>OX419622.1:4755335-14755335 GCA_948473465.1 Lithophane ornitopus | reverse complement strand
TCTCTGAGGGTAATTCTCTGCAATTTGTGTGGTGTCCGGCCCATGCTGGCATCCACGGCAATGAAGTGGCCGATACCCTTGCCGGTGATGCGGTGCAATGTGGAGACATGGTTCCTTATACAAATTTTACCAATGACCTCGTGTCATTACCAAAGACTTTTCTGCGGGAAACTTGGAAGATAGCTTGGAATATTGCAAGCAAATCGAAGGGACGTTATTTTTCATTCATTCAAACAGACGTTCCGGAAAAACCGTGGTTTGGCAGGGCAAAGTTTGGCAAGATGGAGACCTCCATTCTAATACGAATGAGATTGGGACATGTTTGCTCTCCAGCCCATCTTGCCAAACTTCATATCATCGACGACCCCATTTGCTTGTGTGGCACGGATGTAGGCGACTTAGATCACATTTTTTTCTCCTTTCTGACCGTTCTTCCTTTCTCAGTAACCTGTTGTCTCTCCGTATTCCTTTTCCTACCTCTATCCTTTCATTACTCTGCACAAATAGCTTTCCTGTATATAAATGTATAGTCTCATTCATCATTTTAAATAATATTAAGCTGTAATTTTTCATCATTATAATTTGTTCATTATTCATTATTATCCTTTTCCTTTATAAATATACTGATCCTAAATACCTTCCTAACCTAAATCCCGTTTTTTAATAATATTTTATTATTTTTGTTTCCCTACCTTTGTTTCTACTATATTTTCTACCATTATTAAACTCGACATTGGCTAAATGCACAAACCGTGCGAAGCCATTAAAAAAAAAAAAAAAAAAAAGGGACTGTCTTACTCTGTATCACCTATGGACTTATAAGATTCGATTGGAGCCCGAACTAAGAATGAATGACATCACGATTTGCCTGTTATCCGTCCGCAAAATTGAATTAATCATTTGTTTTGACTGATCAATTACTTTCGGACGGGCCCATATCTTCGTTATGTGAAATGTGCGACTCGCGACTGGGCGAAGGTTCTGGGTTGTGAGTGTGATGGAGCATTGCAATGGTGGCCCAGTGGTAAAGGCCCCGACTAACGTCTTGTAGGTCGTGGGTTCGAACCCAGACAGGCGCTTTACTTTGTGTAAATAATTTCGTCACCACTGCTTTCGAAACGGTGAAGGAAAACATCGTCAGGAAACAAGCATATCCTAAAACCAACAAAATCGAAGACCCAGGGCCATGATGGTGCATGCAGGTAGATGATGTGACATCTACCAACCCGTACTGGGCCCGCGTGGTAGATGAGAGCCCACTTCCTCTCCAAGAGAGAAGGCCTGGGACCCAGCAGAGGGAACATTATTGGCTGATTAGGTATGCTATTATGCTTACCGATGTACGGTATACTAGAGTAACAATGGTATTTATGCTTCTTATGTTTTTCGTAATTTACAAACACGGTTTGATGTAACAATTTATATTGTTGCTTAGCCTAGGCATAAAAGTGTAAAATTTCCCCCATGGGAGCAATGTTTTGTAAATACGTTTCCGTGAAAAATCACATGTTTTAACTTCCTTTACAAAAGTCGTAGGCGCAACTGGTCGCGTTTAGAACTTAATTAGAATGATTTCAAAAAAGTATTTTTTAGTTAAATTGATTTTTACATTGTTATTTGTCACATTGGTTCACAGTGCTAAAAACTCTGATGAATATAATAACCAGAATAAGCCAGAAATTGCCCGGCAGGGGAAAACAAAAAAAGCTCTAATGAGTAAGTACCTAATAGAAAAACATTTACCTAATAACAACTAGCTGTGCCCGCGACTGTCCGCCAAACAAAGCTTATGCATGCATACTATGCATGCATAGGCATGGGTGCTTATGCATAGGTACGCATGCATGCTAGATTGCTAATTATTGCGTATCCTGGTGGACAGATTCTACCTCAGTACCTACCACGCTACAATCTGTTAAGTCGTTATAGAGGATATTATTATAATATGGCGTAATTTGGTATTGTAGATAAACGATTGCTTTTTAATTTTAGCTCAGAATACGGCAACAGGCACATTCTCAAATGTAATCACTCAGATACAAAACTTGCCGACAATGGACCTCGGCAGAAAGTTCCGGACTCCGTGTAAGACTGGTAATCGATGTGGAAAGGTATAATAATCATTCTATTAATATGATCTCCTAATTCTTTAAAATGAATTATTTGCTGTGTTATAGCTATACAATGTGGTCCTTTTGATATCCCTTATCTCTAGGGTATTCATGAAACCATGTCAAGGAATCAACTGGCATAAGAATTATTTTTCATTTTTTTTTCATTCAATATGTTTCGACAAAGTCACGATTATTTACGTAAAACGTCGAAATACGAAATATAATTTGTAAAAGAAAAAGAGACTATGTTTGTCCATAAAAAAAATACAACGTCGCAACGTTTCTTAGCTTGAATAATTGGTTTGAATGAAAATGATTTACTGGTACTTATCATTTAAACTAAGATACACACATCATGTTATCTTCGAAACTATGTATTTTTGGAACTCTTGTTCTAGGACTTTTTGTATATTTTTTTATTATAGTTGGACAGCAGCTTCTTTGTTGCCAACCCTGTAAACACTTTTGGCAAAGGATCTCTCGATCTTTGAGCTCCAGGGTTTTTAAGACACCGAACTCTGCACCACCGAGACTTCCTAAGAAAAACACTAATATCTAAGGTAGTCTGTGTGGTAAACAATAAGGCAGCCCAAGAACCATCATAACTTAACCTTATTTTAACCAAGATAAAGGGGTCGAACTGAGAAACTGCATTATATTCCTCAGGTCATCAAGAGGTTGATGGTGCCGAAACTGGCGCAGTTGGAGAACACTATAATGGGCATCATGAAGGATCTGTCAAAAATGCCACCAGGTTCTCATCTCCCCGACAAGTTCACTAAGACAGAGCCTATTAAACTAATGCTGGATCAAAATTATAAGTGAGCGAATTTTCCATTTATCAAATTACCATTGCATTGTTTTAGAAGGTGATGGCGTTATACGTATTATATATTAAAGTGATCTAAAACTTGAGGGTGTAATACATCATAAGTAAGATGGCAACCAGTCTTACCAAAGGGGTTTCGTATAACCCAGTAACTGGGTTGTGGAGGTCAGATAGGCAGTCGCTCCATGTCAAATAGTGGTAAGTATTCAGTTGCATCCTGTTAGACTGGAAGCCGACTCCAACATAGTTGGGCCAGTCAGATGATGATGATGATTAAGATAGACGAAGCATGTTCCTTGGTAGCGTTACTCTTACAACAGAATGTGAACATTAATTTAACAGAGGGCCTAGACTAGTGACAATCGCTTCGAAAGCGTTTCGTATTTCTACAACGACTTTCAACAGGATTGACTTATGCTTTTCTATAGCAGTCCTATACATTTTTGCCTTTTCCATCATCGTTATCGCTGATAGAATGTCACTTTATCTAGGGCCTCTGTTATACCTACGCACAAAGCGATTTAGTAAGTTATATCTCAAGGTTCTCCAAGGTCCCCTCAATTACTGTCTTCCATTTACTCAAACGAGACACGCTTCAGAAACTTGTTTGTGTTCCAGGGAGGAAGTTTGCATGGACAAGCTCGAGTCGTGTCTAAAGGAGGACAAACGTCGAAAGCGGATCCTGAAGAAGCTGTTCTTCAAGAAGTACAATTCAATCCGGCAAGACTTGATCGGCTACGGTGGAAGACGACTTTGGGGCGGGGAGGGCAATCTATTCTATAGGAAATAAATGTAATTTTTTTAGAATTAAATAACTACTTACTTATAATGTTTTTGGACGTTTTATTTCGCTACAAGTCATTATCTATAGGCTTACCGACTAAACACATACATAGCTTAAACCCAAAATCCCTGTCATAATATATCTCGGATGTACCCATCTAAATTATAGGAAAGCAAAACTTTCAATTAGCGTATCTCTAGAACATCACATAAAAAAATATATAAGTATACCTATTGCATTTCGTTAGAGTAGGGACTGAAGAGTTCAGTATACATTCGGGGTAATTACGTAACACACTTACAGTAGCAATAGCTTTCATTTTGGCAGTTCAACAACATTCATTGCGTTATTTACGTTGTTGAGCAGACAATAATTGCGTTATTTACGTTGATGAGCAGAAATTAGCAATATAATTGAGATTGTGATTGAATTTGAGTTTAGAATTAATCTCTACCTTCCCTGGATATGGTCGCGTTTTCCTGTCCAAATTCCAACAGTTACAACAACGGACTATTAGCATAAGCATAATCAGCATATAATGTTCCCAGTGCTGGGACACAGGCCTCCCCTCTGTGAGAAGGAGTGGACGCGGGCCCAGTGCGGGTTGATAGATATCACATGTCTTCGATTTTTTTGACGTAGGATGCCGGTTTTCCTTCACCGTTTTGAGAGCAGTGGTGATGAAACAATTTACACAAAGTAAAGCACCTGTCTGGGCTCGAACCTACGACCTGCAACTAGTAAGTCGCGGCCGTTACTACTGGACTATTACGAACATTTAAAAACAAAAAGTAGCCAAATCGGTCCAGCCCTTTTGACGTGAGGCACTTACCAACGAACAACGTTTAATTTTTATTTAAGTATGTAGATTAGACAATGCTGTAACTTCTGAAAAGACGTTTCAGGTAAAAGCTGCAGGCTTCGTAAATTTATCTGTACTGTACCTACTATTAATGAATAACTTCAAGTTGTACCTACATGAAATACTCTGATAGATATTTTTTTGTTACCAAAAAATCTAATGGTAACTAAACTGTTAACTGTTACCAGTTACCCACTAGATACTAAAAAGTAGGTAGATTCCCATCATTATTTTATGAACTCTTTAGAGCAAGGTTACACGCTCAGTTTGGCGTCAGTTTAGTCTATCAGTATGGATTGACTTGACTGAAGTCAGAATGATGGATGATTTTTACGGTTACGTTCAATCTAGACTGGCAGCAGACTGATGAAAAGTACGCCAGTGGGCGTTAGACTTCGGAGCTGACCGTCAGTTGTCAATTTAAATCATTGTTTAGTCATGGATATTTTAAGGAAAAAGAAAGCGTGTGCTAGGATAATTATCGCGTTGCTGCTAAAGAAACGCGTCAAAAGAGAGCGATGAATGAGAAGCTGGCTACAAAGAGATCATTACACTCATCTTAATTTATTGATTGAAATGCGGCGCGCTCGTAGTTATGTCGCTTGCTTGAGTCGTCCTTCTGCATTGCGTCGCTGACGGTGACTGACGCGAGAATGATACGAGCGGTTTACACGATCATTCTCCGATCAGTCTTTCATCATTCAAAACGGACAGACAAAATTATTTAAAATATTTAATTTTCATCAGTCTGGACCATCAGTCTATCAATCCGTCGGTTACACGATCATTCTGACCAGACTGATGGACCAGACTGACGCCAAACTGAGCGTGTAACCTTGCTCTAATGGTCAATCATGTTGAATATAAACTCTACGTGAACAAAACCTCTACCTAATTAAGCGGGTTTATTAGAACTAGCTGTTGCCTGCGGTTCCGACTACGATCCAGGATGAAAAGTAGCATGTCCTTCTCCAGGGTGTGGGCTACCCATGTGCCAAATATCACCCAAATCCGTTCAGCCGTTTTGGCGTGAAAGTGTAAAAAAAAAAACTCATTTTCGCATTTATAATATTAGTTATAGGATAGGCTGAAAAGAAGCGATAAGAGAAATGTTGAAAAAAATTAGATAATTGCAGGTGGGTGGTGATGACATCAGAGCACCACGCTATGTAAACTATTGGTAATAGCTCACTGAAGCATCTGCAGATCTTACAAGCATAATGGCGCAGTCGCCTTTTAAGAGACCAGGAAATAAGGCTTGTTTTTTTGCAAGGTACCATAACAGGAACTTCCACCACGCGATTAGTTACAAGTCACGTACAGGAAACTTAGTTATGCAATCCATTGTTCGTAATGTCTACGAAAGAACCGCTAAAACACCAAAAACAATTTAGTAAACACACTTCATGTTTTCTAAACTTTAATGTTAACGGAAGTCGAAATCCATTAACTGCGCGAATCGATTCAAAATCAGTTCGAAACTTTTTACTGAGCGACCTGTTTGCAGCGATTGAAATTTACTTTTTTTAATTATGATTTTAAAACTGGTGTGCTAGAAAAAGAGAATTTAGTTGGTGGCCAGTAATTGCGTAGTTCTTCAAAAAGACTTTATTCAATCTAATAACATGTGTGAAACAAAATTAAAGTTACAAGTAGTGTTGATAGTTTTATGTGTGGCGTTTAAAGAGCTTCAAGCTGTCGATGATTGTAAGTAATGGCTATGTTTCCTAACCGCTTTTCTTGGTAGACGACTTGATTTCATAGATTTTTTGGCATGATGAAATAACACTAAATTGTTTTAATTTCAAGTACTTTTTTAATGAACCTAATTTTAACCTTAGGTACATACATTTGGAATAATTCTAATCTTAAATTCCAGCTCTATTATTTACGGTAACGCGAGCACCCCGGTACTTCGGTATTCTCCAGGACCACAGAGGACAGCCCTTATCCGTGGAAGTTTCAGAAGAATACATGGATCAAGATTATATTGCTACGAATAGGTCAGAGTTAATTTTTTTATTCAGTAATTATTATTGTGTGGTTTAATGGTAAAACGTGTTCTTGCCCAGCGCGGTGTTGCCCGAGTTTTCGTATCTTTTCCAATATTTTCGGTTGATTTAAAAAAAAAAATCACATAAACCAAGTGTCCAACCAGGACCATTACAAACACACCAAAAAAAAAATCTGCCAAATCGGTCGTGGAGCCGTTCTCAATTGATGATCTTTCATAAATGAGGCAATTGATTTTATTTTATATTTTATAAAGATTATAATATATTTTAATATTTCAGGAAACGACACAAAATCGCCTGGAACAAGTGAGTGTGCTTCATATAACTCAGAGTTAGATTATGACAGTAAAAAAAAAAGTATCTCTACCTAAAAGGAGAAATTCTAGTCACTATTGTCAGTCAAATAGTCAACTCTACAAATTGTACCTACTAAATTCTAGTCGTATTTAACATTCTTTCATTCTACGCTACGCTTTAAGATTATACGCTTTTATTAATTGGTTATTTTTTTAATTATAATTTTTTCACTTAAATACTAGGGTACTCTAAAGGTTACATGGAAAAGGCGACCTTATGTCGTACAGGCTGATAGAAAAATAACTCAGTTTGCATTCGATCATTCAAGCGAATTTGGAATTAAATTCGATCATTCAAGCGAATTTGGAATTAATTCTAAAGCTGTACCGTACTTACTAGTAGAAAATACATAAATATATTACGGCAGAACAGCACAAAGGTTCTCTTGATATATTTGTTAAAGAAGCGAAAATATTTTTAGATAAATAAATAGATCGTCAGAAAATGGCTCTATTGTATGTACCTATTCAATAAAAAATCCGATCCCAAAGGGGCACATGTACCTACTGCAATAACATTATCAAAAAGTAATAAAATATCTTATTATTATTGAAAAGAAAAAAGTTTTGCTATTTAATATTCACATTTTTGATACCTATCAAAATTACCCCAAATCCAGTCCATTTTTGCAAATTTTCAACAGGAGTTTTAAACTCCCAAAAAACAAGTAACGACTTGTCCCGCTAAACGACGACCCCCTGCGTCTAATTATGTAATAAAACCAGACAAAATTGCCTCCTGAAAAAAAAAATTGTGGCACATTTTTTTTTCCTGAAAATGACTTCCTACTTATCACGGATCGGACAAGGTTTTTTTATTAGGTACAGGGTTTTTTATAGTACCTACACCAACAGTTTTTTTTTCAATTTTGTTAGTTGATATTTCCATTCTCAATAGCCCGGTGAACTGACAGCTGAATTATATTTAAGGCTTTTGAATGTTTCAAGGAACCCACTGGACATGGAGGATTTTGATGACGACGATACGGAAGAGATTCTAGATGAAAAGGATAAAGATGTTAAACTACCCAACAAATTCAATTTACAAGCGGGTCCCGTATAAGGCCTTACTTAGGTTTTAGTACTAGAATTAAGGTAATTTAAGAAAGTATGTAATAAATAAGTTGTATAAGAGAGTTGCTTTTTATTCATTGTTTTAAAGGGAATCGCTAGTTTCGGTGCCCAGTAAAAAAAAAAAAAATAAAGGAAACACCACACCACTACCTACTATAAACCTCTGCTTACCCCTTCGGGGAATACGGGCGTGATGTTATGTTATGTTCTATATTATAGTAAAGGAATATAATTTATTTTACAAAGAAATACTTATATTTACTATTTGTTATGTAAAATAAATGCTTATAAAATAAGTTTTTTGTGACAAGATCACAATATTACGCATACCAGAAATGGCACATTTTTGCAACTTGCTGCAACCTTATATTTAATTTCTTTTAAGTAAGAAATATTCAAAACGCTAGTCATTTATTGTTATAGTTAATGTCCACGTTAGGCCAGAGCACCCTAACAAACTGATCAATTCCCTATCGCTCTTTTTATTCGTGAGCGCAACATCGGGTGAAAGAAATGGTAGGCGTTTTTGTTCATTTGCGTTGGTAGCTGGCCAATAGGTTGGATATGTAGCTATTAAGAATATTTTTTCTTCATTCACTTCGTCTTTTCTTGTGTCAAATTAAGTGTATACAGAAACCACTACATGTTTTGTCTCCATTAGTCACAGTAGAACAATAAAATGACTAGCTTTTGTGTGGACAGCACGATCAAAGATTAAGAAATAAAAGTTTCAATTGTTTCTATTTAGAGAAATTGTCCCTTTTCAATGTATTGAATGTCCAGATATTAGATCATACCGCCACTTACATACTTACAACTCACATCGGAAACCACTGCTTTTTCATACTTGAAGATCATTTGAAACCAGCAGTGGTGTCAACAAACTTGTTTTTCTTTGCCCAACATGTGGTATCACATGCCCCTTCAACTACTCTAATGTACCTCGTTGGCACTGACAGAGCAAAGAATTGCGGAATACCAAAAATAAACCGCTTTATTAAAAAAATATTTAATCAACGCTGTATAAAAATATAAGACTAAAAACAACTAGATATCTATATCGTCATACATCGCCGCTAACTGTGCCTCTACGGACAGCGGGACCTCAGGCGGGAACACAGGGAGGCGCGCCATCTCCAGGGATTCTCCAGAAGTGTCCCTAGACTCTGTAGAGTATTGATCGTCTAAGTGGTCTTGGTAAATCTTCTCGCAAGCGCTCGGGTGTTCGCTTTTCATTGTGCTAGGGTGGTATCCTATAGCTTCTATTTGACCTAAAGTTAGGTACGGCAATGGCGTTGTCACTTGAAAGTGTTTGTCTGAAAAAGAAAATGAAATGGTAAATGATTTTATTTCTGTAGGTTTCACTTGCGTAGGTATATTCGGACTTCTTGTAGAAAAGTTTGATTTAAGAAAGTCCAACCAAGAATTGGTACAGCCACTGCAACCGCGTTCAAATGAACAATTTCATAAGATTACATAAGATAAAGAACTCACTTCTGTTCTGTATCACAATTTCAAAACTTAGTTTTCAAAGGGAATCTCGACTACTAATAGGTATATATCGATAGTGAGTTTTCATAGGTATTTGTAAATACCTAATTCACTAAATTCTGTGGTGTAACAGTAGCATAAGCAGCCTATAATGTTCCCATTGTCGGGACACAGGCCTCCTCTTTGTATGAGAGGGAGTTTGTTAGTGTGTCTGTTAAATACATTAGAGCCATTTAGTAGTCATTCAGCTGATTATCTCAATCTGTATATACAGTAAATTGACTTCCGCATATGCAAATGTAAATTATCTTTGGCTACAATAAAAGATTTACAGTTAATTTATGCAAGCGCCTTAATGCGAGCATATTATAAAGGCAATACTCCAATTCTCCAATCATTCTAAAACTATAAGAAGAAATAGTGCCACGCTGCGCCCGCGCGGGTCGCGTAGTAATGGCGTAGCAGTAAGCAGAGCGTAGAAGGGAAATGCGGCGTAGCACTGAGCTGCTGGTCAAACGTAGAGCGGAGACGAGCGTAAACACGAAACATTCATGAAAATACTTGGTTATTAATCCATGCGCATCTTCAGAATCGACACAGTCTTCCTCCTTTTTTTAGTTTGGCAGAAGCTACACGAAAATAGCTTCACCTAAAGCTGACTGGCGGCAGCAGTCGTTGGTACTTTGAAGTATCGTAGTTAAAGGAGGTATCGTTTCAACAGAAGAGGTTGACTATCACTTGTCTTATAAGCAAATAATTAATTTAAACTTACGGTCTATGTGATCGGGGAAGATGATAGTAGCTAGCGTCTTTCCTATTTTGTCATCGTAGTATTCCGCGAATATGTCCACTCTTGGACCCCCAAACACCTCTTTGTTGGCAGGCTTCGGATTGCAGTCATCTTCTAAATGTCGTCGGCCTGATATCAGTCCTGGTGGGCCGTGCGGTGTGTGCATACCCCCCTTTGGAGGGGGTATTTCTGTAAGGGGAACAAAGCTCTTCGCGACTAGTGCGCCAACCGGCTGCACTTTTGCTAGTCTGGGGAAGAATAATTAAGTCACGGGTAATAAGAATATGTTTAGCGTAGAAATGAGAAAAAACTTTTTCTGCTGAACTTTCTGTTGACATTGTATCCATAACTCCTCAAAATGTAGCGCTACAAAGTTGTTTCGGCGCGTGGGCAAAATCGGTACTAACGCCGCCATCTTGTTTTTGAACACATTTTGAGTGACATTTTAGGCGGAGCGGGAGGGCGTGTCAGACTTTTACTGACTAAAACCCACCCGTGTTCCTTCAGTTGCCTGTTGCCA
The DNA here is from genome assembly GCA_948473465.1 of Lithophane ornitopus. Classification (NCBI taxonomy): domain Eukaryota; kingdom Metazoa; phylum Arthropoda; class Insecta; order Lepidoptera; family Noctuidae; genus Lithophane; species Lithophane ornitopus. The sequence goes on along the minus strand of OX419622.1, from coordinate 14,744,500 downwards.
AGGGCCCCGGTATCCCTTTCGGACTTTCCCGCAGCCCTGGCTGGCATCGGTCCTAGCGGACCCCGACAAATGTGCTGACATATCTTTCAGGCGCGCGTGGAACACGATGTGCCGTCGACCCGGGCCTGGTCCTTGTCAGACGGCGAGCTACCCATTGCTCGCCGTCCGCAAGCCCGCGCCTATGCCCGAACAGCGCCTCCCTGTCAACGTCATTCGTGTGCCAAAAGATCCATGCAGTTGTATAAGATGTACTTATTTATTGTCTTGTGCTAGAGGTTGACAATTTGCTAATTGCTATGGTTCGGTTATTCGATCGGACAATCTTTTGGGCTGTTTTTGTTTAAGTATGATAGAAACAAGTGCAAATGATTTTAATATCTTACTTTCCGGATGACAGCGGACGAGTACTTGTGTCCTTTTGTTTCTATTATTTGTATAGTTAGTTAGTCAGTAATTTGATTTAGTAGCTTGTGTAAATAGTTCGTTGTGTTAAATATTGTAAAAGAAATCTAAATCACTCTTACATACACGTCAACTTTGTGTTATATCTATGTCTTTTTTTACTTTTTATAAGAAGTTCATAATTATGAAGTTTTAAACACTGACTCAATACATAGGTATGTAAAAAGTAATGAATGTTGTAACGATAGCACAAAAATGAATCTATGAGTTTAGCTTGATTAAAATATTTATTAATTTTACCGATTAAACTATTACAATATTAACTCACTTGTTCACTAATATACTTGATCTGATTTCAGCCGCTGCATAATACACGTGCAACAAAACTGTGAGGTACAAAAACTCCATTGCGTTGTAACGTTGTTCACCGGCCACTATAGCATTTTAACAATTTGACTGAACACCTGAGATGGTCTTTTAAAGTCTCATTCCAGATGTGGGTAAAACAATGAATGAAATTCTTATTGTTTCCGCACAATGCAACAGGTGGTGTGTGTACCTTTTTATTTTTATTTTTTTGGCAGGTTGACTCGAAATGGTTGAAGTTATATCACTTATTGCCTTTTTGAGTGAAAACTATTTTGTAGTTTAGTCCAGATGCGTATAGAGTGCGTTTCATCTTATAGTTCCTATGCCGTAATGTTGGCTTCTCTGTTGTAGGACCAATATGAATCCGCTACGCCGCTAGGCGCTGCCTTATAGGTCCGTTTTGTAAACAGTAGAGCCAAAATTACGGCATAGGAACCAAGTATTTTCTGAAACGTACTATACCTTCGTGTTTTTCTGTTTTTGAGCATTCTGGAGGTTATTGAAAAATTTAATAGCTTATTATTAAATAAAACTGCTTGTAGATGTTTTTTTTACTAAACAGTGCTGTGTTAAAATTATTGTAATGCTGGTCCTAATAAATAAATGGCAGTGAAATGCTTTTGTTTACTAGCTATTATTCACGTGAAATTAATGTTCCTATGCAAGGATGAACAAATGCTTTACTGGGCTAAGAGGAGAGAAAAGTAGTGTGAGTATTTGAGGGTGCATTTTCACAAGAGAATCTGAACGCGATCATCACGTCTAAAGCGCGTTCTCAGAAGGCAAGTCTGAAAAAAAAACTGCGTTCAAGCTGTCAGTATCATTATTGTTGTGGAATATAAAGGTAAAGGAATATAAATAATAAGAAAATTACACCCTGGCAGCTCTTGGAAGTAGAAGAAATAAAAAAATCTGAAAGTATCGTAACATTTATGGAACTTAAAGTTAAAAGAATCGTCCCTTCTTCTTCTTGTAGACGATGGGGTCTAGATGCCAGGACTGGTTGCCCCCACAGGACACCAGGGTGAAGCAGCCTCCAAAAACGATGGGTGGGTCGGTGTCCGGAACGCAGATGTTGTCTTGGCAGAACGTAGCAGTTCCTGAAGGAAAACATGTCTTGATTTGGCACTCTTTGGGTTTTAAAGCGCAGCGCACATTTAGATTCCACATCACTTTCATACATTTTGTATGAACGGTATGACTGGACCGATGATATTATATTAAACAGATAAGCTATGAACGCGCAATTGTGAAGACTCAAAAACGTCCTAATTGGGACGTATTGACTTTAGTCTGCGACACGCATGGCGACGAGTAATATAAAGCATATTACTCGTCGCCATTCGTGTCGCAGACTAAAGTTCTTGTTGTTTTTATCAAGCCATCTCTTTTCTATCATTTTTACTTGTAGTGAAATGTAAAATGAATGAAAAGTGGGTATGTGTGCTGCCGCTGCTGCGCGGAACACTTTTTTCGGTTGTTTTGTGAGTGTATAACATATCTGTTATTATAATATCATTGAAGTGGACTGTATTTGTATGATTTGGCCGCTGGCCTTTTATTGTAAAGCGTTGCACTGCGACCCGCTATGGCTGTAATGTGCGCCAATCTTTATAGGCAATGTTAAGCCGTGTTCACTGGGATGTAATGCAACACATGGCCCTCGACAGGTTTTGCAACGTTCCGTGAAAGGGGATTTTGGATCACATCAATCCCATTAAGTATTACAAAAAAAACACGTATAGTTATATGACTATCAGCCTGGCCTTTGCCTAAATGAGTTGATAGCGGGGACTTTTGATGATGATCAATGATGGCTACGGGAGGCTGTTCATGTCGAAATGTAAAAGACATTTCGACATGAAGGGACTGATGACGTAACCTCGTAAATCAATTCGTCCGAGTTGCTGTACATTCTGTACAAGAACCAAGAGCCACTATGAAAAAAATCTTTACCCAACAAACAATATTCCTTACCAACATATCCCGTAGGTCTGGCCTGCCGTTTATTCTTCACATAGTCAACGACAGCCTTCGAGAGCGCATAGAAATGCTTGCTTGCCTTGTACCTCATCTTGGCGAGAGCAGCATCGCAGTCACTCTTGTCAGCCCTGCAGTGGTACACCAGGTTCCTGGTATTGGTCTTGATCATCTCTTCTCTTAATACTTGGTACTTACTGTCTGAGAACAGCATTTGACCGAAGCGGACGTTTACTGGGGATAAGTAAGTGGCAGATTGTGGATAGTGCTCATACGGAGAGGAAACATATAGGGAATATTTCCGAGAGATAGGTCAAAACTGGAATTGCGAATGGGACCAAACTGCGAATGGGAATCTAGGGGAACGTGCTATCACATGGGATTGTCAGCACATAATACAATAATCTGTAACTTGTCTATGCTATGTCCTTGGGGACTTTCCGGGACTTATGATTATTGTGAAAACGGCTGATGAATCAAGATTTATAAAACAAGACTGGCTGAATGCCACATTCTGCATTTGTTGTGACAAGATTTTTTTACTTACATCCAGCTCCAACAATATAACCCTCCAACACGCCAACATGGTTGGCCAAACACGTCAGAACGGTGGCCAACACGAGTCTCCTCATCTTTGTGGGTTACCAAACTGAGCACTTTAGGGCCCTAAAACAACCAATAGCCAATCAACCAAAGATTTCATGGGCCAATTTATACTAACGACTAGCAAATTGGCCACCGAAGATTAGAAATCCAATTGGAAAATATATTGGAATTCGTGATAATGGGTCAGTTAGACGCAACCGTTCCAACAGGGAAATATTTAAAACAATATATCAAACAGTACAGCCCAAAAAACCCGCCAATTTTATTTTCGATGACATTCAAGTTACGTCACATAATATTATTTTTAATTACGAAGCATGCACCGTTGTTCGTATTTTCCTGTTAGTTTCTTCTAGTCTGTTTATTTGTGTTTACATAAATGGTGTAATAAATAAATAAACAAACATAAGCATTCTTCTATTCAGCCAAAAACTCAGCCTCATTCATAACCATTCCAAATTCAAAATTCATTCTTTTATAATCTTGTCGTCCCGCCAAAACATTACTACCACAAACAAACATGGCTACAAGAGGTAAGACCAGAAACAATTAACAATAGCTTACACAATCGTGCGCTGGCCAGGAGTTAATTGCCCCTCCCCCCTCCTGACAACTGATAGCACCGAATTATACCGGCATTTCACGCTTCACTGTAATCTAGGCTCCATTTAAGGTGGCATGAACTAATTTGTGGGGTTAGGAGTCTCGTAGAGATGGGTTTGTGAATATTAATGGGCTTTAACATAGAGAGATGAACGTATTAATATTACAGAGTTGGAAATTTACCAGAAAACTTCACTTTTAATGGATGTCCATGATAATAAACTTGTTTGCATAATTCAAAATGTCTTCTCACAGTCGCATGGTCACAGCGTTGCGTAGACATTGAAATTACGTCAAGTTGGCAAGGCGAAATATTTACGCTTCGTCCTCGTAAATGCCACTCATACCGAGACCCCTTCGTGCCTCGGAAAGCACGATAAGCCGTTGGTCCCGGCTGTCATTCGTAGATCTTTGACAGTCGTTACGGATAGTGAGAAGCCTAAAATTCTGAAAACTAGTCTTAACATAGGGTATCATTACCCAGCAAGGTCAGAGGCAGACGCTTCTTGTAACATACAGTATTTAGTTGCATCCGGTCAGACTAGAAGCAGACCCTAACATAGTTAGGAAAAGAATAGGCAGATGCAAAATATGAATCAGCGTGTGCTGAGACGTAAATGACGCAGGTCCATGCAGTGCAGGGCAGAGCAGATTTTCGTACTGCGTCTCAAAAACAAGTAACGACCGGCACCCTTCGCACAGAAATCTGTGCCAGGCACTACAACGAGAAGGAGAGCAGGGCAGACACATGTCTGCGTCACACGTGGCTGGGCCGTAGCGTACGCAGCTATCAGTAAGTTCATGCATTACAAAATCTGCTCTGCCTTGCGTCCTGCAATAAATATTCTCCCATACCGTGCACATATGTGCTAGTCTATGAGACGTAACTCTGTGCTAGCACCAAGTATGGACAGTATGGCACGCGTCCTATCGCGGCTGTCCATCGTCTATAATATTGTATGGCCTCTCGCACTGTTCGATCGTTTCTATTTGCTCCACTTTTCAATACACTTCGCGTTCGCTGTTGAATCAGAATGAAGGAATTTGACAGTCTAGTTTGACAAAATTAATATTTTTATGGTTTTTATTAAGTATTTAAAAAAAATCATTTTGACAAATATACATATAAAAATAAACAATAATAAATCAAATATCTATTGTTATTGTTATATTATTATAGTAGTATTATTGATGGTTTTACAATTATTGAAAATCGTTCGATGTAACAGGCACAAATTACTAAAAAAAAAAACGGTATAGCATCTAACAATGTATTTAAATAGGTAATGTATGCCTATGGCATTAAGTCCACCTGTGTACATTTCTGTGCTTGAAGTATAGATAAATAAATGTACATACATGGTTTAATTGAAATAAATGCTTTGAGTTTTGATATCCTTCTTTCTCTTTTTCCACGCAGTGGAATAGTAGATTGTAATAAAAAAATTAAAAAAAATTTTGCTCCCGAGAGTTATACTCTACTTTTCATCACCCACTATGAGAAAATAAAAGGCGACTCATATTTTATTGTAATATTATTATAAGACATACAGTAACAACTAAATTGAAATTTAATAGTATCTAATAATAAACAACTAAAACTCATATTTACATTTGAGACATTTTCGCAATTATGAAACGTGGACACTAATCCAGATTCAAAAAGTGCGCGCCAAAGATAATTGCGGCGCACTTATAAAGAGGATTAAAAACTCATTACTGCCCGCTAAAAGTTTCTTTTAGAAAACAACACCTTTGGGTGCACTTAAAGGCGAACCAAGTCGTCCCTTTCGAATAGATGGGATGAAATAGTAATTTAAGCTAGAGAGTTGGAGTATACGTAGGTACTCTTTCTAGCTAAATAGATGAATTCAGCCACTCATAGAACAGTTGTACTTCGCTCGGTAGACTGTTCCATTAAAAATATTCATTGCTATTGACATAACATTATACTACAATATACTATAATATACTTTTTCTATGGGACCAAATTAGAAATCACAAAAAAAAAAACAGCTTTTCCATACATTTTGTCGATTTAAGTGAACACAAATGTATGGAACAGCTAATTTTTTGTTCGCGATTTCAAGGTTGGTCCCATAGAAAAAGTATATTATAGATGACACCAAACCAGTAGTTTCAAGGATAACGGTGTCTACCCTAACACCCTGTATAACATCACGCCTGTATTCCTTGAAGGGGTAGGCAGACAAATATACACCTGTATATCGTCAGTTACCCTATGTTCCCGTGTATAAGTCCCATGCACATGGGAGCGAGCTTAAGTAGTGTCGGGTTCTCGACTGTACAACAACGAGGCGGTGCTACTGATTCTATCCGAAGATAATAATAAAAAACAGGATTCGAAGCTTCCTTTACCCAGCAATGTATTTCTCCTAACAAATACAACCACCGATCGGTTTCCCCAACAAATTGCGTTCGTAACAGACGCACTAATTGTCTAACAAAATAATGCATCAAGTTTATCTGTGCTCGATACAGCGGCGCCGGCACAATATAATTAGACGATTGTATCCATTGTCTATGGTCTCCGTGATATATTGGCGCGGAACTCTATGGTTTACGCGTTTGGCGATATTTCAACACTTATTTGTTTGTGCCTCGTTGGTGTACCTAGTAGTCAAGTGTAGTGATCGACGCAACGTTTTAGAGTGTTAAGCACGGGGTCCTAGGGTGGAGCATCCTCAATAGTGGGATGAAGGCCAGAGGCACTCTTCAATGTTGAAAGTTTATCACTTTTTTGCTGGTTCTGGGTTTTATATGGACTACAAACAAAAGCATTTGTTTCAATTAAACCATTTACAGGCAATTTTCTGAATTATCAAGGAGTCGGTCAGTCAGAAATATGAAGCTAGTTGCCCATTCCAAAGCGTAGTGGTACCTATGGAGAATAACGGACTAGAAACTCCATGGAAACTCTTTTAAATTTCTTATATTGTTACAAAGTATTAGTTACATCATTCATTTTGAATTATTTGTGAGAACTGAGTAAAAAAGACGTATACGTTAAAAGCGTCGTTGTTTATTTTTATTTCTATTAAAAAACAATTCTAAGATAAATTATTAAAATAAGCCGTGGCAGCTAAGAGATGACCAAGTTCCAATTGACGGCGCCCGTAGCCGGGTTGGTAACCGAAATAATACAACTGAATCAGATTGGATGCGAAAACGAAGGTCCCAGAGAAGGTTTAAACCAACGAAATCATTGATCGCTCTAGACATTGCTGCCCAGAAACTCATTAATAAAGGAAAGCCCGCATCAATGACTTTCCATTAACAATAAATAATTCAATTTCTATGAGCGTTGATATCTTATTCTCCAAGAAAACCTGAAGGAATAAACTAGTTCTGTCAGTAACTGCAGGTGACACTACTACATACAATTATGGGATTGTGAGCCAATTTCAATACAGGTATCCTGGTGGGTGTCTCGCGAAGAGTTATGATGGACAACCTGACAGTCTATGGTTGTACTACGGAATTTATACCTCCAATATCTATTAACTATGTAGTTAATGTGAATTATCGGCAAACTTAACTTTGCTGCTGCAAAAGTTGTTAACACTGCAGATATAAATCTTATGATGTTTGAATTAAGGATTCTTACGCAGCTGTCGGCTGGTAAATTTATAATTGTAATATCTAGCGGGGTGGTCAAGTCGATAAAACGATTTTATTGGCGGATAATATTCGGGAGGGAGCACGGGTTTTCGGCAAGTGAAAATGATTAGATTAGTATACAGTGTGACATTAAATTAGCTAGCGAAACTTTGCAGACGTGTTAGTTATCGATATCTAAACACGATAAAATAAAATTAACAAGTTAATTTTTTTTGGGGGTCGGTCAACGCCCACTGCTAGTGTTGTGACTTGAAGTATGAGTTGAGAAAATCTGTTTTCTTTTATTTTATCATATTGAAATATCGATACCCATCACGTATGTGAAGTTTACACAAAAAAACTGATTTTTGAAATGTGTAATAATCGATCAGTAAAGTAATAGATCTATGTCTCTAATCAATGTCTTAATTTAGATAGAAATTCGTAAATTGTAATTTCTGTTTTAATTAAAACATTAATTCTGATACTGAAATGTTGATTTCAGAAGAAAAACATTTAATAAATTATTAAAAAATAACGAACTATTAACTTTAACAGTTCTAGTGCATCTAGGATTCTAGGGAGTCTCACTCTCCTCTGCAACAGTGAGACATCATCCAGTATAATTTATTACTTGCATAACCAATTTACGCGTCAACAAAGAAAGAAAGAAAGAAAATACGTTTATTTGCGTCAAACATGACGCTAAGAAAGGACAAATATACGAAAACAAACAATAACAATGAACAATGGTATTTTTCCGAGCTTCGCTGCGTGGAAAATCTGTGAATAAGAATTCAAATTATGCTTTGGCCGTCCGGTCCACCAGATCTACTTATTCATTCTATAAGAATCTCACCGTGATAACATATGTGAAGTGAGCTACAAGTGAGCTGTCATTCCACTAGGAATGACATATTGACAGCTCACTTCACTTAAGTTTTCACATTGCGATTTTTACAGAATAGATTGGCAGGAATGTTAATAAAGGTGCAAGGCGCAGGCGCGCCTATTATAACATTCCTGCCGACGCAACAGGTACATGTACCCTATTTTCCATGAATTATGACATGTTAACAGGTATTGGTGCAGGTATGATGACTTACAACCGACCACACAGAACGTAAGGAAGGTATTATGATTTGGAACCATTCTGGTATTTCTCGTTCATACTTGTATCAAAATTCTAAATTATTTGGGGCAATGGACAGACGGCCGATGGGGCCGAAAGGTTCTGGAGTTGCGATCTCGTATTAGAAGACGTAGCGTTGGAAGACCGATGACCTGCTGAATTCGCTGGATGCGAGAAACACATCCAAGAACCGGTCGAAGTGGACCGGTCGAAGTAGACCAGTGGCTATGGACGCCTTTCGGCTGAAATGACGACGAAGATGATGACATTGTATCGATAAACTTGCATACCTAACCTACTCAAACAATTTATTCTTGTAAAATGCTGAATTTTCATTTCAGTCTGCAGATTATCGTCATTTAATGTTACAAATATAGTGCGAGATAACCAACCTAATCTATTCGCTACTTGGTCGAATGTCATTACATTATTTTTGAGCCTGTTGGTCTGGTCAGATAAATAAAATATTCGTACGAAAACCACACACACTTGCACTTCCTTGCTTGCAGGCACTTGCCACTTGCGTAGTCTCGTACATTGGCTTTTCGTAGACCAAAGTGAAAGATTCGCTTTTGTAAGGACTTGACTATAGCATAATCAGCCTACAATGTTCCCACTGCTGGGACACAGGCCTCTCTGTGAGAGGGAGTGGGCCGTCCACGCGGGCCCAGTGCGTGTGATATCACATGTCTTCGATTTTTTGGTTCTAGGACATGCCGGTTTCCTCACGATGTTTTGATCACCGTTTTGAGAGCAGTGGAAGTAAGGCCCGGCCGTTTCAAATGGGCCAACACTGCTCCATCAGGACTTGGATATGCAATGTCGTAAAGTAAGGGTGAGAATAATATACAGTGTACTCAAATAAATCAAGCGGAAACAAGCAAAACAACGACTCATAATAGATAACAAGCGCATTACAGTTTTGTAACACCCATAATTCGTATTTAACGGTTTATCAAAGCTGAAGCGGCCTGATTCCACAATACTAAAACTAACTAGACTAATAATAAATCTCAGGTTGAATAATAACAATCTAAATGCTTTCAAAACTAGTACATTATTCAGAATCCGTGCAGAATAATGGAGGTAGACGGTTATCTCGCCTATTGTTGCCATTAGCAGCCATCTTATAACAGCATTGTTTCCACCAATCCAAAGCGCACGAGCGCCGTAGATTGCCGGAGATGCACGAAGTTCAAATTTAAATGTGGAATTGTTCTTTTCGATTACTTTTGAGAGTGTCCGTTGTTAAAATTCAGTGACAGAGATGACATTGGACTCTTCTACTCGCTTTTCCTATGCCATGGACACCTCAAGGCTAAGTACCCAGTTTTAAAAAAAGCAATGAAAATCATAGTAAATATTATGTTGACCCATTTCGCAGCCCTCTTAATTTTATATATATATTTTTTACAATGTGAACTTACCAAGAATCTATATTCTATGAATCAGTAGGTAGCCTACTAACTACGCCATTAGGTCGTTGAAACCGAAGCCCATAAACAATATGATTTATAGTCAATAAAGGGCAAAATATTAATTTTATAAAATTGTTTCCTGATCACCTAAAGGTACTTAACAGAGTTATAAATGGTGTTTACGTGCAGTTATAACTTTTAGGTGTCTACGGCAATATAAATGTGTTTTTTATTGGTTAAAAGAAAAAAAAACGGTTTCTAAAACAGCAAAAATCTCTCGCAGTCGTCTAAACAAATTGTGGTAGTCTAGGTATTTGACAAAAGCACTCAGCATATTCCTTGGAGATATTTTCATCTCTGTCTATACTCCATTTGAAATAAGATTAGACGTATAGATAAGCCTTTTTTACATTCCGTTCAACCGATTTTGAATTCTATTGCGTTGGTGGCATGACAAATGGCAGCCGCAGTAGATAGTTGGTATTGTGTAACTTTTTTTTATTTTAATGCTATCCTTATGCCTACGGTATAGAAGTCAAAATCGGTTGAACGGACTGTAGAAGGGTTTGTTTTAATGTCTAATCTTATTTCAAATGGGGTATTGCAATGACGAAAGGAAAACGTTTAAAAAAACGTTTTTGGTGTACAATATAGCATATTATATTCTATCTATACCTATATTGCAAAAGGCCCTACCCTACTTCAAATTGCTTCGCATGATCCTCCGTTATGCCGAAAATACTGCAGCATTCATTTTTAAATAAATATATGTTAATGTTGAGGATTGATGCTGGGTCCTATATTTGGCGAAAACACGATTACATAAAAATTTATCGTTGGATAAAAGTCCAAAGTTATCTCTAAACCGAACTATAAACCGCTGGTATTAAAAAAATACTTCAAATTAGATCATTAAACTTGGCGTAATAACTGAACTAACTATAAGGCAGGTCTTATGTATTTTTAATTACCGTTATTTTCACCGTAAAAAGCAATTACCTAAACTATTCGAGGCTTGAGAGCCGCCAGCACCCCACTCCGTCTTGCTCGCACTCAGGCCGCGAGTAGTATGGTGCAAGCGAGATAAAATCTGAGGCGGGTTTTAGAGTCACGCTGAGCGTCGGCGCTGACGGCCCAATATGTATGATTATCGCACTCAGCGCAGCTCAGCGCTGACGACCGTCAGCGCTGTGATGAGTGCGATAATCATACATATTGCGCCGTCAGCGCCGACGCTCAGTGTGACTCAGCGTGACTCTAAAACCCGCCTGAGGTAGGGTACGGCTTTAAAGATTGTTCTGTTCAGAAAAGGACGTCAAAGTAATCTTGATAAATAGATCTCAGCCAAATCACAGTCTGTGTAAGTCCTCTGCTGGACAGACGAATGAGTTATCAAAGTATATTTTTCCCATAAAATACAATAGACGTAGATATATTTAGTAACCTATTCCAATTCTAAACCAGAACGCGACGTGTTACCACACTTTGCGTCCAGCGCTCGGTGTGGTAACACGTCGCGTTCTGGTTTGCAATTGGTCAATCGTCATCCTGAGGATGCCTCGTTGAGAGGTGAAACACGTGTCGATTTCTTACAGGGCTTTTTAGGACTCTTGAAGAATAGACAAGCGGAATAGGTTACTAAATATATCTAGGTCTATTATATTTTATAATGGATTTCCGCAAAGTGGCGCCTGAATCAATTAACTATCCGTCCGTTAGACATAAGTCTAAAGTGGTTATATCACATAACCGCTTCGATTTTTGGGACGATTTCATATCACCAATTCCCTTCATTCGTAGTTCCTAGCGTTCGGCACAGCAAAGCGATTCGTGTTGTACAAGTGCATTGTTTACTCGACATTGCGCCCTAACTCTTTGTGTAGCGTTTATGGACAATAAATACCGTGTATTGAACAGTGGGCCCAAATTAATTAGTATTATGTACCGATGTAATCAGTAACGATTGTTTCCAGCGATTTGTTATTGTTTTAGACCTTTTGGTTGCAAGTTTAAAGGTGGTCTGTGGGTTTGAATCGGTATTGTATTCAATGGTGTTGTGTTTGTGAACTATACTTTACTAAATAATGATTTAGAATAATTTACGCATCCGTCGGATTGGTATTGTTCGTCAACCGCCTTCTTCTACATTTAGCCGTTCTGCACCTTATCCCGCAACCCCTCATACAATCATCATTTTGAAGTATATATCGTATGTTTATCCATTGCTACATATGTTCGACTTTGTCTGCTCAACAACGTAAATAACGCAAAGAATGTTGTCTGAAACTGTCAAAATGAAATTCAAATTCAATTCAAATTCTTTATTGCGAACTAAGTGTGCAGAATTTGGAGATGTTAACAATAGGTAGGTTCTTAGAACTTATTTGCCTGTTAAGGCATTGCAATTTAAATGGTTATAAATATTAAAACAGATTGAAACAGCGTGTGTTACGCAAATAGGGTGATCCTGAATGCCCAGACACCGTAACTTTCGGCTTCCCAAAAGCCAGGGTAACCCATTTCAATATACTTCTGACAGCGCCGTATGTCATCATAGTATACTCGCTCGGTTGACTCACAGAGTCACAAAACTCAACAAAGCAGATTATTCATAGATATCAGAGCATCAGCGTGACCTGCCTTACTTTAAATATATCTATTTCAGCCACTGTTATCGGCAGTGGATCTACGCAGTAGTATCGGGGGCGTCCGCGGCGTGTCGTGTACAAATGGTGCGCACGCGCGTAAACACTCCAGATATTTTACGTTCGTGCTGCATGTGAGGTGCTGGGTGAGTTAGCAGATGTGGCGGTTTAAGGTGTCTTTAGAAAAGCATTCAGTTTTATCACTTGCAAATGCACTATTATCACGGATGGACGGATATAAGTGCTCGAGGGTCAGAAGTAATATGCTCTGTTCATACCTTCAACTATACATTTATAATTATGGGTAACCAAATTCGCTTTGATAACGGAATGTTAGATATATAGGAATTAGATAGGTATATTCATTACTCTGACTAATAAGCATGTTTTTAAAAACACCCTTAATATTTTGCTATCTAATAGGTATCAAAGCTGATCTTCTAATGTGTTTTTAAGGATATTCGAACTTATAGATTATTCTTAATTTGTCATTCTGTACTGTTGAAAGCTAAAGATAAAGAAGCCTTAACGAAATTTATAAGGTTCAAGGAAATTACGGATGCATTCAATGCATCCATCTGTATTTGTCTACGGAAAGTGGAGCAATTGTGATCACTCAACTGGTTTTTAGGGTTCCGTACCCAAAGGGTAAAAGGAGACCCTATTACTAAGACTCCGCTGTCCGTCCGTCCGTCCGTCTGTTACCAGGCTGTATCTCATGAACCGTGATAGTTAGATAGTTGAAATTTTAACAGATGATGTATTTATGTTGCCGCTATAACAACAAATACTAAAAAACAGAACAAAATAAATATTTATAGGGGCTCCCATACAACAAACGTGATATTTTTGCCGTTTTTATAGATAATGGTACGGAAACCTTCGTGCGCGAGTCCGACTCGCACATGGCCGGTTTTTTTTTTATGTGGCTCGGAAGCGAGTCACAAGAACAAGGATGAACAACATAAAAGTAAAACATAATTTCCCATGTAGTTGTTAATAAGTTAACTTATGTTTTTGATTCGAAACCCTAAACAAGATCACAAGAGAAGAATCAGAGAAGCTACGATGCCTGAGGTCACCCCGTTTAGAATAATGTAGAGAGGCAGGGTTCTGAAAAAAAAATTAAATACTCTTTGAATGCTCAGCTGGACCAACTTGCTGACCAAAACCCCTCTGACTCGAGCAATTCGCACCATCAATTATATTCAGGTCGAAATTGATATATTTACATGTCACTGGGGTGAATTCGCAAAAGTACTCTTATTTATATTATGTTGTAAACAATGATCGTAATTTTAATTTTATATATATTCCTTGGCTATCGCATTAGGCTAAGACCTGTAATGGTAGTTTTAAGGCATCTAAATAAATAAATAATTAAATCTTTTTCGAACGCTACATCTCATCTCTTCCACCACCCAGCAGATCAAAACCAAACTATAATACCTTCCTATCATCTGGGTGTTCTGACGCAACGACTCTCCAACTCTTAATGCCTTCAATAACTTTGCTTTTCCTTTTAATATTAGGAGCTCATTCCTAAGAACAGTGATTGCGATACTTGGCTAAAGTTTAACTTCGTGATCGCTACCTGCGGTGTTTTATTTATCTTTTATCTTGAATGCAATAAAGCGGTAGTAGGGTTTAGTTGAAATATGTATCACTAGTGAAGTGGTTAATAAGGTCTTGAACTTAGTTGTAATGTTTATTTGTTCCATCCCTTAGCAATTCGGGGACGGAGCAACAACAAGAAGTTCGGCTTAGAAAATATTACGATGGGATCAAAAACGTTCGAAAATGATTCTATGATAGTTAATTGATTCAGGCGTGACTTTACAGAAATCCTTTATAAAAAACAATAGATGTAGATATAATTATTTGGTAACTATTCCTCAAGAATTAGAACAGCTCAAAAGTCATAAAAAACTCTGTAGGAAATCGACACGTGTTTCACCTCTCAACGACGCATCCTCAGGATGACGATTGACTAGTCGCGAACCAAAACACGACGTGCTGCCACGCCGGGCCTGGACGCAGAAAGGTTTTTTATGACTCTTGAGGATCAGTAGTTAAGCGGAGTAGGTTACTAAATATATCTACGACTATTATATTTTTTAATGATTCTATGGACTGCTACCACACTGGGGGGAGAATTTGGTGACCTCAGTTTGTTTGTTGGCTGTTGTTTATCGCTATCGTAATGAGACAAACCCTTAGAAGCTTTCTACGGTGACCAAAAATTACAATGACTCTTAGTTGTGCCTAGTAGCACGGAGTTTGTCATGGTCATGTCCGAAAATAGTATGTCACTGTATGTCTCCACACATATAGTGTACAGTACCCAAAAGAGGACATTAACTGTGTATGTCCTTGTTGTAAAACAAGAAGTTTATCAGCCTCCTGTCCATCTTGACCATTTGCGTTCGTTCCCTGATCAGGAGATCATAATGATACTTATCCGAGTGATCAGATTGTAAACAGCAATGTTTGTGTCGGTTACAGATGGTAGTTAGGATGTATTGTGAAGCTGCGGGACTGACCTTTGTTTCTTTGTTTATTGTTTGACTAGCTATGTCTCCGGGTTCGCTAGTTTTCGTTTTTTTTTTACAGACCAAAAATAAACATTGTCCTTTACTAGCTATCGAGCTACATCACTGTCAAATTACATCGAAATTGGTTTTGTATTAACGGGTGTTTTTTTTAGAGGTTTGGTTTTTAATTGGCGTCACTGTTTCTAGTGATTGTCAATTTGACAGTTGGCGGTATATTTGTGGTCAGTAAGTTTTGCCATTTCACAATGGATAGACTTACTTCAGAACAACGCTTGCAAATTGTAAAATTTAACATTAACATAATAAAATTAACATTCGAAGAGCGCATAATTTCGCGTAATAGATCTGTGAGCTGACCTCCACGATCGTCTGATCAATGGATTACTTTCTTTGAGGATATGTGACGTGTGACTTCACATATCCCCAAAGAAAGTAATCCATCTACACAGATAAACCACAGACGTTGGACCACTTGGAAGCCAAAAATTTTTTGCCGCGTTATTGCCGATATACGGCCCCAGTTGTTCGAAAAGTGGTCGAAAATTGGACTTCCCGATTACGCTTCATTCAGCCAGCCGTGGCGCCCATATGGCCGAAATCATTTTTAAACACTAGAAGAATATCTTTTAAATAAAACCATGATAATGAAATTTATTTTTAGGTGTTTTATTTCATTTTGAAGTTAAACAATACCCTTTATGATCGTCGAAATGGATCAGATAAATAGACAGAGGAACTGATATTTGTTGCTAAGATGTTTGATGATGGAGGTTGTAAGTAATTAATGATCGTAAAGTTCTGTAGGTAATGTATAAGACGTCGAGTACCATGCGCTGCAGACGAATTGGTGATCGAGTACATATATTGGGTCCCCACCTATGAAATTGGCGTTTTTTTTCTCACAAATAGAGAACCTCGTCACTTCTATGATTTAAAATTTTCATCAATTGCTTGGTATTATATCTAATAATAACAATCATAGACAACTACCAATAGTAAAAAAACCTTATTACTTATAGTTTTCTAAACATAAAAAATACCTTAAAAATTACTCCTCATTTTTTTTAGCAGAAATGACCACTATTTTTTTTTAAACTAAACCATAACTTATTTTTGTCACCTAATCTAAGTGGCATACGTTATCTTAGTTTTTAAATATTAGTGCATAAAAGTTTTTTTACATTAGTGTTCATGGTTATTAAAATTAATTAAGAAAATGTTAGTATGAAAAATGCATCTTTTTTAAAATTCCACATACAAAACGCTGATTTCATAGGTGGGGACCATGTAGGTCAATAAGGAAGATAGGTACTGTTACCACCTATGTGGTGGAGGGTATTATATATTTCCTAGAAGTTATAATGATTTGATTTATCTCATCACTTAAGACGAAAGCTTCAGGGTAGTCCGCGAAATTCAAATTATCTTACGTTTTTTGCTACTTGCAGGTCAGTATCAGGTTGTATGTTGATCGAAATATGATTCGCGGTCTTATCAAATATTTATCTATAAAATTTTAATCATAAAAATCATCAATATAACTCTCTCAGTTCATATAATCCTATTGAATGACTATTTCATGAAATCATGACATTTGAGGGTTATTTTAACTTAAGGAGTTATATTGCTGAATCTAATGAATATAATTCTGTAAAGCCATATTTGTTACGGTCGCGAATCATATTTTAATCAACATACAACCTGACACTTTTTTTTTTTAAATTCTTATATAGTTTTTTTTCTCAAGCTCGATTATTTTTAGAGCATTTGTTCTATAAATTGACACTGCAAATTGCAAAATACGTAAGGCAAGTATTTCTTAAGGCGTTAAACATTCGATAGGTCAAAGGTTATTAAAAAGATATGTTAATATAATAGTATCACAAAATTCACATAATAATCCAACTTACGAGTACAATAGTAAAAACTATGAAATCCAAATCTCTTAATCCTACTTCGATATCGGGAATCCTCGGCCACTATCGGCAATCTTCGGGTCAGCCAGCAGGTTGAACCGAGACAACATCGGTACATTTAAATATCCCAGGGGCTGAATGTAAACAGCTGTTATCTGATGAAAGGCTCGTGGCCAGATATCGGTATCGTTGTCTTACTACCGATTCTCGATATAAAAACAAATGGAACGATAAACCTGTTATTTCTTACCTAAGTGATTTTTTTTGGGGAGGTAGCGTAGACGTTTATTCGTGTAATCAAAATCTGCCTAGCCTTTTTCCATTCATCTTGGGGCGGCTTCCAGTCTAACTGGATGCAGCTGAATACCAGTATTTGAGGAATATTCGTGCACTGGCTGACGAAAATTCTCCACCAAATTTTTACCTGACTCGGCATTCAGGTAAAAATTTGGTGGGGGTCATATTTTTGAGAAACGGTGATCGATTATTTTGATATGTAGAAGTGTGTAATTTATGGGGCTTAAAACAGTCACTTTGGCAGAATCTTATTAGGATAAATATTATGAATCATCGTAAAATGTCACAAACTGACAATTCATACTATGATCTGCGTGCGATTCATTTTACGAAATAATTCATCTGTTTGACAGTTTTCTATGGAGATTCGTAAAATGGTCCACATAATATGAATTGCTTTTGTGTCAAATTAGAGGAATTGCTAATTACAGCTGGAAATTCAGGAAATGAAATGCTTTTGCAGGAATTGCTAATGTGACCGTTTAGGCCCACTGTGCGACTCCTGGCAAAGAATAAAGCCTCTCATTCTCCAAGGCTATTACTTTAAAAGCCGTAAGAAATTTGGCGGATTAGGACATAGGATACATTTTATCCCGATATTCCCACGGGATCGAGACTTATGCGGGTGAAACCGTGGGGCGCTGCTAGTCATATATTTAATGAGATAGCGATATTATGTGACATTTACTGATAGTGTTCTTAGATATGGTAAAGGCGGTTTCTCTGTTGTTTTATGTTCTGAACCATGCTCAGAAAATTCGATGGTTAGGAACTATAAAACAAATAGGGATTCACGCATAGGTAGGACAGCCCTCCGCAAATTAACAGGGGGCATTCAGCTCCTTATTTTCAATCATATTCCGCCGAATTTCGCAGGGTTTTTTGTTTTTTTGTTTTTTAATTTTATTTATTTCAAAGTCAAAAATTACATTCACTGTACGCAGCACTACATTTTATGTAAATAAAACAGCTAAAATAAAAAAAACCAGCGATGAATGTTAAAATACTATAGCGAACGACGCGTGAAGCTCAGAATTTACATTGATAAACCACGTGACGTACTTGCGCCCCCCCCCGACGCGGGGTAAGCGGCTACGTGCGTTTTTCCACGGTAACGATACATTGCGCGTGGGGTAATAAAACAAATCAGGTTTATTGATTCCATAACGTTCTTGAAATAATTTCATGTACCCGTCGTCTTAGTATGATATGCTGAATTCATCCCATCAGTCTGCGGTGGGCTGTTCCTTACACCCTGTACACCCATATGTTAGTGCTTTAGTACATCACAGTTTAATTAGGATATTTTCCTAATGGAATTACCAATAATGGGTTTTTCCATCATGAATTTCTCAGTAGCAGTCCGGAGTCCGGTTTGTGTTTGATGGCAATATATAGGCTCGTCCCCTTAGAGTCCAGGACCATCAAGAGATCAGCTCGATGGTACCATTATTGACATTATTGTATAATCATCGCATACATTTGAAAATATTCAAACTAGACCACTAGAAATTATGAATATTCAAGTGTTCCGATACCTACCGTCTAGGTCTGTCCTGCGAAACATTGCCATAACTTTTTTTACACAGCGATTTCAAATGAGCCGCGATGGTAGTTGTTGCTCTATATTAAATTGCCTATCCAATGACATACGTGTGGTTGTTATTGGTCGTGAGGACCATTTTGTTCGGTGTACTATAGGTACACCTCTGCCCAACCCTGCGGGGAAATACGGCGAGATGTTATGTTTAAGTATGGAAATACCTAAGGACACTACCAGGAATCGAAAACAGGTCCTAAATGGATAAATCATCATCATCTGCCTCGCCTTTTCTCAACTATGTTGGGGTCGACTTCCAGTCTAACCGGATAAAAGGGAAACATCGTGAGGAAACCGGCATGTCCTAGAACCAAAAATTCGAAGACATGAGACATCTACCAACCCGCACTGGGCCCGCGTGGCGGATTACCGCTCCCTCTCACAGAGAGGAGGCCTGTGTCCCAGCAGTGGGAACATTATAGGCTGATTATGCACCCATCAACGGACCGATCTCGGCATACGTTGCTTAGTTAAAATCGACCCGCACGGTTTTTATAATTTAGATTTACAAATACAGACAAAAAAATGCTAATTAGTTAAGTGCATTCACAGGCGCTGTTCACAGTATGCAATAAGTTAAGTATGGGTATACATTTACGAGGCTGTATCATCAGATGCGCGTGCGCCGTTAAGAACACGATAAAAACACGCAGTTATTGAATCCTAAAACTTTAATAATTTACTTAACGCTTTGCTGGTTGAAATTAATGCTATAACGCTCTATTTAAAGTAAAAAGACTTTTTACAAAAAAAAAAAAAAAAAAATTTCATTTTTTTGTTGTGTTACACACCCCACACAAATTCGAATACCACTTCCTGCTATGTTAATAACAGTGAAGGAGTCACATAGAACATCGTCCAGATAAACTAAATGGCAAAAAATACGTAATATTGAAGCTAAAAATTTATATGGGACCGCCTCCATTTCGAACAATTTTTTTTTTTAAGTCGATTCGCAATTGTGTAAAATATCGATTAACATACACAAAAAAAAATACATACAGAAGAACATAGAACCTCCTCGTTTTTGGAAGTCGGTTAATTATGGTTACACGGAAAATCCTGTACAATTACAGCCTCAACATATATTCCGTTTATCCCTCTTACCTCTTCCGTACAACTAGAAGGCTACGCACAATCTGCATTGTTCCAATTTCATCAGTAACTGGTGTTGTTAAAACGTAGGAGCTTCCAGCGTCGGTTGTATGTCTTGGAACCAATCTGTAACAACTGCTTAACGTCACACTGATGGGAAACATAAGGGTTCTTATAGTGGACGGGGCCGAAGTGTCTCCTACGATATTTTGTTGTAACGAAGATCCTTATCGTACTATTCCGCTTACCACTACATACATAAGAGCTTTTTAGAGCTTTTTCGGTGTAACTCTTGTTGGAGTCTGGATATGTGCCGGTTGATGGCAATAGGTTTGCCCTCTATTACATGGGACTGGCAAATGTGTATCAAGCCTCGAATAGTTTAGGTAGTTGCTTTTTACGGTGAAAATGAAGGTAATAATAAAAAAAAAACCATAAGATTTGCTTTTTAGTTAGTTCAGTTATTATGCAAAGTTTCATGATCTAATTTAAAGTATTTTGTGAATACCAGCGGTTTACAGTTCGGTTTAGAGGTAGCTTTGGTTTTTTTTTGTATCGAGAATATGTAAACGAGTTTTCGTCAAACATAGGACCTAGCACTAATCCTCAACTTTAACACATATTTATTTCAAAATGAATGCTGCAGTATTTTCGGCATACAAGAGGATCATGCTAAGCAATTTGAGGTAGGGTAGGGCCTTCAGTCTTTGGGTGGGGAGCAAGCTGACGGCAGATGGATGTAAGAATGAAGGTTAAGTACCTGATGGTAAGAGGTAACCGTGCCTATAAACATCTGCACCATTATTGTAGGTTGTTATCCCAAAGTTAAAATGTCTCATCCCAATCAATCTGCCTAGCCTTTCCCCACTATGTTGGGGTCGGCTTCCAGGATAACCGGATGCAGCTGGATACCAATATTTTACAAGGAGCGACTGCGACTTATCTGACCTCCACAACCCTCTTAGGTAACACGATACCCCTTGGCAAGACTGGTTCTCGGACTTTCGGGGTTCTGATTACCCGCGTAACGAGTGTCAAAGATCTACTAATGACAGTCGGGACTAATGGCTAAAATGTTTTTTGTTCCTGCAATTAAACTGAAACAATCTGGATTAATGGTAAGGTAGGACGCCCTCAGGCTAGGTGGAGCGACGATCTTCGAAGGGTGGCTGGTAACAGCTGGATGAGAGCTGCCGAGAATCGAGCTGAATAGCGTGCAATTGGACAGGTCTAAGTCCAGCAGTGGGCTCCTATATGCTGATGATGAATCTGGATTACTGCAACTTTGCTTGCAGAAACAATTATGGATGAACTCCTGATAAAAAGAGCTCTCACTGTGATAGTACTTTTTACAATAAACATAGAATGTTATTGTCATTTTATCATCTTCAATGAAAGCTAGTGAAAAAAGTGAACCAGCGATTACGATTCTGCAAACTTTCAGGATGGCCAAAATAAATGCACACGGTCACAATAAACTCCCGTATATTTCCCTCATAATGTCTTATTTACGAATAACCGCGGCAGTGTGTTTCAATATAAGCGCATGCGTTGCGGATGTGGTAATTAGGTATGGTGGGGTCTCAACATGGGGTTATTTAATAACGGGTAAGTACTAGTAACGGGTAGCCCTGTAGGTAAACAGGATAGGTACAAGGTTAGCATACAATAAATAACTATAAAGTACAATACAATACAAATACAAAAAGTTTTATTGGCATAATGAAAAGGTTTAAAAAAAAAGTTTTATTGGCAAAAGGAAAAGGTTTTCGAAAAGGCTTCCATACTAATAATTCGAAAGTGACTCTTTCTGCCTGTATGTTACCGTTTTACGCCTAAACCACTGAACCGACAAGATTGGCAAGATGGCACGCTGGGGAAGGACATAGGCTACTCTTTATCGAAAAACAGCGTGGGCGAAGTCGCGAGCTGAAGCTAATGTTACATATACAAATAAGTTTGAACATCACAGTGTCCTGGTTAGAACATTGACCCCCAAACTAAGCAGGGCTTGTATCATGGGGGTCGGATTGCGATTGAGCAGAAAGAAATATGTCAGTTTACAGAGCTAGATTAGTGAAGCGATGAGATGAGTTAATCAATTTTTATGTTCCTGACCAGTATATGCGTGGCGTTGTAAGACGACAACATAGACTCCTCTGCTACCCGTCCACATGGCGTGCTCCCCGAACTAACACCACTCCCCCTGCTAGAGCAATAAACACAAAAATATATCAAATTTTAAGAAAATGTCCGATATTCATAGTTTAAATACCAGGAATAAACACAATCTTGCTGTACATCGCACTCGTCTCCACAGAGTAGGCAACTCGTTCATGGGTCAATGTATACAAACTTCCCATTGACATTCGAAACTTACCCATTAAACGATTTAAAAGCTGCATTAAAACCAAACTTTGTAGAAAAGGGTACTATAAAATTTCAGATTATTTAGAATACAAAAAAGCATGGGATTGAGCTGCTCGCTCTGCTAAGCATTGTAACATTTTGGATAATATGGAAAATCATCAAAGTATATCAACCAGTTTTATTTACAAATTGACATTATTGAATATTCTATACAAAATGACATGATTACTTTGTAAAGTATTTTATTATTGTGAATGTGAGGACGACGTGAATGTTTTTTTTTTTTTTTTTTCTTTCTCAGTTAATTTTATTAATGGTCTGGCAATTTGAGAATTTTATGCGGCCTACCCAAATGTCCTTTCTTTGGTATTGTTCGTCGAGTCGCTGAGCTCCTTAAGTTCTGAGTTGAGCTCCGCCATTACTGACAAATGCTTGCACTGACTGGACAGGTCCACTCAAATCTGTGTGGTTCTTTCCTCAAAAGACCATTTCAGACTCGAATTTACATGGTCCTCATATGGCTTGACCAAGATTATGTCTGGACTTTAAAAGAGACTGTGACCTCTGAGTTTGTTTCGGCCTTTCTTCTCAGAGTAGTCAGATAGGGAACGCCGACCTCATCTAGCTTATTTTTAATATTTTTTAATATGACGTGTAAAAGTGATTCCAATATCCTATTTACAGAATAAACAATTTCATTTCATTTCATTTCAATTAAGTTAATAAATGACTTTCTAAAATATATTCCTGAAGCAGATTTATTTTTTGACTCTCAAAGGATATGGAGTAAGAGGTAATGTTTATGATCTCATTAAATCCTACCTCACAAACAGGAAACAGTTCACTGAACTAAAAAAACTAAATCCTGCAACAAAAACTGAAGAAGTTTATGCTTCAGAAACAGGAAGTGTTGAAATGGGTATTCCACAAGGCACTATTGTTGGCCCGTTATTCTTCCTCGTGTTTATAAATGATATGCCTTCAGTGATCGATTATGACACAACACTTTTTGCAGATGACAGCACTGTTTTATTCACAAATGACAATTGTAATAATCTAGAAAATGACATTAATCAATCTTTGACAACTATAATGAATTGGATGAATAAAAATAATCTTAGGTTAAATATTGAGAAGACAACGGTTATGAATTTCCATATAAGAACCAGCCGAACCCCCTCTTTAAATATTAGATATATAGAGAATCACATAGCAGAAACTGCAGGCGTAGCATGAGCACCGTTTTGTCGACGGAAGAGTAGACAAAGATGACGTTTCGTGTAGACAGTACGACGGCAGCAAAGTAGAAAGAGTCAACTGCACTTTTGACGAAATTCACTCTTTTACATAATTATACTCGGAATTCTTTGTTTTGTCATAGGTTTTTTTTTTCTGTTTGATTCTCAATTTTTACTAACGAAGTCAACTACAAAAAAAAAACTCAAGTTGTCGAAGTACCGTATTTTGGATCAAACAATTTCACAGTAATATTGGCCTTAACTATTTTCTTGATACTTAACTACTTATTATTAACTAAATGATGTAAAATAGGAGAAGATAGCTTTGTCCTTCTATTAATTATTACAATTTTTCGTTCAAAACGCTCCCTTGTAAAATCATGATTTTGTAGATAACCGTTTATACTTTGTGGCCGTCGAGTAGAAAGTTTTCTACTAGCGATTCCAAAGTCAAATTGTCTTCACTACCATAGACAAATGTCAGTTGTCAGTGTGATTTTGACAGTTTGAGTAGAAATCTTTCTTCCGAAATAGTCTACATGTAAAAAGACCTAGACAAAGATCGTTAGAAATGAAAGACAAAATGACAGATTGTAGAAAGATTTCTACGGTGCGGTGTCAAAAATGAAGAAACGAAATGTCAGTTTGTATAGAAAAAGCTATGTCTATTCTTCGTAAAGATAGAAACCGTCATGCTACGCGTGCAGAAGTGACAAAGTTTCTTGGGTTAAATATTGATAATAAAATTAATTGGAAAATGCATATTGACAAATTATCTAAAACATTAAGTCAATACTCATTTGCGCTCTATAAATTAAGGAAGGTGGTTAACAGGTCAGTGTTGTTAACAGCGTACCACGGATATGTTAGTTCTACTCTCAGATATGGTTTAATATTCTGGGGAAACAGTGTAGACAAAGAAAGAGTGTTCAAGGCCCAAAAGCGCTGCATTAGGGCTATGTTTAATCTGCAGCAAACCGATTCTTGACAGCCATTTTTCAAAAACCTGAGAATACTAACATTGTCTTGTATGTACATATTTGAATGTGCAGTATTTGTAAAAAGCAATATTCATTTATTTGAATTCCGTAGCCGAGTGCGTCATCGGGATAAATTATGCACAATCGTGACTAAAACACGCTTTTTACAATATTTAATAAAATTCCAACCAACATTAGAAGCATTTCAGAAATTAAGTTATTATCAGTTTTATTATATTCATATTATGAATTGTCAGTTTGTAACATGTCACAAACTGACAATTCATAATATGATCTGCGTGCGATTCTTGTTACGAAATAATTCACCTGTTTGACAGTTTTCTATGGAGATTCGTAAAATGGTCCACTTATTATATCAAATAAGAGGAATTGCTAATGACAGCTGGAAATTTAGGAAATGAAAATGCTTTTAGAGGAATTGCTAATGTGACCGTTTTAGGCCCCCAGGTCTTTGATGTCCAGTGATTTGCAGACCTTGTTATAAATGTATCTAGTGAAAATCAAGTTTTTCTTATTTAACGTTTTGGGGGACTGTCTTATGTAATTTTGACGTTCGAAAAGTGCTGTTTCTCAGCTAGTTTGAATAAATGACTTTTGATTTTGAAGTAAAAACTATAATATGTAAGCTTTTTAATTACATTTGTGAACATCAGCAAGTTTATGACCACAACGACGTAAGATTGTGTGGCGGTATCTACATCGCCACATGCGAACTACGCATCAAAGACCTGACGTCAGACAGACGTCACATAAATCCTGCATCTAAAGTTTACCGTGCAGTGGACATATATACGAGAACCCAACATCAATCGTTGGGCAGTTGCCCGCCAGACACAACACCCGTCTGGTTGGAGGATCCTCTCTTTTCTATGGTGGATGAGTGAACTTTACTCCCTGTTCCTCATACCCCTAAAATTGTATCCGTACTAATATTATAAATTCGAAAGTAACTCTGCCTGTCTGTATGTTACCTTTTCACGCTTAAACCACTGAACGGATTCCTGGGGAAGGACATAGGCTACTTTTTATCGACATACCACGCGGGCGAAGCCGCAGGCGGAAGCTAGTTTTGTAATAAGTTAATACTAGGACGAAACTGGTGACGATATGGGGGGAACATCTTACCTTTTTGCATCTTACCGACACACGGCGAGGCTGGTCCATTTCTGGAGGTAAATAAAAGGCAAATAAGTAGTTAGGTTAGTTTCTCGAATCTAAAAATGCTTGATCCAATAAACTACCTTTTACTTGAAATTCAATAGTAAATTTTTGTAGCTAAATAATAGAGATAGCCTTCACCAGAGCAAGACCACAGCATCCCATTACCGGCAACTCTTATCAAACGCAATCCAAATGCGGGTGGCATATACTACCAACATAAATTCTGTTGACCAGAAAATTTTTAAACACTCTTCTCTCTAAAGAAATAAGGCCGAAAGTCCGCTACAATCATGTAAATACAAATCTAAATCCAACTTTGTACACCGAATAGATATTGGCCACAATGACTATTCGACATGTCAAACAATTGAAGAATTCCTCAAGCAATAAAGTCTATATTCGTTTGAAGATCAAGAGCCGCATTGTGGTGTTTCCAAGGCGGATGGTGGAGTGTACAAGTGATATTGATCCTTAAAGTAACGAGCAGTTAGAATGTGTCTTACTAACGAACGTGATAGGTATGTAATGGACTGGCTTCACGCCACCGATGACATCAAGCACAAAAATCTGTAGAGTAGTGGGCTGCAATTATTTGAGATAAAGTACCGTACTGTGCGCAGATGAGATCGGACGGTGAAAGTCTGAGGAATGTAGGGGTAATATATTTGGACCGGAATGTAACTATTTACTGTCCTGAATGTAATAAACAGACGAATAGTAGCCGCCGTACTATGAAGTGCCAGTCATCAATATTCTAGTTCCAGAGAGTGATGGACACACACAGGATGAATTGCAACAGCCCTTTTTCGCTAAAAGAGACCGCTTGACAAACAGAATTGTGATAGCAGGATAGTGTTAAACCCGGGTTGCAGGCCTGCCAGGGTTGCGGATCTGCCAGAGTTGCGGGAAAGTCCGAAAGGGATTTCGGGGCCCTTGGCAACAGGCAACTGAAGGAACAAGGTGGGTTTTAGTCAGTAAAAGTATGACACGTCCTTCCGCTCCGCCCAGAGCGGGAGAAGTCATTTGATGATTTCCCAAACTCAAAAAAAAAGGGTAGTGTGAAAAGTTAACTGGAAGGAAGCCGATACAGCCTATACTGTTATCTACCTATACAGTGTGTTAGGGTAGACACCGTTATCCTTGAAACTAGTGGTGTGGTATCATATAAAATATACTTTTTCTATGGGATCAACTTCGAAATCGCAAAAATAAATCAGCTGTTCCATACATTTTGTCGATTTAAGTGAACGCAAATGTATGGAAAAGCGGATTTTTTTTTCGCGATTTCAAGGTTGGTCCCTTAGAAAAAGTATATTATAGATGACACAAAACCACTAGTTTCAAGGATAACGGTGTCTACCCTAACACCCTGTGTAAGCATGATAAATTAAATCGGAATAGTTTTTCTTAGGCAGTAAATTGTAATAAATAAGTGAAAATATGAAAACGATTCTTTTTCTGAAGGGGTTTCTTCAATAATATAACCAAAAGTACTTACAACATTATTTATTCATTTTTGTACGAAAAAAATGCACAAGCGGCTCCACACCTTATTTTTACAAGACTGCGAAAAACTTCTAAGTTGTGGTTAAAATCGCGACCGTCTGTCTGTGACTAATCTCGCATACAAATTGTTGTTTAGCCGTATCTCACTTGTTTATCAAACAAACGAGGGCTGGACTCAAATAAAAGGCACTTGTGGTCATTCTAGGCGATGGAAACACCTTGATTCCTGTTGTTGTAGTTTAGAAGATGTTGCTGTGCTAATGCAGTGTAAAAAGTTGATCTAAAAACGAGCCTCTCAACGTATTCTCTACTATGTTGATAATGTCAAATGTAATACTAGACTAGCATCTGCCTGCGACTTTGTCCACGTGAAATTATACCCTATATTATTTGGCAATACTGTAGTTTCCAATTAGAGAACGAATTTTCGGAATCGGATCAGTAGTTCTGAAGATTACCCCTTACATACAAACTCACAAATACCATACTATAATTTTTATTTATTTTATTGTATTTATTCATAAACAATTTCCATTGTGTTGAATTTACATGCAATTCACATACAAACAAAATACAACTATGAATTACTATAACTCCATTTGAAATAAGATTAGACGTATAGATAAGCCTTTTTACATTCCGTTCAACCGATTTTGAATTCTATTGCGTCGGTGGCATGACAAATGGCAGCCGCAGTAGATAGTTGGTATTGTGTAACTTTTTTTGCTTTTAATGCTATCCTTATGCCTACGGTATAGAAGTCAAAATCAGTTGAACGGACTGTAAAAGGGTTTGTTTTTATGTCTAATCTTATTTCATATGGGGTTATAGTTAACATTCAAATAAAGTGACTTTCGGACTTCTGACGACCCGTAACGACTGTCAAAGATCCACAAATTACAGCCGGGACCAACGGCTTAACGTGCTTTCCGAGGCACGGAGGAGTCTCGATATATGAAAATGATCACCCATCCACGGACCAACCCCGGCAAGCGTAGCTTAACCCGATGGATCGACCCGAGCGGCTGTTATTTCTTAGGCAATAAAAAGCAATAAACAAACTAAAATAATATGAAAACGATTCTTTTTCTGACGGGGTTTCAATAAAATAACCAAAACTAGAGCATTATTTTTTAATTTTTGTTCGAAAAAAACAAGCGGCTCCACACCTTATTTTTAGAAGACTGCGAAAAACTTCTAAGTTGTGGTTAAAATCGCGACCGTCTGTCTGTGACTAATCTCGCATACAAATTGTTGTTTAGCCGTATCTCACTTGTTTATCAAACAAACGAGGGCTGGACTTAAATAAAAGGCACTTGTTGTCATTCTAGGCGATGGAAACATCTTGATTCCTGTTGTTGTAGTTTAGAAGATGTTGCTGTGCTAATGCAGTGTAAAAAGTTGATCTAAAAACGAGCCTCTCAACGTATTCTCTACTATATAGTCTAGACTAGCATCTGCCTGCGACTTTGTCCACGTGAAATTATACCCTATAGTATTCGGCAATACTGTAGTTTCCCATTAGAGAACGAATTTTCGGAATCGGATCAGTAGTTCTGAAGATTACCCCTTACATACAAACTCACAAATACCATACTATAATTTTTATTTATTTATTTTATTGTATTTATTCATAAACAATTTCCATTGTGTTGAATTTACATGCAATTTACATACAAACAAAAAACAACAAAATACAACTATGAATTACTATACTCCATTTGAAATAAGATTAGACGTATAGATAAGCCTTTTTTACATTCCGTTCAACCGATTTTGAATTCTATTGCGTTGGTGGCATAACAAATGGCAGCCGCAGTAGATAGTTGGTATTGTGTAACTTTTTTTGCTTTTAATGCTATCCTTTATGCCTACGGTATAGAAGTCAAAATCGGTTGAACGGCCTGTAAAAGGGTTTGTTTTTATGTCTAATCTTATTTCAAATTGGGTATAGTTAACATTCAAATAAAGTGTCAAACAGTTTCAAATATAGTGTCAAACAGTAATATCGAACAGTTTTCTTTATAATGTCAAAAGTTATTAAATGTCGGTAAAAGATTGATTATATAATGTCAAATGATTATAAACAGAAAAAAAAAAATACAATTCATTTGTTATTTTGCGAGATTAATTCCGATATTTCATACAGACATTTTTCTAATAAAAAGGCTTTTAGTCTTGCTTTAAATAAGTGGGTGTTATAAATCAAGGTCCTTATCTCAGAAGGCAACATATTGAAAATCTCTACAGCTTGATATTTCGAGCAATGTTCTACTATGTTAAATTTAGGTGCTATTAGTTGTTTCCTTTTTTTTCTTCGCGTACTCTCTCTAATCTCACGTTCCTCTTGCGATTCAAACTCATGTTGATAATTGTATTGTACCTGACTTTGTTATAGAATAGATGGCTGTATACTTATGTTCTATCGAGTAATTCGTCAACTCGTCCTATATGCCTACGGCCCATTTAGGGCGACTTGCAGAAAATCAAAATAAATGTGCATGTAGGACGAGTTGACGAATTACTTCATATTTTCGGATCGATCAGCAAAGAGTTTCAGCAGCTTTCATGTGAGTCCTTATTTTTCGTATCAACACAACCTCCATTTGAACTTGAAGACATACTACATACTTACTACTACTGTCTCATCTCTGACAGTCAGGCTGGTACAAGCCACCAAGAAGCTGATTGGTTACTATTTTCATGTCCTGTACTAAGAAGCGGTGAAGAAGTGTGTTCGTTGCCGACTGTGGACTCCGGCAGTCCCGCTCATGAACATATACCTAAGTCATCACACTCATCATCTGAGGACCTATTCTCACATTGTGCTGATCTTAAATATATAGTTTATGCATGCGAAGTAAGAGAGAATTTTATTTGAGGTCGAAACTGGTCCCACCGTAATTATTCACATAACTTAGTTGATTTAGGATTATTTCGGTTAAATCCAATTGATTTTTCCCCCAGATCCATCCCACGATATTGTAGATTAGATAAACGTTTAAAATGTCTGTGCCGTGGAAGTTAAATCCTAACTACTTTCTCACACGAACTTTTTATACCTATTTACAAATGTAGGTACATATATGACTTTTTATGTACCTATGTTCATACGGTATGTACTTTGGTACTAACAATGTTAACTCTGTGGGAAAAGGGGCGGAAGTTGATCATTTTGTTCAAAATTATTGACACAATCTTTGTGTCAATTAGATCTCGAATCTCGTGGGAAGACTTCGTTAGGAGTTAGGACACATAATCAGTATACAACATTGTCAAAATTAATGTGACTCCTTTAGAAAAACCACAAAACAAGAGTAAGACATAGAAACCTGAGGGCCTAGACAAGTGACAATCGCTTCGAAAGCGTTTCGTATTTCTACAACGACTTTCAACAGGATTGACATATAAGCTTTTCGATAGCTTATGTCAGTCCTATACATTTTTGCCTTTTCCATCATCGTTATCGCTGATAGAAATGTCACTTTGTCTAGGGCTTCAGTAGTGTCGCGACTACACATCGCGCGTCGCATGCTGCTGGTGCCTGCGCAGCTGCGTCGGCTACGGAAATGTAGTTTCGAATGAAGTTTTGGCAGTCCTTTTTCAGTTTTACAATCGAGTAATTTTTAATACTTTGAAAATTACAATTACTTAGGTATTATTTTTCATGGTCCAGCTGTGTGTTTAACGTGTTCTTATAATACTAGCCCGCGACTTTGTTCGCGTGGAACACAATATACACAATATATTTTTATAAAACTCCCTCAGCCCGCCCGCGTATGGTTTCGTTTTCGCTTAGCGTTATTTCGGACTTTTTCGATTTGCTCGGCTCCTAAGGGTCGTAAAGTGATGTTAAATAATCTATAACCTTCTTCAAGAATTAAGCTATCAAATGTAAAAAGATTTTTTCAAATCCGAGCTAGTTCCAGAGGTTAGCGCGTTCATATAAAAAAACAAACTCTTCAGCTTTACTATATTATATTATATTACTATATTATATTGGCAAGATGGGAAACATCTTCCGTGGTTCAGTCGTTATTAAATGTTGCCCCACCAGCAGAATTTTATTAAGTTTATTTTATAATTATTTTAACAAATGTTAAATACAATATACAATCTAAGACTAACATTATGTACAAGAATAAAAAAGGGATAAAATAAAAATAAAAATCGTCCGTATCGATAAAATCGGGAAAAATGCCCAAAAGGCTGACAGCATCGCCATACAACGTGGCTAAAATTAGATTCTTTGACCTAAAAATAGACCACCCCTCTGGTCACGTAAAGAGTCGACTAACCGCTTGGCGATGTCCCGAAATACTTGACGAGCACTCGGACCTCAAGGCAAAAGGGGGTTGCCTCAACTGTCTGGGGCTGTTTCAACTGCAAACGGCTCAAAAATATAGCTACCAATAAGGTTGTTAAATTTGCGCCGTTTGAGGTTTTCTGCACCTGCAGTAGCCGCCCCAACACCGCCCGCCGTGCTAGGAAGTCCAGCAGAATAAGTGGCTAAGCAAACTTTTTAGCCCCATACATAATTCCGAGCCGTTAAAAGCCCAGTATGCAGCCATAAAAACCATTATCGCAACAAGAGGGGACATATCCACGTCAATTGATGACGTCATAAAGATCTTAATTAGACAAAGTGCAGAAATGTGCACTTAGGACGCAATTTATTTACTCGACTAATCTAATTGCTTAGAGATTGTGTGGCATTCACATTTTGCTATTAAAACTTAAGTTTTATTGGTTTGCTGGTCAAGGGTTGGGTTCAGTCACTGTAGATACATCTGGGCAAAGCTGGGCTGGTCTGGAATTTCTCATTGACTGACCACTGACGCAGGCCAGATCCATAAAAGCGGAAAAAAATATCTTATGTTATCTGTCATTGGAGCAGTGGTGGCCCAGTGGTAACGGCCACGACTTACGAGTCGTAGGTCGTAGGTTCGAACCCTGACAGGCGCTTTACTTTGTGTAAATTATTTCATCGCCACTGCTCTCAAAAACGGTGAAGGAAAACATCGTGAGGAAACCGGCATGTCCTAGAACCAAAAATTCGAAGACATGTGACATCTACCAACCCGCACTGGGCCCGCGTGGTAGATTACGGCCCGCTCCCTCTCACAGAGAGGAGGCCTGTGTCCCAGCAGTGGGAACATTATAGGCTGTGTATGCTTATGCTTATGCTATCTGTCATTAAAAATTTTGCAGTAAAATCGTCAACAGCGCAGCAGTTTTTAATTTTATTTTTATTATTTTTGGTTTTTGTTGTTACATAAGTTAGTCTATTTTAGTTTAGTACTTATATTAAATTGCAAGGCAGCAAGATAATATTGCGATACGCCGGAATGTCATGTACATTAGTCCTTTAGTTATAAAGATTATTTTTAGCCTAAGTGATGTGGCTGTGATTTTTTAACCGCTTTCAAAAAGCAGGAGGTTCCCAATTTGGATTGGCAATTTGCCTTCTTTCTATTCACACCAGAAATACGTCTAGCAGGTCAGGCGGTACATAAGGACGCCATTAGTATAAACATGCGATTCCTTAACCCTTAACTTTACTATTTTATGAAATCGTCATTCAATACACTTTCATGAACTTAAGGAGTTGTATTGCTAATTCTAATGATTATAATTCTGTAAATCCATATTTGTTACGGTCGCAAATAATATTTAGATCAACATACAACCTGATACTGACCTGCAAATTGCAAAAAACGTAAGAAAATTTGAATTTCGCGGGCCACCTTAGCGCATCCACCATAAGGCAAAAAGCATCAAAACAAAACGATTCCTCCACATCAAAAAACATGCAGTACACCAAGTCGCCCAATTAAGAATAACCTGGCAAAATATAAACAGTCGGCATCACATTCGCTAGTTTACGAGTGTTGTACGCAATTTATTGTGAACACGACGTCGTTTATTCTCGGTCGGTTAATCATCGGGAGGCTATGAATTAGAATCAACCTGTTGTTGATCTGCATCTATCATTATTATTCGTTTGGCTTGTAAATCTTTGTGGGGAATCGTGTGGGTTTTTTAATGGAAGTAATTGATGGAAAATGGTAATTCAATATGATGAGAAGAATACAGTTTGTGGTGATTAGATTGATTTATAGATCTGCGAGGTTAGGTAACACCCTGTTTCTTAAAGGGTACCTAATCAATGCAAAAACATAAATATCAGAGTGGCTGTCAAACTCAAGAAACGAATGCCATTGGCTGACTGAAAATTTACTATCCTTAGCAATTTTTAACCGACTTCTTCAAAAAGAACCATAGAGAGAAGAGATTCTTTTGTTTGTTACCCGATTACTCCGCCAAATATGAATTGATTTTGATGATTCTTTTTTGTTTGGTAGGTCATGCTTCAGAGATAGTCCCATATACATTTTATTTACTTTGCTTGCGTAGTTTTTGAGTTAGCTTCAATATTACGTATTTTTTCCCACTTAGTTTATGCAAACGATTCTATGTGACTCCTTCACTGTTATTTACCTAGCAGGTAGTGGTATTCGAATTTGTAGGCAGGTACCACAACTAAAAAGTGAAAAATAAAAACTCAGAAGTCGGTGGAAAAAAACGAAAATTGAAAAGCAAAGAAACCAACTTCCGAAATTAAAGTTATTTGTCACTTTTTACCCGACTACGGCGAAGCAAAAAGGAGGGTTATGATTTTGACCGGTATGTATGTATGTATGTATGTTCATCTGTTCCCTCATATCTTCTAAACCACTCATCACAATTTGACAAGCGAGGTATCGTTGGAAGCTTCTTGATCGTCCGCTGGTTATAGGCTATGTGACGTCACATTAAATTAAAAAAGGCGCCCTCTAGAGGACATAAAGTCAGGAACTTAAAAAAAAAGATTGTTTAATCGTACCATGCTGGGTATCAAATGAAAGGGCTTAATGAGCACATTTCAAATGAAAAAATATTATAACCCCAAAATAGTAAAAAAAATATTAAAGTAATAAAAACTAAAACCCAAATACGACTAAAAAGGTATAAACAAGACACCACAGACGGACAAATTAAAAATGCGGAGTCACACGTAATCTGTTCGATTTATGCCCTAACACGTGTGACTCCGGATTTTTAATTTGTCCGTCTGTGGTGTCTTGTTTATACCTTTTTAGGCGTAGTTGGGTTTTAGTTTTTATTACTTTAATTTTTGAGTGTTTTTTTTTGTAAAAAGTTTTTATTTTTTACGTCGCGTGTACAAACATACACATACATTCTTTAAACATCGAGGGTGCTACCACTAATCCCCTTAGCTAAGTTTATAATGAATATGATAATTAATAATTTTATTTCTTCTGCAAAATATTGTTACATTAAACGTCACTCGATGTCTACAAGTGCTCTAGTAAGCTTTTAATACTTATAATTTGAAATTATGTTTGCCTTGTAAAGTGTGTTTTATAAAAATAATAGTTAATATACCAGTTTCATTTGGAGTTAATGGGACGTTTGCACCTGCATAGTGCGATTGTAATGTACTTATACGTTAATATGCACACATCTAACACTGTCAAAACAAATTAAAACATATGCGTCTTAATTATAGAGCTGCGCAGGAGTTGAGCATAATAATAATAATGAACATTGTGTGAAGTTTGAACATTTTGTTTTTAATTATTTTCTCTCTGAAGTTTCTTGCCCAATAACCTTCACAAGTTCCTTGATTATAGAGACCTATCATGGTAAAAAATGGTTCCTTCGGTTTTTCATGAAAACAGGTCTATTCTGTAAAAACCTCACCTTGAAAACTTAGTTGAAGTGAGCTGTCAATCCCTAGCGTTAGCATTGCTATTCTGTAACCATATCACCG
Source organism: Lithophane ornitopus (assembly GCA_948473465.1). NCBI lineage: Eukaryota > Metazoa > Arthropoda > Insecta > Lepidoptera > Noctuidae > Lithophane > Lithophane ornitopus. The sequence goes on along the minus strand of OX419622.1, from coordinate 14,709,148 downwards.
TGAAAACTTAGGTGAACTGTCACTGCCTTAGCATCCTTATCGATGACAATGTCAGCTCACTTCACCTAATGCTAAAAGGTTTGACTCTATTGACAGCTCACTTCACCTAAACACGGTGAGATTTTTTTTTCTGCAGGAACAAATTGCATAAACAATTAGCAAGGGTTCGGCATGATAAAACTTTGCGGGTTGCATTTTAATTTATACGCGTCCGCTGTATCGAGCCTTTATTGGCGTTGGCGAGGTGTCTATATACCTTATTAGGTTACTGTAGGGTCACCAAAATGTTTCCTCATAAATATTATTATTATAAAGCGAAATAAAAAAAATCCCTGTCCGATTCGTGAGGGTGTTGTTAAGAATCATACTGAGAGTCTATTTATATGTTTTTTTTTGTTGAAACAAGAAAGTAAAATCGCTAATTTTACCGGGTTAGTTGATGGGGCGCGGCGGCGGTCGTCTAGCAGGTGTCTACAAGTCATAAGTTCATAATAAATGACCTCATATTTTGTTAATTTATAATGAAATTGGGGTAAAAAATGGGAATTTCAAATTGCAATAACTTTTTTATTTGTAATAATATTTTTTTGCAGCGTGTTTATCGGACGGAAATGAACACAAACTTAAAAAAAAATGTGTAGTATTTTTTAAACTGATTCCACAAAATGTGCAAAACAGACTGGATATCTTCGAATAATGAGGAGATATCGTCAAATACGTCCTGAGGGGCTGTTATGCTGAGCTGAGGCCCTTTTGGCATTTTATTGTTTTCAGTTTTTTTAGATGTATTTTTCTGTTACAATGCCAATAAACGCATTTTTATTTCTTTCTTATTCTTATTCCCGTAATTTTTAAGAACGTTTCCATTCGCATCTCATTCGCTATCGCTAGCTGTCAAAAATACAATCAATTTACCAACATTGTTGAAAAATTTGACAGATTGCAACTTGAATGTGAACGTTTTTGATGTACGAGAATGATCCTTCTGTTAGCAACCCTAGCGTTGACACTTCACACCTCGGTACAACGCCGTCACATCGTCCACTCTCTGTCAATTAGCTCGCTTTGGACTATGAATACTCAATTACATACCCTTATACGGATAAAACAGTGAAATCTTCAATTATATTCACAATAGACTTGTGTTCGATTGTGGAGTATCGCTGGAATAATGCAGTAGCTTTGCATATCACATTTATCATGCAGAAATAAAAACTTGCGCGGTGAATATTGAATTTGTTGATTTTGGTATAACCTCATTCTGTATGACTAGGATCTCGACCCTCATTAAGGCCGTACCCTATCTCCGATTTTATCTCGCTCGCACCATACTACTCGCGGCCTGACTCTCAAGCCTCGAATAGTTTAGTTAATTCCTTTTTACGGTGAAAATAATGATAATTAATAAAAATTAAAAATATTATAATTAGTTTAGTTAATATGCAAAGTTTCATGATCTAATTTGAAGTATTTTTTAATACCAGCGGTTTATAGTTCGGTTTAGAGGTAACTTTGGATTTTTTTCTATTGAGAAAATTTTATGTACTCGTGTTTTCGCCAAACATAGGACCTAGGCACCTAGCATCAATCCTCAACTTTAACATATATTTATTTCGTAATTAATGCTGCAGTATTTTCGGCATAACGGAGGATCATGTTAAGCAATTTGAGGTAGGGCAGGGCCTTAAACGTACCTATAACGCACAATTTTTTTATGCCTCATCATCTTCTTGCCCTTGTCCCATACTTGGGGTCGGCGCAACACGTTTTCTTTTTCCACTCTCCCCTCGTCATGCTATCATTCACTCCCTTCTCTTTTATATCATTCCTCACACCTTTTCTTTGGCCTCCTCTCCCTCTCCATCCGTCATCAGTCATACACATTTCCTCCCATAGTTTTGCCATGTCTGGTTAAGGTTAAATAAATAGATATAAGATATAAATTCATGAGTGACTGATATAATCGTTAATCTTAATAAAAGCAAAATATTTTGTACGACATAAATGTAGACGTGTAGACGATTTTGTCGACAAACGTGTCAGAGGACGTGCAAATGATCGTCGGCTATATGTCACGTCACTATATTAAATGTCAAACGCATGTCAAATGTCACATTTAAGGCTGAGATCGCACGGTGCGTGAGGTTTGTGACAAAACGAGATCTCGAAATTAAATAAAGGTGTTTTAGGACATATTTTTATCAGACCAATTAATCAGCAATTATAGGTATGATAGTATTGTGGCAGGCGACTGCAATTGTCGCATTGTGTGCGGACAGTCATCTGTTGAGTACCTGTAAGACGGCTCAGTTTCAATCCAATTTTTACCCGACTACGGCGAACAAAAAAGGAGGGTTATGATTTTGACCGGTATGTATGTATGTATGTATGTATGTATATATGTATGTATGTATGTTCATCTGTTCCCTCATATCTTCTAAACGACTCATCACAATTTGACAAATGAGGTATCGTTGGAAGCGTCTTGATTGTCCGCTGGTTATAGGCTATGTGACGTCACATTATATAAAAAATGGCGCCCTCTAGAGGACATAAAGTCTGGAAACAAAAAAAAAAAATTGTTTAATCGTACCATGTTGGGTATCAAATGAAAGGGCTTAATGAGCACATTTCAAAAATATAAATATTATAACCCCAAAAGAATTAAAAAAAAAAAAAAAATGAAAACTAAAACCCAACTACGACTAAAAAGGTATACACAAGACACCACAGAGAGATAAATTAAAAATCCGGAGTCACACGTTATCTGTTCGATGTATGCCCTAACACGTGTGACTCCGGATTTTTAATTTGTCTCTCTGTGGTGTCTTGTTTATACCTTTTTAGTCGTAGTTGGGTTTTAGTTTTTATTACTTTATTATCGTACCTACTAAAAGTCTAGTTTGTGATAATAAGCGTCAGTTTTATTAAGCAGCGCCCCGCGGTTTCACCCGCGTTAGTCTCGATCCCGTGGGAATATCGGTATAAAAAGTATCCTATGTTCTATTCCGGGTCATTGTCTATCCCTGTGCTTAATTTCATCCAAATCCGTTCAGCCGTTTTAGCGTGAAAGCGTAACAAACAAAAAAACTCACTTTCGCATTTATAATATTAGTTCGGATGTCTTCAAAAAGCTTACAAAAATGTAAAACGTAATTTGGTAAATTGACATAAACAATTCATCAAGTAAAGTAGGTAATCGACTGCATTCAAATTATAGCAGGCTTTTCTATTGCCACACTTTGTTATATCTTTGTTTTTACAACGGCCTCTATAATTATCGACATTTAAATTAGCAATACCTAACAGTTATTTCCTTCCAAATTACCGATTCAAATATAACCTTTAGACATGGAAGTATTCCTAGTATTTAACTTATCTAATCCGTATCTAGCGAAGCGCGGGCGCAGCTTTAATAGTATTGTTTAATTGTATTCGCAGGGCTGTAAAGAATACTTATCGCGATCAACTGAACTTTATATGATATCTACTAATACGGAATCGTGTGTGTATTTGTTTATCTACGAATTAAATGGTAATGGAATAGATTCTGTGGGCGTTGTGCGAGATTACTGTTTTGTAAGGTAATGAAAGGTAATGTTTGGCTACGAATAAAGTTTTAAATCGCAAGTATATTTGGATTACCTAATATAATTTTTAATTTTCTTAAGAGAATTAAAAATGACATTTGGTAATCCATATGAGCATTAAAAATGACATTTGGTAATCCATATGAGCATTAAAAATGACATTTGGTTACGAAATAAAGGGTGATTAATAAGGCCTTTTGTACACACACGTATTTCTTGCCGTGAAAAACTACGTTTGATTCGCCGTGTATCGGCACGGTTGTCAGTGTTGTATGGATCACTATGGAAGCTTGTTGACAGACACGTTTATAAGACGCGGTTTATACGCCGCCCGTACAGTAAAGATACCGTGCCGTTTATAAAGGTCCTTACTGATATTTATTGATCATTTTAGTTATTGTAATGCCGAGAATTATATAGCACTCGTTGTAGCAAAAAATAGTTTTTTTTAAGATTACTGTTCGCCTCATCGAGTAATATGAAATTAATGTTTTATTTTCTTAAGGCTCGTAAATACTGGCGCGATATCGCAGGCGCGACAGGCAGCGCTACTCTTGTCGCGCCTGTTTGTGGGAGCCTTTACTTAGTCATGGAACCTCTAGAGGTGGAATTAAAATAGGTAGCAGTATCAAGCAGATTCTGGACTCCTAACACTAGTATGTAACATTTGAATGATACGGAGCCAACAATGGTTATTGTGGTACGATTGATGTCTGTATGTCTTTACTGCTAAGTTATTACACCATAGCTTAGTCCAGCTTAGTCTTAGGATATCGTGAACTTAAAAGCACGCTATTTAGTTGGGGATAGGCAGAAGAATTACTTACTATGCGTTTGCACCATAAAACATTCAACATGTAGATGTTTCGAAACTTGTCACATGAAACAAATCTCATTACTTGTTTTGTTTGAACTTGCGTTCGCACTGTACGTAACATGAGTAAGTCTTAAGACAGATCTCAACATTTGTTGTAAACTGCGTTCGCACTGTCTAGAAACATATACAATAGACATGTTTCGTTTAAGGATTTGTCACGTTTGCGTTCGCACTGTTGTTTGTTTATGTCAAATTATGTCTCGCAACTTGTCTATTGCTTGATATTTATTGTTTTCCGAGTATGGCGGTAAAGATCGCGTGTTTATATCGAAACATAGAGTGGCCAAAGTAGACACGATGAAGTTTATAGGGCTTTGGTAAGGCTTTCCATTTTTGTGGAATACAAAATGTGTGGACTATGAAAAACCGACTAGTGTCAAAACAAATCCTACAACATGTTGCTAGATTCATACAGATACATTTTGATACGAAATTGGTTTGTAAAAACATGTGGCGAACGATGTCGAGTGATATGAAACGTCAAACATGTTTTGCGTTAACAAGTTGCGTGACAATGCGGACGCGAGTCGATACATTGACAGAAAACAGAGATTTCTACACGTTTATAGGTGAATGTTTCGCCAGTGCAAACGCACGGTCACATTAACATGTTTAAAGATATTAATTAGTAAGATTAAAATACCACAGTTTTCATTACTTGATAATAATACGATTATCTACACTAAAATGTGTTTTTAATCTCGTAGACTAATTTGACATTTCAAAGTGATTGTTGTATGTTTTTTCAATTTGGAGTTCCGTCATTAGTCTACGAGATTAAAGAAACGAACTTTAAGTAAGTTTGCTTTTTCAGGATGAGATAATGTCGCATAGTTATACAAACAACTGTTGCTCGTTGAACACATTTCACCTATAAATATTTTTAATACCATCCAAATTCCACAGTGTTCGACATTTTCTTTTATTTCGTCAAGGACTTTCTGCCCACGCGCAGCGCGTCTGGCTTCTATTAAATATATAATTTAATATCAGTATTAAATTAGCGATGTTACATTACATACTAACACAAATCTAATAAAAAATGGCCTCTAATTCAAACCAGGACACTGACGTTCATTACATTACCACGAGACCTTTTGAGACCCCCAATATTTCTATTCCCGCCGTTTCATCTGTCAAAGTCGAGGCCAGGCAAAGGAAATTATAGCGAACAGCCTCTTCGCCTGACTTAATCTGTGGTCTGACAGTTTATAAGTACCGCTTAATTTGCTAAGACAAACCCTTAAAGGGGGCGTTGCGCTGATCATCCATCATTGTAAGGCGGGAGCGTTCGGCTTATAGAGTTTGTGGGTTAAGGGAGAATAAGGAGCGGTTTTAAATCTTTCCTTCGCTACAGATTCGTTTTTGGACATTAAGGCTCGTGCAAACAGGCGCGATATCGCGGGCGCGACAAGGGTAGTGCTGCCAGTCGCGCCCGCAATATCGCGCCTGTTTGTGGGAGCCTTTATTCGTTGAATGTAAAGATACAGTGTTCCGTTCTTCTGATGAAGCATTTTTTAAGCACCAATGTCATTATTTCGTTGAGTTAGATCAATACCTACTGACGGCTCGTTCACGGGAGGACGATTCGTGTTTTTTGAGGAAACGTCTCTTTTCAAGATTCGTTTCTGTTTTTAACGGCGGCAATGCTTTTTAAATTCCCGTGTTCATGCACACACACGACACGTCTTATATCGTCTTTTAAAATAACACGAAACGCAATTTTTTTTTGTGACGGGTCCGCTGAACCGCTCACCCAAGACCTCTCGGATATTTTGACGAATTGCGAAAAGCCTCGTTTCTGCATGCAATGTTAACGTCCACCCGTCATGACGTATAGTGTTTTTTGACGAATCGTCAGTGACGGATCCCGTGTGATTGCGGCCTTACATAAGTTTATGTAAGTTTTAATAAGATTTCTTTTGGAAATTGATGGTGATCGCATTTCAATACCTTAACTTTTAAAGCTATTCGTACTAACTAGTAAAGACCGTTCCTCCTGTTGGAATGGAGGTTTTTTGGAAGATCTGGAATAAAATCTCCTTTAATTTCGTTAGCTTCCAGAATAATGTTGGCCCTAGACAAAGTGACATTCTATCAGTGATAACGATGATGGAAAAGGCAAAAATGTATAGGACTGACATAAGCTATCGAAAAGCTTATGTCAATCCTGTTGAAAGTCGTTGTAGAAATACGAAACGCTTTCGAAACGATTGTCACTTGTCTAAACCCTCAGAACACTTTATGTGTCTCGTTGGAAAACGCTTTCCACTTCTAACTTAGACCACATAATTGGTATCGTCTTCTATCAATAACATATTTATAATATAAAATGTAGTTCTGATAACGTCATTAAAGATACTGCATCTCTATTCAGTGATTATAAATCATGCTCTCATGAAGTATGTTATCGATAACGATTTCTATCTATTTACGTGTATGACTTGGGTTGATAACGAATGAATCTTTCTTGAAGTGTTTTCTTGAGGGATGTAGGAAATATGTTAGATAATTAATTATCTAACGTTTTATAAAGATTAATATATAAATAACTATACACTATAGGTAATCAATAATCAATGCCAGATTGATCTCTCCGAAAACAAAGGGTAAAAAGTTGCCTTAAATTATTTTTTCTAGAAAGAAGTTTTGCTACATTTACATCAAAAATGATGGTCGTTTTTGATGAAAAATATTTAAATAGATGGCCATTTGCCAGAAAAAACATAACTAATAAAAAAAACTCTAATGGCATCTGATTGTTTTTCGATCTCAAACGGCCAGACTTGTCGTCACTTTTTATATTGAAAAAGGTTTTATTTATTCATAATATTTCTATTGATATACTTATTCCCTCATGATAAAAAAGTTGCATAAAGCTAAGAGATATTTAAACGTCAAAAAATGTATGGTTAACCAGACGCTTATCATTACTTAACTTTATTACGCAACGTTTATAAATAAGGGGGATTAATATGCACTTAGTTTATTATTTTGTTGGTGAGTACAGAAGTGTTTTTTTAAATTACCAATACTTTCAAAGTTACGAGCTTTAGCAGTCACTCAAGAAATGATTAAAATTCACTTCAACGCGATCCTATTAACAACTAGAACGTTTGCGTCGAACCTAAGCAACATTGCGTTTACTTTCGTAAAGGGTATGATTTACTCAGTCACCGTTCGATATTTAATCAGGATTCCATCAAAATTGACCACCTGTTGATCACTTAAGGCTGGTCTGGGAGGCAACCTGTTATTTCCACAATTTTCACACCTACAGCAGTCGGTAATTTTAAGACATAACTTTGAAAAGATTGAGTAGCGCTTGTGAATATAAATATGGGGTTTGTAGTTGCCTCATTGGCATTTCGAGGTGTACTTAGAATACATTCCAATTCCATTAGGGTAAGGTGATTAGCTAGTCGGCTAATCGGATCTACAGCTAAGCTAAATATACAAAACAGTAGGTACACTGTTTTGTATAAAGGTACATATTTATTATAAGCATCATACCTACATTCACAGGTAGGATCTTTCTATTTATCGACGTGCACGCGTCTTCTTTCAGCAGTGTGACAGTCATATTTATCTTTAGCTTCATTTGTTTTTGTTAGAGGCTAAGTAATAACAGCCGCATGCGCCGATACATCAGGTTAAGCTTCGCGTGCCTCGGAAAGCACGTTAAGCCGTTGGTCCCGGCTGTCATTCGTGGATCTTTGACAGTCGTTACGGGTCGTCAGAAGCCCGAAAGTCTTACAACCAGTCTTACCAAGGGGTATCGTATTACCCAGTTACTGGGTTGTGCAGGTCATATAGGCAGTCGCTCCATGTAAGGTATTCAGCTGCAGTCGGCTAGACTGGAAGCTGACCTCAACATATCTGGGAAAAGGCGAGGCAGGCAGTTTTTTTTTTTTTTCTTAGGCCTTTCTTTTGCTAACGTATTTTATTTCATTGATTTAAAGTGACACTGGTAGTAGGAACAGTGGGGTTTTAGTCAGTAGGAGACCGACATAACCCTCCGTTTTCCCAAGATAGAAGGCTTTTTTCCATGGGGAAATCCTCATGGGTATCCATAAGGATTTCCCCATGGAAAAAAGCCTAAAAGAAAAAAGCTACGTAACATAATAGTTACCTACTATTCTTTGCTAATGCTGTGCTGAGCTCCCCAAGCACACAGAGCTGTACTTAATACTTAAAATAGGCTTCACTCAGCGTTTTTAAATGTTACAGATCGTAAGATCTGGGGGCTTAAAACGGTCACTTTAGCAGAATCATAATATGAAAATATTATGTTTTTAATGTAAATAACATTATATCATCGACATAAAGCGCAATAATTATGATTTCACCATCATAATTATATATATAAACACATGGTTCTGAAGATAACCTGTTAAACTTCAATTTATGGGTTAAAACATCATTAATCTTGTTATATCATTGTTTCGCCGACTGTTTTAAGCCATAAATTGCTTTATTCAGCTTATAAACTTTCTGCTCACATCCTTTTACCACATAACCTACAGGCTGTTCCATGTAGACTGACTCTTCTAGGTCACCATTGAGAAATGCAGTCTTTACATCAAGATGCTCAACCATCATATCATACTGAGCAGCCAGAGCCAATAGTATTCTAATTGTTGAATACCTTACTACTGGTGAAAATGTTTCGTGGTAATCTACTCCATACTTCTGGGTGTATCCTTTTGCTACCAAGCGAGCCTTATACTTGAGTAACTCTCCATTCAATCCTCTCTTACGTAACTTAATAGTTACCTACTATTCTTTGCTAATGCTGTGCTGAGCTCCCCAAGCACACAGAGCTGTACTTAATACTTAAAATAGGCTTCACTCAGCGTTTTTAAATGTTACAGATCGTAAGATCTGGGGGCTTAAAACGGTCACTTTAGCAGAATCATAATATGAAAATATTATGAATCATCGTAAAATGTCACCAACTGACAATTCATAATATGATCTGCGTGTAATTCATATTACGAAGTAAATCATCTGTTTGACAGTTTTCTATGGAGATTCGTAAAATGGTCCACAAATTACGAATTGCTTTTATGTCAAATTAGAGGAATTGCTAATGACAGCTCGGATTCAGGAAATGAACTGCTTTTAGAGGAATTGCTAATGTGGCCGGTTTAGGCCCCTTGTGCTTAGTCTGCAGTTCTGTAACTGTAGTGTCCACTTAAAAATAAAATTAGTTACCAGCTTAGTATTAAATAAATACAGGGTTACATTTTAGTCGTTTAAATCATCTTAAGTGGTCATTATTTTTTTATTATTTTTTAAACATTGCCCCACACTAGGAATTTCTTCCTGTATCGTGGGTGCGTTTACAAACATAGAAACTCACATAGACTAAACACCCAGACCCGGAACAACTACTTGCAGATCATACAAATATTTGTTCCGTGCGGGAATCGAACCCACGACACGTTGCGCAGCAGTCCATCGTTCAGCCACTGCGCCAACCGTGTCGTCAAAATCATTCATTCAGGTCATTGTACTCAGTATTATGAACAATTTTCACTATGGGACCAACCCTGAAATCGCGAAAAAGAAATCAGCTGTTTCTTACATTCTGACGAGCTATGCGAACATAAATGTAGAGAACAGCTGATTTCAGGGTTGGTTCCTTAGTGAAAGTTGTTCATCATGATGAGTACAATGAACCCTTAAAAGGATTTAAGCGACTAAAATGTCACCCTGTATAGTTGGTACAAGATAACCGAGGTCAAACCTTTAGAGTTACTTAACCAATTTTGGCTCTGAACAAAACGTGACAACCATAATCTTTGTATCCTCTATTAGTTATATTTCTTCTGAATGGTTTTAATTATGTCAGCCATTATTTCAGTTTTCATGTTTATCAAAACATTACATCTTAGTGTATTGCATATGTAAGCAACTTACAAGCCATTTACATGTAAAACAGACTATTATATAGGGCTGCTACACTCAACTAAGAATATAAATGTTTTGATTTTATTGTGGTCAAATGTCGACCGAATCTAAAAAAAACCAGCCAAGTGCGACTCGGACTCGCGCACGAAGGGTTCCGTACCATTATCTATAAAAACGGCAAACAAATCACGTTTGTTGTATGGGAGCCCCCTTAAATATTTATTTTATTCTGTTTTTTAGTATTTGTTGTTATTTTGTTAAATTTTCACAGATGATGTATTTCTGTTGCCGATAACAGAAATACATCATCTGTGAAAATTTCAACTGTCTAACTATCTCGGTTCATGAGATACAGCCTGGTGACAGACGGACAGACAGACAGACAGACAGCGGAGCCTTAGTAATAGGGTCCCGTTTTACCCTTTGGGTACGCAACCCTAAAAATAAATGTTACAAGTCGTGAACATTTTGGTGAAAAAACATCTATATATAGTGCGCGCCACGGGGGTAGGCCGGCGGAAAATTGTGGAACTACATTTTTGAAGTGAAAAATTCTTTAGACGCGTTGAGCGATTTTTGGTAGTGGGTAAACGTATGGCTTCGCGTCACCGACATGCTGTAGTAGCAGTAAGTGAAGGTAAATTGAACACGTGAAAAGTTATTTGTGTATACTGTGCATTGTTTAAATAGTTCAAACAATGTGCATTGTTTAAATAATTTTCCCAAAATACAAGCTTGACTTAGTTTGGGAGTTCGTATATCAACAATTATGTGCTGTTGTACAACCATCAAACACCTTTAAAAAATGTATCTCTTAGATTAAGGTTTTGTTGTACTTTGAAAGTGAAATAAAATTATTATTATTAAATAGTTCAGAATATGTTTTTCAACTACATTGTTGGATAAATTCATCCCAACTACGGAACCCTTCATTATGCGACATGCACTTGGCCGGTTTTTTGGATATATTTCAAATTTTCAAGTGATATTTCGCACAAATGTTTACCAACAGCGCCCCCCTGTCATCGTCACTCGAGTGCCGAAAGTTCCTTGTAGCAGTGTAAACGTTAGCAGCCCTACAGTCGTAGAACAGTCACGCCGGTGGTCCGAGGCTCCACGAACACATTTACACGCGCGCCCCCTAACACACGCCTCTTACTTATAACAATCGTAATCAAACTGTGCCTTATCATGTCCTAATATCAGAGGCAATTCCCGTATTATAAGAATGTTCTCATTCGCAATCTGTCAAAAATAATCAATTTACCAACATTTTTGACAAGTTTGACAGATTGCAATTTGAATGTAAACGTCTTTTATGTAGGAGAATTGGCCTTCAGAGATCTCCCTTGGTGAGATTTTAACAGAATTAAATACACTACATAAAATATAGGTATTTATTGGTTTTTCTGAAAAATAAAAAAAAACCTCAACTCATGTTGAACGCGCAACGAAAGAGTGCGCCGCGCTGTCCACCCGTATGTCACGATCATTATCTAAAACAAAATGATATAACTGACGTTGACTGCTGTCACACAATATAAAAACTATTAATTTGTATGCTTAAATTAAAGGTTCCTTGCTTAATACCTGTCATCCACCATTTTCAAAAGTCTTTGTTAAAAACTCTTTATTCATTTATTCATTGTTTTTTTTATATGTTTCTCATCGTGTTTATGTCGCTGAAGCAGTTTATGTTTTGTTAACGTAATTAGTAGCAAATTAATTAAGGTGGAAAGGTTTTCATTTTTTAGTTTGACACGCTCCATATAAAAGACATAAACGCGCTCGCACCTTCTAAATCTGATAACATCAAAATGTTTGATAATAATACAGACACATTGTCACATTGTGACGAAGTGTTACTGTTTTTAAAACATGGGCATGCACCTAAACTGAATTATATCGAGTTCCCTATAAAACGTAGGTCCAGCCTATCTACCAGTATAACGTATACAAGGTGGAGACGACAATACGACAAAAAATAAAACTCCGTATATCTAATGACGTTCTCGGTCTACATACAAAAAAGTAATGTTGCCAGTGTTTTCATTTATTGTTGTATTGTCGTCTCCACACTGTATAATAGCAAAAAGTTCAAGGAAATATCAGATAAAAATAAAACTCTAATTAATTTCTCATATGCATGTACAAATATAAAAACAATGACTACGAATAAATATGAATGAATGCGATAGGAATTGAAATACCGCTTCGATTAATTAAATACAAAGAAATCAAGATGGCGTCATCCTGTCAATTTGACAGCCCGCCATTTTGTTACACTTGCGACGTGCGATTGCAATCTGGCGTGTGCCGTATACAAAAGAAAACATGAACAAAAAATGCAAGCAGGATTTAAAAACATGGGTTCTGTCGATTATTATCATGTAGCTGTTATGTGTGACATAGAGTAATAAGTAGTTTTAGCGAGAACAAACTCTTCCAGCAGAAATTAATTAGGATCATAAAAATTCAGTCTGATCACCAACTAGTGTCTGTCACTTATGCTTCTATTAATGTAATCTAGCGTTAGATATCACTGTACGACTTGGCTACCAGCCAAGCCAGATTGGCTTAGTTTCCAGTACTTGTTTTGTTTTTTGTTTATATATATATATAATGAATTATATATACTTTACAATGAATTTTAAATTTAAATGCAATGTGGGTGATTATGTAATTTATTGTCTACTTTAATATTTTCAACACAATGTATTTTGTTACGAAATAAATGACTTATGACTTGGTTTGCCAAATGTCCAAATCAGAGGACGGGAGATTTACAACAAAAAAACCTGAGTTTCAGAAGCTAATTTGACTCCTAGTCTAAATAGTCTTCGTATAATCCGTTACTGTTATTATTTTAAGAGGAACCCTAAAATATAGTTTACTTAAGGCTATTGACACTATTTGTCTAGGATGCATCAGCAAAAAGCAAGCAATATGTTTTTATAATGGCATTGTAATAGAAAACTGTTTGAGGTCTTAACTGTAATCGGTTGTTTGTTGTGTATCTTTTTTGCAGTGAACCTTTTTATGAACATGACAGATCAATTTTAATTGAATTGATGGTATGCAGACCTGGGAATACGAGTCGCCAAAGTGACAGGACTGTAAGGATAAGAATGGTTATGAGGAATCATGGAATATCAGAGAATGACGACACGGTTGGCGCAGTGGCTGAGCTATGGACTGCTGCGCAACGTGTCGTGGGTTCGATTCGCGCACGGAACAAATATTTGTATGATCTGCAAGTAGTTGTTCCGGGTCTGGGTGTTAGTGTATGTGAGTTTCTATGTTTGTAAACGCACCCACAGGAGGATCCAGGAAGAAATTCCTAGAGTGGGGCAATGTTTAAAAAAAAAAAGAAAACAACACCTGACAGCAGGCAGTGGTGGCCCAATGGTAACGGCGGTGACCCTTGGGTCCTGAAAACGGTGAAGGAAAACATCGGGAGGAAACTGACATGTCCTAGAACCAAAAATTCGAAGGCATGTGACATCTATCTACTCGTCCGCGTGGTCCTCCTCTCGCCGAGAGGAGACCTGTGTCCAGCAGCGGAAACATGATAGGCTTATTATAATCAGGACACGTACCATTATTTTTATTCTGATCATTTCTTACAGTTTGCAAAAGCCCGGTATGCCGCATCAATCTTTTGGTAGCTCTGTGAATGTGTGAAAACTTCCGGAATAACCTCTACGTTTTAAGTACCGTACAATAAACCGTGAAATGCATAGACGAAAATCTAAATACTTAACAATAAAATTGACAAATATATTGCATGCTATCATGCACAATGCACATGCACAATCTAGAATAAGAACTGCCCATAAATTACAAAGCACAAACAAATCATGTCTAACCGCGTTTATATTCTCCGCACGTACAATCCGCAATCACGCAAAACTTTATTAACTCTTCAATATCCATTTCCAATAGAAGCAATCTTGGGCCATTACTATTCTTTATAGACATAGTTAAAGGCATAAATTACAGCCCATATATTATCTCAGAATGGCTAATGTAAACGAGGATCAGGCAACGTGCACGCGGATCGGAAGCTATGACAATGCCAAACAATTTATTTTAATGGGCATTTATTAAGTTGGCTGTATAAAATCGCTGGTAACTCGGCGGGTGGCTGAATGCTTAGATTATCTGTGTCATGCGCCAGCGCGGCCGAGATGCGTATCGGGGGGATTCGGCTTTATTCGGCCCGTATCGGCAGCGATGACAATGGAAAACAAATGTGATCACGTTCGCTCGTATGTTCTGTAATATATGATTTTGATGTTGCGATCTGAATTTTGAATATAGTTCTTAATGATTGCTTAGAATTTCTGAAGGTCTACGAGGACAGGAATTACTTTAACTGGATTAAGTGTAGCATTTTTGACGCTATCTCTATCATTCGACACTATTGCCAATACTATTGTCTGCTTTCTTTCATCTTATCAAGTTATTAGATGTGAGGTGTCAGTGTTACTTTGATATCGAAAATTGCATCCACCTTTGCCAAGGTAACACAAGTTTGGTATGCCACTTAGGTATGCCTCGACCATGACATGACCTGTCGTTATTGCGAGTCTGAACCAAACAGGTTTCTTTGATACACTTGAGGGCAGATAAGATAGCATAGAAAGCTCTGGAGTTTGGAGCAAAGTTAGAATATAGACAGAAAAGTTTTGGCTGCTGCTAGACGATGAAAATGACAGTGGGTACCGATATTTTTAGTAAGCACGGCCAGTTGAACCCCTTTCTGAAAACTTTTTAACCGACTTCTTCAAAAAGGAGGAGGTTCTCAATTCGTCTGTATGTTTTTTTGTTTTGTGTGTTTGTTACGCGATTACTCCGCCAATTATGAATCGATTTCTATGATTCTTTTTTTGTTTGGTAGGTCATACGTCAGAGG
The DNA here is from genome assembly GCA_948473465.1 of Lithophane ornitopus. Taxonomy (NCBI): domain Eukaryota; kingdom Metazoa; phylum Arthropoda; class Insecta; order Lepidoptera; family Noctuidae; genus Lithophane; species Lithophane ornitopus. The sequence continues at coordinate 14,693,847 of OX419622.1, read as the reverse complement.
TGGTCCCATATAAATTTTATTAACTTTGCTTGCCTAGTTTTTGAGTTAGCTTCAACAATTACTTATTTTTCCTACTTAGTGTATGTAGACGATATATTGTTTGACTCCGTCACTGTTATTTCCATAGCAGGTAGTGGTATTCGAATTTGAGTGGGGTAGGTACCACAACTAAAAAGTGAAAAATAAAAACTTTTTACAAAAAAACAAACAACCGACTTCCAAAAAAACACTAAAACTTTAATTTCGGAAGTCGGTGGCAAAATACGAAAATTGAAAAGCAAAGACACCGACTTCCGAAATTAAAGTTTTAGTGTTTTTTTGGAAGTCCGTTTTTTTTTTGTATTTTATTTTTATTTTATACTTATAAAACTTTTGCGGACTTTATCAGAAATACAATGGTCATACGATGCGCTAAGAATGGATGGTAGCGTGTTTCTATCATCAGCCAGCCTTCTTCTTTTATTTTAAGCTTGTCTATGGCACCTGAATTGAGTTGACTACCAGTCTTACCAAGGGGTATCGTGTTACCCAGTAATTGGTTTGAGGAGGTGAGATAGACATTAGCTCCAAGTAAAATACGGGTATTCAACTGCATTAGGTTAGACTGGAAGCCGACCACAACATATAGTTGGGAAAAGGCAGGTTAATGATGATGAGATTGATATTCCTATGATTTTTTCAAAATGGTTGAGCTGAATGGTGATGATCCATGCGTCATGTTCGTGAACGGGCGCCGTCAGTTGTGACTGGTCATTTCTTAGCTGCCATGGCTTATTTAAATTTTTGAATTGTTCTTATTTTATAATTGCGAACGCTTTTAACGTGCTTTCTACATTGTTCTCACATGTATAATTTCAACATGAATGATGTAACCATTATATTGTAACAATATTTTGATTTAAAAGAGTGTCCATGGAGTTTCTTGCCCGTTCTTCTCCATAGGTACCTACTACGCTTTGGAATGGGCAACTAGCTTCATATTTCTGACTGACTGACTCCTTGACAATTCAAAAGTGCCTGTAAATGGTTTAATTGAAATAAATGCTTTGAGTTTGAGTTTTGCGTATCATTGTAAAATTTTTTTGGAAGAAAGCAATCACTGCGTTTTAAAAGTTAAGCGATGAGGTTTCGACTTTCTATAGTACATACAGTGAGGAGTACCATTTCAGAGTGTTAGTCAAGTTGGTAGTTAAGTTTGTACTTAAAGCGGAGTGTTAAATGTTAAATATATTGTTTTTAGTTTAATTGATGGTCAACAAATTGCATCGATAATAGGCATGGTACTTTTAAATAACCACAATTATGTAGGAAAAGTTAATTGGATGGCTAGCTTGTACATTCACACCCAGTTTACTTTATGGTTGCAGTTAACAGGGTTTTGGAGATGGAACACGCTTCATCAAAAGCACAGTATATTAAAGTAACTCATTTATACTCATATATGTATAGTCTACGTCACCAAAGGCGTTTTCGACGTAACAAGATCACTCTCAGAAATTGAACGAATTGATGAAAATTGTTAATAATGATTGGTTGTAGTTTGGTTGATTGTAGGAATTGATTGATTGAATTTTTTATTGATTGATTGTTGTTGAAAGGTTGTAGTGCCCGAATACACAATCATTCAAGCATTTGTGGAGGTGCTGACAATCACCAAACCTTCGTCGTCTAAGTAGAATTGCGCCATTTTGTTCGCAGGTAAGTTCAACCTTCAGGGAACGTACTTATAACGAACTTACATTATGTAAGTAGTTCACTCAGTGCCTCAATCACATTAAAAAGATTCTCAGTAGCAATGTAGACAAATCGCACCTTGTTTCTATATTATCATCCCGCGACCCCTTCCCACTTGCGCCGGCGCAAACCAACAGCAATTTAGAGCCGATACGAAGCGTTAGTCTGTCCGGCCTGGTGCTAAGTCATGCAAGGCGAGCAATAACGCTGCATAATTCAAGGACACAAAGGTTGGCGTGATAAACGCCCGGCTCATTCACTGGCTGCGGTATCTCGGAGGCTTCGTCCGGCATTTGTTGCTTATCCGAAAAGGTTTGTATTATATTGGGTTTCGATGTAAAAGAGAAGTTGGGGAATGAAATGCTACTGGCTACTATTTGGTTGGTGAAATTCTTAAAAATACTATACTTACCAAAAGTTTGGGCGGGTAATGGTTTTGTTGGGTATCTGGTAACCGAGTATCCGGCATGGCTAGCGCCCGGCGGCGCTGATTTTGTGTGACGTGTGCGTGTGAAATTTAACAATTTTGAAAAAAGGGCTGCATATTATGCTTATAACGTGTCAACCAATGTTGATGGTGTGAATGATAGTTCAAAAATTCTGCCGTATCCGAATTCGATCATTACTTAAGCACGGCAAGGTATCTCTTCCAGATAAAAATTCCGACACATGGTAGACGTTTAAAAAACATCAATATCCGATAATTACGAAAAGTTGCGGCTTAATATTTATGAACACCTGCAAGTTCACAGCGAACAGTCATTGTATTTTCCTTGCTCGGTAAATGTTTTTAACATATGTATTAGTCATAATTTTTCCTTCACTAAATTACCCGGCTGATCCTAAAAAAGTGCCAGATTCGGCGGGTATCGGATCCAAACCGGGTTTCCGTCTCATGTCTAGGTGTATCTGGAAAATGGAAAGATTTTCTTGAAGTTGCTAAGTTGATAGGCTAGGATAGGAGGATAGGTTTAAAAGGGGTGTTTTTAAATGAAGTTTTTATAAGCTTTTATGTTTAACTAGCTGATGCCCGCGACTTCGACCGCGTGGATGTCCGTTTTTATATACTAAAACTTTCCTCGAGAACCTCTCTATCCATTGGTGAAAACAGTATGAAAATCGGTGCAGTAATTTTTGTGTTTATCGCGAACAGGATGACAGACAGACGCGGCGGAGGACTTTGTTTTATAATATGTAAGGATAGAGATACTTGAATGTTTTGTCTTGATGATTCTGAAGAGTTTGAAGCTTTAAAAATTTACCGGTAATATTTACCCGTTTCACTAAAAGTCGTTATCACTCAAGTTGTGTAACTCTTGTTGTCTGTGCTAAATAAATGTACTTTCTTTCCTGCATCCGGGTTTTCGGATAAAAAAATATCATGTTGTACCTCTAGGACAAAGAGCCTCACATTTTATGCATTGTCCGAAACAGGAGTTACCCAAACTCCATACATCAAGCCATCAGCTATTCAAGCCCGCAGCAGTTGCCTAACCTCATATGACATACATTAAGCTACTTGACAACACAACAAAGCCTTACAAAGCCACAGTATGATATAATAAGCCACATAGAGGCAAGGACCACAAAACGACCGCCTGACCATAATTCGAGCGCGATGTAAACATGTTACAATTTGCAACGTTAACCTCTTACATGTTCCGATGGCCTGACCTTACATACAGTGTGTTTTTAGTGGGAAGAGAAGCGATTTCACTTTGAAAGAAGGAAACGATTGCTCCTAACTTGTTCGTGGAAGCTGGGTGTAAAAATAAGTACTTATTAAGAAAGCCTCATTATTTACAAAAAGATACTTAAAAGTTCATCGATTCTGGTTCTGCAAAAGCAGTGTTGGTCCAATAGAAACCGCCGCTACTTACGAGTTGTAGGTCGTAGGTTCGAACCCAGTCAGGCACTTTACTTTGTGTTATTTCATCAGCACTGGTCACAAACCGGTGAAGAAATCGTGTTCTAGAACGAAAATTTCGAAGACATGTGACATCCACAACCCACACTGGGCCCTCGTGGTGGTTTATGGCCCGCTCCCTCTCACATACCTGTGGGACTAATGTTCCCTAGCTGGGATACAGTCACCCTAAACCCTAAATTCTGCTTCCTTGATTGAGTCTGATTCTGCTTATATTATTATATTTATATGCTTTGGCAAACCATAGGGTCTATGAAGTTTAGAGCTTTAGTAGTATACTTACAAGTTTTAAAACAATAGATAGGAGTACCCACGTTCATTTGTTAGTACCTATAGCGGCAGACACAGGGTCTATTTAATTTTTTTATGTTTGGAAGTTTCGCTTTTAGTTTATAAAGCCCCTATAAAATGCTGTCGTAATTGCGAATAACGACTGTTTAACTCTTCTTCAGGAACGTAATTCCCGTGAGGCAAAATGGCTTTTTAATTGTTCCTACGGAGGGTTAGTACCGCTTGTTTTCGTTTCAACTTCAACCCCGTTTTGAGAAATCTTAATTGTCTTAATTATGTTCTTCCAGCAAAAATTAAACTCCTATGAGTACAAAAGTCTCTCTGCTTCCCCTCCATACCCACACCCTTAATTCTATCGTTATACACGGCTCACACGCTTCCTTACCCATTACATTGTGGTGGTCAGCATATCTGAGTATTGGCGACCATTTGCGCAGGAGTGTGGTAGCTCTCGACCACATGATGTTTAGTGCCTGCTCAAGTATATTGATTGCGGTTGCTACTTTTTTTCATGCATTTTTTGGGTTTAATTTGCAATATTTTAGTCAGTTATGAAGATGGATTTACAGTGATGTGAACTTTAGTAGTTGAAATAAAATATGGTAGATGCAACTTGCATCTTTTTTCAAAATACATCACTTCAGCCAAGTTGATAAACAACAAGAATGTTACTTACAAAGATTATTCCAAAAAGTATTATAAAAAGTGTAAGGCTGTATGAATTGAGGAAAAGAAAATCATTTTTTTTAATCCAAGCGTACCTACTATCTGGAGCAGCTTACACAACACATTAAGCAAAAGAAGGACACATACGATACCAACTAGAAATTACCGACTAAGAATAATAAGATTTTTGTCTTACAAAATGACTAGGTATTTAATACGTTAAACTATCGCCTACTAGAAGCCGTTTGCATGTAAGCGCTCAACGGTTTTCACGATAACTATTTATTGTTGTTTTGACAGATTTCATTTTTGGAAACTATAATAATTTAATTGCTTTGAGAACACTATTTAGACAAATCTTTTATTTTTTATTTTTGTAAGATATAGGTATACATAGGGTTACTTATTATACTAAATTAACGAAAAAACTTAAAGGACTAACTAACTATACCAATAAATATAAAAACAAAAGGAAAGACAAATCTTTTATACAATCTTACACTAAATTAAATGACTAACTAACTATACAAATAAAATATAAAAAGACACGTCGAAGTACTCGTCCTCATTGCTGTTGTCCGGAAAGGGGCCAAGGGGCCTAAAACGGTCACATTAGCAATTCCTCTAATTTGACACAAAAGCAATTCATAATTTGTGGACCATTTTACGAATCTCCATAGAAAACTGTCAAACAGATGAATTATTACGTATTATGAATCAGCATGCATCATTATGAATTGTCAGTTTGTGACATTTTACGATGATACATAATATTTTCCTATTATGATTCAGCCAAAGTGGCTGTTTTAGACCCGCTGAAGACTGGCAGCAATACTTTCAAGAGTATTTTTCTAAACTGTTTCTCTCATTCCCAGTCAAGAAAGATGCCTCCACGAATACACAACGATATGAAATTCGTACATAATATAGAACAAAATAATTTATGTGCAAAGTAATGCATCTCGTGTCGGTCGCCGCGGGCAATGCGGTGATTTTACGCATTGCGATTCGTTCCCAGGGCAGTGCGTTGTTATTGTTTTATATAAATGAAGGATGAGTTTTGATGGAATATGATGTTATAGGATAGGACTCGTGCAGTTAGAGTAGAGGTGTGATGAAAAGGATTGAAAGTGGTAGGTTCCAACATGAATATACCAATTTCCAGCTTCGTTTTGGCTCGTGAATCATAGTTCTATTGCCCAATCAATCTGTCTTGCCTTTTCCCAACTATGTTGGGGTCGGCTTCCAGTCTAACCGGATGCAGCTGAATACCAGTATTTTACATGGAGCGACTGCCTATCTGGCCTCCACAACCTAGTAACTAGGTAATACGATACCCCTTGGTAAGACTGGTTGTCAGACTTTCGGGCTTCTGACGATCTGTAACGACTGTCAAAGATCCATGAATGACAGTCGAGACCAATGGCTTAACGTGCTTTCCGAGGCACGAAGGAGACCAGTGCGGCTGTTATTACTTAGCCATATATATATAATTTCCGGCTGACTGGCTAAACTCTACAGTGTAGAGTTTAATAATTATTGGAGTCTACACCACAGCATTTTTCATGATATGATACGAAAAATAGATTAAGTTGGGTCTGTCGTAACATTCGTAAGTTGCTAAGCTTAAGCTATGCCATCTGTCACATAATCCATACCTACATCTTTTCTTTTTTGTCTTTTCTGTAATACGTCAGACATATACGAGTTTCTCTGTCAATTATTAGACGCAAGTTTAAACCCTATTGTATCTATATTTATTAACTTTATCGCTATAAAATTAACTAGGCACAGAGACAATAACATTAATACACATTATCTCTGCACTACATCGACAATTATTCGATTCTCCTGTGACCATTGCCACACTTTACCACCTAATCGGGGATGTATTGAGCACAATAAACAACAATTACCGCATATAATGAATGTCCCACAAACGTCATTAGTCGTGTTAGTACAACGGCACTAATACAATAAATAATATAATGTTATAGAGGACGCGGATAGCTACGGACGGGCTCGGACGAGATATTGCGAGCTCGCGGTCTACACGCTTTGTGGTGCCGCGGGGTTAGGGATGGCAGAGACAAAAGTATTGCGAATTGAAGACCACATTTGAGATAGGATAGCGTAGTCCACATAAAGAAAAATTCGGTAAAGTTACACGAAAGAAAAATCTTAGCCAATTCGACAGCTGGACTTCTAAGCATCAGGGTAATAAATTGTATAAGATTATCAGATCGATTCTGAAATTAACCTGAAACCCCGAAGCCCCGAAGCCTCGAAGCCATGTTCTTTCATGAAGCCAACCTGAAGCCCCGAAGCCTCAAAGCCATGTTCATTCTTGAATTAGTGATGACAACCACTGGTTTCGTTAGAATATTACTAAAATAGTAACTATTAGCGAAAAATTAAGAATTAACTTCACACATACTTCACAATGAATTGAGAATTGAAAAAAAAATACACCAAATTATATTTTTTTTCCCTATTTGTGAAAATTATTAAGCTTCCTTATAATCAATGAACAATCTAGTTATCAAAGCAGATGTTGTTACGTGAATCCCTAACAAAGTGAAGTACAAAATAGCAGCTTGATTGAAGTGAGTTTATTGTATTAAATTCTCGCGGTGTCAGCCCTAATTCCAAGTGCATACGATACGGGACGAGCTTTGTTTTGTAGTGCCATAGATTATAGAACATTCTAGATGTGGACTGTTTTATTTTTACGTAATAATAATTATGAGATTATTGTTGTCTTATGATCTATTCTCAGACCAAATAAAAAACCAAGACAGAGCTGTCAACAGTGACGTGAGGCCGGTTTCGTAAACATGTATGCACATATTTTGGTGCAGTTTGATTGTGAATGGTCGTAAATGTGTGCGTTTGAGCGTGTATGCACAGAGCGGTGGTGTAGTTTTGGCATGCTTCACTGTATTGTTCGCAGCGCTCTGTCTTGGTTTTTTATTTGGTCTGAGGATTTATTTTTAATTAGTTTGTGAGTCATCAATCATCATCCTTCAGCTTTTATCCTCAATTTATTTGAGGCGCCATGTCTTCTTCCGTATATCCATATTAGCCGTTATCTCAATACTCCTCGTAGTTCTGGACTACCTAGGAGTCAGATCCACTAGCTGAATAGTATACCTACAAACCCAGTGGTTTTCGTTGGTCAAACTTCAACGTGTGAATTCTAAAGATCATGATAAGATTTATACAAAAAGGAAAGAGATAAATTATTGGTCATTAGAGAAGATCAAAATTGGGTAAATCTAATAAAAAATCTGTAAGTTTCTTTAAATGCCATTGCAGATTTTCTCTTCAAAAGATAACAGTTTCTCATAGTCATAAACACATTACCTATTCAAGGGGGTATTTCATCGACAGTATTAACTTGTTGACTACAGTTATTAAACTGAAGAACAAGCATATTTATCAAGTTAACCCTCAAGCGATACCACCTGTTATCAGGCCGTCTCTATCTAACCCTAGCTCGTCGCTAGCCAGCTATAAATATATTTTGTAGCGCACGCACAACAATTAAATTATCATAGGGAAGTCACCGCACGCGACCCGAGAGTTATAGGGACGAGTAGATGCCGACAGTCGGGTGGCAAAGTGGGACAAGTGAAGAATCGAGGAAAATTGTTTTTGGCGAAAAAGGGGGATAATTTGGAAAAAAGTTGCCGGTTTGCTTTCGACCTGAACTGGTTTTTAATTGGTTTCTGAACGCTTTATTTTTTGCTTATCACTTGTAATATTTTGCTATTTACATTTGATGAAGATAGACTTCCAAAACGAAAAGGAATGGATGTGAAGGAATGGATGTACCTAAGGGTCACTTTATCTTTTTTACGGGGCAATGTAACACCAAAGAAAGTTATTAACAATTTAACGTTGTTTAGATTCTGATACCAGACAATTTAGCTGCGATTATCCTTGATTCAGTCTCCAGCGCACTCTTACAGTGAGGGGGCTTGAGTCCCAGCAGGGCAAACAATATAAGCTAACTATTATTAGGTAATGTTGTGTTGTTTAGTTTCACTTCCAAAGCTGTGGTTGCACAATGAAACCTTACGAGAACATCACTTACAGTAATTAAGTCTTTCTGACACCACTTTCGTGCCCCACTAATATCCAAATTCCCGACTTACCCCCAGGGGAGCGGCCCCCCACCGACTGGGTGGCTGACGTCAATTACCGGAGTTATAGCCTGGACTGATCGTGAGTCGCGTCCTCGCCGCGCATGTAACGTGCCCGGCCGGAATGCTCAGCCGTCGAGTATTCTCCAAACGTATCGAGCGATTGGATTCGTTTGCGGATTTGATGGACATATCATAAAGTTCGTAATGTTTTCCGTGTTTAGTATGGTCTTGTTAGGTTGTTGGTTCTATTTGGATTTGTTTGATTTTTCTTTCGATTTTTTGAAGTGAAAACTTCTTTAGGCGCATTGAGCACTTTTTGGGTGAACAAAAATCATGGAACTCGCGTCATCGTCACGCTTGAAGTGATTTGTTTTTTTAGCGCCATCTACCGTCTACCGTTTCAATTACGTTGAGGTTACGCATTGTTGCTTAGTTTTCACTTATATCGGCAGTCCCCAAAGACTAAAACGATTGCTTTTTTTTTTTTCTGAAATTGTCTCTCATTCCTGTCCTTTTAATTAGGGCAAACACAGGGAGAATAACGGAGTTTTCAGTTCACCACACTTTCACTGTTTCTTAATTTAGGACACGAAGCTTCTGAATCAACGGAAAGCAAAAATGATTTAGAAATCTCTCAAAATCCCTTATACATTGGACAGATTTCTAAACCAATTTGGTTACCAATCGCCTAGGGATGACAAGCTTGTCCTACGAAAAGATGCAATATTAAAATATGCGTTATCCATGAGAGGGTCTCGTTATATCGATGTCAGTAAGATATAGGAATCTGAAGTCTGAAAACCTCAAACGCTTTTCAATTACCTACTCACATCCCACCATGTGTACCGGTAGCCATCTTACCTCGAACAAATCTAACCCAATCCATGACGGATACGTAACAAGGCGAGTCAAAGGTCGGCGCCGCCCATATGCGTGTGCGCACAATATCGCGTGTATTGTACAGTACGGTACAATATGGCGTACAGACATGGGTGTATCTAAGACGTAGTGGAAGTGTCGAAAGGTGGGATTTACATAGAAGGATATGAGTTCTTCCTGATACGAACATTTGTACGCGCGTGAAAATGAGGTCGCTTTGTTGTAGTATCGCTATCAAAGTCATAACAATGATTTACTAACATAGAACAAGATGTATCATGGGTTGAAAATTAAAAGCATTCTTAATTACAATAAAAATAAATCTAGCAATCTTCAAAAATTCAAGGCGATACGCCACTCAATCCCTAAAAATGTAAAATTAAAGTATAGTGTGATTTTTGCAAATGAATTAAGTACATGGTCAAAACTGATTGTGGCACCATAGAAAAGTTACAATACCATTTGTAGACGAGCATTTGTAAGTATTTAAATGTATTGTAGGTACAGTCGATCCCAAAGTTGCGTTTGGATATAAGTATTATAACGATGAGATAATATCTATGTTCTTTTTGCATTTTATCAAGAGGGATTCGAAACAGTAAATAATCTGGTGATTAACATAGGAACTCCTCACAAGATAGAAAAACTGACTTAATTTTCACCAAACATAAGAATTCTGTGGCAGCTCATTACAATTTAGATTTAGGCCATTAGGATATAATTATATTTATTTGGAAAAAATACACCTAATAATGATAACGCCAAAAAAATAAACAGAGACATGGCAGTGGTGGTCCAAAAATGTATTTGGACTAGTATCAGTAACTTAATTTTCAACTTTATTAGAGTTCTGTGGCGGCTCATTACAATGAGATTTACGGCATTCCAAAGTTGAATTTAATATACATTTTAGAAAATAATAGTAATAATAACTACGCCAAAAAATAAAACTGGACATTGCAGTGGTGGTGCAAAAAATATTTGGACTACCTAAGTAGCTAATATCAGTAACCATGGGTCCAGGCCCTCAGGGGACCCAGCGTGCGGGGGCCCGGATGTTATGTTGTTCAATGTGCAACAACATGGAACATCATCGAATATTTATTTCTCTACAATAGGTGTTCTAAGAACGAAGAAAACACGATTCAATCGTAGAAGCCCGCCATATTTTATCTACGCCATACATAACTTATTATCAGCGTCTTTGAAAGTCTATTGAGCGAACTAAAACTCAGATACACCCAATAATCATATCCTAACTGGTAGCCATCCAATTACAAGTAATATTAATAACTCTCCTACATGATAAGCCAGCACTAAGTATGTAATAGCTTTGATAAGCTATAAAAGTGACCGAACGAGGAATATTGACGCGGCTTAGCGGAGATGTTGGTGTATTACATGCAGCTTAGATAAACTTCTGATTTGTTTTATAGATGTGTTTAATTAGAAAGATTAAAACTAAATGTTTCAAGTGCAGGAGTAATATCATCTTTAGTTAATTGGCTTGGTATCTTTATTAGTTCTTCTTCAGATTTGTTACAGTTGTAATGGCAATCATGTCGTTAAATAGGTTTTTATTTTTATTATCTTTTATACAGGGTGTTAGGGTAGACACCGTTATCCCTGAAACTAGTGGTTTGGTGTTATCTATAATATACTTTTTCTATGGGACCAACATTGAAATCGCAAAAAAAAATCAGCTGTTCCATACATTTTGTCGATTTAAGTGAACACAAATGAATAGAACAGCCGATTTTTTTTTCCCTGTATAGATTGTTTTCTATTTTGTGAATGTGAGAATGTAGGCTTAGTGGACTGTAGATTTGTTGACCATTTTGTATTTTGTTAAGTACCTACTTGGTACTTTTTCAAAGACCTACCTGCCTGTGTGTGTAGTTGCAATCACGTCATTTGGTTGAAATAGGTTTTTTAGGGTTCCGTAGTCAACAAGGAACCCTTATAGTTTCCGTAGTCAACAAGGAACCCTTATAGTGTCGCCATGTCCGTCTGTCCGTTTGTCCGCGGCTTAGCTCAGAGACCGTTGCGTTGGTACTAGAAAGCTGTAATTTGGTATAGATATACATATAAACGACGCCGACAAAGTGGTAAAAAAAAAAATAAAAAAAATTTTTTTAGCGTGCCTCCCCTACACGTAAAGTGGGGATGGTTTTATTGTTTCTCATAAATCCCATGGTGTGGGGTATCGTTGTAAAGGTTGTTTAAAAATAATGTGAGTGGTGTGGGGGAACAATCATGAAATCGCAAAAATAATGAGCTGTTCCATACATTTGTGTTCACTTAAATCGACAAAATGTATGGACCAGCAGATTTTTTTTTTGCGATTTCAATGTTGGTCCCATAGAAGAAGTATATTATAGATAACACCAAACCACTAGTTTCAAGGATATCGGTGTCTACCCTAACACCCTGTATAGGTATGTTATGTAAAAAAACGTTTTTCTAATACTTTTCTCTCCACCATTACAGCCCATCGCTTCAATATCTCCGGGCGGTGGAGTAACCTTAAAATTTTATTGGTCTAACGGAGAGCCGCAAGTACTAACAATGCTTTGTGTAAGGGTCGTGTTCCACCTAATTGCAGTTTGCTTTTAACGTGGGATATCTTAAATACCTGAAGGATATCGATCTGGGTACTGAACGTGGGTAGTCTGAGAATTATTGTTGGTATTGTATTGTTGTGTTGCATTGAAAAATCGCAAGGGATTTCTGAGGGCCTAGACAAGTGACAATCGGTTCCAAAGCGTTTCGTATTTCTACAACGACTTTCAAATATTGACATAAGCTTGTTGATAGCTTATGTCAGTCCTATACATTTTTGCCTTTTCCATCATCGTTATCGCTGATAGAATGTCACTTTGTCTAGAGCCTCTAGTGTTTTTTTTGTGCCGGATGTTTATCAAATTGGGTGAAATTAAAAAGGTCCATTGCTGAACATAGACTTAGGCTCGTGCAGACTAGTGCGACTTGTCGAGTCGCGTCGCGACATTATTTTTGACAAAAATGCCATTTGCTCAGTGCTGAACAGCATTATCTCAGATCAGCATCAAGGTACTGCGGGACTCTGTGGATTACTTTCCTCTTTGAGTCATTTCCTCAATGCTGAGAGTCGTGACCTCCTGCAATTTTTGGACTACCAGGGTCATTGGTATGGTCAAGGTGATACTACATGTTTTGTTAAGGGAACTTTTAACATTTGTTAGGATAGAGCATATAAAGCCCTAGGCTGAATGAAATACTTACCTACGCTCTGTTACATTAACATCTTTAGTACACTAACTTCCAAGAATAACAAATGTGACTAAATAAAAAATATCGTACTTATATTTTTTCAATTGTCTTCACGTTGATATTATTTCTAACAACATCCAATTATGCATCATTAGTAATTAATCAAACGGACTAATTGATAACGTTCCATTCCTAGATTGTAGTTCTGCACCACCCGGAGGGTACTTGTTACCTTCCTTACGATATCTTGTAATAACGACCAAACTTGATACGATTAATCATTGAAAAATAGTTAAGAAGTTCCACTCCTAACAGTGCTCTAACACGAGCCACAAAATTGCGCAATCATTGGCAATTTCTATACAATCTTGGATTTGCTGTAAATTGCTCAATTTACAGCAACTTTTGTAAGAGCACCGTAAGAACACCATACAATATTCCTGGAAAGCCGTACATCGATGGCATTATAATCATTTTAAGCCTAAAACACCACCGCTGACCAAAGGTGCCGATGTTATAATCACTGGACCTATTATGCAGTTGGAGAATACTGTCAATTGATCCCTTTAAAACGTTTCTTTTGAGAAACCACAGATCCTAAGACCCACAGACTCAAACCCTGCGAGCATATCTCATAAAGGTATAACTTGCAAATCTCAAATCCCCTTTTTATATAAATGAGGTAATCATGAATTAATAAATCCCCATTTTTAGGTCAGACACCCATTTGCAGCATAAACACCACGGATAGATTTTTGGAACTCGTCTTTTTCTACGTATTTATGACATTAAGGGTGAATTTCACCTATGAAATTGAACGTGATCAGCACATATAGAGAGCGTTTCATCTCATAATTTTTTTTTTTTTTTTTTTTTTGGGAAATCATCAAATGACTTCTCCCGCTCTGGGCGGAGCGGGTGTGTCAGACTTTTACTGACTAAAACCCACCCGTGTTCCTTCAGTTGCCTGTTGCCAAGGTTCCAGTATCCCTTTCGAACTTTCCCGCAACCCTGGCAGATCTCAAAATTATCACATGCATATGGCACGCACCTGTCGCCAGCCCTACCTTTTTTCTTTCTCGTCGCGACCTGTGCTACATCCGCATCCGCATGAACATCCGCATTAATTATTGTGTCGTAAGTGAATCTTCTGCTTCCATCTTGTATATTAACACTACTATTCTGTCCCTTCATCAAGAGTGTCATTATTGAAATATTGTCCTTTACTTTAATATGTAAACAGAAAATAGAAGAGTTTCGTTGATAGGCAGTTGTAAGCGAATAATTATTATGTAATGGTTACTTAACTCAATGCAGGCTACTGTACAAGTTACTGAAATACATTATATTTAATTGTAGTTCAAGATGTAGGAGTAGGTACCTATTCGAGGTGGTATTTATCTTTCATGAGGCTATAAGATATGAGGGTCCGTGAGTCGTCTTAGGGGCGGAGTTGGAGTATACGCTTAGGGGCACCATGAGGAGCAAAGAAAAAAAAAAAAATAAGCTCAATATTTTTTTTTGTAAAAAAAAACTTAAAAAAAAATACTATTCGCTAAACCCGAATACGAGGCATAAATGTTCACGAGGCATAAATGTTAGCGGCCACCAACTAACAAACCTCCGCTTTGCTGATGATAATGTGCTATTCTCCACATCACCTTCAGAACTCGAAGAAATGCTCCAAGATCTGAGCACAGCAAGTCTTGAGGTTGGACTTTCAATGAACAGATCCAAGACGCAGGTCATGACCAACAGCACAAAACGTAGGTTTGAGGTAGACGGGCATGTGTTGCAATATGTCGATGAGTATACGTATTTGGGCCAGATAGTGTCTTTCAAGAACAGACAAGACAAAGAAGTCGAAAAACGAGTCCAAAATGCTTGGAAGACCTACTGGGCCCTTAAAGAACATATGTAAGCAGACCTCCCCTTATCATTGAAAAGAAAACTCATCGATATGTGCATCCTGCCCGTCCTAACCTATGGTGCACAAAGTTGGTCACTTATTGAACAACAGAAGTCCAAACTCAAGATTTGTCAGCGGGCAATAGAGCGCAGCATATTAGGTGTCAAGCGAACAGACCACGTTAGAAACACCACCCTGCGCTCCATAACTCAAATAGCGGATGTTGGAGAAAACATCCGCTATTTGAGTTATGGAGCGCAGCCAGCAAAAACAGCCAGGCTGAAGTGGGAGTGGGCCGGCCACGTCACACGAATGCACCCGGAGAGATGGGCTAAGATCGTCACTCACTGGACGCCTGAAGGAGGACATCGCCGTCGAGATAGACCGCGGCGAAGGTGGTGTGACGATCTAATCATGTTTGCGGGGCCAACTTAGCCAGAAATCGCACAAAACAGAGAGATTTGGAAGGAAAAAGGGGAGGCCTTTGCCCATCAGTGGGACACACAATAGGATATAAAAAAATAAAAAAAACCCGAATAACACTTCCCGACATGGGAATCGAATTCATCATCTTACTTTTCAGTGGATTGAAGACTGACTGACATTATGATGGTTCTTGGCCGTATTTCACCGATCGTCTTATCCATAGGTTTTTATTATAACATCCAAGTAAAAGTCAGTACTTACTTACGAGCAGCACATTTTTAACCGACCATCATATTAAAATGTTCTTCACACAAAATTAAAGTCGGACTTATTATCAAATGACACTGCCATATTATACCTCATGTTGGTAAGGTAAATATATAGGTATACGGTAAAATAGAATTTATGTAGGTAGTTTTACGAGTAAAAGTCGTGTGACATGTTGACAGATGTTGACCCAGCTGTCTTGTTGACTGTACCACTTAAAAGCCCGAATGTTATGTTGATAATATAATTATTATGAATTTAAAAAATGTTAGTGAAATGTATGTTATTTATCTTTGAGGTAACATAAAATAAAAATTACCCTGTAATTGTGCTGCCGGATAAGGGTTTATTTTTTATACAGACACAGGAATAAATAAAAATATTTAGAACTAGCAACACGCTCCTGTTTCGCGCACTTTTTACGCCTCTAAATCTAGATTTCTTTACTATGTGTAGCTTTAATATAGTATCCTAACTAATATTATAAATGCGAAAGTGATTTTTGTTGTTTGTTTCTTACGCTTTCACGCTAAAACGGCTGAACGGATCTGGATGAAATTGGGCTCAAAAAAAACTCAAAACTCAAAGCATTTATTTCAATTAAACCATTTACAGGCACTTTTGAATTGTCAAGGAGTCAGTCAGTCAGAAATATGAAGCTAGTTGCCCATTCCAAAGCGTAGTAGGTACCTATGGAGAAGAACGGGCAAGAAACTCCATGGACACTCTTTTAAATCAAAATATTGTTACAATATAATGGTTACATTATTCATGTTGAAATTATACATGTGAGAACAATGTAGAAAGCACGTTAAAAGCGTCCGCAATTACAAAATAAGCACAATTCAAAAATTAAAATAAGCCATGGCAGCTAAGAAATGACCAGTCACAACTGACGGCGCCCGTTCACGAACATGACGCATGGATCAGCACCATTCAGCTCAACCATTTTGAAGGGAGCTAAATGATCCAACACATACGCCACCACCAGCGAGACATTTGAGTGAGCATGACATTCCCAGCCGCCAGGGCACATTCAAGTCAATGAAAGACAAAATACCCGGTAAATGGTAGCTCTATAGTACATAGTACTCACACCTGTGCAATTATATAATACAAAGGAGAGATTGAGTTTATACAATGCAAAGATAGTCTTACAATCTTCAGCAGCTCCAACAGCATTTTCGAATGTTAATTAGTTAGTTGTGGTTGTGGAGCAGGACCAGCATTAAGCCAAGCATTTTTATCAGAGATGTAATCCTCCAACTTATAATATGCCTGCCTACATAGTGTGCGTTTTATACAAGTTTTGAATTTCGTCTCATTCAGTTGAAGTATGTGGGGAGGGATTTTATTGTAACATTTTAAACAGTACCCCATGAAAGATGAGTCTACTTTAGCCAGTCTGAAACCTGGTTGAACTAATAAGTCCCTATTTCTAGTACTATAATTATGTCTATCGCCTCTTTTACTAAAAAGATGTAAATTTTTTCTTACGTGCAAGATGTTTTCATATATATATTGACAAGGTACCGTCATGATGTTAATATCCTTAAACAGTTCCCTTAAAGAATCGCGCCTGCGTAGATTATAAATGGCTCTGATCGCTCTTTTCTGCAGAATAAAGATAGACTCGATGTCTGCAGCCCGTCCCCATAGTAAAATACCGTAAGACATTATGCTATGAAAGTAACTAAAATAGACTAGCCTCGCGGTATCTACATCAGTAAATTGACGGATTTTTCTGACAGCATATGCTGCTGAACTCAGCCGTCCTGCAAGAGATGTTAAATGAGGACCCCATTGTAGCCTTGAGTCGAGCGTGATCCCCAGGAAAACAGTTTTATCGACGAATTCTAGTTTCTCTTGATTCAATATAATCTCACAATCCCTACTTTTGACATTTGGTAAAGAAAATTTTATGCACTTAGTCTTTTTTCCATTTAATACTAAATTATTAGCAGTGAACCAATTTTGGACCTGCAGTAGGGCGTTATTTACTTCGTCAAAATTTGTAGCACGTCTATCTACCTTAAAAATTAAGGAAGTATCGTCAGCACATAACACCATGTGTGGCTGATTTTTTAATAAATGGAGTAGATCATTAATGTACACCAAAAAGAGGAAAGGACCCAAAATCGAGCCTTGTGGAACACCCATTTTTACTTTTAAACCTAGTGAGTTGATACCGTTTATTTGAACTTGCTGTTGTCTATCATTTAAATAAGATTTTACTAAACTGAGCGCAAGTTTACCTAGACCGTAATGCTCAAGTTTCAAGAGTAAGGTTTCGTGATCGACGCAATCAAATGCCTTGGAGAGGTCACAAAAGATTCCTATGGCGTCTTGGGCTTCTTCCCACGCGTTAAAAATGTGTCTTAATAAGGTTACACCGGCGTCAGTCGTACAACGTCCTTTGGTGAAACCGTACTGTTGGTCGTGAAGGATTTTATTTGTGTTAAAATGATTGAGCATTTGATTCAGCATTACCTTTTCAAACACCTTGCTGAAAACCGGCAGCACGGATACGGGCCTATAATTATTGGAGTCTTTACTGTCCCCGGATTTGAAAAGTGGTATTACCTTACTGTATTTCATTAAATCCGGGAAGACTCCTTGATCCACACACAAATTAAATATTAAGGCTAAGTAAGGCGCTATGGTCTCAATTATGGAGGTACAGACTTTAATGGACATTCCCCAAAGATCCTCGGTCAATTTGATCTTGATTTGCTTAAAAGCTTTTATTACTGTAACGGGGTTAATATGCTTAAAGTTAAAATCAATCAGGCAGGCTGGAACGTTCGCCCTTACTAAATCAAAAGAGAGCGATGGCGAGGAGTTTAAGGTTTCAGTAGTTTTAAGTGGGATACTGGAAAAGAAATGTACAAATTCTTGAGCCACTTCTTTGCTATCGCAAATGAGACCACCACTTGACGTCTCCAGTGTGTAATCGGAATTATGCTTTTTGCTCCTATTCGTTTCATTATTGATAATTTTCCAAACCGTCTGTATTTTATTGTCCGCTGATTTAACTTTGTTGCTAATGTATAAGGCTTTAGCTGCCTTACAAGTGCTCTTAAAAGTTCTAGAATAAGTAGCAACATACTTATTAAAACTTCCCGTGTTAATATAAGGCTTAAGGCCATACAGTTCGAAAAGTCTTTCCCTACTTTTCCTGAGTCCTTTAGTTGCCCAATCACTAAATAAAAACTTAGGGCTGATAGTTTTAGTGCTTTTCTTAAAAGTATTATTGAACTCGGTTTGGACTACCGAAAATAATTCTTTATACAGAATATTGACATTGTTTATTGAAAGGTCCTGATTACTTAATTTACAAACTAAAGTGCTATTAAATTTATTTAAATTAACAGCGGTAACTGGTCTGAATTGTATCTGCACTTTTTTTATGGGTAAGTTGGATTCAAAAGTTACTGTTTGCCCACTGTGATCAGAAGGGAGATAATTAACGATGGCTTTATCTAAATAGTCGCAGGAACAAAACACATTATCAATACATGTAGCAGTAGTCGTAGTTATTCGGGTTGGCTCTACAAACACATTTGACAAGTTGAAGGATTTAAACAAATTTAATAATCTACTGGTATTAGAATTATTTTCTAAAATGTTAATATTAAAGTCCCCGCAGATAATTACCGATTTATTCCCAGTTGCAAGTTTTGACAAAACATCTTCCATTACTGACTCAAATAAAGAGTAGTTTTGATAATTTGGGGGTCTGTAAACGCACACTATAACATGCTTATCTAGCTCAACACAAGACAGCTCAATGCTATGTTCAACCGATAGTTCAACTATGTCGTTACGGGTTTTTGATTTAATACAACTTTTAATTAAGATTAGCGAACCACCACGCAGCATTGATTTTCGGTTAAAACAACTGGCCACACTATAATTTTCATAATTAATTAACATTTCATAGTCTTTTAACCAATGCTCAGTTAAACAAATAATGTCAAACATTGTTTTTTCTAAAAACAATTCAATTTCCAATTGTTTGGAAGAAAAACCTTGAATATTTTGATGAAATAATTTCAAGGATTTCTGCTTAGCCCCTTTTGTGCAGTTACCTTTGTTAGTGCTAGAAAATACCTTTTTGTTATTAAGTGCAACTATACTGCTATTGGTACCTTCTGTTGTCTTACAAACTAGTTTAAATTACTAATTTGAAACACCTTATCATTAGTACTATTACTAATTGTGGTGCTAATTAAACATGACTTCGACATACTAATTATGTCTGGGTTAATATTAAAAGCTAATAGCCTAGCTATTTGACGTCTAAAACTAATGGGCAGATACACAGTATCCCTAGTCGACCTAAGCTTATCAACAAAAATGTTGGTGTCAAAAAATATAAACTTGTCACTATGGTGACTAACTAAAAAATGCATGTAATTATTTAACATATGAATGAAGTTATTTTGCCTATTTGACAAGTGCTCAAAGTATGGAAAAGCACACAATATTATTTTCTTACAATTTAACTTCAGTAGCTCGGTGACACTGTCAGTGATATCATCTTTTTTAACATTTAAACTATTACCTATAAGCACAGGGGTAAACCATGACCTGGAATAGGACATAGGATACTTTCTATCCCGATTTTCCCACGGGATCGAGATTTACGCGAAGAAACCGCGGGGCGCAGCTAGTTGTACATATAAATATTCCAGAAAAAAATATTTAAATTATTGTGAAAAGTACCTCAAAATCCGTTGCGTAGTTTAGAAAAACAACGCGGTCACACAGACTGACACGAAAAGCGACTTAATTTATAATATGTAGACATTTTTTCCTTCTTTTTCCTTGCTTTCGGTAGTAGAAGTAGTTTTTCCTTAAGTATTTTGTAAGTGTTTCGGCATCAGACCATATTTCCTCAACATATTTTCAAATAATTTTAAAGATGATGCGGAAATCCATGATAAAATACAATAGACGTAGATATATTTAGTAACCTATTCCGCTTACCTATTCTTCAAGAGTCCTAAAAAACCCTGTAAGAAATCGACACGTGTTTCACCTCTCAAATTTTAAAGATTAACGTTGAGGCCCTACACAAAGTGACATTCGTTCAGCGATAACGATGATGGAAAGGCAAAAATGTATGGGACTGACATAAGCTATCTATGGCCATGCAGCAAAATCTTGCCGAGAGATCGTGTCTACGTGTGGTCACTGCGGTGACGCAGGCCATTCGTTGTCCGAATGCGCGAAGAAAGCAGACATTCCGAAATGTGCAACTTGCTCACGCTTTAAAAAGCCTAGTGGTCACAAAACAGGAGACCCTGAATGCCCTGCTAGGAAAATAGCAGAATTCAGATATAGTAACTCCATCGATTATGAGGGCACCTAGTGCGTCATAACTCAAGGCCTGACTTCCGTAACTCATGTAGCTGACTCAACATATATCCCTGGCCACTGCGCTGTCCTACTTACCTTGCCATTTGTCGACCGCTTCAAAAATCTAATGTAGCCTTGATTGATTTATGCAATATTTGTTTTAACCCAATTAATGATACTGCAGACGCGTCGTAATCGTGCAACTAAGTGCAAACAGCTTACTTATTAGTGTTTAAGTAAATTATAACATAGTAAATTAACTAGCTATCTCACTATTTTTAAAACTTATGTTAAATATTGTTAAGAAATCAGTTGTCCTAATAGTAATCGTAAGAACTAATGCCGCCTGTGATACAGGTTTATCCTAGTACAGGCATCATACTTTGTAATACCTACATTATTTCTAAGCTTTACAATGTATTTTACCAATTTTTATTTTTTGAATAAATTTATTATTATTATTATATTATTATTATTATCGAAAAGCTTATGTCAATCCTGTTGAAAGTCGTTGTAGAAATCGAAGCGATTTTCACTTGTCTAGGACCTCAGGGCTCTTGAGAGAGGAACCTCCTAACTATACGTGGTATGTCCAGAAGTATGATGTGAAAAAATATATTATGCAATTAGTGAATAAAGGACGGATTTAAAGCGAGGGCCCTAAATGAATCACGAGTAAGTGAAGGATTCTAACGACTGAATCACGACCGTAGGGAGGGATTCAACTGTAAGAATCCTGAGCGACGCGAGTGATTCATGGCCCTCGATATAAATTCGTTTTATTCAAGAGTTGCCTACTATACTTTATACCATGACTACGAGAAAAAGAAAGATTTAAGCGAAAATAGACATTTAATGAAGAATAATTTTGGTTTGTAGCCTTGTTGTGCCTTTTAAGGTAGGCTTGCAACTTCGAGTACGTTTTTATGTCAATGTTATGCCTTGTTTTTATAGTACACCGTAGCATAGAATACATACTAAATAATGTCGATGACTTAAAATAAGTTAGGAAAACAGACTCTGCAAATGTGCCAAAAGCTTGATTTTAATTTTTCCATTTGATAAACTCTTCGTACGCTTTGATGTATATCGGCAGCTCTCTCTTGCATAAACTCAGATGTTAACACATCTTCTTCATCACTTGAATGCACTTTCAATCGATTTATTATTAAGTAACACTAAACTTTGTGTTCGTACAACTTAAAGTATTAAAAATAGCGCCAATTTACTAATGACCGCAAAGATCACAAAATAGTTTTTATTCTAATGCTAAACTCCTTGTTGTAAATGTCGACCAATCAAATCAGAGTTCGATATTTTTAGTATTTTTTCGCAAGGAGGTTGTATAGCATTGAGATGGAGGTCGAATATATTGGTGTGTTCTATATTCAAACACCAAAACAGTGAATAAAAGTTCTTTTTATAAAATAAAATAATAAAATAAGCTTTTTAGAGGGGGAATGGTATAAACATTAATTTCACTTTTTTATTTTGTTATTTGTATTTTTTTACCGACTTCTTCAAAAAGGAGGAGGTTCTCAATTCGTGAGTATGTTTTTTTTTTGTGTTTTTTCGCGATTACTCCGCCAAATATGAATCGATTTTGATGATTGTTTTTTTAGGTCATGCTACAGAGGTGGTCCCATATAAATTTTATTTACTTTGCTTGCGTAGTTTTTGAGTTAGCTTCAATATTACGTATTTTTTCCCAGTTCGTTTATGTAGACGATGTTCTATGTGACTCCGTCGCTGTTATTAACATAGCAGGTAAGGAGGAAGTCGGTGGCAAAAAACGAAAACTGAAAAGCAAAGACACCGACTTCCGAAATTAAAGGTATTTTTCACTTTTTTGTGTTGTTTTTGGAAGAGGGTTGTTTTTTTTTTTTTTTTTTTTCACGAATTTTGTCTAAATAAACGTTATTCTTTCTTTAGAAGTATTAGGCTTCAAACCCTTGATCCAGCTGCCTAATGAGAGCCTCCTCAAGTGTTGGTCGCGGCTCTAGGCTATTATGCCATTGGCCGCCACGACTATCGGCACAATGACTGCTGTATCCACATCCCACATGTCGGCAACCTCACGAGTCAGGTCAAGATACTTAATTAGCTTAAATCTTTCTTAGGTTGAAATTGAGAAAGTTAAATGGAAATTCTTCCGAGGTAGTTAAACCGAATGATAATTACAAATACGGTCTAAAATAATAAAGTACGCCATCATATTTCGCTAAACTGCCGTAAACTAAGTAAACACTAAAAATATTTATGTGTTCAGGTAAAATCACTTTTGAAATGTTATAAACCTAGTAAAAACAAAGATTAATCTAATAATGAACGACCCGTAAACACAAAATAGTCATTAAAGATCACAGCTGCAAAGGTTTGCCCTAATTCTTAAGAGATTACTTATTATTCTTTATTGTTACATGTTAGTCCACCGCTGGGCATGGGCCTCTCCCGGGCTCCGTCACAACACCATGTCCTCCACCTTCCGCATCCAGTTCCAGCCCAGCCAAACTCATCAGGTCATCGGTCCACCTAAGAAATTTTTGGCACTCTTCCTGTTGACAGCGATGCGGACGAATTTTTTGATGCCCTATGATCATTTCCCCACCTTTTTTATATACTTGTACATATTATTATTTTTATATATTAGTACATATTTTAAGTTTGTATTTTTTTAAATTAGAAATTAATTCTCGTCAATAATATGCAACGACACAATCAATCTGCCTAGGCTTTCCCAACTATGTTGGGGTTGGCTTCCAGTCTAACCTGATGTAGCTGAATACCAGTATTTTACATGGAGCGACTCTGCCTATCTGACCTCCACAACCTAGTAACAGTGCAACGACTAGGTAATAAATGCAACGACTGGGGTTAACGTGTTTCACCTCTCAACGAGGCATCCTCAGGATGACGACTGACCAGTCGCGAGCCAGAACACGACGTGTATCACGCAGACTGCGTCCAGCGCTTGGCGTGCATTGTATTTTACGTCTGTTTTATGTTATCATTTAGTCAATTAAAAAGGACACATGTATTTACCAGCACATTAAATTGTACACACACACTTATGCACACATTTTCGTGTAGTTGTGTATTTATTTGTTCTTATATTTATATATATTTATGTTTATTATATATATATATACTGGGTGTTAGGGTAGACACCGGAAACTAGTGGTTTGGTGTCATCTATAATATACTTTTTCTATGGGACCAAACTTGAAATCGCGAAAAAAATATCAGCTGTTCCATACATTTATGTTCACTTAAATCGACAAAATGTATGGAAAGGCTGATTTTTTATTTGCGATTTCAAAGTTGGTCCCATAGAAAAAGTATATTATAGATGACACCAAACCACTAGTTTCAAGGATAACGGTGTCTACCCTAACACCCAGTATATGTAGGTATATATAGTTTTAATAGGTTTACGTATTTAAATAATATTTGTTCCACAATTTTCGCTATTGCACCTACCACTGTTTGTCTCTGCATCACCCAAAGGTTGACTGGTAGAAAATGTCTATGGCATTAAGTCCGCCTCTGTGCATTTGTGTTCTTAAAGTAATAAATTGCCTACTATTAGTTTAACTAATCTACTTATTAATTTATCACCTATAATCGACCCTATGCGATCGCTTATAGACATCTTCCCGCTTCTCCTATGCACTTTGCACCGCACCCAAAATCGTCGATAATCGTCTGAGGCGATTGTGCGCCGCCTTCAGTCCTGGAACCAATAATTTGTGGACATAAACCACAAGGTTATGAGCTAACCAGACAATTGGGACAAAGAAGATATTTGCAGAATGCAGAGAATTATATCGGTAAATATGGGTATTGATAAAGGCACCCGCAGATAGGCGCGATGCTACAGTGCGACGCGATTCTGGGAGAACAATTTCTATGAAGTTTTCATAGAAAGTGTTCTACTAGAGTCGTGTCGCGCCTATCTGCGAGAGCCTTAATACTGGTACGGATTTTGATTTGATTTTGTGGAAGTGAAGTGTACTTTTATCTCCTGTAATAATTAGAGAGAATCAGTCATAGTAACTTATGTTGTTTAGTAGCTGGTACATCTTAGCTGGGCATGCTAACATTTACCCTAAGTAAGTCAAATCTGCCTAGCCTTGTCCCAACTATGTTGGGGTCAGTTTCCAGTCTAACCGGATGCACCTGGATACTAGTATTTTACATGGAGCGACTGCCTATCTGACCTCCACAACCCAGTAACTGGGTAATACGATACCCCTTGGTAAGACTGGTTGTCAGACTTTCGGACTTCTGACGACCCGTAACGACTGTCAAAGATCCACGAATGACAGCCGGGACCAACGGCTTAACGTGCTTTCCGAGGCACGGAGGAGTCTCGATATGTTACGATGGTCCTGATGGGTCGCACTGCGCGTTTGTTATTACTCAGCCACAAGCTCCTCCATGTAAGTACGCGGTTTAATTATAAACGTTGCTTAAAGTTAAGTGACGTTCAAACGTCAAAAATGTATGATTAAACCCTCGCTAATTATTACTTAACACACTTACCCCAATATGTTTAAAATAATTATGCTATAATCCATACGCAATTTAATTAATTTTTGACAGATACTGTTGAGGTCCAGGAGATCACCACTGTACATTGGGCTTCCAATTACAAAAGAATTGATGTTTGAAATGTTAAAAAGAATCTATCCCTCACTGTGAGATCCAGTAAAAGTTAGTAATATTGTTTTATAGTTGTAAGTTAAAAATCAGATACTATTATCGAACAATTTCCCATTCAAGCTTAAGTTCAAGCTTGTTTCGGTTCAAATATCCTCTTGTAACCCACAAGACTAATGTAAAGCCTACTTCACACGGCACTTCATTTATTGCTTGTGATGTCGAACGAAAGTTACAGGAAAAGTATAATTAAAACATGTAACAACAGTATCCACACTTTTACATGTTTTAATTATACTTTTCCTGTAACTTTCGTTTGTTTACGTTACGTAAATTTTTTGGGATAACAATAATCAATTAATTATAAATTTAATTTAATTAAAATCTTTTATTTCGGACCTTATAGTCCATTTGGTTAGTATACCTACACCCGACTTAGTAACTAGTGTTAGTACTTACATCTACCAGAAAATCAATAATAATACCTATATTTTGTCAACCCAGCACCCAATTGCGTCGCGACAAAATCCTTTATAAGTAGGAAAAAAAAATCTGTTCAACAACGTAAATAACGTAATGAATGTTGTTGAACTGTCAAAATGAAACAAATTAGTCCTAATTGGTTACGAGAATACGTTACGCAATTAGATAGCAGGATGCACTAATTAACAGTGTCATTCAGTAAAACTTAAATTAGGTACCTATAGAGAGATTTCTGAACACATTGAATGCAGTGTTTAGAAAGCTGTACTGTTTCTACAACAGCTGATATAGTATAGTAGTATGATATATTGAATATTTTTCTGCATCAGTTGTAAAAACAGTTCACATCTGGCGAAGAATGTCGAGAAGAGTGGCCCCCATGGCGAGAGAGAGAGTTGTAAAAACAGTTTCTTTCTAGACTCGCGACAATCCAAAAAGTCCGTTTTGACAGCTATAAAAATGCTTTGTGTAGAGATGAAAAAAATTGGTTTCTTATAAACTGATTCTCGAGACATATCGTTTGATCATACTTAGAGAGTTTGTAATCGACGACTTATCTACATTGCTTAAAACTGTTTCTCAAGGCATAACGTTTTATTGCATGTACGAGAACGAAACGTCAAAACGGACTTCTTAGATTGTCGCGAGTGTACATGTGGATCCAATTTTTTTACTGCTCTTGCTTTGTAAATCACCATAAGGTTCGGTACCTTATAGGTTTTTTCTTTAAACATTTGTTTTTCTTAACATAAAAATATCTACGTACCGTATCGTCGGTATATCAAAAACCAAGAACACCATTTACCTACCACTAAATCACACCCTAACACCGTGTGATCTCAGCTTAAAGCACAGCCACAGCTTCGTAACATGCGCGGGCGCTTACCTGAATAGTAGCACAATGAGCGAATAAATTAGCCAGCAGGTTATTGCGATGTCTCGCTGACGGAGACGACTCAATGAC
The DNA here is from genome assembly GCA_948473465.1 of Lithophane ornitopus. NCBI lineage: Eukaryota > Metazoa > Arthropoda > Insecta > Lepidoptera > Noctuidae > Lithophane > Lithophane ornitopus. The sequence continues at coordinate 14,666,872 of OX419622.1, read as the reverse complement.
TTCCATGATATACTGCCGCGGATTGCTAGTGAAATACTTGTATTTACTTAGTTGTGAGCTAGTTTTGTGGTAAAGAAAGACGAGTTTTTACGTAAGTTTCATAGTACAGAGAGCTTTTAGTAATTAACTTTTCCATAGTAAACATGATCAATTACTAAGATTCAAGCAAACAAGAATGAAAATCAATCTGCTTAGCCTTTTCCCAACTATGTTGGGGTCGGCTTCCAGTCTAACCAGATGCTGTTGAATACCAGTATTTTACATGGAGCGACTGCCTATCCAACCTCCACAACCCAGTAACTGGGTAATACGATACCTCTAGGTAAGACTGGTTGTCAGACTTTCGGGCTTCTGACGACCCGTAACGATTGTCAAAGTTCCACGAATGACAGCCGGGACCAACGGCTTAACGTGCTTTGTATGTAAAGATGTTCATATCTACGGACCAATCCCGACAAGCTTGGCTTAACCTGATGGATCGACCCATGTGGCTGTTATTACTTTAGCTATTATTAAAGCTCCTCTAGGTAAAGAAGAATACATTACGAATTTTAGTTACCTATGTGGTTGGGTTTCACCTATTGCTTATGTGGTGTCTTTTTGAGGCCGGTTAGAGTGACTGCTTTCTTCTCTACACACTGCTACACAACAACAATCTATAATTATTGGATGTTGTTAATTTGCATGCCTAAAGTTCGCACTAGTCAAAGCATCCTTACTATATATCCTAACTTTAATATTATAAATGCGAAAGTGAGTTTTTTTGTTTGTTTGTTCCGTTTTCACGCTAGAACAGCTGAACGGATTTGGATGCAATTTGGCACATGGGTAGGCCATGACCTGGAATAGGACATAGGCTACTTTTTATCCCGATATTCCCGCGTGATCCAGACTTACGCGGGTAAAACCGCAGGGCGCAGCTAGAAGGTTTATATTTCCTATTCAAAGGAGATTGCCCAAAATCAAAACCGCTTTATAGTGTAAGAGTATGGCCATAAAAATATACTCATAAATTATAAAATATTTTTTTAGCTTTTCTTAGTTAATTTGATCAAAATCGTATGTGGGGTTAATATTTTGTATTTAATTAGTTAGTTATTCGATTATATGGCGTATTTTGGTGAAAGCTGTGTTGCCAATTTTTAGAACTTCCCTAATCGGTCTTATCGGATCACGAGCGGATGATGAGTTTTAAAAATAATTTCAACTATGACATTTTTCCTCGTTATTAATATTCTAACTTTTTATTAAAATAATACTACTCTACTTATTCAAATCTTTCTTTAGATGGCAAACAAATCACTTATGGTCAGGATGATTTAAATTAATTGTTGATAACACTGTCGCGGGAATTGTGAAAGGTAAACTGTCAAAAGCGTCACTGTCAAACAAATCATCGTGTTGTTGTTGTGATAATAAATAATTTATAATCGTTGTGTGAGTGTCCAGTGGATTGTGGACTGTGTAGAACGTTTTTACGACTACGGTCCTCTGTGCAGTAAATCAACGACGATTTCGTTAAAATATCACGCTGTGTAAACTGTTCCCTTTCTTTGGTACATCCTCTACCCCGTCGCCAAGTCGGGGAGGCAACGGATGTAATCGTCAGAATTTTACGATCCTGGATTACTCCAGCAACGGTTAGTTCCCCTACATTTTAGTTAATAGGGCTACATGTAACTCTGTAGCTGATATTACAGGCTATTATTGCAATTGTTTGGTGGGTAATCGGACAGTGGGATGCTGTGCTCACGTTATGACCATTTTGTGGTATCTTAGTTGGGCTCGATTTAGGCCTGTTGAGCCGCCGGCTCCGTTTTTAGACGACATATTTTATGAATATGATAGTAATATAGACTAATAAATAATAGAATAATAAACATCTGTTGGGCATGCCACCGACCGGGAGAATCAATCCGACACATTATCTCCGGGTGTTCTCGTCTAGCTAACGGAGAGTACTTGCATAGACACAACCTTGTAGCCAGGATTATCCATCACCAACTTGCTCTTAAAAACAGCCTTGTGGAATCGGAAGTGCCGTACTACAGGTATGTGCCCGACCCAGTTCTCGAAAATGGAAATATCACATTGTACTGGGATCGATCCATCATCACTGACAGGACTATTGTTACCAATAAGCCTGATATAGTGGTGGTGGATCGAACAGAGCGGTGCGCAATGATCATTGACATAACGGTCCCGCATGACGGAAACCTCCAGAAGGCCGAAAAAGATAAACAAATCCAAGTATCTTGACTTGGCTCACGAGGTTGTCGACATGTGAGATGTGGACTCTGCGATCATTGTGCCGATAATCGTATCAGCCAATGGTTTAATTGCTAAGAGCATCTACCAACACCTATATAGGCTGTCGTTGGGCAGCTGGGTTAAGGGCCTGATTCAGAAAGCGATACTCCTGGACACGGTCCGTATTGGCCGGTAGCTTGGACCCTGTTCCCGATACCGGTGGGCTACTATTTTTTTTAGTGTTCTTATATTTTTATAATCTAATAATTTAAAAAATATAATTTATATGTAAATAATAGATTAATAAAACTATTTCATTCCTATATTCAATCATTTTTATTTTCTACTTCCACAAGTACAGGGATCATTAATTGATTTGTTAGAACTATTTTCTGTTGCATATCTATATAAATTCAAATCATAATGATGTAAAGGAATGCATTTTTTGGTGGAAGCTTTGTTACAAAACTAACCTTAAAACTGAACAGAAAATCAAAGAACCCATAGAGAACCCCACAAAATAAATGGATTGTTTTTATTTTCTTTGAGACTACGACATCACCCCTCTTTTATATCCAATTTATGCTGTCATACAAAATTGTTTGATGCGCAACGGCGCTCCGTAGATAAATGGGCATTTTCCTTACTGTCCTACATCTATACTGTCTGTGTACCTCTACGTCTGGAAATCGACAGTATAAGACAATGATGTTATTTCAAGTCTGTTATGTTGATCATATGAATTAAAATCATATCCAAATGAATGCGTTGAAAACTAGTTTGATGAAATCGCCATTAATCACCCATGCTAATTTAGTCCCGCATTCAAGCTAAGGACAACTTTAAAACCTGCACTAATATCTATGTAAATAATACCTAAAGTTACATCTATTACATCAGTCAGGTCAAGCTGTCGATTACGTACAGTCCACTGCTAAATAAGGGCCATAATCAGGGTTCAGGGGGCCGTCAATAAATCCATGGACACTTCCCTTTGTACGCGATTGTCCGCCACCTACGTCACCTGTTGGTGTGGCAAGGAATGATGTAGCGTGGGTAGGGGAGAGTGGCGTAGTATCTCTCGTAAGAGAGCAGATAATTATATTCCTTACGTAGTACGAAACATGGGTTTTGAAGAAAATTAAATTATTCAATACCAAGAAATATTATATTTTTATTTATTATATTTTTGTAATATCAATGTAATGTCAAAGCTTAGCTGGCTTCGATAACACGTAGTCTTCGACTTTTGGTTCTAGTGTAGACTAGACTTAAGGTGGATGCGCTAGGGTAGCCCGCGAAATTTAAATTTTCTTACGTTTTTTGCAATTTGCAGGTCAGTATCAGGTTGTATGTTGATCTAAATATTATTAGCGGCCGTAACAAATATGGATTTACAGAATTATAAACATTAGAATCAGCAATACAACTCTCTAAGTTCATGTAAGTGCATTGACTGACGATTTCATGAAATTTTCATTCAATGCACTTCCATGAACTTAGAGAGTTGTATTGCTGATTCTAATGTGTATAATTCTGTAAATCCATATTTGTTACGGCCGCTAATCATATTTATATGTCCTGCAAATTGCAAAACACGTAAGAAAATTTGAATTTCGCGGGCCACCCTAGCGCATCAACCTTAAGTGCTATGGCGGAAATTGGGAGACGCCATGATCAGTTTGGGCTGCGGCAGGCATAGTTTAATTGCCTGACTTTCTGATAACTGGCTAGATTAGGACCAGACCAATATATTACAGTCTTACATATTAATTACCTAGCTGCGCCCCGCGGTTTCACCCGCTTAAGTCTAGATACCGTGAGAATATCGGGATAAAAAGTATCCTATGTGTTAATCCAGGTTATAAACTATCTGTTTGCCAATTTCATCCAAATCCATTCAGCCGTTTTTGCGTGATTGAGTAACAAACATGCAAACACAGAAACTTTCACATTTATAATATTAGTAGGATTACACATTATTATGATGTCTGACACTTCTGATAGAGTTATTGATAGGTATTCTCTTGTTTTCGAGTTGATGTGTAAATATATGTAGATAGTTACTAGCTGCGCCCCGCGGTTTTAGCCGATATTGGGATAAAAGTTGTACTATGTCCTTTTCCAGGTCATAGTCTACCCATGAGCCAAATTTCATTCAAATCATTCAGACGTTTTAGTGTAAAAGCGTAACAAACAAACGCACTTTTGCATTTATAATATCAGTTAGTATAAGGACTGAGGCATCAGTGGCGTGTTTTAGGTCCTCAGAAGTGCAAATGTGTATGGACACTTTGGATACTCCAACATAATATGGTACAAGGTTTGGTAGGCATTGATAGGTAGGTATTCTATACAAATGTATTAACCGAGGTACTGTAATGACTTCGTATTCTAACACTGAGAGAATGAAAGCGTGTGTCCTTAGATAGCTTGGTTCTCTCATACGATACATGGCTTTGCGATATTTAAATAAACAACATCGCGATCGGCCACTCCACAGTGGCCCCACTATATTCTCTGAGGTGTGCATTCTCGTAAATTGAAGATAACTTTATTCATGTGATAGTAAAGTCAATGTAAATATATATTTTATGCATTTAATTGTCTATGCGTTAGATTTGACGCTGGGAATGGCTCGCTTAGAATTTATTACCCAACTGTACCTGCATTAACGGCTTAGGGAAGTAAATTTTGCATTTTATATAGGTTTTGGAACGAGTTCATGTACTGATCATCCTGTAATATATGTGTAGCTCTTTTATACCGAAATATGTGCAGTATTTACTCCCTAATTTATAACTTTGTATTAGTTATCATGGAAAATTGGGAATCAGACGGGTTTACCTGTTAGCGAAGTCTTGATTCTAATTTTATGAACTGTTGTGCTATTCTGTAAAAACCTCACCGTGAAAAAAAGGTGAAGTGAGCTTGGAGTGAACTGTCATTACCTTAGCATCAGTAGGTATCGATGACAATGACAGCTCACTCCACGCTCACTTCACCTAAGTTTTCACGGTGAGATGGTTACAGAATAGCAATGCTGAAACATAAACCAAAATCAAAAGTTATTTATTCAAACTAGGCTGAGAATCAGCACTTTTCAAACGTCAAAATTACATAAGACAGTCCCCCAAAACGCCCACCCTTCACCACTTCCTAGTGCTTTAGCTGGGAAGAAGAAGTGGCGCAACAAACTCCCCCCATAATTTTAACAAGGACGACCTAAATATTAAATCATGCTTAAAATTGCAGTGAAGTAAAATGAGGTACTAGAGTGCGTGTCATCAAATAGTTGCCGTAATATTGACTCTACTGTTAAATTAAGAAACAAACCTATTAGGTAGCGCCGCTGCGCCGTAGCGTATTCGAATTGGCCCTACAACAGTAGAGCCAACATTCCGGCACAGGAACTATTTGATGAAACGCACTATATAGTCCGGCCGTCAGTTAGACAATTTCTCTAAATATATTATGAAAAACTGGACATTTCTGTATAGAGTTTGACATAAAACTGACAGTTTCTGTGGTAAGGCCCATAGTCGTTAGTATGAAAATGACAGATGTCAAAAACGCATTCTCTCGACAGCCGAACTGTAACTGCAAAAATTGAATGGAAAATGCTTGTTCTAATGGATAAACTTACTCATCTTCTGTATAAACGAGAACATGAAATTGATATTGAAGACAGAATTCGAATCGCTTGACTCCGTCCGTCAACATGCGCTGAAAGATTAATTCTACGAAATGATTCAGGTATTAGTTACCGTGTGAAGCTTGCCATCTAACCTAAATCCTTCTGCAAATACCAATGGAAAGTGGAGGTGTCAGCGCGGTAGCGCCTCCTTTTTGGGAACCGCACCGCAAAGGCTTTGCGTTCCTTAACAGAACACAGAACAAGGTATCCGAAGAATTCTGACGGACCAATCAGAAATTTTAGAATACCAAGTACATTGATAGGTACTTTATTTACACATAACTTGAAGTGTTCGATCCTCATAAATTTCCGGCAAGGTTGGGCGGCGTTCACACCGTTTACGTATTCAATCGGACTGTAAATCAGTGGGTTGCACGCGTGCCATTGTATGTACAATGCACGGTGTGACAGCGGCCGTTATTCTCGAATATTTTGCCGGTTGTAACTTCATCAGGTTGGTATAATACGATGTAGTTATAGTTATGTCTTTGTTTGTAGAATAGGTGAAATCTAGGCTGATTTTAGAATTATTTCCTCTCAGTTCATCGTGAAAGTTCCAGCTCCTATTGATTCTACTATATGTTAGGAACTTGAGTTAGTTATTTCATTTTTAGGAATCCGTACCCGAAGGATGTCCAATGGAACCCTATTACTAAGCCTCCGCTGTCTGTTCGTCTGTCTATCTATCAGCGGATTGTATCTCATGAACTGCAATAGGTAGACAGTTGAAATGTTCACCAATTGTGTATTTCTATTTCCGCTATAACAAAAAATAATAAAACAAAATAAAGTTATTAATAATTAAAGGGGACCCCATACAAGAGCCGTGTTATTTTTTTCGGCGTTTTTTCCTCGATCTTAATACGGTACGGAACCCTCCGTGTACGCGTCCGACTCGCTGTTGGCCGATTTTTTAAGACATCCCGAGTATCCTGGACATCACTGACATTGGTGAAGGATATAAATCTGCATCGTTCTCACATGTATAATTTCAACATGAATGATGTATTAACCAATAGTTTAATTTAAAAGGTTTCCGTGGAGTTTCTTGTCCGTTCTTCCCCATAGGAACCTACTACGCTATACATGGGCAACTAGCTTCATCTTTCTGACTGACCGACCCCTGGACAGTTCAAAAGTGCCTGATAATTAGTTTGTTTGAATTATATGCTTACACATTAGCATATATGTATACAATATATAACACAACTAACTATTTACACTAGGTACTAAATTAAATAACTAACTACTACTTCACTTTAAAACCAATATAATTATTATACAACTAACTATTATTTAACTGATTAAATCCTAAATAAAATTAACAATACAAACACGTTATGTATGTACAATTGTATATCAAAATTAAAAAGAAAAAAAAATAAAGGGGAGGGGCTCATTGGGCATCAAAGAATTCGTCCGCATCGCTGTCAATAAAAAAGTGCCCAAAAGGCTGGCCTATTTTTAGCACATTAGCATAACTAAATAACTTAAAACTCAAGCTTTGAGTTTTTTTGAGTTGAGTTGCTAAAATGTCGCGTAATGTATAACTCTTTAATAAACTAACTTTACCAAGACATAATCTCTTCAGCTCCAGCCATAAGCATTTCAACCCTAATCACTAAACAATTCAAGGTTTTTCCATATTCCCACTAACCCCTAACAATAATATCAAATAATGTATGTTATTATGCAAAATGGCGGCAATCAGATCGCGGAGCGGCGCGGGCGCAACAAACTTACCGTTTTGACCTACTTTGTTAATTAAAACGATTATAAACGTTTGAGAGGCGATGGAGCGAGAAACTTCTTTTAGTATAATCTCTATTAATGTATGAAGACTGTCTGGTTGTTTGTTTATTACTAGAGTCCGACCGAATATGGCTTTTTGGTTTCGAAATTGGTCGAAAATGAAAACGAAATTCGGCCTGATTTGCATTTTTTTGAATCATCAAAATCAATTCATAGGTGGCGAAGAAACATACAAAAAAAAAACATACAGTCGAAATGGGAACCTCCTCCTTTTTGAAGTCGGTTAAAAATCGGTCTAATCAAAACGTGTAGCATGGCCACGAGAAGAGGAGGGCCTCGTGGCTAAATGATAACAACCACACTGGTCGATCTGAGGTGAAGCTACTCTCCCTACGGTCGGTTCGTGGATGGGTGACCATCCATTACATATTGACACCCCTCCGTGCGTTAACCGTGCTCGTTGCCCCGTGGCGTGGTCCCGGCTGCCACTCGGTAGATTTTTGGCAGTCGTTACGGATAGAGGCTCAAAAGTCTGACAACGAGTCTTACCGAGGGGTATAGTGTTACCCAGTAACTGGGTTCTGGAGGTCATATAGGCTGTCGCTCCATGTAAAATACTGGTATTCAGCTGCATGCAGATTGATTGTACTATGACAAAAATGTAGAAAAACCAATTCACTTTGTATTTGTAGCTAACAGACTTTTACATATCACAGTATTGGCACAATAATAGGGAGTGAGTGTGGGGAGTGGGGGTAAAAGCAGTGATAGCCTAGTGGTGTGACCGTCGGACTGCCAAGTCATAGGTCTCGAGTTCAAACCCAGGCCACGCACCTCTGACTTTTCGGATTCTTGTGCGTATTAAATAATTATCACTTGCTTTAAAAGCGGTGAAAGAAAACATCGTGAGGAAAAGACAGAGATATTTCTCGAATACATGTGAAGCCATGTCAGAGAACCCTTGGGCGGCTTTAAAACTCTGACACCAGGTTAGTCACTAACCACACGAAAAGAAGAATATATATAAGTATTGGTTCCATTTAATTTATTTCAGAGTTGGTCATAATAAAAGTTGTTCATTTTCGTGAATAGCTCTGCCTACTGGGTTCTGTAAAAGTTTGTTTCTTATAGGTGTTTTGTGTGGATGTTATGTTTGTTTAGTGGAATTTAATACCTACAGTTCTGACATAGGTATGTATGTGTATACAACGTGCCGCTACAATGGCGACATTAATTTAACACACGGGTAGGGCTAGTGGCCATGGGCACGCCACAATTGCGGCGATAAGTCCCCTCTTTGAGGAGTGGCTGGAGAGGCGCCACGGCGTCCTCACCTTCCGCCTGACGCAGGTCCTCACCGGACATGGCAGCTTCGGGAGGTACCTGTGTAGGATTAGGCGGTAGGAAACGCCCGGGTGTCACCACTGTGCGGATCGTCCGGAGGACACGGTGGAGCATACGGTGGAGGTGTGCCCTGCTTGGGCGGAGCACCGCCATGTCCTCGTGGAGGCGATTGGCGACACTGACCTCTCGCGTCCGGCCCTGGTCCAGGCCATGGTACGGAGCGAGAGGGCATGGGAGGCGGTCACCTCCTTCTGCGAAGCAGTGATGCTCGCGAAGGAGGAGGCGGAACGCGTGAGAGAGAGGCAAAGCTTACGCCCTCACGCCCCTAACCGCCGCCGCTGGAGACACCCTGGGCGTCGGGAATCCCAGGCGGATTCCCGGCCACCATAGGCGCGGGCTTGCGGACGGCGAGCAATGGGTAGCTCGCCGTCCGATAAGGACCAGGCCCGGGTCGATGGCAAGTCGTGTTCCACGCGCGCCTCAAAGAGATGTCAGCACACCTGACGGGGTCCGTTAGGACCGATGCCTGCCAGGGTTGCGGAATAGTCCGAAAGGGATACCGGGACCCTGGCAACAGGCAACTGAAGGAACACAGGTGGGTTTTAGTCAGTAAGAGTCTGACACGCCCTTCTGCTCCGCCCAGAGCGGGAGAAGTCATGTGATGATTTCCCACACAAAAAAAAAAAAAGGTCCTAGTGGCCAGTAAACATAAAAATTATAATAAAATAATTCGTAAATTGAAAAAAAAAAATATTTTCAAACAAACTAAATAATATAAACATAACCAAAATTGAGATCACTGTGTAAAAGATTCATTCATGAAGCTACCTACCAGCTGGCTTACGTTCTATCGGTCAAGATCTTTTGTCGGCATAATTTCTAAGAAATTGCGCGGCTTTTCTTCTATTCGCCTACATATGTTCCGTGACCCCAGCAAATGAACTCTTCGATACAGTTCTTTAAGTACAGGTTGCTCCAGGATGGTAATTTAGAATATTGTAAATAAATCAATAAATAATAACGTTTAATGAAATTCCATTATTTTCATAAAACGAATACGCGAAATCATATACGTGTGTTAAATTAATGTCGCCATTGTAGCGGCACGTTGTATGTACAGTCATGGACTTTAATTGATGAGCCACCTGGCGCTGTTCGTATTTTAGCCTTGTAATGCAAATCGGGTTTTTTCGGTTCCCGACACGGAAAGTCATAATGTCTTCGTATCAGTAGAAGAAAATTATATTTAATAACTTGACCGCTTGGCTAACCTGAAAGCTAGAATTACAAACTTGACAGCAGAGTAACTACCCAAAGTCAACCAATTGCAGATCTAGCAACAGTAACTTAGCAACGATTGTTTAAGCGTAGCGATAGTAACGTTAGCGTACGGAGAAATATTAATAGTCATTTCGGCAACTTCGAAATTAACGTCTCTGACATCGACATTTCAACTGTCACTGTCTTCAGTTATGTTTTCATGAGCTAATGAGCAACCGAGTTAATGAGCTCTAATTCAAAGGAGGTCAGTATCAAATAGATTGGATAACCTTAATGCAACATTTTATTTATTTTTATCATTGAGAACTTATTAGTCAACCTGTAAGGATAAGACTATTTCCGATTATATGCAATTTATTTGTCATCTTGTTTACGAGCGTGCGGTTTGAGTTCGTGTTTAATCGTGTAATTTCGTGAATGTATGAAACTGTAAAATTGAAAAGTTTGAAGGTGGCTTATCAATTAAAGTCCGCGACTGTACATATTACGTTCGACATGAATGTGCAGCAGGTGACCTATGCCAAGAGTCTACACCTGGAAAAAGTCAACAAATACTTTCTTTTGTGAATACTTTCTTCTGTTTGTAACATACCGGTAGGATAAAAAGTCGATAAAAATTCTCAGAAATCGAAAGGTTAGTTTATTTTAACTAGTTAGCGAAAAGTAATTAAAAAGTTTCACTGTCCACTCCAAGGATGTCTGGAAGAGACCGCAGAAAGCGATAAGACCGCCCATTGTGTTTTGTAGTGTTAAATTTATTTTTTGCTATATATTTTCTGGTGTAGGTACAATAAAGTATATACAGTGTGTTAGCTAACGAAGGGCGTTCACGTTAACCTGCAATAGTATTTTTAGAGTTCCGTACCCAAAGGGTAAAACGGGACCCTAATTCTAAGGCTCCGCTGTCTGTCTGTCTGTCCGTCTGTCACCAGGCTGTATCTCATGAACCGTGATAGCTAGACAGTTGAAATTTTCACAGATGATGTATATCTGTTGCCGCTATAACAACAAATACTAAACAACAGAATAAAATAAATGATTGAATTAAATTTTGAAAAAGGCGGCGATTTTGAAAACGGCAACAGGTAGACGCTTGAAATATTCACAGAATATTTAGTTACATATTCACTTTCAAAATAAATAATTAAATTAAAATAAAACAAATATTTAAGGGGGGCTCCCATACAACAAACGTGATTTTTTTGCCGTTTTATAGATAGGTACCTCATGGTACGGAACCTTTCGTGCGCGAGTCCGACGCGCACTTGGCCGGTTTTTTTTTTGTTTTTAGAGTTTTTTTTTTTGCATTTATGTACGCTATACTATTGCGGGTTATCTGGAACGCCCTTTGTTAGATAACATACTGTATACTTAAATGATGAAAAAGAAATGAATAACCTTAAATATGTAAGTACCTACCTATCTCCATTATAAAAATAACTGTTTGTGTATCTCGGCATGGCGCTGGCGTTGCGATGTGGGTCTTTTGACACTTGTAATGAAATGAAATGAAATGAAATGAAATTGTTTATTCTGTAAATAGGATATTGGAATCACTTTTACACGTCATATTAAAAAATATTAAAAATAAGCTAGATGAGGTCGGCGTTTCCTATCAGACTACTCTGAGAAGAAAGGCCGAAACAAACTCAGAGGTCACAGTCTCTTTTAAAGTCCAGACATAATCTTGGTCAAGCCATATGAGGACCATGTAAATTCGAGTCTGAAATGGTCTTTTGAGGAAAGAACCACACAGATTTGAGTGGACCTGTCCAGTCAGTGCAAGCATTTGTCAGTAATGGCGGAGCTCAACTCAGAACTTAAGGAGCTCAGCGACTCGACGAACAATACCAAAGAAAGGACATTTGGGTAGGCCGCATAAAATTCTCAAATTGCCAGACCATTAATAAAATTAAATGAGAAAGAAAAAAAAAAAAACATTCACATAGTCCTCACATTCACAATAATAAAATACTTTTTCACACAAGACATTTTCTTAAAATTAGATATATTTTTGTGTACATACAATAGGTTTTCAAATATATATTGTGAGGCTACAGTCAGAATATCTACTTCTCTGAATTTTTCTCGAAGGGAATCCCTTGGACCTAGGTTGTAAATGGCTCGAATAGCCCTTTTCTGTAAAACAAAGATAGCATTAATGTCCGCACAGGCTCCCCAGAGAAGAATCCCATAAGACAGAAGACTATGAAAATAACTAAAATAAACAATTCTGGCTGTATCTACGTCATTTATCTGTCTAATTTTTTTAACGGCGTAGGCGGCCGAACTAAGCCTTCCTGACAATTTTTCTATGTGTGGGCCCCATTGTAATTTACCGTCAATGGTTATTCCAAGAAAAACTGTCGACTCAACGGGGTTCAACTCTATTCCATTAACTTTAACATTGGTAGATAGCTGCCTGACATTTGGCGTTGAAAATTTAATGAGTTTAGTCTTTTTCTCATTCAGGAGAAGATTATTTACATTAAACCAATGTACCAGTTTAGAGAGTGCATCGTTAACTTGTTCAAAGTTGACTAGGTAACTGACGTTTTATTTTTAAAATGAGGGAAGTATCATCTGCGAATAACACGATCTTGTGATTATCCCTTATGTGGTGAATATATATATTTTAATAATAATATTGTGAAAAGTATATATTTTAATCTAACTAATATTATAAATGCGAAAGTTTGTAAGTATGGATGGATGGATGGATGGATGTTTGTTACGCAAAAACTACTGAACGGATTTGGATGTTTGGCACACAGATAGTTTATAACCTGGATTAACCTGGATTTTCATCCCGATATTCCCACGGGATCGTGCCTTACGCTGGTGAAACCGCGGGGTGCAGCTAGTTATATATATTTTCACCTCAGCACCTCAAACAAGCAGGTTTTGATGTCTACAGACAGTGGTGCCGATTCTCTTGTACACCGAACTAAACTAACTAAACTATCTCTAAAATTCCTTACTTTTGACTATGGGAATCTTGGAGCTATTCTGCCAAATGAATTCTCTAAATTTAAAACTTATTTTGACACAACTAAAATCGAATTTGACAACCGCGCGCCTCCACTTGGTACTTGTTTTTCCTACACCGTGTTTTTTTTTTAGAGCCAGAGGCGCGCATTCACGGCAGCCTCGACGTGTTTTTAATGGAATTTTTCAGTTTTTGTATGGAAAATAAAGAAAAAAAATAAAAAATAATTACCAACATGTTGAGAATTACGGGTTTAAGAGTTTCTTAAAGGGTGTCGAAATTTTCATTATTTTTGCGATAGGACACACCGTTTTCGAGATATAGGCAAAAGAAAATAAAAAAATACAGTACTGTTTTTTGTAACTGAAGTCGAGGTGTTGGTTTGAATTTTAGTTCATGACATCTAATTTTATTCCACACATTTTTAATCGCGATTAAATATAGTCAGATTTAGTAAGAGGATTTTAGATATAGAACAAAATTTTAGGTTAAATCGTCATATTCAGAATAGCATTTTCACTAAACTAATCTCAGTGCCATCTTAGTGCTGTCAAACTAAATTATAGTTAAGTTGTGTCATTTAAAGTCTATTTCAGAATGAGTTTGATCGTTTGACAGGACTAAACTAAATTTTAGTGATTTTTAGTTTAGTTTAGAGAATTTTGTGACAAGAGAATCGGCACCATTGTGCCTAATTCAATTTTGGTGCGAGCGTGAGACAAAGTAACTTTTAAATATTTTTTTTTCTAAATTCCCAGAACATGTCATGGGTCTACTCATAAAATTCGAAATATTTGAATTTCACTTTCTTCTGTCACGTTTACTTCGATACGAAAAAAGCGAGAGATAGAAACAAGTCGATTCGAGATCGATTTTAATTTCGATATCTAGTAGGCCTAAAAAAGAAACAAACAATAAAACGTTCGGATACACATACAGGTTTTAAACGTAATAAGTAATTAAACATTTTTTTTTTTATATTGTTCGTTTTACAAATATACATGTGGTTTGTTTACCATGTTGTATTTTTTACCTTTAGGCAATAATATGGGTTTAAATATGAAATGGCCGTTTAAACGCACTGGCCACTTTGAATTAAAATTAAACTTGCATCACGGTGTGAGATTCCAGAGTGAAACTTTTTTCACAAGATTCGATTTTTGTTATTGCATTCAGCTTTTAACAGTAAAGAGTCGTACTGTAGTTAGTACGACTCAACTTAGATGTAGCATAAATGTGAAAATTTCCATTCATTAATTTCAATTTTACGGATGTATTTGGTTATATAACTTTACAAGTTATTGCGTTTCCGTAAAGATCATTTTCACCTAAAGCAGTAATAAAGATTGGTGATTTTGAAGGCGCATTCAGGTTGCTGCTACATGTGAGTTGTGTCGTACTGTACTTATATTGAAAATTAGAGTAATTTTTGAATACGAGTTCCGACGTGGAACTCACGCAGCGGAAACAGCTCGCAATATCAATGTTGTTTGGAGAGGATACGGCTAATGAATGCACCGTGCGTTTTTGGTTTAATCGCTTTCGTAGTGGAAACTTCGATTTCAAGAATGAACCCCGAGAAGGACCAGCCTCTAAGGTAAATAACGATGAATTACATGTGATGGTAGAAGCCGCTCCATATCAAACTACCAAGGAACTAGCGGCACGGTTTGATGTTAGCTTAAGAATATCCAAAATAATGACCAATTTGCATCAATCGGTGAGACAAATGCTTGCAAAATAGGTGCCCCATGATTTGACTAATCTGCAGAGAGAACCGCGTGTTGAAGCTTGCCTTACCTACCTTGTTGAACCTGTACAGAAAAAATGAAGGGGTTTCAATACAAAATGCTTTCACTCAGTTTGTTGACTCCAGGTTCCCAGAGTTCTACCGCAAAGGCATATATGACCTTCCCAGGAGATGGCAGAAATGTGTAGACAATGGGGAAAATACTTTGATTAAATAAATATATTTTACCTCAGAAAAAAATGGTTTCCGTTCTTCAGTACAAAACGGCAAATTCATATTTAAACCCCTAATGTGTTCCCCTAATAGGTTCTAATATCTCATATGTTCTCGCTGCTGAGGTGAAAAGTTGTATGTGTTACACGAGACCAAATTTATTTGCATCTCGTGCCTTTGAATCCCTCGATGTGCTCAGGATTCTAACGTAGAATCACTCACTACGCTCGTGATTCAATTATAGGATCCTTCGCTTACTCAGGATTCAAAATCAACACTCGCACCAAAAAACAACTTTGCTCTCTTGTTGCACAAATAACTATTTTCATGGAGTATTTTGGGAACTCTTTTTGGAGTACTACTAGAATAATCCATTTATATCTACATTTTTTTTGACTGTCATTTCTCCCCCCTTTTATAGTATCTAATTCTATGAAAACATCTTCAGCCACTCCACAGTCATCACAATTTGGGGACAAAACGTAATACAACTTAAAATCAAACCCTTTCTCATATACCTTCAATTTATATAATTTGTCGTTTGATGTTAACACGGATCAAACATTTTCTTTGTATTTTTTGTATTTGTAAGTTTAAAAAATGACCTATTTCTAAGACCTGCCCTTAGTAAAAGTTCAAATGAAAGAGTTCGTCCGGAAAATGAATACCGACCACATTGTAAACTGTAATATTTCTACGAAAACGAATCTATCTATCTTAACGTGGAAATCCTCAATCTGTCGACGACAATGACGCCACAAAAACAGACACATGCCATCAAACAGATTTTTTGTCCAATCGCTGATAGATGATTGGCATTACAATTCGTCAATTGTTAATCCAATCAGCGAACATCATTTCTTTCCACTCTATTTATACCCAATTTATGTGCGCTTAGATCTATGTTAGATGACATCCAATTGTTTCTACGTCTAATTTCACGTAGGTATACAATGCAATTCATCAAATTGCTCTGTCTTTCTTTCGCCGAATGCTTTTTTATTTCCAAAAAAAAAAAAAAAAATTTTTAGGTACGAACTACAAATGGCAAATTTACAGAGCGGTTCGTTTTCTTGCATTTCCACGACGTGAAAGCTTTCATGTTTTCATAGATCATGAAAAAGTAGATACGATTTCTATTACAATCGTTTCTTTTCTAATTCCTGCAGGAATTTGAATTTCTTTGCAATAGCTTCGTTAGCTAAGTTTCACCAAAAGTCCAAATTAAGAACCAAATGGACGTCTTGTTACGGTATGCAGTTTCTGCAGCCATATTATATTATGGAATAGGCGACTATGTTATTCTCCACGCGATCTAAGCACACTTATTATGAAGCTATTACTTGAGGCACATTCACACTTGATATTGAAAAACGATAATAAATAACATTAAACCTACTTTGTTGGATGAAACCAAACTTGAATTTGAATTTCGAAGGTTTTTAATTTGTTGGTCCTGTTAAGTAATTGTGTAACTTATTTTCGTAACCAATTGAGACTAATCCGTTTAAATTTGACAGTTCAACAACATTCATTGCGTTATTTATTTACGTTGTCGAACAGATTTTTTTTTCGAACTTATGATGCAATGGTTTAGCAATTTGTTTCAAACCGATTCAGATTTTGATTGATCGTGTATTACGTAATTAGGGTGCTCTTGATAACAATTTTACCAGCCATTTGGATGACAGATAGCAGTTGACACGTTCAAAATAATGATCACTGGAATCGAACTTCAGAAAGGTAATTTTTTTTTTTTTGTACTTTTTAACTTCACTTTAATTATTCGTTCTTTAAATTATTGTATACACAGCTGTCATATTTAATTGATTAATAATTTATTCTAGCCGCATTCCTAGACGAAGCGTCAATTTAATAATAAAACATGTATGGTTCCATGAAATTAATTAATAATTCTTAACTGAATTCTGATGCCCATATAATATGGGTATGCGTCAATTTTCCCCTATTAATCAAGGAGGTATGAAAGGTTAATTGACTCGTAAATGGTGGAGCCTGTTGCAATCCATCACATCACCACAGGTATCCGTTTTAGATCACCATCTTGTTATACGTCAAAAACAAAAACATTCGATTCGCTTTAATCGAGCTACAATATTGCCAATGAAGTGTAATTAATATATAATTTATATTTCACCAATTCTCAATATATCCAGGAATTTAAAAATTCTTGGTGAAATTGAGAAGTATTTAACAATAGCAACGACGATAAAAGCTATTTCTGTTGATATTTCTGCACCGTTTGAGCCCTAAACTACTGAACGGATTTAGACAAAATTTGGCAAGGAGATATTTATATATACTTTATTGTACACCAGAAAATACATAGCGAAAATAAACCTTATCGCTTCCTGCGATCTCTTCCAGGCAACTATAGATACTTTTTATCGACATACCACGCGGGCGGAAGCTAGTGCAAAGCAATGGACAATATTACTACAAAACAAATTGATGGCAATTGATCGCTTCGGGTACCCTTTAGGAAATAAAAAATAAACTACGCATCTCACTGACGTCAAGCAAAACCCTGCATCGCGCATGCAGCATTTACCGCATGACCAGCATATATGTATACAACGTCCCGACATCAATCGTCGGGCAGTTGCCCACCAGACACAACACCTCTTCTATAGAGGATCCTCCCTTTTCTATAGAGGATGAGTGAACTTTACGCCCTGTTCCTCATACCTCTATAGTTTAAATTTTTCCTATGTATTTTCTTTTATTATTATTTTCAAATTCAATCAATCTGCTTTTTCGCAACTATGTTGGGTTCGACTTCCAGTCTAACCGGATTCAGCTTAATACCAGTATTTTACATGGAGCGACTGCCTGTCTGACCTCCACATCCCATCAGTTACTGGGTAACACGATACCCCTTGGTAAGACTGGTTTTTAGGTTTTTACTATTTTCGTAACGACTGTCAAAGATCTACAAATGACAGCCACAACAGGGACCAACGCACGGAGGGGATGTAATGGTTGGTCACCCATCCTCGACATCCATTCGATCGACCCGTGCAGCTGCTATCATTGGAAACACTAATTTGATTGCCTTGGGTAGTATTTATATAGAAATATTAATATTAAATACATAATAATATGTATAATAAAAAATAAAAATAAAAACAAATGTACCTACTTTTATACCTGTCTGAATAAAGGCTTATAATTATTATATATTATAATGATAAATAAATAAAATTAATCTGATAACTTGTCTAATGTAAATGCACTATAAAATATAAGTAGACTATTAGTGATAATGTACAATCACTGACCTAGATATTATCAGCGGCACTGATACGGATATTTATGATAAGCGAGATCAACGTCAATCATGGTAAACGCGATGTTTTTGCTGATGATAAGAGAAATGAAGATAATGCATGTAAATATGTCGAACGCGAGAAAAACAGAATCCGGCACAATTCTTTAAACAAATACCTAGTGTTTAGATTTAATTGTAGCGACTGATTTTAAATGTTAGTTGGAAAGCATACATTTTTATAAACTACTTATTTGGAAATATACAATGCAAGCTGTAATATACATTATATTATACATCTAACACTACAATACTTATAATACGTACAAGTATATAAGAAAAGGGGGGGAAACATCGTCCGCATCGCTGTCAGCAGGAAAAGAGCCCAAAAGGCTGGCAGCATTGCCACGTTGTATGGCAATGCTGATTCTTTGGCCGAAGAATAGGCCAACCCTCTGGTTACGTGAAGAGTCGACCAACCGCTTGGCGATGTCTTGCTAAACTAAGTGAGCACTCGGACCCCATGGCCCTAGGGTTTCATCCCCAAACGGCTCGAACATATAAGACCCAATGAGATTGGAGTATTTGCGCCGTTTGAGGTTTTCTGCACCTGCAGCAGCAGCTCCAGCACAGCCCGCCGTGCTAGGAAGATGGGATGGCGCAAGGGTGTCGACACACGTTGCGTCACACATTGTAGTGACTGTTTCACAAACACCATTGATTAAGAGGTGTATTTGTTGAATAAATGATCATAATAATATTAAGAGTCGTTTGAAGTTGATTAACCGAATAGCAAGGGTGTTTCTGCAAACAGATTAGCTATGGCGCAATGTCATTGATTGCTGGAACTATTAAATTTAATGTTATGGTGAATTGCAATCAACATCATCTTATATCAAATAAAATTTATTACCGCATATAAACAATTTTATAACAATACTCTGAAATAATTTAATAGATACTTAGGAACTATCGAAAGGAGACACCATTGGTAACTTTGTCCAGAAACACGGGTATTGCGGAGAATCGCTTGCAAGGCTTCTTTCTTTTTCTGTTGTCTTCTGGGAGGAAGTTCCAGATGATCAGGTCTTCGTCCGCAGTCGCCGTCGCTGTGGGTAAGAATGAATTGTACATATACTTACTTAGGTTCAGCGCAGACGACACACTTTTTGTGCGAACGAGTCTGTGGCGCTTCAACTCCAACAAATGATTACATGGAACAACGCGAATCGATTGTTCCTCGCACAAAAAGTGTGTCGTCTGCGCTACACCTGCACCTTAGTGTGCTTTTCATCAAATAGTTCCTTAGCCGTAATGTTGGCTCTACTGTGAAATATTAAAAAACTGACCTATTAGGTAGCTCCTTAGCGGCGTAGCGTATTCATATTGGTCCTACAACAGTGGAGCCAACATTACGGAATAGGAACTATTTGATGAAACGCACTCTAGTTCATTTCTTTATGTTTTTGGGTGGGAGCATGCAGCGCATCTGATGGTAAGTGGGTACCGCCCCGTAATACTAGCCACACACGTAAAGATTTACTTGCGCAAATATAGGCTTGCGCAAGTCTATTGATAAATCCCGTGCAAGCCTAAATTTGCGCAAGTAAATCGTTAGGCTAGCATTAGGACATCAGTCCCTCTCACAGAGAGGTGGACTTCATCCGAGCACTCCCAGCTTGGGGAGCATTATAGGCTGATTAAGCTTATGCTAAGGACATAAGCAACACCAGACGTACCGCAGGTGCAAAGCTAAAATGCCACGTTAGCAATTCCTCTAAAAGCAGTTCATTTCCTGAATCCCAGCTGTCATTAGCAATTCCTCTAATTTGACATAAAAGCAATTCATAATTTGTGGACCATTTTACGAATCTCCATAGAAAACTGTCAAACAGGTGAATTATTTCGTAATATGAATTACACACAGATCATCAGTATGAATTGTCAGTTTGTGACATTTTACGATGATTCATAATATTTTCATATTATGATTCTGCTAAAGTGACCGTTTTAAGCGCCCTGATGGGCCTGTACTCCGGCACCCATATATAAAACGGATGATAACTCTGCTTAGCGCCAGAAATACTAGGTAGGATGGTGGTAATACCTTCAATCTGCCTAGCCTTTTCCGAACTATGTTGGGGTCGGCTTCCAGCCTAACCTGATGCAGCTGAATACCAGTATTATATAATAATACACTAAATAGATTATTTAAAGAACGATTATAACTGGTGTAAAGAGAGATACCTACTCAACGAAGCCGAAAGCCACTGGTTATTCCTGTCATTGTGATCATTTTTTTGTTCTGGACCATACCTGGGAACCTTTTGGTTACCGAGTTATTGAAGATCAAAGTTCTAACTTTTTCAGACGTTTTTTTTTACAGAAATCAAGTTTTAAATAAACACCCCCACGAACCCTGAACTGTTACATGCACCCATAAACACAACGATTTGCGTGCGTTACTTTGCGCACTACATTTATCACACCAAAAATAAAAATCTTTTCCCAGCAATAATTTGTATGCAATGTTATTTAATTTGATGTACAGAATGCGTAGTTGACGGCTATCTGATGGGTCTTTTTACCCCCTGTATGTACGATAATATTATCGTTTCTTAAATTATTCTCTATTACCTATACTGTCCTGTCTCCGATTAAGCAATGAATGGCGTATAAATTAACAACTTTTGTCCGCAATTATGACCTTTTTATGCAAAAGCTGGTAGATTATACATATTGAAGTGCGGTTCGCAATATTCCTAGTAGCTATAACTAGAAAAAAAAACGAATGTTCTCAACCTCACTAATGTTCTCGAGAACGACACCTTCATTAAGTATGCCTCTTTACCCGCTTGTGTAGCAATTCGTGTCATGAATTAAAATATGCTGACTTGTTCTAGAAATTTTACTCATTTTGTAAAACTAACAACATTTAATACCAAATAGGGCCATTGTTTAATAAATTGGATATTTTAATGTTACTCTTTTAACTCGAAAAATGTTTAATTCACCAAGCGACGAAAGACGCCCGCTGGGAATATCGCGACAAGAGAGGTTATATCTAGGTTATTATACTGACACCTGTATAATTATAATGTATTATCAATTGTAGCGACAGTGTCTCATTAATGTGTGATAGTGTCAATAGATATAAATGTCTCGATGACTATACACCGATCTTAAAATAGCATAAATAACATCAAAGAGTTAGTATTATGTGAGAAATTTTTTCAATAGCTCTATTGAAATGGAGCCACGCGTTGACAAAAAAGAGTTAACCAGGGTAATATTGTTTATAGAAAATGCAGGAAGTAATTGGAAAGAGAACTCGCAATAGGTACCCGTCACTGATTATAATTACAGTTTCTAATTAGTCCATGCTTTTTCTGTTAATCTTAGTAACCCTTTGTGGGTTTTTTACCTAGGGTAATGCAATGTTACCTAGTTTGGTCCCGTCCGGACTGAACACCATGGTCCGCACACGGTCGAGGCCTGTCCGTCCCTCGCCCCACTGGTCCACAACGGTGTCCGGGTCGCTCATCACTACCAGTTGAGAGCAAGTCTTAGGGGTTGTCGACTCCCTGTCTGTTCAACAAAAAAGTAATTAAAAAAAACAAGGAATTTCGATGTGAACTACCTATATATTCACTTCACACATACATTTTTGTTTTTGCGTATTTGTCGTGTATGTAAAAACTGATATTCAGACAAAACTGTTATAACAGGAAACAGAAGACTTAGTCCGCAGCAATCGACAACTAATTACTTGTTGATCTACATAATTAGCTCTTTCAAGAAATTATAAATAACGTGCACTCTGGCCCGGAAACAGGTGCGACGTCCACAGTTCTAAGTGCTCGGTTTTTGGATTTATTTAAAACTAGCTGATGCCCGCGACTTTGCCCGCGTGGTTGTCGGTTATTATATACTAAAACCTTCCTTGAGAACCACTCTATCTATTGGTGAAAACAGCATGAAAATAGGCAGTTCCTAGTTTTTGAGTTTATCGCGAACAGGACGACTGACAGACGCGGAGGAGGACTTTGTTTTATAATAAGTAAGGATGAAAACTACTCATTAGGTTTAGTTACAATAATTAATTTGAGGCGGTAATATTAGCTAACTTAATAAAATCTTCTGCTAGCTACTATGTTACTTAGGGGTTCGTTTTTCTCCTGCGAATCATCTTGTAAAAACTTAGATATGAAATTTTAATATGAAAATATGACAAGTAATACTTGTACCGTAATATTTTCCCCCATTGATTACTCATTGTCGCGGAAGAAAAATAAATAATACCTAAGCGACACTTTTTAAATTAAGCTGATGCCTTCACCCAGCTATCACAAATAAGCCTTTTGGTACTAAGTACATTACTAGTAAAACTTTAATTGGAATTAAACACAGCCGTATAACAAGCACTCCAGATCACTGTCTACATACAATGAGACAAATACACTTGCATGTCACAATGCAGTAGTTCCCTTAATTGATGGTTAATTTATCTGATAAAAAGGTTCTAAAAACACCCTTATTTCATTTCAGGATCTCGTCTTGCCGTTGTAGACATGACGCTTCTGTCATCTCAGCCTTATACAATGTGATGTGACGTTTGACATGCGTTTGACATTTAGTGTCGTGACGTGACATACAGCCAACGATTGTTTGCACATCCACTGACACTTTTGTCGACAAATAATCGCATAAACGCCTTCTAGACATGTGTCGTACAAATATTTGACTTTTATTAAGATCAACGATTATGTCAGTCACTCAAATATTATATCTCTTAATTTATCTTAAATCAACTGAGCGCAAAAATGTGCAATTAACTATAAAATATGGTTATCCGTCGATCTAGGTTTGAAAATATTTATTAAATGAAGTTTTAAAATTTTTCCGTTACTATAATATGTTATTTGAGCACCGATGTGCTGAAAGGTAGTGGCCTTTCAGCACATCGGTGCTAAAATATTTCCTATATTTTGGCAGTATTTTGCCAAAATATTTGTATCCCTAGGCGAACCACTATATCTACCTAAATACCCAAAGATACAGTATTCGATGTCAATACCGCGTGATTCAAACATCTTCATAAACTTTCACATTTTTAATTAAATGATTATCCATTAAGTAGATTAAAACTCTGCAATCACCAATCTGCTTTGAGCAACCATGGTGATCAATATTTACAGGGTCCTTCAAAAGTTAGTTGCAGATGCTGTAATGTAACATTATGATTGAAAATCCTAATTTCAAATGTCTGAACTGTAAGGTTTTTATTGACTTATAATCCAACGATATACTAGATAAGAGATTACTGGTTTTGTTTTGTTAACTATCTTTTTGTTGTTTACCTAACTTTGTCTTCCTATGCGAACGAGAAGAGTTACCCTGGAGTGGGACTACCTGGTATATTTCTTTGGATACCCACCTGTATTCCACAGGCTGAGCACCAGCTCGCCCGTCCTCCTGCTGAACAGCATCGCGTCAAGGCTGTAGTGGTATCTGCCGAGGGTTCGCTTCCGAACCTTGCCTGTGGGAGCGTCCCACAGCGCCACACGAGCGTGCAAGTTTGATGTCACCGCGCCGATGCCGAGTAAGGCACTGCGCCACGGATGCCAGGTTAAAGCCTGAAATAGATGCTTTATAGGACCTTCCGCCACCTCTATAGGTTTCGGTTTGGTGGCCGGTTGGTCTCGTGGTAGCATAGTGTGATTGCTGAGCGTGGGGTCCTGGGTTCAATTCCCGGGCAAAGTGGTATTGGGTTTTTCCATTAAGAAATTCATAGTAACAGCCCGGAGTTTGGAAATTGGCGGTGTGATTCCCCCGTGCCTCGGTGCGCACGTTAAGCCGTTGGTCCTGCGCCTGATCTCTCTCCGGTCGTGTCGGGTTGTCGTCCCATCGGACTATGAGAGCGAGGGAAGAGAGAGTGCACCTGTGTCTGCGCACACACTTGTGCACTATAATATCTACCGCGCCGAAAGCTAGTCTCCGTTGATATTGGCCGCCATGGCCGAAATACCACCATAAGGGCTATTTTTACCCGACTACGGCGAAGAAAAAAGGAGGGTTATGATTTTGACCGGTATGTATGTATGTATGTTCATCTGTTCCCTCATATCTTCTAAACCACTCATCACAATTTAACAAGTGAGGTATAGTTGGAAGCGTCTTGATCGTCCGCTGGTTATAGGCTATGTGACGTCACATTTGTTTTTTTATTTTTATGTTTTAGTTTTTATTACTTTATTTTTGTCTGCTCAATTTGCTCATTGAACGATAGAATTTGCTTTACCGACTCTGCATTTTTTTAAAATAATCGATCGTTGTGTTTCAATACTGGAGATTATCATTCGACATCTTCTTTACATGTTAGACCGAATAAAAAATGCGACACTAACAGATATGGATAGTTAAATTAAAAAAGAAAAAAAGCACTAAGTGGTCAGGCCATTAAAAAGGTTTTAGGCTGATATCAAATCGACATTAGTCAAAGGTGCATGCTATTTTATTTATCTTTGTTTTCGAGTTATTACCCGACTACGGCGAAGCAAAAAGGAGGGTTATGATTTTGACCGGTATGTATACATACATACCGGTCAAAATCATAACCCTATATGTTATAGGGTTATGATTGTATGTATGTTTGTATGTATGTATGTTCATCTATTCCCTCATATCTTCTAAACCACTCATCACAATTTGACAAGCGAGGTATCGTTGGAAGCGTCTTGATCGTCCGCTGGTTATAGGTTATGTGACGTCACATTAAATTAAAAAAGGCGCCCTCTAGAGGACATAAAGTCAGGAACTTAAAAAAGAAGATTGTTTAATCGTACCATGTTGGGTATCAAATGAAA
Source organism: Lithophane ornitopus (assembly GCA_948473465.1). Lineage (NCBI taxonomy): Eukaryota > Metazoa > Arthropoda > Insecta > Lepidoptera > Noctuidae > Lithophane > Lithophane ornitopus. Next base: position 14,641,441 of record OX419622.1, on the reverse strand, counting down.
GGGCTTAATGAGCACATTATTGCTGCTATTTCTATGAAAGTTCGTTTGTAAGGGAAACTAAACCGCATAGTATACTTTTGCAAAAGTCATTTTGTGAACAATAATAAATGATATTCCTTAGGCAAGAAAAATCATAAAAGAAAAAATTGGTGTTTAATTCCTTTTATTACCTTTATAGTCCAGTCCGACTTCAGACTGGAGAACAGTTGAAGACTGGGCCACGTGAAGACCCAGACATCATCATCGTTGACAGCACTTGCCGTGACGTATCGTGCATCCGGAGACACCCTGACGATGAGGATCGCGTTACGCTTAGCCTGACGCCAGCTTATCGGCTTCGCGTTACGGGTGAAAGTGCTCAGCATTCCCTGGGAACAACCTCTGGAGAGGGATAATTTGGTTAAATAAGCAACATAACTTCTTATCTAGGTAAATTACGACATACTAACTATAATATTATAAATGCGAAAATGAGTTTGTTTGTTTGTTACGCTTTCATGCTAAAACGGCTGAACGAATTTAGGTGAAATTTGGCACATGGGTAGAGCATAACCTGGAATAGGACATAGGATAGTTTGTATCCCGATATTCCCACGGGATCTAGACGTAAGCGGGTGAAACCTTGGGACGCAGCTAGTAGCGAAGAAAACCATTACTTAGTTGCGATAAAATGATAATACGAAAAAACAAAACAGCTGGAAATGACAAATTGATTTTAAAAAAAAAACTGGTATTAACACCATCTATATTCTATAGTAAAGCACTTCGCGAATCCATAAGTTTACCCCTACCAAAAATCGCTAAACGCGCCTAAAGAATTGTTCACTTCAAAAATTGTCTAGGGGCTTTACGCCAATTGTGACGTGTCAGCAGATAGCGACATACATATGACAGGAATTACTTAAATGTATTACTTATATGTATGTCGCCCCAAAAATCTGGTCCAAAGTGGATCCCGATTAATAAAACAGCGTATCTCAAACTATCCATAACCAAAGCCTATTCTTGAAGCATTTAAGTAATCATAAGAGCTGTTACGTGATAAAAGAGTTTCCAGTTGGGCTCCAGTCCATGGCGGTGATGGAGCAGTACTCAGTATTGACCTTCTCCTGACATCTGCAGCTGTTCTTCTCGATGCACTTGCTCTGCGCGTTGTCGTGAACTTCCAACCTTTTGACATCGGTGCCCACCTGTGGAGCAATTCCGTATGATCATTAAAAAAACTTTTTTAGCTTTCTTAGCTATTACCCGTTTTCTTAGCACAATCCAGGTTATGTTAGGTAATTGACAGGCTTACAAATATAGAATAACATTCACCTTTGACGACACTAAAAAAAATTGCACGCATTATAGCATAATAAATTGGTTACTCGATGTCGTTTTCAATTGAGCTGCTAAGAACCAAATGGAAAAGTTGATATACAGGGTGTAAGGGTAAACACCGTTGTCACTCAAACCATGGGTGGACATATAAATATGAAAATAAATGACCAAGTAAAAATAAAAATAAAACGTTATTTTCATTAAAAGATTTTCAAAAGTTTTTATCCGATACCGTGCTCGCTAGCGAAACAGACGACTGACTGAGAGAGGGTCGCCTTCGCGGCCGGTCAGGTCACGTGCTGCGCCACCCACCCGTGTTGAGACGCAAGTTCGTTGCCCTAGCGCCCTAGGGTGAAAGGGTGATATACTCTTGTGGTAAAACGTAGTATTTATTTTATTTTAAAGTTGTCATTATCCATTAATTTTACGTTTTAGAAATGAAACCAAACCACTGGTTTCAAGGATAACGGTGTTTACCCTAACACCCTGTATTACATTCAATACTAAAATTAGTAGTTATTAGAAACGGTGGCCTTTTAGTAAAGATATATTGACAGTCAGATGTCAAGTTTGAAGGACCACCGCGTGTTTCATTGTCAGCAAACACAACATTACTTTCTTTTTGTGGGCGCCGCATGTAATCAACTGAAGTATTATAATAATGACGTCTACTTGTAAAAATAATTGTCAATAGGTATAAATGTCTGTCGTACAAAGCTGCATATACTCAGGAGTAAAAACTTGACAACTAGTAACTGGGGTGTCAATTAGCGTGATGAATGCTTGACAAGGGAGACATCAGATAGGCTACTTATTAAACACCAGGAAACAGCATGGTTCTGATCAATATTACTAGTTTAGTATTTTTTTGGGTTCCGTACCCAAAGGGTAAAACTGTACCCTATTACTAAGGCTCCTCTGTCTGTCTGTCGGTCTGCCACCAGACTGTATCTCATGAACAGTGATAGCTAAACTGTTGAAATTTTCACAGATGATGTATTTCTGTTGTGTAAATATTTGAGGGAGCTCCCATATAACAAACGTGATTTTTTTGCCGTTTTTATAGATAATAGTACGGAACCCTTCGTGCGCGAGTCCGACTCGCACTTGGCCGGTTTTTTCGTTACAAGAACCTTTAAAGGTACTTTAATTAGAGTCCAGAGGCGTAACATTTTTTTGTCCGAATGGTTAATTATACAAAAATGTATATTATCTTTATGAATTATAATTTATGCAATGAACAAGCTGCACAAACGCTTTGGCAAAAATGTTAAGATACCCCCTGTGGTTAAGTCATCAAATGGTACTAACAATGAGCAGCTTCCCTTGGGGGTCGAACTTGCAGCAATGTATCTCATAATCCGTGACCCCCTGGCTGATGAGGCTCTGTGACCTCCAGGACCACTTGTGGTAGTTCCTGCCCAGCGCTGCCACCAAGATATTGTCGTTCGACCAGTCGAGCAACTCTGGAACTGAAATTAGTGATGAAAAGAAGTAAAGCACGAGTAAGTTTGATAACATTAGAACAGTTTGGTCTAATTCCTTATTATTAGTATAAATAATCAATTCCCATTGTTACAAATAAAACACCGTTACATAGAAATCGCCAGGGATTAAAAATCAATCTTGGATCAATCAATCAATCTGCCTAGCCTTTTCCCAACTATGTTGGGGTCGGCTTCCAGTCTAACCGGATGCAGCTGAATACCAGTATTTTACAAAAACAAAATCGCTAAAAATCAATCTTGGATGTGAGCGGAAAAGCCACTTGGATTGAAATAACGGACTGGCGACCGATAGATCTCCAGTTCGGTCCTTAAATATTTTATTTATTTATTTACGTAAATCTTGCCTACATCTACCATTACAGATCTGCGATCCAATACAATAGAGTGGCCTACTTGTTAAATCCTTAATCTATATCCTATAAAATTACATACTAATTATCCTAAATCTTAACCTACATCAAAATAACATAATATATATAATGCAGCTATATAACTGTTGAAGCATATAACTAGCACTAAGCATAAAATGCTTTATTTGCGTAAATTACTAACGGCACGATAAAGAAAGAACTCCCTATGTAGGTATGTTACTAGGCATAATAAATCACTATAACGCTGCACGCTATAAAAAAAAAAGTAAAAGATTTTCTTTTGAAGATGTTATCATATATACACAATATTTTCATACATACATGCAGCGTAGCTATATGTGGGCAGATCCAGTATGCTGTCAGCTGAAGACAGATAGCTCCTCTTCCTGGGAACGCAGGGCCACAGCTGTACAGAATCCTCATCTCCTGGCTGAGATGGTTCAGACTTCGTCGGCTCCAAGCCGAAAGCATCGTCCAAGTAGCTAGCGTATTTCTTCTGCTGTAGGTATTTTGTATACTGTGGGATAATATATCTGGATAAACTAAAACTCAAACTAAATGAAAGAAAGGAAGAAAGAAAATACGTTTATTTGCGGTAAACATGACGCAAAAAGATAAATAAGAAAAGGTTGGGGGAAACATGCTTCACATCCACGCAAAACGGCTATCGCTCAGCATTATGCTGCGACCCTATGCAGGACAGAGCCCCAGCGCGGTTTTCAGCGACAGCCGGCGCTGACGTAATGACATCGACCGGTGCGGCAAACTATTATTAGGACGCTGTACCGGTACAGCGCACGATAATAAAAAATAAATTAAAAATTTATCATATTATTAACTAATAGAATATACTATACATTAAAAAAAATACAAAAATCAAAAATAAATAAAAGAAATGCATTTATTTTATCAATTACAGACACTTTTCAATTGTCAAGGAGTCGGTCAGTCAGAAAGAAGAAACTATTAGGGAATATGCATGTGATTCAAATTCAAATGAGGGTCAAATATTTTTTTGTTATAAACTATATTACTTCAGAATTATGCCTCCATCAATATTTTATGAATAAAATTTCTTTTTGAGCGAGATATTTTTTTTTTAAATGTGCTAAAAGTCTATGGGATATTCAAATACTTGACAAGCGACGCTATTGGTCAGAGCGAAAGTGACGTAACAATCTATGACAACAATCAAAATGTCAATGTGTTTTATAGGAGTGTTTGACATTGACTTGACACTTCTTGTTTGTTTGTTTTCATAGACTGTGACCTCACCACAACAAGCGTGCCAAATGGAGGGCGTTTAGATAGCCCGGGTCGGTTGGCTATTTTTAACTTTTTTTTAAGTTCTTTATTTTTTGCCGTCGAATTTTTTTTAAACTATTATTTGGCCATGTTAACTATCGAATAAAAAATATATGCATTTTCCCTATTGGCTATTCCAAAGCGTATTATGTTCCTATGAAAAACTACTTCGCCTACTAAGTAATAACAGCCGCACGGGTCGATCGATCAGGTTAGGCTTCGCTTGCCGCGGTTGGTTGGTGGATGGGTTACCATCTTTACATACCAAGACCCTTCGGGTCTCGAAAATCGCGTTATTTTGCGAGTATTATTTTGTAAACATCTGCACGTACACGCCCGCGATGGAGGACCGACGATGGATTAGCAACGACACGAGGTGTCTCAGCCGCTCGAACATCCGTCATACATCCTTACTAATATTAGGTCTTTACCTATGAAATTGCCGTTCTGCAGTACTGGCCATTTCAAATCAAAATAATTTTTGTTTGGCTAAGAATTCTAATTTCAAATTAATTTTATTTTAAAAACATGGATTTTTTTTTCCAAAAGTAGTCATTTCTTTATTGATTAGTGTTACATTTTCATCGCATTTCAATCTTTTTCGTCATCATGGATACGTTAAAAATTCGAGTAATTATGGAATATGAGTACCATCGTGGCAGCAACGCGGCACAAGCGGCACGCAACATCAACGACGTTTACGGAGCTAACACTACAAACCAACGCACCACCTGTTATTGGTTTGCTCGCTTCCGTTCTGGAAATTTCGACCTGAAAAATGAACCTCGCGGTCATCCGAAGACTTTGGTCGACAATGACGAATTAAAGGCGATTGTGGAAGCTGATGATACACAATCTACGGCTGAATTAGCAGCAGCTTTCGACGTTAGCGTCAAAACAATATTGGTCCATTTGCGTCAAATTGGCAAGGTAAAAAAGCTTGACAAATGGGTGCCCCACGAACTCAATGATCGCCAGCGCGAAGTACGCGTTGAGACGTGCCTTGCACTGCTCAACAGACACACAAATGAAGGAATTTTGAACCGCATTGTTACCTGCGATGAAAAATGGATTCTGTTTGATAACCGCAAGCGCTCAGCAAGTTGGTTGGATCCTGGTTCAGCACCTAAACAATGCCCTAAACGAAAACTTACCCCTAGAAAAGTGATGGTCACTGTTTGGTGGTCTAGCGCCGGTGTGATTCATCACAGCTTCTTACCAAACGGGGTGAGCATTACTGCAGATGTGTACTGTGAAGAACTGAACACAATGATGGAGAAGCTGGCGCATCTCCAACCAGCATTGGTCAATCGCTCGTCTCCGCTGCTCCTGCACGACAACGCGCGACCTCATACTGCACAGCAGACGGTCTCCAAGTTGCAAGAACTGGGGTTGGAAGCTCTCCGTCATCCGCCCTACTCACCAGACCTTGCGCCTACAGACTACTACTTTTTCCAGAATTTGGATAACTTCTTGGCGGGAAAAAAATTCAATACCCGAGAGGCAGTACAAAATGCCTTTGAAGAATTTGTTGCCTCCCGTCCAGCTGATTTCTTTAAGAAGGGCATCAATAAACTGCCACTGCGATGGCAAAGATGCATTGATTGCATGGGTGATTACTTCGATTAATACAAATAAAAAATTCATGAAAAAAATTCGTTTAAATTTTTTCATACAAAACGGCAATTTCATAGGTAAAGACCTATTATTATACATGCGAAAGTAACTATGTCTGTCTGTCTGTCGCGCTTTCACGCCAAAACTGCTGAACCAATTTAAAATGAATTTGAAATTTGGTACACAGATGGTCTAGAGCCTGAGAAAGGACATAGGCTACTTTTTATCGACATACCACGCGAGCGAAGCCGCGTTCGGAAGCTAGTTTATTATAATTTCTTATTGCAATGTCGGAAAGGGGATACTTCTAAGTCCCTATGTATTTTCATACAGTTGACGATTTAAATTATTTTTTTTTTAACTGTAAAAACAGTTGCAAGGTATCTGAGTGTCGAACACAAAAACGTGTGGAGTTTTCTTTGAATTACAAATGAAGAGGAATAACATTACTAGCGACCAGAAAATCATGTGTCGACGAAACATTACATCTTACTTAAAACGAAAAGAAAAAAAAGAATATAGCTTATAATTACTTATAATTTTGATATCGACCAATTCTTATTCAGAATTTATCATCCATATTTAATAAATTATCCTTTGTCGCTGCCATCAATGTAAGGTTAATGCAAACCATCAATATATAGGTATAAAAACCAGCCAAGTGCGTGTCGAATCACGCACAATGAACGGTTCCGTAGTTGGGATGAATTTATCCCAAGCACAAACTTAACATTGTAGTTGAAAAACTTTTTCTTCCATACGGAATGTTTAGGAGTACATGTTTTTGCAACTGCAAATGTACGTTGGTCGATTATTAAGGCCCGTGCAAACAGGCGCGATATCGCAGGCGCGACAGGCAGCGGTACCTTTGTCGACAAAGGTACCGCTGCCTGTCGCGCCTGCGATATTGCGCCTGTTTGTATGAGCCTTTACTCGGTAACTTGTGGAACCTAATTAGCTGTGAAATTTTTCCTATTAGTTTCGTTATACAACATTATTTTTTCTTTTTGATAAACCCGAAAAGGGGTCATATGTAGTCATCATTTTGAACAACTTTTTCTATAGGACCAACCTTGAAATCGCGAAAAATAAATCAGCTGTTCCATACATTTGTGTTCACTTAAATCGACAAAATGTATGGAACAGCAGATTTTTTTTATTGCGGTATCATAGTTGGTCCCATAGAATTTTTTTGTATTTTTTTTGACCCCATAAAAAACAATGTGTTTATACTACTGTCGTGATTTTTTTGTACGACTTTTCCAACGACACCCCACACCATGGGATAGATGAGAAAAAAAAAACATTCTCACTTTAAGTGTAGGGCAGGGTCCCAAAATTTATTTTTTTGATGATTTTATTTTTCCACTTTGTCGGCGTGATTTACCCATACCAAATTACAACTTTCTAGTACTAAGAGTCTCTGAGCGAACAAACAGACAGACAGACGGACATGGCGAAACTATTAGGGTTGACCACGGAACGCTAAAAAATTTAATGGAAATATGAAATTATAAATGAAACAAAAAGAAGGCGACTAATTTATGAGTAGGTTTATAAAAACTTAAAGAGGTATATGCCGAGCGCTTTTGAGACTGTTACCTCTCATTTTCCACCTACATATTAGAATTCATTAATTCATATCATTAAGTGCCAGTTTATCATCGCCACATTAATTCAGTTCAGAAAGGGAAAATCAAAGAAAAAAGAAAGAGTAACGTTTATTTGGACACAGTTCGTGAAGCACAAAATACAAATAAAAAAGTGAAAATACTCAATAGTGTGTGCCTCACGGCTGCGCCAAAAAGATCCATTTCAGCATTAATGACAATGTCCTCCCATACCTTAGTTTTTTAAATTTATTTTTAATGTTGAGAAGATTTCTTAATTCAGTATTTAATTATTATATTGCTTCAATTACGTATACATCTAAACACTAACTCTAACAAAACTAACTATTACTTAACTAATGGAATTCACACTTAAAAATCTAAATCAAAATATTTTATTTCACATAAGCCTACATAGGCACTTATGAAACTCAAACTCAAAGCATTTATTTCAATTAAACCATTTACAGGCACTTTTGAATTGTCAAGGAGTCAGTCAGTCAGAAATATGAAGCTAGTTGCCCTTTCCAAAGCGTAGTAGGTACCTATGGAGAAGAACGGGTAAGAAACTCCATGGACACTCTTTAATAAAAATATTGTTACAATATATTGGTTACATCATTCATGTTGAAATTATACATGTGAGAACAATGTCGAAAGCACGTTAAAAGCGTCCGCAATTATAAAATAAAGAAAGACAAATTAACCGGTAAATGGTAGCTCTATAGTACATAGTACTCACACCTGTGCTATGCAATTATATAATACAAAGGAGATTGAGTTTATACAATGCAAAGATGGTGTTACAATCTTCAGCAGCTCCAACAGTATTTTCGAATCTTAATTAGTTAGTTGGGGTTGTGGAGCAGGAGCAGGACCAGCATTAACCCAAGCATTTTTATCAGCGATGTAATCCTCCAACTTATAATATGCCTGCCTACATAGTGTGCGTTTTATACAAGTTTTGAATTTCGTCTCATTCAGTTGAAGTATGTGGGGAGGAATTTTATTGTAACATTTTAAATAGTACCCCATGAAAGATGAGTCTACTTTAGCCAGTCTGAAACCTGGTTGAACTAATAGGTCCCTATTTCTAGTACTATAATTATGTCTATCACCTCTTTTACTAAAAAGATGTAAATTTTTTCTAAAAAAAAGATGTAAACGTCAGAAGCTAGGTGCACGGTTCCAATTGGTCGTTTCCTATGGAGAAGAGCCGGCACGAAACTCCACGGTTACTCTTTTAAAAGAAAATAATAATTGGCTTTTACAATATTTTCGATTTACAGTGTCAATAGTTATGGGAGGACAGTTAGTTAATCAACAGTAGTTTTATTTTTCTCTCTTTTATTATGTTCCTGCTTTTTATTTATATTACCCTATTTATTATACAGCCTAATTTTGCATTGTATCTTTTATGTTTGTTATTACTGTTTTACTTTGTATATAATTGTGTCCTATCTAGGTATACATTATAAGGCTTATTATATCCATGCATAATTTTGAAGGTACACTGACTTCTAAGATACAGGTTTTTACCTAGAGGTCAGGGTCTTTTTTTACTGTGAATCACTTAGCTTAAGCCATTTTTTTTTGTTTCTTGCACAATGTAATGTTCGTGCATTTCTGGGAGTAATCTTACTAATATCCTACTAATAATATTATATTATAAATGTGAAAGTTTGTGTGTTTGGATGTTTGTTACTCAATCACGCAAAAACGGCTGAATGGATTTGGATGAAATTTGGCAAACAGATAGTTTATAACCTGGATCAACACATAGGATACTTTTTATCCCGATATTCCCACGGGATGGAGACTTACGTGGGGCGCAGCTAGTAATAATAATAAAAGATTATACCTATTAACACTGTAATTAGAAAATATTTTAAAAGTCAAATCAGCGATAACGATGATGGAAAAGGCAAAAATTTATCAATCCTTTTGAAAATCCCTCAAAGGACAGGCCCTCAGAGGGCCTAGACAAGTGACAATCGCTTCGAAAGCGTTTCGTATTTCTACAACGACTTTCAACAGGATTGACATAAGCTTTTCGATTTGCTTATGTCAGTCCTATACATTTTTGCCTTTTCCATCATCGTTATCGCTGATAGAATGTCACTTTGTCTACAGCCTCTGAACGTCCGTGCTTTATGGAAAAACATCGGATTTTGGATTCAAACTTAGGATCATGTACGAACAAAGTAAGTGTAGTACAGTCAGGCTAAGTGAATCATGACCCACTTTAACGATAAATCGTTTGAAACCTTCAAAATAACAAAGATGGTAGATGACAAATTCGTTACCAAGGAAATGTATATTTACGCGAATGTCGACCTAATTGTATTTGAATGTCTGTACGAAAATAAGCTTATGGTGGGTCAGAATTCAATTTTTTCGACTGTACGTTACATCCACCGGACCAGTAAGGTGATAATTGTTTCCGTTCCATTTGTCCCAGCAGGGGTCCAGGTTCTAATAAAAAACTCTCTGCATTTAATTTGCGTTTGTTTAATACGATAAATATATTAAACTAGCGTTATGATGTTATGTTTATATAGAAGTTTCAATTGGATGTACAAATGTCACTATTAATTACTTATTTATGTAAAAGTGTGTCATGCCTAGTCAAAGTCACATAAAAGCTCATCTCATTTTCTAGAACATTTTATACAAATTATGATACCAATTTAAGCAAAGTGCAAAGTGCCAAAATTTTGAATTTTCTCCAAAATATTCCTTATTTGCAAAGAACATCCATTTCATTAGGTCATTCATGAAACACGAGCTACCCGCCAGACTCCGGTGGCAAGCCACACGCCTACTCCATTATTCGAACAGTTCATAGAGGCGAAGTGTGACCGCCACACGTAGATTTTTTTTCTTTTGATATTTACACGAGCATTGAAAGAAGAAAAAAATAAACACGTATAAACAGACAAAGTGGCGACAAATTTGTGTCGGAAATTCCTATGTTAATTAATATCACCATTGTTTAACATCAGTAACCTAACCTGATTCTCCTCGGTTCGCTTGGCAATTTCACCGATAATTTTTTAACACGACATTCTTGAACTTCACGAATACACAACGAAATTCCTTTAGATTGTAGCCTTATTTGTTGTGACTGTCACTGCGCAATGCAGGCATTTTTATTGCAAAGGTGTAAAAAATAAGGTGTAAGAATTGCCATATTTCTATACTTTAGTTTCGATACTTTTTAATTGTATTTCAGTGTATATATAATATTTGCTCACATGTAGGTACAGTCAGGCTAAGTGAACCCACTTTGACGATAAATCGTTTGAAACCTTCAAAATAACAAAGATGGCAGATGAAAAATTCGTTACCAAGGAAATGCATATTTACGCGAATGTCGACCTAATTGTATTTGAATGTCTGTACGAAAATAAGCTTATGGTGGGTCAGAATTAAATTTTTTCGACTGTACCTAGGCATCTAGGCATATCAACCAAGAAATTACATCAATGTTTGGTTTCCATACCTTCTAAGGGGCAGAAAATAGCTTAACCTACTGCTACATACATAAAACATACAGAACATACATACAGAAGGTACATATAGTACATACGGTCGTATTCGTTTCATAGAAAAGTATTCTTGAAAAATTTTGTCCCATATTTTGAAAGCACTATGTATGACAAGTGAGAGGACTCACCCACACGTCATCGGCGCTCTTCTCCTTGGCGCTCCATTTCATTTTCCTGCACAACTCCGGAAACTGCTCCCGTGGAGCTATGAACCTATCCACCCGGGGTCGCTGCCCATTCAACTGCAAACAAAAAGTTTTTATATCAAACACCACGAGAGCGCTACTGCGAAACATAACTAGTTTTCTAGTAACATTACTCGAAATACTCAGAATTGTTGTAAAACATACATGGAATGGATAATGCTCTTTCCGCGGACGAGCGCCCGTTTTCTGGGAATGTGCGCACTGGCTAAGCGAGCTTCTCAGAAAATGACCACTGAAGTGCGCAACATTGTTAAACCAAGGTACGTTATTCCATTATTATTTATCAATTTCTATGTTTTGTCGGTAAACGATTAAGTCAAGTGAGAAGCTGTGAGAATGCAGGGGTTCCGAATAAAATATATTTAATTTGGAGAAAAATAGATTTTTTGGCAAAAAACATCCAAATATATTAATTTATATGCAGGTAATATATAAATAAACAAATGCAGTCATTATTGAATTTCATTAAGTTATTAATTTTGGTTATGCTAATGAGATGTGACACTCGCTTTATTCGTAAATGCATAATATTCCGAATAACTACTTTTTAATTAATCCTATTGCTCCTGAATTTGTTTTCAACCTTTCACGATGGTGGCAAACACATTCAGGGTTGTTGCGATGCCGAATAACATACCTAGCATACTCCCCGGGTTAGGCAGAGGTGCACCTACCCTGCCAGGGTTGCGGAATAGTCCGAAAGGGACACCGGGTCCCTGGCAACAGGCAACTGAAGGAACACGGGTGGGTTGTCAGTAAGAGTCTGACACACCCTTCCGCTCCACCCAGCGGGAGAAGTCATACGATGATTTCCCACCCAACAAAAAAAAAAAAAAAAAAAAAAAAAAAAAAAGAGGTGCACCTACAGTTCCGCTTTGTTTAAGTCCCATGTAATAGGGGCGAGTCTGAGCCGCATAAACGATTAATAATATGTTTTTTTCCCAAAATGATTTCATTTATTCCTGTACGAAATTCTAACTGGTCAATAGTTTTGTCGTCCACCTTCGGAAAGTTGTTTGGGTTTGGGCTGGGCATTGGTGAGTCAAACAGTGAGTGAGTGAGTCAGAACTTTTATTTAATTTACATGTATGTAAATAATTTGATTCAATAGGTACCTATGTGCATTATGCATGCCTATCTTACAGGTCTGAAAGTAACAATCGCATATTTTGTTTCGACTTTTTTTTTTAATCTAAAATAAATTGCAAAATTATATGACAACTTAAGACTAAAGACACAATTGACTTCAGCCACTTAAACGCTGACGTACCTACAGTCTGTCTTTAATCTCGTAGACAAATTTGACATTTCAAGTGATAGTTGTTTGTTTTTTCAATTTCGAGTTTGACATTTGCACCTGTCAAATTAGTCTACGAGATTAGAAAACAGACTATTGGATCGTTGGGTCCAAGCTGCCAAAAGTATGTCAAACTAACATCTACTTGTAAAACAACCCACAAATTAACCGGACCGCAAAACTCACGTTAACTAGGTACTGCGTGATTGGCTGACTGAAATAATAACAGTCCATTTCGGACCAAATAAAACGCCAAGACGGGGTGATGCGAACAATACAGTGAAGCATGCCGAAACTGCACCTCCACTCTGTGCATACACGCACACATTTGCACCTTTTTGGCGCAGCCGTGAGGCACACATTATTGTTAAAATATTATTTTCTCTTTTAATTTTTTGTATATTGTGTTTCACGAACTGTGTCCAAATAAATGTTATCCTTTCTTTCTTTCAACCAATTACAATCAAACTACACCTCGCTAAGTGCACACATGTTTACGAAACTGGCCTCACGTCACACAGTTGACAGCGCTCTGTCTTGGCTTTTTATTTGGTCTTAGCAGTCAATCAAATGATTTGACAGTTTGTTATCAAATGTGTTAGCCTAGAAAATTGTCTGACATAAAGGCTCGTGCAAACAGACGCGAAATCGCGGGCGCGACAGGCAGCGGTACCTTTGTCGACAAAGGTACCGCTGCCTGAAGCTACCGCGATTTCGCTTCTGTTTGCACGAGCCTTAAGGCCTATTTCGGCCTGACGGCGCCAATCAGACACAGTCAACGCTCTGTAATTATTGTAAGAATGTCAAAGTTGCCTAGTTTGAGAGTAATTTTGCGAGTTTATTTGATTGTTGACGTATTACAAACGCTAAAATAGTTCCAACAGATTAAATATTACAACTTCGACCTCTAGAAACTCGACCACTAGGGACGTCACTCACAATTTTAGTAAGAAAAACAAAAGCTCTATGGTTCATCATTATTGATTGATTTTAATAAAAACTACATTAAATTAGCTATAAATTAAAAGCAGTTCTATTTTTATGATTAATCTAAGTAATTAAATATATAAGAATATAAATTAGGAAAATTTGTGAGTTTCCGCCATTTCCGCCATTTTGCCGCCATTTTCTTTGCAGTAATTTCTTTGTGCCATGCTTTCATTTTGCTTCTGTGCAATGTTGGTAGCATGGCGTGTTTTATTGTTAGCTCTGTCTTTCGTGCTCACTATACCACAAGAATGAAAGAGATAGGGCGCTTAGTTTCACAGATAATCGCAAAAAAGTTGGACCATAATTGAACTGCCGTGGTACGAAAATCATCAGTCAACTATATTTGACAGCTGCCGTAGCACGGCGAACACCAGTCGAAGGTACGAACACAACTGGCAACTGCTAGATGAATTCCAGCAGTTGCCTCTCTTTCTATCGCGTAACTCTTATATCTTCTGACTCCGCTACGCTCACTGAATTGGCCCGACAAGACGAGCCTCGCGTACTTGTAGCTTCATACCTAAAATGCGGAGTGCGCCTTCTGTATTTCATTTATCTGTGCTTCCTAAGGTTTGACAAAGCTGAAGTTTCAAAACTTAATTTTTAAACGTTGATGTTATTATTTATCAAACATTCTTAATCTCAACGAGTCCGATCCAACGTTCTTCCTTGCATTATCGATAACGGCTCTGTTAGGAAGATCGATAGATACATAAAGGTGATCATTGTCACTGACTCCTTTAACACAACACATATAGTCGATCACCATGAGCGATCTACGTTGATTAGGGCATCGATGCCAGGTCGATAGTGTGGGTATAAAACACTATGTGTTGATTGTGATCACCACTGGCCTCACCTGCCTATAGACGAGTATGTTACTTGATAAGAGATACTTCTTTGTCAACTGTTGAAGTAAAATGTTTTGTCAGCGTACCTGCAACATTTTTGTCCGAAAGATACATATTTTTATTATGTTCACGTTAGGTTACAAGACATGGAAAAAATGTGAAATAATTATGAATTAGGTATTGTTAAACTTAAGTTTGTTTTTCAGCTAAATAGATGTATTTGATGAGATGGATTATGTGAGAGATGGCATGGATATGAAGTAAATTAACCCTTAAATAATAGTTAATAGAGAGGCGTCTTCTCGACCCTGAATGAGGGCAGATGTTGTCAAAGTCAAAGTCAAATAATTTATTTCAATTAGGCACATAAATGGCACTTTTGAACGTCAAAAACAAATAATGGATTCTAATCGCCCCTATCGTAGTTTTCGTATGGAGAAGAAGAATGGGAAAGAAACTCCACCGTTACTCTTTTAATTTTTTTTTACAATATTTGGTATACATCAATTATAATTATTATAGTAATATCATTATCCAAAGACCGACGCTGACAAAAAGGTGTCACCGCCGTGATCCAGTCATTCTGAAGTCAAAATGGCTGGTCACTTTCCTCGCAATAGTTTTCCCTCTGTAGCGAGGTATCAATTATTTGATGTGGTACCAAATAGTACCAAATGGGTACAAACACTTGGTGCCTATTGCTCAAACTTCCAAAATCTTTATTGGTCAAGTCATCAACGGCGAATGCCAAACAGGTTGCGTCTCCTTTGATCAAAACTACAAGAAAGCGGGATGAAAGTGTTAGTCTAATTTTTTTTAATACTTACATAATTGCATGTAACACTCAGTTTTACCAGTTTCAACTTTTAATTAAGAACTGAGCAAATCCTAAATTATGCAATAGTTTTGACTTTGTAAAAAGGTTCAATCTTAAAAGTCAATGTATTGCATACCAACCAGTTAGAATACTTTCTAACACGGGGGTTGCCCTACAAGGATCTCTAAGGTAATTTGAATCAATGTTTTTTAATGCTAATGCCAATCATTTTGCCGCAATCATACGTAATAGGGCTTGGTTATTAAAGGCAGGAGGGACCATTTATTTTTTTAAATCATTTATGAGCATCTGTTTTATTATGAAAATATTTATCATAATTATTAATACTCTGTGAGCGCAAAAAGCAGAGTTATTGATGAAAAAAAAAAAACTGTATCGATGATGAATGATTAGGAACTAATTGTATCATTTATGTAAAGAGGTCGTTTTTAATTACAAAAGGTGTTAATTAATTAGTAGTGTTTGTGGTATGTGATCAGAATTTTAATAGATTTACCGCGATAAGAGTGCGTTATTCTTGAAATAACAAGCAAAAAAGATTGTGAGAATTAAAAATACAAGGCAAATTTTGTACCTATTTCGTATTTATGAATGTGGGGCTTCCCTCATTTGGACACTACATATACGAGCAAAAATGTTTACTCGTAAATAATGCATTTACCCATTAAGATCAGAAGAGATAAGAAAAGTACGATACCTGTTCCAGGCAAAATAAAATATTTGAATGAAATAGTAACATTGTGTGCATATTTTAGAAATAAAAACAATAAAACATGTTTTTGACAGAAAAAATTGGTTCCAAATAACGAATAACGAACTTCATTTATACCTAGATAAAGATAACCAAGCCAAGAGTTATCCAAATCCATTCAGCTGTTTATGCAAACATTTTCACAAACTATCACAACTTTTTACAAAAATAAATAATTAATTACATAACGGAAATACAAGAAATAACTTACTTATTTATGAATGCGAAATCTATCATTTTGCGAAGCAACTTATCGTCAAACAAAATAAAATTGTAATTGCAAACAACAAATTTCAAGGTACTTATTGGCCTCGGAATAAGTTTGAACACAGATTTATGTTAATAGTACGTATCTAGAATTGTGTGTCTACTTACAGATTTTTTACCAAAAGTTGATCTGTTCATCATAATTAACACTATTTTCAAAGAATATTTGATTTATTCTTTTGTTTTAAAATAAATTACTGTACTACAGACATTTGTGACGTTGATTGTAACGTTTGTATTAACTGCCAAATGTATCTTATTTTTTTTTAGGTATACCCACAATTTCTTTAATTTCGAATATAGAATAATGTTGACCGAGGTATTATCTTGTTCAGCCAAGTAGAAAAAAGTGAAAAATTGTTCAGAATTCATTACATAACATGAATATTGAAAATAAATTAAATTCTTTGTGAATTTTTGCAAAATATAATATAAATAAATACCTACAACTCTTGATTACATATCCCATTCAATGCAACTAGATTTTTTTTTTTTCATTATGACTCACCATTTTTTTTCTTTACTGGGTTCGAAATCAATATTATTATCTATAAAAAATATCAAATAATTGAAAAATAAACTGTAAATACAGAAAAAAGCGTAAACTCATAAGTTGCGTTGGTGGCAGACAGGTTAAAAAAAAATTTGGGCAGACCCAATAACGTTATGTCTTGCGTTGGGACAATGTATGGTGTTATGCAATCACATAAATGTAAATTCTAAATAGAAAAAAAAAATAGCTAATCTGCAATGAAAATGATTTATGAAAAAGAAAGGAAATAAAACTACTTAGTGCTACCCGTGTGAAGCCGGGCAGGCAGCTATTAAGTTATAATACACACATAAAATGCACATTTTCATGATTTTAAAGTAGTCATAATTACAAAAAAAAAAACAGAAGCTAAATAAAAGTTTGTTATTCAACTGATTACTCATTACACCAATATTGAATATGCAGACACAAATAATAATCAGATGTAGGTATTGCAATAACAAACGAATGGAGATATTAGCATAATGTCATCCCACAAATTATTGTTCGCGTGTGCCATTCTACGGACCATTTGAGCTGTTTTTTTTTTTTTTACCGAAATGTAATTATAAATTTGTAATCCATAGGAATAACAATTACACTTATCTTTCAATATCACAGATCCAATTACTATTTTAACACGGAAAATCAAATATTTTTGATGATTTTCACAGCAACGTTTATCGATACCAAAAAGACTATA
Organism: Lithophane ornitopus; assembly: GCA_948473465.1. NCBI lineage: Eukaryota > Metazoa > Arthropoda > Insecta > Lepidoptera > Noctuidae > Lithophane > Lithophane ornitopus. The sequence goes on along the minus strand of OX419622.1, from coordinate 14,623,721 downwards.
AAAAAATATCACTTTCTGTTTTTAAACTAAGAAACCGTCAGAATTTTCAAATGATAGTGACGTTTGTCTATGGTTTATCGCTATAAGTATTCGTTTATTTCTAAACGTACCCACTATAAAAATGATTTTACTACACGTTAGTCAAACCGCATGTGCTGCGTTGCTGGCACACGCCAGAAAATGTGTAAAACGCGAGGAGTGCGTTGCAGGATGCGAATGGGATATGCAGGTAGGTACTAAGACTTTTTTTACCTTTAACCTTTTATATTTCAAGACAGAGCATACTTCTCTGTTTACGAAACTGGCACTGGCTGGTTGAAGTTTCGTACCAGCTGTTATTCCCCATTTCCATGTGTCTATGATATTGATGACCTGCCCGCCGAATCAGAACCTGTAATTAGATATTTCACTTCAGTTTTGACGTTCACTTACTGTCATCCCTAACTACCATTTATTCGTCGTGTTCTAATAAAGGAGCAGCATGGTTTTGTCAAGGATAGATCTTGCATAAGCAATCTCTTAATATTTACATCACAACTTTTTGAAAATATGGACAATAGGCAACAATCGGACGCAGTATACATTGATTTCCAGAAGGCGTTTGACAAAGTTGATCATAGGCTCAATAAAATCGCATTCAAAGGTATCAGAGGAGACCTCCTGCGTTGGTTTGTTTCTTATGTAACTAATAGGACCCAACATTTTGTTATTCATGGCTTCGACTCCAGCTGTATCCAAGTCACATCCGGAGTCCCACAAGGTTCAATTTTAGGACCTCTATTATTTGTTCTATTTATTAATGACATTAAAGATTGTTTCAAAAATTCAAAATTTCTCTTATACGCGGACGATTTAAAAGTGTATAAAGAAATTGCAAATTAACAAGGCTGTTTTGCTTTTCAACAAGATCTTGATCCTTTCTCTGACTACTGTTATTCTAACAAACTGTACCTTAGCCTGCCCAAATGTCATACTATAACATTTACTAAAAAGAAAAATATTATTACTTTTAATTATCGACTTGCTAATAGTATTATCAACAGAATTACTTGTCTTCGTGATCTTGGTGTGCAGTTGGACTCGAAACTTCATCTAGATAGTCATGTTGACCGTATCTTAAAGGCATACCAAATGTATAGCTTTGTGATGAGAGCATCTAGAGAGTTCCATCGACCCTCTACTTTCTTGCACTTGTACAAGTCCATAGTTAGACCACAATTAGAATACGCAGTACCTATCTGGAATACCTACCTATTATGCAAAGTATAGTGAAATTATAGAATTAGTGCAACGTAAGTACCTTCGAGCCATGGAGTATAGATGTTTCCGAAAAAAAACTTCTTATCAGTCCATTCTTAAAAAATATGGTCTCCTTACTTTGCAGTAAAAAAATCAGCTGTTCCATACATTTGTGTTCACTTAAATCGACAAAATGTATGGAACAGCAGATTTTTTTTTTGCGATTTTAAAGTTGGTCCCATAGAAAAAGTTGTATTATAGATGACACCAAACCACTAGTTTCAAGGATAACGGTGTCTACCCTAACACCCTGTATATTTTTAAACTCCATAGGTTTAGGTAGTTAAAAAAGGGTAAACAAAAAAAACCACGTGACTCATAGATGCTAAACCTTTTATTTCAAATGTTAAAATCATATTATAAAGAGTCACATATTATTAATAGGCTCTATTCTGAATCTGAATCTGGTGAACTATCTGTTACATTAATAATAAAGCGTTCAGTGGTATCATCAAGTATTTTGTCTAATTTAAACATTTTCTGTTCTTCTTTTAGCGCTGTTATCAAAGGCGTCTGATTAACCGAGTAAACGTAATACCTGCCCCTTCAGTTGCCAAACTACGTCACAGTTGTACTCTTCAATTTAGCAACGTTATCTAATTCGTTGTATTTTTAAAAGGTTTGGTGAACCTGTCTTTTTGGGCTCTTTACAATAGACAGATTACAAAATATTATATCATTATAATAAATCTAACTAAAAAATTATGCTCAAGCAGTTACATCTACGAATAATAGTTTAAGAATAAATGATAAAGTTTAGCATACTATAATAAAAGAGGAAACTATCCTGTGATCGAAAATACATTTAATTTTGTTATAACGTATTTTTAAACAAGAAAGTTTCAACTATAAAAAAAACCCTTTTTACGATTTGTTTACCTTTTTTTAACTATCTAAACCTTTAGAGTATAGTATACTACTGTTCATTTTCCCTATAAAATAAATAAATAAATAACTAATATTATAAATGCGAAAGTGAGTTTATTTGATTGTTACGCTTTCACGCTAAAACGACTGAACTGATTTGGATGTTTGGCACAGGGGTAGACTATGACCCGGAATAGGACATAGGATGTTTTTATCCCGATATTCCCACGGGATCGAGACTTACGCGCGTGAAACCACGGGGCACAGCTATGCAATTTTTGCCTAAAATCAATCAATTTATTATGGTATTATGACGTATTATCAGGCTTCTAATCACAATATCTTTCATTTGTTTTTATTCAACGACTAGCAGACCTTTCAATAGTTCATACAAAAAAACCCATAGAAAAAAGGGCGTTATATCAGTACTCTTTGTGTATAAATTAGCAGGGCACAAATACGGACTTGTTCGTCGCATAACTGATTTCGCATATCCACTATGTTTCGACCAATGATATTATATTAACGATATGTTATACACTCACAAAACAACCGAAAAAAAACAGCCGCAGCAGCGGCAGCACACAAATCCACTTTTCATTTATTTTACATTTCACTCTATGTAAAAATGATAGAAAAGAGATGGCTTGATAAAAAGAACAAGAAAAAAAGAGACAGCTGGTGCAGCTGCTTCAACTAAGCTATTATTCGTCGCCATGCGTGTCGCAGACTAAAGTCAATACGTCCCAATTAGGACGTTTTCGAGTCTTCACGATTGCGCGCTCATAGCATATCTATTTAATATAATATCACTGGTTTCGACAAGAACTCAGGCTTGTAAATAGAACTTTGTACCTATAATCAGCACGTGTAGCAGGACCACCTATAGCGGACTCTAGACGATCATGCGGTATAACAAGCGTTTGTTACGTGAATTATCATGTTGGTCCATCATGCAGCATGATAATTCACGAAATTCTATGGATTTGTCAATCTTATATTGAATAAGACCTTTTATGTACACACGGGTACACATCAAGCTATACATTTCCAGTGTAAGCTGACCTCGCATTGCCTACGGAAATTCTAGCATAAACTGGAAATGTATAGCTTGATTTGTAGCACACCAGTCCTGCGCCCCCGCGTATTGCGTACTCTCGATGGGAGCGCATTTATATGAGTGGGCACGAGCTGCACGAAGTCGCGACCCTTATACTGCACGCTGAGCTCCCGCATCCTCTTTGTGAACGCGACTCGAGTTGCGGGAGAGTCCACGGGTTCCTCCGTGGACTCTCCCGCAACTCGAGTCCGGCCACGGTAGCGTGCGTGCACGCCAGTACAATGCGGTCGTCTGCTCGACTGATCTGGGGTTTTCAGCGGTGAATTTTCGGAGCTACTTGTGGGCCCACTGCAGCTTCCTTCGGATCCTTCCGCATCTGGCGGTGGCTCTAGCTACTGGCCATCGCGACGAGTCCAAGCGGCCAAATCTCTTTTTAATGAGATCCGGCACACAAGTTCTCAGCGACGGGATCGCTAAGCCACCGTCCGTGGTTGCTGCGTGAAAGTACCCAACAGGCACATCCTTCGGTAACCGAAGCCAGGTCCGAACTGCCCTCCGGATCTGGACATCGAGCATTCTCAATCGATCATCCGGAATGGTCCCTAGCACGAACCCATGCAGGAACCTCGGGATTAGATGTACCCTTACAATTTCGAGTCGCTGCTGCGGCTTAAGGGGAGCCTTCGTGATGTTGGTCAAGGCTACTTTCACATCATGCTCTAACGTCACGCATTTAGATGCCTTATAGTCCACTCCAAGATAGCGCCAACGCTCGAAGCAAGACACCTGCCTGAGCCAACGTGATCCTACCTTAAAGGTACAATCAGTTAGGCAGTGAACCTTCTTGCGCTTCCCATTGGGCACCATTGAAAGCATAGCGCTTTTCGCATGGCTAACGAAAAGGCCCATCATCCTACCCATGCGACAGTGCAAGCAGGACTAGGTCGTCGGCATAGGCCAGAGCAGAAACACTCTCGCCCTCCAGCCTATAGCCAACTTTCTTTGGTAGAGCTGCCAGTATCACGTCCATTGCCATGTTGAACAGCAACAGGGACAACGGGTCTCCCTGGCGAACTCTCTGACCCACTCTTGCTGGACCGCTGCGGGCTCTATACACAACTACAACAGTCTCGGGAGGGCAGCATGCTTCGAGGCTCTTCGACAAAACGGAGTGCATGTGCCTTAGGGGCACCGACGCGATAGAAATCGGCCGTTACTCCCCAGGACCTGCAGGAGTCTCCGTCTTAGGTACAAAGACCGTGCGGCAGCCGTGGGGTCTGTCAGGGACCTCTCCAGCTATCAGCCACGCGATGAATATTTCCGCCTGAGTTGCAGAAGGCAAAGTTTTCTAGATCCCTGAGAGAATTCCCTCAGGACCCGGAGCCGACTTGCTATCCACGCGGGACGCCTTCACCTCCTCAGCGGTAAATGGCGTCCACAGCTGCGAGTAATCTCGACTGCCCCCGTACTGTTCCAAGCGTTTTCCGGCGGACAAACTCGGGGCGTCCGACACCGCCTCCATCACCGGCCGCCAATAGCCATCCAGCTCAGCGAGGCTATGTCTAACACCCCGAGTTTGTCCGTCAATCACCTCTGCAGCTTTGCGGGATTTGCTGGTCTTATACAGCTCCTGCATCCTCGCGTACTTCATTCTGCGCCGCTTTCGCGCAGACAGTAAGACAGTAAGGCATAACAGTAAGGCATATTCATTATTGTGATTATTAGACGTGATTATACTCATCATCTACAGTCTTTTCTTCTAAACCTAGACATATTACACTTACAAAATTCGATAAAAATTTATTAGCACTGGATGTATACACAAAAATAGTTTTCAGAATTTTCCTCCACAAACAATGTTCTGTAACGATACTGTTACTGTGTCAATTTAAAATAACCACAATAACACCGTAATAACCATTACGTATCGTCTTCAAGATGAAAAATTACGCTGGAAAAGTCCGTATTGTAATGTTACGTATCAACATTATTTACAAAAGTACTGCAATAATGGCGTAAGTGTACCTAAACAATTTACCTTTTTTTTAATTTTTTTTTTTTAAATTGCAAGGCTTTTCACGCACAAAATTTAATGTTGCAATAATAATTGAATTGAAGAAAAAAATTAGCTTTCGTTTGATGTATCAATGACCTCACTACTCCGACTCGTTGAAAAGCTATTTAACAAAAACAGAAAAACATTTCTCCTGTAAAATTTAAGTTTTACGATTATCGACTTATTGCTTGGGGGCGTCGATATAATATAATAATAAGGCTAAGTAATAACAGCCGCATGGGTCGATCCATTAGGTTGAGCTACGCTTGCCGGGGTTGGTCCGTGGATGGGTGACCATTTTCACATATCGAGACTCCTCCGCGTCTCGGAAGGCATGTTAAGCCGTTGGTCCCGGCTGTCATTTGTGGATCTTTGACAGTCGTTACGAGCCGTCAGAAGCCCGAAAGTCTGACAACCAGTCTAACCAAGGCGTATTATTGTATTACCCAGTTACTGGGTTGTGGAGGTCAGATAGGCAGCCGCTCCATGTGAAATACTGGTATTCAGCTGCATCCGGTTAGACTGGAAGCCGACCCCAACATAGTTGGGAAAAGGCTAGGATTATTAAATGTGAAAGTTTGTGTGTTTGGATGTTTGTTACTCAATTACGCAAAAACGGCTGAACGGATTTGGGTGAAATTTCGCAAACAGATAGTTTATAACCTGGATTAACATATAGGATACTTTTCATCCCGGTAGTAGGTTCCCATGGGATAATTTTCGACATCTACACGGGCTAAGTCGCTGGCATCTCAGACCAAATAAAAAACCAAGACAGAGCGTTCCGAACAATAAAGTGAAGCATGCCAAAATTACACCACCGCTCTGTGCATACACGCTCACACGCACACATTTACAACCATTTACAATCAAACTACACCAAAATATGTGCACACAAGTTTACGAAACCGGCCTCACGTCACTGTTGACAGCGCTCTATCTTGGTTTTTTATTTGGTCTGAGGCTGGCATAAGTTCGTTTCATATCAATCTGTCCGACTTGGTTAATGATTCAGTACCTTTATAGATAAAATAGGACCCTTAAGGAAAACCAGGAAGACCAATAGGTATTCAATCAAGCCATATTTCCCGGTCTTCTTACTTCGAATACTAAAGGTTTATTTTCAGTACATACAAACACACATAATAGTCTTACATACTATGTCTAAGTAATAATTCAGTAATATGAAGTCGAGTCATTAGAATTGACATTGCAAAGTAAAATTTAATTTTAATGAATCCTACTATCCTTATAATATTATTAATGTGAAAGTTTGTGTGTTTAGATGTTTGTTACAGTCACGCAAAAATGGCTTAACAGATTTGGATGAAATTTGGCAAACAGATAGTTTATAACCTGGATTAACACATAGGATACTTTTCATCCCGGTAGTAGGTTCCCATAGTATAATTTTCGACATCTACACGGGCGAAGCCGCTGGCAAAAGTTCGTTTCATATAAATATTTCGGAGTTGGTTAATGGTTCAGAACCTTTATAGATAGAATAGGAAAGGAAACCTTTAAGGAAAACCAGGAAGAACGATAGGTGTTCAATCAAGCCAAATTTCCCGGTCTTCTTACTTCGAATACTAAAAGGTTTATTTTCAGTACATCAAACACACATAATAGTCACACCAAACATAACAAAACATACCTACATACAAAGTCGAGTCATTAGAATTGACATTGCAAAGTCAAAGTTTATTTTAATGAAGAAATGCAAAAGTGAGTTTGTTTGTTTGTTTCGCTTTCACGCTAAAACGGCTGAACGGATTTGGATGAAATTTGACACATGGGTAGACCATGACCGGGAATACTTTTTATCACGGTAGTACTTTCCCGTGGGCTAATTTCCGACATTCACGCGGGTGAAGCCGCGGGCAAAAGCTAGTTAATTTATATATTTGGAATTACTTATTACTAGCTTTTATTTGATACCAATATCGTAATTCTTAAAAAAAAAACCTTCCCATCCCTTTTTTTTTTGTTTGCAGAAGAAATATATAAATAAAAAGTTAAATTAAAAATTTAAAAAACCCCCGACAAAAACAAAGCATTTAAAACGCGCTTGGATCAAAATATTACCTACAACTTTTATATTAAAATTGAAGGGCCAATACATATTATTTGTTTACTTTTTAAATACTTTGTTTTTGTCGGGGGTTTTTTAAATTTTTAATTTAACTTTTATTTCAAGCTTTTTAAATTTCATATTATATTACTAGTAGAAACGCTATGATCAACCCGCGGCTCGCCGATGTCTGCGTAGCTGTACGTACTTTTGCCATAGTGAAGCTAGTTTCTAATTTAGTCTCATTTCTCTTTCCTACTCCATCATCAGACCCTGATCACCATCCATCTGTAACCTATTTTTTGAGACCTTTCTAATGAGCCCAAACACGATACCTCTGCTGTAAGTTGGTGAGGGCGTTGGGTATCCTGCATCCAGGTGATGCTGCAGCATCAGTTCAAGGTTACTATATTCTTCTAATAGCAGTCGGGTAAAAAATATATACGGATTGACTTGAGAACCTCCTCCTTTTTTTTCGTCGGTTAAAAACGTAAAGTCATAGATCAATACCAATTATACTGTAGGTATTGGATAGTAGAATACATAAGCATTGTAACATTTTGAATAATATGGAAAATCATCAAAGTATATCTACCAGTTTTATTTACAAATTGACATTATTGAATATTCTATACAAAATGACATGATTACTTTGTAAAGTATTTTATTATTGTGAATGAGAGGACTATGTGAATTTTTCTTTTTTTTCTTTCTCAGTTAATTTTATCGATGGTCTGGCAATTTGAGAATTTTATGCGGCCTACCCAAATGTCCTTTCTTTGGTATTTTTCGTCGAGTCGTTGAGCTCCTTAAGTTCTGAGTTGAGCTCCACCATTACTAACAAATGCTTGCACTGACTGGACAGGTCCACTCAAATCTGTGTGGTTCTTTCCTCAAAAGACCATTTCAGACTCGAATTTACATGGTCCTCATATGTCTTGACCAAGATTATGTCTGGACTTTAAAAGAGACTGTGACCTCTGAGTTTGTTTCGGCCTTTCTTCTCAGATTAGTCAGATAGGAAACGCCGACCTCATCTAGCTTATTTTTAATATTTTTTAATATGACGTGTAAAAGTGATTCCGATATCCTATTTACAGAATAAACAATTTCATTTCATTTTCATTTTATTTCATCATTCAAAAAAAAAAAAAAATATTCTTAAGCATTTAATTCTTAAACATTTTTTATTCCTAAGTCCTATACGGTTTCATATCGGAATACCGTGCGGCGTCATGAACACCTTTCTGTTGACAGTTGTATAAAAACTTAAAAGATACATAGGTAGATGTTTCTTTACCGTTGTTAATTTCTAATGCAAGCCGTTCAAACATGTTAAATGACTGATTACAAAAACTTTAATCGTTCGCCGCAAACTGTTAAGTAAGCGTGCTGATAAGCGGTGAAATCGAGAAATAACGGAAAAAGCGGAATGCAAGAAAGAAACACAACACGTCATCAACACGAAACAGGCAATATTTATTGTTACCTGTGTGTAATAAATAACTTTTTAAACACAGTACATATGGGTGCGATGTCAAAGACTTGACTACCCGGCGCGCACGCACAACATCTATCGATATATATCGATATATCGATACATAATTATAAATTAAAGTCGCTTTTCGTGTTTTTGGCTGTAAGTCTGCGTTGTTCAGCAAAACCACGCAACAGATTTTGATGAGGTTTTCACCATCGTTTAGAGAATGTATTCCGGAAGGTTTATGTGTATTATACGAAAGCTTCAATTCTTAATTCTCAATTCTTTATTGCAATCCATAATGTTGTTAAAAACAATTGGTAGGCTTAAAATTAATGGTACAATTATGGACCCTGTCGGGCACAGCATAGTAGGAGAGGAGGAACAGCGCTTTGTTTGTTTATAATATTTAGGTATGTATTCTGGTAATTGTAGTTTTATTTAATTTCTACTTTTCTTCTTTGTCTAATTTCTAATATTTTTAGGTATTTTAAGGGTAGCCCGCGAAATACCAATTTTCTTACGTTTTTTGGAGTAATTCGTCAACTCGTCCTAAATGCGTCCTACAGCAAGTTTCAATAAATGGTGTCCATTCAATCGGTTTAAAAGTAAAAATGGGTGTTCCACAGGGCTCGATATTGGGTCCTTTCCTCTTTCTAATATATATATATGATCTACCCCATTTATTAAAAAACCAACCACAAATGGTGTTATTAGCTGACGATACTTCATTAATTTTTAAGATAAATAGACGTGCATCAAATTTGGACGACGTAAATAACGCCCTACTGCAGGTCCATAGTTGGTTCACTGCTAATAATTTAGTATTAAATGGGAAAAAAACTAAATGCATAAGATTTGCTTTACCGAATGTTAAAAGTAGTGATTGTGACATAGTATTGGATAAGGAGAAATTAGAATTCGTCGATAAAACTGTTTTCTTGGGGATCACCCTCGACTCAACGCTGCAATGGGGTCCTCATTTAACATCTCTTGCAGGACGGTTAAGTTCAGCAGCATATGCTGTGAGAAAAATCCGTCAATTTACTGATGTAGATACCGCGAGGCTAGTTTATTTCAGCTACTTTCATAGTATCATGTCTTACGGTATTTTATTGTGGGGACGGGCTGCAGATATCGAGGCTATAGTTATTCTGCAGAAAAGAGCCATCAGAGCAATATATGGGCTCCGCAGGCGCCATTCTCTAAGAGAACTGTTTAAAGATATTAACATCATGACGGTACCTAGTCAATATATCTATGAAAAACATCATGTACGTAAGGAAAAATCTAAGTCTTTTCAGTAAAAGAGGTGAAAGACACACTTATAGGACTAGAAATAAGGACCAATTAGTTCAACCGGGTTTCAGACTGGCTAAAGTAGACTCATCCTTCATGGGGTACTGTTTAAAATGTTACAATAAAATACCTCCCCACATACTTCAACTGAATGAAACGAAATTTAAATCTTGGGTAAAACGCACACTATGCCGCCAAGCATATTATAAATTGGGAGATTACATCGCAGACAAAAATGCTTGGCTTAGCGCTGGTCCAGCTCCACAAGGACGCATAAACTAATTGATTGGCATTCGAAAATATTGTTGGAGCTGCTGAAGATTGTAAAGACTGTCTTGACATTGTATAAATTCAATCTCCTAGTATTGTATAATTTCATAGCACATATGTGAGCACTATGTACTTACCTACCTTAAAGCTGCCATTTACTAGGTACGTCTTTCATTGACTTGAATGTGCCCTGGTGGCTGAGAGTATGTCATGCTCACTCAAATGTCTCGCTGGTGGTGGCGTGTGTGTTGGATCATTAAGTTCCCTTCAAAATGGTTGAGCTGAATGGTGCTGATCCATGCGTCATGTTCGTGAACGGGCGCCGCCAGTAGGGACTGTTCATCTCTAAGCTGCCGCGGCTTATTTTTAAATTATTTTAATGTTTGAATTGTTTTTTATCTTTACGGACGCTTTTAACGTGCACGTATCTTTTTTTCTTTTTTAAATTGTTCTCACATGTTTAATTTCAAATGAATGATGTAACCAATATATTGTAACAAAATTTTGATTTAAAAGAGTGTCCGTGGAGTTTCTTGCCCGTTCTTCTCCATAGGAACCTACTACGCTTTGGAATGGGCAACTAGCTTCATTTTTTTGACTGACCGACCCCTTGACAATTCAAATGTACCTGTAAGTGGTTTATTTGAAATAAATGCTTTGAGTTTGAGCTTGAGTTTGATGCCTACGGCCCATTTAGGACGACTTTCAGAAAATCAAAAAGACGTCTTAATGGGACGTAGGAATGTAGGAAGTTACGAATTATTCGTTTTTTGTAATTTGTAGGTCAATATCAGGGAGCCAAGTAGGTAATAATTTACAAAAGTGTCAGTGGTTTCACAATTATCAGTTTTTGACAGATATGCCATACAAAATCTGTCAAAAACTGATCATTGTGAGACCACTGACACGTTTGTAAATTAGTAGACTTGGCCCCCAGGTTGTATGTTGATTAAAATATGATTCGCGACTGTAACAAATATGGATTTCCAGGGACTGAAAGCGGTTACGGTTAAAGGTTAAGATACCTCAAAAATATACCGGTACCGGTTTAAAATAAAGGTTGAGCTCTACTGATACCTTTATAAATAAAGGTTGGGCTCAACCGTTATTTAACCTTTACACGATGTCGCATGTCGGTACCGAAAAACATGCGAGACGGCGTGGTGCGGGTGCGGGGGTCGAACACGTTAGAACTTGTGTATTTTGTGCAATTTGTTTGCTGTACTCTTTTACTTATCTCTTTGATTGTTGCCGACTGTGTGCCGGTGCGACAAAGAAAACCTCTATTTATTAAGGTTTAGGTACTGCTACAGATACATTTATAAAGGTTAAGGTACTGCTACAGATACATTTATAAAGGTTAAGGTACTGCTACCGAAATATACCGGTATGCATTTCCAACCTCAAAATTCCGCTATTGAAAAATGAACCATATAAGAAATATTTTGGGTAACCCTTATTTAACGGTATGACGTCATACTGAAATTTTAAGGTACCTTAATTTTTGGGTAATTCAGTCCCTGGGATTTACATAATTATAAAAATTAGAATCCTTAATACAACTTTCTAAGTTCATACAATCCTATTGAATGACTATTTCATGAAATCATGACATTTAAGGATTATTCTAACTTAAGGAGTTGTATTGTTGATTCGAATGATTATAATTCTCTAAATTCATATTTGTTACGGTCGCGAATCATATTTTAATCAACATAAAACCTGACACTGACTTGCAAATTGCGAAAAACGTAAGAAAATTTGAATTTCGCGGACTACCCTAGCGCATCAACCTTAATATTAAAGTTACATATAACTAAGAAATCTTAATGTTTTGTCGAGTCCAAAAAACCGTGCGGAGCGGGTCGCTAGTAGATTATAAAGTGTTTGTAAGTAGATAGGTAGCTGCGTAATTATACAACGGTTTCCTTTTAATGGATAAATATAATTAAATTAAATATAATTAAATTAAGATAATTAAATCCATAACTCTAAAGTTATGCTATAATATGTAAAAATAATACAAAAAGTCCTAGAACAAGTTTTCCAAAAATATATTGTTTAGAAGATAACATAATTATTATAATACCTACTCGTACTAGCTACCCACTCCTGTTTCGCACGGTTTTTACGACTTTACAAAACATCTAGATTTCTTAGTTATGTGTAACTTTAATATTAACGTATTATAGGTACACATAAGCCTTCCGGAATATATTCTCTAAACGATAGTGAAAACATGATCATTCTGTTGCGTGGTTTAAAAGAACAACGCGGACATACAGACAAACACGGGAAGCGACACGAGACTCTCGATTTGTGTGATGTATGAAGGAAGTACAAGTAAATAATTTTCATTCAAACCACGGATATTTCTTAGTTATATGTAAATTCAATAATAAGGGAGATGCGCTAAAGTAGCCCGCGGAATTCAAATTTTCTTACGTTATTTGCAATTTGCAAGTATGATTCAAACCAATCATTCATATTTAGAGCTACGAAAATTCGACACCGTCCTAAACTCAAACTGAAAAATCAAAGCATTTATTTCAATTAAACCATTTACTTTGGAATTGCCAAAGAGTCGGTCAGTCAGATATATGAAGCTAGCTGCCCATTCCAAAGCGTAGTCGGTACCTATGGATAAGAACGGGAAAGAAACTTCACGGACGCTCTTTGAAATCAAAAATTTTTTGCAAAATGTTGATTATAATTTCTACATCATCCATGTAGAAATTATACATGTGAGAACAATTTATGCACTTTAAAAGCGTCCGTAATAAAAAGATAAAAAATTATTAAAAAATTAAGATTAAAATAAGCCATGGCAGCCAAGAGATGACCACTCACAACTGATGGCGCCCGTTCAGGAACATGACGCATGGATCAGCACCTTTCAGCTCAGCAACCATTTTGAAGGGAGCTATTGATCCAACACATATACTTCGTCTGCGATCCGATGAAAATAATCCTATGTCCTATTCCAGGACATGGTCTACCCCTGTGCCAAATTTCATCCAAATCCGTCGAGCCGTTTTAGTGTGAAAGCGAATCAAACTCTTTTAACTTAATGTAATTTATTTTAAAAGATGGGAGGAAATAGTTTATGGAAAATAGTTTTACAGCGCTATATAATTCACAAAGAAATCAAAACAAAACAAAAATAAAGTACTTAGTTCTGAATTCAAATTATTATACACGATAAATCTAATAATTGATGGACATGGAAATTAGCATTCATTTGTATTCGGAAATGCGATGATTTCTGAGGGACATTAAGAAGATAGTTGAACTGTATCATGTCTATGGAATTACTGACTTTTCTCTACACAACCATTGTCATACTGAACTGCATAAAGGCGCCTACTCATAATCAGATCCCCAACACGCTCCACTAGTAAGAATCACCAACATTTGATTTCTGAAGAAAGAAAGAAAATTATGACGTCTTTATTTTTAGATAATTATATACATAACACAACTAACTATTTACATAAAACACTAAAACTTAAAGAACTAACTAAGTATAACTAAAGTAAGGCGTCGAAAAATTCCTCCGCATCGCTGTCGGCTGGTAATGTACCCAAGAGACTGGCGGCATTGCCACGCTGAATGGCAATGCTTAGCCTCTGACCAAGATAAAAGCCAGCCCTTGGGTCACGGGAAGTGTCAAGCAGCCGTTTGGAGATTTCACTGAACAAACTATGAGCACTCGGACCCCACGGCCCTAGGGTTTCAACCCCAAACGGCTCGAAAATATAATTGCCTATAAGGCTATTTTGAATTTCAATGACGTTTAATAGAAAGAAAATACGTCTATTTACGGTAAACAGAGAGGACAAAGGCAAGAAAGAAAAAATAAATATCCGTCCCATCCACGCAAAACGGCCATCCCTCGTCTGAACCAGGGGCAAATAGTATAAAGCTACATAAATAAATATGGACATTTATTAAACTATAAACTACGGCGTTTAAGGTGCCACACGCCTATTTTATGGTACTGCTGCACATAAATTATCATAGGACCGCCTCACCTGACGAAGGACCGCGCCTAACAAACAATAATCGACTTTAACCTTTTGAAATACGGCTGAATTTAAGATGGTACCTAGCACCAAACTGTGTCTGAAAACGTAGAACTTTTGCAATCCATATTCATCGTATAGTTTCAAAGAACTAAGCGCACAAATGTACAGACATGAAAAGTGACTTAGTTTTTTACTATTTATAATAATAACGACCGATCGATAATAATAATTATTATTGTGTATTGGTATTTTTTTTTCACTAAGTATTTATCTTCTATTTACTATCGAGTTCAATTGAAATACATTTGATCTAAGATTTTTTTTGTATGAAAAGAAAACTCCAATTCCGAGTCACCCATCAGCAACAAATCATAGTGATTTTATCACTCACACTCGCCTTTTTTCTTTTTTTTTTTTTGAGGTTGGGAATTCACCAAATGATTTCTCCCGCTCTGGGCGGAGCGGGAGGGCGTGTCAGACTTTTACTGACTGGGATTGCCGAGGGCCCCGGTATCCCTTTCGGACTTTACCGCAACCCTGCCAGGCATCGGTCCTGGCGGACCTCGTCAATAGGGAATATGCTTGTGATTCAAATAAGGGTCAAGTATTTTTTTTTATAAACTATATTACTTCAGAATTATGCCTCCATCAATATTTTTGAATAATATTTGTTTTTGAACGAGTTTTTTTTTTTTTTTAAAGTTTAAAAAATCTGTGGGCAATTCAAATACTTGAAAAGCGATGCTGTTGGTCAGAGCGGAATTTAACGTAACAATCTGTGACAAAAATCAAAATGAATCATGTAGGAGTGTTTGATATTGACTTGACACTTGTTGTTTGTTTTCATAGAATGTGACGTCATCACACCAAGCGCGCCAAATGGAGGGCGCTTAAATAGCCCGGGTCGGTTGGATATTTTTATTTAAAAAATATTTAAGTACTTTAAATTGCTTCTTTGGCGCCGAATTTATTTTTATTTTTATTGGCGATGTAAACTATAGAATAAAAAAAAAATATTAAAAAAATATATGCATATTCCCTTTTGTGCTGACATCTCTCTGAGGCGCGCGTAGAACACAACGCGCCGGGCCTGGACCTTATCGGACGGCGATCTACCCATTGCTCGCCGTCCTCAAGCCCGCGCCTACGGTGGCCGGGAATCCACCTGGGACTCACACTCGCCTCATGTCACCATTTAGTTCTTAAAAAAATGAAAAGCTATGCAGCGAAGTTTGGAACTCCCAAGTTATATTGGCCGTATTATAAATTCTGTGAATCAAAAGAACAACGATGATTTACCAGTACTATAATAGGTACATGGAATGGAATGATGTTGAACTAAACGCAAACTACCTAAAAGGAGAATGGGCGTTTCTGCCCTGGAGCCCAATAGCGTTAGCCAATGGAAAGATCTCATCAAGAAGAATATTTCTTATTCTGAAGACTTTTCTTGATCGTTAGTACGAAAGGAGCTACAGAGCTTTAAACGTGAGTGATTAAATATTATTGGAATTCTGGTATTTCGTCAATTATATAACTTTTAATGATTCAGTGCCCTGCAAACATCATCTTTGAAGCCTATAAGTGAACATTTTAAAACATTGGTCTCCAATAGATGCCATATGAGGAACAATGTTTTTAGGAGTCGGTCGACCGGACGGATCGTTAAGCCTGACGGTTACCCCAATAGAGTTGAGACATATGCCAATGGGAAGATCTGTTCAAGGCAAATATTTTGTGATAGCACGCTTCTCTCGATTGTTACTACGACAGGAGCTACAGAGCTCTAAATGTGAGTAATTAAACATTAGTGAAATTCAGGTATTTAGACAATTAAATAACTTTTATTAACTTTGAGCCTTGCAAACATGATCTTGCAAACCTATAAACGGACATTTTAAAACGTTGGCCTCCTAGATGCCGTTTTGGGAACAATGTTTTTAAGAGTCGATCGGCCGTACAGATCGTTAGGCCCTCGTTAATATGGGCCGCATCCCCCAATAGAGATAAGATATATGCCACTGGAAAGATCTCTTCAAAGGAAATATTTCGTAATATGACGTTTCTCTCGATTGTTAGTACGAAAGGAGCTACAGAGCTCTAAATGTGTGTAATTCAGCATTATTAAATTACATCATCTATTTAGGTCATTAACTCTGAACTGACTAATAATAGGCAAAAGTCGTCTTTGTAGCAAAGGTTATCCCTGAAAAGCTCTTTTCAGTGGTATATATCTTATGGCTATTGGGTTAAGAAAATTTCTTAACTTCGGTATCCCAGTAGTCACATTTATTTAGGTCATTAACTCCAAACTGACTGCCAATTAGCAAAAGTCGTGTCAGTAGTAAAGGTTCTCCATGGAAAGTTCTTTCCATTGGTGTCTATCTTATGGCTATTGGGTCAAGAAAATTCCTTAACTTCGGTAACGAAGTAGTGACCTATTTAGGTCATTAACTCCAAACTGATTAAAAATTGGCAACAGTCATGTTAGTAGTAAAGGTTCTCCTCGAAAAGTTCTTTCCATTGGTGTATATCTTATGGCTATTGGGTCAAGAAAATTCCTTAACTTCGATGCCCAAGTATTCACACCTATTTACGTAATTTACTCCGAACTGACTAACAATTGGCAAAAGTTATGTTAGTAGGAAAGGTTCCCCTTGAAAAGCTCTTTCCAATGGTATATATCTTATTTTTATTGGGCTTCAGGGCAGAACCCCATAAGCAGGGGCCCATTCTCCTTTATAAAGCAATTCATTATCTTGAAAATGAATTTACAAAAAAATAATTTTCGTATTTGGCTTTTAGTTTTTATTACTTTATTTTTTTGTTAATTCTTTTGGGGTTATAATATATATATATATTTTTAAATGTGCTCATTAAACCCTTTCATTTGATACCTAACATGGTACGATTAAACATTTTTTGTTTAAGTTCCTGATTTTATGTCCTCCAGAGTGCGCCATTTTTAATTTAATGTGACGTCACATAGCCTATAACCAGCAGACAATCAAGAGGCTTCCAACGATACCTCACTTTTCAAATTGTGATGAGTAGTTTAGAAGATATGAGGGAACAGATGAACATACATACATACATACATACATACATACCGGTCAAAATCATAACCCTCCTTTTTTCTTCGCCGTAGTCGGGTAAAAAGAAGAAAAATTACAAAAAAAAACATCTTGATCATTGCTTAATGAGCCAATGTCCATAGCAAATAATTTATTGTTCATTTTTTTTTATCTTGAAATTATTGTTTTTTATTTTGCTGTTGTTATAATTGGATTAATAAGAAATTCAAAGGTCAATAATCCGGTCACAGTCTACATTGTCTCTTGATGACATTTCAAGATAAGCGGTACATTCTTTATTATAGATTTTTTTAAATAAAACAATGTGTTGAAATTCTTTTCATAAAGGTTACATTTAAATATGATTTAAGATCTGTTGATAAAATTATAGATATAGCAATGAATATGTAAGAAGTATAGTGTAAAGGGTTCGTTGCATATTTTTCATAACAAATGCTTTTTGCCGTACTTATTTGGTACCCTATTTGTGTTATAACGATGTAAAATTATATGAATTGCTCCATATTTTGCAACTGTAGTGCGAATAACAACGTTACATAACATTTTTAACTTCAGAATGGCTTCAAATTTTTTTTATAAAAAACGCTACTTGCCTTATTCAAATGTTTTATATACAGTAAAAGCTTATTCAGACCAATTATATATTATTTTAATGAACTGTGAAGTCTCCAACTCCATAAATTAACAGTGTTAGTACTTTTTCCTCTGATGTTCTGTGAAACCAAACATACCTACTCGTATTTGGATCAAGCCCTGCATTTTTATCTCCTTCGGGTAATGGAAATTCGTCACGATGTATTTCATACATACATACCTACATAAATTCATTTTCCCCATTGGGGTTCGCCAGAATCCAAGGAAAACCACCTGTTACGATGCGCGCTCCTATTACTTCGTCCAATAATATAGGTACGTACCTTCGGTTTCATAATTTATTACAACATATTTATAATAGTTATAACCTTGTCGCCTTCTAAAGGTCCGGGACCCCAGGGTACCGAGACAGGAGTTAGGAGGTTCCTCTCTCTGGAGCCCTGATAGCTTGCACCCCGATACCGGTGGGCTTCTATTTTTTATATTTTTACCCGATTTCTTCAAAAAGGAGGAGGTTCTCAATTGGTCTGTATGTTTTTTTTTGTTTGTTTTTTACGCGATTACTCCATTAGTTATGAATCTTTTTTGTTTGGTAGGTCATGCTTCAGAGGTGGTCCCATATAAATTTTATTAACTTTGCTTGCGTAGTTTTTGAGTTAGCTTCAATAATTACATATTTTTCCCACTTAGTCTATGTAGACGATATATTATTTGACTCCGTCACTGTTGTTATATGCATAGCAGGTAGTGATATTCGAATTAGTGTGGGGTAGGTACCACAACTAAAAAGTGCAAAATAAAAAAAATTACAAAAAAAAAAACAACCAACTTCCGCAATTTCGGAAGTCGGTGGCAAAAAACGAAAATTGAAAAAGCACACCGACTTCCGAACTTAAAGTTATTTTTCACATTTTTAGTGTTTTTTTTGGAAGTCGGTTGTTTTTTTTTAAATGTTTTTATTCTAATATTTAAAAAACTTTTTACAAAAAAAAAAAAACAACTGACTTCCAAAAAAAAAACACTAAAACCGTGAAAAATAACTTTAATTTCGGAAGTCGGTGGCAAAAAACGGAAATTGAAAAGCAAAGACACCGACTTCCGAAATTAAAGTTATTTTTAGTTGTGGTACCTACCCCACACAAATCCGAATACCACTACCTGCTGTGAAAATAACAGTGAAGGAGTCAAACAGGATATCGTCTAGATAAACTAAGTGGGAAAAATACGTAATATTGAAGCTAACTCAATAATTACGCAAGCAAAGTTAATAAAATTTATATGGGACCACCTCGGAAGCATGACCTACCAAACAAAAAAAGAATCATCAAAATCGATTCATAATTGGCGGAGTAAGAGCGTAACAAATATACAAAAAAAAAAAAAAAAACATACAGACGAATTGAGAACCTCCTCCTTTTTGAAGAAGTCGGTTAAAAATATATTTTTAATGTAAAAAATGGAATAAAGAAATTAATAATG
Organism: Lithophane ornitopus; assembly: GCA_948473465.1. Taxonomy (NCBI): domain Eukaryota; kingdom Metazoa; phylum Arthropoda; class Insecta; order Lepidoptera; family Noctuidae; genus Lithophane; species Lithophane ornitopus. The sequence continues at coordinate 14,604,123 of OX419622.1, read as the reverse complement.
TTTATTCAAAAGAATTAAGTAGGTACATTAGTTCAAAAAATATAGCACGTTTAAGTTTAACATGTTTAAGTTTAGTACAGGAGCAAGTAATGCAAGTACGTACCGAATTACAGATGATATCTGAACTTCAGTTTATATCTCCTGATTGAACGATAATAATGCTTGTTAGAAAGGATGATGATAATAATCTTCAGTCTAAATGGAATGAAACTTCTTATCCATTCGCTTCATAAGATTCTTCTACTTATTTCTGAAGATTGAAACAGTATGTAAAATTGTGAACATAAAAACGTATGATCACGTCGATTCTTCACATCGCGATCGGAACTCGAATGGCTAGTCGATTGCAAATCTGGGACTTGACTTTCTCGATAAAAAACTTTTTTTTTTTTTTACTGAATTTGATTGAATTTACCTAATCTTCACCAACTTCAGAGTTGTGTTGATTACATTATTTTATTTCTAAAATGATATCTAGCCTTAGACACTATGACCCGAGCGTTGAAAGGTTAGTCACTTTTCGTGTTTGTCTGTATGTCCACGTTGTTCTTCTAAGCCACGCAACAGATTTTGACGAGCTTTTCACGACACGAGAATTTATTCCGGAAGGTTTATAAATTTTATAATTTAATTTTTTTTTATAATTTATAAATTTGATATAAAAGTTACAATTATCTGAGAAATCTCAATATTTGTCTAGTCGTAAAAACCGTGTGAAGCAGGAGCGGTTCGCTAGTATTCTATAATTTACTGCTGCTATCTGAACTTCTGTTATGCACGATTTGAGTTACAGTGAAAACCTTTTAATTTTATAAGTTTTTTTTACTTGCCAAGCAATTAGGACTACTTCAATAGCCGCCTTTACACGACACGCGCTTTCACTCGCGATCGGAGTGTGCACGATTGAACGCGGGAAAGCTTCGTGTGTGATTGTTTTTATCCATTTTTATGTGCCTTGAATTATGTTCGAAGCGCACAGACTTGAACGCATGAAAGCGCGAGCGGGCGGTGCGCGCAGTCTTTTTTCGTTCTCGTTTTTTATCTTTACACGCGCGTTTTTTCCTGCGTGAAAGGCCAATCACGCGTGAAAGCGCGTGTCGTGTAAAGGCGACTAACGTGACAAGAGAATATAAGTAATTGATCAATTAACGATCAATTAATATCTAGAATTGGGAATAAACAATTACACACGCAGTTGCAATTTACGTCAAAAACTGATCCAGATCAATTAGTCAGCGAGTTCACATTAATTCGGACAACAATTGTACATTAGATCAAATTATAAATGTCTATTCATTATTACTATCTCCTGTACTATCTGGGTATCTGACAGAACGATTAATTACTAATTTGAGCGACGGCTGAAGACAGAGATATATACGTTATCAGTAAGACCACTCGGAATCTAGCGGCAGGATTCGCTGATTTACTGTCAGTGAGCACGCGATTTGAGTAACCGAGTAATATTATAACGGTTTATTTTGCGCTCACCAAACTTTTTTTAACGACGGGTCTAAAGCAAAACATATAGAATTAAATACAGAATATAACATCTCGCTGTATATCCCAAAAGGGTTGAAATACATGGAGGCATATCGTTGATTCATTAATTATCCGACTTCAAAAAAAGGAGGAGACAACTAAAAAGTGAAAAATAAAAACGATTTCCAAAAAGACACTAAAAAATATGTGTGTGTCTTTGCTTTTCAATTACGTTTTTTGCCACCGACTTCCGAAATTAAAGTTATTTTTACTTTTTTTAGTGTTTTTTTTGGAAGTCGGTTGTTTTTTTTTAAGCATGCAGTAAAAGTACGTATTTCGCGATACCGAAACGATCCCGCCCCGCTCCCGCGTATACCGAGCAATCAGGAAATGCTCATTGAAATACAGGCTGTCGGTAAGCTTTCGGTACCGAGCATATCGATCCAGTGAGCAAAAGGCCTATTAACTACTTTGACTTTTAAATAATAAAACTATAAGTACCAGTATAGTAATATCATAAGCTTTTATTTATTGTTTGTCAGTTGTTACTTATTTAACAATAATTAAATGTATTCTAAAAATTATAAGAATATTGGAATCTAGACATTAAAATAATGATCGCCAAAAATCTAAAATTTGGTGATACCTACGCCGCATCACGTGTATTTATACCCGACTATGGCGAAGAAAAAAGGAGGCTTATCATTTTGACCGGTATGTATGTATGTATGGATGTATGTATGTATGTATGTTCATCTGTTCCCTCATATCTTCTAAACCACTCATCACATTTTGACAAATGAGATATCGTTGGAAGCCTCTTGATCGTCCGCTGGTTATAGGTCATGTGACGTCACATTAAATTAAAAATGGCGTTCTCTAGAAGACATAAAGTCAGGAACTTGAAAACAAAAAAATATTTTTTAACCGTACCATGTTAGGTATCAAATGAAAGGATTTAATGAGCACATTTCAAAAACATATATATTATAAACCCAAAAGAATTTAAAAAAAAAATTAGTAATAAAAACTAAAACCCAACTACGACTAAAAAGGTATAAACAAGACACCACAGACAGACAAATTAAAAATCCGGAGTCACACGTAATCTGTTCGATTTATGCCCTACCTTTTATTTTATACCTTCTTTTTATACCTTTTTAGTCGTAGTTGGGTTTTAGTTTTTATTACTTAATTTTTTATTATTAAAAAGATCAGACATCATACCTATTAGATTCGAAAAAACCCATTTAGTCTAAAAACGACCGAACGAAACGAAGGAACAATCATACAACTGCTGAGACTACGTTAGCGTCCCGAAGACGACTCATGCGCCTACCGCAGAGACAAACTAGGGTAAATGGATTGACTCTTAAGCTAAGCGCACATTACACCGCCGCGGTGGGCCGAAGCTAGCCATTAGGAGTCGCGATACCACCAGCCACGCCGCAACGTAGGAATAGAGTCTGGCCAACGAAAGTCGATCCTGAAAACACGCGCGAAATTTAAAAAAAACAAGCCTGTTTTCCCTGTACATAGTGCGATAACACGTACTGGTACTTGAAATTTTATTTTATTTAAATTAAATTATCAACACGAATTCAGGATCAATTTTCAAAAATGGATTAAAGGATGAATGAATTTAATGAATTCACTCTAGCCGCCATGATAGCTCCGTTTTGATCATTTAAATTGCAAAATAAAAAAGGAAAATATTTTTTTGTTAAAGGACCATGCAAAAGATTGTATGGGCGCTGTCCCAACCCACCAACAGACATGGGACTTGTTTCAATATTATTATGAAGTCTCATAAAAACACAAATAACAATTTTTAGTCCGAAAATATATGGAGTCATTAAAAAAAAAAAGTTCAACTAAACATTTTAGGTATGAATAACATGTATAAGTATATAAATATATTTATAAAATTACAACATTTTGGGTTAGTATTACATATTTTTTTATTGTTCTTGTACATACATATTTATGCCAACAGAACGATGTGCGTGAACTTGGCAGATCATTTCCCAGCAGAACATAAATAAAAAAAATAAAATAAAAAACATACAGACGAATTGAGAACTTCCTCCTTTTTGAAGAAGTCGGTTAAAAATGTGAGTTCTATTGGTATGCGGACGAGTTCTAGAGTTCCTTATACTTAAAAAGAATAGTTCTGGCTTTTTTGCCTCAGAAAAGTCGAATGCAAATATGCTCTGCTAACTTCCGTCAGCAGATCAATTTTTCCAAAATTAAAATTTTAAAACTGATTTAGGTTCACAGTGGTGAGCTCTATAGTTCCTAATATATTTCCGAAAGAGTTCTGCCTTCCTAAATTAATAAAAAAAATTAACAAAAATATTGACCAGTTACTAGAAAAAGGCAATCATTTTCATAAAACAGCCGTGAATGACGTAATTTGTGGATTTTCGTAGAATTTTTGGGCTATAATTAGTAACCAAAAACCCAAAAACAGAAAAAAAACTAAATGAATGCAGAAGTCTCACAAAAATATCAGCAGAGCCTTGTGAAAAAGATAGGTTAGAAGGAATCGAGATTTCATTCAGTGTTTAAGTTAGAAGGATCAAAAAAGAATTTGACTGGAACTGAGGAGCAAAAACTCCTAGTTTCCTGATGCATCTATAAATGAGGTACCCGACAACATACAAAAAAAACCCAGAACTCTGACTCAGGTGTCAGAAGAGCATGGTTGATCGAGATAAAAATAAGTGTTTCAGTAAAAAGGATTTAAAAAAATTTTTGTTGCTCTAAGGAACTAGAACTCCTCATTTTCTGATGCACCAATAATAGAGCCATCCGAAAACATGAAACAGAAACTCAGAACACTCACTCAGATATCAGCAGAGCATGGGTGAAGGTTTGAGTTAGTAGAAATCGAGATTGAAATTAGCGATCTAATATATAGTATCATTAAAAAAAAAACGAACGTCTGAAGACCTGGAACTCCTCAATTCCTGATAAATCTTTAAAAGAGCTATACGAAAACATGAAACAAATACTCAGAACTCTCCAGAAACTCAGAACTCTCACTCAGATATCAGCAGAGCATGGGTGAAGGTTTGAGTTAGTAGAAATCGAGATTGAAAATAGTGTTTAATACGAAGGATCATTAAAAAAATCAGAACATCGAAGGTGCTGGAACTCCTCGATTCCTGAAGAACCTATAAAAGAGTTATCCGAAAACATGAAACAGAAACTCAGAACTCTCACTCAGATACCAGCAGAGCATGGTTGAAAAGTTAGATTAGTAGAAATCGAGATAAAAATCAGTGTTTCAGTAAGAAGGATAAACAAAAAATTGAGTAGCTCTAAGGAACTAGAACTCCTCGTTTTCTGATGCACCTATAATAGAGCTATCCGAAAACATGAAACAGAAACTCAGAACACTCACTCAGATATCAGCAGAGCATGGGTGAAGGTTTGAGTTAGTAGAAATCAAGATTGAAATTAACGATTTAATACATAGTATCATTTAAAAAAAACAGAAAGTTTGAAGAGCTGGAACTCTTTGATTCCGGATGAATGTGTAAAAGAGCTATCCGAAAACATGAAACAGAAACTCAGAACTCTCACTCAGATATCAGCAGAGCATGGGTGAAGGTTTGAGTTAGTAGAAATCGAGATTGAAAATAGTGTTTCATACAAAGCATCATAAAAAAAAATCTGAACATTGGAGGTGCTGGAACTCTTCGATTTCTGAAGAACCTATAAAAGAGCTATCCGAAAACATGAACATTATAACGGTTCCGAATTGAAACATTACGTAACCTACGGTTACGGGTTAACGGGCGAGTATTGGCACAAATACGACAGCCTTTACAAGAAACGAGAAGCGATCAATTCGAAGACTTCAATCACTCCTTTTTTTTTTTTTGCGTGGGGAATCATCAAATGACTTCTCCCGCTCTGGGCGGAGCGGAAGAGCGTGTCAGACTCTTACTGACTAAAACCCACCCGTGTTCCTTCAGTTGCCTGTTGCCAGGGTCCCGGTATCCCTTTCGGACTATTCCGCAACCCTGGCAGGCATCGGTCCTAACGGACCCCATCAGGTGTGCTGACATCTCTTTGAGAAGACTTCAATCACTCCTCACCTCATAATATACACAATTTATACGCAATGTAAACGCAAGTCATTTGATCTTTCCTAAAAATAAAAAAAGACAAAAAAATAAAAATAAAATATTATTATATACCTATTATTTTGTTCCTTTAAACATCCTTACCACCATACGAACGTATTGCTGTTGCAAACGAAACTTTATGAATAACGTCTTAGTTTATTTCTAATTACAATTTGAAACTCATCTGAAAGTCGTGACCCATCGTGCTCTAATGAGCGTCCAATGTCACACTCTTTTATGTAAATCAGAAAGCGAGGAGTTCTAGTTCCATAAAGCTACTCAATTTCTTTTTAATTCTTCTTACTGAAACACTGATTTGTATCTCGATTTCTACTAATCTAAGTTTTCAACCATGCCCTGCTGATATCTGAGTCAGAGTTCTAAGTTTCTGTTTCATGTTTTCGTATAGCTCTTTTACACATTCATCCGGAATCGAGGAGTTCCAGCTCTTCAAACTTTCTGTTTTTTTAAAATGATACTATGTATTAGATCGCTAATTTCAATCTCGATTTCTACTAACTCAAACCTTCACCCATGCTCTGCTGATATCTGAGTGAGTGTTCTGAGTTTCTGTTTCATGTTTTCGGATAGCTCTACTATAGGTGCATCAGGAAACGAGGAGTTCTAGTTCCTTAGTTTTTTTTTATTATTTTTTATCCTTCTTACTGAAACACTGATTTTTATATCGATTTCTACTAATCTAACTTTTCAACCATGCTCTGCTGATATCTGAGTGAGAGTTCTGAGTTTCTGTTTAATGTTTTCGGATAGCTCTTTTATAGGTTCTTCAGGAATCGAGGAGTTCCAGCATCTCCGTGGTTCTGATTTTTTTTTATGATCCTTCGTATGAAACACTATTTTCAATCTCGATTTCTACTAACTCAAATTTTCACCCATGCTCTGCTGATATCTGAGTGAGAGTTCTGAGTTTCTGTTTCATGTTTTCGGATAGCTCTATTATAGGTGCATCAGAAAACGAGGAGTTCTAGTTCCTTAGTTTTTTTTTATTATTTTTTATCCTTCTTACTGAAACACTGATTTTTATATCGATTTCTACTAATCTAACTTTTCAACCATGCTCTGCTGATATCTGAGTGAGAGTTCTGAGTTTCTGTTTAATGTTTTCGGATAGCTCTTTTATAGGTTCTTCAGGAATCGAGGAGTTCCAGCATCTCCGTGGTTCTGATTTTTTTTTATGATCCTTCGTATGAAACACTATTTTCAATCTCGATTTCTACTAACTCAAATTTTCACCCATGCTCTGCTGATATCTGAGTGAGAGTTCTGAGTTTCTGTTTCATGTTTTCGGATAGCTCTATTATAGGTGCATCAGAAAACGAGGAGTTCTAGTTCCTTAGAGCTACTCAATTTTTTTTTATCCTTCTTACTGAAACACTGATTTTTATCTCGATTTCTACTAATCTAAGTTTTCAACCATGCTCTGCTGATATCTGAGTGAGAGTTCTGAGTTTCTGTTTCATGTTTTCGGATAGCTTTATTATAGGTGCATCAGAAAACGAGGAGTTCTAGTTCCTTAGAGCTACAATTTTTTTTTTTATCCTTCTTACTGAAATACTGATTTTTATCTCGATTTCTAGTAGTCTAAGTTTTCAACCATGCTCTTCTGACACCTGAGTCAGAGTTCTGGGTTATTTTTGTATGTTATCGGATAACTCATTTATAGATGCATCAGGAAACTAGGAGTTTTTGCTCCTCAGTTCCAGTCAAATTCTTTTTTGATCCTTCTAACTTAAACACTGAATGAAATCTCGATTCCTTCTAACCTATCTTTTTCACAAGGCTCTGCTGATATTTTTGTGAGACTTCTGCATTCATTTAGTTTTTTTTTCTGTTTTTGGGTTTTTGGTTACTAATTATAGCCCAAAAATTCTACGAAAATCCACAAATTACGTCATTCACGGCTGTTTTATTTTTCTAGTAACTGGTCAATATTGTTGTTTAATTTTTTTATTAATTTAGGAAGGCTGAACTCTTTCGGAAATCTATTAGGAACTATAGAGCTCACCACTGTGAACCTAAATCAGTTTTAAAATTTTAATTTTGGAAAAGTTGATCTGCTGACGGAAGTTAGCAGAGCATATTTTCATTCGACTTTTCTGAGACAAAAAAGCCAGAACTATTGTTTTTAAGTATAAGGAACTCTAGAACTCGTCCGCATACCAATAGAACTCACAATTTTTTATGCTCTGCCAAATGGGAAATGATCTGCCAAGTTCACCCACATAACAGAACAGGGGGCTTAAAACAGTCACTTTGGCAGAATCATAATAGGAAAATATTATGAATCATCGTAAAATGTCACAAACTGACAATTCATAGGTAATATGATCTGCGTGCGATTCATATTACGAAATAATTCATCTGTTTGACAGTTTTCTATGGAGATTCGTAAAATGGTCCACATAATATGAATTGCTTTTTGTCAAATCGGAGGAATTGCTAATGACAGCTGGAAATTCAGGAAATGAAATGCTTTTAGAGGAGTTGCTAATGTGACCGTTTTAGGCCCACATAACGTACTAGCCACGACTGAGGTGCGCGCGCACAGGGAGTTAGCATAGCAAGGGTGCGGGAAGATAAGACCGTTTTTTTTTCGGTGCGTCTCACGGCTGTTCACTATCAATAGTTTTTTTATAGTTAAATAGTGTTCCTGTACATTTTTTTTACAATTAACTGTACCAAAAAGTGTGTACAAGATTTTTTTTTTGTTGTGTTGTGGTATGGGACGATTTTTTGCATGGTCCTTTACAATTGACCTCTAATATTCATTTTGAAAGAATTAGACCACAAGGAACATTATTAATCGGTTTCTCAAAAACGGTTAACTGGCCTATTATTTCAGTTAGATTCAGATATTCGAACTTGAATTTGAACTGTATCCAATACGATGTAACAAAGCTTGCGCACATTTGGGCGGCCCGCCTGTTGTTTGCGATGGTTCATAGAAATTGTACGAAAATGATTTATAGGAGGATTTTTGCAATGCGTTGAGTTGCGGTGCGGCCCGCCCTACTTAAGGTGGATGCGCTAGGGTAGCCCGCGAAATTCAAATTTTCTCACGTTTTTTTGCAAGCAGTATCAGGTTGTATGTTGATCTACATATTATTGGTGGCCGTAACAAAATATGGATTTACAGAATTATAAACATTAGAATCAGCAATACAACTCTCTAAGTTCATGTAAGTTGCATTGAACGAAGATTTCATGAAATTTTCATTCAATGCATTTACATGAACTTGCTGATTCTAATGTTTATAATTCTGTACCTAAATCCATATTTGTTACGGCCGCCAATAATATTTAGATCAATATACAACCTGATACTATTTGGATCAACATACAACCTGATACTGCTTGCAAATTGTAAATTGCAAAAAACGTTAGAAAATTTGAATTTCGCGGGCTACCCTAGTGCATCCCCCTTAATCTACGCTACCTTATATTGGCTTTTAAATTATGACGTGTGAATACCTACAAAAGGCCATGCAACACCCCACTAGGCAGTGCCTGCGGCTTGGATCGTGCTGGTTTGACGTGCGATCTATTTCTTTACCTAACAATGTGCAAATACATAATATTATGGACTTGGAGTTCTCATGGCACCCTGGTGATCAATGCCCGTTTGGAGAATTAACATCGTCAAATAATGTACTTGAGAAATATCAAATACTTACACACTTTAATATTAATAGGTACGTTTTCTTGTTGGTGCTGATAAGTTCAGTTCATTATATGGAGGACACACACTGTGTTGGTATTATTTTTTTAAATTAACACCTTTGAACTGAATACGTGATCCAGGTACATACACCTGTAGATATTTCTCGGAAAATTTCACCCGAGGATGAATTAAATATATAATTATTCTAGCGGACCCGGCAGACGTTGTCCTGCCCTAACAGCGCCACATATTGGGTTCAATGGTATTTTCAAACCATCCAGGGACCCACTCAACTTTCATCCAAATCGGTCCAGCAGGAGGAGTTAGGTGACAAACACACGTACAGAAGAATTATATTTACATATAGGAGTTTGTAACAGTTCAAGATATACAATATTTTTAGGGTTCCGTAGTCAACAAGGAACCCTTATAGTTTCGCCATGTCCGTCTGTCTGTCTGTCTGTCTGTCTGTCCGTCTGTCCGTCTGTCTGTCTGTCCGCGGCTTAGCTCAGAGACTGTTGGTACTAGAAATCTGTAATTTGGTATGGGTATACATATAAATCACGCCGACAAAGTGGTAAAAGAAAATCGTAAAAAAATATTTTTTTTAGGGTACCTCCCCTACACGTAAAGTGGGGATGGTTTTTTTTTCTCGTCAATCCCATGTTGTGGGGTATCGTTGGAAAGGTCGTTTAAAAATAATGTGAGTTTGTGAAACCATAACAATTTTTGTTAGAGTCAAGTGTCCCCCAAATGTGGTTAGTTTTGGGTATGTGAAAAAATTCACGGCAGGAGTATATTAACGAAATTAAAAGGAAAACCAAACTATCACCGCTACGTAGGCTCCACAAATTACCGAGTAATAATCGACCCGATCGAATCGAGTTGCAAAAACATGTTCTCCCATAAATTTTGTATGGGAGAACAAGTTTTTCAACTACAATGTTAAGTTTGTTGGATAAATTCATCCCAACTACGGAACCCTACATTGTGCGTGGTTCGACATGCACTTGGCCGGTTTTTTTTTTTAAAGTCAGTTTGACACTTTTTCCGGTAGTAGGTACCAAACAAACAATAATAAGTGTTTTATTTGATGTTACGTACTCGGTTCATTGCGGTTATTTCTCATTGTTGTAGTTGTGGGAAATGAGAGTCGGAGGCATTGAAGAGGCAATTCGGAAGAAACAACGAGATGTGGTTCAGATGTACCGCATATGGGCTATGGGCTCACGCGGAGTGCACTGGATGGAACTCAGCTGAAGGTGTCTGCGATATGAGCTAGATTTTCTTTAACTCCGATTACCCCTATGTTGGTATAATGGGAGTCAAATCTGTTTTTTTTTTTAACTTTTATCATTTCAAACGTTCATTGCCAAAGTGACTGAAATTGATCTCTAATGATAGTTCAATAAGTAAATTATGTTTAAAGGCGGTTGCAATAAAAACTTTATTTTTAATTAAATTTTTTTTTGAGTTCTCGCTTATGTAACCCCATTACCCTCTATTACCCATCCAACTTGTTCCAATAGATCTGTTAAAGCAAAATGGTTGTTTTAAACACCTACTACGTCGTTAATGTACCGAGGTTTACACCTGGAGTATCACTAACTAGTTTATGTAAAACTTGATAGTACTAGTACTATCTTTCAATAAAATTGTTTCAAATTGAGCAAGTGCACAAAACAAAAAAAAAAAAAAAAATGAAACATAAAATTACAACAAATAGGTACATTTTGTCCTTTGTTTCGTAAACATGTAAATGTTAATATTATTATACTCACAAGCTTTCTTTCATTCAACCAGTTCTTCAATTATTTATTTATTGCTTTTTCACCTTTTTCTGTTCGATATCTTGTATAATTGATTTGGATAAAAGGTTAGCTTTTAATCGATTATGCGGGTAAAGTCACGCGCTAATCATTTGTATATTCCTGGATCTCTAGTAACTCTGATTTGCCTCACCTGCAAGTTACCTAGTTAGTTAGTTTGATACCGGGGCGATGTGTCAGACTATTATAACTTCAAAACTAAGACTCCTTTGGACAGTAGCTAGACTACTCAATTTAGGATTATTCCACTTTCCCTACCCATCTATTCCACCAGTGGGACAAAGTGGAATGGGTTCAATTTTGTCGTCCACTGTGTCACACTAATTCGTTTTGGTGGTGCAAATTACACTCGCATATACTCTGAGTACACTTTTTCCCACTAGGGCTGCCATTGTTGGATTTAATAAAATATTAAAAGCAGCCCTAGTAGGAAAAACTAAACTCAGTTTACGCAAGTTTAATTTGCTCCACCAAAATAAATTTGTGGGACACAGTGGACGACAAAATTGTGAACATTCCACTTTCTCCCCACCACTGGTGGGATACATTATAATAATAATAATCATTTTATTTCAGAACAAATATCCATAATTTGTTAGTAAACAATTTACCTTAGATAACTATGTTAGTATACGTGCAGATTTGACAAGTAATGAACGAGCGGGCAATCAAATTTCCCCGCAATGACACTCAAGAGACTGTTCGCGCTGCCCCGGACCCTCTGCAGTAGCGACGCGGCACGCTTACGTCTGATCGCTGCGAAGCCATCTGTGTGCGCATCAGCAAACATTCCCGACGCACTGCAGAAGCGTGGCAGCCCCAACAGCATCCTGAATGCATTGTTGTATTGAACTCGAACAGCATTGATGGCCTTCTGCGTACAACTTGTCCAGAGGCTACACGTGTAACATGTTTGACAATATGCTTTAAAAAGCGTCACTTTCACCTCACACGTGCAACGAGCGGACTACGGACAAGCATGTTGCATCGAACCGCCAATGCTCTTCGCTCCCTTTCTACGTCCAGATCATCTTTGATGCCCGCCGCTACAATATGGCCTAGATATTTAAATTGTTGAACACGTTTTAAGATATTACCTGCAAGTTTAATGGGAGGAAAACTTTCTGAGGACTTAGCTCCAAAAATAAGAACGTCACTATTTCTTCTTTTTTTTATTCCTTTCTTTCTTTCTCTTTTTTTTTTTTTTTTCTTTCATATTAGTGGGGCAATGTGGAATAATCCCTATTTGGATATTTTGCTTTTAAGTGCTCTTACCCCATTAAACTATCTAGGTAGTAGTAGTATATAACTACCTACAGTAGATCGCGCACGTTAGTGGTTAAACTTTGACCAAGAATGGCCTAGTAGTAAATGGCATTTAAACTGAGTTTTGTTGTCGACCTACTGTGCGCACCTCAATTAATTCCTACTAAATAAAGTTACTTTTACAGCTTTAGCATAAAAATATGGCAAACGGTCATTCCTATTCGTATTGGTTTTTAATGGATAGGTACTTACCTCCACGGTAATGTTTTTATTTATTAAGTTATTAATTTAAGAGTATTTAATACTCTTAATATATTGATTATTTAAACTTTTTTTTACTGATTGTCTGTCTGCAGTAATTACTAATCTAATCTAAAATTACGTAACATTTATTGAGTTGAAATATAGTAACCGGTTAGTATGACAGATGGCGCTGGCCGCCTTAAGGGCGTTAGATTTTTATCAAACTTACAGCTAGTAGGCGAAAAGTCGTTGTAGAAAACCTGTTACAATTACCTAATTAATTGCCTTTGTGTAAATCTTTAGCAGAAACATGTGTTGTTTATTCTTAGGGGTTATCTGGTACACCGCATTAATACATTTTTGTTATGACGTGGAACTGTGTTTGCGCACCCACCCAATTTCCAGGAGACATCTTAGTGAGGGGGAAAAACGTTTATTCTTATTAAAGAAAAACTAATTTATTTAATGAAGCAATGAACGTTAATCGTTAATTAACGTTATAAAGTAATTAGTACAGTATTCGCATGGAGTATGTCAAGCGATGAATTAATTCTCAGAACTTGAAATTATATATTCCCTCAATGTTTTATTTTCAAATAACGAGATGACAAAAAGCATCAATTTGCTTGAAATTTTTTGAATAACAAGCACTGAATTCTCTTCATATTTTTCTAAAATTCCGTTTAATTAGTGCGTCACTTTGGAAACCGTTTGCTGTGTCATTAGAGGGGCGGGGCAACATATACACCTGACAATTAATCAACTTAAGGCGACAACGTCAGGGTAGCACGCGAAATTCAAAATTTATTAGTTTTTAAGAAAGTTCGCATTCTAATCTCATTCGCAATCTGTCAAAAATACAATCAATTTAACAACATTTTTGACAAATTTGACAGATTGAGACTTGAATGTGAACGTTTTTTAAGTACGAGTTATTGGTCTTCAGCTTATAAGTTGATCTATATAATTCGCGGCCGTATCAAATATTTATTTACAGAATTATAATCCAAAATAATCTAAGTTCATATATAATCCTTTTGAATGACAATTTCATGAAATCATTACATTTTAGGATTATTCTAACTGTTGGAGTTGTATTGCTGATTCTAATGAGTATAATTCTGTAAAGCCATAGGTGTTACGGTCGTGAATCATAATTTGAATTAAGATACAACTTGACACTGACCTGCAAATCTGAGCTGCAAATTGCAAAAAACATAAGAAATTTTGAATTTCGCGAGAGCTATCTTAGCGCATCCCCCTTAAACCAAGTCTAAATTCTCGTAAATGTCTGAATCCGAATGTTCTCGTTGTAAAAAACATCGTCCTATAACGCTAAAGATAAATAGGAATGATTGTTTTTATAATTAAAATAGATTCCACGTTTTATGTCTTCGTGAAAAAATTTCGTTTCTTTTTAAATAAACGATGTCAAAAAATTTGAAGTCAAAGAAACCAACTCGTTAATTAATCAACGGGAAACCTAAACCAATAAATTGGCTGTGTTAATGAGATAAAAAAACTTTTCGAAACTCAATGATGACATTAAGTCACCTAGATTGATCGGTTGTATAAAGTGTAAAAAATGTTCATAGGTTGTTGAAAATTGGTTTTCAGCAGTATCTACGTCAGAAATGAATTCGACCTTTCCATTGATATATCTATATAATTCCTTTGACTAACTATGTTATCTGAAATAAAAGATATTTTATTTTATTTTATTTATTTATTTGATCGAAACTATACGGCGCCGTCAGTTGGGACTGGTCATCTCTTAGCTGCCATAGCTTATTTAATTTTTGAACGTGCTTTCTACATAGTTCTCACATGTATAATGAAGAACGGGCAAGAAACTCCACGCGTGTCCGTGGAGTTTCTTGCCCGTTCTTCTCCATAGGTACCAACTAACTTTGGAATGTGCAGCTAGTTTCATATTTCTGACTGACCAACCGAATGAGCGGAAAAAGGTATTCCTTATGACGGAAAAGAAAGTAGTAAGAAAAATAATATCCATTACAACAGTGGTAAAGTGATGGTATCTCTTATGGCACCTTGGTAGTGGGCTGTAGCCACGCAATGTATAACCAAATACCCATGCTGCATTTCTGGGCCAGTTTTCCAAGTTCGTGGGTCATCAGGCGGCCAACATCTCCTTAGTGACTTTCATCAGGTAGGCTATCGAGAACCACCAGATGAAAAGTCACTTAGGAGTTTTCTGATGCGTTTCCAACCGTAGTTAAGTTGTCAGGCATGGTTGGAATGTCGCATGTCTGTGTAATTTCATTGGAATACCTTACATAGCGTGGTGCTTACGGAAAATGTTTAGCATTGATGTTTTGCATGAGTTACTATCATTCATCATGCAAAACATTTGCCGGAAGAACTAAACGTGTTGTAATTAATTAATATCAGTAGTTTCTGCAATTGCAGAACTATTTTCGTTGTTGGGAACCCATGAGTTACAACCGTCATGCGTGCATACGTAATTACCTACACCACTTTGTAACTAATTATGTTCAACTATGTATCTATGTTCACATTTATATTTTAGTTTTTTTTTTTTTTACCGGTTTACTTGAGAATTGTAAAAACAATAAATTCTTATTTCTTCGACATAATAGGGTTGTGTTAACAGTTAGCAGAATTTATACTTTTTTTAACATGTTTTTAATACTCAAGTGTGGTCGTGTGGAGGACATGATATGATCCCGCCCCTCTAATGATACATCCATCGGATTCCAAAATGGCGTCGCTGTCAGTTGTAGAAAAATATGGCAGGAAATTGATACTTGTTAGTCAAAATTCTTTTACAAATTGGTCTTGTCTGTCATCGAGTTTTTTGAAAATGTATCGAAAGGTGGTCTTACACTGGAATATTTAATGATATATTCTAAGAATTAATTAATCGACAAACATTCTTCATGCGAATACCACACTAATTACTTTATAAAGTTAATTAACGTCATAAAAATAATATAAAGCTATTTTTTTTTTCTGAAATCGTTGAAAATGTACTCCCTCCTCACACCAAGATGTGTATCTGTAACAGGTAAACAATTATTATAGACTATTTATGTAGGAATTAAATTTACCATGTGGGAATTGAACCTGCTACCAAAAGCTCAGCTAAGGCGAAAAGTCAGCAACTTACTTTTTATCATAGGTACTTATGTAGTAAGTATAACTACACTCCAATCTAAGAAGTCCGTTTTGACGTTTCGTTCTCGTACATGTAATAAAGCGTTAAGCTTTGAGAATAAATTTTTAGTAGATAGCTCGTAAATTACAAACTCTCTAAGTATGTTCAATCGATGTCTCGAGAATCAGTTTATAAGAAACTATTTTCTTTTTCATCGCTACACAAAGCATTTTGATAGCTGTCAAAACGGACTTTTTACTAATAATCCTATTTTTTTTTATAATTGATATTACCTGTGTTTTGGATATCTGATTATGAGGAATTAAGTACGACATGAGTTTTATTAATTTGCAAGGAAGCCATTTTTGTTACACGGTATTCTATTTTATCAAACGCCACCCAGTGAGACGCGGTTAGAGCCGGAACTATATTTGTTGCGTTCCGTATTATAATGGGACAATGCTGCGTTCATTTCAATAGTTATCGCATACACATGATTATACGTACGTACCCATAATAGTTCTATTCGTTTTTGTATAGCATATGTAATTTTTTGTTCAATACTTATCAAAGTAAATTACTCTCTTACGATAGAAAGGTACTGATAAAAATCTATCACGTACTGGTACTACACGCCATCTATTATGCGAGTCGGTAACTAAACTGGATTTGGTCGCTTTAGGAGGAACAGGGTGTAAAGTTCACTCATCCTTCATAGAAAAGGGATCCGAGGATCCTCCGACCAGATGGGTGTTGTGTCTGGCGGGCAACCGCCCAACGATTGATGTCGCGTTCTTGTATATGTCCATTGCACGGTAAACTTTAATTGCGAGATGCAGGATTTATGTGACGTCAGGATTTCTGTGTGACATCAGGTCTTTGATGCGTAGTTCGCATGTGGCGATGTAGATACCGCCACATCACTCCCCTCCGGAGACCGGAGGTCGACAGTGGGCTGAGTCTTTTATCTTGCGATGCTTGCCAGTGCTAGTTGTGGTTCCAGTGAGTCGGAAGCGGGTGTCGCATAGTTCGCGGTGAGTCAGAACTGTCTGCGGTGATTCCCCAGTGGGTTGGGGTGGCGCTGCGTGATGCTCCAGTAAGTCGGATGTGGTACAGAGCCGGGTTGTGACTGAGGGTGATGACCAGGAATGCGCGTTCGCTGCATGATGGTGGTCAGGATACCCGTTGAAGCCGTGGGTGTTGGCTGGCTGTGTGACTCGCCACACGAAAGCTTGCGGGAGTGATGATGATGACGTCACGCTGGAGTAGTTGCACGAAGGTTGCGTTGACGTTCATATTCGGGGTCACCAATTTAGGGAGTATGAGGAACAGGTAGAAAAGTTCACTCATCCACCATAGAAAAGGGAGGATCCTCTGACCAGACGGTTGTTGTGTCTGACGGGCAACTGCCCAACAATTGATGTCGGGTTGCAGGATTCAGGATGCAGGATTTTTGTGACGTCAGGATTTTTGTGTGACGTCAGGTCTTTGATGCGTAGTTCGCATGTGGCGATGTAGATACCGCCACAGTCGCCATTTGCCAAAAGCAATAACATTGAACTTGTCTTGGAATTGAACGCTCAGATCATATTTCAATAGTATTGGAACAAAAATTGATTTTGATTTGAAAGCTATTCAATATAATGAATACTGATGAAGCACTATTAAAAAATGGGTGCTAATTAAGGCAGCTTCTTTAAAATGTCATTCTCGTCTTCAAATATATTTAGTTGTCTAATGAATTAATAGGTCAGCGACGAACTTTTAGCGTCTAATAAATGGTTTTCTAGCGACCATATATTGTAAAACAACTTACTGTTATTATGACGCAGCATGGTGATAATTCTTAAGCAACTAAATTTGTGATATGTCTACGCATTGCCAGCTTCTAAAAAGTGTATCAACTGCATCTATAAAATAATATCAACATACTCTAATTTCTTATTAGTCACCTTTATTTTTATAAGTTAACATAAGTAATTGATGAGTGAATCTACTATATTTGAACATCAAATTACCTTATTATTGTCATCAAATTAATAATGGTCAATGAAAGCTCTAATTTCATGTATTCACCTATCTATTTATAATGTTACCATAAGTAATTGATGACTTGACTATTATACCTACCCAATTGAACATACAAAAAATATTGTAATCAAAAACAATTGCGACGTAATGCACCTTGCGCTAATTAGCCTGCCTGGCTGCGAGCAACTCGGAAGTAGCGCTCGCCGACCGCTGCCGCGGCACCGCTCGCGCGCGGTTGACACAGTTATAACCTAACCTAACCTAACCCATTTCATATTCCGTTATCTGTTCCATTTCGCCCAGTTCACATTTTTCGTCGCGCCCCTCTCATTGCCAACGAGCGTCAGGTACAGTCCCGCGCTTGTGCTGCTAATTTTCACGAAAAATGAATATGATTTATTAATTTACTTGTTGAATAAAAAACTTTGATTGCTAATTTTGAGGCTGGAATTTGATTTTATTAGCAGACAGCTGTTGCATCTCTAAAATATATAAAGTAGCTCACTTACAACATTAGTCGCTGAGTTATCAAGTCAGAAGTAAATATATTTATCGGTAGCTCTAAGCTCTCTACATATTAATTTACGTTCGTAAATTGTTGCTGGTTTTTTGGTATTCTGTTGGAATAGTAAAGATGATGAATGAATATAATTGAAGCTGTTCTATTAACTCGTAGCCTACATATAAAAAAAGACGTTAGGTGCTTAATAAAACTTTTGTTGTTGCACTTATTATTTCCCTTAAAAAATCGAAACATCGATAGCACCAAAACTTAAAAGTCATACTGCCGCATCACAAAACCATAGACAATTTCGAGCGACCATTGTTATTTACTTATTTGTAAAATTTTGAAACGCCGGACCTTACATAAAAATATTTTCTTCTCACGTTAATGTTACGTCTGGTAATTTACGATTTTAACAATAGAAAAAAAGGATTGTAACACAATTTTAAAGTATTATCACCCGGATGTTAATCAGTAAATTATGCGTAGTGGTTATCTACATCAAATACTGGTATTCAGCTGCATCCGGTTGGACTGGGAGCCGACCCCAACATAGTTGGCAAAAGGCTAGGCAGATGTTTATGAATCATAATTAAACTATTATATTCTAATGAACTAGGGGTTTAAATTGTGCTGATGAGAAACAGTAACATTACTACATATCCTATGTCGTTAAATTACTTTGTGTCCATTTATATGTTGTTTATTATTAGCCTTTTGTTCGGACAAACAAAGTGTAGTCTTCAGTCTCGTATTTGGCGTTTATTTATATTTTGTATGTCCGTTTGCCAGTCGGCAAAGACCTCCTCCAACCTTCTCTATTCCTGTCTCTCTCTGGCCACTCTGCCCCATGTCTTTCCAGCGATCTCTCTGATATCATCATCCCACCTTTTCTATGGGCTACCTCTCTGTCTAACGTAACGTAACAAAGTAATATAACACGGCTACATATCAAGCTATACATTTCCAATATAAGCTGATCTCGCATTGTATAGGATTTCCGTAGCAGCGTGTGTAGCGGTTCATGTAGCAGTGTGTTCATGGTACAGTACTCAGTTAGTTCAGTCTAAACCTCTTCTGATTTTGATCACTTAGGGTTAGCCTGACGCATCGCCCTGTTATGAACAGGCGATTAAGAACGTCGCGTGCGCAGTACAGGTAAATCAGAGCTACTACGGTCCAGGATTATAATAATGACTAGCAATGGCACATGACTTTACCCGCATAATCGTTTCAATGGGCCCTTTCATGATGAATACAAGATTAGTTTATTCTAAGATAAAAATGTTCAATGTGATAAATAAGTGATATAAGTAACTTGTTTTACACAAATTGCAAAGCTAACGGGTTGAGACCACCAAGTATTGATATTAAAGAAAAAAATAAACAGTCACATGATACCAGCTGAGTGGTCGGTATAGCCAGGTGAAAAATTCTTCGTTCTCGGTTCTTCCGAACTGTTGACTACACTCGCGACAATCTAAGAAGTCCGTTTTGACGTTTCGTTCTCGTACTTGTAATAAAACGCCATGCCTTCAAAATCAGTTTTAGACTATGTAAATAAGTTGTCGATTACAAACTATCTTAATCGATATGTCTCGGGAATCAGTTTAAAAGAAACTAATGTTGTTTTCATCGTTACACAAAGGATTTTTATAGCTGTCAAAACGGACTTCTTAGATTGTCGCGAGTTTAATAATAAATAGGGATTATTGGTATATAGCCTCTCTGGTAGTCTTCAAGGAGCATCGTCAATATGCCGACACTTTGTTATCGTTCTTATAGTTAGCTGGCTCTTTTCAGCCAACGAGTGGTCACACACACATCGCACACGTCATCCCTCTAGGCTGTCCATCATAACTTAGCCACACAAACCCCGGCCGATGGACAGTCCTCCCGGCAAAACAGCAGAATGTTTTTTTTAATAAATACAAATCGTCCATTTAAGTAATTATTTATCCAGGAGCTCTTGGCTTAGAAATAACAGTCGGTCGGGTCGATCCATCAGGTTAAACTACGCTTGCCGGGGTTGCTCCGTGGATGGGTGACCATTTTCACATATCGAGACTCCTCCGTGCCTCGAAAACACGTTAAGCCGTTGGTCCCGGCTGTCATTTGTGGATCTTTGACAGTCGTTACGAGTCGTTAGAAACCCGAAAGTCTGACAACCAGTCTAACCAAGGGGTATCGTATTAATTACTGGGTTGTGGAGGTCAGATAAGCAGTCGCTTCGTGTAAAATACTGGTATTCAGCTGCATCCGGTTAGACTGGAAGCCGACCCCAACATAGTTGGGAAAAGGCTAGGCAGATTGAAGTAATTTTTTATGGCTAATTGCTACAATTATAATCAGTACGTGGTCGTCCGAGTGAAAATAGATAAACGTATCGTCCAGGCATACCAATGTTGTATCACATCTCCGAGGCTATGAAAATAGAGAAAATGAATTTTCCCAGATATGAGATCTAGTTCGATCGATTTTTTGCTCCCGTAAGCCCCTCTATACAGTTGCACTGTCATCGAAATCGATAGAGCCGTTTTCGAAAACGTGATTACAAACATATAATTATATACAGCGTGTAAAAATAACCCTGTTCGATCATTCGAGGGAGTTGTTAAGAATCATACCGAGTTTTTTTTTTTTATTCGCCGCATTTTTTTTCAATGGGGCTTATTTCTGTTGGCGCGGGCGACGTTCGTCTAGCGGGTGTGTAGGTACGAGGCATTCCATTCTAATACCAAAAACTAATACCACTGGTATTTTTTTCAACTCTGTACAAGTCATTTCATCAGAAAATTTTCTACAGAGGTCATAATTATGTTATAATTATGACCTCTGTAGAAATTGGGGTAATTTCGGTACTAAAAACGTGAATTTTAAATAGTAATAACTTACTTATTTTACAAAAAAAAAAAAACTTTTTTGTAATTTTTTTGCGGTACCTAGGCCTAGACCTTTCGGATCTGGCATGGTTTTTGTTACACGCTGTATAATATTGCTCATTTAATAGTATTGGCGTCCATAGGCGTCATTAAGGCCGTATCAACAAATCACGTCTCAACGTTGACGTCATCATTACTTCCCATTGCAATTTTCATTACGTTGCCATCCGATCTGACGGCAAATTTATACTAAACTTAATAATGTTAAGGTATTAACATACCTTCCGAAGTTTCCTATAAAGCCATTTTATAAAAATATTTTCGGTCACTTTCTAACTCAACTCATGGTTCTAAAAAAATCTAATAATTATGCAATTTTTTTCAAATAGGCATATAATAGACACTTCTGAACGTGAAAATTTACAAGATAATAGATTTGATTCCAGCTGCCCCTTCCAAAAGGTAGTTAACTTCTTAAGGAGAAGAATTGTGCAAGAAACTCCACCGTTACTCTTTTAAAATGTTTTACAATATTTTATCTAATCTAACCCATCTTTCGGAGTGTCCTTTATTTTTTTTTTTATTCGCCGCATTTTTTTTCAATGGGGCCTATTTGGCGCGGGTGACGTTCGTCTAGCGGGTGTGTAGGTACGAGGCATTCCATTCTAATACCAAAAACTAATACCACTGGTATTTGTTTCAACTCTGTACAAGTCATAACATAATTATGAATTCTTCTCCTTAAGAACCAACCTTTTGGAAGGGGCAGCTGGAATCAAATCTATTTTCTTGCAAATTTTCACGTTCAGAAGTGTCTATTATATGCCTATTTGAAAAAAAATTGGGTGCAACTCGCATAAAGTGGCATAAACCGAAGTAAAGTCCAGGAAGTTAGAAGAGGAACAAAAGCTTACATCATTAAAATGTCAATAAGTTTTTAGAGGTTCAATTAAATATGTGTCCTGCTTAGGTGTCCTGCCATTAAGTACGAAGGTGATGGTCTACTAAAGCATACTAAAGTTTTTTTTAAATGTACTACAGAAATTAACATTACCTACCTATATAATGATTATTAGTGGATCCAATTATCAGCACCCTATTGCGTAATATATCTACCACTATCCGGAGGATTTTGATGGAGATTAATAATCCATTCCTTCATAGATGTTTGAAAACCTCGTCGGCACGACAACGTAATTAATGCAACGAAAAAAGAAATGTTTTTAATTTTTTTTATGATTAATTTAATAATGTTGAATTTGTATAACAGCCGCACGGGTCGATTCATCAGGTTAAGCTACGCTTGCCGGGGTTGATCCGTATATGGTTGACCATCTTTAGATACCGAGACTCCTCTGTGCCTCGGAAAGCACGTTAAGCCGTTGGTCCCGGCTGTCATTTGTGGATCTTTGACAGTCGTTACGGGTCGTCGGAAGCCCGAAAGTCTGACAACCAGTCTTACCAAGGGGTATCGTATTACCAAGTTACTGGGTTATGGAGGACGGAAAGGCAGTCGCTCCATGTAAAATACTGGTATTCAGCTGCATCCGGTTAGACTGGAAGCCGACCCCAACATAGTTGGGAAAAGTCTAGGCAGATTGATTGACTATTATATCCGTGCCGACGGTGTGCAACTCGCCTAAAGTGGCATAAACCGATTTGGTCAAGTATTATTTTAATAAATTGATATCAATACTAACGATAATTATATTCCGCCAATAAATTGGCCAATGGGAAGGCGTCGGGCTTTCCAATCGACCAATTAGAGCACTTTATAGCTCTTTACATATAAGGGGACACTTAAATTGGATATAATAGTTAGACCACACAGGTAGGCTTTCAAAAACGATTTGTTTATTAATTTGTTTACATAAAAACAAATCGTTTATGAAACACTATGCCCATATTTTTATGAGCATTGTGTTTAATAGTTGAGAACTCAAACGCACTCGAGGACGCAAATAGTATTTTTATTACTTCATTCACAAGGCGAATGATAGGCACGGTAAAGGAAGGGTGATGGTTCAAAATGGGGTGCATTAACATAACCTCCATGTGTGGCGAACTACTTAATACTTTATATCCTTACTAAATTATAAATGCGAAAGTAACTCTGTCTGTCTGTCCGTCTGACGCGCTTTTACGCCAAAACTATTGAACCGATTTAAATGACATTTGGTAGTCTAGAGCCTGAGAAAGGACATATACTTTTTATCAACATACCCAGCAGGCGAAGCCGCGGGCGGAAGCTAGTACTTAATACTTTAAAGTTTTTGTAGGAAAGTACCTACGAAATCCACGCCGACGAAGTCGCAGGCAAAGTGCTAGTACTTTGTATACTTAACTAGCACTTTGCCCGCGGCTTCGCCTGCGTGTATGTCGATTATTATATACCAAAACCTTCCTCGAGAACCACTCTATCCATTGGTGAAAACAGCATGAAAATCGGTGCAGTCGTTTTTGAGTTTATTGCGAACAGACAGGTGTAACGGATTACTTTGTTTTTACCCGACTACGGCGAAGAAAAAAGGAAGGTCATGCTTTTGACCGATATGTATGTATGTATGTATGTATGTTCATCTGTTCCCTCATATCTTCTAAATCACTCATCACAATTTGACAAGTGAGGTATCGTTGAAAGCGTCTTGATCGTCCGCTGGTTATAGGTTATGTGACGTCACATTAAATTAAAAATGGCGCCCTCTAGAGAACATAAAGTCAGGAACTAAAAAAAAAAGTATGTCCGGCGCATCTTTTGCAGTTAGCCTCGCTACCACCTTGCTGCCAATATCTTTAAAGTATGTCCGGCGTATCTTTTGCAGTTAGCTTCGCTACCACCTTGCTGCCAATATCTTTAAAGTATGTCCGGCGCATCTCTTGCAGTTAGCCTCGCTACCACCTTGCTGCCAATATCTTTAAAGTATGTCCGGCGTATCTTTTGCAGTTAGCCTCGCTACCACCTTGCTGCCAATATCGTTAAAGTATGTCCGGCGTATCTTTTGCAGTTAGCCTCGCTACCACCTTGCTGCCAATATCTTTAAAGTATGTCCGGCGTATCTTTTGCAGTTAGCGTCGCTACCACCTTGCTGCCAATATCTTTAAAGTATGTCCGGCGTATCTTTTGCAGTTAGCCTCGCTACCACCTTGCTACCAATATCTATAAAGTATGTCCGGCGCATCTTTTGCAGTCAGCCTCGCTACCAATATCTTTAAAGTATGTCCGGCGTATCTTTTGCAGTTAGCCTCGCTACCACCTTGCTGCCAATATATTTAAAGTATGTCCGGCGTATCTTTTGCAGTTAGCCTCGCTACCACCTTGCTGCCAATATCTTTAAAGTATGTCCGGCGTATCTTTTGCAGTTAGCCTCGCTACCACCTTGCTGCCAATATCATTAAAGTATGTCCGGCGTATCTTTTGCAGTTAGCCTCGCTACCACCTTGCTGCCAATATCTTTAAAGTATGTCCGGCGCATCTTTTGCAGTTAGCCTCGCTACCAATATCTTTAAAGTATGTCCGGCGTATCTTTTGCAGTTAGCCTCGCTACCACCTTGCTACCAATATCTTTAAAGTATGTCCGGCGTATCTTTTGCAGTTAGCCTCGCTACCAATATCTTTAAAGTATGTCCGGCGTATCTTTTGCAGTTAGCCTCGCTACCACCTTGCTACCAATATCTTTAAAGTATGTCCGGCGCATCTTTTGCAGTTAGCCTCGCTACCAATATCTTTAAAGTATGTCCGGCGTATCTTTTGCAGTTAGCCTTGCTACCACCTTGCTGCCAATATCTTTAAAGTATGTCCGACGTATCTTTTGCAGTTAGCCTCGCTACCAATATCTTTAAAGTATGTCCGGCGTATCTTTTGCAGTTTGCCTCGCTATCAATATCTTTAAAGTATGTCCGGCGTATCTTTTGCAGTTAGCCTCGCTACCACCTTGCTACCAATATCTTTAAAGTATGTCCGGCGTATCTTTTGCAGTTAGCCTCGCTACCACCTTGCTACCAATATCTTTAAAGTATGTCCGGCGCATCTTTTGCAGTTAGCCTCGCTGCCAATATCTTTAAAGTATTTCCGGCGTATCTTTTGCAGTTAGCCTCGCTACCAATATCTTTAAAGTATGTCCGGCGTATCTTTTGCAGTTAGCCTCGCTACCACCTTGCTACCAATATCTTTAAAGTATGTCCGGCGCATCTTTTGCAGTTAGCCTCGCTACCAATATCTTTAAAGTAGGTCCGGTGTATCTTTTGCAGTTAGCCTCGCTACCAATATCTTTAAAGTATGTCCGGCGTATCTTTTGCAGTTAGCCTTGCTACCAATATCTTTAAAGTATGTCCGGCGCATCTTTTGCAGTTAGCCTCGCTACCAATATCTTTAAAGTATGTCCGGCGTATCTTTTGCAGTTAGCCTCGCTACCACCTTGCTGCCAATATATTTAAAGTATGTCCGGCGTATCTTTTGCAGTTAGCCTCGCTACCACCTTGCTGCCAATATCTTTAAAGTATGTCCGGCGTATCTTTTGCAGTTAGCCTCGCTACCACCTTGCTGCCAATATCATTAAAGTATGTCCGGCGTATCTTTTGCAGTTAGCCTCGCTACCACCTTGCTGCCAATATCTTTAAAGTATGTCCGGCGCATCTTTTGCAGTTAGCCTCGCTACCAATATCTTTAAAGTATGTCCGGCGTATCTTTTGCAGTTAGCCTCGCTACCACCTTGCTGCCAATATCTTTAAAGTATGTCCGACGTATCTTTTGCAGTTAGCCTCGCTACCAATGTCTTTAAAGTATGTCCGGCGTATCTTTTGCAGTTAGCCTCGCTACCAATATCTTTAAAGTATGTCCGGCGTATCTTTTGCAGTTAGCCTCGCTACCACCATCTTTAAAGTATGTCCGGCGCATCTTTTGCAGTTAGCCTCGCTACCACCTTGCTGCCAATATCTTTAAAGTATGTCCAGCGTATCTTTTGCAGTTAGCCTTGCTACCACCTTGCTGCCAATACCTTTAAAGTATGTCCGGCATATCTTTTGCAGTTAGCCTCGCTACCACCTTGCTGCCAATATCTTTAAAGTATGTCCGGCGCATCTTTTGCAGTTAGCCTCGCTACCACCTTGCTGCCAATATCTTTAACCCCTAGTGCGCATGCCTAGGTTTACCTAAAAATGCAAATCCCGTCGACCTAGTCTCAAGTTTCTTTTTATTTTTGGGTAGGCCTTCCTAAAAATGGTGATTTCATCACCAAGCAGTAATTTGCACACCATAAATTATACCTTCCTAACTTCGTTATGAGTTATATCATAAAACTAAACTACCAAATAAACAGTATGTACTTACGTGAACTTGCTGTGATGAGATAATTTTTCTTTTTTCTTATTTTCACTCGCCTAATCTAGAAACTATTTATCAATATCACTAATACACACATTCACTCACGTCACAAACACTTGAAAACGTTAGCACAATGTACAGGCCTAATCATAAACACGATAACAGCACCTCATTCCACTTGTAACACGATCTTTGCGATAAGAAACTTTTTGTTTACACAACGTAAATACTCCGCGGCCATTACGCAGCGACGCGCGCAGAGCCGGCCCGAAAACTGGTTTATACTGGTTCGCGGGAGCCGTGGGGTACCGTCAGCGCGTCAGAGTAAAAAGACCGCGAATATTTGTATGTTATAATTTTCAAGTACGATATTATTTTATTATAAATTATTGTTCCTTTAGTCTGTTTATTATGTTACTTTAAATTTTATTAGATGACATAATATTACTCTTTATTATCTCACTATTTGTGTTCTATTACAATAATAATGACCTGTTCAAAAAAACACACGAAAAAAATTTTTGGTTTGAGATATCCCAATTATTATTATTATTTCGATTTCTTTGAAAATAATGATTCATCATTATTTGTAACTAGGTACACTTATTTACTAACAGCTGTGTAACAATTATTATGGACAAAGCATTACATAAATGATTATTCTATCTTTCCTTATTATGTAGGTAGGTACCTAAATCCATTTACCACCCCACCCATTCTCTCTCACGGACAGGAGGACCTGTGTCCCAGCAGTGGGAACATTATAGTCCGATTATGCCTAAACAATAAAAACCGGCCGAGTGCGTGTCAGACCACCTACAATGAAGGATTCCGTAGTAGGGATGAAATTAACCCAAAAACAAACTTAACTTTGTAGTTGAAAAATATGTTCTCCCATACATCGACATACGTCACGGTCAATTCTCCAGCTGCAAATGTAAGTTTGTAATCGCATTTTTTGCGATAACGAAGTATGTGGAGGTAATTATTGTGTTTATTCATCATGAAAGTTTGCCTTTTTGAATTTTTAATTCTTGTATCAATAGTAGGTAGTCGGTTTTTAGAATATCTAATGCACCGCAGTTATGCACCTATGCGGTGCATTAGACATTCCCTCTAGTCTTATGCACCTATGCGGTATCATATGACATTCTCGTAACAGTAATGCGAATAAAAAAGCAAGACATTCGCTGCGAACAAGCCAAAACTACTTCCCTCTGTGCACACACGCTCACACTTACAATTAAAGTACACCTCAGTAAGTGCACGCATGTTTACGAAACCGGCCTCACGTCACTGTTGATAGCGTTGTATTTGTTTTTTATTTGCATTACTGTCACGAGAATATCACATGATACCGCATAGGTGCATAAGACTAGAGGGAATGTCTAATGCACCGCATAGGTGCATAACTGCGTTTGCACTGGCGGAAAATTCACAACAAAACATGTTGAAATCTCTATTTTCTCTCAATGTTCTATACAATTTTTGACAGCAACTAGAGATTTCAACATGTTTTGTTGTGAATGTTTCACCAGTGCAAACGCATAGTAAAAAAGAATATCTAATGCACGGCATACGTGCAAAAGTACTGTTACGGTCGAGGAAGGGTCTTTAGAGACTGGCATACAGACAGACAACGAAATAAGTGGAGGTAATTATTGTTTATTTTTACTCCTCCATCAATGGTAGTCGGTTTTTAGTACAACTTTTCCTAGCTCTTCGTAAGTATGTGGGATACCTACTTACGGAAAGCTAGGAAAAGTTTGAAATAAAACACATTTTGCTTTCAAGAAATATATTATACCAAAATAAAACAAAACTCATACTCAAAGCATTTATTTCAAATAAACCAGTTACAGGCACTTTTCAACTGTCAAGGAGTCGTTCACTTAGAAAGATGAAGCTAGTTGCCCATTCCAAAGAGTAGTAGGTATACACGTATCGACGGGTCGCTAGAACCGGGACAGCATGAGGGTGGCTGAAAAGACAAGAAATACAAATTATTCCACTGAAACTAAATAAATATATATAGTAATATGCTATACTGAAAATACTTACCGTGGTTCGCGGTGGGGATGGGGACAGATCGGAGCGCGGGGTAGCGTCAAGGAACCCCATGATGATAGCGCGACGGGCGGCGCTGTCTGGGGCCCTTTTGCACGGAGCGGGGGTCACACTCGTGACCTTGAGGTCGAGGACAGCCTCGCCATGCTGAAAATATCATAAAACAATCATTTACCAAATTAATGGCCTAGGAAAATACCATGATCCTAAAAAAACATTCATACTTTTTGAGGACATTCACCTTTTTTCAAGTCGGTAAAAAAAAAAAACAATAACTTCGACATTTATTTTTCTTACACATGTCAGTTATGTAAACTGCAAGAAATAATAAAATGTAATCTTTCTTTTTTTCTTTCTTTCTTTCTTATTGGAACAAAAAATTCTAGTTGGATTCTTTTTGCAGATAGTACTTTTTACTGGCCCCGCCTACTATGAGCGCTGTGTCATGGTACGGGGGAATCGCCGAATTGGAAATACGATTACGATAACAATTCGCAATAATATCAGTAGCTATTAGCCAAATTATGTTCGTAGATTATTTTGCTAGATACTTATGTGTATTTCAAACAGTATACAAGAATATTTATTGTAAATACATTACTAAACATGGCGGCGACAGCGTCAAAATTGTTTACTACAAAAGTTTCGTTACTTGTTCACTTAAATATTTATCACTTTCCGATAAACTAACACTCTATACGAAATCCACACTTATTTCTCAGTAATTCTGTATAAAATTCTTATAAGATTACTCACCGTTTTCTTCTTTTATTCTGTTGCGAACAAACGTAAACAACACTTGACACTTGACGAATTTTGCCAATATGGCGTCGCGCGTCACACGACCACAGATAGATTTTGTTTGTTAAGTTTTCGTTCCGTTTTTAGTGGTGTTACCAAGAAATTGTTACTAAAATCAGTAAACTATTAATCGATTATTCGAATGATACAGCCAGATCGTGTTGCAAGTGCAAATAAACGACAAAAATCATCGACCAATGGCAACAATTGTCGCATGATACCCCATAGGTGCCATCGACAGTTGGGGCGTTTTCGTTCATGATACCTATGGGGTATCACGTGACAGTTGAGAAGTTAAAGTATGTCCGGCGTATCTTTTGCAGTTAGCCTCGCTACCACCTTGCTGCCAATATCTTTAAAGTTTGTCCCGCGTATCTTTTGCAGTTAGCCTTGCTACCAATATCTTTAAAGTATGTCCGGCGCATCTTTTGCAGTTAGCCTCGCTACCAATATCTTTAAAGTATGTCCGGCGTATCTTTTGCAGTTAGCCTCGCTACCACCTTGCTGCCAATATATTTAAAGTATGTCCGGCGTATCTTTTGCAGTTAGCCTCGCTACCACCTTGCTGCCAATATCTTTAAAGTATGTCCGGCGTATCTTTTGCAGTTAGCCTCGCTACCACCTTGCTGCCAATATCATTAAAGTATGTCCGGCGTATCTTTTGCAGTTAGCCTCGCTACCACCTTGCTGCCAATATCTTTAAAGTATGTCCGGCGCATCTTTTGCAGTTAGCCTCGCTACCAATATCTTTAAAGTATGTCCGGCGTATCTTTTGCAGTTAGCCTCGCTACCACCTTGCTGCCAATATCTTTAAAGTATGTCCGACGTATCTTTTGCAGTTAGCCTCGCTACCAATGTCTTTAAAGTATGTCCGGCGTATCTTTTGCAGTTAGCCTCGCTACCAATATCTTTAAAGTATGTCCGGCGTATCTTTTGCAGTTAGCCTCGCTACCACCATCTTTAAAGTATGTCCGGCGCATCTTTTGCAGTTAGCCTCGCTACCACCTTGCTGCCAATATCTTTAAAGTATGTCCAGCGTATCTTTTGCAGTTAGCCTTGCTACCACCTTGCTGCCAATACCTTTAAAGTATGTCCGGCATATCTTTTGCAGTTAGCCTCGCTACCACCTTGCTGCCAATATCTTTAAAGTATGTCCGGCGCATCTTTTGCAGTTAGCCTCGCTACCACCTTGCTGCCAATATCTTTAAAGTATGTCCGGCGTATCTTTTGCAGTTAGCCTCGCTACCACCTTGCTGCCAATATCTTTAAAGTTTGTCCCGCGTATCTTTTGCAGTTAGCCTCGCTACCACCTTGCTGCCAATACCTTTAAAGTATGTCCGGCGTATCTTTTGCAGTTAGCCTCGCTACCACCTTGCTGCCAATACCTTTCCTACATTCCTGCCAACACAAGAGAATAAATTATTTGAGTCTATCTCTGTTGCCCATGACTTCGTCTGCCTGTATTTCGTATTTTGGGGTTCCGTACCCAAGAGAGCCAACGGGACCTTATTCTTAAGGCTCCATTGTCCGCCCGTCTGCCTGGCTGACGATATCCCCATGCAAAAAACGAAGCCACAATCAATAAATACACTTGACATGCAGCAATCTAACTTCTAACTAATCTAACTAATATTATAAACGCGAAAGTTTGTTAGTATGGATGGATGGATATTTGTTACTCTTTCACGTAAAAACTACTGAATGGATTTGGATGAAATTTGGCAAACAGATAGTTTATAACCTGGATTAACACATAGGATACTTTTTATCCCGATATTCCCACGGGATCGAGACTTACGTGGGTGAAACCGCGGGGCGCAGCTAGTAAGTAATAAAATTTTCATTCAGAAGAATACTATAATATAAACAGCAAAAATACAATGTCAACATGTTTTTGGCGCCGGCGCTAGTGAACTCACGCCGCCGCGGTTATTGATTAATTCAGTTGCTGTAAATTGTGCTATGTAACGCCATCTATCGCGTTTAGTGTAAATCAATAGTATTGTGGGTCTAGTGAACCACGGTTGCTGAAAGTGGGGTCTTAGGTTCGATCTTCAGGTCGGAAATAGTTATTGGGTCTGGAGGTCAAGATCTGAGGGCGGTTGATGGCAATTGGCTCTCCCTTATTACATGGGACATAACCACAATTAGCATAATGTTAGTGTACTGTAGCTCTCTGCCCATTGTTTTGTAATCGTAATCATAGGCAATAAACATTATGGTGAAACATTGATGCATAATAATATTATGCGTAATGATCATTATGCTGAATTTCGATATGTAAATTATGTCAATTTATTTTATGCTTATCATTAGTAAACACAATCATAGAAAATTGGAAAGAAAATTTACAAAAGTGATGAAGGAGGATTTTTACAATGCGTTGCGAAGCGGCTCGGCCCACCCCAATGCTGTGGTAGCCTTAAAAGTTCTAAAATTCATATACTTATAAACAAATTAAATGCAAAACAAAAATTAACATAAAT
Organism: Lithophane ornitopus; assembly: GCA_948473465.1. NCBI lineage: Eukaryota > Metazoa > Arthropoda > Insecta > Lepidoptera > Noctuidae > Lithophane > Lithophane ornitopus. The sequence continues at coordinate 14,572,251 of OX419622.1, read as the reverse complement.
CCTAGATAAAATTCAACTTTTAATTTCAGATTCAATCAACCGATTGATCAATCAAGATATGATTGAAACGTGTTTGCGGTGGCATGGTGGCAGTGCCGTTAGGAGAGATGATGAATATTCATTGATTTAAGTGACACTGGTGATGGGCTACAGTTAAGTGTATTGGATGCTGTGGACCGAGTGCAAACTGGTCGTTTACTTCTTAATTTATTTTTAAATTATGGAAATATTTTATCAGATTTTATCTGAATCATGATTAAAAACAATTCGGTGAGGAGATATATAGTCCTCCAGACCGTATAACGCCCATGGCGACCAATCTCTACGGAGACTAGTCTTCGGCGCACAAGTGTGTGCGCAGACACAGGTGTACTCTCTCTTCCCTCACTCTCGTAGTCCGATGGGGCGGCAATCCGACATCACGACACACGGATCAGGATCACATATAATTATATAATTGATGTATACAAAATATTGTAAAACATTTTTAAAAGAGTAAAGGTGGAGTTTCTTGCCCATTCTTCTCCATACGAAAACTACCTTTTGGAAGGGGCAACTAGAATCAGTTCTATTTCTTTGTTTTTGACGTTCAAAAGTACATTTTACGTGCCTATCAGTGGCGAAGGCTGATATTTTGGGAGAGGTAACCTGGAGCAAAAAATGCTTACCTAGGACAGCCGTGGCGAAAAGCTACTTCTTGTTTACCTAACAAAATAACGGTGTCAATAAACCGTTTCATTAAATTCCTATTTCGATCTACTTTTCTATTATGAGCTTCATGCTAATTAGCGAAAAATGATTGTATCCTACTAGTCCCGAACTCATGTAACTCCAAACAGCTACGAATATGTTTTTGCTTTTTAGATTAATTCGTCAGATTATTAATATCTGTAAAACCCCCTTTATTCCATAAACTACTAGAATCGGAGAAAAGTAAACACGGGAAACAATACATTTTATTTAATTTACAACTGCCAGTCATCCATGGATATTTATCGTAAAGGGAAACATTAAAATGTCTGAAAAAGCTATCCCGTCGTTTGTATAATTTATAGTCATAACTGAGCGAGCACGGCCTAACGTAATTATGTGTTTCTTATTTTCGAAACTTAACCTTCAAAAGCATGTTTCCTCACAAAGCAAATAATCTGTTAAACAACAATCTAAAGCTATTAATGCCGCCATCCTAATCCTACTGATTGTACTAATTACTTCTGCTTACCCCAAATACTTAATTACAACGTACACTTTCGCTAAACTCAAAAAACTGTATTCACTGTTTTATACCAACAAACAAATACTACTACTACGATACTCGTACTGATAAACTAATGATTTCAATTAATAATACGAACAAAATGCAAATTAACTGCTAGTGTAAACAAAATAAAATGTTATAATGCGATTAAGTCAAACATCAACCACACAATGTCTAGCGTAGTGTCCTGTCCGAACTCCGAGCCGAACGTATTACGAAATTCAACGAACCGATATCGCCCCATCTCGTTCACGCGCACGCAATTTTCGATAGCTGTATGTACCATAACTCGATTTGCGCCGGCTTGCTGACGCCCATACGAAACCGGGGTGTCACGTGACCAAAGTGACGTCATGACGCCTTGATTTATGAATGATCGAAAAGCCGATCGAGGCGCCGAGTTATTTTAGAGAATTTTTTTTTGCTGTTGGGAGACAACTAAGTCAAAACATTAAATTATTTACATTGCGTTTTGTATAGTTTTAATTTGATGGAGTATCAGTGTTAAATACCTATAGTGTGATTATTGAACAAACATTTTAACACTACTGACTGTATCATTTTTCAATGACGATAGAGTGGTTTCGTTCCGAATTTCAGAAGGGAAGCCGATAGGAATAGGCTTATATGGAGCCTTCGCCCCTGGTGACTATTTGAAATAAATTATTTGACTTTGGTAAGGATATAGGAAGTCGCTAGAAATATAGTTTGACAGATAAATAGATACATGGCCTGATGCTTCAGTTAGGTTCTTCTCCGGTTGAGGGAACTGTTGGAATGGTTTCTCTTACTGCTATCGTATGGAAATTGAGTAAAGGGACACATACACGTTGATACACGTGAAATTGGATACCAAAATATAATCACAAAGACATGCAACATTTTTTTTAAATAACGTCACTTCTGTAATCCAGGTTTGGGCAGAGGTGCATAGTAACACAAGATGTAATTGTATATGTTACAGTTAAAACCAGATTTTAGAAAGAACGCGTTTTCCCTAGTTAAAACTAATTTTTACTAAAAGCCTTTGTTAAAACTAGAAATTCTAGTTTTAACAAAGGCTCAATATTCATTTTTGAGCATTAGTTAATTCTAGTCTAGAATTAACTAATGCTCAAAATTGAATATCAGTTAAAACTAGTTCTTACTAGACAAAACGTGTTTTTTCGAAGCGAATCAGTTAAAACTGTTCCGACCGAGATTACCTAAAGTTCCTTTTTGAAATTTTATGATTGTGTTCTGTTGACTTGTTTGATTATTTTATTTACTTTTAATTATATTGTCACCTTGGCAACAACTTTATGTCGATGTTCCCTAAAATGTTCCTTTAGTGTAAGATTTTTTATTTTATTAGGTATACATGACTGTGTCCTAGATTTTTTTAATTAATATTTTTATAACTACATCTTGTTTTCAATCCCAAATTAGTTTCTCTAGGCTAGTTTTAACTAAAGCTCGGAGTGACAACTAGTTTTATCTGAAAATCAGTGGTAAATTCTAGTTTTGACTAGGTATTTCTAGTTTTAACAAAAGCATTTAGTAAAAACTAGTTTTAACTAGGGAAAACGAGTTCTAACGAAAAACGGGTTTTAACTGTAACATATATACTGTCTGTGTCTGTCTGTTTCAGGTTGTAGGTTCAAATCCGGGCAAGTTCCAATGTGACTTTTTCAATTCATATTGTACTAAACTTGATGGCTTGACATTACTGTCATTAGTGAAGGAAAAACATCATGAGTTTGTAAACGTTTTCTCTATTTAACCATCAATCCATTTCTAAATATATAATAATCCTATAAATCAAGAATGAAGACGAAGATCAAATTAATCTCAAGAATAGCAATGTTTTTCATCCAACAATACACGTAGGTACTTGTAGTTGGTACATCATGCGCACGCGCCGCGAGTTTACAACGGCAGTTAATAACACCCTGAAAGATGTGCTGTGGCGCCATCTGTTGCGTTTGGCACGAACTATAGTGGCTACTTAATAATTACTCAATCTCGGTTACATCATAATGAAGGAATTTTAACTTATTATGAAAGTAACTATATAACAAATTGACTATTGATTTTCAGGTACATTAAAAGAAAAAAAAAACAATATATGAATACATATTATTATGAGACTGAGATTATTTTATGTTCATTTTATTTCTATTAACCGACTTCAAAAAGGAGGAGGTACTCAATTCCACTGTTTTTTTTTGTGTTTGTTACGCGATTACTCCGCCAATTATGAGTTCATTTTAATGATTATATTTTTTTTGGTAGGTCATGCTTCAGAGGTAGTCCCATATAAATTTTATTAACTTTGCTTGCGTAGTTTTTGAGTTAACTTCAATAATACGTATTTTTCTCACTTAGCCATATGGATTATGTTTTAAGTTCCTGTTACTGTTATTTACATACCAGGTAGTGGTATTCGTATTTGTGTGGGGGCAGGTACCACAACTAAAAAGTGAAAATAAAAACTTTTACAAAAAAAGATAACCGACTTCCAAAAAAATCACTAAAATGTGAAAAAATAACTTTAATTTCGGAAGTCGGTGACAAAAAACGAAAATTCAAAACCAAAGACACTGACTTCCGAAATTAAAGTTATTTTTAACTTTTTAGTGTTTTTTTTGGAAGTTGGTTGTATAATATTTGTAAAAAAAAAAAAATGCATTCATGACCGGTCTATATCAAATTAGAAAATTGAGTGTAATGACCATAATTATTGTGTTACTCAAACATCAAAACACTGGTATGCTGAGCCTTTCATCAGGGCAGTTCATGTGCAGAGCAGGTCAAGTTGCGCATATGGTTCAAAATCACTTGACACTTCGCATGACATTTCATTTAATGTCAAATAATTACTTTGTCGTTGTCAAATGTTGCATGCATGGTAAACAAATATACAGAAAATCATAAAATTAACTTATGAATGAAACAAAACCACAAATTATTTTTATAAAATGAATTATATTTTTTTTTTTTTTTTACTAATTAATTTACGTTATTAAAAAACAACTAAAATAAATAAAATATGCAATTATTGAATATATTATCGAAAAGAACATTGCGTTAATTATTTTTGTCTACCCACATGAGAGAGAATAAGAACTCGCAAAATTAAAATGTCAATGAAACCGTAGTCGCATACTCGCGATCTGCTTCATATAAAAGACATCAACGACTTTCGTACTGAAATTGTTTATTTCCTTTTTATGTTTTATTTTATAGATTTCTTATCAAATTAATAAATCAATACATTGATTGTTAAATTATAATGATTCATGTGTATATAAACAAAACACAATCATAACATCACGCCTGTATTCCCCGAAAGGTTAAGCAGAGGTGTTTAAGCAAAAAATATTTTTTTGATAAACAAAATAGATTGAATAATTAACCTACCTTCAATGCAAATAGCTTAATAACCTGAATAAAAAAGGTAGGAAACGGTGCTACAAGCGAATAAATTAGTAATAAACATTCTGATATAACAGTGTCAGACATAAATTGATGGTCGCGCCATCACTGATGTGTTAGAAGTTAGTGAATTAATTAAATAAATATAAATCTTGTGATAAACACGACAGCCCCACTTCCGTTGTTAGGCACACTACGGCACTTGTTGCAGATAGCACACTTGCGCACGGGCAGAAAAGGATTAGAGAAAAGATGTTTGAAATAGTTCTTCGGCTCCTCATTCGTTGCGGAGACCGCGGGCAGAGCGCGCGCGTTCGGTCTATAGAAAAAAAAATAAAAAACAAAAATACGATATACCAGTTCATTCACGGTTCGCCGGCTGGGAGCTTTTTGGGTGCAACGACCTCCGGTTATATCATACTGCTGTCATTTTTTTAAACGAACGTCCTTGCGATGGCGCGAACAGCTGACGATCGAAATCCCGACGCGACATCGCTGCACTAAAAAGTTGAGTGGCCGAATGTTTCAACTTTAGTGATTTGAAAAAAGAATCAGTGCTAGTGCGCGAATGTTTTTTTTTTTCAGTGAAGTGTTTAGTGCCAGTGATTTTAAGTGACAAGAAACAGTAAAGAGGTAAGTCTTTATTTAGTAAATTACGTTACTATATGTGGTTTCGCGTTGTTCAGTTAACACTAGTTTAATGACTTTTGTGTTTTTTCTGCGGCTTAATATAGGTCGTCATTAATTATTAAGTGTTGTAAGTAGGTCTCAGAGGTATTGTAATATTTTTTATGGAGTTGATTGAGATATAAAGGCTTTCCTAAGTTAATCGGTTAAGTATTCTTAATGGTTTAAAAGGCGTTCATAATTTTCCTGGTTTTAAATTATTCCTCCTTGTCGTTTTGAACAAAAATACTGAAACGGAACCTGTAATTAACAGGAAGTAAACGATGACATTTAAATATTATCTCATGTCAAAAGAGTTTACAAAAACAATAATTACTCTAATTATTCCTAACGAGCCTTCACACGTAAACTAACCAACAATTACAAAACGTCCTCGTCAAAACCTTTAATAACCACGGTTAACTTAACTACGTTTACCAAGCAAATGAGCCCGTTGGGTTACCTGTCAAAACGGATCGGTTTTAGCCTAAAGCGATGTACGTACGGCCTAATATCTAGATCTAACCTAACCTTTGTAGCAAATGTTTATGATGAGAGCAATAATCTCGTACCCTGAAGGCGGCGTTTTGACATTCTGGTTTTTTTTTTTTTATGAGAAAAAAGTTTGATTCAAACTTTGAATGATTATGAAGACATATTTCAGGCTGATGTGTAAATAAAGCTGTCGGGCTCTTCGCTAGGCAGATCTTTTTCTTAGCTATTTTAGCTAAGCTACCAGACGGAGCGCGCTCGTATCCAAAAAACACCGAATCTAATTAAAATGTCCTTGAAACCTACAGATTTTGTTACTTATGGTCCATGGTCCTCAAAACAAGTCTGGTGATATTTTCATGAATTGAAAATGTTTTCATTACATTATTTGTGATATGCTGAATGAATGTCGTTCACTTCAGTAACTGATGATTACCATGGATGAAGTCAAATTGAGGTACCAGATGATGGAATAATTTTTGACAGAAGTCTGTGATTATAGTCTATTTTGCGGTAAAAAATTAATTAATTACCTTTATTATTTAGGAGCTCGTGGCTAAGCAATAACAGCCGCGCGGGTCGATCCATCAGGTTAAGTTACGCTCGCCGGAGATGGTCCGTAGGTGGGTGACCGTCTTTACATATCGAGACTCCTCCGTGTCTCGGAAAGCACGTTAAGCCGTTGGCCCCGGCTGTCATTCGTGGAACTTTGACAGTCGTTACGGGTCGTCAGAAGTCCGAAAGTCTGACAACCAGTCTTACCAAGGGGTATCGTATTACCCAGTTACTGGGTTGTGGAGGTCAGATAGGCAGTTGCTCCATGTAAAATACTGGTATACAGCTTCATCCGGTTAGCCAGAAAGCCGACCCCAACATAGTTGGGAAAAGGCTAGGCAGATTTATTGAATACTTACCTTTATTACTTTGACGTTTCGATCGCATAACATCGACCAGTGTTCAAGTCGGAAAAGTTATACGTAAATACATTTATATAATCTCAATGTAATAACAAGAAATACTTACTGAAACGCTTGTTCAACTTACGTTATAGATGAACTGGTTCAATAATATACTTAGGTAATAATAACGGATCAATCACAGCATTCATAGCCATGGCAAACAGTTTGAAGATACCAATAATATGTTATTTCTAGCACATAAAAGGATGGTAAGTACTGCATATTTTATGAAAGATCTGCTGCCTGTTCATAAGACGAATCCCTAATTGCCATTTGACGATACTGACTACTAAATTGATGAGGGTAAAATGGATGCAAACAGGAGGTTTGGTCCAAAACCAGGATGGAAGATGTACTCAAACTCAAAGCATTTATTTCAATCAAACCATTTACAGGCACTTTTGAATTGTCAAAGAGTCGGTCAGTTAGTCAGAAAGTTGAAGCTAGTTGACTGAAATAACCACGATGATTTAGTAAAGAGCAGGTACCGTTTATACCACAAAAGTGTATACAATGCTAAGAAATAATGCGATAATTATGTGTTAGACGATAGGCCATATTGAATAACGTTCGAATTGTGAACTTTAAGATACTTCCATATTAATAGAGTAGAGTTGAATATTGATAAAACCGAAGTAGCAACAAATATCTCGACCCGATATTACTTATTCTTAAAAATGATTAGCAAATAGTCGTATGATCCTTCCGAAAAGTATACGAAAAGGTTGGTCTAAATTCCATCACTGAAAGATCTCAAAAGTTTCTCGCAAACGAATTCTCGGAAAACAACGAGTCTAAATCTAAATAAATGCTGAGTCACAATCCAATTTAAGTTGTTATTGTGAGTTGAGACTGCAGGCGTAAAGTAGACGGCGGCGCTTGAAATCTCGCGCCGGCGCCGATCTGAAATGAGATGACGTTGACCTCGAACTGATAAATTAACTCAAACGCAAGGCACTTATTACAAATAACCCATTTACAGGCATTTTTGAATTGTTAAGGTGTCGGTCCGTCAGAAAGACGAGTAAGCTAGCTGGTACTAACAAACTCTAGTCAACCCTAGTGATGACGATCAAGAGTGTTAACGTTGAGAAAATCCTTTGCATAGATTTCGACTAGAAAATGCAAAGGATTCTGTTGGACTTTTATTGACTAAACCACAAAATTGACATATCTATTGATCTATGATTGGGCAGAGATGCATAATACAACAAAGGTTACTGATAACGGTTACTGGTTGTGTGTGAATCGCTGCTGCAAGCTTTCTACATCGGTTACTACATCTTTAAGGCAGTGTTAGATAAGTATTTAGGTTAAGTGTACTAACATAGTTGATAAGAAAGATTGTTACTAACGTTTTGAGTCATGTTACATGTGAATTAAATATAAATAAATAAATAAATGCTTGCCCTGACTGGACAGGTCCACTCAAGTCTGTGTGGTTCTTTCCTCAAAAGACTATTTCAGATATTAATATACATGGTCCTCATATAGCCTGACCAAGATTATGTCTGGACCTTAAAAGAGACTGCGACCTCTGAGTTTGTTTCGGCCTTTCTTCTCAGAGTAGTCAGATAGGAAACGCCGACCTCATCTAGCTATTTTTTTTTTTAGTATGACATTTAAAAGTAATTCCGATATCCTATTTACAGAATAAATAATTTCATTTCATTTCAACATATCGCCAGTTATGTTTAACTCCCATGTTATTGCCTTTTGCCATTAACCGAGAGAAATTTAAATTGAAAAGAAAATATATCCACCAAATTACATGGATTTAAACTTATGTTACTTATCCTAGCTCCAGAAGAAAGACCGAAACAAACTCTACTTCTATTCTTCAAACTATATAACAATGGAGTCTGGGAGAAGTTCTTTTCATTTAGTTATTTACAAATCCCGTCAGTTGTTTGCAATAGCTAAATGAAACAAAGTTCCCATTAGCATGTCTTTGTAGGGAGGGACTATATTTACCAAACTTTTTATTTTCTGAAGAACAGGTTACATTTATTGACATTGTGTCTACAATCCATACATTTTTGGGCTAAATGTGAAAGAGCCCAAACAAAAAAAGAGCTAAGTATATTATTCCGTAAGATTACGTATTCTTCTCTTCATTACGTTTTATTACTACAATCTATTACTTTAATTAGACTACTATTAATTATTTTAACAGAAAACAGTATTTTTCAAAATCGTATAACACGTAGGAAATTGCCCTACAGATTTGGACCAATAGTGAAAAGTGAAGAGAATAATATGTTCTAACGGAATATATCATTTTTTTTGTTTGGACTTTCATTATTTAGCCCAAAATTAATGATCTCCTTTTCCATCACAGTCATATGGGTTCACATAATATTTTCTATTTCAAGGCGAATATAAATAAAGAAGACAAAACTGCGTGTCAGGCAGCAGCGTCTTCCCGATATTTCTTCATCTTTTCATTATATCGACACAAAATATATCTGAGAAGTGAAATATTAATATTAATATCTGATCTTCTTTTCAAATAAATATTATTTTATAATAATTCTAATAATTTATTTTTTGTATTTTTAAATGTTTTTATAAAAATATTTAAAAAGGTTAATAATACGTATTCAAAATGAAATAAAGGAACATAATTCTAATATGCAATCGCCAATCATTCAGCAAAGCAAAGTGATGACTTTATTGATTTTTCTGCTTTGGAGGATCATGCTCATCAGTGCATCGTCGAGGGCTGATGATGACTTTTATTTTATTTATATTTTTAATCTTTTTCTAGAACTATCAGGGTTCCTTGTTGACGACGGCACCCAAAACAGCATAAAATTAAAAAATACTTACTCCAACTGAATGTGATGTGTGGTGATGTTCAAACAAACGATAAAATATTGTGATGCCTTGAGGTTTCACTAGATGGCGCAACGATACTCGATACCTATTGAAGTTGCATGGATACTTAGCCGTTGTAAAGTGAAAAATGTTATTCTACTATATATAGGAAATACATCAGGATAATGGGTACTTATAGAGAGATGTTATTTGAAGACAGTGGACAAAAAAACGGAACATTTTTTTTAAATAGGTGTTGGATTTTTCATTAAAAAATTCTTAGTAGCAAGCAGCGAAGTCTTAGCCTGGGGGCCAAGTCTACTAATTTACAAACTTCACAATGATCAGTTTTTGACAGATATGCCATACAAAATCTGTCAAAAACTCCCTGGATTTGTGCCCGGTTGATGGCATTAGGCTCGCCCCCAATTACATGAGACTTAAACATAAACAATAATATCTGGCGAAAGGTTTGTATAAGAGGTAATACAAAGAAAGGCAAACACGAATGGGCAAACTAAAATTTTGATGAAATATACTACCAAATTCCACCATATTTAGTAAGCAAGACCATTCGCACTTCTGCTATCCTCTGCCTAACCCTTTGGGGAATACAAGCGTTATGTTATATTAAAAACTATCCGTAACAAATAATTAAAAGTATATTACAGCATCGTGCTTCAATCTACCAATCGATTCGAACAACGTTCGTGAGACAATGACTTATAAAGATACAATCGGAGATTTTCTTTCACTTTCAAGATATCGACTCGGAAAATATTTACGAACAATATTTACATCATTATTTTGTAAACAGTAACGTTGCGTAATTGCTTAGCTTTCAGTAAAAAATTACCATGCGTTATTTTACCTATTACAAAGGCCTCCCTTTTCATTATTTGTCTGACTTTCTGTATGCTGGAGGACTCGAAAAGCTCATATTCGATAAACGTGATTCAATAAGAATCACGTTTATCGGATAATTATTTTAATCATATTTAAAAAATAATGGTTTAGTATAAAATATTAATCTTCTTCTTCTTAGCGTGTCTATTAAAAAGAAAACAAATTAAAAAAATATCGATTTCAAAAATAATTATGCGTTATTTTATCGATAGTTTTTCAATTTGTTTGTCCCAAAAAACAGCAACGTGATACAGTATGCTTAAATATAAATAAGTCTAGTATAGATTTATAAGATTTGGAAGATAACTTCCTTGAACGTGGTAGAGGTGCATTAAATGAAAGAAATGATTTCAATCCTTAGCAATAATTTTAGATTGATCCTAATTATGACGGTACCCTGAGCAAAACGCCACGCTAGCCGCTTTTTATGAAGTTTTTAGGATCTACTTGTTAATTAAAAAGAAATATCAAATAATAAAAATACATTTAATTAATAATCTTGATTCCAAAATTGTGCATATTTTTTTTTAAAGGAGTATAATATATTTAATTAATCTCCTTCCAACGAAACCATAAAAATTAGTAATAATTATTGTTATCATGCATCTTCTCATAAAGTATACATGATTTAATTTTGCTACTGACACTAATGGATAGACAATTTAATAATGAACATGTTGTAACAAATTATTTTTTTCGAAAGACCATTAATGCTCGTGCAAACAGACGCGAAATCGCGGGCGCGTCGCGCCCGCGATTCACGTCTGTTTGCACGAGCCTTTACTTACTTTACTTTTACTAGGTACTAAGATTTTATTCTAAAATCTGGGCGAATTCACTAGTATAACTCGCAGGGATTTTCAGTCGGCAAAAAGGGAACGAATGCTCAAGTTTATTTTGCCTTAATGAAATAACTCCACATTTACAGCAATATCTTCAAATTCCTCATAAATGTTCATTAATTCGTTCCACATATAATTTCCCTAAAATTTCCATGTAAAGGCATCTTTAGACGGGTAGTTCAGAATATGGAGGTCCTCGCAAATAGAGATATAAGTCGAGCGACATTATGCGCTCGCGACGGGGGTGTAGGCAATTGTTAATGTCAACGGTAGTTGATAAATTGCTCTGTAACGTTACATTATGGATATATTGTTCTTTGTTACTGTGTTTTTTACTTTTGTATCTACTATATACATATATGTCAATGTTTGTGGTCTGTTATGGAGCTCGCAGAAGTTCAAACGTGACCAAAGTTCTGTAACTGGATAAATTGTTAAGTTATGAGGAATGAGATGTTCAACGGGAATTAATGAAGGGAAAGGATTTTTGAAAACTGAGTATCTCAGAGCGGTTCAAATGATGCAGGTTTAAAGGTACACAGTCAGTCACGTCAACGCCAAGTAGCTGATCAGTCACGTCAACAAATATAGTAACGTAGAAGTTGTATGGCTACACGTCAGTAGGAGTGAGGCGTATTTATCGTCACAGATAGAAATCACAAATATTTAAATAGCAGATAGCAATAATTCCTAACGATAAAAAATATCTGTTACTTACAATCACAGATCCTCAAGACTGTTACCGCGGCTGTTACTGTTAAAACTTCGGATGCGATTTTCTACTTTAACGAAAAGAAATAAAGAAGATATTCAATTGAGATTTAAATACGTATTTATCGTCCGTACAAAAATAACAGGCTGTGATTTAATAACAGATATTTGGATCTGTAATTTTTTGTCACAGTAACAGTGATAACAGATATCGTGTTTAACCTGTTACAACCCATCTCTATACGTCAGTACCGGCGCGTCTCAGCCGACGGCGACGTCGCGTCACCGGCAAGTCAAAACTTGTATTGCTACGAACGAAACAAGGATATAGAAAAATTGAGTGAGTGACTATGGTTGACTATCTGTTCACACACGTCGCTGAAATTGACGTGACTGATCGGCGACTTGACGTTGACTTGCAGGAAGTTTGTGCATACGCATAGCAACAGCAGAAAATATACATAAAAGTATCTGTAAGCTAGTTTTACATGACTATCTAATGCTAACTAGTCTAACCCTTATCAAGAGGATCCTTACTTCATGTACCCGGATAAAAGTATTTAATGACTTCAGGACTCAGTGAGCCTTGCAAATCTATTCAGCCCATTATAAATTCTACTTTTATCCGGAGAGGAAAAGTATTTTCAGTGAGCCATTCTAATCAGAGGCCCTAGACAAAGCGACATTGTATCAGCTATAACGATAATGGAAAAGGTAAAATTGTATAGGACTGACATAAGCTATCGAAAAGCTTATGTCAATCCTGTTTACAGTCGTTGTAGAAATACGAAACGCTTTGGAAGCGATTGTCACTTGTCTAGGCCTTGTGCTCAGCCAATCGTAATCAAGTGTAATTGCTAGTTTTTAATTTGCTAGAGTAAAATGACATTTGGTATTGACATTAAAATAACCTAGTCAATAATCGAGTTACCGAGTGCTTCTTACTAAGGACCACTAAATCATTCTCTGCAGGAGGACCTTCACTGTTGTCATGTTTTCTCTGTAATAGTCGCGGACGCAACTAATATAATTAATATGAAATGAAATAAACAATTTCATTTCATTTCATATTAATTATATTAGTTGCGTCCGCGACTTCACCCGCATAAGTCTCGATCCCGTTGGAATATCGTATTCGTATTCTATGTCCTAATCCAGGTCTGTGATCTACCTATGTGCCAAATGTCATCCAAATCTGTCAGCGTGCAAGAGTAACAAACAAAAAAATTCACTTTCGCATTTATTATATTAGTTAGAATTTATATTTTGTTTTTAAAAAGGTCAGTGTTTCAATTTAATCCTGAGATCACAATTCGGTATTTAAAACATGCGGCTCACAGTTTTTACCAGTTTTCAAGCAATTAGTCCCGCATCATACTCTGTGAATACAAAATGCATGAAGCTGCATAAAAAGTATCTCCACAGTATTCTGAGGCGGAGATCTTCACGACTGTGAATAGTTTAAGTCTGAGATGTGATTTAATATTATAATAATGGATGTGGCCCATTGTGAGCAACCTTCAGTCAGAATAGAAATAGAAAATTCTAGGTCGTCGTGATAGACGGAATTTTTTAAAACAATTGAAGAATATAATTCTTAAACTATTTTCAAAAATGCAAGACAAACATACAGCTACCATTATTTAAAATTATTTCGAATTTGAAGTCGCAGTCAGCATTAGTAGTTCTTGAAATTAGCAGCTGGTACAGACCGACCGATGGCCGAAGTCGTACCTACCATAAAGATTCCTTTACAGAACCCTTAAAGAGAGCTAGTAAAAAAAAAAAAAAAAAAACGATTCCAGAAGTTATAGGTACTTGAATAAATAGGGCTAAAATAAAATCTGTAGCTGAACTGTATGTATATATATATATATGTATATAAAATCTGTAGAACTAAAAACTCAGAATTTATTTATTACCTAACCTAACCTTTCATCATTTTCTTCCTACCACCAAGGAGCTAAACCTAATAGTACATACTAATTCCATGCCTACCACATAACCTTTCATGAAGAAACATGTTCAAGCCATGTTCTAAAATCAAAAAATGCGAAGACGTCATGACTTCGAATTTTTTGGTTTTAGAACACGACGAACCTGAACAACACGCACTGGGCCTGCGTGGTGGATTATGGCCCACTTCCTCTCACATAGAGAAGGCGTGTGTCCCAGCAGTGGAAATATTACAGGCTGATTTTTACAATGCCATGTTACATAACCTATCTTTCTTTTTAATGTTGGTAGTTTGGAAGGCGTCAGTAGCAACACAAAGACGATGAATCACTTCACGTTCACGTCGCTTCGATGTCAAAGACACTGGAGATCTGACGCCGATCGTTCGTGCGTGACACTGCGCCGTTTTTTGTGTGATTTAAGACTATTTAGGGTTCCATCGCAGATTTGTAATTTGAATATTGGGAATATTGATTTTTGAGACTCAAAAAGATGGCTGCGTGACTATGCTTTTTTAATTCGGATTTTTTTGGGAGTTTAACATTGAGTCGTAAGAAAAACTTTTTTTTTTTGCTAAATAAAATACAGTTCAATAAATAAAAAGTCGGGAGATGTCGTGGAACACCTGGTAGGAACGAACCTCTTTTTGATGTAATAAAACAAAGTCTTCAGCCGCCTCCGTCTGTCCTACGTGATAAACTCAAAAACTACTGAACCGATTTTCATGCTGTTTTCACCAATTGATATAGTGGTTCTCGAGTAAGGTTTTAGTGTATAATAATAAAAATATTTCCACGGAACCCAGAATTAAATTACGAATAAACTTGACAAAATTGTAACGTTTTCTGCTTTTTATAATCGTGGTGAGTTCTATGAATCTATACATATTGTAAATTAAAGTCGGTTTTCGTGTTTATCTGTATGTATGTCCACGTTGGTCTTCTAAACCACGCAACAGATTTTGATGACGTTTTCACAATCGTTTAGAGAATTTATTCCGGAAGGTTTATGTGTATAATACGTCAATATTAAAATTACATTATAATAAAAAAAAAAAACTCAATGTTTTGTTAAGTCATAAAAACCGAATAGTAGCGATATTTACCTAATAGTATGATACTCCCAGTTCCGACAGTTGTTAAGTAAAAACTTTATCGTCACTATTAACCTTTTAACCGCCCGACTTCATATCGGTTGTCGTGCCCCCAGAGCCTGGCATCGAAAAATCGAAAAATAAATACCTTCAATAAAGATGATGTGCAATGCGTAATTAAATTTAAAAAAATGATTAAACGAGTGTCGTAAATATACGACTCTGGCGAAATGGACACGAAAATATTTGTCGGATAAGTAAGCGACGTAAGCGGTTAAAAGGTTAATATTGGATGTGACGAAGAGCCAATGGCATATTTCTTAGTAGTTTTTAATGTTCTAACCATTTAAAAATTCGCACCTTATGAATGGCTGTTATTTGGATCACGGGAGATCCGTTTTTTGCCATAAGTCATATAGGTCGTGTAAGTTCCCCATAGCAATTCACTCATACTTAACAAACCATTACCTGAAAAAATAAGACACGATGTAGTGCGTAGTAACGCTGAATTGCAACGTTTATACTAATATTATAAACGTTATAACTAATATTATAAATGCGAAAGTGAGTTTGTTTGTTTATTTGTTTGTTTGTTACGCTTTCACGCTAAAACGGCTGAATGGATTTGGATGAAATTTGATACAGGCGTAGACCATGACCTGGAATAGGACATAGGATACGTTTTATCCCGATATTTCTGCGGAATCGAGACTTACGCGGGTGAAACCGCGGGGCGCAGCTAGTCCTAACTAATATTATAAATGCTGTTTTGTTTGTTACGCTTTCATGATAAAACGGCTGAACAGATTTAGATCAAATTTGGCACATGGGTAGAACATGACCTGGATTAGGACATAGGATACGTTTTATCCAGACATTCCCACGGAGTTGAGACTTATGTGGATGAAAACGCGGGGCGCAGCTAGTTGGAAATAAAAGTTATTCCAACATATTATCCTATCGAAAAACAAACGCAAACAGTCTTCTAGCGAATTTACAGAGTGCAAACTTACGTACAAAATAAATAAGTATCTTATAAGGCGTCGCTCATTGCCTGAAAGTTAGGAAACATACATACATATAGCCGATATTCCAAGGTACGCCGCAACACGCGTTAGGCCGTTCCGCAACCACATGTTCGTCATCAAATACATAGGCATCGCTTCCTAACATTCACTTTCCCAACATTCCCGCGTCTTGGGTGGGGTATGTATATAAAAACGAAGCTATCCGTCGTTTTATTGGGCGGTCTCAAAGACGTGCAACCAGGCGGAACCCTCTCCCTACCACGGCTTTCACGAGTAGAGGGGCCTAAGTGTCCTACGTATTAAAATGGTCTGTTTTAATTATTTGCACGGCGTGTTTCCGTGTAGAGGTGGGCAGACGTGTTAGTTAGAGTGAAAGGAAAAGGAGGGATGAGTTAGAGGTAGATTTAGTGAGAAAAATTGATGTATAAATGATGGCTGTCTCGAGGATTTGTCGGAACCGCTTGCATTAGTTTGACTCACGATTCAGTTCCCGTATAAGACTATTTCAATAGCCTATAGTATTCTCGCTATTGTTAATGTATGTCGTATCTATTTTTATAATGACGATAGCCTCCATGACACAGTATCTGTGAATCGATGTGAAGCGAGTTTTTATAATTTTGTTTCCCTGATTGTGACATTTATCACGATTTTGTCGCATTTCATATTGTGTGAGAGATTCGACAAATGTGAGACACATATTGTCATGTCTTGTCACTGTAGTGCGTGTCTAGTTGGCAAATCAGCTGATACAAAAGAAACAGATCTATTACTTTATTGATCGTTACAGTTGTAAAGGCCTACTATTATTGATTACATTGTTGATTGATTGATATCATAATGAGGGCTTGTAAGCTATAAAGTGCCTTTTATTTAACCTTTATCTTTACCGGTAGAAATGTTTTGGCTGGCTTTCTGATTAGAATCAAAATATGGAGTTTATTCGCCGATGTTATGTAAAATAGATCCTCAAATCTAGGAACTTACGAACGTCTGTTTTTTAATCTCGTCCTAAATTTGTCATTTCAAGTGATTTTTGTTTGTTTTTTTCCATTTGGAATTTGGTATTTGCACCTGTCAAATTAGTCTACGAGATTAAGAGTCAGACTTTACACTCGCGACAATCTAAGAAGTCCTTTTTGACGTTTCGCTCTCGTACATGTAATAAAACGTTAAGCCTTGAGAATCAATTTTTAGCAATATAGATAAGTCGTCGATTACAAACTCTCAAGTATGTTCAATCGATATGTCTCGAGAATCAGTTTATAAGAAACCATTTTTTTTATTTCATCGCTACACAAAGCATTTTTGTAGCTGCCAAACGGACTTCTTAGTTTGTCGCGAGTCTAAGTCATGTGGAATGTGACCCCTTTTTTTTCTGTGGAAAGTGGGTTTCATTATGAAGCTAAAAGATTATTTCAGGAGAGCTTGTGTGTGTTGCTGCTCGCTCTGCTAAGCATTGTGACATTTTGAATATTGTGGTAAATCATTAAAATATAGGTACCTACCAGTTTTATATACAAATTGACATTATTGAATATTTTATACAAAATGACATGATTACTTTGTAAAGTATTGTATTATTTTAATTATTGTGAATGTGAGGACTATTTGGATTTTTATTTTGATTTTATATTTTTTTCGTTCTCAGTTAGTTTTATCAGAACTTTATGCGGCCTACCCAAATGTCCTTTCTTTGGTATTGTTCGTCGAGTCGTTGAGCTCCTTAAGCTCTGAGTTGAGCTCCTCGGTTACTGACAAATGCTTGCACTGACTGAACAGGTCCACTCAAATCTGTGTGGTTCTTTCCTCAAAAGACCATTTCAGACTCTAATCTACATGGTCCTCATATGGCCTGACCAAGATTATGTCTGGACTTTAAAAGAGACTGCGACCTCTGAGTTTGTTTCGGCCTTTCTTCTCAGAGTAGTCAGATAGGAAACGCCGACCTCATCGAGCTTATTTTTAATATTATTTAATATGACGTGTAAAAGTGATTTCAATATCGTATTTAAGAATAAACAATTTCATTTCATTTCATTTGTTGAACTTTTCCTTATGCAGTAGACCATAGTGTCAACCAATGTCTCTGAACATCTTAACTCATCAAACATTAACATCATCAAAAAAAAACGTTTTAACATTTTTTTGCAAAGTAATTTTATATTTCGCCCCATTTTACATAGGACTTAAACATAACTGGCGAAAGGGTTCTCTCCTACCGAATCCTTCGGGAATAGGTATAGGTGTGATATTATGACATGTCATTTTGAATTTCTGGGGCCTTAACATTAAGGCTTCCTGTTTATAAACGCATGTTTGTGTATACGAATGAATATCGCTCATGCTCCGCACCGACGGCGGGCGTCGCTCCGACGGCGGCGGCGCCGCGTAGATTTAAATGATAAATGATTTATTTCTGTAAGTAGGTTTGTAAAAACACTTTTACACGTCAAACATATTTTTAAAACTAGATGAGGTCGGCGTTTCGTATCTGTCTACTCTGAGAAGAAAGGCCGAAACAAACTCAGAGGTCACAGTCTCTTTTAAAGTCGAGACATAATCTTGGTCAGATTATGTGAAGACCATGTAGATTGGTGTCTGAAATGGTCTTTTGAGGAAAGAACCACACAGATTGAGTGGACCTGTCCAGTCAGTGCACGCATTTGTCAGTGATCAACTCAGAATTTAAGGAGCTCAACGATTTGACGGACAATACCAAAAACAGAACATTTGGGTAGGCCGCATAAATTACTCAAACTGCCAGACCATGATTAATTAAAACTAAGGAATAATAAATAATAAAAAGAAAAGAATGATGAATGAAATGAATGATGATGAATGAATGATGAATGAATAATTAAAATAATGTAATACTTTACAAAGTACATAATTCAACATTTTCATTCTCAGATGTTCTGAAATTCCGTCTTATGGTCCGGCGCCGGTGCGGCTCGTGCGTGATTTACAGGAAGCCTATGTAGGTAAATGCTAATTGGTCGCGTGCATGTCATTTGTTTTTACCCGCGTCTCCCTTCACCCGATATAATAATAGGGCTATCATCAACGAAATTGTCGGCCTATAGTTCTCAATTTCAAAATCAGAAATCGGTTGAAAGTGATTTATTTTTCTTGTTTTTTGACATATATCGCACCGTAGAAATCTTTCTACATTCTGACATTTTGTGTACGTTCTTCTACTCCTACCGTAGTCATGCTACGCAGTTATGAATAACCTGTTTCTGTCGTGTTGCAAAGAATGCATATACATGAAAAATTGCTTCAAAAATCAGTTTTTCGTATAAAACGGTCGTAAATTGTGTGTAATATGGATGCGCCACGATGCGCAATGATTGATTTATTAGCAATTTCTGCTTGATTGGAGACGTGTGCGTGACGGCACTAAAGTGCGTGTCATAAATGACACTGTTGGATATTTTCGGCTCGCTTGCACCGTAATTGTGATTGTTAATCCGACCCGGTAGCCACCAAAGCGGAGAGGAGGAATGTCTCATACTACCAATCGATTTATTTATTACCAGATAGGTAGGTATAGTTAACTAACTAATATTATAAACGCGAAAGTTTGTTAGTATGGTTGGATGGATGTTTGTTACTCTTTCACGCAAAAACTATTGAACGGATTTGGATGAAATTTGGCACACAGATAGTTTATAACCTGGATTAACACATAGGATACTTTTTATCTCAATATTCCCACGGGGTCGTGCCTTACGCGGGTGAAACCGCGGGGCGCAGCTAGTAGATATATATAACGATATAGGTAATATTGCTTTGTGCCAGGTAGTACCAGATACTGTATTTCCCGACGGGTCACGTAGAGGTGTACCTACAGTACACCCACATTTCGCCAGTTTTGTTCAAGTCTCATGTAATAGGGGGCGAGTCTAGTGCCATCAACCGGGTTCAGATTCAGAGTCCAGGCTGCTGCTGTGAAATCCCAGATCGAAAAACCCAATAACAATTTGCCTGACCTAGGAATCGAACTCGGGACATCATGCGAAAACTAGACAAACGAGGTTTTAATAATACAGTATCTCATCTCTCATTTCGTTATTTTTTAAAGTATGTCTTAGACAATATTGTCTCGCTGTGTCTAGTTTTCTTTTATAGTTTTTTTTTTTTTTTTTTTTGTGTTTTGGCTCTTTGTAGCTATTATTATTTAACCGTGCTTTTGTATGTTGTGTTGTCTTTTGTATGCACCAAATAAACGTTTTATCTATCTATCTATCTCCGGTTTGCTGGAGCAGGCTACCCTGGAAACGAAGCGAAGCGGAGCTAAGTTAGTTTAGTTTTCTTCCGCGTCCTTTCATACTTCGGTTCACACCGCGTAAGACGCGGAGGAAAGTAAAACGAACGTAGCTTTCGCTTCGCTTCGTTCTCAGTGTGGCCTGCGCTTATGGCTACTGCTGTGCGCTGTAGCTAATATGCGAGGAAGTTGGGAAAGATTCGTCAGTAATATTGCCTTGGTTGCTAATCCACCCATACAGAAACGCTTCTGTATGGGTGGATTAGCAACCAAGGCAATAAGGCAATAAGCGATTTCTAATTCTCCCTAGTATTGATTGATATTTCGTACAGTTGGTGCTTACATGGGCGGATATTTATTAAAGTCTGTTTTACGATCTCGTAGACTATTTTGACAGGAGCAAATGTCAATCTCTAAATTGAAAAAACAAACAACAATCACTTGAAATGTCAAACTAATCTACGAGATTAAATAACAGACTTCAGTATAATTTTTGCTATCAATTTTTTTTAATTTAATAAGTTAGGTACTAAGGCTAAGATTAGTTCTTAGCCTTAGTACCTAACTTATTAAATTCAAAAAAAATGAGGAGCTGTTTTCACCCACGCGCCGCGTTTGCGGATCCGCAGCTTCTGTAGGATGTAGATTTATATGCAAAAAGTAAGAGCACATTTCACGACGCGTTTTCCACCCGCGCATCTTACAGAAGCTGCGGGCCAGCAAACGCGGCGGATGCGGGTGAAAACCGCCTCGTGAGTTCTTAGCCTTAGGTACTTATGCCTGATTTCTACTGTGATATGAGATAGGAGGAGGAGCATGGTCACCACCATGCTCCTCCTCCTATTGTAGAAAAAAAGTTGAGAACCAACATCCTTCCTAACTAAATATTATAAATGCGAAAGTGAGTTCGTTTGTTTGTTACGCTTTCACGCTAAAACTGCTGAACGGATTTGGATGAAATTGGCACATGGATAGACCATGACCTGGAATACGACATAGGATACTTTTTATCCCGATGTTCCGATGGGATCGAGACTTACGCGGGTGAAACTGCGGGGCGCAGCTAGTTAGTTTATATTTAGGTAACTTGTTATCTCTACTCACACCTACTAGTGATGTCTGCAAAATTTCTTATTAACTTTTCATTAAGTGATCGCTCATTAAATAATTACTCTATGTCAAAATCATAGATCTTGTTAAAGATTTTGTTAGTACTTTCACTTACCTAGTATAATTATTACTAATCTTGATATGCGAAGTTTTGCACGTACGCACGTACTTTTGAAATTACTCAACCGATGCGTGCGATTTCTTTTGTGCTATGATGTTTTTTCCTTTGACAAAAACTGGGTTATTATCATAGCTCTGAGTTAAAAGTGTATTAAATTATAGCAGTGACTGAAGGATTATTTCAGAGAAAACGACGCGTCGGCGCGCGACGCAACGATGCGACGCGATTCTGGTAGAAAAATATGAGTTATTCCATTCTAATACCAAAAACTAATACCACTGGTATTTGTTGGAACTCATATTTATTTTCTATTCCGAACAGATACCACTCTTTAAATAATTAAATTTAATGTGCAAACGAATACCAACAACTTGAATTTGGTACAGTCAGCTCCGTCAAACCTAATAAAATTTTTGTTTTCTAATATTTTTACAAAGGTGAATCATCTTGCTACTTTTTTTGGGTTATTCCTCAAAACGCAACCAATGAAGCGGAATTAAAGTATTCCTCGAAACGCACCCACGATGAAATATATAGAGAACAGAATGACGGATTCGTAACAAATGATATCGATAGACGTTTTAAAATTCAACTGCCCTAATTGTTCAGTTATTCAAACTACCAGGAAAGCAGAAATGAACTGGAATTAGGTGTTTACGCGACTTATTACTACTTAGCTCAATAATGGTAAAAATACAGGTTTTGAAATTGAATTATTTGTTGTTTTGAAAAGTACCAGGGTGACAGAAATGAAAAAAAAATAGGTGCCTGAACGATCTCACTAAGTTGCACAACAACCGACAAGGAATATAAAGTATTCGTTATTATTCACTATATCGATAGAAGTCTCAAAACTGTCCTATACCTTACCTATAACTGTAATGTCCTATACCTATTATAAATATCAGGAAAACAGAAATTAACTGGAAGTAGTTGCTTATGAAAAACACCTGTTATTCTGGTACGCGTGTTTCGGAAAAGCCCCTGAAGTCTATAAAGGCCCCATATTTATCAAGAATTAGACTTTTTACATTATCACATAATATCTTGTTCGTAAAGTTTCCCAACTCATAAGTAGATTGATCGTTAACATCTTCGAAAAATGAAATTACATACAAAACATTTTTACTGACTGTACCTTATTTCTTCGAACTTGTTTTGGTATTCGTTTAAACAATGGTATCCGTTCGGAATAGAAAATAAATATGAGTTTAAACAAATACCAGTGATATTAGTTTTTGGTATTAGAATGGAATGACTCAAAAATATCCATGAAGTTTTCATAGAAGTTATTCTACTAGAGTTGTGTCGCGCGGAGCCTTTATTTTATTACGCACAATTTATTCGTTGCAGTTTATTTAATTCTTCTTCCGTTAGGCTGTGCGCAGTCTTAGATCAAGACTATCTTAGACATATTTCTGTTTTCAGTATCACTATGCGACACCTAAATGTTAAGCGCATGATTCTAGAACGGCCGGACCGATTTGACAAAATTTTGTTATAAAATGTTCGTAATAGAATCAGGTTCTAACCGGTAGTAAACGCTAGTTGCCGGGAAAATTGAAAAATTCGGGAAAAAAACGGAAATTGTTTTTTTTCTATACATTGAAGTTTTGATGTTTTTTGGGTTTGTTTTGTTTTGAGTTTTTTTTAGATAGTATTGTTTTGGTTTGTTGGATCAGCTAGAGCTTGATAAAAGTGCACTGTTCGATTTTAAACTCTCGACGCTGACCCGAGCGTTAAAAACCCAAGAGTACGTATTTTGGCATTATTATTTAGGTGTCGCGAAGTGTTAGTTAAAATGGCCAATACCTACATCCTTGACCAGCTAGTGTTGCAAAGTCGGATTTGTTTTAAATCGGGGCAGAAGGTAAAACAAATCGGGATTTAGGGTTTTAGATCGGGACAGTAAAAAAACATGAGTTTTTAGGGTTCCGCACCTCAAAAGTAATAAACGGAACCCTTATAGGATCACTCATGCGTCTGTCTGTCCGTCTGTCACAGCCAATTTGCTCCAAATCGAATGGACCGATTAAGTTGAAAGGTACACATATGTATTTCTGTGACCCAAACACGGACGAATAACGTCAGTCACTTTTGGGGAGCAAATAACAAAATTGTAAATAAAAGCGTGACATATCAAATGAAAGGTCTTATTACGAGGATCTCAAATACATTTTTTATAATTTTAAAATAAATACTTTTAAATATATTTAAGAAAATAGATGAAAATTGACCATTCCCCCCACACCTACCCATTACCCATTCTGAAACCACTGAGTCTCAAAATTTAAAAAAAAATACAGAGAATGGTTCTTTACTCATAGATTACAGGAAAACCTAAGTATAAGCCAAAGTTGCCAGCCAGCCCAGCCTATAACCTATAGTCTATGGTCTTAAAATAACATGGTAGATCTCTCAATATTGTGCGTACAAACATACATTTGCAGTTGGAATGTATAAGAGAATATGTTTTTCAACTACAATGTTAAGATTGTTCTTGGAATAAATTCATCCAACTACGGAACCCTTCATTGTGAGTGGTCCGACACGCACTTGGCCTATTTTTTTAATTAAGGTTTTTATTGTGTTTCGCAACTAATATTACTAGTAAGTCTGTATTCTAAAAAAAAAAGTTATGAAGCAATGGATAAGACATTTGTTTCAAACCAATTCAGATTGTGATTGATCGTGTATTAGGTACGCAATTAGGGTGCTGGACATGTATCGATTTATCGGGACATTTAGTGTCCCGATCAGGTGCAAATCGGAACGCGCCCCAGACCCCTGAAAATCGGGACGTCCCGCGCAAATCGGGACACCTGGCAACCCTATGACCAGCACTCTTGCGATATTTTTGAGCGAGAGCAATAATTTGTTAATTTTAAACTTTTATGACTATTGGACTCCGAAAAGAACACCTTTTCGCATTAGCAAGATAAACCGTTGGCTCCTAGCTGATGGATTATCAACAACAAACGCACCATAATTATATATTACTATCTGAAAGGTGATAATTAATGAAGTGTAAAACTAAAGTAAATAAACATTAAAATTGAATTTTTCCACAAAACGTCTGACAACGTAATAGCATTTTTATCGCGCCCATCTTATAATAACAAAAGATAATTTAAGACTATCGTTATAAATTAATGTTGTATTAAAAATATTACAGGGGTTTTGTCGGTTTTTGCTATCGCTACATCTCTGGTCTCTAGGGTCTGACAGTCTGACGTTGATGGGAATAAAAATGACGGGTCTGAATTGAAGAAGTGCGGTTCGGTATAATTGAATTATAGAATTTTATTATTTTTCAGCCCTGAATTACTGATATGGCTCCATTATTTTAACTGTTTCCAATACTGAATTGTGTAAACTGCTGGTGTGCAAGACATATGCAGGCAGTAACAGCTATCAAATTGCGTAACTTATTTTCGTAACCGATTAAGATTAATCTGTTTCATTTCGACAGTTCAACAACATTCATTGCGTTATTTACGTTGTTGAACAGATTCTTTTTTTAACTTTTGAAGCAATGGATAAGGCATTTGTTTCAAACCGATTCAGATTGTGATTGATCGTGTATTATTACGCAATTAAGGTGTACGTTAAAATGACCGATTATCCTTTAAGAAGCTGGCAGTATCATCACAACGGTAATGTTTTCCCACTGTTTGTCTTATTTGTTGTAGTTTATTCGTGTATTTATGAGTTTAGTTCTTATATTTATACTAGCTGTGCCCCACGGTTTCACCCGCGTAGGTCTCGATCCCGTGGGAATATAGTCATGCCCATCCTCTCCTCTCTAGAGTAGGGAACGTCGCGGCAGCGCGGCATCGGCGTCGAACGGTTCGCGTATTGCATTTTAATACTCGTGATAACTTCGAAATTAAATGTCCGATTCGAATGAATTAAAAAGTATTTTACTGCTGCATAAATACCCTTGATGTTAAAACTATTTATTTGAATAAGAATTAAAAGTATGTTGATAAAACTCCTTCGCAAATAATGCATTAATTTCGAACAAATTTGATTAGAATTAAAAAGGTTATAGTATATATATATATAATTATATTATACTTATGCTGTCGCGGACTTTTTTTTTAAACTTTTAAAGAGGAATAATTCCATCATACATGATATTTGCGTAACTTTAACCGTTTACGCAGCGCATTTTTCAATTACAACCAGTGGTTCCTGAGATTAGCGCGTTCAAACAAACAAACTCTTCAGCTTTATAATATTAGTATTTATATAAAGTCGGTCTGGGTCGTCTGAAGCTCAAAAAGTCTGATAACCAGCCTTATGGGTTTCCGTATTACCCAGTTACTGAGTTTTGGGGGTCAGATAGGCAGTCGCTCCATGTAAAGTATCAGCTGCATCCGGTTAGACTGGAAGCCAACCCCAACATAGTTGGGAAAAGGCTCTCAATCCTTATATTTAGATAAATATTTATTCCACAATTTTCGATATTGCCCCTACCACTGTTTGTCTCTGCATTATCTACCTAAAGGTTGACTTTTAGAAAATGCCTATGGCTTCAAGTCCGCCTCTGTACATTTGTGTGCTTAAAGTACCTATGTCCTATTATTAAATAAGTTCCTAAATAAAATGCCAGCCACTAAAATACTGTCCGTATTAAAAGTAATAATTTTATTTATTATACAATAAGGACTTGTAAGTCGTTAAATTATAATTTAAACGAATTTAAATTGCTATGAACGCCTTGGAATATTAAGTCAAAGGAATACTTAAATAAAACACAAAAAAATATGTTATCAAATTACAATTTAAACAAGACGCAAGATTTATGGTAATAGTTAGGTGTTGACTAAATAAGGAGCCGTTTATTTTAAAACATTTTATTTAATTAAAAATATTGGGTTAATGGAATCAGGTTAACTTATAACTTTACTCGAAGTCACAAAATTTATCTTACCCATTAGTTGTAATAGCCGTTTAGTTCAAAAAAAGGTTTATAAAACGGGTACTCCGATCACCCCAGCGATCTCTTAAAACAAGTAGATTTATGGAAAATAACATTAATTGGTCCAGATACGCCTTGTACGGAGTATTGACAAGACCTAAGTTATTAACGCACGAGTTAAAGACCGTACACACTTGCGCGGAATCCGTTTGAACGGTTTGAACCGATAAGAACCTGGCAGTTCACAGTGAACCGGTTGATGCTCGCGTCGTGTTGTCCGATAATTGGTTATTTTTGTAGAGTGCTACAAGGATGTTTTGACGCCCGAATGACATTGCTAGTAGACCTTGTTGGTAAACATTTGTGAAATTTCCATAGAAATTTATTGACAAAACATTGGTGGATGGCGGCGTTAGCACCTATGTAAGTAATTTACTTCAGTGTGTGGTTGTCAAAAAACTGATATACCTACTTACAATAAATGTTCAATGTCCATTCGTGATTGTCATTTTACTGTCGCTGTTCTATGCGCCTGCGCCACCGCGGTGGTTCGGTTTGGTTTTGGTTTTCAATCCTTACTAGTCCTTACTAACATTATAAATGCGAAAGTAACTCTGTCTGTCTGTCTGTCGCGCTTTCACGCCAAAACTACTGAACCGATTTAAATGAAATTTGGTACACAGAGAGCCTGAGAAAGGACATAGGCTACTTTTTTTCGACATACCACGCGGGAGAAGCCGCGGGCGGAAGCTAGTATTGAATATAAAACATATTATAGAATTTTAACATTGTTTTGGCTTATTCTGTTATACCTACTAACAGAATAAGCCAAAACAATATTAAAACATTCTGCAGATTTAGGTATTTAATTACTTATTCTCTACTACCTACTGCCCGCGACTTTATCTGCGATCCAGGATGAAAAACTTATGTCCTTCTCTAGGTCATGGTCTACCCATGTGCCAAATTTCATCCAAATCCATTCAGCCGTTTTAGCGTGCAAGCGTAACAAACAGACTCACTTTGGCATTTATAATATTAGTTAGGATTAGGATAGTATTGCGTTCTGATGTAAATAAATCAGGACTTGAGGTTTAACAACTTTTAAGCCGTCCTTGAAATAAAATAAAACACGAATAGGTCCTTAGAACTTGCAGTCAAACAAGTTCCCATCCTTTAGACATACTCTACATTATAAATAGATTTACATGTAAAACTATTGATAAAGATATAAATAAGAGTAGGTACTTATTGTGAAAATTTAATGACGTGTTTGTAGGTACACACCTTACTAAAATCATTTATCCTAATGAATGATGTGACCATAGATAATAACTATCATTGCCCATTGTGTCACCCTATGTCACCCTACATTTATATCTGTATTTTTTATGGTGTACATAATAAAGAGTATTCTATTCTATTCTATTCTAACTATATTTCTATGGATGTGACCAATCTTGTGTTACTACCATATTAATGTTTTTTGATTTTGGATGGCAAGTGAGTAAGCTCCTTAGCCTACGTTTTGAAGTACTCTGGTCACGTGTCCTTAATATTAATTAACGCAAGCTTAAATGGCATTATCTGGACGTCATGTCGGTAATGTAAATATTTCTTTGGCAGAGTATTATTTTCCTTTGATAGTTCTTTTTTTATCGACGCATAGACAAACCAGGTGATGAGCTTCAATAGACAAATATAATGGTTTTTTTTTTCTCAATACTTAGTTGCTATTTAAATTGGTTTTTTCGTTCAGTAATTATAGAATGAACGTTACAATTTTACGTATGTGAGTTTTAATTGTGCGTATTTGGAAAATGATGATGTTAGATAAATATTTAATTAATTTTTAATCCATAATTATGCACTTGCAATAACTCAGTTTGCGTAAGTTTAATGAGAAGTGTTCCCACTTTGACATCAACACTATCATTGCGCTATGATAGTGTTGATGTCAAAGTGGGAAGGGAATTTTGGCGCGTGCGCCCCTTCATAAGGGACGAATCACTACACCAAAATAATAAAAAAACGGGAAGACTGGAACATTTTAATCGAAAGGGGCAAGATCCAAGGGGCGAGCGGAGCCCAAACCAAAACGCCGCATTTTTTTTTTTTTTTACATTTCTCAAAAGAAAAATACAAACGTTTACCAACACCCTTAACGTTAACGTCATTAGAGCCCCAAAAAATCCATAAAGTAGTGTAGTTCGTTTATTTTTTTATTATTTTACACTTAGTTTATGTTATAACTAAGTATATGTAGACCTACAGAAAGTTTAAGCGCTATCCTTAATTAGATATTAATTTTACATTAATCCAACGTGTCCGTATGAATCCAACCTGTTTTTCCATAAGTTCTTCAAACGTTCTGAATAAATTAATATCGAAGCAAGAAATCTGTTACATTTAAATAAAGTTATCAAAAAACTATAAAGTTAAAGACATCTTTTATGACACTTTTATTAGACTCAATAAAGACAAGAATATATTTGAATAATATTAACAAAAAAGGACTGAACGGTACCTACTTCATAAAATTATATCAATTGCTTTCAAATAAGATCGGGTACAGGGTTGCCACATTTGCACATTTTATTTAAGGCCACTTTTTAAAAGAAGATATTTATGCAAGGGAAATCGGCCCTGGACACAGTATACTTTCAGAAACGAGTCTGCAATTAAGGCGAAACCGTCAGGGTAGCACACGAAATTTAAAATTTTCTTACGTTTTTTGCAATTTGCAGGTGAATTTCGCGGGCTACCTCAGCGTATCTCCTTAATAATCACGCATACTCATAAGTTACTCACTATGTGTTGGTGTTTTCGTTTTATAAATGTTTGTTTTTTCACGTTCTCAAAGTTTAAAACCTATTTGGTACATGGCATAAGAACATCGAATTGCAAACGGCTACCATGTATTCAACACATGATTGTAGACCTCCCAGCATAGAAATTGTTACGTAGGTTATGAAAAAAATATCTGCTGTTTCATATAAAAGTGCAATATCACGTTCAAAATGTATGGAACAGCAATTTTTTGAAGTAAAAACTTCTGCGCGTTGAAGAACTTTTTTAGGGTAAACTTATGGATGCGTCTATGCGTCACCGTGCGCCGTAGTGCTGTAGCCTAAAATATAGATGGCGCTAATACCAGTTTTGAGTTTTCACTTCTGTCAGCAGCCCTCATGAGTGCTAGGCTATATTTTTTTCATTCAACTCGTATTATGCTGCTGCAGGTGCAGAAAACCTCAAACGGCGCAAATACTCCAATCTTATCGGAACGTATATGTTCGAGCCGTTTGGGGTTGAAACCCTAGGGTCATGGGGTCCGAGTGCCCACTTGGTTTTTCAAGACATCGCAAAGCGCTTGGTCGACTCTTCACGTGACCAGAGGGCTGGCCTATTTTTTGGCCAAAGAATCAGCATTGCCATACAACGTGGCAGCATTGCCACGTTGTATGGCCAGCCTTTTGGGCACTTTTCCTGTTGACAGCGATGCGGACGAATTTTTTGATGCCCTTTGAAAATTTCCCCTTGTACATAATTATTATTATTAAGTAGATATTACAGATTAGTTAATAGTTATATTTACCTGTAATTATGTGAGTATTTATCCAATAAAAAAAAATCGTATTTGTCTAGAACCATGTAGCGAATTCATGGGTCATAATTTGCGCATCGAAATCCTTAAAGCTAGTTTCTTTAGACTGCGGTGGCCGCCACATAGCGACCGCACTTTCCTGTCACTGAAACGTTATATAGGAAAGTTAGTTGGTGTGTTTCCCTAGAGACCTTTTTTGCCACCTTCATGAAAATGATGGCAGCGGAGGTTTACTATAGCCAAACCCCGCTGCCATCATTTTAGTGACGGCAGTCGCTGCGGCCGTTATGTGGCGGCCACCGCTCTTCTAGGAAACCGAAGCTTTACTTCCTGAATTATTCTGTTGTAATTTTAATATGAATCTGGCACCCCTAGTAGTCTAATACGGTTATAAACATGTGTCATTATTAATTGAACATTTTATTGCTGATTGCAGTGTTCATAGGCTGTTATGATTGTATCTATTACGATAAAATAATTAATAAATATGTGTAATTGATTTAGTCCTAACACACATAAATTATGTATATTAATGTTTGCGAGAAAGTCCGAAAGGG
Organism: Lithophane ornitopus; assembly: GCA_948473465.1. Classification (NCBI taxonomy): domain Eukaryota; kingdom Metazoa; phylum Arthropoda; class Insecta; order Lepidoptera; family Noctuidae; genus Lithophane; species Lithophane ornitopus. Next base: position 14,541,514 of record OX419622.1, on the reverse strand, counting down.
ATACTGGGACCTTGGCAACAGGCAACTGAAGGAACATGGGTGGGTTTTAGTCATTAAAAGTCTGAAGAAGTAATTTGATGATTTCCCAAAATCAAAAAAAAAAGAAGATTTTCAATGTTTCTTGAAGTTGTTAAAACTCTTTACTTAAGGCCATTAATAATAAATTAATAATCATATACTTACGTAAAGTTACTAGTATCTCTCATCTTCCATCTAGCACACATCATTCCAAAATCGTAATTTATAAAACCGGCCAAGTGCGTGTCGGACTACGCACAATGAAGGGTTCCGTAGCTGGGATTGCTTAAGACCAATGTAATAGGCGCTCATATTGCCATCAACTGGGCACAAATCCAGACTCCGGACTGCTACTAAGAAATTCCTGTTCGAAAAACCCGACCCGGGAATCGAACTCAGGACCACGTGCTCAGCAGTGACACTTGCGACCAATAGACAACGAAAAAACGATACCTTGTAATAAAATAAAATTATGTGGCTTTAAAGGAACAGTTAATTCGTGGATTCACGATTTTTACACGAATCGTAAATCAAATATTTTATAGTTGTTTGATTTTGATGGACTTTAAGTGCGTTTTTATATCATTTTTACCCGACTACGGCGAAGAAAAAAGGAGGGTTATGATTTTGACCGGTATGTATGTATGTATGTTCATCTGTTCCCTCATATCTTCCAAACGACTCATCACAATTTGACAAATCAGGTATCGTTGGAAGCGTCTTGATCGTCCGCTGGTTATAGGCTATGTGACGTCACATTAAATCACATAGTCACATAAAAATAAAAAGGTATAAACAAGACACCACAGACAGACAAATAAAAAATCCGGAGTCACACGTAATCTGTTCGATTTATGCCCTAACACGTGTGACTCCGGATTTTTAATTTGTCTGTCTGTGGTGTCTTGTTTATACCTTTTTAGTCGTAGTTGGGTTTTAGTTTTTATTACTTTAATTTTTTAGTATTAAATAAACAAATAAAATTCATAAAGTTTGCACTTTTTAGCGGCTTTAAGTCGTTCACGCTTTTTTATGGTTTTATTGGAACTAATGGCTTTCGGCATACCTACCTATCTGTTACTACCTAACTGTTTTAAAATAAACTTATTTCGTGATTTTTTAAATCTTCTTTTCGTGTAGTCAGTGACTAACCAGGGGGCCTACCACCACCGTTTACAGCAGTATTATTTTAATCTTACTTCGTGGGTGAGCTCGTGGCTAAGTAATAACAGCCGCACGGGTCTATCCATCAGGTTAAGCTACGCTTGCCGGGGTTGGTCCGTGGATGGGTGACCATCTCTACATATCGAGACTCCTCCGTGCCTCGGAAAGCACGTTAAGCCGTTGGTCCCGGCTGTCATTCGTGGATCTTTGACAGTCGTTACGGGTCGTCAGAAGCCCGAAAGTCTGACAACCAGTCTTACCAAGGGGTGTCGTATTACCCAGTTACTGGGTTGTGGAGGTCAGATAGGCAGTCGCTCCATGTAAAATACTGGTATACAGCTGCATCCGATTAGACAGGAAGCCGACCCCAACATAGTTGGGAAAAGGCTAGGCAGATTGATTTTTTTTCGTGGGGAAAGAGATGGAGCTATACGTCCTGTAGAGCTTCATCTCTTTCCTACACTGATGTAATGTTAAAATAATACTGCTGTTAGCAGTGGTGGTAGGCCCCCAGGTGTCAGAGTTTTAAAGCGGCCCAGGGGCCTCTGACTGGCCTTTACATGCCGTCGAGAAATATCTCTCGGGCATGGCGATGTTTTTTAATACGATGTCCTACTAATAGTATAGTATATCTTTAAAAACGTCGTGACGAGTAGATTGGGTTTTCTTCAGGAACAAAGACCATAATAACCCCATATCGTCTGACTCGAGCAATTCGCACCATCAATTATATTCGGGTCGAAATTGATATAATTATTTACATGTCACTGGGATGAATTCGCAAAAGTACAACCCGTGCGCATTAATATGGCACCTGGCTCGGATCTCAATACTCCCCCCGCTACCCACGAGGCGCCCCTTCGTCGCCGTGCGGGGAAGCGGGGGGAGGTACAAACGTCATTCAGCCAGGGGGCCAAGTCTACTAATTTACAAACGTGTCAGTGGTCTCACAATGATCAGTTTTTGACAGATATGCCATACAAAATTTGTCAAAAACTGATCATTGTGAGACCACTGACACGTTTGTAAATTAGTAGACTTAGCCCCCAGGTGCCATGTTAATGCGCACGGGTTGTACTCTTATTTATATTATGTTATAAACAAGGATCGTAATTTTAATTTTGTATAATTATATTCCTTGGCTATCGCATTAAGTTAAGACCGGTAATGGTAGTTTTAAGGCATTTAAATAAATATACAACATTATTTTTTCTTTAGGTATGCTAAACCCGAAAAGGGGTCATTGTACACATCATTTTGAAAAACTTTTTCTATGGGACCAACATTGAAATCGCAAAAAAAAACAGCTGTTCCATACAGTGAACACAAATGTATGGATAGGCAGATTTTTTTTTCGCGATGCCCGTTTTCACCGAATTCCCCTAAGCATGGTAAGGGGCCTGTTCAGTTTAAGGGATCCCCTAAGCATGGTTAGGGGGGCTGTTAGAAGGTGGTTTCTGTTTCACCAACAGTAAGGGGTCAGCCACCTGCCACCTTTTAACAGCCCCCTAACCATGCTTAGGGTATTTAAACTTAGGGGATAGAGCATAGACCTAATGCAATATGTAAATCGGCTGCTTGTTAGTTAGTTAGTTTGAAGTCCCTATAATTAGCAGTACCTACTAAATCAAATATACAACTCCACTTTTTAACATCTCAATCGTACGCATAAGAATCTAAATAAATTACTTAACGGCCATATTAGCACGTAATTAGAAATCAGTGCCGCCAAATATGGCTAGTTGGTATAGGGTGCTAATACATGGTTGCAGGGATGTGATGGTGTCGAATCAAAAGTATCGATAGTAGTAATTATGAGAATCGATTGTTTTGACATTATAGTATCGACTATTCATCATCTGCGCCTTTTGCTCAAGTTCTATGTTGCAGTTGGCTTCTTGTCTTACCAGCTGAAAAACCGAATGAAGCTACTGCCTATCTGATTTCTATAAACCACTAGGTAAGACTAGCCTGCAGACTTTCGGGCTTCTGACTACCCGTAACTACTGCCAAAGATGTACAAATGACAGCCGGGGGCACTAGCGACTATTGGTGAGTGGATTAAACTACTAGTAGCTGTCAACCTGCATCATACCACTACTGGGCTAGCGTATGACTTCCAGCTGTTTCGTGAGTTTTGTGCAGTACTTTTTTCGAGCTTGTCAAATATGATCAAGTATCCATACTTTTAAAGTGGCTGATTTACATCACTTGAAAAGTCTCGAGAAATACCTACCTATTAAATACTAACCCCCAAATTAAACTCACGGGGGTAGGCAGAAACTACAGAACGAGACCTCATTACAAAGGTATTCGTTTTGCTTCGTTTATGTTCATAAATCTCATAATATGAGACTGTTTTATTCATTAGACGGTCTTTAAAGTCTTTGTTTCGCTAATAAATACATCTTTAAATGACGGCGACACCTTGATTTTAAACGCTTTCGGCTCAAGATTTCGGCTTTTAGAATATCAAAGTATCGATATAACTCTAGTATCGATACTTTTCTGGTTTCCTACTTAGATTCAATACGAGCAATACGCGTACATTAGGAATAATTAACACGTATGCGATCATTAGGAGAATGTCGTCATCTAATGAATAATGAAACGCTATTAAAATGCATGCGAAAATGGCTGCGCGTGGGCAGTGCGGCAGAGGTGGTCAAGTTCGGTGTGTGAAAGTAGAAATCATATTGTTGATTTATACGATAAAGATAAACATATCGTTTTTACTTAACACAATACAAATAACGTATTTTAATTAGATTTACATATGTATTATTTGGATTTGGATGGATATGGAATGGATAAAAGAAAGAGTAGTTTTTAGTTTCCATAATTTTGTATCTATGTGAAAACCTCCAAAAGCAATTGACTGCCAAATGTGTTTGCGTTACCTTAAATATGTGTCCAAACAATGAGCGGCAAGAACGCGGCAGCAACACGCGGCGTTTGCAGGACACATTTCTGCCTCGCTCTAGTTAGGTAAAAATGTTTGTGCGCGGCAGGTAGACAGTAGAGTCCGCGCGCGGCAGTCGCGCGCGGCAGCCATCACACCTTAACATGACCTACTTTTTAGCATTACAAAATTACTTTGATGCTGTTTTTAATCCCAAGGGAGTTAGCGGTGTCTCCCTTCGTCCAAGATACTACATAGGTCAAGATCTCCGGTTTGAACTACGATCCTTTTGACGTGAAAACTTCTTTAAACCCACTTTTAGTTCTTTCTGAACAGTGAACAAAACTGAACCGTCACGCTCGGGTCGGTGACGCTAAATGGGTTATACTCGGCGCCCCGTCCGTCAGTGACGCTGAATCGCGTATACTCGGCTCCAGTCGTAAGTTTCCACTACTATCGTATGGTCATAGACTCATAGGCATACTCACTTTTTCTTGTAAACTTGGCTCTCCACTACACGCACCCAACAAGATTTAATCAACACGATTCGATTTATAGGCAATATTAATTAATTATGTAGAATAAATGTCCGCTCCAAAGCCGACATAATTAATTTCTCTCTTCATTTATGTGTTTTTATCGGTTTTACGATTTAAAACTTGGTTGTTCGACGTCTGTATGTTATAACCAGTGATCGGAATAGGTAGAGCTAATCTACCTAAAGTTCGAAAAAGAACAGAGACAAAGTGGAGACGCCATACGACAAAATATTTTTTCAGAACTAATGTCCCGGGTTTCGGAACATTACTTAAGTACAACCAAAATTAATAAAGTAAAACAACTGAGTATCGAATTCATTTCCTGTTTCTGTTTCAAAAAAAGAGTATGCTCGATTTTTATTGTTAAAAAAATATAAAGGTAATCTCCTAATCTTCGTTTGAACGATGTAGTTAATTAGGCGAGGAAGCTAATGTTATTTACAGTTTTCTTTTTAATATTATGAAAATATGAAAAAAAAAATACCTACGTGTCAAGTATTTTCAATATTATTATATTTATTAAATTTTCATTATTTTTGCGATGAAAATGGTATGTCCACCATTTTCGAGATATAAGCAAAAGAAAATAAAAAAAGATACAGTGCTGTTTTGCAACTGAAGTCGAGGTGTTGGTTTGAATTTTAGTTCATGACATCTAATTTTACTCCACATCTTTAGCATTTATATTAAATGTACTTAAGTGATGTCCCGAAATCCCGACATTAGTCCCGAAAAAATATTTTAGTCGTATGTCTCTGTTCTTTGAACTTTAGGTAGATTAGCTCTACCTATTCCGATCACTGGTTATAACTTATAACCATGTTGTGTTTTGCATATTAATAGGTATTTGTGTGTTTTTTGGTTCGAAAAGTGTAATTAATTGCATAGAATATTCTAGGAAAATGTCAACAAGGGGTTTAAAAAAGATGAATTGCCTGCGTTTTACACGCTACCGATACTCATAAAATGTCGTCACGACCTTTACGAAAATAGGTTACGTTCAAAATTTCATCCTACTTTCATCGCAGCGACATCCGTAGACAAGAAACTTCGCCTCATGTATGGAAGCTCGTTAGCATTATCAGAACTGGGGGCTTCAAACAGTCACTTTATCAGAATCATACTAGGAAAATATTATGAATCATCGTAAAATGTAACAAACTGATAATTCATATTACGAAATAATTCATATAATGTTTGACAGTTTTCTATGGAGATTCGTAAAATGGTCCACATAATATGAATTGCTTTTGTGTCAAATTAGAGGAATTGCTAATGACAGCTGGGATTCAGGAAATGAAGTGCTTTTAGAGGAATTGCTAATGTGGCCGGTTTAGGCCTCCAGATGAATTATTTCGTTATATGAATCGCACGCAGATCATATGATGAATTGTCATTTTGTGACATTTTATGATGATTCATAATATTTTCCTATTATGATTCTGCTTAAATGACTGTTTTAAGCTCCCTGATTTAAATCTTGTAAGCGATTGAATATAATTGCAGTTTAGCCAAGTCAACCACATAGTGTTATGGAGCTCATTAACGAACACATCACATCCCTTTTTATAAATCACTGATTTATAAACCTACCACGTCCAGAGATGCTGCAGCTTAACAAATGTTGAAACTGCTCCTCCTGCTGATCCCAAAAAGGCGTAAGATCTTGAAGATAACATACAATAGCTAAAAAAATCTGAAAAATGATGCCTTCAATCAGTAAATAAACTACGTTACTTCCATGCAGAGCACGGATTAACGAGTTTTTCTAGCGATAAGGCACACGTCATTAGCATGCAACGAAAGCCACGTGCTTTATATAGTCTGTATCTCTTGCTAAAATAAAAAAGTCGTCAAGTGCGAGTGTTAGTTTATGGTATGTTCCGTATGCAGTTTGTTTATGGTCGCTGTTTACATAATGAGCTGTGTTGGACACATTATGTGACTTGTGTTGGATCAGTAACTATTTTTATGAAGGTTTGAACATGGGAATGAGGTAGTTAGATTTAATAATAACCAAAAGTAATTTTGAATTGATCTTTTGTCTATGTCTTAGTCTTAGTGGCTTTGAACAGGCACAAACACAAAAAAAAAAACCATGCTGCACTAATAATATAGGTGGCGAGACACTTACAGACACGTTTATAAATAATTGGAAAGTCTCAGGGCTGGGCGACGTTGAGGTGTTGCCCCTGGAAGACTTTTATTTATTTATTTAATTTAACAATTTATGTAAACACATACTATAAACAGACAAAAACAAAAGAACAAATATTTATACTCCACTACGTAATGCTTGTTAAACCTATTAAATTTAAAATTAAATTTAATAGGTAGTTAAGTACTCAAATATTAATCTTTAATTATAGTTCAGTGCTTGTGGCACATCTTATTTGTTTATGGGGCATGCGGTGCTAACCTGTAATTAATTGTTACACTAACCTTAGATGTTATGTACTTACTGTAAGTGTAAATGTTATGAGTGTAAACAATTGTTGGTTGGCCAATAAAGGAAAATAAAAAAATAAAACAAAAAAATACACACAAAGGTGCTTGCTGCTTGCTTCTGTTCTTCAGATAAATAAAAATTAAAAAAATTAAAACGTTCAGACGAACATATAACCTCCTCCTTTTTGAAAGTCGGTTAAAAAGAGATGTAGATATAGAAAATAAAATACTTACATAAAAACAATTCACATAGGTATTTAAAAAAAAACAAATAATATAAGAATATACTTAAATACGTACTTCTTAAATAAATATCACTATAATTTTAATTTATTATATAATAAAAATATACGGAATTATGACGAAGTGGATATATAGTGTTCTTTCACTCATCTATAGATACTGCAACAGCGGTACTTTTAAGAGACCAACAACTGTTGCTAAATCTACTTATTTACAAATATTTAGCAATCTGACATGACTAAAGTAACATGCGGAACCCCAAAGCCCTTTACGCAAAGATCACTACCAACTAATTAAGTCATAGCGTCTACTAGTCTATGCCTATTTAAGATGGCGCGACCGAACCATAGACAAGAAAAAAGGTCAAGTAAAAGAAACCATTCCAATTGATTTATTTTAACGAATTCTTTTCAATGTATATCTTACATCTTGTTTAGTAGAAATTCATGCATTTCTACGTATATTTCTTGGTATTTTCATTTATGGGATTCTTAATTGACTTTATCATTGATATGATTAGTTAGATTAGTACTAGCTGTTGCTCGCGACTTCTTCTATCATTCCTCACACAATCCATCCATCTTTTCTTTCGCCTCCTCTCCCGCTGCATCCACCAACATTTAAATTCATCACTCTTTTAGTCACATGTGTTTCTTCCCTCCTCATCACATGCCCATACCAGGCCAAACGATTACCTTTCAACTTTTCTGTCACTGGCGCCACTTTTAAACTTCCCCATTATACTCATTTCTTACTTTATATCCATTTTTGTCACTCCACAAATCCATCTCATCATTCTCATCAATATTGGAACTTGTATACATGTTAAATAACATTACGTAACTTTAGCAATAATAGTATTACGAAATATTAGTATAAGAGTATTACGAAATAATTATATAATTATATTAGTACGAAAAAATCAGATAAAGAAACATAACTTGTCTAGATAACATAAAGCGCTTTCGTCAAATATACTAATATTAAATGCGTTGAACATTAATTTTTCATTAATTTTGCTCGATATAATCAATCAATCTGTCTTGCCTTTTCCCAACTATGTTGGGATCGGATTCCAGTATAACTCGAAAAAATAAAGTACTATTTAAAAAAGTAACTTTACATTTAAAAACGAAATATTCCAATTTCTTTCCTATTAGCGTGACTAAAACCCAATTACCGTAATTCCAATTTAATTGACTTGTTTCAGTTATTTAACATTAATTGAATTAATTCAAATACTTCTCTGATAACAGCTCTAATTCTTTTGATACTTGAAATACCTTTTTCCAATATGTTTTAAGTTCAAGCAATAATTGGCAATACAAGGGAATTTATTTAATTTTAAATACAAACTGCATTTTACAGATTCCTAAGAGTTATTTTAATTAATTGTTTTAATGAATCGGTATGCGTAAAGAAAATAAAACAGGTCAAGTGCAAACTCTACTCGCTAAATGAGGGTTCAGTATCACGTCAAATTCTGGTAAGTGACAACTGGGCCCGAGTCAACTCAACCCGAATAATACCAGATACTATGGCGTCAAAACGCCTAAAAATGCGAGAGCGGTGCGATGGTTTATTAAAGTTTTGTTTTTTGAAATTAATCGCAGTTACCACACTTTATTCAGTACCGAATTATTTATTTATTTATAAATAAAATAAATAAATAAATTTATTCAGTACCGAAGCTATGTAAATACTTAATACATTATTACTTTTTTAAACAGAAGGGAATTTTTGCAAAACTTTATTATTGGGTAGGTAAACAATCAAGAGGGGAAATAAAACCATAAAAACTTATTTATTTATTTAAACATGTTTCCTTTGCCATACACTTATAACCATCATTTCACAATTAACAATCATTTCATCGTGTTAATGTATGTCAGATATCTTGGGTTTATTACCATTGGCACGATTTTTCTATGGGATCCTAAAATACAATAAGGCTTAACTGATGTAAGTACAAGAGTATATTATTTTCTGTAACAGTAGCAAGCACATTCCGAAACGGTATCGTCCCTATAAATAAAGATAAATGGAATTTTAAGGCTCTCTCACACTATGACTAGCGATTTTCTATCACTTAACTACCGAAGTATTTGAAGTCGATTCGAACCGTGTTTAGATGACGTTGCATGCCAAAATGTTTCAGGTTTTTACCCAAATTTCACATTGGCAGTCCGGAATTTGTAATACCGCTCCATCCTAACTTCCTAACTTTTATATTATAAATGCGAAAGTAAGTTTGTTTCTTACGCTTTCACGCTAAAATGGCTGAACGGATTTGGATGAAATTTGCCACATGGGTAGACCATGACCCGGAGAAGGACATAGGTTACTTTTCATCCTGGATCGCATACAAAGTCGCGGGCAATAGATAGTAAAATAATAAATAGCAATGACTCCGTGAAAAAATAGTTTAATGGATTTAAAATTAAACCATGTATTCTGTTTTATCGCCTAATTAAATATTCTAGATGAAGGGTTACCTTTTCTCTATAAAAGAACTTTTTTCTCGCGACTTCAGGGGCAATTCCCGTAATTTTTAAGAACGTTCGCATTCGCATCTCATTCGCAATCTGTCAAAAATACAATCAATCAAATTAATATACCAAAAATTTTGACAAGTATGACAGATTGCGGCTTGAATGTGAACGTTTTTTAAGTACGAGAATTGGCCTTCTCTTCTTCTAAACGCTCCAGATAAATCGAACGATATTATTTCACATCTATGTAAAGGAACCCTTACAGTACTTTGTGCTGTATTTAAATTTTATTGTTTAGGAGATAGCGGTCCTGTACAAAACAGGTAATCATACCGGGGTCAAACTGTACCAATATACTACTAAAGTACTAATATACTATATAATAAATTGCTATTATTGCCAATGAATTCTGTAGATATCTTCCAGTTATTGCTTTTCTGGGGTCAGATAGTATTGCACCAACAGTGAAAATTGATAGGAAAAAGATGATTATGAGTTCTTATAGGTACACGAGAACAACGCAGTGGGTAGGTAGAAAATAAGTTTAATTATTATGAAGGAATCAAAATGTTAAAACTTGATAATATAAGGTACTTGATAATTTAAAAAAACTTGATAATATAAGCTGTTTCTGCTGAAACAATATGACAAATATTGTTGTTTATAAAAGGAGGAGCTCGTGGCTAAGTAATAACAGCCGCACGGGTCGATCCATCAGGTTAAGCTACGCTTGCCGGGGTTGATCTGTGGATGGTTGACCATCTTTACATATCGAGACTCCTCCGTGCCTCGGAAAGCACGTTAAGCCGGTGGTCCCGGCTGTCATTCGTGGATCTTTGACAGTCGTTACGGGTCGTCAGAAGTCCGAAAGTCTGACAACCAGTCTTACCAAGGGGTATCGTATTACCCAGTTACTGGGTTGTGGAGGTCAGATAGGCAGTCGCTCCATGTAAACTACTGGTATTCAGCTGCATCCGGTTAGACTGGAAGCCGACCCCAACATAGTTTGGAAAAGGCAAGGCAGATGATGATGATGTTGTTTATAAAACAGAAAAAACAATATGAAAACCTGTCATTTATGCTGTAAAAAAGTGCGAAATTCAATTCGCTTAAACTTCATTTTAGGTAAGTTTTTTTGGAAAAAAAGATGTAAGGACCTAATGATAGATAGATAAATAATGCCTTAATCCGAATATCAACATAATAATATGGTGGAAATATGCTCAAATTGCAAATGATTTAGGTATTACGTTTGTATGGAGAATTCATCCATCGCCGCATTCTTAAGCGGAATAGGTTACTAAATATATCAACGTCTGTTAAGTTTTAGGATTTCAGCATATTCACGCCAGAATGTATTAATTTAGTAACTTAAAAAATCATTTTTCCTCATTTAAGGAAGAACCCGCGGCTGTAGGTACTTTAAAGTATTTAAACCTTCATCACTTACAAACTAAAAATAACTTTTACTTTTAAATAAATAAACAAGTCTGGACTGAATGACGCGGCATGCGGCACTGGCCATTATAAAACCAGTTGTTGGACCCTAAAAAACATATGCAAGTGGACTTACCGTTTTATTACATCATGTTAAATGGCTTTGCAGTTAAGGTTGTGTCAGCTGAGTAGTTGTCCGAGATTCCTGCAGACATAAGCTGAAGACCACAGTCGTCACAGAGGCTGTTTGGAAGAAAAGTGTTGAAAGTGGTGAAATTTTTATACAGGGTGTAAGGGACAGCCCTCCGCTGACTGATGGGATGAATTCAGCATCATACTAAGACGATCGGTACATGAAATGATTTCAGGAACGTTATGGGAATCCAATAAACCTGATTTGTATGATCTCACGCGCAATGTATCGTTACCGTGGCAAAACCCGCGTAGCCGCACTCCCCGTGTCGGGGGGGGCGCGCTCCAGTATTTTAACATCCATTGCTGGTTTTTTTATTTTAGCTGTTTTATTTACATAAACGGAGTGCTGCGTACAGAGAATGTAATTTTACATTGAAATAAATGAATAGTAGCTGAAAAAACGATAAATAAAACTTTTCCTGAGATTTCCGGTGGAATATGATTCAAAATAAGGAGCTGAATGCCTCCTGTTAATTTGCGGAGGGCTGTCCCTTACACCCTGTATATAATCTGTCACCTATCACATAACACAACATCACGCCTGTATTCCCTGTAGGGTTGGGCTGAGAGGTATACCTATAGTAGGTACACCCACATTTCGCCAGTTATGTTTAAGTAACACGTAAAAATCCCGGGCACAAATCTTAACTCCGGGGTGCAAACAAGACGGTTTTCCATCTGGACATTTTCAGTAAATAGCGGCCCGGAAAGTGAGATTGGGTTCCCAATAACACTTTGCCTGACCCAGGAATCTAACCCAGGATAGTAGCCCAGTGGTAACGGCCGCAGCTTACTTGTTGTAGGTCGTAGTTCGAACCCTGACAGGCGCTTTACTCTTTATAAATTATTTCATCATCACTGCTCGCAAAACGGTGAAGGAAAACATCGTGAAGAAACCGGTGTCCGAAAACCGAAAACTTCGAAGACATGTCACATCCACCAACCCGCCCTGGACCCGCGTCGTAGATTACGGCCCACTCCCTCTCACAGAGAGGAGGCCTGTGTCCCAGCAGTGGGAACATTATAGGCTGATTATGCAATAAAAAGCTAACAACGGTTTAACACACCACACATTGACAAGCACCTAATTTGATTTGAATCTGTTCTGTAATGAACTTGCTTCTGAGAATCGACAGCTCGTGGCTTCACAAATAAACGAAAGTTTGATTGAACGAATACTTCCATGACTTGTGATTTTTATAGGCCTTGTACAAAAGTGGACGTATACTTAGGTTATGCCACCTGAGAATCAAGATGACGCAAGGGTTATTAAATTTTTCACTAAAGTGGTGTAATCATCACTATACCCTGGTGCTATAAAATTAAGGCACTCTTATTTCACTTATAATAGAATACTCTTTCTTATGAACACTTACAAATAATGCAGATATTTTACAATGGGTGACACACTGGACGGTCTTATTGCTAACGTTAGCGAAAAGAAATTTTCGATTAAGCATAATTTAGGATTTTTTTTTGTTTGGTTAAGCATTCAAGTAGAACAATTTTGAAGTTTTGAATTTTTTGAACCAAACCAATACCATAGAACATAGATGATGATACTGTGTCATAATTATATAGATTTTTTGTCAATCCTGTTGTCTGGTAAATATTGTCATTTACGAAAAGCAGGATTGCCATTGCAGTCAATAATTTCATTATTCCAATGTTACTTTTTAAATAAACAATAAGCTACCTATCTTTAATTTGCATAAAAAATCATCTTATTTTACTTAAACCAGCAATAAAAAGATCTGTATCAAAACAGCATAATTTAAATACAAATATCAAGCATTAATCTAAACTGGATAATAGTCCAACTTACTTCTCAGCGTCTCGATGCTATCACTACACAATTAAAAGGCGTCAAATATAAAAAAAACTATCTCTATAAAAGGGTGGCTAACATCTGATTATGTCGTAAGGCATGCTCCACATTCTTTAATGTGTCTCTGTCCTTATACGCGTCGTCAGGATTGGTCATAGCAATGCGACAGATTAATGAAGTTCCTACGAGGGCTTACAGTGGTAAATAGCTATTCCCACGGGAAATATATCGCGCTTTGTTGAGTTACGTGTGGCGCCATCTAGTCGTGGGGTGGGGTTTGGGGAAAATTGCAGTGGCGTAAGCTAAAAGAAAATTTTTCTGGCATACATTTCTTAACCCGTGATAAAACAGGCTAAAACGGCAAAAATGTATAGGACTGACATAGCATAATCAGCCTATAATGTTCCCACTGCTGGTACACAGGCCTCCTCTCTGTGAGACGGAGCGGGCCGTAATCTACCACGCGGGCCCAGTGCGGGTTGGTAGATGTCACATGTCTTCGAATATTTAGTTCTAGGACATGCCGGTTTCTTCACGATGTTTTCCTTCACCGTTTTTGAGTGCAGTGGCGATGAAATAATTTACACAAAGTAAAGCGCCTGTCAGTGTTCGAACCTACGACCTACAACTCGTAAGTCGTGGCCGTTACCACTGGGCCACCACTGCTCACAGTGGCCAGGACTGACATAAGCTATCGAAAAGCTTCTGTCAATCCCGTTGAAAGTCGTTGTAGAGATAAGAAACGCTTTCGAAGCGATTGTCACTTGTCTACGCCCTCAGATGACCGATGGGGTTGAAAGGTTCTGGAGTGGCGACCGCGTACCGGAAGAAATAGCGTTAGAAGGACCCCCACATGGTGGACCGATGACCTTTTGAAGGTCGCAGGAGAAGCACCGAACCAGTTGATACTGAGTGCTGGTGCTTGGGGGAGGCCTATGTCCTGCAGTGGACTTTTTTCGGCTGAAATGATGATGTTGAGAAGCGGCCCAGCGGCGTGTTCGGTTCAATACAGTGGAGAACACAAATTTTCTGAAAGTTTCCAATCACTGTAGCTGGCTTGCTGAACATTTAGGTCTTTAAGTATTTTCTTTCCTGTTTTGGACGGACTAACGATAGCGCTAGGTTAGTAGGTAATTAGTAAAGTTAGGTTAGGTAATTTGCGGAAGATTCTTACGTTTCCGCGACTGCCAGCGTGGGTGTGAGTTGGAAGACCGAGGTGGTCTTTAGTCAGTAAGAGTCTGACAGACCCCTCTACCCGCCCCAGGGCGGAGGACATACATGAGGATTTACCAACCCGGAAAAAAAAAAGGTCTTGATTTTGATGTTAATCAGTTCAACAAACACAATAGATCTTGTTATTACCTCTAGGGGCATTAAGTGACTCGTGTTAAGTAACATAATAATAATATAGTCCTCAGACTATTATTTATTTTAATTGATCTCAATAATCACCTTATGAAAAGTCCTCCGTGATATGGAGACAAATAACAAAAAAAAAATGCCATGTCATTATTAAAATTTGACATCCCAACAAGTTCATAATCGTAAAAAAATACCTATAATCTCACACATGGGAGGCATCCAAATGATTTCATTTCCGCGCTCCGTCCATTACCATTCCGCGCAAGAAATAACCCGTACATTTCAAATAAACTGCGCATTGGACGCGTAAACTGCGCATTCCATTTTACCAAGCTCGTAAAGTCGAGTTAAAGACAACATAAAGTAGAGGACACACTGCGATTTTTTGTATCTAATTGGTACCCACCATTGAGTGTGTAAAGTCTTTATTAAAATACCTTCTAATAAGGCCTATTTTTTATTTAAGTTGTAGTTAAGTTTTCAATGGAAGTGTGAGGAAAAAATGTTTATCCGTTTGTTATCTGTTTTTCTTTGCAAGTTGTTCGTTTGAGTAAATTGGGTGTGAGCTTAGACCAAATAAATAACCAAGACAGCTCGCTGTCAATAGTGAAATGAGGCCGGTTTCGTAAACATTTGTGTGCACCTAGAAAGGTTTGATTGTAAATGTGTGCGTGTGAGCGTGTATGCACAGAGCGGAGGTGTAGTTTTGGCATGCTTCACTGTATTGTTCCTTTGTTCGCAGCGCTCTGTCTTAGTTTTTTATTTGGTCTGAGGGTGTGAGACGGTTTGTCTTAGGTTGTTTACTTAAAAATTGAAGACGTAGAATTTTTTGGTAAATTTTTGGGCTCCCGTAAGACGATTTGATGTTGTGGTTCTTAGATGAAGAAGAAAAGGTACGTCAAGAGAATAGCCTCGTCATCTTGTCACTTTGAGTATCGTACAGAATTTACAAAATACACAATCAAAAACAATTGTTGTTCGTTACATAATGTTTAATTTCCTATCATTGGTCAACAATTTTTCAGGGCATCTTGATTAGAAATAAAAAAACGCTGTTCATAACCTCCAATCGCCCAAGATATACTCCTTATTTTATTTTAGTCTGCCTAATCTTATCCCAACTATGTTGGGGTCGGCTTATAGTCTAACCGGATGCAGCTGAAGACCAGTATTTTACATGGAGCATCTGCAATCTGACCACCACAACCTAGTTACTGGCTAACATGATACCTCTTGGTAAGACTAGTTTTCAGACTTGAGCTTCTGACTACCCGTAACGGCTGTCAAATGACAGCCGGGACCAACCAATTCATAATAATTATACTCCATTTGAAATAAGATTAGACGTATAGATAAGCCTTTTTTACATTCCGTTCAACCGATTTTGAATTCTATTGCGTTGGTGGCATGACAAATGGCAGCCGCAGTAGATAGTTGGTATTGTGTAACTTTTTTTGCTTTTAATGCTATCCTTATGCCTACGGTATAGAAGTCAAAATCGGTTGAACGGACTGTAAAAGGGCTTGTTTTAATGTCTAATCTTATTTCAAATGGGGTATAGGTATTTAATTATCCATTTAAATTCTGAAACCCATAATTTTATTGTTAGTAAACATTAAACATGTAAGTAAATTAACACAGCTTGTCAACATTGCAGAATTCTGCTAACGCTATATTTGTTCAAATAGGATACAAATTACAAAAACATCTCATGTTATTACATCGAGATTCCTGCTACCGTTGCCACTGTGTCGCGGCATTCACACCCTTGTCGCCTGACCGTTAGTGATACACAAGGGTTATAAATAAGTGGTTATAATATAAGACACGATGACTGAGAACCGAGCATTTATAAGGAATGTAGTTTTTTCATTTAAGTATTTTGTTAGTTTTAAACTGCTTTTTTTATTTTAATTCTTTATATTACTTATTGTATTTCCTGTTGAGAGGAGCTCGTAGCTAAATAATAACAGCCGCACGGGTCGATCCACCAGGTTAAGCTACGCTTGCCGGGGTTGGTCCGTGGATGGGTGACCATCTTTACATATTGAAACTCCTCCGTGTCTCGGAAAGCACGTTAAGCCGTTGGTCCCGGCTGTCATTCGTGGATCTTTGACAGTCGTTACGGGTCGTCAGAAGCCCGAAAGTCTGACAACCAGTCTTACCAAGGTGTATCGTATTACCCAGTTACTGGGTTGTTGAGGTCAGATAGGCAGTCGCTCCATGTAGAATACTAGTATTCAGCTGCATCCGGTTAGACTGGAAGCCGAACTCAACATACTTGGGAAAAGGCTAGGCAGATCATGATTTCCTGTGCGTGTCCCAAATACTTAACATATTTTTCTTTCATTTTCTTTTCATTTTCTCTGGGTAAGCGCGACGAAATATCCGAAGATGCTAGTCGTGCGCCCGCTTGGATTTCCCGTCGGCAAAAATTACGAACTTCCATACAAACTTTCATCTCATATTTAACCCCTTTAGGGGATGAATTTGCCACCAAAATGTAGATTTTTGCTTGGACAAACTTTGATCGAGTATCCTGTGCTTTTAAATTAGATTTTCTAATATGTTTTAATTGTTTTTAGATAATGTGTCTTATGCATATACTAACGAAATTGATTATTTTTTATTGTACCTCAAATTGTTACTTTGGTGAACGCAATTATATAAAAAAATGGAGCTGGGACAGGCCACCCAACTTGAATTTTAAGGCGGTTTTTTTCCCCTTATTATTTAAATACACTTATATTTAAAAAAAATGTGGCCCTAATTTAACCTATAAAAAATAAAAAAACATCCTATCATTTAACACCTCGATTCTCAACGTGGACACGTATAATTTACCGCCGGGATATTCACCCAAATCCTTCCTTAATGCTAACCTAACTTCCAAAGGAATTTTTGTGCAAAACGTGAAGGTGGTGCCTGCCGCGTCCGCAATATCGCGTGTCTGCACGAGCCTTAAATCTATTGCATCTTGAACATTGTCACCGACAGAATCCGCCCCTCAATGTATCATATACTATGTACAAAGACAAAAACAAGCATTTCTCCGCACAATTAAAGCATTTATTTACAGGCACTTTTGAATTGTCAAAGAGTCGGTTAGTTAGTCAGAAAGTTGAAGCTAGTTGCCCATTCCAAAACGTAGATTTCTATGGGGGAGACCGGACAAGAAACTCCAAGGACACTCTTTTAAATATAGATATTACAACATCCTAGGAATACTGTACTCTTGTTGCTTCTATAATATTATGTGAGAACAATGTAAAACAAAATATTACCAAAAACAAAACAACATAAGCCCTGGCAGATAAGAGATGACCAGTCTCAACTGTTTTCTTTATTCAATTCACTCTTAAAAGAGTTTTTATTCAATTTTATTGGTACAACATACTACTACACAGCTGACTTTTTTATCCATTTCCAATAGATTTGAATTAGAAAATAAATAGAAACAGGTGCTACTTAGTAAAAAGCTTCAGAAAAATTTCTCGAACATGTAGGAGAAGCTAATCGTTAACATTTACGAGCTTTTTTCTTTAAAGTGCGATAAGAATACTAAGGCTTAAGCATTGGCAATACGTAAATACATATTATATAAAAAGATGCACATAGTAAACATGGATTAAAAAGAGTATTTCTGGCCAATGGCTAGAGTTCTGTGTCTAAAGCGATGTAATTTTCTGCACGAATGCTTTCTAACCATCTCTTTGCTGATATACTATGAAAAAGTCTGTTTTGAAAAAGTCTCTGAGATCTTTGAATAAAACTAAATAAAATTGAAAGCGTATCGTTCCACATCGTAAAATTTTAGCACTATTTAACATTCATTTCTTTATTGGATAAGAAAATTACTTAGCTTCAATCTACCTAGCCTTTTCTCAACTATGTTGGAGTTGGCTTCCAGTCTAACCGGAAGCAGCTGAATAATAGTATTTTACATGAAGCGACTGCCTATCTGACCTCCACGATACCCCCTGGTAAGCCTGGTTGTCAGAATTTTGGGCTTCTGAATAAAAAAACACTTGGTTTTTTTTTCTGTAATTTGCCCAGCAGTGTAATATGAAAAAACAAAATACAGTCTTCTTCTGAAACATATAAGTGATCCCTGTCCCTCCATTTGATTGCCTTATTTCTTAATCATTAACCATTTCAGTCCATTCATCATCATCATTCATCATTTCATCCGTCGAAGACGTCCACTGCTGGACATAGGTCTCCCCCAAGCACTGCCACAACGACCGGTTCTGTGCTTCTCGCATCCAGCGGATTCCTGCGGCCTTCACCAGGACATCGGTCCATCCTTCGTCGCCACTCTAGAACCTTTCGGCCCCATCGGCCATCTGTTCTGCGAGCAATGTGCCCTGCCCACTGCCACTTAAGTTCGGAAATTCTTCGGGCTATGTCGTTTACCTAGTTTCAGACCATTGGATCCAGATTTTCACACAGTTTTATTTTTCAGTAAGTCTAACGTAAAACAAATAAAGTAGCAAAAAGTTTTTGTATCGGTAATTAGCCGTAGTTTGTTGGACTAGCTTTTTATGTAATTGTCTGAAAACCTGCTGCTCAGGCAACCTCGCGATTGGTTCTAGTAAAAAAAAAACTCAGGGAAAAAATGAGGTTCTAAACTTCGCTTATCAAGTAAAAGTTCATATCGAAAGAAATGTTCTTTCTCATTTCTTTCGAAACAAAATCGACCGTGAAGGAAGAGGTACACATTACATGTTCATTATTCAAATCAATTTTTTTACGGGCTGTTTCCAAAGTCTTCATTGAAGGCGTGGCCAACACGCAATGGTTTTACTTAACATAGAGCAACAAATACATAAAGTTTAACAAATAAGTGGAGAAGGTTCACTTCTAATGATAGCGATTATAAGTTCCTACATATTTATTTACACACTGTTCGTGTCAAATAAAAAATTAAACATGGCAGCCACGATATAATACACCCATCCTACTTATTATACTTTTATAGGTAGGTCCATATTATAATAATCTATACTAATATTATAAAGCTGAAGAGTTTGTTTGTTTGAACGCGCTGATCTCAGGAACTACTGGTTGGAATTGAAAAATTCTTTTTGTGTTGGATAGTCCATTTATCGAGGAAGGTTAAAGGCTATATATCATCACGCTACGACCAAAAGGAGCGGAGAATAAATGAAAAATGTTGCAAAAACGGGAAAAAATATTCCTTTTTGAGAGCTTTCGTTGCGTGCGCTGCGTAAACGGTTTAAGTTACGCAAATATTATATAATATATCACAAAATATTCTAAAAAAAAGTCCACGACAGTATATGTCTATCTTTTAAGATTGATTCACTATAACCTTTTTTTATGGTAATCAGATTTGTTCGAAATTAATGCATTATTTGCGAAGGAGTTTTATCAACATAATTATAATATAATAATTCTTATTCAAATAAATAGTTTTAACATCAAGGATATATATGTAGCAGTAAAATACTTTTTAATTCATTCGAATCGGACATAACATTTAATTTCGAAGTTATCACGAGTATAAAAATGCAATACGCGAACCTTTCCACACCGGCGCGGCGCCGCGCCTCCGCAACTTTCGCTACTCTAGAGAGGACAGGATGGGCACACGGGAAGACCATGACCTGGAATAGGACATAGGATACGTTTTATCCCTATATTCTCACGGGATCGAGGCCTACGCGGGTGAAACCGCGGGGCACAGCTAGTATTAATATAAATGCGAAAGTAACTCTGTCTGTCTGTTAGCTTTTTACGTCTGAACGACTAAACGGATTACGATGAAATTTGGCCCATGACCTGCATCCTAATTGCGTTCAATTACAATCTGAATGATTTTGAAGGATATTGCTAATCCATTGCTTCATGGCATATTTTATGTTCGAGAAAATTATCTTCTCATCAACGTTAATTATCGCAATGAATGTTGTTGAACTGTCAAAATGATTGCTACTGTGTTAAAAAAAAAAGTTTAAAGGTAACTTACTTTTTATTCCGGAAGTTCCTGTTTGACAAACTCCGACCTCCATGAGGGCGAAGCCGCAGCCAAAAGGTCGCTTTACATAGATCTGGAATCCAGTTGCAGGTTTTGGACAGTTGTAGGTAATATAATTTGATCAAATGCCTGATTAAAATCGATGTTTTTCGGTGGTAAAAGTAGAAAGATAGTTTTCTAAATTGTTTTATTTTGGGATAAAAAAGTGAACACACGAGCTGCACGCGTCAACGCTGAGGCAACTTCAAATCAAAGTTTGTTTATGTCATATCTTACTGTACCATTTTTAAATGTCATAATTTTTTAATGGACCTTAAGGGAAGAACAATGCTTAATGTTATATGACATTTATTTTTGTAAGTTTGTACATAGGCTTGCATATACATACAATTAGAAGACGGTTACACGCTTTTATACGTTAAAAATATTTTCTTGAACTTTTTGTGGTCGGCGTTTCTTATCTGACTACTCTGAGAATAAACACTGAAACGAATTCATTACATTCTCGCATTCAGCATTGTTACAATGCTTGAGTACATCATCACATGTAGGTACTGGTTGTTGTCTTATATAAGTCTTATAACTGAACTGTACTAAGGACTTACAACGGTCACTTTGGCAGAATCATAACATCAATAGGATAACATTATGAATCATCGTAAAATGTCACAAACTGACAATTCATAATTATGATCTGAGTGCAATTTATATTACGCAATTCATCTGTTTGATAGTTTTCTATCCGGTCCAAAAATTATGAATTGCTTTATGTAAGTTTAATGTTAAATTAAAATTACGGTAATTTTATTAATAATTAATTAATTACCTATACTCCATTTGAAATAAGATTAGACATTTAAATAAGCCTTTTTTACAGTCCGTTCAACCGATTTTGACTTCTATTGTGTTGGTGGCATGACAAATGGCAGCTGCAGTAGAGAGTTGGTATTGTGTAATCTTTTTTGCTTATGCCCACGGTATAGAAGTCAAAATCGGTTGAACGGACTGTAAAAAGGTTTGTTTAAATGTCTAATCTTATTTCAAGTGGGGTATAAGTCATTTTCATGCAGCAATATTTACACCGAATATGATTCGAATATGAATTATATCGAGATGATTAATATGTGTCACCATTTTGTGTCTAATTAGAGAAATTGGTAATGACAGCTGGGAATTCAAGAAATGAATTGCTTTTAGAGGAATTGCTAATGTGGTCGTTTTAGGTAAAAACTCCCCAGTAGGGGTACTGGGGAGTTTTTTGCGCCACTTCTTCTTCCCAGCTTAATAAAGCACTAGGAAGTGGTGACGGGCGAGTGTTTTGGGGGACTGCCTCATGTAATTTTGATGTAAAAAATGGTATTGATTCTCAGCCTAGTTTGAATTAATGACTTTTGATTTTGACCTTCTGCATTTACTACTGTGTGTCAATAAATTACACAGGTTGCTCACTTTACATAGTCGGTCATTATATATGCGGCCATCTTCTCGTCTACATAGCGTGCTGTGTTAGTTTCACGCTTGTATTTTTTGTGCCTATCGCAACATAGTTAAGCGTTGATTTATGAGTTTTTGCATTTTGTATGTTTAGCTTACGTTACGTTAAATGGTTGCACAAATCATTTACCTAATGAGGTGGTGTAATTTTTCTTTAAAAAATTGTTGCTCGCCCTTCTATTTGAAATATGAGTAGATAATTACGGTAAATTAATAGTCCCGTGCTTTCTTATTATTTAGGTACATCATGCGAGATCGCGTAATTATGTCAAATACTGCTAGTTAATGATATGTATATGTTTAGTTAAAAGGCTTACCTTTTTATAAATAAATAAGTTAAAAAAACGTTTAGTAAATATTTTAAACTTTAGGTCCCTACTTACCTAAAGATACATGCTTAATTTGCATGCCAAAATATTGTGAAATGTGTCATCGCTCAAGATTATTATTTTATCTACCTTTGTATTACCACATTTAAAGCAAATAAATGACTTTGACTTTGAAGTAATTAAAATATATATAAAAACATAATATGGTTTTCAATTTGTGCTCACTGATTTATTTAGTCATAAACAGTTTGAAATGAAAAAACAACTTGAGACACCTTAATAAAATCTAAATATAACCGCCTTTTCGCAAATTTCTATTACAATAATTTATCTTTTATTGAATTAAATCGATTAAGTTCGGTCTATGATTCATTTTCTGTTGTATAGCCACTAACCGTGCCCAGTGCCCACGATACCCATAATAAACCCGGTATAGCCCATAAAATTGCCTTTGTTTCGATCATCGACGCCGGATTCGAACGCATAATGTTTTATAGAAGAGCTGTGTAACTGATGTTATTGTAGATTCAATATCAAAATTGTTTAAATCATGTTCCTCCTTGTTTTGAATCGTAGAGATAAGTTGGAGTGCTAAACTTATAACTTCAAAAACGTAGTTTTTTTTCCAAAACGGCCCATAAATTTACAGATAATTCCACGAAAAGTCACACTTTCCAATCATTATTCCACTGCGTAAACGGGATGGTGCTATAGGCCTTGTCTAGCTCCGTCTCTCTCTCAACTGGAAAAATCGTGGCAATAATACTTCTTAATACGGCACCAGTCTCCCTTATTAACAAAGATATAAGTTCACAATACCTACCTTAGGGAGATGATTAACGCATAATATCAAGACTCAAACTAGGGGATGGATAGCAGCATTCTCCTTACAATAAACAACATTCTGCTTTCGTGAAACCGTCTGCTAAGCACGTTTACTTTGTTCCCTCATTCTGAGGGTTAGATGTATTTCTTCTCTTTTTTCAAAAACAACTGAAAAATTTCTGTTTTTTTGAGTACCAGTTACATTGTATGCATCATGTAGCGTATGCTGAGTGTGTTATTTTCCTACATTACCACATCAGGTGGTTGCTTGAACATGATTAGCACATTCAATTTGTTTAATTAACACTTGCCTGCCGAGGTTACTCGATAACGCAATAATTGTTATTTAAATAGCATTATGCTACTTTTGTGAAGTTTAATAATGGCTTATTGGTTGATTCGCACGACACTCGCCGGAGCGGGCGAAATTGACACTTTTAAATTATTAGTTATTGGGTACTGAGTGAGTACCTGCTCCACACTACCGTATAATTTGAACTTTTTTATTATTCTTATACTGGTAATGAGCGTGAAACATATTTCTTTTTATTTACCTAAACACAATCACATTATTTAAAATTGAATTGTAGAAACGAAAAAAATCAGAATATTTTTTACCATGTCCCAACCCTAGCATTTTTAAAACGCGAAATGTGGATTGTATGAAAAAGTTATAGTAACACATGCACATGATCTTACAGTTGTATTTGATGAAGGAAAATACTTACGTCTCCATAGAAAAATCGTATTAAAATTGTAATTATTCGAAAAAAGTGGGCAAAGTTGGCATGTCTCACGGTATGTATTTTTATTTTAAGTGTACATTTTTGCTTGCTAATATAAAATATTGGAAATAAATGTGTTGTAGTGTCTAATTTTGTTGGAGTTAATTATTATACGTATTTGTTATACCTCTAAAAATTATGTTTTAATGTGCGTAAATAAATTTATGCTGTTGAATGTTATGCTTATACATAACATAAACATAATCAGCCTATAATGTTCCCACTGCTGGGACACAGGCCTCCTCTCTGTGAGAGGGAGCGGGCCGTAATCCACCACGCGGGCTCAGTGTGGGTTGGTAGATGTCACAAGTCTTCGAATTTTTGGTCCTAGGACATGCAGGTTTCCTCACGATGTTTTCCTTCACCGTTTTGAGAGCAGTGGCGATGAAATAATTTACACCAAGTAAAGCGCCTGTCAGGGTTCGAACCTACGACCTACAACTCGTAAGTCGTGGCTGTTACCACTAGACCACCACTGCTCACATGCTGAACATTACCTATTATGATTAGAGAAATTATGCTTAATATAATTATGCTTAATATATTATAATTATGCGTAATTATTGTTGGGATAAACAAAAGTATGCCATGTTATATTATGTCTTAAAATTTTATGCAAATAGAAAGGGAACCACTTACATACATAATCAGCCTATAATTTTCCCAACGCTGGGACACAGGCCTCCTCTCTTCGAGAGGGAGTGGGCCGTAATCCACTACGGCGGATTGTTAGATGTCACATGTCTTCGAATTTTTTGCTTCTAAGACATGCCGGTTTCCTCACGATGTTTTTCTTCACCGTTTTGAGAGCAGTGGTGATAAAATTATAATACTTACCTCTAATTTGTAATACGCTTGTTTACAATGTGTACCTACCTACTAGAGTTTCATTTAATTGCAATTATAAATTACCTTACATCGACCAAACCCCCACAGTCTCACATAACTTACATACCATCTCATCCACAATACAGCCAACATCCCAGTAATTTACATCAAATCCATGCATTGACATCTGTCCATGAGTGAGCTACGATTAAACTGGAATATGGCTCGCCAGTCATAAATTATGAGCTACATAAATACAGAGAGCGGGGATCGGAGACAATTCAATTACTATGAGCTACGGAGTTGCAGGGACATTGAAATAAGCGTTCGGCGACTGCTATTTTATGTAAAGTCTGGGGCACAGTGGTGTTATGTAAAGTGGAAATAGATTTTTAATTTTTGTTGTGGAAAATGTCTAACGTATTCTTTTATACATATTCGTACATCTAATACATGTGTTTCATGCTGGGCTATATTCGAACGCAATGTAAATTGTTACTGAAAAAATAAATTGAAAAGAAATGGAGTTACGTTATAGTAAACTTTAATATGGGCGAATTAGGGTTGGTACGAAAATGATTTTAAATAAAATTTTGCTAATGCCTATAGGTAGTTATTTTTTAATTCTAGCTAATTTTACATTTTCAAGTTCTCATAGTAGAGTGTTAAATCTGCAAACATTCTTTTAATTTCGAATTTGAAATAAATAATTCTGTTATTTTCACAATCTGAAAAATAACTGAAAGTTTCAGTTCTATTTATTTTGTGTGTCATGTTTGTCGTTCAAATATCATTATGCAACAGCTTTAAGTAATTGAAAGCAAAATTAAGTCACGTTTCGAATTTCGTATAGTGTGTAACTGTGCGTTTGCGCTGGCGAAACATATTATTCACAACAAAACATTTTGAAATCTCTATTTTCTGACAATTTTCCATACAATATTTGACGGGAACTAGAGATTCCAACATATCGTGAATGTTTCGCAAGTGTAAACGCCCAGTAAGAACGGTAGATGCACTTCAAAGCGAGTAATGTTTTTCCTATGATTTCGCCCGCGGCTCCGCAGAAACCGACCGGCTAATATTTATCATGTAGCTATTTCCCTTTCGGAGTAAGCAGATGTTCTGGCCAAAGATTTCAAGATCGTCAAAAGATGATCGCGTTTTTGTTTCGTTTTGACACCTCTGACACTCAATGTCAAGGAGACTTGACTTGGTTGTCATGGTAACGCCATTATTGTTGTATGAGCTCACTCTTCTTAGTATGGACACTTTGTCGCGGGCAAATCTAACGATTTAAATCATCGGTTCTCGTACAGTCACGACCAAAAATATAAATACACTCAGCAAAAGTCAATAGCGATTTTCTCGTCGAATAACGATTACAACTTTGAGATGAGACATCATAATAACCGGGGTTCCAAAATACTATGTTAAAGACCTATGAGAAAATCACTTTTAAAAGTTGCTAAGTGTATACATATTAGTGCTTGTGACTGTACATTGACTATGTTAAAAATAAACATAGTTATTGAGTGTCAAACTCAAACTGAAAGCATTTATTTCAATTAAATCATTTACAGGCACTTTTGAATTGTCAAGGAGTCAGTCAGTCAGAAATATGAAGCTAGTTGCCCATTCCAAAGCGTAGTAGGTACCTATGGAGAAGAACGGGCAAGAAACTCCATGGGCACTCTTTTAAATCAAAATATTGTTACAATATAATGGTTACATCATTCATGTTGAAATTATACATGTGAGAACAATGTAGAAAGCACGTTACGTAGTGTGAATACCTAGTAGTGGTACGGTTAAGATGAATAGGTAGTATGTACTTATTTCTTAGCCGATAAGTGCGTACCAGCTAATTACCTATTTAAATAATATAGTAGGTATTGCCTGGGAGGGCAAACTAAGGCAGAGTATCCAGTCGGTCATTATCACATCTCCATAATTTTACTCTTTTTTAACCGACTTCTTCAAAAAGGAGGAGGTTCTCAATTCGTCTGTATGTTTTTTATTTTTTTGTTTGTATGTTACTCGATTACTCCGCCAACTTTGCTTGCGTAGTTTTTGAGTTAGCTTCAATAATTACGTATTTTTCTCACTTAGTGTATGTAGACGATATATTGATTGACTCCGTCACTGTTATTTACATAGCAGGTAGTGGTATTCGAATTTGTGTGGGGTACGTACCACAACTAAAAAGTGAAAAATAAAAACTTTTTACAAAAAAAAAACAACAGATTTTTTTTTGTAATTTTTTTTATTTACGTATACAATTGCCGCGCGTTAGTCTCGAAAAAACTTGTGAATTATATGTCGCACTGGAACAGTCACGACCTTTTTATACAGCTCTAGTTGTTATATGTGCCTTATATAGCTTCTACAAAAGATTTCTGACTGACCGACGGACAACGAACCCCTAAAATCTAGAAACATTTACTCTTTTCTTCTGTCTCTTTTGTTTACTTATTTTTTTTATGTTTAACATGTTTCTTCTCGGTTTCCTGCAATCAAGGAACATATACTCAGTTACTCACCTATAATACGGTGAACCTGCAATCTGTGGGAGTGAATTCGTGAAAAGCAACGGAAGTGTGTTACAGGAAGCCGGGGAAGCGCGCGCTGTTTGATTTGACCAATGAGCGCGTGCGGTGCTAGAGTTGACCCTCAGGTGGCCCTAGAGTTGACCAATCCATTTTCCGAGAGGTTGGTACTGTCAGCCAAGATGTTACACATCAAATGCGACTACTGTAAGCCCCTCGTTTTCTTTGTGGTATCATTTACCAACAAAATTGTGACTTTTCACTAAGGGAGGACACTGGCTCCTACAACACAGTATAACTAGCGTATAACTATCCTTTGTTGTATATGCATCTTGTTTTATGTCAATAAATAATTTAATAATGTATTATTTATCCATTAAATTAAATTCGGAAGTAACTCAGTCTGTCTGTATGTTACCTTTCACCCGTTAAAATTTGGCAAGGAGATAGATGGCATCCCGGGGAAGGACATAGGAATTTTTATCGACATACCACGCGGGTGAAGCCGCAGGTGGAAGCTAGTTTATTTGTAATTTCTTGAGAAAGATTAAAAGTGCATTAATTCCCAATTTTCTGAATACACTCGCAATTGATTTAATTTTATAACCTGTACATTACTGGATATTATTTTATTATAATGTATCTATGCAGTACCTACGCAGTAAGTTACGACTATTGGCCGCAGTGAAATTATATGCTTTGTAAACGTAACTTAGACATTATACGAGAGTTAACTTCTTAAACAGGGACACAGAACATTTTAGTGTGCGATGTGTTGCTGTATTTAACCTTATCTATAAAAAGTGTTTCTTTTCACATACGAAATCTCTTAAGGGGTCACTGTACTCATCATTATGAACAACTTTCGATATAGGACCATAATTGAAATCGCGAAAAAAAAACATCACATTTATGTTCGCATAGCTCATCAAAATGTAGGGAACAAACAGCTATTTCGCGATTTAGTTGGCCATTCCAAAACGTAGATCTCTGTGTAGAAGAACGGGCAAGAAACTGCATGGCACTCGTTTATTTAAGGCTTGGTTTTCCATTGGTGCACGAACCCTAGTCTAAGAGATAAATGTGTCTACACAAAACAAGGGTAAAAGCCGTTTAAAAATGAATTCAAGTGAAAATGGTACGGTATTTGCTAACTGTTTAGGTCCATGGCATACATTTTAAAGGCCTTTAAAATGTGATGCAGACGGGCGCGACACCGCACTTTGAAGTTGTCATAGAAATTTTTCGACAAGTCGCGTCGCGCCGCTGCCATCGCGTCGCGACACTCGCGACCTGTCTGTGGGAGAGCCTATAATATTATATAAGCGAGCGAGCAAAGCAATTATGTCCTGGTAACGGCTAAAAATGTTTAGGATTGTGAGCC
Organism: Lithophane ornitopus; assembly: GCA_948473465.1. Classification (NCBI taxonomy): domain Eukaryota; kingdom Metazoa; phylum Arthropoda; class Insecta; order Lepidoptera; family Noctuidae; genus Lithophane; species Lithophane ornitopus. The sequence goes on along the minus strand of OX419622.1, from coordinate 14,512,691 downwards.
TGCGATAACTGTCCCAAGAAATCAGTTATTTCCTTCGATTTCTTACTCTTAGCTGGTCGTGTTTAATCCTAAGCTTTACCGGAATATCTTAGGATTTTCCTCAGCCCAGGCTTGAACACGCACACAATGCTACCGTAAAAGCACATACATATTTAGATACGCTAATGTTACCATCACAGTTTCCTAATGGTTGTTGTGTGATCGCTAATCTATTATGATCTTGTGTCTGATAATAATACGCGGATCGGGAACAAGATGTTCAGTTACAATGTTGAAGATAACGATTGTAATGGCTTCTGGTATTGATTATCAAGTTGTCGGATTGGAAATTAATATCATCATTGGAAAATTGTACGTTTAAGGCGCAGTATACACTAGCGCAACATGTTTGTCGATGGCCGGTTACCCATTTTACCCGAATGTTCGGCCAAATTCACCATCCAGTAAAAAGGGTAATTTTCGGAGTAATGCGAATGTTGGTTGAAATTCATGTCGCCATTTTTTTGTTTCCCACCTTTATAATATTCTTTTGTTACTGCATAAGATCTAGGTTTTGGTTTTGCTGAACAAGAAAATGAAAAAAAAAAAAAAACATTTAAATTGTTGTTGTTTTTTTATTGTCTTTACAACAATCCGTCCATTACTCATATGAAGTTTTCCACACCTTGATACAATAATAAATAGAAATCATAATAATTATTTACTTTCTAATTATGACTCGTACAAGCTCTCTAGCTAACAAGTATATCCGTACCGTCCGTCCGTATCGGCTAATAAGCCATTTATCTCTTCCACTAGATTATTACAATTAAGTATCATACACTTTATCATCATGCCATTCCGACCTGATCACTTAACAGTAACATATTTCATTAAATAATTATCGAGATTGGCTCTGATCGACCAATCATCTATCAATCATTAAGCTATATTTTATCGATGACTAAGGGCTTGGATACACTAGAAGATTCATCGACTAGATCTTTACAACCGATTTCGTAGTCGTTCTACAGTTGTCGCGTTTTAGGATGGCAATAGTAGTTTCCTTTCCCTAATATCTCTCCGTAGGAACCCAAACTATAAACTATGTAGGGTTTTTCGTTATTGAAACATGTTGAAGTTCACGATAGATATTGATTCTGGACTTTAACGGACGAAATAAATATATAAATAAACTTTATTTCAGTTTTCAAAATATAAATAATGCTAGAATATGTAGGTCCGCTATGCTGAAACGCGACAGCCTTAAGGCGCTGACAACAGCCAAACGGTAAAAGTAGGCTTGACTTAAACAAAAAAATTGCCAAATCTATATAGTTTGTGATAGCGGAAAAAAAAAGTGTAAGTTGAACATATTTCTCAGAACTTCGTTGTTTCCAAAATACGTTTTGAAAAAAAAATCTCGACATAAATTAACGGTAAACTAACCTCTTACCTTGAGTCTTAATCCAAAATATCTGTATTAAATATCAACCTACGTTGGTGTTTTAATTAATAACAAGAACGTCTTATTTAAATGTAGAACTTGGTTGTTTTTAATTTTCGATTATTCAACTTATTTTTGAATAAATCGATAATTGCTTCATATTTTGCAATACATTCCAAGCGTTATGTCATCGCGCTTCTCTTTCTTTTCAATGGAATCCGACAGTGACCGTGGTTTATCTGTTGTCAGCGTCTTAAGTGATTTGACAAAACTGCCTATGCAGGAGGATCTTTGAATGCGTGCCACAAATCAGTGTCATCGTAAAACAATCATCTCGAGCATTTACCGAAGTATGTTGAGGTCTGCTCCTATTATATTTAGTTGGAAACAATTCAGCTAAGAGGTACGAGTTATGAGGCAAGGCTAATTTAAGAATTTAACTGTCCGCAAATCAGTTGAGTATATAAGCATGAAGTTGTTCAGATTGGTAGCTCGAAATTGCAGCTATGTTCACAACACAATACTCATAAAATTATTGTATACAGCTTTAAAATCGATATCTCATTTCTAAGGAAAAATATTGCATTTTTCAGGCATTTTTGTATTACAACAGTTTCGTACACAAACTACATAACCTAAAATAACACTCCTGTAATTCCCAAAAGGTACCTATAGCCTATATTATCACATTTCGTCAGTTATGTTACCTTACATACTAATCAGCCATATAATAACTTACTACATCGATTAAATTAGCAATTTAATCGATGTTATATCGAAACGTCTTCCATGTGTCCCATTCCTAACCTTAGTCATAAAACCCCATTGATAATAATCGAATGTTTAATCGGAGGTGTACAATTATATCGATTACCAATCATTATCAATGGTTAATGGTAATTTAATGGGGAGAGAACTCGTCATAATCTCTTGAACAAATATATGCTATCATTATAATTTAATGGGGAGAAAACTCGCAATAATCTCTTGAACAAATATGCTATCATTATAATCGGTGTAAATGCATCATGATAAAATAAAATGTCGGTATCATATTAATCAAGAATTCTTGTTCAAATGAAAGATATCAGAGTGATTGACGGGTGCGGACTCGTGGTAAAACCACAATTAATTACAAAAAAAAAACAACCGACTTCCAAAAAAAACACCAAAAAAGTGAAAAATAACTTTAATTTCGGAAGTCGGTGTCTTTGCTTTTCAATTTCCGTTTTTTGCCACCGACTTCCGAAATTAAAGTAATTTTTCACTTTTTTATTGTTTTTTTTGGAAGTCGGTTGTTTTTTTTTTGTAAAAAGTTTTTATTTTTCACTTTTTAGTTGTGGTACCTACCCCACACAAATCCGAATACCGCTACCTGATATGTAAATAACAGTGAAGGAGTCAAACAGGATATCGTCTAGATAAACTAAGAGGGAAAAATATGTAATATTGAAGCTAACTCAAAAATTACGCAAGCAAAGTTAATAAAATTTATATGGGACCACCTCGGAAGCATGATCTACCAAACAAAAAAAGAATCATCAAAATCGATCATAATTGGCGGAATAATCGCGTAACAATCATACAAAAAAAAAAAAAAAACATACAGACGAATTGAGAACCTCCTCCTTTTTGAAGAAGTCGGTTAAAAATCAACTGTACTTCCCTACGTTTATGTTCGCATAGCCCGCCAAAATGAAGGGAACAGCTGATTTGTTTTCGCGATTTTATGTTTGGTCCCGTAGTGAAAGTTGTTCATAATGACGAGTACAATGACCCCTTAAGAGATAACGTGTATGAGTAGATACACCATAAACATCGTGTTTTTTTTTATTATAACCCATAACTAGCGTATTAATGAGACCACGACAAAGAATCAACTGGCATAGAAATTATTTCTCAATTAGTTTTTTTTTAAAGATAATAATATCGTGACATCTATGTGTACCTTTCTAAATTTCTGAGTAATGCCAATAGCATTCACAAATTTTATAAAAATGGTACAGTCAGCTAAAACGTTAATTCCTATGATTCCTTTTTTTTATTTTACTAAACAGATGTACAATCACAAATGCAATAAAACAAGATTCCACAAGATTCTCACATAACAAACCATTTATTCGCCACACACTGGCTCTACTTTGTAGTATTTAAATAAGCTTTTAAAGAAATTACAATATTTTACCTGTCGGCAGTTTTTGTTGAAAGCTGTTCCGCCCACGTTCAGAATGGTTACGGTAACTAAATTAAATGTAGAATATATCTTCTTTCCGTGATTTCCTAAGCAGGTCCAGTATAACGAGATGTGGCTGAATATGTTAGATTATACAGGGTGTTAGGGTAAACACCGTTATCCTTGTAACCAGTGGTTTGGTTTCATTTATAGAACGTAAAATCAATGGATAATTACAACTTTTATTTTTATTTTTTTAAATCTACTTTTTACCAGAGGAGACGCAAGTTCATTGCCCTAGCGCATAGGGCAATGAACTTGCGTCTCAACACGGGTGGGTTGCGGGACGTGACCTGACCGGCCGCGAGCGCGACCCCTCCCTCAGTCAGTCAGCTATTTCGCTAGCGAGCACGGTGTCGCATAGAAACTTTTTAAAATCTTTTAATGAAAATAACGTTTTTTTTTGTTCGGTCATTTATTTTTTTATTTAAGTCAACTACCCATGGTTTGAATGACAAGGGTGTTTACCCTTACACCCTGTATTAAACACCTACCTACTGGTCTAACAATATTTTGCATTTGCAGGAAGATGAGTGTTAGGTGCATCTACAGTCTTTTTAAGGTCGATTCCTATAATTTACGGACCGTTATTGGTTAAAATTACTCTTGTATACAGTATGTTATCTACCGAAGGGCGTTCCCGTCAACCTGCAATAATAGGTATACCGTCTATAAAGGCAAAAAAAAAATGGTATCATTTAAAAAAAAAATATATATATATAGTAAAATATTGACAAAATATATTAAATTAATACGGAAAAGAGACTGTACACGAACACTTGTTACACTTGTCTTTCTACGTTGAAATACAAGTGTGCCTGTACAGAGTAGTAGTAGTAGTAGTACAATAGTTTTGTGAATATTTCACTACAATTACATAAAATATATATAAAAAAATATTGTTTTTTTTTTTTGCATGTACCTACGTGTAGACGCTCGCTATCTTGAGGGTTAACTGGACGCCCTTTGTTAGTTAACATATTGTAAATTAATTTTAGTAGGTGTGCTGTCCATCTTCCTGAGACTTATTAGAACGAAGTACTGATAGAACGTTATGCCCGAAAAAGTTGGTTTCAAGTGTCAAAAGATTTTATATATTTTTTAATACAGAGCCATCTAGTATAAGTTTTTAGCATGCTAGATGACTCTTTCTTCTTCTTTGACACTTGAAACTTAATACCAAATGGCTCTGTATTATTACATAATACAGGGTTATTGGTTACACGTCGGCAATCCATTAAAGGGATGTAGGAGAGGTCATTTATAATAAAATGATCCCTTCTACCTCGTATGCAAATGTCAAATAACTTTATTTCATTCATTGAAATATAAAATGTCAAATTACTTGAAAATTGTTGACATTGGCATAGGGGTCATCAAGGGTCATTTGATTGCAAATGACCTCTTTTTTTTTGAAGGTGGGAAATCATCAATTGACTTCTCCCGCTCTGGGCGGAGCGGAAGGGCGTGTCCGACTTTTACTGACTAAAACCCACCCGTGTTCCTTCAGTTTCCTGTTGCCAAGGTTCCGGTATCCCTTTTATTTCAATTAAACCATTTACAGGCACTTTTAAATTGTCAAGGAGTCGGTCAGTCAGAAATATGAAGCTAGTTGCCCATTCCAAAGCGTAGTTAGGTACCTATGGAGGCTATATAGGTAGCTTCATATTTCTGACTGACCGACTCCTTGACAATTTAAAAGTGCCTGTAACTGGTTAAAGGCTCGTACAAACAGACGCGATATCGCGACAGGCAGCGGTACCTTTGTCGACAAAGGTACCGCTGCCTGTCGCGCCCGCGATATCGCGTCTGTTTGCACGAGCCTTTAATGGAAATAAACGCTTTGAGTTTGAGTTTATTTATTTACTATGCCTAGTATCTTTCATTTTAGATTTTAAATGAGTTTATGTGCTGGTTGGATCATTATATTTTACTGGCAACTATGAGATAACAAGTCCTTACACAACTAAATAACAACTTTATCTTGGTGACCGACCCAAAGAGGACCAAATAATAATAAAATGATAAACATACCTCCGACTCCCAACGCAAGAATAATAGTGAGATCATTTATTTGCAAATTACCTGCGCCTGGGCAGCGGTGTCGAAACATCTGTTACGGGCCGTTGTTTACTTAGCTACGATAAGTTAAGCTGATACGGATGTAGGGTGAGCATCTGTACTGAGATTGTACCTAGATAAAGTTTTGTACCAACCGTTTTGTTTCTTGAGAACTTGATTATGTAACTGGCGAAATGTGGGCCTCCTATATACACCTTACTACTTACCTACTCCTTTTGAGAATACAGGTGTTATGTGTTGTGTTGTGTTGTGATGTGATGTGTTGCATTGTAAGGCCCTAAATTTGTACACGGTTTCTTTGCAGAAGTATACACCGCGCCATAGAAAAACCTTTCGGTCAACAAGCTTCCATAGTGATCCATACGACACTTACGACCGTGCCTACACACGGCGTATAACCCGTAGTTTTCACGGCATGAAACACGTGTGTGTACAAAGGGCCTTATGTTTATTTAACTAAAGCGAGGGTTTCCTAAGACTGCGGTGACCGCCACATAGCGTCCGCAATTTACCGTCGAATGACGTCACTGAAACGTTATCTTTTATGAATACCTATAAATTGACTAGAGTCGTCCGTCACTGCAGCCGTTAGGTATGTCTTTATCCACAACCGGGAAGTTCTTGACCTGTATCTCACCTGATGGTAAGTGATGATCAGGCCGAAGTTGGAAGCTAGTTTCACCCGGAATCCTCAACCACAGAGGAACTGGCTATCTTACCTCTAACTGCCGAAACACAATGATGCTGTTAACATTGTTGTTATGGTGACAGATTTAGATAAGCTGATGGTAGCTAACCAGACGGACTTAAAACAAGCCCTACCACCAACCAATCGGGAATCGCCCGACGGGTTCGATTCCCAGTGGGAGATTTTTTTTCTACTCTAATTTTTTCTAGAATTTTTATCTTTTTGTCTCTGGGTCTGGGTGGTCAAGCCACTAGACCACAGAGGCGGGTAAATGGTATATGGCCATAGCTTTAATAACTTGATTTTGGTAGAGTTGTGGTTTAATATAAGTGCATTATAACTTGACAGAATCGTAAGAAATTTTGATTTTTAAACACTTATCCACAGAGTGCTTGAGAAGCACCTGGAATCTCACGCTGTTCGAGGGTCGAATCTGCGACCAGTAGCGCTGATCAAGTAGTCTCTGGGTCAACCATGCCACGTAATCTTCTTAAATAATAATTTAAAAAACCGGCCAACTGCGAGTCGGACTCGCGCACGAAGAGTTATCTATAAAAACGGCAAAAAAATCATGTCTGTTGTATCGGAGCCCCCTTAAATATTTATTTTATTCTGTTTTTTTGTATTTATTGTCATAGCGGCAACAGAAATACATCATCCGTGAAAATTTCAACTGTCTTGCTATCACGGTTCATGAGATACAGCCTGGTGACAGACGGACGGACAGACAGACAGGTTATGTCCGTAGGTGTGTCGGTGGCATTACAGTGGGCCCTATCTGAATACCAGCGCTGTGGTATTTGTGTATTTTTTCTCAAATATCGTAGCATTATGCTGAGATAGGAGCCTTTTTGGCCTCGCACAGGTTTTCTTTTCCCGTTACACGTTGTTTTATTTTATTACTGGTTTTATTGATTTTGTTAGTTTTAATGTTTGTTTTTATTGTTATGTTTCCTGTGCGTGTCCCAAATAAAATATTTTTCTTTCTTTATTTCTTTCTTCTTTCGGACATACAGCGGGTCTTAGTAATAGGGTCCCAGTTTACAATTTGGGTACGGAACCCTAAAAAAAGAAATCATAGCAACAACACATAATAATGCAACTACACGTTGCTAGAACTGCAGAAGTGTGGCAAAATGTCTATCTGAGTGTAATATCGCATTGTTTCATCAGATATCTATTGGCAATAGATGATCTATTGAATACTGGTACAGATTACCATAAGTGTCGCGGCACCTGCTTAGAGGAAAATCCGACGAACGCCTATGTTTGCAATATTAAGGTGTGATTTGTGAATTGGTAGGAATTTGGACCATACCAGGTGTAGGTTTGGACCTAAGGATGGCCCTTGCCATTAATTGAAAAGGCACTGTAGATCAATGACAAGTTAGCTAGAATATTCCAATATCCACCTTCAGTTAGAGGCCATTGCTATTTTAAGAAAGAAGAAAGATTCGATTTTTTTCATATTAGCGTACCTACCTTTATTAGCGGAATCACATTTGCCTTGAGTCGTGACAAAGGTTCAACATTTTTTTTTTCTTGAATCGGCTGGTTTTCGCAATAAACAGCCTTACTGTTTTTTTTTAAATCCCCGTCCCGACAAGGGATTGGAGAAGCAATTCTTAAAACATTTAAAACAACCAGACAACCAACACAACAACCACCTCACCAACCAGTGACCAACAGTGGTCTGACAACCAGTCTTACCAAGGGGTATCGTATTACCCAGTTACTGGGTTGTGGAGGTCAGATAGGCAGTCGCTCCATGTAAAATACTGGTATTAGCTGCATCCGGTTAGACTGGAAGCCGACCCCAACATAGTTGGGAAAAGGCAGGCAGATGATGATGAGCCTATTTAAAAAGAATTGCCTCTCCAATCCTTCTCCAAAACTCCTTCTAGCAAGATCTTCCATAGGAGTCCAAAAATCAGTCAAAGATGATTTCCTGGCGCCAAATTGATGGTGTGACCTCCGTTTTATGCGTCATCAAAATTCTAAAATGGATGACCAAAACTACAGCACTGCTCAACTGCAGATTTTATGATTCTTCATTTTACAAACGGCGCCGTCAAATTAAAAACGCTTGCGGTTATGCAAATGCATGATGGGACATATAATAACAATCAATGTCGGAATTATAACAACTGAACAATTTGCCAATTGGCATTTTGCATACCTACTTAACCGCGAGCATTTGTAAACGGTCGGCGGCGTTTGTAAAATGACGAATTATACAATCTGCCTACGACATATATGTATAATACTCACACGGTACATCAGCCGATATCAGACGCATCATTATTTGTTAATTTTTGTCTTTCACTCAAAGTGAAAACAAAATGAATCAAAAGTGAAAAATAATAATAATTGATATCACACAATCATCAATCATATATCACCCCACCGCCGTATCTCTACGTTGACGTCGTGGTGGGGCTTGCGCGCTCCGAACTCTGGGTCTGAGCCGGCAGAGTTTACTTTGCCGGAACGGGTCTAGAGTGAGGAGCCAGACCAAGAGGGATACAAAAACCCGCAGGGCAGCATGTGGCGAGCTGTTGGGCAGTTGCGACCCCACGGACCCTATCTCCCGGGAGAAGTCTTGTTCCTCACCTCTGGCTTGCCTTTATTAGCCGGCTGGAGTGAACACTGACGAGGAACAGAGCTCCCACCTCATTCTTGCCTTGATTGGCCGGCTTGAGTGGAGATTCGCAAGAGCAAACGTGCTCATAGGACGGAAGTATTCCAGTAAGATGCTGGTAGGGATCTTGACCGTACTTCCGGGATTGTCCTGATAGCCGTGGAATACCTCTCCGCTCCTCTTAAGCACCTCAGGACATGTTGCCCCCTTGTCGCTACGTCACTATGTGCTAGCGACCGTTTTCGGGGGCCCATTATTGAGTGTGCAAGTCACCCCCTGCCATTTTATCTGTGTATTTCATAAACATTGGTCAGGCAGGGGCCATAGTCTTTCCATAGTTCAAGATAACCAGTTCACTTAGCAACCCAAACCCATAATCCAATATTTTTGTTTCCATGTTCTGCAATAGTCCTACACCAACCGGGGGTTGTCCTTGGCTGCACTTGCATAGTGCGAACAGGGATAATCGTCGGTTGGTCCTCATTCCATTTAAAATTGTCTAAGGGGCCTCTGCGAGTTGGCTTCGGCCCCTCGCACGCCTTCCAAAGGTCCGGGATCCCAGGGTCACGAGATGTAAAAACATTGATATCATTAGTGAACCGATCCAACAATATTAAATTTCGGCATTTTTCACTCGCCTAAAAAGTAATAAAACATTTAAAAAAAGGAGCGGATAAATGTTCATTCCTACCTATAATAGCTTTGTCGATGTCGTGTGAACGTGGAATGGAAAAAAAAACCTACAGTCGAGTGAACCATTCACACAAGTGAACCGTCTGATTTCCCACCCAGAGCCATATCTACAAGTTTAATCTCGTCACTAAAAAACAACAACGATGAAGATATATCACAGCATCCAGTCTGTCTAAAAGCAAGGCTAGACAGGGCGCCACATAATAGACGCACGCGCGCCCGTGCGAACGCTTTCGGCTCTGCGATTTTTTGTCGCGCGCCTAATAAGCCATCTTTTTGCGTTATATCATGTTTATGGGAAATAATGATATATGATATACCTAAGAATACTGTTTTGACGAGTGTTTTCACACTGTGTCCAGCGCTCGGCGCGGCAACACGTCGTGTTCAGGTTCGCGACTGGTCAATCGTCATCCTGAGGATCCTCGTTGAGAGGTGAAACACGTATCGATTTCTTACAGGGTTTTTTATGACTCTTGAAGAATAGTTAAGCGGAATAGGTTACTAAATATATCTGCGTCTATTGTAGTTTTATAATGGATTTCTGCCAAGTCACGCCTGAATCAATTGACTATCTTTCATATAATTGTAAGTATAGTGTAGTGTAGATTATATTTTTTTTTATTTTTTTTAAACGTTGCCCCACACTAGGAATTTCTTCCCGTATCGTGGGTGCGTTTACAAACATAGAAACTCACATACACTAACACCCAGACCCGGAACAACTACTTGCAGATCATACAAATATTTGTTCCGTGCGGGGATCGAACCCGCGACACGTTGCGCAGCCGTCCATCGCTCAACCACTGCGCCAACCGTGTCGTTGACATCTCCAGTCAGATGTGTTTAACTTCACAGAAAAAACAAATTACGGGCTATTATATGATAAAACCCTGCCTATCGCTGTTATCACCCATGCCAGTTGTAACCCTATCATCACTCGATCAGTATTTCTAATACCTCTCGTCTTTTTGACATACTAAGTACTCAGTATTAACACGACATCAAAAAATAAACACCCTATAAAAATTCATGCACACATAATCAGTCACGTCAACGTCAAGTCGCCGATCAGTTACGTCAAAAAATATAGTTACGTAGAAGTTTTAGGGCGTTGGCTACAGAGTTCAGTCACGTCACTACAAGCGCGTCTCCGGCAAGTCAAACCTTGTATAATTGCTAACAACGAAACTTGGGTATAGAAAAATTGATTGACTGACTATGACTGGCTAACTATCTGTTCACATACGTCCCTGAAATTGACGTGACTGATCGGCGACTTGACGTTGACGTGACTGACATGTGTGCATGAATCTTTAGTAGTAATTTTAATTATCATATCATGAGCATTGACAGTTGAAATGTTGCCATGCTATTCAGCTATAAAATTTTATTAACGATTAAATAACTTTTTCTTACAGTTCTTCAATAGATATTTTGTATGTTTGTAAAATGCTGGTACGGTTTGCAAAAGAAGCTTAAAATTTTTTTTTTAAGTCTTAGAGTAAATTTTCACATCACTGCCAATATACCTATAAATATTTTGAGGAAACAATAAGTTGGGCTTCTTGTTTAGCCATAACGCTGAAACCCAGTTCCTTAACTTTACTTACTTTACTTTAAAAAAATAAGTGAACCTCAACGTAAAAGAAAATAAAATTCGACGAAAGAAAAGAAAGAAAATAAGTTTATTTCGGTAAAACATTAGGTTAGGGGAAAATATGCGTGACATCCACGCAAAATGGCCATCGCTCAGCATAATGCTGTGACAGAGCCACAGCGCTGGTTTTCAGCGAAAACCGGGTTGACGTGATGACGATTGGAGTATCAACGCAGTAACGTCAAAAACTGAAAAAGCACACCGAAAAAGCCACAAAAGTCGATTGATCACCAATAATAATAATTACCTTGTTGAAAATGCCTCTAATAGAGGTAGGTATATCGAAAGGAGCGAATGAAGCTATCGACACATAGGAATTTGATGCCAGAAAAAGATAACACTACATTATAATTATCTCCATCCCTTTTCACAGCGGATTATATCTTGACAAGAAAATTTACAGCATTTTTTGTTATTAATTTAGTTAGACCTTAATACAGCTCCCAGTTTAAAATAGCTACTCTTAATTGTAAAATATTAATGTTTTACAACGATTGTATCGGAATAAAAAATGGACAACGTGCATGATTATATTGGACAAGATGTTAATTGTCATGAAACACGCGTGTAATTACCAAGTTCGACTGTTTTAACAACATATTAATATCCGAATAATAAATGCATTTAATGTACATCTTCGTTCGTAGATACGAATCAAAAGTATCGATGCTTTTACTAGCATCGGAATTTTACCGAATTATTCATTAGTGTGTTAAGTTATAAAACAAATTTATTATTTATAATAAATAATAAAATAAAATTAGTTAGGGTTATGTTAATGAAACAAAAGTATCGATGTGCATATATATCGGAATATACTTAAGTATCGATTAATAGTGGGCTAATATTTTAAAATAAATTAAACTTACGGATATACATAAATATGAATCCTAAACCCTTTCATTTAATCAATCCACAATTTAAAAAAATACGTATTGGTTATTCAATAACCTTTGTGTATTTTTTTCTCGTAGTGGATTTTGTTGTATTGAATTATATTGTCGAGATAAGAGGGACTATCATTTAAAACGTGTTACGCAATTAGGGTGCTGATCCCTTAATAGTAAGTAGTTTCATGTCAGTGCGCCAACGTTATTTTTAGACTAATCACACTGGCCAGCACGAAAAAATCGCTCAAATTCGCTCGCTCGCTATAATTTTCTTTTGTATATTCAATTCACTTTCCATCATTTCGGTTAGTTTAGCAGTGCAGAGTTAGTGCAAGCGATACATATTACCGAATTGAGCTAGGTGAATAGAGTGTGAGAAAAGTGCATACAAGCGTACAATATTTGTTCAATGCATGGAGACACCTAGCATTTTCCTCGCTGTAGTGAAGTGAAAAGTTGTGTGTTTCGCTCGGCAGCAAAGTTATTCTGTGTCTCGTACCTTTGAAACTTTCGCAACGCTCAGGATTCTATATTTGAACAACTCGCTTCGCTCATGGTTCAATCCTAGAATCCTTCTCGCTTGCTCAGGTTTCAATACAAGTACACGCGCCAGAAAACAACTTTTCAGCCTCGCATAACAAATAACTATTATAGGCTCACGAACCCGATACTGACAGGGTCATTGCAGTTTCGAGCATCAGATTTATTCAAGTATCGCTTGAAAAGTATCAAGTACAAAAATAGGCACCTATTATTGTATCAAGATCGTCTAATTTAAAATGCTATACAGACTTTTGAAATGTGTACGCATTTCTTGAACAAGCAGTGGAGGGGCGTGCAATTTTTATTTAGACGATCTCTAACCGAAGTATCGACAATACCAATTTAGGTATCGAATATCGATACACCCTATTTATAATGCTCGTTCATTGCATGTTTGCACTTCTGCAGCATGCTTGGAGATAACAAATGAGTTTCGAATTGGCTCCTGTTTCTTTCTTATCTTAACTTTTCATGTTATGTCCCGATACGGATGCTCAAAGCAAGCTAGCACGAACTACGAGCTGCACGCATAGCATGATGATGACCTTAGAAACAGGTTTTGTCGACAGAAGAACTGGTAAGTATAGTGTTATCGTGTCACCAATTCGCCATTGACAAATTAGTATAGAAACAGCAACGGTGCCGGCGCCATGTTGGTTTTGGAACTAAGAAAGAAGAATTGCCAGCAATTGATTTACCGTAGCGTTATGCAAGTTTGTACGATACCTTATATAGTCACGATTTTGGAAACGGTAATTTTAATGTTGTTTCCAAATATATTTCATGATTTTTAATTTAACTCCAAAGAGTGTTTGAATAAAAAAAAAACATATTATAAAAATATATCTTCCTTTTCTGCAAACTGTACACAACGACGTAAAACTCAAAAATAACTTATTTATAGTGTTCACGTTGTTTATTAATCGTAATTCATGCTCATTTAAGGTAATTTATTAATACTTTAGCCATTAATGTTCTTTATTTATACATACATTTACATGGGCTAAGACGACTAAAATAATGGGGACATAGGTTAGGAACTTATTAAAATGCAGTTAAAACTGCTGGTCTAGGAAAAAATAGCAACTGTCTTCTTTTCCTAGAAATGTAAAGGGATCGGCAGAATAGTCTATGGAATGTTGCAAGAAATAAAAAGACATGGGTGCTAACAGTCTGTTTTCTAATCTTGTAGACTAATTTGACAGGTGCAAATGTAAAATTCCAAATTGAAAAAAAAAAAAAACAAACAACAATCACTTGAAATGTCAAATTAGTTTACGAATCTAACCTCTACTAATTTGACAGGCGCAAATGTCAAACTCAAACGCAAGACTAAAACCCACCCGTGTTCCTTCAGTTGCCTGTTGGCAGGGTCCCGGTATCCCTTTCGGACTATTCCGCAACCCTGTCAGGCATCACTCATTGACCTTAAAAGAAAATTCATTAAATATTTTATTTTCTAGAAATAGAGTTTAGCTAGCTAATTTGACCCTTTATAGGGAAAGGGAGAACTTAGGCAGGATTTTTGAAAATTCATTCCAACCTATTAAAAACCGGCTAAATGCGTGTCGATCCACGCACAATGAAGGATTCCGTAGTTGGGATGAATTTATCCCAAGAACAAACTTAATATTGTAGTTGAAAAACTTGTTGAACCATACGGAATGTATGAGAGAACATGTTTTTGCAACTGCAAATGTATGTTGGTCGGTCATTACTGGGTAACTTGTAGAGGCTACTTAGCTAAGATAGTTTTCCTTTTAATTTAGTGATTTTTTTCAAATATCCAAAACCTACCATTTAGCTGGCAGGGGGGGGGGCACTTGACTCTAACAAAAATTAGCACTTTAAAGCTTAATATTTGACAAACGGATCCCTGAATCCAAAAACGGTTTTCAGAAACTCACAATATTTTTGAACGGCCTTGACACCCCACACCATGGGATAGACGAGAAAAAAACACCATCCCCACTTTACATGTAGGGGAGATACCATAAAAAAAATTGTTACATGATTTAATTTTACCACTTTGTCGGCGTGATTTATATGTATAACCATACCAAATTACAGCTTTCTAGTACTAATAATCTCTGTGCTAAGCCGCGGACAGACAGACAGACAGATGTTTGTAATTTTTGCCGTTGGGACAACGCATCGGGCACACGACTTGTATTTTAATAAATAGCATCACGCTATAGCTTCCATGATTCCCTCAGCAGCTGCTAAGGGAATCATGGCTAACTAAAGAAGATTTCTGGGGTTAAACAGGTTATCGCCGTCAGTGTTGGTTTGTGACCCGGTTCTGTATACACATTGAGGTCCTCAGTGATTTGTAGAGGGTTCCGGGTTGCCATAACAGTGACTGTATGGGTTGTAAAATCCAATCTGTTGTAAAATCCAAGGATGTCGGTGCTCGGTGCCCAGACGATAACGTCAGAATCAGAATGGAGTCATTATTAATTTTAAAAAAAAATTGAAAAAATAAATAAAAAATTGTTGTTTTAGTTGTCTATTGTTGTTTATTGATTTTCAGTTAAAAATTGTGTGATGTTGATTTCAGTTCTTTACATGTTCTTTATAAGTAAACCAAACTTTATATTATTGCGCTAGCACGCTACGAGGAAGAGAGAAATGGTTAATTTAAAAAAACTGCTTAAGTAGAAAAAATTGATAAAGTAAACGAGACCAAAAATATCAGCTCTGCAGCATTTCTAAATGCTGTAGCGCATGCTGCAGTGAACAAAGGGTGGGTGGTTTGAAATACTTGTTTTGCAAGAGATGAGGCCTTTAATAACTTCAGTGGGATAGGTAACTAAAGCCCGATATAATTATATACTTTTATAAATAGTTGCAAATTGTTTAACCAAACCACATTCATTCACATAGTATTGAGCTGCATTCAAATCCGAGGGACGCGAACTAGACGAGTGAGCTCACAACCATTGTACCTACCTGTCATTTGAAGCCAGAATATAATAGTTGCCTTGGACAAATAAAAAATATGACCAGTAAAATAATAATGAAATTATTAATAATATTTTCGTATTTTCTTAATAAATGACGGAAATGGGCTGAGAATTTCGTAAGTAAATTGATAAATAATAAATGGTAAGTTTTTATTTTTAGTCGTCTTCTTGTTGTTCTATTTTTAATTAAAGAAGCAATGATAATGAGTATATTCTTTCAAATCAACTAAAAAGTACATTCACGCCCAAAATAGCTAAATAAAATCGTTACTAAACGTTACATTTTATTTCCTAGTATTTATTCTTTTATCAAAACTCCATCTTGATCTAGTTCGAGATATAGCTAACAGAAAAGGAAACTAGTCTTGACTAAAACATGAAAAAATATGTGATAATTAATCATTCCAGAGCGAAGAACGACTGTGGCCACACTTTGCTACTTTTCCGGACAAAACCAATGGGGAAAATATCAAAGATTCCCTTGTTTATTAATAAAAAATCGTATATACTCGCAATGCAGTAAAATCAAGATATAAGCGCTTGTTAGGTGATTAAATATAAATTATTCTTGAATGGGAATAAAATATTACCTATTCCCATTTAGAAAACATTCTGTTAGAGATTTTTCCCAATCACGACGCAACTTTGATGTGTAGAAAATATCAAAATACCCCGGTCTGACATTTTGAAATTCTGCAAAAGTGGTTAATGTGCAACTTGATCCATTTTGAAAGGAAAAGGTAAGATTTTTGTTTGAATAAGATTATATTATCAGTTTACAGAATTATATTCTTTTATTTACCTAAAGCTGTTTTTTTGCCCTCAATACGAAACCGGGAAGCTATTTTCTCATCAGAAAATCTTCTTACAGATACAAATCAGCCATTAAATATGGCATTTAAATTGTTGATGGCATTACTGGTCCTAATTTAATGCGTAATTACAAAGATACATATACAGTCCTCTGACGTCTTTGTCTCTTAGTAACTGCAATAAAAAATTAAACACTTGATTTAATAACCATGTAAATTCTACACACATTTTACAATCAATTTCCAGGTCTCGTGAGCTTATGTTTACGGCTGGGATATCATGGGGTTTATTTAAAAACGTTGCTTATAGTTAAGTGACTTTCAAACTTCAAAAATGTATGGTTAAACAGTCGCTAATCATTGCTTAACTTTATAAATAAATCTCTATATTTAAACATCTTAGTTTCATATACATTTTAACACACTTTTGATGCCGTTTGTATCGAACAGTTTATTATTGGATCACAATTTAAAGTAATTCAGTTGTGATCGTTTATCAACAGCATTTTGGATGCTGTTTTTATTAAAACAGTAAGAAAAACTGAATGAATGTGGCGTGCAAGTTAATAGCATCCGTTCGTTTCATATGTCTACTGGTGTCTCTTTCCCTCACTTATAGAATGGCCACTCGTTCCTAGTAGTGGTTCCCAATGGCGCGGCGATGCAGTCGCATACATTTAAGTTACTGCTAAGCGAAAGTCGAATTCCCATTCGCTCTGCACGCCTTGCAAAGTTTTCCCAGCCGCTACGCCATACGATGCAAATAATATAGAGTTTTCAATGGAAAAAAAACGTATTGCAAAAGCTTTTGTAATTTTTTTTTACTCCGTTATGCAGCATTATTTTTGACCGTTAACTCAACCAGATTAAACCACATTAGTTTTTTAGCAGAATTTTATTAGTGTCGTTTACACTAATAAAATTCTGCAACGTCCGCAATAAGTCACTGGCATTGTAAAAACAGCTTTTAGTGTGGTATACTTACAGTTTTTCGTGTAAACGTTTTTTTCCCATTTGCTACGACACACGCCCACAAACTTACTGCGCTAATTATTGTAGAAAACAATGTACCCTGTGCCAATCACCTACGTGACTTTGTATCAAATTATTCAAAGACTTAATAGCACACATTTTTATGAAGGAAAATGATAAATGTGATAATATGACAACAATTTAGCGTTCATTTTGCGTTCGTCACAACGCATGCTACTTTTTTTAAGCACTTAATCAACCAAGCATTCCTGTAGGGTCGTGTAGGTAACATTCCCGTTTAGAGAACAAAAAATAAGGAATACATTTCGTGCTCTTTTAAAGTTGTGTTGACAAATACGATACATAAATTATATCGTTTGCCTCCAAACCCTTTAACTACTGTGCATTATCAATACGTAATTGATATAATGATAATTCGTTTCATGTTGAGAGTAACAGCTCAATTTGCTCCATTTATCTTTTTATTAGGGACACAATAAAAAATCGTTATGTTCACAATAAATAACTAAAGACTTCAATTTAAACTCGCGACAATCTAAGAAGTCTTGACGTTTCGTTCTCGAACATGTAATAAAACGTTAAGCCTTGAGAATCAATTTTAAGCAATGTAGATAAGTCGTCAATTACAAACTCTCTAAGTATGTTCAATCGTTATGTCTCGAGAATCAGGATATAAGAAACTCATTTTTTTTTTCATCGCTTTTTATAGCACAAAGTATTTTTATAGCTGTCAAAACGGACTTCTTAGATTGTCACGAGTCTAGTGTTTCTGTATTCAGTAAAAAAAAGCAATATTTAGGGTATCACGGTTTTTGCTACTAGAAAAAAAAACTAATACGATACAACAAAACAAAAATTTTAATTACCCTTTATAATGGTCAAGTCAAGCGCTCAAGCGTCTGCTTCGAAAGGTCTTATGTGAGGTAGTGATACTAGTTTTAGCTCATAACGGCTCGGATGCCATTTCTAGGTTTACAAAGAAACATCGTGTGGTGTCTGTGACACGCCATCTAGTATTGAAAGCTAATTGGCAGGTGGACGTTTTTTATACTTTGGGCAATTAACCTTTCGCAGTGTGAAGTGTACTCGAAATTGCAGAAGAAGAAAAAATACAATTATGAGGAAAGTTACATACAGGCATAACTTCAATTTTTGAATAAATGAAACGTTCTTTTGCCATGACATTTTGTATTAAGGCATTTTTATAAGGCAAAAAGAGTACGAAATAAGTTCACAATGTTTTTATCTTTGACGTAGGTACCTATAGACAATATCCCAATTTATTACACTAATTAAGGCTTTGAGCCGTCGAGACTAGAATTACATATTGAACATATTCTACCTCGACATTTGCCATTATTAGTGGTAGAATTAAGTGTAAGAGCGGCACGTATCATAACGGTTTATTTATTGCCCTACATTGATTGTTATAATTGGAAAATCCCATTGTCTGGCTAATTGCAAAACGGCGTTTTATATAATAGCACCGCAATTAATACCCGGCAATTAATGTCGCAGAAATCCTCAAACATTTAGGAATATAGTCATTTGGAGAGGCACTCAATCACCTGTTACCTTAATCGTAATACGATTATTACCTTATTAATTTAATAAATATTGTGAGAAAATTATCATTCCTATTGATAAACAGTTTTAACGGAAAACGCCGGGGTTATTATTGAAGCTCACATGTGCAAGAATCCGCAGATGTTCCAGCACGGTAATGGTTGGTTGGAGTCGCGTTATCTGTCGTCTCGTTGAGTTTGCATTAAATAAAAAAAGGGAAATCTTCGCTTAGAGCTACCCAGAACACGTGACATTCATTATTTACAAGTCTATCAATAGTAAGATCGGTAAATTTAAAGTATCAGACAAGCCACTTAATTATGACAAACGTTAACGTTTGCTAAAAAAATCTTCATTAAAATTATAATAAATTAATAAAAACTTGACGACATAAACAAAAGTAAACTATAATTTTATTTGGTCTACTATGGCTGCCGGGCGCTTGAGTGCATTACACCTACCTTAGAGGGTCTACCTGGCCTTAATAAAAAAAAACATTCACTCGAAAATTACCCACACATCGAATAACGCCAAATTTCGAACAAAATCCGAAGGGCACACAGACATTCCCAACGGCTACGTAGCACAGAGCACTCGAGCGTATCCGTTGGGAAAAGTTAAAATTGTGGAGACATTAATCCACACAAAATTCATCAATTAATGCTGCTTATCGGAAACGACATTTTTATTGTGACCTTTACGATAACTGTTGTTTTGAATTTAAAAGCACGCACTCGATACTGCTGCTCACTTGTAGGAAATGTCTTTATATTGTCCGGACTCGTCTGCAGCCATTTTTCTAAGAAATATTGATCGTAAAATGGTATTTATAAGCTTCAAGAACTTAATTATATATTCAGGTATTTAAAAAAACATTACAATTACATGGTCTTACATTTTGATATATTAAAATAAAAACTTGTGAATGCATACAATATTTCTTTGAAAATTCAATTAGCGTTGTTTTAAAAGTTTGTTTTTAGTCAATAATGAGTTGTTAGTTTTGTATTAAAATATAAGAAGTTAGCAAAAATATTTTAACATTACCTTTTTACGCGTAAAAATGCCTCTTATATTGGTACAGGTGGAAGTCAATTGAAAACGAAGTGAACGTACAGTCAACAACAACGAACAAAAGCTTCAGCTTTTCAACCGTTTCAAACAATACAAAGTAATTAATGATAGAGTTTACTTTTTTGAATGTTTTTCTCTTTATTTTTTTCATGCCCTTAGCATATAATTTTATCAATTTTTTAAGATAAAAAACTAACAATATAAGCACACACTTACGATGAATGATCATTTATCAAGAGACTTATATAAAGTTCTACGGAAAAGAAAAATAAAATGAAGAAAACCTGTTAACAATTATGCTTTTTTTCAATGTTACCGATTAAAGATCAGATTTAAGAACTCCGTGAAACAAAAAAAAAAAAACAAAAATTATGAAAAAAAAAAAACAATAAACAACACTTACGTTTATGTTATGTTGTTTTGTTTATGTTGTGTTTATTTGTAGTTAAACAAGTTTCCCCATGCAACTCCAGTAGCGACTGTACTTAACACGTACAATGACTAGGCGTCACATTTGCCGCTTCTTACGACGTTATGTCGCAGTCGCCGCTGCAATTTGTCGCACCGGTCGTATGACATTTAACACATTTAATCGATTCCTCACTCGAGTGAACGTTTAATCGAGAACGCAATTCGATGACCGCTTCGATTTGCCAAGAATAGAAGGGGCATTGAAAATATCAAGAGCGTTTTTACGGATTTTTTGCATCGTATATTTTATAGTTTTTTTATTAAATTTTCTGTTCAGGGAAGAATAACTAGTGCAGTTTGACCGTTACGTGCCTAATAGGTGAAAAGTGTCATTTGTTGACATTATCGTAATTAAGCTTGGGCATACATTATCGTAATTAAGCTTGGGCATACATTTATTGGTACAATTAAGTGCTCATTAATTAGGGATGTTTGGGCCAAAGTTACAAGTCAGTTGACTAGCTTGACATTTTGCAAAAAGTGGTTCTAAAATAAATCCATAATTTATTTTAATGTGTCAGGATAAACGACCAAGAAGCAGTGGAGAATTCAGTGAGAGAGACAAAATAATAATAAAAATTATCATAAATAAAACAAACAAGACTGACAACTCTCTAACTTCATGAAAGTGCATTGAACGACGAATTCATGAAATAGTCAGTCAATGCACTTACATGAAATTAGAGAGTTGTATTGCTAATTCTAATGAGTATAATTCTGTAAATCCATGTTTATTACAGTCGCAAATAATATTTAGATCAGAATACAACCTGATACTGACCTGGAAATTGCAAAAAACGTTAGAAAATTTGAATTTCGCGGGCTACCTTAGCGCATGCACCTTAAGAAAAGTTGTTCAATTTCCTGAGTAAGTAATACGCTCCCTCATAGTAGGTGCCTACTTATATGCCTTTTACGAGTGCCTGAATTACCTTGACGAACTATTCATAGGAAATGAGTTTGTCAGGCAGAAAGCAGACACTTTTCAGTCAATATGAGTGTATGAGGCACACCTCCAGCAGGCAATCTACGGAAATGATTGACCATTGACTCATGCGTGATTCTATTAACGCCTTCAGCGCATGTGTATCTTTTTATCACACAGTCTCTGGAACATTGTATACACATCTTTCTGCGGAAAAAGCGCTGTGTATATCGTTTTGTCACACATACATTTAATTTACCGAACCTGTCACAAATTTGTCAATAATTGAAAGAACGTCCACATAATTACGGGGCGGCGCTGAGGGTGTTGTGAACTGTGAAATCAGTACTAGGTACCGTGCTGCTCACCTCTTCAGAGCATACCGACAAGTGTAATGTACCTAGATATAAATTTAAAAAAACACAACCGACTTCCAAAAAAAACACAAAAAAAGTGAAAAATAACTAAATTAAAGTTAATTTTCACTTCTTTAGTGTATTTTTTGGAATACGGTAGTTTTTTTTTTTATACCTTCACCCGTACATAGAACCTCCTTCTTTTTGAAGAAGTTGGTTAAAAATATAGTTTAAGATATACAATAAATAATTTACTAATTAGGTTTGAAAAGCCAATTTAAGTCCAATTAAGTACTAATTGTAAAATAAGAATAATGGGGCATTAATTATATTTTATAAGTTACTAAATAACTGAAATAGATCAGTATATATTTATGACTGTGTATCATGTGACAGACAAATGACATCGGTCACGATAATATTAGTCACAAACATTTATATCGTTAAAAGAGCGTATTGGAACGACGGGTTCCTATAATTTACCGACCGGTAACTTCTGTTTTAGGGTATACGCGGCTACACATCAAGCTATACATTTCCAGTTTAAGCTGACTTCGCATTGTACGAAAATTCAAAATCAAAATCAATAAATATAGTCATCAGTAGTCATCATCAAGGGCTTTTTGATATTGTGTTTTGCTTGATTCAATTTCACCTGAAGACAAGGCAATGTCATACAAACTTTTTTCGCACAAATACGTATACACGGCTACACATCAAGCTATACATTTCCAGTTTAAGCTGACTTCGCATTGTACGAAAAATCAAAATCAATAAATATAGTCATCAGTAGTCATCATCAAGGGCTTTTTAATATTTTGTTTTGCTTGATTCAATTTCACCTGAAGACCAGGCAATGCAATACAAACATTTTCGCACAAATACGTACACACGGCTACACATCAAGCTATACATTTCCAGTTTATGCTGATCTCGCATTGTACGGAAATTCGATACAATGCGAGATCAGCATAAACAGGAAATGTGTAGCCGTGTGTGCGATATGTTATATTATTTTTGTTATAGGTAGGTACCTGCTGAAATAGGCTGCGCTATTTCAGTAGGTAATACAAAAAATAATATGTCTGCGTTAAAGTACTTATTATAGTCACGAGATTGTAAATACCAGTTTCCGCACGTGTGTCATACGATATTTTTCAACTCGTGTCCGATAAAACAGTACATTTATTAGCAAATAAGTATGGAAGTGCCTAGAAAAAAGTTTAAAGTAAAGAAAATAATTTGCTGAAGTCTGAAAGTATTTTTGAAGTGAACAAAAAGGAAGTCAAATTTTCTACACCAGTGGGGTTGAGGTGCGTCCCTCGATTTGACTCAATGAAGAGATTGTTTGCTTTGCGTAATGCGTAGTTGCGTATTATGAGTGGCTGACGACCGGTTTCTTACTGATCCTTGGCGCCGTGCGAGCCTCACGAGTGTGATAACAGGCATATTCGATGACCTGTATCCGAATGCGTCATGTCGACGTGTGTACACAAACCCCCCAGCTAGGTTGTGTTGAATAGTGGGTGGACTTAGGGCAGATCCACCCCGAGTACTACTTCACTGCGTAGAAACGGACTCCCCAATAGCATAATGCCGCGATTGTATATATACAAAGGACGACAAAAACTTTGATTGCGTGATTTAGAACTTTTGCATATTTTGCTACTAATAACTACAGTAATACATTTAATTTTACTTGACTTAACTCATTTTAATTTTATCTCTCGTGATAATGTATTAATTTGCGAGACAGATGCATTTTTAGATATGTCACGTGAGACGGGACCATATACATATCTGAGGTGCGACAAAGATGGCGATAACGGTACTAATATTTCTGGCAACATTGCTGCCATCTCTTATCGATTAGAGGAACTAATTTAATTTATGTTCGATACATTCCGGTTGGGCCTAATCGCTTATATTAAGTGATTGAATTATTTAAATTGTAACATACGGCCATAGTTATGACTAAATAACTAAGATACATTCTTCTTGGAATTAAAAACCCTATTGTGTTATCCCTGTACTTATCGCTATTCTAAAAACCTATACCTATGTAGTGTGCGGTTAGCCTAGTAAAATGTTGTCGAAAATGGACATTTAAAGCTTATAGATAATTAGTTGCCTAGCTTCTGTAAATGTTGCGCACATTTTTAAATGTTTTGCACTTATAGTTTTTTTCTTAATTTCACAAAAACAGTTCCTGCTGGAGTAACGTTTCAAACGTTACCCCAGCCAGACATTTTTCAAAAAAATCGGAATATTGTAATAAATTTTAGCTATATAATTAGTTGTCTGGACGAGGTAAATGTTGCCCTACATTTTTTTTTTTTTTCTTCGGCTGCGAAGTTATTCGAAGTCCTGGTAGAGTAACGTTTGTGGTTTTGCTGGATCTCTGAAACGGTTAAGCGGATTCTCATCATCTTTTGTACATGACTTCTTAGGAATTAGTTTTAATTTGTTGGGCAATAAAAAAAACAAAATAATGCACCATTTACGGGGTATTTAATTAAATATAAAAACACTTCAATAGGTCCTTACACTCTGAATAAGAGCTCCAAAGACTTACTTTAAACGTTATTTTCTAGCTTGTAACGGCATTCAAATGTATGTGAAGTTTCATTAGTATACTGTAAGTAATTAAAAAAATATGATGGTATTCAGTTCTCCACGTTCACGGTCACAATGCGCGCGGAGTTATTTGGCCACCAGTAAACCTGTATGTAGATATATAAACTGAATTTTATATAATTTTTAGTTGCATAGTTCAGTTTTATGCCTGTAAAATTTTAGCGTAGTAAATATAGTAATTAACGAGATAAAAAAATAAAAGTGATTAGGAAGTCCAAGACCGTGGTAACCTGACCAAATATATGTGGTTACAAAAAGCGCCCGCCTAGTACATTATGCTATCTTCTAAATTATGTAGGACCTTACAAGTTCGGGAATTTATTTATACATTTATTTCAAAATTCCCATTTTTTTTTTAAATGTCTGGCTGGGGTAACGTTTGAAACGTTACTCCAGCAGGAACGGTTTTTGTGAAAAAAAAAAAAAACTATAAGTGCAACAAATTTAAAAATGTGCGCAACATTTACAGAAGCTAGGCTACTAATTATCTATAAGCTTTAAATGTCCATTTTCGACAACATTTTGCTAGGGTAACGCACACACCTATGTAGCTTGTTTTTAAAGTTGATATTGAATTATGTAACACTATTCGAGTAGCCAAATACTTACATATAATGACTCTTGTACCTAAAGTGTAGTTTGTGTCATAACGATAACGTTCGAAATGTGATTTTACCTCTTACTAGGTAGGCTAACACCTCTGCCGCCCTTCGGGGATTACAGACCGTGATGTTATGATAAATATTTATTGTAAATCATGACATTCTACACTATATTATTATAAAGAGAAAATATTTGTATTTTTGTTTGTACTTAATTAATAAATTCAAAAACAACTGGACCGATTTAAAAAATTCTTTCACCAGCGTAGTAACATAGGCTATCTAAACTATCCTCACTATATATATCGATGGTCTAGAAGACAAATGTACTAATTACAGATCTAGTAATTATTCAGGAGGAGAGTTTTAGCTAATTTAAGTTTGAAAAGCTGAAACTGAAAACAGTATAAAGGTAGAGTGTATATTATAGTGAATATTATTTATTTAGTTAAGTATTATCCGTGTAATCATTCATCATAAATAGAAACGTCCGTTTTCAGAATATAGTGAAATAGTCAGTTTTATAAAAAAAACCGTCACTTAATACTATTGTACTTAAAGTGATTTGTAAATAGTAAATTAATTATTATTATATTTTCTTTATCAGCAGATGGTATATTAGTGTAATAATCAATATAGTATTGTGGAATAATTAAGTGATAATTAAATATAATGAACCACGTGACTGATCTGAAACTAATTAGAGCTTTAGAATTAATTTCATTTTAGTTTTAGTTTTTAAATTTCATTTTAGTTTTAGTTTTTAAATTTCATAGAGGTTTTCACAATCCTATATAAGTAAGTGATTATAAAAAATGTTTAAGCTGGTAAAAATTAAAAAAACACATTAATAGTTATTGTTTTTTATTAAATCCTTCAAATTATTGTAATTAATAGACAATACACAATAATCCTAAGTAATCATTTACTTTATATTTTTTCACTATATTCTGAAAACGGATGTTTCAATTTATGATGAATGATTACACGGATCACACTTAACTAAATATATTCACTATAATATACACTCTACCTATATACTGTTTTGTGTTTCGGCTTTTCAAACTTAAATTAGCTAAAACTCTCCTCCTGAATAATTGCTAGATCTGTAATTAGTACGTTTGTCTTCTAGACCATCGATATATTTACTAGCTGTGCCCCGCGGCTTCACCCGCGTAGGACTCGCTCCCGTGGGAATATAGGGATAAAACGTATCCTATGTCCTATTCCAGTGCCCTGTTTATCAACACTTACAAGCCTTTACCAAATGTCATTATTTAGTTCACACATTACATATATTTTGACAGTTTTATACGAGATTTTTTTTATCAAAAAATTATTTGTAAGTTACAACTTGTAGAAAAGCATAACAAGTCTTGAGAGTGTCCGGCGACTCTCTATTCCGTCTTACGAGTTTACAAGTGTCGTGCTTAGTGTTTAAATTCGATTTTCTTTTTTTTAATGTGGTCAAAAGAGAGAGCCTGTGCCTGAACCTTATGCCTGTGTCCCAGCAGTGGGAACATTAAGTCTGATTATGAATATGGAGATGAGCTATGAAAATTAACATTTTTAGGTAACTTGTGAACGTGTGTTGAGGAGCTCGTGGCTAAGTAATAACAGCCACTCGGGTCGATTTATCAGGTTAAGCTACGCTTGCCGGGGTTGGTTCGTGGATGGGTGACCATTTTCACATATGGAGACTCCTCCGTGCCTCGGAAAGCACGTTAAGCCGTTGGTCCCGGCTGTCATTTGTGGATCTTTGACAGTCGTTACGAGTCGTCAGAAGCCCGAAAGTCTGACAACCGGTCTAACGAAGCGGTATCGTATTACCCAGTTGCTGGGTTGTGGAGGTCAGATAGGCAGTCGCTCCATGTAAAATACTGGTATTCAGCTGCATCCGGTTAGACTGGAAGCCGACCCCAACATCGTTGGGAAAAGGCTAGGCAGATTGATTTTGTGAACGTGTAGACTTGTAACTTTTGATAAACAGGGCCTTTGGATAAAAAGTTACCAAGTACACGCTGGGACACGGGCATCAGGACAACTCTCACTTTTGACCACATAAAAAAAATGAATTTACGGGGCCCTGTTTATCAAGTTACAAGTCTACACGTTCACAAGTTACCTAACATGTTAATTTTCAATGAATTGAGTGACTGCATTACTGATTATCTATATAATAAATAATATTGCACGATTTAAGCCTACATGTGTTATCTTTCCCGGCCATAGTAGGTACCTATTAATGGTTTCTGTATTTATAATCTACATAAAGATATACCTACCCATTTTATCGACATCACAGTGTCCCGCTGTTTTGTCTACAGATGACAGTTTTATCGATCGTCGGCTCGTTTAGTGATCATATCTCTAGGCATAGACAATGACACCTTGACGGCTCTGCGCCCATTGACAATATGACAAAAACCTATCATTAATTGTCTATTAGTTACAACTGTTGCGGGACTCTTTCATCCCTTAACAGCATGTTAACGAGATGCATATAAAAAATACAATAGTTAATTATCATGTCGGTTTATATATCAAAGGGATAGGCGACAATGGACAGAAAAAATGGAAGTCTCGAAATTATTGCAAAAAATATTTATATGATTTTTCGTATAATTAAACACTTACCAGTACCTACTCAATAATAATTGGATTCAGTTATATTTATAAATTTTAATGTGTGTTTTATAAATAATTATTCTTTTAAGTTCAACCGACAAAAGGTAAATAATTATTAAGTAATAAATTAATATTTTAGTTACTTAAATGTTGAGCCACGACAATAGCGACTGTAGAGGCGGCTCTGAGTTATTTAATAATTACCAATCAATAAAATATTTTGCAGTTCTGTGATAAAAAGTACCTATCTAAAAGATTTACTATAATAATAAGAAGAACTTTGTATTTAAAATCTATAAAAATTCTGCATAATCGAAATCATAGATCATGAACCAAATATGGCACATCGTTCAGTCATTTTAATCAAAAGTCACTTTGAAAATTCACCAAAATTCTTGAAGTAGGTACCTACGTAATTAGCAGATAATTTTGATCAAACTATACAATTACTCATTAGTAAGTCAAGCTGAACACGAGAAGCATTTATATATTTTAATTAAGACGCAGAAACATCCCATTTTCCCAGCTTCTTCGGATTCCAAAACGTAGGCATCTCGCTAGCGCCTGCAACAAACGCTGGTTCTCTGGCCCGCAGTAATTACAATAAAAACGGCGGCACATTCAAAGATATTATTCATTAAACAACAAGATATTATCGTATAATTATTCATCTATTGACTAGCCGACAATATGCGAGACTATGCCGCACAATTAATTTTAAAATTGGATGTGTCCGACAGTCCGACCCATATTTAGACAAGCCTTGTCGCTAATCACCAAGACATTTAATACTTAACTATTAAATTAATTTCAATCTATAGTGACTTTTCCGTCTTTTGGTGACATTTTTTCACAGTAATTATATGGGAATTAAATATTTATTAAGGAATTAAAGTGTCGTTTCTCCCTGCCGGTAATTTTTGTGGCATGTGCCATGAAAAACTACTTATGTGGCATAATTACATTCCGGTAGCCATATTCTGATGACGTTCTGTGACGGTCGCCGCCTTACGTAACCTAAAATGTTACATGTTTTTACGGTAATTTAATTATTGGAAATAAATGTGCTTGTCATATAATGTCAAAACTCTTTCCGGTGCCATATAAGGTACCTAAGGGAATCATACCGATAATAAGTTCCAGCGATTAAAGTAAAAACTAGTGATGAACACTTGGTAATGCACATAATATATATTATGTAGATACCTCTAGAAATTAACTTTTAATTAGTAAATCTTGTATTTACAAAACGTTTCAATGTATTACTTTAATAAAATGAATGAGTGGTTTACTCAAAAGCGATTAGTCGTACTTACCTAGATATTGATACCCATCACCTAAAAGAAGCTTACACAAAAAAAAACTGTTTTTCCAAACTCATACCTACTTCAAGTATCTAACTATAAAGTTTGCGGTCGTTGGCAAAACGGCCGTCACTACGGCCGTTAAGGGTCCCGCAGACAGGCACGACGCAATGAGCCACAAGCACAATTTCCGATAGAAAAAAATATTACCCACCAGAGTCACGACGCGTGCGCGCTTGTATGAGCCTTTATGTGGCAGCCAAAGCTCTTTTAGAGCCATAACTCAAGTGGCTTTTAGTTGATCATTTTAACCTTCTATCCTCCGACAAATTTTTCAGCCATATCAGTGAATCCTTTGCTGAAAAATTTGTCGTCACACCGTGTCTTAAATGAGATTCTGAATTTCGACGGTGCTAATCTTGACTGATTCTTATTCTTGTCAAAAAATCTGCCTACAAAACCCAGTTACTGGGTAATAACCTAAGAACATACCACTTGGTGAGACTGGTTGTCAGACTTTTGGGTTTCTGACGACCCGGTACTGGACCGGACTGTCAAATATCCAAGAATGACAGCCGGGACCAACGGCTTAACGTGCTTTCCGAGCCACGGCAATATCAAATCTACTGTAAATTATCAAACAATATGACCCATCCCACTTTCCACATTAAAAAAGAAATCCAGAAACTAATCTCTAACTATAAATCAAGGATTAACTGAACATTCCGCAAAACTCCTGAGGAAACAATAACTCCAACATAACCATTCCCCTATACAAGTTTACATATATAATTTGTTACAGAATAGATTTATATTCTATGTCAATAGAGAAAAATAGCCACTGTCTGAGAATAAAATGAACAAATGTAACCTCATCTATTAGTGAACTATAAATATTCGAGTTGGTTCCCATAATTCTCTGCAGAAGATATGTATGACTCTATCCGAAGGATCCCGGATCGTTGCGCGTACACTGCGTGCGAAGGATAAAGGGGATACGATACATCGCCTCATCAATCGATCGTTGGGGAATCAGCAAAATTCGGGAAACCCAAATATACGGTGTTGATTTCGAATTTAGAATTCGAGTTGAGCAATGTCGAATATGTTATTGGACATGTATATTTTTGGAGTGGAAACATACTTTTGCGATAGGTACATAAAACAGTTAAACTAAGCTTTTAAGGTTGATCCGCAAAGGTAGCCAACGAAATTAAAAAAAACAATAAACGCAAAATAAAAAAAAAACCGACCGACTTCCAAAAAAAATACTACATAGTGAAAAATGACTTTCAATTCGGAAGTCGGTACGGTTTCAGTCGGTCTTTGGTTTAGAATTTTCGTTTTTAGCCACCGACTTCCGAAATGAAAATTATTACTGACTACCAGCATCAGACAGTATATTCTGTCTGGCATTAATGCTGAAATGAACCTTTTTGGCGCAGCCGTGAGGCACACAATTATTGTTGTAAAAACATTAAGTATTTTTATTATTTATTTTGTTATTTGTATTTTGTGTTTCATGAACTGTGTCCAAATAAACGTTATTCTTTCTTTCTTAGGAAGAGTAAAAAAAAAATGATGTGGTACCTTCCTCATACAAAATCCAAATCAAATACCACTACGTAAATAACACTTACAGGAAGTTATTATAACATCATTGACTTAAACTAAGTGCGAAAAATACGTATTATTGATGCTAACTCAAAAACTACCCAACCAAAGTTAATAAAAATTTTATGGGACCACCATGTAAACTTCCTCTACCAAATGACAAATAATTTTAATAAACAAACCAAAAATAGGTTCAGTCGTACGTAGAACCTCCTCCATTTTGGAAGTCGGTTAAAAATAGAATACGATTAACATTTCCAAATGCATATCAATGAATTTCATGGCATCCAAAAAAAGACAACTAAGTCAATGACTTTTGAATTTCGAACCATCACGAACTGCCAGAATTCTCGGAACTGCCAATCCATTCACAAAACGAATTTAGAATCCATCGACATTCAAATAGAGAATTAGTCACGAGTCGCGACGGAAATTTGCCGAAAGTGGCTCGTGTAACTTCGTGAGCGGTGTACTTGTACGTCGTAGGTTTTTTCCTACGGCTTGGTAACAAGGTAGGATGTAAATCAAAGCTGCTGCGATCTGCATAGCGCGGCGGGTGCATTCGTTAGAACAGATAGGAATACCTAAATGTATTAGAAATGATATTTAGTATACAGTCCGTTTGTGAAAATAATTGGGCTGCCTCTATCGAGTACTGAACTAAGCTTGAGATGTGACTAAATGTAGTACGATGGGCTTTGAGATTAAGGGAGAACGGATAACGGTATAAATGGTAATAAAGTTTAAAAGTTTTAATTAAATACTTTTTTTTAATTGTTTTTGTTTTTTTTACTTCTTTAGCCGCGTTGTGCGATTTTTGGTACGGATTAAACTTATGGATTCGAGTAGTGTTGGGCTACAGAATATAGATGGCGCTAATACCAGTTTTAAGTTTTCACTTCTGCCGGCAGTCCCCTTTACTGTCTATTTTTTTTTAAATAAAACTACATGATGAGTAAGTTTTAGTTAGTTGGTTTCTTGGGAAAAAATCTTCAGAAATATACGATTTTCATTCCTTTTGTTTTTTTTTCAGGTAGTTCCACCCTTAAGGCTCAACTGATGGATAAGCAGTTAGCAACACGTACAATTAGGTAAGCAAATCGTGAGAATCTTATATTATTCATGTTTTTTGATTATTTTTATACATAATGATACAAATGTACAAAGGCGGACATAATTCTATAAGTATTTTCTACCTTTGGGTGATGCAGAGACAAACAGTGACAGGTGCAATATCGAAAATTGTGGAATAAGTTTTTTTTATTTTTTTTATTAGTTGTTTTTTGGTTCTGTAATTGTGTTTGTTTTTACTTATCTATTTATTTATTTAAAAGTCTTTATATAAGTATTAAGTATGTTGAAACTGTGTGTACTCCCCGTCACTTGTCCCTAAGGGTTCATTAGAAAACCAGCGTCAGGCAGCATTTGTCTGGCATTAATGCTGAAATGAACCTTTTTGGCGCAGCCGTGAGGCACACATTATTGTTAAAACATTACTTTCTCTTTTAATTTTTAATTTTTTGTATATTGTGTTTCACGAACTGTGTCCAAATAAATGTTATTCTTTCTTTCTTTCTTCTTTCTATTTATGGGTTACTCCTGGCACCCTCCCCGTGATTTCGTGTTCCATGTTGATAAAAATCTATGGTAGGTCCACTCTATAGGCTGATTATATGTCGTTGTAATGGACACACATCACAATAAGTATCTAAAAAACAATAGGGTTTCGGGGCGAAGAAAATTGTAACGGTGCGGAACCCAGCTGACGGACGCCTGACAAACAACGTCATAAATAGAACAGATTCTAGAAGGTTCTAGAAGCCGTGTGACAAACAGACGACGGGCACGTCTATTTATCACACGGCTTGTAGAAGCTTTTAGAAGCTGCGCCCTTATTGGACGAGCGGATTGTGGCGGGAGCGGTTCGAAATAAATTCGCGTTACACCGTCCATTATTTGAGTTAACGTCCATTTTGCTCACTGTGTGTAAAAGTTCTGGAACTCTACATATTGCAAGAACCAACAATTAGCTAAGTAGTATTTCTGTAAACTGCATAGGTGCGACTTACGACTAATTACATAGGTTCCTTGCTATATACTTAATTACATTCAACTCTATCATAACCTATAGCGAAGTACATACCATTAATGTCTTTAGTGAGCCAACCACAACAAACTACATGACCACGAACCACATGACAAATGCACTTCATTATGTAATAATTACAAAATGTCACATACACTTTTCTCGTAGTACACAAACATTAAATTAAGACATTAGCAAGTCTCGAACATAGCTACGGTAAAAAATATATCTACCAGGAAAGGTGCCATGGTCCGCACTTTGCGGGAATCTCAGAACGTGGTATAAATAGTATTTGGAAATGTTTGTGCGGAATTTTTCATTTTTCATAGGGTTGCGATCGATTCGCGTTCATCGATAACTTCAATGGAAATAGGGGGACAGGAAATAGCACAATATTTCTGTGGATTTTGTGATACTTAGTTTTAAATCATTTGTAGGTAACAAGGTTCCGATAATTTGTTTCTTTGTGTTCTTGGTTTTTAGAATGTAACTAATAGTATAGGGATAGGTTTCCGAAAGGGCCCTAGCCGACGAGTTTGATTGGTCAAATCCGTTGTGGCATGACAGTTTAGAGGAAACGATTGCTTGCCCAGTAATTTTGTTGTTCGGCCATTCTTAATGAAGACCACACAGGTTTTTTTACTAATATTACTACATAGGATCTTTTATGTACAACGGGTCTATTGCAATGTCAGATTTTTGACATTATAAGTCTGTGGTAAACGATAAAAAAGGAAAAAAATTGTTAGAAAAGTAATATGCAAGAAAGTTTTGGGATACAGTTTCCCCATAATACATAGTTTAATTGGTACGAAAGAAACATCTGTGTCAAAATATGAGATTGGTTATTTTGGATTATTAAAATAAATACTCACAGTAAGATTTTTCCATTATTTTGAGTGTTCAAAAACAAAACAACAAAACGGCACATCCCTATCCGCTGTTCCTAGTGTCGATACAGACATAAATAAAAAATACCCTGGGTCCAGTAAACCGCGGGTTCCGCAGAACATTTAGCGTGTGCTTGTACCATAGAAATTATAATGTTTCCAGGACCTCTGCGTGGACAACAATACTACGAATTTTAGTCGATATCCACTCAAGTTTTTCCAACCACATTTCGAGAAAATAGGGTTTGCAACCAATTACTAATTCTTCAAAATCAAACCGTCTTTTTCTAATACATAGAAAATAGACAGAGAGGGAATGATTTTAATATATTCTAATTGCGAACAAAACAAAATGGCGTTTTTTTTTTTTCTTTTTTTTTTTTTTTTTTTCTTGGGCGGTATTTGTTAACACTTACGCAGTCGCGGTGTGAAATGGGCAAATCGAAGAATGCATTTTTTGCGAACTTTATGCTGATCTAAAAAAAAGCTAATAGGTACTATATTGATGCACTAGTTGTTGTCAAGAATATTAACAGCGAGGTGTTACAAAGTAATTTTCTAAGAATTTGATGCAAGTTCAATGCTTGGTTATTACTTGATTAACTAATTGTAGAAGAATAATTATTTGCAGTACGTGCCTGTGGTTGGGTGGCAACTGACAACATTTAAGTGCGTCATTAGGAATGAGCTGGATTGTGGTCTGCTGGACAGAGGACATAATTAGCGGCAACAGTTTCAGAATGGGCGTGTTTTAGGATATTTTACTTTTTATGTGACAGTTGACAATTCTGTCATTGATGTATTATTAACACAACTAAATGTTCATTTGTCGGTTAAACGATGCTAAATTGACGTAACAGTATTCTGTTGCGGTTTTGACCGGTATAAGTAACATTTTGTTTTATTTGCTTTTAAGGGCCTACGATACCCTACCTCAGCTCAAATTCACTTTTTATCTCGCTCGCACCATACTACTCAGCCTGAGTGAAAGCGAGACGGAGTGGAGTGCCGGCGACTCCAAGCCTCGAATAGTTTGGGTAATTGCTTTTTACGGTGAAAATAATGATAATTTAATAGTTATTTATGCAACTGTTATAAAACACGAATGTGTGTTTATCACATGAGGTGAAGCTGAATGTGATAATAGTATCACATGAGTGTTTTAATACCTAATTATTTACAGTTGCATACAAGACTTTATCTACACCCATGATAACAACCAGTGTTTTAAAGTTCGCAATAAGCTAACTGTTTCAGAAACTTTTATAGAGGATTTATAGCATGGGTGTAGATAAAAAAAATAAAAAACAAAAGACCTGCTTTATAGTTAGTTCAGTTATTATGTAAAGTTTCATGATCTAATTTGAAGTCTTTTTTGCCTACCAGCGGTTTATAGCGGTTTAGAGGTAACTTTGGTTTTTTTTTCTATCGAGAAAATTTTATCTAATCGTGTTTTCGTCAAACATAGGACCTAGCATCATTAAATGAATGCTGCAGTATTTTCGGCATAACGGAGGACCACGCTTAGCAATTTGAGGTAGGGTAGGGCCTTAATATTTATTCGGTCCCTGTGTTTAAACTTGAATTTAGTATAAAATATGTCACTTTGAATGTGATACGACTGTGATGTTCAAACTTGAATTTAGTATAAAATATGTCACTTAGAATGTAATACTACAGTGATTTTACAACTTGAATTTAGTATAAAATATGTCACTTTGAATGCGTTTCTTATCTGGGCCTTTAAAAGGCATTTTTTCAACATTTCTCTCCTAATTTTAACTGAACAGACAGTTATGCTGCTGGGGAGTTTGTTGCGCCACTTGTTCCGTTTTGGGAGATTGTTCTATGTAATTTTGATCTTCAAAAAGTGCTAATTCTTAGCCCAGTTTGTATAAATGACTTTTGATATTGATTAGATTTCTTAGTTTTCGATCTTCATTGTTAGGAATGGCTTTTGTTATTATATTAATTGTAACACATTCTAAGTCTAGTAGCTAGTGGTTTACACGTTTCGTATCACTGACTCTGTGCTTGTATAGCATAAACATAATCAGCCTATAATGTTCCCACTGCTGGGACACAGGCCTCTCTGTGAGAGGGAGTGGGCTGTAATCTACCACGCGGACCCAGTGCGGGTTGGTAGATGTCACACATGACTTAGAGTTTTTTGGTTCTATAAGGTCATGCCGGGTTCCTCACGATGTTTTCCTTCACCGTTTTGAGAGCAGTGGCGATGAAATAATTTACACAAAGTAAAGCGCCTGTCAGGGTTTGAACCTACGACCTACAACTCGTAAGTCGTGGCCGTTACCACTGGGCCACCACTGCTCTCATAGTGCTTGTATAGGTAGTTCAATATTGAATGTTGCGATATTGATATCAAATAGGTACCTATGCAATATAATGTTAACTTCTAAATATTTAACCTAGTACCAAGTTACATGTAATAATACTTTTAACTGTGTGTACATTATGCAAATGAATAAATAAATAATTTTATCGCCGCGCTCTACAGCTTGTCTAATTCATACTCAAACGATCCTTGCAATGATTATGGGTAGAACATATATAACACTAATAGCCAGCGACGAGTGATGCCTTAAAAGTGACATATTAACATTACCTTATGGGCCCTCACCATTGTAGAAGACTTAATTACAGGGAGATTGAGCCGTTGTCTTATAAATAATTGCAAATTAATATATTCTAGATTAAAAGCAAAACAAAAAACTGGCCAAGTGCGAGTTCGACTCGCTCACGAATTGGTCCGTAGGTACCACGGTACAAAATTAAACGCTACATTAAAAAAAAATACTTTGATTAAAAAACACGTTTCTTGTAATTTTTAATTTAATATTACTACTACTATTTTTAATTTATTTTTATTTCCTTTTTTTTTTTGGTTGAATACGAGGCTTTTGGCTACTTTTGTATAATATGTGTATTTTGTCTTTTTTTGTTGTGTGTGCGTTTTGTTTGTGCAGAATAAACAAATTTCCTTTTTTTTCTATTTAATATTTTGTTGTTATAGCGGCATAGTGTCGACCTATTACGGTTCAAAAGATACAGCCCTGTGGCAGACGGAGAGACGGACAGCGGAGCCTTAGTAATCCCTGGCACCCTTTGGGTACGGATCCCCAAAAATTGTATACCTACTTACAAAGTCTCATAAGTAATGCTCCATTTTAATCACCCTCCATTCAATTGGACTCCATAAAAATATGAATATTACCCAGAGGAGTTTTTCATCGATCTTCCCGCCTTATATCAACGTTACCATATAAAATAATTAAATAACAAATAAAAACATAATCAGATTCCGCGACGTGACTAAAATAGGATTACTAAATGCCACCTTCATTACATAAAGCTAATTATTAATATTTCTGCCTTATTGATACTAGAAAGAAATGTTTTTGTCAGTCGCTAAAGTAGTAGGGACATACGTATATGGTTGACTTCCTCGATAGATTTTAATAGGTAACTGTCATGCATGTATGTATGAAAATGTATGGGGTTTAGTGATGAATATTAAAATATGCTGGATTTTTTGTGTTTATTATGTATCTAGGGCCTCCCACGTTGGCAAACTAGGCCTTTAGTTTGCATTTTGTCGTTATTTATGGAATCATAACTGGGAATGATTTGTTTTCATGTATTTGCCTGATTTTTTGCCACGTTCACAAAATCAATCTGCCTAGCCTTTTCCCAACTTTGTTGGGGTCGGCTTCCAGTCTAACCGGATGCAGCTGAATACCAGTATTTTACATGGAGCGACTGCCTATATGACCTCAACAACCCAGTAACTGGGTAATATGATACCCCTCGGTAGGACTGATTGTCAGACTTTCGGGATTCTGACAACCCGTAACGACTGTCAAAGATCCAAGAATGACAGCTGGGACCAACGGCTTAACGTGCTTTCGGAGGCACGGAGGAGTCTCGGTATGTAAAGATGGTCACCCATCCACAGACCAACCCCGGCAAGCGTAGCTTAACCAGATGGATTGACCCGTGCGGCTATTATTACTTAACCACTTGCTCCTTCCTTAGACGGAAAACTCTAGAGTGTTAAGCTTTGATTTTTCAAGAGGTTTTATAGGGTCCGTCTTATTAGAAAGGCCATTATGAAAATCTGCCATTTTCACCAAGTCTCAAAAAACGCCCTATAATCAGATAGCCGTTATTTTGGGACCACTGTGTTCACCTCTTACGAAAACAAAGCTTTGTTGTTGGCAGCGACGTAGTATTCTTTGGCTTTTAGAATTTTTGTAAATTAATTAAGAGCGTTGATTCTAAAACTTGGCAACGTCGCAAAAAACTGTCAAATATTTACCTGTTTTGATTATTTTGGCAATAATACTGTATGGAACTATGAAATATTGCTAACTAACTAACTAGAATATTAATAATGAACTGCAATTATAACACTGAGGTGTAAAAAAGGAATTTGGAAAGTTTCCAAATCCTTTTTTTACATCATAAACTAAATATTCGGTGTTACGATATTATTTATTGCATTTCATAATCAATATTTTAGACAACTTGTTAGCCATTGAAATATGGCTATTACCATACAGTAATATTGCCAAAAACAGCGAAATATTTGACATCTATTTGTGACGTTGCCCAGTTACAGAATAAACGCTCTTAGTCAAACTTCAAAGTCGCGTATTATTAGCATCGATTACGCACATTTTTTTAGGAGTTTAATATAGCAATAAAAATTAGTGCTATCAGCATTTTTTGTTGTTAATAGTAGGTAAACTGATAAAATAATTATGAAAATTCCGTGGCGATTACATTATACCGATTGCTGTGATCATCCATCAAAACATTCGGTATAAGTGTTAAAGCTAACAGGCAACTTTAACAAAACAATTTCTGTGAAAACTTCACGGTAAAACAATTACCGGTGTCGAAGTCGCGCAAGTCTGCACGACCCTTTATTAAAAGTCCGTCTTACAAAATATCCTTAAATTTTTCCACTCACCTCATCGATGCATCATTTCACCAACACTTTTCAATTATCCCTCATCATTCACACATTCATTCAATATTACGTTAAAACAATTAGACGTGACATTTACATTTTAGAATGTCGAGTTACGCGGGCAAGAAACTTAACGAAACGTAATTGTGCTTCACTCCCTTTGAGAAAAAGTGCCGCGAGTGTTACAGAGTTTAGTTACAAGGCAATCAAAATATATTGACTGGTTATTCTTATTTTTAGTGTGTGTAGGAATTTTATCATCATCATCAGCCTATAGCAGTCCACTGCTGGACATCGCCATTCAGCTCGATTCTCGGCAACTCTCATCCAGTTGCTACCAGCCACCCTGCGAAGATCATCGCTCCACCTAGCCTCAGGGCGTCCCACCTTAGGTTTGCTACCGGTCATCGGTTCTACGGCTAATATGGCTGGCCCATTGCCCATTGCCATTCAGCTTGCTTATTCTGTGAGCTATGTCAACAACTTTGGTTATTCGACGGAAGAATATACAAAATGACAGATAAACAATCACAATCTGTCATTTTGTCTATGCTTCCATCGAAAAAATCCGTTTCTACGGTTGTCATTGTCATGCTACGCGTGCTTACCTCATTCCGGATTCTATCCCTCAAAGATAGTCCAAGCATAACTCATTTTCATAATAGACGACCGAGAATATTCTCAGCTGAAAAAAGACAATTTACACAGTTTGTCCACCGCACTGTGAACGGGACGTCAACGAGAAATGAGATTACGAGGCCATTATACTGTCGCTACTTCGGCGACGTTGATGTCAGTTCACGGCGCGGTGGACCAATGGCCTGTAGATTTAAATTTTAAATACAGAATCACCTATATTGCCTAAAATCACGACTCTTTGGATAACGGATTGGTGGTTTTAAATATTTCAGAAATTAATTAGAACTGATTAATTGAAACAACTTAGTAGTAACTATAAACAATGTCATTCAATCGCTATATTATGAAGTTATGTCTTGCATTAGGTCAGTGAAAAAGGGGATCGGAAATAATTAGACCTCTATAATCTTCGACGATCCGACTCGATTGACCAAATCTTATTCAGCTATCTAATTGCGTAACTTATTTTCGTAACCGATTAAGACTAATCTGTTTCATTTTGACAGCTGTTGTTGTCGTTGTCGTTGTTGAGCAGTTTTTTTTTTTTTCGAACATTTGAAGCATTAATTAGCAATTTCTTTCAAACCCATTCCGATTGTGATTGATCGTGTATTACGCAATTAGGGTGCACTTAAAAATCAAGTTCCTACTTCTTTGAAAAGGTGAAGTGTATTTAAACTAAAAGATAATAAATGCCTCCACTTAAATATACAGTGGTACACAGCTGGCTCGAGTACCGAGCTATCATTATGATCCTCTTTACTTAAAAAATCCGCCATTTCTCTAATAACATAATAAGCCGTACGAAATACTTGCGCCTTGGATGTTGGATGTTTCAATTATAAGGGGGCTGGATGCTGTTATTATTCTCTGTTCTCCCCATTAGAGCTGCGCCGTGATAGCGGGCCTACAGTGTAATAATAGTCTGGTCTACACAGTACAGAGGGCAGTAAATCAACTGCAAAAATTACTGTGGTTCAAGTGATTCTTTATGTAGTAAATAGTAGTGGAAAGTTATGTGTTTCTTTGTTACCTGAATTAATACTGAATTACACTGAATTATATTATTGATTTATTAACCGGAGATATTATGTTTTTCGCTAGCTAGGACTGTTATTTTGCTTATGTGCTTCAATGTTTTCTAAGCAGTGTTTGTTAACGTTTAAACAACAATCATAAAGTTGCATGTACGTCGTAAAATAACTGTTTTCTGTTTTACTGAATGAGAACGTGAGGAGGTCTATGGTGAATCGAATAAACCTACATGGCAAACCACCATATTTTACTGTATTTGTGACCTGCTACTACAAAATAAGCAGGACAAGTAGAACAAAAATACCGGGAAAAACATTTAAAATCACGTGAGTAATAAAATAAGCAAGAAAATTCAAAATATTCATTCGACCAATTGCTAATCAGGAAAAAATTTTAAAATCTAAACCAACTTGTCTTTCTGTCTGCCTTTCACTGGCCGCATACCGGCGCGCTAATCAGGATAAATGCTATTGAACATTAATTGAGGATGTAATCCATATTGATGCTCCCAGGAACTGCCTGCTCTCAATATCATTTTTTCTAAAGAAAATACTTAACTAAGGAAGTGTCGACGTGTATTCGAGTCCTTTTTTTCATGAAATTCCAAGTCCAGACTGGTTTTATTGATGACACGATATAAAAGATGATTTTATGTAGCTTTTTCTGTGAAAATATTTTTATAGTGGATGTCGTTATTGGTGATAAATACCAGGGCTATAGCTGGCAGCTTTGATGGTATGATAAAGCGTGCCTGCGATTTTTCTGGGTAATGCCATTTTTCTGGTCCTTCGAGTCGACATCGACAGATTAAAATTGTCGCAGTTCTTGTGTGGGTCTGCTATTTCTTTTACGCAATTTGTTACATCATTTAGTACTTGGTAATAAGAGTAAATTCACCATTAGAAAACAAAGACACATTTTTTTTTTTATAGCTTTTTGTTCGTTGAGATTTTTTCTTCTGTGGTCTTCCTACTTATTCAAATTAAAATAATTTCTGCAGCCTTCTGTAAATAATCCGTTGTAAACTTTAATATTTTCGAATATTAAAATTAAACATTCCGTGTTATCAATAAGTTTAGCATTAAATGGATCCTCAAAATGGATGTACTAATATGGACGAAAAGTAGACGCGACACTAGTCAAAACAACACTATTTTGTAATTTAACCGAAGATATATACTTCACAAATTAGGTGGTCCCTTGGATCCGACACGGCTCAGTGAAAGTGGTCTTTATGCGCACGCGCAGAGGACGATAACGATCGCTATTGTATACAGCGGCGGTATAACTCATCACTGTGATATAGCGGCTTTATATTTTGTTTGGTGTAGGCAGTTAATTAAATTGGACTACTGCAGGGGGCTCACTGTAGCCTGCCAGAGTTGCGGGAAAGTCCAAAAGGGATACCGGGACCTTGGCAACAGGCAACTAAAGGCACACAGGTGGGTTTTAGTCAGTAAAAGTCTGACACGCCCTTCCGATCTGACCAGAGTGGGAGAATCATTTGACGATTACCCACAAGCAAAAAAAAAAAAATGGGCCTCACTGTGGTCCTTTAAAATATAGAACATCGTAGATTTTTTGAAGTGAAAACTTAGAGTAAGCGTTTTTTGGTAGGAGATAAACTTATAGATTCGCTAGTGCTTTACTATAGAATATAGATGGCGCTAATACAAGTTTTGCGTGTTCACTTCTGAAGGGAGTCCATGACTCCCTGTATTTTTTATATATTTGCCATGGGCTCGTCGAGGGGCGGAACTTACGTGATGCATCACATGAGAATGTCTACTTTGAAGGGATAACATTAGAAACAACAATACATCAACCGCAGAACTATGCAGCTTTTACGATGATCTAAAGACTAGCTGTTGCCCACGACTTTGTCTGCAATCCAGGATGAAAAGT
This sequence comes from Lithophane ornitopus, assembly GCA_948473465.1. Taxonomy (NCBI): domain Eukaryota; kingdom Metazoa; phylum Arthropoda; class Insecta; order Lepidoptera; family Noctuidae; genus Lithophane; species Lithophane ornitopus. Next base: position 14,470,336 of record OX419622.1, on the reverse strand, counting down.
AGCCATGTCCTTCTCCAAGTTATGGTCTAACCATGTGCCAAATTTCATCCAAATCCGTTCAGCTGTTTTAGCTGTTTTAACAAACTCACTTTCGCATTTTTAATATTATAAAGTTAGGTTACAAAATGTGTGTAGTTTTCATTATTTCAATGAAATGGATCGCAGCCTTTACTGTGTTTATGCTCGCTCAGTATTATCTAAACAGTAAGACAGTTAAGTACTCTATCGACTTTTGACCACAAAACCCAAAAACCTGCTTTTATCAAATAACTCAACTAAACGTGCAAACAGATAAACATATCTATATTTCTAAACAGATCTACATAAATCTACATGCATTATCAGCATAATATCCATGAAATACAGATATTGCACACTCGTGCCTGTTCGGACTTGTTGGTGAAATGTATGATAAAGTGGTGGGGGGTCAGGAGTTACAACCTGACTCCGAACAGCCACCGGTCTACATCTAATAGTGTGTCGAGGTTCAGGGCAGAAATGTGTGCAATATACACGATTTATTGGAATATTATCGATAATAATAATAATGGTCCTGTTTGTTTCTTGTTTCTATGGTTTTGGAGTGATCAAAGGTTGTATTTTAAGGGATTATCAGAATTCACAGCTGTCGATTTTTTATTTGTTTTACCCGACTAAGGCGATGCAAAAAGGAGGGTTATGATTTTGACCGGTATGTATGTATGTTCATGTGTTCCGTCATAACTTCTAAACTACTCATTATAATTTTACAACTGAGGTATCGTTGGAAGCCCCTTAGTCGTCCGCTGGTTATATAAAGATGTAAACAAGACATCACAGACAGACAAATAAAAAATTCGGAGTCACTCGTAATCTGTTAGATTTATGCCCTAACACGTGACGTGTGACTCCGGATTTTTAATTTGCTGTCTGTTTTGTATTATTTACATCTTTTTAGTTGACTTTTTTGTCGTAGTTAGGTTTTAGTTTTATAACTTTTATATTTATTATTTTATAAAAACGATAATTTTGTTATGAATGATTAACCGACCGACCCCATCTATTTTTACACGGCTGCCCAAAAAAGCAGTGTAATGTAAACATAATTTATTTTTGAGAAAAGAGTTTTATGTAAAAGTATTTTTTTACTTATTTACAGAAATAAATTATTTATCATTTTAATGGTCTCGTTGCATGTGAGGCTTTCCAATGAATACTAATTATATGTTAAGATGGATCATTCGCAAAATATTCTCAAAATGTCTAGCGGACACATACCCAATGTCCAGTTCTCATGTTTACAGTTTCTTTTTCCGATTGGTGTAATTTTGTCCTCCAAAAGAGGTTGAGTGATTCGCTGTTAAAAAAATTATAACCGATCAAAAGGTCCCTCATAAATCATGCAAGGATCAAAATCGAATAAGTCTTAATTAACTCGCTATAACTTAGAGATTATAAGATAAATTAAACCTTTAGCCGAGTGTGATAATAGTATCACATGAGGTTTTTTAATACCTAATTATTTACAGTTGCATACAAGACTTTATCTACACCCATGATATGAATCCTCTAAAAGGTTCTTTGCAATACTAATATCGAACAAAAAATGGAGGGATACGGTGCACGTGAATTCGATTTTTTCTAATAACAATATCAGTTTTTTTAATTTACTTTGCTTTTTTAGTAAAACGCGTGATATGACATTATATTTTAATGTTGGCTATAAGCTAACTGTTTCAGAATCTTTTATAGAGGATTTATAGCATGGGTGTAGATAAAATCTTAAACTAACCTAATCCATTCTTATTACTCAATACCCAAGCAACAAATCTAAAAATTAATACAGATCTCCTGATACCATTTGAGTTCCACAAGAAATCTATTCAAAACTAAACATGTACGTAAACATTTTGCAGTAAATTTCCCCTGGAAGACGTGATAATGCACCTATAAATAAGGCATGAGATGAGTTATTACGACATCATACAATAGAGATTGTTATCTGAGCCCGCTGTACTTAGGTGCTGTACACCGAAATTGTGGTCCGAAAATAGATGTCCACGGGTTTATGGTAAAAGGATTGTGGAGGGTGTTTAAGGTATGAATTTCTCGAAAGCTTGCAAATACCTACATGTTAGGATATGGAATAATTGCGGGAAAGTCCGAAAGGGATACCGGGACCTTGGAAACAGGCAACTTAAGGAAAACGGGTGGGTTTTAGTCAGTAAAAGTCTGACACGCCCTACCGCTCCGTCCAGAGCGGGAGAAGTCATTTGATGATTTCCTAACCTCAAAAAAAGAAAAAAGAAAAGGGTATGGAATAAAGAATTGAATTTTTAATAAAACTGAAATCTGACATCTCTAAAATTGGCTTTTATGTCAGACCGTAACGTCATCTGTGGTCCTTTGATACGAATCCACGTAAATATTATTCGTTTCAGAAATAAAGTACAAAAAATCACATTCAAATCGAAAGCTGCCTTATTAGTAGTTTATGGTCTGTCACTAAGCTAAATTGAATTCTAAAGCTGGGACAAACCATAATATTGTTTATGTTTTATCGATAAATAAAGCGTAAGATGAATTATGACGACACAGTACAGTATAGATTATTGTCAGACCTCCGCAGAGCGGAGCACTTAATAGCGATCTGCAATATACTCATATCTGCGTAGGAAAGTAGGTAAGTATATAAATTTATTTGAGATATAAAACACTATATTTGCTACGTTTTAGCATGACAATAGCGGTCATTGACCTTCATTTATTATTAAAAATACTGAAATAAAGTCCGTTAACGTCCTGAATCAATATCTGGGGGCTTAAAACAGTCACTTTGGCAGAATCATAATAGGAAAATATTATGAATTATCGTAAAATGTCACAAACTGACAATTCATAATATGATCTGCGTGCGATTCATATTACGAAATAATTCATCTGTTTGACAGTTTTCTATAGTGATTCGTAAAATGGTCCACATAATATGAATTGTTTTTGTGTCATATTAGAGGAATTGCTAATGACAGCTAGAAATTCAGGAAATGAAATGTTTTTAGAGGAATTGCTAATGTGGCCGTTTTAGACCCACTGTCGTGCAATCTGCAACATAAATATCAATAACGAAAAACCATACATAGTTTATTGTTTGGGTTCCTACGGAGAGATATTAGGGAAAGGACAATGAACGCTATTGCCACGCTAAAACGCGACTACTTTAGGATGTGATTGTAGGAAGAAAGCGGTGATAGTTAATTGACTCAGGCGTGACTTTGCGGAAATCCATTATAAAATACAATAAACGTAGATATATTTAGTAACCTATGCCGCTTAGCTATTTTTCAAGAGTCATTAAAAAAAAACCCTGTAAGAAATCGACACGTATTAAACCTCTTAACGAGGCCTCAGGATGACGATTGACCAATTGCAAACCGGAACACGACGTGTTGCCACACCGAGCGACTCTGCGTCCAGCGATCGGAATAGGTTACTAAATATATCTACGTCTATTGTATTTTAGAAAGCGGTGAAACAAACAATTTATCTAAATTTGATAGGGATTAAGAAATTAATGGCTTTCAAATATATTTTTCTAAATCTATACTTATTCTTCTTTTACTGTTTTTAGTTCTTGTTCTCCTGTCCTAACGTACACCTCTGCTTAACCTCCCGGGAAAAACATTCGTGATGTGTTTTTTAATGTTTTTTCCATGTTTTTTTTTTGCAATTCACTATGTTTACAACTAGCTAAGTAACACCCAAAAATAAATCAGAAAACGTTTATTTGATGCGCATCAAAGACATAACACAACATACAAAAGGACGGTTAAATAATAACTAATGACATTAACATACATTATTTACATTTCACGTATACATTACGCGTACCTGTCACATCCCGCCAATAAAATAAAATATTAGAAGACGTTTGCATGTAAGCGTTCAACGGTTTTTACGATTATAATTACTGTCATTTCGCGTGTTATTTCTTAAGAACCGGAAAGGTTCATAAGACATTCTAGAGGGTCAGCCAGAAAAAGCCAATCAGGAAAGTAGGTAAGTATATAAATTTATTTGAGATATAAAACACTATATTTGCTGCGTTTTAGCATGACAATAGCGGTCATTGACCTTCATTTATTATTAAAAATACTAAAATACCGAAAATCATTCGTTTTGATTTGACAACACGGCTTTCCTTTGTGAAAAATAGTTTCAGAAAATCTAACAACTTGCTAAGATAAAATTATGAAAACGGTTTACAAGATAGTGTTGTGCGTCGCATCTACTATCAACTGCTATCGACTATTGTGTACCGTCATCATAACTCATGGTACCTACATTATTTATCGGCTATTATCGTTAGTAATTGAGACGAAACGGTAGCTGCAGGCTCAGAGGCCGAGTGACGCGAAAATTGTACGGGAAAAATGTGAGAAGTTGCAATTTGTGTCACTTGGGGCGTAGAGACTGAATTAGTGGTCCTTCGGTACAACGAAGTGTAATAAGTAGCCTACTTATTTTCAGTGTTTTTTTCTTGCAACTTTGTTGTTCGAATTTTTTGTGGGTTTGCATTGTAACCCGCTGAACGGATAAAAAAAAAGTCGTTTTGCAAGACCAGTGCAGCGGGGCTATTCTCGTATTTTTAAGAACGTATCTAATTCGCAATCTGTCAGAAAAACCATCAATTTACGAACATTTTTACACGACTGCCCAAAAAAGAAGTTTAATGTTTTCAGGGTTCATGTATGTATGTGAGTTTCTTTATTCCACCATAACTTTAAAATGCCTGAACGGATTTGGATGTATGGGGTGTCGTTAGAATCCTTACATTATCCCGAGTGAAAAATATCAATATGGCGGCAGTATGGCTCCATTTTAAAATGTGAAAAATAAGGAATGAGGACATTCCAAAACAATATAATTTATTGGCATAAATTTTACATAGGTAGGGTGGGTGTACATGCAAAAAAAAACATTTCATCTTTGGCTGCAAACGATTTAATCAGATCTTAGTAACACTGCAAATGTCTAAATGAGTGAACGGTTTGGTAGATGATTGAGTTATTATTAGAATTATTTCATCATCACACAGTATACTTAGGCAAGTAATAAAAAAATATTGTTAACACTAACACGGCAATGCCAACTATTGCATAGCGGTACACAAAAAAGTACCTAAACTTCCAAAAGAATAAAACTTGTCACTAAAATGTATAAAATAAAAATAAATAATTAGAAAATTAAATACCACGACTGCTAAAAAACGAACTAAAAAGTAAAAAACAAGTTGATAAAATTGTCATTGCAGTCGGGGGACCTCTTAGATAAAAAAGTGTTCCACAGAACGGTCCCCCGACTAATTCGCAATCTGTCAGAAAAACCATCAATTTACGAACATTTTTGACAAGTTTGACAGATTGCGACTTGAATGTGAGCGTTTTTAACCAACTTATTCAAAAAGGAGGAGAATCTCAATTCGTCTATTTGTTTTTTTTTATTTTTAAGAAAGAGAATTGGCTCTCTGTTTCGTTTAGGACTAAGTTCATATCTCAAAATTATGTTACGAGACTCGGGGTGGAAAATGTGATTTAAAATATTTTATTTTAGAGAAGTTTTCATTACGCACTTTCATATTTTAAACCTATTGTAAAACTGTTTTCAATACTAGTCGCTTACCTAAGATACTAGTTCAAAAGGTCAGAATAACAAAATCTCAAGCACAAACACCTGTAAATACAAAACATTTTGCTCTACACGAAAACGCGACTCGGAAGGAATAGAATCTGTCAGAAATATAAGAATTACATTAATAACGATCAATTTAAGTGTTGCACCACATAATATTACCGCCTAGCACTAGTGCTTTGCCGGTTACTGTCATATCGTAAGCGTCGATGAGTTATTACTCTCTAAACTGCCTGCCACACGTCATAAACTAGTGATGGGAATTCGATATCGATACAATCATAATTTCACGAGTAATTGTATAGCTTCGTGAATAGCTTACATAATCTTAGTGTCGATTGAATTTAATCTTGCTTATTGCTATCAATCATGATGATGATGGCTATCGTTATTTATTTCTTTGTAATGTATTTTTTTTGTCTGTTCTTCATTACTTTTCGCACAAAATGAAACTCTTCCTAAAAGAGTAGGTTTCTATCAGAGCAAACAGTCCAGTACTGGACATAGGCCTCTCCCAGGCTGTGATGACACCCTGTCCTCCGCCTTCCGCATCCAGTCTGTCCCAGCTGCCCTCCTCTTAAGGTCGTTGGTCCTACTAGCTGGGGGGCGTCCCACACTCCGCTTGCCGATACGCTGTCACTCCAGGAATCGTCTGTTCCACCATCATCATCATCTATTCTGCCTATCTTTTTGTTATGTTGGGGTCAGCTTCCTGTCTAAACCGATGCAGCTGAATGCCAGTATTTTACTTGGAGTGACTGCCTGTTTTCTTAAAACAACCTTTTCTTTATCTCATATTTATCATATCGCCATGATCTTTACCTACCTTCAAAAAAAGCTTTTTACACTTTAATTAATTTCTGAGCAATTTTTTTGATTTTTTTTTTTATTCAAATATAAAAGTTGGTGAAATACAGTGTAGGTAAAGCTTAGAAATAATTATAAGTTAATTAATTTTAATTTTAAGTATATGAAGAGCAGTGGTGGCCCGGTGGTAACGGCCGCGACTTACGAGTTGTAGGTCGTAGGGTCGAACCCTGACAGGCGCTTATCTTTGTGTAAATTATTTCATCACCACTGCTCTCAAAACGGTGAAGGAAAACATCGTGAGGAAACCGGCATGTCCTAGAACTAAAAATTCGAAGACATGTGACATCTACCAACCCGCACTGGGCCCGCGTGGTGGATTACGGTCCGCTCCCTCTCACAGAGAGGAGGTGTGCGTCCCAGCAGTGGGAACATTATAGGCTGATTACGCTATAAAATACAATAGACGTAGATATATTTAGTAACCTATTCCGCTTGACTATTCTTCAAGAGTCATAAAAAACCCTATAAGAAATCGACACGTGTTTCACCTCTCAACGAGGCATCCTCAGGATGACGATTGACCAATTGCAAACCAGAACGCGACGTGTTACCACACCGAGCGCTGGAAATAGTCAAGCGGAATAGGTTACTAAATATATCTACGTCTATTGTATTTTATGATGGATTTCCGCAAGGTCACGCCTGAATCAATTAACTATGATTATGCTATGCTTATCCTTATGCAATTATAAGTTATGGGTACATACCTACATCCGGAGAATAAATGATAGGATATCCTCTTCACCGTGAGTCAGTCTGAGGGAAATGAGTTATTTATTACCCGTTGTTTGAATAAATGGGCTAACAACTCTACCTGCTAATGAGCAGACTTCTCTAGTAATTTGATGTTATATCACTCTTATTGGTATACGACTTAGGAAATACCTTTGTTTAATGTCTTGAACTTCATTACTGTATGTAGGACTCTGTGGCCTCAGCTGTCGGTGCGTTAGTATCTAGAACTCACAAACGTCATTTCTTGAACGTAAATTATAATCTATATTATATCACGGCTAAGAATGGATGAAGAACTTAAGATTAGCCGCCTAAACATAAGCTTATTTTCGAGGAGTGACAATATGTTAATTTCTTCCATCTTTAGCCGTCTAAACTTACAAGTGTAGCCGTAACCCCTTGGCTAAAATGAAGTAGGTAATTAAAATAGCTAACAGGTAGGTAATGTTAGCTACACAACTCACGAGCCGAGCGAGCGACGCGAGCGGTTCCGTTGCAGCGGCAGTTTTTATGTCGCCCATAAAAACTCTGACACCAGGTTTTGCTTCGGCCTCTGACTTGGCTTGACATGCCGTCGAGAAACATCTCGTGCTGTTTTGGATACTGGGGCCGTTGGCAGCAGGCAACTAAAGGAACAAGGGTGGGTTTTAGTCTGTAAAAGTCTGACACGCCCTCCCGCTCCGCCCAGAGCGGGAGAAGTTATTTGACGATTTCCCAACCTCAAAAATAAATAAATAATAATCTTGCTGGTTTCTTAACGATGGTTTCCTTCACAGTTTATGAAGCAAGTGATAATACAATACGCACATGAATCCGAAAATTCAGAGGTGCGTGCCTTGGTTTCGATCTCGAGACCTTTAGGAGATGTCCGACGTTCACACCACTACGCTATAACTGCTGTAAACCTCATTAAAAACAAGAAAAATACTGCAAGCATTTGCTCAATCGTCTTCAAAAAAGTTTTTTGTAACGTCATAAATATCAGTGGATAGATATCAATCAAGTTAAGTCGGTCGACATGCATTAACGGCTCGCGCTAGAGCTGTTACTGTCGTCTCGTACAACACTTATGAGTTATTGCATCGTAAATTGCTGACACGCGTCATTCTGTTCCGAGAATATCGATATCGATAAATAGTGGACTGTTTTAAGATCATAAATTGGCTCTAGAATTGAGATTTTAGGTTTGGAAACGTGGGACGTTTGTTAGGGCAATTAAGATACTTGTCTACGGAAAGGCACTTGTTTTTTTTCTGTTAATTGGTTGAATTGTCACTCAATTAATCTTGACATATTTTTATGCGAACTAATTAATTTCTAAACTTGAAATGTAAACTTTGATTAATTATTTATTTTAAGACAAAATAGTTACGCTATCTATAAATAAAAATTATTTCTAATAATTTTAATTTGTTTGACTGAGAAGCCCAGAGAGTGTGAATCAGCGGCCCATAGGCGGCTTTAAAACTCTGACACTATGTTAGTCACTATAACCACACGAAAAAGAAAGAAGAAGACTGACGATATTTTCCAAAAAATATCGATACAATTAAACGAATGTCATTGTCACGTCCCTATGAAACCTAACACCAATAGAAGTATTGTCCCGCATATTATCACTTCATTTCTCGTACACATATAATTTATAGGGACAATACGTAGATTTAGAGGTGTCTAATAACAGAAATATTATTTTACGATAAAATACGTCCCGTCCCATAGACATGTTTTCAAATGGTGGGCCATGAGATGGGCGAAATGGATAATCCAGTTCTAATACAAAACATACACTGTAGAATCATGAACTGAAAGTACAAAATAATTATGTAGTTTGTAAATAACCAATATCAATCTGCCTAGCCTTTTTAACCGACTTCTTCAAAAAGGAGGAGGTTCTCAATTCGACTGAATGTTTTTTTTTTTTTTTGTTACCCGATTTCTCCGCCAATTATGAATCGATTTCGATGATTCTTTTTTTGTATGGTAGGTCATTCTTCCGAGGTGGTCCCATATAAATTTTATTAACTTTGCTTGCGTAATTTTAGAATTAGCTTCAATATTACGTATTTTTCCCACTTAGTTTATCTAGACGATGTTTTCATTTACTCCTTCACTGTTATTTACATCAGCTAGTGGTATTCGAATTTGTTTTACAAAAAAAAACCGACTTCCAAAAAAAACACTCAATACTGTTTTTTTTTTTGTTTTTTTAAATTCCCAACTATGTTGGGGTCGGCTTCCAGTCTTACCAGATGCAACTGAATAACAGTATTTTACATGGAGCGACTACTTCATTGACCTCCACAACCCAAGTACTGTGTAACTGGATACCCCTTGCTAAAACTGGTTGTCAGACTTTCGGGCTTCTGACTACCCGTAACGACTGTCAAAGATCTACGAATGGCCGCCGGGACCAACGACTTAACATGCTTTCCTAGGCACTGAGGAGTCGTGGTATGCAATGGATGGTCATCCATCCACGAACTGACCGCGGCAAGCGCAGCTTAACCTTCGATCGAGCCGTGCGGCTGTTATCATTTAGCCACGGGCACCACCACCGGCTGAAGTAACCACTTTCTACATAATCTCTCATTACTTTGGCTTGCCTTTACTGAGAAATAACATTTAATACATGCACTCGCTACGCTCGAAATAAAAAAAAATGCCGTCATACCTTCTGTCAAAAAATTTGCCCTCGCTCCGCCGGCCTTCGGCCAACGCTCGGGTACCAATAAGTCGGAAAAAAAAAATTGTCGATCACCCCAGCGATGCAGGTGGGCGACCCCTATGTAGGGGCAACTATGTTTCGCTGTGGTGAAAATATGGCAACAGTAGGTAAATCATCCGTTAGTTTAATCAACCTTAGGTGAATTCATTGTAGTTGAATAAACCGTATATGAATTCTCCTTTGGATTTCGTTCATTAGTTATAACAAAATCGGTGAAACGATCTTTTGGTATTTTAAACAGTAGGTGTTTTGACCGCAGTTATCTTGAAAATTGATAGAATAAACTAAGTTATTATAATACGTAACCATTTTCTGCACAACTTTTAAGGTTCCTTCTTTTAACGTCTTTTCCCTTCTAACATTCCAAGGAGCTCTGAAACTATGCTCTCAAGGTTTAGATAGTTAAGAAAAGGTAAACAAATCGTAAAAAGGGTTTTTTTATAGTTGACACTTTCTTGTTTAAAAATACGTTATAACAAAATTAAATTTATTTTCGATCACAGGATAGTTTCCTCTTTTATTATAGAATGCTAAACTTTATCATTTATTCTTAAACTACTATTCGTAGATGTAACTGCTTGAGCATATTTTTTTAGTTAGATTTATTATAATGATATAATATTTTGTATTGTGTATATAGTGTTTTGAATTAGATAACGTTGCTAAATTGAAGAGTACAACTGTGACATAGTTTGGCAACTTAAGGGGCAGGTATTACGTTTACTCGGTTAATCAGACGCCTTTGTTGACAAGCGCTAAAAGAAGAACAGAAAATGTTTAAATTAGACAAAATACTTGATGATACCACTGAACGCTTTATTATTAATGTAACAGATAGTTCATCAGATTCAGATTCAGAATAGAGCCTATTAATATGTGACTCTATATGATATGATTTAACATTTGAAATAAAAGGTTTAGCATCTATGAGTCACGTGTTTTTTTTTGTTTACCCTTTTTTAACTACCTAAACCTATGGAGTATAGACCCAGAATTACACAATAATAAGGCCAGAAGCAACTCTGCTGTCCAAAAACAGGTCTTAGCAAGCCTACATCTTCAGCGACGGAATGGATGATATCGTTACATTTGCAAAAGTTAAGCGCGCTTCCTACGGATAATCGCTTATCGCTAATCCACCCGCTCTTTCTAAAGCCCTCACCATATTCGTAATATATCGTGTAGCAACATGGAATGTGCTCAACTTGGTGCATAATATCCAAGAATATTGCATAAGCAGCCAGGATTACGAGCGACCAGTCAGTTATCCTTGCTTTATGGAAGTGTGACGTAATTAGATGATAATTATGTTGGTTGGATGTTAGCTTGCTCCCTGTGTTAAATGTTTTAGCGTTTTTAGGGTTCCGTAGTCAACAAGGAACCCTTATAGTTTCGCCCTGTCCGTCTGTCCGTTTGTCCGCGGCTTAGCTCAGATACCGTTGGTACTAGAAAGCTGTATTTTGGTATGAATACATATAAACAACGCCGACAAAGTGGTAAAAAATATCGTATTTTTAGGGTAGGGAGGTACCCTACACGTAAAGTGGGGATGGTTTTTTTTTTCTCGTCAATCCCATGATGTGGGGTATCGTTGGAAAGGTCGTTTAAAAATAATGTGAGTTTGTTAAAGCCATTTGCCTTCATTGTGCATGGTACGACATGCACTTGGCCGGTTTTTTTATAATACATTTTGATGTTAGGTATGTGTCAAATGGAATCTTGTCTCGTTGCCATTCAATATTGGCCGATTCCGATAATTTACGGACGGTTATTGGTTAAAATTAAGACACTTGTATCTTTACCAATAATGAAGCGAAGACCTCATAGATTTGCATAGTAGACCCTCCCATATGGAAGTAGCTATCACAAAATTAGCTTCCGAATTTATCTATAAAAGTAAGTTTGGCAATAACAACATCTACCATTGGTTAGCAAAACGATTCGTTTTTGTTTATAGAAACCGAGAATCAGAGATTTGATCTAAGATAAGTATAGAATGATAATAATTACCCTGTTCAGTATTTTTCTTTGGTTTGTTGATATCAATAGCAAACCGCTCTGAACGCCTAGACAAGTGACAATCGCTTCTAAAGCGTTTCGTATTTCTACAACAACTTTCAGCAGAATTGACATAAGCTTTTCGATAGCTTATGTCAGTCCTATACATTTTTGCCTTTTCCATCATCGTTAATGCTCATAGAATGTCACTTTATGTAGCCCATCTGATCCTTCCCATGGTGGTTATTTCCCTTTACACCGTTCAGTGCCGAAGATATCAGGTGGCTCAGAGGTAACCGAAAGGTCATTTGTGCGTATTTTTCGACAAGAGATTGCTGCTGTGAGCTGTATGACCTTACTGAATACCACATGATCTGACCAAGATTATGTCTGGACTTTAAAAGAAACTGTGACCTCTGAGTTTGCCTTTCTTCTCAGAGTAGTCAGATAGGAAACGCCGACCTCATCTAGTTTTAAAAATGTGTTTGACGTGTAAAAGTGTTTGTACAAACCTACTTACAGAAATAAATCATTTATCATTTACCGGAGCCACTTTAACGATACCAGAAGGGGAAATATTGGCCTAGTTTAAAAACCACACATCATCAGTACATGGCCTTTTTTGAAGCACACAAACAGTACCTACAGAAGCCTTCCTACCATCTACAGACCACCACGCAAACTCACTACAAAAATGTAACCCTAAACGCACAAACAGGTTATCAAATACCATTTGTTACTACCTAACCCGTAACATAGTGGATCGCATCGGAAATTACATCTCAAGCATAAACGACGTCGCTTACTTGCACCCGTGTTCATTACGAGCGGTATAAGCGATAAGCGCTTGCACTTACCGCTTAAATTATGCGCGGTTAAGTTCCTGATTCCATTTTACTATTCGTCAAGTCACGAGTGGATAGGTTATTTGTAGACAAGCGAATCAGTCGACCGTCCACTTCTAAAGCTGTTCAAGGAGCACGCGAGCATAGCCAGAGATGAAATCTGTGTGTGTGAGTGTATTATCAGATCGTCTTACTATCAGTCCTGATGATTTACACCAGATGATGTAGACACTTCCTGTAAAAGGTTGTTTGGGTGTGCCGGGTGAGACCGTCATTCAGCACTTTTTCTAATGATCAAGGAGTTATAACGTATATATATGTTATGGACCAAGTAATAAATAGGGGCATTTTTCATAATGCCCGCGCATTATGAATAATGACAAGCTACTTCGAAATAATTAATTATAATTTGAACTTCCTTATTTATAACATTGCCTCGTCATTATAAATATTGCCGTGTGGTCTTTGGGCAATCTAATAATACACAGGTATTTAATTATGGTAAAGTCATCATAAGTCAGCAGACTGTCTATGAATGGAAAGATTTTATATGATTTTAAATATTGATTCTACGTTTAAAATCAGAATAATAGTAATAAAACCTGGTTTTAACTGTCCTTCCCTAGTGACTAGCATAATAAAATATGCCCGGTCGATTTGATTATTTCAATACCTAGTTATTATCATACTGCCCTCTCATATTGGGCATCACCTATGGGCCAGTATAATTAAAACCAGATTTTAATACTATTATTTTAATTTCAAACGTAGAATCAGTCGTCATTTCAGCCGAAAGACGTCCACTGCTGGACATAGGCCTGGTATCCTGCATTCAGCCAAAAATTGTTTGGCAGATTATCACTTGCCAACCAACGTTTCGCCGATGTTTCACTTTGACAACTAACGATTAGCAAATTTTTGTATGACAACGTTTCATTTGGTAGAATTATTGTAATGCTGATTATTATAATAACACAAAACGTTTGGGACATTTATCATTTGTCAAACATTTCAATCTTAGGTTACGATATGTTAGGTTAGAGTATGACAACATTTATCATTTGTCAAACATTTCAATCTTAGGTTACGATAGGTTAGGTTAGGTTAGAGTATCACTAACAACGCACGAGCCGAGTAAGCGAAGCGAGCGTGCCGCGGCAGCGAACGGCGATGTGCCAGAAGCGAATCGCTTTTGTAAAAGGAAACAGTTAAGTTAGGTTACATCACATTAAAGATAAAGTAAAAAAACACTCACTCACTGAGCACTCTTCAATACACTCACTCATTTTAATTGAACTCTACTTGAAAGTTGGCATTCTGCCACTTAAGTTTGGCTATACTTGAACCAAGGTAAACGACATGTCCGGCATATCCCATGTCGGACATGTCGTTTACCTTGGTTCTCCTACGGATCTCTTCTTTTCAGAATCAATATTTAAAATCAAATAAAATATTTCCATTCATAGACACTGCTGACCTATGATGACTTTACCATAATTAAATGTTAAACTGTTGTTAAAATTGACTGGTCGGACTGGAGCGGGCGCGGCTCCGAAATGCGAGCCCCCACGCCGCGCGATACCCGCACCCAGTGTAAAATACTTGTGTATTATCAGATTGCCCAAAGACCACAGGGCAATATTTATAATGACGAGGCAATGTGATAAATAAGGAAGTTCAAATTATAATTTATTATTTTGCCCTAAGTAGCTTGGCATATAATCCGCGGGCATTATGAAAAATGCCCGTATTTATCACTTGGTCCATAACATATACAGCAGTGTTTCCCAAACACTGTTCTGCCATGGCCCGGTAATTTTAATACTTTTAAGCCCAAGTTGGTTCCATTAGATAAAATAATACACATTTATTAATAGTGAAAATGTTTTATTAATACTACATATTTTGGTATCGCCTATTTAGTTACTAATGCTGAGCTGCTGCTTATTTTTTACTAAAGAATACAAAATTCGCGGAACATTACGAAAGTTTTATCCTAAGGTCTGATTCCACTTCAAGTCGGTTTCTATATTTATTTTTAAAGTAAACTAGTGTTGAAAACCCATCTTCACATTTATAAGTAATGACAAAAGGCATTCCAAAAGTTATTGCTTGATGAGCTAATTTTGTGTATTCTTGACGACAATGTTGCGATCCGGTATTTTATTTCGATGACCCGGTACCGGGTCGCGACTCGGATAATGGGAAACGCTGATCTACAGGCGTCCGCCTCACCTGTACTGTTTGCCAGCTTTAATATTACTTCATAATTGTCTAGATACACGTAAAAAACACAGTTGGTAAGTATACCAAATGCTATCGTGTTATTTCGTATTCCGATGTTCCACTAATTAAACAAATTCATACCTATTCCATAACGCTAATTAGATGACTCCATTACAAATGCAGCTTTCTCATTACAAAACTGTTCGGCAATTCATAAAAAAACGGCCAACAAAACTACGTGCAATTAAAATAATCTACTTAACCACCTATTTGAATATTTAATCGTAGAAAAGGCGGTTGTATTACCCAACATTAACACCACACCCATCTTCCTTACGCCACACATGAAAATGTGCGCACACGCACCCCCCTCCATTACCGCGATTCGTGACACCTCCCACTTATTAAGTAGAAGGTAGATCCCCCCCTTGCATCTAAACTTGGGCGTAACTCAGTAATGTAATCAGTTTATACTATAGCGGCGCAGGCGCAGTAGCTGAGCGAAATGAGTAAAGCGTACGTTAGATTTTTAGTAGCATGATTTCATGGATGAATAACTGCAAGTTGCTACAGTAGGTGCACTTGTAGTATGAAACGGATTGCTAGAAAAAAATGGACATAATTACTAGATGAAAAAAATAGACGTAAATAAATAACGTGTGCAGTTTGGCATGATGAGTTTGACTCATCATGGTGTCATGTTTGATTGGCATGAGTGGCAGGCTTCATAATCATCGTTTAGTTCCAGTAGGTACCGTTTCTTCATCATAGGGGAAGTCGCTGGTACTTAAACATTGCTACAGCGTTACCGCTACTAGAAGAGACACAAATATAGGACTGCCTATGTTTTTTCTCTTCTCATGGGGCTTGCTGACAGAATTGAAACCATAAAACTGATATTAGCGTCATCTATATTCTATAGTAAAGTATTACGTCGCGTCGGTGACTTGAATCGTGAAAACCCCATAACAAAAATCGCTCAACGCGCCTAAAGAAGTTTTCACTTCAAAAACAAGGTCTAGTGGGCGCAACCCACCTGGAATTTATCTGTAACAGGACCAACAGGCCGGAGTCTGGATTTCGGCCCGGTTGCCCCCTTAATAATGTGCGAAATGTGGGTTTAGGTAATATAGGTACACCTCTGCCTAACTCTTCGGGGATTTCAGAAGCGATTTCATGTTGTAATTAGTTCAATGATACAGATTAGGGATATTGTTTCTTACCTTAATCTACCTTTCAAAATTAAATACAAACAACATATTGTTCTATATATAATTATGTAAGGATTCATTGATTATGTTTATAATCAAACAAATTAGGGAGGCATTTGCCCAGGACTCGAACATCGTAGGCTAGGAAAAAACAAATTAAAGTAATGGCTAAATTAATAGCCTAAGTGTAAAACATTTTAGCAAAAATAATGAAATCGTAGTTTGGATTTTATTTTTACCCGACTACGGCGAAGAAAAAAGGAGGGTTATGATTTTGACCGGTATGTATGTATGTATGTATGTTCATCTGTTACCTCATATCTTCCAAACGACTCATCACAATTTGACAAATGAGGTATCGTTGGAAGCGTCTTGATTGTCCGCTGGTTATAGGCTATGACGTCACATTAAATCACATAGCCACATACAAATAAAAAGGTATAAACAAGACACCACAGACAGACAAATAAAAAATCCGGAGTCACACGTAATCTGTTCGATTTATGCCCTAACACGTGTGACTCCGGATTTTTTATTTGTCTGTCTGTGGTGTCTTGTTTATATCTTTTTAGTCGTAGTTGGGTTTTAGTTTTTATTACTTTTTAAACTGTGGGGATTTGGAACTTTTTCCACAAATCCCCATTGATGGGGATTGTCAATGGGGATTAGTGGAATAACCCTTTTTTATGTTCATCGGCTCAACTGTTGATTGGCCTTTTACAGGCCGATAACAATTAAAATTCTATAGTGTCTCGTTAATGACAGTTGGAGGTATAATTGTTCTAATGAAGTTTTTAAGGACAGAAACATTTTAAAAGTTTCCTGGAATTTGGACATGACATCTGTCGGGTCACCAAGAGATTAAATACCCGACGCAAAACTCAGCCTAGACAACCGTCCTGCCAGGGTTGCGGGAACCTGGCAGGGTTGCGGGAAAGTCCGAAAGGGATACCGGTAACTTAAGATTAGCCGCCTAAACATAAGCTTATTATCGAGGAGTGACTATATGTTCATTTCTTCCATCTTAAGCCGTCTAAACTTACAAGTGTAGCCGTAACCCCTTGGCTAAAATGAAGTAGCTAATTAAAATAGCTAACAGGTAGGTAATGTTAGCTACACAACTCACAAGCCGAGCGAGCGACGCGAGCGGTTCCGTTGCAGCGGCAGTTTTTATGTCGCCCATAAAAACTCTGACACCAGGTTTTGCTTCGGCCTCTGACTTGGCTTGACATGCCGTCGAGAAACATCTCGTGCTGTTTTGGATACTGGGGCCGTTGGCAGCAGGCAACTAAAGGAACACGGGTGGGTTTTAGTCAGTAAAAGTCTGACACGCCCTCCCGCTCCGCCCAGAGCGGGAGAAGTCATTTGATGATTGCCAAAACTAAAAAAAAAAAAAATAAGTCTAGACAACCGTAAGACTGTATAGGGTACACGTACACAGTTCTACAAATTAGACCAAAATGATTACCTACTCATCACTATCGCAGCCTTTTCCTAACAACATAACTATCCACCAGTACACAACTATTACACTACCATAACATAATAACACCACTTTTTAACCTGTACCCGGTACATGCGCACGCGCTGCATCAATTTTCTATACACCCAGGCTACGTAATTTCGTTTAATTAAGTCCAACACAGCCATAGTGGGTCTAATTTTGTTCTATAACTATAATATTGCAGGTTCTCCCGTGAAAGCAAGGAGAAATTACTGTGATCAAGTAACGTAAAAAGTACCTATACTTACTTACCAAGGTAAGTTGCCCTGTAGATGTCGGTTGAGTAAGGAAAATGCGGATGTTAGGCCGGTAAGTTTTGGTGTCATGCCGGGAAATAAAGTGAAAAAATATGTCTGAAAATTCAGTGCTTACAGAATTACCTACCTATTATAATACCTACCTTCAATTTCCGGACTCCAATCAATCTGCCTATCCTTTTGCCAATTAGTTTGGGGTCGGCTTCTAGTCTAACCGGAACCAGCTGAATACCAGTATTTTTCATGGAGCGACTGCCTCTCTGACTTCCATAACCCCGTAACTGGGTAATACCCCCTTGATAAGACTAGTTGTCAGACTTTCGGGCTTCTGACGATCTGTAACAACTGTGAAAGATCTACGAATGACAGCGGGGACCAACGTCTTAACGTGCTTTCCGAGGCACGGAGGTTACCCATCCAAGTACCAACCGTGGCAAGCGTAGCTTAACCTTCGACCCGTTGGGGCTGTTATAATTCAGTTACGAGCCCCTTCTATTTCATGAGTAATTCATAATATTCTTTAGTCGCTAAATTATTCGCTTCATATTTAATAATAAGTTTGTAAGTCATGAATTTCACGAGGATGAGCTCGTGGCTAAGTAATAACAGCCGCACGGCCATCAGGTTAAGCTACGATTGTCGGGGTTGGACCGTGGATGGGTGACCTTCAATTAAATCGAGACTCCTCCGTGCCTCGGAAAGCTCGTTAAGCCGTTGGTCCCGGCTGTCATTCGTGGATCTTTGACAGTCGTTACGGGTCGTCAGAAGCCCGTAACTCTGACAACTAGTCTTATCAAGGGGGTATTACCCAGTTACGGGGTTATGGAAGTCAGATAGGCAGTCGCTCCATAAAAAATACTGGTATTCAGCTGGATCCGGTTAAACTGGAAGCCGACCCCAAACTAATTGGCAGGACGACGTGTCGTCCCTTATTTCTCAAACGAAAGATTAAAAACATTACCCTCCATCTGGGCAGTCGGGTAAAAACAATATCAAGCTATGCAACAAGCAAAACAAATAAACAAATCACGTTACAAACGATTTCAAACGCAGTTCAATCCTTTAGACCACTCATTAGCAATCAGCAGAGATCCCATAAACAATCGCCAGATTACTAGATCAAACTAATCACTATACAATTTACCGGCAGTGAAGTTAGATTGTGGAATCTAAATGGCCGAAACGTTAACTAATCGTGTGGTATAAACGGCTCCATATTAATTAGATTAGCGATTACCGTTCGACGTAATCCGGAGTAAGGACGTCTCAATATTGTTGTGTTATTTATATCTTGCGATACGGGTACGATACGAATTTGATTTCGGATTAGGTTGTTTCTGATAATGAGTACTGTTTGATAAGCAATTAAGCTTGTTAATTACTTTACTTATCACATTCAAAGGGCCTAGGTACCGCAATAGCATTACAAAAAAATAATTTTAAAAAATTGGTGAAACTATAATAATAATAATAATATTCCATTTTAAAATTGTCTAAGGGGCCTCTGCAAGTTGGCTTCGGCCCCTCGCAAGCCTTCCAAAGATCCGGGATCCCAGGGTCCCGAGAAGTATAAACATGTATAAACAAATAATAATAATAATTTTATTTCATAAAAAAGTGGTACAGTCTGTTACAAAGTAAAATGACAACTTAGGAATAGTTTATCATCTGAGATGAGTAGGTAACAATACAATTTACGATCTGATGTCCTAGCTAGGTTACATAGTAGCCTGTATTAAGGACAATCAGACTTCATTTCCCGAAAAATAGGACAAGGGTTTTTCTTAGACTGTAACATAAGTTATTTCTATTTAAAATTCCCGTTTTTAGTACCAAAATTACCCCAATTTCATTATAATTAGCAAATTTTCTGCAGAGGTCATAGGTTATGACTTGTAGACACCCGCTAAATGAGGTCCGTCCTCGACCCATGTATTATGCAGAAAAAATTGCTTTTTGAAAAAAAAATACCCAATTTTTTTTTTTCTGAAGTTTAACACGTAAATAGACTCTCACTATGATTCTTAACAACACCCTCAGGGATCGGACAGGGATTTTGTTATACGCTGTATACAGGGTTATTGGTTATTATATACGTCGGGAATCCATTAAGGGGATGTAGGAGAGCTCATTAACAACCCCTTTTGACTCCTATGCAAATGTCAACAATTTTCGAGTCATTTGATTTTTTTTAATTTCATTCATTTTTAAATATTAAATGTCATATTACTCAACCTCTTGTTCATTCAAAATAAACATAAATGGCCGGTCGGTGTAAAAAAATTTACACCGACCGGCCACTTATGTGAAGTGCGGTTAAAGTGAGCTGTCAATAGTGTCAATAGCATCAGTAGGTGAAGTGAACTGTCATCCTATCTGACGCTAGAAGCGCCAGGGTATATCTAGGGAATGACTGCTCACTTCACATTCCCTTCATCTAAATTTTCACGGTGAGTGTTTTACAGAATAGCTCTGCAGGTGGAATGACAGCTCACTTCAAGCTCACTTCACCTAAGTTTTCCTGGAGGGGTTTTTAAATAGATCAGCCGGTCTATTCTGTAAACACCTCACCGTGAAAACTTAGACGAAGTGAGCTATCAATCCCTAGCGTCAGGTGCAATGACAGCTCAGCTCACTTCACCTAAGTTTTCACGGTGAGATTTTTACAGAATACCACTATAGTTGACATCGTCTCGTCTCGGCATCGCACTCACTAAATCCCCCCGAGCCGGTCACTGTATATTCATGAGCGAATTCCCAAGTGAGACTATGTGGTCACAGACGCTCCAATAATTAACTATGCCTTCATAAATTTTAATTACGTATTATTTTAAGGTACCCGCTGCGTGTAATGAATACCAAATGTTTGCTCATGTTATGATTTATCAACGGTTAACGGTAGATTAACACTTTCGTGTGATCACGCCATTTCCTTTTTCAAAGGGTCGGTAGGAACGAAGCGATTAGTAGGCGCTGTTTGATACCAATTATAGTGCAATGTTTGATTTCTAAATGACTATTGGTGCAAGCCTCGTAATCTAGTTTCCTATATGAGTGCAGTGAAATGAAATGATCAGGAACCTGCTCATAACTTCTGAACAAACCAATATTAGATAAAGGATGTTCTCATTTTTAAGTTGAAAATAAATTGATCTTTGATGAAATCGAAGTGAATTCAGATTGATTTTAGTTTATTAAATTCACTGTTAGCCAAAGCCTCTTTTCAAACCTTCCTGGCGCAAGTCTGCTGGAAGTTTTTGCTCAACTTGCTCGAGTCGATCTCTCTAGTCGATTTAAAAAATACTTAATAGTATTTTTTTATCGACTTCTTCAAAAAAGAGGAGGTTCTCAATTCGTCTGTATGTTGCTTTGTAACCCGCAATTATGCATTGATTTTGATTGAATCATTAGAATCAGCAATACAACTCCTTAAGTTCATATAAGTGCCAAATGTCATGATTTCATGAAATAGTCATTCAATAGAGTTGTATAGCTGATTCTAATGTTTATAATTCTATAAATCCATATTTATTACGGTAGCGAATCATATTTTAATCAACATACAACCTGATATTTACCTGCAAATTGCAAAAAACTTAAGAAAATTTGAATTGCGGGGGCTACCCTAAAGCTTTCGCCTTAAGTTAAATTATCACTAAGCTCTCTTGATTCTCTACCAACGAAGTGGGTCTCATAATTACTGTATAAGAATGCCCATTTATTAACGAACTAATAAATATTTAAATACAAAAACTATGAAGACATATCGGGTACGTAAGGAATGGGACCATCTGATCTCATGCCACAGTGTAAAAAAGTAGATCTCTTTGTTGAGTGAATGTTAACAATTTATCACGACCATTTACTGTTACGAATGATTCAGTAAATGTATTTATATAGGTAGTACTACATAGCAACATGCTTATCAATTTATGTAGACTCACAATTCAGAATTAAAATTAGCGATTAAGATCTATGGAGCTTCGGTACCGATTTTTGGATGACAGGACCGGTTTTTTCTGCACCAACAGTTGGTTGGAGATTGAACAATTTGTGTTATTATTCGTCTAACCACATAATCGTAACTTCCTTACTAATATTGTAAATGCGAAAGTGAGTTTGTTTGTTTGTTTGTTACGCTTCACGCTAAAACTAAACGTATTTGGCACATCGGTAGGACATTGGGTACTTTTTATCCCGATTATCCCACGGCTTCGAGACTTATGCGGGTGAAACCATGTGGCGCAGCTAGTCATTTATAAAAATCAATGTAGTGGACTTAAAATTGAAAGTTAAGTTTCAAGAAACTATCCCAAAATCCTGCTCTACCAATCGGCATCTTGGTCCAAATGTCGATTACGTTAAGAAAGTAACCTCAACCAGATCGGAAACGTTATCGCAACAAATGTATCTGTTTAAACATTCTTCGCAACAGGTAATCTTTGAAATATATTCTGAACACTGTCAAACCAGCTCCTTATAATACGCCTATCCGCTTTTAATAATCACTACATGCGACCATTATAAGTAGGAACGTCGTTCTCGATATCAACGGTCTGTCTGTATGTTTGGGTAAATTAGTAATTTACTGTAATAGAAAGATGAATAAGATTATTGTCAAAACTATAACCTTTCTTCAAACATGAAAATCATGTGAGTCGTTATTTATTTTCAAAGTATACTTTAGTACTTCATCATCTGCCTAGCCTTTACCCAATGATGTTGGGGTCGGCTTCCAGTCTAACCGGATGCAGCTGAATACCAATATTTTACATGGAGCGACTGCCTATCTGACCTCCACAACCCAGTTACTGGGTAGCACGATACCCCTTGGTAAGACTGGTTGTCAGACTTTCGGGCTTCAGACAACCCATAACAACTGTCAAAGATCTACAAATGACAGCCGGGACCAACGGTTTAACGTGCTTTCCGAGGCACGGAGGAGTCTCGGTATGTAAAGATGGTCACCACGGACCAAGCGTAGCTTAACCTGATGGATCGACCCGTGCGGCTGTTATTACTTAGCCACGAGCTCCTCTACTATACTACACTTACTTACTTCTCGTATACTTTAGTTACTATACGATTTTAAATGTAGATATTAGATGGTCATGTATTTTGTTCCAAGTAGTTTTTACATTAACCGACAACTATCATGTCGTGCCAGATGTCAGAAGCATTGTTGTCATTTTATTTTTGAAGCTGCTGCAGAAATGTTGTCCTCCAGAACCAGTTCTAGATTCGAATGAAGAAATTTTCTTTTAGTATTCTCAACCAGTCAATCAATCTGCCTAGCCTTTTCTCAACTATTTTGGGGTCGGCTTCCAGACTTACAGAATGCAGCTGAATACTAAGGTCTTTTAGTATTATGCTACTCATAAAATCTGTAGCAAATGAAAGAATTATACACTCGAACACTTGTACAAAACGTTTTATGGGTACTTAACACCAGATGGAGAATGGAAAATTTTAATTCCCCGCGCCTTTTTTCTAGTTTTTTTACCAAAAGTCATCTATGGCGTCTAAGGGTTCCCACAACAAAAAAACATACAATATCTATAAAATAACAAATTGCAACTATTAATTAAATAGTCGATTATTGTGTATTCTAACACAAAGGATCAAATCAAAAAGCTCTATTCGCCAGAGGCCTAAAAGTCATACAAAATAGGTGTACATCACAGGCAAAGCCATCGCAAAAGCTAGTAAATTACGTGAGTGGTGTCGAACCAGCTTCTTATAATACGCCTATCCGCATTTAATTATAAGATTTAATGCAGCGCCTATCAAGCATCTCGACCGAACAAAAACGGATGAACGCGCTCAGCACACGAGTGGCATGGAGTCGCCATTTATACGTGTCTAGCATTTTTGTCTTTTATTTTCATGGATGGATGAGTAAAGATAAATCATAACGTTGTATGTCGGCAGAAATGGCGTAGCGAAGATTTGGTTTATTCATTTTTTAATTCCGTTAGTTAATTTAGATTACTTTGGATAATATAACGAAGACTCAAATGCTATTTTGAACTGTAGTTCTAAGACTAAAGTGTACCTACGGCGAAACGTTGCAGAGTGGATTGATAATTTTTGGTAGAAAATATGAAATAAAAGTTTGTAATAATAATAACGTTTTTTTATTATTATTCTGATCCAAAATTACTCTAACACACAAAATACTGTTCGCCATTTCATATTTTCACCAAAAAAACACAACAATGGCAACTCTACACCTCTCATAGATCGACAAAAAGCGTACATTTTATAATGTTTTTCGTGTACAACACAAAAAGCCTATCGCTCTAACTGTCGACTGGGTACTGATTGAAATTTGGTAGCTAACAGCTTTTCCTAGAACCAGAGTTCGTTCACATTCATCCACTTTTTAAGACTCCCGCAGATTGGCGTGACACGACAGCGCGACGCGACTCTAGAAGAACAATTTGGAAACTTCATGGAAATTATTTTACAAGAATCGCGTCGCACCTGCCAGCTCGAGCCTTTAAGTGCACCATTTGCGGATGAAAAATTTGAATGCGTTTATTTATTTTTACTACAAATACTTATTGGAACTAATGTGTTAGGCTAGTTTTTATTCTAGACGGAACTTAGTGCACGATCTTTTTCCGATTTTTTCTGTAATGAAAAAAGCAGTTCATTGATTAAGATGTTTCAGTAACAGTTCATTCAACTTTGGGACAGATGCTGTGTTTAAATAGTGACCACTTTTTAAATAGTCGTGAACAATTTTATTTTTATTTTGTCTCCAATGAAATTATTGTGATGACTTGCACTTGACTTGCTTGTGATGAATTTTTATGGCGGCATCTATCACCACGTCATGCGAACTACGCATCAAAGACCTGACGTCACACAAAAATCATGAAGTCACACAAAATCCTGCAATGCGCAATTAGAGTTTACCGCGCGATCAACTTATTGTATAAACAAGATTCAAAAATGGAGGATCCTCCCTTTTCTATAGAGGATGAGTGAACTTTAGGTACACCCTGTTCCTCATATCTCTAAAGCTTATTTAAATTTAAAAAAAAGGAATATTTACCTATTTTGCTTCGTACAGAAAGGTAGAAACGAAAATACGATGATTAAATTAAACTTCATATATCTCATGACGTTCCCAGTCTGCTTACAAAAAATCTTTAAAAATATATCTATTAGTTTAGTCACTATATTTAGTCAAAGATCGGCAACACCCATAGTCGACTCATCACTAATTCACTACCCACTATTTAGTTCGTTTGAAAACAGTACATTACTGTCGGAGCCAGCAATAAGGGGATTGATGGACGATCAGGCACTTACGTAAGTCCATCATGCCTGTATGCGATATCGAGGGCGCGACAGGCAGCGCAACCCTACGCGCCCGCGATATTGCGCCTGTATGTGGGAGCCTTAATGCGCGGAAATTCAAACTGAGTAAATTCAATCAGAGCACCCGCCATCTAATCTCTTCACCACCCTTGGTTGACTGGTAGAGAATGCCTAAGGCATTAAGTCCGCCTTTGTACCTTGTTTTTGTGTGCGAAAAGTTTAAATAAATAAATTAAATAAAAATTCCAGCAGGCCTAACATGACACACGCGACAATTACTCACGCGAGAGTGAGTAGTTTTTGTAAACGAGTAAAGTGACGAAATAGTCGTCACTTTACTCGTTTTCTGCCAGCGCTGCCATACAAAATACTCAACTCGTTCTGTCAAACTGGACGATTTCTCTACAAACCCATGGCACCTAAGTTATCTCGACTTTTGACAATTCAACACGAGATATCTCTGATTTTCTGTCATTTTACTCGTCGTCGGTTTTTACGACGAGACGAGTAGACAAAATTATTAAACAAAAAAAAAAAAAACTCCTTAATATCATGGCAGTTTCTTAAATTGTACTTAATTTACGGCATTTTAGTAGCGCTGGTAATCGGTTGCGCTGTGACGTAAGTCCCACATGACAGCTCGCGAGCGCCGTCGTACCAATGGTTATATTGCAACGAAAGTTCCTTTCGGCAGTCACGAGAGAAACTGTGGCGGAGCACTATTAAGTAGATGAGCATCATTTTCAGTAATAACCAGTCACTTTGCCAATTATGGTGATTAATGAAGTTTAGGGATTATGGCTGTATGGCAGAATCATACCTTCGCAACATATTAATTACTAAAATTGCCAGTTCATTTTTTATGGGATGGTGATTAACTACGTTTAGTGTTTTGTGGTTATAATAGCGAAATCAACTCCAGCTGCATATTTAACTGAACGTCAGTCCTTTTGGCAAAGGTGGTGATTAACAACATTTGCAATAACAAGGGTTTTATGGTGATTGTTACGATATCAACCTTCGCTTTATCAAATTGCGATCATCGGCCTCTTTGTTATTTGTGGTGATTATTTAGTGAGTATACAGGCTGAAATTTAATTCATTGGCATTATTATCCACGTATTCTAATCGTATCGTATTCTATACTTCTTCATTAAGGAACTCAATACTTATCGAAAAAGAAATGTTATTTAAACTTATTTGTGCCACTAATTTTCATTTCAATCATTTTTTATTTTATTTATTTATTTTAATTTCGGTATGCCAAAGAAAAGTAATGAATTTTATTCAAAAGAGTCGGTTACAAAAGAGGTGTACGTAAAATTAATATAGTACATACTAATTCCATGCGTAAAATCGAATTAATGAAACCGAACCTCAAGCTGATGTTGCTATCATAAAAATTATTTGTTTTTAATAATTTGCTACATCGGTATCTCGTCACGAGATAGAGAAGTGTCAAAGTGCCTTTTTCGAGCTTACTCGTGCGTAACGGTCATGTTAGGGATTAGAATGACGTCATAATCAACGACAAATTTCGACAAAACGAGAAAAAGAGCGTTCTCGCGCTTCTCATGTTAGCCCTGCTGAATCAATATGTTCATTTGTTTCTTCTTTATTTTAAACAGTTCTATATTTGCAAGCCAAAATCTTTAAAAAGTTACCTCCTTGGTTGCCATGTGTTGAAGTAAAATGTTCGTTCTATTTTTAAATAACTCGACAGATATGAGTTTTCATAGTTGTTTTGTTGTTGTTTTTGTAGTTGTAGTTTTAGTTGTTTTAGTAGTTACTTTGTTAGTTTTGATATTTGGCCGCTAAACAAGACAGTTAACGATTTTCATAGTAACATTGCCGGCCGCACTTGTTTTTGTCCAGTACAGCAATTTCGATTTATCTCGAAGAACCGTCAAAATAATCCTCGAATTTCCAAGCATGTTTAAAAAAATTTTTTTTTTATTTCTATGTTAGGATTTATTCACTATTTCAAAATACAAGCATTAGTATTGCCAGTGTTTTAATTTATTGTCGTATTTGTCGTCACATTGTATACGTCTGCAGTATGTGCATTTAATCATTTACTCCAAAGACTATCCGACGACTTGTGTCGACAGTTAACAGGTTATACTAACAATTACCATAATTTATTAATGTTATGTTGTGATGAATAAAGCCCACCCCGTGTGTCGCAGCAATCGATTAAGTAATAATGTATTATAGACCAAGTGCATGTTATTTAAGTACAGCGATGTGTACTACTTACACTATTAATAACATTATAATCTCCTTTCAACGGTCGCCTATCGTAGTTGTGTGACTAATCATTATAACATCATTATTCTCTCGATTCATGCGCCATGCATTATCAGCGTTTCTCTATTCAAATATCGAGTAAATGAGCATTACCTTTCCTCTCAAATTTGAGTATACAATGTGGAGACGACAATACAACAATAAATGAAAACACTGGCAATACTAATGCATAAGAGTAATATGGAACTATTAAATAAATCCTAACATGGAAATAAAAAAACTAATTTTTTCAAACAAACTAAATAGTAGTGATGGGCCGACTATGGGATCTGCCGATCTTTGACTAGCTATCGTAACTAAACTATTGGATATATTTGATTATTTTTTTGAATGTAGACCAAGAACGTCATTAGATATACGGAGTTTTATTTTTTGTTGCATTGTCGTCTCCACCTTGTATATGTGGCAGGGAAATGAGGAAACCAGGGATTTTATGAAATCCCTACGGATACCACGAAATCACGGTAGATGTCGAATATTCTTGTATAAGTAATACGCCTTCTTCTTAAAAATGTTTAGTCTCATTTTCCTGCGACATAATATCTTTAGGTACCTCAGAGGTATACAATAGTAATTCCACTTTTTTTGAAAATATGTTTCTTGCACCATTCAAATCGCAAGAACCAGTTCTACAAAATGGTATACAACATTAAGTCCTGAAAACACCTAAATTAAATTATGTTACCAGGTAAATAGTCTCAAGTCCACAAAATCAGATAGGAATTAACTTTATTGTAATTATGTGTAATACATAATAATTCCATCTAATAATAATAAAAAATACTGTTGAGTTTGTTTCAATATCTTTAAAACTATGTCAAAATTGCAATCAAAGTTTCACTCCGCGCATATTTGCCTCTCCTGTAAAATTCTCGTTTTATCACATAACGTTGTGTCTGAGGTACAGATATATACCTGTATATAAGGTGTATCTTTTCATACACGCAATCTCTTAAGAGGTCATTGTACTCATCATTATGAACAAATTTCACTATGGGACCAAACCTGAAATTGCGAAAAAAAAAATCCGGTGTATGAAATCCCTACATTTTGACGAGCTATGCAAACATAAATGTAGGGAACAGCTGTTTTTTTTTTACGTAAGCATGGCTAAGTAATAACAGCCGCGCGGGTCGATCCAGCAGGTTAAGCTACGCTTGCCGGGGTTGGTCCGTGGATGCGTGACCATCGTTACATATCGAGACTCCTCCGTGGCTCGGAAAGCACGTTAAGCCGTTGGTACCGGCTGTTATTCGTGGCTAAGTAGTCTGACAACCAGTCTTACCAAGAGGGAATCGTATTACCCAGTTACTGGGTTGTGGAGGTCAGATAGGCAGTCGCTCCATGTAAAATACTGGTATTCAGCTGCATCCGTATTCGCCAGGTTCTTGCTGAAAATCAGCGCTGTTGACGATAGGTTCGTCCGAATAATTACGGCATTTAGCTGAGCAATGACCTTTTCTTGCACAGATGCGACGCACAGCTTAATTGTTATTGTTGTTTGTTGTTACAAAATTGTTATTTTTCCACTCTGTAATCGGCATTTCGTTTTTATTTTGTGATCGTTGTTTGTTTTCATTTGTTATGTCGCAACACATTACGCAACTAAATAAAATTATCTTTGACCCCACAGAGCATGTAACTTTAGATTAAAAATGTACTCTGTGGCACAAACTAAGTAGCCTCTGAATACGAGGCTTTTGGGTATAAATGACATTATTTTATTTTGTAATGTGCGTTTAGTTTGTACAGTATAAACAATTTTTCTTTCTTTTCTTTTTCATCCGGTTAGACTGGAAGCTGACCCCATCACATTTGGGAAAAGGCCAGGCAGATTGATTAAGTATGTAAGTTTAACATTGGTAAACCAAACAAAAAACGCTAAAATGTAAAGTTGATGTCCCTTCACGCTAATACCTTTGTATCCAAACAATATAAACTTATTGCTATCGAATAAAACCTGTGAAGGTGTTATATACTTCTTTGCCGATTTGCTACCGCCATGGCATGTCACGAAGGCATTCAAGCCTGCCATAAGTAATTATGCTAATACCATCCTCGGAATACATGCTAATCTCAAGCGATTCGACTCGCGACTAACGCGTCATGTGCCACAAATATCGGCCTGGGTGGCGATTATATTCTTAGAGTTTTTAGAGGCAATAGAACAGGATGTGCTTATAGTCCGTCGAAGTAGGATTATCGACGTATAACCACGCGGTTACACCAATAAACAACTCGTGATGCATGTTTTCGACAAGTCTTGTAATAAAACTTGTAATTTTTTTCAAAAACATACTATCACAATGCATTTTTAATTATTGTTAATTATTTTGTTCACCAAAAATATGATAAACTAGCTGCACCATGCGGTTTCAGCCACATACAACTCGATTCCGTGGGAATATCGGGATAAAAAGTATCATATGTCCTATTCCAGGTCATGGTCTACATAATCTAAATCCGTTCAGCCGTTTTAGCTTAAAAGCGTAACAAAAACACAAACAAACTCACTTTCGCATTTATAATATTAGTTAGGATATGCAAAGGTTGTGCTAGCTGGGCAAAAGAGAGGGAGTGGTAGGTAGGTAGGTATTTAGCTCGACACGGTAATCATATTTATCGATGTAAGCAAATGATAAAATATATTTTACTTCCAATAATTCTCGGAATTTCCTTCGTTTGGTAAATTCAAAACATGGTCGTAATACCCTTTGCGGAACATAGGACCATTCCAATTCCAACTAAAATCGAAAGGTTCTGGAAATGTACAAATTCTAATAGATTGACTTTTACTTGTATGGTGTGAATATAATGAAACTCTATGCTTTGGTTACGCCCAAATCCCAATATGCAGCGACGGTAGCCCAACGGCAAACGCGAGAAAGGTTATGAATTCAAACAGTTTCTTGATTTGAACCCCATATTATGTATCTGTCTGAACTTTGATATAATTTAAGTGCAAAAAACATGTAGTATTATTTTGCCTCTTGAAAAATCTCTCTTCGTTTTGGTTCATACTGTTTTTTATATTTCTTTGGGTTCATATAATGCCTCAATGTTTTCACAACGAACTTCACAACTGTTACATTTCTAAATTTACCTATTAACAATTAATTTAATTACGCTTTCCGTCTCTTTCGATGTTATCTCGAGATTAATCACACACGAATAATTTAAACAATAACATTAACTAAACAAATGAATATTCGTTATTCATTCCTGTACAATGGTGACACTTGGAATTTGAAGTAAAGGTTGCTTCAGGTGTCGGCACTAAGGATCTGGGGATAATTAAGCATTTGAAGAAGTATTTCTTGCAAAAGTGTCAGAAATAACATTAATACAGGACTGAGACTGCTTTTTTATGGAAAACTAGCTTTTGCCCGCGGCTTCACCCGCGTGGATGTCGCAAAACATCCCACAGGAACTTACTACCGGAATTAATAGTACATTTTTTCAGATATCTTAAACTATTATCGTCATATTTCAGACAATTTACACAAAACCTTAATGAATTATACACCTAAACATTCCTTTTGAATCACTCCGTCTATTGGTGAAAACCGTATGAAAATCCGTTCAGTAGTTTTTGTGTTTTATTGCGTTCAGACAGACAGACATACGCGGCTGGTGACTGTTTTATAATATGTAGTGATAGTGATTAAAACATGAATGATATGTCGCATATTTACTGACGTTTTTCTACTTCTATTTATATACACACGGATACATAAACTCACGCTTTCTTCCCATGGGGGTAGGCAGAAACTACAGAACACCACCTGCTACGATCCTTACATACCTACTCCTTTTGACTGGTTTACGTCCATACATCTGCAGGGTTGTGTACCATACATAAATTGACATCTATATAAGCATGAAAAATTGAACTGATACATTATATTATCAGCATGAAGAAAATATTTATTTTTATTTATTCAATTATTTTAGTATAAACTGATAAACTTCTTATACTACATAAACTGACAAACTAAACTAACTATGTACATTATAAATTAAAAAAAAATATTGTTAAAAATAAAACAATATTTTAGACAACGGAATATGTCGTCTAAATAAATCACAATGTAATTCAACTTTCACGTTACACTGAAACCGATCGCATTTATCTAAATATCAAAGTTGTTGTAAGTCGTAAGGTCGGGCAGTGGGTGTGCAAGCGCACGACGCCGGTAGTCCGGGCGAAAGGACCAAAGTTCAGTTGGCTCTGTGATTATCATATCAACGCTATATACGCTGTGGTCAATCTAGGGTAAGGGAATGATATTTTGTAGTGCTAAACTGTGAACCACAGGAACTATAAATGGTACTTAATGTTTTTCCAACGCACGATTGATCATGACACACGATTGATTGATCGAATGTTACACAATTAGGGTGCTGAAAAGAGCAACACGATAATCGTCAAAGCTCGGAACCGGTTTAAAAAATACCGGTTAATACCGAGTTGAGTTTGAGTTTATTTCGGTATTCCTCCGAACTTTTAAAGGTTTTTGCGTCAAGTACATCATAACGGTTTGAAAATTTAACCGGTATCCGAGCCTTGAATCGTAACTATTAGTCAGTCTAAATTAAATAGAAATGCTAGAGTGTATCTAAATATCAAATAGTTTTCAAGTCTTGTGGGGGGCGTGCTTGCTCACGGAGACTAGCCGGTAGTCGGGTGAAAGGACAAAGTTCAAATCCCGACTACTGTGATTATCATATCAACATCATCTACGCTGTTTTATTAGATTTTATAGATGTATATATGTAGTAACTAGTTCTACGAAAGCTTGCTATTGTGCCTGTTGCAATAAATTGTTTTTCCTTTACAAGGTGTAGGTAACCCCTCCGACTTCGCTCTGGACACATACCCTTAAATAAATTTGCATTTCTAATGGGTAAAATTGTGTGGAATGCAACTTAATTGAAAATGTTTATCATATTATCGTATTTAATCATAATGTGTGAGACTGGGGTATGTAACAGCGTCCTTGCTGCTCCTGCTTCGGAAGCAGCCAGAATGCTGGACAGGCTCATTAAGAGGAAATAGAGTCGGTCCCCTCTCCATACAAACGCTCTCGCCTGTTTTTTCTCTGGTTTATGACCTTAAAGCAATGATTTTTTACAGTAAAATAAATATCAACTAGTTCTATGCCACTATGTTTTCCGTTTTGATAATACATTATCTGTAGAAGCACTAGAACCCTCAGAAAATTCTCAAAATTGCCTGTTTAGACCGCTGTCATCAGAGGCCTATTGTACAAATTTGACAACTCATAATGAAAAAATAAAAATATAGGGGCACAGTAAATATCCTTCTTATTCAATTTATAAAATATCTTTCAAATTGGTCGAATATTGGAGGAGGAAATAGACGAGAGCGGAACCTCGAATTATGACTTTTTTTATGGAGAAAAGACCGACCCTATTTCCTCTTAACATTGGGATTAACCGTAGAAGTAGATAATGTAAGATAATCTTTACTTGTGTAGCAGATATAAAGTTCATTTGTAACGATAAGGGTGGCATAATCTATCTAGATTAAAACCCTATTTATATAAAAAAAGAAAAATAAAATAAGTAATTGAAATAACTGAAAACCTAATTACGTAAAGTTAAAAAATCATTTCCAAAATCGTACTTTATAAACCGGCCAAGTGCATGTCGTACCATGCACAATGAAGGGTTCCGTAGTTGGGATGAATTTATAAAACAAATTTAACATTGTACAACTGCAAATTTAAGCTGGTCGATTATTACTCGGTAACTTTTGGAGCCTACGTAGTGTTGATAGTCTTCCTTTTAATTTCGTTATATATACTACTGCCGCGATTTTTTTTCACATATCCATACCCAACCATTTAGCTGGCAGGGGGAGGCACACTTGGCTCTAACAAAAATTAGCACTTTAAAGCTTAATATTCCGCAAACGGATTCATGAATCCAAAAATGGTTTTATTAAAAACTTGCATTATTTTTAAACGACCTTTCCAACGATACCCCACACCATGGGAATGACGAGAAAAAAAAAAATCCTCACTTTTTACGTGTAGGGGAGGTACCCTAAAAAAAAATATTGTTTAGATTTTTTTTTACCACTTTGTCGGCGTCGTTTATATGTATATCCATACCAAATTACAGCTTTCTAGTACCAACGGTCTCTGAGCTAAGCCGCGGACAGACGCACAGACGGACAGACGGACATGGCGAAACTGTAAGGGAACCCTAAAAAGGGCTACGGAACCCTATAAAGGGCTCATTATACTCAACATTATGAACAACTTTTACTATAGGATCAAACCAGAAATCGCGAAAAATTATGAGCACAATTACCACGTTTAGGTTTTCAATTATTATAATTGCACCATAAATTAAAAAAAAAAACACAGTTTGAGCTAATCTTCTTTTGTATCGACACTTAATACACAATACGATAATACGAACATTTTAACAACAAAACTACTTGGCAAGATGGTCCTTTTTCGTACTCAAGGACCACCAACGCCTAAGATGTGATGATGTTGATAGTAAGGCTAATTACTTTCCTTTAATAGTACCAATGATCAGTTTGTTGATAATTTGTAAACTTAATGAATATTTCTGCATTTCATTAATTACATTATTTCACAATGTTAACGATTAATTTGATATCTAAAAATAAAATCAATAAGTAGATAGTCTTAAATACTTTGACGTTACATTACACGTACACCTTGCCAGATATCTAGAGATCGCAATTTACGGTCTTTTCTTGATTAGAAAACTAATTGTCCTTACATCAGATTCTTCGATACTAATAATTTTCCACCTGCTCGTATTATGTCAAATTATGTGTCATGCAAACCTAATCTAAAGTTATTGTGAGTATGTGTTTATTACCCCCCCCTCCTTTTTCTATACTTGTAATTATTATTGTACTGTTAGATGTACAATATTTAATTATTGTATTAGATAATAAATTAATAGTAATATAAAATAAAAAACTAAAGCAAGTCATTAAATATGTTGCCGGGCACTGTACTGAGCCCCCGCGATTTATTCCATTCTAAGTTTAATTTTAAGTTCAAACATATTATAAGGTATAGTTAGTATAAATACGAGTTTTAACAAATACCAGTGCTATTCGTTTTTGGTATTAGAATGGAATAGATCGTCCCCGCCTTGTTAGAAATTAAAATAAAAGATACATCATATTTACGATATTATTTTTTGATGAAATTGCATGAGTAGAATATTAATAGTGTATGAAACTACGAATAGCTAGGTATTCCCCAGTTATTTAAAAGTTTGATGAACTACTCATCCGTGAATCGAATTGGTTTTTATTATCTCGCAGTAGGTACGAAAAGTAGAGTATTCTACTCGGGGATAAAGATGTCCTTGTCTTAAGCGCGCTTGAATCCTTCGCTGCACTCAGGATTCTAGTATAAAGTTCCTTGCTTCTCTCAGGAGTTAACTCAAAGCTCCTTCGCTACGCTCGGGAGCCCTAAAATCCTTCGTTGCGTTCGGGATTCAGAATATCGTCCGCGACATTAAGACACTGCTATATCCCTTTAGTGAATAATCTACTTATTCTCTATGTATTTATAGCCTTACTTCAGAGCGATACTTAGGGCGGATTTCACCAATGAAACGGAACGCGATCAGCACATTTAAAACGCGTTCAAGAGCTGTCAGTGTCAATATTCCATAGAAAATAATGACACAGGAAGTATTAATGCCACCATTTTTCCAGTGTGAGAGAGAGACGGAGCTATTCAAGGCTGATAGCACCATCCCGTTTTCGTAGTGGAATAATGATGGCATTAATACTTCATGACATGAATACTACCCCTGATAGCCCTTAAACGTAGTTTATGTGCTTATCGCGGTTAGTTTCATTGGTGAAATTCGCCCTTAGTTATTGTTGTAGTTCTAAAAGCCATTAAAACCAGTTCTCAGTCTCTGATTGCCCTTTGGCGAAGGCTTCCTCCAACCCCTTCCAATTCTCCCTGTTTCTTTTGCTTGTCTTTCCAGCCGTTCTCATCAAGGCATCCCTCACTTTTTTGTTCCAATTATCTTCTTCCCTGACAGTGTAGCCGGACCAAATTCATTATAAAATCTAACAAAAAAAAAAAGTAAAATCTATTATACAATTAACGTTGAAATAGTCATTCAATGCACTTACATGAACTTAGATAGTTGTTTATCTTATTCTAATGTTTATAATTCTGTAAATTCATATATGTTACGGCCGCAAATCATATGTATATCAATATACAACCTGATACTGACCTGCAAATTGCAAAAAACGTAAGAAAATTTGAATTTCGCTGGCTACATTAGCACATCCCCTTAATAGCCAAACGTCTTCATAAAACTCGTTGGACCCTTATAAAAAAAAAAAAAGTTTTAAACTACTCGCAAATTGTTTAAAAAACGAACTACCAATCAACCGAACATCTTCATACCAGTGGCGTAAAAGGTCGAAGCGATTTGTAATTCCGGACTCCGAGAGCCTCCGCAAGGTTGGTTTTAAATCGTAACTATTTACAATATTAATAGGTTATTTTGTACGTAAACTGTTCGCTATAAATACTAGTTTTGTGCTCCCGCCACTAGATTAATAGTTGTTTTGAATCGCGCGATCGGGAGCCCGCGAAATTGTTTGCAGTTTTGTAACGTTGCCGCGTTGGTTGAATAAAATTGTGGTGGTTGGTAAATTTTTGCATTATAACACATAATGAATACTGCAGTGTTATTGCTTGGTTGTCGAAGACTTCCTGCATTGTATCTCTGAATTGAATAAATTACAAACGATTTAATAACAGCTTAGGCAGAACAAACAATACCACTTAGCTGCTCGATTAGTCAATTCGACTCAATCTTTTCCGTATTTAACTTCATAGATTAAGCCAGCCAATCCCAAAACATTACAGCGTAATAAACCAATCCCAGCACCATTAAAATAAGTGTTACAATTAGAACAGCCAATTACAAGCGCGTGTATTTTAATAATCAGTGTAAAAATCTGCACAAGTTACAAACAACGGGCAGGTTCGTGAGTACGATACTAGGGATTAACGGCTGCGAGGGCCAAATGAAATTATTTCGCCCCTATCCGCCATCTTCATTTCGCGGTATCACGCTAGGGCTGCGTTTGCGCAAAATGTAATATTTTGTGTACAAGACACATCCATTGCGAAGGATGAAGGATTTCTCCCGATGTCTGCAGTTTGTTAAAAATTTACCTGCACGTTGATGGAAGTCGTTTAATTGTCAACGGAAGAATAGACAAAATGACAGATAGTGATTGTTTATGTGTTTTTTTGTCTATAATTCCGTAGACAAAACCCTACCGTTTCTACGGTGGTCATTCTACGCGTGCCGAAAAAGGCCGCCTTGCCCCAAAATACTTTCGGTTAGGTTATTAACCTACATCCATACTTCATTTGGAATCCTACAACAAGAGTTTTGAACACCTACTAAAATGTATTAAACCATAACAAGTACCCATAGTTTGTATTCATTTCTTTACCTATTTAATAACTTTACCTAATCTAATTAGCCTTGTTTTAATGCGGTCCTTTTTCAGAAAGGACCATTTACTTCCACCTTTTGATATTATTAAAGAATTATGTACTTATGTATTTAGTTTTAAGAAAAAAAACCCGACTTGAAGAATTTACTTTTAATATGGAATAAAAAAGAAAATAATAATAATGAAAAAAAAAACCTGATAATCTTACATTTCTTTTTATTTACCTTTACAACACTGCAGCCCACAGTTAACCGCTAAAAACTAATCTATTTCTCCCATAAACAATAAAAGCAAAATCTCGCTTGCGAACCCTGCGCGCGCACTCAATTTGTTGTCCGATCATATTGAGATCTCTTTATATCGGCACAAGAACGCCTGCGCAGCTAAATTGAACTAACTGTACACCGCGAGTAGATGATTGTAAATATTTGTGTTCGGTTAAAAATAGCCGGAGTTGATAGATTGGCTTCGGACTTTGATTGCTGTAGGGTTTTATACCTACGAAACTTTATTGGCATATAAGCTGTGGCGCAGACCTACGATAGAGATACTATCGCTATAAACTCAAACTCAAACCATTTATTTCAATAAACCATTTACAGGCACTTTAGAATTGTCAAAGAGTCGGTCAGTTAGTCAGAAAGTTGAGGGTAGTTTCCCATTCACATATCACATAGACACTCTTTTAAATATGAATAAGTAGGTATATAGATATTACAAAAATCTGGGTACATTATTCTTCTTGCTCTTAAATGAGAACAATGTAAAACAAAAAATAATCAAAAACAATTCAAAATTTAATATTAAAATGACGATAGCTCAAATACTCGCAACAATACAGTCAACCTTTTGAGTCATCCAAATGTATGGAAAAGCAACGGAGAAAGGCTTGTCCACAAAGCAAGACAGGGGTTTTGACTCAGGACACAACATGTCTGTTTATTACTCGTGTATGCACTATCTTCATGATAAAACTCCGGAGAAAACGATAGTATTTTGTATTTTGAACGAGTACTCAGAAGGCCAATTCTCGTACATACAAAACGTCCACATTCCAGTTGCAATCTGTCAAACATATCAAAAGTGTTGGTAAATTGATTGTATTTTTGACAGATTGTGAAAGAGATGCGAATGCGAACCTTCTTAAAAATACAGGAATGTACTCTCTGATATCCTTTCGTACTCCCTGTTTTCGCGATGTAGGATTTTGTGATTTCATCAGCGGTAGCGGTGAACTTGTAGTTTGCTTGCTGTTTACGTAGTGTTGTGTGTAGCCGGCCACACCCCTACGCTTTTGCCTACAAATAAGGACACAAAATAACAAAAAGATTAGGTTAATCGGATAGCGTGAAAGCAACTTCGAAAATGCCCTTTATGTGTGTAGAATTGTAAAAGCTTACATAACAAAAGAACAAAACATAACTTACCACAAAAACTGTCTACTATCAGTTTTATGTCAAACTCCATACATAAAAGTCGTGTTTAAACGGTGTTTAAGCTAAACAACTGATAAACACGGTTTTGTGGTAATAAGGAATATGTTGTTGCAAAGTGCATTGTTATCATTATCACTAAATGCGATTAAACTGTTGAGTACCTACCTATAATCCTCCATTCCTACCGTTTATCAGGCAATGTTCCGCTTTCCTTATCACAGCATGTAGAATAAATAATTATCGAGGACTAAGCATGAGTATAATCAACAAGTGGCGAGCACCAAATTCGAATCCCCTGTAATTTCAGTACAAAGATACGATACTTATATTTTTAAAAACGCCTTTGTACCTTTTT
Source organism: Lithophane ornitopus (assembly GCA_948473465.1). Lineage (NCBI taxonomy): Eukaryota > Metazoa > Arthropoda > Insecta > Lepidoptera > Noctuidae > Lithophane > Lithophane ornitopus. Next base: position 14,431,333 of record OX419622.1, on the reverse strand, counting down.
TTTTTTTTGAGTGCGAAAATTTTAAATAAGTAAATAAATAAAAGTAATTTAAAGTTCACTTAGTCCCCTGATATCAAAATAAAAATAAAAATCCTTCCATTAACAATATCTGGCCAACACGAACATATAAAATAGGACACGCATGCGCCAAATTAGTACACCTGAATGAAATGACATACCAACTCTTAAAAATTTGAAAATGAAATTAAAATTACTTGAAAATGAAAATACTCTTAAACACTTGTTGCGATTTCACCTGGCGTTTTACAAGACGGACTTTACCTCGGCACTTTGATTAATATTTGTGGCAACTTAGCCAAGTTACACATTATAAAGTGTTGAATTTCGAACACTTTATTAAAAGCCTCAAAAGGAACCATTAGAGCTTAATGATACTCAGAAACGTTAGGTGCGTAGTACCTACTCACAACCGGCGTGCGTGTATGACCAGATGTATGAACGTAAACGAAACAAAAGGAATAAGTAAGGTGGCGTTCTGTAGTTTCTGCCTGCCCCATGGATGGGAAGAAGGTGTGAGTTTATGTATGTGTGTGTGTGTATAGAGCTTAAAGCCTGCGCCCCGCGGTTTCACTCCTATAAGTCTCGATTACGAGGAAATATCGGGATAGAACGTATCCTGTATCCTAATCCAGGTCAAGGTCTACCCATGTGCCAAATTTCATCTAAATCCGTTTAGCTTTTTAGCGTGAAAGCGTAACATAAAAAACAAACTCACTTTCGCATTTATAATATTAGTTAGGATTATAATAAATGCGATTTGTTTTAACCCTAATCATAACTAATATTAGGAATGCAAAAGTGAGTTTGTTTTTTTGTTACGCTTTCACGCTAAAAAGCTAAACGGATTTAGATGAAATTTGGCGCATGGGTAAACCAGGACCTGGAATAGGAGAAAGGATGCTTTTTATCCCGATATTCCGATATATTATTATCGAGACAGGATTACTTCAGTTAGGGAAAGAGATGAAGCTCTACAGGACGTATAGCTCCATCTCTTTCTCCCACTGAAGTAAGATGAAAATAATTGCCTGCTCTAATTTAACCTACATGCAAACCAAGAATAATCACCTTAGAACGCAGACAATCCTTACAAAGTAAACAATCTCACACTCCATTTGAGATAAAAGATACGGCCTGATGGTGTTGTGAACCTCGTTAGTCCAAATGGGGGTTTGTCACGAAGACTTCCACCATATTTATGATCTCAGTCCTCTGTTGTTCCGATCAGGGTAGCAGATTGTTAGGACCATGTTGTAATCTGAAGCCAAATTCTCGTATTTAGAAAACGTTCACATTCAAGAGTAAATCTGTCAAACTTGTCAAAAATGTTGGTAAATTGATTTTATTTTTGACAGATTGCGAAAGTGATGCGAATGCGAACGTTCTTAAAAATTACGGGAATTGCCCCTCAGGTTAGTGATCTCTGCCTATTGCTGTTTTTGGGTCATATTTTTAAGCCTCTTACATACTGTATATAAGAGTCTTTATGTGGTGAAAAAGTTGTCTTCTTCACTTAGTCAAAGTCTTTTTTAAATTGTTTGTAAGGAAATTCACTGAGTTGCACACTGTCTGAAAAAACTTAACAGAATTTATTTGGAATTACTGACTGGTTCTTCGGGAATTGCAGGCGCGAGTCAGTATGTATGTTAATTAATTAATTCCTTAGGTACGTTTACTATTTATGCAGGTATCTTACTTCAGTTAGGGTCAGCGCACACCAACAGCGGCGCAGAGCAGCACTTATGACAATTCCATACATTCCAAAATTAAATACACGAACACGCAAGCTCGAGCATGGTCGAGCATCAAGTTTGACGCTCAACGTGTATTTAATTTTGCAATATATGGAATTGTCATAACATTCATTTTTCAGTAGGCTCAGAAAATACTCTTCTCTAATCTGCTCTTGGTTAACGCTTACTTTCTTCAAATTGATTTCGTGCCTTCTGCAACGAGCATTAGATTAACATTTTTAAATTGATATCTTATCTGAAAGAAAAACAAAAAAACTAAAACCCAACTTCGACTAAAAAGGTATAAACAAGACACCACAGATAGTCAAATTAAAAATCCGGAGTCACGTGTTAGGGCATAAATCGAACAGATTACGTGTGACTCCGGATTTTTTATTTGTCTGTCTGTGGTGTCTTGTTTATACCTTTTTAGTCGTAGTTGGGTTTTACTTTTTATTACTTTAATTTTTTTTCTTCTTTTGGGGTTATAATATATATATTTTTGAAATGTGCTCATTAAGCCCTTTCATTTGATACCCAACATGGTACGATTAAACAATTTTTTTTTTAGTTCCTGACTTTATGTCCTCTAGAGGGCGCCATTTTTAATTTAATGTGACGTCACATAGCCTATAACCAGCGGACGATCAAGAGGCTTCCAACGATACCTCATTTGTCAAATTGTGATGAGTCGTTTAGAAGATATGAGGAAACAGATGAACATACATACATACATACCGGTCAAAATCATAACCCTCCTTTTTTCTTCGCCGTAGTCGGGTAAAAAGTTAATGTTTCGCTAGCTTATCTTCCGCATACATTAACGTGAACTTGAAGTTGTGTAAAAGATACCTACATGAACTCAAGTAGGTAATCAGCCCTAAGTGTTGGTTACGGCAATCTTTTAGGTATGTAAAGTTGTCGTGTTAAATATATTTATTATCCACATAACTTTACAATTTCACAGTATAAATAAGTACCAGTATTATGACTTCAAAGAAAACGGTCGTAACCATGCGCTTCGAAATCTCAGTGTATAACCAGAGGCCCTAGTGTGAGTTTCTTATAAGGTGGATTTCGTGAAATAGTAATTCAATGCACTTACATGAACTTAGAGAGTTGTATTACTGATTCTAATGTTTATAATTCTATAAATCCATATTTTTTACGGCCGCAAATCATATTTAGATCAACATACAACCTGATACTGACCTGAAAATTGCAAAAAACTTAAGAAAAATTGAATTTCGCGGGCTACCTTAGCGCATCCCCCTTAACCATCTCGACTTTACGCATCGACCGTTCGGCGCTCCGATTGGCCCTTCAGTTACGCACGGACGCGGAAAGTTTATCTACCGAACGGTTTACTGCCGAGACATTAATACTGTTACTTTATTTTACTGTGACATTGTCTTGCAAATTAGCACGTACAGTTCTTTCTGTGGCGTAACTGCGATATACTAGTCCTTATTTTCTTGTATCGGTATTCGGTACGGAATACCGATACAAGAAAGGAGGAGAAGGAGGAGCTCGTGGCTAAGTAATAACAGCCGCACGGGTCGATCCATCAGGTTAAGCTACGCTTGCCGGGGTTGGTCCGTGGATGGGTGACCATTTTCACATATCGAAACTCGTCCAAGCCTCGGAAAGCACGTTAAGCCGTTGGTCCCGGCTGTCATTTGTAGATCTTTGACAGTCGTTACGAGTCGTCAGCAGCCCGAAAGTCTGACAACCAGTCTAACCAAGGGGTATCGTATTACCCATTTACTGGGTTGTGGAGGTCAGATAGGCAGTCGCTCCATGTAAAATACTGGTATTCAGCTGCATCCGGTTAGACTGGAAGCCGACTGTCAAAGATCCACGAATAACAGCCGGGACTAACGGCTTAACGTGCTTTCCGAGGCACGGAGGAGTCTCGATAATGTAAAGTTGGTCACCCATCCACAGACCACGGACTGTCCGGTTGTGTTTCACGAACTGTGTCCAAATAAACGTTATTCTTTCTTTATTACCTACAGACTGTCACAACGTTATACTTCCAAAGCAGTTGCCATAACTTGTGATCTACTTACCGTAATATTTTTAAAGCTAAATGGCCGCTAAAGAGCGGCCGTCTAATATCAAATAGTACCGGTAACTCACAGTCATTGAGTAAACCGATAGTAAACGCCTGACCTAATGGTAGAGCTAACTGGTACGATTCGATTGTTAGAGTCAATCGATTTATGATTTCGAGTAACGATGGAATCGATTGATGGAACTATTTTGAGAAGTGAATCTGGGAGCTTAAAATGAATGAATCATCGTAAAATGTCGCCAACTGACAATTCATAATATGATCTGCGTGTAATTCATATTACGCAGTAATTCATCTATTTGACCGTTTTCTATGGAGATTCGTAAAATGGTCCACAAATTATGAATTGCTTTTATGTAAAATTTGAGGAATTGCTAATGACAGCTGGGATTCAGAAAATGAACTGCTTTTAGAGGAATTGCTAATGTGGCCGGTTTAGGCCCCCTGGTGACTATGATCGTCTCTCGCATCAATTGTAACAAAATAAAATAAAGTTACATTTTGCGAGTAATGTGATGTAGATTACCTCATTGCCTAGTAATCGCAAGCGCCCCTGCTGAGCATGAGGTCCCGGTTTCGATTCCCAGTTCGGGCAAATTGTAATTCGGTTTTTTCATCAGAAATTTTTCAATAGCAGCTCTTAATCTAGCTGTGTAACCGGTTGATGGATGGCCATCAACCGGTTACACAGATACGAGGGGCGAGCCTATTGAGGCTCGCCCCCTATAACATGGCGTATACTATAGGTACCTACACCTCTGCCTTACTTTTCGGGACTAAAAGGCGTGATGTTATGTTATGTAACTTGATTCCATTACAAGAGCAATAAGACTAAGCATCATCATCTGCCTAGCCTTTTCCCAACTAGGTTGGGGTCAGCTTCCAGTCTAACCGGATGCAGCTGAATACCAGTGTTTTACATGGAGCGACTGCTTAACTATACTCCACAACCCAGTTACTGGGTAACACGATACCCCTTGGTAAGACTGGTTGTCAGACTTTCGGGCTTCTGACGAAGCGTAACTTAACCTGATTGATCGACCCGTACGGCTGCTATTAAATAAGGCTAATCCTATAGCTAAAACATTTTTTTTATAAACATCATGTCCCTGAATTTAAACAAAGACTTTATTTGAGAATGCGTACAGAACTTAGTTCTTAGTGCAATTTAATGGATACAGAATAGATTTTAGTATAGGAGTTTTTAAAACCACAAACTATGTGTTTCGAATAAACCGTTTATTGATTGTGTCGTTTTACTTACAGATGGCCGTCGTCAGAGATCTGCCGACAGATAGGGGGTAAGCACAGTTTAAGCTCATGCAAATCATTATATCTATACTCCATTTGAAATAAGATTAGACATTCAAACAAACCTTTATACAGTCCGTTCAACCGATTTTGACTTCTATACCGTAGGTATAAGGATGGCATTAAAAGCAAAAAAGGTTACACAATACCAACTGTCTACTGCAGCTGCCATTTGTCATGCTACCAACGCAATAGAAATCAAAATCGGTTGAACGGACTGGAAAAAAGATTTATTTATATGTCTAATCTTATTTCAAATGGAGTATAAGTACGGAGCATTTAATAACGTATTATACGAACATGTAAGAAATGATACAGAATTATGATTTACTAGCTATTGCCCGCGACTTCGCCTGCGATCCAGGATGAAAAGTAGCCTATATCTTTCTCCGGGTCATGGTCTACGCATGTGCCAAATTTCATCCAAATCCGTTCAACAGTTTTAGGGTGAAAGAATAAGAGAGAAAAAAACTGACTTTCGCATTTATAATATTAGTTTATAGGATTAGGCTGTGAAAGGACTTGTCTATCGCTCTAAAAAAATATGATGGCGCACACATTTTTGCAACAAGACTGTCGCATACTTAGTAAAAAATCTTCTGAAAAACTATTTTGACACGAGACCAAACCGTTTTGATTCTGATCATAGGCGCACTGTCTATGTCCATTTATTAAATACTAGAACATTTTTAACATTCAGCATAATTCATACACAGTCCAGTAGAGTCAACTGCACGTCAGTGGTAATGGGGCCACGACCAAGTCTAGGCCCCCAGTTCAAGTGCGGCCTACTGTACCTAGAATGAAAACTGAAATGCAGCGCCGGCGCCGTAGCGCAGTGTTTTTACAATCTGCGAGTTATTTTATCTACAGGTATTTACGTACATAAATACCTACTTACTTAACTACTTAACAAGACATAAACACGCAACTGCAGTTAAAACGGGTCGCATAGCACGGGACTAACAGCAGCACGTGCAACTATTAAAAAAAACTCAAACTAAATAAAATTAAACATTATTTCTTCTTTAGAAAATTTAAAAATGTACAATCCCCCTACATAACTTGACAGACGGCAAAATACGCAACTAAAATTAAAAGTACTGAATTTGACATAACACTGACATTTTGCCATGACAGACAGCGCCGCACTAAGTTGCCAATTTATACTTGGCACTCTGTATTTAACTTCCATTTATTTTAATTAAGGTAAAAACAGGATACAAGTATAAAACAAACTGTTTTATCCGCTACAAAGCTTGAGAATGCGAATCCGTCGGTGTTTACGGCCATAAAAAGGTATAAACAGTACCCAAAATATTTATATGGCACTTTACTAGCAGATGTTGGCATTTTTTTGCGACGTTTTGTAAATTTTTATAACTTAAACTGTAACATCTGACGGACTTGCTGTAGGTCGAGTTTTTAGCATTATTTTTTTATTAAAGGATCTATTTAGTAGATCAGGGGGCATAAAACGGCTACTTTGGCAGAATCATAATCAGAAATTATTATGAATCATCGTAAAATGTCACAAACTGTCAATTCATAATATGAGCTGCGTGCTGCTGTAATGCAAGAAATACGAAAAATATCATCTGTTTGACAGTTTGGTCCACAAATTATGAATTGCTTTTGTGTCAAATTAGAGAAATTGCTAATGACAGCTGGGAATTCAGGAAATTAATTGCTTTTTTAAGAATTGCTAATGTGGCCGGTTTAGGCCCCCCTTTTGTCATGATTATCGAGCTAAAGACCGCCAAAAATTTTTCAATAACAATTAGTTTCGAAGCTTAAACTTATTTATTCACTAGCTGATGCCCGCGACTGATGTCGGTTATTATATACTAAAACCTTACTCGAGAACCACTCTATCCGTTGGTGAAAACAGTTTTTGAGTTTATAGCGTACAAGACGACAGACAGAGGCGGCAGAGGACTCTATTTTATAATATCCTAACTAATATTATAAATGCGAAAGTGAGTTTGTTTGTTTGTTTGTTACACTTTCACGCTAAAACGGCTGAACGGATTTAGATGAAATTTGGCACAGGGGTATAGGGAAATTCCCACGGGATCGAGACTTACGCGGGTTAACCCGCGGGGCGCAGCTAGTTATTATAATATATACATTTAAGGATAACATAATTTTTTTAATTGAAAAGCTTTGGGATTCAAAACTGTTAATTAAATGTTCTTTTTCTTAAACACATAAAACTGTTCTATGACTTGTGTAATCCTACATAAATCAACTTAATTTCCATAAAAGTAAAGTCTAAAGTCACTTTTCCTTTTATTTACATAAAAATGTATTTAATTTTACCATATTGAGTTTAGAACACAATATGGACATTGTACAAATTGCAAGAAATGTCACCGAATAGCCCACCTGTTGAGCAAGGCACGTCATTAGCAATTTTATTAATTTGAAGTAAGTAATATCATTTAGAGCGATTAATAGGTATGCGTTTGCACATTCCTGGTTCATGTTGGAAATAACTTTGGTTGTCTAATGGATGGTTGCAAAAATGGCAGCAACAGCGAACAACTTAAGAAATCGTGGCCGATAGTAGTTTTAAAAAAACCGGCCTAGTGCATGTCGAATCACGCACAATGAAGGTTCCGGGTTCCGGGTTCCGTAGTTGGAATGAATTTAACCAAGACACTTAACATTGTAATTGAAAAACATGACAGGACATGTTTTTGCAACTGCAAATTTAATTTGGTCGATTATTACTCGATAACTTGTGGAGCCTACATAGCTGTCATAGTTTTCCTTTTAATTTCGTTATATTATACTACTGCCGTGAATTTTTTCATATTCCAAAACCAACCATTTAGCTGGCAGGGGGACAAAACGATATAATATATGTTGTATTTATGGACCCACTGTAGATATACATTTACACTTTGTTCCATATTTTAAAATTACAAAAGCCGTGCCCCTATCTTCTACCCCTATAATTTATTAGAGTTCAGTTCAGCACGTTTTTTCTAAACATCTCTATCAGCCGTCTTCATAGGTACTTAAAGGAATCTCAATCAATCTGCCTAGCCTTTTACCAACTTTGTTGGGGTCGGCTTCCAGTCTAACCGGACCTCTTTTACATGGAGCAACTGCCTATCCCCTAACCCAATAGAAACTGTGTAATACAATACCCCTTGATAAGACTGATTGTCAGACCCTTAACGACTGTCAAAGATCCATGAATGAGGCGTTAACGTGCTTCTCAACTCGAGAAGCACGCTAAGCCTTGCTCTCGGCTCCACCGTGGCTCGAGAATCTCGATGCACGGTGGAGCCTCGATATGTAAAGATAGATTCGTACTAAATTTTGTCTTTAAAACGCTTTTAGTGATAACACCGCCCATTGTGTCACCCTATGTATTCTACATTCATGGGCGTACCCAGGGGGAGGCAGGACAAATGGAAATCTCGCAGAACATGTATGAACTCGCCTAATTACTAGTCAAATTGTAAACAGGGCCTCATGCTCTAACTTTTAAATAAACAGCGCAGTAAACACGATTCTTTCACGGAAGACGTTATAAACCGTTTTGCAGAAGATCCTCGAATATTACTTTTAAAGTAGAAGCAATTTAAACAAAATAAAAATGCATGCATAGTCAAATTTGCTTTTATTTATTTAACTACCTATAAAGCAGGATCATTTGCGGCTATTTGCCTTAATATACCTAATGTTTCATGTAGGTGTGTTTGTGTAGTATGACGAAACAGCCACTGACGATCTGACCTAAAAAATCTGACTTGCCCCCTCCTTGGCCAGAAGCTGGATATGCCCATGTCTACATTCATAATAAAGTGTATTGTATTCTAAAGCTCATCCGAATCATACCACATCCAGTAGCTTCACATGGATCATATTATCCAATCTCTCAATAGTAATTGGTATAAAGGTCGGACATATCTGACCATTGTAGTCCCGAGACATTTGTGTGTTACAACATCTGGCATTTAAAGTTTATTCCAAATTAACGTTTAACTTCTATTCTCAGATAACTTGGCTGTTATAGAAAGACTTTTCAAGAATTTCGACCATTAAACCATTAATATTATTCATTTGGTTCGAGATTTGTGTGAGGATAGTGAAGTTAAATGACTTGCCATCTTAGTGTTGTGGCCTTTGTGATGTGGTTTCAGGGGTGTGGAACCTTTTGTGATACGAGTTAAATAAATTAAAGACAGTATTTTAGACGTGTTTGGGGTTTTTTGGGAGTAAAGGCAACACTGCCCAAAGGTATTAAAAAAAAGGCATAAATAACAAGGTTGGCCATATTATAAAATAAAGTCGCTTTTCGTGTCTCTGTGTGTGGCCGCAATGTTGTTCTAAACTACGCAACGGGTTTGATGAGGTTTTAGAGAATTTATTCCGATAATTTCTGTACTTACCTACATTCATTTTAAACTTACTTAGCGATGTTCATCAAGTCGTAAAAACCGCGCAGAGCGGGGGCGGGTTGCCCTATAAAAACTTCTTTTGATCTTTCATACAAGAGCAGGTATTATATTAAAGTATTTTAGGCTGTAACATAATGAATATTTATACCGCGACCGTCCGCCCGTCCGTTCGTTATGTCCGTGATATTTTTACCGTTTGAATACTATTGTCACTTCACCTCCTGCAATACCTAAATATTTGCTTATATTTAGGGAACATGCCCTTTACTTTATTTTACTCTTTGGAACATATGTTCCCGTCGGCTCCCTGAGCACACAAGCCATGAAAAAGAAAATGTAAAAATATATTACGATCCGATACTAAGAACGGACAGTTACCTATTAGAGTATTTTATCTATAACATAATCCATGTTTACCTACTTTACTTGAACTTACCCAATGCAGGCTACGAAATACTCAAACCAAATAACAACAAAGCATACTGCAACTCTTAAATCAATCCGATGAACTAAACATTTAGAGATACGTCGGAAACTAAAGTACTATCGGTACAGTAATTAATTTTGTTTATCAGACCACGAGAAATACCTGCCGCTGGATATAATTTAGTGCGCGCTGGCCATTAGCAGGGCAAGCACGGTGCGCGGTGCTACTTTTTGTTGCAACACTGTTTTCTGGTACAGCAGATTGAGTAAACAGGGATTTTAAACGCATCAGGGAAATCTCAAATAAAAGAGGTTACATGAGTGACGATGCTAGGGCGACCGCATCCGAAGAGGTCTGGAGGTTTTGCGAGACCTCTTCGAGCTCGAGAGGGCTCGGTCTTTCTCTCTGCGTCCAGCGCTCGGTGTGGCAACACGTCGTGCTCTAGTTTGCGACTGGTCAATCGTCATCCTGAGGATTTCTCGTTGAGAGGTGAAATACGTGTCGGTTTCTTACAGGGTTTTTATGACCCTTGGAGAATAGTTAAGCGGAATAGATTACTAAATATATCAACGTCTATTGTATTTTATAATGGATTTCCGCAAAGTCACGCCTCAATCAATTAACTATTTGCTACAAACATTTCTGACGAGTTGAAAGTTGAGATAGCTGTTATCATGAGTTAGTCTTGCCACGAGCTATTTGTGACAATTTGAGAGAAACAAGAACACTGGGGTGGCCAGTAAACTGAAGGATCTGAGACAGCTTCTGATATGAGCTTTTGGTCGCATTTTCTATAGTTCATTAATTCAGGCGTGACTTTGACGAAATCCATTATAAAATACAATAGACGTAGATATATTAAGTAACCTATTCCGCTTCTTTAGGTAACTATTCTTCAAGAGTCTTACAAAACCCTGTAAGAAATCGACACATTTTTCCTCTCAACGTGTTGAGATTGCCTTCGTGTGAGGATGCCTTCCTCAGGATGACGATTGACCAGTCGCAAACCAGACTCTGCGTCTAGTGCTTGGTGTAGCAACACGGTTACTAGATATATCTACGTCTATTGTATGTCGTATTTTCTTTTAACATTGCTAATACAACGTTTAGTAGAAATCACATGGAGGTGCCAAAGTCAACCGTATTACTATGCCTTGTATAATTTATCGTCCAAGCCATATTACTATTACGCTATTTTTGTCGGTGGTCAGTATATGCTATACTTCCGATTTGCTTATTAATAATTAACCCGAACGAATCAGTTAGGAAATGCATACTCATAATTTAAATTACTGCATGGGTAAGTAGTGCTTCCTTCATCCGTCCATGCTTCCCGTCCCTCCAACCATTTATGACCGACAACAACACCAATTACCGCTTAATCAAGCGGCCTACACAACGAGCAGGCAGGCAGCTTCTTACCTCAAAGCATTTCTCTCTAACGCCATAAATTCAACTTAAACGCTTTGTTATCACAAAACTTAACATCTAAACTACTCGTTTCCCCTGATAAGTTGTTGTAAATAACTTCAAAAATCAGATAAAATACATTAAAGCGGTCTGTATCGTGAATCGCTTAATTAAACAGCACTAAATCTGTCATTTGAGCATTCTGAGGGGCTTTAAAGCGCTTTCCCCTTAAACTGTGCGTTTAAACCCTTATCTGAGTCCCATTATATCACTAATAGAGGCTGGTTTATGTGGAAGCAATGATGTAGGAAGCGTGTAGTGGTTACGATTGATTGGTCCAGTCATCTACCTGCAACGATTGTGTTCAAGATATTAATGTTTCTGGTGTCAATTTTAGCGAAATGTCATTTATTTGTTCACTTTTTGAAATTGGATCACGGATTTTGAAATTGGCCTATCCTATCCTATACTATTATATAAGCAATATTTTTACTCTAACGATTTCGATGGAAGTTGCAATAGGGGTTTAAGGGAGCGAAAAATCTATGTAGCTAAGTCGCTAGTCTCATATCTGCGAAAATTCGTTTTCTCTCGAGTAGAGCTCGATCACCGCCCAGGTAGTGTTTACTAAAACATCCACGACTTTTCATCATAAACTTCTTTAACCATAAAACCTCCTTCAGCCATCATTTCTCTTTTCTCTATGTAGCTTATCCAATTTTAATCTTACCTCCATGGTATCGGACGTGGACTAAAGGCTTCCAGTGCCCGCGGACAGTACTTACCGATCATCGATATTACCTAATTTAGTTATTTTCACAATCCGTTCTTAGTATGGACCAGATTGGTCAGATCTTTGATAGGCAACTGTAGGCCTAGCAATGTTTGAGGTATTTTCTTGTGAATATTTTGTCTTAGTTTTGGAGTTATGGATGTCGATTCTGTTCGCTACTAAATAAATTAATAAAGTTCAATCTGCCTAGCCTTTTGATTAGGTACCAGTATTTAAACATGGAGCGACTGTCTATCTGACCTCCACAGCCCAGTTACTGACTTACGTGATAACCCTTGATGAGGCTGGTAGACAGAGTTTCGGGCTTCTGATGACCCATAACAACTACTGTAACGACTGTGAATGCAATTAATGTCAATAAAATAAATAAAGTAATAGACAGTATTACCGTACCGTAGTTATCGTGTTTATATAGAAATTTTCTTCAATGGCATTTACAAAGCATACCATTTATTGGCTTAAGGAGCTGAAGGAGCGGTACGGGTCGATCCATCAGGTAAAGCTACGCTTGCCGGGGTTGGTCCGTGGATGGGTGACCATCTTTACATACTGAGACTCCTTCGTGCCTCGAAAAACACGTTATGCCGTCGGTGCTTGCTGTCATTCGTTCATCTTTGACAGTCGTTACGGGTCGTCAGAAGCCCGAAAAGTCTGACAACCAGTCTTACCAAGGGGTATCGTATTACCCAGTTACTAGGTTGTGGAGGTCAGATAGGCAGTCGCTCCATGTAAAATACTGGTATTCAGCTACTTACAGTTAGACTGGAAGCTGACCCCAACATAGTTGGGAAAAGGCTAGGAAGATTGATTTGAGCATTTGTTAGCTTAAATTGATTGGCATTTCGCCCTACCTATAAATGGATAGAGCAATGGCGTTTAAAAAAAATCCAAGAACTAAAGATCCAGAGGGCCTAGACAAGGGGCAATCGCTTTCAAAGCGTTTCGTATTTCTACGACTTACAACCGAATTGACATTAGCTTTTCGGTAGCTTATATCAGCTCCATCCATCATGGTTACCTATATTTACGAAGTAAAATTATAAAGAGAAATTTCTAACTTTGTATGTAGGAAATCTATTACTTCAACTGAATGAGACGAAATTCAAAACTGGTATAAAACGCACACTATGTAGGCAGGCATATTATAAGTTGGAGGATTACATCTCTGATAAAAATGCTTGGCTTAATGCTGATCCTGCTCCACAACCACAACTAACTATAATAATTGATTGATGATTGATGATTTTTTTTGTTAATTTACATTTTGATTTTAATACTGGTTGTTATTTTGATTTTAATAATAATTGTAATTTTAATTTGACTTTTGATTCGGATTTTAATTAATTCTCATTTGGTATCAATTGTGATTTTAATTTCGTTTTTAATTTTTGAATTTAATTTGACTTTTAATTCAGATTCCAATTTTGCTATTATGTACTGTTTCAATGTGTTTCTGTTCGCTTCTCCTACTGTAAATGATCGTTTTACATATATATATAGTTCTATACCCCACTACGTAATGCTTGTTAAACCTATATTTTTTTTTAAATTTTAGTTAATTACTCAAATATTAATTTTTAATTATAGTTCAGTGCTTGTAGCACATCTTATTTGTTTATGGGGCATGCAGTGCTAACCTGTAATTAATTGTTACACTAACCATAGATGTTATGTACTTACTGTAAATGTTATGAGTGTAAACAATTGTTGGTTGGCCAAAAAAGGAAAACAAAAAATATATTTTCATCGTAGGTACATCGTAGGTACAAGAATTTCTTAATCTAATAACAATTTAAGACTTAGCTTAGAGGTTGTAGACTGTCACATTGAATTAAGAATTTCCTAACTCCTAAACTAAGTCAAACTTGTATTATAGGAGTTAGTGAGCTGTTGACTTAGACACAACCTTGAACTTAAGCATAACTTAAGATATTGCTTAAAAAGAAAGAAATATAAAAACAAAAATAAATAAGAACTAAAAATAAATAAGAACTAAAAACTAACTAGGTACTAACCAACCAACATAACCAAATTTGGCTGTTAAAAGTAATTCGGTCTTTTTCAACGTATGCGTTACCTCACGTTTGGTTAAACTATATATTGCCAGTATTTTATTAACCTCATTGTACAGTCTTGAGCTAGCGACCTCATATTGGCGGCTAGCAAAAGCTGTTCTGCAGCTAACGCTGGGACATACAACAGGGGGCCTAAAACGGCCACATTAGCAATTCCTCTAAAAGCATGTCATTTCCTGAATTTCCAGCTGTCATTAGCAATTCCTCTAATTTGACACAAAAGCAATTCATAATGTGTGGACCATTTTACGAATTTCCATAGAAAACTGTCAAACAGATGAATTATTTCGTGATATGAATCGCACGCAGATCATATTATGAATTGTCAGTTTGCGACATTTTACGATGATTAATAATATTTTCCTATTATGATTCTGCCAAAGTGACTGTTTTAAGCCAACAGCATCGGAGCGCTTTTTACTTATTTTTTTAATTAGAGGTAGCCGGAAGTGTCTTCGGAGAATGCTTTTTTTTATAAATAGCTGTCTCACGGTTAGTGCGCGGCATTCAGCATAAAGTTTGATGGTTGGATACATTCGAGGCTTATGATGAATCACCTTCGAAACTAACTAATTAACATTCGAAAATACTGTTTTAGCTGCGGAAGATTGTAAGTCCATCTTTGCATTGTATAAACTCAATCTCCTTTGCATTATATAATTGCACAGGTGTGAGTACTATGTACTATAGAGCTACCATTTACCGAGTAATTTGTCTTTCATTGACTTGAATGTGCCCTGGCGGCTGGGAATGTCATGCTCACTCAAATGTCTCGCTGATGGTGGCGCGTGTGTTGGATCATTTAGCTCCCTTCAAAATGGTTGAATGCTGCTGATCCATGCGTCATGTTCGTGAACGGGCGCCGTCAGTTGTGACTGGTCATCTCTTAGCTGCCACGGCTTATTTTAATTTTTGAATTGTTTTTATTTTATAATTGTGGACGCTTTTAACGTGCTTTCTACATTGTTCTCACATGTATAATTTCTACATGAATGATGTAACCAATATATTGTAACAATATTTTGATTTAAAAGGGTGTCCAAGGAGTTTCTTGCCCGTTCTTCTCCATAGGTACCTACCACGCTTTGCAATGGGTAACTAGCTTCATATTTCTGACTGACTGACTCCTTGACAATTCAAAAGTGCCTATAAAGGGTTTAATTGAAATAAATGCTTTGAGTTTAAGTTATTCATCCGATGCTTCCGAAAATTTCACTGATAGAAAGCTAAGCTAATGCCGAGTGCCATAGGATATGTTTTTATGTTGTGTTAAACACGCAAACTAAATCGCGGACAGAAGCTAATCGCTGATAAAGTGTCACTTTCGACAAAGTGACATTTTATCAGCGACTAAGTCGTCGCCATACATAAGGTGTTAAAAAAAATTACTTCACAACCTTTAAGGAGTGCTTTAGGCCATCGAACTGAATAACTTTTACTATGGGAAAAACTTTGAAATCGCGAAAAAAAATCAGCTGTTCCATACTAAAGTTTAATACCGAATGTTCTAAACTGTATGGGACAGCTGCTTTTTTATTCGCGATTTCAAAGTTAGTCTCGTAGTAAAAGTTATTCAGTTTGATCGTCAAAAGCACCTCTTAAAGTTTATAATGTTAATTTTTTCACACCTTGTATTATCTACTGGCATTTATCTTTATAAGTAGTATATGAGCATGATCATTACATTATTATGCTCATTTATCCTAATTATGGTACATTCATAAAACATGATGTCACTTATACCATAACTCTCTACAGCCCACTAAAAACTTGACACCTGAAGAACACCTTGTTATTTTGTCTCTTTCTATCATGACGTTTCTCTATACGAGTGACAAGGACAGGAAATTTTGCCAATAATTGGCATAACTTTTTAGATACATTGTTGGATCTTGTAGGTTTATTGAGCAATAACCAGACGTATACCATAATTATAAGGAGAAAATTACAATATTATAATATAATTCGTTGCCATTTTAATGAGATAATTAAACAGCTTAATTGGTTAGCATAATGGTACTTCGGTTTATTAGGAAACTTTCAGTCTATTTTAAACTATAATACCATGGTCTAGAGTTCATTTCTATATGGAAGGTGCATAATAAAATGATAATGTTTTTATCCTAAGTAGTAATTATGTCCTAAATAGCAATTAAGGCCATTCTCACACGAAGTGACCAACATAAAACCAGTTTTCGCGTATATGGAAACCCTTCCAATATTCAGGACCCCAGTTCTTCTGAGCTGCGACTTACCGTTGCCTAGTGCAACCTTAAAGGCTCCCATCCCCCTTTAAGGTTGCACTAGTCGAAGGCTCGAACTCGTTGGTGCGCGTGGCTAATGTTATATTTTAATTAGTTTTATTAATTTATCTAGTTTTTATTTATTTAATGACACTTGACACGATGATTTACAACAAACACGAGCGCGTAAAATTTCATGAATAGACCTTTGGGCATATAGATATTATAGAAAAACCTACTGGATGTATATACTCAAAATAAAATTATTTGAACTTTTGGACAAGACAAATTGATATTATTTTTAGTTTTGAACGTACACCGTCAAACAGACGACTAATCATCTTATAACGTATATTTGTATGGAAGAATAACCGACTAATGTAATCTTAAGCAATTGAACGCGTAGCGCACACAACATATTCTAATCGTCGTATGGGGTCATATTTCTAACCTAACCTGACATTTTTGCTCCTAAAAATATCTAACCTAATCTAACTAGCTCGCATGCTGTAGGTACGTTGGTGCCGCACCAGACGAACCTACAGTTTTGTAGACTCACATACAGACTTGGGCACCAGTGGTGCCCAAGTCCTGATTACAGCCTACCTTTAAGTTATTTACTATTGAAGTTTTCCGCTATTTGTAAACGATTGGCACTGTCGATACATTTCCTGTGATCCATCACAAATTATCATGATAGATCGTTAGGAGACTTAATTTGAATTTAACTTTAAGAACGACAAACAGACAAGTCGACTATTACAAACTTACATTAGGTACTACTTACTATTCACCATTTTTATTCACGTCTTAAGGCCCTACCCTACCTCAAATTGCGTAGCATGATCCTCCGTTATGCCAAAAATACTGCAGCATTAATTTTGAAATAAATATATGTTAAAGTTGAATATTTATGCTAGGTCCTATGTTTCGGTTAGTCCCCCTATGCTCTAGTCCCGCTATGCTCGACTCGTAAAATACCTACTAAAAAGTTTCGCTATGCACGAAATTAAATTCGCGGGCAGTGATGAAGAAAACTGTTATAGTGTAATATTTTATTACCATTAAGCACCACAGAACAACTAACTTGGCTGAATCTTGAATGGCAGATTTAACAGATCTATTGGCAGAAACCCCAGCTTTCTATTATAATATCCTTATTATTTCCATTTTTTTAAATAGTTCATTATTTGTATTTTTTTAAATGTATGATGAATGAATTGATGAATTTTATAGGTAATTGTATAGGTGATTTGACTTTGAGAACGGACTTTTTATTTACGCTATTTTATATTTTACTAGTTTTCTGCTCACATTTATATTTGTAAAATTAGTAAGACAGGATTTGTAACGAAGTCTACAGACTTCATGAAATCTTGTGGATCCAGTAATTGTCTTACAGCTCTAAACATTTCTTAACTTCGAATTGCTCTGAAACTCGTTTGTCCTTATCCGTTATTTTGACTTTTTTGATTGTCAGAACGAGACAAAATAAATTTTAACTTTCAGACGTTTACGCATATTAATTTGAATTCAAATAATTTTCTTTCCAACTGTACCTTCCATTGTTTACGAAGAATCGAAGAATTTCGTGCATAGCGAAACTTTTTAGTAGGTGTTTTTCGAGTCGAGTATAGCGGGACTAGAGCATAACTAACCGCTATGTTTGACGAAAACAAGATGACATAATCTCTATAAAAAAAAAACCGCTCAACAACGTTAACAACGCAATGAATGTTGTTGAACTGTCAAAATGAAACAGATTAGTGTTAATCGGTTACAAAAATAAGTTACACAATTTTATAAATAATAGAACTAGAGGCGACATCAGGCGACACGCAAAATGAGTACATACCGATTTAATAAGTTTGTAGAACTCACGCTAAAATCCCAAACACTCAGCACAATATTCTAACAACTCAATCGCAAATTGGCAATAACAATTATTTATAGTATCAATAAAATAACAATCTATTATTATAAATTATTAATCACGACACACTTTGGGATTCCAAATGCTTGGACAGTGACTAATAGTGTCAAATATCTTCGTTTAGATTGAGCTGATTTGATTTACAAGCAAATTGGCTATGACTCAGTTTGTAGCGCCGGGGCTTATAAATCTGGATCGAGATTTCGGTTTAATCTGTTAAGCGACTTAAGCGAGCTATTTGTCCAAGATTGGTATTTTAGGTACCTACCTAGGATTATTGAGGAAATTTTATTGAATGCGAGGCTTTTGGCTAATTTGAATGTAACTATTTTTTTAATTTATTGTTGTAATGTGCGTTTTGTTTGTGCAGAATTTTTTTTTTTTTTTTTTAAGAAAAATTTTCTGCGAAAATTTGCATAAGAAAAATATTTTGATTCACTCATGCACGGCCTAAGCCGCTGGGTCTAACGTGAATGTTTCCACAAAAATTCCTTATTTAACGAAAGTGAGCACTGTGGATGGATTTTTTTAAATTAATTTCCTGAAGGAGTTAAATACGATGGAAGTTTGCATAGACGCTAGATAGATAGAATACTCTTTACACCATATAAGTTACAAACATACCTACCAAAATTTAGAAATTTTACATAGGGTGAGGGTGACACAATGGGCGGTCTCATCGTTAAAAGCGATCTTATCGCTAAAAGATCAGAAGAACATCCTAAATGAGCCGTAGGTATGTAGGACAATTTGACGAATTACTCCGCTTTGAGTAATTCGTCAACTCGTCCTACATGCCTACGGCCCATTTAGGACGACTTGCAGAAAATCAAAAGAACGTCCTAAACGGACCGTAGGTATGTAGGACGAGTTGACGAAAGTACTCAAAGCGATCTTTCGACATTCGTGAATTTCGTCATTCTTGTACTGATTACTATCTATTTTGTATAGGTACCTACCGTATGTATGTATAACATTTATTTGTCATGAAATTGAGACATTTACTTGACTTATTGTAACATTACTTCACCTCAACAATTTTGTATGCCTTCAGGCGGAACGTGTACCCATATTTCTTTGTAAAACATCTGTATAAATTTTTTACCCTATGTTCACAAAATTAATAAATGAATTTTTCAGGCACTTGCCTGCACGGTTACGGAAAGCGACGGAATTGTCAAAATATTGAACCAAAAAAGGACAATAATTCATTTATTGACCTTTGTTTCGATTAGAAAACAAAAAATTTAGAAAGTTGTAGCCCTGCTACAGTTAGTAGTAGTGTTTAGACAACAATATTTCCTAAAATGATTAGATATGGTTGTAAAATAATGTTTGATGGATATTAACGAGGTCGAAAAGTACTGTTTTTAAGCTAAACAGCGCTCGGACGGCGTAAACGCTCTTATTAAGAATAGATTGAAAACCTCCCATGATCATTTTATGAAGCAATACAATTAGGTACATAGATGTAAACAACTTTAAAACCCATAAGTACGATGGTTTCATGTTTTAATAACTCTTTTTCCGTTTCATTTTTGTACGTTGCCTAACGTAGGTACTTTCAATTCAGTTCCACGCGAACTAAACTTAATCAAATGATCTCATCATCATCATAATCAGCCTATAATGTTCCCACTGCTGGGACACAGGCCTCCTCTCTGTGAGAGGGAGCGGGCCGTAATCTATCACGCGGGCCCATTGCGGGTTGGTAGATGTCACATGTCTTCGAATTTTTTGGTTCTAGGACATGCCGGTTTCCTCACGATGTTTTCCTTCACCGTTTTGAGAGCAGTGGCGATGAAATAATTTACACAAAGTAAAGCGGCTGTCAGGGTTCGAACCTACGACCTACAACTCATAAGTCGTTGCCATTACCACTGAGCCGCCACTGCTCTCAATGATCTAACCAAGATTATTTCTGGATTTTATATTCACATTGACATTTTATATATACCTACAATGATATGAATATTTACTTTGTAAAGTATTACATTAGTTTAATTATTGTGAATGTGAAGACTATGTGGATCATTATTTTCTTTTTATTGTTTATTTTTCCTTAATTCTAATTAATCATGGTTTGGCAGTTTGAGTAATTGATGCGGCCTACCCAGTACCTAAATGTCCTTTTTTTGGTATTGTTCGTCAAATCGTTGAGCTCCTTAAATTCTGAGTTGAGCTGCACGATTAGGTTCTGAAAAATGCGTGCACTGACTGGACAGGTCCACTCAATCTGTGTGGTTCTTTCCTCAAAAGACCATTTCAGACACCAATCTACATGATCTGACCAAGATTATGTCTGGACTTTAAAAGAAACTGTGACCTCTGAGTTAGTTTCGGCCTTTCTTCTCAGAGTAGTCAGATAGGAAACGCCGACCTCATCTAGATTTAAAAATGTGATTGACGTGTAAAAGTGTTTGTACAAACCTACTTACAGAAATATATCATTTATCATTTAAAAAAATCCTCACCGTAGGTACCAACACATAAATACCTATGCCATGCAAATACTGAAATGACAAGGTACAATTTAATAAAGGCAATCGCTAACTGTTACAGCGCATAAAATCAAAATAATTATCTTTATCGCTGTTACTCGCTATCTAAGGTCTAGCATTTAATTACTTAGGCTAATTAAGTGTAGACCAAGCTTTTGAACGAGTCACGAGTCAACGCAAAACTATTTACATACTAAACATCATAATGATTAAGTTTGTATATAATTATTTTTGTCTATGGTTCTATTAAAAAACCAGAAACATTACAAAATAAAATACCTTAAGTTGGATGCGCTAGGGTAGCCCGCGAAATGCAAATCTTACTTTTTTTGCAAGTTCATGTAAGTGCATTGAATGACTATTAATTTCATGAATTCGTCGTTCAATGCACTTTCATGAACTGAGACAGTTGTATTGCTGATTCTAATGTTTATAATTCTGTAAGTCCATATTTGTTACGGGCGCAAATAATATTTAGATCATCATACAACCTGATACTGGACTGATACTGCAAAAAAACGTTAAAAAAATTTAAAAGCGCTAAGGTAGCCAGCGAAATTTAAATTTTCTTACAATTTTCAAGTCAAGCGTTAAGCCAAAAAGCTAACTTTAAGTTCATAAAAAGATTAAAAGCTATTTTTAAGTTTGGATTTACGTAAACAAAGACTATTGCAAAAAAATAGACTAAGCGCTAGTTTTCTACTTAGGTAGGTACGTAGGTACCTAAGTAGAAACCTAGCGATTTACCAAAAGATACCAAAAGATTTGACGATTTACCATAAGTTTCTGTAACGTGTCCCGTGGTATGTGGTGTGGTAAATAAAACGTTTCAAAACAAAATACATGGTTTAAAAACCATTTTAAATTTGTTTAAAACGGATTTTGGTTTAAAACGGTTTATTAACAACTATAGTCCTACGTCACAGAAACTTATGGACGCTATTGAAGGCGCCAAATTGGTAGCCAAATTCTGGGCCGACTCAATTTAAATTGCCATCGATACACGCAGAAAAAATGGGTACCTACCAACCTAAAGGTATTTCATTAAATCAGTGCAGCGCCTGATAAACAGTTAAGAGGAATGTGCAAACATGGTCTTAGCAAGTCGAAGTACTATGATTAAAATATACTTTCTGCAATTCATTTAGAGCTAGCATCTCTCGAGCTTTAAACTCAGCTTGTAACGGAATAGGTTTATTTTTTAAACATTTAATTACTAAGCGAAAACATTCAATTTCCCGTGCATCAATCACGCTGGCTTCCCGCGGCATCCGCACTTCTTCAAGCTAATTACTTTGGGACCTGGTCACGATTCGCTATTTACATACTTACTCGTTATAAAGTTGGTAAACGTTGGCTGAATAGCTTGTGGCCTTTGCCTTGAGCTGACAGAGAGGAAAGAGGAAAATGAGCATTTGAATTTAGAATAGTTGCGTTCAAAATGCGTAATTACTATGGAGCCCGCTAGATTTTAGTGCAGTGTGGACAACTTTGGCTTTTATTTATTGCAATATAATATACATTTACCAGGCATTGATGCCGATTCTCTTGTCACAAAATTCTCTAAACTAAACTAAAAATCACTAAAATTTAGTTTAGTCCTGTCAAACGATCAAACTCATTCTGAAATAGACTTTAAATGACACAACTTAACTATAATTTAGTTTGACAGCACTAAAATGGCACTGAGATTAGTTTAGTGAAAATGCTATTCTGAATTTGACGGTTTAAACTAAAATTTTGTCATATATCTAAAATCCTCTAACTAAATCTGACTATATTTAATCGCGATTAAAAATGTGTGGAATAAAATAAGATGTCATGAACTAAAATTCAAACCAACACCTCGACTTCATTTACAAAAAACAGTACTGTATTTTTTTATTTTCTTTTGCTTATATCTCGAAAACGGTGTGTCCTATCGCAAAAATAATGAAAATTTCGACCCCCTTTAAGAAGCCCTTAAACCCCTAATTCTCAACATGTTGGTAATTATTTTTTATTTTTTTCGTTATTTTCCATACAAAAACTGAAAAATTCCATTAAAAACACGTCGAGGGTGCCGTTCATGCGCGCTTCTGGCTCTAAAAAAAAACACGGGGTAGGGAAAACAAGTACCAAGTGGAGTGGAGCGCGGTTGTCAAATTCGATTTTAGTTGTGTCAAAATAACTTTTAAATTTAGAGAATTTATTTGGCAGAATAGCTCCAAGATTCCCATAGTCAAAATTAAGGAATTTTAGTGATAGTTTAGTTAGTTTAGTTCGGTGTACAAGAGAATCGTCACCAGTACCTATAAAAAACGAAAACAAACGCGAAATAAAATGAAATACAAAAACTTCGTTGTGAAACCCATTCAAGATTCAATATAACATTCCATAGTAGCAATTTAACTATTGCAAAACGACTGTTAATAATATCAATCTATTAACAATATCTTTATCAATCAAGTAACAGACAGTTCACACTTGTGAAGAGTCACGACTCTTTGTGTATTTACATACGCGTTTTATGTTTCTCTATGAAGTAGGCAGTCTGCCTTGTGGCCTTTGCCTCCCGCTGCTGCGTTTTGTTATGTCTATGAGTTTGGAGAAAGGAGGATAATCTGAAAACCAAAATAATAATAATAATTTGAAATAAAGAAACCTTATTTTCTTCATTCTTCACTCAAGATTGGTATCTCGTTCTTTATCTTTATCTTTTTCCATAAATCGTCGCTACGTTTAATAACCTCTGGTGGTCTGCTTTGAAAACGGTCATGATTATGCATCAACCCGCACTGGGCCCACGTGGTGGATTACTGCCCACTCCCTCTCGCAGGCCTAAGGCCGTATACAGAAAGATAGCTGGTAGCCGGCGCCGATCTACCAGCGCTTATCGGCGCTGATCCATTCTGGTAACAGTTACATTAAGCAAGCGGTAACTACCCTAAGTTAAATGGCGGGCGGCGCCAGCGTTGACCGGCGCGCGTCGAAGATTGTCGGAACTTGACGGCGAAGTTCGGCGCTTATCGGCGCTTGTTCATATAAATACCTGCGCCGGCTACCTGCGTGGACCGGTTCCTATAAGCGCTAGTAGATCGGCGCCGGCTACCAGCTTTCTTTCTGTATACGGCCTAAGTCTTAGAAGTGGGAACGTGATAGGCTGATTTTGTTTCTGTGCGGGCCTGTTGGCCGATATGTGGAAAAATAGAGAAATCTTCCGAGACCTTTTAATAAGCTCTATAATAATAAAGTGTTGAGACACCAACCGACGATTATCCCTGTATGCACCATGCTAGTGCACCCAGTCCTACACCAACCGGGGCAACCCCCGGTTGGTGTAGGACTATTGCAGAACATTGAAACAAAGATATTGGGCTATGGGTTTGGGTGGCTTAGTGAACTGGTAATCTTGAACTATGGAAAGACTATGGCCCCTGCCTGACCAATGTAATAATAAATCCATGTCCTAACAATTATAACATGATCCTCAGTTCCTCACAAATAATAGTCACCTGCTTGTCATCGCGTGCCGTCCGAAGCGCCGGCGCATTGAATATAATTAATCCCGCTCAACTGAACGCAAACGCATACAAATTCCGCAACGTTGTTGTAATTTCAATTTATTCGCCAACAAAGAGTTGTTGCTTGTATTATGTTTCAGAACTCCTGTTTTGTTAGTGTTTTGCTAATTTTGAACTTTAAGCTGTGGTATACATACAGGGTGTAAGGGTGAACACCGTTGTCACTCAAACCATGGGTAGTTGACTTAAATATAAAAATAAATGACCGAGTAACAACAAAAAAAACGTTATTTTCATTAAAAGATTTTAAAAAGTTTCTATCCAACACCGTGCTCGCGAGCAAAACAGCTGACTGACTGAGGGAGGGATCGCGCTCGCGGTCGTTCAGGTCACGTCCCGCACCCCCCACTCGTGTTGAGACGCAAGCTCGTTGCCCTAGTGCATAGGTGAAAGGGTGAAATACTCGAGTGGTAAAATGTAATTTAAAAAAAAGAAAAAAAAATGTCGTAATTTCAAAAGTCAAAAATAAATCAGCTGTTCCTTACAGAACAGCTGTTTTTTTTTCGTTATTTCAATGTTGGTCCCTTAGAAAAAGTATATTATAGATGACACCAAACCACTAGTTTCAAGGATAACGGTGTCTACCCTAACACCCTGTATTGATATTGAAGACCTAATACAGGGTATTAGCAATTAGAAAAACGCAAGAACAGCATTCGTCTTAAATAACAGACAACGGATGTTTCATACGTAATGGAAGTTATGTATTTCAGACAATTAGTTAATCTTCAGAAAGGTCAGGTGCGTAGTACTCCCAACCGGCGTGCGTGTATGATCGATGTATGAACATAAACGAATCAAATGGAGTATTTAATTATCGTAGCAGGTGGCGTTCTGTAGTCTCTGCCTACCCCCATGGGAAGAACGCGTGAGTTTATGGTATTTAACTACATAACAAAGATATAAATAAGTCTAGATAGACAGTCAAACCTGTGAACTTGTCGAAAAAAAATCGCGTCCAACTATTGGCCGCTAAATGCACGCACAATGTCACGCACACCAGCTTATCAAAGATGGTTTGTTTTTTATTTTTTTATTTTACAGCGCGACTCTTATCTCAATTTTTGTGTCGAACAGCCTTTCAGAAACCACTGTAAGAGTGGTTATTAATACAAAACTCAAACTCAAAGCATTTATTTCAAATAAACCAATTACAGGCACTTTTGAATTGTCAAGGGTCGGTCAGTCAGAAAGATGAAGCTAGTTGCCCATTCCAAAGCGTAGCAGGTTCCTATGGAAAGAAACTCCACGGACACTCTTTCACAACAATTTCTACGTCCATAGATCTGCGAATATTGAAAGGGAAACAGCAATATTTCAACTCGTCTAGTTACGCTTACGTAGAAAAAATATCGATGCATCGATACATCGATATTTTTTGTTCGATCTATACTTACCTAGATCTTTTTGGCGATATCTATTATTTCATTACATCGATATACCGCAAAAAATATCAAGTATCGAAAATGAATCAAAATCCATACATTTCCAATATCAACACCGTTATCGCCACTGACTAAAACTGCTGAAATTCAGAGCCGTAAAAATTATCTTATATTTTTTTGTTAATTTAAAATTTTACATCAGAAATTACGTTCTTAGTTTTGTATTTAGATGAATTACAATCAAACAAAATACAATTTTTTAAAGAACAAGTAGGTACCTATTTTTCTGAAAATTTCATCGATATATCGATGTTTTTTTTTTCGATAAGTCTATCGAAATCGATATCTTGTATTTTTAAATATCTGTATGATTTATATTATCGATACTTTTTGGCCCTCCGTGCATCCCTATCGTCTATGACAAACAGTCTGCCATCGCAAATGTATGAGTTAACTAAGGTGAAAGGATTACTCTAAACTCTAAAGCGTAGGCGATGAGCTTGCAACTTGTCACTTTCTGTAGCTGTATTATACTTTCAAACGTTTACTGAGCTAGAGATAATAATTATGGCGGCGTATGATGTGGGTCTGACTTCTATTTTAAAGCTCCCAGGCAAACAATAATGTTAATCCCTAGGAGGGTACAAACGTTTAACCAAACTTGTGCATGCTGAAATTCGACGTCCAAGCAAACTCGCGAGCTTAAGTTATACAAGGGACAATCAATCAATCTGCCTAGCCTTTTCCCAACTATGTTGGGGTCGGCTTCCAGTGTAACTGGATGCAGCTGAATACCAGTATTTAACATGGAGCGACTGCCTATCAGACCTCCACAACCCAGTAACGGGGTAATACGATACCCCTTGGTAAGACTGGTTGTCAGACTTTCGGGCTTCTGGTGACCCGTAACGACTGTCAAAGTACTACGAATGATAGCCGGACCAACTACTTAACGTGCTTTCCGAGGCACGGGGGTCTCGGTATGCAAAGATGGTCACCCGTCCACAGAAAAACCCCGGCAAGCGTACCATAACTTGATGCATAGACCCGAGCGGCTGTTATTACTTAGCCACGAGCTCCTCCGAGTACAATTTATTCATACAGTATCGAGTAAAATTGACAAAAGACAGTTAAATACGTAATCCGAAATCGAGTTAACATCGTCTGCGTTTATCTAAATGGAGTTATGCATTGTAAATAGGATTACCTACACATAAGCCCACAGAAATCTGGGAACGCTATAGTGAACAACATTGGAGAGAATACAGGGTGTTAGGGTCGACACCGACACCGAAAAAAAATCATATGTTCTGTTCCATACATTTTGTCGATTTAAGTGAACACAAATGTATGGAACAGCTGTTTTTTTTTCGGTGTCGCTGTCTACCCTAACACCCTGTATTCCCTCCAATGTTGTTCACTATAGCGTTCTATAATATATTGAAAATTGTAAGAACAGCAAAATTTTTTTTTGCGATTTCAAAGTTCGTCCCTTAGAAAAAGTATATTATAGATGACACCAAACCACTAGTTTCAAGGATAACGGTGTCTACCCTAACACCCTGTATAGTCGCCAAGCTTGGCAAATGAACCAACTGTAGCTGTTCAGGGGGCTTAAAACAGTCACTTTGGCAGAATCATAATAGAAAAATATTATGAATCATCGTAAAAGGTCATAAACTGACAATTCATAAATGATCTGCGTGCGATTCGTATTACGAAATAATTCATCTGTTTGACAGTTTTCTATGGAGAATCGTAAAATGGTCCACATAAATGAATTGCTTTTGTGTCAAATTAGAGGAATTGCTAATGACAGCTGGGAATTCAGGAAATGAAATGCTTTTAGAGGAATTGCTAATGTGACCTTTTTAGGCCCACGGTTTCCAAATCGTGTACAAAATCGGTTTTAACTAAAGATCACGATTTTCTCAAGTTTGAAAAAAGTCACATACTTTTGAAAAAAAAACTATTAAATTAAAGTTATTCTCATTTTAAAACAAACGAAAATGAAAAACCAAAGCACCCAGGCGCTCTGGCTTCCAATGACCAACGCCAAGCATTGGCTCCAGCCACCAACACACCAACACGCCAACCCAATAGTTAATCTATAGTCGTAATTACCCTGCCAATATAGAAATATACAACCTTCATTAAGAAACTCAATACTGGCTACTAGCTAACTCGTTCACATTATCTGGTTTGGTCCATCGGTGATGTAAAGAAGATGAAATCTGTAATAGTTGCTCATTACCCTGCCATGGTGGGATGAAACCGATTATTAGTTAACTTCAAATAGTCGTATGTCATGTTAGGGTAGGTACACCATTTATTCGTATTATGACGGTACTAGAAGGTTGCAACTAGTTTCTACAAAATATTTTTGAATCGCAATGAAAATGGCAGCTGACAGGTGCTATACGCAATTCTATTAATTGGCCGAATACCTTACACCCGGTTTCTAAATTGAGAATTTTAGAACTTGTCAAACTCTACTTAGCATTCATCATTTCAGCCGAAAGACTTCCACTGCTGGACATAAGTCTCCCCCAGGCACCGCCACTTCGACCGGTTCTGTGCTTCTCGCATCCACCGGATTCCCGCAGCCTTCACCAGGTCATCGGTCCACCTCGTGGGGGGCCTTCCAACGCTACGTCTTCCGGTACGCGGTCGCCACTCCAGAAACTTTCGGCCCCATGGGCCATCTGTTCTGCGAGCAATGAGCCCTGCCCACTGCTACTTAAGTTTGGCAATACTTCGGGCAATGTATTACCTTGGTTCTCCTACAGATCTGCTCATTTCTGATTCGATCACCTACCTAGCATTACTTCAGGTGAAAGCCTACAAAATTCAAAATTTCTTTGCATTAAACGTATGGAACTCTGATTTCGCGGGCTACATTGTAGGAAACACCTTAATTAATGCTAAAACACAGTTTGACAAGTTCTCAACTTCAAAATTTCACAAACCGGGTGTTAGTAGTTGCAGTTACACTCACATTAATTATTTCCTAAGACTGTATGCGCCATTATAAGTACATTTAGCCCAATTTAAAACAAGCAATTACGAATTCTGCCAAAATTCAAATACCTCTTTCGAACATATAAATCATGTCATTTACGTAATCTTGGTCGGGCGGTGTGTTCCCAACCACAAAGGAACACAATCAAAGACAAAACTTATCACGAACACTGTATCGACAAAATATATTACAGGGGACCCCTCTAATCTTGCCGATCGATTGGTCACACCAGTAAGCACGCATTGCGTACCCCGATCTTGCGTTCAGACATTCAATTAGTCGATAGGAACATAACTTGGACAGATAACCGGTACGCCTGCACAATTACACCTTATAATTGTTCGTATTCATTTATTAATTAAAATACTTGCTATCGGAAATCCAATCGATGTTTCGCAATTAATCGATATTAGGATGATGAATTATTTGTTTAGTCCGGAACATACGCCAAGAGAATAAAATTTAGTTTTTTAAATTAAGAATTTGTGGAGGACATCTTGACATTTTTTGAAAAAGGAAAATATGACAAAATTATAGAAGTTTGGTGGTAGGTATGTACCTATCTATGTTTTTATATTTCCCTTTCTATTTTAAAAGCGTAGGTACTTAATAATTAATCTGTTAGCACACACAGACAGGTTAATAACACATTAATTAAGCCTAATAAACGGCTTGTATAATTTTGTCATTCCACCTTTTAAATTACATCTTATTTTCTTAATCACTACTGTACTACTATTATCTATGGTCATTTAGTGTGGCAAGATCCACGGTTTACCGCCAACACGGTGTTGCCAATGTAATAATTAAGAATTATAAAGACTTACTATTTTAAGTATTAAAACGATACGGATCAGACTTGCACAACTAATTTTAATAGCAATTTATGTACTGCTTATCTCAAATAGGTATCTTTTCGGCAAAGTTCAATCGCAATGATAAAGTAGTTTGTCAGCTGTTATTTAAATTACTACAGATAATGTTAATTACTTAATAAATACTTGCGAGTGCCGTTGCGAGATATATGATATACTGTTTTTTTTTTTTTGCAATTTTCTTTTGATAAAGAATTTGTGGTAGGTACAGTACTTTATAGGTAGTTGTTACGCGAGCGTTGTGAGCCGTTCACATTGTAAATTTAATTAGTTAATGTCTTACATTGTAACATTTTAACACAAAAATTCTTAAAATTGTTCTGATGCTCAGCCGGTTTTTAAATGAAAGTTTTAAATATCTTCAAAACTCTAATTATATAGCTATCGCTTCTAGTCTGTTTTAAAACCAGGAAAGTGCAAGTTGTGTTTGCGCAATTACTGTTCCCTACGGGCCATTTAATAATAACCGAAAGAGAGAATTTTGAGAAAAAAAACAATCAGGCTTCCATTATGTATCATAAAGCTTAATGGAAGCCTGAACTTAATAATTTGCGTTAAACTTGGGCGATAAGGTTTCTATTATTTATGTGCTTTTACGAGCTTTCGTTTGACACGATCAAAGTTTCCGTCAAATAGTTTGACACAGTTACTTCACTTCTTGAGACAATTCAGAACTTTGAAGTTACTTAATATAAACAGTGGCGTATTTTAAGATTCAGCGCCCTGGGCCTGTAAGGTTTGCCGCCCCATAAATTAAAGGAAAAAAAAGCAACGAAACCAGTCCCGAGTCGCGACAGAGTCCGACCGACCGACCGACAAGTCGCGCCGGTCAGTAAAGCTCAAAACGCTCACAAGGCGGGTGCGTGTCGGGAGCGGGTCGGGTCGTTTTCTTCGCGGGAGCCGCGCTGTCATCATGTTCACACACAACGCGAGCGCGGGACGGCAGCGGGTCGGCCGCGGGACGGCGGCAAACAAATACGACACGCTCCGCGCACGACCCGCGCCCGCTTTCTGTGTGTTGACATCTATAATTATTATAATTCCTTGAATTGCAATTTATTATGCCCGCCATACTCCCGCGCCCGACCTGCTCCCGTCCCGAGGCTGTCTGTGATGGCGGGTGGCGGGCGAGGCTCCCGCTCCCGTCCCGCTCCGCGGGAACTTATTATGCCCGCCATACTCGCGCCCATCCCGCTTCCGACACGCACCCGCCTTGTGTGTGTTTTGAGCTTACGATAGTCCCGTGTCTTGATGTCTATCAAACTTACACCCAAATGAGTTTTAATTTTTGCTAAGTAGGCTTATTTTTTATTTCTTCAAAATGAAAGGCTAACAACAGAGCTGAGCGTGAGGTACGGCTTGCGCCGCCCCTCGCAGCCTACCGCCCCGGGCCATGGCCCTTTTGGCCCTAGGGTAAATACGCCACTGAATATAATACCTGTAATACCTGTAAATATAATGTATGTAAGTAAAATGGTGGCAGACAATATTGCAAGATAGGTACAATGAGCTGATTCTTTAAGTGTTACAGTTAGTATACCCAAAGTTAACTTTTCACACGAAATATTGACATGAAAAATATGTAAAAGCCTATAATAATTATGTAAATAACTGCCAGGATGATGTCGTGGCTTCGATACCCAGGTCGGGCAAAGTACCTGTAGAATCCTGTTATTCCCGTATTTAAGCTGTTTATAACACTACACTGGCTCATTCCCACACCAAGCATCTTGTATCAGCACGCTTCACTTTTCAACCATTTCCCGCCATTCGTGGTGAACTGACAGTTGACATTAGTGACAGCGACCACACTGCTGACGTGCATGAGATAGTGTGTACATATCTATTAAATAGATACACTACAGTACCTATTACTGGGTTTTTCCATCAGAAATTTCTCAGTAGAAGCCCGGAGTCTAGATTTGTGCGGTTGATGGCAATAGGCCCGCCCCTTATCATGGGACCTAACCATAACTGATGAAATGTAGGTGAAGTTACTCTAGATAAACCAGTGTTCAACCCTTCGGGGATTACAGTCGTGATGTTATGTTAAACAGCCAGTTGCTTCGTTTTTCAAAATTCATTATCTGCAAATTATCTGAAACACTCGTGGCTAAGTAATAACAGCTGCTCGGGTCGATCCATCAGGTTAAGCTACAATTGCCGGGGTTGGTCCGTGGATGGGTGACCATTTTCACATATCGAGACTCCTCCGTGCGTTAAGCCTTTGGTCCCGGCTTTCATTTGTGGATCTTTGACAGTCGTTACGAGTCGTCAGAAGCCCGAAAGTCTGACAACCAGTCTAACCAAGGTGTATCGTATTAACCAGTAACTGGGTTGTGGAGGTCAGATAGGCAGTTGCTCCATGTAAAATACTGGTATTCGGCTGCATTCGGTTAGACTGGAAGCCGACTCCAACATAGTTGGGAAAAGGCTAGGGAAATTAATATATTCATCCACACATATGCTGAGATATAACCACAGATACCACAACTTATCGGTATTCCTTTCCGTTATAGAATTAATAAAAACCTGTAAAGATAATACAGATATCATTTACGCTCACTTAATCCCGCCTTTTTTTTAAAATCTAACTCCGATTTATATTTTTTCCCAGTCTAATGAGTACAAATTGGCGTGAAACAAATCCTATCCACATCTTATCAGGAATTTTACACTTTTTGCCGAGAAAACTACTATATTGCCGTTGAATAAGTATCATTTCGTGGAAACCAGCTTATTAATAAGGGTTAAACGTTTTACAATAAGGCAAACTAGCGACCCGAGGTAGAAAGCTATGGTGCTCGTTCATCGTTGTTATGTCATTTTTTTATGCTGGCAATGTATTGTGGGGTCTTCGGAACAACGTGTTTCTTTTTTTTTTAATATTTAGTAGTTTCTACTGTGTTCCCGGTATTACAGTAGACTTCCAGTAATTTCAAAAGTTAAGGCAATTAAAAATGTTCGAAAAAACTTTCTGTGACTTGTCATTTTAGTAAAAATAAAAAGTTTAAATGAAATTGATTATTTATTATATTATAAAGAATGTACATTAATAACTTGAATGTTGCGAGTGTAACAGACAAACAAATAGGTACAGTTATGTTCTTCACATGTGCACCTGTTTGTAAATCCCCTCAACCAAGTCGCCCCCAGGTCTCTGCGTCTGGGCATGAGACACGGACCACTAACTTTCGAAATATATTATATGTATTGCAGATGTATTGTTATTCTATTCGCTTCACATAGTTGGCACTCAAAAGTTCTATGGAACGTAGGCGCCCAATTTTTCACTGATGATTGATGATGATTCATGCTAAGTACTTTATTAATCACTTTTGCGCAATTTATGTTTTCTCAAAAAGTTAGGACCTCAACGATTAGATAGTCTTGTCTGTATTACTAAATGTATCTACCTATCTATTTCTATTCCCCAAAAAAAACATAAAGCTCGTTTAAATAGCAATTATTGAAAATTTCACGAAATGATTATCTCTTACAGTGTTTTTTTTTTAGTTAAAAAATGTGCAGCATTTCTCGGTAAAATGCATCTGCACCACACCATGCACAATGAACATGCAGACGATGACGCGCTTATGACTAATTTAATGTAACCTTCATAACAAACAAACAATTTTTATGTCTACCATGAACACATAATAATATTTTACGATGCTTAGGTACACTTACATCGCATTGCGTTGCATTATCTAGAATATTATACCATATTTAGTCTGGAACATAAATAATAGATCTTTTTATGGCAAGAATATTAATATTTTTTCTTTAACTTCTGTGCACTTAAAAATAATATCCTAATTAAAAGAGCATTATGTAAGTACAACATAAATTATAAGATCATAAGATGTTTTCTTAGTATCCTATAAATTTTAGTTCGCATGTTAGTTCGCAAAATGACGATGAAATTCATTATTCTTTTGTTAACAGTCAAACTCAAACTAAAAGTATAATAATTCAATTAAACCATTTACAGGCACTTTTGAATTGTCATGGAGTCGGTCAGTCAGAAATATGAAGCTAGTTGCCCATTCCAAAGCTTAGTAGGTACCTATGGAGAAGAACGGGCAAGAAACACCACGGACACTCTTTTAAATCAAAAAAATTATACAAAAAAAAGGTTATATCATTCATGTTGAAATTATACATGTGAGAACAATGTAGAAAGCACGATAAAATCGTCCATCGGGTAATTAGAAAATAAAAACAAAAAACAATTCAAAAATTAAAATAAGCCGCTAAGATTGGTCATAATCTTAGGTACCAAGGATAATTTTGATTTTTGAATTGTTGTCACAACTGACGGCGCACGTTCACGAACATGACGCATAGATCACCAGGAGCTAAATGATCCAACACACGCGCCACCATCAGAGAGACATCTAAGTGAGCATGACATATTCCCAGCCGCCAGGGCACATTCAAGTCAATGAAAGACATATTACCCGTTAAATGGTAGCTCTATAGTACATAGTACTCACACCTGTGCTATGCAATTATATAATACAAAGGAGATTGAGTTTATACAATGCAAAGATGGTCTTACAATCTTCAGCAGCTCCAACAGCATTTTCAAATGTTAATTAGTTAGTTGTGGTTGTGGAACCGTTAAATTATTATTCACTAAATTCTGCCTGAGGAATAGGAAGATGAAGCCCCTTACCCTGCAGTGGGACAATTCAGACTAGTTACTGTTGGATTAGATTAGCTTCATCCCCTTGGAACTTCTAAAACGACCCAAACAAAAAACATACCCAAATACTTGGTTCAGTAAAAGTTTATCCACGCATAAGACGTGACAAGGCTGTGGCACACAAGAGACAGTAGTGTTGGGTAACTCAGCACACATGCTAGCACAGTTGTAGCTACTCACTTAGATGAAAAGAGTCACTCACTTATTTTATTTTGATGTGCTCTCTGAAATTTTTGTACTTGTGAGTTTTGAACGAAATGAGTCAGCAGATCGACTCACTCACTCTTTTTGTGTATTTTGATCATTGATGTCTTCGTTCACTGTTGCTAGCACAAACATATACCACAGACAGAACTCACCGCACATCTGCTTAGTCAAGAGCGTATGAGTGCCGTGTCGTGTCGCGTTGTCGTCACTAATCACTACACACCACACACCACACACGCGACTCGCGCGGTGACTCGGCGAGTCGGCGAGCACGTGACTCACTGACACACTCACACCACGTTCGTGCTCACAAGCCACCGCAGTCTCGCCTCATTCGTAGTAGCACAGTGTGCTAGCACACTTTGTAAAAAGAGTGACTCGCACGATCCTCATTTAAAAAAAGTGTGCTACCCATCTCTAAGAGACAGGCACTGAAGCTCCGTCGCCGGACACGGACATGTGTGTGAACAAGTTCATATAAAATGTACACACCGATATTTTTTGAGCCCCTGACGGTACACGGCCCGTGCACGGCCCTGATGTGTGTGGGTCTAATCTTATCGCTATGATTGACTGAGCAATCGGCTTCAGCACTACAAGTGTCGATTAAGAAACAATTAAAAAGTTAGTAAGCTTAAATGAAATAAAAATGGAATAAATTCAGATAAGGTAATGCGTACTGCGTCGACCTCGTTAACTTATAAAATTCTATTATTTCTATGTATTATAGATTTATGTATTGAATGTACTGATCGACCTTTCGTTTTTGATATTGTAAAGTACTTATTAATTTATATTGAACAAGGTAAAATTATTGACTTGTTTTCTTTACCTAAGCATGAATGAATTGAAATTGAACGAAATAATTATTTACAATCAATTCTAATTTTTATCAAAAATCTACTGAAGTAGGTAGATAGATATTATTTAATTACTTCGCCCAGTAAAAGTTAAGGTCTTTACCTATGAAATTGCCGTTCTGCAGTACTGGCCATTTCAAATCAAAATAATTTTTGTTTGGCTAAGAATTCTAATTTCAAATTAATTTTATTTTAAAAACATGGATTTTTTTTTCCAAAAGTAGTCATTTCTTTATTGATTAGTGTTACATTTTCATCGCATTTCAATCTTTTTCGTCATCATGGATACGTTAAAAATTCGAGTAATTATGGAATATGAGTACCGTCGTGGCAGCAACGCGGCACAAGCGGCACGCAACATCAACGACGTTTACGGAGCTAACACTACAAACCAACGCACCACCTGTTATTGGTTTGCTCGCTTCCGTTCTGGAAATTTCGACCTGAAAAATGAACCTCGCGGTCGTCCGAAGACTTTGGTCGACAATGACGAATTAAAGGCGATTGTGGAAGCTGATGATACACAATCTACGGCTGAATTAGCAGCAGCTTTCGACGTTAGCGTCAAAACAATATTGGTCCATTTGCGTCAAATTGGCATGGTAAAAAAGCTTGACAAATGGGTGCCCCACGAACTCAATGATCGCCAGCGCGAAGTACGCGTCGAGACGTGGCTTGCACTGCTCAACAGACACACAAATGAAGGAATTTTGAACCGCATTGTTACCTGCGATGAAAAATGGATTCTGTTTGATAACCGCAAGCGCTCAGCAAGTTGGTTGGATCCTGGTTCAGCACCTAAACAATGCCCTAAACGAAAACTTACCCCTAGAAAAGTGATGGTCACTGTTTGGTGGTCTAGCGCCGGTGTGATTCATCACAGCTTCTTACCAAACGGGGTGAGCATTACTGCAGATGTGTACTGTGAAGAACTGAACACAATGATGGAGAAGCTGGCGCATCTCCAACCAGCATTGGTCAATCGCTCGTCTCCGCTGCTCCTGCACGACAACGCGCGACCTCATACTGCACAGCAGACGGTCTCCAAGTTGCAAGAACTGGGGTTGGAAGCTCTCCGTCATCCGCCCTACTCACCAGACCTTGCGCCTACAGACTACTACTTTTTCCAGAATTTGGATAACTTCTTGGCGGGAAAAAAATTCAATACCCGAGAGGCAGTACAAAATGCCTTTGAAGAATTTGTTGCCTCCCGTCCAGCTGATTTCTTTAAGAAGGGCATCAATAAACTGCCACTGCGATGGCAAAGATGCATTGATTGCATGGGTGATTACTTCGATTAATACAAATAAAAAATTCATGAAAAAAATTCGTTTAAATTTTTTCATACAAAACGGCAATTTCATAGGTAAAGACCTATTATATCAATCAGCTGCAGGTATTCTTAGTTGTTTAATCAATAAAAATATTTTTCAAACGATTGAAAAATATTTTACCGATAACATGGTGTATAAAAACTTTTGGTTTAATGTCGTACTACTTCAAGTAGGTCCTTGGTAAGAAATATATTTAAATAGACATTAAAGTTGTTTATAGAAAAAGAAAAAAAACATTCGCTAATAGAAATTAAAAACAAAAGTATCTAAGATTGTTCAATGTCAAAACAATAGGCAGCTGTGTTCACTCTGTCATGCATGTGTGATCCTAGCCTAGGCCTAATATTTTTTTGATATTTGGATAGCTCATACATGACCCTTTAGTGGTGCAATATGAATAAAAAATCCGCGGGTATTCTGGTAGAATGACATGACATGACATGCCTAGCCTTTTCCCAACTATGTTGGGGTCGGCTTCCAGTCTAACCGGATGCAGCCGAATACGAGTATTTTACATGGAGCGACTGCCTATCTGACCTCCACAACCCAGTAACTGGGTAATACGATACCCCTTGGTAAGACTGGTTGTCAGACTTTCGGGCTTCTGACGACCCGTAACGACTGTCAAAGATCCACGAATGACAGCCGGGTCCACCGGCTTAACGTGCTTTCCGAGGCACGGAGGAGTCTCGATATGTAAAGATGGTCACCCATCCACGGACCAACCCCGGCAAGAGTAGCTTAACCTGATGGATCGACCCGTGCGGCTGTTATTACTTAGCCACGAGCTCCTTGAATGACAATAAAATAGAAATTTCAATGATAACCGCGGCATCGTTGCCGTCAGAATGCGCTTGCATGTACTGATGCCGAGGGATGCCCCTGCCGTGCTGTACCGCCAGGGCCCTCACTGTTCCATTTGTAAATTCCTGACCACCATTTTGCATCATAACCGTCAATGCTTCGAACTTTCTCACCATAACATTTCTGACGACATAGATCTTTAATCCAAGTCATATCCCCGGGGTTTCTTAGAATATTTAAAATATTCTGTAAGCATAAATAAGTCATGTTCCAGTACATAATTAAAGTTAATGGTTGTTCGCTGTGTTTACTTAGTCCCTGTAGCCCTCTGGCGATATGCCTATGTCCTAATTGATGGTTTCTGTCGCTGAGATATTTTCTAATCTGTTCTCGTGTTCGTGAGTTGAGTAAAAAATTGTGCTGGGTTGAGCAAATTGTGGTTAGGCTGGCTAGGCTTTGTTGGGTGGCTCTGCTTGTATAATTCAAATTTAAATAATTTAATTCGAGTAACATCTATGTATATGTTATGGACCAAGTAATAAATACGGGCATTTTTCATAATGCCCGCGCATTATGAATAATGACAAGCTACTTAGGGCAAAATAATTAATTATAATTTGAACTTCCTTATTTATCACATTGCCTCGTCATTATAAATATTTCCGTGTGGTCTTTGGGTAATCTAATAATACACAGGTATTTAATAATGGTAAAGTTATCATAGGTCAGCAGAGTGTCTATGAATGGAAATATTTTATATGATTTTAAATATTGATTCTACGTTTGAAATCAAAATAATAGTAATAAAACCTGGTTTTAATTGTGCTGCTCCAAAGGTGACTAGCATAATAAAAATGCCCGGTTGATTTGATTATTTCAATAGTTGTTATCATACTGCCCTCTCATATTGGCCATTTTTCAAACTGCCCGGGCATTTTTTATAATGCCCTAATAATCACTTAGTCCATACATATACATATAATAAAACAGTAGAAGCTGGTGTCTGTATGTGTATTTGTTTGTTTGTTCGCGCACATCTCCGCAACTACTGAACGAATTTTCATGTAGGTAGTTTTCACAGGTAGATAGAGATTAATTTGGAGCAGTTTATAGGCTTGATATATAGCCCAGCTGAAAATCAATCTGTATTTTAGAAAGAAGATTTTCTTTCATAATTCCATTCCCAGCATTATATTCAACATCTTGGCAAGCACATTGAAATTACATAGCAATATTTTGATGCTAAAGCAACTATACAAACCAATTAATACTATCTCAACGATGACGGCAAAATTGTACCGAACTCAATTTGTAACCCAGTAATACACAGTTCTGTAATGCATTTATAATTGTTAAATTGTTTAATAACAGAGAAATAATTGGCACTTATTATAATAACATTCTTTATTGTACTTGTTGGTTAATAACCAGCTACTTGCTTGAACGAATTTATTGATTTATTAAATTAAATTAGAATCAGGTTAAGAACCTATAACAGCCTGCCAGCCTGTAAAACGGGGTTTCACCACGGATAAACGCTTTTTCATTTTTTGTCAAAGTTGAGGATTGATGCTAAGTACTATGTGTGTGACGAAAACTTTTAATTTCTCTCACCTTAAAAAGCATTTATAGCTCAACAACAGTTGTGTCTTCGTCCATTAGCGTGAGTTACTGTAATCAAAATTGTAAATAAATCAATAATTAATAACATCTAATGAAATTCAAATATTTTCATAAAACGAATACGCGAAATCGTATGTTAAATTAATGTCGCCATTGAAGCTGCACGTTGTATATTATCCCTTTCTTCCATACTTCTCTATTAGCCGTCATCTCAAGAGTTATTAAAGGAATAGTAGACAGGCTAGAAAGGGGGTGCCCTTTCTAGCCTGTCTACTGTTCCTTTAATTTTCATTAGCCATTGACAACTGGCCGGAGGGTACTCTCAAAACGAAGGTATAATCTTTTGCAGTCACCATTTGCCCTGAAATTTCCTTCAACTCATGGCCCAGACGCCCTAGACAAAGTGACATTCTATCAGCGATAACGATGATAGAAAAGGCAAATGTGTAGGACTGACATAAGCTATCGACAAGCTTATGTCAATCCTGTTGAAAGTTGTTGTAGAAATACGAAACGCTTTCGAAGCGATTGTCACTTGTCTAGGCCCTCAGATCACATCGTTCACAGCCTGTACATATGTTCCTCTGAAGAGCCTGAAACTCTCTGCTAGTTGGCACTATGTAGTTGTAGTCATCATATTTGTGAAGCGCGGGCGTTTTGGCGCTCTGTCATATACAATTTTAAAATTCGAATAGTTCTGATTCGCAGCCAAAATTAAATAAATGACTTTTGATTTTGTTTAGATTTCTACGGGTAATTATGATTGAAATTATACATTATTATAATGGAAATTCTTACATAAAAACCAAATTATTGTAAGACTGAAAATAACATTCAAGCAACCTTCGGAAAACGAGCTTCGAATCGTGAGTACTTTCAAATGGTTTTAATTACTTCATAAACTTAAGAACTTCCCATTCCAAGTTTATTTCCGTGTCCTTTCATTTCATTCTAATATTCTGTCGAACAATTATTTATGGCTACTCCTCACACCCTTGGGACGTAGTCCATGATATCTAGTTGTTGGCGTAATGTATGTCGAGCCTTAGGCACAGTATAGACAGAACAGAAGCCTAACTGTGTCGTGTTCTTGGAATAGTCGCAATATGTGAAAAAGGGCGGACTCTTTGAGATTTTCGAAAGATTTTTAATTCAAGTAATCTCATGCAAATCAATCAATCTGCCTAGCCTTTTCCCAACCATGTTGGGGTCGGCTTCCAATCTAACCGGATGCAGCTGAATACCAGTATTTTACATGGAGCAACTGCCTATCTGACCTCCACAACCCAGTAACTGGGTAATACGATACCCCTTGGTTAGACTGGTTGTCAGACTTTCGGGCTTCTGACGACTCGTAACTACTGTCAAAGATCCACGAATGACAGCCGGGACCAACGGCTTAACGTGCTTTCCGAGGCACGGAGGAGTCTCGATATGTGAAAATGGTCACCCATCCACGGACCAACCCCGGCAAACGTAGTTTAACCTGATGTATCGACCCGAGCGGCTGTTATTACTTAGCCACGAGTTCCTCTCTCATGCAAATGTAATCGACTTTTTTCGACGTATTTACTGGAATAATGCTTTAATTATTACATCACACGTGAATTTCCCTAGAGTATAGAATTATAATGAACTTATTTTGCTCAATCATTGCTGCTGTGGTGACAGCTGCCATGAAATTCTATAACACACCCATTGTTAAATAAGTACCTAGTTATAGTTTCACTACCTAGGAAACTGAAAGAGAACAATTTAGCAACATTTTTTATTTTTTTTAAACTTTGCCCCACACTAGGAATTTCTTCCTGTATCGTGGGTGCGTTTACAAACATAGAAACTTACATACACTAACACCCAGACCCGGAACAACTACTTGCAGATCATACAAATATTTGTTCCGTGCGGGGATCGAACCCGCGACACGTTGCGCAGCCGTCCATCGCTCAGCCACTGCGCCAACCGTGTCGTCTAAATGTTTGTCGTCATTTATATGTTTGTAATGTGAAAGTTTTCATAAGAGAAGCCACATTTTGCAAAGACAAGCCGAAAATCATTTTATACAGCTCCTTTACCACTGAAGCCTTCTTAGTTTCACTACTGTTCCATCCACTTACCATGTCCAAGCTGGTCAGTCGTGAGATTCTCTCTGCCGGGGGCACGGGGCTTGTTTATAGCCGTATTTAATTACTACGCCCAGTGAATCTAGATTATTACATTAGTTATGGGCTGTCCTGTGGCAGATCACGAAGCTAATAGGCCGATAGTTAATAAACGATGCCACCTTAGATTTTTGTTCTGATATTTTGTGTCGTATTACATGTCTGAAAGTCGTGCGATTGCCGGGTAGCGTGACTGTTCAGACCATAGATTTGATCGGCGAAAATGATTAACGTCCGGAATTTGCAGAACATTTGATAATAGTTTATCATCTCATGCAGGAGTCTAAACGTCTCTGGTCGTGGGCCTAATCAAGTAGTCCTGAGGGTCCTGAGGTCCTAGACAAGTGAAAATCGCTTCGAAAGCGTTTCGTGTTTCTACAACGACTTTCAACAGGATTGACATAAGCTTTACGACAGCTTATGTCAGTCCTATACATTTTACCTTCTCCATCATCGTTATCGCTGATAGAATGTCACTTTGTCTAGGGTCTCTGCAAGGTTTTATATTATGTTGTTGTTCTGGTGTAACTTATTTTCCACTTACATAAGTTGATGGCCGATTGGCCTACTGTAAAAAGTTATCCGAAAATTATTTTTGGAAGAAAGCTTTAAAGCCTTTTAAAGCCATTTTAACTTTACAACCGCTGGCTCGATGAGATCAAAAGAGGTCAAACAAACAAACAATCAATATGCCTAGCCTTTTCCCAACTATGTTGGGGTCGTCTTCCCGTCTAATCGGATGCAGCTGAATACCAGTATTTTAGATGAAGCAAATGTCTATCTGACCTCCACAACCCAGTAACTGGGATACGATACCCCTTGGTAAGAATGGTTGTCAGACTTTCGGGCTTCTGACGACCCGTAACGACTGTCAAAGATCCACGAATGACAGCCGGGACCAACGGCTTAACGTGTTTTCCGAGGCACGGAGGAGTCTCGATATGTAAAGATGCAAGCGTACAACCGGGGTTGTACGCTTGCATCTTTCAAGCGTAGCTTAACCTGATGGATCGACCCGTGTGGCTGTTATTAATTAGCCACGAGCTCCGAGAAACAAACAAGAGATATCCACATAAGACAAACGTGGCTACTGAAACCTTAACTCTTTCCACCAAGTTAAAAAAAAATATCGATTAAAAGAAAATCGATGGCTAGAGTCTGATCAACGAAAACTATCCAAGAAAAATGGCGGCAATTTAAAACAATCAAGAGCTGTCAACCTACTGCTTAAACAGAATCGATACCCACTATTTATTATTCAAGACATATTGCGATACTTACATCAGTATTTCATATTATAATAATTAGACACGTTATATTGTATTTAAATAATAAATATTAAATAATAATCCGTAATAATTCGATTCGATTTCGTATTAGATTATAATTCGTGGTCAGCTTTCGTTGGACTATAAAAACATACAGCTAGTCTAAAAAAACTGCACACAGCACAATACCAATACCAAAAAACTCCACAATCCATATTCGGCATCCACATCTACAGCTCTTAATCACAGACGACAACTGCCGGCGGCACGCTCTAACTCAAGCAAATGCGCCTGCGCATAAATCTCGCACACTGATTAAAACCCAGTTAACAATGACGGCTATAACGTCGCCGTGCTTCTGAAGGCTAATTGTATGATAATTCATGCAAAATGGATGATTCAATGGATATTCTGTAGTTGTCTTTGTAGCCTGGAGGGCCGAAAGTCGCATGATGTATGGGCGTCGGTAGCTAGTTGTTGGAT
Source organism: Lithophane ornitopus (assembly GCA_948473465.1). NCBI lineage: Eukaryota > Metazoa > Arthropoda > Insecta > Lepidoptera > Noctuidae > Lithophane > Lithophane ornitopus. Next base: position 14,388,094 of record OX419622.1, on the reverse strand, counting down.
TAATGAATTGATGTCGATCTGTGAATTAATTGTTTGTGAAACGCCTTTCTGTATCTCAGTTTTCACCTGACATAGTACCTATAACGTAAATGGGCCATGAAAATTCGTTAGAGAACAGTGTGGCGGCATCTACATCGCCACATGCGAACTACACATCAATGACCTGAGGCCCTAGACAAAGTGATATTCTATCAGCGATAGCGATATTAGAAAAGCTTATGTCAATCCTGTTGAAAGACGTTGTAGAAATACGAAACGCTTTCGAAGCGACTGTCAATTGTCTAGGCTCTCTGACGTCACACAAATCCTGCATCGCGCAAAAACAGTTTACCGCGCGATCGACTTCATGACATCGATCCTCGGGCAGTTGCCCGTCAGACCCGACACACAACTTGAGGCAATTTGTTCGGCAGCAATAACCCTATTCATTCTCATGTAAATACTAAAGTTTAAGTAATCTATCAATTAGTATAATGGATCTCCTACTCTTTGTTACGAAACTTATTTACTTCTTATTTTTTATTCACTTCACATCTTATATTTTTCGGGCCACTATTGGGCCGAAAAATATAAGATAAGGTACCACATACCATTTATATGGTATCATCGTTGAAGTTTAAAGACATTGGGACACTAGTCACTTGGGACACGAAGGCTACCTAAAAAGACACTTTGGAAATTTAGGATTCTGCAGGAATTAATACAATTTACAACTAGCTTCATATTTCTGACTGACTGACTCCTTGACAATTCAAAAGTGCCTGTAAATGGTTTAATTGAAATAAATACTTTGAGTTTGAGTTTGAGACGTTTTTGTGACGTACACAAAACTTTGCGAAATGTGGGTGTAGGTACTATAGGTACCTACCTACCTACAACTCTGCCCAATCCTTCGGGGAAACCAGGCATGAAATTAACGACTCACGGGCAGTTTCTTCATCAAAAGTAACATAGTCCTGGAAAATAAGTCAAATTTGAGCAAGTATCTCGGAATGAGAGATAGTCAGCTATAAACTTGTATAAACCTTTATTTTGACAGCCTTAAACTTGTCAGAAAACCTACTTATCGTAGGGTGTCCGCGTCTTCAGATATTCCAAGGTCAAAGGTCAAAAAAACGATTTTTTTACACATTTATTGCAAATATCTCGTTTCCTATGGGTTTTATGCTATTTGTATGTTTGTAAATATTGTTGAAGACTAAATTTTGTACAACTTTTGTATACACATTTTTTTAATATCTTGAACCATTTTCGGGATAGAGGGCAGAGCGCGCGCAGTGGTTAACTATTTAGAGTATCATTCGAGGTCAACCTGTAGTCCCGATTAAAAACACGCCGTATAAAGTTTATTGGACTAACAGCCAAACTAACGTCATAAAGTCAAAGAAACGGATAAAGGAGATCATTCACCGTCCATACGTTTTTGGGCTATATATGTGAAAATGCCGGCCAAACAAAAAAAAAGCTATATTCTGAAAGAGTACGTTTTTCTCTTAATTTTTTATTACTACAACCTATTACTTTAATTAGATTACTATTATTAATTATTTTAACTAAAACATACTGAAAACAGTATTTTTCAAAATCGTATAACAGCGCAGGGAATTGCCCTACAGATTTGTTCTCATAGTGAAAAGTGAAGAAAATAACATGCTCTAACGGAATATATCAATTTTTTTGGTTGGCCGACACTTTCACAATTTAGCCCAAAATGAATGATGTCCTTTGTTTCTGTTTGACGTTACTTTGGCTGTTACTTTTGATGAAGAAACTGGCCGTTAGACATTTCATTACATATGTTTAATCAGTATTTGGTCTTAAGAACACCTCTACCTTTTCCCATCACGGTGTTAGACTAACATTTATCATCACAAGTTCAGACAACAATCACTTTCTCATAGACTTTTTCCTCACAATACTTAGCGCAATGCGGAGGAGCGTGCGGTATTGAATGTAAATCACCCTCCCACGCGGTGACCTTGCAGTATGGACGATGCATTCTTGTTGCCATCGACTGTTGCTATCCACACCATCTGTATTTTAGATGGTAGATTATGGTAGGATGGATGTTTTATAGTCGAAACTCTTTCCTTAAGAGTTAAGAAGATGTGTAAAGTCTACTTTTTAATATCGTAGACTGATTTGACACGTGCAAATGTCAAACTCCAAATTGAAAAAACAAACAACTATCACTTATTTTGACATTTCTACTAATTTGACATTTGACGTTTGACATTTGCACCTGTCAAATTAGTCTACGAGATTAAAAAACAGACTTTAGTTTCCGTTTTCCCAGACAAGCCTTCTGGAGTTCTTGTCCTCTAAGGCCCCAAAATAGAAACCTCAGAATTGCAAATAATTAATCGGCAAGTACGTTCTCCATTTTGTGCAAGGACATGTCCGGGTAGTAATGTCAGATTAACTATCGTTTACTGATGCGTAACAACATCCGTTAAGTCTGAAAGGCATGAATGGAATTACAGCTAAGGACATGATGCATTTTTAACCGACTTCGAAAAAGGAGGCGGTTTTATGTTCGAATATACAGGGCTAAATTTTAATCGTTTTAATCCTCGTAAGAGGTCATTGTCCTCATCATTATGAACAACTTTCACTATGAGACCAACCCCAGCTGTCCCCTACATTTATGTTCGCATAACTCGTCAAAACGTACGGAACAGCAGCTTTTTTTTTTCGCGATTTCAGTTTTCGTCCCGTAGTGAAAGTTGTTCATAATGATGAGTACAATGACTCTTTAAGAGATTTCGTGTATGAAAAGATACACCTTATACAGGATGTTAGGGTAGACACCGTTATCCTTGTCATTGTGTGGTTAGTGTCATTTATAATATACTTTTTCTATGGGACCAACTTTGAAATCGCACAAAAAAACAGAGTGTTCCATACATTTTGTCGATTTAAGTAAACACAAATGTATGGAACAGCTGATTTTTTTTCGCGATTTCAAGGTATGTCCCATAGAAAAAGTTTATTATAAATGACACCAAACCACTAGTTTCAAGGATAACGGTGTCTACCCTAACACCCTGTATATATATTTTTTTTATTTATGTTCATCGATATTTTTGTCTATGGTAGACCGATTGTGTTTTTTTTTTGTAAAAAAGTTTTAATTATTGTCTCGGTTTTCAAATTGACAAAATCTTGTAGAGCCTCTATCAGCGGTTTCTATTTCCAAAAGTGGAGCCACAGACCTGTTTTCCAAAAAAAAATGGATATATAACTCCACTTAAACGAAACTACATTTCGATCGATCGATCCTAATTTCTCAATAAATTAGCAAAATGATAGAAAAGGGTTCCATACATATCCTCTAAAGATCCTGAGGCTGAGGTGGTCTACCACTAAATAAAGGTCTTAGCTGTTATAACTCGAGGTAATGCGACGATTCCGAGTTAAATTGAAATGTATTACAAGTGGGGTGGAATGCATTGTCGTTGTAGCAAGTAGGGATAGCAAAAAAAGTTAAACAAAATGATTTCCCGGAAATTATTATCCCGAATTTTGCAGTATTTTAATTTGTGTTATATCTGACAAAAAAAAATCTACAAGAGTGGGCTATTCACATCTTATTGTATTTTTTATATTTTCGTAATAAAACTAATTATGTGACACAAATAAATTCCTTAAATTGTTTTGTTTTCTGAATGGTATTCAATAAAAAGATCGCAGGGGACGCCCTAGAAGGACATTATAGGTGATGTTCTTCAGAAAGGTCAGGTGCGTGGTACTCGCAATCTGCATGCGTGTATGACCAGATGTATGAACGTAAACGAGGCAAAAGGAGTAGGTATGTAAGGATCGTAGCAAGTGGTGTTCTGTAGTTTCTGCCTTCCCCCATGGGAAGAAGGCGTGAGTTTATGTTGTGTAAAAAAGAAAAACCATAGACACAAAAAATTGAATAATAAATAAAATATAAAGTCCTTGAAAAAAATTCTTGGTACGTACGTGCTAACAAGCAACCTAACAGAAAAAGACGTAATTTTTATCGTCAACAATTTATACGTTGTTCTATATAATGAAACTATATAAATTCAGTATTTTAACTTCGCTCCTCGAGGCGTCATAGAACCTACCTTATTAAGGTACATAACTTTATTCAACTCGATACGAAAACCAATAAAAATGATAAAAAGTTTCACAACCCTGAATATATTATTTGAAAAAACTAGCTTCGCCCGTGGCTGTGGTCGAGAATAATATTGTCTTTTGTTAATGTCACTTAAGAAATAATTAATATTGGCATGGGTACTAATACTAGGTACACCTCTGCCCAAGCCTTCAGGGAATACAGCCGTGACATTATATGTTAATTTTGACATCTATAGGACAGAATATTGTTTAAGTACTTTTTTTAACGATTTTTCAGGAACTCGTGGCTAATTAATGCCAGTCGCACGGGTCGATCCATCAGGTTAACCTACGCTTGCCGGGGTTGGTATTTGGATGGGTGATCATCTTTATATACCCAGACTCCTCCGTGCCTCAGAAAGCACGTTAAGCAGGGAGTCGATATGGGTCGTCAGAAACCCGAAAGTCTGACAACCAGTCTTGCCAAAGGGTATCATATTTTACCCAGGTACTTGGGTTGTGGAGGTCAGATAGGCTTATAGGCGCTCCATGTAAAATACTGATATTCCGTAAGTAAGCCGTAAGCTGACCGCAAAATAGTTGGGAAAAGGCTAGGCATGATGGCTTTTATACAGCTATAATTTTTGTAAGTTGTTTTTTTTCTTTCCTTCATGTTTTAGAACCATTTTCATTGTTTAATTTTAATTTATGTTACTGTAGCAATAACTCTCTTTTTCTATGCAATTCAAAGGCACAACTAGAATTTTTATTGTCCGTTTGTTTTTTTATTGAAAAATTCCACGTGAGAGTTGCGGAGTTATAGCAATTCCTTGCTTAAAAGGGGACTCTGAATGTCGTAAAGAAACGCACTTATTTTCATAAACTTTTTTTTCTTCTTCTTTTGTTTACACACGAAACACACAACCCTCCTTTTGGTTAAACCCTAGTCGGGTAAAAAAATTAAAACCGTCACGCATTTCCCCCGATACTAAAGGGCATTACTTTCCACATTAACAAGTTTGCAAAGCAAAACTACAAATGACGCGAATAAAAACAACTTATTTAAATTTTCTAAACAGACACACAACGCGGACGCAATATCTTAGTGTCTTTATTATAAGCAGAGATAAAATGTACGCATTCTTTAACTTTTTGATTCAATTACAAGCCATATACATATCGAAGTATCGTCTGATAGAGCCTACTACATATAAATGGGTTTATCAACGCAGGTTCGCGAGTCTTGTTGTCCAGTATAGCTTGTACAAAAAACTGTTTGGTTATGCATTCGTCGTGAGCGTCGCTAGTTAAATAGGCATATCTATGTGTTTATCTATTACTACCAACCCGCCCCGGCTTTGCACGGGTAGCAGAGCATATATATGTCTTTTTTTTTCTGTCGTAGTGTCGTATCTGCCTGTTCCGTCGAGCATGTGGGTTGGATTAAAATGTAACTGATGTTCATCCTCATCATCATCTTCCTGCCCTTGTCCCATGTTACTTGCGGTCGGCGCAACACGTTTTCTTTTTCCACTCTCCCCTGTCAACCGTCACGCTATCATTTACTCCCTTCTCTTTCATATCATTCCTCACACAATGCATCCATCTTTTCTTTGGCCTTCCTCTCCCGCTCTTTCTTCCATCCTCATCACAGGCCCATACCAGGCCAAACGATTACTTTTCAACTGATGTTCATGCCACTTGGAGTATTTTACATCGTCATATTTCAGCCAATTTTCACAAAACCTTAATTAATTATACACCTAAACCTTTCTCATGGATCACTCCGTCGATTAGTGAAAACCGTATAAAAATCCGTTCGGTAGTTTTTGAGTTTATTGCGTTCAAATAGACAGACAGACAGACGCGGCGGGACTTTGTTTAATAATATACAGTAGTGATGTTTTCTTTGTCTCTGAAGTGCGTTTGGTTGTTGTTTATTTCTCTGTTGATGGACAGTAATTTATAGATGAACAGTGTTTATGGTCAAAAGGCTACACAACTAACGGAAAAGTGTGTGTTCATTTCTTCGCTAGAGGTACAGACAAATGTTTTAAAAGGTATTTTCCATCTACTTTGTCGGCAAAACTTAATGATTACAAGAGAATTCATGGCTTTGTAAAATATTAGCCAGGCAGCTAAGAACGTCGGTAACAAATCATAAATATTTAATTACCAACTATAATTTGTACTTATTAAAACTTGGACTTATGATTATTAAGTGTTCCCCAAAAGTTTAAAAGCTGTCGTTTAAATGTTATCAGACCTATAATGAAAAAGCTTTAAAAAACAAGATACACAAAACATAACATCACGCCTGTATTCCCTGAAAGGTTGGGCAGAGGTGTAAAGGTTCCTACAGTACCCAAATTTCCAGTTATGTTAAAAGTCCCATGTAATAGGGGGCGAGCCTATTGCCAGCAACCGGGCACAAATCCAGACTGCGGGCTGCTGCTGAGAAATTCCTGATCGAAAAACCCAGGACATGCTCTACAGTAGCGCTTGCTACCACTGGAACAACGATATTACATGTATCTACAAAAAAAACTTCTCAAGTCATCTTCACGTATTTCAAAATAAAATAAATTATTTCCCGTTTAAACTGATGTTGCTAACGCTACATTATCGTTGTGCGTTTAAATCACGCAACTTGGACTTAACGCGTCCGTCGTTCACGAGTCACGACTGACTTATAGCACCCTTAAATGTCCGCGGTGTCCATCTGAACCAAGACCTACCCTACTTACGAAACATTTCAAGATAGGAGGGAAATATTGCCATAATTATAGCTCTTTTGAACGATAATTTCGAAAGAGTTATAATTATGGCAATATTATTTGGTTTCTACTATTGAAGAAAAAAAATAAATTTTTGTTTTTCTTCAAAAGAAGAAACAAAATCTGTGCCTCCTGTGATGAGTGATTTTAGTCGAGTTGTACCCTTTTTGTGATTTTTACATAGAAATTATCAGAAAAAAATTGCGTTTTTTTGGTCTAACTCACGTTCTTTTATCTGCTATAGTTTCGGAGATAGTTGGGTGCAAAAGGATACAACTGCCAGGATTTTGGCCAAAAAATCGTGAATTTAGATATATGTCAAGTTGTAACCCCTATAAGTAATTGCTCAACACATTTTTGTTTCGTGCTTCATGGTATAAGATCGATTATATTAATTTTCACATTTTATTTTTCAGTATATTTATCGACAACTTATAGGTGCAACATAATATAACTGTACTTGTATCATTTATAACGTAATTTTAGCACATATCGGAAATACGAAAAGGTACAACTTACAGGTTTTTCATAAATTACTTTAGAACTATAATATGTAACATAAAAATTAAAATGCACAGTGAAAGTGAATGTTTTTATCTACAACATAAGGTACTTATGTCTAGCCTAGCCCACTTAGTCCACGAACTGGATTTTTTTAAATCTTGTTTTTGTTCTCCTGTAAAGTTTTGATTTTTTACTTGTATCACTTGTCACAGGAGGCACAGAAATAATATTGCCATAATTATAACTCTTTCGAAATTATAGTTTTTATATTTATATTTTTTTTTTTTTGGCAAGTGAGTCATGCTGGCCACCAGTCTCACAAACAAGGTTTAATATTATACTAAATTTTTATTTTTTTATTGTATAAAATTTTGCCCGCGGCTTCGCCCTCGTTATTTCGGAAAATATTCCTCAGGACCATAGGTAATACCGGGATTAGAAGCACAAATAGGGTGTGTTAATCCAGGTTATAAACTAAATGTGTGCTAAAGTTCACCCAAATCCGTTCAGTCCTTTTTTATCCAATCCGGAACATACATCCAGATAAACAAACAAAAATTCTAAAAGCTATATTTTCGCCATCAGACTCGTAAACACCTCGTAGCAATTAATGTACAGTTTTCTCTTCGTTACTATATTATTAAATCTATAGATGTAGATATAGATTGCAATCTTTTCCTCATATCATACGACACAAATAATTGTATTGCTGACATCAGTATCTTGCTCTTGTTGTTGAAAAAATTGCCAAACTTTTATTGGTGGGATACGAGGCTTTAGGCTACTTTGAATGCTTATTTTGTCTTTTTTTTTGTTGTAATGTGCGTTTTGTTTTTGCAGAATAAACAATTTTTCTTTCTTCCTTTTTTTCTCTGTCATTTTCTGAAGGTTTTTCCCGAATTTGCACAACGGGGATTTTCCTTCAAAGTGAAAAAGACAGAAATAAAATACGTTTATTTGCGACAAACATGACGCAAAGAAAGGACAAATACACGAAAATAACAATTTGGGCAAATATGCGTCACTCACAACCACGCGAAACGGCCATGCCAATCGTTATTTTGATCTGTTTATTTGCCGACCCTACCAAAGCGTTGTTCGTTTAACTTTCGCACGTAGTACTTAACTCGGGTCTATTGCTCTCAATGACGTATAGACGCAGCTATATCACTTGGAGAAAAGCACGCGACGCAAATGTAAACTAAACTAAACGTAGTGCTTTTGGAAAGTTCTTACTTCTGCCTAAAATATATCGCTTAGGGTTGGATTGAAAATCTATGAAGTCAATTTTCAAAATGTGCTACAAACCAAATATGTATAAGTATGTAATAAATACACACAATACAAAAAAAGACAATAAACACAGTATATTTAATTGATTATCAAATTGACACAGTACCTACGCCTGTTTGTCCATAAGGCCGTAGGCAGTGGGGGGGTTTTGGGGGTTCAAACCCCGAAATGCGAGAAACCAGAATCTCAATCCAGAGATCGACCCCCTAGGGTACCTCCTTATACAGATAATTGCATCTATTTCGCATAGGCGTACTTTATAATCTACAATACCAGTAAAAGTATGTTTAAATACTGTATTTTTATCGACTTTGTATTGAATCAATTCCTGTAACTTCAGCATTCTCTGAGATATTCTAACCTCCCCCAGCCTCTCAGTAAGAGTTTAAATACTGTATTTTTATCGAGACTTTGTATTGAATAAATTCCTGCAACTTCAGCATTCTCTGAGATATACTAACCTCCCCCAGCCTCTCAGTAAGAGTTTAAATACTGTATTTTTATCGAGACTTTGTATTGAATAAATTCCTGCAACTTCAGCATTCTCTGAGATATACTAACCTCCCCCAGCCTCTTCCAGGCGGGGTGCTAAAATTTTCGAGCTCGCTTCGCTCGCTCTTGCATTTTTTTGCATCATCCTTCTCAAACTTATCTGCATATTAAGTCGATAAAGTTACTTCTCTTTCTGTATGATCGGTCAAAGAGAAAGAAAGCCTAACGTATTCGAAGCTGAATGCTAAAAATGTTGAGCTCGCTTCGCTCGCACTTTTTTTTTTTTAATTACCGGAGAAGAGGAAAATTGCTTTTATTGCTTAAATACTATATTTTTATCGACTCTGACTTTGTATTGAATAAATTCCTGCAACTTCAGCATTCTCTGAGATATTCTAACCTCCCCCAGCCTCTCCCAGGCGGGGTGCGAAAATTTTCGAGCTCGCTTCGCTCGCTCTTGCATCCTTTACTGCATCATCCTTCTCAAACTTTTCTGTATATTAAGTCGATAAAGTAACTTCTATTTCTGTATGATCGATCAAAGAAAAAGAGAAACCTAACTTATTCGAATCTGGATGCTGAAAATTTCGAGCTCGCTTCGCTCGCAGTCATTTTTTTAATATTTCCGAAAAAGAAGAATTCTTTTTTTTTTATCTGTATTTACTACTTTTCTACCCTCTCTGAAATCAGAAATAGGTACTTAATTTCTTTAAAAAAAAGTTTCCAATAACCCCCCTCCGAAATGAATTCCTGGCTACGGCCCTGCGTGTACGCACATACGAACAAGAACATGGTGAACACGAACATCGAATACTTTGTTCGCATGTGTCATCGTTTGTCGTCAAAAATTTTTCGTGGCGATTAAATTTCGAAGCGGTTGAGAGCGACCTGTGTTCGTATGGGGTTCGCGTTCGCATTGCTCAACGTCAACACGTACGAACCAAATGTTTCGTGTTCACCATGTTATGTTCGTTCGTGCGTACAGGGCTTTATATTATATGCCCTTAGATATAGCCCTTTCATACAAATCTTCTTTCATAGAATGACAGTTTTGTGTTGAGTCCAATTAATTTAAACCAATGTGCCAAACAATTAAATTCCATTGTTTTACCTATAATATACGGAACAAAGTCTTGATACAATGTATGCTTAATTAAAACGATCTGCCGGCTTCCAGTCTAACCGGATGCAGCTGAATACCAGTATTTATGTATGCCTAATTAAGTACCTATTTAAATGAACTAGGAAGATCGATTTCCAGAAGCAAACTTATAAAAAGTTCCAGCCAATGTCCACAGTATAGAACTCAGTTTTTCTCATCAATCCACCCTAGTTTTATTAGGTCGTCAATCCATACTAAAAAGCAACAGTAATAAATCAACAACCACTTAACAAACGAGCACGTCTATGGAACGAACACCCGGTGATACCTTTCATAATACTAACTCAATACAAAATCCTAACAATTATCACAAACAGGCTCCCGAACGACAATCCATCACTTTTTTTCATCACAAACATTTCTCGTAAGGAAATTGTTAAAATACCAACGGTGGTTTTATAAAGTAAAAACTATAGGAGTACTGGCATTAATTGCTGTGTGAATAATTATATGACGCCCTCTATGCTTCGAACGTGTTTTTGTATCACACCTAAGCCTGAGAATCCAATAATTGTGGCTCGTATTCATGGATTAATTACATGTCCTCGACGACGGCTGGTTTACTCTCTGTACGTGTGTGGAGAGATGATACGGCCACGACTGTTACTCTTCAGGATGCTGGATGCAGCCTTAGAAGGGGAGAAATTAGCAAGTTGAAATGGCAGTTGGAGCTTTTTGATTGGTAACAAGAAAATGATGAGTCCTTTATTGACTGCTGTGTTATATTGGTATACGAGTATTCCGTATAAAGAGCCGTCTTTTGCCCACATATTATGTCTTCAGAGGGCCTAGACAAGTGACAATCGCTTCTAAAGCGTTTCATATTTCTACAACGACTTTCAACTGGATTGTCATAAGGTTTTCGATACCTTATGTCAGTCTTATACATTTTTGCCTTTTCCATCATCGTTATCGCTGATAGATTGTCACTTTGTCTAGGGCCTCAGATCCATCCATATCCAGTCTCGTACAATCATCAGTACTAATCGGTTATCAAAAGCAACCAAATTAATGTTTGCGGTATCTTGCGTTTGAAGAATGCTGCTCCTAAGTAAGTACCCTGAAAACATACTTTAATCAATTAATAACATGAATTTAAAACAATCTTTGAAACATGTTGTTATTGGACAGAATACCCGCGAATTTATTCCATACTAAAATTATAAATGCGAAAGTGAGTTTGTTCGTATGTTACGCTTTCACGTTAAAACGGCTGAACGGATTTGGATGAAATTTTGCACAGGGGTAGACCTTGACGTAGAGAAGGGCATACTTTTAGTTAGCTAGTACTTACAAGTATTTTTTATTTAATTTATTTATTTAAACTTTTCGCACTCAATAAAGGTACAAAGGCGGACTTAGTTAGGCATTCTCTACCAGTTAACCGAGGGTGGTGAAGAGATTAGATGCCAGGAGCATTGTTTGAGAGGAAGAAATAAAAAAAAAAAACATTCTGCATCTACTTTATGACACCTCTTTAGGTCATGACGTCATGAGCTATCCGAACATCAAAAAATATTTGGCCTAACTCTTAACGGGGAGGCGTTAAAATTGATTCGCTGTTACAATGTATAATAATAAGGTAGATACCAAGAAAATTAACGAAAGAAACATCGTTCAACACAGCATTTGAAACTAAGATAAAATTCCCTCATTGCCAGCCATAATGTTTCTTCGCCTCACTATCCCTTCAAAAGCTCTTAGCTGGGCATTAGGTACTATCGTAGGCAACAAGTAACAAGTACTAAAAAGTCTATATTTCCCTCCCATTTTAGATAAACATGGAAATAAAGCAGTCGCGCGAATACCAATTAGGTGTCCGTGTGATTAGTAAATGTAGTGGGATGTCTGTGATTCGAAGTGTACCTACTTGTTAGTTGTAACACCGGTTGAGTTCACACTCGAGTTACGTTAGGAAAGCACACCTAAATAAAAATGCTAATAAAAATAAATTATTAGCATTTTATTTTATTTTATGTATGAACGTAAACGAAACAAAATGAGTACCTACCTGTGTAAGGATCGTATCTGCAGGGATGTCTAAAGTCCGAAAGGGATACCGGGGCCCTTGGTAACAGGCAACTGAAGGAATACGGGTGGGTTTTAGTCAGTAAAAGTCTGACACGCTCTCCCGCTCCGCCCAGAGCGAGAGAAGTCATTCGATGATTTCCCACCGTCAAAAAAAATATGTATGGCGTTCTGTAGTTTCTGCCTACACCCATGGGAAGAAGGAGTTTTATGTACAGCCACAGGCTTTAATTGATAAGCCACCTTCAAACTTTTCAATTTTACAGTTTCATACATTCACGAGATTACACGATTAAACACGAACTCAAACCGTGCGCTCGTAAACAAGATGACAAATAAATCACTTAGGTATAATCGGAAATAGTCTTATCCTTATAGGGTTGAATAATAAGTTCTCAATGATAAAAATAAATAAAATGTTGCATTAAGTTTATCCAATCTATTTTCGTAGGTCGTAGGTTTGAACCCTGACAGGCGCTTTACTTTGTGTAAATTATTTCATCGCCACTGCTCTCAAAACGGTGAAGGAAAACATCGTGAGGAAACCGGCATGTCCTAGAACCAAAAATTCGAAGACATGTGACATCTACCAACCCGCACTGGGCCCGCGTGGTAGATTACGGCCCGCTCCCTCTCACGGAGTGGAGGTCTGTGTCCCAGCAGTGGGAACATTATAGGCTGATTATAAAATCTATTTGATACTGACCTCGTTAGAATCAGAGCTCATTAATCGATTATTTTGAAAACTTATCTGAAGACAGTGACAGTTGAAATGTCGATGTCAGAGACGTTAATTTCGAAGTGGTCGAAATGACTATTATTATTCCTCCGTACGCTAACGTTACTATCGCTACGCTTAAACAATCGTTGCTAGGTTACTGTTGCTAGACCTGCTATTGGTTGACTTTGGGTAGTCACTCTGCTGTCAAGTTTGTAGTTCTGGTTCTCAGGTTAGCCAACCGGTAAAGTTATCAAAGTCATGACTTTCCGTGTCGGGAACCGAATAAACCCGATTTGCATTACACGGCTAAAATATGAACAGTGCCAGGTGGCTCATCAATTAAAGTCCGTGACTGTACATGTATTTTATTAATATCGGTTCAGAAAGTTGTGAAAAAAAATAAAAAATCTTCCAGTATTTATTAAAAACAGGAGCGGAGGCTTTCTATAGACGAATTGGTCAGAAAAAAAAAAGAACCTAATTTAAAATGTTCATAATAGGTACCAAAGGATTTGGGAGAGGCCTTTGTTCAGCAGCGAGACAGTGTAGGCAATAGACATAGAGAATTGGACTGAGCATTAGCCTCACAAATGTGACCACTCTCTTGAGGCCTGGCCCGGCGCTGGCCGAAAATTGGTTTTGTCTCTCCCGTACTTTTCGGTTCGCTCTGTATTCACTACACAACTGAATATGGAACGCTCAGTCCATTCTGTATGTCTATGTTACAGGCTAATAAAAAAAAAAAAAAACCAAAAACTAATAACGTTATACAAAATTGTATCGTCCCATCTACGTAAACAATTTTATTGACGTTCATTTTTCTCCGGCTGATTTAATATTCAACCAAAATAAATCAGTCATCTTTTAAAATATGTAAGGTTATTCAGCTCGAGCCTACAATGTTGATTCAGGCAACCTTTCTGCTCAATCTTCTTCAATTTTCTCCACAGTTATCGTCCATCACACCACGCACTATCGCCAAAGGCTGCAAAAGAACCCTAAGCAGTACTTGCAAAATTTACTAGTGAGAACTTCTTATTACGGACGTAGCATTCGCTTCGTAATATCAATTAATTTTGCATAAAGCGTCCGGAGCGGTTTATAGCGAGTCGCCGGCGGGTGAGAAACGTACGAGTTTGAAGCTACCAAACTGAGATTAACGGGAATACGGGTTCTGTAGGTGTGAAGGGTTTGGAATAGTATATGAGTTTTCTTTTGTGAAATTTATAACTGCCAATATTCTGTGGCAAGTTTTGGGTAGGTTATACTAGTTTTTTGGAAACTTCGCTCTAGGTTTTCAGGGTTCTGTACGTCCGAATGAAAAAACGGAAACCTTATACCCACTATATACCATTCCTAATTTTGCTGTGCCCGACGATATGGACCCTATATTGATCTTTTACTTATTCTATTTAACTTAAGGAATGCAATAAAATATTGACTATTGAGCATGCAACTGTACCAAGTGACACATCAAATGAAAGGGACTCAAATATCAAAAGGTCTCAAATAAAAGTAATTAAAAAAAAATAACGTTATTTATTTAATTAAAACTTGAAAAACTTCCTTTCATTAGTGTGGCTTAACATAAGATAAATCCAGGTTATAAACTATCTGTGTGTCGTCCAAATCCGTTCAGCCATTTTAGCGCCAATCCGGAACATACATCCAGACAAACGGACAAACAATTCGTTCCCACACCTCGTAGCAATTACTTTTTTATTTTTAATATTTGATGTACAGTTTTGGCTTCGTTACACTATTGTATTATACATATTTATATATCAAACAACATCATTCAAGTACAAAGTGCAAATTCCACCAAATGGGTACTTAATTTACCGTGAATAATTCGGTTTCAATAACATCACAACTAACATACCCACCGAATCGTAAATCGCGCAATGATCATGAATCTACTAATTTCCGGAGGGCGTGTTGAACGATTATATTCCCGATATCCGGTCTGTTTCCACGTGTTGTCCAACCTACTCTCCGAAGTACGCGTTCCTAGATACACTGGTGGACGAAGTGGTGGACGGCAGGTGGGGACCGCCGGCCCTGGTCTTGGGGGGCCCCCAAATCTCTGTTTAAGGTCCAAACAAGGCCAAAATAATTATGTTCAGTAAGTAAAATGCAGTTTGAAGCGAAGTGATCTCGAAATAAAGTTCAAAATTAATTATACCCCACGTTTATGTGTATGTATTTAACATACGAAGGGGACGTATGCTTCGCTCGTTTTGAAATAGGTACATACTACTTCTCAATTTTTTCTGCATACCTGGCCGGGGCCCCATTTCGTTTTGCCGCCCCGGGCCCCATCAAGCTTAGTCCGCCGCTGCCTAGATATAAAATAGTAATAAAATAAATAGATAAATAAGCATTTAACGCCATTTCCGTACAACTCGCGATTATACCACAGGTCGTAAAGTTAATGTTCTGCAAATATCAGTAACAGTGCTTTATGAGGTAAATTAACGCACCTTTTAGTTTATTAGTTGATCAAATGGCGCTGTCACCGTTAATATTGTAGGGGTGGAGCCATGAGATGAGCGGGTAGAATTTTGAACGCTAAATGGAGTGATATTTTAAGTATTTGACGTCGCGTCGTTGGCTGCAGTTATTTTATACTAGCGACCCGCTCCTACCTCGCACGGTTTTTACGACTTGACAAAACATCGAGATTTCTTAGTTATATTTAACTTTAATATTAACATATTGGGTATACACATAAACCTTCCGGAATAAATTCTCTAAACGATGGTGAAAACCACATCAGAATCTGTTGCGTGGTTTAGAAGAACAACGCGGACATACAGACAAACACGAAAAGCGACTTTAATTTATGACATACTAGCTGCGCCCCTTGGTTTCACCCGCGTAAGTCTCGATCCCGTAGGAATATCGGGATAAAAAGTCCTATGTGTTAATCCAGGTTATAAACTATCTGTTTGCCAAATTTCATCCAAATCCATTCAGCCGTTTTTGCGTGATTGAGTAACAAACATCCAAACACACAAACACACAACTTTCACATTTATAATATTATAGTAGGATTTAAAATTTTCAATCTATTTATTTAAGTTTTTAAGTGGAACCATCTAGCATCCTGTAGCGTAAGAGGTTAATTTATTCTTGAGATGATATTTGAGGGTACAAGAGGAGTCCTGTCCCAGCAGTGGGGACTAACTATAAGCTGATTATGTTATGTATAATATTGAAGTAACTATAAATGAAATCATAATGAATTCTAACATGTTTAGCATAGAAACACACATGCCTAAGGTTTTTCTCACAAGCCACTCATTTCAACACTATCATACGATCGCTACCGCTTCTCGCTTCGCTTATGCCCCCGCTAGTTTGAAACCCCCACACCAAGCCTCAAGCATCTGACGGAACAAGTGTAGGCATATTTAAATAATTCATCCGTCGATACATAAATACAACGTGTCATCTACTTTTATACGGTGATCTGATCTGTGCTGGATGCTGCGAAATGAGATAAGGTATCGGTATGTGAAGATTAAACGGATGGAATATGAGCTTTTAGATAAAATGGCATGATTAAAATTAGCTGTATGATACTTAAAAGCTTTGGTTGGGTTGTAATTTGTGGCAATAATTTAAAGTGGCAACATCTAGGCAAAGCTTTTTTTCTCGTGGGAACATTGTCATGTATAATCTTCCTGAGAGATGAATGGAGGGTTATGTGGGACTCCTACGGACTAAAACGCCATGGTTTTCTTCCTGCTAGGATGAGAACCGAGAGACTCTTAACCTGTAAGCTGATGATGTAGGGCCCATGATGTCTTCTAAGAAGTGTCGTAAGCGAGATACGGGGATTAACTTAGAACCAGGGATGTTACGGATATCCGCATCCGCATCCGCAATAATTAATGCGGATGTTTATGCGGAAGCGAATGTAGCACAGGTCGCGACAAGAAAAAAAATAGGCGATAAGGGAGGGTAATTCGCCAACTCGTCCTAATTACCTACGGCCCATTTAGGACGTTCTTTTGATTTTCTGCAAGTCGTCTAAGATGGGCCGTAGATGTAGAACGAGTTGACGAATTACTCGATACTATATTGCGGCGACTGGCGCGAGCCGTACGCACATGCTAATTGACCAATAACAGCGAAGATTTCGTTCGGTTACAAGATCCGACGATTGTTATTGTTCATTTTTTTCTTGTAAATCAGTCATAACTTATTTAGTTGCACTTATTGTATAAACGTTTCAGTTTTCGAGTTTTATTGCGAAATTGTGAATATACAGTTCGCATTGCGTGCAATGCGAGATTTCTGCCGCTTATAGATTATTTAAAAAGTGAATTTACAAAACCGGCGCAAAGTAAAATTTGAAAAAAATATCACGATCTTAAGATCCGCATCCGCGGATGCGAACCTTCAAAAATCTGCATCCGCAACATCCCTGCTTAGAACAGAACATAAGACTCGTTGGTCCAGTGGTCGCATGCGCAAGCTGAGCATGAGGTCCTTCCCAGGTCGGGCAAAGTGTTATTGAGTTTTTAACCGACTTCTTCAAAAAATAGGAGGTTCTCAATTCTTCTGTGTTTTTTTTTGTGTTTATGTTACGCGATTTCTCCGCCAATTATGAATCGATTTTGATGATTCTTTTTTGTATGGTAGGTCATGCTTCCGAGGTAGTCCCATATCAATTTTATTAACTTTGCTTGCGTAGTTTTTGAGTTAGCTTCAATATTACCGATTTTTTGGAAGTCGGTTGTTTTTTTTTTATAAAAAGTTTTTTTCCATGAACAATTTCTCAGTAGCAGCCCGGACTCTGAAAAGTGCCCGGTCGATGGCAATGGGCTCGCCCCCTATTATATTATATTATATTATATTATCGTAGATGTGTCCGTGGCATCACAGTGGGCCCTATCTGAATACCAGCGCTGCGGTATTTGTTTACTTTTTTCTCAAATATCGTAGCATTATGCTGAGATAGGAGCCTTTTTGGCCTCGCACAGGTTTTCTTTTCCCGTTACATGTGTGTTATTTTGTTTTATTGATTTTGTTAGTTTTAATGTTTGTTTTTATTGTTATATTTCCTGTGCGTGTCCCAAATAAAATATATTTCTTTCTTTCTTTCTTTCTTTCTTTCTCTCTTTCTTTCTTTCTTTCTTTCTTTCTTTCTCTCTTTCTTTCTTTCTTTCTTTCTTTCTTTCTTTCTATTACATGGGACTTAACCATTACTGGCGAAATATCGGTGTACTATATGTATCACCTCTACCCAACCTTTCAGGGATTACAGGCGTGATGTTATGTGGACCATAAGTTTCATCTAAAAAACTTTTAAGAAGGTATCTTAAGATACCTCATCACGGATGTAAAAATTAGAACTCGGTAATATCTAACGGTTAATACTTAGTTCAAAAACAAACGACTGTCTATGATAGAGCGCATTTCATTAACCATAGAGATAAGGAGTTTTGTCTCTGTGACATTGACAAATGTTTTACTGATTATATTATGATTGTGTCATGGGTATATTTTATAGCAATCATTCAATTTAGAATTCAAACTGGCAAAATATAATTGGAATAATAATAGCTGCGCCTTGGGTTTCACCTTCATACGTCCTGATCCCATGAGAATATTGGGATAAAAGTATTCTATGTCCTAATCCAGATCATGATCCACCCATGTGCCAAATTTCATTCAAATCTGTTCAGCCATTTTAGCGTGAAAGCGTAACAAAAAAACAAATAAACAAACTCACTTTCGCATTTACAATATTAAATTAGAATTTAGGGCCCCATTAATAGGTATAATTAGAGTACCCTATAGCCTTTTCCCCATTGTTTATACTAAATATAATAAATCTTAAAATACTACATAAAAAATTACCCTAAAATACGGGTTATTTAAAAACATGACAGTTACACTTGTTCCGAATCTAGCCGCACTATGAGAGGTAATTCTTTATGTATAGTTTTAAAAATTATAATTCGTCTAAACATTTGGAACGAACAGCGAAACTCAGTCAATGTCAAAAACTTAAAAAAAAATAGGGTAAATCAGAGGTGGTTTTGACAGATTGAGACTGAGATTAGAATGCCGATAGCGTTCTTGAACAAGATGACTAAAGTTGACAGCTCTTTATGAGCGCGAATTATAAAATTGCATGATAAATATCACCCGTCTCTCTACTATTCTAATTGCCTACTCCAGGACGCATATCCGGTACGGCTCGCAAATCCTTCCTTAACCTAAGGGCACGTATTTCCTACCATTACCGCGCCCCCCACTCTACTCCTTGATATGCAATGACCTCTGTAGCCCCATGAAATATGAGGCTCCAGGGGCTAGTGCAATACTTCGAGTTAATTCGATTTATCGAAGTCAGAGGGCCCTAGACAAGTGACAATCGGTTCGAAAGCGTTTCGTATTTGTACAACGACTTTCAACAGGATTGACATAAGCTTTTCTATAGCTTATGTCAGTCCTATACATTTTTACCTTTTCCATCATCGTTATCGCTGATAGAATGTCACTTTGTGTAACGCCTCTGGTGGGTCGGAGCATTTCATTCATTCATTTCATTCAAGTAGCGAAATGATGATTGGTCATCAATGATATATTATTATAACGACAATAGATGTCAACCTATCTGTAATAGAAATCAAGAAACAACACGATAAAACAGTCAATAAAACGTCTATTTCTAATTTCATTGCACCCATAAAATACTATGTTGCTCCAATCATGTAGAATTTAACGAAACCTATCACAGGAGACCATTTTACACCCACAAAACAACTTACTATCGTATACATTATTAATTTATACTGGCAATGGTAGCAGTTATAAGAAAAAAGATATTAATATTATTGATCAAACGACTTTCAATCTTATCCCTCTAAATTTAAAAGTTATAAAGGCTGTTTGGTAGTGCGTTCATATTAACTTTATAAAAGTGATTAATACAGTTGTTTTTTTTTTTTACGGGCACAGACAACAATAAGCTCTCGATCACGAACTGTCCAAACTAAATGTGAAGTGCCACGTGCCGAAATGTCGTAAGGTCTGTTACACATTGATGCGTAAGCGATGAATTCTGCGGTATAAAATAAAAATGTAACATGTAGTAAGTTTTTTTTTTATCTTGTGACAGCTACAACCCGTGCGCATTAACATGGCACCTGGCTTTGACATTTGGAACTCCCCTCGCTTCCCCGCACGGCGACACCGGGGCACCGCGCGGGTAGCGGGGGGAGTATTGAGTTCCGAGCCAGGTGCCATGTTAATGCGCACGGATTGTATGTTGCTTGCTACGTACGTAAAACTTTGAAAACAAATAAGTTCTAATGCCGATTCTAGACCGTTATAGGTTTGTAAATTACTTAAGTGTCTAATTTAAACTGTTAAATTATTTTGTTAGTATTGTTTATCTATACTATAGTAGGTAGCTTTTCTTTCCCCATCTGCAACTAATATCAATAAATAAATAAATAGGTGAAACGTACTACATATCGTATCTTTCAATGAATATCAGCTGGTCTATCCTGAAGAAATCTCACCGTGAAAACATAAATGAAGTGAACTGTCAATCGTGTCAATACCTAGTAGGTTTCAGTTGTGGAGAAACTCGTGGGGAAGTAATAACAACCGCACGGTTCGATCCATGAGGTTAAGCTACGCTTGCCGGGGTTGGCCCGGGGATGGGTGACCATCTTTACACACCAAGACTCCTCCGTACCTCGGCAAGCACGTTAAGCCGTTGGTCCCTGTTGTCATTCGTGGATATTTGACAGTCGTTACGGGTCGTCAGAAGCCCGAGTCTGACAACCAGTCTTACCAAGGGGTATCGTATTACACCGTTATTGGGTTGTGGAGGCCAGATAGGCAATCGCTCTATATAAAATACTGGTATTCAGCTGCATCCGGTTAGACTGGAAGCCGACCCCAACATAGTTGGGAAAAGGCTAGGAAGATTGACCTAGTGACTTTTACAGATAAGGTTGGCAGTACCCGGATATTTATGGCAGTACCCATACCATATAGATAAAAGAAAGAACTCCATGGCAGTACCCATAGTAATTAACCACCATTACACGGGAACATTTCCGATCGCTCGTCTGATTGAAATCTAGAAAGCTATCATTGTTCGGGCATTATCTTCTATATTATTTATGATATAAGCTGCCATAATACGACCTCCGGTGTCGATGCAATGACTTTCAGGGATATGGGTAATCCCCATACACTTAGGTACCTACGTTATATCAATGTGTTATAGAGTCTGTCTTGTGAAAAATGAGAGTGAAAAAGAGCGGAAAATAAAAAATACGTCGTGTATCCCCGGATCAACTAGGAAAAAACGTATTTGATAGAAGAAACAAAACTAAATATTCTGTATAAAAATATTCAAGTATCAAATACGTTTTTTCCTAGTTGATCCGGGGATAAAATACGTATTTTTTTAAATTTTCCGCTCTTTTTCACTCTCAGCTTTCACTAGACAGACTCTAGAAATGAAACTTTGTAAGCATACAACCAACGTGGCTGCGAATCTAAACCTTCCTATGGACTGCTTCTTATATAACTTATTGATAATAAACATCAGTGTTTCTATAGAATTATGAAAATGTATGTTTTCTTCATGTCATTAATCTATTTTTTCTTTGCAGGTCCCTCGCATTTCTTGGATAACAACAACTTTAAGAAATCGGTGAGTTTTCAACAAAAAGTACGTACTCTAGTACAGTTTGTTTTACAAACATTATAAATTAAGAAATCTAGGCAGCTATGCGAAAAAAGTACAACCGCATCATTCACTCGTTTTTTAATGAAACTGATTGCATTACAGCTTGTCAAGTGGGCGACCGTGGGTTCAGTAGACAGATCAGCTGATATACCGAACATAAAATTGATTTCCCGCGTTCCTAGCAGTTATATTATTGATTGACAACTTTAAATCAAATCTTAAAAGGACTATTTTTAAGCACAGCTTAAAAAATATCAGCTATAAAAAAAACAGCTGTTCCGTACATTTTGACGAGTTATGGTAACATAAATGTACTGAACAGCTTTTTTTTTCACGATTTCATATTTGTTCCCATAGTAAAAGTTGTTCATAATGATGAGTACAATGACTCCTTAAGAGGTTGTTGGTGTTTTACCAATAACCCTGTATATGGATGTCATAATTCAGCGTCTTTACTTTTACGCTGCAGCTGTTATGTAAGATAACCTACCAAAAATTCCCAATAAATACTTATTATGCCCTTTAAATCAAACAATTCATCCCACACAAATCCCTAATAAACGCAATATAAAACAAATATGTAAGTACAAAGAGAAAACACGACCAGACCAGTCTTCGTCAAAGATCAGATACGCCGATTTAGCCGCAGAAGTGGCAACGCGGCTCTTTTGATTTACCTCTGTTCCGAAGCCGTGAATAATGGCCGTAAGCTTAACACTACTACCTCCGGTACTTTAGGAATTGACAGCCATGTACGGGTGTGGTTAGGTTAGGCTGGCAACACGATGAGCGTAAGTCGAACCTGCTACTTAGCATCAGCGGTTGGATATTTTTTTGTCGGCAATTTCCTTCCCTCTTGACAACAAGACAAGTGTTTTCTTTTACTTTTCTGATTTTAGTCTTTATGTCTCAGAACTTAAGGTTTTGATTGATGGGTACTGTTACAGTAACACAGTGTTGCGAGTTGCGTAATAATGAATGGTACGAAACAAAGGTGGTGTGGACTATAATAGTCAATTAAAATGGTTTACGACTTTGCGATTTTTTTGTCGCATCACTTAGCGCTTGATTTAAAAGGAGCTGAAATGATTTCGCTTGTATCTTGTAATGATCTTTTCTTTGAAGGTTATGATAGTTAATTGATTCAGGCGTGACTTTGCGGAAATCCATTATAAAATACAATAGACGTAGATATATTTAGTAACCTATTCCGCTTGACTATTCTTCAAGAGTCCTAAAAAGCCCTGTAAGAAATCGACACGTGTTTCACCTCTCAACGAGGCATCCTCAGGATGACGATTGACCAATTGCAAACCAGAACGCGACGTGTTACCACACCGAGCGCTGGACGCAAAGTGAATCAAATCGCCCGTCACCCCCACTTATATAGGATTACTGCTCGGCGCTAATTGGCTAGAATCGTTATCAGTGCGATAAGCGCGATAAGGGGTCAAGGTCGCCTTTGTTGCGATTGTCGTTATATAAGTGGGGGTGACGGGCGATTTGATTCACTTTGCGTCCAGCGCTCGGTGTGGTAACACGTCGCGTTCTGGTTTGCAATTGGTCAATCGTCATCCTGAGGATGCCTCGTTGAGAGGTGAAACACGTGTCGATTTCTTACAGGGTTTTTTAGGACTCTTGAAGAATAGTCAAGCGGAATAGGTTACTAAATATATCTACGTCTATTGTATTTTTTGAAGGTTATGCTAAAAGTCTAGCATATCATTGGGACAAGATGATCCAGTATTGTGTTGGGTACTGTTACTGACCTCCATTTTACTTACTTTTTTCTTTCTGAATCTATCCAATTTCAAGTGCTTGTCATTTTTTAATTGAGAAAGAGGTCATTCGTCGAATCCGACTCGGCTGGGCGGCGTTCGGGAAATTGCGTACTATCTTTTCGTCTCATATACCACAGTGTCTCAAGACGAAAGTTTTTGACCAGTGTGTGTTGCCAGTGATGACCTATGGCACTCAATCGTGGTCGCTCTGAATGGGCCTCATTAGAAGGCTGAAAGTCATCCAAAGGGGCAGTTTCACTACGTAATCAAATCAGAAATGAAGACTGTTCTCCTACGGATCCGTAGGAGAACCAAGGTAACCGACATAGCCCAAAGAATTGCCTTTAAGTGGCAGTGGGCAGGGCACATTACTCGCAGAACAGATGGCCGATGGGGCCGAAAGGTTCTAGAGTGGCGGCGACTGCGTACCGGAAGACGTAGCGTTGGAAGGGACCGATAACCTGGTGACGGTCGCAGGAATCCGCTGGATGCGAGGAGCACAGAAACGGTCGAAGTGGCGGTGCTTCGGGGTGGCCTATGTTTAGCAGTGGACGTCTTTCGACTGAAATGATGATGATAATCCAATTTCAACGGCTTCGCACCATTTGAAAGGAACACCATGTCTTATCATCCAAAAATTACTTAAAGTAGGTAACGTAATTCTCCATACAAAACCTCTTGCTTTAAGTCGGTAAAAAAGGGCCACCCATGATCTCGAGTGGCAATTTTTCGCAAAGTACCTAACGGAAATTGATAAACAATTTTCTATAACAATAAAACCAGAATTCCAGAATACACCTTCTATGTACCAAACATTGTTCCCTCCACATTTCACAAACCCACACAAATTAAGTTACAAACCTAATCGCAAAATCGCAAGTGTGCGACCCGCCTTCAAATCCGCAATGAGAGACAAATGCCCGAGATAGCAAAATGATATCGCCGCGAGCGATTTAAGGCACAATGAGGTCTCAGAAATTTACGTGTCCCTAACAACGTGGACAGACATGTAGACATAACTGCGGAATTTGTTAGAAAATGTCGAGTGTCTGAACAAAATATTAGTTTAGAAACAAGGTGGGATTGTTAGGATTAGTTTATGGCGTGAATTTCTGCTGCTTTACCTACCCTATTTCCTTACGTGAATTGGATTAGCTACAAAAGAATTTATCTCGAAAAGAAAATTTGGCTGTTGACCCAGCACCTTAATAACACACTTTCAATCACAATCCGAAGGGTTTTGAAAAAAAATTCTAATCCATTACTTCATAGGTTTAAAAAATGTATCTGCTCAACAACGTTGTTAGCGCAATGAAAGTGGGTGACCTGTCAAAATTAAAAGTTCCATTACATTTTTTACAAATACAAATACCTATTTAAAATAAAAATAAAAACATATTAATTATATAATATTAAAAAATAAAATAATAATTTATTAATATTTATTTTTTATGTCAGAAATTAATAATAAAAAATATAAATCTTGAACAAACTGGTTACTGGTTAAATGTATGATTTAAATATTCGCACGTTCACATAAGATTCTGTAGGTACGACGACAAAACAATTAATAACAAAAATTAATATCACATTTCTGCCCCCTACTGCCGACACCGCTGATTATAAACGTGTCAAACATATGAAAACTTGTTACAAATCCGCCATTTTCCCAGCTCTTAACCACAATCAATATATTGCCAATCAATAGAGGCCCGCGGGTGGTAAATTAGTACCGACAGCAAAAACGTTACCGATTGTAGGTATGTACAATGTTTTATTGCATTTTTAGATGTATTAGGTACCAGTTACTGGTTACGTCCCGTCGTGAGGTATTACGAGACGATTTTCTTTTTTTTGTTTCAGGTGAGTATTGCAGTGATTTGACGAAGTGATCTTCTTGCATTATGCCTGGTTAAATGTTTTTTAATGAAATTATTTTGGCATAATTATGAAGTAGAGACAGTATGTCAATTTTTAGGGTTCCGTACCCAAAGAGTAAAACAGGACCCAATTACTAAGGCTCCGCTGTCTGTCGGTCTGTCTGTCTTCTGTCCGTCTGTCACCAGGCTGTATCTCATGAACCGTGATAGTTAGACAGTTGAAATTTTCACAGATGATGTATTTATATTGCCGCTATAACAACAAAAATGCTAAAAAAAACAGAATAAAATAAAATATTTAAGGGGGCTCCCATACAACAAACGTGATTTTTAGCTCGTTTTTGCTCGATATTGATAATGGCAACAGGTAGACGCTTGAAATATTCACAGAATATTTAGTTATATATTCACTTTAAAAATAAATTATTAAATTAAAATAAAATTAAAATTACGGTGGGCTCCCATACAACAGACATGATTTTTCTGCCGTTTTATAGATAATGGTGCGGAACCCTTCGTGCGCGAGTCCAACTCGCACTTGGCCGGTTTTAACTCAGTTGAAGAAAAAAAATATAGGTCGTAGTTTGATATTACAAGCTTGATAGGTGGTCCGTTACAGACTCAGAATCTAAGGTAAGTTAAGTTTTTAACCCGCGGGTTAAAAACCCGACTTAGAAGTTTTAAAAACCATAGACTAAATTATGGTAGAAAAAAACTTCATGAGGAAACCAGCACCAATAGTTACAGCCAACTTGCAGTGATAATAGCTTCATCCCTCTCTTTACAACCCGTGCGCATTAACATGGCACCTGGTTTAATGACATTTGGAGCTCCTCTCGCTTCCCCGCACGGCGACGACGGGGCGCCGCGCGGGTAGCGGGGGGAGTATTGAGTTCCGAGCCAGGTGCCATGTTAATGCGCACGGGTTGTATGTTAAAACGCGCAGTAAGGGGCTTATGCTCTTGCTCTTGAATGTTACAATTCCACGCTCATCGCACATCACACCTCCGAATACGATAAACATCGTCACCTAATCGCCAACTTAGCCTGACTCCACCATGAAAACACCACAAATAATACCAAATAGCACAATTTACTGCCCCCCATCTGCATCACAAAATCACAGAGCGACACAAATACTAACTTATGTACTCTGATAGTCGGTTAAACCATTCAAATGTAAACTAAGTTTAGACTACGCGAACAGGGGTTTAATTTAATGCAATAAGTCAGTTCCGCGACTATCCGCGGTTCAATTGAACCCATTCAGGCCTGGTTTTGGTGTGAAAAGCACAGATTATGAGATATAGAAATGCTACGGTTGTTTTTTTGTGATTTCTAAGGCTTAGAACTGGAGTACAATGTAACTGAAATAATCTCTCTCTCTCTCTCTGACTGTCAGTGACTGTCTTACCAAGGGGTATTGTATTACCCCGTTACTGGGTTCTGGAGGTGAGATAGGCAGTCGCACAGGAGGGGGGGGGGTCGGCTTCCCTGCCTGCTGACTGGAAGCTGACCCCAACATAGTTGGGAAAAGGATAGGCAGATTGATTTAGATTCAGGCTAACTGTGGATTAATGTGGATTAATGTATACGAGTAGGGGAAGATCAAAGAAACGATGGATGGACTGTGTGAAAGGTGATATGGCTAGAAAGGGGGTGACTACCGAGATGACGACTGATAGAGAAGTATGGAAGAAAGGGACATGTTTCGCCGACCCCAAATAAATTGGGATAAGGGCAGTAGAATGACGAATATTCAGGCTGATTTTAAAGTTTTTGGCAAGTTTTCAGGGCTATGAGCTCATGAATATGAAAGAAATTTTTTTTGTGAAAGTTAGTTTGTTACGCTTTCACGCTAAAACATCCGAACGGATTTGGATGAAATTTAGCACAGGGTTAGAGCATGACCCGAACATAGGATACGTTTTTATCCCGATATTCCCACGGGATCGAGACTTACGCGGGTGAAACGGCGACGCGCAGATTGTATATTATATTGATCAAAAGGCTTAGAAGTGATATAAATTCTATTATGACCAAAAATAAACCAATCATACTGCTTGACATGAGATTGCCTCAATATTGCCTTTCAGAAACCAGAACGCCAATTGTCGTAATTAAAAACGTACGACATCTAGTCGCAATCTCGGGTCAGTGACAAGTCGGCCCGAGTTAACTCGGCCCGAATAATAATAGCAAATATTATCAAAACGCCAAAAAAAGTGTTTACCGTCGCGTCGGCATGAAAAGTATCGACCTAAATCAGCGATTTTTTTTTTTTTTTGAACTTATTTAGACTGAGATTATGATGCGAACGTTCTTATAAGTTTGGGAGGTTCACCTACCGATAAGGCTCGTCAACTGACACACACAAATTGAAAACGAAAAATAAAACAAATAATGATTAACATTTTACTAAAAAGCAATAGACGTTGCCATTAAAGTCTTTGCCAAAGAAACATAAAGTATTTACTATAGGATATAAACTTCATTAATGCTTCCTGTTCGAATTAAAGTCTATAATATTGTCTATTACTAGCCAGTAATATTTGAAATGGTAGTTTTCTTATTCATAAATTCTTATGGCTCGGGTTAAACGGCTTATTACGGTAACTGAACTAGTATTTTATTCTGTTCAATAGCTCTGTGCCGGTTTTTCTTGTCGGCATCATTCTTTTATCAAGTGACTTTGAGTTCATAGGATAGATTGACCTTGCGATAGAAGATTTTATTTCTTTAAATGCACATACCAATGCATCTGTCAGTAGACTGGGTGTAAAAAGACCCATTTCATAGCCGTCAACTACGCATTCTGTACATCTAATTATGTAACATTGCACAAAAATGCTGCGAAACGTGTTTTATTTTTGGTGTGACAAATCACTGTTTACGGTAGTGCGCAACGTTACGCAAAACATTGTGTTTATGGTTGCATGCAACGGTTCAGGGTTCGTGGAGTATTAAAAATTATACTCCATTTGAAATAAGATTAGACGTATAGATAAGCCTTTTTTACATTCCGTTCAACCGATTTTGAATTCTATTGCGTTGGTGGCATGACAAATGGCAGCCGCAGTAGATAGTTGGTATTGTGTAACTTTTTTTGCTTTTAATGCTATCCTTATGCCTACGGTATAGAAGTCAAAATCGGTTGAACGGACTGTAAAAGGGTTTGTTTTAATGTCTAATCGTATTTCAAATGGGGTATAAGTTATAACATTTAAAACTTGCTTTCTCTAAAAGAAGTCTGACAAAGTTGGAACTTTGACCTTAAAATATCTCCGTAACCAAAAGGTTCCCAGGAACGGTCCAGAACAAAAAAATTATCACAATGACGGGAATAACAAGTGACTTTCGGCTTCGATTAGAGTCTTTTTACACCCGTTATTTCTTTAAACAATATAGACAAATATTATAAAGAGGAAATACTTGTATTTTTGTTTGTAATGAATAAACTCAAAAAATAAAGGATCAATTTTAAACATTCTTTCACCAGTGGAATGCTATATTACCACTGAGTAACAGAGGATATAATTATAAACATATCGCGCGGGGGAATCCGCTGGTGGAAGCTAGTACAAAACATATCTAAATGTTCTGTTTTCACATCATGAAAATTTCCGATCTCTACCTTTCCAACTGATTACGTAAAAACAAAATCGCACTTTCAGTCGCACTTTTACTTAAAATTACATTGATGGTGCAGTATAGCGCAACATTAACCTGAAATTACTAAAATGAAACATTCTGAAAAGAGGGCAACACTAAATGTGCATGCCAAGCACGCAAAATCGCACTTTCACTCGCACTTTTATTTAAAATAACATTGATGTAGCAGTATTGTAGCGCAACATTAACCTGAAATTACTAAAATGAAACATTCTGAAAAGAGGGCAACACTAAATGTGCATGCCAAGCACGATAGAGAAGTCTAACAAAAATAATTTGAAAGCCACACAAACCTCACGTGTTTGTTTTAAAAATTCACTTCGTTTTTTTTTTGCAGATCCTGTCTTGCTTAATCATGGGAAAAAATAAGGATTTTTTTAACTCATAACAACGTATCACTGCGTCAAGCATATTAAATCCATTAAAATTTCTGCGATTAACTACCCTATACGGAGAAAAATGTAGTCAAACAGATTATAAGAACAAGTACATACCTACTATCAATTCAATCGACTTGATGCCTAACATCTTGAACTATAAACTAGATAAATGAGCGATAATGATAAAGATATCATTTTCTTAGAAGTATTTGGATCAGAAAAAGATGTTAAGGATGAGTGTAACTGGTGTTTTGAGTGTTCCGTAGGTCGACCCCCGACTCATCGTAGAAGTAGGAACAGTGGGGTTTTAGTCGGCAGTGGACTCCTACATAACATCCATGAGGATTTTCTCACGGATAAAAGAAAAAAAAAATGTCGACTATACTCCCATCTGTGTTCTATGATATTAGGATTGGCACTCACATATTTTGAGTTTTATCAAGAATAAGATTTACTTGTTTACTATGCACACTTTTTGTTAAATATTGAACATGTAAGACATAAACTGGGATATTCGAGATAACAAAATAATTCCCAAAGTAATTTTGAGAATAACAATAATTACACTTAAAGATTTTTTTAATAAATCTGATAATGATATTTTGATTCAAAGTTCACATATAATAAGTAACCAAGAGAACCTCATAAGCTTTTAACAAACAAACTGACGGACTGAACTGAAGGGGTCCTTTCCTTAATTCTCAGAGTAGGTACAGAAACCTAAAAGCAATAAATACGCGAGTTTGTAAGCTCTAACCGTATGAGGTAATGATAGTCGTTATCATAATATAGTTTAAGTACTAACCCGTAAGTGGCGTCAGTACCCAGTAGGTACTAGAAAGTGCCTATAGTGATCTACTATTTAGATAAGCCGATAAGAACGAATCGCGAATCTATTTGTAATATGCCAGATATTTATGTCTGATCTCATTGTTTGACGATAAAAAGGAATCGTTGCACAGTGGTAGCTTTTTTTGCCAACGTATTATATTATACCTATATGATATTATATATATTATATCGATCATCTTCGAACTTATAGTAAGGCCAGCGCGCATCGGTTGTTAGTCGCCATTTTTTTTTTCCAGAATATTCTTGAATCGAACTTCTATTATACTGTTGGAGCATCAAATCGAAGTGCAAACGTAATAAAATAAATATAATCTGAAACGTTAGAAGCTCCTCCATTCTTCTCCTATTACATTTGTGAACTGAACAAAACTGAACGAATATTCAGTGAACCACATGACTTATTGGTAATCATAAACTAAATTAATCACTGGACGAACCGATTTGTAGTTTTAAACATCGCATGCTTAAATGTGCGGGCGCATTACCAGTTTGTAGGGTTGCCAAAATGTTCAATGCTTTTCGTTTCTTGACAAGTTTTTTTTTATAAATGATAAAGTGGCTGAAAATACCAGTTTTTAACACTTTTCAGCCAATGATCCAATTAGATGCCCTGAGTTGGACAGTACCTACTAGGTACATATAAAACAGTAATTAAACATTAATTATATTCTATTATATAGTAATTAAACATTAATTGTATTCTATTATATAGTAATTAAACATTAATTGATTAGGTATAATAGAATTTCTACTGTACATGCTTTTTCTCATTGACCACATTATTAACGATATAGATCATGAATCCTAACTAATATTATACATGCGAAAGTGAATTTGTTTGTTACGCTTTCACGCTAAAACGGCTAAACGGATATAGATGAAATTGTAAATGGCACAAGGGTAGACCATGACCTGGAATAGAACATCGGGTACTTTTTATCCCGATATTCCCACGGAATCGAGACTTACGTGGGTGAAACCGCGAGGCGTGGAAAATAAACTTGTAAACTGTAATTCAGATAAATAGGAACAGATCACAAACTCCAGACTCCACAAATCTGTGGATCTCTAATCACGAAATCCAGTTCCTAACACACATACCTACACACGTACCTACATACACAAGTACATAAGTCCAACCATTCATTACTATAAGCATCCCTAGTAACGCATATCTGTCCGATCTAACACGTACCGGAGCATAGTATATGCAAATATAACTGATTGTAGAAGCGATACGCCCATTTGGACCCTGTCTCGAGATTACCATCGATTCTATGTGCAGATAACTATTTTGCCCACTAATTATTACTCTATTAATGTTTTGGTTTTGTTTGGAATTGATGTTGGGCCATTTGGATACAATTACGATACGAGATTTGATTTGTTGGATTTGATAAGACATTCAATGAGTGTGTTACATTCATTCTGTGCGTGCACAAGCATATTATTGCATGGAATATAAGTGACGTTGTCAGACCATGATACCAAAGAAAAGAAGAATGGATTGAAAGATGATATGATGGCTAGAAGAAATCAGCACCCATAAAGATGTATTTAAAAAAAATACAGTGCCTAACCTGAAGATGCAATTAAATAATGAGGTCGATAGTGGGCTGAGTCTTGTATCATGCGATGCTTGCCAGTGCCAGTTGTGGTTCCAGTGAGTCGGAACCGGGTGTTGTATAGATCGCGGTGAGTTCGAACTGTCTGCGGTGATTCCCGGGTGGGTCGGGGTGGCGCTGCGTGATGATCCAGTGAGTCGGATGTGGTACAGCGCCGGGTTGTGGCTGAGGGTGATGACCAGGAATGCGCGTTCGCTGCATGCTGGTGGTCAGGATACCCGTTGAAGCCGTGGGTGTTGGCTTGGCTGTGTGACTCGCCTCACGAAAGCTTGATTCCCCAGAAACATAACCACCAATCACCAATCGATCTGCAAAGAGTGACCTGATTTGTCATTACAGAACAGATACTGTTCTATGGTCAGCATGCAGCAGCATATGACGTGTAAAAGTGATTCCAATATCCTATTTACAGAATAAACAATTTCATTTCATTTCATTTCATTTCATGCATTGAGGCTCTAAGCGATTGACTTCTGAACTGCGCGCTACTGGTTGTGGTTACAATTCCAACTCGGAATATTTTTTTTAACTACCTGTAGAGTTTGTTCCGGGACAGTGTCCTGCCTCAGAGATCTGTGCGATTGGAAAACGATTTGTTTCCACGGTAAAAGAGAAACAGAGAAACTTCAAGTCAGGGGACAACGTTTTCCTAAAAAAGCACTGCTTACCCTTAAAAGGCAATAAACCGTTTAGATAAATAAATTCCACCACTATCTAAGAAGCGGGTTGCTACACATTACGGGAGACTCATACAAAGTTATCTGATGATGTCCAGACGGGCAACAAAGGGTGCTCATATTTCAAGATATGTCCTGGATGCTATCAAATCAGAATCGTGAGTACTAGCTCTCAACTTTGCGGAAATATTCATAAAGACCTGTTAGTGGTTCTTGAATAGGCTTCCTGAAGTGACTACAATGGGCAGTTCAGTTTGTTTTTACCCGACTACGGCGAAGCAAAAAGGAGGGTTATGATTTTGACCGGTATGTATGTATGTATGTATGTTCATCTGTTCCCTCATATCTTCTAAACGAGTCATCAAAATTTGACAAATGAGGTATCGTTGGAAGCGTCTTGCTCTTCCGCTGGTTATAGGCTATGTGACGTCACATTAAATTAAAAATGGCGCCGTCTAGAGGACATAAAGTCAGGAACTAAAAAAAAAAATTGTTTAATCGTACCATGTTGGGTATCAAATGAAAGGGCTTAATGAGCACATTTCAAAAATATTTATATATTATAACCCCAAAAGAAATTTAAAAAAAATTAAAGTAATAAAAACTAAAACCCAACTACGACTAAAAAGGTATAAACAAGACACCACAGACAGACAAATAAAAAATCCGGAGTCACACGTAATCTGTTCGATTTATGCCCTAACACGTGTGACTCCGGATTTTTTATTTGTCTGTCTGTGGTGTCTTGTTTATACGTTTTTAGTCGTAGTTGGGTTTTAGTTTTTTAGGATCACTATTTTTCATTTCGGATAGTGATGGCAGAACCGTTATATATGTAGCCTCTATAAGCTTACTAGTAATAAAAACAAGTACATGAATACTCATTTAAACATGTATACCACTTTATAATAGTAATTTGTTTAAATTAGATGTAGGCAAATAATCTCGTTGAATCTATTGTAATGATACGGTATCTTAAAATGAAATGTTGGAATTTTATCCCATTTCAGCATACATAAATCGCACCAGATTTTCATCATTTACATTTAGCAAGTGTTACACCAGTGACGTCAAATTATTTTACGGTCATCGAACTATATTTTTGTCAAATGTGAAAACTCTAGACGAACCAAATCTGTCAAAATTCCATGTCGCTCCCACGCGAGGTAAGCATCAATTATAATTAGCGGTCGATTTATACAAAAACGCAAGTGTTCCATGTCAGGAACTTAACGTTAGACCAGTCCAACCGTGCATGCTCATGCATAGACATTCGTTATACAGGGTGGTCACAATTTTTTTTAAGTCTTTTTTTTTTCTCTTTTCATCAAGAACGATACGATACGAAGGATAGATAATAAAAGCTAAGCCAAATAAAATTTGAATAGCCAAAGCCAAATATAGTTTTAAGGTAAAATATAAGCCAATTGGATTACAGGATTTTTGCTTTTGCATTTTGCTTACCTTGAGGTCAGAAATCGGGTTCTATGTAAACAATCGCTTGTTTTTCAGTTCGATACCGGCCTTAAGTTTGAAATTATGAGCAAAACGGCATTAAACTTGCCTTCTATTCCATACAACAGACAGTCATCGGTAAAATGATCACAACGGTATGTACTGTCAATTCTGTCAACTCCATCGAAGAACACAAGCTGGACAATTAAATTTTTAGTACTTCCCCGTGGGTGTTGTATAAAGCGAGTAAAAGATAGGATCTTGACGGCAGCATGACGTTTTCAAAATGTATCAGATATTAAAGCGTGGTTTTGACACTAGTACAGTGAAAATATCATGCTGTGAGAGCCGTGACTACCCATCCGCCTGCGAAACGTGTTGGTTCCTTGTGTTCTGACAACTCAAGATCTTGGTCCTCCCACATATACTTTAACAAAGCTGGTATATGTTCAGAAAGTGGACGCTTAAGTTTTGTCCACACAGTAATAACCTGTAAAGTCTGTTTTTTAATCTCGTAGACTAATTTGACAGGTGCAAATGTCAAACTCCAAATTGGAAAAACAAACAATAATCACTTGAAATGTCAAATTCTCTAGTCTACGAGATTTAAAAACAGACTTCAGGCGAAAGTGATTAGTCTTATATTTCAAGTGGTGACATTTAGAACTTTAGTAACTAGAAGAAAACAGTTAAAACACTCAACAGACCTAGTTATGTTATCTGTACCGACAAGTATCTTACAGTATCGTATAGATACTTGTACACATGCAAGTATTTACAGATACAAGTATGTACAGATACATGTATCGGACAGATACTTGTCAATGTATACATCGAACGAAAATCAAAAGCGGGACCCATATCTTCGCAACTAACAATCCGTCGTCTCAAACCCCAACGACCATCCATCCTCTTTCAATATCCAAATACCCTCTTAATCATTACTACTATCACTCTACACCCCGCTATCTCCCCCTCGCATAAATCCAGAAGATTGGAAGGTGGACAGCATTACCCTATCACAGTAGATATATGCGTAGAGAGTGATGCGCCTGCGCACGCTGTAGCTGCGCCGTGTGACCGATACATATCGAGTTAATGATTGATGCTGCCGCCCATTTGCCAAACTAGTTCCTGAGAGACTGTGCAGCTATGAAAACAGCGGGATTTAAGTTTTCGAAAACGCGTAGGTATTAATTTTTGAAGTAGAAAAAAAACTTCAGTGCCCTGAGGGCCTAGACAAGTGACAATCGCTTCGAAAGCGTTTCGTATTTCTACAACGACTTTCAACAGGATTGACATAAGCTTTTCGATAGTTTACGTCAACTCAGTCCTATACATTTTGGCCTTTTCCATCATCGTTATCGCTGATAGAATGTCACTTTGTCTAGTGCTTCTCAACAGTTCTAGCCTTTGTCACTGAGCAAGCGTTTTTGTTTTTTTGACTCGAAAATTGCCGTGTTTAGGGTGGTGATAAAAATGAAAACTTCAAATACATAGTTCAAAGTGAGGCTTTCCTCAGCAGTAGACAAACACCTTCAAGGTAATTAACAATTATTAAACCCACCCGTATTCCTTCAGTTTCCTGTTGCCAAGGGTCCCGGTATCCCTTTCGGACTTTCCCGCTCACAAACACCCCTGCAACCTCTCATTTTGTGGCCTTTCGATACAAGTCAGTGATGCGCACTGCCTACTGGCCGCATCCAGCTCAAATCGTGATTAATGTGACCATCCACGATCTTAACTCCTCCCGGAACACGGCACAGATGTGTCTGTACCACGATTATTTATTTTCGGCTGAAGACTCCTAATGAACGAGATTGCGGACGCTTTGCTTAAATCATTACGCGAAATACGGTACGTTTGAATACCGGGACAGGTAAAGGTATGGAGGTATATAGGTACTTGATATGCCTTCTGCGGGCTATATATTTTGAGTTAACTGTAATGTAGGGTATTTATGAACTGTGGTATTTTAATGTGCAAAATGTTAGGGGGCGAAAATCAGGCATATAGTAAGGACGGCAAAATTTTGCTGGGAGGGACGTAGGGTGCACCCTGGGATTGACTAAAAACACAAGAGATGAAAACAGGAAAAAAAAAAAAAAAAAATTGTAAATATACAAAAATTAACCGACTGCAACTAAAAAGTATAAAACAAGATCAATTTCAAGCAGGCTGAAGCAGTTGGTGGCAGTTATTTTTGTTCACTTTTGGTTCAATCTCAGATTGAAAGCCACCAACTGCATCAGACTGCTTGAAAAATGAGCTTATTTCGAACTTTTTAGTTGCCTGCCCTATCTCCTTCTGCCACGCAGTCACTCCTGTAAAAACTAATTGAATTACCCTTTCAAACGAAAACAAAAAATAAATAGTAAAAAACGAATCAGCAAGACAGTTTCTTACTGACACTATCTCGTAAAAACAAAAAACAACCGCCAACAGATTCAACAACCACGAGACAATCGATAACTTACATTTCGCCGAACATCGCGTAAATATCAGCAACACCTAAACTGAACGCAAGGATAATAAATATTCAACGTATTTTAAAAGGTGCAGCTCAATACCTTGTACATTAGGTCTTCACAGGTTTGCTCTGGGCGACCATGCTGACAGCTCAATCGAAGCATTCACCACGTCAACAATAAGGTATCGATCCTCGAAACAGATAACTTCGACACACCCGGCCAACATAAAGATGTGTTCCTAGATATTGTCAAAGAAAGTTGTAGGAAAGAGTTTCTGAAAAAAAAGGTTTGTTTGATAATGTCGTGCTCGTGTTGCTGTTTGAGTGAGCGATCGTTGTAGTTACAATAATTGTGCACCTACTACGTCTCTGTCAAATAGTTGGACGTGTTATTAGTTGTAAATGTAAATTGCGTATCGTTGTGCTAATCAAGGATGTTAAGTTGAACACAACAATACCTATACTGATACTTCATCTGATAAGAATTACAGGTGCATTTGTAAAGAAATGTATTTCACATTCACTATTTTCTTTTTTTTTTTTTTTTTTTTTTTTTTTAATAATTTTTTATTCATGACCATAGATACAAGTCTTTCAGTCGTATACATAGATGTTTGTAACTTAGGTGTAAAAAATTAAAATAGGATACAAAGACGCCACATGTTCACATCACATCAATATTTTGCATTATCAACTTACCCTTTCGGGTTGCGTGATACATCTCAGTGAGTTATCGTTTAAACATACTAACTATTACAATTAATAACTAACATACATATATGATTACAAAATAAATTAAATTTTTTCTACCGTATTACAGATATATTTATACAAGACACTAAAATATTTCTTATTTTTTAATAATTCCTGAACACTGCGGGGAACACTTTGTTGACGTTCACTAACACTTTCGATGTCACTGTCATTTATTTCATTCAATTCAGTAACTAAAATTAACCGTTGAATATTAAAACTTGAACAATTTATGATAATATGATCTAAATCAGCATCTTCTGCTCCACAATGATGACATCTGCTATTGTTAAATATACGCATCCTATTCAGGTGAGCTGGAGTTTGGCAATGTCCCAATCTCATGCGTGATATAATAGTTATAAATTTTCTTGTGATGTATTTGTTGAAGTCATGATACCAAGGTTTATTCTGTATTATATTTTGTATTGCAGCATACCATCTGCCTTTCGATTGTAGTGTTATGTCCCAATACTCTTTCCACAACTGTATATTACGTTGTTTAAACAGGCTGTAGTAATCGGTGAAGGGCACCTTCAGCAAGTCGGATCGATCTTCATCATGATCTGAACGGGCCGCAGTGTCAGCTACTTCATTACCACGAATGCCACTGTGCGAAGGTACCCATACTAATTCTACTTGAATAAATTTATCTAATAGTTTTTGGATTCTATGTCTAATATTATAAATAATATAATTTAATTTAAATGAAATATTTACATTATGTAGCACAGACAAAACGCTTTTAGAATCTGTAACTATTAAAATATTATGTACATTATTTACAAGACTATTTACATGTTGTAGTGCACAATCAATTGCATAGCATTCTGCAGTGAAAATGCTACACACCCTGTTTAATTTAATACATTTAGTGAAGTCTAACTGTGGATCATAGAAAGCTGCATTTACATTATGATCTGTTTTAGATCCATCTGTGTATATAACATAATGTTCTGGTCTATTGTCTTTAAACTGTAAAAAATCAAATTTATTGTGCACCGCGTCTAAATATATTGCAAAGCTGTTAATAATACCATTATAAGGAATTTTGTATATAGGCCAAATATCATTTTTAACAATATCTTTTGAATTATTATTTACATGTTCAAATATTGTTGGCATTTCAGGTAGAGTTCCACCAACCAAAGAAGAAGCAGAGATGGCATTGGAAGCAATTGACTGTGAGATTTCAGGATGTATTTTTAGTTTCTTAAGTAAAGGATTATCATTTAATGCCAAGACTTTTAATAAAAATCTCTCAGTCAACAACAACCTTCGTAATGTCAAGGGAGGTATACATGTCTCAATTTCTAATGAATTAATAGGTGTGGAGCGCATAGCACCACAAATAAGTCTCAATCCCATATTTTGAATTACATCTAATTTTCGTAATAAGGTGCTATTGGCATTCATATAAGCTAAACTGCTGTAATCAAAATGGCTTCTCACTATACTTTTGTACAGCATACTCATAACTTTGGGGTCAGATCCCCAAAAACTTCCTGCTAAATGTCTCAATAGATTAATACCATTCAGCGCTTTGTTACTTATGTGTTTAATATGTTCATCAAACTTTAATTTATTATCAATAATGACGCCGAGGAATTTATGTTGCTTACCCACAGGAATTTCTACATTATTGTATGAAATTTTAACATTGCTAAGAGTATTTACATTTTTACTGATAACTAAAACTGAACTCTTTTCTGGACTTATTTCTAATTTAAGTTTACTATGGTAATAATTGTATAATTGAGACATAGCCTTATTGATATTAGCCATTGCTATATCTATGTTTTGATTTATGCTGTACAAAAGCAAGTCATCTGCAAATTGCAGGATTTTTACATCTGGTACATCTACATATTTTAATATTTCAGAAGTATACAAGTTATAAAGTAAAGGAGACAAAGTTGCCCCTTGCATTGTGCCTTTGTTGACAGTCCTAGGTCCATGCAATTTATTATTATATTTAACAAATACAGTTCTATTGTTTAAAAAAGAATAAAGCCATTTTAGGATATGACCAGGTATACCAATATCGTGAGATACTTGAATGAGTTCTTCTATATTTACATTGTCAAAAGCACCTTTTACATCTAAAAACACGCAGATTGCATTACAGTGACTTAATTTAACCTGTCTTATATCTGATAATAAAGATACAAGGCTTTCAGAGCAACTTTTACCTTTTCTAAAGCCAAACTGAATAGAAGGAATTAAGCTTTGTGATTCAACAAAATAATCTAATCTTAACTTCAACATATTTTCAAAGAGTTTACCCAAACAAGATGATAAGGAAATAGGCCTATATGAAGAAGCATTATTTACAGGTTTATTAGGTTTTAGAATTGGAATGACACACTGTGTTTTCCAAGACTTAGGTATTGCTAATTCATCCCATAGTTTATTATAAATACTAAGTAATGTTGTTTTTGCATTTATATGTAATTTTTTTATTAACATGTAAGGTATGTCGTCCAATCCCGGTGTAGTATCTTTCCTACTGTGTAAAGATGTTTTCAACTCCTCTATAGTGAAATTGTTCTTGAGAAATTCATTAACTTTATTTTCGGTAGCGTTTTCGAACAAATACTCAAGCCTATTGTCATCTATTTCAGTAGAATCTGCTAAGTTATCTAAAAAACTTGGAACCCATTCATCATTGATATTTTTGTTTCGATTAGTTCCAATTTTTTTAAATTTTTTAATGTATCCCCATATCCTAGAAACTGGAGTTAACCTATTGAAGCTACTACATAATTTTTTCCAAGAAGACGAATTTTCTTCCTTCAGAATTCTTTTCTTTTTTGCATCTAGCTTTTTATACCTTATCCAGTTTTCAATGTTGGGTTGAGAAAAATAATACTTTAATGCATCTTTTGATTTTTCGACAGCATCACTACATTTTGTATTCCACCATGGTACTGGTTTTTTTATAGCTGTGTTTGCACTTAATTTTCGTTTTGGAATTGTTTTATTCCTTAAATCATTTAATGTTTCTATAAAATTATTATAAGCATTGATAGGGGAATCATTTGTTAAGTCCAAGTGGGAAAAACAAGTTTCTGATAGACTATAATATTCGTCCCAATCTGCCTTACTATAAATATATTTTTCTTGATCCACAGGAGATGACGTGTCATACATACATGGTTGAATGTTGATCTCAAGTAAGGTTGGAAGATGATAGCTACCCATGGGATCGTCATGAACATACCAGTTACATAAATGAGCTATTGAAGAGCTAACAAGGGCAAGATCTATCGCTGAAGCTTGTCTATTAGGATAAGGAACAGTTGTTGGTGATCCATCATTCAAAATACATAAGTCAAATTCATCAATTATATTATATAAACATCTACCTCTATTATTATCACTATGGCATCCAAAGGCTATGTTATGAGCGTTAAAATCACCCATAACTATACAAGGTTTTGGTATGTTATTGATTAAGTCCTTTAACTTTGCTGAGTCAAACCTGATACTTGGAGGACTGTATATACAAAGTATTGCCATTGCTCCAAATTGTGCTTCTATAGTGATACATAAGTTTTGAATAGATTCTGAGAAGTGTGTATTAACTATTTTGTACTTTAAACGATGGTTCACCAAAATGGCTACTCCATTATGAGAATTTATGGAATTTTTGTGAATTAAATTATATGTGGGAAAGTGTGGGATTATAGAATTAGATTTTAGCCAAGTCTCATTGAGAAGACAGATATCTATATTTTTTTCCATTAATAGATTTTGTAATAGGCTCTTTTTACTCTGTAAACTCTGTATATTAAACTGTAAAATATTTAGATAATTGTCCATTAAATTAAATTTGATAAAAATATATCTTTTATTTTCTTATGTGTGAGTGGTCCATCAGAGTCACTCTTGTTTCCTAATGCAACCAACGATTTAACAATTGCGTTAATTATAATATCATTATTTGCTACTTGTTTAATATCTAAAATATCATTAGTTTTAGCCTTATCAGTTACCTTGGGTAAAGCAGGGAAAGATTTATCATTAAATGTAAGGGATGGTTTCACAACAGTGGCATACGGTTGCTGCTGAAATTTGGCCTTTTTCTCTTCAATTTTTTGTTTTTTAATGGGACAGTCTCGTGAAATGGCAAGATGATTACCTGCGCAGTTGATGCATGTGATCTCTTCGACATCGCATTCTTTGTAGGAGTGACGACCAGCACAAGAAGAGCAGTGTTGCTCGCCTCTGCAAGTCTTAGCAGAATGGTTAAATTTAAGGCACTTATAACACTGCAATAATGGTGGTATGTATGCTTTCACCTCGTATCTAAATAGTTTTATATAAGCATATTGCGGTAAAGATGTTGATGCAAAGGTGACAGCAACTGTATTGAGAGGCACTAAATTTCCCTCTACTTTACGCATGAATCTTTTAATTGAAATTACTTCAGAGTCGCACACAATATTTTTATATATTTCCTCATTGGAGAGTTCTTTGGGCACAAACCTCAGTACACCAATCCTTTCTGTTAAGTACGATGGTATAAAGGCTTTAAACTTATTTTTCCATAAGAAGTCTTCCATCTTTAGAAAATTGTTGGCTGCAGCCGCCTTTCTGAATGTTATTCCTATTTTATGCGCATTTAATCTATGCACTCCTAAGACTCCTTGAACATTATCTGATATTAAGTTGGTGAGCATGATAGGATTTTTATTCCCTACCTTCTCCTGTTCTGTTGACTCGACGTATACTACATACTCAGAATTTGTGTTTTCTATGAACAGTCTTTTATAATTTGGTTTAGTAAAAATGTTATACTTATTAATTGACTCAGTATTTCTTCGAGTATTACTGTACTTTCTTTTCTTCTTTTCTGCCACGTCTGGCGGCTCCTCACCGCCACTGGTGACACTCATGGTTGTTGGAGGTCTTACCAGATATTATTTATATGGTATTTCTGTACAATTTTATAATAATTAAACTTTTTGCGAAATCAAAATTACCGCCTTGTTTGACTTCCCGCCAAAAAAACACTATTTTCTTTACTATCTGTGTGTTGCTAACACAATCTAATAATTATTTAGCATCGTATTTTTTTATATCAATTTTTAAACGTCAAAATATTTACGCGCGAAAAAAGACATTTCACAAAAAAAAAAGAATAACACTTCACCATAGACAAGTTTACTTTTTAAACTTATCGCTCGAACACAAAGCAAGTAAAGGTATACATTACAAGTACAGCCTTACACTCATTTCTTACAGCCAGTGAATGAATAACATTATCAGGCCGAAGCTTTCTTGTGCTTGGTGTAAATATTTATTCTTGCTGGCAGTACCGGCCGACATTCCTCGAGTATTGAGTACCTACATAAAAATCTCTCACTTGTGTTATGGTTTAATCCAGTGTTTAAGTAGAGGCTAAAATAAGTTGTTATTTTTATTGTGAATTATGTTTTTCCTTGTTATGATTTAGTTTAAAATTTTAATAGGTTTATTTTAGATGGCATTTATTAAAAATATTATTTTTATTTATTAGGTAGGTATCCATTTTCTTTCTGTACTTTAGATAAAGCTATAATTATGTTTTAAAATTACCTGATATAATTATCTTTAAACATTTATACCATAAAAGAAGTCTGACCACGTCTACTACGCTTACCTACTGCAATTTCTGTCTTTTAGCAAAAATGTGCACTTATATGTACCAATGTCATTTAGTTCCCCTTGCTGTCACGTATTCATTCACTAAGCAAGATCGATCACGCGCTATCTTTACACGCTTATCAAGAAAATAAAATCTTCTGCTCACAAAACAAGGTCTAGAGATCTCCAACAATGATAAAAACAATTAATAACACTTTAAAAGAAACGGAACATGAAATCTATACCATCAAACGTTTAAAAATAAGTCATTTTAAAAGGTTACTTGACACTTGTAATTTCTCCTCATATTTTTGCCCGCGAAAAATTAGTGTTGCCAGTTACGATAAATACCGTGTATTTAGTCGTTCTTCGTCTTCGGTGTCACGCTGTGCGTCTGACGTTGAGTAACGCCACACATTCACGTCCCAACGTATATGTATTACGAGCTGGAGTTAATAATAGCATCCTAGTTTATTTATAACGAAATACAATGGATTAGGGCGAAAATGTAATGGATTGTCGAATAAAAATGTTAATTATGGCAGCTATAAGAATAATGAAGACAGTTTTTATTATGTAATAAATAATTATTATGCATTCTTGTGCGAGGTCAGTTAAATGGTCTATAAATTAAAGTGCTAGAATTTAATTAGTAATTTAACCTTCAAAACTAACATAATTCTGGTATGTATGTATTCACAAATATTCGATACTCGTCCGTGCTGAGCCATCAATCAATATTATCGAAGGAGTCCTCTAAACGCTGCTAACAAAGCCAAACCCGAAAATTTAGATAGTTTAAAGCAAAGAGACGACCACTGGTCTTCCGAGGGCTATTTGCTGTCGGGGACTAGGCAAATCAGGTAACAGAAAATGTGTCATTTTCGTCTGTCGAATGGTTGTGAATAGCTATACTGGTGCTCTTTCGGAATAGGGCACGTTGGATTTTTTTTTCTATACACGACATCCATGGGTGAAAGAGGGCCTTGATACTACAAGTTAATGTCTGTTCAAGTGACACACACTCCTACCTCACCGATACATGTTTGAGCTCCGTGTATCTGTGAAAGCTCATTTTTTCACCAAAGGAAAAAGATGCTGAGCATTATTTATTCAACTGGCTAAAAAAGAGGCTGGTTCATCTTCCTTCCCAAATGAATTCCTCACTCAAGCCACGTCAAGAAACATAAACACGAAATCAATCCTAAAAGGCATTTATTTATTATTACAACTTAAATATTTATGTAAGTTGTCATAAACCAGACAGAATTATGTCTGATCATTAATTTTATTGTAACCAATTGACTTGAATGGCGTATGACGATAGACGCCATATTCTTTTTTTTTATCTGTGAAGTGTTGACGTGTGCAGGTGCGCGGATGTTGCCAGTTGCGAAGAGGTAAATTCATCATAAATGATGAATGGTGCGTTCGCTTACACCGATCTGCACGGTATGAATGCATTTTTTTTAATTCGCGCATGGCAACACTTAGTGAATTAAGCGGGAAAATAGATAAGTTAAGAAAAAGTACACAGACATTATGATACTAGATAAGTTTAAATGGATTATTATTATCTATAAAATTATTATCTATTACATGGTTTGTGTCCGAAGAATTAATTAAA
This sequence comes from Lithophane ornitopus, assembly GCA_948473465.1. NCBI lineage: Eukaryota > Metazoa > Arthropoda > Insecta > Lepidoptera > Noctuidae > Lithophane > Lithophane ornitopus. The sequence continues at coordinate 14,343,488 of OX419622.1, read as the reverse complement.
TATACTGGGAATCTGCTTATCTTCTTTTGCGGCTCGGAAAAGTCGCGGCGTACTTTTATGTGTTATGTAATTTAATTTACTGCCACAACTTTTAAATTCGATATCTTCTAGTGCCATTATCTAAATGCTTTTCCACCTCCTCTGATTTTTGTACACTACGATGGAAGCAATTCTGCAATAAACCTGGGGGCCAAATCTACTAATTCACAAACGTGTCAGTGGTCTCGCAATGATGAGTTTTTGACAGATTTCGTATGGCATATCTGTCAAAAACTGTTCATTGTGAGACCACTGACACGTTTTTAAATAAGTAGACTTGCCCCACTGATCCACAATTTCCGTATTTTTTAAGAACGTTCGCTTTCGCATTTCATTCGTAATCTGTCAAAAATACAATCAATTTACCAATTTATCAACATTTTTGACAAGTTTGACAGATTGCGACTTGAATTTGAACGTTTTTTAAATACGAGAATTGGTCTTCTAAGTTTTTGTGGGTAATTTTGATCTTATAGGCTTGAAAGCTGTAAAATGTTTTGATATTTGATACAAGATACTCTACATAAGTTGCCAGGATAAACGTTTACAAGTTACTGTAATCTTTGACTGCGACTCCTACCACACAATTAAGTATATCCATGGACGGACAAATCAAGAAGCATCCATTCGAATTCCCATCAATTCTATCACGGCACGCCAAAGCATACCAGCCTTAGAAGTAACCTTCCAACTTCATCGCAAACCCTCCAATATCTCACTTAAAACATTGTAAAACAATCTTTGCCATAAACCTATCGAAACATTGTATCTTCGGCCATCAAGAAAGAGACGGAAGAGCTAAGTTCGTTGCCGATTGCGCTACGCTATGCAAAACGTCGCTTTCCCGGACATTGCCGGGTCATTCCCGCAGGAATTGATGAGGTATTCTGGTTACCTCCGCTGTGGATCGTGTATATTTCTGCTAAGTTTCGTTTCCTTTCGAATATGTTATGCTGGGTTGGAATTTATAAGTTTATAGGAAAGAGTGTTGGTATAGTTCATTTGTTTAGCTTGGCATCACTGACTGTATTCTGAAACAAAATACAGACTCATTGCTACTTACCTAGATTGTTTGAAATCTCGAGTATTTTTTTTGTAATTTTACCAATCAATTCAGCTCTTTCAATCTAGCTATCTAATTGCGTAACTTATTTTCGTAACCGATTATGACTAATTTGTTTCATTTTGACAGTTCAACAACATTCATTGCGTTATTTACGTTGTTGAGCAGATGTTTTTTTCGAACTTATGAAGCAATGGATTAGACGTAATTGGGGTGCTTGGCTAATATCGACCACTGGTTTTGTAGCTCGTCCCGCCATCTTCTACGGGGTCTGCCGCGACGCCTTCTTCCCGTCCTCGGGCTCCACATAGTAGTTATTCTGCCCCTGAGCTGGAAGTCATGAGTAGAAACCTTGGCATAGGGATCAGCATAGGGATGGTGCGAGTAACAGTAATCAACAAATCTCAAAAGATCAATCATAAATGTCGCCCTATTCATTATCTGCAGGAAACCATTTAATGGTAATGTAATATTTTATACAAAATGACATTATTACTTTGTAAAGTATAATTTTATTTTAATTATTGTGAATGTGAGGACTATGTGGATCATTTTTATTATCTCTTTTCTCTCTTTCTTTAGTTTTAATCTGGCAGTTTGAGTACTTTTAGCGGCCTACCCAAATGTCCTTTCTTTGGTATTGTTCGTCGAGTCGTTGAGCTCCTTAAGCTCTGAGTTGAGCTCCTCGGTTACTGACAAATGCTTGCACTGACTGGACAGGTCCACTCAAATCTGTGTGGTTCTTTCCTCAAAAGACCATTTCAGACTCTAATCTACATGGTCCTCATATGGCCTCACCAAGATTATGTCTGGACCTTAAAAGAGACTGCGACCTCTGAGTTTGTTTCGGCCTTTCTTCTCAGAGTAGTCAGATAGGAAACGCCGACCTCATCGAGCTTATTTTATTTTTTTAAATATGACGTGTAAAAGTGATTCTGATATCCTATTTACAGAATAAACAATTTCATTTCAATTTCATTTCATTTCATTTCATTTCATTTCATTTCTTCCATCATATGATCACATCGATATAAAGTCACGAAAACTTTGTAAGTGCCTATTTATTACTTTTTTTTTCAGTTGAAGGAAGAAAATGCTGGAATTTAATATAATGCATCATGCTTTACAGGATAAAAAGTGCCTTATTTTCCTAAGTGAAATGAGGAAAGACAAATGAAGTTTTGAAAAGTAAAAATGGCTGAATACAATGTGTCAAATGCATTCGAAGCCGGGACGGGCAGCTAGTTCTATATTAGTATGTATGTACTTATGACAAACTTACTGGTGATAAACAATTTCCGAAGCTTCACCTGATTCTGAACTATTCGCCAAGCGTCTCTTTTTACGGTAAAGAAAATTAATAATTATAAAAAAAAAAAATCGTTGGTGACGCTAATATCTAGCCGCAATAATCTTAAATATTGATTTGAGTGGTTGGTATTCTAATCTTGTGACGATTGTGAATCTTAGGATGATCGATTTAGCATCCTTAGTGCAATAACGGTTAATTGGAATATTAATTAGAACCACATTGCTTTGTGACAAACAGACAGACTATTTCATAGCGAAATTCATCCTTAGCTTATTTACATTAATTAATTCCAACTTAACTGTAACTAATTATAATTTAAAGATAGTTTACATAATTATATAACATGAAATCCTATTGTCACTTACACGGCATCAAAAGATAATAAACCATTAATTATTATGGCAACACAAACCATCAACTTTAGTTCAAAATTGCGCCTCAGTTGTCAGAAGCGAACACGGCCATTCTGACATCTGTCAATCAAGCTTGGGAGCTGGCAACATCGGATATTAATATAGATGCTCGTTAGTGAATTCTTATCATCTTGTTAATGGCAACACTTTGGTCATTTACATACGACGTTTGCATACAGCCTAGTTTTGAAAGTGGGATTGGAATTGCATGTATTCTCGATATGTCTATTTGAAAGAGAAAATAGGCTTTTAAGATATAAATGTATCTTTATTAATGTAATGTTAAACTTTACTTTGAGATAGTGAACATATTTTTATCGAGAACAAGCGACCCGCTCCTACTTTGCATGGTTTTTACGACTTTACAAAACATCGAGATTTATTAGTTATATGTAACTTTAATAGTAACGTATTATACGCATAAACCTTCCGGAATAAATTCTCTTTACTATAGTGGAAACCTCATAAAAATCTGTTGCGTGGTTTAGAAGAAAACGCGGACATACAGACAAACACGAAAAGCGAGTTTAATATTATGTCAAAACAGTTAGCAAGACGTTCTAGGGTAAACTCAAACCTCAACTCAAACTCAAAGCATTTATTTCAATTAAACCATTTACAGGCATTTTTGAATTGTCAAGGGGTCGGTCAGTCAGAAATATGAAGCTAGTTGCCTATTCCAAAACGTGGTAGGTACATATGGAGAAGATAGGTAGAAAAGAACGAGCAAGAAACTCCACCGAACTAATCATCTAAATTAATGGTTGCTTAGAGATTTCTGTTGAAGTGTTAGCAGACAAATGTGGGTTCCTAAGTAAACTGCAATTAATAGTCGAACATTTATTTTGTCCATAGACTAGCACCAGGTTCAGCAGACAGATTGTTTATCATAACCAAACATTATGTTGGACATAATGTTGTTGCTTGGAGCTATTCTTAGCAATATGCTTTTTGTTTTACGGATATAATATTAAACAAAGAACAAGGATCCTATCACATCTCTAACAGTCATTTTTTTGCTCTAGATTATTTCTTGAGCTAGGCTTAATACTCATTGTGCACGGCTTAACTCGACAAAAAACTGTATGAACCTGTTTTGTCAACGATTGATATCTCGACGATCGCGAGATGTATAAGGACGCTAACAGACGTACGACACATGTCATCTGTATCGTTTGTAGCAGGAAGCTCGTCTGTTCGCACCTTAACTTAAGTAGAGCTCACGATTTCACCTAACTATTAGTTTCACTATTGGTTGGTTAATAATTACAAATAACCTGATTATTACAGACAATGAACAACAGGCGGTTTATTCTGTAAAAATCTCAACGTGAAATCTTAGGTGAAGTGAGCTTGACGTGAGCAGTCATTCTATAGGGTTTGACACTATTGACAGCTCACTTCACCGAATTTTTCTGGATGAGATTTTTACAGAATAGATTGGCTGGACTAAGTGAAACTCACTTCACTTAAATTTTTTACAGAATACATAAGCAGGAATGAAGGGACAGCCTTTCAAGTTTTGTATTCTCTCAATCAATGTACCACTGTACAATACTGTACTATACCAAGCTATACTATCGCAAAATGAATTATAATTATTATGACCTCATACTTTTCGATCATTACAAAACAAGGTACTGTTTAGTACCGTTCCAACAGTCAACAAAAACAAAAACCAGTAAGCAATACTTACCGTTAGAATTTATTTTATAAAAACTGCCACTGATCATTCAGACGAAGGAGCTTTTTGCGAGTGATCAATATCATAACATCGAGCTTCGTTACTGATTTTATCGTGACAGTCATAAGTTATACCTTAACACTTGAAAGATTCCTTATAGAAAAGGAGTAAAAAAAAAAATCGTTCTAAAAAGTCTCTAACAACTCTGCTACATTGGATGTTAACTAGGCTTCGTTTGGGACGGAATGGGCAACTAGCTTCATATTTCTGACTGACCGAATCCTTGACAATTCAAAAGTGCCTGTAAATAATAAATGCTTTGAGTTTGAGTTTTTTGGTAAATAAATGATTATTTACATAGGATACTGACAATTAAAAAACCCACCCCTTTTCATTCAATAGGGGGTGGCCTATATCCGTAACCAAGGGCCTTCCACGCAGGAAGACCCTTAGTAATACTGAAACTTAACAGTCTGAGTGAATAACTCTGAGAGTTATCCGAAAAAAACGATCCAAGAAAACTCAGGGCTAAATCATCTGCCAGGGTTGCGGAATCTGCCAGGGTTGCGGAATAGTCCGAAAGGGATACCGGGACCCTGGCAACAGGCAACCGAAGGAACACGGGTGGGTTTTAGTCAGTTAGAGTCGGACACGCCCTTCCGCTCCGCCCAGAGCGGGAGAGGTCATATAAAAAAAAGGGCTAAATCATGACTGAATTCAAATTCGGATTCATTTCGGTATCTGTGACAATATATGCCTAGTATAACGCACTTTCAATCACAATCCGAGGTTCTTCATAGGTTTGAAAAATTCGTCTGCTCAACAACGTAAATAATAGAAAAATAGCGCAATTAACGTGCTGAACATGAAAGGCATTGCCATCAAATGCCATGGTGTGTTTGTTACGCATCTACCCTGCCGGATCCAAAGATTTTCACTAGGTTAGTAAAAGTGTGTACTGAAATTATATTCATTTTGTCAATACTCGTGTATACTTGTATTATTGGTTATTATTATTCCAGTTAACATGACAGCTGTTTGTTTTATTGATCAACACACTAATTGCGTAACACACGATCAATCTAAATCTGAATAATTTTGAAGGATATAGCTAAACCAATGCTTCATAAGTTTGAGAAATATGTCTGCTCAAAGTGCTCAATAACGTAAATAACGCAGTGAATGTTGTTGAACTGTCAAAATTAATGAAACAGATTGTGATTGATCGTGTGTTATGCAAATAGGGTGCAGAGCCTTTAATTGGGCTTATCTATGCGCATGCGCATATACGAATATCAAGTATATTTCGATGAAATAACCACATAGTGTAGTGCTTATTACAGCACAAACACGTATTATAATTACAGAGGAAATACTTGTTTAATCTGTAGTATAAACGCGTGTCATATCAGAGATGGTTATCGGCACAATCTTAGATGTTATCTCTTGAATACATCAGCTCGAACTACGATGTGCGAAACACTGAGATAGTGGACTTGGGACAGTTTGGGAAATAATTTAGTTTGAATAAGGCTTTTGTAACTCATATAGTTTAATCCAAAAACATTGAACCAGTTTACTTAGCTTAACAGAAGCTTTGCAATAAAATTAATGAACTAATACACAATTGCTAAACAAAATATCCACATTAATTTAAATTTAGAGGCATCTGTATCTGTCTATGTCATATATGATTTTATTTCTGTAAGGGCGAATTCGACCAAACTTTTATCCCTAGTATCTAATCCAGCGAATAAATATAAATTTTTTGACAGATTTTCTACACAAAAACTGTCAGACGTCAATTTTATTCCCCGATTAAAAGATAAATCTGGCTTTGGTTTAATCAGCCCTAAGTAGGTTTGTACAAATACTTTTACACGTCAATCATATTTAAAAACTAGATGAGGTCGGCGTTTCCTGTCTGACTACTCTGAGAAGAAAGGCCGAAACAAACCCAGAGGTGGAGTTTACTTGTGATCTCACAAGCATTATTTGAATCTTAATTAATTGTGATGTTCAGATGGCAGTCACCTTTTGACCTATCCTAGTCACCGCTCACCTCCTGTCCTAGAGTTACCTCGTCTTCTGATATACCGCATCTCCTGAAGAGTAGGGCCCTGTTTATAAAAAAAGTTACAAGTCTACAAGTTCACAAGTTACCTAGAATGTTAATTTTCGTTAAATTCATAGTTCATCTCCATATTCATAATCAGCCATAATGTTCCCACTGCTGGGACACGGGCATCAGGTCCTCTCTCTCTTTTGACCACATTTAAAAAAGAAAATCGAATTTAAACATTTATTGCGGTACTAAGCACGACACTTGTAAACTTGTAAGACGGAATAGAGAGTCGCCGGACACTCTCAGGATTTGTTATGATTTTCTACAAGTTGTAACTTACAAAAAAAAATTGATAAACAAAATCACGAATAAAACTGTCAAAATATAAGTACTTGTGAACTAAATAATGACATTTAGTAGGTACTACAAGGCTTGTAAAATTGATATACAGGGCACTGCTCCATAATATTTTGACAGATGTCACTGCGATATTAAAGAATCTCTTCAACATGGTCGTCCTCAGCTTATAGAGTCAGTTGTAATCTCAAAGTACGGCAATGCTGCATCAGAATACATTGTGTGTTAATATATTCCGATGTTTGCGCGCCTATCGCTGAATAATTGGAGTCGCCGCGTCGCGTCGTCTCGACGAACTTCTTCCTCGCAGATAATATTTAAGCACGTTGAGTGATTGGGTGGGCAATATAAGAACTGAAACAATTTGAATTTGAACTGTCAAAATATCTAACTTGTTTGTCTACATTTTAAATTTTCATAATATTGAACTATTCTTGAATGAGTTTATCACTCAGTGCAGCATAAAATCAATCAGCCTAGTCTATTTCAACTAAATTGGGATCGGCTCCCAGTAGCCTTTTCATAGAACATGTCACATGTCTCCGAATGAGTAATCAGGTGCCACCTAATATATAAAAATCAATTACCGTGCATTAATCTCGCAAAAACTTGAAAATGGCTTGACCGACTTTATATTTTTTTTGTTATTTTTTCTCCTCATATCTGAGGTGGTTTAAGAAAAAAGAAAATTCGGAAAAATCCAAAGAAACAGCCGAAAAATCGAAATAGAAACTTTCACACGATAACGTCTGACGGGTCAGCTGCATCCTTAATAAATTTGTTGTGAAGGTTGCAGTATTCGGCAAGAAAAGAAATTCTGATAAACTGCGCCGCCTAGTATACTACAGAGCTTACAGTTTCTAATACATATTTCCCGCCAGTAATAAGCTGGACCTGTATTTATTAAACTTGAGGTGTCTGGAAGCATCTCGTTCAAACCACTTTAGTGTTGACATGCAATGCAAATTGTCAAGTTCATTGCTTCATAATTTCGTCAATAAAGATGCTAAATTAGCATGTAATCCCAGGATCTGGCCAGTTAAATGTTAAAAACCGGTCAAGTCAACCGACAACTCATAATCAGTTGCTGAATGATCTAATCGGGGTGATTTTTAATAGTCGGATAAAATTTTCCTGAGGCATAAATTTTAATATACTTAAGTTTGCAGTTTCACAGGTTTTGTATTCTAGAAAATATGTCAAACTCTCATATTTATTCTACAAGTATAAGATAACTGGCTATTGAAAAAATGGCCCATAATCATCATCATCATCATTTCAGCCGAATGACGTCCACTGCTGGACATAGGCCTCCCCCAAGCACCGCCACTTCGACCGGTTCTATGCTTCTCGCATCCAGCGCATTCCCGCGGCCTTCACCAGGCCATCGGTCCACCTTGTGGGGGGCCTTCCAACGCTATGTCTTCCGGTACGCGATCGCCACTCCAGGACCTTTCGGCCCCATCGGTCATCTGTTCTGCGAGCAATGTGCCCTGCCCACTGCTACTTAAGTTTGGCAATTCTTCGGACTATTTCGGTTACCTTGGTTCTCCTACAGATCTCTTCATTTCTGATATCCATATTATGGTTATTTTATTAACAGATCCCATCATCATCTGCCTAGCCTTTTCCCAACTATGTTGTGGACGGCTTCCAGTTTAACCGGATGCAGCTGAATACCAGTATTTTACATGGAACGACTGCCTATCTGAGCTCCACAACCCAGTAACTGGGTAATACGATACCCCTTGGTAAGACTGGTTGTCAGACTTTCGGGCTGCTGACGCCCCGTAACGACTGACAAAGATTCTCAAATGACAGCCGGGACCAACGGCTTACCGTGCTTTCCGAGGCACGGAGGAGTCTCGGTATGTAAAGATGTCACCCATACACGGACGGACCCCGGCAAGCGTACCTAGCTTAACCTGATGGATCGACCCGTGCGGCTGTTATTACTTAGCCACGAGCTCCTATTTTATTAACAGATCCCAAGAACAGTAAGTATAAATAAATTAAGTCATTTAACGCTACTTAATTCATTTAACTGAACGATTTAGCATATATCTCAACATCCTACTACTACGAAACCGGTGTCTGTTCAAGTCCCTCTGTGTCCGAGTAGCGACAGTCACCGTGTCAAACCGCTCTAAACCTGTGGCACTGGACCTGCCGCATATTTTTATATTATGCTTATCACGTATGAGAATCTAGGAGGAACATACGGAGCGATAGTTAAGGCTGGTGATGAAGTATTCTACTTAAAGTCTGTTTTTTATCGCACAGACTAATTTGACAGGTGCAAATGTCAAACTCCAAATTGAAAAAACAAACAACAATCACTTGAAATATCAAATTAGTCTACGAGATTAAAAAACCAGTCCAGTAGCGGAAGGACCATTTTTCGAGTGCAAAAAAATTGCTTCTTTTAATAATTTTTGCATCATGCATCATTTGTTGATTTAAAATAATGATGATTGAGGATTTTTTACACGTTTTGAGTTCGACGTCCCAACCCCATCTAAGTAGAGGCGAATTATGAAATCAATTCCTTCCTTTTGTCATAAAATCTTTGTCTCAATTTGGGTATTCGAAGTCGAAATTATTAAATGAATCTAGTAAAAAATTAACAAAGTTGTCCTGATCTGATTTCAGAACGAATGATTTATTTGACATAAGATCTTCCGGACGTGCCTGCTACATACTCCAACCCCCTTATGTTTTCAAACCAGAGCGCCCAGCATCACCCGCCGTGAGAACTTCTTAGCTTGCGGCGCACACGCATCACACTATACCTCTCTATACGACATACACGAGTTACCTGATCACATTTGTATTGTTTATGACCTTGCGACACATGTTTATGCTGGAGACAGCATGTGGGACCATTTCCCACTTCGAAACGGTCACGAAGAGAGAATGGAAGTTCCAGAGATATTTTAGTGAAATAAGATTTCGAAGAAGATAAAAGGGTGTGGGAAAAATACTTTTTGAGATGGCAAGATTATAATAAACCATTTATTGCAGGTGACACAGGCCCATAGAAAAATACCTTAAACTAAACATACATATTATTCTATACAACAAAAACTTGTGTTAATAAAATAAAGCTTAGACTATGTTAGTAGCACTTCACTTAGCACTAGCTAGACTTTGTGCTGTCCTGTGGAACTTGTCCGCGGAAGCGACGGAACACCACGTCCTGCGGCCAAAAGTCTTCTTCCATGACGAGGGGCAGTCCGGTACACGCACAACGAACGCCTTGAAGTTGAAGTTTCGGCGTGATTCCAGTAGCTGCACCCTCGGCGCGTACATCGTCTTTTGGCGCACGTACTCTACGATGTCCTCCACCTTAGTGCTGTAGTGCAGGCGGGAGATGTACACCGGTGTGTTCGGCTTTGCGGCACGTAGGCTCACTTCGGGGCCCGTCGGAGCTTTGCCGCAGTGGTTCTTGTTCGTTCGCGATCGGTGCTTATCGTCGTATCAGGAAAAATGTGGCACTAGAAAGAGTAAGTCCCCTTATTTCCTGAAGTCGTTTCTAGAGACTGTTCGCGTGTAGTTTTAAGTACCTAGTATTAATCGACAACCGATCTTTGCCAACCACATCACGGTATCGGCTACGGCTTATTTTAATTTTTGAATTGGTTTTATCTTTGTATTACGGACGCTTCTAACGTGCACGTCTTTCTATAAAATATTGTACCCACATGCATAATTTCAACACAAATGATGTAGGTAACCAATATTTAGTAACGATGAAAAAAAAAATGAAAAATAACTTTGATTTCGAAAGTCGGTGTCTTTGTTTTTCAATTACTGTTTTTTGCCACCGACTTCCGTGATTAGAGTAACTTTTCACTTTATAGTGTTTTTTTTTTGGAAGTCTGTTGTTTTTTTCTTGTAAAAAGTTTTTATTTTTCACTTTTTAATTGTAGTACCAACCAACTGGGTCGTTGGCTTCCACTTTAGTGGAATAGAATAGTTTGTACACTCGCGACAATTTAAGAATTCCGGTTTGACGTTTCGTACTCGTACCTACTTGTAATAAAACGATATGTCTTGAGAATCAGTGCAATGTAGATAAATCGTCGATTACAAGCTCTAAGTATGATAAATCGATGTCTTGAGAATCGGTTTTTAAAGCAATTTTATTGTTTTTTTTTTCCATTACTACACAAGGTATTTTTATAGCTGTCAAATAGGTACACCTCAGAGGTATTAGTTATTGGTATTCAGGCGCGGTCGCAGCAAAAGATTTTGAGGGGGGTGTCACCATTGATGCCGAGGAATATTTTTAGGGAAATGGTTAATTGATAAGTACGTAAATCATTCAGTCTCTCGACAGCTTGAATGATTTCGGGGGGGGGGGGGGCATTACCCCTCTCGGACCGCGCCTGTTCGTATTAGAATGGATTAAATCCTCTGCCTAACCCTTCGGGTAATACAGGCGATGTTATGTTAGTGTTACAACTAAAATTCTAATGCCACTACCTGCTATATAAATTCACTTAAAAAATCGTCTACATATACTAAGTGGGAAAAATACGTAATATTGAAGCTAACTCAAAATGAGTCATTCCATTCTAATACCAAAAACTAATACCACTGGTATTTGTTTCAACTCATATTTATTTTCTATTCCGAACGGATACTATTGTTTAAACGAATACCAAAACCAGTTCGAAGATATAAGGTACAGTCAGTAAAAATGCTTTGTATGTAATTTCATTTTTCGAAGATGTGAACGATCAATCTACTTATGATTTGGGAAACTTTACGAACAAGATATTATGTGATTGAAAAAAGGCAAATTCTTGATAAATATGGGGCCTGTATAGACTTCAGGGGCTTTTCCGAAAAACGCCTACCAGAATAACAAGTGTTTTTCATAAGCAACTACTTCCAGTTAATTTCTGTTTTCCTGATAGTTATAATAGGTATAGCACATTACAGTTATAGGTAAGGAATAGGACAGTTTTAAGACTTCTATCGATACAGTGAATAATAAATTATACTTTATATTCCTCTTATTCGTTGTTGTGCAACTGAGAATAATATGATCGTTTAGGCGCCTATTTTCTTTTCATTTCTGTCACCCTGGTACTTTTCAAAACAATAAATGATTCAATTTCAAAACCTGTATTTTTACCAATATTGAGCAAAGTAGTAATAATTCGCGTAAGCACCTAGTTCCAGTTCATTTCTGCTTTCCTGGTAGTTTGAATAACTGAACAATTAGGACAGTTGAATTTTAAAAAGTCTATCGATATCATTTGTTACGAATCCGTCATTCTGTTCTCTATATATTTCATCGTGGATGTTTTTCCAGGAATACTTTAATTGCGCTTCATTGATTGCGTTTTGAGGAATACCCCAAAAAAAGTACCAAGATGATTCACTTAAACTACTCTTACCTATAACTTTTTGTAAATATTGAAATGAAGCGTATTTGGATAGTATTTTATTACGATCAAATAAACATATAAGAAAACAAAAATTTGATTAGGTTTGATTGAGCTGACTGTACCAAATTCAAGTTGTTGGTATTCGTTTGCACATTAAATTAAATTATTTAAAGAGTGGTATCGGTTCGGAATAGAAAATAAATATGAGTTCCAACAAATATCCGTGGTATTAGTTTTTGGTATTAGAATGGAATAACTCCTCAAAATCTACGCAAGCAAAGTTAGTAAAATTTACGAGGGACCACCTCTGAAGCATGACTTAACCAGACACAATGATTATAGCCATATTGGTTCTTCGAAAAATCAGACACCATAATTCCATCTTTTGAAGTAGCCAGCTCAGTTCCAGTTATGGTCAGCAGGCCGTAATAATTACACTTATTATCTCCACCCACCTCCGTAACCGCCTCTTCCGCGTTTTACAAATAAATATTCACATAACAAATATTCGAGGAAAAATTATGGCCAACATTCACTAGCCAATATTAACATTGGCCGACTAAGTGGCCAATGAGAACGGACGTACTCGACCGTATCACTTCCTTGAAAATTATAGGAAGTATAAAATGGTAGAAAAACTTACTGTGCTGAAATTGATGAGGATACTGTAGTATGTTAGACAGAGAGGTGGTTATGAGGCAGAATTAAAATGCTTGATTGAAGATGATTGTTTTTTTTTTCATACATAAACCAATTTCTTTGTTAGACGGGACGAGGAGCCCGTGACTAAGCTCGGCAAAAAAAAAACGTAGTGTGTAAAAAGTTTTTTCACCTCACAAGCTCGGAAAGATTCTGTTTGTCATTCTAAATCTGCGTGCAAAAGTGCATTTTATCCGCTAGCGTGGAGAGTTTTTAAATTTCGAACCTTTCTATTCAATAATTTTCTATACCGCCAGGTCCACTGATAATGCATTAATATTTATTTAATGTCAGTACGTTAACCTCATTTTTAGAACAATCGCACTGGCCAGCACGAAAAAAATAGCTCAACGTGCCTAAAGAAGTGTTCACTTCAAAAAGATTTATATTTTTCTTCTTTTTAATCAATTTACTTTCCATCATTTGGGTTTGTAGTAATGCAGAGTTAGTGCAAGCGATACATAATGCCGAATTGAGCTTTCTTCCGAAAAATCGCACGAAAAGTACGAAAAAGCGTACAGTGTTTGTTCATTGCATGGAGACACGAGACACCTAGCATTTTCCTCGCTGTAGTGAGGTGAAAAGTTGTGTGTTTCGCTTGGCAGCAAATTTATTCTGCGTGTCGTCCCTTTGAAACCCTCGCAACGCTCAGGATTCTATATTTGAATTTTTCAATCCTAGAATCCTTCGCTTGCTGAGGTTTCAATACAAGTACTCGCGCGAAAAACAACATTGTAGCCTTGCATAACAAATAACTATTATTTTTCACTTTTTAGTTATGGTACCTACCCCACACAAATTTGAATACCACTACCAGCTATCTAAATAACTGTGACGGAGTAACCTAATACATCGTCCACATATACTAAGTGGGAAAACTACGTAATATTAAAGCTGAACCAAAAACTACGCAAGCACAATTAATAAAATTTATATGGGACCACCTCTGAAGCATGACCTACCAAACAAGTCATGTCATAATTGCCGGAGAAATAGCATAAAAAACCAACAAAAAAAAACAGCCTAATTGAGAACCTCATCCTTTTTGAAAAAGTCGGTTAAAGAGACATGTTGCGCCGACCTCAAAATAAATTGGGATAAGGGCAGGAGATTGATGATGATGAGGAGTTTCCTCGATAACTTGTTAATTAGCGGATCAAAGGGATCAAACGTAGATACATTATAAAGTTTTCAAACAACATTGACATTTATTTCCTCTATCTATGTTGCCTAGCTGTCAATTTGGATTGTGGGTATCAATTTTAAGTGTTTTTAACGAGTTAGTGCTCAGGCGCACCCCTGATCGAATTGATAATAATCGTTTATGTAATTCTCACCTTTCCGACACCTGCTTTATCGAAACTAATAGAGTGTAGTGATAAAAGTAAGTAATAGTGTAGCTCCACTGAACTTTCTTTTGAAGAATATGTAGTTGTTTTGCAATAAATCGTCATTATGTTTGTGCCCTTATCCAAATTTATTTAGGGGCAGTGCAATAAGACAAGTGTATTCAGCTGTCACTTCAATGTTTGTTTGCCTACTATACAGCGTGTAAAAAAATCCCTGTCCGATCCGTGAGGGTGTTGTTAAGAATCATACTGAGAGTCTATATATGTCGATTCTTTTTTTGAAAAAAAGAAAAAAAAATACTCCGCTTTTTTTTTCAATCGGGAAATTTTCCTCGCTTATTACTTGAGGCGCGTGCGGCCGCTTCAAGTGGCATCTGCAGAATTGCTAATTTATAATGAAATTAGGGTAATTTTGGTACTAAAAATGTGAATTTCAAATTGCAATAACTTTTTTTTTTTCAATTTTTTTTTTTTTTTCTTCTGGTAATTTTATTGCAGTAAGTACCTATGTGGCCCTTTCGGATCGGACAGGTTTTTTATTACATACCTAAAGAAAGAAAATACATTTATTGAGACACGCACAGGTAACAAATTAAAATAAAATAAGTACACTCATAGAAAAATATTTTTCAAAAAGCAAAGTTAAATGAAAATAAAGACAGTACGAGGCCAAAAGGCTCCTATCTCAGCATGATGCTGCAACATCCTAACTAATATTATAAATGCGAAAGTGAGTTTGTTACGCTTTCACGCTAAAACGGCTGAACGCATTTGGATGAAATTTGGCACAGGGGTAGACCATGACCTGAATTAGGACATAGGATACTTTTTATCCCGATACTAATATTATAAATGTGAAAGTGAGTTTGTTTGTTTGTTACGCTTTCACGCTTAAACGGCTGAATGGATTTGGATGAAATTTGGCACGGGGGTAGACCATGACCTGAATTAGGACATAGGATACTTTTTATCCCGATATTCCCACGGGATCGAGACTTACGCGGGTGAAACCGCGGACCGCAGCTAGTTTTAAAATAAGTGTGAGTGTCACAGCGCTGGTATTCTGATAGCCGTGATGTCCTACCTATATCATCTTTTTATACCATTCCTTTTTGCGTAATATCTGCCTTTTTCGCTGAGGCAACCCTCGGTTTGGCTATAATTCCATAAACAACTCATAAAGCGTTATTCGTATTAGTTATTACTTACCTAATATATCAAACCTAGTTTCCAATTTAATTTATTGCGGACCTCATTAGGCCTAGACAGTTTTAAGCCTATTCGGTCCTAGGTACCGAATAGGCCGATTGCGCGCAAGCGCAGCCTAGGTGTGAATTTGGAGGAACTTCAGTTCACATTGGAATAACCTACATTCATGTTAAATTCAGAGATGATAAAAGAACCTATGTGATAAATCGAATTATAGTTTTATTTATTTATCTTATTACTAGCTGTGCCGCACGGTTTCACGCACGTAAGTGTCGATCCCGTAGGAATATCGGGATAAAAAGTGTCCTATGTCCTATTCCAGGTCATGGTCTAACCTTGTGCCAAATTTCATCCAAATCCGTTCAGCCGTTTTAGCGTGAAAGCGTAACAAACAAACAAACTCACTTACGCATTTTTATATAAAAGTTAGGATTGTGCACTACGAACTTTTGTGAAGTAGGCTTGAGAATCATACTTTCTAAAACGCCCTCTGATTTTTCCACTATTTTCTAAGGACACAAACAAACAACAAACTACTACCAAAGAACAAACAAGTTATAATCTTTGTACTAACAAAGATAACAACATAATTCACAAGTCAATACCACTAGGACATTAAACGCTATTCAATAAAAACCGACTACCAAAAAAAAACACTCAAAACTGAAAAATAACTTTAATTTCGGAAGTCGGTGTCTTTGCTTTTCAATTTTCGTTTTTTGCCACCGACTTCCGAAATTAAAGTTCTGTCCAGTTTTGAGTGTTTTTTTTTGGAAGTCGGTTTTTTTTTTGTAAAAAGTTTTTATTTTTCACTATTTTGTTCTGGTACCTACCCCACACAAATTCTAATACCACTAGCTGATGTAAATAACAGTGAAGGAGTAAATGAAAACATCGTCTACATAAACTAAGTGGGAAAAATACGTAATATTGAAGCTAACTTAAAAACTACACAAGCAAAGTTAATAAAATTTATATGGGACCACCTCGGAAGCATGCCCTTACAAACCTTACAAAAAAAGAATCATCAAAATCGATTCATAATTGGCGGAGAAATCGAGTAACAAACATACAAAAAAAAAAAAAAAAAAACACAGACGAATTGAGAACCTCCTCCTTTTTGAAGAAGTCGGTTAAAAAAAACATTATACACTCAATACAATGTACCTATTCACAACGAACACTTTTAACCATCACAATTGTATCTAAATACACTCTCCTCAACTCACTTATTACTTATTTATACTTGATATTTTGTGTCTCAATTCCGCTGTACATTTCAAAATTGCCGTGCATTAAGATAGGATATAACACGACAGGACTATTACGTGTCACTTGATATGATAGCGCTGAATACACAATGAAATGTTGTTTATGAATAGGGTGTGGACTCGCTGACAGTTTCAGAAAGTAACAAAATCTTCTATCGTATGTATTTGTTAATGAGTGGTTATTAGACTTAGGACTTTTGACTACCCGTAATGACTGTCAAAGTCCACGAATGACAGCCGGGACCAACGGCTAAACATGCTTTCCAAGGCATGAATAAAAACTATTTACAAAAAAAAAACAACCGACTTCCAAAAAAAACACTAAAAAGTTGCTTTGCAATTTCCGTTTTTTGCCACCGACTTCCGAAATAAAAGTTATTTTTAACTTTTTTGTGTTTTTTTTGGAAGTCGGATGTTTTTTTTTTGTAAAAAGTTTTTATTTTTCACTTTTTAGTTGTGGTACCTACCCCACACAAATCCGAATACCACTACCTGCTATGTAAATAACAGTGAAGGAGTCAAACAGGATATCGTCTAGATAAACTAAGTGGGAAAAATACGTAATATTGAAGCTAACTCAAAAATTACGCAAGCAAAGTTAATAAAATTTATATGGGACCACCTCGGAAGCATGACCTACCACAAACAAAAAAAAGAATCATCAAAATCGATTCATAATTGGCGGAGTAATCGCGTAACAAACATACAAAAAAAAAACCTCCTCCTTTTTGAAGAAGTCGGTTAAAAATAGAATAGAATTCTTACTCTTTATTATGATGTACACCATAAAATTACAGATATAAATGAAGAAAAGGGAAGGGGAAGGGGTGAAGGGGTCTCGATATGTAATGGATGATCAACCATCTACCAACCGACCGCGGCAAGCGTAGCTTAAGGGGGATGCGCTAAGGTGACCCGCGAAATTCAAATTTTCTTAAGTTTTTTGCAATTTGCAGGTCAGTATCAGGGTATGTTGATCTAAATATGATTTGCGACCATAACAAATATGGATTTAAAGAATTATAATCATTAGAATCACTCAATGCACTTACATGAACTTAGAAAGTTGTATTGCTAATGCTAGTGTTTATATTCTGTAAATCCATATTTATTACGGCCGCAAATCATATTTAGATCAACATGCAACCTGATACTACCCAACCCCAAATTTTATCTCGCTAGCACCATACGAGTAAGTCTTCAACTCGTCCTACATGCCTACGGCCCATTTAGGAAGACTTACAGAAAATCAAAAGAACGTCTTAATGTGCCGTACGCATGTAGGACGAGTTAGTTCAGTTAATAAGCAAAGTTTCATGATCTAATTTGAAGTATTTTTTTAATACTAGCGCATCAAACATAGGACCTAGCATCAATCCTCAACTTTAACATATATTTATTTCAAAATTAATGCTGCAGTATTTTCGGTATAACGGAGGATCATGCTAAGCAATTTGAGGTAGGGTAGGCCAATAACCATCAACCAACCATCAATTATCATTTATCCACAAGCCCCTCCCATTTTTTACCAACTTCAAAAAGGAAGAGGTTCTCAATTTTTTTTATTTTTTATTATACAAACTTATGTCGCCAAAAAATAAATATTAAAACCATAAGTCTAGAGCCTTACCAAAGCCTACGCAACACTTGCCCCAGCACGCGGCGATCGCTTAAAACGCTATTAATCGCAGTAAGTCGTCGGACGAGTAATCAAATGTGTAATTTATTGGTACATTTATGCGCAATGTCGCATCGAGCCATATTCATGTACCGAGCCATTTGCTCTGCGGACTTTAGCGACGATTATTACTATAAAGGCTTTAAAAATAAAGACATTTGTGTTGGTTACTTCATCACTACATTATTATAAAACAAAGTTCTCCGCCGCGTCTGTCTGTCTGTTCGCGATAAACTCAAAAACTACTGCACCGATTTTCATGCTGTTTTCACCAATGGATAGAGTGGTCCTCGAGGAAGGTTTTAGTATATAACAGCTATTGATATAGCTAATTTGTCAAGCGGGCGAAGCCGCGAGCATCAGCTAGTTAATGATATAGTGAAGTAATCAAGGGACCGACTATGTTGTAAGCAATGCTTTTATACTTACAATTTTATTTCAGCTTATGACACAATAATAGCTGGCAAAGAACAAGGGGTATTGGTAATGGCAAGGCATTTGAAAAAGTGCTTACTAGCTGATAGGCAAAAGCTGTTATCAAACGTGAGTCAAGTATTTATGTTTCCATAATTTTCACGGATAGCGCATGAAACTAATTTTGACTATTTTTTTTTGGCCAAAAGATATCTGCCTTTTCCCAACTATGTTGGAGTCGGCTTCAAGTCTAACTGGATGCAGCTTAATACCCGTATTTTACATGGAACGACTGGCTATCTGACCTCCACAACCCAGTCACTGTGTAATACGATATACTCTTGGTAAGACAACCAGTCTTATCAAGGGTATACCGTATTACCCAGACTCAGACTTTCAGGCTTCTGACGACCCGTAACGACTGTCAAAGATCCGAGAATGACAGCTGGGACCAATGAGTTCGTGCTTTCCGACACACGGAGGGGTCTTGGTATAAAATGATGGTTATCCATCAACGGAGTAACCGCGGCAAGCGTAGCTTTATGTGATCGATCGATTTGAGCTGTTATTACTTAGCCAGAAGGGCTTTGACCTTTGACCTTTGGGCCCCTTTGGGCCCCTCCAAAGGTCAAAGGAAATACAAAACCAAAAAAGCTCAGCACTGCCACACGGGCAAATGGGCTCTTGTTCTACATTTTGTCTATACGTACGGAAACTACAATTCAGGATCAAAGACCAACCAAATATATTCATAATCGAATATTAGACACGAAAAGGACCAACTAATATTGATGGCTACTAAAAAACAACCAAATTATTCTCCCCATCTTTATTTAGCGTTAAAAATACAAGAGAATCTAGTTACTAAGATAAAATAAATTTTATCCCATCATACATTAAAAGGTCCGTAAAGTACGTAATGGTAATTCTAAGCGCAATGGCGCTCGGTTTCCATTTTAAACACATTTGTTTCTGTACATTATCATAATAAAATTATTTAAATACCAACTGGCTACTTACTCTGGAACGCCGGATACCTTCATATTTCTTGTTATGATAAGAATTTATTATTTTGCCAATAAGTAACCTTTAGGAATGTAAAATAAAACATTGTAAATTACATATTAGGTACTGTTAGCATTTACAAAGATAGAATACTCGTTGAAATCCTTACTAATATTATAAATGCTAAAGTAACCCAAAGTCTGTCCATCTGTCGCGCTTTCACGCCAAAACTACTGAAGCGATTTAAATGAAATTTGGTACACAGATAGTCTAGAGCCTGAAAAAGGACATTTTATCGACATACCACGCGGACGAAGGCGCGGGCGGAAGCTATACCCCATTTGAAATAAGATTAGACATTAAAACAAACCCTTTTACAGTCCGTTCAACCGATTTTGACTTCTATACCGTACGCATAAGGATAGCATTATAAACAAAAAAAGTTACACAATACCAACTATCTACTGCGGCTGCCATTTGTCATGCCACCAACGCAATAGAATTCAAAATCGGTTGAACGGAATGTAAAAAAGGCTTATCTATACGTCTAATCTTATTTCAAATGGAGTATAGTTACAAATATACCAGAGCAGCCCGCAGCCTGGAGTTTGGATTTGTGCCCGGTTGTTGGCAATAGGCTCGCCCACCATTCCATGGAACTTAAGCATAACTGGCGAATGTAGTGTACGACAGGTACACTTCTGCCTAACCCTTCTGGGATTACAGGTGTGATTTTATGTTATGTAAATTATCACTACATTTATTATAAAACAAAGTCCTCCGCCGCGTCTGTCTGTCTGTCGATTTTCATGCTGTTTTCACCAATGGATAGAGTGGTTGTCGAGTAAGGTTTTAGTATATAACAGCTACTTAGCTACTTACTTACGTGTTGAAGTTTTAGGAGATATGTATAATAGTGATTTTTCCAAGACATTTGATTGCGTTCTCAATGAAACGGTAATCAGGAAACACCGCCACAATGTGATTTGGAACACCGCTCTAGATCTTCCGTGTAAAAGAGTTTTTTTTAAAACCAATTTACAGAAATGAATAATATAGTGATCGGAGATCCAGTCGGGGGTGCAGCCAATATACAAGTATGTCCCAGGCCCCCGACTCATGGTACTAGAAGGAACAGTGGGGTTTTAATAAATAGGAGTTCGATTCGATATAACCCTCAATTCTTCCTCTTCCCAGACGGAGGGTAACAGTGAGGAAACACAAAAAAAAATGGTATTCGCAGTTATTTGTATTAACAAAATCCGTTAGATAAAAGTATTGTAACAACAACAACAGGTGTAAAGGCGGTTGCCTATTAGCTGACATCGTAACATTTCATTCAACCCATTAACAAACATAAACAAAATAAACATAAACACAGCGTACATATTTTCCCACAATTATGCAAATACAAACACGATTGTGTATATTCTAATGCGGTGTTATGTGCACGCGCATCTTTTTACAAACAATTTATTTTATTGCTGGCAACACTGCAAATTAGTTGCCTTTAACATGCAATTGATCAAGTTAGTACCTACTACTGGTTTATGTAAATCATTTGTTATGTAGACACGGTAATAAAAGTGCCTTCAAAGATAATTATGATTAAGTATCTCATAAAAAGGTGTTAATGATATGTAAATTAAGATCATTTGTAAATAAAAGTAATGTTAGCTTCTCCATTATGTGATAATAGTGATAAATTGAGTCACGTGAGTTTTACCATCGATTATTATGTCTAGGATTGTTATCTCTTAAGACTATTTTAATATAAGTAAGTACATAAAAAAGTTAGCCTAACCATGGAGTTTCTCGTCGGTTCTGCTTGACAAAAATTCTGTCTCCTCAAAAATGAATTTATTCAGGGTGAAAATAAATTCATGGGCATCCTTGAAAGGGGTCATTGCACTCATCATTATCACCACAAACTGCGATATATAACTTCGTTCCGAAAATCATTTTATTCATCTCAAGATGAGTTTGTTTAATGCCGGATGCAGCTTGTAACTCGTCTCAGAAAAAAACTTGATCAATTTACAACCTACTAAACTACCTAACACATTACGCGTACAAACATATTATTATCTTTAAAATAACCTATTTTTTAAATTACCCATCTCTAAAATTACCCATCCTTAAAATTACCCATCTCTAAAATTACACATTTATTAAATTACCTGGATTATGCCAATGTTCAGCGAATACGCGAGCACCGTCCTACAATGATCTACAGACATCATAGTACATAATGACATGCTAGATCATGTGATATAAATCCTGCGCATGGGACGCCGAAATGTGTGCTGAACACGCAACGAGAATTGGATCATATTTCTTAGTATAGGTATATTGCAAGGGAAGTAAGTAAATGTAGAGCTTTTATAGCCGGTTAAGTAAAGCGACAAAAAATTAAAAAAAAATTGTTGCAGTTATTTATTTGTTTTATTCGTTATTTTTTGTTGTGTTTTTGTGTTGTTTGTGTTTTATTGTAGCTGTGTTTTTTTTGTATTTATTTTGTGTAGTTGTTATTTTTTGTCTTCATATTTTTAGTTTTCTTCTGTAAGAATACAAGGTCAAATAAAATTAGCTAGCGAAAAAAAATATTAAAACAATTTGACGAGTTCAATTCGTTGTCGTGTCGATGATGGCACGACGACAGTGAATTCGATATTGTTGGCCTAAAACTTCGCTACTTCCAATGCATGTGGCATCGACAGTAGCGGTAAGGTTTTAATTTTTTGGGAATTGTTGTTTATAATGGTAAAGGAATTAAGAAGCCGACAATTAAAAAAAAAAAACATTTGTTTCAGACAAAAAATTGGCCATATAATGATAGTAACAAAGGTCTTAAAAACTATGTTAGTACTATACAATCATTGATTAATCATTCATAAACACCAAATAATAAAAGTGATTTATTAGTAGGTACGTGTAATGCCAGCTTACTCAGCCACAAAAAAAAAAAAAAATAACCGTTAACGCCTTATAAGTATCGAGAAAACATTTAAAGATTGTTCGTGCCGATTCCACTTAATGTTTCACTCGGTAAGTAATCGATTTGTTGAATATCCTGTCCCTTATGGCTATCTCGGTTTGTCTTAAGGCTCTAAAGAATTTCCAGAAGTCGAGTCGTCATTCCAAGAAATTAATTCGATTTGAGAATAGAGCTCATATTTTTGTTAAAAAAATGTTACGATCCGTGTTTGGGAGTTGTTGTTTTTAATGGTCTCGATTGAATTCGTTATGATTTATTAAATTATGTTGGGTGTGTAACAGTATGTAAGTATCTACTACTGTTTGTGACATCCGTGGTATGCCATTCGAGGTAAAAACTGGCGAAGAGCGAGTGGGACTCGCACACGAAGAGTTCCGTAGGTACCGCATTTTTTATTTATTAGTAAGGAACAAAACAAATTATAAACAGAAACATCACAAAAACCTCAATAGGTTTGTCTGGATGTTGAAACACTTTTAAGCAATCTTCATACTAACGAAATATTATAATTAAAAACAAACTTTTTATTAAAAACACGTTTCTTGTATCCACCCCCTTTATGAGAGATAGATATTTTTTAAGTCAGAGGCCCATGGGCGGCAGATATACTTTGACACCAGGTTAGTCATTACCAGTGATAGGAATAGGTAGTGCCTATACCCTACATTAAAAAAGTATGTTATTTGGAATAAGTAATTCGTCTATATTTATCTAAAGTTTGCGACTAGACATAACATAATAAATAACATTCACAGTCGTTACAACCATAAAATTTTCTGTATTTTTTTTTTTGGAGATTGTTTTGTATATGTCTTGTTGATCTTAATACTATGAATCACAATGTTTGTATAAGGAGCCGTACACGTTTCGAAGTAAATATCTTCTTTCTAGCTCACTCTCGGCTACGTTTAATGACGATAATGAAAAAAAATATTAAAACAATTTGACGAGTTCAATTCGTTGTCGTGTCGATGATGGCACGACGACAGTGAATTCGATATTGTTGGCCTAAAACTTCGCTACTTCCAATGCATGTGGCATCGACAGTAGCGGTAAGGTTTTAATTTTTTGGGAATTGTTGTTTATAATGGTAAAGGAATTAAGAAGCCGACAATTAAAAAAAAAAAACATTTGTTTCAGACAAAAAATTGGCCATATAATGATAGTAACAAAGGTCTTAAAAACTATGTTAGTACTATACAATCATTGATTAATCATTCATAAACACCAAATAATAAAAGTGATTTATTAGTAGGTACGTGTAATGCCAGCTTACTCAGCCACAAAAAAAAAAAAAAATAACCGTTAACGCCTTATAAGTATCGAGAAAACATTTAAAGATTGTTCGTGCCGATTCCACTTAATGTTTCACTCGGTAAGTAATCGATTTGTTGAATATCCTGTCCCTTATGGCTATCTCGGTTTGTCTTAAGGCTCTAAAGAATTTCCAGAAGTCGAGTCGTCATTCCAAGAAATTAATTCGATTTGAGAATAGAGCTCATATTTTTGTTAAAAAAATGTTACGATCCGTGTTTGGGAGTTGTTGTTTTTAATGGTCTCGATTGAATTCGTTATGATTTATTAAATTATGTTGGGTGTGTAACAGTATGTAAGTATCTACTACTGTTTGTGACATCCGTGGTATGCCATTCGAGGTAAAAACTGGCGAAGAGCGAGTGGGACTCGCACACGAAGAGTTCCGTAGGTACCGCATTTTTTATTTATTAGTAAGGAACAAAACAAATTATAAACAGAAACATCACAAAAACCTCAATAGGTTTGTCTGGATGTTGAAACACTTTTAAGCAATCTTCATACTAACGAAATATTATAATTAAAAACAAACTTTTTATTAAAAACACGTTTCTTGTATCCACCCCCTTTATGAGAGATAGATATTTTTTAAGTCAGAGGCCCATGGGCGGCAGATATACTTTGACACCAGGTTAGTCATTACCAGTGATAGGAATAGGTAGTGCCTATACCCTACATTAAAAAAGTATGTTATTTGGAATAAGTAATTCGTCTATATTTATCTAAAGTTTGCGACTAGACATAACATAATAAATAACATTCACAGTCGTTACAACCATAAAATTTTCTGTATTTTTTTTTTTGGAGATTGTTTTGTATATGTCTTGTTGATCTTAATACTATGAATCACAATGTTTGTATAAGGAGCCGTACACGTTTCGAAGTAAATATCTTCTTTCTAGCTCACTCTCGGCTACGTTTAATGACGATAATGAAAAAAAATATTAAAACAATTTGACGAGTTCAATTCGTTGTCGTGTCGATGATGGCACGACGACAGTGAATTCGATATTGTTGGCCTAAAACTTCGCTACTTCCAATGCATGTGGCATCGACAGTAGCGGTAAGGTTTTAATTTTTTGGGAATTGTTGTTTATAATGGTAAAGGAATTAAGAAGCCGACAATTAAAAAAAAAAAACATTTGTTTCAGACAAAAAATTGGCCATATAATGATAGTAACAAAGGTCTTAAAAACTATGTTAGTACTATACAATCATTGATTAATCATTCATAAACACCAAATAATAAAAGTGATTTATTAGTAGGTACGTGTAATGCCAGCTAACTCAGCCACAAAAAAAAAAAAAAATAACCGTTAACGCCTTATAAGTATCGAGAAAACATTTAAAGATTGTTCGTGCCGATTCCACTTAATGTTTCACTCGGTAAGTAATCGATTTGTTGAATATCCTGTCCCTTATGGCTATCTCGGTTTGTCTTAAGGCTCTAAAGAATTTCCAGAAGTCGAGTCGTCATTCCAAGAAATTAATTCGATTTGAGAATAGAGCTCATATTTTTGTTAAAAAAATGTTACGATCCGTGTTTGGGAGTTGTTGTTTTTAATGGTCTCGATTGAATTCGTTATGATTTATTAAATTATGTTGGGTGTGTAACAGTATGTAAGTATCTACTACTGTTTGTGACATCCGTGGTATGCCATTCGAGGTAAAAACTGGCGAAGAGCGAGTGGGACTCGCACACGAAGAGTTCCGTAGGTACCGCATTTTTTATTTATTAGTAAGGAACAAAACAAATTATAAACAGAAACATCACAAAAACCTCAAAGGTTTGTCTGGATGTTGAAACACTTTTAAGCAATCTTCATACTAACGAAATATTATAATTAAAAACAAACTTTTTATTAAAAACACGTTTCTTGTATCCACCCCCTTTATGAGAGATAGATATTTTTTAAGTCAGAGGCCCATGGGCGGCAGATATACTTTGACACCAGGTTAGTCATTACCAGTGATAGGAATAGGTAGTGCCTATACCCTACATTAAAAAAGTATGTTATTTGGAATAAGTAATTCGTCTATATTTATCTAAAGTTTGCGACTAGACATAACATAATAAATAACATTCACAGTCGTTACAACCATAAAATTTTCTGTATTTTTTTTTTTGGAGATTGTTTTGTATATGTCTTGTTGATCTTAATACTATGAATCACAATGTTTGTATAAGGAGCCGTACACGTTTCGAAGTAAATATCTTCTTTATAGCTCACTCTCGGCTACGTTTAATGAGATTTGAAATGATAAATTCGTCCTACTATAGAGAATGCTAAAATTATAAAAATTACCGTTTTATTATTTTAAAGACAAAATGTCTTTATTTTTTTTCAATTATAGATAAATTGAACTTTAGAAATCTCATTAAACGTAGCCGAGAGTGAGCTAGAAAGAAGATATTTACTTTGAAACGTGTACGGCTCCTTATACAAACATTGTGATTCATAGTATTAAGATCAACAAGTCATTTACAAAATAATAGCCAAAAAAAAAAATTCCGAAAATTTTATGGTTGTAACGACTGTGAATGTTTTTTATCATGTTATGTCTAGTCGCAAACTTTAGGTAAATATAGACGAATTACTTATTCCAAATAACATATTTTTTTAATGTATTTAAAAGTGTTGTCCCGAATTTCGGGACAGATGTCCCGGAAAAAATGTAGTCCTGAGGAAGTCGCCGTTTCTTGTCTCTGTTCTTCGAAGTTTAGGCAAATAGGCACTACCTATTCCTATCACTGGTCATTACCCACACGAAAAAGAAAGAAAAACAAGTAATTATAAATTTTATTTGATTTATATTCGTGGTTATAGTGGTAACAGAAATACACAATCGGTGAAAATTTCAACTGTCTTCCTATTACGATTCATGAGATACAGCCCGCTGACAGACAGACGGACGAACAGCGGAAGATTAATAATAGGGTTCCGTTTGGCAGCCTTCGAGTACGCGGAACCTAAAAAATGTTTTTTTTTTTATAACACTTTCCTGTTACTGTTAGCCTGTATCATCCCACTGCTGGGCAAAGGCCTCTCCCCAAGACTACTAATGTGGTACTAATGTGGACCACGGGTCGTTTTTTTTGTCCAGCTAGTGCCGCCATCTTCTACGGGGCACAAAAACACAAAACACTTTACCGTTTTATTTTTAAAATCTTATAACTAAAATTAAAACGGTAGTGTTGTATTAACACTTTTATTTAATTTCCGCAAAACATTTAATCAAATCAATTTAAGACCAAAAATGAATTGCATCACTTTGCTTTTTTATTTTTACCGTTACCCTCACAGTTTCCACCTCCATCGAAACTGCATTTCTTTAATAGGTACGCTCCTCAAAGTCCACTTCATCGTGATTTATCGATTCTCGGACGTCCTTAATTGATCGAATGTATTGATAATGGATCGATTCATTAGGTCTAGTCCAGTCGTTTGCACAATGAACACCGATGTCCATATTGGATTCTGCATGAATCTGTGGTTCTCGATTAACAAGAATTTAGTTTTAAAACTGAATGGACATCTGAAATGTAATTAGATTTACTGTGAGTTGTGTGAAAAAGTAATCTATTACTTTAGCCAAATTCTGGCTTATTAGTTTATTCGCACGAACTTACTCGCCCGGAACGAATACGTATTAGGCAATTGACACATTTTGAATTTTATGCGGTAGGAACATTTTTAATGCATAAAATTCAAAATATGCCAGTTGCCAAATACGCATTTCTGGAGTTGTCGATTCGCCTACAAATAAATTAACTTCGTGCGAATTACCGTAAGGAAAAAAATATTATTTAAAAGCTTTGATTCGCCGAGTAAATTCGTGCGAATCAACCAATAAGCCAATATTCTATGATCACTATTTCACTCACTGGAGTCACTGTAACCAAAACGCAAATTCGTCCATATATTCCGTAACTTATTTTCCTGTTTCATATTGACAGTTCAACAACATTCATTGCGTTATTTATGTTCTGGAGCAGATGTTTTTTTCGAACTTATGAAGCAATGGATTAGACTTTTGTTTCAAACCGATTCAGATTGTGATTGATCGTCAAGTCTAGCCACCGGCAAATTGTGAGCGTATTTAGAACAAAGAAAGCATGGAGGAGTTCATAATTTTCAGTTAACTTTGAATCTATTTGGCACTTGATCGAAAATGTCCTGTGCATGCAACACCACAAATTAAACTCTATGATTTAAATGCAATTCCGCAACTTGCAGTGTCATTGCGGATAATTGCCGATGAAAAAATAAACAAGGATTTTTTCTCAAAAGATTCAACATTCTTGCTTGAACACAATTGGCAATTTATCAATCAAGATGTGCTAAAAAATGTCCAGGCAAATCACTGTCCATTCCAAGGTTGCCTGGAAGAGGTCGCGGAAAGCGATAAGGCCGCCCATTGTATATTTTGTAGTGTTTGTTATTTTTTTTTGTTACCTATATATTTTTGTGGTGTTCAATAAAGTATATATAAATAAATAAAACTCTGCTTGAAGAAATCATCATCTACCTGCCCTTGTCCCATGTTGCTGGGGATCGGCGCAACACGTTTTTTTTCTTCCATTCTCATTGAAAAAATACATAATAATAATATAATTGTAATTTAATAGACAAATAATATATAAAATAATATACTTAATATATTATATAAATAATATGATCGACAAATAATCAAAATTAATAAAAAACTTAAACCAAATGGCGTGAAATATATTATTAATATTATATTTGCCTTTTAATAGATTCTTTTATATTTTTTTGTGAATGTGCGAACGTTGTAGGCTTAGTGGACTGTAGATTTGTTGAACATCTTCTATTTTGTTAAATACCTGGTACTTGTCGAAAGGCTTACATTGTCCTCCCATGCCTACTAACACTGTAATTTGAAAATATTGTAAAAGCCAATTATTTTTAAAAGAGTACCTAACTATGGAGTTTCTTGCCGGCTCTTCTCCATTGGAAAGTACCAATTGGAACCGTGCACCTAGCTTCTGACGTTTCATAAGTGCCCATGTAGATTTATGTGAAATAAAATATTTTGATTTTGATTGATAAGCAATATTATATTTGTACTTGACCACTTTTGTCTAATGTTTGCGACCTATACAGGGTGTTTAATTCAGGGGCATCCTCTATTGTACTCATCATTATGAACAACTTTCACTATGGGACTAAATCTGAAATCGTAAAAAAAAAACCGGCCAAGTGCGAGTCAGACTAGCGCACGAAGGGTTCCGTACCATTATCTATAAAACGGCAAAAAAAATACACGTTTGTTCTATGGGAGCCCCCTTAAATATTTATTTTAATCTGTTTTTAGTATTTGTTGTTATAGCGACAACAGAAATACATCATCTGTGAAAATTTCAACTGTCTAACTATCACGGTTCATGAGATACAGCCTGGTGACAGACGGACAGACAGGCAGCGGAGCCTGGTGACAGACGGACAGACAGACAGACAGCGGAGCCTTAGTAATAGGGTCCCGTTTTACCCTTTGGGTTCGGTACCCTAAAAAACAGGTGTTCCCTAATATGTTCGTATAGCTCGTCAAAATGTAGGGAACAGCTGATTTTTTTTCGCGATTTCATTTTTGGCCCCATAGTGAAAGATGTTCATAATGATGAGTTCAATGACCCCCTATGGGCATCCTCCATGAATTCAATTTCACCCTGTATAGGTATCCTAGCCTTAGTTTCCTTGGTGCGTATGCGCATGTAATCTAGGTGGATGTATAAAACACTCCTGATGTTTCTCATTCGTCTATAACCGTAAATTAGGATATAATCGTGATCCTCACCTCAAGTGGCGTTAACGACGCATTTTAATTAGTTCAGCAGCCGTTCTGCCTACCTCATAAAAAAGAACGAGCGTGATCATAGATAAAATGACGCATTAAAACGGTAACTACGTGTTAAAAAGCATGTTACAGAATTAAAAATGGCTTGTAATTGTAAGGTTTAATTTAAATAGGCAGGTACGAGTATAGGATAAATTTCCAGTATAAGCTGACCTCGCATTGTACGGAAATTCTATACAATGCGAGATCAGCATAAACTGGAAATGTATAGCTTGATGTGTAGCCGTGTGTACCTACTAGCTCAGACCAAATAAAAAAACCGGCCAAGTGCGAGTCGGACTCGCGCACGAAGGGTTCCGTACCATTATCTATAAAAACAGCAAAAAAAACACGTTTGTTGTATGGGAGCCCTCTTAAATATTTATTTTATTCTGTTTTTTAGTATTTGTTGTCATAGCGGCAACAGGAATACATCATCTGTGAAAATTTCAACTGTCCAACTATCACGGTTCATGAGATACAGCCTGGTGACAGACGGACAGACAGACAGCGGAGTCTTATATTATAGTAATAGGGTCCCGTTTTACCCTTTGGGTACGGAACCCTAAAAACTAAGACAGAGGGTCAATAGTGACGTGCGTGACGCCGATTTCGTAAACATGTATGCAATTAATGGTGTAGTTTGATTGTAAATGTGTGCGTTTGAGCGTGTATGCACAGAGCGGTGGTGTACTTTTGGCATGCTTCACTTTATTGTTCGCAGCGCTCTTATACGTAATTGTTCCAACAGCTGTATAACTTATAAAAATGAAAGATATCATAACATATACCTACATAGGTATACGCCAGACAAATTCGTTGCTTGCATGCATTTTTGGAGAGCAGTGGTGGCCCAGTGGTAACGGCCACAACTTACGAGTTGTAGGTCGTAGGTTCAAACAAAGTAAAGCGCTTGTCGGGGACAAGCGCTTTACTTTGTGTATATCATTTCATCGCCACTGTCTCAAAAACAGTGAAGGAAAACATCGTGAGGAAACCGGCATGTCCTAGAACCAAAAATTCGAAGACATGTGACATCTACCAACCCGCACTGGGCCCGCGTGCTGGATTACGGCCCACTCCCTCTCACAGAGAGGAGGCCTGTGTCCCAGCAGTGGGAACATTATAGGCTGATTATATGCATTTTTAACCGACTTCTTCAAAAAGGAGGAGGTTCTCAATTCGTCTGTATGGTTTTTTTTTGTGTGTTTTTTTCGCGATTCCTCCGCCAATTATTAACCGATTTTGATGATTCTTTTTTTGTTGGGTAGGTCATGCTTCAGAGGTGGTCCCAAATATTAATCTTGCTTCCGTAGTTTTTGAGTTAGCTTCAATATTACCACCAGAGGCGGCCTAAGGGGGTGGCGAACAGGGCAATCGCCCGGGGCCTCGCTCTTGTAGGGGCCTCGCGTCACGCAAATTTAAAAAACATACAGTTTTTTTTAAACTATATTTTTTCTATTTAAAACTTTTGATTTTGATTCTTAATTATTTATTAAGGTTATAACCTAACGGTAAACTAAAATAAAGATAGTTAACTAATTCATTCATTCAAATCAATTGATAAATTCATTTTATAGTACTTGAATATCGCACCTCGAAACACTTGAAGATCGGTTTTTTAAACGCACCGCACTCTAGTCTTGTGACTCGGGACTAGTATAATATTATATAGTCTGTGACTCGGGAGTCGGGACATAATGTTCTGCTCGTCTATCGCTCGGGGAATCCCCGTCGCTAGAGGAATTCCCTTGTTTCATTTATTTAAAAAAATCATCTCTGTATTTGTTAATTTTGTAAATCTTTCAGTGTAAGTAGAATATTTAAAAACTCAAATTTTATTTATTTGTATAACTTCAGCATTTCTCGTCAAACATAACGAATACCTACCAACCAACCAGACCTACTTTCGCATCACATAGGTACTTTTCCGTAGGACAAAGGGCCTCGCAAAGACCTGCCGCCCGGAGCCTCGCAATGGGTAAGGCCGCCGCTGATAACCACAACCAATAATTGAAAAATGAAATCTTTTTACAAAAAAAAGAACAACCAATTACCAAAAAAAACACTCAAAAGTGAAAAATAACTTTAATTTTGGAAGTCGGTGGCAAAAAACGAAAATTTAAAAGCAAAGACACCGACTTCCGAAATTAAAGTTATTTTTAAATTTTTATTAGTGTTTTTTTGGAAGTCAGTTGTTCTTTTTTTTGTAAAAAGTTTTTTTTCGCCAGCAGTTTACAGCGCCATGTGAGACACTGCTTTATCGGAAAGAGCTCAATCAACTTCAATTGTGGTAATATAACAAGACTTTTATGGATGCATGCATTTTATGGAAATAATCCTGAGGTACTTATAAGATTTTTTTTTTTTCAAATTACGTAATAATTTAGATACATCTAAAACTATTCGGCACAGCTTTTTCAGAAGATTTCTAAGCACTAAGATGATCGATGAACCGACGGATACATAGTTTCTCCATTTCACTCCAACTTTACACATTCCATTTTCAAAATACGCAAATCAAACACGTCCTTTGTAAGTGTTGGCGTCGACGAAATTATGTAAGTGTGAGCGTAGATGAAATTCCCAATGGTTCACGGTTGTCGCGCGGTTGCGCGGTCACGCGGCGACGCGACTCGTTAGCCGCGCCGCGATTTATTCGCGTTACTGTCGACTCACGTTATGTTATTTATTATTTTATACAAACCGCTTGATTTATTTCGTGTCGGTTCAATGGCGAATTTGTTAGAATTAGAATTGCACACCCACGGCTATGTGGGTGCTCACGTTAAAAAGTGGATCATTCGCTACTGTGGTGTTCTGTGCAATGTATAAAATATGAGATAGTTATGCAAAACAAAGATTTAATTTGGTTCAACGATTGTTATGTATGTTAAGGTGAAACGTGCTAATAAAAATTACCTAAATTGATTGCTGAAAGGTACGTTTTAGACACATGTACTACAGCTTGGCAAAAAAGAGTATGATGCGGTGACAAATGAAACTAAATATTTTATTAAGTAATGCAGACCAATGATATTGGCACTACTTTGCCGACAAATGCTAGTAGGTTTAGAGTCACCCACAAACACAATCAGCGTTTTTTTACGACAATTCTTTTACTCATTTCTCATTTGAAGTGATCTCTGTGCGATAGTGGCGCCCTCATTATTTCCAAACTCTTTTTTTCCAGGCTGTACACGTCCATGTATTTGAATGAAGCTATTCACGACGATCACAATCAACACAAGTAAAATACAAGATACGTTACACAGCCTTACTCTAACCCCTCGAGGATTACAGGCGTGATGTTATGTTATGTTACACAGCTGAACACGTAAAAAGCACATTATGAAAGATTGCACCCTAAACCTATTTATATAACGAAAACGAAACACAAAAACTTTCAAGGTACCTAAAACCTTTTTTATCTGCAGTATGTTTTGTTTTTTTACCTGACAAGAAGTATAGTTAGTTTTTGTACCTAATAGGTACCTTTCGCGTTATTTACTTTCCAACACTGTAGTTGCGGCGAGCAATTTCTGAAGCATTTCATACTAGGTACGTATTCCGTACATGAAACCTTTGAAGACCGTTACTGATAAATGAATACACGAAGAACCACTTATGAGCACTCATTATACCCATAACTTGATAATAAAGCATACGGAGGCTACATATAGGCGGGGATCCCAATTACAACGCAGTATTCCTGTACAAATGTTGCTTATTCCCTTATCGGGCGCGCGTTACCCACAGACATGACTTATAATTATCCCGAGCTATATATCACTTTTTTTTACATTGGCGTGCGTACGCGTTTGCAATTGATTCCGCGCGTTCACGCGATCCGGCAAGATTTCTACTCGCCAATTGCACCGCAAAAACGCACCTCACCATTTACGCGGCTCGGCACGTCTGGCGCCTCTACGCACCCCCCGCTCCTCCTACGCCGCGTCCGACCAATCACAGTAATCTATTCGAAATTAGAACTTCACGCGCGCGATTACAATCAAAGAGTGCGGTTTGCGCGGGAAACGTTGCGGCGCCATGTTTGTTTTTTTACTGTAACGTTCCGTTTCACGCGACATAGTTAGCGGTAGATCGCGAAATAATATTTCAAACCTCAATTACACCATCCGTCAAGTTGATTCTCTGGGGGCAGCAATTTTGTCATTCAAAATCGTTGGAACCAGTCGGTGGCCCGTTATGGGATTAATTAATGGTCCGCTGGTTGCGGGGCGGCCATAAGCCGATGTAAACGACTGGTTGGTTGTCTCACATGTACAAGAAAAACGTTGGAAGCGCGTGTCTCGATCGTGACTACATCAGTCAAATCTTCGCTTGATATTCAGGGGATAGCATTCGTTACGACAGCGCGTGCGACTCTCATACGTAATATGGATTACTTGCTGAATATATTATTGTAATGTGTGCAGTTAACAACCCAAAGTTTGTTTATGATTATATTACTAGTGTGTTAATCGTCGTTTAATAACTTCACTCAGACAAGAGAGGTTTATTCGTTTTCACCTTGTTAAATGCATCTCAAACATATCCAACAATACTAGCCATATTAGATGAAATATGTCACCAGTAATGAACTCAACTATACTGGACAGAAACTATAGTCCGTTCTGTACAATCCTCGAGCTATCGTAAATAAAACTAGAATAAAGCTCTGTAATTTTGTTGGCACAATATTTATTACATAACACAATATATGACAGCACAATGAGACCAATACGGTAAACATTTGTAATTAAGCCAACAGAGAAGCTACACAATCATACCCTTTGTCCGGCAATACATTACATGAAAGCCTACTATAGCACAACCAACTTACCTTTACAACCAAACCACTCAAGAATCATCTCTACGCCTCAGAAAATTAGATCGAGCGTTACATTTTCGGGTGCAAAGATAATGCTGTCGTATTTCTACGTAAAAGGCGTTCCAAATCACGCAGCGAACGTTGCGTTTAGTCCGCCCAGACAATGCTAATAAGACAAGTGCTTCGTACAACGGAACGTATAGATGACAGGTTACAATGCTTACAGAGGAAACTATTGTAGAGTCTGTTAAAATTATTGTCGAAGTGTATCGGGGGCAGAGAATGTAAGATGAATTAAACAAATGTATTTTTCTTCGAACTCCTAAATCAGTTTACCTGGGCCCTATCCTAATCACAATAAAAAAATCTAGAAAAGTTGTTAGTATGTCTCGAAAATTTAAAAATCTAGAAAAGTTGTTATTATTTCTCGGAATTTCTTTTCACACGAATCCGTAATGAATCTGAATGTATTTCATGTATTCAGAAACCATTTCGTAATGGATTCAGACACACGATCTGAATTATTCGTTATGGTAATACTGCCATTGGTAGGTGCCCTTAATTGCCAATAGATCGCTATCATACAAAACGTACTAAATTTCAAAACCTTGTTATGTGACCTTTTAAAAAAACAATGTTGAAATTATACATCATATAATTAATTAACACTAAAGTGATAAATGCGCAAACATTTAGCAGAAAAACTCGAAATAGATCATAGAGTTTATTTATCTGTGGTGGGTAAAAGCCGCGACGCGATTTTTTTTCGTTTTTGTCTTTCAATTGTCTTTCTGCCGAGATTCTATCAATGGTTCATTACCATTGATAGAAAACAATTAATTGTAACAGTTTATTTGGTGGCTTGTCCAATGATTGGTAACCTATATATTTTGATTAACCTTTTGTTCAAGTACCTCAGCAATGGATGATGTGCCATCCGAGCATGTACATCGGCCATTACAAAAATGTATTGTGGCGGCAAACATGGCGGGCGGTTATCATATACAATCGTTTTGAAATTAAAATGTAACATGTTAGGGTTGTAGTAAAATAAATAATACATTATTTGTACGTTATATTTACATCAGTTAACGTTTTAGATAGTTAATTAATACGGAATGACAAAGCGTGTGTTGTCAACAAGCATTTGATGTTAATTTAATTGTTTCATTTAACATTTCAAACTAAAATAAAAACTGCAGTATCACTAAACTTGTCTATGGTTCAAGAGTGTGCATTCTGAAAGTGTGCAACTTCGCAAATAGATGTCTAATATATCGTTGTTTTGATTAATTTGGCACAGGGGTAGACTATGACCTGGAGAAGGAGTTAGATGCGCAGTAAATCAATATTTTAGTTCATTAGTTAGCCATCCTACTAGTGGACCTAATAGTAGGATTACTAATAATATAAATGTGAAAGTTTGTGTGTTTGTTACTCAATCAAGCAAAAACGGCTGAATGGATTTGGATGAAATTTGACAAACAGATAGTTTGTAACCTGGATTAACGCATATGATACTTTTTATCCCGATATTCCCACGTGATCGAGACTTACGCAGGTGAAACCGCGGGGCGCAGCTATTAGGTATTTCATAATTCCATACACTAATATTGCAAAATTAATCAAAACAGATAAATATTTGAAAGCTATTTGCGACGTTGCCAACTTTAGAATGAACACTCCTAAACTCAATTACAGAGCATTTCGAACAGGGACTTTCAATAGTTCAACAATTTTGTTGGAGAAAACGTGTAGATAATCCATTACAAGTGTGATTTCAATCGTTTTCCATATAATTTTCTTAATGCCCATATTAGGCAGCGCCACCCAGACCGTGTGCTTTAGTCCTAAAATAAACCACAATTGATACACCCTGTATAAACTTTATTTCCATCGAATAAGGTTTAAAATCGTTTTATTTGACGGTACAAGAAGTGGTTATATGTTGTAACAATGATGGAGGAGTGTGTCTGAAGGCGGGAACAAACACGCGCCATTCGCGATACCTCTATAAAGTTAAAGTATAAACAATTGCGCGACACATTGACTATTGTATGATTGTCTCCTTGATTTGTGATTGGAGATTACATTGTTCATACATATTATCCCAAATTCAACCGTATAACAAGTGATGAAGGTGTAGTTTTGAACAAAAATGTTATAGATTTTGTGCGGTTTGAAATAATGCAGTTTGGTATCATTAGTTTTGGTTTCGATAGTAAAGTCGTAAAGTTAAGCGTTAAACATACTTCACGGGTCGTCCCCCCGGGCTGTTATACTAGTATTGTGTGCGGGCAATAACGGCGCCGGGCGCGGGGCGCCACGGTGGGAATATGGGATAGGTGCCAAATTGTAATAGGTGCCTCTTTTATTACTACTTCGCCATTATGTAAGCAGCAGTTGTGCTTTGTTTCGACGTTGGTATAGCGATGTAAAACGTGGAAATCACCGACTCGCAGTATGTTAGCGTACCTAACCTACAGGTGATTCATTCTGACGGTCAGTTCTCGTATTTAGAAACGTTCACATTCAATTCTCAATCTGTCAAACTTGTCAAAAAGTTGGTACTTAAATTGATTGTATTTTTGACAGATTGCGAATGAGATGCGAATACGAACGTTTTTAAAAATTACGGGAATTGCACTGGTCTCTTTTGTGCCAAGTATTTTTAAAAGAGTAACCGTAGAGTTTCTTGCCGGCCAAACGACCAATTGGAACCGTGCACCTAACTTCTTATGTTTCTTAATTGCCCATGTATGTGTTTACGTGAACTATTTGATTTTATAAAGTGACCTTTATCCTGCTAGTAAAATAAATCTCCGGGATCGTGTCTATTTTTAGCGGTGTTCTTTTTTTTTCGGGACTGAATGTCCATTGTATATACAGTGGAATAAATAGGTACACCCCGAGATACAAAATTAATACAGATAATATATACCACCACCACGCACCACCCCCTACCACCTATATCTCTCACCACCACCACCACTATATAGGTTATATATCACCTATATCTCTCTGCCAACCCCTAGATACATCATCAACATTATTCCAGCCGAAAGACGTCCACTGCACATAAGCCTCCCCGAAGCACCGCCACTTCGACCGATTCTGTGCTTCCTACATCCAGCGGCTTCCTGCGGGCTTCACCAGGTCATCGGTTCTCCTTGTGGGAGGCCTTCCAACGCTCCGTCTTCCGGTACGCGGACACCACTCTAAAACGCTTTCGGCCCCATCGGCCATCTGTTCTGGCCCCTAGACACAACTTGCGTTAATATAAGTAAGACCCCTAAGTGTCGCACACAATGTTGTGAAGCGCAGAACGCATAAATCGTGCGTTCCTAGGGCCGGTACTGCGCAGTAGCCGCGTGAATACCGCGTGTGTACCGCGCTGCACGCACAATGCGACGCATCATCGCTTTAAATGGCGAACTGTAATAGAAGATATTGGGTGGCGTAAGTTAAAAACTGGTAGCGGATAGAATTATCTAAATAGTACCTAGCATCTCTGAGTGGTAGAGATAATAAGGGATTTCAACGAAGCACTAGAGCTGAATTTTCCTCATTAACAATTACAGCTTACTCAAAGGCTCCTACATACTGGCGCGACTTTTAACAAAACAATTTCTGAGAAAACTTCACAGCGAACAATGCAGCGGCGTCGCGTCGCGCGACAAATCGCGCCTGTTTGTGGGAGCCTTAAGTGTTGTATTTACAAGCGAATCAGTCGTCTGACTTTTATTAATTTATTGTAATTACACACTAGGCTAGGCTATGACTAGGCTAAACTTAACCTGTTAGGGCGCAGAAAGTAGTAGGTATAGTAACATTTAACTAATATTTTTAATAAACATGAAGGTGCTGTCCGCCCAGGGTCCCGGTTCTAGGGGGAAATCTTTAGAAATACTTTTGAATCAAATCCCAAACAAGGCCAAAATATGTTCAGTAAGTCAAAGGCAGTCTTTTTTGGGGCCTCCTACGTATGGTAAATAAAAATGTAGAAGGCTAAAAGTTTCGTTATTATGAATATTATATATGAATGTATTTTCAAAGAAAACCTTACCTACCAGGGGCCTAAAATTGGTCCTTTAATGCACCTTAAAATATTTCAGAGCATTCGCTCATAGCTTGCACCACACGCTATAAGTATGGTACAAGATCACGGGTCGCGCCAAATTGTCCCATTGGCGGCTCATTGTTGGGACACTCTCCCGCGGAAATATCCCACATTGTTATACTATAAATGGTCACCCTTTATTTCGTATGCCAACTACTGTCTGCTTTCAAATTGACTGTAATTTAGGATCGTCTTGATTTTATATGCAAAGAAGCTGGCTAGCTTTGAGAATAGAATTATTATTTTTTTTTTTTTTTTTTTTGATCTACAGATTCTGTAGTAAGTAATTTCAAAATATGTTCTAGAATCTAGATCTAGATTATGAAATAGAATTCTGTTCTTTTTGGGCGAATCAAAAGGAGTGTACAGTGCGATACTGGAGGGCTGTGTGAAAGAAATGAAATGAGCACCAACTACTTATGCGAAGTATTTTTTATAAAGTAGACTTAATAAGGTATTGCAAAGTACACAGGCCATGCTGGGTAATTTTATGAGATACCTAGTCGAATACCCTTCCCACAAATA
This sequence comes from Lithophane ornitopus, assembly GCA_948473465.1. Taxonomy (NCBI): domain Eukaryota; kingdom Metazoa; phylum Arthropoda; class Insecta; order Lepidoptera; family Noctuidae; genus Lithophane; species Lithophane ornitopus. Next base: position 14,303,878 of record OX419622.1, on the reverse strand, counting down.
TTTAACTTTTAAACGAAGATCCAGTTCTGACAAATTATAAGGTCGCGCGTAAAAGTCCGTTACACATACTTCGGCAAGATTACCCCTCTTCATCACTCACAAATATATACCTTCAAATCATTCAAACCATTTTCCTACCGTGAAAACGCGCAAATGATACGCCATCCGAATACGGAACACGCGCGAAGATTGAATAAGTGCAGCAATTATACCGAGCGTGCGTACGCGGCGCAGACGCACATGTGGCCGATTTGTATCGAGCGACGATTTAGAGTTAGGAAGCTACGGCGATAAATAAGTGGTTTGGGCTACTTGAATTTTGTCTAGGAGCGTGTAAATTACTGACTCACTGGAACGGGAGATGCGTGTGAGCATGGGAAGGATTCTCTGCCTGTTCCCAATGCTTATTTTTTTTTTTTTACTGTTATCTTTAAAGGAAAAATAACTGAAAATTGCTCATATTTTCCAATAACAATATTTTTTTAATTCAAAGCGTATTTGATATCAACTGTCAGAGTACAATAGGTAATTAATGTGGTTTTGAATAAATCTTTGAACATCCGTTATCTAAAGTTTTCAGTAGGTAATGTGGCGGTATCTACATCGCCACATGCGAACTACGCATCAAAGACCTGACGTCAGACAGACGTCACATAAATCCTGCATCGCGCAATTAAAGTTTACCGTGCAGTGGACATATATACGAGAACCCAACATCAATCGTTGGGCAGTTGCCTGCCAGACACAACACCCGTCTGGTCGGAGGATCCTCCCTTTTCTATGGAGTATGAGTGAACTTTACACCCTGTTCCTCATACCCCTAAATTGGTGACCCCGAACATGAACGTCAACGCAGCCTTCGTGCAACTACTCCAGCGTGACGTCATCATCATCACTCCCGCTAGCTTTCAGTGAGGCAAGTCACACAGCCAAGCCAACACCCGAGGCGTCAACGGGTATCCTGACCACCAGCATGCAGCGAACGCGCATTCCTGGTCATCACCTTCAGCCTCATCACCCCGACCCACTGGGGAATCACCTCAATCACTCATCACCCCGACCCACTGGGGAATCACCGCAATCACTTCAATCACCACAACCGCCGCAAACAGTTCCGACCCACCGCGAACAATGCAGCACCCGGTTCCGACTCACTGGAACCACAACTGGGACTGGCAAGCATCGCAAGATACAAGACTCAGCCCACTATCGACCTCCGGTCTCCGGAGGGGAGTGATGTGGCGGTATCTACATCGCCACATGCGAACTACGCATCAAAGACCTGACGTCAGACAGACGTCACATAAATCCTGCATCGCGCAATTAAAGTTTACCGTGCAGTGGACATATATACGAGAACCCAACATCAATAGTTGGGCAGTTACCCGCCAGACACAACACCCGTCTGGTCGGAGGATCCTCCCTTTTCTATGGAGTATGAGTGAACTTTACACCCTGTTCCTCATACCCCTAAAGTAACACACATGTTGTGTAAAGAAATAGTAATCCATATTGGGAATATCAGCCGACATAGGATTTTCCAATGAATAAATTACGGTGTCAAGCCCCAGGACCAGACATTTGCATCAAAGCAGTAAATTGAACAAATTTGAAATTCATCGATCCGACATAGTTTCAACACTTGCTGAATTAAACTCCCATAACAAGGATTTATACGTTGCCCTATTACCATTCGGATCTGGATATCAAAAATACAATATGTCGATTCTCTATGCCGGCATAAAATAGGCAGAATACGATATTTCCTTTCTCATTCTAAAAGTAGGTACATTTAAAAAGTGCCGCTTTCGAAATTAAAACTACAATTTTAAAAATGTTCGCAAAAAACAGCAGGACCGACGGGACCGTACTAATCGATAAATAAATCGGTGGGATAATCGTTCGATAATAAAATCGATTACTCGGTAATTGATTAACTCGCGAGTTTAACATTCTTTGAATCCCTACAATGTCTATGAACCACTTTACTTTTTTAAGGGCAAAGGCACAACAACTTTAGAGCATTATTTACAGGTTTTTTCATTACACAAACAGCTTCATCCAGCTTCTACCAGATAGTAATTGCCATATAAGCCAGTTTACTCGATCCTAGAAAAAACTTAACATGACTCCTGCATTGCTGCTGAATACGGAAAACTGTTGTTTTCTACAGTACCATTTTGAACTGTATATTTATCTAAAACAAGGTTTAATTTTAAATGAAAAATTACAAAATTAATTCAATGTTATATTCAAATTATGGCGGCTTTAGAAGTCAAATCAAGGTTTTAAAATATTCCTTATGTAGCATGAATTCATCATGCAAGAAAAAGAAAACCACATCAATTTAAATAGAAGAAAAGAACAGGTTTTTTTTCATTCTTTAAAAACCCTGTAATACTCACGTCAATAATAAAATCGAATCAAACTATTTTCAAAACAGCAATCAAATATCACCCGCCATCTTTAAAAATCTATGGAATTAGTATGTACTATATAGTGAAAAAAAATATTCCGAACCATAGACATTATCCTTTAATTTTATAGCATGTAAACTCGGTTATATTATTGAAAATAGAAGCTAGGAAATGAAATATTCTAACAAGGTGTACTGACATAACAAAGAGTGCCCCGAGCGGATTTCATTACGCTAGTGCAAGTATAATGACACAGCACAGCCGACCTTTGGGCTCTGAGGAAATCCCTGGCTTGCACATAATCGTTTTGTTATTAATAGTTAGCGGTAAACATTGGATTATTGCAATGTTTATTATGACCTACCTAAATAGGTGGGAGTTACCTTCCGTGGAAAGAGGGAAAGCTTTCAAAATGCGATGAAAATTATTTAAACTTCAGATGGTAGGTACTACAGAGGTACTATTGTAGAGTCTGCAGTATGTATACTTATACAAATTCTAACACTGCCCCACGTTTTCTTCTGGTGAGAAAGACGAAATTGACGTGACAATAGATGAGCGTTATCAACAGGCTCCGTATCGTATGGTAGGTATAACAGGCTGATGTCCATTTTGATAATTAGAGTAATTCATAAAATAAATGGAATACTTACTTAATCCTTATTCTTTACGGAAGGCTTACAGACTAATAACTAACAATAATATATAACCAAGTTGCTAATTACGTGCCCCTACAGATAAATACAAAATGATTACTCCCCCATAGTAAGTTCCCCCTAAGTTACAACTTAGACAGCAGGTCTTAGAAAAATAAGTAAGAAATGACCTGAAGCCGGAAAAAAACTGCCAGTTATAAGTATCCTCAGGGATAGGGACATTTTTATTCATAGTAGTTAATTAAGACAGGCCTTAGATATATGCCTTAAATACTGTTCTAAGCTAAGAATCTCCATCATACAGGCACTTATGATACACGCATACGTAATTCTTACCGGTACTTGAGCGACCGATGACCGTTAGTAAGACAGGGTAATTCTAGAATTATTTGCATAATGTTGCACCTGAGCCCTTATTACGTGTTCCCGGTACACGTCGGCTGCAGTTATTTAACGTTATCAACTATAAGAACTATTAATTTGATTTTAATTTTGTTTAGGGTTGACAGGAGCGTGATTTGATTTGATTTATCGGCGATTTTTCAATGGAGTGACAATTTTTGTCAGAATTGTAAGTTTTTTCAGATTTGGCCGATGTTGTGAGTTATGTGTGTTACATGCCTTGTTCTGAAGATTGCCTTTAAACTTATAGAGATCATCTATCTCTAAGGATACTAAGGATCTCTATAAGATACTTAATTTAAATATAAGAGACATCGACTGAGTCCGGAAGACTGATTGCTCAAAGCTCAAAAGAGGAACCTGACAACAGCTAAAGCGCGGTCACTGTCGGACTGCATAGAAAAGAAAGAGAAGCGCGATGACACATCCCTAGTAATTTATTGCAAAATATGAAGCAATTATCTATTTACAAAAAATCTATTGATTGAACTAAAAAATTAAAACACTATTACGTTAATTATTGTGCTTGTAGAATAATTTGATAAAAAATCAGAATGATTGCATTAGTTTAATAATGGTTTTTAAGCGGTAAAATATTTTTTTTCTATCGTATCAAATTAGTTGTTAGTACCTATTTATGTTTTCAACACACTATCTAACTAGCATATATCCTGAAGAATATGACATAATTACTTTTCTGATTTTTTCTACTATAATGAATCATATACCTACTTTTAGGCATTATTAAACTTGCCTTTAGCTCCTGTAGTGCCCTAAAGCAACTATGTAAGCATTAGTTAGCAGTTTATACCATCTTAGTACTGAGACCATCACTGGATTCACATAGACTAAACTAATAGACAATATAATATCTCGCCCCACACGTCGCTCCCATATTCTCATTAAGTCTATACGGTAGCCTGGGCTACGTAATAGCCCACGCTACAATGTAATATGTACATTTAATAACTTTAGTAAATGATTTCAATTATGTACCATAAGTGATCTTAAATCATATTCTTGATGATAGTAATTTTTCTTGGCTGTTGAAACTTTGTATTGATGAAGGCTATTAATATAATATCTATTAATTAATATTCTATGGCTACATTGTCGCTTTAAAGCGTACTACACACCGCATGCTCTCTATAATTATAATGCTACGGTTACATGAATCACACAAACATAAGCTTTCACACATTTGATCATCCACTCGGAGAGGACAATCCCATCCCCGCTCCATTTTTTTTTGCTGCTGGTTTATCATCAAATGACTTCTCCCTCTCTGGGTGGAGCGGGAGGCCGTGTTCCTTCAGTTGCCTATTGCCAAGGGCCCCGGTATCCCTTTCGGACTTTCCCGCAACCCTGGCAGGAACCCCACACCCTGGAAGGCCCTATGTGTCTCTTGAACACTGGACCAGATAGCGGTCATAACACGTCTATCCTTTTATCCTTCTACATGTCACACACCTCATCCATATTATCTATTATAGCTCCCTACACATTCAGCGAAACAGCGTCCTCATCTTTGCTGTTAAAACTGACCAAATTGTTTCACCACTAAATGACCAAGTTGTTTGTACTAAAAGCTCTTAGTTCAAACATGCTATTCATGCAGTGTTGAGGAATAGGGACATATCTGTGTACACACAGCAACACATCAAGCTATACATTTCCAGTATTTAATGCTGATCTCGCATTGTATAGGAGATCCGCAACATAATGTTGGCTGTAACATCGGATAACGTGTTTTGGAACTTTTTATGGCATCCTTTTACCTGACCCATACCTGGCCAGCAATCCAGCATTATAGTTTTTTAAAGATGTTTTTTTTAGAATGTCTCATTTTGTTTTCTTTTTTTTTTTCAGATTGAAGAGTTGTCAAATGAGTCGAAACAAAACATGCGTCTTTGGTCTGCGAAAAAAATGGTAAGCACAGTAAAAATGAATGAATCATCATCGGCATAGCCTTTTCACAACCATGTTGGGGTCAGCTTCCAGTCTGAATGCAGCTGAGTACCAGTAAAATGAATAAATGACGCTTACATTTTTTTGCTGTCATTAAAATGGAAACTGTTATTTAAGTAGGTGTATCTATTTTCATCTTGAGGTCCTCAAATTGTTCAAAATAATATTTCAGTTTCCCAGATTTTAAGTAGGTCTCGAACCAAATTGATCTCTCTTTACAAAAATGAAATAAGTAATGACTTGTTACTTTTTCAGGAAAGAAAATCTTTTTAACCAAGTTTTTTGCCTACATCGCATTGATTCATAAATAAAATTCATAGCAACTTTTTTTACTATCTCCGAAGCAGAATTTCAGATTCTATATGGCCTTATTGAAAATTTTCTCGAAGCTAATAACAGTGTCCTATTAAAAACAATAGATTTGCATGTGCAGCGGCCATTGGCTACTATTTGTTTATGGCGCGAAAGGCAACAGATAAAATATTAAAATTAGAACGAGCCTATTAATTGTTACACACGTACATTCGGAATGGATGGCAAATTGAATGTTGCTAAAAATGGAGGCGTTGTGCGATTGCATTGTTTAATGGTTGCTGCGATTGCTTTTTATAAATTGTTTCTTTCAATTAATTATTCGTGTAAAGTTATTTTAAAACTTGACATCGACATGACAAGACATCGAATCTATTGACATTGTGCTCCATCAGTGTGACGCTGCGACCGTCCGACGTGCCGATCTATTCTATAATAAGCTCACCATGAAAACTTGGGTGAAGAGAGCTGTTATTAGTGTTAGAGATGGGTTGTAACAGGTTAAACACGATATCTGTTATCACTGTTACTGTGACAAAAAAATAACAGATCCAAATATCTGTTATTAAATCACAGCCTGTTATTTTTGTACGGACGATAGATACGTATTTAAATCTTAATCGAATATCTTCTTTATTCCTTTTGTTTGGTTTAAAGTCGAAAATCGTATCTATCAATGATTAAATAACAGCCTGTTATTTTTGTACGGACGATAAATACGTATTTAAATCTCAATTGACTATCTTCTTTATTTTCGTTAAAGTCGAAAATCGTATCCAAAGTTTGAACAGTAACAGCCGCGGTAACAGTCTTGAGGATCTGTTATTTTAAGTAACCGATTTGTTTTATTGTTAGGAACAAATTGTTATCTGCTATTTTTTAATATAATATCTGTTATTCCTATCTGTGACGATTAATACGCCTCACTCCTAATTAGTGTCAATTCTTACAATCAGCGGTTTAGATTTTTACAGAATACCACTACAGCTAGAATGACAACTGACTTCACCCAAGTTTCGAGATTTTTACTTACCGACAGATTTTAGACGCTGACCGATTTGGATGTCATTTTCGATCTTAATTAAGAAATATGAAATACGGCTGATGGTGCCTCCAAGAGGTGACTCTAGTCAAACCTCGATTACAACTCTTAAGGTAAAAATTACCAATAATTCGTTCTAGAAATAATCCTGAAATGATACCAATACAGTTCGTTTTTTTTTTAATTTAACATTTATTGCTCGACCACTTAACCGTCCGTATTTCACTAACAGCATCAAAAATAATCGCACCACATACTGCTACCTTGCTACCATCTTGACGTATTATTTATCGTTATTAGAATATCGCGATATTAGAGAATCGCGTGTGCTCAGCGCTTCCATCGCTGTTACTATTTATATTTAACGCTGCATCCGCTAACTGCTCCAACTACTAATGGTTAACACCGTATTTGGTATATTGTATTTGGAAGGGAAAGGTGATTAGGCATGGGTGTTAAATCTGTCCGAAATCAACGAATTTATGAAGGAAATTGTTTTGTTCATAAACACTTTAGCCTACTTCTACTCTGCCTATCTATAATTTTGCAACATTGATTTTATTTACCACGCCGAAGCCAATAGATTTAATTGTTGAGATTTTGACCATTAGTTACGGAATCTATATTTTTTAGTACTCAACTGGAATTGGGCGCATCGCGAGGATGTTGAGAAAATCATAAAAACAACCTTCTCACCCCGCCTTCCGTACCCGTCAGAATTTTCACATGAAATAAAAATGATCCATCGGATTGAACATGATGAATATTGAATAATTATTGAAGAACCTGGGGGCCACATTAGCAATTCTTCTAAAAGCAGTTCATTTCCTGAATCCCAGCTGTCATTAGCAATTCCTCTAATTTGACATAAAAGCAATTCATAATTTGTGGACCATTTTACGAATCTCCATAGAAAACTGTCAAACAGATGAATTATTTCGTACTAAGAATTACACGCAGATCATATTATGAATTGTCAGTTTATGACATTTTATGATGATTCATAATATTTTCTTATTAGGATTCTGCTAAAGTCACCGTTTTAAGCCCCCAGATACTGCTAGTATCTTTCATCGTCGTATATAGTATCAGTCATCATTCTCAGCTTGAAAATAGGTATCTCTCGGAATATAAAAAGAAAATTCTTTACAGCCAACACTAAACGCCCCATATAATACTTAGGTATCCCTCCTTCCTTTTATTCTGTAGGTAATAATCAGTTAAAACCCATAATTCTTCAGCCATTTAGTAGCGGTACCTATAAACCATTTTATTAAGTTGCCAGTAATAAACGACAAATACCTGTTTTATTTTTCCCTCTGGCAACACTGTGATTCGAGGCACACAATTTACTGAGATGAAAATTATAATTGAATTTGTGTTTTGGCATGAAGTTTAATTTAAGTATGTAGGATGTAATACCTTTTTCCATAACGAGGTAATCAGAAGCGGTGTTCTGCTTACATCTTACAATCAAGATAGCGTTTGGTTAATCAATGGTTTTAATTTAGATAAGTATCGTCTTCAGTTAACCATAGATGGGTTACTGGATGTGATGTTCTGGCTAAGTATTCTTACATCTACTATAGTCTGTTTTTGATCTCGTAGACTAATTTGACAGGTGCAAATGTCAAATTCCAAATTGAAAAAACAAACAACAAACACTTGAAATGTCAAATTAGTCGACTAGATTAAAAAACAGGCTTTAGCAATATCCGTCAAAATCATTCAGATTGTGATCCCTATCAATCACAATCTGAATGATTTTGTTTCGTGTTACAATCAGCGCAGCAGCACAATCTTTAAAACAGTTTTGGATGATGGCTATCTTGTTAGTTACTCCACTGTTTTAATTTTTTTTTTTTTTTTGGGATCTTCGTGTCGTTACCTCAATACAACACATTGGGATACCACCAGTCAGAAGTCTCTATTAAGTGTTACCTTGACTTTGTACTGACTACTGTGTTTGTCACTATGAGAGACATATAATAAAGAAAAGAAAATACAGGGTGTAAGGGACAGCCCTCCGCAAATTAACAGGGGGCATTCAGCTCCTTATTTTGAATAATTTTCCACCGGAAATTTTCTCAAGAAGGTTTTCATTTTTTTTATAGTTTTTCAGTTACTATTTTCCTTTCGTCTTTTATTTCAATGTAAAATTACATTCTCTGTACGCAGCACTCCATTTATGTTACTAAAACTGCTAAAATAAAAAATAAAAAAACAGATGCAATAGATGTTAAAGTCTTGCCACGGTAGTGGGTTTTGCCACGGTAACGATACATTACGCGTGAGGTAATAATACAAATCAGGTTTATTGGATTCCCATAATGTTCCTGAAATAATTTCATGTACCGGTCGTCATAATATAGTCTGCGGAGGGCTGTCCCTTACACCCTGTATAAGAATAAGAATTCCATTACAGAATTAAAATGAGCTAAAATTATTACGTGACCAACTTTATAGTAGGTATTACAAACATCTTACATTTTGCATTAGCATTCCTCAACCCTTCCTATAAGCCGCATGCCCGCCCCACCTATCGCGACGATACGCTACGATAGCACGCGATGTAGATGCGATACGATAACGTAACATCGCTACACGTGTGCGCTGCCTCGAATTAATTAAACTAAGAACAGCGCATGTTAACTTGTACTAGTGTTGAGTTTTGATTCGGTTATTATGTTCCGGATTGGTTTAAGTATAATGAGTTCAAGGAAGAAGATTGAAGTAGAGTTAGAGCCCCGTTTGGGTTCGTCAAGTAGGTAATTTAGAGCTTTAGGAAAACAAACAATGTAGATAGATAGATAGATAGAATACTGCTTGTACACATTGCACACCAGAAAAAATACAGTTAAAAATGTAGAAATTTAACATAGAGTGACACAATGTAAGCGTTTTGTGTGCAAGAGGAAGTTATTCGAAATTCAATTTAATATTTTGTGGTTTATGGACCGACAAATGATTTGCTTTTGTTCTCCTTAACAAATTAATAAATGTGTTAATGTCGTTTTCAAATGAGAGAATACATTCCAGAGGGCCTAGACAAGTGACAATCGCTTTCAAAGCGTTTCGTATTTCTACAACGACTTTCAACGGGATTGACATAAGCTTTTCGATAGCTTATGTCAGTCCTATAAATTTTTGCCTTTTCCATCATCGTTATCGCTGATAGAATGTCACTTTGTCCTCGGGCCTCGGATTTTCCGGCTATTTCTATCAGATCAGGTTAATTATTTTTTCAGGGAATTCTAATCTGATCGAATACACGCATGCTTTTCGAGCACTAACTTGGTACTTTACAGTTACAAACAGACAGTTCTAAAATATATTCTATCAGATCGATTCGCCTGAGGTATCGATATCGATAACTCGAACTAAGAAGAGATTCGATTGTCGATAACACGCCGATCTAGACGCGATAACGTCGCCCGCTACATATGTTAGGCGCTGACATTATAAAGTAGCTTTTATACGATGCGCGTATCCGAACGCGCCTGGTTTATGGTTTGTCTGTTCGTGTAGCAGGGTGTTGTAGAGTTGTTCGAAATTCAAAAATCTTTCCCGCTTCACAAAAGTTTTTGATGTAAAAAAAGGTAAAACACTAAATCAATCCACCGAATTGTTTGCAATGATGTGTGAAAATGGAAAGCTTTTTTTTTTTAAATAGTTTATTTCGCTCTCAAAGTACAACAAAAACTTAATCTAATTTATACATTTTTAAAGGTGTTTGATGGTTGTACAACAGCACATAATTGTTGATATACGAACTCCCAAACTAAGTCAAGCTTGTATTTTGGGAGTTAGTGGTTTACTAGATACTCTGATAACTTGGATATTTCTCTGATATTTTGGGTTAGTGACAACTGGGCCCGAGTCAACTCAACTCGATTTGGACCTACTTAATTAACAGTATCCAGCACATCCAGCATCATTCCCATAGATAAGTACATATCATAATTTTTTGTTACCTTTTGCCACCTCTGAGGATTAAATTCTCCACAAGCAATGACAACCTACAAAGCAATAGAACGACTTTCATTTTCCAACAAGGAACTCAAAGATTAATTTATGTTACTATAATTACACAATTATCTTCACTTAACATCTAGCGTCCATTGGTTTAAATATTATTTGTAGTGAGGTAGTGAGACGGCATCGGTCGAGATTCGAGCTGACTGACCACCGCTCCAGGCTCTCATTATGAGGCGGCACACGTTATAAGAGATACAGGTTTTAATAAGCTTCGTGTGTACGTGCTAATGAGTAATTTGGAACGTGGTAAAACGTGGTGATTTGTAATAAGGTGGCGCTAAATTTAGGGAGTAAACAAATTTCTTTTTAATGATGCCTTAAATTAAAAATGTTGCCGTATTAAAAATTACAAAAAACAGGTTGATTGAAACGATTTGTAATAAGGTGGCGCTACATTTAGGGGGTAAATAAATTTATTTTTAATGGTGCCTTTAATTAAAAATGTTGCCGTATTAAAAATTCCAAAAAAAACTGGTGTTTGAAAATGGAAAAATTTGCCAACAAGTCATTGTAATTGATTCAATCGTTGCAGTAATTAAAACTGTGGTGATACTTGGTAATAAGAAGTATTTCGCTTTATAAGGTAGGTATATTCTATAGAGTAGATAGAAAGACACTGTTACGTAATGTAGAGGTAGATAATGCTGGTATTGCCCATAACCAAATCCTTTTCAAAAAACATGGAATTTCCCTCAGACCAAATAAAAAACCAAAACAGAGCGCTGCGAACAATAAAGTGAAGCATGCCCAAACTACACCACCGCTCTGTGCATACACGCTCAAACGCACACATTTACAATCAAACTACACCAAAATATGTGCACACATGTTTACGAAACCGGCCTCACGTCACTGTTGACAGCGCTCTGTCTTGGTTTTTTATTTGGTCTGAGGAATTTCCTTTATCAATCAAGTTGATCATGTCCACTCGCTACCCGTGTAAAGCTTGGACTACACTATAAGATTGAGTAGCTACGGAGGTAGCAAGCAGTAATCACGCACAACCACGCCCAAGGGTATGTGTGTACCGGCCTAATCATTACAACATATAATTACTAGGAATCGTTTGACGCAAACTACATCAAATGTTTGCCTTTACAGTTCGGCCGTCGAGAGAATGCGTTCCTGACTTCTGTCAGTTGGACAATTTCTAGTAGTCAGTATTAAATCGTCTCCCGTCAAAATATAAGTCTTAAATAACCAATTGCTAACTTGCTAACAACTGATTAGCAAAATTCTTATTTATTTCTCTTCTTCTCTTTAAAAATCATCCTGCTGGAACAACGTTAGGCTATGTTCAGACGGAGATTAATTTCTGTCATTTTTTTTTTTTTTTTTTAACAACATGTATTTTTTTAACAACAGTATGTCCATAATGTCATTCAGACGTCAAAATATCCTTGTAGCGCTCTTTATACGCTCAAGAACCATAGACATAATTAAACCGCTTAGAAACCATAAGTTAAATAACGTCTTCCTCATCTGAGCCCCACTAATCCCGGTGACCTACGGTGGCTCGTATCTACGAAGCGCACGTTACTGCAATCGACAGTTAAATTTAACCGGAGGTAATAAGATACAGATATCTGGGTGCTACTTTAAATTTATCCGCCTGGATGGTACAACTTCGTAGTGTGGGGATTAGACAGAAATTGATAGATATCGTCCTTGTGTTTTAAATAATTATAAAGAGAGTTCATGGAGTTTCTTCCCCGTTGTGCATTTTATAAACCACTGCTGTAATACGATGTACACTTACATGAAGATTTATTATTGTTGTCAATAGCAAGAAAAGGACAGCTATTAAATTTAAAAAATTCGTTTAAGACGATTTTTTATATGACAAAAAATTGTTTTTGAAAAAAGCTGGGATAGTCAGTGGTCGCCGCATACATCGATAATCAAGCTCTTAGCTGGCCGCCCATTAAGGGGAAGATAACTCTAACATCGCGAAATAAATAAATACAGCGCTTGTCACGACAGCATTAGCTTCCACTTAACTGGATTAGATTAAATGTTCGATTTTGTTAGACCATACTGCAGTTTATATTGGCAACACCGTTACTGAAGATCGGGGTTTGATAGACGACTGTAATTGGTCAGTTGAATGGTCAAAATCCATTACTGTAGGTAAGCTGTTTTTCAAGGCTCAGCATAATGTTCAAAAGAAAATTGATGATTTTTAAAAAGAAGGATTTAACTGGGCCCTGTAGTTAAACCTAATACAAAAAAACTTTTTACAAAAAAAATATAGTAGAAGTCGGTTGTTTTTTTCTTGTAAAAAGTTTTTATTTTTCACTTTTTAGTTGTGGTACCTACCCCACATAAATTCGAGTACCACTACCTGCTATGTAAATAACAGTGACGGAGTCAAACAATATATCGTCTACATACACTAAGTGGGAAAAAATACGTAATATTGAAGCTAACTCAAAAACTACGCAAGCAAAGTTAATAAAATTTATATGGGACCACCAAGCATCGTTCTTCATTTCCCCATAAAATCCCAGGACTCCGTGACAATTAAATCCCAGGACTCCGTGAAAATTTAAATCCCAGGACTCCGTGACAATTAAATCCCAGGACTCCGTGACAATTCTTCATTAATCCATTCATCGCCATACATTTTGTATGCAACCGGGTCGGAATTATATCGTCCGGGCTGCAATCCGAATCATTATGACGCTTTAGTTACTTAATTAAGATGTCCAGATACCTTAATTAACCCTGCAATATTTATGAAGTTTGCTATGTGTCTGATAAATAGCCCCCACAAAGCACGAGAGCCTGCGATTGCCATATCGCCCGTAACGAACTATGCTGTAGGGAACTGCGGTAATCAACAGGCTTGGGAGGTAAATTGCGATACAGAACGATTGGGCTCTGCAGGTGGATAGGTAGCGACGATATCTAGGATTCCCAGACCAGGGATAAATGCTCGGTTTAATTTCACACACCATTCCTACATCGACAAACGGGTAGTTTTACTTCCAATCGTAAAAGTACGTAAAAACATTATCTACTTTTTACGATTACTGGATACTGGTGCCGATTCTGTTGACGTAATTTTAGTAGGCAAGTTTTTAATGACGTCTAAACTTGTAATGACTAGTGACAGTTTGACAGGACTAAACTAAAATTTATCTTCTGTCCTTTTCTTAATGAAATAGAAAGAAAAAGATGCACTGAACTTAAATTTTGTTTAGTTTGTGAACAACAGAATCGGCACCAATGTCTGTCCTAAAACATTGTAATGGACAAAACTAGGCCACGCTTCTGCTTCTAAATATTGAAAGGATAAAAATAACTAAGCTCCTATGTCAGTTTCAAATCAATAACTTAATAACACAATTGGTATTATAATCTGGCGACCTACACTTAGCACAAATTGGGCGATCAGCGGGATTTAGCAAACATTGCCGCTGTAAAGTCTTCGATTGGTAACGACAAACGAACCAGAGGCCCTCGGCAAAGTGACTTTCTATCAGCGATAACGATTATCGAAAAGGCAAAAATGTATAGGACTGACATAAGCTATCGAAAAGCTTATGTCAATCCTGTTGAAAGTCGTTGTAGAAATACGAAACGCTTTCGAAGTGATTGTCACTTGTCTAGGCCCTCTGGAAAAGCCTGGAACATATTCAAATGCAATAAACATTCTGTTTTAGGATTATTTTATATCTGTTTGACAGAAAACACAACCCGTAAGTGCAAGTAATTATATCCTGATACCAACTGGCACCTCAGTGTCACCCATCCAATCAAAGACACAATATTAACACGTGAACTAGACGCGGTGACGTCGCGTGCGCACGTGGGCGTGGCTAACGAGCCGCGTCAACGTCACCGCCCGCCGACACATTGATTGATTTGAGCGTCGGCTAACCAATTAAGTGTTTGTAATGAAGCGTTTACGAGATGTAAGATGTCTTGAGATCTGCCATAAATGGTGTGGGTTTCAGTTCCTGAAATGAATGTTTCGTGGGCAACATTCGCTAGATGGTGTTTACTTTTCCGGGATTTCTTCAGGTACCAAGTCACATCGCTGATAAATTATATTGATTAGTTCGTTAGGCATCTTCGTCATGCTTATGAATGTTAGAATCAGTCACTATCGGCTACAAATAATGCCGCACACAACATGTCAAAAATCAACAAGAAATTGTATAAATCGGCTTATGAAGCCTATTTATGAAATCCGAGGTGCAATTGCGACTTGATCATTACAAATTATCGATATAAAACCTTAAAATTACAGCATCAGTTCACGTCCTCGTTAGCAATAATTGGAACTTCTAGCGCCCTTAGGGAGCATGCACAATGACGCACATGTATTAACTGTGTACATACAAGGTACATTGGAGTCAAAATATAAATAGATGTATAGAAGATAAATGATCGTTCGGCGAACTATGGGCAGTCAGCACGACTACCAGCTAGTTGACGAAGAATAGGAAGAGGTGGACGAATTCCCCCCCCCCCCCCCCCTTTTTATATACTTGTACATATTATTATTATTTTAGTGTTAGATGTATAATAATGTATATTATAGGAAGATAGAAGAAGATTAATACCCCAATCCTTACTAATATTATAAATGCGTAAGTAACTCTGTCTGTTTGTCTGTCGCGCTTTCACGCCAAAACTACTGAACCGATTTTAATGTTTGGTACAAAGATAGTCTAGAGCAGTGTTTTTCAACCTTTTTCATGACGCGGCCCCTTTAGAATGAAGAAATATTTCGCGAACCCCTACCCGTTGCTTTTTGTTCATGTATTTTATTTTTGTGACAAATATCCAATCGCGACCCCTAGGTTGAAAAACACTAGTGTAGAGCCTGAGAAAGGACATAGGCTACTTTTTATAGACATACCACGCGGGCGAAGCCGCGGGTGGAAGCTAGTTTCATTATATTAATGCCCCAACAGATCTAAAACAAAGCACCAACAATCAAGGAAACAAATATTTCCCGGACAACAATAGCGAGCAGTGTCGGGCTTGTACAGTCAGCAACACAATTACGCAGCGCGCTGTGCAGTTAATTGTGGCCGGTTAATTAGAGACGTGTCGCGTGGGCACGACGCCCCCGCGGTCTAAGGCTTTTGTGCTGACCGTACTGGCTGCAGAAAAGATATTGTTTTTAGTATTTATTAATATCTTTAACGAATTTATTAGTATCATAAAAATCGCAGGTTAAAAATAATATAGCGTTAGTTTGATTCTCAACTAATTTGGGACTAGTTTGTGCCCGCGACTTTCATTCACGAGGACGTCAACTTAATCTATGGCAATCGGCAGTAGGGTATCATTGAAATATTTTTTGTGTTCAAACAAACAAAGATTTTTTTTTTTATATTACTAGTTTTTTAGATTACTATTATGTTGTTCGTTTTTTCACCATTTCCAATGTGGGTAGCAGCTACCAGAGTCGGGATCGCGACTTGCGTGTCAGTCAAGCTAGTTGAATTGATAACAGGATCAATGGGAATTGTTTTTTGCATAACAAGAGTTGGTAGAAGTAGTCTGACTCTCTTTACATACCCATGCGGCTGATTTTCGTATGAACAAAAATAATACTTTGAGGTGAAGAATTTTTAGATTTTTGTTCTAACCGTACTTGATATTGAATTTTAGCTTAATTCCTGCAATGTACGCGTTGCTGGCCGCGAGTATGAAATACTACACACTGGCATTGTGCATATTATATTATACAATACACTGCAGTGCACACGTATGCGAATTACGAGTTGCACTATATTCGAGAAATTTTATCATTTTAATCAAATCCAAATCTTACACCATTCATACTAGTTTCTGCAAAATATGATTTAAAATATAATAATGATATAATAATATATATAATAAATAAATAAATAAATTATTTTATTAGAGCACTAGCTGCGCCCCGCGGTTTCATCCGCGTAAGGCACGATCCCGTTGGAATATCGGGATAAAAAGTATCCTATGAGTTAATCCAGGTTATAAACTATCTGTGTGCCAAATTTCATCCAAATCCGTTCAGTAGTTTTTGCGGGAAAGAGTAACAAACATCCATCCATCCATCCATACTAACAAACTTTCGCGTTTATAATATTAGTTAGATTTTTGTTTTCAGCATGATGTCAGAATAAAATACACGTCGTTTTGACACAAGCTTTTTAGTATCTTACTACAACGTTCTTACGACACTTTAAAGAAGATGCAGAAAACCCTTCTCTTGAACGGAGAACAGTGGGACTAAAACGGTCACATTTGCAATTCCTCTAAAAGCATTTCATTTCCTGAATTTCCGGCTGTCATTAGCAATTCCTCTTATTTGACACAACAGCAATTCATATTATTTGGACCATTTTACGAATCTCCATAGAAAACTGTCAAACAGCTGAATTATATCGTAATATGAATAGCACGCAGATCATATTATGAATTGTCAGTTTGTGACATTTTACGATGATTCATAATATTTTCCTATTATGATTCTGCCAAAGTGACTGTTTTAAGCCCCCAGCACATTATGCCTTTACATACACACATACATAAACTCACATCTCCTTCCCTTGGCGGTAGGCAGAAACTACGAACGTTACTGCACCTGCTTTTACTTTTCCACTTCTTCTTTTCGTGTGGTTAGCGAATAACCTGGTGTCAGAGTTTTAAAACCACCCATGGGCCTATTTTTTTTTTTTGGGTGGGATATCATCAAATGATTTCTCCCGCTCTGGGCGGAGCGGAAGGGCGTGTCAGACTCTTACTGACTAAAACCCACCTGTGTTCCTTCAGTTGCCTGTTGCCAGGGTCCCGGTATCCCTTTCGGACTATTCCGCAACCCTGGCAGACCCATGGGCCTCTGACTTGGCATCACATGCAACCGGCAAATATCTACCAGGCATCGGCCGGTTCCCTCACGATGTTTTCCTTCACCGTTTTTGAAGCAAGTGATAATTAAGTATATACAAATGAATGCAAAAAGTCAGAGGTGCGTGTCTTGGGTTCGAACTCGAGGCCAATACTTGGCAGTCTGACGGTCACACCACTGGGCTATCACTGTTCTCTACTCCTTTTCCACTAATAAAATGGCAGTTGATAACTTTAATTTTCGGATGATCTTTAACCTCCCTATCTTACAGTAAAGGAAAACATAGTCTGAAAACCTATGTGGACTTAAAATTCACTTATAAACAAGCATGATGGTCAATGCCTTTTTTTTTTTAAGGTTTGGAAATCATCAAATGACTTCCCCCGCTCTGGGCAGAGTGGCAGGGCGTGTCAGACTTTTACTGACTAAAACCCACCCGTATTCTTTCAGTTGCCTGTTGCCAAGGTCCCGGTATCCCTTTCGGACTTTCCCGCAACCCTGGCAGGCATCAGTCCTAGAGAACCCCGCCCAAATTGAGCTGATATCTTTGAGGCGCGCGTGGAACACAACGCGCCATCGACCCGGGCCTGGTCCTTATCGGACAGCGAGCTACCTATTGCTCACCGTCCGCAACATTGCGCCTATGGTGGCCGGGAATCCGTCTGGGATTCCCGACGCCCAGGGCGTCTCCTGCGGCGGCGGTTAGGGACGTGACGGCACAAACTTTGCCTCTCCCATGGTGGTCAATGCCTATCCCTTCTTTTAAAACTTTTCATCAGTCTCAAGAACAGACAGACAAATTATTTAAATAATAATCTAGCCCTATTTATCTATCCCTACATGTCTTAGCTTAATTCGACCGCGATGTAAACGCATTTATGAAATACTCGGCACTATTGTGCGGGATGACTACACGGCGCGGGCGCAGCGCCACGATACCTACTGGATATAGAAGCCATGCTCATCTTTAGCAACACAATGATGTGTTGTTTCGTATTTGGACCATTTATGTTCTTCTTATCCGACAAGCCAAGAGATTTCAGTAGGAATTGAGGTTAGTGACTGTTGTTATTGGCATTGTGTTTTGCTGCTATAAGGTTACAAAGACTTGTAGCTACTGCAGTTAGATACAGGGGGCCTAAAACGGCCACATTAGCAATTCCTCTAAAAGCAATTTATTTCCTGAATTCCCAGTTATCATTGTGTCAAATTGCAATTCATCTCTAATTTGACTGTGTCAAATTGCAAAAAGCAATTCATAATTTGTGGACAATTTTACGAATCTCCATAGAAAACTGTCAAACAGATGAATTATTTGTGCGATACTCCCTGGCCGCGCCACAGTGGAAAATTAAAAAGACATGTTTCTGGATAATTTGTACGTTAAATGTACTATACGGAACGTGTAATGAAAATAATTGTACCTCAACGAATAATGAAATATAATGAAGTTTATGTGGCGCGGCTGGGGAGTATACTCCCTGGCCGCGCCACCGTGGTTCTTGATAACTACTAGGCGCACCCGAATAAAGTAAACACTAAATAAGTGTACGCAATACGTACTCCTCCGTACGCTATAGTGAGGTTCGGAAATTTAATTACTTTAGAAATGATAGCCTATATTTATTTTCCTTTTATGATTCTTCTGCCAAAGTGGCTGTTTCAAGCCCCCAGGACATTTCAATTTTGTATTTAAAACTACCAAACTAGTTTTTGTATTCATGACAAATGCCTTTCGGCGGCTGCAACTATCTGATAAGAAGTCACAGAAGTAACAAATGGAAAAATCTCTGCTAACATTTAAAAAAGGTCTCAATACTTACCGACACGATGAAAAAGCTTAGGATTTCGTGCTAGGCAAAACCTACCGTTTGACATTCGTCCATCAGCATAGTGACACTATAATTAATATCAGCCGTATTCACAAGCACTTCATAAACCCAGAGAAATAATTCATCTACATCTACTAAATAAGAAAGTAACTCTGTTACCTTTTCTTACTTTAACGGCTGAACGGATTTGGATTAAATTTACTATTTTTTTTGGCACACGGATAGACCATTACCTGTGTGAGAACATAGGACACTTTTTATCCCGGTAGTACGTTCCCGTGGGATAATTCTGAAATAGACGCGGGCGAAGCTGCGGGAAAAAGCTAGTATATTGCATAAACATTGACCACGACTGAATAAATATCTCCAATTCCACCTGCACCACATTATGCAAGTCACCCAACAAATCCACAACTTGCGAAAAAACTATCAGATTAATAGATAGAAATAAAATCAAGCCATTCGACGTATTAGAAATTCCTTGCCAGTCGTGACCGGCCCATCGCGAACAAAAGGCGGCTCGGAATGAAACCGGACAATAAATCGTAGCCGACTGTACAGGGAATCAATTGAGCTTTTGAATCTGGGTGCTACCTTGTCCAGTCCCCCTTCCCCCTTCATATTACTGTTTGTTTAAATCCCCCTTTTGTTTAAGCGTGCTCACGATCGGATTGGTATTGTCAGTTGATGTGTACAATGGTTTAGGGTTTTGTTTTATGTTACAATGACAGAAATGCTGAAGGAGGTTTGTTACATCTTTGGAATCTTTTTTAGTGTTAAGAAATTAACTTCTTCGGGGCTTACTACATTATTGTTCATAGTGTAGGGATGCAAGAAGTGCCAAAAAAAATCGATATAACGTATCGATATAAAAAAAATATCGATATCGATATATCGAAAAAAAAATATCGATATATGGATATACCGGTGACATTTTGAAATTAAAAAAAAAAACGAACTTTAATTGATAATTAAAAAAAAAAAACGTTCGGCTCTGTATTCCGGCGATTTTACTCAGTGGCGACAACGGTGTTGCTATTGGAAAAAATATATGATTGGAAAAAAAATATCGTTTTTGATACATTTTCGATACTTGATATTTTATATCGAAATAAAAAATACCGATATATCGAAAAAAAAATTTTCGATACTTGATATTTTATATCGAAATAAAAAATACCGATATATCGAAAAAAAAATTTTCGATACTTGATATTTTATATCGAAATAAAAAATACCGATATATCGAAAAAAAAATATCGATATTTTTTCTGCAAGCCTATCATAGTGTATCAATTGCCAGTCTTGCGTCAAAGTGCTTACATAAATGTTGTATTTTTAAAAGGTGTTTTTAAACGAAATAACTGATAAACACAGTTTTGTGGTAATAAGATTAGTGTTTAATTCCGATAATTAGGTTCAGCAGTAATTTCGTTCATGTCCTCTTTCAAAACTTAAAAATATAATCAAAGATCGGCCCCGCTAGTGAACTTTGCGGAATAGGTACTATCAGTGAATATGAAAATACAAAAATTATAGACATATTTTTGCCACTTTACTTGTCAAAAAATTGCTGAACATTCTTCTAAACCACGCAACAGATTTAAATGAGATTTTCCCGTCGTTTAGAGAATTTATTCCGGAAGGTTTATGTGTATAACACGTTAATAATAAAGTTACTTATCTAACTAAGAAATCTCGATGATTTGTCCAGTCGTAAAAACCGTGCACAGTAGGAGTGGGTCGCTAGTTTACAATATCGAAAATCAACACACTAAAAGTAAAGTGAATTTTCAACCTATAATATACCATCTCAAATCCATCAATTTACCCCTTAGCCGTAAAGCAGGAACCATAGATAAAATGGCTCGTTCCCCGGTTCTTCTTGCGATGTGGCCATAGATAACAGAGTACGGAGCACACCTGTTTCCTAGGCCGACGCGGACGGTTCGCCACACAGGAACTAAGGTCGAGTCGCTGCGGGCGCTAGCACTGATTTATATTAATAACTAGCTTTTTGAACGAGAGTTTCGTTAGAGAACAACTTTGCAAATAATGTTGCATTTATATTAAACATTAACAAATGGAAATTCCAAATATTCTAATAGAAGATTAGGTGAAATAAATCATTAAAGTAAACGTTTTCTACTTAAATAATTTCTGAAAAACATGATGGCAAAAAGATAATATCAAAATTTTCGGAAATTAAGTCTGTTTCTCATCGCCATGCAGCACATGCAAAGATGAGACCACAATTTTTTCTAAAAAACGAAATCTGATTCGGAAAATCATTATCTGAATATATTTTTTCGTCATATTAGCTACCTAATCGATTTTGCATAGAAGTAACCAGTCTCGAAAGGTTTCCAAATCATACACATTATTTCCTCACTTAATTTTCATACAACTCAGTATTTAACACCCAAAAACTTTCTTAGATTCGGCTTAAAAAACTAATTTCTCCAGCCAAACTAAATCAATACAGATCCCACCCATCCTTTACCCAACTCCTTAACTCCCACAATCACAACAGCCCATCATTAGTATTGAAACAATGGCGGCTATGTTTTAAATAATATCAGCGAACTGGAAGGCCATGCTCGTTATCATTACGACCAGTATCTGATGCATTATTTATAGCTGATGTAACGGGTTCCAGTGAGGGGGGGGAGTAATCTTCTAATGTAGAATGTATCTGGGCTGCGAGCGAGGATTTTTCGTTGGAGATCTGCTTTTGTTGTTTGTTTGGTTAACTGTTTCTTAGACTTTATAATTACCTTTCTGAATACGATGGATAATATGCGCTTCGATATTTTCTATAGTGACGATATAATTTTGGATGTCCACGTCCATAAAATACATGGAAATACGTGCACGTTATAGCGTTATCATGGACGGAAATAAAAGCTTTTTACAAAAAAAAAACAACCGACTTTTCACTTTTTTTGTGTTTTTTTTTTGGAAGTCAGTTGTTTTTTTTTTACCCAACACAAATTCGAATACCACTACCTCATCATCAAAATCTATTCATAATTGGCGGAGTAATCGCGTACCATACACACAAAAAAAACAGTCTGACAGACTGTCAGACAGAAAATTAAGAACCTCCTCCTTTTTGAAGAAGTCGGTTAAAAAAGCGTGTTCATTGTTTCCATACATTTTACTTCCCACGTGTGGACATCTACGATAATTTCGTCACGTTAGTTATAAAAGCGCACATTGGTAGACAAATGTTTGGATGTTCAAAAGTTGTTTGTGTTAAAAGTTCTCTATTTGTTATTTACAGTAACAAGTTTTAAATACATTGAAATAGCCTCGATGATACTTAGGCGCTATCACCAGAACCGATTACTATTTTTTTAAGACACAATTAAGTTTTAATGCTCTTTAACTTTATGATAAAAATCTTTTAAGGATAGAATTACATTGAAAAGCTTAGATAATAGAAGATTATTTGCCACTAGCTTCTGACCGCGGTCTCCCCCTCGTGGTATGTCGATAAAAAGTAGCCTATGTCCTTCCCCATGATACCATCTATCTCGTTGCCAAATTTTGGCAAAATCCGTTTAGTGGTTTAGGCGTGATACAGACAGACAGAGTTACTTTCGAATTTATAATATTAATATGGATTACGAAACTGAAGAGTTTGTCCTCAGACTAGGTGGTGGCTCATTAAAGGTGACTAAGAAGTAGGTATGTCAGTCTCAAAAGTCTCGGCAAGAACTTAATTGCATAATACATAATCAGCCTATAATGTTCCCACTGCTGGGACACAGGCCTCCTCTCTGTGAGAGGGAGCGGCCTGTAATCCACCACACGGGCCCAGTGCGGGTTGGTAGATGTCACATGCCTTCGAATTTTTGGTTCTAGGACATGCCGGTTTCATCACGATGTTTTCCTTCACCGTTTTGAGAGCAGTGGCGATGAAATAATTTACACAAAGTAAAGCGCCTGTCAGGGTTCGAACCTACGACCTACAACTCGTAAGTCGTGCCCGTTACCACTGGGCCACCACTGCTCAGAACTTAATTAATTGTCTACAATGGTTCCTCCATAATTTCGCATCAATGACTAGTTACAAAACATACATGAGTCATGCCAAAAGAAGTTAGATATTCTTTTCTCATTCGTTTGACACTGGCAAGTTATTCACTATCTTACAGGCTGGTTATTTATTGACATATTCGAAACAGTTTGTCCTCGAACAGTAATATAAGCTTGGTGTGACAAGCGACCGCAGTCAGGAATCTGGTACCTTCTCGGGCTCCACGAAAATGCGGTGCCCCACCCGTCACTCGAATTTTTTAACTAAAAAAACGTGTCTATCCTTCCTAACACACCATATTCCCCTGACCTAGTGCCTTGTGACTGTTTCCAAGAAACAAAGAAAAATTAAAGGGGAAAAGGTTTGAAAGCAAAGAATGCACCGACTGCCTATAATTTCGAGATTACCAAGAAGAGTGGTCAGAGGTATTTTCCAATTGGTTCAGACGTACCTATGGAAAAGTGTATACGTACTCAGAGTGAATCCTTCGAAAAGATTGATAAATGTAATAAAAGAAAAATATTTTTTTTTTGAATATCTAATTTCTTTTGGTATGACCCTCGTATATTATCTAATCATAGCTACAGACATATAAATATAATACAGTATGCTGAAACACAAATTGCAGGCAATCAAATGAATTCTTGTCGATATATCTTTTTGAGGTTGAATTACTTGTTTTCATAATTACGTCCAATGACAATGAATATGGACCTCGCCGATGAGTGGTGCGATAAGAAAGATCAAAGGAATTGTCTAGAGATCATCTCTTCACTGACAAAAACCGGCCAAGTGCGAGTCGGACTCGCGCACGAAGGGTTCCGTACCATCTATAAAAACGGCAAAAAAATCACATTTGTTGTATGGGAGCCCCTTTAAATATTTATTTTATTCTGTTTTTTTTGTATTTGTTCTTATAGCGGCAACAGATATACATCATCTGTGAAAATTTCAACTGTCTAACTATCACGGTTCATGAGATACAGCCTGGTGTCAGACGGACAGACAGACAGCGGAGCCTTAGTAATAGGGTCCCGTTTTACCCTTTCGGTACGGAACCCTAAATCTTTTGCAACTGATTGGTAGGTATATAAGTAATCCTCATGCTTGGGCTACATTGTCACGATAAGGCGAAAAATACTCCGCGCGGTCTCTGTTACTTAGTGAGACATCGAGCGGTGTGCGAGAGAGAGCGCGAGAAGTTTAGTTCGCCTTATCTCCTTACAAACATTACCCTCCTTCTGGGGCAGTCGGGTAAAAAGAAAAACGCTTGATCATTGTTCAGAATTTTCTGTAGGTAGAACATGCCTTAAGCTCCCTAAAATAATCTGCCTAGCCTTTTCCCAACTATGTTGGGGTCGGCTTCCAGTCTAACCGGATGCAGCTGAATACCAGTATTTTACAGGAAGCGACTGCCTATCTGACCTCCACAACCCAGTAACTGGGTAATACGATACCCCTTGGTTAGACTGGTTGTCAGACTTTCGGGCTTCTGACGACTCGTAACGACTGTCAAAGATCCACAAATGACAGCCGGGACCAACGTCTTAACGTGCTTTCCGAGGCACGGAGGAGTCTCGATATGTGAAAATGGTCACTCATCCAAGGACCAGCCCCGGCAAGCGTAGCTTAACCTGATGGATCGACCCGAGCGGCTGTTATTACTTAGCCACGAGCTCCTCCTTAAGCTCCCTATAAATAAATATAAATGTGTACCTCTGGTGACCCTACCTAGCACCGCAAAGTGGTACCTTGCAACAAACACCGTTAATATCTGTCGTTGTCCATTGTCTAGACATCCCATTTCGAAAATTGCAGCAATCACTTAGAGGGACGATCGACACGAACCGCGTCCCTCCATCGTCCTCGGGCCACTGGCCAAGAAAACTGTTATTTCCCGATTAAATCAACAAACCCAGAAATAACAGATAACGATTCCATGAATAAATAATCGAATACGGTAAAACGGTATCGATTTACAAACAACAAAACCCACCTTTATTTATTTTCGCCCGAAGCGTCGCATTACTTATAAACGAATAATCGATTCAGCACTCAATTTCCCGTCAGCACTCGGTATAATAACAAAACTATCGATAACTGAATCGCGGGCGACGTCTCGCGATTTCTATTATTCGAATGAATCGATTTGCCCGCAGCGAGTAACGATGCGACAGCCATTATTCGATTCGGACGGGATTATTTAGACGAATTTATCATCGAAATATAAATCTTATGATTTATACTTGTGGATAATGAAGGTAATATTAGCTTCCTGTGCTGGACAATGGCGCTGCCATCGGGTTTATTGTAACAATAATATATTGTTTTGAGATCAGTGGTAGCGACAGTCGTGTAATTGCATTATGTAAATAAATAATTTCGTTTGACATTCACAGCCTACAATAGCCAAATCACATAAACCATCTAGAAACAATCAAATAGATATTTTATGGTTAGAATTGCAACACTAGAGATGGCAATGTAATAGAGTCTGCGCTACCAGTGAAGCAACTGAAGTACTTTTGACGCGGTGCTAATGTCTAACGGGTGTAAAAATACACTTAGGTAACGAAGCCGAAAGCCACTTGTTATTCCCGTCATTGAGATATTTTTTTTGTTCTGGACCATACCTGGGAACGTTCTGGTTAGGAGATACTGAAGTATTGCATCAGATAGCATTAAAAAAATATATATTCCTAATTTCTCGCTGGACTTCAGTGGTGTCGCGGACTCTTAGCAGTTTCAGTTTTCAATGCTGAAAGGTTTTCCAAATTCTTTATGGCGTGGATGGTGCAGAAAACTAATTGATATCAGCAGAAATTAACCAGTAGATACCAGTAGGTATTAGTTTTATGAGTTTTCCAATTCTCTTGTATAACCTTCGTCTCATCTCAGAAAAACCGACTGAGAAGGCAAGGCGACTCTCTCTCTTATCTTCTCTTGTGTTCAGTTTTTTATGTATTTACTTTTTTTATACAATTTTTTTTTTTGTATCATATTTTGCTATAAATGCTATTTTTTATATTTTTTATATCGCGTTTGTGAGCAGTGGTGGCCCAGTGGTAACGGCCATGACTTACGAGTTGTAGGTCGTAGGTCCAAACCCCGACAGCTTTACTTTGTGTAAATTATTTCATCGCCACTGCTCTCAAAACGGTGAAGGAAAACATCGCGAGGAAACCGGCATGTCCTAGAACCAAAAATTCGAAGACATGTGACATCTACCAACCCGCACTGGGCCCGCGTGGTGGATTACGACCCGCTCCCTCTCACAGAGAGGAGGCTGATTATATCGCGTTTATAATCATGTGGCCGTCCTCGATAAAGGCATGGGTTTTTTTGCGTTGATGTCTTTTACTGAAGACTTCGCGTGTGCGGTAAAAGACATCAACGCACATAAAATCCGTTATCTTGATAATTTGCCCGATATTTTTTTTCTTAAGTAACTCCTTAGCCGTACAAACTCCTTACCCTATTGAAAACACAATATTAATTGCTCATTATGAATTATGCAAATGAATAGTATTCATACTGAAATCGCAACATGAATACAAAACATAAACAATAATTAATCTAGCCTACTGAAGCATATAAAGAGGGCTGCACACGTACGACACTCGCTGCCGGCTGTATGGCTACGACAATTGCAATAATCGTTCGTTTGAGTCGTGCGCGGCGTTTCATAGCACTTGCGTATCGACTACCGTATTGCTTGTTTGTTTATTAAATAAGGCTTTTATGGGAGATTTTAGGTTTTCCTTTTTGTATTAAAGTGGCTGATTTGGAATCAAAGGAATGTTGTAACGTCGCAGTAAGTCTTGTAACAATTCGTTCTTGCATCTGAGTTAATTATATTTATTTTTTAGATACGAGTATACAGGGTCAAAGATTAGACATTTAAATAAGCATTTTTTACAGTCCGTTCAACCGGTTTTGACTTCTATTGCGTTGGTGGCAGGACAAATGGCAGCTGCAGTAGACAGTTGGTATTGCGTAACTTTTTTTGCTTTTAATGCCATCCTTATGCCTACGGTATAGAAGTCAAAATCGGTTGAACGGATTGTTTTAATTCCAATTCTGGAAATATCTATATGGAAAATAATATCACGCCTATATTCCCCAAAAGGTTGGGTAGAGGTAGTACCTATAGTACAGCCATATTTTATCAGCCATGTTTAAGTCCCATGTAATAGGGGGCGACTCTATTGCCATCAACCGGGTACGAATTGGGGCTGCCACTGAGAAATTCCAGGTGGAAAAATCCAATAACACTTTGCCCAGCAGTGGCGCTTGCGACCACTAGATCAGCGAGGCAGTACATCTACATCTACATGGAAATTTCTCAAAAATCAAAACGATGCTGAAAGCTCCATACTGCATAAGAAATAAAATGTAATCCATTAAAGTAATAAAAACTAAAACCCAACTACGACTAAAAAGGTATAAACAAGACACCACAGACAGACAAATTAAAAATCCGGAGTCACACGTGTTAGCCATAAATCGAACAGATTACGTGTGACTCCGGATTTTTAATTCGAGGGCGTCACATAGCCTATAACCAGCGGCCGATCAAGACGCTTCCAACGATACCTCATTTGTCAAATTGTGACGAGTCGTTTAGAAGATATGAGGGAACAGATGAACATACATACATACATACCGGTCAAAGTCATAACCCTCCTTTTTTCTTCGCCGTAGTCGGGTAAAAAGGAATTACTCCCAGAAACCTCAGACCAAATAAAAAACCAAGACAGAGAGCGCTGTCAACAGTGACGTGAGGCCGGTTTCGTAAACATGTGTGCACATATTTTGGTGTAGTTTGATTGTAAATGTGTGCGTTTGACCGTGTATGCACAGAGCAGTGGTGTAGTTTTGGCATGCTTCACTGCATTGTTCGCAGCGCTCTTTTTTTCTCTGAGCTTTAACAAGCATCTAACTTACGTTCACCATTTTACCTGACTAGCGTAACAACAGCAACATCGTCTAACTTAAACGGGCCAAAAAAACAAACCTAGTTGCCAGTCTTAAAAAGTTTAACACCATCTTGAAATTGTAAGGCAACCTGCACAAGTTCGACTAGCCGTGGTGCGGCGGCACAATCTGTAATCGCTGCCCCAGGCCAACACGCGAGCCATTCTTCACCTGCCGACGATGTGAGCTTGATTAATCGCCGGTGTGTAGATACCCTAACGCCTACGGAGAGTACTAAGATACGATTGTAATATGCAACGAAATGTAAGTGTAAAAGATGCCGTTTGTATTATTTTGATTCTTATATCCCTAGGGCTATGAGCTGGTTGGCTGTCAATTTATGACTGTTAACCAATCAATGCTTTGAAGAGGGCACTTGGCTAAGTACAGCCGCATGGGACCATCAGGTTAAGCTACGCTTACCGGGGTTAGTTAATGGATGTGTGACCATTTTTATTCTTTACATACCCCTCAGTGCCTCGGAAAGCACGTTTAAGCCGTTATTGGTCCTGGCTGTCATTCGTGGATTTACGGATTAACTACTCAGAAGCCCAAAAGTCTGACAACCAGTATCTGTAGTCTGGGTATCATGTCACCCAGTAACTGGATTAGGTTAGGTTAGGCAGTCGTGTAAAATACTGGTATTCAGCTGCATCCGGTTAGACTAGAAGCCGAAACCAACATAGGAAAATGGCTAGGCAGATTGAACCAATCAAAGCTTTGTAGTTTTTAGAGCACTTATTTTCCTCTAGCAGCATCTTCTATATTTACTCCATTCTTCATCACCCATTTATCAAGTTTTATGAGCATAGGAATCAGTCACGAATAGGTAACGACTATTAATTAGTAGCCTACAAAATTAGCTAATTCGTGAACGATTTATAGGGTCGTAGAGTACTTCTCACATTATCATCCAAAACATAAAAACATAATCAGCCTATAACGTTCCCACTGCTGGGACACAGACCTCTCGGTGAGAGGGAGTGGACCGTAATCCACCACGCGGGCCCAGTGCGGGTTGGTAGATGTCATATATTTCCGAATTCTTGTGTCTAGGACATGCCGGTTTCCTCACAATGTTTTCCTTCACCGTTTTGAGAGCAGTTGTGATGAAATACACAAAGTAAAGCTCCTGTCTGGGTTCGAACCTACGACCTACAAACTCGTAAGTCGCGGCTGCTAACACTGGGCCACCACTGCTCTCCCTAACACTACATCATCCAAAGAGTGATGTTAAAGTGACCTTAGCGATTTAGCTATTCGAATTACTAGCGACCTGCTCTCCTACTAACCTTCACGCTTCGGTGGGTGATAATCAACGACAAAACTGAGGGTGATACTTAACGTTTCTATAATTGTTCAACATTGAACTCCTTGTATCAGCTGTCCTAAGTAATCAAGTAGTTACACTCAATTGATACTTGAATCGAAATAACTATGTCTCAAAACAATTATTTATAAGCGCAGCCCTCGCACCTCGTTTCTACAATTGCGCATGCTCACAGACTGTAATTGTTTTAAATATGACGTGTAATAATCCATTTTCAATTGGATGACGTTGATGAAACCGCGGCAATCGCTCAATTTGAAATAAAACAATAAACAGTGCAACTTCCCCTTTTAATTTTACCGTAGCGTAGGCTATACTTATAATGATAGCAGAGACATTTTAAATTCATAAAAATAGATAAAAAGCAATGAGAAACTGTTGTATAATTGATTAATAATGAGCTTGCATCTAACGAAGTTGATTTCAAAAGGTTGCTAGTTAAGAAAATTGCTTGGTGTCTATGTTGCCACAGTGGTTATCAAAAAAAAATTAACATTGGTGACCCAAGCAATCGATGATCATGACCCTCATTCGGTTGAACTTTTTTTTTTTTCAATAGTAAGTAGTAGTTTTTGTTAACACTCTTTTTTTATTGTTACAGGTATTTTGTTTATGTTCGAAGACTGTAAGCCAAACAAAGGCCTGCGATGTGGTCATGTGGGTAAGTAAGATACTACAAGGTATTGCAATATCAAACATTGTAAATCAAAATTCAGCAAAGAACGTGTGTGTGAAGAAATATAAGAACATTGAAGATGGTCCATCACGGCAAGGGTCTTGGCGGTCTGGTGGGTGTGTCATTCTTACTGGCCTGCTAAGTCCCAAGCTATGGTGGACCTTGACAACTGTAGAAGACTTCAAAAGCAAGAAGAAAGAAGACCTAGTATCCTAATAATTAGTTAATTTTGATTTGTGTCTATAAGGGTTTAAATATTTCGGCACTTAGATGTTTATTACGTGAATTTAGGACGTAGGTACTGACAAATATCAAGAAACGTGAAAAAAGATGAATCGTTCTCATGTGAATAAATAAATAAATAATTCTTTATTGACATAATTGACTTTATTGACATAATATATGTGAATGAGCCCTGAGGGTCAATTCTCTAGCTTACAAAACGTTCACATTCAAGTCGCAATCTGTCAAACTTGTCAAAAATGTTGGTAAATTGATAGTAATTTTGACAAATTACGAATGCGAACGTTCTTAAAAATTACGGGAATTGCCCCTTAGAAATGTGTTCAAATCGCTAATAGGTATTAGTTTAACCCGATTTTTCTAACTGTGCGCCTGTCAACGTCAAATTATTACAGTGTGTGTACGTTTGAATAATATCAATAACAACATAACGAATAATATGAATGAGTTGTGTAGACCGTATTAAGAGGTCGGTCGAGGCACTGGTCACAGGCAATTTCACCCGATTTCAATACCAAGCTACGACTTTGACAGTTCCAAGGGCACAGTTATAAAAATCGAGTTATAATAAAAAAGTGTAACAGAGATCCTTTACAAAAATGTAAACAATAACATTTTTAATTTTCTAATGTTCTAATAGGTCCTATTAACTTTATCGGCTTTCAAGACACAAGAATCTGTCCCCAACTCGAATTCCCAAGCCAATCCATTTAGGATTACGAACCCACAACTATTAATTGACCAAATACCCACCATAATAATAAACTACGTACAAAACCCAACAATTGTGACCACCACTAATTGTGCCATACAATGTCACTAGCTAATTAAGAGGGCTCAGCTGATGCGACTTTCATGTGGCCGGCGATCGCATTGTAATGTAGATCAGAAGTTCACGACACTGTCAATGGAGCTTGTTCATCAAATGAATGGAGCTGGAAGATTCTGTTCTAGTGCGGTCCCTTTTTTTTTAAAGTGAGAACTTCTTTTGGCGCGTTGAGCACATTTTGGGTGAACAAAACTCATGGAACTCGCGTCATCGTCACGCTTTAAGTGATTTGTTTTTTTTAGCGCCATCTACCTTCTACCGTTTGAATTACGTTGAGGTTGAAGTGAAAACTTATTTAGGCGCGTTGAGCATTTTTTGCGTGAACAAAAATCATGGAACTCGCGTCATCGTCACGCTTGAAGAAATTAATGAATGTTACTTAGTTTTCACTTCTATCGTCAGTCCCCAAAGACTGCCCCGCATGTTTTTTTTTTTTGTTTGGGATATTTTCAAATAACTTCTCCCGCTCTGGACGCCTGATGGCGTGTTAGACTCTTACTGGCCTCAGTTGCCTGTATGTCCAGAGGCCACGGTAACCCTTTCTGACTTTCCCGCAACCTAGTGCGGTCCCTAGACTTGTATGTCAGAGCTTTGAAGGTTGTCAAAAAGCCGTATGAGCTTATTTGTAACATATAAGTTTCAGTCTCGAAAAATGTATTGGAATGACTAGCGGGCTGGCACTTATAACATTCTGTAGATATTTTTATTTATTTCATATACGTGAAAATTATTTCAATGATGTGTACACGTTGGTGGACGCCCCCATCATTATTTTGCTAACCGAACAATAGGTTCGTAATCTTTTCATACGATTGTATGCTTTTTTTACCGTTACATGTGCGACACGCGTCTTTTTCCCTAGACGTACCATTATAATAACTTATAACATGCAACCTTATGACTTTTTCATATTTGAGAATTTTGTGAAAATTACATAAGTCATGTCCAGAGATTTACATCGTCAGATTCGCCCGGCCACGTTTCTCTTTCGTTGACAATGACATTTGAATATTGTCTCGCTCATTCACACTGAAAATCGTATCTAACGTTCCATGCGGGCTGTGTTACTTCTCAATATTGCTTTTTTGCGCGACCTAAGTACGGTGAGAGCAAATCTAACGATTTAAATCTTTGTAGAGTGCTCGCTTTTGGCAAAGATCTGAAAACGCTGTATGTTGCCGTAGAGCTGGGGTTTCAAAGCGGCATGTGCCTCCCGCTATGCAATGCCCTTGGAAATCCCAAACGTGCTGGCGACGACTACCAACAACGATCCATCGAAGAAGACTGAAGTTTCATTATTTTGTTGATTCAATTTGTTTTATTATGTGTGTTTTTTTTTGTTAAAATGTGTGATTTTTCATCGTGTTTTGTTTTTAATTTTAATAGTTTTTTTTTATATATCTTTCACAGCAGTGATAGCTTAGTGATGTGACTATCGGACTGCCAAATCATAGGTCTCGAGTACGAACCCAAGACACGCACCTCTGACTTTTCGGATTCATGTGCGTATTGTATAATTATCACATGCTCCAAAAACGGTGAAGGAAAACATCGTGAGTAAAATGCCTGAGAGATATTTCTCGACGTCATGTGAAGTCAGAGGCCCTTGGGCGGCATAAAAACTGACACCAGGTTATTCACTAACCACACGAAAAAGAAAGAAAAATGTATTTCTTTTACAATCTTTTTGGCAAGTAGTGCGTATTGTTGGAGTATCTAAATAAACTCTTTTTTAAGGGGGATGCGCTAAGGGTAACCCGCGAAATTCAAATTTTCTTACGTTTTTTGCAATGACTATTTCATGAATTCGTCGTTCAATGCACTTTCATGAACTTAGATATTTGTATTGCTGATTCTAAAGATTGTAATTCTGTAAATCCATGTTTGTTACGGTCGCAAATAATATTTAGATCAACATACAACCTGATACTGACCTATAAATTGCAAAAAACGTAAGAAAATTTGAATTTCGCGGGCCACCTTAGCGCATCCCCCTTAAAAAAGAGTTTAGAAAAATTTATAACACTGCTCGAATCAAACCTGGGACCATCAACACATCCTCACGCTCGCACCTGCTGCACTTGCGACCACAAAACTAACGAGGCAGTTAAGTTAAATTTAGTTCTCATATAATTTCCAAACATTTCTGCCTAGATTTCCCAAATTAAAGCAAAGTGGACAATGCGGCAATGTTTTGTTAATTTATTTCGATCTCGACCAAGTTAGGTGAGAACTTGTATATCTTGGTATTGTTTAATTAGCAGAACACGGAATATGTCCTGTTCTATTGGTTTATATCCGCATGTTAGTAATAGCTATATTATTGTTTATCTTATTTTCACTAATTTTTATTTCACTAAATGCATAATAATTGAGATATAAGTACTTACTCATATTAACGAATAAAGACGTCTCGCAGAAGTGATGGTTGTATTTAAAAAAATACAAAATTTATGTTTTTTTTTTTTTCAGTATTTCCACAGGTCTTCTCTGTTTCGTTTTTTCTAGGAGCACAATTTAAGTCTTCTTTAAATGAAACGAATTTTTCTGTTTCATTGTTTTTATTTATATAGAAAGTTGAAGTCACAAAATCAGTTTCAAGACGACTAATTCTCCAGTCAGTTTTAATTTTTAACATTATTATTATAAAAAAATACGGTATTTTTTTTTTTTTTTTTGTACTAGTTTACGCTTTCCCGCTCCTGGGCAAAGGCCTCCCTCCCTCCTTCTATCCGTCGCGAGCCCGCGCGTCCTCTTTCCAGTTTTGATGGAACCTATCCAACTCGTCCCGCCATCTCCTACGTGGTCTGCCGCGACCCCGTCTCACTGTCTCAGGGCACCAGTTCTGTGCTATTTGGGCCCACAGTTTGTCCGGCATGCGGCAGACGTGTCCTGCCCAGTCCCATTTACCTAAGTTGGGCAGCCTTTTGAGCCCCGTCAGCTATCTTTGTTTTGGTGGGCAGTACTTTTATACTTATGTAGCCGAGCCTTAACGTTTGTGTGTGGACTAGCCCTTAAGCGCAGCAACGGGAGACGACACCCCCGCTCGACCCCGCGCCCGCGCCCTCGCACCCCCGCCAACCGACAGTGGACGAATGAACGCGAGAGCGTACGCCACGCTCGCGAAACGCTCGTAATAGTTTTAAGTAAACGATTGTGCGTGGAATTAATTATATCTATTTTCACTGTAAACGTGCGTTAGAACTCATTTAAGACCCAACATACACACCCCTGAGAAGAAATCTCCTACACTTATATAAAATTTACTAAAGAAAAAGAAAGAAAGAACAAAAAAACAGACGAATTGAGAACTTCCTTCTTTTTGAAGAAGTCGGTTAAAATACGTTTGCGGTAAACATGACGCAAAGAAAGAACACAAAAAATAACAATTGGGGGGAAAATATGTCACATTCTTGCATTCGTCATTCCGTTTTTTCGTGATTTCCCTATTTTTAGTTTTTCGCAAATATATAAAAAAATAATGAAATTTTCATCCCCCCCTGGTACAACAACCCCCGGGATGTATGATGACCAGATTCATGGATGACCTTTAATTGACCTTGCCATTGACATCGCATGAAGTTGTGTTAACATTATCAAGTTCATTTGGGAACAAAAGTTTGAAATGAAATCATCACCCCCTTGTCAAACACTCTCAGGGATGATTATCTACAGATTCATGGATGGCCTTTAATTGACCTTGACATGACCTTTGTCAAAAAAAATGCTTTAATCTGCATAGAAATAAAGAGATCTGCAGATTACGTGTGACTCCGGATTTTTAATTTGTCTGTCTGTGGGGTCTTGTTTATACCGTTTTAGTCTTAGTTGTGTTTTAGTTTTTATTACTT
This sequence comes from Lithophane ornitopus, assembly GCA_948473465.1. Classification (NCBI taxonomy): domain Eukaryota; kingdom Metazoa; phylum Arthropoda; class Insecta; order Lepidoptera; family Noctuidae; genus Lithophane; species Lithophane ornitopus. Next base: position 14,268,404 of record OX419622.1, on the reverse strand, counting down.
TAATTTTTTTAAATTCTTTTGGGGTTATAATATATATATTTTTGAAATGTCCTCATTAAGCCCTTTCATTTGATATCCAACATGGTACAATTAAACATTTTTTTTTTTAGTTCCTGACTTTATGTCCTCTAGAGGTCGCCATTTTTAATTTATTTACATTTATGACGTCACATAGCCTATAACCAGCGGGCAATCAAGACGCTTCCAACGATACCTCATTTGTCAAATTGGGATGAGTGGTGAGTTTAGAAGATAGGAGGGAACAGATGAACATACATACATACATACCGGTCAAAATCATAACCCTCCTTTTTTCTTCGCCGTAGTCGGGTAAAAAGTATGATCTCGAACTGTTGGCGTCCCGCGGTGCCGCTCTGTTTGAACTAGTAATAAAAGCTTGTCCACATGACGCGATTTACGCGCGAGTGATGGCGCGTTATATGGGCGCTATTTATGCGCGAGTAGCAAAACGCGCGACTACATGTGGACGGAATGTATGAACAATCGTATCATCTGGACGAGCTCTTAGGTTAGGACGTTCGCTGAGTGAAATTCTAAAATCGGGGGCCCACATACGTAACATGTTCGTCACTTTGTTGGCGTGTTTGTTACAATTAGGCGAACGCAGCATAGGTAATGAATGAAACAACGAAATACAACATCAACTTATTTATTAAACATTCAGTCCCAACTCTCGCTTTCCTTGAAAGCAGTCACACAGTTCGACTTAGCTTTGCTGTCAAACTTTTCAATTACTTTGTCTTTTTTTTTATTATCAATTTTTTCGTTTATCTTTTCTACTTTTTCTTTTTTCTTTTCTTGGACATCTTTTTTCTTAGCTATAGTTTCTTTTTTCCCAGGTTCCGCGGTATCAGTCTTTTTGCGGCCGTTGGTTGGCTCGGCGTGTGGTCGCGCGGCCTCGGCGCTTAGTCGTCGTGCTTCATCGCTTGGTCGTCGTGGGGTGTCGGGTGGACTCGGGGAGACCCCCGACTTCTTGGTCAGAGGTTCCGACTCGTCAACCTGTGAGAAGTAGAAGGGCGTTTAAAAAGATGGATATTACATAGCTATATTACTGAAACATGAGTTTTTTTTTATTGTTGTCTAATGGGGCAGCTCTTGACCTCTATTTCGCCTGGTGGAAAGCGATGTATGAAGGCTATGATGGAACAAGCAAACCTAGAAGATGCTTGTTCAAGGACAGTATTGCTGAAGTTGTTAATGTTTCTGAATATGACGAAATTCCACTGAAACTAGAGGAATTAGGAGGAACTATGGAATAAAAAGTTGAAGTTTAATTTCATCAAACGTGTGTTATTAATATAATGCGTATATGAATGCAGGTACCTATACGCATTTTATCGTAGGTCATTATAAGGTGTGTCCAAACATTGCGCGGCAAGAGCGCGGCAGCAACACGCTGTGTTTGCAGGAGACATTTCTCCCGCGCTCTAGTGTGGACTAAACCGACGAATGTTTGCGCGGCAATACTGCGCGGCATATCCGCGACACGCCGCGCACTTTTAGCATGAAAGCGGTTGTGTGTGTATGTGTCGTAGCTCTGCTTATAATTCGTCCAAACACAATTGCTAACGAATGTTTGCTAGAAAAGAAATGTTTGTGTACGGCAAGTTGACAGAAGCAATTGCGCGCGGCAGTCGTCCAAAACAGCGCGGAATGCCGCGCGCGGCAGTCGCGCACGATTGTTGCTCAATGTTTGGACACACCTATACAATTTATACAAAAAAATCTACTGTCGTAAACAAATCACTGCTTTATAAGGCCCAAATAAGAACCTAAAATACTGAATTTCAATAACTTACTTGGAAAATGCCCGACGATGTCCTTTTCCTTGTCGCGAGGGGCGGCGAGGTCATCGAGGTGCTGTTTGAACGGATCCTGCTCACTTTCTGGGGAAGTTGGGGAGGCTGGGGTAGTTGGGGAGATATCCACTGACTGGCAAGGCTGGTCCGATTCAACACTGTGGAGGAACAATACAATGATAGGAATCTTGGCTTTTGACAGTTCTCCTTTGACAGTTCAGTTTAAACGCGAGATTCGCAGACTGAACTTTGAATGATAACATTATTTGCGTTAGAATTAGGTTATTATTCGTATGAAGGCTTATTCACGTTTGCACTCGCTTACACGAATATGAACATTATACGCAAAAAAATAAGGTTCATAATTATTTGTATGAATCAACTGCATTTCAACTGTTTCATCTGCACTCCAACTGCAAATTTGCAGTTTGAATGCAGTTACCAGTACATTACGAGTATTGCAGTCGTACTAATCTGCATTCAAACTGCAAGAAAGCAGTCCGTCTGATGGCAGCCTAAGTAACGATGCTGCATACTTTCTACATTCTAAGCCTGCTAAACAATCTTACGAATCTTACAAAAAACATCACTTTTGAGTAGGTCCAGTACCGATGTGGAGATGCTTGGGGAGCCTTATGTCCAGCAGTGAACATCTTTTCAATGGATTATGATGATGCTAAGAGATGTTCCTCGACTCGTGTTTGCACTAAGTCTTTTCCGAGTTGAGCCACACATGCAGTTTTCTTTGACGTTCAGTGCTCCCGCCGACTTCATCAGATCATCAGTGCATCGCTCAGAGGGAGATCCGCGCTATTTATGCCAATTCGCGGTTTCCATACATGGGCTCGGCTACGCCGGATTCCATATCCAAAGGATATATGTATCTAAATCTACTCTAAAAAACGCTAACGTAAAATGATCTGATTTTGAGGAATTCTCGTACTATAAAACATATAAAACTTCACCTACAAAACATCCTATAAAACGTTCAATTGCTCCAAATTCAAAGTCTCATTTCAGCGGCAATTAACGGAAAAAAAACTTGTCAAAAATGTACGACATTTTTTCTTACAGAATATGACAATGTTTATAATGTAGCGTGAAAATAAATAAAAAATAACAAACCTTGCCGCGGTTTCAGGTCAGTCTTCGCTCTAAAACAAAAAACAATTGTTAGTGAAACTTCAAATCTTGTTAAACTCACGACAATCTAAGAAGTCCGTTTTGACGTTTCGTTCTCGTACTTGTAATAAAACGTTATGCCTTGAGAATCAGTTTTAAAAGCAATGTAGATAAGTCGTCGATTACAAACTCTTTAAGTATGTTTAATCGACATGTCTCGAGAATCAGTATATAAGAAACCAATTTTTTTTTTCATGGCTACACAAAGGATTTTTATAGCTGTCAAAACGGACTTCTTAGATTGTCGCGAGTCTAGTTGTATTTTTTTTTTTAAGGAAATCAGGTGCATTCTGAAAGTTAGTAAACCTCACAAATAGCTGTCAAATATTTCGCTGTTTTGATTAATTAATCAACATTATTATATGAAATTATGAAATATCGCTCTGTGCTGTACCAAAGTATGATTAACATAATCTGCGCAAGACCACGCTTTTACTCAAAATTAATTGCACAGCCATTTGAAAATAGAACACTGATTACGGACGTAATTTTTTAATTTGAACCAGGAATGCTAAGTCTCGCACTTCTTTTTTTTTTTCTAACCAGAGCGAAGGCGCAGGACTTGTCGCCGTTTCCGTTTAATTGGTATCCAAATGCATCCGCTAATTGTGGGTGAAGTATCAGGACACTAGCGCCGCTGTCGCGCATTCACCTGTCGCCGGCGCGGGAACACGACGCCCGCAAACCAAATTACTCGAACGCGGTCACGACTAACCAAAGTTCTTTTTGCCTTTATTTTTTCAAAGAATTCTCGAAACTCCTGTGTCCTGTTTTCTTAGAAATAAATGATCAATTGAGGCTAACTTGTGCCAAGATTTACTCACTCGGTTATCTTAGAGACCAAAATATATCGTGGCTTTGAATAGTTGCTATGCTACCTTTTTAAGAACAGACACATGAGTAAGTTCTTATGCAAAGGAATCAAGTCCCTAAAAGGTTTTCCGATAGCTCCATTTCTATTTTCCTCAACATCAAATTATAAGGAGACTTGACGGGCTTCAGAATCTATTGTTAACTTATAAAAATGTATAAGACGTTCACACTCTGAAGCGGACGTATTTTATATAGATTTATGGAATAGCCTACTTAAATCTAAGACGATCCTTATACCTTACTAAGAGACCTCTTCAATCTCCAACTAACATACTGCCAGACATAAAATGTCGCAATCCTCTTCATCCATCCCCCGCATTGGATATAAATCGACTTATTTTAAATCTAATACTCGGTACTGGAGATCAATCAATTTTAAACGATGAGGCAAAACATAGTCCAATAAAAACTTCAACGTGATTAGATTAGAAGTATTAGAGAGGAAGTCTTTGATATTTTTATAAAAAAATGTTATTTATATGTTATGGTTGCGGACGTAAGGAAGTCAAAGCTGACGACCGACGGTTCATTTATCAAACGTTTGACCGTATATGGCGAGTGGCGCGCCGCGCAGATGACACACCAGAGACAACGTTTGATTGACTTGTAACTTTTTATTTTTTGTTGTAACGCTCGCTAATAAGCTATGTTCCCGCCGTTGAGGCAGCGTTCGGATACGCGGCTGAACGGAACGTATCCTGGTGAATTGGGATTAAATGTTTCTTTGGGATCCAATCTCGGGCAGTTCTTAACATAATTACTGCCCCGATAAACAAGTAATCTATGTACAAAGCAGGATTGAATTAATTTCAGCAAAAGACATTTCATTTGAAAGCAACATAATAAAAACGTGCAAGTGCTAGCAAGCAACATGGCTGCACGTGCAATATAAAAAAAATACCTTTCTGAATCATCAAACAAAATTCGACACATTTTTAATATTGAATAAAAACCGTGAGTCTATTAAATATCCATTTCGATAAAAAAACTATCAATGAATTTTTACGGCCAGTTACCCATTTTTTGCGACATCTAAATATTTCATACTTGAGTGATTTTAGGAATCGCCAACCCCGCTGTGCGAATCCGATCGCAATCGATAAAATAAAATTTAAAAACGTAACTAAATTAAAATGGCGAAGCACGTAGTTAACGGATGCTTAGATGATTTTTTCCAACTGGAAAACGTGTTCCTGTAGGCATTTTAGTTTTTGTAAAGCGATAATGAAATAGGCAGTTCCATTGAATAAGTCTTCACATTTTTCAAACAGAATGAATATCAGAAAAAGGTTTTCTCATAAATTAGTTGAGACGACTCCACTAAAGCAAGAAGCTGCGCTTCATAAAGGCGCCAAGTGTTTGCTTAATTTACTCTGAAACTTGGTCTTATTTTATGAAAGCCTTTGAGTAAAGACGAAGCTGCACCCTAATTTCGTAACACACGATCGATCATAATCAGAATAATTTTGAAGTAAATTGCTAATCCATTGCTTCATAATGTTCGAAAATTTTGTCTGCTCAAGAACGTAAATAACGCAATGAATGTTCGTTGATCTGTCAAAATGAAACAGATTGTGATTGATGATGTTACGCAATTAGGGTGCAGGTCCTCTGAGGCACAAAAAAAAAACAAATTAACTTATTTAAATGGAATTTGTCACTAACTGGTTTAGCAATGTTCATCACTACATTAATATAACAACAAAAAAAAAAAAAAACTTTTGAAAGCCTCTCAGATTCTCACCAAAAACTACATCATTATATAACCCTAAATCTGTGAGTAATAATATCTTCCTCTATTAACCATGCCCATAATATACCATGGTAGAACAAACCCTCAATTTGGCTCACATGATTTAAAATGCTCACACAATCCGATTCTGTCTGACCAGACGTGTTACAGCGCAAATAACAGCCTTATACAGAGAAATAGCCTAGTTAACAGACCATAGACAAGGCTAAGGACATATTGTTAGTGCGAGTATGATGGAGCCTCATCTGAAAACAAAGTGTAGGTCCTCTAGACGTTAGACGTCGGCTCACAAAGCATCCGCGTTGTAACGAGCGTCAGATACATGCGATTTATGTATCTTCACGCGGTTTGCCTTATTGGGATGTTGCAAGTTTCAGGTGGGCCGTGTTAGTGCGTCAATGTCACTTTAAGACTGAAGAAGATTTTGAAGAAGTAATCTAACATCATCACTACATATTATAAAACAAAGTCCTCCGCCGCGTCTGTCTCTGTCTGTTCGCGATAAACTCAAAAACTTCTGCACCGATTTTCATGCTGTTTTCACCAATGGATAGAGTTGTTCTCGAGGAAGGTTTTATTATAATTATAATTTGTCGCGGGCGAAGCCGCGGGCATCAGCTAGTCTTTAATAAGGCGTAAATATCCGTAGTATAGTAACGTTAAGCCGTTGTTCCCGGCTGTCATTTGTGGATCTTTGACAGTCGTTACGGGTCGTCAGAAGCACGAAAGTCTGGCAACCAGTCTTGCCAAGGGGTATCGTATTACCCAGTTACTGGGTTGTGGAGGTCAGATAGACAGTCGCTCCATGTAAAATACTGGTATTCAGCTGCATTCGGTTAGACTGAAAGCCGACCCCAACATAGTTGGGAAAAGGCTAGGCAGATGATGATGTAGTATAGTAACCACTTAAGAAAAGTTGAACCAATTATCGTAATTGCTTCCTGAACAGGTAACTAGGTTCTTGGAATTGAAAACCGCATAAAAATCCGTTGCGTAGTTTAGTAGAACAACGCGGACACACAGAGAGACACGAAGAGTGACTTTAAGTTGTAATATGAACCTAGATGACTGTCGCTTTAAGCCGAATTTATCCAAAATTATTATTTCTGATAGTTAATTGATTCAGGCGTGACTTTGCGGAAATCCATTATAAAATACAATAGACGTATACGTGTTCTGGTTTGCAATTGGTCAATCGTCATCCTGAGGATGCCTCGTTGAGAGGTGAAACACGTGTCGATTTCTTACAGGATTTTTTATGACTCTTGAAGAATAGTCAAGCGGAATAGGTTACTAAATATCGTCTATTGCATATTATTATTTCTGGCAGTGCACATTATGATTATTAGTTTTCATAGTAATTCTACACGGCCGCGGCAGTGTTACAGGTCAATCCACATTTATTACACACGAAATGGTTTCGCGTTGAAATAGTTGTTCATTTCGCAAGATTCTGCGAAAATCATGTTGGATTAAATCAGTGTTAATGATCTGGTAATCAAATGATTTCGGTTCGATAGTGAGACACTCAGACAATAAGCGTAGAATTTCATTTCAGTTTGTTGCGTGATTGCTTCTACTACCCTGTTTCTATTTGAAAATGAGTTGTTATTGTTAATTTTGTAGTAGCGAAGCGGCTATGCAATCCCCATTTCTTTCTATTTCTAATTCCAAACGGCTACTTATGCATAACTTATTTTCGCAACCGATTCGGACTAATTCGTTTCATTTTGACAGTTTAACAACATTCATTGCGTTATTTACGTTGTTGAGCAGTTTTTTTTTCGAACTTATGAAGAAATGGATTAGACATTTGTTTGAAACCGATTCCAATTGTGATTTTATCGTGTATTAGGTACGCAATTAGGGTGCGAAACGGAAAAAGGCGGGCATTTTTAATAGCTTTATACGCTTTCGCGTTTATGGATAAATATTGTATGCTGTATTCGCCTCACCATAAGCTGTCATCCAATCAGAACTGCAGTCACAACTTTAGAATTAATATCAATACTATCTACACTATACAGGGTGTTAGGGTTAACACCGTTATCCTGAAAACCAGTGGTTTGGCGTCATTTATAGAACGTAAAATCAATGGAATAATACGACTTTTTTTCGTTTTTTTTTAACCTTTGGTATGTCGGAACGTAGATCTCGTTGAGACACAATGGATTTTTAATTGTGTCTGTAATTACGACATATGACGGGTTAATTACATCGAGTATTTCACCCTTTCACCTATGCGCTAGGGTAACGACGTTGCGTCCCAAAACGGATGCGGGTCACGGGACGTGACCTGACCGGCCGCGAGCGCGACCCCTCCCTCAGTCAGTCAGCTATTTCGCTTGTGAGCACGGATAGAAACTTAAAAAAAATTGTTAATGAAAATAACGTTTTTTTTTTTGTTGTTACTCGGTCATTTATTTTTATATTGAAGTCAACTACCCATGGTTTGAGTGACAAGTGTTCACCCTTACACCCTATATTCTCACCATTTTCTAACTATATTTTGATTTAATATCAACTATCGACTTCTCAATAGATTTTTGCCATTAATTCATACAATTCCAATTACACTAATTAACGCCTTAAAGGCAATGGATACCGTAGTGTGGGCAGCATACCGTTTTAAATAGGTAATAAGCTCTCATTATTTCATAAACAGCATATTCACACGAGGTGTCCACATTTTCATAGTAATATTCTATGAAATGATTACATTTTTATACCGGGTGGACCCGTCCCGGTGTCTCAGCCTTCCCTTAGCTTTATGTTAATACAGAATGTAAAGAACAGCGATGGGTGATTATCGCGAGGAGTAATCGCTCTTAGTGGGAACTATTCGGCGCGCGCAATCTACTCAGGGCTGAGACTTGTTTTTGGTTTAAAGTGTTGTCTATGGTCTAATGGCGCTAGGGTTTCGCTCGTGTTTTGAATATTTAAGTTGATTATCAGTTGTGCAATTTCTTGTTCAATTAACATCTTAGTAGTGCTGGAGAGTGTTAGAGTAACTAAATTTAAGATTATAATTACGCCACAAGTCACACAAACACAAAATAAGCACAACTGACATGTTCATTGAACCAAAATCCTAACTAATATTATAAACGCGAAAGTTTGTAAGTAGGGATGGATAGATGTTTGTTACTCTTTCACGTAAAAACTACTGAATGGATTTGGATGAAATTTGGCAAAAAGATAGTTTATAACCTGAATTAGCACATAGGATACTTTTTATCTCGATATTCCCACGGGATCGAGACTTACGCGGGTGAAACGCGGGGCACAGCTAGTTTGTTCATATTGCCAAAGCAAAATGACAATGGCAGGTACCTGTTTCTTCAAAAGTAAAAGAAGCTTTCTAAGTACAATTACCACGGATGTTACAGATAGTAGCAAAAGGGTTGATATCGTAACTATGTTCCGACTGAAAATTAAGAACCTGATCTGACTAATTATGTATTTTTATCAATCACATGCAAATAAATTAAACTGAAGGTATCCTACACAGAAACTGAACAGTAATGCGGATTCCGCGTCAACATTATTAAGTAAATCACCTAAATGCCTAATTCTCCTCCGTCCAACTGTCAACCCTATGCGTTATGCGGCGGGTGCGTGCGCGCACGCGCGTTACGGCGCCGTTTTGAGAGCCATTAACGCGATCACTGACTAATCGGCATTTACAGGAATTTCATGCGATTTGCCCCGCGTACTGCAACTGACACTTAACAGCGATACTTGAAAGTTCCGGAGATGTTATCGCGGAATTGATGTGGACTCAAGCGATTGGCGACAGTTGATCTACTGTTGATTGGCTTACAGTGAGTATTACATGTTTTACTAGCAACATCTATGGGGTACCTAATTGCGTAACACACTTACAGTAATGGCTTTCATTTTGACAGTCAAACAACATTCATTGCGTTATTTACGTTGTTGAGCAGACAATTTTTTCGAACATTTGAAGCAATGGATAAGCCATATCCTTCAAAATCATTCAGATTGTGATTGAATATGTGTTACGAATTAGGGTGCTGATGAAAGGAAGAAAATTTCAACGTAATTTGGTAAGGCTACAGCGAGCACAGAAGAGTTAGATCGTAGAGAATTAAAGATGGGTTAATAAAATTAGTGTATGAAGAATGACATTTTATTAGAAAAGGTGAATTGACGATCAAGATTGTCAGAGTTTAATAAAAGAAATCAAGTCAATAACTCAATACAAAACCGCAAGAAAGCAGGAAGATAACAAAGCTGGTACCTACAACATAAGTTGTTTGCCAATTACCAAGATTAGAATAATATCTTCCACGCAAACGATGTTTCTGATTTCTGTGATTATGGGTCAGGGGGCTTAAAACGGCCACTTTGGGAGAATCATTATAGGAAAATATTATGAATCATCATATTTTCCTATTATACATCATAAAATATCACAAACTGACAATTCATAATGATCTGCGTGCAATTCGTATTACGAAATAATTCATCTGTTTGACAGTTTTCTATGGAGATTCATAAAATGGTTCACAAATTAGTGAATTGTTTTTGTGCCAAATTAGAGGAATTGCTAATGACAGCTGGGAATTCAGGAAATGAATTGCTTTTAGAGGAATTGCTAATGTGGCCGTTTTAGGCCCCCAGTAGTTCATTCGACGAATTTAAAGAGAAATCTAATCTCTTGAAGTCTGCATCAACACCGAGTTTCCCAATCCTGACACCAAGCTCGATCGCGTCTTATCAATTCCCTGAATTACAATAATGCAACAAGAAATGTTATTAGATTTTACGCTGTTGACATTTATTAGAACAGGCAGGTGAAAACAAGAACTTATGAATCGAGTTACTATTTCAGTTTATCTATGCAAATCTGTTACTAGAATTAGTGTACAGGTGTCTTGTTCCAAATGTAACCTTATGCCGGTTGCAGAACCGACTATATTTGCAATATTTCGGGTACTAGCTTTAATAAACCTTGTAAGTTGCATAAAACAACGCAGCGAAGAGTTTGTTAAAAAAATTCTTAACTTTTCATACAACTTTGTCCGACTGGAATAAAGTCTTTGCAGATCCATTAAGAGCATTGAAGACAGGTTTAGGTGAAGCTTTACCAGGCTCTCATTCAGATGTTCTTGACATCTAACATCATTATAAATCAAATGATAATGATGTGTGATCTCTCATCATAACACGCATTGATATAGCGAACAACTAACGGGTCGATCTTTTGATGCTACCATGGAGTGCTTGTTGCTTTTAATACCCCACCACGAAAACTTCGAGCAACTTTTATCTAGACCAAAATAATTTCCGCACTTCACTCTAACACTAAACTGCTACAAAAACGAGCTCCTAAACCTATCAAACGTAACCCTACACGTACTTGTTCCGGATTAACGTTTAGGTCTCGTCTTTAAATCGCTACCCGTATTTATTAGTCGTGTCGTTTAGCGAGGGGACAAGGGCGCACCTCGGGTAAATCACCTGCGAGTGCCTGCTAGGCTAGATAGGGCACGTTTACATGGTACCAAGCCACTTTTGGTGTGACCAGCCATAAATGGTTTAACAAAGAAAGGGGATTGTTTCGGTGTAAGGTGACTGTTTTTTGGTCCCGTTTAAGGCTGGGGTTAATGTTGCTAAACTGGTAAGACTGTTTAATGGGTGTCCCGGTGAGGCGGAAAATGCTGGTATTAAAATAAGCGTGTGGTTGAGATTTTTTTGTCGCAAAACATCGTAGTACGTAAAACAGAGGGGCAATTCCCGTATTTTTAGGAACGTTCGCATTCGCAATCTGTCAAAAGTACAATCAATTTGCCAACATTTTTGAGAAGTTTGACAGATTGCGACTCGAATGTGAACGTTTATATACAACACTATTTTTCTTTAAGTATGATGCTAAACCCGAAAAAGGGTCATTGTACTCGTCATTTTGAACAACTTTTTCTATGGGACCAACATTGAAATCGCGTAAAAGAAATCAGCTGTTCGCGATTTCTTGTTTGTCCCATAGAAAAAGTTGTGCAAAATGATGAGTACAATGACCCCTTTTCGGGTTTAGCATAATAAAAAGAATGTTGTATATACGAGAATTGACGTTCTGATAATATTATTTTGCGCCACATCACATTCGCGTGTTTTTTTCTACTATCGGTCTTGAAGCAGTCGCAAGTCTTGGACCAAGCAAGTATTTGGAAAAAATAAGTATAAAAATAAACAAGCAAAGCAGCCTAGATTTCCCAATCATCATGCGTCTAACAGGCACTAACAAGGCGCGCTAATCGCACGTCAGAACGACACATCGGTACGTCTCCGGAAGGCACTCGATCACTGCCGCACCACCCCACATAGTTAGCGACTTAGCGCGCATTTTACTGCCAATGAACTGGGATTTAGATGGTTCTGACGCACTCTCGTAATTTAATGTTCTTCTTACTTGAATGAAAATTATACAAAACACTGCAACCTTCATAATGTGTTGCCAATGAACTGGGATTTTAGAGTGCTACCACGGCCCTGTTTATTCATAGCTCATCTCCATATTTATAATCAGCCATAATGTTCCCACTGCTGGACACGGGCATCAGGTCATCTCTCTCTTTTGACCATATTTAAAAAAAGAAAATCGAATTTAAACATTTATTGCGGTACTAAGCACGACACTTGTAACCTTGTAAGATGCAAAAGAGAGTCGCCGGAGACTCTCAGGATTTGTTATGATTTTCATAACTTATCGATTTTTGTAACTTACAAATCATTTTTTGATCAACAAAATCACGAATAAAAGTGTCAAAATATAAGTACTTGTGAACTAAATAATGACATTTGGTACAACATAGCTTGTAAGTTTTGAACAGAGCTCTGTCTACGGCTATAAGGGTCTTTTAACGCCCGAATGACATTACGCGGAGGCTTTGTTGGTAAAAATTTGTGAAACTGTCACAGACATCGCATTGACAAAATGGTATGACGGCGTTCAAAATAACCTTGTAGCGTTGTAGATGGCTTTGAAACACTCTGTGGTACTTTAGTATACTCCTCAGTAAGTATATTCAATGGAAATTAAACAAAATATTGCAGCCGTCATGTACGCCGGGCGTGCACTAACAAGGCGCGCTAATCGGGCGTTTGGAGCGACACATCGGTACGTCGCGTGCGCTCGGTCGATCACTGCCGCACAAATCTTACATTGTTAGTGCGCATTTTTACTTGGGAGCTACATAGATGCATCTTCGTTGTGGTGTAGTTGACCTTTCTTGTATGTGAGAGTATTTTGCTAAACGAAGACGAATTAGAATGTTGTATGAAATCAATTAGCGGTGTCTTAGCACCATATTGCCCGCTCCTTTTGAGTCATAGAATCACTCTTAACATTTGAAAACCTCAGCTACGATCCACAAAATCACATTCAAACGACATTCACACTCAAAGAGCTAACATTCGTTCGACCCCACGACCGCCGCAAACGCAGTAATTGACGACCATTTGACAAGCGTTGTCGCGCCCAAAGCGGGCCCAAATAGGTAAAATTCGAAATGTCAGTGACAAAACGGCCCGGACACGTCGCTCAACTTAATTGGCTATTAGCTAATGAGATCGTAAGATAGTTATCTGGTCGGCGACGCAAAGCAAATATCACGTATATCGAAAGCGCCCCGTTAGGTGCCTGCCGATGACAGCGGGCAGGCGACAAGACGAAAGGGATTTACTGAGATACGATGTGCGAATGTACCTATCGAGAGGCTGATAAGAGACCCTTGTAAGGGCTAGACTGAGGATGAGAGGTCACGAATGTTGCCAGTAAATTATAATAACGGTTTATTGGTTGAATTCTTGGCTGCTTCAATCCTATCAGTGAGTCAGTCGTACTTACATATTTATCGGTACGGTCTTCTTCGTATTTGGCTTCGATTATAATCTGTGGCAGATTTATTTGTCAGCCCTCATTGCCCTATGCCAATATTACGAACGCGGTGTCAATGTTAAAACTGAATTAGGTGGGTACTTCAATCCAAAAACTATCGTTGCATCCGGCAAACTCAAAATATCTCAATTTGCTTAATAAAAGCATTGTTCGTTTTCCATTAATGTTACTTAATGAACTGTTAGCACAATCCCTGGTTAATCTTAAGTGTAGAATGGAACCGTGTAAAGAAATACGTACACGTTTGGACCGACCTGTCGATTGAACTCGGCCTTTTCGAGCGAAGCGTTAATTTCGCAGAAACGCTCGGTTACATGTCACTATGACCTTTAGAGGTAGGCAGAAGATTTAGCGCTATTTATTTTATGCTTTGTTCACTTTCGAATCACTATTTCCGTTGTGAGGAATATCTTATGTAATTAGCCGTTATAATGCCCTTTGTTTGGGGTTGATTTATTAAGTTTTGACAGAAAAGCGATGAGTAGGTACGTCATTTCGGGAAAAAGCTTTGGTCAGTGTTTGTAAGACAAGATATTTTGGTTTTTTTTCATAAACGTTGCTTTCTTTAAGTTAAGAGACGTATATGCATAAAAAATGTATGGTTAGACAGACTTTAATCATTACTGAACTTTGCAAGGTTTTTGATTAAACCCGCTAAATGTACAGGAGACACTATTCTAGGCGTGAAAAAGTGACAAACCCTATAAGTATAATTTACATTTTCATGCAAGATAATAATCTTGGCTGAATGGCTCGGTCCAAAATCAAAAATCAAAAGCAGCAACCGCATTTAACTATTCAAAACACATACCTAGATAAAAACGCATAGAAAGTGGTGACAAATGAATCTCTTTCATGATTCAACGGGCATCCAAACAGGAGTCTTATAAAATCTAAAGCAAGTGGCTCCGCGATATTAGTCAGGGAAGGAACTCCGGCGCACGTGCCAAAGAAACAAAAGGTGAATGATAGCGGCAATAGCGGTGCGCAAGCGCAAGGTATCAACCCACTACGGACGGTACACACAGTATGATTTTTGCTTGTGAATACGGTGGCTGTAATAAACAAGCCTTTACTGTCTTTAGGGCTTTTGAGCGCAGCGGGGGGGACCTGACGTGCATTCTGCAGGAGGCAGTCTGCGATGCTATCATGATACGATAGGCAGAAACAGGACAAGTACTGTTCTATATACAAACCAGTTCATAATATGACTTTGGGGATAAAGCATGAACTACCAAATCAGGAGTATTCACTTCACGATTTTTTGAAGTGAAACCTTCTTTAGGCGCGTTGAGCGGTAGGGCGGCATGGGTTAAAAAAACACCATGGTAGGGGGTAAACTTATGGATTGGCGACGTAGTGATTTACCATAGAATATAGATGGCGCTAATAAAAGTTTGAAGGTTTCACTTTAAAAAAAATAAGTACTTTCTTCAAGTAATAACAGCCGCAAGGATCGATTGATAATTTTAAGCTACACTTGCTGCGGTCGGTCCGAGGATGGGTTCTCCATCTTTTTACATACAGAGACCCAAAATCGGAAAGCATGTTTAACGTTGTTGGTCCCGGCTGTGATGACTGGATCTTTGACAGTCGTTACAGGTCGTCAGAAGCCCGAAAGTCTGACAACCAGTCTTACCAAGGGGTATCGTGTTACCCAGCTATTGGGTTGTGGAGGTGTAAAATACTGGTATTCAGCAGCATCCGGTTAGACTGGAAGCTGACTTCAACGTAATTGGGAAAAGCCTAGGCAGATTGTTTGACTTCGTTTGAATACATTTTACGACTCTTTATAGATAGGTCACATTGCCAGAGAGAGTAGCAAAATGACGGCCAAAGGCTGCTAAGGACAAATGACACTTCAATTAGGTGTTTTGGCCACCTTTGCGCTCACTGAAGACTTTCCGTCAAGAATATATCTCACTTAGTCAAAATCTTGGAGGGGTAAATGAAGCAACTATTTTCTACCCCTGCTGTATGTAGGCACTTACAGATCCTGCCAGCAGAAAATCACCCCGTGTGTTCCTTTCTTTATTCGCTGACGTGATACTAATGGCACCACCCGACGATGCCCGCGATTTATTGTCGCGAACACCGCCGTCGGCTCAACGACTCCGTATGTTTCAGTCCTTAGTTCCTTACAAAGTGTAGATTAAGCTTTAGAAATGGAAATGCGCGGGAGTGCGATTGAGGCACTTAATTTATGACGTCTTTGGTTCGTTTCTAATGCTCGGTTCCTATAAACAAAAACGAATCGTTTTGCTTACCAATGGTAGTATTTTTTATTGCCAAACTGGGCAAATAGATGAATTCGTAAACTAATTTTCCTGTGACATCGACTTCCATATGGGAGGGTCTACTATGCAAAGCTATGAGGTTTTTGCTTCATTATTGGTAAAGATGCAAGAGTCTTAATTTTAACCAATAACGGTCCGTTAATTATAGGAATCGGCTATAAGTGGTGTTTCAATCCGCTTTACGTGTACAAATGCTTAAATAATTACCATTTTGTAAAAGCGCAAGCTTTGAAATTCGAAAAATTTGCGTATAGGTAGGTAGGTAGTGGGTCTGTGATCGAGAATCTGATAGACCACAGGCAAAATAAGAAGTTTTTTAAACTGCATTAAGTATAAACAAAACAAAAATCAATACTGTTTAAGCAGAGCCGAAATAAAACACAAAATTTCACCAGACTACCCTTTTGGTCTAAAGTCTAAACTATGCAAGAACAAGCCCTCCCTTAGCTTAAAGCAAACAATAAATTCAATTCACACAATTATCGCGTGATCGACCGTTGTACGTCGACATTAGCATGTGGCCACATCACGAACTATTAAATCAGGCACAATGTGCAACTACCGTCATCGCTATCTGCGGCCGAGGCGCGAACGACCCAGTTCGGCGCGTGCGCACCATAGATCAACTGATTAATGACAGACCACCAGGGCGGCGAAATTTTGTTGCTGGATTTATAATTGGATAGTTATCTACTTACAACCGCGGATACAAAGTGCAAGGACTTGGCAATTTTTTTTTTTTTTTTTAGTTTGGGAAATCACCAAATGACTTCTCCCGCTCTGGGCGGAGCGGAAGGGCGTGTCAGACTTTTACCGACTAAAACCCACCCGTGTTCCTTCAGTTGCCTGTTGCCAAGGTCCCGGTATCCCTTTCGGACTTTCCCGCAACCCTGGTAGGCTTGGTTAATACCTGGGCCTTGTATTCTTTATCGATTGCCCGAAATGAGATAAGAAATGGCGATTTTGGTGTCTCGGATCAGCTCGAAATATATGTGAGCCTTGAGAATTTGATGCGAGATAATAAAATAAATATACCTACTATCACATCGCCATCACCTCTTATCTCCCATAAAATCGCCATTCTTTGGCTATAAACGAGAGTCAAAATACATCTTTGAATTCCTCTTCGTGGAATATAAAAGTTTCGTGCCAGTTAGGATTATCAAGAGCCTTTAGTAGCATTTTAATATTAATAACGACCAAAAGCGTTGTCTGTTCATCTTTTCAAGTATCAAAACCTCACAAAGATGATCGATACCTCGTTTCTGCGTAGCCAGCTGATCTTTGGCTCACGACGTAAGTCAGCGAGCCCGATATAATCGACACGACCGATGCATCGCGGCAGTTTACGAGCCTACCGGCTAGATTGCGGCCACGGGGCTTTTTATACAACCAGCATTTGAGGCTCTTTATCTATGCACTTGTCCGTTTGTATGGATTCCTGGTAGCGATTCTCTGGACTATGCCCTTACTGGGTTGGCGGAGCCACGTAGGTAGATACGTATGCATCAGATGTGTTATAATGATATTTATCCTGGTAAGAGTCGGGATTAATAAGGCAAGGAGTTTTATGCGAGAATAATCTGGGATCTACTTCATAAATGCACTTAATAAAAATCTTAGTCATTAATTTATTAATTCACGGACAGACATCGCACTCAACCAATCAACTCAGCCTATCACAGCCCACTGCTGGACATAGGCCAGCCACAGCCTAAACCAGTGGGTCTAAAAACATGGAATTTTTCCCATGAGTTTCTTTTCTAACGAAGCACTAAGGATTTTCGAAAAATCATCCTCTAACGGGGTTAAATGAGGATGAAAGTGTGTATGGATGTTCGTCATTTTTGCTGATGCGAAATCCCATCAGGGTCATGATTTTTGCACAGAGAATTCTGATATTGTATAGCGTCCTAGACGAGCTAATACCTAGTAGTGAACTGAGATAGGCCGTTCATTAATTGCTTGATAGATTGGTTAGCTAACCACTTCAAACGACCTACAAAAAGATTAGGAACAATCTATTATTCAACAGAGACTACATGTTTTTACTATCACAAATTACGGACAGTATAAAAGCGCACACAACTACCCACATTTTGCACTACAAAATTCTGCGTACCAACTTCATCCCACACAACGAGATCAAAGTCAAACATCAAAGTCGGCTCAATTTTGGTGGCAAACACGCATACACCATTTGAGGAAGCTCAATTTTAGTACTAACACTTTATAAGGACACAAAAGATTTGCCAAATCGACAGAGAAGGCATAAACCAGGGAAGTGGGCGGAAATCTCCGAATCTCCGCTGTGCAGGCGCATGCAAATAGCTGTACGACAATATTTATGAACTGTGTGGCTAAATGTTAATAGGAGTTGACATGCTTAGATATGGACTGGTGAAAGAATGAGCTTGTTTTATGGATATATATTTATATGGGTTTTGCTTTTGATATGGTATTGCAATATTCCGTCAAGAATTTTGCAATAACGAAAGCATCGCATTTAGTAATCTTGTTATTAGAAATTGCGGGTTTAATTCGGACCAGAATCTCGTTTGTTTTTTTCTTTTTTGAGAATATTTATTATCCCAGATCTCAGACCAAATAAAAAACCAATGCAGGTACATGAGGCCGGTTTCGTAAACATGTTTGCACTTAGTGAGGTGTAGTTTGGTTGTAAATGTGTGCACGTGTGCGTGTATGCACAGAGCGGAGGTATAGTTTTGGCATGCTTCACTATATTGTTCGCAGCGTTGTCTTGTTTTTTTTTGTCTGAGTCCCAGTCCACTCGGGATCCCTATGGTAATTTTTGTACATTTCGCTCACTTTAATGACGTCTATTGATGCAATTCTTTCTGTTTGGACTGGGCTTCTTCCGAACGTAACGCTAACTCCGGGGTGAGACACACTACCCAATGATCTCTTCATTAGGCAGTGTGTCTCACCCCATAGAAGAAAAGAGTGCATGAGTAAGCTAGCAAGCTTACTTCCTCAATTACTGTAGTTACTACACCGTCACCAATTGCATAATCTTCAAGAACGTGCAACAATAAAGAATAATTTAAAACAATTAAATCCAAACATTCAACCACTACGAACAAACAAAACAACATAGAAAGCCCCATTTGAGTAAATAAGTAAACTAAATGAGAATAAAATATCATCGCACACGTCTTAGGTATGCAAATGGGCTTGCGCGGGAGCATTAAAATGCAAGATGGCGGAAGCGCGCACGCGAGGTCGCAGGGTCGCCAGTATCGCCACGCGCCATTGTCCAGGCTACCGAGTAGGGCAGCAACTATTACTATGATACCAGGATATAGGGATATATTTTATGCGATAGTAACAACCAATTTGTACGTGCCAGAGCGGACTGAAATGTTATCACTCAATGGAATTGCGGTTGTGTGTGGTCTTGGTTACAAATGGGACCGTTCCATCACTTTTGAGAGTTGATTAGTGAAGCTGGTCATGAACAATAATATCTTCCAGACTAAGATCTAATTTTGACAATGAATGGAGTCTAGACCCGACACCCAAGCTACCAGCTTATTGGCACAATAACTATCATTTGTAGATAGATCAATGGTTGATGGTTGTTTAGTTGTATCGAGTTAGTTTAAGCCACATTCCTAGGACTTTTAGTAATATGGAAAACATTAATAGGAATTAATTTGAGCGAAAAGGCAATACCAAAAATTCTGGAGAAAAGTCAAAAGTCAACATGGAACTAGGAGATGAACGGAAGCGGAGTTAAAAAGTCCACCACACACTTAAGACATGAAACAATAACGTGAATTATTTGCGGAAAATTAGTCCTAATTCCTATAGCAATTAGCGATAATTTCCAGCGCACAGATACGCTACGTTACTCAAAAGTCCGAAAAAAAAATGTTAAAAAACTGCTCCTATTTCTACTAATTACGGACAGTCCTGTCCCGCACAAACTCCTATTGCCACTACTGATATCTTCTCACGATCCGCTAAATCGCGTCGTACAATAGCGGTGGTTCAGTTCGCTTAAAACAAAGTAGATTCACAGCTTACACAATGTGTGGCGAACAGTTAGAAGATTATTTATGGACCATTTATATAGGTCGATAACTTGCTGTCCTGAGGGCCTAGGGATCTACTCTCTTACGTCCGAAGTTACGGGCTTTTCTTACACTGTATCACTTCAGGACATAGGATTAATTCGGAGCCCAAACTAAAAATAAATGACAACACGAATTGACAGGTGTCCCTAATACCGACGTGATTTTGCCCGTCCGAAAAATTGAATTTGTTACTTGTTTTGACGGATCAATTACTTTCGGACGGGCCCATATCTTCGTTGACGGACATAGAGAGTATGCCCCTATTTTTCCGGTTTTCTAGTCAATGTAATGTTACACCTTCAGACAGCTTAAAGTTTACTGGAGTGATTTAAAGGTTCAACGGTGAGATTACTCAAGCTTTTCTCAAGTTAAATAAGTATTATAAGTTAAATTATGAATCGACCTAATAAATAGTATATTAAGGTAAATTCGCTGGGATAAATCCATACGTATCAAATTCCCGGATAATTTGGCAATATTTTTTAATTCGGACAACATTGCTTCCTGCGCCATTTTATTCACGACGATCAGGGCTAAATATATTTTTTTGTAATAAAATAGCGCAGAATTTGATTCGTACAATCTTATCCCAGCGACGAACTTACCCCAACAAACTTTACAATTTTTTTTGGGTTACTTTCATTTGGATGATTCAAGTTCAACGTTTACTGCGAAGATTTGAGAATGTCTTGCTAACTGATAGTTTACCAAGTTACTTATTAGATTTTCTCAAGTTATATCAGACTTAAGACTTCAGAGTCAACATTATGGGATTTATTTGAGGCACTCTCATTAAAATGATTCAAATCCGATAGTTTCATAGTAAAAAAGAGGATAAATGCGACATTCGGACATCGATCTTAACAAATCTTAAAAAAATAAATTGTATCTCGAATTTCTTGGTTTGCGTTTGTATAGGAAGTTGTTAAATGTGTTCTACTTAGTTAGAATCATTTTACTAAGTCTGATGGGCGTGGTATTATTACACTTATTTGATAATTTTTAACTTCTATTTTTTCTATTTCAGGTGTTCCTGAGAAAACAGACTGAAAAAGAGATTTGACCACAGATAATGTTACCGTCTCTATGGTGCCTACGGAACTTCAAAAATGGAATTACGGGATGAAAAAACAAGAACATAGTATACTTAGAATTTATTGAACTATCCTATGTAAAAACATAAATGTGGCATGTAACAACCATAATTCTAACAGTTTTGTCAACAGCGATCACAACGCCACAGAAGAACTCAAGCGCATAACAAATGGAAATAAGCATGAAACGTGCAATGTTAGGGATATGAACACAAGAGCTTTTAAAAAATAGACGTGTCTACTTATTACCCTTTATTTTGGATCTAAATTTCAATAAAAACAAATACTGTATTCTCCCAGTACGCTCAAGATTCAGTCATCACTCACAAATTGTCTTTGGCCGCGTCCTAACCGACAGCGAATATCGCGCGAGTGCGCAATTGTCGCGCTCGTTTATATGAATTTGACCTACTGACGCGATCAATGGAGTCGTATTTATACGTCATAATTCATATAAACGATCGCGTAATCGCGTATTCGCGCGACAGTGACTTTCGGTTAAGACACAAGGCATCTGAACACACGCGGACAAATTCAGTCGTGATTATTAAGATCATTTTGAACATACTGTCATTTTCAGTGACAAGCAGTTATAGGCATCTCTATCTTTTCTAATGCTCTGTGGATAAGACATATATTCGAGACAGAACACAAAACATTTCTATCAGTAACCCATAGACAACCACATGAGTACTATAGTTTAACCGATACCGCTGTACCGTGAGTTCGGTAGGTGCGCGGCGAGAAGGGGGGGGGCGCGCAGCCCGCTCATTCGTCAACGCTCACGGCGACCCGCCACCCGCCTCGCCGCGTATTCCTAAGGCGGCAATAGCGGTATAGGTCAAACTATAGATAAAGTTAAATTATAATAACATTCAAACACATGCACTTTGTTTCCTGATGAGATATTCGCGCTGTGCTAGTAGTTTATTAATAATCGTTTGATGTAATCTCAAAATTCAATATAATTACTATAAAAACAGCATTACGAATTTATTTTTATAATAAAAAAACGTGTGTAAAAATTGTATATCCTCGAGTCTTATAAAAAATACTGAAACTGAAACGAAATATTCGAGAATTTTAATCATCATTATATGCTTAGCCTTTTCCCAACTATGTTGGGGTCAGCTTCCAGTCTAACCGGATGCAGCTGAATACCAGTGTTTTACATGGAGCGACTGCCTATCTGACCTTCAGAACCAAGTATAAAAATTACAAAAGAAAAACGCCGCATAAAATCCGTACAGTTCAGTGTTCCTAAAAAATAATTATTTCGAAGACATTAAGCCCGATTTACATTGGTCAAGGACAGGGGCGAGTGCAGGTACAGTGGCGCGTGGCGAGCACCTGGACAGTGACTGTTTACACTACAGAAAGTCGAGTGGCAGGTTTCCGTCGCGATGGACAAGCAACGTCACAAAAAACACTACACGCGCTTCGTCCTGTTGCCGGCCCCTGTACTAAATTTGACTGTTTTCACTACGCCAACTGGCGAGTCAAGTACCGCGCGGGGGAATGAGCGGGCGCGGGAGGGGTGTCACTTGCCCAAAAAATAGAAAGCGATTCTATTTGGATCCACGATCCAATCAAGTTGACTCGCTACTGTCCGATCTTTTTACACCACTGTACTTATCAACTTCGCTAAACACTTGACCAATGTAAATCGGGCTTTATGGACTTAATTACGTGACGCTGAAGTAAAACAAACGTTCACACTCTTTTCTTTTCAGGGGTAAGTAGCATCGTACCCTAACTACATACAGTCCGACATTTCTGTGCGCGTAGCAACATAATATAATAACTATCCGATAAACCACTTTGTGGAGAAAAACTTGGCTTAAGCAAAACTACAAAAAAAACCTCTCAGTAATAAGCAATGATGTAAGTTATGTCTTCAATAACGCCAGCGAAACCATCCTTTGAGGTATATGGGGAAGTCTCCTGCATAAACGCTATTGGTGACATTTCGCGGCAACGTAAACACAGTTCACAGAGTATTTTTTTAAACTAAGTGTAGTTTAAAAAAATACTCTGTGAACTCTGTGAACATGAATCGCACAGTGGTGCGATTCATGTTTACGCTACGCTCGAAGTTGTGGGCGGGTATGTTTACCTAGGACAAACTGTCCAGCTAGGTAGGTCCAACTTCGAGAAAGAGGTCAATCGTCGAATCTTACTCAGCTGAGCAGCATTCGGGAAAGTACGCAATATCTTCTCGTACCAAATACCGCAGTGTCTCAAGACGAAAGTCTTTTACCAGTGCGTGTTGCCAGTGATGGACTATGGCACTGAAACGTGATCGCTCGCAATCACGGGCTCTTATTAGAAGGCTGAAAGTCACCCAAAGGGCAATGAAGAGGGCTATGCTTGGAGTTTCCTTACGTGAACGAATAATGAGAAATAAAGAGATCCGCAGAAGAGGTAGGTAACTGATATAGCCCGAAGAATTGCCAAATTTAAATGGCAATGGGCAGGGCACATTGCTCGCGGAACAGATGGCCGATGGAGCCGAAAGGTTCTGGAGTGGCGACCGCGTACCGGAAGACGTAGCGGCCCACAAGGTGGACTGATGAACTTATGAAGGCCGCAGGAATCCCCTGGATGCGGGAAGCACAGAACCGGTCGAAATGGAGGTGCTTTGGGGAGGCCTATGTCCAGCAATGGACGTCTTTCGGCTGAAATGATGATGATTGATGAGCGATTCATAAAGACACCATCAGGAAGTTCATATCGTAACCATCTGGAGGCCCTGTTCACAGCCTCGAACGATGCGACTTGCGACGCCACTTGCTTCAAGCGACATATCATGTTATCTCTGCGCTTGAGCATGCTGCATGAGCAGCCCGTGGCCACGGGCTGACGCGGCAGAGAAGCAATACGCTGTATGCGGCCGATGACGTTTATAGGAGACTTCACCCTAAGCTTGTCATAACTTTATACAGCGTTAATTTAAAAAGGGGCCTTAAAGTTCAGCGACTAAAGTTCTTTTTCCTCAGGCAATACAAAGATTACGCCTACAATATCCCTGACTACCTTAGAAACGAAGTAGCTACTGTTGAACAGAACTAAGAGCGCTATGGAAAACATGAACACAAATACGAACATTAGTTTATACGTATCCGTTTTGGGCCGCTCGCTCCGTAACGCCATCTGTGGACAAATGTTTACAACATTTAAAAAAACATTAAATTATTAATTCCAACGTTCATTACACGTTTCCAATGACAGATATGCAACAAGCATAGACGGAGCAATTTGGTTGCCCAACCAAAGTAAAAATTGGAAGCCATTTATGAAGATATTCAAACCGTGATTTAAACACGGTATAGCTTGAACTTATCGTATTCAACTGGCTTACAGGCAATTAATTGCGACGAAAATGAGCCGCGTAATTACTTGGGACTTGAGATTTAAGAGGGTGAATTCTGAAAGTTGGCAACGTCGCGAATAGCTGTCAAACATTTCGCTGTTTTGGTTAATATTGATCATTTATTGCAAAAACTAATATAATGACACTGAATATTAGTTGCAAGCACTTCAAAATGCTTTCATTACCCCTAAAACTGTTACAAGCAACACCTGATACAGTGTAGGTAATTATTGTAATTCATCATCAATATTTTAGTGCAACACAGTGCGATATTCCATCATTCAATTTAGTAATATTGATAAATTAATCAAAACAGAAATATTTGACAGTTTTTTGCGACGTTGTCAACTTTCAGAATGTACAGCCTTACTTAATGTTGTTAGAGCGTTTGCAAACTACATCTGATCCGATTCAGCGGAATGATGAACCTAACATAACGCCACATTTTTTTTACTTTACTACAAAATTCGGATCAAAGGAAGACCCGTCCGTCATGCAAATCCGAAAAATGACAGTACAAGGTGCCTGTAGTACATGGGCACGTTGGACTGTCATTTCTCGGATTCGAATCGTGTGCAAACGCTCTTACCCTTTTCGTAAAGCGTGCAACAGTGCAAAAACTTTCGACGTAACGTATCATAAATTCACTAATTGAATCGAGAATCGGCCCCTGAACTGATTTTATCCGATTTAAAATGCGCAGACACATAAACGATACATTACATCAAAAATATTCGTACTAGCCCGTCAAAAGGCAACTATTACGTATTTTTTTTTAAATAAGTTTATGATAATGTGAATATTACGCATTTCTCTCATTTCTTGTTTATGGCTGAGACCTATAGAATGAACTTTGAATTTACTCAAGCTGTGTACTAGTGTTTCATATGAAAATTCATATTCGTATGAAACGCTTGATCATAGTCGTTTATAGGAATATGCACATTAAACACACATAAATAAGGTTCATTTTCGTATGTACTTGCTTGAGTAAACACTAAGTTCGCTCTATAGATGTCAGTCTATGATATACATAGCTGAGTCAACATAATAGTGTCAATTTTCTAACTATAAAATGGTACTAGTAATAGAAGCCTTATTAAAAGCTACAGAAAAGCATTATAACTTCCTTTCCCTAACAATTAAACGACCATCTAACTACATATTAACCTTCACTAAATACTTTTTGATACACCACTCACTTTTCCAAAACATATTTATTGACTTTGGTCTTACCCCGAAAGCGACTGTAGCGCAAGTAAACGATCGTCGCGCTCTTTTATATGAACACTAGCTTTTGCACGCGGCTTCGCACGCATGGAGGTCGGAAATTATCCCATCTCCTTTTCCAGGTCATAGTCTACCCATGTGCCAAATTACATCTAAATCCGTTCAGCCGTTTTAGCGTGAAAGCGTAACAAACAAACTCACTTTCGCATTTATAACATTAGTATAGTCTATAGTATTAGTAGTATTATTAGTATAGTCAGGACTCTTAGGACTAGGAATCCGTCGTGTTTGAACGTCATAATTCATGTAAACGATCGCGTAATCGCGTATTAGCGCGACAGTCATTTCGGTTAGGACGCAGCTATAAAAGGACAAATGCCAATGACTTTTGAAGAACATGGTTTCTGATAACATCATAAATTCATTCAATAATATTTTGGAAAAATGATAAAGTACAGTGTATTCATACTTACTTGATCTCAGCCGGCCCGGGATGGGGCAATTAAGAAAAAAAAATGAATTCTAATACATTCACCAATCACATGGGACTTAATACTGTCATCAGCGTACACCTTTGTTACACGATTTAGAAGTAAAATCAAAAGTGAATGGTCGAATGCAAGTCAAATCCATCCGTAAACTTTTAATTTTATATTAAGCATCAAATGACAGTAATAATCAAATTACATTGATGTTCAAATTATATTTTGTGATTATACACGTTGGCCCAACACGCACCAATATAAGCCAGAGTGTCTATATTACAACGATATTATGTTTACGCAAATGACAGTAGTTCAATGTTCTGATAATAGTTTAAGTATACTGTGGCGTACATTGGCTTAAGTCTGCCCAACGTGTAAAGGAGGCTTTATATTTATGGTCAAATGACATTTATGGTAATATGTAATAGATGTGATTTAACCCATAAATATCTTATGGGTTAAATCACATCTCCCTGATGTCATTTAACTCTTAAATATAATTTGGTCAAATTACACTAAAGTCTGTTTTTAATCTCGTAGACTAATTTGACAGCTGCAAATGTCAAACTCCAAATTCAAAAAATAACCAAGAGATTTAAAAAAAGACTTTAATGGTCAAATGACGTTTATGAATAGCTCAGCAACGAATTGATAGCGTGGATATCGGATAGTTCCTTCCAAAGAGTAACACAAAGGTGAACAGATAATTGCCGATGACGGTATCGATCCCATGGGAAAGGACTAATCTATCGAATTTCATAGAACACAACACCCTCAACACAAAAACGAGATGTTTTTAAATATATAAACTCGACTAAGCCAACTAAAGTCCCGAAAAATGTGTCGTCGCAATGAGTGTGCCGTGTGAGCGGAAATGCATACGCTGCACTAGCATAACACGTGGAGCTAAACTACATCGGCTTTAGCGGCACATGTATGTAGCATTTGCGCTGTGTTCAACGAACGCCTACGCTGAACTAACGCCGAATGCAAAGGCACTCTAAAAACCTATTGAGTATTTATTAATATCATACAAAACTATAATATTAGGCTCCACTTATTGAAACTTACAGGGAACATCAAAGCGCAGACTATTACTATGAGTTCAGTAAATGATTCTAGACCCAACAGAGCTGAAATAGATCGACGATTTTTTTAAAGTGAAACTTCTTTCCGCGCTTTGAGCACTTTTTTGGTGAACAAAAATCATGGAACTCGCTTCATCGTCACGCTTGAAGAAATGAATGAACGTTTTTGGGTGAAAAAAAATCATGGAGCTCGCGTCAACGTCACGCTTGAAGAAATGAATGAATGTTACTTAGTTTTCACTTTCTATCGGTAGTCCCCAAAGACTGTTTTTTAAAACAGCTTTACCATACATTTTGACAGTGTAGGAACTTGGAACTGCACTTTTGTATGAAGACAATTCAAACATTCCAACTGCAAATCTATTTTTGTACGCACAATATTGTAAGTTTCACCATGTTATTTTAAGACCACAGACTTCTTATAGGTTTTCCGGTAATATTTTTTAATATCCAACGATTTTTTTTTCTACGGCTTGTCTAGAATCATGTGCTGAATTTGTGGTAACAGTATGTGCGTCGATGATTCTTACACCGTGTATAAAAAAATTCCTGAACTTTCCGAGCCTACCAGTAGCCAATCTATAGCATCCTTCACAAGTGAGACATACGGCAACACAACGTATAAAGTACCTCGCTATCCCCCCCACTGCCGTAGGCCTTGTACTTGTAGTAGGGCGTCAGAGTGACGCGTGCGTTCTTGGCGAGCGCACGCATGACGTCACCGGCCTGCTCGCGACGGTCGAGGCCAATGTAGGCTGATGTCTCGTCTATGAAGTGCACTGTTATTGCCCCTGTGGGAAGAAATAATGTGTTTAAGCTAGTTTGGAATTAGTATTATAATTACATCATTTTTATTAATTATAATTTGCGTTCAATTTGAGCAGAATGAAGAATTTTTCTTTCTTTATCACAAAGCACGGAATCTCGGCGCCAGCGTCTAAAGACGGAGTACTAATAAAATTGGTGACGCCGAAAGTGCGTTGAGCGCAAAACTTTTTTCACGGACCGTAGTGCGAGTAAACTAGCATCGGCCGCTGAGACGTCTTCATGCACTGTGGTGTTTCATCATCATCATTTCAGCCAAAACACGTCCACTACTGGACATAAGCCCCCCTCAAGCACCTCCACTTCTACCAGCGGATTCCTGCGACCTTCACAAGGTTATCGGTCCACCTTGAAGGCCTTCCAACGTCGCTAGCTACGTCTACGTCGCGGCTACGTCTTCCGGTACGTGCTCGTCACTCCAGAACAGATATTTCCACAGGAACTGTAGTGGTTATACGTGGTGTAAGTTCTCTCACACAGTTCTGCATCACTTTTACAGACAAGTGTAATGGCGTTATCGAGTTGATTAAAATATAAAAAGCAATATGTATCTCACCAAAAGGACTGAACAGTTGGTTAAGGTCGTTCCTCTGCCACTCCCTGGGGAACTCGAGGTGGAAAACGTGGTCCCTGCACGGATTAGCTGAAACAAATGCGTTATATTATTTTTCTTTAATGGCCAACCAACAATTTTTTACACTGTTTCGTTAAAAAAAAATGTTTTACTAAATTCTAAGGTATGTGTAACAATTTATTATTGGTACACCCACTACTATACTAAAAAAATAAAAGTAGGAAAACAAAAGAAACTACTTTAAAGTTACATGAGATAATGAGAAAAAAACATAACAATACCCTCCTTCTAGGGCAGTCTGGTAAAGATAAACATAAAAAGAAAAATTGGCGTTGGACATAAAGATATATATATAAATGTCATAAATCATAAACTATGATTATTTTTTGGTTCTAACATAATGTGCGTAGGATTTTATGCGTAAACGCATCACTAAACTATTACACATCTTACTGCAATATTGAATTCATATTCCATTAAAGGCGGTCCGGCTAAGAGCTGGGGAATTCAGAAATAATAGATTTAATTAACTCATTGATACGCATTTTAAGAGTTCTAAAACTAGTTTTGTCATGCGTTTTAACACTAAGTCAGGTATTCCGCTCTAAATATAAAGTTTTTATTATGTAAGAATATGCATATAAACACTTACGATCATCGCCCACAAGATTGATATACGGACTATCCTGTCTGGCCGTCTTCGCCAAAAACAGCTTATTCAAAAAAGGCTTCAGCGTAGCCGACTGGGGTGCCAATCGGACCGAGTCTTCACCGCGCATGCGCGTCAGATGCGCGTGCATCGCTAGGAAGCACAGCCCTGTGATGTACGCGTCATATCCTGCCTCGTGTTCCTTGTCATCGAGGTGAGAGTAGCCGCGGCCTTCTAGAGATCCTGTGTGGAAATAGAAGTAATTTTTTTAGGCAGTGATATGATAGTGTTAAAGCTGATTTCATACTATGAGATATATATTTACATCTCGAGATATAGATAAATATCGCTCTCCATACTTTTAAATGGAACCGTTTACACTGAGATGGTTAATATAAAAACCCGGCCAAGTGCGACTCGGACTCGCGCACGAAGGGTTCCCTACCATTATCTATAAAACGAGCAAAAAAATCACGTTAGTTGTATGGGATCCCCCTTAAATATTTATTTTATTCTATTTTTTAGTATTTGTTGTTATAGCGGCAATAGAAATACATCATCTGTGAAAATTTCAACTGTCTAACTATCACGGTTCATGAGATACAGGCTGGTGGCAGACGGACAGACAGACAGACAGCGGAGCCTTAGTAATAGGGTCCCGTGTTACCCTTTGGGTACGGAACCCTAATATTACATCTCTCTTTCGATTCTTTTCAATCTGACGTATCATTTCACGCTGTTTTACATAACCTAATCGTTGACCCGCTACATTGATAAATGCAAAACGTAAATGCAATTTATGAAAAACCGCTAAACGTCGTTCAGCTGTTATACATAACGGAGCTGTTTTGTAAAAAAGCTAGCGGTTATGTTAAACAGCTAATTTAGCAATCGATCCGCGACAAATACAGCCAGTAAAATAAAACATAACCTTCCGCTAGGCTTGACTAGCAAAACATATATTTTTTAAATCACCACCACCGCTTACAGCAGTATTATTTTAATATTACTTTAGTATAGGAAAGAGATGAAGCTCTACAGGACGTATAGCTCCATATCTTTCCCCCACTGAGTAAGATTAAAATAATACTGCTGTAAGCGGTGGTGGTAGGCCCCGTGATCGCGAATCAGGAAAATCATTAATCCAGTTTTTCCATCTGTGGTCGGTCGACAGCTCATCGTTACGTTGTTTTCGATGATATTTTTATAGTTTAAAAATCTTTAAAATTAGTGTAGTGATCTAATTAAAAACAAACCAAGATGTGGGATCCAACTCATGTTCAAGTAACTATTCAACAAGCTCGAGGACTTTTGATCAAAGGTAAAAACGGTGTGAATAACTGATTTGTTACAATTGCTCTCGGTAACGATAAATTCTAAACTTCCGTCGAACACAAAGCGACTCAGAATGTCGAATGGATAGAAGAATGTGAGTTACGAATACCTTCGCAGGGAAATACTGCTGAGATTGTTCTAAAGATTTACGATGAAGATTTACTAAAGGACCATTTACTAGGTCAAGTATCGATTCCGTTAAAAGACCTCGATGTTTACGAGCGGCCAAGAAGCCACGTTGGTACACCCTGCAGGGAAAATCTGGTAAAGAGAATGATAAGCCAAGAGGCGAGTTAGAGGTGAAAGTGGCTTTCACTGTAAAAGAAGGAAGTTAGACTGATTTGAGTAAGAAAGAGAAACATAGGTCTTCTTTGTCTAGCATTGAAAAACGTAAAGGTCTTAAAAAGTTTGCTAAAAATCTTGGTTCTAAGATGAATTAAATAAGAAAGACAAGAAAAGTAATTCATCATCTCTGAGTGGTAGTATTGGGAACCTTAAGAGTTCCACACTTTCTACCCCTGATCAGTCACACCCAAACGTTTGTCGGGAGAAGCTGACCCTGGTGTCATTAGTGAAGATGATGATGAATTTGCTTTTGATGACTTATGACTTATCCCATAAAAGCTCTGGTAACTCACTTAATGTTCAAACTTTACCACGAGGACATAAATAGGACTGTATTTATGTCCTCGTGGTAAAGTTTGAACACCTGTGAATGCTTCATTGTGAAAACTAGACAGGACCGAGCGTGCGGTTCGGCTTTCCTTAGTATATTTTAATTTAATTTAATCAATTAAAGTTTTCATTAACCGCCCGCACAATGTTTTATTCAACGCGCGCACAATTGGACATGGCTAAAAAGTCTTATACAAAAAACCCAGAATCGCCAGCAACGAAATGTATAAAAATGGGTTCACTATAGTAAACCCATTACATTTTCAAAAAATCTGCCTCCTAAACTATTTAGTATAGAAGTTATAATACTGTATGAGAGCCATACCAATTGATTTTTTAACCGACTTCTTCAAAAAGGAGGAGGTTCTCAATTCGGCTGTATGTTTTTTTTTTTTTTTTTTTTTTTTTTTTTTTTATGTTTGTTACGCGATTACTCCGGCAATTATGAATCGATTTTGATGATTCTTTTTTTGTTTGGTAGGTCATGCTTCCGAGGTGGTCCCATATAAATTTTATTAACTTTGCTTGCGTAATTTTTGAGTTAGCTTCAATATTACGTATTTTTCCCACTTAGTTTATCTAGACGATATCCTGTTTGACTCCTTCACTGTTATTTACATAGCAGGTAGTGGTATACGGATTTGTGTGGGGTTAAGTAAAGTAAGTAGTAAAGTTTTTATTTTTCACTTTTTAGTTGTGATACCTATATCACAACTAAAAAGTGAAAAATAAAAACTTTTTACAAAAAAAAAACAACCGACTTCCAAAAAAAACACTAAAAATGTGAAAAATAACTTTAATTTCGGAAGTCGGTGGCAAAAAACGGAAATTGAAAAGCAAAGACACCGACTTCCGAAATTAAAGTTATTTTTCACATTTTTAGTGTTTTTTTTGGAAGTCGGTTGTTTTTTTTTTGTAAAAAGTTTTTTCTTAACTTTTATTATATCACTATCACTTTATTATTATTGATAATATATTAAAATAATATAAAAAACAACTTTAACAACTTTAATACATGGTTGCTTTACATGCACAATTAGACGCGGTAGGTGGAGCAGGTAGTTTCTCTCACTCTTGCTTTTACCATCAAACTCGTTCTATCCTTTTCTTTACATTCATCAGACTGATAAAAATGTTATGTTAGTCATTATTGTTCGTGGTAACGACAATGGTTGAAATATTTAATATTAATCACGATTTTTGATGTGTACATATTATTTCATAATTATATGATTTTTTCGTTAAATTAACATTCTACGAAAAAATGCTTTCCTATAAAATAACAACATTTTTATATTTACGAACCCCAAATAATTCTTAGATCACGGCTACAATAGATTTTTTTATTGTTCATTGATCATAAAATATCTAATATACCACGTAATTTTTGCAGAATATTATGATGTGCTTTTGATGTACATATTATGCTTATAAAAACGGCGCATATGAAATTTCTGGCGATTATGTTTTTTTTTTAGCCATCTCTTTTCTAAGTAGCAGTCCAGAGTCTGGATTTGTGTCCGGCAATAGGCTCACCCACTATTAGATGGGACTTAAACATAACTGGCGAAATGTGGGTGCAGCAATGACCTCTGCCCGACGCTTCGAGGAATACAAGCGTTATGTTATGTTATCAATAAGATAATCAGTACTTACCAACTTTAGGTATCGAGAATGGTGGCTCAGCGAGGCTGGACAGTAGCTCTTGGAGCACACTGGATCCGAGCTTGTCTTTGAAAGGCGGCAAGCTGGACATGTACTTTGTGTCCAGCAATCTGGAAATAAGAGTGGTAAATAATTTTTACATATTATTATGAACATCATAATTGAAGACCCATATATCACACATTACGAGGCTGTTCGAACGAGATGTTATAATTATCGACTCAGGCGCAACGGGATCTATGCTTACCGTTTATATGTCAAAAATGTTCATAGAACTAAAAAAAGTTTTAACAATCTTTTGCGATTATTATAAATATCACATTTTGTGAACATGACATTTTGTGAACACTATATTTTGTGAACATCATATTTTGTGAACATCATATTTTATGAACAACTTATTTTATAAAGACCTTTCTGAACATCAGCCAGTCACAGGGCTTAGCAAATAGAATGATGATAGCAGTGTCGTTATTAGCTTGTATGTTGCTACAGTAACATTCAAGTTCCTATGTTCAAAAGTAATCAAAAGCCACTCAGATGCAAAATGTTTAGGCATCCGTAGCTAACAATGGCAGAATTAAAAGTAAATAGTATAATTAAGACGTCTTGTTTTCCTTAAAGTTCAGGCTCGGCTAACTTAAAACAAAATTGTGAAAAATATCTTACTTGGGGAACATACAATGCGTGAACTCCTTGAAGGTGTGGTAGTCGGCGGGCAGCTCTTGGAAGAAGTGGCCCAGTGTGTGAAGGATGTCCAGCAACATGTTGTGCCCAACTACGAGTTTTTCCTGTGGACCATATCAAATCAATCATAACGCCACGATGGTCAGTGAGGAGGGTATTGTTTTTATTGCAACATCTCATCATCATCTGCCTATCGATTTTCCAACGATGTTGGTGTCAGCTTCCAGTCTAACCGGAAGCAGCTGAATATCAGTATTTTACTTTGAGCGACTGCCTATCTGACCTCCACAATCCAGTAACTGGGTAACACGATATCCCTTGGTAAGACTGGTTGTCAGAATTTCGAGTTTCTGACGACCCGTAATGACTGTCAAAGATCTACAAAAGACAGCCGGGACCAACGGCTTTACGTGCTTTCCGAGGCACGGAGGGGTCTTGGTATGTAAACATGGTTACCCATCCACGGACCAACCGCGGCTGTTATTACTTAGCCTTAGCCCTTTTCAAAACATCTGTCTGGTCGTTTATTTGTTGGAAGCTTTAACTTTCATAGATGCCAGGCTGACCACTGTGATTGCAAAATCTTTCAAAAAACTTAGAGACTGTAAAAAGCACATGGAAGCATTTGCCATTGGTTCATCAATCCAAGATTCCATTTTGAGGATTCACCTCGGTTCTCGTCACTCTCTGATTTAATGCTTGAATCCGACTGTTATATTACGGGCGAATGCTCCCGGTGAGTGAGCGCCTTTATGCAAATAATTTACTCACCGACTGACTGATCATCTTGGCCACTTTGGAGAAGCCCACAGCCTCTTCTAACTCATCCCATTCTCTCTTTTTCCTCATAGTTTCTTGATCCATATCACCTTTTTTACGTATCACTTTGAGCACTCTGAAAGATACATTCAATAGCAGAATGCACAATGCAACAAGCTATATGGTATACACTTATACAGGCGGGTAACTTACAACTACTTTTAAACAATGTTGTGAGTGTGATGGGTAGTCAATTCAATTCTTTTGCATCTATTAACTGCCCAACTGTTGATTGGCCTTAAGAAGGCGATAACAATTAGAATTCTATTGTGTCTCTTTAGTGACAGTTGGAAGTTTATGTGTGCTTAAAAAGATTTTACACAATAAAAATGAATATTGGCAGTGCAGAGGAGAGATGAATATTTTTGCCTGTATACCAAATAAAATAA
Organism: Lithophane ornitopus; assembly: GCA_948473465.1. NCBI lineage: Eukaryota > Metazoa > Arthropoda > Insecta > Lepidoptera > Noctuidae > Lithophane > Lithophane ornitopus. The sequence goes on along the minus strand of OX419622.1, from coordinate 14,233,567 downwards.
CTAACATATACTGTATAATGAGCTCTTCGACTACAAATAAATTCAGACTCTGGGTTGTATACTTTGCCTGGGGATTGAAACCAAATAGAAGTAGTCGGCCCAGAAAGAGATGGCAAAGTAACCTGGATGAGTTCTAGAATGAGAGAATCAAATGATTACCTGTTTTTATTTTCTAAGACCTTGGTATCCACCATAACATCATCCTTGAACCTGGCTCTTAGCTCTTGGAAGAGTAGCATCCTAATAAAGGAGTTGCATCTATCAATCTCCATCTCATCCTCTGTTGTGTTTTCAATGAAATTCTTCACTTTTTTACTGTAAAGGTAAAGTAAATCAATGATTTTACTTCTTCATCAGGACATTTCAAGATTTGGTTGAAAAGAGTGGGTAGACCATGACCTGTAGAAGGACAAAGGCTAATTTCCATCCTGGATCGTAGACGAAGTCACGGGCAACAGTTAGTACAAGAATAAAAACATGCATGCAGGATAACATTTTAAACAATGAAATTTATTCAAGTCTATATCATCAATTTACCTTTGAATTTAGCAAACAATAATAAATAATCAAAACCATAATAACAAAGTAATGATTAGTGACTGTTTAAATAAAAGGGAAAATTTGTAAGAATCATAGCATGTGCATGGCAGTCTATTGAGACTGTCTATTCCCATGACTTTTTTTTTATCTGTGCATCAAATAATATTTTTTTATTTATTTACTGATTTGAACCAACAGCCTTGTACATAAGAGGCTTTAACAACTTTGCACAACACAATATTAATTATTACCAAATGTCCTCAATGAGCTGTTTGTTTTCCTCGGGTATCTTCACGGTATCCTTCTCCTTGCTGTATGATTGTTGCCTCTCAGTCAAGGACTCTCGTAGCTTTGCCTCAGTCAAAGCAGTCATGTATGAGATACCTGCAGGCATTATGAAAAATTTTATAAGAAGAATCAGATAACCTCACTCAAGTGTTTGATACAAATGAGCAAATATCGTACACCCAGGCCAATAAAGCCGTAAGAAGAATATACTATGATCTTACGGATAAGCTCCTTGTCCTTAAAACCCGGCTCAGACGCACACCAACCCTGAACGGACAGACCCCCTATGAGTTGATGTTCAGTTGGGATGTGAAAACAAAGTTACATGTAATGTTTAGAGACTCATCTGCCCCGAAGGCGTTCAACACGAACAATATATTCCTCTTACGCCTTTATTGGCCTAGGTGTGGGATATGTGCTATTTGAGAGGCCATTATAGTGAGGGACAATTTTATTCAGGAGATTTTATAGATTATTAATTCTCCTAATGATTCAAGAATTATTTTCATCCACACGACTCTTCTGTTTAGTAACAATCTTATCCAATTCGGTCTAAATTGCTTTCAATTTGAATAAGTCTATTGTATTGTCTCCAACATAACTTCCTCTCTCCTGTGTATATCCTTTGTTTTAACAGCTGAATAGTTTCGACAATCAAGAACATTAATAATGGTACTCACCTTCTTTTATAAGCTTGTTAAAGTTAAATCCATTTGAAGCCAAGAAATCTAAGCTGGAACTCTGACAGAGGAACATTCTGTCCGGCCCAGGCCGGCCGCGCGGGTATAAGTAGAAATTGTACGTTTCATTCATGTAGTGCTTCTTCTTCTCATCCCAGGAAAAGGCACTCAAGCCAAACTGTATCAATAAGAACTCGCACGAGCCATTCATCATACGAATGTAATACTCCTTCGGCGAATCGTAAATAGACACGTCCCGCCCATTTACAAGCCCTGTAAACTCCGCATCTATCGATAAAAAGTCCGCTTTCTCTATTGAATTACTTATTAAGGGCAATTTTTCTATAAAATCTGAAAAACAACGAAAAATCAATGAGGTTTTGCCGCGTTTACAGTATCCCAAACAACTTGTAATTTATACTCACTGCTACGTACTACCTCCATTATTTACATAAAATAAAAATGTCTGATTAATAAAATAACAATAAGAAATAGATTTGTATAAAGTTTTTATTTATTTATCGAATAAAATGGTTAAACAGAACAAACAAAGCACAAACTAGGAGTGAGGCATATTTATCGTCACAGATAGAAATCACAGATATTAAAAAATAGCAGATAACAGTTGCTCCTAACGATAAAAAATATCTGTGACTTAAAATCACAGCTCCTCAAGACTTACCGCGGCTGTTACTGTTAAAACTTCGGATACGATTTTCGACTTTAACGAAAAGAAATAAAGAAGATATTCAATTGAGATTTAAATACGTATTTATCATCCGTACAAAAATAACAGGCTGTTATTTTATAACAGATAGATACGATTTTCGACTTTAAACCAAAAGAAATAAAGAAGATATTCCATTGAGATTTAAATACGTATTTATCGCCCGTACAAAAATAACGGGCTGCGTATTTATCGTCCGTGCAAAAATAACAGGCTGTGATTTAATAACAGATATTTGGAGCTGTGATTTTTTTGTCACAGTCACAGTGATAACAGATATCTTGTTTAACCTGTTACAACCCATCTCTAGCACAAACAACGATAACACGGCGCGGCTCACACGCGCATGTCAAAAAAGTGTCATGTCAAACAAAAAGTGAAAAACGTCAAATCTCCAGTATCGATTTTATTCAGACTATGGACTTTTAGCATTTTTTTTTTTAGCCTATGTCGGCTTATATTTTCCTCTCGCTTTCGCTAGGTTCTCCTGATTCTGTAGCTCACTCTTGCATTGTAGTTTCCCTTAGTTCTTAATATTTTCTGCTCCTAGTTTAGAATGAATAGTCAAAAGAATAACAAACCAATCCGAGGTGCGAACATTTTCGATTTCGATCTTGCTTGCATCTAAGGTTCTCATTGAAAAATCACCGGTAGGTACTATAATCACGGAAACAGCTAAGTACCTACTTATGACTTATACGATAAATCAACCATGAAGTTTTTTTTAAAGTCATAAGCATTGTTTGAAGTAGTAAAATTACGTCTTTGTTTAGAAACATTGATTTGACTAGTGTTAGATCGAGAAAAATAGTTTGTAAAAGCAGTTTTATTTCATCCCTTAACTTTAGAACCTAAAACAAACAAACCTTTACCAAGTTATCCTGATTTTGGTCTTTTATTTTTCATTGTTTTATATTTTTGCTTGAATTTTACTTTTTAACTGTGTGTGTCTGTCTTGAGTGTAATTTGGTTTCTAGCCGTGTTAATTAAAATAAATAATTGCTGAAAATCTAGTAGGTAATTATATCTACTTTGGTAAGTTTTAAAATTAAACCACAATGTAAGTTTTATTTTGTGTTTATTGCTCAAAACTTATATATCCAAGTATTTGCACAACATGTGAACACTCTTGCGTAAACAAATAAAAGTAAATCCAACTATTCATTAAGTATTCACTATAATTAAAATTAAAACTATTAATAAGATAAAGATACATTTCATTTAAATTATACTAGCTAACGGTACTATTTTAAGACCTTTACACACTATAACAACTTATCGTGCACGAAATATTTAATCAAACTTGGAAAAAATTGCCAACAATGGCCACAACATACCTAAATATGTTTAAAATAATTAATGTAAACCCGTAATAATTAATGTAAACTCCTTTTCAGTTAGGTAACCCACTAAAACATCAAACACAATTCGGTGTTACCCACTGTTTTTTCTGTTCCGTAGTGTTACCACATAATTAAATCGAATCAGTAAAATTATTCGTTTGAAGATCGACTATCTTTATAAGTTAACAATATCTTCTCAAGGTGACTGGACAATCTTTCATAAGCAGTCTTATTCCTGTAAAGATGTATGTTAGCTTTAACTTTCTTCATAAGAGTCGGCGGGTCTATGTCGCTAAGCTTGATCAACGATTCTGTAACAAACAAATAAAATCATTTACAAAAAACCGAATTAGAAAATCAAACTCACTCACCTTTTTTTTTTTTTATAGTGGGAAATCCTCCAATTGCTTCTCCCGCTCCGCTCCGGAAGGCCGTGTCAGACTTTTACTGAATAAAACCCACCCGTGTTCCTTCACTTGCCTGTTGCCAAGGTCCCGGTATCCCTTTCGAACTTTCCCGCAACCCTGGTAGGCATCGGTCCTAGCGGACCCCGCCAATTGTGCTGACATCTCTTTGAGGGAATACACCAACAATACACCTGGCATGCTTAGTTGACTGGTAAAGAATGCCTATAAAGCATTAAGCCCGCCTTTGAATCTCTAATGAATTCCAATAAATGAATTAAATCCATCAAGCCGGATCGAGATAAAACCGGGTGTTAGCCCGTGTTAGACCCGTACTGACCCCGCGTGGTGGACGGTCCAGCCCCTCATTCAGAGAGGAGCACATTCGATAGGCTAACTAGCGACCCGCCCTTATTTCGCAAGGACATGACAGAAATCGGAAATTCTTTATTACATGTAAGTTTTTTTAAGAATGTTTGACACACATATAAACCTTCTGGAATAAATGCTCTAAGTAATGATGAAAACCGCATCAAAATCCGCTGCGTAGTTTGGAAGAACACCGCGGTCAAACAAACAGACACGAAAAGCGACTAATTACATTTATAATTATGTATAGATATAGATTACGTAAGTATCGGGTAAGGGGTATCAGGTAACCCAGTAACTGGGTTGTGGAGGTCAGTCGCTCCATATAAAATACTGGTATTCAGCTGCATCCGGTTAGACTAGAATCCGACCCCAACATAGTTCTGAAAAGGGTAGGCAGATGATGATGGATGATGATAGATTAAATCGCCAACCTGTGTAATCATCATCAGTCTGTAGTCCTATGTCCACTGCTGGACATAGGTCTCTCATCGTACGTCATTTAATTATATCCTCGGCTACGACATTATTACTTTGTAAAGTATTATTTTATTTTAATTATTGTGAATGTGAGGACTATGTGGATCATTTTTATTATCTCCTCTTTCTTTAGTTTTAATCTGGCAGTTTGAGTACTTTTTGCGGCCTACCCAAATGTCCTTTCTTTGGTATTTTTCGTCGAGTCGTTGAGCTCCTTAAGCTCTGAGTTGAGCTCCTCGGTTACTGACAAATGCTTGCACTGACTGGACAGGTCCACTCAAATCTGTGTGGTTCTTTCCTCAAAAGACCATTTCAGACTCTAATTTACATGGTCCTCATATGGCCTGACCAAGATTATGTCTGGACCTTAAAAGAGACTGCGACCTCTGAGTTTATTTCGGCCTTTCGTCTCAGAGTAGTCAGATAGGAAACGCCGACCTCATCTAGCTTATTACATTTTTTTAAATATGACGTGTAAAAGTGATTCTGATATCCTATTTACAGAATAAACAATTTCATTTCATTTCATTTCATTACCAGCTGCTATCGCCCACCACCCTGCGGAGTCTCAAAAGCCCTGAGTGCAAACTCACCAAGCATCTGTTTCCTGAAAGCTTCGTCTGCATCATCGAGATGTATGAGCATGGCACTGTAGAGAGCATCAATGTGAGCGCCATACAAGATGGTGTCGTACGGATCGGGACGGTTGGTGAACAACGTGACTAGAGTCTGGACGGCGTAGGAACGAACTTTGTCGCTGCTGTCGTCAACGCGTTTGAGTATCACTGCGGAAATAAATAGTGAATATTATTGATTGGATTAAGTTATTGACAAAACTTGCGACTGTCCTGAAAATATCAATTTGCTGAAAAGTTTATGGTTGTAAAGAAAGTATAGAAGACGTGGGCAATCTATCTGGGTATCAGCCTTTTGAGAATCAATTTTCGTGTCCAAAATGTTAAATTTTCTAATTGAGTTAACGACTTTAACCGTCGTTATCGTGTTTAGTTGCGAATCATGGTATACAGACAGACGGACATGGCGAAACTATAAGGGTTTCTTGTTAACTACGGAACCCTTGAAAAAAAGCAACCACCGCCTATTTCCGAAGGGACTTCATGGAGGCTCCACAAATAAAGGAACATACCTACTTACCAATTTTTATATTTCAAAGGTTTAAATTCATATGAAACGCTTGCTCACATTAGCTTATACGAATAAGAACATTATTCGCTTGAAATAAGGTTCATAATCGAATGAAACTACCTTAGCAAATTCAAAGTGTGATCTGTGAATCTTTTTTTTATTTTTTTGAGCATGGGTCATCATCAAATGACTTCTCCCGCTCTGGGCAGAGCGGAAGGGCGTGTCAGACTTTTACTGACTAAAACCCACCCGTGTTCCTTCAGTTGCCTGTTGCCAAGGGCCCGGTATCCCTTTCGGACTTTCCCGCAACCCTGGCAGGGATCTGTGAACCCTGAAACTAAAGTAGACAAAAACCCTGTAAGCTTAGTAATTTATTTGAAAGTCCAGTAATGTCTGAACTCTTACCAAAATACAGTTTGTGTAGTATTTCCCCACTGAAGCAGCCGCGCTGTCTGGCCAGCACAGCTAGACAGCACACAGAGCGCAGCGTGTGCTGTCGCGTCAGGGTGGAGTTGTCATCGGCTAAGCCAACCAAGAGAGGCACCATTTTGTCCAAGAACGGTTCCAAGGATTCTTTGGTTGGGAAGAGGTTGACTTCCTGAGGAATCAAATGTTTGATGTTACTATTTCATAGATTATAGAAAGGTGGAAAAAGGAGCTCGTGGCTAAGTAATAACAGCCACACGGGTAGATCCATCAGGTTAAGCTACGCTTGCCGGGGTTGGTCCGTTGATGGGACCATCTTTACATATCGATACTCCGCCATGCCTCGGAAAGCACGTTAAGCCGTTGGTCCCGGCTGTCATTTTTGAATCTTTGACAGTCGCTACGGGTCGTCAGAAGCTCGAAAGTCTGACAACCAGTCTTGCCAATGGGTTTCGTATTACCCAGTTACTGGGTTTGGAGGTCAGATAGGCAGTCGCTCCATGTAAAATACTGGTATTCAGCTGCAACTGCAACATAGTTGGGAAATGGCTAGGCAGATGATAGAAAGGTGGAAAAAAAACGCCTCGATCCTTACATACTCCTCTTAATTCTTCCAGTCGTCCAAACTCATACCATTTGGTCACTTGACCATTTGAAGGAGGACATCACCAATAAGGCCAGTACCACAGTATAAGAAAGTAACAGTATTACATCCCGGTAGTGCCCTTGAAATAATTACCTACGGCCGCTCGGTAGATAAACCATCCGCGTCCGTGCGTAACTTACGCGTACTAAACCTTCCGCGTCTTGGGTAAAACGCACACTATGCCACCAAGCATATTAAAAAATTGGGGGATTACATCGCCGACAAAAATGCTTGGCTTAGCGCTGCTCCAGCTCCACAAGAACGCATAAACTAATTGATTGGCATTCGAAAATATTGTTGGAGCTGCTGAAGATTGTAAAGACTATCTTGACATTGTATAAATTCAATCTCCTAGTATTGTATAATTTCATAGCACATATGTGAGCACTATGTACTTACCTACCTTAAAGCTACCATTTACTAGGTACGTCTTTCATTGACTTGAATGTGCCCTGGCGGCTGAGAGTATGTCATGCTCACTCAAATGTCTCGCTGGTGGTGGCGTGTGTGTTGGATCATTAAGTTCCCTTCAAAATGGTTGAGCTGAATGGTGCTGATCCATGCGTCATGTTCGTGAACGGGCGCCGCCAGTAGGGACTATTCATCTCTAAGCTGCCACGGCTTATTTTTAATTTATTTTAATTTTTGAATTGTTTTTTATCTTTACGGACGCTTTTAACGTGCACGTTTCTTTTTTTCTTTTTTACATTGTTCTCACATGTTTAATTTCAAATGAATGATGTAACCAATATATTGTAACAACATTTTGATTTAAAAGAGTGCCCGTGGAGTTTCTTGCCCGTTCTTCTCCATAGGAACCTACTACGCTTTGGAATGGGCAACTTGCTTCATTTTTTTGACTGACCGACCCCTTGACAATTCAAAAGTACCTGTAATTGGTTAATTTGAAATAAATGCTTTGAGTTTGAGTTTGAGTTTGACTGCCGCGCACTCGAGACTGTTGCTTACTGACAATATGCCCGTATTGTCACTGAGATTACGAAACGCGTCGTTTCGGCCGTTTTCTATAAATTCATAATACTGTTACTTATTTATACTGTGCCAGTGTATGCCGGTCTGAAGCTTCCTCCTTCCTCCATAATCATTTGCCAAGCAATTTTCAAAGGTATCTGAAAGAGTGACAGCAATTTTACCTTATCCCCCGTATCCCCATCCCCGCCTTTAACCTCCGTCAAGAGATTTTCATTGTAGGGGTTCTCTTGTAAGGCGGAGCACAGACAAGCGACGGCCGCAGTTCGGATGGCCTCGGCAGTACGTCCCGCGCACCACACCAGGTTCGGCATTATCACTTCTGTGAGGCAACAGTAAAAAGAACATTAAATTTTATTAATTCTGTACCTATTTAAATCCTTCTTTCCGATTTATATTATTACTACTTTAGAGGTTTGAGAAACAGGGTGTAAAGTTCACTCATTCTCCATAGAAAAGGGAGGATTAAGGAGGAAAGGGAGCGAAGGGTCGTTCATGTCTGGAGGTGCCCGACGATTGATGTCGGGTAGTTATATATATGTCGATCTAGGAGTAAACTCTGTTTGCGCGATGCAGGAAATTGTACGGTAGGATTGTAAAAATTAATGTCGGAACCAGAGATGACTGATTTTCCAGACCAAACGAGCGGAAGAATTAAAAATATTCCTTTACAAGAAGCTCTACTTTTAAAAAGACTTAATTTGCTTAAGATTTCATACAGCATTGGCAACTGCTACCAAGTGCAAATATTTACCAGATATAGAATATTTACCTTCAATAACAATGTTGAGGAAAGCCTCAAGCTTGTCAGTGTCGCACTTGCTGAAGTTGACGTCTCTTTTCAGCAGCACGGTGGACAGCGTGGTGAAGACGTTCAGCTTCACCTCCGGGTCTACCTTGGGGGTGGCCAGGCACTCCTTCAGGAGCGGGGCTATGAGGTGCAGCTGGGTACCCATTGCGGAACCTGAACAAGGGATGTCATTTTGTTGGTCACATAGTCTGATGAGGAGATTTGGGCATTACATTTTCGGGTCATGAGAGTGGCAACTCCAAAATGAAGGAACATTCGGGCTATAATATTAAACCTATCTTTCACTAGGAAGTGGTATACTCTGAAGAGTAGGTGTGTTTGGGGCTAAGGTTTTGACGTTCAAAACACGCTGATTCTCAGTGTAATTTGCTTGAATATTTTTTTATTTAGACAATTTGGGCCTTACCACAAAAACATAGACACTTGTTCAACGCGTGTCTAATGTCAATTTTATGTCAAACTCCTTACAGAAATGTCATGTTTAAAAAGGGATTAGGCTAAACAACTGTTAAACACGGTTTTGTGGTAATAAGGTTTATATTTTAACAAAAAACTATCCTTACCAGAATGCAGCATGGCACACTCAAGCAGACACTTGTCAGGAGACAGCTGCGTCCACGTCAGCGCGTCGCTGGTGATATCAGCCAGCATCTTGCCGATGTGCTTCCCATACAGACTGATCAGGGTCTTGCCGCACTTCTCTGCGTAACGCAACTTGTCCAGGTTGGCTGGGAAAATGTTTCATACGCTGAAAAACTTGATGACTACCTTTTACTCGTATTTCCATCGCAACATGAGCTATTTTTGTTTGGCTCTTGCCGACAAACTTATGTGAGACGTGGAAGATTTTTTGCTAAGGTCATTTATTGAGCTATAACATTTTAAACACTCGACAAAAGGGCTAAACCAAAGAATACACATACCAGTTACATGCATAAAATTGTGACTTCTATGTATAAAAATGTAAGTGTCTCTCTCTTACTAATAAGTATTATAAATTCGAAAGTATCTCTGTCCGTCTGTATGTTACCTTTTGACGCCTAAACCACTGAACGGATTTCGAAAAAATTTGGCAAGTAGGCAAGGCATTCTGGGGAAGGACATAGGGTACTTTTTTATAGACATAACACGCGGGCGAATCCGCGGAAGCTAGTGAATAAATAAATCCTAACTTTATAATATTATAAATACGAAAGTGAGTTTGTTTATTTATAACGCTTTCACGCTAAAACGGCTGAGCGGATTTAAATGAAATTTACCACATGGGTAGACCATAACCTGGAGAAGGATAGGAAGGATAGGTCACTTATGATACTTTTTATCCCGATATTCCCACGGAATCGAGACTTATGCGGGGGGCAGCTAGTTAATAATAAATGTACTACAGATAGAAGAGCACAAAGGTATAAAGGTTGTTTTGCAGGCATGTGTATGCCTGGCTTAAACCTTTGGTACTCACAAAGCGCCATGAACTGTATGGTATCATTCACTGGCATGGCGTACACGGTGAAGTTGATGGCGAACAGATCGTCGGCCACTCTCGCGCACTCCTCGCCGCACACGTCGAGCAGAGCCTCGCACATGCGCAGCAGATTCGTTTGATATTTAGGCTGGAAAAGTTACTATGTAAGTATGTAACCTACTTCTTCGAAGGTCATTGAATCCTATCGAGCCTATTTAAAATTCTCAACGTGCTCTCCCTTGTCCATTTACTGAAATATTCAGTGAAAACTTGTTATTTCACAAATGTTCTATCAGTATCGTGTTTCCTGAACAAATAAAACAAATACCTTCCTAGTCCTGCATCTATCAGGATCAGCAGCCTCCCTGCACAGTTCCTCCAGCACCTTTTCCTGGAGCAGTTCCGAGCGAGAACCCTTGATGATGTTGGCGAGGACCAGCAGAGCGGCCCACGAGTCTACTTCGGCCTCCAGCAGTGGCCACCAGGTTGTGGGCACTATGAAGTAGCCAAATAACTCGGCTGCGCGTTTTATCTAAGGAAAGAGGTTTTAAATGCTGCTGTCTAATTATTGATGAGTAAAAGCAAAAAAACAACCGACTAAATAGTGAAAAATAAAAACTTTTTACAAAAAAATATAATTTCGGAAGTCGGTGTCGGTTTTGAATTTTCTTTTTTTTGCCACCGACTTCAGAAAATAAAGTTCGAATACCACTACCTGCTATGTAAATAACAATGACGAGAACTCAAAATAAAAAAAATCATCCAAGGCTACTAAGTGAAAAAAATATGTATTGTTGAAGCTAACTTAAAAACTACGCAATCAAAGTCATTAATAAAATTTCTATGGGACCACCTCTGAAGCATGACCTACAAACAAAAATATTTAAACAAATTCTAATGCTAAAAGTACAAAAAAAATCGGATTGATTGCAGACAACATTCGAATTGAGAACCTCCTCCTTTTTGAAGTCGGTTATAATAAACTAGGTTATGGGTGATAGACATTCGAGCAAGTACAATTCTTTCACAGTTATTTTACTTCTGCCTTTGTATCACTGTCAAAATCACAGTGATCTTTATTGTCACTGCAATAAGGTTACTGTGTAGGTAACATAACTTCTGCCAGGGTTGCGGGAAAGTCCGAAAGGGATACCGGGACCTTGGCAACAGGCAACTGAAGGAATACGGGTGGGTTTTAGTCAGTAAATCTCGGTATACCTTTCGCACTTTCCCGCAACCCCTGGCAGATGCAGGTGGCAAGCATCAGAGGCGTGTCTCGTGCTGCCTGGGCGCGCTTCCAGAAAATAAGGTAAACTACAGTTAGCTACTATTGTTAATGCTCCAAGGTTTACGCAGGACTTTGCTGAGTAAGCGTCTCATACGAATATGAACTCTATTAGTGTAAAATTATAGTTCTTTTTCTTATGAAACGAACACATAACATCACGCCTTGTTTCCTCGATTTCGCCAGTTATCTATACATATAATAAATCTGTAGACGAGGCGTTTCTGTACAATGAAAAAAAAAAAAAAACCTAGGTGAAGTGTCCAAGAATAACCAACAGATGCCATTTCTACCATTTTTGGAATTTTTGTCTGTTCGTCTGTTTGTCTGTTAGTTTGTTTGATTGTTCCAGTATCACGTAAAAAGTACGAAATCAATATGGTTAACTTATAAACTCAAATATTGTGTGTAACTCGATGTTTTATTTAGTCTTTGTTTCATCGCAATCGCTTCAAAATATCAAAAGATATAAAGAGTTTAAAGTATTCAAGAAGAAATTTTCATTAGGTACGTAATGTAGATACACGTAACGACATCTATTGACGTAAAATGACACTAGCGTAAAATCAGGTAGGTTTGTGAGAACGTGTGTAACACACGATCATAATCATCATATGTTCACATACTTCGCGCGGAAACATAACGCGATACATTGTGAATTTACCCAATCTAAAGTTTGGTTAATTCAAGTTTTCCAAATCCATTGTTTGGTAGTAGTGCCATAGGTGGCGCTATCTATCTTTTAAATCATGATACAAATTAATCATGAAAAAATGGTGATAAATTTTAATTTCTTAAAAATTGTAGATTGTTACATCGAGCAAAAAGTGAGTAATTAAGGCACGAATGCGCTTACTAAATTAACACTTTAGCAAGGTACGTAATCTACTTTTCTTTCAACTACCAATGTACCTGCTGCGATAAAATATACCTGCTCAAGGTTAACTCAACTCAATCCAAATCAAGTTAGGTCAAGTCAGGTCAAGTCAAGTCAAGTCAAGTCAGGTCAAGTCAGTCATGGAACCCTAAAAACAGTCTTTTCTACATAGCTTACAGAGTGTTCGAACGTTTTCCCATATATTTTGACAGTATCACTTCGTGCTCGATAGATGGCGTTGTTCATTTAACGTCATTTTCTGAATCGCGGTGTTAAGAGTCTCCGTAGAGGAATTACTTTCGCCGAATTCATAATTATCGAGCATTTGGCTCATTTTGTATTAAACACATAATCCATACTAATCGATGCTTAAAAGTATAAATTCGATAGTAACTCTGTCTGTCTGTCCGTCTGTAATTCTGCATGTTACCTTTTCACGCCTGATCCACTGAACGGATCTCGATAAAATTTGGTAAAGAGATAGATGGCATCCCGGGGAAGAACATAGGCAATTATTTTCTCAAAAACAAATTTAAGGGGGGGGGCATATAGGGGATGAAAGTTTTTATGGGAAACCTATTATTTTTTAGAGTTCCGTAGTCAACAAGGAAGCTTTATAGTTTCGCCATGTCCGTCTGTCTGTCTGTCTGTCCGCGACTTAGCTCAAAAACTTTTAATCAACCAACTTACATGTGCAGTTGCAAAAACCCAAACATTCTGTATGCGAGAACAAGTTTTTTAACTACAATGTTAACACTTTGAGGGACAGTAAACGCCCATAGACGTAATAACAATAAAACTTTGCGAAAGTTTGTTTGATAAATTAATTCATCCCAACTACGGAACCCTTCATTGTGCATAGTTCGACACGCACTTGGCCGGTTTTTTTTTTTAACTTAGGGCTGTGAAAATGTATGCTTTTTGTAACTAACAAAGAGTTACGTTTTTCTAAAATCATCCCTCATGAGGGTAAAAACCCTTTTTTACCTTTCTTATTATTGACATTTTTGCGGGACTCTCTTCAAGAGCGTTAAAGGATTGAGAATATAGTCATAGTCCGTATTTTGAGAATCTGTCCACTCAATCAAAAGTTATTACTACTTGGCTCTTGGCTTGGAACGAAGAGTTTGAGTTTACCAGTGAGTACTTACTCGATAGATGGTGTTGTGCAAATGATGCGATTTTCTTAAGGGGGATGCGCCGGTAGCCCGCGAAATTCAAATCTTAAGTTTTTTGCAATTTGCAAGTCAGTGTCAGGCAGGTTGTATGTTGAAATGAAATGAAATGAAATTGTTTATTCTGTAAATAGGTTATTGGAATCACTTTTACACGTCGTAATAATATCAAAAAATTGAAAATTAAGCTAGATGAGGTCGGCGTTTCCTATCTGACTACTCTGAGAAGAAAGGCCGAAACAAACTCACAGTCTCTTTTAAAGTCCGGATATACCTAGGTCAGATATTGGCATATTGGCCAGGCTCTATGAGGACCATGTAGATTAGAGTCTGAAATGGTCTTTTGAGGAATGAACCACACAGATTTGAGTGAACCTGTCCTGTCACTGCAAGCATTTGTCAGTAATAGTGGAGCTCAGCTCAGAACTTAAGGAGCTCAACGAATCGACGAACAATACCAAAGAAAGGACATTTGTGTAGGCCGCATAAAGTTCTCAAATTGCCAGACCATTGTTAAAACTAACTGAGAACGAAAAAAAATAAGAATAAAAACAAAACAAACATCCACATAGTCCTCACATTCACAATAATACAATACTTTACTTACAAAGTAATCATGTCATTTTGTCAATATCCTACATATAATATTCAATAATGTGAATTTTTATATAAAACTGGTAGGTATATTTTGATGATTTCCATAGTACTTATTCAAAATGTCACAATGCCAAAATAACTAAATGTTAGCAGAGCGAGCAGCTCAATCCCATGCTTTTTGTCTTCAAAATAATCTGAAATTGTATAGTACCCTTTTTTACAAAGTTTGGTTTTAATACAGCTTTTAAATCGTTTAATGGGTAAGTTTCGAATGTCAATATGATTAAAATATGATTCGCGATCGTAGCAAATAGTAGCTTTAGCTTTCGCCTTAGTTTCCATCGTCCATACAATATGCCATAGTTTTTTCATTAATCTTTATACAATATTGTTTCATTAATCTTTCCGACAGTTTCATACTGCTGTCCATACTATCCACACTATCACCACAATATAGATATGGACTACCACTAATATATAAAGTTACTGGCTGTCTCATGTCTGTTACTTTTACGCCGTAACGCCTAGGTCGCCTAGACAGACCACATAGGATACTTTTATCCCGGTAGCACATTCCCGTGGGATAATTTCCGACATCCACGCGGGCGAAGCCGCGGGCAAAAGCTAGTGTTTAATTAAGTCTCATGGTATCAGGGGCGAATCCATTGCCACCAAGCAGGCACAAATCCAGACTCCAGACTGCTACTGAGAAATTACAGATAGTAAAACCCAATACTCACAAAACCTACAGAAATAGCCTCTGCCTTTAACAATCACTATATAAACGGTTTTCCAGTACAAAATCGTATAAATAGTCATCGCAATGAAAACAGCACTGCTAACTCGATGTTTCTCACTCCTATGTCTGAAAGTGAGGTAAGGCAACATATATTATCATTAAATAATACCAACTCTGAAGGCTACGATGAATTAAACACCAAAATCATTAAAGCATGTGCCAATGAAGTGAGTGGAGTGTTGACATATCTGATTAACTTATCCTTTTCACAGGGAGTATTCCCAAACGCTTTGAAATGGTCTATTGTGAAACCATTGTTCAAAAAGGGTGAAAAATATGATGTGAACAATTATCGCCCTATAACGCTAATACCCATCTTGTCAAAAATATATGAGAAATGTATGTACCATAGATTAATAAACTACTGCGAGAAATTTAATATTATAAGAAAAGAACAATTCGGTTTTCAAAAACGTAAATCTACTACATTAGCCATCTTTTCACTTTTGAAAACCATACTAAATGGTATAAACAATAACCAGCTGGTAACAGGACTATTTTTTGACTTATCAAAGGCGTTTGATTTAGTTTCACACGTTAACCTATTACAAAAATTGGAGGCTCTCGGAATTAGGGGACTGTCACATCAATGGATATCTTCATACCTAACTGACAGACAACAGTGTGTCACCGTCACCAAAGTCGACGGAAATGGAGATATGTTACTGTATACGTCTGAGTATAAATATATCAAACGAGGCGTGCCCCAAGGTAGCATATTGGGGCCCATCTTATTTCTCCTCTATATAAATGATATTGTTAATGTGACTAAGCACAGATGCTTTCTTTATGCTGATGACATTTCTATAATTGTTACTGCTGACAAAAAATATAAATCCATTACTGACCATGAAATTGACATAAATGAAACAATTGCTGACTTAATTAATTGGTTAAATAACAATAATTTATCTATTAATCTTGACAAATCTGTATATATACAATTTAACAAATATTATAATAATAAATTCAATTTTAAGATGGATATACCAAAAATTAACCAGGTCACAAAAACTAAGTTTTTAGGTGTAGTAATGGATGAGCATTTAGACTGGAAGGCACAGGTTGAGCATGTATGTGGAAAAGTGAATAAATTTGTGTATGCCCTTAGAAAGATTAAGAAGATAACAAATACAAAAACGGCTGTAATGTCATATCGAGCGTATGTGGAATCCTCGTTGCGGTATGGAATAATAAAATGGGGAAATAGTACCGACTTTAATAGAGCATTTATCGCTCAAAAGAAATGTATACGAGCCATATACGGGATTCCATCGGATGAATCATGTAAACCAATATTTAAAAAGCTTGGTTTGCTACCATTGCCTTCAATATATGTATATGAAGTATGTATGTTTGTACAGAAACATAGAGAACTGTTCAAAACAGCGGAAGATATATGTTCACGAAGTCGGCGTGATCAATTCAGGCTGGTACTAGACGAGATGCCCCGGTGTGCTAAATATAATAAAAACTGTGTAGCTATGTGTGTGCGTATATTCAACAAATTACCAAATACGTTTAAAGATCTAAATTACAGACTTTAAAAAATTAAATTGTATAACTGGCTGAATGAAAATAGTTTCTATAGTGTTAAAGAATTTCTCGAACATAAACTGTAATGTTGATACTATAATTTTGCATGCTTTAATATTAAGCAAAACATGATTGGACTCAATTTGTACTGTAACAACTTTTAATACCGTGTTTTCTGCAAATAAATATTATTATTATTATTATTATTAATAACACTGCCCGGAACCGAACCCAGGGCCTCATACTCAGCAGTAACACAAGCGACCGCTAGACCAACGACGCAGTCAGATATCATATACGAATGTAAACATTAAACGCATTAACATAAGGCTAATTTTCGTTTGAATCGGTTACAATACTCAGCAAAGCGAAGTCAAATAAGTGCGGTCTGTGAATTTTGCTACAAAAGCAAGGAACCTCACCTCTAATATAACCCTAGGATCTTCGTCAGTCGCGCCTCGAAGCATAGTTTTCACGATAGTATTAGCATGTTGAGTGGCGCCCTCTTCCGCGCAAAGTATCAACCAGCATAGCAACTGAGACACGCGGAGTCTTGCGTCTGCTTGCCAGCCATCCATTTCTGGAAGAGAAGGGAAGACGATTATAAAAGCAGCTTGTAAATACAAAGACCTCTTCATGGTTCTAGCTAAATGCTGGCAATGTCATGTCTTCTCCTATAAATTTATAGCGACATACACCCCAATTATAACTTAATGGCGGCTCGGACCATGAGGCGAGTCGCTGACAGTAACGAATTCATGGGTCAACGACGGTGAGGGGTGGGGGTACTGAGCAGCGAGGAGCGCACTTCCAAGCCGCCGTCGAACTGTATCATCCTATCTCTGCTCTTTTGCCTTTTGCCAATAAAAACTTTTTACAAAAAAAAATACAACCGACTTCCAAAAAAAACACTAAGAACGTGAAAAATAACTTTAATTTAGGAAGTCGGTGTCTTTGCTTTTCAATTTTTGTTTTTTGCCACCGACTTCCTATTTTTCACTTTTTTGTTGTGGTACCTACCCTACACACATTCGAATACCACTACCTGCTATGTAAATAACAGTGACGGAGTCAAACAATATATCGTCTACATACACTAAGTGGGAAAAATACGTAATTATTGAAGCTAACTCAAAAACTACGCAAGCATAGTTAATAAAATTTATATGGGACCACCTCTGAAGCTGAAGCATGACCTACAAACAAAAAAAGAATCATCAAAATCGATTCATAATTGACGGAGTAAACGCGTAACAAAAAAAAAAAAAAAACATACATACGAATTGAGAACCTCTTCCTTTTTGAAGAAGTCGGTTAAAAAGCGGATATTTGGATTTGGAGTCCAATCTACACTAACAACTCCTTGTTCTATGATTCATAATTATGTCTTTTCTCAAACAACATTTACAATGTTTATTTGGCAGTTTTCTTAGAGAGAGCTGGGGGCCTACCACTACCGCTTACAGCAGTATTTTAATATTACTTCAGTGTAGGAAAGAGATGAAGCTCTACAGGACGTATAGCTCCATCTCTTTCCCCCACGAATTAAGATTAAAGTAATACTGCTGCATGTTGTAAGCGGTGGTGGTGGGCCCCCAGGACCCTAAAGTCACAAGCAGATGCTGCTAATGTCCAAATAAAGGATTTAATAAACGATTTAGATAGAGGCTAGAAGGATAGTACCAGAAGAAGGAGAGCATTTAATTGACGAACTTAGAAAATTAAGAACTTTTGACGAGTTTCGGAATCGCAAGGGCAGCTATATAGAAAAATAATTTTTGAAGCTCCAAAAAGTATTTTCATACCTTTAGAAATAGCTGGTACTATTTTGCCAATATTGCTTTGAACAAGCGTTCTACAGCCTAAGTTGGGTCTCTTAACATCAGGATAGTGTGTTGGTACATCTTTGAGGAAGTCTGTCTTCTTCTTCAGGTCTTCCTCATTCTCCTCCATGTATTGAAGACCAATGTCAATCCAGAAGGATGAAGCCGTGTTTCTTATTTCCTCCATTACGTCGCTTAGACTAAAAGAGGAATTCGTTTATTAGGAAAAATAATAAAGCGAAAGGTAAGTTCCTATAAGTAAAATAAGGAATGAAAAGTCTAAATGCATCTAAACCAGTCGCCCATTAATTAAAAGGCTGACGCAAATTTGGGCGAGCTGCACCATATTGCAAAATCCGTTTACATTACTTTCGTACATTTCATATGAACCATTGTACAGAACAGGCGGGCCACATGGCACTTTTTTAGGCTTCCGTACCCAAAGGGTAAAACGGGAGCCTATTACTAAGGCTCCACTGTCTGTCTGTCAATAGGCTGTATCTCATGAATGGTGATAGTTAGACAGTTGAAGTTTTCACAGACGATGTATTTCTGTTGCCGCTATAACAACAAATACTAAAAAACAGAATAAAATAAATATTTAAGGGGGCACAACAAACGTGATTTTTTTTGCTCGTTTTTGCTCGATATTGATAACGGCAACAGGTACGCTTGAAATATTCACAGAATATGAAGTTATATATTCACTTTAAAAATAAATAGTTAAATTGAAAAAAAAAAAAATATTTAAGGGGGGCTCCCATACAACAGACATGATTTTTTGTGGATTTTTAATGGTACGGAACCCTTCGTGCGCGAGTCCGACTCGCACTTGGCCGGTTTTTTTTGTTATTTATGAAAATGCGTTGCGCTGTGGCCTGATGCACCTGGCTGAATGAAAATGATGATAATGCAAGTCTCATGAAGCTTGTTACCTACCTCGTCAGCAGTAAGGGTAACATGCGATGCCAGAAGGAATACCGGTCTCTATATTTGAGCATCCAGTTCCCGATTTCCAGCGTGACCTGCATCCGAACCAGGGTGTTCTCATCAAAGAGTTTCTCTGCCATTGGGGTGATAGACAGCTCGAAGCATTTCGCATTGCCTGCTAGAACCACTGCTCCTATAAAAAAGAAAAAAAAAGATTTTTAGGCTTCGATACCCGAAGGTTGCTAAAGGGAATTACTAAGCCTATTTTTATTTTTTTTCTGTGTGGGATATCATCAAATGACTTCTTCCGCTCTGGGCGGAGCGGAAGGACGTTACAGACTTTTACTGACTAAAACCCACCCGTGTTCCTTAAGTTGCCTGTTGCCAAGGTCCCGGTATCCCTTTCGTACATTCCCGCAACCCTGGCAGGATTACTAAGCCTCTGCTGCCCATCTGTTCGTATATCTGTCATCGGGCTGTATATCATGAACCGTAATAGGTACACAAATTTTCATGAAATTTGGCACATGGGTAGACCATGATCTGGAGAAGGACATAGGCTGTTTTTCATCCTGGAACGCAGACGAAGTCGCGGGCAACAGCTAGTATCCTAACTAATATTATAAATGCGAAACTGAGTGAGTTTCTTTGTTTGTTACGCTTTCACGCTAAAATGGCTGAACGGATTTGGATGTAGACCATGACCTGGAATAGGGCATAGGATACTTTGTATTATTCCCGTGGAATAATTTCCCACCTCCACGCGGGCGAAGCCGCGGGTAAAAGCTAGTAATTTTATATATGCGAAAGTGAGTCTGTTTGTTTGTTTGTGACGCTTTCACGATAAAACCGCTGATCGGATAAGGATGAAATCTGGCACATGGGTAGATCGTGACCTTTGTTAGGACAGACTTTACTTTTTATCCCGATTTTCCTGCCGGATCGAGACTTATGCGGATGAAACCGCGCGGGCGCAGGCAGTTGTCCATTTAAGAAAAATATCTTTATTATGTAAAGTGCCGTGTTTTCTTATATGTAGGCAATTTAGATAATTGCGAGATCTATATTATGACAGGTACATTGGGTTTTGCTGTATATTATGTTTTTAATAAGTAAGCCTACTTAATTAAATAAATCAATATAATCTTTTTTTATTTTATTTTTGTTATAATAGTGTTAGGTTGTACTAATATTTAATGAATATTTTCTTAAATACATAAAAAATACATATGTATTTTATTATTAAGTTGTTATTTTTATGATTTCAAAATGCAAGAAATCATAGCTTAAACTTATACTACTACTGTTAATTAATATTAGAGTGTTAAAGTATTACCAATAGCTTTGATGGAAGCCACTCGAACTCTAAAATGTTGATGTGCAAAATTAGAGAGGATGGGTTTCACATAAGTCTCCGATTGGAAATGGAAGTCTCTCTGTAGTGATCTGGTTACCATGATGATACACTCGCAGGCCTCGATCTTCACACTAGGGAATGGGTCAGCGACTGTTTTAGATAAGATGTTAGTCAAGTCATTGATGAATGGACTTAGGAGACAAGACACTTTGTACTTCTCCAGTATCTGCCGTACTAGCTGAATAAGCACCAAACGGATTTCTTCAGATTCTTCCACGATTTCTGGGCAACCTATGCGACGGACTATAACCGGCAGTATATAAGTCAAATAGTAATCGTTCAATGGAAGGTTTTCTACAAAATTCGAAATGATCAAGGCTGCGGTATCCCGACATCCCTCAGAAGCATCAGAGAAACTCTTCAAGACGTAAGCGTACACTTCTGGGAAGATAATAGTCAGGTCGCAGTCCTTGTTAGCTGGGTTTTCAAATATCTCTTCATTAATTTTCACCAGCGCCTGCTTGCGAGCCATTTTTGACTCGCTTTGTAACGTAGTGATATAGGCCTCCAACGTAGCGCGAGGATTGTCCATCAGAGTAGATTTCGTTTCACTCATTTTGGGGATAGCAGTAATTCGACGATCACGACGACGACGAAATATCGACAAAACAAAAATATGTGATAAACAAAATCTGTTTCCATGACGACTGCTGCAGTCGGCGCAGGTGACAGTGACACTGTGAGTGACACTGACAGAGTACTCTTATTGACAGCTAAATGCGACTCACACATGTGTTATACTAGTACCAAAAAAGCATAACAAATCGACTATTTTACAAAAAATTAAGGTTATTTAGGATTCTGAATAATGCATTGTTGATACAGAGGCAGTGGCAACAAACTGTTATAAAAAGTATCCCGGGGCTTATGAAGCCCTGCGTCATTATAATAGAATAGTTGGAATTGAAAGGAAGGTGTAAAGCATAGAAGTGGAAAGAAGTTGGTAATGTCGAGTAAAGCTTCTCCAGAGTTATATTCTTTAAGGGCCAAATAAAAAGAAAAACTTGTTGTGAACGAGTTTTTAGACTTTATTGTTCAACTAAATTTTAACTAGTTAAAATATATTTCGTAACTGAAAGTCGTCCAATACTGGTCATAGGCTTCCCCCAAGCACCACCACTTCGATTGGTTCTGTGCGTCCCGCATCAGTCTACATTGTGAGAAGCCTTCCAACGATACGTGTTCCGTACGCGGTCGCCACCCACTCCATTCTTTCGGCTCATCGGCCATCTGTTCTGCAAGTAATGGGAATAGATATACGCAATACGTCCCACCGACCGCTGGCCATCTCAACATTCTCAACCACCACTATCTGAACAATGCATTGCTTATTTTATTAATCTTATTATTCGCAAATCTAATAAATAATCGCCTATAAGATTATAATCGATAATAAGCGACAGGCATTGTTACAAGTACATCTCCAGCATGCCAATAGACTAAGTATCTCTATTCTATGTAGTCTGTGATGCCACTGCTACTGACTGCCACAACGTGCACCAATCACAGCTCGCCAAGTAAAGCTGTCAACGTTTTCATTTCCATGAATGGACGAGATTCTTCTATCGCTATTTCGTACTATTTCTATTTATTCTGTAACAAGTTACGGTATACGTAGCAGCTGGAGTTAAATTTAGCCAATCTCAATATCAAATATTAGTGCAAAATGTATAAATTAAGTGTGTTTCATTTATTATTCTTGGCGACAATCGTGCAAGTATCGCTCGCACTGAGGGAAGGCGACTGCGAAGTTTGTATCAAAACCGTAGAGAAATTCGCAGCCACGTTAACAGAAGATGTAAAGAAAGTCCCTAAATCAATCGAGACTGAGTTCAAGAAGTTCTGTAAAGGTTCCAAGAATAAAGAGAATAGGTTCTGTTACTATTTAGGCGGTCTGGAAGAATCCGCTACCGGTATCTTGGGTGAAATTTCGAAGCCGCTCAGTTGGTCGATGCCCGCTGACAAAATCTGTGAGAAGTTAAAGAAGAAGGACGCACAAATCTGCGACCTCAGATTCGACAAGCAGATTGACCTAAACAACGTTGATTTGAAGAAACTCAAAGTGCGTGATCTGAAGAAAATTTTGAATGACTGGGATGAGGTCTGTGACGGTTGCATCGAGAAGACAGACTTCATCAAGAGAATAGAAGAGCTAAAGCCCAAATATATGGGCAAATCTGAATTGTAGAATAACTCAATTCAAATTTTTAGGTAAGGTTATTTTCTGCATATGGTTTTGTAATATTGCAAATATCTGAGAGGCAGAGCCATATAATCACCACAGAGGGCCAGGGTATCTAACTGGTTATGAAAACATGGTAACAAACTGGTACATTCTATGACTGTGAGTCACCTACTAAATTATTATGTATGATGCAATCAGAATATTGTCAATTAATAAAAAGGTCTTTATCAACGAAACAGTATCAGCAATGAAATAATAAAAAAAAAGTGAGTTCTGTTGTTTTTAAAATAAAAACATTACCCTCCTTCTGGGGCAGTCTGGTAAAAAAGTAAGCTGGATTTGAAACTTACACTTTTCATCAGAAACAGTCTACTATATTCTTATTGGAATTCAACCACAAATAAAATATCATATTTTTGATAACATATACTGTTGCATTGGCCATGACAAATTTACATCTCTAAACCATGTTTTTTAATCATGCCGATTCGCCATAGTATATTGAGAGCAGATTGAATTTTAAAAAATAGGTAAACAGATGGCTTAGTTCTTGTTGATAACTTCTGATTTGGTGATTATTTTGTTTTGCCTAGACGCAGTACCTAAAAAGCATTTCTAATATAGGTAGGTACTAACTTTCTCTTAGCAAATATTTGCATGATAGCCCCCTGTAATGTTTTCTGATGAACATGAGACTTTGAATAAAAATGGTCTTACTTGCCTCAACAATTATGCTGATCCCCATCCTCCATAATAATAGGGATTATTTATTAGTCACACGAGGACATAAACAATACAGCTAACATTGTTTTGTTGTTATTCTTACAGATTAATTCATGGGACACTTATGTGATATCACATCGCAGCAACAAGCCCTGATGTGCCGTGGTAGCGGCGGTCCTAGTGATCAACAGATTATTGCATTTGACGAACTGTATGCAAGCATGTGTGAAGTGCGGAGAATGCATGTGTTGAATAAATTATTATTGCTATTATAAGTAATTAAACTATTTTTTTGAATTTACTTGTTTTATTTGAATTACTAAATCTACCAGTTAAGTATTACTGAGGCAGCGAAATACAGCCAAATAAGATCGGAAGTTTTTCCAGTCTCTGTCCAAGTTCTTGAGGCAACTTATAATTGAATAGATAGAATTTTCTTTATTAAGCACACTGTAATAAACACAAGTACAATTAATTATTCTATACTAGCTGCGCCCCGCGGTTTCACCCGCGTAAGTCTCGATCCTGTGGGAATATTCAGATAAAAAGTATATCCTATGTACATGGCCATGGTCAACCCATATGCTAAACATCTTCATCCGTTCAGCAGTTTCAGCGTGAAAGTGTAAGAAACAAACTCACTATTGCATTTATAATATTAGTTAGGATTTCTTGCTCAGTGCATGTAGGTATCTCTGTTTTTCTAAGCCTCGGGCAAAACCACAATAATAATTGGTTAATTTCTACAGTGTGTTGTGTCTGTGTTAATCCAGGGATTGAATCATTACCAACTTTGTTGAGTGAAAAGGCAGCTTAAGGGAAAATTCTGAAGAAATAAAAGAAAAACCAGTAGTTCACACTAATAACTTTATTGCAAGTATGCTTGATCTATTACATACAGATTCACATAATTGTTTGAATACATAAATAACATGCATATTAATGACACATAAGAGTCTCCGATTAGTGGTACTTGTAGTTCCTGTGGTGCTCTGAAAAACAGAAAAGAATATTTTTAATTGATTTAAAGCAAGATAGATTTCTATTTCTTCCTGCATATTATGATTAATATTGGTTTAGTTAGGCCATAGTTTTCTGCTCTGAGTTTGTTTTGGTGTTTACGTAGGAAACAACCTCATTTAATTTTAAAACATTATTGTTTCTTTCTCACATATAATTTTTTTTTTTTAAACCAATATGCTGAAATAAAATATCCTATAGTATAATCCTGAGCTGTGCAATACTTTATATTCCCTAAGCAATTGACAATTTCGAACCACTATTGTTGATATCATAGTTCTTGTAAATATACAGTAGTGGATGTCTACTTATTCTCCAATATCCCTTGCATCTTAACGAAAGAATATTCAATACTTTTGAAAATTCTTTCATTGATTTGCACAAGACACATCGCAACAACATAGAATATCTCTCAGAAACATTGTATTTTTGTAATTGACATCAAGAAGCTGATGAATGACAGGAACTGGTTCAAATTTTCAACTTTTATGAGTTGTCAGGGATAGGGGATTATTTGTAGTAAATATCTCCTGAAATATAATACAACAAAATAAATGTTTCCTTACTCATCTTTCCGTAGTTGATGAAATAGAAGAAAGTCATGCTGCCTGCCAGCAGCTGGAAGAAGGGGGCAATGCCCACCTTCTTAGGCTGCACATACTTGTGCTGCCACCGCCACCAGGCTACAATAATAACATAATTTATTTTTAATAAGCACAGGCTGAATTTTAAATAAAAAATGCAATTTATTATTCAGTCAGTTCTTACTCAAACCTTGTTACATTCGTAAAATCATAACAAATTGTTGTGAATAGTAGATCATATTGTCTTGTCGTGAGAGTTGGTCAATGGTCATCTTTGAATTTGAGTGTGAATAGCAACATTTTCAAGTAAGATAAGGTTTAGTAATAAATACATAAGCCCCTTCGTGTCTAACAGATGTCTGATTCGCTCCTATAAAGTTTTTGAATTCTTTATTACGAAATACCTACCGACCAAAAGAAATACCGTCAAAATGATAACTCATTCAATACATTTCTAACCTCAAACTTCTGCATAAAAATACGTAATAAAATAAACTATTTTGTTACCTCGGCTGAAAGCACCAGCGACGGCCTGGGGCGACTTATTCCTGCGTGCGAACCATGAACCGAGCTCATTGATTTTTACCTGCCCGAAGGGAGTATCAGCTGAAAACGAAATTGAAAATTACATAATCGAAAATGGTAAACTGAAGGGCGACATGATATCGATGGAACTCATACTTACGCTTCCCATAAAAGCGGGCTGGGTCATATGGCCCATGGACCGAGGGGTTATATTCCTTAGGGTAATCACCGAAACCCATGATTACTGGGATTTCACTAAATTTTATGGAATGAAATTGACCTCGGATTTCGGTGTTCAAGTCAATCTGTCAAATCGTAAACCATAGCCAACTCATATCCTTTTTACCAACTTCAAAAAAAAGGAAGTTATCAATTTGATACAGGACGGAATTTATTTAGAAATAATATTAACTTTAGTTTTATCCGATATCTATCGCGATAGTTTCTTTAAAAGTTAAAAGAATTTATAGAATTTATATGACTGCTGTAAACACACATTTATTATCTGTGCAGATTCCAAAAATTGTAGTCTACAGTATTATACAGCAGATTTCATTCTTTGTGAGGTATTCGCAATTTGTTTATTTCTTAAATAGTCGCTGAATAAATAAGCAAAATGGTCTTGGAAAGTACTATGATTTGTGTGGATAACAGTGATTATATGAGAAATGGGGATTTCCTGCCAACAAGACTGCAGGCACAGCAAGATGCCGTAAACCTGGTATGTCACTCTAAAACACGGTCAAATCCTGAAAATAATGTGGGTTTATTGACGCTAGCTAATGTAGAGGTGTTGGCCACGTTAACTAGTGATGTTGGGCGCATTATGTCTAAGTTGCACCGTGTCCAGCCTAACGGTAATATCAATCTTCTGACTGGAATCAGAATCGCACACTTGGCGCTGAAGCATCGTCAGGGCAAGAACCACAAGATGCGCATTGTTGTGTTCGTCGGCTCGCCAGTGGAACTCGATGAGAAAGAATTAGTCAAACTAGCTAAGAGATTGAAGAAGGAGAAGGTAAATTGTGATGTGGTGTCGTTTGGCGAGGATGCAGAAAATAATCCTCTTCTAACAATGTTTGTAAACACTTTGAATGGTAAAGACAGCAACACGGGAGGCAGCCATCTAGTATCTGTTCCAGCTGGGGGCTGTGTTGTACTCTCTGAAGCTTTGATTTCTAGCCCATTAATTGGTGGTGATGGAGCCGGTCCATCTGGCTCTGGTTTGTCTCCATTCGAATTTGGAGTTGATCCAAATGAGGATCCCGAGCTTGCACTTGCCCTGCGTGTGTCCATGGAGGAGCAGAGACAGCGCCAGGAAGAGGAATCTCGCCGCCAACAAACTACTACTGAAGGAGGAGAGGCTAACAAGACTGGGGAACCTCAGAACACTGGCATGGAGCGGGCTTTGGCTATGTCTCTAGGTCATGAAGCTATGGAGCTGTCTGAGGAAGAGCAGATTGCTCTAGCTATGCAGATGAGTATGCAACAGGATGCTCCAGCGGCTGAAGAGAACATGGATGTATCAGAGGAGTATGCTGAAGTCATGAATGATCCAGCATTCCTTCAAAGTGTACTGGAAAATCTCCCAGGGGTTGATCCTCAGAGTGAAGCTATTCGTAATGCTATGTCCACTATCAAAAAGGACAAGGATGAGAAAGATGACAAGGAACAAAAAGATAAGGATGGCAAAGGGTCTGGCTCTGGCTCCGGTTCCTCTAGCAAAAAGTAAACATAGTATGATTTTTCAATTTTTTTAATTGACTAATTTTGCTCGTAAACTTTAACATTAGACACCACACTGCAGTGTTACTACCAATATAAATTTATAAAATACAGATTGTTTATAATTTAACTTGTGTTTATTTCCATGTGATCCAATTCAGACCTTCAATTTTTTCAAACCCTGAAAAAAGAATTGTTTTTATGTTATTAAAATTAAGAATATTATCAGTGAATAATCTGTAGTTAAAGTAATTAATTGGACGTACTTAAACGAAAAGGATCCAACCCACACTATGGCCGAAAATGAGTTTTGTATACCAAAACACTCTTTGTAGTTGACACTTTAATATCACGAAAACAGCCCAAGTAAAATTCAAACGCAACACGATGTTCTCTGCATGCGATACCAACCCACATGTATGACAAGTCATCATTTTTTTTATTGACATCCCTCCAAGCTACTTAGATCGTTATTGAGAAATCATATTTACGAAAATAATCCAAATCACATATTACGAAAACAAACCAAGCCACTTGGATAATTGGTAGTCTAAAGATAATGTTTATTCTTTTTTTTTATGTATCTTTTATGCCTTTTGATAAAAATTGTCATTTCAGTTTTTGATCTAACTAAGATCTTTATACTAACTTAGCTAGTAATTATGATAGTAGTGATTTAAGATTAAAGATATATTATATAAACTATAATATATCTTTAATCTTTAGACAAGACGTTTTATTTCCTAAAACATACAAATTTGTCATAATTCTATAGAATATTTTCGTTTTTTTATTCTATTGTAAATTTTGGATCTTTATGGTTAAATGTGTTTATAATCCTGGGCTCTTGGAATAGCATTTTAACAAAAAGGATCCATCGTCATATTTTGCTAATATCTCAAGAAATAAGTCATGATGTCGGACTAGACATCAATAAAATTAAATTTTATGTGTTTATCCTTTAGTTAAAACCAACCCCAGAAAGTTAAAATGGAGTATCAAAGAGGAAATACGATCTGAACCTTAAAACTTAAATATCTCAAAACTAGGTCTGTCTGGGGTGGATCCTTTTCGTTTAAGTGCGTCCAATTAACATGAATTTTCAAACTCACTTGAATCTTCAAAGAAGCTGGAACTTTGGAATTTTTTTTTACACTCTATCAACTTGTGTCTTCTCCTTTCCTCATCAAATTGGTTTACTAAATTTTGCACCTTGTATTCATTTTTATTATCTAAAAGAAAGAAAGTGATTAGGTGTATAAACACACCATAAAAAATTATATGAGTGATCTCTATTACCTTGTGTGAAATTGGACTGGATTCCTTTAGTTATTAACATCCTTTACATTATAATCAGTCACTCTTGCAAATGAATAGGAATGCAGACCAATCACTAAAATAATAGATTATATATTACAATTGGACATATTCAAGAAATCAGAATTAGGTAAATTGGGGAAAGCAAAAGTGTACTAAACCACATTCAAATAAATGACCTTTTTACACTTATTAAAATTATGATTAGCTTCCAAGTTATGAGAGATAGTTTCTAAATTCATTAATGAAACTGACGGTCCTTCTTACCTAGAAATGGATAAATCCAAGAAGTAATTTGGCCATAAATGAAAATACATAAAAATGTGGGTTGGGCCACTTTTGTGCAGACAGCCCAATTTATTGATCAAGGAATCAAACTATTGAAATTAAATTAAATTGTATTGAATTGGTATACCGGCTTTAGCAACCGTTTTCGCGCTATCCTGGGAAATTTTGTTTAACAATAAATAAGAGCTCTTTATATCTTCTAACTGGGGTTTGAAACTTCTATTGCTGTGGACAGGTGCTGAAAAATCGTAAAACATTTCAATAAAGTTGAATTTTAATTTATTGTGCCGGTAAAATGGAATAAGTTTTATGCTTTAATTTTCCAAATAAAGCCTTCAAATATGAAAAGTAGATAGAGCAGTAAAACTTGACTGTTAATTTATGAATCATCTCTGCCGAGATGTAAGTAGGTACAGTCAGCAACAAAAGCAGGTTTACACTGCAATGTTTCTGGGGGGATTTATGCATGAAAACTTACAATCAACTAATTTTAATTAGGTACCTACCTAATTATTTGTTACAAAATTTTGAAAAGAGGAGAATATTTTCGGGTAGGTGAGACGGCGGTCTTTGCCCTGCAGTGGGACAATACTGGCTAGTTAGATTAGATTAGAAGGTACCTATCCTATTATGTTAGAAATATTTTTTTTATTTTTTATTATGACATCTGTGAAATAAGTAATCATAATATTCCGAGATGATCAGCGACTTTTGTCGCTGACTGTAACGCATCATTTAGGCCTAAATACAACGTAGGTAATTAAATATGAAAAGGTGAATATGCAGGCAGTGGCGTAGCTACTATAGAAGGGGCCGAAAAAAAAATTGGGGGTCCCCCCCCAATAAGTTTTATCCGACTGTGGTGAAGCCTTAAAGAAGGGTATTTTCTAAAAAATAATAGTAAAAATAGCATACTGACTTGGAAGGTTAAGCTGCCATTGTGATCTTTCTTATGCTGGGGCCTTGTTGTCACGATAAGGCCAACTAAACTTCGCGGAGCAACATAGAGCGCGCGAAGTATATTCGCGTTATCGCGACAATGTAGCTCCAGCATAAGAGAACCCAAGAGCGAGCGAAGCGAGCTATAAAATTGGAGGATACCTACGGTTGCGGATTAGGTTTCATCGAGGACTATTCGAAAATTGCAGTATTCTGAACCGAGACGGTGAAGGAAAACATCGTGAGGAAAAATTTGAACTCTTTGGAACTCTTATACCACTGAAAAGACCAAACTGCAGTTTTGTTTCCTCTTATTTGGTTATTTGTCGTCAGAAATAAAGTGTGGGTAGTGATTCGAGTTATTTGTTGAGAAGTGTATTACGAATTTTTGCATAAATACATGGGTCGCTTCAGGGGGCCCCGCATCATTGATACGGCGGTAGCTACGCCCCTGATTGCGGGTGCCATGCCAGCAAGCCAATCCCTCCTGCGTAAAGACATCACACGACATGAACAATAAAAACGCTCTTACCGTTACGAAATTTTGAAACTTACCGGAGAGGGTGGGAGGGCTTTAATTCTCTAAGCAAAGTAGTTAGGTACAGCCAGCAGTCGTAGATCTCCTATAAAAGGCTATTTGCGAATCCAACCCTAAGTAAAGTGACCGTTCAAATTAACACGCACGTAGGTATACCATATTCTGATTTCTGAATAACACGATAATGCTACTACGGTTACTAGCGAATTCAAAGTCTTACGAAGCTACTATAAGCTATAAGATCTTAAAAAGAATAGGATGACCTTATAAATAAGGTCTTTCGAAATACAAAATTCACATCAATGTTTTTTTTTTATTTTGTCTTATCAGCTCATCTTGGTTTTAATTAAATTCATACTTACGATTTGGTCGGGTGAGGGAGGGTTGAGGCGATTGTTCTTTATTCGACGATTGTTTAGTTTTTTCGCCAACTAGGTATTCATTTCTGGGTGGTGGGCATGGCGATTTCCTTTTTACTTCTAAAAGAGAAAACATGTATATTTCGCAGGGAAAAGAGGAAGCCAGGGATTTCCAGTAAATTTTCAAAAACTAACGATAAGGACGCTCCGTTCAGTATAATTCAAGTGGTTGTGTTTTTCTGCGTGCGGAGATAAGCCGCGGGGAGCGCGCGGTGCTTAACTCTTCTAACTACCAATACAACATTAGTTTTTGTTTAGGCTAAACCCGAAAAGGGGTCATTGTACTCATCATTTTGAACAACTTTTTCTATGGGACCAACCTTGAAATCGCGAAAAAACAATCAGCTGTTCCATACATTTGTGTTCACTTAAATCGATAAAATGAATGGAACAGCTGTTTTTTTTTGCACAGTGACCCCTTTTTGGGCTTAGCATAAATAAAAACGAATGTTGTATAACAGCAATTTGATCTTGATAAAGACTATTATCGCGATAGATCAATCCCTATGGCAAAAGGAGTATGGAACTATGTAAGGATTAAATTGGGAAAAAGGCATGAGTTTATGTATATTTAACAATCACTATAAGGCAGACTTTTCCCCTATCACACACATAGGTAATGCTCGTCCCTTTAAAGCCGGCGCCAGACATTATTTTTGCAACAATATTTGATCACATTTTTGATCACATGTTAGAACACATATGTGGCAAGGGTGTTTGGGTATTTCATCAAAGTTTGATTACATATTTCAACTTTGCCATTCGGTGTCATTTGTTTGAGCACATATCAATGCGTCAGACATAGCAACAATATTTGAACACTTGTTTGACACATGTGTGGCAGGGGTGTTCTCAACTAGCTGCGCCTCGCGGTTTCACCCGCGTCAAGTCTCGATCCCGTGGGAATATCGGGATAAAAGTAGGTAGGTATCCTATGTGTTAATCCAGGTTATAAACTATCTCTTTGCCAAATTTCATCCAAATCCATTCAGCCGTTTTTGCGTGGTTGAGCAACAAACATCCAAACACACAAACATTCACATTTATAATATTAAATAAATTATAGGGTCTATTTTCTAATTATGAATGAAACGAATGCCTTCATATCATGCAGTAGGGTAGTTGTTTTCAGGCAAAAGGTCGTCCCTTCAAGGCTCTGGCTTCGTCTACCTCTTTTAAAGTACGGTATGTAGGTAATAATAATGCCCTACGCCCCCTACTTTTTTTTTTTTGATGTTGGTAAATCATCAAATGACTTCTTCCCCTCTGGGTGGAGCGGAAGGGCGTGTCAGACTTTTACTGACTAAAACCCACCCGTGTTCCTTCAGTTGCCTGTTGCCAAGGTCCCGGTATCCCTTTCAGACTTTCCCGCAACCCTGGCAGGCATAGGTACGTCATAGCGGTCCCCGCTGGCCCCCCGGGACTTAAACATAACTGGCAAAATGTGGGAGTATCAACATAATAAGGTAGGTCACCTCTGCCTAACCGTTCGGGGCATTACAGGCGTGATGTTATGATGATTATGTAATTATGAATAGATATAATTGTTACCAGCAGCTGCAACTTTGTTTTGCATTGGCGATCTACCTCTATTCGGACTTCGTGGGGGCGTTCTATTCTTTTCTGAAAATACATATTTTCATGCTCAAGATTAAGTTTATGTAGGGATACTTATGAAAGTAGGTACCTACATTATACAAGCTTATACAAAAATTTTAAAGTAGGTACCCACTTAATTATATTATGTACTTATAATTACATAAGTATAAAAAGAGGGTTAGAGCTTATTGGTCTTAACTAGGTACTTTATAAGTTTTGCTATGACTGCGACAAACTGTATATGATCACGTCTATAAAATTTATGAAAATAGTGCACGTTATAACAGTATCGTGGCCGGAAATTTAAAAGGGTCATCATATATATTTCCATACATTTTACTTCACTGTGCTATCGTGAGGCTGTACCTACGTCCACGATAACATGGCCAGGATAGAAATTATTAAAGCGCACATCGGTATTCAAAACAATAATTGGGGTTTAGATGCAAAATCGACCTTCGGCCAAACATGAGCTACCACAACGCGGGACGCGGGACCGACACGGGAGCGCCATATTATAAACAAAACACGAGCAGCGTCCGCCGCGCAGTAGACGCTCCAGCTTCGGTCCCGCGACCTGCGCTGTGGTCGCACAAGTTTGGCCGAGGGGCTTCAGTCTAACCAAAACTACGGGTAACAATTCTAAGTGGGTTGGTGTTGTTGGCATAAGTGAGTCAAGGACAAAGGTTTTTATTACCTAGAACAAAAATTCTTTTTTGGTTTACCTGCAGTCCAGTGTTTTATTTCGGGTGGATCGTGATGATCTTTTTTCAATTTATACGTAGGAGGGTTCATGTAATCTGGAAGAGGGATTTATTCATTAGTCGCTACATGGGTGACTGCAAATCGGCTAACGTAAGGTAGAACAGCCTTAGGCTAGGTGGAGTCACGATCTTTGTAGGATGGCTGGTAGAAGCTGGATATGAGTTGCCGAGGATTGAGTTGAATGGCATGAGCAGTGGCGGAAAGCCAGTCGTGGGCACTCTATGGTGTTTTCACCTACCTATAGCGGGCGTAATAATTATACTCTCCCTACATCAATTGCCTCGCAAGCAGCAGGATTACTTTAGGGAGATGCATATTCATCTCCTTATTATGCTGTTCAAGAAATGCAAAATTGTAGGATGCGAGCGAGCGACGAGAGCTCGAAATTCACCTCGTCTCGGAATTCTTACGGAAATAGGAGTTGCTTTGTCGACTTATGGAGAAAACGTTTGAGAGTTAGAAGAATATAGGATGCAAGAGCGAGCGAAGACTCAAGACCCCGTGACTCCCGAGGTTTTCTTGAGGAAATTCATACATAAATAGGAGTTACATTGTCGAGCATCCTACGTATGCAAAAAAAAATGTAGGGTGCTAAAAATTTTCCTCCAACTTGAAACAACTTATACTTTAGGTCAGTGGTTCTCAAACTTTTTTGATGGCCCGGAACCCCAAAATAAAAGAAAAAGTTACGTGCATTCTTATAATAGCACAGATATTATAATACTACGTAATAATAGGTAATCATGATACAATGTAAGTGTACACTATAATTATTATTTAATTTTATATTATATATAGTATATTATAAGAAAAAAAAATAGAATGGGATGTATGAAACTGTTTCTTATTTTTCATCAATCGGTTGATATTAGGTTTGATAGAAGATAGAAGAAGAGAGAGAGAATGATGGATAGAAGAGGTTTATTTTTTGGGAGTGCCTCCGCTGCCGGCGCCGGCTCCCAAAAATAACGCCATTGGGAACCGGCAGTGACATTAATGCCGGCAGCGGATGTTTTTAATCTCGGCTGCCGGCAGTAATGTCATCGCCGACTCCCATAACCCTTACAGTATTCAGAACCCCAACTAACTAACCGTAACTAAAATATGTTTTTCTGCATATTCTAGTCGTTTTTGCGATTAAAATTATAAAACCTAATCTTACTAGTTCGGTTTCGGGTAGTACTTTATGACTTTATTACTGGAATATGGAAAAAGAAATGCTCTATTACATGTTTTTTTTATTATGCCTACCCTGCCTATCTACTCCATACTCCAAACTGACAACCAAAGTCAGCGCCGGCATCCAATTCAGCAACCGGCGCCGGCAGCGGAGGTACTTCCTTATTTTTTCTTCTCATTTTTGTTAGTATTCTTGTGGAGCCCCCACAAAGGCTTTGCGGAGCCCCAGGGCTCCGCGGAGCACACTTTGAGTATGGCAGCTATAGGTTATAATTATACTGAACGTAAACATATTTTGACCTTGTTTGGGATTTGAAAAAGTACTTCTTAAGATTTGGACCGGGGCCCGAAGCGGACCGCCTCTGCCACCTCCCCTAAGTCCCTTACGGAAATCACCCCTACAGCCAGGAAATAAGTCTCTATATAAGTAATAGTCGCTGTCGAAATCAAATCGTTACCATGGATGTGCGGTATACAGACTGATATAAGTAGGTACATAAACATTATGTTTAGTGAAACCCAGTGTAAACAATACTTACCTCGATTTTTGTCCGTTGTTTTTTGTCTAGGCGGACTTCTGCTATTAGATCTTCTACCGTTTATAGACGTGGCGGAAGGTCGTAAGGCTGGAAAATCAAAACGTGCTGAGAAAAACTAAATGTAAAAATAAAAGTAGAAAAATCTACTTTTATCCTGTACCTAGACAAATGATGCTGAGTTCTATATTGTACTACATTTCATTTGAATTTGCATGCTAAGGTATGAGTACACCCTGATTCAAACTTAATGGCGGTTCGGAACATAATACTTAGGAAGTGCCTCCGCTGCCGGCGCCGGTCGCTGAATTGGCTGCCGGCGCTGACTTTGGTTGTCAATTTGGCTCAATTAAAAACATATTATGTAGTAAAACCGAACTAGTTAGATTAGGTCAAATATTATTTGTAATCGCAAAAAAAGGTTTAGGTTAGAACTGTGACCCCCTACGACCAAAAACGACTAGAATGTACAGTTTTTTCTTTTTGTTATGCTTAGTTAGTTGGGGTTCTGAATACTAGAAGAGTTTCATAAACGCCGCGCCGCCGGTGTCTATTATGGGAGCCGGCAGTAATGTCACCACCGGGTGACATTACTGCCGACAGCCGAGATTAAAAACATTATAGGCTGCCGGCAGTAATGTCACTGCCGGTTCCCAATGGCGTTATTTTAGGGAAACGGCGCCGGCAGCGGAGGCACTCCCTAATACTTATGAGGCCCTGCGAGTCGCTGCGCTGTATGTAACGAATTCACGGGTCAGCGGGCGTGAGGGATGGGGTATTACGCAGCGAGTAGCGCACTTCCGAGCCGCCATTAAGTTTGAATTGAACTGTAACAGGGTGTAAAGTTCCTCATCCTCAAATTGAAAAGGAAGGATCCTCAAAAAGGACTAGGCGTCGGAATGTTGAGGAACGGTGCAAAATACAACCAGCGTTTTTCCACTGACTGGAACCGGCAACTTTTCCCTGTTCAATAACTACTAATTATGGAGGCTACATTGTCGCGTTACCGCGAACTTTACTTCGTGCGCTCTCTGTTGCTCAGCGAGACGTCGAGCTGTGTGCGAGAGAGAGCGCGCGAAGTTTAGTTCGCGATGACGCGACAATGTAGCCCCAGCATATAAGTTCTTTGAAAAAATGCACTCACATTTAGCGCCGAGGTTGGCTCTCAGGATGGGAATTTTAGTATCCGGAAAGACATTGGGACTAGTATTCGACTCCCGTAACTTGTTCCCGGATACAGTGACCTTCGTAGCTGTCCAAAACAAAACGGCAAATACTATTATAGTGACAATCAAAATCCCTCCGCTACCCCCGTGCGGATAGATGTAGGTAGTGATGCGAGCCACGCGCCAAAATATTAAATGCCCGAGTACGCTCGTGACAACATCAAATCTATGAAGCCTTACTGAAATAGAACCGTCGAAAGGTCGGCTGTTAAACTGTTAACTTTGATATTTATAATATCTCAACTAAAACAATCTGCCGTGTGGTAACTGTCGCGCAACTATAGAACAACATAAACGCAACAGTCGGACAACATATGCGCAAAAGGTACAATAGCTGCAGCTAAAGCGCAACAGTTAGGCACCTAAAGCGCCGCAGTTAGGCAACTAACGCGCAACAGATAGGTAACTAACCCGCAACAGTTAGGCACCTAACGCGCACCAGTTAGGCAACTAACGCGCAACAGTTAGGCAACTAACGCGCAAGAGTTAGGCACCTAACGCGCACCAGTTAGGCAACTAACGCGCAACAGTTAGGCAACTAAAGCGCAACAGTCGAACAACATAAGTATGGCGATGGGCAACAGTGAGGTAACAGGCGCGCAACAGTGACAAAACAGCAGTGCTCATTGAACGCATAATTATAATGTTGGCACTTCACTTGGCGTATTCGCCAAACGCGTTCACGTTATTTGGGTATTACAAAATAATACTCCCTATTTAAGTATAAGTATTTACTGTAATTAAAAAAAAAAAACAACCGACGATTTCCAATAGTTCGAACGACGTCTTTGGTTTTGAATTTTCGTTTTGTGCCACTGACTTCAGAAATTAAATTTATTTTTCACTTTGTAGTGTTTTTTTGTAAGTCGGTTGTATTTTTTATGTAAACAGCTTTTATTTTTCACTTTGTTGGACCTACCCCACACAAATTCGTACCACTACCTGCTATGTAAATAGAGAGACAGGATCTCATCCATATAGGCTAAGTGGAAAAAATACGTATTATTGAAGGTAACTCAAAAAGTACCCAAGCAAAGTGAATAAAATTTATATGGGACCACCTCTGAAGCATGACCTACTAAGCAAAAAAAGAATCATCAAAATCATTCATAAATTGGCGGAGTAATCGCGTAACAAAAAAATACAGTCGAATTAAGAACCTCCTCCTTTTTGAATTCGTTTAAACATAACGTGAATAAAGGCAAACAGGCGTGACGCGACTTTTACAAAACAATTTCTGAGAAAACTTCACGGCGAACAATGCGGCCGCGCGTCGCGTCGCGCGACATGTCGCGCCAATATGTAAGAGCCTTAATTGCGCAGACACTCTAAGTGTAGTGCCAGCATATGCGAGTTTAACGAAACCTGTTACTCACGTATTTTGGTGCTGATCAACTTTGGTCGCTGAAGGGAGGCATTTTGGGAGGGAGAGTCTCTGTTTTCCGCTTGAAAAAACATTCCATTAATCAACAGAAATACGTGGTAGTGTCAAATGTCTTTATACACTATTTCAACAGCAGTTACAAATATGTCCAGTTAAGAGAAAAAATGTATTTTAAGAACTCTTTCCATCGTTTTCTGTGCGGTATTCTCTGTATGGGAAATAACTTCATTTGTGATTTGAGATGCGCTAAACCTACCAATTAAGGCACTCAAGCACCCAATCGTACGCACGCGCGTTTTATAGGCGAGCACTTAACAGGCAGCGAAATGCTATTTTACGAAAATCTAGCAATAAGGCATTGTCCTAGCTGGATGACTCGTCACGAAATGCCTACATCAATAATCACTATTATGTACCTTTATACTTCTTGTTGGGAGATTTCGTGCTGGTACCATTTGTAGGAGCGAACTTTTCAGCGACTTCTATAAAAATAAATTATTTGCATAAAATGTCTAGAATTAGATCTCTAACTATAATAGAGCGGGAGTTGGAATCGCAATTGGTCTGTTTTTAGGATTCTGTAGTCAACAAGGAACCCATGGTTCCCTTGGTTTCGCCATGTTCGTCTGTCAGAGAATCTTATTATTAGAACGTTGTAATTTGTCATGGGTACCTATACATATTATTCACGCCGACAAAGTGGTTAAACAAAATCAAGTTAGGGTTTTTTTTTTGGGTCTCCCCTACACGTCGTAAAGTGGCAATATAAATTGTTTTCTCGTCTTTCCCACAATGTGAGGTGTCGTTCAAAAACATTTTGGGTGTGTGATAGATAACCATTTATCGATACAGGGATCCGAAGTACGAACTTCTCAAGATAAAATTATCAAGTGACTCACTACGGCTGTCTTGTGGCCACGGCTGGTCTCTCCTGATGGTTAGCTTTTTGTTAACTGGTGTCACCAACGGTTTGCCGTATCCCTTGCATTCTGCGCTCTTACAGGCGCCAGAACCTGGAAACAATAGTCATGAAGAGGGCGACCTACAGAAATTCAATGGGCAAAACCCGTGCCAAAAACGAATTCAAAATGGCGTCGCTATACATTTCCTTTTTTATTTGGTCAAAAGTACCTACAACTCTGCTTAACCTCATAAGGCGTGATGTTATGTGTCACAAGTATCTGTATGTATACCAGCAGGATCAGCAGTGCAAAAGAAAAACCTTAAAATTTGCTGGTGCCAAATCGTCCGAGCCGAATGATATTAAATACATACTCACGAGCACCCTTATCTCGACCTCTACCGTGGTTCAAGACATCCATCACTTCGTCGGCAGTGGGTGGATGCCCTGGCCATACGTTGTTCATAGTTCTTGAACGTGCTATAAATGAAAATTGTGGTTCACGAATTGCACTAAGATAGGTTTGGTCTTCAGTCAGAGCTCTAGTTGATAGAAGATTTGCAAAGAGATTGGCGATAAATGAGCGCCTGCAATACTGCACGACACGAGAACTTTATTATAAAACTAGCCGGTGCCCGCGGCTTCGCCCGCGTGGATGTCGGTTATTATACAAAAACCTTCCTCGAGAACCACTCTATATCCATTGGTGAAACCAGCATGAAAATCGGTGCAGTAGTCTTTGCGTTTATCGCGAACAGGACGACAGACAGACGCGGCGGAAGACTTTGTTTTATAATATGTTATGTAAAGATATAATCGGCTAACTGCTGCGCAACAGTTCACTCACCCACTTTTACAATATTAAGGTAAAATAAGCAGGTTTTGAAGCTTATTTCTCTTTTGATTTAAAAAAAAACCTATGTTTTCGTTTGAACCATTATTTCATAAAAAATAGGTCATGGTGTACTCACTATCAACACACACAAGTCCCGATGGGCAGTTACTAGGCGCTCTGACAAAGGTGGAGATTTCGCTTGCTGAGCGAGCTATAAACAAAACGTTTTATCAGCGTCAGATAGGTATCAACTCCCAACGATCGACAGCGCAGTTTCGATCTAAAGTATAAACGGTGGAGAAAGGAGATATTTCACAACTGCTTCGGTGAATAAGCCTTAAGTAACTTAGCGGGTTTTAGACTTTTCTGATTACTTGGCATTTTATCTGCAAATCGAATGCCAAGTATGTTGCAGATGAGAGATTGCCCAGCCCATTGCAGTGTTCGTTCCTCAAGATGAGCAAGATGTAGGTTTTTTTTTTTATTAGGAAGGAATTCCTCACGAACTGGACACGTGGCCAGCCGGTTGATGGCAATCCAATAGGCTCGGCCTTTTTTTATACATGGAACTGAAAAACATGATTGGCGGATTGTGGGTTTACTACGCATAAACCTCTGCCTAACTCCTCAGGGAATAGCAAAGAGTATTAAGGCTATATAGTCATCGGGCTATATTATTAAGGTTATATAGTCATTGGGAAATAGCTACATGCGTGATGCTATGCGTGGAAAGCACGCGGTACAGTCGTGTAGTGTCGACGCACGCTGTCCACCGCTAACCCATACAGTTATGCTCCTTGACTAACTGAGAATGACATATTTACGTATTGCAGCAGCAAATATTTCCGGAGGTTTGTTCTTCTCCGATGCTGCCTCCTGCTTCCCCTTCATAGGATGCTCCTTACATCGCTCTTTACTTCGATCTTTACTTCGGTCCTTACTTCGCTCCTTGCTTGGCTGCCCTACACATGCAATGCAAATAAGTTATTTAATAGGGAGTGGCCTCCGCTGCCGGCGCCGGCTTCCAAAAATAACGCCATTAGGAACCGGCAGTGACATTACTGCCGGCAGCCGATGGTTTTAATCTCGGCTGCCGGCAGTAATGTCACCGCCGGCTCCCATAATGGACACCGGCGGCGAGGCGGTTATGGAAACTCTTCCCGTATTCAGAACCCCAACTAACTAACCCTAACTAAAATATTTTTTTCTGTACATTCTAGTCGTTTTTGGCACTCGCTGGCCGCTGCCGCGGCACCGCTCGTGAGCAGGGGGTCACAGTTCTAACCTAACCTAACATGACCTTTTTTTGCGACTACAAATATTTGACCTAATCTAACTAGTTCGGTTCCGGGTAGTTTATACTTTATTACTCAAATAGGGACATTATTGATTATGTAAAAAATAAAAATACATGTTTTTTTAATTATGCCAAATTGACAACCAAAGCCAGCGCCGGCAGCCAATTCAGCGACCGGCGCTGGTGGCCAATTCAGCAACCGGCGCGGGCAGCGGAGGCACTTCCTATTTATTATGTTAAATAACAGAACCCAAAACCAAAAAGCCTTTACCTAAAGCAGTCTACGGACGACCCAAAAGATTCGCGCTCAGAGCTAGCAACCAATTTGGCGAGAATCAACAAAATGACCCGTATGCTGATGTTAATATCCGAGGCCGTATAGAGTATACTCTTCGTAACGTGTCGATGGCAATCTGGATTCGGCCCAAAATTCAGCTACGTGTTTGGCGCCATCACTATAGCGTCTATCAGTTCCTGTAACGTGCAGCTAACAGGACACTCAGGATATAATATTAAGTGTCCCATCATTTGTGGAACAGCATCACATACACGCCAAGGCGGAATGTAAATGTAAGAGTACTTATTAGGAAGGAATTCCTCACGAACTGGACACGTGGCCAGCCGGTTGATGGCAATCCAATAGGCTCGGCCTTTTTTTATACATGGAACTGAAAAACATGATTGGCGGATTGTGGGTTTACTACGCATAAACCTCTGCCTAACTCCTCAGGGAATAGCAAAGAGTATTAAGGCTATATAGTCATCGGGCTATATTATTAAGGTTATATAGTCATTGGGAAATAGCTACATGCGTGATGCTATGCGTGGAAAGCACGCGGTACAGTCGTGTAGTGTCGACGCACGCTGTCCACCGCTAACCCATACAGTTATGCTCCTTGACTAACTGAGAATGACATATTTACGTATTGCAGCAGCAAATATTTCCGGAGGTTTGTTCTTCTCCGATGCTGCCTCCTGCTTCCCCTTCATAGGATGCTCCTTACATCGCTCTTTACTTCGATCTTTACTTCGGTCCTTACTTCGCTCCTTGCTTGGCTGCCCTACACATGCAATCCAAATAAGTTATTTAATAGGGAGTAAGCTGCCGGCGCCGGCTCCCAAAAATAACGCCATTAGGAACCGGCAGTTCATGCCATTAGCAGCCGAGATTAAAACCATCGGCTGCCGGCAGTAATGTCTACTGCCGGCAGCCGATGGTTTTAATCTCGGCTGCCGGCAGTAATGTCACCGCCGGCTCCCATAATGGACACCGGCGGCGAGGCGGTTATGGAAACTCTTCCAGTATTCAGAACCCCAACTAACTAACCCTAACTAAAATATATTTTTCTGTACATTCTAGTCGTTTTTGGCACTCGCTGGCCGCTGCCGCGGCACCGCTCGTACGTAGGGGGTCACAGTTTTAACCTAACCTAACATGACCTTTTTTTGCGATTACAAATATTTGACATTTTTTTTTTTCCGGGGTGGAAAATCCTCATGGATGTCCTCCGCCCTGGGGCGGGCGGAGGGGTCTCTCAGACTCTTACTGACTAAAAACCACCCCGGTGTTCCGACTCACACCTACGCCGGGGGTCGCGGGAACGTAAAAATCTTCCGCAACCCCCGACTGGTGCCGGCCCGCCACTGCGGGCCTCCTCGGGTCTGGGGGGGAAGTGAAGTGTTTGACTCCCCCCGTGACGTCTAAGAGGGGCGCGCGTGGAAAACTACGCGCCGCCACCGGTCCTGATGTGTGGGGGGCGACGGACGTTCCCGAGCCCGTCACCCCTGGACCCATTTAGGGGGGCTGGAAGAGGGCGTTATCCGCCCTCCGCCGACGCCCGGTGCGCCTGCTGCGGGCCGGGTGACTGGATGAGATCTCCCTCTCCCTTTCCGCAGCCTCCTTCTGCGAGACGACTGTCTCGCAGTAGGAAACCACCGCGTTCCAGGACTCCTCGCTGCCGACCATGGCATTGACTACGGCCGACAGCGACAAGTCACTGCCTACTTCTGAGATGAGGGCACGGCACGGCTCCTCCCAAGCGGCACACTCTGCCAGCGTATGCCGCGCCGTGTCCTCCCGGCAGTCGACGCAGTGGTGACAACGAGCGTCCGGCTCCCTGTTTATGCGACACAGGTACTTCCCGAAGCAACCATGCCCCGACAGCACCTGCGTCACCCGAAACGACAGGGAGCCGTGCCTCCTCCCGAGCCAGCGCTCGAGCACTGGCCGGACCGCCTCGATGATGTCGAGGCCGGCGGTAGGGCGTGAAAGCCTGTCCCGCCATTCCGCCACCAGGACCTCGCGAAGCTGAGACCGATGCAGCTCAATGTGTCGCTGCATCGGTGATCGCCCCGCGCCCTCGCTTCCTCGCGCCACCGGTACGATGACGCGAGTACTTTCGCCTCGAGGTCCAAGGGCGGGGATCCGGCCAGTGCACAAGCCGCCTCGTAGGAGATCGTGCGGTACCCTCTGATGAGTCTGACGGCCATCGCTCTCTGCGGCCTGCGCAGGACTGCGATACTACCGGCCGTCAGGTCAGCCGCCCAGATCGGGGCCCCATAAAGAGCCATCGACCGCACGATCCCCACGTAGAGCCGCCTACAAGCGGCGCTCGGGCCCCCCAGATTGGGAAGCAGCGTTGACAGCGCCCCAGCAGCGCCCAGCAACTTGGACGCCAGCCGTCGGAAGTGGGGCCCGAAGTCCCACCGGCTGTCGAGCACCAATCCCAGGTACTTCATGGTAGACTCGACAGCGATCCAAGCCCCCCCGACCACGATGTGTGAGCCGGGTGGCGGCGCCCGCCGGGGGTCATGAAACACCATGGACTCCGACTTGCTGAGGGCCACCTCCAGGCCTAGGCGACGTATGCGGCCCACCACCTGTGAGACCGCAGCCGTCGCCAGCAACGCTGCCTCCCTGTGCGAGCTCCCCCGGGCAGTGACCAGCGTGTCATCCGCGTAACACGTCAGGTCTACCCCCCGGTCTAAGCTCGCCCCTCAGCACCCAGTCGTACCCGATGTTCCACAGGAGTGGGCCTACAACCGAGCCCTGTGGAACACCGCACGA
Source organism: Lithophane ornitopus (assembly GCA_948473465.1). Taxonomy (NCBI): domain Eukaryota; kingdom Metazoa; phylum Arthropoda; class Insecta; order Lepidoptera; family Noctuidae; genus Lithophane; species Lithophane ornitopus. The sequence goes on along the minus strand of OX419622.1, from coordinate 14,189,764 downwards.
CATGCGGCGCTGGTTTCCGCCATCACGTCCCATGTAGGTGACACACCTCTCCGACAGATAAGCCCCAAAGATTTGGCGGAGGTAGGGAGGATCTAACTAGTTCGGTTCCGGGTAGTATATACTTTATTACTCAAATAGGGACATTATTGATTATGTAAATGTAAGAGTAGGTAGGTAACTATTCTGAGTAATTATTGTTTAGGGGTATGAGGAACAGGGTGTAAAGTTCACTCATCCACCATAGAAAAGGGAGGATCCTCCGACCAGACGGGTGTTGTGTCTGGCGGGCAACTGCCCAACGATAGATGTTGGGTTCTTGTATATATGTCTATTGCACGGTAAACTTTAATTGCGCGATGCAGGGTTTATGTGACGTCAGGATTTTTGAGTGACGTCAGGTCTTTGATGCGTTCGCATGCGGCGATGTAGATACCGCCACAATTGTTACAGTTCAAAAAAAGAGATGGAGCTACACTGATACTCCCGCTTCACAGTCGCTTTGATCGCGCAGGTTTGGTCGAAGCTTTAGGAAATGAATTAAAAAAAAGTCCTTCCGTATTGCTCATTTGCGGTACGTTGTTTGTCAGTAAATGAATCTAAGATTTTAATTAAGAAGATTTACTTACGAGATGTGTTTCGTGGGGTTGCGTTCCTCGGTGTAGTTTTCCTCGAACCCGGCGAGTCAGAAGCAGAATTGCTCCTGCTACTTATGCTTCGCGGATTTCTCATCGCGCCCGAAATTCTCATACCCTTGGTCTCTTGACGGAGCCCTGAAGAAACGGATACGTTTTGCAGATATTGCAGGTGGCGGAAAATCACTTCCAAGCATTTAGGCACGCTGGCATAAGCATAAGATATAATAAATGATTTATTTTGGACCAAATTATAGTTCGATTTAAACTTAATGGCGGCTCGGAAATGAGTCGAGTCGCTGCGCAGTAAAAATTTCATGGGTCAGTGGGGTTAGGGGTGGGGTACTGCGCAGCTTGTAGCTAACTTCCGAGCCGCCATTAAGTTTGAACCGAACTGTACCTCTATGTAACCTTCTACGTATTTTGGAACGAATGAGCGAAGTTCATTTATTTATTGTTTTTTTATTTTTAAGTATGCCACTAAACAACAGTAGCACGACTAATCTAGCGACGATTCGACGTAAAAAGGATCTTCTCCATGGGAGTGAACTACCTTCTGACGTTTTATAAATGCCCATAAAATATTTTGAATTTGATTAGGGCTCAACTTACGTGAAGCGTTGCTTTCTCTGTAGCGCGGGCGCGTATACGGAGTAGCTACAGCGGAGCACGCGGCGCCGGCGCCGCGACACGTGTTATTCCGCCGATTGCGATTCATTGAGTGTTTGGATTCTAAAATTATAATTAATCAAAATTTTAGGAAAATCGTCTACGGTTACAATACTATATATAAATAAATAATATAAAATATATTGACAAAAAAAGGTGTTACATTTTCATTTTAAGCCCTAACACCTGGGGGCCTACTGCCATCGCTTACAGCAGTATTATTTTAATATTACTTCAGTGTAGGAAAGAGATGAAGCTCGACAGCACGTATAGCTCCATCTCTGTGGTAGTAATATAAATAAATAATATAAAATATATTGACAAAAAAAGGTGTTACATTTTCATTTTAAGCCCTGACACCGGGGGGCCTACTCCCATTGCTTACAGCAGTATTATTTTAATATTACTTCAGTGTAGGAAAGAGATGAAGCTTTACAGCTCGTATAGCTCCATCTCTGTGGTGGTAGGCCTCATAATTTTTGATGGTGGGATATCATCAAATGACTTCTCCCGCTCTGGGCGGAGCGGATGGGCGTGTCAGACTTTTACTGACTAAAACCTACCCGTGTTCCTTCAGTTGCCTGTTGCCAAGGGCCCCAGTATCCCTTTCGGACATTCCCACAAGTGGTAGGCCCGTTCTATACTATGTATGTGGTGAGCTGTGTTCTATGATATTACCTGTTTTCCGGGAGTCTTCAAATATGTGTCTATCTCATACTTAATTTATCTATCATTGCTTCATTTTAATTCTTTGTAGCTATTGTAATATAGTTATTTTATTCTAGGTACGTAGTATACAAAATATTGTAAAACATTTTAAAAGAGCAATTATGCAAATTCTTCTCCATATGAAACTACCTTTTGGAAGGGGCAACAAGAATCAATTCTATTTTCTTGTAAATTTTGACTAGAAGTGCCTTTTATGTGCCTAATTGAAATAAATTTTGACTTTGAAATACATGATTCAACTAATTGGTCATGTAATCACATTAGGAGTGGTACTTACCTAATTAAAATTGTAACTATATTCCATTTGAAATAAGATGAGACATTTAAACAAACCTTCTGTCCTTCAAGACTGTAAAAAAGGCGTAAATTTCTTATCTCAAACTAGCTTCCGCCCGCGTGGTATGTCGATAAAAAGTAGCCTATGTCCTTTCTCAGGCTCTAGACTATCTGTGTACCAAATTTCATTTAAATCGGTTCAGTAGTTTTGGCGTGAAAGCGCGACAGACGGACAGACAGACAAACTGACAGACAGAGTTACTTTCGCATTTATAATATTAGTAAGGATGGAGTATACGTCTATTGTATTTTATAATGGATTTCCGCAAATTTACGCCTTAAGCAATTAACTATCTTAAACATCGTTACCTACAAGATTTGTGCATAAGCCTAACTACTCAATTCTTACAAGATATGGGAGCAAAGGGTGAACATAATGAAACCAAGATTACATGAAATTATTTATTAATAACTGTAACAACATAACTATACGTATAACTAAATGTACTTTATACAAATCTAATGCATTCTATGCGAACTTATTACAGTCTATCGTTTGCCTTAACTTAGTTAAGGGCCGACGCACACTGCGACAAAATGTCTTGGATTAAATCATGCGCGTGGGCAAGATCGCGTCATGAAAGGAGTTTTGTCGCAGCCTGTTGCATTTCTTAATGTCGCGAGAAATAATCGAAATTGAACCTTATATCAGAGAGTGAAGGTTACAAATGTGAAATCCAATAACTATACCTTGAAATTCGAGCGTGTCCAGTTTTCAATGGCTGAGTTCTGCCTTTAGTATACAAAATATGCTTCTACATACATTTTTGAAGCTAAGAATCTGTAAACTCTAGAATATTACTCCGCAAAATCTTGATAATAAATACGGTAAATTATCATCATGATTAACATTTCAAAAAATAAATACCTACCTACAATTAACTCAGTTTAAACTGGACACGCTCCAGAAAGGTAGAAAAAAAAGAAAAACATAATATTACATAATTTATGTCTAAATGCCTATTCAGCTATAAGCGATATCGCTGTCGCGCTCGGTAGCGATACTGGACCAGAGGCCCTAGACAAAGTGTCAATCTATCAGCGATAACGATGATCGAAAAGGCAAAAATGTATAGGACTGACATAAGCAAATCGAAAAGCTTATGTCAATCCTGTTGAAAGTCGTTGTAGAAATACGAAACGCTTTCGAAGCGATTGTCACTTGTCTAGACCCTCAGAGGGCTTAGAAGTGACAATCGCTTCGAAAGCTTTTCGATAGCTTATGACCAGTCACATACAGTTTTGCCTTTTCCTTCATCGTTATCGCTGATAGAATGTCACTTTGTCTAGGGCCTCAGTATCGCTACCGAGAGCGACAGCGATATCGCTTTTATCTGAATAGGCCTTAACTCCATTAGCAGAATTCCTAGCTAGTATTAACTTCATCTGTACGTGTATTTGAATTATCCTGCTCCATATCATCATTGCTTTTACTATCATTCGATATCACACATTCTGTGCTAAACTTACGCGCTCGTACAGGCGACACCTTTTCACTACTTTTCGAGGACCGTTTGGTCTTACTAATACCAGGCAAGCTACTCTCCTCCTCGTTTGTCTTGTTATTATCGTTGCTATGGTTACGGGAGCGTTTAGGTGCCTCGTCAGAGACGCTAGACGCGCTACTATGGTTACGGGAGCGTTTACCAGGCGTAATGCTAGGTGTAGAAGCGCGGCGTTCGCGAACGCGTTGTCTCTGAGCCGCCTTCAGTTCCAACTCGACGCAATGCTCTGCAAACATCAGTTGGAGCGGCGCGTACATGTGGGGTAGCAGCTCTAGGTCGCTCATTGTGATCTGAGGACAAGAGTTACCGATTAATATTATAGAAATTGGTACTTGTTTATAAGTGTCTCTGCATGAATGTTGAATATATCTTATGTGCATCATCATCATACAGTACAAATTTTTTTCTTAATGTCCCTCGGCAAACTTCGTGTTTCGTCAGTCGTCGGATTTCTATCATTTGCCCTTTGCCCTTGGTGCAGACCGGACGCTCTCAATCGACTTGGAAGTATTGTTAATACTCTTTTAACTTAATGTAATTTATTTAAAAAAATGAGAGGAAATAGTTTTACTGTTCTATTTAGTTCACACGGAAATCAAAACAAAACAACAATAATGTTCTGAATTCAAATGATTATATAAGATAAATCTAATAATTGATGGACATGGAAATTAACATTCGTTTGTATTCGGAAATGCGATGATTCCCGAGGGATATTAAGAAAATAGTTTTACTGTACATGATATACCTACATCACAGCCTGCATGTTCTTCTTCGAGCGGATGGTAAATAAATGTATTATGTTAAATGAGTTGGGCCCAGTAGGTAGTCACGCCAATCGTGGCATCAGTGGCGTGTTTTAGGTCTTCACAATTGCAGGTGTATGGACACTTTGGACCCTCCAACATGTGGGAAATAGTTTGGAATTTTTTTACGTACCTGCATGTTATCGAACGCGATGCCGACGCTGTTGTTGTTGTGAAGTATGTGCGAGTTGAGTCGCGGCAGGCGCGCGTATCTCTGACTGAAATGCGTCAACACCGTGTAGCGAGCGTTCATCTGCCGCCCGATGTCGATCGCTTGTGTTGTTGTCGAGTGCATTTTCGTTCGAGCTTCATCTGCTAATTCGTCCTCCATTGTCGCTTCGTGGATTAGTAGGGTTGAGTTTTGGCCTGAAACAGAAATTAGTTTGTTATTTCGAAATTTACATCTGAACAGCTGTTGTTTGACGTTTTAACAGCTAGATTACGTGTTGTAGCTTCTTAAACTGAATGAAGGATAACGATATTTAGGTACATAGTTCATATTCCTCTGGCGCAGGTCAAAAAGTAAAGGGTTGTCCAAACATTGAGCGGTAATCGTGTGCGGCTGCCGCGCTGTTATTGGAAGACTGCCGCGCGCGAACGCTTCTGTCTACCTGCCGCGGACAAACATTTCTAGCAAACATTCGTCAGTAATTGTGTTTGGACGAATTATAAGCAGAGTTACGACACACGCAACCGCTTATATTCTAATGCCAACTGAAATGCGTGGCGTGTCTCGGATATGACCCGCAGTTCTGCCGCGCAAACATTCGCCTATTTAGTCCTAACTAGAGCGCGGCAGAAATGTGTCCTGTAAGGTATCTGTGTGTATTATATTGATATCCAACTCGATCGCCACTCCGAAAGTGTTCGGACATTACGAGACGGGACAGGGTGCTTAAAACGGTAACTTTAGCAGAATAATAATATGAAAATATTATGAATCAACGTAAACTGACAGTTCATAATATGATCTGCGTGTAATTCATATTACGAAAGAATTCATCTGTTTGACAGTTTTCTATGGAGATTCGTAAAATGGTCCACAAATTATGAATTGCTTTTAAGTCAAATTAGAGAAATTGCTAATGGCAGCTGGGATTCAGGAAATGAACTTCTTTTAGAGGAATTGCTAATGTGGCCGGTTTAGGCCCCCAGGTCGTCATTGCGACAACACTTACCGATCGTAACGAGCTCCTCACAAGGCAACGTGTCCCCGGAGTAGGTCAGTTTGTATCTGTGATCCACCGCGATGGCCACTCCGAAGGCGTTCGGACAGTGCGACACGAGGCAGGTGGTCATTGCTTGCACGCCGATGGCTGCTAGGACAGCTGACGACACGTCCGCGAGCTGTGGGTGGTCGTGTAGCTGTAATGAGAAATTATGGGTTATTTATTGGAGTGGTGATAAGATAGCATTATTTTAAGCTTTAAATGGCCGGTATTATGTTTGAGAATGACGCCTCGCCTCTCCTTTTTAACTCTAACAACTTTTCAACGGGATTTACCTTCCAGTTTGTGAGCTTATTTTTACCCGACTACGGCAAAGCCAAAAGGAAGGGTTATGTTTACAAGTTTTTTTTATTAGTCTCTTTTATGCCTAGAAGCAGCTCTTATTCTACGCTCTTTCTTGTTATCTGTTATAATTTTTATAACAATTTTAAGAACGCATAACAAGGTTCTACGCCGATAGCACACCTTCGCCGCGAAACCATAGCAGAGAAACCGAAGTAGTTCAATTGTAATGACTCGCGTCATGTTCCGCTACTCGAATCGGATTCGCGTAGCGGAACATGACGCGAGTCAGTACAATTGGAGATGTGCTACTAGCGTTAACAGTCAGTCGTGAACCTTTTTGACAACCTTTATCGCTAGTTGCAAGTATACATTCGCCATTACTTACCAAGTTCTGATTAGGTATGAGCGTGTAATCAGTCCGCAGCCGCTCGAACTGCGAGTGGTACAGCGTGAGCCACGTGACGATCTGTCCGGGCGCCAGCAGGTACAGCGGGGGCGCGGTGCCCTCGCCCGGGTATATTTCTTTCATCGCTTGCCGGCGAGCTTGGATTAAGCCGATTAGACCTGTGAGATTCAAATATTGTAAATGGGACATCGGAATCACTTTTACACAAATAACGGCCAGTTTCTTCATCAAAAGTAACAGTCAACTGTTCTTCCGCGCTGTTGGATTTACAACCCTCGCCTCAGCGCCGAGGATTGAAAATACAACAGTACAAGAAACTGGCCGTTAGTACAAAAAAAAAGGTAGATGGAGTCGACATTTCCTATATCCCTGAGAAGAAATCGCGAAACAAACTCAAAGGTCTCTTTTACTTTTTAAAGTCCAGACATAATCTTGGTCAGGCCATATGAGTACCAAGGAAAATATACAAGTGTCAAAGCGTATTTGCAAGTAAATATTTAGACGCACTTTTTCATTACGCGACTGTACGTGCCAGATTTTGACGCTAAACCGTCGCTTAAGGCCAGTTAAGACCCGAGTTAATAGACCTCTGTGCCATGTCGATTTATACTAAGTTATGAAAAGCATCTTCACTTACCGATATGATGATCGGCGTGTAAATGCGAGATGTAAATCGCATTCACTGTCCTGAGGAATGCGTTCACTTTCTTAGGTCCGTAGAAACGCACCAGCTGGCCAAAAGTGCCTTCTCCACAGTCCAATAATATTGAATGATGTTCACTGAAAATTTAACAAATATGCATATTTTTTTTCAGTCGGCCTTAAATAATTAAAACTGTGACATTCCAAAAGTGACGTGACCCCATTGTATACTCCATTTGAAATAAGATTAGACATTTAAATAAACCTTTTTTAAAGTCCGTTCAACCGATTTTCACTTCTATTGCGTTGGTGGCATAACAAATGGCAGCTGCATTAGACAGTTGGTATTGTGTAACCTTATTTGCTTGTAATGCCATCCTTATGCCTACGGTATAGAAGTCAAAGTCGGTTTAACAGACTGTAAAAAGTTTTGTTTAAGTGTCTAATCTTATTTCAAATGTATAGTTGGAAAAAGGCTAGGCAGATAATGATTCAAAAGCGACGTGTCACAACGTGTAATAACAGAAGACTAAATCAATTGATATTTTCAAAATATTGTTTACCAAAGTATGGCATATCTTGGTATTTATCATGGGGCAGTATATTTTAACTCACGCTAAACACAACATTATTACAATACTCACTCAATTTGCAGAACAATAGCGCTAGTATTCCTAGTCTTGCTGGGAATGCAGGAGCCCGTGCCCAAGAATACGACCTTGGGGAACTCTTTAGAGTCACATCGGGCATATCTCATGCTATCCACAAGACGACGGAACTGCTCCAAGCTGCCCACAAAGCCGTCCACGTCCATCGTCTCTTGAATGTAGTCTTGGATGTGCAGCTTCGGTTCTGCTGACCTGGGGTGGTGAAATAAGGGATAGTGTGTGATTGAAAGAGTGGAAGGCTTTGGTGAAATCATCTTGCAATTTTTGTGTTTTTGAAGCTACAGTAATTATAGTAAATTTGGGTGTACTATACCTAACCCTTCGGGGAAAGCAAGGTGATGTTGTGGTAATATAACTATCTCTATTGTTCTAGAATTTTTTCATAAATCATAGTTTTTTTCAGCTATTGCCATATGAAACATGCACTTAAGACTTAAGCTTCACACCAACACTATGTTAGAATTTTAGACTTAAGCTTGACACCAACACTATGTTAGAAATCGGAATAGTGTCTACTAATAATACTTGTCACGTGACAAATCATCATATATTGACATTAATGGAGTCTTTGGGAAGATTCGAGTAGCGGCACATGGCGCGAGTCAGCGATAGTCGTCTCAGCCAATGGCTTTATTGCCGAGAGCCTCGACCAACACCTATGGAGGCTCTCGTTGGGCAGCTGGATTAAGGGCTTGATTCAGAAAACGGTACTCCTGGACACGGCTTGCATTGTTAGGAGGTTCTTCTCTCTCTGGAGCCCTGAACGCCGCTAGCTTGGACAATGTTCCCGATACTGATGGGCTACTATTTTTTATATTTTTAAATGTTGTTTTTTTTCTAATACTAATATTTAAAAATATAATTTATATGTAAGAATGTAAACTGAATTAAAGAAAAAAAATAGAACCAACCTGTCCAGCTGCTTCTTGGGCCTCAAATGGTACATAGTGAGAGTCCTCCCCGCCAACAGTTCCAGTTTGGTGTTCGAGTCGCTCTCGTGCATCTCGGGAGCGTGCCCGTCGCCCTTAGCCGACCCCTCCAAGTTTATAATATTCTGGAACTGCGCGATCGCTATCTACAAATGATTGTATGTGATCGCACCTTCACCGCATGCATTGCTAAGCTACGTATAAAAAGTGTTTTGTAGGAAAAGCGTGGGACACTATACCAAACCAATTTTGTAACATGCCTTAGCACTGGAAAACAAATATTTTGCCAAAACCACAGACACGTCGGTATTCTAAACAACTCTGGTCGCGAACTGGTAGGTGTTGGTCGAGGCTCTCGGCATGATTTCTTAGTTATTATAAATATAACAATGGTCACGTGCAGTCGCACTCGCGTACCGCGCGTTATTTGCCTCAATTTGACCAGTCTTTAACTTTATTTGGAGTGACATGCACTGTATTCCAATACTCCTGAAATTGCAGTTGTAGTGTATACAACTGCAATTTTAGTCACAACACAATATGGGAAAAGTTAATTTACGTTAATTGATAAGAGTATCCGCCAATCCGCACTGGACCCGCGTGGTGGATTATGGCCACTCCCTCTCATAGAAAGGAGGCCTGTGTCCCAGCAGTGGGAACATTAAAGGCTGATTATGCTAAAGCGAGTTGTAAGGCCAAATTTGATTGTCATGCAAGTTTTAGCACATTGTAAATTTTAATTACACTAGGTTAGTTACAAGACAGTGCACACGGTCGGGAGTTAAAGGGAATTGCGAGGTAATGTCCGCAAACTTCACCTCAGAGTGCGTATTTTGCGTAAAATAAAAAGGAATGTGAATAAACTTACGCCAAACATAGAAAAGCACGAATACAACAAGCAACCAGAACCAGCTCCCGTCACCCGAATCCCATTACATAATAAAGGGGTTATAAAGGCCACTATTACATTGTCATATAATGATCACAGAACTCAAATTCATAGAAATATTTGTGTTGAATAAACAATTATTCTTTCTTTCTTTCAATATGAAAATAATATGACAGTGTAGTTCATGCAGTTTACTCGGTAAAGAAAGAAAAAATGTTTACTCAGCTGTTATAAAAGTGCTCTATAATTACGAAAAAGACGTCACTTTCATACATTCTGAAACTTATAGATTTTTATTTAAATATTAACCCGACTGCCCCAGAAGGAGGGTAATGTTTTTTTAGTGTCAGTGCTCCAGTAAAAATTCTTTATATTTCTGAGTACATGCACCATTTCACCCGCAGAAAGAAGGCTAATTAATTAAAGTCAATTGGTACAATAATGACAATGTTATATTAAAACATGCAATAACTTCCTCACACATTCTCAACACCAAAAAGCCTCCCACCACAACCGTACATACCTTATTCTTCAGTTCTTCCAACCCCTTCAGTCTCACAGGGCTATTAGTCTTAGGTACAGGGGGGTGTGCGTTCCACACCGCGGGTACGCTGACGTCACGCAGTAGAGGGAATATGTCAGGGTCTAGTAAATGCAGCTTGTGTTGAGTCCGGTGGACCGCTTCTGACCCTAGGCACGAGTTCTGGGAGTTGAGGACTAAATGGCGGGGGAGGGGACCGAAGAGAAACATGAAGGCGCGGTATCTGGAAAAATAAACGTTTTGACATATTGCTGGCGGTTTTTTTGTTTGTTTTATATGTCCGAAATCGTCATAAAACGTGCGGAAGGTACAAGAGAAAATTGAGTACGGAATTTCTAAAACAATTCCGAAACTGTTGTCGTCTCGCTCCCACGTTTTGTGACCACGACTGCCATGAACATTGGCGTTAGAATAGTCATCTACCAGAACAAAACCAATGCGTCAGTTGTACATGATTTGCTCTTATCCAAGTGTTGTCATCAATATTTTATTTTCTTGTATGAAACGCACTTTCTCTACTAAAGGATCTACTGTGACGATAGTAGCCATGAAATTATGAGATTTACTTGACTAAATCTATATGGCTAGTTATGTGGGCTGTAGCGTACGGTGAATAAGTAAAAAGTTAAATTAATCTTTTTTTAAACCCCCGACAAACACAAAGAATCTAAACAGGTAAAAATCATATGTATTATTTTGCCCTTTAAGTTTAATATAAAAGTTGTAGGTAATATTTTGATCCAAGCGTCGTCACGTCGGGGGACGGCTTATGAAAATAGGCAAAGCATACATTCATTATTCTTCCTAGTGTGTGTTGGTGTTTGCTAGCGACTCATAAACATGTTGCGCAATTTTTTTTCCCCATTAAGTTTAAATTGGATTTTAAAAATGGACTTACGTTGGATGATGAAACACGTCGGGAGGTGTGAAGTGCACGATAATGGAGGGAATGTTCTCCGGAGGATTGGTGCCGTTGTCGAAGTGAGCTGCGAATTCCGACTCCTTCAAGTAGGATAGCTCCGGTACATCTAAGACTGGAAGATTGAATGACAATTTAACATATTCTGTATTAGTAACCTATAGTTACAGTGATGTAAAGTTAGCTTTAACGTTTACAAATTTAGGATAAGTCCCTTTGTAAAGAAGCAAGATTAGTCTCAGATAAATAACTTGTAGTATCTCGTGTCAGCCAATAAAATTGTGGGTATAAAAAGAAAGAATAACGTTTATTTGAACACCGTTCGTGAAACACAAAATACAAATCTGTAAACTGTTAAAACTTGAGAACAGCTGCACCAAATTGGATAATTCTTTTTTGTTGTGTTCGTTGTTCTCAGCAAAAGGTTTGTAGGGTAGATAGGTATGTAGGTAGGGTGGGTAAGTAGCTAGGATAGAGTAGGTAGATAAGTAGGTGCGCCGTAGTTAAGTACTTAATTACCCTCGGGTCCAAAAACACACGAACTTTTTCCTTTACTAGTGTGAGAGACCTTGCTTATTGCCAAATTTCATGATTCTAGGTGAACGGGAAGTATCGTATAAGTTCTGATTTATTTGCGAGTATCAAAATATGTCGCATAAATGGCCGTATTTTTTATTGCGTTGACTTTAATATAAATATTGGTTGGTATTGGTTGACCATAGATCTATTAATTTGATATTAATTTCAACTTGATACCTCCACGCGTTCTTGAGAAAAAGGGCCTTGACAGATTGACAAACATACAGACAGACGGACAACGAAGTGATCCTATAAACAGCAACAATTCGTAGTCAGATTTTGTGAATCATTTTGCCACATGTTCCCTGAAACCTTCTTCTTCTTAAACCTACTTAATTATGTCAAATCTCACCAATAAAGACGGGTCCAGGGTCATCAGGCGTCTTCACGTCTTTGGACAGCACCAGGGTGCCGTCAGGTAGCAGCACGTCCAGGCCACTCTTCAACTGGCCCAGCATTGGACCTGGTTTCACTCCTTTCTCCACGCACTTTGCTAAGTCGAGTGTACCCAGCCGTTTCTATGGGGAAATTGTGGTTAACGGTATTTCGGCAAAACAAGAGCTTATTAATCTTGTATAATCTTATTAATAATGTAAAGTCATTCAGTAAATAATAAGCAAGTATCATCAATAAGTAAGTTTCATCTATTCTATTCTATTTTTATTTATGGAAATGGTGCCGATGTCGGCAATTCTGCCAATGTAAGATGTGTTAGGAGAAAACGTGTGATGGAGGAAAAAAAAAAAAAGAAAAAAAAATTGTTTATCGTCAATTCATCATGCAGTAGTTATGTTGACTTTATATGCACAGTTGTAAAGTTAACAGGAGTCTTTTACAAATTCTCAAACTGAAACATCAAAATAAGGAAATCTGGATTTTATATCATTAATAAACAGTGATCGGAATAGGTAGAGCTAATGTACCTAAAGTTAGAAGAACAGAGACAAAAAAAGTGGACACTTCCCTTACGACTAAAATATTTTTTCGGGACTAATGTCGGGATTTCGGGACATCACTTAAGTACATTTAATATAAATGCTAAAGGTGTGGAGTAAAATTTGACCTTGACTTCAGTTACAAAACAGTACTAATGAAATGGTATGTCTAATATCAAAAATATTGAAAATTTCGACCCCCTTTAAGATACCCTTAAACCCCTAATACTAAACATGCGGGTAACTTTTTTTTTCATATTTTCATAAAAACATTTTAAAAAATCATATAAAACACGTCGACGCGGCAAACCTTACGCGCTTCCGGCTCAAAAAAAATTCACTGACACATGAATTTTTTTTTGTAGGTACCAAGTGGAGTCGCGATTGTCAAATTCAATTTTAGTTTTGTCAAAATAGAGAGATTTTTTTGGCAGAATAGATTTAAGATTCTCATAGTAAAAAGTAAGTAATTTTATTGTAGTTTAGTTCAGTGTAAGTACAAGAAAATCGGCACCAGTGGCATTTGCTCTGGTAATCAAACTGCTTGGAAAGTTTCTGAATTTGACATGACTTTTAAGACATTCTAAACATTAAACTATTCTTGATTAATTTTCCAAATTCAAACAATTTATGGAATTTTATTCAAACAGTTGTTTTACATTTTAGTCCGGGCTCAAATGTTGTACTATAAGTAAAATTGTTTTTTTTTTTTAATAATAATAAACCATTTATTGCAGGCCCATAGAAAAATACCCTAAACTTACATATTATTCTATTTCATATTATTTTATTATTATTATTTTTTACCTTTACCTTGTTAGTTATATAATTATTAAAACTGGTATGTAAATAACATGGCACGGAAGCTAATGAGCTTCCGTGCTTACTTACATCGTTCAAACGAAGATTAGGAGATTACCTTATTATTTTTAAACAATAAAAATCATGCATACTCTTTTTTTTAAACAGGAAATTAATTCGATAGTTTTTTTACTTTATTAATTTTGACATTAGTCCCGAAAAAATAATTTGTCGTAAGGCGTCTCCACTTTGTCTCTGTTCTTTTTCGAACTTTAGGTAGATTAGCTCTACCTATCCCGATCACTGTTAATAACATTAAATCTGAACTTCAGAAGAACTCTGGTCCCCTTTGCATGATAAACAGGTGAACACAGGCTGGACTGGTTTTTAGAGAAACGATAAAGATTATTAAGGCTCATTGAAATGAAATTGGGACTATCCAAGGCCAAAAAGCCTGTAGGCCTGACCTGGATGTAAGATAGACCTCTCTGCTTACCTTCAATGTACAGATGTAGGCAACAGAACAATTAGTTTTCTTCTGCAGTTCATGTAGAACCTTTTCAGTCTTTTTCTTCATAGGATCTGTATCAAACAAGTATATTTATAATAAGAGTACAGAGCTGCTACATCCGCGCCCTTGAAATATTTTCTAATCATAACTGGTTCTGACAATAAAATGGATTGTCTATAAAAATAAATAATAGGTATTATTAGTGGTCTGGTCTGGTCATTTCTGCGCCCCTCCAGGGTCTCTTACACCAGGAATGAAAGAGAATGCTGGACTTTTCTTATCTTTACTCTTGGTTTTCAAACTAGGACTCTCCTCAAGCTTTAAGGCCGCTCGCCGCCAGTGTATCTTGGACATTAAGTACCAGTAACCAAACAGTTGTGAAATAATGTTACATCTGCGTGTGACTTAGATAATTATAGTTTATTTTAGAGCAGTCATACGGCCGGCCGTATTCTACAAGAGGAGAGGATTATCTCTCGAACGACAATTAGGCTTGAATGAATTTCTCGCTTGATTGAAACTAAGTGGTGAGACAACCCATTGGTGGTTTACGGACTACTCACACTTATTCAGCTCCATTCGCGTTTCGCTGAACGATTTTGGTCTATCAGCCGCGTACAGCGTCGTATGAATGAGAAAAGTCGTCATAGCGTGTTATCTCCGCTGAAACGCTTGCACCTTGTCGACAGGGAGTCGAGAACCATCCGTATACCGCCGCGTTCGAGGGTAAATGCGGCGGAACAGCGCCGAACGTAGCAGAACAGCGCTGAATTCTATCTATAGCACTCGCATGATAACACATTTGTCCTCATTTTATAGTTATTTGTCGCAAAAACTGAATAGACGCGGAAAGCTGAACGGATGCGTACGCGTCGCCATACAAAATCGTTGTTCTCTATGGGGATAAGCTGAATAGAGCTGAATAAGTGTGAGTAGTCTCTTACAAGAAATTTCTCCTCTCTGCTTGTGAAAAATGGTGCATAAACTTCGGCAAAAGCTACATTAATAAAAACGTTAACTTACTCTCCGCCGCAGAAGGCTTCGGTTTAGCTTTCTCTTTATTTGGTACTTCTTTACCATTTTTGAATTTGGCAGTGGCCAAGTCCATATTCCGTTGCTCAGGCTTATAATAGTCAGTCTCGTCATGACCAAACTCTTCATACTCTTTCTCCAATTGCGTGTCTAACCTTGGTTTCTTTGCCCCTGATTTGTCCTTGCCCGTTAATATATTGTCGTGTGGGCCTCTGAAATAATGAAGGACTTTGAGATCTTATGTAGGAGATTGTTTTAGTAAATTAAATACTTTAATAAAAATTACTGAGGGTAACTTATTGTCCACATAATCTACATTCACACGGCGTTGATCAGTATAATATTCTAATATTTAAAATTCTCTTGTCACGGTATTAGTAGTTGCCATACTCCTCCGAAACGGCTTGACCGATTTTTATGAAATTTTATATGTATAGGTATTCGGTAGGACTGAGAATCGGTCGTAATCTATTTTTCATACCCCTAAGTTAGGGTAGGTAGGTAAGGTAGGGCAGGGTAGGTAGGGTAGGTAGGTAGGTAGGTAGGTCGGTAGGGTAGGTAGATAGGTAGGTAGGTAGGTAGGTAGGTAGGTAGGTAGGTAGGTAGGTAGGTAGGTAGGTAGGTAGGTAGGTAGATATGTATGTAGGTGTAGGTAGGTAGCTAGGGTACCTACCTACCCTAACCTACCTAACCTACCCTACCCTACCCGGGCGGGCAGCTAGTTTTACTGTATAATTTTAGGATCATTATCTTTATGAACAGTAGGATATTGAATTGTCAACGTGTGATCCTGTAAAATATCGTACAGTACGCCGTGTAAAAGGATGCATACACGGCAACAATGTTAGCACAGCTTAAAATTGTAATTATTTGTTATTTACTGAATGTTAGTCAAACTCACAGTAACACATATTTGACGCTCATAACACTGTCATCAAAGTCTTCACTTGGGCTGCACTTAGCCATTGTAACTTGCATGTCCTTCATTATAACAAATCGCTTTGTAGCAGCATATAACTCATCCTAGAACATAATTGAGTGAAAATGAGAGTTAGCTCTGAGTTTACACACACATCTTGATTTTAGCGGGAGGACCCGATTATTTTAGTTATGTTTAGGTCCCATGTAATAGGGGCGAGGCTATGGCCATCAACCGGGCACAAATCCAGAATCCGAGTTGCTACTGAGAAATTCCAGATAGAAAAACCCAATAACACTTTGCCTGACCCAGGAATCGAACCCAGGATCTCATGCTCAGCAGGGCATTATTAGTTATTAGTATAGAACAGTAACATTTTGCGCAAAAAAGAAATCGGCCAACGCAACTTTTAACTGGATGCAAAATTAAAGGGACTGATTATCTGCACAACTATAGGGTGACATACATATGTACCGTAATAAGGTGACATACGTACCAAGCCCTCAGGTCCATGCAATGTAATGTTTGGTACTCCAACATCCTGCAAGGTGAGTGACAGTCCTGGCAAGCCTCCAATATTCCTCCATGTCTTACTGGTGATGAATATGTGATCAAGCCGTGATAGTTTCACTTTATGCTCGTGAGCAAGCCTCTGTGTGCACTCACCACAATTGAATAGATATCTGAAAAATTATTTAGACATTCGTTATTTTGTATGCACAAACTATTAATTTTTAATAAAAAACGTTATTGAATATTAGCCGCCTGTATGCAGCAAGAGGGGGCGTGGTGACACGCCCCCTTTTGCTGCATACAGGCGGCAACACTACTGGTTTCTAAAAGTATTTATATTAAATACCTTCCATAGCTATTGGCATTACGGTTTCATAGAAATACAAACCAGCTAACAAACTCACTTTCGCATTTATAATATTAGTTAGGATTCCAAGCTATTTAAGTAGAAGGAAGTTATACATGCAAAAAAAGTTCTAATTTGATACAAATTATTTCAAAATCGCTTCACATTTCAATATCCTGACTAATATTATAAATGCGAAAGTGAGTTTCGTTTGTTTATTTATTTGTTGGCTTGTTACACGCTAAAACAGCTGAATGGATTTGGATGAAATTTGCACATAGGTAGACCATGACCTGGAGAAGGACATAAGCTACTATTCATCCCGGATCGCAGACGAAGTCGCAGGCAACAGCTTGCAGGTAACAGCTAGTATTTTATATAGGAACCTTTACAACTTGTAGAAGAACTAACTGAAATGTAGTATTATGAGAATATTATGATATTTCTGCTCACTTATACTCAAACCTAAACTATATCCAACAAAAAATATCAATGGTACCAAGGTATCAATAATAGATATAATTAATGCTTTATCAATTTTTGTCAGACACACAGAAGAAAAGGTAAACAAAGTATCACAAGTTCTTCAGTTTTCCAAGCTTTTGCAGGCAGCTTACCGTTTTTGGTCCGTGAAGAGGTACAGTGTGTTAGGCGCCCCCCTTGCGCCTGAACCCAGCACCTGGAGGTACACAGTGCTAGGAGCATACTTCTCACACTTCTTCGATATCTGTTGCCTTTGGCGTTGCGCTTCAGCGATTCTTGTCGAAGTCGCTTTCGGCATATCGGCTAGAAATTCCAATAGCTTCTTAGTACTACCAGACGAATAAGATCGTATGCTACGTTTGCTAACTACACGGGAACTAAACAATACACTTAAACCGTACATGTGTTTTGAGGTTATTGATATTCCAAGACAGAGTTTACGAGCATTCGTTCAAGATTTTTAGTTGTAATTATTATTTTTGGCATAATTCATTTCATAATAATATTTATTTGGTTTTCCTGACAGATTTTCAGATTTGGAACAGAGTTTCCCTCTGAGACATTCAACATTTTCTGAATTTTCCGGATTTGTTTGACAGTTGACGTTTTTCTTCGCTGGCATTTGATTCGCGATAGCATGAATGATAAAATATTTTTTTATTCGCTGATTTTTATTAAAACTATCCCGAAACATTAAAAAATCAATAGAATTTTGATTTTGTATTATTTTCAACAATAATGTGGTGTTACAAACATAGAAATGTTCTGTCGAAAAATTTCCAAAAAAAACTTGCCCACGTTGCATGGCAAGTGTGAATAGTAGAAATTTAAATAAATATACAGCAACACTGATTTAGAAAAATGGCGTTCTATACAGCTGCGGGTTGCGCAATTTTTATGTAAATGTGCACGAAATTTATTAGAAAAATTAAGTTTTAAGTGCAACAAATACTTCAGACTGTGGGCATAATCTTTTTATATAATTTATAGAGCAAAAAACGTATAGTGTAACAAAATATTTAGTTCAGTGCAAACCTGTCATGGACCGTGTATTTTTTGTGTTGTGATGTATGAAAACGATAAATAATGAAACGGAAAATAATGCGGCTGTGCAAATAATGTGACAATGATGAGTATGATATGGGTGGTGTTATTGGTGGCCTTGACCGGCTCACACTTGGGACACTGTTCGCCTCTCCGATCAACGCCGCAAACCTACCCTCATGGTGAGTCATTTTGTCGAAAAATGCATGTTTTACATTAATTAATTAAGTATGTATCTCTCTGTGTGTCGCCTTCGGGTGCAAGTGAAAGGAATATGTACAACTTTTGTATTTTTTGTCACTTACATTGTGTCTACAAATGCTAACATCTGTTCAGATTATGAAAGTATATCAGTACATGTATAAAAAGGAAATGATACAGATTTCCGTTACAAATGAGAGCTAATCATTGTGAATGTACCCACAGAATAATTATTTTAAATTCAAAGCATTCTCAGTTCATAACTGCTAGCACTTTGTAGTCAAAGTCTGTCCTTGTCTATACATACATAGTATGTTTTCTGCTATAAAAACTAAATGCTAGTGTTACAAGAAGTCTGTTACACTATCAACATTGTTACTCTGTCTACTGTATCAAAATTAACTGAAACAAAGTAAAGCATCAACTACATGTCCATAAAAATAAAATAAAAAAAAGGCAAAAGTAACTATAAACATGTCAATTATGTATTGTTTACCTCAAACCAAGTTACAAAAATGTGTAAAAGTAAATAAACATTGCTTATCTCAGGCTTTGTTATCTAAACACTGTTATCACTACTTTTATTATTGTTTGGGTATTATAATAATAGTATTTATCACATTATGATAAGGTTACACCTGTAGGCCTCCATTAAAGGATTGATATCTTATTGCTATTTCCTGTGTTTAAATTTATCCTCATGACTTATTATTTCTCATAAAGTGTTGGTATTAGTTCTATTTGCTAAGAAATTTCAATCTGCCTAGCCTTTTTACCCGACTGCCCCAGAAGGAGGGTAATGTTTTTCGAGAGTATGTATGTTTGTATGTATGTATGTCTATTTTTTGCCAACTATGTTGGGGTAGGCTTCCAGTCTAACCGGATGCAGCTGAATACCAGTATTTGCTAAGAAATATAGTACAATATTATAAAAAGTAAAATTATTTTCTTCTATGGTAACAACTTGTTACACAACCTCCATGGAATACTGACTATCAGAATATTATTTAATTGTGTCATTAATTGTTTAAAACAATGTATAAACAAAGTGTGTCTTAGATGAATTTGTTTCTTCATAGTTTACAAATGGTTGGTTACAAATCACTAAAGTTTAAAGTGTATCCTTGACAAAATGAATTGCAATTCTGAAATGAAAACACAAAAGATTCTAACTAGAATCCAGTATTATTTTAGAGTTATTCAGTTTAGTTGTTCCAATCAACCTCCTTTTAGTACTGTTCACACTTAACAACATAAAATCATGCCTGTAATCCCCAAAGGTTTAGATAGAGGTGTACCTATAGTACACCCATATTTCGTCGAATATGTTTAAGTCTCATGTAATAAAAAAAGGGGGCCGAGCCTATTGCCATGCAGGAAATATCCAAGGGCCAAGCCTCCTGAAGCCTGACCCTTCATTGACGAATCTCCAATGATAGTAATGGGCATTTTCCAAGACAGAATGAAATATAAAAATATTATTTTCAAAACACAATACAATGTATTAAACATCTACAAAGCTGACCTTACTCACAAACGGTACTATTTTATTACATTGGTCATTCTACAATAAATAAATTGCAGTTTATTTTTATCCTGGGACTACAATAACAAAAGAAATAAAAATTGACATTCAGATGACATAATGTCAATGTCATATCAACCCACACATACAATGGTCCACCTGAAAGACTAAGTGTGGAAACCAAACCCAATAACATAGCACATAACCCACATTATAAAGTCCAGAGTTAAATTCAAAATCTAGTTGCAGTCTCATCTCAGCGATAGTCAATGTCAAAAATGTTAGTAAATTAGCAGTATTTGTGACAGATTGGAACTACAAGTAGAATGCGAACTATCATAAAACTATGGGAATTTCCCATCTGGTTAACACACCTATCATCTCCAGATGCAAGTTCTCAGTCCCGGTTGGAAGGCTGGGGCTCCCAAGGCGGCCTGTACGCGGCGGTGCCTGCGCTGGCGCTCCTCATCACCGCTGTCGGCCTGCTCCTCGGGTGCACCTGGTGCTACCGGCATAAGGACTGCAAGGTAATGTGGCTGATGATGATGATGCTGAGTGGAGTTTGCATAAATTGTGCATGATAAGTTGTGCCTGGTTTTCATAAGAAAGTTGCAAGTACTAGTCTATTTCTTGCAGCCTTGTCACTAAAGCATAATGTAATAAATCCCTTACTTCATAAGAGCAGCAATATTTTCTTTGAGTCTCCTTAATTTTGAGGATCCCTTAATTTGTGATCAAGTAAGAAATATTATTTATTTATTAAAAAATTATGCATAAGTAAAAAAAAGAATACTGTACAAAGGTGGACTTAATGCCTGAGGCATTTTCTACCAGGTTTATAGGTATACAATTCACTATTTTTGTTCATTTGCGTAACAACAAATGTAACATTGGTATTACAGTATAGCAGTATTTGTTTGCACAAATACAGTGTAAAACAATAATGTTTGTGGCCTACTTGATTCGCAGCTCATTATGCACACATAGTAGATAATTTTATTGAAGTATTTGGTATCCTGTTGTGCTGCTTATGCATTATAAAGTGATTGTTTGTTAGTTTTGAAATTTAGTAGTTGCGAGAAAAGTAAGTAAATATCTAAGGATACATAGGTTCTTTCTGTTCAGTTTCTCAAAACTAAAGAAAAAAGTAGAAAAGAGAACCATAAAATCATCCGTGTTTTATAAGATGGTATGTTTTATATTACCTTGCCTCTACTGTTACCTTATATATTATAGTATGCAAATCATAAGGAAATCATTCAAAACAGCTTAGATTAGATTAAAGGTTTTGTATGTGTCTACTACAATCCATTATTAAAGATATTATTATATTAGCTATACAGCCAGTGCAGTATAAAATAATAGTAATTATTTCCCACATAACTTGTTATAATGATAAACTTTCTCTTGCATTTTACTACTGTTTTAATTATAAAACCTATTTCGCTCTGAATGTTCTTAGGTTGAATAAACTTGATTCTAGATCAGATATTTTTTTTATAAAAATGGTAATTCTTTGTCATATTTCATAGATTTTCATCTTAGCTGTACTGTATCTTCAAGGTTCGCTGTCGCTGTACATAAAGGAACTAGCCGTGCGCTTATACGCGACCTTCCCTTAGACCAAGATTCATAGAACCACTTTGGATTTGCTAAGGAAGCATTTCATACGAAAATAAACTTTATTTTTTACGTAATAATGTTTATATTCGTATAAGAGGCTGCGCAGACGACACACTTTTTGTGCGATCGAGTCTGTGGCGCACGCGTTACTGCATAGTAAATTCATATCATAGCTTAGGAGTAACGCGTGCGCCACAGACTCGATCGCACAAAAAGTGTGTCGTCTGCGCAGCCCCTAAGCGAATGTGACCAAGTGCCGCATATGAATATGAACAATCAGTTTATATAAATAGTGTTCATATTCGTATCCAAATCCGACGCTTACTTTACTTAGCAAAGTAAATTCATAATGCGATCTGTGTGCATCTGCTCCCTCCGACACACTGCTTTATTCATTATACTTATAGATTATACTACGCCGGTACTTATGGTTACTCAGAAGTCTTAGGCCCGTATTACAGAACTTTACTCAAGACTTAAGCATTACTCAAAACTAGTTTCAACCAATCAAAAGGCTTAAAAATGAGTTTTGAGTGAGGTTCTGTAATACGGGCCTTAGTTCCGCAAGCAATAGGGACACTTATCGTACTATGTTTTGTGCGTACAAACCCACTTATTGCTATGACACTGATGGCGTGACACCCACGGGAAGAAACAATGTCCTATTCTTAGCCAATGATGAGTGTTGACACGAAAAATTTTGTGATACATACCACCTACAGAGTTCAAGGTAGATATATGAATATATACTGTATGCCTACTTACATAAGGCACGACTTTTCGTTATCGATTCGAGTCTAAATGGGGACGGAATGCATCAGCTGTAATTTCCCATGCAGCAAGTCACCAAAGGGTCACCATTGTTTGGAGGTGAAGGGTTAATAACTTGTCACAGTTTACACGAAGTTGCAGCGTTATAATCTACTACCAGTTATCTTTGTCGTGTTATTTTGTTACGTGAATATTTGTGTCTAAATTTCCTAGTAATTCTAATAATTTTCCCTAATTGTTTTCGCTACAGTAAAAGAAATTAGTTGTTATCAATGTGCTAGTGTAATGAGAGTTTTTATCATTTCTATCGTGACGATATTATCGCGGACGTCTACGTCCATAAAATGTATGGAAATATTGTCGTGGACGGAATTTTAATAGCAAAGGCAATCAAATAGTTATAGAATAGTAATTAAGTCTCTCTCATCCCATTTTATTTGGTGTCAAGGACGCAGTGTGTCCTCTTCCGTACATCTCTATCAGCTGCCATCTCAATATCAAGCCCCCTCACTAGCCCAGCCATACCGTTTTACGTAGTAGAATTCACCGTCTTTCTGACCTTAATATCTTTTACACACTAGAATAGTAAGTATCAAACCAACATGTAAACAGGTGTTTTACAGCTCACTTTATAATTTAACAACGATTTAATTTGCCTACCTAAGCTACGCAATAAAAAAGCTTTATTATATTTATTATAATATATATAATTATTATAATGTATATGTAGGTATTCCGTTTATGACCCAATAAAACCAATTGGGCCAAACTTAGATAATGTTAGTCCGTCTCAAATGTAGGTCAATGAACTTTATCAGTTTGTATACAAAAACAATTTGGTTTTTAGCTCAACAGACTGTTTGTAAATATTAGAGGGCATTAACATAATATTATTATGGGAGTAGGTACAGTTTGAAAATTATATTTTTTATGCGTTTTTATAATCTTTTTTTTTATAAGTACTTAATAAACTATGAGGGATTCAATTAAATAAATCTAAAAATAATCTTTATCCTTATTTTATTCAAATGAATATAAAAATATTTTACTCAACCGCAAACTTTACGAGATATGCCTAGATTAAAAAAAAAACTATTATCTCCAATTAAATGAATTATTTATTTACCTGTTAGCCTAATTATAAGCATTCATGTTATCTTAAAATATTGTGGTGAGAACTAAATATTGTTTTATTATTAATTTGTTTCTCCTGAAATTGTTCTAAATCAAGAACAACAGAAAATAATATTTCTATCTCTCTAAAACTGATGAATTATCTATACAAGAATGAATAAACCGAGTCACTTTATCACGTTATTAGAATGAATAACACATACATAATTGATCCTTGTCCCGAGGCGTCATAATTTCGCTCCCATATGTAGTGTCTAATAAAAGTTGCAGTTGTGTATCTAATCAGTGGCCGACGGGCGGGGTCAACGCACCCGGCACGCCCTCGAACACAATACGTGCGCAAGACAACAGTACAGATCCCGTGCGCCCTCAGAATCAACATCTGTTCCACTAAACGTACGCGGAACACGAATTAAGACGAGAGAGTTGCATATTTTTCCATACGCAGCGAAATACGTATGCGAGGCTGGTCTCAGCCAAAATCAAGGCTGTAAATCTAGTACAAAGAAAGCAAGGAAACCAGGTCTTCTACATTATTGTGAGCTTGAATTCCACCGCATGTGATTTACTTACTTTTCTACCGTATTTCCTAAATTAAACTTCTGCTCTGCCCCTCGTTACTCTTTTGTGGCCGGAATAGGGGTATTGTGTCGCGAGAGATTTGATAAAATATCCGCAAACATTCTGAGAAAAGTGCGCTTTAGTGTGACGGACAAAGATTTTGCTAAGAGCCCCTTCAGAGTAATGGGAGACGATAACTGTTTATTTTTCGCGTGGGTCGTCAATGACGTCATTGTTACGCTATTCTCGGCCTTCTAAGTCTTCTAACTGTCCCTTTCATGACGTAATTTTCTTGTTTGTATATAACTGTACGCCGTTTAGGTAAAATTATGCACACTTTGCTATAAGTTCATACCTATCACATTTTATTGTCTGAATGAGGTAAGCTGAGGACATTTGAGTACATTCTGGTTTTTATATTTCATATTGAGAGAATGAGGTAATCCTTATAAAAAAGAAACTGCTTAACGAATACGGACAAGTAGTGTAGTAGAACAGCGTAATACTTGTATAACAACAAACCACACGCACACACCGATTAGAGAGCATTTCGTAAAACTTAAAAGCAACATTTTCGAAATGCAGTTGACGGTATCATTGCACTAGCACCTTTATAACACGACTGCCCAAGAAAGGAGTGTAATGTTTTCAGGGTTCATGTATGTATGTGAGTTTCTTTATTCCACCATAACTTTAAAATACCTGAACGGATTTGGATGTATGGGGTATTTATCTGGACTTGAAATACTGGCAACTGATTTGTGGTCCCCGTAAGACCTATCTGTTTTGTCCGTGCTCTATTGTGGTCTCCTATTGTAAAGAATGAAGACCGTGAAGGGTTTATTATTATTAAAAACTCCAGGCGTCCATCACTCTGCCATTGTACCTACTCCCACAATCACATTTTTGCTGCTAATGAGCTTCTCCTCGCACTAACAACTTCATTGGTTAACTCTCCCTTACCTACATACATCATTGATCAAAAGCAAGAGGTAGTATGGTTAGAATTTGGATTGACTATATGTATAGAGGCGCTTGTTACGTAGGTCTATAATATGGCAATATGTTTGAAAAAAAGGACGTAACTAATACAAAAACTGAAATAAGGACCGGTCCGGATTACATAAAAAGCATGAAGAAAACTGTGGCCACGTTTGGCATTGGCCCGTCGAACTGTAGGTCATAGTCAAACTCCCTGGCACAGCGACACAGCGTAACAGTAGAATACCATACAGATGTGAGGTCAGAGGGCCTAGACAAGTGACAATCGCTTCCGAAGCGTTTCGTATTTCTACAACTTTCAACAGGATTGACATAATCTTGTCGATAGCTTATGTCAGTCCTATACATTTTTACCTTTTCCATCATCGTTATCGCCGATAGAATGTCACTTTGTCTAGGGCCTCAGAACGCACATAAATTCTGCGCTAGATTTGGATCGATAAGCTTCCCAGTCATAGGGGAACGCCTGCGCCTAGTGAGATGTCAGCCAAACGGTAACAGTAGTCGCATGCGGGTCTACCCGACACTTACTCAGTCGTTGGCACCGGTATTGTTCTATTCCACGCGATGATGCGTCTGCACACATCAAGCAGGCATGTGTACAGTTATTAGTCACAGTGTTTATTTCTGGTATTTATTACCGCTGATATTGATCTGCATCTGATATCTTGAATTGTTGTTGCATGAGACTTGTCTGTAATGGGCAAGAGATAGCAATTTGTGAGATGTCGGTCTGTATGTATGAAGCGGATTACTGCTGCGTCTGTGACTTACTGTTAGGAATAAATCCATGCAGATATACGACGGCACTTAAAACACGCACGCTAAGTGATCTCACTTATTGTATTGCCTACAATGAATTAGCAGATATATCATGAGTCCATTAATGGATGTCGATTAGCAACACAACTCATTTTACAATCGTTGTAGACGTGTCTGGTTGGTTTTCCTTCAAATCTTCTCAAAGTGCATCTCTGAAACATGAACCCAGACGGCCTAGACAAGTGCCAATCGCTTCCAAAGCGTTTCGTATTTCTACAACGACTTTTAACAGGACTGACATAAAGCTTTTCGATAGCTTATGTCAGTCCTATACATTTTTGCCTTTTCCATCATCGTTATCGCTGATATAATGTCACTTTGTCTAGGCCCTCTGATTCTTT
The DNA here is from genome assembly GCA_948473465.1 of Lithophane ornitopus. Classification (NCBI taxonomy): domain Eukaryota; kingdom Metazoa; phylum Arthropoda; class Insecta; order Lepidoptera; family Noctuidae; genus Lithophane; species Lithophane ornitopus. The sequence goes on along the minus strand of OX419622.1, from coordinate 14,163,436 downwards.
TTAACTTTCTACAGCTAGCCCGCTTTGGAGTACCTACACTTTTACACAAAAATACAAAGCATCGCGTGTGTCAGCAACTTCAGCCTAGTATGAATACTCCAAAACGCTTTGTAGTGTTAACCGTGCCAAAATTCACCCAGTTTTCGTAAGCCCAAACAAATATTAAGGAACATACATTTGATAGTAATGATTGAACTGTCTCGTAAAACAGATGTATTAGCTTTCATCATGACTAATTATAACTTATCCACTTTTTCGCAAGCAGGAAAACTGAGTTCAGTTTTCATAACTAGCCAAACTGTTTATTTTACACATACCACCTATGCCAATGACTTGTCGATATACCTGGTTTAACAATAGACAGATATGTATCTACTAACTATGCTTCTCACTATGGCTGGAATAAATTATTGTATGTTCCCCGTTTTAGTTTTAATCTAGTTAAAACTAAAACAGAAAAAAACTAAACTAGAAAATTACACATTGCCACGTCAAAGGTTACCAGTTTACACGTGGCCTTCGTGCCTCTAGGGGCTCCTAACCTCTAGGATTATCAATTGAGGGGCACTCCCAAAGGAAGCTTTAGAAACGCAGTACTTCGAAAAGCGACCTTTTGAGAAGGGAAATAGTTCTTTTCCTTCTATAATTCACTCGAGGGGAAAATATGGAATTGCGGTACCCCGAAACAAAATTGCATATTAATATTCCATTTCAGGAGTTGCCTTGAGGATCCATCACGAATTCATGATGTTGCGCTAAGTGAGTTGGTTCCGACTTTGCTTGGGCAGCTGTGCAGCACATAATTTGATATCTTTGTCTGACTGTGTTCTAACTAATGCCTTCTTTATCTTCAGCGCATAATTTGATATCTCTGTCTTATTCTGGTCTGACTGACGCTGCCGCATCAAGGAGGTCTTCCTTATCTTTATGAACCCTTATTAATATCAACAGACAGATCCTGTTTTATTTATAGTCCAGTAATTAAACCTCAATCGGCCCTTAGTCCTCGAATACTAATTTATCAATCTGGATCAATGTATCCGAGCTGAAAGTGCCCATAGAATGTTATCACAGCACTTATTGTAATTAAGTGATTAAACTAAGTGTTACAAAGTGGAGCTTGTGTTGTGGCGCCGTTCTTGAACTGAGCTCGATTGATTTGAGAACTTTGGACTTACCTGGAGGCATCGGCATTTCTAGCTTTCTGTCTTCGTCAGGAATGTATTATGAGCTAGCAGATTTGATACACATAGAATAGATAGATCATCGTCATTTCAGCCGAAAGACGTCCACATGCTGGACATAGGCCTCCCGCAAGCTCCGCCACTTCGAACGGTTCTATGCTTCTCGCATCCAGCGGATTCCTGCGGCCTTCACTAGGTCATCGGTCCACGTTCCAACGCTAGAGAGATGGATACTTCATTTGCTGTATGACATCCGATATTGATGTAAATATTGTTTTGGGCGTAGACTAGACATGACGTAAACTTGTCATATCTAGGGAACGGACGGGTCGTAAACAACTTTATGAGGACAAAGGTCGACCATGGTCGAAAAATTTCCAATAGAATGAAATACAAACTAAAACTATAAATGCGAAAGTGATTTTTTGTTTGTTACGCTTTCACGCTAAAACGACTGAACGGATTTGGATGAAATTTCGCACAGGGGTAGACCTTGACCTGGAGAAGGAAATAGGTTTATCTTGGATCCTGGCTAGTAAAATAATATTATTATATTACAAGAATTCTAATATTTCCATGTGAATTACTCCAAGTCCCTGACAGAAACTAACTGTTTTATTAGCTTGGGACATTATTCTACTATCCCCAGTTCCAATATTTCGTGGAAGCAAATAGTTTTTATTAAAAAGAAACTACAAGCCAGACTGCGACCATTATGGGCCAATTAGTGAAATGGAATTGGAATCACTAAAGAAAATAATACTGTTTCTCTATTACCTACAACCATAGACTTGTAATAAACTATGCTTTTAGTAGACTGTAAAAGTAGTTTTCGATTTCGCATTCTTTGCCATTTTTGTTGAAAAGCCATTTGGTTGAAATTCAGCGTACAAATGGAGCAATGAACTTTGAAGATATATTTCATATTAAAGTTTCTTTGTTCATATTGAATCTTGCTAGTATTCTAGTAGAATTGTATGAGAGATATTTGGAAAAGCAAAATGTTACTACTGAATTTCCGAAGACTTAAATCCTAAACCGAGATAGAGATAAAGGCTAAATCGTGCCAAATTCCTGGCCCGTTTCCTGTGAATTATAACCTTTGGTTGCCCGAATTTCCTGCGGTTCTATTTTCTGATAAGAAGCACTAATACAAAAGATATTCTTTAGTCGAGACAATGAAACACTGACGATACAATTTTCTGTGGCTTTAAGTAGTCATTCACATTTTCCTCTAAGTATGTATTACAAAGGAGATCATTCACCGTCCATACATTTTTGGGCTATATTAGTGAAAGTGCTGGCCAAACAAAAAAAAAGCTATATTCGGAAAGAGTACGTTTTTCTTTTCATTTTTTATTACTACAAGCTATTACTTTAATTAGATAACTATTAATTATTTTAACTAAAACATACTGAAAACAGTAATTTTCAAAATCGTATAACAATGCAAGGAATTGTCCTACAGATTTGGTCTTATAGTGAAAAGTGAAGAGAATAACATGTTCTAACGGAATATATCATTTTTTTTGTTTGGCCGGCACTTCCATAATTTAGACCAAAATGAATGATGTCATTTTCTTTCATCTTCAACGAGCAATCAACTATTGAGAACGAATCTATTTGTTCGTACACTTCGAACAACGCATTACGATACGTTCCGCGTGCCGGTACTACTCGGTAGTGTTATTGGGGGCACTAAGATGTCCACTCATCGTTGACCTTGTAGGAAGCCTCAATTGCAGCGCCCCAGATTACACACTGGCGCTTGTAAACAGTGTTATTCACACTTATAATTGTCTAAAAACAATGTGATAATCATTATCTGTGAGTCAGCATACTCGCCCACCTGTACTGACAACGCACTAACGTAAACATGTGTGACATTCATTTGTGCAGTTTGTTCTAAATCGCATTGATAATGATAATACAGAAGTGTCGTTTTTTCTTGTCACAATTTTGGCTAAGAAAAAATATATTAATTTCTTTATTTCATTTATTTTAAACCGCGTAAACAAAGCGTGGGTTTACGTGGTCTCAGGCGACCGATTCGAAGCATGCTCATTCTGGTGTTTTTGGTTTTATCCTCAGTTTGAAGACCAACATTTTTAAAGAAAAATATACTTATTTATTTTTTATAATTTGGCTACTCATTAGGGATGGGCAGATTGTGGCCGAATTATTCGAATAAGAACTTTGGCCGAAGTTCGGTTATTTTCACTAGGAAATACATACGAACAAAAAAACTTTTTACAAAAAAAAACAACCGACTTCCAAAAACACACTAAAAAAGTGAAAAATAACTTTAATTTCGGAAGTCGGTGTCTTTGCTTTACAATTAACGTTTTTTGCCACCGACTTCCGAAATTAAAGTTATTTTTCACTTTTTTAGTGTTTTTTTGGAAGTCGGTTGTTTTTTTTGTAAAAAGATTTTATTTTTCACTTTTTAGTTGTGGTACCTACCCCACACAAATTCAAATACCACTACCTGCCAAGTAAATAACAGTGACGGACTACGGAGTCAAACAATATATCGTCTACATACACGTAACTATTGAAGCTAACTCAAAAACTACCACCTCTGAAGCATGACCTACCAAACAAAAAAAGAATCATCAAAATCGATTCATAATTGACGGAGTAATCGCGTAACATACACACAAAAAAAAACATACAGACGAATTGAGAACCTCCTTTTTGAAGAAGTCGGTTAAAAACATAACAGATTCCTGCCAGATAATACTGAATCTTTGGTGTTTTTGCACCAAAACCAGCCCTTGGTAAATTTTAAATAAGTACCAGTAGGTTATAATAATACTATGACTACTTTTATTAATATTATAAAAATAGTTATTTATTTTAAAATTATAAATACTAGTGATTTTTGGCTATATTTGAATGTGTAGATGTCAACATTCTGAAATGTTTAGAATACTTGCATTTAATTTTTAAATAAGTAAGAACCACAGAACAGATAAAAGACCTCTTTTATCTGTTCTGTGGTAAGAACTAACAAACAGTACTAAACGAATGCTTAATATTTAATTTTACTGATTTAGTTTTAAGTATTTTTATTAATTTAGTCAAAACAGTTATTTTAATATATTTTTTTGTATCGAATGTTCGGCATTTGTATCAAATTTCGGGCGGTATACCAAAGTTCGGTTCAAGCCGCCGAAGATCGGGTAAAATGAATTTTCTGCCCAACCCTACTAAACATGTTCGTAAACATGTAATAATTCGTCGCGCAATAAACTTTTCTCGTGGTTATTAAATAAAAGTCTCTTGATTATATGACGCCCAAGGAAAAAGACAAAAGGTGCGCCAAAAATATACAGCAACATTTCTCACAATACGCTAAAACAATCCGTCGTGAATTCTTCGCACGGCGGACTTTGAGATACTTCACATAAAAACCCTAGACTACGCGCGAGACATTCACACGACGAAACAACAATCTGATATTTTTCATCCATCAACATTTAAAATGAACCGTATGTGTGAAAGATTAAGATTGGAAGTAGATGTAGTGAGTGCAATATAATGCCAGTCATCTGACGATGCAGTGGCGCTTCTACTTGGCATAGAGCCCGAGGCGGGCACACCCCACAGTCGTGCCCCTCCCACGCTGTCATCGCTTCACACCTCCCCATCGCTACTCTGATTCATGTACTAAAATATGAAGCGGCTATAAAACCGGCAATGTACTGTCATGAGAGGAGAACGCGATTTAGATTATCTGCAGAGTAATGCGAGTACCTGAGTAACGTCCGTCACGTGCCAGCATTGGTATTGTTGTAGCTCTCCTCACCAGATCTGGCCGAACTGTATTTATGGCAACGCTAAACGAGAGCTGTCTTAATTCCATTACAACATCTACTAGCCGAAACACAGTTTTAGAGAGTTGTTAAAGCGAAAACTGACTTACTTTTTTCACCAGAATATTTTAAACCAATCTAGAATTTCAACTGGTGAACTGCTAATGCCCGTAAATCTCCCGTTTGCCCAATATGACTGTCTCTTTCTCAGTCAGAAGCATCTTGTTCAGAGGCCCTAGACAAAGTGACATTCTATCAGCGATAACGATGATGGAAAAGGCAAAAATGTATAGGACTGACATAAGCTTTTCGATAGCTTATGTCAGGCCTATACATTTTTGCCTATCCTGTTGAAAGTCGTTGTAGAAAAGCGAAACGCTTTTCAAGCGATTGTCACTTGTCTATGCCCTCAGGTTCTTTCAAATCATCTTGGAAACACACAGACAAAGAATTTCAGCAATCTTAATCATCTTCAAATTCCTTGCAATCAAATTCGCAGAACTTATGACTTTGAAAGTATATTTGTCTTAAATGTCACGTCGCAGTTTTAACTTTGAATAACAAACATCCTTCGGTAAAAGGACGTCTATTATAAAACAAAATTCACACGCTGACTCAGCCATTATATTTACAAAGCAAATACCTTGACGGGTTAATCAAAGTCAAGTCAAGCCAAGCTTCACGAGACTTCGCATCAGCGCGTTGAGGCAGGTTCACACAATATGTTCCGTAAACTGGAGTTTTTGTCTGAATTGTAAATATGTATTTTTTAACGTAAGCATAAAAATAAAAACGCAGAACGAACGAGGTGTCGTAATATTTTGTGTTTGACTGTTTATGTAAACTCATTACTCAGAACGTATCTGTTTAGTGGGATTACTTTTGTAAGAGATCATAACAAGAGGTGCTATAAATATTATTGGAACTTAGATTTAGGAATCTAGCGCTACAGCTACACCTTCGCCTGAATTTATAGTCCCTGTGGCATTCCGGTTCCGAAATGATTGTTCGTTCAAATCCTGGTCCTAAGCTGTGTACAAAAACACTAGGAAACAAAGCCTCCCACATACATATTATAGAGTCGTACAATTGTCGTATGCTTTTAGCAAAGATGTCAACAGCTCTTTAGCAAGGCTGGGGCCGTAAATACGCCGTACAGCAGCAGCCACCATTGTGTAACCCTTTTGAATTATAATCCAGCTCCGATGAATATTTTATATCAGCTGCATACGATTTACAAGTTAAATATGTTTACCCTTGCCTACATTTTCAGTACACGTCATATTCCCAACATAGATCTGTTCCGTAATAAGATTAGTACATGCAGGCCATGCAGCACTTCGTCTTTGGGCTTTTGTTTGTCCTAGTTTTAAACTCAAAGCGCATTAGTTCCTATATTTTTCTGCGTGTCCTTCTCAATGGCTTTGAAAACTTAAGACAGTAACGTTTTCATCCGTTGTGTTGTAGTATTGTCTTTTCTCTCTTTTGTCCTCTCTGGTTTTCCGTATTTTATATTATTATTAGTTGAACAACAGAATTCTGATCGCGGATTTCATGACGTCTAAAACAAAGAAATGAGACTATTCAGAATTTCGATTATGTTCATAGGTTTTCCCCATTAAGAAATAATAACTGCATTTTAAAACTTTCTACATAAAACTAGGAACTCTAGTAGGACTCTGTAATTTCTGCGTACCGAAGTTCCCATAAATTTCCTGTTAGGCGACCACAGGCCGCTACCGTGTTGTGGTCGCTGGTCGCAAGCCGGATGCGCGGCTCAAACAAACGACATAAAAGCCGAACCTCTGAAAGCCCATCGCTGTAATGCAGTGTAATGGCCAATTAATTGTGTCAATGTAATACGAGCACTCCGCTCCTTGGTTATCATTGTTTCCGGAATGGCGTAGATTTTTGGCTCTTTATGCTAATGGAACAGCAGTTTCTTTTTAAGTGTCTAGGGAGGTCTATTATTTTTGAATAACGGTGTACTTATTGAAATGTTCTTGTAAAGGGGTTTATTACTGAAAAATTTACTAGGGGATACCGTACACTGGCATAATTATAAGCGGAATTTCAATATTTGGCGAAAAGTGTGGAGTTTCAAGCGATTTTCGATCACGTGCGGTGCGACTATTAACTTTCACCTTGACTTACCCTGCACTTTAACTTCCGTACAAATGATTCTGTAACGGGCCTAGATCTCCTCTCATTCAGACCTTTCAGATTTCTACGTCGTTTTTAAAGGGTCACTTACCACTAAAAATAAAATGCGAACCGCTTGGATATGTGTAGGTATGTGCATTCTGATGTAATGACGTTGGTGGTTTATCAGTGCAGTGATTCAGCTGACGGAAATAGATCATTAGGCGATCTACGCATAAAAATGTTGGGACTTACACGCAAGATACTGCATATTAACATAAATTATGGTTCTACTAAATTTAGTACCCATTAACATTTAAATCCGTCTGTCAGTCATTTACCCAGCCTTACGTCTTCATTCTTTTATTTATGTATATCCGTAATTGTTAAAGTTATGTCTATCCTCTACAATACTTGTCCAAACAACTCTATCCGTCTAGTAAGTGGCGACGACACGCTCAAGATAAAAGCGAATGTATTTTATTATGCGCGGGCGCATCACCGCGGTGACTCACGCGCACGCTAATTACAATGTACAGAGCACGTGTTCGCCTTGAAATGGCCCGTTTATTGATAACTCTTAGTTAATGAATGTTCTTCTGTTTTAACAAACTGATCCTTGTCTGCTTGATAAAGTTCTTTGGAAAAGTTAGTTATGATTAGGTGGTTTTGTAGAAGAAACATGATCTTGTCTGAGAAAACAATAACGTTGTTTGTCGCTCGTATCATGTTTCACTTTCTATTCCTTTCAGACTTTTGGCCAACATTAAAGCTTTCAGCATTGTTGTGTCATAAGTTTGTTAGCCAAAAAATTTGGAGAAAGTTTACCACGCTAAATGCAATGAAAAAAGATGTCGAAAATGTTCACACTGTATTTCTGTAATGTCAACTACTTTTATGATATAATAGATTTAATTTACCGGCCATTAAATATCAGTCATCTGATCACTACATAATCTGTATTTTTATCAAAATACTTTTTTCTGAAATTTTATTTCGAAGAATGTCAATGCCCACACCGCTATTCCAATTATTTTGGCACCAACGCGGTGTCATTCATTTTAAATCTATTTTTGTTTGGAATTCACAATGTGTACATCAAATGAGAAATGCATGTGGTCTTGTAAAACTTAATTTTCCTGTATTTTTTTTGTGTAGTCAACGCTGCAATTAGACAATTAGTTGCAAATTTTCAAAAAAAAGAAAATTGCTGGAAAAATATTAGTGACTAACTGTTTCATATTATTTTTACTTTCATGTCAAAAATATGTGATTAGTAAAATAAGAACGCATTTATTTTCTGTCTTAAAAAATGGACGACATTAATCAAGGCGGTTGATTAAATTCATGTTTGATTTCCTCTATTTTTAATTTAATTTACTATTTGAAGGAAGTCATTGAGCGGGCAATAAAGGAAAAAAAACATTTCTCTTCAAACCATTAACTTTCTTTGCTGAGGCGCGGCGTCTTGCATGCCCAGGAAGTGAGCAATTAATGTACCAACAAGGATACAACTTACACGCACGAATGGCCGATAATTAATATACTTAACTGAGGAATGAGTACTGTCGGACACATAGGGGCTAAAGTAAAATACAGCCAGACACATTCAAGTCTTACTGGCTGTGAGACAAACAAAATCTTGTGTAATTTCGTTTTCTATCAGAAAGGGTTTATGTTATGCCGAGAACACAATTTTGTGATGACGTAGATTTATCTTGCTCATTCCAAGTAATTCTGTAAAACCCGCAAATTTTTGGACATGATATTTTTTTCCTATTACAAACATAACTGCATGCGGTCCATTAGGATTTCTGGACCAGAAATTAGTTATTGGCATGACCGAAGGACCGGGAAATGACTTGCTAGGTTTAGATTAAATACGGCTGTATCATCCTCTTTTACGGAAAAGCCTAAGCTAAACGAGAAAACAATCAATAAAGCAATTATTTTTATCAGCCACCATCCGATACAGAATTCCATTAAGATTAGCCCGCGTATTGCTACGCAGTTTTACTGAGAAGAACCTTGTTTTCGTACTATTCTTATAATAATATGTCAGTTTCCTCATCTCGTTTCGGCTACACTCATGTTGACTTTGCTTCGTAATATTTCACTTTAAGACAGTTTCGCTCGAAAGGATTAATGTTTCTATCAGATTTCCTTATGGAAACACGTGATATATCTGATCCTGCTTTGATAGATGGCTTCTGAAATTCGGGTGCTCCTGATTTATAAGAAAACTTGCTGGGTGTCCGACGTCTGTCTTCATCATTCTGGCGTCTTCTGAGAGTTTAGAAGTTGGAGCTGCTTCCCGTAAAAAATCTTTTCCTAATGAAATAGCTTATGGTAAATTAGTGTTAGATATAGAACGCCAAACTTGTAAAAAAAACTAAATAACAAGGTTGCGGAACATAAATCATACACCCACTTCACAGATTGTACGTCCATACCTTTAATCCGCCATAAAATCGTACATTTCGATTTTATAACATTCGGACACGCGACATCGGTTACGAACGATGCCGATCGGGTGTTACGTTTAATCTAGTTTCGTAAAATTTATCTCGTGAGGTAATATTTTGCTCAATAATGTTACCTATATGTTGTTTGCAAGATACAAGCATATGCAACTGTTGTAACAGTTCGCGTCATCAATTCACACAATTATCACGCTTCAGTGCAGTATTATCGTTGTGTAGTATGCGAATGGCCATTCAGAGAATAATGTATTGTAAATCTGTAAATTCTGCGTATTGAAGTCGATAACGAAACGACATTGACACCAAAACGTAAAAGACGAGCCCTTACTGGCTAAATTGGACATTTCTAAAGACCTTGCATTGTCTTGCGAAAATTAGGTAAATGTTTAGTACTTATACTCCATTTGAAATAAGATTAGACGTATAGATAAGCCTTTTTTACATTCTGTTCAACCGATTTTGAATTCTATTGCGTTGGTTGCATGACAAATGGCAGCCGCAGTAGATAGTTGGTAAAGTGTACCTTTTTTTGCTTTTAATGCTATCCTTATGCCTACGGTATAGAAGTCAAAATCGGTTGACCGGACTGTAAAAGGGTTTGTTTTAATGTCTAATCTTATTTCAAATGGGGTATAATAGCTTTTGCATTTGGTAATTGAATTGGCTCTTCTAGGAATATGACCTTCGCGGAGGGTCGTCTGTCCCACCAGCGTTATAATGACGTCAAGTTGGTCCTTTGTCCTATTTACTGAAACCTCCACAATTTGCTTAGTTGGTCGGACTAAGTAATTAGAGGGAGAGGGTGGGATATTAATTAAGTTTTCCACTTTGCGTTACGCACGGCTAATTTCTTTTAATTTTCGGGTTCATCGCTGTACGCTATTAAAAAGTTGTCATTGTTTTAAAAACTTTTAACCAATTTTCTGGGTTACAAATAGGCGTAGGATTAAAATGTATCTAAGTCTGCACGCTTTGAAAAACCTTACCTAATAATTCGTATGGTGATCCAATTTTCACGCATTTAAAAATGTATCGCTATTTTATCTGCTAAGACCATGGTATATCGCCGTTCATCTATCAGCTCTAAGAAATAGATCAACGGTGACTTCCATAAATACTTAAATAGTAGTGGGATGCAAATTACGAGTGACGTGGACGGATTGCTGAATCAGCTGATTTCAAGCACAGAGTTGTTGCTCAGCATTGGAGCGTTAATTAGTGGATTTTCACTGAATCAGTTTTAAATATGAAACCTTGTTAGAACCGGGATTTGGTATGGAGGAACATCATTCAACATCATCATCAGACCATTCAATCATCATTGAACCCGACTAGATTCCCGTACGTCTTTTTCGGGTGACTCTGAAAATCAGCGCTGTGCTGTGGGTCCCCCATTGCACAGCGTCATGCTGAGTTTCCTGTCACAGTCATGACGTGCAGCCGCCAACTGTTTACTTTTTAGGGTTCCGTACCCAAAGGGTAAAATGGGACCCTATTACTAAGGCTCCGCTTTCTGTCTGTCTGTTCGTCTGTCACCAGGCTGTATCTCATGAACCGTGATAGTTAGACAGTTGACATTTTCGCAGATGATGTATTTCCGTTGCCGCTATAACAACAAATACTAAAAAACAGAATAGAATAAATATTTAAGGGGGCTCCCATACAACAAACGTGATTTTTTTTTGCTCGTTTTTGCTCGATATTTATAACAGCATCAGGTAGACGCTTGAAATATTCACAGAATATTTAGTTATATATTCACTTTAAAAATAAATAATTAAATTAAAATAAAACAAATATTTAAGGGGGGCTCCCATACAACAGACATTTTATTTTTTGCCGTTTTATTAGATACGGAACCCTTCATGCGCGAGTCCGACTCGCACTTGGCCGGTTTTTTATGTACTCCTCATATTTCTATTATTTATATATTATGATTAAGTAAGTAATGTTTTTCCTTTCTATCTGTATTCAAGCAAAGACGAGTCAACAGTCTTTGAACGGATAAACGCTACTTCGTTGAAGGCAACAAAAAACGACACTCTGTTACCAGAAGTAGTTTTTTACTAACAAAACGAGGAAGCAACGGATTGATTCGACCATTGCATCCACCGCCAAGTTGTCACAGTCAAGTAGTCGTCCTACATTTCAACACCGTTATCATTCACTTTCCCTAACAAGGCTCGGATCAAACAATATGTGGAGCTGTGGACTCTAGTCTCTACTATAAACTTTATAACTTCATTGTGTGGGGACTTGTGTTCTTATGAATTGTCGCCTATTGTTGCCACAGCGACAGGGAACGCTTTTTATATGCATATTATGTTCTGTTATTGCTCAATTGTGTCTCCTTGAATGTGGTTGTTCTTTTTTTTTATAGATCTTTGTCTGTAAAGAATTTTAAATTAAGTTTTTGTTTCGATTGTCAATGCTCAGAAAGTGTATAATTTTCATTGCTATTGAAAGTATTGGAAAGTCCTCGTCATTGCTGTTTTTACTGCTCTTCTTTTTCATTTTAAAACCTTACTTTCGGAAATTAAAATAAATCCTAATAAAGCCTGTCTGTACTTACTTACTTACTACACTTATGGGCAAAGTTAAAAATAAACCATTCACTATAATAATGACAACAATGTCCGGAAATAGGCCGATGTACAGTGAGTGCGAATAAAAATAAACGGCCGTTGCAAACCTTCACGTAACCTGCGATGAACTGCATAACATGAATCGTAATACGATCCGATGTCGAATACATTCGTCACGCACACATACACGGGCAATTATCTTGTTAACAGCTCGCGTAAGCCTTAATGTGTTACGTCATACCTCGTAATTAAACGCAGGTGTCGCTATGGACTTAGGATGATCTGATGCGGTCATGCGCTCAAAATGCTATCTGGATTGGTCTGCATTCGGAGATTTTGCGATCTTTCGGGCAGTTTAAACTTTCCTGGGGCATGCCAAGTGGTTCACTTGGTTTGGCTATATTTAAGGCAGATTCCAATGTCGAGTGATGAGTCCCGAAAGCAGAGAAGACAACCTGTCTTTGACAACGAAAAAGCAGGAGGTATTAGAGATAAACAATAGGAACATCGGGAAGTGATGTATTGCAAAAATGTTAGTCTGACACTTCTCATACCTAATTGTCTTGCACTTGGGCAGATATGAACAATTTTAGACATGACCTTTGAAAATAAATCTTATCGCCAGTTTCGCCGCTCATTGACAGAATTCAAATTTATTTGACAATAAACACACCATAAAAAAACAAATTCTACCAAATTAGATTACAAGTAACTCTCGACATTCGTGCCAGTTCACACGATTCGTTGCGTGTGACACCTCGAGAGATGCAACACGATTGCCATAATGAAAACCTTGCCTTCCAAGTATTGACGTTGTGCCGTGTAATGGACAAGTAATTTTGTCCCTAATGTACCTAAACCTAACAACCTATACACAGGCAGGCTTGTACATAGAGCTCGCTTGTGTAGAAGACCAAGTTTATTCAATTATACTGTCAATGTCAGAGCTTTCTTGCGCGGAAGAATTATTTGCCCGTTTTCAGTTTTTTTTTAGTTTGTTGGGGACTTCCACCAGAAGTTTCGAATATTAGTCATTTATTTACAGCCAATCTGTTAACAATTAACTGCACATTTTAATTAACCCACAGATTCTTCGTATCTCGGAAATATTGACCTAAATAGCTAGGTAAATGAATCGGCGACCTAAAAATGCAGGGGACCGATGCACAAGCGGCTTTGAATCAATCCTATAAAACTGAGAGGGACTAGGGACGCCCGTGTTCTACAATGAACGTCTTCCGGCTTCAATGATTTATAATGATAAATCTTTCTGCTATGATACCTTTGTCCTAGTTTTAAGACCTATACTCGGGTTAGATACAAATTGTTGAAACACTAGCGCTGTTTGACTTACCCTTGTTCACTAAAAGCCTGATCAAGTTTCTGATCAAATCTCTTGTTAGCCGTTTGGTTGAACAAAATAATACAACCAAGTTGGCATGGAATCTGACAACATCTTGCAATGTATTTCGTACACGATCTTCGTAACGAAATTGTCGTTTTGTTCACATGGCACCTGCTGTAAATTCGTTTGTCACGACATCCACCGGAAGAGATAAAATCTTCCCCAGTTCCATACCACCTGCTGCAGCTTCCCGAATGCATATTTAACAGTTTAGTTATAGTCTGTACGTATATTTTGTAGTTCAGCAAATCATATCTAAAAATATACGTTAAACATCCCAATCTATATAAATTTAGCGTCATTCATTCCAGTTATTGTCAAAAAGCCCTCGGATTGGCTGCACTGGCTGAATACCCCTTTGTGACCCACGATTCCATAGTCAATGGGCACGGCTGTACATGAATAGAGCGCCCATCAAGGCCACTCAATTATTGTTAGTTTTTTTTGCTTTTGGCACATAAATAAAATTTATATTCTTTCTAGGCGTATAATTTGCTCGGATAATGCTGACCTAGTAATCAGCAGATATAGCTTGAAAAATTTAACGGTAACCTAGTTTCCTCGAAGGCGTGGTGAGACAGAATTGATTTGCATAGCTATAATAGCATGTAAGTCTGTAAAATTGCTGAAAATATTACATATAATAAACACAGCATACGAGAATAAACTGAGAACAGTCCGTCACAAATGCACCTAAAATTCCTAGAACACGTAGTTCCTAAGGCTTACGTACATAATACTACTAATGACCTAGTTATCTAAAGTAGTACATATTATTATACGCTGGTAGTTATCCTTTGTGAAAGCGAACAAGTGCTGTTTTCCTGCAACTCTCTTATTCACAGACAGTAATTGACCAATTATGTTTGTATGTAAAAGCGAGGATTACTCTACTATTCGACTTTTCTAGCGAAGTATTTTAAAGACCACGTACATATATAATTATGTAGAAGCATATTAACTATCCTTATGCTTTAGTCAAGCACTTCAATTAATGCGAAATCTACATTGAAGCCATTTTTATTGAGAATCTTGAAAAAATTACTAGTAATAATATTTTAAAAAACTAGTCTAGTCATACAATTGTTCGACCTTGAGCAATAGAAACGCAGATCGTACACAAGTTCTAGTAATTCGCTTTGATGAGCTAATCCGGGGGGCGACGGCTGCAGCCAGATCGCATTAGCCAATTAGACGTGACAGAAGTATGCCATTGTACAGTCATAGTTGCATACTTCTAATGCTTTATATGTTATCGAGCTTAACGATTGGGCTTATGATCCATCCATCATTTATTGGATCTACCTCTTCTCTTAGAGCCGCTTTCACACTCGAAACTTTATTTACGTCATAGCATTAGATTACGGCTACATAAAATTGAGCTGCTTTTGAGGATTCGGTCCTTCTTTACTCTAGTGTCAAGTCAAAATAAACACAGCTTCACTAAAATCTAGAGCGCTACTGTCTGTCGTCACCCCTCTCCTCTGTAATATCACGTAACCTCACTTAGTGCTTAGGTTCTTGTAGGAACAATACAAAATATAACTCTGTATGAACAAGATCAAATGTCTGATGCATTGTTTTCTCTTGTCGCCAGCCGAACGAAGGAGCGGACAATCAGGTACTAAGTAGATGACGTAGTTGTGTGTGTTCCATTGTGAATTTTAGTTTTTACTTTTAATTGTGTGTTTATAGATTGCTGGTGGAGGTTATGATTATGAGGATTATAAAACATCATGTTCTGTTGTCTTTGCATGAAATATTATTGGGATTGAATACAAACACAATTAAAATCCTTTTATGTTTAGCAATAACAGATCACTAACTCCAAAACTAGCATTCACCCCATCCATCACATTTCATTACCACCTCACCCAAACTCATCCTCTTTTCTTCAAACCTTCAAATATTTTAACACTTCCAAATCTCCCACAGTTGTTTACTGCAAGCGCGACGCACCTTCACGATGGTCGTCGGGCCCATCCGCCCGACTCGGGTTTCGCCGAACCCGTCAACAACAACATCAGTGAAGACAATAACAACGGGCCAATATCTCTGCGAGAGATGCAGAACATTGCCAACAATAATGCGGGAGCTTACATCGTGAGTGAGAATGAGGAGAGGAACAGAGTCAGCAGGGAGTCGGTTGTGGAGTTTGAGCCTCTGCCGTCTGGAATAAGAGTTGCTGATCCGTTGGAGCATTGTGCTGATTGGTTCGGTGAGTATTCATAGTGATTACCAGCTTCTGCCAGCGGTTTTGCCTGCGTGGAGGTTGGAAAACAGCATTATTTCGGAAAAAAAAGTATACGTTGTGTTAATCCAGGTCATAGTCATAGCCTATAAACCCACGCTATTTTCCCATCAGGGCAGAAACTACAGAACCTTAGTGTTTAATCCAAAACTTTAATTTTTATAATATTAATAGGATACCGTGTGTTCATGACGCCCTAACTAATTGGACACTGAAATCACAACCTCGAAAGTAACCTTGAATACCTTATAACATCTGTCTCTAACCTTCGAAATCAAATCGTAGTAATGCGATCAATTTATGAAATATCGACAATACTGGCCCACCCTTCCTTTTGTGTACCTGTGCATCTTTATTCCCCAGTTCTCGTCGTCACTTCCTTCCTGTGACTGTTTTCCGGTCGATAAGTACTTAGATATAAAGTTTATTTTTATGTCAGTTGAAGGACGATGAGCACGTTTTGTTGGGAGACGCTTAAATTCACGATAACTTTTCCTTCCATTGAGCAAATAAGAGCATTTGTCTCTATTCCTGACCCCAAAACTTTACTTGGCTTTAGTCGATATTGTGTAACTTATGTATTAGACATTTGCAGCTTCCAAAATGTAAAACGGTTGAACCGGATAGCTTTAGGCGACCCAGACCGTAAAATAAATCATTGTAACTAAATGGAACTCCACAAAAGTCGTGGGTAAAGAAGACCTCGTAAACGATAAGGACTACGACTTATCCACCCTTCGCTTGAATTTAATCTTTAAAAGAAATAAGTTGTGATAAAACGACATTTAATTCACTTTAAGTGTCCACAAAGCGTCAAAAATTGTCATCCATCCTCGTCTCGAGGGAAATGAATTGGCAACTTAAAAAGCCTTTAATATTAGGGGCCAAGTCCCGTAATCCGTAAATCAGTGTCTAAGCCTTACTTAAAATATTTACCCCGTTATATCCGATTTTCAACCTTATGCCGTAAAAATTAGATCAGTTTTCGATTGACACATTAAACACACCTACGACCTTTCAGAGTTTATAGCGGCCACCATTGTTATCGTTCGACCATTACAAAGTTCCCATGACCGATGAGTATCACTGCTTAGGTATAGTATAGAAACATACGAACAATATGTTTTGGGTGCAGGCACGCTGGTTTTGGTATTTAATGTCCTTGTTACCCGACTACGGCGAAGCAAAAAGGAGGGTTATGATTTTGACCGGTATACCGGTATGTATGTATGTTCATGTGTTCCCCCATTTCTTCTAAACTACTCATCACTATTTGACAAATGAAATATTGTTGGAAGCGTCTTGATCGGCCGCTGGTTATAGGCTGTGTGATGCTGATGTGACGTCACATTAATATGGCGCCCTCTAGAGGACATAAAGTCATGAACTAAACATATATTTAATTTTTTTAAGTGTTTTAGTTTTATAACTTTTTTTTTTTGTTATAGAATTAGTTCCCTGTGACCAATATTATTAAATTAAAGGTTTCTTCGTCCAGACAAGATAGAAAGACCTTTGTGCCGTTGTTGGGTCGTTCGAACTTAACAATAGTTTATTACCCAGAACATGTGCTTATCATTTTTATAGTCACTTGTTGTACGTGTTTACATCGCGGCCGCACCCCCTTCAAACCAGTATGTTTCCATTCAAACTTGCATATACAAAGAAACATGCAGCAAATTGATTTTAAATGTACCTAATTTACCATATTTGGTTACAGGCGATGAAGATTTCCCGCGTAATCGATTGCAGTACCTTCGAGAAATCGGTAGAGGATGGTTTGGAAGAGTAAGTAATACAAATAGTAATGATACACTGTGTTTCAAGGTGGATTTACGACTTGAGTTTCTCGGGAATCTGCTTGACAGTAGCGCAGTACATGTCCTTGTGAGGATTTTGAGGGAGAGCTATATGTAAAGTTGTACAAAGATCTTTTGGTGCGTGGCCGAAATCGGAACTAACGCTGCCAATTTATTTTTTCAATAATTTACACAATACAATTTCACAAATGTTTACCTACAGCGCCCCCTGGCAACGTCATTCGAGCGCCAAAAAATCCATTATGCCCGGTAGCAGTGGATGGCTTTGTTTGCACTTACACTAGGCGACACCTAAATGAATGTCTAATTAAAAGCGCGATGTTGAATTTTGAACGCTCGGCTCAGTGCCGAAAGTTGAAAATCTCATAGCGCGCTTTCTGCCACATAGTGAAAACGGGTATTAGTGTGACCCTTGCCTTAAAGAATTAAGTAAAGACTGACTCAATTTAAAATCAGCGAATAATAAAATGTCGTCGATTAAAATCCATTATCTAATTTGTATTCCCCAAGCATAAAATATGATTTATGACATATTACAGGAAATGTAATAAAACTAAGATGTGCACGTTCAATTAAATCTTATAATAATCAATGGTGATGTGATTGCACACGTGATCATTATTTATCATCACGTTTCGCGATATTATGGATGGTTCCACGGAGCAGTAAAGTAATAATGTTCTTAACACATGAATAATTTAGAGAAATACGGATAAAAACACACTTCTTCAGGTACACCTCTGCCTAACCCTTCGGGGAGTACGGCGTGCTGTTATAATAAAGATAAAAACAACATTATACCCTGCCAATACCGTATTGATGGTAATCTGGGCATAATGATTTTGGGTCACTGTAGAGGTTGCCTATAAAGCATAGACTTTTGAGTATGTATATTCCATTTGAAATAAGATTAGACATTTAAATAAGCCTTTTTACAGTCCGTTTAACCGATATTGACTTCTATTGCGTTGGTGGTATGACAAATGGCAGCTGCAGTAGACAGTTGGTATTGTGTAACTTTTTTTGCTTTTAATGCCATCCTTATACCTATGGTATAGAAGTCAAAATCGGTTGAACGGACTGTAAAAAGGTTTGTTTAAATGTCTAACCTTATTTCAAATGGAGTATAGTTTTGACTAAAGTCCCTCGCTCACTGCAGAGTTAGCTGCCTGCCTGCCTTAAGGAGGGACTTTCTTAACATATGCATTTTGCAGAGATTAGGAGACCCTAGTCACTATAAAATGCAAATATCTATTGTCACGAAAATAAAGATTGTTCAAATATGGACACATTGGACTTTTCCAAAATTTTCATTACATAGGTGGTGGAAGGAGAGGTAGAAGACAATGGCACCACGAGCACTGTGGCAGTCAAGATCCTCAACCAGAACGCGAGCCTGGAAGACAAGGCGCGGTTCTTGGACGAAGGCAGGATGTACCGCGACGTGCGCCATGAAAACGTTCTGGCGTTCGTCACCAAATGTCTGCAGGAGGATCCCTGGATACTGATATTTGAACTTTGTTCTATGGTAAGCATTTACATTGACTGGAAATGTAACTTAAAGGACATTTGTTGTAGGAAAGTTCTTTTCAATTTCCACACTGGGAAGCGTGGAAGTTTTTAGTCCTGTATTTCTCCACTAATGTCGTCTCGAAAAAAATATCACGACGCGGGAGTTGAAGCGTCACTAGAACAAAATATTGTGTCGAAAACAAAAATAGACTCAAAATTTCGAGAAAAGGGAGGTCTTTGCTCAGCTTTGGGACACATTCTAGGCAACAAAAATAAACGTGCCAAACCGGTCCTTTGGAAAATGTATTTGCCTGTTTTTACCCGACTACGGCGAAGAAAAAAGGAGGGTTATGATTTTGACCGGTATGTATGTATGTATTTATGTATGTTCATCTGTTCCCTCCTATCTTCTAAACCACTCATCACAGTTTGACAAATGAGGTATCGTTGGAAGCGCCTTGATCGTCCGCTGCTTATAGGCTATGTGACGTCACATTGAATTAAAAATGGCGCCCTCCAGAGGACATAAAGTCAGGAACAAAAAAAAAAATGTTTAATCGTACCATGTTGGGCTTAATGAGCACATTTCAAAAAAAAAAATATTATAACCCCAAAATAATTAAATAAAGTTAAAGTAATAAAAACTTAAACCCAACTACGACTAAAAAGGTATAAACAAGACACCCCAGACAGACTAATTAAAAATCCGGAGTCACAAGTAATCTGTTCGATTTATGCCCTAACACGTGTGACTCCGGATTTTTAATTAGTCTGTCTGGGGTGTCTTGTTTATACCTTTTTAGTCGTAGTTGGGTTTTAGTTTTTATTACTTTAATTTATTATTGAGCCTTTGGTCCCTGTTGCTGAATCAGCCTAACTATTCATTAAACAAATTATTTTCATACTATGTGCTTCATTTCTCATAAAATCCCTTTTATAAACTTGCAGGATCTCCAACAATACCTGGTAGTGAACCGTCCCAAGATGGCCATTCTGAACGAGGGTGGAGTGCCGCTGCGGCTCATGTGTGACGTTAGCTCTGCGCTCGCGCATCTACACTCACGAGGCTATTTGTATGGGTATGTATTAATAAAACGTAACTCTTAACTCTGATAGACTTTCACTACACAACTTCTCTTTTCGAAGTGCAATTTCTGAAACTTGCAGTCGGAAAAATTTACTTTGTGTTTTGTGCTGTCCTTGTTCCGAAATAATGTGCCAATGAGCCGGAATGTGCGGAACCTCCGCGCACGACCCGTGCCCGGGATCTGTGTATTGACATCCATATAATTCCTTGTTATCCATATTATGCCCGCCGTACTCCCGCGCCCGACCCGCTCCCGACACGCACCCGCCTTGTGTGGGTTTTGAGCTTTATAAACATATTAAACTAGGCGGCGTTGGACCTATACCACCTGAATTTCATGCTCACTTAGTTGTTGTTTGTGCAGTTTCATCTTCGAATACTTTTTAACCTATGGTTTTTACTTTCAGCAATGTATGGTGCGGTTCGGTGTTAGTACGCGGTACGGCAGACAACGCGCGCGCAGTCCTAGGACGTTATGTGTCCGCTGAGCCGCCATACGACTTCTCAGCGCCAGAAACGCGCACGCACCCGCCCGTATATACGGTATGTACTTAGCTATACATAAACACATGAATATAGTTCGCAATAAGCGTTATGTTACAACAAACTGACAAAAATGTATGACTATGTGCGGATGATAATATTTTGATAGAAGCAAGTGCCTTCACAATACAATTTATACTTTTAACTAGCCCCAGCAACTGTCAGAGATATTCGTTTGACTACTAGTGAGGGACAGCAGTGGTGGCCCAGTGGTAACGGCCGCGATTTACGAGTTGTAGGTCGTAGGTTCAAACCTAAACAGAAGACAGAAACGGTGAAGGAAAACATCGTGAGGAAACCGGCATGTCCTAGAACCAAAAATTCTAAGATATGTGACATTTATTAACCCGCACTGGGCCCGCGTAGTGGATTGCAACCCACTCCCTCTCACCTAGAGGGGGCGTGTGTCCCAGCAGTGGGAATATATAGGCTGATTATGCTATGATGATGATGGGTCAATTGTACTGTAATAAGGTGACCCCGTCTATGACAAGACACGCCGACTAATATTACGCACATGTTTCTATACTCCATTTGAAATAAGATTAGACGTATAGATAAGCCTTTGTTACATTCCGTTCAACCGATTTTGAATTCTATTGTGTTGCATGACAAATGGCAGCCGCAGTTGGCATTGTGTAACTTTTTTTGCTTTTAATGCTATCCTTATGCCTACGGTATAGAAGTCAAAATCGGTTGAACGGACCGTTAAAGGGTTTGTTTTAATGTCTAATTTTATTTCAAATGGGGTACAGATCTTTTTTTTTTTTTTTTTTTAAATAACACGTTGCCCCACACTAGAAATTTCTTCGTGTATCGTGGGTGCGTTTACAAACATAGAAACTCACATACACTAACACCCAGACCCGGAACAACTATTAGCAGATCATACAAATATTTGTTCCGTGCGGGAATCGAACCCACGACACGTTGCGCAGCAGTCCATCGCTCAGCCACTGCGCCAACCGTGTCGTCAAGCCGTGTCGATCTAGCTAAATCTTAAAAAAAAAAAAAAAAAAAAAAGTGTGTAGCTAGCGCTATTGTAAATAATGGTTTTCGGTTATGAATAAGATAAATCTCATCAAACACGATTGTATTTTATCATTTGTTTTATAAATATCTATGGATGACTCGTTCGTAAGTCGCAACCAGCTATTCATAACTTTCAGTCAGTTATCTGTGCGCTACTGAATAGGCTGCACGACGTAGGAAACAAAAAAGAATAGTTTATCTCAATAGACTTACGTATAAATATTTTTTTTGGCACATTCCTGTTAGTTGCTGGCTCAGTGAAGTTCGATTTTGAGTCGACGGTGTGCCGCAACCAAGGATGGTAACAGAAAATTTGAATATGAATCAAACTATTAACGCGTAGAGTTCTTTAGCCTTTGTGCATGTTTTTATACCTACTTAAATTTCAATTTGTACTGAAACTGACACACCAGACGATCCAAAGGGGTTCGGGCAAGTTGGTCCTTATGACCAATGGACTCGAATCGTACATCGATAGATAGGTATTTTAAAGAGAAAAAAAGTTATTATCGGGTTACATTTGTATTTGTCCGATTCGAGATATCGGCTTAGAAAAGGTGTGTTTTCAGTATCTCGGATAGTACGCAAAAAAATAATAAAATATGTATTGTGTAGTGATTACTAAGCTGGAATGAATATGTGAACTCATTCCACATCAGCAAAAACTACATAACAATATTTATATAGGTACGTTTTTTAATATAATATTCTTCTTCAAAATATTCTTTCATACATTCTCTATGAACGAAAGAATCACCACTTGTCACTAACACTGACAAGTAGGGATTTTTTTATTCTTGGATTCTCTCATTCAGTTTACAACGATTTTGACCCCTGCATTCTTTTGAACTCTGTTTTCTGCATCTTACGTTGGCCCTGGCTTGAACGATTACTACCAATAGCTTTACGGTTGGACTATTTAACATAATGGAATCCTTACGTTCTTGTGTGATGTGCCGAAGAGGACTACATCGAGCCAGATATCAAGAACATATTTTATCTGAAAATCTGCCGAGAACTCGTCCAGAATTAGCAGCATTCATACAAGAAAATGCTGTTTTAGAAGTTAGTACCTAACTAGTATTGAACTTCTGAAGTATGGAAAAAATGGATAGTTACTTGTTTTAAGCACTTGTCAATACATAACCATAGAGTTCAAACACGATGGTGCTAACTTGTTTGAATGAGGAGTTCCTATGGCCAACTTCCGGCAACATCATTAGGCCCTGAACACCACCTAGTTTCAAAGTTCTTGTTAATACATGACCAATGAGTCCAAACACGATGGTGCTATCTTGTTTGATCTAGGAGTTCCTATGGCCACCTTCCGGCTCCATCATCAGACCCTGAACACCACCTAGTGTCAAAGCACTTATTAATACATGACTAAAATCTATCAAAAATACTAAGAGCTATAATCAAAAAATTATTTCATATTCAAGGTACGCTTACTCCGATCGGACAACATATCAGGACAAGCGCCATAACTATCCGTGCTCTATGAAAATATACCTTTCTAACGATATACTATTTATATCTATTGGGTCCAGGACCAAAGTCCATATGTTCGTGCTCGAACCCCTTTGCATCAGCCCATCGTAGATCGCGATTTTTAGGAACGCGATCCTACTGCGCGGTACAGTGCTGCTGCATATTTTAGCTACATAAAGTTTAGTTTAACATGAATCGCATTATTCATATTGCCTGATGCCACCTAGCGTGCCAAAGGACCCAGAGACCCTAGACAAAGTGACATTCTATCAGCGATAACGATGATGGAAAAGGCAAAAATGTATGGGACTGACATAAGCTATCGAAAAGCTTATGTCAATTCTGTTGAAAGTCGTTGTAGAAATACGAAACTCTTTCGAAGCGATTGTCACTTGTCTAGTCCACACCGACCTCGCATTGGGATCGCGCTCCTGCCGCGCCTGATCTGAGCGCAACTGGATCGCTCGGTGTGGACCCAGCTTATAAGCGCTGTCTATTGACAATAATGCCGATATTAGCCGCGTCACTCGAGTGAAGGTTCATTTTTGTTTCATTACGCGTTCACACGACATTGACACAATTATATTTATGTATATAAATAATCGGTACATCGCTCATTTCATTTCATTTTCGCTTAATCTGTAGGCGAGTAAAAGATGCCGAGGGAATCCAACACCGTTGGATCGGTTGACTAATGAGTTCATTTTTCACTTTTGTTTCATTTTCTGCTCAGACGTTTCACTTCGCGTGAAACATGCCTCCAAAATGAAGCGTCTGATATCGGCTTAGCAGGAAACACAATTATTCCATATACATTGACGTAAGTGTACTGGAGTGAAACGCGTAGCTCCGTGTTGCAGGCCCGCAGCGAGTCGTGGTCGCTGGGCACGCTGGTGTGGCAGGTGTGCGCGTGGGGCGGCGCGCCGCCCGCGCGGCCCGCGCTGCCCGACCTGCCCGACCTGCCCTGCCCCTACCGGAACCATCTGTGAGTAGCGTTACTGTATTATGGTCAGATTAGCTATGGTGATGGGTGCGATAAAACGATATTATTGATACTTGAGGTAGTATCTACATCGCCACATGCGAACTACGCATCAAAGACTTGACGTCAGACAAAAATCCTGACGTCACATAAATCCTGTATCGCGCAATTAAAGTTTACCGTGCAGTAGCCATATATACAAGAACCCAATATCAATCGTTGGGCAGTTGCCCGCCGGACACAACACCCGTCTGGTCGGAGGATCCTCCCTTTTCTATGGAGTATGAGTGAACTTTACACCCTGTTTCTCATACCCCTAAATACTCATAGCGTCTGTGAAGAATACACAAAAAAAAAACTAACTTGAGATGAGTTTTTTTTTCTTATTTTTTTTTATTTATCTATCTCCTTTGTATGTCGATACCCGTCTTACCGCGAAACTTCACAACTTAGCCAGCTAATTTAATTTGACCCTGTAGATAAAACGTCTGTATTGTTGCAGCTACCAAGTGATGCAGCTATGTTGGAGCCCCAACCCGGAGGCCCGACCGACCTCATCCCAAGTACACGCACTTATCAACCACCTGTACACCTCTCACCGCGACGCCAGCCAACATAACGCGCACGACGACGGCTACGGCAGCGCAGACTTCGAAGAACGCTGGCAACGCCTCAAACCTAACACCATTCCCAAACTGGACGAACATCGCGCCATCGTCCATGCGCCTTCCACCTCCATGGCTTCAAACTTCACCGCCTCCGAACAAGAACTCAACACGCACATACAAGACTCCCTAAGCGTGGACATGGACACAGCCGTCTCACGCTCCAGCAGTATCATGTCCGATAAAGACATGTCCATACAAATCAAGTCCGAAAGCCTAACAAATCTCCACGGCTCGTTAGAAGACGTTAGGAATATCTACCTCACACACAACGAGACGGCCGCGCTTGAATGCCATCAAGGAAATATCAGTCTCGATGACGCTAGGGAGAAGGAACAAGACAGGTCTGATGCTTCTATGGACCCCTGGCTCAAGGACATCATAGCTGGCAGCACTGATGACGTCAGCTACTACAAAGATGTCAGCGACGTCATCAAAAATCTCGATAATATACTGAACTCGGAGAAAACTTCGAGTTCAGAGTCCAGCCACCAGGCCAGTCCCTCTAGAGACAATCTGAGCTTAGACTGCAAGAAGGATTACCCGATGCAATCCAGTATGGTCAAGTCCCCTGGTATTACGAATTTCCAGAGCATTCTAGATACTGGTTTCAGTTCTAGATCAGAGGACGCTGAGACTGGTGAGGACGATGACCTTGACCGAGACACTATCGGCACTCTGAGCCACTCGTTCGAACGACACAGCGAGGTCGACACCACCAGTCAACACACACTCGAAAACCTTACCCCAGACACACCAATCAAAGACGTGGATGTCGTCACAAGAATTGAAATACAAGTCCAAGTAGAAAGAGATTATACACACGATATTATAGTTGATAACGAGACAGTTGAATCTGTACATCAACACACTGAATTGCCAAATCATAACAAAATAGTGAGTAGTGATAGTGAAATACCCAAGCTGAAGGAATTATGTGTAGCGTCAATACCTAGTGCTAGTGATAACGAACAATTGAACGTTAGAAAAGACTGTCAAACATCATGTGATAGTAACTTAAAAGAAATAAGTACTGATATTAAGAATGAAACTAAGTCAATAGAAGATGTAGGGAAGGTGAAGGAAGGTACGCCTCATGAAGTAGAGCATAAGGATTCTTTAGATAAGAGTGAACTGGAACAAATGGTAGATGATATATTCTTGCCTATAATGGTGCATGGCATGTCAAATAGTGAAATAGAAAAATCACACGAATTGTCTGAAGGGGGGAAGCAAGGAGAGAAAAGTATTGAAGATGTAATATCTGATACAAACATCGATAGTGATATCGAAGAAGTCCTAGTTAGTGATCTCATAAAAGTAACTGAAAGTTCGAAATCCCTTGAAGACTCGAAAGAGGATAGTTTAGGAGAACTGAGTGACTTAGAACCCTCAGATCCCCCCTCTCCCGAACAGACACCTGAGCCAGTACAAAGTATGAATATTATTGAAAGTTCTAACTTGAATGAAACAAAAGAGACTGAAATACCAACAATCGTAATAGAGGAAGTGAAATCTCCATCGCCAGAATTGCCACCTGAAATAGTACAAAATATTTTTAAGGAAGAAAATGAAAAAGAAAGTGCCACGGTAGAAGAGCAAATTGAAAATGCAATGAAAGAAGAAGGTAAAGAATCTGATTTCAGCATAATAGAGGAGGACAAAAAACAAAATGCCACAGTTACAGAAAATAGTATTACCCCTAAAGAACAAGCAATTAATGAATTAGGTGGTTCTATAAATATCAGAAGTATTAGTGAAGAAGATCCAACTGAAGCTGTTCAGGTTCCAATTAGCTACTCCAATTTTGTTATGAAACCTGAAACAAATATTTCTAAAGAAGTTTCAGATTTTATTATGGAAGAAAGAAAGATTGCAACAGTGCATGAAGTAAAGAACGTATCGAATGCGGACGTCATTTTGCCAAAAGAAGATATCATCGTAGAAAAAGATTTCGATGTTATAACTGAAAGAGATCTAAAATCGTCTGTTTATGAATCAAATAAAATGGAAAATGTTGCACCACCTGTTGAAAGTATTGTCGTAGTAGAAGAACCCAAAGTGGAAAATATTATCGTTTTAGGAAAAGAACTCGAGGATGCCAATATTACTGAAGTAACGAAATCACTTGATGAGGGTGTCCCTTTAGATGAAGTTGAAACAACCACTACCCATACTATAGTTGAAAATATAGAAAACGTACTTGAATCTGAAATCTCGCAAAAAGACAGTAATGCTCCTAAAGAAATTCAAAATACACGGTCTGATGAAGAATCAATCGTCAACTCAGAAATAGTTGAAGTTCTCAACAAAACATTTACTGTAACTAACGACAATGATCAAAAGGACGTCCCTTTAGTTAGTGATGTGGAGAAAAACAATGCTGATACAATAGACATTAACAAAATGGAAATGGGCGAAGCTGACATCACTAAAGATGATACAAAGAATCTGTCTGAAGAATCGTCTTTGTCCAAAATGGAACAAACAGTACACGAAAATTTTCCCGTCCATAAACCAGACCATAATGAAGAGTCTATAATATCTGTTATAGCTAACGTAAGCGTACAATCGACAAAATTTGAAGAGGATATAGATGATGATGAGGTTCCTATGAAAGAAGCAGAACCCATAAAAGAATCTATGAGCGCTAACAAAGCAGAGAATGTCAATGCAACACCTAATAGAGGAGGTAATGTTCCTGTTCTAATTTCTGAAGAGAGAGATAAACAAACAGCTAAAGATAATACTCCTAGATCTGATAATAACGTACTGGCCGACGTCACAGCAGGGCCAGCCCACAACACTGTATACATGGATCTCATAAACGATACAAATAACGAAATATTAAACGACAATGCCTTAGATAGTAACGTAAGAAACGTCATCAAATCTTGTCTCGAAGGTTCCAGCACAGAGAACACATGTTCTATGGTCAGAAACGAATCAACTGAGTACCTAGATCTGCCAAGTTTTGGGGTGAAAGAGGTTGATAACTTCTTACATATGGAAAGAGTATTCAACAGTCATAATACTGGCGTTGTGTCAAGTACGCCTCTAGCCAGCGATAGTTCCGTCGAAGTTAACAGTACTATCGAAAATTCCGTCAAAGAAGAAACCCAAATAATGTCAGAAACTAAGGTACCTGCAGATTATGGAATGGGAATTTCGTTTACCAAATTGGAGCAGAAATATGTTCCTGATAGCATGAGCCCTTTTGAATCTCCAACTAAAAGTCACCACACTGATACTTATGATGAAAATAGCTCAGTAGTTCTAGGCCCGTTTGAGAACTGCACTCTAGAACTCTTCAAAGGAGTGAAGTCAACTGAACTTGTTGACTTACCTAAGGAGGAACTATTAGCATTCTCTTCGAACTTCAGTGAAATGAATCTCGAGACGCCATCTCCTTTACGAGACGGTAACTTTCTAAACGAAGTTCCGGACATATTGCATGATGATATACAGTTCGATGACATACAGAGCCTGAGCGAGAAACAGTCAGACCCTCAAACTGAGACAGATAGTGGAAACTCGGGAACAGAGAAGCGAATTTCGCCATTAACGCCTCCCAACTCCCCTGGAGTATTCTTAGCGTCGACATCACAGCAGAAATACGTTGTCGACATCGATCTAACTCCTGAACCAATACCAGCTTTAGAACCGGACCTATCTTTGCAAAAAGAGATAGAATTAAACCAGATAGAGTTACAAATAACTTCGAAGCTAGCAATGGCGGAGAACGAAAACAACATGAACATAGAATACTCTGGTCCCCTGACAGTAGAAGGTCTGGTTTCTGATGAAGAGATGATGTTGAGAGAAAGTGATTCGTTACCTGAGTCTTATTTGGCAGGTAATGGAGGATCTGTTGAAGATTTGAGAGAAGACTTGACGCTGGACGAGGAGTGTGTTAAAGCGTTGAGGAATGAACTGGAACTGAAATTGCCTTTGGCTCAGGTGAGTTTCAAAACCTTTCACACTAACACCCGGTTTTAGAAACTCTATTCAACACAATAACTAACAATTTCATGTTAACTAAGACTGGTTGACTGCAGCAGGAACAGCCAATCAAATCACTTTGTGTGAGTCATTTATTTTTATCTATTGGTTTAACCCATCGGACACGATTTTTTCATATTATTGCGATAGTAATGATAAGGTTATAGTCTGTTCCAAAAGTATATGTTACAAATGTAAAGAAATGGATCAGAAAACGTACCTGTGGGTGTCAATTTGTAGTGCCACGTGCCACTTACTAGAAAATTCGCGTCCGACCGCGGCTTCGCCCGCGTGGTATGTCGAAAAATGTAGCCCATGTCCTTACTCAGGCTGTAAACTATCTGTGTTCCAAATTTCATTAAAATCGGTTCAGTAGTTTTGGCGTGAAAGCGCGACAGACAGAGTTACTTTCGCATTTATAATATTAGTAAGGATTTTTAAAACAGCATATTTTTTATCAGTTCTCTTTTTGTGTTATAATCCAGTATTGTTGAAATATTTTTGTTTGAAAGACGCTGACCATTACGCAGATTATGCGAGTCCATACAATAATGACTTAACTCGATTGTTCATGCAACCGAACTTTATTTATTTATTTTATTCTTCTTTATTTGTTTTATAACGACACTAGGCCATTCAATAAAACACATCATGATGACAGATGTATCTGTAAGGCTGAGGGTACATTAGGACGCGACACGACCTGCGACACATCATCATCTCATCTGCCTAGCCTTTTCCCAACTATATTGGGGTCGGCTTCCAGTCTAACCGGATGCAGCTGAATACCAGTATTTTACATGGAGCGACTGCCTATCTGACCTCCACAATCCAGTAACTGGGTAATACGATACCCCTTGGTAAGACTGGTTGTCAGACTTTCGGGCTGCTGACGACCCGTAACGACTGTCAAAGATCCACAAATGACAGCCGGGACCAACGGCTTAACGTGCTTTCCGAGGCACGGAGGAGTCTCGGTATGTAAAGATGGTCACCCATCCACGGACCAACCCCGGCAAGTGTAGCTTAACCTGATGGATCGACTAAATAAATTTATGAACGCTCACCGGTATAGCTACACCGCACCGGTACGATGTAGCCATATACGTGAGCATTCATTTATCTACTCATTCGCCTAATTTAGCCTCAGCCTAGCTTGGGTACATAATATACACACATATCATCAAGTCTGGTTTTCGTGGGTCAGAGGTGTATTTTACACCCACATTTTACCTGTTTTACAATACAAAACTTCTTCAATGCGCCACCCAGGTAGCCGCAATAGAGCCTCCTTGTGAACAAGAACAAGAATGGTCGGCCGAGCTGCCGCCGCCGCCCGAACTCATCGTGAGCTACCCCGGGGCGCTCAGTCCTATCGCAGAGGAGACCGGCCAGCAACTGTCGGCTTACGAGAATGATATGAATTGTAAGTAAACCACTATTGTTATCATAACTAACGACCCTACCCTACTTCCCCCCTTATTTGTAGTAGAAAAGAAAACAGATTTTTTAATGCACACAATGTGACAACAATACGACAATAAATGAACAAACTGGTACTACTAATAGTTACCAAAGCATAACACTGTTTTGGTAACTATCAATTAAATTCTAACATCGAAAAAACCAATTTAAAAAAAAAACTTAGACTATAGATTTTGCCGATCAGCCGACTAGCTATAGTTACTAAAGTATTGAACATATTTGATTGAATTTTCGTCGTCGTCGAACGTCATTAGATATAGATAGTGCCATCCACGAAGACGCGACCCACTCATACACTCCCGTCGCTTACAGTACAGTAATCGCGTTTAGGAAGAAGAGTGGGGCGCGTCTTTGTGGATGGTACAGTTCGATTCAAACTTAATGGCGGTTCGGAACATGAGGCGAGTCGCTGCGCAGTAACAATTTCAATGTCAGCGGGGTTGGGGGGTGGGGTACTGCGCAGCGAAAAACTAACTTCCGAGCCGCCATTAAGTTTGAATCGAACTGTACTATCTATATACACGTAGTTTAATTTATTGTTGTCTCCACCCTGTATAACAAATGTTCATAGTATGTAAATATCGTACACGCATTTAAATTAAGTGCTAAAATAAATCTACACTATTAAACTTTAATTTCAGGGAATCTATCAACCCGTACAGAGTCGTCAGAAAGTTACCCAGAACCGTGCAACAACAGTACCGATGACGTCACAGAGCTGCCGACCGGAGCACAGAGCGGCACACACGAACATTCTACATACACAATACAGTCTCGAGATCCTTCTCGAGATCCGTCACGAGATCGAGATAACACGTATACGCTGCACAGGGATCTCGACCTTGTTAGCAGTAGAGAGTGAGTATATATTTGTTTGTAGAAAATGAGGAAGCTGTAATTACAGTTGGTAAATATGGAAGTGCCTTGAATTCTGTTGTTGGAAAGTGAATTGTATTGGCAGTCATTTGTAGAGGCGCATTTGGACGTAGCGGTCGCTTCAATGAATCCTAAAAACATTATAATCTCTTGATTGTACTCTCCGAGCTTTCTATGATTCATAATTTTAAGTATTACAACTGAATAGTAGAGTACATGTTAAATGAGGAAAAAAAAAACATATTTTTATCGATATTCACAAAGATTGATTAAATGACCCTGCTATGGAATGTATAATTAAAACATATCGAAAGCGAACGATCAGAAACGTCGTTATCTAATAGGTTATTTAAATCGACTCATATCGAAGACCGACACGCAAGCTATTCGATTGCGAAATTATGCGGCGTTCATTAAAACGTTTAATACTTGTAATATTGCATCAATTAGCTACTACACGTCATTCGAAACATAGCTTCTACAACAGGTACGTCAAACTCTAATCTATAAATTATCAATTTACAGAATTACAATGAGCGCAGACAGCTTGAACGCCAGCCCTTTTCAGAAAATTATACCCGACGCCGACGCCGAATCACCGATCGACGACAAAACGTACACAAAAGAAGAAGAGAAAGAATCCTTAGAACGGATATCGCAAGTGTCGCCCTTTCTCCTGAGCCCTACCACCGACACGTCCGCGCCGGACACCGACCTCGACAATGCCACGGGAGTGTCAACCTTATCGAAAACTACCCTCCCCACAGACGCGAAGCTGTCCAAACCGTCCGAAACACAGTGTCTGTCCAAAGCCACCAGCATAGACTCGTGGTGCTCCAACGACACTTTATACAACGTCGAGGAAAATTTTGATGACCTTGCCTTGGACCCGGATGTTCCAGAATTCGAAGCAGAAAAGGAGGAAGGGAACAGCGAGAGTACGGACACGCTCACACACAACGATGATGAAAAGGAAGCCAGCCACTGCTCCACTTACATCATACACGACAGCAAGTCTGATGCCTGCGAAACTTTCTCACCAGACTCGATAACCGCCAACGATAACTATACGTATACGAAAGTGAAGACTGAGAACGCTGGTACGACGCCGTCCGTTTTAACCAAGTCTGATTTGAACGATTCCACGAAAAACACGACCAAAGACTTGGCATATGGTACCCTAATGTCAGGGATGCCGACATACTCAAATTGTACTACGGAAGTCGCGTCTGGTTTCGAAGATTGGAAGGTGGCACAACCAGAGTTGGTGAGGAAATCTCCCATGCCAGGAGATGCCGATATGACACCACCCAACCCAGCTGAAGACAAGGTTGCAGACATCACGAGCCCACGGCTTGTAACCGAACCTTGTCTCAATAGAATGGAAAGTGTCGACATTTCCTGCCTACAAGACAATCTGATAGACAGCCAAAATAGGACAGAAAACCCTGAAAGTCAAGTCTTATTAGTTCACACGGACAGCCCGAACTACAACTACAGGAACATGGAGCCGTCAGTAACAAGCACACCTCTAACGGACCTCATCGACGACGCTGACAACGTTGAAGTGATCCCCATGAGACTACCCGAAGGTTACACGGAATCTCCCGAAGACAGCGCCAATGTGCCTAACTTCCAGACCTTCCTACAGTCCGCTGAAGTCAGACCGCAAGATCTATCCTCCAACGCTAGCAATGAATGTACGAACCACGACACAGAGGTACTGCTGGAGGGAGACAGCAAGACGTTAAGCAGGAACAGCAATAGAGACAGCCTAGCCGTGTCCGAGCGCACGCCGACGTATTCCGACTTCGAAAACTCAGCAGTATCGAAACCTCAAGACGTTAACTCGAAGGATAAGTCTAGTCAGAGCATGGAGAGCGGGATCAGTTCGGAGGATTTTCAGAGGTTTGAGACCTCTGTGAGGAGCCGTCCGCAAGACCTGTCGTCGTTGATCGATGCCAGTTCCCTGCTACTCAAGAGTGAGAGGATGTCGAGTGAACTCGCCATGGGTTCAATGACCGCAGACTTTGATCAGACTAGTCAGTCAGAAAGCCGAGAAATCTCGAACGAGCCGCAATCTCAAACGAGTCCGCCTATCGTTATGAATTTAAATGAATCTCACAGCTTAGTTAATTTTAGAGAACCAAATTTTTTAATAAATTTCGATGCTGACGATGAGACCGAGCAACCGCATTCGATCATTATAACCGAAACTACGATGGATGCGTTCAAAGAGAGTCCTAACAGGAGTTACGACACTTCAGACGTGAAAATACTAGATGTGAATCATTCCTACGATCCCCACTGTAGTAGATTTCAAGCTCACGACGATTTTGAAAAACTACTAGAAAACAAAATTAATGGGGAACTAGATTTAAACGAAGAAGAGAATCTAATAAACTCTGAGCATTTATCGCCGAAAGCCGAAACCGTATCAGAGAGAACGGATACAACAGTAAACAGTATATTTCTAACCGAAATACACAGAGGTACTCCAAACACTTCGAAATCGAACGACAATTTTTTTTGTCGTAAAGTGAACGAAGAAGACTGCAATGGCGGTAGCGAAAAATTCGCTACTGTGAATTTTCTCAACGAGACATTTGAAGAATTGATCGAGAGTAATGTAGATGATGATACTAAAGACCTGAAGACTGAAGAAGCACCAAGTGAAGTCGCTCCAGAAACCCTCAAAACCCCCGAAAGTCCTGTATTAGAAGAAATAGAAGTACTGGAAAGTCCTAAAGAGTCCAAGAGTATAAAGGATGAGCTCCAAGAGATTGGTGAGCTAACGAACGGAGTCGCGGAAGAAAATGACAGAATGGCAGTGGTTACAGAAGACTTTCTGCAGAATGAGAAGAAGTTCTGTACGCTGGATTCGTATTTTCCGATGCTGAGTGATATCAGATTCACTGGTAAGTTATCATTCAATATTTTATACACTTTAATTCTTCTTTGGCCATCAAACAAATTTTAATTGCTTTGTTGGGTTTGTTTACTACCGGGGTTCTTCCAGGTTCGATCCCCAGGCCGGGCTAATTATTATTGAGTTGACTATATGGGATTTCTCGGTATGATCCTCTATACTCCGGGCATACTGAGATCCAGAGGCTTTATACATGCAAAATATGGGTTTGTGTACGCCATGGGTTTTAGTCAGTAAAATTCTGACACGCCCTTCCGCTCCGCCCAGAGCGGGAGAAGTCATTTGATGATTTCTAACACTCAAAAAAAAAAAAACAGGGTATGCCATGTGTACATGAGAGTTATTCGGCGAGAAGGTTGCAAAAATTATACCCTTTAATCTCTTCTCCAGGCCCAGCAACAGAAATAATGAGCACTTCATTTACTCAAGACTCGCCCACCGAGCCTACCTCACCAGAGAGCGCAGACAAGCGCGACACCGCGGCCGAGCTACTGAAGGAATGGGACAGCGACTCTGACTCTCATACTAGCAACTCTTCGAGTGGGGAGTTTATATGGAAGGTGAGTGGTGGGTGAGGGTGTGTGTGTATGCCGTGAGTTTGGTTGGGTGGGACTTGGTCCAACATTATTCTACGGGAATTTCTCTGTGACTGGATAGGTTCTTTTTGGCGCAGCCATGAGGCACACTCCCTTGATAATGTCCTACATTGCACTTTCACACTTGTTTTATTTGTTTCTATATTTTATTTTGTTATCTTCTGTATATTATCAGTCTGTGCTGAATAAATGTATTTTCTTTCTTCTTTTTCTTCTGATAGTCAGACTGGCGAACTGTGTTGCTCTTTAACTCACAAACTGTCTATAATTGGGACAGATTATGCAATGTCATATTTTTTTTTTTTTTTTTTTAAACTTTGCCCCACACTAGGAATTTCTTCCTGTATCGTGGGTGCGTTTACAAACATAGAAACCCACATACACTAACACCCAGACCCGGAACAACTACTTGCAGATCATACAAATATTTGTTCCGTGCGGGGATCGAACCCGCGACACGTTGCGCAGCCGTCCATCGCTCAGCCACTGCGCCAACCGTGTCGTCATATTTGATAATATACCTACCCCTTTTGACAGAAAGTCTGTGTAAAAATGTTTTCCTTAGATAACACGCTTCCTTTATTGGGTGAATACTTATTGGTTGAAGGTGGTTGGTCTGTTTTGGAGTTGTTTCCCACATAAGCTAAGAAAAAAACCAAACTAATATATTGGGCAAGATATAGACGAGAATAGCCTGAAATAGTTTTCTCAACACAAATCTGTAATGTTCTTTCTATCATATTCTTTTCCCTTCTCCATTTTTAATACTTTTTACCTATTGTGGTAGAGTAATCTTATTCTAGGTGCATCGTCTTCACATATAATATTATATGTAATTGATGTTTACATAATATTGTAAAACATTTTTAAAAGAATAACGGTGGAGTTTCTTGCCCATTCTTCTCCATACGAAAACTACCTTTTGGAAGGGGCAACTAGAATCAGTTCTATTTCTTTACGTTTTTGACGTTCAAAAGTGCGTTTTATGTGCCTATTTGAAATAAATTATTTGACTTTGACATAGAGGAATAAAACATCCAAAAAAGAAAAAAATATCCAAAAATCGTATTTGTAGGTATATTACCAAGTCTCGCTCAACCAAGTATTGTGTTTTAAAACCTAAGCCGGTGTGAGATTTCGCGGGTACTGTGACTAAAGCTATACAAAATGTGATTAATGTAATGGTGTGGATACTATGTAGTTTCTCTCCCTGCTTTGTGTTGGTCTGTTACCATTTAACTAGATATGTAATGACGTTTAACTTGACAGCTAGGTAAATAAATAGTTATTGGCTATGGTTTCCATAGACAAAATAGTTGTATCATATTTCTGTTAAAAACTTGTACATAATTCGTGTATAAAATTATATTAATAATCGTCAGAGCTATCAAGTTAAACAAATAAAGAAGTTATTATAATGCATTTCCAAATATAATAAATTTCTCCTACGCTTCTCTGAACTATAAAGATTAGCTCCCCGTAATTGTATTTATACAGGTGTACATGAAACCATTGCTATGCCCCGTTATGGTGGCTTGTGTTGGCTATGGGAGAAGTGACTATTTTATAAACATTTGAAAAGAACGTTAAAATGCTTCGTTTCGGTTTTAATGATTACCAAAGAATAGTTTTTTTAATCCATGTAATTACGTTCCAGTATAGTATTCTGCAAAGAGGTATAGAAATGCATATTACAAATACTTCATCACGGTATCAAAAGGGGCCAAAATGCAAAAAAAAGCTCATTCAGTTTAGAGAATCCTTGTTATTATTTCCATTTAGCATTAAAATCGACAATCATGTAGTTAGCGACACTTTCATAACAATTCATAGGAAAACTGGACTCCTATTCAATTTTCCATATAATTATTGATATATTAGGTAAAATTGCGGTTAATATGACGTCACTCTCCCAGCACATAAGTCGTACATGTATATAAATATGGGTGTCGGTGTGGTGTGCATGTGACGTGACTTGTGTGTGTGCTAGGACGGGGAAGGCCACGAGACCGCGGTCGTACCATCCACGCACTTCGACCACGTAAGTCTTTATCTCCTATGTGTTTATGTGTGCCTGGTACTTTTTGTTGCTTGCTTGCTTTTGGAATGCTGGTTAAATTGGCGTGATAACCAATTTATTACTATAAGATAAAGATTCATGACACATTTCCTCCAAAAATAGTTACCTACTATCCGTATTTTCTTTCTGCTTGTCTGTCGATTTAATCAGCATTTCAAAACAGTTTTACGTTTAGATTTCATTTTGGGTTTGTAATGTGACATGCTTTTATTTAGTAAACATTTTAGTAAAGTGTAAAGTTGAAATGTTCCTTCAGTAGTTAACGTATCCATTACAACACATTATCAACTCATAAACTATCGTTTGCAATTCGTATCGTACAACGCAGGTATCATTGTAATGTTCGGTTTGAATCATTATAATTTGTAATACTCATCAGTCTTGTTATATTCATATTGGGGTCGTCGTATAGTCTCATCGTGGCTGAAAATGTACTTTCATTTAGGATATCCCCACACTTATCAACACAGAATCGGCAGTTCAGTCATAAAAAGCTTCGAGTCTATGGCAAAACATGTCTATGAAAACCTTCGCCTTGGCTCGGCTCAAACAACGAAGCGACATTGACACTTTGGCACATAGTTTATACAAATGTAAACATTATTGTTAAGGTTGAAGAACGAAAGTGAATAAGGTTCATTTTCGTGAAACGCTTGGTCATATTCTATTATACGAATATGAATATTGTCTCCTTAAAAATAAAATTTATTGATAGATAGAATACTCTTTATTATGTACACCATAAAAAATACGGATATGAATGTAGAAATTTTACATAGGGTGACACAATGGGCGGTTTTATCGTTTACAGACAACCTTTGGATGTAAATATGCGTTTGAAACTTTAACTTAGAAAAATAAAGTTGAAGTTTTATTTCTGAATCTTGACCTTATTGCGAGGACAAAAAGATTTCTGACAAGCTCAACATTCCGACGATTCTGTGTCGATAAGTATGGTGAGATCGTTTCACACCAAAACTTTACGATATAACATTGAAGGCCACATTCTCACAGCAGCGAACAGGCGAGTCTCGCAACAACAGCGGCGGAGAGCGCCACGGGTCTCCCCCTGGAGGCTCGGCGGGGTCGGGAGCTTCGGACGCGTCCGCGGACTCCGGCTCGGGCTCCGAAGGCGACGAGGTCGAGTTCGTGCCCTCTTCGTGGGACTGCCGCGCAGCACCAGCCAAGTCTTCGCTAAGAAGCTTGGAGCAGGCTACACCAGTATGTATTAAATCCTACTTAATATTATAAATGTGAATGTTTGTATGTTTGAATGTTTGTTACTCAATCACCCAAAAACGGCTGAACGTATTGGGATGAAATTTGGTACACAGATAGTTTATAACCTGGATACTTTTTATTCCGGTTGTACGTTCCCGTGGTATAATTTCCGACCGCCGCGTGGGCGAAGCCGCGGGCAAAAGCTAGTATTCAATATTTTAGTTTGGATGACATCGTGATGAAAGTTTTGAGTATAAATGTGGGTAGCCATAAGAGTAGGGGAAGAGTGAAAAACAATGTATCCATTTTCTAGCCCTATTGTGGATTATATTATAAGATAATATGGCTGGAAAGTGGGTACGTACTGAGATTACGTCTGATGAAATGTATGGAAGAAGCCGAGAAACGGAGCCAATACTACATTAATTGGGATAGGGATGGGACAGCCGGTGTTGAAAGGACTTAATAAAGAAATCTCGATATTTTCTGCAAATCGTAAAAACCGAGCGAAGCAGGGGTGGGGCGCTAGTTATATAGAATTTGACGGGTAGACCACACCAAACTCGGACGAAGAACTAAATTATTCTGTGTATTTTATTATATTACATTATATAATTTTTCTGGTAAAAAATGCCTATCTGCAAGGCAAATGTGAGTGGAAACGCAGGGAGGTGACGCCCTAGGAGGACATTATAGTGATCTTATTGGTGATGTTCGTCAGAAAAGTCAGGTGCGTTACGTACTACTCGCAACCGGCCGCGGCGTGTGTGTATGACCAGATGTATGAACGTAAACGAGGCAAAAGGAGTATATAAGGATCGTAGCAGGTGGTGTTCTGTAGTTCTGCCTACCCCCATGGAAAGAAGGCGTAAGTAAATGTATACATACAGCGTGCCGGTTTAATGGTGACATTAATTTAACACACGCATAAGATTTCGTTTATTCCTTTATAGGAAAATATTTTATTTTACTTAAACGTTATTATTTCTTGATTTATTATCAACAAGCTACCCGCCCCGGCTTTGCACGGGTAGCAATAAGTACTTATCTACGGCGCACCTACCTACCCTGCCTACCTACCCTACCTTCCTACCCTGCCTACCTACCCTACCTACCTACCCTGCCTACCTACCCTACCTACCTACCCTGCCTACCTACCTACCCTGCCTACCTACCCTACCTACCTACCCTGCCTACCTACCCTACCTACCTACCCTGCCTACCTACCTACCCTGCCTACCTACCCTACCTACCTACCCTGCCTACCTACCCTACCTACCTACCCTGCCTATCTACCCTACCTACCTACCCTGCCTACCTACCCACCTACCTACCCTGCCTACCCTACCTACCTACCCTACCCTGCCTACCCTACCTACCTACCTTCTCTGCCTACCTACCCTACCTACCTACCCTACCTACCTACCCTACCTACCTACCCTACCTACCTACCCTACCTACCTACCCTACCTACCTACCCTGGCTATCTACCCTACCTACCTACCCTGCCTACCTACCCTACCTACCTACCTTGCCTACCTACCCTGCATACCTACCCTGCATACCTACCCTACCTACCTACCTACCTACCGTACCTACCCTACCTACTCTAACTACCTACCTACCCTACCTAATCTACCTACCTACCAACCCTAAGTAAAAAAAGTCTCCTATGTCCGTCTCCTGGTTCTTAAATTCATGCAAGCCTAGTACTTTTTGTTTGTGCCTTTCATCCAAATCTTATTAGTGGGATAATAGTAATGATTGTAGTACTATCTTGAATTCATGCAAGCCTAGTACTTTTTGTTAGGTTTTGATTGAAGTTTTAAGAAACCAATATTTTGTTATACCACGTTTTATGTCACGTCTCAACGGGAACGTGATAAAAAGTCTATGTCCTATAATCCTATGTCCTTCTCCTGGCTCTAAACTACCTCCCTGCCAATTTTCAGCTAAATCGGTTCAGCCGTTCTTGAGTTATAAGTGGAGTAACTAACACGACTTTCTTTTATATATATAGATTTTCTAAACTTGCATCTTGGAGCAACCTGTACTTAAAGAACTGTAGCGCAGAGGTCATTTGCCGGGGTCACGGATCATAAGTAGGCAAATTGAAGGAATGCCGCGCAATTTCTTAGAAATTTGGCATAATTTCTAAGAAATGGCGCGGCAATCCTGCATCAAAGGGACCGATAGAACGTAAGCCAGCTGGTAGGTAGCTTTACGAATTATTTTATTTTATTATAATTTTTATGATTACTGGCCACTAGCCCTACCCGTGTTTTAAATTAATGTCGCCATTGTAGCCGCACGTTGTATATGTAAAATGGTTATCCGGGCACTTTCTCTCTTTTACTCTATTATGGAAGAAGCGCTTTCCCATATAAACATTCAGTTAGTAAATCATTTATAGACGTCGTGATTTAGGTTATAAACTATAATGACTAATGTGATAAGGTTTCTAATTAAAGCACAGTCAAAAATAAGGAAGGAAACTCTTGTGTTTATATTGGACACCACAGAATAGTACAGAAGACTCACTCCGTAAATCATTTAAATAAAAAGAGACTCTTGCTACGACACAATAAAGTGCAATTCAGGTCGCACAGCCCGAATTATCAACAGTTATCTTCACCTTCAAGTTGCCTCTCTTTCTATCAAATCTTCTGACTACGTTGCTTAATTGAATTGGCCCAACAAGACGAGCCCGCCGCGTACTTAAAGCTTCATACCTAAAATGCGGAGTGCGCCTTCTGTAGTACCTATTCTGTGGTGGTAACACTAAATATGATTATATTATTTTATATGCATTGTATGATGTAAGCTTGCTTTGGCGTCACAGTGAATTATAATAGCTGTTATATTTTGGCTATCATTAAAAATTATAAACATTGTATAGTGACTTTTAATGTAACTGCAGTGATAAATAAGGGTATGTAAATCTCAAGTGTCTTAATTCCTGTCCTTAGCTGTGTAAACAGCTGTGAAAAGTGAAAGTTCACCACTTTATTTACAGGATTTTTAGTTACAGGATGCGGCTTCTATATATTAGGTCTTTACCTATGAAATTGCCGTTCTGCAGTACTGGCCATTTCAAATCAAAATAATTTTTGTTTGGCTAAGAATTCTAATTTCAAATTAATTTTATTTTAAAAACATGGATTTTTTTTTCCAAAAGTAGTCATTTCTTTATTGATTAGTGTTACATTTTCATCGCATTTCAATCTTTTTCGTCATCATGGATACGTTAAAAATTCGAGTAATTATGGAATATGAGTACCGTCGTGGCAGCAACGCGGCACAAGCGGCACGCAACATCAACGAAGTTTACGGCTAACACTACAAACCAACGCACAACCTACAACCTGTTATTGGTTTGCTCGCTTCCGTTCTGGAAATTTCGACCTGAAAAATGAACCTCGCGGTCGTCCGAAGACTTTGGTCGACAATGACGAATTAAAGGCGATTGTGGAAGCTGACGATACACAATCTACGGCTGAATTAGCAGCAGCTTTCGACGTTAGCGTCAAAACAATATTGGTTCATTTGCGTCAAATTGGCAAGGTAAAAAAGCTTGACAAATGGGTGCCCCACGAACTCAATGATCGCCAGCGCGAAGTACGCGTCGAGACGTGCCTTGCACTGCTCAACAGACACACAAATGAAGGAATTTTGAACCGCATTGTTACCTGCGATGAAAAATGGATTCTGTTTGATAACCGCAAGCGCTCAGCAAGTTGGTTGGATCCTGGTTCAGCACCTAAACAATGCCCTAAACGAAAACTTACCCCTAGAAAAGTGATGGTCACTGTTTGGTGGTCTAGCGCCGGTGTGATTCATCACAGCTTCTTACCAAACGGGGTGAGCATTACTGCAGATGTGTACTGTGAAGAACTGAACACAATGATGGAGAAGCTGGCGCATCTCCAACCAGCATTGGTCAATCGCTCGTCTCCGCTGCTCCTGCACGACAACGCGCGACCTCATACTGCACAGCAGACGGTCTCCAAGTTGCAAGAACTGGGGTTGGAAGCTCTCCGTCATCCGCCCTACTCACCAGACCTTGCGCCTACAGACTACTACTTTTTCCAGAATTTGGATAACTTCTTGGCGGGAAAAAAATTCAATACCCGAGAGGCAGTACAAAATGCCTTTGAAGAATTTGTTGCCTTCCGTCCAGCTGATTTCTTTAAGAAGGGCATCAATAAACTGCCACTGCGATGGCAAAGATGCATTGATTGCATGGGTGATTACTTCGATTAATACAAATAAAAATTCATGAAAAAAATTAGTTTAAATTTTTTCATACAAAACGGCAATTTCATAGGTAAAGACCTATTATATATTTTTAAATATTCTGTATCTATCACTATTGAGCTAGAAAACCTAAATCCTAACTAATAATATAAATGCGAAAGTGAGTTTGTTTGTTACGCTTTCACGCAAAAAGGCTGAATAGAATTGCATGAAATTCGGCGCAGGAGCAGACCATGACCTGGAATAGGACATAAGATACTTTTTATCCCGATATTCACACGGGATCGAGACTTACGCGGGTGAAACCGCGGGGCGCAGCTTTCGCATTTATTAGTTAGAATTCTAACAGAACATTCTTTATCAGGACAACAAGAAGCGTGTGGTGTTTAAACGTCAGAAGTACCACTGTGTGTACGAATACCCCCGTGAAGTGGCCGATATCGAGGCGCATTCACCAGCCGCTTATCTGCCGGACTTGTCCACATATTCAGGTATTTTGAATTTTCAAACTTTACTTCTATTCTTGTTTAAGAAGGCGAGTGCAATTGTGAGATGCAGGTACACCTCAATCCATTGATCAAATGCAAAGACGCCTCATTCCAGCATTCATTTTTTGATTTTTGTTTACTTCTGATCAGCTTTCATTTTAGTAGTAATTTTTTTTAGGTCTTGTTATTCTTATTTCTTACGGATCTATTGTCCTTTAATAAAACAGACATTTATACTTGTCGAAACAAACAAAAAAACATTTACTCAATTTCAATGTCCTAGGACACTTAGCTCTATACCCGTCAATTATTTGCCAAATGAATTCGCTTGGAAAGCGCCTTATCTACAAGTAAAAAAATACAATTATTGAAATTTGTTGGAGAACCAACAGTTTTCCGCAGTGAACAGCCTCCAAAAGCTTCCTTTCACAACTTCCTAGTGTTTAAAGCTATAAGCTATTGTATTGATTTCTCTGTTATTTCATAGAATGGGATCCAACCAGTGTGGAGGAAGCTGAACTAGGCTACGGTCAACTGTTCGGCGCGCCCAGCCCGCTCGACCTGTACCCACTCAGAGCTGGCATCGCATTTGGAGCTGGTGCGTATACATCATACATACATATTATTTCGTATCGGTCTGTGTGACCGCGTTTTTCGACAGATTTCAAAGCGATTTTCACCATCACGTAGATAATTTATTCTGGAAGGTTTATGTGCATAATACACTAATATTAAACTTAGTAAATAAATCTTCGATTTTTTTGTCCAGTCGTAAAAACTGTGCGAAACAGGGGCGGGTCGCTAGTTGTATAGAATTTCTAATTCGGACTAGGGTAATTGAAGTTGCGTAACCTCCATAAATGTAACACACTCAATGTCTTCAGATTACGACGAAGACTTCTTCATATCATCATCAGCGCGTCCCTTCGAGAGTCTCGGCATCATGTCGACCACGAGCCAGTTCTTCCCGGGCAAGCACGTGAAGCCATCCCTTCTCGAACGAGACCTCTCCGACGACCTGACAGAGGACTTCCCACCCCCTCCCTCCCCTCTACCCACCACAACGATGATGCCGATCCGCACACCTTCGTTAGACTTCACTACCCCTGATTCTGGAGTCGAAGACATAACACCAGGGTCCACAACGGATGAAGACTTCAAAAAGAAACTTCCAGAAACAGAAGTCACCTGGCGGCCGGTCGATAGTGCCAGCTCCAGTGAGTCTGTCAGTCCGAGCTCCCCGGGGGGCGAAGCGCTAGGCGGTCTCCGGCATACGAGGGACAAATTAAAGCTAGACCTGCCACCCAGCCCCCACATACCATCACCACGACACAACAGAGTCTTTAACTTCGTCCTGGACAAGCCAAAGCGACGTGAAGACCGAACAGCTGAAATTGGTTCAACCCCACTCGTCATGACCGACGACACGCCAATAGTCACCACAACACTTCCACTACAGAAGGATTGTGAGGAGCTACCAGTACCAGAACCGACATTCTCAACCTTCGGCAAGAGCCCGCCCAAAGTTGAGCCCGAACAGAAACTGATACTAACCGACGGGGTAGAAGAAAACAACACAGAGGTCAAGGACGAGAGTCCCAAGGTCGTAGAAGCCGTCAAAGGCGAAGGGACAGTTCTCGACAGTGGAGACGAAGATTCTGGCATCGAGAGCAGC
Source organism: Lithophane ornitopus (assembly GCA_948473465.1). NCBI lineage: Eukaryota > Metazoa > Arthropoda > Insecta > Lepidoptera > Noctuidae > Lithophane > Lithophane ornitopus. Next base: position 14,118,827 of record OX419622.1, on the reverse strand, counting down.
TCCAAAGCCACCCTCGAGCGAAACAAGACAAATGTCTCGTAATTAGAACAAAATAGCAGTAGTTTTGTATAAATAGGTACTGAACGATAGATCTGAAGTAACTCATACTTTGTTAGCGGAATAAAGTTGTAGGTTACGTATAAAAGAGAAAGAAATGATAGTTTGAATTGAACTAGGCATCAGTTTGTGTGAACGTTAATCAATGTATTAAGGTTAAATGTTTAAGTAGTTCTCATTTTCTGAATGTACCTTCTTTTAGTACTAAGTTATTGGTTCTGATTCAAACTATCTATTTCATTTCTTGTGGAGGTCTTCACAGCCCCCACGTCAACGCGTCGAATTCAAGTCGACGAACTATATGCCATTATTATAAAATAGTATTACAATCAGCTAAAAGTATTAAATGCTGGACATAAACTTGATATACATATCGGAATTATGGACATCGATATTTTATAGCCAATCATTACAGAATCTTCGAGTTAGGAAAACTAGACGCGTTACTAACATCTTTCATTTTCATAATCTATGTTCATGTTGCCAATGATAAAATTAAAAATTCAATTTTCAAACCTTTCGCTTCGCCTTTATGAACGAAAAATGCCTTTAAAAATTAATTACGAAACTCGTGACTCTAAAAATATTAATATACCATTAAAAATTCATGTAAATAACCGCGTTTGAGTTTCCTAACTCGATTCCATACACAGTATTCACTGAACTGTATGCTTTGTCCTGCCAGGCTACTTCTGTAATCAATCCAAGAACGGACGCAGTTCGTTCGGTGACACACAAAGGTACAAATCGCCATGAATTTTATCTATAGAGCATCGCTTTTGTAAGTTAAGGCTTTGATACTTTTTACACAACAGACAGCCTAATTTTATGAGACCAGTCGCGTCCGGCATGTTTTTAAGACACGTTTTCGTTAGATCTTAAGTCGCGTGCGAGATGATTTTGTTTGATGCACGTAGAATTGTTGAATTGCAGTCGAAATCATACATTTAACTGTAAAAAATAAAGTATTTTTTAATTCGCCAACGTGTATTCTGATGTACGCACGCCGCTGTTTCTCTGCACGCGGCTAATCCCACTTTACACTCGTTGATAGTTCCAGCCTACCATAGAATAACTCTCTCTGTGAATTACATCCATATTAATTAGTTAATTCTCAATCATTTTATATTTGTAATGAATGAATTGTAGGACCTGCCTATCACATTGCTCTACAATGTAGGCAGCCGGTCGTCGTACTTGTTAGAAACTTCATACGTAACCTTTTTTACTCTTATTTCGTATGTTGTAGTGATAGAATACGCTCGCGTTGCGTTCGAGGTACACGTCCTCTAAAATTATATGTTTTATGTATAGTATTGTATGATTCCCACCAAAATTACCTTTTATTATTTTGATATGTGAACAATTATGTTGTGGCGTTGTGTGGCGTCCCCGGCGTGTGCCCGAGCGCGACAGATATCTCAATGTCTAAATTACATGTTATTTGTGACGACCTATTACTTTACGCACAAGTGAGTACGCATCTTCCATCTTTTAAACCTCAAAAATATCTAAATTAAAGCGTTTCGGTCTACGATTGAGGTTAAAAAGCCAATTCTTAGTTAAGTAAAAGTTTATATTAGATAAGTGTAGTGTTAGATGTAACAAGTTGTGGTGATAGATCGACATTGCGTATTACGTACACTCAGCAACAGAATGTCTAGCTTTAGTCGTAAATTCCCAGTTATTATTTATTATTATTGAAGTGTAACGTAGTGGTATCTCGACACGTAATGTCGATAGGTAACGCTGTTGCTGAATGTACCACGAAGTGTGTGCCACTATATTATCGTCATCACTATAGTATGCAATACGTCCAAGTGTGAACCTAATGTGCAATTCTTCTCATTTCCATATCATCGCGTTTTAGTTGTTTAGTTACTGCTGTAAATATAATTTAATGTTATTATGTATTGAAGAAAATAATCTTTTTGAATATGAAAATTTATTGATTGTATTAATTGTACTACACGTTTATTGTTCTGAACATTATTTTTTACAGTTTTAGAATGTTTTCGTTAATGTACAGATGTAAATATGTGATCGATGTTCATTTTGTTACGATGCGTAGGGGAGGTAGGGTGCGCTGTTGATTGTGAGCCGAACTAGACAACGTTACATTAGCTCCGTGTAGTGTAACAAACATTTCTATTCGTTTGTAGAAAATCTTACTCAGCAGATTAGTTTACTTCAAGCTTATGATATAAAAAATAAGGAATTTATTTGAATGAATTGTCCAGTTTAATTATGGTATTTATTGATCGTAAGTTGTTATTGATTTGTATGAGTTGTCGGCAGTATTTAGTGAATGTGAACGCATTGGAAGTCTTTTCATATTGTGACTTTGTCGAGTCTTTTAAAAGTATTTCTATGAAAAAAATAATTAAATAAAACTTGTGACTCAATATAAACTTTTATTTTATATCACATGGAATGTTTACATCATAAATTACTACAGTAAAATACTTTGATATCAGATCTGACTCCTGAGTTGAAGCGTGGGTGGTCAACTCCTCCTCCATATGATGACGAGGCCGGTGACGTCACTGGTCGCTAGCAGGCTCTCGTCGTAACTGAAGCTCACGCCGATCACCGGAGATGCGTGACCTGCGAATGTCATCGAAACATATATTTTTTACTTTATTTCAACTGTTGCAAGGTTGATCATTGTTTGTCAGTGAAAACTGCATTGCGCTTCGCAATTTCTTCGCTGGTCTTTATTTATGACGTCATCACAAGTGCTACAAGGATCTATTGGCGCTTGACTGCCATACATAGGGGCGTTGTTTTGTGAAACTGTATTGAAAAAACAAGATGGCGGCCGATTTTGACACGATCTGTGCCCAGTTTATCAAAAGTTGCAAGTCTACACGTTCACAAGTTACCTAGAATGTTAATTTTCGTTAAATTCATAGCTCATCTCCATATTCATAATCAGCCCTAATGTTCCCACTGCTGGGACACGGGCATATAAGGTCACCTCTCTCTTTTGACCACATATTAAAAAAGAAAATCGAATTTAAACATTTATTGCGATACTAAACACGATTTGTAAGACGGAATAGAGAGTCGCCGTACACTCTCAGGATTTGTTATGATTTTCTACAAGTTGTAAGTTACAACTTGTAACTTGAATAAGTGTCAAAATATAAGTACTTGTGAACTAAATAATGACATTTGGTACTAAAAGGCCTGTAAGTTTTGATAAACAGGGCACTGATCTTTGTACAGTTTTACCTTGAAGTTTATTAACAACGGGATGTTCCGCATGCCCCTCAATGTCCAGGAAGTAGACACAGGAGTCCTCACTCCCGCTGACTACGCACACGCCGCGTCTGAACGACATGATGGGACAGAACGTCGACTTGACGCTGTGTTGCGTATGCAGCACGTCGAAACGTTTCTTTAGTTGCAGGTTGCCTTCGCGGTCGGCGATCCTGTAAGGATAAGAAGGTTTAAGTAAGTATTGTGACTGCAAGGGCAGACAAGCTAATAGAATACCGAACCTCCATTTTTTAAGTCGGTGAAAATTTATACTATTTCAAGATAAGATTAATTCTGAAACAGAATAGATACTATACGTAAAACCTTAATTCCTAAAAATAGAAACAAAAAATATATATCTAAACTTAAGATACGAATTCCAAGATACAATCTTGAGTTGTTCAAAAGAAAAGTTGAAGTTTGTATTTTTTGTTTGAACAAAGTTGAGATAGTTCGTGTTCGGGTTCGCGACCGGTCAACCGTCATGCTGAGGATGCCTCGTTGAGAAGTGAAACTCGTGTCGTTTTCTTACAGGTTTTTTTTTATGACTCTTGGGGAATAGTTAAGCGGAATATGTTACTAAATATATCTACGTCCATTGTATTTTAAATAATTTGAGAATAGAAAAGATGTATTAATCTGTAATTAATTTTTGAGTCTAACATACTCTATAAAAGGCGAAAATCGCGTAATCGATGTAGTTCTTAATATGGTACCTGAACAAATACAGCGAGTTATCTGCAGCACTGACAAGCAAGGCAGGGTGTCGTGCCAGCCAGGGGCTCCAACTGAGGCACGTGACCGCCCCGCCCACGATACAGCGCCGCAGCTTGCTCAGCCCGCCACCCATGCTGTCCATGCGGTAGCTTACTATCACACCCTGTATAACACAGCTTGGTTTAGTTAAGTACAGTTAGCAGTGAGGTAGGTATACAACTTTAACATTGGCGAGTAAAACTGTAAAAACAAGAATGTGCCTGTATGAGAACAAAAAAAAAAATATCGCGTCCCGCATCCCACACGGAATTCGATTCAGTGTGGCCAGTTTTAAGATGTCGAAGACTTGACTAATACAGCCACAACAGTCGGTATTGAAAATTTTACACTCATCCTGCACTCTAATTGCGTACCTAACACACTTTCAATCACAATCTGAATGAATTTGAAGGATATTGCTAATCCATTGCTTCATAAGTTCGAAAAATTTGTCTGCTCAACAACGTAAATAACGCAACGAATGTTGTTGAACTGTTAAAATGAAAGTGTGTTACACAATTGCCCCGTTGGTCAAACTGTGAAAACAATATATTTAGGTTGGTACGTAAACACCAAAACATCGTCAATAAACATTAGATTCCACTGATAAATACCACAAACAAATTCTACAAACTGCAAACTATTCTTAGTAAAATATGGCAGCAAGTTATGACTTCTCGGTATTTATAATCACGTCTAAAATAAATGGTTAGCGGAAAACACTCGTACTTTGTCATTCGCCGCCCAGAACATTCTGCCGCTGGACTCGCAAGCTATTGAGAGCACTCGGCCTCCTAGGATACTGCTGCCACCTGGACAAAAAAGCAAAGCTTTTTGTTGTTTTTTAATTATACTAGCGGGAAATTACTTGATACGTGCAGCGCAGGATGGTTCGTTGTGATAATGTGTAGTGGGTAAGGAACTCTTTCGTCTTATAAGTCTTCAACAAACCACTACATTGCAGTGCAATAAGGGTTCTAGATTAAGTACTAATATTCCTGTTAAAAATAAAACACAAAAAAGTAAGTAAGTATTTCGAGTTTCAATTGAGTTTTGCCTAACTTAGAAGCAGTTAGAGTAAATATGTATGTGTGTATTTTAAGTTTATAGCCTATTTATGTATGTACTGTAAAACCTATTTTATCTGTAGGCAATGCATTATGAATTAATATTTGTTTTTTCTTTGCTCCTCTCAAACAGAGCTCCTGCCATCTAATCTCTTCACCACCCTTGGTTGACTGGCAGAGAATGCCTAAGGCCACCTTCGTACCTTTTTTGAGTGCGAAAATTTTAAATAAATAAGCAGTAGTGGAACCACACACGCCACGTGTTTGTTTGCCCTACCTACTACCCTATTTTCCTACACCAGCAATGCGCATTATTCGCACCATCAATGACGAATGTCGCCTGTCATTCATTCATGACTCATATATTTTGTTTACATTATCGATAAATAAAATCGACAACGAAGATTATAATTATGTCAATTCAAAGTCAATACTTAAGTAGATAATGGTGCCGATTCCCTTGTACACAAACTAAACTAAATTTAAGTTCAGTGCATCTTTTTCTTTCTATTTCATTATGAAAAGAACAGAAGATAAATTTTAGTTTAGTCCTGTCAAATTAATCAGCGCCTGACATAAATTGACGTAATTTTAGTAGGCAAGTTTTTAATCGCGTCTAAACTTGTTTGGAGTAGTGACAGTTTGACAGGACTAAACTAAAATTTATCTTCTGTCCTTTTCTTAATGAAATAGAAAGAAAAAGATGCACTGAACTTAAATTTAGTTTAGTTTGTGAACAACAGAATGGGCACCACTTACTTACCTCTTGGATAAATTCCAGTAGATATGTTGAGTACTTCCACCATTCCTCTTGCGTTACCAGCCTGGGTTTTATTTTTAAGGATAACATTTGTGTTTTAACTTCTTTTGCTTCTGATTTCTCTATCAACTTGGTAAAAATCTAAAATCACTGGCAGACAACGCATAGCCTAAACAGCTGGGTTTAGAAGCATGACATTTTGCTCAAGGGTTCTTTAAATTAAAAAGGTGAGCACTAAGCAAGGATTAAAAAAAAAAACATATGGAAGTTTGTCATTCTTGCCGATGAAAAACGGCTTTTAGCAGCGGAAGTTATAATCAAATAGGTTAAAGCCTATTTCTTGGTATTTGAATCCTCAGTGAAAAACCAGTTACTATTCAAGGAACATCAATAAATACCAACTATAGGAATGAATGCACCAGTAATGAGATTCCATTATCCCACCACCCCGTTTTCTGACCAGGCTCATGTCAAGTTTATTTGAAGGGTAAACAAGAGCCCTCACGAGAGAGCCTGGGAGGCAGGTTTGCTAAAGCATAGCATTATACTATGCTAATCCCAAAGAAAATGTATATTTCATGTCATATGTTCGTTTAGTTTCGATTACTAATGATGAATGCTTGCACTGACTGGACCCACTCAAATCAGGGTGGTTCTTTCTTCAAAAGACCATTTCAGACACTAATCTTCGTGGTCCTCACATAATCTGACCAAGATTAGTTCTGGACTTTAAAAGAGACTGTGACCTGACCTCTGAGTTTGTTTCACCGTTCCTTCCCAAGGGTCCTTTTTTATGTGACATGTAAACGTGATTCCGATATCAAAAGGATACAATAACCATATTGTTATTAGCTGGCTGAAACACACAGCATAATAACGGAGCTCCCAGTTGATCGGGAACAGCTCGCAGACGTCGCCGCGCTGTCACCTCCCACAGGCTGAGTGCGCCGTCTAGACCGCATGTCACGAGCAGCTCGTTTGAGGCTGACCAGTCGCAACCTAGCCGATGGGGAAAATAAGTCATTAAGTTATCACATTATTAGACAATTACTCCTGTATCTGGCAGACGTGTATAGTATAGGTACAAGCGATCATTTGCCGCGTGGCGAAAATCTGATTTAACGCCTCCATCTTGATTTTTAGGGTTCCGTACCCGAAGTGTACCAAACAACCCTATGGGTCAGTTCACACCGAGACGAGACGCGACGCGCACTGATTCTTTATGATCTGACACAATATTGAATTTATTTATTATACAATAAGGTACACGCGCTGCGCAGCACCGCGCATCTCAGCGTACTTTGACACGGTCGTGTCAACGCTCTCACTGAAATTATACCGTTTCGTGAAGAAATTATGTTCGATAATTGTTAAAAAGTGCGCGCAGCGTCACGTGGCGGTTTGAACTGTCCCTATTATTAATTTTGTATTTTTATTGCCGCTATAACAACAAATAATAAAATAAGTTAAAAATTAAAGATAAACCTCTGCCTGACCCTTCAGGGAAACAAGACGTGATGTTATGTAATTTAAGATAAAGTAATTTCTTTTTTTAAATTAGTTTTACTTAGATATTGTACGGTTCGGAACCCTTCGTATGCGAGTCCGACTTGCACCTGTCCGGTTTTTCAATACATGCAATTTCACAAATGTTTACCAACAACAACACATTTCTAGGAGCCAAAATGTCGTTGTAGCACTTTACACCCACATTTCGCCAGTTATGGCATAAATAATTAAATGTAAAAAATAGGTGGCGTGTCTCTTGCTAATAATCGAACACAAATCCATAAACCAGGCTCACACTGCACTTTGCCCGGATATCGAACCGACGTCCGCTTACCAGTCATGCTTGCGACAGTTTGAACCACTAAACCAACGATGCATTTGTGTAGTAAAACGTTTAAAAAATCGAGTCACTTCCGACTCTCACGAGCAAAGTAGCGTAGGCCTATCTGTCAAGGTTAATCTGTGTTTTGTTCGTATAATATTCTGCAAAGGATATTGATAGCACGTACTATCGTACCTACATATCTAGCAGTCATTCAAAAATTGTTATCAATTTCCTAGAACCACAGGATGCTCTTTAACCGACTCATATTATAATAGATTATTTATTATTAAAAAAAAAAACTGTGTAATAGTGACACGGACAATGGCAAAGTTGGCATTGTCGGTTTTATATGCTGATCCCACATGTTTACCCAAAATTGAGCATTTTCGTTAATTTTTACCCAAAAAGATGTTTTTTTATGAAATTTTAGTGAAACAGGTAAACAGCAATATCATCACTAACCTGCGCTATTTAGCTGGAGTTCTCCAGCCAGTTCAGCAATGGTGGATTAGGGTGCTTTTTTTATGTGTGAGTGAACACCTCGCTCACTGCGGTACAGCACGGCAGGGGATCCTACGGCATCACTACATGCAAGCGCATACTGACGGCAACGATGTCCGCGCGATATCCTTAGGCATGCCACGACTACCTTTAGGCATCATTATTGTCGTAATATTATTCCTATACGGCAGCGCAGGTTCTAAGTTATCACCGGACTATTTCACGCGCACCGATCGGTGCCGACTTGTCTTTACCAGGAACCGCTTATTTATGCAACCACTCTTGGTCAAGAGGATCATAGTTTCACATACCGGTGACAGGCTTGGTGTGTCCGTCCAGGATGAAGGACACGCGCGGTGGCGTGGCAGTGACGTCACAGATGGACACGGTGCCGTCGTCTGAGCCACAGCAAAGCTTTGAGCGGTCATTGTTTGCGAACTTGACTACGCTGACTTGTTCAGTATGCTGGGGATGTTAAAGTTGGTACCTATTTAGTTGGGGCGTACAAGTTTGAGTAGGATTGTCTTAATAGAGGTAGCTGGGCCTGCTGTTGTTAGATTTTGTGAAAATAACAATAAAAGACACAACAAGTAAAAGATAAAAATGGCAATATATTTGCCTTTACTGTAGATTTGGTAGGATAGGTTTGGTGTGATTGTGTAACTTCAAAAAATCAATAAAAATATTTGACTAACAGTTATAAAATGCATCTTTACCTGATCAAATATATGATGAACTCCTGAGAATGCATAGTTCTCTGATATAGTCATGTCATTCTTCCTCTTTGAGTTTGCACCTGAAGGAGTCTCATCCACCAGGATACTTGCCTAAAACATATTATAATTATTCATTTATGGTTTTAAATCATGAAAATAGAATATTACTGAAGATATTTTCGTATAGATCTTTCATGTTATTATTAATTGGGAAGCCTATTTATTCCCTCGGATGGACCAGAGGGTCTTGGTGCTATCTAAGTGTACTTTTAAAATCATGAAAACAAAAGCAATTGTTTGCATTGTTTTAATTCAATAAGACCAGTATTGAAAAAGGTACTTTTAGAATAAGTACTAAGAATTTCCATTGTTACTCTTTTTATTTAATCAACTACAATATCATGAGTTTCCTAGTTGTGTTGTTCTCCATCTCAAACCAAATAAAAAACCAAGACAGAGCGCTGCGAATAATACAGTGAAGCATGCCAAAACTACACCATCGCTCTGTGCATACACGCTCAATCACACACATTTACAATCAAACTACACCAAAAATTGTGCACATATGTAACACATAATTTGTAAAAATGCAGATAGCAAAGAAAGCCGCAAAATAAAGAAGAAGTAGGCCAATGGCTCAACAATTCAATAATTCTGTTTCCTTGTAAATGTAAATTCAATTTTGTCTTTAGAGAAGTTACCTTGCTGCTAGATCTGGGTCGAGAAGAAGATGAACTGATTGAGATGTTGTCTTGTACTCCATACCGACGCTGCAGCAACTGACTCCTTACGTTTATGTACTTCTTTATAGTCTCTATGTCCTACAATGATTTGTTTAAAACGAAAAATCTGTTAAGTATAAGAACAATCCTTACTATTCTAAACTTTATATTTAGTGTTACCTTAAATTTCGCATTTTCTCTCAGAAGCTGACTTCGGCGACGTATGTAGAGAGTTTCTATACAAAATAAAAACAGGAACAATATATATCTCACTTGTATTGTATAATTAAATAAACAACAATTGTACGTAGATTGTTTGCATGAAACTATTTTCCATTTACACTAGTTTCATGCTTTTGGACTGGTCTATTATTGAATTTAGGCCCAATACCTATAAAATTAAATAAGAAACTGGTCTTTTAACGCATGAAGTATGCGATACTTACTGAAATTAGGATTGTTGGGTGCCCTGTACGCATTGAACCGTGCATCCAGCGCGAAGATCTGTTGTTGGAACGCCGCGGCCATTGTTACCATTAATTATATGAAAACACAATACACTGCACACCTTTTTGATCTTAAAATGATCGCATAATTACCGTTTCTCACGTAACTATTTCACGAAAACAAAACATTCTTGTGATTATTTGGCAACTGTCAACTTTGGCGTTTGTTTTGACAGAAAACAGCTGTGAGTTGTGCATTTACAGAGGTAGCTAATAAAATAGATTAAATTATTAATAATTACTATTAGCAAATATTTACAATAAATATTTGCTAATAGTCTGTTGTTTTTTTATTCTAATTTATTTTTGGCTTTTAAATCTGAGATGCAATATTCCATGAACGCAATGTAGCAATATTTACTTTTCTCTGAATATAAATATAATCAGCTTGAAGATCAATCAGTACGGAATTGAACCATACGTTTCCTCTGGGCAAGCATCAACATTCTTATTGGATAAGAATGTTGATGCTTGCCTATTATGTCACTGGACTTTAATATGGTTACTTAAGTAGTTTAGCAAAGAAATTAAAAACGGAATTTATTCATATCTTGACCTTACTCAATTACATCGAGTCGTTATAGCGGTCGGAATACCGCCGGATCCAAAAGTCCATTTGTCACACCCACACACGAGCAGGCGAGTTCGTTGCGCGTCCTCCACGCGCTTGCCGCGGCCGGCTGAGGCCAGCGATTTCCTAGAATCCTTATTTCCGATCCGAAATACTCGGCGCGGTGATACCAGGAAATCTTGGCGGCGTTATTCTGGGGCAATGCCGTGTAAAACCCGAAACACGTAGCTTTCTAGCGAGGTGGCTCTGCCCGCCGTTATAAATAATCAGAATGCGTAAAAAGGAGTCGGTGACCCTCAATTACACACTCATCATTTCTCGTACCAAGAAACATCTTTTCTGCTTCTCTTACAATTATATTTTTCACATGAACAGCATCCTCGGGGTATTCGAAATAAAACTGCGTAAGTAGTTGTAGATATTTTAAAATTTCGTTATACATAATTAATGAATGAACATACCATACATCGTAACATGTAAAGTCCATCATACAACAAACGTACGTATAAATGACAACGTGATACAATCCAGTGAACAGTTACATAATTATACCGACTTTATATTTACAAATTACAACTATGAGACGGATTAGTGCTTTACATGGATTCGATTCAGGACAGCTATGATTAGGTATTACTATAGTAACAAACGTCTCTACTGAAAAATTATCGCTGCTAATAAATTAATGACTTACATATCGTTAGCATAAACAAGTTACACTAATCCATCTTAAAAATATGTAGTTGACTATTGTTTGTTGTACCTAAATAGTTAAAAAAAAAATTTGCATTGACTTAAAAGAAATGCATGGAGTGTAAAAAAGTCACTATAAACTATAACACGTGAACATTTAAATCAGTCAGTCAAAACTTAAATAAAACTATGAAGGCAAGTATCACTAAGGACCACATTGAGCACTGAGACGTAACATTAATAAAAACCTCTTAAGACTTGATTTACATAGTTAACACACGATATATGTACAGACGAATCTATAACAATACGCCTCAATGGACAATGACGTGTTAATATTTATATATGCTAACAGTTTTTATACAATTAAAAACATCTACATTAAGTTCTATGTACCTATATACATAATTTCGTTAAATTCAATATAATATCAACATAGTTTTAATTTATTTTCGCCGATAAGCTACACAGACAGTTAGTCGGAATTGATTCAAACTTAATTACTATTCAGATTTTTTCAGCACATGCTTACAAGTTAGCGGGCCGTTTGATGCACTTAAAACTTACCCCATACACGTTTACATTTGATTGATAAAAAAAAAACATTTTGAAATATATAATCTGTGTTTTGAGCTAGAAGTTGCATCTACTTCTAATGTCGTTAGTGAGTAAGTTAGCTCCTGAAGAGATACGATTTCAATGGTTGATTTGTTTACATGAAAATCTGAAGATGTCTATGAAGAGCTTATTAAGCTTAATTGAGACGACTAATTAAGTAAGCCCCTTAAATGGAGACTTCAGAACTTCTCTTAATTAAATTCTGTCTAATAAATACCACACTGAATACAGGTACTTTATGTAGCGAAAATGTGTAAGCTGCTTAGCATAAGGTCGGTTTTTGTTTACACCGAAATATTTCGGCATTTGATGTTATACTAACGACATTAGACATCGAAGAAGCGTTCCCCACTCAATGAAACACGCCACACTGACGCGTCTGCAGGCGTGCCCCTACAATTACTATTACCACCTAATTACAAAAATTAAATAATAAATGTCGCGTGACTTTTATTTTACATTCTACTAAATATGGCGCAGTGTATCATCAAGTGCAGTATAAGCCCCTTAGCTTGCATGACATGCGATATTACATTATATTAATATAATATTGGCGGATTTAAAACTTAACTTTAAATATAATATAAGCTAAAACAATGGCATTACGTAAAGCACCCACACACGGACAGCTGCGTTAATTTTTTTTACATAATCTCTGACGTAACTGTGCAATTCGGCCTAAATTAGAGAACATTTTCGTTTGGAACAGAGTCGATACGAACTGAACAGATTCCGTTGATTTCCCAGTAAAATGCAATGTGTGGAAGTCTGCAACACTTTGAAATACGCGTCGGCTACTTTGAAAAGCTAGCTCGTAAAATACGTAGATATCGACTCTACTCCAAAGTAGGAAAAGCAATTTCCGGCTTTAAACTTACATAGCTAATTTAAAACTATAGGAATTCGCACAGAACGATAGCTTTTGAGGTCTGACGTGTAACAGGCAAGACCCGGCTTCTAAGCTATTGCGGAAATGTTACGACGTGGACGCGACATGTTTCATACGACAATATTGACAAAACTCAAGTAAAACACGCAAAACTACTTGCGAATTTTATAACAAAGCTTCCTATCCAAGGTTACATAAATGAGAGGATAAGAACAGTTGATTATCGCGGTAATTAATGCCGTAATCTAGACGAATACTTATCCAGGATACACATTATTCTAACACGAATCTGCTACTATGATAGTTACATATACTACCGAGTAGGAGTAGTGATTTTAATACAAAGCTCCAAAAACCAAAACTGTTGTTTTCCATTGTGATTTAAGTACTTCAAGTTTTAATTTAGACAATACTTCTATTATTTTCATATTCCAACGGCTCAAGCGGAACATTAATTTCAACGGAACTCGTAACCTATCTAAATCCCACTCTGATGTTGTTTTACACCGTATAGTGTTATGTATAAGGTTCAAACTCCAATACATATAATAAACGCATGAATTAGGTATTCAAAGCATGCCTTCAATTTAAAAATAACAGAGGGATTATTGTCTATACTTCTATAGGTATTAAGGTCGCTGATATTAATTATTTGTATGAGGATATTTATAAACTTTTCAGGAGAAAAACACTTGAGGTTTAATGTGTAATTAATATTGGCGATATCCCGTGATCCCGGAAAACAACAATTTTAATGCTCTGTTTAACGCTGACTGATAAATATTAATTAATTAATCGATTTACTGTTATTAGGAAACTTAACAACTGTAATTGAAAACATTTGCTTAAAATAGAAAATCTTATTCAAACATTCCACTTATAATAAGTAAATAAGACAATAACCTGATAGAAACGCTATTTTGTATTACATTAAGACGCCAACATTAACACCTAAAAACAAGCTTATCGAAGAAGTTAGCAAACAGAACCTGTCCCTAATCCGTCCTCGTAACAAAATGAAGCTAACAGCTATTTCATGTGAATAACTGTCGGCAGCACGCGTCGCCGGCGCATACTGATGACCAAAACAAAATAAACCGACACACCACACCGCCATTTTACCTAATTCTCAGATAATGAAACCTCCTCACGTGCAAGATGCAGTCCATGTGTTGAGCACGCGAGTACCCCTCATAGGCTTACAGCCTAAATTACCTACGTGTTATGCCTGTAATCAGTGTTTTTACATCTCTAAGTTTTTCTATATCATGTATAAAGTTTAAGGCTCCCCTCCAGACTTACTCGTACTTTGAACATCACTATAACATTTTTATAAAAATTTATATTCATTAACACGTTACGTAATTTCTGCTAAAATCAATAAAAATCGTTGAAATAGACTTCTGAATGACGAATCAATCATATTCTACTAAGAGAGTTGTTTATTAGATTTGCGATTGTTTATTATGAAAATACGGCAAATAAATTACGTAAGTTTTACGTTGGTTCCGTTTCTATAACTTGAAAGTTAACTAGTAGGTACGTAGATTTTTGAGCAGCTTCATATACTCGAAACTTTACAAAAAACTTGGTCCTTGGACTTGGACCATATTATAAACAGAGCTAAAACATTAATTTATTATCATTTCAAAACATTTATTTATTAAAAATTGAATCTAAGCGAATAATTGATTTATAATTGCGCATATAATCTGAACAATGTTCAATTTCAACAGTGTAAAGAAATTCTTCGTATTGTGACGCACTGCAGCTGACAGTTGACTGGCAAGCGACGCAAGCGTGAACATTCGCAACGAATATGCGTAATAATCATTCATTGCCAATAATACGGCGCCATGTATGAAATACCGCTGACCACGAAAACTTCACAAATTCCGAACAAGTTCTCTATCATAACCAGTCTTGCTTGACCTTGCTTACTTCACTACGCAGTATAGTTTAGACTGGGCACCGAACTTTTTAGTTTAGCGTTCTTTCCTATGTCGATACATATTTAGCACCTGTCGCACTGTAGGCACGATCATCACACGCTCTTAACAAACTAGATTCCATCCTGTATACTCCGCTTGTTGATGTTAATTTTAGAACACATCAACACTACTCTTAATGACGTTCGCAATTAATATTCTATGCATTCATGCAGTACCCTCTTCAGATCTAGGTCACATAATTCACTTCACTCTCCTTAATAATTAGGCCTAACATATCGACTATTATTTGTCTCATCCATGTCTCATCGATTAGAAATGGTCCTCTCCGATTATATCGAGAACTCGATCGTTCTCCTTCGGCAGCTTTTTCTCAATTCTGGAAATGCTAATCAGCCGAACCAGTTGATAGGTTGCAGGGAACACTGTTAATGTGGCCGAGCACCTTCCTAGAAACGAAAGCGAGATAGTCACTAGTGAGAAATACGATTATCGTAATAACCTCCCGGAACGAGAGCCCATTTCCAATCTGTTTGTAAATAGAACTCGACTATTAAAAACTTCACGGAATACTACCGTCGAGTAAAATCGGATTGTTCCTATGATTCCCTTCAATTATTTAGTTGTTGATTTGATTTTAATGTTTTATTTTCAAATAAGTCAAATATCATTATTTTTAAGTTTCGTTGTATAGTAGAAATTATTTACATTTTATACATATTTTTGTTCTTATTCTCATTTTCCGGTATAAATATTTGATTACAGTACACGAATTCTATATAATCAACTAGGTAAATCCCAATGTAACTCCATAAACAGTAATTAGTATGCGTCAGTGACGTTTGACAGACGCTAACAGACTTCTTACCGACATCTATGACGTCAGATTACGTTTTCTAATGAATCGGAAACTCGGATTTATTTACCTTGTAGAGTACCTTTCACATCCTATGTTTACTGTATTTTGTTTTCAGTGACGTCACTATGAAACGTTATATAATATTACCTATTTCAATCAAGCAACTCAGCCTTTCGCAGTCCACCGATGGTCATACCATACGTATATAATCTAGGTTTAATTCTGATAAATATCCAGTAATTTAGAAACACTACACGTAATGGAGCTATGTATAACATCAATAGCTACGACAGTTTAATTATTACTACGCTAACTGAAGTTCAATTAAAGTACAACATCAACAGCTATCCTAGAATAAGGAAAACCATGCCGAAATCTTATAACCATTATATTACATTAGCTTTCCGACCAACACCACCAAGATATTTGTGAACGTACCGAGAATTGAGGAAAATCGTAGGAAACGACTGTACCACTCGAAATAAACACTATTATTATACTCGTGTGTAAATGTAAATAATCTGACAGTTTTTGTTTCATAATATGAACAAAAACGTTTCATTATTGAAATTAGACTGTTCTAAGTATTCGGAAGCGGACAGTTAAAGACCAACATTAATCGATTCAGAATGATATGTCCCAGTCCGCTTCCGAGAAGGTATGAAGATTAGAGTTACATAAAAACCTAATGCGGAATGACCATAAATATACCTATTATACGACCAACAATCGATAACGAGTTTTCGGAGAACAAATGAATGTGTTTTTACTTCGAACATACAGAGGGCAGTACCGGGAAAATTGTCTTAGGAAGACCTCTTAATTTGAGACGGGGGTAAATACTACGCTTTTGCGAAACATGAGCAGTAATTACGACAAACAAATAAGTACTTATTCGCTTTTAGTATTAAAATGTACATAATTTCATTTGACTTTACAATTTAATTTTGTATTTTAAAATAAAATATGCTCTCTTCCATAATTTAAATACACAAATTTTCATGAGTATACAGCCGAGCTTTGCCCGGAGGAAATATTGTTCAGTTTCATCCGTGAACTCAGAGGACCTGCAGTTTATATCTACCGTATATTTCTGTAACAACTTTATTTAAAGAATTAATACTCACTCTGACATTACGCTCATTGGCGCCCTCACTATGATTAAATCGTGTGAGGAAGATAGCGCTATTTCATTTTCTTTTTGTCTCTCTCGTCTCTCAGATTTGCCTTTGTATTTCTTTATAAACTGCAGGCAACCTCAAGTTGACTGTTGCTAAATATTAACTTAGATATATACTAATGGTTTTAGATCTGCGAGGTGCTTCCTCCAGAAAAAGAGTAATCTGACAGAACTTTTGAAATAAAAAGATAATTTTCATCAGATTTTGTCGTGCTCTACTGTTTGTTATCCATTCCATTTGTACAGAGCAAGCACCTCATAGTTCTAAAACCACTTATAGCATAGTTTAAAAGTATTTTTGTTACGTCCAGGGTTCATCGTCTTCGCTCGAAGACCGAGCTGGCGAGGACTGGTCGGGCTCCGGGATGTAGCTGGCCAGTGTGTGGAGGACGGAGCCTCCAGACTTCTCAGCCCCTGATATACCGCGTCGACGCATCAACAGCTTTGCGTGGAGGTCTGCCATCAGGTCGCCGCCGCTTTGTGTGGAACCGCCCTAAGGACAAAATAAATGATTTTGAGTAAAATTTTGACAGTTATTAATGAAGAAATCGGTCGTATATACAGCCGATTGCAACAGGGATAACATATGAGATAATCATTACGACATTTCCTTATGATTTTGATCACTTTGGTTTTTCATACTCATCATTTGTTTAGACCTTCCTTCCCCAACTATGTTGGATTCGGCTTAGTTTTTTAGAGTCAAGTCTTACTAAAATTCGTTGCTAGAGTAAATATTGGTACTACACAGATGTTACACACATCACAGTCGCTAGTCGTCGTCTGAAACTTCAATAATTAATCCGAGCAAAGTGATCCAAGCTGTTCCTCCCAGTTCTATTGAAGTTCACTTTGTCCCCATTCAATATTCAAGCTACCTAAAAGCTTGTACTAAGCTCGTCTCTGTAAGGCATACCTATTATATTAAAGTATATAAACGTAAATATTTGATCGTCATTAATTGACACCTTGACACGTGTTAACAGGCGGGTCGCTTCGGGGAATCGTAACCAAATTGTGTTACTAATGTGCGACGTCTAAAAGGTATGTAGAGAGATATTATGTATTTCTAATGAAAATTGGGCCAAGTGCTCTAAATAGTTCAACGCCAATTAACCATGAAGGTATGTCACCTGCCTTCTGGGAATAGACCACATAATATTTGTCTTCAATTATTTTTATACAAGAAAGAGCAAAAAGTACCCCCTAACCCCCTTTTTTACCTCTTAACCCTTCGGGGTATAGGTACAGGCGTGACGTACTATGTAGTTATAGAGCAAAAAAGGGAAAAAAAAATACTTGTATCATTGAAATGGCACTATGGAAATAATAGTTGTTAATTAATAGTGTGTAGGTACACATGTCGACAGTTCATCGAATCGGCCAATCGTCTGTGGGCGATGGGCGATGGTGCCAATAACCTCGGCTTCAGAGGCGGCTGCCAAACAATGAGATGGAACCCGATCAATTTTAACACATCACACATATAATAGAGCCCCTGGTGAATAGACCTGATAATCTCTTGGAAATTCAGTACTTTTTTCGACCCTAATTAAAATTAATGACTAGAGTTGTGGGGCTCAGTGGATTCCTTGTAAGCAAACCTCAGAAAGATTACATAAATCATTTTGGCACGCGTCATCACTGCCACAAAGATTCTATAAGGTTTTCACGTGGTATTACAAAAAATAACTAAGTATCTATAATGGTTAGGAAAACCTTTTCAATAAAACATCCTAACGAAACAATTTATCAATTCTTGCAAGAAAATGGTTCACCAAATACGTATATACATATAGAATTAACTTTATAATGAGGAAATCATGTCCCGATGATTTCATAGAAACACTTTGAGAGCATCCTGTTCGAATGAAAATAAACGTTTCTTCAAATTCATTTTACCATTGAATTCAACAGATATTTTGGGGGAACGGTAAGTGCCAATAGTGTCATGCATGGTGGACTTGGGTGTGCTGGCCTCGTCAGTGAAACTTGTCATAAAACCTACAGCGGACACAAACTAGTGAAAGTAGAAATCGTTTTTAAAAATTCTGATTTTCCTGTTACTATCGATTTTTGTCCTCGTTTGTCTAGTGGTCGCAAGCACTACTGCCAAGCATGACCTCCTGGGTGCGATTTTCAGGTCGGTCAGTGTCATTGGAATTTCCCATCAGGAATTTCTCAGTAGCAGTTTGCAGCCCGGAGTCTAGATTTGAGCCCAGTTGATGGAAATAGGCTGGCCCATATTACACGGGACTTAAACATAACTGGCGAAATGTGGGTGTATAGGTACACTTCTGCCTAACACTTCGGGGATTACAGGCGTGATGCTATGTTAAGCAAGTCCTGCAGCGTAATCGCAAAGCACACAAAGTAATCACTTTCGTTTTGACAGCTCAATCAATATTTCGCCGCATGTTTTAAACATCCTTGTTTTCGTCGGTCAACATGATGCGAATTGTTTCTCTTAAATCAAAGCTATTGTGTGTACGTCACGCATTTCCTCACGAGCAAAAAACGTGACTCCTATCCTATATTCCTGTCCTTTATCTACGTAAACCCTCTTTCCTCGGGCCGAAAGACGTAAGGAAGGAAAATAAAAATAATTGCCTACCTTATATTTTTAATTTTGTAACCAATTTGTAAATTTTGGAATAAGTTATATTTTTAATGATATTCAAATTTTTTTTTTTCGGACCTTATATTTAGTCCATTTGGTTGGTAGGTATACACACGACTTAGAAACTATTGTACTTACATCTACTAAAATAGATAATAGATATTAGTGATGTTACTTCAGTTAGGATTAGTCAAAATCGTACCTACACCTAATTCGAACGCAAATATTATGTTTAATGACGTGTAAACAATAAAGGCTCACACAAACAGGCGCGACGCGACTATAACAAAACAATTTCTTAGAAAACTTCACCGCGAACAATGCGCGGCGGCGGCGTCGTCGGTCGCGTCGCGCGACATGTCGCGCCAGTGTGTAAGAACCTTAACAATGACTTTCATTGCAAACCAAAACAGCGATAACCACAATCGTTACGTTTCATTCAGTCAGTTAAAACTAGATTGGGTAAAATTATAAGTGGTCAGTTCGGCTAACAGGAAAAAAAAAATGGTTTTTCCTGTTCATAAATTTTTATTGGTTCAGATTTGGATTTTCCCGAATTTATTTGATGAATGTTTGTTTGCAAAGCCATGCATTAGTTACCTTATTGAAAACAAGCGTGACAACAGAGTAATCTATTTTAATATTAATAATAATTAATAGGTATATGCAGTTAGAAGACGGTGATGGTCCTGATTCCTCCTAACCGGTCCACTTCCGACAAGTATTCTCGTAAGCGCCGCGGGCGTCAGTCGCTGATAAACATTTATTAATTAAAGCGTCGAATGATAACTCGGAACTGACACTGCGTGTTCGCAATCATTGCTTTACGAAGAAGCGCGTATCTATTAAAACAAACTTATCACACAGACAAGTTAAGGTCAATGGCACACAATTATCTGGAGCCGCCGTACCTACTACTAGAAAATGACCAATGATAATTTTATTTTATTATTTTAATTGTTCTTTGGAAATCGTAGTACATAAGGTTCTTTCCAGTGTTTTTTAACATTTTTAAAACCAAATAAATAATCTGCCTAGCCTTTTCCAACTATGTTGGAGTCGGCTTCCAGTCTAACCGGTTGCAGCTGAATACCAGTATTTTACATGGAGCGCATGTCTATCTGAACTCCAAAACCCAGTAACTGGGTAATACGATACCCCTTGGTAAGACTGGTTGTCAGACTTTCGGGCTTCTGACGACCCGTAACGACTGTCAAAGATCCACAAATAACAGCAGGGACCAACGGCTTAACGGGCTTTCCGAGGCACGGAGGAGTCTCGGTATTTAAAGATGGACCCATCCACGGACCGGCCCCAACAAGCGTAGCTTAACCTGATGGATCGGCCCGTGCGGCTGTTATTACTTAGCCACGAGCTCCTTCAAAACTAAATGTCAGATATTAATACACTAATTATACTATGCATATTTTTTCCAACGAAATAAATTAATTAAGTAATCTGTTTCTTGTGATTTCCATGGAATTTCTGAATAAAAAGCCTGTTTGTCAGAGTTTTATTATGGCAACGACTCGTCTTGTTCGGAGAAATAAGATGTACGATATAAATAAATGATGTAAACCGAACAAGGCCAAAACTGCGAAATACTTAATAGATGTTAATCAATGATCAGGCTTTTACAAATTCTACTCTCAAGCTTTGCATTACTTTATTATTTTTATCGGAGTCGTCCACATTTTGAACCTAGTTATTCGGCTGCGGTTGCCGTATTGTCCAAACAACCAGGGGGCCAAGTCTACTAATTTACTAACGTGTCAGTGATGGACCACTGACACGTTTGTAAATTAATAGACTTGGCCCCCAGTTGAGGCTCACGTACAACACCAGTAGCATAATTAATCACCAACTCAACTAATACACTGCTCACTTTGGGACGGACTGTAGCACTGCACTCGAAATAAGTGCATCTAATGTGCAAGAAAGTATAGATCCGAAGTGTGGAAGTGGCCCATCTGCACCATTACGCCAGCCGGAGCCTCGCACTGACAGATATATTATGACCTTATCTCACTCATTACCTTAACGGAGACCACTTCGTGGAAACCATCTCCTTTCTCGTAGCATTGTCAACCTTGCCGGGATATTTTACGAGGAAAAAATTCATGAGTCGGAATGTGCTGAATACATTTGTAGCTGGCAACACAGTTACACATGTTCGTCTTCGTATCCTGTACAATGTGACGTCTTACGAGAAGCTATTTGTGCTTTTGATGTCTGGAATGCTGGCAAATTAGACATAGCAACGGTATTCAAATAATAGGCAGGGACTCCACGACTCACTAAATACAATTAGAAGTATAGATATTGTTAAAGCATTCTGCCTTTGACAACTTCAAACGTTCGACAGGAATACATATTTAGCGCTAATTGTGTTTTGTCTTTGAACAATTTAGTGTAAATTATTAATTGTTGACACGAATCGTACAAGACTAGGGAATGGTATATTGACGTCCTCTTCGCTGAACAATTTTCCGCCAACATAATCAATTTCAATTAGTAGGTAACCATTATTCTTAATGGTTGCTTACCAAGGTTTTTACCACTGTAGCCACCGTAGATACATCATTTTCCTATTAGAAACCATAAAATAGGTACATAAAGTAGTAGAAAACATTCCAATGTTGCGTTCCAATACATGCAGTATACGAAAAGCTGTAAATTCCATTAAAAATCTATACTTACTTATAGATTTTTTATGGAAATACCTTTAATTAATTCATTTATGTAAAGGACGGACGGATATCTTTGCCAAAAAAAAAAACAGAATTTACAGCAAATATTCGTACTTTAAAATATCTGCAAACGTGACTAGTTGTGTATTTACAATATCGTCATCAAATTGAACGCGTTATCGAACAATATAGACAACATTCTAAAACTAAATTCCGAAAACTGGCTGGAAATTTGTAAAAAGGCTATTTGTACTGAAGGCCGCAGGGGGCAGGCGCGACCAATTGGCCATTGTCGGCCTCAATGAACACGTCCCAGTCCTAACCCTGCGCCCGAATTCAAGGAGTGCCTCTCCATTGTCATGTGCGTCTGATGGACTGAGGATGTATACAGCGTGTGCTTTTTATGCTCTGCATGAATTTTTCGCTTGTTTGTGTGTCGCTCTTTGCATCAGACTTGTTAGTGTTCGCCAAACGCCGTCGATGTCGGCTTAACGTCAGGCGAAATTTGACTTTTATTTGACGCCTGTAATCAAGAATCCTGTGTTGATTGCTCGAAAGCACACTTATTGTTTATGTATGGGCCTGCAGGACAAATCTTTTTGATTTTTTTTGCCAGTGTTTGGTTTTTATGTAAAATAAATTAATATCTGCAAAAGAATTTTTGGTCAAGAAGGTGTAGAATAAATTATTGTTAAGTATACCCGCTCCCACTCATAAGTCTGTCATGCGACGCCTACAATTCCTGCAATTTTGTTTGCCAATTCAAATTCTACAAATCGTTTTATTCAATAAGGAAATCTACTACTTTTATGCCCAAATTATACTCGAGAGCGGTTACAAAAATGAGAACGATATTCAAAAACATATATTACAATATTTCTGATCAATAACAGCCACCTACGCCGTAGAATTTCTGTGAAATAAGAATCAATTCCAAGTAGTTTCTGAAAGCCCACGTTTATAAAACCACAGGCTGTATAAGCATAAAATAAGGGCCAATTTGTATTGTGCTATAAGTCCTTATAAGTAAAGTATAAAGGGCATTATAAGTCCGTGAGGATACGTCGTAGATCCCTGGTTTGTTCCGAGCTTGGTCGGACCGTGGCAAATCAAACATCTGAAATGTGCCGTATAATTGGCTGTGCCGGCCGGAATGCAGTCCGCCCGACCACTACGGAATGGCGACAAGTTAAATACGATTATAATAAAGCATTCGTTGTATAATTTGGTGCTTGTTGGGCCGGTATTAGAAGAACAAGCAAGAACAGATTTTGTAGATTAAACTCAACAGCGATAAATGTAGACTACGCCATTATCCAAGTTAAATATTTGTGCTAAAGTGTGGGTATTTAAACCGTTTCTATCATTTCGCGTAAGTAAATATTAATATAATAATTAAAATTTTTGGACAGGTACAGAACAAATGGCGTCTGGAGTCTAGACAAATCGATCCAAACGGATTTGGGATAAATACCTTTACCTAATCAATTCTGGAACAATCGCACTTACTCACAAGAATCTTCCGATTAGATAAATATTAGTAAATAGTTTAAGTTATGGATCGATTTCGAAGTGTTGGCGTCAATTTGAGATGCTATTTAGACAAATAAACATTGAATTTGACATTTCATATATGAATGACGTTTATATTTTGACAGCTACTCCTTGGGATTTCGCCGGATTTTGCTCAAATTAACCATATTTGGCGTGGGTTTATTATACGCGATTAGTAGTAATTGTAGATCCGATAGTACTTTCTTAGAATCCGTGACGACTTTGACCGATCGCATCCTCTGTGAAGATCTTTGGCGCCCACTAGACGTTAGATCACTAATAATATCGTACAGGATCTTAAAATAGATGGACATTTGTCACGGTACGAGGCGCCAACTGGCAACAGCTAATGTAAATACGTTTAATTGGAGCGGATAGTCAAACTGTCCTTTGTCAGTTAGTTTTACTCTTCAAAATCTACTGCGGTTTCTCCTTCCAACTAGCGTATTCCCAGCCTTGGTTTTTACGAAAGGCAATTTTGCTAAAGGAACTGAACCTCTTTAGACGACTTATAATATTGGACTCGGCAATAAAAGTCATGTTTTTTTCTGCGGGTTACAATTCCTCCTGTAATCTATTCGCACTGTTATAATAACTAACACAATCGCGCGCGGTTACCGCTCGAAGCTCCTATTATGGTGATGGAGAAAAAAATCCCGAACGATACACATAATTGTGACCACAAAAACTATACTTAGAAATCAACAATTCTTCTAGGAACCTGTCCATATGTAAGACATGGATGTAATATGCGTTACTGTACCTCGCACGGACGGGAGTTCAGCAAAAAGTATTTATTAACCGAGTTAGTCATCCATGCGATCAAGAGCTTGGTGCTAAATGTCAACTTGTGACGTCACGGCTAACCCTTTCAGTTAAGGTTAACCCCTCAACGGAATTGTAGCGAACGTGTGGCGAGTATTTAATGTAAACTGGCCATTCAGTTATTCCGTGTGTTCACGTAAATGTTAACGTCCATTCAAGCCCACGCGTTAATAATAAATTGTGAGCGAGTGTATGCTCTCAGAATGATGATAAGTGAGTCCGTTTGTTGGTACCTACCAGGACGTGGATACAATAGTACTGGGGAACGATAACTCCTCTAAAGCCGAGAACCGATCTTGTACATATTGCTACGTGTAAGGCAAATATTAAGAAACTTCACGCTATCCTTGCGAGCAGTTGGTCATCGATTACTCCACAGTTGCTAACAGATTTGGCACTCTTACGATGGTGTGTGGTTGGCAAATAGACTTATGCATTATTATAATGTTTTTTAGAAGTATTATGTCGGCGATATTACATACATTCATCGCTATTTGATAATATGTAGTAAGATTCTGGATCTTACCACAAAAGCTTAGACACTTGTTCAACGCGTGTTTAATGTCAGTTTTATGTCAAACTCCATAAAGAAATGTCATGATTAAAAGGTGTTTAGGCTAAACAACAGATAAACACGGTTTTGTGGTAATAAGGTAAGTGTTGTAAAGTTACTCATACATTCAGGCTGAATTTAATACCTACCTAACTAGGTAAGTACTTGACTAAAAAACTAACTATGGGAAACCCCACGAACGTTCCTCCTAAAACCAAATTAACCACATTTTACAAACACTATCACTAGTAGTTCTGCGAACAGAAGACCTCGCGAACACAAACTTTTTTTAGTCTCTCCAAAATAATAGTTTAGTTGAGGAGTTCTTATGGACCTGGACAGCAACTAGTGTAAAAGTACTTGTAAAAACGATGGTTCTAACTTGTTTGGTTGAGGAGTTCCTATGGCCACGAAGAGATACCTTACAAAAAATATTTTGCATGCTTTTATTTTACCACTTTGTGTTTAATGTAAAGGGACCCATGCCAAATTAGCCATACACACATGGCGAAACTACATCGATTTCTTGTTGACTACAGAACTCTAAAAGCCAAAAAAAATAGTAGGCCGGTTAGAAAAATTTACAAATTTAATAAATAATGAGCCAATTACTGCATTTTGAGACGCTATTCTACTCATCATGCCGAAGATTCTCATCAGATCTTCACCATTTTTTTGTTTGAGACATACCTAAAGTTTCCAGCTTTCAAATAAAAAAAGAACCATCGTTATCGCATCTCATAAAGCGGATATATCCAGTAGCCCCCTTTATGCCCCATTTTGGAGGAAGTAGCCCTCCAATGAAATATCCACGACGACTAAAAATTAAAAAAAAATCGTTATACCTGTACACCAAATTTCGTCCAGAGGGCCAAGTCTACTAATTTACAAACGTGTCAGTGGTCTCACAATGATCAGTTTTTGACAGATTTTGTATGACCACTGACACGTTTGTAAATTAGTAGACTTGGCCTCCTGATCGGTTGTAAAATACGACCTGTAGACGAGTACGTACAAACTGACAAACTTGCCGATTTTGCCAGACTTGATGCAGAGACGCTTCGCTCGCTCGGTCGACAAAGGCATATTTTTTATAATTGCCTAATACAATTATCTGATTCCTAGAATAATGGAGGTTGAAAAAACATTGAATTCATAGAAGGTTGTTCTGGTTCCGCATTCTCCCTAAGTACAGTAGGTTCAGAGATTTAAGGCCCAATTTGAATATACGGACAAATCACATAGAGGCACAGAGATGCATACATGCATGCGTTAACTGGAAGCATACACAATGTTAGCTGGAAACGCACAACAAAGTGGAATGATGAGAAGCGCGGATTCCGTTAAACTGTAAGACGATCGATACCACACGACGCGCGCTAAATAAATGTTTAGGAAGACATTTTATTGCTGTCTCTGTATCCTCACGGTTCGTTTCTATATCGGCATGAGCAGAACTTCAAAAGGGAATACATTGGAACAGTTAGTTCCGCCAATCAAAGCGCTGACTGCTGTGGCCGGTCTTTGGCTCTATTGGAATATTTCATTTTAGTGAAGTGAAGAAGCCATTAATAAAGCTAAAGCCATAAAGCAAATCAATTTTATTGCTAGCTTGAGTGTTAATGGCATATACTAAAACTAAAGGTCAACAATCAGAAAATTGCACAAGAAAATGGAATATAATATTTCTATGAAACAACTCGTCTACTACCTACTATTATTAAAATCCTTGGTACTACTGCACTTCAGCTGCACCAATCAACTGATAAATGCAACATAATGACGGTCGCAGCCGTCTATCAACCTGTCACTACTAAACAACTATCGCAATCTGTGAAGACGATAAATTACACACAAGTGCAATTTAGTTCTAGTGTTCAGGCACCTCGCGATGTTATCACCTCTCCATAAGGAAAATACGTCTGATACATACTTAATTAACACTCTTTTTAGCATTGGAAAAACGCATCCAAATTCCCAGTAATTCAGGAGTAATGATATAAATCTCAGTGTAAGATTAAAGGGTACTCGGAAAGTCCCATAAGAGTTGCAGGTCGAGAATTCACGATCGAAAGAAGCAGAAAGAATCAAACGATGAGTCAGTTAGACAAAAAAGTCTTATGAATCAAAACTATATCTTGTACGATCTGCGACAAAATTGCAGATAAGATTGTCGCTACAACCCACGCTCGAACAATGTTTTCTCGTCTGTCCCGATAATAACTGCATTTACGATGCTCTCAGCTCTTATGCAAGACCGTACGCCTTTGAAATAACAATGTGATTTTAGTATGCATGAGTTTTAGAAATATTCTTTAACACAGTTATGGACTTTTGTTTGTCAATACTTTATGTTATAGGTTGTTGTATACATCAGACAACTGTACTACCAAACAGTATTAATTGCAAAATTTAATTTGGGAACGAATGTGTCATTTTTTTTCAGTGGTATGGTTACTGTGTCAATTTTGAGGGTTTGTTTGAATCACTCTTATTTTACAGTTAATCCCCTCTCTAGAAATATCATATACCTACTTGTACTAGAAAGTATGCTAGTAATTGTGTGTGTTGTGTTGTTGTGTTATGTTTATGTACTAGAAATATTATAGGTAGGTATTCTACTTTCGTTTGTAACTTATCAAATAAGTCAGTAACTAGTTCCTCGCTAAGCATATTTGGATACATGCTACAAGCTTCACAGTGACAATTTCCCAGAGGTTTCCGATTCAACATGCTGGCTGTTAAATTATGGTACGAATACAGAAAAGGTCCCTGGAGTGTCTAAGTATGTGAATTTGTGCACTGTACTGAATTAAAGTCACATTTACTCATTTATTTCTGTATAAGTTAACTCGGCTACAGTTCCATTTCATCCTGATGGATGCAACAAGCAAATAGTTTGTTGACCAGTAAATACACATAAATGTTCCAATTTCAAGTTAAATCGAAATACGTCAATGTTGCCATCATAAATCGCCAGTGTTTACATTCGCAAAAAACAGTCTGTTCATTCACAATGTGGTGTGTTTACACATGCGCCGACGCAATTTCGCGTTTAATTTTAACTAGTCAGCGGAATCTCAAGCGTAGTCAAGGTTCCGGAACAAGAATGCGCATAATCTGCCAACGTCTTTAAAAAATGAGGAAAAAATATAGTAAACAACAATGCAGTACCCACGTGGAGACGCTCACAATGGGTGCTGATACCATTATCGTGGCGTTATCATGCACTATACTATAATGGCCTTTCTTAGAAGCGAAATAGCCTGGCGTACAATTATCGCTGGTTCTGTGAAACCTCAGTCTGTGCTCGTCATTATGTGGGTGTACCGACTATAGCTTGTCCACGTCCACTCTACCGCATTTTACAAGCCGCGGTGCCGCCGTGTACGTAAAATGCGGTAGTGGGGCGCATCATTTCAGAATTGACAAGTTAGACCAAGGATTCGTTGTTTACTTAAAACAATAGATTACTTGGAATCATTTATGTATCGCGAGGCAGAGACGTTGAGAGCGAAACTTGCGTTCATATAATATGATAAGTAGCTCTACTATACATATACAGGGTGAACTCATGGGCAAACTCATAAGGGGTCAATATATTCATCATTATGAACAACTTTCACTTTGGGACCAACCCTGATATCACGAATGTCCATGAATTCAATTTCACTCTATATGATGACGTCATCGTCATAGAAATATAATATCTATGGATGACGTCATGATTAGAAGTTACCAAAAACCATAATGCGGCTTTATCTGATAAGTACTATCTACAAAAAAAAAAGCGGATTCCCCATTGCCGCAGATGGAAAGGATTACAAATTAGAAGATCTCTCTCTTTAGATTTAGAAGGCTAGAGTATAACTCAAGGTTTTAATTTAAAGAATATCTAGAATCCCACACAACGAATCGGTCGTAAAATCCAATGTGTAATCCCAGTTCAAATTACAGCTAGCTGCCAAGTGTCTATGCCCAGACATAAACAACGAATGTTTTCTGTCAACGGCTGAAGGAGAGTCAGTATTATGTCTATGACATTTGAATTTGAAAAGAGAATTAATTATTCAAATGGAAAATGGTTTTATGATGTTGAAATTAAACTAGTTGTGGCTTTTAAGTTATTCTGTTATAATAACACAATATAACATCACGCCTGTAATCCCCGAAGGGTTAGACAGAGGTGTACACCTCTGTGTATAGGTACCTATAGGTATTGATGACTGAGATGGGTGTACTATAGTACACCCATCTTTAGCGGGCGAGCAAATTGCCATCAACCGGTCATAAATGCAGACTCCGGGCTGCTACTGAGTAATTCCTGATAGGATAACCCAATAACATTTTGCCCGACCTGGGAATCGAGCCCAAGACCTCATGCTCTGCAGTAGCACCAACGAGGAAGTCTTTTAAGTAATCCTACTAATATTATAAACGCGAAAGTTTGTAAGGATTCTCACGGGATCGGGACTTACGCGGGTGAAAGCACGGGGCGCTGCTAGTTCTGTTATATAAACAGTATTAAATAAAAAAAATCTCCCATTTTTACCTAATTAAGTTTAGACTTATTAGTGTCTAGACAAGCCAGCTTAGTAAAACTATCAACAACACTAAGTCCTTGGCATAATCCTCTCAAATTGAATTATTTCACAGAACACGTTTAATTCTCAGGCAAAAATATAACAGTTCTATCTCTACTAAGTACTGACAGGGGCAAACGTTTTAGACTTAATAATTTACAATTTTGAGATGAAATAGTATTTTAGATGCTATGTATTTAATCGAACCTCTAGTACCTAATTCTCATTCTGCGCTCCTAAAATTTGAACACTCTAAAACATATTATAATGACTGCGCCTCTTTTTGTGGGCCTCTAATAATTCCTATTTTGGGGTCCAAAACATACTAAATAGCCAAGTAACTGCGACCAACTGTGAGAAAAGGACTAGAATGACAAAAGGAGGCTCGGTTATTCAAAAAAGTGCGCATCATTAGAAACGCAAGAAGTTTTTAGAGGTACTTACTTTAATTTAAACCGTGTATCATTAGAAGGTGAATAATGTTTTTGGCGATCAGTTACATATTTCTCCTTTTTAAATCTTATGATGATTTTGAACACCACTTCACTGGTGTTCAAAATCATCATAAGATTTAAAAAGGAAGGGAAATTAAACTGGCTATTTCAAATAGTATCTTAATTAAGACGAACCTAACGACACCTCGTATGTTAAAATCCATCAAGCCGTTTAGGCTACAGAGCGTGCCAAAGAAATAGACATACATACTCTCGAAAAACATTACCCTCCTTCTGAGGCAGTCGGGTAAAAAGTAATTAAAAGCTTCATGATGAGCACTATAATTACCTACCATCAAAGATTGAAACCACATTACACACAGGCAATTATTAGGGCAATTATTAGATTAATTAAACCTATACTATACATGGTAGATAGAACTCATCTTGTTTTAAGGCTCCCGCAGACAGGCGCAACGCAACACCAGTAGGACTATTTCCGTGAAATTTTCATAGAAGTTCCACCAGAGCCTTTACACTTGAGTATTTTACCAGAACTAGCTTTTGCCTGCGACTACATCTGTGATCCAGGATGAATAGTATCCTATGTCCTTCTACAGGGCATGGTCTACCCGTGTGCCAAATTTCATCCAAATCCGTTCAGCCATTTTAGCGTGAAAGCGTAAGAACCACACTCACTTTCGCATTTATAATATTAAAAAGTTAGGATTATGCCTTTGTTTAATTACAAACATAATGTACTCATTAGCGGAGCGGTTTCTCGTTGATTGTACTCATCTAATGGCGCGTCGTAAACTTTTATAATTGGTCATCAATGGCTGACATTACTATTTCCCCGAATCGTAAGATTTACGCGTAAATTCTTATTTTTAACCGACTTCTTCAAAAAGGAGGAGGTTCTCAATTCGTCTGTATGTTTTTTTTTTTTTTTTATGTTTGTTACTCGATTTCTCCGCCAAATATGAATCGATTTTGATGATTCTTTTTTTGTATGGTAGGGCATGCTTCCGAGGTGGTCCCATATAAATTTGATTAACTTTGCTTGTGTAGTTTTTGAGTTAGCTTCAATATTACGTATTTTTCCCACTTAGTTTATCTAGACGATGTTTTCATTTACTCCTTCACTGTTATTTACATCAGCTAGTGGTATTAGAATTTGTGTGTGGTAGGTACCACAACTAAGAAGTGAAAAATAAAAACTTTACACGTGTACAGTCACGAGCACAAATAGGTATCTAATTATACAGGATGAAATTTAATTCATAGGCGTCCTCTTAAGGGGTCAATTTGATCATTATGAACAACTTTCACTATGGAACCAAAAATGAAATCGCGAAAAAAATAAAATTTGCTGTTCCCAACATTTATGTTCGCATAGCTCGTCAAAATGTAGGGAAACTGTTTTTTTTTGCGATCTCGAAGCGGTTTGTACAATCATCACTAAAAACCCATTTTTTCGTGAAATTACGATTTAAACTGTATAGATATATAATAGGACGGACCTATTTCATAATATCGATAATATTATATTTCTACACTTAATATTATTAAAAGATTTGTATTATTGTTTCTAATGAATAAACTCCCACTACAGCAGGCGTAGCATGAGCACCGTTTTGTCGACGGAAGAGTAGACAAAAATGACGTTTCGTGTAGACAGTACGACGGCAGGAAAGTAGAAAGGGTCAACTGCACTTTTTACGAAATTCACTCTTTTATATAATTCGACTCAGAATTCTTTTTTTTGTTATAGGATTTTTTTTTCTGTTTGATTCTCAATTTTTACTGATTAAGTCAACTAAGTACAAAAAAAACTCTAATTGTCGAAGTAGGCGTATTTTGGATCAAACAATTTCACAGTAATATTCACCTTAACCATTTTATAACTACTTATTATTAACTAAATGATGTAAAATAGGAGAAGATAGCTTTGTCCTTCTATTAATTATCACAATTTTGCGTTCAAAACGCTCCCTTGTAAAATCATGATTTTGTAGATAACTTTATACTTTGTGGCCGTCGAGTAGAAAGTTTTCTACTGGCGATTCCAAAATCAAATTGTCTTCACTACCATTGACAAATGTCAGTTGTCAGTGTGATTTTGACAGTTTGAGTAGAAAACTTTCTTCCGAAATAGTCTACATATAAAAAGACCTAGACAAAGATCGTTAGAAATGAAAGACAAAATGACAGATTGTAGAAATATTTCAACGGTGTGATGTCAAAATGAAGAAACGAAATGTCAGTTTGTATAGAAAAAGCTACGTCTATTCTTCGTAGAGATAGAAACCGTCATGCTACGCCTGCTGGACCGATTTTGAAAATTCTTTCACCAGTTGTAGTTATAAAGATATCACGCTGACGAAGCCGCTGGCGGAAGCTAGTCTCAACGAATATTATAAAGAGAAAAGATTTGATTTTTTTGAATGTTTGTTTGTTTTGTTACGCTGTCGCGCTAAAACCGCTGAGCGGAGTTGGGTGAAATTTGGCACATGGGTAGACCATGACCTGGAATAGGACATAGGATAGTTTTTATCCAGTATTTCCACGGGATCGAGACTAACGGGGGTGAAACCTTGGCGCAGCTAGTGTAGATATATTTTAGTTTGCAATATCTGAGTGCTTATCTCAAAGGTCTCGCCCGGATGTTATCATGATTCTGTGCAGCAAGGGGTCGACTATTTCGAAGATAAACTTGTTATTGTATTATTAAGATGAAATTCATAGAATTGGGTTATTCAATTCATTGTTTTGTTTATGTTTACTACAGTAAGATAAGTTGGCCTATGACACTAATTTACGCCAATCTTAATATATTTTCTCATTAATACTTTAGGGAAAATCATTCATATATATTAACAGCAGCTCATACAAGAAATTCCTGTTTTCCATTTTTTTTTGTCGGGTACCTCGGTCGGACCTCCTTTAGAGCGGATGCATAGAGACAAGCGCTTGGTAAAATTTCGCACTTGCAACAATTCAACGTTATTTTGGGCCACCTGTATTAATAAAAGACAGAAAATGTTGAATTGCTTGCAAAGACTCATACACACAATAAACAAGGTCAAATTAAATTAACTAGCACTGTAAATCCTGGGCTCATCAGAGGACGCGGCTCAAGCTGAAGAGCCAGAATATGAAATTCACTAGAAAAACGCGACAATATGACGCAGTGTGTCAATTGTTAAATATAAAAAAAGTAACTATGGTGTTTATTGCCCTTCATTGTCCATATGAAACTACCTTTTGGAAGGGGCAATTACAATTAATTATATTTTCTTGTAAATTTTAAAGTTCCAAAGTGCCTTTGAATGGTCTACTTGAAATACATTATTTGACTTTGATCATATACCAGTAACTGGACTGTGGAGGTCCGATAGGCAATCGCTGCATGTAAAATACTGGTATTCAGCTGCATCTTAGACTGGAAGCCGACCCCAACAGTGTAGTGAAAAGGCTAGGCAAATTGAATGTGTCTTACCTTCTGTGGTGTGGACTCGGAAGCTGAGCGGAGCTTGGCACGACCAGCCCCGCCTGCTTGACGGATGGCGGCCATCAGGCTGGAGTGCGCGTCGCCGGCTGGCGCAGGAGCGGGCGCCGATGACACAGCCTTCACCTCTCTGTTGGCAAAGAGATAAGGGTCGTTTTAATAAATAGTCTAACACTCCTAACAGTCACTGTGAATCGCCAAGTGGAAGATGGCGAGACAAGCTTGATTCCTTCCAAACTGACTGGCTAGCAATAGTACCTGCATATTTTATAACGTGGAGTTTCTTGTTCTCCGTTCTTCTCCATAGGAACCTACTACGCTTTGGAATTGGCTAACTTCATCTTTCTGACTGACCGACCTCCTGCCAATTCTAAAGTGCCTGTAATTGGTTTATCCTTACTAATATTATAAATGCTGCGAAAGTAACTCTGTCTGTCGCACTTTCACGCTGAAACTACAGAACAGATTTCAATGAAATTTGGTACTTAGATAGTCTAGACCCTGAGAAAGGACATGGGCTAATTTTTATCGACATACCACGCGGGCGAAGCCGCGGCCGGATGCTAGTTTGAAATAAATGTTTTTAGTTGAGTTTAACTTCGTAAGAACAAAAGTGTGTGGAAAAGAGGCATTTTGCCTTTGGATGGAGTAGATACTGGTTGAAATTGAATTCATGGGCATCCTCTTAAGGGGTCATTCTACTCATCATTATGAACCACTTTCACTATGGGACCAACCCTATAAACGCGAAGAAACAATCAGCTGTTCCCATATGAGCATAATGGGAGGCCCATAAGTTCAATTTACCCTGTAGAGTCACACCACACCACTAAACAGAGTCTTGGTTAGGATTTCACAAATTGCCATTCAAAAATGTGTTCTATTATAAGAAATGCAAGAAGCTCTTCGCAATGTAAGTCGATAACAAAGTTATACAAAACCAGCTATCTCAAAGCGGCGGAAGAAAAATTAATTTCATGCTACATTTTTTCCAGAATGACAGTGACACTGATGAAAGACCGTGAGAAACAATATCATAATAATTAAAAGATTACCCACTACTTATTACTAAGGATTCTCTTCGCGAAATCCTCGCGGTTCGCATAAATCATTAAGGGCGATAGTTTCCTCACTGACCTTGAGCATGTGGGCGGAGCTAAACTCCCTACTCCCCGAATACGTAAAACGCGTGCGGTGGCGCGCTAAACTAAAACGGCGATCAAAGAAAATACAAGGGCGCAGAGTTGCGCGCATAGGACGCCTATTTTGCCTACGATTCCAGAAAGGAATGGCGGAGATGCAAGGCTGACATTTGTATAGATAGATACATAAGTTACATATATTTTAAGTTTTTACTGGATATTATTTTTTAGCATGTCTTTGGATGAAAATAAAAGGTGTATCTTTTTATACACGTGATACTTTATGTTCGCATAGCTTGTCAAAATGTCGAACAGCTGATTATTTTTTTGCGATTTCAGGGTTGGTCCCATATACACACGGCTACACAATCATCAATCTACACATTTCCAGTTTATGCAGATCTCGCATTGTATAGAATTTCCGTACAACGCGAGTAGCCGTGTGTACAATGACCCCTTAAAATATTTCCTACCTACATACCTACCTACCTACCTATCTACCTATCTACATATCTACCTACATTATACCTACATACTTTTATATCTACATGTTGTACTTAGTAAACGCTCAAAACTCCAGCACAGACCTACATAACATAGGTTTTTCTGTTGCATTTAGAATACGCGTCATAGTGGCAACCTATTCTTACCATTGCATTCATTGATATATAAAAACCCAAGATGCACAGTCTCGAACAAAATTAATACTCAAAACTGTCCCCAACTATACGTAGGTAGTTATAGTCATGATATAAACATACTTGTTTGGAAATTCAACCTTACGCGCATGTTTTAAAGTTGTTTTTACAAAGCAATGTTTATAAAGCAATAAAATTTTATGACCGAAGTTTGCCGGTAGAACAAGGCATGGATGGAGTCGAATATATTTTTATACTTTAATTTTTTTATGCATTTACTTAGTATTTTAAGAGTTTTTAAAATGTATATAAATGTGTGTTCCAAACACATATTTATACTTTTATAATAATAGGTATTGTTGTTATCGAAACTAAATAACTAATTAGGTTAAAACTTAAAAAATTCTTCACGCCTTTGCTGGCTGACGATTGATGTCCATTCTCCACATCGTATTGGGTCACGAGGAAAACTAAAATATATTTAAAAAAAAATATGAAAGTAAAAGAACTCGTACGTTTATAGAAACGTACGAGTTGTTTTACTTTCATATTTTAGTTTATAGACTATAGAGTCACCCAAGTCATTTATACGAGATATCTACCTAAAATCGAAATCAACATTATTATAAAATGTATAAATGGAATCATTCAAAGAAAAACTCGAGTTAATACTATAACCTCTTCCTCCCCACTTTGGAATGCGGTTATCAACAACCCGTTTATGTATACTGAACAAAATTCGTTGTTATCAAAGATTTGCAATTATTGTTCTATGAAGAGTTCCGTTATGTAGCTCTTATGTTCATCATCAGGTCATAATAATGTTTGTATAGGCACAACCAAAGACTATTCTTACAAAGACCATAAAAAGAATTACTCAGTTGGGCCCATAAAATAAGTAGGAAATCAATATACAAACATAAAAAATCTTCGAATTGATGACCTCTTCTCCTTTTGGAAATCGGTTAAAAACTATACAAGAATATTAATTTAATTCTAGTCTAAATACAAAAAAGTATAAAAGTTAATATAAATAATTAAAAAAAATAAAAACATAATAAAAAAAATCGACTCTATTGAAAAGAACAGGGACGATTTATATTATACGACTAAATTCAAAGGAGGTTGTAATGCATTGCTCTTACGCTGAAAAAGCGGCCATTGAAATTTGCCGTATTATACTTGGACTGTTGAGTGAAATTTTAAGACAAATTAAATCAAAATCACCTATTGCTCCCTATATTGAGTCATAAAAACCACATAAACAAATCAACAAACTAAAGTAAACTTTTAAAGATAAAGTTGACTTAAATATATAAATAAATGACCGAGTAACGTGCTCGACTTTATTGTGTTCATACGATACGTTACATTAACAAAAAAACATGCATAAAGTCTAAATCATATTATTAGTTTTCAGTAAAGTCTGCTGAATACTGATATCTATAAATAGTTAAATAATAATACAATAACAAATATTAAACTTCATAAAAAAACAAAAATAAGAATGAATAGATTATAAATAAACATAAATAGTTAAAATAATAACTAACATTGTTGCTTAGAATACTTATAAATAATTATGATGGTTTCAAAAAACAAATATCGCTTCGGATTCGATCCCGGACGTCTGCGATTGCGGATCCATTGCTTACCCCTTACGGCTACAAGTACATGTTAAATTTTCGCGAATTTTAGCAATGCAA
Organism: Lithophane ornitopus; assembly: GCA_948473465.1. Classification (NCBI taxonomy): domain Eukaryota; kingdom Metazoa; phylum Arthropoda; class Insecta; order Lepidoptera; family Noctuidae; genus Lithophane; species Lithophane ornitopus. The sequence goes on along the minus strand of OX419622.1, from coordinate 14,081,629 downwards.
TGGTAAGAATAGGTTGCCACTATAACGCGTATACTAAATGCAACAGAAAAACCTATGTTATGTAGGTCTGTGCTGGAGTTTTAAACGTTTACTAAGTACAACATGTAGATATAAAAGTATGTAGGTATATGTAGGTAGGTATTCTAGGTATGTAGGTAGGTATTCTAGGTATGTATGTAGGTAAGTATGTAGGTAGGTATATAGTTAGGTATGTAGTTAAGAAATATTTTAATGGGTCATTGTACACACGGCTACACTTCAAGCTATAGGTACATTGCCAGTATAAGCTGACCTCGCGTTGTACGGAAATTCTATACAATGCGAGATCAGTATAAACTGGAAATGTATAGCTTGATGTGTAGCCGTGTGCATATGGCACCAACGCTGAAATCGCGAAAAAAGTGTCAGCTGTTCTACATTTTGACGAGCTATGCGAACATAAAGTAAAGTGATTTCAGGCTTGGTCCCATAGTGAAAGCTGTTCATGATGATGAGTACAATGACCCCTTAAAATATTTCGTGTATAAAAGATACACCTTTTATTTTCGTCCAATTTTGGATATGTGAAAAAATTCACAGCAGTAGTATATAATGTATGAAGAAATTAAAAGGAAAACTATCACAGCTATAGGCTATACCAGGTTCTACAAGTTAACGAGTAGGTAATAATCTACCAACTTAAATTTGCAGTTACAAAAACATGTTCTCCCGTACATTTCGTATGGAAGAATGTACTAACTAAAGGTACACCTTTGCCTAACCCTTCGGGGAATACAGGCGTGATGTTATGTTACATTAACATATTTTTTTGGTCTACTTATATTATAAATTTGTATGTAAATTATGTGAATGTAAATAAAAAAAGTATTAATAAGTAATTGCATGTTAAAAAAAAAACTCAACAACAAAGCGCCTACGCGCACAATTGACTTGGGCTCTCTGCAGCGAGCTAGTCTATAAACGCACATTGATACAATTCGTTCGTAAATATTTGCACTAACACACGCAAACGTGCATAGTCGGTCGATAGCCGGGGCGGAGCAGCGAGCGACACAGCCGTCCCGTAGCAATGCTAACTCGGGACTGCCGCCCGCGCCCCGCGCAGAGCACCTCTGAACCTCTATCTCTAAGTGGGGTAATATTCTTAAAAATATTGATTATTTTACATTTATGCAACGAACAATCTGTAGTACCTCTAACCATCAATTTTTCAGTATATAAATATTTCCAAACATCAAAGCCGTTTAGTAGTTATTAGCCAACAATTGCGTCTTGGTAGATATTTTTTTAAGGCAAAAGTATTAGTCTTACGAAAAAAACTGCTCGATTAAAATGTTGTACATGAATCTATGGCAAAGATGTATTTTTTTCAGACCTTTTATCCAAGTCGTTAATGAGGAGTAGGCTTTTTAAATTGACCATGTTACGGTACTGAACGGGACCAAGCGCCTTAAATTAAACATCTATTAATTAGTTTACTGGATCCTTGTGTGTTTCTCGGTAAAACATTTATTAATTATACCTACACCAACATCGTTACGGAATCACGATATTAATTTAAGATACGTTCACACCTGCGTTCATATACCATGACTTGATGATTCCTCCCCTATCTCAAAACAAAATCGCGTCTGTTGTAAAATTAAAGGCAGATGTGTCCTAAGCATTACAAGTAACATTTTGTGGGCAGTAAAACCCTCGTAAAGTAATATCTCGGTACTTAGAACACGAGTAATAAAATGTAGCCATTATGTAGATGAGATGGCAAATACAAAGGGCACCTTAGACAGACTAGGTCCTCACTCAGACTAGGTCTCAAAATATAAAGAAAATGGAATTCTAGTTGACTCTCAATCTCAGTGAAAGATAAAAACTTTTTACAAATAAAAAAACCCGGCCAAGTGCGAGTCGGACTCGCGCACGAAGGGTTCCGTACCATTATCTAAAAAAACGGCAAAAAAATCATGTTTGTTGTATGGGAGCCCCCTTAAATATTTATTTTATTCTGTTTTTTTGCCACCGACTTCCGAAATTAAAGTACACTACTTACAAAGTTAATAAAAATATTATTAACTTTGTAAGTAGTGTTTTTTTGGAAGACGGTTTTTATTTTTATTTTTTGTAAAAAGTTTTTATTTTTCACTTTTTAGTTGTTCTACCTACCTACCCCACCCACACACATTCGAATACTACTACTACTACACTACCTGCCTCGTAAATAACAGTGACAGGAACATATTATAACATCATCCAGATAGAGAAAGTGGTAAAAATACTTAGGTACCTATTATTAAAGCTAACTCAAAAACTGCGTGGGTACGCAAAAAAGAATACATAAAGTCGAACATAGAACCTCTTCTTTTTTGAAAGTCCGAAGTCGGTTAATAAAACGGCGAGAACCATAACCTTCACGTCTGTGAATCCCAGGGTTTATAAAGCGGGGGCATACCGTCATTTGCATACTATTTATTTAAATTTTTCAAGCAAGTTTCTTTCTTGAAGTAAGGATTGATGCCTCGCGATTGATTTATTTTAGTTTTACCACCAAACCAATACCTATGGGATACAGCAATCACTATATTATTATGTAAAGCTTTAAATATATCCTTTCGGGACTATATATTATCAGACTGTCTATTAATTTGATAATCGATGTTATGAATCGTATACGTGACAACGGAAAATCCTTGATGTACCTACCTAAAATCTTGATATCGCATAGAAGCTAGCTCAAACTCGATCCTACACTTTGGGGCAAACGTGACGAACTCACACATTCATCAAGACGTGTAAATGTGTGTGTAAATAACGAAATACAAAAAAAACAAGTTTGAATGTGTGTGTAAGTTACTACTTGTGATAGCCCTGTGCGTGTTACTTACTGCATTAAATTAATTCTGACCTTTGCTGAGGCGAGTATCGATTCGGCCAGACTCGTCTACGGTCTAGACTACTCTAGGCTAGATTCTGACGTTATTACGTCATAGTAATTAAATACGTTTTAGAACGAAAGGGTTATTGGAGCGACAGAAGTTTGAACTAAAGAGTATTCAAATGGTTAACCGTAGTTTGGGACTTTGATCCTAAAAGCTGTTAAGTATTATGAAGGCTTGAGTCATTATAATTATCAAATCCAACCAACTCGAACTTAAGTCTTTTAAGGAATTCGGTCCATCGAGTCGGCTTACACAGGGACTTATGCAAACCCGAAGACCCTTAAAATAACTTTTTTTCTGATAATGGACGAGGACACCGCATTGCGTCATCAAAATGAAACGGCTTATTGTTAGACCGACCAAACTGGATAGAGAAATTGGCACACCAATAAAATGCGATGGATGCCAAAGAAAACTTTTATCTGTAATTCCACTAAAGACGAATTAGAGTAAAAAATGCTCTGAAATAGAAATAATTGCTCTGTTGTATGTCATCATTACTCGAAGACATCAAAGCATGAAAATATCTTTTAGGCCTGATTGGCACTGTTTGGGCTATAAAGCGCCTTCGCGTTTTTCACGGAAAATTAGAACGACAAAAATATAAAGCGGATTAGCGGCTTGGCTGTGTGGGATACACCTATACTCCATTTGAAATAAGATTAGACGTATAGATAATCCTTTTTTACATTCCGTTCAACCAATTTTGAATTCTATTGCGTTGGTGGCATGACAAATAGCAGCCGCAGTAGATAGTTGGTATTGTGTAACTTTTTTTGCTTTTAATGCTATCCTTATGCCTACGGTATAGAAGTCAAAATCGGTTGAACGGACTGTAAAAGGGTTTGTTTTATGTCTAATCTTATTTCAAATGGGGTATAGATAGGTACTTTACTTTTTATATTATATCTAACGACTCGCTCCTGCTTAGCACGGTTTTTACGACTTAACAAAACATCGAGCTTTCTTAGTTATATGTAACGTATTTTACACATAAACCTTCCGAAATAAATTCCCTAAACGATGGCGAAAACCTTATCAAAATCTGTTGCGTGGTTTAGAACAACAACGCGGATATACAGTCAAACATGAAAAGCAACTTTAATTTATAATATGTATAGAAGATATGTTAGCTACGCTCGTATGGCCTACGATCGATAGTGTTTAGTTATTCAGTGATGCAACTGGTATTTGTAGTATGAACTAGTTCAAAAGCTCTGGAGAAAGCTATGTAGCGCTGCTACTGTTTTTTGTTTAGAACATAACACAGTGGGTTTAGCTGCCTTTGAGATAGGACCCGTCCTCTGCACCACATCACAAAACCTCGAGGCGTGTGCACGAAATTTTATTAAGTAACATAGTGCATGTTTCATAATCCAATTCGGAAAAAAGAAAAGGTCGACGATGCTTTTTATCAAATGAAGGGCTTCATTCCTTTCAGTATTTTTTTGTGGTCCTGATTCAAGCCAAAGTTCTCTTACCCTTTTAATAAAGTGGATGAGAGAATCAAAGGGCGAATTTCATCAAAAACTACGAACCTCATTCGTTTTTAGGGTGCCAAACGGAACCCTATTACTACGCCTCTGATGTCCTTTCGTCCGTCTATCTATCAGCGAGCTGTATCTTATGAACCGTACACTTATAAAAATAAAATAAAGTAAAAAAATAAAGGGGTGTCCCGATACAAGAAAAGTGTTTTTTTCGGCGTTTTTTCCATTTTTTTTTACGGTGCTTACCGAACCCTTCCTGTGCGAGTCCGACTCGCACTTGGCCGGTTTTTAATTTTTTCAAGGCACGTTTCAAGTCAAAGAGACCGACTCGCACTTGGCCGGTTTTTACTTTTTTCAAGGGACGTTTCAAGTCAAAGAGACCGACTCGCACTTGGCCAGTTTTTACTTTTTTCAAGGCACGTTTCAAGTCAAAGACCGCTGTTTCATTCCTCAAGAGCACATTGTAGTTAACAAATACAATAAATTATTGCTGAGCATGACTCAACACTGACGCTACAAACAAGATCAAATTGTTGGTAGGGTCGAAATACCAATTGATCATAATGGTTGGCTAACAAAAAAAAAAACAATACACGAACACATTATAAGACTGTTTTTTACCAACCAATAACTACTTATAGCTGTTCAAAACCTGATGTAGCAGTTACTTAGACCGGTACTTCGGGAACAAATCAGGCTTTTTTTTTTTGAGGGTGGGAAATCATCAAATTTAATGACTTCTCCCGCTCTGGGCGGAGCGGGACAGCGGACAGCGGGACAGTGTCAGACTTTTACTGACTAAAACCTACCCGTGTTCCTTCAGTTGCCTATTGCCAAGGTCCCGGTATCCCTTTCGGACTTTCCCGCAACCCTGGCAGGCGAACAAATCAGCCTAATGAAACTGATCGGAAACTATTGATCAGAGTATGATAACCTCACGACTGATTACGTTCATAAGTGCGAGCGATTGACCTACAACGGACGTAGCGAATTTAACTGTTTACAATATGATTTGAAAATGACCACGCTACTTATTTGTGTCGGTATCAATGTACGGCTAATTCGCTTTGAAGGCTGTGCCCGTCGCCCGTATGCCTGGTGAGATGAGAATTTGGCAGGTTGGAGTTGGGAAGTGGGTAGCGGGCGGTTCTGCTGTAGTATAGTTATTAACTGGGAGTTCAATCGTTGAACGGTTGAAAAGGAAACACCAAAAGAATGGCCGTTCTTAGGATTTCAATAATAAGTTTATTGAGTAAGTACCTATCCTTTTGTTTACGAGAATGTATTGGAAGAATAAAAAACATGTAAAAAAAAAAACATCTCCGATCCGTGAGGGTGTACTGAGGGTCTATTTATGTTGTAATTTTCAGGAAAAAAGGAAAAAAAAAATCGCACCGTTTTTTTTTCAATGGCCGTCGTATAGCGGGTGTCTAAAACGAAAATTTGTTTTTTAATTGATTTGGAGTAATACTAAAAATGTGAATTTTAAATAGCAATAACTTTCTTATTTTCAATAATAATAAGATTTTTTATTAATTTTTGGTAATGCAGTACCTATGTGCCTCTCGGATAGGACAAAGACTTTTACATATGGTATAAGTATTGTGTAGATTGAGACCGATTGGTATACCGGTTCGGTTGTGGCTTTCAAAATTAATTTGGACAGAAGAACATTGATTTGGATGCAAAAAATTGAGTTCGTCAGAAATGCAGCAGGCTAAAAAAACAGTTGACTGCGCACACGCATTGAGCTTACTAGGTTACAAAAAATAACCTGCTCGGACAGATTGGAAGCTTAGAAGAAGACAGTCAAAGGAATTTAATTCAGCTTTTAATTTTGTATTAATAATGTAGGTTGACAAGTAAGTAGTTACAATGTTAGCAGCCCTCAACTGATTAAAATTGTCAGTGTATTCCCGCCTTAAGAAAAACAAAACTGACCAGACGCTAAGAATTATACTGAAGACAAAAACACTACGATTCAAAACCGTCATCTCGTCATAGAACAGTCCACAAGACATAATTATCTCACCAAGTGTAATAATTGGAGTTAACAAGGTATAAATTCTCTACTTACGACTAATATTCACAGCATAACTCCAAAGGGCTTATAATAACAGCAAAAAATAATCGTGCTTACCGTGCGTGTTGTTGCCGTGCTCAGTGGTTGCATACAGAGACATGTATGCAATTTATTATCCCCATTTACAGCTGAAGAAAAATATGATTCCACGTTGGGCGTAATTGCTTACCATTCCGAGGCAAATACATGACATTGCAACATCGGAATGGGAACGTTAAAAAGCTTCACACTCAATCCCACTACCCTAGCTTTTATAGTTCTTTCCATATTCATATTTTTATCATCTGCAGCTAAGCAATTAGGAACCTTATTGCTTCAGGCGTAACTGCTAAATTGGCGTGGTTTTTCGGTACGATTGTGCCAGTACCTCGGTCAAGACGAATCCAAACAAGACATTCCAGTCTGGCTATCATTCCAAGTAACTTGATGAGATCAAATTCGCAAAAAGTGTAACAAAGTTATTTACATGAATTCTTATTCAGACTTAAATAAAAGGTTGGTTTTAACGTAATAATTAAATAAACATAATTGTTTAGTTAATAAGTATTAATAACACATTAGTATTATAAAAGGAAGTTGCGTTTATCGTCCATTAACGTTTAGCTTTTAATAGCACAGTATGAAACCGCTCTATCTGAAAGCGGAAAATCAATAATCAACCAGGCCAACTGACTGCTAGTTAGTTTTATTAAATGCAAACTAGGTGCCTTTTCTTTATAAAAACAGGTTAACATATGGACGAAATTATTTGATCGTTACGTTACGTGACCATTTGACCATTCGTCGTTAAAACTTGAATTATGTTTTTCCTCTTGAGTATATTGCGGATAAAACAGTCATATCGAGTTGGGAAATAAAATATGGAGGACAGCTGACGTTCTGAAAGTCACAGATTTTATTATTTGTTTAAAAAACTGAGCGTAGTAAATTAGGAAAATATGCATTTCTTTTTTCGTATTGATATAAAACCTTTTGGGTATCGCTATTTCGTTTGGACATCCGACTTCACAACTTCTTCTGACTTCACTAAAATTCACATTCGTAGAACAAGATCGGATAGAATAGACCGCTACAGAAATAGAATTTCGCGGTACATAGTGTAGGTACATAAACTTTAGTTCATAGATCTATGTATGTAAAACTGAACGAGATGACTGCGAACAAAACCCGCATAATTATGCTGGCAAGGTCTTTTGTACTGAGCATGAACAATTACTCAACATACTAAATTACTTTCAAATGAGATGGATGAAAAAAGGAATGAAAGCTATAATAAGAACTTTCTGCTCAAGATACAAAAGATGGAGCGAACTGAACAATCGATTATCGATCACAAGGGCGTGAGTTGAGTAGGTAGATAAACATTCCATTACACCACGCCTGTTTTCCCCGAAGGGATAGACAGGGGTGTACCTTATGCCATCCGATAAGGACCAGGCCCGGGTCGATGGCGCGTCGTGTTCCACGCGCGCCTCAAAAAGATGTCAGCACACTTGACGGGTTGCGGGTTCCTGGGTTGCGGGAAAGTCCGAAAGGGATACCGGGACCTCGGCAACAGGCAACTGAAGGAACACGGGTGGGTTTTAGTCAGTAAAATTCTGACACGCCCTTCCGCTCCGCCCAGAGCGGGAGAAGCCATTTGACGATTTCCCAAACTCAAAAAAAAAAAAAAAAGTTGTGTACCTTATAGTACCCCACGATTCGCCGGTTATGTTTAAGTCCAATGTAGTAGAGGGGGAACCGGGCACAAATCCAGACACCGGACTGCTACTGAGAAATTCCTGATGGAAAAAAGTAATAACACTTTGCCCGTCCTGGGAATCTAACCCAAGATCTTTTGCTCAGCAGTAGCACTAACCCTACGAGGCAGTCCAGTTACAGTTAGATGCAGCACAGTTGATTATATAAACTTGACTTTAAATAGAGAGTGAAATCAATCATATAACCGTAATCAAAGCACTTATAAGGGCTTTGACATATAGAAAAGCAATGCCTACATGCAAATTACCCTACAAACTATAATAAACGGCAATCTCGTAAATATCAGAACACGGCACATGATTGCACCCTGTCAAACCCAATGGAACGAGTAATAGACTTTGCATAAATTTGATCCAGCATTATCCGGGCCCTATCTATAATTAATCATATAGTTTGAGAGTTTGAGCTCAAGGCTCCAAGTGAAAGGTTTAACAGTAAATATTATGTAAACAGGTCATAATAATCCTAAAATATTGACAACAAAATTGGATCTAATGGATAAACCTGTTCAAATTGCGTTCTGAAACGAACAGGCTGAGTTATACTTACGTAAGATGGACCTACTTGAGGGCATTACACGCGAACCTCTATTCATCTAATTACATGTTATCGTGAACACGCAACGTCATATCAATGGATGCTACGAAATGAATAATATGCTCGGAAATTCTATTAATAAATACGAGTGTAATGCGTCGGTTTCGCGCCACGTTTTGCTATCATATTTATTTCGTGAGAAAAGGGACTAGCCCACCGCATTCACTTCTTGGATGTGAAACCACAAAGTAAATAATAAATGAGACTTTGGTGTGGTCAGTTCCTCGATTATTATAGGGTTCCGTAGAGGCTCTACGGAACATTATACAACGTTATTTTTTCTTTATGCTAAACCCGAAAAGGGGTCATTGTACTCCTCATTTTGAACAACTTTTACTATGGAACCAACATTAAAATCGCGAAAAAAATATCAGCTGTTCCATACATTTTGTCGATTTAAGTGAATACAAATGTAGGGAAAGCTGATTTTTTTTTCGCGATTTCAATGTTGGTCCCATGGTAAAAGTTGTTCAAAATGATGAGTACAATGACCCCTTTTCGGGTTTAGCATAAAGAAAAAATAACGTTGTATATGGCGGAGACTCATCGTCTGCCTAGCCTTTTTACCCGACTGCCCCAGAAGAAGGGATTTTAATGTTTTTCGAGAGTAGGTATCGAATGTTTGTACGTATGTTTGTATGTATGTCTATTTCTTTGGCACTCTCTGTAGCCTGAACGGCTTGATGGATTTTAACATACGAGGTATCATTAAGTTCGTCTTAATTGTGGGAGTGAATGCTACATTTTTTTTATATATTTCATCTGCAAAAACAATTGTTTTTCTCTTTTCGGTTATAGGTTTTTGCAGTCGGGTTTTTTGTTTTTTAAATAATTTGTTCCCAACTATGTTGGGGTCGGTTTCCAGTCTAACCGGATGCAGCTGAATACCAGTATATTACATGGAGCGACTGCCTATCTGACCACCACAACCCATTAACTGGGTAATACGATACCCCTGGGAAAGACTGGTTGTCCGACGGCGTAGACTATGAAAAGTTAATTCATAAGGTTGCGCAGTAGCCAGAGTACGGTCTATTATAAATAAGCAATCTACTAAGGTGTGGAGGGTGACCCTAAAGCTTGAGCCTCATCAATGGCAATTTGTCAAAAACCATTCATCAAGAGATTTCGAAGCACTAACTAATGTTTTTTTTTTTATACAACATGTTAAAAAACCCTGTCCGGTCCGTGAGGATGTTGTTAAGTATCGTACTGAGAGTAACAAGCTGGTTTTTATACAGGGTGTTAGGGTAGACACCGTTATTCTTGAAACTAGTGGTTTGGTGTCATCTATAATATACTTTTTCTATGGACCCAACTTTGAAATCGCAAAAAAAAAATCAGCTGTTCCATACATTTTGTCGATTTAAGTGAACACAAATGTATGGAACAGCTGATTTTTTTCGCGATTTCAAGGTTGGTCCCATAGAAAAAGTATATTATAGATGACACCCAACCACTAGTCTACCCTAACACCCTGTATTGGGCGCGGAACTGGAAGCCGACACGAACATAGTTGGGCTAAAAAAAAGGCTAGGCAGATTGATTTTGATTACACGAGACATCAGGCGCGGGCGGCGGTCGTTTAGCGGGTGTCTACAAGTCATAAAGTCATAATAAAAGTTGAAAATTTGTTAATTTTGAATGAATTTGGGGTAATTTTGGTAATAAAAATGTAAATTTTAAATAGCAATTAGGGTACTATTTTATTTTCAACTTTGTTTTAAAATATGTAAGGATAATAATAAGATCTTTTATTACTTTTTGGTGATGTTATTGCAGTACCTATGGTGCCCCTTTCGGACCGGATAGGTTTTTTTTTTACATATTGTAGAATTATAATAATTTTATGAATTATGATTATAGAATTATATTAATCCTTATATTCTATTTTTAAATGATTTCCGAGTACGTTTACGGGTGACGTAATGCATTAACAAACACAATATTTATCTAATACACATAATGCATTATTATTATTGTGTGTGTGACAGAAACTTATAATAATTATGATGATGCCATAATACTGAGAAGAGTACTATCCTAACGAGTAGATCAACCGTTTGGTTATGTCATTGAAATGTCAATGTCAAGTAAGAGAGCTGTCAGTCAGATGTCAGGAGAAAAATACCACAGTACGACAACGACCTGACGTGTTCACGAGAATCCCATTAATGATAGAAGACCTGTCTCATGACGTAATCAGGGAAATCCGCTTCTTACTATTCAACTTTTGTCACGTGGGTCATTTAAACCTTATGCTTTGGCGATCCTCCAGTACTTGTGTTTATCGTCGGCGCTGATGATAATAGGTTCGCGAAATCTCTTGGTCTATGAATAACAAAATCGAGAGCCGTACGTTCGGCGAAGTCACACGTGGTAACTGCGGTACCCAAAGGAAAGGGTATGTTGTTATGCCTGTATATAACAATAATAATAATTAAATATAGAGGTAACATTTGTGAGTTTGTATGTAGGGGGTAATCTTCGGAAATACTAATGCGATTCCAAACATTCTTTCACTAAAGGGAAGCTATACCCAGTATTGCCGAGTGTGTGATAAATTTTATGTTAAGGCTCGTGCAAACTGGCGCGATATCGCGCCTGTTTGTGGGAGCCTTAAAAAAAAGAAAAACAACGCGGGCAAAGTCGCGGGCAGAAGCTAGTATGCCATAAATATAAAATTGAATCACAATTTCAAGCATAATAAAATTAATTTATAATGGACTTAAAAAACTGCCTTACAAATCTGCTATCGCTTCTCAGTTCATCTGTTTCGCCGTAACGAGGTGGTCGAAACATATTTACAGAACAATACATAATTTGCATGCATGCGATAATTTAATTTGCGCGTGCGCGCGTTTATTTGCGCGCGATAATGATTTAGGATCCGGTGCTAAAGCCTTATAAGTAACAGTACTATGGATTGTGTGCAATAGGACCAATTCATTTTATTTAGGTACAAACAATGTATGATTTTTCAGAATTTACGGAGTATACAGTGTTTATTAAGAATTAATCAATTTAAATTGTATACAGAGTGTTTATTTAATTTTATGGGCAACATCAATTTAAATTGATTAATTCTTCACGTAATATAGGTAGGTACTGAAACACTTTTCCAAGACCTTCAATTGAATTCCATATGTCGAGCCTTTTACCAAATATATTGGGATCGGCTTCCAGTCTAACCGGATGCAACTGAATACCAGTATTTTACATGGAGCAACTGCCTCTCTGACCAGTTACTGGGTAGTGGAGGTTAAAACGATTGACGATACCCCAAACAAATTCAAAAAAAGTCTTCCAGGCCCTCAAACAATGTCAATTGTAATTTAAAACCAAATTCTATAGAAATGACGTAAATATAACAACAAACAATTAATAGGAAATTAATAACGCTTTACCCTTGAAACTTCACCACAATATTTATGACCAATTACGATGAAAGTGCGCGTCACTAGTCTATAGAATTTAGAATGCATGCGACGACTGCTTTTCGATCAGTATTCGAGAGATCGATCATCGAACACTATTTGTTAATCGAATGACGACAAAATGACACGAGCCGCGTACATGTGGTCTAAAAGACCATAGATAGATATAATGACCATAGACGTACCTAGATAGATTCTATCACTTTATGAATGCGAAACATACAGAATTTAATTTACATTTACTGCACAGTAATTATTATTTGTATATGGACTAAAGGAAGGATTCGATCGATACTCTATGCATTGAGGCCTTCGGTTTTCATTTTATTTTTGGTCGAAACTGATTTTTTATTAATAAAAACTGTTTCTCTTATTTCATTCTGTCTGACCGTACTCGGTAATGGCTTTCACTCGTCTGTAAAAATATATTTTATAAAATCCGGAATAAAAAAAAAAAACTGCCTACGCATAAGCTTTTAAAATGTTTACAACACAGTACAGACTATTCTCAGAGCAGAGGGTCAATTCTACTTTATTATTGCACGCACATCCGAGACGCGACATTCGTAGTACACTTTCCACCTGCGAGGATAGAAAGCGACCAATTGAAGTTCTCAAGTTCATAAGAAATCTATAAATAGACTGCTGTACTTTGTACGCTGTGGATCGAACTGCATTTAAGTCACTACCACGCATAAATATGTAGTTATTTTTGATTTTTCAATTGAAGGAGACAGAAGGTGCCGGTCTAAAATTGAACACACTGTATCTATAACGTCAATGTCAAATCGGAGGCAAGACAAATAATAGCGTATTTCAAAAGACAAAGTCAAGTTTATTTCCATAAAATTACTAGTTTAAAAAACAAGTTATTTACTTGGTACAATTAATAAGAATATAGATACCATGTAATGAGTATCTACCAAGCTGATCGAAGAATATGAAAAAGCGTGGAACGCATCAGCTGCACATTTCATGTAAGAATTTTAAAAGTTAAGTACTTGGTGTTAAATGAGTAAGTAATTAAGTTTTCTGGTTAATACGTACACACGGCTACACATCAAGCTATACATTTCTAATTTATGCTGATCTCGCATTGTATAAAATATCCGTATAATGCGAGTTCAGCTTATACTGGAAATGTATAGCTTGATGTGTAGCCGTGTGTACAATGGGACTTTGAGGATTACGAGTCGCATTCTGCAAGTGCAAGTACCTAAACGAAGTGCCAATCTAAACATAATATTAAACAAAGTCGGTTTTCATGTCCCTCTTGTGACCGTTTATCTTCTAAAACACACAATAGATCTTGATGTGATTGTCACCATCATTTAATGCTTTTATTCCAGAAGGTTTATTGAATATAGATATAGCACAATATCGATGCGTTAACATGTTGCACTCATGCAAAGCAGGGGCGTGTCGCTAATAAATAAATAAATAAAATCTTAATGATATTAAACTCAAAATAAAAAGTCATTTATTCAAACTAGGCTGAGAATCAGCACTTTTCGAATGTCAAAATTACATAAGACAGTCCCCCAAAACCCACACCCTTCACCACTTCCTAGTGCTTTAGCTGGGAAGAAGAAGTGGCGCAACAAACTCCCCAGCAGCACAGCTGTCTGTTTAGTTAGAAAAAAATGATTTTATACAATAGTATGCAATATCATTCACATTACGGAACACAAAAACATAAATCTAATTATTAGTCATATGTCAGCTAGCACACGCCATTATACACACGCTTGTTGTACTCAAGCAAAAATAAAAAAGTTAATGTAAACATCACAACTTAAATTATGCTCCACTTGGATTAAGTAAATAATTAATAAAAGCTCACCCATTAGCCTTATTAAGGCGCTATTGCTACCCAAAGTGCACACAACTTAAAATAAAACGCATCATACATAAATGTAATACATAATGTTACATTAACTATTCACTTATGGGCACGCCCATGTTGGGAAAGTCATTAGCATAAGGAGAAACAATGCAGCCCAGCAAGGACGTTTGCATAAACAATTTCAGTGCCGACGATGATTTATCTTTTGCGGACCGTACCTAACCAATATGGCGAGGATTTTTTGAATGTCAGACTACTCGGAAGGCACATTAACGATATTCTGATAAGTAATAAAGACGAATTCGTAGTAGTAAAGATGCAAATTAGCACTTGAGAGTGGTAATTGCGTTTTATTTCTGGGACGAAACCCGTGTAAAAGGGTACCTTAAATTGGAGATGTTGACCTTGACAAATGGCCCATTAAAACACTGGTCAAGGTTAAAAGCTCTCGCACAGATAGCGCATCTTAGCCCAAGTTGGCACAGGTGGTATTTTTTCGCACTCGATTTTCAACGCACTGCTTAGGATCGAGAGTTGAAAATCCAACAGTGTAGTTTTGTGACGCGCTGCTGGGATGCGCTCTGTAGAATTCTCAATGCACGGCTCTTTATGGAGAGTTGAAAATACAGTGTGGTATAAAAATCGTCGCGTTAAAAAATCACGGGTGCGAACCTTATTGCCTCCTGCCCGCTTATTTGACCTATGCTCAGCAGAAGAATTTACAACTTTACAGACTGGTAACTTGATAGAGTGAACTTTTATAACTGCAGCCACAAATAGCCGATGAATGGAAAATAACCAACAATATATTAGGATCGCCGACGTTTTTTTATGTGGGTGGCTTTATTTTCAAAAAGGCTCCCACAAACAGGCGCGATATCGCGGGCGCGACAAGGGTATCGCGATATCGCTTCAGTATGTACGAGCCTTGACCTATGCTCAGCAGAAGAATTTACAACTTTACAGACTGGTAACTTGATAGAGTGAACTTTTATAACTGCAGCCACAAATAGCCGATGAATGGAAAATAACCAACAATATATTAGGATCGCCGACGTTTTTTTATGTGGGTGGCTTTATTTTCAAAAAGGCTCCCACAAACAGGCGCGACAAGGGTATCGCGATATCGCTTCAGTATGTACGAGCCTTAAAGCAGTTTTGTTAACAGCAACCGCATTTGAATTTAGTGGTATTTAAAGCCTCGCAGCCACTAATGAATTTCGGCTTAATAAGTCTGAATTTCAGGTAGGTATCGTACCTTTGGAAATAGTAGTTCAAATTAAGATTAATTTTATTTTTAATGGTATAAGTACCACCGACAACAATTGTGTTGCCATCTCCTTTGTTCAAGCGAGTAACATAATTCCATAGCTACCATCAATACCCATTAAAATTCTAATGAGGTCTTGATCAAACGGTGTTGAACGGTGTCCCGAGACCTTTCATAACCATGAGTTTAACACAATACGAAGTTTTACTTTCGTGTTCGGTAAATTAAATATTGATCATCCATCATACTTGAAAATTAATTTGTTCGCCAAAAAACATACCTAATTTCACCATGTTTACGTGGTTTATATCCACAAGAGAAATTATACAATGCAAATCTGAACCCGAAAGTGTGCCAACCGAGATCCAAATCTAATTCAGATACCTAGCTGAATATATTTGCTTGGAGTGAATAAAAATTCTGCATTTAAATTACTAGGAGTAATTCCAGTAAGTCCAGTCCTGTTTCCATGTGGACTGGCTACATAATCAATTATTATCATTTTTTGGGGCACTGTGGGATTCACGAGCAACCGGCCAGTCACTGTTCACATATCGAAAACTAGCTGCGCCCCGCGGTTTCACCCGCGTAAGTCTCGATCCCGTGGGAACATCGGGATAAAAAGTATCCTATGTGTTAATCCAGGTTATAAACTATCTGTTTGCCAAATTTCAACCATATCCATTCACTAATTTTTACGTGAAAGAGTAACAAACATCCATACTCACAAACTTTTGCGTTTATAATATTAGTTTTTTTCGTAATAATTCGGATCCGCTCAACTGTTGATTGGCGTTTATAAGGCCGATAACAATCAAAATCATATCGTGTTTCGTTAGAGACAGTTGGAGGTTTATCAGAAGGATATTTAGCTTTACATAATCAGCCAATAATGTTCCCACACCTCTTTTGTTTTTTTTTTTGGGTGGTAAATCATCAAATGACTTCTCCCGCTCTGGGCGGAGCGGAAGGGCGTGTCAGACTCTTACTGACTAAAACCCACCCGTGTTCCTTCAGTTGCCTGTTGCCAGGGTCCCGGTATCCCTTTCGGACTATTCCGCAACCATGGCAGGCATCGGTCCTAACGGACCCCGTCAGGTGTGCTGACATCTCTTTGAGGCGCGCGTGGAACACGACGCGCCATCGACCCGGTCCTGGTGCTTATCGGACGGCGAGCTACCCATTGCTCGCCGTCCGCAAGCCCGCGCCTATGGTGGCTGGGAATCCGCCTGGGATTCCCGACGCCCAGGGTGTCTCCAGCGGCGGCGGTTAGGGGCGTGAGGGCGCAATCTTTGCCTCTCCCTCACGCGATCCGCCTCCTCCTTCGCGAGCATCACTGCTTCATGTTCCCACACCTGAGACACGACATGGGTGGAGACCCGCACTGGGCCCACCTGGGGGCCACGTCTACTAATTTACAAACGTGTCAGTGGTCTCACAATGATCAGTTTTTGACAGATTTTGTAAGGCATACCTGTCAAAAACTGATCATTGTGAGACCACTGACACGTTTGTAAATTAGTAGACTTGGCCCCCTGGTGGATTTAACTTTGCAAGTTACATAATAATAATCAATGCTCTAGTTAATTAGGATCTTGTCTCGGCCAATAACGAAAATCTATGATAAATAAGGTAACGAAAAAGACATGTTCAAGTACCGAAGTAGGTAGAGGTACATTATAGTGATACCCTTTTCATTTGAATTTTATTAGCTATCGATAAGGATTTAAAGTTCTTACGTTACTTCTCGGAAGACTATCGATATAATCGAAATTTAGTGTTGTTTAAATAGGTAATCGATAGGATTAGTAGAGAACTCGACAGTAACTACGCGCTAGATAGATAAAATCGTAAACACAGATAACAATTCAAAAACACATTAGAAATGATATTTATCAGTTTATTTTAAGGCCTGTGATGAAACTAAATGGATTATAGTTAATTTCCTAGCAATTAGCTAATAGGTTTTCGGAATCAACAAATCTGAGCTGAACATTTGATAAAAAAAACAAAAATGTATTTTGAAAGTTGGATTCTTGGCAGTGTGAAATCGTGGGTTGTTTCCACATAGCACAAATAAAACGCGTCAGATGTTTTTGACTAATTTTCCTCGTCTGTTCATTGATATCTATTGCAGATATGAGATAACCTTAGCTCTTGAAGTAAAGTATTCATTGAATTGCTCGTTGTGTCTGTTATTGTATATGACGTAATATTGATGACGATCCATGGGTTTTGTCTAGAAAGTTAGAAACCTTTTCAGCCTACATCCATATAAGTGAAATTGTTTACTACTAACAAAAAGTAAACAATTTCACTTTACTTGATACTAGTAAACAATTTCACTTATATGGAAAGGTAGGCTGAAAAGGTTTCTAACTCACTTATCAGACAGCTGGATCAAATTATAAAAATACTTACAATTCTAGAAACATCTAGAACTATTGTAATAGGATCCAGATAAATAAATAAATTGTTATTATAAAACCGTTTTGACTCTGGTCAGTCTCATCCTTTTTGCTACTTCGGTGAAATCACGTCTTTTTCTCCACATACCAATTTATTTTGTCAGCCTATCCCATCCCACTCCTAGACAAAAGCGTCCCTCAATCTCTCCACTTTTGCGTAACTTATTTTCGTAATCGATGAAGGGCGAATTCGACCAAACTTTTATCCCTAGTATAAGTCTAATCAAGCGAATGAATATTAAATTTTTGACAGATTTTCTATACAAAAACTGTCAGACGTCATTTTTATTCCCCGAATAATAGATCAATTTTATTCCCCGAATAAAAGATATCTTCGGCTTTGGTTAAATCAACCCTAAGACTAATTCTGTTTCATTTTGACAGCTCAACAACATTCATTGCGTTATTTACGTTGTGGAGCAGATTTTTTTTCGAACATGTAGCAATAGATTAGAAATTTGTTTCAAACCGATTCAGATTGTGATTGATCGAGGGTACTGAACAAGTGAAAACGAAAAATCTGATTTACGTTCATATTACATAGCACTCAATCTTATTTGTTCTTTTAAAACTCTACGAAGTGCACCTTAGTTGAAGCTCTATGACTGTTCACTTAGCAAAGGAAGCCGCCAGTTACTGGCAGTGAATATAACAACGAAACATTTTATATAATAATCGAGTCATCGTACTCTTTGGCTGCTGCTCCAATTGATAAATCCGTTCTGTTAGGCGGTAGAAGGGAAACTATAAAACGTTTCGGCGAATGATACGTAGTTTTTAACAGGCTTCAAAAAAGGAAGTCTGTATGTTTTTTTTTACGTATGTTCATCGATATTTTTGTCAAATGTGAACCGATTTTGATTTTTTTTTTTCTTTGGTATGGTAAGCTTGCGTGGTGATCCCATATACATTTTATTAACTTTGCTTGGGTACTTTTTGAGTTAGATTCGATTCGGTTAATCCACTTTGTGTATGTTGAGGATGTTTTATTTTATTTGAGAAAACAAACAATCGTTCATTGTATATTATATCCAGATACACAGTATGCTATAAGTAAATGTATATTGTTCTAGTATGTTATAACTTATAATACTTCCTGTCGCTGTTGTTTACATAGCAATTAGGGCTAGGTATCATAACTAAAAAGAGGAAACCAAAAATTTAGTTTAAAAAAAAACGACTTCCAAAAAAAAACACTACAAAGGGAAAAATTACTTTGTTTTCGGAAGTCGGTAGCAAAAAACTAAAATTAATCCAAAGACCTACTTCCGAAATAAAATATTTTTTTCAGGTTGTAGTGTTTTTTTGGAAGTCGGATGATTTGCTTGGTAAAAAGTTATTTTGTTGTTAGGTTTTTATACCGAATTTCGATTAGAAAGTTCGTGAGTTGCGAAGTTCAGAAGGGACGCAATAAGGTTGAGGCTCTAATATTATACATATAGATGAATCGTTTTAGGTTCACTCGTGCAAGCATTCATTCTACTAAACACGTTATTACGCTCGCTCGTGTAGGCATCAGAGAAGCATTTCTCTAAGCCTGCATGGTTGACAAACTTATGCTCGTAGCTTTTACCTTCAATAAAGAAACCTCCTACAACTTTATCACAAAAAAAAATCGATTCGCAATATCATCCCGTGTAACAAGCAGAATCCTTGTACACGAAGCCATTAAAAACTAATTTCGTAATCTTTAGGTACTCTAGCGTTTTTTCTTTTTAATCCCATTACCGTGAAAAACAATAAACGCGAAATCAAAATTAATTACTATTGTTCCAATGCCTACCTTCAAGTTTACTGAGAAATGTGTAATATAGATCTATGTTAAGTATAATTTATAATTAGCTGCTGCAGTTGCAGGGTTGAATAGAACGGGTCTGTAGTAGAGTAGGTGTTTGTTCAACAAATATTTCGGTGTAAGCTTTCCGTTTGAAAACCGAATCCGACATAACAATTGCCGCAATTTGCTGCATCCAACTTCAGTTGTGAGTTATTTCCGAAAACAATACCGTCATGTTTACATTCGCTAAATTGTTTGCTTATTTTTCGTAAGCTGGTTTTATTATGGCTCACTGTGTAGAGTACCTACTGCGTATTCGGATTAAACGAGCGTTTTGATTTCGAAATGAGCATAACATCTTGCGCTCCGGAGCACGGATCTCTTCCGACTCTAGATATGGGATCATCATTATAAAAAAAGAAGTCAATAAATCTTTATGGCAGACAGCTGAAAGTTGAAGATAATTTAGTTCAAGTCGTTTAAAAACGTCTAATGACTTGGTAGCTGTCAATAAGCTGCCTCTATTACTGCATTACTTATTACTGAAAAAGCTTCCACCTAAGCTGTATTAGGTTCAAACACGCGCGGTGCGATTACCGCAAGATTTATGACCGCTAAAAAATACACCACACCATGTTGACCATACTCCATACAAGCGTCGCATTAGCGATTTTTATCAGTCCGCAAGGAATGTTTTTCATGCATTTTATCGCGACTGAAAATAACTTTAATGCGCTCCTTGACTTGCTAGCGTTCTGGTAACAGCTAATTAAATGGCACGAAGTGGGAATGAGTTCAATAGAATACTTCGGCCTTCCTTCTAGAGATCAATTTGTGCAAAGTAAGGAAAAGCGTTTAAAGCATTATCTTTTACAGTAAAAAATAAGAGAGATATAGTGAGAGACAGACAGGGTTATTATCTTTCTTCTCTCTCATGTAACGAAATGTGCCTAAACGTGACACGTCCTGGAAACTTCACTCTCAATTCTCGTCCAATTATCGAATCGCCGCCTAAGAAGTTTTACTTCAAAAAGACACAATGCCCTTTTCATACAGTAAAAATTGTTTCCATATCGACGAAACTCGACAAATTGGAACGAGACATCATCTAATTATATTGATTGACACAACAAGAAATAACGGGAATCACATCAAATTTCTAAACTAGGTACTTAAATCGGAACGCGTCACTACAGAACAATACTAAACACCATACACGGAATGGAACAGGACTCGTTACAGTTAAAAGCATCGTATTGCAACTTTCTATGAATTCGCTAATTCCATAACACTATTCTTCGGAACTAGTTCAAGATTGATGGTTGAATAGGCTTCTGTTACAGCAAAAACTAACAATCTATTTATTTTCCCATAAAAGAGGATTTATCAGAAGTCGGTGCAACATTAATTGCGGGTTGACAGTGACACAACTCAAAGTCACATTCAGTTTCAAAGCGGTGTATGTTTCACATCACATACAATTTGCCGACAGTTAATTGGGTATCCTATCGGAACTGACGTCCTGATATCTTTAGAACTGTCAGCGCTAGTTTGTCAGCATTGTCCCGATTTGCAACGTATGCTTGTTTTCAGGATCAATGTCTAATTGAAATGGATATAGGCAATTTAATCCGTGTAGAGTTGTTTATGACCAAGTATTCTTCAATATTTCTCACGATGCAGTTTGAGTGATAACTAAAATAGCGTTATAGTTTAGTACTTTTTGCCACGTTAATGATTGACGGTTTTCTCAAAAGGAGGAGCAAGCGTTATAAAAAGTAGCTGATCCACTATTTGTCGCCGATAACCGCAGAAACATAAGAAGGCAAACATTAATATTATTTGTACAATACGTCGTTCTGTGGAACATACGCCGGTTGTTTTCAAAACGACTGTTTCTACTTAAGAACACGGTACCGGGAAAGCCATGGTTTGTAAATAGTCCCCTTATTCTAGAATATTCCAAAGCCTAGAATCTCCAATACTTCTATACTTGTTGGCGAAGATGCTATTTACGTTTGTGTATTTAAATTGAAAGTAAATATTTATTCTTTTTCGCTAACATGAAGACAGCGAAAATGTTTGTTTGTTTTTTGATTCGATACACGCAGAATCGTTCATTAGATTGCAACGAAACCATTCACATAATTAATAAACCCTGTACAGTATACGCAGTAGGACAATCAGAAACAGAATTTTATCTTCGATAGTATTGGTATGACATAACAAAGTGCTGGAAACTATGTATGTACTGATACTCACAGATAAGAAAAAAGGTTAAAAAGAGTTTAACAATATTGTAATCTCACTACATATCGGTTTTCATGCACATTTATCCCGTAAGCTATATTGGAGGTATGAATGACGTATGAATATGTGTAACATTGGAATACGTATGTAAAGATATAAATTAATCAATTAAAGGTTTGTTGTACGAAATATGTATCAAATCTATGCACAAGAACGTGACTATTTACTATTTTCTGTACCCGTTGTACAGATCATTCCTTATCTATGAATCAGTCTATTAATCTATTTAATAGGAAATTCTCAAGACGTTTACTTAAAAGAAACGTTTCGTCGGAAGCACGACCAGCGTTGAAAACCCAAGATAAATTATTAATTTATTTTATTCTTCATCAGGTCGACTCCTAGTCTAAGCAAATATACTTGTAAGTTGCCATCTAACTTAGTGCAGATATTTTATTTATGTCCTGTAGAAGAAATTTTTCGTACATATACATACAGTACGTAATCTATTTATTTTGTACTAGCTGCGCCCCGCGGTTTCACCCGCGTAAGTCTCGATCCCTTGGGAATATCGGGATAAAAAGTATCCTATGTGTTAATCCAGGTTATAAATTATCTGTTTGCCAAATTTAATCCAAATCCATTCCGCCGTTTTTGCGTGATTGAGTAACAAACATCCAAACACACAAACTTTCACATTAGTAGATATTAGTAGGATAGTAGGATTTTGTTTACTCATTGTATTTTATGTTTCTTTAAGTTTATTTTAATTGTATTACCTAATATGTTGTTTTGTGGCAAATGCTGTGTATACCTGTTATAGGCATTCATACCAGTAATTTTTAATCTTACTATTCTGTTTTAATTGTTTTTGTATGTACTGCTGTTGGTGTACCAAATAAATAAAATAAAACTGATACAAATATATAGTGACTCTTCTAATAACTCCGAGATGGTTTTTCGTAAGTATATTTCCTTTACCAATTAACAGTTATTTAGCTCCCAAGTCGTGGACTAGTTACTTTGACTGAAGAAAACAAGGGTCCAAAGAGATCAACGCGCATCAATATTGATCAGCACCACACGTTGCCCTAAATAGTAAACGAGTAGTAGTAAAGAGTCCCTAATAGTAAACGATACGACCACTAATCACCACATAGCCATATACGTATCACCTAGCCAGCTTGATTAGCAGCTGCTGCCTTTTTCTTTCACTTCAATATATTATGCATGGAAATTATTTTTTAACACAAGACGACTAATTAATTAGATTCATGAAGAACAAACTTAAATTAAAATCTTTAATTAAATACATACCAGAGGCTATTATTGATCAATGCAGATAATGCTGTTTTTCTTACCACACGCATTCTCTTGAAAAAGTGGTCGAGCACTCCGGAGCATTCATTAAACCTAATCCTAGTAAGATATTTTTTGTGTACTGTTAATCAAGCTTCTTCTTCTAATACCATATCATCTCATTGGAGATGGTGGCGGATACCCTTCGATGCATTCATTAATTTGCACAACTATTAGTAGTGCACTAACACTAATAACAGGGTCTGTCTCCCTGACCACATACATGTTACAGGACACGTCTTGTCTTTAAATGAGAACCCGACCATCGCTGATGAGCTGTTTTTAGATCGATTATCTGGTTCAGTTTTTAGTAAATATTGACGTGATTAAAAGATTGCACGCATTCCTACACTCTACTCGTCATGTACGCTCACATCCCCTATAAAACAAACATTTGTTTTATGAAGCTCTTTAAAACGCAGTAGAACTTATTTATACAACTTTAGAGCTATTTAATATTCCATTGATGGAGTAAACAGAGGTCAAGTGACCCATAACTCTAATCCGGAGGTGGAAAACACAGCGATTTACATTTTTCTACGAAACTGTTTCTATTATAAAGCCTTTCTTTTATAGCGTAGGTGCTTACGATTCATGTAATTCAATGCATCTACTGGGAACCGTGGGCTGGCGGCAAACCCTGAAGTGTCGGCACACTTGGCGCTGTACTGAGAACTATGGGAATCAGTCCGGATTTATACTAAAATACGTATTTTAATTTGATTATTCCCACATTATTATCGTGAGAAGTATACGTCAGGTGGCTACATTTAGTTCTGTTAAAAGCCATTAGAGATGCAAGATGTGTATTGCATTTTCGAGTGAGGTGTTTTCGATCTTAGCCAAGAATAGATAGATCCCATATTCGCACCTTATAACACAAATTTGTGTAACGTTTCTTATCTTTGTCGCCTAGCAGTACTAATTAACCAACCTGTTCCTCTTAGTTGGCTCACGCGGGATAATGCCAAGATAATATGCATTAAATTCATATTTTTATCCGCGTTTTACGAATTGAAGTATTTGTAAAACAAATAAAGAACTTGTCTATCCGTTTCCTAAAGCTGTCTACTCAAGGGTGGCTCACACAAACATTATCCGGTAATAAATGAATTAATTGAGTAATTGATCCCTATCTTACAGCACTTGTGTCATAAATAGCTAAGATAATTAGTGGCAAAGAAGATGGATCTCCGAACGACTTTTTTAAATCGCATTTATTATTATTAGAGACTTTAATTACACAAAATCCCATAGTCAATCAGTGGATACATCCAGTGTTTTAGCATTTTAATGTTTAATGCATACAGCGGGTTTGACGTGCACCTTGCTACAGTGGGAATGAGTTTCATATTTATATTAACTTTAGAGCTATTTATCTAGGGTTGAAAAAATCTGTTCGCACCGCATATGGCGTGGGGAGGGACACAAAAAATCAGGTAAAGATATATGATAAGGCTAATATGGGCCTTGATGAGTAAAAAATAAACACGTGTTGGAACTAAGGAATTCGGTACTTGTTTTTTGTTGTAATCTATTTTGCGAATGTTCTAAGAATGCAATAATAATGAGGGAGTAGAAGACAAACAAGTTTCCGATGTTAATTACGTAACTTAACAATAGGAAGAAAATTAATGACGGCGAAGAAAAGCCTATTATTACCGGTGAATAAATGCACAGCTTGATATAATAACGGCAGCTGCATGGCGTGTGATAGAAGATCGTTTGTTTAAACATTTTCTTCATTTGGTCAGCCCCTTCATTACATACTTGTCAGAAGGGATTGAACAAGTGCAATAGCCGTCTAATTAAAACATTAATATAATAAAGAGATCCGTCAAAATAATTCACACACTTAACGTGATGACAATACTGCCTACTGCACAATATTATGAAGCAAACATTCCCAAGAAATACGCAAATATTCGGCAAATGGATAATGCCTTATCAACATACTCTAATATATTTAATCTGTACCCGTGGTGAGTCATACGGTCAAATCGAATCACTCTGCGATCAGACCGATTGGCGTACCTACTAATTTCGTCATTGGAACCTTTGTTTTTACAACTTTTTGTCTCACAACACAGAAAGTAATTGATCTGGGCCTGCATGAAACATTCCGAATATAACGCGACTTTGTTAGTTCGACGGTATGACCTGAAGGGATCCAGGCTGATGCAACCGTATTTAGTTTAGGTAAGCATAGTTCATCGACGAACAAACAGCCATTACGTCATCAAAAACCATCAACAACTGATCAATTTTCTACTAATCCGAAACATCCTGTTCCCGAGTAAACCGACAAAATTAATAGAAAGTATAAACAGATTTAACATTCAAAACACTTACCGTTTGCTATCAACGGGTGGTGCGATATCCATTGGAGGAGGTGGCGGCGGCGGCGGGGGTGGGGGTGGCGGTAGCATCTGCGCAGGCGGCGGAGGTGGCGCATCAGGTATATCAGGCACTATCACCGACACAGGTACATCCACCTCTTCTTTAGGCAAGTTAACATCCGGCAGTTCCTTCAAATCCGGCAGTTCTAACTCTGGTACAGCCATGACTGGTGCCACTGGTGACGTTACGACTGAAGGCGCAATGGACCCGTCAGTCGTGTTGGAGAACTGTACGTCCCCTGCTATGCCTGGCAGGTGCGGAAGGTCCAGTGGCATCTCAAGCTCCGGGACCTGTCAACGATTGATGATGATGAGTTTAGGATACCAGTTACTCCAAATTGTTGAGAGATTCTACATTTTCTACATTAGGGATAAACTATCACTTTCATAGGTTGAATAGAGACTTTTAAAATAAATTCTAATGATCAAATAATACGTACCATGCCCATGCCGGGTGCATACAGATATTCGTCCGCATCACGCTTCAGAACATCTCTATTGAGGATCGAGCTAGGCGCCGCTTCCAGGAGGCTCTTGCTCTCAACCTTGGAGGTCACGACCGGCACGTACGCTGACGCCGGCCGCGTGGTCCCCAGATAAGGACTCTCATCAGTGTTAAAGATCAACAGGTCACCAACACTTGATAACTTATCAATCATAGTGTTCAAATTGAAATCTTGTTTAGGCTTCGTACTTTTAGGCTCTGTCACTTTCACGTGGTAGAAGTGGAGTTTCTCCTAAAATTTAATAGTCACATCACTATTTTGTCGTCTGTGGGACATATTAGAACATAAAGGGGTTTATTTATAAACTTTGCTTAAAGTTAAGTGACGTACAAACGTCAAAAATGTGTGATTAAACAGTCGCTAATCATTACTTAGCTTTACGCAACGTTTATAAATAAACCCCACAATTTTAAGATAACGTTAAAGGGCTAAATTGTGACAAATTGTTATTCAATCTATTCTTGCAACTAACTTTAACAAATTGTGAAGAGCCTCGTTGTCTGAATATGTGTTGTAGAATATTTTGTAAGACGCTTTCTGAATTTACAAATAATATTATACGGAAATCAGGTAACATTGTTCCTGGAATAAATAAATAAAACTTGTTTTTACGGAGAAAAAAAGCTTCCTTAATCGTATAGCCCTATATACTCATATTAATGTTACCAATTAACAATATAAAATCGTAATGAACGGAAAACAGCGCAGGCGCGCAGGAAACGAAACTAAGTTCGTTTTACTTTCCTCCGCGTCTTTTCATACTTCCGTTTTCGTTTCGCTTAGTACGCGGGGTGAACCCAAGTATGAACGCGGAAGAGGTCCCCAAAACGATCAATTGCCATCAATTTGTCATCATCTGTCTAGCCTTTTTCCCAACTTTGTTGGATTCGGCTTCCAGTCTAACCGGATGCAGCTGAATACCAGTATTTTACATGGAGCGACTGCCTATCTGAACTCCACAACAACCCAGTAACCAATCAATTGTGCCATCAATTTGTATTGTAAATAATAATAATTGTAAGTAATATTGTCAATTGCTTCAATTGCATTTGGTAGATAGACGATCAATTTGCGCACCAATATGTATCAATAAATCACGTAAAAATTGACAATTGCATTTGATCGTTTCGGGGACCCTAGCGAAAGCTAAACCTGAGAAAGAAAGAGAAGAAATGCGTTTTGCATGCTACCCTTAGGTTTCGTGTGATACGGTATAAAAGATAGAAAGAAGATGGTTGGCAGACCATCATCACTATGGACAGACTTTAGCCAAGGGATATACATATTAGGATAAATACAACTTGCCCATGTTTAGCGTAGGGTAGTACGGACCCATTAATGTAGAGCCACAACCGACCCGACCACACAACTGGATAATCCAGACTTCAAATTGACGCTAACGTTAAAGTAAACTGTTTAGAATTCTCTGATTTTATCTTTATTAATTTCCCCATGCATGTTGCAAACTGCAGATAACGAGTTCACATATTGTTTATACAAAATTTTCTTGCGAGACACATTGTAACAACATCAACTTAACTAATGACTCACCTGTAATTCCTTTTCGTTTGACTGCCCCTGAGTCTTCCCGCTCAGAGTAACCTTTTTAGGCTTGTGTTGGTATCCAGCCGCATCAAAAGCTGATTGGTAATGTTCATGGGTTATTGAGGCCGGGTACTTGGCACTGGAGAAGACGTTGATCGCCTTCTGCATACCAGTTAGTTTCTCGACTTTAGATCTAGATAACTCTATTCTGTCATTGAGCTTCATTGTCTTGTCCATGTTCTGCTTGATTCTTGTCGTCAGCCGTGCAAACACATCGTCTACAATGCCGTTGAGATTATCCAAAGTGTCCGCAATCTGCAGTATCGTCTCCTCAACGCTCAGATCACTTGGTACTAAATTAATTCTATATATACCCTCCATATTTAACCTCTCTTACGCGCGTATTTTAATTTCTGTAACAAACATCACGTATTGTAACGCTTGCCGAGGTTTAACGATGAAATAATGCGAATAATCAAATTCTTCTACGAATTTCAAGGTTCTACATTATTAAAGCTGCGGATGAAATCTTACCTACTAAGCTTCTTAAAAATCACCTAAAATAAATTAATAAGGCACAAGAATTATCACTAGACAACACATCCACATTCTTGTGTGTAATTATATTATGTCCAATAATTGTATAGCACTTCGTAAAGCTCCTAAAGTTCATTATTTACAACTCAGTCACTTAAAGTCTATTTTTATCAGTACTGTGTCACTTAATGTATGCTATATTGGGCTCAATTTTTCGACAAGTTCAACGTATGCGAGTCGGTGAGCAACGAATGGAGATTATCGTTCGCGGGGTCAGTGCTCCAAGAGAATCGGCAGTACGCATCGGGAGACATGGTCGGGTCCAGTATCGCCGACTCTTCGAGCTGTCCTCCCGACAACATGTTGTTGAGGTGCTTGTTTATGACCGCGTCTCCAGGACTCACGTAGCCACTTGACGCCGGTGGCTTTAACGGTACAGCGTTGCGTACAGGTTGCTTATGACTAGGCAAGGCGTCCAAAGACTGCAACTGAATGTAGCTGCTGTCGGCGCCGTTTTTCACTGGCTGTGGCAAGGTAGGCATAATCGGCAAGCTCTCAGAACCGAAAATTTTTGTGGGTGACGGTCCTAATTTGGGGAAGTTCATCATGGACTTCGCCTGAGCGTCTTCAGGCATCACGTAACCCGAAGACGCTGGCGGTTGACTTGGAACGCTGGGCGGTGCGACCCCAGTCGTGAATATCGGTGGCGCCAGAGCAGCCATAACGTAACTCGAGCTGGCAGGCTGCGCGGCAGGTTTTGCAATAGGACTTGTTTGGGGTGCAGGGGCAGATTGGACGTAGCCGCTCACCGGGTTCACTACAGGTTGTTGCACGTAACCACTAGGATTTTTCTTGAATGCTTTGTCACTGAAATAGGGCGAATTCTCTGTAGAATTGTCAGTTTCTGAGTTTGAAGAATCCTCGTCTTGCGTTGCATTATTGTCATCAGCCCTCACAGGTTCAACTTCTAAGTGCAAGGACGAGTCCGAGCCGTCGTCGGAAGAAGAGACTTGTCTCTCGACCGGTCCGCGCGACGTGTCTGACAACGCGGTGCTGTCCGTGTGATCACTAGAGCCGCAGTTATTTTCAGTGTTCTGTTTGGTTTCTGGAGTAGACACAGTAGTTCTACTGTTCGGTAGTAACAACATCTCGTCTGATGATGGTTTATCGTCCTTATTTGTTGGATTCCATCCTCCAAAAGCGTACTTAGAAATATCTTTCTCAGGTATACCTAAGCCATTTGGTAAGACTGGTTTTATATCTTCCATTTTCCTATACTTTTTGTATAATTTGATCGAACCGTACATCATGCCTATTAAAGCACAAATAGCAAGAAGGATAAGAATCATAGTTAATCCATCCTTACTCCTACAAGCTACTGAACTTGGGGGACTCCATGGACCAGGATACTCAAGAAGTTTTTTGTTCAGTTCTGATGGCATTTTTACTTCTGGTCTATCAGCTAATATGCCATGGTAAGGGTCTTCATCATAGTTTACTGCTCTTACTTGATAGGTTTCACTTTCATCTACACCCTCACAATGTATTAAAGAATAGGATAAATTAGTTGTATTTAATATTTCTATTTTAGGTGCAGTACTTTCGTCTTTCACTCTTCTTATTTGGTAGAGATCCACAGTTCCCCCAGGCTTATCTGGACGTTCCCATGTCAAGTAATCTGGATTATTTTTGACCGTAGGAGCCTTCAATATGCTGGGGACGCCAATTCTTGTCCTGACAAAGATGCCATTGTCAGGGCTGGGCTTAGAACAACTCATAATAGCTGTATTACAAGCCCTAACGGTAAATGAATAATTGGTAAACCCTTCAAGGTCAGTCAGTTTGAGCTCCATTCTAGAAGTATGTCTCTTCTCATCTTTCACTTTTTCAACCTTCCATTCTATTCCATAGTTATAAATGACATATCTTCCTATTACGCCATTTTTATGAATTGGTGGATCCCATGAGATTATTAATGAGTCACTCTGCACATCAGAAATAACAACATTTCTTGGACTTGTTGGTGTATCTTCAATCGTGGTCACTCCTGTGGAAGCATTTTCAATTGTTTTCTGCCCATAAAGAGTGTCTAGTGCCAGGATAAAATGATATGTTGTGTAAGGTTTCAGATCAGTAATGTTTACTTCCATCTGTTTTGGGTTAGTAACATTATATGTGTTGTTTCCAAAAGAAGGATCACAGACATTGCTTGTGGCTAAGACTGGGCAGTATGTTATTACATATCCTTTTATAGTACCTTCTGGTAGAGTACAGGACATAGTCCAGGTGATTTTGACAAATGATTTTCCTGGAGCATCATGGTTCACTTTTACAGGAAACCCATATATTGGAATACCATCTTTATAAATGTCACAAGATGCCCATGTCATACCACTTGTTTTGAATCCATAATTAGCTGATATAGCAAACTGATACCTTCTGTCTCTGGGCAAATTGATAACATGAGTGTTCTGATTAGGATCCAAAATAGTAAAGTTCATGCGTCCTGTACAAATTTGACTAGTGTTCTGTTGACACCAGAACAGTGTATAGTTGTCAATATTTTTAATGCCAACCCATGATAATTTGTATGTGCCATTTTCATAAGCTAGTTTAGTAAATGATGGTACATTTAGTGCTTCAGTATCTACTTTTGATGGGATGTAGAGATGACTGCTGTTAACAGATGAACCAATTGCATTATTAGACCAAATGGATACATCAATAGCTTCTAAAGTTGCATCATTCAGTATAACATAACTCAAGCTTTTGTTTCTATCTGGTAACAATGTCTGCGGGTTCTTAGAGCCTTGCATTACAACTACTTTGTAGGTAAAGTTTGCACCAGCCTCCTCATACTCTTCCAGTTGTTTCCAGTACACATATATCAATCTTTTACTTTTATAAATAGATTGCTCAAATGCTCCAGTAATAGTGTCTGGTGGTCTCCGGGGCTTCTCACTTGCAGTTGTAAAAAGCACATAAGTGAAATCAGACCAAAATTTCTCTTCAGTCGCTAATTCTGACTTTATGTATATCCTGACCTCATATGACATGTGTGCATATGGTAGGTTGGAGAGCAAGAAGTTATATGTCTTGTTCTTCGGGGGCAAGTTTGATGCATCAACACTGCGGAAGTAAGCTGTGTTATCAATTTTAGCAATTTGGTACTCTATCCTATGCACAATTGGGCACGGCAGAAAGTCATACATGTTATTTGGGATCTTCCATTGAAGCATCACACTGTGTGTGTCGTTACTCATTACTTTCAGCTGTTCTGGTGGATCAGGCTTCACTACAGAGAAATGCTCAATTGTAAAATTCTGGGTGTTTTTACCAAAATAATTTTCAGCTGTTAAATGAAAATAGTAATGATCTTCCATCTGTTTGTACCTGGGCTGGCTGGTTGTACTCCATGAACACCATCTCGATTTGCCATTCTTGTTTGCTTTACAAGCCTCAACCTCGTTTCCATTTATCAAAAATGTTAATAAGTAACTTGTTACACTGTGTTTCTCTGGGGAGGTCCAGGTACAGTTCAGCTCATCGAGGTTCTTAGAGATACATCCAAAGTCTGTAACATTGGAAGGAGGCAGGTCCACCAGCACTCTGCTTGTGCACTGCTTGTTTGTCACTGTGTTTCTGCAATAGTATGTGTATACCTCTTTCTCCAAATGTTCAATGTACAACCTTCTGGTAGTCACATTCACTTTTTCCGAGTCTATAAGTTTTCCGCCAAAGTAAAACTCCAAGTTATCAGCGGTGTCTTTCTCGGCCACACAGAAGATCTCCAAAGGCGTCCCATAAAGTAGTTTGATCATACTGTCAGGGTACACAGCAACTGAAATGTCTACTCCTTGACACCTCGAAAATATGCACGGTAAACTGATCAATTTTATTACAATACACCACATCCATAGTCCGAGCTGCGGCCCCCTTCGGAACCCTCTGCACTTTCTTCGGGTACTTGTACATATATTTGCCATAACTGCTGCTTAATCTGTCACTCCATCACGAACTGGTGCACTGGTTTTAACTAAACCGATCGCGGCGATGGACACATTCCTTGTTTTTTAATCGCGAGCTAAATGGCGCACCGATGGTCTCAACACGATGACACACACTGACTGAGCACCGTCACTATACGCGCACCACATTTATTTATCAAACGCTACTATTATCCGGGATCGAATACTCGATAAAAGTTGTAAGCGCGGGACCGAGACCCATCTAATTGTTCTGCATTGAAAATTTTGTAACGCCTGCAGTACAGTACTTACATAAAATAGAAGAAAACTTTGGGAGTATTGAAATTCTCAGAAAAGCCAACTTCAGTTCAGTTCGTGCAGTTGCAGTGATGATTTTTTTTTTTTTTTTAATAATTTTTTATTCATGACCATAGATACAAGTCTTTCAGTCGTATACATAGATGTTTGTAACTTAGGTGTAATTGCAGTGATGATTGACGGCGGTGTTGCTAGCTACTTATGTATGATTGCCCATTGTTTTGTTTTCATGAGCAAAATCTGAAACGCGATGAGCCGAAGATGGAGACGTTATTGACTATCCTCATTGGTTACATCTTACACATCTTAAAATTTCACACAAGAGAAATTCCAAGACTACCTGCACTAGGTTAGACAGATTACTAGTTTATTTGGGTTTTTTATATCATTATAAGAACTTAGATAAAATACTTATAACATTAAATTTTTAAAGGAGTGAACCAGTGAGATCAAAAAAATGTATCTCCATCCAGGGCGCGATAAGTTTCCCAAGCTGTAAATTTTAGAGAAGTTATAAAGTGTTTTCAAACTGCAGAATCATTGTTTCTCATTTTAGAACATAATTATTTATTTTGGACCAACGATAGAAATTGGCAACATTCCATTTGACAGCCACTGAAGTTAGCAGCATGCAGTTGAAAACAAATCAATAATAAACTGGAAAATGCTGCCACACTAATATAATTCCCCAGAACTTGGGAAAAGTATGCGACAACAGATTCACATTCATGTGGTGTGATGTGTCTTGCGTGTCGTTTGCTGTACTAGGGCGTCGAATTAATGTAGTGTGTGTTGGTCCTAAAGTTGTTTTGTTTCTCCAAAACACTATAATAATATTCTGACTTGTATCCGATCATAATCTAAAAATGTATCCGAGCTAAACAAACATGTGACTTTGACAAATCAGACATTAGTGACACTATAAACGTTCGAAAACTACGACAACGCTCTTTCTTGCATTTCAAACTATTTCAAATATTTCTACAGAACAGCTCTATAATAAATAAATTACGTTAAAATTGGTCATATTTATTTTATTAGCCACTTCAAATTATATTTTAATGATGTACCGATTAAAGTTGCATAAGAACTGTGTTTTGACAATAAAATTATTTATATAATAAATGCTATAGTTTAGTTTCAGAACGGAACTATAACCTTCTTCAGTGTTGATAAAAATAATTCAGTTTAATTTATACATTTTGAGTGTAATATTTAAAGAATCAAATATGTGAATGGCATATGATACTTACAATGGATGATAGTAACTTACACTCTTTGGGTTATACAACGAAAACAGCACTCATAAAACTCCGTGATGATATACGAAATGTTATAGATGAGCACAGGAAGAAAAATCCAACCGGGTATGATATTTCACTTTTTCCAAGATTCCAGGCATTGATAGAATGCTCCTATGTCCAAAGATGATACAAAAATGTGTGTAGTATATAATAGTGATGGCTTCGGTCACAAGTTGTCGTTCTAATCTTGTAACAAAATGTTTCAGATTTGGGTTGGTACGGAGTATTATTTCGTTTTCATCAGAGAAAGTGCTGTTGTCAGGTGTCGCTTACACAATAACATTAGTGTACGTAGTCTGCTTGGTACTGACATACCTCCTTGGTGAATCTGTTCAAGCCCATGCCTATCTACTATGGGAAGCATTTTTCTTAATTGTAATATTGTTAGTAAACTTCTTAGTGGCATTCAATGAAGAGTATTTATACAGGAATGAAATACCTCATAGGGTAAGGAAAGTTTTAGGTAAGTGCACAAGATATTTATTTGTATACTGATAAATGTAGTTGTGTTGTATTTTTAGGAGACTCTATATGGGTCATTTTGAATTCATATCATTAGAATATAAATATATTTCTTCCTATCAAATCTTTGTTAATGTTATTAAGCGAAATATCTCTTTCTGTCCGTTTGTATATCAACATTAGTTGACACAAGGCACAGCTAAAGTCTGTCTTTTATTGTTTGTTTTTTCAATTTGGAGTTTGACATTTGCACCTGTCAAATTAGTCAATAAGATTTAAAAAAAAACAGACTTTAGTATAATAATAAAATGATTGTTAATCATTGTATCTTAATTAAAGGTGTAATTTGATTATGAAGCAGCATACTATAAGATAAATTGAATATTCTATAAGCAAGTAGCCAAGCTGAACATAAGCCTCAATAATAGGATGGTCATTGGTCATACCCATTCAATTCATATTTTATTTTCATTCCATAATGTAGATAAGGTGTTACAATGGCTTAAAGGTACAATTACAATTCATTTTAGTTTTATTTTAAATCATTGGCATTCTTCCAGGGGTGAAAGTACTCATTATAAACAACTTTAAATTGTTATTAGGTCAAATGAAATGATAAACATGAACAATATGGAATAGGAAATAATAATTAAATATTTTATCAGTAAACAATATAATTAAGAACTTCATAATGGTATCATAATTGGCTTCCATTGGCACCATAATAGAAGAAAATAAAATATCATTATTTTTCTAATCAACTTGATTAAACTATTGGAATCTTGAAATGGAAATTGTTTTTGTTTAATGAATACTTTATTTAGTATTAATTCAAAATGATGTTATTCTTGCCTTTATATGGTTTTTTGTTAATTACAGAAACATTGGATGATTCCATAGAAAGTTCAAAGTGGAAGGAGAATCATTATCCTCATTTATGCGCCCCATATTCACCATGTGTGATCCTGCAATGGACTTATCGAGATTGTAAGAAAGTTGATTTTTATCGTTTATAGTTAATTAAATGGTTGCTCATTTAGTAGCTCAAATGGTACTAGGATATCAAAAGCTAGAGCCAGAAGAAGGTTAAAAAAATTGAACACTTGTTTGAAAACTGCAAGACCCCTTGTGCTAACTACAACCCATGCGCATTAACATGGCACCTGGCTCAGAACTCAATTCTCCCCCCGCTACCCGCACGGCGACGATGAGGCGCCGTGCGGGGAAGCGAGGGGAGCTCCAAATGTCATTAAGCCAGGTGCCATGTTATTACGTACGGGTTGTATGTGTACATACTTTGACTAATGTTTAAATACCTCTGCCAGACATCGCGACAGTGGAAGCGGGTTTTGACACAGGGTCTAATATGCAAATACCTTATTAATATACTAAATTATTGTAATTTTAACTTTTTTAGTTTAGTTGAACGTTAGATTGCAATATGTAATCAATACTAATATTATAAATTCGAAAGTAACTCTGTCTGTCTGTATGTTACTTTTTCACGCCTAAACCACTGAATGGATTTTGACAACATTTGGTAAGGAGATAGATAGCACTCTGGGGAAGGACATAGGCTATCTATTATCATCGACATACCGCGCAGGCAAAGCCACGGGTAGAAACTAGTCTCCTATAAATGAAAGAGTGTACCTGCTTAATACCTGATGTTGCTTATTATTTACTAGCGACCCACTCCTGCTTCGTACGGTTTTTATGACTTGATGAAACATCGATTTCTAAGATAAATATGTAACTTTAATAATAACATATGGTGCACAAACCTTCCCGAATAAATTCTCTAAACAATGGTGGAAACCTCATCCAAATCTGTTGCGTGGTTTAGAAGAACAACGTGAATACAGACAAACACAAAAAGTGACTTTAATTTATAATATGTATAGATACGTCATGACTTTTGTTCGAGATCCTAAATAAATACATTTACTATGTATTTGAGTACTCGAAGCTCTATCTGGCGCCGTTTTTAGGAGGCTAGCAAATTTGGCAGTGCTACAAGGCTGCAGCTATATTGGCACAGGCTTATCTGATCCTAAATAAATGTGTTGACTTATTTTAAAAGCAGTCTATAATTTCAAAATTAAAATATTTACCCTACACCTGTTATT
Source organism: Lithophane ornitopus (assembly GCA_948473465.1). Lineage (NCBI taxonomy): Eukaryota > Metazoa > Arthropoda > Insecta > Lepidoptera > Noctuidae > Lithophane > Lithophane ornitopus. Next base: position 14,045,187 of record OX419622.1, on the reverse strand, counting down.
ACTCAATAGCAATCTATTTTATAACTGGCAAAGAAATGTATGAATCTATTGTAATAGGAATAGATGAATTTATGTCATTCACAAGCCTATAACAAGCCAAATGATTTATTGTCGACTTTTCTGTCACTGGCGTCATCTTTATGGTCTTGTGACTATATACAAAGGAGGTATTATTTCAGCAACTATAGTGAACCTGCCTTGGGCGTTGCTGGTGGAAGGAGATGTCATAGTGCTGAGGCCAGGTCAGGAGGTGCCCGGCCATTGCCGAGGATTGCAGCCTGAGGACCCAGAGCAGTTCTTCGGACAGATCTTCCAACCTACAACACCGGTAATTACATTATTTATTGCATGCTAGTTATTCCCGAGGTTTTGCCCGCGTAGAGATCGGAAACTATGCCACGGGAACGTACTACCGGGATAAAAAGTGTCCCTAGTCCTAATCCAGGTCATGGTCTACATGTGTGCCAAATTTCATCTAAATCCGTTCAGCCGTTACATCGTGAAAAGGTAACAGACAGAGTTACTTTCGCATTTATAATATGTATTAGTATGAATCACGAGTGCCCATCTATCATTGCAATTGAAACCTTAATCTAATGGCATAAAAGTTATATCACACATGACTATAACGCTCATGTGCAACGAGTTTATTACGTCGTAATTTTGGCTTTGTTATGTCTAGGTAAATAAAAGTACTTAACATTTTTATTTGCATAAAAAAAACATGGCGCAACTTATTCGCGCATTTTACGTAAGTGATAATAAGTATGACACGAAAAACTTTTTAATAAAGTTAGTTTATGACAGAGCTAGGTAATATAAACAAAAATATTATTTCATGTTACTATTTTCACCTCTCTTGCTCTCGAATACATTTCTTTTTCATTTCTCCTTTGGCTGGCTGGTCTGGTGACAGAAATGTCTTATGAAATAACACTACAACAACAACATAACAACACAACACAACAACACAACACAACAACATTTACTAACACTAGTGTGTGTATGTAATTACTAACAAAGTGGTTTGTATGATCTGTTAAATAAATGATATAAATAAGCAGTAGGTACCTTTGTACTCGCAAGTTATACATTTCCCCCATGTAGTGTGTAGCTGTTAATGTAAAATGTACAAAATCTTTAATTCATTCATTCATTCTCTGACAGACAACGCTCAGCTTAAACCGCTGGGTAAAAGCATATGATTTTGCCCAAGATTTCCTTATATAACGAAAGTGAGCATTAAGGAAGGATGTTAGAATATTCATCCCCTAAAGGAGTTAAATAGGGTACGAAAGTGTATGGAAGTTCGTCATTTTTACCCAACTAGGGCGAAGCAAAAAGGAGGGTTATGATTTTTTACGGATATGTATGTATTTTCATCGGTTCCCCTCATAACTTCTAAACTTCTCATCATAATTTGACAAATGAGGTATCATTGGAATCGTCTTGATCGTCCGCTGGATAAAGGCTATGTGAATATGGCGCCCTCTAGAGGACATAAAGGAATGGATTATTTTTGGTGCAATTATAAGATTCAAATGAAAGGGCTTAATTATCACATTTCAAAAATATTTATAATATAACCCCAAAAAAAAAAAATACAAATAAAAGTTATAAAACTAAAACCTAACCAAGAAAAAAAAGTCAACTAAAAATGTATAAACAAGACATCACAGATAGACAAATTAAAATTCGGAGTCACACGTGTTAAGGCATAAATCGAACAGATTACGTGTGATTCCGGATTTTTATTTTTTTTTGCTGATGGAAATTCCATCAGGCTTTTTGTAAAATAATCATTTATATTCCAGCAAAAAGACAACTTCAGCACCCCCCGGATTCGAACACCACATCGTAACAAAGCGTATAGAATGTGCGAGACCCCTTACCTGAAGAATCTAAAGTTAGCCCTGGAACAGGCCACCATCAGGCCTGTGACTGTGTTTGAGAAGCAGAGGTATCTGGTAAGCATCTTGTTACAATATCTAGAGAAATCATGAATGTAGCAAATGTAGTACTTACATCAATTGATTTATTGAACATGGTCTGTCAAACTTTTTGTGAACAGCAACCCATCAGAAAACATCTGAATAACTATTTCATCAGAATTATTTATGGGCTTTACATCATCAACTTACTTGGCCAATTTTCTTCAACCAGATATAATGCCTTGAGGATCCACGGGCCACTTGCATCAACCTTACAACGTTATCCAGTTGACTAGTTACTTTACCCACTTTGTTTATGGCATGGAAATCCTCATGGATAACCATCTGCTCGAGGAACTCTTAACGACTAAAACGCTGTACCTGTGGCTGCTTATGTCTGGGGGATTCGGCCGCGCATTTACCACTTTCTGGCTGAATTATAAAGTCTGTTTTTCACGTACTAATTTGATAGGTGCAAATGTCAAACTCCAAATTGAAAAAACCAAAGCAATCACTTGAAATGTCAAATAAGTCTTCGAGATTAAAAACAGACTTTGGTAATTATTACACATTTAACGCCTAAATCCATGCCAATTTTCGCTTGCTTTTCTGTGCTCAGAAAAAATTATGTAGGGCATAGCCTTGCCTCTCGTCATATTACGGCGATACGCACTGCACCAAGATATTACCAATAACTTGAAAAATATGTTTCAGTGCACCGTAAAAATAATGGAAGGCATAGTCCTGCCACTAGTCATATCGCTGGTGGTGATTGCCAGCTTCGTCCGTCACGTTTACCACCTACCAGGCGTCACGCACTGGACCGAGATCTACTTCCTACAAACGATCGCCGCATCGCTGCCGTTACTGCAGATTGTGTTCCCAATTGCCTGGGTCACTTTGAACTGCTATGGCTCGGCTAGGTAAGTGTATATTGCTTTATCTAAATAAATATGAAATAGTGAAAGCAACTGAGTCTTTGAACGACTTTGAAGCTCGCATGGTACAATGTTTATATGATTTATTATAATGAACTAGAAATACCTATTATCCTTTGATCGTTTCACAACAGACATTTACCTTTTTGTTTATATTTATTTAGGGGTATGAGGAACAGGGTGTAAAGTTAACTCATCCTCTTTAGAAAAGGGAGGATCCTTCGACCAGACGGGTGTTGTGTCTGGCGGGCAACTGCCCAACGACATCAATATGTCGGAATCTGGCATCGCGTGGTAAGCTCTAATTGAGATGCGAGCGATGTAGGATTTATCTGACGTCAGCATTTTTGTGTGACGTCAGGTCTTTGATGGTTCACACGTGGCGATGTAGATGCCGCCACACTATCTATCTAGATAGAATAATTATATTTTTTATTGTACACGTAATTAAAAATGTTTTGGTTTTGGAAAGGATAGATAGATATCTATCTTGTCTTATTCAATTCGTTTTGGTAGTTATGCTAGGAGGACTGACTTATGAAAAGTACGCCAAAATATTGGCTATTTTTTTTAGCAAGTAATATTTAGCATAAACCAGAAAAATTATCATAATTTGGGATTAGGCAATTTACCGGTTCCTCTTATTTCCAGATTCAAACTCTTATCAGAAACTCGTCAAAAATACGTCCGTCCGAAATCGTGTTCCATATCAGAAGACGCCAGCGATCCTCTGATCCAAGCGATGAGCGAGTCCAACCTGCAGCCCGAGAGCCTCAAGTCTTTGGGCAGGACTTTCGTCAACATCCTGACCGGGAGAGAAAACATGGTCTGCAGGACTGCCAATATTGTGCATGTACTGGGTTCTCTATCGGTGAGTTTATATTAATTATTTACTAGCTTTGCCCGCGGTTTCGCTCCCATGGTTTTCTATGTCTATTACAAGGGAAACGTCCATTTTTTCCAGCATAAAATTATCTATGACACTTTATGGCCCATAAACTATCTCTTCGCAAAAAAATCACGTAGATCCGGTGCTACGTTGCTGAGTGAAAGAAGGACAAAGAAATATGTTTTCGGTGAAGTTGTTCATAATGATGAGTACAATGACCCCTTAAGAGATTTCGTGTATGAAACAAAAACAAAGTAAGATCGCTATCACTAACTTGAAAATCTATATCCTTACATATAATAAAACAAAGTCCTCCACCGCGTTCGCGATAAACTCAAAAACTACTGAACCGATTTTCATGCCGTTTTCACCAATGGATAGAGCGGTTCTCGAGGAAGGTTTTAGTATATAATTTATCAAGTTTTTGTATACGCGGGCGAAGCCGCGGGCATTAGCTAGTTTTATAATCGTTATATCTTCCTCCCCAGGCTCTAAGCTGCGTAGACAAAAAAGGCATCCTATCCTGGCCGAACCCCACAGCAGAGAAAGTGTTCTTCCTCCGCAACTCCAGTGCATCATCACACAACTCCAGTAAGACGAGCCTGGTGGGGTCTATGGGGCACCAGAGTGATGAACATATTGACGCGCCTGTTGAGGGCACGAAGACGGCTGAACCTTCTACTATTGTTGAGGTTGGTACACAATGCAAGCGAAATGTTTGAGCAACAACTGAGAAATCAAGAAATGGAGAGGGGCCCAGTTTGTTATGATTCTTGTATAAACGTAAGAGGAAAGGAACTGAAATTACTAAAGTTTTTTTTAAGACCTAATTATGGATTTGACAGCAATAGATAGCCTAGTGGTGTGATCGTCGCCCTGCCAAGTAGGCGTGTGTAACTCTTTACGGAACCGACTCACTGATCCGGATCTTTGAAGTGATTCAAAAGATTGGTTCAGTAACAACGTTTCAAACGGATCATTTGGATCTGAAACATTACTTTGCTCTGGCTCATTCCGCGCGATGCGTCGCTCGCGAGGCGACTGAGCAGTGACCGAGCGAGAGAGGGAGACTGAGACACACTGAGTTTTTTGACTCGCAAGTCGCGAGTGAGCGGGCGACATAATTACAATCTATACAAGTCAGAAAGAGATACCAAATGAGATGAATGAAAACGCCAACATACACTAGGAATAATGAATATATGCTATTGTAGAAAGGATAGCTGCTGTTAATTTCCTATTTTCATGAGCCGTCCCCCGACGCGACGACGCTTGGATCAAAATATTACCTACAACTTTTATATTAAACTTAAAGGGCCAATACATATTATTTGTTTACTTTTTACATGCTTTGTTTTTGTCGGGGGTTTTTTAAATTTTTAATTTAACTTTTTATAATTTTCACTCGTTTCATGCCTGCGATAATTCGACAATTCGAGATAATTCTCGACGACATTGGAAGCCAAGTCAGAGGCAGCATAAAAACTCTTGATATGAGGTTAGTCACTAACCTCACGAAAAAGAAAGAAGATGGATTTCCATCGTCATATTGACGTCAACGTCATGGTCTACCCATGTGAAAAATTTCATCGAAATCCGTTCTGCCGTTGTAGCGTAAAAGTGTAACAAACAAACAAACTCACTTCCGCATTTATAATCTTTATATTCTTCTAAACGTGTAATACAATAACTATGAATTACCCAGGTTTTGGACTTGACCCACGACCAGAACGCGCCGTTCTGCGTGGAATTCGACGACCAGCGCTGGCGACAGCACCTAGCGCGACTGAAGCCCCTCGGGCTGGCCGCGCTACTCAACACGTGCGCGCCCGCACCCAGGCACACGTATGCGCACTTCTGCGCACATCTCACATGCGAGGCGCAGTACAGGTATAGTAACTACCTTTTCTTAGATGCGTGCCGTCTGAGAATAGTAGAACGTCCTCGGTATTCCGTTTAAAACCAAACCGTTGTTGTACTATGAAATCTCCAATCTATATCGGTACTTCGGCTTATGTATATATCCTTGATCGTACACTTTCAGTCACACCGCAGTACGGCCACAAACGAAAATTCAAACCAAAGACACTGAAATTAAAGTTATTTTTCACATTGTAGTGTTTTTTTGGAAGTCGGTTGTTTTTTTTTTTGTAAAAAAGTTTTTATTTCTCGTTTCATCATCATCTCAAATCATCGGAATGTGTGTGTGTTTTTTATTACATCTTGACGTCCTAACTACTAAACCTACAGGTTTTTCAAAAGCGAATGAACCCTAGGACAACAGCTAGGAATTGCGGCTCCGTGTACTGGTAATACTAATTATCAAATTGTCATAATTAACGTTACAGCGAAGATCTAGTCCCGGTGACGAACAGACGCTGCCTGTGCGAGTTAGCCAAGCAGATCGGATTTACGGACGCTGTCACCGAGTCCTACCATGTGCAAGAGTGCCTCGCGATATTTAGACAACTGGTAAGTCCATTTAAACATGATATTATTGCTTACGAAATCATCTTCCTAGCCTTTTCCCAACAATCTTGGGGTCGGCTTCCAGTCTAACCGGATGCTGCTGAATACCAGTATTTTACATGGAGCGACTGCCTATCTGACCTCCACAACCCAGATACTGGGTAACACGATACCCCTTGCAAAGACTGGTTGTCACACTTTCCGGCTTCTGACGACCCGTAACGTCTGTCAAAGATCTACGAATGACAGCCGGGACCAACGGCTTAACGTGCTTTCCGAGGCAAGGAGGAGTCTCGGTATTTAAAGAAGGTCATCCATCCACGGACCATCCCCGGCAAGCGTAGCTTAACCTGATGAATAGACCCGTGCGGCTGTTATTACTTAGCCACGAGCTCCTCAAATTAAATAAGCTAGCGAAACTCCGCAGACGTGATGGGTCTAAACATAACAAAATAAAGATAAATAAAACGGACCAACTGCGAGTCGGACTCGCGCACGAAGGGTTCCCCGTACCATTATCTATAAAAACGGCAAAAAAATCACGTTTGTTGTATGGGAGCCCCCTTAAATATTTATTATTTATTGTTATAGCGGCAACAGAAATTCATCAGCTGTGAAAATTTCAACTGTCTAACTATCACGGTTCATGAGTGCCTGGTGACAGACGGGCACCCAGACCGACGGACGCACAGCGGAGTCTTAGTAATAGGGTCCCGTTTTACCCTTCTCTTTCTTTAGTTTCTAATATCTACTTTTTTTTTGCCAGCAAGCGGACACAATACGTCGTGAAACGCGCTTCGTACGTTCTCTACAGCTGAGCACAAAGGTCAAAGTTCCTCTGCCTCATATGCTCGCCGTTGTAGTCAAGGATCAAGCCAACCAGCTGCAGATGCTCACACAGGTAATGCTGCACATTAATTAATAACTGTTGCTAATAAAAAGACCGTTCTGTGATTCTTAAAAACACTGAAATAAGAGACAAATTGAAAAAAAAAACTGTTCATTTTCAGACGTAAAATATACATTACCAAATTGTCCAATAATTGACTGCCTCGTTGTTAGTGCTACTGCTGAGCATGAGGTCTCGGGTACGTTTCCCGAGACCTCGATTGTGGCCGATTGTGCCCGAGGGTCGGGCAAAATGTTTTCCATCTGGAATTTCTCAGTAGTAGCCCGGAGTTTTGAAGTTGGTGTAATAGCCCCGTAACTCGCGCACGTGGCGCCGAGTGTCGCGACACGGCACAGCGAGAGCGAGAGCGACTGTCGCCTGCCGTGTCTAAGGACTAGGAGAGTGAGGGAAGAGAGAGTGCACCTGTGTCTGCGCAGACACGTCTGCACTATAATATCTCTCGCGCCGAAGGGTGGTCTCCGCGGAGATTGGTAGCCATGGCCGAAATTCGGTCTAGAGGACAATTTTTTATTATAATCTACCCAAAACCAGCGCTCAGATCTTGTTTACGCAGTTTCCGTACTGCAATCATACAGGGCAATCGCTTGCACTTGACCAAGCTTTCCTACTGCAGCACCGCTTCGATTGGCAGCTGTTACCACTGCGTTTTTATGAGTCTCAAATATTTTTAAAAGTATAAGTCATTCTGAATTCAACGTTATTTACAGTTTACGCAAAGTTGATATTTGTTTGTCACTTGGAAACAAGGATTTGAATAGATTCTACTCACTTCGCTTTGCTTCTGCAGGGCACAGCCGACATAATCCTAGACTCTTGCGTGGACTACTGGAACGGGAAGGACCTCACACAGATCTCACCAGCTGACCGGAAGAAGATCATCGACTTCTACCAGAGGAACTCGCTCACGGCCTATTGTACCGCCTTCGCTTATAAGTACGTAGCATAATATTTTGTTTTCAACATATTCCATGTAGGCAAAAATTTAAATTGTTAGATTTGCCCTCGTCGTACCTACTTAAGTCGGGCACAGTATACAGGATGTTAGGGTAGACACCATTATCCTTGAAACTAGTGGTTTGGTGTCTATAATATACTTTTTCTATGGGAACAACCTTGAAATCGCGAAAAAAAAAATCTGCTGTTCCCATACATTTCCCATTCTTTGTTTCCATAGATTTGTGTTCACTTAAATCGACAAAATGTATGAAACAGCAGATTTTTTTTTTGCGATTAACTAACACCTAGTGTTTCTTTATAATCTCCATTTTTTCAGGGTTCTTTAAGTCTCAAAGAGAGTGTAAAATGTGTAAATAATGCCTTAAAATGTGTGTTCCCCAGGCCTCTAACACGCGGCATATCATCATCCTTATCAAACATGTACTTGGAGCTACCGGCAGACAGCCGACAGCTGTACGCGCCACTTTCGAACCACTGGGCCGACGCGCCGGCTCTACACTTTCATTCGACGGGTAAGACTGGTTATGAAGGCCAATCAATAAACTGATCTAAACCTGAAGGAATACCAAATGCTTTTGTAAGCGTATAACTGCAAATTCATAGAAAATGCTGTAAAAATATACACTCTGTTGTGATTTGGGCCAAAAGAATATAATAATACTGGTGAAACCAGACTTTTGTTGCATTTCCATTATTTTATTTAATCCCATTAATACTTCGTACTTTTGATTTGTAACATCTTTCCTGTCTTTCCTGCAATCTGGGAGAGTGATTTCGTAAAAAGGGACGGAAGTGAGTAACAGGAAGCTGAAGAAGCGCGCGCTATTTGAATTGATCAATGAGCGCGCGTGGTGCTAGAGTTGACCAACCCATTTTCCGAGCTTTTATTGGTACTGTCAGGTTAGCTAAGATGTAAGTTCGCTCGATTTTTTGACGTGACAACGTCTTATAAATTGGTTTGCCGGGTGACACTTCAAGAAACTGCGTTACGCTCCGCTCACGTTATGCGCTCACAATGAGAGCGAGTGAGAGGCACGCGTCCCTTCCACTCGGGCATGGTTAGCCCGCCTAAGAGCGAGAGAGACAGACATAAAAAGTGAAAGGCACGCGTCCCTTCCACTCGAGCACAGTTAGCCCGCCTAAGAGCGAGAGAGACAGAGCGAGAGAGAGAGAGTGAGAGAGCGCTATACGAATGAATATTCACATTAAAATTATTTTACCACTCAAAGTCGTTGTCACGTAAAACTTTCGCCCGTATACCGACTTTACAGGCAACCAATTTTTTTATTTCAGATTCTTTGTTGTTCAACGAAGTGACAGATGACGACGTGAAAGACGCTGAAGGATTCTTTGACATGCAGTGTAATCAGGTACACAAATCTATTAACCACTATTTTTTTATTGCTTATCCGTGTTTTCTGGAAGGTTGGAACTTGGCAGTTTTTTTGTGTTTTGTACCCGAAAGGCGCCAAATGGAACCCTATTACTGAGCCTCCGCTGTCCATCTGTCTGTCAGCGAGTTTTATCTCATGAACCGTAATAGGTAGGCAGTTGAAATTTTCACAAATTGTGTGTCTATTGCCACTACAACATCAAATACAGACATGTTTTTAAACCATCTTCAAAAAGGGGGAGGTTCTCAATTCGTCTGTATGATTTTTTTTAGGCGTTTTTTGCTAAATATTGTACGGTGGTACGGAACCCTACTTGTACGAGTCCGACTAGCAATTGGCCTGTTTTTTATTTCGACTAGAGTCGGTTCGATTTAACGGCGAGTTAGTTCAATTTTGATCGCCTTTCAGAATCAGAATGTTCAGTCAACCAGCCATTTTGATCCGCTTACCGTTTTATAATTGTTTACTGCCTTGTCGGTCTAGTGGTTGCAAGCGCTACATGAGGTCCTGGGTTCGATTCCCTGGTCGGGTAAAGTGTTATTGGGTTTTTCCAATAGGATTTTTTTCAGTAACAGCCCGGAGTCTGGGTTTTAGCCCAATTGATGGCAATAGGCTCGCCTCTTATTATATGGAACTTAAATACATAACTGGTGAAATGTGGGTGTACTATTATAAGTAAATCTCTGTCTAACCCTTTGGGGAAACAAGGCGTGATTTTATGTGTATATTATTTTTTAAATGTCAAATTTTTAATGTCAGGTGAAGGGTATGAGGAGCTTGTGGCTAAACAATAACAGCCGCACGGGTCGATCCATCAGGTTAAGCTACGCTTGCTGGGGTTGGTCCGTGGATGGGTGACCATCTTTGCATATCGAAACTCCTCCGTGCCTCGAAAAGCACGTTAAGCCGTTGGTCCCGGCTGACATTCGTGGATCTTTGACAGTCGTTACGGGTGGTCAGAAGCCCGAAAGTCTGACAACCAGTCTTACCAAGGGTTATCGTATTACCAAGTTACTGGGTTGTGGAGGTCAGATAGGCAGTCGCTCCCTGTAAAATACTGGTATACAGCTGCATCGGTTAGACTGGAACCCGACCCCAACACACTTGGGAAAAGTCTAAGCAGATGATGAAGTGAAGGGTGGGCGTTTCGGGAGACTGTCTTATGTAATTTTGACGTACAAAAAGTGCTGATTCTCAGCCAAGTTTCAATAAATGACTTTAGATTTTGATTTCAATCCAATTTCCGCAGGTTTTCATAGGCATGGTAACAATGCAGTACCAAGCGCAAAGCGACATGGTTGAACTAATAGAGCGTCTAGAACGCGGCTGCATTCGCTTCGTGCATTTCAGTAAGGAAAATGAGCTAAGATCCAGGGTATTCAGTGAAAAGATGGGCCTGGAATCAGGGTGGAACTGCCACATATCACTTATAAGTGAAGAAAGTGCAAGGTAATGTAAACTTAAATAATATAAAATATAGAAACATTTTATCCATTTTATGTGTAGGTTTTTCATTTTTTTAAATAGTTTTTTTGTTTTTATACATGAGAGAATTATTTGTTCTATCCAGTATAATAAAATAAGGATATTTTGTTTGTATATTCGTTTCATTTCACGAATGCGCGTTATTCGTTCGCACTTGTGATTTGCACCCAGTATACAGTGTTCGTTTGCTCGATAGAACATTTATTCTTACATGGATAAAGAGGTCGACTTTTGGTTTCTAATTGTAATGGAAAACATGATTAAACAAGACATATTTATCATATTGTTGTAACAACGAAACACAAAATGTGGGTCATTTTCAAAACGGAGTAAGTTTTATGTTTTTGATAACCAGTCATTTTGTAAATACAGTAAAAGGCATTCAATTAAAAAGCTAATTCATAAGGCACCTAATACATAAGCGCCATTGGCCACTATACACAGGGGGTAACAAAAAAACCGCAAACCAAAACATGGCGGCACTAACAGAGTGTTCAAATAAAATGATTTGTGTCACAATAACACGACGCTTGAATTGGCAATTAATATCAATTAATTCGGCATATTTTTAACAAACACAGCATTTATCACTACTGCAGATACACAGCACAAGTGTAGACGTTTCTTCTGTCTTTGATTTAACTTTTTGATGTTAAATTAATGTTATACAGGGTGGTTGGGTACAGGAGTTCAAAATTTAAAAAAAAAACCTTTAATTTTTGTAATGTCTTGTTCTAAAAAAGAAGGTACCCAATACTCTTTTTAGAAATGGATGTTGTCATTTTGAACCCTTTCTTAGAGAACAAAAAATCCTGAAGATAGAATTAAATGTCTTTAAATTCTAAATGTTAGTGTTTTTTTTATAGTTAAATGTGATGAACTACAGCCTTAACCTACAACTTTGATAAAGGACTAAAATATTACCAAAGACGAAAGACATAAAGACTCCTTACAACTTTTGCAACCGTCACATTAGTGTTGCAACACTATAAAAAGATTTTCTACCGCCTGATACGACGTAAACTACAAAAACAAAGTGTTTTCCAACACCAGGCTGTGGTCCGTCACTGTTATCGTCACACATTGTTGACAGCAAGAGCGCGTCGCCCTTATCGTCGCAAACCTTGGCCCAGGGCAAGGAGAAGGCGTCGACCAGGCTCAATAGGCACATTGACGCCTATGATGCCGCCGCGCTCGGCTTTTACTATAGGTTTGTTTTCCCAGCTCTATCGCGCTTGCTTTGTTATCTCACGTCTTGGATACTACATGGAGTTGTTACGCTTATTGGGATAGGTCAAAGGCATCTAGCGTTGACGTTTGTCGAACGTATTTGCTGCGCAAACGGGTCGCTAACGCCGTTTCAATAGGACAATTCAATCATGTCAACGCTAAGTCAACCAACATATTCATAAAATCGCCGTTTTGACTGTGACAATGTGGCATGTCATTATGAAAAGTAAATCAATACGTTTATTTGAATTCATTTTCTGTCAAATCTATGTATTATTTGATTCTTCAAATTAAGAATACTGTTTTCAATTGATTTACGATTCACTCTAACTGAAAAACATCATAAAGGTAATCACGAAACTGAAAAATGAAATTAACTGAAACATCTGGGCGTGATATAACATTGCTGCATTAGTATTTAATCTTCATTTATGATTTTGTTCACATTTACAAGTGCGTTTACGGGAAAATAGACGTTATTGACAAAGAAAGATACCCGTTTCTTGCACGATTTTCTATATGGTGTAAGGGTAAACACTCTTGTCATTCAAACCATGGGTGACTTGAATATAAAAATAAATTACCGAGTAACAACAAAAAAAAACGTTATTTTAAATTCCAACAGGAATTGTGATTATAACCCAATCTTCATAAATGGCCAAAAGTGCCATTTGTAATATATATAGCCTATGTTACTCAGGGCGAATGTAGTTTTCTAATGGTGAAGTGTTTCTAGTAGTTTTTGAGTTTATTCATTACAAACATACACACAAAAATACAAACATACAAAAATACAAATCTTTCATCTTTATAATATTAGTGTAGATATCAAACTCTAAGAAAGTGGAAACACTATTCTATTTTTAAATAATGATTACGTAGAAAATAAAGTTAGATTAAAATTGCTTATTAGTCTTATAGGCTAGATTGTAATTAATTATTAAGAACCTAGTTCTTTTTAATAAAGATTTAAAAAAAAATCATTGCGACACCGTGCTCGCTAGCGAAACAGCTGATTGACTGAGAGAGGGGTCGCGCTCACGGCCGGTCAGGTCACGTCCCACGCTCCCCACCCGTGTTGAGACGCAAGTTCATTGCCCTAGCGCATAGGTGAAAGGGTGAAATACTCTAGTGGTAAAAAGTCATAATTTTCCATTGATTTTACTTTCAATAAATGACACCAAACCACTGGTTTCAAGGATAACGGTGTTTACCCTAAAACCCTGAATAAATGAACCTGATGGATGATACTTACTGCTACTTGAATTTTAACCAGAAAATAAATGCGAACAGAATCATATTTACAACATTATTTTAAGTTTCGCTTCGCACTTAAGCTTGAGCTAACCTGACTTCAGCACTAAATACTCATTTTGTTATTAATTGTAACCACTACATACACACTGCATTCATAACATACAACGCCTATTTAAGAATAGTGACTAAAGAAAAGTATAACGTTAAGAAGAAATCATGTATATTTGAACATAAAAAAGCAATTTAAAATGAAGAAAAATTGTATTATTCATCATTATAATCGGATGTTTGCAAAGGTATACCCGCTTTAGAAGGCTTGTTGGTTCAAATATACATTTTGTATGCGCTTTAGACGCTGACTGGTGAATTTACGTAGGTATTTCCTTAAAAACTCAGCCAGAATAAATGCTTATTAAAATTAGCCATTTTAGACCCTTTATCAAGTCTTGTAAGGAATACGTAAGCTGACCAGTTATCCTGTATGTTATATTGATACGACATGCTGGCTACATACTACGACGATTTTGCTATTGACTTGGCTCTCCATTTACAATAATGACAAATGGTTAACGCAATCGTTTGTTTTATTTAATAACTAGCTTTTGCCCGCGGCTTCGCCCGCGTACAGGTCTGAAATTATCCCATGTTAACGTACTACCGAGATAAAAAGTATCTTATATCCTAACCCAAGTCATGGTCTACCCATGTGCCAAATTTCATCCAAATCTGTTGAGCCGTTTTAGTGTGAAAGCGTAACAAACAAACTCACTTTCGCATTTATAATGTTAGTTAGGATTGTTAGGATTAGGATAATCATAGATTCACAATAAACTCATAAGTTGCACAACATTTTAGATTAATAAAACTAATACATAACCAGAATTTACCGGGTTTCATTGATTGCATATAATTGGTAGTTGAGACAACACAGGTCTTCCATAAAACCAATGAAACTCCTTATCATGATAACTAGTAACATTTAAAAAGCTGTTTTCTTTTTAGCAGAGAAGTAAGCAGGAGTATTGTCTCACAATAATCTACTATAGGTGGTCGACTATAGCAGGCAATCGCAATGTTTAAAATAAAGCTAATGCCTGTTTTCACTTACCCTAGGCACACCTAAATTAATGCTTAAGTAAAAACGCGCTATTGGATTTTCATTAACTTTCGGGGCTGTGCCGAGCGCATTTAAGTGTCGCCTAGTCTCTAGTGAAAATGGACATAAAGGACATTGCTCAATAACATCACCGCTCCGACACGGCAAATAACTTGTCATTCAAGTTAGGATTTTAAATCAAACGCATTAAAGTATATTTTACGTGTGACGGCTCGCAGGCACTGTGCGGCTGGCGATCTGTCCACTTTTCTGTATAGCCATCTTAAATAAAATAGACTTTAATGCATTTGATCTAAAATCCTAACTTGAATGACAACTTATTTGCCGTGTCGGAGCGTTGCTGTTATAATGAGTGATGTCCTTAAGTATGAATTAACCGAAAACGGTTAGGTTAGATAAATGAGAAAGAAAAGAAATCTTTTTTTTAAACACATTTTAAGGAACAACTTTGTCATTTAAAAAATCTAGGTACATTGGAAAAGGCATAGTTGTTCATTTTGATGGAAAGTAAACCGTGCTACCACACAGCAGCAGTTTAATGTTAATAACCGTTATTTCCGTCTATCAAACGCCACAGTACCAACATGGCGACATCGAAAGCTCTATCAATGTCTGCGCCAGGAGCCATCAACCTGGACCACAGCACCGTCAAGTTTGACAACGAGATCAAGAAAGCGAGGCATTCTATCACTACGCATACTAATTTGAAGGTACTGCTTATGGTTTCTATGACTATCTCATGGGATTCTATTAGATCCTGTTCCACGGAAGAATAGACAAAATGACAGATTGTGATTGTTTATCTGTCATTTTGTCTATTCTTCCGTCGACAAAACCCGTTTCTTCGGTGGTCATGCTAGGCGTGCTGGTGAAGATTTTCTGGCGATTTCTTCATTCTGGTGACCTTGGCGCAAAGTTGTATTGATTTCATAAAAGCTTTTTCAGGATAATTTTTGAGTATACGTGAGTCCTCTAACCTGCATGTCAACATTTGCAACGTGATCATTTAAAGAGTGAGACCATGTGATGAATCCAATATAATTTAACGCCTCGGTGAATCTGACGAAGTAGATCGATTAGCATAGTCACATTGCCCCATCCCATGCCATGCCTGAATTACCTGCAAAGGAGATCATTCACCGTCCATACATTTTTGGGCTAAATGTGAAAGTGCCGGACAAACAAAAAAAAAAAGCTATATTCCGAAAGATTACGTTTTTGTCTTAATTTTTTACTACTACAGCTATTACTATAATTACAGTACCTACTATTCATTATTTTAACTAAGACATACTGAAAACAGTATTTTTCAAAATCGTATAAATGCGCAGAATATTGCCCTATAGATTTGGTCCAATAGTGAAAAGTGAAGAGAATAACATGTTCTATCGGAATATATCAATTTGTTTGTTTGACCAAAATGAATGATCTTCTTTAGGGTTAAAAAAAAAACAATTTTAAAGCTCAGGGTTATTTTTCAGTTCCAACGCAGCAGCATATCCACGAGCCATCCTTCAGCAGATGCAGACTCTCTGCTGGACGACGAAGACGATGACGAGGGCGGCTCCCCCGCCGACGCCTGTCGCTCTCTCTCGTGTCTTACCGACTCGACCGACCACTCCGCGCCCGTCAACTTCGACATGAGCAATAGAGTAAGTGGTCAAAGTCAAAGTTGTGTGTCAAAGGCACTTTTGAACGTCAAAACAAATAAAGAAATAGAACTGATTCTAGTTGCCCCTTCCAAAAGGTAATTTTCGTATGGAGAAGAACACTTATAATGTACTCTGATGAAGACTCAAACTCAAAAGCATTTATTTCAATTAAACCATTTACAGGCTCTTTTGAACTGTCAAGGAGTCGGTCAGTCAGAAATATAGAAGCTAGTTGCCCATTCCAAAACGTAGGAGGTACCTATGGAGAAGAACGGGAAAAAAACTCCACGGACACTCTTTAAAATCAAAAAAATCATACAAAATATTGGTTATATCACTCATGTTGAAATTATACATGTGAGAACAATGTATAAAGCACGTTAAAAGCGTCCGCAATTATGAAACTCATATATCAACTTGACTGGTTAGAAAGGAGGTTTCTGGTTTAACGTGTGGTTTTCCTCAGTTATACTAAGACAGCGACATTTCATAAAACTTGCAAGGACGGTGAATATTAAGTGCGAATTTTTAGGGTTCCGTAGACAACAAGGAACCCTTATAGTTTCGCCATGTCGGTCTGTCCGTCTGTCCACGGCTTAGCTCAGATACAGTTGGTACTAGAAAGCTGTATTTTGGTATGGATATACATATGAACAACGCCGACAGAGTGGTAAAAAAAAAACGTTTTTTTTTTTTTTAAGGTACCTCCCCTACCCATAAAGTGGGGATGGTTTTCTTTTTCTCGTCAATCTTATGGTGTGGGGTATCGTTGCAAAGGTCGTTTAAAAATAATGTGAGTTTGTGTAAATCATTTTCGGATTCAGGGATCGGTTTGCGGAATATTAAGCTTTAAAGTGCTAATTTTTGTTAGAGCCAAGTGTCCCCCCCCCTGCCAGCTAAATGGTTGGGTTGGCATATGTGAAAAAATTCACGGCAGTAGCATATATAACGAAATTAAAAGGAAAACTATCACCGCTACGTAGGCTCCACAAGTTACAGAGTAATAATCGACCAACTTAAATTTGCAGTTGTAAAAACACGTTCTCCCATACATTCTGTATGGTAGAACAAGTTTTTCAACTACAAATGTTAAGTTTGTTTTATAAATTCATCCCAACTACGGAACCCTTCATTGTGAATGGTTCCACATGCACTTGGCCGGTTTTATTGAAAATTACTTTGTGAGTTTCATGTCATCTCGCGTTTTATATCTGCGGCTATCACTAACGTTCGTATACGCGGAACATACTCTAGTCACAACGTGTTTTGATTGTTTTTATAACATGCATTTTGTGTTTTTAATTAATCATAAGATCACAACGCGTTTCGGACTTTTTAGGGTTCCGTACCCAATAGGTAAAACGGGACCCTATTACTAAGGCTCCGCTGTCTGTCTGTCTGCCTCTCTGTCCGTCTGTCACCAGGATGTATCTCACGAACCGTGATAGTTAGACAGTTGAAATTTTCACAGATGATGTATTTCTGATACAGATTACTAAAATACAGAATAAAATAAATATTTAAAGGGGCTCCCATACAACAAACGTGATTTTTTTGCTCGTTTTTCCTCGGTATTGATAATGGCAACAGGTAGACGCTTGAAATATCCACAGAATATTTAGTTATATATTCACTTTAATATTTAGTTATATAGTCCGACTCGCACTTGGCCGGTTTTTTAAAATCCCAATAGATTTTTTGCCCATACGCACAAAGCAAGTTTCCCAAATCTCCTTAATGCTAATATATCTTTGTAATCTCCAGGCAAAACTCCCCCGTGGTATCGAGAACATTCGCCCCCACATCGAGCAAGTAGACAACGTGCCACTCCTTGTGTCACTATTCACTGATTGCTCCGCTCGCTCCGTGCAGCAGATGATACAGATCATGCAGGACTACGGCGAGGTGGTGTGCGTCATGGGCTCGGCCGCCAACTGTCTGAACATGGAGATCTTCATGCAGGCTGATGCGAGGTAACCTAGGGTCCGAAAAAAGTATTGTCTTCCATAGTAGAGTATACAGGGTGTAAGTGACAGCCATCCGCAAATTAAAAGAGGGCATTCAGGTCCTTATTACACGACTGTTCAAAAAGGAGAGTACTGTTTTTTTAAATCATATTACACCGGAAAGCTCAGGAAAAAATACATTTTTTAATCTTTTTTTCAGTTACTATTCCTTTATTTCAATGTAAAATTACATTCTCTGTATCCAGCATTCTATTTATGTAAATAAAACAGCTTTTAAAAAAGCGTACATCATTAGAAGGCCAATAAGTTTTTAGAGGAACAATTAAATGTTTCCCAAAAAACAAAACTTTTTTCTTCGGTTTTCTCACTTGTTGATCTAAACTGGATCTGTTAAAGAGAGACACGACATTTTTTATGCGCCATTGATGCGCTGCAAACGCAACTAGTGCTGCTTTTTCAAACGGCAGAAAACGCGCCGTCAACGTGCAGACATGTCTCGTATAAAAAACGCCGTGAGAAACACTTAAAATCACATTTTATTAGGATTGAGTTGTTGGTGTACCTGTTCAGAGAAACCTATCATTTAAAACTCGTATACTTTTATGTAAATGTGTAAATAATTTCTATAGTAATGTTGTATTCGTATTCTAGCATAGCAGTAGAGCCCCTGTACCCCGTATTGTGCCAAAAGATGCCCCCTTACCAAGTTCCGGAGTCTTGTATCGGACCTATCGACCTTGCGAGAGCGCTCAACTCAGTTCCTTGTTCACTATCGGTAAGTCCCGAGCGCCCTTTGTTACATTACTCCACTCTGAGGGCCTAGACAAAGTGACATTCTATCAGCGTTAACGATAGTGGAAAAGGCAAAAATGTAAAGGACTGACATAAGCTATCGAAAAGCTTAGGTCAATCCTGTTGAAAGTAGTTGTAGAAATACGAAACGCTTTGGAAGCGATTGTCACTTGTCGAGGCCCTCTGTTCACAGTTCCCATTCGACAGTTTGCCGTGTCGAAAAAGATTCATTTTCGATTACCTGAGTGCCTAGACAAGTGACAATCGCTTCGAAAACGTTTCGTATTTCTACAGCGACTTTCAACAGGATTGACAGAAGTTTTTCGATAGCTTATGTCAGTTCTATACATTTTTGCCTTTTCTATCATCGTTATCGCTGATAGAATGTCACTTTGTCTACAGCCTCTGATTAGATCTGATCACAGCAAATACCTGTCGGCTATTTGATTTCAACAGTCAACATTTTCGGTTTACGGATTTGTGAACAGCCTTTAGAGGAACTCCTTCGATAACATTCATTGATATTCTATTCGGTACGGAAACGTATCAAATGGTTTTTAATAGCTATGCTGGCTATCCTATCTGTCATTATCTTAAATCTGCCCAAAATACGTCTTGTACCTGTATACTATTATATTTCTAACTTCTTATAAAAAATTTCATGCTGCTCAGTTACAAAATAAATGGCAGGATCAGCCATTTACTAACTACTGTAGCCAAAAGGTACGTATAATTAGTATTGTCTGACGAAAATTTACATTATTTATATTGATTGCAGAATGACAAAAGCTATTGAAAACGACGGAAAAACCATTATAGTTGTAATGGAAACCAAACTTTATTCCATAGGACTAAAGTTCCCATTTCCAAAACAACTTCACTACATAAATTATCTATTGAAAACTAAACCCATTAGTTGCAATGGAAACTAAACTTTATTCTGTAGAGATAAAGTTCCAATTTCCAAAGCAACTTCACTTACATACGACTGAATTCACAGATGACACGAGACGCCGACGTGTCGCTATTCACGCTCATCACAATGTCGCGACACTACATGACGTGTTTGTGGAACAGCACGCAGTTCTGGATATGTAGCGTGTGCTTCATAGCTTTACTGCAGGTATGTAGGATGATCGATAATATTACTTCAGTGTAGGAAAGAGATGAAGCTCTACAGGACGTATCTTCACTGAAGTATAATTAAAATAATACTGCTGTAAGCGGGTCACGGATCATATGTAGGCGAATTGAAGGAATGCCGCGCAATTTCTTAGAAATTATGCCGTTCAAAGGATACCGATATAACGTAAGCCAGCTTGTAGGTAGCTTTATGAATGACTCTTGTACACAGTGATCTCAATGATGGTTATGTCTTTATTTTTAGTTTGTTTGAAAATTTAAATTGTTCAATTTACGAATGATTTTATTTTATTATACTTTTTATGTTTACTGGCCACTAGCCCTACCCGTGTGTTAAATTAATGTCGCCATTGTAGCGGCATCTTGTTTTATTATAAACTCAAACAAATTGACCTTTTTTTTTAATAGAATAATATTTATTTGCTTAAAAATATGGTATAAAATGGTGGTAAAATAAAAAAATACATTACAAGAACTGTTTTTTGATAAGCATACGTCATAAGCAGATTTAAAATTTATTTTCAAAGAAGTCTTTGACACTATAAAAACTAATAACTTTTAAATTGAGTGTGCATGTAGATTTATAAAGGTATCAGAAACAGGGTGGAAAATTCGCCATCCTCCATAGCAAAAGGGAGGATCCTCCGACCAGACGGGTATTGTGTACCCGACAGTCGATGTCAGGATGTTGTATATATGCTAATCGCGCGGCGCAGATGACGGATTTGTACGCAGTCAGGTTCTTGATACGTAGTTCGCATTTGGCGGTGTAGAAGCTGTCACAGCTTAATTCATAAATATGATGTGTCGTCTACTATAGGTAGGTTCTCTGTGCGCGTTCGTGCCCCTGTCGCTGAGCGTGGGCGGCGCGCTGTGGGGCGGCGCGTGCGCGGTGCCGGCGCTGTCGGCGGCGCTGGCCTTCGCGCCGCTTGACGCCGCGCTCATGCAGCGAGCTGCTACACGGCCGCAGCTACTTATGAATGCTAAGGTGAGATGTTTAAATGTTTATTTGTACATTGTAACCTCTTGATATTAAGGTGTATCTTTTCATACACGAAATCACGGGGTCATTGTACTCGTCATTATGAACAACTTTCACTATGGGATCAAACCGAAAATAGCGACAAAAAATCTGCTGTTCCCAACATTTTGACGAGCTACGCAAACATAAATGTAGGGAACAGCTGTAACGTTGATACTTGGGCTTTTAACGGCAGCTTTTACCACTTGGTAAGTTAAATAACCGAATTCTCTTGTTTCTCTTCTCCACCCACAGATGGCAGTCTTCGTATTCTGGTGTTACGCACTAAAGTTCCTACCCGCCGTCATATCAATTCTAGTCCTGTACGCGTTTACACTGCGCGCCTTCTGCGAGCAGCTGGCGCATGCGACCAACGTTACCGCGTGTTGGATAGTGTACCCTATCAATGTGGGACAGTTTAACACAACGCATGACCTCTCTCTGAAGAGCTGGCACGGTTGGGGAGACGACTTCTACGATGGATTTTACTTAGCGCAACATATTACACTTGCATTGATTACTCTGCATTTAAGTGAGTATTAAAACATTTTATACATCGAAGTAAATTATTTGTAGGATAGAGGTATGCGGAACACGCACAATGGTCCATCTTAGGGACTAAGTGTGGAAACCAAACCCGTAACATAGAGAGGTATGCGGAACACGGTATAAACTTCACTCATCCATAGGAAAGAGAGGATCCTCCAACCAGACGGGTGCTTGGTGGGCTGCTGCCCGACGATTGATGTCGGGACGTTGTATATATGCTAGACGCGCGGTAAACTTTGCTTGCGCGATGCAGGACTTTGCGTGACGTCAGTGTGATGCGTAGTTTGCATGTGGCGATGTAGTTTAGAAATATTTTAATTTTTTATTATTCATTAGGTATCGACACCCTGATACTCATCATGTCTAAGAAGTTTTTCCAATAAAAATGTTACCAAGTTTCGATCATTCTTGCTTCGAACGTCTCGCACATCATATTATGGTTTACTACAATGTTGAATTATTTCACAAGCAACAACTTAGCGTATAATAACATAGTGATAGTATATGCTGTAATATTTCTTTTTAATTTTCAGTTATGATATCATTGTCATTTGTCCATCGACAATCTTCTATTTGGCAGAAGGGTTTCTGGGCTAACAAAGTGTGGTCGGTCACAGTGGTCGTTTTGTAAGTATACGTTAGGTTTCTACAATTTATGGCTAACACAAATCACTAAACCTCTTATTCATACACGTTGCAGCTTAAGGTGGAAGCGCTACGCTAGCCCGCGAAAAGGCTTAAATGCTTGGAATGACTATTTCATGAATTCGTCATTCAATGCACTTACATGAACTTAAGGAGTTGTATTGCTGATTCTAAAGATTATAATTCTGTAAATCCATGTTTGTTACGGTCGCAGATAATATTTAGATCAACATACAACCTGATACTGCCCTGCAAATTGCAAAAAACGTTAGAAAATTTGAATTTCGCGGGCCACCTTAGCAAAAATGTATGGTTAAACAGACAGCAAATTTTACTTAACTTTAAGCAACGTTTATGAGGGTTAGGGCTGATTTCACCAATGAAACAGAACGCGATCAGCACATCTAAACTGAGTTCAAGAACTGTCAGTGTCAATATTCCCCATTAGGCAGATGAAAGGGTTTGTGTAAAAGACAGCTAGGAACGTAAATACTGAAATAATCTACACTAGTATTATAAAAAGAAAAGATTTGTATTTATGTTTGTAATGAATAAACTAAAAAACTACTAACCGATTAAAAAAAAAAACTATCACCAGTAGAATAATATATTATCGTATCACTGAGTAACATTCGCTATAGTTTATAAGGATTACACGCGGGCGAAGCCGCTGGCGGAAGCTAGTGGCAAATAAAGACGTATGAAAAAAATTAAGTAATAAAAACTAAAACCCAACTACGACTAAAAAGGTATAAACAAGACACCACAGACAGACAAATTAAAATTCCGGAGTCAATCTGTTCGATTTATGCCCTAATAAATCGAACAGATTACGTGTGACTCCGGATTTTTAATTTGTCTGTCTGTGGTGTCTTGTTTATACCTTTTTAGTCGTAGTTGGGTTTTAGTTTTTGTTACTTAATTTTTTTTTAATTCTTTTGGGGTTATAATATTTTTTTTTTTGAAATGTGCTCATTAAACCCTTTCATTTGATACCCAACATGGTACGATTAAACAATTTTTTTTTTCAAGTTCCTGACTTTATGTCCTCTAGAGGGCGCCATTTTTATATATATCCGCCTATAACCAGCGGACGATCAAGAGGCTTCCAACGATACCTCACTTGTCAAATTGTGATGAGTGGTTTAGAAGATATGAGGGAACAGATGAACATACATACATACATACATACCGGTCAAAATCATAACCCTCCTTTTTGCTTCGCCGTAGTCGGGTAAAAATACATGTTGCGCCAAACCTATCTTTTCTGGAGTAGTAGGGATAACAGTCTTCGAGGTGCAATAACGGTTTTGGTTATCATTCTAACTATTTCTCTCTCTCATCGATGCATTACCTTCCAGAATCCTAGCCCAGTTGGCATTCAGCGGCATTATGTTAAGCAGCAGGTATGGTTACTGCGACAAGTGGGGGGTGTGCGACCTGCAGTACTATGTTCCGTGGCCCCTCGCCGTGGGGTACGCATCATCGCTGTTCCTAGTGTTCGCTCTCAACGAGTTTATCAAGTGGCAGGAGATCAAGTAAGTTGTTATAAATCTGTTGAAAGAATGCTATCAAATCTCATATTAATTGGCTGTTCGGTGAACCAATCACAGCATGAGATCTGAATGCATTATAGTGCGTTTATTATAACTTGAACCGTGACGCGATTTTTAGCACTGAATTTTGCAGTCGTAGTTTCAATACTAATGGAGTTCAAAATGGCGACTGACAGAACAACCCCATCAATCACATGACTGCAAAATTCAATGCTACCAATCGCGTCACGGCCGGGTCAAGCTATAATGAAAGCACTGTGGTTATTTTTTATGTTGTTCAGTCTTTAGAAACCAGACCCCCTATTGCCGTATTATTAAGAACGTTCGTATTCCAATCTCACACCCATATTCTAAGTCAAAACCTCATGATTTCCTCGACTCGACTTAACCTCATTAGTTAATTTGATATTCATAGTTGCAATTTTACTCCTCTTCTTAAACAGTTTCCTAGTCTCAATCTGTCAAAAATAACTATAATTCACCCACATTTTTGTAAAGTTTTTTACATTGATTGTCACTGAGATGAGATTGTGACTAGATTCCACATTTTTTTATACGAGTATTTGCCTTCAGGGGGCTTTAAACGGTCACTTTAGCAGAATCATAATATGAAAATATTATGATTCATCGTAAAATGTCACAAACTGACAATTCATAATAAGATCTGCGTGTAATTCATATTACGAAATAATTCATCTGTTTGACAGTTTTTTATGGAGATTCGTAAAATGGTCCACAAATTATGAATTGCTTTTATGTCAAATTAGAGGAATTGCTAATGACAGCTGGGATTCAGGAAATGAACTGCTTTTAGAGGAATTGCTAATTGCGGTTTAGGCCCCCAGGTGTTTATAACATCAGGCCTTTATAACCTGTAGGTATTCTACGAAGGGGTAGGCAGGGTTGTATAATACACGCAACATTTCACATAACACAAATAGCCCAGATTGGGCTGCAACTGAGTTTTGTTTTTTATCCTAGAACGAAGAGAAAAAAGAGAGCTTGATCCGGGTATCGCTCCCAGGGCCAACGACACAGTAAAGTGTGTAACATTCGATTTAGACAGAAAGCACAGCGTCTTCTTTTATTCTCTGAATTAAGCGTTGAGGATGTTTTAAAGATCGATCAAACTCCTGTAATTTTTTGTACCTACTATACTTATGTAAACTTACACTTGCCTTCTCCCCCGCAGAGCTGACGGTCGCAACCAACGCCGTGCTCGCCTGGACTTCGGCACCAAGCTGGGAATGAACTCGCCGTTCTGATCTACGTCTAGTCAATTATGCTTTAGTTTTACTGTGAAAATAATCGTATTGGAGCCGTCTGGCGTTTATTTTGTAAGAGAAATGTGACATGTACTTAGTACTATTTTGTACTTACTTTATTTATATGATGTTTTGATGATTTTAAATAAATTTCGTAATATAATGTGGTTTTTGTGTACCTAAACATGACCAATTTAGTCAGCAACTATATAACCCTCTAGTTGAAAGCCATAGACAATGGCCAACCTTCCATCTTGCGCCGCATGGTCCTGTCACCTGTGCACTTGATCCTATGACTGCGTCAGTGAGTGAAGTTCGCACAGCTACATTTTGGGCCAAATTTATTTGAACTTTTTGCTATGGATACGCTAAGCGTCAGCACACATCAGCAAATTAAATACACGTTGAGCGTCCAACTTGATGGTCGACCATGCTCGAGCTTGCGTGTTCGTGTATTTAATTTTGGAATGTATGGAATTATCATAAGATGCATTTTTCAGTAGTCTCAAAAAATGCTCTACTCTGCTCTGATCTTGGTGTACGCTGACCCTAAGAAGTAGGTATCAGCTGTCTTTAACCACCATAAGATACTAATTTCAAACAAAAAAATGGGTTTATATGGTAAAATAAAGAAACATAATTGAAAACAAATATTTTTTATTTAAAACTAAATTATGATAATTTTGTGATGCTTATTAAATGTTGCCAGTCATTATTTTGTTATACCAATTCCTTTGTTCGCTCTGAGGTCAAGTTAACAGACTACACGTAGATAAAACCATATTAGCGACTTGTTACTCTTACTTCAACTACCCTCTCTCTACTTACTACATTACTAAATTGACAATGTTCCACTTACACTTACAAGACTTGATTATTTCATGTAGTAGACACTAAATCATCTTTGAAATCAAACATTTAAAACCGCCGCGTACGCCGATTGCGATCGCCACTATAAAGAATACATAATTTAATTTTTTTTTATATGGTTATTAACATTATTTTATATCTTTTCAATTATTAAACTACATTAAGGTTAGTCGGTAAACGCTTGTACTTAATAGGTACGTAAATAATGTTCCTATCACTAGGATTCATCTGGTAAGTCTAGTATTTCTTGAACGAATGAGGCGACGTCAATCTCCTGACTGTGATCGAGACAGAACGGGTGCGTCAGCAGCGCGTCGTAGTTCGGTCTCTGTTTGTAATCTTTCTGAAGACTTTGGACGATCAGGTCCTCGAACTGTGCAGAGAACTGGCCGGCGGGTAGTCTCGGGGGGTCGTCTTTGACGACTTGTTTGAGCTGTTCGAAGGGCGTGCCCCACGTGTTGTAGGGGAACGTGCCTGTCGCCAGCTCGATGAGCGAGATGCCGAGCGACCACACGTCGCTGCGGATGTCGTATTGGCCCGGGTTGCCGCTCGGGTCGATCCTCTCGGGTGCCATGTACGGCTTGCAGCCCGCGTCAATAGTCTTAGCGACAGAGTCCACTAAATATCCAGATATACCAAAGTCACACATCTTCACCTCTCCTTTCCTGTTGATCAGGATATTAGATGGCTTTACATCTCTGTGGATTACTCTGAGCTTAGAATATAAGTAGTGTAAAGCACTGACTACGGAAAATGTGATTTTCCCTAGAATGTTTTCAGGTATTGTGCGCTTGTTGTGGTAGACTTTCATGTAGAACTTGTCGAGGCTCATGTCCATGACCTCCATGCAGATCCAGACGTCCCCCTCGCGGAACATGGCACCGTAGAAGTGCACTGTATATGGACAGGCACTGGCTCTCATGGACACATCCAAGTCCATGAGCAGACGCTTCAGTTCTGTTGACTGGGTGTTGAATGATGCTGTGATTCTCTATAAGTAAGCAAGGAAAAGATCTGTCACGATAGTGTTGAAAAATGTGTATTTATCACTAAAAGTGAAAAAACATCTGCATCATCAGCATGATGCTGCCAAAGGTTTGACTAATTGTCATAGTGGTTAAAAAAATACTCCTTCACCGCTCCTCATCAGCCAATAAGGAGACACATTTATGAAAGTAGATATTTGTGCTAATTATGATGAATGATATTACCTTGACTGCCATAGTGGTGTCACTAGGAATGTGCTTCATCTTCTCCACAATGCCGTAGGCTCCGCGTCCCAAGTCACAAATCTTGATCAGGTCATCTGCATGGACAGTGAATGTTTTGTCATCAACTGTTATCGTCGTCTGCTTGTCCAAGTTTCTTGGAGGTGTACTGAGGAGTAATACGAAACATTATAAATGATGAATGTAAAAATCCACTCCACTCTATTTATCAATGGGGGTAGGCAGGAACTACAAAATTACACAATATAAAATTATGCAATGTCCAACAGTAGTATCTTTTTATCAAATAAAATCAAACTCAATTTTTCAATGACATGACCCCTCTAGAAAGCAATATATCAGAGACCACATAATTATTATCAATGATAGCCAGCAGGCTATTCTATTATCTATCTATGGTGGCATGCTTATCAATTTTACCCTTTCAAGATTTTTACCCTACTACTGCTACTGCTAGTCAAATCATTCTTCTTTTTGGTAGGTTTTAGTAACCTAGGCAGGCCTTTACTTATATGCAATAAATACTCAGTAAATTCAACAAATATTACAAATTCCCAGGTGATAATAGTATTCTTATGATAACTCATATAAATAGACTGTTGTCAGAGGTATTGTCTTCTATCACATCAACACAGACAGGTATCCCCTAATTTGAGTATAAGGAATTTCTGCATTAGCATAAACATAATTATATTCTTATTTCGATATAAATATAGAACACAAATTCTAGCTAATAGATGTCAGGTAGACAGAGTGGCGCTGGTTGACACTCACACGACCTGCTCCTCTGGAGGCTTGAAGTTGAAGCCCGGCGGCGGCAGTTTTCTCCTCGACATATCGCCAACGTCCTCCCAGCAACAACCGAGTCAAAAACCACAAATCCTATCAGAATTCCACCAAATCCCTCCACGATACGCTTCAGATCAAACTGTTGACTTAGCGGTATAAAATACAAAGTTTACATCTAAATCACACAAACATTTCACAAGGCAATATTAGGCAAAAGCTTTATACTAGTATAGCGAGAAATATACAATAATATTCAATTATTTCCAAAAATTATGCACTCGGAAGGCAGCTAGGTTTTGACATTTGAATTATTGTGTTGCCATAGTTTAACGTTATCACACCAAGCCAACAGTTTGATATTCTCGAATTCTCGATAGTCTTGATGACATTTAACTTGTGTTCTCGAAGGGTTAGGCAGCAAGGAAACTCACCTACAGGGGAAAATAAAACTTATGTTGAACAAAAAATAGTATATTCCTTTCACTTACATTCTAAATACAAATCAATCATATTAATCTTAATTAGTCATGGATGGATTAATTCACTTGGAAGAAAATCTGATTGCCCTAACAGCATCCTTTGCTTTCTTTACTGCTTCTTCTTTAATTCTATGTCGTTTCTCTTTTTCTGCCAACCCAACAACTACATCATGTTGTAATGCAC
The DNA here is from genome assembly GCA_948473465.1 of Lithophane ornitopus. Classification (NCBI taxonomy): domain Eukaryota; kingdom Metazoa; phylum Arthropoda; class Insecta; order Lepidoptera; family Noctuidae; genus Lithophane; species Lithophane ornitopus. Next base: position 14,016,469 of record OX419622.1, on the reverse strand, counting down.
TCTTAACATTAGCTTTAGCAAATAGTTTACTTAACACATAATCATCATCATTTTTTTGTTTCTCCTTCTCTTTTTTATGTTTCTTTTTTTTTACTTTTTTCACTGCTACTACATTTTCTACTTCAGTTTCTGGATCTGGAGAATGTTTTCTTTTATGTGGTTTTTTGGTTTCTTTACCAGTAATAAGTATATCTCTTTCAAGTGTTCTTTCTTTTATTGGTTTATCTTTGTAAACATTATCTTCTGTGGTCGCCTTTGCTGTATCATTTTTAGGACTTTCCTCTTCACCATGATCACTTTCTTCTTTTTCTGCATCTTCTTGGCTTTTTAAAACCGTTTTTAGTAAATTCTCTTCATAGTCCTTTTTCACATGCATATTTACTATATCTAATTCAGATAGTATGTTTTCAAATGGAATATTAGTAACTTGATCATCAACTAAATTTATTTCAGGTACTTCAACTATAGGTGGGTTCAGCAGTAACTCTCTCTTCTTTTTGTATTCTTCTCTGGGGTCTTTTTCTTCTTTATTCTCCTCTTTATCCTTAGAAATCTTCTTGCTTATTTCTCTAGCCATCCTTTTCATTGCTTCTATCTTTTTCTTCGAAAATGAGGTACTCCCACTAGAATGTCTGTCATCACTCTTCTTACTTTTTGAATTATGATCAACATTTATTTTTGTATGTTTGAAAAGAGATGCAGTTTCAGTGTCGCCATCGCAGTTCAGCTCTTCAAGAGTGAAAAGGCCCTGTAGTGTACTAGTGGTTAACACATTCTTTTGATTAGGATCTATTAATATTTTGTTACTCAGGAAATGCTTGAATATCTGTCTCTGGTAAATCTTTTCTTCAATAGTTCCTGCTGATAGTAGTCTGTAAACTGTAACATTTCTTTTTTGACCTATTCTCCAAGCCCTTTCCTTAGCTTGGTCATCAGTAGCTGGGTTCCAGTCAGGGTCATATATTATCACTCTATCAGCACCTGTGAGATTCACCCCTAAACCTCCAACTCTTGTTGTGGCCAGAAACACTAAGTATTCAGGATTTTCGTTAAATGTTTTTATCATGTTCTGCCTCTGTCCCACATTCACTGAGCCATCCATTCGCAAATACTTAAAATCTTGAACTTGTAAGTATTGCTCCAGTAAACACAACATTCCTCTGGACTGAGAGAATATTAAAGCTCTGTGACCTTGTTTTTGCCAAATTTTTAATAAAGAATTAACAACAGTCATTTTTCCAGATCTTTTGTAGTTTCCAAATCTTTCTGGGTCTATGTCATCACAATCTTCATGAGCCTCATAGAGGTATAAGTCAGGGTGATTACATATCTTCCTCAAAGTACATAAAGCAACCAATATCCTTGCTCTTATAGGGTCTCCATATTTATTATCTTTGTCTAAAATACTTCTTACAGTGTTACCAGTGAGATAACCCATATACAGATCTTTTTGTTCCTGGCTTAGAGCACAGAATAACACTTGCTCATTCTTCTCCGGTAGTTTTATATGGGTTTGAACCTCGGCCTTTGTTCGTCGTAACATGTAAGGTGTTATAATTAATTTCAATGCCTTTGCTATTTCTAGAGCAGTTGCTTCTTGGTATTCAGTAGCATTAGCATATCCCCCCTGAGTAATAGGCATTGCAAAATGATCCATAAAAGCTGCGTAAGTGCCCAAGAGTCCTGGCCTCATAAAGTCAAACAAGGACCAAAGTTCCTGTAAGCTGTTCTGCATGGGAGAACCTGTAATGAGTATCTTATGAGGAGTTTGAAACTTTTTAACAAGCTTACTGACTTGGGTGTCAGGATTCCTTATTTTGTGGCCTTCATCTAATATAATGTAATGCCATTTACGGGCTGTCAGATCTTTAGTGTACTTTACAACACCAGCATAAGTGATCAACAGGATCCCATGTGCAGTGTGCAGGTCCCTGATCAGTTGGTTATGATTTCCTGCATGGGAACCTGTGTGGTGGAGAACAGCTACTCTTAAGTTTGGGCACCAGAAATGAAAATGAGAGACCCACTGGTAAATGACAGTTGCTGGAGCAACAATTATGGTAGGCCCAAGGCCTCCCCAAGATCCTAAGTCACTTTTAGACAAACCTGCCAAAAATGCAATTATCTGAATTGTTTTTCCTAGACCCATTTCATCACCTAACAATCCTCCAGATTCTACTTGGTGTAGTTCCCACAACCACTTGACTCCAATCTTTTGGAACTTATACAGCTGCCTCCAAATAAAGTTAGGTACACACAACCCATTCTGCAGTTCATGGAGTTCTTCTGGGTCCTTGTTGCCCTCCAACACATATTGCACATCAGCTGTCATAGTTTCGCCATCGTAATTACTTGTTTTAGCTGCTGCTAAATTTTTCTTCCAGGTGTCTATTCTTTCACTGTAACTAGCTGTGTCACCATCATCCAGAATTCTCTTTAAGTTATGTTTTGTTCGAGCACTGGCGTTGGAAGTAGAGGGTCCAGCAGCTATATTAATAATATCGTCAGCCTCGTCTTCGGAAGGTAAATACTCATCGTCAGAATCTTTCTCTGAAGAAATTGTGGGTGTCCTCTTTCTGGAAGTTGTCGGCACTGGCGCATCCTTGAGTGCTTCCTTTGGAGATTGTTTTCCAAACTGTTTCGATTGTTTTTTAGATATAAATTCAGCAGCGTCTTTACTTTTTTGCGAAACATTGTCCTTTTTACTTTTAATTACAACTCTCTGTTTCGCAAGTGCTAGTTGGCTCTCTAAATATTTGTTTATATCAACCATCGTTCGTTAATGCTGCTGTCATGTATTTTTATTTGTTAACATTATTTAAATTTTCCCAAAAAAACAATTTCATTCAACACAAAAAATGCAAGTTTGGTCTTGCTTAGTGCTTGCGTTTGTTTGGTTTTGAGTTTTGACTGACACTCAGACACTGAGTTTGACATTTCCGAAGTCACTTTTATTTTGGGTCTCTCCGTTCCGTCCGGAAGTGCTGTGGCTGGCTGTGGCTAAAGCCAAGTAAATTTTTTTCATACGTATTTTTAACGTAGGTAGTAGGTTTAATAAGATATAAGTTTTGGTGCTATTATTCATTCTCACTGAAAGTAAGGAAATTAATTGAAGTATTTTTCAAAGTAAAGATAAAAAGATACTTGCTAATTATATTTAATTGAGAGATTTATAACTTTACCCAAAAACAGCTAGTTTATGTCAATGTCAAAAACCAGGCAACAGGCAAGGCAAAGGCAACGAATTGAACGAATTGTCAAATAAAATCAATAAATTGCACGTGTGGTTATAAAAATCGAGCACGTCTTTAGTGGAGGAAATATTAGTTTATTATAATAGCAGTCAATAAACTTGTACAGTATATAAGCATAATTACTTACTACGAGTATCGTATTATATCGTATAATCGAAAAGGAGTAGTAAGGATTTTGGATTTCATAACCTCGTGCATTATTTGTGTAATTAATTGAAAATGCAGAAAGTTAAAAGAAAATTTAATGAAGATGATGCTAGTTCACCTAAGAAGAAGAAGGTGAACTCGGACAATAATGAAAGGAAACCGGCGCAAGGCGAAAACGCAAAAACCAATAAATTCAAAAAGGATTTCAAGAAGGATGGTGAGAAAGGTCCAAATAAGTTTGGAAAGCCGAAATTCAACAAAGACGGGAAGGGAAAGCCGAGTTTTGGGAAAGATCAAAACAATGGATTTAAAGGTAAACCGAATTTCGGCAAAGATAAGCCGAATTTCGGTAAAGATGGCAAGGGAAAGCCAAATTTCGGCAAAGATGGCAAGGGGAAGCCGAATTTTTCGAAAGATCAAGCCAATGGAGAGAAACCGAAGTGGTCTGAGATGAAAAAGGAGAAGAAAGAACTGAGATTAGTGAGGCGCAAGGCTAAGGCCACTGCTGAAGTGTTTGAGGTGTCACACAAGGCTAAGTTGTTGGCTGCACAGATTCAAAGGTAACCTGAAAATTAACTTGTATTATATTTAACTCTTAACTAATACTGCATGATATAGAAATTGTTATTTTGATTATAAAACTGTAATTTGTTCTTTTAAATCATAATTTATTAGTGCAAATACTGGAGACAATTTATTTGTGAACAATTTTGTTTTAACTTGAGGTTGACCTCTTTTATGTACTGTTTACATTACATTCATACATTTAATTTAGTTTTTAAACCAAACCATGTCCATTGCTTGGACTGCTCCATTTATTTTTCATAAAACGTTTAAAATTATGATTAATAAACGAATTGATTGATATTTTATTATATTAACAGCAATAGCATTACTAAGCGAACTAATCCTTAATATATTTCAGGAAAGTAGTAAAACAAGATTTCAGGATGAACTCTTGCAAAGAGCTCCACTGTCTACTAAAAGGGCACTACAAATCAATAGCCCTAACACATGATCTTAGCCGAGTCATACAAGTCCTACTAAAATACGGTCCTGACGACATAAAGAATGATATAACTGAAGAACTTTTAGACTTAATGGTTCAAATGGTCCAGTCAAAGTATGGGCAGCATGCCGTCAAACGCATATTGAAGTATGGTACTGAGTTTATTCGGCATGAGGTTCTAAAGAAGTTCTTTGGTCACATTGTCTCTATAGCTACGCATGCGATTAGTGCTCCAGTATTGGATTATGCATATGGAGAATTTGCTACTAAGAAAGAGAAGTGGCATATGCAACAGGAGTTCTATGGGGACATTTATAAAAATGTGAGTTGATTTAGTTTCTCTATTCTAATAATAAATGGTTATAACCTGTTGACCGCCCAGTCAGGTTAATACGACAAATGTTTTCCTGTCTGTGCCGCCTCAGACGTTACATACGAACCTATGTTATTTATTTTATTAATTATGTACACACAGTAAATACATAGGAATATAGGGTTCTTTTTTTTTATTTCATTGCCTTACAAGAAGGCAAGGCCCTATTATTTCTTAACTGTTATTTAGCCACAAAAATAATATAATACTTACCACAAAGTCAAAGATAATTTCAATTAGGCACAAGAATGCACTAATGAATGTCAAAATTTACAAAAAAAAATTGAATTGATTCTAGTAGAGGTGACTAGAATACATTTTTTTTTTGTAAATTGTCCAAAACGTAGTTATCATTACAAATTAAAGACCACTTCACTTTCAAATTAAAATATATATTTCTTTATGCCATGTAAAACACAAATCATTTTATACTTGGTTTTGAAGTATGTATAATTATTTATTTTTCTACATTTCCTTGCAGACAAAAGATGACAAAGTGAAGACGATCAGCGACACATACAAGGACAGTCCTGAGATGAGAACTGCCGTCCTGCAAGCCTGCAAGGCTAACATACAGAAGATTCTAGACAAGAATCTACATGATGGAGAGTAAGTAATTTATATTTCAGAACTTATATTTGAACACATAACGTAACATCACGCCTGTAATCCCCGACGGGTTAGGCAGAAGTGTACCTTTTGTATAGTACACCAATACTTCGCCAGTTACCTATATTTAAGTCCCATGTAATAGGGGCGAGCCTATTGGCATCCATCGGGCACCATTACAGACTCTGGGCTGCTACTGAGAAATTCTTGAATTATATTTGAAATGCTGACTTTTATTCTCTGCCTCTGCTAATAGATTCACAATTATTCAGAAACTCATACAAAGGCCTTTGACAGCTTTCCAATATTTTCATAACAACTGGCTTGGTATCTACTGCACAAGTGTCAACAAACAATCAGAAAATGAAGATTATACAAAAAAAAATAAAGCCATTCAGCTACTACCACCACCTGGTGTACTATCCACCAGTTCAGTTTTTGCATATCTGCCAGATAAAATACATTCTGCATAGTAATGGAATTTTCGAAAAGATTTACTAAAATTATGTCGAAACATTCCAGGTTATTCCACTCAATCCTTTACGAATACATCCGCGAATGCAGCGCAGAAGACCGCGTGGAACTGATCTCGACGCTCAGCCCACTCCTAGTGCCGCTCAGCAACTCTCTGCCGGGCGCAAACGCAGCCTCCATCTGTGTGTGGCAAGGCACTAATAAGGATAAAAAGGTAAGAAAAATAAGGATCTATATGAAATATATCTTGTTTTCGAACTTGTAAAGGGTTCAGAACAAGCTTGCATCAACCCCCTAACGTCCAAATGAAATAATTGAGAGTTTTACTGAGTTAATGTGGATGGCTAATGGACCATTGCTCAATGGATTTATTATTTAATCCAGCTTTTCTTGCTTCTACGTTGTGTGCGGAGGTCCGGTGCGGTCCGCATAGTGGTTATTTTGGCCCACAGTTCATTAAGGTTGATGCGCTAGGGTGGCCCGCGAAATTCAAATTTTCTTACGTTTTTTGCAATTTATATATATAAACATTAGAATCAGCAATACAACTCTCTAAGTTCATGTAAGTGTATTGATTGACGATTTCATGAAATTTTCATTCAATACACTTACATGAACTTAGAGAGTTGTATTGCTGTTTCTAATGTTTATAATTCTGTAAATCCATATTTGTTACGGCCGCTAATAATATTTAGATCAACATACAACCTGATACTGACCTGCAAATTGCAAAAAACGTAAGAAAATTTGAATTTCGCGGGCTACCCTAGCGCATCAACCTTAAGCAAAAATGGCCCGACAATTTAGCTGGTGTCTGTTGACATTACAGAATTATTTGAAGTCATCTTAAGCACAGATAAATACAGATGGTTCACTCCGCAAAATCATTTAAATAAAAAGCGAAAGTTGCTACCACACAATAAAGTACAATTCAGGTCGCACAGCGCTAAATACCTATAGTTATATTCACCTAGACGTCCTGCTTATATTACGCTCACTGATTTGGCCCTACAAGACGAGCCCGCCGCGTACTTGTAGCTTCATTTCATACCTAAAATGCGAAGTGAACCATTTGTATTCATCTGTGTCTTAAGTTAGAGACACATACAGTACCTAACCCCAATTAAGTTCATTAAATGGAAGTTCTTACTTATGTAATAAGAGTTCTAACGTAAAATTAATTTCGTTGACTTGCAGACTATATTGAAAGTGGTAAAGGAACACGCAGTAGCACTCAGTAAGCATAAGACTGGCTACCGCTTACTGATTGCCATCTTTGATTCCGTCGACGACACGGTGCTAGTGAGGAAAGCTATTGTATCAACATTAGCTAGTAATTTGAAGGACATTGCTAAAGACCATTGGGGTAACATGGTAAGTTTTTAATATATTTATAGCGCTACAAGGTTCTTTTGGCGCGTGGTCTAAATCGAAACTAACACCGCTATTTTGGTTTTTGAATACATTGACAAATCAATTTGTACAAAAGTTTACCAGTAGCGCCCTCCGTCAACGTCAGTCGAGCGCCAAAAGAACCTGTCAACTGTTCTTTTCTGTAAATAATTTGAATACATAGAGCTTTTCAAGTTATTATTAAAGCAAGCCTATACTGTCCCATTCGTGGGCAAAGGCTGCTTCGTGCCAAAAATGTTAATAAAAAAATTATTTTAACATTATAAATTTATTTTAATATTATAACTGTTACTAACGTAGTTTATAGGTTTGAATCTGAATGTGTTCGAAATAAATAAATAATAATCATATTAAAAAAAAAAAGGCAGTTTGACTGTGAGCAGTGGTGGTCCAGTGGTAACGGCCACGACTAGTTGTAGGTCGTAGGTTCGAACCCTGACAGGCGCTTTACTTTGTGTAAATTATTTCATTGACACTGCTCTCAAAACGGTGAAGGAAAACATCGTGAGGAAACCGGCATGTCCTAGAACCAAAAATTCGAAGACAGACATGTGACATCTACCAACTCGCACTGGGCCCGCGTGGTGGATTACGGCCCGCTCCCTCTCACAGAGAGGAGGCCTGTGTCCTAGCAGTGGGAACATTATAGGCTGATTATGCAGTTTGACTGTAATAACATACACTTGGCCCCTTGAATTGAAACCAAGGATGGCGGAGATTATCAATAAAATCACTTCACAAGAAGCAAAAACAGCAGATCAGTTACAGAAATATTGTACTTACTTTTCAGACATTACACTGGTTAGTAAAACCCAAAGATTCAGGGGCATTCCACCCCAGTTTCATCAAGTTCCTTGAAGAGGGCGCCAAAAGCGGCACGTCCAAGAAAGATGCCGAGCTTAGAGTGTCCGAACTTAGGGAGGCGATCCTGCCCGGTTTGAAGAAGGATATGGAAGAAGACCCTGGGTTTTGGCTCAGTAGTAAGACGAATATGCTGTTGACTGTAGCTGTTCTGTCAATAGGTATGTGTAACATAAGTTAAAATACCATTGGAAGGAATAAAGTTTTAGGTTTGTTTAGGCTGGTCTAATGAATGATCCCTTTAACGCTATCATTACTAACTAATTTAACATACCTATTCAAAGACTTAGTCCATTACAGTTTTTGATTGATTTATGAACAAGAAGTTTCCTCTGGTAAATTCGTCACAGTGTAACAACAGATTGTTCAATATAACTTGTCCCGTGCCGTCATGTTGGCACCATTGTTTGTCAAGCTTAGTTTCAATACTAATAGAGTTCAAAATGGCAACGGACAGAACAGTGCTAAAAATCGCGTCACTGGACAAGTTATACTGTAAACATATTTTTATTAGTGTAGTCATAATTATTGAACTAAAGAGAAACTTCTCCGTGCCTCGGAAAGCACGCTAAGCCGTTGGTCCCGGCTGTCATTTGTGGATCTTTGACAGTCGTTACGGGACGTCAGAAGCCCGAAAGTCTGACAACCAGTCTTACCAAGGGGTATCGTATTACCCAGTTACTGGGTTGTGAAGGTCAGATAGGTAGTCACTTAATGTAAAATACTGGTATTTAGCTGCATCCGGTTAGACTGGAAGGCGACCCCAATATACTTGGGAAAAGGCTAGGCAGATGATGAATTATTGAACTAAAGAGTAAAGTGAACTACCATAAAATATTTTGTCTTACAGAATCAACAAAAGAAATCCTAGAAGGCTTAGCGAAGGTTATCTGCCAACCTGAGTGGCGCATTACGGCTGATGGCAAGGACCTACTGGCGGTGGAAGACGCCGGAATTCACATGTGTCTCAAGAAGCTGGCAATACTGGACAAAGACAAGGATGGCAACACTTTGGGTGAAGCCATTGCTGAACACTTGGAGGATGACACTGTGAGTGGAACATTCTACTTTTTTCTTGCATTCACTGTCACCTGCATAGAAATTGGTTACTTCTCGAAGGGTACCCAATTGTTCCGCACACTTTACGCACGCACTTTTTATGATCCGTCACAATATATCGAATTTATATATTACACAATAAAGTACACGCCCTGCGTAGCACCGCGCATCTCAGCGTACTTTGACACGTGTCAACCCTCGCACTGAAATTATACCTTTTCATGAAGAAAATAAGATTGATTATTATTAAAAAGTGCGCGAAGCGTCGCGTCGCTTCACGTCGCGGTCTGAGCTGACCCATATGCGTAAAATTGTGTGGTTCTGTAAATAAAATTTTCAGTAGGTATGTCCCAGAAGTATAGCGAAGTTTTTTTTAGATCAGTCTAGTACTTTACTGTGAATCAATGACTGTAATCAAGTGTAGCATACACTATCGAAAGGCAAGTTTTTTTTTGCCTCGTTCTTACGTGTCCTATGTACTTTTCCAGATCAAATCGTGGCTGCCAACCAACAGGGGATGTTTCTTCATTCTAAAACTAATTGAAAGCAACGAAAATACCGTTACCAGCGCTTTGAAAAAGAAAATTAAGCCTCATGTAAATATCCTGAAACAACAAACGTCTGAAGGCGCGAAACATTTGTTACAAATAGTGCAGAAAAAATAAACTATTTTTTTACATTTGGTTTTTTCTTTAGCATCCATCCCGTATTGGCCCACTGTAGGCCAGAGGCCCCTCTGTTTTCGACCCACTTCTGATCTCTGCTATTACGGCCTACGGGCCAGTCGTCAGAAGAAGTCATCTTCGAGAGCAAGTTGCCATGATGTCAACGAACCTTTGGGATTACTTCAGAACTTCATTCTTGTGTACATAATGGAGAATGAATCTGCCTGCCTTTCTTAAATAAAATGATAAAAACGATTTCTCTGTCTGTATCTCCGTTAGCTTGCTTATAACGTGAGAACAGGGTTCTGACATTATAAGCTGGCTAACGGAGGTTAGCGTCAAGATGGAGGGACCAAGCCTTGGATTCCAAATCAGCCTACATCAAATTTTAATACCAAAAATCTACTATTTGCTACCTTTCCTATAAATTTAGCTACCTCAATCCATTGAGGTAGCTAAATTTATAGCAAAGCGTAGTTATTCAATATACTTGGTATTTTGCTGAATAACTACGTATACGTATACGGCTATCCAATAGCATGTCTGACCCAATTGTTGAATCGTCAAGATGGAGGGACCAACTATTATCCTACTAATATTATAAATGTGAAAGTTTGTGTGTTTGGATGTTTGTTACTCAATCACGCAAAAACGGCTGAATGGATTTGGATGAAATTTGGTAAACAGATAGTTTATAACCTGGATTAACACATAGGATACTTTTTATCCCGATATTCCCACGGGATCGAGACTTACGCGGGTGAAACGGCGCAGCGATCGATATTTCTCAAACGGTTCATGTTAGGGACAATCATATTTCTACGGTAGAATTAAGGTATTAAAATACTATATATGTAGGATACTCCTCCGACCAGCGTATCCATTTGGTCCCTCCATCTTGACGTCAAGATGGAGGGACCAAGTATTGTGCTGAATAACTACGTATCCATTGAGGTAGCTAAATTTATAGCAAAGGTAGCAAATAGTAGATTTTTGGTATTAAAATTTGATGTAGGCTGATTTGGAATCCAAGGCTTGGTCCCTCCATCTTGACGCTAACCTAACGGAGTTATAGGGAACTTATCAAGCTCTGGCCACACTGAGGCGAATCCCGCGCAACATGCGAGAGGCGCCTGCGCACATCTATTGCTTTAATCGAAGTACTGGGACATTTCGCGCCCTTTTGAACACCTCCATACAAGTTAGCTTCATTCCGCATCCCGTACGGAATTCAGTGTTTTTTATTCAAAGATAATAATGTTCTCTGGCTAGGATTCAGTACCTTTATGTTTTGTCAAGTTTAGCTAGCATAAAATAAAACCACTATTCATTATCCAAGGTTATTTATTGTGTCTTCCCATACAAATTATTTTCTATTTACACATTAAATTAAATAGATCACAATTATTACAATAAAAATATCCTGCGTCTATGTAATAGCAGATCAAAAAATACTTTTATTACTAAGCCTAAGTTTTGAATTATTTCAGGCTCCTAAGAGCGATAATAATATGATGAAAAGATTTAATACAACTATATACGATAGTAGAATTTTGTGCAAACAAACATTATAATTTATGTAACAAGGGTGCGGCGCATGTAGCGCGGTGTTTCCCCAGCGTATACGTTCGAGGAACGTCTACGCGAGATGCTAAGGGCTAAACACTACAGCATATTCTACAAAACAGAACTATTAAAAAAAAAAAAATTAACCCTCCTTTTTTCTTCGCCGTAGTCGGGTAAAAATGGGAACAATAATATTTGTGCGGCCTAGACAATAATTTTATCTACATATTTCAGTTTAATAGACGTAAAGTATTTTTGAATATTGCCAAAATTCGCTCTCAATAATTAAATTCGTATCCAGCCACGTGTGGCAAGCTGTCTATTCAGAAAAATTAGATACTTATTGTAAAATGGAGGTAATGTTTAGTTACATTATCATTTATATTTGAAATAATAAGTCAGTTATTCTAGCATATAAAGAGGTAAGTTGCAGAGTGAGACCAAAAATATAAAAAGAACGTTAGCTGTCTACAAAGACAAGTTGACAATCTGGAAATGGAAGTAAGTACAAAAAATTTTTTTGGGAAATTATACACACCCAAGTCCCCTACATATTTGTATGAAATATGAAAAAAAAAAAAAAAACAACATGGAGAAAAAAAATCATATGCCAGTTGATTATTTGACATGCTTTCATTAATACCCTAGAGCTATGGGATTAAAAAAACACGTTGTATTTATTCATTTGATTTTGCGGCTATCCCGAATGATGCCGACCCGAATAAGTATCTAGCACGCCTAAGGTTGATCGCAAGCGATGATACACTACTGTCTCTTGAACTCAAAATTATAATATGTTCAGAGTGGAAATGTCTCTTCTATAAATTCTTATTCCATGTTGGAAGAAACAGCCCCGCTGCTTCTCAATAGACAGAAGTACGATGGTAGTACTGTTCTATCAAAGACATCTAGTATGGGCACTTCCAATTCTTACCCTAATTATATTGATCACTGAGTGAACTAATAATGTTTTTATATACATACAATAAACCTATAAATATTATACCATCATGTCATTCTTTTGTCCAAAGCTTTCCTATATTTTTATCAGTAATATCATTTACTATGTTCATTGTCCTTTCCAGCAAGTCTTCTTGGATGGAGTCAATTGATCTAAAAGAGAATAAAAGATGTCTTTAATTTTTTGGGTTACACTAAATTTGAGCTACAGAGTGAGTAAATTTTCCACATATGAGTAAGTTTTCTACATAATATTATTTTTGGGCTTCCACATAAAGGCTCCCACAAACAGGCGCGGCGCGGGCGCGACAAGGGTAGCGCTGCTAGTCGCGCCATTTTGCACGAGCCTTAATGCTAAAGAACTGCAAGTAATTATTAACCTGTTAGCGTCCAGCACTTCCCAGTTATCTTCTTTCAACATGGAATATGTTTCAGACACTTTCTTCTGGAAATTCAGTACTTCATACCTGTGTGGAAGATAATACAAAATACTAATAATCTTAAAATATATTCATACTATGATAAAAACTATTCAGTTGCATCCAGTTAGACTAGAATCCGACCCCAATAGTTGGGAAAAGGGCTAGGAATATTGACTATGATAAAAACACCAACAATGCATGGTGTGTGGTGACAACTTTAAGCTCAGGGAAAACCACTTTAATTTTTAGCACCAGATAAATCGTCGTACACAAAACCTATATGAATTTATTTTACACCTAAACCTTCCTCATGAATCACTCCGTCCATTGGTGAAAACTGTATGAAAATCCTTTGGGTAGTTTGTCACTTTATCACCTTCAAACGGACTGACACGCTGCAACTTTGTTTTATAATATGTAGTGATATATCTGCATGCCAAAGAAAAAGCATAAACTTGTTCTAAATTGATAAGATTTGTTTATCTCAGAGTCACTGACCTTTCCATGCCAAATCCGTTTCTTTGTTTGATTGAGTCAACTGGCATAGTGAGGAAGAAAACCTTATCTGGTTTAGGCAGACCTACATCTGGGGACTTGCACCAATTTAAGTCTAAACCTGAAACAAAATTATACATGAATAAGTACAGACAGACAGATTTTAATTTGCAACCTTCCACATATTTTTAAATTTTATTAATTTTAAGTACACTCGCGGAACACAAAGGTTTAGCAGTTGCCAAACACGTTCTTTCGCACATACCTCAATTCAAAATGCTATTTACGTTCATCATGTGAGCTATCCAGTCAGAAAACTAATACAGCCTCATACATGCAAGTAAAAATGTCTCTGAATGCAGGAGCTCGTGGCTAAGTAATAACAGCCGCACGGGTCGATCCATCAGGTTAAGCTACGCTTGCCGAGATTGTTCCGTGGATGGGTGAGCATCTTTACATACTGACAGTCCTCCATACCTCGGAAAGCACGTTAAGCCGTTGGTCCCGGCTCTCCCGAAAGCCCGAAAGTGTGACAACCAGTTTTACCAAAGGGTATCCTATTACCCAGTAACTGGGTCTGATAGACAGTCACTCCATGTAAAATACTGGTATTCAGCTGCATCCGGTTTAAACTGGAAGGTGACTTTTCCCAACATAGTTGAGATAAGGCTAGGCAGATTGACATGCAAGTAAAAATGTTTCTGAAGGTGCTCAATCTTTTTATTATGTGACTGTACATAGCATTTTAGATCTAAAACAGTAGCTTCCAAAGATCAGGAACAAGGTACTAGAAAAGATACCTTACCTTTGGCAGCTGAGAAGGCGACACCAGAATAACAATATCGGTCTACAATTAATGTGGTGCCTGCTTCCAACGTCTTTATTATGTTCTTGGCTCTCTCCCATCTGTTTGCTGAGAACAGCAGGTGAATCACTTCATCTGACAAATCATTCTGGAATAGATGAAGAACTTTATATCAGTAATGGGTCAAATTCTTTACGATTTACCCTTTTTTTTATTTTTTGTGCGTGGGAAATCATCAAATGACTTCTCCCGCTCTGGGCGGAGCGGAAGGGCGTGTCAGACTTTTACTGACTAAAACCCACCCATGTTCCTTCAGTTGCCTGTTGCCAGGGTCCCGGTATCCCATTAGGACTATCCCGCAACCCTGGCAGTTTACGTTTTACCCTGCAGTGGGACAATAATAGGCTCATATTATTATTATAATGGGTCAAAATTTAGCTTAAAATTATGTAACACTAGCTTTGCAGTTTGCCCATGTGGTTGTCGTAAATTATCCCACGGGAACTTATACCATTTAAAGGAGGCGAAAGGATGTTCGCATAGCTAATGGTCGAGGAAAGGTCATTGATTCGACTGGCGCCGCGCGGTCCACCTTAATTATTTTGATCCGCGTAATTTTAAATCTTTGATTATTCATTTAAATGATATAATGTCAAGGCATATTTTAATTTTCATTAAACTGGTCAAACTGGTTTGCTTCAGAAATAAAAAATTTGAAAGACTAAAGTGGTTACTGTGGATTATAGTTTCGTCATGTCCGTCTGTCTGTCTGTTTATTAAAAAATTTTTACATGTAGAATCCTGTAAAACATTAATTTTATGTATGTGTTACGGTCTACGCGGCACACGCCCCCAGTCAGCACGATTTATTCCGACATCTTCAGCAATAATTGTCATATTTCAGCCGATTTACACAAACTTCCTTATGAATCACTCTGTCTATTGATGAAAACTGTTTGAAAACCCGTTCAGAGTTTTTGATTTTATCGCAAACAGACACAGACGCGGCGGGGGACTTTGTTTTATAATATGTAAGGACTAGAATTGTTGTTTTTTTTCCCAAGTCTTGTGAGTTGTGGTCTATTGATGCAATGGGGATTCACAATCTGGCCGCATTTCATCGTTAACAAAGAGGGTTCAACACATAGAATTCAACAGAATTACATACATTCATGGGACTTAAACATAACAGGCGAAATGTGGGTGTACTGCCTAACCCTTCAGAGAATACAGGCGTGATATATGTATATATTAGGAGTGAGGCATATTTATCGTCACAGATAGAAATAACAGATATTAAAAAATAGCAGATAACAATTGCTCCTAATGATAAAAAATATCTGTTACTTAAAATCACAGATCCTCAAGACTGTTACCTCAGCTGCTACTGTTAAAATATTGGATACGATTTTCGACTTTAACGAAAATAAATAAAGAAGATATTCAATTGAGATTTAAGTACGTATTTATCATCCGTACAAAAATAACAGGCTGTTATTTTATAACAGAATAGATACGATTTTCGAATTTAAACCAAAAGAAACAAAGAAGATATTTGATTGAGATTTAAATAAGTATTTATTGTCCGTACAAAAATAACAGGCTGTGATTTAATAACAGATATTTGGATTATTCTTTTATTCTTTTGTCACAGTCACAGTGATAACAGATATCGTATTTCACCTGTTACAACCCATCTCTAGTATATATTCATCATCATCATATCAGAAAGATACTGATGTCATAGGCATGTTCAATACAACAAAATGATAGTAGGTATTAATTTATCTTTATCCGGACTTGTACAATAACCAGATTAGATAACTGCATGCACCTATAATTATACAATCTTAAAAATTATCTGACATAGGCATACAAAAGTTTTAGATAACAACTTTAATTTAGATAATATAAATAATATTAAGATTGATATAATCTATAGTAAATTACCTTCAATTGTAAATAACTGTTTATGATTTTTCCAACATCTGTTTCTCGGGCTGGGAAATTGGTGTATTCTGCCTGAATGTTCTTCTTCTTTAGATTCTCGACTGTAGGAGAAAATTTATTACATCAGAGCTTCTAAAATCTCTATATTCCAAGTAACAGTAGAATTATTTTAAATAATTTTAAGCCTCAGAGCTGGGCTGGATTTTTTGTAGGTCTTACAAATACATTGCTGTTGATATGAGAATTAAGCTAATTACTATCCAGACTATACCCTTTGCACAGAAAGTGGACAAGTCTTCAAAGAATTCCTGGGTCAGAGGAACGTCTTAGGGTCGTAGATACAAAGTCAATAAATTTCGAGGGCATTTAAGTAATTTTTTAAATGTGTTCTCTTGTACCAGTGGCGTACTACCTGGATTCGACCTTATCGGTAAACCGGTTGTAAATACAGGTAAGGATTCACTAACCAAGTGTTCTAGCTTGTGTCGACTTTCCAGTTCTATCTACCCCCTCAATGACTATTAGGGCACCACGTTTCATCTT
Source organism: Lithophane ornitopus (assembly GCA_948473465.1). Classification (NCBI taxonomy): domain Eukaryota; kingdom Metazoa; phylum Arthropoda; class Insecta; order Lepidoptera; family Noctuidae; genus Lithophane; species Lithophane ornitopus. The sequence goes on along the minus strand of OX419622.1, from coordinate 13,999,864 downwards.
CAGATGATTATTCTGTAACAACTGTAAATCTTGTTGACCCTACGAACAAAATAAATACAAAATCAGACCCCGTGTCAGTGATTATTGTCCCTTGCAGTTTATCTCCCTTTCAGTGAATTCAGCGAGGATATAAATGAACTGGTAAACAAACTAGCAGTAGCTGACATTCAAAATAATTACCTATCTATGACACTAACACAACGCAAATGACCTACTACTATTTACGTTTCTTTTGAAATAAAATTTGGTTAAAAAATCCCAATTCCACTACCACAGTCCACTGCTTTGACAGGTTTGACAGCAAGCAAAGTCAGCAAAACATTCGTTTAGCGGGAATGAATAATAGAGTAGAGTAGAGCGTAGAGCCAAGATCACATTACAAAAAAAAAAAAAACAACCGACTTCTAAAAAAACACTAAAAACGTGAAAAATAACTTTATTTTCGGAAGTCGGTGTCTTTGCTTTTCAATTTTCGTTTTTTGCCACCGACTTCCGAAATTAAAGATATTTTTCACGTTTTTAGTGTTTTGTTGGAAGTCGGTTGTTTTTTTTTTGTATAAAATTTTTGAAGAAGTCGATTGAACTTCAGACGTAATCACTTCAGCCGGTCAGCCGTATTCAATAGGTTTTCCTGTTCTACTTTCAAAGTTTCAAAACAGGTTTTTTTTATATTATATTTGCTTGTTGTGTTCAAGTGTTCACTGAACACAAGCGAGATCGAAGGTTGCGGTGTACCTACATTATGTACAGCAGTACAGTAGCCATGGGCGTCTTACGTGACCAGCTGGGATGATTACCTATTTATGATGAATGCAAAATCGTAAAAAAGATGCTACACATCGTTATAAACGGTATAAGTGTGCAGTGAGTTTGTTTGTTTATTTGTTTGTTTGTTACGCTTTCACGCTAAAACGGCTGAACGGATTTGGATGAAATTTGGCACAGGGGTAGACCATGATCTGGAATAGGACATAGGATACTTTTTATCCCGATATTCCCACGGGATCAAGACTTACACGGGTGAAACCGCGGGGCGCAGCTAGTAAATTAATTAATGAAGTAAACCAAATGGCTACATTGGCTGTAATAAAAACAAAAGGGGCGAACTGAGAAAGCTAGGGGAGACGAAAATTGAAAAAAAGTTGCCAGGATCCGAAATATTCTTCATATCTGGAAGATTTTGTTACTGTGAATTTAGGGATAGTTAGCAAAGTATTTATGTATTCCGAGTCTGGGCAAAAATGCATTTTACACTACAACTATCGGCTCCGACTTAAATAGACACGTTTGAAACAAATATTGGAATTTTTAACACTCGCTCGCAACTGGCAGCCCCCCTACCAAACGTCATTTTAGAATCAACTGCGCTGCGATCTCGCGTTCGACTGTTGGATTTCTTTGTTTTTATTTTTTATAAATAAATGTAAGTTTACCTATCGTGTAATAATTTTATTTTAATCATGAAAAAGGGATACAAAGTTACCGATGTTAAGAGGGAGAAGAAAATAGGCGTTGCTGCCGAAAATCTGGAAGAGTTGATCGAGAAATCATGCAAAAAGTTAGGCGTAAGTAGAAATTACTTTGTTATGTGGATTTATCGTGTCTGAAATGTTGTATAATCGGGATTTTGATGTATTATAATGCTACTTTAAGTCATGATTAGGTGTGTTTATCGTTGTGAGAAATGGGTCAGTGTGAAGCCTTGACTGATATTTCCCTACCTTGACCTAATTCCGCGACTCGGGATTTCCAGTTCAATGTCAGCTGCGCAGAGTGCAGACTATGCGTGGCGGAGGACGGTACGCAAGTAGATGACGACGAGTACCTGGCCACGCTGCCCTCGCAGACACTCTTCATATTATTGAAGAATACAGAGAAAATGGTTACTGGTATGATTTGTAACAAAATTGAAAATGCAGTCGAAAATATTAGGTTGTGGGTAGATTAAACTTTGTTTAAAAATCAATCTGGTAGATCATCTTTTCAGCCAAGTAATGTCCAGCTGTGGACATTACTTGGCTGAATATTCTAATGAGATGATGTCTAATGGGAAACCATTAGAAATTAATGATGTTCGCGGATGAATGCAGGAAAAAGATCTAGTTAGTTAGAAGATTGTGACATAAGCGTATGACTGTCGAAGTAGTTGTATACTTTTGTTATTGTTCATTTAATGTGTTTGTGTTTTTAACAGAGGCCTTGGCTGTTTTATTTTAAAATAAATAAATAACAGCATCCTTATAAAACTGGTACATAGGTATTAAAAATAACAATATGTAGGTTCGGAATGTCTGATAAACTTCCTTTTCCTAGACTTTGACTACTACTATGATCTGATCCGGTCCCACAAGAAGGACTACATCGACACAGGGGCTGCAGCCAAGGAGTTTCTTAGCACCAACATCAAGGAGAAGTTCAAGGTGTTCCAGAAGTACATTCCAGCTGCTGACGATGCCCGAACTATGCTTAGTGAGAGGACACAGGATCCAAGGTGGTTTGAAGGTAAGACTTGTTAAACTACATTCATTAGCATCATCATCAACATTTCAGCTGAAAGAAGTCCACTGCTGGACATAGGCCTCCCTAAGCATCGCCACTTCGCCTGGTTCCTGCGGCCTTTACTAGGTTATACATTACATAATTTTCATTTTATTCATTTGGGAAAAGAGTTTTTGGAAGAATTTCTGGGAGGACTTTGTCCAGTAGAAGGACAGAACAGGCAAAAATATATATTAATTACATTTTTATTGGTTGACTTTTTTAACTATACAGTTTACACCTCTGCCTATCCCCTTGAACTTGACCTTGTGATACAGGAGTGATTTTATGTTATGTTATTATTAAAGTTGATCAATCCGAAAAGGACATTACTCTATCATGTTATTCCAGTGAGTTATAAATTAGCAAAGCTAATAAAGAGGTTCTAAACAGTCAATTTTTAATTAATCCCTACTTTTTTTCACAAACTTTCTCATCTCTATTCATTCGTGTGTTCGTTTCGGGATTCGGGAGTTTTTATAGCACAACTTTGTTCTAGTAGGACTGTAATGGATTGGCAGGAATAAAACTTGTATTTTATATCTTAAAGGACCTACTAATTGTACCTACTAATAATAAAGCTGAAGAGTTTGTTTGAACGCGCTAATCTCTGGAACTACCGATCAGATTTGTAAAATTATTTTTGCATTTGAAAGCCCAATTCTTGAGGAATGTGATAGACTATTTAACATCACGCTACGACCCTTAGGAGACGAGCTAAAAGAACGCTGAGCGAAAACGAAGTAACAGCGCGGGCGGGCGATGCGGTGCACGCGGTCGGAGGCGGAGGGAACTTTATAACTAGCTTTATATATATGTATAAGTATGGTTGTTATTTTAGTATATTGTGGGTATCTTACGACTTCCACGCGAACGAAGTCGCAGAAGCTAGTGCTATTAAAACAGACGAGGACTAGCTTAAGGGAGAAATGGGTTTTGTGATTCAATTTACCGAATTTAGAAAACTGACTTACAAGTCAAAGGCCAGTAATACCCGTGAAGCATCAAACGAGCTGAGACCCTCTAACTCAAAGAAATGTTTAAGTACCTTACCTACCTACCTTGTACCAATTTCTAGCTCCCGTATTCTTGTAATACGTATATTATATTATATCCTAAATCATAATATTATATGAAAATGTTCACAGGTTTGGAACCGTCAGAAAAAACTAAAGAGCAGTCAATGTCGAAACGCGTGAAAGATCGTATGCGTGGATACTACTACAAAACAAAATCTGCTCTCCAGTCGTCTGACGTCTACACACAATCAAAGAACGGTCGAGGTAAGAAACTCATAGACCAGTTCTTGACAGACCTAAAAAACATACTTGAATCTTACAAGTATAATGAGACTTACTTCAACCGCAAAGCGAACAAAAGCTCGCGTATTTGCGACGAGAGTGGTTTGTTCCAATGCGGAGGCCTTTGGAGCACCGACAAGTGTCTCTACGAAGGAGAACACGTCATCAACCCTTACCGAAGCCGTGAAGAGCGCATCATATTCCAAACCTGGAATCTCGACCATAAGATTGAGCTGTCAAGGTCCATTATCCCTAAAATTTTAGAAGCGATCGACGGGTTGTTCAGCGGTGATATTAAATGTATTTTATGTGATAAAGATTCGAAGGTAGGTGGGATCGAAGCCGATAGGTATTACTTGCAAATATTTACGCGGGAGAATCTTAAGCTGGTGCACATTGTGTGCCATTACAAAGGTAAACACGACGCAGAGTCTGGCGTGTACACGCTGTGCAAGAAATGTTATGGCGGCCAGAGTATTGAGTATAAGTAAGATGTTTTAGTTAAATAAGTGTTCAGTACAGATTCAGAATTCTAGGGCATTTATCGATGTTGCCACTGCCTATAATGTCGACGTAATGTTATTGAAGCTCGACAGATATAATTTGGCCCTTAATTTCCTTTTAAATTGATAACAAAATTTTAAGGAAATTATATTTCCTAGGATACTGAATCTGTTTTTAAACTTAACTGCAATATATTAGCAAACAAAGTATATTTCTATACAATTAATACGTTATATTATATGCTATATTTTGTGCTATATACGCTATATTTTTAACGACCTGTGATAGGCGCTAATTGAATTGAATCTTGTTGCGTTGTTAAATGGTTTATTAACGACAGATAATGTAATATGAGAGCTGTAAATATTATTTTGTAAGTTTTTGTGCACTGTTTTACAAGTCATAAGTTTTTTTACATACTACCAAAGATCATATTCAAAATTGAAATATTTTTATTTGGGGACATGTCAGGCCTTTGCCAACACTTTTTTTTATTTTGGGGAATCATCAAATGTTTTCTCCCGCTCTGGGCGGAGCGGGAGGGCGTGTCAGACTTTTATTGACTAAAACCCACCCGTGTTCCTTCAGTTGCCTTTTGCCAAGGGTCCCGGTCCCTTTCGGACTTTCCCGCAAACCTGGAGGCCTACCCTAAATTGGCATAATAATTATATTTTTTTTTAGTCAAAGTACTTAAAACAAATGTATATGTATACAACATTAGTTTTTGTTTTACATTTTTGTCTATTTAACTGAATACAAATGTATGGAACAGCAGATTTTTTCTATTCGCGATTTCAACGTTGGTCCCATAGAAAAAGTGGTTCAAAATGATGAGTACAATGACCCCTTTTCGGGTTTAGCATAAAAGCATAAACAAAAACTAATGTTGTATAAATAAATGTGTACCTATTCAGTCCTCGAATCCGATTCGAGTAGCGAAACTTTACGCGAGTCTATTGAATTGAACTACTGTGGTTTCGCTGCTATGGTTCCGCAGCGGAGGTGTTCTAAGAGCTAAGACTCTATAATAACGTCTTCATTGTGGTGTCCGTACGATATTATTATGCATTAGGGCGTTTGTGCACTACAAGGAATTTTAGTGTCCGGCAGTAAAAATGTGAACGCAGCAGTATTACTTGAAGTACGATAAAAACTTTTTACAAAAAAAAAAAAACAACCGACTTCCAAAATACTAAAAGAAAGTGAAAAATAACTTCAATTTCGGAAGTCGGTGTCTTTGCTTTTCAATTTTCGTTTTTTGCCACCGACTTCCAAAATTAAAGTTATTTTTCACTTTTTTTGGTTTTTTTTTGAAGTTGGTTGTTTTATTTTTGAAAAAGTTTTTATTTTTCGCTTTTTAGTTGTGGTACCTACTCCACACAAAATCGAATACCACTACCTGCTATGTAAATAACAGTGACTGAGTCAAATAATATAATTATCGTCTACATAGACAAAGTGGGAAAAAATACGTAATAATGAAGCTAACTCAAAAATTACACAAGCAAAGTTAATAAAATTTATATGGGACCGGAAGCATGACCTACCAAACAAAAAAAGAATCATCTCCTTTTTGAAGAAGTCGATTAAAAACAGACCTTATTGCTTCGAAATAAAGCTGCTATCAACATCGGACCGTAAAAAATCTGACTAAATTCCTTGTAGCGCACAAAAGCCCTTACTGTATCAAATATGAAAAGCAATTTAAACTTTTCATTGGACATTTGTATTCCTGTGCAACACCACGATACTCCCTGGGTCTCACTTCGGGCCTGTTTAGCATACCGAAATTGATCTTCGCCAAATTATCTCGGACTTGGAAAACAGATGCTTTCGAATCAAACACTTTATTTATGTAGATATTTTTTTTAACTCAAGTTTCATAAATTATTATAAGTAAGTACTTAGGTATAACTTATATTTTTATTTACGATCTATATTCAGCAATGAAACGGCTATGTTCACTAGAAATCATGTAGTCTTTATAAAGTAGTACTTAGTTGTTCGTTTTTATAACAATTTAAAACTTTTTATCGTTAATATTTAACCACAGTAGGCATTTCTATTCCTTAAATTGATCTCCTTACCCTTCATGACATAGTATAAGAATTATATACCTACCTGTATATTATACTTATTTAGATTTTTTACTTATTTTTATTCTAAGTATAGCCCTATTATATCTGAATGGATTGCTACTGAGACTACGCGATAGATTTTTCTACTGTGTATGAACTTTATGTGTTGAACATAAGGTGCTAATTGGTTTGAATATTAAAAGTTTCAGAGTAAGGCGTATACCTTTGGGGAACTGTGGAAAAATATATTGCTGCAGTTTTAATGAAATTATGATGACTTATTATTATTACAGTAATGAATATTAATTTATGACTAAAAATATGATTTTATTTTCTTCAAATGTTTGAATCTGTCCTCGTGTAGAGCCCAATTGTATTTTTTTGTCTGTTAAAATATTGTTAAAAACAGGATTTTGACATAAAACCTCATTATCGATACAGGGTTGTTGTTAGATAGCCATAAACAATATTTTTGTGTAACGAAATAATAAAATACAGATTGAGACTTTTAAAATTAAAACTAAATGAATGATATTTGGAATATAAAATCTTTGGCTTGAGCATTACATAAAATGATGAAATAAGGCATCTATCACATAAGCGTTTCAATCTCATTTGTCTCTTATATCGTTCTTTTTTGCTTTTTAATCAAGAAACGCGTGATGCCAACCGGCGTAAGCGCAGTTTTTACGATTAAAGTCAACCTAATATATGTGTGATAGAGGCCTACAAATTTAAATCTTCCCAAGTTTAAACTTATTTCTAAAAATGGTAAGTCTAAGTGGGTTTGACAAGATAGATTCCATAAATTAATGTTTGTAAACTAAAAATGTTTATTTAATGGGGATGCGCTAAGGTAGCCCGCGAAATTCCAATATTCTTACGTTTTTTGCAATTTGCAGGTCAGTGATGATTTTTATTGTTATAATTCTATAAATAAATATTTAATACAGCCGCGAATCATATTTAGATCAACATACAACCAGATACGGACCTGCGAATTGCAAAAAAACCTAAGAAAAAATGAATTTTGCGGGCTACCCTGACGCTTCCCCTGGCAAAGCACAATTCGTTGTTAAAACAGCAAATGTTATCTAGATCAGTTTCCTGAATGATGATCGAGCAAGGAGGATGAATAGATTCCTTGTTTGATCATAGTTAACAACTTAACATACTTTAGGAAGGAAATACTGGTCTATAATTAAGTTACCTGATACAGCTCGATGCAAACTTTATGGTGGCTCGGAACATGAGGCAAGTCGCTGCGCAGTAACAAATTCATGTATCAGCGGGGGTGAGGGGTGGGGTACTGCGCAGCTAGAAGCGCACTTCAGAGCTGCCATAAAGTTTGACGCGTCTTACCAACAGATGGTGCTAAATGAAAATTACCGTTGCTTTGTGATAGCGACCAGCCCACTTACTTTTACTAAATTTATTTATTGACTGATGCACCTGGTGCCAAACTAACGAATTTTTTAGAACATTTGTATGTCATAAATAATTACGTTTAAATGATTCCCATATTTTGTGAATTTATGATTTGGATTTCAATATAATTGTAATCTTAGATAGCATTTATGAAATGGAACGAGGGGCTTTTCCACAGGCTTATGACAAAACCGATTATTAACACTACTAATTTTAAAAGTTGTGTATTTATACTAATAATTTTAGTTGACAAAACAATAGAATTAATATTTAACAAAAACGATTTTTTTGGTTAGATACAAACGTCGAAACGTCAAGATTCACAGACAGCATCGAACTTTTGGGTATGGATGAGGAGCATCAGACTGGGAGCTCCGATCTTCGAAGCATGGCGAGAACCCCAGAGACAGACGATGTGCCATCCCCATACAATATGTCCCGTTCAATCACCAGGTCAACCAGAAGGCTTTCATCTCAGTCTGAGGACCTAGAGCCAGCCAAAAAGAAACCCAAAAACACAAGTAGTGTGGATGAAGCTGATATAAGGACCGAGTTAGAAAAGATACATGAAACCCAATCTTCAATGTTGAAGCTTATCAGAGATATAATTGGTGGACTGGACTGTGTAAAAACGCTGGTTGCCACGAAGATGAGTGACTTGGAGACGAAGATTTCCACAGTGAACGACAGGGTAGGGACTCTTCAGATTGCACGACAAGATGGGCTCCTTGCCTCACAGGCGCCTCCCGCTTCCGCGTCCCCTTTGGCAGGACCTCGACATTCGGTCAACAGCAGAGGCGTAATAACAAATAGGCAATATAAATATAGGCATGTGAATAGTAACACGTGGGACAACTACTACAAAACAGGCGCGCGCGAAAATTTTTAAACAAAAAACAAAAAAATATATAACAAAATTTATTGTGTAAGTAAGTATGCACCTACTTAGGTACACAATATAAAAGATTATTTAATTCTATATAGATGTAGAGCTTCCGAAGCGCGCTCCGCCATCTTGATCTTCATCTTGAATCGTCTGATTTTATAATAGAAGTTGGTAAGATACAAAATTAATGATAAACAAACACACATACACAGTCCTGTTTCCCAGAGAGGCATCATGGATTTCCATGTTAGTTCTGTCCCACTTGCTTTATTCACTCTCATCACATATTCCCTGGCCGCTGCGAAATTGTGTATGTGTGAAAAAAAGTAATATTATAATTATTTAAGGCCGCTAAGGGCGTCGCTTGCCTAGGGCGCTCTCGACATTTAATCCGCCTCTGTCAACGTGCAGTTGCAGAACCGGAAAAATTATGCACGTGCTGTATTTGATTCTTAGGAGATACCGACTATCCTAAATTCTTAACAAAATAATATCCGTTCGGTTTTGAGTATGTAAGCGTAATGTGGAAAGGGCTCTCAAGGTTGTGTAAAGAGTACTGTGTCGAATTTTCATATTAATTTATTCTAAATACTGTCTTCTTTATTATTGAGACAGCTCTAAGTATTTATCTTTCCTATTCTTATCTTAAGCTAACAATATTTTTCCATTAACTAATCTAACCCCGTGTCCTAATAGAAAGCGATCGTCTCGTTCATATGTCATTTTTTATTCGGAATACTGGAAGACGCCCGCTGTTGGTGCGACCACGCGTTCCGGTTTTATCGAACAGAAAGTGACATTAATATATCACTTTCTATTGACGACGATCGCTTTCTATTAGGACTCGGCCTAATGCTAAAATGGTCAGCAACATAATCTTCCGAAAATTTTCTAGTTTTCTACACATAGAAGATATTTGAATAATTATTTTCTGGAGATTGTGTTTCGGATCCATGTATAATATAAGTATAATTATATCAGAAATCCTATTTTGTGACAATCGTTTACCAACTTGTTTAGATAGATTAGTGGATAGCGATGAATAGCAATATTAATGTGTAAGGTTGTAGTACCACGTTGATTTGATGGTAGATGGTAAAAAATAGAGTACCTAAAAAAAAAACTATTCCCTGTTCCCAAATATGTTGTGATCGGCTTCCAGTCTAACCGGGTGAGCGACTGCATATAACAATATAGCAAATCTTAAAAATAAAACAAACCGAAAGAATTAATACTCATTAAACAACCAACATTTTTACATTGGAGTAGCATCGGAAATAAAAAATCTAAAACATAAAGCAAGGAGGTACCTAAAGCAAGTATGTATTAAAGTATTGTAGGTACTTACTTACTGAATCCCAGCATAAAATAGGAAATACATAATATCATTCATAAAATGAACTGAATATTTTATGCTTTGGCACTGAAATAACATACCTGTTATCTGTTTGCGATAAAGAGAAACAGGTTTGTACATGAACGTTTCACGCCAATCACTGAAAATAGATGTGCATATTGTAATAAATAGTACCTACGTAGGTATTTTCTCGATAAGAATTAATACTAAGCGTTGTGTGCTCAGGGGGCTTAAAACGGTCACTTTGGCAGAATCATAATATGAAAATATTATGAATCATCGTAAAATGTCACAAACTGACAATTCATAATATGATCTGCGTGTAATTCATAATACGAAATAATTCATCTGTTTGACAGTTTTCTATGGAGATTCGTAAAATGGTCCACAAATTATGAATTGCTTTTAAGTCAAATTAGAGGAATTGCTAATGACAGCTGGGATTCAGGAAATGAACTCCTTTTAGAGGAATTGCTAATGTGGGCGGTTTAGGCCCCCTGGATTAGCGTGGACAACGCAAAGATCTTCAATATTTATAGGTACATATCCACACTAATATTATAAAGAGAAAATATATGTATTTTTGTTTGTAATTAATAAACTCAGAAACTACTGGACCGATTTCAAAAATTCACCAGTATCGTGCCCAGACCAAATAAAAAACCAAGACAGAGCGCTGCGAATAATACAGTGAAGCATGCCGTAACTACACCACCGCTCTGTGCATACACGCTCAAACGCACACATTTACAACCATTTACAATCAACTACACCAAAATATGTGCACACATGTTTACGAAACCGGTTTCACGTCACTGTTTATAGCGCTCTGTCTTGGTTTTTATTTGGTCTGGGGTATATATAATGCTATATTATCACTGAGTAATAAAGGCTATAATTTATAAAAATATCACGCGGGTGAAGTCGCTGGTGGAAGATTGATTTAAATATATTTATTGAAATTGGAATCGAGGGTCATCGTCACCTGTATCGTGAATTCGTGAATGTGTTTACAAACAGAAATATCACAAACGCTAACAGAATCAGTAGCTAAGCCAAGCCATACAAATAAAATGCATGTGTCAGAAAGAAAAATATCGCCTATTCGTACGTCTACGTGGGCATAGATCAGGAACTCGATCCTTGGTGGAATCTTTTTTACAATGTAGCTTTACCTATGCTTATTGCGAATTTCTTTCCTTCTCTTAACGCTGTGTACACTAACGCTTAGTCCTATAGATAATGAAATGGAATTCACGGGAGCGCGTCATGTGACTCTTATATCATTGTAATAAGGTATAAATTTGAATTATTGATGAGCGTTCATGAAGTACAATATCTATAGTTCTGTCATTCTCTCAAAGGATTTTAAAGTATCATAGTCTTGATACTTTAAAATCTAAAAAATATTACTTTTCCACTTCAAATTAACGTGGTAAATAAATGTCAATAATAAAAAGAAAAATTAGAAACAGTGTAATCTTAGTCCATGTAGTAGGTCGAAACAAGCGTTTTCGCTTCAGTCTGCAGGGCTTGCAGTCACGTATCTCGAGCTGCCTTATTGCAGCTAGGGGCCTCACCAACGATTGACGCGTCTAGCTGCCGTATTATGATAAGTAAAATCCATTATTTTCCCGTTGCGAGTAGGGGATGAGAATTCGTCTTGTATCTTTAGCTTTCTCACACTAGATTCATATACCGCTCGTTGACTTTGCTTATTAAAGTTAAACCAAATAAGGTTTATATTTGTAATAATGCTAATGCGCAAGCAAAGCAAACTCCAAGAGCTGCTAATCAATCCTGCTAAAAGACAATATGGCCCCTGATATGGAACGCAGTCGACAATTTAATGGCCGGCTAGGCGCAGGGCGGCGCGGTTGTCACTGTCAAACAAATATAAACGTTCTGTGCCTAAAAATAAAGTTGAGAATAAATAACCTGAGACGCTTAGACGTGCTCTCGAGCTAATGGAAGTTTATTTATTTTCAACTTTATTTCAACTTACGCAAGGTTGATATTTGTTTAGCAGTGACAAATGCGCTTCATTGCGCCGGCCCTAAGGATCAGTTCACTCACCGAGACAAGCGCAATTTTTTAAGATCCGACACATTGTCGAATTTATTTACTACATAATAAGTTAGGTACGCGCTGTGCAGCACCGGGCATCTCAGCGTACTTCGTCACGCGTTCACGCTCGCACTGAAATTATAACACTTCGTGAAGAAAATAAGTTCGTTTTTTTTTAAGTGCGCAGCGTCGCGTCGCGGTCTGAGGTTACCCTAAAATTCAAGAGCCTTAATATATTTGTATCATGCGATGACCCTCTGACCAACTATTTTAATAACAAAACTACTGCATGGGCTAAGCATATTTACTGTGTAGAAGCTTCTGTATAGCTTATAGTATAAAGTTGTTTGCGTAGCGTAGCGTGTTGTGTAGACTTCTCGAATATACAGTATTAATCAATATACCTTCTCCTTTGCCTAAATACTTAGATGTGTAAACGTAAAAGTAAGGAAGATATCATTAAATACGTAGAACACTGGTACAAAGACTTAGGAACTAAAACTGCACATGTTGAAGTTTAGGACAGATGTTTAGATTAGCGTGAATAGCTGTTTAGATTTCTGTGTTCATGTAGGTGCTGCTTTAATAAGTGTGGATATTTTCAGGGCACCGAAACGTCCACAATACTTGTAGCGAAAGTTCAGTTATACTTATGTGAAAAATGTTTATTTGGCGTAACGTTAAACTGATGTCGTATCTAGTCTAGTATTGTAAATGCGAAAGTGAGTTTATTTGTTTGTTACGCTTTCACTCTAAAACGGCTGAACGGATTTGGATGAAATTTGGCACATGGGTAGACCATGACCCAGAGGACATAGGCTACTTTTCATCGTGGAACGCAGACGAAGTCGCGAACAACAGCTAGTTATTCATAATTTTATAATGTTTTTGCAGAATAAAAATGTCTAAATATCTGCACTTAATATTTCACACCCTGTTTACATAGGTAACTCACATTGCCATTAGCAAAATTGTATGTAATACCATCGGACGCCATACTCGGTGTACAACACCGAAGAATAGATTTAACTAATTAAGGAATTATCTGATGCCAAATCTCCGACCATACTTACTTAATTTTTTAACAGTAAGTAGGATGAAGATTCCAGACGCCGTATAACGAATAACTATTTTCTCATACATGTTTACTAAAATAGTTTATGAATGTTTGTAAGTGTAACAGTATTTTCACATGTGCAGTCTATTTAATAAAGTTGATTGTCTTAAACACAAATAAACTTTGTAATTCTGAAGGAATTGTAAAATATTAGTCCATGATAAAAAAATTGTTAAAGGAAATAAAATAATTTCAAAGGTTTGCAATGCTTTTATTACACCCCTTATAATTACAGTTTTCAAACATATTTTAATTAATATACATTAACAAGAAAAGGCAGGAGTAACGCTATACCGCGTCCGCTTTTTCAACACAAGTTTTCTGAATTAATACAATGTATTAATGACGCTCAAACGCCTGAGTTTAGCGTTGGGGCAACCATGGGTACCCCAACCACACAATTTTGGGGCTACCATGGTTGTCGGGCGCTTGAGTGGAAAAAGATACTTTCATTGTAAGGCTCTGGCCAACCAGGCAAATCCAGCACGTGTCGCGACTGCGCGCGTCGATTGTTTATATCGAGACTATTCGCGCTCATTTTAACACCTTAAAGTTTGTTGAAACAATTGGCGTGCGATTGTGAATGTGAGAACGATGTAGGCTTAGTGGACTGTAGTAGATTTGATGAACATTTTCTATTTTGTCAAGTACTTACCTGGTACTTTTTGAAAGGCCTACACTGTCCTCCCATACCAAATAACACTGTAATTAGAAAATATTGTAACAGCCAATTATTTTTAAAAGATTAACCGTGGAGTTTGTTGCCGGCTCTTCTCCATAGGAAACAACCAATTGGAACCGTGCACCTAGCTTCTGACGTTTCATAACTGCCCATGTAGGTTTATGTGAAATAAAATATTTTGATTTTGATTTTGACCGAATTTCGTCCAGCAACCTGCGCGGGATTCGCTTGAATTTGGTCAGAGCTTAAAACATGTCAAGCTAATCTTTTTCATTGGGACTGATTGTTCAAATTATTAGTCAAGACAAAAATGAACACTGCTTTTCCCGGCAATAATGCAGCAAAACAATATGGGAGATTTATGTATCGATATATAGTACTTACAAGAAAGTATTAATGTACTATAATATTACCTCTTAAAATATTAAATATTGAAAGATAACAAGTCTTTTTGTTTATTTGTCAATATCCTTATCGTCTCTTCCTGCCAGATCCCGCCTTTTTACCGGGATTCCTCTCTCCTCTGCCTGCTTTAGGTTTCTTAGCTGTGAAATTGGTGGGGTTGCTACCCTTCGTCTTAGTTTTAAAGTTACGCTTGCCTTTGGCCGGCTTTGTGTTTTTCTTTTCTTCTGATCGACTGCAAAGACAAATTAAATCAGTTTAGCAATTAAATAATCTACAATACACAACAAGCGACAAATCTATTACGTCGATATTTAACAGATTTTAATGGTTATAGGAACACCGTGACTTGTAGCAATAAGAGAGCATAAGGGTTGCATTGCAAGTATCCAATCAATCAGTCAATCAAAAAATCAATCCAGTTCTCCAATTATCTTTGTCGCTAACAACCATCAAATTGGACGATAGTTCGACATCAGCCTATTTACAGATTTATCCATTACTTTTTTTCTTAGGTTAGAATGTGAAGGACATTCTAACCTAAGAAAAAAAGTAATGGATAAATCTGTAAATAGGCTTCTATGAAAAGGGTTCCCCCATATCTGTCCACATACAATATAACTTTTGTCCTGATGGTTCAGATGTCTTCTCTATAGGCCTACAATGGGCTTAACAAAATAGGAGAGGTTAAGCTAATACTATCCACTAAGCTGGACCATAGGAAGTACTTTCCTAGGTCTCTCATCTATACCTAACTTTGCCAGAACAACATATTTAAAAAAAGCAGAATAGCAATACTCACTTCACTTGCTCTTCATGTATGTGCTTAGCTACTGCCTTATCCATATCAATCTTAGGCCTTTTATTCAGAATGTTATCAAGCATACTCAAATTATTTTCTCTCTCTTGTGCCGGTGTTGGTATTGGCAGTTTGCGTTTTCTTTCTTTGCCTGGGATGAGCTCATGAATGCCTTTGCCTCTGGCTTCCTTCTCTTTGGGCAGTTTGTCTTGGAACTTGCCAAGTGATGCTGTTGAGGCCTTGGCTACAGTTGCTGCAGTATCTAACTGCAAGATGGAAATGATACATGTTAATATATGTATGTTGATGCACATGAAATGTAAACATCCTAGACATAATTTGTTCTGAATAAAAACAAAATTGTTGTATTAATAAATTGTTTGTATTTACCTGTGTAGCTGAAGCTTTATCAGAAGTGACAGGTAGTCCAACCCTGGGTATCTTGACTTTCCTTGCCCGGGCGATATTCTTGAGCCTCTGCAATTCATTCTTGGCAACTTTCTCAGATTTCTCACCAGCTTTCTTCTCATACATGTCAGTCATGGGATCCAAGTTCTGTGGCACTTCTATCAACCAATTCTTTTCCTTCTCTGCAGCTGCTTTCTTGAAACTGCAAAGAAAAGATAAAAGTAATAAGAGAAAATAGGAGACCAAGTTTTTTATGGATAAAGTTTAAGTGTAAGTGAACCATTGACATGCAAGAACAGGGCTACAGGAAATAGATTCTTTTTTCAATATTGGGAAGGACACATTATATAAAAAATCTCTCTTTTTAACAGCAATCAGCTTTCTAGCCACAATCAAATAGAGTCCTGCTGGTGTTAGGTTTGAGCATTTGAAGTAATCAATATAAACTTACCCATACAAAGGCACCCATTTCTGCAGTTGTTCATCCCATTGTAATTTATCCTTCTTCTTCTTTGTGATGCCCTTAGCTTTAGCAAACTCTTGCCATTTAGTGAGAGCCTTCGGCTTGGGACAAGGCTTGGCTCTTGGGATCACTGTCTTGGGTTCAGGTAAACGGACAACAATAGCCTCGTCAGCCCTCTCTGTGGGAAGCTCCCATATTTTGTTGAGGAGCAACTGTGTGTTGTCACGCGTTAAAGACGTTAAATAGTCGTCTTTGTTGGCCCTGGAAATTAACAAGTGTGGTTATTGCGCTAGCAATTATTTTCAACGACGCAGATTTTTGTCGAATGTTATCGTTTCGATGACTTATTTTGTTTATAGTTAATACTAAACTAAACGGAAATAGTAAAACAGTAAAAAATCAACTCACTGTAATAATTTTGTGTCCAAGTCGTTTGTGTCCGACGCAAGTAACGAGCCTATATCAAGATCTACATCTAAATGCTTTTCTACTGTGATAGATTTATACTTCTCAGATTTTTTCTGTTCCTTTTCTAATATTTCATTAACGATATCCATATTTATTTAAGTTTATAAAATAACACATTCCCTAGAACACAGGTCTAACCTCAAACTTATTTTGACGTTTTGATTTCATTAATTGGTGCAATCCACGTGCAACTTGTCTTCGTAAACATTTTCATTGGGTGCGAAATTTATGGCCAGTAAAAAAAATATTACTCAGAACAAAAAATGTGCACATCTATATAACTCTGCTCTTTTTCTGTTTTAATTAATAATATCAAATGTATTATTATTTTATTTAATAATTCTAATTTACTTATTATTATTAATGTTTGTTACTATCTTCACAAAATCAATGAAGTAACAAAACAAATGTCGAAATCTCGTTTTTAGTAAGTGTGCCTAATTGCACTGAATGACGATTTCATGAAATGGTCATTCAATGCACATAAATGAACATAAGGAGTTGTATTGCTGATTCTAATGATTATAATTCTGTAAATCCATATTTGTTACGCTCGCAAATAATATTTAGATCAACATACGACCTGATTCTGACCTGCAAAATTGCTAAAAACGTAAGAAAATTTGAATTTCGCGGGCCACCTTAGCGCATCCACCTTAAGTATTGTATATTTTGAAATGTACTCTACTTTGAGCACTCCACATTTCCACAGAGCAGTGAGGGAAAAGTTCCCGATTAATCGGGAGATCTACTGATTTTGGCTTTCCCCTCCCGATATCCCGATTTAGGGACCCTGTCTCCCGATTTTTAACCGACTTCTTCAAAAAGGAGGAGGTTCTCAATTCGTCTGTATGTTTTTTTTTTTTTTTTGTATGTTTGTTACGCGATTACTCCGCCAATTATGAATCGATTTTGATGATTCTTTTTATGTGTGGTAGGTCATGCTTCCGAGGTGGTCCCATATAAATTTAATTAACTTTGCTTGCGTAATTTTTGAGTTAGCTTCAATATTACGTATTTTTCCCACTTGGTTTATCTAGACGATATCCTGTTTGACTCCTTCACTGTTATTTACATAGCAGGTAGTGGTATTCGGATTTGTGTGGGGTAGGTACCACAACTAAAAACTGAAAAATAAAAACTTTTTTTTGGAAATCGTTTTTTATTTTTTGTTATAAGTTTTTATTTATGGTGGCACTTCACATAGCAGCTATTCCTGTTCGCCTAGTCGTCTTATTTGGCCAAATAATTTTTTAAGAATAAGACGAATACGCAAATACACGAACACTCGTATCCACTGGGTTGTCGGTTTTTAGTCACATATCAAAGGATTACGAATATAATGAATAAGTTTGTTTGCCGTCCACACAAAGCTTGGTTAGTAGAGTGCGGTTTTATACATGTATTGGTAATTAACACGGAGGAAATAATAATTCCCTGCTGCTGTAAACAACACGTCCATCGTTGCCATATTTTGCCGTGTCGCGGATATCACGGCAAGGTTTTGGCGGTAAGATAGCAAAAATATTCTTGGATGCTCGGTATATTCGTTCTGTTCATGACGATGTGTGGACGGTGTGTTCGAGTTATTCGGACTTCTACACGATATAGCCGAATAAAACACAGTTAAAAACGCGAATACTTAATAGCGATGTGAAGTGCCACCATGACAAAAAAATCTCTCGATTTCTCCCGATTATTACTTGGAAAATTACCCGATTTTGTAATTTTCACTTTTGCAACACTGCCACAGAGTACATTTATAAACTCGACTGACTGTATATGTTTTTTATTGATTTGCTTCATCTTCTTATAAGTTTTTGTTAAACTAATTTATCGAACACAAATCGTAGTATCGTACCCTCATGACGGGTGATTCGGAGAAAACTTATTGTTTCAAAAATGAAAATAAATTCGTGGTCAAAAGTGGATGTAAAAAACGTATGTGGAGATCTCTGAAACAAATATTAACGGCTGAAAGGACACTACCATGGCACAACGAAGCTGTTTTATGTAAGAATTAATTCCATTATTTGAGATCTGTACCAAATATTGCAATGTTTATTTTATGATAACCTCACTTTTTATTTCAGATTACTCCATCAATGCTCCGCCAACTTTTAAACCAACAAAGAAGTATTCGGATATATCTGGGCTGCCAGCTCCTTACATAGACCGTCACTCCAAGCTATTTTACAGCAATGCTGAAGAATTTGCAACTGTTAGAAGTCTACCGATGGACATCACCGCAGGATACCTACAACTGAGAGGGGCTAACACAATAGTAGGGTGATAGAGTAACGATCCAGGCATAAAATATTGTTGTAGTGATCTACATAACTTTGTAACCACTGTTACTAGTCCATAATTGGACCTTGGGATGTTGTATTGACTTGAGCTCCTAATAAATACAAAACTAGTGGTGATGTGGTGTAACCACAGTTATAACAGAATATGAGAGATATTATGTTCTATGGCTACAGGACAATAGAGCTCACATTCATAAATGTTGTGTATCTTTTCAGATTTGTTCTGGTATGATACCTAAGTAAACTCAATTTTTTTTTTTTATAGCTTAGGCTATTTGGTCCCTTTATTTATGATGATGATTATGCGATGCAATGGTGGTTGAGTTTACATTTGCTGCTCTTTCATCTGCTCATAATCATATATGTGGCTAGCATTTATAGCATTACCAACAAGTCTTTATTTATACGATAGTTATTGCTATACAGTAAATTCGATTGATCCATAATGTTATTAGCTTGTGAATACAATAACCATGAGTTACTGTATGAGTTTTTATTATGGTAGTAGGTACTGTAGAGCCAAACTACTCCAGAAGAAATAAATAAGCAGCTAGGGTGTAAAATACAATAAACATTATTGCATTTACTGTCAATTTTCTTTGAGTTTTCACATTTTGAAATGTCGCTCATGTGGTACAGGGCCGTGAAAACATGCAGATACGAAGGCTGTTACAGGTAGCATGTACCCAGCCTTCCACACTTCAGAAGACTACCTACATCACTACATGGCTGAGAGACACGTGGCTTTGTGTGATCTTCAGCAATGAGCGAGTAATGTAGAGAATACAAGAGTTTATATTTCATTCAGATCGTTGAGAAATGACGATTTCTGAACTTAAAAATTTGACAGAAGCCCGCTCGTTTTGTAATGACATTTAGCTGTCTGTCAGTGTCAAATCTAAAGCCAACGTGCATTGCATGCCTTTTCCGAATTTATTTTACTGTTTTTATCAGATTTTTGTAATAAATCAAGTGTTTTATTAGAAAGAATGTCTTCGTCATTCTTTTTAAAAGGAAAATCCAGGCAAGTTCATAAAAGAAAAGGCGAGAAAGTAAAGAAAAAGAATCCAAAAAAACTCAACGCGCCTAACCTAGAAAATGATCCTGAATCTTCGGATAGTGAACTAGATTTACGAAAGTTTTCTGACGCGGAGGAGTCGGAAAGTGACCATGAAACGGCTGAGCAAAAGAAGTTGCGTCTAGCTAAGAAATATCTAGAAGAAATTGAGAAAGAGGAGGCGAAGCGAGCAGAGCTCAAAGAAGTCGATGATGCTATTGAAAATCGTTTGAAGAAAGACTATTTGGAACAGAAAGGTAAATTAAAGATCGAAGTTGCTGAAAAGTATGTAGAACCAAGTGATACTGACCTCAGACTTATTCGTGCTAAAGAACACCGTCTAACACTAACATGTGTGTGTATCAGCAGTGATAACAACTTCGCGTTTACTGGTAGCAAATGTGGATCCATAATTAAATGGGGTATCAAGGAGAAAAGAAAACTTGGTAGTTTAACTTATAAAACTCATTCCAATTTTATAAAAGGTGATGTAAAATCTCTTGCCATATCTACGGATGGCAAATATTTAGTCTCATCCGATGATTCTCCAAATATTGTAGTGTGGGATCCAGACTCACTCAAACATATACACACATTCAAAGGCCATAAAGACATAGTAACAGGGCTTGTTTTTAGAAAGAACACACATGATTTATACTCTGCAAGTAAAGACAGATCAGTGAAAATATGGTCATTAGACGAGATGGCCTATGTTGAAACTTTGTTTGGACACCAGTCACCTATCACATCCATTGATGCATTAACAAGAGAAAGAGCACTGACAGCTGGCGGGAGAGACAGTACGGTCAGAATATGGAAAATAGCAGAAGAATCGCAGTTGATATACAATGGACCAGTAGGAAGTCTGGATGAAATCAAGCTTTTAGATGAAGAGCATTTTGTATCCGGCAGTGACAATGGCTCATTATGCATATGGAGTGTGCTAAAAAAGAAGCCTCTGTGCTTAGTTACTGAAGCCCACGGCTCTGAGAATGATGTACCGAGGTGGATAACTAGTCTGGCAACTTTATTGAACTCTGACGTTTTTGCTTCAGGTTCCTATGATTTTAGTATTAGGCTATGGAGAGTCTGTGACCAATATAGGAAAGTTTTACCAATTTTTAGTGTAAATGTGTGTGGTTTCGTAAATTCAATGCAGTTTACAAGTGACGGTAAACAGTTGTATGTGGCTGTCGGCCAGGAACATAAGGCTGGCAGATGGTTCAAGTTAGGAGGTGCCAAAAATGGACTTTTAGTTGTTAATTTTACTATTAAGGCATAATAATATTGTAATAAACAATTTAATTTTCATTGGCTTGTTTTACTACCTTGTTCCTATATGTAGGTAGGGTAGGTAAGTATATTATTTAGAATTAGAGATCTGTGGATATGATGATGAGGTCTGTGTGGTGCTCAATACTTTGTTTCGAAAAAATGAATAAACGTATTTAAAAAAAGGTATCTTAGCAAGTAGGTCTTAGCTACCTACTTTCAGTCTAATGTTTTCTTTTTTAGTTTTCCAAAATAATTATTTATTTCCTAAAATGGTTGGCAGCAATCTTTATAATTATATAACTACTAGCTGCCCGTCCCGGTTACGCACGGGTAGCACTAAGTACCTACCCTACCCTACCTCCTTCACGTACATACCTTGTCCTGAGAATAACAAAGACAACAAAAAAAGAATTGTCCAAATCGGTCCAGCCGTTCTCGAATTTTAGCGAGACTTACAAACAGCAATTCATTTTTAGGGTTCCGTAGTCAACAAGGAAGCCTTATAGTTTCGCCATGTCCGTCTGTCCGCGGGTTAGCTCAGAGACTGTAAGTACTAGAAAGCTGTAATTTGGTATGCGTATACATATAAATCACGTCGACAGAAGTAAAAAAAAAACGTAATTTTTTTTTTTTAGGTTACCTCGCTTACGCTTAAAGTGGGGAAGGTTTTTTTTTCTCGTCAATCCCATTGTGTGGAATAGGTATCGTTTAAAAATAATGTGAGTTTATGAAAACCATTTTTGGATTCAGGGATCCGTTTGCTAGAGTCAAGTGTTCCTCCCCCATGCCAGCTAAATGGTTGCTTTTGGATATTATGTGAAAACGGCAGTAGTATTTAAAACGAAATTAAAAGGAAAACTATCACAGCTAAGTAGGCTCTACAAGTTACATAGTAATAATTGACCAACTTACAGTCTTTCAACTTTAGTTTGTTCTTGGGATAAATTCATTCCAACTACAGAACACTTCATTGTGTGGCCAGACACGCACTTGGCCGGTTTTTAAAATTTAACATGGAGCCAACATTTTTGGCAAAGGAACTATTGTCTATGATGAAACGCACTATCTACTGTAGTTTCGGAGATATAGCCCCCCATAACAGGGCCGTATACAGGGGGGGGGGTTGAACCACAACCCCCCCCCCCTCACTATCACGGTTCATGAGATACAGCCTGGTGACGAACGGACAGACAGACAGCGGAGTCTTAGTAATAGGGTCCCGTTTTACCCTTTGGGTACGGAACCCTAAAAACTAACGAAATGCGAGAAACCAGGATCTCAATCCAGAGATCGACCCCTTAGGGTATCTCCTTATACAGATAATTGTAATCTATTTCGCATAGGCGTACTTTATAATCTACAATACCAGTAAAAGTATGCTTAAATACTGTATTTTTATCGACTCTGACTTTGTATTTAATCAATTCCTGCAACTTCAGCATTCACTGAGAACCGAGATATACTAACCAGCCTGTCCCAGGCGGGGTGCTAAAATTTTCGAGCACGCTTCACTCGCAATCATTTTTTTAAGATTTCCGAAAAAGTGGAAAATACATTTTTTTTTAAATCTGTATTTCCAATTTTTCTACCCACTCTGAAATCAGAAATAGGTACTTAATTTCTTTAAAAAAATGTTTGCCATAACCCCCCCCGAAATGAATTCCTGGCTACGGCCCTGCCCCATAATTATGGTCAACAATATGGGATTAAAGTTGGTTTCAGTGTGTGATGTGAGACTGTTTTCGTGGTCAGTGTATTTCTAAAGAGAAAGAGGGCCTGTCTACACGGCGTTTTGGATACGCGCGTTTTCTCTGCCTGGAAAAAGCAGCGTTAGTTACGTTAGTTGCGTTTGTAGCGCGTACAGTCTGGTGTGTTATTTCTTGAACAGACGAGAAGGGGACAGTATTTTGAATAAAATACGAAAATATATTCTTAATTTATTTATTTCCGACAAAACCTACTTAAATCCAGTGCCAGGTGTCTTCATCCGCGACGATTTTCATCAATCTTCAAGTTATTAAAAGGTACAATCAACCATTCCTTTAGAATTGTAACGAGTGATCCTAGTGCTAAATAAAATAAAAATATATTAAGCCGCATCATGTACTTAGATCGCTCGTTAATCGGAGAGGCAGGGAGGGCGTTCCATTTTACCGATAAACCTAGCCGCATACGAATCTGCAAATCAGCACAGGATACTGCCACAGCAAACAGGCCAGCGTGCAGCACCGGCCTGCCAAACAAACGAGTATATTAGTTCGCAGTCTGCGGGTCTGCCGGCCGCCACCTACGACTCGTATACGTGTTCATACTTGGTGGTTGTTTGCAACGTTTCTACGTCCATACCCCTGATAAGACTTGAGGAGATATTATATCGAGCGATGTATTTGAGACGGCACCAAGAATTGTGGACTATGAAATTAAGTTTAGTGATGTGCGCGATTATCGCCCCTACGTGCCGGTTTTAAAATTACTGCAATTACAACATAGTATTGGTGTTGCGTAAAAGACGTCAAGTTTACCTACTTTATGCGTGTCTCGGTTTGTCAATAAATATAAAAGTTTACTCATAACTTATGTACGGCAACAACAGCAATTCAGCAGTTGTCAGCAAACAGCAAACCCCCCCTCCCCGCATACAGCCTCGCTCCCCGCGTACTCCACGCCCTGAGCATACCAACATTTCGATTAATATTACAGAATCAGTTATATTTATAATATTTGCAACAAATGCTGTACTTAAAGTAAGTCGTAAGTAATAGGCCACATGCTCTACTATTGTTGGTTTATTATTATTTCTTTAGTTAAGCCACCGAAAGCTTTTAGTCACTTGCAGGCTGGATAATGGAACTCTGAGGGTGAAGTAAGCTGGCACAAATTTTTAATATCATAATTTCACATATATCATACGAGACTTGGTGATTAAAAGGTTCAGGTGAAAAGCAAAGGCCTACTACTTAAGATAATATTGACAATGTTAAAACAATACATAAAAGTAAATTTTATAGAAACTAAAAGAGTCCAGGCATCACATTCTTACGAGTTATTTACCAAGAATCATGAATGATGATGTCCCACATTAATGCCCAATTTAGCCCAATAATCACTTGTGGTGGTAGGTACATGATCTTCCAGTTATTTTGTTATATTAAACCTGAAATAATATCTAAGACCACATTGGTCTTACACCTAATGCTGATTAATTACATACATTTAATCTAGTACAATATGAACATGAAGACTCAAATACAAGTGACTGAATAGTCTGTTGAAGAAATCCCTAGACTAAGTAAAAAAAAAAAGATACAACTAACTAAACTAAAAGTATTTCAACAAATGAAATAAAATCAATTCAGTAATTCATATTATAAGATATGTTTGAGAATTTCATGAAAGTTCTATATAAACAAAAATAAAGTATGAAAATCTCTAGAGATACAATTCTTACATTATGCAGTTAGCCTATGTTAAAGTTAGGGGAACTTAAAATATAATTTGTTACGTTGCGTGTTTTGCCACTATGTTGATCATAGTTAGGTCTGTGGATGGCTTATGAGTTACTGATGAGTTTTAGTACCTTGGCTGAAGGCTGCTCAGAGAGTCATGTAGTACAGCACTTCAGCTCACAGCTGGTACTCTCAACCTGCATGAGGAAAAAATACTAATTAGATGTCTACCAATATGAAAAATAGTAGGCCAATGTCATTCTTTTTCTAGCACTTTTTCTGTTGATTTTAAAAGGGAAATATTTTTTCATAATTTATAGTACAAGGACCTGTTGCTTTAATTATTTAAATGTTATACAAATAATTACTATTGTAAGCTCTATGTGGCATCTTATTTCACAAGGAATGGGCTTATTCCACATAAAAAATATGTTATTTCAGCTTCATTGTTGATGTCTTCGTTGTGACTTGAAATCCACAGGAGTGGAAAAAAATTTAGAATTTGTACCAAGACTAAAAAGTGAAATAAAGTGTACTCACTCAGCACTTCAATGCCTGGAGCGTGATCGTGAGCGGGAACGACTGCGGGTGCGCCCCCGAGAGCTCTTGGAGTCGGAGCGGCTGCGAGAGCGGGAACGGCTGCGGCTGTATGAGCGCGACCTCCTTCGGGAACGGGAACGAGACCTGGATCGACGACGTGAACGAGACCGTGAACGCGAGTTGCTAAAAGAATAACCATCACACAACACATATGAATACATCCTCTGCTCAAGCCAGTGACGCAAGCGCCCCTTCCTGATGTGTTAAACGCAACTGGAGACGTTGGAGCTACACAATTGCAACATGTACCACCTCCGTCTGTGCGAGCTGAACAGTACAAAATATTAAGTTTCGTTTACTAGCTGACCACAACACACTAAATAAACAAGAAAACAAAAATATAATTAAGATTTTAGGTATCTAAACCATATTACTATCTTCCTCAGAGAGTAGTTTATTTCAAATAAAATGATGATCATTAAGGCAGCATTCTGGCAATGAAAATCTTCTTTCTTCAACTCAATGATTAATCAATATTATTTAGCGATTTTTGTTTTAGCAGTTGTTTGCAGTAAATTATAGTACCAATACAATATTTTTTCAATAGAGAATCTTGATAAAAAGCAAAAAGAAGCTTTAAGAGTGGTCAGCTAGCGCTGCGGAATGCGTCCCGACGAAAGAAGACAATGCATCTATGTTACCTGCGGCGGCGGTCGTAGCGGCTTCTGTACGGAGACGAAGGGCGCCCGTAGCGCGCCATCTGCACACGGAGCTCCCTGCCGTCCAGCATTCGACCGTCTAGCGAGTCCAGAGCCTCCTCTGCATCACGGCGATCGTAGAACCTATAATAAAGGAATGATCGCTGAATTCATGTTGAATTGAGATTTGAAATGCATCATCGGGAAGCACATTGGACTTTTCTTTCATGCGCTTCAAATTCAAGTTCAGATTAATAATAATTAGGGCACACGCTTTGATTGGGGCTTGGAAATATTGCCGTACTCGGGCAGGGCAGGTGGTATTTTACCGGTAACGGCTTATGACGTCATTGAAGTACTTATATAGATGGTAAAAGTAATTACCTGACGAAAGCGAATCCTCTGCTTTCTCTGGTGTACCGGTCTCTGGGTATATAAATATCACCGACTTCACCACATCTTTCGAACACACGACGCAAATCTTCAGGCGTTGTGCGATAAGTTAGATTGTCCACTTTCAACGACACCATGCCGTCGATACGCGGCGGCGGCCTTCCGTAACTCATCTTTTATAATATTTCCAACAACTACACCGTATAAAATGAATATGTGTTTCACCGTTTGTTCACAACAATTATATTTAAAATGGCGTCACAAAACTTATAAGGCCGCGGGCGACCTCAGCGTGCAAGCTCAAAATTAAATATGGCTACCGGATGACGAAAGAATTTTCACAAGAACGCAAGCAAGAACGGATGTGCTTATAATGTTGCCGTTTAAAAAAAAAAAAATTGAGAAATTGCAATGATGTAAAGCGGTGTTTTACTCTTTTTCTGTTCCTATGGTCGCGTGGTTGCTATGGAATTTGTTTTGTGTACCTAATGTCAATTATTTATTCCATTGTCCAGCTAAAGTAAAAGTATTAGATTTTTTTTTTTGAAATTAGTTTTTCGTTTTAGATTTTATCAAAACTTCGTAGTGTCTATACCACAAATTTCATTAAAATGTCTGGGGTCAAACAAGTTAGAAATAAAACTCTTCTTCCTGATCTGAGGAAGGAGGGCGAACTTAGCAAAGATATTTTGCTTAAAACTCATAATAAACATATTGGCTCAACTGGGTCTAGACTGTTCTCGCATCATACACTTGCAAGTGTAAGACGTCTAAGTTTTTATCATCCTTTTCAGTAAGTACCTACATTTAATATATAAGGAGAAAATTACTAACTTCCTGAAGGGAAACATGACAGCGCTAACCTGTTTGTTGCGGGGCGTCGCTCAATATTTACGTCCAAGCAACATTTGACAAAAATGTCGTTCGTGAGGACCCATGTGAGGTTATGGGGCGAGGGGCGCGCCGCTGGCCTCTTGTGTATGTCCCACGCCTTACGTCAAGCGCGCAACTAAAATACAACGCGAAAATAAAAAATTTGGGGGCCTAAAAGCCAAAAAAAACTCCTTCGAACTCCGTGTTACCTATGTCTGGCCCCCTAATTATGGACTATTAAGTTCATGACCCAAGTCTTTGAATAGTAGTGTTTCCTATTAATTCAGTTCATTATTTTAGCTTGCCGAAAGATAGTCTGGATTTAATCCTAACGACGACCTACAATCAATCTACAGAGATGTTTGCGGATAAGGAGGACCTGCATCTTCAAGCTGAAACTATTGGCTGCGATACCTATCGGCGACTTCGGAATACCTTTGACAAAAAACCACCTACCTATATACCCATGGTAAGTTTCAGAAGATAATATCATTTTCATTTCAGAAAACATTTGGCCCTACCCCTAGCATAATGCTAGATACACACGGGTGTTAAGCGTTATAGGCTTTCAAAATGTGTTAAAGGGGTGATAGACGGGCGAGCAAGTACGCGCACATACTTATGGCTTGGCGAGCTTACTCGCCCGTCTGTCATCGCCGCGAGCCGCGAGCCAATTTGACAATGACATTTTGAGCAAGCTTCACGTGTGTCACCGACGGCGAGCCGATAAGGTCGCAAACTTACTTTAAGTAGGTACGCACGTCTATCACCCACTTTAGAGGTATCAAATTGTAAATAACATTACCTATCTATATTTTAGGGACATCCGATGAAACGTGGCGGAATCAAGGAACGCAAATCTCCATTCAGCGTGAAGCTCATGAACTCTGGAGTCCATTCTTCGCAGACCAACCCTGGATACAGCCGGCAGCCGGCTGGTGGCGCAATTTTCTTCTACTAGTGTTGTTACGAGATGTCTAGTTAAAATCCAGTTTTCTACATATAAAGATCTTTCTCTGCATACCTTCCTCCAGCGAAATTGTAATAAAAAACACAGTAACGTTTCTCAAACTATTTTTGAACTTTGAAAATACAAATCCTGCTAAGTGCTTGCTGAAAAAGTCGTCTTTAGAAATTTTTCTATTTAGCACAAGATTCACCTACGTATATAATGTGAAGCTTTATTGGCTCATCCATCATAGTGTTATTATTTTTCTACCCGACGCGGCTGGCGGCCTGAGGCCCCCGAATGAGCGTAATTATTTAAAGTGGTAAGGAGTAGATTGTAGTACTTAGGTACATACCAAATGGATCGAACTGCCCCGTTTTTAACGTCACAGAGTATGGCTAGCGTTTGTTAACAAGTTAAAATAGAAACTCATTCAATGTACGTAATTAAAATAAATGATAATCTTTGTTCTTTATTGGACAAGTGATACATTATCTTTTTGCTACATATCCGGTTGTTAGGTTCGGCCTTGTAAAGCGGCGTATGTACACGTCAGCCGCCTCCCTCAAGGCTCGTGCAGACCGGTGCAGTATTGGGGGCGCGACAGGCAGGGCAACCCTGGCCGTGCCCGCGATATCGCGCCAGCATTATATAGTGCTATGTGCGCGCCAGTCTACACAAGCCTTCATGTTGGAACCACACCAACGGCCGTTGATCAGTGTTGCCAGATAACCATCTCGCGTTCTCCCCAAACAGGCCCAAACCTTCCCCGATCAGGTTTATACTATTTCAGCAATAGCTTTCAATACTGAATCAGTCTCTTCAACCGCGTCGTTTGCAGTTCCGTAAATTTTTTCTGAGTAAAATCTGTTCTAACATCTTTGAACTGGGTTTAAAATGAACATATCCTTCTAGCAATGTATATGTTATTCGCTAGATGGATTCGGCAGTGTGAATGGCGAATCTTTTTCGAAGTTTGTCTTTTAATTACTTCTTTCCACAACTGCGTTAGAATAAAAAAGGCAACGACGAAATTCCTAATGCCAATTTGGTTAATAAAAATCCCCCAAATTAGGAGGGATTCTCCCCAATCTGGCATCACTGCCGTTGATTATCGCGGTAAAGACGTAGGTGTCGCCACAACTTATCGCGAGAATTTGAAAACGGTATTCACAGTTTGGCGTTTGAAGTTAGGTGTGATTGATAGCTCAACTCGAGTGGCGGCAAATGAAAATTGACGTTGACTGTTCAACTATGGCCACTCAATTGACTAATTATATATAATTATTGGAATAATTATCGCGTTGTTTATGGCAATGATGGGCATTGACGTTGACTGTTATTATCAATCTTCCATACAATTTTTGACAGGAACTAGAGATTTAAACATGTTTTGTTGTGTGCATGAAACATAATGAGCTGGCCGGGTACTGTACATTATTTGTTGCGTTTTATTGGTGTACAAATGACTAATGTGTCAATCGTTTTTAAAGGAACACAATTTTCTTTATTTTATTTATTATCTATGTTTGGTTGTATAAAGGTATGTGGTATCTTGTGTGTTTGCTGTTGTCGTGTGGTCAATTAAATATATTCGTTTCTTTTATTATATATGTTTTTGATTGTGTTGTATCGATAGACACCAGACCTACCCATTTCTCAGCTCTCTTGCTTTCACAACAGATAACTTTGCCGTTTAACGTTTCTGTTACTATGCGTTTGCACCAGAAAACATTCAACATGTAGATGTTTCGAGACTTGTCACATGAAACAAATCTCATTACTTGTTTTGTTGAACTTGCGTTGGCACTGTACAAAACATGAGTAAGTCTTAAGACAGATATCAAGATTTGTTGTAAACTGCGTTCGCACTGTCTAGAAACATACACAATAGACATGTTTTGTATAGAGATTTGTCACGTTTGCGTTCGGACTGTTGTTTGTTTACGTCAAATTATGTCTCGCAACATGTCTATTGCTTGATGTTTAGTGTTATCCGAGTATGGTGGTAAACATCCCGTATTTATATCGAAACATAGAGTGGTCTAAAGTAGACACGATGAAGTTTATAGAGCTTTGGCAAGGTGTCCATGTTTGTGGAATACAAAATGTGTAGACTATAAAAGCCGACCAAAGTGTCAAAATAAATCTTACAACATGTTATTAGATTCATACAGATACATTTTGATACGAAATTGGTTTGTAAAGACATGTGGCGAAACATGTCGAGTGATTTGAAATGTCAAACATGTTCCGCGTTAACAAGTTGCGTGATAATGCGAACGCGAGTCGATACATTGACAGAAAACAGAGATTTCAACATGTTTTTATGTGAATGTTTCGCCAGTGCAAACGCACGGTTACTGTTCCATACAATTTATGACAGGCACTAGAGATTTTGTTTTGCTGTAATGTTTCGCCAGTGCAAACGCACGGTCATGCATTGCCATTGTTTGAAAGCTCCTCGTTGGTCCAGTTCAAAGAGTAGACTAAAAGAATTGGTTTACTAGAGAGAGTCGCCGAGCGAGGGGTCCTTCGTTTCGATGCTCGTTGGGCAGTGTTGTTCAGTTTTTATATTAAGAACTTCTCAGTAGCAGGCCTGGTTGAGCCCTGGCGTTTGGATTTTTGATGATAGGCTTTCTCAAACGACGCTGATAAAATTGGGTGTACCTACCTACCTCTACACTTCTGCCTTATCTTTCGGGAAATAAAGGCTGATGTTATTTAGGCATTCGAATGCTTAAGGGGGATGCGCTAGGGTAGCCCGCGAAATTCAAATTTTCTTACATTTTTTGCAATTTGCAGGGCAGTATCAGGTTGTAGGTATGTTGATCGAAATATTATTAGCGGCCGTAACAAATATGGATTTACAGAATTATAAACATTAGAATCAGCAATACAACTCTCTAAGTTCATGTAAGTGCATTGAATGACGATTTCATGAAATTTTCATTCAATGCACTTACATGAACGCATTTTCCAAGGTCAATAACTTGGATTTTTAATAGGCATCCTTAAACTCCCTACTCATTGTCCATATCTAAGAGCAACATAATGTCAAAATCCTTTCTACTACACCTTTTGTAGAGAAAAAATACCCTACCTACAGACTGTAGGTACTAGTAGGCATTTGGGCTGCGTTGGCAAAACGTAAGAAAATTTTAATTTCGCGGGCTACCCTAGCGCATCCACCTTAAGGTAGCCCGCGTTAGTTCAAATTTTCTTACGTTTCAAAGTTCCTTTTTTTAAGTAGGTATTTACTATTTTTCTTGTCGTTTCCTCTGCTTAAGAAATAAACTTAAAATAAACTTATACTAAGCATGTTGAGGGTTCAAAAGTTACAACAAAATGTGGAAAGCTTGTTGCGTTTGACGATTGTACAACACACGCTTTGCGCTCGCCCAAAGCGCAACGTAGGTGTTGAGCGCGTGTCTTGGGCGCTTGTACTATTATATAGTGCTCTGTGGCTTGTACCTAACTTATAACTAGTCCCTCTCGATTCAACTGGCCGAGCCGGTATAATAACCGGTTTACGAAGCCGCCAGTGGTACACACACATGCGCCTCATGCTAGTCATGCTTGTAGTACCTACTTAGTACCCTGTCAGAGCGCGGTTGTATGAAGCTTACTCTTTGTTCAGTTTTTTTACTCATGTGGCCTTGTCATCTTTAGATAAGTCGCTCAAACTTTGATACTTCATTGTAGACCAAGCATAGCCCACCAAGTGTGTAAAGAGAAGACCTATTTGTATTTTTAACCGACTTCTTCAAAAAGGAGGAGGTTCTCAATTCGTCTGCATGTTTTTTTATTTTTATTTTTTTAAATGTTTGTTACGCAATTACTCCGCCAATTATGAATCGATTTTGATGATTCTTTTTTTGTATGGTAGGTCATGCTTCCGAGGTGGTCCCATATAAATTTTATTAACTTTGCCTGGGTAGTTTTTGAGTTAGCGTCAATATTACGTATTTTTCCCACATAGTTTATCTAGCCGATGTTTTCATTTACTCCTTCACTGTTATTTTCATCAGCTAGTGATATTCGAATTTGTGTGGGGTATGAATACCATATGCGGCTATGGATTGAATTGAACGTTCGCTAAGTAAAGGGCCTGTCTGGGTTCGAACTATGACCTACAACACGTAAGCCGCGGCCGATACCACTGGGCCACCACTGCGTAAATTATTTAATC
This sequence comes from Lithophane ornitopus, assembly GCA_948473465.1. Lineage (NCBI taxonomy): Eukaryota > Metazoa > Arthropoda > Insecta > Lepidoptera > Noctuidae > Lithophane > Lithophane ornitopus. Next base: position 13,967,634 of record OX419622.1, on the reverse strand, counting down.
ACTACTGCTCTCAAAACGGTAAAAGAAAACATCGTGAGGAAACAGGCATGCCCCGCACTAGGCCCGCGTGGTGGTTTACGGCCCACTCCCTATCACCGAGAGGAAGCCTGTGTCCCAGCAGTGGGAACATTAGGTTGATTATTATGCTATTTTACGTTCACTAGTATATTGTTGAGTGCTTACGTTCGGGCAGCCTAGACGGTAGTCTACCGTGTGGGTTTACTCGTACGTTCGCCGCAGGGTAGGTGGTAGGTATCCGACGGCGAATGTACATACAGATAAGCCGGGTACCCAAATGTAATGTTGTTAATGACTACACGAATTAAAAAAAAAACCAACGCCAATGAAATTACGAAAGAGCTTTGTGACATCGCTTCTGTAACTGGCAGCAGATTTTTTTCGAATTCTATTGAAGCAGGCACATTTATGTCTAAAAAATTTAACAACATTTGGTAACTTCTGGTCTGGCAGGAAAAGCTCTGAAAACCCTACGTTATACCTACCCAAATACATTGAAAATTTTGTTAAAATTTGCTTGAACTATGTAAACCTTATATTTTACACGTCAGTCAAATCACAATCTGTGCTTTTATCGTGATATGGAGTTTTTGGATTCCCTTGGTAAGTGTCACATTTTTTCCTCTTATGCATAGACATGTCATTTTAGGAAATATTCGAAGCTGGATCCTAATTTCATGTACCTAATTATCTTTTAGACCTAGATACAATAGATAAAAAATCGCACCGGGTGCGGTCTTGGTATTTATATGAGCAGTTTAAGTCCCTCGAAAGAAGCCAGTTGGATGCTGCGCAGAAACTGAAAGATCGCTCCTATCAGGAAAGAATTTTGCGCCAAGAATTGTCAGAAAGACGGGCTAGGCGCAAACTGTACGATCAATTCGGACTGTGTCAAAGCGAGTCCAGATTAAGTAGAGATAAAAGCGTCAGCAACAACAGGACTACAGTGAGTACGAGCGACGACGACTTCTTCGAAAGTTTCTACCTCCTGCACGAGGAGGAGCGAGTGACGCAAATTACTGGGGCAAACGAGTTCAGTGGCGAGGGCGACACGTTTAGTGAAGACTGCTTATCAGTGAGTCAATGCTGCATACCAAACTATGTGAGTGTTGAAGATCATAATAAAGATGACGGCAGCTATGGCGGAAGCGTTACCAGCGTAGTGGAGAATGTAAAACCACCTAATGACGAGTTTTTACCACCACCTAATGGCGAATTTATGCAAAATTCTATAGTCGAAGATACAAAAATCCCTATAGCCGAAGATATCAAAAGTTCTATAGGCGAAGATATAAAAAGCTCTATATTCAAAGATATCAAAAGTTCTATAGGCGAAGATATAAAAAACTCTATAGCCGAAGATATAAAAAACTCTATAGCCGAAGATATAAAAAACTCTATAGCCGAAGATTTAAACATGCAATTAGACTCTGTCAAAGAGGATATACTGTGCTTAGAAAAGATAGCAAATCTTAAAGACGTCGATAAAATCTCTGAACAGAGCTTCAATAAAGTCGCCGTACGAGAACATGTTGAGGTCAGCAAAAAAGGTGATCAGGAATGTAATGTAGTCGCAATATGGTCTCGGCTAGTGTCGTTCGCATATCAAGTTGTGCAATTAAACCACGGTGAGTGATTTAATCATTTTACTCACATTTGGAGTAGATACTAACTTACATTTGAGTGCATGTCATGTTTGTTGCAGGCAACTGCTACTGTGACTACAGCTCGCAGTTCCTGACGGCGGTGCTCGCGTGTGATGTTTTGCGACGAGGCGTTACCAGAATGTGTGAGTAAATATCGTTCTAAACAGCTGCTGGGTAAAGTTGCAAAGGTCATTGATAGTATGTTTCAGTTTTTGGAAGTTTTCTATGGGTACTTTATGCAGCCGCAGATATTGTTGAATCTATACCTAAATTATTGCTTGCTATAAAACTTTTTATACCAGATTTGATAGAGAGGCTCCGTGTGAGTGTATTAATTTGTAGGAGTTTTAATTTTAGGTCATATTTTGCAGCCTTACGTCTCTCCAATAAAGTTTGCTAGCTACGAATCAGACTCGTCCGACGCGAGTCCCACTTTAAATGTTAAAAGGAAAAAATCGGTACAATCAAGAAAATACAGGAAAACATATGAATTAAAGGTATTTTTTCTGCTAAATTAATATTCGTTTCATCATAGTACCTATCAGATAATTATACAGCGTGCCGCTTTAATGGTGACATTAATTTAACACACGTATAGGATTTCGTGTATTCGTTATAGGAAAATATTTTATTTTACTTAAACGTTATTATTTACGAGGAGCTCGTGGCTAAGTAATAACAGCCGCTCGGGTCAATCCATCAGGTTAAGCTACGCTTGCCGGGGTTGGTCTGTGGATGGGTGACCATTTTCACATATCGAGACTTGGTCCCGGCTGTCATTTGTGGATCTTTGACAGTCGTTACGAGTCGTCAGAAGCACGAAAGTCTGACAACCAGTCTAACCAAGTGGTATCGTATTACCCAGTTACTGGGTTGTGGAGGTCAGATAGGCAGTCGCTCCATGTAAAATACTGGTATTTAGCTGCATCCGGTTAGACTGGAAGCCGACCCCAACATAGTTGGGAAAAAGGCTAGGCAGATTGATTGATTTAAACGTTATTATTTATTGATTTATTAACAATTTTCTAAACTAGCATCTTGGAGCAACCTGTATTTAAAGAACTGTAGCGCAGAGGTATTTACCGGGGTCACGGATCATAAAGTAGGCGAATTAAAGGAATGCCGCTCAATTTCTTAGAAATTTGGCATAATTTCTAAGAAATTGCGCGGCATTCCTGCATCAAAGGGTATCGGACCGATAGAACGTAAGCCAGCTGATAGGTAGCTTTATGAATGAATCTTTTGCACAGAGTGATTCCAATGTCGGTTATGTTTTTATTATTTAGATTGTTTGAACATTTTTTTTTTTCTATTTACGAATTAATTTATTTTATTATTATATGATTACTGGCCATTAGACCTACCCGTGTGTTAAATTAATGTCGCCATTGTAGCGGCACGTTGTATATGGGGTCTAAAAATTAAATACTTTGCAGCCATTGTTACACAAGAAAGCAAAAAGCTTGTTCAAAACCAGACGTCCGGATGGAAAATGTACAATCAAACACTGTTCAGAAAATTGTTGGAGACCTCTTTATACGCAATCGCTCGCCAATGGAACGGAAACCAAAGGGAGACCCCGCGGCTGGAGTGAACCATGGCGTGGTTCTTCCAAGATATATCATTACGGTGAAGAAACTAGCCCGGAGTCTTCCTCAAGTAGCGCTATATGGTCAGACCTTTTGAAGAAAAAGTCTAGGGTTACTAGGCGGCATTCTTATAGGTATCATAATAAGGCCTTGCATCCGATGTTGAAAATTGCTCAATGTATAGACAGCATATTGAAGGACATTGACGACTATAAGCATGATATTATGTAAAATTGTTGTTACAAATTAAATAATAAATAAATAATAATCTTTTTTTTTTTTGTTATTTTTTATCCCAACATAGCATAAAGCCCGTTGCACACAGGTTTTTTTATACTACTACTACGGTTAATTTGCAGTCTGTCTGTGTAGGCACGGTCGTCAGTGTTGTATGGATCACTATGGAAGCTTGTTGATGGACACGGCGCCGTGTGTGTCGTCCGGGGCTATTCCGTGTATTCCAAAACATCCACCCTAAGGGTCGGTTCACACTAGACGCGACGCGCACTTTTTTTCTGATCCGATACAATATTGAATTTATGTACACGCGCTGCGTAGCACCGCGTATCTCAGCGTAATTTATAAAATAATAAATAATTAAAAACCCTCGCACAGAAATTATACCTTTCGTGAAGAAAATAAGTTCGTTAATTGTTAAAAAAGCGCGCAGCGTCGCGTCACTTGACGTTGCGGTCTGAACTGACTGATTCCTCCACTCAGAACCTATGTTCGAGAATCCACTCTAGCCCTAGTTGGATAAACGGAATTTATAGGCTTATTATACAAATGTTGCATCACATGCACATCTCACTGGGTATGTTACCACTGTGACATGACAACAAAGCAGATAGGTATTTAAAGTTCCGTGGAAGTATCCAGTGAAAAAAAACAACCACACAGTGTGAACTAGCTTTAACAATACTACCAAACAAAGGTACATTTTCTGGTTTGTAATTAAATCTGTTGGGTTTTGCCCTATAAATAGGTAGGTATGTGGAAGAATTCAAACAGACATAACAAATATGTAACACTTTATTACACTCATCGCCTGTACAACAGCGAATTTAAGTAAGTTACAATATTTTTTTATAGGTTTCTACGTAGAAGTTACATCGAAAATGTTTCATAAGAATGCATCCCCCTTCACCTTTTAATTCGTATCAAAAACAAGCCAGTTTCACAAAAAAATGTATATTACAAGAACAAAAGACAGCATTTTATTCTAATTATAAAGTATCAATACCTAAATTTCCAACAAATATTTCATTTTATAAATTCAATCAGATGAAGACAGTTGAAAATTATTTTTCTGTGTTTGTTTTTCTATAATTTTATAAGGAATTGTTTAAAAAATAATTGATGATACTAAATTGTAGTCCATCCCTGGATTCGAGTCAGTAGGTACTACAACATATTAAATATAGGTAACCCGGTGATAGATTTTTGGCTTTTCCTATGTCCTTTTTTTCCTAAACCACCATTTTCGAGTTTTTGCGAGACTAACGCACGGCATTTGATTTTTATATGTATAGATAGATAAAATAGATTTTTTCTTGGGTAGATAATTATTTTCACAATCAAATAATTTTTACACTTACTCCGACTAGGCCAAGTACATATTTAATAATATTATTTAAAAACATTATTCAAAATAAGTAGAAAAATATCGTCAAACTAAAGTGGTATAAAAATAAATTGTAACATGTGGTAACACTACTTTCTGAGCCTTCCTTAGAAAAAGTAAATTAACTTTTTCGTTTGTAAATTGTATACATTTCGTTTGGTGCTTTTTCAGAGTAACGCGGCTTGATTTTTTTTTTTATGAGGAATGTATCAAGACAGATTTTTATTGAAAACATGGCCTAAAAAATTTTACACCAAAAGGTTTACGCCGGTAGCACACCCATCTTTCGCCACTCGAATCGGATTTGAGTAGAGAAACATGACACGAGTCTGTACAATTGAACTACTGCGGTGTCGCTGCAATGATTTCGCGTCGGAGGTGTGCTACCGGGATTATAATCTGTAATATTGTATAGCGAGCTATAACAATATTTACGGTAATCTTTTAATAATATTATTTAACTGATAAATTGGTGTTTTATAAATATTTAATTGCATTTTATACTGTAACAACATCCAGAATAAATGTATTTTGTATTAGAATATTGTGACACAGTGCGCCCAGTATATTTAAGGCAACGCTGCTTGTTCCTCAATAGCGTAAATTAAAACCCATATTTTAACTTCTGCAAATAAACACTGGGTGCCACAGATAAAAGGCATTTATAAGACACTTATACCCGACTACAGATAAACCACGAGGTGCGACCAGTCGTTGAACGTAGAGTAGGCCCGACTGTTCAGACACAGCTCCACTGTACTTTAACAACTGCGCGTGCGGAGTTTCAATTTGACTTAGTAAAACGACATTGTTACTACGAGAAGTTAGGATGCAAGAGCGAGCTAAGCGAGCTCGGGATTTGGGGCACCCCGACTCGGACAGGTTAGGTTCGAAGGGGATGGCGGGGTCTAGTGAGCGAGCGAAGAGAGTGATCAAAGAGACCTCACAATCCGCTTCTTGGTTTTTTAAAAATCCATTCAGATGTAGGAGCCCCCCGCTTTCTCCGTCGACTACCCCTTTTTATTATTGCTTGGAAAGAAATTTAGACCCACCACGTAGTCTTCCCCACCCTTAATACTCCAACTATCCCAACAATCCCGAAAGAAACTTTGGCGACTTTTATCTCGGCACCTATGGTATTATTTACGCAATTTGGGGTTTTCAAAAATGAACTATTTTACAAAAAAATATATACTACTATAAAAAAGCGCCAGGTGTTAAGTTAAACTACAGTGGTTCCAAAATGAGCAAAAATAAATGAGATCGTGGATCTTACGGTGGCTAAAATAAAGAAACTTCATCGTCCTTATCTGACCAAATGCTGGCATAAACGAAACTATTCTACTTTTGCTTGAGTTTTTTTAAACTTTGGACGATTTAACATAGTTTATGACGATGGTACAAGTTTACATTGCTAATTCAAGCATCAAGCACAAACTATGGACTTTTACAGGGAATTTCTACATGGTATTTTCATGAAAATCAAATAAACAAAAACCAGTTTCACTATAGTCGGGTAAAAGTCAGTTCTGTAATACAACAAATCTATACGTTAGTTTCTAAACATTTATATAAATATATCATATTGTTACATGTACTGTGTGACGGTAAAATGTAAGGCGTGCTTTACTACTACAACCCGTGCGCATTAACATGGCACCTGGCTCCAAGACGTTAGTACTGCCCCCGCGCCCGCACGGCGCCGGCGCGGCGCGGGTGGCGGGAGTATGGAGTTCCGAGCCAGGTGCCATGTTAATGCGCACGGGTTGTACGCTGTTGGCGTGTTTCAATTCACTAAAATGTTTCATAAAATATATATTTAATAAAGCGCGATAAATTATGATGGGTAAAAGGGGCTAGCTATAATATAAGGTGCTTCACATTTGTGCTAGTTTTTTTTTTTAACTCCTTTACACGATGGCACAACTTGTGCCTTGTTTATCAAAACTTACAAGACTTTTATTACCAAATGTCATTATTTAGTTCACAAGTACTTAAATTTTGAAACTTTTATTCGTGATTTTGTTTATCAAAGAAATATTTGTAAGTTACAACTTGTAGAAAATCATAACAAATCCTGAGAGTCTCCGGCGACTCTCTATTCCGTCTTACAAGTTTACAAGTTTCGTGCTTAGTACCGCAATAAATGTTTAATATCGATTTTCTTTTTTAAAATGTGGTCAAAAGAGAGAGATGACCTGATGCCCGTGTCTCAGCAGTGGGAACATTATGGCTGATTATTAATATGGAGATGAGCTATGAATTTAACGAAAATTAAAATTCTAGGTAACTTGTGAACGTGTAGACTTGTAACTTTTAATAAACAGGGCCCAGGTCAGAGTAAAATTGTTTTTAATAAGACTTGACTCTCGCATCTTATTGTATTTGCTATTGTGTATAGGAGCAATTACAATTTGAAGATTATTCATATATTTTTTAATTTAACGATGCAAAAAGCAGAATTTCCTCCGCCGTGCGATAAATTCATACAATACGCCGAATATAGTTGCCCCCCATTAGAAAACTCTATACATTATTTGATATTTTGATTTAGTGTTCAATACGTTACAATAAGAATAGTAAACAATTATAAAATTGACTCTATTGTCTGTTGATGTACACTCAGTGCATAACAAGAAATAAATTAAAAAAAATAGAAAATCGTGATCGACGAGTGAATTCATTCATTTTGTTGAAATAAATAACTGGGAAAAAGAGATCAACATACAAAGAACTTCTACGAGTACTAAGTAGTATTGTTTCCAAAAAGCTTGTCCAAAAAGTATTTTTACGTGCAAAAATCAATTTCATAAATTGATTGAACAAATTAATTGATAAAAATCTCTTTATAATTAACTCCTCTGGAGACCATAGGCATATCAAACTTACTCCTTTTCTACATGGCCCATTGTATACCACGAGGATTGAGTCCCATATTATATTACCATTAATAAAACATAAGATCCCATGCGCGTACGCATGCTTTTGTCACACCGCACACATACAGCGCATACTAATCAAAATGGCGCCAGGCCAGTATAATATCTAAGTATAAATAATGGTTACCACATAATATAATATGCACTGAGTGTACGCACCTACGCTACAATTTGAGCTAGTCGCCTAGTTGTCGGGCGGGTTGTCGAAATAGTCGATTTTCTCTATAGCTGGTTGCTGCGGTTGCTGTGGTTTTGGTTGGCTGCGGGCGGCCCAGGCGTTCGTTGAGGTGAGGGTTGCCCATCCTGATCTGTGGTGGAATGAAGGGTGAATAGTGGGTGGGTGTTCAGGCCTTAAGCGCAGGCCACACTGGGCGCGTCTTTTCATAGTTCCGTTCAGTTCGCGATGTGAACCGAAGTATGCAAACACGCGGTAGCTCTATGACCGAAGCTAAACAATCTTAGCTTCGTTTCCAGTGTTAGTTTACCTTAAATTTCGTGGATGGTTTTAGGAAAAAGTAGTGAAATATAAAGTTGAAACCTTCTAAATATAGATGAATGTGTTACTAATTCCCTTTAAGAGAGTGATTGCGTATGAATTTAACCTTAACGGGGTTTGTTTACAGTTTCATCTGATACTATTGGAACAGACTACAAGAGGGTGTACGTACTTGGTGTTGGAGCCGGCCCCGTGCGCGCCGGGCGCGTGCGCGGCGTGCGCGGCGAGCGGCGCGCGCAGCACGGGCCCGGGCACGCGCCGCCGGCCCGCCTCGCGCGCCAGCACCTCCAGCACGCTCATGGCGGGCAGCCACGACTGGGGAGATATGCCCACTGTTACCATACACTGACACAAGTCGAACATAGGGATACGCAGCGTCAAAGAGCTGGCGCTATGGGAGGACATGCAGTCAACCGGCCGCACTTTGTGGGCGGCATAGGCTCTAGGCATGCAGGCTGATACCAGTCGGAGGTGCGCACGAATGTACGAGTATACGCGGGCCCTCGACTCATCGGTAGTGTAAGAAACCGTCCTACCATTTTAGTCGGTAGGAGTCCGACATAACCATGACTGTTCTCCCCAGGCGGAACGTATCCATGAAGATTAATATCAGAAAAAAAAATAGTACACGAGGGTATCGCAAATGCGATCTAAAGCTGCGTCATCGCGATATATTTTCGATAAAATCACGTCTATACGACTCAAGCGCAGCGTGCACATTTACTTAGCGTCTACGCAATGACAACGCATATGCTGGATATACACTCAGTGCCCGGAACTTGCACAATCATTATACATGTTTTTTTGTTTTTTTTATGTTTACTTTTTGTAACTGGTACATTTACAAAAAGTAAACATAAAAAAACACGAATTTATTTCAGAATCAAATTGATTCGTTGTTATTTTAGACACCCAAGCGCTTCAATACTCATTCAATTCTCAATATTCACCTTTTCCTTATCAGCAGTGGCTACAACGTTCCTATTCGGTTCGGCATCGTAGGCGACGCTCTCACAGCCGAAGTGTTCGCAGAGCTCGTGTATGAACTGACGCTTCTGCCAGTTCATTGACGGGAAGGAATGCGCTCTAGTCTTCTGTTTTGACTGCAGAAGGAAAAGTAATAACATTATTATGATTAATTATAATTTTATTGTGTAACTTGGCTATAACTTTACGTATGCGTGGCTAAAATCGGAACTAACGCCGCCATCTTGTTTTTCAATACATTTCAGAACACAATATTGCACTGGTGCGCGAAGGCGGGCTCGCGCGCGGCCGTGGTGCGCACGTGCTCGCTGTAGCGCGGCGCGAGCTGTCTGTTACCTTCTTAGCAAGCTGCACGAGCTCGGTGAGCTTGTCGTGTATCTGGTGCGCGAGCTGTCTGTTACCTTCTTAGCAAGCTGCACGAGCTCGGTGAGCTTGTCGTGTATCTGGTGCGCGAGCTGTCTGTTACCTTCTTAGCAAGCTGCACGAGCTCGGTGAGCTTGTCGTGTATCTGGTGCGCGAGCTGTCTGTTACCTTCTTAGCAAGCTGCACGAGCTCGGTGAGCTTGTCGTGTATCTGGTGCGCGAAGGCGGGCTCGCGCGCGGCCGTGGTGCGCACGTGCTCGCTGTAGCGCGGCGCGAGCTGTCTGTTACCTTCTTAACAAGCTTCACGAGCTCGGTGAGCTTGTCGTGTATCTGGTGCGCGAGCTGTCTGTTACCTTCTTAGCAAGCTGCACGAGCTCGGTGAGCTTGTCGTGTATCTGGTGCGCGAGCTGTCTGTTACCTTCTTAGCAAGCTGCACGAGCTCGGTGAGCTTGTCGTGTATCTGGTGCGCGAAGGCGGGCTCGCGCGCGGCCGTGGTGCGCACGTGCTCGCTGTAGCGCGGCGCGAGCTTGGCCGACACGTCGGGGTTCCGTATCTGGAGCGCGAGGGCCAGCTGACGGGTGCGGGCTTCCACGCGGCACTCGTCGTCGCATTCGAGACTGGAAAAATAATAAAGCATGGTGTATTTTAGCTCTAGGTACATCTGACCTTGTTTACTATCCGCCCGGATACTGCATAGGTCTGGCGTAAAATAAAGCCAGTAAGCGGATACTGTGACTTGAGAAAATATCTTACGTTTTGAGCATACTGCCGGGGCGCTGCACATCAGACAGATCTACCGAGCCACCTTCTGACATCTTAGTGGCGGCTAGAGCGCTCATCATCCTGTCGACAAAGATTTCGATTATAAAATATATACGATGAGATGCGACAGCTGAACTGAAGTAAACACTTAAAACTTGGATAAACTTATGTGTTCAAAATACTTGCATATCCAAAATAATAATTATTGAAGTAAAAACCTGCTGTCATGTATAAATACGAGTGAAAAAAAAAACGACATTATTTATTGATTATAATTTTTTTATCTGAGGCGTGTTTTAGTAGTATAGTTTTGTACAAGGATCTTTTGGCGCGTGTCCAAAATCGGAACTAACGCCGCCATCCCGTTTTATCAAACAAAACAATAGTGCACGTATGTTTACCAACAGCGCCCCTTGTTAACGTCATACGAGCGCCGAAAGATCCTTGTAGCAGTGTAACATACATGATGTCACGAACAACTCCTCATCACTTACTTAGCATAGTCTCGGGCATTCTCGCAGCAGGGCCGCTCGGCATGCCTGCGGCCGCACGGGCACGTGGCGCGCACGGCGCGGCGGCACGGCGTGGCGCTGGGGCACGGCGTGCCGGCGGCCGGCGCGCTGGGGCCCGGCGTGCCGGCGGACGGCGCGCTGGGGCCCGGCGTGCCGGCGGCCGGCCCGGCCGCGCCGGCGTGGCACGGCGCCGCGCACGGGTGGCCGCACGACGGACGCTTCTCCATGCAGGGTTGGGTGCATCTGGGTAGTGGTGGACTATGTAAGTACATTATATTACAGGTGTGCGTGTGTCTATATTATCTTTGAATCATTGTATTTCATTCCCGTCCCTATAATGGTGAACCTGTAGGAATGGGGGAAGAAAGGAAGGCTATATTGGGCCGTTGATGATGGCATGACGTGTTTTTGCAATGATATTAAACTGCTTGGAACCAGACGACGGAGAAAATGAATAATATCGTAGCGTATTGCGAATTAAAGATAGCGTAAAGGTTGACAGGTGAGAGTGGAAAAAGAAAACGTGTTGCGCCGACCGCAAGTAACATGGGACAAGGGCAGGAAGATGATGGTTAAACTGCTTGGATGCTATTAATATATTAGACCAGTTTTCGCAAACATGGCACTGTGCTAACAATGCGGATTGTGTCTGAGAGGCTTACAGGTCTATCCACACATAACAGGGCCTTGCTCGGGACGTGGCAGGGCTGTGGCACACACGAGTCAGGTCCTGAAGCTCCGTTGCCGACCCGGACACGGACCAGTGTGAACGAGTTCGTATAAAATGTTTTGAGACCCTGCCGGAGCATGGTCAGTCTACGTCCTGGGGACGGCCTTGATATGTGTGATGACATCTATTTATAAACGTTACTTAAAGTTAAGAGAGACGTTTAAACGTCAAAAATGTATGGATAAACCATCGCTGATCATTACTTCTTTAAGCAATGTTTATAAATAAACCCCTAAATGTTTCATGCATTTATTAGTTGACGTTCCTGCATTTTAAAAGCCAGGCATCCCAGGAAAACACACTAGATAGCTTCCATATAATGTATAATACATAACTTATCCTATTTTAAAATAATTTAAGAAATATCTAAAATAAACTTCATAAAAACTAAAAATCCAGGAATAGTCGTTTATAATCAAAGCCATCTTAAAATAATGAGGAAGATGGACAAACGTGTACAAATATACGAGTCTCTTTCAGTACTTACTTGCCAGAGTCACAGGGTCCCTTGTGACAAGTCTTGATACAGGTATGCTTGCCGCAAGGAAGCGGCTTCCCGCAAGGTAAGCCGCACGAGAACTCCTCTTGAGAACACGGTATTGTTTTTCGCTCCTGATAATCGAAACATTATTTTTAATCATCCCTGTATTTCCTAGAATAGCTCTTGTAAATACTTTAGTTTATTGTTAAATCCGTGTTTGAATATTCTTTTTTAATATTTTTCCTTTTATTGTACATCCTATGGCCGCGGCCTTAAAAATTATCGGGATCGGTGGCGTCTTTTTATTCATTCGGAAACTGGAAAGCGCCCTCTGTCGGCGCGACCACGCGTTCAGGTTCACCGGACTATCGTGAATTCGCCCGACGATCGATTTTAAATAGGACGCGGGACAAGATTATGTTGTAGTGACTTTTTAAATTTTTACCGACTTTATTTGATAACCACCTACAACAACATTAAACAATAACAATTTCTATTATTGTAAAAACAGTAGATTATCAAAGTTCACTATTGAACCAAGGCTAGTTTCGAGAAAACAAACACAGTACCAATCTTTATTACTATCCATGGAATATTTCTAACGCTGTTACACAACATATAAAGTATATTGCCAAACTTTTTATTTTATTGTCGAATATATATGAGGCTTTTGGATGCGTTGTATTATTTTAGTTTATTTTATAATGTGCGTCTCATTTGAGCAGAATAAACATGTTTTCATTCTTTCTTTCTTTTCCATCCTAAACGTGACTTACCTCGTGGTTGCCATGGCAGCGCTTGGTCGTGAGCACCACACAGGGCGGGCAGTCCCCGGAGTGGCACGAGTGGTGCGGCGCGTGCGCACAGGGCCGCGCGCGCGGGCACGGGGCCGCGCACGCCGGCGGCCGGGCCCCGCAGCGCACGGGCGGCAGGATCACTTCGGCGCCGCATTCACAGCTCAGCTCGTCGAAGCCTGGACAAACATGCTTCATAAGGGCGCATTGTGATGTGACGATAATTACTTGTAGCGATATAGCGACACACCTGGGGTTTCAAGTATTTTTTAAGGTACTAGCTGTAAATGTCGAAATTAGAACACTATGAAAATCCAAAATGACGGTCATAGAATTTAATTTTTTCATTTTCTTGATTTTCGCGGGCCGATTACAAAAACGATGTCGAATTAAAAATACAACATGGCAGAAACCAGAACTTTCGTCACGGGTCTCTTTTTCAAAGTCTTAGTCGGTGCTAATACCGAAAATTTGGTCCATTTCCTAATCGAAGATGACGACGATATAAATAAATATTTTCATGACGAAATAAATGACGGCGGTGTACTCACTGACGCGCGGGCAGGGCGCGCAGTGGCCGGTGTGGCAGAACTCCTCGCAGCGGTGCGCCTGGCACGACAGCGTGCGGCCGCACAGCACGGCGCAGCGGTGCGACGCGGCCGCGCAGCACGCCGTGCGGCAGCGGTGCCGCCCGCACGACAGCTTCTGCGGGGGGCACGGATGGCAAAGGATTAAAGGATGATTTCCTCCTTCCTTCCTAACCAACGTGTAACCCAAGTCCCTAAGAAGCAATCACTCGCTATTTTTTATATTAGTTGATCCCTCGATGTTGCATTCCCTAATTATGATATTAGGGAATGCTATCTCTAGTTGAGATTGGCAACTTGAGATCTCGCGTGCCAGCTTTCGTCAGATATTATATATTCATATCGCTTCATGATTATATTCTTTCGTATACAACGCGTTGCGAGATAACATTCTATAGTTTATAGCAGATTTGAACATCACTAACCTTGTTGCACTTCTTTTGGCACAGCACGTTGTTGTACATCTCGGGCAGGTCAGCGCAGGGCACCTCGCGGCTTGAGTGGCCGCAGCGACATTGGAGAACCGTTTTATCGGGACATTCGGGACACGGTCCTATGAAGCGTTTAATACATAATATTAATAATAGCAGACGGGGAGATGGGGTCGCGGCAGACCACGTAGGAGATGGCGGAACGAGTTGGATAGGTTCCATCAAAACTGGAAAGAGGACGCGCGGACTCGCGGAAGATGGAAGGAGTGGAGGGAGGCTCTGCCCAGGAGTGGGACAGCGAAGGATAGGAAAAAAATGCATTGCTTTTTAACACTCCATTGCGACTTGCATAAATTTTGGTACATTAATGCACATAAAGATATAAATATTGTTACGGAAACGTGTCCTACATATGTGCTGTAGTTCAGACGAGCCTTAAAGATATTAAAATAAGAGAGCCTCTGACGGCGCTGGTTCCCAAAAAAACCCCTTGGATACCGACGGAATTTTTTTTTGCCAGCAGCACTGAAAAAACTGCTACCGGAGACGGTACAGAGTTCTAACTTAGCGTGAACTAACGCTTTGGTGCCATCAATTGAATTATCAACTATTGTTCTGTTTTAATCTCATGGGAACTGGACAACTATAATTCTTGCGTTATAAATGTCAGTAACAATAAGAATGTGCAACGCCTTGCGTCTTATCGATAGTTTGCTACCTGCTGCATAAGTGCGAGCGAGACAGACTAATAAGAATGATTTGTGGTGCAACAACTCATTTCTTAGCGCGGCGACTTTCATAAAAATTGCTTAATGCCTAGTTAGACTTACCTTCATGGCAATTAAGTTTGCAGAAATGTTTGTCTCCGGCGGGGCCGCACTGCAGAGGTTTGGCACAGATATTACCGCACAACGGGATCGGGTCCGTGCAGGCCTTGCGCGAATCTTTCGCCAACCTAAAGAAAATAATGGGTTTGAAAGATTCCAGAGGAGGCTTGTTTTTGTTAGTTAAAAAACTGAACATAATTTAATGAAATAAAGTGCAATTTTCTAACTACCATCTGATTATGGTTATACATAATCAAATGAAAGGTTTTGCACACAATATTAGGCGAGTCTCCATTGAGAATCATCCCAATTGGATCCCCAGGTCAGAACCTATATGCGAGTCATCAGTCAGCGATGGCAGTTGTTGACTGCCGTCCGGGATCATAACAATTAGTTAAAGAAATATAATTTGTTACAAAACATTGCACTGACTGCTTGAATGAATGGAAGATTTAGCAACAAATTCATGTTAAATTATCCTCCTGGTTTATTTCGAAGTTAGTTGCTGCTTATGAAATACTAGGAAGCAATTACGAGCGTATATTTTAGGGGCTAAACTGAAATGAGTATCATAATACAGTTATTACTCACTGCGTATTCCCACAAGGACAGCTGTGCACGTACTGCGGCAGTAGCTGGCAGGGCTGGCAGGGCGGCGCGTGGCAGTGCGCGCGACACACGTGCGCGCCGCACGCCAGCACGCGGCCGCACGTGTCGCCGCACGACCAACTCGTGCACGTGCCCGTCTCGGCTGTGCAATCGACTGAGCGCGACTTGGCGGCGGGGCAGTAGCATACTGGACAAGGAAATGTGGAGTATAAAATAAAAAGATATCACGAAGCCGAAATCTACGCATTCTGTTAATTATTAGGAAATGACAATTTTTATGCGTCAATACTCAATACTCAATACTTTATTTGCATTCCACAATGTCATTGTCAAGGTTTACCGAAAATGAGGAAAATCTCAATCCAAGATGGCGACAAAATCAAAATCCAAGATGGCGAAAAAATCAAAATCCAAGATGGCGACAAAATCAAAATCCAAGATTGCGGCTAGTACTTGAGATAAACAATGCTTCATTTTATTTTAAGCCTCTCTTCATACCATACCTTGTTCGACAGTTTCAGCGCATATGTCACAGGGTCCTTCATGGCAGTCCTTGGCACAGTTGTGCACACCACACGGTAGGGCACGTCCACAGACGCGACCGCACACTTGCGGCAACTTGCTGCTGCAGAGTACTGAGCGGGTTTCAGCGCCGCAACCACAATGTCTGCAAACAACGGTTTAGAGGTGAATTTGGAAAGATGCATCCAAATTCCAAGTGGACGTAAAGGGAGTGGACGGAACAGCTGGGTCATACCTTCAATTTACTAATATTTGCAGGATAAAAGACTTTAACAATGGGAATAAGGCCTATGGCCTTAAAGTCCGCCTCTGTATCGATTGTGTGATGTGATCAACAGCGATTGTGCACCCGATAATTGGCCCAAATTTTTTTTCTTTCGAAAAAGAGTCCCTGTTCCCTTCATTTATGTTCGCATAATTGTCAAAATGAAGGGAACTGCTGATTTTTTTTTCGCGATTTCGTATTTGTTCCCATAGTAAAAGTTGTCCATAATGATGAGTTCAATAACCTCTTAAGCGATTTTGTGTATGAATAGGTACGTACTTGACGACAGTAGCCTGGCACGGCGGGCACGGCCCGGGATGGCACAGTAGCGTGCAGGGATGCGGGCACGCGCGCGGGCGACGACACGCGCGACCGCAGGTGTGTGCGCCCGTGGAACCACGCTGGTACTCAGGCGCGCGCACCGCTCCACACATACAGCGGTAATCAGTAGGGATGGCTTCGTTCGTGTTTTGGCAAGCTGGGCAGCGCCATTTGCCCTCTGATGACAATAATTAGAATAATTTATTTGCAGAAAATACAGGTAGCCCATTCTAAAAGTTGGTGGTAAAGTGGTGGATGTCCAGTCCATATTTTGCCTGTTTCATTAGAATCAGCAATACAACTCCTTAAGTTCATATAAGTGCCAAATGTCATGATTTCATGAAATAGTCATTCAATACACTTACATGAATTTAGAGAGTTGTATTGCTGATTCTAATGTTTATAATTCTATGAATACATATTTGTTACGGCCGAAAATCATATTTAAATCAACATACAACCTGATGGCTGATACTGACCTGCAAATTGCAAAAAACGTATGAAAATTGGCTTTTTTTCGCGGGCTACCTTAGCGCATCCCCCTTAAGGGTAAATACCTTATGCAAATGGAAAACGAGTCATTTGGTTGTAAATGACATCACCTACATTATCCTTAATGGAGCCATAGAGCTCATTAAGTTCTGAGTTGAGCTGCACTATAACTGACAAATGCATGCATTGACTGGACATGTTCACTTAATCTGTGTGGTTCTTTCCACAAAAGATTTCAGACAACAATCTACATGGTCTGCACATGATCTGACCAGATTATGGCTGGACTTTAAAAGAGACTGACCTCTGAGTGTGTTTCGACCTTTCTTCTCACAGTTGTCAAATAGGAAACGCCGACCTCATTTAGTTTAAAAAATATTAATAACTTGTAAAAGTGTGTGTACAGACCTTTTTACAGAAAATGAAATCATTTCAACTCATTTGGAAATTGGATTGGCGACATATTACCAATAACCCTGTATGTAATAAATAGTACACATAATAATATTTATTTAAGATGAAACTAGAACAAATATGAATCGGATTCAGCTAGTTTACAATGTTTATTAAACTGTTAAAAATATTATTGAGTCATCATCTAAGATTTGATAGGTAAGGAAAAAGTATCTTTGATAAAATTGGAATAAAATTAATATATTAATTGTATGAATATTCTGGTCAAGTTTTTTGTATGACCTTTATGGTAATTAAACAAAGCCATATTTTACTTTGTTTGTACTTACCAACCATACTGCTCATCGCCCACTTCCGGATGCATCTCAGATGCAGCACATGGTAACAGTTGCAGCACGACCACACCTGGTCAAACTGTTTGACTCGGTCACAGCAGACCAGGCACTCCAGGGTGCCCTTGTCTAGTTGTTCAGTTAGACGCTCACGTTGAGTCATTTCTTTGTTTACTGAAATACAATAGCTCATTAGAATGAATCTGTTTAGATACTATTCTTTAGATAAAATAGAAAAAAGAATTCCAATGTATTATTGTGCATCAATTATTATATCTCCAAGCTAGCTAGCTTACATGAATTATTTTTAGCATGATGTGTGGCAAAATTAATGCACCCTGGAGCTGAACTAATTGGTCAAAGATTGAATTGGCAAAAAATCATGGTTGGAATACTTGTGAAAACAAAAAAATTTACACATCACAATCAACGAGTTGAAAAATAGGTTTCATTATTTCCTGAATGAATAGGCAGTATTAAAACTGCATCTTGGCAACACCTACAATGCCTCTCAAGAATTTCTGTGCATAGGCAATCCTGTAAATCTTTGGATATTATGTCAGTGCAAATGTAATGGGAATCTGACTTTTTAAGTAATAATAGCTTGTACAAACCTTGATCATTACCATATTTAGTTTTAGTTCGAGCAGGACTGGGAATATTTTCAGACTTAGTTGCTCTCTCCCTCTCTCTAGTATCTCTGTCCCTTTCGCGAATATCTCGGTTACCTCTATCCATATCTCTGTTGTCTCTATCTCTCTCACGGATATCTCGATAATCTCGATCCCTTTCGCGGATGTCTCTGTTGTCTCTTTCCCTCTCTCGGCCATCACGGTAATCTCTACCCCTTTCGCGGATATCTCGGCTATCTCTATCCTTCTCGCGGATATCTCGGTTACCTCTGTCTCTCTCGCGAATGTCTCGATTACCTCTGTCTCTCTCGCGAAAATCTCGGTTATCTCTGTCTGTCTCACGGATATCTCGGTAGTCTCTATCCCTTTCTTGGATATCTCGGCTATCTCTATGCTTGTCACGGGTATCTCTTTCCATAGGGAAATCATCTCTGTCCCTCTCTCGGTTTTCACTATCCCTGTCTCTGTTATCTCTCTCCATCCTCTCTTCTCTACCTTGTAAATAAGTATTGGCATATTGTTCATCTTCTGTGCTATTGCGATCCATTGCTCGAAGCCGAGTAGTTCCAACCCAATTCTTTCCACGACCTGAAGCTTCCCCTCTCCCATTCCTCACATCCTGACTGTCCTTACTTATTGCACTGTTGTAGAACGTACGAGCATCATCTTTATTCTTTGACTTGAAATTTCCTTTTCCTTGGCCTTTTTTGTTACTTGAATCATAGTTACGGTTATTAGATTCATAGTTACGACTGCTAGATTCCTGTTGGCGACTATTTGATTCATACTGTCTGCTATCTGGTTCTTGATTACGATTGTTTGATTCCTGATTGCGGTTGTTTGAATCATGATGTCGTCCATTTGATTCATTATTGCGATGATTATTATCACGGTGGCGGCCATTTGATTCTTGGTTCTTAGGGTGCTCTTGAGGACGTTGGGATGATTCAGTTTTCTGGTTTGAATCAGTTCTCTGGCTTGCTTCTGTATTTTGCTGAGAGCTCTCTCGCTCACTCTGCTTTTGTTTTGACCTTTCTCTCCAGTTTGTATCTGATGAACTACCACTAGCATTTCGTGGTTCATTTACACTAGGGTAGTTATTTCGTGAATCACTTATACTACTGTAATGGTTCTTAGGTTCATTAACATTACTATAGTTATTTCTAGATTCACTATCATCGTATACGGTACTAGATTCAGGAATGTTCTGAGTGCTAGATGAAGGTGTCATTATAGAACCTTTTGGCACAAATTCAGTAGCTGTTGGAGTGAGATTAGATTTGAGTATCATTGCATTAGTATAAGCACTAGGATTGGGTGCCACTGGGTTGTATTGACTTTGAACATTCATTGGGTATGCTTCAGAGCCACTGGACACATTATTTGCTGTGGTTGCTGCATATCCATAACTGTCTAACTGAGGGTTTTGAGCAGTGGATGGTGCATTCTGGTAATTATATTGCCTTGCAGGATAGTTTTCATATTGGACATTGTTATAGTTGCTAGCACTGGGCGCACCACTATTTTGCATT
Source organism: Lithophane ornitopus (assembly GCA_948473465.1). Lineage (NCBI taxonomy): Eukaryota > Metazoa > Arthropoda > Insecta > Lepidoptera > Noctuidae > Lithophane > Lithophane ornitopus. Next base: position 13,947,730 of record OX419622.1, on the reverse strand, counting down.
TGAGAAAGAAACTCATTAAAGCTCACATACTGATTGGCTTGTTCTGGTCTATTGGGGTAGTAGGCTTGGTTGACATATTGGACATTTGGGTCGCCGTTCCAAGCTTGGTACTGGTTGGTGTAATTGTATGTGTTGTTCCACTGAGACATGATATAGGGATAACAAAATATAATATTGCGAAATATTGTTTAAACTGGAGGAAGTATGGCAAAGAAGTTTGCGGATAATGCGAGTTTTTTTGTAGTTACGGTGATGTTATGACCGCAGGCCGAAGCCTGAGGTCTCGAGTTAACCGTGTAACTCTACCTGAAATTAATAAAAAGGGTAATTTGTTATCAAATTCGGGAGCAACCGACATGTGCCACTTTCTAAAATATAAGATAAATAATGTTGACTCACCACTTGCTTGTTTTGTCTACCGATACGTTTTTGTTAAAAATAACTATATAGTAACGAAAAATAAACTAAAATAATTTAATAATTTACAAAAGTGCAATAACTATAACGATATGACAAGGATGATTCGGATTCGGAAGAAGGGTGAAGGGGGAGGTCGACGTTGACGTTGACAATTTGACAGTAGGTTTTTTCGTTGCAAGTTACAGAATCGAAAAAAATTAAATAATAGTATTAAATAATCCCTAAAAATAATAAAAGAGAGATGAAATAAAAATAAGTAAAGATCCTATTTTGTTTTTCAATATTTTCGAGAAGTAGTAGTAATAAATCTTTTACTAATATGCAACGATATTCTCGATATGCTTACAGAAACGATATTACGTGTCAATGTCAAGTACACGGGCGGGAATTTTCGATTTTTTATTGCAGTTCGGTAATTTCATTTTCGTAAGCTTAAAAAATAAAAATAAGAGTTCGACATTTTCCACATGCCAAAACTCACATAATTATACTCTATTTCTTAGATGAGAATTAGTTTTTTTTGGTAGTGGCGTGCTTTTGTTTAAGGCGAAATGGGATATATAATGTACTCTGTGAATGGGACTGACGAGAGCCGAGGCGGGTGGTATGACCCCGCCCGCGCGCAATTCTAGTGCACTATGTTTACAAATATTTAATTTGATTATTTTATTTGTGTTTATATAGAAAAAATAAGTCCATAATCCCTTAAAGTATTTAATAGTGAATACGTAGACAAAATGTTATTACGATTGCTTTGATAACAATCGAATGAAATAGGTTTTTTTTTTTTTTGTTCCGAGTAAAGTTTTGTCAATCGTGTTTCGAGCCTCATACTTCACTAAAGACACTCTTCAATTTTCGTAATCATAAAAACAGGCAAATACGTTCTTATTTTGAGAGAAACATTGATTTTGCGTGAAGTCGAAACGCGTCAAATCATCTGCTTTGGAGTACGAATGTCTTTTCGTTTCGTTGTTGTAGGCATAGCCCGCACTGCGATTAAAAATCGCGCGAAATTATCTCAATTCTGTAACACATGGTATTTATTTATTTAAACTTTTCGCACTAAAAAAAAAGGTACAAAGGCGGACTTAATGCTTTAGGCATTCTCTACCATTCACCAAGGGTGGTGAAGAGATATGGTGGGTGGTATCATAGGTACCTACCGTGCCGCATTACCGTGCGTTTGCACTGTCAATCTTCCATACAATGTTTGATAGGAACTAGAGATTTAAACATGTTTTGTTGTATTGTTTCGCCAGTGCAAACGCACGGTTAGTGATTTAATATTAGCCCGATAAAACAATCTGTGATTTGATACAGATTTCGCGCGGTGTGCGATAAGGATTTAATTCGCGCGGATATTTTGCGGTGTATGTCTGTGCGTTTGCACTGGCGAAACATTCACAACAAACCATGTTGAAATCTCTAATTTCTGTCAATGTTCCATATAATTTTTGACAGGAACTAGAGATTTCAACTTTTGTTGTGAATGTTTTGCCAGTGCAAACGCACAGTGAGGTTGTATGTTGCTAATTTATACGCATAGCGAAATACTAATCTCGCGAATGGGCGCTCACCGTTCAGTTGAGTATTAGGTACACCGCTATACTCAGACCTTCCCTGTGAGACAAGTTTCAAGCAAAATACCACGATGGAATTATAAGTTTGTGGGAAATAAAGAAATATACCTATTTTATTCGTTCCGTTGTCCATTGTAGACGTGCGTCTCACTCACCTGAGATCTGCTAGAACTGACAAAAATCGCGAGGATTTTTATTCGCAATGTGTGTTAGTTGCAATTCCGTCACCGTGCGAATAAAAACCGCACGGTGACATTTCGCAGTGCACGCTAGGTACCATCTAGGTACCTACTTATAATAAGTAGGTAGATATATATAATTATTTTGATTTCGCTGACTCACTGCTTTGCACATCGTATATTTTACCTATAGAGTAAAATGTGGGAGGCCTCCGTTTATGCTGCAACTCATGCTCTTTTCATGTTAGGTATATGGTGTATACCGTGATCGTGACTAATTATGTTACGGTGGTGTACGAAGCAATTTGGATAAGCCTCTTTATTTTAGAATTTGTTTATCTGTTTAGTACACACAACTTTATACTTTGGCGCACACACATTGGTTTCCTTTTTAACATCTAGGTACTCATTCAATTTCTAGCACCTGTTCGGAGTTCAGAATTGTGCCATAATAATTGCAATTTGCAATGTTTTTCTCCCGAAATTTTGGCCGACAAGGTAACATACTTGCTACCGAAGGGCGGACCGAATCTTGCAATCGGCTTGCTGGATAGAATCAAAAAGGGCTTTTACCCAAGCTTTCCAAGACAGCCGTGAAGAGAAATTACTGTAACTAAATAACTGTGCACTTTTACTTACCACCTTCACATTTTCGTACAGCCACATAATTATTTAAAAAGCCCTTATAACACGTTCGGTACCGTGCCGCGAACGCTCTATTGTCTGTAAATGATCACTTTGAAAGCCCAAAGAATATTGGCTATTTCGTAGTAACCTTGGCCTGTTTGCCTCTATTATTTGATTTGCTATTTAGAACCGTTCAAGACTTTTGGAAAGTATAGTCTGATTAGTTATGGTGCACGCAGTGGGCATGGGGTGCACAGCGAGTAGCCAGAAGATTAGCGTTGCTTCTGTGAGTGCTACCTACCGTGATTTTAATATTAATTAAAATTATAAATAGGTCCTACATCAATTTTCATTAACTTGTGAAATTAAATGGCTGAAATTATAGTTATAATTTATATCAAAAGAAATCAATATCTTCAATATGATAATGTCACTAGCTGCTTCTTACATAAGCCAACAATTTAAAATCTTGAATGGCTTAAATAGGCATTGTTTTAAGTTGTAAAATAATAATGTTTCGCGCAGTATTCCAAACCTGCCAAATCTACGTTGAACTCAACCAAAGCCGAGACGGTGCTGGCAGCACTGACGAGGCTCGACGATGAGATAGCCAAGAGTGAGAGAACTCATCCAGCCGCGAGGGTCGCAGTTGTCGCCATTGAGCTGGAGAGTATACAACAGGTACTTATCGAGGACATGGATAAAAAACCAAGACAGAGCGCTGCGAACAATACAGTGAAGCATGCCAAAAAAACTACACCACCGCTCTGTGTATACACGCTCAAACGCACACATTTACAACCATTTACAATCAAACTATACCCAAATATGTGCACACATGTTTACGAAACCGGCCTCACGTTACTGTTGACAGCGCTTTGTCTTGGAGCCCGCACATTCAGTCCTTTACTACCCGACTGCGGCGAAGCTAAAAAAGGAGGGTTATTGGTTTTTGTGTTAGACCATTAAGATTAAGAGGCACTTTTAAATTGTTAGGAGGTTTGCCAGTTGAATCTAGGTAGTTTACTAAGTCAGCGTAGAATTTTTAGTGGTTCGTCGAGGAGTCCGTCGATACTGCAGCATCAGCATCAGTTCTGCCCGAACACAATCTAATTGTTGATCTTTCTTTTTTTACTGTTATTGATCTCGACATCTTATTATAGGCACCGGTTACAATCCTCTGCGAGTTGGCTTCGGCACCTCGTACGCCTTCCAAAAGACCGGGACCCCATGGTCCCGAGATATTTAAACAATAAAAAAAAAAAAAAAAACACAGATCACCCGGCGCTGTTTAGATAGGACATCTTATTCTTACAAATATTACCAAACTTCAAGTTGTCACACATTGATGGCACACAGCTCTGACCACGTATCAGGGGGCTTAAAACAGTCACTTTGGCAGAATCATAATAGGAAAATATTATGAATCATCGTAAATTGACACAAACTGACAATTCATAATATGATCTGTGTGCGATTCATATTACGAAATAATTCATCTGTTTGACAGTTTTCTATGGAGATTCGTAAAATGGTCCACATATTAAGAATTGCTTTTGTGTCAAATTAGAGGAATTGCTAATGACAGCTGGGATTCAGGAAATGAACTGCTTTTAGAGGAATTGCTAATGTGGCCGGTTTAGACCCCCAGAGCTGTGTGCCATTAATGTGTGACAACTTAAAGCTTGCTTGGCTATATTGAATTGTTTAATTTATTTGCAAGCCTAACTTTCTGCATCCGATCATTAAGACTCTTCACGATAAAATTAAGATGCCTTTTGTAACTTTTTAGGAAATAAAGACATTTGAAGAGATCACTGCAACAGTAACTAAAGATACGTATGCCAAAACCATTCACCAGGTGAGTTAGTTCTACATCAGGGATGCACAGACCACGGCCCGCGGGCCGCATGCGGCCCGCCGGTCGAATACTGGTGGCTCGCCGAGAGCAAAAATAATACTCTCGTACATTCGAAAAATATTGAATTCTATTCCAGAATAAAACCAAATAAAATATGTTCGAAAAGTAATTTGAATCTCGCGCGCGCGCTCTTAACTGCGCTTATCGGTGCGCCGTGCATGCGTCGGTAACAGCGGTCGGTAATGTTCGTGCCGATCTCGGTTAAATTCGTTTTCTTGAGGAAGCGCCGCGGCCGGCGGCGCGGCGACGACGGCAGCGCGGTGGCGGCTTATCTACGGGTTATATTGTTAGAGATAGCAGTAGTCCCGAATTCCCGATTGCTCGAGTAGTACACGAAGCTGCACATTTCGGGGCCATGGTTCCCCCTTAGGATATCCCGCAGCATTACCTATACTACTTCTGGCGGCCCGCTATCAGTTCATAATTTGCCCGAGTGGCCCCTAGTCTTAATAAGTCTGTGCATCCCTGTTCTACATAATTATGTTATTGTTTTAAATTGCAAGTTTTACTAACAGTCTATTGTTTCTATTTAATTCTAGTTGTTTATAAGCCTAGACCTCTACAGGCGACCGATGTTGGCATCAGAAAATGAAGACTTCGTCGCGAATGTTAATAGAAAGGTCCGTTCCTTTATTGGTTGTTAGTCGTATACACGGCTACACATCAAGCTATACGATTCCAATACAAGCTGATCTCGCATTGTATAAGATTTCAGTACAATGCGAGGTCAGCTTAAACTGGAAATGTATAGGTTGACATTTCGTCCATTCCATTTCGTGTACATTCATTAATGAATCTGCTTAGCATTTTCCTAACTATGTTGGGGTCGGCTTCCAGTCTAACCGGATGCAGCTGAATATCAGTATCTTACAAGGAGTGACTGTATATCAGACCTCCACAATCCAGTAACTGGGTAATACAATACAACTTGGTAAGACTGGTTGTAAGACTTTCGGGCTTCTGACGACCCGTAACGACTGTCAAAGATCCACAAATGATAGCCGGGACCAACGGCTTAACGTGCTTTCCGAGACACGGAGGAGTCTCGGTATATAAAGATGGTCAACCATTCACGGACCAAGCCGGCAAGCGTAGCCCTGATGAATCGTCCCGAGGGGCTGTTATTACTTAGCCAGGAGCTCCTACGGTCATTTCGTGTTCATTCATCAGTTGGGTTTTATTTCACTAGGTAGGTAGGTACATCTACTATTTTCGGTGATTTTAATATACCGAATTGAAGAATTGTTTCGCTTGCTTCTTTTTTTTGAGAGCAGTGGTGGCCCAGTGGTAACGGCTGACTTACGACTTACGAGTGGTAGGACTTGGAGTAGGTCGTGATTTTAAAATCAGGCAGGCACTTGTACTTTGTGTAAATTATTTCATCACCACTGCTCTCAAAAGGGTGAAGTAAAACATCGTGAGGAAGCGGCATGTCTTAGAACCAAACAATTCGAAGATGTGTTACATCCGCACTGGGCCTGCGTCAACAACGCCCTCTTTAAGGCTCGTACAAACAGGCGCGATATCGCAGGCGCGACAGGCAGCGGTACCTTTGTCGATGTAATCAGGCGCCAAAAGATATTTGTAGTAATTTAAATATTTATTATTATCATCGAATAAATTCCACATGGTCTGCAGGAGATGCGTCGCCTCGAACTAAGCTGGCTGCGCACTCGCTACACGGAGCTGGTGCGCGAGCGCCGTGTGCTGCACGCACAAATCCTGCGCTCACGCTCGCTATACTCACAGCTGCAGCACTTGTTGGGTAAGTACCTTATTTAAGGGCTATTTTCTGTTAAAAGACGTGAAGACCACTGCTGGACATAAGCCCCAAGCACAGCCAAATCGACCGGTTCTGTGCTTCCCGCATCCAGCGGATTCCTGCGGCTTTCACAAGATCATCGGTCCACCTTGTAGGAGGCCTTACAACGCTACATTCCGTACGTTCCGTTAAAAGACGTACAAAATGCAAAGTGTTTAATTAAACATAAACATAAAACTGCGACTGACAAACGAAGTACCAAGAATACACGTAACGAAAATCAATGGCTACGCAACACCTCTACGACCGCTACGCCACACCGCTTACGGTGGCTACGCAGAACTGCTACGGCTGGTAGGCAGCGTCTACGACATGACGGCTACGAAATAGTTGTAGACATGCATAGTACGCGTATCTCTACCTGTACCCTAATTGCGTTACACACGATCAATTGTAATCTGAATCATTTTGAAGGAGATTACTAATCCATTACTTCATAATGCTTGAAAAATTTGTCTAGTCAACAACGCAATGAATGTTGTTGAACTGTCAAAATGAAACAAATTTTGATTGATCGTGTGTTACGCAATTAGGGTGCTTGTTAAATTCGACAATATTTATTGTAGTAGTAGTAGTAGTAGTAGTAGTTGCTTTCTAACAAGTTATTAAAAAATACAATAGACGTAGATATTTAGTACTCTATTCTGCTTAAATATTCTTCAAGAGTCATAAGAAACCCTGTAAGAAATCGACACGTGTTTCACCTCTCAATGAGGCATCTCTGTATCTCTGAGGTCTCTGCATCCAGCGCTCGGTGTGTCAACACGTCGTGTTCTGGTTTGCGACTGGTCAATCGTCATCCTGAGGATGCCTCGTTGAATGTCGATTTCTTTATAGGGCTTTTATGACTCTTGAAGAAGCGAAATAGGTTATTAAATATCTACGTCTATTGTATTTTATAATGGATTTCCGCAAAGTCACGCCTGAATCAATTAACTAAGTTATTAAAATTATTATTAATGTGAGAACAGGTAATACAAGGATAAACAAGGCCAAAAAACCCTACGTAACCTCCCTAACCTATATAATTTTGGACTATGTGTAGACTCCATCTGGGGCACTGCTGGCCGGCCCGGCAGCGCTCAAGAGAGCGCACTCACGAAGGCGCTGGGCCTGCGCGACGCGCTGGCGGCGGTGTCCGCGCGGCTCCGCGCCGCCGCGCAGTACGCGCACGCGGCGGTGCGGCTGCTGGACGACGCCATGCCGGCTTGGAAGATGACCACGGTCGGCAAGTCAGTACTTTGAAATATTCGATGAATACGATTTATTTGACGCGTACATAAAAGCATTGTACTTTATGTACTTATAATATACAGGGTGTAAGGGACAGCCCTCCGCAAATTAACAGGGGGCATTCAGCTCCTTATTTTGAATCCTATCCACCGTATTTTTCAGTTATTATTTTTTAATTTCAATGTAAAATTACATTCTCTGCAGGCAGCAATCCATTTATGTAAATAAAACAGCTAAAATAAAAAAAAAATCCAGCAATGGATGTTGAAATACTATAGCGAACGACGCGTGAAATTCAAAATTTACATGGATAAATAACGCGGCGCCAGCGCACCCCCCCACGGGGAGTGCGGCTATGAGGGTTGTGCCACGGTAACTATACATTGCGTGTGAGGTAATAAAACAAATCAGGTTTATTGGATTCCCATAACGTTCCTGAAATTATTTCATGTACCGGCCGTCTTAGATTTATATAGTGAATTCATCCCATCATCAGTTTGAGAAGGGCTGTTCCTTACACCCTGTATTGGCAATGATTTGAAACTCTAACAAGTTTATTTTATTAACAAGACGGGAATGGCAGAAAACAAAGGAGACCTAATTAGCCCATAAACCCAGTAGTGGATGATTCCGGGCTAAAATGACGGTATACGACTCAAAATAAATTAGGTACTACAGTGCTACAAGGATCTTTTGGCCCATGAATGACGTTGAAAGGGTGACGCTGTTGGTAAACAAATGTGAAATTGTACTAAAAAACAAGATGGCGCCGCCAGATACTTATTCCATGAATTAGTATTCGATGCACATAGGCTTTGGTTTCCTAAAAAGAAAACAGTCACACAATAACGGCTGTCCAAATGAGAGATGTTACGGAGGTTGTTTCCCCGGAACCGAAGCCGGAGTCGGGAAAAAATACCCGGGTGTAAAGTTAAAATTTGTTTGTACGTGCTCTAGTCTCGTATATCGCTGCGTTTCGATCTTCGGTAAACTCAGATTCAAAATGATCGAAGGCGTAGTTGTAGTCAGGTGCAAAATTAATCGGATCTTTTGACCTTTCGGAATCGGAATAGAAGCTCCGTAACAACTCTGGTCCAAATAAAGAGCCTTTTTTGACACCTTAATGTCAAATCCTGCTGAAAATGACAGATTTCATGAAGCGTGTATCTTAGGAGCGGCTGGGAGCGCTCAGCCGCGGCGGCAGACGCATGCGCGCTGCTGGTGGCGGCACGCTGTGCGGAGCGCGGCGCGCGCCGCGTGCTGGGCGCGCCCGCCGCGCCGCGCGCCGCACGCGCCCTGCGCCTCGCGCTCGACTACGCCTTCACTGATGCCGTGCACGACCACAAGTAGGTCACCGACTCTGACCAAAAAATTCTGCCGTCATACGTTGAAAGGCCGTAACTAACATTTTTATCAAAAACGAGTTAAATAGAGTGCCGGAATCTTTCTGTCAAAAAGGTGATCTGATAAAGCTGTACCTATTTTATTCGTAGACGCAGATACATTCTGTAAAGTTAAGACTATCGACTGAGCTTGAAAATTCACTTCAGACAAAACTGTCATTTACTAAAAATCAACTTTGAACTTAGAGTCCGCGCCACCACAGCTGTCCATTTGACGCGGCGCTAGTTTTATTAGTTATTACATCACATGACATTGTATTTAGTTCCAAAATTTTTGTGGGGCGTACTCTAGTTAAGGTTCGTACAGACTGGCGCGATATTGCGGGCGCGACAATCAGAGCGACCCTAGTAGCACCCGCGATATCACGCCAGTCTGCACGAGCTTTTACGGCCTTTCACCGTATGACGGCCGAATTAACTAGCGCAAATTAAGGCAGGCCGCAAGGCAGCGCATTGCAAAAATATACAATCCTTTTAACTCTGTCAACATCAACAAAATCCACACACAGTACAGGATGACAAAAAAGAGTATGATGCGGTGACAAGTGAAACTTTTTACTTTAAAGCAGATCTATAATGTTGGCACAAATTTTCCGACAAGTGCTAGCTTTTGAGTCAGTACAAGCAGCGTTTTTAACAATTTGTTTAAATCCTTGTACTCAATTTCCCATTTGAAGTGACCTTTATGCGGTAGTAGCGCCCTCATTTTTGCCAAGGTTTAAAATAAACTTGAAAGAACTAGGTACTTAGGGCGAATTTCACCAATATATCTAAACACGATCAGCACATCTTAACCGCGTTCAAGAGCTGTCAGTATTAATATTCCACAGAAAATAATGACATGAACATAAACTACGTTAAAGGGTTGTCAACCCTTTAACGTAGTTTATGTTCTGATCGCATTCAGTTTCTTTGGTGAAATTCGCCTTTAATGACATCACCTTCGTACATGTTTTATGAACCATTGAACACTATAGGGAACCGCAATTAACTTTTTTATTTTGGAATGCGATGTGCTGCGGCGCGACATGCCCAAGTTTGCCCCTAACGGTTCATTGCTGTACTGTAACACTCGTATGTTTCTCTGCAGGTACCAGAGAGCAACCGAAATCTTTCTCCAGTTCAAAGATGCACTTGTGTTGTTAATCGATTCAATTCATCAGGTATGTGACTTCAAACAATTTTAGTCTTATCAGGTACGTCCTGGCGGCCTGCAAGAACCTGGTGTAAATTACAGAAAAGTACCTACTGTTTTCATCCCTTTGATCAGGTAACTTCAAGCGTACTTTCCAAGTATGAGAAATGAAAAATATGTTACTAATTTCAAGCGTTCCACTAACGATTACCCGGGCTATAATCGAGTCCTGCCAGGGTTGCGAGAATGTCCGAAAGGGATACCGGGACCTTGGCAACAGGCAACTGAAGGAACACGGGTGGGTTTTAGTCAGTAAAAGTCTGACACGCCCTTCCACTCCGCCCAGAGCGGGATAAGTCATGATGATTTCCCCCCACCCTCAAAAAAAAGGCTATAATCGAGTTGGTGGAGAAGCACCTTTATTTTACATCCCAAAAAAAAACTTGTCCTTTTAACTAAGGTATCATTCAGATAGAAGATAGAGAAACGTGTTATCGCTCGAGCGTTGACGGCACTACTGGTCTCCGGTCCGGCTGCGGTCGCCTGCAGTTGCCGCCTGCGGTCGGGCACGGATATAAGTACCTTTAGATAACAATAGGTACATAGGACCTCCGTGGTGTATTATCCGTGCTTATTTATTTTTTAAAACTTCATGTACTACTTCAAGTAAGTAGTTGTAAGAAGTACATAGTGGAAATATAGTTATTGCCCTCTTGATCGAAGTTTGCCCCAAGCTTCATTCATATTGAACAGACGAAATGAAAGCAAATTGTGGTTATGTGCTTTTTGCTGCTAAAGCCTCTATAGGTTTTAAATATTAGGAATAAAACAAAAAAAAAAAGAAATAAATTCATGACACATGACATTAATCAAAATCATTTGATTATTGTGACATTATTTACGGTGAATAAGATTATTTTTTAAAGGAAATGTTAAAGGCGCTTTCAATTCCAAGCACTTTATTAAAATGCCAAAACGTATGTCGGATCTTGCAAACAAGACACAATTCTCAAACTGTACAGATATTCATAAATGGCAAACCTGTAAAAGTTCCTTCTTATTTTACAATTATGCAAGCTCTACGTAGTGAAAATGTGACCATACCATCATTCTGCTACCACGAACGTTTGTCGATAGCTGGCAACTGTCGAATGTGCCTGATTGAGGTGGAGGGCTGGTGGAAACCTCAGGTGGCTTGCGCTGTCCCCGTGGCTAAAGACATGAAGATCCGCACGAACTCACTAGTGGCCACTACAGCTCAAGAATCTGTTTTAGAATTCATACTTGTCGACCACCCTTTAGATTGCCCCATATGTGACCAGGGAGGCGAGTGTGATCTTCAGGACCTGTCTGTGAGATATGGCAATGATCGTTCACGATTCACAGACATACATTTCGAGGGAAAAAGAGCCGTGGAAAGTAAAACTTTGAGCCCCCTCATTCGTGGGAGCATGAACCGCTGCATCCATTGTACCAGATGTATTCGCTTTGCGTCACAAGTGTGTGGCTTAGACGTATTAGGATCAACAGGTCGCGGGCACGACATGCTTGTTGGAATGTTTGTTCCCAAGTTGTTTTTATCTGAACTATCTGGGAATATCGTCGATTTATGTCCAGTGGGAGCATTGACTAACATCCCCTATAGGTTCAAAGCTAGAGCTTGGGAATTAAAGAGAGCCAATTCTATTGATGTTACAGACGCCACAGGTACAAATATAATATTAAATTATAGGTTCGACAGAGTACTTCGTGTTTTGCCTCGTGAACACGACGAAATAAATCAGGAATACGTCTCTGATAAGGGTCGATGGGCAATAGACTCGCTCGAGATGCAAAGATTGGTGACACCTATGAAAAGAGAAGGTGATTGTTGCTGTCCGCTCGAATGGGATGTCGCCCTACAAATGGCTTGTGAGATACTGAGAGCAAATCCTCCCAGTGATATAGTGGCGATAGCTGGCCCACATACTAATGTCGAGACTTTAGTAACCAGCAAAGACGTCCTTAACATGTTCGGATGCGAGAACACATATGTGGAACGAGAAATGTCTTACTCGTGCTCTGGAGCTGACATAAGAGCGTCATATTGTTTTACCACCACTATAAAAGACATCGTACAAGCTGATAGAATTTTATTAGTCGGGACAAATCCTCGATTTGAAGCACCAATTTTAAACATGTGGATTCGACAAGCTTATAGAACTAACGAAACGGATATATTCGTGGTTGGTCCAAAGTGTGATTACAACTACCACGTGAATTACATAGGAAACAATACTAGCTCTTTATCAAAGGCTAGTGAGGCTTTATCGGGAGCGAAGAATCCACTCATATTTGTTGGAATAGCGCAATTAGTAGGTGATACAGGTCCTGCTATAATGAGTGTTTTAAATCAATTGGCAGTCACATTAAAAAAGAAGAAGAATGACCTAATTAACATTATTACTAGAGAGGCAAGCTTTGGCGGTGCTTTAGAGGCAGGATGGAAACTTGGAGCACGGGACGTATTGGCGACAAAGTGTCCAAAGGTAATCATCTCTCTTGGAGCAGACAACATATTCTATGACTGGGAACCGCCCAAGAGTTGTAAAGTAATCTACGTAGGTTTTCAAGGTGACAGAGGCTCAGAGTGTGCTAGTTTGATTTTACCAGGATGTGCATACTCAGAGTCAGGCGGACTTTACTTGAATATGGAGGGTAGACCGCAGTTCGCGTACCCTGCCGTCACTCCTCCAGGGAAAGCTAGACAAGACTGGAAAATATTTCGTGCTCTAGCAGAATACCTTAAAATTTGTCTGTTTTACAGTGATCATGGTTCTCTTTGCACTAGAATGGCGCAAATTAGCCCTAATTTCACGTGTTTGGGTGTGGTTCAACCGAAGATATTTGAAAACTTGATCGGACAATTAATAGTGCGTGGAAAAAGTGAAGATAAAAGCATGTGCGTAGATATGACACACATTAAAAATTATTATTGCTCCGATGTCTTCACATATAATTCACCCACTATGGTAAAGACTCGAAAAGCAGCGATAGACTTTGAAAAATCACCCTATTATCCTATCTAGGTACTACCTAATTTTTTTTTTTTTTTACAATTACCTATTAGATTTTGTGTTCTGATTTTAATAAACTTTTTATACAAAAATATTGGTCTTTGTTTTTGTCCAAGACGAAAAAATGCTTTTACTTTATTGTATTTTTGTATGTTTTTATCTTTTAATTGACATTTGGTGTATAGAAACGTAAGATCTGCATTTCTATACTTAATTCAGTCGTGGTCGTAGCTGCATCAGTTCGCGTCTAGCCATAGACCTAGATTTTCTATTTCCATAAAATAGGAGTCAGTCCATAGAGCATACATTGACCCTGCGGTTACATCAACATTCAAGTTGTGATACTTGTTTTCAACAAAACTTGTCCTAAACATCATAAATGTATATTTGCATTAAATTAAGTAAATGAGCTGCTCTCGGGATCTCGTAAACGTTTTCATGTTTTTATATGTTTCATGTTAGGTTCTTCTCAACAATCTAGAGAACTTATCAGCTGCTGAGAAGGACGTGGCTAGTTGCAGGAAGGAGCTCCGAGCGGCTAGGGTCAACGATATCGTGCAGAAAGGACTGGCTGAACTCAAGTACGAACCCAAAGCTCTGACTAGCTTGAATGTTGCAATGAAATGACTGAAGCTGCAAGTGTAATGGAGTTCGTATAAAAATAAATAATTTAACACCAGTCTTTGTTTTTAGTATTTAAGTACCTTATATAGACTTTGTTAGATTGAAAGAAAGAAATAAAGAAAAATAGGTTTATTTGTCACAGAAACATGTGCATACAAAAAGACATTACGACTGATACGGACGGACGGACGGCAGACGGTGATACGATTGAATTTTGTTATTCTATAGCAGGGATCATCTTATAGTTTCATTACAGGATCGTTTTAAAAAATAATAGTTATAAAAATAATAATAGTTTGGTAGACGAATCAAGCAAAATGAAAAATATCAAATAAGAAATAATAAACCTGAATATTTTTTTATTAAGTAGGTAAAAATGTAATGGACAAAATAATAAAGTAATTATAATATCAATCTATCTAATTATTATCAATATTTTTAGATTCAAGTTACTTAAACAGTTTACTTACGGTCCGCATAAAATAGGTCGGCGGCGGTACGGATGTTGGCTGTGGTCTACCATTTGGGTTCTATATAAGTAATCGAAAGTACTTGCTATATAAGGTACTTATAATTCACTAACGGATATTATCCGAGTAAATACCAGAAAACTATTCGCGAAAAAATTAAAGTAATAAAAACTAAAACCCAACTACGACTAAAAAGGTATAAACAAGACACCACAGACAGACAAATTAAAAATCCGGAGTCACACGTAATCTGTTCGATTTATGCCCTAACACGTGTGACTCCGGATTTTTAATTTGTCTGTCTGTGGTGTCTTGTTTATACCTTTTTAGTCGTAGTTGGGTTTTAGTTTTTGTTATATTTTTTTGGGGTTATAATATATATATTTTTGAAAAGTGCTCATTAAGCCCTTTCATTTGATACCCAACATGGTACGACTAAACAACATTTTTTTTAGTTCCTGAATTTATGTCCTTTAGAGGGCGCCATTTTAATTTAATGTGACGTCACATAGCCTATATCCAGCGGACTATCAAAACGCTTCCAACGATACGTCATTTCTCAAATTGTGATGAGTAGTTTAGAAGATAGGAGCAGGGAACAGATGAACATACATACATACATACCGGTCAAAATCATAACCCTCCTTTTTTCTTCGCCGTAGTCGGGTAAAAAATACAAATGTCAAAGTAGGTAAGGATAATATTGCTGCAGAGTTGTGTTAAAAAATGTTCTACGCTTCATTACTAAGTCTTGCCGCCATGCACAGACGATGACTGTCCACTACTTCACTGTCCTATGGCAGTTACAGTTAGTTGTGTTCAGGCCATCCGAAAAAAAAAAAAACAGTTTTTTATTTTCTCATGTTCTCATGGGAATTCTTAGGCCTCGTTAACGGAGACGCGGGGCGTTGGGCGGCGCGTACAGCGTGGCGTGTCGCGGCGCGTCGTACGTTTTTTTCTGTTTACGGAGAGGCGGCGCGTGAAGCGGCACTTACCATCGCACGCGTAAACACAAACATATGGCAATGTACGATGTTGTTCATAGAGCCGCGTGGCGGGAAGAGTGGCGTGTAGCGAAGAACGCGGCAGGCAACGCGGCGGGCGACGCGGCGGGCGCCGCTGCGTGCCCCGCCGCGTAAAACACCCCATTTCAAGCAAACGCGTGAAAAAACGCTTCTCCGTAAACGCACTCATACAACGCCATATGTTTGAATTCAGTGCGGGCCGCGCCGCCCAACGCCACGCTCGACGCCCCGCGTGTCCGTAAACGAGGCCTTAGGGTAACGGTAGCGATCGCGATGTAAAAACAAAACGTATACGTTTTCACGTAGTCATCGAGGTAAACCCACTCGCGATGTATCGCAGTTAGGTATACTTCGACGGGTGAGGTCGAGGTGACATCGATGTAGCAAGCTATACTATGATCGCACCCTTAACTTTTTGGAGATATAAAGTACTAGGTACTTCAAATGAGTAAAAATAAAAGTGAAATGTATAAAAACACAATCAAATTTTATTAAATATCAAATATTGTATTGTCTAACACGATTCCTTAACTATCATGTTTCACATCAATATCTCGTATGGCGTAATAATACGGTTACAAATACATTGGGTCGATAAAGTACTGATAGATCAAAATAAATGAGTAAAGGACACAATCGAAAGTTCAGAGAAGATGTTGTTATAGTAGACACAGATATAGAATACGATATAAATAACATTTATCAATATTGTCATGAAGGAACAAGAAGTAGCCGAGGATATTAATTATTTAATACTCGTGCATGAAAACTTAACAATAATATACAAAGACACAAACAATCTATTAGTATTTAAGTCAGAAATAATATATAATTAGTATAAGTTAAATATAGTTGATGATATTGATAGTCTAAAAGTTTCAAAGACTTGTTTACATAGCATTGGAAAAGATGAAAACTAGGAGAAAGAATTCGACGAGACTTAACGACGAGAACACACTCACATTATAAATACTTGTACACAATACATGGGCTTAAATGCAAAATCTACAAAAAAGTGTTATACACGATTATTATCTCAAAACGGTATGATCAGTAATAATAGGTCTTATACACTATTCATATTAGGTAGTTTTTTTGTGCGCCAAAGCTCTACTTGGATGATATTAAGCGTTATATAAAAATTCTTCCGCACATGACATGACTAGTTTTGTTGCAATTGGCGCATGAGATATTAAAATCTTCTGAATTTGCGATGTTTTTGCTGGGAAATGTTAAAACGGTTTGTTTGTATTCATACGCAGAAGATATTTTATAGTAATTACGACGATTCTTTAAATTTAACACTGATATGTGGCATGATGTGTCACGTCTCACTTGGTCAACACAAGTCTTCCCCGGTCAGTACCCGCGGTACACGCACTCATCTTCGACATCTACTCTTACTATAACATTAAAATGTATCATAAAGTACTGTAAATTAACTAAGCATTGAAATTCCACTTAAAATTATGTTAGTATTTGTGCGAAAAAAGATTACTGTAAAAGTTTTCTTTTATAAAAATAGTAGTCACTGAAAGAGTCATGAAAATAGATTTGCTGTTTTTTGCGTAAATTGCAATTGTAAAGAAATTAGCGGAATATTTTAAAAGTATTCTTCAATAAACACTGCGATTAATGTTAAATACTTATTTGAATTTCCGAGCCAACTTATGTCGTCGTCATTTCAAGTATCGCTTATCAATATGGACGGCTCTGTGTTAGCCACATTGCCTCAGTTGCCGATGGTTGGATTGTTATGGGAATCCTAAAAAGGTCTACTCCTCTTAATAACTCGAATAGAAGGCGTCCAACTTGTCTACCGAGACCGCTACAGGGCGTAGCTAGCTAGTATTACAGCTAACGAGTATATTGTCAATCAAAAGCCCGACCAACGCTTCGGCTAATCGTTTAGCGTGGAGTTATAAAAACCGTCTAAAGCATTATTTTTATATACGTAGTAAAAACATGGAAGCACTCCTGCGGACAGACTCTTTGCTGGCTATCATTTGTTATATTACTAATGTGTACAAACTGTCAGTAGTTCATGTGGTTACAGTTGTAGATAAATACTATTGTTGTAATGGTTAACATTTTACAATTCGCAAACAATCGACGCGAATCAAATGAGCAAACACATGTTATTAATGATTAAACATCAACTTAGGTAATAGTTAAACTCAACAATAGTAGACTTGCGAAATACTAGAACAACGCAATGAAGATCACAAAACAGACAACAGAACGAACGATGTCCATGTGAAGGTGAAGGGCCGGCGACGGTGACGTCACCGGGCGAGCGAGTAGTCACAAATAGTACTTGCTTCTGCTTTACACTTTGGTGATGGTCTTCAGTTTTCTACTCCTCAAGCATCTGAAGTAATAAAATAATCTCTGAAAATACTGCGATGGGAACATGATATGGATCTCTAGAGACTGACCTCGATTTAAGTAAAACCTCAAATTTTCTATTATCTCAAAAGGGATTCAATTCACTTTCCATCATTTGGGCTTGTTTAGCAGTGCAGAGTTAGTGCAAGCAGTACATAATGCCGAAATGAGATTTCTTCATTGCGCGAAAAGTACATAAAAGCCTACAATATTTGTTCAATGCATGGAGACACCTAGCATTTCCTCGCTGTAGTGAGGTGAAAAGTTGTGGTTTCGCTCGGAGCAAAGTTATTCTGCGTCTCGTACCTTTGAAACCCTCGCAACGCTCAGGTTTCGATACAAGTACTCGCGCCAAAAAACAACTTTGCAGCCTTGCATAACAAATAACTATTTCCGTGTACCATTTTAAATCCTCTGAAAGGTTGAATGGGTAAGTTTACCTGATAAAGCCGCGGTACAACATGTAGGCTCCGTACACACTGAGCACGATGGTCGCCGTCCACACCACAGCCAGCACGGAACTGCTGCCCTCTGTAACAAATCACCAAAGAAGGTTTAAACATTATGAGCTGCTTTATTTGAATGGGTCGTAAGTATCATTTATTCTCTCCAAAAATAAAGTTTTGTAATCTTCCTTGATCGCAATTCCTTCCATTTTGACAGTTCAGTCACGTTCATTGCGTTATTTACGTTGTCGAGCAGACGAATTTTTAAAACCTACGAAGCAATGGTTTCCTTATTTCCTTCAAAACCCTCGGATTGTGATTGGCGCAAATATGGTGATGCTTTGATTTGTGTGTGTGTGCCCTTATCTTCAATAAATTTTAGATCATTGTGTGAAGGTCCTCCTCATTTTACCATTTATATCCGGTATGTATATATCCTCCTGTATTCCTGTATGTAGGAGCTCCTCGTGGCTACGTAATAACAGCATACATGTAAAATATTGGTATTCAGCTGCATCCGGTTAGACTGGAAGCCGACCCCAACATGGTTGGGAAAAGGCTAGGCTAATGATGATGATCCTGTATGTATATGAGTAATAGCAAGCGTCGACCTGTGAAGCCTTCACTAATGATCAGTGATCGGAATAGGTAGAGCTAATCTACCTAAAGTTTAAAGAACAGAGACAAAAAAAGTGGAGACTTCCCTTACGACTAAAATATTTTTTCGGGACTAATGTCGGGATTTCGGGACATCACTTAAGTACATTTAATATAAATGCTAAAGGTGTGGGAGTGGAGTAGAATTAGATGTCATGGACTAAAATTCAATACCTCGACTTCAGTTGCAAAACAGTCCTGCATCTTTTTTTATTTTCTTTTGCTTATATCTCGAAAATGGTATGTAAAAAAATCCATATAAAACACGTCGCCGCGGCAACACTGCGCGCCGGCTCATAAAAAAATCACGGGGTAGGGCAAACAAGTAGGTATAGGTACCAAGTGGAGTCACGATTGTCAAATTCAATTGTAGTTGTGTCAAAATAGTTAGGAATTTTAGTGATAGTTTTGTTAGTTTAGTTCGGTGTAAGTAAAAGAGAATCGGTGGCATTTGCTCTGGTAATCAAACTGTTGGTAAGTTTCTGAATTTTACATGACTTTTAAGACATTCTAAACATTAAACAATTTTTGATTAATTTTCCAAATTCAAACAATTTATTCAACATTTTATGGAATTTTATTCAAACAGTTGTTTTATATTTTAGCCCGGGCTTAAATGTTGTACTATAAGTAAAATTGTAATTTTTTTCCTTGACCCTGTTAGTTATTTAATTATTAAAACTGTTAAATAACATTAGCTTCCGCCCTTACTTACATCGTTCAAACGAAGAATACCTTTATTTTTTTTAAACAATAAAAATCGTGCTTTCTCTTTTTTAAACAGAAACAGGAAATGAATATGATAGTTGTTTTACTTTATCAATTTTGGTTGTACTTAAGTAATGTTTACCGGGACATTAATCCTGAAAAAATATTTTGTCGTAAGGCGTCTCCACTTTGTCTCTGTTCTTTTTCAAACTTTAGGTAGAGTAGCTCTACCTATTCAGATCACTGCTAATGATACACATTTATCGATTGTTTCGTGAACCCCAAGGGCCCAATGCGAATGATCACAGTAGATGAAATATTCGGTAACTCACCGATATATCCGTCGTGGTAGATGTCCTGCTGGGTGTGCGCGCGGCGCGGCTTGTCGTCGCGCGGCTCCACGGCCAGCAGGTCGGGGATCTCGTCCAGCTCGCCGGTGCAGTTCGCCCACTCAATGGTTACGTATCTGAAGTTATAAAACAGGACAATCAAATGGTCGTCTTTATGGCTGGAAGTTTTGGTGAGTCTCCGTAATAGAATATGACAGCTCATCAAAAGAAGCCGTTGAATTAATACAACAAAGAAAAGGTCTGGAGAAATCCAAGAAAGTATAAAAAATAAATAGAATCACAGTTGAGTTCACAAAAAAAAAATTTGGTCGTTGCCCCTCGAGCCAAAAGGACTTTCTGACCAGAATTTGACTAATTATAATGATGTACCTGGAAGGAATGCTGCAAGCTCGTCGCGCTGGCACGAGTAGCTGGCGGGTGCGCGAGCGGGCTCCTCCGCGGCACGGGCCCCATGCGCCCCAGGGGCCCGGCTGACCTGACTCCGATTGTTTGCAACCACACTCCACCTCGCATACTTCGTCCTCCTGTAAACAAAGGTAGTTGATACACTCGGGTACAGTCACTCGATGTTAATAATCGCTCGTTTTTTTAAGTAAAACTGCCAAAGGTCTACGAATGACAGCCGGGACCAACGGCTTAACGTGCTTTCCGAGGCACAGAGGATTCTCGATATGTAAAGATGGTCACCCACCCACGGACCAACCCCGGCAAGCGTAGCTTAACCTGATGGATCAACTTATGCGGCTGTTATTAATTAGCCACGAGCTCCACTTTCGGCTGAGACGATGATGAAAATTTGCTCTTGTATAATCAGACCTGGTAGTGCATGGGTGGCGCGACAATTCTGCCGGGCAGCACGGCGGCGCAGCGCCAGGGCTGCAGGAACAGCTCGGCGGAGTCGTCGGCGCTGGTGAGCTCGCAGCGCGCGTGGGATACCTTCACCCCCCAGCCGCATGCACCTGCTGCTTCTGCGCCTGTTGATGTCTTAGGAGAAACGGGACTAGGTTAGAACATTCTGGATATTATTATGGTGACTTTTAAATCGTTCAAAATTCATGAATGAAGCCAATTGGATGTACTCCTCTTACTATCAGGTACTACAGAATACTTCATCATCTGCCTAGCCTTTTCCCAACTATGTTGGGGTCGGTTTCCAGTCTAACCGGATGCAGCTGAATACCAGTATTTTACATAGAGCGACTGCCTATCTGACCTCCACAACCCAGTTACTTGGTAACACGATACCCCTTGGTAAAGCTGGTTGTCCGACTTTCGTGCATCTGACGACCCGTAACAACTGTCAAAGATCTACAAATGACAGCCGGGACCAACGGCTTAACGTGCTTTCCGAGGCACCGAGGGGTTTTGGTATGTGAAGATATGGTAAAGATGGTCACCCATCCACGGACCAATCGCGGTAAGCGTAACTTAACCTGATCGATCGACCCGTGCGGCTGTTATTACTTAGCCACAAGCTCCTCCAGAACTACAGTATACTTATGAAAAGGATAAAAAAGTACGAGTTTAGTTTCAAGCCTTGAGGCACCATTTTTGTGTTACAAGTTCTGACTACCCGTCAGTAACATAAGATGGTGTCATGGGGATGGTGTGTTGGATTAAACACCAACTTTACTGAGTAAAGTAAAATAAAGTCAAAATAGAATATGTAAATCCCTGTGACCAATAAACATAAAACAATAACGGTAATAATGGTGTACGGTACCTCATTGACCACTTGTATGTGGCATCCGAGCGAGGGTCTGGCGACGAGCTTGAGGCACGGCTCGCGAGGACACGGAGCGCGCTGTTCTGTGGGTGGACACGCTCGGCCCGGCCATACTGCGGCCGTCAGGTGTTGTCTGAAATTAGGCAAGAGGATATAAACACGGTGTACTGTAATTCAAATGGAGGGGCGTTGGTGTCGGTGAAGAGGGATGGACATCGTTCACCACAAAACCGTTTCGCATACTTGCAGCTCAGTTCCTACCGCACTTTTGAGAAACTGTCTTGTTTAACCTAGGAAAAGGTTGAACAATAATCATCCAACTAGCTAGCTTCAATACTCCCATCCACCTGTGTGAGGAGTTTTCAGAGGGTCTTGTGTGAAATCAGTTATCTTTGTGAGACCCCAATTTCGGGAAAGCCTTGGTTCTATTATGGGGTGTCTGAAATTCTCGGTGTACCTGATGCGTCGCATGTGGCTGGCAGTGTTGGCGTCGCCGCAGGAGCAGGCGGACGCGTCCCAGGCGCCCCACTCGCTCAGCTCGCAGTCAACGCCGCACGGCACGTAGCACCACGACTCCTTGGCTTCAGTGGCTGTTGTGTTCTATGGTAGAAGAATACAATACAATAGACGCAGATATATTTAGTAACCTGTTCCGTTTAACTATTCTTCAAGAGTCTTAAAAAACCCTGTAAGAAATCGACACGTGTTTCACCTCTCAACAAGGCATCCTCAGGATGACGATTGACCAATCGAGAACCCGAACACGACGTGTTGCCACGCCGAGCCCCAGACGCAAAGAACTAAATATACACTTAAAATACACTAAAACATTACTAAATATATCTACGTCTATTGTATTTTATTGGATTTCCGCAAAATCACGCTTGAATCAATTAACTGTAGAAGAATACATTATTTATTACTGGACTTGGATAAACTATTAACATTTATAGACCTGTTTAACACTGATCTGGTTTGAAATTCTGATGATATTTGGATGCTAACAGACGCAGACGTATACTTACAGGGCAGTACGAGTCGTTGACAAAAATTCCGTCACTCCGCAGACATCTGACAGCCCTCTTCTTTGTGCCTTCACCGCAAGGTGATCCTCCTGAAAGAAAAGAATTATCTTTGTAGACCATACGAGACGAGCCAGAGATAAATACTTGAACAAGGTGTACATGGATGGATTCTGATAAATATAGCTGAAAAGTGAAAAGTGGATTTCTGTCTATGGACAGGTCTAAGGTAAAATTCTTCGGGTTGCGTACTACGTACCTAGGGGTTGGCAATCATCCCAGGGCGCGACGTGCCAGGAGTAGGCGTGCGGCGAGCAGGGCTCCGCGCCCACCAGGTGCGGGCAGGCCGAGCCGCCGTCGTCCGCGGGGCGGAGCACTACGCGGGTGCGGTCCCGACGACCACCCCACTTCGTCTGGTGAACAAATGAAACTCACTTATAAAAAACACGATTTGACTTTTATTGTTATGAGTAAACGCATGTTATAAAAGCATCTGTTGTGTAGTGTTGAAATCTTCTAGACACGAGATTATGTATAAAAGGAGTCCTATAGAGAGTAGGAGAAGTAAAAGGATGGAGGAGAAAAAGTAAGGAGACTGGTTCGACAAAGGTTCACAGGGCATGTGGTACCTGTTCGCAAGGGCTCCAGTCGGACCAGGAGCTGACGACGCAGTCGCTGGGGCACGGCGCGCGGCAAGTCGCGTCGCGCGCCGGCGCCGCGCCCGCGCCCGCCGCCTCGCACGTCGCGGGCGACAGCACCTGGCCCTCGGCGTCCACGCACCTGTGTTGGAGCGGTGCTTTGGTAACATTTTGATGTTCTATCACATCCAGCATCATCTGCCTAGCCTTTGCCCAACTATGTTGGGGTCGGCTTCCAGTCTAACCGGATGCAGCGGAATACCAGTATTTTACATGGAGCGACTGCCTATCTGACCCCCACAACCCAGTATGCTGAGTCATGCTGAGTGGAAGCCTTCTTGTCACAGTCATGACGTGCCAATTATTTATATTTATACTCGTGGTCTCATATTTGTACTTAGACCAATTTTGTTTTTGTTTTGTTTGTTTAATATTGTTGATTACTGTTATCTCTTTTTAAGCACGTGTTTCTGTGATAAATAAACCTATTTTTCTTTCTTTCTTTTTCTTTCAGTAACTGGGTAATACGATACCCCTTGGTTAGACTGGCTATAATGATGTTGGGTTCTTGTATATATGTCCATTGCACGGTAAACTTTAATTGCGCGATGCAGGATTTATGTGACGTCTGGATTTTTGTGTGACGTCAGGTCTTTGATGCGTAGTTCGCATGTGGCGATGTAGATACCGCCGCAGTTTCTCATTTCCTCTCAAAGGTATAAACACGTGTCCTGCAATGTATACTAACGTGACAGTCCTGTTGATGATGGCCCGGCCGCACAGCGAGCGGGGCGGCGCGCACACGCTCCACTCGCCGAGCGCCCAGCGCGGCTCCGACACGGCGCATGTGGCACGTTGTAGCGTCGCGCCGCACTCGCGACCTCCCCCTGAACCTTCTTCTATCACCTCCCTAGATAATTCAATATGATTAGGAGGCTAGTTATTCTCATAGTTAGCTATATGTATAGCTATAAGTTTGACGAATGCCTAAGTAATAGAAGAAGGGTAGGCCGAAGGGTATCAGACTAATAAGCAATCTGCATTTTCTAGGTTTTTTGTTTTTTTTTGCATTAAATTCATGATTTAAAAAAAAAAACGTAATAACTGCTGATTGTAAGATTTTGGAATTCTATACTTAGTAGGTACTTTGTCCTTTGAAAGATTCTTCTTGAAGATACATAAGTAAACTAGAAACACATTGAAGAATTCAGTTTGTGTTTCGTTTTCCTACCTCGTGCGGAACCGAAAAGCGGCCCTAGATCCGGGTTCGGAAGCGCACGGCCCCCACTCCCCCCACTCGCCGACTGCGCAGTCGCGCGCGCACCGCACGCTGCAGGCGCCGCGCAGCAGGGAAGGGAACTCGATGTCGTACGAGTAGCCGTCTGTTGAGGCTTCGCGGACGCGACTTGGACCTGGAGAGGGAACTGAATGCTATAGGCAGGCAAGAAAATTGGCGAGAAGACATTGGCATGTTGAAGCACGACGATGAAGGGATATAAAAGTGTCATAATTTTAATTATAAGTTATGTAATTTCTGAAGAGGTGAACTTATCAAGAGACGTCTTTATACAGACTGTAAAAACCATAGATATCCGTGGTAAAAACATTACCCTCATTCTGAGGCTGTCGGGTGAAAAGTCCCATCACATAGCCGTCAAATACGCATTCTGTCAACAAATTCATTGTGTTTATGGGTGCATGCAACGGTTCATGGTTCATAGGGGTAAAATAAAACTTGCTTTCTTTAGAAAACGTCTGAAAAAGTTGGGATTTTGAAATTGTTTTGAAATCTCCGTAACCGGAAACTTCCCAGGTATGGTCCAGAACAAAAAAATGATCACAATGACGGGAATAACCAATGACTTTCGGCTTCGTTAAGCGTCTTTTTACACCCGATAAAGCGGACAACAATGCATAATTTGAACCAGAATAAAAACAAATGAAAACTTGTAAAAAACACTATGATTTAAGCATCAAAAGGAAGGATCAGACTATAGTCATTACTTGTGTAGTCTTGGTATGTAGGCATCAGAATAAATGACGCCAAAGAATGCAACAAAAAGGGTCATAGGGCCATACCAGTAAGCGGATGATATTTCTTGCACACGTCCATTGGCACGTCTCGTCCTCCCACCATGCATCTGGCGGCGCGTAGAGACCTGCCCTCACCGCACTCCATTCTGCAATGAAACTCTTCAGTCAAAAGCATGGCGATGGGCAAAAACGTAACCGTGTTTAGCAGTCTGGTAAAAACAAAGAGCAGCAAATTAATACTATAATTTTCACAGACTTTGTCTTCAACAGTGACCACCACTTAGGCTGCCATCAGATGGACTGCATTTCAACTGACTTCTTGCTGTTTGTATGCAGCGGATATCTATGGTATGCAGTTAGTACAACTGCAATACTCGTAATGTACTGTAACTGCATTCAAACTGTAAATTTGTAGTTGGAGTGCAGTCTGTCTGATGGCAGCCGAGTTGCAAACTTTTTTTTTGAGAAGAATAAAGTATCAAATTCTTTATCATTATTAAATAGACTAGATTTTTTTTAAATTTATAATTATCTATAAATAGTTCAGTGACTATCCATATGAGTGTATCGTTTTACATATAACAGTAAAGATAAAAAAAAAGTAATAAAAACTAAAACCCAACTACGACAAGAAAGTCAATCAACTAAAAAGATATAAACAAGACACCACAGACAGACAAATTAAAAATCCGGAGTCACACGTGTTAGGGCATACATCGAACAGATTCCGCCAGCGGACGATCAAGACACTTCCAACGATACCTCATTTGTCAAATTGTGATGAGTCGTTTAGAAGATATGAGGGAACAGATGAACATACATACATCAAAATCATAACCCTACTATTTTCTTCGCCGTAGTCGGGTTAAAAATAAAGTATTTTCGCATACTTTATATATGAATGCAAAAGAATAAATTATATTTAATTTTATCGAAAATAAAGTACGATATTTTATTATAAAGTATAATTGGCAACCCTACCACCAATGTAGTTGACCGCTGTCTGTCCTCTGGTAAAAAATAGTTAATTATACTAAATAATTATCATACCCGGGTGGAAGAATGCAGTCAGAGTCGGTCGGCAACAGCTCCAAGGATACATTCTTACAAACGCAGTTTGGAACATCGGGATCCGAAGCGTCTAGGTATCTGCAAAGAATTTTAAATTTCAGAGGCAGATTGTTTTTAAGATAGTGTATGGCAATCAGTAGTTGGCTGACCTAATAGTAAGAGGTCACCAGAGGCATCGCACTTCTAACCCAAAGACAAAGCAAATGTCTTGAGGCGCCCAAATCTTTCAAATAGATAAATACTATTGTGCGGCAGAATGATATAGATAAGGAGGCGGTTCCTGGACCAGCACGCGTCGGATGACCACCTTAGAAACGGGTTTTGTCAACGGAAGAATAGACAAAATTACAGATAGTGATTGTTTACCTGTCATTTTGTCTATTCTTCGGTAGAGATATCAGATAGTGATTTTTTATCTGTCATTTTTTTTGTCTATTCTTCCGTTGAGAAAACTCGTTTATGTTACGCCTGCAGAGAGAGGTACCATTTGATAGTTCTATAAATAATCGTTACAGTCGAGAGAATGCATTTCTGAGACTTGTCAGTTGGTCAATTTCTAGTTGTAATAAGGATCAAATTCACAAAACACTTATAAGAGGTGTCAAGAACGCATTCTCTCGGCGGTCGGACTGTAATGTTGATGTTGGAGCGTTCATCCTTGTAGAGGACTTACTTGAGTGGATCGGAGCACATGACGTCACAAGTGAGAGGCATGAGGTGTTCACAAGTGACGCGGCATGCGGCAACACCGCGCGGTATCAACTGGCCGGCACACGCTCCCGCTTCCACGCGGTGCGACTCAGAACCGCACCATATACCTGGAACATTAATTGAGTGTCAGTAACTAAGTATAATCATATCGGATAAATTGATTTGGTGCTTTGTCAGCTTTGTCAAATATTGCGTACTGAATAATAAACTTATATATAACTAGCTGATGCCCGCGACTTCGCCCGCGTGGATGTCGGTAATTATATACTGAAACCTTACTCGAGAACCACTCCATCCATTGGTGAAAACAGCATACAAATTGGTGCAGGAGTTTTTGAGTTTATTGCGAATAGGATGACAGACAGACGCGGTGGAGGACTTTGTTTTAAAATATGTAACGATTTTCAACGGGCAGGCGTTGAAAATCGTTACATATTATAAAACAAAGCTGGGCGCATTTTCATCATTTTATTGTATTTTCGGCTGGAGGTTGTAATTTTTGTGCTGCTATTAAGGGCCATTAAAAATGTGCCTTAAATGAACAAGGATACAGCTGGAGGAACGATATTGATCGCTCTCGTTCGTTCTTAACGAGGACGTTCTTTAGGAGATCCTAATAATGATGTTAAGCTAGGGGCGAATCGGCCGCTGGTTCGTGCGGTTTTTACGACTTAACAAAACACGAAATAAGTTCTCTAAATGACGGTGGAAACCGCATCATAATCCGTAGCAGAGTTTAGAAGAACAACGCGGTCACACAGACGGACACGTAAAGCGTTTATAATAATTATGTACATATATTCAGCATATTACTTACTCCTGACTCTAAAACCCACTCCGCATCTCTGCATGGGCGGCAGGCGACACGTGCTCCAGTCGCCGGCCACCCAGGCGGCGTCGCGCGCGCGACACGTGCGCGACACGGGACAGTCGCGCGTCTCCATGCGAGAGCCACAGCTGGGGCCGCCGTGGACGACGCGCACGCGCACCTGCTTGCCTGGCTCTACGGAGTGAAGAGGACAATAAAATTAAGGTAGAGTGGTAGCCTAATCAATTTCAATTCTACCTTATTCTTCTCCTCCAGTTGCAGTAGGCTGGTAAGAATGTTAATTATAGAAAACTAGCTGCGCCCCGCGGTTTCAGCCGCGTAAGTCTCGAACCCGTGGGAATATCGTGATGAAAAGTATCCTATGCCCTATTCCAGGTCATGGTCTAAACATGTGCCAAATTTCATACAAATCCGCTCAGCCGTTTTAGCGTGAAAGCGTAACAAACAAACAAACTCACTTTCGCATTTATAATATTAGTTAGGATTAGGATTGCCTTAAGATTCAAAACTCGTCCCATTAATTGGCTTAAGTGCCTGGAGTTCGGAAACTAAGCCAATTAATGGGACGAGCTTAAAAATTATAATCTAGACTCTGGACTGTAAAAAACACATTGACTAGAGGTAGAAAGTTAATGGTAATTTCCAATTTTACAAGCTTTATTTAAGACTCACCACAAGTATTAGGGCAGGGTGACCAGGGCATCCAAGCTTCGACCCTGCATCCACGACGACAACGTACTGTACACGCACGACGTGACGCTGGACGTCTCAGAGGAGCGCATCTGAGAAGAAAAGGGTTTCAATACCGTTTTTACTACTAATTTAGTAGAGGTTTGATTTTTGGAACGAAGTTGACGCAGCTTGTGGTAGGAATAAATTTATTCCTACCACAATCTGCAAGAAATCGTCCCTGTTTCAAAAACATAAAACTAAATTACTTTTGACACTTGACATTTGAAACCGTATTAGAATGCTCCGTATTAATTATATACATCGAAAGGAACTTCGTTCCAACCATGTCCCAGGACACCTCATGACTGAATTTTTTTCAGGAAGCTTTGTCGTCGCACGTCGTTATAGACAGGCGCGGTCGCAGCCCAAGATTTTGGGAGGGTCAGCATTGGTGCCGAGGAATATTTTTAGGAAAATGGTTACCTAATTGATAAGTACTCTAAAAACTTTTTTTGTTTAAGCGCATCGGGGTCACTGTGGCTCAAGTACCTACAGTTTTTACTTAGTAAAGCACGTAAATCATTCAGTCTCTCGACAGCAATGATTAGGGGGTTGGGGGGCATGACCCCCAGGACCCCCCCCCTCGGAACGCGCCTGGTAATAGATGACAATTGACTGTTATCCGTTATACTTACAGAGCCTCCCGAACTACATCAGCATTGTTCTGGACGCACATTACGTCTCGCACCATTTCACCTTCTTCAATGCACGGCTCTTCTTCATCACTCTCGTTGTATGTTTCTCCATCCTAAAAAGATAACGCCATATCGATAAACTAGGTACTGATTCACTAAAATTTCCGTGGGGAAGATATTCCATTCATTCCCTACAAAATGGTTGAGCTGGATGGTGCTGATCCATGTGTCATGTTCGTGAACGGGCGCCGTCAGTTGAGACTGGTCACCTCTTATTTGCCAGAGCTTATTTTTAATCTTAAATTTTGAATTGTTTTTGATTATTTTTTGTTTTACATTGTTCTCACATATAGAAAAGAATACTGTACCCAGGATTTTGTAATATCTATATCCATTTTTAAAAGAGTGTCCTTGGAGTTTCTTGCCTGTTCTTCTCCATAGAGATCTACGTTTTGGAATGGGCAACTGGCTTCAACTGTCTGACTAACTGACCGACTAATTGAGAATTCAAAAGTACCTGTAAATGGTTTAATTTAAATAAATGCTTTGAGTTTGAGTTTGAGTATTTTTGGGAGTCTTTTCAGCAATATCTATAGAAAATGTAGTTGGTAGTTCATGCAAACACAAACTTAAAATTAGCAATAGCATTAACTACCGCACGAAAGCAGTAAGTTATCAACTTACAAGCAAGTCTGTATAGTTGGTGACGGGCATGTAGTCTTGCCGCCGTCTCTCGCAGGGTCCCCACGGCGTGGCGAGCCACGAGTACGTGGCACAAGCATGAGTGTTGCAGGTCTCGTTCTGAAGCAGTTGGTCTTCTGGTGGGCATGGCCAGCCGTCTGGAAAAGGATTTTTGATGGTAATTATTTCTTCCTGAAGTTTTTGTTACCAGTAAAGGCACTGCACGTCCAAAATTGACTGGTTGGGTATTGCAGCAGTTCATCGTTATGACATCACCGAACATGACTTTGGTAGATTTTATGGATGTAGTCAAATAAAAATTCACAAAAGTTTTTAAACAATCTTTTAGTTTGTAGTTCATAATAAATAAGAAAATAATGAAAATACATTTATTCGCGCTTAATATGACGAAAAAAAAAAACAATTTGGGGGAAAATATGTGCCACGTACATCCTCGCAAAATGGCCATCGCTCAGCATAATGCTGTAACACTATGCGAGACAGAACCACAGCGCAGGTTTTCAGCCAATATGTGCTCCAGAAGGTGACTGTGCAGCTGCAGCTGATACAATACGCCAACTAGTCCTTTGTAGGAGTCCAAAGTAGGAGAGTAGTATATTTTCAGAGTTATCTTTCAAGCAATCTACGTACTTGGAGCTGAGTGAGCCAGTATATGCCGTCGCCTGGTCCTCGAAGGTCGTGGGTGCGCAGCTGCAGCACAGGGAGCTGAGCAGTGGCTCCAAGACGCCCAGGATGACACCACGCAGTCACCAGCACAGGCGATGCGGCACCTTTCACTGCGAGGAGGTGCGCCTGTTCCACTGCACCATGCGCGTTGAGCCTCTTTCTGTGGGGCGAAGAAAGTAAAAAGTTATTTATGGTGCGTTGTGTCGTTTTATTAAAATGCGTGAGGTTTTAATTGGATTTGTGTCGTTATTGTTTATTACTTTTTCTCAAACATGCTTGGAAATTCGATAATTATTTTGACAACCTTCTTCGAGATAAATCGAAATTGCTATACCTGTCAAAAACAAGTGACGATGCGCCCGGCAATGTTGCTATGAAAATCCATATCAGTCGTGTTTAGCGGCCAAATAAATTACTCATATCTGTGGTGTTATTTAAAAATGGAACGAACTTTTTACTTCAACACATGGCAACCAAGGAGGTAACTAAACTTATTGACAGTTATGTACTGTATCGTTAAGTACGATCTTTTTAATTAATATTTTATTGTTCAGATTCGGATCGTGTCATAGCAACACCTTATTATCATTATTTAGGTTTGTACTCAATAATACACACTATCAAGTGAAATACATAGTTCAATCCATATTCCGTATGGTGCCCAACCATACCGTACTTAAAACTTGTAAAGTGGTAAAAAGTAAGTTATAAAGTCTTCTAACTCGGTAATAGAGTTGCTTCTAGGTAGTCAATTGTTCAGGATGTACTTAACGTAGCCCAAGGTGAAGGTGAGAACACATTGAAAGCTGAGTAAGTGGCAAATCGCTTGCTGAGCTAAAACTTAAGAGGCAAAGGTTTCATTCATGGGTGTTGTTACTACGTAGTTGTTAGAAGCAGTGATAGCCTAGTGGTGTGACCGTCGTACTGCCAAGTCATAGGTCTCGAGTTCGAACCCAAGGCACGCACCTTTGACTTTCAGATACATGTGCGTATTGTATAATTATCACTTGCTTTAAAAACGATGAACGAAAACATCGTGAGG
This sequence comes from Lithophane ornitopus, assembly GCA_948473465.1. Classification (NCBI taxonomy): domain Eukaryota; kingdom Metazoa; phylum Arthropoda; class Insecta; order Lepidoptera; family Noctuidae; genus Lithophane; species Lithophane ornitopus. The sequence goes on along the minus strand of OX419622.1, from coordinate 13,915,875 downwards.
AAACCGGCATGCCTGAGAGACATTTCTCGACGACATGTGAAGCCAAGTCCGAGGCCCTTGGGCAGTTTTAAAACTCTGACACCAGGTCCACACGAAATAAATAAAGAAGGCGACTACGCAGCGAAGCACTTACCCCATCATGTCCTACACATCTCAACTCGCGGCTCCTCTTGCCCGGGCCGCACGAGGTGTGCGGCTGCGCGAGCACGCAGGGCCCCCACGGCAGCGCGCGCCAGGACGCGCAGCGCGGCGTGCTGCACGTGCGCTTCTCTTCCAGCGGCGGGCACGGCGCGCCGCCGCCTGACGCCGCGGAGATCACTCGGCGACGTCGGACACTGTAGCCTGGGCATGAACATTATGAAATGAGGACTTCTAAGGTCTCCAAGGTACAAGTAACCTAGTATGGGACCACCATCCAAACAAACTGATTGTCAAGACAGTTACTGATAAAATAATTTAATTTTGTAATAGTTATAAGGTCATCTTTGTAACAATGGCTGCCTAGCCTTTTCGGCTTTGAGTCTAACCGGATGTAGCTGAATACCAGTATTTTACATGGAGCGACTGTGGTGTAGATTTGTGGATAGTAGAAGATATTATGCAGATACGTTTTCTTATATTTTAGTAGTACCTGCCGACCAAGCACTGCTCGGGTGAAATTTTTTAAACATACATTATAGTCAATGTTGTATCACATTCACAAGGCTGTGAAAATAGAGGAAAAAAATATCCCAGTTATGAGACCTTGCTAGATCGATTTTGCGCTCCCGTAAACTGGGGTATTGCAACTTTCATCGAAATCGTTAGAGCCGTTTTCGAGAACGGAACGGAGAACAAATATTGCTCATTTAATAGTATAGGCATCGTTTATTTGGGGTCAATTGAATGGTCTGATTTGGTATCTACGAAGTAAATACATATTATAAATTCAGACAATTATAATATCAATAATAATTATGTACAAGGGAAAATTATCAAAGGGCATAAAAAAATTCTTCTGCATCGCTGTCAACAGGAAAAGTGCCCAAAAGGCTGGCAGCATTGCCACGTTGTATAGCAATGCCGATTCTTTGGCCAAAAAATAGGCCAGCCCTGGTCAAGCGAAGAGTCGACCAACCGCTTGGCGATGTCTTGAGAAAGCAAGTACTCGGACCCCATGGCCCTAGGGTTTCAACCCAACGGGCTCGAACATAATACGTCCGATAAGATTGGAGTATTTGCGCCGTAAATAATACCAGATTAGTAGGTTCTTCACTTCACTATGTAAATTATTTTACCTGCTTGGTCTTGGTTTACTTATCCAAATTTAATCGTCAGGGCAACCAATCTATGGTTTATATTGTACGATTTGTTGATATATTTTATGAATAAAAAGTTACCGGTAGTAGTAAGTTGTTGCACTGGAAACAGCGGACACCCATCAGTTGGTTGGCACGCTCCCCACTCGCCCCATTCACCAACTTCACAATCACGTGGACAAGGCACCTATAACAACCATGTTGAGTTAAAATAAACCTTTCATATCCATTTCAGCCGAAGGGTATCCACTGCTGGACATAGGCCTCCCCCAAGCTCCGCCACTTCGACCGGTTCTGTGCTTCTCGCATCAAGCGAATTCCTACGGCCTTCACCATAAACCTTTACAAATGGACAATTCTTATGTGTGTTTTTCTTTACATCTTTGTTATAAAAGACAGCCACTAGAAAAGCTCACCGTCTAAACAGCATATTATTATTCCGTTGTTTCATATCGATGAAGTTTATAATGATTCAGACATCATTAATGATCTACCCTGAATGACCCTGAAATCTAGAATATTCATGGTTTTCTGCGAAAAACAACCTTGATTGGATTAAATGATAGTAAATTATGGTTAAAACTAAGTCTTGGAATTATGAGTCATTTAATAGTTGAAACTGTCTGCTATATGAGGGTAGAATATTAGTTAGCTATAATGACTCATGTCTACTTTCAGCTGACTATATAGAATGACGGCTTCAGTTAAGAAACTCCAGTAACTTTCATTTATTCTTTCGACCTACACATAACATCGAAGTATCATTTTATATATATTTTATGTATAAGTATTTAGCATATATAAAATGTATATATAAGTATTTAGTATGTCATAGACAATATTGTCTCGCTGTGTCTAGTTTTCTTTTATAGTTTTTTTTTTTTTTTTTTTGTAATTTGGCACTTTGTAGCTATTATTATTTAACCGTGCTTTTGTATGTTGTGTTGTCTTTTGTATCCAACAAATAAACGTTTTATCTATCTATATATATTATCTTATTGATATTAGTATCATCTTTATTTCTTTACACACTCTTTCCGAAGAGTTGATCTGAGTTAGGCAAAGTAATCTAGTTTTATATTGCCGAATTCTACGTGTCCGGTAACGCATGTTGTCCCATATTCTGCACTATCAAGACACTCCAGTCCTCAAACAACTTGAAGCTAGATATATCTCACCTCACAAGGCTGTACAAGCGTCGGCATGGGCGCATGAGCACACTGCGCGGGATGTAGCGCCCGCCCATCAGCGCGCACGCAGGTCGCGTCTCTCCGCTGCACCCCTCCCCCACACCCCGCATCCCTCACTGCCTTCCCCTCGTCCTCGCCATCGTCGTCATTATCATCGTCGTCGTAGATGGCGTCATTATCGTCCGCGTCGTCGTCATCGTCTGTGTTCACTGAATAAATAAAATAATAATGTTTATGTTTTTTTTTTCCGACGATATTTTCGACTTATAAAAATGTGAAACTCTAACCTTAAACTTTTTTCTTTTGGAATAATAAGTATTAAACAGTGTTATTACTGAATTGTTATGGATCCTGTGTCTAAAAACAAATATATTTCTTTCATTCACACTTCCAAAAAGAAAGTTATTGTGCCTATAGTCCCAAATTAAAACGTCATGCTCCCCAGAAACCACATCACCTGTTTTTCCATTAATTATAAGTTTATTATACTTTTGACCCCAATATGTTCTCAATTTGTACATACTTAAAAAAAGTACCTGGAAAGGTTAAGAGTAAAAACACTAATTCATTTTTATTATGCTGTAGAGCATCTCTCCTGCAACCCCAAGATAAAATATGAGGAAACTTTCGTAGATGCTTATTGTATTAACAAAGAAGTGTCTGAAAATATTCTTTTTACCATTAAATATGCGAGTCATCCAGAATTGAACCACCACTTAGCTCGCACTGGGCATACTTATAATTTGAATGACACCTATGGTACTTCAATTCAAATGAGCAAAGCGTCATTTGAGGCAGACCATTTCCAATGCCGACTATATAGATTCGAGTAATATGTACTTTTATACACTTTATAACCTTTTGGGTTGAACACTCTCAGAGATCGTCAACTTTAAAAGACATTTTGTTTGCAGAATTAAGTTTATTTCCCCAGGTCCATTCACTCGGTCCTTCCTCATACAAATTCCATGCATGCTAAATGATCAACGATCTAGTTTTAATACATGGCTCGCGTCCAAACGCCGTATTCATCACGTCAGCGAACACTTTTAGGGTATCAAGAATGCATTTATGTTCAGATACATTACTTGAGGTTACTCTGTTGTTAAAATACACTGTATGCGAAGAGATATATATAAATGCCCTGCAGTGAGACACTAAACCTCCAACTGTCATTAACGAGACACAATAGAATTTTTTATCAGCCATTAGAAAGCCAATCGACAGTTGAGCGGTAGGCTGGTAGTTAATATTATTATTATTATATATATATTATTATTATTATTATATATATTATTATTATTATACAGGGTGCAAGGGTAAACACCGTTGTCACTCAAACCATGGGTAGTTGACTTAAATATAAAAATAAAAAAACGAGTAACAAAATAAAACATTATTTTCATTAAAAGATTTTAAAAAGTTTATATCCGACACCGTGCTCGCTAGCGACACAGCTAACTAATTGAGGGACGGGTCGCGCTCGCGGCCGATCAGGTCACGTCCCGCGCGACCCACCCGTGTTGAGACGCAAGTTCGTTGCCCTAGGGTGAAAGGGTGAAATACTCTTGTGGTAAAATGTAGATTTTCTTATTAAAAAAAAGTTGTAATTTTCCATTGATTTTACGTTCTATAAATGAAACCAAACCACTGGTTTCATGGATAACGGTGTTTACCCTAACCCACTGTATATTTCATACATTTATAGGATATTTCTTAAAATAAAAAGATATTTAACAATATCAATAATATCTACAAAATCGGAAACGTGTCTGTGAATTGCTAATGTAGTGCTTCCATTACGCAAATGATTACTATCATCCAGGTTATCAACCCCTATCTTCCTGAATACAAATTCATGCAACAATTCGCAGCCAGTTTTAGCATAATTATGTTCACAAATCATGTCAGTTTATCAATTAATCTCGCTAGAACAATGGGTCAGTAACAGCGTTGGTCCATTACTCATCAAAATTAACCTTATTATCGTTCTCTCGCGTTTCTGTAACATCGCCATTACGATTAATCGAACAAAGGAACGATAATGACAGCCGATGTTATAGAAAATGAGATATTATGTAGCGTGTTGATTAATCTGGAGATAATTTGCAGCGAGCAAAGAAGGAATTTAATTAAGTGTAAACATCGATGTTTTATTGTTTGTTGAATTTGAATACAGAAATGGTGATAAATTTTACGGAAATACCTTATATTACACTCGCGACAATCTAAGAAGTCCGTTTTGACGTTTCGTTCTCGTACTTGTAATAAAACGTTATGCCTTGAGAATCAGTTTTAAGCAATGTAGATAAGTTGTCGATTACAAACTCTCTAAGTATGTTTAATCGATATGTCTTGAGAATCAGTAGGTACTATATAAGTAATTTATTTTTTCATAGCTACACAAAGGATTTTTATAGCTGTCAAAACGGACTTCTTAGATTGTCGCGAGTCTAGCGAAGTTCGAATGAAATAAAATGAGAAAAATAAAGTTCTTGAATGTTTGGTTTTGTTTTCTTTCGTGTGCTATTTTCCCTTAAGTAAATAATATAAGGTACAGACATCAATTTCATTATAAACCTTAAACAAATCCGTCGAGAAACAGCATTCCTTTCAAAGTAAAGGTACTGACCAGGTAAGGCTGTGGCGTGTCCAATCTCGATGGCTACGCGGCACTGGCCCCAGGGTCCCGGCGTCCAGTGTGCGCTCGCTTCCAAGGCAGCAGGCCTCACTTCTTCCACCACTTCACATTCCCTGCCTCCTCCTGGGTAAAACATAAGCGGTGCTAGACAGTTGAATTTCATTTCAATATGGAAATAAAAAGTATTATGGCTTTGCTCCAATTCAAACTCAAACTCAAGAAGCCAGTTGCCCATTCCAAAACGTAGATCTCTATGGAGAAGAACGGGCAAGAAACTCCAAGGACACTCTTTTAAAAATGGATATAGATATTATAAAATCCTGGGTACATTATTCTTGTTGCTTCTATATGTGAGAACAATGTAAAACAAAAAAAAATTGAAAATCAATTCAAAATGTAAGATTAAAAATAAGCTCTGGCAAATAAGCGGTGATCAGTCTCAACTGACGGCGCCCGTTCACGAACATGACACACGAACCGAATGATCCAACATACGCGCCACCATCAGCGAGACATTTAAGTGAGCATGACATACTCTCATCTGCAATGCTATTTCAAGTCAACATACATCATAGCATACTAAACGGCTCCATGGTACTCACATTTACAAAAATTGAAAAAATGCATCTAAATTATATAACTATACTATAGTTTGCAAAGAAATTGAGAAATGAATATAATATTATTTTCAGATAAGTTAAATAAGAATGTATGACAATGTATGACACCATCAAACATTAGTTCATTTATATTAGAAGTGACGATATTCAAGCTTTTTTTCTGAAATTATTTAAGTTACATTTACACGATGTATGTTTTTTGCCTTGGCATACAATAAAATTGAAATCGCACCGTTCGAATCAGGCTTTAGTTGGTGCAAATTTGAAAGTGAGTGCTGTTCATCTAATATTACCTACGCCGTAATGTTGGCTCCACATTTAAACTTAAACAAGTGCATGTCGTACCATGCACAATGAAGGGTTCCGTAGTTGGGATGAATTTATAAAACAAACTTAACATTGTAGTTGAAAAACTTGTTTTTTTGAAATTTTTTTTTCTTTTACAACTGCAAATTTAAGTTGGTCGATTATTACTCGGTAACTTGTGGAGCCTACGTAACGGTGATAGTTTTCCTTTTAATTTCGTTGTTTACTACTGCCGTGAATTTTTTCACATATCCAAACCCAACCATTTAGCTGGCAGGTGGGGGAGTGGTTGCGGAATAGTCCGAAAGGGATACCGGGACCCTGGCAACAGGCAACTGAAGGAACACGGGTGGGTTTTAGTCATAAGTGGGGAGAAGTCATATGATGATTTCCCAATAATATAAAAAACGGATCCCTGAATCCAAAAATAGTTTTCACAAACTCACATTATTTTTAAACGACCTTTCCAACGATACCCCACACGTCCATGTCACACCAACCCCACGTTACGTGTAGGGGAGGTACCCAAAAAAAAAAACTTTTTTACAATTTTTTACCACTTTGTCGGCGTCATTTATATTATATTTGTATATCCATACCAAATTACAGCTTTATTGTACCAACGGTCTCTGAGCTAAGCCGCGGACAGACGGACAGACGGACATGGCGAAACTATAAAGGTTCCTTGTTGACTACGGAACCCTAAAAACGGACCTATTTGGTAGCGCCGTAGCGTATTCTTGTTCGTCCTCGAACAGTGGAGCCAACATAGGAACTATTTGATGAAACGCACTTTATAAGGAAACAGGTTATACTATGTATAGGATCACGGTGTACAAACCTTGCGGCAATCGTTTAAGTCTCCGAGTCCTCACCAGCGCACCATCTGGTCTAGGTCGCCATGGCAACCACTCAGCCAATACGCAATCTTCACGGATGACGCACACACGAGCTGTTCCTATCTGCGCCACTATAGGACCGCAATACCTGAGACGAGTTAATGTTTTAGCATACAATTCTTTGTATTTGGATTAATTAACTAAATAGTGTGTAAAAAAGTGCTTTTGTAGTCATCAGTGGAATCACATTTTTGCATAGAAAGACGCACCTGAGGGATTATGTGTTAATGAGCAAGTCGGAGCATCGTTTTATCCAAATACAGTAATATTCAAAGAGGATAACTGAGGTAGCGTTTATTCTTATGTGTCACGTATCGAATGCAATGAACACGTTCTCGACATAAATCACCATTTCTAAAACGCCGCACCATCATTTATTCCCGACATCCTTCGAGAAAGCATTCGTGAAACAAACGTCAGCATAAATTCCAATAATGATCAGTAAAACTCTTTGCTTGGCACGTGATGAGGAGATGGAAAATGTTCCATTTCTCCTTCATAACTTTGCACATAAAGTTTTTATACGAGTGGCATTAAGTTGTAGATCAATAAGTGAGCGAATTGACCCAGTTTCCAAGTGTCGTAAGAATGCATGCCTTGAGCCACAAGATCAGACAACTTTGAGGATATGAAATTTCTTTCAAAACATGTGAATAATGAAACGTGTTTTGTAAGTAAAGTATGAAAGAGTTCTTAATATTGAGATGTTTTAGCATCACAGGACTTTATATTAAAGCTTAAACTTCTTTAGAAATTTATATTAGCACTAGCTTCCGTCCACGGCTTCACCTGCGTGATATGTCCATAAAAAGTAGTCGTATGTCCTTTCTCAGGCTCTAGACTATCTGTGTACCTATTTAAATCGCGGTTCAGTAGTTTTGGCGTGAAAGCGCGACAGACAGACAGATAGAGTTACTTTCGCATTTATATTATTAGTAAGGATAAACGCGCAGCAAGATTTCTACAATATTTTTTGGAATTATAAGCGTTTTTTTTTTGTCCCGCAGAAAATTCTATATGATATGAATCTATATGATATAACTTCACGCCTAGCTATAATGTCATACAGAAAACAAGACTTTAATTGTCCTGAGACGGAGTACATTTTACGGTATAAACTTACATGGCTTCGACAAATTGTCCGTCCTTCTTGCGGCATTGCACCTGCCGTCGCTGCAGACCAAGTCGGGGCGTGTGTACTAGTGAGTCCGTCTCCGTTCGCATATACCTATAGGAAATAACAGTCTTAGACACGTAAATATAACATACAAAAGCGTCCATACTTATGCCTTTATCTCAGGAATTTATCTAAGCTGAAAATTCTGAACAGCGGAATGGAGAAAAAAGATACAAGAAAGGTCCAAATAACAGGAAGGCCGAGAATACTTGTAATTCTGTATCAAAAGAAAGTATTTTTTTAGCTTTACTGCCTTCAATCTCGATTAAAGGCCGAGATTGGAAATATTTTTGTGAATACTATACGCTATCTTTAGCATCATCGATGTTAGACAAGATAAGGCAAAATTTATGTATCTACAGTTGAACATTTTATTTGGTATACACTACAGGTAAAAATATAAATCTTTCCACTACATGTCAAGATAAAAAAAAAAACTGGAATAAAAAAGTTATTGCAATTTGAAATTCACATTTTTAGTACCAAAATCCCAATTTCATTATAAATTAGCAAATTTTCTGCATAGGTCATATGTTATGACTTGTAGACACCCGCTGGACGGCTGCTGCCCGCGCCCCATGTTATAACCCGGTAAAATTCCCGATTGAAAAAAAATGTGGCGAATTTTTTAATACTATAAAGGAGTATAATAATTAATTAGATCTAGAAAAATTAAACGGGCATCCAGCTAAAAAAAGTATTGAATCTAGACTACGAAGATTAATGGAGTTTTTGAAAGCAAGTAACTTGCGCGATCGAGATGGATCGTCTGGCATCCAATTTGTCAAAATGTTGGGTTTTCCGAAACTAATATATTATTATTATGAAATAATACATGACCATTTTCTGTGTAATTTGACCTTGATTTCGTATTCTTGATGGATGTTTATTCATTTCAGATTCAACAATGGCAGTTGAATTCCGTGAAAGAGAGAAAAACTGTACGCAATAAAATTGATTACTTTGAAAGTGATCCATTATATAGAAAACCAATTAATCATGAATGAAACCCAGCTTTACGTAAAACTAACAAAGTGCACCAGTTATTACAAAAATTTAATCAACAGGATGCCAGACATAAACAAATACATAGTCTAAAAAATATTCTAAAAAATACCAGCGAGCCCAAAGCATAAAATATTTTTTGCGGAAGTTACAACTCTTTGTTGTCAAATGTCGCTGTGTGGAATGTATGGTATGGTACCTTTCTATGGTGCGTGCAGCGTGCTCTCCCGCACCCAGGGGGTTGCATTCAGTCCATTTGCCAACGTAGATGGAGTATTCCGAGTCATTTGTCGATGGTTCTGTAACAAACAAAATCGAATGTAAAGGATATATTTGGAAAACTCGACAATCTCGAACAAAAGGTGTTTAAAAACATATTTCTTTAGACTAGCTTTTGCCCGCGGCTTCGCCCGCGTGGATGTCGGAAATTATCCCACGGGAATGTGCTACCGGGATAAAAGTATCCTATGTCCCATAACCCACGTGGTCTGTCTAGGCGACCTAGGCGTTACGGTGTAAAAGTAACAGGCATGAGATATCCAGTAACTTTATATATTAGTGGTAGTCCATATCTATATTGTGGTGATAGTGTGGATAGTATGGACAGCAGTATGAAACTGTCGGAAAGATTAATGAAAAAACTATGGCATATTGCATGGACGATGGAAACTAAGGCGAAAGCTTTGGGGGAGCCTGCGATATTCAAAATTTCTTATGTTTTTTGCTTTTTACAGGTCAGTATCAAGTTTTATGTTGATCTAAATAATGAGTTGCAGTTGTTTCAAATATTTATTTATCTAATCTAACTAATATTGCAGGAGTTGCATTCCTGTATCTAATGGTTATTATTCTGTAAAGCTACTATTTGCTACGATCGCGAATCATATTTTAATCATATTGACATTCGAAACTTACCCATTAAACGATTTAAAAGCTGTATTAAAACCAAACTTTGTAAAAAAGGGTACTATACAATTTCAGATTATTCAGAAGACAAAAGCATGGGATTGAGCTGCTCGCTCTGCTAACATTTTGTCATTTTGGCATTGTGACATTTTGAATAAGTACTATGGAAAATCATCAAAATATACCTACCAGTTTTATATACAAATTCACATTATTGAATATTATATGTAGGATATTGACAAAATGACATGATTGCTTTGTAAAGTATTGTATTATCGTGAATGTGAGGACTATGTGGATGTTTATTTTGTTTTTATTCTTATATTTTTTCGTTCTCAGTTAGTTTTAACAATGGTCTGGCAATTTGAGAACTTTATGCGGCCTACACAAATGTCCTTTCTTTGGTATTGTTCGTCGAGTCGTTGAGCTCCTTAAGTTCTGAGCTGAGCTCCACTATTACTGACAAATGCTTGCAGGGACAGGACAGGTTCACTCAAATCTGTGTGGTTCATTCCTCAAAAGACCATTTCAGACTCTAATCTACATGGCCCTCATAGGGCCTGACCAATATGCCAATATCTGACCTAGGTATGTCCGGACTTTAAAAGAGACTGAGTTTGTTTCGGCCTTTCTTCTCAGAGTAGTCAGATAGGAAACGCCGACCTCATCTAGCTTAATTTTACAATTTTTTGATATTATTACGACGTGTAAAAGTGATTCCAATAACCTATTTACAGAATAAACAATTTCATTTTAACATACAACCTGCCTGACACTGACTTGCAAATTGCAAAAAACTTAAGATTTGAATTTCGCGGGCTACCGGCGCATCCCGCTTAAGAAAATCGCATCATTTGCACAACGCCATCTATCGAGTAAGTACTCACTGGTAAACTCAAACTCTTCGTTCCAAGCCAAGAGCCAAGTAGTAATAACTTTTGATTGAGTGGACAGATTCTCAATATAAGGGATTGAGAATATAGTCATAGTCTGATACGGACTATGACTATATTCTCAATCCCTTAACGCTCTTGAAGAGAGTCCCGCAAAAATGTCAATAATAAGTACTTACATGTGAATTTTAAAATCAAGAGAGTAAAGAAGGGTTTTTACCCTCATGAGGGATGATTTTAGAAAAACAAAACTCTTTGTTAGTTACAAAATGCATAAATTTTCACAGCCCTAAGTTAAAAAAAAACCGGCCAAGTGCGTGTCGAACCATGCACAATGAAGGGTTCCGTAGTTGGGATGAATTATTTTATCAAACAAACTTTCGCAAAGTTTTATTGTTATTACGTCTATGGGCGTTTACTGTCCCTCAAAGTGTTAAAAAACTTGTTCTCGCATACAGAATGTTTGGGTTTTTGCAACTGCACATGTAAGTTGGTCGATTAAAAGTTTTTGAGCTAAGTCGCGGACAGACAAACAGACAGACGGACATGGCGAAACTATAAAGCTTCCTTGTTGACTGCGGAACTCTAAAAATGATAGGTTTCCCATAAAAACTTTCATCCCCTATATCCCCCCCCCCCCCTTAAATTTGTTTTTGAGAAAATAATTGCTTATGTTCTTCGCCGGGATGCCATCTATCTCTTTACCAAATTTTATCGAGATCCGTTCAGTGGATCAGGCGTGAAAAGGTAACATACAGAATTACAGACGGACAGACAGACAGAGTTACTATCGAATTTATGCTTTTAAGCATCGATTAGTATGGATTATGTGTTCAATTCAAAATGAGCCAAATACTCGTTAATTATGAATTCGGCGAAAGTCATTCTTCTACGGAGACTCTTAACACCGCGATTCAGAAAATGACGTTAAATGAACAACGCCATCTATCGAGCACGAAGTGATACTGTCAAAATATATCGGAAAACGTTCGAACACTCTGTAAGCTATGTAGTAAAGACGTAGGGTTCCATGACTGACTTGACCTGACTTGACTTGACTTGACCTGACTTGACCTGACTTGACCTGACTTGACCTAACTTGACCTAACTTGATTTGGATTGAGTTGAGTTAACCTTGAGCAGGTATATTTTATCGCAGCAGGTACATTGGTAGTTGAAAGAAAAGTAGATTACGTACCTTGCTAAAGTGAGTAATTAATGCACTCGTGTTTATTTAGTAAGCGCATTCGTGCCTTAATTACTCACTTTTTGCTCGATGCAACAATCTACAATTTTTAAGAAATTAAAATTTATCACCATTTTTTCATGATTAATATTTGTATCATGATTTAAAAGATAGATAGCGCCACCTATTTACTACACTACTACCAAACAATGGATTTGGAAAACTTCAATTAACTATACTTTAGATTTGGTAAATTCACAATGTATCGCGTTATGTTTCCGCGCGAAGTATGTGAACATAATTATGATGATTATGATCGTGGGTTACACACGTTCTCACAAACCTACCTGATTTTACGCTAGTGTCATTTTACGACAATAGATGTCGTTACGTGTATCTACATTACGTACCTAATGAAAATTTCTTCTGGAATATTTTAAACTCTTATATCTTTTGATATTTTGAAGCGATTGCGATGAAACAAAGACTAAATGAAACATCGAGTTACACACAATATTTGAGTGTATAAGTTAACCATATTGATTTCGTACTTTTTACGTGATACTGGAACAATCAAACAAACGAACAGACAAACAGACATACAGACAAACAGACAAACAGACAAAAATTCCAAAAATGGTAGAAATGGCATCTGTTGGTTATTCTTGGACACTCTACCTACGTTTTTTTTTTTTTTTTCATTGTACAGAAACGCCTCGTCTACAGATTTATTATATGTATAGATAACAGTTTTAAAATGGGACGTAAGTATTAATTGCTAGTAATTATCTTTGAGTTAAATGGAAAAAAACGACGAACATTCATTCAATTTAAAGAAAACAAAAGAATCAATGGTGTATTGTTTTATAAAGCTTCCAAGCAAAACGGCCAGTATTTTCTCAATTGACCTTTCTCAATACAATGAAACCTTTTTGAAGCAAGATTTGAAAGAAACCTATTCTTATTGTTCAAAAAACGAGGTTTGTTAATCGCCAACCTTGTCCGTACATAAAATTTAAACGTGTCGACAATTTACATTTCAAATTCACTGTTAGCTAACAATGGAGTTGCTAAAATCTAGTGGATTTTAAAGGTAAATAAATATACATCCGGTCAAAATACTGGATGCAGTGACTTAATTTTCCGAAATTTAAATTGTATGCCGGTAGTTAGTTTAAATGGAACAGTGTGAAATTGAATGTATGAGGCAGCTGGTGAACGGGCTTTGTGAGGCACCAGACAGGATTGCCTCACCGTGTGTCAACATCACGGACGTGTAATTTTATTTACACGGACGGTTTTCAGTTGTGTTTATTAGGAATTTTAATCTTACAAATAATGCTGTGATAGTGCGCGATAGAGTGGTTAATTTTTTAGGTTATTTTGTTTATTGTCAGTGGTTGCATAGTTGTATTTAGTTAAATCCTTTTGTGATTACCAACTTAAAATTAGCAGAATCGACTCTTTGTAGGTACTTAACCCAACAGTCGATCACATTTCATTAAAAAGCTTTGAAAAAACGTTGGGTTTTTAGATTCTTGATTTATTTAACATTGCTCCACTGCATTGTAGCGTCACAGACACATTTCGCAGTCTTGCTTAATTTGTACCCGTTTCTGAAACCACTTGACGTAATAGCTCAGTACATAATGAAGCTGGCAGCACATTAATCATGAGCGACGCGGTAAGCTTGCCTTCATAATACACGAGCCTAAACGTAACGGTATTACCACGCGAGGAATAGCCCCGGAAAATGTTCTAGCTGGTAAGTAAAATGCTGGGTAGTTATTTATGAACTGACTTGTAAGGCATTTGGGGTCCAAAAAATGGTAGATATACATTGGGGCCTTATGAATCTTTGTTGCTGGCTAGCAAAAGCTCTTTTTCAAGGTATTTTATAGTTAATTGATTCAGGCGTGACCTTGCCGAAATCCATTATAAAATACAATAGACGTAGATATATTTAGTAACCTATTCCGCTTGACTATTCTTCAAGAGTCATAAAAATCCTGTAAGAAATCGACACGTGTTTCACCTCTCAACGAGGCATCTTCACAAACCAGCATTGCTATTCTGTAACCATCTCACCGTGAAAACTTAGGTAAAGTGACGTAGAGTGAGCTGTCATTGTCATCGATACCTACTGATGCTACGGCAGTGACAGTTCACTTCACTTAAGTTTTCAAAGTGAGATTTTTAGCACAACAGAACTCGACGTGTACACAGAATAGCACAACAGAACGACGTGTTGTCACACCGAGCGCTGGACGCAGAGTCCAGGTTTTTTTATAATCTTGAAGAATAGCTAAGCGGAATAGGTTACTAAATATATCTACGTCTATTGTATTTCATAAGGTTTTCTATTATGAGCAAATTGCACAAGATCTAGGAATAACAATTTTCTGTGTAAAAAATAACGAATTTATTGCTTATTGCTTACGCTCTTAATCCTGCTTGAGAAAAATATATTACAGACCCAATATTTCGTTCATCCAATCACATTTTCGTCCCCTATTTCGTGAAAACAAAAATCCAGTTGCCAAAAAATCCAAGAAAGAGACAATGAGCTAAAAAATCCTTCGCTGACAACAGACTAATGAAAAACCTATACAATTACTGTAGACTGAAGGACCTTTTTTAAAATCTCATTGTAATCTGATTAGATGGCAGAAGAACAGAACAGATGGGTAGATACAGAAGTTGAATTAACCTTTTGTGATAGAAATGAGTCGCAGTCTAAAACCTGAAATGATTGATAAAAAAAGGTTTATTGAAGAAACGTCTAGATTATAACTGAGTGGCTTAAGCTATGTATAATACATTGAAACCCTAATCTCCAAACTAGGGGTATCCCTGTGTGGCGGTATCTACATCGCCACATGCGAACTACGCATCTAAGACCTGACGTCACATAAATCCTGCATCGCGCAATTAAAGTTTACCGTGCAATGGACATACAAGAACCCGACATCAATCGTTCGACAGTTGCCCGCCAGACACAACACACGTCTGGTCGGAGGATCCTCCCATTTATATGTTATTCATAACCCTAAACCTATATCTTAGAGATCAATGTCCCTCTGCAGAATGTCACAAGTCAATATTTGTGTGAATTTTGACCATTTCACAACATCAACAACAGTTTTCAGTGACGCAGCATCTATTTATTAGACACCGTTGTGCCTTCCGAGTGGCAATTCTGTCCTTCCTTCAAAGTGGCGGGGAGGAAGCGAGTAGTTACCAGACGCGGCAGTTTTCACTCTGATTAATTAAGTGTACGATATCGAATTAGCCTGGGGAGAACGATTTGTTTGCTCCCTAACCTTTAATGGAAGTGCTTTAGCGTTCGAGCGGATGGCTCGTGTCGCACTTTATAGCAAGAGGGATATGAATTGGTTTGTATTTAAGTGCTTCTTGTGTTATTATTGCATTTACTTTGAATTTTATAACTTATTATATTAGTAAGGCGAATAGTAAACTACGCCGAAGCTAAGCTGCTACGCCGTAGCAGTCTACGCGTGTTGCGTAGCTATTCTGCTACGCGTGCGGCGTAGCAAAACTGCTACGCGTCCTCCATATTCGAACCACATGCGTAGTGCGATAAGTATTATATTAGTGTGAAAAGCAATTTTTAATTACATTACTTGCTTTAAAAGACAGCAAATACCTGTAATAAAATTCAAGCGGCTCTTGCCACCTTATCGACCTATAAAAAGGTGAAGAAATGGTCCTCAGCATAATAACATCAACCATCAAACCCAGGGCAGGTGTGTTCACTATTCTACCATGATCAAAAGCATTTTAGTGACCTACTTTTTCGCAATATTTATTCTCTGTGGCCCGAGGGGCGATAGCATCTATTTATGCAGCCTTGTTATCTTTATCGTTGTTACATTGACACAAGAGTGGCTGTGTTGCCAGAGGCTTGTTATTTTTTATTTTATTTTTTTTCCCCAACATATGTGATTGAGGATTGAGATGGCTGTGTTTATTGTTGGTAACACTGTTTTATTTAGTTGTGGAATAATTATGATTAAACTGATCATTATTTTCTGGGCCTTTTTGGTTACTTATAAAGTTCTTAGTCTATAATGAAAGATGTCAAAGGAAATAATATATACGAAAAATATTGTTAATGCACCTAGACGAAATTACATCATGAATTCCGTATTATTTTGGTTTTGTATCGATTTACTTTAGTTTTTTTTGGTGTATAAAGTATCTATTCTGTTATTTTTTGTGATTTTGTGTTTCATTGTACATTTGGTGAGTTGAGAATCTGGTGACTTGCTAATAACCGAAATCGTGAACACAACGTATAGTTTTATGTTAGTTTCCTGACCACACACAAAGCCAAATCTTCGTAAAAAAACTGATGGTTTGGCCTAAAAATAAAGTTAAAGTTAAAAGTTAAATTATGTAAAGGAAGTTAAATTATGTAACTAGATAGACGTAAGATAAAAATAACCAACCAATTTCGTAGATTCACTTTTTACATCGTAAACCTGTCTTCGAGTAAATAATTAACTTACCTAATTCTGTTATAAATTCTATTGAGATAACTCGTTCTCAACTTTTTTGTTAAACAACCAAAGTTGTATCGTGATAAATTTAATTATTCCTAACTTTGCTAACTGATTGTAATTTCTATTGTCAGTAGAGTTATTCAGCCTCTGTTGGATTGAAATAATCTTCACAATTTCACTTTAATAAGTTCAAAACTTTAGTTTGGAACTTCTGTGTGGACTTTGAATATAAACTTTAATTTTGCAAACTGAAACGTGAAACTTGGAATATGTAATCAAATGTGACAACGTTATTCATATTCATATCTTTATTTGCATTTCATATTGTTAAAGGTGTTACAATGGTTTAAAGATATGTTACGAAACCTGCAGGGCACAGCAAAAATAATAAAATTAATTCATAAAATATAAATTCAATTTGGAATACAAATAAGAATAATTTTTAAGTACGTTAACATTAATTATGTAATAACAATTACTTTTTTAATTAGTAAAAACATGATATTCAATAGATTTAATGTGTGATTGCAATTTTATTCAGCATATCTCACTAAAAATGGGGCGATGTAATTGAAAAATAAACGTCAATTTCATAAAAGGCCGAAAAACCGAAAATATTAAAAGCGTCCACGGGGTGGTTCTAAGGAAATTAACGAGTAAAGTCATTTGTCGAGTTCCGTTTGGGTTTCATCAAATTAATGCGAGCGCCGCGTTCCTGTCAATAAAGTAATTTATTATAAGTGCCAGTTGATTGAAAACACTTATTTTCGAATAAGTTTTGTATTTAATTTGGAATTTAATTATAGCGAACGACTGTTTTTATGTGTTGAAAAGTAATTATCAACTCACTATATTCACTATATAATATTGTACTTAACTGTATAAAAATTAAAACTATATATAAGTAATTATAACTTACATTTGATGCTAGACGAAAGTTTTCAGTGCCTACATCAACTAGTAACAGAGGACAATATTTATTTAGTTTAGGTGCAATGGTTTAGTTTATTGTAGTCATCATCTGCCTAGCCTTTTCCCAACTATGTTGGGGTCGGCTTCCAGTCTAACCGGATGCAGCTGAATACCAGTATTTTACATGGAGCGACTGCTTATCTGACCACTACAACCCAGTAACTGGGTAATATGATACCCCTTGGCAAGACTGGTTGTCAGACTTTCAGACTTCTGACGACCGGAACAACTGTCAAAGATCCAAGAATGACAGCCGGGACCAACGGCTTAACGTGCTTTTCGATACACGTAGGAGTCTCGGTATGTAAAAATGGTCACCCATCCACGGACCAATCTCGGTAAGCGTAGCTTACGGATCGACCCGTGCGGCTGTTATTACGTAGCTACGAGCTCCTATTACTCGTATTTGCACAATAACTAATAACGTACCTAACTTAAAACCGCTTCACAAGAAAAAAAAAACAGGCTATTCAGAAATAATTTTCCTAAAAAAATATAACTCAATTACTTCAAACCAACCCTTACAAAAAGTGACTTAAAAAAAAACCAGACGACACACTGTTAACTTTGATTAAGCTGACAAATTGGTACCTAAGCCATCAGACATTGATAGACCTCGCTCCATCCAAGTTAGGTCTTAGACATATAGCCCGGAGACATTGTAATATGTTGGCGGATCTTAGGCTCGCTACATACTTGTTCGGGTACATTCGATTCGGGAGTAGGTACCTATTTGTTGAACAAAAAGGCGGACCCGAAGCAATTACTACTACTACATTATTCGGCTTTCATTCGTCTCGTGTCATTCAGAAAACTCCGCTCGGCATCTACTTGTTGAATTGGCACGTTGCAGTTGATATTAAACGTCCAGCTCGGCTTAGTCGTGCGATGTGTACGTGCGATCTTTTTATTTATTTATAAAGCAAGGAACACTAACGAGATATTCACAAGAATAGGTTATCAAAAGTCTTCAATACTGTTTAAATACATCATTTATATATTAATAAAAATGTTGTGCATGCCTACTATTCAATTAATTTTTAAATCATTACAATTTTAGCAATAATAGTTGGTACATAATAAAATTACCAGATGTGATTACAATATAAAATAAATACATTTCGTCACATTTCAAGAGAACAATACAACCATACAAAATCACACTAAAATATTCAAACATAAGTTAGATAAACTAAACCCGAACGTCGATCCGATTTTACCGTCCGACTGAGCCTACCCGACCAGTGTGTACCACGCCTTATAATACCATGTTTCGTGTGGGACCACGACACCATGAGACGCCATTTGCATACAGATGGTGCGTTCAATCCAAGCCAGTAATGTAATTTCTCGACTAGATAACGTTCTGAATATTCCTGCACTGTGTAAGTTACATTTCCTTGCGAGAATTTGATTTTAGAACGGGAGTGTAGTGTTGCTAGTTATAATAAGATTTAAATCTTGTGAATAGGTAGTATTATTTTGATTGTAAATGTTAATTTGTACTTTTAATGATGCAATTATGATGCTTAAGTTACATTTTCATTTACAGCTTCTACATAGCATCACGGTTAGGCAGAGATGTACCTATAGTACACCCACATTTCGCTAGTTATGTTTTAAGTCCCATGCAATAGGGGGCGAGCCTATTGCCAGAAAGAAATGAATTTTATTAAGTCACTTTAAAATCTCTCAAACATATTCCAATTCCATCATCTATCTCAAAAGAGACATAGATGCATATAGGCTCTGTGTTGAAACGCGTACCTACCAAATAAGGTATCTACAATAATGGAGGTAAATGCCCATAAGGATACGAGGACATCATAACGGTTAGCAAGGCCGAAAGACCCTCGCATTAGGATAAGTATAATATCCTGTGGTATATACTATTAACCTTTAACATCCTTTAACAACGTCATCTATCACTATTGGATATTATTTTATATGTATTACTAGCATTCACCCGCGTGGTATGTCGATGAAAAGTAGCCTATTGTCCTTCCCCGGTATGCGATCTATCTCTTTGCCAAATTTTATGGAAATCCGTTCAGTGGTGGCGTGAAAAGACGTAACATACAGACAGACAGAGTTACTTTGGACTTTATAATATTAAGTATGGATAGCCGATGGCATCTGCGTTTTACAGTTACAAAAAATTAAAGTAATAAAAACTAAAACCCAACTACGACTAAAAACACCACAGACAGACAAATTAAAAATCCGGAGTCACACGTGTTAGGGCATAAATCGAACAGATTACGTGTGACTCCGGATTTTTAATTTGTCTGTTTGTGGTGTCTTGTTTATACCTTTTTTAGTCGTAGTTGGGTTTTAGTTTTTATGACTTTAATTTTTTTTTATTCTTTTGGGGTTATAATATAATAATAGGTCTTTACCTATGAAATTGCCGTTTTGTATGAAAAAATTTAAACGATTTTTTTTCATGAATTTTTTATTTGTATTAATCGAAGTAATCACCCATGCAATCAATGCATCTTTGCCATCGCAGTGGCAGTTTATTGATGCCCTTCTTAAAGAAATCAGCTGGACGGGAGGCAACAAATTCTTCAAAGGCATTTTGTACTGCCTCTCGGGTATTGAATTTTTTTCTCGCCAAGAAGTTATCCAAATTCTGGAAAAAGTAGTAGTCTGTAGGCGCAAGGTCTGGTGAGTAGGGCGGATGACGGAGAGCTTCCAACCCCAGTTCTTGCAACTTGGAGACCGTCTGCTGTGCAGTATGAGGTCGCGCGTTGTCGTGCAGGAGCAGCGGAGACGAGCGATTGACCAATGCTGGTTGGAGATGCGCCAGCTTCTCCATCATTGTGTTCAGTTCTTCACAGTACATATCTGCAGTAATGCTCACCCCGTTTGGTAAGAAGCTGTGATGAATCACACCGGCGCTAGACCTCCAAACAGTGACCATCACTTTTCTAGGGGTAAGTTTTCGTTTAGGGCATTGTTTAGGTGCTGAACCAGGATCCAACCAACTTGCTGAGCGCTTGCGGTTATCAAACAGAATCCATTTTTCATCGCAGGTAACAATGCGGTTCAAAATTCCTTCATTTGTGTGTCTGTTGAGCAGTGCAAGGCACGTCTCGACGCGTACTTCGCGCTGGCGATCATTGAGTTCGTGGGGCACCCATTTGTCAAGCTTTTTTACCTTGCCAATTTGACGCAAATGGACCAATATTGTTTTGACGCTAACGTCGAAAGCTGCTGCTAATTCAGCCGTAGATTGTGTATCATCAGCTTCCACAATCGCCTTTAATTCGTCATTGTCGACCAAAGTCTTCGGACGACCGCGAGGTTCATTTTTCAGGTCGAAATTTCCAGAACGGAAGCGAGCAAACCAATAACAGGTGGTGCGTTGGTTTGTAGTGTTAGCTCCGTAAACGTCGTTGATGTTGCGTGCCGCTTGTGCCGCGTTGCTGCCACGACGGTACTCATATTCCATAATTACTCGAATTTTTAACGTATCCATGATGACGAAAAAGATTGAAATGCGATGAAAATGTAACACTAATCAATAAAGAAATGACTACTTTTGAAAAAAAAAAAACATGTTTTTAAAATAAAATTAATTTGAAATTAGAACTCTTAGCCAAACAAAAATTATTTTGATTTGAAATGGCCAGTACTGCAGAACGGCAATTTCATAGGTAAAGACCTAATATATATATTTTTGAAATGTGCTCATTAAGCCCTTTCATTTGATACCCAACATGGTACGAGATAACATTTTTTTTTTTAGTTCCTGACTTAATGTCCTCTAGAGGGCGCCATTTATTATTTAATGTGACTTCACATAGCCTATAACCAGCGGACGATCAAGACGCGTCCAACGATACCTCATTTGTCAAATTGTGAACAGATGAACATACATACATACATACATACATACATACATACATACATACCGGTCAAAATCATAACCCTCCTTCGCCGTAGTCGGGTAAAAAGAGCATCAAACATGTTTTTCAGTTTTAATTTGGCACACATCGGTCATAGAGAGGTAGATTGAGTAAATATATATCGTCTTTATTGAACACAATACAAAAACTAAGAAAGTTAAAATAGGTTAATTGTTTCTGCTAATATCGGAGAAGAGTGCTCTCCAACCCACAAACTAAATTAATAAACTTTATATTCCTGCGGTACCTTACTATGTTATCAAGTTAATAGATAAATCGTTTGTTATACAGACCTATATATATATATTTAATATACTTCATATCTCAGCTATATTTACAACAATGTTCAAAGTAATCTAAGATAAGACCGCCCATTGTGTCTATGTTTATATCTGTTATTTATTTAACTATTTATATACACACAGATAAACAGACAAGAAGAAAGGAACATAAAAATACGTACTAAGGTGATGCTTATTTCTAAAGAAATCTCTTCTAGCATACCTGTGACAGGAAAGTACATAAAAAGAGATGTAGATAACGTGTGTAAGAGTAGAAGACAAAATAAAATATATAAAATCAAAAGGAACGTTTAAGTATGTAGATAATAAATAGTATTCTATCCATCTGTCTTTTACGATTTAATATTTTCCAGCGAAAATGTTCTACAGCAACATTCTCCAAGCAGGAATGCTCCAATAACAAGGACACCTTGGGCAAGGTAAACATGTTTTCTTCAAATTTTAAAGAATATTTTACATATTTATCATACAAACAAGGACATTTGGGAGACATGTCTGCATACAACTTGAATTTGTACGTGCTATTCCACCGTGTGTTGCCGACTTGGTTTCACGTGCTCCTTACATAGTATAAGTATTATATTATGTAAGTAATACGAGTTTGTGACCTTTCAAGACAATACTTACGGCTGAATTTATATGTAAGTTCTATACATAAGTAATAAGTGTAAGTTTTATATCTGTATTTTTTATGGTGTACATAATAAAGAGTATTCTATTCTATTCTATTCTATACAGTATGTTGAAAGGTGGTCATTTAAGGGGGTGGTACAGACCATCAAACAAACAACCTTCTCTATGGCCCAACATCGTAATCGCGAAAAAATTATCAACTGTTCCATACAAAACTTCAATAGCTACTCGACTCAAATGTATGGGGACGACTGATTATTATTTCTCGATTACGATGTTGGTCTTATGTAAGCGGGCACTTGTGCCTAGAGGCTTTTATTTAGATAATATTTTATGTTTACATTTACTATTTATTTCTGCTTGAGTAAATATAGTTCTTGATTTTAATAATACATTTTTTTTTGGTTGGTATTATGGCGTGTGCTAGCTGACATATGGCTAATAATTAGATTTATGTTTTTTGTTCCGTAATGTGAATGATTTTGCATACTATTATATAGAATCATTTTTTTCTAACTCGTGTGTTTGTTGCACCACTTCTTCTTCCCAGCTAAAGCACTAGGAAGTGGTGAAGGGTGGGGGTTTTGGGGGACTGTCGTATGTAATTTGACGTTCGAAAAGTGCTGATTTTCAGCCTAGTTTGAATAAATTACTTTTGATTTTGATTTTTGGTCCAATGGAGAAAATTGTTCAGTTTGATAGTGTGTACCACACTCTTAAATTTAACCACATATTTCTGATACACGCAGTATGGAAAGATCTAGATTATATTAATATTTGTAGAAGCTACTGAAGGAATAATACAAATAGATGTTAGCGCTAACGTTACGAAGCAAATTCATTTATTTAACGTACAAGTAACTTATTATGAAATTCTAATTAACAGAAGAGTTAAACAGATTTAACAGGAGGTATCAAACTAGGGACAGACTGTAATTTGGAGAGAAACTTTGAGCTTGGATTCAATAATCTTATATCGTTGTGAGTTTCGGCATAAATAACTTAGCTTTCTAGGACACACGTAGTGGTTCAAAATTTGTGCGATTTCATAAATAATAGCTATTGTTATTGTTAAAATTAATATCTGTAGCTTTGAAAATAATAAAATGAAATGAATTGTTATTTTACCGTACCGTATTGGACCGTACAGACAGACTTTTTCATTTGTTATAGATAAATAGATAAAATACTCTTTATTATGTACACTATTAAAATTACAAACATTAATTTAGAAATAGGGTGACACAACGGGCGGTCGTATCGCTAAAAGCGATCTTTTACAGACAACTTTCCAATTAAACATATAAACGAGCAAATTCCTGTGAACCGACAGAAAATAATGGGTAATGTAGCAGACTATTTAAACAAGCTGTCATATTTACTGAAAGCCTGCCGATACAATATCGATCATTATAACGAGGGCTATTGTTGTCTGACACGCACAGCACATACTTAGTATACATTTGTACCAACCGGCATGGTTGTAATTTATGTAAAATCGCCACACGCTGCAATTTACATGTGAAAGCTGTGAGATTGAAGTATTGTGCGCAGGAAGTATGAATTTTTAGTTTGTTATAGAGACTTTTGAACCATTAGGTACTAAATGAACGGTTTAAACATTTTGATTTATTGACTGGTGTACAGAATAGTACCTATTATATAGAACTAGCTGCGCCTCGCGTTTTCACCCTCATAATTCTCGATTCCGTGGGAATATCGGGATAAAAATATCCTATGTCCCAATTCAGGTCATGGTCTACCCATGTGCCAAATTTCATCCAAATCCGTTCAGCCATTTCAGCGTGAAAGCGTAACAAACAATAAACAAAAATACTAAAATTCGCATTTATAATATTAGTTAGGATATCCTATAGAATGTGGATATAGTGTTCTATGTGAAACTTATAGACCCCGAAACTTTTTGTTGTCCGAAGATTTTTGCGTGAAATCATTAAAATGAGAACAAAATAAGTTTTACGTTATGCTTCATATAACACAATTAGTAGTCGTGTCCCGAACCTTAGAAAGCTACCTTTCCAAGTTCTTCAAATCAACTCAGTTTTCTGGTTACCGTAATCATATATCTTTCGGAGCAGTAGGGGCCCAGTGGTAACGGCCACGACTTACGAGTTGTAGGTCGTAGGTTCGAACCCCGACAGGCGCTTTACTTTGTGTAAATTATTTCATCGCCACTGCTTTCAAAACGGTGAAGGAAAACATCGTGAGGAAACCGGCATGTCCTAGAACCAAAAATTCGAAGACATGTGATATCTACCAACCCGCACTGGGCCCGCGTGGTGGATTACGGCCCACTCCCTCTCACAGAGAGGAGGCCTGTGTCCCAGCAGTGGGAACATTAAAGGCTGATTATTATATCGAAGCGAACTTTTTCCTGTCAAAATCAAAATCAAAAGTCATTTATTCAAACTAGGCTGAGAATCAGCACTTTTCGAAGGATAAAATTACATAAGACAGTCCCCGAAAACGCCCACCCTTCACTGTCATTACAGAAGTCCCTTTTGCAAATAAATTAACTAAACAGCACACGTGTCCTAACTTCGTAAGTCCAATACACGTGCGAATTATTCAAAATGTTGAAAATCTTTTAGCTTTATTGTTTTCTATGAAAACAGCAGCCCTATTACTTTTCCGACCAGTTTTCAGAAATGAACATTTAATTTTTCATCCTTTGTTTACGCGTTCTGCCGTTTTTTTATGTCTAAAAATAAGCTCCGATTATCCTGACTTATAAAAAGAAAACAAAGGGAGCTTTTAAGGATACCAAACAAATTCTTCATTGCGTTTTAGTTTATTGCGAAAGTATTTTTTAAATTAGTAAAACAAATTGGATCAATATCTGTGAAGCCTTATTTATTTATTTATATATACTTTATTGTACACCAGAAAATACATAGCGAAAATAAACAAATTTAACACTACAAAACATACAATGGGCGGCCAACGGGCCTTAGTATTCTGTTAGGTATAAATTATACCTACTTTATCTGTTTTATTTAGCTACTAGCTGCGCCCCGCGGTTTCACTCGCATATGTCTCGATGCCGTGGGAATATCGGGATAAAAGTATACTATGTCCTATTCCAGGTCATGGTCGACCCCGATACAAAATTTCATCCGAATCCGTTCAGCCGTTTTAGCGTGAAAGCGTAACAAACAAACAAACTCGCTTTGGCATATAAAATGTTAGGATGCGAAGATTTTGAAAATCAAGATTGGCAGCATCTAACTTTCAAAATAATTGCTATGGCTTTCTGCTACTGCTAAGGCGCTAATCTTAGATAAGGGTGGTAAATTGTTATAACAATATTTTCTCAATATTGTCAAAATAATGAGATACATTTCAGCAAACTCTCGCGTATCACTCTTGAAAAAAGCTAATTTAAAAGACAAAAATCCAACAAAAGATAAAATTCAAAAACTCATCTCATTGGCTAAGATGGATGTCCAATGAATACTTGGAATAAGGCTGTAACCTTATTCCAAGTATTCATTGGACATCCAATAAGGCTGATAGGATCGACCTCTTAGTTCATTGAACCGATGTATATTAAGACAATTGAAGGCCTAATGGGGCAAAGCGGGATTATTGGGGTACAACTGGCCCTGTGGGTACGTTAGAACCCCGCAAAGCCTCAGCTTAGCATCTGGTTCGGGAACCGTTAATTTAATGCCGATGAGATGTTTAAATTATGTTGTTTAGGTTCACAGCTGTGTACATACTTAACTAGTTGTACCTACATGTTCTTGTACATAACAATTTGTACCTACATGTTCTTGTACTTAACTATTTGTACCCACATGTTATTGTACTTAAATATTTGTACAGTATTTTTATTCACGAAGCGACGCGCACTTTTGTTGTGGTAATCAAGTGTACCAACATACTACAGTGCAGAGCAGTGATATCCTAGTGGTGTGACCATCAGTCTGCCAAGTCATAGGTCTCGAGTTCGAAGTCAAGACACGCACCTCTGACTTTTCAGATTCATGTGCGTTTTGTATAATTATCACTTGCTTCAAAAACGGTGAAGGAAAACATTGTGAGAAAACGAGAAAGATATTTCTCAACGGCAAGTCTAGTCGAAGGGCATGGGGACAGCTTTAAAACACTGACACCAGGTTAGTCACTAACTACACGAAAAAAAAAGAAGAACACGCTGTGGATATGTGCGTGAAGACGATTAGCGTCAGCACATAACACACACACGCACGAACACACACACGCTTCCGACTTCGTCATTGACTCAGACGGTACCGAGAGCTCCTGCGCTTACACACACACATTCACAGCGTGTTTGTACACTTGGTACCACAAATAAAGCGCGCGTCGCTTCGTGAGATAATACTATAAATGGTTTGTAACGCCTCATTAAAGCTATTTTCTGTGATTCTACATGTGCTGTGAACACGTCTGTGCTGTCTGCTTAAATTGTTATTACACATTCAATGTGTTGTGGTCTGAATAATGCAAAGATGTGTTGGAGTTTTTGTGCTACAAAGAACTTCGTTAAAAACGTATTTACCTTCTTCTGGTTAAATATCAGTGTGATAATAATATATGGAAAGTAACAACGCCAAAGCTTTATAATAATTTAGGTTGGGCTAAAAGCGGTCTGGCTAGGGCGGGTTAGGTTAGGTTCCCTAACAAAAAGCCTATAATCCGAGGAGTGTGAGAGGAGCCGTAATCTATAGTCTACTTTCGGATAAAGGTATCCGAAAATAAACGATAGACTACGCCTCCATCAAACTGAGATCGAGTACCTTCGTCAGACTATCACTTCTTTTACTTACTTAATACTTTGACCCAAAAAATCGATGTATATTGGAAATTCATTCGTACCTTTCGTAGAAGTAAGTACCTATCCTTTTGAAAACCACGACCTATTTAAAATGCTCAAGTATTTTCCTGAAACATTTGGAATGCACAACATCGGTTCTCAAATAAGAGCTCTGGGGCTGCGTGGAATACGGAGAGCGGTCGGAGCGGTGAGAGCGGTGGGAGCGATGGGAGCGCAGACTGACCGACCGACGCTAATGCAATCGTCGGCTTCACACCTGCCGGGCATTTAGTTCCCGCATCGTGTGCTATTTATTCCATAGAATGGTATGATAGACGGTGAATATTATGAAAGGGTTTGTTGCTTGCGCCGCTTCTCTACTGTTTACGTTTATTTATATTTATTATGGCTAAGTAATAACAGCCGCAAGGGTCGATCCATCAGGTTAAGCTACGCTTGCCGGGGTTGGTCTGTAGATGGGTGACCATGTTTACATACCGAGACAACTCCGTGCCTCGGAAGGCACGATAAGCCGTTGTTCCCGGCTGTCATTCGTGGATCTTTGACAGTCGTTACGGGTCGTCAGAAGCCCGAAAGTGTGACAACCAGTCTAACCAAGGGGTATCGTATTACCCAGTTACTGGGTTTTTGAGTTCAGATAGGCAGTCGCTCCATGTAAAATACTGGTATTCAACTGCATCCGGTTAGACTGGAAGCCGACGCCAACATAGTTGGGAAAAGGCTAGGCAGATTGAACCTCTTGCTGTCATTCTAATCATTGAGGAGATAAAATTAAATTGGAAACGGTAAGAAAAGGCATTACGATATTCCATTTTCCAATAAAGGTGAACCTCCTCAAAGGTGAAACCTAGAAACTCTTTATTTTAAGTTCATTGGGTTTGCCTTAGATATTATTGTAATTTGTGAAGAGAATAACGGTTTTAATTAGGTTTTTTGAAAATGAAGTTGAATTTAATTATGTTTAATATAACGTAGATGTTATTATCGTAACGATATTAATAACATAAATAATTTTGTAAAAAATACAAAATTCTATTGAAAAAATATATTACAGTATTTATTAAAATACTAGCTCCGCTCCGAGGGTTCACCCCCATAAGTCTAGATCCCGTGGGAATATCAGGTTAAAAAGTATCCCGCGTCCTAATCCAGGACATGGTTTACCCAAGTGCCAATTTTTGTGTGCCGTTTTACCGTGGAAGCGTAACAAACAAATGAACAAACTCATTACATAAAGTTAGAATAATATTTACAAAAAATATGGTTTTAGGTTAAAACGTCAAATTCAGAATAGCACTTACACTACAGTTAGTTTGATAGTTAAGTTGTGTCACCTTTTCTATTTCAGAATGGGAAATCGTCATTTGAGAGGAATAAACTAAAATAGACGTTTAACTTTTCAATGGGACTCCGGCCACAACATGTACACTTTATAAAACCTGGAAAACGACCCCTTGAATACAATTAAGACATTTTTTTTTCATAATATCTGATATTTTTAGGCACTAATTATAAACTGAAAATGTTTGACGTTAAACGATCATCGACAGCCAGCCATTACAGATTGGTTGAACAGATGACGTTTACATTTTAAAAAATAGGGGTGAGGCTTATGTATCGTAACAGATAGAAATAACAGATATAAAAAAATAACAGATAACAATTGTTCCTAACAACAAACTATACTTGTTACATAAAATAACAGATCCTCAAGACTGTTACCGCGGCCTTTACTTTTAATACATTATAACAATCCCGACACAGATTCTTACCGTGGCTGTTACTTACGTATTTATCGTCCGTAACATGCTGTTATTTAATAACAGATAGATAAGATTATCGACTTTAAACCAAAAGAGATATAGAAGATATTCATTTCAGATTTAAATACGTATTTATCGTCCGTACAAAAATAACAGGCTGTTATTTAATAACAGATATTTGGATCTGTTATTTTATTTGTAACAGTAAGTACTTAAGATAAGAGTTATCGTGTTTAATCTGTTACAACCACTCTCTATTTTAATCTAGAAAAAAAAAAAAAAACTAGAACTGTCAAAGATGTGATGTCAAATACCAATAAAGACAATATGTTTGAATTTTTCGCCCAGAAGTACCTACAAATCTACAATCCTCGTTTTAAAAAAAATAATGGATCACACTTTATAATTCATCAAAAAAGTTGTTTTTAAGGTAGCTATCTTATTATCTTATCTTAATAGCAGAGAAATACATGCCTTTCGTATTTATTTAAATAACGTCTACGTGATTTTATTATGTTTAAATGTAACCATGACTTCTGGACGAAAGCATTGTTCAAGTAAGACGACGCCATGAATAAGGCAATAATTTGATAAACTATTATTTTTTGGGCCAAAGAAATCAGGGGAATATTCAGGAAAGAATATGTTTCCTCAATTCGTGGAATTTTTTCCTTTTTTTTCATTAGCGTACACTTTATGGTCGAATATGTAACATTTTAGTTCAGTTTAGAGAATTTGTGACAAGAGAATCGGCACCAATAACGAAATAGATTCAAGGTAAGTAAGTATTATAAAGAAAGAAACCATAGATTTTAATTTAGCTGGTTCGAGGTATTGCTTGTACATATATAATTCTATGAATACGATATACATACAAAACTTTTCAAAGGTTTCCTAGCAACTCGGTTCTTTTCAAAAGCCTAAATCCTAATTGTGTTGTCAGTCGAGCAACCAGTCGATAAGACGACTCCCTTAGCAACTTATTTATAACACCACATTACCGAGAAATGGGAAGCTCTAAATATTGTATAGGTACCTGCCTTTTTAGGGTTCCGTACGCTAAGGTTGCTAACGGGACCCTATTACTAAGCGTCAGTTCAGACCGCGACGTGAAGCGACGCGACACAATTATCTTTTTAACAATTATCGGACTTATTTTCTCCACTAAAAGGTATATTTTCAGTGAGAGCGTTGTCATGTGACAAAGTACGCAGAGATGCGTGGTGCTGCGCAGCGCGTGTACCTTATTGTGTAGTAAATAAATTCGATATTGTATCGGATCATAAAAAATTGCGCGTTGCGTCGCGTCTCGGTGTTAAATGACACTAAGCTGTCCGTCCGTCTGTCTCAGGGCTGTATCTTTTGAAACGTAAAAGGCAGACACTTGAAATAGCCATCATCAAATAATAAAAATAAAAAAATCGTTAAAAATTAAAGGAGGTTCCCATACAAGAAATATGTAGTGTTACGGAACCCTTCGTGTGCGAGTCCGACTCGCACTTAGCCGCTTTTTTTCCTCATCTCTCTATAATATATTTAAAAGTGATGCTCACCAACGCCGCTATACGATATTTAGCTATATACTGCGAATCCATTAAAACTTCGCAGAGCATCTCTATGATTTCTCGCGAGAGAACGTTTACTAGAGCAAAGTTTTCCAATTTAGGTTAGGTTACTACCCCCAATTCCAGCATCCCGAGGTCAGTGACCTTTGTCAAAAGAGGATTTATTCACAAAGAACTGTTGACGGGGCAGAATGTTTATCTTTGTGGTCTTTGTGCGAAATATGGACCAATGTTTGGAAAGTAGATAAAGGATTATAAATTCGTCTTTGAAGTTGGGATGATGCGAAATCTTTTTGACGAAGTTTCCGTTATGAGGGGTAATTTATTTAGCACTGGCGGCTGAAGCGATCAAATCTTTAACCCGAGCTTGAGGCATTTGGTGTTTATTATAGAAATTACTGCGACTTCTTCCGCGTGAAATCTTGTTCCCCAGACCCCCCGCGTAGCATCACATCGCCAGCCCGCATTATTACTTCGTTGTTACCGTTCTTTCTGACTTTTGCTCTTTTTTCTCGGCTCCTTAGGCTCGGCTCGTAGCGTGAAGTTCAATAGCCCTTAGCCTTTCTTAAGAATTGGGCTATTAATTGCAGAGTGACATTAGCGACAAACAAGCAAACTTTCAGCTTTATTATAAGTATAGGTAATTGAAGATTTTCTGGTTTTATATTTAGTTTTTCTATTCTTTTGCTTTCCTTTATACAATACTTATGGTACTAATTTTTAGAAAAACCTTACCTACTGGATCAATGATTCTCGTTTCAGTATAGGTAGTAAGCACATTCAGAGCTTGGCCCAACATCCCAACCAACACTATCGCACAAAACACACACGTAAATAAACAGGTCATTAAACCCTGATGCCTGTGAAGTAAAACCGGGGCCAGGCTGTATTCGCACAGTTTGGTAAAAAATGGCCTCGGCACGCACCAGATTTATTGTACCGCCCCCATTTTAGTTTTCAACGTTACGTGAAAGAGGTTTTCATTCGCACGAGCGATGTTTTTTCGCGAACTGTATTTTCAAGGCTTTGCTTAGCGCCGAGAGTTGAAAATCCACCAGTGTGTTTTTGTTGGATTCTCAATGCAGAGTAGAAAATCCAGTGTGCCCAAAAAAACGTCCCGTTAAAAAATTGCCCGTGCGTACCTGGGATAAAGGGTGCTATATTTTAGATCGGCATTTTAACCTTTCCTAGGCACATAGGGTGCTATTTACATATTTATTTCATTAGGTGTGTTACTATTTTGGTTCTGATGTAGGTCTAAAATAAGTAGCACCACTTTTTGGTAAATCTTTCATTCCTCAAGGGGGTTTATCGTAACGTATCGTTTTGTAGTTCATGGCATGCCCCAGGGCCACGCCACTTACCTACTCATAAAAAGATTCAGAGTAAATGGCGTGGCCACTCACTGTAAACATCCTATTAAACGTTAGAGATTTCCCATCTTTCATGAAAAATTCAAATTCAAAACAAATATTAGTTTTCTATCCATGATGTGTTGTATGTCATTTATGTTTCATTAAACGTGCGTCCATTTTTCCACAAAATGGGTAACGAACAATTTAAAAAAAAATACTCGGGTTACTCAATAAAATATGTTTCCAATCAAATCAGCCAACATGGCGGAAGCTGGGATTGTTCGCCTGTTATTTTTGCAAATATTCGTTTGGCTTCGATTGGACGTGATGAACGCATACCGGACGATATTGCGAATAACTAAATAACCAATCAAATTAATTCGGATTGCAGGCACATTGCAATATATTCATAGTTTTATAAAATGGATTTTCAATGTACTTTTGAAATGAAAGTAGTTAGATAAAAAAAAACTTTTCTATGAATACTGAAATCTCAAATATTTTAACTGTTCGGTATTAGATATAGTACCTACCGTAAAATTTGGTAGATATTTGGAGTGAATATGTAAAGAAGGTAATTTTGTTTAAAAATAATACTTACATACCTTTATTAACAGACCTCAGTTCATGATAGTCAATTACTATCCTCCATTTGAAATAAGATTAGACATTCAAATAAACCTATATACAGTCCGTTCAACCGATTCTATACCGTAGGAAGTAAAAGCAAAAAAGGTTACACAATACCAACTGTCTACTGCACCGGCCATTTGTCATGCCACCAACGCAATAGAAGTCATAATCGGTTGAACGGACTGTAAAAAAGGTTTATTTAAATGTCTAATCTTATTTCAAGTGGGGTATCGTTGCTCATACACACGAGCCTCACGCGTCAACAGACCAGGCCGTATTACAGAACCTTACTCAAGACTTAAGCATTACTTAAAACTAGTTTCAACCAATCAAAAGGCTTTAAACGAGAACCTAAGTAATGATTGAGTTTTGAGTGAGGTTCTGTAATACGGGCCTAAGTACCTTAGGCTCGGCTCAATCACAAGGTAAGGCTTCCACAAGGACATAGCACCACAAATTACCATTATAACCCATACAAAAAGAATTGGCCCACAAATGTCTTTCTTTCTGCCGTGTTTTACCGCCAACGATTCGGTATGATTTATTCATTTGTCCATAAATTCGGTCATAAGCCGGACATATTTATTTTGTATGAAATATCGGTTTTACCCTTGGCCGGTAATACGATATTTTCTCCCATTGTTATCCTCACATTCGGCTTGACCCTTGATATTTTCGTCTATTATATTCCGGCTTTTTTCACCTGTTTCTGCTGGCGCAACGTTTTAGCGTAGCGTACGTATACGGAAATCTGTAGAATGCTTCTTAATTTTTTCCTCCAATCGTATAAATAGAGCAAACAGGTTTTTGTTAGAGAAACCTATTCAATGTTTTTAATATGTAATTTTCTTAGAATACACGTTAAAGTGCATTTCATCAAATAGTTCCTTTTCTGTAAGGCTTCACTGTTGTAGGATCATACGATTACGCTACGCAGTGACGACGTTACGTAATAGGTCCGTTTTTTAAATATAACAGTGGCGCCAACATTATGGCAAACGAACTAAGCAGGTATTTGATGAAACGCACTTTACAGTGCGTTCAATAAATAATTTGACGCGTGACGCGATTGGTAGCACTTAATTTTGCAGTCACGTGATTGATAGTATCGTTCTGTCAGTCGCTGTTTTGAACTCTATTAGTATAGAAACTTAGACTGCAAAATTCAGTGCTAGCAATCGCGTAACGCGTCAAGCTGTAATGAACATACTTTATTACGTACTAGCT
The DNA here is from genome assembly GCA_948473465.1 of Lithophane ornitopus. Taxonomy (NCBI): domain Eukaryota; kingdom Metazoa; phylum Arthropoda; class Insecta; order Lepidoptera; family Noctuidae; genus Lithophane; species Lithophane ornitopus. The sequence goes on along the minus strand of OX419622.1, from coordinate 13,882,042 downwards.
GCTCGCCCGGGCTTCGCACGGGTAGCACTAAGTACTTATCTACGGCTATTTTAGGTATTTTTTTTTACACCTTGGGGAACATTATTGGAGTTTTAGTAAAAAGCCCTAATTTTTTTGAAAATATAATATAGTCTATGTCAGCCGGGGATAGTGTAGCTTCCCAACAGTGAAAGAATTTTTCAAATCGGTTCGGTAGTTTCGGAGCCTATTCAATGCAAACAAACAAACAAACAATCAAATCTTTCCTCTTTATATTATTAGTATAGATAGTATAGACAAGTCTACATTGCTCACAAATTAATTGAAGATGTAACCAACAGAAAATATGGATCTCAGATTAAATGGATATTTACGAAATCCACTGAGACTTATATTTTATTAACACGAAAACATTTGACTATTTTAAATGAAGATACTTATCATTACCACCACTTTAACCTTTAAATATATTTGGTAAAGTTTCCAGATAGTTGTCATATCAACGGAATTGAGAATTGTACGAGTAATTTCATGATCGCGAACCGGAATCAAGTGCACTTGGGTAAAGCAGGACGACAGGAGACAAACACTAAAGTGCACTCACTTACTTTAAACTCGTAAAACTTTGAGGATGTGACACTTAAGGAAAACTGCAGGATTAAAATACTTCCGGAAATTACGGAATTGTCACGGTAGTTGAGCATCCAGGGCGAATCGTAAAAGTCGGGTAGTTCAAATTCGAATTCCAAATAATTTATTTCACACTAACCTACATGGGAACTCAAAGAAAACGTCGCGCGAAAGAAACGTTCGAAGCTAGGTGCACGGTTCCAATTGGTCGTTTTCTATGGTGAAAAGCCGGCAAGAAACTTCACAGTAACAATTTTAAAATAATTGTCTTTTGCAATATTGTCAAACTAGCTGTTACCTGCGGCTGCGTCTGCGATTCAGGATGAAAAGTAGAGTAGCCTATGTCCTTCTCCAGGTCATGGTCTACCCGTGTGCCAAATTTGATCAAAATCTGTTCAGCTGTTAAAGCGTGAAAGCGTAACAAAAAAATTAACAAACAAACTCACTTTCATAATTCTTATATTAGTTAGGATTGAGGACATTGTAGGCCAGGTCACTTTACAGAAAAATGGTCAACAGTAATTGGTCTTCAGGCTTTCAGGAACCTACATATCGTAAATCCACTTTCAAAGTGGTTTTGAAAGAAAAAAAAATGTATTGTGTTAAAGAGTCAGACAGACATCAAGAAATAAATAAGTATAATTTTTATCGTACCTATTGTTGCATTACTCATAAAAGGCTCTAGAGCATCTACAGCCTAAAATAACAATCCTTAACGTCAATTCGTTTTATTTCAGGAATAAGCCGCTTACTTGTATAGCTCCAACAATTGTGCGTTTTCCTAAAAGTCAGAAATACAAGCTTTATGCTCTACTGCTTTTACCATAGGGTCGAAAAAAGCCTGACGATTTTTTTTTTTATAGTCAATATATTTTTTCAATTGTGCTAAGTGAATGGGCCCACATAATATCTTTGGCTTTACAAAGCTTTGAGATACACGTTACACGTGTCAGCCGCCATTTAAATTGAAGCCATATTGTCAATTGACGTCACAAATTGCTGTTCGTGATTATGTTATTAACGGTTCGCTTAATATCTGACGAGATGGCTTTATAATTATATTGCGTTGGATAAATTGCGTTTAGGTTAGTGTGATATGTATGGGATTGAAGTAAAGCGAGATCATTCATTAACTTTTTTTTTGTTTGGCCGGACTTTCATAATTTATCCCAAAAATGTATGGACGGTGAATGATCTCCTTTGTCTTTAAATTTTGACATTAAATTGAATAATTTTTTTTTTTTTTTTTTATGCGACTGCCCAACAAGGTGTGTAATGTTTTGTATGTATGTATGTATGTTTGTATGTATGTGAGTTTCTTTATTCCACCATAACTTTAAACTGCCTGAACGGATTTGGATGTATGGGTTATCGTTAGAATCCTTATATTATCCCGAGTGACATAGGCCATGTTTTTCTTAAAAATCAATATGGCGGCAGTATGGCTCCATTTTAAAATGAGAAAAATAAAAATAAAACTTAAATTATTTACAATATGGGTATCTAATTGAAGGCCTTGATGAGCACATTCCAAAACTATATAATTTATTGGCATAAATTTTACATAGGTAGAGTGTACATGCAAATAAAGAAATAAAAAACATTTCATCTTTGGCTGCAAACGATAATCAGACTTTAGTAAAACTGCAAATGTCTAATTGAGTGAATGGTTTGGTAGATGATTGAGTTATTATTAGAATTCATTCATAATCACACAGTAGGTACCAATACTTAAGCAAGTAATTAAAAAAAATTGTTAACATTAACACAACGCCAACTATTAATAGCGGTAAACAAAAATGTACCTAAACTACAAAAAAATTATACATACTTGTCACTAAAATGTATAAAATAAAAATAATTAATTAAAAAACACGACTGCCCTGCTAAAAAAGGAACTAAAAAGTAAAAAAAACAAGTTGATAAAATTGTCATTGCAGTCGGGGGACCTCTTAGATTAAAAAGTGTTCCACAGAACGGTCCCCCGACTGCAATGACAATTTTAACAACTTGTTTTTTACTTTTTAGTTCGTTGTTTAGCAGGGCAGTCGTGTTTTTAAATTTTTTATTTCTCATTATACCTAGTATCAGCCCACAGCTCTAAGCTGCGATTGGCTGGGATAAAAAAATGTGTGTGTGTCAGCTCCATCACGACTGGAACACAAACTTTTCAACACTCCATATTGTACCAATAAAGTTACATTTATACCGACAATTTCAGATTCCAGAAATAGTTACAAGGAAGTGTCCCTAAGTGGAAAATACGGTGTCCCGTCGCCATGGAGATTACCTTCATAAATCAGAGAGTGGAGCCGCACTCATGCATACATCAGCACTGTATACGTGCCTCGTGATGTAATGGCCTCGTCCCGCAGTTATAAGTATGGTACTTTTCCTTCTGGCTATATAGGGAAATCGGAAATGGAAAAGTTTTGAGGTATTTTGATTGAATAAAAGAAAAAAAAAAAAAGAAAAGGTATTTACAGGAATATCATAAATTAAACTAAACTCAATCATAAAAACAACAAAAAGAAGGGAATGGGTCGGAGAGTGATTCATGGGGGTTTTTTAGGACTCTTGAAGAATAGTCAAGCGGAATAGGTTACTAAATATACGAGTATCTACGTCTATTGTATTTTTTTGTGATTCATATGGTTGAAAAAATTATAAAAATAAATCCTAATCTGTTATCTGATTCTGTGAAGAGAAATCGGATATGAGTGGGGTATTTTGTTTGTATAGACGTATAGGAAAAACAAGTTTTCGGTACCTACTTAGTACATATTTGGTTAAATAGGCTAAACTGAAGTCTGCTGAAGGTGCACATAAAACCTTTCCGTGATAGTCATCACATCAAAAGGCATAATTAATGAAGATGCTTAAGTGAATGGAAAAGATGGAAGAAGTGCACTTTGAAAGAATTCTTTGATCCACAACCCCTGAGCACTTACTAACAGGGGTTGGAAATTACAATGCAAATGACGTTGTCGGTAACAGCTAGTAGAATTAGAATTATTTGAAACTAGAATAATGGTTTTCAGATTTATTATTGTGAATAATAAAGTCACTAAGTATATATAGTCAGCATAATAATATTAAAGTAGGTCATAATCACTGTTGACGAATAAATCAATCTGCCTGGCCTTTTCCCAACTATGTTGGGGTCGGCTTCCAGTCTAACCGGATGCAGCTGAATACCAGTATTTTACACGGAACAACTGCCTATCTGACGTCCACAACCCAGTAACTGAGTAATACGATATGATACCCCTTGGTAAGCCTGGTTGTCCGAATTTCGGGTTTCTGACGACTCGTAACGACTGTCAAAGATCCACGAATGACAGCCGTGACCAACGGCTTAACGACCTTTCCGAGGCACGGAGGACTCTCGGTATGTAAAGATGGTAACCCATCCAGGGACAAACCTTTGGCAATAATAGCTTAACCTGATGGATCGCCCCGTGCGGCTGTTATTACTTAGCCACGAGCTCCTCCACGAGCACGTTGACGAATGAATACGTGAGGATACATTTACGTTTTCATAAAGAAGTTGTAAGTATTCGACTTGTCTTTGAACTACTTTGAAGTATGTATCTACTTCATAAACGTTATCTCTATGTCTATATTACGCTTGTCATTCGTTCGATCATTTTTGAATAATGTAAAGACAGAATAAACTAGACACAATTGTTTGGCTCGCCTTTGTTGTAACTCTCCTTTATACTGAGGAGATAAGGTTATCTTGTTCCACAAATCCACGTATGTACAGACAAGTCTTTTATACCTTCGTCATTTTCCAAATCTTCCTTTATAAAGTCAGGACACATAATACCTATTGAAGCTACATAACTCAGCAGAGTATCACTTACAGCCGGTTTCTGATTTAAGTATTTGAAGTTGAGAATTTCTCAAACTTTTTTAAGCATTACTTAAGGTGATTCCTTTAATGTAACCCGCGAAATTCATTACTTTTTTTGCAAATCAATTTCAGGAATCACCTTAAGTAATGCTTAAGAAGAGTTTGAGAAATTCTCAACTTCAAATTAAATCAGAAACCGGTTGATAGAAAACTATATTTAATAACTTGAAAACAAAGATCAAAATAGCAACCCCTTTGATCAATGTCGATTTGACATCAAACTAAAACCTTTTTAATACCCTGGCCATTAAACGTAATATAAATCATTGTTTTAATTGTCAGAGCCTGTCATTGTCAGATTTTTTAATTCGTTATGACATTTAAAGAAGACGGCTGAATGTCATTCTGTCATTCTGCGGGATTGACATTACGGCTCTGCAATTTAGTAATTCTGAGTCGGTAAAGCAGAAGAAGTGAACGTATTTGGGCTGTGACTGTACACACAAGAAGACATAGGTACTGAATATTAGGTCTTTACCTATGAAATTGCCGTTCTGCAGTACTGGCCATTTCAAATCAAAATAATTTTTGTTTGGCTAAGAATTCTAATTTCAAATTAATTTTATTTTAAAAACATGGATTTTTTTTTCCAAAAGTAGTCATTTCTTTATTGATTAGTGTTACATTTTCATCGCATTTCAATCTTTTTCGTCATCATGGATACGTTAAAAATTCGAGTAATTATGGAATATGAGTACCGTCGTGGCAGCAACGCGGCACAAGCGCTAACACTACAAACCAACGCACCACCTGTTATTGGTTTGCTCGCTTCCGTTCTGGAAATTTCGACCTGAAAAATGAACCTCGCGGTCGTCCGAAGACTTTGGTCGACAATGACGAATTAAAGGCGATTGTGGAAGCTGATGATACACAATCTACGGCTGAATTAGCAGCAGCTTTCGACGTTAGCGTCAAAACAATATTGGTCCATTTGCGTCAAATTGGCAAGGTAAAAAAGCTTGACAAATGGGTGCCCCACGAACTCAATGATCGCCAGCGCGAAGTACGCGTCGAGACGTGCCTTGCACTGCTCAACAGACACACAAATGAAGGAATTTTGAACCGCATTGTTACCTGCGATGAAAAATGGATTCTGTTTGATAACCGCAAGCGCTCAGCAAGTTGGTTGGATCCTGGTTCAGCACCTAAACAATGCCCTAAACGAAAACTTACCCCTAGAAAAGTGATGGTCACTGTTTGGTGGTCTAGCGCCGGTGTGATTCATCACAGCTTCTTACGAAACGGGGTGAGCATTACTGCAGATGTGTACTGTGAAGAACTGAACACAATGATGGAGAAGCTGGCGCATCTCCAACCAGCATTGGTCAATCGCTCGTCTGCGCTGCTCCTGCACGACAACGCGCGACCTCATACTGCACAGCAGACGGTCTCCAAGTTGCAAGAACTGGGGTTGGAAGCTCTCCGTCATCCGCCCTACTCACCAGACCTTGCGCCTACAGACTACTACTTTTTCCAGAATTTGGATAACTTCTTGGCGGGAAAAAAATTCAATACCCGAGAGGCAGTACAAAATGCCTTTGAAGAATTTGTTGCCTCCCGTCCAGCTGATTTCTTTAAGAATCAATAAACTGCCACTGCGATGGCAAAGATGCATTGATTGCATGGGTGATTACTTCGATTAATACAAATAAAAAATTCATGAAAAAAATTCGTTTAAATTTTTTCATACAAAACGGCAATTTCATAGGTAAAGACCTATTATAATAATAAGGGCCGATTTTTCTAACGCCAGATATCTTTAACCAAATTCAAGGAATATTTTTTAATTTCTGGCAGTTGTTGTATGGAAAAACTGTCAGTGACGTCAATTATATTCCACGGATAAAAGTTATCGAACGTTGGCATATTGTTGAAGAAAACTTATTTTGACGCCGTGATTTTCATAGCGACTGGCGATTGGACGGCAAGACCATTCATGTTTCAGATTCAATTTCCGCATGGAAATAAATATACAGGTATTCGTATCACTAACAGATTTTCTTGATATCTTTGTGTATGTGTAGGTATGTAAGTTTAAATTGCATGCGAAACTACTCACATATAATAAAAAAATACTTGTACGGGGCTGTCTAAGGCACAGCAAATGATTTGATAATTGATGTTCTCTTATTAGTTCATTTATCAGCACGAAAAATATGCGAAAGACTTCTCAATCGACAATAGATACTTACAACTATCCTTTGGCATTTTTTATTTAAATCTGTGCGGCTGGCACAATCAGTATCATCGATAGATATGAATGAAGTCTTAAAACGATGTAAATAATAAGTGCGTAAAGAGTATTTTATATTTGAAAAGCGTTCGAATTAGGCTCAATTTACACCGCCGCGGAATGGAATGGAAGCGAATTTATTTCGTACAAAGCATAATGAACTTTATATCAATAGTGTAACGCACAAACTAGATACGAGCCAAATAACAGGTTGCGCGTCAGCTGGAGAATTCCCGCGCGCTCTCGGGAATTCCCGCAGTAACAAGTTCGTATCTAGATTGTACGTTAGATAATTGACATAAAGTTCATTTTACTATGTACAAAAAACTTGCTTCCACTCCGTTCCGCGGCGGTGTAAATTGAGCCTTAAAGTTACGTTTACTCCGCGCGTTCGTGCTAGACTCACAGGTTCATAACTGGCTGTTTTCAGATCTAAGTATAAAGAAAAGTAACCCGACGTGATGAATATAAATTCTCAAAGCCTATTTCTTTCAGCGAGCGATAAGTAGATCCTTTTGCTCGGAGTACGCGCTTTTATGATGACTGGCATTATTGATGACGCGCTTTTATTATTCAAATGTCGCTCCACGGATTTGTGTTTTTGTTCTTCGCAGTTTTTGGGAATAACGCTTCTAATATCACGCCTACATTCTCTGAAGGGGTAGGCATAGGTGTATAGATTGCGCGCCATGAAAGAAGGCCCACGGAAAAATGTGGAACAATTTTTTTTAAATGCAACTTTTGCAATGACGTAGACAATAGCGCCGCGCCGCGTCTAATGGACTTAAGGTTGATGCGCTAAGGCGGACCGCGAAATTCAAATTTTCTTACGGTTTTTGCAATTTGCAGGTCAGTATCAGGTTGTATGGTGATCTAAATATTATTAGCGGCCGTAACAAATATGGATTTACAGAATTATAAACGAAAATGAAAATTTCATGAAATCGTCAGTCAATACACTTACATGAACTTAGAGAGTTGTATTGCTGATTCTAATGTTTATAATTCTGTAAATCCATATTTGTTACGGCCGCTAATTATATTTATATCAACATACAACCTGATACTGACCTGCAAATTGCAAAAAACGTATACGTACGTAACGTATACCATACCTAATTTCCCCTTTTTATATGAGTCTCACTACTGAAAAGTAATTAAAAGTAAAGATATACTTCTTATAACACAACAACACGCCTGTACTCCCCGAAGGGTTAGGCAGAGGAGTACCTTTAGAACCTATAGGCAGAGGTGTTTATCCACATTTCGCCAGTTATGTTTAAGTCTCATGTAATATGGGGCGAGTCTATTGCCATCAACTGGACATAAATCCAGTCTCCGGCCTGCTACTGAAAAAATACACTAGCTAAGTACAAGAATAATAGTCAACTACAGTACTTGTACGTCTTCACAAGAAACGATTTTCGTAAATCTCCACTTGAGCTCTCGACACAATCACACGACCTTCCGAGGAAATCCTTGCGAGAGCTTAGTCTTCGATCCAATGAGGTCAAGGCTACCCGTGACGGATTCCCAAGCAAATTAACGACGACGCTGCCAAGATAGCTGCAGATCCGTCACCTGACTACAGATCCGGGACTGAGATCCGGCTAATGAATTCCGACGATTTACCTCGACGGCCCGCGACGGAATTAATCTCATCTTGAAATCCCACTGTTACTTACTTGAGAGTTTTTACTTTGGGATTATACGTTCTTGGGACGTTGAAAAATATCTGAATTTTCATGTTTATTTGATTACTTATTTGCATTTATGAACGATTTCCTTTGGGGTTTAACTTGAGGGATATTAATGAACTTTGTTTTAGAAGTATATTTTTGTATTCTCACAAGATTTTAAGATAGAATTTCTTTGATTCATACGACGCGGGAAAAGAAGAGACGTCTTGTTTATAAATAAAGTTTCATTGTCATGTTTGCTTCTAAAAATGAAAAGTAATTTCAAGGGATGTGTTAGTAGAGTCATTTATATAGAAAGTGTTCCTTATTCATCACAAAACTTATTGATTTCAAAGCTTTTCAGTAAGCAGAATATTTTAGAACCAGACGTGTCTTTTCGCCTCTTTATTATGTAAATAAAACGTGGGCAGATAAGACTTTTTCGTCAGTGGGCTGACCTCTTTACAATATAGGGTGGAGACGCTACAAAGGACCGTCTGATCAAAGACCTGACCTTTTAGAGATGTAGTTCTTTTAAGCAATTTTTAAGATATTAAAATGGCTGCCCTGACCTTTCCAAAGGTTAACCATTTGAATAGTTTAGGAGATATTATCTGAATATATATCTCTCATTCATTCAGTTCCTTCATAAGTAGGTTAAGTAAATTAGAAGGAATTGCTTATTATTCATTGACGTTCATAGTTTTAGGGGTATGAGGAACAGGGTGTAAAGTTCACTCATACTCCATAGAAAAGGGAGAATCCTCCGATCAGACGGGTGTTGTGTCTGGCGGGCAACTGCCCAACGATTGATATTGGGTTCTTGTATATATGTCCACTGCATGGTAAACTTTAATTGCGCGATGCAGGATTTATGTGACGTCTGTCTGACGTCAGGTCTTTGATGCGTAGTTCGCATGTGGCGATGTAGATACCGCCACATAGTTTAGTGAGAAATTAAATATTAGAGTTTCTAGTTACTGGCTATCATGTCTTTGACCTGTACAAAGTTGAGAAATTTGCTGGAAGCCTGACCTTGTTAAGCTTTCGGTTAGTCTATGAAATATGAAGCTTTAAAATGGTAGTGAAGCGATATGAAGAAATATGAAGCTTTAAAATGGTAGCGAGGCATTAAAATGGTAGTGAAGATAGTAACCGAGCTTACCCATGGGAAGAGACTAACAACTCAATTTTAAGTTAGGTACGGATGGTGCACTGAGATAAGTAAGCAAGACCAGGGGGTCTAAAACGGTCACATTAGCAATTCCTCTAAATACGATTCATTTCTTGAATGTCCAGCTGTCATTAGCAATTCCTCTAATTTGACACAAAATCAATTCATAATGTGTGGACCATTTTTCGAATCTCCATAGAAAACTGTCAAACAAATGAATTATTTCGTAATAGGAATCGCACGCAGATCATATTATGAATTGTCAATTTGTGACATTTTACGATGATTCATAATAATTTCCTATTGTGATTCTGCCAAAGTGATTCTTTTAAGCCCACTGGTTTCGATAGATACTTGAGTATGTTTATCTTTCAATTATTGACTCTTGACTCGATTCACCGACTGATTGAGGTACCAAAGTATAAACCTGTTTTGCAACGCTGGTTTAATGATCGTAAGTGTGCCTGCCAAGTATGGGGTCCTATATTAGATTCCCGGGTCGGGTAGATATAGGAATCTTGATTAATTTGTGTCTGGTTACTGGTAATAGGCTCGCTTCGAATTTGGTTTCATAACTGGCGAAATATATCTAGGTGTAGGTACTACACAAATCTGCTCAAGACTTCGGGGAAAACAGACGTTAAACTGATAGATAGATAGAATACTCTGTATTTATTTTCTTTTTCTTTGTTTTTATTTGTCTATTGTATAGTAGACATAAACCTTAAACAAACACACATCCATTCACGCCCTACACTAAAAATGTTTCTATTACCAAACAGTGAACGTTATTGACCAAGTATTTAATTTAATCTTTTCAATTAATTGCAATCAATTTAATATACAGAATAATGAATATAATAGAAAACTCTTTATTATGTACTCCATAAAAATAGTAGTATAGTCGTATTCAAACGATGTTTTAATTAATTGTGTTAAAAACTGCGCGGGAGACCACGTAGGAGATGGCGGGACGAGTTGGATAAGTTCCATCAAAACTGGAAAGAGGACGCGCGGGCTCGCGAAAGATGGAAGGAGTGGAGGGAGGCCTTTGCCCAGGAGTGGGACAGAGTAGGCTAGGAAAAAAAAAAAAACTGCGCATAATGTGCTTCCTGAGTTTTTTACTTATACATCCTGAGTTTTTTATTTTACTTATATAATGTGCATCCTGAGCTTTTTACTTATGCGCATCCTGAACTTTTTAATTTTACTTATATAATGTTCATCCTGAGTTTTTTACTTATGCGCATCCTGACTTTTTTACTTATGTAATTGGGCACATATACTTGCGTAAAATTGGTGCCATTTTCTTTTTTGGCGGCGGTCGCTCGTTTATGAAAAAAGTGATGCAGAATAATATTAAAAATGAAATATTGTAAGGGGTCCTATATCATAAACTCAGTCGGGACAGAGTTATATCAGTTTAAAGAATATCATATATTTGGGAATAATTCTTGATACAAAGCATATTTTTGACCTTCCCAAGTGACATTCACTATTTAGTTACTATACTATCCCCAAATACATGTTTACTTATTTTCTTTTTTTATTAAGCATGTGAAATTAATGTTGCGTTTGTATAATACTCAATACTCAAGAGTGATATATTGAGTGAGATACACCAAAGGTCCGATATCCATGTACAAATTGTTAAGTAATAGTGTTAAAGAGCTCAATAAATAAATAAATAAATGAACAAAATGGGTGCTTGCTACTGGATCACGCTCGTTGGCGGGTATTGCTTCAATAAGTGTCTCGATAAATGTCGGCATTTCGGAAATAGAAATGTAACGAGATTGGTGTAGCTAGAAAACTTCGTTGGACGTTTCTGGAGCTTGCAAGTTGACTTCATGTATTTTATTTAATAAAGTCGTGTTTTGCTTGTCGAATTGAATTGTGGATGGTTGTGAAGTATCCATACTAATATCTGTCTGTCTGTATACTTTTTCACATCTAAATCACTGAATGGATTTCGAAAAAAATTGGCAAGGAGATAGTTGGCATCCTAGGGAAGGACATAGGGTACTTTTTATCGACATACCACGCAGGCGAAGCCGCGGGCGGAAGCTAGTTCATATATATATCAGAGATCTGGGTCTGTTGGCGTTGAAAAAAGATGTTTTGAAATTGCAAAATTTAATAATGACAAAATGACATGTTTTGTTATTCTACATATATGTTTTTATTCTTGTATGTACAACACAATACATTAACCTGTGACCTACAAATAAAGAGATTTCCTGACTAATATTATAAATGCGAAAGTGAGTTTGTTACACTTTCACGCTATAACGGCTGAACGGATTTGGATGAAATTTGGCACATGGGTAGACCTTAACCTGGAGAATGACTTAGGCTACTTTTCATCCTGGATCGCAGACGAAGTCGCAGGCAACAGCTAGTTGCTAGTAAGTAGAAACTAGGCAAACCCTTTCAGTACCTACCAAATAATATAATAGTTCGCTACGTTGAAAAAAATTTACATAACATCAACATTATCATCAAATAAGGACAGATTATTAGCAATATTGTCGATAAACAAAAAGCTTTCATCGATTCGCTGAATTAATTAGAGCCATTAATCTCTTTGTCTATAGCACCGAACATCAATATTCATTATATGATCAGACTAATTTGTACCTACTGAATATTAATCGTCCGGTAACAAAATACATCCAATTATTGCTGAGTTGTATCTTTATACAGCACTAGGTTCCGTTCGCGGCTTCGCCCGCGTGGAATATCGATAAAAAGTAGCCTATGTCCTTCCCTGGGATGCCATTTATTATCGAAATCCGTTCAGTGGTTTAGGGGAGAAAAAAAAAGGTAGTTTAACAAAAAAAAAAGATATCCCGAGTCCATTAATTCATTTCAGCACCTTAATTGCATAACACACTTTCAATCACAATGGAATGATTTTGAAGGATATAAGTAGCTAATCCATTCTTCATAAAAAAATTGTTTGCTAAACAACGTAAATAACGCAATTAATGTTGTTGAACTGTCAAAAGGAAAGCCATTGCTACTGTAAGTGTTAATTACCCCGCAGGAAAACATACTTATAATATAAACTCAGTCTAGATCGCTAAAGTTTTAGATTTAGGGTATCATTTGGGCACCAGGTTCTGGGCATAATAATCACGGTGTGATAATTATATCATCAAAAAATCTCTAAATGATCCTGTAATGAAAATGAAAAAAAAAATCATTCCCTATCAAACTGAAAAGCCAAGATTATCTAAGCGTAAAAGACAGCCGCTAAAGCCAGAAGTTCCATTAAAATATCTCAACTTTACAAAAACCATAACGTTAACTTTGCGTTCCCACGACATTAATTCTACTCACACAAATCATTATTATCCTATCAACACCCTATAGCAACGTCTTCATCTATATTATACGTTTTAATCGGATTCTGTGTGACACGAAGTTGAGACTTGGGTAACACGGTCCAACTTAAGGCATATACATCAAAGACTAAGATTTTTTTTTTTTTTTTAAACTTTGCCCCGCACTAGGAATTTCTTTCTGTATCGTGGGTGCGTTTACAAACATAGAAACTCACATACACTAACACCCAGACCCGGAACAACTACTTGCAGATCATACAAATATTTGTTCCGTGCGGGGATCGAACCCGCGACACGTTGCGCAGCCGTCCATCGCTCAGCCACTGCACCAACCGTGTCGTTGAAAAAAATTAAACTCCGGACTCATGGCAAGTCCTTAAAAGTTCCGCGAATCTGTAAAGAATGTTCTAGACGGGAAAGGGTTTCAAATTAAAAAGCGGCCAAGTGCGAGTCGGACTCCCGCACGAACGGTTTCGTACGATTATCGGCAAAAAAATCACGTTTGTTTTATGGGAGCCCCCTTAAATATTTATTTTATTCTGTTGTTTAGTATTTTTCAGCTGCATCCGATTAGAGTGGAAGCCGACCCCAACATAGTTGGGAAAAGGCTACGTAGATTGTAGTATTTTTTGTTATAGCGGCAACAGAAATACATAATCTCTATCACGGTTCATGAGATACAGCCTGGTGACAGACGGACGAAAGGGTTTCAAATTAAAAAGCTGGTAAGTGGGAGTCTTAAGTGCACACGAAGAGTTCCATACCATTGTACAATATTTAACAATACTTGCATTTTTTCTTTAAATTCTTTAGTAAAAAACACGTTGCTTGTATGGGAACCCCTTTTAATTTTTAAATATGTACATTTTATTTTTATTATTTAGGCGGCCAACTAGTATTATTAGTACACACTTAGTGAACATTTCAAGTGTCTACCTATTATAGTTCAAACGATACTGCTCTGTGACAGACGGACGGGCAGCAGAGCGGTAATAGGCCGTTGGCACCCTTTGGATACGGAACCCTAATTAAAAAAGGCGAACGTAAAATTGTTAAGTGGAGCACCCTAAAGATGTTTAATAAACATTTATTCGTACCAGCATCTTGCAATAAACAGGAAAGTAGTCAAAGTATTTGTTCTGAAAAATTTTCTTTACTTAGGCAAAATATTTTCAGCATTTTGCATAAATTCACATTTTTGCGGTTTTTCTTATGAAGTTTGTTCTGGGACGTTGGCTTTGAGAACAAGTTAGTGAAATCTTTACATTCTCATTAATAAAACAAGTAAAAACAACTCCAAGGTTGAATAGTCTGAATATTTTACGTGACTACTTAGTTATTTACTTGTTGAATATGTATCTACTCATACCTCAGAATATGAATTGTATTCACTTATTTAGACTTCATTTTATTTACCAAACACACAAATCATTCGCCTGTCTATTTTCAAATCACGTTTGCTACGTCACACCTCAGCTCCCTTGCCAATTCAACACATTTATTTCCATACAGACTCGGCATCTCCTTAACACTGTATCCGGCAGAGAGTCGATCGATTATACAGGGTGATATGGGGGCGAGGAAAATACCCTCAGGGGTTGAAAAAGGGGGTGAAGGGGGGTGATATCTGCTGCTTTACAGGCGCGAGCGTCCACGGTGCGAGCGATAAAATGCTCCCGTCTGCTAGCACCAATACATGGGGATGACTACAAACAGGGAATTGCGATGTAGCTGGGTTTATTTTTAGCGATGAAAAGAAAATGCTTTAGAATGTTGCTTTTTAATCTTTGCTCATTAGGGATTATATTCAGATACGTTGTGTATTTTTTTTGTGCTGATATGGTAAAACGGGACCCTATTACTAAGACTCCGTTGTCCGTCCGTCCGTCTGTCACCAGGCTGTATCTCATGAACCGTGAAAGTAAGACTGTTGAAATTTTCACTGATGATGTATTTATGTTGCCGCTATAACAAAAAATACTAAACAACAATCAATCTGCGTAGCCTTTTCCCAACTATGTTGGGGTCGGCTTCCAGTCTAACCGGATGCAGCTGAAAAATACTAAACAACAGAATAACATAAATATTTAAGGGGGCTCCGATACAACAAACGTGTATTTTTTTAAAATAGATTTTATAGATAATGGTACGGAACCCTTCGTGTGCGAGTCCGACTCGCACTTGGCCGGTTTTATAAATGAGGAGAAATAGAGAAGCAGGATTTTACTAATTAATTTCAGTAGTAGTTGTGAAACAAAGAGGCACCGTTATTAAAACCTTACAAGCACAATAAGAGCATGACAGAAGCCGTATTCTATTCCGAAATACCAGTTATTCAAAATACCAGTTATTGCCTTCCTCTAAATTCGACACAGGAGTATTCAAGCATTCAAAAGGCAGACATTAAAAGACTGAATGCTAAAACAGGTCGGACTACAATAGGACTTCCGAACGGAACATCCGGTGAACGTACAACAGCTGGTCACATTACTGAAGCCAGTCGGGACCGCGCCAAATACGCGAAACCTTTTCGCTATTTCATTTTATGTCTTTATAAGCGTAAAAATGTTCCGAAATTGGATAATGGATTTTTGTAATGGGTTTGTAAACATTTTGGTATCTATTTTTTTGTATGTAAGCAATGTTTCTCCATCTGTTGGTTCCACTTAAGAGATTTAAGAGTTTTTCTTTTTTATAGATAGATATTCTATCATTTATAGATATTTTCTCCTGTTTTACTGTTATAGGTCACCACTTAGAGCCGTGCTATAGCTGACTGACACACAACGGTGAATGTACTGACTCATCATCTACCTAACCATTTTTCAACCACCTTGAACTCGGTTTCCAGTCTGACTGGAAACCAGTACAGCTGAATACCAGTATTTTACATTGAGCCACTGCCCTAACTCCAACACCCAGTTACTGGGTAACACGATTCCCCTTGGTAAGACTGGTTTTCAGAATTTCGGGCTTCTGACGACACGTAACAACTGTCAAAGAACTAGAATGTCAGCCGGGACCAACGGCTTAACAATGCTTTCCGATGCACGGAGGGGTATCGGTATGTAAAGATGGTCACTCATCCACGGGTCAACTGCGATAAGCGTAGCTTAACCTGATCGATCGACCCGTACGGCTGTTATTACTTAGCTACACGCCGCCCGTGAATGTACTGAATCTGGGAATGTACAATTTTAAAGAAGTTTTTTAGAGGGTATAGAGTTGCACTAAGAAGAAAGGATTTTCTGAATTAAACAAATGAACGGGGTATTGACGTTTGTTTGCAAACAAAATCACGGGCAACGACTAGTCTCTAAAATGCCCGACGGTCTGACGTTTCAAACTGTTTGCTTTGTTATCAAATAAACTTTGAATATTTCCGTCAAACGGTCGGCTTATGGGTTATGGCGACGGATTAAAATTAGTGGTCTGCGGAGAATATAAGTTACGAAAATTAATAAAGTTGTTCATACTAAAAATATTAAAGCTCTGGCTTTTATTATAAAGCAAAGTAGCCTTTATTTTACGATGTCTTTTATCTTTAGTTAAGGAAAAGTTTGAACAGCAGCTCAGCTGCGGGTTCGGAAGTTAACGTTTTTAGAATACAATGACAATTAATTACCTAAGGAATATTCACAAGAACACATAAATTAATAAGGTCGATAAAGTGATAACACCATTATTATATAGTGTTATTTTATTTTTTTAATTGATTGGCTTAATTTTTAAGGCAAGCCGGGCTTTTGGGCTTCTATGGAAGGAACGCCACTGCATCATTTCTTCATTGTTGTCATTTATATGCAATAAGGGTAACAAGTGGCTCTTCTCGCAAATTCCTAATAATACAACATCGTGAAGGGGGACAAAATGCGGGATTTCGTTTCCCAATGCATTTTGGGTCTGATACACGCAGACAAATAAAAATAAAACCGGCCAAGTGCGAGTCGGACTCCGCGCGAAGGGTTCCGTACCATTATCTATAAAAACGGCAAAAAAATCACGTTTGTTGTATGGGAGCCCCCCCTTAAATATTTGTTTTTTTATTAATTTAATTATTTATTTTTAAAGGGAATATATAACTAAATATTCTGTGAATATTTCAAGCGTCTACCTGTTGCCGTTACCAATATCGAGCAAAAACGAGCAAAAAAAAAAACACGTTTGTTGTATGGGAGCCCCCTTAAATATTTATTTTATTCTGTTTTTTAGTATTTGTTATTATAGCGACAACAGAAATACATCATCTGTGAAAATTTCAACTGTCCAACTATCACGGTTCATGAGATACAACCTGGTGACAGACTGACTGACAGACAGCGGAGTCTTAGTAATAGGGTCCCGTTTTACCCTTTGGGTACGGAAGCCTAAAAATATCATAACATAACATCACGCCTATTTTTCCCGGAGAGTTCGTCAGAGGTATACCTTTACATACATCTACATTCCGCCTGGCTGCGCCTGATCTCTCTCCGATCGTGTCGGAATGCTGTCCCATCGGACTATGAGAGTGAGGGAAGAGAGAAATTCGGGCTGGAGGATTATTATTATCCACACTGACAAATATGCACACACACAGACCAGTTTAACTCCATAGAAACACACTCACACAAACACTCCTCATAATTAATCATTACACCCACTCATAAGTATGTAAACATCAGAACTACGCAGTTATAAATTTTTGTATAACATGTCAATCCCACCTAGAGAGCACTGTTCTTCAAGATACAGGATTTTCCTAGTTTGAAGGGCAGGGGTTTTACTCATTTATAATAGCCATATCTATTCCATAATTAAACAACACTGATGTTACCTCGGCAAAGTTTTTGGTAAATAAAATGTTTTCTTTGATGATATTATAAATTCGAAAGTAACTCTGTCTGTCTGTCTGTCTGTCTGTATGTTACCTTTTAACGCTTAACCCATTGAACCGATTTTCGATAAAATTTGAGGAGATAGATGGCATCCCAAGGACATAGGCTACTTTTTATCGACATACCACGCGAACGAAGCCACGGGCGGAAGCTAGTTACATATACATTGAAAAACTCAAATAAAACTATTATGAATTGAATACGTTTTTAAACTAAACAAACACACATCTGTTTCACAGACAGTTATCAGAAACTTATGCAAACACAAACTATGACTCGCTTCAAGCACACGGATGTATTAATATTCACGTAGGTAGGTAAGTATGCTTTCAGGCGGATATCGTTAGACGTATTCGTGGGATGATTATGCCGGGCGGATGGGCAGGAGCAGTGAATTGCGCTAAGTTCAAGTTATTCATGGAGTTTGGTGACTGTATTTCGATTATGTTATAAGTAGTATGATTGTGTGGTGAAGGTGCCACTGTTAACGGTGTTTGGAGCAGTGTGGTTAGTCGATTTTCAGTTTCCTATGTTGAGCTTAATTGCAAAATGTAGAATCATCATTTTGTCTTTGTCATCTTCAAACTATTGACAGAAACAGAAAGATGTTTTAGGTAACTACGTTTAGTGTCAAAATTATTTAAACAATTGTGATCCTTGCACACCTTATTAAGGTTCCTTTAGAAATACCAATCCGCACTCGCAAAATAAAAATAACTTTTTATCGGCCAATTGCGCTTGTCAACAAAGCCTGAGCACACAGCATAATATCTAAAGCCTTAAAAATAATGCAGCTATCCTAACTAATATTATAAATGCGAAAGTGAGTTCGTTTATTCGTTTCTTTGTTACGCTTTCACGCTAAAATGACTGAACGGATTTGAATGAAATTTGACACATGGGTAGCCCATGACCTGGAAAATAGGACATAGGATACTTTTTATCCCGATATTCCCACGGGATCGCAGCTAGTATAAACGCTTTTTCTCATCACAGACAAAAGCTATTTAATCAAATTAATCGTTATTGTTTCCAATTACTCAACTATATGATTATTACAATTAGTGCGTTCATTTGCAGCACACAATGTAATTGTTATTTAATGAGAATGTTAATTATCTGTTTGTGAATGCGCGTAATTATTTAGAGGCTCATTAGTTAGCTCTTGTTTATCCAAAATAAAACCATATCCAGGCACAAATTAACGTGATTATTTTATGAAATGTAGGTAATTTGAAAATCAAATCAAGCTCGAAAATTACGTACTTATTTTGAAAACAGTCAACACAATTTCAACAATGGTTGAAACCAGACACCGCTTAAGCATCAAATAATTGCAATTAAAATCGGCTTATACTTCCAATAAATTCGCAACGAAAATAGAATTTCTGTTGTTTCCATAACAACAATAAAGATTGAGCTATATTGAAGCACTTTGGAGTCTGGGTACTCGAAGTAAGAGCGAAGCAAGTAAGTGCTTCGCTCGGCTCGGCCGACTTGCACCGTCATGTAACGATGTTATCTCTTCTCTATTGTAAAGACATGGCTCTCTTTGTGAGAAATGTTCTTAGTTTTCTATGGATTGACGACTGAATAATACAGATGGTACAGAATAGAAAGATTTGTTTGTTGTTAGAATAGACAGAGCTGATTTGATAGATATGAAACTTTCATTCACGATAGGTTTGTTTGGGATCTTATTATACAAAACAACGAAACAATGGGTAATGCTCTTATATAAATTAAATCTGGAATGAGAAGGACAACATTTTCCGTCCCGAATGTCAAATTTTTATACCGAAAAAAATCAACATTGGTTTGTTCGTAAATTTTTTATAATAGTAGACAGATTTGTTTAGCCATTTTTATTTGTCGAAAGTATGTAGGTTTTTTGTATATGAATGAAATGAAATACTCGTACATTTCAATATCGATAAAAAAAAAAACTTTAGTGTACAAGGAAGAAACACATAAATTAAACAGTAGGCATGATTGTACAAGTGGTTGTCAAAATCAGGTAGAACAGCTGGTTCCTGAACTAAGTAAAAAGATACTTGTATACACACAAACTATGGCTATTGAACTAAATGCAATCAGGTTTTGGTGACTCAATAATTACAGGTATCAGTATAGAGAAAGGTATTCATGAGGTGATTGTTAGAATACCTTCTGTATCGTCGTAAGACAAATTCATCCATTGACAAGCATACCAGCTGATAGTCAAGTTAATAACGAAGTAAGTTGTCAGTGTAGCCGCTTTGTATGCTATTCGTGAGGGTCTCCAGTCAGCTGTAGTGACTGGCATATTGATGAGCTCGAAGAGGACCAGTTGACAGTTTGTAGTACGTGAACACGTGAGTAATGAGTTCTATACACTTTTGTATTTCTTCATTTTCTTTTTAGAGTTTTCTGATAAAAGAAAAACGTCGGAGGAATATTCATGAACCTATTCTTGCCAGTGTTGGCTATCAATTCATAACATTACATAATCGTTATAACTAATAGGAAACAAGTACTGTATAAACAATCTTATAATCTACTTTCTACAGTATTTTTTTTTGGCTATTTAGTTTTATTTGACCGTTGAAAGGGTAGACTATAAGACTGTGAACCATGCAGTGTTCACTGTTAATGGTATAATAAGGTTTGCAAGCACAAACTGAAGACTAATCTATACATATTATAAATTAAAGTCGCTTTTCGTGTATGACTGTATGTCTGTTGTTCGCGTTGTTCTTCTAAACCACGCAACAGATTTTGATGAGGATTTCACCATCGTTTAGAGAATTTATTCCGGAAGGTGTATGTGTATAATACGTTATCCTAACTAATATTATAAACGCGAAAGTTTGTATGTATGGATGGATGGATGGATGGATGTTTGTTTGTTACTCTTTCACGCAAAAACTACTGAATGGATTTGGATTAAATTTGACACACAGATAGTATATAACCTGGATTAACACATAGGATACATTTTATCCCGCTATTACGCAGGGCGCAGCTAGTTACATATAACTCTCGATGTTTTGTCAAGTCCAAGAAACCGTGCGAAGCAGGAGAGTCACAGATGCTGCAGTTCGAACATATCTTTGGCAACTTTGCTGAAGGTTATAAGTACAATACCTCATTGTTAAAACAGCAGTAAAGTTGAAATATATTCAATATGTAAATTATGACGACCTTAATTCTTCAGCACATTATGAAAATAACATACTGTGTTCTGATTTGTAACAATTTAGAAGCGAAGTTTTCAGTCTGGTGAGTTAGCTGAAATATTATGTAGGTATTTTGTTTCAAAACATTAAATTGTATTTACTTGAGGTGCACCTAAATAGCTATCAATTTTCAGAGGTACAAATTCCATGTTATAAACCTGAATGGCATACTCCTGCATTTTATAACTTTAAAGAAAGAAAGAATGAATAACATTTATTTGGACACATCACACAGTTCGTAATCCTTACTTTAATATTATAAATGCGAAAGTAACTCTGTCTGTCTGTCGCGCTTTCACGCCAAAAATACTGAACCGATTTAAATGTTGTTGTTTAAATGTTGAATGTGAGAACTTTGTTTCGTGCATATTGCACCTCATTTTACACGTGCAGCTTGTGGGTAGATTACACTCATAAATCCTACAGCGCCCTTCGTGTTCAATATAATAATGCGTTCCGGGTATTGATGGGGCTGTTCCGCTTCTGTAGCGCATCAGGGTTGTTTGCTGAGGCTCGTGTCGATCGTTTCTACACTATGATGTGGAAAAGATGCGTTTCCCTGGTGCGCCGGGTGCGGGCCAGCCCCAACATTATACTGCAGTGTGTGTCGAGCAGACTGGACTGCTTGTGTGTGAATCGCTGCTGCAAGCTTTCTACATCGGTTTTGAGCTTGTAGCAGGGATTCTCATATCTTTAAGGCAGTGTTATATAAGTATTTATGTTAAGTGTACTAACATAGTTGATAAACAAGATTGTTACTAGCGTTTTGAGTCATGTTACTTGTGAATTAAATATTAAAAATAAAAAAAATAAAAAAATTGGTACACAGATAGTCTAGAGCCTGAGAAAAGACTTATCGACATAGGTACAACGCGGGCGACGCCGCGGGCGGAAGCTAGTACACATTAAACAAAATAAATAAAAAATAAGTGAAAATAATGTTTTAACTTTAGTGCAAGTGACCATTTACGAATAAATTGTATAGCTAAATATCAAGAATGTACAGCGACAATTATTAAGTTATCACAAAGACACTACTTTGGCTGCTTTCGTTGATTTCTACCAAAAAACCACCGCCTCTGTGATCTAGTGGTAAAACTACCTGTCTTAGACCCAAAGTTTCGAATCCCAGCGGGGACAACATTTTCTGCTCAGTTTGGTTGCTGGTAGGACTTGTTCTAAGTCGGCCCGGCTAGCTACCACCATCTTATCTAAGTCTGTCGCCATAACAACAATGTTAACAGCCGGTCAAAATCATAACCCTCCTTTTTGCTTCACCGTAGTCGGGTAAAAATGGGCATTACAGAAAAGTTTAGTCGTACCGCGGTGTGGCAAAAACTGTATGAAATTTATTCTGTTGCGTCGTTTCGTAATATAGCTTATTTCGGTCCCTATTATTTAGCTGTCAGGAACAGGGGACAGTAACTCAGCCCGCTGAACACATATAAGTCATTTAGTTAACCGACGCAGCCGAACGTTGCCGTTGTACCGAATGGTACACATTATATCAGTGTATGTAATTTACTTCCTTGTGTTGACCTTAATTTAGTTTCATTAGTGACGTAAGTATTAGGTAATTGGTGATGAAGGTGACTAATGGACGCAATGTTATTTGGGAAATTAGTAGTTTTCTCAATGTTTATTTTTACAAGCTTTATATTAGCTTGCTCCGTTCGTATGTGTTTCCGGTTACTCCAATTGTCATCCATTTTTCAAGCACTTCCTGGCATCCGATTGAGCTGAAACTTGACATACTTATATAACTACCAGGACATTTTGAAAAAATGATTTCATGGAGCTAGTCTGATGATGGAGCCGGAAGTTGGCAATAGGAACTCCTCAATCAAACAAGATAGCACCATCGTGTTTGGACTCATTGGCTATGTATTAACAAGTCCTTTGACACTAGGTGGTGTTCAGGGTCTGATGATGGAGCCGGACGATGGCCATGGGAAAATCCTTTTTAGTTCAGCTATAGCGGTTAAAAGCTAGTTTAAAAAAATATTTTTAATTATGTTTTGGTTACTATAATAAACTCTGTGACTGTAGCACTGTTCTGCTACGACGGCGTCTGCGTAGCTGTCGTAGCAATGCTACGGCTACGGCGTAGCAACTGCATTGTCAACGGTAGTGTACAGATAATTCACTTGTATAGTAAATTCATTTATTGTTTACTGCATAGCAAATATTGCAGAATCCAGATAAGTCATTTATTTATTTAACCATTTATGTACACAGTCATAATAAACATACAAGAAGAAAATAACAGAAAAAAACGTACAAAGGTAATGCTTATTTCTAAAGAAATCTCTTCCAGCATACCTGCGATAGGATAGTAGATAAGAGATGTAGTACATCGTGTGTTAAATTCGTGAGAAAGTAAAATACATATAATCAAAACAATTCACTTAATAAACTAAAACAAATAATATATCATCAACAGAATTAAAACATGTTTTTTTGTAATATAAAAAAAAACTTCCTAAATAACGACCAAAACAATTTATTTAACATGAAACTGATCCATTTAATCTTTTTATGCATACTCCTTAACCTTTTAGGCCAATGATGGTGAAACAAGATTATCTTTGGAGCTCCTCGGGAAATCCATTCTTTTTAAACACCGCTCGTGTACAAAGACCTTATCAAGTAACGAGATTAATGTTCTGTTCCTTTGCTTTTTAAACAGTTTAAAAAAAGAACTCCTCTAGTGATTTAAAACTTTTTAATTTATAAAAGACGTTGGTACTGTCAGCAACGAAATGAGACTGTTACATATACATTTACTACAACTAAATTGAGACAAAATTATTCAATGAACACTTTTAACTATAGGGAAATTCTGAAAAGCGTTAGTATTTAACTGTATAGTTAAATGTGTGGTAATTGTATGTAAATGTGTTATATGATATGTTGTTTTTGTGAATTTTAGCTTACCCCTTCGGGGATTTCAGGCTTGATGTTATGTGGTTATCTATTTACAGTTCGGAGAACCACGATTAATTACGATCAACGAAAAAGATAAAATTTCGATAAAAAAAACGGGTGATATTGAACTTTTATTGTTGAATGTACTTGACTGTAGGTACTTTCTATATGACCTTTTTGTCCGAAGTCCCCTCTACAAGTAACAATAATGTCTATTTTTGGAGCTGAAGAACGAATGTTCGTCGTTCGTAATTTAGTTAAGAAAATAATTAGCATTTGCTTATTCAATGTGTTTGATTAGATGTCTGTGTTATTAGTCTGAGAGTATTAGTACTACTATGTTATTACTTATTATGTAACAACCATTAATTGCTTTATTGACAGTGGGGTGAATAAATTAATCGAAAGAATAAATTATTTATTGGATTGAGATTTGATTATTGGATGCCAGAATGGCTCCTCTGGGTTAAGAATTTTTTTCGCTTAGGTACCGTTTCTATGCGAGTGAAACATCAAGTGTACTTACCTATCTAAAGTTTGTAATAAAATATTAAAACCATATATTATTGTTTGTAAAACCGTCAGTTCGCTCTTCATATTTTAACCTACATTTTAAAGTGTAAATTATTAAAGCCAATTTATTTCAACCAGAATTTTAATTAAACTCATCGCACAACAAGAATCTGCAAAAAATATTTAAAAAATGAATATAAGCATTATTATTTACATTTATAATGAAGGTAACTTGTAATTTTTATCTCGTGTGTAGTTGAAATCTGTACACAGTGGACACTCATACGCAATCACACACACACACACTCACTACAACAACTTACTCACACAGTCACACCACACAACACACTCACACCTACAGTTACTTTCTTATAATTACCAACTTGTTCTTACTTTTTCATGTATTCAGCGTTGATACGTATAGATAGAAAGAAATATAGTTTTATTTACCTAATACAGTCTTTGATTAACTTGTTGATGCATGCGTAGTACGTATTATATTGACCTTTAGTATGTCTGCACTAGTCTATTTTAGACTGACCTATCAGGTGAAATGCTAGGTCACGCCGCCCGTACCTTTTATATCACCGTCTAAATACGCGTATATATTACAGTTCAATGAAAGAGAGTTTAGTTTCAAATGAAGCCTGTTTTTCTTTGTTTAGGCATTGCTGTATTTTGTTTAAATAAAATATACGTTTTTAGATTGCTTAGGTAACATAATAAGGTTTAATCTTTTATACATTGTATTTTTTTGTGGCCTTAAAGAATCAGAAGTTTTATCGAAAAAATAATGTTATATATTTTTATAATTTGTTTGCTATCAGTACATTGCTCTTCAAAATACTTATGAAACTTAATTTGTTTTATTACTTATTCTGCTTAATTTATCATTGAGAAATATTTCATATTAGCTGGGCCCCTCGGTTTCACCGGCGTAAGTCTCGATCCCGTGGGAATATCGGGATAAAAAGTCCTATTCCAGGTCATGGTCTACCATGTGCCAAATTTCATCTAAATCTGTTCAGCCGTTTTAGCGTGAAAGCGTAACAAACAAACTCACTTTTGCATTAGTTTTTGCTTTTTGTATAATATTATACTCCATTTGAAATAAGATTAGACGTATAGATAAGCCTTTTTTACATTCCGTTCAACCGATTTTGAATTCTATTGCGTTGGTGGCATGACAAATGGCAGCCGCAGTAGATAGTTGGTATTGTGTAACTTTTTTTGCTTTTAATGCTTTCCTTATGCCTACGGTATAGAAATCAAAATCGGTTGAACGGACTGTAAAAGGGTTTGTTTTAATGTCTAATCTTGTTTCAAATGGGGTATAGTTAGGATTCAAATACGTGTTTCAAATTATTTGGGATCGGCGAAACAAGTCTTTTTTTTCCATACTTCTCTATTAGCCGTCATCTAGTCACCCCCTGTCTAGCCTTATCATCTTTCACACAGTCCATCCATCGTTTCGTTGGTCTTCCCCTTCTCTTATAGCCATCTACAACTTTCCTCAGAACATTTTCCTCATTCCTCTCCATCACATGCCCACTGAAAAATGAATCCTACGTACTAAAGTCAAAGCTTTGATTAGAATGTAAACGTTCACCATTCCTCATACGGATACATTTCACAGAGCATCACATCACGATTACAAAGCTAAGTACATACGATACGTAGCTATACGTAACGGGTTCAGTTGAGATTTTCTCAATTATTGCGGGCGAAATGACGCTCGGAATTTTGGGGAGCTATTTCGAAATTGCATTTTGTAGTGACAGGTTTCCAGTTCAATGCTTATCTGTGCGTGATTCAGTTAGTTATTTTCTTTGATGGACTTTTCCAGAGACATTATGTTTATGTTGAAACAGAAGATAATTTCCTGGGTTTGATGCCCGGGTTGAGCAGTGTTATTGGGTTTTTCAACCAGGAATTTCTCAGTAGCAGCCCGGAGTTTGTATTTATGCCTGATTCGCCCCCTTTGTATGGGAAGAAACAGGACTGGCGTTTTTGAGTGTACTATATGTATGAGGTATACATATAGTACACTCAAAAACGCCATGCTTAACCCTTTGGGGATCACAGACGGATGTTATGATGAAAGAAAGAAAGAAAGAAAGAAAAATTGTTTATTCTGCACAAACTAAACGCACAATACAAAATAATGAGTGACATTCACTATATGTACAAACTAGCCAAAAGCCTCATATTTAAAACAGAAAATTATACAAGTTTGACAATTGCTATTCTAGTAGTACCTAGTCTATTGCTTGATGAGAGCAATAAATAGTTATCTGTGGATGAGAGGCCAAAGACAATTTACTTGCGTAATGTGTTGTGACATTACCAAATGAAAACAAACAAAACAATCACAAATTAAACGAAATGCCAATGATGACAATTCAGTATGCTTTATAAACAACTACAGTTATTTTATACTATACAATTATAGTGTCCTGGGGGCCTAAACTGGCCACATTAGGAATTCCTCTAAAAGCAGTTCATTTCCTGAATCCCAGCTGTCATTAGCACTTCCTCTAATTTGACATACAAGCAATTCATAATTTGTGGGCCATTTTACGAATCTCCATAGAAAACTGTCAAGCAGATGAATTATTTCGTAATATGATTTACCTACACGCTGGATTCATATTATGAATTGTCAGTTTGTGACATTTTACGATGATTCATAATATTTTCATATTATGATTCTGCTAAAGTGACCGTTTTAACGCCCTGGCGACTACTTACCACAGAACACTTGAGACATTTCAGCGTGAATATGAACTTCAAAACAAATATTAAACCATACGAGAAAATTGCGTTGTGTAGAGTTGTGTAACCACTATGTTAATTATCAAACCACTTGTGCTTGCCAATTTTTTTTTTTTTTAAATCTTTAATTATTCAAGGGATTTTTGTACGCATAAGCGACGATGTCAATCTTGCCAACTTTGGGTTAAGACATATTGTAATACACCCGTATTTTTACCTGACTACGGCAAAGCTAAATCTAAGGTATATTTAACCAATAAAGCTCAAGCAAAAAAATTGACATAAAATAGACTGTCAGAATGAATTTTGATACTACTCAAATCTAGTGTAAAGTAAACATTTACGCCCCATTTACACGATACAAGTTATACATAGAATAAAATCAATGCAACAAATGATTTACATAAACAGTGTTTAGATGGCGTAACTTGTATTGTTGTGTACTTATGATACGCAGCGGGCAATTGAATGGCATCGTATAAATCAGGCTATATTTATGTAGAACCACCATTCTTGCATACGACTCACATGATCCCTAAACAAGTCTACGTTACTTTCCACGCAGAGAATAAAAAACATCTAAGGAAAAAGTAAGATTCTTGCATAAACTAAACATACAAAGTTTTCCAGCTTATCATCCCGATCAATGGCTTATAAATTCCCCTCAGGCAGAATCCTTGCAAGATTCGTCTGATATTTATTTTTGTTTTATAATTATTGCGAAGTTTCGTATATTTAGGATATTTAGGACGTTTTTTGACGGATATTTAAAAGTAAAAAAGGAGCAGTTAAAAAAAATGTTGTTCAATAATAAATTGCAGACACTATGGCATAATAGTTATGCAACTGTTATATAATAAGGGGTATACCTAATTATTTACAGTTGCATACAAGACTTTATCTACACCCATGATATGAATCCTCTATAAAATTTACTTTGCAATACTAATATCGAACAAAAATGGAAGGATACGACGCACGTGAATTCGAATTTTTCGAATTCGAATAACATAGATGTTTTTTTGTTTTAAATTACGGTGCTTTGTTAGTGAAACGCGACTGCATGACAATGTTCTTTTTTTTTAAATGAGTGTTATTATGAAATTCAGTACAACATTATAACACCCGTTTGGATGATATTATGGTTAGTATGACACTGGTTGTTTTAATGTTGGCAATAAGCTAACTGTTTCAGAAACTTTTATAGAGGATTTATAAAGGCGACCTTGGCATACTGTCGCCAAGCGTCATATCGCCTTTGTTGCTATTGTTCGCCCCTTATCGCGCTTATCGCACTGATAACGATGCTAGCCAATCAGCGCCGAGCAGCAATCCTATATAAGTGGGGGTGACGGGCGATTTGATTCACTTTGCGTCCAGCGCTCGGTGTGGTAACACGTCGCGTTCTGGTTTGCAATTGGTCAATCGTCATCCTGAGGATGCCTCGTAGAGAGGTGAAACACGTGTCGATTTCTTAGAGGGTTCTTTAGGACTCTTGAAGAATAGTCCAGCGGAATAGGTTACTAAATATATCTACGTCTATTGTATTTTATAATGGATTTCCGCAAAGTCACGCCTGAATCAATTAACTAGCATGGGTGTAGATAAAGAAATTTAAAATAAAGAACGCTAGTAAATAAATGACCACGCATATAATCCTCTGCTTCCATTCCCCTGGCTGAACAATATAATCAGCATAACTCATATGTTCCCCACGACGCAGACGACCACAAACTAATTCACAATGAGAATCTGAACCGGATGACATTTACACGCGTATAAACTTATAAGTACACACGGCTACACATTTCCAGTTTATGCTGATCTCACATTACAAAGGATTTCCGTAAAATGCGAGGTCAGCTTATACTGGAAATGTATAGCTTGATGTGTAGTCGTGTGTACGTGGCGCTGCGTGAAACAGATTTTCTACCCCATCATATTATGTGATAATGATAAGGGTAATTTTATAATGGGGTAATCTACAACTACATGGGGTGACAAATACCGCAATAGAGCATCATCTTCTAAAATGAGTTTATTGAGCAAAATCATCTAGTTTTTGCAACTCGATTAAAAGTCCATGTGCTTTTGTTTATTTTTACCACAATGTGGAAAAGGATGTGTTATGTAATGTATAAGTGTTAGTTAGTATAGTTGAGCAATAAGTCATTTAATGAGATCAACAATTTTTTAAGGAGGATTGAAATAAACTCCATTCATTTGGTTCAGATTTCACTACTAGTTTTTGCCAGCAGCTTCGCCCGCGGGTATCCTTGGGAACGAAAAATAATCATCCATATCCGTTCAGCCGTTTCTCCAATCCGGAACATACAACCAGACAAACGGACAAATAAGACTCATAGTTATAGTGTTTACACATAAGGGGCAGATTCCGTTAGCGCAGGTTACCGATCCGTTTTTCAATTAAGTCTATTAACAGCCTGAAACGAGCCTGTATTCGAGCAAACATTTGCGCCAGACGGGTCTCTCCTCGAGCCAAACACTTTCCATAACGGGCAGACGTCAGCGGTCCCAGTTGTGTCGGCAGCGCCCCCTAATGCACGCTAATGGAACCAATTTGCCGTGTTTTGCTCAACTACGGAACGGGGAAGTAACAGGCTTGTGGCTGCAACTAGATGGGTAAAGGAGACAGATTGTGCAATAACGAGCAGACGCATATTAAGGTGGAAACTGAAGCCACAATAACTCTTGAAAATAAGGAAAAACACAAAAAAAAAAAAAGTTTCGGAATTTAGCCAAGTTTGTACTTAAGGGATAATTATTAAAGGTAGGTACTACAAACAATATATTATACAACTAATTAAAATAAATTAAAACTAACTATACAAATAAACAATTAATAACTTAAATATGGCGTCGAAATATTCCTCCGCATCGCTGTCGGCTGGTAATATACCAGAGAGACTGGCGGCATTTGTAAAATATATATCGGGCGCGCGGTAAACTATGTTAGCGCGATGCAGAATTTGTGTGACGTCATGTCTTTTGATACGTAGTTCGCATGTGGCGTTATAGATGCCGCCACAGTAACAAAAGAAAAGGGTTCTAGTAGTATCGTCATCACTATCGTCATCTCGTATTATTTATTATCGTTATGGCAAAGACCTCCTTCCTTTAGTGCCATGCTTCTCTGGTTCGCGCGAGTCTCATCGTGTCATAATTAGGATTGCCATAGTGCCATATCTGGTCGGAAAAATCGCAATGTTGTTGATTCGATCAGTGGAATATACGCCGGAAACCCACCACGTTTTCCGCGGTAATTTGTCCATAGCCTTAGGTCGTCTCTCATTACGCTACTCAAAAAGCAATTACGAACTCAGATTACCAATGCACACGGCAATTTAGATTACTAATCGTAGCGCAGTTTCGGGGCCGCAATTATATGTTCGACTAAATAGTTACTCATTGGCAATCCGAGTTGGTAATTAGTTTATTTAGCGTAATGTGTTCGACCTGTATGATGCACCATATTTTGTGCATCAGTCGTCGGCTTCGTTTTTGGCTAAAGCCGTCTACAGCTGTACAAGAATTTTTTGCCGCGACGCAAAAATTTGAACTAACACCGCCATCTAAATTTTTCAATACAATTTCACAAATGTTTACCCTGTCGATGTAATCCAAGAGCCAAAAGATCCTTGTAGCACTGTAGCAAGTTGATAAAAAAACATGTTTGTTTGTACTCATGTATAGGTGAGGTGCTCAGAAAGCCAAATAATGGATAGATAACGGTTAGATGATCATTTGTTTAGTATACAAATAACAACGTTTGCAGCGAAAATAATATTCAAATGTAGGGCAAACCACGTTTCAGTAAATCACGATATCGATAAATGTGGCGTGTTTTGGCGAAAACCGATGGTAATTTTAAATCAGAATTTCAATCATATCTGACGACGCCCTAGGGAAGAAAAGGGGTAATCTACTTTAAGCCGAAAATCGGCTTAATTCAATTCCATTTGAATTATTATTTTAACTTTAAAAGTAGATTATATTGGGCTTATAAAACTGTGTAGATAACTGCGATATTTATTTATTATTTATGTACACACAGTAAAATACAAAGAGATATGACATAATTATGATATGAGTACAAAGGTACTGCTTATTTCTTAAGAAATTTCTTCCAGCAGACCTGCGAAAGGAGAAATGAGAAAGAAATGTAGACAATAGTGTGTGAGAACAAGAGAAAAACATGATTATGCGAAGTCTTAACTAAACTATTAAATATACCTACACATATACGCAAGAAAATTAACATATACTTCGATATCTTCTTGTTCAGAAACAAGAAAATAGTCCATGCCTACATTACCACATTCAGACCTGCAGACCTTTCTTATTTCCTAATTGCGTGCTACTAAGCGCTTTTAAAGGTATGAGGAAGGTGTAAAGTTCACTCATAGGTACTCTATAGAAAAGGGAGGATCCTCCAACCAGACGGGTGTCGTGTCTGGCGGGCAACTGCCCAACGATTGATGTTGGATTCTTGTATATGTCCATCGCGCGGTAAACTGCGCGATGCAGGATTTATGTGACGTCAGGATTTTTATTAATGCGTAGTTCGCATGTGGCGATGTAGATGACACGCTCAAAAGTCAAAAAAGTTATTTGCAAAACCATAAAAAATACGGAAAAAAAAACAAAAGACATAGGACCATCGAATAAATGAGCTCCGGTTAAGAAACGTTAGAAACCGGGTGTAGAACATGTAAGATCTTCTCCTTAGCGTAACGATGGCAAAAATAACACGAAAATATATATATATTGGCCAAACAAATTCAAAAACTCTCAGCAACGCGAATACCGTTCGCTGACGCAGCCATTAGGTCCTCGCGTGTACAGGTGACAGGGCATGCGTCGCAAGATGGGAGGTGAGCTTTCACACAGATCTATACTCCATTTGAAATAAGATTAGACATTTAAACAAACCTTTTTACAGTCCGTTCAACC
The DNA here is from genome assembly GCA_948473465.1 of Lithophane ornitopus. Classification (NCBI taxonomy): domain Eukaryota; kingdom Metazoa; phylum Arthropoda; class Insecta; order Lepidoptera; family Noctuidae; genus Lithophane; species Lithophane ornitopus. The sequence goes on along the minus strand of OX419622.1, from coordinate 13,849,793 downwards.
GTTTTTGACTTCTATACCGTAGGCATAAGGATGGCATTAAAAGCAAAAAAAATTGCACAATACCAACTGCACCTGCAGCTGCTATTTGTCATGCCACCAACGCAATAGAAGTCAAAATCGGTTGAACGGACTGTAAAAAGGTTTGTTTAAATGTCTAATCTTATTTCAAATGGAGTATAGCTAGCAATAGTTTCTGTCAGTAGTAGAGTTTCACACCACGCGTCCGTAGTTTTACACTTTTACAGCCCTTTTCCCATTCAAACAAAGTATACCTATTAAAATGTAATTATCCACAACAGTAAACATGAACTTACGTAAGTGCCCTTTGTATCGTTTTAAATCAGTTTGCTCATGTGCTGCAAAGATAAAACGATCGAATGGTCGTGAAGAATAATGGTAATAGGAAAACGGCAAAGTGTTTACAGTGGATGGCGACTGAATGTGGTAAATGTGCTGATTATTCTAGTGATTATGGGAAGAAGGGATAAAGTAATAGGTGACGTTATTTTTTATTGTTTTTGGTGATGTAAACGAGCATGAGAACGGCGTCTAGATTGTCTTGTGTGTCAAGTTTTTGTTGTCAATCATAATTATAACATAACATAACATCACGCCTGTAATCCCCAAAGGGTTAAACAGAGGTGTAAGTATCTATAGTAACACACACATTTCGTCAGCTATTTTAAAGTCCCATGTAATAGGAGGCAAGCCTATTGCCGTCAACTGGGCACAAATCCAGACTCCAGGCTGCTACTGAGAAATTTCTAATGGAAAAAACCCAATATAACACTTTGCCCGACCTGGGAATCGAACTCAAGACTACATGCTCAGCAGTAGCACTTGTGACTACTTGACTAACGAGGCAGTCCTAATTATGGACCATTATAATTAAATCTTTACCGGATCTACTCCTATTGTTTTGTTTTATTAACATAAAATACGTTTACCCATATAACCAAACAAAATCCTACTTTCATTAACAGATTTTACGTAATGGGTATCGTATTACCCAGTTACTGGGTTGTGGAGATCAGATAGGCAGTCGCTCCATGTAAAATACTGGTATTCAGCTGCATCCGGTTAGACTGGAAGCCGACCCCAATATAGTTGGGAAAAGGCTAGGCCGATTGATTTTTATTATCTGATTTTATGCTCACTTAATTTAACACAAAAAGATCGTAATTCATTTGGAAATATTGGCGCAATACATACGTTGTTTTATTAAAGTTTTGTTATTAATGCTAGAAGTGTGTAACATAACCAAATAGTAATGAGTACCGTGAAAACCTCCAGGGATGAGAATGATTTATTGTATTAGGAAATAGCACAATGTTTTTGTCTGCAATATCCTCTTATATCAGATATTTAGAGCAGCCAGAATAATCGAAACCTCATCAATATCGTTTAAGCCTTAACAATGGACTAGGATAACACGCCCCTATCCCGTCACGTTGGCGCTTCACCACCAAACTATGTAAGTAGAATTGGCAGGTGTTGTGATGTAGTATGTGTGTGTGTGAGTTTCGGGGGTGTGTAGCTGTGGGCAAATCTGATTATCGGCTGAGCGGATTATACGGGCGTCGATACAGGAGCCTGGTGTTATTATAAAATTAACTTGTTGATTTTTTATCATTAGACAAAGATTATAAAGGAAAGGTCGTTTTGAAGGACATTTCAGAGCCAGCGCCCAGTGTCCCTTTGCAAAGTTTATATTTGACGAGCCGTTTATCGCTAATTAGTTTGCAATACCTATGTGAAACCTTACCGAAATATGTATACTTCTACTACTAGGTATACTTAAAAGAACCATGCCTGCTCTAGTATTTAGTTAGTGCACCGTTTGCCGAAATAGTTAGAGTAGTACCTAAACATATACATAGTGTCGGACATTGCAGAGCCACAAAAATAAAACAAAGATAATGATATTAACAAAAGTTTGAAATACGTATAGAATTCAAATCATAGTTAGGAACATACCTTTTACCCATAGCTACAAAAGTAAATAAAACCTCTATGCTCCATAAAATACTGGCAACCAAATATTCGCACAAAGCGGAACTCTGGAAAAAGATAAAACCGCACACAGACTGGCTTTGGTTCATCCTTGTGAACAGCCTGCTCTGTTGTCGGCAGTCAGCAGGTAAAAAACTGAATGGGATCAAAAATACGCGGCAAAATGACGGATGAGGGGCGGACAGGCTTGGGGTTCTATTTTTGATTGCTCGGAAAGTAGGAAGTGGCTATATAGGTACTTGAATTGTGACTTGTGACATGGGACACACAATTTCATACTTTCTTTGACATTTGGTGAAAAAATACCTTCACAATCTTTTCTGTTGCCATTTCTTATTATTGGGCCAAGTTTCGGTTTAGACACTTTATAAATGTCAAGTTTTACTGCTGGCTGTCTACAAAATGATTGTTTAATTAAGTAAATTAAAAACCATGAAACTGTTATTATTCATTCACACTCTTAAAAGATAACAGCTTGCTTTGCATGATCGAAAACATTATTTCGCATAGTGATAATTTTTACATGATAAATTCAAAATGGCGTTCCACCAGGGTTGTCCAACGTATCATAATGACATTAAAATGAACAACATGTGGGGTATTGACCTGAATTTCAGTTATTACCGATTTTTGCGGCTGTCAGTCAGATTGGGGCCCGTTTGTTTATCTGACAACGGTTCACGCATCATTTGGTGCAATCTGTGGCTGTTTAAACAAGAATATTGATGGTGTTTGAGGAATATATTTTAACAATTATTTATTCAAACCTACAACGTTTTTTTATCATCATCACTGGCAGCCTTGTTCCACCCACTGCTGAGTACAGGCCTCCTTCCCTTTTTGCCATGCTTCCCTGGTTTGTGCGAGTTTCATCCCGGTCTAGTAATTTTATTACACCACACACCTATGATGATTTTAACTCGTATATCCGCATCAATTGATTTATTATGTAAACGGTAAGTTACTACAAAATATCATCTTTCCTCAGATCTAAAATGAACTTATGCTCTCACTTCGAAGATCTAGAAAAATACTTTCGAATATCTTAAGATTTATTAAATGAAGAACTTTGTGAACACTTGAACAACTCCGTTATTTACTCTCAAAAGTATCCGTTGAGGTAAAACTACTTGAAGGGAGAATTTCAGCCCTTTACAATGTTAGTCAGAAAGTCAGCCAGAGGGGATGCTAAACGTCTATTTGTTTACAGGCACTTTACCTATCTACGTTAAAAGTTACGAGATACTTAATCAACTTTCATTTATTTGTTGAAATATTAGAAGGTACTTTTTAAGCTTGTTATAAATTAATTTGATTCGGATTTTTATTTTTTTATTTTAGTTTCGGAATATAAATCATTTTTGAAAGCTGTCGTATTTGAAGGAAAATAGGTTTTAGAGTATTTCTACAACACTGAAGAGATTCCGAGGATACCACTTAACCGAAGCAGCAGTATAAAAACCTAAAGGACTGCCTAGCACAAAATGGACTCGTCCGTAATGAGGTAACCAGTAAAGCCTACATTATCGCGACAATTATCAACGAATTCTATTACCTACATAATCGCCAACAATATCATTATTATTTCTCTGTCCATTTACTTTTAAAGCCTGTCCGTGACGTAAGATCTGCTTGTGACATGTTCAGCCGTTCCTAATGTCAGCAGCATTCGGAGCCGATATCCGCCGGGAACGGTAGGTGTCGCTGCGGTCGCTGGCACGTCTTCATTTCCTCTGTTTCCGGTGCGACCTCCACCGGAAGTGGACGCCTATCCGCGCAACCTAGTTTTTACAATACGTGACGTATTTTCGTAAGATTTTTTCTCTTCTTCTCCACAAACATAGAAAGCCTATATTATTTCATACATCTTTCAATTGTGTGCAATTTTTTTTATTTCACTTTTGACACCAATTCTCAGTCAAAATCTTCCTACTTTCATAGGAGGATTATTAGTTATTTTTATTTATGTATCAAGAATTATACAGATGAAATATTTGAAACTATCATTAATATAAAATATATTTTTCTTTTTATTAATTTTAATAGTAATAGTTCAATTACTGGTATTCAGCTGCATCCGGTTAGACTGGAAGCCGATCCCAACATAGTTGGGAAAAGGCTTGGCAGATTGAGTAATAGTTCAATTTATATTTTTTAATAATTTATCTTGAATAATTATTTCAATAAAGATCTTATCGTTTTCTGAACTGCAAGTGAAATTGAACCTTATGGTGATAAAATAACGACTATCTACACCTCGTCAGAGTTTATTCCGTTTGACTAAAATAAACGTCAAAATTTTACTAAAATAATAAGACAGAGGTGTAACTACCTAATAGTACGTCTACACCCACATTTCGCCAGTTATGTTTAGGTTCTTCTAAATAAAAACATTTTCAACTAAAAAGTGGAAAAAAAAAAAAAAAAAACAAGTTGTGGTACCTACCCCACTCAAAATTCGAATACCAATACCTGCTATGTAAATAACAGTGACGGAGTCAATATGGGACCACCTCTGAAGCATGACCTACCAAACAAAAAAAGAATCATCAAAATCAATTGATAATTCGCGGAGTAATCGCGTAACATACACACAAAAAAAAAGAACCTCCTCCTTTTTGAAGAAGTCGGTTAATAATAGGAAGCGAACCTATTGCCATCAACTAGGCGCAATACACAATATGTATACACAATAAATACAAGCCACACAAACTAGTAAGTTGGAACTAATCGACGAGAGTGGACGGTTCGTTTTCGTTCCTATTCAAACTTGACAGACTTTGAAGAAGATACCACTCTGTATACAGGTGTAAGGGTAAACACCGTTGTCAGTCAAACCATGGGTAGACTTAAATATAAAAATAAATGACCGAGTAACAACAAAAAAAAAACGTTATTTTCATTAAAAGATTTTGAAAAGTTTCTATCCGACACCGTGCTCGCTAGCGAAACAGCTGACTGACTGAGGGAGGGGTCGTGCTCGCGGCATGTCAGATCACGTCCCGCACCCCCCGCCCGTATTGAGACGCAAGTTCGTTGCTCTAGCGCATAGGGCGAAAGGGTGAAATACTGCTGTGGTAAAATGTAGATTAAAAAAAATTAAATTTTTCATTCAAAAAAAAAACTCAAAAAACTCAAAGCATTTATTTCAATTAAACCATTTACAGGCACTTTTGAATTGTCAAAGAGTCGGTCAGTTAGTCAGAGAGTTGAAGCTAGTTGCCCATTCCAAAACGTAGATCTCTATGGAGAAGAACGGGTAAGAAACTCCAAGGACACTCTTTTAAAAAATGGATATAGATATTACAAAATCCTGGGTACAGTATTCATGTTGCTTCTATATGTGAGAACAATGTAAAACAAAAAAAGAATCAAAAGCAATTCAAAATTTAATATTAAAAATAAGCTCTGGCAAATAAGAGGTGACCAGTCTCAACTGACGGCGCCCGTTCACGAACATGACATGTGGATCAGCACCATCCAGCTCAACCATTTTGTAGGGAACCGAATGATCCAACACACGTGCCACCATCAGCGAGACATTTAAGTGAGCATGACATACTCTCATCTGCCATGCTATTTCAAGTCAACATACATCATACCATACTAAACGGCTCCATGGTACTCACATTTACAATAATTGAAAAAATGCTTCTAAATTATACAAAACTAGTTTGCAAAGAAATTGAGCAATTAGTATAATATTATTTTCAGGTTAAATAAGAATAAACAATAATTTCGTAATGTCAGGAAAAAAAAATAAAAAATAGTAAAAAGGGGGAAGCAACACTTCCAATTATGAAATTTTAACTAGTGAGCCCAAGTGCCTGTGGAGTAGGACCAGCGTTAAGCCAAGCATTTTTATCTACGATATAATCATCCAACTTATAATATGCTTGTCTACATAGTGTGCGTTTAATGCATGTTTTAAATTTCTTCTCATTTAGTTGAAGAATATCGAGTGGAATTTTATTATAACATTTTACACAATACCCCATAAAAGAAGTATGTACTTTAGACAATCTGAAACGTGGTTGATCTAATTTGTTCCTATTTCTAGTGTTAAAATTATGCCTGTCACTTATTTTACTAAAAAGATGTAGATTTTTCCGAACGTACATAATGTTTTCATATATATACTGACAAGGTACCGTCATGATGTTAATTTTTTTAAACAGTTCCCTTAGAGACTCGCGTCTGCGGAGGTTGTAGATGGCTCGAATAGCTCTCTTTTGCAGAATAAAGATAGAATCAATATCTGCAGCCCGTCCCCACAGCAAAATACCGTAAGACATGATGCTATGAAAGTAACTAAAATAGACCAGTCTCGCGGTATCCACGTCTGTTAGTTGGCGGATTTTCCAAACAGCGTATGCGGCTGAACTAAGTCGCCCTGCAAGTGATGTTAAATGAGGACCCCACTGTAATTTTGAATCAAGCGTAATCCCCAGGAAAACCGTCTTTTCGACGAATTGTAGTATCTCCTTATTCAGTACAACTTGACAATCACTACTTCTAACATTCGGTAACGCGAATCTAATGCATTTTGTTTTCTTCTCATTTAATACCAAATTATTTACAGTAAACCAATTATGGACCTTAAGCATAGCGTTATTTACGTCGTCAAACTCCTGTGCATGTCTATTTACTTTAAAAATCAGTGATGTGTCATCAGCAAATAACACCATTTGTGGTCGGTTTTTCAGTAGATGAGGTAAATCATTTATATATACTAAAAAAAGGAATGGACCCAATATCGAGCCCTGTGGTACACCCATTTTGACTTTTAAACCTAATGAATTCACACCGTTTATTTGAACTTGCTGCAGTCTGTCATTCAAATAGGATTTTACTAAGCTAAGCGCAAGTTTACCCAGTCCGTAATGCTCAAGTTTCAAGAGCAGTGTTTCGTGATTCACGCAATCAAATGCCTTAGATAGGTCGCAAAAGATGCCTATTGCATCTTGAGCCTCTTCCCATGCGTTAAAGATGTGTTTTAATAAGGTGACACCGGCGTCGGTTGTGCAACGTCCTTTGGTGAAACCATACTGTTGATCGTGTAGGATGTTATTACGATTAAAATGATTGAGCATTTGATTTAACATTACTTTTTCAAACACCTTACTGAAAACCGGCAAAACCGAAACGGGTCTATAATTATTAGTGTCTTTGCTGTCCCCGGATTTGAAAAGTGGAATAACTTTACTGTACTTCATTAAATCTGGGAATACCCCTTGATCAACACACAAATTAAATATTAAAGCTAAATAGGGTGCAATTGTCTCAATAATGGATTGACAAACTTTAGTAGACATGCCCCACAGATCTTCGGTAATTTTGATCTTGAGTTGCTTAAAAGCTTTTACAACGACCCCAGGGTTTATATGTTTAAATTTAAATTCTATAGGACAAGTTGAAACTTTCGCTTTTAGTAAATCAATAGCAAGTGAGGGCGAGGAATTTAAAGTTTCCGTAGTCTTAATTGGAATATTGGTAAAGAAAGTTGCAAATTCCTGAGCAACATCAATGTTAGCGCTAATGAGACCGCGGGAAGTGTCCAGTGTGTAATCAGTGTTACGTCTTTTGTTCTTGTTAGTTTCATTGTTTATAATTTTCCAAACTGTCTTTATTTTATTGTCTGCTGATTTAACCTTGTTGCTAATAAAAGAAGCTTTAGCTGCTTTGCAGACTATTTTAAAAGTTTTTGAGTAAGTAGCAACATACTTATTAAAAGTTTCCGTGTTAATATACGGCTTAAGGCCATACAGTTCAAATAATCTTTCCCTACTTTTCCTGATGCCTTTAGTTGCCCAGTCACTGAATAAAAACTTAGGGCAAATAGTTTTGGTTTTTTTCTTAAATGAGTTATTAAACTCTGTTTGCACTAATAAAAAGAATTTTTCATACAAAATATTACCATTGTCTATATTTAGGCCCTGAGTACTTAACTTGCTAATTAGAGTGCTATTAAACCTATTTAAATTACCCGAAGTTATTGGTCTAGTTTGTATCTGCACTTTTTGTAGTGGTGTGTCGGACTCAAAAACAATTTGACAACAAAAACATTGATTTTACGTTCTATAATATGTCACCATACCACTGGTTGCAAGGATAACGTTGTTTACCCTAACATCCTGTATATCACCAGTACCATTGACATATAGGTAATTCAAAAAGCCTACAAACTCAACCAATCCCGTAGTACTCTCCAAAGCATTCACAGAGGGTTTACACTAATTACTTTAATGTTCCTGCTTATTGAGTGAACAGTCCATTATAACTTGCGTCCACAGCCGGCTTATACACTCCACCATATTGCTATCAATTGTAGTTCGAGACAATAAGAGGTGAAGCCGCAATAATAGCGGGAACTTCGTGGAACTGCGCTCGAAACAATCTGCTTCTCTCTTATTGGAATATGATGAAATTACTGTACTTCGTAGCCTTCTCGTTATTTTTTCTGTGATATCTGTTGGATTCGATTGTTCTATGTCTGATGAGTGCTGGCGGTAGTATTGTTGTTGTAGGATTACAAGAGGTACTAGGTACCTACAGCACGCGTGGCATGAGCACCGTAGAAACAGGTTTTGTCGACAGATGAATAGACAAAGTGACAGATAAACAATCACAATCTGTCATTTTGTCTATTCTTCCGTCGACAAAATTAATGAATGTATCTTTCAATATATATTGGATTCATATTCGCCACTTTTTATAGCCAACCATATCTGTCAACGTCTTATTAAAAACCTCGAGGCGAATATTATCCAAAATATTTATTTGTAAAATTGGTAGGGGTAATTGTAAGTAGACTGACCAAAAATAAAACAACTGTCTGATTTTGGATTGAATAGAACATTATTACTAAGGTGCATCCCATTATTCCTATGTATTCTAATCAAAGGAAAACAAGATTTTTTTTGTAATATTATAACGGATTGGTATCGCAGAAGTAGTAAATGAAAAAGAGGAAAACAACAAAGGAGAGGACGAGGTAAAACTTACAGCGGGCCCTCACTGGAGGAGAGTGACTCGTGATAGAGTTTAATGGAAACAGCTAGAGGAGGCCTTTGCCAAGAGGCATGCTGAATTGAGAGACATTATTTAACATCACAACAGAGCAAAAACAATCTCACTAATATTATAAACGCGAAAGTTTGTAAGTATGGATGGATGGCTGTTTGTTACTCTTTCATGCAAAAATGGCTGAATGGATTTGGATGAAATTTGGCAAACAGATAGTTTATAACCTGGATTAACACATAGGATACTTTTTATCCCGATATTCCCACGGAATCGAGACTTACGCGGGTGAAACTGAGGCGCGCAGCTAGTTCAGAATAAAGAGGCTAATAAATAAAAATCTAATCTAACTAAACTGTATTGTACCAATGCTGGGTAAAGGCCTCCCTCTCCCTTTTCCACACAATTCTGTCTTTTGCTTTTGCCAGTCCTTTCGGTAGGAGACAAGCTCGTCCCGCCATATTCGTCTCGGCCTGCCGTGATGATTTATCCTATAGTACGCCTAAACTTTCCTGGCTGCTTAACAATTATTTCAATTCAATCCAACTTCACGTGGGAAAATTCTTTGCTGCATTTGAATTAATTTCCACGTTTATATTAACAGTATTAGATACGATTCCTATTATTGTAACCTCACATAACTTCCACAAAGCAGTATATTCTATACCTCCCTTGTTTCCAATTAGTGGCGAGGTCGTTAGAGGTCGTGAATATCTATGGGCACAATATGGAGCACGTCTGCGTTCGACACTGCGCGACACTGTTCGACACTGTACGACACAGTGCGACACGTTGCGACACAGTACGACACAGTGGCTTATCATACGGGAGCAGGCGTTTTGATAAACATTCGTACACGAATTACGTAAGGTTGCTGTTATTACATGAGTTGGTGATATTTGCGAGAGGTGTTAGCTGAGTGCTAAATTATGTTTAAGGCTCATCTGTCTGTAGATATGATTTTGGATTTTATTTCGAATGAAGAATACATTTCTGCTGCTAGAATATTAGGTGGACTCTAAACAATCGCAACATAAATGATAGTATCATGAATTCATGACAAAATGCATACCTAAGGTGAAATTCAGAACATATACACGGACAAAAAAAAAACCGGGGTCACACATAATCTGATTGATTTATATTTATAACACGTGTGACTCCGGATGTTTATTTTGTCTGTCTGTGTTGTCTTGTTTATACCTTTTTAATTTACTTTTTTGTCGTAGTTGGGTTTTAGTTTTTTAACATTAGTTACTATTTGTTTTTTATTAGTTTTGTTTTGTCTTTTTGTTATTTTCCCTTCAGGGATTACTGGCGTGATGTAATGCAAAATTATTTGTGTGTATTTTTATCACGCAAGCGAGAATTAAAAGACGTTTATTCTAACTAATAATAGAAAACAAAAAATCTAGAAGTACTTTTCTGTTCCCTCTTTGTGCTGTAAATGCTGATACATTGGCAGCTGTCAAAGTTAAAGGCCACTCCTCGCACATCCGATCCATTTTCCTGTTTGCTACCAGTTTGCACTGCAAACCAACATGTCTCTAAATGTTCCGACAATGTGCCACATACATTTCTCAGATGTATGGGGCACATTCAGCAATGTACAATGTACAAATAAATGTAATGTATTATGGACGTGGTTGCGGTACTGTCGTGTGCCGCGTGTAACTGATGGAGATTGGTCTTGGTTTTGTTCTGTCGTATTGAAAAATAGTGAATCGAAATACCTTTTACAGTGAACAGAACTTTATAAGCTATATTGCAGGTGAAAATATTAAGCCGCTGGTCCCGGCTGTCATTTGTAGATCTTTGACAGTTGTTACGGGTCGTCAGAAGCCCAAAAGTCTGACAACCAGTCTAACTAAGGGGTATCGTATTACCTAGTAACTGGGTTGTGGAGGTCAGATAGGCAGTCGCTCCATGTAAAATACTGATATTCAGCTGCATCCGGTTGGACTGGAAGCCGACCCCAAGATTGTTGGGAAAAGGCTAGGCAGATGATGATGATTGCAGGTCAAAATATTCTTCAAATAATTTCAATACACGCAGACTTAATACGATTTGCAGCTGTCGTCGAATCAATGATTCCGTTTATAAGGTTTTATTATTATGCTTCCACCGTAATTCAGCCACTTCGACAGCGTTAGCGTAGGTAGGCCACAAATATTACATCTGTAGATCCAAACAATATGTTTAAAATTGAACAAAGTTCATGGTGAAAGTTCACCATGAACTTTCAACATGATAAGTGTCCAATGTCCCGGCTGCTACTTTTAAATTACCCCCGTATTTAATAAATTGCATAAACGTAAAAAAAAAATGGTTATCAAACGCTAATCATTACTTAACTTTAAAAGCAACGTTTATAAATAAGGGGGTAAATCTTAGAACGACATATTTGCCATACATTTCTCAGAAAAAAACCAGTACATTCATGAGTAAAGATCAACCCACTCCGATGTTTATTTAGGTCAGAGATCCCGTGCGAATAACTACTCACGTTTTGTTATCGAAGGTTGCCGCCAATTTTTCAGACGCCATTTTGCAAAAATATCATATTTATAGTAATATTCTTTGGGGAAATTCGCGCTTTCATTTTTCGCCTTAGGGTGGGATCGTGAAGGTGGAATTAATATTGGATCGAAATATGGGTATACAATATAAATTTTTACCGAGTTCTGTTTTTGTTAAGGATTCTGCAATCTTTTTCGATAAGACGTGTCTCGGAAAATATTCTTGGGAGACGAACCCCGCACATGGCTTAACAGTATTATGCCTTCCTTGTCGTGATATGTGATCCAGTTTTTGGTTGAGGAAAATTAATGTAATTTTTTGTGATTATAATATATTATATCAGGAATATAGTAGTTGTTTCATTACCTTGGTAACCACTACTAATGCTACAACAAAATCTAGTTTCATTATTCAAAAATCTTCAATTCCCGTTTTGAGCACCAATTTTTTGAGCATCTATGAGTGCCAAAGGTATTCCCATTTGAAATACCTTTTGGTACTCAATGCACAATGGAATACTTCCCAAAATCTATAGGTACTTCGTCACAACCACCATGAAAACTAACTTTTAAGTCCTCTAATATATTAGCATTTTCTTTAAATTTTCATCGCTACTTCAAAACATCGCTTAATAAGCTCTCTCGTATACTAACTAATAAGCGTATTGAAATAGCGAACGTTCCGGAATATCTCGTTGTAATGCCAGCTCACCAGCCTGCATCGCTGAAAACGTGCTAATATTGATTTAACGAAGTTAAGCCCATCTGCGGGTACTGTCTATTTATGTATGTGAACTGCAAAACACGGAGTAGATAATACATGGAGTAGTTGTTTTATGCTCGTTTTCACTAACACTAGGCGATGTCTACATTAATGCTTAATAATAAGCGCGCTGCCGCTGTTGGACTTTTAGTCGAGAGTTGAGTATTACTCTATAACTTTTGAACCTCGGAAAATTCAAAGTTTTATGTTCTGAACGCTGAACATAAACTAAAATTCACAGACCACTTCAGTTTGCACTTACAAAGATGTTGCTAAATCGCCATAATTCCGAAACGATTGGCTGGACTAGTATGATGTTATGTAATTGGGACAACGTAGGTATTTCATGGTCTTGTTTTGATCACTTACTCGCTTTTTACGAGATCAACAGGTCGAGAAGGGTCGCACATTTCGCAACGGAAACCATACAGAAAATGAATTACACACATGGTGTTCCAATCAATCACATTGAAGGCGGACAAAATAGATCTCTTCGTAAGATTACCGGCGTTTGCCAATTATTCCGAATGTTAGCAAATTTATTTTGTGCTCTCTCTGCGATAATGGTTACTCCATTTGCTACCTTCTCTGAGGAGTGGCCAAACTACATACGTAAGCTTGTTTGTAATGCTCGGGATCTGTTTACCGGACTGTTTATGTAGCGGCACGCGTGTTTGTTTGTTTGTGTGTTCGTACTCGAAAATAGTATGTTGGTTCATAGATAGTATTACATAAGTTATGTTCCTGTAGGCTGTAAATGTAAATTACTGCTTTGGAACTTTGATTAAAACTATTATCTTCTATGATAAGACTACAGTAAAAGTAAAAATGTTTATTTTCATAAAATAATGAGAGCATTCACAACAATTTGGTACATAAATACAGTATATCTTTTTTAACTAAGATCGGGAAAAAAAAAAAACGGTATGTTCGACTAGCTGATGACCGCGGCTTCGCCTGCGTGTACACAGTAGCCTAAGTTACTCCTCATAATATCCATCTGCCAGTGAAAGTCCCTATGGTCCAGCCGTTTCGGAGGTTAGCCGGAACAAACAGACAGACAGACTTACAAAAATTTAAAAAAGTTTTTTTATTATACTTACCTAAGTACCGCCTTTCATTAAATAAGCATTTAGTAAAAATCTGTTATTTTGACATTAAAAACAGACATTTCAATTTTATTTATTTGTATGTATCAGTTTAAGTATGTATTTGTATGTATAATATGTATATGACTTTTTCACAAGGTCATAATCGAAACTTTTGAATAAATTAATACTTGACTTGCTGGGAAAGATTGCTTGTTGCTAAGTTAAGTTATAACATTTTTATTACAAAACGGCTGCAATATTATCGTCCTTCTACCAAAAGATAACTGCATAAAATTACATTTTATTGCTCAACCCTAAACTTGCTACGTAATACGCAGCGACAGGATTTTATTTTTATTTGGATCGTAACATAACAAGACGTGTCTGAGGCGAGGGAACGTACGCATTCTGCCTCTATGCCCCGGATCAAGGGAAGATTGAATTTACGTGTAGACTCTTTTGTGTATTACTTCCATAGACAATATGTAGTAGGTAATGGAGGATCGAATCGACCTCCTTTTATTAGTGTTTCTGCTTTCATTGTGATCAATTGATTTATTTTTCATATATTTTAGGCTATATGTTATCAAATTGATTGTTTATCTTATAGAAAAATATTATTGTTTTGAAAATTAATTTCTGTGGCGGATTTTGCTATATCTTGATAGTTTCCATAAAAGCATACAATATTTTTCGTTTATTTCATTTATGTCAGTTCCTTTTCTATTTATCTTTGTGATAAATGTAAATAACGAAGGAACCTATACCCACAGCATGTGTTCTCCTTCTAATGGCAATCATATAACATGGAAATCATATATAATTGAACGGTGAAAAATGGGCAGTGAATTATAATATTTGACAACTGGCACTGCACTATAGGAAATGTTAAAAAAAAATTGAATAAGTACTTTTGAAATGGCATACAAATAATGACGCGTTTAAATCGTGGAATAAATCAACTTTGTTAATTATGTATAATTACTATGTTAATTCATTTTGAATTAACTTTAATTCAAAATGAATTAAAATATTTGATAACATTATATCACCGTCGGACTTATGTGTTGTATTACGTAATAAATAATACCAAGGATTATAAGTGGAAACAAAGTATAAGACAAGAACGGAAATAAAGCTACTGCGAAGTAAAGTAAACCAAAAAAAGGGTTCGTGTAATAAATGGCATAAATTTGCATAACGTACAATCATTTATACTTTATATTCTTTACTAACTACATAACGTATAAATAATTCCTTTTCCTTTGATGTTTTAATACGGTTGAGTTAACATTGTGGAATGCAATAAATATATTGAGTACTAGCTGCGCCCCGCGGTTTCACCCGCGTAAGTCTCGATTCCGTGGGAAATCGGGATAAAAAGTATCCTATGTCCTATTCCACGTCATGGTCTACCCCTGTACCAAATTTCATACAAATCCGTTCAGCCGTTTTAGCGTGAAAGCGTAACAAACAAACAAACTCACTTTCGCATTTATAATATTAGTTAGGATTAGGATGGAAACTTTACGGAACAGTTGAGTACAGCTTTAACAACAGCTTTGGCTTAATGTTTTGAATTTTGCAATTACGTATTATAAGTAAAAGACAAAATCCGTGGTAAAACGTCGTGTTCTGGTTCGCGACTGGTCAATCATCATCCTGAGGATGCACCGTTGAGAGGTGAAACACGTGTCGATTTCTTACAGGATTTTTTTCACTCTTGAGGAATAGTTAAGCGGGATAGGTTACTAAATATGTCTACGTTAATTGTATTTTATAATGGATTTGCCCAAAGTCACGCCTGAATAAATTAACTATCTTTCAGCAGTCGGCATTGGCGTTATTTTGTATAGACGATGGACCATGTTGGTGGATTTCAGATTTACTTTCAGTTTCACCATAGAACGCAGAGATTTGTTGTCATAAAAACTTCCTGAGCTCTAATTTGTGGATCACTTTTGTATGACCAAAGACTCTCTATTATAATTATGCAAGATGTAATTAAAATTTTGTTGAACCCGAAAACGTCTCATCATTAATAACAACGTGAAACACGAGTGAAAAATCTTCTTTTTTTATTGTTTATTAATTGAGGAACAAAAAATTACAGGGTGTAAGGGTTTACGTTCTATAAATGAAACCAAACCACTGGTTTCAAGGATAACGGTGTTTACCCTAACACCCTGTATAAACAGAAACATTACAAAAACCTCAATAGGTTCTTCCCTACATTAACATATTTATGTTCGGATATAACTTTAGAAAATTTTGAAAACAGTTGAAGGTTTTTGCAATTATGCGTCTAAGAAAAAAAATTTTTTTAATAAATACTTTGAAAGGCCAATACATCGATAACCTTTTAGGGTTCACAAATTATAACGATATGTGCAGACGTCATAAAATGAGCGTATCGTAACATTGCTGCCATTTACTGCTGGTTTTATTAGATCCAGACTCTCTTTATTTTGAAGAGAAACTATAGCTATGAGGCTCGCATATTCGCTTTGTGTTACTTATGTTTCAGGGGAGCTCATGGCTAAGTAATAACAGCTGCTCGGGTCAATCCATCAGGTTAAGCTACGCTTGCCGGGGTTGGTCCGTGGATGGGTGACCATTTTCACATTTCGAGACTCCTCCGTGCCTCGGAAAGCACGTTTAAGCCGTTGGTTTCGGCTGTCATTTGTGGATCTTTGACAGTCGTTACGGGTCGTCAGAAGCCCGAAAGTCTGACAACCAGTCTAACCAAGGGGTATCGTATTACCCAGGTACTGGGTTGTGGAGGTCAGGTAGGCAGTCGCTCCATGTAAAATACTGGTATTCAGCTGCATCCGGTTAGACTGGAAGCCGACCCCAACATCGTTGGGAAAAGGCCAGGCAGATTGATTTTGTTTGAGTTACTTATGTTTCACTAAACATCCATAGGTAATTCAAATCGAGTTGATCGTGAGAGGTGTAAACTGTACATCCAAGAAAGAGGTGAGATTGCTTTCGAATTGTGTGCGTGAGTAAGGTCCGAGGTTTTTTCATTGAACAGAATGATTGAAAGTTATTCTTTGTACATTTTATATTATCATTATGAACAACTTTCAGTATGGGACCAAAACGTTCCTAAAAGGTTTTTTCACCAGTGGATTGCGTACAAGCACCCTAATCGCGAAAAAAAAATCTGCTGCTCCCTACATTTATGTTCGCATATCTCGACAAAATGTAGGGAACAGTTAATATTTGTTTCGTGATTTCAGGGTTGGTCCCATGGTAAAAATTGTTCATAATGATGAGTACAATGACCCCTTAAGAGATTTCGTGTATGAAAAGATACACGTTATATAAGCAGATATCACAATGTATTGACGTAGAGTAAAGTCTGTATTTTCATGCTAAAAAGCTTATATTATAAAGCAGGCTTACCTTTAAAACTTCTAGCACAAATCCGACACTCTTTCCTCAACGAGAAATCTCTTAAACTTTAATAAATTCACAACAAAATTAATCTAAATCCCGGCAACAATGTTTACGTAGTATTACTCGAGAAAACTGCCAAGTATACCGTTTTTCACAGAGAATATTAAACAGTTTGTTAATTAAAAATAGTTTTATCGCGACCGGACGGCACTGCCCGGTCCGGCACGCCGGTATCCGGCACGGCACGCGGAAGAGAAACTTATGAATTTGAAAAAAGTGTTACGTAACGAAATATATTATTATGAGTTTGATACGAGGGTGGCAAGATATAATAGCACATGTGTTATAAAATATATTCATGCAAGTACTAGATGTTTATGTTTTCCGTTTTATTTCTGTAATAGGTTTTTGCACCTCCTAAATAGATCGCGTATGAATTGGTCAGACTTTATCTTCAAAATATATCACACAGTTACCGGAACACAGTTATAGTTATAGCAAAGCCAACCGTAGTTATAAGCACCAAGATAATGGTGCCGATTCCCTTGTTCACAAACTAAACTAAATTTAAGTTCAGTGCATCTTTTTCTTTCTATTTCATTAAGAAAAGGACAGAAGATAAATTTTAGTTTAGTCAAATTAATCGGCGCCTGACGTAAAATTTAGTTTAGTTTGTGAACAAGCGAATCGTCACCAATGATTATATTTCTCAAACATGTTTGGAAATTCGAGGATTATTTTGACAAGCTTCTTCGAGATAAATCAAAATTGAGGTCGAATAATTGGGACCACCCGGCCGGCAATGTTTGTAAGAAAATCCATTCTGTCGTGTTTTGCCGCCGAATAAATTACTAAGAAAACTCGTATCTGTCGTGTTATTTAAAAATGGAACGAACTTTTTACTTCAACACATGTCAACCAAGGAGGTAACTTATCAAAGATTTTATAAAAATTTCTATTTGGCTTGCAAATAGAGCTGTTTAAATAAAGAAGACGAACTGGCGCATGAAAAATTATCGTTGTTCGTCGTTGATTCTGGAATTTAGAATGAACTAGCTTCCGCCCGCGGCTTCGCCTGCATATTATGTCAATAAAAAGTAGCCTATGTCATTTCTCAGGCTCTAGACTATCTGTGTACCAAATTTCATTTAAATCGGTTCAGTAGTTTTGGCGTGAAAGCGCGACAGACAGACAGAGTTACTTTCGCATTTCTAATATTAGTAAGGATTTACTTAGTTTGAATTTTCGCGCATTATTTGAGAAAAGTACTATACATACCTTGGCCGCAACCAGGCATCTTGACGATCGTCCATTTATGCCCATGTTGCAGGCCGCGACGGTAATATACTATTTGCTTATAGATTTGTAAACATACAAGAATTAAAGAAGGAAGATAGAAATACCTTAGATGATATATGCTATGCTATTTCTATGTTGCATAACAACCATTCTTAGCAAGCAATTGGTAATTGCTACGTGTCATAATATTGGCACATAAAATCGTCCCCTCCATATAATTCCATAAACAGCACATTTATTATACCTACACGTGTAAACCGATATAAAGTTATTTACTTTAAGATTAAACGCCTTATCTCGTTACCCACTTTTAAACATTTTTTTTAAATATGGGCGTCTACTGTCAGCTTAACTACGTTATCAGGCTACATAATAACCAGAGTAATGGCTACGTACTCCCTGAAGAATTATGTGCTACGCCGTGCTACGAGCGGTCGTAGAGGGTGCTACGAGGCTACGGCGTAGTAATTAAGCCGGGTTTTATTGAGGAAGTAATCTTCGGATAGCATTTACTTGTGTTCCTTTTCTCATTTGCCGTTAGTTGTGGACGTATTTTCGTATCTTTTAAATGATGCAGTTTTCAGTAGGTTTAAGAAGGATAAACGACGTACATGCCAATTAAATTTTAAGCTAGATAACTGTTTAATTATTACAGAATTAAACTATTTTTTTTTTAAACATGCCATATCATTCCATATCTTATCATTATGAGCCATAAGATACAAGCGAAGCTTAGTTTGTGGCTCACCGAATATGACTTTTTGATAAATAAATGTTATTATTCTTATTTTTTTGAAAATTGCTGTATTTTCTTTACTTTTTTGATTAAGTATCACGAATTTATAAATGTGTCTACAAAAAAACACGATTTTGCTGACTTTATATGTCCGGTAAATACGCACATCTCACTTGAAATGCATTTATTATCAGCTATATTCCACTTACCAGCAACTGGCTCCAGCAGCCCCTCAGGGTCCGAAGCCTCGTCAGCGGCGGCGGAGGCCAGCACCGCGGCCGCCAGCAGCCACCACCCGCGATACATTGTACCTGCAACGAGGATAACTACTATTAACATCATTTTACTAGGAAAATTCCCGAATGATAATTTTTGTTTTTTATTTTGTTTATATGTATGTGTGTATGTTGTATGTAGTATTTATTCTTGTATTTTATAGTTATTTTCATGTAATCTATCCTAAAGTTGCATCTGACATGTATTATCTATTTAGCACCCTAAGGTATATGGAGGTGCTGGATATAAAATAAAATTATGGAGTTGCAGATTCACCTGCATTCGATACGACTTAAGTTTAGAAGTAGACAAGTTAAATTAAATTTAAAAAACCCCCGACCAAAACAAAGCATATATAAACGATTATTTTTATAGCTAAGAACACTCTCTATCAATTCACCTTTCAAACAAAACCAAAAAAATCAAAATTGGTTCAGCCGTTTGGCAGCTACGATGGCTCAGACAGATACACATGTTAAACTTATAACACCCCTCTTTTTCCGTCGGGGGTTAAAAATTGTTATAACAGACTTCTTTTTAAAAGAAGTCTGTTGAAAAAACGGAACCCTCATATCGTGTGCCACCTCTTTCTGTTACCGCCAATTTGCTCCAAATCTACTTAGATTACAGGAAACCCTACCAGAAGTCTATAGTCTTAAAATAACTGGTTAATCTCTCAATATTGTGCGTACAAACTTTAGAATGTATGTAGGGCAATAAATATAAATAGTAAGTAAGATAGATATAAATAGTAATAACCATGATTCTTTTGCAATTACGCGTTACTAACGTTATAAGTCCGTGTTACTTGACAATAAATGTTTTCTTATTATGTAGATGTTCATTAGCTCACACGGGTTCTGTAGCTTATCCCCTGAAAGGCACTCAATCTGTCATAAGAGTTATTTTAACGTCAAAAAACCGCTTCGTCATTGACTCTAAGGGTCAGTTCACACCGAGACGCGCACTTTTTATGATCCTATACAATATCGAATTTATTTACTACACAATAAGGTTCATGCGGTGCACAGATGCACAATAGTTTTTGATACTATTAGATATAGTTTAATTCTATAAAATATAATAAAGGTAAAATAATTACTTTATTTATCCTATCAGAATAACCCTTTAATCAGCACTTTATTTTTTTTTAAAGGGTATTTCCTTTATAGTTGGGATATGAACCTCGCATTGCAGCGTACTTTGACACGTGTCGACCTTCGTACTGAAATTATACGTTTTCGTGAAAAAAATAAGATCCATAATTGTTAATAAAACAAATTATTTAAAAAACACAAAAACCACCTGCAAACTTTAATCTGTAGAATTTTGGTATTACAGGTGGGGAATAAACAAAAGTTACCATATTTCAGGTTATTGGTTTGTTCCCCGCCTGTAATACCAAAATCCTACAGATTATAATGCGTGTTTTTGTCTTCTAAGTTAAGTTTTTAGTTTTTTTTTTTTTAAATTTGTTTTATTTCAAGCTTTTTAGTATTAATATTAATTTATATATATTTGGAATTAACTCATTACTAGCTTTTATTAGATACCAAAATTGTTTTTTTTTTTTTTAACCTTTCCCTCCCTTTTTTGTTTACAGATGAAATATATTGACACTCCCACAATTAAGACGAACCTAACGACACCTCGTATGTTAAAATCCATCAAGCCGTTTAGGCTACAGAGCGTGCTAAAGAAATAGACATACAATATATACAAACATACATACATACTCTCGAAAAACATAACCCTCCTTCTGGGGCAGTTGGGGTAAAAAGTGCGCGCAGCGTTGCGTCGCTTCACGTCGCGGTCTGAGCTAACCCTAACTCTCCCCATGTCAAGTATCAGTGACGCGATGTTATGTGAGTAAGAATGATAGTTTTCTTACGTGACCGGGGTAAAACGCTCAATGAAGTTGCGACAAGCTTATAACTTTAAAAAATAACGGCTGCTCTCACATTACCCTATAATCACATTACCCTATAATCACTTTACCCTATAATCTAATTGATATGTGACGGTGTGACCAGGTTTTCAAGATATTTGGGGTTGCTAGTCATCTGAGAGCTCTCGAAAGGATCACAGAAATTTAGTCAGGGTCGCTTTAACTCGATACGGTGAAGAGGACTATACTCTTGACATAACATATTATAAAATCACGCCCGTATTTTTATAACAGGTGTAAAAAGACACGTCACTTGTTATTCCCGTCATTGTGATCATTTTTTTGTTCTGGACCATACCTGGGAACTTTCTGGTTACAGAGATATTGAAGGTCAAAGTTCCAACTTTTTCAGACGTTTTTTAAAGAGGGAATGTTTTAAACGTTATAACTTAATTTTAAATACCCCCACGAACCCTGAACCGTTGCATGCACCCATAAAACAATGTTTTGCGTGCGTTAAGTTGCGCACTGTAAACAGCAATTTTTCTCGCCAAAAATAAAAGTCGTTTTCCAGCAATAATTTTTGTGCAATGTTACTTAATTTGATGTACAGAATGCGTATAGTTGACGGCTATGTGATGGGTCTTTTTACACCCTGTATAGTACTCCCACATTTCGCCACTTAAGTCCCATGTAATAGGGGACTATTGACATTAGGTTATTAAAAAAATATTTCGAGATAGTCTTCAATGATACTTAACAGACACGCATAACTACAGTTTACAATTCCTCAAAAGCAATATGGATGTATTATAATTTCTCAAAGCAACGGCACATGTTTAATATTTGGGTTACAGATTATACGAGTAACTTTACCCTCTCGCTGAACAGGGATTTGTAGAAAATTAAACTGCCGTCAGCGAGATTTAAACCCACGAAGCTACGACGGTTCTTATTTTGTCATTTAAATATTATATAATATATAACCATGTGTGTTGTGAAATGACATTTAAATCTACGTTGCTTCGCGTGAATTTTTTGTTTTGTATGTTTTGCTGTCGGTAGGTATCTTAATTAGTATATTACAAAAAGAAAATCCTAACTATATAATATTATAAATGCGAAAGTAAGTTTGTTTGTTTTTTTGTTAAGCTTTCACGGTAAAACGGCTGAAGGGATTTAGATTAAATTTGGCACATGGGTAGACCATGACCTGGAATAGGACATAGGATGCTTTTTATCACGATATTCCCACGGGATCGAGACTGGACGCGGTTGAAACCTCGGGGCCCAGCTAGTATTTATATAAAAAGGTTCAGTATGTACTACAAACTGACCAGTAACAAACTGAACTGTAAACAAAGTGACCAGGATATTCTGTCCATGACAGAATCCTTAATGATTTCGTGGCTTTCATGTTTTAACCTAACTTCAGGCATTTTTATGTCTGCAATAAGTATATTTTAACATAGAAAAATACTTTATTTAATATATTTAAACCTACTTTAGCTATAAGTCATTGATGTTTAATTTATCATATTTACGGAGTAACTTAATGAAATGTTGTAACTTTATCTTTAACTTAACCGAGAGTGTAAAGTTACGTGCAGTCACAACCGCGCCCGCCATTTTGGTTAACATTAGGGTTGACCTCAACATAAATCTTGCGGAACCTAATTAAATAGGAAAACTTTAATTGTTTTAATGTAACACAACAATAGGCTCTTAAAAGGGTATGGTGTTTATGGGGTTTATGTGCAAAACATGTAAATAAAATCTCTAAATTTTTCACTGCTGAACATAGCACACATCGTTTGAACATCATTGAAATTATTTAAAACATACGAAGTTAAAAGTGTTCGCTACAGATGTTCTGAATTTTGATTACAATGTCATTAGCATTGTTATAACGTAATGCCGGCTGTCATTCGTGGATCTTTGATAGTCGTTACGGGTCCTCAGAAACCCGAAAGTCTGACAACCAGTCTTACCAAGGGGTATCGTATTACCCAGTTACTGGGTTGTGGAGGTCAGATAGGCAGTCGCTCCATGTAAAATACTGGTATTCAGCTGCATCCGGTTAGACTGGAAGCTGACCCCAAAATAGTTGGGAAAAGGCTAATCAGATTTTGATTGATAAAGTAAACTAAAAAGAAAGAAATATAGGATATAAGATACTAGGAAGGAAATATAAGATACTAGGAAGGAAATATAAGATAATAGGAAGGAAATATAAGATACTAGGAAGCTAATTAAAATACAATAGACGTTGATATATTTAGTAACCTATTCCGCTTGACTATTCTTCATGAGTTCTAAAAAACCCTGTAAGAAATCGACACGTGTTTCACCTCTCAACGAGGCATCCTCAGGATGACGATTGACCAATTGCAAACCAGAACGCGACGTGTTACCACACCGAGCGCTGGACGCAAAGTCAAGCTAATTAAAGTTAATATTTTCGAATGAATCCACTGAGCCTCACGAACGCCCCACGCAAATAAAAGTCCTGTAGGTAATATTTATTGCTTTCCTATATCTGAAAACTACCAGTAGCAGCTGTCCGATCCAGGATAAAAAAAAACACTCCATGCCACGTACCAACATACATCTGTAAAGCCAATCGGAAAACTAGGATTCGAAAACTCGTCTGCTGTTTTGATTACTTTTTCATTCCGTTAAAACTAAATGCAATTCCGAAGCAAAGTCTGTTTGCTTTGAACGGGTTCACGTTTTTATGTTACGTACAGAATTAAAAGGAAAAATAAGAGAATCTTTAACACAACGATCTGCAGCTGGCGTCTGTGTGTCACTTGAAAATAAGCACAGCACATGTCATGTGTAACAATTCCAGAGTCGGTCGACGTAAGTTGAATGTAACTCTTTTAACGTTAGCCTACTTTCAAACAACGTCTCTCATTGTGCCAGCAGGGCGAGGGAAGAGGTGAGGACTCAAAGGGAGGTCACCTTTTATGTCCCAAGATGAGGCGCTTTCATCCGCCCCATGGTTTTACACAAAAATGTTTGGATATAAATACGTAATCGGCGAATTCCTGGAACATTTTATCCCCAGTGATTCCAAAAAGCACGCAAATGTGTTGCTCAATTTTCTCGCAAATTGACGTTGTTTGTTATCTAATATCGGATTTCTTATCGTTTCCTAAGTATTCAGCGCAGGTATTTTATCATTCAAATCGTTTATTTTATCGCTGTTTCTATTGCTATTCAAACACCGTAATAGTATCGCTGCTGTAAGTAGGTATCTTAATTAAACAATCGTTTAAGGAAATAGAGTACCTAGCTAGAGTTCTAAATGCCTGTTCATTATTACGAACTGTGTGCAACCGAGGCTGTGTAGCTAAATTGAATTCAGTTAGAAATGGGAAGCTGCGGTATTCTGTGCTCAGTAATACAGGAAATAGACTAGCTTATTTGAATAAACAATGAGTATAGCAACGTTTTCTCATTCATCATGGACCCTAAAAATGATCCTGTTTAATATGCAAGAGGAGCAAAATTTATAATTTATGACGTAAAAACACGAAGCGCAGGCGTCCACCCCCAGCGACCATAGCAACTCACTGACTCGGCGAAATTTTCTATTCAACAGTTTTTCTGGCGTTCATTAACTCGCTCTGATGAATTCATCTTGTACAAGCGAGCTGTAGCGTTTTTGTAGCAAAAAGCGACGAGCGAACCCAGACGAATTCGAATAGGTACGCCTGATTGCTGAGTGTCGGTTAAGTTAATTTTGTATTAGAATTAGTGGAAGCAAATGTTGGGTTAGAGTTGCATGATTGAAAGTTTCTGCAATATTATTGATTAGTAAAGAACACCTCGAATTGATGTGGCTTTCTAAACTAATGATTGATTACTTAATGCGGCTTTTTGACTATGCAAAACTGTTGTCTTTTTTTATTTTTGAGGGTGGGAAATCATCAAATGACTTCTCCCGCTCTGGGCGGAGCGAAAGGGCGTGTCAGACTCTTACTGACTAAACGGGTCCCGGTATCCCTTTCCGACTATTCCGCAACCCTGGCAGGGAATAGGTATGCCTAGAATTCCTTTGATTAATTCTCAGTTCTGCCATGCTATTCTGTAACCATCTCATCGTGAAAACTTAGGTGAAGTGAGCGTGGAGAGAGCTCAGAGAGAGTCAGTGTCATCCCACCTGATGTTAGGGATGCATATGCTAATACATTAACAATCAAAATCGAGATTTTAATAATATTTTTATTCTAATTCTACTGATAATTTTGTATAATTTTAAAGCTTGTATTTAAAAGTGTTTAAACATTAGTACTATTTAGATAAAGAAAAATAGATATTCAGACAGAAACTCAATTTTGTTTTACCTACTCGCAACCAGACGGTAAATACAGGCTTTAATGGCCGAGAAACTTTATTTACCAGCCAGTATTTAAGCTTAAGTAGTACCTAAATAATCTATGCTGAAGCTTGTTTCGACGCCTTTTGAAAAGTCAAACTTTTAAAGGGACATTATCGCTCCGCAGCATTTTAGGGGCTGTTGCTAAGTGAAGTCTTTTCTTCACCAGACCGTTCCATTAAACTTGCAAATGCTTTCCCTACTAAAGGACATCATGAAAGGAGCTAACGGAAATAGGTGACTAAAATGAAAGGGATGGCAGATAGCTCTTGCTCTCTTTTCTCTCATTTTAGTTCGCCTCTATGACGGGATATGCATCATTTTTTTGCTGCCACGCTAGATTCTCGGACAATTGCTCATATAAATTATAACCATTGTCCTCTGCAATGTTTTATTACGTTGAAAAGTAAATGTACTGAGGTTGTTTAAAAAGGCAGGTTTACATTTATTTATCTTTGTTTAAGTTTGTCTTTTCTCGATGTTGGAGCACGAACAGATGTTACACAGTCTGAACGAAATATTATTTTGCGATTTAAATATTTTAAGCACGTTTAGGAATCCAATATGTTATGTTTAGAACTTTGTTTCTTACTTGTTTTATAAACTACAAGCTGCTCGCCCCGGCTTCGCACGGGTAGCACTAAGTACACGTAGATAATGTAGCCGTAGATAACGGCTATTTTAGGTAATTTTTTTACACCTTGGGTTACATTATTGGAGTTTTAGTAAAGCGCCCTAATTTTTTTGAAAATATAATATAGCCTATGTCAGCCGGTGATAGTGTAGCTTCCCAACAGTCAAAGAATTTTTCAAATCGGTTCGGTAGTTTCGGAGCCTATTCAATGCAAACAAACAATCAAATCTTTCCTCTTTATAATATTAGTATAGAAAAACATTTCAGAACCAAAATAAAAACGTTTTAAGCTATGCACTTTTTCATAGTCAACTATTAAAAACTATAAGTAAAAAGGTAAAAAATAGAAAAAGAACCTTCAGTCACCTTTATTTGTGCCCGCAATTATGTTCAATACTACTTCCATAAAACAATCGAATAAAACTTCCGCCTTCTTAGAGCAAGTTCCTATTTTAAAATAAAACCGCAGCAAGAAATTCTCGTTTTTTGCCGATTCCTTGCAAGTACAGTGCGACTTGCAAAGGCTGTGTTCCAGAGCCAGTGGAGTGTTCAAATGGTTAAGCAATTTCTGTACTGGCTTTGATGTGGTTTGGAAACACTACGGTATATGTATATGTAGAACCATATGAATGATATTACAAAGATTATTAATTTGATCATGTGTGAGACTACGATCTTTGTTATATATGAAAACAAAATAGAGATAAAAGTATCTTTAAAAAATAATTAATTTAGTAGGTTAACTATTGCATTCAGTTTATTACTTGCTTAGACTGTCAGTCATAAATACTGGAAATCATAGATAATATGCCAATTTTTTTTTTTTTTTTTTTATTTACAATAAAAAAAAAAAAAAAAATTTGTAAGCTTAGTAAAAATTTACACAGTACACCAAATAGTCATTATATAGCCATTTCAATTAACTGTCAAAGAATTACAGTTGTGATTTGATTTTACAATTTAAATTATCAAACAATCCATGACTTTGCCATAGAGCGGTATATAGGTGGACCAGATATATTCACCATTGACTTCTGCACGCTCACTGTAGATATAGTCTCCACGGACCAACGGACAAATAAAAACTTTCCCACAAAAAAAATTAGCCCCAAACCAAAACAAGAAATAGTTTATTTACAAAAACTTTCCTTCTGTTCTTCTCAGTTCATTTATTATTATTACTATCGGCAAGTTTTTATTATTTACGGTGTAAATGGTACATGATGCGGGTAGCAGGCAATTATTAACAGTTTGATATGGGTAGGACATGGCCACACTCTCGCGCCTAATGTAGGCGGTTGTGATATATCGCCGGCCGTCATAATGACTTTCCACTTTGTTTTTTGTACGTTGATTTATTGTTTATTGATGTTTATTTAAGCGGGAGTGTTTTTGGCCTTGAAAAAGGGACCAGAATATTTAAGCCTTGTCCACACAGAACACGTATTTTCATTACAAAAACTGAGTTGAAAATAAATGATGAGTTGACAAAAACGTGGTTAGTAAAAAGGGTTTTTGTTATTTTTTGGATCCCTTACTTATTAACAGTGTAATTTGTAAATATTGTATGTCAATTATTTTTAAAAGAGTAACCGTAGAGTTTCTTTCCACTCGTCACTGCAAAGAACCAATTGCAAGCATGCACCTGGAAGCTTCTGAAGTTCCACTGCCCATGTGGGTATAAGTGAAATATAATATTATAAATTTAAAAAAAGAGAAAACAACTAAAATGTTTCTGGAGAAAAGTATCACTTATTTTTTATGTTAAACTAGCGGGCGATTTTGCGGGCATAAGCCCGCGAAATCGCCCGCTTGGATGTCGGTTATCATACAGCGTGCCGCTACAATGGCGACATTAATTTATCACATGGGTAGGGCTAGTGGCCAGTAAACATAAAAATTATAATAAAATAAAATAATTCGTAAATTGAAAAATTTATATTTTCAAAAAAACTAAATAACAAAAAACATAACCAAAATTAAGATCACTCTGTGTAAAAGATTCATTCAGGAAGCTACCTACCCGCTGGCTTACGTTCTATCGGTACTATGCTTTGTCGGCATAATTTCTAAGAAATTGTGCGGCTTTCCTGTGTTCGCCTACCATATGATCCGTAACCCCAGCAAATGACCTCTTCGCTACAGTTCTTTAAGTACAGGTTACCCCAGGATGGTAATTTAGAAAATTGTAAATAAATCAATAAATAATAACTTTTAATGAAATTCAAATAATAAATATTCATAAAACGATATCATAAGATTTAATAAGATACGTGTGTTAAAATCATGTCACCATTGTAGCGGCACGTTGTATACTAAAATCTTACTCGAGAACCACTCTATCCATTGGTGAAAACAGCATGAACATCGGTGCAGTAGTTTTTGAGTTTATCGCGTACAGGACAACAGACAGACGCGGCGGAGGACTTTGTTTTATAATATGTTAGGATTATGTATTTCGGAGCTTCTCATTTTCGTAAACTCCCATGAATCCCCATGAATAAATAAAGTAACAAGCCACACTTGTCAGAAGCTTGTTCATAAGACGATCAGTGTCAATCTGCAGAGTACAGTCGTGTCGTCACGCTAAACTCTGCCAACCCTTAGGATGTGTACACATTGATTGACGTGCTTGTTTGCTTGATGCACGTGAGGTAGCTGTCTGTTACATTAACTGTCACAAGTCGCGGAACCTTTTCACACCAACATACCTATTATACATGGTGTACATAATGATCTATACGATCATAATGATCTCCTAGCTTCTAGTAATATATAAGTAAAACCCTTGCTATTACAATCATGTTATAAGTCGAGATAAAATTCTAGCTCATGGCTGTATAAATATGTAAACAGTACTTTTACACGCATAGCTTTTATATATTTCGCATTCATATTGCCCTTATTACACATTTAGAAACGGCATCAATCGTAAAGCGCCATCTAAAATGCGTTGTTTTATTTAGGATCTCCATCCAAAAATATAAACACAATACAGGACACATAATTACTTAATAATAGGCAATATTAGTTGTAACACAACATCACACCTTTAATTCCCGAAGGGTTAGTCAGACGTGTACCTGAAGAACACCCACATTTCGCCAGTTATGTTTAGGTAGCGAGAAGTAGGTATGTGTTGTCCTACACTTATATAGGAGACCACAGTATACACAATTAAATTAACAACAAAGCTAATAAAGTTAAAATAATAACAGTTTAAAATGATTAAAGAGAGATTTAAACGATTTGATTGTAATATGTTAATAATAGACAAAAATAACATTAGAGATACTTGAAGGTACATTCAGCGTTAGACGCGCGTCAACTAGTGTCAACGCACCCTAAGGATAAGCGTGACTTATTCAGTGAATCTCGGCCAAGCATCTCTGCCAATTTTTACCACCCTCGACCTATTTGGCTGTGGTTCTTGAAATTACCCTTTGAGTTGTTATAGCCTCTTATTGTACAAAAACAATTATGCTTAGATTCAATAGGTATGCGATTTTATGCACATTTTTTTTTGTAAACTTAGAATCTTTATCGAATGTCCGTCAAACAAATGCGAAAGTAGAAAAGAAATATAATAAAATACATCATTCATGTGAAAAAAAAACATAACAAATAATTTCGTTATTTCTAGCTCGCTCCATCGAATCTCTGAGAATATTCAATTTGTTACTCACATCCTCACATCCTTTTATAACAAAGCTACAAAAACCTGCCTGCCAGCACTAAGCAGTAAAAATATAGAGAGAGGTAAGCAAAGAGGTTTGTGGCGCTTCAGTCTCCCGACGATGAAAATACAGACAGAGGTACCAAGGAGGTTATACATAATCTGGAACTCTCCCGAAGCCGCTCGGTGCGGTGTCCCGATAATAATTTGGCACGCTATCAAACCGGCAGAACAACTTTAATTAAACAAGCATTAGGAAGTTTCTAGAGATAACTACGCTCGCTGTTTTGAACTGACCGCTCTGTTTAAATACGTCTAAAGGTATACTGATAGTAATTAATGATATTAATGGAACGTCTGGCGACTGATTAAGGATTTGTTGGCAAGTACTTCAAACTTTTATCAGGCGTTTTACTAATATAGGTAGATAGCCACCACAGGGGTACATAGGTACCGTTCTCTCTTGACTTCGCGGGAATTGTCAAGGTGACAATTCGAATATGTCAAGGGAATATGAAGCTGCATTTTCCTTTGTGCCAGTATAACAAAGTTTGCAGAGCGTGAATAATGCCAAATATTCCTTTTACCCGTTGCATTAGGGGCTATATACGAGTATGTAGCCAAAGAGATATGTATATGATATGTAGATTTAAGATAATTACTATAGAGAAGTAGAGAAGCTGTCGAAAAATTGCCATAGAAAACTTGTCATCCCAATCCTCAGTAACGCCATCTAGCATAATATAGCAAAATTACATAATAGGCATGTTTGAAACGATACACTTTTAGCGACACCTTTGCTACCCTCCATTTGACATATCTAAAAAACTATTTAGTTCAACTAAATATCACGGTAATTTTATAATATACTAACGAAAATAAACCGTAGATAAGTCCAGTTATTTTATCACTACGAAGTTTGCAATACCGCAATGTACAATTCGGCATATTTTTTTCGGAAATAATTTTCTTTTGCACAATGCGACCTGCCTTGTGTATGCCACGAGACATATCTGTAGATTTTGATGTAGTTCGCTTTCTCCCATTGTAGATAATGTTTTAAAAGTGATGTAGGTTCCCAAATAACACGACGAATTTTGAATTCAGAAGCAGAAAATAAAAATAAATTATTAAAAATTAAAAACTACGACTGCCATGCGAAAAAACGAACTAAAAAGTAAAAAACAAGTTGATAAAATCGTCATTGCAGACGGGGGACCGTTCTGTGGAACACTTTTTAATCCAAGAGGTCCCCGACTGCAATGACAATTTTATCAACTTGTTTTTTACTTTTTAGTTCGTTTTTTAGCAGGGCAGTTGTGGGTTTTTATTATTTATTTTTATTTTATGCATTTTAGTGACAAGTTTTATTCTTTTGGAAGTTAAGGTACTTTTTTGTTTACCGCTATGCAATAGTTGGCATTGTGTTAAAGTGATAATTTTTTTTTTATTACTTGCCTAAGTATACTATGTGATGATGAAAGAATTCTAATAATAACTCAATCATCTACCAAACCATTCACTCATTTAGACATTTGCAGTGTTGCTAAAGTATGATTAAATCGTTTGCAGCAAAAGATAAAATGTTTTTTTGCATGTACACCCTACCTATGTAAAATTTATGCCAATAAATTATACAGTTTTGGAATGTCCTCATCAAGGCCTTCAATTGGATACCCATATTGTAAATAATTGAAGTTTATTTTTATTTTTCACCTTTGAAAACGGAGCCGTACTGCCGCCATAATGATTAAAAAAAAAAAAAAACATCTCTATGTCACTTGGGGTAATGTAAGGATTCTAACGATACACCATACATCCAAATCCGTTAAGACATTTTAAAGTTATGGTGGAATAAAGAAACTCACATACATACATACATAATGAACCCTGAAAACATACTAAAGAAAGTGTAATAAAGAACGGACAATGGTCAAAGCAAAAGGCAAACGAGGCAAAATAACAATATTCCGGTAAAGAGCAGGAAAATTGTCGCATTTATGACAATACTGCACTTTCGAGATAGTTTCGAGCTTTTACACGACCATTCTAAGCAAATACTCATATAATTCATGTAATGTACATTTAACTGAAAAGCGGGGATGTCACAGGTGCAGAGCAAAAATTGCGTTTATATGAGCTTCAGTGCAACGTTGAAATTAAATTTTCGAACTTAGAATGTTTCAGATTCCACTTCGTTTAACATAAGTTACATTTGACATGGAGTTGTTACGAAGCTTAATCTGATTATTCCGCAAATAATAATCATAATCAAATTATTTTTTTATAGAAATAAGTAGGTAATAGTCAGTTTTAAATCCCATTAGCAAAACATAAAACGTAGTAATTACCTACTCAATACTCAATTATTTATTGCATTCCGTGAATACCACCACTATGTCAGTGTGTGTGTGTGTTCCATGTGTCCGAGTGTGTGTGTGTGGGTTTTGTGTGTAATTTCAAGCGTCCTCTAGCAATCTCTTCAAGACCTTACACGAATAACTGCGAGAAATTCTCATTAAATTGAATCATTAAAAATCTCCTGGTGGTTTTGTTAGTGATCTTGTGTGAGACAGTCCTTTTGTCCCGGCAGTGTTTGCTTTTAATTAAAATCTCTCGTCCGCCCAGGGACGCCGTAATTAATGAAACTTCAGATTATGCCTATAGGACAGTTGCGTTTTATAACAACTTATTATTTGTTTAGGTCTGTTGGCCGCCATGATTGCGGGTTTCCTGTAGCTATAGCGGTGATATTAAATAGATTTGCTATGAATGGTACTTAATTAAAAAAAGGTATTTTAATTAAATATCACGAATAGATTGGAAACATCGAGATTCATTATCACGTTATTAAAGCACGTAAGTTAAGGTATCTAAAAATGTATTATTGACATTAGGTGAAAGATAATTCAAAAAAGGTTCGTAATATCCTCTACATCATCAGTTAATTTAAACTAAAACTTGTTATTAACGGGGTTTAACTAAGTTTAACTAAGGCCGTCATAAAGTTTAGTTTCAGCCCTGTTATGGATCACAACGTGTCGCCGCATTTTTGACACAATATCACACACATAATACACACACACACACACATAATATCCCTATTATGTGAAAGGAAGCGTGGGTAAAAAAAAATCTATTAAGTCCGTCAGTCAGATATTAAATATGATAGGTAGGATCTAAAGTGATACGTATCCAATATTTTTTTATTAATAAAAATGATTTAAATAAAACGCATTTAGTTGGTGAGTGGGGGGGTTCTATGTCACAAGTATAAAACCTACATACTCGTGACGTTATGGCACATTTTAACTCAATGTGTCGCCGTAATCTTTTGATTACGTAAAAAAAGAAAAAATACGTGTCCAATATTTTTAATCTACCTTTAAAGGAAAAAAAGAAATTTTAGTCATCATCCCTAGAAGATATAACATTACATGTAAGTAGGTACCCCTAAACAGTATTGTTCTTTGCTGTTGTAAACTTTATTATAGCTTTAAAGAACAATAAAAGAATAATGACCCTACGTGCAGGTATGGCCCAATTTCCTTTGTAACTTCCACGTCCCATTTTTCTTACCCAATTTCCACCCTCCATTGGATGTAAAGAAAGGAATTTTCTCGTGTTTAATTAAAAAGAAGGTGATTAAGATCCGAGGTCTAACAAAGACAAAGGATATAGAATGATGGATAAACGGTCGGAGGGGCAAGTGAATTGAACAGGATGGAATTATGTTTCTGTTAGGTTTGCTGTTTAAAAATCTCGATTAGTATCGCTATCGTCTGTGTGCATATTTAGAAGGTAATTATAGTGCATGACTGGTGGCCCAGTCGTGGGTTAGAACCCAGGCAAGCGTTTTATTTTGTGTAAATAATTTCATCACCACTGCTCTCAAAACGGTGAAGAAAACATCGTGAGGAAACTGGCATGTCCTAGAACCCAAATTTCGAAGATATGTGATCTACCAACCCGCACTGGGCCCGCGTGGTGGATTACGGCCCACTCCCTCTCACAGAGAGGAGGCTTGTGTCCCAGCAGTGGGAATATTAATGTTGATTATGATGATTATGAAACTACAGAAAAAGTTCTTTGGTAAAAGGGCTGATTGCCCAGAGTATCTAACTACGCGCAGCTGCATATTACGTACAAAAATGCTTCTAGGTAGATATTGATCAGGGTTGCGGGAAAGTCCGAAAGGGATACCGGGACCTTGGCAACAGGCAACTGAAGAAACACGGGTGGGTTTTAGTCAGTAAAAGTCTGACACGCCTTTCCGCTCCACCCAGAGCGGGAGAAGTCATTTGATGATTTCCAAACCTCAAAAAAAACGTTGGTCCAGCGCCTGATCTCTCTCCAGTCGTGTCGGATTGCCGTCCTATCGGACTACGAGAGTGAGGGAAGAGAGTGCACCTGTGTCTGCGCACACACTTGTGCATTAATAATATCTCCCGCGCTGAAGGTTAGTCTCCGCTGAGATTGGCCGGTAAGGCCGAAATACGAGCCGGAATACGTGCGATATAAATATTATAAATAATATGTTATTTACTAGCTTCTGCCCGCGACTCTGCTCCCGACCCACCGCGTCGCATCGCATCGCCCGTCCGCGCTCTTCATTTTCGCTTAGCGTTCTTTATAATCTTGTTTTACTTTTTGCTCGGCTAATTAGAGCCATATCGTGATTTTAAATATCTTAAATGCTTCCTCAAGAATTGTGCTATCAAAAGCAAAAATATTTTTTCAAATCCGACTGGTAAATCGAGAGATTAGCGCGCTCAAAAAAACAAACTCTTCAGCTTTTAGATATCACAAAACGAATGTTCATAGATAACAATTTCTGACCATAACCAACCATATTTTTGACTCTGTTCCACGAATAAATCACAAAATATGATTATTCTGCCAATAAAAACGTCACTTTTGATAATTTAACGACAATACGGCCTAAAAGAGCCGTTATCATAAATTTAGGAAGACGTAAAGACCTATAGGACGAACATTAGACCTAGCTACAACAGTTACAAGGGTTCAGAAGGGCCACAAAACTAATTTATAGTTACTGCCATTGTTGTAGGAACAGGTTAATAACTTCGTTAGGTTGGTACTGCTGCGGACTTGTTTGTGGAAGAAAGTACGGAAAGTACGTGCTCGGTAAGTTGGTAGACAGAAAAATAAGGAAAGACTTTTCAAGAGGATTTTTTAAATTTATTTTTTACCTTGTGTTGAGATTAACGAACACGACCATAAATCATTGTCCAATTTGGTGCAGTCGTTTTCAAGTTATGGCGTTCGTATAAATCTAGGTTTAGTCCACTTCCAACCCCTACAACCCCCTGACCATGTTCAACCCCTAAATATTATCCGTATACAAACCCCCAGGGGTTGAACGTGGACTTTTAATTCTGAATGCTTTTAATCCATGTTCAACTCTCAATGGACTGTAAAACACAAAAGTTTTTTTCATTTATACATAACTAGCTGCCCGCCCCGGCTTAGCTCGGGTAGCACTAAGTACTTATCTACCCCTACGGCACACCTACCTACCAGCTCTGAATAGAAGACAGATTTTCCATAAAAAATATATATTTATATTATTATACAATGTGTTGTTTTTGATATCCCATAACTCTAGGGTTATATTATTTAAGTAAAAAGAACACAAAATCTGCTAGAATAGGTGGTCCATAAATGCATAGTTTCGAAGATATAATCAATCATAATTAAGAATCAATGTGTATTGATAAATAAGAGTAATTCATTTTTATTCAAACCAATCATTCATTCATTGGTCATTCATATTTCACGTAAGGGTGTTTTACATTAATAATCGTGACGTTGTCAAATTATTTTGTATGATAAAGTAAAACAAAAAAAAAATGATTAAAAAATAATTCATATGCCAGTTGGTTCTTTGATATGGTCTCAATCATACCCCGGAGGTACGGGAAAAAAAAAAAACACATTTTATATTATCTATTTTTTTTTTCCTGTGTTGCTTTATCGATACTGAACCTACCCCTAAGCTATGGCACGCAGTTTCTTTAACACCCTGTATATTAATAACGATGGACTTCTCGTTTTATTATTTTCCCCAATGATTGGCCTTTTCGAAAATAAGTTAAATCTATTTGTTGTCTATCTAAACCTAAATCTATTTTTTGATAAGATATTTTCTTTGCTTGTGATTAACCAAATATTTTTAAGTGAATTTAGAATAACTCATAATTTGTTTAATTGAATTAAGAATACAATATTGGCACGTTAACAGAGAGACGGGACGATGGCAGACCATGAAGAAAATAGCGAGAATAAATTGAACATCTTCCTTAGGAATTGGTATCGAGAAGGTATAAGGCTTCGTCTAGCAATTGAACAGTGCGAATTAAGATTACCTAATAATAGATATCAGAGAGTTAGAACCAATAGTATTAAATCAAAACAACTCAAAAAGAAAACTCATATTTCGAAATGAATTTCCTATTTTTAACCGACTTCTTCAAAACGGAGGAGGTTCTCAATTCGTCTGCATGTTTTTTTTTTTTTTGTATGTTTGTTACGCGATTACTCCGCCAATTATGATTCTATTTTGATGATTCTTTTTTTGTTTGGTAGGTCATGCTTCCGAGGTGGTCCCATATAAATTTTATTAACTTTGCTTGCGTAATTTTTGAGTTAGCTTCAATATTACGTATTTTTCCCACTTAGTTTATCTAGACGATATCCTGTTTGACTCCTTCACTGTTATTTACATAGCAGGTAGTGGTATACGGATTTGTGTGGGGTAGGTAACACAACTAAAAAGTGAAAAATAAAAACTTTTTACAAAAAAAAAAACAACCGACTTCCAAAAAAACACTAAAAAAGTGAAAAATAACTTTTATTTCGGAAGTCGGTGGCAAAAAACGGAAATTGAAAAGCAAAGACACCGACTTCCGAAATTAAAGTTATTTTTCACTTTTTTAGTGTTTTTGTAAAAAGTTTTTTCTTAACACAAATCCGTCTTCTACTTACTCCGCAGTCCACGAATCGAATCAAAAATACATGAGTTAGTAAAGCAGGTGAATCCGAGATAGTTTGCTATCTCAATAGAAAGTTACCGTAGTCGGTAAGTTGCCGTAGTCAAGTTGTTCGGTACTTCGCTCGGCGCTTCCTTTGGAGACGGTCCATAATTATCTGATGTTGTATTACTAGTTAAGCGTGAGTTAGTTGAGTAATTGCTGAGTGTCGGTTAAGTTAATTTTGTATTAGAATTAGTGGAAGCGAATGTTTGATTAGTAAGTAGTTGGGTTAGAGTTGCATGATTGAAAGTTTCTGCAATATGATTGATTAGTATAGAACACTTCGAATTGATGTGGCTTTCTAAACTAATGATTGATTAATTAATGCGGCTTTTTGACTATGCAAAACTGTTGTCTTTTTTTTTTAGGCTATGTGACGTCACATTAAATTAAAAATGGCGCCCCCTAGAGGATATAAAGTCAGGAACTAAAAAAAAAATTGTTTAATCCTACCATGTTGGGTATCAAATGAAAGGGCTTAATGAGCACATTTCAAATATATATATATTATAAGCCCAAAAGAATAAAAAAAAAATTAAAGTAATAAAAACTAAAACCCAACTACGACTAAAAAGTTATAAACAAGACACCACAGACAGACAAATTAAAAATCCGGAGTCACGCGTGTTAGGGCTTAAATCAAACAGATTACGTGTGACTCCGGATTTTTAATTTGTCTGTCTGTGGTGTCTTGTTTATAACTTTTTAGTCGTAGTTGGGTTTTAGTTTTTATTACTTTAATTTTTTTTTATTCTTTAGGGGTTTAGGTTAGGTTTTAGTTTTTATTATGCTTGTGTGAATCTATGAGGAGTGCATATTCTTTTGCAAGTGGAACTATTGGTCTATTTATCCTGATCAAGCATTGTCAAAGTAAGTAGATTTTTATTGTTTTATACAGTTTAAAAATAGAAAAGACCTGCCCTTATAAAATACTAGCTGCGCCCCGCGGTTTCACCCGCGTAAGTATCGACCCCGTGGGAATATCGGGATAAAAAATATCCTATGTGTTAATCCAGGTTATAAACTATCTGTTTGCCAAATTTCATCCAATTCCATTCAGCCGTTTTTGCGTGATTGAGTAACAAACACACAAACACACAAACTTTCATATTTATAATATTAGGAGGATTAGTAGGATTACAGTTTTAACTCTGTACTCATAAAATTATGCTCCCCAGTGAGTTCTTCGATGAACTTTGCTTGCAGTTACCATGTTCAAGTAAGTTCATCATTTTACTGCTTGCATCATTTTGCTGCTAAAGTCTTATAAACTTGTACCTTGTCTTCACTATGTTAATTTGGCAGCGAAAGCCAAACATTAAGTTTATGAGCGTCCCGGCCCGCTAGCTCGGATGCAAACATGGCAACTGGCCTAAGTCGAGTTTATGAAATTTATAGAAATTTCATAAACTCGACTTAGGCCAGTTACCATGTTTGCATCCGAGCTAGAGGAGAAACGTAACAGACGTTTTTAACTAGGTATCCACCACATCACTCATATCATATCGCATCACATCACATCACATCACACCACTCTCACACTTACACCCCCACATCCCTCCTACGTCATATGCGAACACACATACTATAATATCTTTTGTAAAATGTTATAACTTCTTAAGTAGTTTTTTTTATCACCTTTAGTCTACCTAATAAAAGGCGGCGTCTTTTATCACAGGCATTATCTGCTTAAAAGGAGGTGCCATTCACCAACAAAATGTAAACAACTTCTCATGAAATAAACATTTTTGGCGAAAACCGTCCACTGCTGAGCATCGCCACTTCGAACGGTTCTGTGCTTCTCGTATCCAGCGGATTTCTGCGGTCAAACTCATCGATCCACCTTGTGACCCTCACCACCTTGTGTCGGCCTTCCAAAATGGGGTACGCGGTCGCCACTCCAGAACCTTTCCATCAATTAAAGATTTGTACCAGTTAAAATAATAGTACATTGTGATACGAGTGTGCTCTATTGGATATTACAGTCGAGGCGGTATTATTCGTGCGAGCCGCAGGCGAGCGCGATAAGGTAGCCGAGAGTGTAACGATATAAACCCTTATTTAATAATACAGATAGAGTTTAATTCCGCGCGAACGCAGTGGCACACAGCCAGGCCAGCGCGGTTCGTCGGATCAAGTGGCCTGCGCGCATGCCACCCGCGGTCTTACCGGAAAAAAGCGCAAACTAAGGAAAAAGGTGCTCGGGTGTAAATAGAGAATGCTCATTTATTAGTAGGATAGTTCTTACTAATTCAATGTATACTATCCCACTGACTGACGTTTAGTTATGGTAAAAAAAATCCCATGGGCATGCATGGGATTTATTATTATGAATATATTTTTTACCATATCTAAACGCCACTGATTTGTTTATGGTTCTTTTTACTAAATAAAAACTTGCTTTTGAGCGCTAGTCTTTGGTAAAAAGCTTCACCAAAACAATTTCTATTGGATACAAATTCCATGCTGCCATGATAGTACTTACTAATTCCATACTACCATGTCATTGCTCCGACTAGTAAATAGTAATC
Source organism: Lithophane ornitopus (assembly GCA_948473465.1). Lineage (NCBI taxonomy): Eukaryota > Metazoa > Arthropoda > Insecta > Lepidoptera > Noctuidae > Lithophane > Lithophane ornitopus. The sequence goes on along the minus strand of OX419622.1, from coordinate 13,810,497 downwards.
TGTGGCGCACATTACCGCACTAGCGCGGTAATATTAAGTAAAAAGCACGCTTCCATAATACACTGCATTATGAAGCTAAAAACGGTTCAATAAGAGCCACTTTACGAGCAAGTGTGTTGAAAAGTATTTTGTCATACATTTTTTATCAACTTTAAGCATGCAACTAACCAATTTTCAGACACATGTGATAAAAATATAAACAATAGCCTTGCATTTGTATCTGGGACACATGATTAGCATTTCCCATTTGCCGTGACAATGCAGCCAACGTTTTTGGTACTAACTTCCAAGGTTTTGGCACAATACACACAAATATGGCACGGTGCACAAGCCAAATAGCTCTGACGCTAATATTTTTATAATGAGCTCAACCTTTCTGTGTGTCTTATTATAATTTTATGAAAATAACGTTGCAAACGCTGACAATCGTTGACTAGGAATAAATGAATAGCTATATATAGAAAAAAACGAAACGTGCGCGCTCATTGGTCAAATCAAATAGCGAGCGCTTCCCCGGCTTCCTGTTACACACTTCCGTCCCTTTTCACCAAATCACTCCCACAGATTGCAGGTAAGCGAGAGCCCTGCCAGGGTTGCGGAATAGTCCGAAAGGGATACCGGGACCCTGGCAACCGGCAACTGAAGGAACACGGGTGGGTTTTAGTCAGTAAGAGTCTGACACGCCCTTCCGCTCCGCCGCCCAGAGCGGGAGAAGTCATTTGATGATTTCCCAAAAAAAAAAAAAAAAAAAGATAAGCGAATGTAAAGATTATAACACAAAAAAAACTCGTGCTCGTGGCTAAATTATAAAAACACGAGTCGATTGAAGGTTGAGCTACGCTTGCAGCAGTCAGTTCATGGATGGGTGGCCATGGCCATCTATTACATATCGAGACCCCTCCGTGGTCCCGGCTGTCATTCGTAGATCTTTGACAGTGGTTACTGGTAGTCAGAAGCCCAAAAGTCTGACAACCAGTCATACCAAGGGGTTTCGTGTTACCCAATAGGTACCTGTGATGTGGAGGTCAGATACGCAGCATCCGGTTAGACTGGAAGCCGACCTTAACATAGTTGGGAAAAGCTAGGCCGATTTAACATAAAGAAAAATATTTCAGTAATTACCTCTAATATTTGATCAAAATCTCTGATACCTAATTTAAAAAATATATAATCTAAACCGCCATACAAACCCTCTTTCATTGATGATACTTTACCCCAAAACCCACAAAAATATTGAATCAGCTAAACTATTACAATAATAAACGTAAATACTGCTACATTGCGTGTCCCATATCTTTATGATAATACCTTTTACTCGTATAACCGCCAATAATGCCTTTAATCGCGGCATCACCTTCAATATCTATAACGAAAGGAATCGATATCGTCAGCTCACTCAGCTGAGGTTCCGCCCTTATCCTGGGTACAGGAGTAAGTACACAACAGAAACCGAGCTTCATCATCGCGCTATTATGCTATTATGGGACGCGGTACTTTTTTTTTTTGAGATTGGTAAATCATCAAATTACTTCTCCCGCTCTGGGCGGAGCAGGAGGGCGAGTCAGACTTTTACTGACTAAAACCCACCCGTGTTCCTCGAGTTGCCTGTTGCTAAGGGCCCCGGTATACCTTTCGGTCTTTCCGCAAGAGACGCGGTACTTGGTGCGCATATTTGTGAAGGTACGTGATGTAGGTACCATGGGCGCGTTCACGTACGCACCGCGAATGGACAAAGCGGATCAGCTAGTGGATAATCTTGTCAACGTACCTAAAGCTCTTAAATTGCTATGCTTTGTAACTGTGAACAGTAAATAAAAACCGGCCAAGTGCGAGTCGGACTCGCGCAGGAAGGGTTCCGTACCATTATCTATAAAAACGGCAAAAAGATCACAATTTATTTTATTCTGTTTTTTAGGATTTCTTGATAAAGCGGCAACAGAAATACATTATCAGTGAAAATTTCAACTGTCTAACTATCACGGTTCATGAGATACAGCCTGGTGACAGACGGACAGACGGACAGACAGACGGACGGACAGCGGAGTCTTAGTAATAGAGTCCCGTTTTAACCTTTGGGTACGGAACCCTAAAAAGTGTCGGTGTGCAAGCAGATTACAACAACTTCTTCTCCACTATACTTTATTATCTTGTGTTGTGCGTGTGCTGACGAGTCAAACCTTTAATATGGTTCGTTTGAGTGTTTAAAACAGTACTTCACTTCAGTAATAAACGTTATTCTTTCTTTCTTTACTTAGCAGATAAGAGGACACGTAGGTAAATATAGGTATCTAATAGTTGAAAAGGGCACTCATCTAGCACGTCAGTCTGTGGGCCCGAGCCCATCGTACCCATCCCCTTCAACCAAATACGCAGGTGACTCCAGGAATTCACCCATACCCAAGCGGTGAACTGGTGGTCCTCGGCACCGGGCTGCAGGCAGTCCAAGGAAGCTATGCCATCTCTGGATAGCCGGCTTACCAGGCGTTTGTTACGCCTGGACAGGAATGGCCTGCGTCTGGTGGCGGGGACCATCACAGGCCACTGCTCGCTGAACAAACACTTCCACACAATAGGCATAACGGACAGTCCTCTATGCAGAGCGTGCATGGAGGCTGAGGAAACTGTCGCGCACGTGCTCTTTCTATGCCCGGGCGTCGCCCAGATTAGAACTGAAACCTTCGGGTCACCCGCCATGGCCACGCCACGCACAATGGTCCACCTTAGGGACTAAGTGCGGAAACCAAACCCGTAACATAGAACATAGAACATAGTTGAAAAGGGATGATAAATAGAAGGGAAAAGGAATATTGCCTGCGAAGCGCAAGGTTTTATTCCTTACCTAATTGTCAAACTTGTTGTCTGTTATCTCGGACCAAATAAAAAACAAAGACATAGCGCTGTCAACAGTGACGTGAGGCCGGTTTCGTAAAAACATGTGTGCACATATTTAAGTGTAGTTTGATTGTAAATGGTTGTGAATGTGGTGGAGCGGTGGTGTAGTTTTGGCATGCTTCACTGTATTGTTCGCAGCGTTCTGTCTTGGTTTTTTATTCTGTTACCTACCTATTGCAGCCTGATTGTACAAAGCTCGGTCTCCGTTGGATTTCAATACTCAATACTAAATTATTGCATTCCATATGTTACATAGATGGTATAACAAGTAAAAGTACAATATGGACCCTGTCGGGCACAGCAAAATTAGGAGAGAGGAAGAGGGCTAAGCAGAAATGTAATATTATTATACATTATTTGATGTTAAGTATGTAGGTAATATATTATTAGGTTAGTGTATATAGGTATAGTATATTAGTTATTTTTATTTTATGTATTGAATAAGAATAATTTAGGTAATTATTGTGAAATTAAATTAGTAGAAGTATTATCATTATTATTAAATTATGTTGTTATTTATGTATTCATATTTTCATATTCCATATTATATATATTTCTTAATGTTTGGTGTTTATGTGAGAAAATAATTTTATTTTCAATTGATTTATCATCCAAAAACTCTTTTACCGAGTAGAAACTTGGATTCCAAAATATTTTTCAGTTTATTTGTAAATATATTTGTTTTGCCTACTTCTCTAAGGTCATTTGGCAATTTATTATAAATTTTGATGGACATAACTAAAGGGCTGGTTGAGTGCATTTTGAGTCGGGATTGAGGTATGTTTATTTTGTTTTTGTTGTGTCTAAAGGAGTATTTTGTTTGTGTTTCTTCACAAGTGGTATAAAAATCTGGGTGTTTTCTGACAAATGTACATAATTCTAAGATATATACACAGGGAAGTGTGAGTATTTTGTGTTTTTGGAAGTGTGATTTGCAGCTATCTGTTTGTTCTATGTTGGTTATTATGCGAATTAACTTCTTTTGTAAAATAAATATGGTTTGTGATTTCTACTCCTGGGCGTGGTGTCACTCAATACAACATTTTAATATTGCTCAATCGATGGCACACGTCTTAAGGGGTGTGATGCGACGTTTAGAGGGTGTAATGTATACGTATTTTCCTTTTCCTTTTACAGTGAGTAGGTGTGGGGGAGCTTTAGTTTCGAGTTATTCGATTGATTTGAGCTTTGAATGACTTATAGCACGTTCTTTACCCTAAAAGGCTTCTTTGCCAACTGATCGCTCAATAACATTGCCAGTTCATTGATTTTTTCTTTTTCTTACCGAGGGATGCGCTAAGGAAGCCCGCAAAATTGAAATTTATTCAAGTTTGAATTGATCTCAAATGTCATGATGTCACGTAAGTATTACCTAGTCAATAATTTGTGATGTATTATGATAATAATAATTAAATACAAATGTACAAAAAAAAAACACATGTACAATGTAAAAAAATATTTGTTATAATACGGTTGCGGATCATTTTGATCAACATAAAACCTGCCACTAGCCTGCAAACTGCAAAAACGTAAGATTTGAATTTCGCGGGCTACCCTGGTGTTTTCGATCAGATCAACAGATGGATATCATTGAGAGAAAATTAAATAGATATTCACAATATCATGTTTTCCTGAATTCATAATTTACACCCCGTTAGATCACCACATGGACGCCTCATTAATTAGCCCGAACCTTAATTAACCCTAATCATGACTAACCTCGTTTTAACAGTTATTTTAAAGTAATTAACAACCTAAAACAAAATTATCGGGTAATAGTTTCTTTGATCGATTTCTGTATGCTCGCAAATCCATCTGAAGAGCATAAGAGGCTTCTATTCGAGCATTTCCGAGCTTGAAACTGGGACATATTTGAGGTGGAGCTCCATTCGAGCCAGAGACGCTTAGAGTGTGCTCGAGCCACGTATAGGGAGGCAAAATTCCGTATAATGAACGGTGCAGTCAATGACTCTTGATGCTGCAGGATGTTGGCGCAACGCGCAACAATGACGTTTTGACGCCATATTGGAAAATGATAGACTTTTCGAGAACATTAGTTTTTATTTTTTTTGTAGCTATACTAGTTTTATTTCAAACTAGCTGCACCCCGCGGTTTCACCCGCATAAGTCTCAATCCCGTGGGAATATCGGGATAAAAAGTATCGTATGTGTTAATCCAGGTTATAAACTATCTGTTTGCCAAATTTTATCCAAATCCATTCAGCCATTTTTGCGTGAAAGAGTAACAAACATCCATCCATCCATACTTACAAACTTTCGCGTTTATAATATTAGTTAGATAAAAAAAAGTGACCTATGTTTTATTTTGAGGCTTTGATTGAAATACTTTCAAGGGTCATCAACAGCATCTGATTTTAAATAATTATGTCCGCAATGATAGGACTTTACTTGTCCAATTACCTACATAATAAGTAACGAATAATTAACGTTACAATACGTCTACAAAAAACCACAAACTGTTTGTGTTCACTAGATATAATGCTCAAAATAAGGCACCCTCAAAATGTCAACTAACATATCCAGTTATTCTCTTCCCCATTAATTCCACCGCGTCCTTCCTAGTCACGTTCAGAGGTCCAAAATAACACAGAGCACAAACATACAAACGTAGGAAACTTCACAATAACCAGTACGACAATAATTCCGAGCACTCAGCATTTAATGTGCACGAAATGTCGACAAAATGTAAATGTACCACTAGCACCGCTCAAAACAGTAGTTTGAGCTATGTAAATAAATTCTTTATCTCTCCACTGAATAGGGCTGTGTCACGTCGAATTATAAACCTGAACAGACTTGGGTACTCGCTTGCTCAGTTAAGTGAGAAATTCATTTTGAGCTGAAAATAGACTTGTGACATGGAGAATGTTACCTTCAGGGATTCAATTTAAAATATAGAATTTAGTTCGATATTTTCCAGGAACCCAGTAATTTGGTTATGGAGGTCATAGCAGTTGCTCCAAGTAAAACAATGGTAGGTATTTAGCTGGTTAGAGTGGGAGCCGACCCCAACTTAATTGGGAAAAGGCAGGTAATGAACAGATCAAAATCAAGAAGATAGAAGAATTGGTACATAAATGATGAGGATTTTCCATCGAAAATCTCTTTATTTTGTTGGATGGTTAATAAAATACGGTATCTACTACAAATCTGGAGGCACGGCAGTGCCCCGCCAAGTCGAGCAAAAACAAACATACAAATAAACGCCTTAACAAGATATACCCAATCAATGTAAAAGTCCCATTTAAAAAGGAACGGAATTTCCTCCATTTTTTTCCACTCGATCCAACCACCGACAAAATTCCCAAACAAGTCTAGTCGAATCGGTTTAGCAGCCCTAACACGCCAGTTGAAAATAATTGCCGTTCCAAACAAAAGAATTCTACCGCGGCAAACCACGGAGACTTTTCACTTTGAGCTTTTTAGTTCTATCCTTTTTGTTTCCTTTAATTTTTATGCGATAGCTTTACACGCGAATTTTGTGGCTTTATGTGTAGTCTGGGGCTTTTAGTTCACCGCAAATACCGCTAGAGGGAACTATTCTTTGTAACTAGTTCGTTGGTTTTTTTTGTCGGATGGAAGTAAGAATTTTCATTCGGTTTGGTCTTATTTGAAGGAACAATTAGGACGTTCTAAATACCTAGGAATTGTAAAGTGTAGTGCACAATGCTGTTAATTTTTTTTCTGAATCTGTACGTTGTGCCTTTAGATCCATAACAAAATAAATCAAATAAGTTATAGAAAACCAATTCAATCTAAGAATTCAGTTCGGCGGGGTATTGGCGTGTCTTTCAGATAGTTCAACAAAATTCATTGCGTTATTTACATGGTTGAGCAGACAAATTTTTCGAAAATAATATGAAGCAATGCATTACCAATATCCTTCAAAATCATTCAGATGGTGATTGAAAGTGTGTTACGCAATTAGGGTGCAGTTTTAAGACCTAATTCGACTAGTACATTCAATTAGGGTGCAGTTTTAAGACCTAATTCGACTAGTACATTAAATTAGGGTGCAGTTTTATGACCTAATTCGACTAGTACATTCATTTTCCCAACACTAGCTCCAAGAAAAGTCGATAACTTTGGTCTAGTTTCATATTCAAGGTTATATTAGTATAACCTAACCTAACGTAACTTTGTATAATTTGTGGGTGGGGTAAAAACGATGGGGGCGAAGTTTGAAAGTCTTGTTAAACTCGTATTATCGTGACTTGCGATCGTGTTAAGTGTGTGGATGTGTAAGTGTATATCTTTTGTAGTAATCAGCACTATGGTGGGTTGTTTTACTGTGTTTATCTGATTTAGGGCTGATTTTAATATATTTTATCCGTGGAATAAAATTGTCATCTGACAGTTTTTGTATGGAAAAGCGGTCGAAAATTATATTCGCAGGGATAAGACTTAGTACCCTTGTTATACAAAGGAGTTACGCGTTTACGATGTCACCGACTTTTATAGTTATTTCAGTGCATTTAAAGCTGACTTAGTTTTCTATAAAACTCTAAACTAAGCTTTTTCAGGATGAATTACAAAAGATGGCTGTCTTCGATGGCTTCTGAAATGCCCATCCTTACTAATATTGTTTACCTAGGTACTGAAATAATGTTATTTAAAAAAAGGCATAGCTTTTTATGGTCACTGTGGTCTTAATTTGTTCGTTTCAAAATTTCCTTTTTTATTGGGTGTATTTTCTAAGCGTGTCACAAACAAAAAAATCTTTCTTTCTTCATGTGATTTCCTCATAATAATATTCTACGATTACCGTCTAAAGTTAATACTTTTTTTCAAACAGAAAGCGCACGACACTATAATTTTATTTATATTATATTTCATTTCGTTTAACACTGCACTCCCATCAATCAATTTCACTCCGTTTATAAAACAAAGGCAGACATCGTATAAACAACTAAAGCTGATACACGTATAGGTAAGGTAGGTATTTATAGCGAAGTCACACGAGGCAGACAAACAGAATAAATGTTAGTAGCACGCGAACATTCCGCTGATGTGTTTACCCTTTACACTGTACCACAGTATAATAAAGAAACAGTATTATATCCCGGCAGTGACCTTGGAATGATTACCTACGGGCGCTTGGTAGATAACGTAGGCGTCGGTGCGTACCTGCGTACCGATATACACAGAGATTTGGAAGCGCGTCTTTCGGCGTCTTTTTTAATGTTCGAAATTAATAGTGTCCCTTCCGAGTCTTCAGAGTGTACAGTTACAAAAAAAAACGGAATGGAATTAATGAAAATGACATTATCAATTCGGAAGTTTGAACGAATTAATCAATTAATCGTGAAAACTTCTGGTAGGTAAGATTACACGGAGAAACTTTTTTTAAATAGGTATTTTACCACACAGAAGTCAAAATCTAGAAAACTCCAATTAAATTATTAGGTATCGTAAATCCAACATGGACCATAGCAATTTATGAAGCAAACTCAAACTTTACTCAAAGCATTGATTTCAATTAAACCACTTAGAGGCACTTTTGAATTGTCAAGTAGTTGGTAAGTCAGAAATATGAAGCTAGTTGCCCATTCTAAAGCGTATTAGCTGTACATATGCAGAAGAACCGGCAAGAAACTCAACGGACACTCTTTTAAATCAAAATATTGTACAAAACTTGTGACGAGGTCCTTCCTTCTTTACTCATCCGATCACTTATTAATGGCAATCTTTTTTCATCATTCTATTTTCAATTCAAATTCGGAACGCCACATACTCTCATGTACTCTCATTTGGATTCGATTCGATTCCACACTACATCTTTGGAGCGTGCTGAGCCTCGTTGTTGTTTGTAATATAGCCATAATCTTGTGCTATAACCTTGTAAAGTGCCGTGTATCAATATATATATATAATAATTTTATAATCTTGTAAAGTGCCGTAGCGTAATAAACAGTTATCTTCAGTCACATTGTCTTACCATTCAACACTACCCAACGTTGCCCGGTGAGATTCCCTCACTTCTAGCGAGTGGGCACAGAGGGACTCACCTGGACAAACTTAAATCAAAACTACCTTCATAACTTTCAGAACAGACGAAACTTAAATCTTACTCAATACAATCAACTTAAATACCTACCTACCAGTTTCTCCTTTCATATTTGTTACGGAGAATAGGCAGAAACTACTAGTTTTACTTGTAAAACTCTATTGTACTACCTTCCGTAGTTCCGTTCTAAACTTACGATTTAACCCTATCTTCCCGGTATAAAAATTCTTTATGTTTCGGATGCTATCGGTAAAATTTATTTGGTACTAACTTGTTACCGCTGCCTTGAGCGTTGCATGGGTGCTGGCAGTAAACTGACACTTTGCTCTGTATTTTTAGTGACAAGGACAAATACTTTGTTTTTATGAAAGGCCTGTGATTCTGGGTAAGAATCAAGGAATATTATTTATGACTAGCTGCGCCCAGTTGTTTCACCCGCGTAAGTCTCGCTCCCGTGGGAATATCGGGTTGAAAGTATCGTATTCCAGGTCATGGTCTACCCATTTGTGCCAATTTTCAACCAAATCCGTTCAGTCGATTTAGCGTGAAAGCGTAATAAACAAACTAACAAACAAACTCACTTTCGCATTGATAATATTAGTTAGGATGACACTGGTTCATGAACTCCAGAAAACTGTGACAGTAATTAAGAAAGTTTGGTCTCTTTTACTGAGTTTACAGTAACGACATCCCTCCCTAATCGATGTGTGTCAATGTATCTACATTATTACCACGGAAAAGTCTGACAATGATGAATATTTTACTGAACATAAACTTGTATGTATCTATATCAAATTTTATAAGTAGCATAAGCATAACATAATCAGCCTATAATGTTCCCACTGCTGGGACACAGGCGTCCTCTCTATGAGAGGGAGTGGGCCGTAATCCACTACGCGGGCCCAGTGCACGTTGGTAGATGTCACATATCTTCGAATTATTGGTTCTAGGACATGCCGGTTTTCTCACGATGTTTTCCTTCACCGTTTTGAGAGCAGTGGCGATTAAATAATTTACACAAAGTAAAGCGCTTGTCAAGGTTCGAACCTACGACCTACAACTCGTAAATCGTGGCCGTTACCACTGGGCCACCACTGCTCTTATAAGTATTACACAAGAAATATTAGTAAACATTGAAAACTGTTTCTGATATGACCATGCCAAATTAAGTGAATTTTCCAATGTTTTGTTTGACATCAGGGAAGGTATTTTTAGGCCATAATATTTGAAAAAAAGTATGTCACTGTTTATTATCTTATGTTCGAGAACACATCCTTTTTCATTGTATTTTTTATTTGTTTATTTCCATATATAGTTTTGGGCGGGTGGGACTGCAACACAAGCTTGTGTGATTAACGACGTCCATATATTTAATTTATGTTTTATCTATCTTACTAGCGACCCACTCCTACCTTGGACTTGATAAAACATCGAGTTTTGTTAGTTGTTGTAACTTTAATACCTAAAAACTTATTATACACATAAACATTCTGGAATAAATTCTCTAAACGATGGTGAAAACCTCATCAAAATCTGTTGCGTGGCTTAGAACAACGCGGACTTAAAGACAAGCACGAAAAGCGACTTGAATTTTATAATATTTCCGTATTATTCTTTCATATTATAGAATACTAGCTTCAGCCCGCGGCTTCTCTTGCGTGGTATGTCGAAAAAAGTAGCCTATATCCTTTCCCGGGATGTCATCTATCTCCTTGCCAAATTTTATCGAAATCCGTTCAGTGATTTAGGCGTGAAAAGGTAACATACAGACAGACAGAGTTACTTTCGAATTTAAAATATTAATAGTACGGATGAATAGAATATTTATTCAATATAAAAAATTGGTAAAATATTAACATAAAATCTTAGAAATAATTTACAATGGTAATAAGCTTTGGATAATATGTATAGATTAACAAGTATTGAAACGCTCTTGAGTTTCCGAGTTGAGTAAATCTTCAAGTTTATTGAATGCTTGACAAGTCTAATCTAAGATGATTGATACGGTCTTAAATATAGTAAAACCTCAAGTGCCGTTCCATACAAGTACTCAGTATTTGTAAACATGAACTAAACTAAAAAGGTCATTCATGTTATAGTACCGAGTTCAAAAAGCATTAGGAGACCTCATGTTTCGTTAATTTTCTCGGAAACTACTGGAATCAATCGCAATGTAAACTCGATTTTCTGTCAATTGTGCAAGATGAGTCATTATTTACCTACCATTAAAATATACGCATTGAAAGTCATCACTTTCTTCAAAGTTTTCGCTTGTAACTCAAGACCATCACTAAAAGTTTCCTTATTTCTGGTAAATTAAATACATAAGTAACAGTAAGATAATTACTTTTGATCTCGGTAAACAAGGGTTTCAAATATATTGATTATCGTCATCTGCCTAGCTTTTTCACAACTGTGTTAACGTCAGCTTGAAGTCTCAAAATCAAAATCAAAGTATTTTATTTCACATAAGCCTACTTGGGCACTTATGAAACGTCAGAAGCTAGGTGCACGGTTCCAATTGCTCGTTTCCTATGGAGAAGAGCCGGCAACAAACTCCACGGTTACTCTTTCAAAAATAATTGGCTTTTACAATATTTTCAAATTACAGTGTTAGTAGGCATGGGAGGACAATGTAGGCCTTTCAACAAGTAAGTACCAGGTACTTAACAAAATAGATGTTCAGTAAATCTACAGTCCAATAGGCCTACAAAGTTCTCACATTCACAAAATAGAAAATAATCTATATAAAAGACAAACAATAAAAATAAAAAAAACCTATTTCAGCCAAATGACGTGATTGCTATTACAACTGTAACAAATTGAATAATTATCATGTCCACAAAAGCCACTAGGAGTTGAAATTAAATTTGAGGTATCTATAATAATAGGAATAATGTCAAATACAATGACTATGTCAAGGATGAATGTAAAGAGAATAAACATGGTAATTTGGGAGCAGTTAATAGACTCTTACATAATTATGCCGTTTACTTACATAATAAGTAGTAGTCTAATCGGATGCAGCTGAATACCAGTATTTGATATACAGCGACTACCTATCTGACTTCCATAACCCAGTTACTGGGTAATACGATACCCCTTTGACCTACCATATTGATAAAACCACTAATTATCGATTGTGCAACATGAAACTAACATGTTAGGAACATGAAACTATGTGAGGGACTAATGAATTTGTTGAAACCGGAGTCACATCTGCACGTAATTATTTTAAAAGGTCCCCCCGTTCATTGGGGTTTTTGTCGGATCCGATAGGGCTGCCGAACTTATCAACTAGATTACAATGCCAATAGTTTTCAATTTCAATATGTTTTAGAAAAAGCGATTGTTCATTGTTTTTTTGTTAATTTGTTAAATGTAGTCAGTTTTTACTGTTTAGTGGTCAGCTTTTTTCCCAGCTAAATTGATGTTTATTTGGCAGTAAAGTTTTAAAGTTATTATTATAAAGGTGCATGGTACCATAAAATTTAGCTAGCCTAACCTTGAGTCGCGTCGTACAGTCAAGAGTTAACCTACCTCAAATGAACCTGACATGACCTTCATTTAGCTAGTAAACACACAAAAGAGAATATAAAATTCAACTATCAAAACTCTCATAGTTTTCAATAAAAAATATTCGCTGAAAGAAAACTCCATTTTTTATTAGACTTGCTTTTGTATCACATAAGTATGTAGTACAATTTTTATGTAGCAATTAGTATATTTATAGAGACTAGAGTACTATATGTATAGAGAGAGAGAGTAGTATATATATAGAGTACTATATGTACTTATAGAGAGAGATAGAGTAATCTATCTATCTATAGAGAATAAGTAGTAGTAGTGTAAGTAGAATATGTTTTATCATAGAACTAGTTAGTGCTAATTTGTGTTTTATTGTCATTTAGGTACTAGTATAATCCCGCGAAATTATAACGTTTTTTTTTACATTTTTAATTCATATTCTTTATGGCATCTCTTTAGCTCATGAGTATCCGAATTTGGCCTAGGTCTTAAAGGGGAGGCGTGAAAATTGATTCGCAGCTACAATATATCGGAATGATCAAACCTTTTCTAAACTATGTTGGGGTTGGCTTTCATTTTGACCGAAAGCAGTTCAGTTGCTTTACCAGAATTTTACATGGAGCGACTGCCTACGTGACCTCTACAGCGCAATTACATTTATTTGTTTACTTATTAACCTACAGTAAATAAGACTAAGGTAAAATAACCATAATTTTTCATACTATCACAGTTCTTTTGTTTCACACAATACATGTCTATTTATTCGCAGCAGCGCGCAGCGTCCTTGCATTACCTAGGATATTAATACCCGCGGCACTGCGCGGTCGATACTCAGCCGGTTGGTACAACGCGTGGTGACTGAGGGCTCTTGTGCCACTGTTGTGCGCTGTTGTGCCAACGTTGTGCCCTTACAGCCCTCTGTGCAGGAGGGATTGAGGGCTATCGATTGTTAGTGCACTAGATTGTGGGATATTGTGGTTGTGTTTTGTTTTGTTTATGTTTGGGCTTTTAATTATTGGAAATTATGTTTATAAAAACCGTGTGCCCGATGGGGAAATGCTAAATGCTACCATACAAACTCTCCTTCCCCTTTTTAACCGCTTTAGGGGCAGAATTTTCATAAACCCTTCATTTGTGCTCACTTGTTATGAAAGAAACTCTTGTGCAATTCACGCTTCTAGACCATTTCGGCTCTGCGTTGTTGTGCGGGAAAGTCCGAAAGGGATACCGGGGCCCTTGGCAACAGGCAACTGAAGTAACACGGGTGGGTTTTAGTCAGTAAAAGTCTGACACGTCCTTCCGCTCCGCCCAGAGCGGGAGAAGTCAGTTGATGATTTAAAAACATCAAAAGAAAAAAAAAAAGTCTCTGCGTTGTTTATCAGTGAATTAATATTTTTTAAGGTTTTTATTTAGTAGATTTGAATGGACGTAACAGTTGCATTGTAAAATATGGACCGTATTTCTGTGAAAATAAAAGTGTGCTGAATTTTGGCAAGGTTAGCTTTGTAACCCAATATGGAAATTGGATATTTTTAACACGCAAGTATTAGAAGAAAGAAAAACCTTAGACATTACAACAAATCAGGTACCTAAGGTAATTTAAAGCTGTACCTCAGAGGTATACAACATTATGTGATAAAACGAGAATTTTACAGGACAAGCAAAAATGTGCGGAGTGAAACTTTGAATGCAATTTTGACATAGTTGTTTTAAAGATATTGAAACTAACTCAACAGTATATTTTATTATTATTAGATGGAATTATTATGTATTACACATAATCACAATAAAGTTAATTCCTATCTGATTTTGTGGACTTGAGACTATTTACCTTGTAACATAAATTAACTTAGGTGTTTTAAGACTTAAGTATACAATTTTGTAGAACTGGTTCTTGCGATTTAAATGGTGCAAGAAACATATTTTCAAAAAAAAGTGGAGTTACTATTGTATACCTCTGAGGTACAGAAAGTATTTTACGACATTTTATTAAACAAAACTGTTAAATAAAGCACAAACAATTGAAAAAACAAGTTTAACTACGCGCTTTTATAAACAAAAACGCAAGCCAATCAATGCAATGCTTGCACTACATGATAAAACGGACACCGTTACAATTACCATCTCAAGTAGGTACGTATATACAACCGTTCGTACTGAAAGAGACAATTCCATTTCAGTGGTCTCCCAACCCTCGACATCGGCTATCAGTCGTTCTCGACAATGACTGAATTATGGGAAGCAAATAGTGTACGATTTGTATTGGGAGATTCTTTGTTTCCGTACCCAACAATAGGAAATGTTCCCAAGCTTTGTTGGAGATCTAACTCCCTTTCATGCTTTCTGTTTATACGGACAAGCCATTTATATAAAGGTTGTTTGTGGATCTTGATGGGGGAGGGACGTTCGATGATAATGTCCATTGTTTGGGATATCGATCTTCAAATTTGGAGTAATTTCATAGATATATGCTACTTAGCTATGCCCCGCGGCTTTACCAACCTCCCAAGAGTCTTAGCGTAACCTTCCTCAAGAATTGGGCTATCAAATACATTATTTTTTTCAAATCTGACTGGTACTTTCAGATTACGCGTTCAAACTAACACTCTTCAGATTTATTATATTAGTACTTATATAGATTAGTTATTGCCAACTAATAACGGCCGCACGGGTCGATCGATCAGGTTAAGCTACGCTTGCAGCGGTTGGTTGGTGGATGGGTGACCATCTTTACATAACAAGACCCCTCCGTGCCTCGGAAAGCACGTTAAGCCGTTGGTCCCAGCTCTTATTTGTAGATCTTTGACAGTGGTTAGTCAGAACCTCGAAAGTCTGAGAACCAGTCTTACCAAGGGGTATCGTATTACCCAGTAATTAGGTTGTGGAGGTCCGATAGGCTCCATGTAAGGTACTGGTATTCAGCTGCACCGGTTAGACTGGAAGCCGAAATTCATCGGAAACTTTAGTCCTGACGCGTTGGTCTAGTGATTGCAAGCATAATTGGGAAAAGGCTAGGCAGATGATGATTTAGATTACTTATGTCATCATATATCTACAAGTGTACGATGACCCCTGACCTCAATATTTCCGCACAATAAGTTTAATGAACTCCAATTAACGAAACCGGTTTGTCAAATAGAGAACAAGGACATTTTAATGGAATCCTTCCTAAAATACCAAACGCGACACGTTGGTTTTAACACTGGGCACCGCTTGCGCAGTGCGTTAGCGAAAGCGAGAATTTACTGAAAGTAATTTCGTCTCATATTTACAGAGCCCGAGGCCCGCTATAAAAACGGTCCTCTATTAAAACGCTTTTAATAAACGTCTTCGATTTTGGAGCGAGGGTAGATGTAGAAATGGGCTGTTAGGTGCCGCGAGCCGCCATAACTCAATTATTTCCCGCCCGCCATAACTAATTTAACAGCCTGTGCCAAAGCGTTTGTGTTGTGAGCAAATTGCGAATACTCAAATTGTTTATCAGGACTAAAGAACATAACCCCCTCGTTTCCCCGGAGGGATGGCCAGAGGTGTACCTTTAGTCAATCAATCTGCCTAGCCTTTTCCCAACTATGTTGGGGTCGGCTTCTAGTCAGCTAAATACCAGTATTTTACATGGAGCGACTGCCTATCTGACCTCCACAACTCAGTAACTGGGTAATACGATACCCCTTGGTAAGACTGTTTGTCAGAGTTTCGGGCTTCTGACAACCCGTAACGACTGTCAAAGATCCACGAATGACAGCCGGGACCAACGGCTTAACGTGCTTTCCGAGGCACGGAGGAGTCTCGGTATGTGAAGATGCTCACCCATCCACGGACCAATCCCGGTAAGCGTAGCTTAACCTGTTGGATCGACACAGGCGGCTGTTATTACTTAGCCACGACTCCACGAGCAGAGGTGTACCTTTAGTATATCCATATTTCACCAGTTATGTTTAAGTCCCATGTAATAGGGGGCGAGCCTCTCACACAAATGCAAACTCCGGGATCATCACCATCATCATCATTATTTCAGCTGAAAGACTTCCACTGCTGGACATAGGCCTCCCCCAAGCACCGCCACTTCAACCGGTTCTGTGCTATTTTGGTCTTCACCAGGTCCTCGGTCCACCTTGTGGAGGGCTTTCCAACGCCACGTCTTCCGGTACGCCGGAAGACTGACGGACTCGGACCTCGGGCTACTACACAGAAATTCCAAATAGAAAAACCCAATAACATTTTGCCCAACCCGG
Source organism: Lithophane ornitopus (assembly GCA_948473465.1). NCBI lineage: Eukaryota > Metazoa > Arthropoda > Insecta > Lepidoptera > Noctuidae > Lithophane > Lithophane ornitopus. The sequence goes on along the minus strand of OX419622.1, from coordinate 13,793,814 downwards.
GGATTGAATTCAGTACCTCATGCTCAGCAGTACCTAGTGCTTGTGATCACTAGACCAACGCGTCAGGACTAAAGTTTCCGATGAATTTCGGCTTTCGTTACCTCCACAAGTTTAGTGTATCCTGAAAGTTTTGCAATGTTTCGCAGAAAAACGAGCGCGACAGATATTACTTGGTAACTTTGTTGACAGCGAGATATACGATTCTTTTGACTTCGTCGGCAATATTTTTGGTAACTACATTACATATTACATGAATATGAGTTGCGAAGAAGTTAGCGTAACAATTTATTCTGTACACGAGATGTACGTACCACTCACGAAAACTGTCGAAAAAATTGAAACTATTTGTAACAAGGTGCGTTACCAGAATGTCCTAAGTCAAAATATCCATCTTCATCATCTGCCTAGCCTTTTCCCAACTATGTTAGGGTCGACTTCCAGTCTAACCGGATGCAGCTGAATACCAGTATTTTACATGGAGCGACTGCCTATCTGACCTCCACAACCCAGTACGGTAATAACCCCTTGGTAAGACTGGTTGTCAGACTTTCGGGCTTCTGACGACCCGTAACGACTGTCAAAGATCCACAAATGACAGCTGGGACCAACGGCTTAACGTGCTTTCCGAGGCACGGAGGAGTCTCGGTATGTAAAGATGGTCACTCATCCACGGACCAACCCCGGCAAGCGTAGCTTAACCTGATGGATCGACCCTTGCGGCTGTTATTACGTAGCCAGTAGCTAAATATCCATCTTATACTCCTAAATAATAAAATACGAAATACCTAGCCTAATTATTTATTACATGCGAACTATCATCTCATTAACAGCGCAGACCATTCTTAATTTGCGAGAGGTCAAGCACGACACAACAGTCGAGGGCCGTTCGAAATGAAAGGCTTTCAGAAAGGCTGTAGTAGGGCGCCGAGTGCTCTCCATCCCGCACGCTCACTTTCCGCATTCACGTCATTTCTAGCTGCGAATTCGCATTCGGCTGGCGTTTCGATTTCACCGTACATGCAGGTTCCGAAAAGTCGAGTGAAATAATGCGGGTTTGCTAAATTGAACTGACAGATGACGACAGTTTGGAAAAGTTAAAGTTTCAAAGTCCATTTGAAATATATAAATGTTTTTAAGAAATCTCTCTTTTGTTTTTATTAGGGTACTTTGTAATGGAAGGAAACTAGAAAGAAGAAAATGAGATTACCTAGATCAGATACCTACCTAGATAAAATAAAATGAAAACGAAAGAGCGGGAAATGAGGGATATAAGCTACTAGCTGCGCCCCGCGGTTTCACCTGTATAAGTCTCGATCCCGTAGTAATATTGGGAAACAAGGTATCTTATGTCCATGTGCCAAATTTCATCCAAATCCGTTCAGCCGTTTTAGCATGAAAATGTAATAAAAAAACAAACTCACTTTCGCATTTTTTATATTAGTTAGGATAAATTACAAATATACCTAAATAGATAAGCTGAGTCAATTATTATACGGAATAGTAGTTTAACAAAAACTATATCTATTCCGTATAATTATTGCGGAATAATAATACTAACTTTTTGAAAGAAAACATACATAAGTATTATGATATATAATATATAATTTTATATAAGGTTAGTTTAACCAACCTTAGGTAAATTAATTGTAGTCGAATAAACCGTAAATGGATTCTCTTTAATGGATTTCGTTCATTAGTTATTACAAAAATCGGTGCAACGATCTTTAGGTATGTAAAACAATAGGTCTTTTGACCGTAGTTATCTTGAAAATAGTTAGAATAAACTTAGGTATTTTAATACGTAACCGTAACAAACCCCTGTCGCCAGCTCCGTTAGAACTTTAAGCTATAAAGTCCGCTTGGGACACGTGACAAATGTTTTTCGTTGTGATCTTGAAAGTTTCTTGTGAAGTAAGAAACAAGGAAAGCTAGATGAGCAAAAAGGGGAAAATAACAGAGATATATATCAGTTTGACTATCAACAAACATAATAATATAACAGTCCTTCTATATTGCACGTCGGGATAAGCAGGAATGTACCACATTTTTCCAGCTATGTTTAAGTCCCGTGTATTTGTGTCCAATGTGTATTTTTTAGCACCTTGTGGCTATTTATTAATGTAATTAGTTATTATTTAAAAGTGCTTTTGTATATTGTACTGTCTTTTGTGTGCACCAAATAAATGTTTTATCTATCTATATATTATATGTGGTTGAGCTTATTGCTATCAATCAGGCACTAACCCAGAAATGAAAAAACCAAAGACATAAATATGTCTAGATAGACAGTCAAAGCTGTGAACTCGTCGAAAAAAATAGCGTCCAACTGTTGGCCGCTAAATGCACGCACACTAGAAAAGCACAATGACATGTCGCGAGTCACGCACACCAGCATAACAAAGTTGGCTTGTTTGTTTAGTTTTTTTGTAGCGCGACACTATGAGCATATAAATAAAACAGAAAACCCAATAATAACGGTGTGACTTTGGGACAGAACCCAGGGGGCCAAGTCTACAAATTTACAAACGTGTCAGTGGTCTCGCAATGATGAGTTTTTGACAGATATGCCATAGAAAATCTGTCAAAAACTGATCATTGTCACCACTGACACGTTTGTAAATTAGTAGACTTGGACCCCTGGACTCCAGGTTCAGCAATAGCACTTGCGTCTACTAGACCAATAAGACAGCCATATATATTATGTATTAACTAATATTTTTTCAACTAAGTTTTCCCAATAACCTAGGGAACAAAAGTCGCCGAAAATAAAACGGGTTTGTGTGGAGAAAGCCAAATTGAACGGACAGAAATGTCGACAGCTTGACTCCATTACCAACAAGTTTTAGTCCCGAAGGGTAGGTTCGCTAGAAACTTAGAAATGTTTTCGGTCCTCTAGAAAATTCTTTCCAAAGTTTCAACGATAATGGTTACTTGTTGGATTGTAAAAATATCGCACAAATGTAGGGACAAATTTATGTTGGTTAGGCACATATGACCACTTTCATTGAAATGAAATGAAAGCAATTTTATTACTTTGTGTTAGTTTACGAGTTTCATACTCAGACAAAATAAAAAACCAAGACAGAGCGCTGCGAACAATATAGTGAAGCATGCCAAAACTACACCACCGCTCTGTGCATACACGCTCAAACGCACACATTTACAAACATTTACAATCAAACTACACCAAAATATTTGCACACATGTTTACGAAACCGGCCTCACGTCAATGTTGACAGCGCTCCGTCTTGGTTTTTTATTTGGTCTGAGGTTTCATAACGTACATTTTGAATATTAATATATTATTTTGATTTTAACCTACGTAGTTAGTTTATAACTGATACAATATATTATTGATTTTTAACCGACTTCTTCAAAAAGGAGGAGGTTCTCAATTCGTGTGTATGTTTTTTTTTTTTTTTTTTTTTTTGTGTGTATGTTACTCGATTTCTCCGCCAATTATGAATCGATTTTGATTATTCTTTTTATGTTTGGTAGGTCATGCTTCAGAGGTGGTCCCATATAAATTTTATTAACTTTGCTTGCGTAGTTTTTGAGTTAGCTTCAATATTACGTATTTTTTCCCACTTAGTGTATGTAGATGATATATTGATTGACTCCGTCACTGTTATTTACATAGCAGGTAGGGGTATTCGAATTTGTGTGGGGTAGGTACCACAACTAAAAAGTGAAAAATAAAAACGTTTTACAAAAAAAAACAACCGACTTCCAAAAAAAATCACAAAAAAAGTGAAAAATAACTTTAATTTCGGAAGTCGGTGGCAAAAAACGAAAATTGAAAAGTAAAGTCACCGTAGGTAGGTAGGTATTTTACGGTAGACTTCCTGGTTGTGCAGTGTTCATATAATTTTGTCATTATTTGGAAAACACCTAAGTATGGTATGGAGGTAATAGAAAATACATTTTAAGAAATGTTTTAATACCTAAACAGTATTTTATAACAGTGCAAATATCTAAAATTATCCAAAATGTTATACCTAGCTAATTATCTCTTGAATACGAAATTCTGTTGAACTAACAAGTTGTTATTCAAAACAAAAACAAAACTACTGCGCTAATTGAATGCCACGCAAACTGAATACGTAACTACGTGTTGATTAAGTTCAAAATACCTCTTTGTGTTGATATTTGTGTCTATATTATATAATTTTGCCTCGTGTTTGTACTGGCCCCAACCCGACCCAATATAAGCAGATACTTTTGGGGTGTCCGTGCAACTTCCCAAGGCTTTGTCCCAGTTTCGTCCACGTGTTTTTCAGCGGTTTCAGCACAAAACTTTGCTATGTTGGTTTAATTTTGGTTGTGCAAAATATTGATTGTCAAAGTTTGCACAATTCACGTGGCAGATGATTTATCTGAATATTTCCTACCATAAAATACAGGCTGTTGGGCTAAACACCGTTATCCTTGAAACCAGTGGTTTGGTTTCATTTATAGTACTCAAAATCAATGGAAAAATACAACTTTAATTTTTAAAGAAAATCTACTTTTTACCACAAGAGTATTTCACCCTTTCACCCTAGGACGCTAGGGCAATGAACTTGCGTCTCAGCACGCATGGGTGGCGTAGGACGTGACCTGACCGGCCGCGAGTGCGACCCCTCCCTCAGTCAGTCAGCTGTTTCGCTAGCGAGCACGGTGTCGGATAGAAACTTTTAAAAAATTTTTAATGAAAAACACGTTTTTTTTATTGTTACTAGGTCATTTATTTTTATATTTAAGTCAACTACTCATGGTTTTAGTGACAACGGTATTTACCCTTACACCCTGTATAAAGGTCGAATGAACGCTTCGTAAATGAGACATTATGTGATGCTTTGTATATCACCATCAATGAATCTGCCTAGCTCTTTCCCAACTATGTTGCGGGCTTCCAGTCTAACCGGATGCAGCTAAATACCAGTATTTTACATCGAGCGACTGCCTATCTGATTTCAACAACCCAGTTATGGGTACCACGATACCCCTTGGCAAGCCTGGTTGTTAGACTTGGACTACTACTACTACTAGAGTATGTTTAATTAATATGTATATCAACATAATTTCCGGAAAATGTTAATTAATAAGAAGCTATTTCTTCTAGTAAGTCTTTTCAATTAAAGATATTAACTTTAAATGGATGAGGTTAAGTACAAAATGAGAGTACCCTAAATTGCTTTCCTGTTATTTATCGATACAAGTTAATTTGCGGTTTGGAAACTTTCCCAATAGGTACTGTAATAATATTTCACTTGATTTTATTGAAAACAAGCTATTAAATAGTAACAAGAAATTTTCAGGATTTTTACAGAATTAAAGTTCTTAGTGCAGAGAAGTTGTCTTTAGCTAGGAATTGATCAATTTTGAAAATTGATTAAGGCTGTACTGGTCAAAAACAAGTGACTATGCGGCCGGCAAAGTAACTATGAACATCCATAACTGTCGTGTTTACCAGCCAAATAAATTACTATGAAAACTCTTAACTGTCGTGTTATTTAAAAATGGAATGAACATGGCAACCTAAGAGGTAACTTATCAAAGATTTTATTTAAATTTCGATTTGGCTTGCAAATAGAACTGTTTAAAGTGAAGAAGAAACAAATGAACATATTGGCGCATGAAATAGTTCGTCATTGATTCTGGAATTTTTATTTAATTTACTCAGTTTGTATCTCCGCGCATTGTTTGAGAAAAGTACTATACAAGCCTTGGCCGCAATTGATGGACTCACGTATGTGTGCCTCAGGCTCGCTTCGGCCCACATTTTCACGATCGAATCCCTTGTTGCTGGCCGCGACATTAATGTACAAAAAACTTAAAAGATATGCTGCACTAGAAAAATCCGTTCATGTTTGTGTGGTGTTTTGAGGATATTTGCAACTTTGATTCTTTAGTAGAGGATGGCCACGTTTGACTTGTGGTCGCAAACGCTACTGCTGAGCATGTGGACCTGTGTTCGATTCCCGGGCAAAGTATTACTGGGTTTTGCCATATGGAATATTTCAGTAGCAGCCCGGAGTCTAGATTTGTGCCCGGATGATAACAATAGGCTTGCCCCCTATTATATGGGGCTTAAACATAACTGGCAAAATATGGGTGTACTGTAGGTACACCTCTGCCATATCCTTTGGGGAATACAGGCGTGATGATACGTTCGTTATAGGTTAGAGACCAAAAAAAAAAACAAAAATATAAAAGAAGTGCATGTTTAGATATGTACTGTTTAAATGAAGCGTGGAATATGGCACTCCAGGAACCCAATCACCACCGTTGATAAATTATACTCGATGCTTTTTACATTTTATACTCCCAATATTTACAAAGCCAGCCAATTAAAAAAAGCGACTTTCTAAAGGCACAAATAAAACCTTTTAAAAACGGACCATTAATTCAATATCGGTCCAAAAACACACACGACTCACAAAAAATTAAAAAACGCTTTTGAAAAACCTACGTTTCAATGCGTTTTTTGCTTTAAAAAACGCAGTTTGAAATGATAAAAGGCAGCTCGGTGTATCCCCCTCTAATTGGTCGACGTCGCTGCCACTAATTCTGTTACGTCCTAATGGCTGCCTCTCGTCTGTGTACTAACAATTACGGTGAATAACAGGCTTTAATGTCATATCTGCGTATTGTCTTGGGAAGTTTATTCTGTCCTTTGTTGTGGTTTAAAGGGTTTATATGGAGATATACAGGAGCTCGTGGCTAAGTAATAACACCCGCACGGGTCGATCAGGTTAAGCTACGCTTGCCGGGGTTGGTCTGTGGTTGGACTTGGCCTCGGAAAGTACGTTAAGCCGTTTGTCCCGGCTGTCACTCGTTGATCTTTGACAGTCGTTACGGGTGGTCTGAAGCCCGAAAGTCTGACAACCAGTCTTTGCAAGGGGTATTGTATTACCCAGTTACTGGGTTGTGGAGGTCAGTTTCAGTCGCCCATGTAAAATACTGGTATTCAGCTCTATCCGGTTAGTTTGGAGGCCGACACCAACATGGTTGGGAAAAGGCTGGGCAGATTGATTGATGGAGATGTAGGTATATGTTAGATAACTACTCTAGGAATCTCTACCAAACGTCTTTAACGGCTTGTTAATCGTAACTACGGCCTCGTTAAAATTACCCCGTTACTTGGATTATTAAATACAATAGACGTAGATATATTTACCTTTTCCGCTAACTATTTCTCAAGAGTCATAACAAAACCCTTTAAGAAATCGACACGTGTTTCACCTCACTATCAGGATGACGATTGACCAGTCGCGAACCAGAAAACGACGTCTTACCACGCCGAGCGCCGGACGCAGAGTAAATTCTGCTAAATAAAATCAGCAATTTTTCGTCCAAACTTCTCAATTTTCAACGAAACATTCTGATTTACTGTATAGGCCCTATTAGTTTTTTTTTTTATTGTATCAGAAAATCAATCTAAAAACAACTTATTTGTCCTAATGTCAAAGTCAAAGTCAAAGTCAAATCATTTATTTCAAATAGGCACATAAAAGGCACTTTTGAACGTCAAAAACAGAGAAATAGAACTGATTCTAGTTGCCCCTTCCAAAAGGTAGTTTTCGTATGGAGAAGAATGGGCAAGAAACTCCACCGTTACTCTTTTAAAAATGTTTTACAATATTATTTTGTATACATGAATTATATGTGAAGACGATGCACCTACTACTGGATTACTGTACCACAAAAGGTAAAAAGAATTATAAATGGAGCAATGACAAGTAAATTAATTATGTGATAGATACATGGTGCTCACATATTTACAAACATTGTAAAAGTAAACGATATTACAATATTCCTTACATTGATTAACAAGTAATACTAATAGATCAGTGCATGAGTCTAAGTAATCAGAGTGTAAAAATCTATGACATACAAATAATAGGTCTTTACCTATGAAATTGCCGTTTTGTATGAAAAAATTTAAACGAATTTTTTTCATGAATTTTTTATTTGTATTAATCGAAGTAATCACCCATGCAATCAATGCATCTTTGCCATCGCAGTGGCAGTTTATTGATGCCCTTCTTAAAGAAATCAGCTGGACGGGAGGCAACAAATTCTTCAAAGGCATTTTGTACTGCCTCTCGGGTATTGAATTTTTTTCCCGCCAAGAAGTTATCCAAATTCTGGAAAAAGTAGTAGTCTGTAGGCGCAAGGTCTGGTGAGTAGGGCGGATGACGGAGAGCTTCCAACCCCAGTTCTTGAACTTGGAGACCGTCTGCTGTGCAGTATGAGGTCGCGCGTTGTCGTGCAGGAGCAGCGGAGACGAGCGATTGACCAATGCTGGTTGGAGATGCGCCAGCTTCTCCATCATTGTGTTCAGTTCTTCACAGTACACATCTGCAGTAATGCTCACCCCGTTTGGTAAGAAGCTGTGATGAATCACACCGGCGCTAGACCACCAAACAGTGACCATCACTTTTCTAGGGGTAAGTTTTCGTTTAGGGCATTGTTTAGGTGCTGAACCAGGATCCAACTAACTTGCTGAGCGCTTGCGGTTATCAAACAGAATCCATTTTTCATCGCAGGTAACAATGCGGTTCAAAATTCCTTCATTTGTGTGTCTGTTGAGCAGTGCAAGGCACGTCTCGACGCGTACTTCGCGCTGGCGATCATTGAGTTCGTGGGGCACCCATTTGTCAAGCTTTTTTACCTTGCCAATTTGACGCAAATGGACCAATATTGTTTTGACGCTAACGTCGATAGCTGCTGCTAATTCAGCCGTAGATTGTGTATCATCAGCTTCCACAATCGCCTTTAATTCGTCATTGTCGACCAAAGTCTTCGGACGACCGCGAGGTTCATTTTTCAGGTCGAAATTTCCAGAACGGAAGCGAGCAAACCAATAACAGGTGGTGCGTTGGTTTGTAGTGTTAGCTCCGTAAACGTCGTTGATGTTGCGTGCCGCTTGTGCCGCGTTGCTGCCACGACGGTACTCATATTCCATAATTACTCGAATTTTTAACGTATCCATGATGACGAAAAAGATTGAAATGCGATGAAAATGTAACACTAATCAATAAAGAAATGACTACTTTTGGAAAAAAAAAACCATGTTTTTAAAATAAAATTAATTTGAAATTAGAATTCTTAGCCAAACAAAAATTATTTTGATTTGAAATGGCCAGTACTGCAGAACGGCAATTTCATAGGTAAAGACCTAATATTACAAAATATACCACTAAGTTAGCAACCAGTTTGATTTTGTCAATGTATGGTACATAATTAAGCCATACAACCACCTAGACCATACATCAATTCTTTACAAACGATGTCTCAATAATGTAGCATTAATTATTTCCGTGTAGAACTGGCACACATTACTAAACTATAAATAATAAAATTCTTAATAACACACAATAAATGCTCACTGCGATGTATAATCAACTTGAATGAGTCATTACTGTTTAGCCATCGAATAACTAACAAGACGACTGCTTTTCGAATTATCTTCCTTGAATATTTTATAAGCTTACTCATTTATACCAACATTCACTCACTACTTAACGCGTCACCAATATATCTTGATATGCGGGAAAATAAGGAACTAAAGTTGAATGTATGGAGTTTGACGTAGCTGTGCTTAGCTATTGCTACTAGCGCCACCCCGAGATTTCAAGTTATAGTGGTCAGTCCCTAGTCAGTAGTAATATAGCTGTTAAAAGCGTTTCCTTGTTATGTTTTCAGCGAAATATATGAGAATTGCGATGTTTTATAGTAAAATAAGTACTATAAGTGCATTATTCAATTTACTTCCCAGAACTAGTCTATTAATGTGACGTAAGTTCCTTCTAGAATAAATAGACCATTCTTTGATACCAGGGAGTTTTATTCGTTCGTGGCTTGCAGTTTTTAATGTCTTTGAAGTTATCAGATTGAAATACTTTACATGATTGTAATAAAATTGAAGCTTGAATTTCCATAATATTTAAATATGATGAGTTCCTCCTAAGGTTAAGGAGGAGCTCGTGGCTAAGTAATAACAGCCGCTCGGGTCGATCCATCAGGTTAAGTTACGCTTGCCGGGGTTGGTCCGTGGATGGGTGACCATTTTCACATATCGAGACTCCTCCGTGCCTCGGAAAGCACGTTAAGCCGTTGGTCCCGGCTGTCATTTGTAGATCTTTGACAGTCGTTACGAATCGTCAGAAGCCCGAAAGTCTGACAACCAGTATAACCAAGGAGTATCGTATTACCCAGTTACTGGGTTGTGGAGGTCAGATAGGCAGTCACTCCATGTAAAATACTGGTATTCAGCTGCATCCGGTTAGACTGGAAGCCAACCCCAACATAGTTGGGAAAAGGCTAGGCAGATTGATTTAAATATGATGAGTGCACTGCGCGTAGCTAAAGTATTTCCTTTCCAAAGCAGGTACCCTTTTTACGTAGGATTCACTTCTGAAGGGCATTTTCACAACTTCAAAGTCTGCGTGTAAAACCGTTTCTGTCAAGACATTAACATTGTTCAGAGTATATTATACATCATTTTACACAAGCTGCCTCTGTGCATTGCATGCATTCAGAGTGCTGATGGGGCTCCCCCGATTCTGCAGCACATAAAGGATGTTCGCCGAGTTGTTCGCAAGTAGACTGTTTCTATTCTACTATGCGAACATCCTTGGTGCGCTGGGTTCGGGCTGGCTCCAGCGGTATCCTGAGGGCATTCACGCAGAGGTTCTATTGTCAGTACCTGGACCATTGCTGTATGGTCCACGACGTGACACACTTCGATTGCTTAGTACGTAAACTTCACGTACTAAGCAATGGAATATGTTTATGTGGTCTTTTTAACCGACTTCTTCAAAAAGGAGGAGATTGTCAATTCGTCTGTATGTTTTTTTTAAATGTTTGTTACGCGATTACTCCGCCAATTATGAATCCATTTTGATGATTCTTTGTTTGGTAGGTCATGCTTCTGAGGTGGTCCCATATAAATTTTATTAACTTTGCTTGCGTAATTTTTGAGTTAGCTTCAATATTACGTATTTTTCCCACTTAGTTTATCTAGACGATATCCTGTATGACTCCTTCACTGTTATTTACATAGCAGGTAGTGGTATTCGGATTTGTGTGGGGCAGGTACCACAACTAAAAAGTGAAAAATAAAAGTCGGTGGCAAAAAATGGAAATTGAAAAGCAAAGACACCGACTTCCGAAATTAAAGTTATTTTTCACTTTTTTAGTGTTTTTTTTGGAAGTCGGTTGTTTTTTTTTGTAAAAAGTTTTTTTAATTGTATGTCTTTATTTTTTCTATTTTTGTATTTGCAAAGGTCCTTTTGGTGGACGGAAAAAACATTTTCCAATTTATTTTTTATTTATAACAAACCCGACTTCGTAATATTAATTAATTTATATTATCGTTTATGTACTTGAAATTCGATTATTATAATTCAAAGATTTCTTATCAAAAGAATTCTAATATGAAGCAAGGGAGATTAAATTGAAGGACGCTCTTATAGAAGCTCTCGTTTTTAATGTTATTAAATTAATGTCTATTAGCGAGGGATATAATTTAATGAAACTGATGAGTTATCTACAGCTTTATTAAATTGTATACCTCAAGAGGCAGTATGAAAACACAGATAATTAAAAATGGTCCAAAACACGATACAAAAATAAAATGTTAGTCTCGTTTGTCTGTTATGCCAAATAATGCGAAAATACTAAACTTGATTTGATGAAAAGGCCTTTGCTTGTAAATTGAGGGCACATTCATTTTAAAGCCCCTAATAAGTCACAAGCCATAGCTCCTAAACTTTATTAATTAAATATTCCCAAACAAAACGCGAGAATTCGGGCCATAACCCTCCCGTGCCGTGTCTCACAACTGGAATGGAACAAACAACCCTCAGTGCTGGTCATTAAACTGGTAACAGTGGAACTACACTCGACGTTTTACGGGTTAACATTACAGTACATAAAAACTCCGCGGTACGAGACCGCTGGGAGCCTAAAAATAAAATTCCTAGTGATAAAAAGAAAATTTAACTTTGGATTATTAGAATTTATGAAAATTATTAAACTATCTAGGTTACAGCATTAATTAGCGTATTACTTTAAGCTTAATCCTTACTAATATTATAAATGCGAAAGTAAGTCTGTCTGTCTGTCTGTCACGCTTTCACGCCAAAACTACTAAACCAATTTAAATGTATGGTACACAGATAGTCTAGAGCCTGAGAAAGGACATAGGCTACGTTTTACCGACATACCACGCGGGAGACGCCGCGGGCGGATGCTAGTATAGTATTGTTGGAATCAAATGTACATACTAGAAATCATCAGCCTATAGCAGTCCACTGCTGGACATAAGCCTCTCCAATTACACGCCATTCAGCTAGATTCTCGGCAGCTCTCATCCAGCCGCTACCAGCCACCTTGCGAAGATCGTCACTCCACCTAGCCTGAGGGCGTCCTACCTTACGTTTAAATTTGCGGTCTCCACTCAAGATCACGACCCAACGGTCATCAGTTCTACCTCTAATATGGCCGGCCCATTGCCACTTCAGCTTGCTTATTCTGTGAGTTATGTCGACAAATTTGGTTTTCTACAGTATCTCCTCGTTCCGGGTTCAATCCATAATAGAAATAAGTCTTATAAAAGTCCTGTAAAAATATTAGTTGCTCTTACTACGGCACAAAATACAACAAGAAAAGAGGGTAGTGTGTCATTTAGCTTCTAGACAATTTTTATAATTCTTGCGTTCCTATTTCCAGGCAGAATGTACATGGTTCACTCCTATCTACTCCACCTGTATTTTATTTAATGTAACTATATTTAGTTTAACCTGTATTTAGTTGAATTTTACGGAGTTAAATGTAATTTAATGTAACTGTATTTAGTTTAATTTAATGTAATTAAATGTAATTGAATGTAACATAATTATATTCGTTGCAAATAAAGAATTGATTGATTGATTGAGTGATACAGTTTCTGTGGCGTCATTGATATATTCTCCTACTACACATTACATACATTGCGAATAACGTAGCGAGTCATAGTACAACTATCATTATAGTTATAACAAATAAAGTGGTTTGCGTTAAGCCATTTCCCATAGTCAACTGCTACACTAAAAGGCTACGCCGTAGACCTCGTAGCGTAGCTACGAAAATGCTACGAAAAATAGTTTTCTGTAAAATTGGAAAAGAAGGCAAGAATTACGAATTACTTCCCATTACTATAATTTTAAACAATTGTTACCAAACAGCTACGAGTTTTTTTGGTTCAGACTTGCGTGAAATTACCAAGGACAGTGTAGGCACAGTACGTTGACCCTTGCTCTTCTTTTGCTGGTAATAGGGAAATATAATAAGAGATGTTAGCATAAAAATATATGAAGATAGAGTTAATGATTTTACGTAATTTAATTTTATGCGAGATTTTTTCCAACTATAGGTTACAACTACGAGTATGTACATTATTTGTTATAATCCTGTTTTATTTTTACAAAACTAAGCATAATGAATGCTTTGTGTACGATTTTGATACATTATCTCTCTAAATTTTTCACTTTCTCATTTCTATAAATAACCTTTCCATTAAAAATAACAAAAATATTTATATTAGCTTAGCTTATATTTATAATAGCAGTCGTTTCACAGTGCGTAATATTATACAACCTAAAAATAAATTGGTGACGAATACGAAGTAACCTTCCATTAACCGTTCCCATTACGCTAAATAAATAATTTCAGACAACATTTTACTGAAACTGAAGCAAAAACACGTGCCAATCCATTCAAACATAAAATATTTTATCACTTACCTTGCAGAATCGATCTTCCTATGCTCGCCACATGTTTTACAAAAACACTGGTCGAAAAGAGGATAAAATTAAACGTTTGGCAATGGAATGTTCAAAATTTCAAATATGGAATTCTAGTGTTGTGTCGAAGTCGGGATCGCGTATCGTTCGGTACGCGGCGCGCGGGGCACTGACCAACACTGGCTGCGCCGCGCCGCCTGCTGCGAACAACGCGCGAAAACCTTAAAGATGGCGGAGGGAAGATGGGTGAATAGGCGGAATAGGGGTTGCTTTTGCTTTATTATACTATTATTCGGTAAGTAGAAAAAAGGGGTTGAGAAGGGTTGGTGCGAAACATGATACAATTATGTATTTTTTTTAATGTGAAGATATAATTTTTTTAAAGAATCAGTCATTATTTTAGAACCAATATGAATCTGCTAAAATGTAGTTTTAATAAAGCACTTTCTTAATTGCAACAAGTTGTGCTTAAAGGTAGGAAGAAAGGATCAATACATAGCGCTGTCAACAGTGACGTGAGGTCGGTTTCGTAAGCATGTGAGCACTGAATTTACTGTGCGGTGAGGTGTAGTTTGGTTGTAAATGTGAGCGTGTATGCACAGAGCGAGGTGTAGTTTTTGCATGCTTCACTATATTGTTCGCAACGCTATATCTCCGTTTTTATTTGGTGTGAGCTTGTAATAAAGACTCTTATTTTTCAGACAAATAAGGCGATCTCACTGCAAAAAAATACAGGAAATGTGCAAATGTGAACCGTTAATTTTAATTATGGAATCATCAGGCCAGCAACGAATGCCACATTATTTTGTGAAACAATCTTTGGTTTTTTTTTTCGGTATTGCAACCTTGCACCTTCTACCTACCTACATAATCTGTGTCATCCGCCCATCCGGGCGGGTGGGTGTACTCGATACGTACCCAGCACCCGGAAGCCTCGCTCGCCCTTTACGGACCTTTGTTTCACCTAACAGCCTCAGCCAATTATAATGTCTCATCATTCAATGGTTCAACCCTAGCACAGTTCATTTTTTAATTTCCTTTCAAATAATGAGGGTTTATTTTGAATGTATTGTAGGTAAATGATGTAAGTCATTTTATGTTTTTGTGTTCTGTAATGATGATACATTTTTGTTTTGATTTCATCATCGCACAGGATAATTCAAAACCCGCGGCAGTAAGTCAGACATAATTAAAAGAATCAGCCAAAAAATATTTAAAAAAATCAAAAGACTGTGACGCGCCGCCGCCGGTATATTTACAGAATTTATCTTCACTTAATTTTATTTTAGTTTCAAAAATAAACCGCGCAAAACTATACAAAACATATGTTATCAATGTCGAAAAGGGTTTTAGCTTTTCGTGGAACATTACCAAAATGCTATTTTTACCACACAACAAAGTTAAAAGTAACTTTATAAATTGGTAAAGGCTTTTTAATATTTTACTAAAACCGTTTTTCCCTAAGTTAAAGGAAACATTTTCCCAATTTTCCTATTACAGAAACAACATAAGCCCATTAAAACTTTCAGAATTTCAATCACAAGATAATCCAAACTTAACGGGAAAAAATATAAATGTTTTTGTTTACGAAATATTTCCCTCCGAAAAACCAATCAGCAACCCGTCAAAGACAATAAAATATCGTAGAATATTTTTCCACTCACTCTATTATCGTTTATCATCGACCATAGACTGCCAGACTCCATAAATTCGATGTTCGAACGACTTTATGATAACAAAAGACTTGACCAATCAAAACTTCCAGCTTCCCGTAATCTTTCCCACCTGTACTATTGCTATTCCTTTCTAACACTATATTTAGAAGGGAGATAGGTTTGCTTCTGTTGAATGTAAGGTTTATACCGATTGAGGTGGGGATAGAAAGGCTTTTGGTCGGAATCAAAACCTCGTCGGCTGAAAGTTTCCACAATAACTGTCAAGGCATAATAACCAAGCCAACGGGGAGGAAGTTGGTCCGTTAATGTTGCCAGCGATGAAAATGTTTAATTTATGTAGGTCCCTAATAAATCTCTGGAGTCATTAATATCGATGTTCATGTGGGTTTGAATGGAGGGATCCTATTGATAGATGGGCAACACTGGGTCTGTTCGGTGATAAATGTCATCCATCTGGTTGTAAATTATGAAGGCAAACGAATATGGGATTGTATTTTTGTTTCCATTTCTATTCTCGAACAACAAATATAGGTGTTTATTTTTCGGTTTATTGGTTCATCCTTCCGCAGGATGTAAGATCTAATTTCATTTTGATATTATTAATTAGTAATTAATAAAAATAAGGGATGACGTCTACTCAACGCTCATCGGATCGGCATTATCCCTCAATAATCTTGCCTTGGCATTTATGAGCGATGTTTGTTTTATTTCCAAATAAGTGTAGGTACCTATTATTATTATCCAGTCTGTTATATATTATTTATTAACTAGCTGATGCCCACGGCTTCGCCCGCGTGGATGTCGACTTACTCGAGAACCACTCTATTCATTGGAATAAAACTCGTACAGGACGACAGACAGACGCGGCGGAGGACTTTGTTTTATAATATGTGAGGATATGTTAACCGAAATAATTTCGGCATAACAAGAGCGATGTAGTCTCAAAATATAGATATTTATTTTAATCTCTGCTGTCACATAAACATATACTATAGTCATTAGTGACAAATTAAATATATTTTATTCACTGTTATAAATGTATTTTCAAATAAAAAACCAATATTATTTATAAACTACTCAAGCCGATACTACAGCTTCTCGTCCTTATCATCAAAATTTTATAGAAAGCCCTCCGTGCTTCCCTTCTGAAACTAGGTATTAAAAGTAGTTATATAAGCCATCGATTCTGAAAGTTTGGGAGCGATGGATAAACTCGAGTTATCAATCAAGATTTGAGGAGCCATCAAAGTTGTTCCCTGTGGCAATATAACCTATTACAGCGAGTATTGAGAACCGGCGTTGGAGCCCTACTATCGGCATACACTTTGTTTTAAAATCGTATACTTAGATGAAACAATAAGGGGTTTATTTATAAACGTCGCTTAAAGTTAAGTGACGTTCAAACGTCAAAAATGTATGGATAAACGGTCGCTAATCATTAAAATAAACCCTTAGAGCCCAACGCATAAAGAATTTGACTCTAAATTGCGAGGTAGTGCTTTTAAATACCATTAATTACCCTACTGATGGACACTGGTTTGTAACATCATGAAAAATTCTGATGGAATACCTACTTATTAGTAGATATTTGATGAATCTTTTTGAACCGTATGCGTACCTATATACAAAAGAAACGTCACTTACGAAGTTACAAGTGCCTGCAGTCCAGCACACAGCGTTGTGTAGGTATACTATAAAGGCTATCTGAGGTGGTAGTGAAAACTCTCAGCTACCGAATACTATCGTCATTTGTCATAAATAGTAAGGACAGACAGACACAGAGGCCTTAGACAAAGTGACATTCTATCAGCGATAACGATGATGGAAAAGGCAAAAATGTATAGAACTGACATAAGCTATCGAAAAGCTTATGTCAATCCTGTTGAAAGTCGTTGTAGAAATAACGAAACGCTTTCGAAGCCATTGTCACTTGACCACTAGGACCGGCCGGCGACGCGATGTGGTAACGTTCAGGGGAGCATGGATGTCTTTCGGCTGAAATGATGATGATGACTCAGAAGCTGAGGTCTGCTACTGGTGTTTTATAAGATTATAATAAAACCTTTTTCTTTTTTTTCTGTATTATAGAAACTTCGCTCTTTCATTAACATAATTAACGAATATGCATGGAAGATCTCTTTTGTTTAAAAGCCACCAGTCGACATTAAATCCCAACACTTTATCCTAACAAAAAAACACTCAAATAATATATAAGGAAATATATTACATGCTCGAAGTAATCTTCAAACCCACTGAACCGATTTTAAACATTCTTACTCCGAAATGAAATGACACTTCAGATGGACATGGGTTACATTTTAACCACACCAGCGAGTCTCAAGAGACGGTCTAAAAGGAAAAAGGATGTTAGTTATTCTTGTAACGTAACAAACAGACTGAAAAATTGTTTGTAATACAATATTTATGTAGTATGAGGTTTTGCGCGGTGTTTTTGAATTATACAGAGGAATTGTATTGAGAATAGCAATACTGTTCCAAAACCAAATGTCATGGGATTAAAATGTCTCGCATAACAAAACAGGCGTTGCAGTTGCAGTTTTGTACGTTTTTAAATCTCCATTTATAGCAATTTTTTTTTCGTTTTAGCTTCTGTGTGACTGAGGACGTGTTGATAACAGCCGCTCAGGTCGATCCATCAGGTTAAGCTACGCTTGCCTGGGTTGGTCCGTGGATGGGTGACTATTTTCACATATCGAGACTCCTCCGTGCCTCGGAAAGCACGTTAAGCCGTTGGTCCCGGCTGTCATTTGTGGATCTTTGACAGATGTTACGAGTCGTCAGAAGCCCGAAAGTCTGACAACCAGTCTAACCAAGGGGTATCGTATTACCCAGTAACTGGGTTGTGGCGGTCAGATAGGCAGTCGCTTCATGTAAAATACTGGTATTCAGCTGCATCCGGTTAGCCTGGAAGCCGACCCCAACATAGTTGGGAAAAGGCTAGGCAGATTGCAGATTGACCAACTTGCTACAGCATAACTGCAATTATACTGAGCGTTGTAGGTAACTAATGATGACAGGTTGATCAAAAAATTATTACTTATGTTTGGGCTACATTGTCGCGTTATCGCGAACTATACTTCGCGCGCTCTCTGTTGCTCAGCGAGACTTCGAGTGGTGGGCGAGAGAGAGCGAAGTTTATTTAAGAATAATAAGAATATAAGAATAACGTTATCATAGGTCCGGTCTGCACTCTTTTTCCAAACCATTCCAACCCCTGTAAGCCATGATATAAATGGAAACCAACAGGAAACTGCATGGTCTTAGAACCCACTTCACTACAATACAATCAGAAATAAAAACTTTTTACAAAAAAAAAAAGGTTGTTTTTTTTTTTGTAAAATGTTTTTATTTTTCACTTTTAAGTTGTGGTACCTACCCTACACAAATTCGAATACACTACCTGCTATGTAAATAACAGTGACGGAGTGAAACAATAAGTGGGAAAAATACGTAATTATTGAAGCTAACTCAAAAACTACGCTAGCAAAATTAATAAAATTTATATGGGACCACCTCTGAAGCATGACCTACCAAATAAAAAAAAATCATCAAAATCGATTCATAATTGGCGGAGTAATCGCGTAAAATACATACAAAAAAAAAAAAAAAAAAAAACATACAGAAGAATTGAGAACCTCCTCCTTTTTGAAGAAGTCGGTTAAAAATAGCTAAAAGATAAAAAGAGAACCGAAAAATTCAAATAATATCACTCCCATCCCCATGTTACATCATTGACGAAGAATAATCTGTAATCAGTTCTATTTATTTGTTGTTGACGTTCAAAAGTGCCTTAAAAGTGCCTATTTGAAATAAATTATTTGACTTTGATTTAGACGACTTCATACACCACCAACAACGAATAGTTTTTCCGACAACCGCTGGTAGGAGTAGGAAGTTAAATTGGATGCACGGAGCGGCCGACAAGTTACGCGTACGACGTACCCTCTGATGAAGCCTTTTAGAGATTCCATATGTTCACCTTGGGGTGGATAGGGTAGTAATATTCCATGTTTTTGTTGTTTGTAATCTGCTGGCTGTTTTTGAGTCAGAATGGATAGGAACGTGTTTTGTGAGGTGAAATTATGAATAGTTTTGGGTCTTGAATACTAAATACATTTACGCTGACCCCAACATGGTTAGGAAAAGGCTAAGCAGATGATGATACTTCCTTAAGCATGCTTTTCCTTCCTTTGAAGCAAGTGATAATTATACAATACGCACAAGAATCCGAAAAGTCCTTGGGTTCGAACTCGAGACCTACGACTTGGCAGATAACGGTCACACCTTTACTATCACTACCCTGAAAAGAAGTATAGATTCAAAGAACGTTTTGGTCCCCAGTAGGCAGTGCCGTAATGAGCCTTTTATGCGCCCGGTGCGAGCTGCTATAACCGCGCCCTTGAAATATTTTCTTATCATAACTGGTTCTGACAATAAAATGGATTGTCTATAAAAATAAATAATAGGTATTGTTAGTGGTCTGGTCATTTCTGCGCCCCTCTAGGGTCTGCGCCCTGTGCCTGGGCACCGCTGGCACCGCCTTAGTTACGGTACTGGCAGTAGGTGTCAGTAACACTTAAGTTAGTCCTAAAGTAAACATGCAGTACCAAGTATCTGTAGTACCTCTACTTAACCGTTCGGGGAAAACAAGCGTGAAGCGTTAAACCTTCAATAAGAAACGCAAAAAAAAAAATATTACCAATAAAAAAATTAAAAAAATGTGTAGTGAAATATTCACAAAACTATTAAATTGATACGTAAAAGAAACACTCTGTACAGAACACTTGTATTTCAACGTAGAAAGACAAATGTGTACTAGTGTGCGTGTAGCTACAGAGTATTTCTTGTCCGTTCAAGTATTTAATTGGGTTCACTACGAACAAGGTGCGATGAAAAGGACTATTTGTGCACGAAGTAACAGTAGAACACTCGTCTCCTAAGGCACAGGTTTCCCCCAGTTTAGGAGGCAGGGTTTCCACCATTCCAGACACCTTTTTACAACCAATTGTTTTTGTAACCTACATTTACTACTTTTTGTAACAAAGGTATTTAGTATCAATAAAGTTATTTTTCTTATCAATATAATATTTTTTGTGAATATTTTTAATGATAATATTTTTTTTGCATGTTTAGACGTTTTTTTTTTTGCATGTATAGATGATTTTTTGCATGTATAACTATTGTAGGTTAACAGGAACGCCGTTCGTTAGATAACATATTGTATATTTAAAAAAACTTTTTACAAAAAAAAAAAAAACAACCGACTTCCGACTTTTATTTTTCACTTTTTAGTTGTGGTACCTACCCCACACAAATCCGAATACCACTACCTGCTAAGTAAATAACAGTGAAGGAGTCAAACAGGATATCGTCTAGATAAACTAAGTGGGAAAAATACGTAATATTGTAGCTAACTCCAAAATTACGCAAGCAAAGTTAATAAAATTTATATGGGACCACCTCGAAAGCATGACCTACCAAACAAAAAAAGAATCATCAAAATCGATTCATAATTGGCTGAGTAATCGCGTAACAAACATACAAAAAAATTGAGAACCTCCTCCTTTTTGAAGAAGTCGGTTAAAAATCTATTCTATTCTGTTTCTACACTGTATTTATTACTTAGAAATTTAATTCATTACTTAAAACCTCCTTTGAGAAGAGCCAATCGCAACTGCAACTAACAGCACAACTAACAAGATGTACGCAAATTCAATGCACACCATAGTCAGATTATCTTACTAAGAAACTTCCTCGTTGCCCGTCTGTATACAAAGCCTTCCTTTCAGGCAGCATTAACGGTTTGTTTGGCAGACTGTCCAAGTTTATAATGAGCTGATTTGGTTTTAGAAAAGTTTTATAGTTACTGCCATTAAATACTGTTGGGGTGTTTTCATTGGTCGTTCGAAAGTCTGCGAAGTTAATAAAGGACTTAATTTTTGTTAGCGTGTACTGTATACAGATGGCTAAGTAACAACAGCCGGGTTGATCCATCAAGTTATCAAGATAATCCGTGGATGGGTGACCATCTTTAAATACCGAGATACCTCCGTGACTTCGAAAGCACGTTAAAAAAAAAAAATTATGTGGTTCGTCAGAAGCCCGAAAGTTTGACAACCAGTCTTACCAAGGGGTGTCGTATTACCCTGTTACTGGGTTTTGGAAGACAAATAGGCAGTCGCTTCATGTAAAATACTGGCATTCAGCTACATCTGGGTAGACTGAAAGCCGACCCTAACATAGTTGGGAAAAGGGTAGGCAGATGTATACAGTTACCTTATTTCTTGGATGTGGTGTCAGTCTATGGCAGCTCTAGGATTCATAATAATATCTCTAGATAAATGTGTTTTTTTTTTAAATATCTAGGGCTGATTTGCAACCCGTCGGATAGTTTGGGATGGGATTTTTAGTATTTTAACTAGTTTTTAGTAGTCTACTGTAGTCCCAGCCATAAGCCCCAATCTCTAAGCCATAGCTTAAGGGGCCGGCGGAGCATCGGTCGCAACTACAACTCGAGTGCTGCAAATGTTACGCTAGTGTGCAATTGACTGACATTTGCTTGACGCGATAGCACTACTAGCTATTGAAAATTTTTCATTTTGGATATGTTCCGTAATACCTAAAATTATGAATGAAAACTTAAGGTTTTTTCATTTTTTTCGATAATTTGTAATTCATAATATAAGCTATGTTTCTGCTAAAACAATATTACAAATATTGTTGTTTATAATACATAAAGAACAATATGAAAACATGTTATTTACGCTGTAAAAATGAGCGAAATTAAACTTCATTTTAGGTAAGATTTTTGTGAAAAAAAAGTTGTAGGAATCTTGATAAATAATGTCTAAATCCGAAAATCAAGATAATATGGTGGAAATATGCTCAAATTGCTAATGATTTAGGTGTTACGTTTGTATGGAAAATTCATTGGTCGCCGTATTCTTAAAGAACGTATAAATATGCTTATATTCGAATCACAGAAATGTGTCTACTATCCAGTCATAAGTTACTAGATTATTATATTTTAGATGTACTGAGTTAGTCGCATACGTTATGTTTTAAGTAAATATTTTTAACTTGTGAATATAACACCACTCCTTTTTGCAGCCTTATAAAAAAAAATGGTATTTGCCAAGATCCAGTTTTTCCCTTTTTCTATTCCCAAACAAAAAAATTTAGACAAAAACAAAACTGAAATCAGTAACAATTAAAACTGGTAACAAAAAGACGTGCTCAGCGACGTGCATAGAGGTGCCTAGTGAAGGGCGCTCGATTTTAACGATGCGACGTCGAGGGCGCTCGGCAGAGCTCGGCGACACCGCAACTGTAAGTAGGAGAGATAGTTTTAAAAACCCTGTGTGTTTACTAACATATTGGGTTGTGGTAGATAAGATTTTCATCAGATCAGGGGGCTTAAAACGGTCACTTTAGCAGAATCATAATATGGAAATATTTTGTATCATCGTAAAATGTCACAAACTGACATCATAATATGATCTGCGTGTAATTCACAATACGAAATAATTGATCAGTTTTCTATGGAGATTCGTAAAATGGTCCAAAATTATGAATTGCTTTTATGTCAAATTAGAGGAATTGCTAATGACAGCTGGGATTCAGGAAATGAACTGCTTTTAGAGGAATTGCTAATGTGGCCGGTTTAGGCCCCCTGGAAAAGATATTTGGGCTGTTTTTTTGAGCCTTTGGGAGTGTGAAAGGACACTGTCTCCTAAGTTTCCCTTCAGTTTAGGAGGCAGGGTTTCCACCATTCCAGACACCTTTTTACAACCAATTGTTTTTGTAACCTACATTTACTACTTTTTGTAACAAAGGTATTTAGTATCAATAAAGTTATTTTTCTTATCAATATGGTGGTGAATAAAGAAAGCAATAACGTGCTTTGTCATATACTTCTGTGTTAATACTATGTATTTAGAACTGGAGTGGCGTGTCTTCTTCTCTCATACGTCTGTTTTAGGCTTAATTTCAATGTTCACATCTTTTCTCGACATAAAACTACCACAAAATGAAGTGTTGTACCTACCTACTAAATCTACGTAGTATGGTCAGTGCACTGCATTACCTTTTACAGGTATGAGGAACAGGGTGTAAAGTTCACTCAGCCTCTATAGGGAAGGGAGGATCCTCCGACCAGATGGGTGTTGTGTCTGGCGGGCAACTGCCCGGTGATTGATGTCGGGAAGTTATATATAAGTTGATCGTGCGGTAAACTCTGTTTTCGCGATGTAGGATTTGTGTGACGTCAGGTATTTGATGCTTAGTTCGCATGTGGCGATGTAGATGCCGCCTGACACCTCTTACAATGAAGAAGAGGGGAAAAGGGTTATACAGGTCACCTAGATCTACAAAACACGAAACAGTTAAACCAATAAGTACACAAGTTTATACTGTAAATATTTTCCCTGAACATGAAAATTATATCCTTTGAACTAGTTGAATTTATCTAAAGAGGCAAAAAATATGATTGAATCAAAGAACATTAATGAGTTTCCATCAACCTTCATCTACCACCGGTAAACATAAAATAAAACTCCAAATAAACAGACATTTTCTATTTCTATTCAGCTCATACATATCCATGACAATATAGTATGTCGGGCACAAACCAGGTTTATTGGGAACACCGTGCCGGCTTCTATTCTAGATCCTTCCGCTCACAGTCAGCCGGTGAAATTGGATGCACGTACGTTGATTCACGTATAGGCCTTACTATGAGAACGATTTTCACACAGCTTCTGAACGTTTTTTGGAACAAATTTCTATAAACTGGTAGAAATCGTCACGTAACAAAAAAGCCATGCGACTTTCTCTCTCTCTCTCTCTCTCTGTTTCTTTCTATTATTATGTAATGGAAAGAGACAGAGGGAAAATTTTCATACTGGTTTTGACGTTAGTGAAAATCCAAGATGGCGACTGCGAAAATTTTGTTTTTGTTTTAAATAATACGTGAGAAGGAACTTCGTTCCTGACGGTGTTCCCCTGGCCGCATTCGTTTTTTTATTCTATAGACTCGCTTTTAATCCCTATTTTATGTAGGTAAGCTACTAATATGATGCATTATAAGTTTTCTTACTAGAGACGAATGAGAAAATATTCGAAACAAACGAAAAAAACACACTGCTACTCAGCACAAGCGCTGTCTTCATAGATGTATTGTTAGTCAAAAGTATTACCCTAATTCACGACCTAAGAAAGTCGAAACTAGAGAAATTTATAAAAATCGTAATCGTCAACATGCAATGAGAAAACGTGGTGATGTGCACATGCCTTTTCTGATTAAATAGAGGTCATTGCCCTGTAGTGGGCTAATGATAAACCGGTTTTATTACACACTTGGACCCCTGCCCATCCCCCTCTAAGTGTAACGCGTACATTTTTTATGCCAGATTAATTAGGGTCGCCGTATATCGCGAAACCTCGCAAGCTCCGAATACGATCATAATATCTACCTACTCATTTATGGTTTTGTTTAATTAATCGTGCCGGAGTATATGGGGAAACTATCTTGATTAAATATGTTAGTTTTTCAATATAGATTTATTGAAAAACTAATACATTTAATCAAGAATCCAACAAAATCATCGTTATTTTAGGTATCCCCGAGATATGTAACAAAACGAATAATTTCTTTGATAAAAACTTAAGTACTTGTTTATGCCACACTATACATAATCGTGAACACTTTCATCTTCAAGCCTTTTTTATTCAACATCTTGTTTTCTATACTTAGAAAACACACAGTCATAGCAATTCGGTGATTATTCACGTGTATCATAAAACCAAATACACCTCTAATGAGATTCCGAGAACCAATAGTTATGTGAAAGCACCAGGTAGCGATCACGATTGCCTTTAAAAAACATTTCGCTGCAAATCTCCTTTGACGGAACGCGAACTTCCACGGAACTGTTTGATTAAACATACTGAAATAAAACGACCAAATGCGATTCGGACTCACACACAAAGGGTTCCGTACAGTATTTAGCAAAAACGCCAAAAAAAAACATGTTTCTTGTATGGTAATATATTTTATGGTATGGTATATATATTTTGTCATTTATTTTTACCTATTTTTTTTTGTTAGTATAGCGGCAATAGAAATACACAATATTTTGTGAAAATTCCAACTGTCTACCTATAATGAGATACAGCATGCTGACAGGCAGACGGGCGGACGGACGGACAGCGGAGGCTTAGGGTTCTGTTTGGGTACACCCTTAGGGTATAGAACCATTAAAACATGTTTGTTTTGTTCTCGAACGTACACTATCATTGGAAACGGAAACCATGAGGAGATTGATTGGAAATTGAGCGAACAGTAGAAAGATGGACAAGTCGGAATTTGCGCTCTCACGCCCCTAGCCGCCGCAGGAGACGCCCTGGGCGTCTGGAGTCCCACGCGGATTCCCAGCCACCGTAGGCGCGGACTTGCGGACGGTGATCAATGGGTAGCTAGCCTTCCGATAAGGACCAGGCCCGGGTCGACAGCGCATCGTGTTCCACGTGCGCTTCAAAGACATGTCAGCACAATTGACGGGGTCCCCTAGGACCTATGTCTGCGAGGGTTGCTGGAAAGTCCGAAAGGGATACCGGGACCCTTAGCAACAGGCAACTAAAGAAACACGGGTGGGTTTTAGTCAGTAAAAGTCTGACTCGCCCTGTCGCTCCGCCCAGAGCAGTAGAAGACATTTGATGATTTCCTAACCTCAAAATAAAAAAGGTAACTACCCTATTATTTGCCAAATAAACAGCAATTACACCAGCAAAAAACAGCCTTAATTTCTTCTAAAAACTTCCTCATTTTCTGAAAACATTCTCGGTTGGATGTCGTCGCATGATTTGCAAGAGGTTCTGACAACAATGCAAAACGTCTCCGCGTCGTGAAGCCAAGCTTGCGGTTATATTAAAAAGCGGGGGTGAACGGGAATTGATTAGCTGTCAGCAGCGGCAGCCGGCCACAGTCGGGCTATAAAACCCGCGGAATATGTGCCACAAGTATAGCTTTAAAATACTGGGAAATGCGGGCCAGCCTTTATTGCTGGGAAACACGTTTTTGGGTCAGGGTGGAACAGATGGGCTATTATATGAATGGTCTCCAGGGATTGTCTGTCTTTTTATTATATCTGCTTGTGGAAGTATAATAATGCTATTATCTCCTTTATGAATGTCCAAGAAGCCACACACTTGACTTAAGCTTTTGTGATCGATGATAATGCCATAATCTAGTTGTAACCTTTTTATTACAATCATAGAATGCATAGCGATCACTTTGTGAAATAAGTAAGGGCAAGGCAACTAGTAAACCATAATTCCATTGAGATAAATGGAAATATATAAAGGAGCGCTACGCGGTTTGCTACGCTCGTAGACCCTCTCGTAGATGGTCTACACTCGTAGCAGTCGCAGCACCTCTCCTTTCTTGGCTCCATTTAAGATTTTGTTGTGAGGACACTTAAACTAACGAGCTCTGACGCCGTCAATCCAGCTCAGCTTTATATTTGTTTGAACAAGTACTATACATACTTTCTACAGTTTTCTTGGGAGTGCAAATTACAATTGAAATTAAAGCCGCTTTAAAGGTAAGAAATTGACATAGCTATACTCTAAAGGTTTAGGTAGTTAAAAAAAGGTAAACAAATCGTTAAAAGGGTTTTTTATAGTTGACACTTTCGTGTTTAAAAATACGTTATAACAAAATTACATTTATTTTCGATCACGGGATAGTTTCCTCTTTTATTATAGTATGCTAAACTTTATCATTTATTCTTAAACTACTCTTCGTAGATGTAACTGCTTGAACATAATTTTTTAGTTAGATTTATTATAATGATATAATATTTTGTAATCTGTCTATTGTGAAGAGCCCAAAAAGACAGGTTCCAAAAACCTTTTAGAAAATACAACGAATTAGATAACGTTGCTAAATTAAAGAGTACAACGGTGACGTAGTTTGGCAACTGAAGGGGCAGGTATTACGTTTAGTCGGTTAATCAGACGCCTTTGTTGACAGCGCTAAAAGCAGAACAGAAAATGTTTAAATTAGACAAATTACTTGATGATACCACTGAACGCTTTATTATTAATGTAACAGATAGTTCATCAGATTCAGATTCAGAATAGAGCCTATTAATATGTGACTCTATATGATATGATTTTAACATTTGAAATAAGAGGTTTAGCATCTATGAGTCACCTGGTTTTTTTTGTTTACCCTTTTTTAACTACCTAAGCCTATGGAGTATAGTAAAAAATATTCCAACAAATCCTTCTGTAAAAGCATGCAGCTTTCCACGAAAATATTAACTACTAACTATTGCAATCATTTATGAATTTCAGTGTCCTTCAAACATTAAGCTGAGTTTTGTGGCGGTATCTACATCGCAACTACGCATCAAAGACCTGACGTCAGACAGGCGTCACATAAATCCTGCATCGCGCAATTAAAGTTTACCGTGCAGTGGACATATATACGAGAACCCAACATCAATCGTTGGGCAGTTGCCCGCCAGACACAACACCCGTCTGGTCGGAGGATCCTCCCTTTTCTATGGAGTATGAGTGAACTTTACACCCTGTTCCTCATACCCCTAAAGTTTCAAGGACGTGTACGCAGAAAGTACAGCATTCCGTTAACTTGTTTATCACCAAGAGTGTCCATGGAGTTTCTTGTCTATAGGACCCTACTACGCTTTGGAATGGGCACCTAACTTCATCTTTCTGACTGAAGAACTCCTTGAACATTCAAAAGTGTGAGTAACTTAGTTGGCCCAAAATTCACCTACGGGAACTTACGCAGTCATAACGTCATCAAGTGCACAGGTAACAAAATGGTAGGTGACGTGTCTGTGGGGAGACGTCGCATACGCACTTGAGATTTGAGGGCCTAGACAAGTGACAATCGCTTCCAAAGCTTTCGTATTTCTACAACGACTTTCAACAGTATTGACATAATGTTTTCAATAGCTTATGTCAGTTATATACATTTTTACCTTTTCCATCATCGTTATCGCTGATAGAATGTCACTTTGTCCAGGCCCTCTGAGCCAGGTAGGTACCGACTTGAGTTCAAAGTCTATTCAGAGATGTCGGCCATAGCTACGTGAGCCCTGATGGAAGGCGCTCAGATGTTTCTATTGTTTCAGGGGGATTAAACAGCTTCCCCTAGAGATTGCATCTTGCTGTAGATACGTTGTTATTGGCCTAACTTGCTGGGCCCCCGCACGCGAGAAAGTTTTTACGGCTTTTTAGCCTCTGGAACTCTGAGACGCTGTTGTGCATTTTGTGACGTGAGTCAGCTATTAGCTTCGCCTCCTCGATGCGGCTGGCTATGGTCCTGCGTATGTTTGGAGCGGCAATAAAAGAAGGAAAGAAAGAAAAACGCGTTTAGTGGAATTACAGCAGAAAAATACACCATAAGACTATAAAATTAGAAAACAATGATTATGTTACCAACAGCATAATGTCAGATGATAACACAAAGTGTCACCTGATGCTGATTTTCAGCTGCAAACTGCAAACCACGAGTAGTATAATAAAAACAAGGAAGTGTCTGTTTTAATGCCAGTCAATGGATACAGCATTCGTACTGGCAACCTGTGATGGCAATGGCAATGGCCTGACAATTCGTGATGTAACCAATAGTGACACCATATATACATTTAAAAAAGCCCTAGTAGAACACGTTAGAAAACAACACTAACATTACGATTGTCAACTTTAACTACAATCCGTGCGCATAAAGATGGCACCTGGCTCAATGACGTTTGTACTTCCCCTCGCTTCCCCGCACGGCGACGGCGGGGCGCGGCGCGGGTAGCGGGGGGAGTATTGAGTTCCGAGCCAGGTGCCATGTTAATGCGCACGGGTTGTATTCATTTTCTTGTGAACACAGAGAATCGCACTTAATTTTATTTTTTATCTTATTTTTCTCAATATGTTAAGTGAACTGTAACGTTCTTTTTTTTTGAGAAATAAATGTCTTTAAACCGAACCACTTATAATCTGGCACGTCTCATTTAGAGCTTAATTCACTATGTTGGCGTGGTATAACGGTGTTTAACTATGTCCTAAATTGACCTATAGCTGGAGGCTTCGACCTTGGACTAAACCTTTTTCCATCTCGCTTGTTCTCACACATGATGCCCCTAAAATGTAGATTGTGTAGGTTTTACTAGAAAATCGGTAATATATTAGTGAATCGCGATAACCTTGTAGTCTTACATACCTAGAGTAGTGCACAGTCAGCAAAAAAAGTAGGTTAAACTTAACAAATATTTCAGAAATGAGTTTTGCTTTTTAATAATAATTACAATTTAATTTATGTTTAAAACTTAAAATCGACTCTCAATCAATCTGCCTAGCCTTTTCCCAACTAAATTGGGGTCGGCTTCTAGCCTAACCGGATGCAGCTGAATACCAGACTTTCGGGCTTCTAACGACCCGTAACGACTATCAAAGATCCACAAATGACAGCCGGGACCAACGGCTTAACGTGCTTTCCGCGGCACGGAGGAGTCTCGGTATGAAAAGATGGTCACCCATCCACGGACCAACCCCGGCAAGCGTGGCTTAACCTGAAGGATCGACCCGTGCGGCTGATATTACTCAGCCACGAGCTCCTCCTTACTTCGAATTACAATCGACTCTATGATAATAAATATTCAGAATCGGTATTATTATTAAGTCTCCACATAACCTCATATCATGCCACGGTATCCAGAGAGATTTTTGTTAGCCTCATGTAATGGAGGGTGGACCTACCATTTACCGGACACAAATTCCGACCCTGAGCTACTTCTGAAATAATCCTATAGTAACACTAACACACTCCTAATACCACTTTGTCCAACCTAGACGATACTTGTGCCAAGCTACCCCACGAATGCCCCAAATTAGAAGTTCTATGATATTAAACACATCGAAACGTCAAAATGATCATCGGCTATCATCTCTGACCGTACCTTAGCTACCTCAATACCTACATTTCTGAAGCTCAAAGCTCTTTGTCGCAACACAATAGCGTTGAGTCATAGTATTACGAAGTTAGTTCTCGGAAACAGCCGTATCATGGAGTAATTCGTTAGAAAACCTCTATTGAATTACCGTGACTCAGAACTATAATATAGTTGACTTTATTTCACTAAGGTTGTAGAGGTAAGTTAGTTATATCATATTGAAACTTTCAGTAGAAGTCATTATTTATGTATTGTCATTGGGTTGTGAAAGTCTGACGAATCGTTTGATGATGTGGCGAAGCGTGTGACTCAATCGAGTTAGCTCTAGCAACAAATATTTGTATGGTCTATCGGTAGGTATTATAATATTGCCGCTGCTTCATATACTGTGGTTTCTGTAACCACAACGAACATACAATAAACTCAAGTTTGAGGCGATGTGGTTACAAAAGGGGGAATTGTACACAACAATTGTATTGCGGGGGTTAAATAAAAAATACGAATATGTTCTATGTTCATATTCATGACGACTTTCCGAAATCAGTGTTCTAAAATTTTGTATGCTTTTGCTAACTTTTAGCTTCTAATTTTACAAACAAGAACATTAATAAGTAGTTAATTAAATGATCTGAAATAAAACATGACTTTTTTTGTACCACGTACAGGGTTTCTTCATTGTACTTTCTCATTCGTTTTCTCGGTTACCACACTAACCACAGTCCGCTAAGCTTAATTAATTCCCCGCTTCATCCAATGTGGAGGAGGATTTTTATAAGCTTTAAGAACTTTTCTCTGATTTGTTCCAGTCTTAAGAACATCCACTAGTTAATTTTATTTAATCTGGGGAAAAATGTAAACACATGTGGGAATCTTTACCGAATAACATCATATTATCCAGAAAGGTTTAGCTCGGCCATAACAGCCGCACGAGTCGATCCATCAGGTTAAGCTAAGATTGACGGGGTTGGTCAGTGGATGGATGACCATTTTGACATTCCAAGACTCTTCCGCGCCTTGGAAAGCACGTTATGCCGATGGTCCCGGCTGTCATTCATGGTTCTTTGACATTCGTTTCGGCTCGTCAGAAGCACGAAAGTTTAACTAGTAGTCTTAGAAGTGAAGGTAACGTATTTTGGGGCTTAAAACGGCCACTTTGGCAGAATCATAATAGGAAAATATTATAAATCATCGTGAAATGTCACAAACTGAGAATTCATAAATGATCTACGTGCAATTCATATTACGAAATAATTCATCTGTTTGACAGTTTTCTATGGAGATTCGTAAAATGGTCCACAAACTAAGAATTGCTTTTGCGTCAAATTAGAGGAATTGCTAATGACAGCTGGGAATTCAGGAAATGAACTGCTTTTAGAGGAATTGCTAATGTGGCTGTTTTAGGCCCCATGTTTTTATCTACGTCTGAATCGTTTACAAACATTAAATTGTCTTTGTAAATATTAGACTTTAGTTAAATAAAAACTGCTTGTCCTTTGGGGTAGACTTAGTTTCTACATAATGAAATTATTTCGTTAACTATGTGCGTCTTAGATCAATTATTTTAATGAAGAAAACAGACATGTAGAATAACACTGTTTGACACCTTCATTTCTATATTAAAATACAATATTGTGTATGTAAATTATTGAAATGTTATTCGATTTAAATTCCAATCTGATGAATAATGCAAACTTTATTAATTCTCTTTTATTAACCCTTAAGCTGTATTTAATATGATTAACAAAACCAGTATATTAAAAACCGGCCAAGTTCGAATCGGACTCGCGCACGAAAGGTTCCGTACCATTATCTATAAAAACGGCATAAAATCACGTTTGTTGTATGGGAGCCCCCTTAAATATTTATTTTATTCTGCTTTTTGTATTTGTTGTTATAGCGGCAATAGAAATACATCATCTGTGAAAATTTCAACTGCCTAGCTATCACGGTTCGTGAGATACAGCCTGGTGACAGACGGACAGACAGACAGACAGACAGCGGAGCCTTAGTAATAGGGTCCCGTTTTACCCTTTGGGTACGGAACCCTAGATATGATATTTTGCCAAGTCAATATAGTTATAATGAATGCCTTTTAATGTTTTTATATAGATAATCTAGATCAAAACACGAAAATCTAGAAATATTTCTATTTCTGAATAAGACCAAAATTAAATTAGGACTTCCTTTGTTTAATTGTTACATTTTCCGCGAAAAACGCTTTTAAACCCATTGTTTTACTTAGACTTCTTTTACACAAAGGAACAATTAGGAGCAACAGACTGAGAAAACAAGCTAAAAGGTTAAATTAAATACCTACCTCTAGGAGGCTGTAAGGTAAACAATAATATTTCATTTTGAATGAGTTCAAACTTAAAATAAAATGAGGTTTCAGCTTTTGAATATAATAACAAGGTTCACTGACTTCATGCCCTTGCCAAAAGTTACCCATTGCCACGAAAAATCAATACCGTGT
This sequence comes from Lithophane ornitopus, assembly GCA_948473465.1. Lineage (NCBI taxonomy): Eukaryota > Metazoa > Arthropoda > Insecta > Lepidoptera > Noctuidae > Lithophane > Lithophane ornitopus. The sequence continues at coordinate 13,760,891 of OX419622.1, read as the reverse complement.
CTATAGTTCAGTATCACAAATGTGTCAAGTAAAGAAATGTATGTTCACACAGCAGGGGGTTAGTGTCATTGTAAAATTCGCACATTAAGGAGAAAGGTATTGGCACAAAGCAACATTTTAGGCGAAAAAGATATCTGGTCGTCGTAACGAGCTTTTTACGCTGATGGACACAATTTTTTGCTTTTTGTGCTACGTATTCGATTTTGCTATCGTTTTTAGGGTTCCGTACCCAAAGGGTAAAACGGGACCCTATTACTAAGGCTCCGCTGTCTGTCTGTCCGTCTGTCCGTCTGTCACCAAGCTGTATCTCACGAACCGTGATAGCTAGACAGTTGAAATTTTCACAGATGATGTATTTCTGTTGCCGCTATAACAACAAATACAAAAAAACAGAATGAAATAAATATCTAAGGGGGCTCCCATACAACAAACGTGTTTTTTTGCCGTTTTTATAGATAATAGTACGGAACCCTTCGTGCGCGAGTCCGACTCGCACTTGGCCGGTTTTTTTTAGGGCTGTTTTGTTTCCAATGTTTAGTGTCTGACTTTTACTCAAAAGCTAAGCTCAATCACGACAGACTAAACTTCAATAAGTATTAAAGGCATTTGCGTCCTAATCATATTTAGAGGTTAAGTCACTAAGTAATTAGACATAATTATAACAAAACGTTTGGTAATTATGTAGGTATACCTAGACCCAGAATAAGATAATTAGCAAATGATCAATAGTTTCCGTCTGATTCTTCGTTTAATTAGAGCTTAATTAAACCGGCTTCTGACAGATTAACTTGAGTTATTGTGGTTATACCAACTATATAGTTAATTGCCAGGAGTTATGCTCGGAGTTTCCCTGCGTAATCGAATCAGTAATGAAGAGATCCGTAGGAGAACGAATGTAACCGACATAGGCCGAAGTATTGCCAAACTTAAGTGGCAGTGGGCAGGGCACATTGCTCGCAGAACAGATGGCCAATGGGGCCGAAAGGTTCTAGAGTGGCGACCGCGTGCCGGAGGACGTAGCAGTGGAAGGCCCCCCACAAGGTGGACCGATGATCTGGTGAAGGCCGCGGGAATCCGCTGGATGCGAGTAGCACAGAACCGGTCGAAGTGGCGGTGCTTGGAGGAGGCCTATGTCCAACAGTGGACGTCTTTCGGCTGAAATGATGATGATGATGATAGTTAATTCAGATTCACAAGAACAGATAATATATTGTCCGGAGAACTAGCTTTGTAAGCAATAAAATGGTCATTTCATATTCATGTCTCACATTGCCTAACGTGTCCTCTGTTAATAAGTTTAGCGAGACTAACGCACGGCAATTGACTTATATATATATACATATTTAATTTGAATTATTTACATTACTATACACAATATTTATAGAACACTACTAACTATTTACATAAAAAAACTAAAGGGACTAACTAAATAAATATAAAAACAAAGGGACCTTTAGGCGTCGAAGTATTCGTCCGCATCGCTGTCATCCGGAAACGTTCCCAGAAGACTGGCAGCATTGCCACGTTGAATGGCAATGCTAATTCTTTGGCCAAAGAACAAGCCAGCCCTCTGGTCATGTGAAGTGTCGACCAGTCGGTGGGAGATTTCCTTAAAAAGGAGACGCGCACTCGGGCCCAATGACCCGAGCGTTTCGACCCCAAACGGCTCAAAACTGTAGTTGCCTATAAGGTTACAGTATTTGCGCCGCTTGAGGGTCTCAGCAGCCGCAGCAGCGGCGCCGCCGTGCTAGGAACATGGGATGGCGCAAGGGTGTCGACACAGGTTGCGTCCCACACCAGAGGCCTACCCACCTTCCAAGGCAACAACGTCATGCCATCTGGTCTCTTCCCATTGTCACGTAACAAGCCGTTCGGTTCTAATACCGCTGGTACGCCGGCGGTGACAAGGGCTCGACGAATAATATCGTTGATGCTGGCGTGCCGTGCTATGCGGCCTGCACTCCTGCAGCAGGACAGGCCATGGTGCCCGAGGCTGTCGACAGCTTCGCCGCAGTGACACCGATGCGGAGCGTAGCTTAGCCTGATGGATCGACCCGTGCGGCTGTTATATTATATATATATGTATATAGATGTTACAGTGACGTCATTTGACGCTATGAAGAGTTCACCGCAGTCTTAAGATACCCTAGCTTTAAGGAATATTTAGCCAGCCGATTTATGGTTTACGTAGTAGGTACGTAGAACTATACCTGTGGACATCCACAGTCTTCCCAGCGTAAAATAAAAAGTCCATAAAGCATAAGTGTTGCCTTTTACAGAGCTCCGCCACCATTACAAAAAAGTTAAGCAGAAAATGCAATAACAATAAATAAAGATAGGTTTCTGCGAGTATTACTCACATTTTTTGCATAATTTCTTGCAGGATACCTATATCGGCTTCTGTAATGTGCTGGCCAGTCGCCAAGCGTTCGAGTACTAACTCAACTCTGGTATACACTGCACGATTAATATTATAAATGAACTTATATTTCAAATGATAACTTAGGTAGTATTTTAGAGAAGAAGAGATTTCTTTAGTGTTTTGAAAATTGAACTTTGTTTTGGGAACATTTTGAGGCGTTTAAAGGTACAATTCCGTAGACGACCGCAGGCGACAACTGCAGGCGACGAGTCGACGCGACACGACTGGTTTCTCTATTTGTATGAAATCACGTGACGTGTTGTAGAAAGAACCACGAGCACGTATGTATGAAGTGTGGGCGTGTGAAGGGTGAGCGTTTTTGGGGGACTGTCTTATGTAATTTTGACGTTCGAAAAGTGCTGATTCTCAGCCTAGTTTGAATAAATGACTTTTGATTTGATTTTATGGAGACTGGACCAAATGCTCAACAGTGATGTAACTTTTGCCATATGAAAGCTTTTGGGGTATTATCTAATTCATACTATGGCAGACTCCATACACTCGGTATGTAAAGGTGGTTATCCATCCACGGCCCAACCCCTGCAAGTGTAGCTTAACCTGATGGATCGACCCGTGAGGCTGTTATTATTTAGCCACGCCTCCTCGAGCCCGTTCGACTCTATAAGTACAGGAAATGAAGCGCAAACAGACGATTATCCCTGAAACGAAAATGGAGTTACCTAAATACACAATAATGTACTCTACATCGTGTAGTTAGAGAAAACAAGATAAACTCAGAATTCAATTTGACCGTCACACGCTTCTATCAAGTATACAACTGAAAAGCTTAACTCCAACTACGGTGCGCGCCTTTAGGACACCAGACTCAACAATGTCACGCCCTAATCCTACTAATGTTATGAATTTGTATGTTTATACATTTGTTCCTCAATCACGCTGTACCAGCTGAACGTATTCAGATGAGATTTGGCATACAAACATGTAGACTAGTGTGCTTTGTATTAACATGTAGTATACTTTTTATTCGGGTAGATAAAGTAGTTTTCCTAGGATGCAAGTGAAACCGCGGGCCACAGCTAGTGAGAGAACATAAACAAAGGCTCGACCGTACCCCAACTTGTTCCAATTGTTCTAACTAACTTAGTACAACATAAAACCACATGCCTAGACTTCTAGTGCTCGTAAATCTAGTCTGAATTCTAGACAGTGGACAATAAAGACAGGAAGACGGTCGTTTTGTGTTGAAACTTGGTTTATATAGTTTATTGCAGGTAGAGCAGTGGAGCAACGCTTTGAAATGAGTACAGAGGTCTTAGACAAAGTGACATTCTATCAGCGATAGCTCCATCATCGCTATCGCTGATAGAATGAAGGCAAAAATGTATAGGACAGACATAAGCTATCGAAAAGCTTATGTCAATCCTGTTGAAGGTCGTTGTAGAAATACGAAACGCTTTCGAAGCGATTGTCACTTGTCTAGGCCCTCTGATGAAAGCTGAATTGGGATGAGTCGTGCTTTATTCGAAATTAAAATGTTGTGCTTGTAGCATGTCCACGAATAATAATATTACGACGTCACATTACGATGCAAACACCTTTCTTGCAAGTTTGGAAGTAGGTTCATGGTTCATGAAAGTATTTAAACCTTTTTAGGGTTCCGTAGTCAACAAGGAACCCTTATAGTTTCGCCATGTCCGTCTATCCGTCTGTCCGCTTAGCTCAGAGACCATTGGTACTAGAAAGCTGTAATTTGGTATGGATATACATATAAACGACGCCGACAAAGTGGTAAAAAAATCGTATTTTTTTTTTTTTTTTATGTTACCTCCCCTACACGTTAAGTGGGGATGGTTTTTTTTTTCTCGTCAATCCCATGGTGTGGGGTATCGTTGGAAAGGTCGTTTAAAAATAATGTGAGTTTGTTAAAACCATTTGGATTCAGGGATCCGTTTGCGGAATATTAAGCTTTAAACTGCTAATTTTTGTTAGAGCCAAGTGCCCTGCCAGCTAAATGGTTGGGTTTTGATATGTGAAAAAATTCACGGCATTAGTATATATATCACCGCTACGTAGGCTCGACAAGTTACCGAGTAATAATCGCCCAACTTAAATTTTCAGTTGTAAAAACATGTTCTCCCATACATTCTGTATTGGAGAACAAGTTTTTCACAATGTTAAGTTTGTTTTATAAATTCATCCCAACTACGGAACCCTTCATTGTGCATGGTACGACATGCACTTGCCCGGTTTTTTTTTTTGTGGGTCGTAAATCCTCAAATGACTTGTCCCGCTCAGACTTTTACTGACTATAACCCACCCGTTTTCCTTCATTAACCCTACAAACCCAACCTGAGCCTGTTAACGCAAAAGTTATCTTCAAAATGGCCGATGCATTTCACAGAGTGTTGAACATCAGAGTCAGGGTTGCAATTTAATGTTATGCTTGGCTTGCTTCGCGGTATCTAATCCACCTTGCCTGGGGTGATAAACTGTGAGAGGTCAATGCCCTCTTTTAGGATATCCCTGTGTTTAGAAGCTGTGAAAATTGCAGTAATTTTATCAACGACTAGCTGTGCCCCGCGGTTTCACCCGCGTAGAATCCCGATGAATTCGATCCCGTGGGAATATAGGGATAAAACTTATCGTATGTAGGACATACGATAAGTTTATTTCCAGGTCATGGTCTACCCGTGTGCCCATCCACTCTAGAGTAGGAAACGTCGCATGTCGTGGCGGCGCGGCGCCGGCGTCGAACGGTTCACGTATTGCATTTTTATACTTGCGATAACTTCGAAATTAAATGTCCGATTCGAATGAATTAAAAAGTATTTTACTTTTACATAAATACCCTTGATGATAAAACTATTTATTTGAATAAGAATTAATATAATGTTGATAAAAACTCCTTCGCAAATTAATGCATTAATTTCGAACAAATTTGATTACCATAAAAAAGGTTATAGTGAGTCAATCTTAAATGATAGACATATGCTGCCGCGGACGTTTTTTAGAACTTTTAAAGAGGAACAATTCCATCATACATGATATTTGCGTAACTTAAACCGTTTACGCAGCGCACGCAACGGAAGCTCTCAAAAAGGAATAATTTTTCCCGTTTTTGCAACATTTTTCATATATGCTCCGCTCCTATTGGTGATTATCCAACACCAAAATAATTTTTCAATTCCAACCAGTAGTTCCTGAGACTAGCGCGTTCAAACAAACAAACAAACTCTTCATAATATGCTTTATACTATTAGTATAGATACTATAAGAGATGACCACATAACATTATGACGGAAGAAAAGCCGTCATTGTCATAATTATTTCAGCGTACAAACTATACTGGAAAAAGGCGTCACAAGAGTCGTCTCAACGACCAGTCCTGCACTGTCCGCATGCAAAAAGCTCATAAGCTCAGCAGCTCATCTCAGCGTCCCTTTTGGCATTTTATTGATTGTTTCTGTTTTTATAGTTTTAAGGTGTATTTTTCTGTTAAAATGCCAATAAACGCACTTTTCTTTCTTTCTTTCATTTTATTTCACTAGCTGCACCCCGCGTGAGTCTCGATCCCATGGGAATATCGGGATAAAAAGTATCCTATGTCCTATTCCAGGTCATGGTCCACGTATGTCGTATGCATCCAAATCCGTTCAACCGTTTTACTTTACTTTCGCATTTGTAATATACTAGCTGCGACCCGCGGTTTCACCCGCGTAAGTCTCAATCCCGTCGGAATATCGGGATAAAAAGTATCCTATGTGTTAATTCAGGTCATAAACTATCTATCCAAATCCGGTCAGACGTTTTTGCGTGATTGAGTAACAAACATTCATACACACAAACTTTCACATTAATAATATTAGTAGGATTAGTTAAGATTAGGATTCCAAACACGAATAAGGTAGGTACCTCATTCAAACATTATAACTAAATTAAACTATAACGAAAGGGTAGGTAAGTATATTTCACAACTCGTGTCCCGAGAACGGAAGCTAAGCTGACCCAGCAGTCCTCACCTTAAAACTTGCACATTCCCGACAATCGCGTCGTTAAGGAGAGTGCTCCCGAATCATTCACTTGAGCGCACACCGTCCCAGTAGTTTCTCATTCACTCCCATAATAGTCAAATTGTCGTCTGCACAGGAACACTTGTGCCTAATGGATTGATGACGACTCTGCTTCGGGACGTCTTGAGACAATTATGGAGTTTTGTAACTGTCGTTCGCTTTTGACGGTAAGGAGTTCTGGCTTTAAGTGGAGTTGGTGGCGATTTTGGTTGGGAGATTTTTTAGGCAGATGATGGCATTTTCTTGTTTTCCAAGCCATGTGATCTATAGGATTTCCCATCGGAAAAAATGACGTCATCCATATAAAATATAAACGAATAAAATAAAAAAAACTTCCTTGGACAAAAAACAGTGTGCGCGAGAGAACTATTTTATCGTTTAAATTAAAGCAACACTTTGCACATTCTACATGCATACTATTATTAAAGCTAACGCTAGCGCTTTCGCTATGAAATACCAGCACTACGTGCATAAATCGGATGCCAAACATTCCTTGCGATGTCTGTACCTACAGCTACATAGAATAGGTACCGGTGTCTGCAATCGAGTGGTTTGGTGACAACAGAATACAAAGCTATACTTACTTAAAAGAATCGAGCCGAGACGAGAGATAATAACTCTGTAATACGTTACAGATTTACTATCTCTCGTCTCGGCTCGATTCTTTTCGACCCCGCCCAAACACAGTTTCAAGTACTTTAGGCCGTATAGAAAGAAAGCTGGTAGCCGACGCCGGTCTACTAGCGCTTATAGGAACCGGTGCTCGCAGGTAAACGGCGCAGACATTTATATGAACAAGCGCCGATAAGCGCCGAAAGATTGTCGGAAATTGTCGGCGACGTTCGGCGCCGGCTACCAGCTTTCTTTCTGTATAAGACCTTAAGGCTCGTGCAAACAGACGCGAAATCTCGGGCGCGACAGGCCGCGGTACCTTTGTCGACAAAGGTACCGCTGCCTGTCGCGCCCGCGATTTCGCGTCTGTTTGCACGAGCCTTTACCCGTGGCTTATACCTACCTAATCACAAGTAGGTACTGCCTCGTTGGTCTGGTGGTCGCAAGCGCTATTGCTGAGCATGAGGTTCTGGGTTCGATTCCCAGATCTGGCAAAGTGTTATTGGGGTGACCCGGAGTCTGGAGTTGTGCCCAGTTGATGGCCATAGGCTCGCCCCCTTTTACATATGAGACTTAAACATTACCTACTGGCGAAATGTGGGTGTACTATAGGTACACCTCTGCCCAACCCACCACTATTGTGCACCACATAACAGTAAAAGCACAAAAAAAAAACTAGTGTAGGTGCAATGAGCGGTCTTATGAGGTAATAGCAGAATAAAGGGATAACTTAAACAAAGAGAAACAAAGACAAAAATGTTTGGAAATACTTAATATAGACCACATTAGATAAGTACATATGCTGAGAACCAAACATTTATTCGACGATAAAAGAAGTATTAAGAATCGGGTAATATTCCTCGAACAGCAATGAATATCGCCACAATTGGCATACATTGGCACTTCGTCAAATATATTCACTATTACAGCGGCCATTCTATATTACGCAACAAGTAACGAAATAGACAGACAAAAGGAAACCTATACAAAAACCTTTTAATATGCACACAATAACTCCATAAAAAAGCATAGTTATAAACGGTGGCGGATCAAAAGTCCGGTCACAAAGACCCGAGGTGAATGCTTAAAGTTCTGGGGGTGAACCCCCCCCCCCCCCCCTCCCCCTAAAGTTACGGGTTCCTGGTCGGGGTGAATATAGGACCGCTTTATTTCATACCTCGAGAACTTTGCAATCATTATTTTGCGTTTGGCAACTAATTCGTATGCTATCGGGGTTGCCAGCCTTAGGGGCACTTAATTTACGTGTATTTTACTACCTGTGAAAGCTTTCGTATTGTTTTGAATAATTAATGGGAACATACGAACACACACGGTGTTTGTGTGTATAATGTGTTTTATATTATGAAGAAATAGGACAAAATTAAACATCTCCCGTGATGATGTATCGTCGGGCATGAAATTAATGAAATTTTCATGTTATGTGTAAACTTTACCTACATATCTATGAAAAAATAAACTTAGTGTCCGGTTCAAAATATCGAGGAGATTATCTGCCAGAATAGTGACAATAGTAACCCGGAATTTATCCGGAGGTGGTAAAGAGTGCCATAAAAGTTGTTACACATGATGTAGGATAACAGTAGGTACTCTTATTTACTGATCATCTGCCACTACTACTATCATAAATAAAAAATAAATTAAAAAAACACGACTGCCCTGCTAAAAACGAACTAAAAAGTAAAAGATGAAATTGTCATTATAGTCGGGGGACCGTTCTATGGAACACTTTTTAATCTACGAGGTCCCCCGACTGCTATGACAATTTTATGGCCTATGTCACTCGGTATGATGTAAGACTAACGATACCTCATACATCCAAATCCGTTCAGGCATTTTAAAGTTATGGTGGAATAAATAAACTCACATACATACACACATACATGAACCCTTAAACATCTCCTTTTTGGGCAGCCGTGTAATTATGAATACCTGAGTTCTGTAACTACAAAGCGTATATCAAAGCTAGTGCGCAGGCGTCGTCGTTGCGTCTGCAACAGCAACAGCACAGCCCAAGGGACATGCAAATATTAATTATTTCGTTTCTCCATTCCATATTGCACATTTATCTGCAAATATAAAGACACAATATAAGTATTGAATTTGTAGAGATAGAAGGGAATGGATGTGGGTTTATAAATTCATTGAACGCAGACCACGTTCTGTACCCCGATACTTTTATTTTTATTACTGACTTTTGATGGACATTGATAGGAAACTAGACTTACCTACCTAGTTTCATGTCGCTTAAGATGTAGAAAATAGTATGTTTTAAGTCGAACGAAATTTACACGATTTTTATTGAGTTTTTTCGTCAGGAATTTATCAGTAGTCAAGTCTGGATTAGTGCCCGGTTGATGACAATAGGCTCGTCTCCTATAATAGGGGACTTAAACATAAATGACGTAATGTGGGTGTACTATAGGTAGGTACAGTTACACCTCTGTCTAACCCTACCCTTCTAGGTTCTACCCTTCGGAGAAACAAGGCGAGATGTTATGTTATGTAAGATTTACACATTCATCCCTAAGTACTTACTCACAGGTTACCTAGCAACCTAACTGCAGTTACTGATAACTGTCAGCTTGCATCATCCCACTGCTAGGCAAAGCTTGCCCCTCCATGACTTGAGTACTTAACATTATAGATCTTTTCTGTAACCCATTCAACCAAAAATGAACCCAAAAGCATTTTAACCCAAATGATTTAGAACGAATTCCTCACTGTAATAATACTATATGGCCCTTAATCTTTACTATAACATCTCAAACGTCTCGAGTACGTTGGGTACTATTCACACTTTAATGCGAGCGACTTCAACGGCTATAACTAGACGCCCGACCGTAAAATCGCCGTGAAAACTTTTAACGATCGCAGCACATTATATTGAAAATTCTCGGAAAAATAAATAAGTATTCATTTTATAGATTTCCTTGGTAAAGTACATATTATACAAGGGTCTAGATAGATACCTATTTCGACAGCAATTTGCAGTTTTATAACTTGTATAAAAAGACGCTGAACGAAGCCGAAAGTCACTTGTTATTCCCGTCATTGTGATCAATTTTTTGTTGGGAACCTTCTGGTTACAGAGATATTGCAGGTCAAAGCTCCAACTTTTTAAATGTTTGTAAAATAATTTTCAATACCCCTAAGAACCCTGAACCGTTGCATGCACCCATAAACACACTATTTTGCGGACACACTACCGCAAACAGCAATTGTTCCCACAAAAAATAAAAGTCGTTTTCCAGCCATTATTTTTGTGCAATGTTACTTATTTCGATGTACAGAATGCGTAGTTGACGGCTAAGTGACGGGTCTTTTTACACCCTGTATAATGCAGTTCACAGCATGGCACAGTTTTCCCACATACCATGGCGGCCGCACTATGCTACTCATAGTTTGCGTCATGAACGCTTCCAAAAACGCTTTGCTTGACATTTGGCGTTTTCTGTCGGTTTAGCTAAAAAAACGCCTTCTGTTGAAGATTTTTTATAGAAAAAATTTCAACATGTACACCTTGGAAGAGCGTAGACGTTTAAACGATGCAATGTTTGCCTGTAAAATCCTGAAAGGAAATCGCAACCGCTGCTCGCGCTTATAAACTTTCGTGCTCCTGCAAGAACTCCACGTAAACGTATAACTCCACTTCGTCCTCCACAGAGAAGAACGGTGTTGGGATCTAACTCTCCATGCGTTAGGTTCTGTACGGTTCTGAATAGTTGCAGCGAACTACTTGATGTCAACTTTGATTCTCTGACTAAGCTGAAATCTAAAATCTCGGGTTGTTTAGCTGATGTGTTGTGAGGTATTCATTGGTTCGTATTTAATTTTTAATTTTTAGCATCATAATTAGTGGTTAGTTTTACATATTCATGTTATACAGGGTGTTAGGGTAAACACCGTTATCCTTGCAACCAGTGGTTTGGTTTCATATATAGAACGTAAAATCAATGGAAAATTAGGTCTACTTTTTACGACAAGAGACGCAAGTTCTTTGCCCTATGCGCTAGGGCTAGGAACCTGCGTCTCAACACGGGCGAGGGGTGTGGGACGTGACCTGACCGGCCGCGAGCTCGACCCCTCCCTCAGTCAGTCAGCTGTTTCGCTAGCGATCACGGTGTCAGATAGAAGCTTTTTAAAATCTTTTAATGAAAATAACGTTTTTTTTTTTGTTGTTTTCGGTCATTTATTATCTTATTTAAGTCAACTACCCATGGTTTGAGTGACAACGGTGTTTACCCTTACACCCTGTATATATGCATACATTTTTCTTCTTTTGTTTTATGTTGGCTGTAAACTGTACATGTGCTTAGGCTTACAATTAACACAATTTAGTTTAATTTTGTTAATGTGGTGTTTACCTTTAAGTAATTGTTACACTGTGCAAAGATTTTAAAGACATGTTTCTTTTTGTCTAGTTGTTAGTGTAAAAAATTGTTGGTGAACCAAATAAATAAATACCCCATCATAATGAAACCGCCACCTACATTTTTGTCAAGGCCATATTAAGTTATTGCCTACATTTGAATACATCCATGCCTGCTTGTCACTTATGTATGCTGAATCAGAAAATAAAAAATCCTGAAAAAAGCGGTCGGGTTAAAATAACTAAATGCGATAATACTTAAAATCAAATACTATAGGTAGCCCTCTGCCTAACCCTTCGGGGAATACAGGCGTGATGTTATGCTATGTTAAAAAAATAAAGTAATAAAAACTAAAACCCAACTACGATTAAAAAGGTATAAACAAGACACCACAGACAGACAAATTAAAAATCCGGAGTCACACGTGTTAGGGCATAAATCAAACAGATTACGTGTGACTCCGGATTTTTAATTTGTCTGTCTTGAAATGTGCTCATTAAGTCCTTTCATTTGATACCCAACATGGTACGATTAAACAAATTTTTTTTTTTAGGTCCTGACTTTATGTCCTCCTTAGGGCGCTATTTTTAATTTAGTGTGACGTCACATAGCCTATAACCAGCGGACGAAACAGACGCTTCCAACGATACCTCATTTGTGAAATTGTAATGAGTCGTTTAGAAGATATGAGGGAACAGATGAACATACATACATACATACATACATAAATACATACATACATACATACATACATACATACATACATATATACATACATACATACATACCGGTCAAAATCATAACCCTCCTTTTTTCTTCGCCGTAGTCGGGTAAAAAGTAATCTCAAATGTAGGAAATTGTATCGTAACTAGCCACTTTCAGATGATTTAGGTTAAAGGTACCAAGACTATAGATGATAATAGAGTTCTAAATACTGAAAGAGCTAATTTGCACTTTACTTAAAAACTTATCTAAGTAATCCATATTTATTGAACAAACCACAAAATGCCAGCAATTTTCAATGCTAATTCCCATTCGGTTAGTAATTATTTTAAGCTTGGCCAAATAAGATTTCCGAATCAGCGAATTATTCAAAACACCCACAGGATCACAAGTCAACGAAATTAAATTCCGACAAGGCAGCATCGGCGTCTTCAAGGAGGCTGAATAAAAAAATACCTTCGCTCAATCCGGTAAAATTAAATCAAAATTTGACATTTTCGCTACACCTTTTCAGTTAGTTACCCTAAATGAAGGAAGATATTTCATCGAAAAGTAGGGTAAAGTCAGTAAAAACGTATTCTATACAGCTTTACCCTACTTTCTAATACTTTGTATTAAAACAATGTTGAGATAACAGTGTAAAGGAAATGGGGTTAGCTGTGGGCGGTCGCGGAAGAGCATTTGCTTTGCTTTTACTTAATTTTCTTTTAAATTTAGTACAACAATTTATTTAACTCACTCTGTGCCAAACGAAGCTGAGCTGAGTGCTTTGGCACTGATTGCATGTCTGCTTAAATTGTCGGCAGTCATAAACGTATTAAGCTAAGCGTCCACAGGTCGGTATTTGCGATCGGTATTCGCAATCTATCAGAAATACAATCAATTTACAATGCGGATCAGTGGACTTTCTATACAAAGAATATTACGATCCGTTAAATGCGATGCGTACGATACCGACCTGTGGATGCTTAGCCTTAGTGTTCTCCAGCATTGTATAGTCGCTGTGTGAGAATAAAGTTAAATTAAAAATGCATTTAATTAAGCAATCAAATCACAAAAAACTATGAAGGTAATCTCTCCAATAGATTTCCTGAAAAGCTGATTGTTTTGAAATAAGAACAGCCAATCAAATTACTTGACATCCAATCAAATCAAAATACTTTTAGCCAATCAAATTACTTCAAAAACCCTATCAACACTAACTATAAATGATGCTACCGCAACTTGATTAAATAATTACCAACGGCCACATTCAACAGACGAACGGAGCCAATTCTATAATAGTCTATATAGCCCGAGCAATGGAAACCTCCCTTCATTCGCTCTTCCCAGTCCGACAAAGCCTTATTAGGTTGTGTTGTGCACGGTGCAAGATGCGCCCGGCATCAATCGATGTGGGTAACCATGGCAACGACCGCCAGCCCACAACCAGACAAGACCTTTATGCTGTACGATTCGGGGACGATCCATTATACGATTTTTGGGAACGATTTTGATCGTATTGAGAGTGTGTGGGAATAGACAATGGGTCAGAAATCCTTTGGATAGGAAAAGTAATCAACAGAAATTTCATACTACGGGTATTTTTTATATTTTTTAAATGCATTTAGTTATTGCACTCATTTATTGTCTGCATCGCAAACGAGTAGGTACCTACAGTTAATCCAGGAAATGTATGCGCTTCGGTTATCTTCGTGTTTTCATCGAACGAACGTCGTGCCACGGATTAACCCCCACAGAGGCAAAGTCTAACTTTTGTCCTACCACGCTTTGTAGAAGTGCACCTATAGTGTATCATTGGTCTGCTTACCTATCATAGATTCTCCGAGAGGGACTCCAATCGTAGAATGTCATATGTCACTCAAAAAGTTTATTGGAGTTGCTTTGAGTTGTTAATCTTTATTTTTAAAATCATGGTAATACAAAATAGACACGTGCTTCCATGGTTGTTACAGCTATTTATTAGACCTCATTATCGCGCGTTCGTATTTCCGAAGAGAGACGATAATTTCCGAAGCGCATTGGAGATCTGTACGATAAATAACTTGGCGATTCTTTCAGTCTCGGATTAACATTCTCGCCTCTCGTTCGAGAAATCCCACAACGTGGAGAATTCGATTTGTTGGTCATTCATGTTGGGAATAATTACTCCTCAATGTCCGGTGAAGCTAGCCGTTGATGTGATGATGCTACCAAATTTATAATTTTTTTATAATTTATTTAATAGACCAAAAAGAATAAACACGTTACACAATTTGTCTTAGCTACTTAGAATTATGCTTAAAAGTAAATCAGTTACAATTTGTGTCTAATTATTAGCATCTGCTGCCGAACCAAAGAGAAAAGGATACATCATAAATTATTTCTCAGGTCTACGGCTGAATTACAGAAGGATGACACGCCATCACCATTTCATCAAAAATACGTCCTGTGCGAGAATTTAATTTCAAAAAGTGCCAAAAAACTGTGGAAAATTCAAATACTTGAAAAGCGACGCTATTGGTCAGAGCGGATGTGACGTAACAGTTTATGACAACAATCAAAACGTCAATGTGTTTCGTAGGAGTGTTTGACATCGACTTGACACTTGTTTGGCGATGTAAACTTTCGAATAAAAATATTAAAAAAATACATGCATATTCCCTATTAATAAGATTAAAGCTCGCAGGGAGTGAGAGACATGGGTCTCACGCTATCTTTGACCCAAGGTAGGTACCGATTTGCTACGTAGTCTTCACACGATCTTCGATCGTATGGTCTAAAAAGCGTATCGTGCTCACGCAAAATTGGCAAACTATACACAGATGAATGGGATCCTCACTTTCAAAGTTTTGCCCTGGCAGTGACGTTAATGTTTATTTGACATGTCTCTGTATGGTTCTGACAGCAAAATGCATGCAGTCGAACATTGAAAGGTAGGTTATATGCCTCACACTTGCTGAACATAGATTTGAGATATTCTGCATTTTGTTTGAATATTTTAGAAAAAAGCGTGGAAAGTAGTATCGTTTAATAGTGTTCGTACATAATATATCTTTTAATCACTTCTTTAATAACAACAACAATTTTTTTTTTTTTTTTTATATGTTAGTAATCTAATTTCGTTTTTTTCTCATTACGATTGGGGTTAAGCAAGTGCTAGACAAAAAAACATCGGAATTTAGCATAATTAACATTGTAGAGATGACTATATCAAATAGTTACCTTGTTGTTAATCACGTTCATATTATTAATGTAGGTATGTGATTATTATGTGTAGCCAAGCGTCAGAGATCCCTCCATGAGACAAAGCCGCCGCACTACGATCACAGAAATGGCCCAGAGCACAGACAATTGAGAGTCGAACAATCAATAAGCACCATACAATAAATGATTGACATTCAATTAAGTATACTCCATATCCATAATATTCGAGCCACTAGACATGAGACAGTATGCAAGCATTATCTGAAGAGACAAGCGCTTGATTAAATAAATTCAATTAGGTAAACTGTGAACAAAGTGACTAAGAACACAATCTTCAGTGTAGCTCTCAAGAAAAATAGGATAATTTGTCACTAAAATACGTGCATACATAACATAATATCCGAGATACGGAAGAGTGTGATTGTACACGGAATAAAGTAATAGAGTTATTATCAAATAGGTATTACTATTCTATTGCATCACTTACAATAGGTAGGTAATCTAAAAGTATACAGGCAGCTAGAGTCTGGAATGTTTACGGAATATTGATGGAAAAGTGCATATCAATTTTAGCTTTTTGCGGCAGCTCCATTCGCTTCCACTACATAATAATATGCAAAATAACAAAACCTTTGGAAGTACCTCAAACAACGTATACGTATAGGTACAGAAAAATAACGACAGTTATTGTTGAAATTACTGCACTTTAGTTGTTTTTTTATTTATTGTTATCTAATAAATTACATTGCTTTGTATTTATCGTGAAATGTCGAAATAACAAGGGTTATAATCGTTATTTTTCTAATATTATAATAAATGGAGTATTTGTCTTTTTAATAGTAGGTACACTAGACTTTTTTCAGCTTTTTGGGGCCGTTCCAATTAAAGTTAAATAGATAAGTTGAAAAACAGATTAAGAAATAAATAGGTACGACGCACCCTTTTAAACTGACTTCAAAAAAGGAGGAGGTTCAATGTTCGTCTCTATGTATGTTTTTTTATTATTTTTTTATGTTCATCGATATTTTTGTTAATTGTGAAACGATTTTGAAAATTTGATTATCTTTGCTTGGGTATTTTTTGAGTTAGCTTCAATAATACTTATTTTTCCCACCTAATGTATGTGGATAATGTTACAATAACTTCCTGTCACTGTTATTTACGTAGCAGGTAGGTAGTGGTATTCGAATTTACTAAAAAGTGAAAATTAAAACTTTTCACAAAAAAACAAGCAACTACAAAGTGAAAAATAACTGAACAAAGAACAATTGAACAACAACAAGTGAACAATAACAAAAAAATAAGATGGTGGCAAAAAACGTTTTTTTTTTTTTTTTGTAAGTACCTAATAAGTTTTTCTAATAGCGTAGGTACTTTTTCTGAAAAACACATTGTTTTAAGCTATGTTTCGTTTAAACCTCGCAATTGTCAAGAGACGCCCGTTTGAACCCTGTAAAGACCTACCCGAAGCTAATCTGACCTTCGTAGTCAAATCCTCGCTTCCTGTTTCCGCTCCAGTACTCTCAAATCCCAAGACGAGACTGTTTTCAATAGAATGCTCAGGAAAATCTAAAACAATATCTTCCGAGATCGTGATCATATCTGGTACGATCTAATTTGCAATAAGAATTTTAGTATCTTCGGGAAACGTGCAAGAGAGTGTACTTCGTTTTAAAATATGGTTATTGAAATGGATGGAAAGGATCGTGGGCAAAAGACACCCAGCTCCGCCACGGATCAAACCACTGTAGATTTGAAGACATTACTTCTCCCTTTGCTCAGGCCAAGGCACATCAAAATCTGTCCAAACATTATCATATCTGAATTCCCCCGGGACCGCCAATACATATGATATAGGGTGTACCGCCAATACATATCTAACCTAACCTAACATTGTCGGAATTGAATTACCCTGGTACAGATTTTGATGCGTCTTGGCCTGAGTAAAGAGAGAAGTAATGTCTTAAAAACTACAGAGGTTTTGTTTGTGGCGGACGTGGGTGTGCCGCCAATAGATATCTAACCTAACCTAACATTGTCGGAACTGAATAACCCTGGGACAGATTTTGATGCGCCTTGGCCTGAGTAAAGGGAGAAGTAATGTCTTAAAAACTACAGTGGTTTTATCTGTGGCGGACGTGCGTGTGCCGCCAATAGATATCTAACCTAACCTAACATTGTCGGAATTGAATAACCCTGTGACAGATTTTGATGCGCCTTTGCCTGAGTAAAGGGAGAAGTAATGTCTTAAAAACTACAGTGGTTTTATCTGTGGCGGACGTGCGTGTGCCGCCAATAGATATCTAACCTAACCTAACATTGTCGGAATTGAATAACCCTGTGACAAATTTTGATGCGCCTTTGCCTGAGTAAAGGGAGAAGTAATGTCTTAAAAACTACAGTGGTTTTATCTGTGGCGGACGTGCGTGTGCCGCCAATAGATATCTAACCTAACCTAACATTGTCGGAATTGAATAACCCTCTGACAGATTTTGATGCGCCTTTGCCTGAGTAAAGGGAGAAGTAATGTCTTAAAAACTACAGAGGTTTTGTTTGTGGCGGACGTGGGTGTGCCGCCAATAGATATCTAACCTAACCTAACATTGTCGGAACTGAATAACCCTGGGACAGATTTTGATGCGCCTTGGCCTGAGTAAAGGGAGAAGTAATGTCTTAAAAACTACAGTGGTTTTATCTGTGGCGGACGTGCGTGTGCCGCCAATAGATATCTAACCTAACCTAACATTGTCGGAATTGAATAACCCTGTGACAAATTTTGATGCGCCTTTGCCTGAGTAAAGGGAGAAGTAATGTCTTAAAAACTACAGTGGTTTTATCTGTGGCGGACGTGCGTGTGCCGCCAATAGATATCTAACCTAACCTAACATTGTCGGAATTGAATAACCCTGTGACAGATTTTGATGCGCCTTTGCCTGAGTAAAGGGAGAAGTAATGTCTTAAAAACTACAGAGGTTTTGTTTGTGGCGGACGTGGGTGTGCCGCCAATAGATATCTAACCTAACCTAACATTGTCGGAACTGAATAACCCTGGGACAGATTTTGATGCGCCTTGGCCTGAGTAAAGGGAGAAGTAATGTCTTAAAAACTACAGTGGTTTTATCTATGGCGGACGTGCGTGTGCCGCCAATAGATATCTAACCTAACCTAACATTGTCGGAATTGAATAACCTGTGACAGATTTTGATGCGCCTTGGTCTGACAAAGGGAGAAGTAATGTCTTCAAAACTACAGTGGTTCAATCCGTGGCGGACGTGGATGTACCGCCAATACATATCTAACCTAACCTAATATTGTCGGAACTGAATAACCCTGGGACAGATTTTTATGCGCCTTGGCCTGAGTAAAGGAAGAAGTAATGTCTTAAAAACTACAGTGGTTTTATCTGTGTTGGAACGTGGTGAGCCACCAATTCATACCTAACATATCCTAACTTAACATTGTCGTAACTGAATAATCCCGGGACAGATTTTGATGCGCCTTGGACTGAGTAAAGGGAACGTAATGTCTTCAAAACTGCAGTGTTTTCATCCGTGGCGGCCGTGGGTGTGTCGCCCATAGATTCTTGCCCACGATCCTTTAATTTTCTTTTAAAACAACAACATTGAGAAAATAATAGTAAGTAGTAATGTATTTTTTAAACATAATCTTTTTCAACGAAGTGCTAGTGCTCTTAATATAGAATTGTTGGTGCGGATTGCCTTCAGCAGTAAAAGTTTTACTTAGACTTGTTAATCTATAATTTACACGGTCAAAGAGAAAAAGGAACATAACTTATTCGAAGCGGAATGCAAAAATTTTTGACCTCGCTTCGCTCGCTCTTGCATCACCATGATAATATTCTCCATAGCGGCCCTAATAATGTTAAAGTGGCCTTAAACGTTAAAGATGTCGCAGTTTTTTGATCATGATTGCAAAGTGGTGGGAAAAAAGAAACAGGGCATTATAAATTGATAATAACTAAGCTTTTCACCAATTTGAATTCTGACTTAGAATGTGTAAAATCGTAAAATAAATATTTTATGTAAAATGTTTTTTCGCAAAAAGAACAAAAATGCTGTTTTAAAAATAACATTAAATAATAGGTACTCTTTTTTATAAAACTGTACTCTAAATTTACCCTCTCTGAAATCAGATATACTTATTTCTTCAAAAAAAAAGTTAGCAAGCCTAACCTGCCCCCGAAATCAATTCCTGGCTACGGCCCTGTCTGTACAGTCACGGACTTTAATTGATGAACCACTTGGCTTTGTTCACATTTTAGCCGTGTAATGCAAATCGGGTTCATTCGTTTCCCGACACGGAAAGCCATAATGTCTTCGTAGTACAAGAAAATTATATTTAATAACTTTACCGGTTGGCTAACCTGAGAGCCAGAACTACAAACTTGACAGCAGAGTGACTACCCAAAGTCAACCAATTGCAGGTCTAGCAACAGTAACCTAGCAACAATTGTTTAAGCGTAGCGATAGTAACGTTAGCGTACGGGGCAATATTAATAGTCATTTCGACAACCTCGAAATTAACGTTTCTGACATCGACATTTCAACTGTCACTGTCTTCAGATAACTTTTCAGAATAATCGAGTTAATGAGCTCTGATTCAAAGGAGGTCAGTATCAAATAGATTGGATAAACTTAATGCGACATTTTATTTATTTTTATCATTGAGAACTTATTAGTCAACCTCTATGGTTATGACTATTTCCGATTATCTGTCATCTTGTTTACGAGCGTGCGGTTTGAGTTGAGCGTGCGGTTTGAGTTCGTGTTTAATCGTGTAATGTCGTGAATGTATGAAACTGTAAAATTGAAACGTTTGAAGGTGGCTCATCAATTAAAGTCCGTGACTGTACGTACACTTTTAATCTTCACCAAACTGAAGGTTTTTTTTTACAGCCGAAGTCTTTGGGTAACTTCCTCTTGCTTATTACCTACCATTTTCATTTGTGTTTTCGTAATAAAGACAGCGGTGGTTTATCCCCCTTCGGAACACGAGGGAGATGTGATTCCCTCCTCCAAACTATTTTGATGACATGGGGCTGTGGCGACAGATAATTATCTGTTGCTTCTGGGAAGACAATTATAATAAGCATTCAAACATTTTGTAACAGGCATTAGGTAGGTAAAGTTAGTAGCTACTAATTATCGGCAGCTTGACTTCACCCACTGCTGAGCATAAGGCCCACTCTGTCCCTGCCAGGGTTGCGGGAAAGTCCGAAAGGGATACCGGGACCCTTGGCAACAGGCAACTGAAGGAACACGGGTGGGTTTTAGTCAGTAAAAGTCTGACACGCCCACCTGCTCGCCCAGAGCGGGAGAAGTCATTTAATGATTTCCAAAGCTCAAAAAAAAGGCCCCACTCTGTCAAAACTCGAAGCCTGAATAAATTCTGAACACAGGTCGATCGACAGCTGCAAACTCGAGTGGAATCAGCGCGTAACACACTTTCAATCACAATGAGGATTTTAAAGGATATTGCTAATCCATTGCTTCATAGGGTTGAAAAATACGTCGAAGAACGCAATGACCGTGGCTGAACTGTCATAATTAAACTCATTGCGATTATTTGTCATTTTTTGTGTGTTACGATATTACCCTGCAGGTTATACTTACTTCTTAAAAATAATAATAAAACAGTATTTCTAAGTAAGTACCTACTAAGTATACATTATTTATGTAAGTAGATTATTTCGGTACAGTAAAGGCTCGTACAAACAGGCGCGATATCGCAAGCGCGACAGGCAGCGGTACCTTTGCAAAAGTACCGCTGCCTGTCGCGCTTGCGATATCGCGCCTGTTTGTACGAGCCTTAAGGCTGTAAGAGCAGATAGGTAATTTATTTATTTATTTATTTAAAGGCTTACCAACTAAACACATACACAGCTTAACCGAAAGTCCTTGCCATAATATAGATCTGGCATGTATCTAAACTACAGGAAAGCACGGCACTTGAAATTAGCGTACTAGAATATTATACAAAGAAAAACATAAAAAATTAAAAAATTATATAGGTGTATACAATATATAAGTCTTTAAGTACACTTACATAAGTAAGGTAATCACAAAATAATAAATAATAATAATATAATTAAACTCCACAAGCGTTTCATGTTTAGACACTTTATTTAATTTATTTCACAGATTAGTAAACAACGCGAGAAACGTTTCAAATTAATACGATATACCTGCGGTATCACCACACGAACCTTCCTTAACTGAAACTGAAACACCAAATAGGAAGATGGCAGAAGTACCTACCTACTTACTTTACTAGGTAGGTAGATACAGGGCGTCCCACGGATATGCCACATGGAGGGAAAGTACCTTGAATATTGTAGATGGAACACTTTACTGAAAGAAGAAATTGGTGCCGATTCTGTTTTTCACAAACTAAACTAAATTTAAGTTCAGTGCATTTTTTTCTTTCTATTTCATTAAGAAAAGGACAGAAGATACATTTTAGTTTTGTTTTGTCAAATTAATCAGCGCATGACGTAAATTGACGTAATTTTAGTAGGCAAGTTTTTAATCGCGTCTAGACTCGTAAGGAGTAGTGACAGTTTGACAGGACTAAACTAAAATTTATCTTCTGTCCTTTTCTTAATGAAATAGAAAGAAAAAGATGCACTGAACTTAAATTTCGTTTAGTTTGTGAACAACAGAATCGGCACCAATATTTGAATTTAAAAAAAACAATTTAAACTGCTTACATAGATATTTAAAAACATATGTATTTTGTAATTTTAAATAATTTTGTATTAAAAATTTTAAAATTCATGGTCTTCCCCTTACTTGTGACACTATGTTATTGTACACCAGCACGCGTAGCATCATCATTGTGATTGTGATTGTTTATCTGTATTTTTGTCTGTTCTTCCGTCGACAAAACCCATTTCTACGGTGTTCATGCTACGCGTGTAGCATCGGTTACAAAAGCCGCCGACATAGGTACCTACCCACGACTACCAAACTGAACTTTGACAAACCGTACTACGACAAGAATTTATTTCGACAATTCGGAACTCCGACACTGGCGTCCAGAGGTCCAGACCGTCCAGTATACCTTTCGTGGACAAAAGGGCCATGCTCCCATAACATGGGATAAGGATGAGAGATCAGTGTGATCACAGTATTTTATGAAATTATTTTATCACAAAATGTTTTCTAATTCGTCCACCTATGTGCGATTGACTGTACCTACAAAACCCACCATACCACATTTTTCTCCCACACATTTTAAGCTGCCAGTTATTTTAACAAAATTAATTGCTGTTTCATCCCATTTTACTGTGAATAGTCTGTCCTTTGGCTAGATTAACGTCCTTCATAAATAATTAATTATGATCAAGAACGAACCAACGTGAAATGTGGACGCAAATATTCAAATGCAAGGACAAAACCGTAGCAATACCGACTTAATTTTAAACCTAATAATATGTAAATACTTATGTTTGTTTTAATTCGCTGGAGAATTTGGTTTCAAATGGCCATTAATGGTATAATAGGGTGTATGTTGAGACCCTCTTCTCAACATCGGCAGTGAACGTGGGGTGCGGGAACCACGGCGAGTCAGCCGGCCTCACGGCCGATCGCGAGCCCCGGCGCTACACCAGTCGCCTCCACCCACGGCTGCGCTTGCGCGTTTTATTAACATAGGTACATTATTATTGTTCTCATATTTGTTATTCATTAGGGAGTGCCTCCGGTGCCGGCGCCGACTCCCAAAAAGAACGCCATTGGGAACCGGCAGTAATGTCACCGGCGGCTCCCATAATGGACAACGGCGCGCGGCGGCGCGGCGTTTATGGAAACTCTTCCAGTATTCAGAACCCCAACTAACTAACCCTAAATAAAATGTCACAGTTCTAACCTAACCTAACCTATTTTTGCGATTACAAATATTTGACCTAATCTAACTAGTTTGGTTCCGGGTAATAGGTATAAACTTTATTACTCGAAAAGGGACATTATTGAATAAGGAAAAAAAAAATTAGCTACATGCTTTTTTAATTATGCCAAATTGACAACCAAACTCAGCGCTGGCAGCCAATTCAGCAACAGGCGCCAGCAGCGGAGGCACTTCCTATTAATTATACTTCACATGATAAACAGTCCACTATTCTTAATTCTTCTCCACTGAGACCTATCGTCGCGATCAGTGTGTAGCTATTAATAAGGAGCCCCCGCGATGGCGAAAGCGATAGATACGACAGATAGCAAGATTTGGACAGTCGGACTCGCAGAATCGCACCGTCATACGGTCAGTATACCTATAAGAATAATACCAGCCTATTATTGTCCCACTGCAGGGTATTGGCCATTTCTCATAAAGAGAAGACATGAGCATAATTATTCACCACCCTTGGTCAAGGTGGATTGGCGATTGATCCGCATCTACAGCCCCAAGTTGCGATTTCAAACCCAGCAATACTAATCAATCAATCTGCCTAGCTTTTTCCCCTTATGGAGTCGGCTTACTAACCGGATGCAGCCGAATACTAGTATTTTACATGGAGCGTCTGCCCATCTGCCCTACAGAACCCAGGAACAGGGTAATACGATACCCCTTGGTAAGACTAGTTGTCAGACTTTTGGGCTTCTGACGACCCGTAACAACTGTCAAAGATCCACGATGGACATCCAGGACCAACGGTTTTGACGTGCTTTCCGAGGCACGGACCAACCCCGGCAAGCGTAGCTTAACCTAATAGGTCGACTCGTGCGGCTGTTATTACTTAAACCCAGCAATACTAATGTGGCTTTTTCAAAGTTATTCGTACCTACCTTCTTTTCTTTTTTTTGTGAGGGTTGGAAATTATCAAATGACTTCTCCCGCTCTGGGCGAAGCGGAAGGGCGTGTCAGACTTTTACTGACTAAAACCCACCCGTGTTCCTTCAGCTGCCTTATTGCCAAGGTCCCGGTATCCCTTTCGGACTTTCCCGCAACCCTGGCTGGCATCGGTCCTAACGGACCCCGTCAAGTGTGCTGACATCTCTTTGAAGTGCCGGAAGCGCGCGTGGAACACGACGCGCCGTCGACCCAGGCCTGGTCCTTATCGGACGGCATTCGTACCTTCTAAGTGACAAAAAAACTTGCCAATCCGTCATACAGTAACAGCACATAACTGGAGAAACTTACCTTCTTAGCTGTTGGAAAAACCATCCAAGTGGCCAAGTTCAAGTCGGAAGGGTTCCATGCCACGAGAATGATGATAGTTTAGCTGTTTAGTAGGTATTTATCACGTAGTCTGTGAAAATTTCAAATGGCTACATAGTCAATCTGGCCAATAACAGTATTTTACATGGAGCGAACGGCTATCTAACCTCCACAACCCAGTTACCTAATGGGTAACACGATACCCGCCTTGCTAAGCCTGGTTTGGTTGTCGGACTTTCGGGCTTCTCACGACCGGCAACGACTGTCAAAGATCCTCGAATGACAGCCGTGAGCAACGACATATAGTGCTTCCTGAGCCACGGGGGCCCCGTATGTAAAGGTCACCCATCCACGGACCGACCTCGGCAAGTGTAGCTTAACCTGATCGATCGTCCCTTGTGGCTGTTATTGCTTAGCCACGAGCCCCACTGGCTACCCTACCCGACCCTACAAAGTAAAAAAACAACAAAGTCTCTTGACCATAGAGTAGGTAGGTACGTTTCATTATAACCACCTTCCATAGCTGGCTGGTAAGATGGGTATAGACCCGCTCTTCGTTATTAAGCTTCGTGTCCCTTGTGCCACGTCCGAGTTCAATGACTAAAGATGGACATTTTTTGTAAACGTACCTATTTTAACTATTTAGAAGTTACAAGCCTCAATACCAAACTTAGGTAAGTTTAATTTTCCCGCGAAAAACTAAACCACCGAATCACCATAAAAAATACAACGTTAAAATCTAGGTAAGTACCTACCTACTTCATTCGGTAATACGTCTGGCGCTTATTCATAAATCCATACCATCAATTAATTAATGTAAACTTATACCTAAACCTATACCTAGCTATGGAAGCCCTCAAAAGGCTACAATACGTTGCGGAAAAAAAAAGAAAAACCCACCCCTCGATATTTGCAGAGGGTGGTAACCACAGACTAAATAGGGAGGATTAGGCCGAATACGCCGGCTGCCATCGATTGCTAGTACCTACTGAGTACGTGTGACGAGAAAGACCTCCTCGATTCCTTTATATTACAAAAATAAAATGAGTGTAACATCTCTGGAAGAACAGCCTTCGGTGCGTTTGACTAAACAAGTGTTATTTTTATGCTTTTTGCAACAATGTTTGGTTATACAATGCTGTGATGTTCACACACCGTGAGAATTGCAATTTGTGCAAGTGTGAGTGGAATAAAATGCAAATTGGTCCCGCAACCACAGTACCTGTGCTGTACAGTAAACATTGATTTATTTATTCCGTGTGTTTTGTGTAAAGCGCCTGGTAAAATACAAATGCAATATGTCACTTTTAATTAAAAATGATGTCATCACACCGCTTAACCGCTTTGTTTTATTTATAGCATTCCATTTTATAAATATCATAAACGCTTATTATTCGCTAATCATTATTATATACGTCCATAAAAATCCACGAGCGAAAATATTTATAATAAGAAAACTACTTTTTCGTTTTAAAATTGGCAATACAGATTATTACATTAGCTGTGGGAGTATAATTCAAAACCTATGATTAAAAAATATTTGCTGAAATAAATTAAAGATGCATTTACAGCAGTATGTTAAAATAATGAATAAACATTTTTAATTTCAACTAAATCTTAACGGTTCCAAACTACAATTTTTATTAAAAATAACTGCATTATTAAAAAAAACGTCAATGTCTTCTAGTTATATCGTCACGTTTTTGAACGCAGCACAAGCAAATGTTGCAACTGTAAAAAGACAAATAAAAATATTGCACTTTTCTTTCCAAATGATTTTCAAATATGATGATGCTACACTAATAATAATTATTTATAAATAACATAATAGACTTTAAAATTCGTGTAGCATTCACTCAGTCGTTATTCACTGCTGTGGTACAGAGTACCCAAATAAGCAAAATAAAATAAGAACATCAAGCTTACAAGCTTAATGATTACAGTTAAATAATTAAAATTACATTATAAATATATTTTGCGCAAATAGCAAATCCTAATGGTATGACAAAATCTTGAAAAAAATGCGTTATTTTAATTATCACGCTAAAGGGAAATTGAATGCAGTTTGTGGCAACACATAAAACCAGTCACGTCACTTTATGACGTTAGTGTGGGTGCTTTGTGCGTGCGTGCGTTCATGAATTTATGAGTGCTTTTTCATGTTTGTGTGTATTTCTGACGCCGTTTGTGACTTGTCTGTCATCTCTCTAATTTTGGATTTTATCACTAAAACCCTTCAAACTGTCGTCTTTGGGTATGTAAACTTTATTTATCTTCTGACGCTCATTCATACGTTACCCAAAACATCGTATTATTGTTATACGTGTAACCTGTCGGACAGGCGTTGTCTGCGGTCAGTGGCCATAATTCGAAATTATGTTAGAGACGCTTAAAATTTGGTGTTTTTCGTAATATTCAGCTATCGATCGTGTTATCTTGGAGCCGGTTATCTTGCGATTCCAAGTGAAGCTCGTGTTATTATCTCGGTGCGGGGGCTAGGCGATCGTATCGGCGGGTATGAGCTAACAGCCTATAAAACTCAGTCGGCTTTTCGATGCCGGTCGGTGTACTAGTGTTCGGTTATTCGCGCGTCTAAGCATGAAATTATAATGGTGGGGGTAGTGTGTTGTCTGTCTGTTTGTTTGTTTGTTGTGTCGTGTGTGAAGAGTGCTAAGTGCTTCTTCTGTTGCAGGCCGGCAGGATGCTAAAGTTCATACGCGGCAAGGGGCAGCAGCCCTCTGCTGAGAGGCAGAAACTTCAGAATGAACTGTTTGCCTTCCGCAAGGTATGTACCTAGCATGTAGTCATTTGTTGATGCATAGATAAGTCTGCGCTTTAGAAAGTTCAATTCAAAAGTTGGTGCAACTGTTCCTAACTTTCTATCTGTGGGCTGACATAACAAACTTATTGTTTTGAAGAACAACACTTGTATTGCAGGTCCTCCATAATGTCCATTTGTTACTTCAGTAATGCATTGTGTCATTAGTTCGATAACAGCATTTCTGAAGCTTATCAGCATAGGAATGTGTATAAAATATTTTAAGTTCTGCACAATAATTGCCGGTATTGTCTATGTGGCATCCTTTTTTTTTTCAGGTTAAAGTCTTTGAAACCCTCCATATTTAGAATTAAAATCATTGCTTTAATTAAAATAAAGTGAAATATGAACTAAACAAAAATGTCAATTTTAAACTGATATTTTTAAGTCCGTGGATCATAAAATAAAGTTATTATACTTCATATATTATGAGTGTACGTACATAAATTAAACTGATCTTATAAAGAAACATAATCAACAATTTACAAGTTCTAATGAATGTCAGTCTCATTTTATAAAATAAATATTATTGAGTAAAACTTCTCATCATAAATAAAGCACTTCAGTTGATACTTATTATAGTGGCATGTTTTGCAAAATACAATCATATAATTTAATGCATGTATAGTTAAAATAAATTGTCTGAATACTCTTCATTTACTTTTCAACAATAAATGGGCTCAAGATTTCAGACAAATTATCTGTGTCAATAAAAAAAGGTAAATGTATAGTCCTATTATTATTAAAAACAGTATCTAAATAAAAAGCCCTGACTGAAACACCTACCTATCAAATTAAATTTTAATAAAAATAAATAAGTTTTATAAAATTAATTTATTTATTTATCTCTTTCAAAGAGTCAAAATCAAAATATTTTATTTCACATAAACCTACATGGTCACTTATGAAATGTCAGCAGCTAGGTGCACGGTTCCAATTGGTTTTTTTCCTATGGAGAAGAGCTGGCAAGACACGCCATGGTTACTCTTTTAAAAATAATTGGCTTTTACAATATTTTAAAATAACAGTGTTAATAGGTATGGGAGGACAGTGTAAGCCTTTCAACAAGTACTAGGTACTTAACAAAATGGAAAATGGTCAACAAATCTAGTCTACAACTTTCTCACATTCACAAAATAGAAAAGTATCTATATAAAATATAAATAAAATAGTAAAAATCTAATTAGTAAGTAGCCAATGCCAATGTAGAAACTCTAGTTCATTTTATTTGCAAACCGCAGCCAGCGATGACAAAAACTAGTCTTTACTCTATGACTTAATAATTGTACTGTGAGAATCCTCTACGGTACTACAATGACTAATTATGACGCATTTCTTCATATAAAATAAATACTACTATATTACCTATTTCTCTCATGGATACTTTTTCAATGATTAATGTTTTATGCATTGCTAATTGTTGTGGCCAATCAAATGTAAGTATGTCTGATGGGTATGTGTTAGGGTTGGCATTAATAATTCAGCAAGGTCAGATTATTATAACTTAAGATGACCTTGAATCCACACCCTATCCTGAGTAGGTACATAGTTTTCCCAAAGAGATAATAGAAATGCATTTTTATGAAGTTAAAACATCCTTAGGGCATATAGCGATTAATGGTAGGAGAAAATCTTATGGGTTCGCGTCACCGACATGTATATCTGCATCACTATTATTTCATAGTTTTCACTTCTGTCGGGAGTCCCCATGACTGCATTTTTTTTGTTTTGTTTTGTATAGTTTGAAAATACCTAAAAAGTTGAAGACAGTTTGGTTTTGAAGCTTAAACTTATAATTATTTTCTACTGTATGCAACACCGACCCATTTAGAATCCCATATGCATCAAGAAAAAGTAGAAAAACATATAATCAAATAAATTCTTCAAATAAAAAAATACTGGGCCCCATACACAAAGATAAGCAGACCAACTGGATTACGAAACTGTTGCTTCAGTTATCGCCCTTCATTATTTGTTTTCAGATTAGATGTGGCACTTAATTTTAACAGTACTTACCAGAATTTTTTGGTGTTCAAAAATGGGCCATGGTCATATTGCAACATGGACTTTATCTTGATTCATTAGGTTTGCAGAATCGTGTTAGTTTACGTATCTACGTGATAAATTTTGAACGTAAATGTTGCCCCCTTTATAATGATACTAGCTTCTGCCCGCCCGCGCAGTATATCGATAAAAAGTAGCCTATGTAGCCCTAGGGTGCCATCTATCTCCTTGCCAAATTTTGTCGAAATCCGTTCAGTGGTTTAGGCGTGAAGATGTAAAATACAGACAGACAAAGTTACTTTCGAATTTATAATATTAGTATGGAAGAATGGTTAACACAATAATTTTAACCGCAACGTCTTAGATCTGTCGTCACGTCCGCGGTCTACCTCTAGGCGTTCTAAAATGCAACATAACGCTGCAAATACTATCAAGAAACTTAAGTTCCAAAGGTCAACTTGAACCAGTCACATCCCCGTTCATATTGAACTGTTACAATGACGAGTAATAACAGAAATCATCAGTATTAATATACTCTATTGATACTCATTCAGAAGTAAGCCTCTTTCTTATTGGAATCTATTGGCGATGACGGTCCCAATTGTGCGATGACACCACGTAGATTGGTATCAAGGTCGGCCGGCATATTGTTTCAAATCAACATTCAAGTGTTATGACGATCGATCGCATCTTCGATCTATCAGCTAAACGGGTTTCAAGTCAAGTTATTGAACTCGAATAGTTCAGTCCAGTTATAATGGTCGAGAGTTTTGAATCGTATGCTAAACTGTTTGTTTCAGATAACTAGAATCTATACTAGACTGACTCGTTTTTTTTTCATCGGATGAATAAAAGTTCATTAGTCTGAGAAGACTTGTGATGTCTAAAATCCACTAAATGTTCTGTTTGAACACTTAATTGAAAGTTATTTCATCTACTGTTGAAATTCACTCGTTAGTGTGCTATTTGGAGTAGCAGTAGACAGTACGCTTGATTTCATACTAATCTCTTGTAGTTACGAGAAACAATTGATTAAATATTCATCGCTTGAAACACGATGTCATTAACCTCCAAAAAGTCTGTCGAAGTATGTTGGGGTCGGCTTATAAACTAACTGACTACCAGTTTATAAACTTATCATAAATAGTACCTACCTACTTACATAAACTATCCTAGCAACTATCGTAGCAGGCGGTGCTCTATAGTTTCTGCCTACCCCATAGAAAAAGGCGTGAGTTTATGTATGTTATGTAAATGTGTCCGAATATCGAAATCAATCGACACAGATTCCAAATTCATCAACTCATAATAGGATTTAGAATAAACTTTTTGCTCAAGGACATGAGTCGAAATTCAAAATATTTCACTTCAAATAAAATGTCATGTTTTCACTTTGTTACTATAATAGTACATAACCAAACATTCTTGTAGGTACTGAGTGTGTTATCGTACTTTATCCGATAGCAGGCAGATAACACCATACAATCGATATCAGTTTGTCGTCAATGCTATAGGGTCGGGGCTTAACACTTGTTGGTATTGTGTTTTGTCTAGAGAATTATAGGTTCTTAATGTTGAAGAACATCGCTGTAGCATAACCGAACATAATTTACAATGAACCCATTGCTGGGTCACAGGCATCCTCTCTTCGAAAAGGACTGAACCTTAATCTACCACGCGGGCCCAGTGCGGGTTGGTAGATGTCATATATCTTCGTATATTTTGGTTCTACTAGGACATGCCAGTTTCCTTTCGATGTTTGATCTTTAAAATGGCCTTATCCTCAATATCTTAGCCAGATGATATTTACCTCTATAACATTAACATACAATACCCAAAAATCCCAAAGTTCCATCTCTAGCCTTCAAGGGTCAACTTTGTAGTGACAATGATTTTCCGATTTTAAATGAACCGTTATTAAAGTTCGTTTTTTAATCCCGTAAACTAATTTGACAGGTGCAAATGTCAAACTCAAATTGAAAAAACAAACAACAATCATTTGAACTGTCAAATTAGTGTACGGGATTAAAAAACAAACGTTTTATCAATATTTTCCTACTAAAACTGACCGACTGAGCGGAAAATGGACTAAACCTAGGTACTGTTTGTCAACATAGACATGAAAATCTGTCACTGTCCATCTTTCATGTGTACAAACCTAGTTTTCTTTGCCAAGAATCGTGCACGTTTTCCGTATAGAGGCCTCCCCTCCTGGGCATACATTCATACACCTAACTAGTTTCGTTTACTAATTGTTGTAAAAAATTAATTGCCCAGTAATGTTAGCAAGCTTTTGACAAGTTGCCCGAACACCTGGCCAATTTGGACCAGCGTCGATTAAACAGCTGCGCCAAACGAGTAATATTGTTGTCCAGTTTGTTTCAATCTAGTTTCATTGTTTGGTTTATTGGATAGCTGATTACGAGCATTTTCACCTCTTTCAACTTCTTGGACCCAAAATAATAATACATCCCATGCCGATTTCGGCTACGATTAGCGTTGCCAGGTGTCCCGATTTGCGCGGGACGTCCCGATTTTCAGGTGTCTGGGGACGCGTCCCGATTTACACCTGATCGGGACAATAAATGTCCCGATAAATCAATACATGTCCAGGACGACTCATTCACATTCGCGTCAATGGTCAACGTGATTGAAAATCTAAAAATTGAAACGTTCTTCGACATGCATGGACATGGCCATTTCGCAAAACGCTATGTAGAAAATCATCCTGAAATCTCTACACAGTGTTCTGCATGCTCTATATTTTTATGGCCTGCTTGACGGCAGATTTCACCTTTAGACTAATACGCCCAATTCGAAACCGTAACCAATGATAAATTAAATCATATTATTACGTAAACATAAAGCGAGGCCAAAACTATTAAACTTATTGGATTATTAATATACTCAACACACAATTGATTAGATCTATAATAAGCGTTTAGATCCACTCAATAGTTCCCATATCTCCACTATTTGTCCAAGTTCTTACCATGGTTGTGTGCGTAGTCGCTATCTGGACCGAGGTGCAATAAACGCCGCACCCCGCTTGGCCTAACCGTTAATTTTTATCAATAACTGATAATAAATATTTATCACCTTTCTAGGTAGTGAAATGAATGTTCGGGAAATGACCTGTGTTATATTCGGTACGGATTGGCTATATTGTGGTTATTTCTCGGATCAAACGAACTTCTCAGTATAAAATTGAAGAGTTTCTGATGTCTTTTCGTAGAGTTGCTGCCCTTAGTAACTTTCAAAAATTTAGAATTTCACAGAATTTATCTAATGAAAATGCTATTTAAACATGCTTATGTTATACTAATTTCTAATTTGGCATACTTAGCATAACTGCAACGGCAAATAAAATCACATGAAATCCGTTCGCGTGAAAACATTCGCGCTCTTATCGGCACAGTAACAAGGCACTGCAGAAGTTTCCTTACAATCTAGGAAGGAGGAAATTTCAAGTGAATTTCTTCGTTCCCGAAGTTCAGCGCTACATGGTGTCCAAGTTTGTTATCAGTTCCTGCGCCAGTTTACTAAGTAAACTTGAATGCTAGCTGTTGTAGACTTGCATTCACTAAATATAATGCTGAGAAGTTTACGATAAGGGTTTCAACTTGTTATGCAGTTAAGAAGTTCTTAGACTTCATTTGGTGTTATCAGATTGCTTTGTTTATCGTATTCTTTATGTGCTAGATCTTGTTCTTTCTCTAATTTGCCATATTTCGTTTTTAACGTCGTTTTTCCCGCTCTTTAGCCATTAATTTTGTGTGAGTATCGTGTGTTATAACACCGACAAGTACAACTTTGCAGTAGCTATCTAAAGTGTCCTAATAGCTTGTCCGCTCTTTAACATTCTGAACATCACTCGGATAGCTTTCATATCATTTATAGCACAGTCGTGTACTCCACTACAGCCAATTGCCAGCTTAACAGTGATGAGACCGAATAAATGAACTGCAAAATTGTGGTTTTAATTAATTGGTGAAATTCCGGTCACGAGTATTAATAAAGTGCAGCTGCCAAAAGCTAGCAGAAAACCGCAAACGATTTGCGGCCAGACGAAATTATTGACAGTACTATTCCCAAATTCTGTTAAGATATGATTGTTCAAGCAGTCCGTTATTTGGAAATATAATTATCTTCTCTTGAAGGATCTTTATGTTGTGTTGTATATAATCAGGGTAATACCCTTGTAGTAACAAAGATTAGTTCCAGTAATCCAATTGTTGACTTGACATAGTCGACACCAAGACACCAATAGAGACACAACTGATATGAAGATAACGATTTACTCCTTTACAAAATAATATATACATACTATAGAGTCTGTATACGGTTAATTAATCCTTTCACATTATATTACGCTATAAGACATGACTGAAAATAATTTCAAGTTCGATACATCAAGGAGTAGGTATTTACGAGATTGGCAGGATGTCGCAAGATATTAAAATTTTAATTTATTTATATTCCTTCAGATATTAGTATATTTAGGTTGATAATGAGAAATCCAATTCATTCGATACTCGTGTGAAAATAAAAAGCAAGACTATTTCCTGTATTTTAAATGTATCTTTCATTACCTACTATACTGGTAACAATTTATATTTTTTGTTCACAACGTGTTATAGATTGAAAGCGTTGATTTATAACGCTGATATTGACTCACTGTGGGAACTGGTTTGTGAAGCCCTGTGGCTGTCACAGCGCCGTAATAAAAGATTATATAATCAACAAGTATATGATATAGACTAGTACTTTTCTGGTTTTTCTATTGGTTCCATACAATATCATCTTCTTAGAAGAGTACTTGATGGGGCATAGATATTGTTTTCGAAATAGACTTGTTTCGATCTCAGACCAAATAAAAAACCAAGACAGAGCGCTGCGAACAATACAGTGAAGCATGCCATAACTACACCACCGCTCTGTGCATATACACTCACACGCACACATTTACAACCATTTACAATCAAACTACACCAAATTAAGTGCACACATGTTTACAAAACCGGCCTCACGACACTGTTGACAGCTCTCTGTCTTTGTTTTTTACTTGGTCTGAGGTTTCGATGTTCCACAAATTGTGTCTGTTGTATTTTTATAACTGCTTCTATATGAAGTTGCCATTACGTGTTTCTTCATGCCATTCGATACCGTCATCGAAAAAGGAATTAATAACATTGTCATTTGTCATCGGACTTCCCTTTGCTTTCGAACCTTTTGGTTTTCCTTGTATTTTACGTGCTTATATTATTAATATATTAATTTGGAGTGGAGTTTTAGGTGATAAACTAACATTACGCGTAGGTTCTATTAGAGCTCATGTTCACAGTCTCCCAACACCAAATTAAGCAACGTTTTAAATCGTTTTATTTTGCCCTTTTGCCTAAATTGAGTCATAAACCTCATTCTATATTTAAACCCACATTATGCCAAAGGCTAACCATCACTTTGCATGTTTAAAGAAACCGTTCCCATAAAGCGGGCGTCAGACTGCACACAGTAGACACGGTTAGCAACAAACCCGTCCTAGATGCCGCGCCTTCCACGATGGGAACAAGGGTGGTATTACGTAGTATGTTAATTTTATAACTACTGAGCTTGTAATAGACTTAACTTGTAGGAGAAAATGTGTGTTTATTATTTACTAGGTCGCTCCGAGGTTTCACCCAAGTAAGTCTCGATCCCGTGGGAATATCTGGATAAAAAGTATCCTATGTCCTATTCCAAGTCAAAGTCTACCCCTGTGCCAAATTTCATCCAAATCCGTTCAGCCGTTTTAGAGTGAAAGTGTAACAAACAAACTCACTTTCGCATTCATAATATTAAGTTTGGATAGACTCTATATTAAAGCAGTTGTTTTTCATTTAGGTAAAGGTAAACCATAACTCAATGTTTACTCATAGGTAAACTCTATATAATATGAATCTATTTATTCAGATGGCGGGTTTTTTTCTGAAAATTTTCACAGGCATCACCGGCCATGCATAATGTATTATTGCACTTCGTCTTGCATATTTAACCGTGCAAAGTCGGTTCTTACTCTTGTACTATTACTAACACGCCGCTATCGGTAAATCTTATTCACATAACTTACACATGAAGATCATCCATGATTTATTTTCTAAATTGCAAATACGTCCATCTTATTTATCGAATTTGGGGCAATGCTAGGTGTTTGCAAACACCTTCTGTTATTCTTTGTTAAATAATCCTAATTATAAATTCGAAAGTAACTCTGTCTGCCTGTTACCTTTTCACGCCTAAACCACTGAACGGATTTCGATAAAATTTGGCAAGGAGATAGATGGCATCCCGGGGAAGGATATAGGCTACTTTTTGTTATTATATTTAATAACTTTTTAATATATTTAATAACTTTACCGGTTGGCTAACCTGAGAGCCAGAACTACAAACTTGACAGCAGAGTGACTACCCAAAGTCAACCAATTGCAGGTCTAGCAACAGTAACCTAGCAACGATTGTTAAAACGTAGCGATAGTAACGTTAGCGTACGGAGAAATATTAATAGTCATTTCGGCAACTACGAAATTAACGTCTCTGACATCGACATTTCAACTGTCACTGTCTTCAGTTATGTTTTCAGAATAACCGAGTTAATGAGCTCTAATTCAAAGGAGGTAAGTATCAAATAGATTGGATAACCTTAATGCAACATTTTATTTATTTTTATATGGATCTATGGATAAGACTATTTCCGATTATAAGTAATTTATTTGTCAACTTGTTTACGGGCGTGCGGTTTGAGTTCGTGTTTAATCGTGTAATCTCGTGAATGTACGAAACTAGAAAATTGGAAAGTTTGAAAGTGGCTTATCAATTAAAGTCCGTGACTGTACAAAAAGCTTTGACTAAAACAGGCCGCTGTATAATATTCAGGGCAGGCAGTATTCACACCCTCTTTTCTTGGAAGAACCGAGGCAACCGTAGGCGATATCGAAATAACACAAGTCCCACAGGTAGACCCGTTTTGGTAAGCTCTGCGATCAATATCGCTATTCCTTTTATTTTACTCCACTAATGCCTTCTCCTGGCTCTGGCTAATTTTTGTGTCTTACTTAACCCCTGGCAGATCTACCTGTGGAAAGGATACCATGTTGTTCCATCTCTTCATCGAAGTTTGCCGAACTGCATTCCAAAGCTTTTTCTAAAATTGTTTCATCGATGTTTTTGTTTGATTCATGTATTCGAAAATCTTATGTTTATTTAGTCGTACCTATATTTACTTTTTAACGGTCATACAACTATCATTATCCAAATTTTACGTACTTTCTTTTACTGACAGAAGAAAAAAAAACATTTTTGAAGATCGAATACTTCATTAACAGGAAATGTTAATCATCATCAATGTCTTGCCCATTCTTTGCCAAATTATTTCTAACCTCATGTATTCCATCATTATCATCTATAGTTAAAATCAAAACATATTCAATACTCGTATTCTAGCCTGCTCCAGAAATCCTATTCTAATATGTTCAATTATGTTGAACTGACGAAACCACATTCCACATGCCAGCACTGTTGTTAACCGATCGGCCACAACTTGCTTCTTTTGTATTGTCTGCATGTACTCTACTCACTAAATACATGCGCAAGAGTTGCCCTGCGAGATGCTTTGATAAAAAACTGTTCATACAAAATACTTTTCACTATTGTAGGACGCAACAATTAAAATAAGAGCCTAGAAGAAATTGTATCACAAATGTTGTGTTTTCTTGTGTATGAAAACTTTTGAATGAGACTAGAGGATTTATTACCAGCCCCAAATAATTTGACACAAAACAGAGATGTAGGATGTTCACAATCAAATATCGTTAGCTAAACAGCAGTCAACAAACATCTGATGAAAATATCCATTCAGCAAGCGGCTGCCAAGCTGGCTTCGGACGATGATCTGTTCACCTTTCCGAAAGACACAAATAAATTTTTAAAAATAATGCCACGTAAGCTATTGTGTACTTCAGTATCATTTTATAGCTATCTATAGACTTTTGATACTGACCAGACACCGAACACTATTTGAATATAGCTTTTGGTATTTTAATTTGATGATATAAAAACTCCGAAGCGAGCCACATGCTCGGTAGGATCGCGCTCGATTGAGTAACAGGCCCACGTCATTATTACATACATTATTTTGTAAACTATCTCCTGGTATGCATCGTTTAATATCTTTATTCCATGTTTTTATCTTCAAATGCTTTCACATGCAGAGTACTGCATTGTGGATCAATGTTTCTATTTCATTTATAATAGCACCTTTTGAACTTAGAGGCAAACATATTACGTGATGGAACTCATTTCAATCTCTTTTCTCCTCGGCATTCCGTTGAACGTTCCCGTGATCATAAACCAACTCATCCAATTTGACTATATGAACATGTGGCGTCCAACAAGGCGCGATGCTCGTTACTTGAGGGCATACATCTTGACCTCCATTAAGCCGCGTCATTGCCTGAACTGCGCGCCTCCCACGGTTTCCTACTTGCTACAAACATCACCAATTCAGGCTAACTATTATAACACACATTTGGAGATATATTTCTACGACCCGTCCAATTCCCGAGGGTGGCATTTCCTATTTCGGGCTGCCGTAGCCGTCCTGTTTCTTGATTGGCTTCCCGATCGCAAGATATTTCGCCAATTCAGTATAGGTAGTAGTCGCGACTCACGAGTCATTTCAATGACTCTTATGTACAGATTCAATTTGGTTAGTGTTTTTTGTAAAATGTTAATGCGTTTGGTCTACTGGTTTTGCAAATGGATAAAAAACTATCAGGTTGTAGATTGTATGCGATTTTGTTCGGAGTTGTAATTAAGACTTGATCTAGACTAAGGTTAATGCTGTTTATGCTTAACTTTTTAAGTATTCGTCAATTTTGGCGGGAATATGTATAAAAACTCTATAAATATCCGTTCTTGCTTGAAAAATAATAAGAACATTCACATAAACTACTCAACACAAATCCCCATCGAGTAAATGTGTGTATTTTGAGAGATTACACGTTCCTGTACATATTTGCATTGAAGAGCGTTTCCGCGACCCGTCGGTGCACGATAAGCCAGGTTTTAGGTTCATTCACCGGCCCTAACCGAGCGCCATCGACATCATTATATTTTAATGGCGATTTCTTATCATATAATAATATTTAAGAAGCAAAGCTTCCATCTGATATGATCTGAAATGAAGACATCTACAAATAATGCTATTTAAATCGAAACGAGATTTTTAATTTTAAAACCTTGAAAAGAGGTCTACCATTAATATGTTTTGCATTAAATAAACAATTTAAATAAGTAGAGACAACACTTTATTCGACGAAAGACATAAATATGCACTCCATTTGAATAAATTATGTAAATTCCAGTAATTTTTATAGTGCAAATCCTTTTCTGAACCAATTTCACATACAGTTTTATTGATGAATTTAAACAGAAAATAGTGCTAAAAAATTCGCATATTTAATGCTAAATGAATGAAGAATTACCTAAAAAGGCAACTACTACTATGACAGCTTTATCATAATAGAAATTATATGTTCAGACTTGTGTTCGGGAGCATTGTTTGCAGCGGTCCACATTCTTTAAATTTTTGTCCTAATTGCAAGGTCTGCCTTGCGGAATGCCATTGGTCATTCATACTTTTTGAACTGGTCGAATTTCTTCGGTGTTATCGGATTTAACAAAATTGTATTGAAAGTAAAGGAAAAAGGTTAAACCGCCACAAAATTAAGCAATATGTATTTCTGAGAAGATACGAAAATTGGCGTTTAACACAAAAACTTGAACAATCTTCTTTTTTACATTCAAAATAACGTAGAAATAAGCATAATGACCATAATAAAAGGCGTTTTTGAATCTCATTCAATGCGTTGCACGGAGCATTAAGTAAGAGATGACAATTGCTGTGAGATGATCCCACAATGCCGAGGTTTTCGCATTGTGTTCATGTATTAATGGTACGAGCCTTTCTCGTATTGCCTCTCTCCATTTTCTCTTGTTTTAACTTTTTATGGTGAATGTATAAGATTAAATTGATCGTTTTTGAGATGAATGAATTTAGCGGATGGTTTTGGTTTAAAAACGTATAAATTAGCTACTATATATTATGTTATTTTGGCCATCAGATTTTCCACTGTCTTCCCTCGACACAGTTGGATGACTTTCCAGTATATTCCGTAAACGTTGCAATAACAGGAATAATTTTTTCAATGTTTGTGTTTTGCATCAAAGTTCTCCTATACATCTGTGTGATGTTACATTGATATGAATGGTATGGTCATTATAGAAATGCGACTGATCAATGCATGGACTCGTTCCAGACGTGGAATGTTTGACCGTTTTACTTAAATAAAAACTCATTTAAATCTATTCTTTCTAAAAATTAAAAACAAACTTACAAATAGACGCGTTGTCGTGTTTGTATAATGAATTTAAGTAATTAATAATTAAACAAGAATATGGGAGCGTTGTTACAAATGTTTGGAATACACAAAAGTTTGCACACGCACATTTATTCACGTACGTGTAGCCAGCCATCATTCCGTTCCATTTTAATTCAGTAATTCTGAACCTTTTCTAAGAATGTTCAAAATAAAACAAATGGCACTATAGATTGTATTATTTTAAGAACATAACTTTCACAAAAAAAATGCCAATATCAACTTGAACGTATTCAATCACATAGTCATCACTTTACCAAAAAAATATCCGTTACCTTTTACATTAATATCTAACAAAAACTGAGTATATGTATTGTGTTTTTCTTTTTTGTATGAATGATTAATAAAATAAGGTTAGAATGTACCAGCTAGGCTGATAGGCCTTTGTGGCCGGACGATCACCTCCGCGAAGGTCGAGGCTTTATTTATAGCTTAACAATGACATGCTCATCCTTAAACCTGTACTCACGAATTTCACTTGGAAATCTTACAAGTTGTAGTATCGGTATTTGCTTACCTTTTCAATACTTGATTACTTCGGTCACTACAATTTAATATAATTTTTCACACGTGTCGAGAAAAACGTTTTCTCGCCACGTGTGACTTGCATCACTTATAAAAATTGATGTGAATTAGAATTCTCTCAATCGAACACAATTCTATTATATGAAAGTAATTGCAACACACTACTTCAATGCATATCTTCATGTCGTCATAGAGCAGCATCAATTTAAAAGCCGAGAATTGCACACCCAAATAAAATAACAATAGAAACATCACCATAACATATTGAATCATGCAAAATTACATATGATAATTTTTTTATGTCTTACATAAATTGCACAATCGGCTGCAAGGAAGCCTTAACAGTTGGCTGGATATCAGAACTCACCTGCAAGGGGCTTTGGAAGCCTTACGCTAGGTTCGACGCTCTCAGTATCGATTCTCCTTCTAATTACAAATTGTTTGGCTCCACCTTACAGCATAATCAAGCTAGAGATGAGATGGCCACACTAAAATGAAAAAAAAAAAACCTGTTGGCGCGAAAGGAAGTTTAAATTTCGAAGGAGTACCTACAGGGTGTATTATGTGTCCATTATTGGTTGGGAGATTTTATAGATGGCTTGCTGTGTATTGTATCGCTCTAATTTACTTATGGTAACAGTTCCTTCAGGAATCGATATTTACGACTTGCTTATAATTTTAAGTACGTAAGTAAGTAAGTAAGTTACGAGTTGAATGTGAAAATGCATTCAATGGCATTTTCACATTCAACTCGTAAATTAAATAGGGTTCAGGAAATGGGCCGTCCTATTGCAATTTGCTTGCAGACGGCCAGTCTAGTTTTTGCACAGACAATACATTACTGCAGGGTAGTAAAAGCTCACGTAGATAGTGTCTGGAAAGCTAGACTATCAAGATAAGTCTAGGTTGGTTTAATATGCACTGTTGTCTGGAAGCGAGCATTTTATTTTACTTGAATAATCTTCACCCGAATAATCTTGTAGTGAATGTTGTGTTTTGTCTAGCAGACAAAACTAGATTTTGAGAGAAATTGTGGTCTTATTTTTCACATTTCTGTGTTTTTCTCCGTCGTTTATGAACTCGAGACTTGTATGTGCACCCGGCCGCTTCTTGCTTCAACATTGTGATGTCCCTGCTCCTAGGCTATTTTGTCGTCCTCATAATCTCCAAGGCACACACGTTCTTCCTTAATGATTTTTCATAACTATTATTAATAATTAAATTCCTGTGTTAAACATACTCTTGAGTTTGCATAATTATCTAATGTTACACGTGCAGCACCGGTTAGCGTGAATTTGTTTATGTTTAAAGATTAATAGTTTTCTTGCATGCAGTTGAGAATAAGGAAAGTGTTTGGTTTTTTGCAGCTAACGGTGTTGCATAATAATTTTAATGACAGCTTCAAAGTTATATTGCAAAAGAAAGTTCCGGCTATCTTGAATACTTAAGTCAGCACAACTATTGACTGGGTTCGGAAATTTATGAATGGACTAAGTACACTTATCACCGTCTTTTAGGATTTTTGCCGAAGGGCCATATTGTTAATACACTTACACACGTAATAATTCTTTGATTTTATTATCTTTCCAAGCAATAAAAGTACCCAAATAAACTGCAGTTAACAACATTTACACTCCCACACGATAAACAGACCACAACGACTCTGTCCATACATTAGGAACACTCGCTTTCAATCAGGAGGATCGTATTCTTCCTACTTTTGTACCAGGTCAAATTCCTTTCATTTACGATTGTTTTACGGTTCTACTATTAGCTAATACGAGAATACACCTCCTCCGCCATTAAAGTTTTATTTGTGACGTAACGTAACATGGCATAATGAATGATGGTTCGTGCGTATTTTTATTACGCCATTATTGTCTTCGTCCCTGTATCGATTCCTCATTGGAGGATCGCGTGTTACCCTTACTATGTTATTGTTTGTTTAAAAAGCTTTATATCATTTGGGACTTGTGTATGGTTCTCAAAGTTTAATGTTTGTGTCTTTTTTCATGTTAATACTTCTGGCACCTATCCTTCGTTAAGCCACATTCCGGTATATCAAACGCTTATATAAATTGTCTGCTATCGCATCTCAAGATAAAACTATTTAAGTACATCTTCGTACTGTATTTACAACTGTCTACAATTAATATGCAATTTATTTTACATAATTTTGTTATTACGGAATCCTTGGCGAAACATTATCGTTTACAGTTTATAACATCCATGAGTCATTTAGCTAGAACAAGTGATACGGCTCATAGCAGTACATATGTACTTCTAAAATTATTGATTGCTTCGTTGTACCCTTATCGTTTCGTTGATAACGTTATCGGCTGTAGTATCATCGATTACGCGCCCTTCTTGAAGGAGACCGAGGTTGCCTGGATAATGGGTTGGGCTATAAGTTAATATGTTGTTACTGGAATGTTCATCATCATCATTTCTCTTCTCTGTAACACCATTTTCAACGACGCATAGCTGTATGTATCGACTAGTTTTTTCGCCAACTTAATATTATGTGTCTAATTGACCAGTCTTAGTTAAAATTCTCTTACTTCGCGGTCACCTCCCAACCTTGGATGGGAATGTCAAAAACTTTAATAAATGGATACCTTTGTTTTAGACCCACCTAAAGCTCGTCCTGAGCCGTCTACAAAGCAATAATGTCAAACAAACTTAAACTACTACAGAAACTCGCTGTTTTAATTAAAAGGACTTTATAGGAACGAGAATAGCCAAGATAAAGGAAATTTAATAACATACATAAAATATTAGCCGTGTATCTCTTCGTGTAAGCCCTTAAGCTGAAGAGACCGTAAAGAGGTCATATTATAAGGGTCCATATAAGATGACAAACTGTTTCTTTAGAAGATTATTTGTTTGAGTGATTCTTTATCTGGCTCAATTGAAAATGCTCTTCACAAACTTGTTATTGTTGTCGCGAATTAAAGCGGTGTGGCTTTAATTCGCGATATAAATATGGTCGCTTTGATCCTTAATTATGCAAATTATTGTCGAGCAACTAAGGACATCTACTCGAGACAACTTTTAAACATAATTGCTAGAGGAAACGGTGGCGCTCCCATAGCTGTGGTGATTAAAATTCATAAAATCATTAGCGAGTCCATAATAAATGTTAAATATTTTATTATTTAAAGGATTGAAGAGATAACCAGGTTTTGCACGCGTAAAATTACACTCAAATGACGCTCTGAAATCTGTTTTAAAATGTTTCACATTTTGGATTTTCATCAAGAGAGAAAGGCTCTCAACGTTTAAAGAAAACGGAGCTGGGAGTATTCTTGGGGATTCCCTATAAATGTATATATCTTCTTTGTATGTACAGGCAACATTTAACGTATTTCGCAATAAATTCTCACCCCTTGAAGACATTCCACCCTCGAGCAAACAGTCTAATAAATCAAAGTTTGTCTAGCGTGTATTGTGTGTACGTGTAAAATGGGTTTGCCTTACATCTATTCCAATCTTGTATGCAGTTCTATCTACTTCTAGAGATTGCTTTGACAGCACGTCACACTGCACATATAAATTTTCTCCCTATCCCCTTTTATTATCTTTTTTTATATGCGAGTTCAGTATATTAGTTCCTCTATACCGTATAACTTTTGCACCAGGCGGTTTTCAGTTTTCTGCATTCATCTTCCTCAATCTGTTTGGTTAA
Source organism: Lithophane ornitopus (assembly GCA_948473465.1). NCBI lineage: Eukaryota > Metazoa > Arthropoda > Insecta > Lepidoptera > Noctuidae > Lithophane > Lithophane ornitopus. The sequence continues at coordinate 13,716,839 of OX419622.1, read as the reverse complement.
ACTCGTTGTTCCTTAGTTCCAAGATCTTTTACTTCCTTCGGACAAGCTGCTAGGGTATTCGCTTGTTTACCAGGCGGTATGCATAAACTACCGAGAGAGGATATACCGATGTAGCTTTTACCTCTACTTTTCCAATATAACCACTTGCACGGAATGAAAAAGAGCACTATTAGGTACACACGGTTACATATTTCCAGTATAAGCTGATCTCGTTTTGTTTAGTTTTTCTATACAATGTGAGGTCAGCTTCTACTGGAAATATATAGCTTGATATGTAGCCGTGTGTACCTACTCATTTTCTACAAGCTTAATTGCTTTTTAACTTTATTTTTGTGTACATTTCTCTTAAGATATCTGCCTCCTTTGTAATTTGTTGGGTCTCGCACGTAACTTCGTGGAACTGCTAAGAAGTTTCAAGTGCTAAATGAGAAATCTATCTCAAATAAAGTTGGAACGGGCTTGGGACTCGTATCTCTTCCGAACTTTTCTTGTCTTTTATTTATTGACTCATTCAGGTGTGTACTTTTTGTCGATAAACTGTTTGATTTTACCTACGTTGTTGATGGTTCTTAAGGTAGACCTGGAAGGTCTAAAATTCTAGCTTACAACTTAACGGACAAAAGCTTACCGTAGGAGACAAGATACACAATCATTCAACTCTCACTAGACAACCATAATTGAAATCCAATTCGTTTCCAAGTGCCTTGTCAGTGGATATTTACATTTAGTCGTCTGCTCCTGACGAAGGTCGGCCCAGGTATGTTATCGTAACTCATAGCTGACAACGACCCGTGCCAGTATCAGCATGAATATTTATGACCATGCCATGCACCGTGTTTTGTTTGCGAAACGTGGGTGCTATGCCGCCATGATGTTGGTTCATTTTTCGATGTAATGGAAGCTTGATTTGCAAGTTTGGTTGGTGAGGTTAAAAATAGAATCGATTAAAGGAATGAATTGTTTTGATTGCTAAGAGGTTTACAAGAGATGGGTTTTGAGAAAGCTTTTAGGTTGAGGATTCATGAAGTCCCTTCAGCTCTTCGCGTTGCTTGCTGTTTGTAAAGGACTCATGTTGGAAGCGAGATATTTTTGGGAACCGTCGGTGATTTTTTGATGAAAGTAGTGAGTTAGGAAAATAATTTCCTCTTAAGTTAACTCTATTAATTCTTTAACTTTGCGATATATGGCTCCAGTTTAAAATATGTGCAGACTGCAGTACTCTCAATGACAACCGCGCCTACCGTTCCGCTAGGCGGTATCGAGATCACACGGCGTGCTCCATTTCCTACTCATTGCATAATTCAATCGCATTGCATACGAGAATCGATTTTCACTTTCGCGTGCATTCGATTCCATAGAAATGTTTATTTTAAATGCTTACCCAAGATCGAAACTGACAGTAGGTAACTGTTTTTACTTTATTACATTCAGTTGGGTACAATGTATTGAATTATATGTGTGAATGCGGTGTTTTGTTAACCACTGACTTGTAATAATTCACTTCCTCCAGTGAATTTGAGTTTAGGTTAAGGGGTGCTACACATTGCGCAGCATAAAAAACAAACAAGAGCATATATAAATACAAAACGAAACCTCATACATCACAAATTAATAACTAAATATATACCCACTACGTTCTCGTTCTCCACAGCCACCTTCGCTTCATCATGTTTGCACCCTCTGAATCATTTTGAAAAAGATTGCTAATCCATTGCTTCATAAGTTTGAAAAAAAACCTGCTCAGCAACGGAAATACCGCAATGAATGTTGTTGTCCTGTCAATTGAAACAGATTAGTCTAAATCATTTACAGAAAATGCGTTATGCAATTAGATAGCGACTCCGCTCGGCACAATTCGAGCTAAGTCGAGTGGCTAATTTTCTCCGTTATGGCATGATTTTACCAATCGTCTATCATGCCGACCCGAACATGCCTGTATCATCCCTAAGATATAACTACATATTACACATCTACCCATCCATTTAGACCTTCACGTTTTGCCGTCGTGATGATCACTTCCCGCTCCGTCAAGTAGGTTTCCCATTCATTGACCCTTTGAGTAGGATGGGACGCAACATGTATCATCTCAAGAATTAATTAAACATACAATACTGTACCGTTAAGTGTTCATTAGCTTATTAAACCGTCAAGTCTTATTTAGAGATACAAACGCAAACTTACTTACGGCTGCCTTATACTGAGCCATTGAAAGAAGACCTTTAGCATCTAAGGAATAAAGTATACATTAACGGAATATTGGAAAGGTGAATGTTGAAAAAGAGGTTGTGATCGGATGTAGGTTCAAATGTTAAAAGCAACGGTACTTCGCCTCCTTGCTGCACGAACTCACGAAGTTTCACCGTATTGAGATCGTTGCATTGTTGCCAGCCTTATAAGGCTTGTGTCACGTCAACTATAGGTTTGTTTATAATGTAATTTATTGGAGAAACGCTTTACCTCCTTCACTCATGAAAGACAAATGCAAAGGTTAATGATAGATTTAAACGCCAACATTGTTTGCGTAATACTGCAGGCAGCAATCCAAAAAGACAACAAGAGTCATAGGTACATTTTTTTCCTCAAACAACTGCCCAAGCAAAGGAAACAGCAGTAAGCCGTGCACTCATTCTGAATGTCAATAGGTGTCTGACTCATACAATCACCTGCACGCACCTCTATGATTGCAGCTATTATCTATGGTTGCTACATCACAAACAATTTACATTGACGCATTTGTTGAGACGGAAGAGTCAATCATTCGTATCTAACCGGAGATGTATTGAGAAGATTTTGATTCAGTCGATGCATTCAGAATTATTTGATGTTTGATAGCGGTGTTAATGTTGATTCACTGCATTATTACATATTGTTGGACGAGCTATCTTATCTAGAACCTGATTCATATTTCCAAGCATAATCCGGGTTGTATAAGATTAGCCACAGTTTTCCGAGAAAATGATGAAAATGTCTCTTTGCAGAATTTGTTAGCAATCGCAAATATGCCTTACTTAGAATAAATGCGCAAGCCTATCGATTTCTGATACTTTACCGGACAGAATTCCAATGACAATGGTTTTCGAAGAAAATAAGAAATACTATCTTTGTGAATCTTTGAATTTATTTTACTATGTTTTAACTTATTTTGATGACATTCCTTATGTGATAAGTTTTAATTTAATGCCAAATCAATCATTAAGAATAGAAAATAAAAATTGGTTTCCACATCTAATTAGGGAAAACTAAGTTCTATTCATATTATTATTTTTAATTCAAAGTTAGAAACAGCGCCTATATTAATGCGTCACTATTTATCAATGAATACCATTTACCTTATACATATAAAATGTTAAACGACTCGAATTTTTTTGATATTTGCATAGGAGTCAAAAGTGTCATTTGATTGTAAATGACCTCTCCTACATCCCCTTAATGGATTGCTGACATGTAACCAATAAACCTGTATATAATTAAAATCACTGTTCACTACAATTAATTATATACACAAAATACCATTTCACTCTCCAATAAAATCAAACATCCTATCATTATCTCGTATGAATGACATTTCACGAAGCGCCGGCGCAACTGAATGGACCAATCACGGACGCATGCGCCCGATCCTCCGAGTATAGTCACCGATAGAGGAAATACTTCATCTATATAAGGGTAGACGCCTATTACTGGTATTACTTAAGCTAATTGAACGTTTATTTATTCATTACTATTATTCTAACTCGATCCAGCTCGATTGCCTTTAATCGTTATTAATTGATAATAAATGGAACTAGTGTCTGAATCTTTATAAACTTTAAAAGGGTGGCTACTATTTTCTTGTCAGCCTCGACCACAGAATAGGAATTCGAATTTCTATTCAGTTTTTATATAATGGTTTGAAATTTTTCGCACTAAATGTCGCCCGTAATTTCGTACAGCGTGTTAATTAGCAATGAATGCAACAAATACAAGTTAAAACACGATAGTCTCCGTTACATTATGATCGATACTCGAAAGTCAATTGGCAGCGTAGACAAGTTGTAAAATCCGCCATAGCGTGCAGTTATCACGTACAATCGATTACTCACTGCGCCCGCGCCGATGGCAACAATGGCGACGCCTGCGCATTGTGGGTGCGGAAGTTGTGCAGGAAGCCGGCCAGTGACTGGTGTCACCGAGACGTAACCTGTGCTACGTAGCGTGGGTGACGTCATACTCATTCATTTGGTGATCGCTCATTTAAGTAATGAGTAGAATTAAAGAATAGTTGTCTAACTGTGAAGGGACGAAGAAGGGTACCAACTCACTTTTAACAAATTATAAAGCCATACTATATAGTTTGTAAACGGTCTTCTGGAATTTCTAACTTTAATTACAATAACACACTGCATTCTAAATGTATCCAACAAAACTTACAATCTAATCAAATAACTTCAAAGTTTATCGACGTATCAATTCAGATTCATTGAAGTTACGCAACTAATGGCAAGTTTGTTGAACTCGCATTGATCGATATTTTCCACCAGCGAAGCGAAAAATTACATGCCAACAATACGCAAAACCCTCCATGTAGCTCACCTATTTATATGTATTACAACATCGCCCACACGCCAGACAGCCTCTTCAATCTACATAGCCCCAAGTTTACCTCTCAAGTGGTTTCGATATAAAAAATCAAACCTCTTGAACGTTTAACATGCAGTCCGTTTTGTTTATTGGCACACTGACAGACTCCTATAATAAAACCACGAACAGGAAAAGCTTATTAAAAAGTAATTTAGTAGCTGAGCTGAGCACTAACACGTGTCTGTCTATGGAGTCTGTTTTGACAGGTATATACTAACACCTGTCTATCATATCAAAACGGTTCTTCTTTGCTATCACCGTTATTCGGAACCAGCTTGTGCTCATCTTGATGTGTCTAGACATCGTTATTTATCCGACACAGCTTTTTCCTGATCCATTTGTTACTTGCAGTTATGGATTGCATTTTTTATTGTCTACTTTTCCTATCAATTTCATAAGCTATACTTACGACTTCATCTGTATCAAAGCTCTGTTGATGATAGTTAAAAATTGTTTGTCTCGTTGACCTCTTCAATATTTTTGGCCTGTATAAATCAATCACATTCAATCACTCTTGCTAGACTGATGTCATTACGTCTGCTATTAGGAGCACAGACTTTTGAAGTGGTTTTAAACATGTGAAATTGTTTCTGAGAAGAGCTTGTTCAATTAAAAACTATTTTGAAGGTCCCTCGGCGAAATTCGATGGAACTATGGAACCAACAACCAGATGGGTGGACGAGCTACAAAAGATTGCAGGAAAGTCCTGGTTTAGGAGTCTCATCAGCATGCATAAAAGGGAGGCCAATAGTCAGCAGTGCGTGGAACAGCGATGCTAGTGATGGTGACGGAGGGAATCCAGAAGATAACAGTAAAGATATAGACCAGGGGGCTTAAAACGGTCACTTTAGCAGAATCATAATAAGAAAATATTATGAATAATCGTAAAATGTCAAAAACTGACAATTCATAATATGATCTGCGTGTAATTCATATTACGAAATAATTCGTCTGTTTGACAGTTTACTATAGAGATTCGTTAAATTTGAGGAATTGCTAGTGACAGCTGGGATTCAGGATATGAACTGCTTTTAGAGGAATTGCTAATGTGGCCCCCTGAAAGAATTTCTTCTATTGTTACTTAAAGTTTTGTTAGAAGTCGTTGACATTATAATGTACGCATAAATTCGCACTGCGTCGCCGACTAGGTTTCCGTTTCCTCCCGAAGCCATATAAGTACCGTGTGAAGTTTTACAATACTTTTTAATACTATTCTGAATGCATGCCCCGAATTAGTTAAAGCTTGCACTGAATTTTAGATGCTCGTAGAAATCATAGCCCTAAACGACCGACACTAGGTCGTTTATGGCTATGATTTCTACGAGCATCAAATTTAATCAAGTCTAGTTGGAAAACAGTAGGTAGGAGGTAGGTCCTTCACTAAAAAGATTGGTTGTACATCTAATCGCATTGTTTATTTAGGATGCAAAATCATAAGAGTGCAGAAAATGAGGTGTCTTGTATAATAGTAATAAATCTGCTTCCACGTGTTTGTTGTTAGATGAGATCCGGTCCTACATCGCTTGAGTTACGACCACGAAATATACCAGGGTACGCACACAGACATATCTAAATAAATCAACTCTCTGTTATCCGGAACATAATGATTCATACGACATTATATAAATATTACGGGTGCGTTAATTATATTTACACTATCGGCACTCCCGCGGTAATGGTCACGGCCACTACCAGGGTCACCACCTTTGACTATTTATCACTATTCACTACATAATTACAATTTCATGGGCAGGTTATCTCTGAAATGATAATGAGAGATATAGATTTATCTGAGAACATTTCAGGACGTCTGTTGTCTTCCGAAGTGATATTTTCCCGGTTTTTTTTTTTTTTTCACTATACTTGAAGGCACCAGTGAACGTTTCGTTGTAAAACGTCTAGTCTTAAAGAACTGACTCTTAAAGCCGTTCATTTTTGTTTGCCTTTTTTAAATGAATGCTCTTCGGATGAGCAATTAGAAATACTCTCAATCAATATCGGGACAATCGTTGCCCCTTATCCGGTCGTTTTTAAGTACCATCTCCCCTAATTACTTCTTAATTTTTTGTCTATTTTTCTGTGTCTGCTAACCAAGTACCAGTGCTCGGTATTCTCGGTATTTTAACTTTTCAGCAATTATCGGGGTTTTCTCGTAATTTGATGTTCAATCAAACAACCACTATTTTTTATGTGATCGTAAAGAACAAAATATTTTGACTCGTGCCTATGAACCACCTTGCCAACTTGAACAGATTTTGGAAAATAGTGTGTTCATTCTTAAGAATTGTATCACCCGATTCTGGTTTTACCTAAAACAACTGCCAAGTCGTAAGGCCAATGAGATTTTTGGAACATGACGTCATCATTATTCAAGTAGATGTTTTTGTCCATCCACCTGCCATAACTTCTTGGTTAGACAATCCAAGCACGACTTATGGACGAAAAAGAAATGGTGACCACTTCCTACTTAAATCCGATCCCGGAAGGACCAAAAAGTAGAACGATGCATACAAACAAAAAATGATCGACAAAAACTTTTGAACACGAGTGTTAATTCGCCCTCATAAAATGACGTCAGTTGGCACGAAAGCCGCAGCTGTTAAATAGCACAGTGACATCATTGCAAGGTGCGTAGGCATATCAGTGCAATTTGATGTGAACAATCGTATTACTTCCAGTTAACCAGGGCTAATGTGATATGCAAGTTTACGAGCGGATTGTTTCTCGTAAACCTAGATCTAGGCCTTGACTAGGTTTTATTACTCTTCCATCTTCCATCTTTATCAGCACATAGGACGACCTGTTGGATAAAAAGTGACTAGACGATGTGTAAATGCATTTCAGTCTTTCATAATTATGACTTCGCTGAACTGCAAATCAGGTTTGAGAACCAACCATCAACTGTTTCTTAGTGCGGATTTCACCAATGAAACTAAACGCGATCAGCAATTATAAACCGTGTTCTAGAGCTGTCAGGCCTGTCAGTGTCAATTCGAATTTTTACACTGACAGCGTTCAGTTTAATTGGTGAAATTCGCTTTTAATCCACATTGTTATTCACTTTTGCTTTACCGTCGTCGTCATGCTTCTGCCCTTACACCAATTTGTTAAGGGGTCTCATGTCTTCATCCATACATCTCTATCAACCGTCATCTCAGTATTAACCCCCTTTTTCTATCCCTATCATCTTTTACACAATCCCATCCATCCTTATGTCAATCATACTATACTACTTACAACTCAAAGCCTAAACCAATACCAAACATTTCAAGCTCATCAAGCTAAGCTAACTGATAAGCTGTTCCCCAAATTGCCCGTGTCCTGAGTGGCGCATAATGACCACAGATACACAAACAGCAACACTAATTGCCCATGTGGTTAGCACATTGATTAAATTCCTCACCCATCATGAATATGAATGAGTAATGTCATTTACATTCAGCTATTACGTGTAATTGATGAACGAGTGACATTCGTAATAATCGTAATTAGTTTATTGGCACATCAGTTTGTATTATGACATTAAAGGCAATTATGAAATGCTTTATGCCTACTGCGTAGATTCCCTGAGGTAAGGCTTAGTTACTTCTAGTAAACGTTTAGTAAATAATATCTCCCTAAGGAATGAATTTAGTTCCCAGAAAGTAATGTCAATAATACTGCACGCGTATCGATTTGTATGCTATGAAGCTCTTGCCAACGGAAGTTAAGTCAATAGGCCAGTATAAACCTGTTTTTAGAATCTGTTCCATCAACGACTCGTAGGAAAGCGCACGTTCGAACTTTTAAAGCACACAATACATTCTATGAGTTCTTTTATTTGTCATTTCTATGTCATTTTATTCGCAGAAAACGCCCTGACAATAACAAACAAGTTCGCTCTAAGATTATCAAAACTCCATATAAGACTATATACCTTAGCGAATCTCGAATCTCAGGCCATCTAAAACTACATCACGTTCTTAGGGCGTTGCACCGCACCAAAAAAGCAAAAATTGAGCTATCATCTCGTTAGATATATCTTCAACAGAATATGATCTTTCGTACTTCGTAATAATACCCATGTCTTGGTTTTGTATCCTTTAAGTTGCTGTATGACTGACTAGACCCCATAACGGTGAAGGACACAGATGCTCAAACCTCTTCCTTGATAAGCGAAATAGATAGGAAGCATTTCCAATTTCGGGGACATTCTTTTTTACCCCAAAGATAAAAATAATGTCTTATTGATGCAAATAATCTTCTCCTAATCCTGACGATTTGGCCCGATCATTCATTCAAGGGCTTTAATGAATTTGAAAGAACGCTTCTGACCTTTCCTCTCATGTACCTTTGTTTTAGGTTAGGTTTCTCTTGAGAGAACAACCTCCCATGCTTAACCGTGATAATATTTTTGACTCCAAGGAGTACTGGGTGGGACTGCTAGTTTGAGAGCCACTGTCATCACAAACCGGTCCAGCAAAGCTGTCTATCGAACTTTGTAGGCGAGTGCACGTGTACCGTCTACAAGCAGATTCTGTTTCACAATCGCGGTCAAAGTTGGACAATGGGCACTAGACGCTGCCGCGCTGTTCCGATCATCTCATTGGTTGTTTGTTGACTGTTGTTGATAGCTCTATTGGTACTCTCGGAAGGTACTGTTATGATGATTTGGAAGGAAAATCGTATTTCTGTTTTGTTTTGGAAATAAAAATATATGACGTTTTGATTTTATCTAACTTGAATGTGAAATGGGGCAATTGACTGTCTTCGCCCGTTACTGTTTAAGAATAAAATATGTATGTATTTAAGTATTATTCGATCTATTAACTAACGGGAAAATTCCCACAGACACAAGGAAACTGTATAGTTCAAACAACGCCGTCTATTCTATGAAACAACAGCTGTTTCAAACGAAGATGACACAATACCTGTGTGATAAGCAACATAAGCATTTGAGGTCGACGGTCACGCTGGCTGCGATCAGGAATGCGACAGCATTCCGAATCGGCGCCCATCGAACTGTGAACTTTAGTCAGAGCATCTGAAATGCGAAATTACACCTTGCTAATGAAGCTATAAAGTTCAAGATTATGTTGAATGTCCATCTGCTTTAAATAGAAATTAATTAAAACTGTACTATTATTAAATGCCTGTCTATTAAAGAAACGTTTTGTTTACTTATGGTTTTTGCTGATTCATATGATAACGTGAACTTCATAACAACCTTAATTGGTTTAGCTAATGTTCTGCGGCCTGAGTCATCGCAATTCATATTTTTACGTCAAATGTTTGACAGCAAAGCTAGGAGGCGCCATTAGTACATCGGAATACCTTCACTATTGTATTCAATTGAGCTGGTTTTCACGTGACCCGAATATGTACCTGACCAACATGATGTATGGTCAAATATCGGACAACAAAAGCGGTAATTACAGCTCTATCTTTGCATTTGAATGCGAGAATGATACGTTCACCGTAATGACCGTCACTCAGAGAGCAAGGTAGCTACCTACTACATACTGATACTTAAGCGCAATGATATGTAAATATATTGTTAGACAAGTTCTTAAAATATCTGATTAGCTGAGACGTAGTATGGAAATCCTTTCATCTTTTCTGATTTTTCCTTCTATAATTGATAGCTGCCATTCATTAGCGCGTCTGAGCTCCAATTACACGAGTTTTAATAGGATTTTATGAGACTGTGATACTCGTTTGCTACTACAGCCAAGTAGATAGGACTAGTGGCAAATTGATCGTACACACGGCTACACATCTAGCTATACATTTCCAGTATAAGCTGACCTCTCATTGTACGGAAATCCTATACAATGCGAGATCAGCATAAACTGGAAATGTATAGCTTGATGTGTAGCCGTGTTTACCTACATATCGTACGTGATTAATTTAAAATTGTTCATATTACCACGTACCGACACAAAAGCGTAGTAACTTAGTTAATCTGACAACAATGCGTGACACATTCTAAATGATTGTAGAGTTCTACAAAAAAACACCGTGTTCGTGATAGGGTTTATATTGGAATGCTTGGTTTTGGCCCCTGAAACGTACTTGAACTACCCAGAAATCTTCTTGAATCAAGAAAGTTTTTGTAAGAGCAGAGCTTAGATGACTTTAAAAGTATAGTCGAGTCTAAACCCACTTAGATTACGGGGTTAAATTCCTGGGTTTTGACAGGTATTTGAAAAACTCTTTTTAATATCAGAAGGCCAAATCCCGTACCTATTCAAAATCTAGTCGCAGTCACACCTAGGCGACAATCAAATGTCAAAAATGTAGGTAAATCAGAAGTATTTTTGACGGATTAAGACTGAGATTTGTATGCGAACGTTCTTAAAAATTCCCTTCTGAGTGGATCGAAATAACAGCCATTCCTTGCCTTAAGAGCCTATACAACATAATTTTTACCGTAAAAAGTAATTAAGTACCCACACTATTCGAGCCTTGGAGCCGCCAGCACCCCACTTCGTCTCGCTCTCACTCAGACCGCGTGTAGTTATGGTGCGAGCGAGATAAAAAGTGAATTTGAGCCGAGGTAGTATAAGGCTCCTAAGAGTTGAATTTGCTACGTTCGTTAGAACTATACTCAAAACGTAATAACTAGATACGAGTACCTACTACTGTAGGTATTCGCAGGAGTATCACATACCTATGCCATTTACCGACAACACGTTTGTCTGTCCATGTGAGTTCCCACGTCCCTTTTCTTAGCCGATAACTAAGCATCATTATTTTTATAGTAATCGTTTGTTAATACTCAAGTGGCAGCTAATTATGCGTTTGGATATAAAACTCTGAACGACAGGACGCACGCGATGCTATCCAAAAAAATATACTTACTATGGTCTCATTACTTGGCTGTTCTTTATTATCTTAAACAGATGTTTGGTTGACGTTTGGGGAGATACAGAGTGTTAATAAAAAAATACTACCTATAACTTTCTTAGATAAATACTTTAATGGAGATGCAGCTTTTCAAGTCTAGTTTGATAGTGTTGTTTGTGGAGGGATGTTTTTTTTTTGTTGTCTGTTAACAACTAAAACCTGGTAATAGATAGAACATACTTTGAATGTAGTACAGTATATGAATTGCTTTATCCGGCTCCTCTTCCCCTCTTTTGCTTTGTAAAAGTTTATGCTGTTAACCAGTGGCAACTTTGAATTGGTCAGAATACGGTACTAACAATTGAGTAACCGAAAGACATAGTATAGGAAAAACCGCCTTTTTTTCCAAAGTCCTTGTCTACAACACTTCCATGTAGGTAGCTAGTAAGTACTACATAACTATTACTCCAGTATGAGTCAGACATCTTTGCACGTTTCGTGACGTCACTCCATTGTATTCGAGGTGTCAAAACGGCAACAAAAAGGCTATTCTATCACTTAATTACCTGCTTATTCACATTTGTCGGATGTAATTGTCCTATAAGTAGGCAATCCTTGTGATAACTTATACTGTATCCTTTAACTTTTATATTTCTGGAAGGTTACGAAATGTAGGTGCTGGTACGATGATGAATAGTGGCTATTTTTATATTGAGGAAAGATACTTGTAAATAGATTGTTTTTTCCTGACAAAAACTTATGAGATAGGAATCGGGTACAATTGTTTGCAAATATTGTGTTTTCATCACACACAAAAAAAACATCTGTTAAATATAGAGTGCTACAACGATCTTTTGGCGTCTGAATGACATTGAATAACTTTGTTGGTAAACATTTGTGTTTGACACAGAAATTGAAATAACAAGACGGTGTTGGTACCGGTTTTGGTCACGCACCAAAAGATCCTTAATTGTCCCATTAAATAAGATACTTAAATCTTTAAAGTGCATCCGGTTAGACTGGAAGCCGACTCCAACAAGGATGGGCAAAGGTTAGGCATATTGGAGTGGGCCTTTTCCCCGGAGTGGGAAAGCGTAGGCTAGGAAAAAAAAATCCTTAAAGATTCATCAACAAAAGTCTTTTTTTTTTTTTTACTTACGAGTTTTCTCTCCTTTGTCCACAGACAGTCCAGCACGGCTTTCCACACAGAGCATCAGCGTTAGCATGGGACCCGCTCCTAAGACTGGTGGCTCTTGGAACAGCCACCGGCGCCCTCAAAGTCTACGGCAGACCCGGCGTCGAACTATACGGACAGCACACAAACTCAGACTCCTCCGTCACACAGATACATTTTATACCAGGTAAGGAAAAAAAAAGCTCGTGGATAACTAATAACAGCCGCACGGGTCGATCCATCAGGTTATGCTACGCTTGCCGTGGATGGGTGACCATCTTTACATATCGAGACTCCTCCGTGCCTCGGAAAGCACGTTAAGCCGGCTATCATTCGTGGATCTTTGACAGTCGTTACGGGTCGTCAGAAGCCCGAAAGTCTGACAACCAGGCAAGGGGTATCGTATTACACAGTGACTGGGTTGTGGAGGTTAGATAGGAAGTCACTCCATTTTAAATACTGGTACTCAGCTGCATCCAGTTAGACTGGAAGCTGACCCCAACATAGTTGGGAAAGCGCTAGGCAGATTGATTGTAAGGAAAAAAAAAACAGCCCTTTTTAGAAGAAACTTTAGGGTGTCTCGGAAAGAATCCCACAGATATGAGAAAAGGGTGTTTTTGCTAAGAAATTCTCGGTAGCATCTACGGTTAAAACTTTGGGTCTCTCAAAACTAAGAACACACACTACGCGGGACTGAGAACTTTTGCGTTGCATCTGATAAGACTAACAGACTGAATAACTCACATAAATGAGAAGACCATAATAAAAAATAGATGGGCAAGCGATCATACTTCAGCCATAATATTTGGCAAAATGGCATAGTGACAGACTACTGATAAATTCATCATGTTATGGTATGTTAAATATTTTAAGGTGAGCCACTACCTGGATTAGATAAAGTTGTAAGTTAAGGATGAGTAATTATATTTTGATGAATTGGATTAGATTAGGTTTCAGGCGATGAACTGATGACTAGTAAATTGGACTGTGCTGTTTATGCTTTAAATATCATATTAAACCATCTACATAATTATGTCTGATAAGTATTTACAGAGATAAAAAACCTGAAACAACAACATTTCAATAAAACCTCAAACAGTTTAACTCCATAAAAACATCACAACAGTATTTTTCTTCGAAACCATGAGCGGTCCTATTAAATTACGTTTTATTCGTCTTAAAATATAAACAGATAGGAATAAAACACGTATTTCGTTAGGGATTCTCAGCCGCGGAGCTTGCCTGCGCCCACGCAGTCGTTTATTATGAAACGTTTAGTCACACCCAGTGACTTTGATAAGGAATTATTTTAGGACATTATTCATCTGTGTCACACTCACGAGGTACCTACTTACGCCCTTTTTTAGATATCTATAAGTATAATCGGCCTCGTTATTGCTTTGCAACTTTTGACAAAAACTGTCAGTAAATTGTCATTAAGGTTAAACTATCTGTCACATCCTAACTAATATTATAAATGCCAAAGTGAGTTTGTTTGTTTGTTACGCTTTCACGCTAAAATGGGTGAACGGATTTGGATGTTTGGCACATGGGTAAACCATGACCTGGAATAGGACATAGGATACTTTTTATCCCGATATTCCCACGGAATCGAGACTAACGCGTGTGAAACCGCGGGGCGCAGCTAATTGATCATTAAGAAAAAAATGACATTGAAGTTTTAGGACGTGCAGGTGGTTAAGGCCTCGCCTCTCATGCACGACGTACTGGGTTCAAATCCGGGCAAGCACCAATGTGACTTTATCAATTCATATGTACCTACCTACTTTCTGATTTTATGTTGGACATTTCTGACATCAGTGAGGAAACCAGGGGGCCAAGTCTACTAATTTACAAACGTATCAGTGTTCTCACAATGATCAGTTTTTGACAGATATGCCATACAAAATCTGTCAAAAACTGATCATTGTGAGACTACTGACACGTTTGTAAATTAGTAGACTTGGTCCCCTGGACTTGTAGTTAATATTGGGTGTTAGGGTAGACACCGTTATCCTTGAAACTAGTGATTTGGTGTCATCTATAATATACTTTTTCTATGGGACCAACCTTGAAATCGCGAAATAAAATAGATGTTCCATACATTTGTGTTCACTTAAATCGACAAAATGTATGGAACAGCTATTTTTTTTTTTGCGATTTCTAGGTTGGACATCCTGTATAAATCTGAAATCACCAACCCTACCTGAGCAAGCGTGGTGATCGATGCTCGTGTCTTCTCTGTATGAAAACAGGCCTTTGCCCTGCAGTGAGACAGTAATAGGCTGGTATAATAATTGATATTCAACTCATCATCTGTCTAGCCTTTTCCCAACCAAGTTGGGGTCGGCTTCCAGTCTAACCGGATGCAGCTGAATACCAGTATTTTACATGGAACGACTGCCTAACTGACCTCCACAACCCAGTAAATGGGTAATACGATACCCCTTGGCAAGACTGGTTGTCAGACTTTCGGGCGTCTGACGACCCGTAACAACTGTCAATGATCCACAAATGATAGCTGGGACCAACGGCTTAACGTGCTTTCCTAGGCACGGAGGAGTTTCGGTATGTAAAGATAATCACCCATCCACGGACCAACCCCGGCAAGCGTAGCTTAACCTGATAGATCGACCCGTGCGGCTGTTATTACTTAGCCACGAGCTCCTCCAACAGCGCCAGCGCTCATATTCAACTATAAGGTGGTAAAACAATAACGAGGTGGACTATACTATAATGAAGTAGGTATGTGTGTAATATAAGTACAACACTCGATATCAGATAATTATTACATATTTTCGAGCCCGAGCTGTTTTCGATAAGAAAATGACAAATATAAACATTCTGCGTCGAAATGTTCGATATTTAATTTTGCTAGATCTTATCGGAAGATAATATTTAGCAGAAATGATAAGAATGCAATGAACTAACCGAAAACCTGGCCTCTGAGGGTTAGGTAAATAATAATATCCCAAAGGCTAAACTGACAGTTCATTGATCGGTTACTTCCAAGTGATAACGAGGTTATCAATATTTATCAGGCATTAGCAACTGCTGTATCGTAGAAGTCCCGGCAAAAAATTGGCCATCCCCGAATTACCTTCATACTGCGGGTAATCTGTGTTTTAACAGTCATCCAGGATGTTGGATGACAGCATCAGTGGCAAGACGGGAAGTGAACTATTTTTGTCGGGAATCACGTAATCAACAAATTAAACTAAGATAAGCACTATTTTAGGAGTATATTTGTAACCGACTTCTTCAAAAAGGAGGAGGTTCTCAATTCGTCTGTATGTTTTTTTTTTTTTTGTATCTTTGATACGCGATTGCTCCACCAATTATGAATCGATTTTCATGATTCTTTTTTTGTATGGTAGGTCTTGCTTCCGAGGTGGTCCCATATAAATTTACTAACTTTGCTTGCGTAGTTTTTGAGTTAGCTTCAATATAACGTATTTTCCCCAATGAGTTTATCTAGACGATGTCTTCATTTACTCCTTCACTGTTATTTACATCAGCTAGTGGTATTCGAAATTGTGTGGGGTAGGTACCACAACTAAAAACTTTTTACAAAAAAAAACTGACTTCCAAAAAAAACACTCAAAACTGAAAAATAACTTTCGGAAGTCGGTGGCAAAAAACGAAAATTGAAAAGCAAAGACACCGTTTTGAGTGCTTTTTTTGGAAGTCGGTTTTTTTTTTTGTAAAAAGTTTTTGTCTACATAATATGTCGGTAGTTAGGTAGGTACTTACTTTGTGTAAGAATATGGATGACTACGAATCGAATAAAAACACAAGGAAATAATTCATTATTTAAGAGAAATAGGTCATTATTTGAGAAGGATGTCTAAGGGCTAAATACTGCGGTACAGTATTTTGATCTCCTCACGAAACGTCGCGCGCTTTACTTGTGATGGTTACCAAGTGTACAATCACGCTGTGAATTTATTTTAATTTATTAGGGACAAAAACAGTTATACATTACAGCATTTACAAAAAAGTTTCTAATTAAAGTACAGTCGAAAAAACGTATAACATACATTACATACATACATACCGGTCAAAATCATAACCCTCCCTTTTGCTTCGCCGTAGTCGGGTAAATTCTGTAGCAGCTGCTAGTGATGAATGAAAGAAAAATCCATGTTGCTTCGAATCAAAATAAAATTGGGATTAGGGCAAATGTATCAACATTTCAACAATCTTTCTAATTAACCATGTAATTCTCCTTCCAGGCACAGGCCGACTCGTATCGCTATCCGACGACAACAGCCTCCATTTATGGGAGATAAACGAGAAATCCCTGGTGGAGTTAAAGACTTACTTATTCGAGGGTAAGAACAAGAAAATCTCGTCGCTATGCGTCGAGTCGACGGGCAGGCACCTGCTGATCGGTACCGAGGGCGGGAACATATACAATCTGGACCTTAACACGTTCGCCGTCACCGAAGATGTGATATATCAGGATGTTGTTATGCAGAAGTGAGTATTAATTTCAAAAATTCCGTCGATTGATATATTTCTGATTCAGGTGTCGGTCTGTTTTGTTACACATGAAAGATTTTATGACAAAGACCATTTGAGAACTATCTACTCTGGGCTGCTTGCTTTCATTGAATATCCTGATAGTGGTAGAGAACCAAATAAAGTTACGTTTATTTCTATACAAATTGTTCCACTAAAAAGATATCGACTAACCTTCTTCTTTTTGACTTCCAGTTGTCCAGAAGATTTCAAAGTGAACCCAGGTGCAGTTGAAGCCATCTGCGAGCACCCTAAAGTGCCGTCCCGCCTGCTGGTTGGCTACAACAGAGGGCTCGTCGTATTATGGGACCGCCTCGCTGCTGCGCCCACGCATACCTTCGTGTCCAATCAACAGCTGGAGAGCTTGTGTTGGAATGATGATGGTATAACACTTTAAGTAGAATGTTAACTTAGCAAAGGTCTATTGAGAAAATAACAATTTTTCACCGGTGGCATGAGCGATCGGTAACTTATTTCAAGCCCTGTTCTTACAAAATCTACGTAATCTGCATTCGCCACTAGGTGGTCTTTTCACCGGAACCACACTAGTGAAACGCCTTCATTGATTTACCTTTTCTAGTTTTACCTTTTGGACGAGACATCACATAATCTTCAGAATTAAAAAAATAAAATGATCCTTTTTAAGAATGTATCCATCATTACAGGGCATTTTAGCTACCAGTGATAACCTCCTTACAATACAATGTGTTCTCAAGAACTCCTAAGATCGGTCCTTAGAACTATCTTTGTTCCCTATATTATTTACTTAAACCTATAACCTCTCTGTACAGGCGAGCACTTCACCTCATCCCACAACGACGGCTCCTACGTGACATGGGAAGTCGCAGGCGCCGCCAGCGACCGGCCGCTCAAGGAGCCCATCACTCCATACGGGCCATACCCCTGCAAGGCCATCAACAAGATACTGAACAGGACCAGCGTGGACGGCGAAGAGATCACTATTTACGCAGGTACGTTGTCTATAAATAATCTGCCAATAATTTTCCTGCTATTGTGCCTCCTTCCTGTGAGATGAAGTAGATCGTAATCCATCATGGTGGATTACGTTAAAACGGAAACACAGCACAGTGCACACATAAAAAAAACTATTGATTTTACATTCATAGTGTTTTTCTGCTTTTGTAAAGTACTGGTAATTAGCTGCATCTGGTTAGACTGGAAGCCGACTCCAACATAGTTGTGAAAAAGCCAGGCAGATGATGGAAGTTTTGCTACTTTTGACGTTATGAACAAGCTTAGCAATCCTGAATAAAGGTTTTCATGGTAAAAAGGTCACAGAAATAAGGAACGTTCAAAACAGTGCTAGCTTTAAGTAAGTATTTATTTAAAGGTGTTTTGAATCTCATAACTAAGAATGACTCTGTCAGGTTTGCAGTCGCGTTGACAGGATTTAAATTAATGGGTGCCCCTTACTTTCTACTCACTGTTCCTCACTAAACACTACTATTCTGATTGCAGGTGGTATGCCGCGAGCTTCATACTCCGACAAATACACGGTCACAGTACAACAGGGAGAGAAACACGTCGCCTTCGATTTTACTAGCCGAGTAAGTAAATAATGTATGGACAACTGCATTAATTGATTATCCTTTTCTCTAAGTGGCCTGCGTGAGGATTACCTGAGGGGCAATTACCGTTATTTTTAAGAACGTTCGCAATCTGTCAAAAATGCAATCCATAGTACCAACATTTTTGACTAGTTCTACAGATTGCGACTTGATTGTGAACGTTTTTTAAGTGCGAGAATTGGCTTTCTGATTAATGCAGGCTTTTGTTTAATTACCAGAGGGGCAATCCTGGGAATTTTAAGAATGTCCGCGTTCTAATCTCGTTCATAATCTGTCAGAAATTGTACAGCATTAACTTACATTTTTGACATTTTACAATCAAATGTCATACATGAAGGATAAACGCTATACTGAGATAAGGTTGGGACCAGATTTTGAACGTGTTAAAAATCGGGAATTGGCCTTCACATGAGCTAGAAGGCCATCAGACATACCTGTCTGATGGCCTTGTTATAATTCACTAATAATACGTTTTTCCCCGTAGGTAATCGATTTCTTCACAACGACGCCGGTACCGCCAGATGGCGTGCCACTACAAGAAGACCGGCCTGACACTCCGGTGCAGATGCTACTACAAACAGTCAACCAGGTCGCCGCTGCTTTGGTAAGTTTACCATCCATATTTTTCAAACAGGATATTTTTTTTTTTTTTCGTATCTGGCCAAACTGAATGCTCTCACCGTCTGCAGGTATAGGAGTATAATAAATAAATAGAGTTTAAAGCATGCTGTAACCACTTAGCCTTAGCTTAGTCTCGGGTTTTTATCGATTTCTTAGTGGCTTTGATTTAAGACTTCTTAGAAACTTTTAAAATTTCATCTAAATCAGTCAAAACTATTGATATTTATTACTATTTTCTTGAAATTATAATTATGTAACATGGCAATGGTGGCCCAGTGGTAACTGCCCCGACTGTAGTTGTAGGGCGTGGGTTCGAACCCAAGCAGTCGCTTTACTTTGTGTAAATAATGTCATCTCCACTGCTCTCAAAACGTAGAAGAAAAATAACGTGAGGAAGCCGGCATGTCCTAGAACCAAAAATTCGAAGACATGTGACATCTACCAACCCGCACTTGGCCCGCGTGGTGGATTACTATACAGCCCACTACCCCCTTGAAGGGACGAGACCTGTGTCCCAGCAGTGGGAACATACAGGGTGTTAGGGTAAAACTGTTATTACCATTATCCTTGAGACCAGTGGTTTGGTTTCATTTGTAGAACTTAAAATCAATTTAAAATTACAACTTTTTTTTTTTACGAAATCTACGTTTTACCACAAGAGTATTACACAGTTTCACCCTAGGGCGCTAGGGCAATGAACTTGCGTCTCAACACTGGCGGGTGGCGCGGGACGTGATCTGACTAGCCGCGAGCGCGACCCCTCCCTCAGTCAGTCAGCTGTTTCGCTAGCGAGGACGGTGTCGGATAGAAACTTTTTAAAATCTTTTAATGAAAATAACGTTTTTTTTTATTGTTACTCTGTAATTTATTTTTATTTTTAAGTCAACTATCCATGTTTTGAGTGACAACGGTGTTTACCCTTACACCGTGTATACTGACATAATCCTTCCTTCCAGGTGGTATTAGCAGAAGAAGAGCTAGTCGTGATAGACCTGTGCGACGACCGCTGGCGCCCGCTGCGCCTGCCCTACCTCGTGTCCATCCACGCGTCAGCCGTGACCACGGCGCAGCTGGTCGACAACGTGGCGTCCAATGTGTACGACAACATTGTAGCTGCTGGTGAGTTACATACCGTGGATTCCCTGTGGCTTATAATAAAAATGGTTTATTATAAAAATAATAAACTTTTATTACAGAAAACATACTAATTATTCGCCTAAATTTGAATGCCCATGAAATTTAGGCTTTCTACTAAGACTAATTATCAATTTCAAGTAAAGCCATTCACTATAACTTGTACCTTGCCGTCATATTGGCACTATTGCTTGTCAAGCTTAGTTTCAATGCTAATAGAGTTCAAAATGGCTTGACAAGCAATGGCGCTAACATGAAGGCAATGGACAAGTTATAGTAAATGGTCAGTCCGTCCAGGTTGTCTTCGAATGCCATAGACACCAGAATTCGACAAGGCTGTCAATGTAAATAAAAACAATACATTCTACAAGTCTATGTGGGAATCAAATGTGTTTAAAAAGTACTTAACCTTTTCGCACTGTGACTTTGTCTTACTATTTATATCAACTTAGGCGCTGAGTAGACTATGGAGAATTTTCCCGTGGACATTTTATCCTCGACTACAGAACGTATGATATATAGTGTATTTGTCCTACGAGTACGTCCATACGTTCAATCGTCGCGGACAAATTGGCTGCGCATAAATTGTCCACCGTGTGCTCAGCGCCTCATAGTGTTAAAATTATCTCGCAGGTCAACAACAAAGCGACAACATGTACTCCGAGAGCGCGTGGCCGATATCTGGCGGTATCACTGAGTCCAGTGAACATGCCGAACGTCAGTTGTTACTGACGGGACACGAAGACGGCTCAATACGTTTCTGGGACGTCACAGGCGTCGCTATGACACCGTTGTACAAATATACCACGTCTCAGCTGTTTAGGTGAGGATACACTATCGTTTATTAGGATGTTAAAAATATTATACAGGATAGCCAGAATGTTGACGTCAAAAAAGATAATTTAAATTATACAATGAAAACAGATCGAAATAAAAAAGTTTAAAGTTATTTTACATATAAATCTCTAAAAAAGTATAGATGATAAGTACATAAAACATTCTTTAAGCCCACTGAGGATTCTCAATTTTCTTTCTTGACGTTTTCGATATAAAAAAATGTATAATTGAATTAATTAGATTTATTTTGAAATATTTGCCAACCAATTCCTCCTAAATGTTAAAAAGTGTAGTTCCTGCGTAAATTAATAACAATACATACATGAAATAAAAGAAGCAAGATAGTCTTAACTCTACAAGCTTACTTACTTTTTATTTAAAATACTTAGACTCTATAACAAATCTCTAGTTTCTTTAAAATAATATCTTACATAGCCTGCTAAGTCACTCATAGCTTGCTATAGAGGCCTCGACACGCAGTGGACATACCGGGTACAAATTGGTCGTGACTGAATCATTTACAGCGTGTTCTTGCTTTTCAAATTATTCCGGTATTCACCATGTTTAACAATTAGACTTCATAGTTACGGAAGCCTAAAGGTATGATTCCGATCCCCGCTGCACGCGGCAGTGCTGCCGCAGCCGCTCTGCCGCACTACTGGTCCCCATGGGTTCGGAATCATACCTTAAGGCGTGCCCCATACCTATACTCCATTTGAAATAAGATTAGACATTTAAATAAACCTTTTTTACAGTCCGTACAAACGATTTTGACTTCTATTGCGTTGGTGGCATGACAAAATATGGCAGCTGCAGTACACAGTTGGTATTGAGTAACCTTTTTTGCTTTTAATACCATCCCTATGCCTACGGTTTAGAAGTCAAAAGCAGTTGAACGGACTGTAAAAAGGTTTGTTTAAATGTCGTAATCTTATATCGAATGGAGTATACAATACCATTGTCCAGTATAATTACCGCCCAAAAGTCGATAATATTCAGTAATACGTGGTATGGAACAATGTAATTGACCGTCTAAAATCTGCCTTAAACATTTCTTCTCTAGCTTCCATAGACAAAACCACAGATATTAACATACTTATAACCACCTTTATTATCCAGTAAGACAAAGAGTTATATGCAAGAAAAAGAAAGAAAGAATAACATTTATTTGGGCACAGTTCGTGAAACACAATATACAAAAAAAGTGAAAATAATGTTTTAACAATAATGTGTGCCTCACGGCTGCGCCAAAAAGGTATATCGTACTGTCCTTGTCCCTATAAATAGTTTAGGCCGAGATATTCCCCTAATCCCTGGAAGACAATCATGAAATCAGACACGACGTTAAAACGTCACGACTTTTTTAATTCCCGAAATGCCGACTGTGTGTCGACGCCTTTAACGTTAGCTAACGATTTGTTCCTCTGCTTATTGCTTGCTCATAACGAAGTGGGCTCAAACGGTCGACCACAAGGTAACAGATAATGTTGTAAGCATGGAAAATTACTTTATTGCCAGCTGCATGCTTATTTTATTTCTTTTTGTTTCATTCAGGCATATTCATGCCGTTTTTATTGACGAATTATGCACGCAATGTTGAGGAGAATATAAATTGAGTTTTTTATGAATAGTATAGTTTATATTTCTTTCACTTTTTTTTTCTTACTGTCGTTGTAAACTGTTAGCTTCCTGTTATTTTTCTTATATCTCAGTTTCTCACTGCAAATACTGAATTTATTCCCCCTTTTAAAACTTCTGATACCATAATTTTTTTTGAAGTGTGCGCTTGGTATATTTTTTTTTTCTCTCTTCTTTACTCCGCAATTATTGGTAATAAGGGGGAGTATGTTTAAATGCGACTATACCATACCATAGCTCATAATCAAAACCTGCACTTAAGTTTTGCAATGAAAGCGGAGAAAGAAATAGCGCTACTTTACGACCAAATATTTGGCCGCTACTATTGTCCGTATTTATCTCAGCTTTCGTTGAAATAGTTGTATATCTCTCCATTTTCATGATTTATGTCTAAAACTTTGTGCCGCGTGGTCCCCGGATATGACCTCTCTTTTAAACTGAGTATCGCAAAAAGTTACTTATGTTTTACGTAAAAATAATTTCCCTGGCGTCCACGCTTACTGCTGCGAAATGTTTACTTTTTTGTTCATTTGTTCTGCTACCATGATTTTTTTCGCAGCCGTCATCAACCACGCTTTTGCTCAGGGTCTTCTATCTACCTTCATTTCCATTTATAATCAATGTATTATTTTCTATGTGTAGTGGTGAAGAGATTGGCGAGAACAACGACAGTCAGACCGACGATGAGGAATGGCCTCCGTTCAGACGGGTCGGCACCTTCGACCCTTATAGCGACGACCCACGACTTGCTGTCAAAAGGGTAAGAATAGACATAAATAATGATGCTTAAAACCTTATTGTTGAATACTATAAATGTTTCGTACTTGTGAAGATTAAAAGCTTAACAGTAGGACAATTTTTTACAGGATTTATTTACCAGTATTTTAGTGAGCTTTGCCAGTTGCTAAAAAACTATATTTTGTCAGTGTAATGTCACTGGGATCGTAAAAATAAACTCCCTTATTTGGAGTCATTTGTAGTTCAATTCATTATTTAAGAAAATTTTGTTGCTATCCAACAATACAACTGTATTTACTCTCTAGGTAATCCTGTGCCCACTATCGGGAATGCTAACAATTGGCGGCGCGGCGGGTCACATAGTTGTCGCGAGCCTCAAGACGACATCCAACACTGCTGAAGTTAAGGTACATACAACATATATAATTTTACTAGCTGTTGCTCGCGTCTGCGGATGCCGGATGAAAAGTAGCCTATGTCCTTCTCCGGGTTATTGTCTACCCATTTGCCAAATTTCATCCAATTCAGCCATTTTAGCGTGAAACAAACAAACTCACTTTCGCATTTATAATATTAAGTTAGGATTTAAAATAAACTTCTGCTCTCCATGTAATTTAATCATTTAAATTTAAGTTGACTATACGTCTTCAGTCTTGTAGTCACAAGCACTACTACTGAGCAGGGTCTAGAATTCGATTCCCATAGGGCAAAGTGTCATTATGGCTTTCATTAGAAAATTTCTAGTAGCTGCCCTGAGTTTGAAATTGTGCCAGGCCCGTAATAGGTATATGAAACTTATAACACTAGTGGGGAATTGTGGGGGAACTTTACTCCAATGCCTACCCTATTGGAGGATATGAATATTAAATATGATGATGTTCTCTAATGGAAGTTTTTGTTTTCCAGTCTGTGACAGTGAACATCGTGTCAGATCGTGACGGCTTCGTGTGGAAGGGACACGACCAGCTGACGCTCAGATCAGGATCACTTACATTCCCACAAGGATACCAGGTGGGTGACGTTACATTATTCAGAATACAATCAGTACGAGTGGACCGGTTGTAGTAGTTAACTCCGTACAACGATTTATCGTGAAGGTTTGTAAGTTGAGTTAGTATAGAGAAACTCGGTCCACTAAGATGCACTAAGCAGTTAAGTTTATTTAAGTTAAGAGTAAGTAACAGTATTACAGTGGAGGGCGAATATTTCTCTCAGTTGTTGATAGGTACACAGTTATAAGTTCACAACATTTAAATTCGTTAGTCGTGTTAATTTATTACGCTAAATTATGACGCGTATCGTTTAGTAGGTTACAGAGTAAGCAGAAAAATGTAAGGCGATGAGACCGTACACAATCTTTGAAATGTCTTTTGGAATTATATATTTCAGAAAATAAATTGATATCTAATATTGTGAATAAGTTTTAGATTTCAATATATTTTCGTCTGCTTCAAAATTCGTTACCATTCGAGATCTTTGAAATTCGGCACCCTTGAATACACTCTTACAAGGACCGTGTCGCAAATGGCAACCGATTATATAATTATGGGTATACGGAAACAGTGCGTCTTTCCCAGTTCTAAGCTAAATTGCGCTCGTTAGCTTCAGGTGACCGTCAGCTTACGCTGTGCCTGATGCCAGCGCCCGACGGCGCGTGTTGCCGCGCGGGCGGCGCTCGAGGGTTCCTGCGCCGCAGTTCTCACCGCGCGTCGCACTCGGCGACTCATGGCACACTCTGAATAACTTCTAACATTTGTTCTCGCCGCAGTCGCAGACACAAGACGCAGGTCGCGCGATCAATTTGGAAACGTCCAATGTTGTAATTGTTAATCTCCGCAGGCGAGTTCAGTGGTGCAGCTGGTCCCGCCGGCGGCCGTGACGGCGCTGGGCGCGCAGTGGGAGTGGGGCGTGCTGTGCGGCGGCACGGCGCACGGCCTGGCGCTCGTGGACGCGCTGCACGCGCGCGCGCTGCTGCACAAGTGCACGCTCAACCCGCACGGTCAGTCACGACGCACGCTAATCAAACTCGTATTATAACCCCAAGGTGCAGAGCAGAGTAACAGGCATTCAAAATTGAAACACAAGGGAAAATAGATACACAGCTTCACAATCAACATATTAATAGTTTCATTACTAAGTTACACATACAATTCAGAGTAAAACATTGAAAGTTGACCATGAACTTTGTTCATTTGCAGGCAATCAAGACATTAGGGTACATACTGAGCTAAATTGTGCAGGAATACTATTTAAATTAATGGCAAATTGCTACAATAACACTTTATTGTTGTATCGCAGTCACGCTACTGACTATTCTTGCAACATTTATTCTGTATAAACCTACGTTTTTATGATGACTGAACGCACAACCTAAATAGGGAAATGATTGTTTCATAAATTAACCATCAAAGATACTATAAAGACGTTCCATAGTCAAGTTTTGGTTTATATTACTTTAATTATGTATTAACAATGACAACAAACATATTTTTCTTCACAATATTCACGACAACATTAACCTAAAGTGTACTTCACTCATCACCTTCACTATCCAGCGTAGTTTTTCCTAACCTTGTGTTACTTGCTACTTCTTCGTTTGTCGATTCAAACTCCAGCTTGACGTCATCATTGAGCCCGTCAACATCAATCTCCTCCGAAACATTCAGCATGTTCAACGTTACCTCCCGCACAGGAACACAGGCATCCTCAAAATCTTGTTTCTTCAAAGTAGTGCGTATTTGGTTGGCAGTTCGCCCTTTGATGTGCTGGCTCAAACTGTTCAAATCCGATGCGAAACGATGCACGCAGGCTCGTAACATCTCGATCTCGTCGTCTGGCCACTTTCCACCAGGCTGCGAGTCTCCCAAAGGGTGTAATAGCTGCGTCATTTCAGCCAGTTTGTTGAATGCGGTCTCCGCTTCGCGAAAAATTTCGCTGACTTTTGCAGCGGAGTTATTCATTGTGGGTGCGAAAACTAATAAACTCCTGATGAGAAATAATAATTGCTCAGCAATATCGCTACTATACTGCACGGAATTATTCTTAATCTTAAATTATAATATTTCCGTGTTCTGCGGAATACAGTAGCACCGCGCAAGCGCGCTACCAGCTCGGGCACTGTCGGCCACGAGCACTGCGCGCGACTCACCTCACGATTGAGAGGTCGCGGGTCTAAACAAAGTCGAATGCTGCCATCTTTTTTCGCGACCAAAACAATTGCATTAACCCAAGAGGTTGGATGTGTAACCTTACTACGCTCAAATCTTCCATTCTATCTCATCCAACAATTTATTCTTAAGTCCCAAAGGAATTTTCTTAGTTGAGCAAAGAACTGGCTGTATATTTACATCACAACAATACTATGTTTACTGGGCAATTTTCCCAGTCCTTGAAACAATTCATAGTCAATAAAGTCAGCCTATCGCAGTCCGCTGCTGGACATAAACTTCTCCCAGGCTGCGCCACGGCACCCTGTCCTCCGCCTGCCGCTTCCAGTCTGTCCCAGTCAGCTTACGGCCGTCGGTCCATCTAGTTGGGGGCGTCCCACGCTATACCTGCCGACACGCGGTCGCCACTCCAGGACCAGTCTGCTCCTTTCTTTCACTCACGCATTCAAACAAGATGTGTCACGTCACTTAGATACAATAGTTTATAGTTTCCAAGTCCGTTAACACATAAAAATGTTATAAAGTCACACTGCTGCCACCATGTAATAAAACACACGCAGGTTGGTTACACTCGTTTATTTCCACACGCTCACATAATATGATTATCATTTATGTAGTCATACCGTCAGAATATATGTACTACAAAGAAAGAGCAATTGATACTATTTCGGTGACAGTATTGCTCGCCCCATTAAGGGCGAATTTCACGGATAGCACTTTGACTGTGCTCAGTAAAGTTTCATAGCAATATGAACCTTATTCTTATGTAATTAATGTTCAAATTCTTATGCGCGAATGTGAGCAAGAATTCCGTAAGTAAAGTCAAAGTAATTGCCAATAAATGTTTGTTCCTTGGTACGAATAGTAACAGTAAATTATTTCTCCAGATCATTCCGGTGCTGGCGACACGCCAATTTCGAGAAGAAAGTCGTTCAAGAAGTCGCTGAGGGAATCTTTCAGGAGACTGCGGAAAGGAAGGTCACAACGTCGTCAAACTACCACGTCGAGCCCTACGTCACCCACACAAGTGAGTATGCGTAGCTATATTGTAACCGGTTGTATATCATTTTATCTATCCAGAAATCATAAATTGAGATGGCACACAAAAAGATTAGACATTTGAGTAAACCTTTTTTACAATCCATTCAACCGATTTTAGCTTCTATACCGTAAGCATAAGGATGGCATTAAAACAAAAAAAGTGGTTACAATACCAACTGTTTACTGCAGCTGCCATTTTTCATGCTACCAACGCAATAGAAGTCAAAATCGTTTGAACGGACTGTAAAAAAGGTTTATTCAAATGTCTAATCTTATTTCAAATGGAGAATAGTTACATTACATTGCGTGTTTTGTTAACTCTACATATTATTAAAAAAAAAGTCCTCCGTCGCGTCTGTCGGTCGTCCTGTACGCGATAAACTCAAAAACTACTTCACCGATTTTCATGCTGTTCACTAATGGATAGAGTGATTCTCGAGTAAGGTGTTACTATATAATAACCGACATCCACGCGGGCAAAGCCGTGGGCATCAGCTGGTTTAGTTATAAAAACAGGTCGCGGCCTGTTTCTTACAAAGATATAGTGCCAACAGACCTGTGTTAGGCCCCGCTATTGGTTTCAAGTTTAATAAATGTCGCCTCCCTTATAGCCCATCCCGAAGAAACCAGCAGACAAAGCAGCTTCCGATACAGACGCAGAGTTAAAGCCAGTAGAACGCGCGATCGAGGCGCGGCCCGCGGACGACGGGTTCGGGTCCATGGTGCGCTGTCTGTACTTCGCGAGGACATTCCTTATCAACAGTACGTACAGTTGACTAAACAATTTTGTCTTTTTAGTTTTGAGGTTGGGAAATCCTCAAATGACTTGTTCCGCTCTGGGCGGAGCGGAAGGACGTGTCAGACTTTTACTGACTAAAACCCACCCGTGTTCCTTCAGTAGCCTGTTGCCAAGGGTCCCGGTATCCCTTTCGGACTTTCCCGCAATCCCTGGCAAAAACAATTTTACCTAAGAAGAATTGTTTTTGCCAGGGATCACTGTTAACTGGTTTGATAACTTTACTTTTATGAAGACATTTCTCCAGCTCCATTTACACAATGAAAGTTTATCATCTAAACACCGTTTGGACTAGATGAGGCAATGTTGCTTCAACCTATTTTAATCCACTGGCAAATAAATTGCACGGTGTAAATAGGGCTTTACCAACAGCGTGTAATGTTTTGATAACAATCAAAATCTTGTAATTAAAGACGATTGGTATAATTGATTAAAATTGATAATAAGTGATAAATGATAATTGATAAATATTTGTATCAGCAAAAACGACGAACCAGGAGATATTCATCTTATAGATATCCTTTATAATAATACATCCTAATAATAATAATCTATTTATTTCAGGCGCATCTAGCTTTCTCTTAGTTTTAATTACATTCTATCATTCTGACGAGAAAACTGTTATTTTGTATTTTACTAACATTATTCTCTTGTTACAGCACAAAACTCAACGCCAACTCTGTGGGCGGGCACAAATAACGGAACTGTATACGCGTTCACGATAACCGTGCCCAACACAAACAAGAGGAAAGACGAGCCCGTCACGTGCCAACTAGCCAAGGAGATACAGCTGAAGCACAGGGCCCCGGTCATAGGCATCACTGTGCTGGACGGGGCAGCCGTGCCGCTGCCTGACCCGCTAGAGGTACGTCGTAATTATGTTATCTAATGACGAGCCAGAACTTTATAATAACAATTTGTAACAACAACACTTTCATCATCTATGCTAGTAGTCTCTGATTGTGCACTACAGAATTATTTCTGCCATAAAGCAACATAAGGCCTTTTGACACACACGTTTTTCTTGCCGTGAAAAATTATGGTTTATTCGCCGTGTGTAGGCACTGCCGTTAGTGTTGTATGGATCATTATAGATGCTCGTTGATTGACAAGTATTTTTTACGGCGCGGGTTATACGCCGTATCGTAAAGAAACCGTGTCGTGTACAGAAGCCGTGTCGTGTACAAAGGGCCATACTGTGGATCCGGTATAAAAATGGGTGACGGGAAATATCGTATCCTTATACATGCGATATTTCATACGGCGGACTCGCACTCGGAAGGATTCCGTACCCTATTCAGATCTAGCAAAAAACGACGATAAAAACACGTAACTTGTATGGGGGACCTTTACCTTAACTTAATAAAAAAAATATTATTTGTTTTTATGCGGTAATAGAAATAAACAATCTGTGAAAATGTTAACTGTCTACCAATTACGGTTCATGAGATACACAGACGGACAGCGGAGGTTTAGGGTTCCGTTTGGCATCCTTTGGGTACGGAATCCTAAAAAGAAAAGAGAAAGAAACTTGTCATCAGCAAGGTTGTCAGTTTGTCGTCACGTTAATCACAGACTATTTAGCTTGAGTTGACCAGTCCCGTTGTGTCGGCAGGTGGAGCGCGGCGTGTCGGCGCTGCCCGAGGGCGGCACGCACCGCGTGCTCATCACGTCGGAGGAGCAGTTCAAGGTCTTCACGCTGCCGTCGCTCAAGCCGCACAACAAGTACAAGCTCACCGCGCACGAGGGCGCCAGGGTACATACACAACAATACACTGTCAAAAATCTGACTTATCTTATGTGACGTGCCTGCCAAAACTACGATCAAAATAAAATGAGGGTTTTGAAGATGGGAATTCTCTCTGCAGGTCCGCCGCACAGCCTTCGCGTGGTTCTCGTGCGGGCCGGGCGCGTCGGCGGGCGCGGGCGGCGCGGGCGGCGCGGGCGCGCGGCACCGCGAGTGGTGCCTGCTGTGCCTCACCAACCTGGGCGACTGCCTGGTGCTGAGCCCCGAGCTGCGCCGCCAGCTCAACGCGGCGGCCGTGCGCAAGGAGGACATCAAGTGAGCCGCGGGGCTAATGTTCTGAGTGATCAAAAGGGCCATACGATACAAGTTGTCAGTGAGACTGTTTTGATTACTTAGAACCTAAGATGCTAATGAAGCGTCAACAGTGTAATTTACAAGTTTAGTAGTAAAGACTTTGATGTAAAAAAAAGTCCAAAAGTGATTATCGTTATCGTAGCTTGCCAAAGATTTAAATCATTAGATACACCCGACCAAGAAGAAGATCGTCACGTTTTCGTTTAATAGTATTGTCTCGCTCAATCCTACTGAAAATCGGTCTATCGTTCCATATAGGATGTGTCAGCTCACTCTTCTCTCAGTATGGAGATTTTCGCGCCACCTAAGTAAGGTCAGGGCGAATCTAACGATATAAATCTTTGTAACTTGCAACACTAATCTACTTATCTACGACTTGTTCATTTACATTCCGACAGTCGAAAGAATGCGTTTTTTTTTTCAGTTTCATACTAACGAATATGTGTTTTGCGAATTAGATCCTTATTAGTACTAGAAATTGTCCAACCGACAGGTGTCAGGAACGCATTCTGTCGACTGTAGTGTAAACAAGGCTTTTTTTTGTGTGGGAAATTATCAAATGACTTCTCCCGCTCTGGGCGGAGCGGGAGGGCGTGTCAGACTCTTACTGACTAAAATCCACCCGTGTTCCTTCAGTTGCCTGTAAGTTACCAGAGGCCACGATATCCCTTTCGGACTTTCTGTGAATGTAAACATGGCTGAATTACCTTTTATGTGTATAGGAATCTCTATTAGCCGCGAATACGCGCTTACATTTTAACTTAACTAAACTTATTTTGTTTCAGCGGTATTTCTAGTTTATGCTTCTCGAAACGAGGCGAAGCTCTCTACTTGCACTCCTCGTCGGAGTTACAGCGGATTACCCTCTCGGCTACGAAGGTATGTGCATAGAGGTAGAAATCATGGTGTCAATCTGCTGGGGAGTTTGTTCCGCCACTTCTTCTTCCCAGCTAAAGCACTAGGAAGTGGTGAAGGGTGGGCGTTTTGGGGGACTGTCTTATGTAATTTTGACGTTCGAAAAGTGCTGATTCTCAGCCTTGTTTGAATAAACGACTTTGGATTTGATTTGATCATTCATTCCTAGTTCGGGCCCCGAACTAATCTTATGTCGGATACGGAGTAGGAAACGCCCGTAACTTCGGCGGAAACAATGGACTTCGTGCTGAGAAGTGGAACCTCTGTGCCCCAGCAGTGGGAACGTTACTGACTGATAATGTTATGGAATGTTATCTAGTCTTTTAAGTCGTCGATTTGCCGTTTCCCAGCAATGGGATAATCCAGGCTGACAATAAGCTGTTCAACACAGAACCAGTTTAAATATTTTCTCAAAAGATATTTAAACTGGTTCTGTGTTGAACCGCTATAACTAGCCTCGCATAATGAAGAAACTCTTCCCTTTTTCTAATTACTTATTAATTTAGTTAACAATCTCAAAATTCATCATTCATCTCTTTTTTTTCTTATGTTTTTTTTTTTTTATCTGTTCATTATACTTTAAATATGTGTTTGTAGGTGACGATCGCTCAATGCCACATCATCCTGTCGCCATGGGCGGCGGCACTACGTGGGGCTGTAGAAGAACCCCCGCTAACTAACGGTGAACATAAGGTTTGTATTGCAAAGTGCAGGTCTTACGTAACGAAAACAGCAAGATAACTCCACATGTTGAGTAGGAAAACGTTCGCCAATAGATTGAATACCAAGTAAATTCTTATTCTGAATCCAGTGCGACAGTAGCTTCAAATTTGTTAAATTGTAAAGTAATTCATTGACTCGTTGGAGTTTTGTCTTTTCCATCATCATTATCGCTGATAGAATGTCACTTTGTCTAGGGCCTCAGTGTCTTTTAACTTCGATGAAGATGATGATAAAGTTGTTTTTTTATTTTCGTTGTAATTTATAACTTAACATGAATCCATGTCACAGGAGGAGGCATCTGAAGCGCCTCACGACGTAACCGCAGTATCTGCCGACATCACAGTGGACTCAGTGCGCGACCACACTAACGCCGCGCCCGAGCCACAGGCTGCGCCCGAGCTTAACATTAACTTACAGGTAAGGACAGATAGAATACTCCTCGTAATAGTCCTCGTAATTGCTTACCACCCTAAGGTTGAACTCTACTTGCATGTCATGTTGACGAAATAGTCTATTTTTGCTTTAAGACCAATGTGACAGTTAGATAGTTTCAACCTTAGTGGAGTTCCAACTTACTGGCAGTTTTTGTCAAAAGTGCAAACACACTCTCAATCCATTCCCTTATGGGCTATGTGGAGACGATTTGGGGGAGTGAAGGGATATGTCAGCAAGGATGCTAGCTATATTGTATCACAGGTTAATATTTCAAAAGACAATCTACTGGTACTTTTAAACTGTCACGAAAGTTACATAATCACTTCCGTACATAATCCAAAACCTCCGCGTTCAGAACTCGCAAGTGAACACTTCCTCCATGGTGGTGAAGACGACGACGCGCACCATGGTCAACGACACCAACGGTGATGGTACCACCACTACCACCACCACCAACTCCACCAGCGAGAACAGTGAGTATGACGTCACAAACACGTACAACATCACCTTACCTACAAGATAGATGACTAACGTAATGGGTAGTGTCTTTCTCTTGACACTCTTCCTGCTGCGTTTGTAATGACAAATAGATGCCCTTTTCAGTAGAATTGACCTTAGGTCACTACTATTGTTTGTCCTATGAGATTTACCCGTGTTCACATACAGCGCTGTTGGATTTTCAACGCTCGGATGAGCGCCGAAAGTATGAAATCCAACAGCACGCTTTTATTTAGACATTCATCTAAATGTCGCCTAGGGTTACTGAAATCGGACTAACTGCTTGACTAGAACAGAGCCTTGCTACCAATAAGATAATTTCATTTTCTCAACTAGTTTTCAGACAAATAATATTTTGACTTTCAATTGAACTATTTTTCAAAAAATTTTGGTTTTAAACTATGAAAGAAATAAGAATTTCAATTACCTTATAGTAGTTTCCAGTTTCCAAACTCAAAGCTGACATATTTTATACAGTTTTTGTTTTCAGGATATAAATCTCCCCAACCAATAAAAATATGATTTGCATGGAAGCGAATATACGCTATGAATTGGCTTACTTTGTATACAAATTATAATTATGATGTTTATAAAGCAAAGCTTTTGCAATACGCGCAAAATAATATTTTTATTGTATAATAAAATTATGGTTACAGAAAATGAACAGTTTCTAAAAGCTAGTTTTTAAATCGGCTGACAAAAACTCGCTGTTATGATTGGTTAGCGAAAATACCAACAGCCCATCAAATTACTTGAGATATCTATTTTACCTCTGACATTAATAACCTAACAGCAACCTTATGATAACGAGAATAAAGACCACTTGACTTTAAAAATGGTGCAAAAGTAGAGGTAATTTATACAGTCCCATAAGGGACTGTAGGCTTTATATTGAATGTAATCAAGTATTGGAACACTTTCTTCATTTATCTCTTCAATCCCAACAGAAATCGTGCATTTTCTACCACTCTGCCTACTGTTAAAATTTACAAAGAAAACCCTAAGATTAAATCGCTTCATACACCATTTTATATGTTTATGTTACATGTTTATCCGTTTGTATGTTTGACGGGCGCTTTGTGTTTTGTTTGTAGTCCTAGAGCACAGTCGCGAGGAAGGAGTCATCACGCGCATTGAGGTACCCCACACTTTGCTTTCATAGTACCTTACGTACAATAACTTCTACATTACCTTGCATGAACGCCCTTCTCTATACCAAGTATTTTAGTACCTTTCTACCAATTATTTAGCTTCATATGCCTTTGTTATTAACCTTTTAGATTCTCTTTTTCCAGTTTTTTCTCTACTAAAAATAACTAAATTTAAATTGTGTATTAACCAACTAACTCAAACTATACGCAATGTATTGTGACGTCCGCTCGTGTATTGTTCGTACAGGGATCACCCACCATCATGACTAAATTGTAGTAAAAAAAGAAAGAGTTATAAACGAGATCGTTTTGGCAATAATCTGCAGTAGACCCTGGTAAACACGCGCGGACGTCACGCGTTGCCGAGAAGAACGTACGGTGGTACTCATAAGGCGGTGTTCACACAGACGGGCACCGTGACGGTCCCGGCCGGCACCGACCCGAAGCTGATCCTCGAGATGTTTGACCGACAACGCTCCCCGCTGTCCGTGCCCGTGCCGCCCACGCCCGCGGCCGCCGAGACCAACTAGCCGCCCTGCACGCCCACACGACACGACACAAGACCTCGAGCTCTTCGAAACCATTCGCTACGCTCCCGGTCCTAATACCGGTCCAATATTCCGCCACTTGTCTATATTCCAACGTTTACTACTGTATCGTTCAACCGGTATTCAGACCACCGATTCATGCCGAAATACCGGTATTTTTTATCATTTGACAAAAATTGTATTAAGAGTGACAACGTTTAGTTTTACAACTAGTTTTAGCGTTAAATTTTTCTTCTATGCCTAGACAGCTAAAGGTACTGCCATGAATCCATTTCTCCTTAATAATTAAAGTCAATTTGGTTACTCTAGCTAGATAAACAAAAAATATCCAATTAGGAGCATTTTCTGTACAATTTATGTATTAATTAATTCCTTCGTGTTCTAAGATATATTTGCATTTCATTATGTTAACTCTAATATTACACTATTGATTTATGTGGCTTGCATGTTTATATTGTGGCGACTATTTTGGATGTAATTTTCTTTGCAATGTTGTGTATTATTTAGTTAAAATTATAAATAGATGCTTAATCTGTACTTAACAGTATCACAAGAATTTTCTATTAAATGAGATTATCTTAACTTCATTATTTTATTGTTTTAGACCTATTTTTAACATGGCTACCTGAGGGTGAAGCTTTCGAGCTCTTTTATGTTAAAAAATAGCTTACAAGCAACCAGGCTACATCCATAACGACAAAATATAATGAATGTTTAAGTTAGTACAAAATCCGGAACGCCATAGCAACATTTGTTGTACCCAGCAATACTACAATATAATTGTGGATTGTTGTAAGTAATTTATAGTTAAGAGAACAATGTGAAATTAATATTCTAATTTAGCTCGTTAAGTTAGTATTTCGAACATTCGGAGTGAATGTGATGTGCCTATTTATTTCTTTTTTAATATAATAAAGATTGTATCTAGGTGATAGCATTAGAAAAGTTTTTGACAATTAGTAATGACTAGAATATATTTTATTATGGATAGCATTTAGATTTTCCACAGCAAGTTGGAGTAAACATTTTTATTGCCAATTTTATATTAATATTATAATGAAAAATTGTTGTATTACCTTGCAGTGTTTCACTTAAATTGAATTGTATATTCAGTAAATATTAATTTTAATAAATTATAATGTTGTACGAATGAAAGTTTTATGCAATATTTTTTTAGCTTTTTAATACTTTTTTTTTGTATTTTATATAACCAGTTTGCAATAATTGTATTTTGTACCATAATTGGAATATTCTGTTATGTTTTAAACAAGCAATGGCAGCTAATAATATGCGAACGTATTCAAGCACATCTTACTACACATCACAACTCGTGATCTAAGGGGATTGATTTATTGTTTTAGACATATATTTTATTCATAGATATAAGTTAATGTGCCTGTCTTTTCCTTGGTAAGCATTGGGCTCTTCTGAGCCATATCGACATACATAAAGTAACATTTACTGTAGGAAGCGTCAAGGGTACTTGTATGGCGTCCAAAATGCTTCTATTTATAACATATACAATTTTTCTCCTTATACTGTGGCATTTTATTAAATATTTGATACGAAATTAGCAATTTGTATCCAACATTCTTACAAGAAAATAAAAGCTAAGACTATAATATTGTGTTTTTTATTGCTTACTGATTTATGACGGCTGAATATTTAAAGGAATCTATGGAATGAATGGCCATGAACAGCAAAATTCAAAACTATTTACGACCTAAACTTACATTGAATTTAGTAAGTTACGAAGATTACGATTACTAGTGTAATAGGACTTGTAAATACATAACCGATGAGTCCAAACCAAAGAGTATAATAATAATATGGGAGGTCCAAACAATGGTGCTATCTTGTTTGATTGAGGTTTTCCCATGGCCACCCTCCAGCTCTAGCCTCAGACCCTGAACATCACCTAGTGTTAAAGCACTTGGCAATACTATAACCAATGAGTCTAAACACGATTTCAGTATCTTGTTTGATTGAGGAGTTCCTATGGACACTTTCCTGCTCTATCATCAGACCCTGGACACCGTCTTTTTTTATATTTTTTATGGTGTGAATCATCCAATGACCTGGGCGAAGCGGAAGGGCTTGTCAGACTTTTACTGACTAAAACCCACTCGTGTTCCTTCAGTTGCCTATTGCCAAGGTCCCGGTATCCCTTTCGGACTTTCCCGCAACCCTGGCAGGCTGGACACCATCCTGGGCTATAGTTCTTGTCAAGATCAAGACACAACAAATGACAACAACCAGTTCAAAGTCAACGACGCTATCTTATTTAGTAAATTTAAAAAAAAATGATAGAAAAATTTTAGCTCAATCGGATGCCAGGAAGTGCTTGAAAAATGGATGACAACAACTGGAATCACATACAAACGACGCAAGCTAATTTACAGCTTGTAATTATGTAGTACCTATTGAATGTGTACATGAATATAGGGTTTATATTATGGTAATTCTCCTTTAGCATGGCATTTAACTATAATCTGTGGTTACTGTCATTTGATGATCAATGTCATCCTGTCAACTGTCAAATAATCACTGACAACACACTGCCAAGCTGTCAATGTTGTACTAAAAAAATAGGGTTTTGTGATTTTACAGTTTAATTTAGTTGTAATTAATAAATAATTATGGACCTTTGTAGAATTTGTCTTACAGGCGGGTCGCAGAAAGACATATTCCAGGCACAAAGTGCAAAAAATGGTGATAGCAAAAGTTTTGCTGATGTTTTCATGTTTTGTTTGGACATACAGGTAAACAATGTCTTGTTGGAATAATAAATAGTGTCCCCTTGTCGAATTTATGTCACGATAATACAAGAGTGTATTCTCTCTCTGTTCCTAGGTTGAGCAAGACTCGAAAATTAGTACAAAAATATGTATAAAATGTTATAAGAAAATATTATCATTCCATGAGTTCAAAAGTTTAGCTTTAAAAAATGATACATATTTGAAATCAGTACAAGAAGAAAGTGGTGTTAACAATAAGGTATTCTTAAGAGACGATATTAAAAATGAGCAGATAGCCTTGAGTGATGATTCTTTAGAAATAACTGTGAAGGAAGAACCAAAAGACGTGCTCTATTTGAAAAACGAAGACTCTACTCTTAATTATGAATCTGACGATGAGTTCCTAAGTGTAATAAAAAATCTAAAATTTGAATTAGAGAGAGGAAATGAAAGCGATGAAAGTAAAGAGGAGGGTATGTATAAACAATGTACTATTTCTTCTGTTATACTATACCTTATACACAAACAGCCTATCAACCCTCTGTTGCTGACGGCTTAAAAAGCACTAGGTACTTGTTTTACCAATAATAAGAACATTTGTTTAAGAATGACAACTAATAATGATATTTAAAATTTCTCTTATTTGCATATTTTGCCCTTTAGAACCTCTCAAAAAAAGGAGAAAAAGAACGAAAGCTACTCCAAGAGTTAAAATAGATAAATCAGCTAAGTCCGCAAAACAAATGTGTGAGGAATGTGGGAAAACTGTAAACGACCTGAAGGCTCACTCATTCCTGCATTTACCTGCATCTTCACGGAAACGAATCAAGTGCAAGATATGTGACAAAATGTTCTCCAGTCACAGCGCACGGTACAAACATAATAAAATAAAACATTTAGGCATAAAGCAGGAATGTTTGCTGTGTCATAAAGGTAAGTAATGGATGTACAGACCTTTCATAGTTATTTCTTCTGTCCGTTTCAGCAACCCAACTGCAACCTTATTACATTGAGAATAAAGATCACTGATTTTGATAGACTTGTCAGTGGCAGCAACCCAACAGCAACCTTATTGTGATGAAAATAAAGATCATTGTGATTTTAACAGTAATGCAAAATCAGTTATCATTAACTGAAAGGACTTTAGTTTCCTTTATCCATTGTAACAAGAAGATCTATTCTAGTCTGGCATACCTTAAACCATAATTAAGGAGCAAAGACGCACCAACTCAATCATTAGAATCTAGAAAGCATGTGTTGAATATATTCCGTTTTTAGGTTTAGCTAGTGTACTAAAAATTGTTGGTACATGTTGAAATAAACCACAAAAAACCGTACGCAAAATACGCGCTTTGACGTGGAGTTGCGGATACCAGCCCGTGTTACCTATTACCTAAACCACAAAAAAGGCATTAACACTGGAGTGCAGTCTCGTTTGCCGTAAAACCAAAGACAAGTCAGCAACTATGTCAACCACACTATTAAATAGTCACTACAATAAAATATTAATACAAAATCATTATAATGTTGTATAATAACTCAACTGGGGATGGTTTCAGTGGTAACATCATTAAAGCAGCACCATCGTTTGGTGCACAACCGAGCTGCCTTACCCTATGAATGTGTCTCGTGCGGACGCAGGTTCATATCTAACTCGAGCTTGGAACTGCACATGACTACGCACACCAAGGACCGACCGTTCCCCTGCACAGAGTGTGAGAAAAAGTTCTCCACTAAACAGCGAGTGATGATTCATAAGTGAGTTGACATAATGCTGAGTACAGATAAGTGAAACATAACAAATGTAATACACGTTGAAACCATTTCGCCTAGTTGTTGAATGATGGATCCACAGTGGTAGCCTGCGAAATTCAAATTTTCTAACTTTTTTTGTGTGCAATGTGCTCTGCCCACTGCATAACTTAGGCCAGTTTATTTGTGTTGAATTTCATGTTACGTTCACCAATCTGAGACCGACCTGTAGAAGATTATTTTGCTGCATGACATGCATCCATGTTTATAATAATATAAATCTAATATTAACGTTTTCAGACGTGCGGTTCACGATAAAGAGAAGACGCATCTATGTCAATTATGTTCAAAAAGTTTCTTTAAAAAATATCACCTGCAAATACATTTAAGGTATGAGTGCACAGAAAGGCTTTTTTGATATAAATCAAAACTGTTTTCATAAGAACTCAAAATAGTAGCTGAAAATACAGATTCATAAGTAGGTATCAGATAACTTTTATCTGCAGAAAATTGCGCAGCTGCAGGTTTGACATATTTTCTGCACAAGAGATGTCAAACCGCAATTTTTACTAATACTTCAGATAAAAATTATCTGACGGCTGATATCTGACCCTTATCAATTTTGTATTTTTGTATTACTGCCATCTCGCCTGATGAAAAGTAATAAAACATAATCAGATAA
Organism: Lithophane ornitopus; assembly: GCA_948473465.1. NCBI lineage: Eukaryota > Metazoa > Arthropoda > Insecta > Lepidoptera > Noctuidae > Lithophane > Lithophane ornitopus. The sequence continues at coordinate 13,676,589 of OX419622.1, read as the reverse complement.
TTCATTCGGCGGAACATAATTCCATAGCTTTATAATTAATTTTCATTTCCGTGTAGGAGTCATTCAAAAGAGAAGCCATGTGAGTGTCCTGAATGCGGCAAGTGCTTCGCTACTACCTCGATCCTGAAGAGCCACCGGGAGATCCACCAGGAGGAGAAAACCTATGCCTGCACCCTGTGCGACATGACTTTCAAAAAGAGGAAGTTAGTCACTATATCTAAGGGTGCCTTTAAATTAGCCACAATCAATCATTTCTATAGTTTAACCGAGACCGCTGTTCCGCACCTGAGGTACGTGCGCGGCTCACGGGGGGCCAGTGCAGTCCGCTTATTTGTGGTACCTCGCGCACGCGCATCCCGCCCTCCGCTCATTGGTCAACGCTGCCCCCGCCTCGCCGCGCATTCCTTGGGCGCGGAACAGTGGTCCCGATCAGACTATAATGAATGAAATTGTATACACTGCATATACAAATAGGCCACGGGCAATAATATACCATAAAGCTATTGAAATAAAGTTCATTTTGTGAAGAAACATGAATACTTGCGCGATCAAGTGAAGTCAGTAGAGAACCTGATAAAACATCAGCATTGACGTCTTTTTGGAATGGTATTCTATAACGATATACAGGGTGTTAGGGTAAACACCGTTATCATTGTTACTCGGTCATTTATTTTTATATTTACGTCAACTACCCATGGTTTGAGTGACAACGGTGTTCCCCTTACACCCTGTATTTATTTAATGCTTAATGTTAATTTAAAAACTGCAAACCGCGCTTAATTTAATAGGCATTCTCTGCCAGTTCCTTCAAGATATCACGCACCACCTGACCACGATGTCACGTAGTACGACCGGCCGTAGAAGGTCAAAATCGACCAAAATGAAAGTTTGCGCGGAACTGTAGCTTTATTATTTTAGTAAAACTTAGTGGATTGAAAAATGCATCAACTTAACCAACTCTATTATCAACAGCTACCTCAACGTGCACATGATAAGTCACACGAAGGAGAAGCGACATCCATGTCAATACTGTGGCATTAAGTTCGGCCGCTCCGACCATCGCAAGCGCCACGAGTACACTGCCCACGAGAAGAACTTTATAACTGCGTGACCCACGGCCGGCTCACCAGCCGAGAGAATTGATAAAGATAATAGCCCACCAAGGTAATGACGCAACTTGACGTACCAGCATCCGCTAAACTGTCGATCGGCATTCTGAAGGCCGATAACAATTAAAATTCTATTGTGTCTTGTTAATGACAGTTGGACGTTTATTCGTAGAGTTAGCCGTAATCCACCACGCGGTAGTGCGGGATACTCGATTGACTGTTATCCGCAAATATATCACGGATTCGAACGATAAAATTCAAGTTGAAATCTCAGGTCAGCTAAAATCAGTGACACAAACGTAAAAAATTAAGATAAATTGGAGGTTTGTTTGCCAGCACCCTAATTGTGTTAAACACGATCAATCACATTCTGAATCGGTTTGAAACAAATGACAACAACGTAAATAACGCAATGAATGTTGTAGAACTGTCAAAATGAAACAGATTTGTCTTAATCGGTTACCAAACTAAGTTACGCAATAAGATATCAGATTGAGATTGAGATTAGAATCCTAAAAATACGGATTGCTCCTCAGACGTCAGCGTAAACTTCACAAAATATTTTATAAGCTGAAGTGAGCGTTTCGAAAATACCAATTCAATACTTTCCTATAGCAGGCGTATTGCCGCGCCTTATGGCACCCGCTCTATGAGACGTTTTAGGAGACTTCACACAAGGGCAAGATTCACAAACCCAACTTTGACTTTACTAAATAATCGTTTTATAGGAATATGAACCTTATCGTAATACTTATAATTTTCAAATTCCTATAAGCGAATATTACCCATACATCGCATACGAATACGAACATAGCATACGAATAATGCTCATATTCGTATGCGATGCTTATTTGAATTTTTGCCCTAGCGACGGGTGTGCCGCATTCTGTCTTATTTTCTCTTGGTTGGCTAGTATTTCAATGTTAGACTATTAACTCAATGACTGGACATTATTGCAATGGTGATCAGATGCTGAACTGGAACTATATTGTTATTTATTTATATTGTGCTAAGTTTTCTCTTCCTGTGATGTCCAAGGTGTGTGACTGGCACCACAGGATTCGTTCTTCGAAGTGGTTGTCAAACTTTGTTGTTAAACTCTTGTAAAGATTTATAATTAAAATGTTTGTTCAAATTATTATTAAATTTTTATTGGTAATTTAGTCATTATAGTTTTATTAAAAATCCAAAATATCAACCATGTTTGAGAGATGGCTGTTTCTAGAAGTGGAGAACAGCAGACAGAATCGAAATAAAGTGTGTATGATAACCAGAGATATAAATCGATGTTGAGAACCCGATAATTCACTCATTTATACATACTGTTTGTATAATGTATATGATTTATAACAGTAGGTATAAATAATATACATGTACTGGAATTTCTTCTTGTTATAAACACATTTATACAGGTTTTTAAATTAATTCAAATAATTATTTTGGTACACACTCGTTTTATTCAATCAAGTAAATCATAAACACGCCAAACTCACACAAATACAACATTAACAAATTCAAAATAAAACAATACTATAATGCAGATTGTTTATATAACATCGTTGCTAGTATAAGGAGTTCAGGTTAACAACAGACCCAGCTTTTCTCTGGCTGCCTCTATAATATCTTCATTTGTCAAATGGAAAATTCCAGACTGTGCAAGAATGCAAGTTTCCGTACCAGCAAGTATTGGCGATTCCTCCGGCGTAAATATATTCAGCGTATTGCAAATATATTCCAGTCTGTCTTCGAAATGCGGGAATTCTCGTTTTAAAGTGGTTACAATGTACCTAAAAAAAATATATATTTGCATCATTTACAACATTTCAACTGTCTAACTATCACGGTTCATGAGATACAGCCTGGTGACAGACGGACAGATAGACAGCGGAGCCTTAGTAATAGGGTCCCGTTTTACCCTTTGGGTACGGAACCCTAAAAACGACAAACGCAAGAGAAAAAAGAAAGTTATTTTTAAAACGAATCAGAATAGTTCTTACTAATAAAAGTACCTACCTATTATATCAGGTGAATAGTTATCTACACACCGATTTCTCTCTTTCAGTCGTTAGTAATTTGAATTTCGAAAGAAGAAGACAAAGCGTTGTGTAATTATACAGACGCTATACAAAGTTTATTAGTAAGGAGGTTAGTGTTTACCTGATGCGTTCGTTCAAGTCCCGCGCTTGCTTGTGTTCAGCCAGGATTACGTCCTTGGGTTTCTTGGCGCGAACTGACTGGCGCTTGATGGCCGTGGAGAGCTCGTTGCCGAAGCGTTGGGCGCGAACAACGCGCTCTAGTAGCTGGAAGCAATTATTTTTATTTACTAAGTGGACCCTTTATTATTAAATTACCTTATGTTAATTAGCAACCTAGACAAAGTCAAATTAATCAGCGCCTGACATAAATTGACGTAATTTTAGTAGGCAAGATTTTAATCGCGTCTAAACTTGTTTCGAGTAGTGACAGTTTGACAGGACTAAACTAAAATTGATCTTCTGTCCTTTTCTTAATGAAATAGAAAGAAAAAGATGCACTGAACTTAAATTTAGTTTAGTTTGTGAACAAGGGAATCGGCACCATTACCTACCTACGAAAAGTGTGGTGTTGTTACTGTACCCTAGGTAAACTGATACATTATGGATCTTCTGGCGCTCGAATTATGTTGACAAGGGGGCGCTGTTGGTAAATATTTGTGCAATTTGTTTTATGAAATGTATTGAAAAAACAAGGCAAGTGCGAGTCAGACTCGCGCACGAAGGGTTCCATACCATTATCTGTAAAAACGGAATCGTCTGTGAAAATTTCAACTGTCTAACTATCACGGTTCATGCGATACAGCCTGGTGACAGACAGACGGACGGACAGCGGAGTCTTATGCGCGCTACATACCTTCAGTTTTATCTGTGCGATTTATCTGAACAGTCGAACTGTACAGTGAAATCGTTATGTGTGTAGAACATACCGTTGAACTGTACAGTTTAACTGAGATCTAATCAAAATATGAATAGATAACTGTACAGATAATTCACATAAATAAAACTGAAGGTGTGTAGCGCGCATTAGTAATAAGGTCCCGTTTTACCCTTGGGGTACGGAACCCTACAAACAAGATGGCGGAGTTAGTTCCAATTTAGGCCGCGTGCTAAAAGAACCTTGTATCTTTGAACTATACCGCATGACCGCGCACATACTGACCCAGTGCTTGGTCCTCTCAGTGACGCGCGTCTCCTGGATGAGCTCAGCGACGCGCTCCTCCAGCTGTTTGTTGTTGGTATCGATCTCTGCCAGCTCTCGGTCCAAACGCTCCTGGTCTTTCTGCAGCTGCTCCATGTAGGCCTTCGCTTCTGTGATCTCCTGCAAGCAACACATTCAAGCGTGAGTTTAATTGCCAATAGGTATTAGTACTAACAAGTTTTTTTAATTTGCTGATATTTAACAATAACCAGCAGGCATCACCAAATTATCTTTCACCTTCACCATTTATATTACCAGCTAACTAACGTTGGTTCGTCGGTAGTGTAGGTATACATAAACCTACATAGGTACGTATAAAAGTACCTATTATAAGTACAACCAGCCAGCGGTCGATCGATGACATCGACGAATAGTCGATCTCATCGATCCAGTATGGGGTTGGATCGATTGACGTACGCTGTTTCATGAATGTTTGGGCGCTAGGATGACGTTAACAGGGGGGCGCTGTTAGTAATTGTTTTGTTATGTATTTAAAAACAAGATGGCGTCCATAATTGGGATTTTAGCCACGCGCCAAAAGATCCTTGACTACAGCTAAAAACCGTGTTTTTCAACGTCGATTTGACGTCGATCGAAGGTGTGCAAATCACTATGAATTTGATCGTCCAAGCGATCCATGATCGGTTGATAATCGATCGATTATCGACCGACCATGTATTGATATGCAATCCATACTAATATTATATATGCAAAAGTAACTCTGTCTGTTACCTTTTTACGCCTTTATAACAGCCGAACCCCGGCGGGGTTCACGGTTTACCCCGCGTCCTATACAAAATGATCGTTCGCGCGAACACGATCGTCGCATTCATTATGTTCACACATGTGTTCGGAACCAGAAAGCGCCTACTATCAGCGCGACCACGCGTTTGGGTTCGCCGAACAAAATGAATCCGACGATCGCGTGTTTACGCGATGAAAGGCTATTATAGAATATAATTATCAGCGATCAATATCGACCGTAGTTTGGCATCATCATGTACCTTGGCAACTCTAGTAACGTCTGCCTTGGCGAGCCTCAGTTTGTGATGATAGCTTGTCTGCGAGGTGGTTGTAGGGTGTGCCTTTACCACCGCGGCTTGTGCCCTGGTCCTCTCAATGACTGTGTCTCGACGCGTCACGTACAGCGCCAAGTCATCAGCCAGCTTCTCGCTAGTGCGACGAAGTTGTTCTCGACGAACCTATGTAAGTTTAATTAAATTCAGAATTTTGGAACAAGGAACAATGTTTTATGCGTGAATTAGAAAGGTGTCGTAAAAAACCCTGTAAGAAATCGACACGTAACGTGTTTCCCCTCTCAACGACGATGACGATTGACCAATTGCAAATCAGAACGCGACATGTTACCACACCGAGTGCTTCTTTTAGAGCCACACTTTCCGTCCAGCGCTCGATGTGGTAACACGTCAATTGGTCAATCAATCGTCATCCTGAGGATGCCTCGTTGAGAGGTGAAACACGTGTCGATTTCTTACAGGGTTTTTTATGACTCTTGAAGAATAGTCAAGCGGAATAAGTTACTAAATATCAGAAAGGTGGTCAAAATTAAGGGTGTGTACAGACCATTACACCTGTCTGATACACGCCGTATGACAAAGTTATAATTATATTATCTACAAATAATAATTGTAAGGACTTTCATTACAAACGGTCAATTAAAAATCAACTTAGACTACATAAACCTAAACCTCCTTACTAATAAACGTTTTATAGCGTCTGTGTAGTTACACAACGCTTTGTCTTCTTCTTTCGTAAGTCAAATTACTAAAGCCTGAAAGAGTAAAAGAAATCGGTGTGTAACTATTCATCTGATAGATTGCGTTTATTAGTAAGGAAGTATGTAGATAGTTCAGTAATGATACATGTTTATAGAGTCAAATATTAATTTGCTTTTGCAGAATCTTCCATCGGCCAAGGATTTCTATCATTAAGCCGACACTATAGTTTTTTTTTTTGTAATAGTACCTATCTAAACAATCTTACCTCCATTCTGTGTATTTCATTCCTCATTACTCCTATTTCGCCTGCGGCTGACTTTGCACTCTTCATGCTTTTCTTCAGTTCTACTGCTAATATTCCCTAAAGGATAGAAGAAAGAAATAAATTACATTTATTTAGCAAAGACTAAAAAGCACACAACATATTCTGCAAAATAAAAAGTAAAGTAAAAATCGGCCAAGCGCGTGTCGGACGAATTTAGCAGTGTAAGCCCAGGCTCTGAGCTGAATTGGCGTAGCCATGAGGCACACACTAGTTTCTTTTAACCATTTCGACTTTACGCATCCACTGCGTTCGGCGCTCCGATTGGCCCTTCACCTGTCAAGGTCAGTGAAGGGCCAATCGGAGCGCCAAACGCGGTCGATGCGTAAAGTCTCACACTTAGGGCTTCAGGTGCGCAAAGCCGGACAACTACTAGCGAAATTTTGGTGTAATATTGGTACACTTCTGCCTAACCCTTTGGGGAAACAAGGCGCAATGTTATGTTAACTACTAATTGCGTCGCCATGGCGTCCTGGTGAGGTATTGATATGGCTCTAAATGTTTGCTTTCATAATATTATAAGGCCTTGGTATATTGCCGTTCTTGCTGGTCCTTCGAGCCGGATCTCGCTTCAACAGAGTCCACTGCGACCGACGATATTCCTCTCTAACTTAATATTTGTTCGGCTGGGATAGTTTATATCTTGTAAAAAGCACGGCATAAAACCATTGTCTATTTCATACAGTCCACTCTTTTATTGCTCCCCTAACAGTTTACCTACTTGTGTGTGTATGTTTACAAGAAATAGGTTTTATGTTGGATTGTCTGAGGAACTACGACATTACACTGCTAGTATTGGGTACAACTGACCTTTCTCTGCCAAATGAGAGCTTCCCTCTGAACGCGATCCAGTTGTTGTGTTAGGTTCATCTTGTCTTTATCTAACTCTTCTATATCTTCCTCTAATTGAATTATTTCGGCTTCCGCATCCTGTAGGAAAAATTTTGAAACATGATGCATCTGTATTTATTTTAATCGTTTCAAAATATGCCATCCATTTCTTTGAAGCGTTTAAAAATCTTAGGCTACCAGCTAAAGTCTGTTTTTTATTAATCTCGTAGACTAATTTGACATTTCAATTTGGAGTTTGACATTTGCACCTGTCAAATTAGTCTACGAGATTCAAAAACAGACTATAGCAATTTATAGGAACGAATGGGTACACAAAGAAAAAGGAACGTTTTCTCGCATGCCAAGTGTTAGTGTACCTAACTGCACCGTTTTTTCACCGGTTATGACACGTTTTTTTTCAATTATTGAAGTATAAAACATGTACAGGACGCCGAACCAATGTTCAAAACAATGTAAAAATCACGGTTCATTGTCCAGTGAAAAAAGAGGATGTACAAGCGGAGTCTTTAGCGCTGCAGTTGGATCATTAGGTAGATCAACAATCTGCATTATTCGATCCTTGGAGACTTGCAGTTTCGTCCTTACCTTGAGATTAGCAGAATACTCGTGCGTGACCGCCATGTTGCTTTTCTGCGAATCCTGGTTCCGATCTATAGCTTCCTTGCGCGTGCGCTCGAGCACCTGAAGTCTCCCGCCCAACGTCCGGAGCGAGCGCTCCACTCGGTTTTTTTCTGACTCCACCGTATCAGATTCCGCTTGAATGCGCATTATTTTCTGTTCACAGATTTGTATTTCTGAAAAAGTGAAGAATAAAATTGATGAGTTTGTTAGGCTGAAGCTGTGAAGCACCTTCATTGGTGGATTTTACCTTCCTTCGTTTGTGGCCTTTGCTAATATGCCAGTATGATCCTTTTTGCTTGAAAAAAGTCGTAACTCTAAATATGATTAAGTAATTTACTGTAGCTGTTACAGTAAGTAGAAAGCAAATAGAGTTTAGGACAGAAACCGACACTTATGTAAATATGAGTGGTACAGTCACGAGCACCAATATGTATACACTTAGCAACTTTTAAAAGTGATTTTCTCCTACTGTATTGATTGTAATTTTATGTTATAACGAACATAGTATTTTGGAACCCATATTATTATGAAATAGGTATCATCTCAAAGTTGCAATCGTTATTCCACGAAAAAAATGGTTATTGAATGTTGCTAAGTGTATACATATTTTTGCATTTTTTTTTAAATTCTTTTTTCCGCAGAAGCCTAACGGTCGTTAGGTACGCTTCTGCGGAGTTTAGCTAGCCAATTTTTTTTGTAGGTCATTATGTACCCATCGCTTCTGCGGAGTTCAGTTAGAAAAATCAGTGAATCTTAAGATTTTTATAAGCGAATTGAATTTCGCACATTTTTACAGCATAAATGACATGTTTTCATGTTGTTTTTTCCTGTATTATAAACAACAATATTTTAAAGTGGGAGATATTTGTAGGTGCTAACGTTTGCCGATGAGGATGATGTCGGTGACCATGGCGTGGTGCTGTTCGGTAAGCTTGACCACGTGGCCCTGCTGCCGCAGCCACTCATGCTGCATCGTCTCCGTGCGCTCGCGGAGGCACTTGACCTGCTTCTCCAACTCCTCGATACGACGCTCTTGGGGCGACTTCATCTGGGGACATAGATCATGACAGAATGTGAACGTTATGGTCTGTGGACTATTCAAATTATGTCTGACACAATCATCTTTCTACTACGTAGCATATTTACAATTTTCGTATGGTTAAAATCCAGTTTTGGTTTAATTTCAGTATGGTTTTGACTTTTACCGACTCGTCAAGTTTCGCATTATTGGAAGGATATTTTATTGATTCAGGCGTGACTGCGGAAATATCTTATCGCGCTTATCGCACTGATAACGATCCAAGCCGAGTAGCGCTGAGCAGCAATCCTATAAAAGTGGGGGTGACAGGCGATTTGATTCACTCTGCGTCCAGCGCTCGGTGTGGCAACACGTCGTGTTCTGGTTTGCAATTATTCAATCTTCATCCTGAGGATGCCTCCTTGAGAGGTGAAATACGTGTTGATTTCTTACATGGTTTTTTATGACTCTTGAAGAATAGCTAAGCGGATTAGGTTACTAAATATATCTACGTATTATTGGAAGGACTTAAATCCAATCAGCGGGCGCCAATTAAGCTGCTGCCTCTTGCAATATTGTCGACGCAGTGCATCACTGCATGAAGGCCGAGGAAACCTTTACATATATAGATAGGTATATCGAATCATGACCAAGGTGATCTCCAAAGCAGAAAAATTGGAGTACCAGAAGTTGTTCGTAATGCGGATTCAATCTCAGCATCTCCAAATCTTCATGGAGTAGTAATATTTCAAACATTTGATTTATTACAAATGTTAATTTGCCACAGGTTTATAGCTTAGCAGACCCTGAAAATAAATGATAAACCAAAAAAAATGTGTCCCGAAACTCACATCAAACAAATCCTTTAGCGCACCATACTTCTTCTGTATGATATCCAACTCCCTCTGCTTCGTCATCATGAGTGACGTCTTCTGGTCGTACTCGGCCTCCATATTTTCTAACTCTTTCTCTTTCTCTATCATTTTGTTCTCGCTCGCTTCTAGCACTATGTTGTTCCTCGTTTGACGGTTCCGCATCACCTCTATCTCGAGCATTATGTTCGCGTGTTGATTTTCCATTGTCATTAGAGATATTTCCTGTAACAGAGAAAGGAACCCACGTAAAAACAATCATAAAACATAGATGCATACATTAAAAACAAAGTTGACGTCCCATAAAAATCAATTAACAATTATGTTCGGCAGGAGCTCGTGTCACCACGGGTCGATCCATCAGGTTAAGCCACTCTTGCCGGGGTTGATCCGTGGATGGATGACCATCCTTACAAACCGAGACTCCTCCGTGGCTTAGAAAGCACGTTAAGCCGTTGGTGCCGGCTGTCATTCGTAGATTTTTGACAGTAGAAAAGGCTAGGCAGATTGATTGTTGGGGTCGGCATCCAGTCTAACCGGATGCAACTAAATACCATTATTTTACATGAAATGACCTGACTATTTGACCTGCACAACCCAGTTACTAGGTCACATGATATCCCTTGGTAAGACTGGTTGTCAGACTTTCAGGCTTCTGAATACACGTAACAACTGTCAAAAATGTACGAATGCTATGGCAGCCGGGACCGACTTGGGCATCACTAGCCTTTGAAGTTTAGGTACTTTTATCGCTACAATCGAAATAAATATGTTGATTATCTTGGTTTTGTTTTACCTACTCCACCTTTTTATTTCAAAAATGTATATTATACAGTATGTGGAGGAGTTCGTGGCTAAGTAATAACAGCCGCTCGGGTCAATCCATCAGGTTAAGCTACGCTTGCCGGGGTTGATCCGTGGATGGGTGACCATTTTCACATATCGAGACTCCCCCGTGCCTCGGAAAGCACGTTAATCCGTTGGTCCCGGCTGTCATCTTTGACAGTCGTTACGAGTCGTTACTACAGGTGGCGCTAGTTGTCACGTCAACATTGGCTCCGTATTTAAAATATCATTAAAAATACTAAACATCAGTTTTTAAGTCCAGTTATATAATTTATCAGTCACTTTATATGTAATGATTACCGTATATTGTTGGCAAGAGAGTATCTAATGTGATGTGTGAATAAAAGTGTAATAAAAGAACAGAGTCTTACTAAGTGTCTACAAACAAAGATACGTACTTAAAATAAATAAACAGTGTTTAAACAGTGTATAAACAATCACGCCTACAATTCTACAATATAAAAACAGTGGCAAACTAATTAAAAGCTAAAACAAGTGAATCCTCAAATAACTATATCGTTAACTTAATTCAAAATTAGCGACGCGCGACGCTAAATTCTCAACCAATCAAAACAAAGCAAAAAAAAAAACGAAGTTTATTCCGTACAATAAAACGCATGATATAACCATCTATTTCGACACATGCAATACATGTCGTCATGGCTTAATGCTTCGAACGTCGAGTCAACCGTGAATGAACCAGTGACCTCAAGTTCAAACCCGACCAAAATATATTAATTTTTGGATTTTTTGGGAATTTGTTTATGACTAGAGACTAGAGCGGTTGTGTTATTGTTATTACTTTTTTATGACTTTTCCTGCTTTTTATGATATTTTTTGCAAATTTTATAATATTTGTATAAACATTCTCTGAAAAGATGGAAAACTTCAGTAACGTTACTATAAGGAAAAGCCGCTTGAGACGCTCTCTTTCTCGTTTGTCCGATGAATCCATTGACAGTTTGGCATCAAACTTAAGCGTCAAAAGTATGATGGACCTATCAACACACCTAAAAAATGATGAAACGTTACACTTAAAAAATACAATTGAGAATCTTAAGGAGCAGATTATGAGCTTTCATCTTGAAATTGAAACACTAGGTTTAGAGAATGCGTCCTTGAAACAACAATTAGCTGACGAAAAGCTTAAAACTGAGCACTTCAGGAAAATGTGTATCACGAGCACAAATACCAAAAGTACAGCTTCTTCATGCAATACAGAAATGTCCAAAAAATATGTTCCGAATAAAAGCAAACTATCCGCTAGAAAACTAGACCTAGACATTGACTTCCTTACACCTGAACCATCGTCAAGCAGTACCGTTACGGATATTCTCAGAAAAGTAAATAAAAATGAAACTAAAGAAACTGATGCTAAAGATTCAACAGAGACGGATTTATTTTCAATTACCGAGGAGAACACACAAGGGCCAACCCCACTAGAACCAATATCACAGACTAGAGTAACCAGCAAACCTGGAAATGGAAACTTACTTATTCTGTCGGATGACCAAGGGAAAGGTGTAGTTCAAGGGTTGCTGAAGAAGAAAAAAGAAAATAAATTTATTATTAATAAATATGACATAACAGGGATTAGGAAACCAGGTGCGACTACAGAAGAAGTTTTGTTATGCTGTAATAAATTAACAGAAAACTTTTCAAAAAATGACTGCGTGGTAATAATGACCGGTAGAAATGATTCCAACCCTATTAAATTTATGGCTGAAATGGCTGCAGCAATTAAGCTACTGAAGAACTGTAATATATTTATTGTAAATGTTAAGTACAATGCATTTCTAAATGAACGTAAACTTAATTATCAATTAAAATTACTATCACAAAACTTTCGCAACTGCAACTTCATTGAAGCTGGTAGCTACAACAGCGTTATAGAACAACTCTTATACAAAATTAACGATGTCCAATACTACAACAAATATCTTCTTTATAACAATAATAACGTAGTAACAACGGAAAAACCAAAATATTCAGACCATATTCTACAAGAAAATACTAAAAATATATCACGTTCGGTAGACGGTATGTTTGAATCCGCCAAACTACCTCTTAAAGGAACTATTCCATATTATTTTCCTAAGGCTGTCAAACCTCAAATATCACATACAAACACTTCTCCAAACAACATTGTGGTAAGTAAAGAACGCTTTTTTCGTAACTAATAAAAAACATAGCAAAAGTAGCAGTTTAAAATTTAGTAGAAGTAACTTTTCAGTACTGCATCAAAATATTGCAGGGGCTTTAAATAAACTACAAGATATTGATTTAATAATAAATGAGATGCATGAATCTCATATAAATATAGACGTTTTATGCCTGAGCGAACACTTTGTTATAAGAGGAGAAGAAAAATACCTCAAACTTAATAATTTCTATGTTGGTGCCATTTATTCGCGGCCTGATCAGCGGCGAGGGGGAACATGCATACTATGCAAAAATCATCTACAAAGTACTGAATTAAAAGAAGTAAAAGAACTTTCCATTGATAAACACTATGAGATTTGTGGATTAGAAATTAAATCTATACATGTTATCATAATATGTATATACAGGACACCTTCATCTAATCTAAATATTTTTTTTGAAAACTTGAACAAAACCTTACTGAAACTCCAAAGTAAAAAAAGTAAAATAATAATAGCTGGAGATTTTAATATTAACCTTTTAAGTAATGACACTAATTGTACAAAATTCAAAGAACTCATTTCAAATTATGGTATGCGGTGCCACATTCAAGAAGCCACCAGGTTGAACACATGTATTGATAACATCATCAGTAATATTCCAAATATAACAGGTAAAACTCATAATGTTTGCTTATCTGATCATAATACAGCGCAAGTTGTTAATTTCGAATATAATCAAAAACCCATATCAGGCTATTACTTCATGACCGTAAATGACCTGAATAAAGACAATGTCAATAAATTCATTGAATGCATTAGTAAATTATCTTTTACCGATGTTTACAACATTTCCGACACTAATCTTGCTTTTAATAACTTTCATGACACAGTCACTTTATTTTATAAATTATGTTTCCCTCTCATAAAAGTTAAAAAACAGTTCAAATATAATAAATTAAAATGGATAACAAAAGGAGTTAAAAAGAGTAGTAACACTAAACGAACATTAAGATTTAAATATTATCTTAACAAAACCAATGAAAACAAAACTAGGTTTAAGGTATATTCTAATATGTTAAGAAAATGTATTCATAACTTACAATCTTTAAGTAATTTGAAACACATTGCATATTCAAAAAATAAGGGTAAAGCTTCATGGGATATTGTTAAACACAGTACAGGTAACGAAAGGACTGTAGATTATATTAATAGTATAGTTGATGATGACATTACTACAACGTCAGGCTTGGATATCGCAAACCTATTTAACAATTTTTTTATAGATATTGTCGAAAACAACGCCACCTTACAAAACAACGCTTACGACCTAAATGTTAAAAGTAACGACAATAGCATATTTCTAAGACCTTCTAATCCTGCTGAAATTTTTAGCATCCTAAAAACATTAAAAAACACTAAGTCTTCTGGCTATGATGATATATCTACAGATCTTCTCAAACAAATCGCTCAATACATAGCAGAGCCTCTTTCATATATTATAAATTTATCATTAGAACAAGGCTGCTTCCCGGAAAAACTCAAAATATCTATAATAAAACCGATGCACAAAAAAGGATCTAAAACAGACAAAAATAATTATCGACCCATTGCGCTGATACCAATTCTATCAAAGGTCTTTGAAAGAGTTATGTACAAGAGAGTCCTTTCTTTCTTGGACAGGTATAATATGCTGGCAAAACAGCAATATGGTTTTAGGAAAAACAAATCCACCTCTTTAGCAGCGTTTAACTTAGTCAAATCGATCATAAATAACATCAACTCGAAAGTTACAACTTCAGCTTTGTTTTTAGATCTTAGTAAAGCTTTCGATTACGTAAATCACTCCATTCTCACTGATAAACTGAGTAAAATGGGTATAAGAGGTCCAGCCCTAGAATGGTTCAAATCTTATTTATCAAATAGAATTCAGATCACGAGAATCACAAAATTTGATGACAAAGTAAATATTATCACCAACTTTAACTCCCAGCCCCGACAAAATTACTTCGGAGTTCCACAGGGAAGCATTTTAGGACCACCACTATTCCTTGTATATGTTAACGATCTTCCTCAAGCTATAGAACAGGACTGTGTTCTATTTGCTGATGACACAACGGTTATCCTTGATTGTAAAAATGATGAATCATATGAGTCTGATATAAATAACATTTTGAGTAAAATTATTACATGGTTAGATAACAACGCTTTAAAAGTTAACGTAGAAAAAACTAAAATAATAAATTTCAAAACGCAGAAAAGTAAATATATCCCCTTTAAAATATCACATAGAGATCAAATAGTAGAACAAATACATAAAACAAAATTTCTCGGTATAACACTTGATGAACATTTCACCTGGAAGCAGCATATCGATGAAATATGTATGAAAATCAATAGGTTTGTTTATGCATTAAAGAAAGTTAAAAATGAGACATCCAGAGAAACTGCTTTAATGGTGTATCACGCCTATGTTTGCTCTATCATCCGGTATGGTATCATTGTCTGGGGAAACTCTTCTGAAATTTCTAGAGTTCTGTTAGCACAAAAAAAATGCATACGTGCAATTTTCAATATGGACTGGACTGATTCCTGCAGGCCAGTATATAAATCACACAACCTTCTCACAGTCCCTTGCGTTTATATTTATGAAACCGCTAAGTTTGTTAAAACAAATTATTCACTTTTTGAACTTAATAATAATACGAATAAACGAAAAGCCACACAATATTTATTAAAAATGCCTGTTCCTAGGATTGAACTATTTCGACGCAGTTGCGTATATATGGCGCCACTTATTTATAATTCAATTCCAATTTTTATAACTGATCTTCCTTACAAAAAATTCTGTGTAGTACTAAAAAAATGGCTCATTTCACATAACTTTTATTCAATAGGTGAATTTCTAAAAAAAACTACTTGTCGGTCCTATCATTACAGGAATGCATTGTAGTTGTATAATTTTATTGTTTTTTTATGTTGTGCCTAATGTCACCTACCTTTAAATTTAAATATATATTTTGTTAATTTGTTCTGTTGTGGACATTGAAGATTGATGTACTTACTTTAAATATTTATGTTTTTTAAATATTATGTTGCCATGCCCTAACCGGGTTTCATGTTGGATCTTACCTTAAATACTTGTAACAGCTGATGTACACATGAATGCAATAAAGAATTTGAGTTTGAGTTTGAGTTTGAGTCGTCAGAAGCCCGAAAGTCTGACAACCAGTCTTACCAAGGGGTATCGTATTACCCAGTTACTGGGTTGTGGAGGTCAGATAGGCAGTCGCTTCATGTAAAATACTGGTATTCAGCTGCATCCGGTTAGACTGGAAGCTGACCCCAACATAGTTGGGAAAACGCTAGGCAGATTGGATTGATATTATACAGTAAGTATGTTAACTAAGGGCGTTCCTGTTAACCCGCAATAGTAGGTATGGAGTCCAAACAAGCAAAAAAAAAACTCAATTTTTTTTATTTTTTTAATATATAGGTGTGTACCTAGTGAAATATTAACAAAAAAACTCAATTGATACGAAAAAGAAACACTCTGTACACGCGCACTTTTATTTCAACGTGAAAAGACAAATGTTACAAGTGTGTATGTACAGAGTGTTTCTTTTACGTATCAATTTAATATTAATTTTTTTGTGAATATTTTACTATAAAAAAAACTTTTTTTTTAATGGGGTTTATTTTTTTTGCAAGTAAAGCCGCTATACTATTGCAGGTTACCGGGAACGCCAGTCGTTAGATAACATACTGTATGTAGTTTCATATTCACCTGTTTCCGGGACATCTCCCTCATCTTGCGGATGCCGTTGGCCATGGACTCCACGGCCTTGTCGTTCAGCAGAGACTCCTGCAGGTTCAACAGTATATCGTTCTCTAGCTTCATCTTGTATTCGACCTTCCTATCCAACTCCTTGCAAGTACTGCTTAGAATATTGTTCATCGTTTGGTTTTCCTGAAAAAGTGACATTGGAAAATGAATGAACTGGCTAATATTATAAATGCGAAAGTGAGTTTGTTTGTTTCGGTTTCACGCCAAAACGGCTAAATGGATTTAGATGAAATTTGGCACATGGGTAGACCATGACCTGGAATAGGACATGGAATACTTTTTATGCTGATATTCCCACGGGACCGAGACTTACACGGGTGAAACCGCGGGGCGTAGCTAATATTATTAATTACTAGCTGATGCCCGCGACTTCACCCGCGTGGATGTCGGTTATTATATACTAAAATCTTACTTGAGAACCACTCTATCCATTGGTGAAAACAGTATGAAAATCGGTGCAGTAGTTTTTAAGTTTATCGCGTACAGGACGAGACATGACAGACGTGGCGGAGGACTTTGTTTTCAAAATCGCAGTTCATCTCAGACAATTCATGTTAAGTTTATTTGGCAGATTGAGAAAGATATGAATGATAGACGTTCTTAAAAATATGGGAATCGTACCTTTGGTAAAAAAAAATGTTTGCCTTTCTCATCAACTTGATTTTCCGTTCAACGTTCTGTGATCATCAAAACCAAGTGCCTGATTATACATTATTCAGAATAGGACTATATTAAACTCCTATTTTTGAACACATAGTATTTAGATTATTAAGATTATCCCCCCCATCTGGGGTGGAAAGATGAACACGCGTTTCCGAGTATCCAGTAGGGTGGCGGTTTTAGGCTGGATAAACGGAATAACCGATCGGAATACGTACCGATTTGATCATCTCCTGGTCCCTTTCAGTCATTTCGATGGACTCCGCCAGCTCATTGATCTGAGTTTCTAAATTCTGGCGTCTTGTTTCCTCGGTAACACCTACGAATAATGATCGATCTTAATTACCTGTCGTAATCGGTTTAAGTTTATACACACAGACAAGCCTGAACAAAAACGCTCCACCTACGTCCTACACCTACGTCTAGGAAATAGGGTCGGTCCCCTCTCCATACAAACGGTCTTGCCTGTTTTCTCTCTGGTTTATGACGTTAGAGCAATGATTTTTTACAGTTAAAATAAATATCAACTAGTCCTATGCCCCTATGTTTTCTGTTTTGATGATACATTATCTGTACAAGCACTAGCACTACTAGAACACTGCACTCATGCACTGTATGCAACAAGTGATTCCAAAATGGCGCTTCTTTAAATGTAATTTCCTGAGAAGTTGTTTGAGCAGTTATATGTACTCACGCAACTTAGTTGCATGTTCGATATCGTAGGTAAGTTTATCCTTGTTCATGGTGATCTCTTTGCCCTTGTTCATCTCCTCCATCAACATCTTCTTGGTGATTTCGAGGGAGTGAACCAATGTGCGGTAGCTATCTTGTAAACATCTGTAAGTAGAAATATACTCGAAGAATGAAATGGTCATCATCCTCATCCACATTTTAATACAGTCCTGGTGTCCCATGTTGGGCGCCAAAACTGTGATGTTAGAACAAACCCGAAGAATTCAATTGAATTCACTTTAGATTGTGAAGGAGTCGGTCAGTCAGGAAGATAAAGCTAGCTGCCCATTCCAAAGCGCAGTCCTATGGAGACGGGAAACCGTGCAAGAAACTCCATGGCCACTTTTTTAAAATCAACATCATTCAAGTTGAAATTATACATGTGAGAACGATGTAGAAAGCGTGCACGTTAAAAGCGTCCATAGTTAACGCCGTGGCAGCTAAGAGATGTACCTCCCTACTAACGGTCCCGTTCACGAACATGACGTATGATCAGCATCATGCGCTTAACCAACACACAAGCCACCATCAACGAGACATTTGAGTAGGTATGTACTCTCAAAAGTTAATCGGATCCAGTCAATCCCTTGATATCCTCCCCCGGCGACGCCCTAAGCCGAGGTCCGTACCGCAAAAGAGGTTGACCTTAGCGTGTAGTCCGCTTTGTTTTTAAATTTTATATCCTGGCCCTAATTTATTGAGGCCCCCAAAGGAAAGTCTGGTTAAGCAGCCGACCACCTACTAGGTTGACCTTCGGCGCGATTTCAATCCGAAAAAGAAAAGGTATCGAGAAAGTGAAGGTATCTTCGCCTTCGATACCTACCCCGATAATATCCTACACTTTTACACGTTTTAATTTTTTTCTTTGTGTTCACTTAAATCGACAAAATGCATGGATGGAACAGCAGATTTTTTTTTGCGATTTCAAAGTTGGTCCCATAGAAAAAGTATATTATAGATGACACCAAACCACTAGTTTCAAGGATAACGGTGTCTACCCTAACACCCTGTATTGTGTGCTTTTAAGTCTATGCTGAATAAATGTATTTTCTTTCTTTCTTCGTTTTCTACTGACCACTGACCTCTCTTTCTCCATGCACTCACCTATAATCATCCCTGACGGAGTCGTACACCTTGTCCCGCTGCGTAATGTTCACGATGACGGTATTCCACAGACTGACCAGACGCCGCTTATCAAGTTCCAGGTCCTCTAACTCAGCTGCATATGCTGTCACCTAATATTTATTAAAACTTTATGCATAAGTAAAAACAACTACTGTACAAAGGCGGACTTAATGCTTGAGGCTTTGGTGCCGATTCTCTTGTACACCGAACTAAACTAACTAAACTATCGCTAAAATTCCTTACTTTTGACTATGGGAATCTTGGAGCTATTCTGCCAAATAAATTCTCTAAATTTAAAACTTATTTTGATATAACTAAAATCGAATTTGACAACCGCGCGCCTCCATTTGGTTTGTTTTCCCTACCCCGAGTTTTTTTTTTAGAGCCAGTGGCGCGCATGCACGGCAGCCTCGACGTGTTTTAATGGAATTTTTCAGTTTTTGCGATAGGACACACCGTTTTCGAGATATAAGCAAATGAAAATAAAAAAATACAGTACTGTTTTTTGCAACTGAAGTCGAGGTGTTGGTTTGAATTTTAGTTCATGACATCAAATTTTATTCGACACATTTTTAATCGCGATTAAATATAGTCAGATTTTGTTAGAGGATTAGATATAGGACAAAATTTTAGGTTAAATCGTCAAATTCAGAATAGCATTTTCACTAAACTAATGTCAGTGCCATCTTAGTGCTGTCAAACTAAATTATAGTTAAGTTGTGTCATTTAAAGTCTATTTCAGAATGAGTTTGATCGTTTGACAGGACTAAAATTAATTTTAGTGATTTTTAGTTTAGTTAGAGAACTTTGTGACAAGAGAATCGGCACCATTTTCTACGAGTCAAACTTAGGGTGATACAGACATAGCAGGTGCAACATAAGATAATACATATAACTCAAATATAATTAATAACAGTTTGATTTTGAATTATTTCATACGAGAAATCGACTGTCATGGTGAAAAAGAGGCTAGAGAATCCATCATACGTATCATGATTCGTACTAGTGATACTGTATGGCCTGAAACACAGGTTTACATAAACCTAGATCAGGCAGGTCTACATTACAGCTAGAATTTTAGTTTCCTCGTTTGTAATTAATGTAAATCATAATTTTACCTTTTTTTTTAACTTGAATAATTTTTTTATTATTATGAATATAGTATGTAAAGGTAAACCGGCCCGACGTGTGGCGGCTTCAGAACTTTGCAAGTAGGATATTTTTTGTTTAAAAGCTAAGGGTCCGCCCGGGTTTGGTGTGCAGACACCTTTCGCCTTGACTTCACGTATAGTAATGAGCATAAATACCTTAAACTTACGCAAGATTCAAAAGCGTAAACTCATTATAACAACAACGCTCCGACAAAGCAAATAACTTGTCATTCCAGTTAGGATAAATCAAATGAAGGCTCGTGCAAACTGGCGCGATATCGCGGGCGCGAAAGGCAGCGCTACCCTTGTCGCGCCCGTGATATTGAGCCTGTTTGTGGGAGCCTTAGCAAAGAGACTGTACAATGTTTATCTCGTTGAAACTAACGCACGTGAATATTTTACTTTATGTTGGCGAACTCTGTCACATCCACAGATATAAGAAAAAAGGTCCCATCCCATTATTCGCAACTGAGAACTCGTGTGCGAGCACTCGTTAAAGCAGTGGAGTTGCAACAGCGTACACGCACGAGGATTGGTGTAGGCCCCGCTCGCCCCTTGGATCTTGCCCCTTTGATTAAAATGTCCCACTCGCCCCGTTTTTTAATAATTTTTGTGTACCAACTCGCCCCTTGCGGCATTTCCTTTGAAATTTAACCAAAAAAGGTACAGTCAGACAGAAAAATGCACACATTATGAATAACGCTATATTTGATTACTTTAATAACTCTATCTGTAATCTCACCAAGTCGTGACACTTGTGATAGTTGTTGCTACCTGGCTTACCTTTAATAACAAAAGGAACCTTTTTCATAGGTCCAATAAACAAAACGTTTGGTAAAATATGTTACCCGTTGAGAAAATCGTATGAGAGTCGAATATATTATGAATGCTTTCTCTTTCTATGTTAGTATTATAATGTGGAAGGGATGCGTTTTGAGATATTTGCTAATTAGTTTATTACTTATTTCCAAGTGTAACTAAACGTGAATTTATGCAAGCCTAGTACTTTTTTGTTAGTTATAAACTATTTGCGTGCTTTTCATCCAAATCTTATTAGTGGGATAATACTAATGATGATTGTAATACTATCTTGAATTCATGCAATCCTAGTACTTTTTGTTAGGTATAAACTATTTTTAATATTGGGATAATACTAATGATTGTAATACTATCTTGAATTCATGCAAGTCTAGTACTTTTTGTTAGGTTTTGATTGAAGTTTTAAGAAAACAATATTTATTTTAATATTTAAAAACTTAGGAGTGCTGACTGTACTTTAAACCTACTAACAATCGGGGGCGACTGGGGCCATCTAATATTGAAAGGGGCGAGTGGGTACACTTAGGTAATTAGGGGCAAGATGCAAGGGGCGAGCGGGGCCTACACCCGAGGATTTACCACTTTATACCAGCAGTTTGTATGTCTGTGATATCTTACCTTATCGTTTACTTTCTCCATCTCGACATTCTTGATCTCCAGCTGTTTCTTGAACAACTCTAGCTTGGACTCCAACTTCCACACTTCATTGCTCAGACCGAACAGGAACATGTCCTGTAAGGAGTTATAAGTACATTACGACACAACTTAGATGTGGCATTTTGAAAATTTGCATTCATTCATTTCAATGTTACGAATGTATTTGGCTATATGACTTTACAATTTATTGCGTTTGAGTAAAGATCATTTTCACCTAAAGCAGTAATATACAGAGTGTCCCGTAAATAATGGATCAAACGTAACGGGTAGGTAGCTTACCTCATTTCCAACAACTAATTTGAACAGTTAAAAAAAGCCGGTAAGGTAAGGTTTTGTTGGCTTGCTGCACGCTTTGGTATTTACTTTAAGTGCAGCAAGCAATTGTTGTTAAATAAATAAATACCCAGCATTCAGTATTTTTAATGCTGTTGCTGCAAATTATATCTTGGTTACATAAGCGGTTTTTTTTAACTGTTCAAATTAGTTGTTGGAAATGACGTAAGCTACCTATCCATTACGTTTGATCCATTATTTACGGGACACCCTGTAGATTGGAGATCTTAAAGGCGCACTCAGTTCCGATTGTGATCGGTTTTACGAATTTTGTCGATGCTACATCTAAGTTGTGTCGAACTGTTATTAGTTCTTATATTTAACTTGTTGACATCTGAATACCAGTATTTTACATGGAGCGACTGCCTATCTGCCCTCCACAACCCAGTAACTGGGTAATACGATACCCCTTGGTAAGACTAGTTGGCAGACTTTCGAGCTTCTGACGACCCGTAACGACTGTCAAAGGTCTAAGAATGACAGCCGGGACCAACGGCTTATCGTGCTTTCCGAGGCACGGAGGTATTTGGGGAGGTAAAGAAAGATGGTCACCCAACCACGGACCAACCCCGGCAAGCGTAGCTTAACCTGGTGAATCGACCCGTGCGGCTGTTATTACTTGGCCACGAGCTCCTCTCCATATTATAGTAAGAAAAAGCACCAGTGTCCTACCAGCTGCCTCTTCTCATCTGCGAGGGCTTTCTTCTCTGCCCTCATCTTGTCGGACACGCGCTGACTGACGGTCAAGTCCGTCTCGGTCTCGTCGCGCCACGCTTCCAGTTGCCGGCAGAGAGCAGCGAGAGCGTCCATCTCTTCTATGGCCTCACGTTCTGAACACAGAAAATAAATACTTAACAAATTATTTCCCTGACTGTACTTAGAGATGAGGCAGCATCTACATCGCCTCATGCGAACTACGCATCAAAAAGACCTGACAATCCAAAAAATCGCAATCGCAATTACAGTTTAGGTACCGCCCGATGGATATATAATATGTTATGGACCAACTAATAAATACGGGCATTATTCATAATGCCCGCGCATTATGAATAATGACAAGCTACTTCGGGCAAAATAATTAATTATAATTTCAACTTCCTTATTTATCACATTGCCTCGTCATTATAAATATTGCCGTGTGGTCTTTGGGCAATCTAATAATACACAGGTATTTAATTATGGTAATATCATCATAGGTCAGCAGAGTGTCTATGAATGGAAATATTTTATATGATTTTAAATATTGATTCTACGTTTGAAATCAAAATAATAGTAATAAAACCTGGTTTTAATTGTGCTGCCCCAAAGGTGAATAGCATAATACAAAAACCCCGGTTGATTTTTTTATTTCAATAGTTGTTATCATATTGCCCTCTCATACTGGGCATTTTTCAAACTGCCCGGGCATTTTTTATTATGCCCTAATAATCACTTGGTCCATAACATATATACAAGATCCCGACATCAATCGTTGGGCAGTTGCCTGCCAGACACAACATCCGTCTGGTCGGAGGATCCTCCCTTTTGTAAACTGACCATTTTTTTTTAAACTCAAACCGCTACCTTTATACATTATCTGTGCACCATACATACTAGCCAGTGGGCAGGTTAACAATGAAAATCAATACAACTTTATGTTCTTTTGTTTTGTCTTCACATTAAGTACCTAAGTATCTAATTAAAATTATTTTTATTAAGTATAAGAAATTATGAAAAATAAGAAGCAATCACCAGTTTCATTAAAGCAACATTTCTGTGACAGTGATTATTAAATAATATGCACCATAATTTTTTTAGTTATATTTATATTTTTCGGAGGCACAAATTTGCTTTATGAAGATGGTGATTAATTAATAAGAATACAATTCTTGGCACGTTTTGTTTATATTGACCTTAGTTATCAACATCGCCTTCAGAACTGAAACCTGTAAGAGATTTTTTTTGCCGTCCACAATTTATTCAATAAGGAAAATCGCGCGGTTTCATAAAACGGGAATATTT
This sequence comes from Lithophane ornitopus, assembly GCA_948473465.1. Taxonomy (NCBI): domain Eukaryota; kingdom Metazoa; phylum Arthropoda; class Insecta; order Lepidoptera; family Noctuidae; genus Lithophane; species Lithophane ornitopus. The sequence continues at coordinate 13,652,510 of OX419622.1, read as the reverse complement.
TGCGTCCCAGATCATTGTTTGGGGACAATGGGACAGGTGGTCGAATAAAGGGACAGTCCCGTTCAAAACGGGATGTATGGTCACTTTAAGGATGAGTGAACTTTACACCATGTTCTTCATACCCCTTTATTTGCCTGTTGCCAACGGTCCCGGTATCCCTTTCGGACTTTCCCGCAACCCTGGCAGGCATCGGTCCTGGCGGACCCCGCCTATTGTGCTGACATCTCTTTCAGGCGCGCGTGGAACACGACGCACCGTCGACCCGGGCCTAGTCCTAATCGGACGGCGAGCTACCCATTGCTCGCCGTCCGCAAGCCAAGTGGTTAAGTAGGTACCTGTAACTATATCCTCGTCTAGCTTAGCTTTGGCTTTCTTATTTCTCTCGTTGGACACTTTGGCGCGTTTCTCAGCTGCTTCACGCTCCAAAGTGCGTTGCGCTAAATTTGCTTCATATTCCTCTATTAGGACCTACGACAATTAATAATTCTTTAGCTTCATATTGGAAATAACTGTTACTACTTTTTATTATTTGTCCGATAAGCTACGAATTTCCAAGAGCAGTGAGCTGTGGCCGCCACATAACGGCTGCAGTGACGGCCATCATTCAAATGATGGCACCGGGGTTTGTCTTTACCGTGTCAACTTATTTCCACTTATTTCCATAAATAACGTTTCAGTAACGTCATACGACGTTAAATTGCGGACGCTATGCAGCGGCAACCGCAGCCTTAGGAAACCCTAGCTTAACCAAGGTTTTCGTAAATATTTCAGACCAGATGTTGAAAAGGCAGGTGTTGGAAATTGGCTCGAAAAAAACTGGACAAAACGAAGATTCTGGAAGAAAAGCCACCCCGTAAGAATAAGATTATCGGTATTCCCGTGGTTAGTGGTTTGACTCGTACACGCTACAGACAGAACATAGGATAGTTGATTTAAAGATCAGTGTAAGCAGATGATGAGATAATTAAAACAATTTAAATTAATGTATTACTCAGTCGGTGCAGAACTTTCAAAGGGTGCTTGCATAGAAAAACGGGTTTCCGGTAAAGACCCACACATAAAGAAACAACTGAAACATGTAACTGTTTCTTTCCGAATGATCTTCGGAAAAAAAACGGTTACATGTTTTAGCTTTAGGATGGAGAGGATGATGAAAGTATGGACCCTGCACTAGTTCAATCTGACGTATAATTGTAAATGGAACACTCTCTTGTGTCCGATCTGTCATGTGTGTGCTAACATTATCCGGTACGATAATCCTTTAAATAAATTAGTTATTTATAGTATCCCTTGCCCTTGTTATCATTTCATCAACCTGCAACTCCCGTCGGTACCGAAAATCCGCTTCTTTATGCAAGCACCCTACCGCTAATCTTTACAGTTTACTCTAACAGGCAGTCTGGCCATAAATATATTCCTAACAGGTTAATGGGCAACGAAGCTGTAAAGACGTTAATTAAATTAATATAAAGTTGTAATGTAATAATGCACATACCCTTTGCGCGTTGGTGTCATGGTCGCTCCGGTAGATGGACTCCAGGTCCCTGTCATATTGCAACTTACTCAGCCTTAGATCTTCACGCTGTAACAAAAGTATTCGCTGATAATTCTCTACCGTAGCAAGCACCAGACTTTCAAAACTTTATTTAAAAAAATAACAACATAACGAAACAGCTGTTTTCCCCGAAGGTTAAGGCAGAGATGCATCAATTGTACATTCATATTTCGCCAGTTATGTTTGAGTACCATGGGACTCAAACATAACTAATAAAAGCGCAGGGGGCGAACGTATTGCCATCAACCATGAATTAAGATTCCGAGCTATAACAAGAAATTCATGATGGAAAAACCTTCAAGCTTTGAGCCAGGTGCCATGTTAATGCGCACGGGTTGTATTGAATATCCGCTTCAGCCCTCACAATTAAATCTCACGCATTAGATTGACGTAGCAGCCAGCAGGAGACAACAGGGACTTCATGGCTCAAAGAAATAACGTCTCTTTTACAACTGCATCTACAGTCTTGACACAGAATTTTCAGGCAAGTCACAAACATATTTTAAAACTAAAGAAGATATCTCTCAAATAAACAACGTTCTACCAGATTCAGTATCTGCTCCTCGGCGATGGCGTTCTCCTTCAACAGGAACTGTTTGAGCGTCTCCTGGAACTTCTGCATGAGCGGGTGCGTGGACTCTAGTACTGCCGGCATCGCTCCGATGTCACGCTGGGCGCGCCATCTAATGAGCATGAGAATGAACTATGTACCACTTTATACTCAATCGGATGCACTAAAGATATTCGCATCGAGATTAGGAATCTCGATGCTTTAATTTAAATACCTACTAATGTGAACCCATAAATCCTATATGTTTCCAAGATCTAAGCGGTCAAACGGACAGACGCGAAAAGCGACTTTGTTTTATACTATGTATATGTTGCAGATGGATTGTCGAATCCGCTGTTTTACATAACGCTCTAGCTGTTTTACAAAACAGCTCAGGCTCAGGGTGCCCTAGCTTAGTTACTGCGACCGATTCGGCATTAGCGGCCACGTCAAACCATTATTTTGACTCGAGATAAGCAATTCTGCACCACGGCTGAACTGTTTTGTGAAAAGTAGCTCAATGACGATCCAGCTGAAAGTTGTTTATCTGTTTTATGAAACGGAGCTGTTTTGTAAAATAGCTAGAAGTTATGTAAAACAACGGATTCGACTATCAATCTGCGACAAATATTGCATAATTATATTTATTGATGTAGACAAGAACCTCATCTTGCTTTTATCAGTGGTCTACTATAGCATTCCACTGCTGGACATTACAGCAGTTTATCTTTTAGCATTACCATTGCGGTTTATAAATGGCAATAAGACTCAACGTGTGGATAGCATGGATTTCCACAAAGCTTCAGATAACTAAACTTAAAATGACGATCGTCATGATAATAACGTAACGTACCTAAGTTTTTTAAAGAAAGGCTCTGTTTAGTTGGTCGCTATCCTCGCCTCTCTCCTAGGAAACTTAAACTTTTTAAAGGATATTTTTCGCGTGGACAGTGTTGACCGACATTTTGATTTCAAACCCCAAGGGCCTAGATAATTTATTATTTATTTATTTATTAAAATTCGGACAACAATATGGTCCAGTTTGTTAGTAAAAATACCTTATCACTAGTGTTAGTAGTACACAAAACATGAACAAACAAAAGCTGGTGACTGCGACAAGATGTGCAGAGAATGATAACCAAGGAATATGCTACCTAACCATTCTCCCCACATAGTGCCTCAGAAAAGGGGAGTCAGGGCTCTCCACCACTGTTTTCAGGATGCTATGACCCGCGTTCTACGCATCAGTGATGCGATTTTTTTGCGAACCACTGCATTTTAGCCATCGGTTTGGTACTGAGTAAACATCTCCGATGCGCTACAGAAACGGGGCAGTTTCAACAGCATCCTAAAAACATTATTGTATTGGATGCGTAAGACATCTAGCGATCTTTTGGTGTAACTGACCCATAGATCCCCCGCATACAGACCCTGACAAAACGCCTGGCCCAAAAAGGTGATTTTGACTTGGTCCGCACAACGAGAGAATCTACGGGCCAACATGTTCCCTCGGACCGGCAGTGCCCTACGCTCCCTTTCAATGTCTGCATTGTCCTTAAGGTCGTCGGTAAGTGTGTGCCCCAAGAATAATGAAATTTCTAATTTGATAATGGAATTTCTTAGAAAATTAGGTAGGTACTTACTTGTCAAAAGCTTCCCTACCAGACTTATTGCAGCGGCACGTGTCGTAAGGGCAAGCGCACACACAGGGGCACACCTCTTCATCAAATGGTGGGTGGTCGCATTCGCAGATTGATTCCTAGAACAATGTAGAGAATTAGTGCGAATGGTAGAGTGAATTTTTCTTTGGTGATCGATTTGTCTCGACTCTCACTTATGAGGGCCATGGCCGAATGGCGCTATCGTGAATGGATGTAGGAGAGACTTAAGCCCGATTTACACAGTGAAAGTTTCATAATATGTCTGAGGTATACAATAAAATTGAAGCAACAAATGACTTGGGTCTTTTAAGCCGACGAAAACATTAGTAAATACTAGATATGAAAAGTACTAACATCAAACATAATCGTCTCATGCCTGAACATAAGGCATGTTGGCTCATGGATGACGATGCCGATCTCATTCCGGGGGCACTCGCAGTTCACACTGAGAAGGGACTCTTCAGTTGTACTGTCCTCAGTACAAACGCACGGCATTGAAGCCTCTGACTTTGCAGTCTCCGACATTTTACGTCGGCTTTCGATTTCTTCCGCGCTAAGCTATAAAAACTATTTAATGTATATTTCAAGCAGCCGATTGAAATGAAAATAATTATACAAAAAAATTGACAATTAACAGTTTTGCTTGTTGCTAGGCAACAGTATTTTTTTAATGATTTTATGGCAGCATAGGACAGCATATTTGGTTATCGAACCCCTTTGGGTGAAGCGTTGCCATAGCAACGTTGTGTCCACAAAAGCGCGGGATCGTCGATAAAAATGTACTCTGTGGATCGTCGCATGGATGCGAAGTAAACAATTAATTTGTGAAATTAAATAAATATGGTAAGCATAATTATAGTTTGTTATCAAAACTAACTTGAAAACAAAAATATACTAGAAATATTTGGATTTTCCGGAAATGCAAATATTTCTATAGCTAGATCTAATCAATATTTGTTTCGTTTTAGATTCTATCTCGTTCAAAACCAGCGACTGAGAGCAGGGTAAATACAGGCAGCAGTTCCGCAAAAAAAAGCTTTCCAGAATTAGAAGACTTTTTGCTGAAGAGGGACTATGTCGGCGCTCTCACTATGCTTGAGGTCCGTAACGTGGTTTGTTTGAAAATAATTATAAGCCCTCTAAGAACAGTGATACTAGTAAGGGGTGCGGTGAATGTACAAGTATCTCCGGGGCCCCCGACACATAGTTAGTAGTAGGAATAGTGAGTTTTTAGTTGGTAGAAGTCCGACATAACTAGGCTTGCCTACCGTCCCGCGAGAGGCGAGACGTCCCGTTTCTACAGCTTTAGAGGATGCCTCCCTCAAAAGACGTTTTATTCGTACCTACGGCTAAACCTTCGGGCAGAAGTCGGAGTTTAGTAAAGTAAACGCACATTTAAGGCGAAAACGTAAGGGTGGCCTTCATAACCCTCCGTTCTCCTAAGACGGAGTGTATCCATGAGGATTTCCCATAGGAAAAAAAAGAGCGTTGTTCTATGAATTGAGTAATAAGTATATTTATTTGCATAAAAACACGGTATATAAAGATGGTAAAAAAAGTACAATTTAGAACAAAGCATGTTTTGCCAATATAATAATCAGCATGCAAATTTTTCTGTTAGTAACATTTTTAGTCAATGAAATCTTTAACACTATAGAAACTATTAGCACATAACCATTCGTAAACTTTATTTTTAAATAATTTAGTATTTAAATATTTGAGATCATTAGGTAACTTATTATATACGCGTACACACATTGCAAGACAGCTTTTATTATATTTAGTTAGTCTTGGAATCTCGTTTAGTACGAGCCTGAAGTATACCTGATCATTCATCATCATTGATGATAGGCAGGCTCCTCTAACTAATGTCAACAAAATATTAAAGGAATTTACCGATCCATCCACTCTGTCTAATTGCTTTACCAGACGGAGTACTCAAAGGAAGGTGTAGGACTTGCACCTTTGCCTTTATCTACACTTTGCGTAGGCTAAGTTTGACTAACGATACGTTTTTTTTTTTGACTGTTGACATCAACAGGCAGGACTCCGGGCCTATACTCTAGGACACTCCACAACGAGTTAAGCGGCATTATTAGTAATAAGTCATATCACTTCCAGTTCCTCAAACACGAGGGTAACGTGGACGTGTGGCCAGACGTATGGAGCGCCTGGTGCTGGTTCCACCTGGGCGAGTACCGGTGCTCTCTGGACGTGTACCTGCGCGTACGCACACAGGACAAGCTCGACGCGCGCGTGTCTGACTACATTGCCATGGATATCGCTGTGTGCTACTTTTATTTAGGTTTGTGAGTCTTGATCTTTTGTAGGAAAGGACAGACGGACTTATCTCGATTGCTACGCTACTTCAGCAGCTGTGATTAAAGGTGTCTTGGCAACCTCGCCAAAAGTTTGTCAGAAATTTAATAACCGCCAGAAATTTAATAACCGTGATTTGATAAGGTATCCACCTTATCAAATCACGGTTATTAAATTTCATGTTAACGATTGAGTTTGGTTAATAAACAAATAAGAAGGTAGACCTGGTATTTTGACAATTAATTAGATACGTAGTTAGTTTAGTTCAGCATCAATCTTTATTCACAGATGGGTTTCATTCTAAGTTATCAATCGTTTCGTGTTTTAATTAGACTTTCTTGAAAAAAATATTTTTCGTTTTCAGGTATGTATCAAGAATCACAAGAAGCTGCTGAAGAAGCACCGAAATGTTCATTGAAGGTATTGCGATTATTCGTTCACACTCCAAAAGTATACTTAATACTTAACAACACTTTTACTTAATACTTTTACTACTACACTTTTACTTTAATGAATACTTTTAAGATTTAGGTACTTTAGAGTATACCTAATTATAATTACAGTAGTTAATTATAATATAGTTAATTACAATTACATTTCACCACTTTTCTCAACAATTATTGTTTGAATAATATTAAAATATTAAATTGTTATGGAAACATCATTGACAAAAATTGGGGTTATAAAATTAACCTAAATTTTCAAATGGAAAATATTTACTTATAGGATTTCGGGTTTACCTACGTATTGAAATAATCAAATCCAAGCACGATTTTTAAGTGGCACTAGGCATACACAGGTACATTTCTGTTAGTTTTATCCATTTGTTTACAATTTCATCAAATACTTTTGAAACAGACCATAGATACCTACTATACTCCAACATCCTCTATTGTATATGTGTCCAAATGACAGCTGACAAAACCCTTCCTCTCCAGACGCGTCTCCAATTCCACCTAGCACACAAGCTAAGTGACGAGGAATCTTTGATGCGCGCACACGCAACACTGCGCGACGTGCCCGAAGACCAACTGTGTCTGGCTTCAGTTCATTACATGAGAGCACATTACCAGGAAGCTATTGATGTGTATAAGAAGCTGTTGTTGGAAAGACGGTAGATGTACATAATATCATTTAAGGCCTGCGCAGACGACGGACTTTTCTCCGCGTCGCGGCGGAGAAAAAAGTACGCTCCGCGAATGAAAAGTCCGCCGCGGATTTACCGCGAACTCGACGCACACGGTGTACGGTCAGTTGTTGCCCGGAAATGCTTTTTTTCTCGAGCGCACAACGCGGACTAAAGTCCGCCATGTGCGTTGCTTCGCCTAGTCACACGAGTTCAATTTTTTTCGGGGACTCCCCCGTACTTTTGTCCGGTCCGCTCTCTGCATGTCCTCCGTTATTCGGGGGACTTTTTGTACGTGGTACTTTTAATCCCTCGTTTGCGTTACTCGATACAGTTGTAAGCGATCTATTTTTAGCGGATAAAAAGTCCGCGGACAAAAATCCCTCGTCTGTGCAGGCCTTAAGTTAGACGACTTAAAATTTCCTTTTACAGACTTCTTGACTCAGAACTGTAGGATTATTAAATTGATAGTAGTTAACTATGTATAATAGGTAGTTGGACTGATTCAGGCTTTGGGCATGACACGGTTACGGTGACAGTAAGACGACAGTAGCTTTGAACCACGTTGACCACATCATTTTTGGGGTTCCGTACCTCAAAAGGAAAAACGGAACCCTGTCCGTCTGTCAAGACCCTTTTTCTCAGGTACACCTGGAGGTATCAATTTGAAATAAATATCAAATACGTAGGTCTATGGAGCTGTATACGTCGCCATTTATGCGACATATTTTGATACTCGCAAATAAATCAAAACCTTTTGGGTACCGACTTCCCGTTGACCTGACAAGAAGCAAGGTCTCACAGCACAAGTAAAGGAAAAAGTCCGAAGTCCGTTTTTAGGGTTCCGTACCCTATTACTAAGGCTCCGCTGTCTGTCTGTCTGTCTGTCCGTCTGTCACCAGGCTGTATCTCATGAACCGTGATAGTTAGACAGTTGAAATTTTTACAGGTGAAGTATTTCTGTTGCCGCTATAACAACAAATACTAAAAAACAGAATAAAATAAATATTTAAGGGGGCTCCCATACAACAAACGTGATTTTTTTGCTCAATAATGAAAACGGCAACAGGTAGACGCTTGAAATATTCTCAGAATATTTAGTTACATATTCACTTTAAAAATAAATAATTAAATTAAAATAAAACAAATATTTAAGGGGGCACCCACACAACAGACATGAGTTTTTTGCCGTTTTATAGATAATGGTACGGAACCCTTCGTGCGCGAGTCCGACTCGCACTTGGCCGGTTTTTTTAACATCAGTAGCCTAAATTCACTAAAGAAATGCCGTTGCAGTGAAATTGCAGAGAAAACACGCTCTTCATTCTCTACCACTGTCAGATACGTCGCGCGAGTGCAATAGAGCATTCTACCGCTACGCATAGTTCAAAGATTACAAGAATACGGTTTAGCACTCAAACTGCAACACCGCAACTTAATCGGCGCGTCATGAAATTATGAGAATAAAGGGGTGCCTTTATTCTCATAATAAAACAGACAGGCCCGACGAAACAGCGCGAAACTTCATGAAAGTTGTTCTACCAGACTCACGTCGCACCGTCGGGTCGCGCCTGTTTCCGGTTAAGAGGAAGATAAAAGTCCAACGCCCCTTAAAAATAAGAAAAAATTTGTAATAAAAAAAATTAAAAACACGACTGCCCTGTTAAAAAACTAACTTTTTAATCTAAGAGGTCCCCCGACTGCAATGACAATTTTATCAACTTGTTTTTTACTTTTTAGTTCGTTTTTTAGCAGGGCAGTCGTGTTTTTTAATCATTTATTTTTATTTTATACATTTTAGTGACAAGTTAGTTTTGGAATGTGCTCATCAAGGCCTTCAATTGGATACCCATATTGTATATAATGGTTTCTTTTTTTTTCACGTTTGAAAATGGAGCCATACTACAGCCTACAGCAGTTGATTTAAAAAAAAAAATCTAACGATACCCATACATCCAAATCCGTTCAGGCATTTTAAAGTTATGGTGGAATAAAGAAAGTCACATACATACATGAACCCTGTAAACATTACACTCCTTTTTGGGCAGTCGTGTAAAATTAGCTTCATATTATATTTTAATGGCTTACAGATATAAAAGATTTGAAAAAGACGACTTGAAGTGGGTTAAAATGTTGTCTTCTCTCGATGGGTAATAACCTAATTATGCTTTGTGTAGCTAGTCAGCAATACGACAGAATAATTTCATTAGCATTACCAACCTGCGCTGGAGCCGCGTGGTGGATTACGGCCACCTCTCACCGAGAGGAGGCAGCAGCAGTGGAAACTTAATAGGATGATTATGTAATAGTTTCTTTCAGATTTGGTGTTATTAGCTGTGTAAGTATATTGAAACTAAAAGTTAGCGTAATTCATTGCGATTGTTTTCAATGTAAACTATATTAATGATTAGATATTTTCACATAGATATAGATGTAGTAGGTATATCATCTTTATTATCATAGTTGCAGCAGTCGAAAGTAGGTAAGGTTGCGGGCACGAAACCAGCGCCGCCGCCGGCGGCGAGGACCGATGGCCGAGCGGAGCGGCGCGGTGGCGATGGAACAATTTTGTACCGTCCGCCATCGCCCCGCGCGGCTGCCATCGCTCCTCGCCACTGGTTTCACCGGCAACATAATTTGAATTATAATTATAACAGCTATATGCCCGTGAAAGCCCCGTTAAAATCAGTCCAGCCGTTTCGCAGATTAGCCAAAACACAAACAGACAAAAATTAAAAAAAATGTTTTATAGTTATAAGTACCGTAGGTATATACTATCATATGTATTTAGTAAAAAGCTGTTATTTTGACATTACAAACAGACAATTCTATTTATTTGTAGGTATCTATAGATGTTAGAAACCATTATTAAATCACTTGTGAAGCTTCATTTTGGCAGACAACTTTTCTCTTGCATCCAGCACATTCATGGCGCTGAACGTGTACGTAGCCCTCTGTTACTACAAGCTGGATTACTACGACGTGTCCCAGGAGGTGCTGGGGGTCTACCTGGCTCAGCATCCCACCTCCACCGTCGCGGGGAACCTGAAGGCTTGCAATCTTTTCAGGTAAATGGTCTAAGTATATTCATTTGTTAAGAAAGATGCGCTAAGGAAGCCCGCGGAAGTTAAAGTTTTATTCCGTTTTTTTGCAATTCAGTCGGTCAGTGTCGCGACCATAACAAATATGTACCTTTACCCGTAAGTAAATTAGAATTTTGCTGAATACCCTTAATAAGAAGGAAAATTGTATTGGTTTCAATCTTCAATCACCCTGAGACGCTATAAACAAACTTCCAATCATATTGAAAATCGATGTGGAGTTCTTACACACGATACTTTATTATAAGCTCCTATAAGTTCTATAAATATTCTTTCATCACGTGACCATTGCAAAAATCCTGAAAAGAAAAATGGCGGCAATTTTTTCACGAGAACATGACCTCTTGTCCTACTACATTTTCAGATTATACAACGGTAAAGCAGCTGAAAACGAGCTGAAACAAATGACTTCAGATCAACACACTTTTGGACAGGATCTTGTCAAACACAATCTGGTAGTCTTCAGAAATGGCGAAGGAGCTTTAAAGGTACTTCTACCTACATTTGGAGGAGTAATAACAGCCGCACCGGGTCGATCCATTAGGTTGCCGGGGTTGGTCGGTGAATAAGTGACCATCTTTACATACCGAGACTCCTACGTGCCTCGGAAAGCACGTTAAGCCGTTGGTCCCGGCTGTCATTCGTGGATCTTTGACAGTCGTTACGGGTCGTCAGAAGCCCGAAAGTCTGACAACTAGTATTTCCCAGTTACTGGGTTGTGGAGGTCAGATAGGCAGTCGCTCCATGTAAAATACTGGTATTCAGCTGCATCCGGTTAGACTGGAAGTCGACCTCAACATAGTTGGGAAAAGGCTAGGCAGATATTACCTACAATTATTTCCTCAAAGCCACTACTTTCATCAGGTATTATAATAGACCCTGACAATGAGAAGATGGAAGATATCGTCATAGAGCCCCTCTCAAACACTAATCTGCATGGTCTTCACATGATCTGTCTAAGATAATGTCTGAACTTTACAAGAGACTGTCATCCTTGGGTTTGTTTTGGATCGGAAACAACGACCACATCTAGTTAAACAAAAAATGACGTGTAAAATTATGTATCTGTTTAAAATAAACTTCATTTATGAAAATCAATAGTCGTTTATTCAAAATAGGCTCAGAATCAGCACTTTTCGAACGTCAAAATTACATGTGATAGTCCCCCAAAACGCCCGCCCTTCACCACTTCCTACTGCTCTAAGTCTATCAAAAAGATTCATTTCTCCAGGTGTTACCTGAACTAGTGGACGTGGTGCCAGAAGCCCGGCTTAACTTGGCAGGCTACCGACTTCGCAACCGAGAGCCTTTGGAAGCGAGGACCTTACTGGAACCCTTGCAGCCCACCTCGCCACTGCACTACATCTTGAGAGCTGTGGTTGCAGTGAGGCTGTACAATGAAACTAGTGATGTGAGTACAAATATACTCAAACAATATATCGAAGGGAACAAGGATTCGCTTAGTGACTAAGTCGAAACACCCAGTTTTGTCATATATATGCCAAAGTCTGGCAATTTTGATACGAAGTGTTGCAATCATTTCTTCTACTAATAAACGAGGGGTGTTGAATAAATAGTGATAATGCGATACATTCTCATTGGAAAGAAAAACAATAAATACTGGCAGGCATAGCCCAGACATTAGATAATTATGATGATAATAAAAATAAAAAGTTCAATTAAAAATTCAAATTTTCATTTTAAAATTCTCTTTTGTTTTTTTATAATAGAAGTCATTTGTTTGCGTTGTTTCGGAACGTGTTCTGTTGTTTTTTTGTTTCACCAAGATATCACCCCAGCGGACAAGTCTAGAGTTGCGATGGCTGCCATTCGAGAAGCTGGCTTCGAATTGTTGGAACACCCTTTATATTCACCGGACCTTGCTCCTAGTGATTTTTACCTATTTCCGTGGTTAAAGGGACATATATCTCAGGGGCCAGTATGAAGATGATGACGCAGTAGTTGCTGCCGTACAATAAAATAACAGATGATTGCCTTATACCTACTCATTATCACTTTTTATTGAACACCCCTATTAGAATTATAGAATGAACAGTCTTAATCAAGCCTTATTGTCATAGTAATTTGTAACCAATGCAGAAGAGAGTCTAATCAATCTTCGTTTCAAACAGGACGAGCAACTAAAACTGGCCCAGCAGAGTTTCCATCTGGTAGGCAGTTCGGCGTCCGAGTGTGACACGATTCCGGGCCGCCAGTGCATGGCTTCCTCTTACTTCCTAGCGGGACATTATGAGGAAGTACTCGTGTATCTCAACTCCATCAAGAGTTTCTTCGTCAATGATGATACTTTCAACTTTAACTATGCTCAGGTAAGTGTGTTCTTAGAACGTACCGAATTTTTTATTCAATTAGGTATCTCCCCAGTCCAGGATTCTCTGAGCTCTTTCAACAACAATTAAAATAACAACAATTTTTTTTTCGACAGTTTAATTTTTATCCCCGTTTCAAAAGTGATGAAGTGATAATCCCTCATCATCATTTCATCACTTTTGAAATGGGGATAACAATTAAATTGTCGAAATCCATAAATACCTCCGATCGATTGGATAATATTTATAATGTCACTTGAAAATAGTATCCTTTGTTTGAGTTGTTAACATCATAGGCTAGCCATTCTTTTTTTAACTATAGTTTCTCGTTCGATGACGTCCTTATACAATGTGGAGACGACAATACAACAATAAATGAAAAAACTGGCAATACTATTGCATAAAAGTATTTTGGAACTATCAAATAAATCCTAACATGGAAATTAAAAAAGTAATTTTTCCAAACAAACTAAATAGTAGTGATGGGCCGACTATGGGGTTTGCCGATCTTTGACTAGCTATCGTAACTAAACTATTGGATATATTTGATTATTTTTTTGTATATAGACCGAGAACGTCATTAGATATACGGAGTTTCATTTTTAACCGACTTCTTCAAAAAGGAGGAGGTTCTCAATTCGTCTGTATGTTTTATTTTTTATGTTTGTTACGCGATTACTCCGCCAATGAATCGATTTTGATGATTCTTTTTTTGTTTGGTAGGTCATGCTTCCGAGGTGGTCCCATATAAATTTTATTAACTTTGCTTGTGTAATTTTTTAGTTAGCTTCAATATTATGTATTTTTCCCACTTAGTTTATCTAGACGATATCCTGTTTGACTCCTTCACTGTTGTTTACATAGCAGGTTACACAACTAAAAAGTGAAAAATAAAAACTTTGGAAGTCGGTTGTTTTTTTTTTGTAAAAAGTTTTTTGTTGTATTGTCGTCTCCACTTTGTATAACAATTTCGTCTGTTGTACTTTTCGATCTCTCGCTTTCCTACTTTTCCCAGTGTTCTTTAATTCCAAATAAAAGCTCGTGCAAACTGGCGCGATATCGCGGGCGTGACAGGCAGCGCTACCCTTGTCGCGCCCGCGATATCGCGCCTTTTTGTGGGAGCCTTAAACGTGTTTTCCAACCGGCATCGACAGGCTAAAGTAGCGACAGGTTTCTACCGCGAGGCTGAAGAGAGCCTCCTGACGATACAAGACGAGGGCATGCGCAGCTCGTTCACGTTTCTCGCGTGTCTCTGTCGCTGTCACGTCATGAACAAGGAAGCGGCGCTCGCGTGGGAACTGTGTGTTAAGGTATGGAAGCTAACTTTTAATAACTTATATTATACAGTTATATATTCTACTAGCTGATGCCCGTGGCTTCACCCACGTGGATGTCGGTTTAGTTAGGTACTAAAACCTTCCTCGAGAACCACTCTATCTATTGGTGAAAACAGCATGAAAATCGGTGCAGTAGTTTTTGAGTTTATCGCGAACAGGACGACAGCTATATTATATCTCTATAGACGACAGGCAGACACGGCGGAAGACTTTATTTTATATTATGTAAGGATAAGACAGGAAATAAAAATGTAGGTACCGACACAGGTTATCACCTTTTTGCCCAGCAAAATGCTTCCATTCCATTCCATTCCAGAGGGCCTAGAGAAGTGACAATCGCTTCGAAAGCGTTTTCGTAACGGGATTGACGCTTTTCGATAGCTAATGTCAGTGCTATACATTTTTGTCTTTTACATCATCGTTATCGCTGATAGAATGTCACTTTGTCTAGGGGCCTAGACAAGTGACAATTGCTTCGAAAGCGTTTCGTATTTCTACAACGACTTTCAACAGGATTGACATAAGTTTTTCGATAGCTTATGTCAGTCCCATACATTTCTGCCTTTTCCATCATCGTTATTGCTAATAGAATGTCACTTTTTCTAGGGCCTCAGCATCAACACTATTTGCTTGGCGACAGACTAAATATAGGTACAATACAATATGTAGATTTAGGGCCCTGTTTGAAAATGTAATTTCCATTTGTTGCAGTTGTTATAAGTTTTTTTTCCGCCACTTAACAAAAATAAACAAATAATTAACTGTCTTTTCAATATTAAAATACACGTTCGTATTTGGTTGACAGTCAGCGGGCACTCCCGACAGCTTCGCGTTGTTGCAACTGGTTGCGAACGACAGCTACCGAATGGGGCAGTTCCTAGTCGCCGCCAAAGCTTTCCACATGCTCGACAGGTGAGTCCAATTATCACTGGTCAATCTATTTAGAGCGGTTTTAATGTGTACTAAAATACCTTGAAATTGATAGCGTGTATCTACCTATACATAGATATGTCCTGCAAAATTTCCTCGACGTTTCTATGTGAAAATGAGTGTAGTTAACATTTAGTAGTATTTGTGTCTTTTTGTCAGTATATCCATGTACGTATAATTATGTGCATGGTTTAATGCATTAAGGTGCATTCACACCGAAGTTACTTTTTGTGGAGCGACGTTTACAAGAGTAACTGGGCACTTGTTGCCCAGTTACTCTTGGATATTTCTAGGATAACCAAAAACGTATTTAGTAACCTTACTAAAAGTTATAAGTAGAAAGTTACTGAATGTTGTCATGTGCAAAATGTTACTCTACTAAAAGTACCTACCTTCGATGTGGATGCACCTTTAAGTCAAAATGGTTAGCAAAATGTATTTAAGTATGTACATATGAAAACAAAAAAATAAGTAAGTTTATAGAGAAGTGTTAATATTAGGGCATCATTAGTTCATCATTTTTTATTTCAACGTCCCAGATTGGACGGTGGCCCAGAAATGTGGGAAGGTCTCCGCGGGGCTGTCTGCGGCTGCGCCCAGGCTGCCGCAGCCAGCAAGCCCAATGCTGCAACTGAGCTCAGAGACGCCCTAGCCTTACTCAAAGGGCCCAGGTCGCACACACGAGCAGACAACATCGTTAGGACCATCACCAAGTGGGCCCAACAGAATAGGATCCCAGTGTGATCGGAGTCCAAGGCTTGCCTTGTAGCGTAGCCTTCTGTAGGATAGTGTAGAACTGCATACTCGGATTTAAGTGATACATTGTCAAGTTCAATGAATTGTTTAAATTGTTTAATGGTCTTCTTTTATTTGGGGTGCCTCAAGGTTCTATATAAGGTTCTCTGACCAGACTACCCCAAGTTTGGTCAGAGTCATCAAGCACAATGCTCCAACTAACCTCAGAGACGCCCTGGCCCTGTTAAAAGGTCCCAGGACCCACACACGAGCAGACAACATCGTCAGGACAATCACCAAGTGGGCCCAACAGAATAGGATCCCAGTGTGATCGGAGTGCAAGGCTTGCCTAGTAACCTTCTGTAGAATAGTGTAGAACTGCATAGTGGTAAGTGAACTTAATATATTGTCAAGTTCAATGAATTATTCTATACTGTATACTATATTCCGGAAACAACTAAAATGGTCCTGTACCTATTTTTTTTAAATTTCTTAAGGTTTTATGTTTTTAGGCGATTCATTCATTCGCAAATTCAAATCCTTTTTAAAATGCAAGTAATTGTCCATATTTATCGATCATTCATGAATTCTTCGAAACTTTTGAGTGGCATATGTTAGTCTTGACCAAGTTATTAACTAAGAATGAGTGTAATTACATTAAACCATCGTGAACAAATTCTCGCCCTCAATGATTCACCTCACGAACTCGCTAAAAACTAACATTTATCAGATACAAACTAATACTTACTCAAATAGAACCAGTATTTCTTGTACATATTCGTACGCCCGCCCTAAATAGGTGGTTACATTGAATATTTATATATCCGCAAATTGGTTGAATATGCCAATGTTATTTCTTAATCTTTACACACGACCGTATCATTTCTAGATTTGGTCTCACGTGCCCCAGATCTACAAAATTAATTCACTACTTCCTTTTAATTAAGTATCTCAAATGTCTACGCACTACTTATTTCCTTTACGGAGTGCTTGAACCTAGCTTTAGATAATCATAACTTTACGACCTCAAATTGCGAATCTGAGAAAACGATTATACAGTAGGTACAACAACTTTCAGTATGGGACCAACGCTGAAATCGTGAAAAAATATCAGCTGTTCCTTACATTTTGACGAGCTATATCCAATCTGCCGAGCCTTTTCCCAACTACTTATTTTGGGGTCGGCTTCCAGTCTAACCGGATGCAGCTGAATACCAGTATTTTACATGGAGCGACTGCCTATCTGACCTCCACAACCCAGTAACTGGGTAATACGATACCCCTTGGTTAGACTGGTTGTCAGACTTTCGGGCTTCTGACGACCTGTAACGACTATCAAAGATCCACAAATGACAGCCGGTACGAACGGCTTAACGTGCTTTCCGAGGCACGGAGGAGTCTCGATATGTGAAAATGGTCACCCATCCACAGACCAACCCCGGTAAGCGTAGCTTAACCTGATGGATCGACCCGAGCGGCTGTTATTTCTTAGCCACGAGCTCCTACCATCTTGCGAACATAAATGTAGGGGACAGCTGATGTATTTTTCGCGATTTCAGGGTTGGTCCCATATAAAGTTGTTCATAATGATGAATAAGAGGATAAAATGAATAAAATGTCGCCCTGAATACCTATGGGTCGTAGTAGTCGGAGGTCCCTATGATTAAATGCTATAAAAAGTTTTGTTCAGGCCAAAAAACGTTTACCGATCGAATAATACCTAATGGAGCACCACCAGCACCGTTATTGTGTAACGCACATTCAATCAAAATCTGAATGATTTTGAAGGAATTATAGAAAATCCAATGCTTCATCTATTCGAAAAAATTGTTGGCTTAACAACGTAAATAAAGCAATGAGTTTTGTTAAACTGTCAAAATAAAAGCCATTGCTATGCTACTGTTATTGTGTTACGACGTTACCTTAAAAATAATCACTATCACGTATGTTACCTACTGACAGACCATAAAAAAAATACCTCTAGGTATCTGTAAACCCAGAAACACACAGGAATCAGCAGGGAGCAGTGATACCCCAGAGGTATCGGCCCCGACTTAGGTACGTGTCGCACGCAGGTCGTGCATTCAAGTAAACCCATGCAGGACTTTATTACATATTGGCACTTTATAATACTTTCTGTAATATATATGTAATTTTTATGTTTTCCTTCATCGTTTTCATCACCACTGATAACGATGAAGGAAAACATAGTGAGGAAACCGGCATGTCCTAGAATAAAAAAATCTAGGAAGTGTGACATCCACCAACCCGCACTGGGCATTATCAATGGCCCACTCCCTCGCACAGAGAGGAGGCCTGTGTCCCAGCAATGGGAATGTTATAGGCTGATGATTATGCCAGGAAAGGGTACGGTCTCCTCAAGAAGTTGTCCCTTGTTTAGTACATGAACAGTGACACCATATGTCACTCTTCTTAAATTAGGTACTTATCTTGGGACAAGTGTCACCATACACTCACATCTCTGCATGTGGTTCACACACAAGACATAATTTAAGTTTATCTATGCGATATGCCAAGTCTCCTAACTATGCAATGCAAGTTACCGGTTCTAACATTGACGATTTCAACATCCACCATTTCCGCTGGAAGCTGGTTACCTCAAGTAATTAAGAGTCGTAGAGGCTTCATAAATAATTACTAGATTTAACAGGAAAACTAAGTTTTAGCTCTAAATAAACTTGTTTTTACTAAATATGGGACACCGTTTAGGTCAGGAAAAGATTATCAAATCCATTCGAAAATGGTACTGCCATAGTCCGGATGCAGAATCAAGCTCTATGCTAAATTTAGAAAAAGTATTGCCTCTCTCTTAATGCTAAATTGAGTAGGTATTGCCAAAACATGTTTAGGTACGTTGTTTTTTATGTCAACGTCTATGCCATAGGTTATAATACATATATGTTCGTGTTCACCATATTTTGTTCATTAGTGTGCGCGGTGCGTAGGTACTAGGTGTGACCCCCACGAAGCGGTCAATCCATTCCACCTTCAAAAGCTCATTTCGAAACTCATTTTTGCATTGTCTCATGTTATTTCTATGACTGACTCATTAAGTACTTAGGTTATGATTGAGGCATGTTTCACGTAGTTCAGAATAAGCAAGATCTAGTACCTACACTAGTTCCGTAACACTAAGCGACACCTAAATTAATGCCTAAAGAAAAGCGTTTCAAGTTTCAACGCATGGCCACGGCTCAGCGCCCAAAGTAGAAAATCCAACAGCGCGCTTTAAATTGAGGTGTTGCCTAGCGTTATTGAAAACAGGCATAATAAGCCCCTATTACAACGATAGAATCAAAGCGAGCCATTTAACACGCAAGGGTCAAATAAAGACAAAAATACTGCAAAAATTGCATTTATTTATAAAACTACATTATATTTACATGTACGTAAATAATACGATGCGTCAAGATCAGGTCCGTAGGCAACAGTCAAAGCAGTACATAATAAATAATAAGTTACAGTAGTCGGGCGAGGTCATCAGGCGCGCCTAGTCTTGCTGTACGAACTTCTATAGTTTTACAGACCGGGGCCGGAGAGCAAAGGCGAGGAAAACTAGAAAATAGGGCCATTCCTCTCAATTTTACATTCAAACGAAAAACGTCCAATGTTACATTTTGACGTTTTAAGCAATTTCCAAAATGTTTACAAACAGCAGCGTACCTAATTGCGTAACACACTTACAATTGGAATGCTTTTCATTTTGACAGTTCAACATACGAAGCAATGGATTAGCAATTTCCTTCAAAATCTGACTGTGAATGAAAGTGCGTTACGCAATTAGTGTTCAGGGCCCATAAACAAAAATATTAACTTCTACAAAAGATAGGTCATCAAAAACTCATTACAAATCGCCTTTACCATATAGCCGCGGCCTATGATTTCTACCAAAAAATCTCAAACAAAAATCATGCAACAACCTTTTCATCACATCCGTTTTTAACAAAATCTCAACGTACTAACGCTAAACTTTAATCTTTGCAAATCCTTGACGACGCCAAAAAATAATGTTGTACTAGAAATAGAAACGTTAAATTCGATATCCAACACTATTTTCTGTTCGTCGAAACGAATCATTAATCATTCAGCAAGGAGCTAGGTCGCTTTGTTTTCGTTATTGCTGGGCTTAGCCCCACGGGTGGGCGACGCCGACGTGGGCAGCGGGTAGCGTGTACCTCGCGACGGGTGCGGCGACGGCGACCGGCGCCGGCGCAGCGTAGACCTTCGCTATGGGAGCTGCAACTGCTACTGGTGCTGCCACCTGAAGGAAGATCAATCGTCAAGACAAGCAAACGGTAACATTTCTGAATATTGACGGACCTTGGCAACAGCCGGAATAAAAAATGAGCAGAAAACTCACAGAGAACATTAACCTTTTCAAATAACAAACAAGGCAAGGTGGTAGACGGTTTCGCAAGGCTTTGGTAGACTGTTCTCTGACCTCTTCATACACAATCTAGTCAATCAAGAAGAAGGAGTAGACCCAATCTGGTAGCAGCATTTTTTTATTTTATATTTCACTTCAACAACTTTCGGCGATATTTTGCCGAATGTTGTTAAACCATTAGCTTGTGCCCTCGTCCGCATATAGAAACATAATCTATGACACTCGGCAATTGAGCTTTCTACCAGTGAAAGATTTTTTGCAATCGGAACAGTACCTTCTTCTTTATAAGATAGATAAAACCCCTAAAAACTACAAATGTCCTCACCGCATGAGCAGAAGCGCCCGTCCTCTCAACGACGGCGTTAAATCCGTTGATCTTGTCGGCGGTATAGGTGACCTTGCGCACGTGGCCATCAGGCTCCACCAGGCTGTAGGAGCCGTGCACCACGCCGTTCTGTAGCGTCTCCGAGGCATCCTTGTGGTCGCCGGTGGCAGGGTCTGCCACGCCGTATGAGAAACTGTACGCGGGGTTCGGGTCTATGGGCTCTGCGCGTACGACCTGTGATGAAAGTGTTCGTCTCAAGCTGCCATCAGACGAACTGCATTCTTGCAGTTTGAATGCAGTTTAGTACGACTGCAATGCTCGTAATGTACTGGTAACTGCATTCAAACTGCAAATTTGCAGTTGGAGTGCAGTTGAGATTCAGTCCGTCTGATGGCAGCCAATGAGGTTTAATTGGAAAGGGAATAGGTAAATCTACCAGTATCAGTATTGGTTTTGAGCTGGACCTTTGATGTACCTATAGAAAGCTTGAAGGTCAAAGTTTAATATTGGTTTTTCTCCAGGGACCTCATCTGATATCGTCACAAAGATTGCGATAAATGACGGCAGCTTCGATAACTTGCCGTGGTTTACACCTCGGACTTTTAAGAGCGTTTATTCTGAAAGTTGGCAACGTCGCAAATAACGGTCAAATATTTACCTGTTTTTATTAATTTGGCAATATTACTGTATGGAAATATGAAATATGGCTAGACAACTGTCTAAAATAAATATTGATTATGAATTGCAATTTATAACACTGAATTTAAGTTGTAACCGGTTTTAGGTGTAAAAAAGGCATTTGGAAAGTTTCGAAATCCTTTTTAACCGACTTCTTTAAAAAGGAGGAGGTTCTCAATTCATCTGTATGTTTTTTTTTGTTTGTGTGTTAGGTACTCGATTAGTCCGCCAATTATAAATCGATTTTGATGATTCTTTTTTTCTTTGGTAGGTCATGCTTGAGAGGTGTAAAAAAAATACCTTTTTACAAAAAAAAAAACAACCAACTTCCAAAAAAGACACAAAAAAACTGAAAAATAACTTTAATTTCGGAAGTCGGTGGCAAAAAACGAAAATTGAAAAGCAAAGACACCGACTTCCGAAATTATTATTATTTTTTTTTTTTGTTTTTTTTGTGTTACAACTAAAACGAAATATTCGGTGTTAGGATATTATTTATTGCGTTTCAAAATCAATATTTTAGACAGTTGTCTAGCCATATTTCATATTTCCATACTTACAGTAATATTGCGAAATTAATCAAAACAGCGAAATAAATATTTGACATCTATTTGCGACGATGCCCACTTTGAGAATAAACGCTCTTAAAATTTTAAAAATAAAGGCGTATCATCTTGAATTTGAACTATTTCTCCTTATACTCACAGCTTTAACGACAGGAGCAGCGTACGCCGTGTGTGCGATGGCAGGAGCAGCGATCGCGTGTGCGGTGATCGCCGGTGCGTAGGAGTGGGCGTACGCTGGTGCGGCGTATGCTGGTGCGGCGTACGCTGGTGCGGCGTATGCTGGTGCGGCATACGCAGGAGCGGCGTAGCCGTGCGACGCGTAGCCGATGCCGTCCAGCAGCCCCGGCCGCGCCATTGCTCCGGCGCACGCGCAGCATAATAATAACAACTGACAAGGACATCCCAAGCTTTAAATATATATCATATTATTCCTCCCCACCCTTGGTTGTCTATAGAGAATGCGCCTCTCTGTAATTTCTAGATTGCTTTATAAATTTAATAACAAAAGTTAGAAATAAAAGTAGGATTCTTTCCAGACAATATTTTCCATGCGGGAATCGAACCCGCGAAGTATAGCTTCGATTCCTAGAATGCCAATCGCTTAGCTGCTCGCTGTGCCTCACACAATCGAGCCGTAGGTACTTTCAAGTCTTGTGCAAATATATTGCCCAGCAGATCAAAATTACTTCTTGCGCCAAAACCCTTGTTGTAAGCTCATAAGTAGCTAAAAGATTTTAATCAATTTCACAAACGGAGAGATTAGCTTCTGGACCTCATTGATTAGCTATAGATACGGTTCACCAGTTCAAGCCATTTCTGGATTTTTATCGTTCGAATGTATCTTGTGTGTCTGTCTGTCACAGCCAATTTGCTCCAAATCTGCTGGACTGATTAAGAAGCAAGGTAGACATATGAATTTCTGTGACCCCAATACGGACGTGTAACGTAAATAAATGAATTCTGAATAGGGGGTCACTTTTAGGGTTAACAAGAAAAAAAAAGATTTGCAATCTGTACGGGTTGACATAACAAATGAAAGGATGTTTTTTTAAACTTAATTAAAAAAAAAGTTTTAAATAAAAAATTTGATCTGCTTGTATTGTTACACTGCAGCACAAAGGGCTCCCTTGGCTTTTTCTACGCAACTCGATCCTGAGCCTACTATACGAATCAATCTCCAATATGCACCAAGATCTACGATAGTTCACCTCCTTTTTGCCCTTCTGGGGTTATAGTGGTGCGATATTTCACGGGTATAGCTCTGCTTGGGCATCTAATATTGTGATTTCAAAATGACACCAAAATTCGGAAAACTTTGGAACTATCCGACCTCATTTTCTATAGTTCGCTTTTATTTAAAACAGTATAATATGAATAATGTTTACCTTAGCGAGCATGTCTGTGGCGCGCGCGCACGTCTTGAGGTGTGGAGCACGTGTGGCACTGCCCGCCAGAGCGCCGTATTTAAAGCGGTGTGGACTGTGGACCACGCACGATCTACGCTTGATACGAGTACATATTCCGCAACAAGGGTATTGGTATATGCACTGATATGTATATAACGTGTCGGCATATAGGCTAGTTACGCTTAATTATTAGTTTGGGATAGTCGTTGGTCTAGAATCTAGATTTATCGCCACGCCTGCATTCCCTTAAGGCTTAGGGGAATGCAGGCGTTCTGTTGTCTGTTCATGGTGTTCTGTTCGGCGAAATGTGGGTGACACCCGCACCCCTGCCAACACCATCGTCAACAACATCGATTGTGGTTCGAAGCGATCAATTTTGCCTGGTCGACGTCGATCAAACGCAACCTAGTCGCACGTTTACTTACGTTAAAAGGCTGGTGTCGTAGCATGCCCATTAATTAATTATCCAATGGTGTTCAGATTTCAATCGATACTTATACATGAATACCTTGATTACAATACCAGCTGAGAATCTACGGTGTCTAATATTATAGTAATCATCAACTAAATTATATTATAAGTATGACATGTTTCTGATAAACACTTTCTTCCATTTTAAAATGATCTGGTAAAACATTCTATCCGTACATTGTAAAACTGACATTGTCAAACTAAATTAGCTAGAGAAACTCGGGAGATGAGATGAAATTAAGGGTTATAGTACACCCACGTTTCGCCAGTTATATAGTTAATACATATACAGGGTGTTAGGGTACACACCGTTATCCTTGAAACCAGTGGTTTGGTGTCATTTATAGAATGGAAAATTACGTATTTTTTTAAATTTCATTGTACCACTAGAGTATTTCCTCTTTTCCTTTCCCCTTTGCGCTAGGTTAACGAACTTGCGTCTCAAAACGGGTGTGGGGCACGGGACGTGACCTGACCGGCGGCCAGCGCGACCCCTCCCTCAGTCAGTCCGCTGTTTCGCTTGCGAGCACGGTGGCGGATAGAAACTTTTTTTAATCTTTTAATGAAAATATCGTTTTTTTTTGTTTTTACTCGGTCATTTATTTTTATATTTAATTCAACTACCCATGGTTTGAGTGTAAGTTAATAAAACGTTATTCCTTGAGAATCGATTATAGTCGATTACAAACTCTCTAAGTTTGTTTAATCGATATGTCTCGAAAATCAGTATACACCCCATACTCATCGGGTATCAAATCGGACTTCTTACATTGTCGCGAGTGTTTTTTTCTAATTTGATTTGACCCCGTATAGGATTCATGCAGTGGCTACACTGTGTAGGCTACACATGTATTAAATTGACAAATAGGCAAGAACTAGAGTCCAGTGGTCCAGTGCAATAGCTCCCTAAATAAGAATAAATCGAAAGTTCTAAAATCTGATGCAAGATACACAAAGTTTTGCGCGTAGGTGCTTGTCCATTTATCAGTTATCTAGTATCAATATGGACGGTTATGGACACACTTGGGCTTGGCATAACTAGCTTGTAACAGTTATGAGCCAATCTACATGTAACACCCTTTAGTTACC
The DNA here is from genome assembly GCA_948473465.1 of Lithophane ornitopus. Classification (NCBI taxonomy): domain Eukaryota; kingdom Metazoa; phylum Arthropoda; class Insecta; order Lepidoptera; family Noctuidae; genus Lithophane; species Lithophane ornitopus. Next base: position 13,627,923 of record OX419622.1, on the reverse strand, counting down.
AACTCCACGCCAGTATAAAAATTTCGTTAGATTTATGTAGGTAGCAACTTTTAGGAGATAAAGTAACAATAATGTAAATAGATAAAACAAAAATAATTACAAAAATAAAAACAACAAAATTATTTGATGTACCTACTTATATGGCCAAGTCCAAAATGATTGAATAAAACTCGCACAACCGCTGTTTGGTAGCGCTTACCCCCACATTGGATTTGGAAATACTTAACATGAGTTTAGATAAAATAGTGTATGAAACTGCACATAACTAGGTATTCCCTGGTTATTATAAAGTAGGTACTTGATGTGCTGTTGTCAATTGCCGCCCTTACACGACACGCACTTTCACTCGCGATGGGAGTGTGCACGATTGAACGCGGGAAAGCTTTCCCGCGCAATCGTGTGTGACTGTTTTTATCCATTTTTATGTGCCTCGAATTATGTTCGAAGCGCACAGACTTGAAAGCATGAAAGCACGAGCGGGCGGCGCGCGCGTGCTTTCTCGTTCTCGTTTTCTATCTTTACACGCGCGTTCTTTCCTGCGTGAAAGGCCTTTACACGACCAAGTGGAATGACAGCTCAGTCCAAGGTCCCTTCACCTAAGATGGTGATATTTTTACAGAATAGACCGGCGGAATAGGTAGACCAGGGGGCCAAGTCTACTAATTTACAAACGTGTCAGTGGTCTCACAATGATCAGTTTTTGACAGTTTTTGTATGGCATATGTGTCAAAAAGTGATCATTGTGAGACCAGTGACACGTTTGTAAATTAGTAGACTTGGCCCCCTGGCGTTGTAAGCACGGTTTTGCATAAGCCCTTATAAGCAAGTCTATGCACATGCGAGATGCCCGTTTGGCAAAAGCGCGCTGATACGGGCAGAACAAACGCAAGTGTGAATCCAACTATGATGGATCCAACAGATTCCCGACAAATATCCATAAAACATTTTCAATAACACAAATTACTAGGAATCCTAAACCTAACTACATCCTTCCTATCCATACTAATACAGGGTGTTAGGGTAGACACCGTTATCCTTGAAACTAGTGGTTTGGTGTCATCTATAATATACTTTTGCAATGGGACCAACTTTGAAATCGCAAAAAAAAAAACCAGCTGTCCCATACATTTTGTCGATTGAAGTGAACACAAATGTATGGAACAGCTGATTTTTTTTTCGCGATTTCAAGGTTGGTCCCTTAGAAAAAGTATATTTATAGATGACACCAAACTACTAGTTTCAAGGATAACGGTGTCTACCCTAACACCCTGTATTATAAATTCGAAAGTAACTCTGTCTGTCTGTCTGTATGTTACCTTTTCACGCCTAAACCACTGAACGGATTTCGATGAAATTTGGTAAGGAGATAGATTGTATCCCGGGAAAGGACATAGGCTACTTTTTATCGACATAACGCGCGGGTGAAGCCGCTGGCGGAAGCTATTAACTAATAAATGCGAAAGTGAGTTCGATTTATTTGTTTGTCACGCTTTCATGCTAAAACGGCTGAACGGATTTAGATGAAATTTGGCACATGGGTAGACCATGACCCTGAGAAGGACATAGGCTACCTACTTTTCATCCTGGATCGCAGACGAAGTCGCGAGCAACAGCTAGTATTTAAATAAAAGAAATGTTTTTTTTAAAACAAGAGTTTATTTTCAAAATAAAATACATCTATTATGAGGCCCATAAGTTATCACCTATTGGGAAGATGCTGTAACTTTTGAAAATGGAATGTTTAGTCGTAAAGTACACATCGTAAAATCATGGTGCGATAGACTCTACAAGAAGAGAACATCGTAGAAGAAGTGGCGAATCTATCGCCAGAAGTACTGAGAACTCAGAAAAGCGATGCAAATATGTAAAAAGCTCTAAAACGCACCCAAATGTGCATCAATTCCGGCTTTTTTCGACTTAAACAGAACAAAAATTATAATTCCGAATAACTAGGTAAACAAGAACCAGAACGATTTTTTTAATTTACAACATTATACGTACGCGCAATTGTAGCCTTAGGGTCAGTTCACACCGAGACGTAACGCGACGCGCACTTTTTTATGATCCAATACAATATCGAATTTATTTACTACACAATACACACGCTGCGCAGCACCGCGCATCTCAGCGTACTTTGACATGTCAACGCTCACACTGAAAATGTATCTTTCCGAGAAGAAAATAAGTTCGATAATTATTGTTAAAAAGTGCGCGCAGCGTCGCGTCGCTTCACATCGCTGTCTGAACTGTCCCTTAGGAAATCAGGTGCTTACAATAAGCACCATGCACCTAGTCGTATAAGATAGGTACTAAATGCAAAAAAAATGTAACATTTTGGCAATGAAAGCCCACATAAAACAGAACCAAAGTACATTTGGCATGAAGGTATAGCTAACACAAGTGAAATAACTTAAAAGCATCAAGAAAAAAACTAAAAAGACTCGAGAGACGAATGTTCCAAGCAGTGGCCAGTCTAGACTATAGACTCAGCAGTGTACCTACATATTCTAGGCTGCAATACAGCCCAGAAACGTAATTTGGAGTAATGTAGGTCACATTCGGCCCGCAGTTATTCCGGTAGGTACGTATAACAAGCAGACATGTGCAAGCCAGTTTAAAATTCATAACTAGCCGCGCCCTTTAGCACGAATGCACGCATAATTCGATATGTCGATTAGAGCAACTCAGATATAGGCACATATAGGACTTCTTATGTCTGTGGAACTGAACCGTAAATAACTAATAAGGCCAAGCTAAGTAAGTTGCCTGAAAATGCGAAACTTCGTACGTAGTCTCAATTAATCGGCATTTAAAGAAATAATTATTTGACAGTTAATTAATAAAACTACTTAATTAACAAAACTAACGAACTTAATAATGCTTCCTCTTATTTGAAAAAACTTAACTTGCTAGTTAATATTATTAACTTAATAATAAAGTTCCCTTGAGACCCACTTGGATATGTTATTCCTAATTATGTAACGCCTCGTCTCATCCAGACAGACCATAAGGATCATGAAAGGGATCGCCAGAAAGAAATCGGAATAAGCTATCGTCTCCGTACCAAAAAGTTCATGACACAGAGGCAAGTAGGACACACACACCGCAGAGATCAAATCAAGAACTATACTGAAATTCAACACATGATTCCTCATACCTTTCTTCAAAATCGAGATTCTTCTAGTCTTACAAATAATCACATCCGATATCTGAGTCCAGCAGACAGCGACAAAATAAGCCGTCTGCGTTCTTCTCTCAAGCCTTTTCCTGTCTGAGTAATTCCAAGCACGACCTAATGTATCTTTGACCGTTGCCTTATTATTTTCCCAGTCGTTGCGAATAAACATCAAGCTAGAAGGAAAGAACCCATCTTTTGCGTATACCATGAAATACGCATACATCGCAGCGAAGAACTGAATCAGTCCTACTTGACAATACGTCATAAATAACAAATGGCCATTAACAAGGTGATCTGTGAGTTTGCGAGGCGGTATCGCCATGATATCTTCTTCGGAGTCTTCGTATGCTAAACTTATTGCAGGAAGTAAATCCGTTCCAACGTTTATAACAATGATCAAAATGAGAGTAAGGGGCAGAGGCATGCCCAGGGTTGCATACAAAACAAAAGGTACCATTTCAGCTGCGTTAGATGTAAGGGTATACGCAATGGTCTTTTTTAAATTGTCGAAGATTCTCCTACCTTCTTGTATTCCTAGCACGATGGAAGCAAAGTTATCGTCTAATAGGATCATATCAGCAGCTTTTTTGGACACTTCAGTACCGGTAATACCCATAGCAATACCAATGTCTGCTTTCTTCAAAGCCGGAGAATCGTTGACACCATCTCCGGTCACAGCCACGACGTAACCCAGCAATTGATAAGTCTCAACAATAAACAATTTCTGCTGAGGACTGGTTCTCGCGAACGTAATCTCGTCGTACCTATGTTGCACTGCCTTCAAATCGTGAACGCTCATTTTACGAAGTTCGTCTCCAGTTATAACAGCTGCCTGAAATTGACTCTTAATGTGCGCCGGTACATCAGCTAGGTCAATGTGGTGTTCAAACGCGTAATCATAGGCAGTCGGCATTGAAATAGTGCCACACTTACGAGATATCGCCAAGGCGGTGACGGGGTGGTCTCCAGTCACCATTATTACCTTGATTCCAGCCGACCTACATAAACCAATATATTTGTCAATATTTTGTCTCGGAGGATCGATCATTGATATTGCTCCAACAAAATTAAGGTCTTCCACGGGGAAGTTACGTGATTGTGGGTCGAATTTATAACCTATTGGATAGTTGTCAATTGGCAATTTTAAATTACAATATCCAATGACACGCTCTCCCATATTTGCCATCTTGATGAAATTGGCTTTCAATTCTTTTTTTAACTGTGGCGTAAGGGGCTGCGAACCCTCGTCAACGAGAACGTTAGAGCAGTATTCTAATACAATTTCTGGTGCTCCTTTCATTATTAAGAAGTAGGAATTACTTTCATGCATTTGATGAATAGTGACTTGATATTTGTAAGCTGAATTAAATGGAATTTCTCCTACTTTCGGGTTTTCTGCTTGAAGCTTCGTGGCTGAGCGGTTCTCCTCCATGTACCGTAATATAGCGGACTCTGAAGCATCGCCAATAACTTTTCTCTTAGCGACGGGTTCCTTTATTGTTTCAGGGTTGAAGGTTGCTTTTAAATTAAGGGAACCTGCTAAACATAAATGTGAAAAAGACGATTCTACGATATGAGAACGGTCATCTTTATCTATTATTTGAAAATTGCAAAATAAATGGGACACTTTCATTTGATTCTCTGTCAAAGTTCCAGTTTTATCTGAACATATACACGAAGTAGATCCTAGGGTTTCTACAGCTTGTAATGTTTTAGCAAGACAGTTTTTATGTTTGAGAGATTTAGCTGACAGCGTCATGCACACTGTTAACGTTACAATCAAACCCTCAGGTACATTGGCCAATACCATGCCCAGCATATATTGCAGCGCTATCAGGAAACTTTTCTGTATAATATATACCATAATAAAGAATATTGTACCCACAAAAAATGCTACGCCGCACAATAACGTAATAAAATGTGTGATTTCTTTTGCAATAGGGGTTTCTTCTTTCTTTAAACCCGTTACAAGTCCAGCAATTTTTCCTATTTGAGTCATTTCTCCAGTCGCAATTACTATTGCTTTGCCAATACCCTCAGTAACAGGACATCCAAAATAAGCCATATTTCTGGACTCCATAGGATTAGCATGAGTGCACTCAGGCTTGTGCTTTATAGCTTCAGATTCTCCAGTCAAAGAAGACATGTCTGTACTTAAATTTGTGCATGTAAGTATTCGGACATCGGCTGGCACTATATCTCCCCCAGTCATTTCTACGATGTCGCCGATGACCAATTCTTTATTAGGTACCGTTTTTCGAATTCCATCTCGTATAACAACTGCACTAGGTGGGATTAGTTTCTCGAAACCGCTCATAACTGCTATATTTTTGGCTTCTTGATAAAAGCCAAATAATCCTGTGCCTATAATAGTGAGAGCGATCACAGATCCCAAATAGAGATATTCTTTTGGACTGTGCTGGGCTTCCTGATCTTCTTCTGAGTCCGACTGCTGTTTGCTTATAGTCAAAAAGTATCCTATAAAATTTGTTATTGCTGCCACCCAAAGTACACATGGAAACCAACCAAACATATTGTGCATAAATAATGTAAACAGACTGGTGCCAGAGAGTTCCTTTAGCTCGTTCGGACCATAACGTTCCAACAGCTCCGCGGCAAAGCTCTCGGTCAGGCCGGTGACTACGTCTGTACGATACACGTTTTCGAGTTGCTCTGGTGTAAGGAAGTGATCCCCTGTATTTGTTTCTTCCTTAAGGAGGGATATCGTGGATAAATCTATGGCGCTGTGGCCCTTCATACTCGCCCGGCGCAAGCTATGGCTTAAGGAGGTGGTGCTGGCCCGGTGGTGGGCGTGGGCTTGCGACTGCCTCCTCATGGTTGGAAGTAACGGTTAAACTCACTTTAAAACCTCTGTAAACACAGCATATAATGACTACGTGTTAAATAATGATGAAGACTGGTTTTTTAACGACGATAAAGACGTCTCATTTTGACAGATTTATATTCCTTCCTTTCACTTCCTTTTGATTTATAATCAATAGTGCTTCAAATCCAATTTTATTCTTCTTTGCTTTTATGAAATCAGCAAGCACAAAATAGGTTCAAGCACATAATAATAAATCAGATGCGTTGATTACTGCCGTAGAATACTTGAAAAAATCGGTTCTTTGTGAAAATCCCGTGTATTCCCGTTCGTCCCACTGGCGTCGTCCCACTGGTGGGACGACGCGCAAACGTATTAGACATACAGATGTGAATTTAATGTTGTATTGTAGCTTAGCTCAAAATCTATCGATCTCTAGTAAATCTCTAGTAAAAAAATAAAAAAGTAATCGGGGGTGTTTTTCTAGTAATTAACCATTATTGGTTGAATTGCATAATTTTTTTCGACTTTTACATTGTTTTTTCAAAAGTTTCAAATTGTGAACACATTGCTTTGTAATGCAGATGGTAAACAATATTATTGCCTTTGTATTTCAATTATTAGTATTATGCTTCTAATAGGATTTGGATGAAAGTGCGTATTTCGATACCTACATAATGTCGTTTCTGTGATTTTAATTGTGTTTTATTTTTTGTGCCTTTGACATATATATATGTATACCATACTGGTGCCGATTCCCTTGTTCACAAACTAAACTAAATTTAAGTTCAGTGCATCTTTTTCTTTCTATTTAAAAGGACACAAGATAAATTTTAGTTTAGTCCTGTCAAACTGTCACTACTCCAAACAAGTTTAGACGCGATTAAAAACTTGCCTACTAAAATTATGTCAATTTACGTCAGCCGCTGATTAATTTGACAGGACTAAACTAAAATTTATCTTCTGTCCTTTTCATAATGAAATAGAAAGAAAAAGATGAACTGAACTTAAATTTAGTTTAGTTTGTGAACAAGGGAATCGGCACCACTGTAAGCTTGTAATTTAAGTATGAATTATGAATAAGAAAAAAAAACATATTAGAGGTATTATACTAATGAATGAAATACTTTCGTGACTTCATGCAAGCCTAGTGCTTTTTGTTAGGTTATTGAGTAGAAATTGTGCAGAAGGTGTTGTGAATAGAATCTCGTACCGTACGTGTTAAATTAAGTATCTCATTCAAATTTTATAAGTTAGATAAAACTAATGATTGATATAGGTACTATCCTGAATTCATGCAACCCTAGTACTTTTTGTTAGCTTACTGTTTGTTTTTAACTTACTTTCGCATTTATAGTATTAGTTAGGATAAATAAGTGTAAAATTGGACAACAACCAGACTCAAATTATTCAGTGGGACCAACGGGAATTAATTAAAAATAAAATTATAAATCATTCCCGTTCGTCCCACTGCGAAAGTTAGTGGGACGAGCGGGAATAAATTTAATATAATTTATTAAATTCCCGTTCGTCCCACCAGTGGGACGACGCCAGTGGGACGAACGGGAATACACGGAAAATCCTAGCTAGGACTGGATTTTTGGAAAGTAATAAATATTTTCGTACCTAATCATCCGAGGAATCCTCCTGTTTCCGACTAGGCAGATGATCGGTGACATTGATGACCTAACTGCAAGGAGCTTTAAGGTACCATTCCATAGACGACCACAGGCGGCAGCCGCAGGCGACGTGACGCCGCGACACTACTGCTTCCTATGTATTTCCATGAAATACCTTCCGTAGCTAGCGGCACGGAAATACGAACGCGCGATAATGTGATCTAATAAAGAGCTGGTACAACCATGGAATTACTTGCATATTTTGTATATCATGATAACAAAATTATTGATTAACAACTCTATGCAATCCTAAAAATCTTTTAAAACTTGTAGTACCTAGTGACATATGACGACCTGAAACCGAAGTAGGTGACCCGACAACAAAGAAATTTCTTATCGCTTCAAATGCGCAATGATAGGTGGAGTGCTACAAAGCGCGGCAGTACAAAACTTTGCCTGGGTTACTCTGTGGCGAGACGTTTTTGCTAATTTGGAACAACGAAGATTACCGAAGGGAAAACCTTTACTGATTTAACTGTATCTACGTGTGAACACTCGGCATAAGCTTTACGGCTAAGCTTATAATTAGCATGTAATTAATAAGTGCACTATAATAGCCTAATAATAAGTGCATATAATTTAGATAACTGAAATTCCCTGAGGCTACTCCTAATAACTATCCTAAATGTATTCTTCTTTTTTTACGTGTGGTAATTCAAAGCCTTTTTTACCCTAGTACGGCGAAGCAAAAAGGAGGGTTATGATTTTGACCGGTATGTATGTATGTTCGTCTGTTCCCTCATAACTTCTAAACTTATCATAATTTGACAAATGAGGTATCGTTGTTAGCGTCTAGATTGTCCGCTGGTTATTGCTATGTAACATTAAATTGATGTAGCGCCCTCTAGGTAGAGGACATAAAGTCATGATGAATTTTATTTGCAATTTTGGGTTAAAATAAAAGTTAAAAAACTAAAATGCCAACTGAAAACAAGACATCGCAGACAGACAAATAAAAAATCCGGAGTCATATGTAATCTGTTCTATTTATTTATTACACGACGTGTGACGTGTGAAATATAACCATCTTTTTTTTTGAAGTCGGTTAACAAGTGTGTTTGAAAAGTAAATGATTTTCTTACCATGTTCTTTTACCAAATAAAACAAGCATACACTGTTCATTTGCTTCCTTTATATTTTCTTATATACAATTACAATTAAGTATTTAAACTAGCAGCTCTACATTATTAGTTTATTTCATTTATCTTATATACAAATTAAATTTTAACTAATGAGGAATATTAATTGGTTGAGCGGAACAAAAACGTATTTATTTAGTATATTAGACATCCATACAAATTCATGCAAAAACATGGTTATTTAAGAAAATAAAACTTTATTTATTGAATTATATTTCTTCCGTTTCATAATTATCTGTCGCCTATTCAAAAGCCTATATCTTAAAATTAATCCAGCACAAATTACTCGATATTTAAAAATAGCGTAGTTAGTTCGGCAGATGCTTAACAAATACAATATTTATTATAGTTTGACCGAGACCGCAGTACCAGGCCTTAGGAATGCGCGGCGAGGCGGGGGGGGCTGCGCTAACGAATGAGCGGCGGGACGCCGTGGGCATTGACGAATGAGCGGCGGGCCGCCGTCAGCATTGACGAATGAGCGGCGGGCCACCGTCAGCATTGACGAATGAGCGGCGGGCCGCCGTCAGCATTGACGAATGAGCGGCGGGCCGCCGTCAGCATTGACGAATGAGCGACGGGCCGCCGTCAGCATTGACGAATGAGCGGCGGGCCACCGTCAGCATTGACGAATGAGCGCCCTGCCCCCTCGTGAGCCGCGAACGTCTTAAGGCGCGATACAGCGGTCTCGGTCAAACTATACTGTTTAAACTGAGGATGCAAATGATATAGGTAGTAATCTCCACATAATTATTATGATTGAATAACATCTTTGGTAACGACTATTTTGTACTTTCGACACAAGGTGTCATATGGTAAGGTTCCATCGTAGTCTATCTACATCTTACTCCATTCGAAACCAAAATAATTCTTATTTTCTTACTATTTACTATCTTAGAAAAAATATGTATGCAGGGTCAAATTCAAGTAGTTGCACAGAATAGTACAGAAGGCGCACTCCGCATTTTAGGTATGAAGCTACAATTATTATAGTTAATTAGGGCTGTGCGACCTGAATTGCACTTTATTGTGTGATAGCAAGAGTCGCGTTTTATTTAAATGATTTTGCGGAGTGAACCATTTGTATTAATCTGTGGTAGTTGGTGCAACTCCACAAATTAGGAAGATATCTTAAGGCGAAAGCGTCGGTAGCCCGCTTATTTCAAATTTTCTTACCTTTTTTGCAATTTGCAGGTTAGTATAAGGTTGTATGTTGAATAAATATAATATTCGCTGCTGTATCAAATATTTATTTATAGAATTCTAATCATAAAAATCATCAAGTATCTAAGTATCTAAGTTCATATTACCCTACTGAATAACTATTTCATGAAATAATTAAATTTGAGGCCAATTCTAACTTTAGCAGTTGTATTGATGATTATAATTCAGTAAAGCCATATTTGTTACGGTCGCGAATCGTATTTTAATCAACATACAACCGACACTGACCTGCAAATTCCAAAAAACGTAAGGAAATTTGAACTTTGCGGGCTACCTTAGCGCATACTTAACTCAATAAAAAAAACGATGAAATTATAATTTCAAGTTACTTCGCGTGATTTGAGGGCGTTGACCCCGTCATTGGAAGTTTAACATAACATCACGCCTGTATTCCCCGAAGGGTTAGGCAGTGGTGTACCTACAGTACACCCACATTTCGACAGTTATGTTTAAGTCTCACGTTATAGGAAGCAAGCCTATTGCCATCAACCAGGCACAAATCCAGACTCCCGGCTGCTACTGAGGAATTACTGTTTACTTTAAAATCCTTACTAATATTATACATGCGAAAGTAACTGTCTGTCTGTCGATCTGTCTGTCTGTCTGTCGCGCTTTCACGCCAAAACTACTAAACCGATTTAAATGAAATTTGGTACACATATAGTCTAGAGCCAGAGAAAGGACATAGGCTACTTTTTATCGACATACCACGCGGGCGAAACCGCTGGCGGAAGCTAGTTAAATATAATTTTATGAAATCGCGTTTCATTGCTTTTTGAATATTTTCTTTTATTTTCATTATCCATCATATCTGTGAAGTTTCGCTAGTTAATTCAAAAACACCCTGTAAAACATGTAGTAACTTGAGTCTGCCTTTTAAATCAAGAGTGAGCAGGCTTCGGGGCACGCTCGTTTCATAGAGGACCTTATCCATTGCTTGCCACCAAGCGAGGTCGCGGTCACGACCGGACCCATTCACATACTTGTTTAAACGATTAATACAAAATTAATCAATACATTACAGTCCGGCTGGCTAGATATTGCGTTCTTGACAACTGTCATATTATCGAATATGTGTTTTACGAATTTGATCCTTATTAATACTAGAAATTGTCCAACTGACAGGTGTCAGGAATGCATTCTCTCGACGCGACGGCCGGACTAGAACATAGCCTCAATAATAAATCTTCTAGAAAAATGCAAGACAGATACAAAGAAGTATGTAAAGTCAACAAAACAGTAAGTATTTACTAGTTAATTGATTCAGGCGTGACTTTGCGAGAATCCATTATAAAATACAATAGACGTAGATATATTTAGTAACCTATTCCGCTTGACTATTCTTCAAGAGCCCTAAAAAAGAAGAAATCGACACGTGTTTCACCTCTCAACGAGGCATCGTCAGGATGACGATTGACCAATTGCAAACCAGAACGCACCGTGTTACCACACCGAGCGCTGGACGCAAAGTGAATCAAATCGCCCGTCACCCCCACTTATATAGGATTGCTGCTCGGCGCTAATTGGCTAGAATCGTTATCAGTGCGATAAGCGCGATAAGGGGCGAACAATCGCAACAACGAATTAAATACCAGCATGCCAAGGTCGCCTTTGTTGCGATTGTTCGCTCGGTGTGGTAACACGTCGCGTTCTGGTTTGCAATTGGTCAATCGACATCCAGAGGATGCCTCGTTGAGAGGTGAAACACGTGTCGATTTCTTACAGGGTTTTTTAGGACTCTTGAAGAATAGTCAAGCGGAATAGGTTACTAAATATATCCACGTCTATTGTATTTTAAGTATTTACTAGTTTAATCTTTGTTACCCTGCGTTAATACAAAGGTAAAACATGTATATAAACATGTTATATCTACGGTTTCCGTGAACCGTTAACACCTAAAACAAGTTTTAAAGACTAGTATAGAAAACTTGCCAAAAATTTCTAAAACGTTAACAGACAAGTTGACAACAATTCTGGAAAAACGTCAATACATGTTTGATACATAATTTATAAACATTTTTTTAACAAGTTTTTTTACAAGACTTGTTGAAAACAAGTATTACAACTTGTTAAGTCTTACGGTTCACAAGTTATTAGGTACACAATAGTAATATATTTGCCGTAGAGTGCGAAGGTGTTAGTTTCTTGCTTGTATAACACCAAACTGTTTTGTTGACCATACATTCCTATCCACAAAGATATTGCTAAATCAAGTATTCACATTTAACAGTTTCCATACGCTATTCTTACACACTACAACAAAAACTCATTTTTGATAACTCTAAACACGCTTTTCTTAGTTGTTTTTTCTTAACTTTTAATTATTTTTAAACGAAACTTCTTGAATAATGCTTAAGGAATGAGTAAAATGGAATGATCCGTTGTTTTTTTTTTTTGCAAATCATACGATCCAGCTTATACATTATAGTAAACTAATTTAAAAAAATCATCATTAGAATCATTAAAAAAAAATGTTTTGCGGCGATTGTAGGTATTTAATAAACCGTCACACGTAAGTCGTGCAAATAATTCGAAATTTAAAATTTGAAACACAGCTCAACAAAATATAATACACAATAATATCAATATCCTGTCCAATTTTGCCAGCAGCTCAACAAAATATGCTTATGGAAACAGCTCAACACAGCAGGCTTATCGTACCGTTATCACTTGCGAGTAGTAGAAGCCTATTCAGTGGTAATACAGCCATGCACGTAAGCACGCCCCGGAACGTGTCGGAGCGTAGTTTCGTGCTCGAGAAACTCGCGTCTTGAGAGAGGGACGTGTGCACGCCGATGCGGTTGTTCGTTGTGCCTGAGATCAACTCTTTGTAGTAAACTGAGAGGCAGTGGACCGGCTCTGTGCTGCCTCTGTAGGGCGAAAATAGAATTTTAATTAGTAGTAATGGGAATATGGATGTGATTCAAATAAGGGTCAAGTATTTTTTTTTAATAAACTATATAAATTATGCCTCCATCAATATGTTTGAATAAAATTTATTTATGAGAGAGAATTTTTTTTTTTAAGTGCCAAAGTACTGTGGGATGGTCATATACTGGAAAAGCGACGCTATTGGTCAGAGCGAATGTGACGTAACAATCTATGGCAACAATAAAATGTCAATATGTTTTGTAAGAGTTTTTGACATTGATTTGACACTTGTTTGTTGTCATAGACTGTGACGTCACCACACCAAGTGCCAAATGGAGGGCGTATAGCCCGGGTCGGTTGGTTTTTTTTTAAGTACTTTAAATTGCTTTTTTGCCAATTGAAAAAACAAGATGGCAACATAGTTCAGATTTTAGTCAAGCGCCCAAAGAACCTATATTTTTTATCAAATCGTGGGCGTAGTATCGTATAAATAACAAAGTGTCACTTACTTGAGATGTGCTATCAGTTCTCCGTCGTCAGGTCTCCATAGGGCTGTGACTTGATCTAAGCCAGAGCTCAGTAGTCTATGGTCATCTACTGTCGCTAGCCTCAGTACCTGTATAATAAAAATGGTCAAGTTACAAGTACAAGTTGTTCGCGTAATGGTTTGAACGGAACATGAATGTATCCGTATGACCCAATAGTCGTTTAAGATGTAGCAAATGTATGTAAGATAAATATTAATTTTAATACAATCGCAATAAGGGAAAATGTGAATGTGAAGGTGTTAGTGGAGCAACTATCAAACATTGGATTATTAATCGAAAGACGTGCATTGAGACGAACATTGCTACAAAGGCCGTTTTTGGGCACACCGCACCCTCATCCAACTTCTAGTGGTTTCACCAGATCGTCGCTCAACCCTTCTCAAAATGCAATTTCCGGTACACGGTCGCCACCCGAGAACTTATCAGTCCCATTGGTCTTCTGATTTGCGAGCAAAATGCCTTGTTCAGGCTGTAGTCAGATTATCTTCGGACCCTATATGGAGTATATGCTTCACCTTCAAGTACCTAGAGTGCTACAAGGATTTTTTGGCACCTGATAACATTGACATTGTGAAATTGTGTCATAGAAATTAACTTTCAGAGTTGATTTTAGAACGATTATGACAGCTGTCAACTTGACGTAACCCCGAGTACTGAGGCCCCCGCCAAAAAGGTAGATCGCAGAGATGGATCGAAGCCTGCATTGATTAATGACGACTGTGATATTGGTGACCCTTGCAGTGCAGTGAATTGATTGATTTGCTTTCGCACCTCACGTACGGAACGTCGTTAACGTTATGAAAATGAAAAAGCGTTTATTCGTGGCGAAATCCTAAATTTACAAAGAAAATTTACTTCTGCCAAACTGCAAAGCAGTTTGTTGGCAGGTGCAGCTCGCATATTATAGAAATTTTAATTATGTACCTTTCCATCAATAGGTACTAAGCATACATTTACCGCTAAACATTACCTTATAACTAAAGACTCATATTTGACTTGATTTATTCCATTACAACACCAAAAACCAACACCACTGGCACTTATTAAAACTCATATTTATACTGACTGTATATTGTCCATTCCCTAATGAGATCAGAGACTTTTGATTATTCAGATGATTTGCACTGACTTAAATCTCCTGATTTCCTCGCGCGCATACCCACGTATATGAGACAATAAGACCGCTTCTGATAAAGACGACGAATTGCCTTTATGTATATTGACAAAACAAGATGTCGACGTTAGTTCCGATTTAGTCCACGCGCCACAATAACCTTGTAGCGTAGTTTATGTACCTCTCCGTCGTGCGCGCGCCACGTGGCGATGGTGAGGCCGGTGCGCAGGTCGGTGACGGCCACGTGGCCGCTGGCCAGGCCGCACGCGGCCCAGCCGCCCGACGAGCACACGCACATGCAGCGGATGAACGTCGTCGCGCTCATCGGTAGCTGTGGTAACCAGAGACACGTTCGTGAAACTTGGGCAGTTTACTGCGTTCCACAATATGCATAATATATTATACTCCATTTGAAATAAGATTAGACATTTAAACAAACCTGTTTACAGTCCGTTCAACCGATTTTGACTTCTATACCGTAGGCATAAAGATGGCATTAAAAGCAAAAAAGATTACACAATACAAACTCTCTACTGCAGCTGCCATTTTTGTCATGCCACCAACGCAATAAAAAATGTCTAATTTAAATTTAAATGTCTAATCTTATTTCAAATGGGGTAATAGGTAACTTAGAATGTAACGAGATCATTATGGACCCTGTCGGGCACAGTAAAATAGTAACAAAAATCTTATCCAGCCAATAAGAATGTAATCAAGTTTACCTTCAGCTCGTGCGAGGTATGCGGCGTCCTGGCGTCGATGACGCGCAGCGTGGCGTCAGTCGTGGCCGCCAACACCGCGGCCGACGGGCCCGCCAGCGTGCGCACTATGCTCACAGGGGACTTCAGACTGTCCAGCTGGGTCAAACAATTACTTCAATGTAAATAAAAAGTTATTTATACAGACGAAAAGGGAACCCTTTAAGTAAATTAATGCCTTAGGCGTTAAGTCCGCTTTTGTACCGTATATTTTAAATTATGCATTCATTTCAACCGAAAAACGTCCACTGCTGGACATAGGCCTCCCCCAAGCACCGCCACTTCGAAAGATTCTGTGCTTCTTCAACCCAATGTGATAGATGAGAGGATAGGCGATCCTGACGTTATCGATAATAACATCTATAACTAATAATAAACAATGCATCCCTTTGAATTTACCAACAACAAATCAAGTTCGTCTCACTAGCGGTGAGGTTAAACAATATTTATAATAATGACAAACCTGCGAAACGACGCTCTCCATGAAAGGGTCCCATATATGCACGACGGAGTCAGTCGACACGGCCAGTCGCAGCGACTCGAGGAACGTCAGCGAGAGCACGCCCTTCTTGTGGCCAGTGTACGTCCAGTTACATTGAGAGGTCGCGTTGCCGTCTCCCTGGAGACATAACATGTTTGGATAATTATATTAATACAGGCCACTGTTTTATCTGTCATCAATCATCATGGCAGACGTTTGTACAAAAAAAAAAGATTTTTAGAGAAGTTGGAATTCTAATTCTTACTAACTCTTGGGTGCCTAAAGAGTATCTTCAGGCATTTACAATATTTTTAGGACCCCGCATTATAACGAGGAGCTGATTATTTCAGAACGAAACGGCGGCTGTCAGTGTAAGACTTTGACTTGACTTGCCAAGTTTGATAGATCTGTTAGTGTTACTTGTCACTTTTTTTTTTTTTATACCATTTTGGGTAACCAGATTAAAACGAAAAACTGATATTTTTATTTCGAAATATTTTAATTATGCGGAGTTTTAAAAATATGATAAGTATATCAATCTACTCCTGGTGATATATTCTCAACATTGGACAATATTTTGAACCCTCTAAATAATTTTTTTTTTTGTACAAATTCATATAGGGATCTCGCCATGATTCTTTATCACGTCAAGACACACACGACCTTTTGAATCTACGGCACTAAGAAGATTCATCATCATCAGCATCGTTTCAGCCGAAAGATGACCACTGCTGGACATAGGCCTCCCCCAAGCACCGTGCTTCTCCCATCCGGCGGATACCTGCGGCCGTCACAAGGTGATGAGGTGAAGGTCCACCTTGATTTTTATCACCTAACTAGAGCGCGACAGAAAGGGTTCCTACAAACGCCGCGTGTTGCTGCCGCGCTCTTGCCGCTGAATCAAACTCAAACTCAAAGCATTTATTTCAATTAAACCATTTACAGGCACTTTTGAATTGTCAAGGAGTCGATCAGTCAGAAATATGAAACTAGTTGCCCATTCCAAAACGTAGTAGGTACCTATGTAGAAGAACGGGCAAGAAACTCCACGGAGCCTCTTTTAAATCAAAAAACGATACAAAAAATTGGTTACATCATTCATGTTGAAATTATACATGTGAGAACAAAGTAGAAAGCACGTTAAAAGCGTCCGCAATTATAAAGTAAAAACAATTAAATAAGCCATGGCAGCTAAGAGATGACCAGTCACAACTGACGGCGCCCGTTCACGAACATGACGCATGGATCAGCACCATTCAGCTCAACCATTTTGAAGGAAGCTAAATGATCCAACACATCTAGCCTATGCGTGCAACATACCTGATTCCTCAAAGACCAAAGCCTGACAGTCTTGTCTTTAGAGCCGCTCATGAAGCTGCTCTCATTGTCCAGACAGTGTATGGACTTGACAGAGTGTGTATGTCCTACAAAAGTCTGCAACTTGATCTGTTTGAGGTTGAACCGCGTTTCCTTGTCGGGGCGACCGATTTCGTGTTCCCAGTATATCAGCCAGTCGCCGCGCAAATGTCTGTGAAAAAGAAATAAAATACATTTATTCGGCAAAAGGCAATGAAGACTATCGCGCTTGAATTCGACGCTAGAGGCGCTAGTGTAGAGTGAGGCCTCTAGAAATGTCAAATGTTACTGAACGTTCATTTTTTGTGGGATTTTCTATCGGGATTTTTACTTAATATGCAAAAAAATAAAAAAGATTATGTAATTCCTGATTTTTTAGAAATTGGCGTTGAAGTACAGAATAAAGTATGTATTATTTTTACCGACAATTGCCATAAATCAATCATTAGTTCTTTGCTTTGATTATTGATATGTCCAGATAGTGTCGCGCAGCAAATGAACTAAAACAAACAAGCCAACTTTGTTATGCTGGTGTGCGTGACAGCTACGTCTTAGACTCGCGACATGTCATTGTGCTTTTCTAGTGTGCGTGCATTTAGCGGCCAACAGTTGGACGCTACTTTTTCGACGAGTTCACAGCTTTGACTGTCAATCTAGACTTATTTATATCTTTGGTTCTTTGCTATACTTGGTCTAAGCAGGTCAGTTTATCAAGACAAACTCACCTATTACTCTTAACCCCGTTATCAGTCTTATACGCCACGACATCAAACCCATGCCCCTGCGCTCCATTCCCCACATCGCACGCATCACTAGCGACGTCTATCCTGTTGCCGACGAGCGTCACGTTGGACCCGAAACTATTCGAGCTCGATATATGGTCCATGACGACTTCGGGCTTAGCTGACGAGAGGTTTCGGTTTAGAGGCTCATCGCTAAATGAGGGCTGGACTCGCTTGTCGGGACGGATCTGGAGAGGGGAACTGTGGACAAGAAAATATAAACTGATAGTTTAGTATAAAATCAAAATTACATAGGTATAATAATAGAGACCAAACCGACAAACAACTATAGTATCAAATTAAATTGATTAGGTATTTTAAAATAATGTCCGGTAAAATAAACGTATTCATTTTATTGCTTAAAAAATTCTATCATTTTACAATTGAAGACACAATGCTGTTAATTTTCTCTATTTATATGTTATTTTGAATTAAAAGAGTAGTTTGATAGCCACAGTTTTTTTAATTCGAAAACACTCTTTCTCTTTTTGACAGTACCTACCTTCATATAAGACCAAAAGTCCGGCTTGTCCTTTAAAAAAAAAATCATCACATAACAAGCAAAGAACTGGATCATTCGCAGAGATACAATAGACGTAGATATATTTAGTAACCTGTTCCGCTTAACTATTCCTCAAGAATCATAAAAAAAACCCTGTAAGAAATCGACACGTGTTTCACCTCTCAACGAGGCGCGAGGCATTCTCAAGATGTCGATTGACTAAACGTGGACCAGAACACGACGTGTTGCCACACCGAGCACGATTTGATTCGATTGTCAGTTCCTGGTTCACGTACTGAGCCACCGTAGTTTGTAATATGTTTATGTGAAGTATTTTTTACTGTGGGTTTTTAATTTTACTTTTAAGGGCGAAATAAACGATTGATTATTATTATATTAAATAAATGATGATTAATTCAATCAATAACTTGTAAACAACCGTACCTTATGGAGTAGTTCCGTTCGTACTTTCTGCAGAGGGAGCGCACAGTATCAATGTTCTTAAGGCATCGCTCCATGGTCTCTAAACCTATAAACTTGGCGAAGGTTGTGTACGCTCGGTAGGCTAACTCCTCATCAAAAACCATCAGTAGTTCCTCTTGAGCCTAGAAAATGGACATTAGTTTAAATTCGACCCTTGTCAAAGGCAAAGATAAGAAATTTACTTCTTTTGCTAGAACCTTTTAGCAAAAGATATTCATAATTCGTAAATAAAGAAAAAAAAAATTAATATCGTATGTCGAGACTCGTTTATTCCACCATACCTTTGTCTAATAGTACATACTAACCGTTAGTCTGGTATTGTCATGTGGATGTTCGCAGATGTCGGGCGGGGTGCAGGCCAGATCTGGTAGGTCTGCGCGCACTACGCGGCCATCTTGTACGCGCCACTCGGCCGTGGTGCCATCTCGACAGATCTCAAGAAAGCCTTCAGGCCTTGAGTCGATTGATTCTTGGTCTGATGACTGTGAAACGGAAGGTAAAAAATGAATTTATAGAAAGCTGCGCCCCGCGGTTTCACCCGCATAAATCTCGATCCCGTGGGAATATCGGGATAAAAAGTCCTATGTGCTAATCCAGCCAGGTCATGGTCTACCCATGTGACAAATTTCATCCAAATCTGTTCAGCCATTTTAGCGTGAAAGCGTAACAAACAAACAAACTCATTTTCGCATTTATAATATTAGGATAGTTAGGGACTAGCAACACGCTCCAGCTTCCTACGGTTTGGACGACTTGACAAAATATCCAGATGTCTTATTATGTATTATACACATAAACCTTCCGGAATAAATCCTATAATTAATGATGGTTTCAGCTGCATCAAAATCTGTTGCGTAGTTTAGAAGAACAACGTGGTCACACGGACAGACACGGAAAGCGACTTTCTTATATGGTATACAAGCTGATGCCCGCGGCTTCGCCCGCTTCACAAATTAAATAATAAAACCTTCCTCGAGAACCACTCTATCCATTGGTGAAAACAGCATGAAAATCGGTGCAGTAGTTTTTGAGTTTATCGCGAACAGACAGACAGACTTTGTTTTATAATATGTAGTGATATAGTTATAGATTATAGACGTCTTATCCATGTACAATGAAGGAATTAAATTGTGTTAAAAAACAAATGATACTAGGTTTTTTATCCCTTACCTTTTCCGGCGTACTTTCCTCTTGTTTCGGCCAGTTTTCAATCTTGCCAGTCGCCTTATCGAACGCCAAAAAGAATCTGCAACAAACGTGAATTGACAAATAAAAACCGGCCAAGTGCGAGTCGGACTCGCGCACGAAGGATTGCGTACCATTATCTATAAAAACGGCAAAAAATTCACGTTTGTTGTATGGGGCTCCCATACAACAAACGTGGGTTTTTTTGCCCTTAAATATTTATTTCATTCTTTTAGTATTTGTTGTTATTGCGGCAACTAAATACATCATCCGGCCAGACAGTTGAAATTTTCACAGATGATACATCATCTGTGAAAATTTCAACTGATTTTCACAGATGATGTATCATCTGTGAAAATTTCAACTGTCTAACTATCACGGTTCATGAGATACAGCCTGGTGGCACACGGACAGCGGTGTCTTAGTAATTAAATAGGGCCCCGTTTTACCCTTTCGGTACGGAACCCTAAAAATAATCAAAAAACATCTTTTAATTGTAATTATTTTAGAGATCCAACTTCTGATACACTTGGTATTTAATTGATTTTTTGTATGCAGTATTACAGCCGGTGGATAGTCAGAATGTTGTTTTACATAGTATGATATTAATAATTCCATAAGTTCTGTACATTCAATGGTGTAAAATATTATCCAAATGTGATTCTTAACTTAGTAAAATACATTTAAAGATTTTATTTTCAGTACGATTGGAGACCGCGTATCGACAAGCGTAGCGGTGACGCTTCCCAGCTAGATTGGCCGGCAACTTTTAAATAGCAGCTTGGACAGACTGGATGCGGAAAGCAGACATACTTGGGGGAAGCCTATTGTCAAAAGTGGTCTGCTAGGCTGAAATTAAACCTTACCTCTGTAGAGCCGGCACACATAAATGTCTTCTCGTCATCTCAGGCCCAATCCTTAGCGCTAACACGTGTAGGGCATCCAATAGCTTCCTTGTCAGGGAACATCGCGCGGCCGCGCCGCTGGGGTAGGTGCAACGTGTTGTGGAGGCTAGCCGGAGCGCTGGCTGGAGAATCGTCTTTAGGAATGTGTCCTGAAACAATAATCTAGTTAGTCATTGATTCACTAAGCGCGATTTGCGGGCGCGAAATTTCGAAATGATGTTTTCGAAATAATGGATCTATTTCGAAAATATAAGGCACCCTGGTTCTAATAAAACTTTCGATCTTTAGAATGGAATCGTAATAATTAAGTATAAGACTCACAGGATTATTTATTACACAGTAACATTACCTCAACGTTTTAGTTGTAAGTTACTGTCCTGCTTCACTAACTATATTGGTATACTGTTGATCTTGAATCCAACCATGTCAGATTTTATTTACTGGACATATTTTAAAAGATGTACTTAAATAATACATACCTGCAACTGCTCCATAAGTTTAACATCTGACATATGCGGCAGTAGATACTTGACCAGCTGTAAACACGCGACAACACCGCCCTCTAGCGGCGCCGACAGGCGACGGCGACACGACGCTATCAACTCGCCCATGTGAGGTAGGTACTGGAATATTATTAGCTGTTCGCCATACATCGCTGGAAGGAAGACGAAGAAAATATTTCAATTTACAATAGTCCAAGAAGGCCCTTTGTTCACACACGTTTTTCTTGGCGTGAAAAACTATGGCTCGTACTTGGCCTCTTTTGTGAAAACAAAAGCTACGGCTCCAACGGGTATTGGGGTTGTCAACCGAACTTTTTAATTGAAATGCACTACACGTACAAAACGTTAACACTTGGCGCGAAGCGACAGCCCCGACTAACTGGTTACCTAAACCATGCTTAGATTTCGTGTAAACGCGTTTGCAATTGTTCCTAATTGAAATACTGTATGTTAGTATTGTGGCGGTATCTACATCGGCACATGCGAACTACGCATCAAAGACCTGACGTCAGACAGACGTCACATAAATCCTGCATCGCGCAATTAAAGTTTACCGTGCAGTGGACATATATACGAGAACCCAACATCAATCGTTGGGCAGTTGCCCGCCAGACACAACACCCGTCTGGCTGGAGGATCCTCCCTTTTCTATGGAGTATGAGTGAACTTTACTGCCTGTTCCTCATACCCCTAAAGTATTAACATATAGTATTTCAACTTTTCGACACTTTGCCCGAGATATAACCCCTAGTAGAGAAATATTGTTGTTACTCACCAACTATAGAAGTGAGGCACTTGATGACCTTCATAGCATTTCTATCACCAACCACTCTGCTATTCACAATAGATATCTCATCAAATTCATCCTTTTCCTCACTGTCCCACGGCGCGAGGTTATCCTTCCCAATATAACATAACGTCAACATCTTTAACAAATTCCTCGTTATATACCTACAAGTAAGTACTGGTCCAAGTCTATGAGATAACCAAATCAGACTTTCCGAACTCATATCAGAAATTTTCGAAGAATTTGGGTCTTTAAAACCTTCAAAGTCGTCCTCGTTCATACTTCGAGAGTCTTTTGCAGAAGATTCTAGATGTTTTCCTAGTTCTAAGTTTATCTGTGGATCGTGAGATTTTCTCCTTAATTCCACCTCCTCAGAATCATCCTCTTCGGCGAAATGTAAGTAACTTGTGAACATTGCTTTGGTCGGTATTTCTATGATTGGCGAAGTTGGTTTGTTTAGGGGCGTTACCGTCTCGTGATTATGATCTTTATTTACTAGGAAGTTAAGTTCTTTTTGAGTTGTGTTGTTTGGTGTGAAGTATTTAGCGGATATTGGTGATACGTGGTCTATGGATGGTGAAGGAGTATGGATGTTATTTTCTTGAGTAGTGTTAGAGTTATAGGAATCTATGGATTCCGCAGGAGACTTGCTTCTGCTGCTTCTACTAGGTAACCTGTCCTTATCAGTTTCAAAGTGGAACAACTCATTCTCGCTTCTGTTATCACTGTCTTTTTCCTTTAGACCTTCATTTGTCTCTGTCTTTTCAACACTTGGGGTGGTCACGTGTTCAGACCCGTATGACGTATCTGGCGAAAATATATCTGTGTTACTTGATAGTGCATTTTTCACGTTATCGTCGGAATATCTCGGCTTTTTGTTCGACAAGGCTTTGTTGTGACATAAATGGCCTGGGGACCCGACTTCCTCAGTTACATCCTTGTAACCACCGACCGCTTCTACAAGATGTTGGGTGAAGTTGTCTAGGAAGCATTGAAGACCTAATCTGACCATTAATTGTAAAAGGAATATATTGTGATAGAGTTTGACGAATTTCTGCTTATTCGATACACCTCCAGAAAGAGATAAACTATCGATATCCGTCAACTTATGCTGATCAGGCTTGTCAACAGCAAAGTCATCATCTTCGTAGAGATTTAGTACATGTTTGAGTAACTTCTTCCTCGTCTCAGCCGGGCCTAAGGCTTTACTAACAGTATCAAATAAGTACCACGCGGCTAATACTGATGTGTCTTTATTTTGTAGCAACTCTATGTAATGAGACAAAAATATATCTAATACATCGAATTGATTGTAACAATTCACTTGGTTCAGGAGTACGTCTAAATGTGTAGCGCACGCCTGAATCTTTCCTTCAGCGATTTTCTGATTGAAGTACAGTTTTGTTTTATCAACATTTTGATACTTTTCACACTGTATGCCATCACATTCGTACATATACAGAATATTTAACTCAGTACTCGTTAATTCATATTCATGTAAAGTATTCAATAACTTGTATAAAATATTAAAACTTTGCGGGAACGGTATTAAATGCTGCATCAATAAAGGTTGGAGTAATTGCGCAGGAGTTGGTGCTGGCAACCCTTTATCTGTTACTAGAATCTTTTTTAACGGTTCCTCCTTTTTAGGAGTCAGTTCGTTTTTATAACTCAAGCTGGGTGGTTGGACGTTTAGCAGTAATGATGCTACGTAGCTGACACTTCTTGGTAACGCATTGTAGTTATGTTTTAATACAGTTCGGCAGGTGTTATATCGTTCTAAGAAATTGTCGCTCGATGTTCTAAGCGGACGCATATATGTATGTAGAAATATTTCCACGATCAAACATCCTATCACCAACATATCTTGGCGACGACTTTCAGTCACAAACTGCTTATATATCGCCGCATCGGTTGTATACCTCGTATTGAAAGATCTATTTTTTCTCTCTTTTAGCACACTTTCTAAATGCGCATCTTGAGTGAATTTCTTCAAATAATTTTGATCGTAGGACGCTAAAAACATGTGATTTGTGAATGCTGTATCATCAGACCCTTCCTTGTTTGAAACGGTGCTATCCTGCCTCATATCCTGCTGTACCGGAAACAGATTCAAAGTCGTAACATTTTCTTTATGTTTCTCCTTATCTTCCGCTTTGGTAAAAAAGCATTTCGTGCGGAAATTATCGAGGGATTCTATAGCTTGTATCGAGGCAACTGGGTTGAATTCTTTCGGCAGATATATTACTCCTTTCCCAAGTTCTGAACGTTGGACCCTGTAGTGTCGTGAATGGGAGGAGGCCCTGCCTTCATTTGGGGTTGTCTGCGAGTCTTCGAGTCCTTGGCTCTTGGATAAGGACCGAGCTCTGCTGGTACTCTTGTGTCGGGACCTGACCCTTTGGGGAGGGACGTTTAGTCGTGACACGTGCTGAGGAAGACTCGTGGATTCCTCTTCATCATCGGAAACGTCGTCTGAGCTGTCGTTTCGAAGGGATTTTTCTGTGGACAATGAGAAGTGATTTTAATAAAAGTCATGGTATAACAGAATTATAGGGTTTGGAACACAGGCTAGAAGGCCATGTACAAGACGATACAAACTGTATACGTAAAAAAAAAAACTTTGTTTGTAATAGTGTAAATAAAACCTGATGCTGGCACTGACGATGTTGCTAAGTCCCTTTCTACATTTTTATTTCGCATTTTGAAAGAACACTGTGGCCT
The DNA here is from genome assembly GCA_948473465.1 of Lithophane ornitopus. Lineage (NCBI taxonomy): Eukaryota > Metazoa > Arthropoda > Insecta > Lepidoptera > Noctuidae > Lithophane > Lithophane ornitopus. Next base: position 13,602,883 of record OX419622.1, on the reverse strand, counting down.
TTTGTACTCAGCAACGCTAACACCATTCGCTGATGCAGACATTAAGTCCTCAGATGACGGGGTATTTAATTTCTTTATAAACAATATTGTCTAGCCTAGAAAGAGACAAGGTAGATAGTTAATAGTTAAGCAGTACATACTAGCATCCTTCGGCGCGGTCCAGTGAAGCCGCGGCGGCGCGGGCGGCAGCGCGCGCGCGGCGCGGGGCGCGTGCGGCGCGCGCAGCAGCTGCACCGCGCCGCCGCGCCGCACGCGGCTGTGCCCGTCCACCAGCGACAGGCACACGTTCTTGGCTTTTATTGAGGCGGCGCCTGAGAGCCTAGGAACAATCATTATTATAACTGGATTACAACTGGAACTACGAACTCAATTTCGTACCTTACAAAGTTCAAATTCCAATGCAACCAAAAATGTAGGACCTTTTTATTACAAAATGGTCACTCAAAAATAATCTTAGATCACGTAACATGTAACATGAGTCTGACCGAATTTTGTTTTTGGTTTTCGGCAATTTGCGGTCCTAAAATACATTTTCGGTCGCATTCTACATAATATCAAGTAGAATGTAAATAATCTGAGATGCTAAATTGTGTTGTTGCCCGTTTATAACGACATCCGATGCGTATCAAATCTATACATTTACCTACTATTGCCTGATTCGCACTAGTTTTGCCTGTTGTGTCGTGTGCGACCGTCACATCAACTTAACAACAGATTTAATAACAATAGATTATACTCGTCACCTGTATCGTTACGCAAACACAACTTTAGCAACCAGAACTTATTTGAAAATTCGCTATTACATATACCAAAATGTGCCTAATATATTAAGTGCTCCTAAAAGTAAAAAACAACAAACTCACTTGTAACCAAAAGTGATATCAATCCAATGATGGAGATTCTCTGACACATGCGTGCTCTCCAGGGCTTCCCTGTGTTTTGTGATGAAGTCTTCCGCGCATGTCGCCCAGGACGGTATACCTAAATCCTAGAAAATAACACAATGTATGATCGGCGTGGTGCAGCATGTCTCGGAGTGTTCGCGTATTTAAAACATAGCTCTGTTTCTGCCAATCGTTTGAAGCTGACAGAGACGGAATGATGTTATAAATATGTTCAGCTGTAAAATAATTTAGCTTTTATTTAGACTCGGGTTTTTTCCCTTCTCCTTTTATCGTATAGATATAAACCACACAATTATATTTCATGCTGTCGTAAAAAGATTGTACAACGCGCTGACTGACTATTTTTTTATCATCGCATGGATTTAGCTTATATGAGAGGAGAAAAAGACTATTATAATTTCATTTCGTTATGAGTATTCATTGGTCAAATGTTCTCTTACCGGCAGATCTTCGTGTATGCTCTTAAACACAGTGGGGTCTGTGTAGAACTCAGGTATGCACTCGTCTGGCGTCCATTCTTGCATGCGCTGTATCGATGCAGGGTACTCAGCGGGAACCCACTTGTTTCGTACGTATTTGCAGAGTACTTCTTTTGGTGTTCTAGAAGAGAAATTATAAAGAAGATTAATAATAGGTCTTTACCTATGAAATTGCCGTTTTGTATGAAAAAATTTAAACGAATTTTTTTCATGAATTTTTTATTTGTATTAATCGAAGTAATCACCCATGCAATCAATGCATCTTTGCCATCGCAGTGGCAGTTTATTGATGCCCTTCTTAAAGAAATCAGCTGGACGGGAGGCAACAAATTCTTCAAAGGCATTTTGTACTGCCTCTCGGGTATTGAATTTTTTTCCCGCCAAGAAGTTATCCAAATTCTGGAAAAAGTAGTAGTCTGTAGGCGCAAGGTCTGGTGAGTAGGGCGGATGACGGAGAGCTTCCAACCCCAGTTCTTGCAACTTGGAGACCGTCTGCTGTGCAGTATGAGGTCGCGCGTTGTCGTGCAGGAGCAGCGGAGACGAGCGATTGACCAATGCTGGTTGGAGATGCGCCAGCTTCTCCATCATTGTGTTCAGTTCTTCACAGTACACATCTGCAGTAATGCTCTCCCCGTTTGGTAAGAAGCTGTGATGAATCACACCGGCGCTAGACCACCAAACAGTGACCATCACTTTTCTAGGGGTAAGTTTTCGTTTAGGGCATTGTTTAGGTGCTGAACCAGGATCCAACCAACTTGCTGAGCGCTTGCTTTGTAACAATGCGGTTCAAAATTCCTTCATTTGTGTGTCTGTTGAGCAGTGCAAGGCACGTCTCGACGCGTACTTCGCGCTGGCGATCATTGAGTTCGTGGGGCACCCATTTGTCAAGCTTTTTTTCCTTGCCAATTTGACGCAAATGGACCAATATTGTTTTGACGCTAACGTCGAAAGCTGCTGCTAATTCAGCCGTAGATTGTGTATCATCAGCTTCCACAATCGCCTTTAATTCATCATTGTCGACCAAAGTCTTCGGACGACCGCGAGGTTCATTTTTCAGGTCGAAATTTCCAGAACGGAAGCGAGCAAACCAATAACAGGTGGTGCGTTGGTTTGTAGTGTTAGCTCCGTAAACGTCGTTGATGTTGCGTGCCGCTTGTGCCGCGTTGCTGCCACGACGGTACTCATATTCCATAATTACTCGAATTTTTAACGTATCCATGATGACGAAAAAGATTGAAATGCGATGAAAATGTAACACTAATCAATAAAGAAATGACTACTTTTGGAAAAAAAAATCCATGTTTTTAAAATAAAATTAATTTGAAATTAGAATTCTTAGCCAAACAAAAATTATTTTGATTTGAAATGGCCAGTACTGCAGAACGGCAATTTCATAGGTAAAGACCTAATATAAAATTTAATAAAGGTGTTTTGGTGATAAACGAGATAATTATTTTGTCAATTGTATTTGTTGTATTTTCTGTGTTAAAATACAACAGCTTATAAATAGGTAGATATCGAATATCGAATCTATTGAGGAAAATATCGAATTTAAATGGTAGCTTATTTTTTACCTATTTATCTAAATAAAATGAATTGGGTAGTAATAGAAATAATATGTTATTTATTTCCAGTGTTTAATACTGTTTTGACTAGGCCAAACAAACCCCAACAAACAACTACAAAGATATGTAACACACATATTTAAACATCAATAATTATTAGAGGCCTGTAATTACACTTGAAACTTACCGACCATATTCCATTCACATAAATCTCAAATTCGCGCACACAAATCTGTGACAAATCACTGTGTTTATGTGATATCGGAAAACGCGTCAGCAACATGGTGCGGTATCTGGTCGGTACAGCTACTAACGTCGTTAATCAAAAACAGACCATATTGGCTTCAAATAAACCTCAAATTCGCGCACACGTACCTGCGTGCTAAGTAGACGTAGCATGTAATATCGGACAAGGCATCGGAAACGTGGTGTGGTATCTGGTCGGTACAGCTGCTGACATCGTAAGTCATGTCGAGCTGTCTGTCGCCCTTGTTCAGACGGTACTTCGACTTGCTTAGGTCTCGCCAGTTCCTTCCTACGAATGGAATGAACTAAAAAGTTATGGGTGTTTATAAAAGGTTTTAAATCCCTGTCAACTTACATTTTCGATGGTAACATAACAGTTAGCATGTTTCACAGCAGATAAGTTAAACCAGGGCTTAATGTAGCGAGACATCAATGTAAAACAAGCGACGGAAAGTTCGCTTTTAAAATTACTTGCAACATATTACTCGTGGCTAAGTAATAACAGCCGCACGGATCGATCCATCAGGTTAAGCTACGCTGCCATCTTTGCATACTGGGACACCTCCTTGCCCCGGAAAGCACGTTAAGCTGTTGGTACCGGCTGTCATATGTGGATTTTTAACAGTCGTTACAGGTCGTCAGAAGCCCGAAAGTCTGACAACCAGTTTAACCAAGGGGTATCGTATTACTCAGTTACTGGGTTGTGGAGGTCAGATAGGCAGTCGCTCCATGTAAAATACTGGTATTCAGCTGCATCCAGTTAGACTGGAAGCCGAACTCAACGTAGTTGGCAAAAGGCTAGGCAGATGATGATATTAGAAAGCCGAAAATACGTCGCATAACTTGCATTGTCGGTGCAAACACACTGAACTCTCCTCGCATATTTTTCCTTATATTATTTAGTCGCTAGATAAAGCTGGAGTCAGCAATGTTGATCATATTAGCCTTATAAATTTAATGATAATAGAGTGTTTAAAGAAATAGATTCCATAATCACTTTTTTTATCATAATCAATTTTCACAACAACTTTTATATTTATATCAAGCTGATTGGATTCAAAGATAAAAATATAAGAATTATAATCAATTGTTTGTATTGGTACTTAAGATAAATATTTACTTCCTGCTTATGAACTGAGAAATTTAATTGGTTGAAGCAATTTTTTTTGTTGTTTGTGTCATCAAAATTAGAGGTTCATGTCACTTTTGTTACTGAGTATTAAAAAATAGTATTCATTGAATGTTTTAAGATAACAAAGCTATAGTTATATCCCCAAGTCTTCCAATTTAAATTTTCCTTTGTAGTTATCTGTGCCTATACATTTATATACACTACAAACATTACTGATAATTTACGAGCATCTGTGCAGTAGATAACAATAATGAATCATAATAAACACACTATTATCAAACAAAACAAAAGCATTACAAACTACTACTACTACAAAGGCTTACCACATCTGGAAGAGAAGTCAGTCACCCAAGGAAGCATGAAATGTGCCTGAGGATCATTGGCAGACCTTCCAGCTAATGTGTTCAAGTGAAGGAGATAGTCCAAGTTCGATATCCTGCCTCTGACCCAGAGCATACACAGCTTTTCCAGCTGCACAGCATCTTTGCGCCAGCACCACTCCTCCCCCCTCTTTCCAGGGGGAACCTGACTTATCGCAGGAGTGGTCTGCTTGCTTCTATTGTGTTCAATGATCAGGGATGCATCCAAACAGTGTATATTGTTTGTTATCATTGGCAACACTTGCAGCCACAAATTCTCAGACAAATAAATGTCTTGGAGAGTCAGCATACCTAAGCTCAATCCTCTATCACTCATAGCCTTAGATAAATTCAACAATTGATACACAATAAACAGGCCACGGCTGTAATTCATATCTATTAGATTAGGACTGAAGTTTAAACAATCTAAAAGAGTGTTCTCATACTGTCCTCTGTATATAATGTAGAAGTTATTGTCTGATTCTATAGTGAACATAGCTGCTAGGAGGTTACCATGTGTTTCATACATTTTTAAAACATGTTTATTAGGTACTATCTCTTTGTACTCTATATGTCCAGCTCCATCACACTTTACCCTAATTATATTACATCCATACAAGCGAAGCACTACTTCAGACATAAGTTGATCATGCTCTAATAGATTCACTATGGTAGTTTCTTTACTGTTATCATTATTTTGACAGTACTTCTTATAAGATTCTTTCCATAATGTTCTTTGGTTACTTTGCGACACATATTGCAGTAATTGAGAGAATGTGAGGGGCGTCTCATTCGTGTTTTCATTGAGCTTGTATCGAGGCAGTGGAAGAACCTTGGACACTTTTTTATTCAATACCTAGAATACAAATGATTTTTATTAATTCTCAGTTCTAGCAGAAAAATCTTATTGTATTGATGAATATACATACCCTCATAAATATTTTTCGCCACGGATAAGGTACACTTTCACCAGGTTGCAAAGTAAAATCTACATTGTTCAGTGAGGTGTCCACTTCGAGGTTTTTTATCCATTTCTTCAACCAGCTTGTGTGGACGACGACGGTGTAAAGGCCAGGTGAGGCAGTGGGGAATATATTTTTATTACTTATACCTAATTCCTTAACTATATAATCCATTTCTAAAATAGTAATGATGTTTTGTTTTGTTTTGTTGCGTACAAAACTGCAGTCATCATTATCAATTTTGACGTTTCTTTGATATTGACAACATGATAGATGACATTTTCGTGTAATACCAGCTCTAATAAATTGAAATGTATCGTTCATAAATGAATGAATGTCCTTCAAGATAAAAATAACAGCCAATAGCAGATGCTTTGCTTTCAAATACTAGAAGATTATATTATTGGATAACAAATTGCGACTCTTCATTTAACTGTTATATTAATAAAGTACTACTACCATACTACGCACTGAGCAAAGATCTCTTCTTACTAAGTAAAATTCTTACTTTATATCATCAGAACCATCAGACACAGTCTTTTATATCAGACTTGCCCAACGCGAGTGTAGGCGATTTGCAACAGTTTCCTTATGTTTTCATCGTCAATGCCTTAAAAACATTTATTTCTAAATTTTCTTTAGAAATGTTATTCCTGCATATGCCGCCAGCATGGCTGCAACCGATTTACCGATCTGTTTTTATGATTCAAAGCTTCCTTACAGAATCCCCCAATGAGAAAGTAATATTGTAGGTATTAACTGGTCTCTTGTACCCTCCATAACACGATGTTGATGTTCGACGTTATTACCACAGAGCATTATATACCTAATACTGGTATTTACGCAGTAGACCTGTTTTCATCAGTGTGACTGTCTGTGACACTGGCATGGCCACCATCAGGGATTTTAATTTTGATACTTAACACAAAAAAAGTCGCCAAACCTCCACAAACATCTGAATTTGTCGGTCACTAAAGTTCAAAAGTTATTAGGGTCTTTATGTGGCTGATCTGGGGAGCATCTCCCCCCATGTCAGTGTCAGTCACACTTTTCATCATCCTAAAATGGTCTGGGAAATAATACGTACCTAGCCAGATTTTAGATAAATTTCGCTATTTATTAGATCATAACATGAATACAATACTTGTATACCTTATATTTTAACAAAGTTAAATGTGTTTTTTTGGTGTAATAACACCTAGGAATGTTAGGCACTAAAAATATTGGGTATTAGCACCAAAATGTTAATTATATTAAAATACTACTTATGACATGCTATCACAACAGATATTGGTCCTTGTACATAAATGCTTAATGTCAACAGGAATATTCAAGACTATGGAACAGTACCACTTATTTCTAATAACATACATAATTATACTTTCTTACAACATGATATGAATTAACGTAATGTAAAATTATAGAAAAACTTCATGAGTACCTCTTTCGGTAGCACACAAAGCATAAGAAATGATATAATTTTTCTATTCAATTTTCCCAGAAACTCTCTTCAAATAACATTTCCACAAAGTATCTTTATAAATAACTGCTTGGGCCTCTGGGCTTTTTGCCGCCACAATGCCCCTCCCTACAACTATGACATCAGCACCCTTTTCTAAGATAACCTTCTCTGGAGTATTGTAGACCTGGCCCAGATCATCTTTACTGCTTTCCAGCTGTACTCCTGGAGTCAGCTGTATGAGACCTGGGTCCTTGAAAGTGTCCTTATTCTGACAGACAAACCCAGTGATCAGCTCTGGATATTTAGATGCCATAGACACTGTTGCTTCTTTGTAATCTGGTGTTATTAAGTTTCCCTGCAGACAAATAAAAAAACAGTCAATTGAATGAATGTCTAATTGTCTATGAATTGGACTTTTATAAAAATTGCTGCATAGAAAGAAAATAAGATAAGCACTCATAAAATCTTTAGCATCTTACCTCACTGCTCATTTCAGCCAATAGGAACACTCCCCTATTAACACCATTTGGCGAATTTAGGGCTTTGAGTATTCCTTCACCAGGCAAAGAATGGGCAGTTACACAATCCGCCCATTCCCCAACTTTGTACAATCCTTTCAAATACTGCAAGGAGACCGTATGTCCAATATCAGCATACTTTCGGTCTTCTAGTATTAAAAAGTTAAATCTGTCAGCCAGCTGTTTAATTCTGGTAATAAAATCATTGTTGTAGTCTTCAATAATGTCCGCATGAGTCTTAACTAAACAGACATGTTCCCCAACTTTTTCTAGTAGATCAAGGATCTTTGTAGTGGATGTCAAGTCGACTGAGAGGCACAAGTTTGTTTTCTTTGTTGCCATTATGCCGAACAGCTGTTTTGCTATGCCATTCTTGGCTAGTTCAGCACGCTTCTCATAAGTAAGCAAGATTCTTTCCAAAGGCTTATCTGAAAAATTTAATAATGATATCAATAATTAAAGCATAATTATAGGTAACGATGCATACAGTCAACTAACCATTTAATAATGTGACAATAAATAATAGTGTTTTTATTCTTACCAATAACAGGAGCTTGTGTCTCCTTGAGGTAATTTTGAACCTTAATGACAGTTTCTTCAGTTATCTTCCCATTCTTTACCAATATATCAATCAAAGTAGACATTGTAAACAAAGATTTAATCTGTACAGAATCGAATTCAAGATTTTTGCTGCCGCCTTGTTCTCTGTCTAATATAATGACTGCGTCTGTGACTATCAAACCTTCTTTGCGTAAGTCTCTTACAGTTTCGAGCACACTGGAGCCAGATGTAACCACATCTTCAACTATAAGGCATGTTTGGTCAGCCTTGTAGTGGCCCTCGATGGATTTCTTAGTACCGTAAGCTTTTGTTTCTTTGCGTCTCATTAGCATGGACTTCTTGGTTAATACACTGAGTATTGTAGCAATGGGCAAGGCCGTGTATGGCACACCGCATAGGTGATCATATTTCAAATCCTTCATAGCAATTTCCAATAACAGGTTTGATATTGATTCCTACAAATAAATAGATACTACAATACATGGGTGACCATTTGAAACAATTATTTTAATAATGTTTATTTCTGGTGAGCCTCGTTCAACTACGAAACTAGTCAGGCTAACCCGAAACACGTGAGTTAAAAAATACACATGAATGAGTCCCAAGAAAGTTTAAATATTAGAAAAACACGACATGTCTACGTGGAATTTTTGATGGGATTTAATGATTGGAGAGCAATTAATTTATTAATGTGAAACACATACCATAACATCAGGGTAACTAACTATAACCCTCAAATCAAAATAAACAGGTGTTTTGATGCCGCTCTTCGTTGTAAACTGCCCAAACTTTACAGCATCTATCGAAAAGAGCTTAATTGCTAGGTCAACAAGTTTTTTATCATAAGACATCTTAGTTTTTAATAAATTTTCGGATTTACGCGTGAATTTCGACGGAAATAAACTAATAATTTTGATTGATTGATGGATGAACGGTGGATGATGAACGTGTGATCGTGGTGAGATGAACTTGGTTTGACACTTGACATTGACACAATAAATTCTATGGTTTGACATGGGTTTGACACTGGCAAGTCAAGATCGACGTCTTCCCGATTGTCTAGAAATCGCTGTTTTGATGTTTTTATTGTATAAGTTTGGGAATCTCTTCTTTTATCATAGCTATAGCATAATAGTATCGTTCATGGGTTTGAATGTGGTTCTATGGGCTTGAATCGGTTTTGAATGAATTTATATCTTTATTTTTTGGTCACATTTTTCATAGATTATTTTTGACAAATCCTTTGTCTCAGCAGTGTTGCCAAATACAGTGATTACTAGTATTTATTTTTATTTCTTCGAATATTTGTCGCGGTCTAATCAATAACATCTACATGTTTAATTAATTAATAGCATGAATATCACCATCCTCCTGCCCTTGCCCTATGTTACATGGGATCGTCGCAACACCTTTTCTTCTTCTGTTCTCCCTTGTCAACAGTCACGACCTTCCGACTTCCTTTTACATATTTCATAATTCACGTCTATTTATCTATCTTTTCTTTGGCCTAGAATAGCTTGAATATATTGCTATTGTTGTTGAAAAACAATAATTTATGCATTCACCTTTAATTACTCCAATCTTTAAGTGTATGTTAATTAACAACAATGCGGCCGCTCTAAAGAAACGTATACCTTGAATAAGTAGTAGTAATTTAGGATAATGATCAAAATAAAAAATCGTAAATAGAATATCAAGATTTACGTTTTCATAACTCAAACCAAATGTGAGAGCGGGCAACACTGTCAGTCACTTTCAAAACGGTTGGTGTGAGGAGTGCGCGTGTGTCCGACTTTTTCGGGTATTTTTATTTTTCGTATTCATTTTCGGGGTTCGTTGTTTGTATTTTACTTTGTGCTTATTTAGAAAAATCTGAACTTTTGTGTTAAATGACAGAATCGTAAGTATGTTTATGTTGTAATGTCAATAAAAACAATCATGTTGGCTTGTTTTAGTTACAGAACTTTTTCGCGCGCTTGAAAAAGAAATATAATTGAATGGTTACAAGTATGAGTGTTTGGTGTAAAATTATAATTAGTTCGACGTTTTTTAACCCGGTTTGGAGGATTTTGAATCAATGTCGGGCTCGGGCAAGGTAAATCCACCCCTCCTATCGGGTCGAGTACGGAGTGGGGTTCCCTCCCCTCCTTTAGGGGAAGTTTGGGTAGACAAAGGGTAGTCACCCCTAAGCAGAGGGGAGCTTTTGGGCCTTGGGCGATATCCGTTGGAAGGGGAAGGGATCACAAATTCAAGTTCAGTTTTTTTTGGCCCTTGCCCTTTCTAACGGTTGTGCGCGTGTGGGAAAGTTGTCTAAAACGACGTTAGAAGTTTCTAATCTGAACAAAGAAAATCTGGTCTGAAAAAGTTTGATATTTCAGGTGAAAGTATACTGAGAGGAAAATGGACAGTAATAATGGTATGACATTCTTTTTTAAATAATATTCAAAATTTCTTTTCTTTTTTACTCTCAATAAACCATAGTGATTCTTCCAGAGCCAGTACCAAACTTAGAGTTGGCCATAAAAAGAAGTATGTTAGCAAAGAATAAGTTGGCTATGATTGTGAAGAAGCCTGATGGAATGGTGCAATACTCATGTGTGGAGTGTTCAGCTTGGTACTGTACTAAGGAGGAGCTTGAGAGGCATCTGCTGGTCCATAACAAGGACTATAGGTACCTCTGTGGGATATGTGGCACTGGGTATGTTTTATTTTCTTAATCTTACTTGTCATGATACTAACATTAGCAGCAATAATGCTCTAAGAATCTATCAACACAACATAAAACTGAATTAATCAACCAATTGAGGTTAAAATTGATGCCAAACAAAGGCATTTCAATTTAATTTTCTTACTAATCTTACATCTAATCTACTCCTGAACTTATCAAATATTAGTAGAATATAAATCAAATCCTGCAATATATTTAAATTCTAAATCATCTTTTCAATATGTCAATTCCCTCCAACAGGCTAAAACGCAAGGAACACTTAGACAGGCATACCCTAGAGCACCAAGAAGTCAGGCCTCATGTCTGCCCTGACTGCGGGAAAGCCTTCAAGAGGAAAGAACATCTGAACATTCACCGGTCCATACATAGCGGGGACAAGAGTGAAGCTTGCCCTGTGTGCAATAAAAGTAAGGTTTTATTGTTGTAGACATAATTATATAAACTTCCCAATATTATCCAGTTAGATCTAGTGAGTCAGTGTAAACTGTCTGACTAGAGCTATGCCGTAAAACTCAAGACTCACGCACTCTTAAGGAGCAGCTCTAGAAAGAAAAAACTTTTTATAAAAAAACACAACCAACTTCAAAAAAAAACAAAAAAAGTGAAAATTAACATTAATTTCGGAAGTCTGTGTCTTTGTTTTTCAATTTTAGTTTTTTGCCACCAACTTCCGAAATTAAAGTTATTTTTCACTTTTTTTGTGTTTTTTTTTGTAAGTCGGTTGTGTTTTTTTTTTCATTTTTTTTTTTTCACTTTTTTGTTGTGGTACCTACCCCACACAAACTCAAATACCACTACTTGCTATGTTAATAACAGTGACGGAGTCAAATAATATATCGTCTACATAGACTAAGTGGGAAAAATACGTAATTATTGAAGCTATCTCAAAAACTACGCAAGCAAAATTAATAAAATTTTATGGGACCACCTCTGAAGCATGACCTATTAAACGAAAAAAGAATCCTCAAAATCGATTCATAATTGACGGAGTAATCGCGTAACACAAACACAAAAAAAAAAAAAGCAGACGAATTGGGAACCTCCTCCTTTTTGAAGAAGTCGGAACATAACAAACAAACGATTACTATAGACTATTTTAAGTTAGTCAACAAAATCAATACAATATGGATGACATAAATTATGTTGTACTTGTAAAATGCATTCACAATGTTTTATTTGTAAATCTAAAAAAAAATGTTGATAGAAAATTAGGAAGTAGTTCAGATACTGGATTAAAACAGTTTTACAGGTTTATATCATGTATGGCTTTTTTTTCTGCCTGATAGTTATTTTGGAGTTGTTATTTTGAAAAGAAACAAGCTAATTAATGATAACTCCAAAAAAAAACTAGTTGCAACTTCTTCCAAATCAAATCTTTGCTAAACTTAATCCTACTTCCTACTATATAATATTATAAATGTGAAAGTTTGTGTGTTTGGATGTTTGTTACTCAATCACGCAAAAACGGCTGAATGGATTTGGATGAAATTTGGCAAACAGATAGTTTATAACCTGGATTAACACATAGGATATTATATCCCGATATTCCCACGGGATCGAGACTTACGCGGGTGAAACCGCGGGGCGCTAGTAATAATTATAAATCAAGTGAGTTGTGGCTGAAACTAATAGGACAACAAACTGTAAGGGGTTCAGGGTCAATTTTATTACATAAGCAGATACAGATGTGGTTCTATGTAAATCTCTGTTCAAATAACATGTAAAGGGGTGAAGGTCATACAAAGGGTGTGTTTAATAATACTAACGGTTTTTAACTCACCCTTGTCCTGCTTGAGATATGTTTACAATTGAATAGATAGAATGCCATGACCAACCCCACAAAGTGCCTACCGGACTGACTGATGCTACCTGTAGCCTGCCAGGGTTGCAGGAAAGTCCGAAAGGGATACCGGGTTTAGAATAACCCGGTTTACTCAAATGCCGTTTCATTGCATTGAGATAAGGATAAATATTATTAACCTCTAGGTACCTATTACACCCCCTTTTTTGACAAAACTATGGTTGGTGAATACTGTGAGGAGTGCTATTTTCGCACGCATATATTTAATTTAACGGGAAAGGATAAATTATCCGACTTGTCATTTCGCAGTTAGCTCTCTGAATTTAATCATTCGTTATCATCACCAAAAAATGTACGGTCTACTACAGATTTCGAATACAATAGATGTGCTGTAAAAGTAGATGCTTACCTATGTCAAAGCAAAATAAAATAAGACTTGAGTGAAGTCGGCTGCGGTCAGCAGCAGTCTTTATATCACATCACAAATCTTTATTTTAGCCTTCTACCGCAAAGACCATTTGCGGAAACACCTACAGACGCACACGAAAGTGTTCATAGAGGAGAATACAGAAGTCGTCGATGACCAGGGATGCATGGACTTGGGGAGTGATCAGCTCGTGGAGATCAAGCAGGAGATCATTGATGAGTACAGCAGGCCCATTGTTGATGAGGAGCAGCATGATGAAGAGATGGAGGTAAGCGCTCATGGCGACATCATATTTTAGCCGTTTAAGGGTCTACCCTACCTCAAATTGCTTAACATGAGCCTCCGTTATGCCGAAAATACTGCAGTATTAATTTTGAAATAAATATAATATGTTAAAGTTCAGGATTGATGCTAGGTTCTATGTTTGACGAAAACACGATTACATAAAAAAATCTCGACAGAAAAAAATCCAAAGTTACCTCTAAACCGAACTATAAACCGCTAGTATTAAAAAAATACTTCAAAATAGATCATGTTTGCATAATAACTGAACTAACTATAAAGCAGGTCTTATGTTTTTAATTAAATACCATTATTTTCACCTTAAAAAGCTATTACCTAAACTATTCGAGGCTTGGAACCGCCAGCACCCCACTCCGTCTCGCTCTCACTCAGGCTGCGAGTAGTATGGTGCGAGCGAGATAAAAAGTGAATTTGAGCTAAGGTAAGGTAGGCCCTTAAGTCGGACAAACTGATAGTGCAGTCATCAGTTTTGTATTTGGTGTTTGTTTACATTTTATATGTCCGTTTGCCAGTCGGCACTTTGCCCCATGGAGGCATCACACGTTACACACGTCACAACATACTGTACATGGCCGTAAATATAGGACATCAAGTTTTAGAAAAGTTCGGCCTTGTAGAGTATTAGAGCTACGTCGTCTTACTTGACTGACAGTCTCCTAAAGTTAGATTCGTATAAGCGTATCAGCATATTTACGCCTGGATACAATATTAATGGTAAGAAAAAAAAATAGGCTTTTCTCAAGTAGGTATTTTGTTCTTTTAGTTTTCCATGATAAAACTTTATTATTTCATAGACAGTAAAAAGTGCATATTACAATGCCCCAATTATTTTGAACTATCGACTCGTCGATACGCGCTGTGGGGGAACAAGTGAGATGGAACCCTAAAATGCTCAATCAAGGCCAGACATAGCAATAGATAGGGTATTTACATCATAAACTCGAGATTAGTACGCCTAACTTTGTATGTATATGAAAAGCCTAGGTTTAGTTCAAGCTAAGTACATACTTGAACTAAAGCAGCAGGCATAAGTCGCTTTAAATCCTATCTGCCTCCATATATTCGTCCCAGAGACGCCCTTTCCCGAACCCCGTTTAAATCCCCTACAGACGCGCTTGCCTTGTTTTGCTCAGTTTAGGCCCGCTCGGAGCGTCTGTGTGTGTGTGTGTCGTTGACCGATGAAGCAGGAAAAACCATCTGCGATGATAAAAAAAGAGCTGAGATGAGAAAAAGAGGTAGCTTTTAGTGATTCTTAGTGTGATCACAATGTTTAAATAGAGTACCAACCTAGGTATGTAACGCAATGAATTACAAAAATATAGGGTAAAATTAAATAAACTGACGAAACTTCACAGAAATAATGGGTACTTCACATCTATCATCTATTGTACTTTGGTGACATCTTAGGTATCGATACCTATTTAATTTGACAATCGTTATTTTAAATTTAACCATGTTTTAACTAATCCTAAGGGGCTAAGGCCAAGGAATCCAGACACCTAACTATAAAAACTGTGAAACTGTTGCATTTTTTTTAAACCTCTTCTTGATACCTACGCAAGTTAACGTAAACATGTAATCTTTTTTAGGCACCAGAAGAAAAGTTCATCATTCCAGAAGAGACAGTAGGGAGACCGTTCATTTGTCTTGTGTGCAAGAAGTCGTTCAAGAAGAAAGAAAACCTCAAAATACACAGCTGGACGCATATGCAGAAGAACAAAGTTTGCTCCTTGTGTGGGAAAGGTAAGCTTAAAAATGTATTTTAGATGATAAGTTTTTGTAATAAGATTAAGTCATTTAATCTTTCCACCCCTGCGACACACCGGTGCAATGGCGACATGTTAATAAATCGAGATTTCTAAACTAAATCAAAGTTAAATATTAATGTATTCTACACATAAACCTTCCGGAATAAATGCTCTAAAATTGAATACCACATCAACATCCGAAGATCTAAGTGGTCGTCCGGTCTGCACCAATTGCAAAAGGAACTGATAGAAATCCGACGACTGACGAAACACGAAGTTTTCTGAGGGACATTGACAAAATAGTTGTACTGTACATACATACAGTTTCATAAGGTACACGCGCAAAGCTCCAACTGTCATCAACCGCATATAAATAAATACCTTATCAGCTCCCCGTCCTTCAATTAAGTCCCTTCTTCGGAAGGAGGGGGGGGCTACATCCGATGTAAGGATAACACAGTAGCCACCTACCACGGCTAATAATATCGTAGTGCGCAACCCGTTTCTTGAACGTGGCAATTACGACAATTTTCCCGGAATCGGTGAGGCTTTGGCAGTAGTCGGAGCAGGCATGCCTAGATAATGCTAGGGGGTAAGCGTTTTTGGAACTGTAAGATTCCCCGGGTGGGATATCAAAGTCAATTATTCAAATTAAACTCGCGACAATTTAAGAAGTCCGTTTTGACAGTTATAAAAATCCTATGTGTAGCGATGAAAAAAAAATTTGTTTCTTATATACTGATTCTCGAGACATATCGATTAAACATACTTAGAGAGTTTGTAATCGACGACTTATCTACATTGCTTAAAACTGATTCTCAAGGCATAACTTTTTATTACAAGTACAAGAACGAAACGTCGAAACGGACTTCTTAGATTGTCGCGAGTGTAGGCTGAGAATTAGCACTTTTTGAACGTCATCATTCCACCAAAATGCCTGCCTTTTACTATTTCCTAGTGCTTTAGCTGGGAAGAAAAAGTGTTACAACGAACCACATCTCTCTGATCACCGATACCCGGACTATCACTATGGGCTTTATCTTTCATTTTGGAGAACCTAGCTACTACTATCCCGCCTGACACTGACTGCAAAATACACTGTTAAAATACATACAATTTATTTTGGCATTATTCACAAAGCTTCAGCAAAGCCATTATTACTTAAGGGCCTACCCTACCTCAAATTGCTTAGCATGAACCTCCCTTATGCCGTAAATACTGCAGCATTAATTTTCAAATAAATATATGTTATAGTTGAGGATTGATGATAGATCCTATATTTGGCAAAAACACGATTACATATTTACAAATTTTCTCGATGGAAAAAATACCCAAAGCTACCTCTAAACCCAACTATAAACCGCTGGTATTCAAAAAATACTTCAAATTAGATCATGAAACTTTGCATAATAACTGAACTATAAAGCAGGTCTTACGTTTTTATTTAAAACATTATTTTCACCGCAATTACCTAAACTATTCGAGGCTTGAGAGCCGCCAGCATCCCACTCCGTCTCGCTCTCACTTAGGCCGCGAGCAGTATGGTGCGAGCGAGATAAAATTTGAGGTTGGGTAGACCCTTAACACGTTACCCGTACATGCATTTTCGATAAACTTGTTCGTCCATCGAGCGTCTTATAACAAAAGCCCCGAAGTTTCGCCGAGCCCTCCCCTGACGCTCTGTCAACACTCCGATAGTCGTGCACGTGTGTAGTTTGTATTTTATTTTAGAAAAAAGGGGAGGGTTACTTTTCAAACGGTTTTACTGGGCTGGCTGGGAATAAAAAAAATGTACAGCAGGGACAATAATGTTTTAGGGATATTCACAAGCTCTTTTCTGCTGAACTATCTATATATTTACCTGACTACGGCGTAGGAAAAAGGAGGGTTATTATTTTGACCGATAAGTATGTATGGTTGTATGTATGTATCAATTATGTGTCATATCTGCTAAACTACTCGTCACAATTGGACAAATGAGGTATCGTTGGAAGCGTCTTGATCGCCCGCTGGTTATAGACGTCATATTAAATGAATATGGAGAGGACATAAAGTCATGAACTTAAAAAAAAAAAATTGTTGAGGACGTGTTTGATATCAAATGAAAGGGCATAATTAGCACATTTCAAATATATATATATATATATAACAACCCCAAAAAGTTATAAAATAAAACCCAACTACGACAAAAAAGTCAACTAAAAAAAAAACAACCAACTTCCAAAACAACACTAAAAAAGTGAAAAATAACTTTAATTTCGGAAGTCGGTGTCTTTGCTTTTCAATTTTCGTTTTTTGTCACCGACTTCCGAAATTAAAATTATTTTTCTCATTTTTTTGGAAGACGGTTGTATTTTTTTCTAAAGAGTTTTTATTTTTCACTTTTTAGTTGTGGTACCTACCCCACACAAATTAGAATACCACTACCTGCTAAATAGCAGTGACGGAGTTTAATAATATATCGTCTACATACAAAGTGGGAAAAATACGTAATTATTGAAGCTAACTCAAAAACTACGCAAGCAAAATTAATAACATTTATAAGGGACTACCTCTGAAGCATGACCTACTAAACAAAAAAAAAGAATCATCAAAATCGATTCATATTTGGCGGAGTAATAGCGTAACATACACACAAAAAAAAAAAAACATACAGACGAATTGAGAACCTCCTCCTGAAGAAGTCGGTTAAAAAGGCAACACGACTTCGCAGACAGACAAATTAAAAATCCGGAGTCACACGTATCTGTTTGATTTATAACACGTGTGACTCCGGATTTTTAATTTGTCTGCCTGTGTGTAAGGTATTTTATCAGGGATCGAAAGGTTGTCATTCGAAAGAGGCAAAGTACAGCCGTTTATTATTTATAAAATATTTGAACGCGTGCCTGAAGTGCCAAAGCCAAGGTCGTGTCTGGGGGTGTGGTTACTCCCCTCAAATCGTTGGCAAGCCGAAAATAGGAATCAAGTTTCAGAATATTCCATTAAACTAATGAACTTCATGCCATAAATACCTACTGTAAGTCGGTTTTAAGGTACGTACCTTTTTTAGATTGATTTTATATATAACTGCGTTTTCCTTAAATTTTCAACTCGATATAAAATATGTTTGACGATCCGACTAGTAATCAAGTGTGATCATTTCAAATGTAATATAAAATATAGTTAGCAAGAAAGATTCTGCAGCAAGCTTCAAGCCATACATTTCAATCTATTTATAAACAAGGGGTAGAAGGCTTGCGCCCCTCCATTTATGATCCCGCGTTAACTTTGTAATATACTTTTTTTATAATGAAGAGCACGTCTTCGATGACTCAGCGGGGACCCTTCAATCCAAAAAGTTTTTACACTTAGCGCAGGTAGGTCTGACTCAGATGGTAGCCAGAAACGAAAAAAAAACCTTTAAGAATAGCGTTGTAGGGGAAAACTGACTCTATTGTTATCATGTTTTGATTCTGATTCCATTGTTGCATATCTAGTAGGGGGCGATAACATTCGGTGCATTTCACTTTTATCCCCTGTGTGGTGTCGAGGACCTAACGTTATTCAAGGGTCAGAGATAAGTACTCAAAAATTTTAAAAAAGTAATAAAAAATACTAACAAACCCGCCTGCAAAACCACATGACTGAAAAGAGAAAAACAAGGTTTATAATTTACTTATAGAATTTGGCGCATTTAAAAAAGATATAAGTACTTACCTACTCAAAAATAAAAATAAAGTAATTAAAAAAAACTTACAAACCCGACTGCAAAAACACAACTAAAAAGAGAAAAACAAGCATTATAATTTATAGAATTTTGTTATGGTATACGGATACAGGTCAAACACATAACCCTCCTTTTTTGGCCGCCGCAGTCGGGTAAAAATAGAAGCGTAGTAGAATTTAGTTAAAGTACTCGCGAAACAAGACAAAATAGATTTATAATTTTTCTATTGTATTTTATGAAACACGCTCGACCCGCCAAAGGAATATTATAGTTTTTTGCGTCTCCCATTTTGAGTCGCTAGGGAGCAACCCCAGCCCCTCCATTTTTTGCTATAAGATCATTTTATTTTTGGGCGAGCTAAAAGGGTCCCCCTCCCCTTTGTATCGGTTTTTATGGATCTTGGGTATTGCAGAGTATTTCTGAATAAATATGCAAAGGGTCTGATAAACTTGTACGGCTCAAAAAAGGATAAGTTTTACTTCTGAGACTAAATAATGGAAAGGGATTTTTAAATATTTGTTGAATACTTTCATGCTCCTCTTCATTCACAAGTTGGCTTGTGTTGTCAGCAAATTGAATTCAACCCCTCTAAAACCACGTTTGAATTCAATTCATGAATTCAACCCGGTTTGAATTGAACCCGTCTAAAACCAACAAAAAATATTGCAAAGTGTAGAGGTTGAAGTTAGCTGTATCATAACTTCATAATCGATAGCAGAAACTGCTCTCCCGAGGCTCGCTTGAATTCTAATATGAGATTTTCGATTCAAATTGTGCTTTAAATTCACTCGTAGAAGATATATTTCGCTAGACGAATTGGTTCGAGCCACTATAACAAATTAGGTACCTACTACCTTTACGGCAAAGTCCAACTAATAATCCTAAATGCGAAAGTGAGTTTGTTTGTTTGTTACGCTTTCAAGCTAAAACGGCTGAACGGATTAAGATGAAATTTGGCACATGGGAAGACTATGACCTGGAATAGGATATGGGAGAGAGGGAGGATACTTCTTATCCCGATATTCCCACGGGATTGAGACTTACGCGGGTGATACCGCGGGGCGCAGCTAGTATAATATAACATTCTTATATTCATTCATTCACTGACAGACAACGCACTGCCTAATTCTGTGGGTTTCTAAGCACGATATTTTGCATAAGAGCTCCGTAAATAACCTTGGCGAGCCTAGGAAGGATTTTGAAAATTCATCCTTTAGTAGGGGATGAAAGATTGTACGAAAGTTCGCGGATGGGATATCCCGTCAGGCGTACCCCGCTCACGGCTTCTGAAATAGTTTTAAATTCAGTTAGCATCCCCAATGGTTTAGATATTTTACTTTTGTAGTTATATTTCTCTTGTCCCATACTTTTAACCCACTGCGGCGAACGCAATAACGAAAGCGGGACGCTTTAATTTAGTCGCTTACAGAGTGGGGGTAGGGATGTCCCCTCGCTTCTAAGCGAATTGACAGATTTTGAAAAATGTAAAGTTGATCGATTGAATTTTAAATCCTGGTACTTACCTACTTATTTCTTGCTTGGATTTTTAGATTTTTATTTAACGATGACGTGTGCTTTGAACTAGGAAATTAAGAGTTGATCGACATAGTAGTGGTCAGGCTATTTAGACGTTACCTTATTTGAATACAACCGTCCCCTGTTGTGATTAATCTAAGTAATATTATAAACGCGAAAGTTTGTAAGTATGGATGGATGGATGGATGTTTGTTACTCTTTCACGAAAAACTACTAAATGGATTTGGATGAAGTTTGGCAAACAGATAGTTTATAACCTGGATTAACACATAGGATACTTTTTATCCCGTCGATTCCACGGGATCGACACTTACACGGGTGAAACCGCGGGGCGCAGCTAGTAATAGTAATAAAATGTTCGTCTACCCAAGACACATCTCGTCTAAGTCCGTAGGGACACCCCCATTCCCCCCTTTTCGATGTCAAAGTATAGATACAATATGATGTAGTTTAGCGTGGGGTCGTCGATAACGGTCTTGTCGTGACCTCAATCCCCCAGTCGGTGTCTTAGAGCTTTACTCTTCAATTTTATGAATAGTTCTATGGACCACCAGACCCTAGCCTGCCACATTC
Organism: Lithophane ornitopus; assembly: GCA_948473465.1. Classification (NCBI taxonomy): domain Eukaryota; kingdom Metazoa; phylum Arthropoda; class Insecta; order Lepidoptera; family Noctuidae; genus Lithophane; species Lithophane ornitopus. The sequence goes on along the minus strand of OX419622.1, from coordinate 13,581,869 downwards.
CTTACGAATTGTTGTAAGTGATTCTAATATTAGTTCGCTTATTATAAATTTACCAAGTAAAAATTTTAAATCTTGAAAACTAAAGTACAGACACTCCTACGCTGCAATCCCACGCGTTGCACGCGTTGTTACCCTTCTTTTTTTTCCCCTCCATCTTGACGCGCTCGCCCCCTCAGTAAGGTTCAATTCTTGTAAACCATATTTTATTATTTTCGGGAAACTTCCAGTATACAGTGTTTGTAAAGAATATGAAATTGAAAGCCATTTACATAGTTTTCGCTTATATAAACACTAAAATAAAAATACAAAGTTCAGCGTATAAATCAACAAAAAAAAAACATCGTCCATGTATCCTTCCTTATCAATAATCGTTCAAAGGCATATAGTTCGTTTTTCCGTGAAGAAGCTTTTCATCAGCAAATGCGGCGAAAAACACTGGTATTGAATTTATTCAAATAAACATGTTCACTAGACAGTTTATTAAAACTTTTACTCCCACAGATATAAAAAAGGTTTTACCATCTGGAATTTCTCAGTAGCAGACCGTGGTCTCACTCGGCTCGCCTCCTTTTACATGGGCCTGCAACATAACTGGCGAAATGTGGGTGCACCTCTTGTCTAATCCTTCGGGGATTACAGGCGTGATCATATGTTATATGAAATGTATAACCGCCTTCTGCCTCCCAAAATTTCTTTGCGCCACTGCATTATCAAGATATGAAAGCAACATTATGCAACGTAACATTGCAGCATAGACTTGCTTTCTATCCTTGCGCAGTGAACGGGCTGGCCTTGCCCTCTCGTCCGTAGGCCTGTAGGGTCGGTAACTGCGAACCGGTTGTGCCCGTTACTTGCGATGGGCAGCTGACGTCATAAGGGTACATCCCCCTCTCGATGCGTCAAATACCTCGGGGTTGATGGTTTGAAGAAAAGGATTATCTTGTGTACAGTTGAATGATGTGTTCAATATTTGTAGCAGTATATTAAACAAAATCTTCGAGCTACTTTCGACCACCTCTTAATTAAACCTACAAAGCTGCAATTTTGCTTGCCTGCTACGGTCAATTTTTAAAGTTAAATTTACGAAAATAAGTGATGGGCCCCTTAATATTAAAGTTTAACTTTTACAATTTAATGATAAGGACGTCCAAATAAAACTATTTTTATTTTATCAGTGGTTCACTGACTGACCATTAGGTTTTTGATAAGCGGTCATCAAAAACCTAATTGTAAACAAGCCCGAAAGGGTGCAGACTTAAACTTTTTTCACACGGATAGTGTTGTCATGACGACTCCCCTTTATATGGTGGAGATAGATAGAGGGGGGACGAGTACCAATATTTGTATGAAACACTTTTTCATAAATCCTTTGCCGCCCCTTTAAGGTAACAAACAGTGCACCATCGACAATCAGTAGTTCATCTTTTTCGCACTGGTGACAATTTTTCTGGTGAGGAAGGTAGAGATAGACGGAGCAAAAGTAACGAGTACTCTACAATGTTATTTGTTTTTGGATAACTTCACAAAAATCATTGATTATTATGACTATTTGACGAAGAGAGATACAACGTTGCTTACAGCTAATTTTAAACTACGCTGGTGTCCTGCAGTTCTGCGTCTTAAATTCCTAGGGGAAGTTTCCCTAGGGGGGGGGCGGGGTTGTCTCCTTCGCCCACAATTCGGCAACTAAGATGTTAGACCCCACGGGGATTGATTCGGACGTAGCAGGGTTAATGATAGCGATATCAGCAACATGTCCTCATCCGGTCGATGACTCACTCCATCCGCACTCGTCCTACTGCGTATGTTGATAACGTGTGTATTTTTATGTATTACTCACCTACTACTTTTTTTCTAGTTGACTAAATAAAGTTTTATAAGCCTGGTGTACACGGGTAGAGTTAACGGTATAGTACCACGCACGGTAGATTAGTAACTATGCTACTAACTATACCAATGTAGACAGCATTCGGAGAGTAGAATACTAAAACTGGAAAGAGTTGAGTGACAAGCTACTGTACAACTTGCCTGCTCCCACCACGACGCCAACTCTACTCTACCGCACACTTTACCGCATACTTGACCCATGTATACGTACTTATAGTAGAGTAGAACTTGTACAGACGTTGTCTTTTTTCCATTGAGTGACGGACCATATTCGAGGGACGTACGTTTCGTGGCGTTCTAAGAAACACTACTTAGTTACTCTACTGAAACTTGTGGAGAGTATTACGCTAGTTGACTCTAGCGTTAACTCTACCCGTGTACACCAGGCTTAATGGCTTTCAAGTCGAGTAATTATGACGAATATTACAAGTGTTTCTAACTATATCGAGGTATGTGGGGAGGTTAGATAGGGTATGAGCCATGAGGAGATGATCTTCCGACCAGACGGATGTTGTGTCTGGTGGGCTACTGCCCGACGACAAATGCCAGGACGTTGCATATTTATGCTAATCGCGCGGTAAACTCTGCTTGCGCGATGCAGGATTTTGCGTGACATCAGTGTGATGCGTAGTTCGCATGTGGCGATGTGAATGCCGCCACAAGTATATCGAATTCCTTCACTTGTTCAATTACATTGATATATCATTGATTTGTATAGTGGATTTGTTGTTGTTAAGGATTCAAGGGTCCTAAAAATTTAGCAATATCAATTATGATTTTGGTTGAACTAACGATACTCAACTACAATAGAAAATGTTACATTATAATAACAATGAAATCCTTTGCGAAGAGTGAATAGAAATGGTTTCTGGCCGGTATGAAGCCGTGTTTTAGGTTAATTATACCACAATTACACAATTGCTTATAGGCGTAGCAAGGGGTGTCAAGGGAGAGGCAGGCTTCACGTAGCCTTGAACCCCTCCTACCCAAAGTACGTGATAATAAGTTTGTACTTGTTTGTCGCAATAACCATCGAGGCATGTCTTCAAGAAGTCTTTATCATTATCGGCGTCCTTACAAAACAAGATTTATCTTTGGAACCAGGTTTAAACCATCGAGCCATTTTAGAATTTCGAATTTTATGCCTATATTCTATTCTATTTTTAACCGACTTCTTCAAAAAGGAGGAGGTTCTCAATTCGTCTGTAGGTTTTTTTTTTTTTTTTTTGTATGTTTGTTACGCGATTACTCCGCCAATTATGAATCGATTTTGATGATTCTTTTTTTTGTTTGGTAGGTCATGCTTCCGAGGTGGTGCCATATAATTTTTTATTAACTTTGCTTGCGTAATTTTTGAGTTAGCTTCAATATTACGTATTTTTCCCACTTAGTTTATCTAGACGATATCCTGTTTGACTCCTTCACTGTTATTTACATAGCAGGTAGCAGTATTCGGATTTGTGTGAGGTAGGTACCACAACTAAAAAGTGAAAAATAAAAACTTTTTACAAAAAAAAAACCGTCTTCTGAAAAATAACGCAAAGACACCGAATTCCGATATTACAGTTATTTTTCACTTTTTTAGTGTTTTTATTGGAAGTCGGTTTTTTTTTTTGTAAGTCGGTTTTTTTTTTTGTAAAAAGTTTTTATTAAATGGCAAGCATTGGAAAAAACGGACAAAGTTAAAGTCTGCATAATGTTCAAAATATAATACACTAGCTTTCTATCTCACTCGTTTAAAGACGGTATATGTAGGTCTAATAGAGATCGCCTCCTCTTACATTGAACTTAAACATTAGGTGTACAATAGGTACAGTCACGAGCAATAACATAGAAACGCCCTTAAAATTCAAATTCATGTAAGCAACATTAAATCGCAAAAGTAAGTATGCTAACTGTGCCTAATAATTATGTAAACGTTAAATTGTGTCAAAATTAACTACACATTTTTATCAAATTTTCGTTAACAATAGATTACCAAAAAAATATATTCACTTTTAGTTACATAATTATGTACCCAAGGAAATTTCAAAAACATGTATATAGTACAGTTTTAAAATTATGTAAACAATTACAAAGCAACAGTTTCAAGCAGCTTGAGCTCGGAAATAAGTCGTAATCTCGTTCGTTAGAATCCTGAGCACAGCGAGGGATTCAAAGACACAAGATGCAAATAACTTTGGTCTCGTGTAACACATACAACTTTTCACCTCAGCAACGAGTACATATTAGGGGTTTAAATATTAAATTGCAGTTTTGTACTGAAAATCTGTAACTTCGACGCGCGCTTCTCTCTGCAAATAAAACATCCGGAGACACGCGTTAGCATAAATCGAACAGATTACGTGTGACTCCGGATTTTTAATTTGTCTGTCTGTGGTGTCTTGTTTATACCTTTCTAGTTGATTGACTTTTTTGTCGTAGTTGGGTTTTAGTTTTAATTACTATACCCAACATGGTACGAATAAAAAAATTTTTTTTTTGGTTCTGTCTAAAGGGTGACATTTTAGTTTAGTCCTCACATAGCCTAGCGGACGATCAAGAAGCTGCCAACGATACCTCATTTGTCAAATTGTGATGAGTCGTTTAGAAGATATGAGGGAACAGATGAACATACATACATACCGGTCAAAATCATAACCCTCCTTTTTGGTTCGCGGTATTCGGGTTAAAATTAATTTTCTCTAATTTTCAAAAAGTATCCATGTAATCTTTACTTTAAAAGCTGAATGCAAAATCAATTGAAAGTCAAAAATCGGGAAAAAGTAGTTGTACACTTTCAATTTCATTTTAATGTATCCATGACAATTTCTATAACACGTATACATTTGTATACATATTATTTAAATTGTCATGGATACTTAAAAATTATAGTGCAAGTGTCAACTTTTTACTGGTTTTGTTTCGTTTATATTACTGTGACACCAATAATAATATATAATATAAATACCCAGTTTTGACACAGTTTGACGGTTAGGTAATTTAGACAAAAATGTCGTACACATATTTTTGGAATGGTAGAAGTTAAGATATTTTAGAAAATGTGACAATGTATACATATTATTGCTCGTGACTGTACACCTGTGTCTTACCCTTCGGGGATTACAGGCGTGATGTTATGTTATGTGTAATAATAATAATAATACAACATAAGATCCACTGTGTTAGTAAATTTCTTATAATTAATGTTAGTAAATGTATTAATCATCTATATATAATGAATTCAAAATTATTTGAGTTCGCTTCATGTGGACGATGCACAAGCTAAACTACTTCACTCGTTCATCACCCCCACAAAACGTCTCAGAATAGGAGACTAGATGTTCTCCGCCACTGTCCTAAGAATACTGTTGTCACTGTCACGCAACCTTGTTATTACGGACGAAATTTTCTTTCGAATGATCGCGTAAGAGTCGTCAGTTCGATTCAGTGCAAACATCTCTGATGCGCTACAAAAACGGGGCAGTCCCAACAGCATTCTGAAAATATTATTATATTGGATGTAATAAGTAGGTCTCTCAAATATGATACCTTAATCCGGGGAAGCAAGAAGAATTGCTAAACAAAACGATAAGAAACTGCTAGGTACCCAATTATGGTGACAAATCTTGCCGAGAAAATACAAAGACAGGAATATGGTTATTACTAAAGTGGTCCTTAATTCAACGGCGCTCGTCGTCGGCCGCACCTCTGCTCTCTGCTGCGTTTGGTAATCTGTAGATGTGCCTATGATGCGTCACGGAATGCTGCTTCACTCTGGTTCTTGCATCTAGGACATGTTACTTATCATAGGTAGATAATTTAATTTCGCATCTTGATTTTCTGCCCTCTTGAATTCTCGCTGACTATTCAAGATACTGGAAACTCTCCCGATTTTTCAAATATCAACATGGAAAGAATTATATATGGTTGTCGAAATATTGACAAAACCAAGGCTTGGAGCACTTCTGTTTTGAAAAACCACTTTAATAGGAAGAATTCCGTTTACTATACCAAGTGCATAGTTAGTGTGACAAAAGATTTAAATTAACACAAATTCGAATAGCACTACCTGCTGCATCATCCGTATAGGCTAAGGAAAATTACGTATTATTGAATCTAACTCAAAAATGCTCCCAAGCAAAGTTAATAAAAATTTAAATAGGTAAAAAAAAACAACCGAATTCCAAAAAAAATAGAAAAAAGTGTAAAATAATTTTAATTTCGGAAGTCGGTGTCTTTGCTTTTAAGTTTTAGTTTTTTGCCACCGACTGTACATCGAACACATTTTTGTGTTTTTTTTTCGTAGTCGGTTGTTTTTTTTTTGTTTTTATGTTTTTAGTTGTGGTACCTAACCACACCGGAAATATTCGAATACCACGACGGAGTCACATAGAACTTAAACATAACTAGCAAACATTACCCTCCTTCTGCGGCAGTGGGCTAAATCAAATGCTAGTGTAGGTAGCCGATACTCCGACGCGACACACCTATGGCACTCCCCTACTTGAAATCTCGCCCATGTTTATATCGTCAAGCGTGTGTATTATCAAGTACATACGTAAGTATGCAAATATCTAATGGGTGTCCTAGATCTCATACGTACTCGTGACATATCTACTGTTCGCAATGCATGAGCTGAAATTACATATTGTGGTTAACTAAGAAGTTAGCATAATGTTATGAGCACAAAGGATCAGTATTTATTTATTTATTAAAGAACACCAACAGCATATTTTAATAATGGTTTACAAAATTATTTAGTAAAGGTATTACTACTAATGTATACATATACAAGCTGTAGGTGTACAGTCACGAGCAAAAATATGTATACACTCAGCAAAATTCAATGACAATTTTTTCGTGGAATAACGATTGCAACTTTGAGATTATAACTATTTCATAATAATATAGGTTCCAAAATACTATGTTCCTTATAACATAAAATTACAATCAATACAGTAGGAGAAAATCACTTTTAAAAGTTGCTAAATGTATAATAAAATATGGTGCTCGTTACCGTACATACCTAACATTTAAAGAGAAAACTTTTTACAAAAAAAAAGACAACCGACTTCAAAAAAAAACACTATAAACGTGAAAAATAACTTTAATTTCGGAAGTCGGTGCTTTTCAATTTTTGTTTTTTGCCACCGACTTTTTTATTTTTCACTTTTTAGTTGTGGTACCTACCCTACACACATTCGAATACCACTACCTGCTACGTAAATAACAGTGACGGAGTCAAACAATATATCGTCTACATACACTAAGTGGGAAAAATACGTAATTATTGAAGCTAACTCAAAAACCACGCAAGCAAAGTTAATAAAATTTATATGGGACCACCTCTGAAGCATGACCTACCAAACAAAAAAAGAATCATCAAAATCGATTCATAATTGACGGAGTAATCGCGTAACATACACACAAAAAAAAAAAACAAAAAACAGACGAATTGAGAACCTCCTCCTTTTTGAAGAAGTCGGTTAAAAAGACATTTGATAGATAGATCACAGAAGTTAACAAAACAAAACAAATTATTTTGCTTTAAATTGGTTTTTTGTTTTCATTACTAATTCTAGAAACAGTGGAAAGAAATAAGTTTCATTACAAGTATATATTTAATGAATGAATTAGGTATATTTGTAGCTAAAACCACAACACGCTTAGACACTTATCTTAGACATAAAATAACATTAGTTCTTTGAAATACTCGTATAATTATGTATGTATACTTCCATCTGTCAAATCAACGCAAGCGTTTCATAACTTCGCTCAAAGGGACTCTGCTTAAGAATACCACACAAGACTCGACACCACCGGGGTACGAAAATAACAACATTTCCCCATAGATTGCGACAAGGAGACTTTTGACAGTGTCAGGTTCAATTACTGCGTCTTTCACTTCAGTCAGTTTCGCCAGTCGTTTCGCCAAGTATGACAGTTCAAGGCAGCTCGTTGAAAGCTTATCATCTATCTCATCCAACAGTTTCTTTAAACCTTTAAACATATCTTTTTGTGATATCTTTCCGGGTCGTTGCTTTTCGGAGCATTTGGGTGGTCTCACATAATTGACATAGCATGCTTTGTGGTAGTGCATGCCTTTGTCGATCATATCTTCGGCTGAACGATACCTGCGAATTTTTATAAACACGCCGTCATGGTTCCTGTGTGATGTATCGTAAATAAGCTTGGCTGCCGACAACCTAGACCTTCTAGAAGGAGCTTGACTGTGTGCCAAGTTCAGTTGTTTATCACAAATCAAACATCTTATAATTTCTTCTGAAGATGCGCCGCTTCTTTTGGGGTATGGAACATCCTGAATGACAGAAACTCCTTCAATTTTGACTTGAACTTCCTCTTCCGGTTCCTCTATTTTAATTTCTTGTTTGAGTACAATCTGTGGCCTTGCTCGGCGATTATGATCATCAAAACAAACATAGGAAGTCGCACATTTGACATGCCACGAAAAGCACTGCCTAGACAAACTATCATTGTAGAGAAAGTAGAACTTGTCGCGAGTATCATCTTGTCGCTCATCTGCAACATTTTTTATGGCATGATAAGCTTCTTCGTCTGGATCTATAACCAAATTTCCTGGTTTTTCACAAAACAAACATCCAATAATGGTCGGTCTTTCGAGACTAAATCTCGCGATCCGCACTGACATCGTGAAATCAATTTAAAAAAAAAATGTGTTAAAAATTAAAATCCAGACAACGTTCAGACGCGCAGGTACTGAATTTGCAACTGCAATCCATAGACTTTTGTCCTTAATATCTATTTGCTGGAAGCTGCGCGGCGCAGCGATCCCGCGGTCGAATAGGTGACAGCAATTCGGACGGGAGGGAGGGCGTTATCACATGGCCATAGAATAAATACTGGGAGTCCTACACAGATCTCCATGTTACAGGCATTCCTTAGGAACCAACGCTTATTTTTGTCCCAGGAACGGCAGTGTCTCAGGTGAAAAGCTCGGAACTCTCAAAAACATACTGCTGAGTGCAGCTGATATTGTTGATAGTAAGATGAAATTATTCAAGAACCGTTACTACATATAATAATATAATCATGACCTAAACGTCCTTCTAATAACCTACCAATCAATAAGTAGGTATTGTAATCGAACACAATTAAATACATCTTGGAATAAATCCTTTTTTTTTAATACTACTTATAAAAAATACCACTCCGAACCTTGTAACAATTACGAAGTACCTAAATACTTGCCACCCAAAATAGTTACACCCTCGTATGACCTACAATTTGTACAGCATAAACTGTATAGCGGCCTAAATCAATATCGAGTGCCCAGTTTACAATTACGTAGCGAACACATATGCGCACGTAGCAACCGACCAGTCGACCTTTTTAGACCCTCCCCTATTTTAGGGGCGATCCCCCATGGGCCTTACGAGGGGGCACGGATAGGGTGGTTCAAGGGACGCTAGATTATGGACGGTTTTAGAGATCTAATTTATTTTGGGGAGGGGCCTTTGGGGGGTTCAGACCGGGATTATTTTTAGGGTCGGCGACGACCCCTACGAATGATGGAAGCTCACAGTGACTGTTTCTTACCGGGAATAATTTTGGTTTACACATTTTATGTCGGTGATTTTTAATCATAGTGCAACAAGTTATTTCACTACACATTCATTCATGCTGCGTGCAGACGACTCTATTAATTATTTATTCATCTTTGGTTGATGGTTCACGGAATTGAATGGGCGTTATACTGACATAGTTTTATGCCTTTCCCGATCAATTAGGGAACACTGCAAAATTATATGATCATTTATCCGTATAGTATTGATTTTCGACGACCACTTTTCATATAATTTTGCGTTGATAACTTGATACCGCGATTGAGATTGAGTGTCAATTAAATATATCACTACATATTATGAAAAAAAAGTCCTCCGCCGCGTCTGTCTGTCTGTTCGCGATAAACTCAAAAACTTCTGCACCGATTTTCATGCTGTTTTCACCAATGGATAGAGTGGTTCTCGAGGAAGGTTTTAGTATATAATAACCGACATCCACGCGGGCATCAGCTAGTTGATAATAAAAATGTAGGAAGTGCCTCTGCTGCCGGCGCGCATTGCTGAATTTGGCTGCCGGCGTTGACTTTGGTTGTCAATTTAGCGTATGGAGTAGATAGGCAGGGTGGACGGGCATAATTAAAAAAATCCTATAATACTTTTTTTTTTTAAATTATGATTTAAAAAAAAAAAATGTATTATAGCAATTTTCTTTTCCATAATTAATTATTTCCATATTCGAGTACTAATAAATACTACCCGGAGCCGATCTAGTTCATTTTTGGCGCAGCTAGTAAACAACAATTTATTAACAGTTTATTTTCCCTTGCTCCTCAGCTTTCCACCTACAAAATCAGTTACTGAATCATATGAACGAGCACTTACAGTCCTACACTATGTACGTCGGGGATGAAGATTATAAGCAAGGGGAGCTGATAGAAACCGATGCATATGTAAGTAGCCCATCAGTCTTTACATAGCATTTAGAAGCTGCCTTTTTTGGGCACCTTCCAAAAAACGGACGACAGATGTAGACGTCATCATCTGCCTGGCCTTTTCCCAAATATGTTGGGGTTGGCTTCCAGTCTAACCGGATGCAGCTGAATACCAGTATTTTACATGGAGCGACTGCCTATCTGACCCCCACAACCCAGTAACTGGGTAATACGATATCCCTTGGCAAGACCGGTTGTCAGACTCGTGCTTCTGACGACCCGTAACGACTGTCAAAGATCCACAAATGGCAGCCGGGACCAACGGCTTAACGTGCTTTCCAAGTCACGGAGGAGTCTAAATATGTAAAGATGATCACCCATCCACGGACCAACCCCGGCAAGCGTAGCTTAACCTGACGGATCGACCCGTGCGGCTGTTATTACTTAGCCACGAGCTCCTCCTCCACAACAGATGTAGACGTACTGTCAGTAAAAGAGATACATCGGCGCGAGAACTCTGTCTATAGCGATATTTTTAGGGTTCCGTACCCAAAGGGTAAAACAGGCCCCTTTTACTAAGACTTCGCTGTCCGTCCGTCTGTCTGTCTGTCCGTCTGTCAACAGGCTGTATCTCATGAACCGTGATAGTTAGACAGTTGAAATTTTCACAGATGATGTATTTCTGTTGTCGCTTTAACAACAAATAACTAAAAAACAGAATAAAATAAATATTTAAGGGGGCTGCCATACAACAGACATGATTTTATTGCCGTTCTTATAAATAATGGTACGGAACCCTTCGTGCGCGATTCCGACTTGCACTTGGCCGGTTTTTTTGTTCTGGACCATACCTGGGAACCTTCTGGTTACGGAGATGTTGAAGGTCACAGTTCCAGCTTTTAAATGTTATAACTTAATTTGAAATACCCCCACGAACCCTGAACCGATGCATGCACCCATAAACACAATGTTTTTCGTGCATTACGTTGCGCAATACCGTAAGCAACGATTTTTTACACCAAAAATAAAAGTCGTTTCCCAGCAATTATTTGGTGCAATGCGTAGTCGACAGCTATGTAATGGGTCTTTTTACACCCTGTATGACCACAGATTTCTGAAACACGCTGTATAACGAATCTTATAACATTTTTTTCAGGCAACAGACAACAGCCTCCTAATAGCGCGTTCAGTTCGCCATCACAACGAGAGTCGTCCGCACGAATGTGATATCTGCCATCGACGGTTCAAGAGAAAACAACATGTAAAGGTGCATCGCCACGTTCACGACAAGCCTGTGTTGAAGGTGTGGTGCTCCATCTGCGGAGAAGGTACGTGCAATAGTCAGCTGTAAAGGCGATAGAGTCGAGAGTTCTGCCACAGACGGTTCAAGTATTTGTTTAAAAGCAACGGCGATTACTTTCTATTAGAGATCCCTTCACTATGTCCAGTCTTGTTTGCCAACACCATCATAAAAATGTCCATCTTCTGTTCTCGCCACCGACTTGAAAAAATATATAAAAGCAAAAATAGTTATAAGGCTCAAAAGTAGTCTAAAAGGACAGGTAGAGCTGGAAAAGCTTCATAAAAAACTTGAATTAATATTCAATTCTAGATTTATATAAATTGAATTTTTTGCTAGGTAACGTAAAATTAGTGATACTACGAATACGAATACCGATTGTACTATTTGCCGAATACGAATACCTGATTCTACTAGAGCTGCACGCAATTATTAGTCAAAGAATGTGAAAGAAGATTTTATAAATGAATCTTTGTGTCTGTCAACTCGATCGCAACACAATATCTATAATGGATTTCTAGGAAGTCATTGTTTCGTATCCGTTGCATCACTAGGAAAATGAAAAAAAAAAATGGATGAATGAATGTATGGTAAATGTATCGAGACTATTTATAAAAAAATATCGTATCTGTATACCTATATTATCAGGCAAATAATTTATTTATATTTTCTCAAAAAACAATTATTCATTCGACCAACAGTTCATCAATCAATCTAAATTTCGGGCAAACGTGTCGTACCTATTCCTAAATTACAACAAAACATTGCAGGTTTCCAAACGAACGAGGACTGTGAAGGCCACCAGTGCATGTCGGCATCACACGATATCGTCAGCACACATCTCGAAGAGCTTCCCACACAATTTGAAGAGCTCCCGCCACCGTCTCCTCAGGTCACCCACGAGGCCAAGAAGGAGAACAAATACCCGCAGGAATTTGTAAGTTTCAAAGTATTTTGATAATAATAATATTCAATTTTTTTGTTCTAATATTTAAAAATATAATTTGTATGTATTGAAAATGAAATACAGAAAAAAATAAAACGTACATTTTTATATTTTTAAATGTTTTTATATTCTAATATTTAATTTATATAATTAAATAAAGGATATTCAAATATTAATGTGGGAATCCGCTGGATGCCTATTGCCCAGCAGTGGACGTGTACCGTCTGAAATGGATGTTGATGAAGCAAGTATTTATATCAAAGAAGAATTTTCAATATTTCAGCATAACAAAGTTGGCAGTTACTGTTATCTAAATAATTATCATTTATTCGACAGATAACTTCGGTCGATGTATTTTATATCCGAACATCTGTCAATACTGGTTAAGCTTTTGAAAACACGATAAATAAAATGTCAATTTATCTTGTATCTAGAAGTTTGAATGTAGGTATTTAAACTGAATATTTGAAACGAATTTTATTAATGAAAACATAAACACATTCGCAATTTAATGATGGTTGATTATGACCTCTTAGGACAAAAAAAACCTAACTTCACCAAAAATTTCCATTTTTAACGTTTCAACTCATTCCAGGTGGACGTATCAGAGCTAGCAGCATTAGACAGCGTACAGTACGTGGATGTGGAAGAGAGAGAGCTGCCCACGCCCCAACGAGTGTTCGTCTGCAAGTATTGTTCGAAACCGTTCAAGAGGAAAGACCATTACAAGATACATCTGCATATACATACCGGGGTCAAGTCGTTCTTCTGTACCGAGTGTGGGAAAGGTTATTGACAATCTATCTAACTAATATTATAAACGCGAAAGTTTGTTAGTATGGATGGATGGATGTTTGTTAATCTTTCACGCAAAAACGGCTGAATGGATTTGGATGAAATTTCGCAAACAGATAGTTTATAACCTGGATTAACACATAGGATACTTTTTATCCCGATATTCCCACGGGATCCACACTTACGCGGGTGAAACCGCGGGGCGCAGCTAGTCTACAATATTTCCCTTATTTCTCCAAAAAAAACCATCCTCAAATATTTCCTTTTCTTATTCTAACCACGAGGGGCATGTGGCTAAGTAATAACAGCCGCAGGGGTCGATCGATCAGGTTAAGCTTCGCTTGCCGCGGTTGGGTGACCATCTTTACATACCAAGACCCCTCCATGCCTCGGAAAGCACGTTAAGCCATTGGTCCCGCTGTCATTTGTAGATCTTTGACAGTTGTACCGGTCGTCAGAAGCCCGAAAGTCTGACAATCAGTCTTACCAAGGGGTATCGTGTGACCCAGTAACTGGATTGTGGAGGCCAGATAGGCAGTCGCTCCATGTAAAATACTGGTATTCAGCTTCATCCGGTTAGACTGCAAGCCGACCTTAACATAGTTGGGAAAAGGCTAGGCAGATGATGATTCTAATCACGATTGTTTCTTAAACTAGAAGAATCTACCCTTTTCAGTTTGATGTATTCAATAATGGCGTTGTTGTACAGGTTTCTACCGCAAGGACCACCTGCAGAAACACATGCTGGTCCACAACAAGGCGAAACCTAAGAAAGAGATGCCTGACCTGTACCCCATCAACAAAGTACCTAGTAAAGTGCCAAGGAAGAAGCAGGTCTTACCTGAGATCACTATACACGTAAGTAGATTAAAATAATTCAGTTTTATTTTTCAAAAAAAAAAAAAGTTTTATTTTCACTACACAAATATTTGTATTTTTGTTTGTAATGAATAGACTCAAAAACTACTGGACCGATTTCGAATATTCTTTCACCAGTAGAATGCTATATTGTCACTGAGCAACATGTTCTTTACATTGGAGATTTTTTAGAAAATTAACAAACAAAGACGGTTAAAAACAAAGCTTTTTTTTTTTTTTTAAACGTTGCCCCACACTCGGAATTTCTTCCTGTATCGTGGGTGCGTTTACAAACATAGAAACTCACATACACTAACGCCCAGACCCGGAACAACTATTTGCAGATCATACAAATATTTGTTCCGTGCGGGAGTCGAACCCACGGCACGTTGCGCAGCAGTCCATCGCTCAGCCACTGCCCCAACCGTGTCGTCAACCTTTCTTTTGGCTTTGCCGTAGTCGGGTAAACTTGTGAGCTATGTTGGTTTTTAACACTCATAATATATCTTTTGTTGGTAAAACGTCTCCGATTAAAATTATTATTCAACTTTCACTGGTCCGGTAGCTGAATTAGGGAACTGTAATTTATCTATTTTGAATTTCAGTCACTAAAATTACCACAAAGTACCAGCCCGGAGTCGATTTGTGCCCGGTTGGTGGCAATAGGCTCGCCTCCTATAACTAGAGACTTAAATATAATTGGTGATGTGTAAAAAAAAATAGCGCTTGTTCAGTCTGAAATGACGTGCCCCACACATTACAGTGTTCGTAAAATGCGATCGTGGGGCGCGTAATTTCAGACTAGACAAGCTTTACCATACAATTCTGTCTTCGGGGAGCACTGGCTGGCGTGACGTTATTTATCTTATAAATATAATTGCAGGCACCATCAAACACGAAACTCCGCGTGCCCCTTCAAATTAAAGTCCCCTACCAAATGGTGGTGTCTATGGACAACGGAGAACAACGCGCCGTCACCATAGACCCGCAGGGGTCATAGTTATGTATTTGTGATTTTGTCTATCATTGTTCTCTATTTTCATTAGTGTGGTTTTAAATTTATTGGTACATTAATTGTCTAACGGTACTTGATGAAAAGGGCCTGTTTTACAATATCCAGATAGACAAATTAGGAATGAAACCGACTTTGTATGAATTTTTCAGATTTGACGAGAATTTATTTATTTATTTTATTATTTATGTATACACAGTAACATAGATACAGATACGACATGTAAAGATTGAGTCCAATAGTACTGCTTATTTCATAAGAAAATGAATTTATCTGAATGTGGTAAAAAAGGGCACCATTAGTATACAAAATAAATACGAAATGCTGTGAAAATGCTGCATAACCCAACAACAATGGCAGGCTTTTAATTTGCAAAGTGATACATTCCAGTAATGCCCGCTGTTTGCCTTTCGCTCCCAGAGAATGGCAAATCATACTTACCTTCATACTTTACTTGTTTTCATGTAAGTACTATGATAGTAAAGACAGCCGCAATACTCTTTGAATGATAAAATACCTTGAATAAAGTTGGAAATTATTATTATAGCGGTTATAGTATTATTTCAATGAAATGAACTTATTTTTAGGATTGAATGTTGTTACTACTAATAACACAATCCACATGAGAAAACTAGAAACTATTTTAAATAATTTTAGTTTAGTACTGAGAATTTCTATCTTATATCATTTTACGTCTGCTCCATACAAAACTCATTAATAGTTAATTAAATATCTTTCTTTTAAAATATCTATTTGTATTAAGATTTGAACATAAAATTTTGTATGGAACAGAGCATTTATTTATGAACTTCATATTTTAAAACATTATTGTACATATTTGAAATGAGTGTAGAAAGAACGTAAGTAGGTGACAAAAGATGTTAGCTAGCTTTCTTGCTAGATACAAACATACTTAAAAATAATTCTCAGTTTTACTTTAGAGGTATATGTTACATGGTCCGGCTGGTAACGTTTACTCAACTTCTTCAATGACAGACTCATATTTTTATAATGAAAACATATCAATGATACGCCATCTGGTGATAAAATTAACAGCACAATATTGAAATACTTCATGTATTGTCGTCACGAGCTATCCGAGATTATCACACAACAACGTGGTACAGATATGAGGAAATTAGAAGTTGGTAGGGCCCGGTTGACGTTCTTCTCCATAAGAAACTTGCTTTGCAACGTCGGCAAACCAGCTTTAACTATCTCACCGCATCTTTGACAATTCAAAAGTAAATATTTTATTGATCATAAAAAAAACATTAAAACAATGAAACAATGACATTTAAACAATGGTTTGAATGATTGCGTCAGATGAACGCTTAGTAACGTCAGCCTTGGACGCCCTTTTCTAGTACCTACTTTACATACATAAACAGACTCGTGAAACTCGCCTTTTTTCCATGGGGTTAGCAGAAAATACAGAACGCCATCCGCTAAATCGAAATCAAAATATTTTATTTCACATAAACCTACATGGGCACTTATAAAAAGTCAGAAGCTACAATTCTATAAGCATACTCTTTGCTTCATTTAAGTCATCATACACGCACGCCGTTTGCGAGTACCACACACCTGACCTTTAATTATAAGTTTATCCTTGTCACCTACATTATTATAATATGCATGAGCACTGGGTCCAAATACATAGTATGTTGCCATGATCTCAATGATTAAGAATTGCATATCTCTCAAATTCTGCTACGAATTCTTTTAGTATAACATTGAATGTTTTTCGGTAATAAACTTTGATCTATATTATTGTGATTTGCTATGTATAAGGAGGATAAAATTGTTAGTTAGTAAGTGTGTCACTAATTGTGCCATGTAAACCAAATACTCGGATTAATTGCCAGATACAAGATTTTTTAAATCAAATCTAGCTTTATTTTTCTCAAAAAATCTCGTGTTGTTTTGCTACTCAGTGCCAAAAAAGTTACATTATTATGTGGTCAAATATCTTTCAAAATAAGTGGAGTTTTATTTGTTAAGTTGGGGCCAATACCTTTTCTCGAAATTATGTTTTATTTCTTGACATTGTAACTGGCAATGCAATCGAAATTAGTTGTAAGTATAATCTTTCTGTAAAGTTCCTCTATTTTGTCTTTTCACAGAAAATAACGTTGTGATTCTAATCTAAGTAAATGTGACATGGAAGTACAAAAATAAAGTATTTTGCACTCATTTTATTTATTATTTGCCTAAAATTGCCAAATATACTAGTTGTTGCCGAGTAGTATCCCAGTATTATATTACGTATATGAAATTGAGTATTTTGCAATGTCAATCATTGCAAAATACTCAATTTCATATACTATATATAAACATATACTTCGATGGTTCAAATAAAACTGCAATATCAAGTAAAATGTTATATTTAAGTTAAAATACGAAAGCACGATGTTGATAAAGGGAAGCTGGTTATAATTATGTACTATTTAATATTATGAGTTTTGAAAAAATATTGTGGGTTAGGCTCCTATCATACAGTCGGTTGTCCAAGTGTTGTAAAAGAAAGTCTTAATTTCGAGACTTCAAGTCTTGGGACTAATCGTATCACGAGTTCTTTGAGTGTATTGAGTCCTTGTGAGTCTTTAGAGTCCTATGAGTTCTTTGAGCTGAACTAAGTCATGAGCTTTTAAGTTGGTGTATTATGTTACCAATATTTAAGGAATAAAATGGGCTCAAAATTATGTACAAAATCACATGAATTGGCTACAAAAACGAATTTATTTACCTACCAGATAAGGACTCGGATGACTCAGTGTCGAGTTATTTTTAAAAGACTCGGTCTCGAGTTCTTTTAGACAAGACTCGAGTCTTCAAAATAACTGATTCTACAAAGAGAACTCAAGTCTTGTTATTGTTAGACGTAGAACTCGAGTTTCTTACAACACTGGTTGTCCAGAGTAGGAAAATAGCAAATGAAGAAAGAAACCATCGAAAAAGTTTTATATCGCAATGTTACGTCTTGTCTCCCGACATGGGGATACGCAAATGTGATGTCACTTTAAAAAATTCTACTGTAAACAATTACTTAGACATTATACAATTCAGAGAGTCATGATAAGTAAAGAAATATATTATCATTTGTTATTTATTCTCATTCCTCATGTTATAGCTCTATCTATTAGATTATTAGAATATCAGAGCGATCCATCAAGAAAAACACATGCAATCCGCACTTTAAAAAATATAATCCACCAAAACAAAAGTAAAAATTTTGTACTTTACCTTTTCAAAAATTACGAATACTAAAACATCTAAGACTGAGCGTCCATTTTACTATAAAAATATGTCTTGTACGTACCTATGTGAACCACTACCCGTAGGTACTATACTATCCTAATTTACAAGTTATGAACAAACATTCTATGGTATGTAACGGCTATTATATTGCATAAAAATTTACTTACATTAGGTACATTGAATCACATAAACGAACTGAACACCCCTATGGACATCAAACGAACAACAATAATAATAATAGAAAACAACCCTCATAGGTGTACAACATTTAAAATTTATATTAAAACATAATAAATGTATAAAATTTACATCACAGCAATATATTCATTCGAAGTTAGGCTCTGAACTCATCGAACATTCGCGTTATCCCGATTTCAGTACCTCGCCTTACCTGTACCTACCATGGCTTGGCGTATGCTGAGTCGCAGGTGACGCAGGTCCACGCAGCGCAGGGCAGAGCAGATTTTATAATGCATCAACGTACTGACAGTAGTTGCGGCGCAGGCACTTGTGATGCCGTCGGATCCCAGGCAGATTCCCGGCCACCTTAGGCGCGGGCTTGCGGACGCGAGCAATTCCGCGCAAAAACGGGAAAGTCCGAAAGGGATACCGGGACCTTGGCAATAGGCAACTGAAGGAACACGGTCCGCTCCGCCCAGAGCGGGAGAAGTCATTTGATGATTTCAAACACTCAAAAAAAAAAAGGCACGTGTGATGCAGACATGTGTCCTGCGTGTGGTCGTAGAGCCGGCACAGCTTTCTGCGCGACACGTGCTGTGCTGCGTTACATGCGTCTCAAAAACAAGTGACGACCAGCTGTCAGTGCGTTCATGCATTACAAAATCTGCTCTGCGCTGCGCTGCGTGGACCTGCGTCACCTGCATCTCATCATACGCTTAGCCTAAGGGCCGGCACTCACTTGGCGAGGCGCAGTGCAGCGCGGTTGTCACTGCGGCCAAACAAATATCGATCTTGCAGCGGTTGAGATAAAGTTGAGAATAAATAAACTACCGTTAGCTCGAGAGCGTATCGAAGCGGAAAAAGGTGCGGGTCGCAGGTTATTTATTTTAAGAAACGTAATGTTGATATTTGTTTGGTAGTGAGAAGCGCGCTGCGCCTCGCCAGATGTGCGTCAGCCCTAATTATACCATTTCATGCCTATAGTAAAGTCCTCACGCTTTCTATCGTCTTAAATACAGGCAGTGTGCGAACTAACGTTAATATTATTGCTCAAACTGTTTTTACATCGAGACCTGAGTATTTAAAATGATTTAAAAAAAAATCGAAACTCGCATCTCTTCAGACATGCCTCGCAGACATACATAAATGCGGACTACCGTAGCGGTGATAACATATTCAACTCAACAAACATTTTGCAAATAAAAAATGAAATTAGATAAATGTTTCTCTTAACAAAATAATTTTAACCAATTTATGTCAGTTAAGTGTCCCTTTAGACGGCCCATTTTCTCATTGGTTATCACTTGCTCTTGGAAACTCGTTACAAATTCTTTATCAATTTATTTACAAACATGTCCACTTAGTTCTCATGGAGGGAGTGAAGGTGGCTCGTCTATAGGCACTTTATAACGTTTTGACTAGATTGATAACATAATCGTACTTTTATTTTATCCACATCACATGTGGAAGACTGGTGCACCAAAATATAAAGATGTTGATCCCTATATTATTATTTTAAAATATGTACATTTTCTAACGCAAAATTACCGACACAGGCTTGTTTAGTTTGTGTGATCTTTTTGGCAATAATAATCTGTGGTTTTTAAATAAATATTATTACATTATATAGAATTTCATTGGGTGGTCTATTACCTATATACAAAATATTCGTAGATCAATGTATTTCTAATCGATAATGCTTTGAAGTTAGGTTTACTTATTTTCGTAATGATGTAAGGTTCTAAATATAGGTCATTTTAATATATTTGTACTAAAGAGGAGAGTTGATTCCTTAGTATAATCAGCCTAAAACGTTCCCACTGCTGGGACACAGGCCTCCTCTCTTCGAGAGAGAGTGGGCTATATGTAATCTACCTCGCGCGCCCAGTGCGGGTTGGTAGATGTAACATATCTTCGAATCTTTGGTTCTAGAACATGCTGGTTCCCTCACTATGTTTTCCTTTCACCGTTTTGAGAGCAGCGGTGATGATATTATCTACACAAAGCAAAGCGCTTGTCGGATTCGAACCGACAACTCTGAAGGCAGGCCGTTACCACTGGGCCACCACTCTCTGTTGATTCCTTGCATTTCTCAATTAACATTTTTTTTTTCTTGATAATAATCAATTCAATTGATGAGATGTGGCTGGATTTAAATTTGCCAGAGAAGGCCTTAACAAACGAAGATAGTTTCTAATTTAACAGGTAAGGCCATTAAAACATACATCTTTTTATAGGATAGAAAGCAGGCCATGAAACATCAGTCATTCCACATCATAGCAAATATTTACACTGTTCCACAATTCCACATACATATTTACACGAACGCTTGAATCAACTCGCCTCGACTATAGAAAAAGAAGTAAATATTTCATTTAAAAACGAAACAGCGTATCACGTCCCGAAATTTTTGGTTTTATAGCGCGATTTGATTTTGAACGCGTACGAAGCGAATCACACTTTCAATCTTTGAACGTAACAATATACCTACGCCATAAATTTAGAGTTGAGCCAGACCTATCCGCATTCCCCGTAGCTCTAACCCTTTCTGTGGCTCAGAAACATCTTTCACTTGGTGGAAAAAAAAAGAAGTACGAACGGAATCGGTAAATCGACCTAGCAAGCAATCGATATTTGCGAATCCAGGCGGATAGGGTTAGCTCAACCCTTAGAACGCGGTCGGGCCAAGCTTCGCTTCTAATCAGAGCATTACTTCCTTATCTTTGCCTCCACCTACAGTAGCACTACTCAAGTCGAGCTGCGATGAGTGTAAGCAGATCGTTGGCGTTCTTATCGTCGGTCTGCGGTCAGGAGGGGTCGGGGGTGGGCGCGGGGACCGCGTGCGCGAGGGGGGGGGACGTGGACGAGCTCTGTTGGGACATCTCGGCCTTCACGCGGCGCGCTATGTGCGAGCGTGTGTGCTTGCGGAGGTGGTCCTTGCGGTAGAAGCCTGGAAAAAAGATGGTTTAGTTAATGTCTGAATCCTCTAGCAAGTCAACTTGAAGAGCACTGGAAACAATCAGTAGGTAAAATTAATCAACTACTGAGCTAACTTTATATCCAAACGACCCGGGATATTCAAACGCCCTCCATTTGGCGCGCTTGGTGTAGTGACGTCACAAGTGAGAACGAAAGTGACCTATCTCTCTAAGTGATCTATCTTTTTGTAAAATGAGTTAAACAAAATGACTCAAAAAAGTACACTTTATCACACTCATATTAAAAAACAGACCATTAATGGTCATTTTCGTTCGTTCAGTTTCGTTTTCATATTAAAAAGTTATTCTAGAATGAATAGAAAATGTTCAATCCGTGGAACACATTTAATTTTATTCCCAAAAATCGTAGATTTTGACTTCAGTCACTTTCGTTCTTAGCGTCCGAAATGTCAAATACTCCTACAAAACTCGTATACTGTTACGTCACATCCGGTCTGACCAATAACGTCGCTTTTCAAGTATTTGAATTTCCCACAGTTTTTTGGCACTTTAAAAAAATTAATTGCTCGCTTAAAAAGAAATATTCAAAAATATTGATGGAGGCATAATTCTGAAGTAATATAGTTTATAAAAAAAATTACTTGAACCTTATTTGAATCACATGCATATTCCCTATTGGTTGTTCCGTATTGGAATAAATGCAATTTATTTTGACCCACCTTTCCCACACTCGTTGCACACATGCCTCTTCTCCCCCGAGTGTATGACGAAGTGCAGCGTGAGTTGCTCCTTCCTCTTGAACGCCTTCATGCAGACGGAGCACACGTGCGGCCTGTCGGGGTTGTGCGACTGTTTGTGACGTGTGAGGTGGTCTTTACGCTTTAGAGCTGCGTTGCAGATGTCACAGATAAATCTGGAGAAAAATAAGAATTTACATTAGATAAAAAAGATTAATATGATTTTACTAGCCCCGACTTCCTTAAGAGGGACCTCTATCAAGTACCACTACCTCTAGCAGTTTCCTTTCCTGTTTGTACGAAAGAAAGGAATAGTAGAATAGTGGAAGGTAGAAGCATGGGCGTACCCAGCTTCTGGCCTAGGGGGGGCAAGTCAGATTTGTTTGGTCGGATCGTCCGCGGCTTTTTAGTCATACACACTACACAAACATCTACATGAAACCAGTGGCGTGCATAGGGTTCTAAATTAGGGCAAGCCCGCAGAATATTTAGGATTAAAATAAAAAAACAGCCAAGTGAGCGATTTACGGATTTTCTTTGTTGTTCATGATAACACCATTATTATAAGTAAGCGCCATCTATATTAACGAATGCGCGTAACCACACCGATTAGCAGGAACTTTTCACCATAGTAAATTCTTTCGCTTGTGACCAAATTGGGGATTTCGAAATTTGATTATTCCTATGACATGAATGATTGAGTTCGAGATTATTGACTGTTTTTTTTTATTGGTAGGCTTACGTTTGTTCTTGTGAATTATGATTGTATTAGGGCAAGCCGGGCTTTCGGGCTAGTATGAAAGTACCGCCCCTGCATGAAACATTAGGTATATGTAGTGTAGTGTGTAGGGCAAACAGCCGCAAATGATCCTGCTTTATAGGTAGTAAAAAAAATAAAAGTAAAGACATGTTTGATTTAGCTCCTTCAAAACAATAACATGTCAAATAAAACAAATGCTAGTCACTCACAACCTCAGCTCGCAACTCCCTATGGTAATCTTCGTCCGCCATCGTCACGCGCGGTTTTTTGGCAATTGCACCGTGCATTTTGCCAGTGGTGCCGATTCTCTTGTACACCGAACTAAACTACCTAAACTATCACTAAAATTCCTTACTTTTGACTATGGGAATCTTGGAGCTATTCTGCCAAATAAATTCTCTAAATTTTTAGAGCCAGAGGCGCGCATGCACGGCAGCCTCGACGTGTTTCTAATGGAATTTTTCAGTTTTTGTATGGAAAAAAAACGAAAAAAAAAAAAAAATATTACCTTTATGTTGAGAATTTGGGGTTTAAGGGTTTCCTATAGGTCGAAATTTTCATTATTTTTGTGATAGGACACACCGTTTTCGAGATATAAGCAAAAGAAAATAAAAAAAATACAGTACTGTTTTTTGTAACTGAAGTCGAGGTGTTGGTTTGAATTTTAGTTCATGACATCTAATTTTATTCCACACATTTTTAATCGCGATTAAATATAGTCAGATTTAGTTAGAGGATTTTAGATATAGGACAAAATTTTAGGTTAAATCGTCAAATTCAGAATAGCATTTTCACTAAACTAATCTCAGTGCCATCTTAGTGCTGTCAAACTAAATTATAGTTAAGTTGTGTCATTTAAAGTCTATTTCAGAATGAGTTTGATCGTTTGACAGGACTAAACAAAATTTTAGTGATTTTTAGTTTAGTTTAGAGAATTTTGTGACAAGAGAATCGGCACCAGTGTCTACTGCGCGGTTTATTTAAAAGTTAGAGCATATACACTTTGATTAGTTATTAGGCGAGTTCATACATGTTCTGCGAGATTTCCAGGGGGGGGCAGCCGCCCACCCCTGCCCCCCCCGGGTACGCCCATGGGTAGAAGGCCAAAATGATAGTAGTTTTGTGATTGAGACTATTGAGCTTGACTACTGTAATTGAGCTACACTGGACCCGAAATCTCAATTTTGACCAGCAGGGTTTATTACAGCATAATAAGTAGATCAGGCAGTCCCCAATCTGGATAATTGCATTTTCTATCTATGTATGTTTTCTTTAGTTTTATAAATTAGGGGAGTTCCTCTGACAGCTGGTTACCTCTACTGTACAACCCGTGCACATTTACATGGCACCTGGTTTAATGACATTTGGAGCTCCCCTCGACGGCGGGGCGCCGCGCGGGTAGCGGGGGGAGTATTGAGTTCCGAGCTAGGTGCCATTTTAATGCGCACGGGTTATAACTAGAGTCTGTTTTTTTAATCTCGTCACCTGTCAAATTAGTCTACGAGAATAAAAAACAGACTCCGGTGAAATACCACTAGTTAGCTTTGCCAAAGTTAAGTAAGCAATCGTAATACCTTCTCTCCATCGTGTGTCCCACTAGATGCTGCTCCAACAGCTCTCGTTCAGGATACGCCATGTGACATTCGGGACAGCAGTATAGTGTGCTGCCATCTGCAATGAATTAAATAGTAATGTAGCGTACTAATTAATCTATGGGAGAAATTAATATGCAAGAAAAACAAACTTCTACAAATCCTGAGTGCAATGCAGTTTCCACATTGATGATATGAAAAAAGTAAAGTTCACGAATGCCGATTGCGTACGATGACGCAGCGTAGGAAGGGCCACCATAAACTGGACCGACGAACTGGTGACGGTCACAGAAATTAGCTAGATGCAGTAAACGTAAGACTGATCTTTAGCATAATCAGCCTATAATATTCCCACTGCTGGGACACAGGCCTCCTCTCTGTGAGAGGAAGTGGGCCGTAATCTACCACCCGGACCCAGTTGGTAGATGTCACATTCACATGTCTTCGAATTTTTTGGTTCTAGGACATGCCGGTTTCCTCACGATGTTTTCCTTCGCCGTTTTGATAGCAATGGTGATGAATGAATTTACGAAAAGTCAAGTGCCTGTCAGAAGAAAGACTGGTCTTTGCGATGCTAAAAAAACCATATATCCGGTAGTGGAAGTTTTTCGGCTAATATAATTAATTAATGCCTTACCTAAAGCAGTAGTCAGTCGTATCTCTTACCTAAAGCAGTGGTCAGTCGTATCTCTTACCTAAAGCAGTAGTCAGTCGTATCTCTCCCGGTTTCGGACGCGGTTTCTTCTCCTTCATGGATTTCTTTTTCTTCTTCTTCTTAGACATAACGACGGTGTTCGTGTTCTGGTTCACTGTCTGGTTGACTATTGTCGATGTTTGTACCACCACGCTGTTTACTGCGTTCGCTACTGGCATCTGGAACATGGAACCATTCATTTATCTTTTGTAAGCTGATTAGAAAGAAAAAAAAACTAAAATAAAGGGCCATTAGTGATGACAGGAAAAATAACAAATATCTTAAAACAAAGAAATCTTATGAATTAAAATAAGAGAAATATAAGAACATTATAATAAGAACATTGTTTTATTTATTTATTTATTATTTATGTACACACAGTAAAATACTTGGAGATACGACATAATTATAACATGAGTACAAAGGTACTGCTTATTTCTTAAGAAATTTCTTCCAGCAGACCTGCGAAAGGAGAAATGAAAAAAAAAAAGAGAAATAATTCTATAATAAATAACCCTTCTTTTTTGACTTCGTCGCAGTCGGGTAGAAATAGGCAGTCATGGGGAGTACCGACAGAAGTGAAAACTTAAAATTGGTATGTATGATATAAACCATCAGCATCATCATCATTCCCTGTATCACCTCCACAAAAATAAATAATAGGTACTATTAAAAAAACTTAAAACTAGTAGTAGCGCCATCCATATTTTATAACCCAGCACTACGCGAATCCATAATTTTACCCCCTACCAAAATAGCTCAAAGAGCCTAAGGAAGTTTTCACTCCCAAAATAAATCAGCTGTTCCATACATTTTGATCGCGTAGGTCACTTTGTATGGAACAGCAGATTTTTCTGGCTATGTAATTAATACAAAGATTTCAAAGTTCAAACTCACCGTAGCAATATTAGGCATAGCATTCAACGCGTTAGCATTCACAGTGGCCACGATAGTAGGCTGTTCTTCCCTCTTGCTCTCCACCACGGTCGCAGGCGTGGAGTACTTTAGGAGATGGTGGAGTGGTAGTGGTAGGGCAGATAGATAGTCGGCCACACCGCCGCCCAGAGTCTGCCACGTTGAGCTGTCTGTCACGTCACCGATGCCTGACGCACACGATACTAGTAGTGAATGATAAGGTGATATGAGCATGATGCATGATATGATATGCATGGAAAAGGGGTAATAGTCAGAAGAAGAAGGAATCGTAGGTGAGGTTGAAATGGAGTTAGTAGTTGGAGAAATACCGTGTCATGAAATGAATTAATGACGAAGAAACACCCACTGTTCAAATTCCACCTAGGTACCTACATGCTTAATACCTACTACTGTAACAATGAAGTGATAAAAAAGATTTCGTCAACAAAATAATAATGTCTAAACTAACTGTGGAAAGAAAACGTGCCACAGGAGAAATAATTATGTACTTAACTATTTTGTTACAAATATGACACTCGAGAAGCTGAATCCACTTATGTCTGAGCCGTACTTATAAGGCTACAACGAATCATAGTGAGTTGCCTTGCCAATACGGCCACGTTGAAATAATTTCAGAAAAGCTTGTAACTAGAAACTGTAAAGATGAGTATTCTACTAAGGTTGGTTCAATGAAATTTTAGCCTATTTCAAAGATCCCGGCACTATCTATCAGATACAAATATTGGACTGAAGTTTTATGAAACTATTTTCTGAATAAGTTAACCAAAACTATTCGCAGGTAGTAAAACGGGCCATAGAACATGCAGGACAAAGGATCTTTGAATTCCCTCAAAAGTTTCATATTAGGTAAATGATGGAATGATTGGTTCAATTGCAGGGTAAGTAACTTACTAATAAACTCCGCAGGCGCGGTGGTGCCGTTGCGGTGGTCATTGCGTCCTTCCTGCTTGATGGCTCGAGCCAAGGCTGCTGCTTCCTTAGGCTCGTGCAGCACTACAAGTAGTTGTTGTGTGCCTTGTTGTAACGGCGTCGCTTGCGCTACTGTAGTTAAAGAAATGGTGATGTTAGAGTCGAGACGGGTTTGGTTTTAAAAACGCTAAAAAGAAGAACATCGTCTCCGATGATATTGTTAAAAATTAAGAATTTTGTACACAGGCTAACTTTTCCAACTTCTCTAAGTACCGTCTCATCATCAGGAATAGGATATACTTAGCAGTCAACTGCACTGCTATAGACATGGCCTCGGCTACTCCATTCATTACATTCAGCTGCTACCAGCCACCCAAGTAACTAGGTACCAATGTGTCTATTGTAAATATTTTATTTAAAAACCAATGAATGTAGTATATATTTACCATTGATCCCTTGATGCTGCTGCATCATGGTAGCCATGAGGTCATGATGCAGTTCCTCTCGATACTCTCTCTTGTCCTGACGCTGCTCCGCCTTCAGATGCTGATGCACCGTCTCCGCCTGAACGTAGCTTGCCTGCCCACCGTACGCTATGTTGCCCAGGTTCACTGACGAAGACGATATCGTCTGGTATTTCACGCCAGTGTTCACTGTTTGCAATGAGGGACAGGTCGGTGTTTACATTTGAAGATACATTCAGGAATTTAAGACTAGTTTTTAACTCTAGAAATGTGTGATATGATCATATTTAACCAAATTAGTAAATGTAATCCTGGTTCACTAGGCTGTGATTGAATTTGCCTTCTTTCACTGGTATCAAAACACTGACTCACCTGTGTGTATGGGTGCCAGCCCAGCGAGCGCCACAGTGCCAGGCTGCGCACTGCTCACCACAACCACACTCTCCGCCTGCCTGAACTTGACACCATCCACGGCCACAGTTCCCGTGCCCGGCGCCACCGCGAACTGCACCCCGCCACCACTGCCCGACGTGTGGTACCGCGTCTCCTGCAGCACTCCTCCAGAACTACTGCCTCCACCTTCATATCCAAACTTTGCGGCGAACTGGTGTATAGTAGGGATCGCCGCCGCCGTCGGAATGTGACCAGTGAACGGAGCAAAGTTCATCGTCGTTTACTGAATCTGAAATCGCGGCAGACATGGTAATTACGCGAATAGTGTTACGTCAGCGGGGGTCGCAAGGTCGCACGCGAGATATAAAAAAAACTGCACTCGTCCTGTGGAGCAGGTGGAGTACACGGTGCGAACCACAACAAAGTGAATCAAAGGGTGCGGCCCCTAGTAGGGCGCTCACTCAACCCCCGCCATTCTGCCTCACCCCAGTCATTTCTAACGCTTTATTTTTACCGGCCCGCCGTCTCACACCATCGATCTTGGAACGCGCACTGGGTTGCCGCGACACGAGGAGACACAAAACAGTGGGAACATAATGGAATGGTTACCTGTCTTGTGTCCAGAAAATGGGTTTTCATTGCGTTTTAATTGTTCGTCGTTGATGAAATAAGTAAGTGGTGAATGTTCGGGGTGCGCGGACATGATGCGCGGCGCTCGGCCGGGCGGGGCGGCTGCGCGCGGCAGACCCGCGGCGGACTGGGGGCGGGGGCGTCGCCTGCACGACACAAGCACAGGAACCACTCAAAGGAGTAACTCTCTGTTTCAAGATCACAGCAAGTTCAGGGTCAACTGTTGGTACGTAGTATCTTTAGGAAGATTTGGTTCAAACAACTATGAGTTAAGGAAGAAAGTAGAAAACCTCAGAGTAAATAAACAAAAGCGATGTCTTTAGGTAAGTAACCTATATTAGGTAGGTACTTTCCACTCCTCTTTGTTTATAAACATGTTTAGGGACTGTAAAAATGTAAATGAGTTTGTTTTCCACCCCATCGACTGCACACATACCCAAATATTTAGGTAGAAACAGGTAAGCTGTGTAATAATGTTGCCGGCGTGTTTCTTGCAGCGTCTCATCTTGGTCAGCTGTAGGGGTGAAGAACGTTCATAACTCAATTTTGGCCAAATTGTTAGTTGGATCACTTGACTTCCAAGCTATCGAAATGCGATTAGAAAAAAAATTGTTTTTGTCATCTTCAAACGATTGACAGAAATGATTTAAATTAGCGCTAAACGAGTCATTTGTAGTGCGGGCGGGCATTCGTATGTGTAGTAAGATTGTATAGATAGGGAGATTCATATTCCTGTGTCAAATTTTGTTGTGGCCATTTGTTATTAAATGTTAGCATAAATTACTTATATCCATGATACGTACCCCAAGGGTGTGAGCATAAGTGAATTAAAGATGAACAAGGGGCAAATGGCCACTTTGGCAGAATCATAGAATTCATCGTTAAATGTCCACAAACTGACAATACTCATAATAATTATAAATAAATAAATAAAATAAAATGTGTTTAATTCAAGTAATTCAACTCATATACAAACAGATTCATAAAAAGATACAGACAGGTTAACAAGCATATACAAAAACGAACACTCAAGGTAACAGTATGCCTGCTGTAGCATTGCCGGATAAGGGCAATCCAGTCTGTTAGCGATCATCGCCAGGATTATTATGATCTGCGTGCAATTCGTATTACGAAATAATTCATCTGTTTGATAGTTTTATATGGAGATTCGTAAAATGGTCCACAAATTATGAATTGCATTTGTGCCAAATTAGAGGAATTGCTAATGACAGCTGAGAATTCAGGAAATGAATTACTTTTATTATTAGCTAATGTGGCCGTTTTAAACCGTTTCGACTAGTGTAAAATGAAAAACAATACTTTTCAAAATCAGTGGTTTTATTCTTTAATCTTACTCTTACGGTGTCTTCTTAATAAATAAAAGTTTCATACAAAAGTTTACACTTATAACTCCGGACAGAAGTTAATGGTCTATTCGCTCTAAATCTTATAATACTTGCAACTAATTTCATTTAAAATAAAAATAAAAAAATACGCTTCTAAATTGGTTAACTGCTAACGTTATCTTAAATGATAACAGATAAGAAGTAAAGTTTTCGACCGAAGTACGCACAATACGCCTAAAAAGATACAAAAAAAAATGAGATTTAGAACAACGAACCGAACTAGACTAAGCAACGTATATTAAATAGAGACTTATATCAACAAAATGTACAAAAATACAATTTATTATATTAATTACAGAATGATAAAAAACCAATGCAAGAAGTAGACTACATGAATTCATAAAAATACTCTCGATTTAGCTACCTGAAATAGGGAACTCTGATTCTCATGTTCAAAAAAGGACTTGCAAAACTTAATTAATGTTCATAGAGCACCTTGAACTCGCAATAGCAGCGTTCTAAGCTAAGACATACAAAACATGCCACAGTGTAGTGATGCATTACAAAAACTTAATACTAAGTACAAAAATATAATTTGAAAATAATTTACACCTACTTTAAAGCTGACAATATTAATATCGTGTGGTGGAAAAGCCTAAATTTAACATAATTTTATATTATGACTCGCGCAAATGTGTGTTACAATTTCAATTTTCTTGAACGTTACCAAAGAGAACAAACAGAGTGGAAAAACACCCAAAAATATAAACCAATTGAAGACTTAGGAAGGTTCAGAAAAGGCCTTTGTCAACATCGGAACACCACAGACTAAAATAAAATATTATCCGTTTTTTTACTATTTGTTTTTTAATCATAAAAATCAAAATATAATCTCCGACACACTTGCGATGAACTTAGTCAGCTCAACAAGTCCGTTCAATTGAGTCGCTAGGATTATTAAGCGGTAGGTTTTACACACATAATATATTAAACATTAATTTATTAAAATAGCACAACAAAATGAAATACAATTTCCAAAGACGGATCGTCTTTACGGAGAACATAGGTAATTATTTTGAAGCGAGTATAATCCTAGCACACTCAAACAAACGGACCATAAATAAATATCACAATTCGATGGAAATAGAAAAAGTTTGTATAGAAAATAAGCACATGGAAGGTAACGAGAATGCGATAGAAAGCGGGTAATGGTATAAATATCACAGTGACGATGATATTTACAATGATTCGTATTGATCACGGTACGTGTAATGTTAAAATCAAACGGGAGCCCATTTGAGAACATCGTTTGAAACGTCGTGAACATTGATTATACTGTAGATGAAACAAAACATTGAAAACTTTGAATATATCTAGTAAATATGCTATGATGAGCCTCGTAGTCTCCTACTGAGAATAGTAAAAAGTATGGTATGAATATTATCAAGATAAAGTATCTGCTTACGATGACGACTTTAGGACTTATTTTCAGCATAGAAAATACAGGCTTTTGTGGATTATGGAAACTATTATATTCTTCATCTTATTAAACATTGACACCTACCAAAAGAATGCAATTATTTCGATTGATCATTTGCCAAATGGGGTCACGATTGATTTTTCATAGAGAAAAGCTCAGCGATTTCTTTAGATTGTGCAGCGCTTATCGGAATGAGAAATGTCATGTCATGGTATTTTATTATAAAAACAAACTACGTGATATGTATCCACATTATACAAACATTATGCTTGAAGCTTCATCACATGTTTTCCTTCAACAAAACGAAGCTGGTACGAGTTTTGCATCTAATCTAATTTTCCCTTACAAACGACGCATGTTTTTACACGACTTTTACACTAGTCTCTTCATGGAGCTCAATAATTACCATTTTAGGTTAATTTCTATAGACTCATACAAGGCCACGACTTCGTAGAGTAAGAAAAGTCGCTATATTTGATACGACTTACTGAAATCTGTGGTAAATAATATTTATAGGTAATATTGATTATTCTAATTAATTAACGTCAATACTCGAGACATTTGCGGCCATAATACGTGCGAGTAGGACGGTAGATATTTCGTACGGAATTGCTAAAGACTCTTTACTAAGTCTCATTTCATCTCGCTCCCTCGTTTTATGACCGCTGCTGCCACAAACGTTGGTTTTTAGTACAGTCAAATTATGATAAGTCTAAAACGACTTTTTTTCTTTACTTTAAAGTTCAAGACAGGCACATTTTTAGTTCAATCCGTATCAAATATCACGACATTTCTCAAAGTTTTTATTACATTTACTTTTTACAAACAACTTTTTAGTTATAATTCGGCAGTGCATTTTGGGCTTATATTTCAAATTACGACTGACTTACCCTGTAATTGTTAAGTAACTGACGTATTGTTTGATGGCTCCATACAAATCACAACCAGCAACAATCATTATCATCCTTAATTTAATCCCAATAGTTTTACACTCATTCATACATTTTTTAAAATTTAGATCAAATACTTACAAAGGTCAATGCTAGGTTTTTAATTATTTTCTGGCCTCGATATGTTAATTTTGGGCAGTTTGGTCTGAGTTCGGAACATGATAGCTTAGAGTCCCGCTCCAATTATCAGTTTTCAACTCAAAACCACGTCATTTTCGACAGTTTTTTAAATCTAAACTAGTGCTTTAAGTGCTACTACAGAAGCGAAACACTTTCTGAAGCTTGTAAACTAATGTATCTTTCATAAAATCATGCTTAAAAAAGCACACATGTCCGAACAAACAGACCAACTGGCAAACATAGCCATCGTCTTAATTATTGTCATGAATTTACTCTGCAATGACCTGAGAATTCTGAGATGGACAAGGAGACATCACTGAACGAGCTCTTGGTGACGTCACAAATTCCGTCGACTTCATAATTGCTTTGCTTCCACTCTAAGGCTGAATTTCACTTGCATTTCATAAAGTTTCATGATCTATTTTTGCTTTAAGGTTCATGCACTGACTGATCGGCTACTTGACGTTGACGTGGTTGATCGGCTACTTGACGTTGACGTGACTAACTGTGCATCATCCTTTAAGACGTATGTGACAGTTTCAACCTTAGTGATGTTCCAATTTACTGGGAGTGGTTGTCAATAGTGGTAAAGTAATTACGAGATCGAATATACCATGGAAAAGCGCGAGAGTGCGGTAACAAAGAGTTACTAGAGATGACAGAAGCGTGACTGGAGTACCCCTCTAGTCTTGCATACATGCACCGCAATCCCGCACCTTCCAGGGTATTCAATAGGTGTTTAATTTGTGCGTAAAAAGATTATAGAAACCAGGAAGATACATGTTCCTTCAGTTTTTAAACGTACATAACATTACGTATCACAACGTACACACATACATTACATTACACACATACATTACATCATATTGAATTTAGTTGGCGCATACAATACGAGGAGTATTGAATGCGTCAACTAAATTCAATATCTTTATGTCTGTGAAGTTAGTAGCGGATAGAACTTGTGCATTTTGAACCGACTTTAAGAAAAGAAGGAGGAAATGCCAATGCCAAGACTTCCATTAATTTCAGAAAAATTTACAGAATAAACTTAACCGCAGCTAACATCAGACACATCCGTGACGTGTACTGTAAACACGACAACAAATTAAGCTATACATTTCCAAAATAAGCTGACTTCCGATTGTATAGGCGTCCGTACAATGAGAGGTCAGATTATCCTGGAAATGTAAAGCATTTGTCACATTAAAAATCTTGCTTTCCTGGTCTTAATCTTCCCTGTTCCTACAACCGTTCACCAAGGCGTCGTGTGTTTCGTGCGTGTCGTGCACGCTATGACGTCACGAGTGCTGTGCGAGCAACGCATCGAGCGTGCTTTGTGCGTTTTCCACCGCTTGTTGCTGACTGGCGGCCAGAGACGATACCACGTGCTGCGGGATGTTGATCTGCACTGGCATTTGGGAGTTGGAGCTTGTTGGTATCTGTGGAAATAAGTATTATGATCAAATTAATTTACAATAGATTAGGTATGTGTGTTAATCAAAAAT
Source organism: Lithophane ornitopus (assembly GCA_948473465.1). Classification (NCBI taxonomy): domain Eukaryota; kingdom Metazoa; phylum Arthropoda; class Insecta; order Lepidoptera; family Noctuidae; genus Lithophane; species Lithophane ornitopus. Next base: position 13,547,717 of record OX419622.1, on the reverse strand, counting down.
TCTCCAACTAGGCAGGTGATATTCCTGCCAGAGTGGCGGGAAAGTCCGAAAGAGATACCAGGGCCCTTGGCAACAGGCAACTGAAGGAACACGAGTGGGTTTTAGTCAGTAAAGGTCTGACACGCTCTTCCGCTTCGCCCAGAGCGGGAGAAATCATTTGATGATTTCCCACCCTCAAGAAAAAAAAAGCAGGTGATATTGGCTAAATATAGTGGGGTTAATTTTCCAGCAGTCATAGCCACGGAGATTATTTGGCGATCAAAACAAACTTATCATCATCAGAGTAGTATACAGTAGTCGACTCACTTCTGAACATAACTTTCTCAAATCACGCCACTGAGCTACATTCTCGTCCATTCTAATTCCTCTATACAAGATATGAGTCAGGTAATACTAACGTGTATAGTAATCTCAGGCATGAGGTTGTTATTCCCGCTGGAAGGCTGCGCGGGCGCAGGCGAGCTGTCACCGGCCGCTTCGTCGCGAGCTCGCTTACTTTCGTGTGACCTCGTGTGTTTACGCAGGTGGTCTTTACGGTAGAAACCTGTAAGAAATAAAAAGTCGTTGGTTCATGTCGTTCATGTCACAATACTTACAATTATAAACACAAAAAGGTTCTAAGCATTTTACATATACTACACATTATAATTTATGGCATCATTCAGCCGAAAAACGTCCAAAACACAGCCGCATATAGGCCTCACCCAAACATCGTCACAAAAACCGGTCCTGTTTCCGGCATCTAGCAGATTCCTGCCCTTCACTAGGCCAGGCAAAGCGTAAGAAAAAAAAATTGTGAGGCAGCTAACTTCATTCGAAATTAGCTTCTGATTCTGATAATTGTTGCTGACTTTAGGAATCACAATATTATATTATTTATTTCTTCCCTAAAATACAGTGTATCCTTAGGAACAGTAAGTATTTTGCTACCGATATTAAATCTAGGTTAAATAACATTATGTTTTAATCAAGTTCATTTTCTGCGTTTTCTGACCTTTTCGTAAAAAAGTTTTAAACCAATACTCTTTTGAAGCAGGAAATTTAACACACAGCCTTTGATGAATGTTTCATATTAATCGGGAGGATAATGTATACCTACAATCAATCTGCCTAGCCTTTTCCCAACTATGTTGGGGTCGGCTTCCAGTCTAACCGGATGCAGCTGAATACCAGTATTTTACATGGAGCGACTGCCTATCTGACCTCCACAACCCAGTAACTGGGTAAAACGATACCCCTTGGTTAGACTGGTTGTCAGACTTTCGGGCTTCTGACGACTCGTAATGACTGTCAAAGATCTACAAATGACAGCCTAATGTGTACCTACAATGGGTATTGAATACATTTCTTTTTCATCAACTATCTGTTCTGTCCCACTACTAGGCAAAGGTTTCCTCCATTAACTTCGACATTTTTCTTCTCACTGTCTTCTATAATGCCAGCCCCCTTTCCCCGCATGATTGGTTTGCGAAAACCGACTGTAATGAGTTAACTTAGCTGTTGTTTTACGTTACCTTTCCCGCACTCGGTGCACATCTCAGTCTTGACCCCGGAGTGTATGACGGTGTGCAGGTTGAGGTGTTCGCGTCGCTTGAAGCCCTTGCGACACACGCCGCACACGTACGGCCGCTCCGGATTGTGGCCCAGCTTGTGGCGTTCTAAGTGCTCCTTGCGCTTTAAACTGGATGAAAGAAATTACATATTATAAAAAACAACTTCATTACAAACATATTACATACAGAGTTTATTCGTTTTAATTCTCCTATTTCCATCCATTGTACTCATTATAAACAACTTTTCACTAACCCAACCCTGAAATCGCGAAAATTTGCTGTTTCCTACATTTATGTTCACATAGCTCGTCAAAATGTAGGGAACAGCAGATTTTTTTTCCCCATCTTTTTTGGATAGAAAATTTCACCCTGTATAGAGAGAGTTTTAGATTGGTTTCCGATTGGTGAGACAGGGATGCAGCAAACTACAAACAGAGGTCAGTTACTTATTACATAAATATTACATAAAGGGAACGAGACAGGGGTTCGACTGCGATCGTCGATTGTTGTACAAACATTAGGTGCTATCTCCACGTACCGGGGTATCGCAGCGATAGTCTCGCCCTGCTATCAGATTCCATAGAAACTCTATGAATCAATCTCTATATGGCAATATCATCACGGCGGCAATTTGATGGTACGACGTGACTATTGCCGCGATTCTCGCAACAGTGGAGATGGTGCCTAAGTTTTGCGACTGCCCTGTAAATAATACCCACCTCTTTCTTATAGCGTTGTTAACCCTAGCCAGATATAGTAGAAAATTACGTAGGCCGTAATGCTACTCTTGAGGGCCTAGACAAGTGACAATCGCTTCCAAAGCGTTTCGTATTTCTACGACTTTCAACAGGATTGACATAAGCTTTTCGATAGCTTATGTCAGTTGTATTCATTTTTGCCTTTTCCATCATCGTTCGCTGATAGAATGCCACTTTGTCTAGGACCTTATTACCTTTATTAAAGAAGATTATGAACTCACCCAGCACCACAAATCCCACAGATGAACCGCCTCTCAATCTTATGCACGATCAGATGTATCTCCAGTTGCTCTTTCTCTGGATACGCCATCTGGCATTCGGGACAGCAGAATATCGGCGAGCCGTCAAGCGCGGTCGCGATCACGACTTGTCCGGGCTTCGGCCGCGCGGGCTTTGGCGGTTTCTTCTTGTATTTCTTTTTCTTTTTACTCTGTATCCTAAGGGTACCGTCTGCAAAAGAAGGGGATATTAGTCACTGATAATAATTATGTTACAATTGAGTCACAAGGTCAGATAAGTTTAATCTTTGAAAACTTAGGATATTTTATCGCAAAAGTATACACTGACCTTCACAGAGAGATAGGACCTAGGGAAGATAATTACTTTAGTTATATTATATATAATTGTATCATCGCATTGACCCCAAAGGGAGGTGGACACTCAATCGGACTTATTACTTAACAAAATGTAGCAATTAACCAGGCTTAAGTCATCGAAGACAATAATTGGATAAAGAACCTTACGTTGATCGAAATACAGTTCTTAATACAAAACTCACAATTTAGTCCTGGTAAAAAGGCAATTTTTTGTAATAAAACCTTTACTTTGTCGGAATAGTTTGAAATACAAAAACTGGCTCGATGGACAAACCTTGCTTTGTAATAAAACCGATTCTGTTGAGATGGCTTGCTCTGTCACCTACTATGTAACTATGACAAGGCAACATATACTATACTAAGATGGATGAGTGCTCCTGGTTAACACAAAATCAACAAGAATCTGGTATTATTTTAAGATTAAACGAAACTACTAGTTGTCAAAAAAAAGTTTTTTACAGTTCCAAATTGTACAAATTGTTTTCAAATTGTTGATTTCGATTTTGCCCAGGCGCCAATAAATCCTTGTGCAGCTTTAAAATGGACCTCTGTGTGAGCTAGATGGCGCAGGCCACTATCATAATATTTACCTTCGCTAAGAACTGCTTCAGCAACTGGTTCCTCTTTCTTCTCGTCAGTGACGTCATCCATCTCTATCTCAATCTCCACAGGTTCTATTTTCTTCACGTCTGTTGGGTTTAGCCGTAAAAACTGTTGCAGGGAAGCCGGCAGACTTTGTGCTTGCTGTGATTATAAAATGTATGTAAGCATTTGATGGTTTACTACATAACAAGAATAGTACTTATTCACTGTTTCGGATGCGTATTATCTTTTTTGCTTGTTTGTGATAAAAAGTCCTAAATAAATTTCAGTTGCAAAGGAATTTGGACTTTGTCATACCTAGATTTAAAGATTTTGAATTCAAAGCCAAAATATAAGAAAAGTAAGTAACCTGTGGAGGCAGTGTGCTCAGGTACTTGACCAGATCCTGCTGATGGCACTGGTTCAGCTGCCATTGCATAGTTTCGCCTGCCTCCGTGCCTTGCGAGCTCTCCTATGAAAAACAACATTATACATAAATTAATCTGGAGTAGCCACTAGGTTTGACATCTAACGAAATAAACCAGGAATTTTATGTTCTTTTTCTCGTGTTGACTGACTTCTTGTCAAATTCTGACCAGCACGCTTAGCATGATCAGCCTAAATTGTTCCCACTGCTGGGACACAGGCCTCCTCTCTGTGAGAGGGAGCGGGCCGTAATCCACCACGCGGGCCCAGTGCGGGTTGAATGGTGGCGTCTTTGAATTTTTGGTTCTAGGACATGCCGGTTTCCTCACGATGTTTTCCTTCACCGTTTTTGAGCACGCGTAGCATGACACCATAAAAACGATTTTTGTCGACGCAAGAATAGACAAAATGACAGACTGTGATTGTTTATTTGTCATTTACCAGGTCAAATGTCATTCGACTCGTTTAAATCTTGGAATGTGAAGGTGATTGTGTGGAGGACAGGAAAGAAGGAAATATGATATTTTATTAAATAAATTATATAGATTAGGGATCCGCGGTAAAGCATACGAATGGTTCAAATCTTATCTGGAAAATAGAGCACAGCTAGTAGAGATAGAATACTTCAATAATAATATAAACGAACTTCAAAAGTTTCGAACTGACCTAAAGGCGATAAGTGCATCAATACCACAGGGTAGTGTTATTGGATGTCTTCTGTTTCTCATTTACATCAATGATCTCCCAAAATTTATTGCAGAAACCGGACCTTGCGTTTTATTTGCGGACGACATCTCCATTCTCACCCAATGCCATGACAATACGAACTTAAACAGTACCCTTAATGAAATTCTCAGGAAAATAATAATCTGGATGAATGAACACAGCCTTGAAATAAACTTCCAAAAGACTAAACTCATAACTTTCCATCCCCACCAAAAAACTCCTCTAAATGTACTTTTTTGCTTCAATAACCATATAATAGAAACAGTTAATGAATTCAAACTATTAGGCATAACCATAGACAAAAATATAAACTGGAAGTTACACATACAAAACATAAAATCTAAACTATCGAAATTTTTATATGCGTTCCGGGAAGTTAAAAAAAACCACAAATTTACAGACTGCTCTGGTTATGTACTACGCCTATGCTTATGCATGGCTTAGCTACGGCATTATTATGTGGGGATACAGTACAGATGCCCCAACACTATTCACCGTTCAAAAGAAACTTATCCGTATCCTGGTAAATATACAACAAACAGATAGCTGCAAACCCCATTTTATAGAACAAAATATTTTAACTCTGCCTTGTATGTACATACTTGAAATATGCAAATTTGCTCACAAACACCAAGACTTTTACACTAAACGAGAAGACATACAAACAAGATACACACTCAGACACAAAACACGACTCAACCTACCATCATCCCGCTTAAAAATACATTCTACAAGTCCTCTGGTTATGTCAGTAAAAACATATAATGTGCTACCAGAAACAATAAGAAAAGAAAAAAAACTCCATTTATTCGTAAATAAATTAAAACAGCTATTACTAAAAAAATGTTACTATAGTGTCGATGAATATTTAAGTGATAAATCTCTAAAACTTGAAAAATAAAATCTTCTGCAATTTTAATTCTAATGTTAATGTTATGTCTATATTTTTGGAATAAGTTGTATTGTAATAATGATAAGTCCTCTCCACATTAATTTAATTTATTATATCTTTTGCTGTGCCCGACAGGGTCCACGATTGTTACCTACCAAATACATGTTTACCACCTAAGCCTACATTGTGGAATGCAATAAAGAATTGAGTATTGAGTATTGAGTATAAGGTGAGACATGTCCGCTGTGTCCAACTTACCGCCTGGCCTCGGGACGAGCGGCGCCAACAGCGGTGCGGCGGACGGTGCGACGGGCAGTACTACAGTCTTTTTATTCATTTGTTTTAATCGCAACACGCTTCGCCGTTCGCTCCACGCGAAAATTCGCTGCAGCGGAATGTCGCGTGGCCAGGCGGTTAGGGGTTTATTTATAAACGTTGCTTAAAATTAAGTAATGATTTGCGACTGTTTAACCATACATTTTTGACGTTTGACGTTATTTAACTTTAAGCAACGTTTATAAATATACTGTTCTTAACATTGAGTTTAATTACAATTGCAAATAAAGCAATAAGTTTTCTTATTATTCGAATTTGACCTCTATCAGCACAACACAGCATTTTTTCCTGCGATTGTACAATCAGCTGCATATTATGCATCAATTAATCATCACGGTTTTCCTCGCAGCTTCTGTTCAGATATTTTTAATGTAGAAGATTCGATTGCTGACAATGGACTTCCCAACATTCACATAAAATCATATATTTTAGGACAGGACATTCATTTTACCTGCGGTCTGGCCGCAGGTAAAATTATCGGAATTTAGAATGAGAATAAGAAAATTACCATAATAAATACTCTGAATAAAACGGTTTTTGTTAAATAATAATATTCTAGGGATAGATTACGGCCCACTCCCTCTCAAAGAGAAGAGGTGTGCGTCCCAGCAGTGGGAATGTTATAGACTGATTATGCTATTATGCTTATATGCTAGAACTTGTTAACCAAGCAATCATGTTTGGGATTCAGCCATTTATTAAATGAATACTTATTTCTGTAGGTTACGTCCGTACTTCCTATCAGACTACTCTTAGAAGAAACACTAAAACAAACTAAAATACAATAGACGTAGATATATTTAGTAACCTATACCACTTAACTTGTTCTTCAAGAGTCATAAAAAACCTTGTAAGAAATCGACATGTGTTTCACCTCTCAACGAGGCATCCTCAGGATGACGATTGACCAGTCGCAAACCAGAACACGACGTGTTGCCACACCGAGCGCTGGACGCCTAGTGAATCAAATCGACTGACTGACTGGTCAATCGTAATCCTGAGGATGCCGCGTTGAAACACGTACGAGAAACACGTGTCGATTTCTTACAAGGTTTTTTATGACCCTTGAAGAATAAGTTAAGTGGAATAGGTTACTAAATATATCTACGTCTATTGTATTTTATAATGGATTTCCGCAAAGTCACGCCTGAATCAATTAACTATCTAAAACAAAATTATCTACATGGTACAAAGTGGGAGGGTACTCACATCATCATTATTAGCTTCATCGCACTCCTCCTTGATGATAATGTCCATGGCACCAGAATTGTTGTTATCAGACGTTGTATTATTATTTAGTGTCTTGTTCTCTGGGCCATTGATAATAATCTGCTGGTTCGGCGTTATGAAAACCTGCAAAATCATGTTTAATATGAGTCTCACATATTTCAGGGACACGTGGCTAAGTAATAACAGCCGCACGGGTCGATCCAAGTTTAAGCTACGCTTGCCGAGGTCGGTCTGTGGATGGGTGACCATCCACAACATATAGATAACGTGACTCTGAAAGCACGTTATTAAGCCATTGTTCCCGGCTATAATTCGAAGATCTTTGAGAGTCGTAGTCGACAAGTAGTCAGAACTCCAGTTTGACAATGAGTCTTTCCAAGGGTTATCATGTTTACCAGTAACTGGGTTGTGGAGATCTGACTGAATGCTGACCCCAACATATTTGGGAAAAGGCTAGGCAGATAATGATGAGCCGTATTTGTTGTAATTTTGTCGTAGCAGTATACTATAATCAGATAGTAGGTATGAGAAGCCTTTCCGAACATGAAAATCTCAGCCAAGGTGAAGATCATTATTAATATTAACAGCATTGTTGTGTTTCGGCCGTTAGAGTTAAGATAATCAGTTCCTCTGTGGTTGAGGATTCCGGGTGAAGGGGTAGTATTATGAAGTATTAATGCCATCATTATTCCAATGCCAGAACGGGATGGTGCTATCTGCCTTGTCTAGCTCCGTCTCTCTCTCACACTGGAAAAATGGTGGCATTAATACTTCATAATACGGTACCTGATCATCACTTACCATCATGGGAGATGTGAGCCAAGAGGCAATCACGTTGCGGAAAAACAAATGTTTCGATCTTCCTAAGTAATTCCTTCAATAATTTACACATTTGTCATTAAGCTTACCTGATGCATATTTTGTTGCATATGGTCCTTTTCTTGCGTCTGTTGAACTAACTGCATCTCATGTGGTAACGCAGCCAATACTTGCAGTCCTGGTGGTACAAAATAATGTGGCTAGTTTAGAGACAATGATTAATAGACGATATTGTAGCTTTGTCTAGGGCACATTGACATAGCAATAGTACCCTAATTTGGGATTAAATGTATTCTTAAATGTATCTATGTACCGTGTTTCTGTCAAATAAATTACTTTGACAATGGAATTTCGACTTTAAACCCCAGATTTTAGAAGTCATTATTGTGTTTTCAAATTTCATATCAAAATTCATGATTGATTACTTTTATTCATAGTCAAATTGCTTCCGCCCACGGCTGCCCGCGTGGTATGTCGATAAAAAAGTAGCCTATATCCTTCCCCGGAATGCCATCTATGTCCTTGCCAAATTTTGTCGAAATCCGTTCAGTGTTTTAGGCGTGAAACGGTAACATACAGACAGAGTTACTTTCGAATTTATAATATTAGTATGGATTTATATAACTTTAGTTTATTATGTTATCTTTGAGCTATTATATTATGTTTTTATTTTAAGTAGGAATCTATAATAAACGATTTCATTTCATAAATGTGAAAGCAGATTCAGAATTTAGAGACTTGCTCTTAAAAAACCACGTTAGCCTTACTAATATTATAAATGCGAAAGTAACTCTGTCTGTCTGTCTGTCGCGCTTTCACGCCGAAACTACTGAACCGACTTAAATGAAATTAGGTACACAGATAGTCTAGAGCATGAGAAAGGACATAGGCTACTTTTTATCGACACATCGACCACGCGGGCGGAAGCTACTTCACAATAATTTTATTATTCCCTTTTCCCAGTTAAATCTAGCATACTTCTCTGTTAAAACACTAATGTGAAAGAGATCAAAGTGATATTAAAGATGGGTTCAGACCGCACTAACGAAGCCTGTCGCTCGCCTGTCCTGCCTGTACCCCAGCGTAAAGCTCAATTTCCAACGAAGAGAAAAGAGATGGCTCGCGTATAAGATAGCGTTAGCCTTCAGACAGTCACTTGTGAACTGGTGTCGACGACTAATACTTTGAAAAGAAATCGTACCGTGACAGCCGTTTTTTAGGGTAACCGCAGTTGTAGTCTAACCGCAGTTGTTAGACAAAAACTTGGCATACATAAAGGAGGTAGAGAAAATATATTTGTCTCGTTTACTCCTACTACTGCTGGATCTAATAAGTGTGTCCTTGTCTCATAATCATAATTATTATTATTTAGGGACTTTTCTATTGCAACAACAACCCAGTAGGTTATTGTACTGTGTCGAAGAGCGATGTTAAAATACTGAAAGCCTGTAGTGTGGTTGTTCGAAACATCTTTTCACTTTGGTGGGAACTGGGCTATAGCACATCAATCAAGTAAGTTGCCACAAGTGCAAGTGCGTAGTACAATCGAGTGCACAAGTGTTGGTTAGTGAACATTAACAATCTTATGTAATGGCAACATCACCTGGTCGCAGCCTGAATGTACCTGAATGTGTAGAAAATTAACTACTGTAAATATCACTTGTATATTTCAATCTGTTCATGGATGTACTGTTGCTAAGAAAACTGTTATCATCGTCGAATAGTCGCTCAGCAGAAGAATATTATATGGTAAATACATATTGGCTCACCTAAAGTTCTTTACCCGAAATTGTTCTTCCTAATGATTTGTAATCCGAATGATCACTCTTCCTAAAATTTTTCATCCTAAAGTTTTCATTCATACTATTTGAAGTGCTACCGGCGATGTTCGGTAATTATGTTTAGGGATAAAAGCGTTATGATAAAAAACAGTAATATTTAAACTCCTAGTTTAAATATTATTTACATTAATGATATTATTAATTACAATTTTCGGAAACATGAGTGTTATGAACTGTTTTTATCATAACGCTTTTATCCCTAAACATAATTACCATAATATTTTCACTCATACTCAGAAGGTCAGAGTGTCGTCTTGGGGGCACTATGAAAAAAATACTTGGAAAAATTTCGAGACAGAATAGTTAGGAATTGTGATTGTTAGGATGAAAAAGGGTTAGGAAGAACATCAGACTTGAAAATTTACAAAAGAAAAAAACAAAATTTGTAAATACAGGATGAATTTGAATTCATGGGCATGCTCTTAAGGGATCATTGTACTCATCATTATAAACAACTTTCACAATGGGACCAGACGTAATATCGCGAAAAAAAAAAAACTGCTGTTCCCTACATTTTATGTTCCCATAGCTCGTCAAAATGTAGGGACCACCTGAGTTTTTTTCGCGATTTCTTTATATTTTTTTTAAAGTAAGACGTAGTCGATCTTACCTTCACCTAAGCTGCCCTGCCCGACTAGCTGTAAACCACCAGTTTCGTTGGTCTCCGGTGAGTAAGCAACAGTCAACACCGCTCCACCTTGAAACAACGATATTAACTTAATATTATCAGTATTATTGGTAATAGCACCTCGTTCAAAGGTCACTGTGATTGTTTAAAAAGTGAATGTTGCTTGAGAGTTGTTGTAAAAGAAACTAACTTTTAATTAAGCTTGAAATGTCTAATGTGTTTGATGATGCTAATTTTCCATAAAATAACATGTTATGAGCCAAGATAAAGTCGTTACTAGTATTCATTATACAAATTTTTGCACAACACGAGAAATGACGAACGAATGAGGAAGGATGTCGAGGAATGATGAAGTCTGCCCGATTTATTAATTGTCTTTCTTAAATCAAACTCAAACTCAACTCAACTCGTACTAAGCACGCGTTTAGACTCAAGAGGCGACTTGTAGACAAGAGTTAGCCCCGATTCTAAATCTGTGTTTGTAAAGTAACAAGACTTACAAGTATAAAATTACTAGCTGCGCCCCGCGGTTTCACCCGCGTAAGTCTCGATCCCGTGGGAATATCGGGATAACAAGTCCTATGTGTTAATCCAGGTTATAAACTATCTGTTTGCCAAATTTCATCCAAATCCATTCAGTAGTTTTTACGTGAAAGAGTTACAAACATCCATCCATCCATACTTACAAACTTTCACGTTTATAATATTAGTTAGATATATTTCATACATAGTGTACCTTGTTGGTATCCCTGTATTGGTATCTGCATCTGGTACTTTGGTTGCTGCTGTGCTTGCAGCATGCTTGGACTTAGCACCTGGATCTGCACCGTTGGTTGAGGGTCACCTATGAACATCATTGATATGGTTATATTTTGTAAAGGAATAAAATAACGACAATATGTGTGTGAATTAAAATAGTATTCTTCATTAAATAAAAACCGGCCAAGTACGAGTTGCACACGTAGGGTTCCGTACCACCATACTAAATTTAGCAACAAAAAAAAAATCGAAAAACAAAAAAACCTTTCTTGTATAAAAATTAAATAAAGTTAATTTAAGGGGGACCCCCTTAAATTAACTTTATTTTAATCAGAATTTCAACTGTCTACCTATTACGGTTCATGAGATAAAGCCCGCTGGCAGACAGACGAACAGCGGAGGCTTAGTGGCACCCTTTTTGTACGGAACCCAGAAAAAAATGTCCGGCAAAAAAGCCCCATTAGCTGACTAACAAATATTTGTATCATGAGTTATTCTTATAATTCATGCCAATTAAGAGTTACGGACGCACAATGGATCTGCAACTTAGATCAAACTCGGCACAATCTAGCATGATGCATTTACTATCAGGTAAATAAAAAACACAACATGACTGCCTTAATATCTGTAATTTACATATCCGAGATCGGTGGGGATATCCGAGAGCGTATGCTACAGGGTTCACAATTTGTTCATGTATTTCTTAGTTCTTTTTCAGCGACTACACGCACCCCCTGTGGGGTACGGACCTCGGCTTAGGGCGTCGCTGGGGGAGGTCAGCAAGGTACAAGCTGGATCTAATTTATGTTTCTTAGTTCCTAATACATACCAGGTTTAGCCCCCGCCAGTTGGATGGGCAAGGAGATCAGCTGGGGCGCGGCCTGGACACTCCCGTCCAGGGCGCGCAAGTACTGCACCCCGCCGTCACCCATCGCCATGCATACCTGCAACGTATGAAGATAATAAATAACTTGGATACAGCACTAAACGTACTACAGATGTGGGTACCTCAACAAATTAAGGCCTCCAGTCAGAGCTTAAAACTTAAAATCTAAGCGACTACACGCTAAGGGGGGTGCCCTTAGCGTGTAGTCGCTTAGATTTTAAGTTTTATACCTGTGGAGAACGGACCTCAGCTTAGGGCGTCACTGGGGTAGGACAGCAAGGGACTGTCTGAATCGGATAAATCTTGCTTATTGAGGTCTGTTATTTATATTCAGATAACTGTTGACGAAAGGAAATAGAACTAAAGCTAACCTTTTAATGCTTCAGTTAGCCATCCTTATCGCAATAACTAATATCGACCTCTCATAGTCACTACAATCTCATAGTCATGAACTCAATACTTGTAGTTTTCTAAGAAATTGTTCATCAACACGAACTCTTGCCTCGTTTTAACAAGAATAAATTAGCTTCGGGAATTTGTCTGACATCATTCAGGCGTCATTTCTGTTCTAAAATAATCGTTAGCATTTTATGCAGGTATGTAACAAATATAATATCTGCCTAACCCTCGGGGATCACAGGCGTGATGTTACGTTGTGTTTTATGTTGTAACGTATATTTAACATTAGAAGTCATAATTTCATGTTAGGGCAGGCTACACCTATATTTCACTAGTTAGGTTTAATGGCGAGCCCATTGCCATCAACCGGGAACAAATCCAGACTCCGGACTGCTACTTAGAAAAACCTAATAGAAAATAGCACTTTGCTCAACCTAGGGATCGAACCCTGGGCCCCAAGCACAGCAAACGTATTCGCGCACTACTAGAACAACGAGCCAGTCCTCGATCAATTTGCGCATCAATGTATCAATCACGTAAAACAAAAAAAAAAACTTACAGACGAATTGAGAACCTCCTCCTTTTTGAAGAAGTCGGTTAAAAATGGAAAATTGCAATTTTGATCGTTTCGGGGAACCCTTAACAAAGTCAAACATTGATTGCTCGTTACTCGTTAGTATCCATTTATCTATATTATTATTGTTTTTATTATATTTCTTATGACTCGAGTTAATTACACCTGTTTCTGTGACAAACAAACATATTTTTCTTTCTGTCTAACACCCTGAGACTGTTAGAACACATCCTTTGTTTGAGTTTATGCAACAATTGAATGAATGTGTAGTTTCTAAATAACGTCTGTTTTGCTCGGTACGGCTTTCACTAGTTGCGTAATAATAGTTTATAGGCATTTCTAGATTTCAAAATAATACATTATTTTTACTCTATCAACAACGGAGATGAAAATATTATAAAATCATTCGAAACTCTATCTCCAATGACTTGGAACATATTCGTTGTATTCCAAGCTTTTCACTAGAGAAAGTTAGTACTCGAAAATTATTCAAGAAGTTATAAAATACATTAATTGAATATGTGTTATTAGTATTACTTATTACACTTATTACTTAAATGCATCTGTTATGATGTGACTTCTTGGTCGTCAAGATATTTACATGATTATAGAAAACACTAACATTTTATTCTATTAAAGAGTTTACAGTACATAATATCTAACTTTCAAACAAACACAAGAATATAAATAAAATTGTATTATTTACAAATAGCGGTTAGTTGTTTACAGACTAGGAAAGACATCTCTAGTAAGAAATACCTACCTACAATATACATATAATATAACATCACGCTTTTAGCTATTCCCAGAAGTAGGTAGAAGTCAGAGTTGCTAGTTAGGGTTTTTTAATAGCCAATAGGTTTCAAAATCCTCAAATCTTCAAGCTAATAATATCCAATTGGAAAAAGCCGAACCGACCCAGGGATCGAACCCAAAACACTAATGGATCTTGGCCACTAGGCGGCCAAGACCACGACCAGTAGTCGAATCGACCGTAAACTTCATATCAGTTTCTTTTCAAGCAAGCATGCTTGCGACCACACGACCAATAACGCAATTATACCCACTTACTGAATCATGGAAATCTTGTTATTTAGGCAATTAGAGTAGAAATAATCCAGCGCTTTAAAAAAATGTAAATAAAGCTTGAAGCAATATCAAGATTATTCAAGTGAGAACACTTAGTACTACTGATATATCTTCAATTCTAGGTTCTCTGCTGCCCCAGAACGAATGAAAGAAAAAATCTTGGTTCTCTGCTGCTCCAGGAAGTAAGATAAAATACAGGGTTTTACTTAGTGTATTACCTGTGGCATGCCAGTTCCATTGTTGGTCACATTCTGCTGTAACTTAGCAACAGGCAGCTGGCCACCAGTGGTGACAAAGTGTGTGCCAGCGTTGCCCACTGCTGAGAATGTGGCGAAATTCATGTCAGTATCCTCCTCACTGGAAAATAATTATTACCTCTTTAGACATTACCTCCTTGATGCTCAAATCTATTTGGGTCATTGCCCACTACGAAGATAATAAAAATTGTCTATTTTTATGTCTAGTTTGAAAGACCTAGCTTAAAGTGGAAATCTTTGATTACCAATAATTAATTCCAATATGTTCTTGGTGTACCAATATTGGATAGAAAGATACATCTAGTGCTTTTAATGCAATCACTAATCCACATTCCGTTCGCAACTTAGGGTAGAATACAATACTCAGTAGTTCCTCCTACAGTATCAACATTATCATGCTAAGCAGTCGAAAAGAAAAGTCTAAGGGTTATATCAGACATTTCTCATGTATTCTTCTCAGGAATTTTCATAAGAAATAAATAATAATGACAATGTTTAGAAACACATTAGTTTTTTATTAATACAAAAATACAAGGTTTTTAGACTTAGGTGCTTATACATTCACATAATAATATACACATTTCTTTCTCTGTTCAGACAATAGCTTAGTAGAACATGGGAATACCAATGACCTTAATTTGGTGATATCGCTGTGGATTGGGCAACATTTGTAGGAAGTGGTTTCTTAAGAATGTCTGTTTTCTAAAAGATGATCATAAAAGAATCTAAGCATAGTAATTAAGAATACAAAAACGACCTGTCTAAAACTCTCAAGGACTCCACGAGACAGGTACAGGCTGGTATGGAGTCCATAAGTTAATATTAAAATTGTTTCCTTTGTAAAAAATGTTATTAGTAGTATTAGATTTAATTTACTTGTATTATAAATAGTTTTAAGTAAATGTAAGAATATCTAATTTTGATGATAAACAATTTATTATTATTATTATAAAATATTCCCCAACAAGCATTTAAGGTCTGTTAGCGGGCCTGTGTCAGCAGAGAAGATTTCCTATTGATATTTATTCATATTATTTTTCTTTGAGATTTAGACCCACAACATGGCTTACTTTTATTGAATCAGTATGATAAGCCTTCATCTTAATAAAAAAAAATACTTTAAAATAAATTGTAATAGAAAGTGAACATGCCAGTTAAAAGAAAGTTGTTTGACTCCTTATTTGTGGAATTTAATGTCAAAACTTTACAGTGAAAGTAGGAAAGGAAATGTTTTAGGTATTTAATATTATATTATTTATTAATTTTTGGGAAGGACCATGATGATGATGACTCTTAATATTCTGGGTACCATTTTTCCCCGACTATGGCAAAATGAATATAGATGTAAACAAGGTAGGATTTTGATAATATTCAGCACATTGACCGCACAGTGACCAATCAGTTGCCAACATACACTTTAATATATAATTGAAAAAGTATTCATCCCCATACCAAGAGGCATCTTCTCTAGTGGGCATCTTCTGCATGTCGCACATTGTTGTTAACCCTCCGCGCGTCGCCGCCGAAGCGGGAAAAAAATAAAAATAAAATTCACTGTCCCACTTGAGTCACTATGGCAACGCGTATCCCCACGTCCCAATGTCCCACCACCGCGGCGCCACTGCGCACGGGACTACACTGGGACCACGTTGGTAGGGCACATACCTCTACCGACCACCAAACACGGCACTACACTAAAATTAATTCAGCCACGGTGAGAGGCGAAAGATGATCGCCAACTACTAATAAGAAAGTGGGTTAAAGAAAGTTTTTTATGCAGGCCTGATAGTCGACCGACGAGTTTGTTATACATACTGACAGACAATTGGCGTGTATGTATGCACATGTAGCTCTAGCGTGATGCTCACTTTCTCTTTACTGTACTTTCACAAGACAGCGAGGTGTGGTTGTGGTTCACTAGCTGTGGGAAGCAAGCTGGTTGGGTAATCATCTTGTTACCATACTAAAAGACTTCTTATTTCATTTTATTATAAGCCAATTTTCGCTTAATCCTGCCTAAAAAAGTTAATTTAGTCCTAGTAATACCTTGAAACTTGAAAGTTTGCGCCGTTTACGGACATTTTGGCAATAGAAAGTTCAAATAAGGTCACACAAGTTTATTGTGTCATTGACCTCAAATTCGTGGAACGATTTTATTTTATCAACCTGTTTCATTCCTCATTCTTATACAATGTAAAACGATAAAAATGATTTAAAAACATTAGTTTTGTACCGTACCATCTTACCCAGGATTACAGCAGGGTTAAAAAATGTCATTCATTGTTCATAGTTTGGGACAAAGAAGTAAGAAGTTGCAACAAATATGGCCGATATCTTTTCAGTTACGCAATTACAAATAAATAAAGAATAATTCGATTCATAGCATTTATGAGGGAACCCCGCATGCTCGTGGGCGAAACCAGACAGAAATCGAAGGTTGTTCACCCCTACCAGTCCTTTTGACCGGCTGCGGCTGTGCGAGCGACCACCACGCGTCGCATCCCCACCATGATGCGGGATCCCCTCCATGTGCCGTCACCAAATCACTCCCGCTCCCGGCTCCTTCCTCCACCGCCAGGGAAATCGCGAGAGGAGGGGTTGCACGCGGCCCTCGCGGCACTCTCTCGAGAGCGCTCAGGTGGCCACGCGCACCGTCTAACGGTACTACGGAGTACCGCTTCCAAAATAAGGTCATGGATATTCACACGTTGTAAACAAAACGTTATTTATCACGACTTACCTTTGACATCAAATTTTCTTTTTTTCCCAGTTACTTAATTTATCACTTCAGCACTGCTCAGAATGAATTCCATAATTCATTACAAACAAATAAACAACGACGCCCCTTCTCTTTTACCATTTACTACAAATGAAGTCCGCCATACTGTTTTTGTAGTGCACGAAACATAACACCAGGTGGCGCATTAATTCTATAACCTGATTGGTCAAAAATTTATCATCGATTTGACATATGTCAATAAAATGCCATAATAAAAATTAAAATTGTTACCATGCTTCAACAATTTTAATGAAAAAAGGTACAATTATTTAAATAGGTACTAATAGTAGACATAACAAATAATACAGAAAACTTAAACAAGTACCACTAAAACTAGTATTAATATGGAAATTGCTGCCCACATCTCTGTATTCTCTCTAAATGCAGTTCAAATAACAGCTTATTGTCATAATAGTAGCTACTTTGGTTGGAACTCATTCCTGGCTCATAGCTTGGTCTTCTTTCTGAACCTGACGATGAACTTGGCGAAGAGATTCCATTTTCCGTATTTATTCCATTTAGCTGGCTGTGACCAGCATCTTGAGTTTGAGAAACATTCGAGTTTAGGTTGTTATTGATATGCAAATTGTTTATCCTCTTTGACAATGGCATAAATTCACACGAATCGTCCTCGCGGGACCTTTTCCTGGAAAGGGAAGCAATTAGCATACTTTAACGTGAATTACAGATACCTATACAATTTATAATAAAGCTGATGAAGTAAACATACCTATTCTCTGTCATAGTACGAAATATGTTATTCCCATTACTTCCAATACAAGTATTCCAATTCAAATTGGCGATTCGCCCAAACGTCATTTGTTCACGAATTCCTGTATCTCTTCCTGTGAACTTTGTAAAATAATAAACGTCGAATAGAATACGGACAATTTTTATTTCACAGGGAACAAGGAACAAAAATATGAGACGGACATAAAGTCGGAAATTCAGGTTACAAAGACAAACTTTACAATTTCAAGCATGTTGCTCAAATGTCTTACTGAAATTACCATAGGTGTGAAAGAGATAACATAAAGTCAATGTATCAAATTTGAAATTCGAATTACAAGGACAGAGCGCATGGCAGCAGCTGTTTATTTTTTTCAATATGTCACAAGGATCTTCGTTTAGTTTCTCAAATTATTAACGTTAACCTTTATAAATAAAATAATAATAAATAATATTTTATTTGTAATCTTACCGACATGTAGCAAATTATAAACTATAAAAGAAGTTATATAAATGTTGAATAATGCGATAACAAAACGCGACTAATTTTACTATATCTTCCAGAAGATGGCGCTATGTCGCACTTAGGTCCACATTTCGCATCACTATCCATTTATTTTTTTAATAGATGTCGCTATAAGCTGTTTACGCCAGTCAGTATTTAAATTAATCCTCCTCTAATATTATAAATACGAAAGTGAGTTTGTTTGTTTGTTTATTTGTTTGTTACGCTTTCACGCTAAAACAACTGAACGGATTTGGATGAAATTTGGCACAGGGGTAGACCATGACCTGGAAGAGGACATAGGATACATTTTATCCCGATATTTCCACGGGATCGAGACTTACGCGGGTGAAACCGCGCAGCGCAGTAATGAATATGACTAAGATAGTAATAATAATATGAAGAAATACATGCATTATGATATATATATTTTTCCTTATTTTTTTTATTTTTTTTTTTCTCTTTGTTCCTCTCAATCAGAGCACCCGCCATCTAATCTCTTCACCACCCTTGGTTGACTGGTAGAGAATGCCTAAGGCATTAAGTCCGCCTTTGTACCTTTTTTGTGTGCGAAAAGTTTAAATAAATAAATAAATAAATAAGAAATAGCTACTGGGACCTCTCTTTCAACGACTTCTCTTCAAGCCAGCTCTGCAAGTCATAGGTGGCAGTAGGTATATATTGAAGTACAGGTAGGTCTGTCTGTTACTAATTACCCGTTACCAAATTAGCAGGTACCCACAATGTGCAGTTGCTGCAGTAACATGTAGATCAGTAGATAGGTACCAACCAACGGATCAACATACCTACAACATCAATCTTTAACTTATCTAGGTACCTTATTCTACCTCGTGTCCTTGTTTCCCCAAAGTTGGGTGCCTGATCTACATGCTACTGTGTTAAGAGAGTGGTGCAAAAGAGTAGGACCCACGTCCCACACTTTAACACTTGGAGTTTTAACCGTTTTCACAGAAAAAATCTTAAAAACGAATCGTTGATTGTGATGATGAGCTCCGCGCAATCACATAATTATGTATTTTAGGTACTCTATCGTTTAGTTTGGGTAGATCATTTAATTTCTCTAGAAAGGTAGTCTTCTATTCAGTAGGTAGGTACGTCATATTGCATATTATACCTACCTACTTATATTATTTATTTTGCATTCAAATATATTACTTACTCATCACGGTAAGTGTCGCGAGTCGTCGGTAAAAAATTGCAATTTCCCTTATGCAGATTGGGTTTTTATGTAAATTAGAACGTTAGTGCGATGATGAACCGATGAAGTTACAAAGATTACACAGAGCAATCTGTTTTTTATTAATCTCGTAGACTAATTTCACAGGTGCAAATGTCAGCTTTCAAATTGAATGTCTATAAACAACAATCACTTGAATTGAAATGTTAAATTAGTCGGGATCAAAAAACATTGCAGTTTATTTAGATTTGTTTCCGAATCACTCTCAACGGCCTCAGTGGCGTATTTACCCTAGGGCCAAAAGGGCCATGGCCCGGGGCGGTAGGCTGCGAGGGGCGGCGCTAGCCGCACCTCACGCTCAACTTTGTAAGCGTTTCATTTTGAAGGAATTAAAAATAAGCCTACTTAGCAAAAATTAAAACTCATTTGGTTGTAAGTTTGATAGACATCAAGACACGGGACTATCGTAAGCTCAAAACACACACAGGAGGGTGCATGTCGGGAGCGGGACGGGCGCGGGAGTACGGCGTGCGTAATAAATTGTAGTTCAAGGAATTATTATGGATGCCAATACACAGAACGCGTGTGCGGGTCGGGCGCGGAGCGGGACGAGAGCGGGAGCCTCGCCCGCCGCCCGCCACCACAGACAGCGCGGGACGGGAGCGGCTCGGGCGCGGGAGTATGGCGGGCATAATAAATTGCAATTCAAGGAATTATAATAATATGGATGTCAACACACAGAACACGGGCGCGGGTCGTGCGCGGAGCGTGTCGTACCTATTTGTTTGCTGCCGCCTGGCTAGGTACGTCCGCGTCCGAACCGCGGCCGTCCCGCTGCCGTCCCGCGCCCGCGCTGTGTGTGAACACAATTACAGCGCAGCTCCCGCGAAGAAAACGACCTGACTCGCTCCCGACATGCACCGCCTTGTGTGTGTTTTGAGCTTTAATGACGCGCGCGGCGGTGGCGGTGCGCGCGTCAATAAAGCTTATCGGTCGGTCGGTAGGACTCCGTCGCGACTCGGGGCTGGTTTCGTTGATTTTTTTTTTCCTTTAATTTATGGGGTGAAAAACCTTACAGGCCCAGGGCGCTGAATCTCAAAATACAGCACTGAACGGCCTCAACCCAACCTACATTTGTGAGAGATTCTCTCACAAATGTACACAAATGTACTCGAAATTGAGAAATTAATTTCTCAATTTCGAGCCCTAGTTGAAGACTAGGGCTCGAAATTGAGAAATTAATTTAGACGAATGGATATGCGACTTTGGGCTTTGCCCACATGCCTATAGGGTCTTGTATGAGTCTGGACTCTGGATGGCCCCTGCTGCCACGTGAACATGCATCACAACTTCACAAGTGCCATTAAAAATATGAATGAACAAATACCATACCTAGCGATTGCTACCGTGCCCAACCGTGCCGTACCGTGCCGTTTGCCCATGTGCCGCCGGTTCTGCTTCTGACTATACTTAACGTGGTTATTTTCTGTCATGATCAAATTGAACATACCAAATGAAGAAACGAAATGT
Source organism: Lithophane ornitopus (assembly GCA_948473465.1). Lineage (NCBI taxonomy): Eukaryota > Metazoa > Arthropoda > Insecta > Lepidoptera > Noctuidae > Lithophane > Lithophane ornitopus. The sequence continues at coordinate 13,526,625 of OX419622.1, read as the reverse complement.
CACTTTGTATAGAAAAAGCTATGTCTATTCTTCGTAGAGATAGAAAGCGTCATGCTACGCCTGCAGGTACGCGTTGCGGGTTGGGTCCTCCAAAAAAGTTTGGTATTCATCAGTCGAGTAATCATCATCATTGTTAACATTGTTCCACCCACTACTGGTTAAGTAAAGGCCTAAGCTTCTCCCCTTTGTGTCATGCTTCCCTCCCTAGTTTGTGCTAGTTTCTAGTCTTCAGCCAATACATTAATATTGTACCATAAATATATTTTACTGCCCAAATTAGCTGAAGCTGTGTAGACGACAAAGGTTGTAAAACGTCGAATTCACGAATAAGATACTCGTGTAGCAAGTTGTGTATGTTGTTTACGACTACATTTTGTGTCAGTAGGTAAAGGGTAAAAATTGCACCGAGTCGGTTTCTGGCCAAACATGGCGCGCAAAGAGGTGTCATGTTCCCGCCTTTTTATGGCTAAAGAGAACAACGCGAGGCTGTTGTTGTGCGTAGTTACCAGATGTCTATGTTATTACTGCGGATTAATTAATTAGACTTGTTATAAATGGCAGACTTTGAGTTAATTACGAGCGTTTGTTTAAGGCTTTCATAGAACAGATGCGATGCAAGTCATGGCTTTTAATGGCATTCCTATGGGTTGGTTCTAGGTCCAGGGTTGTTCTACGTATTATAAATACCCTCGGAAGTGATGTGTAAGGATCTGACGCTAGTACATTCATACATCACGGCGTTTTAGTCATTTCAGCCCAGATTTTTTTTACCCCAATATGTTGCAACAGCAAACATCTGGGGTTTCAGCGAGGGAGGCCTCGCTAATACTCGGTAGGATACTTTTTCATAGCTTAAAAATAACAGTAGGTACGGCAGAACGATCCAATTAGCTACAACAACATGGTCTAGCCTACAAAGATGAGACAATAAGTACTTAACTCGTCCAAATATAAATAATAAAAAACAACCGACTTCAAAAAAAAACACTAAAAAAGTGAAAAATAACTTTAATTTCGGAAGTCGGTGTCTTTCCTTTTCAATTTCCGTTTTTTGCCACCGACTTCCTAAATTAAAGTTATTTTTCACTTTTTTAGTGTTTTTTTTTGAAGTCGGTTGTTTTTTTTTTTGTAAAAAGTTTTTATTTTTCACTTTTTAGTTGTGGTACCTACCCCACACAAATCCGACTACCACTACCGGCTATGTAAATAACAGTGAAGGAGTCAAACAGGATAACTCAAAAACTACGCAAGCAAAGTTAATAAAAGCATGACCTACCAAACAAAAAAATAATCATCAAAATTGATTCATAATTGGCGGAGTAATCGCGTAAAAAACATACAAAAAAAAAAAAAAAAAATAGAACATACAGACGAATTGAGAACCTCCTCCTTTTTGAAGAAGTCGGTTAAAAATAGGCATCACCTTTGTACGTTCTTTTTTCTGTTCTTTTCTGCTTCTCTGTTTATTATGTGTGTACATAAATGGTTAAATAAATAAATAAATATTACATGATGTGTGATGTGAAGGACCCAGGTTTTATGCTATTTCGCATGCATTCATATTCCTACTTCACTGCATATTTGCCCTCGATGGAGTTTTGAAAAATCTGTTCCTAGTGCATCTTTGCACCTCAAAAGGAACCTATGCTCAAAAAGTCAAAACATGCTCCATTTCTCCAGTCTCCAGTGGTTAGGCTGAGCGTTGGCTATCGATCAGTCGTCGTGGTACTGCTTTCTGAATTTCCGATATGAAGATGTCATTTTTGGAGTAGGTTAAACCTGCCCTTTATCAATTCTACTACCTACGTTAAAGGCTCCCACAAACAGGCGCGATATCGTGGGCGCGACAAGGGTTGCACTGCCTGTCGCGCCAGTTTGCACGAGGTTTTACGCCAGCAAAAGTAACCAACAGTCTGGAAAGAGGCAATATCCGAAGCTATTTTTAAGATGTCATCAATTAAGTCAAAGAATTAGTAGTCATGAATAATTAATTTTCTTAAATAACGGCGACAGTTGGAACTCATTAACGTCGTAAGCTTCCGAGGTATTACGCGGGTCCATTTAAATTACAAATTATGTTGTTCCAAAATATTGTCACCGGTCACGTTCACCTTTCGGAATGCGCTTATTAATTAAGTGTTTCAGAAAGTGTGCACGGGTGTGTGCAGACGAATGCAACGCACACGGCCTCACACGGATGTAAACTTGTCTTAAATTTAAACGAGAGAGAGCAGGCAGTAAAATTATCAAATTAACGCGGTACCGTTAGCCGGTGCCGTGTATAATATCACATTTTGGTGTGATGTCGCTCAGAAATCGGTAAGTCGCGTGCTCAGCGTGTGCATCGGCGCGTGAACATCACGCTTTATCCGCTCTGCTGCATGTCGTGTGGAATTCGCCTTATATGGTAGCGTATCTGCTGTCTGCACCACACCTAAAAAAATGTCTATTGTTGATAGGAAAAATGGGCGTGGGAAATTGTGGAGCGTAACCTATATTTTAGGTTAGGCTAATGCGTATCAAACGTCGGCTCACAATACGTGACAAATTGCCCACTCAACCCAAATGTTATTAGTTGATCGATACGCCAATATTGTTGCCAAGTACCTACTGATAGGTTATTTTGCTTGCAGGAAGGTATGTTTTACGAAACCAACAATCATCGATTAGGTACCTATAAACTTTTTAGTCATAGCCTCGGGTTTTTTCAGAAATCCTAACATAGGAGCTCAGACCAAACAAAAAAGCAAGAGAGCGCTGCGAACAATACAGTGAAGCATGCCAAAACTACACCTCCGCTCTGTGCATATAAACGCTCACACGCAAACATTCACAACCATTTACAATCAAACTACACCTCACTATTTTTGTGCACAAGCACACAATGTTTACCTTCTTTCTTATATCTATCGATGTTTACGAAACCGGCCTCACGTCACTGTGGACAGCGCTCTGTCTTTGTTTTTTATTTGGTCTAAAAGGATCTATGGACGGATGCCTCTGCAAATATTAATGCTAATTGCAACACCTGCAGCTGCAAACCGAAGGTAACTGTACTGGCTACGGATCTCGGAGAATTATATTCCCATTTACGTGTTCGATTCTCGGCTAAACATTAAATAATAAGTATATGCACCCAGTGCCGTAACTAGGGCGGTGCCAGCGGTGCCCAGGCACAAGGCGCAGACCCTGGAGGGGCACAGAAATGACCAGACCAGGGTCACTAACAATACCTAATATTTATTTTTATAGCAGCTCGCACCGGGTGCTTAAAAGGCTAATTACGGCACTGCATGCACCACATGCAACACATACACCGTACACTTTCGGAACATACGACCTAATCCGAAATCCAAGAGAAGGCAAAGACAAATTCCGGATTTCCGGAACTACACGTGTGCAAACTCGAACATAACTGTTTTTCATAAGTTCCCAATAAAAAAATATTAAGTATTTAATATGCTTCCGCAATATGCAGATGTTACTTTTCTTAGAGATCCGTTGAGCTGTTCACATCGGGTACCTACTATAATACCTACTTTCTCTATTCATACACAGTCTCACTTTCACGCAGAGACGACTATTCATTTAATGAGATATTATAAGATTGTTCACAAACTTTGATAATCAGATTTAACTTCCCACAAAGTTGCAAAGGATTGTGTAAATCGACGGAAATAAATGTAATTTTTTATCACACGCATTGTTGAGGCGTGTGTTCTAATAATTATCATTACCTACTATGTATAATGTTATAATAAGATATCTCTTCATCTTTAGATTCACAGGCCTATTTACAAGCAAGAAAAGTAACATGGAATGATGATACTTTCGATGAAATGTCTAATTATTTTTTAAACCTGTGGCTACACAGGTAGGTATTATTATGGCTATATGAAAAGGGCCTATATCCTTGCCCTATCTAAAACAATAATCGAGATTCGGCCCATAACCAAAACTTTGCTGAAACTGAAAAAAATCATATACCGCCAGACCAATAAATTCTCTTCAGAATGTGGGCTTTTTGAATGTCATTCACTCCACCATTTCTATCGCCTGCTGAGATCTGCTGGCTATTCTGTGAAAAAATCACCGTGATAACTTAGGTGAAGTGAGCTGTCATTCCATCAGCGATTGATACTATTTATTGACAGCTCACTTCACCGGCTGTAGTGCAATTCTGTAAAAATCTTACCGCCGTGAAAACTTAGGTGAAGTGAGCTGTCACTATTGACAGCACTACAAGCTCACTTCATCTAAGTTTTCACGGCGGCTCTACTGTATTCTATACAAATAAAGAATGAAGGAAAGCGCGTTCCAAAGTCAAATATTTCACATTTTCATTCAACACGTTAATGTAGGTTAATTGGTTGATACACGAACACTTGGCCTAAACTCGTGGTGAGTGCGTGTAGTATTAGACAGTGATTGGTGTGAAAAAAATAGTCAATGACGTATAGCGTTCGGCGCGAACGAAGATGGGGATGAGAAGAGGTTCTGAGGGCTAGACAAGTGACAAAATCGCTTCGAAAGTGTTTCGTATTTCTACAACTACTTTCAACAGGATTGACAGAAGTTTTTCGATAGCTTATGTCAGTCCTATACATTTTTGCCTTTTCCATCATCTTTATCGCTGATCGAATGTCACTTTGTCTAGGGCCTCAGCTTCTTTCTTTCCAATCCTCATGTTCGTAGGCGAATCCGGAGAGAAATCATTTGACTGTTAGAGTGCTGGGGCACAGCCTTCCTTCAGCAGATGGCTTTTTATTTGGATCGAGAATTCGAGAGACATATTTAGCATACGATCATCTATATTTTATATCTATTCTCGCCTCCTTTTCACACACGGGACTTGAGCCTCGTGCAGACAGGCGCGAGGCGACTCCAATTTCTAAAAAAACTTCACGGTATAACAATTACCGGTGTCGCGTCGCGCCAGTCTGCACGACTCTTTAAACATAACTGGCGAAATGTGTGTACACCTCTGCCTAACCCTTCGGGGAATACAGGCGTGATGTTATGTCTTATCCATCCATACTAATATTATAAATTCGAAAGTAACTCTGTCTGTCTGTCTGTCTGTATGTTACCTTTTCACGCCTAAACCACTGAACGGATTTCGATAAAATTTGGCAAGGAGATAGATGGCATCCCGGGGAAGGACATAGGCTACTTTTTTATCGACATACCACGCGGGCGAAGCCGCGGGCGGAAGATATATATCCATCTGGCACCTACTCACGATTATTTGGTGTGATGCTGATATGCAGTGTAATCATACCACGGTGAATCGCCATTAAATTCATCTCACCAACGCCCGCGAAACCGTTTTAGTAATTTTCGAGTGTGTTTGTTGACACATCCACAGTTCACTTGGGGTTTTCCTAACCGCGCAAGGAAGGAAAGTCTTGAGGATAAGGCTTTAGTACATAAAACCGTAAATAGGTTACCTGTGGATATGAGTAATTATGTATCTATGATTAATTTCGATAACTTCCTCGATTTCTCGATTTCGATTTCGACCGGAAACGTAACGTATGACATCGAATTTGTTTTTCATGTTAAACGTAAAATTCGTTATAATTAAATAGCTATTAATAAATGTGATGTCTTGTTGCCAGTTTACATGCACGAAGTTATTGCGGTGATGTAATTCCGTTGTCGTGTGCTTTGATAATAGATCCGTATACGTAGGTATGAAATTCAAACGCGTCTTCTGACACCAATCAAGGTCATACCTACTCGAACGGAATAATAAAATGATAACATCGATCTGACAACGCAACTTCTTATTCTCGAACTATTTGCTATTGGTCTTGATCTTTCATATTTTTGTATTTTTTAGGGTTCCGTACCCAAAGGGTAAAATGGGACCCTATTACTAAGACTCCGCTGTCTGTCTGTCTGTCCGTCTGTCACCAGGCTGTATCTCATGAACCGTGATAGCTAGACAGTTGAAATTTTCACAGATGATGTATTTCTGTTGCCGCTATAACAACAAATACTAAAAAACAGAATAAAATAAACATATAAGGGGGCTCCCATACAACAAGCGCGATTTTTTTGCCGTTTTTATAGATAATGGTGCGGAACCCTTCGTGCGGGAGTCCGACTCGCACTTGGCCGGTTTTTTTTTATAGGTACATTGACTACACCGTTGATTTTATTTTTTACCCCAAAACATAGCTCATTTTGTCCTTTTGATTATACGTCCCCGCTACAAGATTTTTGAAAAAAAAAAACAATATTCAAGTAATTTTATGTACTTACCAAGTTACTTACTTACCTAAAAATAAAATTGGCTCTTTTATTTTTAGGATTTTTACTACTTATTCATCCTTTACCAGTGAAAAGGAAAATCGAATCATTATGATTCGAGTTTTCCTTTCCACAAAATCGAATTTCAACATAAAATGGTGAGCTGTTAATTAATGTAAAAAAAAAAAATAGGTAGGTATAACGTACATAAGTGACTACGTGAATCACTTAGGTACTAATCGAAAGAATTCATTGAAAATGTTTTATTTTTATAATCCTATAGAATTTATCACGATTTGTGATATGAAATTGATGATAACCGAGATATTTCGTAATAACAGGAATTTTACTAATCTTGTCGTTTACGTACTCATTTCCTTTAAATTTTGATTACAGTACCATAGGTATTAGGTGTATGTACACACGGCTACACATCAAGCTATACATTTCCATTATAAGCAGACCTCGCATTGTACGGAAATCCGATACAATGCGAGATCAGCATAAACTTGAATATAATACAACAGCAACAGCATAATACTAGTTTATACGAGGCAGACAATAAAACGGCTCTAGCGAAAACATTGATAACAATGGAAATTGTTCTGCTTTTAATAACATAATGGATGACGTGGTGTTGAACGATTATGTAATGGATGAAATAGGTTATTCTATAGAAGCAACGGGTAAGCAAAATATGACAAATTGTCAATTTTCGTAACTAATTGCTGTCTGAATAAAGTTCAAAATACAAGAACAGGCTCAAAGATTTAGGCTTCGACTTTTATGTAAGACTTCGTTTTGTAATGAGACGGGTGTTGTTCAACAGTACAGAACTGCACTCGGTTGTCAAGTAACCAATAAAAGGTCATGACCAAAACAGTGACAATACCGCGAGAACTGTCCGAGTACCTATCACAATACAATGGTTCATAATGAAACAATAGTAGCCCAGCCACGCATCGATCGCCATCCGTTAACCAAATCCATTCCGTTGGCGCTTTGAATTTAAATCGTAACGGACATGAGCCGAGGCCAAAGACACTGCATGACACGTTTCGGAAGTCCTCTCCTCTTTGTCTTATCTAATTTTAGAGCGTTGTTCACTGTTGTTTGGGCCAGTTTTTTGCTAACATTTTTTAGGCCCAGTTAGCCGAAACAGCCGTCTGTTAAACTTGGCGGGAGTATGAATTTGTAGGTTTCGTTATTTTCAAATTAGCCTCTTTATGCTTATCCGTGAAGTTATTTTGAAGGTTTAAAAAACGTTCTGTTCACGACTACGATAGATGTAGTAACTAAGTGATGGACAAGACGAATCTTATAGCCATGTTATGTCTGTTAGATAAATATTGGTGTTATCTTTCTGCTATCGGTCAAAGAAACCCACACATCGGTACATACCTACACATTTTTACACTATTTGTGTCAAGACTTTTACAAGCAGTATATGCCCATTTGCTTCTTATTGATGCCGGATTCCAATACCACCCTTAAAGGTAGGTGTGGCGATATACATATATATTTATATCCAAAGTCGAGTCAAGGACAGGACTTAGATTATTAGACGGTGATGTCATAATGTGGTTCTTTCACACAACAAAAAGAATAATGTATGGTGGATTTTGTGATTTCAAGATCCAGTTTGGACAATTTATAATCTGAAAAGATTTGACAATTCTTTAAGAATAAGCAAGTACACACGGCTCACATAAAGCTATACATTTCCAGTATATGCTGATCTCGCAATGTATAGGATTTCCGTACCATACAGGTCAGCTTATACTGGAAACGTATAGATTGATGTGTAGCCGTATGTGTACGTTATAGGTACTTGCTTGACTTGCTGCACGAAGACGCGCCCCACTCCGCTCCGTACTAAAGTAGGTGTATAGTAATCACGAAGAGGGGCGCTTCTTCGTGGATGGCACTATTCGTAGTAAACTATGGCCCAGTCCAATGTAAGTTCTTCTAGCGTCTAATCAATCATCCTAATTATATTCGAGGAAGTAGGTCAATCAGAGATACCTTGACCTAGTGGCTCATCGTTCGTCGTACAAAGAACCAATCACTTTACTGCTTTTCAAATTGTGAGTTTTGTAACGGAGCAGAAATACTATATTTATTCAATAAGAACCAGAAGTGGACAAATAAATAAGGGACCAAGGCATTATGGTGCAGAAATACACAAATACAGTAACTCACGCCTTTTTCCCATGGGGGTAAGCAGAAACTACAGAACGCTACCTGCTAAAATTCAAATTACTATGCTTACGAAGAAATTCTACAGGAAGGTCAAGCTAACAAAAAGTAAGGCAGCAAAAAGTAGCCAAAAATCTAATGATATAGTAGGTATGCTCAAGTTACCATAATTGGTTACTAACAATCTCCTGATGAAACATTCTGAACAAGGAAAAACACTTTTTGGCTTTATTTCAGGCTTCGTAGCTGTGAAATCTGGCACCTTCCTTGTCACCCTTTAAACCTTGTCATCCTTTGGTAGAAATTCAGGGTCAATCGATCTGCCAAACCTTTTCCCAACGATATTGGGGTCGGCTTCCAGTCTAATCGGAATGAATGAATTTTACACGATTGCATATCTGACCTCCACAACCCAGTTACTGAGTAACATGATTATATTCATTGGTAAGACTTGTTGTCAGACTTTTTAGCTTCTGACTATCCGTAACGACTCAAAGGTCTACGAATGACAGCCGGGACCTACACGGTATTTTGTGAGACATGGCGGTAGCACCTCAGGGTATTAAGCTTCAACGTTAAAATCTTTGGCAATTGAAATTGAGCCCACGTTTCGCGTCATATTTGGGCACTCTACATATTACAAGGTGATTCGTGTAATCTTGCGTTTGTTTACGTAAGTACTTAGTTACTGATTGGTCGAGCACGTAGGCGAAAATGTTTAACCTTATGGTCGCTAATAGTGGCACGTTTTTGCTAATGTCTGTCTCGTTCGACTAGTGATCGGACGCGCTACTGCGGAGTATAAGGCCCTGGGTTCGATTTCCAGAGGCCCTAGACAAAGTGACATTCTATCAGCGATAACGATGATGGAAAAGGCAAAAATGGTATAGGAGTTAGGACTAAGCTATCGAAAAGCTTATGTCAATCCTTGAAAGTCGTAGTAGAAATACGAAACGCTTTCGAAGCGATTGTCACTTGTCTATATAGGTACACAGAGGGCCTAGACAAAGTGACATTCTATCAGCGATAACGATGATGGAAAAGGCAAAAATGTATAGGACTGTTATAATTATGCGATCGAAAAACTTATATCAATTCTGTTGAAAGTCGTTGTAGAAATACGAAATGCTTTCGAAGCGATTGTCACTTGTATTGGTACACACGGCTACACATCAAGCTATACATTTCCAGTTTATGCTGATCTCGCAATTTATAGGATTTCCGTACAATGCGAGGTCAACTTATATACTGGAAATATATAGCTTGATGTGTAGCCGTGTGTACACAGGTCGGGCTGAGTATTATTATTAGGCTTTTCTATCAGGAATTTCTGTGGTAGCCCGGATTCAGGATTCATGCCCGGTTGATGGCATAGGTTCTCCCCCTCTAATACATGGACCTTAAACATATACCGGCAAAATGTGGGTGTACTACATGTATACCTCTGCCTAACCCTTCGGGGATTACAGGCGTGATGTTATGTTATGTTTAGTTAGTTCGGCTGTATGCTTGCATTTATAGCTGTCTATAGTGTCTACTTTGTTTTGTCATTCTTGCATTACAAGGCTGCTGCAGTGCAGACCAGAAAATATTGTAAATCATACAATACGCCCTGCGGTGCTGCGCCCCGGTTTTACCCGCGTAAGTCTCGATCCCGTGGGCATATCGGGATAAAAAATATCCCATGTCCTAAAAAGGACATGGTCTACCCATGTGCCAAATTTCATCCAAATCCGTTCAGCCGTTTTAGCGTGAAAGCCTAACAAACAAATAAACAAACAAACTCACTTTCGCATAGGATGCCACAGATGTCTTGTCTAGTCCTTATTCATGGTTTTCGTTGGCAGTTGGATAAGTCATAAGAGTAAGACACCCTAAAAATAGAGGCTGATTTTCCACAGCCTTTCTTTAAAATCAATAATTTAAATATTGATTATGATTGCTGCAATGTGTATACTACTTGGGTAGTACACACATTGCAGCAATCATACTTACTCATAATATACACATTGAACCTGACATCGATTCGAGCTCTCTTCCTTTAAGTTTAAATACTTTTGCAATTCAATGATACAGCAAAAACTAATTGTTCTTTATTAATGAATAGAACATGACCTAACTCGTGTTTGCAACGTCGCGTCGCCATTTTGACATCCAACCATAGGGATAATTATCAGGATTCGGGTTTTTAACACTCGGCATTTGTCATCTTTTTTTATCCTGAATATAAATACATAACATAATATTATGTTCATGTATAGAATACTAAAATACATCATATTTGTTGTATTTTCCTTCTAAATAATACCTACATTAAGTATTTGTTAAGGATATGTTTAATATACCGATGTTATTTAAAATAATAACATCAGAACATCGGCCCGTTATCCTCCAAAGTCTTGTTATTGATGTGGTGTTTGTTCCTGTTCGCTCAAACCAAATCAAAACTGGGTAAAAAGAAATATAATCCGAACAGAATGTCATTACTTCCTATCTTATTAGTACACATGGCTACACAAGTCATAACACAACAAGCTATACCTTCCAGTTTATGCTGATCTCACATTGTACAGGGTGTAAGGGTAACCACCGTTGTCACTCAAACCATGGGTAGTTGACTTAAATCTATACATATAATAAATCTGTAGACGAGGCGTTTCTGTACAATGAAAAAAAAAAAAAAAAACCTAGCTGGAGTGTCCAAGAATAACCAACAGATGCCATTTCTACCATTTTTGGATTTTTTGTCTGTTTGTCTGTTTGTCTGTTTATCTGTTTGTCTGTTTGTCTGTTCGTTTGTTTGATTGTTCCAGTATCACGTAAAAAGTACGAAATCAATATGGTTAACTTATAAACTCAAATATTGTGTGTAACTCGATGTTTCATTTAGTTTTTGTTTCATCGCAATCGCTTCAAAATATCAAAAGATATAAGAGTTTAAAGTATTCAAGAAGAAATTTTCATTAGGTACGTAATGTAGATACACGTAACGACATCTATTGTCGTAAAATGACACTAGCGTAAAATCAGGTAGGTTTGTGAGAACGTGTGTAATACACGATCATAATCATCATATGTTCACATACTTCGCGCGGAAACATAACGCGATACATTGTGAATTTACCCAATCTAAAGTTTGGTTAATTCAAGTTTTCCAAATCCATTGTTTGGTAGTAGTGCCATAGGTGGCGCTATCTATCTTTTAAATCATGATACAAATATTAATCATGAAAAAATGGTGATAAATTTTAATTTCTTAAAAATTGTAGATTGTTACATCGAGCAAAAAGTGAGTAATTAAGGCACGAACGCGCTTACTAAATAAACACGAGTGCATTAATTACTCACTTTAGCAAGGTACGTAATCTACTTTTCTTTCAACTACCAATGTACCTGCTGCGATAAAATATACCTGCTCAAGGTTAACTCAACTCAATCCAAATCAAGTTAGGTCAAGTTAGGTCAAGTCAGGTCAAGTCAGGTCAAGTCAGGTCAAGTCAGGTCAAGTCAGGTCAAGTCAAGTCAAGTCAGGTCAAGTCAGTCATGGAACCCTACATCTTTTCTACGTACCTTACAGAGTGTTCGAACGTTTTCCCATATATTTTGACAGTATCAATTCGTGCTCGATAGATGGCGTTGTTCATTTAACGTCATTTTCTGAATCGCGGTGTTAAGAGTCTCCGTAGAAGAATGACTTTCGCCGAATTCATAATTATCGAGTGTTTGGCTCATTTTGAATTGAACACATAATCCATACTAATCGATGCTTAAAAGTATAAATTCGATAGTAACTCTGTCTGTCTGTCCGTCTGTAATTCTGTATGTTACCTTTTCACGCCTGATCCACTGAACGGATCTCGATAAAATTTGGTAAAGAGATAGATGGCATCCCGGCGAAGAACATAGGCAATTATTTTCTCATAAACAAATTTAAGGGGGGGGGGGGATATAGGGGATGAAAGTTTTTATGGGAAACCTATCATTTTTAGAGTTCCGCAGTCAACAAGGAAGCTTTATAGTTTCGCCATGTCCGTCTGTCTGTCTGTCTGTCCGCGACTTAGCTCAAAAACTTGTCAGTTGCAAAAACCCAAACATTCTGTATGCGAGAACAAGTTTTTTAATTACAATGTTTTTTTAACTACACTTTGAGGGACAGTAAACGCCCATAGACGTAATGACAATAAAACTTTGCGAAAGTTTGTTTAATAAATTAATTCATCCCAACTACGGAACCCTTCATTGTGCATGGTTCGACACGCACTTGGCCAGTTTTTTTTTAACTTAGGGCTGTGAAAATGTATGCTTTTTGTAACCAACAAAGAGTTATGTTCTTCTAAAATCATCCCTCATGAGGGTAAAAACCCTTCTTTACCCTCTTGATTTTAAAATTCACATGTAAGTACTTATTATTGTCATTTTTGCGGTACTCTCTTCAAGAGCGTTAAGGGATTGAGAATATAGTCATAGTCCGTATCTTGAGAATCTGTCCACTCAATCAAAAGTTATTACTACTTGGCTCTTGGCTTGGAACGAAGAGTTTGAGTTTACCAGTGAGTACTTACTCGATAGATGGCGTTATGCAAATGATGCGATTTTCTTAAGGGGCATGCGCCGGTAGCCCGCGAATTTCAAATCTTAAGTTTTTTGCCATTTGCAAGTCAGTGTCAGACAGGTTGTATGTTAAAATGAAATTGTTTATTCTGTAAATAGGTTATTGGAATCACTTTTACACGTCGTAATAATATCAAAAAATGTAAAATTAAGCTAGATGAGGTCGGCGTTTCCTATCTGACTACTCTGAGAAGAAAGGCCGAAACAAACTCAGTCTCTTTTAAAGTCCGGACATACCTAGGTCAGATATTGGTATATTGGTCAGGCCCTATGAGGGCCATGTAGATTAGAGTCTGAAATGGTCTTTTGAGGAATGAACCACACAGATTTGAGTGAACCTGTCCTGTCACTGCAAGCATTTGTCAGTAATAGTGGAGCTCAGCTCAGAACTTAAGGAGCTCAACGACTCGACGAACAATACCAAAGAAAGGACATTTGTGTAGGCCGCATAAAGTTCTCAAATTGCCAGACCATTGTTAAAACTAACTGAGAACGAAAATTCACATTCATCCTCACATTCACAATAATTCAATACTTTACAAAGTAATCATTTGTCAATATCCTACATATAATATTCAATAATGTGAATTTGTATATAAAACTGGTAGGTATATTTTGATGATTTTGCATAGTACTTATTCAAAATGTCACAATGCCAAAATGACAAAATGTTAGCAGAGCGAGCAGCTCAATCCCATGCTTTTTGTCTTCTAAATAATCTGAAATTGTATAGTACCCTTTTTTACAAAGTTTGGTTTTAATACAGCTTTTAAATCGTTTAATGGGTAAGTTTCGAATGTCAATATGAATAAAATATGATTCGCGATCGTAGCAAAGTAGCTTTACAGAATAATAACCATTAGATACAGGAATACAACTCCTGCAATATTAGTTAGATTAGATAAATAAATATTTAAAACAATTGCGACTCATTATTTAGATCAACATAAAACTTGATACTGACCTGTAAAAAGCAAAAAACATAAGATAATTTGAATTTCGCAGGCTCCCGCAAAGCTATCGCCTTAGTTTCCATCGTCCATACAATATGCCATAGTTTTTTCATTAATCTTTATACAATATTTTTTCATTAATCTTTCCGACAGTTTCATACTGCTGTCCATACTATCCACACTATCACCACAATATAGATATGGACTACCACTAAAATATAAAGTTACTGGCTGTCTCATGTCTGTTACTTTTACGCCGTAACGCCTAGGTCGCCTAGACAGACCACGTGGGTTATGGGACATAGGATACTTTTATCCCGGTAGCACATTCCCGTGGGATAATTTCCGACATCCACGCGGGCGAAGCCGCGGGCAAAAGCTAGTATAAAAATAAATGACCGAAAACAACAAAAAAAAATGTTATTTTCATTAAAAGATTTTAAAAACTTTCTATCGAACACCGTGCTTGCTAGCGAAACAGCTGACTAACTGAGGGAGGGGTCGCGCTCGCGGCCGGTCAGGTCACGTCCCGCACCCCCCGCCCGTGTTGGGACGCAAGTTCGTTGCCCTAGCGCATAGGGCAACGAACTTGCGTCTCTTGTGGTAAAATGTAGGTAGATGCAACAAAAAAAGTGTTTTATTTTTCCATTAATTTTACGTTCTATAAATGAAACCAAACAATATTGGTTGCCAGGATAACGGTGTTTACCCTAACACCCTGTATATAATTTCCGTACAATGCGAGGTCAGCTTATACTGGAAATGTATAGCTTTTATGTGTAGCTGTATTTATACAAACCTCTAGGCCCAGCGCGTATTGGCGGTACGGCATGGCAAGGTATTTTAGGCGAGGAATAAAAATAAGTATAACCTAACTGTATGGAAATAAAGTTGAAGTTTCAATGGTGATGCCTAAAGACGTCGCCGTCGCTGCATGCTCAAGGATACCGCTGCATCGTTGCCGTTGAAATTTCAGTTTATTGGCAATTTTATTTCTATTCGTCGCATAAAAATCCCTTGCCGTGCCGAGCCAGTGGGCACCGGCCTTATTTTTTTCCGCAGCGTATCCCTTCGTTCATGTCTTAGGCTTTTATCTATAAAACCGGCCAAGTGCGACTCGGATTTGCACACGAAGGGTTCCTTACTCCGTACCGTATTAAGATCGAGAAAATATTTGTTTATATAGGTAAATATTAAAAAAAAAAAAAAAAATTGTTATTATAAAATCTGTTGATAGAGCGGCAATAGAAGAATAGAAGCGGAAATACCCACACAATCTGTGAAAATTTCAACTGTCTACCCTACGGTTCATGAGATAGGAACCCTTTGACAGACAGATGGACGGACGGACGGGAGCGGGCCCTTCGTTGGTAAGCGCATAACTTGAAAACGGCTGGACCAATTTGGCTATTTCTTTGTTTTAAAATGTTCGTAATAGTCGGAATCAGGTTCTTACGGAAATAAAAAAAAATTAATCAATTTGGCATGATAATTATTCTTTGGAGAACACCGCACCGTCTGACGGGTCAGCTAAAATGTTTAGATGCGGAAATAGGAAGCATTTGAGAAAGTTCGTAATAAAGACATAAATTAAGTATTATTTTATAATGTAAATACAAGTCTGTCTTCTTTTGAATCATAATTCATATGGTATTATTATAATATAGAAGATACATAAAACTGCGATAGTGTTTCTGAAATCTGAATATTCATGGCATCAACTAGAAAATCTTGGAGTTTAGCAAATCTTCATTAATTCTTTTGTACATCGCCAGGTCATTGCCCTCGCAAATGAATATAGACACGCAACTTTTCTTACAGTTCGTATCTAATTCCAGCAAATTACATTCGCACAATTAATTTTACAGTTTTTACTATATTAACTTTAATTGCAAGACTAATTAATTACTAAGTTACCAACCTAATTATTACACGTTAGAGAATTGAACCAATCGTGTCACACGGCTACACATCAAGCTATACATTTCCAGTATTAGCTGACCTCTCATAGTACGGAAATCCTTTACAATGCGAGATCAGCCGTTTGCCGTTTGGCCGTTTTGCGTGAATGTGACGCATATTTTCCCGCAACTTGTTATTTTCATATAATATTTGTCCTTTCTTAGCGTCACGTTTGCCGCAATAAACGAATTTTCTTTCTTTCTTATCAGCATAAACTGGAAATGTATAGCTTGATGTGTAGGTACCTAGCCGTTTGTACCTACCGATAATAATTGAGTAAAACCTATAGTTACTTTCAAATATTTTCATTTGTTATCAAAATGAGTAGGCGAAAGAAGTACCTATGTTAAGGTGCTCCCTCTCCCCGGGAGCATTCGCTTGTAATGTAACGTTCAGAGTCGAGCATTACATCAGTGAGGGAGGAGAACCGAGCGTTTTACAGTCAAGTGGGCCTTGTCTGTAATATTTAATCTGAAATGTTACATTACATGCGAATGTTCGTCAGTCAGGGAGGAAGTAATGTAAAGTAATGTTCAAAATCTAATCTGTAACGTTACATTACAGGCGAAAGCTCCCGGTAAAAAAAAATGTAATATGATATTTTTAATGTATGTTGCGTAATCATGTTTTGGTCAAACATAGGACCTACCTAGCATCAATCCTCAACTTTAACATATATTTATTTCAAAATGAATGCTGCAGTATTCTCGGTATAACGGAGGATCATGTTAAGCAATTTGAGGTTGTATGTTTTGTTTAGGCCCCAGGATCTACAGAACGCCATCTGCTACGATCCTTAGATCGTAGCAGATTCCGTTCTGTAGATCCTGCCTACCTCCATGGGAAGAAGGCGTGAGTTTAAGTTGTTATGTATCCTGATTTTCCAAAGAAACACCTCCGGCAAAAAAATGGAAAATGCAAGGTTGTTGCTCCAGAAATTGGGCTTATAACAAGCTCTTTGGCTGCCCTTATAACAATCCCCTGTAGACTGTAGGTTACTGACCTTTGAACTAATTTTCTCATGTCATTACGAACGATGATTAGCGTTCTTGTTCCTGAAATTATTATTTATTTAGTCTAATTACGGCTATCTTCGCCTTCTATATTACAAAAGTGTACTTAATTGAAATAACTGAAAAACGGAAAAGGGGTAATTGTACTCATTATTATGAACTACTGGCTTCCGCTCGCGGCTTCGCCTGCGTGGTATGTCCATAAAAAGTACCCTATGTCCTTTCTCAAGCTCTATACTGTCTGTGAACCTGCCTCCCCAACAAGCAAAATAATCCTGGTATGGTATTTTATAATGCTACGTGGACTTATAAAACTCCGATGATAGTTTTGGTGGTTGCTACTGCGCTTTTAACAGCATAAATACATGCTGTTTTTACTCAAGTACGTTTAATCCTATAATTTGTACTTATATCGGTATATAGGATCATATTTCCTGACAAATATAGGATCAAGACTCCTATAAAAGCATGAAACAAGAGTAATTGTACTCAGGAGTAAATACTCCGGTAACTCAGACTTATATGCGCCTATAAGATCACATCTGCGGAACATTTTAATCTTAATACTCCTGTAGGAGCATGTGCCAGGAAGATATGGACTGAGGAGCAATTACTCTTGTTATTTTTACTTATAACCTCATATAAGCTAATATTTTATGACCAATTTAAGTAAATTAAAGTTAAATTACTGTAAATCATTTATGTTTCTGGCTTGGTTTTACATAAACTTAAAAGTAAGTGATAAATGAATTACATATTCACGTTTTAAAAATAATAAATAACCAAGATTATAACAGCACTCGGTAGGATAAAATGTTCTCTATATCGATTTATCGTATGCCGTTTTAAACCTAGACATACTTATAAAGGCATTCCACAGTAAATATCAATCGGAAAAATGGCGAATCTTTTTCGGTTTTGATATAACGCAATATAGAACCAATATACTTATATTGGTACTGTGTCACACTTGGAAATGCTAAAAATACTTATTATAGCACTATATCATACTTGGAAATGCTTACCAAGAAAATGGCAGCTGCCTTCATAATATTTATTAAATATTAATTAATACTAAAATGTAAATAAGCAAATTTCAAGAGGCGCTTTAATTTTTTAATCAAAACCATGATAGATTTCACAGAAAATCACATTCCCATACGAATAAGCTATAAGACTAACAATTTGACAACAATAAGATTTTGTTTTTCTACTAAGATTGACATGAATAAATTCTGATTCATATAAGTACTTCAAGATATTAAAATATTTTTATACAGAGCACAACAAGCGATACACTTCGACTGTTCACAATATATTATAGAAACATTTCTAGGCGCGTATTAATCTCATTTTTTACTATAACTTATTTATATTGAGATTTACAGGAGTAATTGCAATGACGTAACTCAATTACAGGATCATTAAAGGCGTATATGGCATTTCAGCTGTCTAATATAAATACGTTATAAGTAAAAGTAGACTTATAAAGTGGACCCTTTTCGAGACTTATATGCGGATATAAGTCTCATATAGTCCTCGATAAATGATGGTTCTAGTTCTAAAAACCACTTTTTGCTAGTTGGGTCGGTTCAGTAGACAGACAGACAGACAGAGTTACTTTCGGATTTATAATATTAGTAAGGATTTTTTGTTCTAAAATGGGACAAACATGACAACGCCAAAAAACCGGTGCTCGATACATTTTCCTAATCCTTAACTAATATTATAATGTGTAAGTGAGTTTGTTTGTTATTACGCTTTCACGCTAAAACGGCTAAACGGATTTGGATGAAATTTGGCACATGGGAAGACCGTGACCTGGAATAGGACATAGGATACTTTTTATCCCGGTAATACGTTCCCTTGGGAGCTTCACGCGGGCGAAGTCGCGGGAAAAAGCTAGTAGCTGATACTTTTATTAAAAGCTTTTCATAATGACGAGTACAATGACTTTTTCAGGTATATTAAGACCAGCTTCCGCTCGCGTGGCATGTCGATAAAAAGTACCCTATGTCCTTCACCAGGATGCCATCTATCTCCTTGCCAAATGTTGACTAAATCCGTTCAGTGGTTTAGGCGTGAAAAGGTGACATACAGACAAACAGACAGAGTTACTTTCGAATTTATAATATTAGTAAGGATGGCAATGTTATTCGAAAACGGCAAATAATTCATCCGCTGTCTTCATTTCCCCACAAATTAAATTAAGGCATATGATGTGCTATCAAGTGAAAATATCTGCAAGGACATAAATACGTTAAATTGCACGTTTCAACAGCCGTGTTCACTAGTTCACCTTGACACCGTTTATCGTTTTCTTCCTTCCGCCGACGTTCTTGTTATGGTGCTAATTTTACACACCTGGGACCGTATTATCCTAACTGATATTATAAACTAGCTGCGCCCCGTGGTTTCACCCGCGTACAAACAAACTCACTTTCGCATCCTAACTAATATTATAAACGCGAAAGTGAGTTTTTGTTGTTTGTAACGCTTTCACGCTTAAACGGCTGAATGGATTTGCATGAAATTTGGCTCATAGGTAGACCATGACTTGGAATAGGATATAGGATACTTTTTATATCGATATTCCCGCGGGATTAAGACTTACATGGGTGAAACCGCGGGGCGTAGCTAGTAATATTATAAATACGAAAGTGAGTTTGTTTGTTTATCTGTTTGTTACGCTGTCACGCTTAAACGGCTGAACGGATTTGCATGAAATTTGGCTCATAGGTAGACCATGACCTGGAATAGGACATAGGATACTTTTTATCCCGATATTCCCACGGAATCGAGAGTTACGCGGGTCAAACTGCGCGGCTCAGCTAGTAATCTATACAAATAAGTAAATTTGAAGTAGTGCAGACCAATCTTGTCTGGAGATGTCAAGCTCGTCCTGCCATGTGCCTGCCAGTCTCGCGTTTCCTCAGGACGTTTTCTGGTCATTTTGACGTGACAACGTCTTATAAATTGGTTTGCCGGGTGACACTTCAAGAAACTGCGTTACGCTCCGCTCACGTTATGCGCTCACAATGAGAGCGAGTGAGAGGCACGCGTCCCTTCCACTCGGGCATGGTTAGCCCGCCTAAGAGCGAGAGAGACAGACATAAAAAGTGAAAGGCACGCGTCCCTTCCACTCGAGCACAGTTAGCCCGCCTAAGAGCGAGAGAGACAGAGCGAGAGAGAGAGAGTGAGAGAGATAGGCATACACACCGGTTCATGTCTTGCGCTTCTATTTCGCTTAGGCGCTTCCAACTATACGAATGAATATTCACATTAAAATTATTTTACCACTCAAAGTCGTTGTCACGTAAAACTTTCGCCCGTATACCGACTTTACAGGCAACCAATTTTTGCATCAAAGTATGGTTCTAAATTAAGGCTCCCGCAGACAGGCGCGACGCGACACTAGTAGAACAATTTCTATAAAAACTTCATGGAAATTCTCTGCGGAGCCTTTATGCTATTTCGCAGATACAATGGTGGATATAATGGTGGTTTATTGACGTAAACACACAATAACACCATATAAGGACATGTTGCGCGTCGATTTAAATAAACAACGTCGTGGTTTCTAGAAAAGCAATAATTAATTAATTTACGACGTATTACTGCTCACATTGTAAATTAATTAATTTAATAAAGTATCCTTAAATAATATTTTGTTATTATTTAATGACAACATGCTAAAGAATATTTCGACGCCATATTTTACAATAGTTTGTGACTATATAGTTTTAGTTAAGTTAGGATATCATTTTGTTATTTTTATTAATTAATTAAGTTTAAGTTGTTATTTACGTAGGTACTTACATATTTTTTAATTGTGAAAAATAAATGAGATTCTTATTAAAAAAATAATCACTAGTAAAATTATCGTTTTGCGAGCAATTAATTTAATTAGAGACTGATTTTTATGTCCTAATTAATCTTATTATGTATGTTTAGACGGCTCTCTCTCTAAAATGTTACTTTATGCCAAGCTGCCAACACTCCCCTGAGCACGCCTAAGTAGGCAAGCCGCCATAGCTTCCCATAATGAGTTAGAACGCTAACATTGGCAACAGAAGCTCTATTATGGAATCTGCCATCTGGATATGGCCTCAAACGCCAAGGTTTAATGCTCGCTTCGTCCAAAAATGGCCTGCGGTCGATACTTGCGTTTGCGCACTCGCTAGACCTTTTAAGGCTTCCCAGTAACCTTATACACTTGAAGTTGCGAAGGCGATCGCAAAATGGGACGGAAATTATCTTAGAAACTCAGCTTTATTATTATTATATCCTTGTATTTGCGATTCTTGCGAAGTAATTTGCCTAATAATAAATATTCTTCGCGCGTTTTCCAGCTATGAGCGAAGATCCGAATAAATTATTTTCCGTGATGTTATTTCCTGTTGGAGGTAAAGTATGATGTATCGCTGGAGGTCATTGAATTCACTTTTATCGTAATAAACTTGAGTATTGTTGTTTAGCACTTTCAGTGCAGGCCTGAAGTGTCACGACTGACGAATCTATTTATACGCTAAATAATAATGTGAAACTACATTTAAGAACAGTCAGAGGATAAATTAAGTTTAATAGCAAATTCTGTTAACTCAAATGTATTATTTATTCCTCACTGTTACGTCGAGTTTCTTTTCATAGAGTTCTCCCTTTCTCTCGATATTATGCATTCGCGACGTGACATCGTTTCTCACAAGAACACGCATAATAGCTGAGATAGAAATGCATCAAATCGAACGTGAAGATATTGTATACATTTAAATAGCTGCACAGTACTCTATTTATGCTATGTATAACATTACCCAAGGTGCTCAAGTATTGCTGTGCATGTGAGCAATGAACTTGCGCGCGTCTCGCTTGCCTCGACCTTGCGCTTGCGCCGATCGGTAATAATTATACTATACAGTGCATATCGCGTGATCGCTTACAATACAAACGGCTGCAACGAATTGGTTATAAATAGTCAGTCTGAGTTACTGTGTCAGTGATTAATATTACTATGTAATCCCAGTCATACATAATGTACCTACTCGCGGTTATCTGAGGATATGGGCCTGTGGGGATTATGATAAGAGCCACGGATGCTGAGTGACGCGATTTTCTGTATTTTTTGCCGCTGAGTTTAGGTACTTTTCTATCTGTACAAAAAAAATGTCGGTAGCTACGTGTCCTGTTTGATATAATTATCCTATACCAATTTTAATTTTGAGTCTAGTAAGCAGTTAAAAGTTTGAAACTAATGTATACACTTACAGCGTCCGTACAACCGCCACCGGTGTGGAGGCACAGTATTACAATCCAAATACATATTGTGATGTTGTAGGTATAGCGAAGGCGTAGCCGTCGCCGCTATACTACTACGCCATACGCCGCGTAGCAGGCTTCGAAGTTCAGGTGCAGAAAATTAAACATGAATTTCATTAGTACCAGGACACGATTTATTTCTCGGTATTCGAAACTATTGTACCGTAAAAGGGAAACCTAAACCACAGATTATATTCCAATTAAAGTAATCAGCGTAATATTGGTAAATAAAGAGCGTAACAAAAACCTTGTTCCATCCGAAAGGGGCACAATAGGTATTGCAAAAATAATACCTGAAAAAAAATATAAAAATATTATCTATCTATACATATAATAAATCTGTAGACGAGGCGTTTCTGTACAATGAAAAAAAAAAAAAAAAATGTAGGTGGAGTGTCCAAGAATAACCAACAGATGCCATTTCTACCATTTTTGGAATTTTTGTCTGTTTGTCTGTTTGTCTGTATGTCTGTTTGTCTGTTCGTTTGTTTGATTGTTCCAGTATCACGTAAAAAGTACGAAATCAATTTGGTTAACTTATACACTCAAATATTGTGTGTAACTCGATGTTTCATTTAGTCTTTGTTTCATCGCAATCGCTTCAAAATATCAAAAGATATAAGAGTTTAAAATATTCCAGAAGAAATTTTCATTAGGTACGTAATGTAGATACACGTAACGACATATATTGTCGTAAAATGACACTAGCGTAAAATCAGGTAGGTTTGTGAGAACGTGTGTAACCCACGATCATAATCATCATAATTATGTTCACATACTTCGCGCGGAAACATAACGCGATACATTGTGAATTTACCAAATCTAAAGTATAGTTAATTCAAGTTTTCCAAATCCATTGTTTGGTAGTAGAGCCATAGGTGGCGCTATCTATCTTTTAAATCATGATACAAATATTAATCATGAAAAAATGGTGATAAATTTTAATTTCTTAAAAATTGTAGATTGTTGCATCGAGCAAAAAGTGAGTAATTAAGGCACGAATGCGCTTACTAAATAAACACGAGTGCATTAATTACTCACTTTAGCAAGGTACGTAATCTACTTTTCTTTCAACTACCAATGTACCTGCTGCGATAAAATATACCTGCTCAAGGTTAACTCAACTCAATCCAAATCAAGTTAGGTCAAGTTAGGTCAAGTCAGGTCAAGTCAGGTCAAGTCAAGTCAAGTCAAGTCAGGTCAAGTCAGTCATGGAACCCTACGTCTTTACTACATAGCTTACAGAGTGTTCGAACGTTTTCCGATATATTTTGACAGTATCACTTCGTGCTCGATAGATGGCGTTGTTCATTTAACGTCATTTTCTGAATCGCGGTGTTAAGAGTCTCCGTAGAAGAATGACTTTCGCCGAATTCATAATTAACGAGTATTTGGCTCATTTTGAATTGAACACATAATCCATACTAATCGATGCTTAAAAGCATAAATTCGATAGTAACTCTGTCTGTCTGTCCGTCTGTAATTCTGTATGTTACCTTTTCACGCCTGATCCACTGAACGGATCTCGATAAAATTTGGTAAAGAGATAGATGGCATCCCGGCGAAGAACATAGGCAATTATTTTCTCAAAAACAAATTAAGGGGGGGGGCAAATAGGGGATGAAAGTTTTTATGGGAAACCAATCATTTTTAGAGTTCCGCAGTCAACAAGGAAGCTTTATAGTTTCGCCATGTCCGTCTGTCTGTCTGTCTGTCCGCGACTTAGCTCAAAAACTTTTAATCGACCAACTTACATGTGCAGTTGCAAAAACCCAAACATTCTGTATGCGAGAACAAGTTTTTTAACACTTTGAGGGACAGTAAACGCCCATAGACGTAATAACAATAAAACTTTGCGAAAGTTTGTTTGATAAAATAATTCATCCCAACTACGGAACCCTTCATTGTGCATGGTTCGACACGCACTTGGCCGGTTTTTTTTTAACTTCGGGCTGTGAAAATTTATGCTTTTTGTAACTAACAAAGAGTTTTGTTTTTCTAAAATCATCCCTCATGAGGGTAAAAACCCTTCTTTACTCTCTTGATTTTAAAATTCACATGTAAGTACTTATTATTGACATTTTTGCGGGACTCTCTTCAAGAGCGTTAAGGGATTGAGAATCTGTCCACTCAATCAAAAGTTATTACTACTTGGCTCTTGGCTTGGAACGAAGAGTTTGAGTTTACCAGTGAGTACTTACTCGATAGATGGCGTTGTGCAAATGATGCGATTTTCTTAAGGGGGATGCGCCGGTAGCCCGCGAAATTCAAATCTTAAGTTTTTTGCAATTTGCAAGTCAGTGTCAGGCAGGTTGTATGTTAAAATGAAATTGTTTATTCTGTAAATAGGTTATTGGAATCACTTTTACACGTCGTAATAATATCAAAAAATTGTAAAATTAAGCTAGATGAGGTCGGCGTTTCCTATCTGACTACTCTGAGAAGAAAGGCCGAAACAAACTCAGTCTCTTTTAAAGTCCGGACATACCTAGGTCAGATATTGGCATATTGGTCAGGCCCTATGAGGGCCATGTAGATTAGAGTCTGAAATGGTCTTTTGAGGAATGAACCACACAGATTTGAGTGAACCTGTCCTGTCCCTGCAAGCATTTGTCAGTAATAGTGGAGCTCAGCTCAGAACTTAAGGAGCTCAACGACTCGACGAACAATACCAAAGAAAGGACATTTGTGTAGGCCGCATAAAGTTCTCAAATTGCCAGACCATTGTTAAAACTAACTGAGAACGAAAAAATATAAAAATAAAAACAAAATAAACTTCCACATAGTCCTCACATTCACGATAATACAATACTTTACAAAGCAATCATGTAATTTTGTCAATATCCTACATATAATATTCAATAATGTGAATTTGTATATAAAACTGGTAGGTATATTTTGATGATTTTCCATAGTACTTATTCAAAATGTCACAATGCCAAAATGACAAAATGTTAGCAGAGCGAGCAGCTCAATCCCATGCTTTTGTCTTCTGAATAATCTGAAATTGTATAGTACCCTTTTTTACAAAGTTTGGTTTTAATACAGCTTTTAAATCGTTTAATGGGTAAGTTTCGAATGTCAATATGATTAAAATATGATTCGCGATCGTAGCAAATAGTAGCTTTACAGAATAATAACCATTAGATACAGGAATGCAACTCCTGCAATATTAGTTAGATTAGATAAATAAATATTTGAAACAACTGCGACTCATTATTTAGATCAACATAAAACTTGATACTGACCTGTAAAAAGCAAAAAACATAAGAAATTTTGAATATCGCAGGCTCCCCCAAAGCTTTCGCCTTAGTTTCCATCGTCCATGCAATATGCCATAGTTTTTTCATTAATCTTTCCGACAGTTTCATACTGCTGTCCATACTATCCACACTATCACCACAATATAGATATGGACTACCACTAATATATAAAGTTACTGGCTATCTCATGCCTGTTACTTTTACACCGTAACGCCTAGGTCGCCTAAACAGACCACGTGGGTTATGGGACATAGATACTTTTATCCCGGTAGCACATTCCCGTGGGATAATTTCCGACAACCACGCGGGCGAAGCCGCGGGCAAAAGCTAGTTATTAAAATAAAAAAGGTACTGCAATTTGAAATTCACATTTTTCGTACCTAAATTACCCCAACTTCATTTGCAGAGGACTTGTACCCGCTAGACGACGGCCGCCCGATGTAATAACCCGGTAAAATTCCCCAGTGAAAAAAAAAAAAAACATCGGACAGGGCTTTTTTTACACCTTGTATTTATTTCGAGGATTTTCGTGGGCTAGATGTATGTATTGTCACGCCGTAGAATGCCAACCACAGGCCATAGTAATAGGTAGTGGATCAGTTGCCGTTGGTCGCCATGATCAAATTAAAACAGTAGGGAACATGTTTATTAGCACACAAGAGGATACTTCTGCCCATCCTCTTATCTAATTAGAGCCTAGCATTAATTAATATTATTTCCTCCTACAGTATAATGAGAACTCAAACCGATTATTTCTGGTTCCAGTTGCCTACCAGGATAAAATAGATGTGGCTGGAACATCCTCAACTTTGCATCTCCTGTTAGTATAGTTATCCTGTCGAACGGTGGAATGCTCAAACGCAATTTATTATTTACTAGTTTATGCCCGCGAATTTGTTCACGTGGAAGTCGTAAGATACACAATTTACTAAAATAACAGCCAAACTAATTTCGGCCCCGGAAAACAGCAGCCGCATTTTTATAAAACTCCCTCGGCCACCAATCCACCTCGTCGCATCGCATCGGCCTCCTGCGCTATATCTTCGTTTTCGCTTAGCGTTCTATCTGCCTTAGGTATACATATACTTACTTACATATAAGTGTAAGCGCGGGCGGGCGATGCGATGCGACGCGGTGGGTCGATGACCGATTTTTTTTGTTGTTAGTCGGTCATTTATTTTTATAATTAAGTCAACTCATGGTTTGAGTGACAACGGTGTTTACCCTTACACCCTGTATACAGGGTTGATCAAAATGTAGACCTCGATACCTACTCCATAGTCATCATTACTAGGTACCTAATTGCGGTTTGATAATTATGATAAGAGGAATACGATTCAATTACGTGTGTAGATAGTGTTGTACCTAAGTTATTTTTAATCTGCGATAAAAGCCATTATGTCTTTATAAAATAGGCATTTTTGGTTAAAACAATAACCGTTATTCTTATATGAAATATTATTAGCTCACAATAAGGATAAAGTATAAATAATGCCTGCTGGGGCAATAAATAAATATTCCAGACATGATTTGGTCCATTTATTAGAGGTCCGTGATTAGTTGAGCAAGGAATTAATGAAAACAATATTGTTCATACATTATTATTCAGAAATAACGAACAGTCTTCATTTTAAATGATACTGTTCATCCAAATCCATTCAGCCGTTTTTGCGTGAAAGAGTAACAAACATCCACCCATACTAACAAACTTTCGCGTTTATAATATTAGTTAGACTAGTTAGAAGTAAGGAATATATTATGCAGTCTGTGCTCTGCGGTACAAATTTAACTTTTTTTTTCGACCCTAAAACAAAGGCTTCCTTTGTCTATTGGTCGCAAACGCTACAGCTGAACATGAGGTCAGAACAATTTCGATTCTCAGGTCGGGTAATGGGTTACTGGGTTCTACAATCAGGAATTTCTCAGTAGCAGTTCCGCATCTGGATTTGTGCCCCGTTTAATGGCAATGCACTCGCCTCCTATTACATGGGACTTAAACTGGCGAAATGTGGGTGTACTATTGGTACACCTCTGTCTAACTCTTCGAGGATTACACGCGTAATGTTATGTTATGTGTATGTAGGGACAAAGGATGAGAGCCAGTATTTGACACCGACCTCCTGCAAACGCCAAAACTATATGTGACAAGAATCATAATTATAAAAATGTAATTGACTGTATTATACGCCCAAGAATTCACAATAATCTTGGCGATACCGACTGACGTCATTCAGTCAGCTGATAGCGTATTTTGTGGAGATTATTACGAACCTCTCATACCTGAGGTTGACGATAAATATCAAGGAGGAAAAATATCAATAATAATAAAGAATTAACTGAATATTTCTGGAATTATGGATGATTGTGAATGATTCATATTCTTGAAATGGAAGTGATGGTAAGTAACATAATTTGGAGATCGAAGAAATGAAGTTTTACCAGTCTTACCAAGGGGGTAATAAATACGATACCCAACTGGGTTGTGGAGGTCAGACAGGAGTCGCTCCATGTAAAATTCTGGTATTCAGCTGGATCCGGTACCTAAGACTGGGAAGCCGACCCCCACATAGTTCTTCTTGTTCTCACACACTATTGTCTACATTTCTTTCTCATTTCTCCTTTCGCAGGTCTGCTGGAAGAAATTTCTTAAGAAATAAGCAGTACCTTTGTACTCATATTATACTTATGTCGTATGACTATGTATTTTACTGTGTGTACATAAATAATAAAATAAATAAATAAATTGTTGGGAAAAGGCTAAACAGATTGTTTGTAATAGATGAGGAAACTATTCATTAAGAACTAAGCACGATAAACTAAGTAAAGCTCGAATAAAAATCTCATCTTGGCTATTAGAATTTAAAAAATCCTTGGCTTTTAAGATTTTTTATGGTTGAAAAGTTTGAAGGTGCCTTATCAATTAGAGTCCGTGGCTGTACTTTCAACTTACGTACGAAATGGCATAATATCTAGATGGAAAGTACCTACGATAGACTTTTTTGACTTTTCATAATTTACTAGGTACTAAACGGTACGCTCAAGCCGCGCTATAAATGTGAAAGATGTGTATGTGTCTGCTAGTATTTTGTTGGTAATCTTATATATTTTTGGAAGAGATAATATTATGACTCGGTTAACCTAGAAAAGGACGTTGAGTATTTTTGATGTGGAGTAGATGCCAGGTCATATCATAATCAGCCTATAACGTTCCCACCGCTGGGACACTCTCTGTGAGAGGGTGTAATCCACCACGCGGGCCCAGTGCGTGTTGGTAGATGTCACATGTCTTCGAATTTTTGGTTCTAGGACATGCCGGTTTCCTCACGATGTTTTCCTTCAACGTTTTGAGAGCAGTGGTGATGAAATAATTTACACAAAGTAAAGCACCTGTCAGGGTTCGAACCTACGACCTACAAGTCGTAATTCGCGGCCGTTACCACTGGGCTAACACTGCTCTCATTAATTTATTATTATGAGTTTATGAAAATTTATTAAATTAATGCCGGTAGGTATATAGCTGGCACTTTTGACCTTTATACGTTTTTAAATGTGATATGAAAAATTCTCTGAAAAAATAATTATTATATTGATCGACACGTCATCGACCAGCAAGAATGAACCATGATTCATGTTCATGTTGTCCAGTTAGTTTGCATTTAAAATATTTTTTCCTGTAGTACATACTGCCAATGCCATGTAACCTACATGGACATCATATAAAGCGTTTTAAAATAAACACAACATAGATATTCTAAGGAAAATGTTTATTTTCATTGTTATTTGTTTGATTAACGTATGGTGTTTCCTGTTTGCTCAGAAGTAATCTCATTTGTACATTAATTGTGTTTGTCGTAATTAAAATTTATATAACGACGTACATTTATCTAACTTGTTTGTGCTTGGAATAAAAGCTTCTAAAGCTGTCCACTCTGAAATGACGCGCCCCACCAATCCCACCATCGCTTTTTCCGCACACGGTTATGCAGTAATACGGGAGTGGGGCGCGTCATTTCAGAGCCTATGTTTTCTCATTTTTAATTTTTCCGATAAAATTCGAGTTCTATCTTGGCAACGAGATTATTATGCATATTTTTATACTAACATTGGGATGACTTTCCTCTAAATGAGTAGCTGTATGGTATCCATGACGTAGGAATTAATAACCGAGCTCTTTTGAAAGTGAAAGTCGAATTAAATTCGCTCCAGTAGTTTTAAGTGTCGGGGCGAGGTCCCTTCATAGAAACAGGTCATATCATTAATTTCAAACAAAAGCTGACAGCGGCATCTTCTGCCACCTACTTATGATGATTTCACTTAGTAAGAATTTATGGGTTTCTCGATTAGATTATTGAATTCTCAAGATATGCAAAAATGATACTCTAAATAGTTAAACACTGCGCGCGTTCTGTCCTCTATCTCGAAAATGGTTCAAGATATAAAAAATGTGTATACAAAAGTTGTACAGAATTTAATCCTCAACAATATTTATAAACATACAAATAGCATAAAACCCATAGAAAACGAGATATTTGCAATAAAAGTGTAAAAAATCGTTTTTTTTACCTTTGACCTTGGAATATCTGAAGACGCGGACACCCTATGATAAGTAGGTTTTGAGACAAGTTTTAGGCTGTCAAAATAAAGGTTTATACAAGTTTATAGCTGACTATCTCTCATTCCGAGGTGAAACCCTAATTTTCCTGGACTATAAAGACGACTAGGCAGACACAAGTTCAACAATGCATGAAATAACGATTCATCCCAACAGGACATATAAATATTAAATATCGTATATTATATAGTCCTCAATTACGCCGCACCTCAAGACAATCATGACATAAACGATTTTTAATGATTCCATCACAATATAATCATGACGTCATGATACAAATAGATGATCGAATCTGTGATCGAGACGAATCGTCACCTGATTCGATTACATCTCTACTATGATTCATGCAGTCAAACGCTTGTGAGAAATCTCTGAGTCATCGGAGGGCCATACCAAGGTTAATTCAAAACGTGTACGACACTTGATTTTAAAGTACATTTTGATTTAAATCTGACATTATTACAAGGTAATTTTTAACATGGGATTTATCTTGTTTTCTGTATATTATGTTGAATAGCCGTTTTCCTTGTTGAAGTCATCAGAGCAATAGGAGACTCCATAAACATAAAATTAAAGCTATTTTAGGCCTTTCAAGTTCCATCTCTGTTTTCGACCAGGAGAACTCAATCGAAGTAATTAATGATGATTTAATGGATATTAAATTGAGTATGCATAGGTCAAGTGCGGCCCAGCGACTGCGGACATCCTAATATGTAGTTCCCTTTATTGGAAAAAGCAATCCGTCTCGAAACCTTGCTCGGTAAAGTAATAAATAAGACAGTGAGACACACCAAGGTGACTCCGAAAATGTTCCGGATTGCCAATTTGAGTATCACTAAAAAGGTAGCGATCGAAATATGTAATGTCCACGTACGTAGATACCGTATTATATTAGAGGTACGTTTTGTTATTATAATTACTTCAACGAAATAAGTAGATATGCTAAGCCTTGATTAAAATCTAGTATTGTTAACTACTCTATCTTTACTACCTATTTTTATATCTTTAAGGTTCTTAACTATCAGAATATGCCGTAATCGATTAGTCACAATTGTATTCTAAAATAAATATTTGAATCTGCAATAACACGAGCTACATCAAAACACTGCAAATGAATACGATTCAGGAGAGACGGAGGGTGCAGTCGGATGAGTCATGCAGCCCCATAGCGCACCCCATGCGACGACGATGCACTGGCGGGGCACGACGGCGGGGGCGAGGCGCAGGGTCAGGAGTAAAATCAATACACGCAGACGACTGCACAATATTATTATATACGTATATTAGGAAATATTTAACACAAGGGTGTCTCGAAGCTCTATTGATTTATATGCACCTCTGCAGTGCTGAGGAGGTTGAATATTTTACGCATTGTAATTTGTAACATCCAACATTATCACTTTAAATCTTTGAATCAATGTTTACGATTAACATACCTAATTAATTTTACGTTTTAGTCTTCCACGTGTATTCGATGTGTCATATCATCGTGTATCTGGTTTAGCTCCCAAATAATACCGCCTACGCTTCTATTCAACAACAAATAGTTTGTTTTTGTCGCGTCGCGAATGGCTAGTCGTTTATCGCGAACAGCAAATCCTACACGAGTAGTCCGTCCACTGGCCGGTCTGGTCCAGTCACTTTCAGACGCATATATAGATTTTTGCACCACGTACACGTCCGTGCACCCACTGTAACGTCCTACCTACTAGAATAAGATATCTCTCTCATCTTTTACGTCAGTTAGTAATGCTTTCTGCTCTTTTCATAATTATAATGAGAATATTTACAACGGTAGAGAATTAAACTAATTAAATATTTGTAGGTTAATGTTAGGCGTTCGTGGCAATTAGCGCAAAACAGCTGAATCATAGAGAAAGTACGGATAGACTGGAGAGAAATTTCAGTATTTTAAAGAAGCGTATTGGTGACCCTGAGCGAGTGTGTTGTACACTAGGAGGTGACAGGTACGTGAGTGCTTACGTGTAGAGTCACACTGCTTCAGATAACGTGTAGTGGTATAATATCGTTATCAAAGCATATCGTTATCACCAGATTGTGCATAGAACCGAGTGCGTTACCATATATGGTGACAAAAATTGAGGCAGCATCAGACAGCTCGTGATTGGCGGAAAATAAATTGTTGCCGATAGTACGTGAACTCTGATAAGACGCGTTTTATATAGTTTATCCTCAAGAGCCGGTTCTCATTTAGTGAGGTGTGCTTGACCGAAGCAGCACGAGTCGTACCTAGTCATTAACTTATTATTTAACAGTAAGTTTTGTTTCATTTTATTAAATTAAAT
This sequence comes from Lithophane ornitopus, assembly GCA_948473465.1. Lineage (NCBI taxonomy): Eukaryota > Metazoa > Arthropoda > Insecta > Lepidoptera > Noctuidae > Lithophane > Lithophane ornitopus. Next base: position 13,494,135 of record OX419622.1, on the reverse strand, counting down.
TGTGGATTTAAATAATAAATAACTTCAAAGTTTTAAAACTGAAAATATAACAGCGTTTAGTTTAGAGCCAGTGTTTTATTTATATTAACACCTGTGGAAACTACATGTTATATAACATTTTTACGTAATATAAGTGAAGTGTTTTTTGGATTTAGTGAATTTTAACAACCTCATCAGTTTTGTGGCAAGTTGTCTACTGAATTTGAGGGCTTCTGGGTTCGAACCCCAGGCCGGGCAGTGAGCTTTTGGGGTGATTCCACCCTTATTATTTCCGATGTCCGTCAGTTTGTTAGAAATTCAGAATTTATTCTCAATGATTTCTCAAGTGTTTCTTTATAACCTACTTATTTTTTAAATTTGAACAGGCGTGCCTTTCCAAGATTATTATCATTCTTTTAGAGATAAGGTGTATCAAATAATCCTGTTATCAGTGAGTTGGCACAAGGCGTGACTGTTGCGATATAGGATACTACATAACGGTTGGCTTTTGCTAAAAAACTTCGTTCTTCTCAGTCAGTCTGTCCCTCACAATTAATTATCTATCAGCAATTTCACATTCCATTCTTATTATTCCAGACTAATTCACAATGTGCGACGAGGAAGTTGCTGCGTTGGTAGTAGACAATGGCTCCGGTATGTGCAAGGCCGGGTTCGCCGGTGACGACGCGCCCCGCGCCGTGTTCCCCTCAATCGTGGGCAGGCCGCGCCACCAGGGCGTCATGGTCGGCATGGGACAGAAGGACTCGTACGTAGGCGACGAGGCCCAGAGCAAGAGAGGTATCCTCACGCTCAAGTACCCCATCGAGCACGGCATCGTCACCAACTGGGACGATATGGAGAAGATCTGGCACCACACCTTCTACAACGAGCTGCGTGTGGCGCCCGAGGAGCACCCCGTGCTGCTCACGGAGGCACCCCTCAACCCCAAGGCCAACAGGTAGGTCCCGCGCCCGGCGCGCCTCGTCCGCACCCACAGCCGCTTGCAGCGAGCACTGCGAGGCAAGCTCTGGGTTCTGACACCCGCCTGACCATGTCCTTTGTTTTGCAGAGAGAAGATGACACAAATCATGTTCGAGACTTTCAACACGCCCGCCATGTACGTCGCCATCCAGGCCGTGCTCTCGCTGTACGCGTCCGGTCGTACCACCGGTATCGTGCTGGACTCCGGCGACGGTGTCTCGCACACGGTGCCCATCTACGAGGGCTACGCGCTGCCGCACGCCATCCTGCGTCTGGACTTGGCCGGTCGCGACCTCACAGACTACCTGATGAAGATCCTCACCGAGCGCGGCTACTCGTTCACCACCACGGCCGAGCGTGAAATCGTTCGCGACATCAAGGAGAAGCTCTGCTACGTCGCCCTCGACTTCGAGCAGGAGATGGCCACCGCAGCCTCCAGCAGCTCCCTGGAGAAGTCCTACGAACTTCCCGACGGACAAGTCATCACCATCGGTAACGAACGATTCCGTTGCCCTGAGGCTCTCTTCCAGCCCTCATTCCTGGGTATGGAAGCCAACGGCATCCACGAGACCACTTACAACTCGATCATGAAGTGTGACGTCGATATCCGTAAGGACCTGTACGCCAACACAGTTCTGTCCGGAGGTACCACCATGTACCCTGGCATCGCCGACCGTATGCAGAAGGAGATCACAGCCCTGGCCCCGTCCACAATGAAGATCAAGATCATCGCGCCCCCAGAGAGGAAGTACTCCGTATGGATCGGAGGCTCCATCCTTGCTTCCCTCTCGACCTTCCAGCAGATGTGGATCTCCAAACAAGAGTACGATGAGTCTGGCCCCTCCATCGTCCACAGGAAGTGCTTCTAAGCGGCAAGTAAGACTATTCCTAATTTATGATGCCCTACACCAGGCCCCTGAATGGGCGGCTCAAATTACGCTTGTGATCTTTTATTTAAGTTCAGTATTTAAAAATAGACTGTAAGGTATCGTAATATGCATATTACGTAATAATGAATGCGGAACATTGTCGATTCCGTATTTTTGACAAAGATTTTTATTTATTTATAATAAATCGTTACTAACCTGAACATTTTTAATAAAAGATAATTTATATACCGGTATAAATCTGCATTTTTCTTGCTTTCTATCCTTTCATCTCATTACCTACGTATTTAGCTTCATAAGTGAAAGACGGGGTACCGTTTATGACAGTCATAATGACACGAATCGGCAATTCTCGCAGACCGTCTACAACTTTAGTACTGGAGTTTCTAACTGCAAATGCTAGTCATTGACCGTTCCATTTTACATATTTTAGTTTATACATGCGGTAACGGAACTCAACGTCCGCAACTTTATCATAATGGGCTGCTTTATTATATAATATTTCATTATGTTACTAATCATAAATGTTATCGAATTGGACTATAATTGGATTATCGTAATGAAACTGAACGATAAGGTGTCTATCGTGAAAAATTCCTTGATACAAATTACAATAGATTCAAAGAAACGTTTATCAGGTTGACGTGAGTGGATAATATATTACAATCAGCCCCTAGTAACTAACTACCTTATAGCTCTACCGTCTACCTAATTGGAGTAATTAGCAATTCTAGTGAACAAAGCAATATTCGTGCTGCATTTAATACCACTAATGGAATATTGTAGGAACATGGGCGAGGCTGCGATAATTCTATTGGAACAGGGAAAACCGCACCTTTTAGCTTTTCAGGCTAACAACAGGATATTAAACCCTGAAACTACGCAGTTAGGGTATTTTTAGCACTATAGTCAGTATAGGAATTTCCACAAGTAAATTAAATGACCAGTAATTTGTAATGGTATACTGTTGTACCTATAATGTTAGTTTTACATTATAAAACAGTCCTTGGTTCTTGCCATTAAATGTCAAAGCACTTGAAGATACTAGTTCCACTTAAAATTTGATAGGCAATTTCAAGGTTTAGATAAGTTCATCGTTATCACAAATATTGAGTAGGTATTGTCTTTATCTACATAGCTAGTTATTAGCTTTCTTTCATAATTATTTAATAATCCCCTTCTAATGCTCAACATGCTATTGATTACACCTACAGTTTCTAACATATAGTTACGATTGCGATAAAAAAATACTCGTAGTATTAAAGTTATTTAGTTAGTTTCCACTATCGATTTCTCCAAGCAGGTGACTTATCGATGAATTAATTTCCATACGAATTAAGTATGTTTTTAATCATTTTTTTGGATAAGTTTTCTAATCTGGTTACGTGATTATATCAAATATTTTTGAATCAGTTATTGATGCCGGCTAACACGGCTTTTAAAGCCGTCATTGAAGTTCGGTTTTTGTTATGGTTTCGATGTTTACAAAATAGAGAGTGATGCGTCACACCATCACATCCCTACGTGGGATAGCGTGTAGTTTATAATAGCTGACCTAGAGCAATGTGTAGTCGAAATCCTAAAATACACGGTTATAATTAGATGGACACACCCACCACGCGTTCGTTTCGTCTGATGCGCGATGACGTCACGGGCGCGGTCGCCGGTGCAACTATTCGAACTTCGAAAGCATTCTGGCGCGTCACTTGGCCCTTGGCAGCAAGAGTTTGTTTCCCCTGCCAACAAAGAGTAATGGTCTCTAATGATGGAAGTAGTAGGTAGACAACCTATTTATAGGATGTTGTCGGCGTCAATATTGATCGAGTCGGGTACTGGACTCGTCTTATGTTTTGTTTGAAACGTGGGCACCTACCTAGGGTAGGTATGTATGCTTCAATGATTAAAAGACAGAGTGAGCACATGGTATTACTAATTGTACAGTGCATAAAATGTCCAATCCAAGGCATTCATTGTGTCATTCACACTCAAAAACGACTTTCCGAAAAGGTATAAAACGAAAAGGAATTTTTATCCAACAACAAAAAACAAAAAAAGTGCCGCTGTTTTTTATCTAATGGTCTTCTTAAATTCTATAGAACAAACCTTATACAGAATAAACAGGATCCATGCGGGTAAATAAATGCAAATAACAGTTGTTAAAAAACAATCTATGAAAGCCAGAGTAAAAACCCTGCCCGGTCCATAGGGAGCTAGGGATGAGGGACCGATTGAACGCAGATGGCAATGTGACCGTGTGGGGGCGTTTGTCCTTGGGGTGGAACATAATGTCATTACAATGACACAGTCAGATATAGTCTGAGATGTGCCTAAAGTATTCCAGATTAATATTTCGAAATTTGAAAAGTTCTGCCCAAAATCCACACATTATTATAGTAAATTTGCAAAAAAATCCGGACAAATGATAATGGACAACGCCGGACGGGGGGACAAAAAGCCCAACATGTCCGGACGAATCCCGACAGATGGTAGCCCTAATTGGAGATAATATTAAATGTTAGTTACAGCAAAGCAGAAATCGATTTTCTATCTTTGCCGAGCGACTCTGTGGATAACGGGCTGTTTCGACCCGCGGCCGCGGCGTTTAGGGTAACGAGGGTCAGACAGCAGACTTATGTGTATCTAGTATTCTAGTAGCGATAATATTTTTTTGGGGCTGTCTGTAAAACTTATTCTCCGACATGCCAGAACTGTCAACTAAAGAAATACTTATAAACCTAAAAAGATAAGAACCGAAAACGAAACCAAAGAACGGAACGAATGAATTTAACTTGGTTGTTATTTTCTGAGATATTCTACTGATAAAACATAGCTTATAGTATAGCCTAGTATAGTGTAGCATAGTATAGTGACAGGGCATAATTCTGGGATCGATCCAAAGAAAATACCCAAGTTTGAAACAGAATTCTACCAAAGAAGTCTCAAACTAAGCCTATTCCAACCACGTAGGTATCCCATCTACTATACCTAGGTACATAATGGACGTTGCCAGGTTTCGCGTCAAATATTCACCGCATAAAATCTGCCGAAGTGCCAACACCCCTCACCTCACACACACACACACATGCTCACAGCCCACCCCGATGCAGGCGAGGGTCAAGGGCGAGAGCGGGCGGACGATCGATCCCTTCACCCGCCCTCGCTCCGCACATACCCCGCCAACGTGTACCCGACTAGACGGCTTCGAACCAACTTATTAATACAACTGTACCACTTCTTATTTTTTCTGCCATAAGATTTGCAGCTTTGTCTTTGGTTTCAGACGGTTGTGGCACATCGCTAGCATCTTGAGTAGAAATTAGCTGCTTTTAAATGGGTTAGGTGATGTGGGTGGTAATGATGCGGGTTCCAATATTCGACTTCGCGATTGAAATTCTTTGCTTAGTTTATTATATTAAATCATTACTTCACCGCCGGCTAAGGATCTAATGTTATTTTGGGGACGAAGGAACCCAGTTCAACGGTTCACTTTTATTTTGGTAGGTAACCTAAAAACGATCTATCAACTCGTATTACAACAAAATGTTAACCCAGCTCTTTCTAAAACAAACTCGTAAATCACCCAAAAACCAGCCTCTATTTTTATCCAGAATAGCAAAAATCCATCTCTTTGCCTTTCACTGACAGGTTGATAAAAAATGCCCACAAAAGGACAGCCTGTCCTGTCCGCCCTTCATCACAGACGTCCTTTTATCTTGCGACCATATCAATGAACCTATTCAAATGAAAATATATCTTGTGTGATTGTTATAAGACTTGTTTTAGCTCTTTAGGTTTCCATTGTTCATATATGGCTGGACTTCTAAATGTGGAAGTAGGCCAGTTTGCATCAGATCGTAGTCCAGTGACGCGATCATACGTGAAATGTGATCATGGACAATTAAATTCTGTCCTACTTACAGATGAATTGCAACTGTTAGTAATAAGAGTTGAGAATTACCTAGGCAAACACATATCCCAGTTGCAGGTTTGATTGAACTATAGACATAACATCACGCCTTGTTTCCCCTAAAGTTTAGGCAGTGGTGTACACACATTTCGCCAGCTATGTTTAAGTCCCATGTAAGATGTCGAGCCTCTTGCCATCAACCGGGGCACAAAATCGAGACGCCGCGGGGCTCTACTGAGAAATTTCTAATGACAAAACCCAATAACAATTTGCCCAACTTCGAAACCAGCACCATAATTGCGTAATACACGATCAATCACAAAACAAATTGCTAATCGACTGCGTCATAAGTTCGAAAACAAAATCTGTTCAACAACGTAAATAACGCAATGAATTTTGTTGAACTGTCAAAATGAAACAGATTAGTCTTAATCGGTTATGAAAATAAGTTACGCAATTAGATAGCAGGAGTCAGGACCTCATGCTCAGCAGTGACACTTGAAGTTGAATTTCTAGAATTGATAATGATCGCCTGTGCACTTGAGAAAGAAAAGATCACTATAATATCACTACTTGACACCGCATTAATATTCATCCTGTCATGTTTCCGATGTCTATAAATTACCACACGTCTTGCAGAGATAAAAACGTCGAATATGCAAAAGTCGAAACGCGGAAGACTTTTGTTATTATCTAAAAATGTCTAGCGTAAATTATAAATACGTCGTCGTTTATATTTTTGCAAGCTTCACAGAAAGTTGACAACATGCATAACTTCAATTGGTATTCAGCTCAACTTGCTACATTACATAATATAGTTTTATAACTGGTAAACAAGTTGCCAAGGCAGTCGATAATCGTTCAAATATGTAACACTGTCAAAATTACAATTCGGAATACATATCGGGCACTTTCATGTTCGTGATCGGCATTTTATTTCAATATTTATGGTAACTGAACTGAGAAAGACATTGGGTACCCTTTCTGTACATTTAACACATTATTTATTCTGCAAAAGTAATATTATTTGGCAGAGTTGTCGAATCAGTGAACTTTCGAATCAAATGCAAATCATCTCTGATAATATTTTCGATAACTAAGTTTCTCTTAAACCATTCAATTAGGGGTTACACTAGGCTCGATCTTGGGTCCTCCTTTATTACTTAACTTTGTTAATGAATTAGTTTTTCAGTAAAAAAGGGTATGCGATTGCAACTTACATAGCTTATTGCAAGGATATGATTTTTAATATAACATAAAAGATCTGACCTTCATATAACCTATTCATAAGGACAAAATGTTAAACGAAAAGTTGAAGGAATTTAGCAAAGCAAATAACGATACTTACATAAATAAAGTAGCTAATGAAATAAAATTACAACTTATTGTGAAACATACATTTCTCATACATATTTTAGCGACAGCGTGTCGGTCTGTAGATACAAGATTTACTCAATAAAAATCTTTAATTCACTCACTGATAGACACTGCAGTATAACGAAGGTGAGCCGAAAGTAACGAACGTTAAAAAGGGTTGAAAGTTTGTATGGGTTTTTGCCGATGGGAAAAACCATCGGGCGGGCCCGGGCGCACGGATTGCCTTTATAATAAGATATAGTTAGATAAGATATAGGTACCTACTACACCTGCAACACCAAGAATTTATGCACCGAGTTTTTGTTCCGAAGTCTACTGTTGTGTACCCCCTATATCATTCGTTGGATAACGTTGGCATGTTTGTTGCTTGACTAGGTATTACTTATACCTCATAATAGGTAGATACCTATGAGCATAGAGATATAATATATTATACTAAATTATGTCTGATAACTAGTCTCTATGCCTATGAGTAGTATAAGTAATACCTAGTAAATTTCCTGTTTTTTTTGATGAAGTTGGTTGATGTTTAAAATCATAAATCAAAAGTCATTTATTCAAACTAAGCTGGAATTAGCACTTTTCGGACATCAAAATTACATAAGACAGTCTCCCAAAACGCCCGCCCTTCACCACTTCCTACCTACTTTAGCTGAAAAGAAGTGGCGTATCAAACTCTCCAGCAGCACAGCTGTCTGTCCGTTAGAAACACTTGATTCTATACAATAGTATGCAAGAATCAATTCCATAATATCAGTGATATTAGATACTATAGTTTCACAATTAAAACAGTTTGTAAAATATATCAATTCAACGAATTTACACAGGTAAAACAAATAACAAGTGTCGTCAAGGTTCCTAAAACAGCACACACATGTAGGTAAATGATTCACACCGTCCATGAATACTACAAATTACGTATTCCAATACCGAAACATTTTACAATACAATGGTCTAACGCGTTTATATTCTACGCGACGCACAAGAGTTTCCTTCGTTGAGTCATTTCTTATGAAGTTGCGATCCTCTGGAAGTTGTGCCTTTCTATGTTTATACTTAATTTTATACTCATTGTATTGGTTACAAAAAGCTTCACTTAGTTCTATGATTTCTTCGTTTTTATCATTTTCTACGTAGGTTTATTTTATTATGTTGGTTTTACGGTGCCCATCTTTCGAAAAAGAATTATTCATAAAGGAAAATGAAATAACATTTAAAAATCAATGTATTCCGGTACTGGTGATAAGGTTGACTAATAAATAGGCAGTTGTAAGTGATTAAAAAATAGGCAGTAAATGAATAAAAACAGACTCATCTGATACCGGCGCGTGTGTGAGTCACCGACGGTTAAGTTAGTAAGATAAATAAACACTGTTTACATGATGTGTCACGTCCATACAATCATACAAAATTTGTTTGATCAAATGTTTAAATACCTACTATGAAAGAATTTTGAAAACGGCCCTGCAGCCTTTGAATTGTATGTATACGAACGTATTTTATAGCGGAAAAAAAACATTTCTCTAAAAGACTCGGCTCTTATAACACCAGCAAGTGAAAATAATGAACTATTAGCCCTCCTTATCGACGAAAAGTCATTTATGTCAAACTAAGCTGAGAATCAGCACTTTTCGAACGTCAAAAGTCCCCCAAAACGCCCGCCCTTCACCCCTTCCTAGTGCTTTAGCTTGGTTGAACAAATGAATATTAAAATTAAAAATTAGCCTAATCTAATTTACAAAACTTACCTACTTATTATATTTTAACGATGAACACTGAAAAGCTTTTGAAAGTGCGATAGCCCGCTAAAATAATCAGAGCATATTGGAATTATGTATGAATTTGACAGTCAGCATGAACATTTTGCTGGAAACGTTAAATAGATTTGATGTTACTGATACTTTCGCACCGAAAGAAATATCGACGATCGTATTGGTCAACATGTTTTCGAAAAATTGGTGAGCGAGCAGAAACTACACAGCAGAACATCTGCGAATGTGCGATGACTTGGCGGAGCAGCGGAACCGACCGAGCGGAAAACCAAATATTCGGTACAAGATCACTATATTGGAATGTTTGTACCTACCTTATAAAATCCTTTCACCAAAGGTAACCAGAATTACGAATTGGGAAAACCACTTCGTAAAATTTGAAGAAATCGGTACTTAGCACTATTTTGAGGAAGTCCTCCTAGAAGCTACGAGTATACTTTCTGAAAAAATGATGCCTGGGCTCAGCCAAGACCTAAATCTAAATATGGACGTCCGTCAAACTACCTATGGTTTTATGCTTCACGATGTCGACATGTTGTGTTAGATTATCCATCCTACTAATATATACTGGGTGTTAGGGTAGACACCGTTATCCTTGAAACTAGTGGTTTGGTGTCATCTAAAATATAGTTTTTCTATGGGACCAACATTGAAATCGCGAAAAAAAAATCAGCTGTTCCATACATCTGTGTTCACTTAAATCGACAAAATGTATGGAACAGCTGTTTTTTTTTTCGCGATTTCATATCCCGATATTCCCATGGGATCGAGACTGACGCGGGAGAAACCGCGGGGCGCAGCTAGTATTTTATATTTGGCTTAACTGCTTTACCACAGTTCATATTTTCTATGGCCTGCCGTTCCACAATAGTTACGAATGCAGTAGGCGCTGTACTACGAGCAGTTTGTTTTGGAAACATTAGCTAGCTATTGTTTGTAAACTTTTACGGGAACGATGTCACCATCAAGTCTTATTACAGGCTCAGAGGTTGCTAAATGCACTTCAGAATTGTGCTACTTATTAGTCATAGCTCATAACTTACAAGGAACTGAATTAGTGGACTTCGTCGAGTCAACTGTGGTATATTATTGACTCATCGTCGTAGTACGCACGCATGCGGCGGCCATGAGTCACAATCACAAGTTACAAGTCAAACAGCATTGCTTTGCCTGACCAGCGAAGCCCGGAACAGATTAAGCGCAGTTTAATCAACGTTGTCTAAACAACTGGCGTGTAATGCCAGAGGTTAGACATCGTGAACTCCAACATAGCCATTACCGTACCATTTCTATGAAACTTTCATCGAATCTTTACGATTTAAAAATAATCAGAAAGTGTTCGCAGCTATGATCTCACGTTTTTTGCTCGGATTCGTATTGCAGTAACAGTGCAACTGTATTTCTTTCTAGACTTGACTGGGTAATTAGCGCACTACTGACAGATTGAGATCACAATAGGTGTAGAGTGTAGACGTGTAATTGTATAAACTACAAGTGTAGTGAATACTGCCTCTACAGAATGTCTCAACTTCTCAAGTAACGCTCATCCTTTCAAGGGGTTCACCGAGTACTAATCCATCGGAAATGCGTTTAAATGGCCCTTTGTGTTGAGTCAAGCAACTACATAATAAATAGTGAACCGACAACCCTTGTCGTTGGTAGTGCGTCACACAGATAATGTGCAGACAGAAGTGACTCCAGTGAATGACTCATTGTCGTGATATTTGTGTCTCCATGCGTCCCTCCCGACGCATTAACATTTTATATTGATAAAATAATGCTTCTTTGCTAACTGTCTAGCCGAGCCGATCTTTGTCTCCTACGAGTAGATACATGGTTAGTGTAATTAGTATTTTGAACAGCTGGTCTGGAAATCTTTAAATACCTACTTATCTGAAATATTCAGCTCAAAACCATGCTACTTTTAATTCAAAGACAGAAGGAGGGGTGTTTCTTTTTACATCCCTTTCATAAGAAATAAAGCAATGCTGGATTTCGTTTTTTCTTTGCACTTTTCTTAATATTAATGTGATCTCTGATCCCTTGATGAGCGGTGACATAAGTAAGGGTTTAACATCAATGGAGTAGTATTTTAATATGAAGTCTCGGCCATTTCATAATTGCCTTCTTGGCATAATTCTCTGGCTTACATAGCACATACATAATCAACCTATAACGTTCCCACTGCTGGGACACAGGCCTCCTCTCGGTGAGGAGTGGGCCGTAAACCACCACGCGGGCCCAGTGCGGGTTGGTAGATGTCACATCATTACATGTCTTTAAATTTTTTGGTTCTAGGACATGCCGGTTTCCTCACAGCTTGGATTCTCTGGCTTAGTGCTTGGCAACTGGGATCTGTCTGAGGTTTCTTTTCTACCGTCTCTGTATATTATTTTCTTCATCCCGTTTAGCAATGAACAAAAGTGGAAGCGGATTTTTTCACTCTCTTCTCTACTTTCATTTCTTTGTGGATTTTTTTATGAAATCGTCCAAATTCTTGGCACATGTTAGTTGTATACTTGTATACATAATATTTTGTTCTCATATAAACTTACTACGTACTCCAGAGATGTAAATCGATGCCATACTCTTTATTGTCTTTCTTACAATAAACAGATCTTCGTCTCTCGACTAGAATTTAGGACTAGTTTCTGAAATTTCTCAGTAGCTGCCGCGAATCTGGATTTACACCCGGTATCTAATTGCGTAACTTATTTTCGAAACCGATTTTAGACTAATTTGTTTCATTTTAACAGTTCAACAACATGCATTGCGTTATTTACGTTGTTGAGCAGATTTTTTTTTTCAAACTTATAAAGCAATGGATATGGCATTTGTTTCAAACCAATTCCGATTCTATTGCGTATTACGCAATAGGGTGCCGGTTTGTGACAAATGAGTGTGCACAATACACCTGTGTCTAACCCTTGGGGGATGACAGGTGTGATGTTTTACCTACGTTAGTTTCTGGACGGTGGCAAATATGGCAATTGAACCCTCGACCTCCGTTGTACGCCAGTCAAAGCCTTACCCCGCAATCGACTATCACTTTCTTTAGAGAGGTCTTCGCAAACTGAAGACACCTTCCACCTGCTTTACATAATTCCATAGGTTATTGAACTCAAGGTAGATATAAAAATTCATAGATACGGTTACGTTACGGTTGTTAATATTTAAGAACTGTCTTCATTAGTACGTAGTAGGTACCTACTTCAAACTCCTCAATACAAAAAAATCTTTGAGTACTTACGTCTAAAATTTTAAAAAGACCAAAATCACCTAACTGTGAGGGTGAAGCATCAGATTTGTGTATTTAGGTAGTTTAATTTTTAAGCTGGGGTTGGTAGAAGACTTTTTTATTTTTTTGGTCTTCCCTAGTGGCCCTAGTTCTTTTTTCTTAGGTAGGTACCTACCTACTGTTAACATTTCAACCCTTCATTTTTTAAAGATCGATAACTTTCATATTATTTTTCAACTTAATCAAAAAGGTACCTAACTAGATAGTTAGGTACCTTTTTACATACCTAACCTAATACATACCATACCTAACTACCTACCTACATACCTAATAATTTTATGAGTTAAGCAAAAGGAAAGTAAGTATATTTTATTTAACAAAACATATTGGTCTGGCTCGTTTACAAAAAAATGCGAAATAATTAATTTAGCGGGTATGTAGGTACCTAACACTTAATTAATTCATAGTAATTTATTATAGGTAGGTATCTGATAATCAGATAAACCAAAAACGAAAGTTATCAAAAATATGGTGATCAATCGATTACATTGATTCTGCAAAAAACATCTATATTTTTATTAAACATGCAAAATTTCACTTTGCAAACTAAGTAAGTAAGTAAGTACGGAAAAACCAACAAATATAGTTCGGTTAAAACATTACCTACGTAGGACTTCCTTTTTGGGCAGTCGTGTAAAAACGGAACCATTCTCTCTAGGTGAGTACCCTACCTACATAATAATAATAAGTACCTTTGTAGTAGGTACATAATATAGATAGGTACCTACGTAGGATTGACGATCTGAGGTAGTACCTACCTACATGATAGGTAGGTAGAGCCTAGATCCTCAAATTCCATCTAGGTAAGTACCAGCTAGGTAGGTACCTACCTAACCAATGCTTTTAAGACTAGAATACGTTTGAACGTTTGAACCTATTCTTGAACCAAGATAGAATTTAAAGCTAGGTAGGTACCTACTTACTCAGTTATTTGATTAACTAGGTACTCTACGTAGCTTTTAAGTTTTTACGTGGTTGAAACTTACGGAGTCATCATCAGGAAAATAGGAAATCATGAAGTACCTATTAAGCAGAAAGATCAATATAAATTAAAATAAGCTCTCACGAATTATTGAGATAAAATAAAATCATACACATCAAACGCAGGCGGTACAATTTCATTTTAAACGACCAACATAAATAATCATGTAACTATTTGCAGCGTAATCGCGCATACAGCCTTCTCAACTTGGTTAAGTTATTCGCCGCCTTGCAGACGTTATTGAATGGAATCGCTTTGCTCCTAGACACCAACACAACTTTAAACGTGTGTTTGTGTTGGAGTGCGACATGTACGTACAACGACCGTTGCCTACCACCGTGCACCAATCAGAGCACAGGATTTTACCGATGCCCATATATGGTAAGGCCATCGGTTGCGGCAAGCGGGGAACTTGGGCGAGTCCATTTCTGCGGAAAAAATAATAACATTCCTTTTTCGAATACTAACAATTGCATGACATCTGTCAGTTAGGCCTGTCAGTAGGAGCATTTTGTAGGTCGTTTTCTATGTTATCGCGGCGTAATTAGTAGAAAAAATTGGTATTATTTAGCACCTTCAGAGGTCTGTTGGGCGAGTCGATTGAATCGCGGGGCGCCGGCGTACGGCGTATTCTAGTGAAGCAGATCGACCGACCTCCACGAGCGAGCGAGCAACAGAAAGAAACCGGCCGGCATTCATTTCTCACGGTTCGCGAACGCTGCGGTTATTGTCTCTTCTAAACGTTTATTACTGGTAAGTAAACTATATTTTAATATTTATTCGGTTATTTAATTATCTAGGCGTTGTATTTATGGCAAATTTTCTACAAGGCATGATTTTAAACATTTATTCCTTTAGCAGAAATGTGCGTCTACTCGTGATTCTGTCATTCTGCGTAAAGACGATTGTGATCATAAAAAAGTTTGATATTATCAATCAATCAATCCGTCTAATATGTCAGTCAGTTTGACGAGTTTGTATCACTGTTCATGCAGTTAAGCGCTACTTGCTGCTTAACCGCATCTGCAGTGCCCAGTCAAGTCAGTGTGGAGCACAGCACAGCTGTCTTTTTGGAAGTGTGCCAAGAGTTGAACTTTCGTTATCATCTATTTCGTAAGTGCGTGTGTAGGCAGAGTAAATACAGTGCATTACTGTCTGAAGTGTCCGTCTGCTCGCTAAATGTTCAATGTGAGCGCCGTTTGAGATCTCGTCGTTATCAAGAGAAGCAGCGCTATCAGAGGCGGGGGAGAGTGCGGGGGGTCGGGCGGCGCGCGCAGGCTCCTGCCGCGGAATACCATATATGGCCACGAAAACTCATGTATTGTCCCGTACTGTGCGATTGGTGGAGAAGTCGCTGCGGCGGGGTAGGGGCGCCCCGATAACCAGCCTCATTTATATACTCTGCCTGCCGCGCTCGCCGGCATTCCACGAAGTGAGCTCGAGCAGTGGTGTTGTGCAGCATTTACCGAGGCTGTGCAATAGAGAGTTAATTTATTTATTTATTAGGACTATTTAATTAAAAGTAAGTTGATATAGATGTGCAGCCTATTAATTTTTTTGTGACGTTTAGTGATTATTAAAGTGGCGTGAGGAAATAGTGCAATCCCATTAGTGTGTGCGGGTCAGTGACACGTCGCTAGGGTTGGGCCGCGTGACGCCGGCCGGGAGTCTGGGATAGCCGGTTGCGGTAGGGCGTGGCAGTGATCGGGCTTCAACCGACACTTAGTGATATTTGAACTTGAGCGGTCTTCAATCCAATTAGAAAGTAACAGATCTGGTGAACGACTTTCTCGCTCGGTAAGAGCAGAGCCCCGTCTTAGTGAAATGTGGTCATGCCGCGTCATGTGCCACGTTTTTTCACCGCACCGCCTATCCATACATCAATCGCCTTATTTGGTTCCAATTTGCGACTTCGACTCCGCCGGCCCGCCGCCCACTTAGCATTGTCCCGTGATGGTTGCGTGTGGGTCTTCTACCCACAGACTACGTAAATGGATGTGATCTGAAACTTTAGCAACATTAGTTAGTAGTTTAAATGTAAGTACCTACATTAAAGTGAAGGTTAACATTTTTTTTTGTTAATTTCAGACTAATTCACAATGTGCGACGAGGAAGTTGCTGCGTTGGTAGTAGACAATGGCTCCGGTATGTGCAAGGCCGGGTTCGCCGGTGACGACGCGCCCCGCGCCGTGTTCCCCTCAATCGTGGGCAGGCCGCGCCACCAGGGCGTCATGGTCGGCATGGGACAGAAGGACTCGTACGTAGGCGACGAGGCCCAGAGCAAGAGAGGTATCCTCACGCTCAAGTACCCCATCGAGCACGGCATCGTCACCAACTGGGACGATATGGAGAAGATCTGGCACCACACCTTCTACAACGAGCTGCGTGTGGCGCCCGAGGAGCACCCTGTGCTGCTCACGGAGGCACCCCTCAACCCCAAGGCCAACAGGTAGGTCCCGCGCCCAGCGCGCCTCGTCCGCACCCACAGCCGCTTGCAGCGAGCACTGCGAGCTAAGCTCTGCGTTCTGACCCCCGCCTGACCATGTCCTTTGTTTTGCAGAGAGAAGATGACACAGATCATGTTCGAGACTTTCAACACGCCCGCCATGTACGTCGCCATCCAGGCCGTGCTCTCGCTGTACGCGTCCGGTCGTACCACCGGTATCGTGCTGGACTCCGGCGACGGTGTCTCGCACACGGTGCCCATCTACGAGGGCTACGCGCTGCCGCACGCCATCCTGCGTCTGGACTTGGCCGGTCGCGACCTCACAGACTACCTGATGAAGATCCTCACCGAGCGCGGCTACTCGTTCACCACCACGGCCGAGCGTGAGATCGTGCGCGACATCAAGGAGAAACTCTGCTACGTCGCCCTCGACTTCGAGCAGGAGATGGCCACTGCCGCCTCCAGCAGCTCCCTGGAGAAGTCCTACGAACTTCCCGACGGACAAGTCATCACCATCGGTAACGAACGATTCCGTTGCCCTGAGGCTCTCTTCCAGCCCTCATTCCTGGGTATGGAAGCTTGCGGCATCCACGAGACCACTTACAACTCGATCATGAAGTGTGACGTCGATATCCGTAAGGACCTGTACGCCAACACAGTTCTGTCCGGAGGTACCACCATGTACCCTGGCATCGCCGACCGTATGCAGAAGGAGATCACAGCACTGGCCCCGTCCACAATGAAGATCAAGATCATCGCGCCCCCAGAGAGGAAGTACTCCGTATGGATCGGTGGATCGATCCTCGCCTCCCTCTCGACCTTCCAGCAGATGTGGATCTCGAAACAGGAGTACGACGAGTCTGGCCCCTCCATCGTTCACAGGAAGTGCTTCTAAGCGCGCCGCGACCCGCTGCCGACAGCAGCCCGCGGCCCGGCCGGTCCCGCGGCCGGCTGCTCAATTCAGGCTTGTAATCTCCGTTAATTTAATTGTACGTAAGATATTATTGTAATTAAATCGTAATAGTGACGGCAGGACGAAGCGCGGCGCCGCGGGCGCGCCTCGACCGCCGGCCTCGGTACTGCACTCGCCAAAGGATCTTTTGTAATCTCATGAATGATGATTGTATGTGCTGAAACGGATAAGACTACTTTCTTACTAGGTCATTTATAAATTATAAAAAATGAAAAAATACAAAAAAAAAACTGAAAAATTTACCTGCCTTTTGTTTTCATTTTCCTTTTACACACACGATAAAAATGCATGCACGTAATCTGAGCGCAACGACCGACATTGACCCATGTATGAAAATAGAACGAACTTGGGAGCAATCGTCCAGAAATAGCGTCAGACGGCAACCATGTTTACTAATGTAGGGATGGCTATACCACCTATCGCATACAGAAAACACGCCGCACACAACAATTAAAACCTTGATAAATTAGTTAAAAAATCACATATCTACAACTTTAATTACAGTCAAGAACTACGCTTAGGTACACCATTCACATCTCATTCTAGTAGGTGCCTTTACTCGCAGCGAGAAAATGGATTTTTGTAACTAGTAAAGGCTAGTGAGTACTGTTAACACTTACCGGGCAGTGTTGATTTTACACACAGCGCGGGTAAGGAGTAAAGAAAGACCGATTCATTACAGCTTTGCCTAGGTACTTAAAATTGAGTGAACTTAACGGTGGGTGATGTTGATTTGTTCCTTTTACTTCCTAATCAACTGCAGAAAAGATACAGATGAGTAAACCAGTCGCACAGACATGAATTATTAAGCTCACCACAAAATTGTATTGGTAAAACTCGCAAGTTGCTCAACTTTATAGTATTAAATTAGGTAAGTACAGCTGATTACAGGGTCATCAACCGCGGGTAGTGTAGAATTAGTTTTTCTGTTTTATCAATTTGTGTTGTAGATCTATCAACGAGTAGAAGTTTCGCTCTAATAGTTAATTTAATTTGACCCTGTATAAAGACTGCCGATGCCGGGACGTAGCATGATGTTATCAACCTTGCCTTTAGCTGACAAGGGCAAGGTTGGGAATCTGCTCAAGTTTAGAACAAGTAAAAATGCATTATGAATGTTATTTTGATTCGTCAAAAGAGTAGTTAGTTTTTCCAGATTTTCCGTAGAATGACGAGTGAGTTGAGTTTAATTTAGTCGTCTTAGCCTCTGTATTGTGTGCATTCCGATGATAATTAGTGACAATAAACTGCTTAGTACATGAATAAAATTATCGAAACATTTTCTAACGATCGTTTATATTATTTAGCAAACGATTCCCTTATAGAACGGCAAGATATTTGAGCAGTTGTGAAAAACACATAACTTGCAACTTGATCTGACCAGACCAAGTTTAGTATGGGAATCGTTTGATAAATAATATAAACAATCGTTAGAAAATGGCCCGTTAATTCATGTACTAAGCAGTTTATTGCCACTAATTATCATTAGGGTTAATCGGAATGCACACAATGCAGAGGCTAAAGTACCAGCTAAATTCATTTGCAATATTGTTCGTTTATTCTTGACGAGTACTTAGTGATTGTAGGATTGATACGTCGCACTGAGATAGAAGTTTAGGTCAAGTAAGATCAAGAACAATGAGTCATAGCTTTAAATACAATATTGTCGTTTACAATGACGTCACATGTCATGATAGTGTTGGCCATGGCAATCACACGTTATCCTAACTAATATTATAAATGCGAAAGTCAGTTTGTTTGTTTGTTACGCTCTCACGCTAAAACGGCTGAACGGATTTAGATGAAATTTGGAATAGGACATATAATACTTTTTATCCCTATATTCCCTCGGCCTGACGCGGGTAAAAACGCGGGGCGCAGCTAGCTTATATTAATCAATCGCCAATGACCTCCTAGGATTTAAACACGAAGCCAATGATAGAGCTATAAACATTCAGGTTGGACATTTGAGTCCAATCGAAGAAGAATAATCAATCTAAGATGAAGTATAAGTAACTCGGTTATAAACTTTAAGTAATTAAAACTGAGACTATCATAAGACTAGGAAAAGAATATACTAGAACTACTGCAAGATCATACTAACATTACTTTTTGGTGATAACTAAGTTAAACGCAGGACAGGAATAAATAAAACTGTATTTCATCATACGACTTTTATTTCGAACATCACAAATATTCCACATACATAATTAGCAATATCGGTTAGTTAAAAACGTATTAAAAATTAACGAGATAAAACTGTGTCAAAATTCATAAAATACCTTCGGGTCTAGAGTTCAGTGCAACGGTACGTATCAAGTTTATTGTCATACATTATTACACTATAAACTTTGTACAGATTAAATATGATATATTTGAAACAGTGTTGTACTTAATCGATAGTATTTAGGTGGCATACCGCTGAATACTTAAACACAACTCAATTTTGAGGCGCTCTTAAGTCACATGCTGTGTCCGTCGCTTTGAGAACGCGTCAAAGATAAATGACGTTTGGGTATTCAGGGGTAACACAAGCATTATACCATCCTCATGCAAAAAGGACACGGAATACAAATAGAAAAATATAACTCCGAGTAATTGACATGATTGATCATTATAAAATATTTTTGGTACAACAATTGCTTTCCAAATTTTTAAAGACCGAGTAACGTTTTACATTGACGAAGATTATTGTTAGTGGTAACTTTAAACTATATAAACCTTAATATTATAAACAGTGACGTGTGGGGAACTACTTATTAGTCTTATTTTCGAAGCAATCATTCGATATGACTATCAGCTAACGGGAGAGAGATTAGAGGTGATTCTTGGCCCTTATTACATTACCACCTTGATATTTTTTATGAAAACCAAAAAAATATGTAAGAAACTGAAAAAGAAGTAGGTAGGTGATTTAAGTTGCTTAAACTTAAAATAGATGCCTGAAGCTTGTTTAATTGTAATTGAAGTGTATATTAAAGCATTTGGAGGCTCAAAAGAAAGGTCTATAAGTTCTAATACTAACGGCATTTTTTATACCGTTCTAAAGTAAATACATTAAACACGTGGGTCAGACAGTCACATCTGTGCGGCCGTTGTGGCTGTTACATGATAATAGGGCCATAAAAATCGTTGACAAGCAGTGCTTCTAAAAGTATATATATACAAACTAAACTATCTTCTAATAAGATTCTCAAAAATTTCGCAGGGATGTTAGGATCCTCTACTGGCTACATTAGATTTTGAGACAAACCGTAAACACTTACATTTATATTGGCATAGAATTTACTAAAATCTAACTGGACTAGCTCCTTCACTAAGCCTATACTTGATAAAATTACGTCGATTTAGAAACGAGATATTATGAAAAATGATCAATTATTTAATACTAGTAGCTACCATGTTAAATAACCCTATGCATAACAATTCTCCTTTATTTATTTTAAAAATATTATTTTTTTAGAAAAACCATGACTCATTCATGATCAAGGAGTGCAAAAGTAGCACTTTTTTAAGTATTTAAATTGTATACGAAAGTAGATTTTAATTATAAAATATTTTAAAATTGACACCGCGTTTCTAAATCAACCGTTCAAATTAAAATTATAAACTAATTATGAAATAAAAAACCTTAATTTATTAAAACCTTAAAAATACATTATAAATCTACATTTATAAATAAGATTAAAAAGTATTCAGAACAACTAAGCGTATTACGGGCATTGTGCGGTCTCGGAGATTTCAATAACTTTATTGCACTGGTCTTAAGCACACGGTCTAGTTCAAAACATCCTTAACAAAGTCACCAACAGTTTTTGTACTATCAATATTAAGAATTTTAAAGATAAGGCCACTTTACACTACACTGAATATGCCTAGGAATGATTAATATCCTCATTATTGAACACAATTTGATTGGACGAGTTTCCACTGCTTTATAGTTCACACAGTTCAATTCCGTGACATCTTAGTTCCGTTAGAAACAGTTGGAGTGTGTGCTACGTCTCACTGTCCTTAATGCTGTCTTCTGTGGCCCTGCGGATATCAGACAGCGGGTTGCCGTGTACTCTGAACCTGTAGACGCAGGTGTACGTTGGGTTGCCATGGTTACTTTCCACTCTGAGTTCAAAAATGTCGTAGGCGACCGGGTACTGTACCCCACCGATGTCGGTCGTCTTGGGGTACTTGACTGGGAAGTACTGTATGGCCGTGCCGTTGGCATTGTACTGGTAGTCGCCGAAGAGATGGGGCTCAGCGTCCATCTCGCCGTGTAGACCCTGAAAGTAAATGTTTAAAAGAGGTGATCTGTTTATTAAGTCGTTTTTCGTTTTAGAAGAAAATATTTCATGAAAACAAATACTTAATACAGAATGGTTTCTATACAACATTAGTTTAAAAAAAAAATCTGCTGTTGTGTTCACTTAAATCGACAAAATGTATGGAACCGCTGATTTTATTTTTCGCGATTTCAAGGTTGGTCCCATAGAAAAAGTGGTTCAAAATTATCAGTACAATGACCCCTTTTCGGGTTTAGCATAAACAAAAGCTAATGTTGTATAATGTATACCGTATTGAAGTATACTGAACCTGATGTCTACTTACATGAAAGTACATAAACAAATAACAAACAAAATGCAAGTACACAAGACAACATGAACGCCAAACTGAAAGGTTTGAGTGAACAAAAGTTAGTGCAATACAAGACAACTAATGAATTAAGACACGTATTTCTAAAAGGGCGAACAACCCACCGAAACCCATTCATGTATTAACTTAAATAAATGTTGCCCCAGCCCGGAGTCTGGATTACAGTACAGTTCGATTTAAATTAATAGCAGCTCGGAAGTTAGCTACTCACTGCGCAGTACCCCACCCTTCACCCCCGCTGACACATGAAATTGTTACTGCACAGCGACTCGCCTCATGTTCCGAACGGCTATTAAGTTTGAATCGATGTACCAGTCTGATGGTTCACACATTTAACATGAGATTATTATGCCAAGTATGATTTTATGAAATTCCGCAAGCAATGTTAAGTAACTTAGTTTCTGCAGGTTTATACAAATGACTATTAAATCGTGCGCGGAATTAAAAAAATGCAAGCAAACACAGAATGAACCCAAAACAAAATGGTGTACACAAAATGTAAATGTGTAATACCATAAGCGGCATGAGCCCAAGACAGCCAATGTCAAATTAGCAAATTACTTCCGAGAGAGTAAGCCTTGCAAATACTATTCAAGTAATACATTGAATAATTTTGCCTGACTCGAGATCTGAATTTGTATATGGTTATACAACATGTAAATAAAATCCCTGTCCAATCCGTGAGGGTGTTGCTATGTATTGTACTGAGAGTTTATATATGTGGGAATTTTCAGGAAAAAAGATTATTTTTCAATGGGGAATATTTACCGGGTTATTTACAAGGGGCGCGGGCGGCCGTCGTTTAGCGAGTGTCTACAAGTCATAACTTATGACCTCTGTTGATTTGCTACTTTTTAATGGAATTAGTGTAATTTTGGTACAAAAAATGTGAATTATAACTTTTTATTTTCAATAATAATAAGATTTTTTATAACTTTTTGGTAATGTTTCTTCAGTACTTACCGTTTTCGGGTAGGACAGGTTTTTTTAAATAAATTATATATGTATACTAATAGTAATAGGCTTGTTGCTGTTTACATGGGATTATTATGACAACTGTAATTTATAAAATTACAGTTGTCAAAGAACAAACAATGGTTGCTGTGGTTTTAATGTTGGCGGAGAGTAGGTTAGTTACCCATTTAACAGTAAATAAAGAAACAAGACAAGAACAAATGGTTTGCAAGCAAGTTATACATAGATAGCATAGGCAACGAAACAAACACTTACAAGCAGATTATGAAACTTTCAAACATAATTTCATTGTTTTTGTTGTAGAATGTATTTTACAACAATGATAGTACAATTTTAATAGTACTGTAGTACCACAGCGTGCAGTTATTAAAGTTTATAGGGCGAGAGCTGAATTCACTTGTAATATTGATGCCCAATGGTTGAACATTATCCAAAACTCGAGTGCATTGTTTATGCTCTGCGTGAATGCGTTAATAGTTAACTATCGCTGAGCTAAAAGCAGGCAAACAGCAGTGATAGCCTAGTGGTGAGACCGTCGGACTGCCAAGTCATAGGTCTCAAGTTCGAACGCACTCGTGACTTTTCGGATCCATGTGCATATTGTATAAATATTGCTTGCTTCAAAAACGGTGAAGGAAACCAGCATGCCTGAGAGATATTTCTCGAAGGCATTTGAAACCAAGTCAGAGAGCCATGGGCGGCATAAAAACTCTGACAGTATACTAACTACAGGTTCAAGTTTAGAACAAGCTTTTGTATATTAATTTGAAAATGTTTTTTCAAAACTTAAAACAAGCTCTGAATATTAATATTACCCACAAACACATCACAATTTACAGATAGTAACCGCAAGCGACATGCACACTCATAGACAATAAGTATATCAATATTACGTACGTATACGGAGAAGTTCTTCGGTGCGGACTCGATCTTGCCTTCGACTGCCAGCAGGCGCGACATGTGTTCTAGAGAGAATCCTGTCACTTCTATTATCGCGTATGTGCGCACCACTGTAACAATATACATTGTGTGAGTTGTATGGTAAAGACAACGCAGGATTACTCGGCATCTTTCGGTCATAAATATTAAGGGGGGTGGGGATTAGTAGGATACCATGTGTAAAAGTGGGTAAATGTGAAAGTTTGTGATTATGGATGGATGGATGGATGGATGTTTTTTGCTCTTTCACGCAAAAACTACTGAACGGATTTGGATGAAGCTTTACACACAGATAGTTTATAATCTGGATTAAAACATAGGATACTTTTTTATCCCGATATTGCCACGGGATCGTGACTTTTGTGGGTGAAACCGCGGGGTGCTGCTAGTGGTTATATGAATGTACTAAATTACTGACACCTCCTGAATGGTAAGTTTACGTGTAAAGCTGGATTATACGTCCGTTTTCTTTATACTGTTTTCGTATCGACACGAATTGTTTATACAATAATAGCTCCTGCCGATGACTGGCCTGCTTACGAAGCTGCGTCCCTTTCGAGGGCTAACTCCCAGCAGTGAGAACTTAATACTGCCTCTGTCAATGCATCCAAATTCACCCAACTTCTAAGTGTACATGAAGGCTTACCCAGGTACCCAGGGAAGCCCTGGAAAGCCCAGCACTCGGCGGGCATGGCTCCAGGAGTGAGGGCATACCGCGGCGACGTGTACACCCACCACACCGGCAGGCCCAGGATGCTGTACTGCTTCGTCTTGATCTGGTATAACTCGGTGCACTTAGTGGAGATCACTTGACCACCTAGAATGGGATGAAGCATATGATACTGTACTGGTGTAGTGGGGTGAATGAGTCAATGTTAGTTTTATCTTTGTTTCTAATAGATAAAGATAAAACGTTAATCAAAAAGCGCATTTTGTATATTTACATCAGTTGGATAACTGTTAAAGAGTTTCGTTTTACCTGAATTGTTTCATTATTTCATAAGTCATTTTAAAAGTGGAGTTCAATAAGTAGTATCTTCACCGTTATTGTAATAGTAGTGTGATAAATAAATTGATTGACATTCGTCTGCGGTGTGGCTTACGTAATACGCAACTAATAACAAATATTATTTAATTATTAGAATGAGATTTCCAAGTGCTCAACAGCAATGAGAATGTTTTACCTGCAGATTCCAACGCGTAGTCAACCAATCCAGTCTTATCAGCGTCATACACGTCCAGCATGCCTGCGACCACCCTCTTAACAGCCTCGATATCTGTCCCAGTATGTACTGTCTGCACCTCAACATCCCTGACATACTCCTTGATCCTTTCTACAATAATCTCCATCTGCCTACGTTCGAAGACCGCAAGGTACTCTTGAACCATCAGACGGATCCTGTCCTCATCCATATCAGGCTTCCAAGTACTAATCAAGCGTTCATGAATCTCCTGAGACATCGCCTGCATCTGTTCCTTCGTCACATAATCCTTGTCGAAATATTGCTTCAGTTTCGCAGCCAAAGCGTCAGAGTTGTCGTTTTCATTAAAAACTTGGATCAAGTTTTGCTGCAAATATTTGAGAGAGTATTGTTCGATTTGCGCTTCGAAGTTGTCGAGTCGGGAGAGTTTTTGGTCGAAGTATTTTAGGCGAGTGTCGACGTTCACCGCCCAGCCTTCTAAAGCCGCCATACGTTTGGACAAGTCTGGGTCTTGTAGGATCTGCGGAGGCTTGTAAGTGTCCACTACGAGGTGCTCCGGAGGCGCCGCTTGCTCAACGTAGTTGTAATCTGAAACAGACAGTTCACATTAGCTCCATTTGCATTACCCTCTGTCCTTCCCACATAATGCTTTAAATAAACACAGTTAATATCGAGAGCGACAGGGAAGGACAGAGTATTATAATTAATTAATATTATAGGTATTTGAACTCACCCTAAAAGTGTAGCGTCCATCGAGTACGTCCACTTTCTTATAGGTGATTTGGCCTCTATCCTTCCCCGACTTTATAATATTTAAGGCAAAACAGGGAAGAATTATATGGGAATGAATAATAAATAACAAGACTTATTTCTTACGAACAATATAATTAAATCAAAATTAACCAATTAGTAGAACACAATTTGTAGAATAATTGTTACACCATTGAAATGCAATTGAATACGAATTTGCTTAAAAACTAAAATAATTAAATTAATAAGAACATCACATCAAATGTAAAGCGAACAAAGCAGGTTGTTTGTGACAAATAAATATTTGTGCTTTCAATAATACAATACTTATTACAGGAGTATTGTTTCTGGTGGGGCTATCGGCTTTTAAGCACAGGTACTAAGTATTGCAAATAAATCCCTGTTTTAAATATATTTCTTAATAATAACATTGTTAAACAAATGCGTCAAGCATTTGGCTGTGAACACCAGAAATTAAAGCAAATTGATGCGTTAAAATATTCAAAATTATACAATAATAATCTTTTGAAAGATAAAAACTAATAGACTTTTACATACTGGCCTCATCAAAACGTGTAATCTTTTACACTTTTTTTAAATCACAAATAAACTAACACATTAATTTTAGCTTCGGTTTTATTTCAGACAAAAAATAGTTGCACAATTTTGGTGTGGCCTTTTTGGGCACACATTTTAGATCTATCTTAAAAAAATTTAAACTTAGAAAACTCTAACACATCTTTTCGCAATCACATAATATAAATAATCAGAATTTATGACTAGGGGTTAGTCTTTTTAATTTTAACAATTTGGAAACAATATTAGCACGTTTTTGTTAATACAATCATTTGTACCGAAACAGTTTTATAACTGAAATAAGCTTATTAACTAAATAAAACTCCAATTTATGGCCACGTCATGTTAATTTAGGTACATCGATGTTGGTATACTGTGGACAGTATACTACTTATATAACTAATAAACTGCTGAAATTATATAAATCCTCGAGTAAAACAGTACATGAGCGATAGTATTCTAGACTGACAATTATCATCTTAGCCTCGAGCAGATGTGGCTGACTGGAATACTTTAGGAAATAATTTAATTCAGCAGTTCGACATTTAATAAAAAATATAATTAATAAATGAAAATAGATGATCTGTATTGCGGAATGAAAACAAGTATATTATATGTTATTATATTACCACTTTATACATAAAATATTTCATATAATAGCAACAATACAATCGTAAAACAATATTTTAAATTACTTTCACATTTATGAAATTATAATATTTTAAATAAATAAATTACATTTAAAATCCAATTGAATTAAGCATGTGCACACAATGACAACATTAAGTTTTTTGTGTGATAAACAGAAATAAGTAGAAATTTTAAATTTCAGGTACTTTTAAATTCCTAACATATAAAAGTAGCTAAGAATTATAAATCTGTAATATTTAATTATAAAATTATACTAAATTCAAATGTATGCACATCCTTCAAGACTTCAAAGCACACATTTCACAAATTATTATTATTATTAATTTTAAACTTACATCTATGCATCTACTTCCGAATACCTCCTTTATTATATAGAATTGAACAATGTTTATGAGCATTTATTGTTTTATACTTTTATCCGAGTCCATTTTTAAGTTAAAGTAACTCATAAATTGCCTACTTACACTTTTACGAGTGAGAGAAGTGACATTAAAGTCAAAGTATTGATACAAAAATTGAGCACCCTAATATAACGGGTTTAAGTACAGCACTTACAATATTGTATCTACTACTTACAGTGGTTCATCGCCCATAAATTTGTCAGGACTTTAGAAACGTAAAAATTTGTCAAACTATGGTATGGCAATTTGGGACAATCTCCGCCCCATTGGTTTGTGATAACAATTGCATTGACTGACATGAAATATGACTACTTTTTTATTGTCCGGCTGCTTCCTCTTGTTCTGCATTTAAAAAACCCTTCATAAAAGACGACATGTAAATAGATACGACCTGCGCACTTTGGAGTAAGTCCTGCTAATCATTTTGGCAAGTAGATAATCTTTTAACCACTGATCACGGCCTGTTTTTCTTTGATCTTGTTTTTAATAAGTTTAATGAATCTGAAATGGCTGCCAATTCCGTTAAGGTTAATTAATTTTGCAGTTTGATAATTATATTTTTGTAACCAAAATTTCTTTATTCCTGCCATTCGATCTCGATAGTGGGTGACATAGTGTAAAATGGGGGCAACTTTTGTACGACTCTAAAACCTAAAGGTACCATTCCACCAGTGTGCGGCACAGTGCAGCAGATGTTTATCTTGATGGATCACGCGAGTGAACATTAACGAAATGTGCGCACACTCTGTTGGAAAGTTCGCGCACAAACGTGAACTTTTGTTCGCGCACTCGTTCA
Organism: Lithophane ornitopus; assembly: GCA_948473465.1. Taxonomy (NCBI): domain Eukaryota; kingdom Metazoa; phylum Arthropoda; class Insecta; order Lepidoptera; family Noctuidae; genus Lithophane; species Lithophane ornitopus. The sequence continues at coordinate 13,466,596 of OX419622.1, read as the reverse complement.
AGTGGACTCGTGACAGCGCACGCGCACACGAGTTCATGCACTCAGTTTTGTTTCCACCGCCAGAGCGAAAACATTTATTTGTTCGAGTACATTCGGTGGCGCCTGGCACATTTTCATTTGCCCGTACATGTTAACGACTGTACTGAAAGCAATCTACAGTAAAGCAAAAAGCAAATTACATATACAGCTCAACTACGCGCGCTGCTGGGGTTCTGTACAATATTCTTTGTCAACAAATGTGCTGAACACATTTTTGGTGGAATGGCACCTTAACAGTTACAAGGTAAATGTTTTTCAATAAGTTAATATTAAAACTACGTCCAATAAGCGTGAAACGTTTACCACAGTATTTACTATAAACCTACAAACATAAAGAACACCTGATTTAAAAAAATCTTGCAATCTACTTAACAGTTGTCAGTTCACCGCCGGCGTCTTCTGCCCCGAAAAATCCCAACTCGCTTTATGTTCTTCACTACAAAATGCAAAAGGAAAATTGCCGCGACCAGTATAACTGTATAAAATCCCATTTCCATTAAATTCCGGAAGTAGAACAACTGTGGGGAGTAGACGTCGCGTCATCCGAACAGATCGCGCCATGCCTTCTTGATCTCCTGGAAGCAACTTTCGGCGACGACAACAACATAGTCGGAAGCATCGGCTACTCTGTTTTGTACTATATCCCTGTACTCTATGTACGTTTTCTTCATTTCTGGTATGTTCTCTCTAATATCCGGTAAGGTTATATTGATGTCTGGCATCTTCGGCATGTTGAAACTCGGTAGCGATATGTTCGGTAGAGATAGTTTCGGCATTTGTATCGCTGAGAACTCAGGAAGGTCTAAGCGGAAATCGGTAAAGTTTACCATAGCGAGACGGTCCCAGTTCTCATATGTGTAGTGCGCTGTAAGGAATTCGTTTTTTTACCTATTGATTTACACGTTAACAGTGAATAATTATATATTATGTTAACCCTGCTTGTACTCCGAATCTAATAGTTTACAGCCATTCTTATATCTTATCTCATAATCATAATCAGCCTATAATGTTCCCACTGCTGGGACACAGGCCTTCTCTCTGTGAGAGGGAGCGGGCAGTAATCGACCACGCGGGCCCAGTGCGGGTTGGTAGATGTCACATGTTTTCGAATTTTTGGTTCTAGGACATGCCGGTTTCCTCACGATGTTTTCCTTCACCGTTTTGAGAGCAGTGGCGATGAAATAATTTACACAAAGTAAAGCGCCTGTCAGGGTTCGAACCTACGACCTACATCTCGTAAGTCATGGCCTTTACCACTGGGCCACCACTGCTATCTTATCTCGAAGTATACTATTTATTACTATTTTTATAATTCTTTAGTCATTTAAATTGCCTCATTATATTTATTTATAATAGGTGTTTTAATAAGAACTGTCTGATTATAAGGAATTTACTATACATGATTATTTTCCAAGAATTTATTAGCTCATGGCAAAAGAACGACTGACAACTTTCAGGTTCTTATGAATAAACATTGTTATCAAACAGTGCTTAAATTGTTTTATACTCAAAACATGACCTTAAATTCATACATTTGCTAAGATATTAATAAGATCAGCATCGTAAGTGTGTACCAAAATATACGTAAGATCAGCCATGTATTTACTTTTATAAAACATTATTTTTTGTATGCACGAAGTATGAAATTAGTTCATTCAGAATAAGTAATAGAATCGATTTGAGTAGGTCTGTTGTCAGCATAATTTTGAAGAATTTCAGCGGGTACATATTTGAACGTCGAAACTTAAAATACCTACGGGTAAAATGTCACTTCAAAACATCGAAAACTTAAATATCGAATAAACTGACAACCGAAAATTAAAATAACGTAAGTTTATATTGTCGAATAGTTAGATAACCTACGTCCAATATGTCTAAAATTTAATTATCTACAAAAGTGACATCGAAAGACCTAAATATCGAAGTACAAAGTATCGAGTGTCCTACATGGGAACCGATCACTTTTTGAATATTATTTGGTCACAAATATATAACCGGTTACTTGGTAGCATTTTCAATATAAAACTAATATAGTGTCATAAAATAATTATGTTGTGCTACAAAATTTAGTGACAGAAACGAATCGCTGCAAAACCACCAACTTCACGCAGTCTTGTCTGCCCTACCCCTAGAGTGTAATTTAAGCCCGCGTAGGCGCGGAGGGGTGGGGCGGCGCGCGAGCTGAGGAGCTGGTGGGTTGAAGGCCCGCCGCCGCGCCTCGCCGGCAAGCCGAAGTGGCGGTGGTGAGCGTTAAAGCCATCTGCGACAATAAGCACGCGTGGGGCCGCCCAAACCCCGCAGCGCCGGAGCCGTGACAGAAACAATGCTTGCTGCATGTTGCATGCCTGCTTGCATGTTGCATGCTTGTTTGCACGCCGCATGCTTGCTTGCATGCTGCATGCCTGCATGCACGCTGCATGCCTGCTTGCATGCTGCTTGTTTTAAGCAAGCATCCTTGTTTGCATGCGTCTTACTGGTTTTTTTTTCATCATTTTATAAATATAATGAACTTAGATGTATTCAATGTTGACATTTTGACCTTAGATATAATGACTTTCGACATTTTTAATCAGTCTATATTTTAATCACTCGGCATTTTAATCTTAGACATTTTGAGCTTAGGTATAACAATTTTCGATGTTACAATACAATCGATAAATAAATTTTCGATATTGTGAACAGTGACATTTTACCGGTAGGTATTTTAATGTTCGACGTTCAAATATGAACCCGTTCCAGCTTTCGTATGAACATAAAATAATTTTGTATAAAAGCTAGATATTATATTAAATACTACTAAAGTACTTACATCCATAGCCGAGTACGGGCAGCAGTAACAGCAAGAACCACGGCCACCATCGTTTCTTAGCGACGGCTTTCTCTTGGTAGTTCTGCGCGATGTATTTCTTATTGACGCCAACGTCGTTCGATGATAGCTGTGAAATATTGTGTTTTTAATTAGTTAGGACTCTAAATAAATTGATCAGGAGAATGATAATGGGTAATTTTTTAATGTTCTGGAAAGGATTGGTAACAGACCGTTGTACTCCCCCACGTCTCTTCCCGCTGACATCCACTTTTTACCCGACTACGGCGAACCAAAAAGGAGAGTTATGATTTTGACAGGTATGTATGGGACTGAATTGACAGATACTACTATTACTATAATATATGGAAAACTATCTGCGTGTTAAAGATAACTTAGACGATTTCAGTGGTGTACTTTTGAGGAGTCAAATTATTGGCTGATATAGTACCCAGTACTAAATCACAAAATTAAGAAATTGATTGAATAATTGTTGAATGTAGTTGTTGTAAAAAATGTTAATTTTCTTGGTATACTAACAGTTTCCGTGACAGTAGTGACAGTGGTTGTTACAACAGTTTTGATCATCGTGTAGATCCAGACGAAAGGCGCCGCCGCCACAGACGCGCTCCGGGACAGTAGACTTGCTGTAAACGAATCATCATAAATTGGTTATCGAAAGCGAAACCTTGAAATACATTAAAAAAAATAGTATATTATGCAATTAGTGAATAAAGGACGGATTTAAAGCGAGGGCCATAGATGAACCACGAGCAGCAGGCGTAGCATGAACACCGTTTCGTCGACGGAATATTAGACAAAAATGACGTTTCGTGTAGACAGTACGACGGCAGGAAAGTAGAAAGGGTCAACTGCACTTTTTACGAAATTCAATCTTTTACATAATTTGAATCAGAATTCTTTGTTTTGTCATAGAATTTTTTTTTCTGTTTGATTCTCAATTTTTACTGAAGAAGTACCGTATTTTGGATCAAACAATTTCACAGTAATATTGGCCTTAACTATTTTCTTGATACTTATAACTACTTATTATTAACTAAATGATGTAAAATAGAAGATAGCTTTGTCCTTCTATTAATTATCAAAATTTTGCGTTCAAAAAAAAAATGGTAAAATCATGATTTGGTAGGTAACCGTTTATACTCTGTGGCCGTCGAGTAGAAAGTTTTCTACTGGCGATTCCAAAATCAAATTGTCTTCACTACCATAGACAAATGTCAGTTGTCAGTGTGATTTTGACAGTTTGAGTAGAAAACTTTCTTCCGAAATAGTCTACATATAAAAAGACCTAGACAAATATCGTTAGAAATGAAAGACAAAATGACAGATTGTAGAAAGATTTCTACGGTGCGATGTCAAAAATGAAGAAACGAAATGTCAGTTTGTATAGAAAAAGCTATGTCTATTCTTCGTAGAGATAGAAACCGTCATGCTACGCCTGCAGGTGAAGGATTCTAACGACTGAATCAGATTCAAGTGTTAGAATCCTGAACGACGCGAGTGATTCATGGCCCTCGATATAAATCCGTTTTATTCAAGAGTTGCATACTATACTCTATACCAAGACTACGAGAAAAAGAACTTGCAACTTCGAGTATGTTGTTATGTCAATGTTATGCCTTGTTTTTATAGTACACCGTAGCGAATACATACTCCATAATGTCGATGACTTCTTTTTATTCGACAACTCATTAAAATTAGTTAGGAAAACACACTCTGAAAATGTGCCAGAAGCTTGATTTTCATTTTTCCATTTGCAAAACTCATCGTAGGCTTGGATGTAAACCAGCCATGATTTGTTGGGTAGCAAGTTTTCTATTATATCGGCCGCCCTCTCTTTCATAAACTCTGGTGGATCTTCTTCATCACTTGAATGCATTTTCAATCGATTTATTATTAAGTAACACTAAACGTTATGTTCGTACAACTTACAGTATTTAAAATAGCGCCAATTTACAAATGACAGCAAAGAACACAAAACAGTTTTTATTCTAATGCGATCTCGCGAGCGAATCAAATCTGAGTTTGTATCGAGTATTTATTCGCAAGGAGGTTGTATAGCATTGAGATGGAGTTCGAATATATTGGTATGTTCTAAATTCAAACACCAAAACAGTGATTAAAAGCTGCTTTTTATTCACTGTTTTTAGTGAATAAAATAAGCTTTTTAGAGGAGGAATGGTATAAAAACTATTTACAAAGGCAGAATTAATCAATTTTGTCGTCCTAAGCGTCAGTACAGATCGCGACGTGAAACGACGCGATGCTGCGCGCACGTTTTAACAATTAACGAACTTATTTTCTTCACGAAAAGGTATAATTTCAGTGCGAGTGTTGACACAATGTCAAGGTACTCTTGAGATGCGCGGTGCTGCGCAGCGCTTGTACTTTGTGTAGTAAATAAATTAGATATTGTATCGGATCATAAAAAAGTGGCGTCGCGTCATGTCTCGGTGTGAGCTGACCCTTATCGTTCTGTTCCTCAAAAACAAAACACGATCATACCTTTCGCCGGTCTCCGATCAGTATAAGGATACCGATGCGAGGGCCCCACGAGTTTCCTCCACGTGCTCTTGGTGCTGGTGCTGAGGCTGGTGAGCACGCTGACGAGCAGGCGGGTGATCCACCACCGCTGTTCCGCTGCGAAAGCGCCGCCGTTCCGGTGCGGGTAGGAGCTCTCGTCATCTGAACTGTCTATTGACTGGGGATTGAAAAAGGGAAAGGATTGAAAAAAAAAAAGGCATTACAGGTACACTGGAACCGTGCACCTAGCTTCTGACGTTTTCGTAGGTTTATGTGAAATAAATATTGTGATGTAAAAGGGTGAAACGATAGAGAAATCCTAATACATTTTTGAACCTACATATTTTACGAAAAAAAAATTTTTTTTTTTTACCTATAACTCAAATACCTTGACTCGTTCCTGAGTATTCGATCTTTACCAGGATTGAATTGAAGATGTAAAAATCGAACTAAGGGCTTAACTTGGAACATTAGTGGATTTTTCCTGGCTCCGCTTTCGCGTATAATTTTGGTGGAAAACTAGCTTCTCTGTCAAGTCTTTAAAATATAGCTGGTGATAGTAATTGCAATAAAGCATATACTTTTCACAATAAGGTGTCGGGTGCTTGAGGGGATGATGAACTAGCTGCGCCCCGTGGTTTCACCCGCGTAAGTCTCGATCTCGTGGGAATATCGGGATAAAAAGTATCCTATGTCCTATTCCAGGTCATGGTCTACCCATGTGCGAAATTTCATCCAAATCCATTCAGGCATTTTAGCGTGAAAGCGTAACAAACAAATCCCACTTTCGCATTTATAATATTATACAGGGTGTCCCGTAAATAATGGATCAAATGTAACGGGAAGGTAGCTTACCTCATTTCCAACTACTAATTTGAACAGTTAAAAAAAAACCGGTATGGTTATGTTTTTTTGTCTTGCTGCACACTTTGGTATTTACTGTAAGCGCAGCAAGCAATTGTTGTTAAATAAATAATAAATAAATAGCCAAGATATTTATTTCTTCGATTTTTACCATTTTCTCTACCAGCATTCAGTGTTTTTAATGCTGTTGCTGCAAATGATATCTTGGTTACCTTAGCGGTTTTTTTTTACTGTTCAAATTAGTTGTTGGAAATGAGGTAAGCTACCTACCCATTACGTTTGATCCATTATTTACGGGACACCCTGTATAATAAAAGTTAGGATTATTTGAGAACAATTTTAGTTGTCTTTGGTATGATAACAGGATAATCTAAGATCTAAAAGATGACTATAATTATTATTAGCATATAATAGCTAATAATTGAACAATTGACTATTACCGACGGGTTTGTTGATTCCTATGATTCATAAACTGTTGAGGTTGGGACTAAGCTGTGCATTCCATATTCAAAGTATACTATATCATAGCTTACTAAACTTAGGTTATTGAATTCCCCGCCGCTGACGATTCTCTTATTCATCAACATTGAACTGGGAATAGTTTTCGCAGCAAGCTGTTATCAGTTAGTAGGTAAAATTGAAATTGCTTGCTATTTATTTGAATCTTTACTTTATTTATAACTAACTACGCCCCGCGGTTTCACCCGCGTAAGTCTCGATTCTAAATCCGTTCAGCCGTTTTAGCGTCAAAGCGTAACAAACAAACAAACAGACTCACTTCCGCATTTATAATATTATTCTTAAACAGACTCATAGGAAAGAGGCTGGGCATCTTATTTTTTCAAAGAATACTTGCGTAGGACAAATGATCATATACATAAGTACTCCCCGAAAAGCATTACCCTGCATCTGGGGCTGAAAAAAATGAGATAACGGAAGAACAGACTATACACGGTTCTCCATTTTTTGAGGCAGTCAGAATATGATTCCTGACGATTGTTTATTATGTTCTAATTATGTGCTCATAAAATAAACATATGACTTACCGTATACCGCCGCCGTACAGTACTGGTTGTCCAAGAAGTAGTGGCAGACAGACGGTCGACCTCATCCACCGTGGTATTAGGGCCCTGCACCCGGAATTGAGACAGGGAGCGTCGAGACATGTTCGGCATCGCCACTTGTCCGGGCGCCAGTTCGACGCGGTCCTTAGACATGGGTGAGTATGTGTAGTCCGTCTTGGGGTATTTGCTAGGGAAAAGATAAAAATGCTGTTAATAATTTGGTTTTCTCTTAATGTAAAGAGTACCGGTTTCAAAGATTTCAATTAAATCCTTTATTAGAGAATTTAAATCAGTTCATTCGTTTGGGAACTACATCCCAAACAAACGCATTGATTTTAATTAACTTTTTAAAAATAATAACTGATGAAGTTGGACATGCTTTCTTCTTTTCTTCTTTTATATATCTACAGCTACACTAATATTATAAAGAGGAAAGATTTGTATTTTTGTGTGTATGTTTTTTACGAAAAAACTCAAAAACTTCTGCGCCGATTTCAAAAATTCTTTCACCATTAGAAAGCTACATTCACCCTGAGTAACATAGGCTATATTTATTGCTAGAAAAGATTAGGGATCCTTACTAAAACTCCGATAATGTAACCCAAGGTGTAAAAAAATTAGCTAAAATATTCTTTACATCGCGTGCGCTGCGAAAATTATTGAGGATAGAATAAAATCATGTACTACGACTTTGCAGAACACATTATTATTTACAAAAAGTGTCGCGACAGCATATGTCTAACTATTATAGTTATGCCACAATAAGAGTTATTTTATTTTGAAAATTTAATTGAAATGACGCCGCTAGAAAAGGTTCTTTATTTGTATCTTGGTATTAATCTTTATCAAAATAAATTACTTCATATTTAAGACTGCTTCAATACCTATATATAACTTTTTGAATTATTCAATTCGGACATTCTATTCGAAAGATATCACGAGTAAAAAGATATCACGGAAAAAATGTAAGTATAGCTCCAAAAAATATTGGCTCATACATTCAGTATACAATGGCATTTTTGATGATATCTCGGTAGATGGGTTGGTAGGTAGGTAGGTAGGTAGGTAGGTAGGTAGGTAGGGTAGGTAGGTAGGGTAGGTAGGTAGGGTAGGTAGGTATTTATAACCAGTAGATAACATCACGTCTGTAATCCCCGAAGGGTTAGGCAGAGGTGTACCTATTATATGTATAGTACACCCACATTTCGCGAGTTATGCTTTTTTTAAGACCCATGTAATAGGGGGCAAGCCTATTGCCATCAACCGGGAACAATATCCAGACTACGCTACCAACCAGTAGATATGGTACAAATATTACCATTTACACTGACCAAACACTCCATTTACATTTTACGATAATCAAACACGCTATAAGACGCACACTTGAGTTGTAAAACATGTAAATAGAACCATATGTAGGCGAGAACTGCCCAATAACCGTAAAATACATAATAAAACCGTAACTCAAATACACGAGTCGCATAAACAGACACATAAAGAAAATACCTCACGATTTCTGTGCACCTTAGCCCTTCATACATGATTGCTGAAATCAGTGAGTTGGAAATTTATATCACTGTGTCACTTGAAGTATAAAATCACTGTCTTATTCTGCCCGGTATCTGAAGGCCTCAGACACCAGGGCCATGTGTATCTTTTTGTCACACAGTATCTGGAACATTGTGTAACCAAAACTCTATACACATCTTTCTCCTTAGTAAAAGCGCTGTGTATCTTTTAGGTTCACGTTTTCTATACCTTTAATTTATGCAGAAATGAAAGCCTATGCCAGTAACTTGTCAAAAAAAAAAAACTTCCACTTAAGGGCGCTGAGGGTTTTACCAACTATTAAGTTCTCCCATAACTGTCTGTTAAACGCAAAATGTGTCAAGATAAACAAATCAATAGCACTGAACATACAAACTATTTAAGAATAATTCAGAAATGGGGCACGAGTGATTAAATTGTGAATATTTCTTGAAATCACAGCGTGTATCCAAAATGCACTTATCACAGTTGGTGAGTAAAGAGTGAGTGAAGTACTGCAAGAGTTTGGCATCGCTTGGCATTTGCGCGCGGCGGCGCAATGCAAATATAGAACATAATATCTAATTTTATTGTCACCGCACTAGCCGGCTACTTACAGGGCACTGGGGACACGTCATGTTGTGTGTACCTTGCCTTGTTTATAGTATGAATAAGGTTTAATGTTTTATTAACCAATTGAGAAATTTGATTAATACTAAAGTAGCAACAGGTTTAATAGTTTAAATGATTTGGGTATTTCCAAGTTTGCTGTCAGTCAAGTGTTAATCATAGACGGGAATGTTAAAAAACAAACATTTAATTTTGATCAAAATAACAGATTATTATAAAAGCTTGAACCTGTGCCAAGCAAGGTGTTAATTAATTAATTAAGATTTTGGCCTGAAATGTAACTGCTATCGCCAATAGACATCACAGACAATCACAGAGTATAAATTAATAAAAAATAATCAATAATCTATATTGTATGTATTTGTTCCTATTTTATGTTTTTTTTTTCACATGCTTGCTCTAAGTACAATGACCTACCTTAACGTAAAAACTCCTTCCACAGTCTCCTCCACTTCCATAAAAGTCACAACATTAGTCATAATATTTGTTTCAGTATTTAAATCCATAGTCTACAATAAATTAGTCAATAAATATAAAAACTTTTTACAAAATCATTTCGTCCAGCTGGCATTAACAGGCATGAATATGACAGTTGACGGTTCCAATTTTGAAATTATTATTACAAGTACCCGCATAAAAAAACGAAATGACGTCATAATATGTGTGCGTTCCAGATCGTATCTATGTAATTGAGTAGACATTAAACAATATGTTCACGTATAAATTGAAAATGTTACGCTGTGGTAGTTGCGGAGACTGAACATTGAACTCGAACGACGTCACGGTTGGCGCAGAAGCTGAGCGATGGACGGCTGCGCAACGTGTCGCGGGTTCGATCCCCGCACGGAACAAATATTTGTATGATCTGCAAGTAGTTGTTCCGGGTCTGGGTGTTAGTGTATGTGAGTTACTATGTTTGTAAACGCACCCACGATACAGGAAGAAATTCCTAGTGTGGGGCAACGTTTTTAAAAAAATAAAAAATAAAAGAAAACTATTTACTTTTGTCTTCATACTCTTTGGTGTGATTTTCAATATCGATTCTTATCGTAAGTGTGTAAACAGTATCTGTATGTTTAGTATTATCGTATAGTGCGCTCTAGTGTTCACGTGAAAAATACGTACTGGCGTATATTTATCTAGTACCAAATTCGCTTCAGCTGTTATGTATGTAGTTTTGGTATATTATTAATTCTACGTACAAAGTTGCTTAGTTGCGCTAGAAACAATATAAATTAGGATGTTTAAATTCGATCTATGTTTAGCCGGCTACGAGCTACTTAAATAGCTTTTCAGCGCTCCACGAAGCTTTTTGTTCAATCGAATCGTGACACATATAGGTAATTATACTTTTTTGTATGTACAGTCAACAAAAGAAGTTAGTATGTAGGAGAACTTCGACTACTATTTAATTAACCAATTTTTTGCGAATATTGAGTCGTCAAGTCTTTGATAAGTGTGTTAATATGCCCAGTAAGAGAATAAATATGACCACCAAACACATTCGTATTAATTTATTACCTGCATATCCAACTATTTCGTTGACTGTACACTATTAGGCACTGACTTGCAAAGTTTGTTGATAGAAAAAAGTCGATCTACTGTCTAATGGGCCAAATTATTGATTGCTATAAACATGAAGAAACTTCATTATTGATTTTAATTAGAATATGATGCAGGATATTAATTTATTATGTGTAAGTTATTTATTTTTATCTCAGACAGGTATATCATTGACCATTTCATTTGTCGAGCTTAGTAGTCTTATCTTTTTGTTAAATATTTAGCTGCGGCCAACAAGTCTAGCTGAATCCAAGTGCATTTTCTTATTGTATCTATCCTTTATTTTTGTATCATTGGTAACATTTCAAGTCAGGTTTTTTTTTGCTTAAACATACTTCCTATTACTACAAAACTGTGTTTATCAGTCTGTTGTTTAGCCTAAACACCTTCGAAACATGACATTTCTGTATGGAGTTTGACATAAAACTGACATTAAACACGCGTTGAACAAGTTTCGAAGTTTTTGTGGTAAGGCCCACTGTGTCTCGCTGGTGGGCAAAGACCTCCCCATTCTCCTTCAAAGTCGCTCAATCTCATTTGCCTTACAAACATGATCAGATCTTCGCATCACCTTCGCCGCGGTCGACCTCGACGGCGATATTATGTCCTCCCTTAGCCTGAGTCCTGAGTGACGGCGCACCGCGCAGGCGGATTGCGGAGCGGATTTATCAGACGGGGCGTTCTGAGTGACGGCGCACCGCCTTTTTTTGTTGCTATGGAACCGAAAGACATGACATGACATTGTAATAACGTCCTGTCAGAATATTAATCAACGATTAATTCGTGTTTTTGAGTGCATTTTTCCAATATAAAGTGAAACTTGGTGCTTGCAAATGATACTCGTTGTTATAGTGTATGGATAACATAGTAATTAATGAGGATTATGAATTTGATTTTTCGATCTCTTACGTATACGTTCATACAAAGTTATCACGGCATGTATAATGGGAAACGTCAAATGCGCCGTGAAATGCGCGCGCCCGCTCGCACTCCGGACAAGTTCGAACATCTCGGAACATTTGTTTTATCCGCCGTTCATTCAGCCTGCGCGGTGCGCCGTCACTCAGGACTCAGCCTTAGGCGTCCAGTGAGATCTTTGCCCATCTGAGTAAAAATAAAGGTTTAGTTGATACTCACTTCCAGTACTCTCTTGCCATCTTGTACAGTCGCGAAGGCAGATGGTCGTTGTTAGTAGGGTTGATCTCCAGCAGTAAGCTGGCGTCAGCGAGCGCCTGCTCAGCAAATGAGCTGTCTGTAGAGCATGCGCTGTACGAACTTGGACTGCCTATACGGGACGACCTGTAGACAAAGTTGTATTGTTAGGTTAGGTTATGATAAAGGTAGGATTGCATAGATATGAATGGATGTAGGGATAGAATGGGTAGCATGAGCATTCCATGCATAATCAGCCTATGATGTTCCCACTGCTGGGACACAGAACTCCTCTTTTCGAGAGGGAGTGGGCGCGCGGCCCCAGTGCGGGTTGGTAGATGTCACATGTATCCGATTTTTTCTAGGACATGCATGGTTTCCTCACGATGTTTTCCTTCACCGTTTTCAGAGCAGTGGTGACGGAATTATTTACTTACACGAAGTAAAGCACCTGCTTGGATTCGAACCCACGACCAACTCGTAAGTCCGGTAATTTTTATACCGTGAAGATTTCTTAGTAATTGTTTAGTTAGAGTCAGTCTGCACGAGGCTTTATTCCGAATATTTGTCAATGATTATAACGTGGAAGTGAGGAATCGCAGACAATTAAGTAGACAGCAAATAAATGAGATCCGACAAGACGTGAAATTAGGAAGACCTTGCGAATTCCACTGGCATTGGAAGGAATCCTTTTAGAATTCGCGGAATTTTGTTTATGCAGCGTCTAGAGAACTTAAATATTGAAAACCAGATCCGAAAAGATAATACAATTTCGTATGAGTGTATGACAAGATCACATGAATCGCCAATATATTGTATTTACCGCCCATTGTGTTATGTCAACCCTTGTAAAATTTCTACATTTACCTATATCTGTAATTTTTATGGTGTACATAATATAGAATATTCTGTCTAATCTGCGTTCGCAATTTCTTTGCCAAACATGTAAACAAACACGAGTTTTAGGAAAAACAACTGTAATGCCAACACATAAGGTTCAGTTGGCGCTGCAACTTCATTTTTTTTAAATGACTTTTCAACGCTACTAGGCAGTCTAAAATCAACTTTATTTACACTACCATAAAGTTGATGTTTGTTTGATTTAAATAGACCTTATATCTATGTTATATTTTATGTAGGTATGATTTGATTCTGACCGCACTTTCATGACAATTGTCTGATCCGGTTTTCGACGGTTTGATACAATGTGGCTAGGAGATTCAGTTGTGATTGTTATACAATACAATTTTATTAGCTCTCGCAATAATTTAGTTTATGACCTTCAAGTCCATCCTTCTAAGAATATGTTTTATACAGGTGTGGAATATAAATAAAGCAATGTTAATGGCATAACAAACGTAGCATAGGACGAGTCCTAGCCAAATGAACCGGTGACCTTTAAAAGGCATCTGGAACAGGGCGGAGGCGATGTAAGGAGAAAGGAATGTTTTCGTTAACTTGCGACTGGTAAGAAGCGTTTATTCCTTCGTAGACTTCGATGAATGAATTGAATCAAAATAATATATTATGCAATTAGTGAATTTTATTTTATTTAGTGAATTTAGTTTTATTCAAGAGTTGCATACTAAACTTTATACCATGACTACGAGAAAAAGAACTTGCAACTTCGAGTAGGTATGTTGGTATCTCAATGTTATGCCTTGTTTTTATAGTACATCGTAGCATAGAATTAATACTCCATAATTTCGATGGCTTTTTCGTATCTGGGCTAATACTGAAAAAATCTAACAATCGAAAAAAGAAAAACTGCCCATCGAAGGATCTCACTCTAGTGGATCGATAAGAAATTGCACTGTGCACCCGTGCATTTATAAAATTACTCAAAAATTTGGTAGGTATAATTTCTTATAAGCGCTCTATTACTTAGTCAAAATTAGATAATTGATCTCACAACATAGTCGTCATGTTTGTGTATGTAATCTATTACAAGTTACGTCAGTAGACGTTAATTTTTAGCGTGGCACATAAAAATGTTGGCCCAAAGCCAACTGTACCAATAGTAACGTTTGGCCCAATATTTGTTTGTTTGTTTGACTGATCCATTGACGGAAAACTCTTCTATGAATACAGATATTAACATTGTTTGATGTGAAAGTAAAGGATTTGGTAGAAAATCTTACAGCACGCTTAGTAAGACCACAATAGAAAACGGGTTTTGTCGACGGAAGAATAGACAAAATGACAGATATACAATCACAATCTGTCATTTTGTATATTCTTCCGTCGACAAAACCCGTTTCTATCTATGTTTTTCATGCGTCCAGGATTATGTAGAATACGGCAATTTATATGAACCACAGACATAAGATAATTATGAACATTTATTATTATCAGTATGATTTTACAATTAGAACAAGATCAGTGAAAATCATGGTTTTGACTTGGACCATGGTTTTTTGTCTTTTAAGGGTCACTGTTCAATTTTCTCGACACTAAACTGATGTAGTACTTTGGTCATATCCTCAGACGTGACGTATCGCCTACACACGATGAAAACACGATTCCCTGTTTTACGACGTGTTTGAAAGTGGGCAAGTACTTACTACTAGTTTACTACGTATAGTCACTTACATTTTCCGATTACCCGATGGGGGCAACTCGTGCGTTGCATAAATCTTATGCGGATCATTACTTCAATAAGCGTAACGATTTATACATATAGTATACTTACATCACATTATATGTATGTAACATAACATAACATGCTTGTCTCTCCAATGAGTGTGCAGAGGTGTACCTATAGTATAGGTACCCACATTTCGCCAGTTATTTTTTAGCCTGCCATACCGTATCTTAAGGTCAAACACTTTTGGGCTTCTGACTTCCAGCACGACTATTTCCTATATTTACATGATGACCGGTACTTATGGCTCCTCATACTTGTAAAATGAACTTGATCAATCAAGTAATTTTTTACCAAATCAATCTGCCTAGACTTTTCCCAACTATGTTGGGGTCGGCATCCAGTCTATCCGGAAGCAGCTGAATACCAATATTTTACATGGAGCGACTGCCTATCTGACCTCCACAATCCAGGAATTGGGTAAACGATACCCCTTGGTAAGACTGGTTGTCAGACTCTCGGGCTTCTGACGACCCATACCGACTGTCAAAGATCCACCAATGACAGTCGGGACCAACGGCTTAACGTGCTTTCCCAGGCCGGAGGAGTCTCGGTATGTAAAGATGGTCACCCATACACGGACCAACCCCGGCAAGCGAAGTTTAACCTGATAGATCGACCCGCGCGGTTGTTATTACTTAGCCATGAGCTCCCAAGCTTATCAAGTTCATTTTTACCATGGGCCTATTAAAAGTTTTGTTTTATGACAGTACAATATGATAAGGGTTTATAGTAGTACCGTATACCACACAAGAAGGTGTCCCAAGTGGTTGCATGTTTACGAAGGCTTGTTAGTTATGATAAGGAAGATAAGGGTAGACGGCTGCACGCAACGGATAAATGAAGTGTAAACACTGGTGACGGACTGCTTTCTTTTATAAATATCGGATTTTTTGACTGGATATGAGGAAATACCATCCTGATCATCCATTCCTTCTCTGTCCATGCTGTAAGATTATGGAACTCACTTCCACCTAGCATACGTGATGTAAAAACTGTTTCTCTATTTAAAATTCGTGTAAAAGAGCATTATCTTTCCTCTCAACTATGAGTATATAATTATATTTAAGTATATGATAATTTTCTTGCGTATTTCTCTTCTTGTTCTCACACACTATTGTCTACATTTCTTTCTCATTTCTCCTTTCGCAGGTCTGCTGTGTACTGATGTTATAATTATGTCGTATCTCCATGTATTTTACTGTGTACATAAATAATAAAATAAAGAAAGACTGTTTTTTTAATCTAAGAGTTGTAAGAGCTTGACTTAGAGCGCTTGGGTTGTTGTGCATTATTGATTGAAGGGTTATTAAAAGATGTTAAAGCTTGCCATATTTTAACATCCATCAGAACAGGATATCCCATCCATGAAATGTTAGGTAGGTACAGTCGAACAAGCTATTTGGTATACAGGCAAAATATATTAATTTACCGCTACACTGCCAAAATTCGTTTCGATTCTGTGTGTAATTTATCTTTTGAGATTATGGCTCAGGAGAGTGACGTAAAAGGATTGGTGACTACTGAAAATTCTCGCAAAATTGTTTAAAGTCAAGTAAAGGCAAGTTATCTGCCTGTATACCAAATAGCTTGTTCGACTACGATACGTTGAAAAGTTTATTTTGTGAAATAGGTATAGCTGATATCATGAGCCTCACGGCTCGATCAGTCGGGTTAAGCTACACTTGCCGTGGTTGGTCCGTGAATGGGTGACCGTCTTTACATACCAAGACCCCTCCGTGCGTCGGAAAGCACGTTAAGCCGTTGGTCCCGGACTCCCGGTTGTTATTTGTAGATCTTTCACAGTTGTTACGGGTCGTCATAAGCCCGAAAGTCTGACAACCAGTCTTACCAAGGGGTATCATGTTACCCAGTAACTGGGTTGTGGAAGTCAGATAGGCAGTCGCTCCATGTAAATACTGGTATTCAGCTGAATCCGGTTAGACTGGAAGCCGACCCCAACATAGTTGGGAAAAAGCTAGGATGATGATGATGATGAGGTAGCTGTTGTCGGTTGCCGCCTGATAATTCCAACCGTTTCCGAAAAACACAATATATTAATGTAGTAAGTGTACTCCATCATATTCTACTCTCCATCCAAATTACGATGATAACAGTTTTCAATATGAATAGGATGCAAGCATGAATAATAATATGATTATTTTTCAGTGAAGGGTATTTGCATAAGTGTATGCAGATGCATTCAAAGAATGTTAAAATATGTGACCTTGTCGGTGTTATGTCAACTTATAAGTACTTGAAACTTACTCAGACGGCTGGGGTTGGTGACATTGGAAGGAATTTCAGTCGAAAATAAGATGCATAAAATAACGCATTTATATGCAAGATAGACTGATGAAAGAGATATTGGTCTAATTTTTAACCGACTTCTTCAAAAAGGAGGAGGTTCTCAATACGTCTGTATGTTTTTTTTTTTTTTTGTATGTTTGTTACGCGATTACTCCGCCAATTATGAATCGATTTTGATGATTCTTTTTTTGTTTGGTAGGTCATGCTTCCGAGGTGGTCCCATATAAATTTTATTAACTTTGCTTGCGTAATTTTTGGGTTAGCTTCAATATTACGTATTTTTCCCACTTAGTTTATCTAGACCATATCCTGTTTGACTCCTTCACTGTTATTTACATAGCAGGTAGTGGTATTCGGATTTGTATGGGGTAGGTACCACAACTAAAAAGTGAGAAATAAAAACTTTTTACAAAAAAAACAACAATATAACAACAACAACTTTTTACAACAATATAATAAGAAAACTTTTTACAAAAAAAAACATCAGACTTCCAAAAAAAACACTAAAAATGTGAAAAATAACTTTAATTTCGGAAGTCGGTGTCTTTGGTTTTCAATTTCCGTTTTTTGCCACCGACTTCCGAATTTAAAGTTATTTTTCACATTTTTAGTGTTTTTTTTGGAAGTCTGATGTTTTTTTTTGTAAAAAGTTTTCTTATTATATTGTTGTATACCTACAGGAATGTAAATGAGATGAAATGTATTTACAGCTTCAGAAAGTCCAGATTTCAAATCAGAAGATATCAGCCAATCAATGTCATTATCTAAACGTGGCCATCCAGTCCTATAGATACACCATTAAAGAACGAAGTACGATCATAAGAATGGTACAAAAACCAATAATATTAATAATTATGTCAGACAACGGATTTCGATCGAATTTGGCAAGAAGATAGATGGCATCCCGGGGAAGGACATAGGCTACTTTCTATCGACATACCACGCGGGCGAAGCCCAACGAAGCCCAACACATTACTGAAAAACGCATTGACGCCCCACAACGTTATTTTATCAGGTTTCGTGGAGGATATCGCTATCCAAACCTATATTCTGCTCGAATCCTATAATCACCGTTTCCAACAAGAACTAGGAGACGACAAATGGATGGAAAATGTCGACTGGACCACATAAATTGACCATTTGTATATTGTTTGTACTAATTAGTGCCGTGCTTTCCTATAATTTAGATACAGGGCTGATCAGATTATGTCAAAGATTGTGGGTTAAAGCCTCGTGCAAACTGGCGGTATATCGCGGGCGCGACAGGCAGCGCAACAGAACCCTTATTGCGCCCGCAATATCGCGCCTGTTTGTGGGAGCCTTAATACTGTCCATGTATTTAGTTGGTAAGCCTTTATTTTAAAAACAGAACACGCCAAATGTCAAGGTTTCATACTACTTAAATATTTATTTCGGCTGCCTTCTTGTTTGCCATCACATCATCAACAATCCCCTTACCCTAAACATTAACATAATCAGCGTATGACATTCCCACTGCTGGGATTCAGACCTCCTATTTGTGAGATCCAGTAGGCCGTATTCCACCACGCGGGCCCAGATGCGAGTTCGTGCGACTTCCGCACTTATTCCAATTTATTTGAGGTCCTTGAGCATGTCTTCTTCATCTCTCTTACGTATTGTATCATTTATTTTCATTATCAAACTATGACAAACTTACCGGTCATGAGTCACGCCGTGTGACGTGAAGATGGGGCTTAGCGTGACGTCAGACAGCGACGCGTACCGCTGCGAGCTTGTGGACACGCGCTCATATTGACTGTTGATCTCGTTCTGTGGACAAATCATATTGTTACTGGCAATTCATTGTAGTCCTTACATTGTTCAAGCATAAGGTAAGCTGTAGAAACATGATTGCAGCTGAAATATGGGATGCATCTCTTTGCTGGATAGACAAGGACGGACATAATCATATAGGTCTCAAGATCGAGTGCCCTCGTGGAGAGAAGTAACTTCACAGTTCTGAAGGCGGAAATCATTTAATAGGTACGTCAAAGAATTTCTACAGCAGTTTATAACATCTCTAAAAGTTTTTCGTTAAACAATATTTAAAAAGAATGATGAGCTTCTAATCTAACGTGTTTTCAATAAGATTAATTTAATATTAAAACCTTCCTTATATGCGTAATGTGTGATTAATATCAATAATTTAATATAAAAGAGATTTATATCCGAATATTAATTCTAAAATTTATATGTTTTTTTTTTGCTATTCAATCAGTTTAATCCGTCAGCTTGCTAAACAAGAAGCTTCCAAGCTTATTCTTCGTCTCAAACCACCAAAAACATCGTAATTATTAATTAACGTCCATCTTGTTAGTTTCAGTATCCGGTGCGTACGAGGCGTTGACAGTAATGACGCGTGACATTTCCTTTTAAAGCGCCCTTGTCCTGCGCCTGCGCGTCTGGTTCCTGTATCAATTAAAACGGAATGCACCTGCCTCGTGGCAGACGAGTTCGTATAATATTGTACAGCTTGATTGTGAAGAACATCAAAAACTGGGAGAAAACTTAAAACATGTCTCCGAGCAGGCGCGGTCGCAGCCCAAGATTTGGGGGGGGGGGGGGGGGGGTCACCATTGGTGCCGAGGAATATTTTTAGGGAAATGGTTAATTGATAAGTACGTAAATCATTCAGTCTCTCGACAGCTTGAATGATTTTGGGGGTCATGACCCCCAGGACCCGCCCCCCCCCCGAGCACTCCGGACCTAAAAAACAGTTACGATTGTTGGACTTCTTAAGGAATAACTAGTATTCCGGAATCACAATCGATAAATTGAATAGGTAAAAAAATGCAGTGGATATGGGGTACCTCAAAACTGAAACATAATCAGTAATCCAACTTGGAATAACTGTTGAGCACTTAAAATATATGGAAATGGCAAAAAAAAATGTGTTACTACTGCACTGGAAACGGCGGCGTGTAATAAAATTCGTTGCGCTTTTAATTGATGTAATTTAAATTATAAAGGAACATAATATAACCGATTAGCCTTATAGTTAAGTCATATAAGAAGTTTTAAGACTTCCTAATTTAAAATTAATTAATCGACATCTAGAGGGACGATGTTTCAAAATTTTATCACAAGAAGATGGATACAGGTATCTAAGGTTTCATGCGGACGAAGCCATAGGAAACCAACTAGTGAAGATTGTATTGTAAGGCAATAAAAGCCTGTTTACGTAAAATCTATTTTTGAATCAACGTGGAAACAAATAAACATACTTGTAACAACTCAACCAAAAAAAAAACTCCATCAGTCATCATCATGACATCATTGGTAACAGCAATGCAGACAAAAAGTTCACAGTATAGAAGAATTTGTTAGAGGCAATCCAAGCGTGGCGCTCTGTTGTTACTGCAAGCGCTGCTAGCTCTGAATCATCCACAGGGCTTTGACATTGAATAGTTGAGCTACTAAATGCGCGGAGCACCCGAAGGAACTAAAAAATCTATTTCATCTTCATCAGTTCTGGGTCCAAAAAGTTTAAAATCCGCAGTTCCATCCTACGATCGACACCAAGAAGAAGATTTAAACTATAGCAGCCCATTCTATGAATAGGCCTTGCACGCTATTGAGCTCAATAATGGATTGATGAGTGGTCGAGGATTGATTCTGGGTTTAATTAACGGTTTAAAAACGAATGGAGGAAACAAACAACGATTGTAAAAGGAAAATAGCAAGTGTTGAGGAAAAGTAATGTTTTAACATCACAATAAAAACAAAATTATTCTGATACAAACGATATAAATATCGACGCATACGCATACTTCTGATCAATTCCAAGTAAGACTAATATCCGCCACATCAAAGCGGACTCTGCCCGCTGGTTTCGATGCCCCAAATAGACTTCCAAACGGTTTGGGGACCATATAAGTGAGTACGGAAGTAGACGTATAAGTAGAAGCGGAGGAGTAAACTGAATTGCAATTCTGAACAAGAACAATTGAAGGTCAATCTAGCAATGGACTGCAATAGCCTGATGATTATGATGATGAAAACTATTGAGCATCAAACCTACCATCATTGTTTTACTACTATACTCAACGAACAGGAAAACTACCTTCATATTACCATTGTTGGAGTATTTCAATGCCTTCTGATGCAACAGATTTCAAGTTCGAAATTCTGAATTGTTTCCAATAAATATTCCGGACAGGTGAATAGCGGGCAGGTGAGGGGCGTCCAGTCCACACTGACAGCGGACTGAATTGGATTCGTATTGATTTTGACTAGACAGCACTTGATGTTGCACATGCGCTGTGTGCATAAAATACACACCACACGTAATAAGTATAACATATTCACCGGCGGGACGAACTTAAACCACGAATAAGCGACGTGAACGTTATATAATTTATTCATGCACTACACTTATGTAGGCTAATCAGTCACCGACCTTGAACGTCCGAGAACACATCTTGAACACGCACAGACCTCACCGGACTAGCAACAAATCGATTGATACACTTCTATTGCGTAATTTCACTCACCGAATCACCATAGCAACTTCATAGCACCGCACCTCCCTCTACACGATCCTTGAATACTTCTAAATTAAGCACCACATCCGAAACTAGGTCAGGAATCTTAGAATCACGTTCTAAATTAGTAATTACTATCTTTGCTAAGGAACAAATGCACTGTGCTATCTGCGCGTAGCGACTGGAAGGCGCCAGATGGCTTGAAATAATAATCCCCATACGTGAAGTATGGGCAATTCAAAAATAAACCACGCGGGGGAAGTTTGATTCCATTTATATTTGGAAGGATAATCGCTATGTTTTCCTGTTTCTAGTGCTTAACGGTGGCAGGACCGGCGGCCAGTAAGCACATAGCGTAACTAAGCTCAGTCAACAATAAATTATTGTGTCGCGAAATGTAGGTGTTTATCTAACGGTCATATTCATTACTTATTTCAAGACCGAATGCTGCAAATATGAAGTGTCAAGCGCCTGACTGGGTGGTCGCGCTAATAGCCGTGCGCATTTCAACCTGAATAAGTTAGATCTGTGTTATCACATTGTTCTAGACTTCCGTGACTGCATGCTAATGTGTATCGATTCAGGTTTGTTGCCACCGTTAACTGTGACAATAGAATACATTAACATTATTCTACGCGACTTGTAGCGGAAGCTGCATTCAATGTGAAGAGTATAAGCAGAAGGAAAAGGTCTATTACACTAACATGTGGGCGTCTGTTAAGTTCAATTACTTGATTGTTATTTATGTTACTTTTATAATTGCTTTTCAATTAAGATAGACGGGAACAGTCAAGCTGAACCTGATATGAGGTGAATGATCTAAGCAAATAGAGATGGAATTATCTTAAAAATTCAAACAAAAGATAGCGGTACGTTCAAACGGGAATAATAATGAAGGTTAAAAGCGTTTATTGATTTATTCATCGTAAGGTCAAAATACTCAAAACAAATTGAATATTTGGAATACTGTTAGCATACTGCTTAATTTACATCATCGTCGGGAGAATAAAACGGGACGTAAAAACACAAATTACTCAGTATTCGCGAACATTTTCGCTGGAAACAACACGGACATGGCGAAAGACTACAACCAAATGCCACTTCGGTTCCCATAAATACGTACGCAAGTCCTTGAAACAACAATAACTGGTGTTTGCTTAGGGTGTGACGCAAACGATCTACTAAAACGACAAAATTATAACGTAAAACTGTCTGTGCGTTGATTATTTTTATAAGGAGTCAATTTCTACGAATTTTCGCCGGATAAAGACGTCAAAGTAACAGAGTTTTTTTAGCTGTTAGCCGAAAAGGTACTGCTATCTATTATAATTTGAATAAAATACATTTTTTGTTAGGCAAAACACGCACTATCACGCGGTTTCGACCAACGGCTTTTCGTGGTTAAGGCGATTTCTCTTGGTTTATTCAAGTGGCCGCGCGTGTGGTGTTTGCGACACAACCATGATTTTGGGCGTACTCCCGTAGTGAAACTTCGGGTTAATAATTTTTTTAAATAGTTTTAGACTATTTACTTACATTTCGTCTAAATATTCCGTCAATGACTGACAGACAATGCACAGCTTAGACTAGGTACTGAATATATAAGGAGCATTATAGATATCTTCCACTTGGGGGATATTTCTATGCTCCTTAAGTCCTTAGGGTGTGTTCTCCTCCTGATCCGTATGAAACGGAGTTTGAAGTTTCATGCAAGAGCAGTCGCCGTCTATATTAATGCACAACATAAGTAAAGCATAATTTATCCCACACAAAGTTAAGTCGCAATAAATCGTCGAATCCAGAAATTCGCCCAAGGTTACAACGCGCGTAATTTATTTTAGAACTAAAAGCGAGGAACGAAACGATTGAGTAGACTAGGCCTTGGTCTTACGGCCGACATAATCACTACCTTGTAGCATATTGTTTAAAAGATTGCACGGTTCTTATCTAAATCTTTTAAAACTGAGGATCAAACATTAAAATGTTAAAGTTTTTTCAGACCAATGACGCTCTATATATGGAAACAGATGTCATACACATACATGGTAGGATAAGCTAATTGCTTGACTGCAATAAAATGCAGACAACGGTTCGGAATTAATTCAACCTTATGTACAATTGATACTCAGTACTATTAGCATTAAATTAAAGGCATACAAGATGTTCGTTTTATAACACATTTATAGAAAACCGACAGCTACTTAAGTAACACTTATAACATCAGATTTTATTAGATTGTCAGCGATAAAAATTGGATTCTGTCACAGAATAAATAAGTAGCAGTATTATATCTCAGCAGTGACCTTGAAATAATTACCTACGGCCGCTCGGTAGATAGGTAAACCGTAACTGCCGCGCACTCGATACTGTTGCGTATACACTGAGATTTCGAAGCGCGTCGTTTCGGCCAATTTCTATGAAGATAGAATACTGAACGTATTTATACTGTGATTCTGTTCCGTCACTAAACAATCAGTGGACCGATAGCTGTATGCTTTCGAAAGTCAACACAAAACCTGAATGTGTTGACTTATCGGTGCTATATTTACGGATGTGGTAAGCTCCTATGCCGGCAGCTTAGACCGTAGGCTTCACACCTCGATTGTGACATCCTCTTCAGCCTATAGGTATTACCTCACTGATGACTTACTGAGTAAACGCTTCCTTCTACAAAGGTGCATAAACTCACGATCTTTGTCGCATTGGGGTAGCCAGACTCTACAGAACACCACGCGTACGATCCTTACACACTCTTTTTGCATATCCACATACGAGAGCGCCGGTTGTGAATACTACGCGATTGACCTTTTTAACGGTTAAGGACAAATGTAAAGATGTCTATATTACATGCTTCATATTCAAAAGGCCTTGACACCACGCGGTTACCGGCATAAATAAAGACGCGCGGGTGACAACAGAGCCATCTGCACTACGCCATCTAAGTGCAAACTCATTAGAGAGGACATAGCATCCTTTGTTTACATTTTCCACGCATCGTCCATGAATGAGGCATTCATTCATTATCATTCAACAAATTTACATAAGGTTTTGCAATATTTACCTGAACTACTTCTTTAATATTTCCTTTCAGTCGGTCAAGGCTCTCCTCAGAGGAGTAGTCTGAAGTCCTGATGAGATGAGCTGCATTCCTGGTGACCTGACGTGTTTGGTGGACTGGTTGTGACTGAAACTCCTCCTCTACTTCAGTTATGGTTTCTGAGGTCACTGTGCTTGCTGGCTGGTTTAGTTGTCTGTTGAAGAAATTTTGCATGATTAGGATGTGTGTGGATGGTGTCAGAGTATTGTTGGACATGCTTTCGTGAATTTTGGGTCCTTTATGAATTGTAAGCGGATTGCAAGACGTAATTTTATCTTAATCTTGAGTGATTGCATGCAGTAATATGTGATATGTGTGATAATTTTTGAGAATTCTAACTACTTGGATTGGATTTGGATTGAATTGGACCTTGGTAGCAAAATTAGTACAGAACTAAGTACAGATGTTTTAAATAATGTCAAAATTCCTGAACTAAAGGTATTCTTATAAACAAATGTTTAATTAACCTTGATTTACTGTTTTGGCTACAACATACTATTGTACAACAACTCTTTGGCACTTTGCCTATCATGTTAGACAGTGGTACTAATGTCATTATTTAACAATAATAACTAACTTTACAGTGTTAATTTGTTGGGAAACAATTTGGTTAATGGTGCAAAATGTTTGATCAAACATTGGTAAAGTGATGGAATGTGAAAACATGTTAAATACTTGTATGTAACAGGGGTAAGGTCTTGTTATCAAGTGAGTCACTTCCGTTTGCCAAGGTTAAAGTAATTCCTTTGCATTCGCATCTTATCAGAGGAAAGTCGGTTCATTAGTTCAATTTATTTACTTAGTTGTCGGCATTTAATTTTATTAGACTAGCAACTTAAAGCAATTGAAATAATAAATGTAATTGTTTTCCAAATTGTTATTTTTTTGTTTTGTTATTTTTTTTTGTTATTATTTTCAAATTAGATGTTATTAATTAGGGCAGATTATATCAAGAAGACTTACCTACTTGTAGTAATGAAATTATCTCATAATTAGTAGGTATGTGGAACAAATACTAGGATTAAACATTTAACCTTTGTTATGCCAATAATTACAGAAACAAATTAAAAAGCCATTGTGTCTCGAGAGGGATCCACTTTCGGCGTACAAAGGGTTAAATTATGAGGTTATTAACTAAAAAAGATCATACGAAATGTTTGTAAGTTCTTAGAATTGAATGCCAGCATTACAAGATCACATTAGTTTATTTACCTACAATTCTACACTAATATTATAAAGAGAAAAGATTGATATTTTTGTTTGTAATGAATAAACTGAAAAACTAAATACTAGACCAATTTTACAAATTATTTCACTAGTAGAATGATAAATTATATTATCATTCTACTCTACTAGTGAAATAATTACCAACACAATTAACACTGAGTAAATAAGCCATAATTTATTAAGATATCAATATTACGCAGCCGACGTCGCTGGCGGAAGCTAGTTTATTCATAAAGGCTTACCAACTAAATACATACCTACACAGCATTAACCCACAAATTGATTGAATATAAATACAATAGGGTCGATATAACTCGAGCAGAAAGCTATGCAATAAAAAATTTTAGGAACCATATGGTGACATCAGGCGAGTGTGAGTGAGAGAACATGCGGGAAAATTCTTAGTGCCTACGTTCAGACCTGCAAAGTTATATCGGTTGTTTTGTACAGTAGCAAACATGGTTTACATATTTATTCTAAAATTAAGCTATGACCAAAAGTTCTAAGAATCCATGTTGTGCATAGTTCCAGCAAGGTCACTTCACACTGTGCTTCTATGACCTCACATTTATGTGGTTGTGACATCATTGTCAACAAAACTTGTCCTTTACTGGTACTCTGGCCCTAACAACCTTGTGATCAATCTGTTTTATGAATCTGAGAAACCAGTAGGTGTCATATTAAAGCCCAGTATTTGTGGTAAACAAAACTTGCAGACATTTGTTTTTGTGTTGCTCAAAACGTGTTGCACACACATGTTATATGCCCCGACAGCAATGTATTTGCACAGTTTCTATTTACCTTGCTGATAAAAAAATTTTGATTGTTCTATATTGATAAATGAGCCTCAACTAGCCAATAATGTCATTAGCATAACAAACAAATAAACAGACTCAGTTTCGCATTTATATTATTACTAGCTGTTGCCCGCGACTTCATCTACAATCCATGATGAAAAGTAGCCTATGTCCTTCTCCAGGTCAAGGTCTACTCATGTGCCAAATTTCATCCAAATCGGTTTAGCCATTTTAGTGTGAAAGTATAATAAACAAACAAACTCACTTTTCAATTTATATTATAAGTTAGGAGAGTATGGATGTTGGGTTCTTTGTTTACCATAAAGGAAGGCTCTAAGAAAATGTCTGTAGATTGTTCTTCATTATAAATAACCCTATTTAGTACATATTCAGTTACCATTGTTAGTATATAATGAATATTATGTATGTATGAATGAATGAATGCACATGAAAGAAATGAGTAAAGTAAAGACTATATGTATTTTTATATACTGATTGATAACCCAACTTTACTGATAGAAAGCTCCCAATTTAAAAACGTATTTATTTAGATAAAACATAATAATACTTGATACTGATAACATGCATGTTCAACATAATTTAGCATCTAAAATTCTGTGAATTTGCCAATGTAATAAGCTATTTATTATTAAAGAAAATAAAATTAAAATGTAAAACTGAGGAACAAGTTCAGCAAGAAAGTTAAAATATTATCATAAGACAGGTGTGATAAACCAGGCTTATCTATGTTAATCTTTGATTTGATACTTCAATAACTTAGCTCACCTCAAGATATGATAGTAAAACAATAAAATTGGCCTATGAATTGTTTTTTATTTTTATAACACCGATTTACTTTTAATAGGACAGTACCAGCAACAGACATGCTGTTCTAAATTGCAAAATGAGGCAGCCTACTCACTTGATTGGAGTGCTTCTCTTCACAGGGGTTTTGCGTCCAGACTTTTGATGTGTGTGCTCCTCAACCTCTAGACAGCTCTCACGGTCGCAGCTCGACCGCAGGAAGGGTGTCTTCGAACGAGACCTTGACCTCAATCCGCTAACTGTCGGGTTCTCCATGCCTCAATCACTGATACTGACTTGCCGTTATCACTGCTTCTACACCATCTTCACACCTCGCTCCCGACGACCCAAAGGTGATGATCTCACCGAAATTCCACCGATATTCAAATTACTTCACCGAATTTTTTATACACAACGTTATTGCACAAGGAAATCTATTTCTGTGGCTTCATGTGATGCCGCCAAAAGTAACGTAACGAACGTCTCGGTGACACACTATGCTCAACTACACTATGCTCGGCTTTTGAACGTCGTAAGATATTTTGTATGTTTGATATGTAACGATTTACAAATCTATACCGCGTACAGCAAATTGTACACAAACGTGCGCGTTAAAATGAAATTCGTGAATTTCGTAACTTCTCACTCGCTAAACATAAACTGATGACGTCATCAAAAAAGACGTTATGGGGATGCCATTAGAAATATTGCTTGTTTAAAAAAATATTGTACTGGAAGAAAAGCCTTAGAAATTATATTTAAAAAAACAAATTTAGATTAATTTCATCGGTGATTTTGTTAATTTGTAGACAGCAATAATTATCTTGAAACTTGTATCAGTATTCTGTTCCATTCCATGGTGTTAAAGATTCAGAAGCGAAATACGGGCGCTGGAATGTTTTTTCAGTGTGGCCAAGTTTTGAAAAAAACTAGGGATGGAGTGAAATAGCAGTGAAAAAACGGGCGATATTTTCCCGCGGCAATTTTTTATCGCGCAATGGATGGTAATGGATGTTATGTCGAAAAATGTTCCTAGTTGTGCGTTTGAACTAACGAAACATTTAAATCAAAACATGTTGAAATCTCTAGTTCCAGTCAAAAATGTTAAGGAACATTAACAGAAAATAGAGATTTCAACATGTTTTGTGAATGTTTCACCAGTGCACCAGTGCAAACGCACAGTAACTTATTTCCAATCGTTTTGACCAACCTATTAGGAGTGAGGCATATTTATCGTCACAGATAGAAATCACAGATATTAAAAAATAGCAGATAACAGTTGCTCCTAACGATAAAAAATATCTGTGACTTAAAATCACAGCTCCTCAAGACTGTTACCGCGGCTGTTACTGTTAAAACTTCGGATACGATTTTCGCCTTTTACGAAAAGAAATAAAGAAGATATTCAATTGAGATTTAAATACGTATTTATCATCCGTACAAAAATAACAGGCTGTTATTTTATAACAGATAGATACGATTTTCGACTTTAAACCAAAAGAAATAAAGAAGATATTCCATTGAGATTTAAATACGTATTTATCGTCCGTACAAAAATAACGGGCTGCGTATTTATCGTCCGTGCAAAAAAAACAGGCTGTGATTTAATAACAGATATTTGGAGCTGTGATTTTTTTGTCACAGTCACAGTGATAACAGATATCGTATTTAACCTGTTACAACCCATCTCTACAACCTATACCTACACAATGGAATAGAAAAGTAAAAAAAAACATAGGTAGCAATTTACTTGGATAAAAAATCTTTTTTCATGATTCACAACTTTGTAGACGTGATTACTATTGTTTATCCATGCCAAATTTCAGTTTTATACTACCAAGGGTCTCCGAGTTAACGCGGACTACCAATATTCTATGTGCCCTAAGCTGCGGACAGACAGACAAATGTAGGTACATGGCGAAAATGTAAAGCGGGTGGTAGACGTGCGTACTTAAAGTACGCGGTCTGGTTCGCGACCTTACTTGGCTCGCCGTCGATGACACACGTGAAGGAAGCTTGCTCAAAATTTCATTGTCAAATTAACTCGCGGCTCGCGGCTCGCGACGATGACAGGCGGGTGAATAAGCTCGCCGAACCATATGAACGCGTAGGTACTTGCTCGCACGTCTGTTACCCCTTTAAGGGTTCCTGCCGTAGTTCCGTTCCTTTTTGACAGTTATTAAAAATAATCTGTGGTGTTGTGTAGTTTTGGCGGGTGTGCACAAAAACAACAATTCAGTCAGTGATTTAAAAATTATTAAAATGGATGCGAGCAAAGTATTTGCAAAAATCAAAGAACTTGGGCATGTCCCTGGAAAACGCGAAGAGTTACGTGAATACTGTCAGCTCAAAATTGAACAGGTATACCTAGTAATTAAACCAAAAAATCTAAAGATTGTGTGAATCCGTGTTTGTAACCAGTTTCTCGTCTATTTATTTCCAGATATTAAAGTTTCTACCACGACGTATTGTAAATAGTGACGGCGGTGACCTGTTGAATTGTATTCTAAATGGATTTCCAGATAATGCTGCTACTTGCAAGAATAAAGTCAAGGTAAACAACAACACTAGAACTCAGCACTAGAACATGTTCTGACATGTTAACCATTTGTACTGCTGCCGATAAAATGTAACTGTACACAACAATAATACAATTTATTTACAACTGTACCAAAGTGGATAGTCACAGCAAACTGATAATGGCTAATTACCAATACTGCACTGTGAAACAGATATAACAGATTTTAGTTTTACTCTAAAACATACTATTGATAGACCAATAAGTATAATAAATAATTAAAAACAGGGCTGATTTCTCAGCTGATGTTAGAACAGCCTTGAAACTAATGACAATAATGTATTTAGTTTAAAGAGTTATATTACAGTGATCTGCTCCAACAAATTCTAAAATGAAGTGCTATCCAATAATTTTCAGGTAGTAGAGCTAGTTCTGCAGACCATGAGAAAAGAGTCCACTTCCCTCACTCACTGTGGTGATGTCATTAGCCGTCTATGTCTGGAGCTACCGAGGTTGCCAATAGATGATCTGGTGCGCTGGTCCAATGATAGCGTGCAGTCCATTGTACAGGATACGGATGTTAATATGATGTGAGTAACTTTTTTTCTTTATTTAATTTTTATCATTATTTTATCAAAATACTTGGCAGATGGATTGTTGTAATCTATACTTTATGTTTGTTAGAACTGTTATGAAAAAGCAACTCTTAAGTTTGTATGTACTGTTTAGTCAACAATTTGACTGCAACGTGAAGTACAAATTGAGTGTTGAATGCTCTATGTAGGTCCATTCTATACTCAAAATCAAACAATCATATTACTTCCACTTAAGAATAAAAAATGTTTGGTAGTTTTTGTTTGAAACCCTTATTTGTGACTTTGAAAATATATCACAAAATTCATCATCTTCCTGCCCTTATCCCATGTTACTTGGGGTCAGCGCAACACATTATCTTTTTCCACTCTCCCCTGTCAACCGTCACACTGTCATTTACTCCCTTCTCTTTCATATCATTCCTCACACAATTCATCCATCTTTTCTTTGGCCTTCCTCTCCCGCTCCATTTATCAACATTTATATTCATCACTTTTGTAGTCACATGTGTTTCATCATTCCTCATCACATGCCCATACCAGGCCAAGCCTATAACTAAAAAAAACCTTTCAAACCTTTCAACTTTTCTGTCACCGGCGCCACTTTTAAACTTCCCCTTATATACTCATTTCTTACTTTATTCATTTTCGTCATTCCACACATCCATGATGAAAAACGAATGCATGTAGCGGAGATGAGAAGGTTGAGTCTCATCTCCGCTACATGCATTCGTTTTTCATCTGTATTCTTCACGGCCCAGCATATGGATCCATACAGTACGACACAATATATAACAAAACTAAACTTTCATATTATTTCAGTTGGCGTGATGTCCTGCCAGAATGCATCAATGCGATATCAACATATGACATGATAAAGCACTGTGGTTCCGAGCTGTCGGGCACAGAGTACAAAGAACAGTGTGTCCACACGCTGTGTCAGTGTCGTTGGACTGAGAAACAGCTTGTGCAGCTTACTGCTATGTTCAAGTTAGTTTGTAAAAGTCATTTTCACAATATGTGAATGGTGGCTACAGTTCGATTCAAACTTAATGGCGGCTTGGAGCATGACGGGAGTCGCTGCGCAGTAACAATTTCATGTGTCAGCGGGAGGGGTGGGGTACTGCGCAGCGAGTAGCTAACTTCCGAGCCACCATTAAGATTGAATTGAACTGTGCCTACTGGATAAATAAATAATGACTTATCTTCTTTGTCGACGATAATGCTGCTTTTTAATAAAATCACCATCTCTTCTCAGAATAAAACCTTTTTTTCAAAAGGGCAAATGGATGTAAGAATTGGTTTGCAGTTGCAGTTGACTACATTTATTATTACAAATTTTTCTGCAATAACTCAATTATCTATGGACGTATGAGTCCGCAGTACGACGCATTTACGACCATCAAACCTTGAAAAATTAAATCTATCATTTTATAAGAACCATGTTTCAAAACATTTCTGTTTCCAGAGACATGCAGCTATCTCGCAGTGATCACAAGCAGGTGGTCAACAAAATATGTTCTTATATCATAGACACTCCACCTGACACCCTGCCTCCATTGGTGCATCAGTTACTCAAGTGAGTTTACCACACGCGATCGTGTTGTCGTCGTCTATGGTTGCATTATTTGTAAATATGTGAACACAAGGTACTTTTATATTAATTTATATGTCATTGCTTAAGTTTTAATACTTCTATCTATTGTAGTATAATAATTTTACTCCAGGTGTGCACCTGGAATAAAATTTGTAAAATTTCTAAATCTATTAGAAGGGGCGATTAGATAGATGGTTCTATTTTCATGTAAATGTTAATATTTTTGAGCCTTTTCATGGCCTACTTTAGCTTAAGGTCGTTGATCCATCTTGCTAGGGGGCGGCTTACGCTACGCTTGCTGTGGCGTATATTTGTTGAATTCTTGGGAGAGCAATGCCAAGTTGTGAATGTTTTTTGGCTACACTCGCGACAATCTAAGAAGTCCGTTTTGACGTTTCGTTCTCGTACATGTAATAAAACGTTAAGCCTTGAGAATCAGTTTTTATCAATGTAGATAAGTCGTAAATTACAAACTCTCTAAGTATGTTCAATCGATATGTCTCGAGAATCAGTTTTTAAGAAACTAATTTTTTTTTCATCGCTACACAAAGCATTTTGATAGCTGTCAAAACGGACTTCTTAGATTGTCGCGAGTCTAATAATACTATATGAGGAAGAAATTAGATACCCATTCTGCATTGCGGAAGCTCGCGGAGCTAGTATTTAAGGTACATTTTTTGTTTTCAGACTATGCAAAACATACCACTTAGAGATAGTACTGTCACATCTAAGTCATTACTTCAGTGTTCGTCTGTACAGCAAGTTGGAGCCTCCGCCACAAGATTCCGAGTCCACGACAATAGACATTGATGACATTGGTAAGTGGAAGAAAGGTGTTGACTCAATAAACACATTTCTTTCTTCTTTGCTGCCTTTCTTTGAATTCTTGCCTTTCGTGTCTTCTTTGCTGATTCGAAAGTCGCGTGAGCTACTGTTTCCTTGTAACTACATTTTAGAATTAAAAAACAAACATACACACAAGATACGCGCGAAAAACTTAACCCTTCTTTGGCAGTCAGGCAATGATATTATATGAAACAGATTTGTTGTGAGTGCGCAATCGTGAAGACTCGAAAACGTCCTAATTGGGACGTATTGACTTTAGTCTGCGACACTATAACGTCAGTTTAATAACCACAGTTTTCTCCCCCAGTTCCTCACAGTTCAGCCGAACTAAGCCGATGCCTTTCCACCTGCATCTACCACATCTCGCAAGGCGCGGCAGACCCCGAGTTAGTCCGGAAACACGTGAAGACATGGCCTAAAACACAGCTGTTGAGGGCTCCCTTTATTATAGACCTAGCTCTGGCCATGTCTGATAAGGGAGCTGATTTTAGATCTGTGTGTTTGGATGTAAGTCCCAGTTTTTTATTTATTTAGTTAGGTATACACAAAACACTTAAAATAGAAAAAGACATAAAGTTGGAACAGCACAGAGGTATTGCTTATTTCATTAGAAATTTCTTACGACACGCTTTTATGACTTCTAATGTCACAATATTATCGTGGATGTCCCTATCCATGAAATGAATGGAAATACTTTCACGGTATAACCTTATAGTGGACGGAAATTTAAAAGCTTCCTCATACATTTTAATTCCCTATGTGTTATCGTGATGCCATGACGTCATAGCATCCACGGTCCAAAATACAGACGTTGCCTTTTCCTAACTATTTGAGGTCGGCTTCCAGTCTAACCGGATGCAGCTGAATACCAGTATGTTACATGGAACGTCTGCCTATCTGCACAACCCAGTTACTGGGTAATACGATACCCCTTGGTAAATGAGTACCTCAGAGATTAAAACTTCTAACAGGACTCAAACAAATATTACAGGTAATAAAATCAGCGATAGAACAGCGTGCAATGGATGTTCTCCGAGCTAAAGAGTCTGCGTGGGTGCGCGCTGTCATGCCGCCAGATGTCGATGTGGTCTGCGTACTCAAGCTTATCACTACTGAGAGGTAATCTTATCTTACTCAATGTAACATCACGCCTGTAGTCCCCGAAGGTTTAGACAGAGGAAGGATTTAAAAATTCACCAGTTATGTTAAGTCCCATGTAATAGTAAGAGCCTTTTGCCATAAACTGGGAATTGGTGCAGACTTCGAGTTGCTACTGCCGCATTCTGAATGGAAAAATGCAGTAATTCTGCGAGTACTCAGGGATCCAACATTGGTACTTCTTCTTCTTATCGTGTCGATGGCCATTTAAATAGACTCGGCCCAGAACTCGGCCTCGTGTTTGGCGCCATCACCAGCGTCCATCAGTTCCTGTAACGTGCAGCTGACAGGACACTCAGGACGTGATATTAAATGTCCCATCATTGGTAATACCAGAGGAGCTCGTGGCTACGTAATAACAGCCGCATGGGTCGATCCATCAGGTTAAGCTACGCTTACCGGGGTTGGTTCGTGAATGGGTGACCATCTTTACATACAGAGACTCCTCCGTGCCTCGGAAAGCACGTTAAGCCTTTGGTCCCGGCTGTCATTTGTGGATCTTTGGCCGTCGTTATGGGTCGTCAGAAGCCCGAAAGTCTGACAACCAATCTTACCAAGGAGTATCGTATTATCCAGTTACTGGGTTGTGGAGTCGCTCCATGTAAAATACTGGTATTTAGCTGCATCCGGTTAGACTGGAAGCCGACCCCAACATAGTTGGGAAAAGGCTAGGCAGATGATGATCATTGGTAATACCAGACCAACAATGCATTTTCAGCACGAAGCAGAGTTCCCATAGAACACATACATACATAACATATTTATATTAAAACTATTTGTTTCAGTGCCAACCACCGCCAACTAACAGTAGTCGGTCTAATCAACCTAGCATTCCTCCTACTCTCCGTATCCCGCCTAAAGCCGGTTGCTCCAACATGTTGGTCGCACGGCAAGTTAATACTGGTGCGACTCAGCAAGGCACAGCCCGAGACAGCCGGGCACATACTGAGCCAGCTATCTGACAGACTGTGTAGCGACACTACGCAGAGGCAGTATGCAGGTGCAGTGAGTCATATGTTTAGATATAAGTTAATATTGGTGCAACTCAGCAAGGCACAGCCCGAGACAGCCGGGCACATACTGAGACAGCTAGCTGACAGACTGTGTAGCGACACTACGCAGAGGCAGTATGCACGTGCAGTGAGTCATATGTTTAGATATAAGTTAATACTAGTGCGACTCAACAAGGCACAACCCGAGACAGCCGGACACATACTGAGCCAGCTAGCTGACAGACTGTAGCAACACTATGCAGAGGCAGTAGGCAGATGCAGTGAGTCATATGTTTAGATAAGTTAATGCTGGTGTGACTCAGCAAGGCACAGCCCGAGACAGCCGGGCACATACTGAGCCAGCTAGCTTGTGACAATAATATATTAAATGTAGCTGCGCCCCGCAGTTTCACCCGCGTAATCCGGGTCATGGTTTCCGTGTTTGACACCATACTTTATTCTTTACAGACTGCCTATACGTGTTATGCAAGTTGACCCCGGTGTCAGTAGAACGTTGCACTCAGCTGGGCGCCATCTTGGAGAACTGCCAGCCTTCCCCCACAGACTACAAGGCAGCTGCGTCAGTCCTGGATGCTGTACATCCACTCCTCAACTTTAGTACGAGGACTAGAGATACGCTTGTCATGGTGTGCAGAAAAGGACTTTATTCCAGGTGCGTAAGATTGAGAATCAAGCTTTCTTGCCAATTTTGGTAGTAAGTTGTTGAAAAATATGAGCACCCAATTTTTTTAAATTGAACTGATGACAACATCATCTAGATACATCCACCAAATTATAAATCAGCTCTTGACATCTACCAGTATTAATTAAATCTCTTCACAATCTTCCTCTCATCCACAGAGACTCTCAACACCGCTGCCTGGCCTTATCAGGCTTCCTATCAGTCCTACGCAACGTGCGCGTGAGTGGATCCAACGTGAGCAGTAGTCAGTCGTACAGCGAGCAGTACAGCGCGCACTCGTACCTCACGCAGCTCACCGTAGACCTGCACGCCACGCAGCAGGGGAACATGTATGTTTAATATGGTTTTTTAGTTACTATGAGTTCATGGGTTCGATTCCCAGGTTTGGAAGTGTTATTGGGTTTTTTTCCATTAGGAATTTCTCAGTAATAGACTGAAGTCTGGATTTATGCCCAGTTGAAGGCAATATGCTCGCCCCCTATTACATGAGACTAGGAACATATTTGGCGAAATGAGTGTACTATAAGTACACCTCCAGTTCACACCGAGACGCGAAGCAACACGCACTTTTTAATTATCCGATACAATATCGAATTTATTCACTACACAATAAGGTACACGCGCTGCGCATCTCAGCGTACTTTGACACGTGTCAACCCTCGCACTGAAATTATACCTTTTTGTGAAGAAAGTTCGATAATTGTTCAAAAGTGTGCGCAGCGTCGCGTCGCTTCACGTCGCGGTCTGAGCTGACCCTTAGGCAGAAGTGCTCTGCCTAACCCTTCGGTGTTTTTAGGCGTGATGTTATGTGTTATTAAGCTATTTCGCCCTTTTTGTGGGCTTGAATAGAGAGATAAAATCATAAACATCTGCCGTAGTCGGGTAACAACAATAGAGTAAGGAAGCTACATGAAAAGTTCTAAGAATGTAAACTAAGTGAGTAGGCAACGCATCTCTATTTGGCAACACAGCCCGGGGTTGACAGCGCGCATAAAAAACCCGAAAATGACGACCAGTCTTACCAAGGGGTATCTTATTACTATTACCCAGTTACTGGGTTGTGGAAGTCACATAGGCAGTCGCTCCATGTAACATACTGGTACGTAGGCTTAGTTGCATCTGGTTAGACTGGAAGCCGACCCCTATATAGTCGGGAAAAGCAAGGCTAGGCAGATTGATTTTGTCATAAATGATTGAGTTCGATGAACTCGTACATTTGGCTACTTACTTGTGTAATTATTGTTTATGATTGAGCATCATGCATGGAGATGTTATGTTTTGTTCATGTGAAGGTACCGCCTTTGTTACACAGTTAATATTAATTGTTTTTATTTTGGCAGTGTAACTTCACGCGTTCGTAACGAGGCGATGTGTATGGAGGTAGTATCGATACTGCGACGTTGTCTCGTACAAGACGCGCTCGTCAAACAGCTGCTTTATTCCAGTAAGTTTTATTTTAATTTTATTCATGGATACTTATTCGCGTTATATTACAACTTTTACAGTTAAAACCACAAATGCATTTGAAATTATTTTTCCGAAGTGCATCTTATCTGCTCTCGTTATCTGCCTTAGAAAATTGAACTTGTAAATACATAATTTTAATATTATTATTGAATTTTCCCACTGCTCGTCAAAAGCGCTCTCCTTCCACTTCGATTGATTTCCTATTTTTTTTTTTTTCTTTTTTTTTTTTCTTAGAATTACACGGTTGTGCGAAAGACAAGCAGTTCCTACATGAGTCTATCTTGGAGTTATTATACGAACACTTGAGCAAGTACTTGCCAGAGGGCCCAGGTACAGCCTCCCTGCTTATCAACAAGTGTGTGCAGATTAATGGCGTAAATGTTGTTTTAATTGTGAGTATATTACGAGCGAGCTAGTTGAATCGTACTGCGTTTTCGCTTCTATGGTTTCGCGGCGGAAGTGTGCTACCGGCGTTATTATCATAATATAAAATTTTTACACTAAGATGGATGAGATACTAACTATGTGACGAGGAACGTAGATTGAAAGGTTTGGATTTAAGGGCATATGACTAAAAGAATACCATGCAGGTCCATCCTGCAATGATCTGCAGGTTAGATAAGCTTGCCTTCCTGTCAGGGTTGCGGGAAAGTCCGGAAGGGATACCGGGACCTTGGCAACGGGCAACTGAAGGAACACGGGTGGGTTTTAGTCAGTAAAAGTCTTACACGCCCTCCCGCTCCGCCCAGAGTGGGAGAAGTCATTTGATGATTTCCCCAAACTCAAAAAAAAAAAAGATAAACTCAAACTCAAAGCATTTATTTCAATTAAACCATTTACAGGCACTTTTGAATTGTCAAGGAGTCGGTCAGTCAGAAATATGAAGCTAGTTGCCCATTCCAAATAGTAGTAGGTACCTATGGAGAAGAACGGGCAAGAAACTCCATGGACACTCTTAAACCTAGGCATGCGCACTAGGGGTTAAATCAAAATATTGTTACAATATAATGGTAACATCATTCATGTTGAAATTATACATGTGAGAACCAGTAGCGTGCCTAGGGTTCTAAATTAGGGCAAGCCCACAGACTATTTACGATTAAAAAAAAAAAAAACAGCCAAGTGAGCGATTTACGGATTTTCTTTGTTGTTCATGATAACACCATTATTATAAGTAAGCGCCATCTATATTAACGAATGCGCGTTACCACACCGATTAGGACCTTTTCACCATAATAAATTCTTTCGCTTGTCACCAAAATTATTCAATCATAAGCCGCTAGATGGCCCCCAAATTATCGATTTGTTGTTCTTTTACCGTAAGCATAGGTACTTAGTTTTATGAATTATAATGTCGATTGAAAATGTTAAATGAGATATTACATTAGGTACCTATATAACATTTTATAATTAATCATAATGACAATAGCCAACTCTAATCTTTATTTCAAAACACCTAGTTACGAAGAATATCTTCGATAAGAAAATTATTGTGTTTTATGATCTTGATGAGATGTAATAATAATAAGATGGTTTGTTTTTCAGTGGTTTACCGAAACTACAATTGCCATACAAACAACACTATACAAATTTTGATGTATTTCATGCCACCAGCTACCTAAGTTTGTCATACTCATCAACATAATAAACAATCGAATGCCAATTTCAATTATATTCTTCAACTGACAAAAATACTTGTTTTTTTCCAAATTTTATTAGGTACATTCATTTGGGGTTGATTACGGTGAAGTAAAGAGAGAGTTACACTGCCAGAAAACTCAATGTAGATACTTACCTTTTCGAACACAGTTTCCGAATTCACATTTTGATGATAAAAATAACACTGTACTTACTAAGACACACACTTACGAATTACAGCCGCAATAACTATCAAATCATTTTAAATAGTAAAACTAATTCATTATCTCAGCACTTGGAAATAAAATACTGATCTCAAAATATTAATTTCAAAACAATAACAAATCGAGTCGCGTCGACTGTCGTGTCGCGGACTTGCAACTCACTTTACGCGGGTCAACATCGCGGCTAGTGCATTTGCGCGAACTTAACTCTAAAAAAGCCCGGCTTTTCATTTCATACAAATCTGCGTATAAGTACTTACCAATATAGCAACAAATGTAAACGTTTCTATAGCAATTTGTAGGCGAAAACTTGTCTAGCGACAAAGAAAGGTAAGGCAAGCCCCATTGAAAGCCGACGAGTGTGAGCGAGAAGGCGCATTTGAATGCATTGT
Organism: Lithophane ornitopus; assembly: GCA_948473465.1. Lineage (NCBI taxonomy): Eukaryota > Metazoa > Arthropoda > Insecta > Lepidoptera > Noctuidae > Lithophane > Lithophane ornitopus. The sequence continues at coordinate 13,426,895 of OX419622.1, read as the reverse complement.
AGTGGCGCGTAGGTTTGGCAACAAAGCGCGGTATTAAAAATTGTATTCTTATGAATGATTGAGTTCAATGAGTGCGTAGATCTGGCACCCTTGCGCAGTGCGCGCGGCAGATAGAGCGGGGCTTTCGAAATTTGATTATTCCTATGACATGAATGATTGAGTTTGAGATTATTGACTGTTTTTTTTAATTTATTTTTTATTGGTAGGCTTACGTTTGTTCTTGTGAATAATGATTTTTGAATATGAAAGTACCGCCCCTGGGTAATATCATTATTATATAGTGTTATTTTTTATTTTTTATTGATAGGCTTAATTTTGAAGGCAAGCCGGGCTTTTGGGCTTCTATGGAAGGAACGCCACTGGTGAGAACAATGTAGAAAGCACGTTAAAAGCATCCGCAATTATAAAGTAAAAACAATTAAAATAAGCCATGGCAGCTAAGATATGACCAGTCACAACTGACGGCGCCCGTTCACGAACATGACGCATGGATCACCAAAATTCAGCTGAACCATTTTGAAGGGAGCTAAATGATCCAACACATACGCCACCATCAGCGAGACATTTGAGTGAGCATGACATTCCCAGCCGCCAGGGCACATTCAAGTCAATGAAAGACAAATTAAGCTTGTCTTACCGATAAGCTTGCCTTACCGTATTGGTTCCTCTTGATGACTTTATTTCGGTTTTTTATATCTCCTGTTTTGAATACACAGCTTAACATACTCACTGCAGCATGAATGAACTAGCTTCCACCCCTTGACTATTCAAAAGTGCGTGTAAATGGCTTATCCTAACTATAATATTTATAAATGCGAAAGTGAGTTTGTTTGTAACGCTTTCAACGGCTACGGCAACGCTAAAACGGCTGAACGGATTTGGATTAAAATTAGGCAGACCATGACCTGGAGAAGGACATAAGCTACTTTTTATCGTGGATCGCAAAAGAAATCGCGGACAAAAGATATTTAGAAATAAATGCTTTGAGTTTGAATTTATAGCGGAATTCATGAAATCACGACCCATCAAAGGCAATTGGCAACACAGCAAATCCGAAGTGTTTGTGAAGTAATACTGCTTTTATAAGCCCTTACGAGTAATCGAGGACCTTACTAAATTCCTTCTCAATTATCAGGAGCCCATAGCCCAGCTGCTATACGCCGTAGCCCGATTCCTGCAGCCTGGTGAGGAGGACGATCTTGAAGACATCTTGGCCAGCCAATCAGTGGAGACCGGGAACGCTTACTTGAAGAGTAAGCTGTCCAGGATCATGCAGCAGCTGTGTGATAATGAACAGTTTGTGAATATTGATATGGTGAGTATGTTACCAACAAAATGTAATTCAAAATTATAGTATACTAACACAGAGTGCCTTGTAAAGTTTCTTTATGCTTTGGTACTATGCAGTACAAACTGCAGTATGTCAGTTTGATACTCTGCTTCCTTCTCCCCGCATGATTGATCAACGAAAACGCTCGCTTTAACCGACACTATAAGGCTAAGCGTATGATGAGATGCAGGTGACGCAGGTCCACGCAGCGCAGCGCAGAGCAGATTTTGTAATGCATGAACGCACTGACAGCTGGTCGTCACTTGTTTTTGAGACGCACGTGACGCAGCACAGCACGTGTCGCGCAGACATCTGCGCCGGCTCTACGACCAGACGCAGGACACATGTCTGCGTCCTACGTGCTTGCGCCGCAACTGTCAGTACGTTCATGCACTTCAAAATATGCTATGTCCTGCGTGGACCTGCGTCACCTACGACTTAGCATACGTTTAGCCTTCCTCATACTGCTACTAAGTCGTCAGTGCATCAGAATAGTGGTCTCTGATTGTTATTACTTATGTCAAAGATTTATCCTCATTGCAGGAAGAACCCGGACTCTCAGACTTGACACCGGAATCAAAGGCAAAATGCTTCAAAGTACAACAGACATTACAATGCTATGAAACATTAATAGCTCATACTATACTGCAGTGGAATCCAAGCAGCGAAACAGCCGCTAACAAGGTTTACACACTGTTTAAGGCTTGTAATCAGCTGATGGAACAGACGAAGGTATTGAGATTAGATTATTTATTTATATATAACTCAAGTTCTATCCAAACCAGTTTGAGCCCTGATCTCAGCCTCCGTGTACGGGTAGTGACAAGCAGCGGGAAAACGCGACGCCATTTTATGCAAGTTCCTAATAGGGAATATGTATGTATTTTTTATTTGATAGTTTACATCGCCAAATAATAATTTAAAAAAATCGACGGCCATTTAAAGTACTTTAAAAAAAAAGTTAAACATATCCAACCGACTCGGGCTATCAAAACGCCCTCCATTTGGCGTGCTTGGTGTGGTGACGTGACAGTCTATGATAACAAACAAACAAGTGTCAAGTCAATGTCAAACACTCCTACAAAACACATTGACATTTTGATTGTTGTCATAGACTGTTACGTCACATCCGCTCTGACCAATAGCGTCGCTTTTCAAGTATTTGAATATCCCACAGCGTTTTGGCACTTAAAAAAAATTAATTTCTCGCTCATTAAGAAATATTATTTTAAAATATTGATGGCGGCATAAAACTGAAGTAATATAGTTTATTAAAAATAAAAAACACTTGCTTATTGAATCACATGCATATTCCCTATTCCGCTCCCTCAAAACACGGTAAAAAGTTCCGAAGATGTTGTATCTGGGCGGAACAAAAGGGGCATCTGTGATGTTCAGCAAAAAATGCGCTTTTCCTTGTCCATAGCACAGATGAAATAAGTAGCGTCATCTCGGCAGTGACCTTGAAATAATTACCTACGGCCGCTCGGTGCATAAACATTCCGCTTCAGTGCGTAAAAAGCAGCTGTCTCTCTCTTACCCTAATAATAATCGTTAAAGATACTTACTGTAAATAGTAAATATTACTGCAATTTTTCTATTCATCGCCCGTGTTTTAGGTACCACCAAAAGCAACCAAGAAAGGCAACAAATCTCTAAACGAGACGCGAGAGACGGCAAAATCTCAGAAGAGTCAGAAGTCTCAGAAGGAAAAAGGCAAGGCGCCCGTGAAGCTGTCTAACTTGGTCCGGGACAAGGCAGGCCCGTTCAAACCGCTGCCTTGTGTGTGGGACACCAGGCTCTGTGTGAGGGTCATTGAACTGTTGTATAGGTAAGTGTAGTTATGTGTTCAATCAATTTTAAACGAGACGAATTGTCTAAAATCGAAGTTTTAATTTTGCCCTCTTACTCTCTGACGTCATCACAGTTTTGCTATTAGCAAAATATGTATATATTCACTCACTATTACATTTTCCAACAGTGAGAACGTGTCTTGGTCTTCCCTGGAACAGCGCAATCAAATCCGCGCTCGTCGTGACTTCCACTCCTGGGCTCTACGATGCATTCACTCAGTACTGCTCAGTGATCATCTAGACAAGAAGGCAGTCGCCACACACGTGGTCAGCATAGCCACCGTCATATACAACAGATGTGTTTGTAGGCAAGTGTACATATTTTTTATATAAAATAAAAACAAACAGTTTAACCACAGTATAAATAAGTAACAGTATTATATCTTTATAAAAATGAAACGACGAAACGACGCGCTTTGAAATCTCAGTGTACATCAGTACGCAACAGTATCGATTGCGCAGCAGTTACACGCGGACGCGGAAGGTTTATATACCGAGCGGCCAGAAATCCATGCTTAGCTAAAACGATCAATGCTCATTTGTTCAATCATCAAAGCAAGCAAAGAAAGAATTTCTTATTTCGTTTATTCAAAATTGAACCCTAGTCTAATGGCAACAGGTTTCAACATATGTGCGAGTTCGACGACCAGACGACACTGGCGTGTTTGGAAGTGTTCAAGACTTGCCTCACGTTGTTGTTCTCACCTCTCTACTCGCTCAGGATGGATAGTTTCTTGTTGGCTATAAGTAAGTACCAAGACAGCAAATACTATCAAACTTTCCTCAATTAAACTTGGAAATAGCAAGAGAGTAACTCATATTAGATATGCTTGAAAAAATCTCTCTATCGAATTCGTGACTGTGAAATGAAATGATGATCGAAATGATTTTAATTTCTGTAAATTGGTTTGTTCAAACATCTGAATAATATTTTAGAAACTAGATGAGGTCGAAGTTTCCTATCTGACTACTCTGAGAAAACAGGCCAAAACAAAGTCAGAGCTCACAGCTCTTAGCTCTTTGAAAGTCCAGACATAATCTTGGTCAGATCATGTGAAAACCATGTAGATTGTTGTCTGATATGGTCTTTTGAGGAAAGAACCACACAGATTGAGTGGATCTGTCTAGTCAGTGCACGTATGTATTGGTCAGTAATCGAGCAGCTCAACTCAGGTCTTAAGGAGCTCAACAATTCAACATTCAATACCAAAGAATAGTACTTTGTCAAAAAAAAAAGGGCACCAAACCATACTCTTCATGAAATCCTTCAAGCCACTCACAGAAAGGAATGGGATGATCTATGCCACATAATTGCTAAACTATATATATATTCTTTATAATTTCATATTATATGTGTTATTACCAGAAAAACACGTACAGTGGAGGTTATTTCGCCACTTCTTTCCAGCGATCATAATAGGAAGTGATTAAGGCTGCCTGTCCGCTGGAGCGGAGAAGAGAAGAGAGGAGCGGAGCTGTGCCAATTATAACCAATAGAATCTTAACTCTGGCGCGGAGTTTACATTCTATTAGTTCTCCGCTCTAGTGGACAGACAACCACAGAGCTAGTTTAAAAAAAAGTGCTGATTCTCAGCCTAATTTGAATAAATGAATTAAGTATTTTTTTGTTAAGTCTCCGTAATATGAAACGTTTTCTTCTTCTAGCCGAAAGCAACGAAAGTACGTCAGGAGCAGAATGCCTAGCGAATATTCTAGAAAGCATTCACGTTGCGTTCGAGCACATTGAAGAGGACAGCATACCAGACGAAAGAGACGTCATTGTCAAGAAACAGTTGGCAGTGCTCATACAAATCGCTTCTTTGTTGTTAGAAACGCCTGTAGCTTCTTGTCCGCAGAAGACTAGGGTAAGTTTATATTTTCTGCTCTTTTGGGGACATAACTGGCGAAATGTGGGTGTCTCTGCCCAACCCTTTGGGGAATACAGGCGTGATGTTACGTGTTAAGAGAACAATTATAAGTGGTTGGGGTACTGTTCGTAGGGAGTATTTTTTCCGCAAGCGGAGCTGTCATAAGTCATTTTTTTCTTAACAAAAAAGATACATCGCAACTTCTATAGATTTCTCCATGCTGGTTAACTCTTACGGCATTCAAGGCATTTATTTATTTAAGAGTACTGCCACATCGCATCCTATAAATGATGCCATTTTTGCCACACAACTCTTGCTGTTACATTGAGGCTGAAGTTGGCTTTAGCATGCGGGCACCGCATAATCTTTCTAAATTTCCATGTTATCTTCATGGAATACACCAAATATTAATGTGTCATAGAAATTGTATACTTATGTATTTCAGATACTGGTAAAACTCGAAGAATACATCCGAACTAGCAAGCAGGACTGCCTCTCACTGATAGGACCTGTTCTGACGTCATACTATAGCGAGCAACAGGAGGCGACGCTTCTCGACGAGCTGCTCGCTAAACTGTCCTGCGCGCTCGGCAGGATTGATGTAAGAACAATTTCTCTAAAACAAAGTTACAACTACCAGATTTGTATCAGAAACCACACCAACAAATGCGCGGGGACACTGGTTAGTCACACTTTGCTGGTAACCAGCGCCTGCAATCTATCGGGCGTTTGATATCAACGAATAATTTAGTTATAACAGGATCATTTTAAAGCGGTTAATTGCATACATACCAGTACATAAAACACATAAAAATAAAAATGAAATGAAATTATTCTGGTAATAAAAAGCGAGCTGTACCTTTACTATTTTTTTATATTTTCTACATTTTCTCAGCCTACAGTTCATCTTTTCAGGAGGAAGACACTTCAGCCGGCGAAGACACTAACTACTTCACCACCATAGACTCTCGTACAGGCCACGGTGTACTTACAGCAGTATGCGCACACCTAGCCGCCAGAGCCAAGAGCGTGGAGCACCTGCTGGGCCGCGCGCGGGACCTCACTGCTGCTGTGAGCACGGCCGCGCACGCCGCGCAGCAGAGGATTGAGAGAGGTATATAAAATACTAGCTTCCGCCCGCGGCTTCGCTCGCGTGGTATGTCGATAAAAAGTAGTTAAGAAATGCTGGGTTTCCTATATAAACTTTCATCCCCTACATCACCCCTATAGGATTAATTTTGAAACAAAAAGTAGCCTGTCTTTCCCCAGTATACCATGTATATTCGTTTAGGCGTTAAAAGGTAACATACAGACGGACAGACAGATTTACTTTCAAAGAGAATGCCAGGGTCTCCCACAAGACTCGGCCAGAACCGACAATGATGAACCATATGTCATAAAAAAGGAAAATAAATATAGAATTTGATAGTATAATTAGTTTTCTATTTAAAGCACACCAAAAAAAGTTAATATAGTTTTTTAAAGTTGACCACTTGATACTTCTGATTTGAACGTTATCATGAAATAAACTATTAAATGATTAATCAAAATAATGACTTTTAGCACATTATCCTCAGTTTCAACAGCCAAGGTAAATGGTAGAAAATTCGGGGTCAAGAAACAGTAATATACAACACAAAACTACGAAAATACTTCGTTGCTCGTGATATCACGCGGGAGAAGTCAAACTTTTTGACATTGACAAATACCAGATAGAGTTTTACATCAAGTGTTGCCAGCACTATAATTACATTATTGCAAATAAATTATGCTAAACGATATCGATAATCGAATTAAAAAATATTTTTAATTACTACATTACTATAAAATGTAATATACTTATTAAAAAATATAACTAAACGCTATTTATTAACATAATTACGAGTTACGATTTATGTAAGTAATAAATTCTCGTACGTGCCTTCATATTGATATTATTGTAATCGATTTGCAAGTGCAATTTCGTATCGATATTAATAGATTTTGGTATTGTTAACATTTCTAATTGAAAATGTAGATAAGAAATGTGTTGTTAAATTGAATAACTATGTAAAATTACTTTTTAACGGTGTGCTTCTACAGATTTTATTTATATTGTATAATTCTTCCTATTTTTTAATATGAATTATCATTATTATAGAAAGTCTGTCGGACACTACATACAAATCGAGCCGATTCTTGGCATTGTCTTTTATAATATTAATATGGATACCTACAAATTACGATTCTCATACACAGGGATACGGACATAGTAACGGTAAAAATGTCTGCTGTTCCATATAAAAGTGTTATAAACCAATGTAAAATTCTAGAATCATGTATTAGTAAAAGTTTTCGCTATGATGACTCTTCCATCGTTTATACAATCATTTAGTATATAATAAATATTATCATCTGTTAATAGAATAATTATATATTTATGTTAAAGGCCTGCCTAACCCTTTGTGGAAACAGCCGTGATGCTATGTAATATTTGCTGATTTATTTATTTAAGGACTAACACAGTCAGGAGTATCTTGTTACCCAGTAACTGGGTTGTGGAGGTCAGATAGGCCGTCGCTCCATGTAAAATACTGGTATTCAGCTGCATCCGGTTAGACTGGAAGCTGACCCCAACATTGTTGGGAAAAGGCTAGGTACTATGTCAGTCAATATTTAAATAAGATTTTATACGGTGGATGGGTTGGTGGTGTGTTCATGTTGTATAAGAAGTGGATGCTCAACCTAACTTTTAATTAAAATTGTAACTATATTTTCAGAACTAACCGAAGTATACAAGTCCCTGATAGTCCAGCTGTGCCAGCTAACGAGCTGGACGTCAGCTTGCTGCAAGCTGCGCTGTAGTGTGGGCGGCGGCAGCGAGCGCGTGCTGGCCAGCGCCGTGCGCCTGTACGCGCAGCTGGGCGCGCTGGCGCGACAGCTGGGCCCCGGCGTGGCGCAGGCAGTGCGGTAACACTACTGATGATACTCGTAGGCTGCTCTATACTACATCGTGCAAGTATCGAGGCTTTACTATAAAGTTCCCTGTAATGGTATAGATGTCGCTGCAGTACTTTTAGCTGAAAGAAGCACCATCTTTCTCCCATTCGTGTCGTATAGTCGCGTAATATTGATCCTGCACCCTAATTGCGTAATACACGATCGGTCAGAATTGGAATCGGTTTGAAACAAATGTCTTTAATCCATCGCTTCATACGTTCGAAAAAAAATCTGCTCAACAGCGTAACTTACGAACTTATAAAGCAATGGATTAGACATTTGTTTCGAAACGATTCCATCCTGGATTCCTCCTGAATCAAATTTTACTTATCGCTTCCCCAGTTTCGAGCGCTTACTAAAGCTAAGCGGTAAGAAGCTATCAACAGTGATGGACAACCTAATCACGTACTTAGAAGCATCACAACAACAACAACAGAATGCCAGCAAAGTACTGCGGGAGACCAAGCTCATACCGCGCCTCGTGCTGGAAGCGGAGCAGTTCAGCAAGCGAGTTATAATGCTCGCTAATAAAGCTAAGGTAATTAATAAAATTAACACATATAATCAAAAACATAAATAGGAAGAGGTTATTTCCTAAAAGTATGATTATTACAGTAATCAGTCAATTAATTAATTGATTCAATCGTGAAAATACAATAGACGTGACCAGAACACGACGTGCTGCCGTGTGTGACAACACGTCGTATTCTGGTTTGCGACTGGTCAATCGTCATCCTGAGGATGCTTCGTTGAGAGGTGAAACACGTGTCGATTTCTTACAGGTTTTTTTATGACTCTTGAAGAATAGTTAAGCGGAATAAGTTACTAAATATATCTACGTCTATTGTATTTTAGTAATCAGTCATTTCGTTTATTGTATTACAGTTGAATTGGCAACAGTATCTGTCCCTGGGTACGGCGCGCGACTTCAGAATCAAAGGGCCCGTGTTGCAAGAAGTACTCAATGCTAGAGAGCATGCCGATGAGACCAGAAACGAAGGTACTATATAATACTTATCCACCAAGTGTTTAGGTAACCGACGTAGCCCTAAGTGGCAGTGGGCAGGGCACATTGCTTGCAGAACAGATGGCCGATGGGGCCGGAAGGTTCTGCAGTGGCGACCGCGTAGCGGAAGACGTAGCGGTGGAAGGCCTCCCACAAGGTGGACCGGTGACCTTGTGAAGGCCGCGGGAATGCGTTGGTTGGGAGAATCACAGAACCGGTCGAAGTGGCGGTGCTTGGGGGAGGCCTATGTCCAGCAGTGGACTTCTTTTGGCTAAAATGATAATGATAACTATACAATTTTATACTTATTTTCAATTTTATTGTTATACAATTAAGGTACATTTCTATTCGTCGCATAAAATCCCTAGCCGTGCCGTATCGCCAATGTGTGTGTGGGTCTTACTCTTTTATAATTTCTGGGAAGGCACTAAAATTAAGCATGCTTTTTGCGCAATTTTCATTATTTATTTAGGTAGATTTACATTATATGACCAATTACGTATTTCATGTTAAATTTGCGACGATGTGGTCGACGGTAAAGCACGTTTTCCTAGAAGATTACTAGCATTTACACACCTGCGAAATTCTTATGATTTATTTGTATACTTTGCACTTTCAAACGAATGTCATCGTCCTGAATCACCTTCGTCGTCCAAATATCCTTGTTAAGTACTTTGGTAAATACCTAAGCAAACATACATTGGTTATTGACTAAGTAAACGGTTACCAATTTCGCATAAGTGCAACTTCACAGAATTTTTATTGTATCTTCGTGACATTAGGAGAAGGGTACGTTAGAATGTCTACAAACATAGTAGTGCTAATGAGTAATGACCGATCCATATAATTTATTTATATTTTTGCCTCATCCAATCAGTGGCTTTATGGTTTATTCCATAAGAACTTTTTTTTATTTTATTTTTTGACATTTTTTATTTTTTATTTTTTTTAAGTTCTCAAACTTAGAGAGATGTATTAATGATTAATTTATAATTCTGTAAGTACATATTTGTTACGGTCGCGAATCATATTTTTGATCAAGTACTACCTGTAAATTGCAAAAAAGTAAGAAAAGGAGGATGGGCAAAAATGTATGGGACGTCCTCCTTTCATCGAAATAAGTTCAGCCGCTTTAGCGTGAAAGCTTAACAAACAAGCAAATAAGCTCAGTTTCGCATTTATAATATTTGTTAGGAGGATATACAGATAAGAGTATTATATTCTAGTTCTCTGAAGCTCAAATATTTTTCCCAGATGAAGAAGACATCGACGCTGCAAGTGCTGTAACAGAAATAATTGGGCAGATTGCAAGCGACGCTGAAATTGAGGAGGAAGGAGAGAGTGATGAAGAACCATCTAGATTGAAGCGGAGAAGAGTCTCGTAAATTGTTACACTATATGTTATTTACCTAATTAATAAATACATACTGACGTTAATTAAAAAAAAAATTGTTTTAATTCTTCGTGTATCTATAATGCCTCTCATTATTGTTGACCTAGGACTGGGATGTTTAGTTTTTTGAGATATTTGCGAAAAAATACAGGGATTCTAAGTTTGCAGAGTTCACATAACCAACGCACGTTACAGCCGCAACGGACTGCAGCGCTTTCATACAAAAAAGTGTGCGGTGCGGCCCGCCTGTAATATGCGTTGGTGAATGTCATAGAAAGCTACGAAAGTGATGGAGTATTTGCGATGCGATGCGTTGCGCCGTGGCCCGCCTCAATCTGCATTAGCCTTTACAAATCCATTGCAGTAACCCTATCCTACTATCAATAATAAATATTATTATATATAATATGATCGTGAATGGGTAATACCTTATCTAAATACCTACTCTTAAACAAATTAACGGGAACCCCCAAAGTGGCAAACAACAACGTTTTTTTTTATTGGAACAAGTAAATGTGTCACAAACTCATAAACATACGGGTCCCCTATACCTATGTAGTAGAGTACCTACTTATTATACTGTATTGTTTAGCTAGGTACTGTCAAGGCGCCGGGGAGAGCGCTGACGGTACCCGGGATAAAACGCTTCTTTGCGGTGTAACTTGAATAATTATTTGGGTTTAGCCAGCATTCATTGATACATTTTTTTCCAACAGCCGCTTGTCAGTCCGCTAAGCTGACAGCCTGATCTTTTTTCGTATTCTAAATATAAATTTACCTTAAAACACCTTTTAAACATGACATTTCTGTATGGAGTTTGACATTAAACACGCGTTGAACAAACTGTCTAAGTTTTTTTGGTAAGGCTAATGTTTGTCTATATTCATGCCATCAACCTTAACTCGCGGAGGTTGAATGCTAATGCCATATCGTTACAGCCTCTACAGTACCTACTCATCAACACAGCTGAACAAACATTTCTAGTAAAAAGATAATGACGCCGCTTTTCTGAAATAACATCATTATTACTGTAACATTACCGACCGCAGAAAACAATATTTATTAATAATCATTAATAAGTAGGTAACAAGTTAACAACCGCAATACATTTTCGCAGTTAATCAGTCAGTAGGTAATTTGTGGTTACAAGGATTTTATTGAGTAATCCATTATGAGTCGCGGGCATCAGTTAGTTCAAAATAATCAATTCATGCGATACAATTAGCCATAAATGTTCCCACTGCTGGGACACAGGTCTCCTCTCTGTGCGAGGGAGCGGGCCGTAATCCACCACGCGGGCCCAGTGCGGGTTGGTAGATGTCACATGTCTTCGATTTTTTTGTTCTAGGACATGCCGGTTTCCTCACGATGTTTACCTTCACAAAGTAAAGCGCCTGTCAGGGTTCGAACCTACGACCTACAACTCGTAAGTCGTGGCCGTTACCACTGAACCACTACTCACTCGCTCAGAATTATGCCATGCACCACTGCTCAATATTCATGCCATAATAATTCTAAAACAAAAGTCTAATTCATCTTTTCTTTTACAGGAAGAAATGCTCTGAGTTGTCGACAACTTAAGAGCATTGAGAAGCATAAAAATTGCAGATGAAGTGGCCTTCAAAGGTGAACCTGAACCCAGGTCAGCTTAGGATGCTCTGCCTGTTATCCCCACGGCTAGTCGGCTAGGGACTGATGGATGGCGTCGTGAGCCTGTTCGAAACTGAAGTCTTTATAATCTCTTGAGTTAATTATAATTATTAAAAATGAAATTGCCTCCATGGCTATTTTAAAATAGGTACTTTTATTCTAAATCCAAAACGTCGGTGGCTTCCAAGATGGTTCCCTTCACAGACAATGAGACAACATACAGAAGTTACAATCAGTGTTGCCAACTTAAACCTAAATATACTACAATACTCCCTCTTATGTCATTTATCAGTTTAATCTTTCAAGGAGTGATAGACGTGCGAGCAAGTACTCGTACTTATGGCTCGGCGAGCTTACTCACTCGTGTGTCATGCTAAGTACGCGCAGGGCCGGATGTAAGAGTGTGGAGCCCCTGGGGCAACCGAGAAGTAGAGGCCCTGAGAATTTTACGGAACATACGAAAAAAAAATCATTTAATTCGTTTTTCGCTATCAGAGTCAATGTATGCCAATGTATCATTTTTAAGACCATCAACCCCGGACACGAAAAGAAAAGTTTCCTTGTGAATGTGAACTTTTTTTACCGACTTCAAAAAGGAGAAGGTGAGAACCTCCTCCTTCTCAATTTTCTTACGTTTTTTGCTGATTCTAATGATTATAATACCTTGTAAATCCATATTTGTTACGGCCGCAAATCATTATTAGATCAACATACAACCTGATGGTGACCTGAAAATTGTAAAAAAGGGTAGCCCCGAGCCCGCGAAATTCAACTTTACTTAGGTTTCTTTTATTTCTATTTCTTACCAGGCTGACAAAGACACCATCCAGAGGTCTCTCGAAGAAGGTTATATAGTCTCAAACTTATAATCAGTGAAGATCTAAAAATAAATTCTGTAGTAGAATATAAATAGAAAAGTGAGTCAGTGACTTTAAATGAATGCAGAAATTCTTATGATTTATTTGTATACTTTGCACTTTCTACCGAATGTCATCGTCCTGAATCACCTTTACTCATCCAAATATCCTTGTTAAGTACTTAGCTTAAGTAATAAATACAGCAAACATCCTTTGATTATTTGCGCAATTACCCGGCTGTTGGTATAGAATGGGTCTCGTTATGGTTGACGATGATCGCGTTCACAAATCCGTTTCCTGAACCTCCAATATATTTAGTTTTACGTACACCATATGAAAAGTCTGAATGTTGGTAGGTACTCGATATCAATTTACCTTTCATTATGACGTACCTAATCCATACCTGCATGAGAATTATGTCATCTACTAGCTGCGCCTCGCGGTTTCACCCGCACAAGTCGTGGGAATATCTGGATAAAAAGGGGTGCGGCTGCGGACTCGTGGTCACATCAGGTTGTAACACCAGTGTGACCAACAGTAATAGTTTTCCTGGTAGTCTTCCTGATAGTAGGCTTGCAGAAAAAATATCGATATTTTTTTTTTCGATATTTCGATATTTTTTGGCGATATTTTTTATTTCGATGTATAGATATAAAATATCAAGTATCGAAAATGTATCAAAAGCGATATATTTTTTCCAATAATATATTTTTTCTCATAGCAACACCGTTGTCGCCACTGAATAAAATCGCTGGAATACAGAGCGGTAAAGTTTTTTTTTTTAAATTATCAATTAAAGTTCGTTTTTTTTTTTAATTTCAAAATTTCACCGATATATCGATATTTTTTTTAAATATCGTTACGATATATATCGATTTTTTTTGGCACTTCTTGCATCCCTACCTGATAGTCACACCGCTCATTTTCTACACCATGTACCACTGATTTAATAGTGCGATGAAAAAATATCGAAATAACTCATGGTCTATCCATGTGCCAAATTTATTAGTTTATATTATACAGTATTTCGGCCACGGCGGCCAAACTCAACGGGGACTGTGCACAGACACAGGTGCACTCTCTCTTCCTTCTCACGACCGGAGAGAGATCAGGCGCAGGGCCAACAGCTTAACGTGCTTTCCGAGGCACGCGGTAGCACACCGCCAACTTCCAAACTCCGGGCTATTATTAAGAAATTCCTAATGGAAAAACCCAATAAAATGCTCGACCCGGGATTCGAACCCAGGACTCTTTAACTCTCAGCAGAAAGCTAAAGTTAGTAAAATGTACTTACTAGGTAGTTAATGCACGCATACCTACCTAAAAACGTCGGAAAGTTACTAATGATCGTTAAGTGCATTGCTCATAGTGGGTAGGTATATTTCGTCGAAACGACAACATGGGGGAAATTATTAGCGGGCCCCGATTCCGATGAAACCACAATCGCAGTGTTGCGTAAATTCCGTAAAACGACCGCATCCTGTATAATTAAAGTGAAAAGCGATAGCTTCAATTATTGTTTGTTATTAAATAGTACGTAGGTGTCTATAATAAAACTATACCTACCTAAGGGTTTCTTTTTGACTAAGGAACCCTAAAAATGGCATGTAGGAATGTACCTAAAGGACAGTAGTTTATGAAGAAGTAGATGAATTGGATGTATGGTAAGTAAGGCTGGACCAAATAATTTCCTTGTGTGTATACTAAAACTGCTAAACTTTTTAAATTAAAATTTCCCAGCGAGCCAATATCGATGAAAACTGGTAAAACATTCCCGGAAAAACGATTTCGATTAGCTTTTTTAAACCTTGTTTCAACAACAGAGAAAATACATGCGGGGGAGAGCGCAGTCGAAAATACATTGTATATGTTACCGGCCAAACCCGATTTTAGGATGAACTAGTTTCGCCTAGGCCAAACCGGTTCTCCTTACACGCGATAGGACAAACCAGTATAGCCTAGGCCAAACTCGTTCATCCTAAAATCGGGTTTCGCCGGTAACATATATAACAAAAATGACAACAGTGAACGTCACGTCAGGTGCACGCGCTGCCGACACCGCGGAGTGATGAGCTGCCACGATCGAAATGTTACGAAGATAATACAATATTCGGTTTTCTACTGCAGAAGGCGAATAATTGAATGTTTTTCGCGGAAGCGCCTGGCAATTTTGTAATAACAACGAATGAGTGTCATTTGCTCGCTCAGACTTTTCAGGCGCTTCTTGAAGAATGGTTCCAAACGTGGCAAGTTGGAAAAATCGTTCCATTAGAAACATACTGGCTATTTTATTAATGAATAATTATTTAAAGTAACATAAAAATATAGAATGAATAAGTAATTACCTACTATTCATCAAATATACCAGGTAATACCTACATACATAGGCAGGTATGTCGGCCTGTATCAGTCGGTACATCAGTAAGTACTTTCGCCGAAACATTGTTTCTAGGAATGGTTTTCGATATAATGTTTCGAGAACACGGCAACGCATACCAGTCCACGGAGGAGTCAATTCAACAAAGCTCTAGTGACCCACGCATAACTGGGGTAGTATATTGGATTGCGGCAGTCGGCACCGACGGGTTACAGGTTCGATTCTCGTACGGAACAAAATACCTAATGTTATCTTATATTAATAGCTAGTATGTTATCTTATATTAATAGTTAAATGTTATCTTATATAATAGCTAGTTAAGCCTTTACAATATACACACGATTTTTTTAGTTACAGACGTTTGTTTGCGCATGTAAAATATCATTTTCAGTTTTCGAAACAAATTAATGGGGATCAAGATTGTAGTTATGCGATCGAAGTCGCGGGTGCGCGTTACCCATCTGATGATCAGGTTAGGTTAGATCTTTGGATAGGATAAATCTTTGTTGGGATAGGCGTCGTTTATCCGTGTTTGTACCTACACTGAATAATAGACCAGGTAAGTAATTCCTGTTTAATATCACGCGAATTAATTAATATATATACATTCTGTTAACTGGCGATACGGCCTACGGGTTCTACAGCACGGGAAATAATTGGATGTGGTGTACGTAAAACGCCGGAGAGGTTTCCAGAAACAGTGGGTAATTTGAATTCTGTTTCAAAACCACGTGACGAAGTGTTCTCAACCATTTTAACACGCTTATTGGGAGCCCTATTAATGCCAAACCACATAGTCCTAAGAACATTTTTAACCCCCGACGGAAATGTTATAAGTTTAACGTATGTATCTGTGTGTCTGTCTGCGCCATCGTAGCTGCCAAACGGCTGAACCGATTTTGATTTTTTTGGTTTTGTTTGAAATGTGATTTGATCGAGAGTGTTCTTAGCTGATTCAAGAAAATCAATTCAGTTGTTTGAAGATTATCAGCTCTTATCTAGTTGATGAATGGATGTGAGCATCTTCCACAGGTCTAATCGATTGGAAATTTAGAATTCTGTTACTTTAATGATATGAAAAGAACATAGTAACCTTGAACTGATGCTGCAGCACCTGGAATTTGCAGGATACCCAACTCCTTCACCAACTTACAGCAGAGGTATCGTGTTTGGACTCATTGGAAAGGTCTCAAAATAGGTAACAGATAGGTAGATGGTGATCAGGGTCTGATGATGGAGTAGGAAAGATAAATGAGACTAAATTACCTAGTATAACTAGCTTCACTGTGACAAAAATACGTACCTACAGTACAGCTAAGCAGAATTCGGCGAGCCGCGTGTTGGTCGTAGCGTTTCTACTAGTAATATAATATTAAATTTTAAAAAGCTGGAAATAAAAATTTAATAAATTTTTTTTTAAACTCCCGATAAAAACAGCATCTAAATAGTAAAAAAATAATATGTATTGGTCCTTTAAGTTATATAGGTAATATTTTGATCCAAGCGTCGTCGTGTCGGGGGAAGGCTAATGAAAACGCCAACATACACTAGGAATAATAAATGTATGCTATTGCAGAAAGGATAGCTGCTGATAATTTCCTATTTTCATATTATTTTCGTATTGGGGTTTTTGTTCTAAAGATGTGACAATTAATTTAGACCCAATTCCGATTTAGCGCAGAGAACTGAACCAAGAATGAATAATTATCCAAAAGTGGTACAGCACCAAAATGGAACCTTTGTCATCGCCAGGAACGAACGACAACCGCGTGTCTTAAATCATCGCGCGATGACACAAATGTCTCGCCAACACGTTCATTTGAAACCCGGCCAACGCCAAACTCACCGAGGAATTGAAACATCTTTTGTAATGATTAATAATCTCATTAATTCTCAGCTACGGTTTTATTGTGTCCTCCCATTTTCGATTCTTGGAACTTGACAATTTGAATACCTAGTTACATTTTTTGCAAGTCTTGTAATAAAACTCGCTCATCGCGACGATTTTCCCTGAAATATTGTGAAAAACATGTCTAGTGCTAATCCTTGACGTGGGAATTTCGTAGAATAAATTCGAAATGCGTCGAATTCGAAGGTAGGTACTGATTTAGATTCTCCTACGCAAATTGTGTTTGTTGAAGATACGTGTACCTAAACAAAGTCTATTCATGGTGGAATGAGTAACAAAATAATATCATTTGTGGGATTTTAGAATATCGGTACATTGGTAAAGATTTTTGATTCTGACTTGTTTAGGGGTTAAAGGGTTACTACTAACTACATTTTAAGTTTTTTGTTTCAAGATTGTTTCTATTCTTGATCTTATTGATATGATTATAAGGCCAATTTTTGTTCTCTTCTGTAGACAAGACAATCTCTTCTGTAGAAGTAAAAGAACAAAAAACGGGATTTATTCCTAGAATATCCAAGACTAATCTCTATACTCCATTTGAAATAAGATTAGACATTTAAACAAACCTTTTTACAGTTCGTTCAACCGATTTTGACTTCTATATCGTAGGCATAAGGATGGCATTAAAAGCAAAAAAAGTTACATAATACCAACTGTCTACTGCAGCTGCCATTTGTCGTGCCACCAACGCAATAGAAGTCAAAATCGGTTGAAAGGACTGTAAAAAAGGCTTATTTAAATGTCTAATCTTATTTCAAATGGAGTTTAGGTACTGATATTATATTATCGAACTTTAAATAAATATAACGTTTCATAACAATTCGTGGAGTTTTGTTATTAATATTTTATGTTCACTTTTTGTGTACCTATGCCCTACCTATACTGCTATACCTAGTACCTACCTACAACCTACAACTCTCTTCTTGCGTAAATGAGCTAATTGAGGGACTAATGAAATCACTCTAAACAAATTAGCCAGTTCATGTGTATCCAAGATTCGTCGGAGTTAACTGTTTAACAACTAATATTTCGACGTAATATGTTTGATTATCAAATCATTGAAGCGGATGTTATTGGCAACCACGTATAGATACCTCAATATTTCACGTGGACCAGCAATTTAGCAAGCCATTGTGTGCGATATGGACGCAGCGCAAAAATCGGCCTTATCGATGCAACCCACGTTTCCCAATCAATGCATTGAGAGGGATATGTATGGAACTATTGAGAGATTTGTATGGGTATTAATTTGATCTCGGCTCCGGTAATTAGTCGCCATTGAAGCGTTGACCAGCCGTGGGTTGCTGAGCTACGTCGACAGCTGCAAACACTGTTCCGCGAATGAGGGGTGCCGCGGCGCCCGGCGGCGGCGGGGGCGACCGGAATATTGAGTGGGTTCAGATAATTAAGCTTTGTGTGGATATGCGGGTATATCCTACAACTTGGTTTATTCTTGGTATACGGTGAACCTGACACTGGGGGCAGAATGTGTAAGGGAATCGGTTAAATTACTAAACATTTTGCATGTTTAAGGTTTGCAAGCAGACTCACGTTCGACCTGATTGAAAGTGAAAACCTTCTGCTGGAAATGAACACCTGTATCAGCGACATTAGTAAAAACGAGAGAAGATAATGGAATCATGATGTGCAGTGCCCTACCTATATACGATCTTATTTGGTCAGAGGTTTGGGATACAGAGTACATTTTTTATAAGGGTTTTGGGTCAAACTTCACGTTTTTTAATTAATACAAGAGTATGAGTATGTTCCTTGATTAAAAGACTGTTAGACAAACGCGTCAAACAAAGCTTGACAAACACGTAAAATCTGACAAAAAAATATCTGTCAAAGTAGGTATGTAGACTATAAATGTAGATTACGTATCAGGTCCCTGATAATCTTTTGTTTTAAGAAGTAACTAAAGGGTAGTTCGGACCTGTTCAGACTACGGTATACTATTTAGCTATAGTAAAACATTATATGGCGATCCGTCAAAAAGTGTACCTTACACACAATGAATTTGGTACTAGCGTGGAAAGCTCATTAAGCGCTGAAGATGATACATGAAATAGGACTCCAGTTTAAAAAAAAAATAACCGGAGAATCGTACGATATATCGCACTGAGAATACTCAATACTCAATACTCAATACTTTATTGCATTCCACATGTAAGTATTAGGTGGTAAACTTATAATTAGATCATATGGACCCTGTCGGGCACAGCAATAACAGAATAGCAGAATAGCGTAGGTATAGCAAGCCAATACTTTATAGTATTGGCATAGCGTTGAGTGAACGTGTCCATAATTATAAAATGTATGCTGTACGATTAATTGCATTATATAATGCATAATTAATCGTCGACGATTCGGAACTGCCTTTTATTGGGTACTAAATGCTAGCAAAGTGGAAAAAGCTCGTTCGAAAAACCTCAGAAAAATTAAACTATTTTCTGAATATTCAAACAGTGTTTTATTAAGTTTGCCTGCTGTCTTCACAGAATGTTGATCAGCCAACATTCTAAGAAGAGATAAGTAATTAATTTCAATTTTAGCGTTAGCTTCAGACTTAACTAAGAGTCTTCTTGGTAAGTGAGTTCCCAGAAGTCCTCGGGCTCTCTTACCGTTATATTATACTATAACGTTAAGAATCCAATACTTGTTAATATAATTGGCCGACACTGGTGCCGATTCTCTTGTACACCGAACCAAACTAACTAAACTATCACTAAAATTCCTTACTTTTGACTATGGGAATCTTGGAGCTATTCTGCCAAATAATGAACTTAGGTACTAAAATACACAACAAACTTATAACATCGCGAGAGTCGCGGAGGATGCGTAAGTATATAGTACGTAGGCACGTCTTTGCGTCTTTTCCCCTCCGGTGATCAGAACTAAAACTCCTTGCTAGCAACAGCGACGGGCTTTTTATAATACTCAGAAAGTAGGTACTTTAAGCGATTCATTACTCTCGGTGTTGTAGCCTGACGACGCGATGTCCAACTTCTCCCACCCGACCTACGGACCAATAGGCGATTTTCTTATCTAGCGAGCGAGCCCCATAAGTAGGTGAAACAATAGGAGCGAGCGAGATAGAGAGCCGCTGCGCAGTCGTGCTCTTTCTAAGCCGTGGTAAGGCTCGCGGAACAACTTTATTTAATTTATTTAGTTTGTTAGAGTTCTCGCGTTACATTCTCCCCCTCTAGCCTAAGTGTCCCCACAGTTTGGCTAGTCTAAATATCTACGTGGCATACCCCGTTTACGCTTCTCCCTAACTGGAGGTTCTACCTGACCAGCGAACGGCGTGAGGTGCGAAACGTGATATTTCCCTATGTTTCTCTCAGTCTGTATATTCTCCAGACCGTACGTGGTTGGGCTTATAACCTTCCCTATTTTATATGGGCCGTCGCGGCGTGGGATAAACTTCGCGGTTTGTCCGCATCCTGCGTCGTTCGGTCCTCGTGTCTTAACCCAAGGTCTCCCCCTAGAGGGTTCGTCGGACTCCATGTCCTTAATGCGTAGGAGTGGGTGTCGATCCGGCTCAGTTACCGCGTTACGCTTCCGGTAATCAACACATGGCCGTAAAGTTCCGCCTTTCTTACCTACCAGTACCACGTTGGTGGTCCAAGGGGACTCGTACTCCTCGATAATGTCATCTTGCAGCAGCTTATCGGGCTCCTTCTGCAAGGCTTCTCTCCTATTCTGTGACATCCTATATGGTGGACAAGCAATAGGTTCCTGGTGTGGACTCACCTTTATTGGGTGCGTAGCATACTCAGTGGCCGGTATGCTGCGCGTACGCCGCTGCTTGAGGTTTAATCTAGTACCTTCATCCGGACGCAACGGTAACTCCGTGGATGCAGCTTGCATGATGTTCGCATCCGTCGGGCTAAGCGTGTAAGAGTACACAAAATTATAAAATTGCTCGGGACTATCCGAGAACGTCCAGATGCTCTGGGCGACATCTATTATCATTCCAGCTCGTGCCAAAAAGTCTACATCTAAAAGCGTCCTATTATCACTGCCAGGTAACACTAACAACTGACACGTCACCTTACGACTTTCAATAATAATATCTATCTCGGCTGTCAACAGGTTTCTCCACCCTTGTGTTCCATCAGCCAGGTGTACGAACCGTTTAGTCTCACTAAACTTAACTCCAGAGTCTACCAAGACTCTGGTACAACAGCGGGCTCGCAATGCTATGCGACGCGCCGGTATCTACAATCGCCACGCCGCTACGGCCCATAACATTAATATTAGGTCGTTACCTATGAAATTGCCGTTGGTGCAGTACTGGCCATTTCAAATCAAAATAATTTTTGTTTGGCTAAGAATTCTAATTTCAAATTAATTTTATTTTAAAAACATGGATTTTTTTTTCCAAAAGTAGTCATTTCTTTATTGATTAGTGTTACATTTTCATCGCATTTCAATCTTTTTCGTCATCATGGATACGTTAAAAATTCGAGTAATTATGGAATATGAGTACCGTCGTGGCAGCAACGCGGCACAAGCGGCACGCAACATCAACGACGTTTACGGAGCTAACACTACAAACCAACGCACCACCTGTTATTGGTTTGCTCGCTTCCGTTCTGGAAATTTCGACCTGAAAAATGAACCTCGCGGTCGTCCGAAGACTTTGGTCGACAATGACGAATTAAAGGCGATTGTGGAAGCTGATGATACACAATCTACGGCTGAATTAGCAGCAGCTTTCGACGTTAGCGTCAAAACAATATTGGTCCATTTGCGTCAAATTGGCAAGGTAAAAAAGCTTGACAAATGGGTGCCCCACGAACTCAATGATCGCCAGCGCGAAGTACGCGTCGAGACGTGCCTTGCACTGCTCAACAGACACACAAATGAAGGAATTTTGAACCGCATTGTTACCTGCGATGAAAAATGGATTCTGTTTGATAACCGCAAGCGCTCAGCAAGTTGGTTGGATCCTGGTTCAGCACCTAAACAATGCCCTAAACGAAAACTTACCCCTAGAAAAGTGATGGTCACTGTTTGGTGGTCTAGCGCCGGTGTGATTCATCACAGCTTCTTACCAAACGGGGTGAGCATTACTGCAGATGTGTACTGTGAAGAACTGAACACAATGATGGAGAAGCTGGCGCATCTCCAACCAGCATTGGTCAATCGCTCGTCTCCGCTGCTCCTGCACGACAACGCGCGACCTCATACTGCACAGCAGACGGTCTCCAAGTTGCAAGAACTGGGGTTGGAAGCTCTCCGTCATCCGCCCTACTCACCAGACCTTGCGCCTACAGACTACTACTTTTTCCAGAATTTGGATAACTTCTTGGCGGGAAAAAAATTCAATACCCGAGAGGCAGTACAAAATGCCTTTGAAGAATTTGTTGCCTCCCGTCCAGCTGATTTCTTTAAGAAGGGCATCAATAAACTGCCACTGCGATGGCAAAGATGCATTGATTGCATGGGTGATTACTTCGATTAATATACATAAAAAATTCATGAAAAAAATTCGTTTAAATTTTTTCATACAAAACGGCAATTTCATAGGTAAAGACCTATTATTTACCATTGGGTAGGATTCGCGCGTATTTATGTTTGCTACCCGTACGCACGAAGTATCACCCATACTAACGTTATCGTTATAACAAAAATCCAAACCTAAATGCACACTATTGAATGAAGTCTTATCGTCTGATTTCGACGATGTCGTCGCGAAAAATCACATTTCGACCTCACTACGCCCTCTTTACCACAACCATAACATCGCAAAACCTTTTGCGTATTTTCAATTTTCGCGCCTTTAATATTATTACTACTGGCTTTATCGCGATTACGACACTCGTCGCTAACATGCCCAAATATTTTACAATAACTACAGCGCGGCCTATTATTATTATTACTACGCCCCGTAGTCGACGCTCTCGTGGTGGGGGATGTCAATCCTGTGAGTTTGCCGTCATTGACCACATTGTTATTATTATTGACAACATAATTTTTTACCTTATTTTCGTTGTATGCATCCTCTGCGATCCTTGTTTTACACATAAGATCGTCTAAACTACGAATGGTATCACGACGCGGCACTCTTTTTAGCACTCGTCTGTGTAACAACCCGTAACAGACGTCGATTTGTAACACTTCATCAAGCTTATACGGTAGCTTGGCTATTAATGCGCGCACTTTACACAAAAATGTCTCGGCACGTTCGTCGTCGCGTTGCTCGGCGGCGTAGATCTCACGTAGAACCTTGTAGGCGGGCTGCGCCCTGCCGTACATAGCGCGGAGGCTGGCAACCGCGTCGGACCACGGAGTCACCGACGCTTTGATGCCGCGCCACCGTACTGCCGCGTCACCTTCCAGCAACATTGGCAATCCTCGGAGAGCATGCTCGTCTCTTACGGATGCGCACTCCTTGAAGATCTCGACGGCGTCCAGGAAAGCTTCCAGGACCTCAGCGTCCTGGGATGACCCGTTGAATCGCGCCGTGCACTTTATAAAGTTTGCACTCGAGCTAGCGCTAGCGGCACTTCCGCTGTTCGCGCTCGTCGATGGAGGCACCCTGACTGGGGTGGAAGTACCAAAATCACCGTTAGACGTCATCAGCGAATTTATAAGACATCTATTCGCTTCTGCTTGCGTGCGCGTGATCGTCTCGATCAGCGTGGACAGGAACTGTTCTGTGGGGAGCTGGAACGCTGGTTGTTGTGTCGGCCTCGTGTCGACACTTGCAGGTTCGTCGGCGCGGTCGCGCTCGACAACGCTGGCCTCCACTTCGGTGAACGTAACGTCGTCATCCTCTTCTTGCTGTTCACGGAGCGCTTCTCCTCGACTTCTCGTTATTGGCATCTTCACGTGTGTGATGATAACGAGTACGGTAGAATGTCCGCGGTTTTTCAAGCAAGGTACATGTATAGTTCGTCACGAAAACACCGTATTACAGTTCGTACTATCACTCGTACGCGGTTCGAGCCACAAGTATGGGCGCCAGTTTAGTGCGGGTAACATTAAATATCGTTTATTACAATGAACTTAGGTACTAAAATACACAACAAACTTATAACATCGCGAGAGTCGCGGAGGATGCGTAAGTATATAGTACGTAGGCACGTCTTTGCGTCTTTTCCCGTCGGTGATCAGAACTAAAACTCCTTGCTAGCAACAGCGACGGGCTTTTTATAATACTCAGAAAGTAGGTACTAGGAGTGAGGCATATTTATCGTCACAGATAGAAATCACAGATATTAAAAAATAGCAGATAACAGTTGCTCCTAACGATAAAAAATATCTGTGACTTAAAATCACAGCTCCTTAAGACTGTTACCGCGGCTGTTACTGTTAAAACTTCGGATACGATTTTCGACTTTAACGAAAAGAAATAAAGAAGATATTCAATTGAGATTTAAATACGTATTTATCATCTGTACAAAAATAATAGGCTGTTATTTTATAACAGATAGATACGATTTTCGACTTTAAACCAAAAGAAATAAAGAAGATATTCCATTGAGATTTAAATACGTATTTATCGTCCGTACCAAAATAACGGGCTGCGTATTTATCGTCCGTGCAAAAATAACAGGCTGTGATTTAATAACAGATATTTGGAGCTGTGATTTTTTTGTCACAGTCACAGTGATAACAGATATCGTGTTTAACCTGTTACAACCCATCTCTAGTAGGTACTTTAAGCGATTCATTACTTTCGGTGTTGTAAGCCTGACGACGCGATGTCCAACTTCTCCCACCCGACCTACGGACCAATAGGCGATTTTCTTATCTAGCGAGCGAGCCCCATAAGTAGGTGAAACAATAGGAGCGAGCGAGATAGAGAGCCGCTGCGCAGTCGTGCTCTTTCTAAGCCGTGGTAAGGCTCGCGGAACAACTTTATTTAATTTATTTAGTTTGTTAGAGTTCTCGCGTTACAATTCTCTAAATTTAAAACTTATTTTGACACAACTAAAATCGCGCCTCCACTTGGTACTTGTTTTCCCTACCCCGGGGTTTTTTTTTAGAGCCAGGGGCGCGCATGCACGGCAGCCTCGACGTGTTTTTAATGGAATTTTTCAGTTTTTGTATGAAAAAAAAAAAAAAAAAAAAAATAATAATTACCAACTTGTTGAGAATTAGGGGTTCAAGAGTTTTCTAAAGGGGAACGAAATTTTCATTATTTTTGCGATAGGACACACCGTTTTCGAGATATAAGCAAAAGAAAATAAAAAAATACAGTACTGTTTTTTGTAACTGAAGTCGAGGTGTTGGTTTGAATTTTAGTTCATGACAGCTAATTTTATTCCACACATTTTTAATCGCGATTAAATATAGTCAGATTTAGTTACAGGATTTTAGATATAGGACAATATTTTAGGTTAAATCGTCAAATTCAGAATAGCATTTTCACTAAACTAATCTCAGTGCCATCTTAGTGCTGTCAAACAAAATTATAGTTAAGTTGTGTCATTTAAAGTCTATTTCAGAATGAGTTTGATCGCTTGACAGGACTAAACTAAATTTTAGTGATTTTTAGTTTAGTTTAGAGAATTTTGTGACAAGAGAATCGGCACCACTACCTAAGTGATCGCAATAATTGCGATTTTTAGCGAGCTTTAAAATAATTGAATATAAATGAGGCTACTTTGCCCCGTGAAGGTAAATACGCTCCAAATTTTTATAAAGATTATTTCGATCAAATCTCTAAATATACAAGAAAATTGTAATATTTTTTAACGCATCCAATACATATTTTATATGATTAGCAGCACTGAATATGGACTTCCGGTTTCCGCCATTTCTTTTCTGTGCTACCAGCCATTGATTAGGAGTGAGTGTTTCGTTAAAAAAAAAATAGTCTGCAAAATCCACCTCCATGGACGCATCTGCTTGGATATTTGAGGTAAGAAGGGTTTAATGTAGTTGGGTATGTAATTGGCTAACGGTAACAGATAGTATTTAATTGTTAAATAGATTTATTCGGGATTCTAATCTCTTTTACTTTCACGTTTCTACTTTGCGCCATGTTTGGGGGTAGTTTGCTCCTGGAGCAGAGTGACAAATTATTTTTTTGAATTCTTAATATTTGACTGCTACTTAACTCATAGTGAATTAAAATGATTTTTTTATAGGAAATATGACACGTAAATATATAAAGAAAGAAGAAGCCTTCAAGAAATTATAAAAACTACTCTGAAGAGACTCTTCGAGATTGTCTAGCAGCAATAGAAAACAAAGAATTGACTCAAAGAAAGGCCAGTGAAATATATGGACTCTAAGAAGGACTCTTATAAATTTTACGACTTTTACGATGCAATGAAAAAGCAAGGCCTCCAGGAGCACCTACTACCTTCACAGTTGAAGAAGAAAAAATATTCGTATCATGCATAGAAAAATTAAGCGAGCATGATTTTCCTCTTACAAGTTTCGATTTGCGCATAGTCATAAAATCTTATTTGGAGAGAACCTACAAACCTTACCTACGAATAAAAAGTTCTGCAGTTGTACCTATATCTAGAGTTTTATTTTGTTCAAACTATTTCATTTACTTAGACGAGAAACACAAAACTTGCTTCCATATTATTATTTTTGGAGCATATTAACAACTGAAGCTGATAACTTTACCCCTGTCTCTGAAATGTGCCTGTTTTAGTACAAGTTAAATGTAGGAGCAATGTTTCCAAAAGGGTGGGTAACATTGCTCCATTTTTTAATAATAAAAAAAGTAGAAATTAAAAGTAAATTACTATTTTTGTCATTGAAATATTAGAGCCAGAATGCTATAAAAGCTGTGGAAAAATTTACAAAAGCTATATCAGACGGATTTGTACGTCAGTCACACTTTTCTAATTTTGGAGCAAAAAACGGGGCAAAGTAGCCTCATTTTACGGTACTTACTTACACGTTAGTTGCTTCAAGAATGGCAGGTTTTTGCTATACCTAAAACTCGAGACGCTAGGTGACTTGACTTTGATAATTTGCTTGAAAACTTTTTGCTGCATTGAAAATTGAAAACTTTTGCTTGAAAACTCTTTGTACATACTTAAATTGATAGGTCTTTTGGTGCCTGACTGACATTGACAGGCCCGCGTACATTTTTTTAATTTTCTATTGTCGCAGTTTTTTTTTTAATTCAGACGGTGATTTTATTTACTCAGTAATAGACCTTATTCAAGCTAAGACTAATAACACTCGCAGAAATTATTTTGAAAACCAATATGGCAGCGTTAGTTCCGATTTTGGCCACGCGCCAAAAGAACCTAGATATTATTTTAAATACAATCAATAAATTTTCATGATACGTAGGTACCTAATAAGTTTGTAATAAGTGTAGGTACTAATCTAAAAGTGAAGGAACGACCAGTAGGTACTTAATTGAAAAAATTGCTTGGGTTCCGCTCCATACTTATCTCCGACAAGGCTCTAGAGAACGGATTAGGTGTAATGTAAAATAGTAAATACGCAGTATTTTAATTACTTTTCTTTCTTGCTTCTGTTTAAGAAATAGATTTATAGTAGGTAGGTACATAAGTAGAATCTTCTCGGCCGCCATGGCCCACGCACAATGGTCCACCTTAGGGACTAAGTGCGGAAACCCAACCCGTAACATAGAACATAGAAGTAAAATCTTGCTTATCCCGAATTTAAGCTGATTATATCACTACACTGGCTCATCACCACACCAAACCTCTCGTGGAGGCACCGCTTCCATTCCGGAACTAATTGACACTAACGCCGCTCCGCGTTAAATGGACTTCAGTGGTGGCGCGTGGCGCGGACTCTAGGTAGGTATCGCCTTTCAATTAGAACTTCATAATCCATGAGTTACGGGTAAAACCTCAGACCAAATAAAAAACCAAGACAGAGCGTTGTCAACAGTGACGTGAGCCCGGTTTCGTAAACATGTGTGCACATATTTTGGTGTAGTTTGATTGTAAATGTGTGCGTTTGAGCGAGTATGCACAGAGCGGTGGTGTAGTTTTGGCATGCTTCACTGTATTGTTCGCAGCGCTCTGTCTTGGTTTTTTATTTGGTCTGAGGGTAAGACCTACAATATGGTCACAAACTCGCACGGATATTTGCTGGATTCAAATAACTCAGATCAGTCAAACAATCCATCCACATCACACAATTACTGCTTACCTACATAACCTGCGCTTGATACCGGTAGCAAACGAACAAATCATTGATGTGTGTCTAGAGGTCGAGAAATTGAGCTATACGCCCATCCATATGCAATGGTTTGTAGGTTGGGTGTACGCTATATTAATAAACTTTTATTGCTAAATAGGTGACCGGCCGTGTGTATGTTGTTTTACTTACCACGAAACACAGCAGTTAATATGAAATGCTAACAATTATTGTGGTACTAAGAACTGAAACTGTTTGTGTTATCAGTTTCAAAGTTGATGTCGGACATGTCGGGTGCGTTCCACGAATTCGTTCTTTTCGCTATAAAATAATAATGTTATTTTGATAGTACCGTCATATTGTTCGAGTAATGATGCAGAATATTTGGTTGAATTTGGGATTTAATTGGAATAGTAATTTAGTAGGCAGTTAATTTAGATTTTGATTAATGTTGTCCTTTACTTGGCGACCGTACTCTGCTGCGGTTGAAATCGAATTTTCCCACATAATTATGAAGCCTAGCTACATAGATTTTTCGCCCCCGTAAACCCCTACGCAACTTTCATCGAAATTGATAAACAGCCGTTTTTGAGAAAGTGATTACAAATATTTATGCAAATATTGTTCATTTAATAGTATAAGAAGATAATTATTATAGGTTTTATTGACCGTGCCCGACCATGAACCTATTTAGTTTTGATACGAAACGAACTTTATTTTAAGTATTCGACCTACTTTATTTTACGTCGAGTAGAAACTCTTTTGCTTTCAAAATGGATGAAGACTGGTAGATATCAATTAAAACTAAATCAGAAAAGGAAAACGCTGTTTTGAAATATTTGAAAACCGAACATATCTTGCCTATATAATGCGTGCAAAATCATTGTAAAGTCACTTAGTAATCATACTTCAAACCCTCAACATACAGTAATAAAAAATATAAAAAAAAATCTCCAAAAAAAGTGAAAATATTCAACAAGCTCGCCTTCTTCTGCAGTAATTCCTTTGTTTGCGACGGTTGCGTTTCGTTGAGCAGTACTTAAAGCTTCAAGATGCCTTGCTACCCTTGCGGATCGTGTTGTAGCCCATGCTGCGGCTCCTGCTGCAGCCCGTGCTACTCGTGTTGTTCCCCGTGCTGCGGCCCCTGCGGTGGCTGCTGCTATGGCGGTTGCTGCTGAAGCAGCCGGCTGCGGGCCGAGGCCCAGCGGGCGCTGCCAGAGGCCATTCGTGATGACGCAGCGTGGCACAAGCTTAGCGCCCTTGCTCCGTTCAGAGCAAAGCTCCTCGTGCTGCCTGTGGCCGCGAGTACAACGTCGAGCGGGCGTCGAGCCTAGCTCCGCCGAGCGCAAAGCTAGGGCCTCCTTGAGCTCGGGAAGTCCCTACGCTGCACTGCAACTGGACTCGACCACGGTGCCTGCCGACCGGATCAAACGGACTTCGAGCGATATCCACCGGTTAACCACAGAGTGCGTGTGGGCCTCTCCACGAAGATATCGCGGTTATGCCGTCCGCAGTCATTAACAGTGTTTTATGTATGGATTTTGTATAAATATACGTTCAGGTCACAATTTACGTCCGTCTTTTCAATTTGTAGCTGACAGTCAACACGCAGGTCTTACTCGGTCATGCTCTACACGCAGCAGGCGTACTACTCTCTACTCTACACGCAGCAGGCGTACTACTCTACACGCAGGACTCGGCAATGTTGAATTTGCATTGAATGCCAATGTTTGGAGTCCTGTGGATGCGGAGGCGCAGGGCGTTCACTGCTGGACATAGCTTCCCCCAAATATCTACTTGGAGATATTTGGGGGAGGCTGTCTAGCAGTGAACGTCGTCTTTTGGCAAATATTATAATGAGCATACTAACCAGAAAATATCTGGCACTGCGGTGGTATCCACATAGACGGCCCTATACAGGAACCTACCACCTGATAGGTACAATTAGTACCTTCTGGCCTAAGGTACTAAATGTTGAATTCGCAAAATGTTGAATTCGCAAAATGTTGAATTCGCAAAATGTTGAATTCGCAAAATGTTGAATCCCAATGATTTGTAAAAAGCTGAATTTCCCATCTGAATCACAATGTTGAATTTGTAAAAAGTTATTTTTATCGAGCATACTCTATTCTATAGTACAAGGAAGTCAGGGTTTTTCACTCTGGAGCACTGGGCTTGTACACAACTGCGAATTCGCAACGCAGAAGCTAAGCGCAGAAGAAAATAAGGCGGGTTTTAGAGTCACGCTGAGTGACGCTGACGGGGTGTCCTGCGTGAGCGACGAATACGACGCGACGCGACGGTGAGCGTCAAGATGACGATCAAGCCCCCAATTTAAAATTTATCAGTGTTTGTACTACATATGTACTAATTGTACCCTAAACAAGACATTTGTACCTCTAAAGGTAAAGGAAGTATGTCAAGACTTCCCTGGTCCCGCCACTTTGACGTTAAAGTGGCGGGACCTTCTGATAACGCTACTCAGAGGCGGGTAATTCACACCTGAAGACTTAGTACTACATATGTACAGGCATATACTCAATTTTCAATACAATTGTAAGTGCCAAATTAAAGTTATGTGATTAAAACATTGGTCCCGCCAATTTGATGATTTATTTTATCACTGAATTCATATGAAAATCGTTAGAGCTCGCGCAAAATCAAATGTGGAAACTTAGTACGTCCTTAGTACATGAACGTGTGTAATTTTCATATTCAAAACCTAAGTACATCAAAAGTTATTTAACATTAATCGTTATCTTTGGACAAAACCGGCCAAGTGCGAGTCGGACTCGCGCACGAAGGGTTCCGTAACATCCTAACTAATATTATAAATGCGGAAGTGAGTTTGTTTGTTTGTTATGCTTTCACGCTAAAACGGGTGAACAGATTTGGATGAAATTTGGCACAGGGGTAGACCATGACCTGGAATAGGACATAGGATAATTTTTATCCCGATATTCCCGTGAGATTGAGACTTACGTGGGTGAAACCGCGGGGCGCAGCCAGTTATCTATTAAAACCGCACGTTTGTTGTATGGAAGCCCCCTTAAATATTTATTTTATTCTGTTTTTTAGTATTTGTTGTTATAGCGACAACAGAAATACACCATCTGTGAAAATTTCAACTGCCTAAATAACACGGTTCATGCAATACAGTCTGGTGACAGACGGACAGACAGACAGACAGATGGACGGACAGCGGAGTCTTAGTAATAGGGTCCCCTGTGGGTACGGAACCCTAAAAATGGACACATTTATGCAGAAATGAAACAACCCAAAATGGTTTTGATAATTATATATTATTATAATATGGATCCAACTCCAATTATGAGTACATGAACGTGTGTAATTTTAAGTATCATATTTTATTATCAAAGATCAACATTTTATTTCTATAGAATTGTAAAAATCTATGCAGAAATGAAACAAACAATCTTAATGTTTCTGATAAATATTTTGATCAGTGGAAACCGTAATTACTTTACGTAGTTTGTATTTGACGATGTAATTATCTCTTATCCGTGTTTTATAACTTGTGAGAAAATATTATTGAACGGGTAGGTTATTTTAGGTCGGGATTTTTCATTTCTGCATAAATGTGTCCATTCTTAGGGTTACGTACCCATACCCAAAGGGTAAAACGGGACCCTATTACTAAGACTCCGCTGTCCGTCCATCTGTCTGTCTGTCTGTCCCTCTGTCACCAGGCTGTATCTCATGAACCTGACAGTTAGACAGTTGAAATTTCACAGATGGTGTATTTCTGTTGTCGCTATAACAAAAAATACTAAAAAACAGAATAAAATAAATATTTAACGGGGCTCCCATACAACAAACGTGCCGTTTTAATAGATAACTAACTGCGCCCCGCGGTTTCACCGGCGTGAGTTTCAATCCCGCGGGAATATCGGGGTATAAAGTATCCTATGTCCTATTCCAGGTCATGGTCTACCCCTGTGCCAAATGTCATCCAAATCTGTTCACCCATTTTAGCGTGAAAGCATAACAAACAAACAAACTCACTTCCGCATTTATAATATTAGTTAAGATGTTACGGAACCCTTCGTGCGCGAGTCCGACTCGCATTTGGCCGGTTTTGTCCAAAGATAACCATTAATGTTAAATAACTGTTGATGTACTTAGGTTTTGAATATGAAAATTACACACGTTCATGTACTAAGGACGTACTAAGTATCCACATTTGATTTTGCGCGAGCTCTAACGATTTTCATATGAATTCAGCGATAAAATAAATCATCAAATTGGCGGGACCAATGTTTTAATCACATAACTTTAATTTGGCACTTACAATTGTATTGAAAATTGAGTATATGCCTGTACATATGTAGTACTAAGTCTTCAGGTGTGAATTACCCGCCTCTGAGTAGCGCTATCAGAAGGTCCCGCCACTTTAACGTCAAAGTGGCGGGACCAGGGAAGTCTTGACATATTTCCTTTACCTTTAGAGGTACAAATGTCTTGTTTAGGGTACAATTAGTACATATGTAGTACAAACACTTAAATGTGATAAATTTTAAATTGGGGGCTTGATCCCGTCATCTTGACGCTCACGACGCGACGCTGCAAACGCGACGAACGCGTACTTGTTTTGAGGGCGACCAGACGCGACAAGCAAAATTGTACTGTATTTCTCCATGATTCGAGAAGTAATGACCAAAATCACGTAGGACTTTTGTCACGTGTGGCATCGTCGCATTTCATCGTTACGTGTCGCGTCGCGTCGCGTCGTATTCGTCGCTCACGCGGTGTCCTGCGTGAGCGACGAATGCGACGCGACGCGAAGCTGCGAACGCGACGAACGCGATCAACTCAACGGCATACCCTACTTGCGGCTTATATGACAGTCTGCGGCAAGACGCGACGTAACGCGGACTTGTTTTGAGGGCGACCAGACGCGACACCACGAACTACGTAATGGTTGATTCAGAAGCAAGCCAAATTGTATTGTATTTCTCCATGATTCGAGAAGTAATGACCAAAATCACGTAGGACATTTGTCGCGTGTAGCATCGCGTCGCATTACGTCCTGTCGTGTTGCGTCGCGTCGCGTCGTATTTGTCGCTCACGCAGGACACCGCGTCACGCAGGACACCCCGTGAGCGTCGGCGCTGACCGCCCAATATGTATGATTATCCTGCTCAGCGCTGACGTGTGACGAGTGCGATAATCATACATATTAGCCTTAGGGTACCGTCGCAGATTTAAGCCATTTTTACCTGACTACGGCGAAGCAAAATGGAGGGTTATCACTTTGCCGGTATGTTGTTGACCGGTTTGTATGTATGTATGTTCATCTGTTCCCTCATAACTTCCAAAACTACGCATCATAATTTGACAAATGAGATATCGTTGGAAGCGGCTTGATCGACCGCTGGATCTAGGCTATGTAACACATTAAATTGACAATGGCGCCCTCTAGAGGACATAAGGGTCATATTCTGTGAGCGTCAAGATGACGGGATCAAGCCCCCAATTCAAAATGTATCACATTTAAGGGTTTGTATTATGTACTAATTGTACCCTAAACAAGACATTTGTACCTCTAAAGGTAAAGGAAGTATGTCAAGACTTTCACGTTAAAGTGGCGGGACCTTCTGGAAGCGCTACTCAGAGGTGGGTAAGGGTAATTCACACCCAATTGTAAGTGCCAAATTAAAGTTATGTGATTAAAACATTTGCCCCGCCATTTTGATGATTTATGTTATCGCTGAATTCATATTAAAATCGTTAGAGCTCGCGCAAAATCAAATGTGGAAACTTAGTACGTCCTTAGTACATGAACGTGTGTAATTTTCATATTCAAAACCTAAGTACATCAAAAGTTATTTAACATGCATCGTTATCTCGATATTCCCGCGGGATTGAGACTCTTTCGCATTTATAAAATTAGTTAGGATGGTACGGAACCCTTCGTGCGCGGGTCCGACTCGCACTTGGCCGATTTTTTTCCAAAGATAACGATGCATGTTAAATAACTTTTTATGTACTTAGGTTTTGAATATGAAAATTACACACGTTCATGTACTAAGGACGTACTAAGTTTCCACATTTGATTTTGCGCGAGCTCTAACGATTTTCATAAGAATTCTGCGATAACATAAATCATCAAATTGGCGGGACCAATGTTTTAATCAAATGACTTTAATTTGGCACTTACAATTGTATTGAAAATTGAGTATATACCTGTACATAATATGTAGTACTAAGTCTTCAGGTGTGAATTACCCGCCTCTGAGTAGCGCTTCCAGAAGGTCCCGCCACTTTAACGTCAAAGTGGCGGGACCAGGGAAGTCTTGACATACTTCCTTTACCTTTAGAGGTACAAATGTCTTGTTTAGGGTACAATTAGTACATATGTAGTACAAACACTTAAATGTGATACATTTTAAATTGGGGGCTTGATCCCGTCGTCTTGACGCTCACCGTATTCTTCGCGTGAGCCGCGCTGTTCATAATGTTTACACACAGCGCTGGCGCGGGTCGGGCGCGGGACGGCAGCGGTTCGGGTGCGGGACGGCAGGGAGTAGTGCGCGTACGTATCAAACCAGGAGGCAGCGATTGCAGTGTAATTGAAAATATCGGGTAATTCGAACACGGTATTATTTCTACTACGAACAAAAAAGGAAAAGACTGTGGGTTCATGGAATAATAAAAAAAGAATTTGAATAATGAAGAGTATGCTGTTTAGAAAATTAATTTAAATTATTTTAATTAACTAATTAAGGAAATTAAAATAACAATATTTAAAATCTTCATAATCCAGAGATCCATCGCCAAACAGTTTTTTTTTTGTTGTAAATGTTTACAAAACAAATACGACACGCTCCGCGCACGACTCGCATCCGCATTCAGTGTGAATGTCTGGCGGGTTTTAGAGTCGGCGCTGACCGCCCAATATATAGGCGGGTTTAAGGCGGGTTTTAGAGTCACGCTGAGCGTCGGCGCTAACGGCACAATATGTATGATTATCGCACTCAGCGCAGCTCAGCGCTGACAACCGTCAGCGCTGTGACAAGTGCGATAATCATACATATTGCGCCGTCAGCGCCGACGCTCAGCGTGACTCAGCGTGACTCTAAAACCCGCCTTAAACCCGCCTCTATCGATTACGATACGTGAATTACGACAAATGTAACGACGCTGCACCGCGCGCTGTCTGTGGTGGCTGCCGCGGGCGCGGCTCCCGCTCCCGTCCCGCTCCGCGCAAGCGTTCTGTGTGTTGACATCCATATAATTCCTTGAATTACAATTTATTTATGCCCACCGTACTACCGCACCCGCCACGCGCCCGACACGCACCCGCCTTGTACGTCGTTTTAAGCTTAAAACGAGTTTTAGTTAGGTATGTAAATAAATATAAGTATGTATACTAATTGTACCAGGTGGTAGGTTCCTATATAGGGCCGTTTAACGTCTATGTGGGTACCACCGGAGTGCCAGATATTTTCCGGTGAAGTAGAAGTATGCTCATTATAATATTTGCCAAAAGACGTTCCACTGCCACCCCCAAATATCTCCAACCTCAACCAGTCCTGCGCCTCTCGCATCCACAGTACTCAACATTTTGGGACTCAACATTTTGGGATTCAACATTTTGCAAATTCAACATTGCGAGTCCAGAAAATTCAACGTTTTACAAATTCAAAATTTTGGGATTCAACATTTTGCGAGTTCAACATTTTGCAAATTCAACATTGTAGGCCAGAAGGAAAACCGCTCCGTGAGTTCTTAGCCTGACACGCTTCTTTACACTACTTTAAAAACAACATTCACTTTTCATAGCTTTTATTTAACAATATCCACGTGTGATTTGACGACACTGTATTCTGTTATGAAGCCGACCAGACCGATGGCTGCCAGCAGCGCGAACATCACCAAGGAGATCACTATCTGCACGTTCTCCTTCAAGACACAGGTATCGCTTGGCCAGTCTGCTGGTACCTGAAACAAATAGTTGATGATCATTTAAATAAATAAAATATCCACTACTTACCAAAGATTACATGCTATTTTTCAACTCAGTTTTATTCTATTACTAGCTTTTGCCCGCGGCTTCGCCCGCGTGGATGTCGGAAATTATCCCACGGGAATGTGCTACCGGGATAAAAGTATCCTATGTCCCATAACCCACGTGGTCTGTCTAGGCAACCTAGGCGTTACGGCGTAAAAGTAACAGACATGAGACAGCCAGTAACTTTATATATTATTAGTGGTAGTCCATATCTATATTGTGGTGATAGTGTGGATAGTATGGACAGCAGTATGAAACTGTCGGAAAGATTAATGAAAAAATATTGTATAAAGATTAATGAAAAAACTATGGCATATTGTATGGACGATGGAAACTAAGGCGAAAGCTTTGGGGGAGAGCCTGCGAAATTAAAATTTTCTTATGTTTTTTGCTTTTTACAGGTCAGTATCAAGTTTTATGTTGATCTAAATAATGAGTCGCAGTTGTATCAAATATTTATTTATCTAATCTAACTAATATTGCAGGAGTTGTATTTCTGTATCTAATGGTTATTATTCTGTAAAGCTACTATTTGCTACGATCGCGAATCATATTTTAATCATATTGACATTCGAAACTTACCTACCCATTAAACGATTTAAAAACTGTATTAAAACCAAACTTTGTAAAAAAGTTCACTCAAATCTGTGTGGTTCATTCATCAAAAGACCATTTCAGACTAATCTACATGGTCCTCACAGGGCCTGACTAATATGCCAATATCTGACCTAGGTATGTCCGGACTTTAAAAGAGACTGTGAGTTTGTTTCGGCCTTTCTTCTCAGAGTAGTCAGATAGGAAACGCCGACCTCATCTGGCTTAATTTTAAATTTTTTTGATATTATTACGACGTGTAAAAGTGATTCCAATAACCTATTTACAGAATAAACAATTTCATTTCATTTCATTTCAACATACAACCTGCCTGACACTGACTTGCAAATTGCAAAAAACTTAAGATTTGAATTTCGCGGGCTACCGGCGCATCGACCCTTAAGAAAATCGCATCATTTGCACAACGCCATCTATCGAGTAAGTACTCACTGGTAAACTCAAAATCTTCGTTCCAAGCCAAGAGCCAAGTAGTAATAACTTTTGATTGAGTGGACAGATTCTCAAGATACGGACTATGACTATATTCTCAATCCCTTAACGCTCTTGAAGAGAGTCCCGCAAAAATGTCAATAATAAGTACTTACATGTGAATTTTAAAATCAAGAGGGGAAAGAAGGGTTTTTACCCTCATGAGGGATGATTTTAGAAAAACGTAACACTTTGTTAGTTACAAAAAGCATAAATTTTCACAGCCCTAACTTAAAAGAAAAACCGGCCAAGTGCGTGTCGAACCATGCACAATGAAGGGTTCCGTAGTTGGTATGAATTAATTTATCAAACAAACTTTCGCAAAGTTTTATTGTTATTACGTCTATGGGCGTTTACTGTCCCTCAAAGTGTTAACATTGTAGTTAAAAAACTTGTTCTCGCATACAGAATGTTTGGGTTTTTGCAACTGCACATGTAAGTTGGTCGATTAAAAGTTTTTGAGCAAAGTCGCGGACAGACAGACAGACAGACGGACATGGCGAAACTATAAAGCTTCCTTGTTGACTACGGAACTCTAAAAATGATAGGTTTCCCATAAAAACTTTCATCCCCTATATCCCCCCCCCCTTAAATTTGTTTTTGAGAAAATAATTGCCTATGTTCTTCCCCGGGATGCCATCTATCTCTTTACCAAATTTTATCGAGATCCGTTCAGTGGATCAGGCGTGAAAAGGTAACATACAGAATTACAGACGGACAGACAGAGTTACTATCGAATTTATACTTTTAAGCATCGATTAGTATGGATTATGTGTTCAATATAAAATGAGCCAAATGCTCGATAATTATGAATTCGGCGAAAGTCATTCTTTTACGGAGACTCTTAACACCGCGATTCAGGAAATGACGTTAAATGAACAACGCCATCTATCGAGCACGAAGTGATACTATCAAAATATATGGGAAAACGTTCGAACACTCTGTAAGCTATGTAGAAAAGACTGTTTTTAGGGTTCCATGACTGACTTGACTTGACTTGACTTGACCTGACTTGACCTGACTTGACCTGACTTGACCTAACTTGACCTAACTTGACCTAACTTGACCTAACTTGACCTAACTTGACCTAACTTGACCTAACTTGACCTAACTTGACCTAACTTGATTTGGATTGAGTTGAGTTAAACCTTGAGCAGGTATATTTTATCGCGGCAGGTAGGTACATTGGTAGTTGAAAGAAAAGTAGATTACGTACTTGCTAAAGTGAGTAATTAATGCACTCGTGTTAATTTAGTAAGCGCATTCGTGCCTTAATTACTCACTTTTTGCTCATGTAACAATCTACAATTTTTAAGAAATTAAAATTTTTCACCATTTTTTCATGATTAATTTGTATCATGATTTAAAAGATAGATAGCGCCACCTATGGCACTACTACCAAACAATGGATTTGGAAAACTTGAATTAACCAAACTTTAGATTGGGTGAATTCACAATGTATCGCGTTATGTTTCCGCGCGAAGTATGTGAACATATGATGATTATAATCGTGTGTAACACACGTTCTCACAAACCTACCAGATTTTACGCTAGTGTCATTTTACGTCAATAGATGTCGTTACGTGTATCTACATTACGTACCTAATGAAAATTTCTTCTTGAATACTTTAAACTCTTATATCTTTTGATATTTTGAAGCGATTGCGATGAAACAAAGACTAAATGAAACATCGAGTTACACACAATATTTGAGTTTATAAGTTAACCATATTGATTTCGTACTTTTTACGTGATACTGGAACAATCAAACAAACGAACAGACAAACATTTTTTTTTTTTCATTGTACAGAAACGCCTCGTCTACAGATTTATTATTATACTAGCTTTTGCCCGCGGCTTCGCCCGCGTGGATGTCGGAAATTATCCCACGGGAATGTGCTACCGGGATAAAAATATCCTATGTCCCATAACCCACGTGGTCTGTCTAGGCGACCTAGGCGTTACGGCGTAAAAGTAACAGACATGAGACAGCCAGTAACTTTATATATTAGTGGTAGTTCATATCTATATTGTGGTGATAGTGTGGATAGTATGGACAGCAGTATGAAAAAATCTTGTATAAAGATTAATGAAAAAACTATGGCATATTGTATGGACGATGGAAACTAAGGCGAAAGCTTTGGGGGAGCCTGCGATATTCAAATTTTCTTATGATTTTGCTTTTTACAGGTCAGTATCAAGTTTTATGTTGATCTAAATAATGAGTCGCAGTTGTTTCAAATATTTATTTATCTAATCTAACTAATATGGCAGGAGTTGTATTCCTGTATCTAATGGTTATTATTCTGTAAAGCTACTATTTGCTACGATCGCGAATCATATTTTAATCTATTGACATTCGAAACTTACCCATTAAACGATTTAAAAGCTGTATTAAAACCAAACTTTGTAAAAAAAGGGTACTATACAATTTCAGATTATTTAGAAGACAAAAAGCATGGGATTGAGCTGCTCGCTCTGCTAACATTTTGTCATTTTGGCATTGTGACATTTTGAATAAGTGAAAATCATCAAAATATACCTACCAGTTTTATATACAAATTCACATTATTGAATATTATATGTAGGATATTGACAAAATGACATGATTGCTTTGTAAAGTATTGTATTATTGTGAATGTGAGGACTATGTGGATGTTTATTTTGTTTTTATTCTTATATTTTTTCGTTCTCAGTTAGTTTTAACAATGGTCTGGCAATTTGAGAACTTGATGCGGCCTACACAAATGTCCTTTCTTTGGTATTGTTCGTCGAGTCGTTGAGCTCCTTAAGTTCTGAGCTGAGCTCCACTATTACTGACAAATGCTTGCAGTGACAGGACAGGTTCACTCAAATCTGTGTGGTTCATTCCTCAAAAGACCATTTCAGACTCTAATCTACATGGCCCTCATAGGGCCTGACCAATATGCCAAGACTGTGAGTTGGTTTCGGCCTTTCTTCTCAGAGTAGTCAGATAGGAAACGCCGACCTCATCTAGCTTAATTTTACAATTTTTTGATATTATTACGACGTGTAAAAGTGATTCCAATAACCTATTTACAGAATAAATAATTTCATTTTAACATACAACCTGCCTGACACTGACTTGCAAATTGCAAAAAACTTAAGATTTGAATTTCGCGGGCTACCGGCGCATCCCCCTTAAGAAAATCGCATCATTTGCACAACGCCATCTATCGAGTAAGTACTCACTGGTAAACTCAAACTCTTCGTTCCAAGCCAAGAGCCAAGTAGTAATAACTTTTGATTGAGTGGACAGATTCTCAAGATACGGACTATGACTATATTCTCAATCCCTTAATGCTCTTGAAGAGAGTCCCGCAAAAATGTCAATAATAAGTACTTACATGTGAATTTTAAAATCAAGAGGGTAAAGAAGGGTTTTTACCCTCATGAGGGATGATTTTAGAAAAACGTAACTCTTTGTTAGTTACAAAAAGCATAAATTTTCACAGCCCTAACTTAAAAAAAAACCGGCCAAGTGCGTGTCGAACCATGCACAATGAAGGGTTCCGTAGTTGGGATGAATTATTTTATCAAACAAACTTTCGCAAAGTTTTATTGTTATTACGTCTATGGGCGTTTACTGTCCCTCAAAGTGTTAAAAAACTTGTTCTCGCATACAGAATGTTTGGGTTTTTGCAACTGCACATGTAAGTTGGTCGATTAAAAGTTTTTGAGCTAATTCGCGGACAGACAGACAGACAGACGGACATGGCGAAACTATAAAGCTTCCTTGTTGACTACGGAACTCTAAAAATGATAGGTTTCCCATAAAAACTTTCATCCCCTATATCCCCCCCCCCCCCCCCTTAAATTTGTTTTTGAGAAAATAATTGCTCTATGTTCTTCGCCGGGATGCCATCTATCTCTCCAAATTTTTTTTTTAAATTTTTTTTAAATTTAAGAGTTACTATCGAATTTATACTTTTAAGCATCGATTAGTATGGATTATGTGTTCAATTCAAAATGAGCCAAATACTTGATAAATATGAATTCGGCGAAAGTCATTCTTCTTCGGAGACTCTTAACACCGCGATTCAGAAAATGACGTTAAATGAACAACGCCATCTATCGAGCACGAAGTGATACTGTCAAAATATATGGGAAAACGTTCGAACACTCTGTAAGCTATGTAGAAAAGACGTAGGGTTCCATGACTGACTTGACTTGACTTGACCTGACTTGACCTGACTTGACCTGACTTGACCTGACTTGACCTGACTTGACCTGACTTGACCTGAACTTGACCTAACTTGATTTGGATTGAGTTGAGTTAACCTTGAGCAGGTATATTTTATCGCAGCAGGTACATTGGTAGTTGAAAGAAAAGTAGATTACTCGTGTTTATTTAGTAAGCGCATTCGTGCCTTAATTACTCACTTTTTGCTCGAAGTAAGAATCTACAATTTTTAAGAAATTAAAATTTGTCACCATTTTTTCATGATTAATATTTGTATCATGATTTAAAAGA
The DNA here is from genome assembly GCA_948473465.1 of Lithophane ornitopus. Taxonomy (NCBI): domain Eukaryota; kingdom Metazoa; phylum Arthropoda; class Insecta; order Lepidoptera; family Noctuidae; genus Lithophane; species Lithophane ornitopus. The sequence goes on along the minus strand of OX419622.1, from coordinate 13,384,948 downwards.
TAGATAGCGCCACCTATGGCACTACTACCAAACAATAGATTTGGAAAACTTGAATTAACCAAACTTTAGATTGGGTGAATTCACAATGTATCGCGATATGTTTCCGCGCGAAGTATGTGAACATATGATGATTATGATCGTGTGTTACACACGTTCTCACAAACCTACCTGATTTTACGCTAGTGTCATTTTACGACGATAGATGTCGTTACGTGTATCTACATTACGTACCTAATGAAAATTTCTTCTTGAATACTTTAAACTCTTATATCTTTTGATATTTTGAAGCGATTGCGATGAAACAAAGACTAAATGAAACATCGAGTTACACACAATATTTGAGTGTATAAGTTAACCATATTGATTTCGTACTTTTTACGTGATACTGGAACAATCAAACAAACGAACAGACAAACAGACTAACAGACAAACAGACAAACAGACAAACAGACAAAAATTCCAAAAATGGTAGAAATGGCATCTGTTGTTTATTGTTGGACACTCCACCTACGTTTTTTTTTTTTTTTTTCATTGTACAGAAACGCCTCGTCTACAGATTTATTATATGTATAGATGTATAGATTGGTAGAAAGGGTAGAAGTCACCTCATTGGCCACAAGTCTCTCTAAAGAATTGAACGAAACAGATTGTTTTATTTCTATAAAACAATGTGATTCAATGAATACGACATGAAGGGAACCATTTCAGACCGTATGCCTAGGCAGATCTTTTGTGTGATTGCGATTTGATTGGTGCTACTTAACTACACAATGATCATAACTTTTGTTGCATCGGGCCTGTCGGCTCTCAGTGGGCTAGCGCAGATTAGCGATGGCTGCACCGCAACGCAACGCATTGCAAGAATCCTCCATCACCTTCGTATATTTTCGCCGCTCTTTTTTGTGCATGCAGCCAGTTGAGGCTGTAATGTGCGCTTAGCTTTAAAGGCGGAGGGAGACTGACTTGCAACGTTTGTTTGTAATGTACCTATTGAGTGCAGCGAGCCGAGCGGCTCGATGCGAGCGCCGGATCCTCCACTCGACTGTCGGTTGTTTCGTGAATTCCATTGAAACGGAAATACGAGGAACGAAAATTTCACGTGCTCGAAGCGAGCGTTCGGCGCGTCTTGTGTATCACCGTATTGTTACCAAACTCGCCTCTAATGATACATTACTCATACATTACAACCCGTGCGCATTAACATGGCACCTGGCTCGGAACTCAATACTCCCCCCTCTACCCGCGCGGCGCCCCGTCGTCGCCGTACGGGGTAGCGAGGGGAGCTCCAAATGTCAAGCCAGGTGTCATGTTAATGCGCACGGGTTATACAAACAAACTTTACCAGTCAGTCTCCGCCTTAACGGCTCAATATTTAACAATATTTAATTACAACCCGTGCGCATTATCATGGCACCTGGCTCAATGACGTTTGAAGCTCCCCTCGCTTCCCCGCACGGCGACGGCGGGGCGCAGCGCGGGTAGCGGGGGTTGTATTGAGTTCCGAGCCAGGCGCACGGGTTGTAGGTACCTGACTAGCCGGAAAGTCCGCAGCAAGGTCCCGGCAAGGGGCCACACGGCCCACAGCCTCCGGTCGAGGGGCTGCAACCACACGAGTACAGGCAGTAGCCGCCGCTGTGTGCCCCGCCGACGTAGCCACCGTAGTACACCGGCATCGTTGAAAACTTTTCGGAAAAATTTTGCCTAAAAAGTAATTTTCCGGAAAATTGCTGAATCAATTTTGCATGTCCGAGAGAAGCGGTACATAGGTCATTCAGATTCTTTTTGTTTGCATGAATGACAGGCGATGCGAAGCGCATTCGATTTTTGAACCGATGTCAATTAAAATTATATTTATTTTTCGTTTCGGCCGGCTTCTATAACGTTTCTTTATCATGTCGTCTTTGGTAAATAGAGTGCTAAAAAGATCTTTTGACTCTTGAATGAAATTGACAGGTGGAGTTATTGGTAAACATTTATAAAGCCGGCAATACATGTTAGACAAATAGATACAAGGCGAGCGCAACGGTCTACATGTTGGTCAAGTTCGAAAGAGATCAATGCCATTAACTGCCAATGTTCACGGGTTTCTGTGGAACAGCTATCCACATGTTGGCCGTAATTGCCGTGTGCACAGCCAGCTAGGCGACCATCGACGAGCAATGGCGAACAAGGGCGAGGCTAGACAAATGGGCTGTCTATATGTTGGTACTCACATTCACTCGGCGAGCTATGACCAACATGTAGGTACTTATGGCCGGCTTGAAATATTAGGCCTAGTTATTACAGAAGCCCAAGACACGCATCTTATGGGCGCGGGGCCGGACATACACAAGAGGCAAGGGTGGCTATTTTGTATGAAATACGAAAGCGCGGCGCAACGCCGGCGCCACACCGTTACCACGCTTGCGCCTCTTGTGTATGTCCCGCGCCTTATACGCTGCGTTTTGGGCGCATTTTTATTTCTATGTAACTAATTACATGACGAGCACGCGCGCCTTTGCACGTTCGTAGCGCTTGGTGTAATTTGTTACATACAATTTTATCGTTGTGCAGTCATATTATGAACTCTCTACAAACGTCAAAACTTAAGAAAATGGGGTTTGTATACTTCATAAAATTGAAATTTGAACTTTTAACTTTATTAGAGTAATAAAACTTATTTTGGGTTATTTATTTTAAATATACTGTCCTCATTACTGTTACATAAAAAAAGGTTTATTTAACAGTAACCGATTACCGGTAACAGTCCCATGCACTCATATTTTCAAACGAATAAATTTTTGGGTATCTTTTTTACCCAGGTTTTATAGGTTAATGTTTAGAGTTTTACCTCAAATGGTTTAATCCTTGTGTAAGGAAAGCAACAATGGCAGTGCTATCCGGGCGATCTATGGATGTTTTGTACAACCTTAGGTAGGCAGTCTACCTAAGAGTGTTAGTACCTACAGCGATCATTTGGCGCCTGAAAGACATCGAAAGGGTTCGTGGTTGTTGGAATAAAATTGTGAAATAGTCACAGAAATGATGTTTGCAAAACAAGATGGTAAGTAGCGTTGTAAGAACTTCATGCAAGACATCATAACGAACCCAGAACCCAATATAACAGGCCGGTGAAAATCGTCATCCAAAGACAAGAATCAATATACTCACCTAAAAAGAGAACACAAATGTCATACCCATACGTCAAACTCCTCACTCTACAATCAGTTGCAACGAAAAAATACACAAAAAAACGTAAAAAACTAAAATCTAAAAAGTAAAAAACTACAAACAACAATTTTATAATAAAAATGCCGTATCAGCACGGATGCTATAGATGCTTCGAGCATGGAACATTTGCGAGGTGTCCAGGGGGATGTGACCCGCCCATGACGAGGTGCTGCTGTGCGCCCTGTGTACAGGGATGCTGCTGTTCCCCCATTGGCCCATGCTGCAACTGCCATAGTGCCGAACGACGATACTGTTGCTGTTAACACCGCGAGATTGTGCTGTTTTGTAACTTTCGTAATAAAAACGTGGATAAGTCGATGATTTGTGGTTTTTGTTAAAGATTTTCACATGAACCCCAAATTTATCACAATGTTCCGACACCAATCTGTGTGTTGTCCGTCACACTCATTATTATATCGACCTGATTGACCAGGGGGGGCTACCACCACCAATATTACTTCAGTGTAGGAAAGAGATGAAGTAAGCCCACGAAGTAAGATTAAAATAATACTGCTGTAAGCGGTGGTGGTAGGTCCCATGATCGACCTTTTCCCAGAGTATATGACATAAAAATTAAAATAACAACGTTTTTTAAAATTAAAAACACTATGATATCCTTACTAATATTATAAATGCGAAAGTACCTCTGTGTCAGTCGCGCTTTCACGCCAAAACTATTGAACCGATTTAAATGAAAGGTACACAGAGAAAGGACATTGGCTACTTTTTATCGACATACCACGCGGGCGAAGCCGCGGGCGGAAGCTAGTAATTCTTAGGTCAAAGCACGTCACGCCTGTAATCTCTGAAGGGCTACGCAGAGGAGTAGAGTTCGCGCCGCCCCTGAAGTTTACCGGCAAATTGTGGAACTACATTTTGATGATGCAATGACATAGACACTAGCGCTGCTTCTATCGGACTTGAGTGGTGGTGCAGACTCTATACTTACCTGTAAGTACACCCAGATTTTGCCAGTTATGTTATGCAAGTCTCATTTAATCTCGCTGTCTAGGTTACTTGCATGTAACACGGTATGGGACGACCGAGCCTATTGCTCTCAACAAGGCACAGATCCGGGCTGCTAGGAAGGACTAAGAAAAATTTAATAACACTGTCCGAATAGCGCTTATATGTATAGTACTTACCAATTCCATGCAGATAGATCCAAGTTCGCCCTTTCAAGACCATTATGCTTTTCCTAAGTACGTTCCTTGTTAATGCGTACCCTACTACTTGGTCTGTTGGTCTGGGGTAGGTAATGCAAAAGAAACTTTGTGTCGGACGCGTAAAGTTTGTTTTTCTATTTACAATTTGAAAGACACAAACTCACTGGATGAATTCTACTGATATTACAAATTATGAAGGTCTGTGAAGATGTTTGTTGCCCAATTTATCACTCCTTTACAGCAGAACGATTTTTTATGAGCTCGTGGCTAAGTAATAACAGCCGCTCGGGTCGGGTCGATCCATCAGGTTAAGCTACGCTTGCCGGGGTTGGTCCGTGGATGGGTGACCATTTTCACATATCGAGACTCCTCCGTGCCTCGGAAAGCACGTCATTTGTGGATCTTTGACAGTCGTTACGAGTCGTCAGAAGCCCGAAAGTCTGACAACCAGTCTAACCAAGGGGTATCGTATTACCCAGTTACTGGGTTGTGGAGGTCAGATAGGCAGTCGCTTCATGTAAAATACTGGTATTCAGCTGCATCCGGTTAGACTGGAAGCCGACCCCAGCATAGTTGGGAAAAGGCTAGGCAGATTGATATGATTTCCCACTCGGACTAAAAACGCAGTCGAAACCGCGTCAAAAAGCCAACTTACATGCTAGACGACGACATTATGACGAACCAAAAAGAAAGTCATCCAAAGAAAAGACAAAATGTCATTAGGCGAGTCATGAAATGTCAATAAGTTCCTTGTTCATAGACATAACTCGCCCGTGACTCGCCCTAGGTGACAAATTCCCACTCCAATCCCTCAATCCAATAATCTGCGGCGACGAAAATATACAAAAAAACAGGAATTCTAAAAGAAAAAAACAACTAACAGCCAACATTTTTTACAAATATGAGACCTCGGATAGGTTTCAATAAGAATTTTGAATATACCACATATGGGAGATGTGCAGGCGGCGGTGGATGTCAGTGTGGCCATGGCCAACCCGAGATAAAATGCTTCTGGCCCAGCTATGTGAAGGGATGTTGCTGTTGCCCCTTTGCGTGTTGTCTGTTATGATAATTCACAAACCATACACAACAAAATACCAGGTCGCGCCGCAGAGATCACAGAATTCAAAATCAATTTAATACAAGACGGCTTACTGATACAGTGACAGCAGGAGACGGTAGACAAACCATGCACTCATCCATCTTTCCACTATAGCTTCAATCTTTGTCTGTCGCATGATGCTGTGTTATAATTTTCACTGGAGCAGTACCACAAGCCTGCCAATCCGTGTATGCAATCCGCATGGTTTTTACAAAGCGTCTGCATCATTTCTCGCCAGGGCTGGTAAGTTCGATCAACGAACCAAGATGAGATCCAGACAGGCATCATCCTAATACTAGTTTTAAATGAGATAACGCACCGCTGTATTTGTACAAGAGATCACATGTCACTGTAAGTCAAGGAAAAGAGCCTGCACCTCCATAAAGATAGAACAAGCCCTACCGAGATTTAGAAGATTGATTGCCTACCTACCACATGAGACCAAAAATGACAAAGTTATTAGAAATGTACAAAAATAACCGTGACTGTATGGGGGCGACGTTCGTGGAACGCGACCCCTCGCCACACGACATTCTATGAAAACGGTACCCGCATCTATAAAAAAAACCCGCTCTATCCTGACCTACGATAATATTATGTAATAAATAAACCTGAGCTCAACATAAAATGGTTATTGTCTTTTGTAGATAATGAGGAAAAATTGAGGATTCGCCGAAACAGGTCAAAGACCGCGTGGACACGCAATTTACTAGAAACGGTGTGAAACACAATACACAGTGCGGCGTTGTCATTGGGAAAACTGAATTCATTACTTCCACGGCTTTGGCCCCTATTCCACAAACCTACTTAGGTCTGACAAATGAACAATAGGTAGGGTAGGTACCTACTGAACTTACCTATTGTAGCTACCAACTCCATTATCCATTGTATTCAGGGGCATATCCCTTTGTCACATTAGCCTGTAGCCCACGGGCGGCTGTTGGCCAACAGAAAGGTCAAATAAGTAAGTATGCTATACATTGTAAGTACCTACAGTAGAAAGCTTCAGGCCGGCTAACACACTGCTGAAGTAATTTTCAGCAAGCTTACAGTTAAAGAGTCTTTAACAAAATTATACTTATCTAGCTTCCGCCCGCGACTTCACCCGCGTGATAATGTCTTTTTGTCGGCGACAAAAAGTAGCCGATGTCCTTCTATCTCCATGCCAATTTTATTTAAATCCGTTCAGTGCTTTAGGCGTGAAAAGGTTACATGACAGACAGACAGAGTTATTTCGAATTCATAATATTGTATGGATGATTTTTATTTGGAACGTAAAAATATGTCGTCAATGAACGCAATTTTGCAGCCATAGCGTAAGGGGTCCGCCAGACTATATGCAATCATATATAACACGGTGGGGAATCCATCCTCTCTCGTGTGTGATCAGTCTCCCGTGTAATTCTTCGTTGATGGTAGTTAGAGGTAGTTGGTTTTCAATGACACAACACTTAACTCAAACTCAAAGCGTTTATTTCAATTAGAACATTTACAGGCACTTTTGAATTATCACTTATCAAGGAGTCCTTCAGTTTGAGTTAGTTGGTGACGCTAGTCGCCCATTCCAAAACGAAGTAGGTTCCTTACGGAGAAGAACGGGCAAGAAACTCCGTGGACACTCTTTTAAATCAATACATTCTGTTACAGAGTTTACTTGTTCACTTGTTCGATAATTACAATTTCATTTCGACTACCCACGCATAGATCAAGTACCCACACACGCTATCGCTATACCGCCTTACCGCCATTGTGTGTGCGACCCTTCTCTCCGCGTCGGCGGACATACCGCGTCTATCAATACAAAATATTATTACTTAGTTAGTTCAATAAAACTTACAAATAATGCTAAAATGTATATCAGTTAATTCTTTTATAATTAAACAATGCTAATATTCACGAAATACAAAGGTTATTCAGAATTAAACTTAAATCAGAAGCTTCATTACTTTCTAAAACATCATTATTACTATTTGATAACACGGAAGTGTTGTCAAATAGTTCAAGGAATTTTAATGAAACAAGAACTACTATTCATTAGTAAATTGCTGTGTAAAATAATCTTATTACTTTATAGTTTGTTTCCTATTATTTAAACTTAATTAGTTCTTGTATTAAATTATAACATTCAGTTATTGATCATAATATTCACAATCCGCGCCATCTTAGTTACATTAGGTAGCGCTATATCATAAACAAGTTTATTCTGTCAAATGACTAATTGTTAATATGATTAAAAACCTAAAGACTAAAATAAATATTCCCTTTTAATTTTAACTATAGCTTTAACTAAAACATCAAAATTACTTTAATCAATTAACTCTAGCTTCGCGAGTTCGTTTTCACAATTTGGGCAATAGATGGCGTTTGATATCATAGGATTCAATATCGTTCACAGATGCATGGAAATGGTTGTAACAGTACACCAGTTACCCAAATAGGTAGTTACCAGGGCCGTAGGCAGGGGCGGGGTTTTGGGGGTTCAAACCCCCCCCGAAATGCGAGAAACCAGATTCTCAATCCAGAGATCATCCCCCTAGGGTACCCCCGTATCTATTTCGCATAGGCTTACTATATATGTATAATCTTCAATACCTACCAGTAAAAGTATGCTCAAATACTCTATTTTTATCGACTCTGACTTTGTATTTAATAAATTCCTGCAACTCAGAGATATTCTAACCTCCCCCAGCCTCTCCCAGGCGGGGTGCTAAAATTTTCGAGCTCGCTTCTATCGCCCTTGCTTCCTTTTCTGCATCATCCTTCTCAAACTTTTCTGCATAAGTCGACATGGTTACTTCTATTTCTATATGATCGGTCAAAGACAAAGAAAAGCTAACTTATTTGAACCTGGTTGCTAAAAATTTCGAGCTCGCTTCGCTCGCAACAAATTTTTTAAGATTTCCGAAGAGGAAAATTGCTGTTCCAAAACTGTACTATATTTTTACCCTCTCCGAAATCAGAAATACTTAATTTCTTTTAAAAAAAGTTGCCAACTTTAACCCCCCCCCGAAATGAATTCCTGGCTACGGCCCTGGTAGTTACGCATAAGATTATGTTATGAACTTTACAAACGCTCTTGCGGCGACATATACATACCTAGGCCACAAGCCTGCTGCTGTAATTTACTTCATACAATATTTACGACGATCACGACGGCTGCTGCGGCATCGGCATCACATTTATCGATTCTGAAAACTCGATTAATCACTGAAGTGAATTCCTTGAATGATTGAGTCGATATCAGACGAAGCTCATAACGATTTACGTGATCATAAGCACGGGAATACTTTATTTTTATGAGTTTTCGACATCCAAGAACGAACTTTACGATTTCTACGTAAAAACATTAACTGCGTAATGACTGTTAAATACACGCGAAATCCATTAAAAGAGAAGTCGAGTGACGAAATATATTTTATCGCGGGAACATCGCTCGGCACTTCCGGCCACCATTATCTGATGTGGACGTTGAACAAAATGACCGCACTTCCGTTCTCTCGCACCTTGACGCCTGACGTTCAAGAGAAATTGTAGGTGTTCACAGCTTTATTTACAGTATTCTAATCCTATTCTAGTAATATTATAAATGCAAAAGTTAGTTTGTTTGTTACGCTTTCACGCAAAAACGACTGTACGAATTTGTATGAAATTTGGCACATGGGTAGTGTGGACATAGGATACATAATTATATTTATATCCCGAATTCCCACGGGATCGAGACTAATGCTGGTGCAACGGCGCGGCGGCGGGGCGCAGTTAGTCATTTAATAATGGGTATCTGGTGTGCTGCTCCTATCTTGTTGTAAGTATTTATTTCAATAAACCTTGCCTTCAACACCATTTAAAGCGTCTAAACAATCCTGGTCTATGTGAAAAGACTGAAAAAACAACACGACTGACCCTAAATCCGATCCAGCCTGTCCCTTACTGTCCTCCCCCAGGGACGCCCTAATCCGAGATCCGTACCCCACAGGAGGTGCCCTTAGCTTGTAGTTGCAAGTTTTTATGTTTTATGCCCTGCTTGGAGGGTATAATTTATTGAGGCACTACCGATCATTCCGGACAGTCATTAATAAAGCATGCACACACACCGTATACTCCAGTATGGAATTTCCGTCTGGGGCGGAGCCGGGAAAAGCATATTTATTGAAATAGAAAGAGCTCAAAGAGCGGTAATTAAAGTGATGCTTAGAAAGCCTTTTAGATTCCCGACAGATCTACTATACCTACAATGAGTTTCCGGTTCTCCGAGTACGTCAACTATATATACTTTGTGCCGCACTGCATGCACACAAATCTATTAAAAACAGACCTGACTACCAAAGCCTGCTCTCAAAACGTATCTTACACGTCCCTCTTCCTAATGCAATCAGTCTTCTGGCCAGACGGTGCCCCTCTTACTCAAACACTTATATTTACAACAAAATAAGCAAGCGCTGTAATAATAAAGATCTTAACATCCACTCGTATAAAAAAATTACTAAAACTTGGCTTCTCTCACTGTCATACAATGATACTGAGGATTTGGTGAGTTAGCACCAAAATTACAAGCAAGTCATTCACACAAAACCCACATCTACAACTCACCAATACACCCCCACTCACACACACACACACACGCACACTACAACATTTAGAATTATTTGTTTTGTTCAATTTATTTTTATCTCTCGATAGTTCGCTAATTATTACGAATTCTGTCCATTTTCAAACATCCTTTTAAGATTTATAACAGCTAACGAAAACCATGTCTCAATTTAAAATTTAAGATAACGCAACTCAGGCCCCCAAGATACAGGCGCTGCCTAGTTTGGGGACCACTGTTTTAATTACATGTTAAATATTCTAGTAAACATGCAATGTTATTATTTTTGAAATTTGCTTTGTAACAATGGACCAATAAATTATTCTTATTCTTATTCTTTATTCTTACCGTTATACTATATATAAATATAAGTCCCCTCCTGGGAACAAGTCGAAGTCCAAGCACTAAAGCCTACCCTTAGCAGCCGAGTTTCCAGCAGTTTGGCCGCTTTATCTGATGATGAGGCTTCCGATAAATAAATATTTATGTAGCTATCATAATTTATGTTTTTAACCGACTTATTCAAAAACGAGGAGGTTCTCAATTCGTCTGTAGGTTTTTTTTTTTTTTACGTATGTTTGTTACGCGATTACTCCACCAAATTATGAATCGATTTTGATGATTCTTTTTTGTATGGTAGGTCATGCTTCCGAGATGGTCTCATATAAAATTTATTAACTTTACTTGGGTAGTTTTTGAGTTAGCGTCAATATTACGTATTTTTCCCACTTAATTTATCTAGACGATGTTTTCATTTACTCCTTCACTGTTATTTTCATCAGCTAGTGGTATTCGAATTTGTGTGGTATAGGTACCACTACTAAAAAGTGAAAAATAAAAACATTTTACAAAAAAAAAAAAAAGGACTTCAAAAAAAAAACACTCAAACTCGTATTATTTTCGACACATGGCTGAAAGGCAGCCGTGTCAAAGCCAACTCTTTTAGTGCTCATATAGGTACACGAGCTACGTCGAGGCTTCTGCGTCTAATCCTTTCACTATTTGATAGGTACATTATTACAGATGGACATAGGTTGTATATTATTATGTAAATATATACAAAAAGAAATACGTAATAATGCTAATGAAATACTATCTTGAATTCATGCAAGCCTAGTAGGTACTTCGTTACACAACGTGTAAAACACTTAGTCTTCACATGTAAATTGCATGCGAATGTGCGATGCTGGGACGGTTATCTCTCTAGTGCTATAATAAACCTTGCTTAGGATGGGGGACCAAGCATCGAATGCACAGAAAAAGAAATGTAAGGTACGTATGAGCGATAAAAAAGTAGATAAAACAGACTCATTTATTTACAATACTGCTGAACTGCACATTTGGGACACCACTATTGACGTTTACAAAATCGACGTTTCTACAATTTAACAGCAGCCGCCCGGCCTGTATCTCCAGCTGTAGGTGCCGAAGGGCCGGCCACAGGGGCCCCTGCATACACCGCCACAGGGGCCGCAGAAGGGGGCCGGGTACTGGAGACCGGCCACTTGGCAGTTGCACGGACAGCCGCAGCAGCAAGGGCCGCCGCCACAGTAGCCTCGGCAGCCGCCACAACATCCACGGCAGCCCCCGCAGCAACCCCCGCAACCGCCTCCGCAACCCCCGCAGCCTCCGCAACCGCCGCAGCCTCCGCAGCCTCCGCAAACCCCGCAGCCTCCGCAACCGCCGCAGCCTCCGCAGCCTCCGCAACCCCCGCAGCCTCCGCAACCGCCGCAACCGCCGCAGCCTCCGCAACCGCCGCAACCGCCGCAACACATGATGTAAAAGTTTTAGAAAAAATGTTTAGAAAATGAATTATTTAATAGTTTTCACAATTTTTTCAATTTTTTGAGCTTTATTAGATTTTATTAACTAAAAAAGTGTGGTCAGGTGTGGTCTGTTTTTATTAATTTTGACGTATGTTTGTTTATGTATGTCAACACAGAGCAAGTCCGAGAAGTCTATGATTTCTAACAGGCAGTATGCAATCGTAACTCGGTTGCATAGAAACTCTGTGTACTTAAATAAGTATTTTCGTTCTTTTCTTCTTTCTTTCTGTGTTTATACAAATTCAGAGAATTGAATGTGTGATAGGGATATCAAATTATTTGCATTGCTGAAAATAGTTGAAACATAGCCTGAGAACTTGACCGCAGGCTGCAGAAGTGTCACCGCGACACTACTGGTTTCTAATAACCGACGCCGACGTGTCGCTAGCCACGGAAGGTAGCCATAGAAATACATAGAAACCAGTTGCTGCTTGCAGTCATATTTAAAAAGTACTCTGTGCTGCAGTCGGCTACGGACTTGTACCTTTAGTTACCTACATTTCATTGCGTTTCACTATGTGTACCCACCATCATATTTTTGAATTTTTGCCATGAGCAAGGAGTTTTTCTACTTCTAGAAGAGAAACATTATGGTCGAATATTGAAATTCGGAATTCAAATCTGCTGTAATCACATCAATTCAGATCAGCATAGAAAATCATCAAAAAAAACAACTTTTATTTTTATAGTAAACTTTTGTAAGTGTTTTTAATAAGTTTTTTTTAATAGACGGCGCAATTTATGGGGTTTTATTTCCAGCTTTAGGTGAAGGTGACCCATAGAGCCAGAGACGGTTCTGGTGGCAATCATTGGCTTAATTCCTCTGAGCCCTCTTTAAGGCGCACACAAAGGCCCTCACAGGCAGCATTCGCCTGTAATGTAACAATTCAGATTCGAGCATCAGTGAGTGAGGAGAAGTGAGGTAAAGTGTAAAGTACTTAAATGCTTCAAATCGAATCCTGGATTGTTACTTAACAGGCGAAGGCTCCCTCCCGTGAGGGATCGCCTTTATGGATGGCCCTGACCTGAAGAAAGCAATCGCAAAGGCCGAGACATTACACATGCCTATAGCCTGCTATATCCTCATCTACTATCCAACCCATCTACTTGATGGCATGGGCGTTGTGAGAGGCTGTCAGGCAAGGGAGCTGTTTTTACTAATGTTATTGTTACCCGACTACCCAGGAGGGTAATGTTTATTGAGAGTATGTTTTAATACTCTGATTGAAGGACTTGGTGTCTTATTTTCCAGATAAAATTTCGCGATGCCTGTCCGTAATTGCTGCGTGGGTTGCCAGGGCCCGATGTCAGGGCCGTGCTGCGGGTGCGCATGTAGCAGTCGCACGGACTGCGGCTCTGGGCCCTGCTGCGTCCATTCACGTGGTGTCTGCTGCTCTCCGTGCTGCGGAGGCATCGGCTGCTTACACGGGTGAGAATACACATTAAAATAGTGTCAAGAAAAGGTTGGATAGCTTAAAAATGGAGAAAGAAAGCCATGCCCAGACATTGCAACAATACAAATAACACAACAGTGTTATTGCCTAACACTGTTTTGATCACTAATATATTAGAAGAGTAGGTAACAAGACCTAAAAGTATTCGACGCGTTCGCGCGTTCTTGCAATGAGACATTGAATATTAGGCGCTGCCCACAATTTCACAGCTATCGTATTACCAACTATTTATTATTATACGATCTGAAAATTCGAGGCTGTCGCCGACACGTAGTAAAAGTCCCACAAATGTAAATTGGTCGCCCTCATCGCCGCCGTAGTGACACAGCAATCTCACATAATTTCATAATCTTTCTTCTAGTGCCCGACCCGGCATGGCGGGCTCATACTTCAGCTGTGGACACGGCTGCATCGGCGGCTGCACTAGCGGTCTGTGTGCGTCATGTTGCGGCCCCTGCTGCGGATGATGATCCGGCCCTGAAACATTTGTTACAACTGTTGTGAACTTTGGTGCCTTTCGTCCGGCTTAATAAATTGTTGCGTTGATTTGGTGGTTTATTTAGTAATCTAGGTTTACATCCATAGATGCAACACCACGCATATTTACTTTGTAAATCATACCAGTATCTGTACTTACCACAACAGTCTAAGCTACATACCTAATTGTAACGGAAAAACTAAGAATAACTGTGTTCTTGACCTCCGACAACATAAACACAGTTTTACCTTGCATCGACCTCATAATAATATTATTTATTTAGATGTAGGTATCTATTCTTAGTAACTTGGGATTTATTTACCAATATTTCCAGTCCCTTTGTACTGGTTACTCATAATCCCAGTCGTAGTTTGACTAAGAAAATCTTAGCGGTTTCTACTTAGTATCAAGTAACAACATAACATCACGCCTGGGTTAGGCAGAGGTGCAGGTCCAATGTAAGTTAGCGTCAGAATGGTTGGTTGCCTATGGCAAGCGGCTCTGAAAGTATATTAAAAAATTGCTACCTAATTGCTTATATTTGCTACATTTCTTCAATAATTGCTACATACGATACATTCAGAGAAAAATGAATATTTTTTTGACCAGCCATTCTGACATCAGGTTGGCTGGTTGCCTCTGTGTTCACCATGAAAGACGCAGAATTTCTAAAAGTTTTCTCTCGTTTTCATTTTGCACTATTTAATACCTATTTGCCTACTGCCATCAACAGGGCACGGGCAAAAACTCCGGGCTGCTACTGAGAATATCCTGATGGATTAATCCAATAACACTTTGCCCGACCCGGGAATCGAACCCAGGACCTCATGTCAGCATGCGACCACAAGACCAACGAGGCAGTCTTCCATCAAAATCCAAAATGTTTTATTTCATTACTAGCTTTTGCCCGCGGCTTCGCCCGCGTGGATGTCGGAAATTATCCCACGGGAATGTGCTACCGGGATAAAAGTATCCTATGTCCCATAACCCACGTGGTCTGTCTAGGCGACCTAGGCGTTACGGCGTAAAAGTAACAGACATGAGACAGCCATTAACTTTATATATTAGTGGTAGTCCATATCTATATTGTGGTGATAGTGTGGATAGTATGGACAGCAGTATGAAACTGTCGGAAAGATTAATGAAAAAATATTGTATAAAGATTAATGAAAAAACTATGGCATATTGTATGGACGATGGAAACTAAGGCGAAAGCTTTGGGGGAGCCTGCGATATTAAAATTTTCTTATGATTTTGCTTTTTACAGGTCAGTATCAAGTTTTATGTTGATCTAAATAATGAGTCGCAGTTGTTTCAAATATTTATTTATCTAATCTAACTAATATGGCAGGAGTTGTATTCCTGTATCTAATGGTTATTATTCTGTAAAGCTACTATTTGCTACGATCGCGAATCATATTTTAATCATATTGACATTCGAAACTTACCCATTAAACGATTTAAAAGCTGTATTAAAACCAAACTTTGTAAAAAGGGTACTATACAATTTCAGATTATTTAGAAGACAAAAAGCATGGGATTGAGCTGCTCGCTCTGCTAACATTTTGTCATTTTGGCATTGTGACATTTTGAATAAGTGAAAATCATCAAAATATACCTACCAGTTTTATATACAAATTCACATTATTGAATAGTATATGTAGGATATTGACAAAATGACATGATTGCTTTGTAAAGTATTGTATTATTGTGAATGTGAGGACTATGTGGATGTTTATTTTGTTTTTATTCTTATATTTTTTCGTTCTCAGTTAGTTTTAACAATGGTCTGGCAATTTGAGAACTTGATGCGGCCTACACAAATGTCCTTTCTTTGGTATTGTTCGTCGAGTCGTTGAGCTCCTTAAGTTCTGAGCTGAGCTCCACTATTACTGACAAATGCTTGTAGTGACAGGACAGGTTCACTCAAATCTGTGTGGTTCATTCCTCAAAAGACCATTTCAGACTCTAATCTACATGGCCCTCATAGGGCCTGACCAATATGCCAATATCTGACCTAGGTATGTCCGGACTTTAAAAGAGACTGTGAGTTGGTTTCGGCCTTTCTTCTCAGAGTAGTCAGATAGGAAACGACGACCTCATCTAGCTTAATTTTACAATTTTTCGATATTATTACGACGTGTAAAAGTGATTCCAATAACCTATTTACAGAATAAATAATTTCATTTTAACATACAACCTGCCTGACACTGACTTGCAAATTGCAAAAAACTTAAGATTTGAATTTCGCGGGCTACCGGCGCATCCCCCTTAAGAAAATCGCATCATTTGCAAAACGCCATCTATCGAGTAAGTAAGTACTCACTGGTAAACTCAAACTCTTCGTTCCAAGCCAAGAGCCAAGTAGTAATAACTTTTGATTGAGTGGACAGATTCTCAAGATACGGACTATGACTATATTCTCAATCCCTTAACGCTCTTGAAGAGAGTCCCGCAAAAATGTCAATAATAAGTACTTACATGTGAATTTTAAAATCAAGAGGGTAAAGAAGTGTTTTTACCCTCATGAGGGATGATTTTAGAAAAACGTAACTCTTTGTTAGTTACAAAAAGCATATATTTTCACAGACCTAACTTAAAAAAAAACCGGCCAAGTGCGTGTCGAACCATGCACAATGAAGGGTTCCGTAGTTGGGATGAATTATTTTATCAAACAAACTTTCGCAAAGTTTTATTGTTATTACGTCTATGGGCGTTTACTGTCCCTCAGAGTGTTGTAAAACTTGTTCTCGCATACAGAATGTTTGGGTTTTTGCAACTGCACATGTAAGTTGGTCGAATAAAAGTTTTTGAGCTAAGTCGCGGACAGACAGACAGACAGACGGACATGGCGAAACTATAAAGCTTCCTTGTTGACTACGGAACTCTAAAAATGATAGGTTTCCCATAAAAACTTTCATCCCCTATATCCCCCCCCCTTAAATTTGTTTTTGAGAAAATAATTGCCTATGTTCTTCGCCGGGATGCCATCTATCTCTCCAAAATTTTTTTTTTATTTTTTTTTTTAATTTATTTAAAATCTAAGAGTTACTATCGAATTTATACTTTTAAGCATCGATTAGTATGGATTATGTGTTCAATTCAAAATGAGCCAAATGTTCGTTAATTATGAATTCGGCGATAGTGATTCTTCTACGGAGACTCTTAACACCGCGATTCAGAAAATGACGTTAAATGAACAACGCCATCTATCGAGCACGAAGTGATACTGTCAAAATATATGGGAAAACGTTCGAACACTCTGTAAGCTATGTAGAAAAGACGTAGGGTTCCATGACTGACTTGACTTGACTTGACTTGACTTGACTTGACTTGACCTGACTTGACCTGACTTGACCTGACTTGACCTGACTTGACCTGACTTGACCTGACTTGACCTGACTTGACCTGACTTGACCTGAACTTGACCTAACTTGATTTGGGTTGAGTTGAGTTAACCTTGAGCAGGTATATTTTATCGCAGCAGGTACATTGGTAGTTGAAAGAAAAGTAGATTACTCGTGTTTATTTAGTAAGCGCATTCGTGCCTTAATTACTCACTTTTTGCTCGAATCTACAATTTTTAAGAAATTAAAATTTGTCACCATTTTTTCATGATTAATATTTGTATCATGATTGAAAAAGATAGATAGCGCCACCTATGGCACTACTACCAAACAATACATTTGGAAAACTTGAATTAACCAAACTTTAGATTGGGTGAATTCACAATGTATCGCGTTATGTTTCCGCGCGAAGTATGTGAACATATGATGATTATGATCGTGTGTTACACACGTTCTCACAAACCTACCTGATTTTACGCTAGTGTCATTTTACGACAATAGATGTCGTTACGTGTATCTACATTACGTACCTAATGAAAATTTCTTCTTGAATACTTTAAACTCTTATATCTTTTGATATTTTGAAGCGATTGCGATGAAACAAAGACTAAATGAAACATCGAGTTACACACAATATTTGAGTGTATAAGTTAACCATATTGATTTCGTACTTTTTACGTGATACTGGAACAATCAAACAAACGAACAGACAAACAGACAAACAGACACACAGACAAACAGACAAAAATTCCAAAAATGGTAGAAATGGCATCTGTTGGTTATTCTTGGACACTCCACCTACGTTTTTTTTTTTTTTTTTCATTGTACAGAAACGCCTCTTCTACAGATTTATTATATGTATAGATTACCTACACGTTGTACATTATACAGTTGGTGGCGTCTCCTTTTAAGCATATAGCTGCCTGTGCCAGGAGGCGCCGAATCCTATCTTACGCAAATTATAGTGTAAACAGCACCAGAATTGCGTAACACACTTTCAATCACAATCCGAAGGATTTTGAAGGAAATTCTTACTCCACTGCTTCATCATAGGTTTAAAAAATTCGGGTCCTTTACGCACACGTCGTCTAAACACAGCGCGGCAGGCCGCGCGCAGCAGCCGCGCGCAGCAGCCGCGCGCAGCAGCCGCGCGCGATTGCTGCTCACAACTCACATTAGACACACCGCAACAACAACGTAAATAACGCAATGAATGGTTAGCGTCAAGATGGAGGAGAACTTGCACAAAGGTTTACCAACAGCGCCCCCTATCAACGTCATTGGAGCCCCAAAAGATCCTTGTAACAGTTTTTTTATACTCTCCCGGAATCATCGAGCCACCGTGCAATTCCATGTGAGGTACAAAGGCCTAAAACAATGTTGAATCAAGGACAAAGTTTTTATGCAGCTTTGAGGCCGACGTATACTGGCCATCATTTTGATGTTGTCATACGACCATTTAAAAAGCTATAGACTTCTGTACAAAAGTACAGGGTGGCTCGATTAAGGAGTCCGGAAGTTTATTATAGCGCTCCCCCATGGATGCGCAAACATGGGCCAGTGTGTAAACGAGCTAATCGTTACCGGCCACCACAGGTGGTAACAAGGAGAACTTTAATACCAAAAATCTACTATTTGCTACCTTTGTTATAAATTTAGCTACCTCAATGAATACGTAGTTATTCAGTAAAATACTTGGTCCCTCCATCATGACGTCATGATGGAGGGACCAAATGGATATGCTGGTCGGAGGAGTATCCTACATGTATGTTTTTGAACTGTCAAAATGAACGACATTGCATCCGTGGGCATTGCCAATGTAAGTATTTTAAAATTGTAGTACCTACCTATTACAGACCCTCTAATCTCGTTAGTAAGTAATCAAGTAAGGTTTGTTTACCATAGTCCATAACGCAAGTAGGTATATCTAATAAGTCATTACTTTAGCGTGGGTAGTTCTAAATTCTCCCTTGGATGCCTCAGCGAACCTTTTACAGAGAAACGAGCTTTTAATCTAGGAAATTGATTTACCTTTAACGAAGTTACGACGGCGACGTAGTCTGGAACCGCTTTAACTTGCTCTAAGTTAGTAGTGGAAGCAATTAAAATCATCTATATCTATACATACTATAAATTAAAGTCGCTTTTCGTGTTTGTCTGTATGTCCGCGTTGTTCTTCTAAACTACGCAACAGATTTTGATGAAGTTTCCACCATCGTTTAGAGAATTTATTCAGGAAGGTTTATGTGTATAATACGTTAGTATTAAAGTTAAATAATAACTAAGAAATCTCGATGTTTTGAAGCGTACGAAGCAGGAGCGGGTCGCTAGTACTGTATACAACAAAAAGTCAATAAAGGTAAGTCTAGTCTATAGTGGCTTGTGGCTAAGTAGGAGGCTTGTGGATAAGTAGGAGGCTTGTGGCTAAATAGGAGGCTTGTGGCTAAGTAGGAGGCTTGTGGCTAAATAGGAGGCTTGTGGCTAAATAGGAGGCTTGTGGCTAAATAGGAGGCTTGCGGCTAAGTAGGAGGCTTGCGGCTAAATAGGAGGCTTGTGGCTAAATAGGAGGCTTGTGGCTAAATAGGAGGCTTGTGGCTAAGAAGGAGGCTGGTGGCTAAATAGGAGGCTTGTGGCTAAGTAGGAGGCTTGTGGCTAAGTAGGAGGCTTGTGGCTAAGTAGGAGGCTCGTGGCTAAGTAGGAGGCTCGTGGCTAAGTAGGAGGCTCGTGGCTAAGTAGGAGGCTTGTGGCTAAGTAGGAGGCTTGTGGCTAAGTAGGAGGCTTGTGGCTAAATTTGAGGCTTGTGGCTAAGTAGTAACAGTCGCACAGGTCAATCGATCTACGCTTGCCGCAGTTGGTCCGTGGATGAGTGACCATCTTTACATACTAAGACCCCTCCGGGTGCCGTTGGTCCCGGCTAGGCCGGGAAAGCACGTGCCGTTGGTCTCGGCTATCATTTGTAGATTTTTGACAGTTGTTACGGGTCGTTAGAAGTCCGGATGTCTGACAACCAGTCTTACTAAGGGGTAACGTGTTACCCAGTAACTGTGTTCTGGAGGTCAGATAGGCAGTCGCTCCATGTAAAATACTGGTATTCAGCTGCATCCGGTTAGACTGGAAGCCGACCCCAATATAGTTGGGAAAAGGCTAGGCAGATTGATAAATTGATGTAAAATCGCGAAAAACACAAAAAGCTGTTCAGTACATTTATGTTCGCATAACTCGTCAAATTGCACGGATCAGCTGTTTTTTTTCGCGATTTCATATTTGTCCCCATAATAAAAGTTGTTCATAATGATGAGTACAATGACTCCTTAAGACGTTGTTAGTGTTTTACCAATAACCCTGTATGTATAGGTAGGATACTCCTGCGACCAGCGTATCCATCTGGTCCCTCCATCTTGTCATCCGTCAAAATGGAGGGACCAAGGATTTTGTTATTTTAACTAGGTACCTACCTAACTATACATTGAGGTAGGTATTACATAGGTAGCAAATAGATGTACAGTAGGTATTATGAGGCTGATTTGAAATCCAAGACTTGGTTTGGTCCCTCCATCTTGACAGGCACAAATCCAGATATGGCACTGCGTCTAAACTGCGCCAAAAACCAATAAATTCAATTCAGATTCTAGCTACGCTGAAGATAGGTAGGTACTACAATAGGCCTTATTGATTTATGTTTTTTGTAGGTACATATTTCTTGTGGGTCTTTTAAAACAGAATAAAAGGCATTATATTTCTTCAACAACAATATATTGTTATTTCCCATTTTATCTTAGTTCACTTTTGATCAGACGAAGCACAGCGACAACCACGTGGCGCGCTCACCCTGGACACCGGTTGGTCAGTTAACAACCGAGTCCAGGTAAATTTGCGGCCTTTTTAAACAGCACAACCAGACATTACCAGGTCTTGCTGAGCTAGAGTTGAGGTGAGTTAAATCCGGACTGATTTCGGCTACACGGACCACAAAGGCCGCCGCATGGTCCACAGCATGGCCCACAGGGTCCACAACAATTACAAACGGGTTTACTACAGGGTATACGAGTTCTACACGGTCCATGCGATGCACAACAACAGGGGCCACAACCGGGTCCACAGGATCCACAACAGGAGCCCCCACAGCAACCACCACCACAGCAACCGCCACCACAGCAACCCCCACAGCAACCACCACCACAACCACCACAGCAACCACCACAACAACCACCACCACAGCAGCCCCCACAGCAGCCCCCACAGCAGCCCCCACAGCAACCACCACAGCAAGCCATTTTCTGTTTATTTAAAAATACCGCAAATATTACCGTATATTATTTTTCACTCAGTAATTTTGAACCAAAATGGCTTAATTTTTCAAGTTTTATTTAAAGTTTTTTAGTTTTGAATTTTTTTTATGTATCTTGTATATTTTTTTTACAAAAATGAGCTCCGCCTTGCTATGTCATTTGACGTAATGTTTTTGAATAAATCTTCCATGACTTTATTGCATTATCTATGTTTTGATGAACAACCTCTAATCGCAGCAATTTTAAACTACTTACCTACTTCGTGTCTATTGTCTTCTCAAAAAACAGCAAGAAACCTAAGAAATGGATGTAAAAATAAAAAATGTTCAATTATTATCCATATAAATCAAAATATAGTTCATCCGGTTTCGTGCAAGTGTCTCAAAATGTCCGGTAGAGCAGTAAACTATTTGATTCAGCATTCATTGCCAGGTAAATTGCCTCCTTGACAATATAACCATCCAAATTAGTACTTTCTAAATCCTTCCACGTAAAGCTGCACAAAGTGTGTAATGATGAGGGTAGACAATCAGTTGGCTGTTTACAAACGTAGCAGTTGGGCTACGGGCGTGCAATCGAAACGCGCGGCAAATTGCCGCGATTACCCGCATCCGGCGCGCTTACACAGAACCGTTGCGTTGCGTCCGCGGCGGCAACTACGCACTCGAAACACAGGAGTGTGCAACATTTTGATAATAGATTAATGAATTTCTTAAGTTTTATTATGAAGACAAGCCGTGCGCGATGGAATTTCTCATCGGCAGCTTCTCCAAACATGATGAACTTCCATCCAAACTTTGAACCCCTATTTAATCCTTGAGGGGATATATTTTCAAAAATCCTTCTAGACACAGCGGTTTGGGCAGTGCGTTGACAGTCAGTGTATTCATGAATTGATATAAGATTTTTATTAAGAAGAAGATATGTGGCGGTATCTACATCTCCACATGCGAATTAAGTAACAAAAAACGTGACGTCATACAAAAATCCTGACGTCACATAAATCCTGCAATTAGAGTTTACCGCGCGATGGACTTATACAAGAACCCGACATCAATCGTTGGGCAGTTGCCCGCCAGACACAACACCCGTCTGGTCGGAGGATGCTCCCTTTTCTATAGAGGATGAGCAGTGGCGTTCCTTCCATAGAAGCCCAAAAGCCCGGCTTGCCTTCAAAATTAAGCCTATCAATAAAAAAAATAAAAAAACACTATATAATAATGGTGTTAGCATGAACAACATAGAAAATCCGTAAATCGCTCACTTGGCTATTTTTTTAAATCGTAAAAAACCTGTCTGTTTGCCCTGATTTGTACCCCTAGGTACGCCACTGAGGATGAGTGAACTTTACACCCTGTTCCTCATACCTCTAAAGATATCTAATGGTGAGAAACTCTTAAACGCTGATTTTGAAGAGAATTCAATCCAATCCTCCATACCTAATGTAAGTATGAAAAATAATATGTCTGCTCAGCAACGCAATGAAAATAAACGGTATGGCGTGGGTGGATTGAAATCTACATGTAAACTTCATACTTTGAATCTATACCATGTAATACCGGCGCCAGACACAGCAACACACATTTCAACACTTATTTGAACACATGTTTGAACACATGTGAGGCACCGGTGTTTGGGTATTTGATCAAACTTTGGTCTCAAATTTATTACCGTACCTCAAAAGTGTTCAAACCAGTGTTCAAATAAGTGACTGTGTCTGGCGCCGTCTTTATAAACTGAAGTGACGTTTCGTGTGTGACCACATTGATGTTCTAAATTACGCAGTTTTCAACATTATTTAGAGAATTTATTCCGGCTGGTTTATGTGTATAATAAATTAACATACAACTTGGTGTAATATAGAAAGAAATGTTCGTGTTTTGTCAAGTCGTAAAAACTGTGCGAGGTAGGGATGTGTAGTACCTAATAAAAGGAGAACTAAAATAAAAATGTTATTGGCCCCTGTTGCACTCACGTCACATCCGTAGGTAAGAGCACCTTCCCACGACAAATTGTAGGAAGTGCGACCCGAATACACGACACGACAGCTTTCGAAGTAACAGCCGCGACCATCGAGGGTGTGCGCCCATCCGAATATTTCTAGTGAATTTGTTTTACACGTAATTTACTTTGGAGAGAGGCGGTCACGGTTGGCCTCGCCGTAGGTTACCTATTATGTTCCTTGCGGTTGACAGCTGGGCGGACAATTTCACGGTGAAATAATGAAAAAATGTGTTTTTAAAATACATTTCATATCATACACGGTGTAGGGACATCGAAGCCCAAACTAAATACCGACTAAACTTGAAATCGCGAAAAGAAATCAACTGTCCCCTACACTTTGACGAGCTATGTGAACATACATATTATATCAAGAACAGCTGATTTTTTTATTGCAATTTCAGTGTTGGTCCCATCTACCAGGGTTGCGGGAAAGTCCGAAAGGAAAACCGGGACCTTGGCAATAGGCAACTGAAGGAACACGGGTGGGTTTTAGTCAGTAAAAGTCTGACACGCCCTCCCGCTTCGCTCAGAGCGGGAGAAGTCATTTGATGACTCCCATACTCAAAAAAAAAAAAGGGTTGTTCCCATAGTGAAAGTTGTTCATAATGATGAGTACAATGACCCCTTAAGAGATATCTGAGAACATTCGTCGGGCAGTAGCTCACCAGATAATATCCATCAATTTCCTCTATATTCACTGATATAGAGGATGAGTGAACAGGTGAACACCCAGTTCTTCACCCTACTATCCTACTAATATTATAAATGTAAATATTTGTGTGTTTGGATGTTTGTTACTCAATCACGCAAAAACGGCTGAATGGATTTGGATGAAATTTGGCAAACAGATAGTTTATAACCTGGATTAACACATAGGATACTTTTTATCCCGATATTCCCACGGGATCGAGATTTACGCGGGTGAAACCGCGGGGCGCAGCTAGTACCTCTATAAATGTTTCCAATAGCGCCCCATGTCAACGTCATCTGAGCGCCCAAAGCTCCTTGTAATAGCAGTATACGTAGGTATACTATATTCTACGTGTCTCTGCTTACAACAGAAATATTAACGGGACAATGAATATTAAAGGCGTAGGGTCGGAAGTAGGCACCACGTGTTAGTAACGTGTTCCGTATAGTAATTTAATAATCATAACTGTGAGTAAGCATGTGCATGTCCGCTTGTTGGACTTCCGCCTCTGAAGATGGACATGATTGTGTACAAACCGGTTGGTCGACTCTTCACGTGACCAGGGCTGGCCTATTTTTAACCAACTTTCAAAAAGGAGGAGGTTCTGTGTTCGACTTACTATTACTTAAGTAGTAATACTGCCAGCCTTTTGGCACTTTTCCTGTTGAAAGCGACGAATTTTATGATTCCGTCCCCTTAAATAGATATTGTTCTACTAGAGCCGCGTCGCGACTGTCTGCGGGAGCCTTTAATTTCGGAAGTCCGTGTCTTTGGTCCTGTATTTTAATTTTTTGCCACAAACTTTCGAAATTAAAGTTATTTCTAAACTTGCAGTATTCTCCTCCTTTTTTGAAATCGGTTAAAAATGAATTCTTATGTACCTTTTTGTTTTTATTTTCAATTTTGTTAATGCCAGCGTAGCATTAGGTATATGTACCAAAAGCACTTCGCTCCAAGAATTTTCAGCCCGTCTTCTCAAGTTGACATAATTCGGAGTACTCTCGAGAGCTGTAAAGTTACTTTGTTAGATATTCATGCTCCGCTGAAACCTTGACTACCCCGCGGTATTCCACTTTGAACATTCCTAGAAAATTCATTGTATATTCGTACGAAAAAGTAAGTAATGTCTCTAAAAACATTTTACAGAGCAACTGAAATATTTGGGTCTACCTCGCATTTGTTTTGATGTTATAAAGGGACCATCTCGTAGCCGCCAACTACGCATTATGTACAGTCACGGACTTTAATTGATGAGCACTGGCACTGTTCGTATTTTAGCCGTGTAATGCAAATAGGGTTCATTCGGTTCCCGACACAAAAGAAAATTATATATAATAGGTTTACCGGTTGGCTAACCTGAGAACCAGAACTACAAACTTGACAGCAGAGTGACTACCCAAAGTCAACCAATTGCATGTCTAGCAACAGTAACCTAGCAACGATTGTTTAAGCGCAGCAATAGTAACGTTAGCGTACGGAGAAATAATAATAGTAATTTCGACAACTTCGAAATTAACGTCTCTGACATCGACATTTCAACTGTCACTGTCTTCATATAAGTTTTCAAAATAATCGATTAATGAGCTCTGATTCAAACGAGGTCGGTATCAAATAGATTGGATAAACTTAATGCAACATTTTATTTATTTTTATCATTGAGAACTTATTAGTCAACCTCTATGGATAAGACTATTTCCGATTATAAGTAATTTATTTGTCATCTTGTTTACGAGCGTACGGTTTGAGTTCGTGTTTAATGGTGTAATATCGTGAATGTATGAAACTGTAAAATTGAGTATTGAAGGTGGCTTATCAATTAAAGTCCGTGGCTGTACATCAAATTATGTAACATTGCACAAAAATAATTGCTGTAAACGACTTTTATTTTTACCAACTTCTTCTAAAAGGAGGAGTTATACTTAGTTTATATAGACGATGTTCTATTTGTCTCCGTCACAGTTATTTACATAGCAGGTAGTGCTATTCGAAAAAAGTGAAAATTAAAAGAGTTTTACAACAAAAAAAAACAACCGTTTTTTTGGTGTGAATAATCGCTGTTTAAAACGGTAGTGCGGAGCCGTAACACACGCAAAACATTGTGTTTATAGGTGCATGCAATGGTTATAGTTCAAATTTCAACATTTAAAACTGGCTTTTTTTTAACATCTGAAAATGTGGTAAGGGTTACCTTCAATATCTCTGTAACCAGAAGGTTCCCAGGTATGGTCCCGAACAAAAAATGATCACAATGACGGGAATAACAAGTGACTTTCGGCTTCGCATCATCATCAACATGTAAAGAACTCCTGTCCGATCCGTGAGGATGTTGTTTAGTATCGTACCTACCGAGAGTCTCTATGCATAGGTATGTGGTATCAGGAAAAAAAAATGAAAAAAAAAATGTCAATTGGAATTTTACCGTTGTATTTAAATTACATGGGGCGCGGGTGCCGTCGTTTAGCGGGTGTCTACAAGTCATGACCCCTGTAGTAGTTACTAGCTTGGACAGGTGCCTTAGGGTGGGTAAATGGAATAACAAGGACACATGCACTCTACTTGCAAGCAACTTAAATCAAGTAAAGACACCGTAGGGTCGAACGCTCAAAGAGCAGTAAAAAGCTGATGACAAAGTACTGAAAACCCTCCCTAATAGCCGAGTAATAACGTTGTAACAGCCGTATAGTTTGCCTAATAAGGTCCGACCCTTATAACCGCGGCCATAGCGATATAATTGTAGTATAGAGTGCGCGAAGCAAACTATGAACTGTAGGCACGGGTTTGAACTGAATTGACTGATTCATTTAATTGAGTCTATATATAATTGTCTATATTTTTTTAGTTTGTCTGTACTATGTAAATTTAGTACAAAACAGAATAAACAACAAGAATAGGTACTCGTGTAAAACTAAAAAAACTGACTGAGTTTCATAAATAAAATAATATTTATAAATATAATTATGACTAAACACAACCTACAATTTATCGATCACACTCACAGCTTATCGACAAATCTTATCGATTGGAACGTAATTGCACATCCCTATCTGTCATGCACTTTTATCAATATAAGTATTTAAAGGTCACTTGTCTACGATGCGCACTAAGCGATTTTTGCAATACGCGCACTCTACTGTAAGTATATCTGTATTACCTAGGGGCTAGGGGTGTGCAATCAAGCGAGAATTCAATTAAACGATGCCAAGACGGATTGTTTCGCGGAAACAGTATAGCAGAACATTATCTGACACTAATCTGACATTAGTTAATTAACACTCCGATACTTTGATGGAGAGTTATCGGAACTGTTTATTCTGCTGTTGATTCAATGAAAAAAAAACTTTTGATTGTTTTTTTTTTTTTTGTAGAAAGTTTATTATATATTATTGTATTATTTTTCACTTTTTAGTTGTGGTACCTACCCCACACAAAATCGAATACCACTACCTGCTATGTAAATAACAGTGAAAAATGCTTGGGTGGACTTCCCCGACTTAGGTGACATATTTTTTTTCGTTTGCCTATTTTTCTCCCAGACACAAAAGTTCATCAAGTTACCTAGATTTTACAACTTTGAAAAACAGCTGAAGGAATAATGGTCGTAGAGATTCGGCGCCATAGTAAAATATGATTAGGAAGACTTCCCCGACCAGAATTAACACATTTTTTTGGGTTTTGGGCCCAATATGAATGTTCTCCAAATGTTACTTAAATTAGTTAAGGACTCAGCTTAGTTACACTAAAAGGTCAATTTTTAAGGTTCCGTACCCAAAGGGTAAAACGGGACCCTATTACTAAGGGTCCGCTGTCTGTCTGACCGTCTGTCACCAGGCTGTATCTCATGAACCGTGATAGTTGGACAGTTGAAATTTTCACAGATGATGTATTTCTGTTGCCGCTATAACAACACATACTAAAATACAGAATAAAAGAAATGTTTAAGGGCTCCCATACAACAAACGTGATTTTTTTGCACGTTTTTGCTCGATATTGGTAACGGCAACAGGTAGACGCTTGAAATATTCACAGAATATATAGTTATATATGCACTTTTAACTTAAAATAAAACCAAAAGGAGGGCTCCCATATAACAGACATGATTTTTTTGCCGTTTTTATAGATAATGGTACGGAACCCTTCGTGCGCGAGTCCGACTCGCACGTAGCCAGTTTTTTTTATTTTTCGCTTTTCAGTTTATGTTTTCGTTGGTTTATTCTCTGGCAGTTCCTTTACCTTGTCCTAACGTCTAGGTCTAACTCTCTACTTAGTTTTATAGACGCCTCATTAAAGTGTCTGCGCCAGACGAGAGGCGCGCTGGTCTTGTCTTGCTAAGAAGAAATTAATGAAAGAAGCTTCTTTAGGTACTAGGAATGAATCACTTTGAAGTATTAGGTACCCGAATACCGAGTATCCAAGCAATAAAGACTAAACAAGTAGAAGAATTTACGTTGATTAGATGTAATTTACTGAGTTTTTAGAAACAGCTTCGCAGATAACTTTTTGACCTACGTTTGTCCTTTA
Organism: Lithophane ornitopus; assembly: GCA_948473465.1. Lineage (NCBI taxonomy): Eukaryota > Metazoa > Arthropoda > Insecta > Lepidoptera > Noctuidae > Lithophane > Lithophane ornitopus. The sequence goes on along the minus strand of OX419622.1, from coordinate 13,356,278 downwards.
ACTACGAAAGACAATAAGACAAAATACAATAGACGTAGATATATTTAGTAACCTATTCCGCTTGATTATTCTTCAAGAGTCTTAAAAAACCCTGTAAGAAATCGACACGTTTCACCTCTCAACGAGGCATCCTCAGGATGACGATTGCAAACCAGAACGCGACGTGTTACCACACCGAGCGCTCCAGCGTCATCCTGAGGATGCCTCGTTGAGAGGTGAAACACGTGTCGATTTCTTACAGGGTTTTTAGGACTCTTGAAGAATAGTCAAGCGGAATAGGTTACTAAATATATCTACGTCTATTGTATTTTATAATGGATTTCCGCAAAGTCACGCCTGAATCAATTAACTACAATAAGACAAGTCTAAAAACATAAAACAAAGAAAACTACATCGCTATTCGTTGATAGGTACTTACACTGCAGCAAATTATGACGCCGTGACGCGCAGCACGACGTCACAGGCCCTAAAATAACTCGCGCCTACGTGTGACGAGATGTCACATGCTTATAACAATGATTCACAATACGTACAGAAAAACTTACGCAAAATACACGCATCTCTCTCTAATTGCGTCGCTTGGCCGGCGCCGGCGCGGGGCGCGAGTTAGCGATCAAAATAAAACAGTTAATTGAATTTCCGAGAAACTCTATTTATGTTTACAGGCATCTCATATACATCTCCATTTTATTTACAGCTTCTGCGCCCTTGAAATTCATGTGAGCATTTGAATGCGGCACAAACATCATTTGATCGTCGAAACAATAGCTAATTAAACAGTAACAAAGGAAAAGGTTTAATAAGACGGGGCACGTTTCTTAATGAGGTAATACATGTCGCCTTCCAATTGAATGGACACATAACAACTCTGATTTTGACAGTTAATGGCCAGAGTATCGTGATTCGTGATACTGCGTCAGGGCAGCGGTCGGTGCGCAATAACAAACGATTTTATGGACCGGTACGACTCGATTCTCGTAATCGATATGTTTTGATTTTGACCAGTCAGTTCAACTGAAATCGTCATAACACGAGTTGTTTTCTTTGAATATTTGGCTGTTGTTGAGTTGTTGTTAGCTATAATTTCGTCATTTTTCTTGTAGACATTAGATAGAATCACGCCATCTTGGTCCTAATTATCAACGAGCTAATTTTATGAGATGAATTCCCCAAGGATACTTCATTTCCCAAAGCTGAAGAAGCCGGATTGCATGAAATGGCTTCTTAACGTAACATAAAGTTATGTTGTGTATTAAAATATAAATAAGGAAATTCGTTCAAAGAATCCAAACGAGCAGAGCAGATTGCATTACAAAACCTTCTAAAGAAAATAAAGCTCAAAATTGAATAACGGCTAGCTACGCTTCCCTTTATGATTCCACTCAACTCATTGGATGTTATCATCAACGTTAAGTTAATTTTCTTCATATTTTTCCCTTTGCCTTTAACCTTCCACGTTTAGGTTATACGACATTATCATAATTGAGTTCCACGACTTTACTTTCCCATAAATAATTGAGTTCCTGGACTTTTACTTCCCTATAAAAGTTAAACAAAAAGCTTTGCCTAGTACTACCGTTTGCGAATGATATCTAGTAATGGTCCAGCGGTCGTGAGACCACTACATTATAATGTCTGGAAATCGTTCACTGATGCGTGTTATCACATTTTTGTTGAAGTAAATGGAAATATAGAATATTCAAGTTAACGTCTTCGTATTGAAGAGTAAAAACAAACATACATAGCTGTTGGGCTCGATAAGAAATGCAGAAGGCGAACGCTTCACAACTGAACAAGATGACATTATTTTTTTGCAGACGTTGAGATAAAAAATTACTCATGTCTTTGTTGGGAATAAAAATACCTTTCGTAATGAGTCTCGGACACATCAGATAGTAACACGTTATACTAGACAGACAGGATACCATTTAGACAATACGACATAAAATAAAAAGAAAGAAAAAGAAAGAAAAATTGGTTTATTTGTCACAGAAACACGTGCTTAAAAAGAGATAACAGTAATCAACAATATTAAACAAACAAAACAAAAACAAAATTGGTCTAAGTACAAATATGAGACCACGAGTATAAATATAAATAATTGGCACGTCATGACTGTGACAAGAAGGCTTCCACTCAGCATGATGCTGCGCTATGGGATGGCTTAAATACACGGGATTTCACCGACGGGATCCCTATATAAAGTGTATATATTCATTCATACACGAAATCTCTTAAGAGGCATTGTACTTGTACTTGTCATTATGAACAACTTTCACTATGGGACCAACCGACCAACCGTGTCTTTGGTTTTCAATTTTCGTTTTTTACCACCGACTTACAGTTATTTTTCAATTTTTTTTGTGTTTTTTTGGGAGCCGAGCCGGTTGTTTTTTTTTTTTTTTGTAATATGTTTTTATTTTTTCAGTTTTTAGTTGTGGTAACTGCCCCACACAAATTTGAATACCACTAACTGCTACGCAAATAACAGTGACGCAGTAACATCGTCCATATAGACTAAGTGGGAAAATTATGTAATATTGAAGCTAACTCAAAAACTACGCAAGCAGAGTTAATAATAGTTATATAGGAGCACCTCTGAAGCATGACCTACAAAATTAAAAAAGAATCATCAAAATCAATTCATAATTGGCGGAGTAATCGCGTAACAACATACAAAAAAAAAAAAAGTAATAAAAACTAAAACCCAACTACGACTAAAAAGGTATAAACAAGACACCACAGACAGACAAATTAAAAATCCGGAGTCACACGTCAATCAATCTGCCTAGCCTTTTCCCAACTATATTGGGGTCGGCTTCCAGTCTAACCGGATGCAGCTGAATACCAGTATTTTACATGGAGCGACTGCCTATCTGACCTCCACAACCCAGCAACTGAGTCCGGAGTCACACGTGTTAGCTAAATCGAACAGATTACGTGTGACTCCGGATTTTTAATTTTTCTTTTGGGTTTAATATTTATATTTATGAAATGTGCTCATTAAGCCCTTTCATTTGATACCCAACATGGCACGATTAAACAATTTTTTTTTTTAGTTCCTGACTGTATGTCCTCTAGAGGGCGTCATTTTTATTGTGATGAGTCGTTTAGAAGATATAATATGAGGGAACAGATGAACATACCTACATACATACATACATAAATACATACCGGTCAAAATCATAACCCTCCTTTTTCTTCGCCGTAGTCGGGTAAAAAAGGACTTACAGTCGAATTGAGAACCTCCTCCTTTTTAAGTCGGTTATGTGATAGCTCTGCACCTTACACCTTACATGTCAGTGGTTATTCTGTATCCCATGTTTGTCGTGGTTGTCGGGTGTGAGTTGTACCAGGAAGGCGCAGCTGGGTCGGCATTGTGCGGCCAGCGTTGTTCCGCGAACACGCGCATCGACGCAGGCGCAAGCTTTCTATAGCGGGCGCGCAGAGAAAAGGCAACGTGCGCCGTACTTGTATTGTTTCCTCTTTACTCGTTTCTCTTCGTGGACAGAAATCTGTGTGGTTTAAAATGCTGGCGACCAATATTGTATGGTTTATTGAGATACCTTTAACTGACACATAGTTAGCAAGGATTTTACACGTGAAAACGTTTTGCGCGTCACAGAATTAGTTTTCTTGCTTCTTTTGCGTCATTCTAAAGCTGTGAGATTTTCCTGGATAAGACACTTAGCGTCGATTTATAAATTCTTTATTAACACATAAACCATTTCTGATATATTGATGAGAATTTTTCAAAATGCGACCTCTTAAAAACCCTCGGCCACTCTTCGCTACTCCGACTACACCACCACGGGCGGTATTTGCCGAGTGCAATCTGCGCGTACAGCTGGCTTGCGGCCGGCCCGCGCGTATTCCTCGACATTTATAATGTGCACGAATGTTACCGAGAACATCAGTAAATAATTTATCAAGCTTAATGTATATTTCAATCTCGCCGGAATTGTAAGAGCATTTCCATATCTGCGTGTTACATCTTTAGAAAGTTGTGTTTTCTTGTATTTCCTTATTTGTTTGTCCTACTTGGACATGGACATATTCAAAGGATTTCGTCAGTTGAGTATCGTCATCATCTACAGTGGCATAATTCGAATACTATTTGTTTTCCTGCTCCACTAATTTCCTCATCATGTCTATAACCTACAGTCCATTTCTGGACATTAGACCCGCAGCGGGTCTAAAATGGTCACTTTGGCAGAATCATAATAGGTAAATATTATGAATCATCGTAAAATGTCAAAAACGGACAATTCATAATATTATTATGATCAGCGTGCAATTCATATTACGCAGTAATTCAACTGTTTGACAGTTTTCTATGGAGATTCGTAAAATGGTCCACAAATTATGAATTGATTTTGTGTTAAATAAGAGGAATTGCTAATGACAGCTGGGAACTCAGGAAATGAATTGCTTTTAGAGGAATTACTAATGTGACGGTTTTAGGCCCCCTGAGGACAGGTGTAATGTATCAGGGTAGGTATCATATTGGGATTATTTGTGTGAGTGACACTAGGTAAAGTCTCACTCGGTTAAAGTCTTTCGGCAGGTGACTTGAATAATCACCCGCACCGTCTTTGTAAGTCGTTTTGGTAAATGGAAAGATGATTAAAAAGTATCTTTTGGGAAAAATAGACGTCGTGTTATTTCCATTTATTAACCGACTTCTAAAAAGGAGGAGGTTCTATTTTCGTCTGTATGTTATTTGATGTATTTCCATCGATAATTTTCGTCAATTGTGGACTGAATTTGAAAATTATTTTTTTCATTTACGCGGTGGTCCCATAAAAAATAACTTTGCTTGGGTAGATTTAAGTTAGCGCCAATTGACCATAATGCCTTGGATGATGGGTAGGCCTTTGGTGTGGGTTGCAACCTGTGTCGACACCCTCGCGCCATCCCATCTTCCTAGCACGGCGGGCTGTGCTGGGGCGGCTGCTGCAGGTGCAGAAAACCTCAAACGGCGCAAATATAACAACCTTATTGGTAGCTATATTTTTGAGCCGTTTGGGGTTGAAACACTAGGGCCCAGTGCTCATCGAGTATAGTAAAAGTGCCCAAAAGGCTGGCAGCATTGCCATCCAACGTGGCAATGCTGCCAGCCTTTTGGGCACTTTTCCCGATTATTTGACCTAGAAATTGGCCACGTGAAGAATCGACCAACCGCTGGGCGATGTCCCGAAATACTCGATGAGCACTGGGCCTGGGCTGACCGGGCTGGAATTTTTTGACGCCCTATGAGCCCTTCCTTTATATACATTTTTTCCCTTTGTACATAATGCTAGACTTAGATTGTAGGTATATTTTATTTAAAATTGTAAATAAAAAATAAATATTATTACAATAGTCAGCTCCAACAATACTTATTTTTCATACTTAGTCTATGTGGATGATGGTAGTGGTATTTTTTTTTTGTTGAAGTATATTGTTTTTTTATTGTAAAAAGTTTGTATTCCACTTTGCCTTGATCTATATTATAATATTATATTATTCATGTTAACATGTAAGTTTAAGGGAAATCCAACTAAAATAGATTGTATTTTCAGAAAGCAGTAGGTACCTTTACGCATGGCTTGTCACCTCTTGGAAAGATAAGATCCGTCAGCCGCCCACATTCGGCCTACGCAGCAGTACGCCTTTCTAACTCTACCCTTATTTATTTTAACTTTATTGGTAATTATAGGTACTAAATATTTCCCGCAAATATTATTTTAATAAAAGTTCATAGTTAAAACCTCCATTTCAACCTCATTTCATACTTTATGTGTAAATTTTGAAAAAACAGTTTTAGAAGTTGTATTATCGATGCAAATATTATCTCAAAAACACAATGAACCCGTTTAGAACAATTTACTACTTCATAGGGTTCCCTGTTTGAATGGTTATTTATGTGAAGATAATTGGATAATAGTTGACATTTCAGAAATGATCAAACTGTCCCATACAAAACTTCAATATCTACTCGACCCAAATGTATGAAACTGCAGATTTTTTTTCGCGATTACGATGTTGGTCCCATGGAGATAGTTGTTAAGTTTGATGGTGTGTACCACACCTTTCTATGACCACTTATCTAGCTTCCGCCCGCGGCTTCACCTGCGTGGTATGTCGATAAAAGTACCTTCCGCGGGATGCCATCTATCTCCTTGCCAAATTTTATCGACATCCGTTCAGTGGTTTGGGCCTAAAAAGGTAACAGACAGACAGACAGAGTTACTTTCATAATATTAGTATGGATTGCTACAAAAATGGCCAATATTTTACCCGGTTTTACCTTTCGTTGATACGATTACAACATTTTCAAATCGGTTAAACTTCGGAGTGTCTTAAAAATCCTGATATTTTTATTATTTTTGTCTCTAAAGGTAGTTTCATGGTGATGCACTGCTAAATTGTTACATAAGTGAAAATTAATTCAAAATCGAACGTTAATAACGTTAGGGAGCAGTGGTGGCCCAGTGGTAACGGCCACGACTTACGAGTCGTAGGTCGTAGGTTCGAACCCTGACAGGCGCTTTACTTTGTGTAAATTATTTCATCGCCACTGCTCTCAAAAACGGTGAAGGAAAACATCGTGAGGAAACCGGCATGTCCTAGAACCAAAAATTCGAAGACATGTGACATCTACCAACCCGCACTGGGCCCGCGTGGTAGATTACGGCCCGCTCCCTCTCACAGAGAGGAGGCCTGTGTCCCAGCTGTGGGAACATTATAGGCTAATTATGCGAACGTTAATGTACAGAACCTTAAATAAGAATATAATTTTAGCGCTTGGCTAGTGACTGGCATGGTTTTCATTTTGAAAGTTATTATTCCTGTGGTAATATTGTAAATTAAATTCCTACAACTTTCGAGGCAGCATACTTGCAATATAACTTTGAGAGTTTCCAGAAGAAGCGAAATTAGTTTTTCAAGATTGAAATTATTTTTTTCACAAACATTTTCTTACGACGCGATTCTGGTAGAACGATATCGCTATAGATATCTCCCTAACTTGGTCGTGTGTGCGGCACTCGTACACACGAGTTAAGGCTATTACATACTGGCGCGACAACTCGCGCGACGCGACAACTCGCGCGACGTGACGCCGCTGCATTGTTCGCCGTGAAGTTTTCTCAGAAATTGTTTTGATAAAATTCGCGTCGCGCGACAAATCGCGCCAGTATGTAAGAGCCTTTATGCTGCTCTCGCAATGTATAGGATTTCCGTACAATGCGACTTCAGCGTATACTAGAAATGTATAGCTTGATGTGTAGCCGTGTGTACCAAAAACAGTGTGTATTCACAAGGGATCGTGTCAAAATGATAAATAACATAGAATGGGATGGATGGCTTTGCTACCCAATAATGGAGGTAACACAACACTGCAACCATTCATTAATCCAGTGTCACTACGGGCCGTCATGACATTGTTGCCGCAAATACAGCCTGGGCCGGAATTTGACGTGTTTCGACGACGATATTAGGTAGTTATTACTCACAGTAGCACAATACAATATGTAACAAAACCCTGCTCCGATCCGAAAGAGGCACATAGGTGTTGCAATAACATTACCAAAAACTAATAAAAAATCTTAATATTATTGAAAATTAATAGTTATTGCTTTTTAAAGTTCACGATTTTAGTAAAAAAATTACCCTAATTTAATAAAAAAACAGCAATTTGTCAACAGAGGTCATAACTTCATAAGTTATGAAAGACTGAAACTGACCGCACATTAGGCGCCGCGAGCTGTCTTCACACACGCCGCAGGGCAGCAAAACGCTCACGCAGCGCGCTCACACGCCCGAGGATCGCGCACGCATAATGTGGGGGACGCCTTAGACACCCGCGACACGATGACAGCCGCCCGCGCCCCATTTATTTACAGGCATTGTTTTTAAAAATGCGTTTTTACTTTTTTTTTCTTTTTTTCTGGAAACTATTACATGAATAGACTCTAGCACGATTCATTAGTTAGCGTAACGACACCCTCAAGGATCGGACATAGTTCTATCTACGTTTTGACAAGACGACGACCTTTAAGGCTCGAGCAGACCGGATGCGTATGCGTTGCGTATGCTTAGACGTAACCGTAGACGTGCACGTACCACTGAGTTGTAATGTATGGAACTGTATGAGACAGGACACACCGCTTGCGTAACGACAGCCACGTCTACGTTACGCAAGCGGTGTGTTCGTGCACGTCTACGCATACGCATCTGGTCTGCTCGAGCCTTTATCATTTTTCCTATTCGTCATAATGAAATAATTTTTGAATTCCTTTTCGTAAAGCAGAGGGTCCTTCCTGGCTCGATCCCCAGAATCGGTTTCTCCATTATGAAGGAATTTCTCAGAAATTCGTACATATAGGAAAAACCGACTTTAGCCCAATGTCTGGATTTATGCACGCCTGCTACATGACTACATGTGACTTAAAAACACACCTAACTATAAAAACAACAGTAGCTTCAAATTATGTTTTATTTTCTAATTATTTATAATTATTATTTTCCCTATTAGTCATAAGTAATTATAATAGCTGTGAGATTAATGATAGCAAAGATAATAAATTGTGTTCGCGATTGTGTAAAAAATGCCGATTATGCGATATTGCGTCATGTTATGATGTTAATTGACGCATTAGAAATAATTATGAAGATTTTTTTTGGATGTGTCATAGGATGGAGGACCTTTAGAACCTTTAAGACTGGTTTTAAACTTATTATTTGTGTTACAAAAATGTTCTGGCTGTGGGTTCCTTAATTCCTTTTTTTTGCGATGGCGAAAATTTTGTAGATTATAAATCGAACCAGATAGGAACACTTTGATATGTAAGTTTAGAATTATTTTTTAGGTAGACCTACAAACTTATAAAAGACAGTCATTACTTCTTTACAATAGGGTACAACTCTGCTAGCCCTTCGAGGATTACAGGCGTGTTGTTATGTGTACACTTCCTTATAAATCACGTCCACGTAATCGACAGATCTCTTTGACGCAATCTTCACCGACTTACAATCGATTGCAAGCCAATTACGCGATATTGCATAGCCCATAGTAAAGAAACCCGGTTCTATCCTTATAAATACCAACTTCGGTTTCCCAATTACGGTAGTTGGGCGATTAGAGAAACCCACGCTTTTATTTGTCGCTTGAGATTCATGATGACATTGGTGACTGTACTTATGTGCGTCAGACGTGCCACAAACAGTACACGTCCACCGCGATAAAAATGTATGTAAGTATTCCGAACCCTTAATAATCGAATACTTACAAAGTTTAATATACACTATTATAACTTTAACTATTAACACTTTAGTAATAATATAATAATATATCTATAAATGTTATTGTAAGTGTTTTAATTCTAATATTTAAAAATATAGTTTTTAGGTATGTAAAATGAAAAATAATATATATTATACAACGTGCCGCTACAATGGCGACATTAATTTAACACACGTACCTATACGATTTCGCGTATTCGTTTTATGAAAATATTTGAATTTCATTAAACGTTATTATTTATTGATTTATTTACAATTTTCTAAATTACCATCCTGGAGCAATCTTTACTTAAAGAACTGTAGCGAAGAGGTTATTTGCTTTTGCAGGGATCACGGATCATATGGTAGGCGAATAGAGGAAAGCCGCGCAATTTCTTAGAAATTATGCCGACAACAAAGCATAGTACCGACAAGCCGTAAGAACGTAAGCCAGCTGGTAGGTAGCTTCATGAGTGAATCTTTTACACAGAGTGATCTCAATTTTGGTTATGTTTTTGTTATTTAGTTTGTTTGAAAATTTAAATTTTTCAATTTACGAATTATTTTATATTATTATATTTTTTATGTTTACTGGCCACTAGCCCTACCCGTGTGTTAAATTAATGTCGCCATTGTAGCGGCACGCTGTATATATATAAAAATGGTGGGAAAAGAATCATTAGGGCATCAAAATTCCTGCCAGGGTTGCGGAATAGTCCGAAAGGGATACCGGGACCCTGGCAACAGGCAACCGAAGGAACACGGGTGGGTTTTAGTCAGTAAGAGTCTGACACGCCCTTCCGCTCCGCCCAGAGCGGGAGAAGTCATATGATGATTTCCCACCCAAAAAAAAAAAAAAAAAAAAAAAAAGGGCATCAAAATTCGTCCGCATCGCTGTCAACAGGAAACTTTCCTAAAAAGCTGGCAGCATTACAATTTAAACGTTGTATGGCAATACTTATTCCTTGACCAAAAAAAATAGGCCAACACTCTGGTCACGTGAAGAGGTCGACCGCTTGGCCATGTCACCAAAAACTAAGTGGGCACGCGGACCCACGATTATGGAGTTAATTATTTATTTTCGTAACAACTATTGACACTAAGATAGGTAGCTAGCTACCTTAGTGTAAATACATAGTTTGATATTAAATGAAATATAACTAACTTAGTAGGTACATAATACTTTGTTACGTAAGTAAGTAAATAAGTAAATACTACAGCGGCATCTCGTGGCCAGTATCCACTCCCGACTCTGACGACTCGTAACGACTGTCAAAGATCCACGAATGACAGCCGGGACCAACGGCTTAACGTGCTTTCCGAGGTAGAGGAGTCTCGGTATGTAAAGATGGTCACCACTCCACGGACCAACCTCGGCAAGCGTAGCTTAACCTTATGGAGTTTGAGTTTTTGGCTCGTCTGACCAGACTCTAACAGTACTTACCAGTGACGTCATAAAAACGAGTTTTGAGTTTCTTCTCAGCGGTATTCCTAGCCTTTATTTTACCCTTTGTGGTTAATAATTAAATATTAATTACAAAATTGGATAATTGTATTTCCCTGTGTAAAAACGAATTCAATCTGTCGCTCAGAGTTTCCTATGACGCTATTCTAAAATTAATTCTTTAGAAACGGTTTATTTATTGTTTGCTGGTTTCCTTCCTCTTGAGTACAGTTATCAACGGTCATAGTGGACCAACGTGTATTTTTCTCGTAAATGGGATGAGCATGCTTTTGGAGACGGCTATATTGTAAGTGGTTTTAACCTTAGCTCTCACTGTATCGTAAGTACCTCGATCGCAATTGAACCCATGGACCTATTCAAGTACATAATGCCTGAATCTATACCCCCGCTCCGATCGGCAACGAAGTATGATTACCAATTTCCTCAATTGGCTGCAGCGAATTGTGGGCATACATTGCTCGAGCTACCTACTTTTATGTTTATACTAGCTGCGCCCCGCGGTTTCACCCGCGTAAGTCTCGGAAAATCGGGATAAAAAGTATCCTATGTGTTAATCCAGGTTATAAACTATCTGTTTGCCAAATTTCATCCAAATCCATTCTGCCGTTTTTGCGTGATTGAGTAACAAACATCCATCCATACTTACAAACTTTCGCGTTTATAATATTAGTTAGAGTTAGATTAGATAAGCCACTAGTGCAATAAACGAAAATAAATAAGAATATAGATGACCAGCCATTGTTATCAGACCTGGGGGAAGGGAGGCATTAGGTAATACCAGTTGTGCTATTCTGTAAAAATATCACCGAGAAAACTTAGGTGAAGTGAGCTTGGAGTGAACTGTCACTGCCTTAGCATCAGTAGGTATCGATGACAATGACAGCTCACTCCACGCTCACTTCACCTACGTTTTACAGAATAGCAATGCAGGAGTGGATTTGATCCTGCCAGGGTTGCGGAATAGTCCGAAAGGGATACCGGGACACTGGCAACAGGCAACTGAAGGAACACGGGTGGGTTTTAGTCAGTAAGAGTCGGACACGCCCTTCCGCTCCGCCCAGAGCGGGAGAAGTCATTTGATGATTTCCCACCCAAAAAAAAAAAAAGGAGTGGACTTGATGTTGATGTAGATCATTATAGGAAAAGAGGCAAAACGAAGCTCTTTGGCTTGGCGCGAGCCACCGACTACAGCCACCGAGGTAGCGAGTGGCCGCCACCGGTCACACGTTTGCGACGAATCCATACAAAACGTATGAAAAAGCATGTGAACTGCTTGTCGCTGGGCTACCGGTGGCTGAGGTCAGTGCTTCGTTTGCACCGAGCTTTAATCGAAACTCAAATATTATAATGTTGAAATACTATAATGATTGCGCCTCTTTTTGTGAAACTCAAATAATCCCGATTTTGGGATCCTAAAAATACTAAAGAATCTGTTGGCCTGCCTGGCCTGCGTTATTACGAAGTGCCTACCAAAAATGAAGTGCATCAATCAACTCACTCTATCGCATTCCACTGCTGGACATCTGCCTCTCCCAGGCTGCATCACGACACCCTATCCTCCGCCTTCCGCATCCAGTCTGTCCCAGCTACCTTTGTAAGGTCAAAGTTTTTAGAGGTTAATAACCCTCCTTTTGCTTCGCCGTAGTCGGGTAAAAAAGCGTCCATCATTTGAAGGTCAAGATATTTAGAGGATAAATAAATTAATTAAATATTAGTAGGTAATTTTCCTACCCATCTCGAATTGTTACTAATTTTATTAGTAGGCTAATGTAATATAATAACAAAACATTGTTTATTCCGCGAACTGCTTTACATGCAATTCATGGCTATATAATAATATTATAGATGTTGAATCACGGTTATTTCACACAACAATATGGTCTCTCTTGAATATCATAAACGTTTTGTGACGTAACGTGTGTAAACAATTCAAGACACTATGTGAAAACGAAGTAATCTATAGTTATACTGTAGTATAGTTTACCTACTGAGTTTATTTTACCTACTGTAGTGTAGTATCAAAGACATCCTTATTGTTACTTAATTCTTACTTCCTTACTAATATTATAAATGCGAAAGTAACTCTGTCTGTCTGTCTGTCGCGCTTTCACGCCAAAACTACTGAACCGATTTAAATGAAATTTTGTACACAGATATTCTAGAGCCTGAGAAAGGACATAGGCCTTTTTGTCGACATACCACGCGGGCGAAGCCGCGGGTGGACGCTAGTATTATTATAAATGCGAAAGTGCGTTTGTTTGTTTATTTATTACGCTTACACGCTAAAACGTCTGAACGGATTTTAATGAAATTTAGTAGAATTTAGGAGAAGGATACATAGATGGAGTGCTGCGTACAGAGAATGTAATTTTACGTTTAAATAAAGGAATAGTAACAGAAAAAACGATTTAAAAAAAAGAAAAATTTCTTGAGAAAATTTCGTGGAATACAATTCAAAATAGGAAGCTGAATGTTAATTTGCGGCTGCCGCAGGCATTTAGAATTGCTGTCTCCTGTTGTTTGACCTTTCATTTTTCCTACAAGGCTAAAGACAGGAAATTAACATTGCAGGAAAAACCGTTTAATTATTTTGCATTCCTTAGTAAAATTAGTCGCTTAGCAATTCTTAGAACCATGAAAGTATCCATCAAGTCGTTTTACTAGAGTTAATTAATTAATTCATGAGTAATTTTAAGAAATAACTCTCTTTTGCATTTAGCGCTTGATCAAAGCCATATTTTTCGTGAAAACTTTGTGATTTGCCACCATTATCGATCTACTATAGTAGATGCCATAGTTTGAGCCCGGGAAATTCAATTTTTTTTTGCAATTTGCAGGTCAGTATCAGGTTGTATGTTGATTAAAATATCATTCACGACGCGCGACGGTAAAAAAAACCGGCCAAGTGCGAGTCGGACTCGCGCACGAAGGATTCCATACCATTATCTAGAAAAACGGCAAAAAAATCACGTTTGTTGTATGGGAGCCCCCTAAAATATTTATTTTATTCTGTTTTTTTAGTATTTGTTGTTATAGCAGCAACATAAATACATCATCTGTGAAAATTTCAACTGTCTAACTATCATGGTTCATGAGATACAGCCTGGTGACAGACGGACAGACAGACAGACAGACAGCGGAGTCTTAGTAATAGGGTCCCGTTTTACCCTTTGGGTACGGAACCCTAAAAATGGATGACAAGAGTGTCGGTAAAAAGTGTCCCTGGAGCACTCTTTTAAATCAAGATATTACAAAATCCTGGATACATCAAACATAACGCCTGTATTCCGCGAAGGGTTAAGCAGTGTGGAGTTAACGGTGTGTGGTTTATGATCAGTAAACAGGACAAAATTCGACTTACTTAATCAGTGACGTCTTCCATCTTGCTAATTTCCTGGTTAGTAATGACTGTGATGTTTATTAAATCTCAAGGAAGACATTGCGTGAATAAATAAGGAAATAATTTGCTTCCCAGACTTCATCTGATTCAGGAAGTACAGTTATTATGTGTGACATATTAATAACGACATAAGTATCTATACAGCATGTAAAAACCACCGAAAGGGGGCGCCTGGGTACCGCAATAAAATTACAAAAAGTAAATAAAAAAAAAATTAAAAATGTGATGTTATGAATGTTATTACAATTTCAAATTCACGTTTTTAGTTCTAGAATTACCCCAATTTCAATATAAATTAGCACATTTTCTACAAAGGTCATAAGTTATGTACACACCAGCTAGACGAAGCGGCGACCGCCCGCGCCCCAAGTAAAAACCCGGTAAAATTCCCCATTGAAAAAAAAGTAGCGGCGTATTATTTTGGTTCTTTTTTTTTCTAAACCACATAAATAGACTTTCAGTACCTATGATTCTTAACAGCACTCTCACGGATCGAACACGGTTTTTTTACACGCTGTATAGTTACGCATAAACCTAAGGCTGCCATCAGACGGACTGCATTCTTGCAGTTTGAATGCAGTTTAGTACGACTGCAATACTCGTAATGTACTGGTAACGGCATTCAAACTGCAAAGCAGTTGGAGTGCAGTTGAAACAGTTGAAATGCAGTCCGTTTGATGGCAGTCTTACCCAAATGTCCTTTCTTTGGAATTGTTCGTCGAGTCGTTGAGCTCTTTAAGTTCTGATTTGAGCTCCACCATTACTGACAAATGCTTGCACTGACTGGACAGGTCCACTCAAATCTGTGTGGTTCTTTCCTCAAAAGACCATTTCAGACTCGAATTTACATGGTCCTCATATGGCTTGACCAAGATTATGTCTGGACTTTAAAAGAGACTGTGACCTCTGAGTTTGTTTCGGCCTTTCTTCTCAGAGTTGTCAGATAGGAAACGCCGACTTCATCTAGCTTATTTTTAATATTTTTTAATATGACGTGTAAAAGTGATTCCTATATCCTATTTACAGAATAAACAATTTCATTTCATTACAGTTACATAAGATTCAAAAGAGATTTTCTCAAAAGTACCTATATTTAGACATCTTATGGTGTTTCGAACAAAGTACTCTCGTGGCCAAATTGAAATAGGTGTTATTTAAAGTTCCGTAGCCGAAGGGCGCCAAAAAGAACCCTATTAGTATCCGTTGTCCGTCCATCCGTCTGTTTGTGCGGACTTCAATAGCACAATAAGTCTCGATGTTTTGACATGCCACTTTTGGACCATGCGAAGCAGGGCGGGCCACTGCCCGCCCTGCTTCGCATGGTGTTTATTTACTAGTGAGTAAATAAACAAAAGGTAATGGATGTACTTGCATAACATCACGCCCGTTCCTTTGCGTCCAGCGCTCGGTGTGGTAACACGTCGCGTTCTGGTTTGCAATTAGTGAAACACGTGTCGATTTCTTACAGGGTTTTTTAGGACTCTTGAAGAATAGTCAAGCGGAATAGGTTACCAAATATATCTACGTCTGTTGTATTTTTTTAACATCACGCCTGTATTACCTACACCACCCACATTTCGCCAGTTATGTTTGACTCCCATGTCATAGGGGGCGAGCCTTTCATCGGATTGCCATCAACCGGGCACAAATCCATACTTCGGGCTGCTACTGCGAAATCCCAGATAGAAAAACCCAATAACACTGCCCGACCCGGGGATCGACCCCAGGACCTCAGGCTCAGCAGTAGCGTTTGCGACCACTAGACCAACGAGGCAGTATGCTTGCTGAATTCCTATTTCCTATCGGAGCAGGCCCCCGGTAACCAAGGCAACGAGTTGTTATCGAGAATTACCGAACGTAGACTCAAAGGGTAATTTGTCCGTGCTCGTACTGCGGATGGATCGCATTTCGATCCTGCTTACAAAGGAAAGGGAAAATTTACTCCTGATCAGTAGGTACAGTCGATTAACACTTGAGTAACTTGAGTTTTTTTAATCTTAATTATTTATTATAACCCAGTAGCTGGGTAATACGATACCCCTTGGTTAGACTGGTTGTCAGACTTTCGGACTTCTGACGACTCGTAACGACTGTCAAAGATCCACAAATGACAGCTGGGACCAACGGCTTAACGTGCTTTCCGAGTCACGGAGGAGTCTCGATATGTGAAAATGGTCACCCATCCACGGACCAACCCCGGCAAGCGTAGCTTAACCTGATGGATCGACCCAAGCGGCGGTTATTACTTAGCCACGAGCTCCTCCTCCCATATAAAGGCAAGTAACACATTAAATGTATT
Source organism: Lithophane ornitopus (assembly GCA_948473465.1). Lineage (NCBI taxonomy): Eukaryota > Metazoa > Arthropoda > Insecta > Lepidoptera > Noctuidae > Lithophane > Lithophane ornitopus. Next base: position 13,339,847 of record OX419622.1, on the reverse strand, counting down.
CAACCTTCGTAACAGCCGTTGCTTGGCTGTATGATGTAATTCCGCTGCCCTGTCCATTCACTAAACTTTATGAATGTAGGTACGTCGCGATAAGATCTCTGTTCGTGTTTCTCTAGAATTCTACTAAATTATGATGTGGATGCTGAGATCGCGTCGTTAAGGTGTGTTTAGATGACGCTTTACATTACTGTGGAATTGTCATTTTCATGTGAACTCGTGTTAATTATAATGCCGTTAGCACCTTGTTAATTCCTGAATAAAGTCTGTCGAAAATCAGCAAATGCCTTAGTACTGGCAAGTTGTATAGCGCCTTCGGCAGCCACCTATTTGTCCTCAAAATAGGGTAATATCCTTACTTCATATTCCCCAAACCCTTCTCTTATTTTTCAGGTCCTTTGAACACGGAAAATTGGAAAATAGTAATATTTTCAGTTACCCCGTAGTGTACACCCGACTTTATACAGAAGTAGAATACATTTGGAAAGTATTTCCAGTAAAACTTGTATAACTGGCCCAAAATATAAAACAGGCAAATTACTGGCCGGTAAATATTATTTTTATGTTTTGTAATAAACTCGGAAAAGTGCGACAAATCTCATTCAAGAACTTGTTTTTTGTTTATTCAGAGGATACCAACCTTATTATGTTAATAAAACACACGTTACTTATTATACATTTTATGTAAAGCTTACGATAACACTACCGACTTGTTAAACTTATATTAAAATAACTTTAAATTCGGAAGTCGGTGGCAAAATCGAAAATTCAAAACCAAAGCCCGACTTCCGAAATTAAAGTTATTTCTACTTTGTAGTGAATTTTTTGGAAGTCGGTTGTTTTTGTTTTTTTTTTCCTACCAATCTTCCTGTCGTAGAGCAGTGGTGGCCCAGTGTTAACGGCCACGACTTACGAGTTGTAGGTCGTAGGTTCGAACCCTGACAGGCGCTTTACTTTGTGTAAATTATTTCATCGCCACTGCTCTCAAAAACGGTGAAGGAAAACATCGTGAGGAAACCGGCATTTTCTAGAACCAAAAATTCGAAGACATGTGACATCTACCAACCCGCACTGGGCCCGCGTGGTAGATTACGGCCCGCTCCCTCTCACGGAGAGGAGGCCTGTGTCCCAGCAGTGGGAACATTATAGGCTGATTATGCTTATGCTTCCTGTCGTGTACGATCTCCGGCCATGTTAGCCCTGCAAACACTATCAGACCGTCACATCAACTTGCAGTCTTGCACCTATTAGTTAAAAAGCTTTCGTGTCGTACCCCGCTTCTATCTTAGCAGGAGGGTGATGGTAGCGTCATTAATCTACCGGATACCGAAAGTTACAGACAAGCATGCTGGTGCCGGCAGTTTAAGTGTAACTTAAGTCAAACAAGGCTTGTAACTTTATATTGTAGAGTTCTAAGTTGTTCACAAACTCTTTACGAGTCTGTGACTCGACTTGACTTCTACATTGTGCAACGCGAGAATTCTTTCCAATAAGAAAGTTTAAGAAGGTTCTTTACATATACTTAAAAATCGTGTTTAGATATCGATAGTATCGATACCTAAGCACGGTTTTTCGAAACTTTTTTTCGAGTTTTGCTAGCTAATTTAACATGACCCTGTAGTTTTTTAAGTATCTTGTAACACTTACCTATTGCTGAACATGAGTTCGTAATTACCGCTTCTTGGCTAAAATGTTGGGTGTATAGGAATTTCTGTGGATCGGAAATGTTCCAAGAATACCTTTCCTGGAAACTTCGGATAGGAAAACCTTAGTGCCATTTCCAATCTATATTTTCTATCTACCTACAAAATATAGGTACCTACCTATTGGCAAGAGGTCAACGGACCATAGTTACAGGTACCTACGTAGGTACTTTATTTCGACGACTATATTAATACTATTATTATTATTACTTACATTACAGATTTTCTCCTAAAGTTTTGAATTTTCGAAATCATACTAAGTATGCTGAATTACACGAAAAAAATGCTTTTGAATTCTGCGTAAGTATTTGTATGTTGATGCGTTCTGCGAACTAATCAATTTTTTTTGCGCATGGATCGAAATCTCACCTAAATACATGTATCAAATCTGATGGATTTAAGCAATTATCATGTTATAATGCAGACATTGTACCTAAATGATGTAATAGATATTTTTCAAGATCTTGTCTTCATCCGTTTTGGAGACAGACAGTCTGACATGACATACCCACGTTCTAGTAATGACTCGTGAAGTCGTGAGAAACACTTCGTATATGTATAGGTAGTTATGTACAATATCCATTCCAATTAAATATTACATCAACTTCTGCAATTCAACTGATTTTCAACCTTAGCTCTGTAGTGTAAGGTTGGTATTCCCGTGCTTGGATCTCGAAATGATGATAATTTTTACCGCGAATTCGTACTGGATCATCTTCTATGGAATTGATGTAGGAAAGTTAAATTATTTCCATCCGTGATAATTCTGAATTTAGCTGGAACTTTATAAGTACCTACCTATCGTTATTAAATTCGCTTCTGTAACAATGATTGTTCACAAAATATAATTAACTGTAAGTTGGTGAATAGAGTTTTAATGAGCTCTATTCTGTTACGAATTTCATAAGAAATGACTAATGATGAGCTATTCTTCTCACAAATCGTATTAACAATTTCTTTGAACAATCAATTTCATCATTCATGTAATGACTATGTCATTACATTCTTCAAAGAAATAGTTAAGTGTCATTATGTCATTTACATAACCCAGTGGGTGCACAATAAAGATCACCACAATATTTTCTTATATAAGGTTAAATTAAATTATCTAGCGAAACTTCACATACTTGAACTTGGATGATCTGAGCACTTCTAATTAGTTTATCTTTGGGAATAAGCCTGTAAAACACTTGAGATAATATAAAATAACATAACTTACATCACACCTGTAATCCCCGAAGGGTCCGGCAGAGGTGTATCTATAGTAACAACCACATTACACCAGTGTGGGGGCGAGCCATCAACCGGGCACGAATCACTTGAGACGAAATTCCTATAAATTAAAATGTTATTACAATGCATCGTAGTATCTGGAATATAATATGTAGGTATCCAATACGCACATTATTGGAAAATATTACTTGATGTTAGGTAGGTACAATATTGTGTACCCGACAGACGAGATCTCATCCATTATCTGTTGATATACTTAACATTTTCTTTGGAATCCACTACATTCCTAGAAGTTATCCCGTCTATAAGAAAAAAGCGACCAAGTGTGAAACGGACTCGCACACGAAGGGTACCATCTGTACCACCGTACAGGAACTACAAAATTTAACACTATACATAATATACAGGTTGTAAGGGTAAACACCGTTGTCACTCAAACCATGGATGGTGAACTTAAATATAATAATACGTGAACGAAAACAACAAAAAAGAAACGTTATTTTCATTAAAAGATTTTAAAAAGTTTCTATCAGACACCGAGCTCGCTAGTGAAACAGGTGACTGACTGAGGGAGGGGTCGCGCTTGCGGCCGGTCAGGTCACGTCCCACACCCCCCGCCCGTGTTAGGACGCAAGTTCGTTGCCCTAGCGCATAGGGCAACGAACTTGCGTCTCTTGTAGTAAAAAGTAGATTTAAAAATAAAATAAAAAAGTTGTAATTTTCCATTGATTTTACGTTCTATAAATGAAACTGGTTGCAAGGATAACCGTGTTTACCCAAACACCCTGTATACATTTTACTTTTTAAACGCCTATGAAGACACTTTTCTTGTATGGGACCCCTTTAATTTTTAATTTTTATTATTTGTTGTTATGTCGGCCATAGCAGCACACTCTGTGAAAATTTCAAGTGTGTATCTATAATATTACGGTTCAAAAGATACAGCCCTGTGATAGACTGACGGACAGCGGGAACTCTTTGGGTACGGAACCCTAAGAACTATTCAGTCTTTACCATGTTATGTCCTTCACAATAAATACCTAATAAAAGTCACAAGAAATAATAACTTGAGTGCATAACATACCAAGTTATTTCGCAAATGAACACAATTTTTTCTTAATAAAACATCGTCCGTACAGCGCTGGCCACACTGAGACCGAAGCGAAGTTCGTTTAGTTTCTCTCATGTAGCTACGTTGTCTTTTCGTAGGTACCTACTTCGGTTCAAACCGCGACCTATAAACCGAAGTACTTAAGTATATGAAAAGGCGGCAGCTGCATGAGCGAAGCTGGAGTGCATCAGGAATGTTTGCCCAAGCACATGACATACTGATGGTTTCAATACCATCCTAAAAAAGGATGCGTCCATGATGCGCAGACTGCGTGGGAGCGTCAACGGTATTCTGAAAGCGATGTTGCGCCATTATGGCGCATTAGGTACGTGAACATGAGCATGTACCCGGTGCGTCAGGTGAGTGCAAGAGATACATGAATAAAATTGAAATTTTGTATTACATTTGTTACTAACAGTCTAACATAGCATATGTATGTAGTAGTGTGGATTACTAACATCATATGGATTAAGGTCTGAATTAAAATATTGTTATTTTTTATTTTATTCATAGCGAAGTTCGCTTCGGTCCCAGTATGGCCTGGGCTTAACTCCGTGATACGATTCCAAGTAAAAGCAATTATAGTTAAATTAATTTTGTAAAAACGTTACTCGGACGAAAACGTCGAAAAACAATTAATAAAAGTGAGTCCACAAAAAGGCGAGCATGTTTTTTAATTATAAATTATCTGTCTCGGTATGTCGACTCGTGAGTAAATTCAAAGTAAAAGAAAAAACGTATAAAGTGCAGTCGATTTCACATTTCTCTGAAACGATATCGGACGGTTTTAAAATTAATGCTGGTAAGTCGACAAGGAATATTGTAGTTAAATATAAATATTGGTAATAAATTTTATTATCATAATTGTTTTTTACACGTTGATATATCGATCGCAAGCGCTACTGCTGAGCATGAGGTCCTGAGTTCGATTCCCTTGCGGCCTCACGCCCCTAACCGCCGCGCCGCCGATGGAGACAACCTGGGCGTCGGGAATCCCAGGCGGATTCCCGGCCACCAAAGGCGCGGGCTTGCGGACGGCGAGAAATAGGTAGCTCGCCGTCCGATAAGGTGGAACACGACGCGCCATCGACCTGGGCCTGGTCCTTATCTCAAAGAGATGTCAGCACAATTGGCGGGGTCCGCTAGGACCGATGCCTGCCAGGGTTGCGGGAAAGTCCGAAAGGGATACCGGGACCTTCGCAACAGGCAACTAAAGGAACACGGGTGGGTTTTAGTCCGTAAAAGTCTGACACGCTCTTCCACTCTGCGAGCGGGATGATTCATTTGATGATTTCTCACCACCAAAAACAAAAAAAAAGGTCGGGCAAGTTATTGAGTTTTTCTGCCTGGAAGTTCTGAGTAGTCACCCGGAGTCTGGATTTGTGATTGTTTGATGGCAATAGGCTCGCTGTCTATTACATAGGATGATGTGACTAGCGAAATGTGGGTGTATTAAGTATATCTATATCTCTGCCCACCCTTCGAGAAAAAAAGGCGTGATGTTATATTGAAAAGGTATTACGTTTCGTTTCGCATTCCGTTGCAGTTTTTCAGCAATAATTTCAGTGACGTCTGTAGTTATGCTGGGTGACGCATTGGATTGCGATTTGATTTATTTTTAGCGATTCCTGAAACTCTCTGGTTTGACTTCAATTCGTGATAATGTAGGGATGGTTATTAGGTAAGTACGTACTTGGGTAATTACCAAAACCATAGTAGGCACCAAAGCTACAGTTTCCCAGAAGAGCGGTGGCCGCCACATAACGGCCACTGTGACGAGTGATGTCATGAAAATGATGGCAGTGAGGTTTGACTTGAGGTATACGGTGCCAATAAACTCTCTTTAGGAAAACACACCAAATAACTTTCATAAAAATAACGTTTCAGTGACGTCTTTCGCCGGTAAATTGTGGACGCTATGTGGCGGCCACCGCTCTTGGACCATCTGTTCTGAGAACAATGTGTTTTGAATTTTACCAAATTAATAATTAAGTTTGTTACTTACTAAACCAGGTGGAGCTCGTGGCTAAGTAATAACAGCCGCGTGGGTCGATCCATCAGGTTAAGCTATTCTTGCTGGGGTTGGTCCGTTGTTGGATGACCATCTTTACATACCGAGACTCCTCCGTGCCTCGGAAAGCATGTTAAGCCGTTGGTCCCGGCTGTCATTCGGTGATCTTTGACAGTCGTTACGGGTCGTCAGAAGCCTGAAAGTCTGAAAACCAGTCTGCGGAGGGCTGTCCCTGTAGGTATTATCAATTTTACATGGAGCGATATCTGACCTCCACAAGTCCACAACCCAGTTACTAAGTAAAGGCTCTTACATACTGGCGCGACTTTTAACAAAACAATTTCTGAGAAAACTTCACGGCAAACAATGCAGCGGCGTCGCGTCGCGTCACAAGTCGCGGCAGTATGTAAGAGTCTTAACACGATACATGATAAACTCTTATCCTACAGAACAATAAATTCATGTTGCTGCCTGAACCCCGACGGCTTTTATAACCCCTCATTAATAATTAAAAACTGATTTAGCACTAACCACAATCATGATTCATGAATGCATGAATATTTTCATTTCAATATCCGCATGAAACAGCACTTCCCGGAGATTTTATTAGCATTTTATGTTAAATCTAGAAATGGCAGGTATTCGTATTACACATGTAAACGAGGCGTTGCATAATATACCTACTTGAATACACCCAAACCATATCTGATGTAATCTGGTGATACCCATATCAAGTCATCGAGACACTTCGTGGGACGGACGGAAAGTACGGCTGTCATTTGAGAGTCGTTACGGGTAGTTAATCAATCATTCAATCTGCGTAGCCTTTTTCCCAACAATGTTGGGGTCGGCTTCCAGTCTAACCGGATGCAGCTGAATACCAGTATTTTACATGGAGCGACTGCCTATCTGAGGCCCTAGACAAAGTGACATTCTATCAGCGATAACGATGATGGAAAAGGCAAAAATGTATAGGTCTAACATAAGCTATCGAAAAGCTTATCCTGTTGAAGGTCGTTGTAGAAATAAGAAACGCTTTCGAAGCGATTGTCACTTGTCTAGGCCGTCTGACCTCCACAACCCAGTAACTGGGTAATACGATACCCCTTGATAAGACTGTTGGAGAATCGTTACGGCTAGTCAATAGACCAAAAGTCTGACTTAACAGTATTTTTAAGGGGTATCGTAATCGTATTACCCAGTAACTGTTTTGTGGAGGTCAGACAGGCAATCGCTCCATGTAAAATACTGGTATTCAGCTGCATCCGGTTACGACTGGTAGCCGACCCCAACATAGTTGTGAAAACGCTGGCAGATAATGATTTGAATACCTAACCACCTATATCTGATGTAATCTAGTATCTACCTGAAAATTCGCGGAAGGCGATTATTATTACTAGAGATATAATGCGGTCATTGGTTATAACTTATAATTATTGGCTATAATGTTACAAACACATGTCATGTATCATACCTCATACCTTGCTTGGATGTATGTGCGGTTTTAAATATTATAACTACGTGATAATTACAGTATTTGTACATTGCTAGATCCGCAACGCAGTTCTGATTCTACAAAGGATATAGCCTGATTAATATTTGGTTAGAAAAAGGGTCGTATTTCACCAATACCGACCATGCTGCTGAAATACTAGTCTTGTCCCCAAAAAATAAATATGACAAAGCTAAAATTATTCAGGGCTAAATGTACCTTTAATCCTAATCCTAACTTTAATTTAAATGCGAAAGTGAGTTTGTTTGTTTGTTACGCTTTCACACGAAAACGGCTGAACAGATTTGGATGAAGTTTGCCACATAGGTAGGTCATGACCTGGGTTAGGACATAGGATACTTTTTATCCCGATATTCCCACGGGATCGAGACTATTACGACTCAAACCGCGGGGTGCACATAAATAGTTTTAAACCACACATTTGTTGCGAAGTGGAGGCATTAATAAGCCAACCCTACTCTACCGTACTTATGTTGAAATTGATGGTGAAAGCCGCCGAATGACCCGACCACCGATCCATTAGCAATCCCCGAGTGATACAGGTACGGACCGTCATTATGAGTGTATACTAACCTATTTTTTACTACCGACGCAAAGTATAGACTCTGTTCTCGTGTCGCAATCGACAAATATATGTACTTAGAGAAATTGTAACAACGTGGTGTGAACACTGAACATATTTTAAATTTAACCCAGTACCTACCTACTTTGAAAAATTAATGGGCAGTGCTAGCATAAGTTTTTCGTTACATCTTGACATAGATGGCATTTGGATTGTCAAAATATAGATATCTATTACTGGGTAACGGAGTTTTTTTTTTTTTGTGTTAAAAATCAAAATGCTCGCGGTTTGCCAGTGAGCCATGGAGCGCAGTATCCTGGGGGTTCGAATTTCGGACCGCATATGGAACACAACACTTCGCGCCAAAACCAAAATCAGGGACGCCAGAAAGCCGCTAAGCTTAAGTGGAACTGGACTGTCATGTCTGCCGCATGTCAGATGACAAATGGGCTAAGAGAACCACCGATTGGGTCCCACATAACGCACGACGACATCGCAGCAGGCTGAGACGAAGCTGTCAGGATAAGCTTGACTCCTACTGAATGGACTGGCACTAGCAAACAAAAGACGGAAAGAGAGAGGGAGGGAGTGGATAAGAGAGGGGGAGGCTTTTGTCCTGCAGTGGGACAATACAGATAGTTACATAGATTAGATTTGAAAAATCAAATATGATATGTACTCTGCGATCCCTGTATCGTCTGAGGAACTTTTTGCCCGCTAAGACGAAAACTATGCTTGTGCAGACTTTAATTTTCCCCATCATCGACTATGGTGACGTGTGTTACTTTGACTTGAATGCAGTTTTGTTGGATAAGCTTGACAGACTACTCAACAACTGTATTCGGTTCATTTTCAACCTGAGGAAATATGACCATGTTTCGAGCTATAGGTCTGAGCTCAAATGGATGTCCATTCGCCAAAGAAGAAGTTTGCGTGCTCTGACCACGCTTTTCTCCGTTCTGAACTCTCCCACTCCTCCTTCTTATCTTGTGTCTCACTTCCAATATCTATGTTCTTCACACACTAAGAATCTGCGTTCTTCTAACAATCTTCTCTTACTCTGCCCTTCTCATACTTCTGACATGTTCATTCTTCTTTTCATATTCAGTCCATTCTTCTTTGGAATGCGCTTCCTCTTGATATCAGGACGGCCACCAGTCGGTATGCATTTAAGCGGAAATTGCAGAGATTTTTTCAAAATAAATAGAGTAGAGCCATATACACCTCTCTGCGTTGAATTTGTATATTATGTATATATACATATATATATATATATTATAGTAAATATGTATGTAAGTATTTATGTATCATAAGTTGATTGCGTATTTATGTACTGTAAAAACTGTTTTATCTATAATGCATTATGATATATATATTTTTCCTTATTTTTTTTTCTTTGTTCCTCTCAATCAGATCACCCGCCATCTAATCTCTTCACCATCCTTGGTTGACTGGTAGAGAATGCCTAAGGCATTAAGTCCGCCTTTGTACCTATTTATTTTTTTTGTGTGCGAAAAGTTTAAATAAATAAATAAATATGGCTAGAAAGAGGGATGGCTACTGAAATGATGGCTGAAAGAGATGTTGAGGAGGAGAAGATATGCTGAGCTTACTACAAATAAATAAATAATTAGATGACAGCTGATAATGATAAGGATCTGAAGACCGAGACTGCGTTGACGTCGACCCCAAATAAATTGGGATAAGGGCAGGAAGGATATGTGACATCTATCAACCCGCACTGAGCCCGCGTGGTGGATTACGGCCCACTCCCTCTGACAAAGAGGAGGCCTCGTGTCCCAGCAGTGGGAACATTATAGGCTCATTATGATTATACTTATGCAGGAAGATGTCGAGGAAGACTATCCTAAAAAAAACGTTACGCATATTTTATAGGCACTCGTGTTAAGGATACAGGTCGAAATTATTCAAATCAATGGCGACAACGAACGCCATTCATCACCTGTAAATAAAAAAGGTGTACTTCATAATAACAATAGTTACAACGTTGTAGTTAACGATACGTTTTACGATGACGCCGACAGACTAGTTATGTAATGAATTATTAATGGAACAAAGTATTATGTCATGTTGGTCTGCTTTGTCGATACTCGATGGCGGATATAAAGGTGTGAGTGATAAAAGTGTTGCCTGTTATTATGTTCACACGCAACGTTACCCAGTGTAGTTACAAGTTGTAAACCTTGTACTGTTACTTTAATTACATTATACTGTTGGGATGGTGAGATAAAATCCCGCCTCTTATGAATTGGCCATCCCAATAGTCTTCTACTTCCTGCCCTTGTCCCATGTTACTTGGGGTCGCAGCAAAATCATTCACTCCCTTTTCATTCATATTCATATGTTCAATATCGTGTGCCGGGATTAAGCTTGAATTATTTACGAATAGTATCCAGAAAAAAAAACGTATCTTTTCTTTGAAAAGTAACATTGTTGCGTAATGTATTTTGTTTTTATTTATTCTCTTCAGTTGTTTCTATGTTTAACTCTCACGCTGTTTGTACCGTTTTGTCAATTTTATACATAGGTTTATTGTAAGTGGAAACTTGTAGCTGGCTTTCTTCTACATATTACTTCTGACTATTCGAATGTATTAGCTGTAAGTTTTCTTAAAATAAATCAAATAAAATAAAATATCATTCCTAACACAATCCAATCCTTCCTTCAAACCAAATTAGCACCTAAATCGTTGAAGCATGAACTTGAACACGCACAGAACACAGAACAGGAATTCCGTCACTGAAATTCCTGTTTTGTATCAGTACTAACGAGCAATTCAAACCACCAAGTAACCGAATACCTACATAAAGAAATATTTTTAATTATCATCAACTACATTGTAGCTGCAAGATAACTTACAAAAAATCAAGTTAATTGTCGAAATAATTACACACAAAAAACATGGCGGTCTCATAATTGACCATAACTATTTTTTGTTCCGTTGTTGGTAATAAAATTATAATCAACGATGTATCGGCGTCGGTTTGTCTGTAAAAACATAATGTGGTTAGAACCTAAATGTGGTTATAACATAATATGTTATAACATAACATAAATGTGGTTATAACATAACATAATATCACGCTTTGTTTCCTCGAAGGGTTATGCAGAGATTTAACACCCGGATTTCGCCTTTAAGTCCCATGTAAATTCCGAGAAATTCCCAACAGAAAACCCCAATAACACTTTGCCCGACCTGGGAATGGAACCCAGGACCTCATCCCCAGCAGTAGCGTTTGCGACCACTAGACCAACGAGACCAAAACAGTATTTTTTTTATTCCAAAGACTGCCTTAATGAATTATTGCCGTCGACTCATGAGTGGTCTTCACTTGATTGAAAGCAATATACAGAGTTATTGGTAAACACCAACAACCTCTTAAAAAAAACAGCTGTTCCGTACATTTATGTTCGCATAACTCGTCAAAATGTACGGAACAGCTGTTTTTTTTTTCGCGATTTCATATTTGTTCCCATAGTAAAAGTTGTTCATAATTATGAGTACAATGACTCCATAAGAGGCTGTTGGTGTGAAATGAAATGAAATGAGATTGAAATGAAATGAAATGAAATTGAAATGAAATTGTTTATTCTGTAAATAGGATATCGGAATCACTTTTACAGGTCATACTAAAACAAAAAAAATAAGCTAGATGAGGTCGGCGTTTCCTATCTGACTACTCTGAGAAGAAAGGCCGCAACAAACTCAGAGGTCGCAGTCTCTTGTAAGGTCCAGACATAATCTTGGTCAGGCCATAAATATGAGGACCATGTAGATAAATGTCTGAAATGGTCTTTTGAGGAAAGAACCACACAAATTTGAGTGGATCAGTCCAGTCAGTGCAAGCATTTGTCAGTAACCGAGGAGCTCAACGACTCGACGAACAATACCAAAGAAAGGACATTTGGGTAGGCCGCATAAAGTACTCAAACTGCCAGACCATCATTAAAACTGAGAAAGAGGAGATAATAAAAATGATCCACATAGTCCTCACATTCACAATAATTAAAATAAAATAATACTTTACAAAGTAATAATGTCAATGTGTTTTACCAAAAACCCTGTATAAATTAGGTAGAACAGAACTGACAGAAGAGTGGATGCTGTAGCTACCAGCTACAGCCTACAGACAATTTATCACTTGGTTTAAAAACGGTGAAGGAAAACATCGTGAGGAAACCGGCATGCAAGAGAGATATTTCTCGACGGCCTGTGAAGCTAAGTCAGAGGCCTCTGACACCAGGTTAGTCACTGCCACACGAGCGTGACATTTAGTCAACTTTATCAAACCGCTTTGCCGGTGGGTAGAAATTCAAGAAACGTTCTATAAACATACAAATAAATAAAATTGAAGTGTCTGTTTGTAATGTCAAAATAACAGCATTTTACTAAATGCATTATGAAAGTATATACCTACGGTAGTACTTACTTGTAACAAACAATCAATTTTTGGTCCACGCGGGCGAACCCGCGGGCAGCAGCTAGTTTGAAATTCACATCCAAGCCTAGTTACTTGAAAGCTTCCGGGAACGCAAATATTTGATAATGTCATAAAAAAAGAGTTAAAACAAAAACACAAGCGTGGGTCGGGAATTTATTCCAGAGACATATTAGTCACTTCGCACGATCGTACTAAACCGTGGGCGTGTATTCTAACATTCAGAATTAAAACATTATTTCTCAGCAAGCAAAACCACGGGAAAGGTCTTGTGTGAAACCGGTTTCCTGGACATGACTGTCATATCCAGGCCGGATACCTACTAATGCTTCGCAACGGCAAGCTCTTCTGCGAATTTGATTGGCCAATCGAAAAGGCTCTGAAAAGGTTTCGTCGAAACAAATATTATATTTCGTTCTATAAATGAATAGCGTTCATTTCTGCGTATTACAAATGATTGGAAATTCCAAGAGTTTGAACGTATAGGGGCTAACTTAACTATTTATAAACGTTGCTTAAAGTTATTTAAGCAACGATTTGCGACTGTTTGTCCATACTTTTTTGACGTTTAAAGCAGCGGTTATAAGATTTATTTATTATGTTTTATGAGTACTTATAATTTTTTTATAGTGAAGCGAATTATTCGTACCTAATACCTAATACCATTATCCGCTGTAGGTGTTTAGGGAGACGACGACGTGGCCGCAACGTTGCACAGTGGTCTGAAAATCGAGCTCCATACACATACAAACAAAAACGAAAAAAAAAAAAAAATGTCTCTGGTATACCCCCCTTTACGTGATATTAACGTATGGAAGGTATTAGTAGCTCAACGCGAGAGAAAAAAAAGTTTTGTGTTGTGAGAAAACAATTCAAGTAGATTTTTTCGAAACTGAATGGAACTGAAGGTCCGGTACTCACACGAGCTGTTGTACCATATACGGCGATGGTGGTGCGGTGACGACGCGGCGGCGGCGTTTCAGCGTTCATTCTACATGGTTACGCGGAGCGGTGTCGGCGCGGCCGCGGTGTCGTCTACACGATTCCTAATAGATGTTATTCGTCGTGAATTTCTAGTCTGAGATCGCCGAGCACTACAACCGCGATGCAAATCCAGAATTCTTAGTATTTTAACTCCATCAGCCTTAAAGAAATTGTTCTAAGTCTTTCATACTTTGAACAACACTGCACACGTTGGCGTTATGTAACGCTCTGGAATCGGTTCTTGCATACTTACTGAATTTATAACACTCAACGGTTTTTCTCAAACTACATAAAAAATCAGGAAAATATTTAATTTATTACGTAAGTACCTTCTATTGAATAGTTCGGTGAATTTAATATAAAAGTCTTCAAGGAAAACGGATGTCGATCTTTCGTCCCGCCTCTCAGAAACTAACGGTTCACAAGTTAACCTCCTCAAATTAGATAGTACACACGGCTACACATCAAGCTATACATTTCCAGTATAAGCTGATCTCGCATTTTACGGAAATCCTATACAATGCGAGATCAGCATAAACTGGAAATATATAGCTTGATGTGTAGCCGTGCGTACGATGAGAACCATTCAATGGAAAGTCCCAATCAAGTATTTTATTAAGGAAAGAAGCACATTACACTTCTTTCTAGGTACTTATATTTATTTGAAATTTTTTCTTCATAACAATATTATCGATCAACAAAACAGCATACAGTACCTCTTCGTAGACAGTTCGGTAAAATTAACGACATTAATAAAAGAACTAGCTAGGAGTTCGGTTATCCTACGGGGCGAACTATCGGGTTAAAAAGAACTACGTGCGTAGGTACCTACTATGTGCATCTAGACTGAGGGCCCGTTTTTTGACGGACGCTAGTGATGACGCTAAAGACTCAGCCGAATGCGCCGAGTCCATTTAGATTGCCATCGATACCCTAGGAAGAAGTATAATATACTCATCATTATGAACAACTTTCACAATGGGACAAAACTGGAAATCGTGAAAAAAATATCTGCGGTTCCCCACATTTTGACGAGCTATGCAAACATAAATGTAGGGAACAGCAGATTTTTTCGCTATTTCGGGATTGGTCCCATTAGTGAAAGTTGGTCATATTGATTAGTACAATGACCCCTGAAGAGGATGCCCATGAATTCAATTTCGCCCTGTATATTCGGTACGTGTATGATCTACACTAAAGGAGTGTGCTGCTGAGCATCCTTCTTCAGTTTTTATCCTCGGTTCCTAGTAAGAAAAAGACCTACCTACCCAGTAGTTATTGGAAACCAGAACCACGATAGTAGACTAATTAAATAAGTCTACCATCGTGTGAACATTTTCATCATCATTAATGAACGTGGGACTGAGTACCTAATCAGAATATTTTAACGAATAAATTTTATTGAAGTTTCAACTCTGCGAGCTGGGATCCAATCAACAAACCAACGGAAAAATCTACCGAGGCCTACCTATATAAAAGTGCCTTTGCTCGCGAGCAGCTTTTCGTAGCTTCCAATTTATCTACAAACCTTTGATTTTTAGGTAATACAAACCATATACACGTGTAGATACGTGTTTATGGGTAGTAGCGTAAATATGTACCTTGTATAGGTAGGTACAATACTATTTATTATTTATACTGTACTGTAATAAATACTTGTACTGTATTTATTTTTACTATTTAGTATTTACGCTACTACCCTAGGTCAATTAATGCTTTCAATCAAATTGAACAACCATTAAATGGAATCTCTTTGATGAACGTTCACTAACTGGTTTGAAATTGGTATTAATTAATAACAGTGAGGCTGCTCATTTACGTGGAATTTTGTTTGGTTTTATTGGTGTAGGAGTGGTTTTATGAACGTATTTTGTTTTAAGCCTCGTGCAAACTGGGGCGATATCGCGGGCGTGACATGCAGCGCAACACTTGTCGCGCCCGCGATATCGCGCCTGTTTGAGCTTTTATGCGGTGTGTGCTGTGTTGTGAGCAAGCGTGAGTGATCATGATCAATGTTCATGCCAGTATGACCCGTAAAGGCATTGTGTGACAATAACAGGCCGTTTTTGTTTTTTGTTTTTATTAATGCTATCTAGGTTCTTTTTCAGCTTTTGGGGTACCTAATCGAATAAATACATCCAATTAAAATCACCACGTTAGGTACCTACTGGTAATGTTCGTGAAACCTTTAGAGTAATTTCTCTTTACGAGCCTCCGCACATTGAGCCACTAGTGGCGACGACTAGTGGTCGCCACAAGTTGCGGACGCGATTCTCCATACATTTTGTATAGCATCGGCGCGGCGCACACTGAGTGTTTTAGAGGCCGCGTCCGAGCCACAAGCTGCGGGAGTCGACCGCGCTCGCTACTTGTGGCCGCGTTTTGTCGTTCGACTCGCGCGCAACACGGCCACAGTCGCCGGCTTCTCCCCGCTCCCGCGTCTCGCCTCTGTCGAGTACACTTGAACAACTGCTGCAAGTGGCAGCCACTAAAGGCCGCATCCAGCCACCAGTGGCTGCCACTGGTGGCGGCGTGTAGTGGTCTGACTGAACCACTGGTGGTCGCGTTTAGTAGCGGCGAATAGTGGCCATAATGTGCGGGGGCTCTAAAGGT
Organism: Lithophane ornitopus; assembly: GCA_948473465.1. Lineage (NCBI taxonomy): Eukaryota > Metazoa > Arthropoda > Insecta > Lepidoptera > Noctuidae > Lithophane > Lithophane ornitopus. The sequence continues at coordinate 13,323,660 of OX419622.1, read as the reverse complement.
TTCCCCCAAACTACTGAAACATCTGAAAATGTTTATGAAAAACCTACAGTACACCAATTTACTTTTCCTTTTTATTAATACCCGAGGTGAGAGATACTTCATAAATTCATGTTTATTCAATTTTACTCGCGTCGAGCGTGTTTATTGGCTGCAGCAAACAAAGGCCTTCGTTAGCAATTTCGTCTGTGCATAAAAAAAGCAATCAAAAAATATTTCGCGTTCAATATACAATTTTAAACTGATTCGGTGCGGCATTCTGTAGTGTTTGCACTGCGCTTAGCGTCGGCGTTCGTGCATGCATGCATGAGGGAATGCACGATGTAACTACGTTGTGTGATGTGAACGTAACGTTGGTATACAATGCTGACTTGTCACCACTGCGCCACGTTACAGAGGTGCAAGTTGCAGCCATGCTGAATGACACTGTGGTACGTCAATTTGAAGGCTGCTTCGATTGGATTGGTAGTCTATACAAGGCATCAGTAGAACAGCAGGGCCCTGTATAACAAAAGTTACAAGTCTACACGTTCACAAGTTACCTGGAATGTTAATTTTCGTTAAATTCATAGCTGGGTGGGTTTTAGTCAGAAGGGTAGAAATGATTTGACGACTTCCCACATTCAAAAATCAGGTACTATAGCATAATCAGCCTATAATGTTCCCACTGCTGGGACACAGGCGTCGTCTCTGTGAGAGGGAGAGGGCCGTAAACCACCACGTGCGCGCGTGGGCCCAATACGGGTTGGTAGATGTCACACGTCTTCAAATTTTCGACATAAGGCACTATATGTTTGACATATACGACGCCGACAGACACACTAAGCGCAATTTCGATGGAAGACATATTTCCATGGAATTCATAATAATTTCAGACGAATACGAAGGTTCTATAAAGCCATTTATTCGTTGAAACATATACACAAATAAATCGTAAATTCGCGATCGAACCTCAATGTCGCAAGAATATAGAATTTCCAGCGGCATATTCATCACATTGGATGAAATCACCGATGTCCAAAGTGCTCGGTTACCATAGTAACAAGGAATCAATAAGATCGACTTACCTTGTCTCAACTTCCAATGGAAATTAGGATGAATGAACTAAGCCCTCAAGATCGGAGATGCATTTTTACAAATGCTTCTTCATCACATTATTTGTACGGGGTTGTGCTAAAGAAGCTTCTTTGGCACAACACCCTCTCGTTAATGACAGTTGAAGGTTTATGAACTTAAAGAGTTGTATTGATAATTTTTATGATTATAATTGTATAAATCGAATCATATTTAGATCAACGACCAACCTGGTGATACTGAACTGCAAATTGCAAAAAAACGAAAGAAAAATTTGAATTTCCGCAAAATTCAAAACGACTTTGCACAAACCGTAAGTAGAATTTCGCGGAGCTAAAGTAAGAAAAGAAGGAGAAATTGTTTATTGTGCAAAAACAAGTTCTCAACTTTAAATTCTTTAGTGATTCAGAAAGCGAGAAACCTATCGTTACTATTGTAATCTTTGAAAAAGATCCGCACACACACTATAACCTCAGTACCTCCACGAGCTAGTCGAAATAGGATACATTATTACCTACGTGTTCTCGTATACATTAATATGTTATTGTATATGTTACTATTGTACTAACTTGAAGGTCTTCCCTTTCAGCGTTCGGTTCGGAATGTTATTCAATCTATTTTCTTCGCTATTGAGTGCGTAATATAATATTATTCTTTCTATTTTGATTGAAATGTCTGGTAATAAGGTTTCTTTGCTTTCATTATAAATACGAAAACCTAAAATAAATAAAGAAACGAATCGTTCTTTCGTAAACCAATGAAATAAAAGTTTGAAAAGAATCTGAAGACGATTATAGGTCCTTTTAAACGATTCTCAAAGATGAATAGGACTAGGTACAAGCTGATTTTGCGTCAATATTTGCGACGCCACACGTAAGCTATTTGTCTATTGATATTACTTTATAGCGGACGATAAATATGCTTCAGAAATTGGCGCTAACGCGCAACGATCGTTCGTTGGTCTTTCCCTAATTGCGTAATAGTAATACACAATCAATCACAATCTGAATCGATTTGAAACAAGTTTCTAATCCATTGCTTCATAAGTTCGAAAAAAAAACTACTCAACAACGTAACTAACGCAATGAATATTGTTAAACTGTCAAAATGAAACAGATTAGGTTACGAAAATAATTTAAGTTATACCTACCCAATTAGATAGCTGGGAATAAACATCAAACTGACGAACACTGGCAAATATAATTTATTAAATTCCCGTTCGTCCCACCAGTGGGACGAACGGGGGGAATACACGGGGAAATAGTGGCGAAGCCATTTTGTTTGTCTTAGTTGGCTAGTTGGATTGGTGTCTACCTCACAGACACGGATAGTCGGATACTGATAGTAGTTCAATTACAAAAACAATTAAATAGCCATTGTGTCAATTTGTGTCTCGCGTGGATCTAAGTTTGGGTTAATTACCTATATTCCGATACGAATACGAAGGGTTAATTAGATTCCGTAGAATGTTTTGGATAGCAATTTATTAATATGTTCGCGTAAATTACCACACACTATGATTAGATTCACGTCTTCCGCGAAATCATAGATATGTATACGTGTACTATCATAAATAGAACTAGTTCGCGGTAAACGCGAAATAGCATGCGCAAAACTGATGTAACATTAGGTATGTACTTACAAGAAATCCTAACTAATATTATCAATTTATGCGAAAGTAAGTTTGTTTTTTATAGCTGAAGGGATTTAGATGAAATTTGGCACATGGGTAGAAATATGAACTGGAATAGAATTTTATGCCGATATTCCCACGGGATCGAGACTTACGCAGGTGAAACCGCGGGGCGCAGCTAGTATTTAATAAAACGAAGTAAGTTAGTACTTCGACAAAAACCGATCAATATTAATAAAATGGAATTCTCTAATACCTGTTTGTAGTTGTGAACTTTCCGAGTAGTGCATTACCAGACTTATATTATTATCTACAAAAGCGAGTTCTGTGAAGAAGCGGTTAATAAACTGTCAATGTCAACCAGAGCAACCTTGACAGGAATTCTGAGAGCACTATCAGTTTGATTTTATCCATCTTGTCCAGTGGCTCTCAAAGTTTTGTTGACGTTACGAACGAGACTGAGAGGCGCTAGAATCCTAATTGGAGTGTTAGCACACGGCTTCCTTCGATAAACCACATTGTTAATAATTCTGCGAGACATTTTTATTGACATTTTTATTAACATTTAATATTACACGGAGGCAGGTATTGACTTTGTACTATGAGAAAGAGAATTCAGAAGAAGTCCAAAATGGAAAAAAATACTGAATAAAAAAACTTTTTACAAAAAAAGAACAACCGACTTCCAAAAAAACACAAAAAAGTGAAAAGTAACTTCGATTTCGGAAGACGGTAGCATAAACTAAAACTGAAAAGCAAAGAAACAAGTTTTTATTTTTCACTTTTTAGTCGTGATACCTACCCCACACAAATTCGATTGAACTACCTGCTATGTAAATAACAGTGACGGAGTCAAATAGAACATCGTCTATATAAACTAGGTGGAAAAAAATACGTAATATTGAAGTTAACTCAAAAACTACGCAAGCAAACTAAATAAAATTTATATGGGACCACCTCTGAAGCATGACCTACCAAACAAAAAAATAATCATCAAAATCGATTCATATTTGGTGGAGTAATAGCGCAACAAACATACAAAAATAAAAAAATGGTACAGTCGTATTGAGAACCTCCTCCTTTTTGAAGAAGTCGGTTAAAAATGGTTAATTATTCTTCATGGTAGCATTCAGATAACAATCTTCTGTAGGTATAATGTTGCTAACGAGACTCAGAAATATATCATCATCAGCCTATAGCAGTCCACTGCTGGACATAGGCCTCTCCAATTTCACGCCATTCAGCTCGATTCTCGGCAGCTCTCATCCAGCTGCTACCAGCCACCCTGCGAAGATCGTCTCTCCACCTAGCCTGATTCTACGGCTAATATGGCCGGCCTATTGCCACTTCAGCTTGCTTATTCTGTGAGCTATGTCGACAACTTTGGTTCTCTGCCGGATTACCTCATTCCGGATTCTGTCTCTCAGAGACACTCCAAGCATAGCTCGGTCCATAGCTCGCTGAGCGACCTTGAATTTATGGACCAGCCGTACCGTGAGTGTCCACGTTTCGGCTCCGTAAGTCATGACAGGCAGGACGCACTGGTTGAAGACTTTAGGCTCTGCGGAATACTCGATACAGAAATATATGAAATAATAGGTCTTTACCTATGAAATTGCCGTTTTGTATGAACAAATTTAAACGAATTTTTTTCATGAATTTTTTATTTGTATTAATCGAAGTAATCACCCATGCAATCAATGCATCTTTGCCATCGCAGTGGCAGTTTATTGATGCCCTTCTTAAAGAAATCAGCTGGACGGGAGGCAACAAATTCTTCAAAGGCATTTTGTACTGCCTCTCGGGTATTGAATTTTTTTCCCGCCAAGAAGTTATCCAAATTCTGGAAAAAGTAGTAGTCTGTAGGCGCAAGGTCTGGTGAGTAGGGCGGATGACGGAGAGCTTCCACCCTAGTTCGATATATTATTCGTAATATTAGGTCTTTACCTATGAAATTGCCATTATATATGATCTAGCTTTACTTCGGCTCTCCCTTGCAAGTTCCATTCCACGATGATGACGTTGTGTAATTATTGAATTCCGAAAACTGATACACAGACGTGTTTGATTAAAAAGCTTCAATGGAAGCGCCAGTAACATTCGATTATACTCGTAGATACTGGAAGCTACAGCAACGGGAATGACTATACCTAAGGGCCTACCCAACCTCAAATTGCTTAGCATGATCCCCCGCTATGCCGAAAATACTGCATTAATTACCCGACTACGGCGAAGAAAAAAGGAGGGTTATGATTTTGACCGGTATGTATGTATGTATGTTCATCTGTTCCCTCCTATCTTCTAAACCAGTCATCACAATTTGACAAATGAGGTATCGTTGGAAGCGTCTTGATTGTCCGCTGGTTATAGGCTATGTGACGTCACATAAAATAACCTATTTAGTCGTAGTTGGGTTTTAGTTTTTATTACTTATTTTTTAGTCGTAGTTGGGTTTTAGTTTTTATTACTTATTTTTTTTAAATTCTTTTGGGGTTAAAATATATATTTTTTTGAAATGTGCTCATTAAGCCTTTTCATTTGATACCCAACATGGTACGATTAAACATTTTTTTAATTTTTATTTCCTTACTTTATGTCTAGAGGTAGCCATTTTTAATTTAATGTGACGTCACATAGCCTATAACCAGTGGACAATCAAGACGCTTCCAAAGATACATCATTTGTCAAACTGTGATGAGTGCTTTAGAAGATAGGAGGGAACAGATAAATATACATACATACATACATACATACCGGTCAAAATCATAACCCTCCTTTTTTCTTCGCCGTAGCCGGGTATAAAGGTATAAACAAGACCCCACAGACAGACAAATTAAAAATCCGGAGTCACACGTGTTAGGGCATAAATCGAACAGATTACGTGTGACTCCGGATTTTTAACTTGTCTGTCTGTGGTGTCTTGTTTATACCTTTTTAGTCGTAGTTGGGTTTTAGTTTTTATTACTTAATTTTTTTTTTTTTGAAATATTTTGTTAAATTTGGGTATTGATGCTAGGTCCTATGTTTGACGAAAAAATGATTATAGAAAAATAAAACAAAAGTTACCTTTGAACCGAACTATAAACCGCTGGCTATAATACTCCGTTACTCGTCCTCGTTTTTTTTTTAAAATCCTATTTTTTTTTTTCTTTGAATAAAAAAAGATTGACCATAGAACTTTGAGAGCCTCTGGCCTGATAATAAAACGGGTTTTTATGTGATAATACGCAGAATTACTTTTTCTGTTCCCTTCCTAGTATTGATAAGAGTTATCGTACGTTAGAATCGCCTGTACTTGATCCACTCGAGTTGTATAGGTATGCCCTATATACATAAATCAGTTGCGTAATATTTCATAAGTACCAACTCATACATACCTACATAGTATTTTTTTTATTTGTCATTAACTGGTAGGTAATGTTTATATGCAACTAGCTGCGCCCCGCGGTTTCACCCGCGTGAGTCTTGATCCCGTGGGCATATCGGGATGACAAGTATCCTATGTCCTAATCCAGGTCATGGTCTAATACATATTACTAGCTACCGTCCGCGGCTTCGCCCGCGCGGTATGTCGATAAAAAGTAGCCTGTCCTTCCTCAGGGTACCATCTACCTCCTTGCCAAATGTTATCGAAATCCGTTCAGTGGTTTAGGCGTGAAAAGGTAACATACAAACAGACAGAGTTACTTTCGAATTTATAATATTAGTATGGGTAAAAGTTAGGATTGTTAGGATTACGCTGAAATCACAATAGTGCTAGCTTAATTATTGACCAGTAGTAAACAATAATGTACTGTAATTATACAGTAGATACATCATTGTTTAGAAAAATAAAGATATCTTTTATGTAAAAGGTAAAAATTTACTCTTACATAAAAGATAATCTTTCTTTTTAAGGCTCAAATTGCTTAGCATGATCCTCCGTTATGCCGAAAATACTGTAGCATTCATTTTGAAATAAATATATAATGTTAAAGTTGAGGATTGATGGTAGGTCCTATGTTTAGCGAAAACATTACATAAAATTTTATAGAAAAAGAAACCAAAGTTACCTCTATCTAAACCGAACTATAAACTGCTGGTATTAAAAAAATACTTCAAATTAGATCATGAAACTTTGCATAATAACTGAACTACCTATTAAGCAGGTCTTATGTTTTTTTTTTTATATTTACCTACCATTATTTTCACCGTAAAAAGCAATTACCTAAACTATTCGAGGCTTGAGAGCCGCTAGCACCCCACGCCGTCTCGCTCTCACTCAGGCCGCGAGAGACCCCCCAGGGGGTCGCGACCCACACGTTGAAAAACACTGATCTAGGGATATAAACTCAAGTGATGGGTTGGGCAGAGCTGTACCTATAATACAAGGGGGCGAGCGGCCGAAAAATCCCAGATAGAAAAACACTTTGCCCATCAATCAATCTGCCTAGCCTTTTCCCAACTCTGTTGGGGTCGGCTTCAAGTCTAACCAGATGCAGCTGAATACCAGTATTTTACATGGAGCGACTGCCTATCTGACATCCACAATCCAGTAACTGGGTAATACGATACCCCTTGGTATGACTGGTTGTCAGACTTTCGGGCTTCTGACGACCCGTAACCACTGTCAAAGATCCACGAATGACAGCCGGGACCAACGGCATATCGTGCTCTCCGTGGCACGGACGAGTCTCGGTATAAAAAGATGGTCACCCATCCACGGACCAACCGCGGCAAGCGTAGCTTAACCTGATGGATCGACACGTGTGGCAGTTATTACTTAGCCAACTTTGCCTAAAATGGGACATATTTAGTAATCAGGACAAAATTAACCATAACACATTCCCAAGAAAAGCTAAAAATCCTTTTCAACATTCAAATAGTAATTTTCAAACAATAAAATTCGCAAACTAACAATGGCGCGGATTCGTAATCAATTTTCGCAGTATTGGAGGTTTTAATATGCCTGGAAGCCTTCTAACGTCTAATGACGCCAGAGCCAGTCATATTAACTGGAAACTCACTTCACTTGCTATTGTACCTTTCGGAGAATGCCCAAGGTAAATCTGTAGCTACATTACATACCTATAATAGGTTTCTCATTGATTAGGTAGGCTACTAATAATCCATAATAGTTGCGAAAAAAGACTGTAAAACACAAAAACAACCGACTTCCAAGAAAAACACTACAACAAAGTGAAAAATAGGAGCTCGTGGCTAAGGTTAAGCTACGCTTGCCGGGGTTGGTCGGTGGATGGGTGACCATCTTTCATATCGAGACTCCTCCGTGCCTCGGAAAGCACGATAAGCCGTTGGTCCCGGCTGTCATTCGTGGATCTTTGACAGTCGTTACGGGTCAGAAGCCCAAAAGTCTGACAACCAGTCTTACCAAGAGGTATCGTATTTCCCAGTTACTGGGTTGTGGAGGTCAGATAGGCAGTCGCTCCATGTAAAATACTGTTATTCAGCTACATACGGTTAGACTGGAAGCCGACCCCAACATAGTTGGGAAAAGGCTAGGTAGATATATAATAACAAAGTGAAAAATAGCTTTAATTCCGATTACTTTAAAGCCGAAGCGTTCAACGACTTTCTAATTAAATACCTACGGTAACTTATGTACTACGCGCATGCCACCCGGTCGCTTAGAGTAGAGGGACTAAACTGTTTCATTTTGACAGTTCAACAACATTCATTTCGTTATTTACGTTGTTGAGCAGATTTATTTTCGAACTTAAGAAGCAATGGATGAGAAATATGTGTCAAACCGATTCAGATTGTGATTGATCGTGCATTACGCAGGGTGCTGGTGGTAAGTTTTCATACTGTGATGTTGATATAGAAATATTTTTCTGCTTATATACAAATAAATAAAGTTATTTGTATACAGGGTGTCAGGGTAAACACCATTGTCACTCAAATCATGGGTAGTTGACTTATATATAAAATTAAATGACCGAGTACCAACAAAAAAAAACGTTAAACGTTATTTTCATCAAAAGATTTAAAAAAGTTTCTATCCAAAACCGTGCTTGCTAGCGAAACAGCTGATTGACTGAGTGAGGGGTTGCGCTCGCGGCCGGTGAGGTCACGTCCCGCGCCCCCCACCTTTGTTAAGACGCAAGTTCGTTGCCCTAGTGCATTGGGTGAAAGCCTCTTGTAGTAAAATGAAATTTAAAAAAAAAAAAAGGTGTTTTCGTTTGATTTTACGTTCTATAAATGACACCCAACCACTGGTTTCAAGGATAACGGTGTTTACCCTAACACCCTAATAAGCAGAAAAATATTGTTTACACTTTTGGGACTCAGAGTCAGGTTTCTCTGTGGGAAGGATGATAAAATATGACGACGAAGATTGCAAATTGTTTTCAACAAAACATTTCCAAACTCAGTTTCACCTGAAGGATTAAACAGAATCAGTTAGCACACAAATCCACCTAAATCCCCTTGCCAGGCTCGATTTGTAATCAACAGAGCCGCTATATTTCGATACCTTCGTTACATTGAAACGATGGAACCACGCAAAGGGAATTTCGAATTCGGTACTCAATGATTAATCCCTAAGTCCGACTGTGCGTCAGTTGGTGTGAAATTGGAACTCAACGATTTAACTAAGGAAGATAGGTTTATAGCTACTGCAGTGCGTTACTCCTGTGATGTCATAGCAGCCTCGGTAATGCCTATTAGGTACATAACATTGCAATTGATCGTACTTAATGACTTTAATATTGGCATTGCTGCATAGACTTGAAAAATTCGCCACCGATGAAATAAGTACAGCCCGAGAAATCAATTGTTTATCAAATTGACACTACGTTAATTTGCCGTGTTATAGCTTTCTCGTATAAATGTCAAAGAACAGTCAGACAGCTTTGATTTGATTATTTAAGTACCATTCTAAGTAATAATTATTATAATGCTAAAGTGAATTCGTTTTTTTTCTTACGAACCGATATGACCTATGAACTGTTAGGACATAGAACATTTTTATCTCGGTACAGTTCGATTCAAACTTAATGGCATGGCGGCCCGGAAGTTAGCTACTCGCTGCGCTACCTAGTTGGTACGTCCCCGTGAGATAATTTTAAACTATACCCCATTTGAAATAAGATTAGATATTAAAACAAACTCTTTTACAGTCCGTTCAACCGATTTTGACTTCTATACCGTAGGCATAAGGATAGCAGAATTGCTCAATTTCTTTGCAAACTAGTTTTGTATAATTTAGAAGCATTTTTTCAATTATTGTAAATGTGAGTACCATGGAGCCGTTTAGTATGGTATGATGTATGTTGACTTGAAATAGCATGGCAGATGAGAGTATGTCATGCTCACTTAAATGTCTCGCTGATGGTGGCACGTGTGTTGGATCATTCGGTTCCCTACAAAATGGTTGAGCTGGATGGTGCTGATCCACATGTCATGTTCGTGAACGGGCGCCGTCAGTTGAGACTGGTCACCTCTTATTTGCCAGAGCTTATTTTTAATATTAAATTTTGAATTGCTTTTGATTCTTTTTTTGTTTTACATTGTTCTCACATATAGAAGCAACATGAATACTGTACCCAGGATTTTGTAATATCTATATCCATTTTTTAAAAGAGTGTCCTCGGAGTTTCTTGCCCGTTCTTCTCCATAGAGATCTACGTTTTGGAATGGGCAACTAGCTTCAACTCTCTGACTAACTGACCGACTCTTTGACAATTCAAAAGTGCCTGTAAATGGTTTAATTGAAATAAATGCTTTGAGTTGAGTTTGAGTTTGAGCATTAAAAGCAAAAAAAGTTACATACCAACTATCTACTGCAGCTGCCATTTATCATGCCACCACCGCAATAGAATTCAAAATCGGTTGAACGGAATGTAAAAAAGGCTTATCTATACGTCTAATCTTATTTCAAATGGAGTATAGCTGACAATGAATTTCTCCGCCCTATTGAGATGTAGAGGTAAACCACTCGCCGGGATTTTCCTAATACCCCTTTATCGTGTTTTCCAAGACATCAATGCATTTAAACAACAGTTTTATCAATGCATTTGTTATCAATTACAGCAAATTATGAGTGTATGATAATGATATTAAAGTAGCAGGTACCTATCAGCTACCTTCAATACGCGACACCAACAACCACAATATAACACAAGTACATATAACATCACGTGTCATAAGATATATTTTAGGTTGCGTGGTCACACCAGGTTGTAACACCAGTGTGACTAACAGCAATGATTTTCCTGGGGTCCGGACTCGTGGTCACACCGCTAATATTTCTACACCATGTACCACTTGTCATTTTCAACTAGTGCGGTGAGATAAAAATTTTTTTCAATAAGTCTTCATTTTAAACTCGATGCATCTCTTATATACTGTCACCTAAGATTGTGAGAACCGTTAGTTTATAATCTATCGGTATCATTTCCGTTAGCACGAGGACGAAGTCGCGGACAGATGCTAGTATTTTAATAAAAAGCTTTAAGTCGACTAAAGGCTCTCGCAGACAGACGCGACACGACAGCGCGACGAGACGCGAATTTCTATGAAACCTTCATGGTAAATTGTTCTACCAGAATTGCGTCGCATGTTCGCATCGCGGGAGTGAAAAGGGGAGCCTTAACCGCGCACTCTAGTAGGGATGCAAGAAGTGCCAAAGAATATCGATATATGTCGTATCGATATTTAAAAAAAAAATCGATATCGATTTCGATATTTCGAAAAAAAAAATCGATATATCGGTGATATTTTGAAATTTTCAATAAAAAAAAAAGAAATTTTAATAGATAATAAAAATAAAAAATAAAACTTTTTACGGCTCTGTATTCCGGCGATTTTACTCAGTGGCGACAACGGTGTTGCTATTGGAAAAAATATATTATTGGAAAAAATATATCGTTTTTGATACATTTTCGATACTTGATATTTTATATCGATATATCGAAATAAAAAATATCGCCAAAAAATATCGATATATCGAAAAAAATATATCGATGTATCGATATTTTTTCTGCAAGCCTACACTCTAGCATAGCACTGACCACGGAGCATTATGCAATAAGCTTCGCAAATTCCTATGTCTGATTCAATCAATACCTACGTTGCCTCCTGTTAAAGAAATAAAAGAATGGACAAATTCGAAGAAAAATTTAAGTATTTAGTGCAAAGGAAATTAGTCATTCAGGCATTTTGATCTTTTCGTTTTTTTATATACATTTTATGATGCACACGTGGAAATACAAACGGCACTAGGTATTACAAACAAGATTTATGTTTAGTCCGAGGTTTAAACCTACTCGATGGTTTAAACCAGTATTTCCGGCTCTTTAGGCAGAGAAATCCCGGTTCTTTAAAATAGAACCGGTTCTTTATTCTCTAGTAATTACCTATTTTTACCCGACTACGGCGAAGAAAAAAGGAGGGTTATAATTTTGACCGGTATGTATGTATATGTATGTATGTATGTTCATCTGTTCCCTCCTATCTTCTAAACCACTTATCACAATTTGAAATATGAGGTATCGTTGGAAGCGTCTTGATCGTCCGCTGGATATAGGCTGTGACGTCACATTAAATTAAAAATGGCGCCCTCTAAAGGACATAAAGTCAAGACTAAAAAAAAAATGTTTAATCGTCCCATGTTGGGTATCAATTCTCTTATCTTTTTTTTATTTTATTATTTTGGGGTTGTAATATATATATTTTTGAAATGTGCTTATTAAGCCCTTTCATTTGATACCCAACATGGTACGATTAAACAATTTTTTTTTTAGTTCCTGGGGTGTCTTGTTTATACCTTTTTAGTTGTAGTTCGGTTTTAGTTGTTATTACTTTAATTTTTTCACGAGAAGATTTTCACGAGTCGAGTTTTTCGGATTCACACGTAATCTGTTCGATTTATGCCCCCTAACACGTGTGAATCCGGACTTTTAATTTGTCTGTCTGTGGGGTCTTGTTTATACCTTTTTAGCCATAGTTGGGTTTTAGTTTTTATTACTTTAATTTTTTTGTGAGTTATTTACAGCTCAAATCTTTTTTAATTCCCCCCCATTTTTCAGGAAAGATTACACAAGTAATACTATATACGTCAGTTACTCGTGAGTCTTGTGACCCGCCCCAAAACATGGGGAATTCTTTATTATATGTAGGTAAGTTTATTAAGAATGTATCATTCACATAAACGGGATCAAAATTCGTTGCGGTAACACAGTCGGACACGAAAACCATAGCTTAGATAAAGTTATCATTTCACTATTCTTATAATTATCTTGCAACCTACAGGAAATAAGAGGGTGGCTACATTCTTCAATACCCGTTACCATAGCAACGCCAGTTCATGGGAAAAATACGCTAAGATTAATCTGGATATGAAGGCAGCCGGAAATTGAAAAAACCGTGTCACATCCGCTAACGGAAATTGGTTCCTACGCGATTTATTTATATTTGTATTTGAATGAATTGTACTTCATCAAACAAACATCAAAGATATATTCTAGGAAGCTGTTTTTCTATGTAGATGTCTACATAATTACAGTAGCTAAGGAGTTGGAAACCGGGCGTTCTTTGTACACACGGTTACACATCAAACTATACATTTCCAGTTTATGCTGATCTCGCATTGTATACGATTTTCGTACAATGCGAGATCAGCTTATACTAGAAATGTATAGCTAGATGTGTAGCCGTGTGTATATAGCATAAACATAACATCATGCCTGTAGTTCCCCGACGAAGAGTTAGGCAGAGGTGTACCTATAAATAGTACACCCACATTTCGCCAGTTATGTTCAATTCCCATGTAATGGGGCGAGCCTAACGCCATCAATCGGGCACAAATCTAGACTTCGGACTGCTACCGAGAAATTCCAGATGGAAAACCCATCTTTTTTACTTTGTATATGTAAGTAAAAAAAAATTAAAGTAATAAAAACGTTTTTATTACTTTAATTTTTTATAAATTCTTTTGGGGTTATAATATTTATATTTTTGAAATGTGCTCATTAAGCCCTTTCATTTTATTTATTTTATTATTTCCTGACTTTATGTCCTCTAGAGGGCGCCATTTTTAATTTAATGTGACGTCACATAGCCTATACCCAGTGGACGATCAAGACGCTTCCAACGATACCTCATTTGTCAAATTGTGATGAGTCGTTTAGAAGATATGAGGGAACAGATGAACATACATACATACATACATACATACATACATACATACATACATACATACATACATGCATACATACCGGTCAAAATCATAACCCTCCTTTTTTCTTCGCCGTAGTCGGGAAATTAACGGTTTTACAATAACTGGTAGTAAGATTGGTACTAAGGGTAACAAAGGGTACTAATCGCCAGACATCTTTAGCCAGTAAAAGATGTAAGAAAAAAACGTGATAATGCCTGGGCGCTAGCACGTTATGAGCGAGCGAGCGTCATCCATGCTAATTAAAAAAATGGTCTTTTGAGGAAAGAACCATAACGATTTGAGTGGACCCGTCCAGTCAGTGCAAGCATTTGTCAGTAATAGTGGAGCACAACTCAGAACTTAAGGAGCTCAACGACTCAAGCTCAAGGAGGTCAACGACTACGAAAAAAGTTATCTTAGATATTATTCCAGATCATAAAATACCACGGTATTCACATTAAAATCTGTTTTTCGGTACATTAGATAGATAGATAGATATAATACTCTTTATTATGTACACCATAAAAATTACAGACATTTTAGAAATGTTACATAGGGTCACACAATGGGCAGTCTTATCGCTAAAAGCGATCTTTTACTGACAACCTTTGGATGGATTTTTTCTTCACACTCTCGCATTTATAACACTAGCGAGAATTCTAAATAAGATCTACGTAGTTTTTCACAAAAAAACTATATAATAAAATTTGAAAAGCTGAACAGCTTTTCAATATTTTCTGTGAATTCGGCGCGCGACCTCCCTGGAGGAGCTTGTTGAGGGATGAGGGCTTTATTCCAGAGTCCAGGACTGACAGCAGAGCTCTCCCGAAACTAAAACAATACATACATAGAAAGACGAGATAAGATCGTTGGAGTTGTTGTATTTATTTATTTAGCTTTAAAAAGATCGGTTTTAATTTAAAACCAATAAAAGCCGCTTTAGGCCTCGTGTAGACGGGCGCGACGCGACTCAAACAAAACAATTTCTAATAATAAGTACTTCACGGTATAACAATTACCGGTGTCGCGTCGCGAAATTCTGTACGAAACTTTATTCGGCTGGAATCACGACCTATATATAAAGAAAGAAAGAATAACGTTTATTCGGACACAGTTTGTGAAACGCAAAATAAAAAAAACACTTAAAAAGTGAAAAATAACTTTAATTTCGGAAGTAGGTGTCTTTGCTTTTCAATTTCTCGTTTTTGCCACCGACTTCTGAAATTAAATTTATTTTTCACTTTCTTAGTGTTTTTTTTGGAAGTCGGTTGTTTTTTTAACCGACTTCTTTTTGTAAAAAGTTTTTATTTTTCACTTTTTAGTTGTGGTAACCTACCCCACAGAAATTCGAATACCACTACCTGCTATGTAAATAACAGTAACGGAGTCAAATAATATATCATCCACATATAAATACGAAAAATACGTAATTATTGAAGCTAACTCAGAAACTACGCAAGCAAAGTTAATAAAATTTGAAGCATGACCCACCAAACAAAAAAAGAATGTTCAAAAACGATTCATAATTTGACGGAGTAGTCGCGTAACAAACAGAAAAAAAAAAACACAGACTAATTGAGAACCTCCTCTTTTTTGAAGTAGTCGGTTAAAAAGTTAAAATAATCTAACAACACTAGTGTGTGCGTCACGGCCGCCCGCGTCAAAAAGGTGCTAAAATAATGTTTTAATAACAATAATGCTGCGGCTGCGCCAAAATAGTAAATTATGCAATTAGTGAATAAAGGACGGATTTAAGGCGAGGGCCATAGATGAATCACAAGCAAGTGAAGGATTCTAACGACGAGTGATTCAAGTGTTAGAATCCTGAGCGACGCAAGGGATTCATGGACCTCGATGTAAATCCGTTTTATTCAAGAGTTGCATACTATACTTTATACCATGACTACGAGAAAAAGAACTTGCAACTTCGAGTATGTTGTTATGCATTGTTTTTATAGTACACCGTAGCATACTCCATAATGTCGATGACTTCTTTTTCTTCGACAACTCATTAAAATAATTTAGGAAAACAGACTGAAGTAGGCCAGAAGCTTGATTTTGATTTTTCCATTTGCAAAACTCATCGTAGGCTTTGATGTAAACCAGCCATGATTTGTTGGGTAGCAAGTTTTCTATTTCCACTATATTGGCCACCCTCTCTTTCATAAACTCAGGTGTTTAACACATCGTCTTCCTCACTTGAATGCATTCTCAATCGATTTATTATTAAGTAACATTAAACTTTGTGTTCGTACAACTTATAGTATTTAAAATAGCGCAACTTTATTAATGATAGCAAAGAACACAAAACCGTTTTTATTCTAATGCTAAACTCCTTGTCGAAAATGTCGACCAATCAAATCGGAGTTTGTATCAAGTATTTTTTCGCATTGAGATGGAGTTCGAATGTAATGGTGAGTTCTAAATTTAAATACCAAAACAGTGATTAAAAGTGTGTTTTTATTCACTGTTTTCAGTGAATAAAATAAGCTTTTTAGAGGGGGAATGGTATAAATGTTCATTTCAGCACGCGTAGCATGACGCTTTCTATCTCTACAAAGAATAGACATAGCTTTTTCTATACAAAATGACATTTCGTTTCTTCATTTTTGACATCGCACTGTAAAAATCCTTCTACAATCTGTCATTTTGTCTTTCGTTTCTAACGATCTTTGTCTATACTTTTTTTAAATAGACTATTTCTGTCAAAATCACACTGACAACTGACACTTTTATATAGTAGTGAAGACAATTTGATTTTGGAATCGCCAGTAGAAAACTTTCTACTCGACGGCCACAAAGTATAAACGGTTATCTACAAAATCATGATTTTAAAAGGGAGCGTTTTGAACGCAAAACTGTGATAATTATTAGAAGAACAAAGCTATCTTCTCCTATTTTACATCATTTAGTTAATATGTACCAAGGAAATAGTTAAGGCCAATATTACTGTAAAATTGTTTGATCCAAAATACGGTACTTCGACACTTTGAGAATAATTGTTGTAGTTGACGTGACTGAAAATCAGTAAAAATTGAGAATCAAACAGAAAAGAAATACTATGACAAAACAAAGAATTCTGAGTCGAATTATGTAAAACAGTGAATTTCGTAAAAAATGCAGTTGACTTTTCTACTTTGCTGCCGTCGTACTGTCTACACGAAACGTCATTTTTGTCTACTCTTCCGTCGACAAAACGTTGCTCATGCTACGCCTGCTGCATGATTTCTGACGCAGTATACTTATATCGCACAGATTGATTAGGAAACACGCAGTATGTGATATCATAGTCACGCATGTTCTCATAACAAAAATGTTGAACGTCTCGTTTTTCATTCTCGCAACAAATGAAAAACTGTGATAAGCAGCTACAGTTAATTAAGTAACCTAATTGTTTTGGGGAAGGTTACAGTAAATAAATAAGTTTTATACATATTATTATCATGTTGCCAAAACACAACTAATTTTCATTCTAAGACAGCAATTTAGCTTTAGTTTTAGTAAGTAAACAAACAGTGGCTGAAGTGTAATCATTAAACAATTTAAGATTCTCTGTGTGAAATTATAATGCGAAGGTAAGGACTTGGAACTTCGCGTCGATTTGATAAACTATAGATTAGCAAAGGACCTTGTATATTAGCTTTACGTAAACGATTCTGGGAAGAAATACCTGTATAATTACGATCGAGAAATATTTAGCTAATGAAATAGTTATATGTGCAAAAAGGAGCAAAGTTGATTTTTGCTGCGAGTGTTGATTTTGAATCGCGAGATGCAAATAACTTTGGTCTCGTGTAACACATACAATTTTTCACCTCAGTAGCGAGAACATATTTAGGGGTTGAAATATGAAATTGCCGTTTTGTACTGAAAATCTGTACAGGTTCAACAAGGTATGTAAGGCAAGCTTCAACGCGCGCTTCTCTCTACAGACCAGTCAAATCATGGAGCACCTATTTTGCAAGCTTTTTTGTCTCACCGATTTGATGCAAATGGATCAATCTTGTGGGTATGCCAGCATCAAACCATGCCGCTAACTCTTGGTAGTTTGATACGGATCGGCTTCTACCATCGCATCCAATTCATCATTATTTACCTTAGTGGCTGGTCTTTCTCGGGGTTCATTCTTCTATTCGAAGTTTCCACTACGAAAGCGATTAAACTCGCGACAATACAAGAAGTCCGTTTTGACGTTTCGTTCTCGTACAGTCACGGACTTACTAATTGATAAGCCACCTTCAAACTTGTCAATTTTACAGTTTCATAAATTCACGAGATTACACGATTAAACACGAACTCAAACCGCACGCTCGTAAACAAGATGACAAATAAATTACTTATAATCGGAAATAATCTTATCCATAGAGGTTGACTAATAAGTTCTCAATGATAAAAATAAGTAAAATGTTGCATTAAGGTTATCCAATCTATTTGATACTGACCTCCTTTGAATCAGAGCTCATTAACTCGGTTATTCTGAAAACATAACTGAAGACAGTGACAGTAGAAATGTCGATGTCAGAGACGTTAATTAAAATTTTGAAGTTGCCGAAATAACTATTGATATTTCTCCGTACGCTAACGTTACTATCGCTACGCTTAAACAATCGTTGCTAGGTTACTGTTGCTAGACCTACAATTGGTTAACTTTGGGTAGTCACTCTGCTGTCAAGTTTGTAGTTCTGGCTCTCAGGTTAGCCAACCGGTAAAGTTATTAAATATAATTTTCTTCTACTAATACGAAGACATTATGACTTTCCATTTCGGGAACCGAATAAACCCGATTTGCATTACACGGCTAAAATACGAACAGTGCCAGGTGGCTCATCAATTAAAGTCCGTGACTGTGCATATAATAAAACGTTATACCGTGAGAATCAGTTTTAAGCAATGTATATAAGTCGTCGATTACAAACTCTCTAAGTATGTTCAATCGATATGTCTCGAGAATCAGTTTATAAAAAACTAATTTTTCATTTCATCGCTACACAAAGCATTTTTCTAGCTGTCAAAACGGACTTCTTAGATTGTCGCGAGTCTAAACCATAAACGCACGGTGCGTTCAGTAGCCGTATCCTCTCCAAACACAGCATTATTTATTGTGACCTATTTCCGCTGCGTATTAAAAAATTACTCTAATTTTCAATGGGTAAACCTGAATGCAAATACAAAAAAAAACCGACTTCCAAAAAAAAAACACTCAAAACTGAAAAATAACTTTAATTTCGAATTTTGGAAGTCGGTGTCTTTGCTTTTCAATTTTCGTTTTATGCCACCGACTTCCGAAATTAAAGTTATTTTTCAGTTTTGAGTGTTTTTATTTATTTATTATTTATATTTATTTATACTTATATTCTTTTTTTTTTGGGAGACGGTTTTGTTTTTGTAATTTTTTTTATTTTTCACTTTTTATTAGTGGTACCTACCCCACACAAATTCGAATACCACTAGCTGATGAAAATAACAGTGAAGGAGTAAATGAAAACATCGTCTAGATAAACTAAGTGGGAAAAATACGTAATATTGACGCTAACTCAAAAACTACCCAAGCAAAGTTAATAAAATTTATATGGGACCACCTCGGAAGTATGACCTACCATACAAAAAAGAATCATCAAAATCGATTCATAATTGGCGGAGTAATCGCGTAAAAAACATAAAGAAAAAAAAAGAAAAAACACAGACGAATTGAGAACCTTCTCCTTTTTGAAGAAGTCGGTTAAAACAATCGATAGTCAAAAACACAGTTATCTTCGGGGACAAGATAATCGTGATAATAGTGCATGTATACATATATTATTTGTCGCTGTCATTCAATGCATTTATCAGTCGTATGATAGAGGTTCTAAGAAACGCCAGAATTATTGCAAAACATAATACTTTATTTATATATTTTCATACACAGATAAAATTATTTAATTTTAAATGTCAGATTACGTAATTAAGCGGTATTTGGAATATTAATAACATAGTTTTTAAATGTGAAAGGTTAGTTAGCTTTGTAACACAATGTCATGATTGCACTTATACCCCGAAAGGTTAGGACAAGGAGCACCCACATTTGACATGTATTTAGGGGGCGGCAAATTCGTGTGTGGCATACTTTAAGAACAAATTGGTAAATAATTATAATCTGCATAGACTAGCGGAATAATTACCTACTCGTTCCGATAGATTCATGAATATCAGACGAATATTCAAATAAAACTAATTTATATTCGAATACATAAATATTAATCGAATCCTTTACATGTTAACGCATTATTTTCACGTAGGGCTACATTCCAAAACACTGGCAGCTCAAATTGAAATTAAAACCATGCTGCATGAATTTTATTTTAGTGGGAATATAGTTACCGGTAGCTTCGGGTAAATGGATCAATATCTAATCCAAATGAATTCCTGATTGGGATAACGGGAAAATGTTTGGGCTGGCGCGCTTGTTTACGTTGTTTAACGAGTTTTCAGGAGTTTAACAACATTTAGCAGTTTTCCGAACTCCGTAACATTGGCTATCAAAGAAAGAATAACATTTATTTGGACACAGTTCGTGAAACAATAAATACAAATAACATAAAATAAAAAAGGCAAACAAGGGCATTGTTTTGAAATCCTTTGCTTATAAAACATGTAAGTATAGATATTTACTGAACTTCATAATTTGCTGAAATAATAACCTTCCCTCCATTTTTAAAAAGATTGCGGCGACCCCTCGTCTCGACGAGGGTACCCGCAACCGCAACTGACAGCACTGCGACAATCGCTTGGGATTTCGCGCGTGTCGTTTGTAGACTTGCCTTTGCGATTTAATTAGATGCAGTAAAGTGCTAGTAATCGTGTATCGCATAATGGGAATCTAAAGATCGAGGTATGAATGATGTAATATGTTTTTTTCAACATTTAAATCCGTCTTATCTACGAATAAAACACAATAGAAAATAACGTTTTTGCTGGTAACCCAGCCTTATGTAATAATGTCCATATTTATACTGTGGTAAAACTGAATAAGGTGGGAAATCCGCTTTTGAAAATTACTTTTAAAAACTGCTTGACGGTAGAATTTAAAGGAAAACATTTAGTTTTTAAACTTTTATTGTCTAAAGGGCCTAAGTATACCGTTTAGACAATTGAATTGAAGATGAACGAAGACAAACCAAATTAAAATCAGAAAAACACTTTGATGTAGATAAAATATTAAATTGTATTCGAAAACACGATCTTACCGCGACCGCAATTAAATTAATCTACCTTTGTTTAACTGAATCTATATACAAATAAGTATACCTACTGTTTCATTGTAATGCCAAAATAACATTTTTTTTACTAACTGTTTAAGAAAGTACAATATAAATATAGAAACAATTTTTTTCTGTTGTTTGTTCCGGCTAGGTAATCTCCGAAACGGCTGGATTTTGATGGGACTTTAACTTGGCAGATATCTGATGTTATAAGGCTATTTTTAACCGACTTCTTCAAAAAGGAGGAGGTTCTCAATTCGTCTGTATGTTTGTTACTCGATTTCTCCGCCAATTATGAATCGATTTTGATGATTCTTTTTTGTATGGTAGGGCATCCTTCCGAGGTGGTCCCATATAAATTTTATTAATTTTGCTTGTGTAGTTTTTGAGTTAGCTTCAATATTACGTATTTTTCCCACTTAGTATATCTAGACGATGTTTTCATTTACTCCTTCACTGTTATTTACATCAGCTAGTGGTATTAGCATTTTGTGGGGTAGGTACCACAACTAAAAAGTGAAAAATAAAAACTTTTTACAAAAAAAAAACCGACTTCCTAAAAAAAACACTCAAAACTGAAAAATAACTTTAATTTCGGAAGTCGGTGGCAAAAAACGAAAATTGAAAAGCAAAGACACCGACTTCTGAAATTAAACTTATTTTTCAGTTTTGAGTGTTTTTTTTGTTATTAATTAGGGTCCACGCGGACGAACCGCGGGCAGCAGCTAGTTAAAAATATAATCAACAATTATAAAATAGAGATTTGGCGTTCCTCGGAATTCATTATCACAGTCAATAAAGAGAACAAGATTGAATGGACCATTCCGAGAACAGCTATTTTGATAAGATATAGTACACATATAAACCAGTAATACCAAGTATTATGCCAATATATTGACACTTCTCAGAAACACTATCATTATGTTAATGGACGCGTTTCGATTAGACGTCCAATTTGGACATAAAAACGAATATTCATTATGACTGTACTCAATTACGTCACGAGCTATTGATAATATGTTATTTAGTTTATGTCCTCGTTCCAAGAAATAAAAATATCTCAAGATTATGCAGATGAATTTATAGTACATTGTGATACGAGTGTGCTCTTTTGGATACTACAGTCGAGGCGGTATTATTCGCGCGAGTAGCAAGCGAGCGCGATAAGGTAGCCGAGAGTGTAATAACCAATGCACACGCGTTTCATACGACGTTTTTCAACACACTTGCGAGGAAAAAAACAGACTTGTTGTAAGAACTTAAAATCAAAAATCAAAATATTTTATTTCACATAAGCCTACATGGGCACTTATGAAACGTCAGAAGCTAGGTGCACGGTTCCAATTGGTCGTTTCCTATGGAGAAGAGCCGGAAAGAAACTCCACGGTTACTCTTTTAAAAATAATTGGCTTTACAATATTTTCGATTTACAGTGTTAATAGTTATGGGAGGACAGTGTAGGCCTTTCAAAAAGTTTCAGGTAGGTTAGGCTGAGCCTACAATGTTCTCACATTCACAAGGTAGAAAAGAATCTATATAAAAGATAAATAAGATACTAAAGATAAAAAAAACCTATTTAAACCAAATGACATGATTGCCATTACAACTGTAACAAATCTGATTAATTATCATGTCCACAAAAGCCTGTAAAGAAAGTATATAAATGTCAAATAATATTATGATTATGTCTGTTAGGGATGAATGTAAAAAATAAACATGGTAATTTGGGAGCAGTTAATAGACTCTTACATAATTATGCCGTTAATGAGGTACCAGGGAGGCCACATGTGCAGAAGGAATTATTGCCAAACTTCCCTGTCTTCAACGTAGTCTTTAATGTTATAGTATGCTTAAGCTACAATAACGTAACTATATAGATTTATAATGATAGATTTATAAAGTTTAACTGATCTTTGTTGCCAGGTACTAACTATCCGGAGTTTCTTTTAAAAACTTCTATGTCGGTTGGTGACAATACTTGATTTTTTTGTATTTTTGTTAATAATTAACCACACAACGAAAACAATAATAAATATTTATGTAAAATAGCGGGCTAGTTTTGTTTTTCTATAGGTGTAAATAGAGGCACTGTCAAAACCGTTAGACAACCTATAGAAAAAAATTGATATGAATGAAAAAAATAAATGTCGATTTTATTATTTACTATAACTAAACGTACCATGGCGGAGTCAAATCTATTTATTATTATTTGCGCTCTTCTTCCCTACGTGAAATCGACATTTTTAATAATGATATTAACCACACAACAAAAAAGTTTACAAATATTTATGGAAATGGCGGTGTCGGTGTATTGTTTTTTCCGCTAGCGATGCGCGCGGGTTTAAAGGCACTGGTAATACCGCTGGACAGCCTATAGAAAAATATAATAATGTTTATAATACATAATACGCAAATGTGGTGATATTTTAATAACACATATTTTATTTATTTACACAGTAGGCATAATATCAAGGCATGAAGTTTCTTTGATAAGATTTTAAAAAAGCGCAAGTCTCTGCCCGGGTGTAAATAGAGAATGCTCATTTAATAGATAGTTCATACTAATTCAATGTATATAGTCTTACCAACGAAAGCTTTCGAAGAAAAAAGGCGGCAATTAAAAAGAATAGCGCAAGAGCTGTCAACCCACTGCTTAAACGGAGTCGATACTATAATTATATTATTCAAGACATATTATGCGATACTTACATCAGTTTTTCATATTTATATAATAATGAGACATGATAAATTAAATGTAATAAATGTATGTATTTAGAAGTGAAATAAAATATTCAACAGATTTATATAAGTAAAAAGCACGCTTCCATAATACACTGCATTATGAATCTAAAAGCGGTTCAATAAGAGCCACTTTACGAGCAAGTGTGTTGAAAAATATTTTATGCATTGGTTAAGCATAAATTCTGATGATTATTATAAATTTTCTCTTTTATCGCGTCTTTCGTGTTAACGCGACAGCGCGACACGAGTCAAGTAGAACAATTTTAATGAAAACTTCATGGAAATTGTTCTAGGTACCAGAATTGCGTCGCACGGTCGCGTCGCGCCTGTCTGCGGGGATCTTTATTTAGCACAAGCTATACACGTCATCATCATCATTAGGAAAGACGTCTTTTGCTTAACAT
Organism: Lithophane ornitopus; assembly: GCA_948473465.1. Lineage (NCBI taxonomy): Eukaryota > Metazoa > Arthropoda > Insecta > Lepidoptera > Noctuidae > Lithophane > Lithophane ornitopus. The sequence goes on along the minus strand of OX419622.1, from coordinate 13,299,411 downwards.
TGATCTTAATATTACTAAAATTGTTTAATCAGAAAACAATAATAGTTTTCAACTTTTCTCTTGAATTAGAATTTAACCTTTGGGATTTAGAACATGAAGCTGGGTGCCACATACGCAGCCGATGACAGTCGGTGAAGCCTCACGAGTTTCAAAACTAGCTTTGAATCTCAATGATTTTTAGCAATCGGAAAGACATCAATCTTTAATCTCAGATTTCATAACAGCACGCGTAGCATGACAACAATAGAAACGGATTTTCTACTACGTGTTTTTTCGACGGAAGAATAGACAAAATGACAGATTGTGATTGTTTATCTGTCATTTTATCTATTCTTCCGTCGACAAAACCCGTTTCTATTGTGATCATGCTAAGCGTGCAGACTGCAGATACCTATTACACAACTGATTACATTATTATATCATACGTTTTTATTGTACCTAAGCATGTAATGTGGACCGATGATATCGTCATTCTGCAAGCACGCCGCGCGGTCTATCCTTCCTCCTGATGAAATGACGTAGGCAACAACCGTATCTTAATTTTATATGTATTGTAGTAAAATATGCAAATCAAACATGTGACGTCAGATCACTGAGTCTGACACAGTCGATTACTCATAACTACCTTTGTGATTTAAGAAAATCTTAACGGTCTAAAATGAATGACGCCGGAATGGATTTAGGCGCGTTAAAGCTTTCCTAATAAGTATAGATTAAGCAAGCTGAAGTTGGCTGGCTATGTTTGTCGAAAGACCAATGGCCGGTGGAGCAGACGAGTCTACTAATTTACAAACGTGTCAGTGGTCTCACAATGATCAGTTTTTGACAGAAATGCCATACAAAATCTGTCAAAAACTCATCATTGTGAGACCACTGACACGTTTGTAAAATAGTAGACTTGTCCCCCTGGAGTGGAGACCGCGCATCGGCAAGCGTAGTGTGGGACGCCAGCTAACTGGTGTTGGTCCAGTTAGCTGGGGGGCCACTTTACAATGGTGAGAACTGGATGCGGTAGGCGGAAGATAGGGTGTTGTGGCGCAGCCTGGCAGAGGCCTATGTCCAGCAGTGGACTGTGATAGACTGAGTTGATTGCTAGGCGTCATAATTCTTATGGCGGCCGTCACTGCGGCCGTTATGTGACGCCCACCGCTCTTCTAAGAAACCGTAGCTTAAGACGGGAATCTGTCTTTCCTCATGACGTGAGGAAATGTAGGGAAAGACCAAAGAAGCGATGATTGGATTGTGTGAAAGATGATGCCATGATAATTTATGGAAGAAATGCTGCGGTGAATATAAAAAAAAAATGATTTAGATCATGGTAACAAATTAAAAAATGAAAAGTACCGTACCTATTAACAATACCACTACCTGTAATGTACATGAAATAACAGTGACCGAGTAAAATAATATATCGTCTACATAGACTAAGTGGAAAAAATACGTAAATATTGAAGGTAACTCAAAAACTACGCAAGCAATTCAAAATTAGAGTCAAATAATATAGGTATCGTCTACATAGACTAAGTGGTAAATATACGTAATTATTGAAGCTAACTCAAAATCGTTCAATAACGAAATAAGAAATCGTACATAAAATTTACAAATGTACCTGAATACAATTTTTACCAGTTGTTTTCTCGCTACGGGGTATTTATTAGCTCCACACGACTACATCATGAATAGGTATCACAATTTCATACGAAAAGCAATTTATATGAATGAAAGCAATTTACTTTTATTACTGTTACAGTTTTTTCAGAGACAACATTAATTATAATAACCTACATTGTTTACGTATTCAAATAGGTATATTGATATGAATCTTGATTATTTAATTTTGATAGATGAGCGTAGGTAGAATGGTGCCATTTTATCAAAAGCGTATAAGTGCACGTCACTGTTCACGGAAAAATGACTAAGTTTGTATTATCTTTATGATAAATTATTTTGAAACATAGATTACTTAGCACATACTTAAAGACCGCTGCAGAGAGCAGTATTTCAACTGAGGTAAGCTAGGAACGTACATTGCGTTATTTACGTTGAAGGCGAATTTTTTAAACCTATGAAGCCAATGATCCAATGGATATCAAAATGAAAAGCATATTGCGATCGAGGTATGACGTCAGCATGCCCACGTCGTGTCTGTTTGAAAGCGCTCATCTCAAAAAGTGCTTAACGGATTTTATTCAAGTGTTCACAAACATATAGATTAACCCTCGTATTCATAAAAGTTAAAGAGACGTATAAACCAGTGGCGTTTCTTCCATAGAAGCCCAAAAGCCCGCCTTTCATTTCATTGCCTTCAAAATTAAGCCTATCAATAAAATAAAAAAAATAACACTATATAATAATGGTGTTACCATGAACAACATAGAATATCCGTAAATCGCTCACTTGGCTATTTTTTTAAATCGTAAAAAACCTGTCTGTTTGCCCTGATTTTGATTGAGTTGATTGTTGTTGTTGAAGCTGTCGCGGTTTAACGCTAACTGTGCAAAGACAGAGTAGGCCGGCTAGTTTTACTATATTTTTTATGCTACGCAGAAAATATAAACGGTGATAGGAATTTAGGTATCTATCTATTCATCCTATTGACACCATCCCTAAGTAGGTTTCACAATACCTTTCTCTCTGTTGTAGGAAAAAGGCTTTTACGCCACACACGTGCAGGAACCTGCCTTTGTCGAAAGACACATCACGCTATAAGTACATAAAAATACATAAAAGTCTTGACAAAAAATCCAATAAACTTACAGATTTACCATCTACGATACTCGGAGGAGCTCGTGGCTACGTAATATCAGCCGCACGATTCGATCCATCAGGTTAAGCTACGCTGGCCGGGATTGGTCCGTGGATGGGTGACCATCTTTACATACCGAGACTCCTCCGTGCCTCGGAAAGCACGTTAAGCCGTTGGTCCCGGCCTTCCATTTGTGGATCTTTGACAGCCGTTACGGGTCGTCAGCAGCCCGAAAGTCTGACAACCAGTCTTACCAAGGGGTATCGTATTACCCAGTTACTGGGTTGTGGAGGTCAGAGAGGCAGTCGCTCCATGTAAAATACTGGTATTCAGCTGCATCCGGTTAGACTGAAAGCCGAGTTCCTTACACCCTGTATTAGGGAATACAGGGTGTGGATGAACAGCCCTCCGCAGACTGATGGCATGAATTCAGCATATCATACTAAGACGACCGGTACATGAAATTATTTCAGGAACATTATGGGAATCCAATAAAACTGATTAGTATTATTAAATCACGCGCAATGTATCGTTACCGTGGCAAAGCCCACGTAGCCGCAATCCCCGTGTCGAGGGGTACGCTCGAGTATTTTATATAATAATTATCATTACTGTTTTTTTTATTTTAGCTGTTGTATTTACATAGATGGAGTGCTGCGTACAGAGAATGTAATTTTACATTGAAATAAAGGAATAGTAACTGAGAAAATGATAAAAAAAATGAAAACTTCCTGAGAAAATTTCCGGTGGAATATGATTCAAAATAAGTAGCTGAATGCCCCTCTGTTAATTTGCGGAGGGCTGTCCCTTACACCCTGTATAGTTGGAAAAAGGCTAGGCAGATGAATTACCATCTACAATCCGACCGATATCACTTCAATCACTTGGCAGTTCCGAACTTCGCGCAGAGGGATGCGCAGTAACATTTTTTAGGAACCAAATGGTGACATGACGGAGTCTCAGTGAAAGAATAGCTATGCGCGAAAGTTATGAGCGCCTATGTTTAGACCTACCAAGTAATATCAGCCATCTTGTACCTAATACCTATCGATTTGTGGTACAATAAGATGCAGGGCCGTAGCCAGGAATTCATTTCGGGGGGGGGGTTAATTTTGCCAACATTAAGAAATTAAGTATTTCTGATTTTAAAGAGGGTAAAAAAATAGTACTTACAGATTTTTTAAATATAGTATTATTTTTAGAACAGCAATATTCCTGTTTTTCGGAAATCTTAAAAACATGATTGCGAGCGAAGTGAGCTCGAAATTTTTAGCATTCGGCTTCGAATAAGTTCATAAAGAAGACCGATCATACAGAAATAGAAGTTTTATCGACTTATGCAGTAAAGTTTGAGAAGGATGATGCAGAAAAGGATGCAAAAGCGGGCGAAGCTGAAGCGAGCTCGAAAATTTTTGCACCCCGCGTGGGAGAGGCTGGGGGAGGTTAGAATATGTTAGAGAATGCTGAAATTACAGGAATTTATTCAATACCAAGACAGAGTCGATAAAAATACAGTATTTATGCATACTCTTAATGGTATTGTAGATTATAAAGTACGACTATGCGAAATAGATTACAATAAAATTATTATCCGTATACGGAGGTACCCTAGGGGGTCAATCACTGGGTTCTGGTTTCTCGCATTTCGGTGAAGGTTTGAACCCCCCTTCCAACCTACGGCCCTATGAAAGTGTCTGTTTGTAATGTCAAAACAAATCCGTTCAGGCATGTAAAAGTTATGGTGGAATAAAGAAACTCACATACATACATAGTACATACAAACATGAACCCTGAAAACAGTACACTCCTCTTTGGGCATTCGTGTACTAACAGCTTTTCTTGTAATGTGTAAGTGTATACGTAGCAACATAAAACAACATGTTCCGGCTAATCTCCGAAACGGCTGGACCGCCCAGCCAGCACAAACATTTTGAGTAATTTTTGTTTAACAGCAGTCATAGAAACTAATCACTGAATAGACTATCGTCATTAGCTATTTTGGCGCTTACTCAGACGTTATTCAAGCAATTTGGGTACAAAAATAAACTGCTAATAGCTGTGTAATAGCAACGTAACAGATGAATAAGTTTTGAATAATTGTACGACAAGCTGAGTATCTTCTGCATAAAAGCATTTTGTTCTTTAATACAAGTATTACAGCTCTGTTAGCCAGATGATGAATGAATGCTGAATGAACTTATATGGTTAAGTCCTTCAAAGCTCAGATATTGAGATGTTACACAGCGTTTAACTTATTTCAGTAAATTTTATCAAGAATTTAATCAAAATTAAATTGAATTTGACAAATCCGAACAGCGTGAATTAAGTGATGGCCAAATTGCATTACCTATCGTAAGTAATTTTTACCCTTATTTATGCTTAAAGAAAGAAATTGTTGGTGCGCATGCAACTCGTCCGTACATACATTTCGTATAAAATTTTCACGCGCTACCTGATAAGCCGGGTTTTGGAGAAATAAACAAAATTTCGTCTATTGGTATGTTTTACGTGTTACATATTTTTTTATGTTTTATGCAGTTTAGGGTTTCAAAAATAACCTTGTAATACTTTTATAAGAATATTATACAATTTCGTTATTAAAATTGAGTATTTGAGTATAAAATTCCACATAATTATAATAGGTTATGTTATTCGATATGGCGACGCTCATTCTGAATAAAATCTGATTGCACAGCGGCTTACCGGCTTATGTCTGCATAACAGACCTTATGTATCCACTTATTAAGTTGTGCTCTGGTTAAAAGTGGTCTGCACTCAACATTTTCGATAACTGATCTATAATCACAAACATTCGTACTGTAAATCAAACAATTAGGATTCAGTCCATGAATTGGAATGTTTTTTTTTTTTTTTTTTGTATGGAGTCATTTTCTCACAACCACTACAAAACAAAGCGCAGTTAGCCGCTTAAATGCTGACTAAAGTTTCAGAACAGTTCTTCTAGCTTAAAAAATGTCTACTTTTCGTGAATACCTAGCAATCAACATATGAATCTGTTACTATTGCTTTAACCACAGTTAGCTGCACATGACGGTAATTTCGTACTTAAAGCGGCATTAAGTAGTTATAACAGCTATCATAATTTCTGTTAAGTTACTATATGCTTTATAACAGAAATAACGCCTATTTTATACAGCAGCTGAATAACTGTCAAGATGTGGTGTGTAATACAACTAAAAGAGAACATAATATAACTTATCCAGTATCATGCTTGATAATGGAATTTTATACCCATGTTATGTAAAAGGTTACACAAACTCTTGAGTAACAGGTCTTTTTATGATGATTATTTAGTTTTAAGAAATAAAATCCGCAAATTACTAAACTAACTCAGCTAATAGTATTATTATAGCAAAAAAAACTTTAATACAGAACTTCGTAATGCACACAGCTTCTATACATATACAACATTATTTTTTCTTTATGCTAAACCCAAAAAGGGGTCATTGTACTCATCATTTTGAACAACTTTTTCTATGCGACCAACATTGAAATCGCGAAAAAAAAACAGCTGTTCCATACATTTTGTCGATTTAACTTTTAAGTGAACACAAATGTAGGGAACAGCTGATTATTTTTTCGCGATTTCAATGTTGGTCCCATAGTAAAAGTTGTTCAAAATGATGAGAATAATGACGCCTTTTCGGGTTTAGCATAAAGAAAAAATAACGTTGTATAATAAAGCTTAACCCTGCATAAGGTTAAATTGTCGGCCAGTTATCTGGCTTGTGTGCTGACTGGGCGATTTTGACGGGAATTTAACTGGCAGATAGCTGATGATATATGATGTAACTAAGGCTACTTTTATTTTTTATAGAGTCCACACGGGCGTAGCCGCGGGCAGCAGCTAGTCTTTTATCAATTCTTGTAATCAACGAGATACCTACAAGATATCTTTTCAGTATGTTTCTCGAACGTCCCAAAGGCAATCATGTTTTCTTAGAATTTTCTTGAAGATAATGAGATACTAAACAAGGTAGACATGTCGTAGAAAAAGTTTTCAAAAGAACGTAGATAATTGAAAAAAAAGATCGTTATTTTGACGTGGAATATGGAATACCATGTATTGCCTTCAGCCCAAATGGTTTTTTATTTAGTCTCGAGGTATTGCCCAGGAAATTATTCTGTCTCCTTACGCCATTTAGCCGTGTTGCCATTTCATACAACTGTCAAAAATAATGAGTTGCGATTCGAATATACGGACAATTTAAGTTGATCGTCAATTTGCTTAACAATTATTTCCCTGATATCGATACCCATCACATCTGCTGAGTTTCGCTAGCTAACTTTATTTGACCCTGTAGATAGTTCGTGCCGTAGCGATACGAAACGAATCTTAAAAATATAACATAACATAACGAAAACAAGCTCGTAGCTCAGGAGAAGCTCGTGGCTAAGTAATAACAGCCTCATAGGGGTCGATCCATCTTGTCAGGGTTGGTCCGTGGATGGGTGACCACCTTTACTTATCGAGACTTCTCCGTGCCTCGGAAAGCACGTTAAGCCGTTGGTCCCGGGTGTAATTCGTGGGTCTTTGATTGTCGTTACGGGTCGTCAGAAGCCCGAAAGTCTGACAACCAAACTTTCCAAAGGGTTTCCAGTTATTGGGTTGTGGAGGTCAGATAGGCTGTCCTTCCATGTAAAATACTGGTAATCAGCTGCATCCGATTAGACTGGAAGCCGACCCCAACATAGTTGGGAAAAGGGCTAGGTAGATTGATTGAACATAACATAACGTCACGCCTGTTTTCCCTGAAGGGTTACACACAGGTGTACCTATAGTACACCCACATAAAAGGATTAAAAAAAAAACAAAAATAAGGATAAAATACCACAAAAGAGAGTCATTATAATTTTAGGTACCTACTACAAGTTCCAGCGATTTCATTTTTCCACGTGGATGGTTCCAGATGAAAGGAAAATGTCGAGGTAGGTGCAGCTTCACTGGCCGTTTATTTGTGGATTATGTGTGGGAGACTCCGGTCCCTAATCCCCCATTGTTGGAAAATCCCAATGGGGGATGAAAACATTGGTACCTATTTTCTACTCCGTTAGGTGTCATCAATGGGAGTCGCCTATAGAAATCCCCTTATGATTTCTATACACCCATTGATGAGCCATCGGCCTGTTTGCATCACAACAATAGATATAGTATCTATGATTGCAATCTTATTAGAGAAAGAAAGACGTACCTAGGTATTAGGTATAATGATTTAATTAATTAAATAGGTAGGTAGCTCAAAAGCCTGCCCGGGACTGGGCAGGACATGTCTGACGAACTGAGGACACAAATAGCTCGGAACTGGTGTCCTGAGACAGTAACACGGGGTCGCGGCAAGCACGTAGGAGATGGCGGGATGAACTGAATAGTGGTAGTTCCGTCCAAACTGGTAGGGAGGAAGCGCGGGCTCATGAAGGATCGAAGGAGTGAAGCGCCTTTGTCCAGAAATAAGACAGAGCAGACAAACAAAAAAAAACTCATAAACAGTAAGTACAATTTTCAAGGAATTTTCATTCCAGGAGTTATGTATGTATATTCTAATTCCCGGTATAACTAAATATTGAGTAAATAGACTCGAGTGCCAAATAACAATAAAATTCCAACGCAATACCATACGAGCAATAATTCTTAGAACTTTAGCATTGTCCGTTCAATATGGAATCATGCCAAACGTTCGCCAAACCACAATTATTGTCCCTCGAATCAAGGTGTTTCTGCTTACACCATAAAAAAGACATTACTATATTTTACATACAATATGCCTTACATAACAACATACAGTAGTTGTAGAGTACTTGCGCCACGCGCATATCTTTGTTACAGAGATGCCATTTGAAAGTTTGTCCTACCTGGGGCGAAAAGAGAGACCAGAGACAATATGATACGATTGTCAATTTTTGATAAGGAGACATGAAAGGCGCTAGGAAAGACAACGGCAATGAACCAACATTGAAATTCAGAATTGACATCTCTCGAGAAATGAACATTATCAGGGATTTCACGATTCCATTTATGGAAATACTAGCTGCGCCCCGCAGTTTCACTACGCGGGCGAAACCGCGGGGCGCAGCTAGTCTCGATCCCGTGGGAATATCGGGATAAAAAGTATCCTATGTCCCATTCCGGGTCATGGTTTACCCCTATGCCAAATTTCATCCAAATCCGTTCAGCCGTTTTAGCGTGAAAGCGTAACAAACAAACTCACTTTCGCATTTATATTCTTAGTTAGGATGATGACGAGATGTCGAATACTTATTCTAATCGATTACCTACTTTACCACTCTGACACTTGTTTCATACCTTTTGTGTTTTTTTTGATCGCAGAGAATTAGCAGCTCTCCCTTTTTCTACAGATTCGTCCATGAAGGCCCCGATCCTAAGGTACACGTCCCGGTGAGCCACGATTTCGATAACTACCGATCTTTTATTCATAAAAAGTGGTCTAATTTCATTCCTATACAAAAATAAAATAAAGCTATGCTAGCAAACGTTACAAAGGAAAGGTATCAAAGGCTTTTTCTCACAACTTAGATATTAGATCCTCTTTCAGAGCAGCTGGCGAACCGGCGCTATTAATACTACAAAATAAATAGTAGGTTCGGAATAAAGGGGTATTTCAAATACAAAAGGCCGGGGTTTCTTGTTCTGTAAAGGATTTAAAAATGTACCTACTTTTCGTAAAGGAACTTTTCAGTACTTTCATGGTATCTATCTACATAACCTTTATGTAGATAGATACCATGAAAGTACTGAAAAGTAAGAAAAGAAAGTACGTTTACCTACATACAAATAAATAAAATTGAAGTGTCTGTTTGTAATGTCAAAATAACAGCTTTTTACTAAACGCGTACGAAAGTAGGGTACCTACATAAAACAAAACAACAATTTTTGAAATATTTGTCTGTATCTCTGCTTGTTTGTTCCGGTTAATCTCCGAAATTGCTGGACCGATTTTGACGGGACTTTCACTGGAAGATAGCTGATGTTTTATGGAGTAACTATGGCTACTTTTATATTAGAAAAAGGTTTAGGGTCCACGCATAATTATAGGTAGTAACAATAAAGCTGAAGAGTTTTTTTTTTCGTTCCATTCCTTTTTTGTTGGTCTGAGGTTCCATTGTAAAACTCTTCCATTGCTTTCGGGTTGTTCCTGCTCTTATCCTAGACCGTAGCAGTTGCATAATATTAGATACAAAAAACATAACGATAAGTACAGCCTATATCCGCCTTTTATTTGCATTCCTAACTTTGCCAATAAAAACTAGAGAAGTTGACGTAGTGGGGATTTCGGCGAGTCTAAAGAAAACCGGTCAGTCATCACTCATCATTATCTACTCAAACCGCAAATCGTAGTAGCTGAGTGCTACTATTTATTAATACTGGGACGTTGCTAAGCCACGTTATTTCCCAAGAGAAAAATGTCAGGCAATATAACACTCCTGATAAAGGAGAACCAAACTTGTAAAACCACAATATGAACCAACATAACTATCACGACAAAAATATATCATGTATTTCCACAGCGCCATCTATCGGAATGTTCACGGTCTTCAGCTAAAGACTTAATTATTCCATTTTCTGCAAATAGTTTAGTGTCACTACCTTGTAATTGCAATTTTTAGCGTGTATTACAAGCGGCGCTGATTCCCCGAAACACGGCACATTCGAACGGCCAGTAATTACAAGGCGTACCTACAGAGAGGCCGCCGGTGTTACTGCGAACTGTCGGTAATTAGACCCTTCATTACCGCGCTACTCAGAACACTGATGTTAAGAAAAAGAGTTAATTCACTCAACCGGCTAACTACTTAGTTTTGTACTTCCGACGAATCGTTGGTGACCGTTTATCCTTCGGCGCTTAAATCCTTGGTTCCAGTGGGTGCACGGCTCCCTCATTAGTCACACTTTAGTAGCAAAGCTTATCTACATTATTCATTGTATAAAGACGTACGGCTAATGTTCTTGTATGATAGGAATGTTGGATAATTTTAGCGTTATTTATGTGTTTAATAAAGTATGAAATAAATACGTGTGCAATGTGTGCATACCAGGGATTATCGACGGGAAATGCTTTGGAATCGCGGCAGCATGAAACATTTTACTTGGTAAATTCGTTTTTTTTTTCTGTTGTGGACTACACTGTTGGTTCTTATACTCGCGACAATCTAAGAAGTCCGTTTTGACGTTTCGTTCTCGTACTTGTAATAAAAAGTTATGCCTTGAGAATCAGTTTTAAGCATTGTAGATAAGTCGTCAATTACAAACTCTCTAAGTATTTTTAATCGAAATATATAAAATCTCGAGAATCAATATACAATCTGTAACAAAAATCCTGTTCGATCCGTTAAGGTGTTGTTAAGAATCATACTGAGAGTATTATATACGTGTTTTTTGTTGGAAAAAAGAAAAAAAAATTCGGCGCATTTTTTTCAATCAGGAATTTTACCGTGTTACTACATGGGGCGCGGGCGGCAGATGTCTAGCGGGTTTCTACAAGTGATAACACATGACCTTTGCAGAAAATTTGCCAATTTATAATGAAATTGGGATAATTTTGGTACTAAAAATGTGAATTTCAAATTGCAAAGACATTTTTATTTTCATTAAAAATAACATTACTTATTTTTTTCTGATAATGTTATTGCAGTACCTTTGTGCCTGTTTCGGGTTGAACAGGGTTTTCGTTACATGTTGTTTAAGAAACCAATTTTTTTTTCATCGCTACCCAAAGTATTTTTATAGCTGTCAAAACGGACTTCTTAGATTGTCGCGAGTCTACTTTTTTTACAAAGTAATTAAGTAGGTACCGATGTTTTTTATTTATTTAACTACAATTAATGTTGATGAACGTCATTGAGATCGGCCACCTCCTATAGAACAACATGTGAATATAAAAATCTTTTCACAAGGGCACAACTAGACATGAATAATTGATTTATTTTACCTTATTTTCTTCTACGACTGAGGTTCACGATACCAAGAAAGGCTTTTTCCTTTTAATAAGGTTTTCCCAGAGCAAAGGAAAAATCTGACCTTGTTTCCGTTCTAATGAATTCGACTATTGTTAAAAAAAAAAAACTTTTACATAACTCTCAAAAAGTCGCCAAAAGGCTTACAAAAATAGTTTTTATGTAATATAGAGTAGAAAATAATATTGTATGTTGTAATTTTCTTTTTTAAATATCGCAGCATTATGCTGGGGTAGGAGCCTTTTTGGCCTCGCACAGGTGTGTAAGTATTTTGTTAGTTTTAATTGTTCTTTTATTTTAATTAAATACTTACTTTATATTACTGCTTGTTTTTCCTGTTGCGTGTCCCAAATTTTTTTTTTCCTTTCTTTAATTTGTGTAGTAAATGAACCACACAGCTATAGCAGTTTCCTACTTCATGTAAATAATCACCAGGATGTACAACGAATGGAAATTGTGTTGCCATCAACATCGACTTTCGACGAAGCGCATGCAAAAATAGAAATTTGCATAGCAGCAAACGTAAAAGCAGAAATCTTGGTAATTTCATAAACACCTTGGAAACAAAGTACCTAAATATAAAACTGTAAATATTTCCTTCTCGAAATAATGTTATAAATAAACTTGTAAGGTTGGTAGTATCCGGTCTTAGCTCAAGAATTTGATGAGATAAGCATCCGACCTGATGCACTATCACATTTTCATTGCCTAACCTCAGCTCGCAACTCAAAAACAGTAATTTCGGGTACAACTTAGCAAAAACAAGTTTGGAAAAAATGAGAGCACCACTATCGCACTTGCGTCGCTTCGAATGGGTCATGAGTAAAAGAATTTAAACAAATTATTATAATAAATGTGCAACAAAAACGCTTATGGGTGATCTCTGATCGTGGTGATCAGGCACTATCCGACTCAAAACCTACCTGCACTTGTCGCAAATTAGTGCCATTATCATAAGTCTATAAAATTTTTAGTGTTCTTTTGTCTCCGCGTCATACTTTTTTTGCAAAGCTTGTTTTCAATTGCCTGTATTCTGTAGAATAATTGGATTCCAGAACCACTTCCATTACCGCCTTCCGTATCCGGGCCAAAGTTACAGCTGAAGTGAAAAGGAATATCCCACATAACACAGTTTCACAACCAATAACCAGCCTGCCAACAACTGAACAAAATTAACACACGATGACACGAAACTAGCACGAGCCATCAACACAGTTACTCTCCGTTATCGATCGGCGAAATATGGCCAATATCTGAACTATATATAATAGGTTCGTTCATATTCTCCATGTCAGGAACTACGAACAGAATTTTTCAATATTAGGTCTATTAAAATGTGGGGAATTGAGCTCTCGAGAAATTTCATATTTGGTTTTCTATAAAACATGTTAAGTAGCAGTATTTACCCAACTGAACCTATTCTTTTAGTAGTTTTTATCACGCGTGAGCGAGTTTATGAATAGAAAAATATCCATTAATGTAATTATGTAATAAAGTTCTATGTTCCATAAATACATAATTATTTAATGTACCATTAATGTATTTCAACATCTTAACAAGTTCACATTAGTTAAAGTGTTAGTAAAATTCATTCATTCGGTTGGGTTTTCCCAGATTATTCAGTCTTTAGTTAGAAGTCTAGGGACGTCCCATATTCACAGTTATCTGAATTGACTCAGTAACCTTCTACGATTATTAATAGCATATTATTGTAGATATTATACCAAACGCTCATTCATTTATTATCAAAGCATTCACAGTAAATAACTACAGCAGCGTTTCGAACACAATATTCGTCGCGTCGTCGCTGCGTTGAGTTGTATTTTCAGTTACTTAACACTGAGTTAACTGAAAATACAACTCAACGCAGCGAGCCCTACAAATGAAGTCTCCTTTTCTCCTTTTTCGGCCAATTCATATTTAATGATTCAACGAGAAAACGTTATCAATTATTTAGAGTGGTTAGTTAATGTTGTTATAGTATAGAACAGAGCACACTCCAAGTTGTCTTTGGTAACAAACGGAGTGCGGGGTTTATTAGGTAGATGTTTACTGTCACAACTTTAACCATAAACCACTGTCTAACAATAAGTCATTAAATTGAACTAGAGAGGAATTTCTAGAACGCTACACAATAAGACTATTCAACTTGGAATTCAATTAGTGAACTAGATAGTTCCGAGACCATTTACTGAATTCGAACAAAGAAATCGTGTCACTGAAACGTGAACGTTGATGGGTTCGGTTGGATCACACCACTTGTCCACTTTGCGTAAAACAACATTGTTACGCAAACACACATAACATCACGCCTGCAATCGTCGAAGGGTTAGGCAGAGGTGATCCTCTGCCTTGTCCACTTTTCAAGTAAAAGTGGACAAGTAAACTGAAATATCTTCAATTTATTTCCACACGAATTAATTGGAAAGAATGATCAAATTAATCAATCTGCCTAGCCCTTTTCCCATCTATGTTGGGGTTGGCTTCCAGTCTAACCGGATACAGCTGAATACCAGAATTTTACACGGAGCGACTGCCTATCTGACCTCCACAACCCAGTAACTGTAGGTAAAACAGTAACTGGGTAGTTAATACAATACGTCTATTATGTCTGGACTTTAAAAGAGACTGTGACCTCTGAGTTTGTTTCGGCCTTTCTTCTCAGAGTAGTCAGATAGGAAACGCCGACCTCATCTAGCTTATTTTTAATATTTTTTAATATGACGTGTAAAAGTGATTCCAATATCCTATTTACAGAATAAACAATTTCATTTCATTTCATTTCATTTCATACCTCTTGGTAAAACTGGTTAGATAGATAGATAAAACGTTTATTTGGTGCACACAAAAGACAGTACAATACAAAAGCACGGTTAAATAATAAGTAATTACATAAATAGCTACAAGGTGCCAATATACATAAAAACAATAAAATAAAACTAGACACAGACACACACTGCACAGCACAGACTTTCGGGCTTCTGACGACCCGAAAGCATCAAAACATTATCATCTTTAACGATCACAGCGAAAAAAAACCTTTTTATTTTCTGGAAATCCTGCAGTTGCAATTTTTATTTTCTGGAAATCCTGCAGTTGCAATTTTTATTTTCTGGAAATCCTGCAGTTGCAATTTTTATCACGTCGCTGTAAGAAAACGAATTCAACAAACTTTTCTCTGACTGTTGAAATAATGAAGCTTTACCTACATTTCCGAGAAGAAACGGCAAATCGATTGTACTCACAGAAAAGTTTTATCGTTCCAGAAATGATATTAAAAGTCTTTTACGCCGGTAGCACACCTCCGCCGCAAAATCATAGCAGCGAAACCACAGTAGTTCAACTGTACTGACTCGCGTCATACGCGAATCCGATTCGAGTAGCGGAACATGACGCGAGTGTACAATTGAACTACTGCTAGCGGCGTATTAACCCTAAGGCAAACTAGACAACGCGGTTTTTTTACAAAAATAATTTATAATTAATTGTGTAAGTAAGTAAGCACCTACTTACACAATATAAAAGATTATTTAATTCTATAGAGATGTAGAGCTTCCGAAGCGTGCTCCGCCTTCTTGATTATTCCTACATCGCCTTATTTTATAAAAGAAGTGGGTAAGATACTAAATTAATGATAACAAACGATCATCTGTCAGCACACAAAGTCAGATCTGTTTCCCAGAGAGGTATAATGGATTTCCATGTTCGTTTGGTCCCTCTTGCCTTCTTGAATTTCATCAAATATCCCTACTAATATTATAACTGCGAAAGTGTGTCTGTTTGTATAGGTATATCTTACTTCTTCATGCAATAAACTACTTAACCGATTGTGATGAGAAGATAGACTGAGACCATTTTTTTTTTTTTAAATATGGATATTGCCGCTAAGGGGCGTCGATGAGTGCTTGCTTAGGGCGCTCTCGACATTTAATCCGCCACTGACTACTGCGGATTCGCTGCTATGGTTTCGCGGCGGAGGTGTACTACCGGCGTTACAGGAAGCCTGCGGGCTGCGGGTAAAAACACGCAGTTGCCGATTTCAAGAAATGTTACTACATAATACCTAGTTACTTATTTCTTTAAACAAGAGTTTAAATGAATATTTTTCTTGGAAGAAATAGGGACAAAAGTCGATGAAAATTAGGCGGTACCTACCTACCGCTTTCCGCGTATTTGGAAGCAAGGCTCGGATTGACGTAGGTACTTGTCGCAAAAACCTTTGGTTTCGTTCGCATATACCGGTTTTTAGAATATAATAAAAAGATTTTTCGGATTTACCGGTTTAAATGCAATGAAAACCGGTTAATACTTCAGTTTTTATTCAGCGCGGCATCCTCACAAGTCACAAGTTGTAACGCTTTGACCGACATGCCGCACATCGAATAAACCGGATAATTTAGGTTAAAATATAATTCTCTAAACGTTCGCGTTCTTTAGAAAAGTTCGGAGGAAAACCGAAATAAACCGGTATTTTTTAAACCAGTTCCGCGCCTTTTTTGGAAGGGATGTTTACATACCTACCGTGTAAACGGTTTTGTCGAGTTAGGTAGTATGTATGTTCCACGCGCGCCTCAAAGAGATGTCAGCACACTTGACGGGGTCCGTTAGGACCGTAGAAATATAATTTCTTATATCTATGTGGTTAGGACCGGTGCCTGCCAGGTTTGCGGGAAGGTCCGAAAGGAATACCGGGACCTTGGCAACAGGCAACTGAAGGAACACGGGTGGGTTTTAGTCAGTAAAAGTCTGACACTGTCCCGCTGTCCGCTGTCCCGCTCCGCCCAGAGCGGGAGAAGTCATTTGATGAATTCACAAGCTCAAAAAAAAAAAAGGTAAGTGTATGAAGTTCAGGAATACTACAGTCAATCAGCCTAGCCTTTTCCCAACTATATTGGGGTCGACTTCCAGTCTAACCGGATGCAGCTGAATACCGCTATTTTACATGGAGCGACTGCCTGTCTGACCTCCAAAACCACGTAACTGGGTAATACGATATCCCTTGGTAAGCCTGGTTGTCAAGACTTTCGGGCTTCTGACGACCCGTAACGATTGCCATAGATCCACGAATGACAGCCGGGACCCAGTGCCGTAATTAGCCTTTTATGCGCCCGGTGCGAGCTGCTATAACCGCGCCCTTGACAATATAACCGGTTGCGCTCTAATCATAACCGGTTCTGACAATAAAATGGATTGTCTATTACTATTTACGGCACTGCCGGAGCCGCGGTATGTAAAGATGGTCACCCACCATCCACGGACCAACCCCGGCAAGCGTAGCTTAACCTGATGGATAAAAGAAAGATAGCTAATAGTTGTAGGTACTTAACTTAAGCAGGGACTTGAAACGTTATAAAATAAAGTTAAAATAGCGTTATGCATACTTCCAGTAACCGTTACTAAATTACTAAACTAACTAACTAAATTAATACTTAGTTGAAGATTTCGTTCCGATAGATTTTCGTTTTAAATCCTAGAAATTGGATCGTTAATGGTTACTGGAACTATATATAACGCTATTACGTAACGTTACCTTACCCCTATTTTGAGTAAAGTTTCAAGATTGTCTTTTCCCACCAACTAAACCTCTCAAAAGGAACCCCTTTTTCCAATCCCGTTCCCCGAGATTGTCTACAATCATCATATCCTAGAAAGTGTGGGCTTATAGGAAATTCCATAACACAAGACTACAATTAGTTTCTAGAACCGGTGGTTATTCGATAGTAAAGTAATAGCTGGTTACCAAGTATTGTTACACTGCAGTTGCAATTGTTGCTCGACTAATAACTAGCTTTTTTTACAACGCTAATCGGAAATGTTTCCATCTAAAAAAGATAATTATAATGTAGTGGATACAACAGCTGCATGTTTCTGGAATTTGTTCCGAGAGCTGTTGGAAAACGGTGTAAGTAAATGACGGGCTGTCAAGCTTTCATATAACTGATATGTTTGATAATTATGTTTGTGTGAACATGGCTTTACTGTTCCCACCGTGTGGATTGTTAATCATGCGGATAACTGAATAACGTTTAGTCAAATTTGATTTAATACGTCTCTGCAACAGTGATTCTAAGTACCTGTGGCGGTATCTACATCGCCACATGCGAACTACGCATCAAAGACCTGACGTCAGACCGACGTCACATAAATCCTGCATCGCGCAATTAAAGTTTACCGTGCAGTGGACATATATACAAAAACCCAACATCAATAGTTGGGCAGTTGCCCGCCAGACAACACCCGTCTGATCGGAGGATCCTCCCTTTTCTATGGAGTATGAGTGAACTTTACACCCTGTTCCTCATACCCCTAAATACCTAAAGCACTGTACCCTAATTGCTTAATACACGATCAATCACAATCTAAATCATTTTGAAACAAATTGCTAATAATCCATTGCTTCATAAGTTCGAAAAAAAATCTGCTCAACAACGTAAATAACGCAATGAATGTTGTTGAACTGTCAGAAGGAAACAGATAAGTCTTACATTAATTCTTTAAGAAAATGTTTTACGCAATTGGATAGCTGGTTTCCAACGGAGTTACCTATACTCCATTTGAAATAAGATTAGACGTATAGATAATAAGCCTTTTTTACATTCCGTTCAACCGATTTTGAATTCTATTGCGTTGGTGGCATGACAAATGGCAGCCGCAGTAGATAGTTGGTATTGTGTAACTTTTTTTGCTTTTAATGCTATCCTTATGCGTACGGTATAGAAGTCAAAATCGTTTGAAAGGACTGTAAAAGGGTTTGTTTTAATGTCTAATCTTATTTTAAATGGGGTATAAGTAACACGTCTGCCTTAAGTATAATTAATCCTATAACTAATATTATAAATGCGAAAGTGAGTTGGTTTGTTTAAAACGACTGAACGGATTTAGATGAAATTTGGCATAAGGGTAGACCATGACCTGAAATAGGACATACTTTTTATCCCGGTATTCCCCCGGGATCGAGACCTACGCGGATGATACCGCGGGGCGCAGCTAGTAAATTTATAAAAGTACCAATTGGATTCATTAATACTACCAACAAGAGTAACTGGGAATTCCCCAGAACTTTAATACATATAAGTGTCTTCAAAATTATTTTGTTAATAAAAGTACTAATTCGAAGCGTAAAATGAATCATACTGATTTACTCATTTAGTGCCAAATACTCCGGTCCATATTCGGCAGCAGAAGGTAGTGATTAAAAGATGAGTCGATGAACCAAACCACAAATAACAATAGGAATATTTGTCAAACATATTGTGACGTCAAGTTTCACGAATATATTGTCAAATACAACTACGCAGTTTCTAAAAGTCAGTAGGAACTCATAAGTAGGAAGGATCGAAGACACAGTATAATAAAGTAACAGTATTATACTTCGGCAGTGACCTTGAAATAATTACCTACGGCCGCTCGGTAGATAAACCTTCGACGTCCGTGCGTAACTGCCGCGCGCTCAATACTGTTGCGTACTAAACTAACCGTGCGTTTGCACTGGCGAAACATTACAACAAAATATGTTTAAATCTCTAATTCCTGTAAAAAATTGTATGGAACATTGACAGAAAATAGAGATTTCAACATGTTTTGTCGTGAATGTTTCGACAGTGCAAACGCACGGTTACTTTTTCTATGGGACCAACTATGAAATCGCAAAAAAAAAATCTGCTGTTCCATACATTTTGTCGATTTATGTGAACACAAATGAATGGAACAGCTGATTATTTTTTCGCGATTTCAAGGTTGGTCCCATAGAAAAAGTATATTATAGATGACACCAAACCACTAGTTTCAAGGATAACGGTGTCTACCCTAACACCCTGTATACAAGAACCCAACATCAATCGTTGGGCAGTTGCCCGCCAGACACAACACCCGTCTGGTCGGAGGATCCACGTTTGTAAATAACTGAACATTACACAACTCGGCATTATTAGAGAAACATACTACAGTAAACATAGCTCTTACTTACATAATTTAGATCGAAAATTATCAGCATTTCAGTAGATCTATCGTCCTAAGCGCCGGTGTATCTTATCAACATGCTATCGTAACACACGATACCACAGCCACCTCAAGTCCTCAAGCTGAATCCATTATTATTAAATACATTGTTAACAGATACAGACACATTGATTTACCTCCGACGACGTAATGAATGGCTGAACGCGGATTAGATTACAGACACTTTACAGTAACTAGTGTGTAACTATGCAGCATGGAAGTTTTCAGCTCTGCTGTGACGCCTGTGACCCAATTGGAACGCTACCAGATCAAACATTACGGCCGGTTAAGTGATTCCCAAGAATTTCTCGGATAAACATACTAACATTACGAAATTCAGTGTCTCAATTTTTTTCTTATAAAAATGACCTGATTGTGCAAACACGACACGAGTAACTATGTCGATGTGATTTTGAGAAATTATCTAAGTAGGTGTTATTTTTTCTTTAAATCTCAGAAGTACTTATTTCATAGATTTCTCAGAACACTGAAGTAAACAAACAGTCAATTTTCTCCTATATAATTTATTGGAATTAATTATGGAATCCGCCCTGCACCATGGCGGTGGCGTGACGAACAGAATTCTTGTAGAAATATAAGAATTAACAGGGGAAAAGTACATAGATAGGTACCTACATAGTACATTGTACTTCCGTTGTAAACAAGACGTGCTGCAATTGAATTTTTTTATGTACTTAACAACTAGAAAATTGCCTGAAGACGAGAGAATTATTGATTGCTCTTCATTATTGAAGAAGGTAAAGGCTCTTGCGTTTCCTTCCTAAAGAAATTCAAACTCAAACTCAAATTCTTTATTGCATTCGTTACATAAATAAAGTAACATCCAACATTAAACTCGGTTAGAGCACTGCAACAGGTAGGTACACGGGATTGCAAGTTTGTTAAACAAATATCTAAGCACTAAAACAAACAGGTTTTGCTGGGACCGTACTTGTTGTTTTGTTTTTGTAATTATATATATATATTATTTTTTATTTATTTTTTATTAGATACTAGTTTATTTATATTATGACTTATTATTTATTAGGTATGTTGAAACTGTATGTACGTCCCATCACTTGTCCATAAGGGTTCATTAGAAAACCAGCGTCAGACAGTATATTCTGTCTGGTATTAATGCTGAAATGAGCCTTTTTGGCGCAGCCGTGAGGCACACATTATCGTTTTAAATACATTATTTATTCTTTATTTTGATATTTGTGTTTTGTGTTTCATGAACTGTGTCCAAATAAACGTTATTCTTTCTTTCTTTCTTTCTAAATATAATTGAGCTCTAATTGTCCATAATATAGTCTACTAAGTAACCTAGCTAGGACATCAGATCGTAAATACATCAGATTGTATTGTTACCTACTCATCTCAGATGTAAACTATTCCTAAATTGTCATCCTACTTTGTAACAAACTGTACCATATATCTATGATAAATAAAAAATACATATTATATTATATTACTAGAATTAGGTTTATTCTAATTAAATATCATGAGGTTAAATTATTTTATTTACGTGTATAAATAATTTAATTGATTGTTCACAAAGGAAGTACCTAAAGCCCGTGTGCTTGCAAAATAGCCATAACCATATTAATACGAAAATATTTCTGAGACAAAACGGAACGTGTTGGAAAAGCAATCAGCACCCTAATTGTGTAATACACGATCAATCACAATCTGAATCGGTTTGAAACAAATTTCTCATCCATTGCTTCCGTAAATAACGCAATGAATGTTGTTGAACTGTCAAAATGAAACAAATTAGTCTTAATAGGTTACGAAAATAAGTTACGCAATTAGATAGGTTCAAACGATGCATCCTGTCGTGTTTCCTTTTTGAAATTAAATTTATCGCACGATCTGCCTATTTTATTTTCAGTTAGTTACCCAATGTACTCTTCTTTTTTTTCATCCAAATCCAATTAGTAGCATTGCTAATGATTGAAAGACTATCGTGAAATCCGCGCCAGTAAAGCTCCCAGTCGTTATGATTCAACAATCATCGTCATATGTACGCCAATTTACACAAAACTTTAATGAATAATAGGTACACCAAAACCTTCCATATGAATCAATCCGTTCACTGGTGAAAACCGTATGAAAATCCGTTCGGAGTTTTTGAGTTTATCTTGTTCAGACAGACGGACGCGGGGAATTTGTTCTACAGGGTGTTAGGGTAGACATCGCGAAAAAGAAATCAGCTGTTCCATACATTTGTGTTCACTTAAATCGACAAAATGTATGGAACAGCTGTTTTTTTTTGCAATTTCAAAGTCGTTCCCATAGAAAAAGTATATTATAGATGACACCAAACCACTAGTTTCAAGGATAACGGTGTCTACCCTAACACCCAGTATAGTGATAAATATTGAACCAAAGGCGATAGCAATATCAGCTAGACATTAGGTAAACAGAAGGGTGTTATCCAGTCAGCTAGAACTTCAGGTCAGTGCCGGTTGCCTGCCCTGCCTAGCCCCTTGGTTACTCAGGCGTTACGACCCACCCCTGCACTCAGAAATTATTGATACTTTCCTAGAAAATCTTCGCTAAGTGTTGCTTGCAACGCTATAAAATTACAGTGCTAACCTATTTTCTGGGTCGTTATTTTGTAGAATATTTATATGTATAAGTAGGTACTGTTTTTACTGAACTTTAAAGTGAATGTGTGAAATTGTTACTTACAAAAATCAGCAGTAACTCATAAGTAGACACTTACTTATAATAACATCAATACAGAATTAATACTATTCTACTTCTCATATAGAATAATATTTGTATGCAGTTTACCTAGTCCAGTCACAACATACCTGAATGAGGAAATATTGCAGTTACAGGAAGTGCATGTGCCCCCACAACATACAAACAAATAATTCTACGTAACCATTGAATCATTAGAAAACGACTAAATACCGCATCACGTCGTCAGCATTAAAAACCATAACGTAATACACACAAAAGTTGCGCAGACGCAGACGCGACGCAGCTGCCTGTCGCGCGCCGGTAATTTCGTTAATGCTATTTTAATCGGCATGTAATTGGCCCTCATTGGGGACACGGAACATGGCAAGAGACAAATTACACCAATTCTCAGAAATTCGGTATAAACACTTCAGTATAAATAATTAACGTGTTATGTGATACGGCCGTTCCCCGCGGTTCGAAGCAATCGAGGTAAAACATCGGAAAATTAGCTGACACGAAAAAAACGTATAATGCATTCATAGAAACGATGTTTCCTATAAATGCATTACGAGCCTACCTTGTTCATGTAATTTACTAGATACACGAAGCATAAAATTGTTTGCAGGTAAGTATTACAAAATACCTGTGTACAAATGTAGTGCGGGACTAAATTGGAGTAGTTGACAGTTCTTTTATTTTATTTTCAGGCCTTGGTGTAGGCATTTCGTATCGAAATGGAAACCAAGGTCATTGAAGTGGGTTTATCGCAGAAGTGCTCTGAAAAAACCAATAATAATAGCGTTAAAAACCGGCTTCGCTACGCAACAAAATCCCTTGATAACACATTTTGAAACTAGTTTTATCCTACGTATGTATATGTTATGGACCAAGTGATTATTAGGACATTATGAAAAATGCCCGGGCAGTTTAAAAAATGCCCAATATGAGAGAGCAATGTGATAACAACTATTGAAATAATCAAATTGACCGGGCATTTTTTATAATGCTAGTCACCTATGGGGCAGTATAATTTTACATTTCAATCTTAGGTTACGATATGTTAGGTTAGGTTAGAGTATGACAACATTTATCATTTGTCAAACATTTCAATCTTAGGTTACGATAGGTTAGGTTAGGTTAGAGTATGACTAACAACGCACGAGCCGAGTGAGCGAAGCGAGCGTGCCGCGGCAGCGAACGGCGATGTGCCAGAAGCGAATCGCTTTTGTAAAAGGAAACAGTTAAGTTAGGTTACATCACATTAAAGATGAAGTAAAAAAACACTCACTCACTGAGCACTCTTCAATACACTCACTCATTTTAATTGAACTCTACTTGAAAGTTGGCATTCTGCCACTTAAGTTTGGCAATACTTCGGGCTATGTCGGACATGTCGGTTACCTTGGTTCTCCTACGGATCTCTTCATTTCAGAATCAATATTTAAAATCAAATAAAATATTTCCATTCATAGACACTGAAATGAAATGAAATGAAATGAAATGAAATGAAATGAAATCGTTTATTCTGTAAATAGGATATCAGAATCACTTTTACACGTCATATTTAAAAAAATAAAATAAGCTCGATGAGGTCGGCGTTTCCTATCTGACTACTCTGAGAAGAAAGGCCGAAACAAACTCAGAGGTCGCAGTCTCTTTTAAGGTCCAGACATAATCTTGGTCAGGCCATATGAGGACCATGTAGATTAGATTCTGAAATGGTCTTTTGAGGAAAGAACCACAGAGATTTGAGTGGACCTGTCCAGTCAGTGCAAGCATTTGTCAGTAACCGAGGAGCTCAACTCAGAGCTTAAGGAGCTCAACGATTCGACGAACAATACCAAAAAAAGGACATTTGGGTAGGCCGCTAAAAGTACTCAAACTGCCAGATTAAAACTAAAGAAAGAGAGAAAAGAGATAATAAAAATGATCCACATAGTCCTCACATTCACAATAATTAAAATAAAATAATACTTTACAAAGTAATAATGTCATTTTTGTATAAAATATTCAACAATGTCAATTTGTAGGTTTATAAAACTGGTATATTGTAATGATTTTAGATAATAATTAAAATGTCAAGTTCTAAGGTTTTAGCAGAGCGAGCAGCTCAATCCCATGCTTTTTTGTCTTCTAAATAATCCGCAATTTTATAGTACCCTTTTTTACAAAGTTTGGTTTTAATACAGCCTTTAAATCGTTTAATGGGTAAATTTCTAATATCAATGGGAAGTTTGTTGTAAAAACGTATACATTGACCCATGAACGAGTTGCCTACTCTGTGGAGACGAGTGCGATGTACAGCAAGATTGTGTTTGTTCCTGGTATTTATACTATGAATATCGGACATTTTCTTAACTCTGCTGACCTATGATGACTTTACCATAATTAAATGTTAACTGTTGTTAAAACTGACTGGTCGGACTGGAGCGGACGCGGCTCCGAAATGCGAGCCCCCACCCAGCGCGATACCCGCACCCCGTGCAAAATACCTGTGTATTATCAGATTGCCCAAAGACCACAGGGCAATATTTATAATGACGAGGCAATGTGATAAATAAGGAAGTTCAAATTATAATTTATTATTTTGCCCTAAGTAGCTTGTCATTATTCATAATGCGCGGGCATTATGAAAAATGCCCGTATTTATTACTTGGTCCATAACTTTTATACCACATTTAGATGTATGTACCTCTCTATAACTGAAACCATTAGTAAGTTTAACTTTTTTATTTGTTCAAGGTCATACTATATTGATTTTGTTATTCTGCCCAATATTGATTTGAATCAACATCCGGTAACATCAATTTTCAAACAAGTTGAATATAACCAGTTACTACTTACACTACTACTTTTCAGTATTCTGCTATTTGAAATGGGTTTAACGTAGTAAGTAGATAGTATATACTAAATCTATGGGTTTAACGTATCAACGGCTGTAGGTACACACGGCTACACATCAAGCTATACATATCCTGTATAAGCTGACCTCGCATTGTACGGAAATCCTATACAATGCAAGTTCAGCATTAAACTGGAAATGTATAGCTTGATGTGTACTTAGCGTGTAGCCGTGTGTACACTCAAGTTGCTGCACTGCCCTTACAATAACGGCTATCATATTGCGTAACTTATTTTCGTAACCGATTAAGACTAATTTGTTTCATTTTGACAGTTCAACAACATTCATTGCGTTATTTACGTTGTTGAACAGATTTTTTTTTTTGAACTTATGAAGCAATGGATTAGACATTTTTTTTAAACCGATTGCAATTCTGATTGATCGTGTATTACGCAATTACGGTCATGTGCCCTGTTTATCAAAACTTAGGTACAAGACTAGTATTACCAAATGTCATTATTTAGTTCACAAGTACTATATTTTGTTGTCAGATGATTTGGTGCCGGTGTCCCAGCAGTGGGAAGATTAGATTATAAATATGGAGATGAGCTATGAATTTAATGAAAATTAATATTCTAGGTACCTTGTAAACGTGTAGACTTGTAACTTTTAATAAACAGGGCCCTGTGGGCTTAAAGCAGTCACTTTGTTAGAATCATAATAGGAAAATATTATGAATCATCTTATAATGCCTCAAACTTACAATTCATAATATGATCTGCGTGCGATTCAATTTACGAAATAATAAATCTGTTTGACAGTTTTCTATGGAAAATCGTAAAATGGTTCATAATATGAATTGCTTTTGTGTCAAATTAGAGGAATTGCTAAAGACAGCTGGGATTCAGGAAATGAACTGCTTTTAGAGGAATTGCTAATGTGGCCGGTTTAGGCCCCCTGATCTGTGTTGTAACCGGGAAGCACATAGAGCAGAAGAAAAGGGAAGCCTTTATTCAGCAGTAGAGTATACCGGGCTATTTTTTATTTTTTTTATGTATGTTTGCTACCCGATTTCTCCGCCAATTATGAATCCATTTTGATGATTATTTTTTTGTATGGTAGGGTAGGGATGCTTCCGAGGTACTTCCCATATAAATTTTATTAACTTTGCTTGTGTAGTTTTTGAGTTAGCTTCAATATTACGTATTTTTCCCACTTAGTTTATCTAGACGATGTTTTCATTTCACTGTTATTTACATCAGCTAGTGGTATTAGAATTTGTGTGGGGTAGGTACCACAACTAAAAAGTGAAAAATAAAAACTTTTTACAAAAAAAAACCGACTTCCAAAAAAAAACACTCAAAACTGAAAAATAACTTTAATTTCGGTCGGTGGCAAAAAACCAAAATTGAAAAGCAAAGACACAGACTTCCGAAATTAAAGTTATTTTTCACTTTCTTAGAATTTTTTTTGGAAGTCGGTTTTTTTTTTGTAATTCTTATTGTAACATACATAACATCACGCCTGTATGCCCTGAAGGGTTGGGTGAGAGATGTACCAATACTACACCCACATTTCGCCAGTTAAGTTAAAGTCCCATGTAATATGGCGCGATCCTATTGCCATCAAGTGGGCACAAATTAGACTGACTCCAGGCTGCTACTAATTCCATACTTTTCTCATTGTATTTTAGGCCATATAACAATGGATTTCTAAATACTACGTTCTATGCAAACTCTTATTTAAAAACACAAACGAGGGAAGCAAGTTAATAAAAAGCTTGTAAAAACAACAACCCGAGGCTTGACTGTGAAAGCTTTAGTAAAACTTTAATCGAGCTGTTATTTAATTTTCCTATTCTGTGATGAAAACATTTACTCTTTAAGGCGGTAAGGTGCGACGCGACAGCGCGACACGACTGAAGTAGAACAATTTCTATTTAAACTTCATGGAAGTTTTTCTACAGTGTGAGTGGCGTCGACGTCGCGCATGTCTGCGGTAGTCTTAAGGTGTGCATATCTCTGGTTACTTTTTACTGTAAGTACTTATAGGATATAAAATTAAATAATTTCGGTAGTCCAGACGGAATCCAAAGTTAACTGTTATTAACAATTTGTTTTAAAAAACTCACCTGCTAACAGTCTAAATTGACATCTTTTGATGTCAACAATTTACCCACTAAAAGTTTGCCGTATGCAAGAAGCGCGAACAATCAACAATGCGCGTGCGTAGGTGCAAGAAAAGGCAAAAACGGGCCAAGCGCGAGTCGGACTCGCACTCGAAGGGTTCCGTACCAACGTACAATATTTAGCAAAAAACGTGGCGACCTCCTCCTTAATTTTAAACTTCATTTTATTTTTATTACCTACTTGTCGTTATAGCGGTAATCATATTCTGTGAAAATGTCAACTGTCTACCTATTACGGTTCATGAGATACAGCCCGCTGACAGATAGATTGACAGCGAAGGATCAGTAATAGGGTTCCGTTTGGCACCCTTCGGGTACGGAGCCTTAAAAGACTTTAATGCAAAGAAGCAGAATAACAATTAAAAAAAAAAAAAAAAAACAGCAAAAAGGCTAAAAAGCTAGAAACACCTAGAAAGAGAACAAGCATACGACTATCTACTTGTATATGTAAGTATACATAAAAATAAGGTGTATCTTTTCATACCTGAAATCTCTTAAGGGGTCATTGTACTCATCATTATGAACAACTTTCACTATGGGACCAAACCAGAAGTCGCAACAAAAAAAAAACTGAAAGCTGCTTCTGTTTTTTTTTTCGCGATTTCAGCGTCTTGTATGAAAAGTCACACCTTATATTTAAACAAGCAAGTTTTCAGAAGTTCAAATTCGTCTGCACGTTCCTGCCCTCACTTGACCAATATACTTTGCTCGGCAAGTAGGAGACTCGCTTCCCTCTTCACGTCCACTCACTAGTCACTATCATTCGGTGTTCGTTCCACCGAGGACATATTCTGAGAGCTTCGTGAATTTCAGTCCGAAATGACACAATAAAATAAAGCATAAAGCAATTTCCAAACCTTTAAGAATACAAAAAAAATACGATAACTACTAGTATGATACTGGTATTCAGCTGCATCCGGTTAGACTGGAAGCCGACCCCAACATAGTTGGGAAAAGGCTAGGCAGATTGATTTTTGATTTGTCAAAAAAATACGATAATATGTATACAAACCAGTTTATTAAATAAATTAATATAACATGACATATTATTTTAATTACTTAATAAACTGGACAGCCGAGAATCGTCTCACAATAAATTAACTTATTGTCTCAGGTCTATTTGTATTCGATCAATGTCTACAAGGAATTAATAAATAAGTGAATTCCACTACAGCCGCCGTCATTCATACGTCGATAGTTTGTTTATAATGATGGTAACTAACAAATTGTATAGATTATAAATAGGTTAAAGTTTATAAGAGTCAAGTGTGATCGAATACCTAAGATCCACAGTAAATATTGATCGAAAACTGCTATTACAAAGGTAGGATACTAAATCATAATTTATTTTTAGAGTTAGGTACCTACCCAAGGCTTTTCAACCCAGGTTTGGGTTTCACTTTGTATTTTTAAACAACAAACATATAATAATATCAATTTCAAAGAGATCATTACCATTAAATAAAAATTTTATGTTGTCATAATAACATACAAAATTCATTGGAAATGTTAATGAAGGTAATTAAAAGGCTATTACGCGGAATTCAAAATGTAGGTAAGTCATAAATATACAGTTTATTTTTTCCCTCATATTTTAAAGTTGCTAACAACCAAATAATGCGCAGTTCGGTAGAATGCAGTAGTATGTAACAGGTAATAGATAAGTAATAATAATATTTAATAATAATATATTTATTTGCATAAAAACACGATACCTATACATAAATATGGTAAAAAAAAGTACAATTTAGAACAAAACATGTTTTGCCAATGATTTTAATAATCAGTATGCAAATTTTTCAGTTGGTAACTTACATTAACATTTTTTGTCAATGAAATCTTCTACACTAAAATTATTAACACATTCGTGGTTTGTATAGGTAGGTACTTGTGTAACTATATTTTTGTAATTATATTAATTATATAACTCCCCCGTAAATGGTTAGTCTCCTCAGATATTGTCCGCAATGGCCAAAATTCGGTCTGGAGATACCTATAATACATCTAAATTATGGCAATTCATGCATTCTGATTAAAATCAGAGAACTCGGGCGAGCTCACGAAAGATGGAAGGAATGGAGGCCTTTGCCCAAAATTGGGCCAGCCCAGGTTCAGACCAAATAGGTAAAAAACCAAGACATAGCGCTGCGAATAACACAGTGAAGCATAGCAAAACTAAACCTCTGTGCATACACGCTCGCACGCACGTATTTACAACTATTTAGAATCAAACTACACCTCACTAAATGCACACAATTTTTATGAAACCGGCCTCACGTGTCTGTTGACAGCGCTCTGTCTTGGTTTTTTAATTGGTCTGAATAGCCTAGAAAAAAATCATAACCAATGGATTGGCCAAATCACCAATATCGAACGCCAGATATAATATTATCCAAATGATTGCCGAGATGAACTGAACTGTTGGTTGATGAGGGCTTCAACAGCAAAGAGTTGTATCTAAGGAGTGGAAACAGTGGACGGAACCCTTTACTCAACAGTGGGAATAAAAATATTCCACAAAAGGTTTTCCAGCTTTCTGTACGGTGTCCTAATAAAAAAGGTTTTATTGTATTCAATTACATTGCCGCTTGATCGTAATTCATGTCGGGTACGTCACATTACTACAAATGTCAGTGAGTTAACTATAAAACATGTTCCGATGACCTTTGTTGTAATGCGACCTCTTTGACAGTTTTCAAAACACCTATCTAAGGACAAAAAGGTGTAAAAGTAACATTTTTATGAAAGACTAGAATAGTAAAATGTTTTTTTCTCTGAAATAGCCACATACTGGTGACATGCTGAATACAGAAACAGTTGATTAGCAGTCTGTCCTTTTTCCCAACTAATTAACGGCAAGGGTTAATTAAAAAATTCGTTAATTAGAGTATACGTGACTCGCACGCCGTTAGTCCTGGCTGTCATTCGTGGATCTTTGACAGTCGTTACGGATCGTCGAAGCCCGAAAGTATGACAACCAGTCTTACCCAAGGGGTATCGTATTACCCAGTTACTGTGTTGTGGATGTCAGATAGCCAGTCGCTCCGTGTAAAATACTGGTATTCAGCTGCATCCGGTTAGACTGGAAGCCGACCCCAACAGAGTTGGGAAAAGGCTAGGCAGATTGATTTTTAGAGTAGGTATACCCGATTCGCATTCAGTTTCAATTACAAAGGATAATTATCATCACATCCTATTTACGAAGGTTAATTGAAAAAGCTACATTGGATTTCATTAAACATTTCAATTTATTCATAATGTAAACAATGCAAATTAATTGCGAACATCGATGATCAAATAATAACAGCACATTTATGGACTAATGAACTTTAACCTTTCTACATCTATCATTTATGTATAAATAATCCAGTCGGTGCTTTATTCACGATGACGAAACACGCAATACTCCGCAAGGGGACTCCCGCTGCCAACATTGCTGACTGGTTAATCTGACTCGAGCAGACAGAGCAAAAATACGAAGAATAAAGGGTACAGATATAATCCGAACCGAATAAAGGGTACAAATATAATCCGAACCGAATAAAGGCTCGTGCAAACAGGCGCGATATCGCAGGCGCGACAGGCAGCGGTACCTTAACGCGGTGGAATTTCGAGCACCTCTATCCCTGCGCTCCATTGCAAAAAATGTTCCGAAACCCTAACCTGGCCAGAAAAAACTTGCGTTTGTTACTTAGCTACGTCCAACTGAATTCCGATGAAAAATGCGTTTTTCCGCTGCAAAGCCGGAGTAACTAATCCCACATCTTTACATCTTCTATACACACATACATACTAACAGCTTTTTACTAAATGCATATGATAGTACCTATACTTCCACTACTAAACTACTTATAATATCGATGACCTGGTGAAGGCCGCAGGAATCCGCTGGATGCGAGAAGAGACGTCTTTCGGCTGAAATGCTTTATAACAAAAGAAAAGAAACTGTTGTCTGTTTGTTCCGGCTAATCTCCGAAACAACTGGACCTATTTTGACCGAACTTTCACTGGCATATAGCTGATGTTATAAGGAGTAACTTAGGCTTACTTTTTAATTTTAGAAAACGAAAAGAGAATTGAGTCAACGCGGGCCAAGCCGTGAGTAGCAGCTAGTTATAAATAAAAAAACATCGTCACTAGGTTAATCCAATTGCTAAATCAGATTACATGTCCACGATAAGGACTACTGTTTCCCAGGTAAAATAAAAAACAATTTATCTTTTCCTGCTAGCAGTAGCGAATGTATTTATTGATTTCGAAATTCATCGAAGCGATAACATCGTATACTATTGTACTATGCATGTTACGATGTAATTACTTGAAGAACATTATCTAATCTCGGCCTATTTACATAAATGTAAATAACGAGAAACAATAACAGTGCTCGGTTGGATTTTGAGAATTGTATTATAGTTACAAGGATTAAGCGTGATTCTACGTTATAAACTGCTTGAATTAGGGTAACAGTTGGTCTTTGTTTATCTTTAAACAATAGGCTCGTTCATAAGTTCCGGCCGTACTTACTTACATACCTACACGAAATCGAAATTCTATGCGAATAAATAAATCTATCTATCTACTTACAATAAAACCAGGTTACACCTACATTTCACGTCCATCGATTTAATAATAGGGCTAAAGTAGTTCGTAACCTATTTATCCTCTTCTTTCAGTTGGTTTTTCATTACTGAGGAAAGCGATTTTCGCGCATTTTCATTACCCGACTACGGCGAAGCAAAAAGGAGGGTTATAATTTTGACCGGTATGTATGTATGTATGTTCATCTGTTCCCTCATATCTTCTAAACGACTCATCACAATTTGACAAATGAGGTATCGTTGGAAGCGTCTTGATCGTCCGCTGGTTATAGGCTATGTGACGTCACATTAAAAATATGTGTATACACATAATAAAAATGGCGCCCTCTAGAGGAAATAAAGTCAGGAACTAAAAAAAAAAAATGTTTTATCGTACCATGTTGGGTATCAAATGAAAGGGCTTAATGAGCACATTTCAAAAATATATATATTATAGCCCCAAAAGAATTTAAAAAAAATAAAGTAAGTAATAAAAACTAAAACCCCACCTACGACTAAAAAGGTATAAACAAGACACCACAGACGGACAAATTAAAAATCCGGAGTCACACGTAATCTGTTCGATTTATGCCCTAACACGTGTGACTCCGGATTTTTAATTTATTTATTAATATAATGGACTACATCCATCATACATTGTTTAGCAATTTGAGTATAGGCTCGCAGGAAACCTAGTCACTATTTACCAGGGGGATCCATGACTGACATTACACATCAGCTGACTCAAATCATCAGATTAATTATGATTACTCAAAGATAATGACTTTTCACGAAGGTGATATCCCTTATCGATATCGCGCCGGGGCGCCACATTAAGTATACTAACCCAACAATATGTTATACTTCAGTATCTACATACAAATTCGTCGTATTGTGATAAGGGTTTTTCGCGAAACCACGAAGTAATCTAAAGTGTCCCGTAGATTTACGTGGAAAGATTAGCTATAATTGCGCATAGGCTGTAATCTTTTGCTTTTAATTAATATTTTACTTTGAAAAGCCATAGTTATCTTTGTTTATTTTCAGGCGGCCGTTAATAAATATAAATTCATTTTTTTCTACTTTCAAAGAAATTTTAACACAATTACAACGATAGCTTATGTAGGTACAAAGGCGAACGTAACCTAGAATTGGGTCCTCTAAGTAACAGCAAACCTCAGTGAGATTTGCAAATGAGGACATTAGGTAAATAATCATCTTCAAGATATTTCAAGTCTTATTTCTGCTAGTCACCTCATGTAAAAGTATTTGCTGAAGTGGTACTTTCAGGCACATCTTCCTCGTATCATTGCTTTCGAGATTCCTTCTAGAAAATAGAGCAAACATACTGCAACATTATGCATATTAGGCGCCATTTCACGGTACTGGCACGGAACCATACTACCATGAACGCGGGTGCGTTTTTCCTAAAATATTACATAACGTGTTTGGCTATATGCCAAGCGACACGTGCTATCGCTATAAAGTCCGAATTCCCCGACTTCGTATTAGTTAGGCAGACAATCCGCACGTACGGTAAACAAATGCTAAGCGACCGGGATTCACCATCGCAGGGTGCCGCGATGTTGGGGCTTTCCAATCACGAATTACGTATACGTACGTGGAGACCAGGGAAACACACAGGTATATAGGTAAAGTTGTCTTATTAGGCTGTGGTTTACGCGCGGACTTAACAGGCGCGGTCGCAGCCCAAGATTTTGGGGGGGGGGGGGGGGGGTCACCATTGGTGCCGAGGAATATTTTTAGGGAAATGGTTACCTAATTGATCAGTACCTACTCTCAAAACTTTTTTATGTAGCCCATCGGGGTCACTGTGGCTCAAGTACCTACAGTTTTTAGTTAGTAAAGCACGCAAATCATTAAGTCTCTAGACTAGAATAATTTTGGGGGAGGGTCATAACCCCCAGGACCCCCCACCCCTCGGACCGCGCCTGGGTCTTAAGCCTCCTCTATATGTATATAAGTAGGTAGTTCTAACTATAAATTCTAAAGCGATTGAGGGATGATCATGCATAACAGGCTGCTTTGAGGATGTTAGCTTCGTACCTTTTGTAAGCAACCTATAACTGTTGTAAGACATATCCCGGTTTCTGAATAGAGTATATTTTTTTTACAAAAAACCTTTGTATTTTATAGGTTGCATTAAAGGAAGTAAAACAAGTTCTCAACTTCAAATCCAGATAAAAACTTATCCAAAAAAAAAAAACCGTCTTCCAAAAAAAACACTCAAAACTGAAAAATAAATTTAATTTCGGAAGTCGGTGTCTTTGCTTTTCTTTTGCTGTTTTTATTTTTCACTTTTTAGTTGTGGTACCTACCCCACACAAATTCGAATACCACTAGCTGATGTAAATAACAGTGAAGGAGTAAATGAAGACATCGTCTAGATAAACTAATTGGGAAAAATACGTAATATTGAAGCTAACTCAAAAACTACGCAAGCAAAGTTAATAAATTTTATATGGGACCACCTCGGAAGCATGACCTACCATATAAAAAAAGAATCATCAAGCTGATTCATAATTGGCGGAGTAATCGCGTAACAAACATACAAAAAAAAAAAAAACATACAGACGAATTGAGAACCTCCTCCTTTTTGAAGAAGTCGGTTAAAAAAGGGTGTGATTCTAGTTTATTAATGTTTTCTCAGGAGTGTGTTTCGGGTTTCTTGACTCTCGAACCTAGAAATACTCCAATTTACCTGCCCGAAACAAACACAGGACTCGGGAGTAAGACCGAAATCCTTCTACTCGATAATTATTATGAAGGGGTCTTGGTAAGACTGGTTTTCAAACTTCTGTCTGACTGCCCGTAACGACTGTCAAAGATCTGAATGACAGCCGAGACCAATGGCTTAGCGTGCGGGTCTCTCGCTACCTATATAATGGATGGTCACCCATCCAGGAATGGATCGCGGCAAGCAGACTAGAAAGTAATATTCAGGGGAATGGTCTCTAGTTGCCTCTAAGAATTGATAAGAAATCCTTTCCTAAAGAAAACTAGAGACTATTCCCATGGTAACTTTACTAGTCAAGCTAAGACTTGAACCGCTGCTCAGTGAAACACGTTGGAAAGAGACAACGGACAAAAGAAAATAAAGACATACACACATCTACATGTAAGGCACGTTCTAAGTAGACTGCTAGCTTATCGCAGCCGCGCACCGTCGCGTTTTAAACTGAATTTTCCTTTCTCTCACTACTTTTACGACTTCCACGAAGATAAGACGCTGACATGCTTTTGTTTCTATAGCCAAAACAACAGGAAAACGACTGGAGTATAATTTAGTATCTATTTCTTTCCTGTATTTTAGTGTTTTGTATTATCTACAGATACATTACAGATACCATAACATATAGGTAGGTACTAATAACTTACTTATAAGTTTTATAATGGAATATTATAACATTTATAACTTAACAGGAAATACGTAAATATGTATATCCTAAAATAACATAATATAGCCAGTTTTTATCCTGAGGGTTGGGCATTGGTGTGTAGATACACATATTTACAATTCCCGGTAAGTAATTTTAGAGATTTTCCCCACGGAAAAACTCAAAGATGGTCTCGAGGATCAAATACGGGGTAATCACCCCACAAAGATCACAGAGGAGAGCTTACACCCGTACAGCTCTAAGATACACACGGCTACACATCAAATACCTTAGATATTTATTAATATAGTTTATTTAAATGTATTACCCAGGAATAGAGTATAGCCGTGTAAAAGTTAGCAATGAACTAGACAAGTTTGACAGATGCTGTAGATAACTAGAAGTCTTAAACCGGGTTAGGTTGTTGCCGACACAGAGTTTCTGAGAAAAATCCGTCGGCCGTGTAAAATGTATACTTTCGTCTTTCTTTCGAGCGATCGTCAAGATAAAATTAGCGGATTGGCCGCTGTGTAAACAAAAACATGGTTTTCCCGCGATCGTTCTGCTATTAACGTGTTGAAAGTGAACTAACTGCGCATTTTGACGATTTGTTGTGTTCATTTGGGAAATTAAAGCTGGAAGTATTCTTCGAAATGATTTTCATATTTCACGTGCATTCCTGTTCGAAGGTTATTTGTTTAAATTCCGATAAGACTGTCTTCATACAGACTATAAAAATGTATTTATGTATTCTAATGGTGTACTAGGTATACATACGTTAGAATGGTCTAGCTAGATATATGAATGCGAATCATGGAGATGTTTTTGTAAGGATACAGGGCACGTGCTGGCTTCTCAACAAATTACTAAATGGTACATTTAGATGCAAATGATGTATCTAATAAACTAAACGCCTACGTAAAGAGCAATATCATCAATAATTCATCAATTAATTTACCAAAATGCTCACATGGCTACTACTGTAGGTTGGTTTTGATTATCATAAGAGCGAGCTTATGTTGAAACTGATGAGAGCAACTTTACTCAATAATTAATTAATTAATTTAGGACCTCAAATCTGTATCTCATAGTATTTCCTAGGTATCTTATGAAAGTACGGTAGGTAGTGCGATATCATCGAGATACGTAAGGACCTGAAATTCTATTCTGTAAAAATCTCACCGTGAAAATCTTGGTGAAGTGAGCTGTCATTACAACTAATTTCCTTAGGGATGAAGGAAGGGTGAATAGTTACTTTATACATATTCAAATATCTTGTATTTGTCTCAGTGTTAGTATAGGGTATACTATGAATGCAAATTCAAAAGAATTAAAAACATATTGGAACTGTAAGTTTATATTTTTTGAAGGCACTTAATTAATTCGGTTAAAATTCAGCTTAACCGAAAATACCCTCATCATGTTTTCCACGGAACTGGCGTTTTCATATTCATGTTAATTAAACCCACAATTTTGGTTCAGAACTATTTTACTTGTGTCATGATTATAATTAGCAGAAAATTATACCTATATTATTTTTGGTTTATATATACGAGAGTAGATGCTTTAGGCAAGTGATACTTTACGTATCGAAGTTCGTGTATAGAAAAAGGGAAAACCTGTGCTCAGTAAGTAGCCCTGTGTAGGCTATAAGTAAGTAAGACCTTCTATAAGTAAGAGGCTATAAGTAAGTAAGGTCTTCAATTTCTTTGCGAGGAGAAATTTCATTTTCCACTTCTGATAAAACAATCAGTGATGTTTTCAATCTAAGGTTCACTATTCCTTGTTAAAAATTGGAATACCAGCGAAAGATTTTTTTTTTTTTTTTCCTAATCTATAATCTTTAGTAGGTCATGACTTCATGAGCTATCCGAATATCATCGCTCATCATCGCTGTTACAATGTATAGATAAGCTAACCGTCTGAAAAAGAAAAACTGATTACCTTCGATGCCTTACAGTACAGACCTACCTACACAACAAAAACTATATAAATAATATAATATATAAGGAAAAAAATATTCGGCGAAGTAATCCCTAAGTGCAGTATCGACCCCACAAAGATCACAGAGGAGAGCTTACACCCGTACAGTTCTAAGGTACACACGGCTACACATCAAGCTATACATTTCTTACCTATTATTAGATCAAGATTAAAAAAAAGCTCGAAACCAACGCAGAATCGGTTAAGACTGCATGGAAAGAAATTTCCCATTACCTTAAGTATCAATTTACGCAAGTGTTTAATTAATTAGGTATACCTGCCAGTGGAAAAATAAAGTGTAGGGTTTCTGGAAAGATAAAAATAATTCGATAGGTACTTTAATTTCCATAGAAATATAGAAAACAGTTTTTATATCGTTCATTTCTATTAGGTAAGTACAATTATATTAGATTAAAGTGAAACCGCTGTACACTTTACTTCTGAGGGTTTAGACAAGTGACAATCGCTTCGAAAGCGTTTCGTATTTCTACAACGACTTTCAACAGGATTGACATAAGCTTTTCGATAGCTTATGCCAATCCAATACATTTTTGCCTTTTCTATCATCGTTATCGCTGATAGAATGCCACTTCGTCTAGGAACTCTCGTTCTCGTAGGACACCTCGTGTTCCTTCTGGCTTCTCCAAAGCCGCGACATTTCTTTTTCGTATTTTCAAATCCGACTTTCAAACAACATGTTCACTGAAATAATTGTATAAATAAAGCATGGCGCCAAATTTTAAAGGGGACATTAAACAGCAAACACCAAAAGCTCTTCACTTTATGATCCGAACCATTATTGACTAAATATGGCGACGGTGACGTTGGGTGCACCCACACAGGCACACGTGCACGACATCTGTCCACGACGGACATTCAACGACAAAAGTTTAATTAATAATGTAGGTCATTCACATACCATGCCAGCGTAATAACGATGAATGAGTTAGGCAATCACACAAAATAGAAGCTCAATTTACGTTATTGGTTCGATTTTATCGTGTCGTCAACGAAATTGAAATGCTATACCAATTTGTTTTAACCTTTAACGAAATTGGATTGTTTTGATTTAAAATTGGTTACACGCTGCTTCCATTAAATACATATTCGTAATGCAAATTCGCTCTTATCGACCCGCGACAGTTTTTAAACCTACTTTAGATGGGGATAATGGTCAGAAGGTAGGGTATTTAGGTTGAGAACAATCGAATTTCGGAAGTTGAAGGATATATTTTGGAATTTTTTGGCTAACAAAATTAAAATGTATCTACATGAACCATTTTGTCGCCGTCTATACATACCATGAAGAGCACTCGTTCGTAGAAGTGTGGCGCATGTCACACGCATTGCCTTTCGAGGAATGCTCGATTATCTCCAGCATTATTGATTACTTGCCCTACTCGGGAGACGAAATCACCCATTGTTACTAACATCACAATAACTATATTATTTCTTGGTCACCATATTTATAGATCTCTACCTTCAGAAATAGCAGCATATGTAACAGATGTCGCTATTCGTACCTTCATAAATCACTTTACACATAGGATGTTATGAAAAAAAAGTGTGAATGTTGACTTCCGAAAATAGTAGAGTCGCGCATTTAGAATGCATTTGCATAATGTAGGTAAATGGATCTGCTATTTTATTTCTCACTAAAAGCAACACAATGATTTATGATTATGAAGCATCACATAGGTACCTACGTAGTTTTTGGCATATAGAATTGATATTGTAAATGGCATCCGCAAATACTGAACCTACTACCTATACCCATTTTTAAACAATCTATTCAATTTTCAATGGTTACCCAAATGTTTCAGTTTCTGCTTCATAACTAAAAGGTCCGTCTCATAACCTTATCCGGCTTATTAGTAATCTGTTGAGTTAATATATACATAACCATAATTATGTAATCCTACACTCTGAACTCAGTAGCTAGGTATGTAAATTACTGCAAAACTGGGTCAGTGCGAAATTTAAATCAACTCCTTTATGATCTATTTTATCTCCAAGAAGTAACCTTTATTTATTTCCAAGTAATTCTAAGTAGCCCTAATCTGCAAGTGTTATCTACTTTTATAGTAATGTGAAAATATTTCTATTGTCATCGATAATGAAAGATAAATGCTTACCTACTGTAACAATTTCCAAAGAGGTGGTTAACTCTTCAATTCATTCAAAATCTACCTGTACCTATTTATACTGAAGTAGGCGTATGGGTGTGTTTGTCGACAAAAAATAGACCAAGAAGTGAATGAACTTTCCAACGTTTATTACCACCATGTCTGGTGGAGGCAGGGGGCCGAGCTCGCACTCTGATTGATGGATAGATAGATACTACAAGTTACCTAATTTAACTTCGTGCGGCGGTCATCGGGGTCAACAGTACCTGGTGCACGTCTTAACGCTAAAGTCACGAGCTTTCACAGCGGAGCCAACGGGTGTCGGCTCGCAAGGCTTGGACGGAAGACCATAAGTTTTATAAATTAGTGACAATGCCTTGAGTTATTTCGTGGAAGTGCCAAGGTTGGTAGTTCTGGGAAGTGGCGGCTCGTCGGCAAGTACGCTCGGAGCGAGCCCGCTCGGTCTCGGTCGCACATTCACATGCCGGTCCCCCCGCGCCGAGCCGCGCTCCGCCCGCCACGCGTGTTTACCTCACTCGCTTCGGTGCGCGCCGCGTGCCGGCTTCGGCGCTCGCTCAGTACGCTTTTGTACACGAAAGAGGATTGTCACGCTGAGGCGACCCACCTCGCCGAACTTTCACCTCCCGCCGCGATATCGTTATCTGTGATAAACACCGACCGTTGAGTGAAATTGAATGTGCGCGTACTTAGAAAGCGTTTCTGTGGAGGCACGCGGACGGACTGTTGTCGGCGACGTCGATTTCTGCAAATTAATTTCTCCAGTGCAGTCGGTTTCTACGAAACTGCTTATAAAGAGTTTTACTGAGAAACGAAACGGCCATAAAGTGGATTTGAGGAAATATAAGTAATTATAAGTGGGCCTTTGTGTTTCCGTGTTTGTTGTTATCTAAGGCGTTTACATTGGATCCCAACCGACCACGAACACCTCCAATGGTGGTCAAACTACCAGGTGAGAACTTCAAAAGTGGTGAACCAAATGATTCGTTACAGTAACTAACAAATTAATCATATGCCTTTAAGCTATTCATAAACGATACGTCAGCGCAAAAGTAAATTTGTTTAACACTGCAAAACACATGTAGTTACAGACCACACAACATAATGAAACGGCGGCGGCGCCAGCTGTTATCATTATCACATAGGCTTCGGGGTCAATGCGTTCTCAATGATAAAAGCGTAGATTATATTAATGAATGACGTAATCCCTTGCCATTTAAAACAAATGATCATTTAGATTGTGCTGTTTTTGTTACTCTATTTAAACCGTAGGTAGGTATCTATTGCAGAAATAATGATGTCATCAAAATAGTCTTAATTAATTTAAAAATGTGTTCAAAAAGTTGCAATGTGTTACTGATTCCTTGGTAAGAAACTCGAACTACCCACATTTTTGATCTCCTACATAAATGATCGTCTTTATTACTAAGTTAGGAATTCAGTATCTTAATTACAGCGATGTAATACCCACGTAACATTATGTAGTAGGAAATGATATAAATAAGATGTTGTTTATGCACAAGCGTGCTGACTGTGTTAATGACACCTCGCTAGGCGCAGGCGGCGAATCGCTTCATTTGAAAACAATTATCGTGCTAGCACGCTACGATATAACGTTTCCTTAGAAATAACGATCAAGTCATAAATTGTTTGAGGGAATTATTGCAGATTTTGCATAATTACAATACCTAACGTGACATGCAACTCCTAGGATCCGAATAACCAACTAAATTGTTTCCAGTTTTTTAAGCGAGTTGACGAATTAATCTGACAGCACCAATTAACTATCAATCAGCATTAACAAGGCAGCTAAAATTATTTCTTGGAATATCTACATGTTTTTTCGTAACCGAATGTGCTAATTGCCTTCTAAGAAACTCATTAGGAGTAAAACCGTAAAACATAGAAGGTTAAATTAGCGTCTGACAGTTTGTTTACGCTGGATACTTTCCATGCAGGTACTGTAGGTAGATATGTATGCCTATTTCCACACGCAAGTAGCACTTCACCATCACCACTCACCCACTTGGTAGCGACCTCGCCAGTCCCAGGATTGTTGACAGCACTTAGTTCAAATCAATGTTATTGTTAACAATCCCATTGTCCACGTTTTACCGGGAACATCATGCTGTTAAATCGTTTACAGGGAATCGTCGCGGCCTTTGTTTATCCTCAAAGGGAGACAATGTATTTTTTTGTTGCTATCTTAAAGCTAAAAGGAGCCGAGTCTATTGTTACCGGTTTAATGTACTATGACGATGATATGATTCGTAGAAACCTTGTAGAAACATTTCAATTGTCACTGATTGGAAGTCGTTGAAAAATATATTGATTACGATACTGTTTTGGATGTTTGACGTAGACTGATGTTGTTTTAATCGTCATTATTGTTATTAACTTGCAAAAAACAACAACGATTAAACAACAACAGTCGCCTCTTACGCAGTGCCCTGCGTCAAAAAAGTTCAGAGGGCAATTCCGCATTAAATTATCTTTTAGTACGAAATAAGGGTTCCTTATTACAGATATTTGTCTGTGTACATGTACGTGGAAGCCATTGAATCTTCTGTGAGCAGACGAATTTTAGTGGATACGTGTTCAACGGCTCTTAGCTCTGTTTTTACCTTGTGGAATGCAAATAAATGAATATGAATATGGTATACCGAATAAGAATGTTTGACGAAAAAAACGAAGCGCAGCTGTGTAATCCAGAATGACGAGCACAGAAAATGGCATAGCAAAAGAAGAACTTGCGATGCTAATATCACTACCATGTTGGGCGCCAAAATAAACCCAAACCTAAAACATTACGTCAATAAACAGAATATTTAAAACGAAACTCCGCTGTGTTATCAAGAACGAAGAAAACTACACAGTATAAAAGTTTTATTTTATTTTCGTATGTTGTATCGGTAATGGGTGTGCTAATAATCGATACCATGCTGGGCGCCAAAATAACTAACTTTTACAAAACTGCTTCACACGATATACTTCCATATTTTACTCAAACGACCGCAACTCTTGGTTATGATTTTCATTAAACAATTGAATTCAATGTGACAATTTATTAAATTCCAATTTACTGATGGAAATCTTTCTCTTAGCAAGTCTAAAAATAGGACAACCTAATTTGGATTATATAGTGCTCTAGTTTTATGTTCTATCCTTCAAGTAGAAGTATGTAAATAAATCCATTATTTTATTTCACGTTTCGTTGCTTGCTATCTACATATTAATATATGCAAATGACTGCGTTCATTAAAACATTATGTTCGATAAAAATTTTCTTACTACGGTTATTGTTTGTAGAGTAGCTGTTTCTTGTGTATAATGAGTACAATAACAACTTTTTGTTCATCTGCCTATTTGAATATATTATGTCAATAATAATAATGACTGTATTAATAAACAAAGGCATAGAGTGTGTTTCATCAAATAGTTCCTTTGCCGTAATGTTGGCTCCGCTGTTTAATTTTAAATACGGACCTATTATGTAGCGGCGTAGCGTATTTGTATTGGTCGTACAACTGTGAAGCCAACATTACGGATGGGAGCTATGTGATGAAACGCACTCTATGCCTTTGTTTTATATAGATTGAAAATCAATCACTTGAAAACGAGAACTGTCTAAGATATTACGATAATCCAAAAAAAAACTTAGAAGCCTACGTCCGGAAGTCTCCACCCATAAACTCGAATCTTAGCAAATGTAGGCAATATAATATAATCGAAATGTCAAAATTTTGCCGTAAAAGTAACATCGCTTCTTAGAAAAACACTTTTCCTATTACCTAACTTGGGAATTAAGAAACGCAAGAAGCGTTTCTTAATTTCCATCGGTGGACGCAAAATTATGAAATTTCATTTCGTCCAATTAAAACTGGCTAAAGACTGTCTCAACAATTTAAACTTTATAAACCGTAATTCTTTCCAAGTTAGGTAATCTTAAGCAACTTCGGGTGAAAGCAGCTTAAAGAAATACGGATCCTCGATCATCGACAGTTCGACACATAAAAACTTATCTAAGCGTGATCAACATCAATTCTCTATTCTGGTCTGTATGAAAGGTACTTATTTTCTCTAAAATGAGACAATTAAGCCTACCTAACCCCTACACCAACACAAATAAAAAATGTTTATGTAACTACGGACTTTCTTTCGTATTTGCATAAGTCATTTCCGTGGATACGCTCGCTTCTAGTTACGAATAAATACATTTTCTTGAACCAACCGTCGAACTCGTACATTGTTAGTTTCCCAGAACTTCATCAATATTAAATGCCGTACTTAAATCTGATTTCTGAAATATGATAACTGCGAAGGTAATTCTAGCTTCATCAATGCTTGGAAATCGCATGTATTTACATAAAATGCAATTTAAAGAGTTTTTTTTTGTAAAAAAGTTATGCGCCAAAACCAATTGGTACTGAGAACAGTAAAGTATGTATGTAAGTACTTCGTCAGTAGCTAGCTATGTATTCGACTTATGACCAAGTGTTCTTAAACAAATTTGTAAACATTTGTCGTACGCTTACGTCAATAGATTGGATGTAGCTTCCTACAGTTTACATGATATGAAAAAGAGAAAATGTTGTTTTACTTGGGAGAGTAACTACTAGGAAAATGTGAGTTCTCTCGAATCGGCGGGCGGACGGAACAAGGTGGGATGGCTGCGCGGGCGCAGGTATGCGTGTTCTCAGAACGCGCCGCGTCCGTTTTTGCTCCTTTTTCGATTCGAGTTTACCGAGAATCGAATGGCCCGGTGGCGGGCCTACTC
Source organism: Lithophane ornitopus (assembly GCA_948473465.1). NCBI lineage: Eukaryota > Metazoa > Arthropoda > Insecta > Lepidoptera > Noctuidae > Lithophane > Lithophane ornitopus. The sequence goes on along the minus strand of OX419622.1, from coordinate 13,255,070 downwards.
GGAACTCGTAATTAATCCTTGGAAGCCTCCGACCCAAGGGTTGTTATGAGAAATCGCCAGCATTATGACTTCATTTTTTATTTATTTTTTGCATTGTCTCATTTTGAAAATTGTATACGGGTTATTGTTCGCAGAAGGACCGACAATGCCATGCACAATATTATGCACGGCTATTAAATTTTATGCAGCGTTCGCCTCTGACCTCAGGCTCTTAGGAAACTTAAAAGTTATTGATGCGCTTCCAAGAAACTATTTATTTATTCATAATACATGATTACATAATAATCAAGAAAGAATCCTCTAGAAACTTTAACTGCGCAGGTTGTCTTGCACCATGGAACTGCTCACAGAAAATATGTGTTTCCAAACTTTGAAGCAAGGCGGTTACAAAAGTCATACAGACATACTGCAAACAACTTGATGATGAATTCCGTATACTTTAAGACAGTGAGCAATCTGCATAACGCAAGATGCTACTGTGTTAGAGAATTAGAGGCCCTAGACAAAGTGACATTCTATCAGCGATAACGATGCTGGAAAAGGCAAAAATGTATAGGACTGACATAAGCTATCGAAAAGCTTATGTCAATCCTGTTGAAAGTCGTTGTAGAAATACGAAACGCTTTGGAAGCGATCGTCACTTGTCTAGGCCCTCAGAAAACTATTATGCCCAAAGATTGCATGAAGAACGTCATTCCACGGTTTGCGAAACCACACATTTAGATGCCTAATATTTCTTTGGCGACAAGAAAGACATAATTACGATAGGAGTTAAAATATAACAGACACTGCATTACTTATAAAAGAAAATAGTGTTCTTTTTTGGACCACCAGGATTCAAGAACTGTTAACTCCGTAATACTCCGTATCTAATTTGCTTTGCACCGTGGGCATCTCATGTTGTGTTGGGCTAGGACTGAACTGACTAAAGCAAAACGAAGGAAAAATATTTAGACGCTTGCGTCGCTTTCCCAGAAGAGCGGCTAGTTTAAATTTCAATGGCGGACTACTGCGAACCCGCTCGACAGTTTCGTCTAACGAACTGATTGAAATACTGCTTTGATCTGTACCTCGGCCAAACAAAACCAGCCTCTAAATTGTGCGTATTTAAGTACTATGTCGAATATATTGTAGAGAGCGAATTAATTTGCTGTTCTGCCTTTGGGATGGCTTCGTTCGTCCTTGTGTTGGTTTTATAAAACTGAGGGGGAAATTAATATAAACAATAAACTCGCTACACTTGTTGCCTCTATGAAATAAAAGTGATTGCAAAATATTTGGTCCAATAGCAACACTTTATTATAAAATTTTATCTGAATGGAGCTTACACTAATTAACTTTGCGCTGGTAGCAACACATATGTCGATAAACTTCTGTAAATAAGGTGAAGGCAAACGATTAGGTCACCTCTACGGCTACTACTACTCAGTTTATCGTTGTACATGCATCAGTGTAATGCCACGTCAACATACTATTCTCTAGGTGCATAATACGTATCTACGTTTACATGTTTTGTACATACTGTTTATTTATGAACATAGGAATACATGTAGCGATGGCATGTCAGCGTATGTAAGTATAATCAATCTCAGCTATATCTTATTTCCATCAGAATTCAAGTCACAAAATCGAAGTTCAGTTCAAACGAAATGAAACGTCAAAGGAGGAAAGTTCGTAACGCCTAAACCTGTTTTACAAGTTCACAGTAGGAAATCCCTTTCACTCGGAAACGGGTCTGGGCTCGGGATAAAAATAGACACTCTTATTTACAGATTACACAACGTCTAATTGACTGCCCATAAATCGGAGCTTCTATATAGGATCACGTATAACGGAACGCATCTATTTTAAAAATCGAAACTACCACGGGTCGACGTTCCGGGAACCGCGGCGCAGCGCCGAACCGACCGGTCGGCGAAGTTCTCGGAACACGCGAAGGTTGCTCAGCTAAACTCTTACATTGAATGCGAATGGTTATTGCCAAAGTCTTTTATGTGAAATCGGACGAGCGTCAGTGATGCATTAGAGCTTTTATAATGCGCCATCAATTGTAAGATTGAGGCCAATACAATCATTTTGGAGCCCGCAATCACTTAAGACCATGAAAAAAAAATCTAGATGCACGTTTTGCGTTTATCTCGGATCGTGAGTTGACTTTCTACATAGGGTCATTAAGGAATTCCTCGAGTGTTGGTCGACGGAGCCGTGAGTGTTGATGGAGATCAGCTGCCGCCCGTGCGCTCGTTGGCGCCGCTGCTCTCTTGTCTCAATGTCAAAGGCCAGAAACGCGGAAAGAATTGCCATATCGTGCACTGAATGTATTTTTGTCATTTCAAACCCTTTTACACGACAAAAAAAGGTTTCTTGATTCTACTCGTTCATCTCTATGCTCACGTCCTAGTTTTCCTTTCACACATCAATCTTTATGGCCAGTTTTGTTTATCTCACTAAAATGTGAAAGATGAACGTCCTTATGCTAGGGATGCAAGAAGTGCCAAAAAAAATCGATATATATCGTATCGATATTTAAAAAAAATATCGATTTCGATATATATCGAAAAAAAAAAAACGATATATAGGTGACATTTTGAAATTTTCAAAAAAAAAAAAAACTTTTTAATTGATAATTTAAAAAAAAAACTTTTTACGGCTCTGTATTCCGGCGATTTTACTCAGTGACGACAACGGTGTTGCTATTGGAAAAAATATATCGTTTTTTATACATTTTCGATGTTTTATATCGATATATCGAAATAAAAAATATCGCCAAAAAATATCGATATATCGAAAAAAAAAAACTATATATCTATTTATCGATATTTTTACTGCAAGCTTACCGTATGTCTCTCGTCAGAGCGCACTTCAAACCGTTCGTTTTCAATATCAGCTGTTACCAAAAATATGTAGAGTTACAGCGTTATTTTTAGCCGCCAGAGGCTTCCGAGAACATCGTGTGAGAACACAAATCAACGAGGTATACGGGTTTTTACTATAATAAGTATTATGATTACAATACTTATGATTTATGAAGAATCCAGATTCACAAGCATCAGCTGAATAAAACCTCTTTAGAAAAGTTTAAGTACCTACTTCCCGTGGAAATTGTAAATAAAACAATCTTTCTCAGACGAATAATGTAAAATGACTGGAACAATGAAAACCGAGCAAACTAACATTATTTCCGACCGTCAAGATTTTGTCTTTGCCAAAAGTGAAGCGTTGGAAAATGCTTGCGTACAAAGGCGCCGGAATTAATGTTTTGCCAAGGAATGGTATTTCTCTGAATACTTCAAAATAATGTATCCGATAAACTTATTGTTATCTTGCTATATTGCTTCTACTATATCTTAGACAAACTAAAGATACGGTACTATGATCACTATTGAAAACACTTATCAATTAAAAGGAACAAATGAATTGATTAATGTCAATAATTACCTATGCACCATTGTCTCGTTATAAAGAAATATACCTATTTATAAATATCGTTAACTATTATTATAAATACGAAAGTGAATTTGTTTGTTTGACTTCTGGACGGATTTGGATGAAATTTCGCACATGGGTAGACCATGACCTGGAATAAGACATAGGATACTTTTTATCCAGATATTCCCTCGGGATCAAGACTTATGCGGGTGAAACCATCGTTTTTCGAGTAGGTCTGTCAATGTGACAGCCTCAGACCAAAATAAAAAACCAAGACATTTACAACCATTTACAATCAAACTACACCAAAATATGTGCACACATGTTTACGAAACCGGCCTCACGTCACTATTGACACCGCTCTGTCTAGATTTTTTATATGGTCTGCGGTGACAGCGTTGTTCTTCTAAACTTCGCAACGAATTATCATGCAGTACCATAATTTAGAGAATTTGTTCCGGAATGTTTATATTGGTGCCGATTCTGTTGTTCACAAACTAAACTATAAAGTTCAGTGCATCTTTATCTTTCTATTTCACTATGAAAAGGACAGAATATACATTTTAGTTTAGTCCTGTCAAATTAATCAGCGCCTGACGTAAATTGACGTAATTTTAGTAGGCAAGTTTTTAATCGCGTCTAAACTTGTATGGAGTAGTGACAGTTTGACAGGACTAAACTAAAATTTATCTTCTGTCCTTTTCTTAATGAAATAGAAAGAAAACGATGCACTGAACTTAAATTTAGTCTTAAATTAAACTTATCAGAAGTCTCGATATATTTGGTCAAGTAGTAAAAACCGTGCGAAGAAGGGACAGGGCTGGTCACAAGTTATAAGCTGTTTCCTTTCCAGTTTATTTTATTTTTATCCGATTTTATTAATGACTATTACAGCTACAAAATTATATTGAAACACTTGTTAACTCTTCAATATCATTTCCATGTGAAGCAGGTTCCAAGTCCAACGTCGTAAAACCCTGACAGCTTTAATTTCAATAATAATAGATGAATAGAGAATTATGAGTGTAATAAATAACAGACATAACCGTACATGTTACCGTTACGGCTATTGAAATATAAACTAAAAGCGGTCATTTTACAGAGTCAATTAGCAGTAAATAACGTTTGTAAGCGTCTTACCACTTACCTAGGCACCGGAGCTGGGAACAGGATCTTCTAGTTATTATGTTTCTTCTAAGGATAAGAAAGTTTATGTACGTTGTTTGAAACTTAAAATGTGTCGCACAAAGGCATTTTAATATTTTATTACTGACCAGCGCCTTGGTGGTATTTCAGGACTGTAAAATAACAGAAATGGAAATCTATTGAATAAAGTTATCAAGAATATCATTGTATATAGATTGAAATAATACAAACAGCTTTCTAATTGCGTAACTTATTTTCGAAACCGATTAAGACTAATTTGTTTGATTTTGACAGTTCAACAACATTCATTGCGTTATTTACGTTGTTGAGCAGAACTTATGAAGCAATGGATTAGACATTTGTTTTAAACTGATACCAATTCTGATTGATCGTGTATTACGCAATTCGGGTGCTGAGCTAAGTCATTTTAGCGTGTTTAAGAAGAATTTCAAGATTTCAGACGATACACGAAACGAAAACGAATTTCACAGGAAAGTATGTAGGTACTTAAATGGTCTTGTTTAAGTTTATTTAGTTAGTAGGTAGCCAATACGATAGGTATAATTATTATGTTCTAAGATATGTGCAAAACCAATTAAATCGAAAGAACAGAACACTCGAAGATCTTGTTTGCATTCTTCAATTTTTGTACTTAAGATCTCAAGAGCCCAGATGCAATTATCAAGGAACAATATTAGTTTTAAATGTATTATTTCTCATATAACAGCAATCGATAATGATTGGCGAGATAAACTAAATATTTGCTCAAGATGATCAGGATATGAAAAGAAATGCTTAGACAATGCAGTTTATAACGGGTATAATCATGGTACGTTTATTTGTGGCTTTTAATAAGTTTTTAATAACTTTTATATTGGATTTAAGGCTCGTGCAAACAGAGGCGAAACCTTTGTCAAAGGTACCGCTGCTTGTCGCGCCCGCGATTTCGCCTCTGTTTGCACGAGCCTTTAAGTTGCAGACAAACACTGCTCAATATAATTGTAAATAGGTGTTTATTTATAGTATCTTGTCTGCTGTTCTTGTCGCGTCGCGTCACCGCGGTTCAGTCTGTACGAATTAAAATAATTACATATAAACATGCCTCTGCATGATTCCATCGTGTTCTGAGAAAGTATTTATACTTTATATTACAAGGTCGAAGTATAAATAAAATGAAGAACACTCGCGCGCCAACCTTACCCCCGCGATGACTCAGTTTTACCTGTATGGACGAGGGCTAGGTTATTTCTAGAGAACTGACGATAATTTTAACGTTCTGACACGCCCGTTCCTAGTATTGTTACCAAATTGCCAACGTTATTCTCTATTTTTAACAAGCTCGTCGTGGTAAATTGGGCAATACTGAAACAGTGATGACGTGCAAAATAAATGTTTATGACAGTTCAAAATCCTGGAGGTACAAGCGTTTAATTGTTGGCAAAATTGAAGAATTTAAAGAAGAGAACACACTGCGAGCACAATAAACTGTTCCAATGCACGTTATGCACAATGTCGACAGGAAGTAAGTTTCACACCAGTCTTTGTCATTTCATCGCACTGTGACAATATTTTATTTTTACACATTCCGAGTTCGTTTCACGAGTTCACGATATACGACTACGAAAGAGAATTTCTTTTACTTCCAAATATATGATCTGCTATGAATATCTGACGAAAAGCCGAGATGGAGTTTTCTGAAAGCTCCAGATTATTTATTATGCTGTCTCTGTTTCTAATGCATAAGTATTACAGATTTATTATTTGTAAGTAATCACTTTTCTTTCTTTTGTTATGCAACTCATAACTTGTAAATTATGAGGCCAAAGTAAAAGTGTGTCGGTCGGTATCCAACTATCCAACTGTCCATTGTCGTTTATTGCAAACCAACTATTTCCGGATTGCAGCAATATTCCAGAATCGAATGCTACGCAACGTTTTGCTTGCTATCTTTAGAACACCCACCAGCAGAAATCATTTATGACCAAATGGTAATATTACGAATCGAAACCAACATTTCAAATACTAGCCCTTCCTTTATGCTTAACGTCAGTACTATCACCACAAATTCATTCATAATGTGAATGCTTTAATTAAATTAATTTAATGTGTGTCAGACTGATAGCGTACGAATTTCCTGACAGCGTCCAGTCACGTTTTTATTTATGTTTGACTTTGACATGCGCCTGCGTCGACATATGAAGTTTCTTACTTATACATATTTGTTTTGAATACGTCACAGCGGGTTGACACAATAAATACGTAGTAACAACAATTGGCCGGGAATGTCACTTGATGAGCTGTTGAAAATTATGATGAATGATGAAACCTTCTCGTGAATCAAGAATGCTATACGCCTCGCCTCTACAATACGCCGGGAGTAGGAACGTAATGACATGGTGTCTACTATTGATTTCTTGTGTATATTTATAATTATTGCTAAAAAGAAGTTTTCTGTAGAAAGAGTTGTAGTGAGTCGTAGTGAGTACCCCATTTGAAATAAGATTAGACATTAAAACAAACCCTTTTACAGTCCGTTCAACCGATTTTGACTTCTATACCGTAGGCATAAGGATAGCATTAAAAGCAAAAAAAGTTACACAATACCAACTATCTACTGCGGCTGCCATTTGTCATGCCACGAACGCAATAGAATTCAAAATCGGTTGAACGGAATGTAAAAAAGGCTTATCTATACGTTTAGTCTTATTTCAAATGGAGTATAGGTACACTCGTTCCATTGTCAATCTCATCCCTTTCAATAACGCGAGATCGAGGTCAAGAGCCATTTTAGTAGACGAAATTCATGAAATTAATTAATTGGGAAATCATTGAATAAAGAGACACAGTTACAAATCCTCTTAACAAATTATATTCGTACGGACGGCGGGCCAAGTTCAATAGAGACTTTCTATTATTGTCGGCTGGTCACTGTGAGAAAGGGATAAAGAAATGATTTCAATATGAACCAATTGGAACCGTGCATCTAGCTTCAGATTCATAAGTTCCCTTGTAGGTTTATGCGAAATTAAATATTTTGATTTGGAATAGAAAAAATCTTATTCTTGAATTATTTTAGTTTCCCCACGAATCTGTCCCACCTGTGGGACAAAGTTACTGTTAACAAATTTTTTTTCTTTTATGGTGGCAAATCATCAAATGACTTCTCCCGCTCTGGGCGGAGCGGAAGGGCGTGTCAGACTTTTACTGACTAAAACCCACCCGTGTTCCTTCTGTTGCCTGTTGCCAAGGTCCCGGTATCCCTTGCGGACATTCCCGCAACCCTGGCAGGCATCGGTCCTAGCGGACCCCGTCAATTGTGCTGACATATCTTTGAGGCGCGCTTGGAACACGACGCGGCCATCAACCCAAAGTCGCTGTGCTGTAAGTTAAACGAGTTTAAACTATAAGCCTGAACTAAAATACTTGGTAGTGTTGTAACTCCTTTATCTAATGCCTTAGGTAGGTAGTAAGTATTTCCGAGAAGCTAAAACTTCTTGCTTACCCTATGCTCAAGAAAGTTATAATGTATTCGTACATTTGCTAGTAGGTAACATAGCATGTATTCATTTTCCATTAGGTATATTAGGATTAACAATAACTTTGTTGGCTTTAGATCCCGTAGAGGGCATATTATATGCTAAACATCCCTGCATACTTACATCTTAGACTTTGAATGAGAAATATTTGTTTATACCTAATTATATCTATTTTGTAATCACGTTCATTTAACGATTTCGATGAAAGTTGCAAAGTTTACGGGGGCAAAAAATCGAATCTCATATCTGGGAAAATTCTTTTCTCAAGTTTCACAGCCCCAGGAATGTGATACAATGATACAACGTTAGTATACCTGGACGATATGTTTATCTATTATCACCTGAGCAGACCTGAGTCGACCATACTATACGCTGATACGCATAATTATTTTAAAAGAACTTCACTTTGTTTGCCTGTAATATTCTCAAAAGCTCGTTTCTTGTATATGAACGTGGGGCTACTTAATATTCCAGAGAAACTAAAGGGTCTCACGGGAAATCAGGATTACTGCGCAACGCGTAGGTAACCTTCGACTAACATTATAATAAAAGTAAGTATACTCTTACCTCATTACGACTCAACTCAAGATGACTTTTATATTTGCCTCTATTCTTTCTAATACGTAAAATTATGAGTGTAACTTAAGCCAAGATTCATTTCATAGTATTGATTCAACTAGGGGGCATCGTACAAATGAATCATATGACTTAAGTGTAACATTAATCATTGCTTTTTCAACGTAATAGCAGATAAAGAAAATTATTATTATATTACTTCACACATGCCAACGTACCTACACAGTTCACATCTACATAGGTATCTACCTACTTAGATATTGTAGACAGGCGGTTCTAAGAAAGATACCGTCACACGACAGAGAATTTCAAGAAAACCTCTTAGTAACAATACAAAGTAAAGGCTGCAAGAAGTGGGTTCCAGGAGACAAAGTTATTGAATGCCCTTTGAGCTTGGGATAATATCTACAAAGGAGTATAAGGACCTATTCGATGAACGTGGGCGCACAAATAAAAGAGAGTTGACAGAGAACCACTTTGTAAAGAATAATTATTAGTTCTAATACTTCGAATATAGAAACGGAATTTCAATGAAAACTTTCGAAGTTTTCGACGTAATAAGTATCTTTCCACGAAGGTTTTCATTATGATCGAATTCGAAGGAGAAAACTTAATACCGGCCGTTTTCGTCAAACAGATTAAGTAGGTAGTAGGTACCTATATCTGGCAATATAAGTTCTAAATCTTGAATACCTACTTGAATTTTTTATCAAGTAAAATACCCAAATCTAGAAGCTACGGAGCCTAGGACCAGAATTTAGGGGACCAGATGATACCTCGGATAAGTAGTTTCGATATTCAACATGAAGCTCGTATTTTTTCAGTTAAAATAGTTGGAAAATCGTTTCACTTGAATACTGATTTGATGGATTGTTCGAACTGCAAATAATGCCGGTATTTAAACGATAAACATATTGCTCTCCAGCTCTACACAATAAAAAATATGACCATTAAAATACTTAATAATACTTTTACTTTTTACACGAGATGAACACGTCTCAAGTGGTATGAATATTAAATCATTGTACCGCTATTTCTAGATAATTACATAACTGTATGGGTTTAACAGTAAGCATGATAGCAAATATCATAAAATCCCTCATTGGAATTACTAATCTATAACCGACAATTATCTTTTGTAAAGTAGCGCTCTTAACACCGTAGGTACTTATAGTATCAAAGATTATGTTCTTTGTAAAGACAGTTATTACAGTACCTACGACACAACTTAGTACGCACTTGTAGTATCGGCAACATTCGTAAAACCGATCACCTTCCGAACTGAGTGCGCCTTCAAAATCTCCAATCTTTATTACTGCTTTAGGTGAAAATGATCTTTACGCAAACGCAATAATTTGTAAAGTCATATAACCAAATACATTCGTAAAATTGAAATGAATGAATGCTACATCTCGTACTGTACCTACGTACCTCTCACACATTAAAACATTATAGAGGAGAGGAGTCAGAACACATCAGAAGTTCAGAATATGTAAAGACTTCCTAATATCACAACGCATTATAACTTTGCATACTTAGATTTGCATACCTAATTACTTATTTATTATAGAAATAATATTTCCATAGAATCCTCGCTCTGTTTGTTTATTTGCGAAGTTTATACAATAACTAGTATAGTGATGTTTACGACATGTTTTTCCTAGAACAACTTATTATGGCGCGAACCCATATGAACCCATACAATAGCGCGACGCTGAATACGTAACTCTTTAATGTAAAGCTATTGTCCGCATTTCAAAGCGTGAATTTCACAAAACTATATTTTATGCCATTTCTAATACTTACCTACTTATAGTTAATATTCTTCATCTAATACTTAATGAATACCTACTTACATATTTATAGTTAATTTTCTTTATCATTATTTCAGGCAACTTAGTACTTTAAAATAAAAAACGGGTAATAAGAATAACAAATTGGTAAAATATTTCAGTTTCACAGGCAATTTCCAAATTTTAAATTAGCTTTTAAACTTTCATGAAAATGTTTCTAATAGAAAACAAGCTTGGAGAATCTTGTTCAATTACTTATATATTACTGAAAGTCGAATAGGTACAATGAGAATTTCTAATATTTATTTGGAAATGCCGCGGCTGAGCGAACACTGAATAATATTATCGAGTATTATACTTAGCTAACTAGAAGCCACACACATAGATCGTCTTCTATTCCTAGAAATATAACAATTACATGGCTAAACAACCATAAAATTAAGCGTATTACCGAGTTGGCACAAACGCCACGTTTTATTTTAAAATTCCACAAAGATCCGATATTTCTTTCGTAATGGTAGCCTATTTGCATTTTTATTGTTATTTATTATCGGTGATTACCTAGGTACCACTCGACTAGTAAGTAGGTCACTTATACTTGAATGGAAAACTGACTAATGGCCGATTCATATCATTAACGGACCGTTATTGGTTACAATTATCTTTACCAATAATGAAGCAAAAACCTCATAGCTTTGCATAGTAGACCATATGGAAGTAGCTATCACAGGTAAAATTCACGGATATCTATGGTAAAATTAGTTTACTAATCTATTTATTTGCCCAGTTTGGCAATAAAAAATGCTACCATTGGTAAGCAAAAAGATTCGTTATTGTTTATAGGAACCGAGCATAAACTGTTAAAGTTATCAGTTCGGGTAGTAGGTAACGTGATGCTGGTTAAAATAAAAGTTCAGTGGACGTCGACGTTCAACCTAAAACGAGGTACCTAATTAACGGTCAGCGACCAAGTTCATAAGTAATTTCATCGCGATGGCCATGGCCGGAAGGTTACCACTTTACGGGCACGAGGTTGTGGGTTCGAACGAACCAAAGTGACCTTTCGATTTCATATCTACATGCTTTCTAAATTTATCATACACGTCACGAATTTACAACAGATGAATACAGGACTTGTAATAGTTGTTATATCCGAAATCGCCACCCCGTATGAGCAAGAGTTGTGACTTGTGTTGTGATCAATACCCGATCAATTCAACTCCTGTCATACAGGATGTCCTAGTTCAGGGGTTGAGACCTCATTGATGTAACGTGTAATGAAGTTTAGAAATAAATTACTATTACTATTCAAGCCTTCTCTCTTTATGAAAGTTTTCTCCTTGTAGGCAGGTATACCTTAACTTATTTGCTTGGATGAATACCTACTTTGCTTCGGTCGCTTGGTTTTATCCAGGAATATGGTATATCATTTATAACAGTTTCTATGAAGACGTTCAGAAGCGTAGTTTTGGATTTCTCGGGACTCGGTAATTTGCAATGCTGATTGTAGCACAGACGTACCGAAATTTCCCGGAAGTCGAGGCCTGTGACCGGCCTGAATAGGCGCGGTTCTGCGAAAGCCGCTCAATAATATCCAAAACTTTCTATCAATAACGAGCGAGGCGGAACTGTTACTTTTTTCAAAACCTATCCATCTGGAATACTTCATTGAGCAATACCGTTATCGGTATATTATGGTACCGCACATGGGTGATAAAGCATTATCGGTATGAATTCTGCGAATATGTTTATTCAGCCCAACTCTTCGCGTCTAATAAAGAAGTACCGAGAACAACGGTATTCACTGTGAAATTGAAATCGGAGTGTGCCAGCCAAGTTCTCCGAAACGGCATGACCTCCCTAAATAAATAAACTTGGTACGGCTTTTCGTTCTGAATATGTCGGTAAGTCACCTCTGTTACATTTGAACAAACCTTTTCTAAGGTAAGGTTTGAAGCAGTGAAATGAGCGTATATTTGATATCAAGCGTAGCCTAAAAATTGCATTATGTTATTTATAGAGCATGTAAGATTGGATCTGTAAATGAACCCAGTGTGAGGCATCTCATTTTTAGCATAAATAACCCGACATAACAGACTACGTATAAAATGTGTTTAATTTACAATTACGGATTAGGTAAGGGAACGTCCGTAAAAAACAGACCTGACAATACTTTATAATAATAATAGCGAGTATCATACTTAAATGCTACCATCTGCATCCACTACATAAAATCGTTAATCCCACGGGAACAACGAAAAGCCATCTAATTGCGCTAAATTGTATAAAATAAATCATCTTTATAAATTGGGGGGCTTATGCTTATTCAATGGATGGCAGCTGCGCTACGAGTGCGCGTTCGCGCCAATGACAGCCGGCAGATGGTTGTGAAAGCTGCGCAGACGCAGGTAAGGGATTCCGAGAACGCCGAATATAATCGCACTACGAGGAACTCGCTCTCTATGGCACGCTCGAATGCGAATCGAACACCTGCGCGCGATCATGCTGAGGCCTTTATACTCGCAACGCTTTTTTTTGTTACACCCTGTCGAGGATACGCTGAAGAGGATGTTAATTGTAATGAACATGCATTGTGGAGGTACCCCTTTGTTACAATACGGGGGGATCGAATCTGCTGTAAACTGTGCTTTTGTAGCGATACTTATACGATTTCGAGATTTTATTAATGAAATTAATATTAAATTACTATAATAATATAAGTAAAAGTCACTCGCTGTTAATCTGTTTTGTACGTTTTGATTAGGTATAGGTTGGTAACTATTGATAAACGGCAAGATTATGGAAGATATGCTTTAGATGGTACCCGCCTTTATTAGACAGTTTTTCATCCCAGAATATTTTGTCTACCTAATTAGTAATTAGGCATGTTTAATAGAGAGAAAATTAAAACGAGCGAGTGACCTGACCTTTTTCAGAACGTGACTCCAGTTTCTAAGTAGCCGGAATGTCACCCCGTTGTACGATTGCAGGAAGTAGGTAGGTAACTAGAGGTAACTATAAAGTCTCGACTTACTACCGTAGGGCTCAATTTACATTGCCAAGAAATGGCATGGAAGTGAGATTTTTTTGTAAGTCAATATACTTCTCCCTCTCTCTTCTACTAGATAGCAAAATGAACTTTATGTCAATAAAATTGTGTAACGTACAGACTGATACGAGCTTGTAACTGCGGAAATTGCCGAGAATGCGCTAGAATTCGCCAAAAAAACGCGCGTCCTATTATTTGGGTCGTATCTAGTTTGAACTTACTTTACATTATTGACATAAAGATCAGTATGCTTTGTACAATAAAAATCGCTTTCATCCGTAATTCCGTTCAGTGTCAACCTTGCCGATCTAGGCTCAATTTAGCCTAGATCGGCAAGGTTCTACCGTGTAATTTTCATACATCTTGAATTTCGGAAAATATTTTATTTTTATTTCTTCTTAAACTTACATAGAGAACACCCCAATAAGGGACAATTCTACGAAAAAAAAAAAATTAAAAGCGTCTCATTCAATCGTTGATTTGTCTCCTAATCAGCAGAAGTAGGCTAAGTTGCTATTCATGAATCATTTCTCACGTTGAATGAAACACAAGAGCAAGCCAGACGAATGCGCGTGCCGATGACTGATCGTTTTATCTAATCATTTTATCGAAACGGAAGCTGTTTTTACCATTTGTCATTGTATGAGGATTTAAATTTCTTTATTTTGTTCCGCAGGTAGGGTGTGTTGTAGGTACGTAATTGAAGTCTCGTCTGAAAAAGGTCCAAAATTCCATAGAAATTTGTCTATACGCAGGAAAGGAATTGTCACAATTCCAATAACGCAATATTTATGTTTCTTTACGTTCGAAGAACAAATTGAATTATTAGAATTCCTCAGGCTCTTGCTATGCATCTTATATTTATTTATGGCTATCGAACAATTCTATACAAAATTTACCTACTTACTAGTAGCGTCAGCCAAATGGAAGTCTAGGATTTACATTCCTAATACATAAACATCGCAATATATGGGTAACATTCGCAGAAATCGACATCGTGAGGCTTTGTAAAAGGCAAAGCAGTCCAACTTACAGGCACAAAAGACTTTCCATAGTGACCAGCTACCAAAGTACCTATATGCGGTAGAATTCGCTAATGGAAATTAGCCAAACACACAACAATACGTAAAATTGTGGTTTCTCTACCGCGCCATCACCACGGGAATATTTGGTAGGTACGCTCAAAATTCCGTAAACAGTAATGATTTGTTGTAAAATACCTAGTGTAGCTATCGATCAATGACTAATATTGACTAGGTACCTACATATACATTATCTTTGGTATCGATTTCTGAAATCTGCTTTCCACTGCAGGTAGGTACTTTCAAGATTCATTTTCGTGTTTTGCAGAATCCGAATGTTATAGTTCGCGTCACGTAAAAAGAGCACTCACATGAACAAGTGTCCCTGTCCAGCGTTCTTTTTACGTGACGCGCACTCTACATCGGTGTTCGAAAGTTTACAAGGAAAAGTAAGTAGATAGGTACCTATACGATTCGATTCTGAAAAACACGAAAATGAACCTTGTAGTCATACAGTGGAACAACAGATCTCAGAAATCGATACCATTTTACGACAAGTCATTACAATTTCAACCAAACGAGTGAGTCGATTACAGAATTACAAGTAAATACATAGGTAACTATGTAGTACGTAGGTCTCTATCTACAATATCTACATGCCTTTAGCAATAGGCACATACTAACATACCATGCCATTAATATTTGAACCACGTAGCAGCTCTAAAAATTGAACATTGAATTGACGTCTGGATAATAAATGAGAATTCGATGCGATTAACTCACACACAGCTGTCACAGCAGAACATGGCGCAAGGACAATACCAACTAGCTTAACGAATTAATGTTTTATGGGATCTTGTGAAAGATAGAACACAATTTCTTGTAGGTAGACATAAACAGTTACAAAAGACATCGTTTAAACTTAAAGCTTTAGCCATTGACATGGTCAGTCGTGAATTCATGATGTGCCGTTGCGTGTGTAGAATCACGTAATATTCTTAGGAATAAAGGCCTTTATGGAATATCTACAATAGTTAGGTAAGTATAAGCACCAAAATAGTGAGGTACCGAAAAACACTAGCACTTTTCTAAATGCAAAACTACCTACTTACACTTTCGTTGGGATCAAGAATATATTTCTAAAACTAGTTGCCTGGTTCTTACTAAGTTTATTGTTGTTCTGTCTGAGCGTTAGAACATCCGTATTTTAATAGCCTATGTACCCGTCTAGCCACTTTCACAACATCGTTCACTACTAAAGACCTTGTAAAATCGCTGTATGTAAGTAGGTAAATATTAAAAAAAAAAAATGTGGGCATAGGTACATAGGTATAGCCTCTGTCTAACCCTTGGCGAATACAGGCGTGATGTTATGTTACCTATGTTACAATGAATATAGGTACCTATTCATATATTATATAACCAAAATAATGTTAACCAATCGAACTTACCTGATTCCGAAATTTTTTACACAGTTCAAACTTTGACCGTTAAAATGTTGATCTCTGATCTAAACAATATTTAGTAAGGGTAAGTGCATACGGGTACATACGGGTGTAGTGCTTGAAGACAAACGCGATGCGAATCAATTACTTACCTACTCACATAATTTTAAAACAAAACGCGATTATAAAAAAGCTGCCAAGACACAAATTCATGATTGTATCAAAACAACGATGACACCGTCATCGCGGCACTGCTAGGTGGTATTTTTTTTAAAACTCAAAATGTCAAAATGATTGAATAAAATAACGTACCTAGTACCTAACTAGAGTTGCACGTATCACTATAATCAATTCGCTCCTGTAACCGGGTCACGCGTTACTAGGAATCGTAATTTAGTCGTTATGAAAAAAAAAAATGTTGATGCTATTAATCAAATACCTATTGGAAATTCTTGATAAATATTAGGCCATGTATAACAAGTGATTTTCGATTTTTATTTTTAAATAGTCATTCATCGTTTTAAACACTTAAATTATGCGTTCCTACGAACTAAATACCTACCTACTTTTAAATGCGTCTTTAAAAACTTCAACACAATTTGTAATCATTAGAGAGAAATAGTTTTACGTAGAATTTCCTAGCTACATATTATTGACTACAACACAATGTATTTAGCAAATAACTAGATAACTAGTAATTACTATCGGTGAATGAATTCTCAGAAGGCAGTGAACGTTCGAGTTTCGTATCACTGTCTGTTGCTTTGCTCAGCCTCGTCCGCCCATCCCCTCCATGACCATCTGTTCTATCGTCTGCAAAGTGCAGAGTAGCGCTGGCGTCGCCAGCGCTGCCAATCGCGGGGAAAATCCCCGATTTGCGGGGAATTGAGGGTTAGCGCGGGGAGAGCGCGGGGAATGACCAAAATCGGGGAATTTCGGGGAATCCACACCAAATTTTTCGGAGGGTTAAAACTATTGTATGTCGGGTAATACTTACAACTAAAAATCACGTTCGGACTTGGCAGATACAGCTCGACATATTACTAACATAATTTTGAATGGCAACACCACTCAAATGCCTGCTCAACTGTCATTTGAACACGATTTTATATTTCTGAATGCATCCATTTCTACATCATTATTTCATTGTTTATGGTTGTCGATTTTGGTGCGAAAGTGAAAAATGGAAAAGTGGTTAAAAAGTGCAGCTACTGTTAAAAAACAGGTAAGTTGTATGTTCGTTCAGCATTAAAATATGATAGGTATGTATACTTAAGCTTATTTATCTAATTCAGTGTTATCAATCTACTTATCTAATTTATGTAGGTACTCCCGCAAAATTCGTTAAAGAATTTTCAACAACAAACATATTATTAAAACAAATGAGGGTATGTATATAATCAATTGCTGTTTATCAGAAATGCTGTATAGATTTAGAGCTACTAATTTTACCTTTTTACGATTGAGTAAATATATACTTGTATTGTCTTAGGTATTTCCTTAACAAACAGTGTTATAAAATAAAATTACCATTTTATAGATTTATTAATTTTTATTATACCCACATTATTGCTTAATTGACATTGTTTGATATTGAATATTCTTTATTGAATTTGGCGGGAGTATAGATTCTCTTAGTAAAGTAGGTACCTATTAGCTAACGGGGTGCTCCTCCCGGGCCGGTTACGTACATTTACCTATATTAAAAATATGAAATATACTTAAGTATAAAAATATGGTTTCCTTGAGAGCCACCCTTATTCCGCAGGAAATAAGAGTGGTTTTCGTCAAAAAACAGTCACGCTCGATGTACCTACTACCTACTATTTTCATATTTTTTTTATTATTAGGCACAAGCAATCATTCGACATGCTACTAATAAAGGCACCTCTCCTGATTCTGACACCTCTTCCACATCAACATCAAAAGAACAGCCGTCTACTAGTAGAGCAGTTCAAAAACCTCCGTCGAAGACACAGCTCGAAGGATTAGACACTGAACATGAGCCGCCAGTCAAAAAAAAGAAAGAAAAACCAAATACTGATATAGCAAGTAGTGACAGAACTGAAGAGATAACAGAAGTGGAATTAGAGTCTGAGGAGGAGACACCTGCAAAAAAAAAACAGTTGGCTAAAAAGGACAAATTTAATGATAAGTGGCTTCTGGAACCGGAATTCAAGTATTGGCTTAAAAAAAGTCATATTGTTAAAAATGAAAGTGAGCTTGCAATCTGTTCAGCCTGCAACTCTAACTTACGTCCACACAGAAGTGATTTGATTCGACATATGAAGTCAGAATGCCATAAATCTTGTATGAAGCAGGTTGCAATGTCAAGTAAAGTCACGGATTTTATGCAGACATCCACTAATAATAAAGTTAAAAGAGCAGAACTTAAATTGACGAGTCTCTTGGCAACTAATAATCTACCATTTACGCTGATGGATACCCTAGGATCTCTTTGTGCTGATATATTTCCGGACTCCGAAATTGCAAAAAGTTTAAGTATTCACAGAACAAAATCCACGACGATCATGAAAAATGTTCTAGGAAACGCATTTGCGAACGAAACTGTAGATTTAATTAAAGAACCTGGGCACTTCTTTTCTTTGGTTATGGATGAAACAACGGATCATAGTTCAAAAAAACAATGCGCTTTTACAGTTATTGTATTCAATAACGACACAAAAAAGGTTTCAACTCACTTTTTTGATATGGTGGAAGTTTCTTCAAGTACAGCTACAGCCCTATTTGACTGCCTTCTGGAGTTGTTGAATGCAAAAGGTGTACCTCTTGATAATTTGATTGGGTTTTCATCAGACACTACAAATGTTATGGTAGGGGAACACAACTCAGTGTTTGCAAAATTAAAACAGGCTTTGCCTCATATCGCCTGCATAAAATGTTCGTGTCATATGATCAATTTATCCGCTTCAAAAGCGTGTTTAAAACTTCCGAGATCCGTTGAAGATCTCTTACGTAATATAGGATCACATTTCAGCAGGAGTTCCCACAGACAGCAAAAGTTCAAAGAGTTCCAAGAGTTTTTCCAGGTTCAATTTCATAAAATGTTAACACTTTCTCAAACCCGTTGGCTGTCAATGAAAGCATGTGTAGACAGAGTTTTGGAGCAATATGAACCCTTGAAAGCGTACTTGAGGTTGAGCACGTTCGAAGACCCATCAAGAACTACTGAGGAGATGCTTAAAACCATGGATAATAAATTCACAATTGTATATCTTGAGTTCATGTCTTACATTTTAGAGATATTAACAACATTTAATGTAATGTTTCAGTCTGAAGCACCTTTATTACACAAATTAAAGCCCGAAGTTGAAAGGATGCTAAAATCTATTTGCTCCAATTACTTGCAAATTTCATATGTGCGCTCACAAAGCAGTAATATTTTTTTGACTAATTTCCAAGATTCCAGTAATTTCTTGCCTTTGCGAGAAATATACCTTGGTATGACAGCCAATGAAAGTACTACCAATTTACTCAAAGATCGAACTATTTCCAATACTGATATGGAAACATTTTATAAATCATGTTTAGCCTTTTATATAGAACTAGCGGTAGACATTGTAAGAAGATTTGACTTCAGCGATCCTTTGTTTAAATTAATTTCTGTTGTCGAGCCATCTGAAGCCCAGGCTTTCAAGATTAAATCATTAAGTGGAGTTTTCATCCGTTTCCCCATTTTAAAGAATTATGTTGATTTACAAAGTGTTGACAACGAATGGCGAGAACATGCGCTGCTGGAATTTAATAGCTTAGGGTTACAATCCCTGCCAACCGAAGAGTACTGGCCTAAGGTTTTTAACCTAAAGAATGCGGCTGGTATGCCTTTGTTTAAAAATTTAGAAAAAGCAATAGGTCTCCTGCTGATATTACCCTTTTCAAACGCGTCTGTAGAGAGGGTTTTCAGCAACCTCAACAATATTAAAACACAACACCGTGGGAGTCTCAATAATGACACCATTGCTGCTTTAATGCACACTAAACAAGGTATAGCAAAAGCGGGGAATCTGTTAAAATTCGAACCTAATCGAAGTATGATTAATGCAAAAACGTGGCAAAAATAAAATAATTAAGATTTAAAAAATATTTAAGTAATATCTTTTTTTTTTACTAAAACGTAAATAAACACGTGGCCCTTACTTTGTATTGATGTAGTCTATAGATTTAAGTGTTAATTTTGTTATTATATATATTTATTTTAAAAAAATTGTAGTATATTAAACAAATTTTGTATAAAACAGTGTTTTTATTCCAAAAAAATAATTTCGGGGAATTTGCGGGGAATGATTAAAAAGAAGCGGGGAATTTCGGGGAATTGACAACACTGACGCGGGGAATCGAGAAATTTTTATTGGCAGCACTGGGCGTCGCATACTCGCGTCAGTTCAGTCGAGTCGGATAGCGCGACGGTCGCACCCGCTCTTCACTTCTCATTCATTCCGCTTTTAGCGTTTCATTGCGGTGCACATACTGTTTTTTTTTTAAACTTTACAATCTCTTGATGTATCAATAGGGACTACTCTATTTTTTTGTTGTGAGTAGATGACAGTAATAAAATTGTGGCAGTGACATTTAAAGTTTTCAAGCATTCAGTGCATTGAAATAGTTTGTTGTAAAGTGTAAACATTTCGGAAAAGTTTTTCAACAAGGAAGTGACTTAAATTGTATGAATTTAATTTTAAATTGTGCTCACATTTTGAATGCGGACGTGGTTAAGTGTTGCTGTATGAATGTGTAACTTAGAGTGAATCGTGGCCTCCGCACGACAAGTGGGAGGAACACACACCAGCCGTCGTTCTTTGAACAAATGTGCTATATTGAAAGGCGAGAAACAACAATTTGTCCTTTAAACATGACATTAGCAGCGAGGTTATCTCCGCAAAGTAAGTTGTTTGGTTGTAGCGGTAAATTATAAATTATTGCTATGGCGATAGTCTAGGCAGTTTTTACAGATCAAAAAGCTATTTTAGAAAACGGTTTTATGTACAAATAAAAATGTACTTAGGTATATGTACAGAAAATTTACAAGAAATACAAGTGCTTAAGCCTGCAATATTTATTACAAATAATATTAAGGAGACTTAAAATTACAAACCTTTTTTTTGTAGCAAAGGCTATGACAAAAATTTCTATGTGAATAAATAAAAAAAACTATCATACCAAAAATTTTCTGAAAAGACAAGCTATGTGGTGTATTGTGTATTACAATATTTGCATGTGGTTCGTACTGTGTTTGATTAGCACAATTCACACACAGCCTCCTTATCAGCATTATGTATCTAAAAATAGTGTGATAAGAGAGCAAATATGTTTGTGTGGCCAGTGATAACAGCAGAGAGGTTCATAGGAAAAATCTGTATTTACCCAGTGAAAAATATAATAGTGTGCTAATTTTTTAGGCACTTCAGTTAACTAAAAAGGTACCACTAGGCACATACTTATAACATTTTTATTAATAAAACTATACAGTACACATCATACTACATATTTGGTTCTAAGTTGTATTAAAATAAATCAACATGAGTTTTTAATTCAAAGCTTAATTTATTTGAATGACAGCCAACATATTTTTTTGCTAGCAACTATAAAATGTTCATAAAGGTAAATTATGTTTTGAATTAAAAACTCATTAAAAATTGATTTATTTTAATTTATTCAAGCTTAGTATAGTAATCTAACTAATATTATAAACGCGAAAGTTTGTTAGTATGGATGGATGGAGGTTTGTTACTCTTTCACATAAAAACTACTGAATGGATTTGGATGAAATTTGGCAAACAGATAGTTTATAACCTGGATTAACACATAGGATACTTCTATTTACATTTTTACGGAGCGCAGCTGGTATAACCTAAATAATGGCCAGTTCCAGATATATTTTAAATGATTCTAATTTAAGTGTTCATTCACTCTATTCCAAAACTATTTATTTCTACAAAGAAAAACAAATATTGAAATCACAAATAAAACAAAACTAATTACATTTATCAACAAAAAGTACTTATATTGATTTCCACTGTCAGTCATGATATTGATCTATATTAGTAAGTTCCATAGAATTTAATATCTTGAACATGTAAAAGCATGTTGGCCATATCAGTTCCATTGTCTGCAATCAGTACCAGATGGCAATCATGTCCATTCACCTTTATGAATGTAGGTCTAATTAATAGCTAAAGATTGTACTAATGGAAGATATCAATGCATGTTATGATGTATTATCAGTTATGCACTGATGCATACACGTCATAGTGAAACAGAAGAGATCTGATCTTTCATTGAGGAAATCTATGTATTGTATCTTAAAATCTGGTTACTTATATTTTCCATTAAAGTAATAAACACTGTAAAAAAAAAAGGTTTCCACTGATATAAGAAGTCTACAAAATTCACAAATATCCTAACCAAGATTCTCCATCTTTCCAGATGCCTGTGTGGAAGTGGCGGTGCCGCTGAGTAGTTGGTCAACGGGAGTAGCATGCTGCCCCAACTGCAGGCACGAGCTGCGGGTGTCCCTGGCCCCGAGCGCGGGCAAATGCCACGCCTCCCCCCACACGCCACCCCCCTTTACGGTCCAGCCTACATACTTGCCACACTCACCCCTCACAACGCCGCTGTCACCTCTCATACCCTCACCGTACAACGATGAGCTGAGACGGCTAGCAGACACCCTGAGAGCGTTAAGGCTGTCAGGCTGGTACTACGGCAGTTTGGATTGGCTGGTGTGTATTTTTCTTTATGCTAGCGCCATCTCTTGGTGTTATTCTGGACTAAAATTAAATCATTCTGTTTCAATCGCTATTATGCAAGTCATTGAATTCTAAAATTGAAATACCTCAAAGTCAAACTTTATTCCTCCCTTATCAAGTTTCCCACAGGGTAAAACTTTAAGCATTATTATTATGGTTAGTTCATAATTTAGTTTTCCTTATAAATAATGTATGATAGATAATGGCTCAGACATCTACGGTATTCTAATTTCTATGATTGCTACTTGATTGACAACCAGATTTAATACAATGTAATAATAAATTAGCATAACACATTATTAGCATTTTCACAAAGCTATTTTTTCCTATAGGAAATAAACTATTCATTTTTATGAAGTCATCTTGTGGCATTAATCAAATTGTTCTTTGTTATATTTCTTAGTATTTGATTAAAGATAGTCATAATAACACGGCTGAAGTTCAGCAACCTTTGAAATCATAATCAATGTAAAATAATGGTCAATGACTTGTGTATAGGAATAAAAGTCTTTATCTAGTGTTATTATTAAATAGGATATTAATACGTAACTATGGAGAGATTTTAAGGCTCGTGCAAACTGGCGCGATATTGCGGGCGCGACTGGCAGCGCGACTCTTGTCGCGCCCGCGATATCGCGCCAGTTTGTAAGAGCCTTAACTGTTTGTCCTTATATTATCATGTCTGTGATATTTTAGGTAACTTGTATAATTTATTATGCCTGTAAAGATCCTGTAAATGACTCCACATATATTATAAAGTTCTTTCCTTCTTTACAGGGCGCTCGAACAGTTCTAAAAGACGCGAGCGTTGGTGCGTTCGTGATTCGGGATTCTGGCGATAGGAACTTTATATTCTCACTGTCCGTACAGACTGAGCGAGGGCCCACCTCTGTCAGGCTACACTACGAACAAGGTTTCTTTAGGTAAGCCTAAATTTTTGTTAACATTTGTAATAAGAACGATATCTGTAATTACAATGTACATCGTACACAAATATCGACTTAAATGATGAGAAATAAGTTCATTCCATAATGATTTGACAAAAGATTAAAATCATAAAAGTACCTATGTTGAAAATTGAACTAAACACAATAGAATTTAGGTTTATAATTCAAAAACAAGTTAATTTTGTGAATACCTATTTATGAATTCGGAAAATTGGAAATTGATATCGATGAGTCAGTCAGTATTCAATGAACTTGAAGAATTTACCTAAACACGTCATTTAAAACAAACGACGTATCCGGAATTTATAATTAAATGAATAATACTTTGCGAAATAGAGAGCTCAAGTATTCCATTATTCTGCCTGACTACTGTTTCGTTACGTCAATATAACTTGTAACGATATTGCGTCACAAGTTCACCGTAATTCGGTTGCGATGCTGCTCGTGCTACTGTTGACTCAGCTCTCGTGGTTTTCCTTAATTTTATTGGTCACATTTTTTATTGGAACTTTTTTGACAATTTGTTCTGGTAGCCGTGACAATTACAATCAATGCTTACTTTTTCCGTCTTCATTTTAAACTGGTATCTCAACTAACGATTTCTTGATCGATATTGTCATGTAAAATTGCTTATGTTTATGCAAATTGAAATTCAATTGTTAGCTAATGTTCTTGACCTTTACAATGAGTTGCTAATTGTTGTTTTGTTTGCAGGTTAGACTGTGACAGGCCGCTGGCGAGGTACATGCCGCGCTTCAGATGCGTGGTGGAGCTGGTCCAGCATTACGCGCGCGTGGGCGAGCGCGGCGCGGCCGGCACTGTGTGGGTGGACCGCGAGGGCTGCCCGCACTCCCCGGTCATGCTCAAGTCCCCTCTCCGCAAGGACCCGCCATCACTCCTCCACGCGGCCCGCCTCGCCGTGCACAAGGCTCTCGACTCGAACCCCCTCACGCCAAAACTATGGTGCGCCCCCAAACACAGGCTGCTTCCACTACCTTCCACATTAATAGACTATCTTGGAGAATATCCTTACTCGATCTAACCCTCGGAATTATTTAATCTAAGTAATTTATTTAGTCCAATCTGAGCGATGCCTAGTGAAGATATTAGTTATTACGGAAATGATTGAGAGTGATCATCGCTCCCACTGATTGTAGTTTGATTCCTATGATTGGGTGGCGGACGGGTCGACGAACTGAGCTGCTAGATTCCTAAGGTGGACTTCGTGTTTGCATTATCATAATATTATAATCTTATTTGTACAAATTAATATGCATTGTAATGTCTAGTACAGGTTGCTAGAAAGGGCCGGATCCTTTAAATACCGACTAACAAAATAATTTATGAATAGTTAAATTAATAATGTTAACTGTATTATTTGTAAGTATTGAATATGGGACTCAACTATGGTATTTAGTGAAATGTTTACGCAGATTATTTTTATTAAGCCAATTATTCTGTGTCTGTATATAAAGATGATTTGAGAAAAATAACGCAAGACTGATTCCTTGAACTTCAAAATATTGTTTGTGTAATAATTGCCTGTATACTGTTCTGTTAAATGTACGTATCTCCATCGTATGCCACGCGGCGCCCGCGCCGTCGCTACAGTGTGCATCGACCAACGATCCCCTGCTGATATTATTATTGTAGCAATTTGTTCACTAATGCCTAATCTTGACCATCGTCGTAAGAAGTCATCACATTATATAATAGAGCTATATTTTTATTTATTTATTCTTGGTTAAGTTAGAATTATTCATCAACCTTACATTATATTAGTTTTTTCTTGTTCCTATCCATGGTTGGTTATAGACACGTATCTCTTCAAGCCGCAGTCTCGGCACACACGCAGCCTATTTATAAAACAAAGTGCCATCAAAACATTAATGAACCATATTGAGAATTTATTTTGTCATATTGAATTCAAATGGAAGTATTTTTGAGGCTGAACATGTACATAATTCTTGTTTTGTTTTTCTATTTATTTCCTTATTTTAATAAGTAATGAGAAAATATGAGTATAATAATATAATCGCCACAGGTTCTAAACCATGTAATGGTTTGGTGTATCATAATGTGCCTTGTTTGCGTGAAACTTAGTAACATTCAGGTAAATCTAAATGATTGAACATCCAGAAGTACGATGTAGCTTACTAAAGTGTTTACAACTCGATTCAAACTTAACGGCGGCTCGGAATATGAGGCGAGGAGCTCGGCAATAACGAATGCAGTGGGGTACTGCGCAGCGACTAGCTAACTTCCGAGCGGGCATTAAGTTTGTACTGGAGGTACCTATTCGTTTTTTACTAAGCTTCGCGCACTCGAGTGCTGTAGCTTGCGGTGGAAAGTTCGGCTAGTGACGTTCACTAATATGATAGGATAGATCATGTATGTACCTTGAATAATCTCAATTAGAGTAAACTTAGGCTTCACACTATGAATAATGTTTTATTAGAAAAATACACATTATTAAAATAACGTTATGAGCCTCAAAATTATTTTAAATAACTTTTATTGTAATTATTACTTGTCCGTTGTCTTCATGTTTAATATAACCAATTGTCTACTTTGAAACCGAGTTATTTTTGTACCATTTTGTAAGGGGAAAGCACCAATTAAATAAGTGTGACATAATAGAGAATACTTGTGTTTAAATGTTTGTAGACTAATGTATTGAAAGAACTGCAAATAATTTATATACAAAACAAAATATACATTCTGCCTATAGCTTCGCATTTCATTTATAGACTATCCTTATGTCCCTTTCTGTGAGTATCTCTTGTTCAATCGGGGCCTCGTAATCAACTACTACAATGCATGTGTGCCATTGGGTCCTGCACTATGTTTTGGAAACCTATATTGGAGTCTCAGTACCTAATATTATAATAATACATTACTGCAGCGGCCTGCAAACGAGGCATTGATACCAACGTGAAAATGTGGACCGAGGCACACATACGTGAGTCCTGGTTGCCTTGTATAGTACTCTCCTCAAATAATGCTCGGAAATTCAAACTAAGTACAGTAAGTATTTGGGGACATCGCCAAGCGGTTGGTCGACTCTTCACGTGACAGGGCTAGTCAATTCTTAGGCTAAAGAAAGAAAGCATTGCCATCCAACGTGGCGACGCTGCCAGCTTTTTGGGCACTTTTCCCACTGACAGCGATGCGGACGAAGTTTTTGATGCCCAATGTGCATTTATTATTTATTTAAGAATTTTATTTTCTTACTTTGTACACTTGTACTTGCCTAAAAGTCCTAAAACCAGAGTGGCCATCATCACGTTATTACCTACTACTCTAGAGATGACAATCACAACGAAACAAGTGTAATGAAGAGGTACTTACTTACCTACTCAAGAAAACAGAGCTCAAGAAGTTGTCCTTGGTGCTGCCGAGCTGCCGAGTTCAAACTTCAAAGCTGGACATTGACAAAGAGAACACAGCATTAGTTATGCTGTGTTCTCTTTGTCAATGTCCAGCTTTTTTCAAAAATGGGTACTAATGGTATGGGTAGATTAGAACTTTATGTTTTTGTGGGGTAGTTCCGGTAGTTTCATTACGTTTAGTTTTTTGCCTGGAATAGGATGCATGTTTTAGCGCCATGTTTTATTTTGCGTAGTATTATTATTGAAAATAACAAAAAAATTAGACAGCTGCTACTTAAGTACTTAGTAATATCACGGTTATATAAAAAGATTAATTTTTCACATCGCGAACGCACCTGTCCCGTGAAGAAGAAAGCATGAGTAAATGAAACGCGCCTTCTTTGGTTGCTCATTGTATGAACGAAACGGAACGAAGAGAATTGGAGAAATGTCAAATACAACGAAACGCAAAAGTGGTTTTGGGTTATTGTTTATTGATTGAACTTGTGTATTCATATTTATTAATAAAAAGTTATTAATTTGAAGAAATACAATGTGAAATGAAATAATTTTGGACCTACGTCATGTCGGCTAATGGGAATGGCGGGTTTTATGCACCGCTGAAACAAATCCTATCTGACTCAGAATCCGAGGATGACAAGCTCGAAAATGCTATGCATATCAAAGCTACGGACAGTTGCAACAACTTGGACTTCAACAGCGGCTTACAGTCGTCGAAAAACTATAGCATAAGTGACATGGACGAGTTCAACACCAATGTTAACACGGTAGAAAGCACAATGGATAACGTAAGCTTCTTGCAATCGGATATATCCACGAAGATGTCTTTCCCGCGCCGGTGTGCGTTCATCGCCTCGATACTCATGTGCATATTCACCGTTGTGATATTTCTTTGGGGTATACCTTGTTCTGAAGTCGGCAGCTGTGCCGCTAACGAATGGCAAGATAGAACGACCAGCTGGGAACTGCCTTACAACGAAATGGAACTATCAGGATCCGTGCAAGTTGTCGACGGCGCTATACCTAACACAAAGAATTTGATATTCATATACCGGGGCAATCACATGAGGCTAGAACCTGAAAGCAGCAGTGATAATGTGAATGGTGTAGTTCTCATTGTCGGCAATTCTGGCAAGGTTGGCTGGTTCACCAGAGAGAGTAGAATACCAACTGATATTAACTGCCACCTGCTTGATGTGAACAGGGATAAACAGAAGGACTGCATTGTGTCAGGTACGGAGGGACTACTGGCAGCCTTAGACTCTGTATCAGGAACATATTACTGGCACATACACAAGCAAGGCAAAAACTTGAGCAAAGTAGTAGCTATAGACTTCCCTGTTATGGTGAAAGACATGAACGATGATAAAGTTAATGACTTGCTGACAGTTGCCACTGTGTACCCTAGCACAAATCACAACTCTTTACTGATGATATCGGGTGCAACAGGGGTTATTATGGCAGAACCAATTCCTATAGATGATTGTCTGTCAGTTAAACTTCTGGCAGAGATGGACACAGTCACATACATTTGTAAGAATGGCACAACTGAAGCTGTGAGACTCATATCATTTACAGTATTGAAGAAAATGCTGAAGAAGGATCTACCTATTAATCATAATCAGCCTCCACCAACAGTCTTAAAAAGAATCAATGTAAGCATGAAAAAGAACATTGGGAACACTATAGAAACATTCACAAATGGTCCAGGAAAACTGAAAGTGGAAAATTCAGGAGAGTGCCCAAATTCTTGCAGAGTCTATCTAAAATTGATGTTAGAAAGAAATGGCACAACTAATGTCAGCTGGGAGTACACTGCCAACAATGTTTATGCTATGCGGCCCAGCTCTTTTGCTTTTGCAAACTCCATACGAGGGTTTGTGTTAAAATTATGACAGTGGAACAGTGCACACCTGGCCAAGGGTGCACTGAAAATTGATGAAGTCAGGTACAACGTTCAGAATCAGAGTCCAAAGAACATCAATGACATGTTCTATCGTTCCACTATAGACGTTGCTTCAATATCAGCTTTCATCAAGTATACCAACTTTACAGTTCATGACATTTCTGAGAGGATAGTTCTGGTGTTGTTTGACAAGCTGCAGACCCACAATGTGAACATTAGTCAGACAGATATTGTGCAGATATGTGTGCGAGGGCCCATCGAGAGTAAAACACCACTGCCACTCTGCCAGCCTGACTTAGAATACCAGGAGAAGTCTTTGATGATAGCAGACTTGGATGGAGATCAGTCCCATGAACTAATATCATACTACAGTACCTTTGTCGCTCCTGAGTACACACCAAAGAATTCGAATCCCTATGATAACTGGAGCCTGACCTCCTTAGTGAGGGTAATTCGTTTAGAGTCAGAATTACCTAAACTGTTTATTACCGATGTTTAAAGTTACATTATAACCATATAATCATCTTGCTTTACAATGTATTCTGCTGATAAATACAGTTTCAATTTGCCAAAATATGTAATGCTGGTTTGCTGTACATGTAGCTTGAGCAGCTAGCAATAAGGTTTCTAGTCATTCATCTTGTATCTATACCCACTAATATATTGTCATAGGAAGTTATCCAGGTTTTTTCTGGCTGCTCTTAACTCTTTCCAGTTTTGTGGTAAGTGTGACTAACCACCACTTTCAGTTTTTTTTATTTTATTTCTATCCGTGCCATCTGGTTGAAGAAAACAATCAAAGTTGTTAGTCAAACTAACCACTACCGGAAAGAGTTAAATCAAATTTTAATTATCCCATGAATAAACTTTGTACTTCAACCATATTGAATTTATAACTTGTGCGAAAAGCAATATTGGCAAATGGCACATCCAATTTTTCCTCCCAGTAAGTAATTAGTTTTCTGGTCAGATTGATCAGGTTTTCCTTGACATAGAATTCTTCATATATCTAATTTAAGATCATAAATAATCATGCATGTAGTTTTACAATCGTTTTCGCCTGGAGTGTTCAATGTTTATTATAATTATAATCATACAATATTAACTATAAAAACTAAGTATTTCATGTACCTATTGATATTTATTTCTAGTCTTGTAAGAATTAGGTAGTATCATTATGACTGTATACCAAATAGTATGTATAATCGTTTAACAATCTGTTTCATATATTCAAGTTTTTAAGGAGCCCCCTGTGGGATTGTTTGATCTCAGGTTCATAATAATACAAGATAGCAAGGGCATGTCTCCAGGGTTGGATTTTGAAGATTCAAAGTTTCAAACTATCAGGAAAGTCTTGAACCAAATTAGCAAGCCCTATTTTTGAGGTAGCCTAGGAGTACTAATTGAATTATTCATATTAAGGACTTTGGTATTTTTTTTAGTTTTGCCCCCAATCTTTTATACTGACAGCAAGTGAACTCAAGATCACCCTGGCTATATGCTCTATAAAGATACCTAGAATCTCAACCTGCTTCGGTCTGGTTATGGCACATCAAACTGTTTGTCCCATTGTGGTGAGTGTTTGCTTCATTGGATGTCTATACTATTTCATTTGTACTATAAAATAATATGCGGAGTGAAGTGCCTTAACGCGCGGGGGCTATGGAGTGGTTCTTTTGCGTCGATTCGTTGAAATAAAATTCTTATTAATATTCTGCATTTTTCTTGAAATCTCGCTGACTGAAAGGGGTAGAAATTTCAGTTAGTTGCACATCTGACGGAAGATGGGTCGGGCGTAACTTCGTTAGCTATTTGTCCGTTCTGGCGTTACGTGACCGACGATACGCGATGCATCTTCCGTCAGATGTGCGACCACCCTTAAGTATCCCAAAAGAAAACGTCTTGATAATGTATAAAGCTTTATTTAAAATCATAAAACAGTTATTTCCAATTTAAGCTTTTTTACATTGGTAGTTAAAAAAATAGTATCACTAAAATAGGAATCTGCTCAACAATCAACTAAAACTAAAATTCTATCACAAAGAATATGCTTATAGTATTGATAGGTGTCATAGGAAGTTTGTCGGTAAATACATACTAAATGAGTGGATTGGAAACGCCAGGAGGGCACGCGAGGGACCTCGATCAATCACAATCTATTTCATTTTGACAGTTCAACAACATTCATTGCGATAATTACGTTGTTGAGCAGTCAAATCCTTCAAAATGATTCAGATTATGATTGATCGTGTGTGTATAGGGGACGTGAGACGGAGCAGCGATCGTATAGTAAATGTTCCGGTCGCGAATCATAATTATGATCATCATACAACCTAACACTGAGGCTCCCACAAACAGACGCGACTTTAACAAAACAATTTCTGGGAAAACTTCACGGCGAACAATGCAGTGGCGTCGCGCCAGTATGTAAGAGCCTTAACTTGCCAAAAAACGTACGAAAATTTAAATTTCACATAGAATATTTACTTTAAATGTTCAAAATGGGTCGGTCCACATTGTGCTGTCCAATATAATAGACCCACGAATAGCAACAACACGTTGATGAGACCGCCATTGTTCCCCTTAAAATTAATGATTTTGGTGTGCAATATAGCATACTTATTTTTATTATCCATTTAATTAGCGAAACTATTTTACTATGAGAAATTAATTGTACCTACTTAAGGTAAATTGACGAATTTGATCGAATTGCAAGGCATTGTAAACGAAATTAGAAAAAGCAAGGTGCATTATGCAGCCACAAATTTGAGAAAACGCTATTGGTTAGGGAAGAAAACATTAATTAATTTGAAGGACGTAAAATAACTTTCGCGAAAGAACTAAAATCATAACTCATGATTGGAGCACTACATATCTATTAGTTTTTTTTGTTCTGAATCTTTTCATTTTTAACAAACAGTCCCGTCTTTTTATGTGCCCAAATAGGACATGTCATTTTATGCGCAAATTATTATGTATATCAGACGTGAATATAAAACATCTCAACAGTTATAATATTGTTTAGTATACTTTGGTTCGAGCCAGCTAATTGCAAGTAAAAAATATATATGTATGTCAAATAAAATTAGCGAAATCTCCGCAGATGTGATGGGTATCGATATCCAATCATACCAACACAAAAAGCTTTCATCAAAATACCATTTCAGACGCTATCTACATGGTCTTGATACGGCCTGACCAAGTTTATGTCTGGACTTTTAGAGACTGTTCAGCCTTTCTTCTCATAGTAGTCAGATAGGAAACGCCGACCTCATTTAGCTTATTTTTAATATGACGTGTAAAGCGATTCCAATATCCTATTTACAGAATAAACAATTTCATTTCATGATAAAACAAAAATAATGATTTGATTATATTTGTTTGGGGGTCAACTACCGCTTTAAGTGTAATGTTAAATATCAGTAAAAAAACTGTTTAGTTTTTAAATTCACTGACGTGATATATAAAAGCCATTAAAAAAAAAAAACAGATTTATTAAACTCATACTTCCAGTAGCTGCGTGCGTTAACCCTCAAAAACTCACCAAACCTTTTTTCCTTTGATCATAGATGATCGGAACCCATCACATCTGCGGAGTTGCGCTAAGCTAACTTTATTTCGTCCAGCATATGTCTATAATATACCTAGTCAACTGACTGTATGTTGTGTTTGACACAAGCTCATAGAATGTTCGTAAGTATTATCACATCATTTCTCCACAGCACCACAACTCATTTTAATAATAATCTCACCACGATTCCATTTAAACTCAGAGTTAGGAAGTGCCACTAAATTCTTATTAACACACACTTTCCTTTTTAGAATAGGCTTGAAATGGAATGATGATTTTTATCACAAAATATAGTGCTTTCAATTCGACACACAGACACTATATCTCTTATGCTAGGAGGACGGTTTGTGAGAAATAAATGCATATTATTATAAATCCATCCATATGCCCACTACTCTTATAAATATGTATAAATCAAACGATAATACTTTAACATTTTCATAAAAGTAAATCCTACCTACCTTCCTTTGAAGAACCCGGATAGCGGGAAACTAAGACAGATTATCGTAATAAACGATTAAAAAAATCAGCATTCAAATCGTGCTAAAAACTTTTTGTTTTTGGAAACATCCTGTTATTAGCTCGTAATAATACGAAAATCTTTTTTAGTTTCCAATAATTCAATCATTCGCAAAAATACTAGCAATTTTCGCAAAACTGCTTCGATTTTTCCAATTATCCTGCGATTTAACAAGAATACAACCATGCTTAGAACCTTCTAAATGGTAATTTTAACAAAATGAAATCGAGGTTTTATAAAAAACTAATCATTTTTATTTTTAATATAATTTGTGCGTCAATTTAATACTTAGTAACATTGAGGATATGAAGCAAATTTTAAGCCAAAGGGAATTATTAAGACTTACGCCTGTCACATTATCTGGCAACATTAGAATATTACAAGTGAGAAATCTCTAAAAGAATCTTGTATATTGTAATATACACTTGTGAGTAAAGCTAGGTTTTCCTAGAACAGCGGTGGCCGTCACATAGCGTCCGCATTATATGAAATAAGTTGGTGTGTTTTCCTAGGGAGCGTTTTTAGACACCGTAAAGTCAAACTTTCATGACGGCCGTCACTGCGGCCGTTAGCGGCCACCGCTCTTCTAGGAAACGGTAGCTTTAGCTTTAGGCACATAGTAATGAGATTTGATTGTATACTATAATCATTATGCCAGATAAGATATCTACTCATTCTCTAGAAGATCAAAGTTAAGGCATGTGCGTATTCAAGAGAAGTGTCATCGATCTAACTTATTTTGTAGGAACGAATTCTTTCGTTCTTACTAAAAAGCTTGAAACAAACTATCGGTCGAGACCTTATTCGCGCTTTTCAGCCGCCACAGATTCTTCGCGGTTTCTTCAGACATTTAAGCGCTCAAAGTCACTTCGGCAATTTATTACTGAGACTCTGCATATGAAGATGTAACTTTCCAGACAAACAATCTACCACTTCCGTCGGATAGTTTGTTTCAGGTCATAGGTAAGAAAAGGCACGAGAAACATTTACAAAACAGTAAAATTCGGAAAACTTAATGAAACAGAGGCCCTAGACAAAGTGACATTCTATCAGCGACAACGATGATGGAAAAGGCAAAAATGTATAGGACTGACATAAGCTATCGAAAAGCTTAAATGTCAATCCTGTTGAAAGTAGTTGTAGAAATACGAAGCGATTGTCACTTGTCTAGGCCCTCGGTTCTCTAATCTAATCCTAAGATTTACTAAACAGTGACTTTATTATGGTTTTAAAAACCGGGCAGTACTAGTGTTTACACTTTTATAAAGTATTTAGGCGTTAATGTGACACGCGTGGCTTTAGAGACTGTTACTCAGAACACGGAAGAGTGAGAAAGAAGATGCTATTCAAAGCCGAGCTTTGGCTACGGGCAACATTCATAGATCGCGCTGTTAGCGTTCATACGAATGAGAACCTTATTCTTATGGCTATAATGTTTATATTTGTAAGCGAATGTGAACAAGCGTTTCATACAATAATGAACATTAACTTTATAAAAATAAAGTTCACATTCGTATGAGACGCATACTTACCGAAGTAAAGTCAAAGTGTGTTCTATGAAACTTTGCCTTAGAAAATGCTCGGATTTTTATAACAATTAAGCAACTTCTGCGTCTCTCATACTAGAGTGAAAGTCATTCCAAAGCTTTGTATGTCACATTAGCGCACTTGCTATATCCACGTACTGTATTGTATACCTTAGTAACGATCAAATAAAAGTTATTCTTATACTTAAGTGAGCATCTAGGGCACGACAATCTTCTTGGTGACAGCTGAGTCATCGATAATGTTGTATGGAGTCATTTCTACCATGTTGTTAGCCGCTAGCTGATCGGCTATGCTGTAGCCTTCCTCGTCAAACAGTTCGACAGTTATCTCGTCGTAGTCTCGGGCGCTGGAAATAAGACCATATGCATTTTTGGAGCTGTCCAAAAAAAGTGGTTTTAGTTTTTTTATTCACCTGCTCAAAACGTAGAAAGGTTTTTTTGTTCGAATTTACACCATATTTCATAAAATACAATATACGTACCTAGATATATTAGGTCTTTACCTATGAAATTGCCGTTCTGCAGTACTGGCCATTTCAAATCAAAATAATTTTTGTTTGGCTAAGAATTCTAATTTCAAATTAATTTTATTTTAAAAACATGGATTTTTTTTTCCAAAAGTAGTCATTTCTTTATTGATTAGTGTTACATTTTCATCGCATTTCAATCTTTTTCGTCATCATGGATACGTTAAAAATTCGAGTAATTATGGAATATGAGTACCGTCGTGGCAGCAACGCGGCACAAGCGGCACGCAACATCAACGACGTTTACGGAGCTAACACTACAAACCAACGCACCACCTGTTATTGGTTTGCTCGCTTCCGTTCTGGAAATTTCGACCTGAAAAATGAACCTCGCGGTCGTCCGAAGACTTTGGTCGACAATGACGAATTAAAGGCGATTGTGGAAGCTGATGATACACAATCTACGGCTGAATTAGCAGCAGCTTTCGACGTTAGCGTCAAAACAATATTGGTCCATTTGCGTCAAATTGGCAAGGTAAAAAAGCTTGACAAATGGGTGCCCCACGAACTCAAAGCGCGTGCCTTGCACTGCTCAACAGACACACAAATGAAGGAATTTTGAACCGCATTGTTACCTGCGATGAAAAATGGATTCTGTTTGATAACCGCAAGCGCTCAGCAAGTTGGTTGGATCCTGGTTCAGCACCTAAACAATGCCCTAAACGAAAACTTACCCCTAGAAAAGTGATGGTCACTGTTTGGTGGTCTAGCGCCGGTGTGATTCATCACAGCTTCTTACCAAACGGGGTGAGCATTACTGCAGATGTGTACTGTGAAGAACTGAACACAATGATGGAGAAGCTGGCGCATCTCCAACCAGCATTGGTCAATCGCTCGTCTCCGCTGCTCCTGCACGACAACGCGCGACCTCATACTGCACAGCAGACGGTCTCCAAGTTGCAAGAACTGGGGTTGGAAGCTCTCCGTCATCCGCCCTACTCACCAGACCTTGCGCCTACAGACTACTACTTTTTCCAGAATTTGGATAACTTCTTGGCGGGAAAAAAATTCAATACCCGAGAGGCAGTACAAAATGCCTTTGAAGAATTTGTTGCCTCCCGTCCAGCTGATTTCTTTAAGAAGGGCATCAATAAACTGCCACTGCGATGGCAAAGATGCATTGATTGCATGGGTGATTACTTCGATTAATACAAATAAAAAATTCATGAAAAAAATTCGTTTAAATTTTTTCATACAAAACGGCAATTTCATAGGTAAAGACCTATTATTTAGTAACCTATTCCACTTGACTATTCTTCGTGTCATAAAAAACCCTGTAAGAAATCGACACGTGTTTCACGATGGAGGATGCTCTCGAAGAGGCATGTCATACATTTACCCAATTCTAAGTTCCATCAAATATATGGGCAATAAGTAGATACTAGTGACGGATTAATTAGCATTCACATTCATTGTTAGCAAGTCAATTCCCATTTGGCATTTAGCAAATGAAATGCACTTGCGAAATTCTGTGAAATGCTAAGTGAATTTACCGTTTCGCAATTTTTTATACTATTAAACGTCAGAGCGTCGACGCACGTAGCGGTAGCGTGCGCTCTCCGTCGCACCCACGGGAAGTCGGGAATACTAAATCTATCTGTTTCACGTGACCGTGACCTCGTTCGCGAGTGCAGGCGCTGCGAACTTGCGAAGAATGGGTTAAGCAATCAACAAAAGACAACTAGGATCGTGTATTGATTGAATGAATGCCTGATTATTAAATAATAACTTGTGAATGTGTGGCACGCGCGTAACACGCGTCGCTTTGTGTCAAAATTCTGTACGTTTTGGCAAGTGATAGTGAGTTTAGTTTACGTATTCGTTATACAGTAATTACATTCTTTCGTCTTGTGCTTTTTATTTTAATTAAATAAATAATACACGCTAATATGTACGCAATAAATACACGCCAACAGACGTCCTAACGCGAACGCACTTTTAAATTCTTATATTAACAAAATTCACATACTTCATTATCAATTATCGTCATTTTAGCTATTAGCATAGCAATAGCAATTATCATGCTAAGACTCAATAATTCACATGGTAATAAAATTAATGCAAAATCGCATTAATTGCCATTGCTAGTAGATACACCAAGTCTGTGGCAATTGACTTACACGACATGCATGTCAAGCGTCTTGTTCTGCACCATGAGGTCGAGCGCGCGCTTGGCCCGCGCCCAGTGCGCGCTGAGCTGCGAGCGCACGCGCACGCCCGCCAGCACGCAGCGGATGGCTTGCGTCGGCAGCGCCGTCTGGCGAGGCTCCAGGGAGCGAAGCTGGTCTTCTTTCACCCATAGGACCGTGCCGTAGTCTACGTACATCACCTGGGTAACGAAAGATAACAAAATGTAATGGAGAAAAATATCTATTACCAAGGAACCAGCATAACCGAGTATATTTAACTGAGAATGGTGAATTTTCAAAAGTCCTTTCTTAGTGCTTAATTTCGTTATATGCAGGATTAAATTGAATTCATGGCCATCCTATTAAGAGGTCATTGTACTCATCATTACGAACAACTTTCACATGGGACCAACGGTGAAATCGCGAAAAAAAATCTGCTATTTTGACGAGCTATGCGAACATAAATGTAGGAAACAGCTGATTTTTTTCGCTTATGATTCAGTCATCTATAATATTATACTTTTTTCTATGGGACCAACATTGAAATAGAAAAAAAAAATCAGCTGTTCCATACATTTTATCGATTTAAGTGAACACAAATGTATGGCACAGCTGAAACTTTGAAATCGCAAAAAAAAAAATCAGCTATTCCATACATTTTATCGATTTAAGTGAATACAAATGTATGGAACAGCTGATTTTTTTTCGCGATTTCAAGGTTGGTCCCATAGAAAAAGTATACTATAGATGACACCAAACCACTAGTTTCAAGGATGTGTCTACCCTAACATCCAGTAGAACCCTTGTGAAAATGTTTCTAGAACCAGATATTTAGCCTGTGGTTTGTGCATTGTTTGACAATGAATGAATTAAGATAATAATTATGATACTTGTATGGGCATTTTTTAAATATAAGGTTTACGGTGGCCAATTCCACTTGGTCCTCTCCTGTCGGATACAACCAGTAAGAAACTCTATGGTTACTCTTTTAAATACCTAGTCTCTTTGTAGTGGTCTAAAAATTACTCTACCCACAACAACGTGGTTCGAAGCTAACGGTGGTAGGTGAAGAATCTCTTCACAATGTGAGTAAAACTACCGCGAGCTATATGTGACCCTTCAGCTGTTTAGCGATAGTTTCTCAAGATGTTGAGGATGATCTTTGAATGATGTTACTCAAGTATTAAAAATATAGCTGTTACCTCGACGGTCTGGTCAGCCCTCGTGATGGAGAGCACTCGCGCGCGATACCAGTTGTTATCGGGCGGGTACACCGCCGCCACAAACTCGCCCAGCGCCGGAGTTATCTGACAGATAAATAAGTAAATTACACATAACAAATGTATAACATACCGCCTGTAATCACCAACGAGTTAGGGACTACTCACACTTCTTCAGCTCCATTCGCGTTTCGCTCAACGATTTTGGTCACACTTATACATTTCTGCTTCTATCAGCCGCGTACAGCGTCGTTAGAATGAGAAAAGCCGTCATAGCGTGTTATCTCCGCTGGAACGCTTGCACCTTGTCGACAAGGAGTCGAGAACCATCCGTGTACGCTGAACGCGGCGGAACAGTGCGGAACGCGGCAGAACACCGCTGAACGCGGCAGAACAGCGCTGAACGCGGCAGAACAGCGCTGAATGCGGCAGAACAGCGCTGAACGCGGCAGAACAGCGCTGAACGCGGCAGAACAGCGCTGAACGCGGCAGAACAGCGCTGAACGCGGCAGAACAGCGCTGTACTCTATCCATAGCACTTGCATGATAATAAAATAACACATTTGTCCTCATTTTATACTTGTTTGCCGCGAAAGCTGAATAGAGCTGAATTAGTGTGAGTATCTATAGTACACCTACACTTCGCCAGATTTAAACATAACTGTCCCATGTAATAGGGGGCGAGTCTATTGCCATCAACTGAGAAAATCTGAATAGCACTTTGCCCGACCAGGGAATCGAACCCAGTACCTCATGCTCAGCAGTAGCGCTTGCGACCACTAGACATACGAGGCAGAAAAACAAAAATAAATAAATAAACTATCAAGCCCCATTTGCACGGTGCCGGATGAGGAGCTCACGAGTCGATCCATCAGGTTAAGCTACGCTTACCCGGGTTGGTCCGTAGATGAGTGACCATCTTTACATATCGATACTCCTCCGAGCCTCGGAAAGCACGTTAATCTGTTGGTCCTGCCTGTCATTCGTGGATCTTTGACAGTAATTACGGGTCGACAGAATCCCAAAAGTCTGACAACCAGTCTTACCAAGGGGTATCGTAGTTTCGTAGTACCCAGTTACTGGGTTGTGGAGGTCAGATAGACAGTCGCTCTATGTAAAATACTGGTATTCAGCTGCATCCAGTTAGACTGGAAGCCGACCCCAACATGTTGGGAAAAGGCTAGGCAGATTGATTACACGGTGCCGGATACAATCGATACGAGAAGAAGAATGATTTATTAATAGACTGTTGATAGTTACCGTGAGTGGTTTATACGCGACTTGTGCGGCGGGACTATTCATGTCTCGTACTAAGGCTGCCAGCGTCGTCGGGGGCAGTACCACACCAAAGCTGGGTATTTCTGGCTCTGTCGTAACATAATATTGCACATTGGTATACAAAATATTTGAAACAAAGTCATACAGGAAAAGCGAAAGTATCACATAAACATACTTCGATTTGAAATTGTGAGTACACTCTGCCATAGTGACACATGTCACTTCGTGCCAAGTGGCTTATCTATTAATAGATAACTCACCCAATGAGCTAATGGCCTATACGACCTCAAATTGCTTAGCATAATCCTCCGTTATGTCGAAAATACTGCAGCATTAAACTTGCGACAATCTAAGTAGCCCGTTTTGACGTTTCTCATCATACATGCCGCGATAACTTTGTATGAACGTCTACGTAAGAGATCGAAAAATCAAATTCATAATCCTAATTAATTACTATGTCATCCATACACTATAACAATGAGTATCATTCGAAAGCACCAAGTTTCACTTTTTATTGGAATAATGCACTCAAAAACACGAATTATTCGTTGATTAATATTCTGACAGGACATTATCACAATGTCATGTCTTTGAGTTCGTTGCTATGGCAACGGTAGTGTTGTGAAGACTTTTACAAACTTTACATTTAGAAAAGAGAGTAACATAACAAATAAAATCTGATCACATATTTTTTAGCTTTCTTTTGATATTTAATATGTCATTAAAGGAAATGGTTAAAGGTTATTGTTATATTTTCTGACTCGGCTATTAGGTATGTGATTTTGGTCTTATCGTGTAAGCTCGTCAACATGTCTAAAAGAGGAGCGACGATTTTTGCAGGGTGTTTGGTAGCAGCTGGATGAGTTACCGAGAATCGAGCTGAATGTCGTGCAATTGGAGAGGTCCAGTAGGACCCAGACTCCTGTAGGCTGATGATGATGATAATGACGTGTAATAAAACGATATGACTCGAGAATCAGTTTGAAGTAATGTAGATATATTGTCGATTACAAACTTTAAGTATGATAAAACGATATGTCTCAAGAATCGGTTTTTAAAACGATTTTTTTTCCCCATCGCTACTAACAGTATTTTGATAGGTGTCAAAGCGGGCTTCTTAGATTGTCGAGAGATTAGTTGAGTTTCTAGGTACTATGTTTGACGAAAACTCGATTACATAAAATTTTCTCTATAGAAAAAATAAACCAAAGTTACCTCTAAACCAAACTATAAACCGCTGGTATAAAAAATATTTAAACTTAGTTCATTAAACTTTGCATATCTAACTAAAAAACAGGGGGCTTAAAACAGTCACTTTGCCAGAATCATAATAGGATAAATATTATGAATCATCGTAAAATGTCACAAACTGACAATTCATAGTATGATCTGCGTGCGATTCATATTACGAAATAATTCATCTGTTTGACAGTTTTCTATGGAGATTCGTAAAATGGTCCATGTATAATGAATTGCTTTTGTGTCAAATTATAGGAATTGCTAATGACAGCTGGAAATTCAGGAAATGATATGCTTTTAGAGGAATTGCTAATGTGACTGTTTTAGACCCACAGGTCTTATGTTTTTTAATTTACTTTTATTTTCACCGTAAAAAGCAATTATCTAAACTATTCGAGCCTTGGAGCCGCCAGCTCCCCTCTCCTTCTGGCTCTCACTAAGTCCGCGAGTAGTATGGTGCGAGCGAGATAAAAAGTGAATTTGAGCTAAGGTAGTAATAGGCTCTTAAATAATTCTGGATTCACTGTTTTATCGTATTAGCATAGATACCCATCACGCACTTTTGCTACCATAATCAGCCTATAATGTTCCCACTGCTGGGACACAGGCCGCCTCTCTGTGAGAGGAGCCATAATCTACCACGCAGGACCGGTGCGGGTTGGTAGATGTCACATGTCTTCGAATTTTTGATTCTAGGACATGCCGGTTTCCTCACGATGTTTTCCTTCACCGTTTTGAGAGCAGTGGTGATGAAATAATTTTACACAAAGTAAAGCGCCTGTTAGGGTTCGTACCCACGACCTATAACTTTTAAGTCGCGGCCGTTACCACTCGGCTACCACTGCTCTCTTTAAGTTAACACTAATTTAAATTGATCCTGTATAGTACATACTAATTCCATGGTCTTAATAAATAGCTCTCACCTTGTCGATTCTCCGACACCAGTTGAACATAGACTCTGTCATAGTGACAGACGCAGGTGACTAGCACTTTGTGCCAAGTGTCGGGGGCCGGGAGCGGCACCGACTTGCACTTGCCCACCACGGGCACGCGGTCTAATGTCCAGCCCTCTGGAAAGAACATCATCTATTTTATACTAGTGTGCCTCGCGGTTTCAGTCGCGTAGGTCTCGATCCCGTGGGAATATAGGGATAAAACATATCCTATGTCCTATTCCAGGTCATGGTCTACCCGTGTGTCCATCCTCTCCTCTCTAGAGTAGGGAACGTCGAGGCGGCGCGGCGCCGGCGTCGAGCGGTTCGCGTATTGCATTTTTATACTCGTGATTACTTCGAAATTAAATGTCCGATCGAATGAACTAAAAAGTGTTTTACTTCTACATAAATACCCTTGATGTT
This sequence comes from Lithophane ornitopus, assembly GCA_948473465.1. Classification (NCBI taxonomy): domain Eukaryota; kingdom Metazoa; phylum Arthropoda; class Insecta; order Lepidoptera; family Noctuidae; genus Lithophane; species Lithophane ornitopus. The sequence continues at coordinate 13,212,673 of OX419622.1, read as the reverse complement.
AAAACTATTTATTTGAATAAGAATTAATATTATGTTTATAAAACTCCGTCGCAAATATTGCATTGATTTCGAACAAATTTGATTACCATAAAAAAAGGTTATAGTGAGTCAATCTTAAAAGATAGACATATGCTGTCGCAGACTTTTTTTTAGAACTTTTAAAGAGGAACAATTACATCATACAATACATTTGCGTAACCTTAACCGTTTACGCAGCGCACGCAACGGAAGCTCTCATAAAGGAATATTTCTTCCCGTTTTTGCAACATTTTTCATTTATGCTCCGCTTCTATTGGTCCTAACGTGATGTTATATAGCCTATAACCTTCCTCGATAAATGGACTATCCAACACAAAAAGAATTTTTCAATTCGAACCAGAAGTTCCTGAGATTAGCGCGTTCAAACAAACAAACAAACAAACTCTTCAGCTTTATAATATTAGTATAGAGTATAGATAGTGCGCGCGCGACTGGTAGTCTCCATCTGAGGTATGTGAGCGGTGAGACGGGCGAGGGCGTACTTGACTAAATGGGCAGAATGAGTTAGCTTGGGCGTTGTCTACTAGGTATGGGCGTTATTTCACGTCACTGGTTACAATAACTAGCTACAGGGCATGTAACCGAATAACTAGTTTCGAGTCACACATAAACACGTGATTTTTGTAATTAGTTACATTACATTGCAGTGATCGAATGAAAAGCGAGAAACGAAACAAAAGAACGTTGCGAGCGCATGTCGTTTCTTTCGCGCGTAATATGTACTGGTACTGACCGGCGAAGCGAGCCGAGAGTTCCCGAGAGTGACACGATGAAATCCGAACATGCACGTGCCAAGTCGCCAACTACTAATTGTGTTAGTATTACGTTAATGATGTAACTTCTTGTAGCTACAAAAACTTATTCGGTCAAAAAACTTAAAGCTAACGTAACCAAAGACCAACCGAAACCAACCAACCAAACTTAAAGTAACCGTTAATATTTTCGTTTCGCAAATAACTGTAATACTTCGATATAATCACCGTGTTGAATCACCGAATAGAATTTAAAAAAATAACTAGTTACTAAAATCACTAGTTTTCAAAACAGGTGACGCGTTCCAAGTCACTAGTTACGTTACGTTTCGCGAAAATCACGTTACGACCCATACCTATTGTCTACATCCCCCGACTCATCTCTCACATACCTCAGTCGATGACTAGCAGTCGCGCGTGTTCTATAGTAGCCGCTGCTACGCATGGGTGTTACGACTTGAAAAACCTTCGAGATTTCTTTAATAAATCTAAGTTAATTAATATATTATTCAGATAAAATTTCCAGACTAAATGCAGTAAATGATTGTGAAACCACATCATTATTCGTTGCGTAGTTTAGAAGAACAATCTTTTAGATGATCACACAAACTGACACGAAAAGCGACTTTAATTTATAATATGAATAGATGTATATTGCTCATGTTGTGCTACCAAATAAAATGATTATAAATTATTTTTTAAACTGACCAGGATGCATGAGAATGTGCTTTTTGGTGCACCGGGTTCCTTTAAAGCATGTCTTTTCTGGTCCGCCTTTATAATGTTTGCAAATATCAATTTCGTCTCGATTCTTGTAGCCCTGAAAAAATATATTAAAATTGTGTTATATATTATGTATATTAGTCCTCCAGACCGTATTTCGGCCATGGCGGCCATTCTCCACGGGGACTAGCCCTGAGCGCGGGAGATATTATAGTGCACAAGTGTGTACGCAGACACAGGTGCACTCTCTCTTCCCTCACTCTCATAGTCCGATGGGACGACAACCCGACACGACCGGAGAGAGATCAGGCGCAGGACCAACGGCTTAACGTGCGCACCGAGCACGGGGGTATCACAACGCCAACTTCCAAACTCCGGGCTGTTACTAAGAAATTCCTAATGGAAAAACCCAAAAACATTTTGCCCGTCCCGGGAATCGAACCCAGAACCCCACGCTCAGCAGTCGAGCTTGCGACCACGACACCAACGGGGCAGTGTTTCCTATAACGTCATTCCGTCAATGATTTAAAAAATATCATATCTAGCCTAATCGGGTATCGCATATGTATAATCATTTATAGCGACAAACTATTTTTTTTAAATTAAACCTTTAGAAAGTAAATGAAACTGAACTGTCACGCTAGGCTAACTTTATTATGTACACCATAAAAATTACAGATTGAAACGTAGAAATATAACATAGGGTGACAGAATGGGCGGTCTTATCGCTAAAAGCGATCTTTTACAGACAACATTAGGATGGATTAAAGTAAGGAGAGACATTACTGAAGGTAGTGGTGTACCATTTACATATACATACACATAAAGTATATATATTTATGTACTAGCTGCGCCCTGCGGTTTCACCCGCGTAAATCTCGATCCCGTGGGAATATTGGGATAAAAAGTATCCTATGTCTTATTCCAGGTCATGGTCTACCCATGTGCCAAATTTCATCCAAAACCGTTCAGCCGTTTGAGCCTGAAAGCGTAACAAACAAACAAACTCACTTTCGCATTTATAATATTAGTTAGGATACTCGGCTCCAGACGTAAGTTTTCACTTCTATTGTGTGAGGTCTTATGCACACACCTCTTTTTTCATAAAATCCTTACTAATATTATAAATGCGAAAGTAACTTTTTCTGTCTGTCTGTTGCGCTTTCACGCCAAAACTACTGAACCGATTTAAAAGAAATTTGGTACACAGATAGTCTATATATTTTTTATCGATATACCACGCGGGCGAAGTCGCGGCGGAAGCTAGTTAGTCATAAAGAATTAACTGTCGACTGGCCTTTAGAAGGCGGTATCAATTAAAATTCTATTGTCTCGTTAGTGACAGTTGGGGTTTATAATTACCGTAACAGCCTCAACCGGGTCTTCATACTCGGGGCAGTCAGTTATCTCGAAGTCAGCCTGGTTTGGGCTTGAGCCTTGTTCAGGAGAATGATGTTGATCCTCCACGGGTTTATCTACTGAGGGGGAGACATATGTTTCGTCAATAGCAAGGCTGATTCAGACAATTTGACCAACAATGTAAATCGTAATCCATCCGTTAGGAAATTATATAATTATATATCCTTTAGGAAATTAAATTGATTTTGGCTACTTTCTACATTTCAAGGTAGCTGCGGGCGTAAAAGGGCATATCCTATGCCCCAAGGCAATAGGATCGGCCCCCGTTACATGGGACTTAGCAGCTGAGCAGACGTTGGACGATTTGGAATCGTATGGAAATCTAACGCGCACGTAGGACAAAATATTATACATGTTAAGCCGTGGGTCCCGGCTGTCAATCGTGGATCATTAACAGTCGTTACGGGTCGTCAGAAGCCCGAAAGTCTGACAACAAATCTTGCCAAAGGGTATCGTATTACCCAGTTACTGGGTTGTGGAGGTCAGATGCTGCAGCTGCATCCGGTTAGACTGGAAGCCGACCCCAACATAGTTGGGAAAAGGCTAAGCAGATGATGACGTAGGACAAAATATATACGATTCCAAATTATCCATCGTCTGCTCAGAACCTTGATCATAACTGGCGAAATGTGGGTGTACTATACGTACACCTCTGCCTAACCCTACGGGGAATATAGGCATGATGTTATTTTATGTAACCCATACTAATTACCATAAATTCGAAAGTAACTCTGGTTTATTTTTCCCCTTTCACGCAAGGAGATAGATGGAATCCTGGGGAACGACATAGGCTACTTTTTATAGACATACTACGCGTGCGTACAAAATGGGTCCTCGCGAGTCCCTTAAAAACAAATTCAAAGAAATTGATATACTGACTCTGTCTTCTCTCTATATATTTGAAAGTATTTTGTATGTTCGCAAAAACTTAGGACTATTCAAAATAAGAAGCGATTTCCATAATATAAATACACGTAGTAGGCACGAAATTGTCATACCCAAATTTAGATTAACTAAAACAAGCAAGTCATTTCTTATAAACAGTATCTGCTGTTATAACAAGTTGCCAAAGTCGGTTACAGAACTTAGCGATGGAAAGTTCAATACCCATATCAAACGTGTCCTTATCAAAAAAGCATATTATAAGATTAAAGACTATGTTGATGACAAGAAATTATTCCTTCTGCACATGTGGCTTCCCTGGTACCTTATAAACGGCATAATTATGTAAGAGTCTATTAACTGCTCCCAAATTACCATGTTTATTTTCTTTACATTCATCCTTGACATAATCTTTGTATTTGACATTATTCCCATTATTATAGATACCTCCAATTTAATTTCAACTCCTAGTGACTTTTGTGGACATGATAATTATTCAATTTGTTACAGTTGTAATAGCAATCACGTCATTTGGCTGAAATAGGTTTTTTTTTTATTGTTTGTCTTTTATATAGATTATTTTCTATTTTGTGAATGTGAGAACTTTGTAGGCTTATTGGACTGTAGATTTATTGAACATCTATTTTGTTAAGTACCTGGTACTTACTTGTTGAAAGGCCTACATTGTCCTCCCATGCCTACTAACACTGTAATTTGTAAATATTGTAAAAGCCAATTATTTTTAAAAGAGTAACCGTGGAGTTTCTTGCCGGCACTTCTCCATAGGAAACGACCATTTGGAACCGTGCACCTAGCTTCTGACGTTTCATAAGTGCCCATGTAGGCTTATGTGAAATAAAATATTTTGATTTTGATTTTGGCGTAGCCGCGGGCGGAAGCTAGTAAATAATATATTCATTTTTTTGTCAGATAACTCATACATTGTGTGTAATGTATTTAATCCCCCACAAAGTGGACCGATGACCTGTTGAAGGCCGCGGGAATGCGCTGGATGCGAGAAGCATAGAACCGGTCGAAGTGGCGGTGCTTGGGGGAGGCCTATGTCGAGCAGTGGACGTCTTTAGGCTGAAATGATGATGATGTTATTTGATTAAATCTGAGCTAATTATTTTGTCTTACTTGGTAGAGCTAGTCCTTGCTGCACGATGATTTGATTGAGCGTCTCGTCTGAGGGTAACACGACGTATACGCCTAAAGATTCCGAGGTACTGTGAAAGAAATTAATAATAATATTAAAGTGTTTATTTCAGACAGTATTACAATCCATATTAACACAATTTTAAGAATAATAAACGTTAGTAAACGGTTTTCTTTTTTTATGTTTTTATTCTTAGTATTATCTAAATAATGTTTTTCGTCAACTCATTTTTAGGGTTATTATAATAAGCCTCTGCTGTCAGTTTGGCCATCTGTCTTTAAGAGGGCTGTATCTCATGAACCATAATAGGTAGAAAGTTGAAATTTTCTATTGACGCTATATAAACCAATTAATAATAAAATACTGGTATTCAGCTGCATCCGGTTAGACTGGAAGCCGACCCCAACATAGTTGGGAAAATGCTAGGCAGATTGATTGAAACAAATTAATAATAAAACTAACATACAGTTAGAAATTAAAGGGGGCCCCCCTAAAACGTTTTTTTTCGGCGTTTTGTTAAATATTATACGGTGGTACGGACCTACGGTAACCCTTCGTGTGCGAGTGCGACTCACACTTTGCCGGTTTTAATTTCTTTCGTGGGTAAGCGAAAAAGCGTGTTTTAGGTCTAAAAAGCGACTAGTGGGTGTATTTTTTTTACATGACGTGTAAAAGTGTTTCCAAAAACCTATTTACAAAATAAACAATTTCATTTGGAGTGGTATTTTTGAAACATTTATGGCAGTGAGATAAACAGACGAATGTTCAAATATTGAGCACAATACTAACTTGTCATCGACCTCAATGCTGCACTGCTTGCCGACGTATCCCCTCATGAACACTTCTTGTTTCTCCATCAAATTCTTGTTGTGATAACTAACTAGATCCACCTGAAAGCAAGTGTAAACTGAATACGGTTTTGTGAAATATCAGAATTGCAATAATTTTTTTGACCAATTCTGAGGAAAGAAATGGTTTCGAGTTTGGAAAACGTTAGAAATTAACACTAAAATGTTGTACTGTTCTGCCCATTATCATTGCAAGGAAATTAGCTTATCAGTCTGTCATGCGTCCAAGATTATGGCCGCATGTCAATCCTAACTAATATTATAAATGCGAAAGTGAGTTTGTTTGTTTGTTACGCTTTCACGCTAAAACGGCTGTACGGATTTGGATGAAAATTGGCACAGGGGTAGACCATGACCTGGAATAGGACATAGGATACTTTTTATCCCAATACTCCCACGGGATCGAAACTTACGCGGGTGAAACCGCGGGGCGCAGCTAGTAACATAATAATGCCGACTAATTCATGCTATTTTATTTCGAACATATTTTCACAATCGCGCATCTCATCTCGCCCGTGTTTAGAATATCTCCGCTATTGGCTGTGCTCCTGGTACCCCGAGCGGCAGTGTTCAGGGGGCGCCAAAATCATCAATCATCAAAATCATTATAAAACGCTTGAATAAAAAAAAACTTCTGGCATCCAGCGCACGTTGTTCTATCAATTATTCATTAGATTTTAAAACGCCCACTTGGTTTTTGAACACATTCTAAGGGTTCATTCCGAAAAGCACTGCTATAATAAGTCGACTTTTGAATGCATGCAAAATATGCGTCAAGTCTTTGTCAGGAGAATCCCCGTCTCATCTAGAAACTAGGGGCTACACAATAGTTAGATAATAAATTGCAAAATGAAATGGTTTTTGGTGTGGCAAGTGATCGTCCCTTAAATTCTTTGATTTTATCCTGGATTGTTACCTTTGGCATAATTTTGCCGCGGACATGTGGGTGGGGCATCAGGATAAATGGGCGGCCAGTGACAGCCAATGACAGCTGTCACTGGAGAAAAGTGCGTGCGCGCCATCGTACGCATTATAATGGCTCCGTGAAAGCTTTTTAATCTTAATTCATCCGCACCCGCTGAAACTATAAACTTATGTGTATTATCTCGTAATCCTTGGGGATTTACCATTGTTTGGTTTTTTAAATTAATTAACATAGACTTTCAAAGTGACCGGTGTGATTAGAGAAGACGCGTGGTGCCCACCAGCGAAGAAATCTTTGAAGACTGAATATGAAGCTCATCCAGGTACCGCTTTTGCATTATTTTGCTGGGGTTTAGCTACAAACGCCACCTTACCGCCACCAATCACCCCATAATTTGTCAGAAAACAAAATAGACATCTTGAATCGGCGCGAACTTCACGCGCAGATTTTTCTAGTCCTCATACCGCATAGGATACACGGCTATTTACACGCCTGTCCCTCCAGTTTTTACTATCCCGATCACAAAAAATGCCACCCATTTTATATTTGTTAGCTTTTTTCTTCAGTTTATCATAAACGCTGGAGAGAGAAGGCGCTAGTATAAAGTTTCTGCTCCGGTTCGAAAAAATCGTAGATCCGGGTTTATCCTGGTAACATGAGTTACAACTCACCCCCGCTAGATGGCAGCAGCGCGCGTAGGGCGGCTTGCTACAGAAGCGCGGGTACAACGGCTGCACGCACTCGACGGGCGCGCATCTCATCTCACCCGTGTCTACCACGAATATTTCCGCTACATCGGTGTCCTCCTGGTAATGACAAAACATATATTATGAAAATCAAATCTGGGGGTCGGCTTCCAGTCTAACCGGATGCAGCTGAATACCAGTATTTTACATGGAGCGACTGCTATCTGACTAAACATATTATCAAAGACTAATATAAAAAAAGATTAATTTTCATTATTAATCACTGTTGGAGAGCAGTGGTAGTCCAGTGGTAACGGCCACGACTTACGAGTTGTAGGTTGTAGGTTCGAACCCTGATAGGCACTTTACTTTGTGTAAATTATTTCATAGCCACTGCTCTCAAAACGGTGAAGGAAAACATCGTGACGAAACCGGCATGTCCTAGAACCAAAAATTCGAAGACATGTGACATCTACCAACCCGCACTGGGCCCGCGTGGTGGATTACGGCCCACTCCCTCTCACAGAGAGGAGGCCTGTGTCCCAGCAGTGGGAACATTATAGGCTGATTATGATTAATCACTGTATACTGTTTTTTTTTCTTAAAAACCTTATTCGTCTATTATGAACATTTTAAAACAATAAATAACTAAATCGGTCCAGTCATCCTCAAGTGATTCGCTTACCAACGAACAGCATTAGATAGATAGATAGTATAATCACATTTATAATGTTTACCAGTGTGATATTGGAGTTCGTTTAGATATTTTTAAAGTACCGAAATCAATAACTGTTATTGCACACATACCTCACTGAGTTTAAGGAACAGTCCTCTGTAGTAACAGTCGCTGTCTTCGTCATAGAATGCGCAGCAAGTGAGTGCCTTCACCTCCTTCTTGCTAATGTTCTTGTGGTTCTTGCTGTAGAAGTTTGTCATTTCCACCATTAGGCTGGAGAGGGACAAAATATGTAAGTGTTAAGAATTAGAATAAGACTGACAGTTGTATACTTGAGCTGGAAAGGAACAAAAATAAATATAACTCACGCGATAATCGCGGGTCAGCCGCCATTTTCGCGCTTTCACTCGAATTTGAGCTTATCATGCCCTTTCATAGCCACCTTCCATTTTGAATAATATGGAAAATCATCAAAGTATATCAACCAGTTTTATTTACAAATTGACATTATTGAATATTCTATACAAAATGACATGATTACTTTGTAAAGTATTTTATTATTGTGAATGTGAGGACTACGTGAATTTTTAAAAAAAATTTTTTCGTTCTCAGTTAACTTTATCAATGGTCTGGCAATTTGAGAATTTTATGCGGCCTACCCAAATGTCCTTTCTTTGGTATTGTTCGTCGAGTTGCTGAGCTCCTTAAGTTCTGAGTTGAGCTCCGCCATTACTGACAAATGCTTGCACTGACTGGACAGGTCCACTCAAATCTGTGTGGTTCTTTCCTCAAAAGACCATTTCAGACTCGAATTTACATGGTCCTCATATGGCTTGACCAAGATTATGTCTGGACTTTAAAAGAGACTGTGACCTCTGAGTTTGTTTCGGCCTTTCTTCTCAGAGTATTCAGATAGGAAACGCCGACCTCATCTAGCTTATTTTTAATATTTTTTAATATGACGTGTAAAAGTGATTCCAATATCCTATTTACAGAATAAACAATTTCATTTCATTTCATTTGCATATTTTTCCGGTCTTGAATGTGCAACTATAAGCAACGTTATTAATAAGAGTAATTTTCCCTCTTATTCATAAACGTTGCTTAAAGCTCAATGTGATGTGTTGTGAATAAGGGGGTCAGTACTCACTTCTGAACCTCCTCAGGATCATCAGTAATCACCCAGAAAAAGGCGCCGTCAACGTGCATGATAGTAGCCTCGTACGCCATGTCAGTTTCCAGCACCAGTTGTGCCGGCAAGTTGCTGGCCTCACAAGCGAGTGACGTGGGTGGATCTGAATAAACAGTAGTAATTTGGCATCAAATAACTGATATCAGCTAACTTTCAAACAAACTATTATTCATTATTAGACCAGGATAAGAATGCAGAAGAATCAAGAGTTCCTTTCATAACAAAGGCGCGCACTGAGGAAGGATTTTTAGGGGTATAAGGAACAGGGTGTAAAGTTCACTCATCCACCATAGAAAAGGGAGCATCCTCCGACCAGACGGGTGTTGTGTCTGGTGGGCAACTGCCCAACGATTGATGTCGGGTTCTTGTACATATGTCCACTGCACGGTAAACTTTAATTGCGCGATGCAGGATTTATGTGACGTAACGATTTTTGTGTGACGTCAGGTCTTTCATGCGTAGTTCGCATGTGGCGATGTAGATGCTGCCACAGATTTATGTAAATTCATCCCATACTGGGATAAATACGGGGATGAAAATTTGTATGGAAGTTCGTAATTTTTGCCGATGAGAACCCATCGGGCACTCGGTTTGTTAATAATAAGGGACAATCGATTCTTACATCGCGCCGCTCTAGATACGTTTACGCTCTGAGAGACATCGAGAGCAGTTACGATATCCATAATTCCATATGAACAGACACAACTCAACATACTAAAAGTGACAGTCTAATTTTGCATTTAATTTACAATAGACACTATTCCTTTTTTTGCTAAATTTCTGAAGATAATGAATGATGGAGAACAAACATGTATAGGAGTGACATAAGCTATCCAAAAGTTTATGTCAATCCTGTTGAAAGTCGTTGTAGAAATACGAAACGCTTTCGAAGCGATTGCTAGCCCTCTAGAAAGTTTCATATTATGAGGTAATGGCAGCATACCTTCAATCTTAACATTGTTCAATTCCGCACCCAATTCGCACTGCACCTCCTTGCCAACCATCCCACTCTTCGCCTGAGGAACCGTTTCCTCCGAAGATGACGTACTAGAAAACACTATCAAAGCCTGGTCAGCTTTCGGAGTCTTTACTCTCTTTGGTTTTTCTGGAGGGCAATTATTTTGACATGCAGTGGATGTTGAGGGGGCTGGCTCGCTCAATGCGTCAATGAGGTTGAATGGGACTGAAGCTGGTAATGGCATCAACGGTTTTGAGAATGAATCTTGTACTGGAGTGTATTCTATGTTTGCTGCTTCATCTGTAATGGAAATGGAGGTGTTCAGCCTTTAAATATAAATTATGAATGTATTATGATTTTACTCGCATGCATAATGCCTGTGTATGTATATGTCGCAGATGGATTGTCGAAACCTCTAATCGTTGATATGTTGCATTTATTAATGCAAAACGTTTAGCCAATTCTACATGTTAACATTCAATGATTATTGAAAATCGCTAAACGTCGTTCGACGTTTAGCGATTTTATACATAACGGAGCTGTTTTGTAAAACAGCTAGCACTTATGTAAAACAGCGGATTCGACAATCCATCTGCGACATAATAATATAAATGTAAGTATTGTATTTTTCTTCAAACACCTTAAGAATGGCAATAAATCAATCATAACGCATTCGCGGATGGTGAACCCCATAGACGTCATAACAATAAAATTTCTATTGTGTCTCATTGAGTGTAGAATCTCATGAGTATATTAGAAAGAAAAAAAAACTAGTTTTTAGCTTAGGTGTAATTTTTTTTGCAAGGTGCAATACAACATTGAAATCAGCTGTTCCATACATTTTGTCGATTTAAGTGAAGATAGTTAATTGATTCAGGCGTGACCTTGCGGAAATCCATTATAAAATACAATAGACGTTGATATATTTAGTAACCTATTCAAATTAATTAATTAAAGTGATTTAAGTGAACACAAATGTAGGGAACAGCTGATTTTTGTTTCGCGATATCAATGTTGGTCCATAGAAAAAGTTGTTCGAAATGATGAGTACAATGACCCCTTTTCGGGTTTAGCATAAAGAAAAAATTATGTTGTATATTGGGTTTATTTTTAATATTGTAGAAAGAAAGTCTTCATTCAAGTCCAAAAACAATAGAATATCTTAACATGCATTTGAAGAAGAAAATCAATCATTTGCAAAAGAAAAACTTACCAAGGGCTGCTATAGCAAGGTTGAAGTCAGTAATAAGATACATGTATTCGTCAAGCTGTTTCATGGAGCTAAGGAAACGCTCTTTGAGCTCAGACGGGTCACAGTTGAGCTGCTGGACAAAGCCCTGCGTCTATAACGAAGGCAGTAAAAAAAATATTTAAAAATGTCTATTACCAGTACAGAATACTGATTGGTTGTATTACAGAGGCAGAGAAAAAAAAAAACGTTTTTTTTTTCCAAAAATTTAAATCAATCGATTTTGAAAGTACTTTGGAAATATCATGTCTCATTAAGCTACTAATTGTTTTACTCTTTAACCTTTGGTATCGAATGTCGATCTCCTAGAGACACAATGGATTTTTAATTGTGTCTGTAATTACGGCATACAACAGGTTAAATGGAGAAAATATTGACATGATTTAAATGTTTGCAGGTTTGCATGTTGTAAGTACACCACAAGTAAAAGTACCTCTTTTAAATGCTTTTTGCTAATCTTTGTAATCTATCAATACGCACCCTGTGGGTTTGATATATGTAAAAGGTATACAACAAAAGGATTGTGTCCAATATGAGTGAGAGAGTGCGTGGGAGCGTCAACAGCATTGTGAAGGTCATTTGTCATAAGCCCTATTGCTCTATTATGATGTATTGGGTATATGTACATGTACCCGGTGCGTCAGTTGAGTGCAACAGATATATTAATTAAAATTTTGTATTACATTTGTAGTATAGCAGTGTGTATTACTAACATCTTATGGATCAAGGACTGAAGTAGTTTTTTTTTTTAATTGCTTAAATAATCCTTTCCATGAGTGTTGCATGTGTATTCCATTAATATTTTTTCCAGTGTCTTAGTTTTAGAAGTTTCTATCTGCTTCACTGATTGTGTTATATAGTAGTAATATAACGCAAACAAGTATTCTAAAGGATTCAGATGTTTGATAAGATTTACATAAGAAAATTTAACAATCATTAGTGTAGCTGTCTACTCAATATTTTTTGTGACTTACAAAGACTTATTGCAAAGAAATAAAATTATTTCCTACGACATTTTAAATGAAAGAAAATAAAGAAACTTGTAGCTGCCTAATTAGAATAAAAATAATCATTTTTTGACCTAACAGATCTTTATTCTTATTTCCCCAGATAAAGTATTCACGTTTTATTGTGCTTACAATTATTGTAAGCACAATAAAACGTGAATACTTTTTCTATCGTAGTAGCTACCCACAAAAACTACTAAATTGAGACTTACCTTCACTTTTATTTTTTTAATGTCTTCAACCGCGCGATCGCATTTTTCCCAAAATATGTTCAATCTGCATCCAAGTTCGTTTCGCCGATGCATAGTCAGCGTTGCGAGGTCTACGAAACTCCTAGAAAGTGCATTAAATTATATTATGCATAATGAAAAGCTCAATAAAATTTAGAAAGGCAATACGAAAGGCAATGTATGTACTTACATTTTGGGTTTTACTTTTAACTTTTACCCAACGATATGGCGGTAAAGCTTGCAGAAATATATTCTACTGGAATGTTTAATTTCAGTTTCTACAATGTTTAGATGTGCATCTCTGCAATAAAAACAACAACGTAGCTTTTCCAAAGTTTTTTTCCCCAATTCTGAAAAGAAAACACACTGACACAGTCTCTGACAGACACAGACAAACTAGCCTGACCACAGAGAAGACAGTAGCCTACAGAACAGATGATAAATCGTTAAATCATTCGTTCATTTTAGTTTTCATAGAAAACTGTTTCTGCAGGCACAAATAAAAGAAATTACCACTATTGTTTACTGTTAAATAAAATTCGTGTAAAGAAATCGTTTTATGGTATTATTACGTACCACGTATCCGTACCTCAACGGCAGTGACATCTATTAGATAAATATTAAAATTAAATTCTTTCTACTCGACACTAGATGGCGCTACTGACCGGCGGTACTGTTGTACGTCTATTCCTTAGTAGATGGCGTTAGTAGACTATTGTTAATATGAAATTGAAAAAACTCCTTGAAAAAACACCTTACCATTAAATTTTTAGCATGAAGCACAGCAATTTCATAATTATTTATTTTGTAATTTAACTATTGTCGATTATGATTGTGAAAACCATAACCATAACCATTTTTATTTGCCATCAATACATTAAGAAAAAAGCTGATTATAATTTTCATGAAACTTAGCTAATCCATCGCGTTTCACCGCGACCACCCGTTTGGAGCTAAAACGCCATAAACAGACACACAGAACGAATCTTATAACACCCTAACCCAAATAATTTTGTAACTACTGTTTTGATTTTTAAATAAAAAAACCCATGTTGAATAACATTTTATTTTATTGAAAAAAATCATAAGTTTTATTATTAAATAATCTCTCTCCCGAAAGTTAGGTTATGTAGTGCAAAAAAAAAAACTCTCAAAGTAGTAGTATTCATTAATCGGGCAGCGGGCGGGTTACGCACTACGTTTCAATTAAAAAGGCCAACAAACTAAACAAGGTCCACATAATAAATTCAGTGCACCCCGCGCCGTTCACCACTAATTGGATTCAGAGGCTCAAGCAACCAATTAGAGTGAAAGAGACAGAGTTACAGGGGGTGTTCCTGACCCGGGAGGGAGGGAGAACGAAGATGTCTGCGCTAAATTTCAAAACACCCATAGAGAATCGTCCTGACCATTAAAAGTTTTTCAGGAAAAGTTCCTTTAAGTTGAATGGAAAGTACATATTAGCTTGTTGTAATTGATGTTTGTTAGTGATATTTTATTTGGGACTAGTTTCTGCTCACGACTTCGTACGCCTTTATTTTTATTTTTTGAGGGTGGGAAATTTTCAAATGACTTCTCCCGCTTTGGGTGGAGCGGACGGTGTCAGACTTTTACTGACTAAAACCCACCCGTGTTCCTTCAGTTGCCTGTTGCCAAGGTCCCGGTATCCCTTTCGGACTTTCCCGCAACCCTGACAGGCGACTTCGTACGCCTGGAAGTCGTAAGACACCACAATAACTAAAATAACAGCCACATTATTATAAAAATCTGCGTCGTTGGTCTAGCGGTCGCAAGCGCTACTGTTGAGCACAAGATCCTGGGTTTGATTCCTGGGTCGGGCAAACTGTTATTGGGTTTTCCATCTGGAATTTCTCAGTAGCAGCCCGAAGTCTGGATTTGTGTCCGGTTAATGGCAATAGGCTCGTTAGGTCGTACTTGAAGCAAGTGATAATTATACAGTAGGTACGCACATGAATCTGAAAAGTCAGACGTGCGTGTCTTGGGTTCGAACTCGGGACCTATGACTTCGCAGTCTGATGGTCACACCACTAAGCTATCACTGCTGTTACAACTCCGTTAAAAACTTGCGGAGGCGGGTACAATTTCTTGCGGAAGATGTACAATTTCTTGCGGAAGATGTACAATTTCTTGCGGGAGGTGTACAATTTCTTGCGGAAGGGGTACAATTTCTTTCAACCCTAATGTGCACGCGGTCTTCATAAGAACCTAAGAGTTCTTTAACATCCGCTGTAACACTGCTTTAGACTTTAATGTTATCACCTACATTATACCTAGCGTCCCATACAATAAAATTACTAGGAAATTTAATAAAACCTCGCAACTCTAAATCGAAGCCATCAACTGAAAACGCACAGCAACACATTAAAGTGAACACTTCCCATACTCGACAGCGAAGGGTCGGACATATCGCATTTGGACGTCATTATCGCGTTATTCCGGCGCGTATCTGCCGGCAATTCCCCGCGTCGCTCCCGGTCCGGCACCGTCCGACTGTCGGATTGCGGGCTCGCGGCATCCACGAGCTGTTATTACCGCCGGGCGGGGCGTTTAACTCAATTTGAAGTAATACTCTGGGACAGATACTTACTCTGATCGATGCTAATAGCCTTTATTGATATAGTCTAGGTGTTATTAGTTCACTAGTGGGGCGCTATCCGGTATAGTTAGCCGTCGTAAATAACGTTAATATCACACTTTGACGCGGTCGTGAGACCCTCAAATTGCCGCCTGTTGTGCATTTTGAGTTATTTGATAATTCATAGGCGTTCGTAGTGGTTTATTATGTGCCGTTTACTCGTTTAACTGTAGTTTCGCTCGGTGCTGGGTGTGGTTAGAAATGTCGAAGGCAATGAGATAATTTACACGTCTTCAGGTGGCGTGCGCGCATGCCTCGGTGTGAGGAGTGAAGCGTCATATTATTCTGTTACTTTGTATGCGAAGGAGATGGGTGTTGACACGAACAGGGATACACAGCATGCATGGAGGAAGAGTTAGTTAATATTTGAAATAAGTTACCATTTTACATTAGAATTCGCTATAGATTTCCTGTACAGTTAGAGCAGTGGTGGCCCAGTGGTAACGGCCGCGACTTACGAGTTGGGTTCGGACCCAAACAAGCACTTTAATTTGTGTAAATAATAATTATTCTATCAGCACTGCTGTACAAATGGTGAAGGAAAACATGAGGAGACCGGTATGTCCTAAAACAAAAAATTCGAAGACATGTGACATCTACCAACCCGCACTGCGCCCGCGTGGTTAATTACGGCCCGCTCCCTCTCATAGAATGAGGAGGCCTGTGTCCCAGCAGTGGGAACATTACAGGCTGATTATGATAGGTTTCCTGGGAAATGTAAGGACATAACATGTTCTGCAACGAAGGACCTCACAGAAAGCTGCTATGCTTGTATCTTATCCTTTTTTCAAAGTAACCGAAACCATCCAGTAGGTATAGTTTACGTCACTGAAAGATTCTTATATTTCCTACTAGCTTCTGCTCGTGATTTCGTCCACGCGGATATTCTGGTTACCGCGACTCCACGTCGCGTTGCATTGCATCGCCTGCCGGCGCTATTACTTGGTTTTCGCTTAGAGTTCTTTCTTACTTTTTCTCTTTTTGTTCGCCTCCTAAGGGCCCTACCGTGATGTTAAATACCCCATAGCCTTCCTCAAGAATTAGGTTATCATACGAGTATGATAGCCTAATTCTTGTTTTTTTTTTTTGTACATACAAAAAAAAATTAAATTGGTACCTAGTTCCAGAGATCAGCACGTTCAAACAAAAAAACAAACTCGTCAGGTTTAATAAACTATAGTATAGTCCTATTTCAAGGAAAACAAATAAGTACTATTTAAAAAAAAAAGGAGAAATGTTTTGGTTCAATTTCATGTCACTTTTTTAGTACCAAAATTATACAGGTAGGATATGAGTAAAACATCTTACCTGTTTACATATTTAAAATATTAGTTCCAATCGATATTTATATACGACTATCTTTAGGTAGTGGAGGCATAGGTGTTAAATCATAAATAAATAACAAATCGGTGCGCCCACGCAGATCAGGTAGATGTCGGTTGTTAACTTACAATTTACAATGCCGAAGGAATAATAAATTGTTTTGTAAATTTTCCATACAAATGTCCATTTATTACGTTGAGAATCGGTAGCTAAAAAGAGATTATGGGAATGAAAAATATGAATATTTAGGTACTTACTTAAATAACTGAAAATTCAGAAACCATTGTGATGCATAAAGAGTAATGTATATTTTATTAGGCTTACAGTTTGATTCTAACTTAATGACGACTCGGAAATTAGCTAGGTACTTGTCGACATTGTTTTGCTGGGGCATTACGCACAGTGGCGGCTGGGAATGTCATGCTCACTCAAATGTCTCGCTGGTGGTGGCGTGTGTGTTGGATCATTTAGCTCCCTTCAAAATGGTTGAGCTGAATGGTGCTGATCCATGCGTCATGGTCGTGAACGGGCGCCGTCAGTTGTGACTGGTCATTTCTTAGCTGCCATGGCTTATTTTAATTTTTGAATTGTGCTTATTTTATAATTGCGGACGCTTTTAACGTGCTTTCTACATTGTTCTATCATGTATAATTTCAACATGAATAATGTAACCATTATATTGTAACAATATTTTGATTTAAAAGAGTGTCCATGGAGTTTCTTGCCCGTTCTTCTCCATAGGTACCTAAGTACTACGCTTTGGAATGGGCAACTAGCTTCATATTTCTGACTGACTGACTCCTTGACAATTCAAAAGTGCCTGTAAATGGTTTAATTGAAATAAATGCTTTGAGTTTGAGTTGAGTTTGAGTGCACACGACATTTTTGCGCCAATCCGGAACATACCCAGATAAACAGACAAAAGGACCAAAATTACTTACTATTTTATCATACTTACCCACTTAAGTGTAGATATATATTCGTATGATTTAATACAAAATACAACCATATCGGATGAGTCTCGCAATTATTCGAACGAATGCTAAGCGTTAATTAGTTTATAATCTAACGTGTTGCGTCTCACGTTTAATGAGTAATTAAAGAGGTTCGAACATCACTCCGGGGCTAATTTCCTCACTAATTACGATTACAGCTCAACCAGGAATCGTAAGCTGTACGGCGAGGCGTCAATACGCCCCTGACGTGCTGCGTTTGAACGTTGGACTGGCAACTCCAGATTGTTTGATAGGACAGTGGTAGAGTTGTGTTTCTAGTATCCGAACTAAGGGCGTTGGTTTAGTGGTTTAACCATTTCAATATTTAATTTAGCAGTAGGTTTTATAAAAAAAATATAGTTTACATTTTGTTTTCACAAAAACCATCGCGGGTTTTTGTTGGCGCGTCTTTTTTTTATTCGGTTCGGTAGGATCGTAAACACTAAAATTTATAGTTATAATTATAGTTATAGTTTAAATTATTTCAGTACCTAATTAATTATTTTTATAATTATTTATTTTTATTTTATTTAGATTACTAGCTGCGCCCCGCAGCACCCGCGTAAATTTCGATCTCGTGGGAATATCGGGATAAAAAGTATGGTATATATATGTCCTATGTCCTATTCCAGGTCATGGTCTACTCATGTGCCAAATTTCATCCAAATCCGTTCAGCCTTTTATGCGTGAAAGCGTAACAAACCAACTCAATTTCGCATTTATGATATTATATAAGTTAGGATTACGAACGCACGTCTGGTTTAATTTTGACTTGGCTGAGGCTTGACAAACTGAGTATCTGCATTCTGCACTATCCACAGGAAACATCAATTTCGCTAAAACCTAACAGTTAAAATGCATTCTAATGTTTTCGTCCGATCATTTGATTCTGTCTGAATACCTCTAATTCCAATAAAAGTAAAGTTACACTAAACAAGGGTTGAACGAATTCTTCGCTTAGGTACTTAACTTGCCAAACCGCTAGCCCACATGGCCACACAATCTAAACGAAGCACGGTCGGCGCGATCCCTGTAATTATTATTAACATTCAGCCGTTTCGCCCGTAGTCCGTAATTAAAACATAGTTAGGCACAACGAGCAGACGCCTTGCCAGATTAATGTCTAATAGAAATGTACCACATGATTACATTAATAAAGTACGAGGTATTATCGCGTTTTTACATACTATCCGAGTGATTGATGGCAAATAGATTATAGACTTATTTCACTGGAACGCGTTAGGTATTTACATAGTTATAGTTACTCTACTTGTACAAGTGACTCGAGTAAACGAGGCTCCGATTAGATTTTTTTAATTTTTTTTAACTTTTGGTTGTGGTTATTACCAGAGTCTAATCTATACATATAATAAATCTGTAGACGAGGCGTTTCTGTACAATGAAAAAAAAAAAAAAAAAACGTAGGTGGAGTGTCCAAGAATAACCAACAGATGCCATTTCTACCATTTTTGGAATTTTTGTCTGTTTGTCTGTTCGTTTGTTTGATTGTTCCAGTATCACGTAAAAAGTACGAAATCAATATGGTTAACTTATACACTCAAATATTGTGTGTAACTCGATGTTTCATTTAGTCTTTGTTTCATCGCAATCGCTTCAAAATATCAAAAGATATAAGAGTTTAAAGTATTCAAGAAGAAATTTTCATTAGGTACGTAATGTAGATACACGTAACGACATCTATTGTCGTAAATGACACTAGCGTAAAATCAGGTAGGTTTGTGAGAACGTGTGTAACACACGATCATAATCATCATATGTTCACATACTTCGCGCGGAAACATAACGCGATACATTGTGAATTTACCCAATCTAAAGTTTGGTTAATTCAAGTTTTCCAAATCCATTGTTTGGTAGTAGTGCCATAGGTGGCGCTATCTATCTTTTAAATCATGATACAAATATTAATCATGAAAAAATGGTGATAAATTTTAATTTCTTAAAAATTGTAGATTGTTACATCGAGCAAAAAGTGAGTAATTAAGGCAAGAATGCGCTTACTAAATAAACACGAGTGCATTAATTACTCACTTTAGCAAGGTACGTAATCTACTTTTCTTTCAACTACCAATGTACCTGCTGCGATAAAATATACCTGCTCAAGGTTAACTCAACTCAATCCAAATCAAGTTAGGTCAAGTTAGGTCAAGTCAGGTCAAGTCAGGTCAAGTCAGGTCAAGTCAGGTCAAGTCAAGTCAAGTCAAGTCAGGTCAAGGCAGTCATGGAACCCTACGTCTTTTCTACATAGCTTACAGAGTGTTCGACCGTTTTCCCATATATTTTGACAGTATCACTTCGTGCTCGATAGATGGCGTTGTTCAACTAACGTCATTTTCTGAATCGCGGTGTTAAGAGTCTCCGTAGAAGAATCACTTTCGCCGAATTCATAATTATCGAGTATTTGGCTCATTTTGAATTGAACACATAATCCATACTAATCGATGCTTAAAAGTATAAATTCGATAGTAACTCTGTCTGTCTGTCCGTCTGTAATTCTGTATGTTACCTTTTCACGCCTGATCCACTGAACGGATCTCGATAAAATTTGGTAGAGATAGATGGCATCCCGGCGAAGAACATAGGCAATTATTTTCTCAAAAACAAATTTAAGGGGGGGGGGGGATATAGGGGATGAAAGTTTTTATGGGAAACCTATCATTTTTAGAGTTCCGTAGTCAACAAGGAAGCTTTATAGTTTCGCCATGTCCGTCTGTCTGTCTGTCTGTCCGCGACTTAGCTCAAAAACTTTTAATCGACCAACTGACATGTGCAGTTGCAAAAACCCAAACATTCTGTATGCGAGAAAAAGATTTTTAACACTTTGAGGGACAGTAAACGCCCATAGACGTAATAACAATAAAACTTTGCGAAAGTTTGTTTGATAAAATAATTCATCCCAACTACGGAACCCTTCATTGTGCATGGTTCGACACGCACTTGGCCGGTTTTTTTTTAACTTAGGGCTGTGAAAATTTATGCTTTTTGTAACTAACAAAGAGTTACGTTTTTCTAAAATCATCCCTCATGAGGGTAAAATCCCTTCTTTACCCTCTTGATTTTAAAATTCACATGTAAGTACTTATCATTGACATTTTTGCGGGACTCTCTTCAAGAGCGTTAAGGGATTGAGAATATAGTCATAGTCCGTATCTTGAGAATCTTTCCACTCAATCAAAAGTTATTACTACTTGGCTCTTGGCTTGGAACGAAGAGTTTGAGTTTACCAGTGAGTACTTACTCGATAGATGGCGTTGTGCAAATGATGCGATTTTCTTAAGGGGGATGCGCCGGTAGCCCGCGAAATTCAAATCTCAAGTTTTTTGCAATTTGCAAGTCAGTGTCAGGCAGGTTGTATGTTAAAATGAATCACTTTCACACGTCGTAGTAATATCAAAAAATTGTAAAATTAAGCTAGATGAGGTCGGCGTTTCCTATCTGACTACTCTGAGAAGAAAGGCCGAAACAAACTCAGTCTCTTTTAAAGTCCGGACATACCTAGGTCAGATATTGGCATATTAGTCAGGCCCTATGAGGGCCATGTAGATTAGAGTCTGAAATGGTCTTTTGAGGAATGAACCACACAGATTTGAGTGAACCTGTCCTGTCACTGCAAGCATTTGTCAGTAATAGTGGAGCTCAGCTCAGAACTTAAGGAGCTCAACGACTCGACGAACAATACCAAAGAAAGGACATTTGTGTAGGCCGCATAAAGTTCTCAAATTGCCAGACCATTGTTAAAACTAACTGAGAACGAAAAAATATAATAATAAAAACAAAATAAACATCCACATAGTCCTCACATTCACAATAATACAATACTTTACAAAGCAATCATGTCATTTTGTCAATATCCTACATATAATATTATATTATTAATGTGAATTTGTATATAAAACTGGTAGGTATATTTTGATGATTTTCACTTATTCAAAATGTCACAATGCCAAAATGACAAAATGTTAGCAGAGCGAGCAGCTCAATCCCATGCTTTTTGTCTTCTAAATAATCTGAAATTGTATAGGACCCTTTTTTACAAAGTTTGGTTTCAATACAGCTTTTAAATCGTTTAATGGGTAAGTTTCGAATGTCAATATGATTAAAATATGATTCGCGATCGTAGCAAATAGTAGCTTTACAGATTAATAACCATTAGATACAGGAATACAACTCCTGCAATATTAGTTAGATTAGATAAATAAATATTTGAAACAACTGCGACTCATTATTTAGATCAACATAAAACTTGATACTGACCTGTAAAAAGCAAAAAACATAAGAAAATTTGAATATCGCAGGCTCCCCCAAAGCTTTCGCCTTAGTTTCCATCGTCCATACAATATGCCATAGTTTTTTCATTAATCTTTATACAATATTTTTTCATTAATCTTTCCGACAGTTTCATACTGCTGTCCATACTATCCACACTATCACCACAATATAGATATGGACTACCACTAATATATAAAGTTACTGGCTGTCTCATGTCTGTTACTTTTACGCCGTAACGCCTAGGTCGCCTAGACAGACCACGTGGGTTATGGGACATAGGATACTTTTATCCCGGTAGCACGTTCCCGTGGGATAATTTCCGACATCCACGCGGGCGAAGCCGCGGGCAAAAGCTAGTTTTATAATATGGGACTTTAAAATAGCTTAATAATAATAGAGAGGAGCTCGTAGCTAAATAATAACAGCCGCACGGGTCAATCCATCAGGTTAAGCTACGCTTGCCAGGGTTGGTCCGTGGATGGGTGACCATCTTTACATATCGAAACTGCTCCGTGTCTCGGAAAGCACATTAAGCCGTTGGTCTCGGCTGTCATTCGTGGATCTTTGACAGTCGTTACGGGTCGTCAGAAGCCCGAAAGTCTTACAACCAGTCTTACCAAGGGGTATCGTATTACCCTGTTACTGGGTTGTGGAGGTCAGATAGGCAGTCGCTCCGTAAAATACTGTATTCAGCTGCATCCGGTGAGACTGGAAGCCGCCCCAACATACTTGGGAAAAGGCTAGGCAGATGATGAAAATAGCTTAATAATAATCGCAAAAACTTTTTTCTCTTCTACTCTAACACACGTTGCCTACAACTCTTTTATCTATTTACCTATCGCAGGTATGCTGGAAGAGATTTCTTTACAAATAAGCGTTGTCTCTGAACGTATTTTTTTGTGCCTTTCTTCTTGTCTGTATACAGCGTGAAAAAAAACCGTTCCGATCCGAAAGAGGCACATAGGTACAGTAATAACATTCCCAGAAAAATCTAAATAAATATTATTGAAAATAAAACAGTTATTGCAATTTCAAAATTCATGTTTTTAGTACCAAAATTACCCCAATTTTATGTTAGTAATAGTTATGACTTGTAATACGCGCCTCATGTAATAAACCCGGTAAAATTCCGCACAGAAAAAAAAACTATTTGTTTTTCTTTAAAAAGAAAAAAAAAAACACGTAAGTGGACTCTCAGTATTATTCTTAACAACACCTTCACGGATTGGAAAGGGTTTTTGTTACACGCTGTATATGTGTGTGCATAAATGGTTCAATAAATAAAAGCATCAAGTGGGTATCGAGATTATCTATATAACATCCCAATACTATACTATGGTACTCGTTCCGACCATCATATTCACACCAGGCGATAATTTTCACGCCTTTGAATTTAAACAGTCAAATAACCATGAATATTATTCTAAAAGTCTTCAAATCTCATCTGGCATTCGAAATAAACTCGTAAGCAAAGCGAAATTGCGTACCGACCATAATAGGGCACTCTTAGGGCTGGCGCACATTTGGCGAGGCGCAGCGCAGTGCGGTTGTCACTGCCAATCAAATCTCAACATTGCAAGCCTTAAAATAAAGTCGAAAATAAATAACCTGATACGCGCTCCTTTTCCCGGTTAGATACACTCTCGAGGTAATGGAAATTTATTTAATCTCAACTTTATTTCAAGTGCTGCAAGGTCGATATTTGTTTGCACGTGACAACCGCGCTGCGCTGCGCCTCGCCAAATGAGCGCCGGCCCTAAAACGTCTACGGCGTGGGCGGGGCGCTGCCTTCAAAGACTGTATTAACATGTCACTCTAAGAGAGATAGCACTATTAACACGTCCCGCGTGAGAAAGAGATGCCAATAAACAAGTCTGGGCTTCTATGCGCTCACGCACCACAAAGGAAGTATTGTTTTCAGTTGTTAACGCCCGTTGTGTGTAGTTATTGATGTGAAAGGATTTGTTTATGGATGTATTGTCTATGACCGGCTACTGTACTGAACGGATCGTTATTAGTTATTAGTGGGTGGAACCGAAAAAAAATCGTTTTGTTAGTGTTTTGAATGGTTAGGATTTTAAAATAAAAGTTAATTTTTGTAAATATTTCAGCGTAGTCGTAACGCTGAAAACAGCAGCGTTGGGAATGAAAAAATTAACTACCTAAGGCTGCCTGTAGACTGGAGCGGAGAAGAGAGGAGTGAGGAGCCGAGCTTGACCAATATAATCTATAACGCTGGAGTGCACGCATTCAGGGGGCGTCTACTAATTTATAAAAGTGTCAGTGGTCTCACAATGATGAGTTTTTGACAGATTTTGTATGGCAATCTGTCAAAAACTCATCATTGTGAGACCATTGACACGTTTGTAAATTAGTAGACTTGGCCCCAGCTCGATTCTCGGCAAGGCAACTCTTATCCAGCCGCTACCAGCTACCCTGCTAAGATCATCGCTCCACTTAGCAGTAGCGGATCAAACAAGGTTGTGATCATGTTAGGAGTCTCTCACGATCGATACATTAAATATCAAAACCATAATTATTGCTATAAATGTCAGTTTTGGCCAGTCTTCTTTGGTAAGGTTTATGCTCGCACACAAACACAATGTGTGTGTCCTGTCATCCTGTGTATATACATCAGCCTCATCATCATCTGCCTAGCCTTTTCCCAACTATGTTGGGGTCAGCTTCCAGTCTTACCGGATGCAGCTGAATACTGCAGCCGCACGGGTCGATTCATCAGGTTAAGCTCTATGTACCGAGACTCCTCCGTGCCCCGAAAAGCACTTTAAGTCGTTGGTCCCGGCTGTCATTTGTATTTGTATCAGTCGTCAGCAGCCCGCAAGTCTGACAACCAGTCTTCTAAAGGGGTATCGTGTTACCCAGTTACTGGGTTATGGAGGTCAGATAGGCAGTCGCTCCATGTAAAATACTGGTATTCAGCTGCATCCGGTTAGACTGGAAGCCGACCCCAACTTACTTGGGAAAAGGCTAGGCAGATGATGAGTGGTTCAGGTTTTAAGCGTTGTCTTATTGTCAACCAGCCAGAACACTCGGAACAGCTTCACATAGACGAAGCTACACAAATTAAAACGCAAGACAATGCGACAAAAAGTCGTCAATATCACTTGTCATAGTACAATGGGTCTGTAATGGCGCGCGCTGCGACAAATTGTCGTACATTACAACTGTCAGGGCAGAGTGACACAAACTGAGAATTAATATGGGAACTCGATTGATACTTGGAAGAATATCGTGTGGGTACGAGTTTAGGGGATTTGGAGACTGGTCCTGGGGGCTTAAAACAGTCACTTTGCCAGAATCATAATAGGATAAATATTATGAATCATCGTAAAATGTCACAAACTGACAATTCAGAATATGATCTGCGTGCGATTCATATTATGAAATAATTCATCGGTTTGACAGTTTTCTATGGAGATCCGTAAAATGGTCCACGTAATAATGAATTGTTTTTGTGTCAAATTATAGGAATTGCTAATGACAGCTAGAAATTCAGGAAATGAAATGCTTTTAGAGGAATTGCTAATGTGACCGTTTTAGACCCACTGATCCGAAGCACTCACATTTCGACATGCCATTTCGCACCCACATTTTGACACGCCATTTCGCAATTTTATTTACTGAAGTAGTGTTCTCAGACCAAATAAAAAACTAAGACAGAGCGCTGCGAACAATACAGTGAAGTATGCCAAACTACACCTACACCACCGCTCTGTGCATACACGCTCAAACGCACACATTTACAATTAAACCTCACCAAAATATGTGCACACATGTTTACGATACCGGCCTCACGTCACTGTTGACAGCGATCTGTCTTAATTTTTTATTTGGTCTGAGGTAGGTAGTGTTGTATTCTATGTTCCTCTGATAGAGGCGTCTATTGCCATATATTGGGCGAAACGCCATTGCTAACAAGAATTGCCTCCTCATGCCTCAATTTCGACACTTAGCACACGAAGTAGATAAATATTGAAATGTTTTTTTAGAAATTCTTCGTTCAAGTTTTTGAAACTTTGTGGAATATCGACATTTTCAATAAGATTGAGTCTATTATGCTGTCAGACATGAACGGATCGTTATTAGATATTAATGAAAGCGTCGTGAACAGCATTATCTCATTTTCTTATAACTTCAAAACATAAGCCAGCAAGTTAGTCCTAATGATTCTTGAAATGATTCATCCGTACAGGCATCAGACGAGTACATCCACGTAATTCCTAGCACACGCTATTTTATAAGGCAATTTGAAGCATTTATAGCTCTTTTAGATCATTAAATACCTTCATTAGAACTAATCGGTCACTTATCCGAGTCATGATGATTTCTTGCACACCCTATTAGCAGATCGTGAACGAGTGAACGAATGAAAGAGTGAGTCGAGAGCGGTTCTCACGGTGAACGAGTTACAAATAGCTTTAATTCAACTTTAATGATCTGTTCGCGTGAACTAAATTGATTTGGTTGTTGTGACTCCAAGTTTCGTTCTTTTGATTGTCAATTGCAATTGACAGTGATGTGTCAATTATGTGCTTGGAGTTGTAAAACTTTGATCTCGCTTTAGCAAGAATGTCAAATGAACTTTAGGAGATCTTTTGGGTAGATAGGTTCTCCTCTAAAGTCTTTTTTTTTTGTCGTAGATTAATTTGACAGGTGCAAATGTTAAACTCCAAATTAAAAAACTTACAATAATCACTTGAAATATCAAATTAGGTATTAGATTAAAAAACAGACGTAAGTATGTATATTGAAGGGTACCTTCTAAATAAAATAAAAACTAGACTCACTGAATAAGATAGAATGACATGGAAGCTTCGTTACTAGCGCTGACTTAGTAGAATTGTGGTCCTTCTGTACTAAATTTTTTTCTGTAACTCCACTGTCATGTATTTTCAGCTTCAACTGACCTGAGGATTAACGAATGTCCCTGAATGGGTCTTTCTGAGCCTGTCGGGAGTCTAGAACTGGATAACGCTACGACATTCAGCCCCCGCCTTGTAAAGTCAGGGTAATTATTATTCATCATCATCATCTGTCGAGCCTTTTCCTAACTATGTTGGGGTCGGCTTCTAGTCTAACCGGATGCAGCTGAATACCAGTACCTATTTTACATGGAGGGAATGCCTATCTGACCTCCACAACCCAGTAACACGATAACACGTGGGTAATACGATATCCCTTGGTAAGACTGGTTGTCAGACTTTCGGGCTTCTGACGACCCGTAACGACTGTCAAAGATCCACAAACAGCCGGGACCAGCGGCTTAACGTGATTTCTGAGGCACGGAGGAGTCAGGGTTATTATTATTATCATTAATTGACTACTATTAAATGACCGCATATTTAAATCACAACTGTGGGCTTAAAACGGTCACATTAGCAATTCCTCTAAAAGCATTTCATTTCCTGAATTTCCAGCTGTCATTAGCAATTCCTCTGATTTGACAAAAAGCAATTCATATTCTGTGGACCATTTTACGAATCTCCATAGAAAACTGTCAAATAGATGAATTATTTCGTACTAAGAATCGCACGCAGATCATACTATGAATTGTCAGTTTGTGACATTTTACGATGATTCATAATATTTTCCTATTATGATTCTGCCAAAGTGACTGTTTTAACCCACCTGTAAGTTGTATGAAATGGTTATAACACGGCAAATTGACGAAGGTGCCCATTTGCTTAACTATTAATTTCCCTGGTACCTACATCCCATCCAACAAAGCTTGCCAATCCACCCACATGACCACATAAACCTACAATTATTTATCAATTAGCACCTCTTTCTTCCCATTAGCCCCTCATCAGCTCACGTAAGGACATAATGACGTAGACGACAAACATCTCAATCTAGCAGGTGTCTGCGGAGGCTGCGCTTGCGCAATTACCGGCGGCGCGCGGCCAGTGATTATAAACACATTTGTAGCACTGATGAAAGTGTCGTTGACGGTATTGAGCTTTTAGGTGCAAGGAATATGGAGCAAGTCTGATGAGATTCTTTAATATGAGAAGTTGGTAAATTTGCAGTCTTCAAATCAAATCAAACCCAGGAACAGTGGTGTCCCTAGGGGTCAAAATCAGGCCAAACAGACACGTTTTTTACGATTAAAAAAAATAGCCAAGTGAGCGATTTACGGATTTTCTATGTTGTTCATGGTAACACCATTATTATATAGTGTTATTTTATTTTATTTTATTGATAGGCTTAATTTTGAAGGCAATCCGGGCTTTTGGGCTTCTATGGAAGGAACGCCACTGCCAGGAATGTGGCGGACGAAGTCGCTGGCAATGTGTTGTATCAAATATATAAATGGGGTGCAGAAGAACTTCTTTTCTATTTGTAAAAGGAAAAGTAGGTAGGTATTGCAGAGCACCTTTTACTTATGCGTGCATTCTGAAAGTTGGCAACGTCGCAAATAGCTGTCAAATATTTCGCTATTTTGATTAATTTGACAATATTTTTGTATAGAAAATAATGAAATGCTAACTAAAATATTGGTTATGAAATGCAATAAATAATATCATAACACTGAATATTTAGTTTTAGATGTAAAAAAAATATTTGGAAATTTTCCAAAAGTTTTTTTAAACGGTCAAAAACAAACAACATCAAATTCAGTGGTATGCAATTATTTAATATTATAAGTACCTATTTTAGTTCAATGCGCGATATTTCATATTTCCTGAAAGTACGTAATAATATTAATTGATAAAGTTAGATAGTCCTTTTAGTTAATTTAGTTTATGAAGTTTACTCAATGTATATATTTTACTATGTTTAAAAAAACAAGGAACATTAATAAAATAATAGGTAAAAACAGGTAAATACCTATTTGATGGCTATTTGCGACGTTGGCAACTTTTAGAATGAAGAAATGCTATAAGTACTAAAGTTACCATAATTATGGACTTATGTATTGATTCTTGTGATACGCGTGTAGGGAAAATATAGGTACCTATAGCTATTGAATTAAATATCTAGTATTTTAATATGCGCCTAGTTATAATGATAAACGTTTAAATAAGATTGTTTTTATTTCCAAATAAAACCATTGCAACAGTATCTAACTATCATATTTTAAAACAGGAAGAACATCAGGTCTTAGAAGATTAATACACGTTTCACAATCAATAAAAACACAAATTAATCAAGCCATATCGCCTCGGCTATCAAAATTTTAAGTAGTTAATAAAAGGTGTTTACATAATTTATATACTTGCGTTATAAAACGATAAATTAAAAAATCTATTTCCCGTGCTGCCGACAAAACGTTATAGTGGATATAGTTACAACCGCATAATAAAATTAGGATAAAACTCATTGGTTCGAACGCCAGATTCGAATTTTCAAATTTGGAACGAGCACGGCCATCTTCCAAATTGCCGCCATAAACGCGATAATTGGATCAGCTCATTGGCCAGTAGCTAACTGAAACCAATTTTTAATGGCGTCTCTTTTATTGTGTCGATTTTCAACGATTTATATAAAAAATAACGTTTGCTTTTATAAGCTGTGATGAATGGTTCGATACATCATTTTCAATTTGGTTTGTAGGTAGGTACCTAATTATATTTTTAGATAGGAGGTATACCTGCTTGAGGCTAGACTTTACAAAAAGGGCAAAAATAACACGAAGCTGTCATTAATAAATGTATGCTAAGGAGTATGGGGATCAACAGTAGGTACCAGGTGTGTATGTTTACCTTTACCTTCGCCGAATTGTCATGTTGATTAATCGCACGTATTTTATTTCATTAGGTACCTAATTTAAAAAATAGATTTAACCTGAAAGCTATAGGGTTGGGAAACGTAATTAATAACAACAAAAAAAGGTAGGTAACAAGACAAACGATAGCATAAACAACAAAATTCTATTCTCAGTACAAAAGCGACAATAAATTATAACACTGGCCGCAAGCTCATTTCGTTCGTAAAGCCAAAAAGGCTCGGAAAAAATGAAGCGTTCGAAATTTAATTTATTCAAAATTGAAACGTCACGGCACACAAAGGCGCGCGGCTCACAATGGCGCAGTGCCGCGCGCCCGAGCCACACTGTTAACACGAAAATTAAATGCTGATATCACAATTAATCAAGGGCCCATATTAATAATTGGCTATTCACTATGCCGTGAGGTGTCAAATTATATTGCTCAATTAACCGCTCGTAGAATAGAATAGGGCGTGTTTGGTTGTTTGTAAAATACAACACACATTGTGATTCTTTGGCGAACATTTGTATGGAGTTGTTCATGAACATGAAATATTAGCTTGTTATGAAGACGATCTACACAAACATTATTATAAAATGAGAAAGTTTCGAATTTAGTTTGTTAGGTACGGTACAAAATTTCTGAAACAATTTCATAAACGTTAGAAATTGGAAAGTTAATGAATACTGAATGTTAAATGCCTACGATATAGTAAAACATCCTTGTTAGAATGCCGTTAATGATATAATTTATTATGAACAGATACACAGTTATTTATTTTTAGGAAAAATTTACAGAAAAGGAAGTAAATTATAAGAATTCTTTGACATTTTATGTAAAGCTTTCTAATTAGACTATATAAAGGGATTATCCTTATATGTATTCATAGGAAAGCTGTTAAATATTTGTTTATTCGAAATATTAGCTGATAAACAAACTCGTTAAGCATGATTTCATTAATTCTGTATAAATTAAATTAAAATGAGAAAAATAGTATAAGTATATACTAGTAAACAGACCCTGGCTATGTCTGGTGGTGTGACTTTTAACTTATTTCCTTTTTAATGTAGTATTTTGAGCTATAAGTAACCAAAACTTATTTTAATAAACGTCACGGCATGCAGCATCCTGAAACAATTAATGTCAGTGAGACATTTGGTTAATTGCATTTAGCATAGAAATTGATGTTGGCAATTCGGCATACTCTAATCACCCTGAACAGCATGCACAGCTACTGCAATCCTACAATCACACTGAATATGCAGTCTGGTACTAACTGATGAAGCCTTAACAACAGCATAATAATGGCAGGATAACCATTTAGGTATGTCCATAAACATAGAGAATGGACGGAGCGTTAGCCTCACAAAGTGACCACTCTATAAAAAGAGATAAAGCGACTATGCGGCCAGTACCTGTTTAGGGGTATGAGGAACAGGGTGTAAAGTTCACTCATACTCCATAGAAAAGGGAGGATCCTCCGACCAGACGGGTGTTGTGTCTGGCGGGCAACTGCCCAACGATTGATGTTGGGTTCTCGTATATATGTCCACTGCACGGTAAACTTTAATTGCGCGATGTAGGATTTATGTGACGTCTGTCTGACGTCAGGTCTTTGATGCGTAGTTCGCATGTGGCGATGTAGATACCGCCACACCTGTCTCTTTTCTGCCACAGGTAAGGTGTAGAAAGAGACAGCTACTGGCCCCACGTTAGCTTCATCTCTCTCGTACTTTTCGGTCTGCATTCACTGAGACCTCCAACTGTCATTAACGAGACAAAATAGAATTTTAATTGTTATCGGCCTTGAAAAGGCCAATTGACAGTTGAGTGTGAATATGGAACGCTCAGTCCATTCTCTATGTCTATGGGTATGTCAGTCCAAATGCTAAGGTGACTAGGCTGTCAGGCAAAAGTGATGATGATGAATTAATGAATGAATGATATATATATTTCTGCAAAACAAACGCTGTAATTTGTAAAGCTGATTCACTCAGATGCTACCGAATGGCCGTAACAGGTGGTCAGGTACCTACTTCTTAATAAAATAGATCGAATGTGCCTTTATGCGAAGCATAGCCTGCTGTAGGCTAGGTTTTTACTCACCAAACAGGTATGAACGAATATCCGGTACAAGATCTATATGAGGAATAAAAATTTTGGGCAGCGAACACAAAGCACTTTTATCGAATTACTAGCTTTTGTCCGCGATTTCGTCTGTGATCCTGGATGAAAAGTATAAAGTAAACCTATGTCCTTCTCCAGGTCAAGGTCTACCCATGTGCCAAATTTCATCCACATCCGTTCAGCCCTGTTAGAGTGAAAGCGTAACAAACAAACTCACTTTCGCATTTATAATATCAGATTAGGATTAGTCTTACCAATCTTCCATTCTTAAAAGCATTAAGTACGTTTTCAGGTACTGCCCCGGATTTAAGTTCAATTAAATCAGCTTAGTAAGGTGGTGTGTCGGAAAATGGAGTCCCAGAATTGGCCGTAGCAGCGTTATCAGAGCACGAGCCAGGTTGGACAAGGCAGCAGGCACCAGGTGAAGTGGAGCGCAATGAAAACGGCCTACACTCAGCATTCAACATCAAAATCAGGAGTCATTATTTGAAACTAGGCTGAGAATCAGCGCTTTTCCCGAAGCGCTCCTAGTGCTTTAGCTGGGAAGAAGAAGTGGCGTAACAAACTCCGAAGCAGCACATGCAGCTGTCTGTTTAGTAAGAAGAACTCGATTGTATACAATGCAAAGTAATTAACATTCCGAAGCACAAAAAGTCAATGAAATTATTTGTCATCATTATGTCAGCTAGCACACGCTAATTGAGTGTGTACGGCACCCTAATTGGGTAACACACGATCAATCACAATCTGAATCGTTTTGAAGGAAGCTAATCCATTGCTTTATATGTTCGAAAAATGTGTCTGCTCAACGACGTAAATAACGCAATGAATGTTGTTGAACTGTCAAAATGACAGACTGCGATTGATCGTGTGTTACGCAATGAGGGTACGAGTTTAAGAAGAGAGAGAGAGAAGAGAATTAGCTTACAAAAACAAACCGACACACAAACCTTGATCCTTACTATTCTTAGTTAAAATTTTCCATACAGGATTAAGTTCAAAAGGTTGTAGAACTAAATACGGTTAACCAATGAGAAAGTGACCCGGTTACGCGTAAAAAAAGGTATATTTTAATAAAATATAATACATTAATAGCAGAAAATATATTATAATCTATACAAACGTCTCACTTGGATGGGCGCGGTACCTTTTAGGGATGTAGTGTAGTGAGCTTCATGGTGACGATATTATCGATGACTCATACTATTTGATTTCATCGTGAACTTTTTAAGACAAGTAAAAAGCAATAAAGAGCAGACGAAGGTTAACGTGGTAGTGGCGAACACTGATCACAGATTGACTGACTCGGAAAAGATCGATAGACGGAAACTTTTTGCCCCTGGGCGACCCCAGGTAATATGGGACAAGGGCAGGCATAAAAAGGCAAATTTTGAGGATCATAATTATAATTAGCCTTAAATTAGAACCATGGATGGATTTACTAAATTTATTGATTATGTAGTAAAGTTAACTGATATTATAAAAGAGAATGTGAATAATAAGTGACATCAAGATCCATCATCACGATTTGACGCAATCATTTAACAAATAAGTTACACATAATCACAAGAGAGACTTCGGAAATGGTTACATACGTTTCATGATTTCATCATTGACAATATCGATATCGAATATCGATACCTACTACATCACTGTAATAGGGTTTGGACAGGCGGCAATTCGAATGATTATTTACGGTCGATATATTTTTAGGATTAGTGAGGAAATTATTTCATTCTAGATCGTATTAACGCGCCTGCGCCGCTCCGCTTATGACGAGGCACCGGCCCCAGATCCTGATACGGCCATTAATATTATTTTATTCGTGTCAAACAAGAAAAGCTACCGTTAAAGGGTATTAGGAATATTTAAAATTTAACGACCCAACCTGTGAACTTCAATGGAATTATACTTTTATGAGGTTACGCCGAGTTTACTTAAAACGTTAAAACCTCTTTTTAAATGAAACCTTTTTCAATTTGGTTCGATTTTTAGATGTTGTTAAAATGAAATTAATGGTTAGAAATGCCGTTGCTGGGTGGTTATTAAATTACAGAGCAGTTGCCTCTACCTTAGAACTATTCAATTCAGTTTATATAAACTCTAGGTCATCGACTAGAACTAATTTTATTTTTTTTGTAAATTTTTACGTTCAAAAATGCCTTTTATGTGCATAATTGAAATCAATTATTTGACTTTGACTTTGAACGACTTTACGAACTATTTTTCCTTCGCTTCTTTGAAAATGTTTTAGTTGAAAATTTTCAGATTCAATCGGAAGTCAATTTATTTCAGTTAGATATTTTTAAGTAGTTAATAGTGTCGGAATTATATCTGCAAAGGTAACATCGCACAGAATAAAAAAAACATTCACCAAGCACTTTGGGCCCCTGCTTTAGGTACAACAAGATGTTTTTGGCTAAGTTTATTGCTTTACATGTGAAATTATTTATTATAGAAAGGATTTACTTACCCCAATTTTCTGATGTAATGCACAGATGTAGAATTAAAATTTCAATGTTTTAAAGCCCATATTGACCCATTCTGACATGTTTTAAGTTGCTAATGCCAAACCCAAACACTATCAGATCTTTTCCAAATCGTCCATCACTTTCCAAATCATTCATCACAATCCATGTTTATGTCATACCACATTCGTATAATATGAATACGAAGCCTGGGATTTGTATAGGACAAAAAAGAATGCAAAAATGAACAATACGAAGCTGTTGACTGCAGTGCAGTGAAACAAATGTTACACTGTGCAAACTGTGCTATACTGGTGGGAAGTGACGTAATACTTATTTCTTGTTTTATTTTATTATTTTATAAAATATGTGAGCTTTTAGGAATAATTGAAATACTTCTCAAGTCATTATGAAAATAAGGCTTTTACAGACATACTTGTTTTGTAGTAGTTTTTTTTGTAATATTTGCATAAAATACTTCTCGAGTCATTATGAAAATAAAGCTTTTACAGACAAATTTCTTTTGTAGTAGTTTTTTGTGCAATTAGTAATTTGCATAACTCCAGAAAATACTTTTTAGGAAATCTTTCAGTGCGAGCTTCGGTTCGTGAATGAATATTCGTCGTCATACTCAAAAATAAGGATTTTAACAGGCTTTAAGTTATGAATAAAACAATTGAAGTTTGAAATGTAGTTTTCCCAGGCACAAGTCAAAACTTTCTGACAAATGCCTAATTTAAAGTCACTAAGCAATTCTATTAAAAACGGGCCCATCTCGTGTAATTAAGATAAGATCTGTCACAGGAGCTAGCACGACATTTTTTATGTTTTTATAGTCGTTTACGAATAGATTAGAATTTGCTTTATTGCTTGTTCGCGTGTCTATAGTCAGCCATCTTGGTTTCATTCATTCCTTGCTTGCGCCTATTTAGAGGTTCGACTCAACATCGGTGCGATTTTTCGAAAATTGTTTCTGGAGATAATAATAGTGTGTGAATCAATAATTGCAGGTTTTGGTAATCGAAAAATATTGCTAAACGTATATTTTTGGGTTGTTGTGTTTGAATTGTGATTGCGTGATTTTGTTATTGATGTTAGGATAAAAGGTTAGGTAAAAACCGGTACAAAAAACGCAATATTTTTCACACGTTATAAAAAAAACATTACGTCAAAAAAATAACATGCTTTAAAATACTAAATGTCAATTCTAATCCTACCCTAGTTGTAAGTCAATTCATGTCTCATAAATAAAATAAAAGCTGGTTTATGAAACCACAACCTAACTAGGCTCAGCTATTAAAATATTTCAATGAATTCAACATAAAGTTTCTAATTAGTCTAGTGTTGCTCGCTCAGTTTATTTATCTCCAGTAGAAACTAATAATAAATTTATGTTTCCTATAGTATATATTACAAGAAGTACTAAAGCAGAACTAAATTGACGATGTATTTAACATCATAACACCATGAACCATCGACATTCCTCCGGTACGCAGCCATGAAGGTAACTAATTTTTAACACTCTAAAATATTTCTCCACTTATTGATTGGGTAAGTATTAATAATATTTTTTTCTGGTTTTCAATAGAATACAAAGTAAATTAAATTTCCGATGGGACTTCTTAATTAGATAGATATACGATCTCAAAAGAGGCTTGATTAGTATGAATTAACATAGATTTAAAATAACTCGGAGTGTGGACCGAATCGAATCCGCGGGGTGTACTAAGTAGGGCTGCCGGCTGGCGTGACATAGGGATACTTTTGAAAATAATAAGATGCAGAATTATATTTAGTAAGCTATTCCGCTAACTAAAAGCAGTTTAGTTAAGTGGAATAGGTTACTAAATATATCTGCGTCTATTGTATTTTATAATGGATTTCCGCAAAGTCACGCCTGAATTAATTAACTACTTTTTTTATGGGATTCCAGGGATTTTTATCTATTTAGGATATAGGAAACCCTTAAAAAGGTCTAAATAATAGAAAAAATGGTAATTGATTGAAAGAATATCAAAAATAACGCGTGATATAAGATGTTATGGTTCTTAAAAGTCTTTACATTGTTGTTTTAAGTAATACCACTTTAGATGCATTTTGTCAACAAAAGATTGCGTAAAATTAAAAGCACTACCTATTTATTTGGATTACTCGTATATCGAAGTTAAGCATCACCATATTTTAAACATTACCTAATTACATGACCCATCTGCAAAAGAGTTATTTTGTTTGCTAAAACACTTCCTTTAGTAGATTCCCGATATCGACATCTGGCAACCCTATGTGTAACGAACTATCGATAACATTATTAATTAATTGAATATTCGATATTCTCATTATGAATTTTAACGCGGCGCGTTAATGAGCTCGAACACGTAACGATTTGTCTTCGTTATGGACATCCACGCTTAGATGACCACATATTTAATTAAAATTGAATAAATTACCCAGTGATTTACTGTAAATTAAGTTGGTGAGATGAAAAAAAGATGTAACTTCACAGTTTTTTTTACATTATTGGGAATGTTGTCGAAATCGGATAAAGCATAACACCACGCCTGTATTCCACAAAGGGTTAGGTAGAATAGTACCAATAATAGCCTCACATTTCGCCAGTTATGTTTCAGTCCCATGTAAATGGGGCGAGCCTATTGCCATCAACCGGGCACAAATCCAGACTCTAGGCTGCTATTGAGAAATTCCAGATTGAAAACCAAACACACTTTGTCCGACCTGGGAATCGAAACTAGGACCTCAGGCTCAGCAGTAGCGGGGCAAAGCTTGCGCCCTCACGCCCCTAACCGCCGCCCCTGGAGACACCCTGGGCGTCGGGAATCCCAGGCGGATTCCCGGCCACCATATGCGCGGGGTTGCGGACGGCGAGCAATGGGTAGCTCGCCGTCCGATAAGGACCAGGCCCGGGTCGATGGCGCGTCGTGTTCCACGCGCGCCTCTAAGAGATGTCAGCACACCTGACGGGGTCCGTTAGGACCGATGCCTGCCAGGGTTGCGGAATAGTCCGAAAGGGATACCGGGACCCTGGCAACAGGTAACTGAAGGAACACGGGTGGGTTTTAGTCAGTAAGAGTCTAACACGCCCTTCCGCTCCGCCCAGAGCGGGAGAAGTCATTTGATGATTTCCCACCCAAAAAGAAAAAAAAAAAGGCTCAGCAGTAGCGGATGCGACCACTAGACCAACGAGGCACTCATTAGTTTGTTGTTATTGCTGTTTTTGACTACAACGATGTGACTATCGATTACATGAAATGTTTGCAAAAAAATATAACGTACCGTAATTTAAAGCGTTATATTTAAGACAGGAAATGTAATTTGTTATACTGATTTATCACTTAAATGCTCCAAATTACAATGTCGATGTGTATAATTTAAAAGTGCCGTACTTTACCTCAGACCAATTTAAAACCAAGACATAGCGCTGCGAATAATACAGTGAAGCATGCCAAAACTACACCTCCGCTCTGTGCATACACGCTCACACGCACATATTTACAATTAAACTATAATAATCAAACTACACCTCACTAATGTACATATGTTTACGAAACCGACCTCACGTGACTGTCGACAACGCTCTGTCTTGGTTGTTATTTTGTCTGAATACTTCGCTGTTTATTTCCTAACAGGTAGGTATCAATCAATCTGCCTTGCCTTTTTCCCAACTATGTTGGGGTCAGCTTCCAGTCCGAATGCAGCTGAATACCAGTATTTCACATGGAGCGACTGCCTATCTGACCTCCACAACCCCAATACCCCTTGGTAAGAATACTGATGGTCAGACTTTCGGTCTTCTGACTACCGTAACGACTAACTAAGATCGAATGACAGCCAGGACCAACGGCTTAACGTGATTTCAGTGTAATGAATGGTCACCCATCTACGAACCGACCGCGGCAAGTGTAGCTTAACCTTCGATCGACCCGTGTGGCTGTTATTATTTAGCCACGAACCCCTCAGTTAGGTATTATTATTTAAGTTAATTCCAGATAGAGTACTTAAAACAATTTATTTATTGATTAATGTTGATGTAGACGGCAAAGATTTTAACCGACTTATAAAAGTTAATCCCACGATTTCAACATATCGCACTTTAAAAACTATTAGTAAGTTGAACCAAGTACCTACTTATAATAATAATATATTAGCTAAGTGTTAATAGGGTCACAACGGTAAAAACACGAAAACCAAAAATATAAAATAATATCTAACTAATGGTGTGGACAGCTTAAACTCGTGAAAAATTACTGATCATTTTTATATCGGCTACACTTAAAAGAAACAGTATGACAATTCATTTTGTGGGTACCCATCTGAATGGAGATTAATAACTTTGACACCTTTGTGGGTTTACATATGGGTATTTTTTTTTCAAGAAGTTTTTATGAAATTGTTTACATCTACACAAAAAATACCATAAAGAGGTAAAGCTTGTGAGTTCGTATGTAGGAGGTGATCTTCGGAACTACTGATTCCGAAAATTCTACTTGAGAAGCTAGTTACGTTTAATACATCATTATCATCATTTCAGGCTTTACAGCCGCGTGTGGGCCTTACCCTGGTCAACTTAGGTGAAGTGAACTGAGGCCCTAGTGTGAGTTTGAAGTGAACTGAGGCCCTAGTGTGAGTTTGAAGTGAACTGAGGCCCTAGTGTGAGTTTGAAGTGAACTGAGGCCCTAGTGTGAGTGTCTTTTACTATCTCGACTTTACGCATCGACCGCGTTCGGCAGGATCTAGTACGAGTTTTCTAGGGCCTCTGCTTGGCCCTTCACTGGCCTTCACTGGTGAAGGGCCAATCGGAGCACCGAACGCGTTCGATGCGTAAAGTCGAGATGTATAAAAGAAACTCGCACTAGGGCCTCTGTAATTTCCACGGTGAGATTTTTACAGAAGACGCCCAGCGCGTCTATTCTGTAAAAATCTTTCACTCCAGCCAGGGTTGCGGGAAAGTCCTAAAGGGATACCGGGACCCTGGCAACAGGCAACTGAAGGAATACGGGTGGGTTTTAGTCAGTAAGAGTCTGACACGCCCTTCGAAGTCATTTGATGATTTCCCCCAAAAAAAAAAAAAAAGTGCCTCTATTCTATAAAAATCTCACCTGAGACAGCCGCACGGACCAGGGAAGCATGGCATAAAAGGAAGGAGGCTTATACTTAACAGGTGGTGGACCAAGGATGCCAATGATGATGATGAGGAATTGGTGTAAAATAATTTAATCATCATCATCATCAATTCAGCTGAAAGAAGTCCACTGCTGAACATAGGCCTCTCTCAAGCACCGCCAGTTCGACCGGTTCTGTGCTTCTCGCATCCAGCGAGTTCCTGTGGCCTTCACCAGGTCATCGGTCCACCTGGGCCTTCCAACGCTAGGTACGTCTTCCGGTACGCGGTCGCCACTCTAACCTTTGGGCCCCATTGGCCATCTATTCTGTGAGCAATGTGCCCTGCTCACTGCCACTTAAATTCACGAGGACTTTTGTATTATCGCTCTTAATATCGAAATCAATGACAATTTATGTCTTCTTTCACAATCGAAGGCTGCCAAAGAATAAACAGGCGAAGTGTTAAATGCATTATTTGTTACAAGAAACATATATCATATGCCATTTGAATAGATTTCTATATGTATAAATATTAATTTGAGCGGACTAACGGCTGGCCCGAATTCGTTTAGAGGTAGTAAATCTTTCGTACTTGTCCAATGTCACTTGGAATGAGAGTATATGTTATTTAATGCCTTCAGAATTAACATATTAACATATTTTAACACTTATTGATTGTATTCTTATTTGTTTTTAGATTTACAAGCTCGGGTTAGGGATGTGTCGGCTATAAATTACGTTTTCATTTTCCTATTTTGATGAATGTTTTCTATCAATGGCGGTTTTACAATAGGATTTAATAATGACGTTACAACTTTGTTTTTTAGAGTATATTTGTTCAGGTTTCGAAATTTAGCAGAATGCGGCGTTTCTTAAATAATCTTTTTCATTGATAAATAGTCAAGGTGTGGTGAGCGTGACGAAATGAATGAATGAGTAAACACCGCCAAAATTCTAAGTTGACAAGTTTATAAGTTATTCCCACACAGGTGTGGCTCATTCATTCAAATCAATCGCACCTTTTTTATATGATTAATTTGCCAAATACATTTAAAGATCGTAATAAATCAATATCTCATAAAAAATACGCTACTGCTTCGCGGCTTTGTTTACAAGGTTGTTGGACAAAATGAATACTGCGCTGCCTTTTTAGACGGCGTGATACCATAGGTGTATAATGGAAATTATTATGGAAAATCGTTGTTCAAGGTAAAGAGGTATTCTCCGTGAGGTGTAAAAACCTGTCAGAGTAGGTACTTGAAGTTTTTAAACATAATTCTTATATCCCTGGCATTCAGAATTGTTTAAGTTCCAAGTCAATTTACTCACACAAACCTTCAAAGTATTAATAAAATTCGAATAAACTAGAAGCAAACTAACGCTGTTATTATGGATATATATTTTATTCACACCGTTCAATTAGCCATTCAAAATAACCCGCTCGGGACCAGGGGACCAGGCAATCATAAAATTGAAAGAGTATATCGTCTGGCCGCGTGTTCATTATTCACAGGCGTTTCCATACCAATGCAATGGCACGTTCGCTACGAGAGCCCTTTCTTATATTTATAAAGCTGTCAATTCCGAAGTCATTTCGGGTGAGAGTGGAAAGAAGCGCAGATGCGCGGACGGTCGTAACTCAGGAAAAAACGTTGTTGAGTCGGTGCCGGCGCAGGAAAGGCTCGGCCAGCATTAAATTATTATGATTTATGTGTTTTAGCGAAGCAAGCTCGCCTCCTTAATTATATGTGAAGGTTTAACGAACAAAACCTGATCCGTTTGGTGCTCCGATTTGGTTTGAGTCTACTGATGTCTCTATTGTGGTTCAGGGGACTGACTGCTTTAAAATTATAGTGCCTTGAATATAGTCTGAGAATATTTTTTATTGAAATATTACACGATGCTGAGAACTGAGATGTCACCTGTTATTTGGTATATATAAGTTGTTTTATGAAAAAGGTTTTTTTTATTTTTGAACCTATTTCTATTCGAAAATAACGTCAATTATATTAATTTACTTACAGTGTTATGAAAATCTAGATAATTTCTTTGTTATTAGTTATACTTTTCCAGATACCATAGGTGTCCAACCAAACCCCATAACAGGCATCAATAAGAAAAAAATCGCTGATGAGTATGAGATTGAATGTAAAATGTAAATGTCCATGTCAAATAGCTACATCCGGGTAGACTGGAAGCCGGCCCCAACATAATATGTAGTTGGGAAAGGCTAGGCAGATTCAGTCTGCCATGAATTCGTTGTGTCAATAATGAAGATTATCGCGTGGACAAAGCCGCGGGTACTGAGGGCCTAGACAAGTGACAATCGCTTCGAAAGCGTTTCGTATTTCTACAAAGACTTTCAACAGGATTGACTTATGCTTTTCGATAGCTTATGTCAGTCCTATACA
Organism: Lithophane ornitopus; assembly: GCA_948473465.1. Taxonomy (NCBI): domain Eukaryota; kingdom Metazoa; phylum Arthropoda; class Insecta; order Lepidoptera; family Noctuidae; genus Lithophane; species Lithophane ornitopus. The sequence goes on along the minus strand of OX419622.1, from coordinate 13,170,810 downwards.
TTTTTGCCATTTCCATTATCGTTATCGCTGATAGAATGACACTTTGTCTCTGGAAGTCTAGTTCTATTTCGAAAGTTATTACTCAAAACTGTTAATTTCTCTCTCTTCGTCAAATTCATCAGTCTGTCGCCAAAGGCTACGTATTCATGGCCAAGATTCCATCCTAATCTTTATTTCTAGAATTCAGATACAGAATATATCTATGGTCTGGGCACGTATGTCGGAATATCACAAAAGGAAACATCGACATCGGTGTTGTGTATGATGCCTGCGGGATCTCATACATACTGAATCTAGGCAGCGCGCTTGCAACTCATCAATACAAGACATCTATCTATTCAGCATAGCTATGTAGTCACATCATTCTTGATTTAGTTTAGCCTCAGTCCTTGATAACAAGCTGTCGTAAGGGTAGCGGTTGTCTAATTGGTTTAAGAGCCTACTCTACCTCAGCTTAAATTCACTTTATATCTCGCTCGCACCATACTACTCGCGGACTGAGTGAGAGGGAGATGGAGTGGGGTGCTGGCGGCTCCAAGACTTGCAAAGTTTAGGTGCTTAATTGGTTTTTACGGTGAAAATAATGGTAATTAAAAAAAAAAGAACATTGGACGTGCTTTATAGTTAGTTCAGTTACTATGCAAAGTTTCATTGAAGTGTTTTTTTAATACCAGCGGTTTATAATTCGGTAACTTTGGATTTTTTTTCTATCCAGACATTTTTATGTAATCGTGTTTTCGGCAAACGTAGGCCGTCGCATTAATTCTCAACTTTAACATATATTTATTTCAAAATTAATGCTGCAGTATTTTCGGCATAACGTAGGATCATGCTAAGCAATTTGAGGTAGGGTAGGCCCTTAAATTGTTTAATTAGACAACCGCCAAAATTTCGGGTTTCGGATTTGTGAACTGGGCTTGGAGGACTTCTTCGATAACACTAATTGATGTTCGATACGGAAGTGTATCGAATGGCTGTGAATGCAGTTTTGTTGCATGCCGGAAAATAACCGGAGTTACCGACATAGCCTGCAGGGTAAGCTGAAGTGGCAGTGGGCTGGCCATGTTTGTTGAAGGACTGATGGCCGGTGGAGCAGACGAGTACTAGAGTGGAGACCGCGTATCGGCAAGCGTAGTGACGCCCCCAGAAATTTGGCTGGGACAGACTGGATGCGGAAGGTGGAGGATAGGGTTTTGAGATGCAGCTTGGGAGAGTCGTGGACTGCGATGGGCTGAGTTGATTGATGTCTTTGACGAGTGATTTTTGGCGTCATTAGTGTCGTAAAATATGACGAAAATTCTGAGTCTTACCAAGGCCAGCTGTTCTTATTAGGATCACTGTATGACTGTACCAGTAAAAGAGTCAGTAGAAACAAACATTCCAGCCAGTCGGTCACTAGCAGTAACAATACCGTTTTCAATTACTTTTCCATCAGCACCATCAGTATGGCAACACAATGTGCCCATTACCGGACAGGCTGTGTGATTGGTTGTGTGCGATGCTGTGACGCCATTTGTCAGTATCGACATGCTTATAGATTATTGTGATGTTATTAGCTAATTAGTAAAGCGCAAGCCACATTGGGAATGTAACGAAACGAAGGTAAGTTCGTTAAGCTTTACCCTGCGTTTTTAGGGTTCCGTGCCCAAAGGATAAAACGGGAACCCTATTACTAAGCCTCCGCTGTCCGTCCGTCCGTCCATCCGTCTGTAAGCAGGCTGTATCTCATGAACCATTATAGTTAGACGGTTGAAATTTTCACAGATGATTTACCTATTTCTGCTGCCGCTATAACAACTAATACAAAAAAAAACAGAATAAAACAAATATTTAAGGGGGCTACCATACAACAAACGTGATTTTTTTGCCGTTTTTATAGATATAGTACGGAACCCTTCGTGCGCGAGTCCGACTCGCACTTGGTCGGTTTTTTCATACTTATTTATTTATTTATTTTATTATTTATGTACACACAGTAAAATACATAGAGATACGAAATAATTATAATATGAGTACAAAGGTACTGCTTATCGGCTTAAAGGTTCTGCTTACTTCCGTTTTATTCGCGGTGTGAACCAAAGTATGAAACAAAGCCGTCGCGGAGGAAAGCTAAACGAACTTAGCTTCGTTTCGCTTCGTTCCCAATGTGGCCTGCGCTTAATTACTGTCTCTTTTGCTTGATTTTAAAGGTGCTTTTCATTTTGTTCTGGAGGTGAATCTGCATCTCTCTCTAATACTGTTTTCTACCTTTATATCTTTCGTTCTCTTTCTGTCTTCGGGCTTTGATTTTAGTAGCTTTAGGTGCCGCAGATGACGGGCTTATTATTGTTAAAAGTGTCATTTTTACACTCAAATAAAAATACTTGAAAAATATAATATTCTGAAAGTAGGCAAAGTCGCAAATAGCTGTCAAATATTTCACTGTTTTGATTGATTTGGCAATATTAGGTACTGTATGTATATATGAAATATTGCTCTTTAGTGAACTAACATTTTGATTATGAAATGCAATAAATAATATCGCAACACTGAATAGTTATAGTAAAAAAAATATTTAGACACTTTCCAAATGCTCTTTTAACACCTAAAACGGTTACAAAATCAAATTCAGTGTTATAATTGCAATTCATTAATAATAATATATTTTAGGTCAATAAAGAGCGATTTTTCATATTTCCATTCAGTAATATTAACAAATCAATAAAAACAGGTAAGTTAATAATATTATAATTTTAGAATGAAACCGTCTGACGATTAAAGGCTCCCACAAACAGTCGCGATATCGCGGGCACGATAAGGGTTGCGCTGCCTGTCGCGCCAGTTTGCACGAGGGTTAAAAGAATGTCATAATGTCACAATGATTAAAAGAATGTCACATGTTACAATGAATAAAAGAATGTCACATCTGCCACTAGAAAATTGGCAGCACAGTCAGTCCCAAAGAATTCCAAATCAAAGTTCCAGCCAGCCTCCCCGACGTTACACCCTGTTTTTAGTACAAACTACCTACCTACCTACACCACCTTTGTACGTTCACAGTAAGTTAATTTTGTATCTAGGTGCTTACAAGTTAACAATAACATTGTTATAACATAGTATGTGCAAGTAATTTCAAACTGCAGCTAGCCGTGTGACATGTGTTGTACATTGTCATTTCATTTGCTTTTAGGGTTCCACGAATATATTCATGAATATCTACAATTTGATATGAAAATCGAGCTTCCATTGTGAGATAAACAGTTTTTTTCTATATAATAAAAATGAAATTCTGTTTTTTGGAAGGCGCATCACTCCAGAACGTCTGGAATCTTCGTAATAGTCCGAATTAGTTTTATTATTTTTTAGGTTACGGAAAAAAAAAATTGAAAAGTTGCCGAGAAAGGAAAAAATTTAAAAGTTGCCGATAAAATTGGAAATTCTGGGAAACTGAAACTGCATTTTCTATGGGAGTGTTTTTATGAATTATTGAAATTTGGACAGGACATCGTCTTCGGGTCAGCTAGTTTTAAATAATAACCCTAATTCAACGTACTTATCAATGAAGTCAGATCCTGGTGTCTGAATTTTCATTTTATTTCCACAATAGTAATATTGTGAAAATGAAGTGCCGCAGTTCATATTCTCAAATGAGTTATCTAGTTTTATATTCCACTAATGTGAGTGGAAATGCCGGGGAGGACACGCCTTAAGAGGACATATAGTGACCTTATTGGCGATGGTCTTAAGAAAGGTCAAGTGCGTAGTACTCGCAACCAGCATGCGTGTATGATCTGACGTAAACGGAGCAAAACGAGTACGCAAGGATCGTATCAGGTGGTGGCCGATGGGGCCGAAGGGTTCTGTAGAGGCGACCGCGTACCTGAAGACGTAGCGTTGGAAGCACCCCAAAAGGTGGACCGATGACGTGGTGAAGGCCGTAGGAATCCGCTGGGAGAAGTACAGAACCGGTTGAAGTGGCGGTGCTTGGGCGAGGCCTATGTCCAGCAGTGGACGTCTTTTGGCTGAAATGATGATGACGTATCAGGTGGCGTTCTGTAGGTTCTGTCTTCCCCCATGGGGAGAGAGCGTGAGTTTATGTATGTAAGTACATATGTATATTCTACTGAGTTAAAGTAAGCAAACAGATTTTCATTATCTCGAACCTACAATAGTAATTTAATTCAAATTAAAATATTCGTATTTTACTATACGGAACTGTGTAACTAAAAAAGTAATTATTTAACTACTTTACATTTTAACTATACTAAATATTTCTACAAATTACTCCGCATTTTATGTAAATGCATGTACTCTAAGTAAAATGTGATAATAATAACCTTCTTACCTGTCAATCCGATTCGCCATGCCACAATCAAGTGGAAATTCTGTGTGCTCACCGCGATTCATGTGAGGCTGCTGTCCATGCAAAAATGAACTTTAAAACTGTATATTTTAAATATTGAATTTGAATGAAAACTTTGAAGCATATGTGGACGATATTATAAGCTTTATGAGTTAAGAAATAAGGTTGGTTTTATGTTGTGTGTCAGTCATGTGTACAGTCAGATAGAAATCTCTTGCGAGCCGGTGACCGCGCGTTATAATGACGTTGTCGGCAAAGAAGTCATTATTCATTTTTTTAATACAGTGTTTTGTTGAAACGACATTTTCACTAGCGTAATCACGATTTGTACAGGCAATATATCAAGGTAATAAAAGCCACATTATTACCGAGCGGTTACTGTTGATGGTTTTCAATTTGATGTCTTCATCGGCGTGTTGTTTTATATGATCGCTCAATCAGTGAGTAAATTAAACTTGGAATTATTGCCGCAAATGAGGGAAGACGGTTTGATTGACGATTTTTTTGCTGATATACGTGTTTAAATCAACACGTTTTTAATGTAACTCGTGAATAAACAGGAGCTTGTGTAATTATGGAACGGTTTGCGTAGCAACGGTTAAAGTATCCGGTAGCTGTTTAATTGAGTTCGTAGTTGGATACCATTAAATATAATTTAATATCTTTCTAAGAATGTGTTGAGAATTATCATCGCAGGTGTTTTTGAGGTGTTAAAGCCATTTAACCAGTGTCAAGATTGTTATAACAGAGCCATTCTAATACACCAGCGCAAAACGTCAGAACACAAAAACGTAATCTTCACAATCCGCTATACATTGCGGGTGCTATACTAAAACTTTCTCATTTCATAGACGGAAAACTGTAAGCTGTAACTTACGAATACAATGTAAGGGAACCGCAGCAAATAATAGTTTCCGACTGTACCTCTGAGTTACGACAACATACTTCAGGAATACCAGAATCCTTTTTCACTTGCTCTCTCAAACCTACAAACAATTTCCAACCTTATTCTTTTAGCATTAAGAGTTGATGTAATTTTTTCCGGTGTTAAAGCTAAGTTGGTAAGGTGCGTAAACCCGCTGAAATAGCGCCTGCGATGGCTCAATCAATGGTGAACGACTGTGGGTGTTTTAGACGTGTCGTCAGTAAAACAATTTCGCTTTACAATGTTCGAGTCGAGCTGCATTCTTGTTCGCGGTTTTTTGCGACGACTGTACTTTTTTGTTTGGCATTTTTATGTTGAGAGAATGCTATTATCGTCCTTATTGTTGGTGTATTAAAAGATTTTTTATGAGTCTGATGATCTTTTCGTTGACGGATCAAGAAAACTTCTTTTTTTTCCGTCGCTTTTTGTCTTTTTCTATCAGTTTAGAGGTATGAGAAACAGGGTGTAAAGTTCACTGATCCTCTATAGAAAAGAGAGGATCCTCCGATCAGACGGCTGTTGGGTCTGGCGGGCAACTGCCCAACGATCGATGTCGGGTTCTTGTATTATATGTCCAACGCGCGGTAAACTCTAATTGCGCGATGCAGGATTTATGTGACGTCAGGATTTTTGTGTAACATCAGGTCTTTGACGCGTAGTTCGCATGAGGCTATGTAGATGCCGCCACATCAGCCTTTTCGTGACATTAGACTGCTGTTATTGCAAGGACATTGGTGGTGTGAGGTAGGCCTAGGAAATTATTATCTGAGACATTCTCCGAGAGGAAAGCTAAAGAGGCGTGAAGTAAAATGAATTGGTATGGTATGGTAAAAACCCCTTTATCTAGAGGTGAAACTGGAACAAATCCTTTTCAGCATGTGGCTGAAAGGGATTTGTTCCAGTTAGAAAGTGATAAACAAAGAACTCGCAAATTTTCAAATCACAAATAATTTTGTTTTCTTTTCTCCTTTCTGTAATGAACAAAATTGATCAAAATCTGTCATTTAGTGCATGGCTCCTTAATTGAAACATTGCGAATTTATTCATACCATGAAACTAATTCTTTTTCTAAAAATAAAAGTAAGTATTTAAGAAGGTTACTCCTAACATCGGCTATCTATTCTCGTCAAAATTAGTCCAGCAGTTTCGGAGATTAGCCGAAACAAGTAGATATACATAAAAAAAGGTTTTTTGTTATAGGTATAAATTTAAATATATATTTTCATAAGCATTAAATGCGTAAAAAGCTATTATTTTGAAATTACAAACGATGAGATTCAGTTAAATTTTTCCTAGATCTCGCGCAAGTGGCAAATAATATATATTTTATTACACAAGTGACTTCGAAATATAGGTAGTATCTGAGCTGGTAATCATTGAAACAGTGTATGACTTGTATGAGTATGTACTCCAGTTCATACATTACAAAAGTGAGCATAAATTATGATAGATCGCTACATTTGCGAGCGATTTTACTTACTTAGTTCTTGCAAATTGCGCTCCCTGATATACGGCTGATGTTTATATTAATACTTACATATAGTTTAGTGAAATAAATAACATAATATCACGCTTGTTCTCTGAAGGGTTAAGCAGAGGTGTACCACATAACGCCAGTACACTACAGACTTTAAAAAATAGAAAAACCGGCCAAGTGCGAGTCAGACTCGCGCACGAAGGGTTCCGTACCATTTTATCTATAAAAACGGCAAAAAAAACACGTTTATTGTATGGGAGCCTTAAATATTTATTTTATTGAGTTTTTTAGTTATAGCGGCAACAGAAATAATCATCTGTGAATTTCAACTGTCTAAATATCACGGTTCATGAGATACAGCCTGGTGATAGACGGACAGACAGACAGCGGAGCCTTAGTAATAGGGTCCCGTTTTACCCTTTGGGTATGGAACCTTAAAAAGTGCTGATTATGAGTCTTATTTGAATAAATGACTTTTGATTTTGATATAGACTTACAATACTTGGTCCGAACTGACCATCAGTTCCAATGCCACTTCCTCATCACCAGGGCCATGGCGCCATTGGCATTCATTTGAACACGATTAATTGAACATTTATGTATTTTATATTCTTGTTTAGTAAGTGTTGCGATTATTAAGTATATAATCATAGAATTGAATCTAATTGATCAGTCAAGGCACAGTATAATAAAATAACAGTATTATGTCTCAGCAGGGACCTTGAAACAATTACCTACTGTCGCTCGCCAAACGTGCTAACCATTCTATGAAGGCATAATACTGTTACCTTATTTATACTGTGGCCAAGGTGAGAAAGATTTACATTTTTATGTGTTTGGTTAAATAATTCGTTATTTACTTGTTATGTATACGTTTCAAGTACTAGATATTAAATTATTATAATTTATATGCATGTGTTAATTATAGTGATTTTAATCAACACTGTTAGAATCGGGTTTCAACGAGTTATTTTATTAATTATTCATAAATGTTTGCAAATGTTTTTTTTTCTGAAAAACATAATTAATCTGTTGATTTCTACACACGATTTGTTTGGCAAAGCATCAGATTTCACAAACAAGACATATTTTCTTTACACAAACACACACATACATTTTGACGCATTACTCTTACCTGTGATTAAAAAACCCCAGAATAAAAGTAGCCACTGGCATGCAAGGAAAAACCGTCTTATGTCAAATTTTCCAAACAATGATATGAAAATCACGCGGTGAATTCTATATGTCCAACAGTGGACTGAATAAACTGGCTAAGGTCGTTCGGCTATCGCTGAAAACCAGGGCACCATGGGGTCGCAGCATTATAATCCTAACTATAATAATATCATAAATGCGAAAGTGAGTTTGTTTGATACGCTTTCACGCTTAAACGGCTGAACGGATTTGGCACACGGGTAGACCATGACCTGGAATAGGACATAGGATACCTTTTATCCCGATATTCCCACGGGATCGAGACTTACGCGGGTGAAACCGCGGTCGCACATAACGAACAATCAGTACAATACATAAATGTGTATACAAAAATATATTGATGTTGTGGAGACATGGAGCCTATACTATACCCCATTTGAAATAAGATTAGACATTAAAACGAACCCTTTTACAGTCCGTTCAACCGATTTTGACTTCTATACCGTAGGCTTATGCCTACGGTATAACTGTACGGTGTAACTTTTTTTGCTTTTAATGCTATCCTTATGGATAGCATTAAAAGCAAAAAAAGTTACACAATACCAACTATCTACTGCGGCTGCCATTTATCATGCCACCAACGCAATAGAATTCAAAATCGGTTGAACGGAATGTAAAAAAGGCTTATGTATACGTCTAATCTTATTTCAAATGGAGTATAGGAATACCTGTGTTACAGGTCTCCAGGCTTCCAAACTACTCGGATTATGCCGACAGATGGCGGTTTTGCGTGGATGAGACACATATTTTCCCCCAACTTCTTATCGAGAACATATCTTCTTAAAGAAAGATCTTTGCGTCATGTTTACCGGAAACAAACGTATATATGTTCTTTCTTCTTTATTTCTGGAGTACGGTACGTCGTCGATCGTATTTTTGGTATTTACGTTCCTCTGGAGATCCCACACCCATCCTATGTGTTAAGAACAACCACCGTTTGGTTGTAGTCAGTAATATAATAAATATATATATTACCGTTCTTTCAGGAAAAATTAAGGTAGCTTTTAACATCATCTAATTCCAGATATGACCAGAAAAAGACACGGTAATCATACAGTACTTTGGTGACCGAGCTTTGCTCAGGTGATAACGGAAAAACTATTTTTTCCTGATATGAGACCTAGCTAGATTCGATTTTTGGCCCCCATAACCCCGTAGGGATATTGCAACTTACATCGAAATCATTAGAGCCGTTTTCGAGAACGTGATTACATATATATACTTATAAAAATATTGCTCATTTAATAGTGTAAGATAGGTAATATACAAGAAACCTGAAACGGACAGCAGCGAGTCCTCGGATGAAGACACAGAAAACAGCAAATTGTAGCATAGCACAGCAAGGAGATAGAAAAGAGCCGAGAACACACCATAATTATCTCCGCCAACGGATTCAACGGAGCCAACTGGCGGCGACGTCGTAAAAGATGCCTATCCTTATATAAATATTACCCGTCTCTCCACTGCTTACTCAAGGATGCATATCCGGTAGGCTCGCAAATCCCCCCCCTATCCCGACGGGCACAGTCTTCCCTACCATTACTCGCGCCCTCCGGTCTACTTCTTGATATACAATGGCCTCTGAAACCACATGAACCATGAGGCTCCAGGGGCTAGTGCAAATCCTGGGGTTCATTCGATTTATCGAGTCTGGTTAAGCCACGCTGGAGTCGGTGCATTTCATTAATTCATTAATTCATTATAAAAATATTGCTAATTTAATAGTGTAAGATAGGTTAGCATACCGCAGATATCCAGTTAGTCTATTGAAGAAGTTTATTATAATATTATATTTATTAGTTATAAGGCACCTATAGTTACTTATATCGTAATAAGCTTCTTCATCTGAGGATCGTTAATCAATCTCCTTCCCTGGAAAGTGTAAAGTGTGCGTCTGCGCAATCGCGCCTGCGCCTCTCACTGCAATCAAATAGATAGATTAGATATTATATCTAAAGTAACTCGATGTGCCAGTGCATCTCGGCTCCGTTAGTGTTTAATTTAATACATTTTCCGGGATTTATACTTTAGGCCGAGTTGCCAGAGAAGGAACATTATAAAGAAAATTGGAAAAGTATGAGAGAGGAGGGATGCTGAGACTTTTGCCCAACAATGGGACAATAAAGTACCTACTCTACAGTTTTCTAGGTAATCAATTTTCACTTCAGCCAATTTTCCTGGTTTTAGTTTAGTTTGCTGAACATACCCAACATAAAAATTCAATTTGAGCTTGTTTTCATATGTTTCATGTTAGATTAGATTTGAGAAAATCTTCAAGAGAAGGTGTATGAATATTTTAAAATGGCAAAAAATACCTAATTTCGAATAGTTAAAAAGAAAATTTTCATAAATCCTTCAAGTGATCTTTCTGTCAGCTTGTCTTGAAATAATAGTGTTAAGTTAACTATATAATAATGTGTAAGTTTGTATTTTTGTGTGTTACTGAATCACGCAAAAACGGCTGAACGGATTTGGATGAAATTAGACGCACGGATAGATTATATGACCTGGATTAACATAATAGGGTACTTTTTATCCCGGTGGTACGTTCCCGTGGGATAATTTCCAACCTCCACGCGGGCGAAGCCGGAGGCGATAGCTAGTAAGTAATAAAGCGTCTCTATGGCAATCTTCTCGGCAGCAGAAGCAGGTGAGCAGGGGTGGTGGTCATGTGATAATTTAGTTAAAAACAAATTATTTAAAAAAAACATACAGACGAATTGAGAACCTCCTCCTTTTTGAAGAAGTCGGTTAAAAACAAAAAACCCGATTGCAAAAACCTATAACCGAAAAAAGAAAAACAACCATTAAGTTTTGCAGGCGGGAACAAACAAAGTTACACCATATTTCAAGTAATTGGTTTGTCCCCGCCTGCAATACCTTACAAAAAACTTTTTACAAAAAAAAACAACCGACTTCCAAAAAAAACACTAAAAAAGTGAAAAATTACTTTAATTTTGGAAGTCGGTGTCTTTGCTTTTCAATTTCCGTTTTTTGAAAGTTTTTATTTTTCACTTTTTAGTTGTGGTACCTACCCCACACAAATCCGAATACCACTACCTGCTATGTAAATAACAGTGAAGGAATCAAACAGGATATCGTCTAGATAAACTAAGTGGGAAAAATACATAATATTGAAGCTAACTCAAAAATTACGCAAGCAAAGTTAATAAAATTTATATGGGACCACCTCGGAAGCATGACCTACCAAACAAAAAAAGAATCATCAAAATCAATTCATAATTGGCGGAGTAATCGCGTAACAAACATACAAAAAAAAAAAAAAAAAAAACAGACGAATTGAGAACCTCCTCCTTTTTGAAGAAGTCGGTTAAAAACTAAGTTCAATGCTTGTTTTTCTCTTCTCGGTTATAGGTTTTTGCAGTCATACACCCTCCTTCTGGGGCATTCGGGTAAAAAGAGGAAATACTAGGATAATGTCTAAGGAATAAATAACGCTTGAAAGTAACAATGGTCTTTCTACTATTTCTACTATGACGTTGCTGTGTTTCAAATGGCATACATTATTTTGGGTACTCCCATCAGGAACATGAAGAAGTTTAAATGTAATCCGTTCTCATGATATAAACCCGAAATAGGTACCTCATAGAACCGCAAACCTCATAGAACTCCAGAATATAATAAATACCTAATTACTTGGTACGTAGGGTAGTCACAACACTACGTAGAGTCCAGTGAAGTCGTTAATCAAACTCGTGTAGAGTCCGAGCGGCGCGGGCGCAGCTCTATCGTGTGATTATACTTAATAGAGACCGGCGGCCCAGATATCTTACTTAGAGTAAGGTGAGGTGGGCGGTTGTTGGTCTTGAAGAAATATTTAAATAATTATTTTGAATGGATGGTTGAAGAAGCAAACGTACATCAATGGAAGATTTTTAGAAAAAATTGTATGCTTTATCCTCAGAATTTTTAACCTATTTTTTTTGTTGGTGACGTTAAAGTAGACTTTATTGATAACATGTCAGTCTCTAAGACCTATCTACCTATTTAGACCTTATTCCATGATCATAACTATAGTGCCTTCCAAAGAAAGTTGATTCAAGAGTATAAGTTTCAAAAACATATTACGTTGGTACTGATACATCAACGGTCAACATCGCGGTAGTTGCTGAACGAATCTCAGAATCCAGATTATAGTTCCGAATAATATCGAAGAACGATAAAATGTTTGATACGTCTATCACAAATACACCCTGTATTAATTCCTCACCCAACTTACAACAACTTAATCCAAAACTACCCACGTTACAAGATACATGAACCGCATCACCTCCCCCACATTCCCGCCGCAGCGGGGCGCTTGCGCAGCAGGACGCCTCGTTATTAGCACCTCCATGTTCAAAGCGCGAGCCGACACACCCCCCTTCGCTTCGTCCCACCTCACCCCTGCAGGCACGCAACTGACAGCTCCAGTAAGTGAAATAGTTTTTAATTTTTTAAACTTGGAACTTTTTTAGTTTTTGGTTCCTCATCAGTGAGTCTATTGTTGTTGAGTTTGAGTTTGTTTCCCTTATTTTGAAATTAGAAGAATGTTTTTTATTTCTGTTGAAATAATTTTGAGAAATTTGGAGTTTATCTTGGTTAGAAAAGATTTTATCCCGAAGTCCTTGTTTGGCAGAAAATACATTGTCATAATCTTGTGGGGTAAATACTTGCATGGATGAGCTTCCTTCAGCAGATGTTAGCACGCTAGGTTTGAAGACAAAGTTAGTAACAATAAATGTATTGTTATTTATTTATTTAAACTTTTCGCACACAAAAAAAGGTACAAAGGCGGACTTAATGCCTTAGGCAATTGTTAATATTCATGCTTGTTATCAAACCAAAATAGTAACAAACATTATGATTTGGATTGGCTTGGTGTGCAGACAAGGGTATCGGAATCTTAACTAATATTATAAATGCGAAAGTGAGTATGTTTGTTAAGCTATCACGCTAAAACGGCGGAACGGATTTAGATGAAATTTGGGACATGGCCAGACTATGACCTGAAGAAGGACATAGGCTACATTTTCATCCTGGATCGCAGACAAAATCGCGGGTAACAGCTAGTTAAAAATAAAATAAAGCCTTCTATCCCCTATTTCCTTCTTGAAAGTACTTAAGTTTATGTAAAACACGGATCAGGAGTCAAAATAATACAACCTTTAATAAAATTATAACCTTTACGAGTTACTGTAAGTAAGTATATTTTTTTTGTATTTTTTCGCAATTCACTTAAATCCAATTACAGTGGAGCCGTAAAATGTACAATTGCACTTAATAAAATAAAATAATAGTTGATACTAGTCAAGTATGTGCAGAAGGTTTACCATAGAACCACTGATGAGTATTAACAATTTCTTAAATGCTCTTTTGTTATGTTGTCAAATCTGATTGGTTCGCTGTGTGTTTTAACAGAAAAAAAAATGACATAACATAACATCACGCCTGTAATTCCTGAGGGGTTAGGCAGAGGTGTACCTATAGTACACCCACATATCGCCAGTTATGTTAAAGCCACATGTAATAGGTAGTGATTGATTAATTAGCATTCGCATTCATTGTTAGCAAGTGCTTTCTCATTTAGCGTTTAGCAAATGAAATGTAGTTGTGAAATTCTGTGAAATGCTAAGTGAATTTATTCGTGATTTTTCATACTGTTATACGTCAGAGCGTCGACGCACGCAGCGGTAGATATTCTTAAATAGATAATACACGTAAATATGTACGCAATAAATACACGCCAGGAGACGTCCTAAGGCGAACGCACTTTTTAATTCGCATATTAACAAAATTTACATACTTCATTATTATCAATTGTCGTCTTATTAGCTATTAGCGATTAGCATAGCAAAAGCAATTAGCATAGCAAAAGAAATTAGCAAAGCAATAGCAATTAGCATAGCAAAAGCAATAATAATGCTAGGACTCAAGAATTCACATGCTAATGAAATTAATGCAAACTCGCATTAATTGCCATTACTAGTAATAGGGAGCGAGGTAATTTCCATCAACCGGTCACAAGTCCAGACCTAGGCTGCTACTGAGAAATTCCAGATGGAAAAACCGAATAACACTTTGCCCGACCCGGGAATGTAACCTATAGGACCTCATGCAAAGCAGTAGCGCTTGCGACTATTAGACCAACGAGGGTATTGAGGCAAAATAGATCTTGCAATAGATTATTTATTTATTTATTTAAACTTTTCGCACACAAAAAAAAATAAAGGTACAAAGGCGGACATTAGGTTTAAGTTTTTTTGCTATAAGTTATTAGCAAAGGGGGGGGGGGGAAATCGTCTAGCCACGGGTCACGCTTCATCAGTTCAGTTAAAATTATTGGCAAAATTGGAAATATCGTATTTACAAGCGATTCTCAACCAAAGCTTCCCTGTGAGAAAGGGTTTCTTCTATACATCCTAACTAAATATTAGTTAGGATGTATAGAAGAATCCCTTTCGAAATAAATGCGAAAGTGAGTTTGTTTGTATATCTGTTATCCCGATATCCCCGCGAGATCAAGACTTACGCGGGTGAAACCGCGGGGCGCAGCTAGTATTATTATAAATTAAAGTCGCTTTTTGTGTTTGTCTGTATGTCCGCGTTGTTCTTCTAAACCACGCAAAAGATTTTGATGAGGTTTTCACCATTGTTTAGAGAACACACAACAACACAAGAAGAGAATTTCACGCAGACGAAATCGCGGGCTGAAGTAGTTTTAAGTCTAAAGATAAATGTGGTATGCAGCATGTATGAGAAAAGTGTGGTCAAAATTAAGGGTGTGTGGTACAAACCATTAAACTGAACGACTTTCTCCTTGGACCAACATCATAATCGGCAAAAAAAAAAAACAACTTTCCCATACAAAACTTAATTTGACCAAACCTTTCTTAAACATGCTGTATTTTGTATCTAGTCTTCAGCTAAACTCCATTTGAAATAAGATTAGACGTATAGATAAGCCTTTTTTACATTCCGTTCAACCAATTTTGAATTCTATTGCGTTGGTGGCATGACAAATGGCAGCCGCAGTAGATAGTTGGTATTGTGTAACTTTTTTTGCTTTTAATGCTATCCTTATGCCTACGGTATAGAAGTTAAAATCGGTTGAACGGACTGTAAAAGGGTTTGTTTTAATGTCTAATCTTATTTCAAATGGGGTATAGTCCAATACAATGTGGGTCTTCTGCTTCTGTTTGTGTCGTGACGAACATCGCGTGCGCACACCGGGCGCCTCGGAACTCAAGCGCAGGCCGCTGATTGGTCGGCCAGCCTGCCCGCCCAGTTCACACGCTGATGCGCCTGCGCACAAAACAATGAACACAGCAACCAGCAACCACACATTAATTAACCAAAAAAAAATATAGACCCCTGATAAAAATTGTACCATAATTGTAGGAATTATTCAAATTACCTTTCAAAACTACTCTTTCGGATTTAATTATAAAGAGAGTTGTTATTTCGGATGGTTATTATGAATAGGTTTCGTGTAAAAACGCAATTAAAGATGTCGTTGTTCTATGAATGAAGAGTATGAATTAATTTTCTTGGCTTAATTGTATGCCAAGTTTCTACTTTCACCGGATTGTTATTTGAATGAAGAGTAGATCTTTATAGTTCAAAACAATAACTCCTGAAAAAAAAGCCAAGTATAAAAAATAAAATATCTTTCTGTTTAGTTTAGATCCAGTTCAAACACTTTTTATATCTGAAATATTATTTTTGATATGTTTGTGAGCGTTGATGTCTAATGTTCGAGTAAGTGAAAATATTCAAACCGGTTTTTTTTAACAATTATTCTGAAGAATAGTGTTGACTTTTGTGTTCATTCGTTGAAGGTCGGTAATCGTGAACCGCAGCTGAGTCCTGGAGCGGAGACTGCGTATCGGCAAGCGTAGTGTAGGACGCCCCTCCCAGCCCCAGCTAGATGGACATACGACCTTAAAAAGGTGGCTGGGATAGACTGGATGCGTTTGGTCAAGGACAAGGTGTTGTGGTGCAGCCTGGAATAGGCCTATGTTTAGCAGTGGACTGCGAAAGGCTGAGTTAAGTGAATAGTGAACCACTGGTGTTTCAGAGCATCATAAATCACAGGAGCCAAACGGCTGAACGGATTTAGATGAAATTTGGCATGTGAGTAGACCGTTACCTGGAATGTGACATAGGATACTTTTTATCTCGATATTCCCACGGGATCGAGACTTACGCGGCTGAAACCGCGGGGCGCAGCTAGTAATCCTTCCTATAATATTATAAATGTGAAAGTGAGTTTGTTTGTTTGTTACGCTTTCACGCTAAAACGGCTGAACGGATTTAGGTGAAATGTGGCATGTAGGTAGACCATAACCTGGAATAGGATTTCTTTTTATCCCGAAATTCCCACGGGATCGAGACTTACGCGGGTGAAACCGCGGGACGCAGCTAGTAACACATAAATAAACACCCCTAATAATAATAATAACACCTGAATTCCTCAAAGTATAAGGCCAGACTGGTAAGTCTGGAAGTGGTAAAATATGGGTGTACTACAGGTATATAGTACACCCATATTTTACCACTTCCCAGTTAGGGGAGGCCTATTTCCAGCACGTCCAGTGGACGTCTTCCGGAGTTCCGGCTGAAAACATGACGTTTAAGACCTATATGATGAGGCCGATGTAAGACTCCTGGCTGCTACTGCGAAATTCCTTATGAATAAAAGTGACCTAATTGGAAATTGTACCCAGGATCAGCAATTATCAGTTATAATACAAATACAGCAAAAAAAAAACTATAAGCCGTTTATTCTAACACTTGACAAGTAAAACGGTAATACTCGTACCAGTCAGACATAGTACGTAACACGTTCGTGTCGCATCTGATATAGAACGTAAATAATAACGGTTCACTTGAGCGAGGCGTGCAAACGTCGCCGCAAATTAAAAAGTTTACATTTAATCATACGTAAACTACAACTACTGGTTTGGGATTGAAAGGTTTGTGTTAATAACTGTTGTTTAATGATTACAGTATCGTTTGTGTTTGTAAACGTTACATTACATAATTACAGGTTGATTTCATTTTAATTCCTGCATTGACATTAAGAGTAAATATCAACTAGTTCTGTGTCCCTATGTTTACCGTTTTGATGATACATTAACTGTAGAAGCACTAGAACCCTCAGAAAATGCTCAAAATTGCCTGTTTAGACCGCTGTCATTTGAGGCCTATTGTACAATTAATGAAAAAAGAAAAACATAGGGGCACAGCTAATTTCCTTTTTATTCAATTTTTCAAATATTTTTCAATTTGGTCCATTATTGGAGGAGGAAATATACGAGAGCCGAACCTCGAATTATGACTTTTTGTATGGAGCAAAGACCGACCCTATTTCCTCTTAAGTGTGTGACTTAAGACGCTGACAACAGATAAACCGCGGTCACTGTCGAATTGCATAGAAAAGAAAGAGAAGCGCGATGACATAACGCTTGGAATTTATTGCAAAATATGAAGCAATTATCGATTTATTCAAAAATGAGTTGAATAATCGAAAATTAAAAACAACCAAGTTCTACATTCAAATTAGACGTTCTTTTTATTAATTAAAACACCAACGTAGGTTGATATTTAATACAGATATTTTGGATTAAGACTGAAGGTAAGAGTTTAGTTTACCGTTAATTTGGGTCGAGATTTTTTTTCAAAACGT
Organism: Lithophane ornitopus; assembly: GCA_948473465.1. NCBI lineage: Eukaryota > Metazoa > Arthropoda > Insecta > Lepidoptera > Noctuidae > Lithophane > Lithophane ornitopus. The sequence goes on along the minus strand of OX419622.1, from coordinate 13,153,160 downwards.
GTTATGGAAACAACGCAGTTCTGAGAAATATGTGCAAGTTACAAATTTTATTTTTCCGCTATCACAAACTATATAGATTTGGCAATTTTTTTGTTTAAGTCAAGCTTACTTTTACCGTTTGGCTGTTGTCAGCGCCTTAAGAGGAAACCTAGGAGGATCCTGTTAGACGTATTTTTCTTAAGTACTTGGGCGACCAGGCTCTGCTTGGGTGAAAATAGAGAAAACGAATTTCCCCATATGAGACCTAGCTAGATCGACTTTTCGCCCCCATAAACCCCTATATTGCAACTTTCATCGAAATTGTTAGAGCCGTTTTCGAGAACGTGATTACAAAAATATATTTATATACAAATAGTATAGAATAGGATTAACAATTAGGTACCTATTTCATTAAACAAAACAAAAACATATCTGTTAAAGATAATGATGGTCATGCAGACTAGGTATTCCAGATCACGATTGTAAAGTCTGAATCTAAATAAGGTAGATAAACATGTATTGGTGCATTTGGTTAGTGCATTTTCAATTTCAGTTTCACCAGGATTCCTAAAAGGAGTAAAATATACAAGAACATCAACAAAAACTTAAGCCTTTATCTTTAATTACGCTGAATCATTTAATTATATCCAATTCACCTTTATATCTGTCATAAATAACCCATATCCAAAACATATCAATAACTAACAAAGGAAAATCGAATAATAGTAAAAAATAACTGTAGCACGCCCACAAACAACTACCAACCCTAATTAAATACACACATGTGCACATACACACACACTCTACTTGCACACACATAAGTTCACAACACACACACGGGCTCACATAACTTATTAACACATCAAGTCGGTGCAACGGGACTCTGGAGAATTATTATTTAGCCGCTTAATAATGGAGTCATCATTTCGTCCATGACAGCTTCACACCTTGAGACGTAAGGCGAATTGACTCTCTTTATTATACTCTCGGGCTGTTTTTGTTTTTTTTTTTTGTTTTTTTATTCACTCCATGTTGGGTTTACGAGCGCGCTTTGTGAGCCGCACCGCCGCGAGAGAGGTGTTAAAGAGTCCACGATATAAGAAGATAATCTAAATTGTTATACAGCTTTAATGAATTGAACGTAAAAATAATTAAGATAATGAACTAAGTTTAACGATTTGTTAAGAATGGTCGACAAGTTAAAAGATAATAATTTGATGCAGCAATAATGCTATTGTTGTTATTGATTCGGATTGAGATTTTGATAACTGTGTTGTACGTTTTTTCTGTTCTTTATTAAGAGTTTTTACGTTTCATTATGATAGATCTTTTATTTTTTTTCTTACGTTATTTAATTTTTATTATAATTTAATAGAAACAACTTGTTAGTAACCTGTTACAAATCTTTTATTAGTTGTCATTTTAAATTGTCGTTAAATCTCTGTGCATTTGTTTTGTGGTAGCAATCCTAATTTCGGATTTATAGTCTTAAGTTCGTCTATTTACTATTAGATAGGACAATAGTACATTACTGTCACGGCCGGCTGCCTGCAGATATGAGTTTTCATAGTAACATTGCCGGCCGCCTACTCTTATAGGTATATTTGACCAGCTAGCTTACTGAGTAACACATTTTCGTAAACGATTCAGACTAATCTGTTTCATTTTGACAGTTCAACAACATTCAATGCAATATTTACGTTGTTGACCACAATTTTCGAACATGAAGCAATGTATTAGCAATCTGTTTCAAAACGAGTCGTGTAGTAAAAATTTTGGTTTTATCTCGAAGAAGGTTGCCAAAATAATGCTCGAGTTACCGAGCATGTTTGAGAAAAGTATTGTATTAATAAAAGTAATTATTGTCTCATAATATGTTCTCTTCATTTAATAAACAAGAATATCGAAAACTGTTCCCCCTTCTAACATCTGCCGCTGATTTCAGTTATATGTATTTTACGGTGATGTTTACGGCTACAGTAATGGCCGTCTGGGATAATAGGATTATTAGGTTCGTATGGTATCGGCATTCGGCCATATGCTGAGAATTTTAGACACTAATTACCATAGTAAAAAAACAGTGAACATTATAGGCCCGTATGGAAAGCCGAATTGGAATTAGCTTTAACGCTAGGAAGTGCAAAGTTAACATGAAAATCATGAGGGAGGTGAGAGAAGGGAGATAGAAAGGAGAGAGAGAGAAAAGAGTATTCTATGTTATAGTCCTAAGTCATTTATTCATGAACAATAAATTGTGTCTGTTACATGGTTAAAAGAAAATAATATTACAGGCTAAATATTACAACAATGCATAAATACAACATATTTTAAAGGAATTTCGGAATTTCGTTTTAGTAAATGATGATGATGATGATGATAATGATGATGATGATGATGATAATGGTGATAATGATGATGATGATGATGATGATGATGATGATGATAATGATGATGATGATGATGATGATGATAATGGTGATGATGATGATGATGATGATGATGATGATGATGATGATGATGATGATAATGATGATGATGATGATTGCCAAGAGCCTCGACCAACATCTACGGGGGCTCTCGTTAGGCAGCTGGATTAAGAAAGCGGTACTTCTGGACACGGCCCGTATTGTTAGAAGGTTCCTCTCTCTGGAGCCCTGACCGCCGGTAGCTTGGACCCTGTTCCCGATACCGGTGGGCTACTATTTTTTATATGTTTTTATATTCTAATATTTAAAAATGTAATTTATATGTAACTTTATGAAATAAAAGGAATAATAATGATGATGATAATGATGATGATGATGATGATGATGCTGATGATGATGATGCTGATGATGACGATGATCTTCGCCTTCTTATCATATGGTTAGTGACTAACCTGGTGTCAGAGTTTTAAAGCCGCCCATGGGCCTCTGACTTCGCTTCACATGCCGTTGAGAAATATCTCACAGGCATGTCGGTTTCCTCACGATGTTTTCCTTCACCGTTTTTGAAGCAAGTTATAATTATAATCGATATACGCACATGAATCTGAAAAGTCAAGGTGCGTCCTTTGAGATGTTGATGATGATGATAATGACGAATAAACAAAAAAATACATGTTTTTCTTTCTTTCTTTCTTTTCTATGAATAGATATCATTATGCATAATTATACTCTTTAAGTACAGTCGACCGCACGTCGGTGGTGACACTTTGACCGTGAGCTTGTCTAGAGTAGTACGGAGTATCGATAGAATAAGAAGCCAGATTATATTGGCTCTGTTTCCATTGACGTTCAGCCTGTTGTACTACAGCATCCAAATCATATAAAAACTATTCTACACAGCAATGTAAAGAAACAGACCAACAAAAGCTACGGTCATTTTACAGCTCATATCTCAAGTACACTATCGAGCACAATAATCTTACCATATCAATACACTCTATAGAAGATTTCACGCCGCCTCCAAACATTTTTATCTTCTAATTTATGCCCGAAGCTGCCCGAAGGTCCCCGAAGATGTCTGAAGGCGTTCCGAGCGGCTAATCGGTTCAATTGTTGGAATCAATAAGGCACCGCTCGCTATCGAAGATCGTTATAATATATTGTGATTCAACTGCGCAGTTCTTTGTCAACTTTGTATTATTAGCCGACGATTTGTTAGGCTTTACTAGGTCAGCTGGTCGACGGATTTGTTTGTATGTCATATTTTATACGTGTTAATGCTAGTTAGAAAGTACTATTGAGGTATAGGCAAAACGCCTTGTATGAACTTTTTTTCATTCAGAAAGCCCAAGATTTTTGTTGGTTCTTTAAGTAGGTATCAATGGTTCTGAAATCAACGTTTTTGAGATATGAACTGAAGATTTAATATGTTTTATTATAGAATAGATAGCTTACCTCGTCTTTGTCGTAAAGTAGAGCGTCTGAAAACGGAGATGAAAAAAAGTTACAAAAAATTTCAAAATCTACTCATTAATTTCGATATAACACCAGTGACATAATTATCTAAATCCACTCACCATGCATAGGTACAGTAGACCGCACATCTTTGCCAACAATTGGACTTTGAGCTGGCCTATTCAATTCAATAGAATGCCAGGCCAAGGCCAGGGTTATACTGAATTTTTTACCACTGGCATGCGGTCAAAGGCGGTCGGTCGGTGACGTGTGGTTTCGGGTCGGGCATAGTGGTTTTGGGTTTTTCCATCTGGGAACTGGAATTGGAATTGCTCAGTAGCAGCCCGGAGTCTCGATTTGTGCCCGGTTGATGGCAATAGGCACGCCCCCTATTACATGGGACTTAAACATAACTGGCGAAATGTGTATGTACCATTGATACACCTCTGGCTAACCCTTCGGGGAAAACAGGCGTGATGTTATGACGTGCAGCCTTCTGTACATACAACTAACCATAAAAACCTGTTTTAACAATAATTTTATTAAGTTATTAGCAGTAATTTAGCATAGTTACAAGCGGCTACGATGGATTAGACAAGTCTTGAAAGTAACTAAGTACCAATCAAGTTATTTCTCGATGGTGTGAAAACCAGTTTTAATATTAATAACTGGCTACAACAGTCTCGTTAGGTTTCACTTATCAATATTAATAAAATAAATCTATTGATACAAGGTCAGACACTCCTTCATTTTATTACTCGAGATGCACTTGGCTTGAGAAATACATTTTGGCGTATTTATAAATGTTGCTAAATACATATACAGCGTGTAATAAAAACCCTGAACGATTCGAAAGGGGCGCCTACCTAGGAGTACCGCAATAACATTGCTAAAAAACAACCGACTTTCAAAAAAACACTAAAAAAGTGAAAAATAACTTTAATTTCGGAAGTCGGTGTCTTTGCTTTTCAATTTCCGTTTTTTGCCACCGACTTCCGAAATTAAAGTTATTTTTCACTTTTTTTGTGTTTTTTTGTAAAATAAGTAAAGTCGGTTGTTTTTTTTTTTTGTAAAATATTTTTATTTTTCACTTTTTAGTTGTGGTACCTACCCCACACAAATCCGAATACCACTACCTGCTATGTAAATAACAGTGAAGGAGTCAAACAGGATATCGTCTAGATAAACTAAGTGGGAAAAAATACGTAATATTGAAGCTAACTCAAAAATTACGCAAGCATAGTTAATAAAATTTATATGGGACCACCTCGGAAGCATGACCTACCAAACAAAAAAAGAATCATCAAAATCGATTCATAATTGGCGGAGTAATCGAGTAACAAATATACAAAAAAAAAAAAAAAAAAAAAACATACAGACGAATTGAGAACCTCCTCCTTTTTGAAGAAGTCGGTTAAAAAGTAATCAAAACGGAAATGTTTCGATTTTTCTGATGAGAAGTGTTCTCATCAGAATCGAAACACTTCCGTTTCTAAATATACACATTTTTCTGATAATCCTTACAAAACATAAACTTTCAAGGTGTTTCGATTTTTCTGATGAGAAGTATATATTTTTTTTGTGAAAATATGAAAGTTAAAAGTGAATGTGAAAGGACTATTTAAAATTAATGTTTTTAGTACCAAAATTACCCCAATTTCATTATAAATTAGCAAATTTTCTACAGAGATCATAAGTTATGACTTGTAGACATCCGCTAAACGCTGGCCGCCAGAGCCCAATGTAATAAACTCGTAAAATTCCCAATATTTGGCGATTTTTTAAAATATTTTTTCCAAAAAAAAAAGTCATAAATAGACTCTCAGTATGATTCTTCACAACACCCTCACGGAGTTTTTGTTACACGCTGTACGTATATTTTTCTATTGCGGAATAGGCATGTTCTTGACCTCGATCTCGCCTGATGGAAAGAGATGGATGTGGTCTATGATAGAACAAGCGTGCCCAGAAGATACCTGTTCACTCTTGCTTTGAAGGCTGACGGGTTATATCCTTATCCAAGTACATATTATAAAACAAATTCCTCCGCCGCGTCTGTCTGTCGTCCTGTTCGCGATAAACTCAAAAACTACTGCACCGATTTTCATGCTGTTTTCACCACAGGATAGAGTGGTTCTCGAGTAAGGTTTTAGTATATAATAACTGACATCCACGGGGTGAAGCCGCGGGCATCAGCTAGTGTGGAATAAAACAGATGCTGGCAGAGTTTCACATTATAAATGTGGAGGATATAGTTAGATTTTATTTGAAAGTGTGATTGATTATGTTTGTAAGTTTGAATGATTCGTCATTATGCACTGAAGTTTAGTTAGTATGCAATTGTTTTTGTTATGAAACTTTTTCCAATTGGAATATTAATTGAGATTTGCATTTCTATTTATTTATGTATTTATAAACTCAAACTCAAACTTAAAGCATTTATTTCAATTAAACCATTTACAGGCACTTTTGAATTGTCAAAGAGTCGGTCAGTTAGTCAGAGAGTTGAAGCTAGTTGCCCATTCCAAAACGTAGATCTCTATGGAGAAGAACGGGCAAGAAACTCCAAGGACACTCTTTTAAAAATGGATATGGATATTACAAAATCCTGGGTACAGTATTCATGTTGCTTCTATATGTGAGAACAATGTAAAACAAAAAAAAGAATCAAAAGCAATTCAAAATTTAAGATTAAAAATAAGCTCTGGCAAATAAGAGGTGACCAGCCTATAGTTATTTAAAGCCTTACCAACTAAACATATACAAATACAAATTCGTTTATTTCATAATGGTGTTTACATATTGTTGCTGAATGGCGCCTCCTTTTAAGCAGATAATGCCTGTGATAGAAGACATACACATCATTAACCCACAGGTTTTGACAAAATTATAGATCTAGCATGTACCTAAATTATAGGAAGGCACGGCACACTATTCAGTAGCGTATTTGTCTCTATTATCTATACTGAATTCTCACTAATACATATTATAAATTCGAAAGTGAGTTTGTTTATTTGTTTGTTACACTCTCACGCTAAAACGGCTGTACAGATTTGGATAGAATTTGGCAAATTTGGCACAGGGGAGATCATGACCTAGGTTAGGAGTAAGTTTATCCCGATATTCACATGGGATGAAGACTTATGCTAGAGAAACTGCGGGGCGCAGCCAGTAATATTATAAAGATAATGCTTGTTTGTTTGTATGTAGAGGGTAACAGCGCGGGCGGATGATGCGATGCGACGCGGAGGGTCGGGGGCCGAAATTTCATGCGGGCGAAGAGGCGAGCAGAAGCTAGTAGGTACATTATACATACAAAGAAATTACTATAACCTGGGTACTATCAGTACTAAACTAATAAAATAAATTATTTAAAATAAAAAAAACCCGACAACAAAAACCAAAACCGAAAAGAGAAAAACAAGCATTGAACTTTGTTTTTTGTAAGGTATTGCAGGCGGGGACAAACCAATAACCTGAAATATGTTGTATCTTTTGTTTGTCCCCTAAATATGCTGTATATATGGAATGAACTCATTACTAGCTTTTATTTGATACCAATATTGTTGTAATTTAATTTAAAAAGACCTTCCACTCCGTTTTTTTTGTATTTGCAGATGAAATATATAAAAAATATATAGCCTATGTCACTCCCACAATTAAGACGAACCTAACGACACCTCGTATGTTAAAATCCATCAAGCCGTTTAGGCTACAAAGCGTGCCAAAGAAATAGACATACACACATACAAACATTCAAACATACATACATACTCCCGAAAAACATTACCCTCCTTCTGGGGCAATTGGGTAAAAATGAGTTGCGTTTGTTTTAATTAAGCTGTTACATTATAGATCAGATGTTATGTTGAATATCTGATAGCCAGTGTAGGGTAAAAATTACTTCCAGTTGGAAAAACAAAGTTAAAGCATCAACTTTTTTCACACTAATAACATTGATTAACGATAATTAACTTCCAATATGTACTTAACACCGCATTAATTCAAGATCACTCGCTTGATTTGCATCAATTAACATTATCAACATACCCAACATTCTTAAACTTTACTCTTTATGTGGGAACTCAACATCTACATACATATTTATACCAACTTATTATCCATTTATTTATAACAGTCATCGTATTAATATTAATAATTTATTTTCCATCTTCATGTAAATTGCTTTCCAATATCTAATGTCAAACAGGATTGAGAACTGAGAATCGACTATACTTGTACAAATTCTACCAGAATAAATGGGACATCAAAATTGTATGCTTATTCCCCATAAGGGTTTAATACAAAAATGGTTAATACAAACGTTATGTCATTACATTATGACGTGTCGTGTGGACGATTTTTATTGCGCCTGCGCCGAAAGGTTTCTGATTATGTCATTATTTATAGTGATAGAGAAAGTGTGGTGTTGATGGTGACCTATGACTCTGGGTGATAAGTTAGGATAATGTCTGTACTTTTTTTACGCTGACAAATTAACTAAAAACATGTTTTGCAATGAGACTGAGAGGTTTTGTTTGATGTGGTGTTGATGGGTTTATTCGAAGTTAGGTACTTTGTACTAATAGTTTTAAGTCTTAGGGCGGATTTCACCAATGAAACTGAACGCCATCAGCACATCTAAAATGCGTTCAAGAGCTGTCAGTGTCAATATTCCGTAACAATGATGACATGATCTTGAACGCGGTATAGATATTTAGTTTCTGAGGTGTTTGCCTCAGTCTTACATAATTCATAAGGGATAAATACGTACCTAAATTGCGTGGTTTTCTTGTAACTTTAATATATAGTATGTTAAATAACGAAGGGCGTTTATACTTACATGCAAACAGACAATATTACCGTCCAATAAAAAAAAGGTTTTTTTTTTTGTAGTAAAATATTCACAATAAATATTAAATTGATACGTAAAAGAAACACTCTACACGCACACTTGTCACACGTTTCTTTCTTCGTTGAAATACAAGTGTGAGTGTATAGAGTGTTTCTTTTAAGTATCAATTTAATAGTTTTGTGAATATTTCACTACCGACATTAAAAAAAAAATATTTTTATTTTTATTGTTAATAATTTTTTTTGCATGTTTGCTGTATTTAACCGTAACTATGGTTTGTTATCATAACTGTACATAGATGGATCTGCCACCATTTATGTACAGTTTTGGCAACACAATGAAAAGTAATTAACAAAACACATAACGGGTATCAATTATTCGGCCGCATGTGTAAACTTAACAGCAAAACTCACACAGAAAACATAATTAGCAATAAATTTAATATTCAATTACTGTAGCCAGTTAATTAACTCGTAGCCGTCATACAGTGTAATTTAATTATATCTGTCTGTCCGTCTGTGGCGTTGTGTGCTGCGTTGGCGCATCGTAGTGCACTTTATGTTCACATTGTATGTAGTTTGTTATGCATGACAACTATTATTAGTTATTAGTCATAAGTATGTTCCCGTGAATTTATTTTTAAAATTGTAAAACCTTTGGTTTGTTTGGAATTTTAATCAAGGATTTTTTTTACTTGTTTTATAAGTAGTTGAATCTTCGTGGAAAAGTTCTGCTTTTCTATTCTGGTGTCATTTTAATTTTGTGTCATTTAATTATCTGCTATAGGTAGCAGCATCCATAATATACTAACATCATCTAATTTGCTCGTATACCCTTTACAACATGATCCCGAGTTAACGCCCATCACCAAAAACCCCACTAAGAATATCTATACATTATATATTATAGTCGCTTTATGTGCTTGTCTGCATGTCCGCGTTTTTCTTTTAAACCACGCAACAGATTTTGATGAGATTTTCACCATCGTTTAGAGAATTTGTTCCGGAAGGTTTTTGTGTATAATACGTTAGTATTAAAGTTACATATAACTAAGAAATCTCGATGTTTTGTCAAGTCGTAAAAACCGTGCGAATCGGGCAAATAATGTTTTATACACACCTAACTATAGTGACCCTATAGTTACCTAACTATAGGGGTCACTATAGTTACCTAACTATAGGGGTCACTATAGTTACCTAACTATAGGGGTCACTATAGTTACCTAACTATAGGGGTCACTATAGTTAGGTGTGTGTTTATTTTATTAATATTAAATTAGCGATACTGATTGTAAGAGAAAACGCACACGTATATTTTTATTTTATTTTATTTCTAAATAAGTAAACTTACAGCTAGGATACAGATAGTTGACAGTTAAGGCCAATTAAAAGTTTTCACTGACAATATTAGGGACAAGAAACACAAGCGAATGTAAGAACATGTAAGCACTCGGAGAGAATTAAGAAAAGATTTTTAAGTTAGAGAATTTAGTGATTTTCAAAGAAGTTTTTACACAGTATTTTTTTAAGTTTGTTTAGGAATATTGGTGGAGATATGGGTCTAGCATAGTAGGTACTTCGTACATTTTAGTTTGTTTTTTACTGTACAGCGGAAGTGTGACTGTAATTTACTTAGTTTTAATTATATTTGAGATAAAAAAAATACCTTGATATGAAAAGTTACAGAAATCGATTCAGTAAACGATTTTGAACAAACTACTTTCATACTGTGCATTAATTCAGTTATACATTGTATAATATAATTTTACGTGACTGGTTCCTTAGTTTACGACCACATTTAGAGCTGGTCTTTTTAATCCTCTTACTTTGAAACAACTGAAGGTGCGCATAAAATTATGAACTTATTTATTTTTTCGTGAGCGTTACCGGGTGAACTTTTAATTAATAAAGGCGATACTAATTATAATAAAAAATGACGTATTATAATTGTCGGGAACACAAGACGGTGCGAGCACGCTCGATGGCAATCGTAAAAAAGAGCCCCGCCTCACATGGGGCACAGTATGGGCACAGTGTGCTACGTGAGAGCAGAGTGGACAAAATATTACATATAAGTTTTGGCTTCGTTATTTTTTGGTTGTGGCCAATTCGGCTTCGATTTCATATTATATCTTAATATAAGAAAGTCATAATATTATTATTATCATAAAATAATAATAATAATAATACCATTTATTTCAGGCGACAAAGGCCCATAGAAAAATACCTTAACCATACATATTATAAACAAAAACTTGTTTGTCTTTGTGCTGTCCTGTGGTACTTGTCATCATCATCAGTCCTATTCGATGCCTTTTCCAGCATGGACTTGATATTTGGAGCGCCTGGGGCACTCGCGCTGACGCCAGCGAAATCCCTTTGCCGGGGTTTCGCTAGGGCTGCAGACACTGGCAGCGGGACAGGGCGAGGCGAACGAGCGGGAAAATAAAAAAACTGGCCTTGCTTTGCAAAACCAGTCAATAGTCAAAAGGAAGTAGGTAAGATATAATTTTTCCAAATAAGCATACCTTATATACTCAGTTCTGTTTAAAGTCTGTATCCTTACATATTATAAAACAAAGTCCTCCGCCGCGTCTGTCTGTCGTCCTGTACGCGATAAACTCAAAAACGACTACACCGATTTTCATGCTGTTTTCGCCAATGTATAGAGTGGTTCTCAAGTAAGGTTTTAGTATATAATAACCGACATACACGCGGGTGAAGCCGCGGGTATCAGCCAGTGTAGTCTAAAGTTATAATGTTATTCAAAATCACAAAAGATTTTCGTCTACAAACTTCACTGTGAGCCCACAGTGCGCCGGCAACATCGGCCAATTACATAAAAGCGTTTCATTTGCCGCTGCAAAGTGTTATTGTGTGACCCCGCGCGATACCATCGACCATGGTTCCACGCTGGTTTACTCCGCTTGCACCCATCCTTCGTGATTTTTGAGTTATAGCTTGTCCACTCTGAAATGACGTGCCACACTACCACATAACCTCAAATTTTATCTCGGTCCACCTTACTACTCGCGGCCTGAGTAAGAGCGAGACGGAGTGGGGTGCTGGCGACTCTCAAGCCTCGAGTAGTTTAGATAATTGCTTTTTACAGTGAAAATAATGGTAATAAAAAAAAAAACATAATATAATTATAACATAATTCATAACATAATTCAGGTCTTATGTTTTTATTTTGCTCATGGTTTTTGCAAAGTTTCATGATCTAATTTGAAGTATTTGTTGAATATCAGCGGTTTATAGTTCGGTTTAGAGGTAACTATAGTTTTTTTTTCTTTCGACAAAATTATGTATTATGTAATCGTGTTTTCGTCAAACCTAGCACCAATTCTCAACTTTAACATATATTTATTAAAAAAATGATGCTGCAGTATTTTCGGCATAACATTAGGTAAGGTAGGCCCTTAGAATGCGGTAGTGGGGCGCGTTATTTAAGAGTGGACAAGGCATACTTACCTTCAAAAAGGACTCAGGGGTTTTCAAGAAAAAACATCTTCATAAATATTGAAGTTGTTAACAACTGCCCAGCTGGTGGAAACATGTACCCTTTTTTTTTGTTTTTTGAATGTGGGAAGTCATCCTATGACTTCGCTGCTCTGGCGGAGCGTGTCAGACTTTTACCCACCCGCGTTCCTTCAGTTGCCTGTTGCCAATGTCCCGGTATCCCTTTCGGACTTTCCCGCAACCCTGGCAGGAAACTTGCTGGAAAGCAAAACACATTATTGGAAGTAGCACCTTGATATTAATATTTACATACCAATTTCAGAAATGAAGTTATCTGGAAAAGAACCGGTGTTACCGACATAGCTTGCAGAGTAAGCACCCTAAAGTGGTAGTGGGCTGGTCATGTTTGTCGAAGGATCGATGGGTGGTGGAGCAGAGGAGTCCTGGAGTGGAGACTGCGTATCGGCAAGAGTAGGGTGGAACGCCGGCGCTTGCAGCTGTATGGACCGACGCTTTGGTAACTGACTGGATGCAGAAGGCAGAGGACAAGGTGATGCGCTTGCGACGCAGCCCGGGAGAGGCCTTTGTCCAGCAGTGGACGGCGATAGGCTGAGTTGATTGATTGATTCATGTTTGATTTATGGCGAAATGTGTCGTTGCAGTAATAATTTATATACATATTTTATACCCCATTTATTACTATTTATGTATTGACTTTTACGCATTGGGATTTGACAACGTGTGTCGAACATAGAAATAAAGTCTCATCTTTGTAATTCTTCCAGAACCCATTCTTCGGACTGAAATACAGCACCGGTGGCAGAGGGGGAAATTTTTCCACCTGGTACCTCTAGTTATCTTTGCTCATAACTGGAGGTATCAGGTGGAAAAATTTCCCTTAGACAACTAATTTATTCTTTATTTTTATCATAACTATGTATAGGAAAATACATATTATATTTAAGCAAGATACATACCTACAAAAGTAACATTTTATACAAACACATACATGGCAACTGACACACTTCACAAGCTTTTGTTTATTTTTTAAGATACCTTATAGCTGCAGGCCAATTCTCGTGCTTAAAAAACGTTCACATTCAAGTCGCAATCTGTCAAACTTGTCAAAAATGTTGGTAAATTCATAGTAATTTCTTAAAAAAAACGGGAATTGCCTCTCAGATCACTGTCTCTTAAGATACAGCACTGCTGATCTGTAACCATCTCACCGTGAAACTTAGGTGAAGTGAGCGTGGAGTGAGCTGTCATTGTCATCGATATTACCTACCTGCTAAGGCAAAGACAGTTCACTCCAACCTCACTTCACCTAAGTTTTCACGGTGAGATTTTTACAGAATAGCACAACTGGTCAACCTAGTTTAAGAGGCAGGGCACAATCTATTCATGTACAAACCTTGTGGTTACTGCATATATTTAAGACCTGTCTTTACTCTTTGCCAACCATTTGTTATTCATATTTAACCTAATTTTAACCAAATCAAATACCTTGAAATAAATAAAAAATATTATTATTTTATTATTCTTTGAGAATTATACCTACCGAGGAAGATGGCTAACTTTACAGTTAATAAAATCTTGCAAAAGACCGGAAATACCAATATTCAGTCAAGAAAACTTGGCATGATTTATACTGCATTCAATATTTATAAGTTTCCAGGATTAAATCAAGGTACAGGATAGAGCCCTCCAGTATCTGGCGGTCAGAGAGTGAGAGATCCGAAACAAATGGTCACGTATGCGCAGTATTAATTAATGAATGCCATTATTCTTGCCTTATCCAGCTTCAGTGCAGTCTTTGGAGTAAGCGTTGTTTTTGAGGCAAAAGGCCAAATATAGAGGCAGATGTACCTGGCTTTTGTATTGCTTTTCAGGGAATTCGGAAAGGAATGATACCTATAATATTTTATGTTCTTACTTCATATAAATAATATCTTCTGTTTAAAAATAGATACTTAGATTACTAAATATTCATTGGAAACTTGAGGAAGGCCTTCGTGAAGATCGCGGAACGACCTGGACGTATTTGAGGGGTAATAATGAATATGCATGTGATTGAAGTGAGAGTCAAGTTTTTTTTAATAATCTATATTACTTCAGAATTATGCCTCCATCAATATTTTTGAATAAAATTTAATTTATAACGAGGATTTTTTTTTTGAAGGTGTCAGAAAACAGTGGGAAATTCAAATACTTGAAAAGCTACGCTATTGGTCAGAGCGGATTTGACGTAACAATCTATGACAACAATCAAAATGTCAATGTGTTTTGTAGGAGTGTTTGACATTGACTTGACACTTGTAGGGGTTGTCATAGACTGTGACGTCACCACCAAGCGCCAAATGAAGGGCGTTTAAAAAGCCCGGGTCGGTAGGCTATTTTTAACTTTTTTTTATGTACTTTAAATTGCATTTTTGCCGTCGAATTTTTTAAAACTATTATTTGGCATATTAGGGAATATGCATGTATTTTTTTTACTTAAATTTCACTTAAATTATTAAGCAAGCCCAAAAATTTAAGATTGGAAAGAGAAGGGATTGACAGGAATTTTGCATTGGAATACAAGTTGAAAGAAGTGAAGTACTTAGATTTGCCCAATGGATTATAGTTCTTACTACATCTAAGTGCAATCCAACCACCTAAGAAAAAATAATTTTCGTAGCACGTGATTACAAAAACATTTGTTGCAATTTTTTCTGAGCTATGAAACTAATTAGATTAAGAAGCAAAAGAAAAACAAACCTGATTCAAAATTGTCATTTATTGTTCAACAACATAACTGGTTAGTTTGTAACGTAACATTATAATGTGTCAGAATCAGAAGCCGACAGTCAGAGAGATAAGGCTCTATTGTGTTATTGCTCTGATTTTAATGACGTGTTGAGCTTGAAGCATTGTTGCAATAAAATAGTTCAGTAAAATATTTACCTATAGATAATTATTGCAATATAATAAAAAAAACAAAAATCACACGGTTTTAAAAATGCACGGGGTTTAAAAATGCAGGAAACGTATGGAAACGTAAAGGTAGGTATTTGCTCTGCAGTCGGCTACAGTCGAGACTCAGGCACACCATTTGTTTATCATATAAATTAAATTTATATTGTATGAAGTTTATACCTAAAGAAAAGAAAAAAGATTTATATATTTTTTTTGTAATGAATAAAAAATCAAAAACTACTGGAACGATTTTCAAAAAATCTTTCATCAGAATACTATATTATCACTGAGTAACATAGTCTATGAAAAAGATATTACGCGAAAGCCTTTAGCGGAAGCTAGTCCTAACTAATATTATAAATGCGAACGTGAGTTTGTTTGTTTGTTACGCTTTCACGCTAAAATGGCTGAACGGATTTAGATAAAATTTGGCACATTGGTAGACCATAACATGGAATTAGACGTATTCACATTTCCACGGGATCGAGACTTACGCGGGTGAAACCGCGAGGAGCAGCTAGTTGTTTATAAAAAGCTCGCAGTCTCGGACAATCTCGCGGATTTATCACAATAATAAGGCGTTAAGAGTTTAATAGTTTGTTAAGCGTGGTAACGCCGGCGTAATAAGCGGACTGCCGGTAATAACAGTAACAATGAGAAATAATAACAGCCGGTGTGATAGCGGCCGCGGGCGCCATTAACTGTTTCTGAGCTTTTTGTTTTGAGTTAAAAAGAAATGAATAAGAAAATTATAAGGAAATGTTGAGTCAGGGTTTTAAGTCTCTGCCAGGGTTGCGGAATAGTCCGAAAGGGATACCGGGACCCTGGCAACAGGCAACTGAAGGAACACGGGTGGGTTTTAGTCAGTAAGAGTCTGACACGCCCTTCCGCTCCGCCCAGAGCGGGAGAAGTCATTTGATGATTTCCCAACCAAAAAATAAGTGTTTTAAGTCTGTGTTTCATCTTCATCGTATTTTTTTTTACACTGAAGTGATTAGTGCATTTATTTGGTGGTCGTAGCACTAATAAAAATAAAAACTGAAAATGTTGTTTTACTTTTTTCCAAAATAGAACCCATGTTTTTCTCCGGGTTTACACGGTTCGATTTTAGTTTATAAACTACTGATCAAGTCGAAAGCGATTTGTACCGTCTGTACCACGGATATATGGTCTGAACAGACTTTCAATCATTTTAAAATTCAAAATATTTTTAGTCTGGTCCTTTATTTGAAAATAGTTTTGTATCTAGAAGATACAAAATTAATTTAGTCAATTTAACAATAATTTGATTTTGGATTTTGGTAACACTGATTGCGAAAAACGCGTCAACTAGTCTGGCCCTATAGTTGAAAATAGTTTTGTATCTAGGTGATATAAAACTAAATATTTGTTGTCAATTTGACAATACCTAATTGATTTTGGATTTTGGTAACACGCGATAGCGAAAAACGAGTTTGCCAACAAAACACAATTTTCATGTTTTGTCGTGACGACATAGCTTATTAAATGGTGATATTTTTGTAGTGTTTATATATATCATTTTGGAAAACAGTTATGATTATGATGGTGATAATTTCCGGCTTATAAGGAGATGATTGGGCCGGAAGTCAAGTGACAACACCTGAAATTTGCCACGCCAAGCAGCCAATGTAGACATGTAATTTTTATCACCCGTAATACGTATTAATGCATATTATTATTTGACCGATACACACTTACCTTACGTACTTAACCGTCCAAATAATTTGCAAGTAAAAGCCGTTTGAAGTGTTTGAAGTTCAAGTCACGCGCACGTCTGGGCATCGTTTTACAAAATGGTTTTTAATGAAATTTATACATCATCATGGTATTTGACCATTACTTTTTATGGGCGAAAGGAAAGTGTTGAATATGTTCGGGGTATCCTTATATGATGGCAGCAAATTATGCTGGGTTCTGTCTGGGGGTAAATTGTTTAATTGGGTTTGTGTTACCGCTTACTTATTTAGGTGTCTGGGTGTAGTATGCGTATATTGTTACGATTTAATAATTATTATAAAGAAATGGGGGAGAAATGATCAAAGAGCATTAAAAAATTCGTCTGCATCGCTTTCAACAGGAAAAGCGACCAAAAGCTGGCAGCATTGCCACGTTGTATAGCAATGCTGATTCTTTGGCCAAAAAATTGGCCAGACCTCTGGTCACGTGACCAACCGCTTGGCGATCTATAATAAGCCTATTTATTTATTTTTTGTTTGTTTCAGTCCCGTACTAACCCAAAAAGATCTACATTGTGTTCAACTGCATTAATCGAAGATTTTTTATTGTTTTTTCAGCTGTAGTTTTTCTTTTAGTATTTTTTTTTTATCATGCGCACTTGTTTTTCCAATGGACTTAAGACGTTTGCAGAATAGTCGATATTGGCTTTGCTTGCAATTTTGAAATAAAATACAATACTTATTAAGGTATGTGTTGGTCACTGGACTGTCAGGCCATACCTATAGAGGTTTTTTTTTAACCTCAAGGGACTATTAATTGTGTAAGTTAGCTATAAATTGCAAATCAAAGTGTTGCTGTTGGTGATTACGGTGACGTCATGTTCAGCACAGGATTCAGAAGCCTTTTAATAGAGCGTCTAAAGGAGGGGTACACACGTAACTGCAAGCATGACAAGCATGCATGAACAATCATTTTATGCAAGCGTCCTTGAGCGTCTGTATGATGATTTTGTGCAAGCGTCTTGCTTGTATGCGGCATGAAGACTGGTAGAATTTTCATTATGCGGCTTGAACAAGCCACGCCTACAGAAAATTATTGCAATCAACCGGGCATAAATCCAGACTTCGGGCAATTCCATATGGAAAAACCCAATAACACTTTGCCTGACCTGGGAATCGATCCCAGGACCTCGTGCTCAGCAGTAGCGTTAGCGAACACAACACCATCGAGGCAGTCAACTGCAGCAGCTACCTTTTTACCCGACTACGGCGAAGAAAAAAGGAGGGTTATGATTTTGACCGGTATGTATGTTTGTATGTATGTATGTATGTATGTATGTATGTATGTATGCTCATCTGTTCCCTCATATCTTCTAAACGACTCATCACAATTTCACAAATGAGGTATCGTTGGAAGCGTCTTGACCGTCAGCTGGTTATAGGCTATGTGACGTCACATTAAATTAAAAATGGCGCCCTCTAGAGGATATAAAGTCAGGAACTAAAAAAAAAATTTGTTTAATCCTACCATGTTGGGTATTAAATGAAAGGGCTTAATGAGCACATTTCAAAAATATATATATTATAACCCCAAAAGAATAAAAAAAAATTAGAGTAATAAAAACTAAAACCCAACTACGACTAAAAAGTTATAAACAAGACACCACAGACAGACAAATTAAAAATCCGGAGTCACACTGTTCGATTTATGCCCTAACACGTGTGACTCCGGATTTTTAATTTGTCTGTCTGTGGTGTCTTGTTTATAATTGTCTTGTTTTTAGTCGTAGTTGGGTTTTAGTTTTTATTACTTTAATTTTAAATGATCAGTAGGTAGGATAATATGTAGAGGTGTCCTTCTCACTACGTCTCTAGACTTTCATTTGAAAACCTCATTTATAATACTAGGAAGTAATCTCTAAGCTAAAATAACTCCTTAAATTCCCACCTTAAAAGGTTTTCCGTCCGTATCCATCTCAGGAAGAAGCGCAGTTAATAAATAATATAGTTTAGGCGTGCAATCTGCGCGGTGCACGGGAATACAAATGGCGGGGCGTCACCGCCACGCCGTTGCGCCGGCGCAGATGCGCGATAGCAACGCGGTATAACGCGGGTTTAGTAAAGAATATTGTATGGGATTTCTGTTATTAATGGCTTATTAAATTAGAAAATAACATTTGGATAAGTGAGAAAAAAGCAAAATGATATGACAAGAATCGTTTTTGAATAATCTGTCATCGTTTAGAATCGATTTCAAATTAGGATCATTCTTAAACAAGCGTTACTGCTAGATACTTAGTAAACTTATTGAGTAAAGTCGGGGAAATTAATTGACTACCATCTTAAATTCTCCGTAAATTCGAATCGCAACCGTCATTCTCTAAAACTTGTATAGAAATGGCTGTAATACGTATTTTGTATTATGTCCGTTTATCACATCTTCCAACTTCTAACGTTTTTTCAACTCCAAGCGTCATAGAGTAAGACTTCTAGGGCCTTCCCACAAAAACTTAGACATTTGTTCATCGCGTGTCTAATGTCAGTTTTATGTCAAACTCCATACAGAAATGTCATGTTTGACAGGCGTTTAGGCTAAACAACAAATAAACACGGTTTTGTGGTAATATGACCCAATGTTCCTCGAACCTATGCGATAATATCTTTATCGCCATTTAATCTCAATTGACTTATTACAGCCCATCTAACACCAAGCACGCTTCAATTACCAATCAAAACTCGCCAATAACCGCACAGTATTTAGCACTGGCAACACAAATCACGGCGTTAACCCCTCCACTGCCGCGGGGGTATTTATCGGCACAATAAACTTGCGTAATTTATAACAAGCAATAACAATGTGTGCTGTATCTGAGGGGTAATTTCTCAAACGCACACCTCGCCCGTAGCGGCGGCTATCCGACAAATTAAATAGCCGTGTATACGTCCGGACGGACGGACGAACAATCGGTAGGCTCTACTCTTATTAAATGATAAGCCTCGTAATATTAATGTTATCGTGCTGCGCTAGCGGAGGGTTAAACTGTTTTGATTTTTAAATTGCTATGTTCGGGTTGTTATTGAGAGAGGTTCGGAATTCAAGTTGTTTTGTGAATATTGACATTGAAGTTATTTTTATACGTAACTAGTGGATGCCCGCGGCTTTACCCGCTTGACAAATTATATACTAAAACTTTCCTAGAGAACCATTCTATCCATTGGTGAAAACAACATGAAAATCGGTGCAGTAGTTTTTGAGTTTATCGCGAACAGACAGACAGACAGACGCGGCGGAGGACTTTATTTTAGAATATGTAGTGATGTTCACGTTAATCAGTTAATCACTTAACGGTTAAAAGTTAAATAAATATGATTCTGGAGTTACGCCCCTCATAATGACGTTCGTATGGGACGGCACGGACGACATTTTATTGCTCTGTTCAGTAGGTATTGAAGAAACATCTCCATCTTCCGCTAAAATTATGCACATCCCGTTAAATTCCACCGCGTTCGTGCATTTACATAAATATTGAAGGACAAAAATAATCTAATTATAATTTTAAATCTTACATAGTTCTGGACACCCCGCATCCTATTTTCCTCAGGTCTATAAAATCCTTTGAATCGGCAACATCAATGTCAGAACATGCCAGACTCGGAGTTATAGCGGCTTGAGCCAAGCCTCTTTACATCTCACCAACATTTAGTACTTCACCACTTAATATTTTCAACTCCAAATGAATAAATGTCGATTACGTCACTAGTGTTATGAATAACTTAAGTAGACCTAAACGACCATATACAAGTATTAATATAAACATCTGTCCGAGACGTTCCAATTACCATTTGCAAGTCATTACACATAAATACAGCGGTTAATCTCGCTCCGAGGAAATTAAAGACTTAATTAAATTACGGGCCAAATCAATTTGTATCTTATGAGAACTAAACAGAAATTTAATTAGCGATACGTAACAGAAGAAATGTCAAAAAGGTATTAAGAAAAAACGTACAAAATTAATGCGGGCGCGCATACCTGAGCGCCCGGCACCTTGTGGCAAATTGAAAAGGCCGCGCTTGCTCTCCGAGCTAATAATAAATTCTCAAATAATAATAATTCATAAATAATAATCGTGGAAGAACAAAATAAAAATATTATACACGTCGAAATAATAAAGGATTTGCCCGGGAAGCAGTCGACACGGGTTGACTTTTGTTGAGGATATCAGCGACCGGATTATATGCGATTTGAACTTTGAAAGTTCTCAACTGAAGTGGAAAAAACATTGTGTGTACCTACGCTTTGTTTATAAATTGACGCCCAAAATACGCGTTCGGCCAACACTTAAACGTAGAAATTGCGGGTTAGGTCACGATCGTTACGTTATTTTTATCATAGTATAATAGTCAAGTTAGTAGCAGGCATGCTATAATCAAACAGCATAAAGGCGCCAGTGTGCGCCGGCCCGCCGAACATAAAATTGTTTTTTCGTCCAACAGCTATAATTAGGCGATGCGTTACGTTTTTGTTTGGCCCACATTTCCCGATCCTCTAATTTTTGTGTTTTTTGCCGCTCCTTTTGTAGTCGTTAATATGATTACACCGTTGGGATGATGGCTTCATACGTGTTTTAGGTTATAACTTAATTTGCTTGAGTTACTTATTTGTTTTTTATTGTTGTCCGACTTCCTGAGAGTCTGTCGTGTGTTTTTTGCGGCCGGTCGTTAGTTGGAGGTGATTGAATGTGATGGTGGGCAAATTGTGGGTCGCTCGTACGTCGCGCCGTGCCGTGATGCCGTCCACGTCTCGGCGTCACGTATTTAGTTTGATTCGAATGTTGACTCAGTGTGTCGTAATTGGATCGTAATCTGTTAGCAGAATTTTTTGTCGAGATGATTGCGTTCCCGCGCTATCACGTACACTCAAACATTCGATGATATTGACCATTTAGCTTATTTTGAGCGTAAATTAATTTCTAATGAGGTAGGCAGGCGGCGCGGCCGGCGCGTTAGGGCTGAGAATGTCTTAATAATGTTTCGTGTCTGATGCAATCAAGCGGTTAACGCTTCGTGCAGCGCTGATAAATGACTCAAGTTACGTAAACGTTCGAGCTAAACGCCCGCTGTTTAACGCGCTACAGGCTTCAGCTCAGAAGCTTATCGAATGCATTTAAACCATATTCCCCGGCCATCATAACCTTAACTTCCGTCTCCTCCCAACTCAAACCTTTACCATCTCTCTTCAAATTCCTCCAAAACCCTTCAAAAAGCAATATTTCCTCGCCATGATTTTCATAAAGCGCTGCACTCGCTTCACAAGTCAGCGGTAATGGCGCGGCTCGGTTTGACAAGTAAATTGAGCTTGGACGTGCGACGTGCAAATTGGTCGACACCGCTTGCACGCAACGTGCTAGGGCTTCGTGCTCGTGCGTGGCTCACGGAGTGACACTTGGGTAACACGCCGCCATGAAACACTAGCTTTGAGAACTAAATTATTAATGGAAATAGTCCTCATTATAAAATTTGTAAGCAAAGTGTTTCTTTGTTTCGAGCTCTTTCTTTCTGTCCTGTCACGTTAATTCCTTTTCGTATTTCTTTTGAGTTTTATTTCTTGGTGTCGAATTTGTACGTCTTTCTGAGCTCAAACTGCTCGAATTTTTATATGGAACTATCCTTTTATTTTGAAGAGAGACAAAAGAGCATAGAGTTGACGTAGCCTGTAGGGAATTTATAGGATTCGAAAGTTTTCGTTATACCTGGAGAGAGCGTTCTAAAGAAGTCTGTATGCTTTATAATGGACAATGAAGACGCTGATGAACTGAACGCCAATCCTCCTAATTAAAAACGTTCACATTCAAGTTGCAATCTGTCAAACTTGTCAAAAATGTTGGTAAATAGATTGTATTTTTGACAGATTGCGAATTAGATGCGAATGTGAATGTTCTTAAAAACGGTATACGGTGTATGGTATTGCCCCATTACAAAGTTATATTATAGTATCTATTAAGGCACATATTTAAAATTCATAGCACATCTAATACCAACTAATAATTACAAAAACATACAATAATAAGCCACAAATACCACAATTACTTATGTAGGTGAACACATGATGTATACAACCGAACACAATTGCTTTCCGTGTATCTAAATCAATTTTATTGAACCATAGCACTTGTTATCTAATTATACTTCACCAGCTTATAAACTGACCAGAAACACCGACCCTTGGAATATGCCAAGTTGGTTCAAATCAGGGGTCTTTCTATATTGGTTTTTCAGACTGCTTCTTACAAACGGCTCAGCAATACTGACCTCTGGATTAAACCAAGTTGGTTGAGCTCAGGGGTCTGGCTATATTGGAAGTTCGAGCTAGTTCGCTTTGTATGATAATTTTAAAATCGACCTCGGCGATGAAAAATTGATTTCGGCTGATATGCTTTTGATTATATGGTTGGCAGTCGTTAGATACAATTATTTAGATACAGGTTCGAGATTGTTTTAGGCTATTATGTTAGTGTAGATGATAATAAAGACGTTATACTTTGTGGTGGAGGCGTCCTGTTTTTTTGAGGGACTGCTCCGAGTGTTTTTGACGAACTTTACATATTATAAAACAAAGTCCTCCGCCGCGTGTATCTGTCGTCCTGTTCGCGATAAACTAAAAAACTACGGCACCGATTTTCATGCTGTTTTCACCAATGGATAGAGTGATTCTCGAGTAAGGTTTTAGCATATAATACCTAACCGAAATCCACGCGGGCGATGCCGCGGGCATCAGCTAGTTTGAAATAAATTATTTGATTTTTACTTTGTTCAGATGCTGTTTTGGTTTATTGACCAAATTTACAGTGTTGTTCTATCACCTTAGGTGACATCGATGTCTTATCAATAGGTATTCTTGTTGGCCTTAATCCTCGTGCAAACTGGCGCGATATCGCGAGCGCGACAGGCAGTGCGACACTTGTCGCGCCCGCGATATCGCTGTGAGCCTTTAGGCTTTTTGCTTCGTATTTTTCCTGGTTGCTTTCATTTATTGTAAGTAAAATACATACATACATAGTCAATGTTCTTGTTAATCATAAATTTTCAGAAGTTACAAGAGTCGTTGTAACTGTATTTCGCCTATAAATGATTAAGTTCTCTAGTAGTATAAAAAAAAACGAAGTATCTGATCTCTAAGATACAGGGATACCCCTGGTTTGGAGATCAGGGTTTCAATGTATTGTGCGTAGCATAAGCCGTTTAGTTAATTCAACTTTGTATTAGTATGTAGGGTTTTCTTCAATAATTTTTTTTTTGTGTTTTGACTGTTGTTAAGGCTCGAGCAGACAAGCGCGACACGACGAGGTGACGTGATTCTGGTATAGAAAAAAACCAAGTAGTTTTCATAGAAATTGCGTTACTAGAGTCGCGTCGCGCCTGTCTGCAAGAACCTTTTTTTTTTTTTTTTTGATATTTGGTAATCATCAAATGACTTCTCCCGCTCTGGGCGGAGCGGAAGGGCGTGTCAAACTTTTACTGACTAAACCACCCGTGTTCCTTCAGTTGCCTGTTGCCAAGGTCCCGGTATCCCTTTCGGACTTTCCTGCAACCCTCTGAGTCTGCAGGATCCTTAGACTCACTTGGGTAATCAAAATTACTACGACATAGGTACCTATTGCATTGCAACTTTAAACTTGTGGCGGTATCTACATCGCCACATGTGAACTACGCATCAAAGACCTGACGTCAGACAGACGTCACATAAATCCTGCATCGCGCAATTAAAATTTACCGTGCAGTGGACATATATACGAGAACCCAACATCAATCGTTGGGCAGTTGCCCGCCAGACACAACACCCGTCTGGTTGGAGGATCCTCCCTTTTCTATGGTGGATGAGTGAACTTTACACCCTGTTCCTCATACCACGTACAAATACAGAATCATCCTTACAGTTGAAGTGTTCGTAATCTAATAATATGCAAAGTAAAGCTGTTTACACACTACGCGTGACTACGACTGTTGTAAACGACAACGATACTCCTGGATCCGTCACGACGCGTGACGGCGGAGTTGCAATATCTGTGCCGCCGGCTCCTACTTAGATGGACGATTCCTTAATGGTATAATACCGAATCCGATTCTGTAATAGTACAAACAATCGTGGTTTCGGTAATAATCACGATTCTGTTATAAAACGGTCTTAAAACGTTAGGAAACTGGGAAGACTAACTACATAGGTCTGTTATGGTCTCAGTGCTAAGAGAAATGCTGTCTTCTCATGCGAAACACAACGCATTTTCTAAAAAATATATTTTTTAATTAAAATTATTAACAAAAAAATATTAATAATTACCATCAATCAATCAATTATTATTATCAATTTTTTTCCTGTATTTAATTTTCAATATTTATTATTTACATTTTTAAATATTTTTATAAAAACTCTTTAAAAAAACTTATTATCAATTATTTATTAAGTACTGGTTTCCTCTAAGTATCCTAACAATGTAGGTAGCTACACCGTCGGTAATGTCCAAAATTAAGGGGGAAAAGCTTTCTTCGATCACTCTTTGCGCTCCCCATGACACGGGCGCCATTATTCATTATCTATAATCCCAATCTTGATGCTTATAGTAATCAATGCAATGGTGCATCTATTATGACCATAGACATGCCAAAGCAAGCCAAAGAACCCTAAACTATGAATAGTGTAGTGTACAATAACACACTAAGCTGTAAAAATATCAATATTTCATAGTATTTTTCTTGTGTTTATTGGTTCAGCAAGTGAAAATGGTACGTTTTCGTGGCGTCTCGGAGGTGAGGTAATCACTTCATTATATGCTACCGCCGTCTAGCGTGCAACCTGGATAGGGCGGCCATGAGCTGGGGAATAGAGGAGGACGACGAACATGTCCAGTGTTAACTAAAAAAAAAATTAGAAACACCAGAAATTACAAGGATTCTGGAGCACGATCTCAATCATTGTTTGGAAAACTTATATTACTTTTTCTTGCAGCCCATTATCATATTATATTATACTAATAGGTGTGTCTAATTGGTGACTCTAATTCTGTATCTATATCTATACATTTAATAAAATAGTAACGTACTTAGTCAAAACATACATTGAGGATTTTTTTTAAAGGCAGTCACGGGGACTGCCGACAGAAGTGAAAACTTAAAACTGGTATATATGATATAAACCATCATCATCAGCATCATTCTGTTGCCCTGCATGTATACAAAAAGACACAAAGAAATAATACCAAAAAAAAAAACAAGTATTAGCGCTATCTATATTCTCAAGTAAAGCACTACCGAATCCAAAAGTTTACCATCTACCAGAAATCGCTCAACGCGCCTTAAGAAGTTTTCACTTCAAAAAAGTAATAAATGCGAGGTATGAGAACGATTCTGAAGCCGAAAATATTTTTTTTTTGAATTGTTGTCCTTTTTTTGTTGTTGTTTGGCTTGATTTATGTTCTAGATTTGCGCAAAATAACATGACTACTTATAGTTTATCTTATAAATAATCAGATACAGAAAAATAGAACTTATGTATTGGATACGACGTATTTTAGTATTTCTTAAAAATATTGAATACTCTAATACTCAACGCATGGCCACCCTAATCCTTCGTATTATAGAAAAGAATGGAAAATTGTGAAAAATTGCTTCTTGTTAAGTTAGGCCCGTGATCGTGGGCCGATACTGCTCGGGGGCACTACACTAATCATTTCAGAACATTTCCCTTTTATATTTCATGGGAAACGCGCCCCATGAAATATAACCTCATTACGTTTATGGGAACGTGAATATATTTAATGTAGGCCGTAGGTGATGTTAAGGGTTGGTTGCTATAATATATAGGTATTATATATAATATAATAACCATTTTATATTTACCATTTTATATATATATTATGTATAAAATGGTAAATAGGTAATATGTATGTGTATCTGTAGGAGCTCGTGGCTAAGTAATAACAGCCGCTCGGGTCAATCCATCAGGTTAAGTTACGCTTGCCGGGGTTGGTCCGTGGATGAGTGCCCATTTTCACATATCGAGACTCCTCCGTGCCTCGGAAAACACGTTAAGCCGTTGGTCCCGGCTGTCTTTGTGGATCTTTGACAGTCGTTACGAGTCGTCAGAAGCCCGCAAGTCTGACAACCAGTGTAACCAAGGGGTATCGTATTACCCAGTTACTGGATTGTGGAGGTCAGATAGGCAGTCGCTCCATGTAAAATACTGGTATTCAGCTGCATCCGGTTAGACTGGAAGCCGACCCCAACATAGTTGGGAAAAGGCTAGGCAGATTGATTGATGTATGTGTATCTGTGTAAAAGATGATAATGGCTAGAAAAGGAGTGACTCCCGAGGTGACAAATAATAGAGAAGAAGTAAGGAAAAAGATGGATGTTGCACCGACCACAAATAAATTGGTATAGGGGCAGGCGAGTGATGACGCACACCGCGCTTTGTATATTTCGTTATTTTTTAAAGTATGTCATAGACAATATTGTCTCGCTGTGTCTAGTTTTCTTTTTTTTGTATTTTGGCACTTTGTAGCTATTATTATTTAACCGTGCTTTTGTATGTTGTGTTGTCTTTTGTATGCACCAAATAAACGTTTTATCTATCTATGTATCTATCTATCTGATGATGATATAGCTATGTATAAGTAAGTATATAATATGGAGCATCCATACTTTACTATAATATTATAAATTCGAAAGTAACTCTGTCTGTCTGTACCTTTTCACGCCTAAACCACTAACCGAATTTCGAAAAAATTTGGCAAGTAGTTAAATAGCACCCTGGGGAAGGAAATAGGCTATTTTTATCAACATACCGCGCGGGCGGAACCTAGTTTTATATAGAACCAACAGTCATTTCTTATTCTGCCATCTTGGTCTGAATTATTGTAATTTTGCTCTGGGCTAAAATGCTTCACTCTCTTTTCCATACTTAATTGTCTTAAGAAAGATCCCTATTCACCTTTCATAGCTTACTATATTCACCAGTAAATATGTCAATCAGGTTTGCCAATGAATTTAAAAAATTAGAAAGTGTTCTCATACACACAGTTTATGTTTAACATAAGCTAGACAAAGTATAAATAGGCACACAAAAATCAACTACTCACTGAAAGAATGTCCTTTCAATTTCAACGAAATCGTGGAAAGTTTTTCAGTTCCATATACACGAAGGTATCAGTCATTACTCCCCTGAAACTCATATAACAAATTAATACAATTTCCTGCTCCGACATTTTCATTTCTGAAACGTTTTTATCGGCGTACACATTTAATTTCCTGCTGAAACATAATTAAGTTATGCCGTTTTTTCATGAAAAACACTTTTTTCTTGGAGTCACGAAATATTATTTTCTATTAGGAGAGTTAGAATGGCCGTTTTTTGAGTAAGTATGATTTTATGCTACTGTTTAACATAAGTAAGTAGTAAGTTGTGAATTTGAATCGTAATGTGATCTTAGAGTTATAAGTTTGATAACCTTATATTTTTGGTATATTAGGTTTTGTTAAATGTGTGTTGGGTAGGTACATAGATCACTTTTTCACCTAATAGTGAGTTCAAACTGTATTTGTGTGATTTATACATGGCTTTAAATAAAATGTAATGTTGTATTGTATTTTATTTACACTGTAGAGGTCCTATGTGAGGGAATGGAAATGCGGATTTATACCTATATCAGGAGGTCTTTAACCTTCTTCCTAGTAATATTATAAATGTGAAAGTTTGTGGGTGGATGAAATTTGGCAATCAGATAGTTTATAACCTGGATTAACACATAAGATACTTTTTATCCCGATATTCCTACGGGATCGAGACTTACGCGGGTGAAACCGCGGGGCGCAGCTAGTCTTTCATAAATACTCAATATTTTATTGCATTCCATATGTTACATAGATGGTATAACAAGTAAAAGATCAATATGGACCCTGTCGGGCACAGCAAAATTGGAAATAAATGTCTTTTCTTTCTTTCTCACTAGCCTTGTTAGCCACTAGTCCTGTCACTAGCTTTGTTTACTAAAAATATTAGTAGGTACTTATGTGTCTGTTGAACACAGTACTTTTTATTTCAGAATAGGACCACAAAATAGAATATACACATGAAATAAAGTCATAAATATTACATAAGTGTATACAAATTGTTGTATCACGCCTAAAAGCGTCATTAAACATAACTTTTAGTTTCTCTTAATGTTCAACTCTGATCAGATAAGGGCTCGTCCACGCGGGTGAACGGGCGATCCTGCAATTATAAAGGAATTAGCCCAAAACTGCGCCTTCAATGGGCACAAATTGATATAATAAAGAGTAGTGTGGTTAGCGTTGACGTAACGCTAGGGTTGCTACCTTCACGCGTATAAAAATGAACTCTATAGAATAGAATACTCTTTAATGTATACCATTATGAATTGGGTGCGTCTCATATCATATAAAGTTATTTAGTATATTTTCATTTCAATAACGTTCACAAGATATAATAAACGTGAGTTATACCAACTGTCGATATAATTTCTTTAGATATAACATTTATATACTCTAAAACTTATTTCGTATAATGTTATTGGATATAACGTTTATTTAATCGAAAATCATTAGGCCTATCGTTTAAAATATATAATATTGATACCATTTTTATGGTTAACACCCCGATTCAAAGCAATCCGACTCGGATGGGTTATATTAGGTTAGAAGGTTAAGGCGGGAGCGGAGCGGAGTGCCTGGTCCCCTCTATGTTAGTGAATCATTTGGGTTAGGTTTGGTTAGAACCTTAGAACAGTGACCATTAACGCGCGAAGGCGAACGAGTGAAGCAAGCATGCTGCGGGAGAGGCGTGACAGAAACGAATCGCTGCAAAACCGACTCCACGTAGTCTTGTCTGCCCTACCCCTAGAGTGTTATTTACAATCGCGTAGGCGCTAGAGATAAGCTCGCATGGGACCGCCGGAGCCCCGCAGCGCCGGAGCAGTGACAGAAAACATGCCTGCTGCATGTTGCAAGCTTGCTTGCATGCTGCATGTTGCATGATTGCTTGCCTGCTGCATGTATGGTGTATGCTTGTTTGCATGCCTGTTGCATGCATGGTGTTTGCTTGTTTGCATGCCTGTTGTATGCATGGTGTTTGCTTGTTTTTTACTAGACGTTTTATAATATTAGACTAAATAGGTTTTATGTCTTTTGAGTGGTATATAAAACGATTTTATATTCAATGTAACAAACATGCTTATAAAAAATAGGTACTTTAAAATTATATCAATCGTTTATTATATTTACTCATCATTATATCAAATAATTATAGACTCAGTTGTTATATCTTGTAAATATTAGAGATTTTGTAATTATATCATATATTATACTTACCTTTATGAATTACAGATACAAAAGTAGAAATTTTACGAGTGACACTGTGGGCGGTCTTATCGCTAAATGCGATCTTTTAAAGACAATCTTAATATGGATTATGGATATCTCTTTATAGAATAGAATAATCTTTAGTATGTATACCATTATGAATTACAGATATAAATGTAGAAATTTTACATAGAGTGACATCGTGGGCGGTCATATTGCTAAATGCAAATAGGCTTATGTAGGTAGGCTTTAACTGGCTTTATAATCTCAAATCAAATTGGCAACATTCATAATCAACAAAATAAAAATTATGTTAACATGATTTGTGTTTTCATATTAATTTGATTCAGTCTCAGTTCTTCTATTGATGATTATTAGAAATTAACACTGAATCAAGTTCTTTGTATAGGTTGACTTAATCGATTAATCGAATTTGATCTAGTGGATTGTTAACAAACTTGATAACATCATGCGGTATAAAGCTGATTTGCCTGACCTTCAGGAAGTCAACCGTACGATATAGTTATCCTTAGCTTATTCTAGCATAATCAATTATAAGATCAAGTTTGGCTTAAATAAGTTAAAGAAAATCTTCATTCATTTAATTTAAAGAAAAAAAAAAATTACTATGAATAAAATGAGCATCAAACGCGAGCAGCTGCTCATTAATTAAATACCGAAATTAAAAACAAAACAACTAATTAAGGACAATAAATAAACCTTTTTCTCCGTTCAGCCCTAAGTCGAGGTGTCGCCCAATAATTAAGTGATTACGTTAGAAACGCGTGTCGCCGGCCGCGCGATTTGTATCTCCGTTTCGGGCGATCATTAGCGCAGTGTGGAATTGCCCTTATTCGTGTCCCGATTGAGACGTTGTGTAATTATTGTAATATTCTGAACGTTTTCGTAAAGTTTCTGCTTGAAATTTTTGTGGGAAAAGTTGTGATTTTAATGTTCTGTTGTAAAGTAAAAGGAGGCATAGTTTATATAAGTTATTATAGAACAAGGGGGGGGGATCGGTTAATTTCCTCCGAATTGCTCAGTGTCTTGTTATGACAGTTAGTATAATTAGTGGTGAAACATTTCTAGCCTTAGGATGTTTTAGTCGAGGATAAAGGATAGTATCCTTTGTAACAATTTCCTATCAATCGAAATTTGTTCGAATTTATCGATGCCAGATGACTTATATACTAAAATTCATTACAATAATGACATCATTACTAAACAATAACAGTTATTAGGTACACTAAAATATATTCGAACAAAAAAATATACCAATTAATATAATTTCCCTCAGACGTATTAATTGCTTACCCCGACTTGGTAAAAAGATTAATGTTGGAGATAAGCAGGCTAAATGAAAAGCTGGCCGAATTGAATCATTTGGGTATGAATGCCTTCATTTGCATACACTATAATTAGTGGTTAATGCTGTACTGCGCTCAGTAGGCTTCTGACCACAATGCAAGGAAAAGGAGAGAAGGTTAAGTAAGTGGAATTCTACTTTCACGTCGTTTACACTACGTAGTCTTTGGCTGTTCCATTTAAAGATCTCGAAAAATATAGACTTCGATTTTTGAGTGCAAGACGTATCGAGGACTTACGGTAAATAACCCCTAAAAATACGAACCCAAGACGACCTAAAATAGAGTGGAAGTTAACAAGCATCAGCAAGAATTTAAGATACTGAATCGAATACCTACCAACCGTGTCTGCAATCCAAACATACGCGTAGCCGACTGCGTAGCCAACGCAGCTCTACGCGTAGCACGTAGTGTAGCGTTGCGTGGCGTATGGCTACGCAGCTTGCTACGCGTCTGCAAAACGTATTTACTGTTACTGCACATCTGTGTTAGTGTATTTATTTATTTATTTATCAGGAACAATTTATATTGTGTTTGATACATTACATACTTACATCATAATTCATATAAATTCTAAAGTGAACATGCAGCAATAACAATAAATTTTTTTTAAAAAAAACATGTTTACAAAAATCAATAACAATAAATATCACTTTTTTTTAAATAGAAAATTGGAATATTAATATTAAATTACAGTTCGTCTATTGAGTACAATTTTTTATTTAACAGAAATGCTTTTAGCTTAGACTTAAAAGAGCTAGTAATTAACACATTTTTTAAATCCGGCAGTCTATTAAATATTTGTACAGGTTGGTAATGAAGGCTATGTTTGACAATTACATGTAAATCAGCTTTAAAATGGTTTTGTATTATACCTAATCTAAAATATACAAGAAACTCAGGCTGCGATATCTAAGCTAGTATTTTCTAGGTCATCTTTCATTTATTTAAAAGTTTAGATTGAATAATATTATAATGTATATCTGTCTTATGAAATGGTGGTAGTACCTATATACATCAGACAGCTGGATGCTTTAAACTACTGTATTACTAATTTATATAGTATATAAAGTATTACCAAATAAGATAGAATTTTTGTTTATTTTACGCTCCACGACTCAACTAGGCTGTATGTGTATTAAGAGTAATAGATGAAGTTATATTCGAAGTAGTATATAATTTGTGGTCGAAATTAATGTAAATAACTACGTACGGAGTAATAACAAGAGATTTTATTTGATATTACATTGTATTTAGGTGACGTTGTGTGTGTAATGTGGCTAGTTAAATGTTGGCTTAGGTGTAATTATTATATATATGGTCTCTTAGCGGTCAAACGAAGCTTGGAAGCGATTTATGTTGAATTTAATTAATTATCTTTATAAGAAAGCCCGGTAACCGACATAGTCCGAAGTATTTCCAAACTTGGTGGTGGCTTCCAAAAGTGGCAGTGGGCATTGCTCGCAGAACAGATGGCAGATGGAGCCGAAAGGTTCTGGAGTGCCGACCGCGTATCGGAAGACGTAGCGTTGGAAGGCCGGGACAAGGTGGACCGATGACCTGGTGAAGGCTGCGGGAATGCGCTGGATGCGAGAAGCACAGAACCGGTCGAAGTGGCGGTGCATGGAGGAGGCCTATGTCCAGCAGTGGACATCTTTCGGTTGAAATGATGATGATGCGAAAGTTTAGGATTCATCATAAAAACAATTGAACAGGTTTGAGCAGACGGTTTTTCTGGGATCACCAACCTCAAGACTGAAGCTTTGGCGAGACAGTGCTTCTTTACCCAACCCATTCGTTCCAGCTGCTGAAGATCTCCCACCTGGACATAAGTTGCCTTGGGAAGTCTTTAAACAGACTCCGGACCCAGGCAAAGGAAAAAGCTGTTCATTTGGTGATTCATAGACGACTCGGCCTTGGAGTGTAAATGAGGAGCTGTGCTACAAACGATGATGTCGTGTCCTGTCAGCTGCACGTTACAGGAACTAATGGACGCTAGTGATGGCCACAAACACGAGGCCGAGTTCTGGGCCGAGTCTATTTAGGTTGCCTTCGACCCGTTAAGAAGACCAACTTGCATTGTCTTGGTTTTGCTTGTTACGTTTCCATACCCGAAGAATGCCAAACGGAACCCTTTGCTGTCCGTCCAGTTGTCTGTCAGAGGGATGTATCTCATGAACTGAATTAGGTAGACAAATAAAAATTTCAGAAATTGTGAATTTCTATTGCCGCTATAGCAACAAATTATAATAAAACTTAAATAAAGTTAATAATTAAAGGGATCGGGATACCTGAAACGGTTTTTTTTCGGCGTTTTTTTGCCAAATATTGTACGGTGATAAGGAACCCTTAGTTTGCGAGTCTGACTCGCATTTGGCCGGTTTTTTCTGGGTATTCAACACTATAGCTTCCAACTTTGTAATTTGCGTCGTTTTAGAACTTTGTAGCGGGGATTTCCACTATAAGAATTGAGTGTAAACAATTAAATCATTATAGCTTTGAGGTGCAGAGGAGATGAAAACGACTCATTAAATACAGTTGAACAAGTTATTCCGTATACAGACAGTCAACTTGTAACTACTTTAGACAATTTTGTGGGTATAATGAGTAGTCAATTCTTTTACATCACTCTATTGAATACCAGAAGCCTAAACAGTTATAACGAGCACAATAAAAATGAATATTGGCAGTGTAGAGGAAAGATGAATAGTTTTGCCTGTATACCAAATACTTTGTTCAATTGTACTAACAACTCTCCTAAAGTGTGTTCTGGAGTATAAAATAGTAAGATGCAAAAGAAAATCCGCGGTTTTTTTTCCTGAGATTATTGAGGTTAGTAAACCAGAGTCGTTTAATTAATAACTCGCCTCTTCTAAGATATGAATGTGAATTATGTGTCTTATCTCTTTAAATCACTCTTCCAATTTGCAATATTAATTTAAATTATGACGTGCAGTAAATTATAATATTCATATTAGAATTATAATTTATGGATCGAATTTAAAATTATTTGTGTGTGGTCATTGGTCATATGCCTTAATTTTCATACTGCTTTTTTCTAGTAATTTATATAATTATTATTTTTTTTGCAAAACAAGAACAGTTTTTTTGTCCCATGATATTTAAAAATGAATTCGTTTGAAACTACGCCATCAGTCCCTCTTAAAGAAAAATTTGCTAGTGCGAATCTTCCATCAAAAGCTATTTTGATTGCTGCCAGGAAATCTGTATTGCTTTCATCGTTGGCACAACATCTTTGCAGTATGGCATTTTGTAGGTAGATTCTGCCCA
The DNA here is from genome assembly GCA_948473465.1 of Lithophane ornitopus. Taxonomy (NCBI): domain Eukaryota; kingdom Metazoa; phylum Arthropoda; class Insecta; order Lepidoptera; family Noctuidae; genus Lithophane; species Lithophane ornitopus. Next base: position 13,118,300 of record OX419622.1, on the reverse strand, counting down.
TTCAACTGACATTAACCCCTAGGATAAGACCACACGCCTCTCCCTTACCTCAAATAACATCATTAACAAAACTAAAAGCTTCCAATTGAAAACCGCGCCAAATAACACTTAACTCATAAACGCAGCGAATTTTTTTAACACCAAGATTGCGAAAATCGCACCAAATGAGCGCCAAATGCGCCTCTTAATATAAAATCCCGGCAATTTACCTAAACAGCCGGTTATTACGCACTTCATCCTCACCGCGGGTAATATGTTATACGAATGGGTTATAATAACAGAAATGGCTAACGATGATGCGGCCAGTGTCGAGAATGGCTCGCTATATCCATTACTCATGTGAGATAGATGGCTCTGTGAAAGTCCGAAAGTAACTGGCCGGTAATCAGATTTAATCTGTGCAATGTAACTGTACTGTCGTATTAGCGAGAATGTCAGTGCGTTTTTTTTTTTGGAATTTGTGTTTCGAACGTAATTAGATGAAGGTATTTTTTTTAAAATGTTTTTGTGCCAAGATAGAATTATGTTAACAATATGCTTAGAGACACGCACACAATTCAATGTGCCTAGCCTTTTCCCAATTATGTTGTATATGATACAATCACGTGCTTGATCTTTGACTAGCTGCGCGGACGCCTGAAATATGTGGTTTACTATGGTTTACTATACTATACTATATATTTGTCCTTATTATGCGGTTCAAATGATAAGATAGATAGATAGACCTTAGGTTGCATACTTCCTGCCAGTCCGAAAGGGATACCGGGACCGTGGCAACAGGCAACTGAAGGAACAAGTCTGACACGCCCTACCGCTCCACCCAGAGCGGGAGAAGTCATTGATGATTTCCGAACCTAATCTCAAGAAAAAAAAAAGGCTTCATACTTACTGGTCAGTTGGTAGGTGGCAAATGGGCCCATCTGGTGATGTTATTCAGATTTATGTACCTACTTTGTTCATGACGATGAAAATAAGCAACCACATAAGACTTATACTGTCTAGTGATCACAAGCGCTACTCCGTGCTCCCTCCTACCACGTCGGGTTCGATTCCCGGGTCGGAAAACTCAAACTCAAACTCAAAACATTTATTTCAAATAAACCAATTACAGGTACTTTTGAATTGTCAAGGGGTCGGTCAGTCAGAAAGATGAAGCTAGTTGCCCATTCCAAAGCGTAGTAGGTACCTATGGAGAACAACGGGCAAGAAACTCCACGGACACTCTTTTAAATCAGAATATTGTTACAATATATTGGTAACATCATTTATGTTCAAATTATACATGTGAGTAGGTACAATGTAGAGAAACGTGCACGTTAAAAGAGTCCGTAATTAAACGATAAAAAGAAACAAAACAATTCAAAAATTAAAATTAATTAAAATACGCCGTAGCAGCTAAGAGATGACCAGTCCCTACTGACGGCGCCCGTTCACGAACATGACGCATGGATCAGCACCATTCAGCTCAACCATTTTGAAGGGAACTTAATGATCCAACACACACGCCACCATCAGCGAGACATTAAAGTGAGCATGACATACTCTCTGCCGCCAGGGCACATTCAAGTCAATGAAAGACGTACCTAGTAAATGGTAGCTTTAAAGTACTTAGGTAAATACATAGTGCTCACACGCATGTGCTATGCAGTTATACAATACTAGGAGATTGAATTTATACAATGTAAAGATAGTTTTTACAATCTTCAGCAGCTCCAACAAAATTTTCGAATGCTAATCAATTAGTTAAGCGGCCTGTGGAGAAAGTGTTATTGAGTTTTTCCATCTGTAATTTCTCAGTAGCAGCTCGGAATCTGGCCATGTGCCCAGTTCATGGCGATAGGCTCGCCCCCTATTACATGGGACTTAAACATGACTAGCAAAATATGATGTCAATGACAATATAAGGCCAGTATTAGACACAAGCATTACTTAAATCCTAGTTTCAATCAATGAAATGGCTTTAAACTAGTTTTTAGTATCTAACGCTTGAGTGTAGAGTTAGGTGATTTAAATGCTGGCCTAAGATCCCGTTCTTCCTGCACGGGCGATTTTTTAACGTGACTGCTTTTAATCGCACTTTGGATTATCAACTCTTGGTATTTAGCCAAGGATTGAAAATCCGGCAGAGCGTATCCTAAGCGTCAAAAAAAAAAAAAACGAAATCAAGTACGCGATAAATAATCGACCGGCGGTACACATGGCTACACATCAATCTATACATTTCCAGTTTATGCTGATCTCGCATTGTATAGAATTTGCGTACAATGCGAGGACAGCTTATACTGGAAAGGTATATCAGTGTGTACGAAGGTAAACAACTGCATGCAGAGGTATTCTTCTGCCTATCCATTCGGGAAATACCTACAGCATAATCAGCCTATAACGTTTCCACTGCACGGGCCTCCTCCCAGTGAGAGGGAGTGGGTCGTGATCCACCACGCGGGCCCAGTGCGGGTTGGCAAATATCTACAGGCGTGGTCGTAATTCAGTGGTGCTAACTAATATTAGAGGTACCTAAGAATTCATAACTGGTGCCGCATAAATACGTCGATAATCGTAAAGTAGGTATCTCTCTGAAAGTTAATAATAGTGTGTTATTAAAATTAAATAATTTCCTATGATACCTGTAGGTCTGTAATTATTAAATGTTATGGCATTACAGGTGATAACTTCTTCAGCAGCAATGTATTACTAGTTTAATGTTCCTTTCAGGAAATCTAACTCATTCAGTAATTCACTTCTACTGTATTATTATCCTATTGAAATAAGGTTTTCCTACAATTTGATGCTAACTTATAGAAAAAACTAAAATTAAAACATATTTAAAATTTTCCGCTCCGTACGAAAATAGAAAAAGGAAACTTTATAATTCAGACTATTTGGACTATCTTCTTACTACATTGTTCACCAGTTTTTTATTTCAAAAAAAGAATAGCAAATGCATGCATAGCATAATCAGCCTATAATGTACCAACTACTGGGACACAGGCCTCCACTCTTAAAGAGGGAGTCGGCTGTAATCTACCACGCGGGCCCAGTGCGGTAGATGTCACATGCCTTCGAATTTTTGGTTCTAGGACATGCCGGTTTCCTCACGATGTCTTCCTTCACCGTTTTGAGAGCAGTGATGATGAAATTATTTACACAAAGTAAAGTGCGTGTTTGGGTTCGAACCCACGACATAGAACACTTCTGGGCCACTGCTCTCTCGAAAAAAGAATGACACTCAAATATTATATAATTAAAATATTTATTTTATAAACAGAGCGTTGCAATATTTAAGTTGCGTTGAGCAAACGGGAACCTTCGACTGGGCACTGCTTCTCACACTTGACCAGTATATTTAACCATAGTTTTTAATTATCGACAACGATGCGATCAACAATATTGAAATTGCCGTTGCAAGTAAACATTATAAAGATAAAAGATACGACGATATGTGATAATTACACCCTGCAATATACTCTAAAGTGATATCAGTCATCCATAAACGAAGACTGTCAATCAGATAACGTTTTTGCGACAAAAAAGCACAAAATAAACAAAAACTTTCCTGTTTATAACATTTATGTGATTAAAAATGTATAGTCAACAAAATTGTTTGGTATGCAGGAAAGAAATAAACAAGCTGGTAATATTCATTACCTGCGGGCAGCGTTTCAGTCAGTAACTACACAAAATGTGATGTCAAAGACTTTGGATACTCAAGTCGAGCACAACATGATTGTAAGCGATGCCTGAATACCTACTTAACACTTTTGTTCATGGCTGTACACGAGCCTGTCGTTTCATTGTCATGAATTTTTCACGGTTGTCATCTGTCAAAAGCAGCTGATTTTAGGTAAATGAAATAAAGTCGAGTGTTGTTGACATCACTACTATGAATCATTGGAATAATTGGGTCGTTTTGGTCGAAAGTCTAATTGTAAGGCACAAGCTTCGTTCACACGAGTCAATCTTACGTCAAACTCCATACATAAATGTCGTGTTTAAAAGGTGTTTAACCTAAACAACTGATAAACACGGTTTTGTGGTAGTAAGGGAAGTGTCTGTTTTTAATGACAAAACAACAGCTTTTTACTAAATGCATAATTATGAAAGTATATGTATGGAGGACCTCATGACTAAGTAATAACAGCCGCACGGGTTGAACCTTCAGGTTAAGCTACGATTGCCGGGGTCGGTCCGTGGATGGGTAACGATTTTTACGTACCGAGATTTCTACGTGCCTCGAAAAGCGCGTTAACCCGTTGGTCCTGGCGCTGTCATTCGTGGATCTCTGACAGTCGTTACGGGTTGTCAGAAGCCCGAAAGTCTGACGACCAGTCTTGCCAAGGAGCATCGTATAAAATCGTATTACCCAGTTACTGGGTTGTGGAGGTCAGATAGGCAGTCGCTCCACATAAAATGCTGGAATTCAGCTGCATCTGGTTAGACTGGAAACCGATCCCAACATAGTTGGGAAAAGGCTAGGCAGATGATGATGAAGTGTGGCAGCACACGTAGCGTGACCAGAATAGAAACGGGTTTTGTCGGCGGAAGAATAGACAAAATGATAGATGCTGAATCACAATCTGACATTTTGTTTATTCTTTCGTCTGGACTCGCTGGCTGTGTAGCAGTTGTACTCTTCATTTTAATATCCCCGGGGTACTCGTGGCTATTTTGATGTTGTCATGTTTGCCTATAGCTAAATTCCATAATCTCATGTTGATCGGTTGACGTAGACAGTCTGGCATAACGATGATGAAGCACGTGCTAGTTCTGATTATCTATTAATCCGTAATTATATTGTAGTGACAGCTTGTTAGCTGCTTGATAACTTATCTAATAAGAGCATCGCAATTAGCCAATGCTTTTATCTGCAGTTTGACATGACATAAAGTTTATTTTTGTAGATCAATATTGAAAGCACAGAGATTGGGAGAATTACACTTATGAAACATTTTAATTTTAGGTGCATTTACATTGCTTTTTTTAGCTATTAGCTTAAGCTAAACCTCAACTCAGCCTGTCGCAGTCCACTGCTGAACATAGGCCACTCCCAGGCAGCGCCACCACACCCTGTCCTCCACCTTCTGCATCCAGTCTATCCCAGCCACCTTTTTGAGGTCATGGGTCCATCAGCTGGGGGCGTCCCACCATACGCTTGCCGAGACTCTCCACTCCAGAGGGCCTAGGCAAGTGACAATCGCTTCGAAAGCGTTTCGTATTTCTACAACGACTATCAACAGGATTGATATAAGCTTTTCGATAGCTTATGTCAAGTCTCATACATTTTACCTTTTCCATCATCGTTATCGCTGATAGAATGTCACTTTGTCTAAGGTCTCTGGACTCGTCTGGTCCACCGCCCGGCCATCGGTCCTCCGAAAAATCTTAGTTAGTAGCTATTATTAGTCCAATAACCAGTGTAGTAGACTACCTCGTTGGTCCAGTGGTTGCAAGTGCTACTGCTAAGCATGAGGACCTGGGTTCGATTCCTTGGTCGGGTAGTGTTGATGGAATTTTCCATCAGGAATTTCTCAGTAGCACCCCTATTGCAAGGGACTTATATTAAACATAATTGGTGAAATATTGGTGTGCTATTAGGTACATATCTGCCTAACCCTTTGGGGAAGACAGGCGTTATGTTATATTAGCTACTAGGAATGAGTTCCTGAGGTTTATGTTTTTATTCGATTCATATTAGCTTTTAAATTAGCACAAATATCGGAGATCTCAAGAAATGCACAACAATATCGACCTTAAGCAATAAATTTCAGAAAAAGGACCAAACTCAAGATTTTAAAACAAAATAATTAAAACATTATGTTCATTTTGCGGCCGCAATTACACGGTGTCGCATATCAGAGGCGGCGAACATTTGGTGAATAATTTGTTCACGTTTAAAATTATTAACGCGAAACCATTCGTCATGGCGGCGTGGAGGTCTCATGGATTTGCCAATGTTTTTTTTTACCATATTGTGATATCCAAGAGTATTCGCACAAAAAATACAAATTAATTCTCAAGATTTTTTCGTTCACTTAAAAATAAACCTCGGTTTATACAAGCTTAATCAATTTAATCTTTCGTTAAATGTCATGTCAACTTGTATGATTAGGGTTGGTAGGTATTTATGTAAAACATCGTAATCCTTCGGATCTATTCTATAAAAATCTCTACCGTGAAAACTTAGGCGAAGTGAGCTCGAAGTGAGAACTGTCATTCCACGTCATGCTAGGTATTGACACTATTGACAGCTCTGTTCACCTAAGTTATCACGGTGAGAGTTTAACAGAATAGAGACAGTCATGACTTATATCGAATTCTTCTTCTTTCGTGTCAGCACGGGATATTCCTGCCTAGCTTAGCTGAAAAAGTACTGAAATTAAAAACTGCTTGCTATAACAGGCAAAGCTGCAACTTCAAGAAGCATAATTTCTTTTCTTTCTAATTAGCAATAAAATCTGATTACCATTATGATTTTATTGCACCAGGAAGAAATTAAGTTTTAAAAGCTTAATTATGTGTTTACCATTAAGCAGTTTGTAGTAAAACCGTACATAGTTCATATCGTTACTTTAGACTTCAAAATCTTTGCCGTTCGGTGTCTTTGTGTTTTACAAAATGGCTGTTTAACGCCTTGTTAATGACGCGTTAAATATTTTGTTCAGGGTGTAATCACTGGTTAATGGTTTGCGAGAATTCATTTGTTATTGGAATTATGTTGTTTCCCTTATTTTGATCATTTCCGCGGACAATATGCTCAATTACGACTGTTGCCGAGAGCCGCTTGTTGCCAGAACAGAGCATTACAATAAATTGATTAGCAATGCGGTCTAAACTCTATTAACGTCTCGTTTTGTTCATAAGAAAATGACAGCGACGGAAAAGATTTATCGGGCATTTTAAGGATGCCTGCGCGGCTATTCTATAATTGTTTAGCGCATCTAATGACTGTCTGGGCAGCGTCTGCGTCTAGTCACGAATGAAGAAATAAATCACTGACATGTGTGTTTAATCGTGTTATATTTTGATTCAATAAATTACTCACGTAACATACCTTTTTACATCTTACATACAGTGTGATAGTCAATTTACAAATATCCGTTTTCCACCTTTCATTCGTCTATATAAATATAAATTAAAACTTAATCAATATATTTTGTACCTAAGATATTGTTTCCGACTACAAAAATGTACAGTTAGTAACCATTTATATTTATTACTACACATTACTTTCATTATAAATCAAAATTAAAATATAAACGATGTGGCGAAGAGAATTTATGAAGATCGTATGTTCTTAAAAATAATGTCCAGATTGAAAATCATAGTTTGTCACCCCGGAATAAATTAAGTAAAATTAAATCACGCTGTGTAAAAATATTTTCTTAAATGTTAAAGGTGATTGACAAAAACTCTGAACTTATGCATTACCTTTTACGATTCACTGGCAAAATAATAAAATATAAATATCTAAGTAATAATATTATAATCTTAATCAGAAAACTGCTAAGTGTAGAAATTAGTCCTTAAACATTGTAACTGGTAGATACAACTTTAGGAAAAAAAAGAGATCAAAGAAGTTTTTTTTTATAATTATCAGAGGGTAAAAAGCTTATCAAATGTGAACTATCAGGATATGCTGACTTTAAATTGGGGTCAGTAGGTTACAGCGGACTACAAAATGAGCCGACGTCAAATGTCAATTGCTGTAAAATTACCAAATGACAATTATAACAAGTAATAAACTTTATTTGTCTTGATATTTCCATAACAATGTACAAAAAACATTTTTATAGGTGTCCGTTTATCTAGGGGTTACTCGACACTTAATTTTGAATGTCACTTCTTTGCGGATAACAGCGTTTTTCATTCGCTAAATTGCTGGAACAAATTGCTTTGTTCCTTAAAAGTAATTTGGCTTATCAATTGCTAGTTTGTATAAATAACTGAAATTTTGTTGGCTATTAAATAAAATACAAGGTTATAGTTATATTGTGTCTGATTCAATTTGACATCAATGTTTCTTCAATGGTTGACGTAAAACTGTCGTTTTCCAATTGTTTACCACTTTCCAATTTTACCGACGAGGCATTCATAAAAATGTTCTATAGAGTTTCAAAGTAGGATAATTTCACGTGCCAACGGCTCGAGACAATAACTCCATGACCAATCGGTTTGCACATTGTTATGTACCTATTAAACTCACTGCGGAGTAAGTAAAAATGGCAATAAAGCGAGTGCAGCCATATTGTTTTGCTAATTGGCTCTCTTATCGGTCGTTACGCATTATACGTTCATTAATTGTTGTTATTTTACGACGAGAGATTGTATTTCTTTCGCCAATAGTAATTGTATTTGCGTCGCCATCTTTATTTGGCAAATGGATTTTTTAATTAGTTTTTATGCCTCTATTGTTCTAGTTTTTGCCCGTTGTACCAGAAGTTGATAAACGTTTTAATGTTTATTAACGTTTATATTCGTAGTAATAAAATGAAATGGATTTTCATTCTATAATTTATTGCAGATTTTTATGAACAAAGCCATATTCCATAAACTTGGTTAAAAACAATGTTAAAGTAGGTACCTATATAGGCGATTTTCAGTCCTGTCCTTTATGTATGGTGAAATGGACTTTCAAAACGTTCCAATATTTGTCGATTTTGAATAATTAGGGTTAACAAATAGTATGGTTTAACATTTAAACTATTCATGGTCACAGTAGTATGTTGTAGCGATATATTGATGACAGGTGCAATTATGTCAAAGTTGTATAATTTTTAAAGTTACATTTGTATCATGTATGATGGGCAGTTCCGTTTATCGCCATAATTATTACAAAGTGCTTCTGTCAAGAAATTATACAGTAATGGCGTCGTAATTAAGTTAATTGTATGCCGCTTTGTCTAATGGACCCAACTAAGTTAGTGTTTCATTTACTTATGATGGCTGGATGGGACATTAGCTGTAAAACAAGCAGTTTGAGGCAGGTAAAGTTTAATAATTAAGCCTAATTTCTACTGTTTTTTTGAACTTTTTCACCAATTTTCCGAATGAAGTTGTTGTTATTTTTAAGACAATATATCCAATTCATTCGCCATTTGGTAAGTTAAACAATAAAATTTGAAAATTGCAAAAATAATAAAATACCACATCATCAACAAACGTCAATATAAAATTATTGCCCCAATTGTAAAAGAAAATATATTAACAATAAGGCTCCTGCAGACAGGCGCGACACGACTCTAGTAAAACAATATCCTTCAAGTTTTCGTAAAAATTGTTCGTAAACTTCATGGAAATTCGAGGAGAGTTGCGTTGCACCTATCTGTGCGAGCCTTTAAAGAAAATAAATATAGATCATTACTATATACACTACTACCTATATAATACATTGCCTAGATCTAGTATTCACACGAGATATGTAGTTATATGGTACTCATCAAGTCTTTACTGAAGCTGATTACGATCTAATGATAATAACAATTGGTTATCTGTAAGCAAAGGAACATCTCTGAAATGCCTGTAGGGCCAGTGTTTGAGTACAACAGTACTAACGTTGCCACATTCGCAAAAATTAGGTCCCGAAGTATTTTCCACCTTAAGATACTAAGAATAATGTCCATGTTTGATTTTGCAACGTTGAATTCACTGTTGTCCCACTCAATCACAGCGCAAACTTCACTGGTGTAGTCACGAACTAAGAGAGCCTCTATACTATAGTCACAAGTTACAGTCACTTTCACGTATTAAGTAAGGATTCTATACTGAAAGGATTATGTTTTCTTGTTCCCCCGTTTTTGGACAGGTCCTGTTCCGTGGCGTGGCCTCCCCCGCTCAGGTCTAAGGACACGGCTCGGCCAGAGTCGAAGTCGAACTTCTCGAAGTTCGTGCTTGCTCCGCCGAAGTGTTTGAAGAAGGAAGGCTGGGGTTCGGGTATCGGGCTAAAGTTTCGGGCGGAATGACCGTCAGACGTGGAACTGTCTGAGTTGTTCATGCCGTCGGCGCCCGAAGGTGCCCGAAGTCTGCCCGATAGAGAGAAGTCTTCAGGACCCGAATCGTGGCAGGAGTCTCCTCCTACCACGTCGATCATGCTGTCTTCCCCTTCAATGTCTCCGTCTGAGTCGGAGTACAGGCCGCTGTTCTTGTGCTGTGCGAGATACTCTGCCTTCAAAGCCTCCAGGTCTACCGCGATGCCCTTTGCCCGCAGCTTCCTTGCTTGTCTCTCCAACGCTTTTGCCAACTTCTTTCTTCTTCTCGCCCTGTTGATAAAATCGATAGGGCCCAATTAGTATAGAATCTATAACCCAGAGTTTAGGCTCGATGTTAAACATAATTTATCTAACTATGCGATTGTGTGTGTAATGACTGCATGGATAGGAATTGGATGTTTTCAGTCCTATTATATATTTTGTGGAAAAACATAGTTGGCTTTACGTTGCTATTAGGAAAATCACGTTCATAAAAATGTTTTATAATAATTTCAGATTTAGAGTAATCGTGAGAAAGACTGTCACTTAATTATTAAATACCGCAATGCTGATGACATCAGCCACAGGACTGCACATGACCCCGTGCGTCACAATGTAACCTCTGCATATTTCTAATCTGTTTATCTTTTTATGTACTCTTTAATTTACTTGAACATAGTCATAAACACGATTATATTAATCACAAAATAAACTGAACCTTTAAACAAATTACATCAGTTAATTAATCAAATTCGCACAACATTAAAAAATAATCGCTTTATTTTTAAGTCGTAAAAAGCTGTCGGCAGTTTGTTTAAGATCAATGCAAGATAGGGAAAAGATTTAAAACACTTTTAAGACAATGACGATGACTCCAAAAGTATCTGAATTGTCATTTCTAGAATACTTATCTCACAGAAACGTGTGAGTGACACGTTCGTAAGGAACGGAGGTTTTGTGTGCACAATCGTGAGATCATGAATATAATTCTGGACAATATAGATATACTGCACAATAATCAGTAGTACCTACAATATAGCATTTTGTACCTAAAACTCCATCTCTGGTTTAAGGATTATTATTATGTATGGTTCGTATTGTTTGTCTCATAGAGAGCATAGCGCAGGGGAGCAAAAAATATGTTATGTGTGTTCTCGAAAATATCTTATAAAACCTCTGAACCGTACCTATGGCAGCGCTGACTTGGACAATGTAGTAGTTATTTATAGAAAAGGTAGCAAGCCAAGCTTTTTTCGCAGACATGGGCATAAATAATTTTATTTAGTGCTTCTAATCCTGATTCTGATATACTGATTGTTATACTTAAGGCTTAACAAACAGGCGCGATGCGACAGCGCGACGCGACTTTAACGAAACAATTTCTGAGAAAACTTCACGGCGAACAATGCGGCGGCGTCGGGTCGCGCCAGTATGTAAGAGCCTTTATTCTGGAATGTATACAAAATATAAAGCTTTTTAGCATCCTACTCAAAATGTAGATCCTTTATCATTGCTTATTCGAGGGTTTATATCACGGTGCTGTTGGCAAACTAAAACCTTCCACTGCAGGACATAGGCATTTGTGTTGTTGGCTCTACAGGAGATAAAACTACGTTTTGCACATATCTCACCTCTCCCTGGCCCTAAGCTCGTGAGGCGGAATGGGCTCTCCTGAACAAGACTGTGGGTGTGCGTTGTGTGCCGGTCGACCTGGTCCCTTCTTCGTGTGTTCTTTTTTACGCCACTTTGCTCTGCGGTTCTGGAACCATACCTGTGTACAAAAGAAAGGAATTTAGAAAGATTTTAGGTTTTTTATGACTAGTTGATTTAAGAGTGGTCATGACTCATGAAGTCATGAAGTAAAGATCGAAATGTAGAAATCGAAAGATAGTTTTTTAGTTAGTTTATAAAACAACCAGATTTACACGATGCCTGTAATTTTTGGTAGTAAGATAGGATAAGTTAAAAGGTCGGCTCTAAGTAGCTATACGGGCTTCTTGTTTATTATTTTATGTGACTGTTTGTTGTTGTTGTATATGTATAACTCATAATAGTTAAATAAGTATATTTCATGTCATTACTAACACTATGGACTTTAAGGTCTGCCAATAAAGAATCAAATAAAATAAAAATAAAAGTATCATGTAATAAGGAACGAGATAATATCCATCTACTGAGCACAAATTCGGACAACAAGCTTGGAAGTATTGGTGACTTATAGAATAACAGACGCAAAAAGGTGACATTTAGGCAGGTGACTTTCACGATTGAGATAAATGTCACGAATTTACTACACCACTCCCGGGCTTGTACAAAAACTTGTTTTCATGAATAGATTCAGCCTGAAGGTTGAATGTCAGTAAATTTTCAATGTACCAAAAGGATCGCTTAAAAAAAACGTGATTCCGTTAATCCGTCTGTCCGTTTTGCACGATCTTTTAAAACGATCACGATTATAGTCTTTTTTTTACAACATTCGGGTTGTAAAAAAAAAAGACAGATAGTTTCAAAGTTTGAAAAATATTGTGAATTACTTAGGTTCCCGTTAATGTCAACGTTGCATTCGAGTTTTCATTTTTGATTCACAGCTAGTCCTAGATTTGAATGTAAAAGCCATAATTTTGGTAATCATTCCAATTTTGTGAGACTCAATACTAAGCTACCAATACTATTTTCTCGAAGAAAATGAAGTTCAAGTCACGGATTCTGATAAAATTATCAGAATCCGTGACTTGAACTTCATTTTCTTCTAGAAAACCAGGTTACAGGTTAACAACATTTTAAGCAGTATTGGCCTGAGATTAAATACTTAAACGGCATCTATAAAGGTTAGGAGAGTTATCTCGCCGCACAAAGGCATGTAAAGTGCCCGCGACCCGCCAAGAATTGAGACGTTAAATTTCAATGCGCCTGCGCATTTGCATCGTAATGCTGGGCAGGCGTGCGCGCGCATTTGACGCGCCGAGTATTGGCGCTATCTGCCAAGATGTGCGAAACATTGTTGGAGCGTTTTACTTGGTTTTAAGGTTCATGATCAATAACTATAAATTGTTCATCGTAGAGCAAATTACCGTAAGGAGCTTTTTTATTACTTTGCGAGACAGCAAGCTCTTACTTACCTGCTCTTCCGCGACACTACAAGCTTTTACTTGCTCTTCCGCGATGTGCGAAACATTGTTAAAACTGATGTGGTGTAAAAGTTAGACTTTTTGTAAGCTTTCGGTATGAAGTAAAAGATACTTGATTCCCAAATACATACATGCATAATACAAACTCGCGCCTCCTTCCCATGGGCGTAGGCAGAAACTACCTACATACTCCGTTTGCTTCGTTTACGTTCATAGACGTCGCTGGTAGAATGTCACTTTGTCTAGGGCCTCAGACAAAGTGACATTCTACCAGCGACAACGATGATGGAAAAGGCAATAATGTATAAGACTGACTTAAGGCTCGTGCAAATAGACGCGATTTCGCGGGCGCGACAGGCAGCGGCACCTTTGTCGACAAAGGTACCGCTGCCTGTCGCGCCCGCGATATCGCGTCAGTTTGCACGAGCCTTTAAGCTTTCGAACAGCTTATGTCAATCCTGTTGACAGTCGTTGTAGAAATACGAAACGCTTTCGAAGCGATTGTCACTTGTCTATGCCCTCTGGTCATAATGTGGTGGTGATTTCTAAATCTGACCATCGATATGAAAGAATTGTTGATTGTTCGTTCTATGAAGGTTTATTGAAAGGTGGAGGAGGTATTTTGTTAACTCTGTGAGAGCTACAATCTAGATGACACAAGTAGACTCGTGTTACCCCTAAGTTTACGAGAAAAGCATATGCCTTAGTAAAAAGAATAGCCGGTTGGTAGCTGATCTGATTGTCCAGTCGTCAGTTATGGAGGCACTATTATTTTTTTATTATTTATTGCTACGATTTTTTATTTTTGAAAGTTCAATTTTCCATTTCAATTTCGTCAATTTAAAGTGTGTGGTACGTGGCATATCTACCTTTAATGACTCCGTGGTTAATGACCCTAGAGGAAACTATAGTTTCCTCTTCATTTATTCTTTTGAACACTTTCTTCCAACTTTTACGTCTCTCTTCTTTATGATCGTCCTCTTGCACATGAATAAACGTCTCACAAGCCACATTCCTCACTTTTCATTACTCTTTCATCATATCAATTATAATATAGCCTCTAGGTAATATGATAGTGAATATTCATGACTTGCGTTTAGCATCTTCACAGACAAACGATTAACTGTTTTAAGTGCGTTAACGAAAATGATGAGTACCTACCTCGGAGACTCGTATTATTGTTAAAAGGTCCCTTCAATGACAGACTGGTGGTACTAAAATATCTCGTAATAGGTATAGAATTTAATTGTAGCTGTAAAATTACTTTAATGTCAGGTCAATGGGACGTTCATTTGTGGTCAGACCACCGGTAAGAAGGTCGCATCTTAAGTGGCGTGATGTAAGAATGCACAAGACATTTGTGCAGATTATGAAGAGGAAATATAACGATTTACGGTTTATGAGTTATTGGATCTGAAGAGTCTAATAATCTCTCCATTAGAACGCTGCATCACATTATGTTTTCACTTTTAGAATTTTGGTTGTAGGTTTTGCAAGGTATTTTCCTCATGCCAATTTAAAAATACCGACAGATGTTAAACTCATGCCTTTCCAAAAAAAATGTGCTCCAAATAATGCTCACATATATGTAGCCTTTAAACCGATTGAATAAAAAAAGAAGAACGTAACGTAGGTTTGCCCGGGCACGGCGCGGGTCAGTTTACGATCAGACCATCGCTTTTTATTGCGAAACGAGCGAGCCTGCGCCCTCTGCCGGATTCATTTGGATTATAACATAACGCCTTCCAGAGTCGGGTATAAAAGAAGATAAATATGAACGATATTAAAACTGATTCTCTTTATTTATCACCTGTAAAATTGGGTGAAAAGTTAATTCTCACAAAAAAAATTGTGAATCGGGTGAAAAGTTAATTCTCACTTAGAAAAGGTAATTCTCACTTAAATGTTCAGTGTGAGAGTTTGCAGAAACTGTAGATAGATAGATTAGTAAGTACTTAGTTGAGGTTTGACTCTAAATTGAAGATGATTTGTCGGAATTTGACCAATTACGTCCTGAAATTATAAACTTCAATAGATAGGAAATCTGACCTAGCCAATACTCAGTGAGCAACAGAGCTCACTCTGTACACGCACACTTGTATTTCAACGTAGAAAGCCGAGTGTGCGTGTACAGAGAGTTTTTTTTCTGTAACAATTTAATATTTTTTGTGAATATACTACTTATAAGAAAATATATATAAATATTTTTAAGTGTATTTTTTTTTTTTGCATGTTTAGACGCTATACTATGCAGGTTAGCGGGAACGCCCTTCGTTAGATAGCATACGTGTTGGGTATCGATATACAGATATCGAAACCCAACACGTCTGCCTAGTTTCGCTAGCTAATTTGATTTGATCCTGTCGACTCAATTTATTACGTCATAAACTTAGGTACGCATGTAGAATTATTACACGTGTTGAAAAATTCCTAATATAACGTATTCTTTCCATGAAGTCATTATTTTAATACTTTCTAATTAGTATTGATAAAGCTGAATGAAATTTTAATTCAATTCATTTATGTACAAAGTTTGGGTAGGTATTTATAAAACAATGGCCACCCGTTGTGAATTAATTATAAAGTAAATCGATACTACGTTTTCTATTTAATACTATTTACTTATATAAGCAGCTATTATTTACTTATGACTGAAAAATCGATTAACGTTGTTCCTGCCAATTAGATTTGGTAAAAATGACGAAAAATTATTGAGTATTGCGCTATATACTTAGATACTTAATTCAGTTGTAAGTACCTGCTAATATACTTAGAATTTTAGGAATTACAAAGGATAATCCAGCACACGTAGCATGACCACCGTATAAAAGGGTTTTGTCGACGGAAGACTAGACAAAATGACAGATTGTAATCGTTTATCTGTCTTTTTCTCTATTTTTCCGTCGACAAAACCCGTTTCTACGCGTGCAGCAGATTGTTTAGTTTCTTTATATTGTACACAAGCTATGCCCGAAATGCGTTGCAATGCCTTTTTTCATTTTTTTTTGTTAGGAACCTTCTTCGGATCGGACACGACAGACCAAAGTTTCATCGCAATCGGTCGATCAATTTTCAAGTTTTCGAAACTATACACGACAATTGATTTATAAATGATTAATGTATCAATAAATCGTTCATAAATATCCTCTATTTCGGAAATACTAGCTGCACCCCGCGGTTTCATCCGCGTAAGTCTCGATCCCGTGGGAATATCGGCATAAAAAGTATCCTATGTCCTATTCCAGGTCATGGTTTACCCCATGTGCCAATTTCATTTAAAAATCCGTTCATCCGTTTTAGTGTGAAAGCGTAACAAAAAAACTCAATTTCACATTTATAATATTAGTAAGGATTTATTAGGCCAAAGAATCAGCATTGCCATCCAACGTGGCAACTCTGCCAGGCTTTTGGGCACTTTTCCCACTGACAGCAATGCAGACGAATTTTTTGATGCCCAATGAGCTCTACACTTTTTTTCCTTCCTAATGTATAACATACAACACAACATAATAATAAATATTTAAGTGTTAGATTTACATTTATCTTAAGAATAAATTAATGTAATCCTTCAATTTAACATTTGATTAATTATACTCTTAAGTTTGTAAAAAGTGGTCATGTCTCGTGTACCTACAAAAGGCTAAGTTTTAAAGAATTGATTGTTCTAGTGATCTGCAGAGATGCTCGTTCAAATGGCTGAACAATAAATGGTACAAATTAAACAAATTAAAAATCCGGAGTCACACGTAATCTGTTCGATTTATGCCCTAACACGTGTGACTCCGGATTTTTAATTTTTCTATCTGTGGTGTCTTGTTTATACCTTTTTAGTCGTAGTTGGGTTTTAGTTTTTATTACTTTTTTTTTTTTTTAATTCTTTTGGGGTTATAATATATATATATTTTTGAAATGTGCTCATTACGCCCTTTCATTTGATACTCAACATGGTACGAATAAACACATTTTTTTTTTAGTTTCTGACTTTATGTCTTCTAGAGGGTGCCATTTTTAATTTAATGTGACGTCACATAGCCTACGTCACATAACCAGCGGACGATCAAGACTCTTCCAACCTCACTTCTCAAATTGTGATGAGTGGTTTAGAAGATATGAGGGAACAGATGAACATACATACATACATACCGGTCAAAATCATAACCCTCGTTTTTTCTTCGCCTTAATCGGGTAAAAATAAGATCCAAATTCATTAGGTAACATTTTAACATAACATCGAAGGGTTAGGCAGAGGTGTAAGTACCTATAGTACATCCACGTTTCGAGACTTATGGTTTAGTCCCATGTAGTCTGTACCTTCTTGATCAATAAACAATTTATTTATGTAGGGCGTGCCTATTGCCATCAATCGATCACAAATCCAGACTCCGGGCTGCTACTAAGAAATTCCAGATGGAAAAACCCAATTCCACTTTTCCCAACCTGGGAATCGAACCCAGGACCTCATGCTCAACAGTAGCGCTTGCGACCACTAGACCAATGAGGCAGACATAACATTTTAACAAAGTACAATAATACCGTACTTTAAAATTATATCAAAAGTATGTATCACACAAAATTAAAAGATTACCTAAAGCAAAACCACACTTTTAATTAACCCTTAGTTTCTAACATCTAATCGAAGCACATTGATTAGCCGGCCGGTCGTAATGACCCGGTGGGTAGTTCCCTCTGCTAATGAGCCGCGTATATCCACCCCTTACACCCCCTCGAGGGGGAGTGTCATTAATACGGGGGTGAAGAGGGAGGGAACTCTGATTTGTTTTTATTTCTGTTTTTGTAAGAGTTATGTTGGGCGATTGATGGGTATTGATTGTAGATTTAATTTATTTGATGTAGTCTTAATGGTTTTTCAGCGAAATGGATTGACAGAACATTATTGTAACACATTAGTCTTATATTAGGTATATTTGTACGCGCCCACTTTGAATTTATAGGTAGTACCTTATATTTCTGCTATTATATAAGGAATTAACAAGCATCAACTTCAAGCAAGAACATGAAAAATACATACTTAAATCAGAAGAAAAATAATGTTCACACTTTACTATTGATCCAGAATCTTTAAATTTCTTCAGAATCTTTTCCCTAAGCTCCTATGTACCAAAGAATGTTTTGTGTGTTTAGTCAAGAAACAACAATCATCAACATTATTATTTCTTGGAACCAATTAATTTATGTTCTTTACAAAAAACCATTTATTAAGTGACGTCACAGGGACAATTGCCCCGTCTTCCCTTCCCGGGGGTGTAAGTAAGACGTTTGTGGTGTCGATACATTGACTTGTCATCCTCTGAGGGGTGAAGTTGTCTCCTACACCCCTACGCACAATATGGGGGACTTAGATTGCTATTGGTGAGGTATTTACTTTAAAGATGTATCTTATGTCTTTTGATTTCAGCATTGATAGGTTATTTTTTAAGGGTTTAAAACTTCAACTTTAAGAAGTTTTATGATTTTTCGTAGTACTAAAGTCTTTTTGACCATTTTCTTTACTGTCGATCACAGACCATTTTGTTAAAATTATGACTAAATTTTATACAGGGCACCACAATACGTATTGCTAATTTAGCATCTGTTCCAAACCTGAATACACGGAGATGTGACTTGAGTGAGATTCATTAAATTGTTTATTTTGTAAATAGGATATTGGAATCACTAGTACCTACGCGCATGAAAAATAAAAAATATAAGCTAGATGGAGTCGAAATTTTCCTATCTGACTACCCCTGAGAAGAAATAGCGAAACAAAATAAGGGGTCAAAGTCTCTTTAAACTTCAGACATAATCTTGGTCAGATCATATGAGTACCATGTAGATTAGTGTCTGAAATGGTCTTTCAAGGACAGAACCACACAGGTTTGAGTGGACCTGTCCATAATGAGTGCACAGAGGTTTAAAATCCATACATAGCTTGTATGAATGTTTCCAGTAATTATAGTTCATATATAACGAAGGATAATTATCACAAAAAAGTAATGATAAAACTCTCCGTAAGAAAAAAATAAGAAAAATCAGAGTCTTATTTACACGTTCGGCTCAAGGGAGGGATCCCCTCACACTTGTAGGTAAATAAAGAATTGACTTGTATTAGCGCTTTCATCCCCTTGTCGGGGTGAAACTGTTTACTTTTTCCTGCTTTTGATTGTATGCCATTGAAGTTGGGTTTTTCTATATGATCTTGTAAATGAGGAGCAAAGTTTTCATGGGTAGGTAAGATAAATCTGTCCTATCATAAGTAAAGAGTGTCCTTACTTTTAACTGCTTACTTAAACCTCCAACTGTCACTAATGAGACACAACAGAATTTTAATTGTTTATGGCCTTCTATAGGCCAATCAACAGTTGAGCGGATTTATCATAATTTTACTGATCATACCATACATCCATCCATCGTTCTTCTCCATAGGTACCTACTACGCTTTGGAATGGGCAACTAGATTCATATTTCTGACTGACTGACTCCTTGACAATTCAAAAGTGCCTGTAAATGTAGTAGTATTTTTAATAAGTATTATTTATCTTTTATACCAACTTACTTGGCAAGTTATCTGTCATATCAGTCGGTCAATTCTGTAAAGATCTAAATTAGGTGAAGTAGAAACTTGGTGAAACTGACTGGATTGACACTATTGACACTTCACTTCACATACGATTTCACAGAGAGATTTTTACAGAATACATCGGCTGATCACTATCGTCTGTGTTTTTTAAAATATTTTTAATCAATAACAATTGCTTTGTTAATGTAACGGCACTATTAATAATATTATTATGTCATTATGTAAAATTTTACGTGGCGGTAAATATGTTATGGCCGATAGTCACCTTCTATTAAATTTTAATAAAGAACATATTCTCGATACGTAACAAAGACACGTTTGCATCATTAAACGACGCTTTTTATTTTATACAACATCAATAAAGCAGAAAATTATCGTTTTCATTTAAAAATATTTAGGCACTAAGATTATTCTAGTAGCATTTCTATGCTCTTATGAGAGCAGTTACCTACAACTTATTTCAAGATATACAAAAAAAAAATGAAGAAAATCTTACCAAAATCCTATATTATATATTAAATGAGTAATATTTGTATATATATACATATAATACGTCGGCTCTTTAAGGGGATGTGGGAGAGGTTATTTGCAACCAAATGACCCCGATGACCCATAAAATGTATGAAATAAAAATATAATATGTCAAATGACTCGAATTATTTTGACATTTGCATGGAAGTCAAAAGGGTTCATCTGTTTGGAAATGACTTCTCCTACATCCCCTTAATGGATTGACGACTTAAAACCAATGATCCTGTTATGATATACACAGAATGACCCATATTAGACACTGTTACCTATAATAGACCCATATTTGTAATCACGTTCTCGAAAACGGCACTAACGAATTTGATGAAAGTTGCAATATTGGGGTTTACGGGGGCGACAAATCGATCTAGTTAGGTCGCATACTGGGAAAATTAGTTTTCTCTATTTTCTCAGCCTCGGGAATCTGATACAACATTGGTATACATTGGTATTTCCATACAAAATCTGTCAAAAATTCATCATTGTGAGACCACTGACACGTTTGTAAATTAGTAGACTTGGCCCCCTGGACGATATGTTTATCTATAGAGTTTAGTGACAATACTGTATTGCTTTAGGCCATAATTATAAAAGTCTGTAATATTTTATATTCTTTACACAATCTTCCTAGTTATAATTCGTTTTTGTTTCAGTTTACGAGAAAATATACCCATAAGATTGTATAGAAATTATACAGAGTGTAGTGTTCAAAGAAATTAGTTTGTTTCCAAACAAAGTATTCCTGATACAAGCAGATTTGTAAACAACCTGGTAAACAATTCCAGGAACACAAACTGTAAGGTTTCAGCGCTGTATTTCAGTGTATCGCGCTGTCTCTTTTCTTTCAGCACACAAATTGATATCGAAGTGTATGTGTGACAGAGACGGATATAAATTTCGCAATATCGTCCCGAATAGCCAGCTAAGCGTTTTCTAATAGGGTTGTCTGTCGTTTATGATCTGGGTTCTTTTGTTTTATAATACTCATCTTTTATTGAAAAATATTCTTTAATGCGTTAAGATTATTTAAGATATACCGGTTAATCAGAAGATTATCGTTTGTCACAGTTAATAAAATTCATGCCACATATTTTCAATCCAGGCGTTCAAGAATGAATAATATTTAATGCAACACCAACCTACAGATAATTTCCATCGAAGGGTCGGAACACAAATTAATGAATGAACGTAGATGACAACTCCGTTTTAAACATGTTTAATGTTTAAATTATAAGGTTGTCCGTATGTGAAGCACCGCATTTCATTAGGCACAGTAATTACATTAAGGCAATTTAATACGAAGCAAATCTTGTTTGCCAGTGAGAAAATTATTCATGCACGATAATTCACCGCCTCGGGAGCAACCCTGTAGAGGTCTCATGTCTATCTTTTACCGCTAAGCCTACGGCGGTAAAGTCGGCTCGTGTTTGATAGCGACGAGGGTCGAGAGGGATGGAGCGACGCGCCTCGCAGGGGAGCAACAGGGACACACGGCACTCCTTAAATTTTATATTCTATCCGCATTTTGTCGCCTAAGCGTTCCATTTAGTGTTCCATATTTAAACCTCGCGCCATTCTTTTTTCTTCGCAACCGAGCAGAGAATGTAAGAAGATTTTCTATTTTTTTTACTTTTGGGGTGTACCCAGCCAGCGCCGGATGTGTGTGGAATACTGATGTGTGCGTGCGACCGCCAACGCCCTGTTAGGGAATGAAATTGGCATATAAATGTAAATTTTATGCTATGAATTTTAAAATGAAGTCGATACTTCCGCGCTTACGGCGGAGCGAGTGAGCCGTTTTCGCGAGTTTACGTCAGGCAGGGATGAAATTAGATTAGAATATGCCACTTTCGGTAAAGAATAGGCTTTTAACATCTTTCGCGAAACTCTTACGTTATGTAAGGCCATGATTACATTTGCCGTCTCTTCAACACCCCGAAAGCTTTATTTAATAGTTGAATAATGTCCCAAAATGCTTCTATATTACAGTCTAGTGCCGCCCTGTTAAAGAAACATTCATGTTTATTCAATTACTTTTAAATGAAAACACATTTATAACACTCAATTATTGTACTTCCATATAAAAGGTACCATTGAAACCTATAAATCGAAGTCAATACTGCGATACTACGATCTGAAACGCAACCCGAGACGTCGAATGAACGAAAGAAAATAGAGAAATCAAAGAAGAGGAAAAAATCCACTTTACAGACGCAAACAAGTCACTTTAACTTTATTGAGCTGTAATCGAATTGTGACGTCCCTAGGAGCGGCGACGCGGACGAGGTCGGAGCGGCGCGATCTGCAGCCATCCTTATCTGACCCGCCCATTTAAATCTATGCTATTCAATCGTGCCGTCTCGCTCGCGTCCCAGGGGTGCCGCCAAGATTGCAATCTTTTGATTTATACCAACTATTAGGAGTGGTGCGGGATAGTCTGTCTCTCAGAACGAGATCCGCCGCGATAAGTGTTGGATACAATCGACGTTAGTACTGATTATAGAAATGGATTTACTTAAGCATTGTTTAAGCGAAATATTGTGTTGGCAAACTTTGTAATAATACAAATAAAAACTTTATGAACTTTATCTGCTCAATAATCAGGGAATAAAATAATCAGGGTTGAAATGTAGGTATGTATGTTTCTGAGTAATAAGTGAAATAATTGTGAAAGACGAAGACAAAAACAAAATAGAAGATGTATTACTGAAAGTTAATAAGAAAGGGTCAAAGCATTACTTTTCCGTTCAGAGGTAATATCCCAAACAGAATGCCATCAATTCGTATACGGCCAAGGGTTGGCCGCAAAACGGCATCCATTCAAAAGTGTATTATCTCAAGTCGAACATTATTTCGGATCCTAAAGCTTATATAAAAAGCGGCCAACCGCGCGGTCCCCGGCGGCCGCTTAGCCTCGGAAGGTTTGGGGAAAATAAGGGAAATCGTCCCTCATTTATATTGAACGGAAACCTTCAGCTTTTTACCCTTATGTACCAAGTACCGTACGTCGTGTTTGTCCGTGTATTTTCCTCAAAATGAGATCGGTTTCTCCGTAATGTTTTGGTTTATTTTGATGACACGATTATTTTTGCGTTAGCTTTAACCGTATTTCGAAAAGAAAGCGTGATAAATATGGGGTGTGAAACAGAAATATATCAGTTTTTGCTTTGGATTGAAAGGTTGTGTATAGGTTAAGCTACGCTTGCCGGGGTTGGTCGGTGGATGGGTGACCATCTTTACATACCAAGACTCCTCCGTACCTCGGAAAGCACGTTAATCCGTTGGTCCCGGCAGTCATTCGTGGATCTTTGACAGCCGTTACGGGTAGTCTGAAAGTCTGACAACCAGTCTTACCAAGGGATATCGTATTACCCAGTTACTGGGTTGTGGAGGTCAGATAGGCAGTCGCTCCATGTAAAATACTGGTATTCAGCTGCAGCCGGTTAGACTGGAAGCCGACCCCAATATATTTGGGAAAAGGCTAGGCAGATTGATTGCTTTGGATTGAAATACTAAATAGTTTGATGAATATTTTCTGCTAGTAGGTAGTATAATAATAACTCCACCGCCGTTTCTTTACGTTGACGTCGTGGTGGGGCTTGTGCGCTCCGAACTCTGGGTCTGTGCCGGTAGAGTTTATTTTGCCGGAACAGGTCTAGAGTGAGGAGCCAGACCAAGAGAGATACAAAAACCCGCAGGGCGGCATGTGGCGAGCTGTTGGGCAGTTGCGACCCCACGGACCCTATCTCCCGGGAGAAGTCTTGTTCCTTACCTCTGGCTTGCCTTTATTGGCCGGCTGGAGTGAACACTGATGAGGAACAGACCTCCCACCTCATTATTGCCTTTATTGGCCGGCTTGAGTGGAGACTCGCAAGAGCAAACGTGCTCGGAGGAAGGAAGTATTCCAGTAAGTGCTCGTAGGAATCTTCACCATCTTCCGGGCGCTGGGATTGTTCTGAAAGCCGTGGAATACCTCTCCACTCCTCTCCTCAAGCACCTCAGGAAGTGTTGCCCCCTTGTTGCTACGTCACTATGTGCTAGCGACCGTTTTTGGGGGCCCATTATTGAGTGTGCAAGTCACCCCCTGCCATTTTATCCGTGTATACCCTAGGCAGGGGCCATAGCCTTTCCATAGTTCAATATAACCAGTTCACTAAGCCACCAAAACCCATAGCCCCAATATCTTTGTTTCCATGTTTTGCAATAGTCCTACACCAACCGGGGGTTGTCCTTGGCTGCACTTGCATAGTGCGAACAGGGATAATCGTCGGTTGGTGCCTCATTCCATTTAAAATTGTCTAAGGGGCCTCTGCGACCAGGGTTGCGGAATAGTCCGAAAGGGATACCGGGACCCTGGCAACAGGCAACTGAAGGAACACGGGTGGGTTTTAGTCAGTAAGAGTCTGACACGCCCTTCCGCTCCGCCCAGAGCGGGAGAAGTCATATGACGATTTCCCACCCAAAAAAAAAAAAAAAAGGGGTAGTCAGATAGGAAAATTTCGACTCCATCTAGCTTATATTTTTTCTTTTTCATGCGTGTAGGTACTAGTGATTCCAATATCCTATTTAGAGAATAAACAATTTAATTAATCTCACTCCCATTAATCCAACCCCAGGGTCCCGAGAAATGTCAAAGACTAAATAATAATAATAACAGCTTATAATTATCCTACTGAAGGGCAAAGGCTACTTCTCATACCTACAGGGAAGGCACGAGCATTGATCACCACGCTTGTTCGAGACAGGTTGGCGAATTCAGAATCATATTATCTTGTACGTAGAGTCCAGGGTTATAATAGAATTTCCTTCTTCCAAGCCATCAAAGTCTTGACTCACGCTTATTAGCAAGAAAACGTCTCAATCTAAGAATTTCCGGCCAATACTTAGATCTAACAAATCAGTAGACTCCCTTCGTACTAAACCAGATTCGGTGCGTAATAAAATTAGGCTATTTCGCCATGGTAACAAATACTCCAACCACGATGGATTAAGATGTTAGCTGTGAAACCGTTGCCTTTCGTCGCGTGCTAAATATACACTAACGTATAGCCGACAAGCTTCAACTACAAAGGATTGTCCGCAGTTTTAGCACCGTAGCTAACACTCATCGTCAAATGTGTCGTACAATTTTGTATACTTTTGATATACGCTTCCTGCCTAGTATATTTAAAGATCCTTGGTGAAGCTGTTAGACGTGGGTGGGTAAGGAATTCTCGCATTTATTCGTGGTTTGAATGGCTAGGTCATAGGTCTCGAGTTCGCCCCCAAGACACGCACCTCTGATGGTTTGATTCATGTGCGTATTGTATAATTGGAAGGAAACCAGAGGAAACCGGCATGTCCGAGAAATATTTCTCGACGGCATGTGAAGCCAAGTCAAAGGCTCATAGGGGGCATAAATACTCCACCAGATTAGTAACAATAACTATACGACGCTGTGAAGTTGCAGTACATTTTAAGGAAAAGTGAAAATTTTCTGTATCATTTTAGGTTACAAAGAAGCCTAGGGTCTAAACATCTTTACGCCCGGCTTATCATATGTTTCGGCCCAGGAATTATATTAATAGTTTGGAAAAACTTACACTTGCCTTCCCTGTATTCACATTGTCCCAAATTCTATATACATCATCGTCATATGCCTAGCTTTTCCCGAACTAAGTTTGTTGGGCTCGATTTCAAGTCCAACACCAGTATTTTTTAATACGGAGTGACTGCTTATCTGACCTCCATAACTCAGCAGCAAAAAAAAACAAAAAAAAAACCGAGCTAACAAACTTAAAACATTTTTAACTTCTTCTACATAAAAATAAACTTCAAAATTTGTACTTACAGCAACCCTGCTCTCTTTAAGGTCCAGTCTCATAGCCAAGGCTTCTCTCATGAACACATCAGGGTAATGTGAAGCCAGGAACGCTCGCTCCAGCTCCTCGAGCTGCCAGGAGTTGAAGTTCGTCCGCGACCGTCTCCGCTTGCCGCTGTCACCATCATCGTCACATACGCCGCCTGCGCAAGAAGGGAACTTGGTTATAAAGGGGTTAAAAAAGGGATGTTTTTGGGATTTTTGTTGCTGATTTTGAAATTAAGTTGACCCCAAATTCTAATTGGATTCTATTAATTGATTGCTTTGACCTCATTTAGGCTAGATAGAGGGTAGTTAGGGACTTAGGGCCGTTCTAAGTGGTGGTCTTTAAGAAGGCCTGAAAAGTCAGGCTTTTGTCACCTCCTCTTGGTCCTGTCGACGACTCCATTTTTAAAAGTATATATATGCTTCGACCAGAATTCGGCCACGTCAACAGTGCTTGTGTTGGCCTCGCAAGGGACAATAATAAGAACAATTTTTTTATTTTTTTATTAGGCTTGTATTGTGTAAACCAAGCACCTAAATAGTAAACGCATCACCAAGTGGAGAAAGAGGTTTGTCAAAATCCTAAAAACTTGATACTTGTCTTTTCGATACTCATGAAAGGCATGCTACCATAGAACCAAAGTCGTAAATGAGAACCCAACTTTAATCCACTACCGCTACAGGCTAGCCAAGACACTGCCCTCAGACGCGCACTTCGGAGAAAATAAAGTGATTAAGACAGATAAAGGCACCGCGTTCTCAGATCTAGACATCAATTTAACTAGCACAATGGCTGTCCTGACTTTATGTAAGTTCTTAGATTCAAGTAAGACAGATGGAATTCTTGGAGATCAAAAACTAAATTCTATAGTGTCTTATAAGGTAAGACAAGAACACCCTATTGAGTCTGGAGATGAAGAGATAAACGTATCAATTACCTTTGATCGTATACGTAGCATCCTATCGCAACAGCGACAATAAATATTGCTAAAGAAGGAAACGCTTGGAAGAATTAAATTGAATTTGAACGTCTGTCCCAACGGTTACGGGCTTGCAATTAAACAGAAGTGCTATCATCTAAAACTCATATGACAGTGGAAAGGGCTCAGTCCCATCATCGTTAAAGCATAACGAGCAAACTTGAAACATTTCCAATCATCAGAGAAGCAGGATTGAAATGAACAAGACATAATCGTAAAAGCCTTCGTGGTCGGAACAAAGTCCATTCAGCCAATTCCTCTGCAGTTAAACAAAAGCCGCGACCGGGGGCTCATAAAAAAGAGATAATCTCTAACAAAGCGTCAGAGCAAGTTTTTGAAAATAGAATATAATTTCTAATTTTCTCCCGGTGATTTTAATTAAAAATGGTCCCGGGAGAGCAGGACGGCTGCACGCCCGCCGCCTCGGGTTGGAAAGGGACAGCTATAAATTACTCGCTCGGTCCTCCGAGGGGCTAAATAAATTAGAAGTGATTAAGAGGAACGCGCTTCTGTTGCGTTTAATGTATCGTTGTTTTGTTACTTTAATAATATGGTAAAATAAGTTTTTACCTCAATTGGGTAGTGAACATGAATAATTTAAATCTGATCCATACTACAAACAGTGAGAAAAGACAACACAATAAATCATATGAAATTCATTTCGGAAGTGTTGTAATTGCAGTATTTATAATTTTATTTGCAACACACCTTGACAAGAACAGAATGTTTTCAATTAATCCCGAAATCACTTGCCGTTAGACTAATTTAGTTGTTTTTACTTGTCCGACTGCTGATACGTTACGTTGTCGCCTTAAGAGAAAAGGCTAAATTACGCGTGTGGGAGCGAGACAGAAGCATGTTCCTAATGAGAGGAGTGAAGGAGACGGTGTCGGTTATTGTATTAAAACAAACGACCGCCTTGGGCCCGCAGACAACAGTTTTGGCGCGCTTTAATTTAGTCTGCTCAATGTTTTAATGTCACAAGGGAGGGGCTCGGGGGGGACTTACTAAGTATCTATTTGAGGGCTGTATAACGCGGTTTATAAATTCGTTCAGTTAATAATTCTGCTACATTCTGTTGTTTCGTTACGACGGCAAGCGAATGATTTATTTCATTTTCCATTGACAGCCGTTTCATGCGCAGAATTTGGATGGAATATTGTCTTAGCATTATTAGGCAAAGACACGCCTAACAATACTGTGCAAAGTGAATTCAATTTCAAAATTGTTACAAATATAATAATAGAAAAAACCTGAAAGGCATTAAGTACTAATAACAGTAAAAGTCCACAATCCAGGCTAAAAGTCAAATTACGACGTCATAAACAAAACTAGAGCTCTTCTCAAAGACAATATTTTTATTTTATTCATAGAGAGACTATCGCCGCACGACATCGCAGACCGAATTAAATGTTTCTATTCAATAAATGCGATTTTATTTGTGATGCCTTTTATATTTCTATTACGAAAACAGTAAAGGGGAATTGATACTCTATGGAAACAGACCTCCTTGTATTACAGATAATTTATGACTTATATTCGCCGAGATTTTTATCTTTATCTATGGTTCGCTTGATTGCTTCCATCGAGCTTTTGCACTGATTGTAGTAATATTAGGGGACAGTATTTTATTGGTTATTGTAGATTCAGGATTTTCGTGGAGTAGGACCTTTTGTTTTGGTTAAAGGTTTACTAATTTCAGGGTTCTTTAGATTAGACTTAAATAAAAATACCTGTGTATGTTCATGCTACTGTGCTACTCATAATAGTACAATAACTTCATTTTCAATGACTACTTTTCCAATCTCATAATAGTTTTCCATGAATTTTATCTAGAGATACGTAATAACTTAATCAGTCAAGCTTAACTTTTATGGCCACAACCATAGACAAAGTTATCGTTAAGAATTAATAAAAGTCGTAAAACGAATTAAATCATAAAACAACCAGTAAGAAGTCGTTGAATGCAGAGGCAGGCGCGTAATAAAGATTGTGCGCGCAATCAAAATATTGGATGCATTGCTTTATAATTTCATTATTCCAAGAATCAATCGACGATCGAGGGGCGGACTTGGGTGTAAAACTTCGAAATTTCGCCGGTAATAATGTACCGTTACAACAACATAATCAGTACACACAGTTATCACACAAGCCGATAATTCCTTCTTACACTTCACACTAGCGAACAAATTATTTTCGAGAAACGAATTAAAATAGTCGCGGCTATTTTCTCGTTTTTCGTGAAAGTGTTCGTAATTCAAAATCGCGGACATTCGAAGTTCGTAATTGGTTAATCGCGTTCAAATAGCTGGTTCGGGGCCGAAGTGACGCCGAATATGGCCGAAGTTATTGCATTGTGATCAAAAATTGGAGGTTACTCTGATTTAAGGTGTAATGATACAGATTTTAATGACATGTCTTGCTTGTTTCGTTTTAAAACAAATATAAGAGCATCGGTGGTAATGGTGGGTTCTGGTAGGTAATGTCTTGTTGTAGTTAATTGTTAGTGAGGTAAATTGACTCGCGGAATTCACCGCCTTACGCGGTAATGTCGTCTCTTGAAAACAGGTCTTCTGTGCGAGTGAAATACGGACTTATTCGTATAATACACAGTTCTTTATAAATAAGCTCTATAAAAAATCCATATTTTATCAAAAATCACCTAATCGTATAACAATTTTACTGATGTTTCGTTAAATATGCGGGATCATGTTGAGATGTCTTCATTGCTACATTGCCGGTGGGGTACCTTCTCCTCTCACTATAATTTGACTTCGATCCCGAGAAATTAATTCCCGAAATCACCGGCAATAATAAAGTTATAATTTTGAGCGAAATAGGCGGTTACACGCCTCGTGGACAGATCGCAGAGGCGGACTTGAGAATAACTGCTGCGACGAGGGAACGTAACAAGGTGGAAGGATGCACCCACTTAAAAAATAGGAATCGATATTTAATAGGATATTTTGAAAGAGAAGTATTTCTTGTTGTGAATTCTTCTGGGACTGTATTTTTACAGCTAAGGCAGGTGGTCAAAGGTAATATACCTATAGCAACTACTTGGAATTCGCTTGAAGATAGCATATTAAATTCGAAATTCCAACAGGACATATGGCTTCTTTTTACCTTGCTTGACTTATCGATTCATCTCAGGTAATTATTGACCATACCTAAATATACGATCCCAACGAAGATTAATTTTCCCTTGTGAATATTGAATATATATTTGAATTTTTTTCCATAAAAAGGTGTCTTCAGTACATCCCTGTAACATTGGATGAAGACATTGGTTACGAAAAGTGGCTTCATTAGCGAAGCTGGCTGAGCGCAGGGTTCCGCGAACCAACCGGCTCGGAACGACTAATTGAATTTATGCATGTCGCGGTGTAAGTGCGATTTACGAGTTTGTTCAAAACGTCTAGGTTCATCAGATCACTCAATGATCTGATGACTCACAAATAGTTTTTAGACAGATTTTCTGTGGTTGTAGTTTTTTGAGAAACATTCAAGATAACAAATAGTTTGAGAAAAGCAAATGTAATTTAGAACTTAGGGATAAACCTACCTAAGTTTAGTGTAACGTTGTACTATTAACGCGATGGTGTCGTAAAATTGATCTTCATTGGTAGAGTAACACATGCTCAGTTGCTGTGACGCAACCTGTTAAGTCGTAGATATAATACTTAGATATAATGGGCTTGGTCTTAAAGTAATAAAAAACACTTGAGGCTTAGTTAGGGTACTGGTGAGGAGAAATTGAAGAACCAAAGAAAGAACAGAACAATTAATAACATAAAGAAAAACTTTTTGTTTAATTTCATTATGTTTTTTTTTAATAGGTTTGCGCGCGCTTCAGCCTATCGCTTGGGAAGAACTGACCACTTTAAAGAAAAAATCTAAGTAGGTATTGGACACTTATTTGATGATCTGAAATTATTACTATGTCATAAGTTCATCGTGATTATATTGTTGTACTTATTTCAAACTTTTATTGCCAATTAATTATGATAAATTTAAAATACATGCAATAACATGATCATTAAACAAGCCATCAAGATATGATATAGAAAATATGGTTAATTGCGCGATTTTAAATTCGGCGACATCTTTTATGTTTGCAATGATAAAACTAATATTCCAATTCAATTTGAATGAGTTTGCCTAACTCTTCAGGAATTACAGGCGTGATGTTATATTATGCCTAATTTGTAGCATTATTTTCTTAAAATAAGGCAAAAAACAGTGAAAATGCTTGCAACATAAAATATTGATTCACAAACAGGCTCTCCTCGATTAACATAGCGGCAAACTTAATAATTTCCATGACATTTATCGAATCATCAATTTACCGTTTTGCCTACAACACAATTAATGTGCTAGCCTTGCCCTTAGCTAATTGTCTCGTCTCAGCGTTTTCCTACCACTTATAATTACCAGCTACTGGCATAATGGAGGATTATTTAAAATTACTTTTAAAATTATTAGCAATATACATATCATTTAGGAACATTAAGGCGCATTAAGAATAAGAACGGCTCAACTCAATGATGTTGTATTGTTACTTACTTCCTTTTGACATTATTGGCGTAAGTGGAAATGAAAATTCCGGTTTACTTAAAGACATTGTGGTTTAAGTTATGGTAAAACTTAAATATTGTGGTCATACACTATTTGGATCGATTACTAAATTGAGTTGTACTCATGTCTGAAGGTTCAAGCAAAATAAACGTTATTTCTTTACAATTGCTGTGAAATTGGACAACGGATTTTCTGCGTGGTAAGGATTTTATTGCTTACAGGCAATTTACAGCTTTCGATAGACTTATAAAGTTACAAAAACATTCTGTTTCCTCCACACAGCTCAGCCGAGCAAGCTACTTCCACTTCAATTTCCTCTCACTCCTAGACCAACAAAGTAGCATCACAACAAAAACCCAGTTCTGATTACATCAGCATTATATAAACATATTTTTACATAAAACTGTGAATAGAAACTATTTTTCACGATATCCTCGACGTGTAATATTTCGTGGCGCATCTACCTGCCGGATCATATCGCCCGCGGCCACCTCGGCTTTCGAGATTGAAACATGATAAATTGATACTACTATACTTTATACACAGTCGTTCCAACCGCTATTTTATGCCCGTGAAAATAAGGTGTAATAAAATTTTAATATTTTACCAAAACAATATTGATTGCCGCGGACTTGGATGGATTGAGGTACATTTTGCTCGGCGATAAAGATGTGCCTGGTAAGAATTTTCTTGTTGAATTATCGGTTTGCTGTCATCTGTGGGCTATTAAGGCTTTTTTTTATGATTTGTGATAGTAATCGAATCATTAAACCATCTTTGAAAGTCAGCTACGACTTAATTTGTTATGCATTAAGGTCGTGTTCACTGTTCATTCAACTTCAATCCGCAGTAAGATACAATTCTTTTCCTTCCAATATTTTTGAATCCTCACTAAATCGTTGGAGGTAAATAACGTTGTTACTCACGATGTACGGTAACTCATGTTCGTGGCGGTAATAAAGCATTTTGTCACACGTTTACCGCCGTAACTATTACCGATTTACGAAAACCAATTGGCGAACGTTCATAGTTTGCGGTCTACGTGCAAATTGATGGTACATTGTCGCGAGCTCTGCCGGTAATCAAATAAATACTTCACGGATCTAAATGCTACAAGTAATTTCAGGTAATTTAGGTACAATTTATGTAGCAAGCTAACAATAGTTGTAATTTAAATAATAATAAATAAACGTCTTTTATATTTTAACAATATAGAGTTTTGTTAAATAGTCTAGTTTTGTTATTTTACCGTTATATTTAGTTGAGTGTTATTATTTGAATTTGTGACTTTGTTTCAATTCAAAACGTGATTCTAAAAGTTCTTATTCTCGAAATGTTCAATGGAAAACTTTGTTTGCAAGCTACAGTGATCATTAATCAAAAGTTTCAATCAAATAAACTCTTGAAAAGGCTTAATTATTGATCCCAAGGCAAGGAGAACTCTGGCTACATAACCATACAGTATTATCTTACAAGACTAATGTGTTTTGGGGAGATCCTATAGTTACGTCATCACCAAAAGCCAATTTATTGTACGCACAGCTTACAATACACCGCAATAATTATTAGGGGATTACTCCCTAGTGACTTCCCGCGTCTCCTCCAAACATATCGATGCTAGTGATGCGCCCCAATTTATTAGGGTGCGTGGATTTATCGACAAATCCTGATCCTACACTATCATTATCAAGATATCAAGTATTATCATAATAATGCCCTAGGGTGTGAAGTAAAAACGTAATTATTCTGAATGGACGTCAACGCACGCGTGGCTGCAAGGTATGTCTAACTTGACAGGTGGCGCAAACTACCCTGAGTGCCCACATAATTATTATGCAGAAAATGAGCTCAAACATTTTTTGTTGTAAAATCTCCTTTTTTTGCGAAATTAATCATTACTTAATCAGCATATCGTTTATGTTACAGTTTATATGGGGTAAAATGCCGGGGTGTATTTATGTAGACACTTTTGGATAACAATTATTTTTTATTGTAGCTGCCACAATAAGCTTCAGATGTAATGAATAATTCATTAAATTCAGAATTGAATTACTGATTCTTATTGAAATGGCAGATGGTTTTTCTGAAATTTTTCCTTTTTTTATTGGTTCAGTGTTGTCTGATTAAAACTCTATTGAAACTCTATTTCATTTTTGCTACATTAGTTTTTGTTATTTGTTAAGTGTTTTTGTAAATGCTATTTAATAGAATATCCTTAATTTTCCGTGTTTAAATAATTGGTAGAAATTTTTCATAATTTTACAAACATGATGTTAAAAGATTTATTTATGCTTTCTGTAAGATTATGTATGATGTATGTGTGTAACCCCTAAGAAAAACAACTTTGAAAACAGATAAACTACTTTCCCTACATAGTTTCCTTATTCCCTCGAATAAAACAACATATTACTCCGTATCATAACATAACATCACTATTTTTTGCGTACAAAGTTCCTAACTTCGGTCCTACATTATCTGTGGCGTCCTACATTATCTGTGGCGATTCCCGCGGGAGCAATAATTCAGCCGAGTCAGTTTGTTGTATCTGTGCTCGACTTATTTAATCATCTGTTGTTGGCTGCATTGGCGAAACATAATAATTACTTTATGAGGAAAAGTTAAATCTAATCTTTTGCTGTTCCTACTTCTAAGTTGTTATCTGTTTATTAGTTTTCACAGAAACATTAGTAATGGAAATGATACAATATCATATGAGGATAAACTATCTGTTTGCAAAGATAATTCTTATAATTTTGCTCTTACTTCATGGTAGTAATTCTGCTGTCTTTTGGCTTGATAATCTTTCTAATAGAAAAATTACAATAGCAACGAAGTTTAAATTGATGAAAGTAAAAACCGCATAATCAAATTCATTTTCTTTACAGAGGTCAATAAAATCCATAAGATACACAATATTTTTTTTAAACCTATTGGTATGTTCTGCTCTACTTCTGGGCAACGGCCACCCCCAAGTCTATACAGAAACTTTTCCCTCGCCACTTCGAACCAACTTTACATACCTAATTATTATGTCAAAAAAATGGATGTGTGATACTCAGACCAAATAAAAACCAAGACAGAGCGCTGACAACAGTGACGTGAGGCCGGTTTCGTAAACATTTGTGCACTTAGTGAGGTGTAGTTTGATTGTAAATGTGCGCGTGTATACACAGAGCGGAGGTGTAGTTCTGTCTTGGTTTTTTATTTTATCTGAAGTTTGATGTTATTGATTCATTTTCCAACCACCATACATTCATCTATTTTCTTTAACTATGTGATGGGAATGAATATATGCAGTACCTTTTGCTACTTAGAACAACATTACAACTACGTCTTTCAATTGTTTAGAATCCTAAATAATTACCAGTCAAAGTAAAAGCTGGGACTATTAATATCAGTTCCAATTGACCATAACCACACTTAATGAATGTTTGCAAGGCGAACATGTGTATTGTATTAGGTAATCTATGGTGGTTGTTACTATAAAACAATGGTGCTTTCCCCGGGGTGCGATAGATCAGGCGCCCGCGGCCCTGCCGCTTGACGTCACACCAAAGTTAGGAGTGCCAACTGTCAAACGATAATGGTATTCGTTTTTTGAAAAATATTGTGAAAAGAAACTGCGTTGGTGGTATAGTCTATTCCAAAAGTATCCGATGAAAGTGTAAACAAACGCTGTTAAATACTTAAGCAATCACTTACTAAAGGGAATTAGTAACACATTCATCTGTATTTAAAGGGTTTTAACTTGATATCTAACCAACAGAATTGTTTAAAAAACATTATTAAATTGTAAGAACTAAGTAAGAAGGTACTTAATTGAAAAAAAATCGGCGAAAATTGAGGTTATAAAATTAAACACAATTTGTCAAATGAAAAACATCTCTATGGGAGATTTGAAATTAGAAGTTCGGGTATAAGTATAATAATTAAATCAAAGTACTCAATTTATAAGTGGCACTACAAATTGGCATCCACGACGGTCTCCAATCCATTTGTTTTCATTTGCAACACGCCATAAGGACCGGAATTTTTTCATCATCATTTACGCCCAAAGACGTCCACTGCTGGACATATATAGGCCTCCCCCAAGCGTCGCTATATTGACCGGTCCTGTGTTTCTGTCATCCAAGGAATTCCCATGGCCATCACCAGGTATTTACTCAATACAATATAGTTTTAAAAACGAGAGTCGTTGATTATTGCCTATTTCAGCCCGCTTGCACTGAATCCGTTTAGCACTAAATTTATTAAAACCGTCATTCTGTCTCTGCCATCATCAAACGATTGACAGGAACAGTGCTGTTTCAAATATGTTTAGCGCTAAACGAATTTAGTGTTACTGCTAGTTTCCAGTTCTTAAATAAAATTTTGTTAATTTTAGTGTTTTAATTATTGTTGATTATGATTTTATACAACGTGAAGTTTTGTAACGGCCAAAGGCCGGTTCTATTTTATTTTGATTGTAATTTTAGATATTTATTAATAGATCTGAGTGTTAATTCCACGAAGTAAATATACGTTAAGGTAAATTCCAATTAGGTACCTAAAAAAAAAGTGACCAAGTGCGAGTCGGACTCGCACTGCACAAAGGGTTCCGTACCACACGTTTTATTGTATGAGGCCTTTATTTTATTTGTCGTTATAGCTGCCATAGTAATTCACACTCTGTGAAAATTACAGCCCTGAAACGAACGGACGAACGGACGGACGGACGGGTGGACGGACAGATAGCGGAGCTTTAGGGCTGCCGTTGGCACGCTTTGATTACGGAACCCTAAAAAACAAAGTAGCAAAGTGAGTACCCACTGACTAAATCCTTAACATTAAGTTAAAAGGTCTCGACTTATTATTATAGAAACCAGTTATGATGATCCGGTTAGACTGGAACCCGACCCCAATATAGATGGGAAAAGGCTAGGCAGATGATGAGTTATGGTGAGCTCTTAATAGTACCTACCTAAATTCTGTTTTTTAATCTCATAGACTAATTTGACAGGTGAAAATGTCAAACTCCAAATTGAAAAACAAAGAAAATTTACTTGAAATGTCAAATTAGTTTACAAGATTAAAAACCATACTAAGTAATGTTGTGACAATCCGTCACTACCAACACAGGAGTGACATTTAGAGGCACTAATTATGCGTAGTTGTGACAAGTTGTCACTGTGCTGTTGAGACGTTTTGTCACTAATTATGCAGTCACTAACTTAGTATTGTGATAACTGGTTGCTACTTCACAAATTATAATGGAAGAATGGAAAACAGTTGTATGTGCACACAGGATGGCGTATTGTAGGTTTTGTAGTTAACTGACACTGCTGCTATCTACATACCTACCCGAGCCTACACATTGGCAATTGGCAAGCATTCGTTACTTAGTAATTAGTAATAGTTCTGCGTTTGTGTTATGTTCAGAACAAGTAAGTACTACAGACTGACACCTACCTAAGATTAAATTATTGGGTGGATCGGTATGTTGATCGCCACATGCGAACTACGCATCAAAGACCTGACGTCACACAAAAATCCTGACGTCACACAAAATCCTGCATCAGGCAATTAAAGTTTACTGCGCGATCAACATAATTATATGGAAGATCCCGACATCAATCGTTGGGCAGTTGCCCGCCAGACAACACCCGTCTGGTCGGAGAATCCTCCCTTTTCTATAGAGGATGAGTGAATTTTGCACCCTGTTCCTCATACCTCTAAACACGCAAATTCCAGCCTTTACTGTAAAAATCTCACCATAAAAAATTTACGTGGATTGCATTCCACCTGATGCTAGGGATTGTCACTATTGACAACTGACCACCTAAGTTTCCACGTTGAGATTTTTACAGAATAGGTCCCCTATGTTGAAATCACGTGGAAATTATAGGTGTAGAAGAAATACCTCACCGATCTTCACACTGTGTTCTCTAATATATCTCTCTCTCTCTGTTATCTTTATGAAAGCACGTGCTTCTGTGACAAATAAACCAATTTTTCTTTCTTTTCTATATATAAAGCCAACAAAACTAACCAACCGAAAACGAATCTCAACTATCCAACTAACTATCTATTTAACTAATTCACCAACACAGCATTGTTGACTAACACATTAACCCTTCGCCCGCCGAGGGCTCGCGACTCGAGTAGCATCGCGGACGCTACAAAAGGGACATTATCTAGTGACGCGACTTCTCTACGATTTATTTGTGTTATTATCACTGCTTGTGTGGGGAGACTTGAGGTCTGTCCTGCTGATAATATCTTAATTAATTTGTGTGGAGATGTAATGTGGAATGAGTTATTTTTGCGTTATGACGCTAGTTTAATGAAATGAGAAGATAATGTTTTGTATTGTGGTGTATCTATTGGATAACCTATGGGAGATCATAACTATGCCTGAAATTAAATTTATTTATTTCAGCAGTTATAATGCAGTAGCATCTATTTTTAAGAAAGTTCTACCTTTAGCTAAGGTGTATACTTCAAATAACACCAAAATCTTTACTTAATATTGTCCAATGCACAAAGTGATGAAACTAGTTGGATGCTGATGCTGATAATAAGATTGTTCGTTTAATAATTGTAAACAAAACAATGGATTGAAATTACCAATTCCACTGACAAGTGGTAATGTTGAATTATTTTTTCTTGTCATTAGGGCTTGTTTATTGGTTGGTATATAATAATGTTGCTTTTTTTCCTAGTGAAAAAAAATTAAATGATCAGTTTTGCTTGTACAAACCAATTCTATATGCTGATGAAGAATAGGTATAGCTATTAGCTACACTTCAAGTGCAATTAAGAAACACTATTTACGTCACCATAAGTATTATAATTTGTTGTCTTGCAAGCCAGCTACTAAATAATAACACTATTCGTCCAACAAGCAAAAGCATCCACCGAAAGCTGACCAAAAATCCTAACGGTCCTTTGGACCCCTAACCAGAAATGTCGTATTTAAACATTGCACGCATCGGGCGTGACGCGCGGGTTAATTTTATGCTACATTAATACAGTGGAGGGTTGCAGCCACTTTTTAATAGGGTTAGTTATGGTGCGGGGTCTCTCACACCCCCGCGCGTTCTCAGGGTTAGCAATATGTTACAGCCAATGGGATTATCTGCTTGTTTTGAGATAAAATGGATTAATTTTTCGATAAACATTTTGAGGGTTTATTTGCACTTCTGTTGGGCAATTTGTTGTGGATTAGTTTTTTAAAGGCAAGGGGAAATCTGCTTAGATTTTGGTTATTCTTTTAATGGTATAATATAAAATTAAAACATTCTCATTAGGAAAGTTCGGACATAGGTACTTATGTGCAACACAGGTTGTGAAAAATGTTTATAATAGGTACATACCTACATCTGCAACGATACTTAATTAAAAACCTTAAATGCCAATAAAGTTTTTGTTATTTAAAAAAACTATGAGAACTATTTGCCTCTTCGCTTAAAATAATTTAAAAAAAATCCCGACCCTAATTTCTTTTAATGCAAAAACAGCTTCAAATAAAATATTATAACAAACATTAAACTAATAAAATTATATTAATTTATTCATAAAACATACTGGAGCGTGAAATTAGTTGTTTGTTTTTTTATAGAAGAAAAAAACCTCGCGTGGGTGACATTTTTTCTAATGGTCCCACGCAAAAACTATGCCACCTCCTTTATAAGTCTAAATCAATTTGTTCCAGTAAAGAAAACAATAGAATTGTAACAACGAAATATTTGTTTCAAAATAATATTGTGACGCTTCGTTAACTGAGAAAATATTGGCATAAAACTTTCGCAAGAAAAATCATAATTAATATTGTTTGTTGTTTTTTTTTTTGCACAATGTCGACTACTGATTTCACTTAATTTCATCATAATATTAAGCTGTCTCTATTATTGTTTATAACTTAAATTACAGCTGCACTTATTATTAGCCTTGATAACTTTATAAAGTGTTTTATGATTGTTAATTACAGACTACAGTAGCCGAGAAAATAAAGACAAGGAGCCGTCATGTTTATTATTAAGTATAAAATTATCTTTTTTATGGATAACAAATTAATAAGCTCAAATAACAGCTGTAAAGATGATCCTCGTTACCGTTAACTGTTTTGGAGTCGGTCCTATCAATACAGAAACAGCGGGGTAATTGCGTAACACACATAAATTGACAATTGATCGCAATGGGTTTCATTTTGACAGTTCACCCACGTTGATTGCGTTATTTACGTTTTTGTCAAACCTATGAAGCAATGGATTAGCAAGTTATCTTTCAAAACTCTCGGATTGTGATTGAAAGTGTGTTACACAATTATTAGGGTGTTGGAATGCATTGTAGACTAGACTTAGATTATATTAGAATCTGTGATTGTAGATAGTTAGTTTTTTTTATATTGTGCCTAATTTTATGTTTTTTAAATTATTTGTGTAAAGTGAAGATTTATGAACATTTTTGTACTTTAAATAATTTCATGTTAAGTAATTATCTTCAATTTTAGGTGTAGATAATTGTTTATTTATAATTGCTTAAAAAATCACCTTACTACTTATTATTACTTACTTCTGAACTTATTCATATTTGCATGCCAAGATATGGCGAAATGTGACATCGCACAAGAATATTTATTTACCACCTTTTGCATTTAAAGCAAATAAATATCTCTGACTTTGACTTTGACATCAAGACATTTATTTTCGCCCACGGGGCCAATTGGAAGCGACCAAACAACCAATAAACCGCTAAGTTACAGGACATATTGGCAGAAAATCACACAACTCTCCCGTGACCAATTTCCAGAAGGGGTGAATGGGCCAAAACGCTGCACTATGAAAAAAGTAAATAGTAAAAAAGCGTATCGAATTTGACAAATGCGTGTTTTGGGGCACGCGACGCTCGATTCGCCCCGCGTCGTGCGCCGCAAGATGTGATGACGCGACTCTATTTTTGGGTGTAATCAAATTTTAATGGGCCTTTGTCACATGTGCTTATTACGGAAATGGCTGTAAAAGCTGTTAGAAATGTTAAAACCGCGTCGTTTTGCACCTACATTATCACAGCTTGAAGTTGTATACAATTAGTAAAACAAACCTGTTTTACAATGAACGGATTAACATAACACATTAAATTCTCGTTATGCAAAAGGAAAATAAAAAGCCTCTGTATTCCCGGCAATACACAGTGAGTACTTTATTACAGTATCAATTTAAACAACAGCTGTGCGGTGGCAGACAAGAGTCTGGTCTGAAAAACATGGCATCTTTGGTTTTATTTTTAACGCGGACTCGTCACTCCCCTTGCGTTGGGTGTGTGAGGAAATGACCCTTGAAATTGGCTCGTACCCGACTCAGTTACATTTCGCACACCTTGCGACTGCCCGGTGACTTGACTAATAGGCCTTATTACCAACATTTTTGGTCTTTTGTCACTTGCTTAATGTAATGGCTTTGTTTTTATAAGCTTGAGTAAGACGCCATGGCGCGATGGCGGCGCTTTCCCCCTTGAATTACGTGACTAGCTTTTTTTTAAATTAAATTTAACGGTTGTTAATTCTGTGTAGAAATAAATATAAGCAAACCTACTAACAGCTATGTGTAGTATAACCTTATAAAATTATCACAATTTAATTTCAGTGACAAAAGAATGACTTATATATTTTTAATTTTTTAATTATGTAGAATTTTTAATAAACAAAAGTTTCACTTTTCATCCGAAATGTTGAATATATCTATCTCTATTAAAACAAGCTTTACTCTAAAGCAAGTTAAAACCCACTATATTATAGTCCTTATTTGCTAAGCCCAAGGGGCGAGTATGGTGTAATTTATGCGTTGTTCCATTGCAGCCAACTCTCCCCTCGCCCCTTTATTGATGTACTTTTGACTAGTTGTGATTTCTGTTTATTAGTCCATTTAGCTATGTTATTGTTGTTCGTTTGTTTTTTTCCATTAAAATTGTTTGTTTTGTTTATTTATTGAGCAATTTATTACCCGGTTCAGCGATTGTTTGAAAGTAATTGTCTATTGAATTGTTTTGGTTGTTTATCGTTCATTGTGATTTAAAATTAGTCTGGTGATTATTGATGTATTTTTTGTCATACAACCTGATTAGCTCATTTTAAATGCTCTTAGAAAAGCAAAAGATTTTTTTTGTCCATAATTTTCACTAGTTACGATTTTTGTAATAATAATAATCATTTCAAATTTTGTAGAAATGAAATGAAATTGTTTATTCTGTAAATAGGATATTGGAATCACTTTTACACGTCATATTAAAAAATATTAAAAATAAGCTAGATGAGGTCGGCGTTTCCTGTCTGACTACTCTGAGAAGAAAGGCCGAAACAAACTCAGAGGTCACAGTCTCTTTTAAAGTCCAGACATAATCTTGGTCAAGCCATATGAGGACCATGTAAATTCGAGTCTGAAATGGTCTTTTGAGGAAAGAACCACACAGATTTGAGTGGACCTGTCCAGTCAGTGCAAGCATTTGTCAGTAATGGTGGAGCTCAACTCAGAACTTAAGAGGCTCAACGACTCGACGAACAATACCAAAGAAAGGACATTTGGGTAGGCCGCATAAAATTCTCAAATTGCCAGACCATCGATAAAATTAACTGAGAACGAAAAAATATAAATACTCACATAGTCCTCACATTCACAATAATAAAATACTTTACAAAGGGACTTGCCTACTAATTATATTAGTGTAGATTATAAATATGATACTTACCGTATACCTATTTCAATAAAACATTCGAAGGTCTGCTGGACGAAAACTCTCAAGTATTAAGCAGTACCTTTGTACTCAAAAGTTATAAGTGTGTCATAACTCATAAGTCGTTTCTCTATGTATTTATCTGTGTGTACATAAAGAATAAAATAAATTATATGATGTAGGTATCTAATAAATATTAGAATATAATATACGTAATTGTTATATTTGCATGAGCAAATAAATGACCTTTTACCTCATTAAAATCACAAATTTCACGCCTACAGAACAGACAAATAATAATAATTATCATTACCATTGGGTAAGTACTGAAATAGATTTCCTATAGCTTTAAAAGAGAGGTAATCATTATTTCTCTATAATTAAAAAAAAACAGCGCTTCCTTTCCCGCCTTTAGAGCGAGTGACGTTTCTTTTACCTTTCAAAAAAAGAATCGATTAGCTTTGCGTCAAGCAAGACCATTTCAAACAGACTAGGTAGGTACGCAATAGACAATTGTTTTCATTCAATGAAAAAAAGATATAATTCTGTGTTTTCCGTAATCCGGTGACAACAAAATGGATTCCGTAAATGAATGGGTTAGAAATCAGTCTCTGGGAAACCGTTTGTGAGTAAGTTTGGAATTTCATGGTTAACTGTTACGGTTAGGTATCTTAGTTCCTATGGTTTCTGCAATAAAGTACCGAGGTACATTTTTTTCTTTTTTATTAAAAACAATAGTAAGTAGAAATAAATAAAGAAAAATGTTTATTTCGCACAGTCCCATTAAATATAGAATCATAATAAAATTAAAATTTAGGATCATGTTTGTGTGCCTCACGGCGGCCGCGCCAAGTAGGTTTATTTCAGTAATAATATCACATTGATGCCGTCTGATGCAGATTGCTGCATTTTAATAATTGATTAATTAAACAATGTTGAGTTCTTTTTATTTTTTTGAAGTTTTTTTTTACATTTCGACAGTGACTATATTTTATTTTTATAAAAGATAGGTTTTATATTTACACTAGCTGCTCGCCTCGGCTTC
Source organism: Lithophane ornitopus (assembly GCA_948473465.1). NCBI lineage: Eukaryota > Metazoa > Arthropoda > Insecta > Lepidoptera > Noctuidae > Lithophane > Lithophane ornitopus. The sequence continues at coordinate 13,074,950 of OX419622.1, read as the reverse complement.
GCACGGATAGCACTAAGTACTTATCTATGGCTATTTTAGGTAAGTAATTTTTTTATACCTTGGGTTACATTATTGGAGTATTAGTAAGGAGCCCTAATTTGAAAATATAATATAGCATAAGTCAGCCGGGGATAGTGTAGCTTCCCAACAGTGAAAGAATTTTTCAAATCGGTTCGGTAGTTTCGGAGCCTATTCAATGCAAACAAAAAAATCTTTCCTCTTTATAATATTAGTACAGATAATCATGATCATCATTTTAATGAATGAATTCACGTCTTTCTATATTAAACTCCTGGTTAACATTACACATTTCACTCAAAATTGAGATTATCGTAGGTACATGAAAAATTGCCCTTTTGCCGGAAAAACAAGAAAATAAAGATTTTAGCAAAAAAAAGAAAATTTAGTATTTTTCGTACCGTAACACTTTTTTTCAATAAATAAATTAGATAAACTTAAATATTTGTGTCTAATTCCTACTAGGTACTCTATTATAGTCTCCTTTGCCACCTTTGATGTCTCTCATGGGAAGAGATCTACCCGTGTGTGTTATATTCAGAGCTATTAGGTGCAATAGCCGTCGGGAGGTTAAACTCGTCTCCATAAGTATTCCGATTAGACAGCAAATATGAATTTAATGATGAGGCCTTAAAAATTATTAAATAGGTCATGATTATTTACAGGATTAAAAAAAAATACCATCGTACCAATGAGGGCAAAAATATTTTTTTTTACCTTCATACTTTCTTCTGTGTTATTCTGGGAATTAAAATTTAAAACTTATATCTTTTCACTTGTTTTAATTTGTCTTCATTAAAATGACAGCTTTTAACTCTAAGAAAACTAACTAGATTACTGACTGTGTGTTAAAAATGCGTTGAAATCAACATAAATTTAACAGTTACAAAAAAAAAAAAATGCGGATTTTCTTTAAATTAATTTTAACTAAATACTTTAAAGTTAGTATTTAATCAACATGTTTTCAATGATCACCTAGAATAACGGTTTGGATTTTTTATTATTAATGACAAAAGTTTGAACTACTATTCAAAACAGTTCCAAATTGATGAAGAGGAAGATAAGTTTCGAAAGAAAATCTTGATTCACTTAACTGTCTAACTGTAGATAGAACCTTTTTTTACATTGTGCTCACAACAAGAATAACGTACCCAGGATTTTGTAACAACTTTATTTAAAAGAGTGTCCTTGGCCTTTCTTGCCCGTTCTTCTCCATAGACCATAGAGATCTACGTTTTGGAATTGGCAACTACACTCACGACAATCTAAGAAATCCGTTTTGACGTTTCGTTCTCGTACATGTAATAAAACGTTAAGTCTTGAGAATCAGTTTTTATCAATGTAGATAAGTCGTATTTTACAAACTCTAAAGTATGTTCAATCGATATGTCTCGAGAATCAGTTTATAAGAAACCAATTTTTTTTTCATCGCTACGCAAAGCATTTTCATAGCTGTCAAAACGGACTTCTTAGATTGTCGCGAGTCTAGCTTCAACTTTCAGACTGACCGACTCCTTGACAATTCAAAAGTGCCTGTAAATGGTTTAATTGAAATAAAGAATGAGTTTTGCATAAACGAACAAATCACTTGTCATTCTATTTTCAAAGATGACTTCACCGGTCAACGTGACATTTACATTTCAGATTAAGAGAAATGTACAACAATAAATTTACAATTAAAAATGATAGCATAAGCAATAAACTTCTCACCTACTTTATTATAAACAAATGAGTCAAGTAATAAAGTCATCATTACAAGAATTAATAGCAATAAACCTAATATCACACGATTACTGACAAATACGTGAACTGACATCAGTTGAGCAGTGGTAACGGCCCCGACTTAGGAGTTGTAGGTCTTGGGTTCAAACCCAGGCGCTTTACTTTGTGTAAATTATTTCATCGCCACTGCTCTCAAAACGGTGAAGGAAAACATCGTGAGGAAACCGGCAGGTACAACCAAAAATTTGAAGACATGTGGCATCTACGAACCCGCACTGGGCCCGCCGCGTGGTAGATCACTTCATCTCGAAGAGAGGAGGTCTGTGTCCCAGCAGTGGGGACATTATGAGCTGATTAGCTGCGTGGACTGACTGTACAGGTCCAATTAAATCAGTGTTGTTCCTTCCTCAAAATACCATCTCAGACAACATCTCTGACCAAGATGATTTCAGAACTTTTAATACTCATCTAGTTTTAAAACAATTTATTGTTGACGTGTAAATTGGTTTTTTGAACTAATTTACAGAAACGAGTGTCTTTTATCCTTTAGCACTAAGTATTACCATGTAGAAGTTTTACACTTGAGACTGTCTAAGATTATAGTAATTTAAGTTTATGTTCGTACTCATGTATCTCACAGTTTTGTGAAACTTCATGCGTACCGCACATTAACATTACAAGCAGAAATAATAACAGTCAGCGAACCTCATTACATATCAATTCATACTATCGCCCAACAGCCGCAGCCATCCCAAACATTTCACACGTGATCATCTATAATTTACTACACAAAAAACCTATTGATATTTCTATTACTATAACCAAAAAAAGTTTGTATACAAAGAGTCTGGAGTATGCGTCATCGACAAAACATTTAACATCCTAATTTCGTGAGTAACACCTCAGCGCTAGAGCCGACAAAAGAATCGATAAACATCTCGATACAGCCGGTATCGAGCGCTCTCGAGCGGTATCGAGAGGACGACTCGCCCAGCAGGCGGCCGCGGCGACCAACTAATAACTTACATTTGGATTACGCTCGTTAGCCTCTTAGCACCTTACCCGACGTTTATTTTTTATTAATACAAAATTTATTCAAACGAGCCTCGAGAATATTTCGGGAATAATGCCTTAGTATTATAAAGGCAATAAGTTATGCCTAGAAGGATAAGTGTATCGACGCGACACGATCATTATTTATACCATTATTTGTTCGTCCCTTTTAATCTGGAGGTCAGGATAGCGTCGGAGTCAACGCGCGTTTAATCTAGCCATTATGTTTTTGGATTACAATATTATGTTTAGATGAGCGATCGGCCTTGTCTTGATTGCAGCTTTGTAACACTGAATGAAGATCGGGTGATGTCGTTAACTCATAATCGATACTGACAGTTCATGTCTGAATCGATTGGCGAGAAATATATCGATAGTTTTTGTATCGAGTCGTGACGAGCTCGTCACAACTGTCGCTGGTATCACGAAGTTAATTGTGACAGCATGATAATTATTGAAGTATGAAATATAGTAATAAAATGGAAAGTTACCGTGATTAATAAGAAGTTTACGATTCGACACCCATTTGTTGTTGTAAATTGATGATAAGTTAAATTAATTAACTATATTTTGGTACAAAATATTCTCTTTCTATCTGCGTGTTGCATAATTTTGTATTGTATAAAAGAGTCGAGGTTTCAGATGGATATTATTAGCATATAATTTTAATAATCGGCTTACCATTTATGGATACTTATAGACGCCTTTATGTAGAGATTTACTTGCCTAGCTTACCAATATTTAGTAAAGTTTTATTTTTAATATAAATAATGTGAGCCTTTTGGGCACTTCTCCCACTGACAGCGCTGCGGACGAATTTTTTGATTCCCAATGAGCTTTTCACCTTTTTTTTACTTCTTTTATTTGTACATAATTATAAATATTTTAAGTGTTGTAAGATTGTATTTATTTTTTTATTATTTTTTTATTCAATTATTTTAATTAATAAATACTAATTGGATGATAATTATCAGGCTACAAAAATTAAAAAATATCCATCAGAAATTATTTTATATCATTACAGTATATATTTTAATGACAGGAAGTAAATTGTACTGTAGGTACAATTAACTCTATCTAATCGACTTAAATCTTGAAAAAAACCAAAGGAAACTAATATCCCTTAAAATCGATAAAAATAATGTTAAGTAATAAAATTGTTTTCGCATCCTTAGAAACATCTTCATTATATTACATTTCTTTTACCTCTAACACGCAAGTTACAACATAGCTCATTAAAACTCTAATAAACACCTATAAGAAACAATGACTTCCACATCAAACAAAAACAAAACACAACCGGTTAATAAAGAAATACAAAATTATAAGCCAAAGGAAATTACCACATAATATTTATTGTTTTTACTCTCTTTATATCATAAAGTGCACATTTTCTCAAGAAACAATTCCTACGTGAAGATTGGTATTATAGTGCGTGTCCACGGCATCACGGTAACTAAAATGTTTAGAAATATTGAAGACGCATCTTTTTTTAGGGTTCCGTAGTCAACAAGGAACCCTTATAGTTTCGCCATGTTTGTCTGCCTGTCTGTCCGACTGTCTGTCCGCGGCTTAGTTTAAATTTTCCGTCCACGATAACGTTATAATGTGCACATATTTCCATACATTTCATGGACGTGGACGTCCAATATAATATCGTCACGTTAGAAATTATTAAAGCGCATATTGATTGTAATATTATTAAGTAGAGCGACGGTATTCAGGAAAGAAAAACATTTTCAAGAAAGAAAAACTTCTTGCATTGTTTGTTTAATTGCGAGAAAATAATTAGACGAACATAATGGAGAGTATTATGGAATTTATCATTTTGCGGCCATACATCATCGGATAATTGATTAAAATGGAAGTGTTAATTATTTCCTACGGATTCTAGAGGATTCTTAATTGGTTGCGCTAACCAAATTGGTATTGTAGATTCAAAATAATTAAATACCTATTTAAGTTAACAATTTTTTCGTTGTTTTTTTTCTTAATAACATAACATCACACTGGTAATCCCCGAAGGGTAAGGCACAGGTATATAGGATCTACCTACTTATAACCTACACCCATATTTCGCTAATTAAAAGTTTAGGGGGCCAACTTATTGCTATATTTTAAAATCTATGTTAAATATTATGAAAAGAAAATATTTGTATTTTTTTTATTATGAATAAACAAAACTACTGGAGCGATTAAAAAAAAACACCGAGTAACATAGCTATATAATTTATAAAGATATCACGTGTGCAAAGCCGCTAGCGAAAGCTAGTGACATTTTTTTTTGTTTTAATATATAGGACCTTTAAACGTTTAATTAATTAAATGCTTACATCATTTATGAAACATGCTACATTAATACATTAAACCTCTATGTTTAACAAAATAAATAAATATATAATGTTACCGGTACAGTCAAGAAAAAAAGTGATAAGTACAAATATTTTTTTTACAAAACGCGCGTGATTCATTTTAAACACTTTTTCACACTGTCTTTATGAAACTGTAACAAAAATTATTATTCATGGACTATCTTAGTTGATTACTTTTTGTTAAGAAATAGTTGAACTTTCACAAATAAAATTTGCAATAGGTAGGTATGTCTGCTTTCACCAGAAATAAGTAAACCTCATAATATTTTGTGCAATATTTTACACAAAGAGAAAGAAGTTATTGCAGGCAATTTATTATTTCCTCATAATTAGGTATATGTATCATTTTCACTTCTTCCAGTTAAGCCGTTTTTGCCAAAGGTAAAACAAAAAAAAAAAAAAACTTAAAATAGAATGATAATATATATAACGTCAAGATTGCAAATTGTGTATTCATTATTTTGCGACAATTATTCATAAGTTTCATTGACACCTACCTACAGTTAATATATAAACAGTTTATTTTTTAATAAATAAAAGACACTGGGTATTCCGATGATAGTTAAGGTTATCGTTACCAGTCATAGCTGTGTGCGAATAATCAGCACAAACAGGATATCAGATTAATTAATTTACATTTTAATAGATACCTATCTACCATGTTTGATCTCGTTTCAATATTGAAATGTCAATTGGACCTATTTATTAGACGGGATTATAAATGGCACAAGTAGTTGCTGTGTTTTTCCTTTTTGCATTATAAAGAATTGCAGTTGAAACATAAACAAAAAAATTATTTTTGTTAAAAAAATATATATATATTTTGATGACTTATAGAGTAAGTACCTAATAAAACATCTATTCATCCCTTAGGAACTTTCATTTGTGAGCCTTTTTTTTGTTTTTGTGGTAAATTCTACAAATAATCTATTTTCATTAAAATTCTGTCAAATATGCCTTCATCTTCGAGCTGACTTATTGAGTTTAAAACTCCATATCTTGGGCGCTTATTTGAGCCTAATTTTTCTAATAAGAATTCACTAAAAGTTAACCCTACCTTTACTACTAGCACCGTCCTCATTGGAGTCCTCACTGGGGGGCCCATGTGGGGCCCGCGAAGGCATCGGGTGAGGAAGTCTCGGGCGCGTCAGGAACGGTGGTGGGACCCCGAAGAACGGCAGAAACGGCGGCCACGGGGGCCGGGGGGCCAGCTGCGCCGCCGCCGCCGCGTACAGCTGCAGCGGGGCCGGCAGCCCGCCCTCCAGCACCATGCCGCTGCCTTCCCGCCTCGCACCCGATATCTTGACCACAACGCTCACCTACGAAACAACCCCATTCTCTAATGTCATTTTTCAAAACACAATTTTTTTTTTCTTGAGTCACTACGCAGTCCAAGCACTAACACAAGATGCAACACTGGCGCGCGTCGCGTACAGTCGGTACTACGGAGTGCTCGGGGCTCCACGCCGCGCCCGCCACTGCGATGGCGCGCCCGGGGGCGGGGCCACCTCCCCCCCTACCCCCCACCACCACACAAATTAATTCTCCGCCTCCTTCATATCATAGATTTATTTCTCCGACAGTACATCGCACCCGCTGCTAAACGCTTTCAAACCTTATGCCGTGAAGTTACAGATCTGTATTGAATAACGGCCCATAAATTAAGGGACGGCATACATTGAATTAACGGTAACGTAGGCGACGGGTGGCGGTAAGTTGAAATAAACCTTATTTATATGAAGATAACGTTTGTTATCGCACAGTAGGGGGCCCAACATGGGATTTATAGGGTCGCCGTACGTTTGCGGGCCCGTGGGGTTGTCATAATCTTTTTTAGCCGCATGGCGCGCCGCTATACAGTGACATGTAGAGAGTATCGGGAAGGAGTTATGTTATGGAATGTTACAGTAAAGGTTTGCGTTTTGCCATTGCCCTTTTAGGTACTTACCTATAAACTTATTTTGTACCTAAAGATTTGACCGTAGGTAAGAGACAAGCATGGAGCTATTATCTAAAGTTGGAAACTGAATTTAATTCCGGAACAGCTCCAAAACTCATTTATAAAATTATGATTGATATGTGATCTATTCTACCGGCTGAGATGAAAGGTGTTTATTATCTGTAATGAACGAGAAAAAATTAAATATATTCATAGGAATTGTTCGGATGTAGCTAATAACGGGTTATATTTTAGATTTCACCCATTCTTTTAATTTGACAGGTGATTGTGTGATGGGTGAGCAATCAACCGCCGAGCCGACAGAGAGATGTACACAATAGCGTTGCGTAAAACTAGATTACGACGCCTCCCAATCGCTCTAATGACGGACAAACTATCAATCATACAAAATTAACACGTTTCAGATTATATTTTTGACAGTGATGAATCATAAGCGACCGAAAGGCAATCAATTTCACAACCAATTCCTTATTCCATTAAACAAAAAAGTAATAACGTAATTGACATAAATAATAATAAAATATGTCAAGACAGCGTAACGAGCGTTCGGACGCGACATGACAGCTCTATCAGGAATCTGGTACTGAGTGTAGTGGGGGGCGTAGACGGCGGCTTGCGGCGCGCCCATTGGCGGAGCGGCGCGGGGGGGGCGGGGCCGCGCGGCTCAGCCTTGCATGAATTTAATTAGTGCGAGGAGCACCTCGGGCGCATTAGGAGCCGCGATGGGCGAAGCAATAAAAGATATAAAGGAATGAGTATAAATTAAAAGTTAAATAGAGAGCGCTGTGTGCAAGCGAGAGGGGTGGTGCCTCTCGCTCCCTCGCCGCACTGCTCGTAATTGTTTGACGATCTTATTAGTATCAGTTAAATGTCGTTCTCTCTTTTTCTCGCGCGAATTTAATTACTTTTTAATTAGAGCGTCGGTTAATGAGAGTTTTGCAGGATTCGCTCCGGGCGTTCTGTTTTCACTATTGTCATTTTTGCGGTTTAGGATAATCGGAATATTGATTGAGTTCCTTTCAAGTTTCTGAGATAAATCAGAGGTGATTTCAACTTTTGAATTTGAACTTTTACAGCTCATTGCCGTTCCTTAAGCGTCAGTTTATAAGATATTTTTCATTTGCATTTTTTTATTATCTTATTTACTTCGTTTGTTTGGCGACTTTATTCTTTAATTTTTTCCTTCAAAAAACATCAAATAAAATGTTTACGGTGAAAATATTGCATTAAACTTCAACACCATTTTCGAAAGTCTAATTTAACTAGGTAGGTCGGTAATGAAATGATTAAAAATACGAAGGATAAAAACTTTTAACCTTAATAAGAAAATAAATGTTTCATGACCGAAAACCTACGTCGACTAGACGCTACGTAGACATCGCGTAGACAAAGCGAGGACGCGTAGAAAACGCTACATAGTTTCGATAAATTCATTAACAACATGATTTTCGACGAGGAAGCACTACTTTTGGGGTTTGTTGGTAAAAAGAAAATTTATTACGAAAACGAAGGATGACAAAATTCAAAGTTACCTATAGAAGGAACTGCTTATCGTCAAGTGAGTAACATTTATATGGTTATAAAAAATAGAAATTTTAGTAACTTAGTTTTTATTTCGCAAACATTTTTGTCCCGATGGTACATTTTGATGTTTAAACATTTTCCTAGGAGTGTATTCAGATCAATAAGTAATAATAACGTAGTAGCGTAGGGTTCGAACTCACGACCTCTTGCTTGCTAGTCTATTTCTCAGCGGGAGTCAGGTCCAAAGAGTTGGCACGCAGCACTTCATGCGTGCCTTTATATGAGGACGTGCGGTCGTGGGATCGGCCGCACTTGGTGATGGGCCCACTAGGCATGGCGGGCTGATACCAGTCGGGGGTGCGGCGAATGTACAAGTATCTCCCGGGCCCCTGGCTCATGGTAGAAGTAGGAACAGTGGGGTTTTAGTCGGTAGGAGTCCGACATAACCCTCCGCTCTCCCAAGACGGAGGATTCCCCCACGGAAAAAAAGGCTTATTGAGGCTATAAGCTGTGGCCTCTTATTCTATTGGAACTCCGTACTACGCTGGGCCAGCTCAAAAGGAAAGTACACCTACGTGCACACCGAGCTTACATAACATAGCGCTTACCTTAGCATAGGCTGATTCAAATGATGGATTTTTGTAATTCCTCTTAAGGTAAACAAATAACCTAACATATTCAAGCATACTTCACCACATTCATCACCAATTTCAGTTTAGATATCAACATCGTGAACATATACCTCCGTCTCGCTCTAACACATACCTCTCCCATATCTCCATCTCTCTCTCGTCATTAGGCGGGCCATGCACGCGCCCGTCGTTACTTCTCATTATGTCGGGCTTACGCTCGCCCGCGTTATGTATCGTCTGGTGGGGAATGGCCCGCTTTAGTTGTTTTATTGATGTAGCATTGTAAGGGTTGAAAAGTATGGTTCTATTATTTTATGGAATAACTTGGGTAAAGTGTAGCCGGTTGTGAAGAAAGTTCGAATTTTCAAACCAGCAGGAAATCCTGTGGTTGTATGTTCTTGAAAGTTCGCTGTGGTCTATAGTTGGTTAAAACTTTATGCGTACCTAATTCGTCTATAATTCCCACTGCTGGGACACAGGCCTCCTCTCTGTGAGAGGGAGTGGGCGGTAATCCACCACGCGGGCGCAGGTGGTAAATGTCGCAAATGTCTTCGAATCTTTGGATGTAGGGCATGCCGGTTTCCTCACAATGTTTTCCATCACAGTTTTGAGAGCAGTGGCGATGAAATAATTTACTCAAAGTAAAGCGCCTGATTGGGTTCGAACCTACGACCTACAACTCGTAAGTCGCGGCCACTGGGCACCGGCTACTGCAAAACTTTATACCCCATGAAATTTAAAAATGTGGTTGCTTACGATTAACTCAACGCGTCGATGTATGAAACATGCACTATTTACCAAATATATCCTAGATTTAATAATGAGGGACAGAGCCAGGGCCTGGTCTATTTATTATATTGTAGTGCTAAACTTTGCTATGAAAACGTATCTTTGAAAATATTAGATTCAGATTACCTACAAGATAAAAATGGATAAAGGGATTAATGAATACGAGACTACCAGAAAACAATAAAAACTAATAAAGGGCGCTCACAAAAACAAATTGTCTCTTTTCAAATCTTCAACTACGATCGAATGAAAATGTTGTAATTTTTCGTAGACCGTAACTCGTAGCGTAGTAGCGTAGCTTGCGTAGCACGCGCGCTACGCGACTACGCACCAATATACTGCAAAATATGTTGATCATACATTGATCAATACATCATCAATATTTTTCTTTTTTGTACTTTGGGTGTTTCCAAGTGGTGTAACGTGATTATCATAACATGTAATACTAATATAAATGTGTGATGTTATAAAAATTGAGTGTAGTCGCGTAGTAGCGTAGCGTTTGCTACGAGCTACGGTCGACGAAATATGGATTTTTTTCATGCTTTCTTTGTTTTTGGTCTCCTATGAATCGAGCGCAGCGGTGCGTATTTCCTCCTTGATCTTGGGACCAACATCGTTATAGAGAAAAAATCTGCTGTCCCGTACAAAGTGAAGCTTTGTACGGGACAGCAGAATAAAATTAATTAATAAAATTAAAATCTTCTAAGATATTTTATGGTCAGGTGTTAAATAATAATAAAAAAGCTTTATTCAGTACAGAAAAAAAAACACGGTACAATATGAAAAAAAACGAGTAACAGATTACATAGGAGCCTTAGGTGCTAGATTTTTACAAATTCCCTGAACCCAACACTAGGATTCCCTGTGTCGTGGGGTCCAGTCTCTTCCCAAATAAGGCATACAATTATTTATTTAGGTGAACTAATTAATTTGGAAAAACATAAAAAAAACAAACAGATTTTTTTTTTGAAAATTGACGTACAAAGTAATAAAAAAATTAACTAACTACTTGGATGATAAGAGTTTCAGGTGCTTTAGGGTGTTAGTGTGTGTGTGTGAAGTGTGGGGTGTGTGTGGGTGTTAACATACCTACTAGAAATACAGGAATGCAATCACGCACCCACATAGGAAAACCCTAGAATAATAATCACGTAATTTAACAAAGGTTTAAAGGCTCTGACGTCATGAATAGAACCAGACTTAATAGCCTAGAGACCACACATCAATTAAAATAAGTACCGTAAGTACTTACAGTACATTATGATTTATGAGCAGATATCATAATCTATACAATTGGAGACACTATAAAGATAATACTGAGCTGTGAACTTGTGACTGTCCATTTTATTAGCTTTAATATGAGTCTTAGAGACCAAGTGTTATAATATTTTATGTGTTAGACCACACACGTTGGCACGAGCATAATTAAAATGATTATTGTTTTGAAAAACATTGATATTAAATATGTTTTTCTTATCAGGGAATTATAAATTTGTGTTTATTAGACCTCCCATGAACCCATGAGCACAGTACAAATAAGTACAGTATTCTACCTTAATAGAAAATGGCCGAAACGACGCGCTTCGAAATCTCAGTGTATATCAGTATACAGTATTGAGTGCGCAGCAGTTACGTATGGCCGCGAAAGGTTAATATTTCAAGGTCCCTGCTGAGATATAATACTGCTAGGTACTTATTTATTCTGTCAATTTGTAGTTTTTCGCCGAAAAAAAAAATAGGCGACTCGATTCCAGAAATCGAGTCGCCTATTTTTTTTTTCGGCGTTGTCGATTCGTTTACAAATAAATTAACATCGTGCGAATTGCCTCAAGAAAAAATAATATTATTTAAAACTGTCGATTCGCCGGTTTTCGGGTGAGTAAATTCGTGCGAGTCACCACCAATAAACCTCTTGGTCTCTCACGGCTGTACGGCACCCAACCAACGAATACGCTCTTCACTTTATTTCATAGTTGACTAGCGTTTGTAATAGCTTATCTACACCATGCTATAAATACTCTATAAGTTTCTGAAACAGTTATTTAAAACAACTAGTGTCATACAGTAACCATAATATCATTCCAATGAGTGTTTTATGCAACTCCTTTGCTTTTTCGATCCCTTCCTTACTCATCAAACAGCCACGTTCTCTATACTCATTTCGAGGTACCTTTATGAATTTCAAAAAGAGAACATTGTCATGCACGCACGTTTCACTACCAAAGCGCCGTAAGTTAAAAAATATAAATAATTAATACAATAAATAATTCAATTAAAACACTCATATGATACTATATTATCTCATGCGTGTTTTAATACCCCTTATTATACAACAGTTGCATAAATAACTATTGGAACATAACCTACCTACTTTCAGTTGCATTTTAATGAAGTCATGGGCTATTTTGATTGCAGTAGGAAGTAAACCTGTTATATTTACCTATGGTACTGTAAGCATGTAGTTCCCAATTGGTAATTACACAAGACAATGTTCGCAAGTTAATCAGGTGAATGCAATCAGTTGACAAGCGGGGTGCGAGGTGCGGGTGAAAGGCAGGGGGGGGATGATGCATTTGATTGATGATCCCTCTTGCTCGCCACCGAGGTGAAAAGTGGCCAATATGTAGTGGAATTCCTAGACCAGAACAAATACAACGATCGAATCTACATACTAGCACACGTTAAAACAAATTTGCCTTATTCGACATTTCATATTGCATTCCATGTATTTGGACTGCATGTTCGTTTCAACGTATGGTTACATTTCATGTAATGTTTCACATAATAAATTAAAATTTAATTAACCCGAAAATTAACGATGAATAAGAACACATTCCTTTTTCGATTTTGTGATTTTAACGTTCACGTTGGTGTTCTAAAGTACAACCAGAAACAATTTTGCGAGGCGACCTGCGATCACTTTGAGCCATTTCATTCCGGAAATTATCAACTTACCTTGCTGAAACAGCAGCTGTTAAAGGATGGGGTTTTGGGGGCAGTCTTTTGTAAATGACGTTCAAAAAGTACTGATTCTGAGCCTAATTTAATGAACGATTTTTGAGTTTGAACTAAGATCCACCTATAGTGTTTAGGTACTTACCTACGGCTCGACTTACGTGGCCGGTAAAGATTTATGCATAACCCCGCGTTCTAACCAAAAGCGAACGTCGCGCGATATGCGATTTTCGCGCTCCTATATAGGAATATGTCTTGCGATCAATCAACTCGCGTTTATACATCAAAATTCATAAAAACCATTGCGTCTATCGCGTATTCGAGCGTCGATCGCTTTTGGCTAGGACGCGGCGTTATGCATAGATATTTACAGCCACTCATGCGCAAGTACCAACACAAACTTAACTCTTCCGATCTCTTTTCCATTTCCGTCCGTCACGTCAAAGTTAAAGTTTTATAAATATTGATAACGCAAGATGGATGGTTCGCACGCGCGGCTCCAATTGATTTAAAATTAAATACACAATGTTTCCCGATGATTGATGCACATCACGCCTGGGAACGGGTTAGGGTAACCTTGCTAAATGGATATTTTTTGCACATTTCTGCAAGGTCCAGTGGGCACAGTCATTAGGAAAGGGTTTGAGGGAATCTCGTTTAAATTGAGTTGAGTTGAGATGTTGTTTATGAGAATATCGTGATGATATTGTGCTTTGATGAATGATTCGTGAGATGCTCTAGTCCTCCACACCGAATTTCGGCCATGGCGAAAAATCTCAGCGATGACTCATATTACAGTGCACAAGTGTGTGCGCAGACACAGATGAGATGTTACTTACACGAAGTCACAATATATATGATACTATACAATGGGTTAAAAATTCTTCAATAGCTTAATGCACAACCGGCGGTTCACTCAGTAGTAGATGTTACGTATGCATTAATTAGCACTCTTCTTCCACTGCAGTCATTTCCTTATTAATGAGGATCGTAACCACCTAAATTAGGACTTAGTAGTTTATTCCAAGATTATTAATTAGTTCAACCTACTCTTACGCCACACTAACGGTCAACATCAATGCGTTATCGCCTAACGTCAAACGCCAATGTGAATGCCGTTTTCAAATTCTCTCGATATGTTGTGGCTACACCTACAGTTAACTTCCATCATCGTGATAGTCAACGTTTCCCGTTGGTGTGGCCCCAACATTATTGTATCGATGTCCTCGATTTTTAAAAGATTGTGAAAATTATGATTTTTTTAAGAGTCAGTAAAAAACAAGCTTTGTTTAACACCAAGTTTGGCAAAAAAGCCCACTACAAATTAAAACCCATACATCAACTCAAATAAAACCATATCCAAATACATACATAATTAAGTGACACGAAGCACAGCCACTCAACTTCCTGGAGCAAGTCAAAAAGCGGCCAGATTCATAATCTTGTTAGCACTCAAATTTGCATTAATTAAGGCGTTGAGGCCTCACAACTGTGTCTAAACTCTCTGAGGGCGGCCGAGTGGGAGTGGGGGTGGGGGGTTAGATAATATTCAAATGGTACATGTAACGACGCGGCTGCCGCTTGAGCCCCGCCGCCCGCAAGCAATATAGATGGTACGCTCGGGGAGGGAAGTGTTGGGGGTTGTGTTATTTTGCAGGCTTTACATAGCCATGCAAATATTCTTCACATATAGAGACAATATTTAAGCATACCGTCGCATAATTTAACTGTATACAGGAGTAATAAGAATCGGACAGATGACTGTTCAAAAGTAAGGAGTTTCCTACTATCAATTCATTTATTTTGAATCCTTCTTCCCGAACTTGGGCATCCTCCCATACCATTAACGCTGAGTCAACAGATAAATAATTCAAGTAAGATTACCTACGTTTTTGGGCTCTTACGTTAAGTTAGGTTTTGTAGGTGAAATCATTACAGAATAGCAATGCTGGTATGGAAAAATCTCAAATGTAGAAGTGCATTGAGGTCGCTAACTTAGGCCACTTTGCCGAAACTGGCTTTCCTTAAGACTACTGACCCCGAAAGTGTATGAGATCTATCTGTACCTAAATCTGTCCGTCTATCTATCCGTTGTCCATCCTCTTATCCTGCTAAAAGTTAAAAAACTTCAACATCACATATCAAACGAAAAATACCAAACCACCAACACTTCCGTGCTACACAGTACCCGAGTGAGAGCACCGGGGGTGCGCTCGACAATTTCCTCGTCGGGTAATTCACTAGGATTTAATTTAAATTAGTTTTGGCTTGGCTTAATAGCTTCCCCCCACAGGGGGAGTGGCAGGACGTGGCGCCGCTCCAAACGATGTATTCTGATGTTCAGATCGGCTGCTTTTGGATGTTGATTTTCGATAGCTGTTTAGTAGTTAATTAATACTTGTTCTGGTAATTCTTGTTTTATATTTAAGCTGGCTTTTTGGCGCTTTTGCTGTGTTATAAGGTCTTACTACCCTGTACACGGTAACAGGGTGTAAAAAGACCTATTACAGAGCCGTCAACTATACGCATTCTGTACATCAAGTAAGTAACATTGCACAAAAATAATAGCTGGGAAACGACTTTTATTTTTGCTGTGAAGAATCGCTGTACGTGTTACGTCGTGCACTACCGAAATAGTGCGCAACGTAACGCACGCAAAACATTGTGTTTATGGGTACATGCAACGGTTCAGGGTTCGTGGGGGTATTTAAAATTAAGTTATAACATTTAAAACTTAATTTCTTTAAAAAACGTCTACAAGTTGGAACTTTGACCTCCAATATCTCCGTAACCAGAAGGTATGGTCCCAGGTCCCAGGTATGGTCCAGAACAAAAAATAATACAATGACGAGAATAACAAGTGACTTCCGGCTTCTTTAAGTGTCTTTACACCCGTTATATTCCAGTTCGTATAAATGTGAGTGAATACCTGCATTGCAAATGCTTTTATATAAATGATCTTAGAACTTGGTATTTGTCTACGCAGTTTTGCTGTTTCTTGCCAGTATGAACAGTAAAATAGTAGTTCATACCGTGGCTGATCAAAAGCTATAACTGTCAGCATGGTTCAATGGTTGGTAGCAAGATTAACAGCCCAGCGCGTGCGCCTTGCGGCGTCTCTTTTATTATGCTATCTTAGTAATTTATGAGAACTCCAATCGTCATATCTGATAAAAACATTAGTTTTATACAGCGTGTTTCAGAAATGTGTCGTCATAATTAAATTGTAACCAACATCGTAATCGCAAAAAAAAAAACAAAACCACGAACACTTTAAATATTAACACTATTTCTGAAATACGATGTATGCATATAATTAGTGCATATCATTAAATATAAATCAAGCTGCCACCATTGCAATAAGTATGTGATCTCCCAGAATACAGCCGTTTGATGTCCGTCGGTAACTAGAGTGGAAGTCGCCCCCCCCCCCCCCCACCTAATTATTTGTGTCAACTTTAAAACGCCACCAATTATATTAACGCCCCGTTACGCCCCGATAATAACTGCTGCCAAAAGTTTACATAAGTGTAACTGGGAATAATGAACAGAGATTTATGGAAAAGAATTTTGGAAGATTGTGTTGCAGTTCTCGAGATATAAATGCTTAGTGTCCTAGTAGAACAGAATCACTTGAGAACTTAATTAATACGTAAATATTAAGTACTTATTTGCAATCACGAACTCGATTTTCGAACTTTCGGTTTCAAAACTAACACTACTTAGAAAACTTTACATGCTTTAACATTTTCCCATAACGGGGCAGATCCATTTTAATAAAAATCGTCTGAAAGAAAAGTATTCAGTTTTTTAATAAATAATACGCTTAAAAGTTAAAACTGGATTTTCGACAAGCGTGGATTTACGACAAACAAAATTGACACCAATCACCACACGACTAAAAACCACCCATTTCTAAATAGACAAGCACCAACCCCACCTAATTATTTACGTCTCCTTTAAAACGCCGACAATTATATTACCGCCATGTTATAACGGTCTGAAACATCCTGAAATTACTGAAATAACTGTTTGTAGTCAAAAGTTTACGTAAGGTACACTACATATAAACGGTGTGGGACATTCGGCATGTTAATATGGGTCTGGGGCCTATGGGACGATTTAGAGTCGAGATAGTAGATGTAATGTCTTTTGCGTATTCGTAAGTTTTCTATATAATAATATTCCTTTATTTCAGACCACAGAGAATACATACAGTAGTGTTACTAAGTAAGTAAGCAGTGTTTCCAGTGCAAACGCACAGTTAGTAACACTGTATGTATTCTCTGTAGTCTGAAATAAAGGAATATATATTGTTAAAGAAACACGCACCTGTATTTTAACGTAGAAAGACAAGTGTGCGTGTACAGAGTGTTTCTTTTCCGTATATCTATCTATCTATAATAGGTTAAAATTAAATTATGAAATTGCCGTTTTGTATGAAAAAGCTTAAACGAATTTTTTTCATGAATTTTTTATTTGTGTTAATCGAAGTAATCACCCATGCAATCAATGCATCTTTGCCATCGCAGTGGCAGTTTATTGATGCCCTTCTTAAAGAAATCAGCTGGACGGGAGGCAACAAATTCTTCAAAGGCATTTTGTACTGCCTCTCGGGTATTGAATTTTTTTCCCGCCAAGAAGTTATCCAAATTCTGGAAAAAGTAGTAGTCTGTAGGCGCAAGGTCTGGTGAGTAGGGCGGATGACGGAGAGCTTCCAACCCCAGTTCTTGCAACTTGGAGACCGTCTGCTGTGCAGTATGAGGTCGCGCGTTGTCGTGCAGGAGCAGCGGAGACGAGCGATTGACCAATGCTGGTTGGAGATGCACCAGCTTCTCCATCATTGTGTTCAGTTCTTCACAGTACACATCTGCAGTAATGCTCACCCCGTTTGGTAAGAAGCTGTGATGAATCACACCGGCGCTAGACCACCAAACAGTGACCATCACTTTTCTAGGGGTAAGTTTTCGTTTAGGGCATTGTTTAGGTGCTGAACCAGGATCCAACCAACTTGCTGAGCGCTTGCGGTTATCAAACAGAATCCATTTTTCATCGCAGGTAACAATGCGGTTCAAAATTCCTTCATTTGTGTGTCTGTTGAGCAGTGCAAGGCACGTCTCGACGCGTACTTCGCGCTGGCGATCATTGAGTTCGTGGGGTACCCATTTGTCAAGCTTTTTTACCTTGCCAATTTGACGCAAATGGACCAATATTGTTTTGACGCTAACGTCGAAAGCTGCTGCTAATTCAGCCGTAGATTGTGTATCATCAGCTTCCACAATCGCCTTTAATTCGTCATTGTCGACCAAAGTCTTCGGACGACCGCGAGGTTCATTTTTCAGGTCGAAATTTCCAGAATGGAAGCGAGCAAACCAATAACAGGTGGTGCGTTGGTGTTAGCTCCGTAAACGTCGTTGATGTTGCGTGCCGCTTCTGCCGCGTTGCTGCCACGACGGTACTCATATTCCATAATTACTCGAATTTTTAACGTATCCATGATGACGAAAAAGATTGAAATGCGATGAAAATGTAACACTAATCAATAAAGAAATGACTACTTTTGGAAAAAAATATCCATGTTTTTAAAATAAAATTAATTTGAAATTAGAATTCTTAGCCAAACAAAAATTATTTTGATTTGAAATGGCCAGTACTGCAGAACAGCAATTTCATAGGTAAAGACCTAATATAAAAATGAATCGCTGAATGTGTTGCTAAGCTCAAATCTCGAGTGCAGCTGAACCGATTTTGCTAATTCTTTTTTTAGAATATTGCTTGATAAACTTGCCTGAAAAGGTCTAAAAATAACACTTTTCTATACTCCCATACAATCGATTCGTAATAATACTTAAAATTCAATTTGAACTTTAATACCATACCATAAAGTTTAAATGTTAGTGGAGAGGTTCCGGGAAGGCAAAACAATTGAGTGACGTTAGTAGGTAGGTAGGGTAGGTAGGTAGGTAGGTAGGGTAGGTAGGTAGGGTAGGTAGGTAGGGTAGGTTGGTAGGTAGGTAGGGTAGGTAGGTAGAGTAGGTAGGTAGGTAGGGTAGGTTAAGGTAGTGCTACCCGTGCGAAGCCGGGGCGGGGAGCTAGTATTAAATATTTTTTAACTTTTTTTTAAAATGGTAATATTTTTTTTGCATATAATTGCAGGCTAAGGGAACGCCCTTCGTTAGATAACATACTGTATGTTTGAAGCTGATGGCAGTAAGGTTTTGACCCAGGTGTCATAAAAGTGCAAAGCTGGTTCAGGTAAGTGGCAAGTTGCCAACCAGGTCGTCATCTAAGCACCTGAATGAACCTATTATCAAACTGATAGCCCCTCTTAAAGTTTATACATAACAAGGATCACCATATCAGGTTATCGATATCAAAATAACCAACAAGACTGCCCCCTGATAAACCTTTCGAACAGAATGGATTAGAAATTATAAATTGTCACAGTTGTCAGATAGATTTCTGATTCCTACGGATTTCGATTTAGTGACGACTATTTAAGCCACATCGGAGTCTATCAGGAGTTTTTGTGAATTACAAACATAATATTACCTTATAGTGTACTAGCTTCCGCCCGCGGCTTCGCCCGCGTGGTATGTCGATAAAATTGTTTATGTGTTTCCCCAAGATGTCATCTATCTCCTTGCCAAATTTTGTCGAAATCCGTCCAGTGGTTTAGGCGTGAAAAGGTAACATACAGACACATAAAGTTACTTTCGAATTTATAATATTAGTATGGATAGGCTAATTGAAAGTCAAACAAGTTATAGAGATGTCGTTAATTGAAGGATTGTTTTACAACTGAAACAATCGTAAGTAATTATACACGAATTTAGTATCGCGGTCCAGTAGTTTTTGAGTTTATTCATTACAAACACAAATTGATTTTTTTTTCTCTTTATAATATTAGTGTAGATTCCATTATTGCTATTAATTCTAAGACAGTACAACTTTAATATTCAAACAATTTCGAACATCTAACCCTGCGTTTGCCGACGGGTCCGAATCGTCCCGGGTCCGACAGATGCGGTCGTTACACGTTATGGTACGTTTGGGAGACGCTCTCGCGAGACCAGCCGGTTATCACCGCACTGTGATTATATCAACCAAGTACTGATTTCAATGATGGTGGAGAGTTTTATGGTGATTAATTATTTGCGAAGAATTTGTTGGGTTTTATTCTTTTCAACTGTGTAGGTACTTATTTGCACTTGGCAGATTCATTGATAAGTTGCACAAAAGTGCACAAAAAGACAGCGTAACATAGAAAAGCACGGTTAAATAATAACTAATTACATAAATAAACAGCTACAAGGTAAACAAAAAACAATAAAAGAAAACAAGACACTGTGATAACAATATTGTCCATGATACACAAAAAAAAAAGTAAGTATTAACTTAGTGGAATTCTTAATAATTTGTAGAATCCAATAAAGTTTATAAGTTATCCCACATAAATCATCGTAAAACTTTAAAACCAACCCAATTTTTTAAATCTACAGATTATTAACACTAAGTATAAAATCAACAACGTTTTTTATATAACCTACACCATTATTAAAATATACGTTTTTTATCATAAAAACACGCGTAGAAGCGGAACTTAATTTAGGAAATGAACTCACAATCGCCCAATATATTTTTACGATCCATCCATCAGTGTTTATCGCCACATCATTGTGACGTTTGCTCGTAACCCTAAACGTTAAAGACGCTTCGTGTTGTAAAATAAAAGATTCAAAAGAAATGAGAATATAACTAGAACATTTTATTATTCATTTACAGTAAATACAAAGGTTTTTAGGATCTTATGGTGTGATGGCATTTTTCATTCATCAAATTTTAATAAAATTGAGTTCATCTGTTGACACGAAAAGAAGTAGAAGACGACTTTGTAAGTAGTTTACTAGCTTCTGCCTGCGACTTCACTCGCATGGTAGTCAACTATACTATAAATGATATGTGTCATCATTTCAGCCGAAAGACGTCCACTGCTGGACACAGGCCTCCAATAATATGTGTGGCACTCGAAAATAGTGTTGCTTTCTGCCAGCGAAAGAATTTTGGAATTCAGATCAATACTTCCAGAGATTACCTGCTACATACAAACTTAAAAACTTTACTTATTTATAATGTAAGTGTAGAAAATATCTAACAAGCGCAAAACTCGACATCCGAATGTTCTAACCCTGGTTACATCTGTTATGCAGGAATAATGGTTTTTATTTGATATAAACATACTCAATTCAAAGCAACTGAAAACCCCCTGCTTATTAAAATTTATTGCTACGATAATCCAAAAAAACAGACGTAACACCGTAAGCCTAAATTTCGATAACCAAATAACCGAATAGCATGAGTGACAGGTGTCGAGTTAACAGCTTTTATTACGCTAAATAAAGATTTAGATAACGCATTTCGGTAACCGCTAAAAGAACCATAAACAATGGCCCTGTCTGTAACCACGACACCGTGACACATGTTTCAATTATTCTTATCAGTTATCTCTTTTCGGCCGCATTTGGCCCATCTCTATTTATAAATATCAATACTAATCCATTGCTGGGTTTTGTACTATATTTACTCAAAAAATCCGGTATAAATCGTCAGTGGAATGTAAATAAACGGGGGTCGTTGAACGAAATTTCAATAGTGTACCGTTTAAAAGATTATCTGTTCGCATTCAGCCGCAATCGAAACCGACTTTTGTTGTAATAGTCACATCTGGCAAAATACTCGGTCCCATTGCGGTGGGGTGGGCCGGGCCGACCCAGCTTCGCAAGTCAAGGGTTATGGTAACATTTGTTATTGTCCTCTTCAAATTAAAAATGTTACATTATTAAATCTGTTATTGCATCTTTGTGAATGGCTTTGGAATGGAAACGACTGACACTTAAAACTATTTGATGGCACGGTTAGGCAGGTTGTCTGTTTAATAAAGAGTATTCTATTCTATTCCGCAAAAGTTCGCTTTTAGCGATAAGACCGCCTATGTAAAATTTCTACATTTCTATCTGTATTTTTTATGGTGTACATAATAAAGAGTATTCTATTCTATTCTATTAGGCAGTAACTGAGCTATGACTCATGGATTCGTTAGTCAAGAGAAAGAAGAATAAGCAAGCTGAAGTGGCAACAGGCCATATTAGCCAGTATTAGTAGAACAGATGGCCGTTGGGCTAGACGTCATTTAAAGTGGAGACCGCAAATCAGCAAACTTAAGGTAGGACGCCCTCAGGTTAATTGAAGCGACGATCTTCGCAGGGTAGCTGGTAGCAGCTGAAAGAGAACTGCTAAAAATGGCTGGCAATACGAGAGGCCTATATCCAGCAGTGGACTGCTATAGGCTGATGATGAAGAAAGAGAAGAAATTCATAGTGTGCTTCTTCTTTTCGTGTGGTTAGTCACTAACCTGGTGTCAGAGTTTTAAAGCCGCCCAAGGGCTTCTGACTTGGCTTCACATGCAGTCGAGAAATATCTCTCAGGCATGCCGGTTTCCTCACGATGTTTTCCTTCACCGTTTTTAAAGGCTCTTACATACTGGCGCGACTTGTCGCGCGACCCTACACCGCTGCATTGTTCGTCGTGAAGTTTTCACAGAAAATGTTTTGTTAAAGTGACGTCGCGCTGTCGCGTTGCGCCTGTTTGTGGCAGCCTTTTAAAGCTAGTGATAGTATGCTGAAAAGCTTTTACAAAATTCTAATCCTGTTGAAAGATTTTCTTCGTTACCGCGATCAAATAGTGTGTAGTAACAACAGATTTTGACTACACCGCTTTTCATTCGTAACAGCGATTATACATTCGTCTCTAGCCTCAGTAAGTAAATCTCCCATTCTATATAAAACCCTCTAGAGCAAAAATCCTTTCAACCCTTTGTACGAGTACATACATAGTGGTTACGTGTTCAATTTGTATTCAGATCACGAGTCCGTGGCCTTAGAAGCGCAGCGACGAAGTGGAACTTGTAAAAAAATAATATATTGCCGGGAAAGCGCGCGAAATGATGAAAAATGGCCGCCATGGCCGATTCGCAGCCCTCGCCCGACGTCATTAGTTGGTAGCCGCCGTAAATTTTATCTACGAAGAAAAACAATGTACGAAAAACTGCGGTTGCGGTGTATGGTAGAAGGGAGGAAAGGATATAAGGAAGTATAAAAAGGTAGTGTATGTGTAGATTAGATAGTATATACTTATGAAGGCTGTCAGCTACTTAAAATCTAGGCCTTTTGCCAACTTTAAGATATCCATTTTACTTACTGAATTTTGAAAGCCGATCCTACCTTGATTTTATTAACCCACATAAGGTTTTCGTGACGTTTCAAAACTTTAGACTCCTTTAGTTTCTTAATTTAATTTTATCAATACTTACCTATTATAGTTGACTTAAATACTTCCATGACATTGTTGCAGTAATCCGATAGAAAACAAACTTCTACACTACACCCCGCCATACATTCTTATAAACATTT
Source organism: Lithophane ornitopus (assembly GCA_948473465.1). Lineage (NCBI taxonomy): Eukaryota > Metazoa > Arthropoda > Insecta > Lepidoptera > Noctuidae > Lithophane > Lithophane ornitopus. The sequence goes on along the minus strand of OX419622.1, from coordinate 13,051,453 downwards.
TCTACAAGTAAAATCTCATAGGCGTTGTTAGTTTGTTACTAAATCCCACCAGAGGGTGTGCCGGAACTAAGTGGCTTTTCATTTTCCCTCTCGCAACGCATTTTATTTATTTTTCATCGCCCGCGGCACCCCGATATTATATCAGCCATTTTGCTCATTTTTATTGCACCCGCACAAATGCACGTATTATTTTTTATAGAATGTTTAATGAATATTGTGTAGGTGGGGTGTGTTGTGTATTTACTTTCCTACAAAGTTATGTAAGGTTTTAATAACTTACTCATATTTTTACGTCATTTCATTAACTTTACTTATTTACTAATCGCTCAATCACATATTTATTGTTTTAATTTAAAACTGTGACACTTACAAAATTGAGTATTATTTTTGTATTTAATATGGGTCAAGGACCTGAAATAAATGTTTTTTATTACTTTTTATTGTTATTTAAACATTAAATACGTCGATTTATTTGTTATTAGTATAATGTAAGATCAGAAAGACCTGATGGATTTAAAGTCCATGATTCTTTGAAATTCTTTTCTTAGACCTACCTACAGTTTTCTGCAGCTAACTTTTCCACATCAAGTCAATTATGAAAGCTTCCTAAAGGCTTCCTAAAAAGACGTATTCAGGCTAACTATTAATCAGGGATAGACTGATTCAGTTTAGCGTTATTTCGAGCTGAAGTTAGTTCTGGAAGAGTTTCCTTATTGATAGTGACTCGGGCTTACGTTTGAACTTTTTGGAATTTTACTGTATATAACCTAACAATAAAATCGGCCTATCAATCTATTTTATCGTATAAACCTACAGTATGTTAACATAGAACCAGCCACAAATCTAGCAGATCTCAGCTCAGCCGCTCATAAAATTGTATTGAACACACGTTCCGCTTACAACGCTTGCGTTTTAGTAAGCTGATCCGCCTGTATCGATGTTTAAGAGTGAGCTCATGCTATAGGTAACAATTCTCTTCTTTAAAGGCCTTTTAGTTCCTCTGATTTCAGAACATGTTTGTTAGCAGTAAATCATCATCATAATCAGCCTAGCCTTTGGCCAACTACCTTGGGCTCGGCTTCCAATCTAACCGGATGAAACTGAATAAGAGTGTTTTTCATGGAGCGACTGCATATCTGACCTCTACAACCCAGAAACTGGGTAACACGATGCACCTTGCAGTTTTTTTTTAGTAAGTACTACCTATCTATTTATGGCATCTAGCAGTATTGATATCTTCCATGATTAAGTGTATGTATGGGTGCTGGAGTAATTATAGAAATCATCCACCATCGCATGCATCATAATAGGTACCAGAAACAAGAAACATTTCTGGTACCTACTATGATGCATGCGATGGCATCGAGGATCTCTTATCATAGAATGAGCTTCCTGCGTATTTGTTAACCTCCCAGTAATAAACTAAGTGAAAACTAAGTCGAAGTGAGTTGTAGTGCTATTCTGTAAAAATCTCAGCTTGAAAATTGACATGAGCTTGACGTGAGCTGTCAAAAGCTAAGGATTTTGACGGCTCACGTCAAGTCACCTAAATCTCACTTAGGTAAGTTTTCACGGTGAAACTTTTACAGAATAGACCGGCTCGGCTGTTTAACGTTCTTGCTACACTGTTACATACACCGCCGCTGTTTCGTCTAGTCATGGACTATCAACTTCGCGCCCAATCTGTCTCCGTCTGATACAACGCCATCCTGTGAGCTACTAACACTGTGGTTTACTGTAGAGCTACGTAAAAGTTGCTATGTGTGACTTTACACATATGGTTGTTTTTTACGGTTCCGTACCCGAATGGTGCGAAACGGAACCGAATTACTAAGGCTCAATCCGCTGTCCGTCCGTCCGTCTGTCTGTCAGAGGGCTGTATCTCATGAACCATAATAGGAAGACAGTCGAAATTTTCACAAAAAACCTACAAGGGGTATCGTGTTACCCAGTTACTGGGTTGTGGAGGTCAGATATGCAGTTGCTCCATGTAAACTGGTATTCAGCTGCATCAACCAATTCGTAAATCGGGACTAGGAAAAATAATTTTATTTTATCATTTTAGTAAGATTGCAAAGACGTGAAAGAAACATTTTAGATTACATATCAGACGTTATTTATAGAAGCACTAAAAATTTAAAGTGCCTTGTAATGTAGAGTTGCATTATTAAAACCCGAATGCAATTGTTACCAACAGCAACTCTAAAAACAAACAAATCATTCTGTAATCCAAACTTCCTTAACAAATCACTGCCAATAATAGTTATTTTACACCATTATGCAAGCTGTGCCACTAAGCCTTTTGTCTAATTTACGACTATCTGATACCAACAAACGTATCTCTTGGATCAATCAGTAATTAAAAGGGAGCTGTCTGTACAGTCGCCGCTGAAAGTGCTAAGCCTGGTTCGTCCCTCGACGCAAACAACACGCGACTCGCACGTGCCGTCCCATTACATACACATTACGGAGATATTTGGACTATTACCGGACGGTTATCGCGTTATCTTCGCCATCGGATCATCCCGGATTATACGAAGTCTGGGAAACTTACACAACCAATGTGTCGGCTTACAGTTACTGTTGATTTTAAAAGAAAAACAGCACAAGCTTATAAAATATAGCAAAAGAAATTCAATCAGTTTGTGCTTTTTTGTATCACTATTAATTTATTGTAAGGCATTCAACTATTTCAGTTGTGTGACTACAATAAAAAGAGTTGACAATTTATGCAAATCACTGCACAAAAAATGTTACGCTATGTAAACACACGTTTTCGTGTAGCTTCAGGTGTAATGTGTAACACAATAATGAAGTGTAAATCATTACAAAATGTATTAAACATATAACAGCAAAAAGAACCCATACAACATAATAAAAACGACAGTCATAACACCACTTTAATAAGAAACATTGCTTCCGATCCCCGACACCATCAAATTACAACAGACGAAGGGGAGGACTCACTTAAATATGAATCATTTCATTATAATGCCGTATTCAATCCGAGTAAACCTCACTTCATGTTGTTATTACAACAAGGGGAGCGTACAAACATAAAAATGTATTATACTCGTGCACACTAAGCCCCGTGGAGACGATAACTGACACTTAATACCATAGAGCGTGACCGCATTACTCTGTGATCTATGGTCCGCGGAATCTGTGCGCGCTACTTTATCTATGAATCGCCATCGCCGAGCTGTCAAAAATTGGAGGGAACCGAAATCGGTTTTGTGCAAAAGTGTACGTCGTTAATCTGCAGGCCACTTTGTTCCTTAATACTTGGAATTAAAATATATTTTTGGTTTCGGGAGAGCTGATTTTTTTCTTTTATTTGCTTACATGCAAACATAATATCTACATGTATAGGCGCAAGACAGAAAGTTGAATGGTTTGTTGTTCTTTTCGCTGTTGCGTGAAGGGGAGGTCGAGGTTTTATGGGAACAGCAAATTCGGCACGTGTCAACCGACGGAATTAGCCGTAATACTTGCATTAATAAAGTGTGAAATTGCCACCGGCGGCTGGTGTTTGTTATAATTCTCTATTAGGCGTTTTTTGAGCGTCACCCCCCGGGAACGACTTGAAATAAGCCGAATTGGATTGTTCTTTAGCGGATTAAGCGTAACCTCAGTCCCTCTTACTTTTGGCGGCAAACCATTCACTCGTAATAATCAAACAAATTATCGAGCGTAAATTAAGGTGACTGCACCCATTCGGAGTTTTGAGATAATTGTAGATGTTTTTATTTCAATTTTTTTAATTACATCAGTGGTGCGCGGTGGCGTGACGGGTGATACCTGGCTACAATGGCCGAAGCGTTGTATTTAATTCCGGCGTGGTTTTACGGTCACAGCATTTTATTGATTGCTCCGGCCAGTGAGCCGCGACGCCCCGGACTGGATAAACAAGGGCTAAAAAAATAATAAAAAATGAAGATGGCGAACGAGGCACCGCCCCCCGCTGCGACTGTGGCTACCGTTTTCAAATGTCATTCTCAACCGAACCGAAAGCTGTGGATCATTGGATCAACCTTAGTAATCGATATCGATGTCTAGAGACATTCCTTATTCAAGTCTCTACTTCTAAATTCTACTTCTTACAAAACACTCAGACATACTACCCAGTTTTGGTCATAGGCTCATAATTGTAATCTTTTAGACTACAGAAAGTATGTAATTTACTTACAAACAGTCATTTTCTGAAGTTCTTAATGCGTAAAAGATTTAAAGTTCTAATACCTAAATGAGATTTTTTTCAATCACCACTATTAGTTGAAGAACGATATATTTAGTTCTTATATAATTATCAGATACTTTATCGACTATTGACAAACCGTCCCATCCCTACAATTTTCCACAGCCAACCGAAGCAGTAAATCGATCGTATTTTTTTCAGTCAATCGTCTTTCAATTCTAACTTTGGTGATATCGTATCGACTTATTCAATTTCGAGGGGCATTCGCATTTGTCGTGGTTCGATCATTTCCGTCGATTTTTTATGGTATCGATGTCGATAGAAGCATCGTCCGATTGGTCACGCGCATTCCTTCGATTTGAAGAAGTCGCTGATAGAATTTTCTTACTGAGGGGCAGGTGCATCGCAAGCGCACGAATACTCACGATGTTGCTACATGAAAGTGGGTAAGTATTGAATTGTGTTCTACGTAGTTGTTGTTGTTAGTTTTAGTAGCTGTAGCTGTTGGTTGAAGTGTCCGACATTTCCAGTCATTTCCAGTTTTGTTGGTATTGCACCTGTGATGATATTTTCACTGGCGTTTGACGATGGTTTTAAGTTTTTAATGAGTACATAGGTCTCCCGTATCTCGTCCTGAATCGATCTTGTCGGAAGATGTTGTTGTGATATTATGTCAAAAATCTGATAAATACGAATGTGTAACAGCTTAGTTACGTAGGTACTTCAGGAAGTTCCGATTTACGCATGAGCATGTGCATATGTGTGGCACATGCAAATGAAATTATTTTATATTGAGTTGATAATTTTGAAATACAGAACCGAAATCTACCGCTTTTAAATCTAAGTTTAAATTGGAAATAATAATAATAAAATATAATAAATTTAAAAGTGAGTTTGTTACGCTTTCACGCTAAAATGGCTGAACGGATTTTGATGAAATTTGGCACAAGGGTAAACCAGGATCTGAATTAGGACATAGGATACTTTTTATCCCGATATTCCCACGGGATCGAGCCTTATGCGGGTGAAACCGCGGGGCGCAGCTAGCGGGTAATATGTAGTAACAGTAGCACCAAATTCTCATCAGTCAGTTTACTCATCATTTCAAAAATGTCAATCACAAAAAATCTAATGAATATAAAAAATATATAATCATTGGTGTACAATTAAGTCAGTTACAGACTCCCCGAGGGGTATATCAATTCCATGTATTTAGCGCGGCGGTGTCGGGTTGTTGTGTTGAAAACTATTAATTAATGTGCGCAAGATTCGGTGTCCCGTCGCGACTGATCCTGCGCACCGCATGGGGTAGCCGACGTCCTTGATTGTAGGAACACCATGTATACACGGATTTAAATGAACTTCACACCTGCGCAGGATTTTGATGATTAATAGGTCGATTTATAAATTGGGACAATAATTTGTGTTTTTTTTTTTGTTTTTGGTTAACTAGGTTCGGTTATTTTTTCAACCTGGGCACAAGATTAAACTTTTGTATTAATATGTTGTGGTATTAAATATACTTTCAGCCTAAACACATAGGTACCTACAATTATAAATATTAAATCTGACCCGATTTTTTTTTTAAACGAACTGATTTCAACTTGAACTTCTTTTGTGGACTTGTAGAGACATCAAATAAACATACTAGTTAATTAGGTAGGTATCTACATAAAATAAAATAGACGTAGATATATTTAGTAACCTATTCCGCGTAACTATTCTTCAAGAGTCATAAAAAACCCTGTAAGAAATCGACACGTGGTTCACCTCTCAACGAGGCATCCTCAGGATGACGATTGACCAATTGCAAACCAGAACGCGACGTGTTACCACACCGAGCGCTGGACGCAAAGAATCTATCTACATGTATCCTCTTCCTCCTCGAAAATAACCACATGATGGTTCGATTTCTCTGTAATACAACTTTGGCAGACTTTTCAAGAAATTCTTCCATTACTGCTTTTTGCCCAAATGTCCCAAATTCGCTCTATCTCAAACGAAGAGTCATGGTAACACTACGATCACAATACGAAGATGTCTTTTCCCAATTCTACAAATTGATTCAGAACCTATTTGGTCCGTATCAAATGAGGCGTTCTGTTAGAATTAATGCTGGCATACCTTTGTCATTCCAGAGCAGAAAAGATCATGTTGGAGGCGTTAGTAATAGGGAAAAAAAACCAATGTGTGGCGAGTAAATTAATCTACAATGATGTGTGGTTTAAGTTGGAAAGGTGGTAAGAATTCATTTGTTATGGATACCTAAGTTGAGGAGTAAAATAATGCGAAAAAAAAAACGCTCAAGTACAGTCACAAGCATAGGTTACATTTTATTCGTATTAATCCTCTTAAGGGGTGATTGTACTCCTCATTATGAATATTTCGTTACGGGACCAAGCCAGAAATTTGAAAAAAAAAAATCAGCTTTTCCCTACATTTTGACGAGCAATGCGAACACAAATGTAGGGAAAAGCTGATTTTTTTTTCGCGATTTCACCCTCTATCAATCTTTTCCCAACTATGTTGGGGTCGACTTCCAGTCTAACCGGGTGCAGCTGAATACAAGTATTTTACATGGAGCGACTGCCTATCTGACCACCACAACCCAGTTACTGGGTAACACGATACCCCTTGGTAGTACTGGTTGTCAGACTTCCAGGCTTCTGACGATCCGTAACAACTGTCAAAGATCTACAAATGATGGCCGGGACCAACCGGTTAACGTGCTTTGCTTACTAATCGGATGCAGCGGATACCAGTATTTTACATGGTGCGACTGCCTCCAAAACCCAGTAACTGGGTAATACGATACCCCTTGGTAAGACTGGTTGTTACACTTTCGGGCTTCTGACGACCCGTACCTAACAAAGATCCATGAATGACAGCCGGGACCAACGGCTTAACGTGCTTTCCAAGGCACGGAGGAGTCTCGGTATGTATAGGGGGTCACCCATCCACGGACCAACCGCAGCAAGCGTAGCTTAACCTGATCGAACGATTCGTGGCCACACACTCATAATTTTAATATCTCTAGATAATTATCTTTGGAGGCCTGTGCGATTCATTCATAAACAAAATTCATTCATATACTATCCTAAGCATCTTCACCCAGCAACATCAATTTCCGAGATAACATCCCACTTGCCTTCAACAAATCTTGGAGGAATAATTTTGCGAGCAATAAATAAAATTAAATGTAGCCTAGGTGTGATCTGATCAAAACAAACCGTTTCGTTTATCAATCTTCTATTAGTTAAACATATTGCAAAGGTCCCAAAGTCATTAGAACGGAAGCTGCAAACCTTTTAAATAGGTCCCGATAGTGCAACACCGGCTACAAAAGAAATAACACCCTATTACACATAAGATATGGTTGAGTTTTTCATGGTAGAGTTTTAAATAGGCCCGATAGTGCAACACCGGTTACAAAGGAAATTACACCCTGGTACGTACAAGATATGGTTGAGTTTGCCATGGTTGAGTTCTAGGACGTAAGTATTGGTGCATCGGAAGTTTTGACTATCAGCGGATCGTTATATTGATAAGAGTTTTTAATTAAATGTGTTTGAATATGATTTATGACAGTTATTATGTTTAAATTGGAGTTGTGTACATTGATACAATGTAATAATAAAGTAGCTACTAACAGGTCACTTATAGTGTAAACTAAATAAGTACAGTTTTTAACTTTTAATCTGACATGGCTCACTTTAATATGCTTAATTTCTTTATTTTTGTTGGACAGAGAAAGTAAGATGAGGAGCTCGTGGCTAAGTAATAACAGCCGCACGGGTCGATCCATCAGGTTAAGCTACGCTTGCCAGGGTTGGTCCGTGGATAGGTGACCATCTTTACATACCGATATTTACTCCTCCGTGCCTTGGAAAGCACGTTAAGCCGGCCGTAGCCGTTGGTCCCGGCTGTCTTTCGTGGATCTTTGACAGTCGTTAGGTATCTATTTGTCGTCAGAAGCCCGAAAGTCTGACAACCTGTCTTACCAAGGGTTGTCGTATTACTCAGTTACTGGGTTTTGGAGGTCAGATGGGCAGTCGCTCCATGTAAAATACCTACCGATATCAGCTGCATCCGGTTAGATTAGAAGCCGACCCCAACATAGTTGGAAAAGGCTAGGCAGATTGATTTGGACAGATTATGTAAAAAGAGTTCAAGCAAAAAGAGTTCGCTTATTATCGTCATAATTAACTGATTATAAAAAAAACCTCTCTGAAAAGAAAGAAAGAGTTTTTCTGAAAAGCTATTTTTTATTAAATAGGTTATAGGTTGTTTGTGTACGTGTACGAACTCCGCCCATGTCCAGAAATGAACATACTGGTATGAATATTCTTTAAAGAGAAAAGGCAATAATGAAAATATCGAAAAATAAATTGGTTTACGAATGTTGGTATTTCAATGATAAATTGATGTTACGGTACATTTAAAATGTGGAATTTTACTGAAACAAGTCTAGACAATAACTAAATGTAAGGACTTTAATAGCATTGTTATTGCCTATCCCGCAACTTATTTTTTATTTGTCATGATCAATATTTCAAAAGATTTTATCGTTAAAATAAAACGGACAGTAGCATGCATTCATTAATCAATCGTTAATTAACGCGTGTACGAAAAACATCCTCTCAATTAACAACAAGATCTTTAATGATAAAATGCAAATTTTTCACCTTCACACGTCTTTCGCTTCGACCATCCCTTTCTTACAACAGCTTATTGTATATCCCCATCTTTTTCCACCAAAATGTTTGACACCGCTCCTTGATCGTTTTCAGTTGTTCCTGATAATTTTTAACACGTTTTCCCCATCCTTTTCATACGCATAGAACTTTCAATATGCTCTGTCTCTTTTATATCAAAAACAAATGCGTTCGATAAATAAAAAATCGTCTCTTTACATTCATTCGAGAATGCAATGAAGTAATATTTCGGCGTGTATTAATCGTATTGATGACTTTTTTCTCGTAAAGGGCAACGTGTTGTGAACTGCCTTAAAGGATGTAATTATTTCATTATTTAACACCTCAAGCGGCTGTTAATGAAAATATACAGGTTTCTTTATATTTTTTGTTTGCTAATCAACTTTTCTGTTGTTGAGAAACGATTGTATTTTGCTTTGAAGGCGTGTGCGATGTGTAATATAATTTACATAGGTACCTAGCTATATTTTTGAGCCATTTAGAGTTTAAACACTAGAGCCGTGGGATCCGAGTGCTCATCGAGTATTTCGGGACATCACCAAGCGGTTGGTCGACTCTTCACGTGGCCAGAGGGATGGCCAATTTTTAGTTCAAAGAATCAGCATTGCCACCCAACGTGGCAATGCTGCCAGCATTTTGGGCACTTCTCCCACTGACAGCGATGCGGACGAATTGTATGATGCCCATGTCACCGCGCTAGCTCAAGAAGGGTTGGTGAATTGTGAATTCAGACATAGGTATTTATTACTAGGTGTGCCCCGAGGTTCACACGCCTAGGTCACGATCCCGACGGGATCAAAATTATCCTATGTCCTACTCCAAGTCATGCTCTACCCATGTGCCAAATTTCATCTAAATCCGTTCAGCCGCTTTAGCGTGAAAGCGTAACAAACAAACGAACTCTCTTTCGCATTTATAATATTAGTTAGGATTAGGATAAAGCCAGATTTTCTCACGATGTTTTTCCTTCACCGATGTAAGTAAACTAAGTTAGGTTTTTATTTAGCGCAGCTGTAGGTACCTAGATTTACCTGTCATGATTCTACTGCATAGGTCTCATCTCAGGCCACCTCCCTGTGGGTAACCGGGCTTTTGTGCCAACTAAGGCTTCGTGTGAGTAACAAACACGTTTGACATAATTATGTCAATTTTGGACTCTTACGTTACAGAGACCCTAGACGAAGTGACATTCTATCAGCGATAACGATGATGGAAAAGGCAAAAATGTATAGGACCGACATAAGCTATCGAAAAGCTTATGTCAATCCTGTTGAAAGTCGTTGTAGAAAAACGAAATGCTTTTGAAACGATTGTCACTTGTCTAAGCCCTCAGGTCTTTAAACTCATCAAATTCCCATCCATCACACAGCATCTAATCTCAACAGATTGTTTACGCGATCGCACATTATTTAGGTCGCAGAGAATGGACGACTGAATGGAACTGATAACGCACAGCTGTGATTCAATGAACATGAATAATAATTAACGTAGTGTTATCGATTCGATGCACAAATCATTACCAGCTCTGTTTTATTGTCCAATTAAATTTGTCGGGATGGCTTTGTGAGAGATTGAGGCAGCAACTCAAGCTACATTTTTTTTAAATAATTTTATTCCTTCATCCGTAATTTTCGGTCAGTTTTTTCGAATATTGCCAAAAGGTTTCCGTCGTCTTGTTAAGATAAATATTGTCTGCAAACTAAACTTAAGAGGAAATAGGGTTGGTCTTTTCTCCATACAAAAAGGCATAATTCGAGGTTCGGCTCTCGTCTATTTCCTCCTCCAATAATGGACCAATTTGAAAGATACCTATTTTATAAATTGAATAAGAACGATATTTACCGTAACCCTTATGTTTTTCTTTTTTCATTAATAGTTGTCAAATTTTTACAATAGGTCTCTGATGACAGCGCTCTAAACAGGCAATTTTGAGCATTTTCTGAGGGTTCTAGTGCTTCTACAGATAATGTATCATCAAAACGGAAAACATAGGGGCATAGAACTAGTTGATATTTATTTTACTGTAAAAAATCATTGCTCTAAGGCCATAAACCAGAGAGAAAACAGGCGAGAGCGTTTGTATGGAGAGGGGACCGACCCTATTTCTTCTTAAGCCAATCAGCTCAGTGTGAAAATCGCCGAAATATTCTTGTAACAAACTTAAATAATAATAAAGATGCAAACTAAAACTCAAAGCATTTATTTCAATAAACTAATTACTGGGACTTTTGAATTGTCAAGGACTCGGAACAGTCCGAAAGACGAAGCTGGTTGCCCATTCCAAAACGCCTAGTATTAGCTTCCTATTCACAATGCCTAAAATAATAAGGTAAACAATATCAGATTTTAATTAGATTAAAATCATCTATTATATATATGTATTTACGTACTTAATGAAATAGTAAAATGAAAGTAAAAAACAAACTGTTAAAAATACTTAGTGCACTAGTGCATAACGCAGCGATGCGCGGGAGCAGTGATGTCAAAGGAGCTGTTGGTTACTGCCAAGTTATCATAATTTCGTATTCGACATCTCGCAAGAGGTTATCAGAGCACAGATCCATTCGGACCGCTGCATCCGTTCCTAATGATAGTGCTATCTGCTATAAACGCAACTACTTGAGGTACAAGTTTGTTCAAAATTTTCGGTATGAATCAGCTCGAAACGGTTGAAACAGCTCTGCCGGTCGCCAACCAAGGTCACCTCTGTCGGGGACGCGGTTGGCAACCGTGTAGCAGGCACTTTAATTTACAAGTGGGCACGGGTATCTGACTGTGGTTCTCGCGTCCAGCTGATTCTCGCGACCTTCACCAGGGGGCTTAAAACGGCCGCTTTGGCAGAATCACAATAAGAAAATATTATGAATCATCGTAAAATGTCACAAACTGATAATTCATAATATTACGAAATAATTCATCTGTTTGACAGTTTTCTAAGGCGATTCGTAAAATGGTTCACATCTCGTAAGAATTGGTTTTGTGTTAAATTAGAGGAATTGCTAATGACAGCTGGGAATTCAGGAAATGAATTGCTTTAGAGGAATTGCTAATGTGGCCGTTTTAGGCCCCCAGGTCATCGGTATTTCTGTAAACAGAGTCCGCTACGTGACCTCAAAAGAATGCTACGCCGAAAAGCACAGCGCCGAAAGTATGCAATAACGAATAATCTAATGACGACTGCACGAAGCAACGAATATCGTTACAACGAAAACATTTGATAACGAATCACAGAGCAACGAAGGCACTATTCCACGTCAAAACTAAAAGATTTTCTAAACGTTCGGTGTTTCACTGTCTCTTTTAAAGTCCAGACATAATTTTGGTCAGGCCATATGAGGACCATACAGATCAATGTCTAAGATGTTCTTTTGAGGAAAGAACCACACAGATTTGAGTGGACCAGTATAAAGGCTCCCGCAAACAGGCGCAAGGCGACTCTGGTGGAAAAAAATCTATGAAAACTTCACAGAAATTTTTCCACCGGTGTGTGCGCCAGTCTGGGCCTTACATAAGAAACATTTATCGCGTCAACCCTTGAGTAGGTAACAACGAGTCACGTCACCCAGGTAATAATAATTATTGCCTTACAATTACTGTAAACGCACATACTTGAATAGGTAAGTAGAAACATTCTACTCTAACCATTTCAATGTTAACGACATCATTAATTCGACAGTCAATAGTGGCGGCTCCAGTAACTAGCGCTAAGTTACTCGTGTCCTACAATAGACGGAAATTTTACGACAAAACTCTTAAGTTACAACTTAATAAGTTGTCGAGGGGTTAATGACTTGTGCCTTAGAACTGTCTAACCCCGGGTCCACACTCTCCAGGAGGCTAGACGACGTGAAGCGAGCGCGATAGTGTGGATAGCGCCCTCGCCTCGTTGTCTCTCGCCTCGCCTCGCGAGCGCTTCGCTCGGTGTCGGTTTTTCGAACGGAGTCAAAGGACACGAGGTGAGACTGAAAAAACCGGCCAAGGGCATGTAGTACCATGCACAATGAAGGGTTCTGTAGTTGGGATGAACTTATAAAACAAACTTAACATTGTAGTTGAAAAACTCCGATACAGAATGTATGGAATAACATGTTTTTACAACTGCAAATTTAAGTTGGTCGATTATTACTCGGTAACTTGTGGAGCCTACGTATCGGTGATAGTATTCCTTTTAATTTCGTTATATATACTGCTGCCGTGAATTTTTTCACATATCCAAACCCAACCATTTAGCTGGCAGAGGGGGGGGGGGACACTTGGCTCTAACAAAAATTAGCAATTTAAAGCTTAATATTCCGCAAACGGATAACTGAATCCAAAAATGGTTTTAACAAACTTACATTAACTTTTTAAACGAGCTTTCCAACGATACCCCACACCATGGGACTGACGAGAAAAAAATAACCATCTCCACTTTACGTGTAGGGGAGGTACCCTAAAAAAAAATCTTTTTTACGATTTTTTTTTACCACTTTGTCGGCGTCTTTTATATGTATTATATATTTTATTATGTATTATGATACCAAATTACAGCTTTCTAGTACCAACGGTCTCTGAGCTAAGCCGCGGACAGACGGACAGACGAACAGACGGACATGGCGAAACTATAAGGGTTCCTTGTGACTACGGAACCCTGAAAAAACCAGTGTGGATGGCTAGCACTCGTGTACCCTCCGCTTGCCGCAGCTCGTGTAAGGGCCTCCCGAGGTGCACTCGCGACAGTGTAGACCCGGGGCTAAATGTGAGCCGCTGATTTTGCCGCCCCACCGCAGAGAACCCTTTTAACATAATAGTTCTGTAAGGTGTCATTTTCCTGCTTTATGTTCGACATTTTCATGGCCACAAAGGGCTAAAACAGTTTCCTGATTTTAATTTTAAGATCCTCATTGCCAGTCTGGTAATAGAGAGGGCACTTAAACCACTTTTGAAAGACGAAGCCGAAATACATAAATTTTCATACGAATGTCTATCTCAGAGCCGACAAACTGACAATGCGATTGCAGAGTTTTTAGTTCCGAGTAAAGGTGAGAACTCATGCAGAATCAAGACATCGCTGCATCAAACAAAACATGTCATCAAATGCGAATCTGGGTAGTCTATTAGAAGGCAAGGTACGCGCCCTCGCGCCCATAACCGCCGCTGCAGGAGACGCCCTGGGCATCGGGGAATCACAGGCGGTTCCCGGCCACCTTAGGCGCGGGCTTGCGGACGGCGATCAATGGGTAGCCGTCCGATAAGGACCAGGCCCAGGTCAATGGCACGTCGTGTTCCACGCGCGCCTCAAAGAGATGTCAGCACAATTGACGGGGTCCGCTAGGACCGATGCCTGCCAGGGTTGCGGGAAAGTCCGAAAGGGATACCGGGACCTTGGCAATAGGCAAATGAAGGGTGGGTTTTAGTCAGTAAAAGTCTGACACGCCCTTCCGCTCCAAAGCAGGAGAAGTAATTTGATGATTTCCCAAACTAAAAAAAAAAAAAAAAAGTTAGTCTATTAGAAAAAGATCTTTATTCAGAAGCGCGTTACATGATCATCATCATCATCAGTTGGACCTATTTACCAACCTCATAACACATCGTTGGTCCAGATGAAACCTGCACGGCCTTTCATTTTGTCAGTTTTAAAACTTTTGTGATGTTACCAACATCATGGATTATTGACACTGACAGCTTTTGACCGCAGTTTTGATGTAGTATTCTCGTACAATTTCATTGATGACATTGGCACTTAAAGGTAATGGGAGCCTGTGTCGATTTGCACACACATGAGACGTTGCTGTTACCTCTCTGTATGGTAAATTTCCATTTATCATCTGGTAACATGCAGCCAAAAACAGCTGCAGCTTTGACCGGTCAGTTTCCCGCTGACTCCACAGCCCAACAGTAGTATAAATCGAACAGCATGTACATCGGCCCGCGGGCTTTTTGATCCGGCGCGTTCGTTTTAAGTTATGTGTCCCCAGTGAACAGGCTTGTTGCCCATGATGCATGCGTTCTGTGCGTGTGTGTTCATGTTAGTGTGTAAACATGGAAATTAAATTGTTATGTGTGTAAAGATCGGGTATTTATTAACGTTCTTTTGTTTGTTTCAGCTGGAGAAGTGAAGTGATAACAGGAGAAAGCAAAGTACGGCTGTAATTTTTATTGCGTCGATATTTTGGAATGCTTGGAGGAGCTCGTCGCTAAGTAATAACAGCCGCACGGGTCGATCCATCAGGATAAGCTACGCTTGCCGGGGTTGGTCTGTGGATGGGTGACCATCTTTACATACCGAGATCCTCCGTGCCTCGGAAAGCACGTTAAGCCGTTGGTCCCGGCTGTCATTCGTGGATCTTTGACAGTCGTTACTGGTCGTCAGAAGCCCGAAAGTCTGACAACCATACCAAGGGGTATCGTATTGCCCAGTTACTGGGTTGTGGATAAGCAGTCGCTCCATGTGAAATACGGTATTCAGCTGCATCTGGTTAGACTGGACCCAACATAGTTGGGAAAAGGCTAGGCAGATTGATTGATTTTGGAATGCTTGCGTTGTCACGATGAAAAAATTGCGTTTTCTATCACAAAAGATCTCCTTCACGCAAGCATCACTAAGCTGTTTTAGAGAAACCTAAAAAAAATCGATTTACTAAGTAATTTGGATAATTTTTCAGTTTTCTCGCTCTATTGCTGGATCGTGAGCCGTGATATCGGATTGCTGGTTATGTAGTCCACCTCACCGACAATCAACCGACATCTTTATATACATAGAGCAATAATAGTTGCTCACGCAAACTTTTCTCCCACATCATTAAAATCCTAAATAAATAGCTTATCAATAGAACCAAATCCGGAAAAATGGTAACAATTTCGACATTCACAGTGATAGTTTGTCAGAAACATGAAAGAAAGCACCAAACCTATAGCAGTTTATATGATTTAGTTGTGTTACGAATAAAGTAGAAACGGTGCCATAATACGATTATACGATAAAACTATTGGTATATTTCTTGGCCATATATCATCTTTATGGGCCATTCCGCCGGTACATTTCGGCAATTTCCTAAATTATTGTACACTATTGTGCCGAACTGTAGTTATTGCTTCTAGTTTGATGTATGCTTGTTATTTTTCATAATATAGGTACCTATGCCCCTGTTCTTAAAGCATCGTCGTCTTTGAAAGTAACTTAGGTGAAAGTTTTTTTTTTTAATTTATATCTGTGTTCTTGTTTCGTCTTGTACATAATTTTTCCAAAAAAGTTGTCTAAATTGGTTAAAGAAATAAAAATGTTAATTGTCACAAATAAGCATTAACAAGAATTCGGTATAACTATATTTTTTTTACTTAACGTATGTTCCGAAACTATGTAGTTTCAGTTTTTTATAATCAAAGAATTCCGTGCATTGACAAGAACAAAGAACCTAAGTATAAACATTCACTTAAATGTAACATAATTAAACTTAAGCATTCGGGAAAAGTTCATCAGATTCAGGTAAACAGTTTTTTCGGTGTTTTTCTAATGGAAAATGTGAATATTAAAGAAGAGAAAAAAACCAAATCGTTAAGTTTTTGAAAAAAAATGTTCATGTAAAAAGTGGGACAATCCGATATTTTTTATAAACAACATCATCATCATCTGCCTAGCCTTTTCCCAACAGTTGGGGTCGACTTCGGCTTTTTATAAACGACATATTGGTACTTAATTTATTTGTTTTCCTTTTAAAATATTTTATAAAACTCCCAGTGTCCCCGACAATGACAAATAAATATCGCAAAGCTGATAAATTATAACAATTAGGGATGTGACATTAATTCGATTTGACAATAAACTTATTTCGGTAGCTTATTCGACCGGCATCGCTAGTTACCTTTTTCAGATTTTTTTATTTATATTTTCTATTTTTTTGGGTTCCGTACCCAAATGGTAAAACGGGACCCTATTACTAAGGCTCCGCTGTCTGTCTGTCCGTATGTCCGTCTGTCACCAGGCTGTATCTCATGAACCGTGATAGTTAGACAGTTGAAATTTTCACAGATGATGTATTTCTTTTGCCGCTATAACAACAAATACTAAAAAACAGAATAACTGTACATTTTGACGAGTTATGCGAACATAAATGTACGGAACAGCTGTTTTTTTTTTCGTGATTTCATATTTGTTCCCATAGTAAAAGTTGTTCATATTGATGAGTGCAATGACTCCAATCTTCATGGTTGTTGGTGTTTTAAATTAAAATAAATAATTAAATTAAAATAAAACAAATATTTAAGAGGGCTCCCATACAACAGACATGATATTTTTGCCATTTTATAGATAATGATACGGAACCCTTTTGCGCGAGTCCGACTCGCACTTGGCCGGTTTTTACTTATAGGTATTGTAAACAAATAGGTACTTTCGAAAACCGGACAGTGGAAATAAAGTCGTAGGATTTCAAGTTTTGTGTTTCTGAAGATATCACCATAACATCTACAAGATCGCAAACAAATCCTCTTTACAGCAATTTACAAGCGAAATCCTCCTCATCATCATATCAGGCAAAAGATGTTCACTGCTGGAAATAGGCTCTCAAGAGTCGCATCACCACCCATCTAGCGCAACGCATCTAGCGGATTACCGCACTGATGACATGCCATAGCACAGCCCTATTTACCGACGAAATCAATAACAATGTAGTTCAGTTAATTCAATATAATAATTAGGCAACTGGCGACAGAGTAGCGATAGCGTCGTGTTCCACTAATACTGAACACAACAAGCTGAGGTCAGGGGTTCGATGATAAAAGTCTTGTATTAATTTGCTGCCTTAGCCGTGACTGTGTTACTCACACTCTTAAAATAGATTACGGGTTTGTAAAGTATAACTTTGTTCCAGTGAGGGTTTTCTGAAATGTCGTTCACTAGGTGGCAGCACTAAGACGTCAGGTCCGGGCACCTGTCAAATGTGTCAATGCGCTTATATTTTCACATTAGAAATGTTTTCTCCATCGCTCTTGTAGGGTTTTTCAACAAAAATTCGACTTGCATTTCCGCTATTTCTAAGTCAATATAGTGAATTGAGGTGTCAAAAAGTGAAATTGTATTAGTCATAATATTTATTTACAAAATTAAAAAAAAGGCTTTGAAATTGTTATTTTTGGGAGTACCTTATGTATGTACCATCAATCTAGACTTACATAAAAATAAAAAAAAACTACATGTATATTTTCAGAATGGATAAATACATATATCTCGGGAGGTTTGAGCGTCTCGGGCGCAGGCGACTTGAAGCACCACATAACATATCTACCTATCTTGAACATATTCGGGGTTCTGGTCGATAAATAGCTACTAGGTATGTACATAATATTTTTATCTGTTCTGTTGTTTTTGTTTATATTCTCAAAAAAGCCAATTGTGAAACCACTTAAAAAGATATATAGGTATTTAAGGTTTACATTACCAAAGTTAATTTCCAATGTTATTTGAAGGTTATGTGGTGCCTGAGACCTGTGTTTTTTTTGTAGTTACTGAAAGATTAAGGAATGAATGGAACGAATGATGTACGCCATCATCATATATTTTATATTCATTATCCTCTTGTCAAAGTGGCGCCAATTGGTGAAAACTCTCATTGTAAGCACATATATTCTGACATTTTAGGAGGAAGAGGGACACTATACTATTACTACGTATTTAGTGTTTATCTTTTCCCAGAATAAACTTTTATTATTATTATTATTTTGTATATGTTTACATATCTCGGGACCATGGGGTCCCGGTCCTTTGGAAGGCGTACGAGGGGCCGAAGCCAACTCGCAGAGGCCCCTTAGACAATTGCAAAAGGAATGAGGCAACAACCGACGATTATCCCTGCATGCACTATGCAAGTGCATCCACGGACAACCCCCGGTTGGTGTAGGACTATTGCAGAACATGGAAACAAAACATATTGGGTTATGGGTTTGAGTGGCTATAGTGGACTGGAAACCTAGAACTATGGAAGGACAATGGCCCCTGCCTGATCAATGTTATGGTATACACGGATAAAATGGCAGGCCTGAGGTGCTTGAGGAGTGGAGAGGTATTCCACGACTTTCAGAACAATCCCAGAGCCCAGAAAATGGTCAAGATCCCTACGAGCACCTACTGAAATACTTCCTTCCTCCGAGCAGGTTTGCTCTTGCGAATCTCCACTCAAGCCGACCAATGAAGGCATGAATGAGGTGGGAGCTCTGTTCCTCGTCATTGATCACTCCAGCCGGCCAATAAAGGCAAGCCAGAGGTGAGGAACAAGACTTCTCCCGGGAGATCGGGTCCGTGGGGTCGCAACTGCATAACAGCTCGCCACACGCTGCCCTGCGGGTTTTTGTAGCTCTCTTGGTCTAGCTCCTCACTCTAGACCCGTTCCGGCAAAGTAAACTCTACCGGCACAGACCCAGAGTTCGGAGCGCGCAAGCCCCACCACGACGTCAACGTAGAGATGCGGCGGTGGGGTTATTATTATTATTATCATACGTAATAATCGAGTCACCTTTATAACAGTCCAGTGCTGGACCTTGGCCTCACCAGTCCCGCACAGTTTAACTAAACACAGATCCTCAAGTACTCATCCAGCTGCTACCAGCTACCCTGCAAAGAATGTAACTCCTCCTAGAGGCGCTACCCTACACCTGACTAATCACGGTCTGTACTCAAAATGACGTCAACCTCAACGTTCTTCGGTTCCACGGCTGATATGACCAGCTCATATCCACTTCTGCCTGAAAATTTTAAGGTAAATTAAGATCTTTTCCAAGGGCCATGACGGTGCCATGTTGGGTATATCAAATTAGCACATTTCAAATATATATTATAACCCCAAAATAATTTCAATAAAAATAAAAGATAAAAAACTAAAACCCAAATACCACAAAAAAGTCATCTAAAAAGATATAAACAAGACATCTCAGATTAATAATTAAAAATCCGGAGTCACATGTAATCTGTTCGATGTAAGCCCTAACACGTGAGATTTGGGATTTATAATTTGTCATTCTGTGACGTCTTGTTTATACCTTTTTAGATGACTTTATCAGTCTCCGATTACGGGTAACCCTTTATGTTCGGTCGCTCTCAATAACCCTACAGCAGTAACCTCACATCTTTGTGTCGCCGCTCCCTACGATACAAAGGTTATCACACTTATCACACTCTAATAAATAATTGAGTTGTCTTTTTTCAAGTAACCGCCAGTGATAAGATGTTTATTGAATATTAACGCTTTTGACGCAATTAAAACTCAAGTTGGACAGTTTTTTTAGGTCGATTATAGGTCAGTCGAACACGGAGTTAATTTTAATCTAATGTCGGGGAAATCATATGATTCAGTCATTGCCTTCCGTTTTGCCATGATAAGTGTTTTAATGAGGAGTAATGAACCTATTTTATTTTTTACAAACAAAAAAAGATGCTCTGAAATTGAAACAAAGCCTTGTGCAAATTGGCGCGACGTGACACCGGTAATTGTTGTACCGTGAAGTTTTCTTAGAAATTGTTTTGTTAGAGTCGCGTCGCGCCAGTCTGCACGAGGCTTACTTCTGAAGTCGTCGACACCCAATGAAAAAGCGTCTATTATGCTCGTATGTTATCCTGTATTTTTTTTCTTCCCACGACTTGGACCCTGTTTATTAAAAGTTACAAGTCTACACGTTCACAATGTACCTATAATGTTCATTTTCGTTAAATTCATAACTCGTCTCCATATTTTTAATCAGCCTTAATGTGCCACTGCTGGGACACGGGCATCAGAACTTACAAGACTTGTGTTACCAAATGTCATTATTTAGTTCACAAGTACTTAAATTTTGACACTTTAATTCGTGATTTTGTTGATCAAAAAAATATTTGTAGGTTATAATCCTTAGAAGTGTGTACCTAATGTTTTAACCCTGCCATTGCCATTGTTGCTTTATCCGAATCCTTTTACCATACTCAGATGGACAAACATCGATGGACTGCAGGTATTAAATATAAGTACCTAACCACAGCCTAATATTGAACGCAGCAGGGTCCAAACTTTCTACAGGAAAACTATCTACGAAGTATCAACGTCAGGCTGCTTCGCCTGTCCAGTGGCGCAGAGCGAGTGGACGGAGGAGCGATGGAGCAGTGCGGAGCGGTGCGGTGTAACGGAGTGCATACATTCCGCGGTTGAACGCTGAAGCGGAGAGTAGTGGTGACGTGATTTAGTAGAATTCTATTTTTGCATTTACCTATGCATCTTTCCGCTCCAATGGTCAGTAGGTAAGCCTTAAACTGGCTTTCCAGCACAGCGAAGATAAAAATCTAACAACAGAATTCCTCAATTATGAAGCCACTAGCTGCGCCCCACGTTTCACCCGCGTAAGTCTCGATCCCGTGGGAATATCGGGATAAAAAGTATCCTATGTGTTAATCCAGGTTATAAACTATCTGTTTGCCAAATTTAATCCAAATCCATTCCAGCCGTTTTTGCGTGATTGTGTAACAAACATCCACAAATACACAAACTTTTACATTTATAATATTATATATATATATTAGTAGTATTTGTATTAGTAGGATAGTAGGATTCTATTGTTGTTAGTCTGGCAACCGGCTTGCGTGTACATGTAAAAGAAGCAAAAGGAGTATGATAGGCTCGTAGCTGATGGCGTTCTGTAGTTTGTACCGACCCCCGTGGGATAAAGGCGTGAGTTTAACTATGTATGCTGCCCATTTCTCGCTCACCGCTCCGCGCTACCTCGTACATCTCCGGTGGAAGCGCTCCCTTACGCTGCTATCTCCACAAGCTGTGTTCACCCGTGAAATCCGAAATAAGACATGTTCCCTGTCCGCGTGATGATTTGTGGCCAGTGTTGTTCCATTGTGTTACTATTGTGCCACTGCTGAGCGTTACAACGTTGCTTAATATCTGCTTGTCCATCATTTGTTTGCTACTTTAATGTCCTCTTTTGTAAAGTTAATAGTGTTGAGCTGGATTTGTGTATAGTATTTTTTTTGGCTACGGTTTTTTAGGACCTACTACTAAAATGAAAAGCTCGTTCGGTTTGAGTGGAAGTAGGTACAAGATCAATAGTCTGCGAGGCCAGATTATACTGGATTTGCTACTACAGAGGTGCGGCCTACGGGCCTACCGTACTAAAGTCTGTTTTTTAATCTCGTAGACTAATTTGACAGGTGCAAATGTCAAAGTCCAAATTAAAAAAACAAACAACAATCACTTGAAACGTCAAATTAGTCTAAGAGATTAATAAACAGACTTTAGAGTGGTAACGTGTGAGCATCTCTTGCTTAGTTATACGGCGGACGCTGCAACTCTCCTATATTTGATTTTACTCTCTGAAATCGCCTGCTGCAAAATTATACATACAGGTAAGTATATACATGGTACAGTACTTCCAACAGCTCACTAAAAAAAATACAAAATTTCCTAGATCTCTTCCTGTCCAATAAAAACGGGAATAAATTAAATAAATTCCATTCATGTACGGTCAGCCGAGTTGATACTGATAAAAAATACTCTACGCATGTCCTGGCCAAGTACCCGCGAAAATAATTTAAATAAAGAATAGTAACGGCATTGCAGGGCGGGAATGTATGTGCCGCTCAGTGTTGCCAACCAAATAAAAATAAATCACACGTGATTTATTTTAGCTGCGAAGTCGCATGCTATGTTCCGGGTCGCTGCAGCTACGGTACGTATGACAACTCCCTTGCATATGTTACTGCATAGAATTTTGTATTCAAGGAAATGTTCTGGTGGCTTTTTGTTGTATTTATTTTTGCGAAATTTGCAAGGCAACGATATCTACTCTGCATATTTAACTCGATTTAGAAATATTATTCTAGAAATTCGTATTATCATTAGGTAAAGAATATGGATGTTTTATAACTTTACAAAATAAATATACACAAAAATTACACAAAAACGATATTTTAAACACTACGAAATATGAAGTTATTGCTTTTGCCTACCTTAAAGATGGATGGCGGAGCCATTCCAAAATTAAATTCAAATCATGCAACATCGTCACACCCTCCGGAAATTGAAGCAAGCGACGTCACTTGACCCGCTCCGTCAAACTGACAGCTGTCAAAACGCCAGCCTGTAATATCTGGAGGCAAAGGCGTCATCGTTGTCGTCCTCTGACCGTGAAGATTTCCGATAAAATGGAAATTAATATGAAATGAGAATTTTGTATTCAAAGGTCTGGGGCCCCATTTAATCCATGTACCTAGTATAAAACTTACCTATCTATCCTCCTAGCTAAATACTCAGGTTTTCTTAGTTAAATTGTAAAGGACTGACATTCAAAATCAAGCCACTTTTGTCGGCTTGATTCAAATGTTTTTATATAAAAAATTTTCGAGGGCAATAATTTACGTGTACATTTCACCATATTAAATTTTGTGATAATTTATATAGCCCATGTCACCCGGACCATTATTACGGATCTATTGACACCCCATTCACCAAAATCGGTTCAGTAGTTTAGGCGCTACGATAAATACAAAAATACATACATAGACTGCTAAAATTATAACCCTTCCTTTCGTCTTTGCCGTAGTCGGGTAAAAACAAATTATAAAACCTCTTTTGAACTATCTCAAACAAGCTATTAGTTCAATCTGTCTTAAATCTCCTTGATAACTGTATATGGCTCCATATACAATAGAAACTTAAAAATCAATTCATGACCCTTGGGGTCAACTGGCAGAGATGAGGCGATTGGGCTGAGGAACGGGGAAATGCACCATAAATGGCCATCAGGCATCAGTGTGCGCATCGATATTACCAATAAATTCTTTGCTATATTTCCCCGACCAATAGATAAGGCTCTATGATGTGCTCTGCGCACACGACTCTTCCTAATGCTCGGCTTGGGTGGAGAAGGCTTTTAATTTCGTAAGACACTGTGCGGAGTAGCGGACAGTCGCGATGTATAACTCCACCCACAGCACTATTGATGCAGTCCCTTTTTTATTTTTAACCGACTTCTTCAAAAAGGAGGAGGTTCTCAATTCGCCTGTTTTTTTTTTTTTTTTTGTATATTTGTTACCCGATTGCTCCGCCAATTATGAATCGATTTCGATGATTCTTTTTTTTATGGTAGGTCATGCTTCCGAGGTGGACCCATATAAATTTTATTAACTTTGCTTGTGTAGTTTTAGAGTTAGCTTCAATATTACGTATTTTTCCTACTTAGTTTATCTAGACGATGTTTTCATTTACTCCTTCACTGTTATTTACATCAGCTAGTGGTATTCGAATTTGTATGGCGTAGGTACCACAACTAAAAAGTGAAAAAACCGACTTCCAAAAAAAAACACTCAAAACTGAAAAATAACTTTATTTTCGGAAGTCGGTGTCTTTGCTGTTCAATTTTCGTTTTTTGCCACCGACTTTCGAAAATAAAGTTATTTTACAGTTTTGAGTGTTTTTTTTGGAAGTCGGTTTTTTTTTTTTTTGTAAAAAGTTTTTATTATTTTAATAAAACCTTTTTTGTGATAACCACGAATTTTTTAAGATAACTTCATAATTTGTGCTAAGACATATACCATGGTCTTCTAATAAAAGTTTAACTAACTAACAATAGTGTTTTAAGTGCAAAAATGTTACTAACAATCTATGGATCTTTTAGTGTTATCCGAAATAAAATTATTTTATTTTATTTATTATTTATTTAAAATCCAAATCATTGATTGCATTGCAAAGGAAGTATCGTAATTAAAAGATAGATCAAATAATATTTTCTATAAACATGTTCTCACACGAAAATCCTTCTCCTCACTTGTTCGCGGCTCCGTTGTAATGAAGACATACTGTACTGAGCCACGCCCTCGCTAAGCGGATAATTGAGTCATTATAGTTGCGCGAGCGCATACGCCGCTCTCGTGCTATCTGCGATCGGCCGATAGCGCCGATTCCGATCCGGCCGCGGGTACCGCCGAGCCGCCGCCGCGCCGTGACGTTACTTAACGTACCTTAACATATTTCTGACTTGTGTTCAATATCTTTGTGATTTCTGTAATAAGATATTTTTTTTTGGTTTGAAATCAAGACGGACCTATACTAGTATGTCAAGTGACATCGGGGCAGCCTAGACGAAGATAAGCTGGTAGCAGCTCTATAGATCCTGCCAGGGTTGCGGGAAAGTCCGAAAGGGATACCGGGACCCTGGCAACAGGCAATTGAAGGAACACGGGTGGGTTTTAGTCAGTAAGAGTCTGACAAGCCCTTCCGCTCCGCCCAGAGCGGGAGAAGTCATTCGATGATTTTCCACCCTCAAAAAAAAGCAGCTCTGTAGATAGAAAAAAGAATGAAGAGGGCTTGTGCCTTGCAGTGGGATACTAGGCTTTTAGTGGCAGTGTATGGCAATCGGGCAAGCTGCCCTGTGACTATGTACCACCACTTCTGATAGCAGCTTATTAAGAGGATGCAATGCGAGCGAAACGACGTAGAGTAATGAAGCACCCTGAGTCGTTTCCTGTTTCATCGAAAAGCGAGCGATGCGATCTCGAAAATTCGAGCATTTTGGACCGACGTCCGTTAAGTTTACTAATAGAATCCAAGGGCGACCGAAATGAGCTAGAAAATTGGAGCATCCTGACTAGGATACTTGGTTAAGCTCCCATTGTGAATGCAGCAAAATGTATGAGCGAGTGAAGCTCGAACATTGGAGCACCCTGATTCGGATAGGTAAGTCTACTATGTCCTATTCCAGGTCATGGTCTACCCATGTGCCAAATTTTATCGAAATCCATTCATTCGTTAAAGCAAGAAAGCGTAACAAACAAACGAAATCAATTTCGTATTTATTTATATTATAGTTAGGATGCTAAAGTAAATATGTATGATATGTTAGAAAGAGATTAAATATTAAGTAGTAATAATAATGAATAATAATGTATTAAGTAGTAATAATTAATGTTGTGATATTGATATCTAGTAGTTACCTATGCCATATAATGTTAACATCTAAAAATCTAGATTTAAGTTACACATACTTGCTGCGCCCTAACAGGGTCATGTACTCATACATCAAACTATTCTTAATAACTTACAAACTTTTTCATATTCGGGAAAAACTAAACGTTATTTTTTAACCGACTTCAAAAAGGAGGAGGTTCTCAATTCGTCGTTTTTTTTTTATTGTGTTTTTTGCGATTACTCCGCCAATGATGAGTTGATGTTGATGATTCTTTTTCTTTTTGTTTGATAGTTCATGCTTCAGGGGTGGTTCCTTATAAATATTAACTTTGTTTGTGTAGTTTTTGAGTTAGCTTCAATATTATGTAACCTACGTATTTTTCCCACTTAGCCTTTATGGACGATGTTTTAAGTTTCTCTCACTGTAATTTACATAGCAGGTAATTCTGTAGTTTATATATTCGAATTTGTGTGGGGTACATAGGTACCACAAATAAAAAGTGAAAAATAAAAGCTTTTTACAACAAAAAAAAGTGAAAAATAACGTAATTATGATAATGTTGTCTGTGAAGCTAACATAAAATAAATAAATAAATAACTTTAATTTCAGAAGCCGGTGGCAAAATAAGAAAATTCAGAACCAAAGACACCGAAATTAAAGTAGGTAATTAAGTCGGTTGTTTTTTTTCGTCCTATGGGTTTTTTGTATGAATTATTTGATCAGGACAACGTTTATCGGGTCAGCTAGTTTACAACAGTTCTTAATTGTTCAAAAAACAAATAGGGCCACAAAAACTTTGACACTTGTTCAACGCGTGTTTAGTGTAAGTTTTATGTGTAACTCCATACAGAAATGTCATGTTTAAAAGGTGTTTAAACTAAACAACTGATAAACACGGATTTGTGGTAAAAAGGAAACAATCCAAGTAGGTACCTACGCTGCCAGCACTAATAAAACAAAATGCAATCAAAAAGTGGAAACACCAAACAATTGTAATAGCATACGCCCCCAAAACAAATCTGTGGGTATCGCGAAAGATCAAAATAACATTTGTACCGAAATCATTTATCAGCGCTGATTCTCTTTCCATTTGGCGGCTCCGGCCCACGCCGCGCGCCGCTTCGCAGTGTCATTACAGCCTAAGGACATGGTGGACACTTCCAGCGATTTGTCGTATTTATTTTTGAATTGAAACTTCTTAGGCAGCGACTCGATAATTGGACGAGAATCTCAACGCATACCCCGATTTGTTTTCAGACAGATAGTTCAAAGAAAAAATGTATTTTTTTTATATTATAACTTACTTTGTTATTTTTGTTCATTACATAATATTTTTTTATTACTGAATAAAAAAATATTCAGGTTTCTTTTTGTTTTATTTTTTATCTTGGTCGCAATTGACCGCTCGTGATTTATTGATTTCTGTATTATTTTGTGTATTCATATTCCTTTTTACAGAATCAAGATCAGAAAACACTACATTTAATTTACTATAACACATCCCTACTACACAGATTTTTGAGAGAGTAGAGTTTTGCGAAATGGGCATTTTATAAATTACATTGCAATGACTTAATAATGGCTTTACGTTAAAAAATATATTATGAATGTGCTCCTTTACATCGGAGATGCAGCTTTGCTACCGCTTAAGAGATTCGCTACCGCTTATGAGGTTCGCTACCGCTTATGAGGTACGCTACTGCTTATAAATGTGGTCGCTATCGAATCCCTAACGTGCTCAGACTAATGTGTTTGAGGGGAATAACATGTTTGTGGGGAGTAAGTCATTAATACGTGTTGGCGACGACATTTAGATTAAAATTTAATATTTGTATTAACTGTCTATGCTTGTTATGAAGAAGCTGAGAATGTTGTTTTATTTATATTCTTTATGGCATATAGGTCATGAGCTATCCGAAAAATATTTGGCATAGGTCATAAGGGGGAGTCGTCAAAATTGGTTCGCTGTTACAAGTTCGCATAAGTCTCGATCCCATGGGAATAACGGGATAAAACATATATTATGTCCTATGTCCATGTCCCGGTAATGGTTTACCCCTGTGCCAAATTTCATCCAAATCCGTTCAGCCGTTTTAGCGTGAGAAAATAGCTACCCAAGATAAGCAAAGATTCGTGTAAAATCTACGAGAACCAACTGCAGACAAATTGCTTTGCAGTTTGGCAGCAGCTTTCCTATATTATTTAAAAGCAACATTTGTTTGTTTATAATCACGTTCTCGAAACCGGCTCTAACGATTTCGATGAAAATAGGGGATGCAATACAGAGGTTGTACGGGGTGAAAAATCACTCTAGCTAGGTTTGATATCTGGGTTTTCTCTATTTTTACCCGAGCAGAGCTCGGTTTCCCAGGTACTATTAAAGATAAACTGTAACAATATCAATACATTAAAAAAAAGTTACATGTTTAGAAAATACCTAAGCAAGAAAGTCTTTACCACAACAACACCGCTCATCCATAAACGAAAGACCCTCGCCAATAAAATAGGTGCAATTACAAAAATCCCCAAAAAAATCGCTTTACAAGATCCCTTGCAGTAACTCAATTGTCACGTCGGCTGTTTGGTCGATCTATTTTTTGCTCGGCACCAGAATTTGCGCCATATTGCCAACCACCCCATCTAAATGATAATTCGAGGTCCCTCTTTACAATAAAAATTATTGCGGCCGGTTTATTTTATTACAGTTTATATTGTGTTCGAATACCTTAGCTAGGGATTGCGGTCACAAAAATAGTTTTTGCCGCCAAAATAACCTTTATAACGTTGTCGTAAAGAATAGGACCTTTTTCAAGTAATCGAAGCCGAAAATTGTGTATGTATGTCCGAACTTGTCACAAATGTCGTATTCGGCAAATGGACAGTGATTTCCCGTTTACCCTTTGACCAATTCGGTTACGATTCGTCGTATTTACATTTCGTTGGGTACGTATCGGTATAAATTGTGTTTTTCAGTTTATTGCTGAATAGGTTTCAGGCGAACTGTAAGGCGTTGCGAGAATAACAAAAATCTTTATAAATAAAAGTGCCTCTTTTTCTCTTTCTGGCCTTTACTCTAAGTACATCGGTGTAACTAAGCTAGAGCACCGCGACCAAATGGGTTAGGTTTGCTTAGAACTGTGAACAATCGCGCGTGAGCCGAGCGAGCGAAGCGAGCTGTGCCACGGCAGCGGCCGGCGAGCGCTACATCCAAGTTCAATATCTCCAAAACAACCCATTTTATTTTGTTTTGTCAAAAATGTTGCAACACCCATTTTAAAGAATGCATCCAATTACATACATCTTTTTAAATTCACAAAAAAAAATAGCATAAAAAACAAAGGTCCTTTGCTGAGTTTTTTTTATAATCGCACATCTCTTAGATAATCTAGTTATCTGTGTCTCTTGTCATCAATATAAAGTGTTGGCGTTTATTAAGCAAATTAATAAATTATCAAAACATATTGGATTATTAACATCTCTGCGGTTGAATTAACGACAGTTATTTCATTTAAACTGACATTTAGCAGCTACAATAGCACCTAAAACATATTGGTACCTGAACAGAAAAAAAATTATAGCTACATTAAGCATCTAAAACATGTTGGTACCTAAACAGGCAAAACTTAACAGCTACATTAGCACCTAAAACATTTTGTTGCCTAAACAGGAACAACTTTATAGCTACATTAGCACCTAAAACATGTTGGTACCTACCTAATACTACTTAAGCAGGCTTCCACTGCTGATAAAGGCACTATACCAGTAATCAAACGCAAGACAAAGCCACCCCATTCTTATCTCCCTTTCAGATCGCAATCAGTGCCGCCATGTTGATGTCATTATGAATCAAATTCCCGCCTTTTAACTTTTTTTTTCCATTCGCTAGGCACCGGCGTCAGATCTCACAGCCGATAAATTCTTTATTATCCTGGATGATTTTTTAATCTGTGCACCTACCTACTTGGCGGTTTCGCATTAGCGTATTGTTAGTGTGCTGTGGGGAAATTGCAAGGTTCTGAGAACAATGGCGTCGCTGTGTTGGCAGACGGTTAATGCGCTGGGTGATTAAGTGCCTTCGCTTCTAGTTTACTAAGTAATACATTAGACTTCGGAGGTCTGATAGGCTTTTAATTATTGTCATCCGTTTTTATAGATAATTAGGTACTACAACTGTGGTTACGAGCAAGGGCAACGTTAAGTTATGGGAATCGGTTGATTAACTTGTTAACCAAACGTAAATTTAAAAAAATACATCATGCACATTGCCTAACTCGACGTTTCTGTAAAAATGTCACAGTAAAAACTTAGGTGTAAAAATTTCGAGTAGGTACTGCCGAATTTTAAATTAATCTTCAATCGCGTTTACATTTACGAGCTTTCATTAAAGATAATAAATACGTAGTCTGCTAAAATCACTTTGTTCTCATAAAAAACTAACTACATAACATCTTTAAAAAGTTCCCTACAGAAACACTGCTTCTGTAAACCCAGCTTACTTCTAAATTAAGAAAACAACACTGGATTCCGGCTGGACCTGAAAACTTGGAAGTTTGGACTCGTAAGTAGATTTTCCAATTTGAAACTCGTTACGGCCGAAGTCCTGAGTCTTTTCACTTGGACTGCTCGGGATTTATTGTCCAACTTCTTCGGACCACGAGAACTTTGGCGAGGATGAACATTGTCACCGTCGGTTATTTATAACTTGTGCTTTCTGAGACGAACTTGTGTTTAGTTAGTACATAGGATATGCAATTAGGGTTTAAGATGCAGAAGGTTTATTTATTTATTAAGTAACAACCCACCCCTACTTCGCACGGTTTTACGATTTGACAAAACATCGAGACTTCTCAATCAATCTGCCTAGCCTAGGTCGGCTTCCTGTCTAACCGGATACAGCTGAGACTCCTACATATTATTTTATAAGTTGAATGTTATACACAGACCTTTCAGAATAAATTCTCTAAATTATGGTGGTAAGATGCATAAAAATCCGTTGCTTAGTTAAGAAGAACAACACGGTCACACAGACAGACAGACAGACATGAAAAGCGACTTAAATATTTTATATTATGTATCCTTACATAATTATGAAACAAATTCCACCGCCGCGTCTGTCTATCGTCCCGCGATAAACTTAAAAACTATTGCTCCGATTTTCATGCTGTTTTCACCAATGGATAGAGTGGTTCTCGAGTAAGGTTTTAGTATATAATAACCGACATCCACGCGGGCGAAGCCGTGGGCATCAGCTAGTATAATTATATAAATATTACATGGGATGGTGTAAGTGAATAAAAAAAAATAGTTTTAACTTCAAGGGTATTTATGTAGCAGTAAAACACTTTTTAATTAATTCGAATCGGACATTTAATTTC
This sequence comes from Lithophane ornitopus, assembly GCA_948473465.1. Lineage (NCBI taxonomy): Eukaryota > Metazoa > Arthropoda > Insecta > Lepidoptera > Noctuidae > Lithophane > Lithophane ornitopus. Next base: position 13,020,257 of record OX419622.1, on the reverse strand, counting down.
GAAGTAATCACGAGTATAAAAATGCAATACGCGAACCGTTCGACGCCGGCGCCACGCCGCCTCGACGTTCCCTACTCTAGAGAGGAGAGGATAGGCACACGGGTAGACCATGACCTGGAATAGGACATAGGATACGTTTTATCCCTATATTACCACGGGATCGAGACCTACGCGGGTGAAACCGCGGGGCACAGGTAGTTTAACAAATAAAATACCTTACACACTATAACTTACGAACTATATTCTTTCTATATGGACAAGTCATGCAGATTCATTAATTCATCGTGATCCTGAGCAGAAACGACTCCATCTTCCTTGGCAGTAACTGATCTTCCTTCAATATTTAAAAGTGTCCATCTACCTCCCTCTATTTATCCAAAACTTACCTATATTGCAAAATAAACATTGTCTATGTAATTATTTGAGCAGCTCTAGCGGCGTAATGGCGGCGCTTCCGGTGGGCCGCCATTAGTGGCCATTTCCTGCTTACTTCCGGACCGGCAGCGCCACCTAGAGGTGGCTTCTAACAATCGCTAAGGGCGTTAAATGCTTACGTTTCATTCAGATTCGGAATGTAATGACGATGTTATCGGTTTTATAGGCAGAACGCCTGTAATGCGAACACAAATTGATACGGACTGGCTGCTAAGATTTTAAATTGGATTTGAAAGGAATGTTTTTGGTGGTTACCGTAACGTCAAAGCAGGTACCGTAACGGTACCGTATCGAAACTTCGGAAGGTTTTTCAGGTATTTTTGGACATCGTCACCATAGTGCCCTTTATGTGAAGCTATTAGTTTTCAAAGGCAAAGTAGTGCAGGCAAGTCAAACCTGCTACCAACCATCACAACATTCACTTGTGTAAACATTGTGTCGGTCACGCAATTTCTGAAATATAATACATACCCTATAATAATGCCCTATATTATAGGGTATATGCAACATTATTTTTTCTTTATGCTAAACCCGAAAAGGGGTCATCGTACTCATCATTTTGAACAACTTTTTCTATGGGAGCAACCTTGAAATCACGATAAAAAAATCAGCTGTTACATACATTTGTGTTCACTGAAATCGACAAAATGGATGGAACAGCAGATTTTATTTTCGCGATTTCGAGCTTGGTCGCATAGAAAAAGTTGTTCAAAATGATGAGTACAATGACCCCTTTTCGGATTTACCATATAGAAAAAATAATGTTGTATTATAGGGTATATATATTTCAGAAATTTGAAATCGAATGACTTGAGATTGAATAAAACTTGCTCGAAAACGTTAACTCTCTAGTAGATAGTACTTGAAATCGATAAATTATGAGCTCGACAGTTCACTACCTCGATGCATCAAAATCTCGAATAACTATATAAGCTCGAATCAACGGCAGCGCGAAGGCCCATTACTCTTGACAAAATTCTAATTGTTTTTGAAGTGAAAACTTCTTTAGGCGCGTTGAGCACTTTTTGGGTGAACAAAAATCATGGAACTCGCGTCATCGTCACGCTTGAAAAAATGAATGAATGTTACTTAGTTTTCACTTTTATCGACAGTACCCAAAAACTGCCCCGCATGTTTTTTGTAATACTTAGGTATTCATGATATTTAGGTATTCCGTAAGTAGATAAGCTTACTTCCTAATTATTTGGTAAATTAACTAGGTAGGTAAGTACCATCATAATTTTTCATGATGATTGTTGATTTGTATTTCCACGCATACATAAACTGTTTCATTATATTGTATTCAAATTAAAATCCTTAAAATTATTCTGTAAATCGTTTAGATGGTAATTATGTTTCAAGATTTGGGCCTTCATATTGCCGATGATTCGAGTTGCTAGTTATTACACACATTATTTTTTTGCAAACATTTTTATTTTCAGGGTTATAACTTTTTTAACCATCAACAATATTTTGTTTCTTTTTCTGCATGGCATTTTAGTTATGTCACCTCCGTGTAGGAAATTGAATGATAAAATTAATGGTGTTGCCACACTAACAGTTAAGTGGCGGAAGCACACCCTTGTTAAAGAGCTGAGGTAGGTACTCTAAGCGAACACCGAAAACTTCCGATACTTTAAATGCTGGGGTCAAAATAAACGATTAAAAAAAAAAAAGGTTAATTATCTGCTTCAGAAAAACAACAATTTGACTCGTTTGTTTTAATGAAAACTCGACTACCTTTCTGTCTGAGCTGGTTGACGGATGTGTGATGTAAAATAAATATTATTAATACTTATTTATTAACAATCATGAGGCAAACCTACATACCTAGCCATTTCTTGGCTATGTTTCGTTTTCTAAGTTACTCATTTCCTTTTTTGAAGTAGGCTAATTTTCTGTCTAACCCTACCCTGACAACAATAGTTACCTACATCTCAAACATTTCTAGAGTTCTCTGCAAAGCCCGTGATTTACTGCAAACGTAAGTCATATTCCCTCTCGCAAATCTAATTAGCGAGAACATTCTCAATAAATCCACATGATACACGGTAATAACGTCGTAATCCACGCTCGAGATGATTGCCTCACCACGATATATCTTTTTTATGCCCGTTTATCGCCCGATAATATAATAATCATATCACGCTGACAATAATGGCATGCCAAATAAAATCTACCTACCCTATATAACACCTATCAAGCGAAATTTTATAATGATGTCGGGTAAATTCTTAGACATGCAATTTTCCCTTTTACTGCTGCAGTTTTAAGCCCAAAATTGACTGCACCCCGTAGACAGTTACGCCATTCTGGCACGTTTAAAAAATCGCTTGTTCGAAAACAGAACGTGTACAAATTGGGTGAAGTTTGGTGCGCGCGGGAAAGCAATATGTTTTTATTTCTTTTTAATTTCCGGTTCGTTTTAATGGCGTCGAAATCAATATAATGGTAAAGCGACCATCGCCATTTTCGCATTTTGTGGTTTTGCTCATTTAGCGTCGCTGAGCATGATTCAACAGTTGTATAGTGGCCACTTACGCTAATGAATGCTGCGTTACATCGGGTACCTGGGCCATACTGGTTGTTTACTATCGTATTACCCGTGTTAGTTGGTTTCCATTCTGGCCGTTTTCACTACTGCTCAGCTGGTACGGTCCATAAGATTTTTTTATTGAACTATTTATTTTGGTTTGGTAAGGATTGCAACACCAGTCGATAAGCTAATTTGAGAACTTGAAGCCAATCTGAGGTGGATGACTAGCACTTTTGGCTTACAAAAACCATTCATCCATTAAGCATAACATTAATAACCATAGACAATATATATACAATCAAGGATAATCTAATCATATTTAATTAGTAGATTCAATAATTTCAGGGTTTTGAAATCAACCTGAATAAAATATCTACTGATTGACAACTTCCAATTCTTTCGAATATACAGCGGTACACGGATCTTCTGGCCCGTGGTCAAAATACAGCGGTACCTACATAATCTTCTGGCGCGTGGCCAAAACACAGCGGTACCTACACGGATCTTCTGGCGCGTGGCCAAAATACAGCGGTACCTACACGGATTTTCTGGCGCGTGGCCAAAACACAGCGGTATCTACACGGATCTTCTGGCGCGTGGCCAAAATACAGCGGTACCTACACGGATTTTCTGGCGCGTGGCCAAAACACAGCGGTACCTACACGGATCTTCTGGCGCGTGGCCAAAATCGGAACTAACGCCGCCATCTTTTTTTTTTTTTAATACATTTCACAAAAAAATTGCACAAATATTTATCAACATTGTCCATTGACAGGGCGCTGTTAGTAGACATTACACTCTTGATTGATTTAATTGATTTTCATTTCATTTCATTCAGGTGCTATGATCATTGTAATAAATACCTTAGAGCTTACACTGTACACTTGTACAGATAATCCTAACTAATATTATAAATGCGAAAGTGAGTTTGTTTGTTTGCTATAGATAGTGTTGACAAGGCGACTTTCTCTTAGCAGGGGTACATGTCACGGCTACACATCAAGCTACTTATACATTTCCAGTTTATGCTGATCGCGCATTGTATACGATTTCCGTACAATGCGAGGTCAGCTTAAACTGGAAATGTATAGCTTGATGTGTAGCCAAGTGTACCTATCCTATCTTCTCAACTTATATTATATATTATTTATGTTCTCTATAGGTATTTATATTTTATTTTATAATATTCAAAATGCGAAAGTGAGTTTGTTTGTTACGCTTTGACGCTAAAACGGCTGAACGGATTTGCATGAAATTTGGCACATGGGTAGACCATGACCTGGAATGTCCTATAAGATACTTTTTATCCCTATATTCCCACGGAATCCAGACTAACGGAGAGAAACCGCAGGGCGCAGCTAGTAATGCAATAAAAATACAAGGATCGTTGTTTAAAATTCTGCGCAAGTCTAGCCGATCCATTGGGTGATTGCGTCTCGCTCGTGGCAGACATCTTTATTTTTTTTCAGTATGGTCGTGATTTAGGTGGAAAGTCGGCGGGAAAGGGCGCGAGCTTTGACGCTGAAAAATGTCACGTAGATTTAGCGGACTATGGTGTATTTATAGTTTAGGTGTCGCGAACTCGTTGACAAATCAATTTGTTTTTTTTTGATAAATAATTCTTGAGACGGAATAAAAGTGTCGCGGCATTTTCACTGCTCTTATGTTAAATAAAAATCTGATGAAACTATAAACAAATCAGTTCAGATTAAATGCTAACGCAACTCACCAAAGTGATTAGCAACGCATCTGTTTAAGAAGTTTCAACTACCTATATATCTCATCACTTTTCCATCAATTATTGAGTGAAAATAATCGAAAATTGAAGTTATGATTTTTTGGGGGTATGAGGAACAGGGTGAAATGAAATGAAATTGTTTATTCTGTAAATTGGATATTGGAATTACTTTTACATGTCATATTAAAAAATATTAAAAATAAGCTAGATGAGATCGGCGTTTCGTATCTGACTACTCTGAGAAGAAAGGCCAAAAACATCATAATCTTGGTCAGGCCATAAGAGGACCATGTAAATTAGAGTATGAAATGGTCTTTTAAGGAAAGAACCACACAGATTTGAGTGGACCTGTCCAGTCAACTCAACTCAGAACTTAAAGGTGTAAAGTTCACTCATCCACCATAGAAAAGGGAGGATCCTCCGAACAGACGGGTGTTGTATGTATGTCCATCGCGCGTAAACTTTAATTGCGCGATGCAGGATTTATGTGACGTCAGGTGTTTGATGCGTAGTTCGTAGATACCGCCACATTCGTTTGTAGATACCGCCACAAAATTAACCTTAATTATAATTGTCAAATAAAAAACAAATCTGGTGATTTAAAAAAATTGAATTTCGGATTTAGATCGATGGCTATTCCAGCGGTGAAGCAAAGGGGTTCTGGCACGGATGTATGGACTCTGGTCCTGGACCCAATAGATATAAATAGTAGAATAGAATAGAACAGAATACTCTTTATACACCATACAAATTATAGACATAAATTAGATATTATCGTTAGAAAGGTATATTCTCATAGAGCACGAATAGTTATGGCGCTTGTCCTGTATGTTGTCCGATCGGAGTAAGCGTACCTTGAATATTAAATAATTTTTTGATTATAGCTCTTAGTATTTTTGATAGATTTTAATGATTTAGATCTTAAATAAAAGATATAATCTCTCCATTATTATAGGATTAATTTTGGAAAAATGATAACATGTTGCTGGTCTGATCATTGAGCCGGAAGGTGGCCATAGGAACTCCTAGATCAAACAAGATAGCACCATCGTGTTTGGACTCATTGGTCATGTATTAACAAGTGCTTTGACACTAGGTGGTGTTCAGGGTCTGATGATGGAGCCGGAAGTTGGCCATTGGAACTCCTCAATCAAACAAGATAGCACCATCGTGTTTGGACTCATTGGTCATGCATTAACAAGTGCTTTGACACTAGGTGGTATTCAGGGTCTGATGATGGAACCGGAAGGTGGCCATAGGAACTCCTCAATCAAACAAGATAGCACCATCGTGTTTGGACTCATTGGTCATGTATTAACAAGTGCTTTGACACTAGGTGGTATTCAGGGTCTGATGATGGAACCGGAAGGTGGCCATAGGAACTCCTAGATCAAACAAGATAGCACCATCGTGTTTGGACTCATTGGTCATGTATTAACAAGTGCTTTGACACTAGGTGGTATTCAGGGTCTGATGATGGAACCGGAAGGTGGCCATAGGAACTCCTAGATCAAACAAGATAGCACCATCGTGTTTGGACTCATTGGTCATGTATTAACAAGTTCTTTGACACTAGGTGGTATTCAGGGTCTGATGATGGAACCAGAAGGTGGCCATAGGAACTCCTAGATCAAACAAGATAGCACCATCGTGTTTGGACTCATTGGTCATGTATTAACAAGTGCTTTGACACTAGGTGGTGTTCAGGGTCTGATGATGGAGCCGGAAGTTGGCCATAGGAACTCCTCAATCAAACAAGTTAGCACCATCGTGTTTGAACTCTTTGGTTATGTATTATATAGTAATACTAGTTAGGTACTAACTTCTAAAACAGCATTTTCAAGTATGAATGTTGCTAATTCTGAACGAGTTCTCGGCAGATTTTCAGATAAAATATGTTCTTGATATCTGGCTCGATGTAGTCCTCTTCGGCACATCACAGAAGAACGGAAGGATTCCATTATGTTAAATAGTCCAACCGTAACGCACTTCGGTAGTAATAGTTCAAGCCAGGGTCAACGTAAGATGCAGAAAGCAGAAAAGAATGCAGGGGTCAAAATCGTTGTAAACTGAATGAAAGAATCCAAGAAAAAATCCTAAAAAAATCCCTACTTGTCAGTGTTAGTGGCAAGTGGTGATTTTTTCGTTCATAGAGAATGTATGAAAGAATATTTTGAAAAAGAATATATTAAAAAACTAGGCAGGTACCTATATAAATATTTTTATGTAGTTTTTGCTGATGTGGAATGAGATCACATATTCATTCCAGCTTAGTAATCACTACACTATACGTATTTTATTGATTTTTTGCGTACTATCCGAGATACTGAAAAAACATCTTTTCTAAGCCGATATCTCGAATCGGACAACGAATCTAAATGTAACCCCATAATAACTTTTTTTTCTATTTAAAATCCATCGATGTATGATTCGAGTCCATTGGTCATAAGAACCAACTTGTCCGAACCCCTTACCAGTATGAAATCTGACAGACTTAACTGGCCTTAACGGACCTGTAGGGTATACTTGGAGTTTCCATACGTTATCGAATCAGAAATGAGGAGAATTATTGTCGATGATTTTTCAATTACAATAATTTAATAATGGTATTCAAACAAAATAATTGTGGGAAAAAGTAGTGACATAAAAAGTTGAATCCTTCAGAATATAGATGAATGTGGTACCAATTCCCTTTAGCGATTGTGATTGCGTAACAATTAAAACCCTAAACCTAACAATTCAAACATTAAAGACTCCCACAAACAGGCGCGAAGCGACTTTGACGAAACAATTTCTGAGAAACCTTCACGGCAGAACAATTCGGCGGCGCGGCGTCGCGTCGCGCTAGTCTGTACGAGCCTTAATGCTCCAACGTGTTAACCTTTTTTTTTTTTGGGGTTGGTAATTCGTCAAATGTCTTCTCCCGCTCTGGGCGGAGCGGAAGGGCGTGCCAGACTTTTACTGACTAAAACCCACCCGTGTTCCTTGTCCCGGTATCCCTTTCGGACTTTCCCGCAACCCTGGCAGGAATCGTGTTAACCTGCAGATCTATTCTGTAAAAAAGTTCGAAGCGAGCTGTCATTCCATCTATATTTGGTATTGACACTAGTGACAGGTCCCTTCAAACTCACTCCGCGTTTTCACGGTGAGATCGGCTGCTGACACATAAAAGACGTGTGTATCCTGCTTCGCCGAAACAATTGAACAACGCTAACTATTCCTGGCTGGGACCACACTGCCAACACGGTTTATTACTTCCTTTGTCCTTAGTCCTCGCAGTTTACAGTTTATCTACGGAAGCTATCATAAATGTAGGTACCTCCTGATATACCTACTTAAATACTGATGGAGAACACAATACGACAATAAATGAACGAATAAATAAATACACAAATGAATATATACACTGGCAATACTAATACGTAGGAATATTTTGAAACTATCGAATAAAACATCAAAATTAAAAAAGGATTTTCAAACAAACTAAATTGTAGTATTCTTCTTTTCGTGTGGTGGCGATTAATGCGGTGTCGAGAGTTTTATGCACCCATGGGCTTCTGACTTGGCTTCACATGCCGTTGAGAAATATCTCTCACCGTGCGTTTGCACTGGCGAAATATTCTCGACAAAACATGTTGAAATCTCTAGTTCCTGTCAATGTTCCATACAATTTTTGACAAGAACTAGAGACTTCAAAATGTCTTGTCGTAAATGTTTCGCCAGTGCAAACGCACGGTAAGGCATGCTGGTTTCCTCACGATGTTTTCCTCCGTTTTTGAAGCAAGTGATAAATCATACAATATGCACATGAATCCGAAAACTCAAAGGTGCGTGCCTTGGGTTCGAACTCGAGCCCTATGACTTGGCAGTCCGACGGTCACACTTAGGCTATCACTGCTCTACTAAATTGTAATGATGGGCCGACTATGGGTTTTGCCGATAAGCGACTAGCTATAGTGACATATCTATTGGATATAATATAGGTCTTTACCTATGAAATTGCCGTTTTGTATGAAAAAATTTAAACGAATTTTTTTCATGAATTTTTTATTTGTATTAATCGAAGTAATCACCCATGCAATCAATGCATCTTTGCCATCGCAGTGGCAGTTTATTGATGCCCTTCTTAAAGAAATCAGCTGGACGGGAGGCAACAAATTCTTCAAAGGCATTTTGTACTGCCTCTCGGGTATTGAATTTTTTTCCCGCCAAGAAGTTATCCAAATTCTGGAAAAAGTAGTAGTCTTTAGGTGCAAGGTCTGGTGAGTAGGGCGGATGACGGAGAGCTTCCAACCCCAGTTCTTGCAACTTGGAGACCGTCTGCTGTGCAGTATGAGGTCGCGCGTTGTCGTGCAGGAGCAGCGGAGACGAGCGATTGACCAATGCTGGTTGGAGATGCGCCAGCTTCTACATCATTGTGTTCAGTTCTTCACAGTACACATCTGCAGTAATGCTCACCCCGTTTGGTAAGAAGCTGTGATGAATCACACCGGCGCTAGACCACCAAACAGTGACCATCACTTTTCTAGGGGTAAGTTTTCGTTTAGGGCGTTTATCAAACAGAATCCATTTTTCATCGCAGGTAACAATGCAGTTCAAAATTCCTTCATTTGTGTGTCTGTTGAGCAGTGCAAGGCACGTCTCGACGCGTACTTCGCGCTGGCGATCATGCCACGACGGTACTCATATTCCATAATTACTCGAATTTTTAACGTATCCATGATGACGAAAAAGATTGAAATACGATGAAAATGTAACACTAATCAATAAAGAAATGACTACTTGTGGAAAAAATTCCATGTTTTTAAAATAAAATTAATTTGAAATTAGAATTCTTAGCCAAACAAAAATTCTTTTGATTTGAAATGCCCAGTACTGCAGAACGGCAATTTCATAGGTAAAGACCTAATATTTGATTGAGATTTTACGTCACACGGGTAGCCGTGTGCAGCATAAACTGGAAATGTATAGCTTGATGTGTAGACAATAGACATCAAGCTATACATTTCCAGTTTATGCTGATCCTGCATTGTATAGGATTTTCCGGTTAGTCCCCCTATGCTCTAGTCCCGCTATGCTCGACTCGTAAAATACCTACTAAAAAATTTCGCTATGCACGAAATTACATTCGCGGGCAGTGATGAAGAAAACTGTTACAGTGTAATATCGTATTACCAATAAAGCACCACAGAACAACTAACTTGGCTAAATCTTGGAATGGCAGATTTAACAGATCTATTGGCAGACACGCTAGCTTTCTATTAGGTATAATGTATTTTTTCATTTTTTTTAATTAGTTGATTATTTGTATTTTATTTGTGTAATTAATAAGATGCATGAATTGACTAGTTTTATGAATACAGGTGATTGACTTTGAGAACGGACAAATTTTTATTTACGCTCTTTTATAATTTACTAGTTTTCTGCTCTCATTTATATTTGTAATATTAGTAAGATACGATCGGTGCGATCTTGTGGGTCCAGTATTGTCTTACAGCTCTATTCATAACCATTTCTTAACTTCGAATTGCTCTGAAACTCGTTTGGTCGATCTCGATCTGTTCTCGATCTGAACTCGATCCGTTATTTTGACTTTTTTGATTGTCAGAATGAGACAAAACAAATTTTAACTTACAGTCGCTTACGCATATTAATTTGAATTCAAACAATTTTCTTTCCAACTGTACCTTTAATTGTTTACGAAGTATCGAAGAATTTCGTGCATAGCGAAACTTTTTAGTAGGTATTTTTCGAGTTGAGCATAGCGGGACTAGAGCATAGGGGGACTAACCGCGATTTTCGTACAATGCGAGGTCAGCATGATGTGTAGCAGTGTAGGTACGTAGTTTAAATTATATTATTTATGACATTAAACCTGTACGATATGCCCAGTCATCATCATCTGCCTAGCCTTTTCCCAACTATGGTGGGTTCGGCTTCCAGTATAACCGGATGCAGCTGAATACCAGTATTTTACATGGAACTACTGCCTATCTGACATCCACAACCCAGTTACTGGGTAACTCGATACCCCTTGGTAAAACTGGTTGTCAGACTTTCAGACTTCTGTCGACCCGTAACAACTGTCAAAGATCTACAAATAACAGCCGGGAGCAACGGCTTAACGTGCTTTCCGAGATACGGTGGAGTTTTGGTATGTAATGATGGTCACCCATCCACTGACCAGCCGCGGCAAGCGTAGTTTAATCTGATCGATCGACTCGTGCGGCTGTTATTGCTTAGCCACAAGCCCCATATAGAAAGAAAGAAAGAAAAATAGGTTTATTTGTCACAGAAACACGTGCTTAAAAAGAGATAACAGTCATCAACACTATTAAACAAAAAAAATAAAAACAAAATTGGTCCAAGTACAAATATGAGAACACGAGTATAAATATAAATAATTGGCACGTCATGACTGTGACAAGAATGCTTCCACTCAGCATGATGCTGCGCTATGGGGGACCCACAGCTCAGCGCTGATTTTCAGTGGTCACACGAATATACGATATGCCCAGTAAATACCTTATTATAATAAGGACCTCTACCCATGCGCGACTAGAAGCAGTCTCCTTGGAAGGGCTCAAAGGTTTTAATAATAATATATGTGGTCTTATCGAATGTAATTAAATTTCTTTTTAATAAATAGGTTCACAATTCGTATGTAGGTTTTTTTTTGTGTGTTTTTTACGCGATTACTCAGCCAATTATGAATCGATTTGGATGATTCTTTTTTGTTTGGTACGTCGTGCTTTAGAGGTGGTCCCATATAAATTTTATAAACTTTGCTTGCGTAGTTTTTGATTTAGCTTCAATATTACGTATTTTTTCCCACTTAATATACACTCAATAGTGCCTCCGTCACTGTTATTTACATAGCAGGTAGTGGTAATCGAATTTGTGTGGGGTAGGTAGGTACCATAACTAAAAAGTGAAAAATAAAAACTTTTGGCAAAAAACGCAAATTGAAAAGCAAAGACACCGACTTCCGAAATTAACTTAATTTTTCACTTTTTTTTTGTAAGTCGGTTTTTTTTTTTTTCTTATGCACAATCATACTGGTCCATACGACATTTGTTGGATTATGTGAACTGGGTTCATTTATCATAGTCCTCAAAATACTTACGTAGATAGGTACTAAGTACCAAGCATTTTAGGGGGAGACCTATATCCAGCAGTTGTTCGCGACAGCCTGATCAGATACGCAATATTGATAGGCGAACAACGTGATTAAAGTACGCTTTATCTAAAAAGCTTTATAGTTTAATTACAAAGCTTGGCGGCTCCGCTAACAATTATCTATCAGTCACAATCTATCCTAATATATCTTTTACCAAAATATTATATTACCAGCTAATTGCACGCCGGGCAAATATTTGTCGTCCATTAGTTGTTATCATTAATGTATTTCGCGTGTAGTACTCGGGAAGGCGACGTAGGTAATACATTACGCACTTGGTATCTCAATTTATCGCACTTGGAGCCTCATTATCATATCGCACTGATTGCCACGCACTCGTGCGCAAACGTTTAGTTTGATAGCTTTGTATTGAGCTGTGAAATTAATTTTATAGTTTATTTTATTTATCACTAGCTGTTGCCCGCGGCTTCGTCTACGATCCTGGATAAAAGTAGCCTAGTAGGATATCCTTCTCCAGGTCAAGGTCTATCCCTGTGCCAAATTTCATCCAAATATGTTCAGACGTTTTAGTGTGAAAGCGTAACAAACAAACAAAGTCACTTTCGCATTTAGAATATTATACCAGCTGTGTCATACGGTTGCACCCGGTTAACTTTCGATCCTGTAGGGATATCGGGATAAAAAGTATCCTATGTCCTATTCCAGGTCATGGTCTACTCATGTGCCAAATTTCAACTAAATCTGTTCAGCCGTTTAAGTTTGAAAGCGTAATAAACAAATAAAGTCACTTTCGCATTTATAATATTAGTAAGGATTAAGATAGTTAGGATTTATGTATATCCTTGTCCTTCTAAATTTTGCATCGTCTCTCAGTCTGTCAGTCCGGTTTGTTCATTAGTGCACTTCTTCTTGTCATGGCTCCCTAATCATTCGGAAACTATAATTATTATGTACAATTTGCGGGTTTTCTAATTAATTCAAAGCTAAGGCAAGTTTTTTATTCATTAAAATCGTATACGTAAGGGAAGATTGCTAGTATTTTATAAAGACTTGGTTTATTGATACTACTACGAGACAGAACCATACCCACTGTAACCACGCCTACTGTTTATTATAATGTCATCACTGCAAGCCTGCTGAAATCAAGTGAAAGATACTCAAAGCACATCTACTTTCCTATCGCAGGTATGCTGGAAGAGATTTCTTTAGAAATAAGCATTGCCTTTGTACGTATTTTTCTGTTCCTTTCTTGTTGTCTGTATTTATATGTGTGTGCATAAATAGTTAAATAAATAAATACACAGTCCGAAAGATTGTCCATGGAGTTCCTTGCCCGTTATTCTCTATACGAACCTACTACTCTTTGGAATGGGCAACTAGCTTCATCTTTCTAACTGAGCAACTCCTTGATGATACGAAAGTGCCTGTAGGTAAATGGTTAAATTGAAATACCTTTATGGTTTGAGTTTGAATCTTTTTGCATTTTAATTCAGGTTGCAAAAATCCGGGGTGTTGAGTAGATTTAAATCGCCCAATACACAATCTGTGAAAATTTCAACGGTCCACCTATTACGGTTCATGAGATGCAGCCCGCTAACTGACAGACGGACAGCGGAGACTTTAGTAATAGGGTTCCGTTTGGCACCCTTCGCGTGCGGAACCCTAAAAACTCTTTTCACCTACGCACTTGCAAGTATCCTTCATTTTGATAATAATATGAATTCTAGATAAAGCTCGTACTCGGTACCTAAATCTAGCGATGTATATTGATTCTACGACCTTTTCTTCAGTTGTTCGCTCTTGGTAAAGCGCTCCTGATTTTTTCGGATTGCTGCAGTGTCCATCCGACTCTATTTTTTCGGGTTGCGACAGTGTCCATTCGACTCTATTTTTTTTCTTTGCGATAGCAAAAAAGAGCAGCGGAATTCTGTTCGTATCTAGTGGGTGACGTTATTAATGAGGATAAGCGGGCTAAAGAGGCTTCTTCATACTTAACATTGGTAACCAGATTTTAAATTAGGTTTAACTTACGAAAAATAAAAATACATAAAATAAATAAAAAAAGAAATAAATGAAGGATTAGAAATCATTTAAAAAAATCGGTTTTCATCGTATCTACCTACCTAAAGAATAAGTATATTTTATTTAGAAACGTTTTACTCTTTGTCTGGAGATACGATGCAATCGACGCTGGTGCGTGCTCGCTTGTCTTAAACATTATTATTTTTGGTTTTACAGCTAAGTGTTCAAAGAAAAACCATTTTCCCATAACTTAATAGCATTTTGAATCATCTACTAGTATCTATGAACCCTCTAAAAATAGTTAAACGCCTAGATAAGTGGTCTGTGTGCTTGTTTTATCGTGCGCACGATAATTTATCCAGCACTCGAGATAAGCATAGAATAATTCACTTTTAGGTGAGCTTTTTGCGGCGCGTTTTATGATAATGGTGGAAAATCTACTCTAGCCTATCACTCGTCTGTTATTATTTATCAAACAATGCTTTTAATGTAGGTCTGTGGTGTTCTGATAAAAGCTTTGTTTCTTCCCCGCGGTTTTGCGAGTACGTAACATTTTATTTGATGGTCCTGGGAAAGCAACATCTACTAATCCTTTATCTATTTATTTATTTTATTTTTATTTAACTATTTATATATATATACACCAGAAAAATACGTACAAAGGCAATGCTTATTTCTAAAGAAATCTCTAGGAAAGTAGATAGAAGAGATGTAGACAACGTGTGTAAGAGTAGAAGAGAAACAAAATACATAAAATAAGAAACAATTCACTAAATATAAACATACAATATGAGAATATACTTACATACATACTCCTAAAATAAATATCACTAAAAATTTAAATATAATTACAATGTACTTAATTTAAAATAACTATGCAACTATGACGAAATGGATAGGTAGTGTTCTTTCACTCTTCTTTTAAATACTGCAACAGTTTGGTAGTCCCTGATGTCAGGCGGAAGTGAATTCCACAACCGAACCGCGTGCACAGTGAAGAAGTAGGAGTAAAAGTCAGTCGAGTAGGGAGGGGATTTAAGGAGGTGTCTAAGATCCGACCTGCAAGGTGCATCAAAAGGACGGGCGTAGGAAAAGCATTCCCGCATATAGGATGGGGTTTTAGGGCTGTAAAGGATGTTAAAAAGCAAACACAATATCCGAAAATTCCTGCGAAGTCGAACAGGGAGCCACTTGAGTATTTTGCGAAAGTTAGAAACGTGATCATACTTTTTAAGGTTAAACACATTATCCTTTTATATCACTAACAAAATCTGGTTATCATATCTGCCCGCGAATGCGAATGCTGAGCGTGGGGTCGAGTGTTTAATTCTCACGTCGAGCCAACTGGGTTTTTCCACTTCTCAGTAACAGCCCGGAGTTTGGAGTTGGCGGTATGATACTTCCGTGTCTCGCCGATGGTCCTGCGCCTGATCTCTCTCCGGTCGTGTCGGATTGCTGTCCCATCGGACTATGAGAGTGAGGGAAGAGTGAAAGCGCGTGCGTCTGCGCCCACACTTGTGCACTATAACATATCCCGCGTCGATGGCTAGTCTCCTCTGAGATTGGCCACCATTGGCTGAAATTCGGTCTGGAGATCTTGAACAATAGAAACAGTTACCAGCCGCCTCGTGTAAAACTGGATAGGGATATGAAATCTTAATAATCATATGAATTATATCTCATAAGTTAACTTTTGCTTACAAAATTTTGTACAAGGGTATTCATATTATTAGAAAGATAAAATTATTATAAAGGGAAAGATATAACATTTCTCCTACATTATTTAGAGGTAGGTAAATGGTTTTTTTTTTTTAAGTATTATATTTAGGGATGACAATTTTTTATATAATTGCAGCATTTAACACCTGTAATGCTTTATCCGCATAATTTGCATTAGGTACCTATATTGTCTAGATATTCATTCACTGCATAATAAGCCTTCCGCGCTAAGAAGTTGTAAAATCTTTATTTGAATAAATCAAATCGCGTTTGTCTCTAATAGACTTCGGTATTTTGCTATAAAGTTTGGGTTCCATGCATATTGCCTAGAAAACTTTTTGTGTAGGTAGCATGCTGAGTTGTTCAGTTGTGTACCTACATATAGATATTGTATGAATCTGAAAATTCGTCCATCTCCTACAAATCGACAAAAGCACTGCACTTGGCATGAGATGAGATGAGCTGGACTGGATTGACCCCCAATTGCAATAAACCGCTAAAACTGGAAAAAGCAGAGACAGCGAAGGCTTAAATAAATTGAAGTAAAAATGTAGACAAATTGTTTAAAAAATTAAATCAGTACAAATCTGTACACACAGAATATTTTTTTAACGTTTTTTTTTTTTAAATAACATTTAACGTTTTTCTTTGGTACCATGTTCTGAAATGGTTGTAACTACTGCTATCTATTGTGAAATGGTAATAATTACAATCTATGAACTACTGCTACTCCACACTAGATGGCGCTGTACTAAACATTACTTCTTGTGTCACTAGATGTCGGTAATAACTATAATTCATTACAAAAGGTCATTGAACGTCTGCGCGAAAAACAGCCTTCATTCATTACTACTTACAAATTATTCAGATCATTCATTCAAACTTTGACGACGCGTAAGTTTGTATTGCATCTGTGACAACAGTCCGTGTTTCACCTGAGCGAAACAGGTGTTTCTGTTATTATTTTATTACACGTAGCGACAAAACAACATTAATTTATTTACTAATTCCTAATCAAACTTCAATAACATTGTAAATAATATTGAATAACAGTTGGTATTAACTTACGTGAAAAATTGTTACAATTCTAATTTGCAAAAGTGTGAAGTGTGACAAAACGGCAAACTTTCCCAGCTTATCAATTTCGCGGTTCTAAACTAAGGCAATCTGTTCAAAATGAGTTGAACAAACTTTCGTACGCTTGTGGTGAGGTGTTTGTGCTGCCAGTGCTGTGAAAAAGTGTAAAAATGACCACGGACAGGTTTCATAAGTAAGTAAAAACAGCATAATCTAGTCTTTGGAGCAATCTCGATAAGATATCGGTATGTTGAGGTATTTCCGATAACATGCTATTCGATCAGTAATTAGAAATTACCTGATGCGATAGGCTTTATATTAAAATCTTTGGTATTATAGGTACCTGCTACCTGCATAATTTACTTACATGATTATAATTACTTTTCTAGGTAGGCATGTTTAAATTATTAAACAATTTATAGTTCATAAAGTTCATTTTAACAACGCAACGTTATAAATAAATTATTATTTTAATTTACACGAATTTAAATTTTTATGCATTTGAAAGCGAATTTATGATCTTATTATGATATAAAAACATCGCCTAATTAGGATAAAAATTATAATTAAAATGACTTATTGTCCAAAATACTATCTAAATTACTTTACGCTTTTCTGAACATTTAAGAAATGCTAATTTGACGTTACCTAATTATGCAAATTCCGAATTAATTGATTTAAACTTCAACCTAACTAATTGATTAAAATGTCTACCTACAAAACTATTTTCTAGCGATTAACTACCTAGGTACCAAGGTAAGTAGGTAGCTACCTGGTTAAACTAAAAAAGATATACCTATTCGAACCCATAGAAAAAAAATCTTTTGGGTATTCCTCCAAGACCGTAATTTGGCCATGGCGACTGATCTCAACGGAGACTAGCCTTCGGTGCGGGAGAGGTTATATTGCACAAGTGTGTGCGCACTCGCAGACACACAGGTGTATAACTAACTAGATTACTACCTAAGAAGACGATAAGCTTATTTCCCTTTATTCCACCCTATTGCCAACCGCTGTTACCCTTTTTGTTGCTGCTCCCCACAACTTTGTTTACATTCCTTTTTAAAGGCTCCCTCGGACCTCCAGCAGAAAGGCGCGACGCGACTCTAGTAGAACATTTTCTATGAAAATTTCATGGAAATTGTTCTACCAGAATCGCGTCGCGCCTTTCTGCGCGATAGCATGATCTTAATTTAACTATAAATTACTACTATTACTATTATAAACTACCAAACCTTCAGCCCCAACTTTTCGCACGAAACACATCAATTTATCCATAGATACAAACCTACTTATAATAAACCTACTTCGAAAGTAACTGTTTGTCTGTCTGTTACCTTTTCACGCCTAAACAGTCGTTATGAAATTGAACACCTAGGTAGCCTGGGTGGGACCTGGAGTAGGACATAAGCTATTTAAAAAAATACTCGAACTTGGCCGGTTTTTATACAAATACTTAGGTAAGTTTTTGTATAAAAACCGGCCAAGTTCGAGTCGGACTCGCACACGGAAGGTTCTATACCACCATACAATAATTAGCAGAAAACGCCGAAAAAAACGTTTCTTGTAAATACTTTATTTTAGTTTTACCTGGGACCTGGAGAAAGACAGGCTACTTTTCATTCTGAATATTGTCAAAATAACACGCAGACGACCTCGCAGGCAACTGCTAGTCATCGATAAAAACCGGCCAAGTGCGAGTCGGCCTCGCGCACGAAGGGTTCCGTACCATTATCTATAAAAACGGCAAAAAAATCATGTCTGTTGTATGGGACCCCCCCTAAATATTTGTTTTATTTTAAAGTGAATATGTCTGTCTAACTGTTGCCGTTATCAATACCGAGCAAAAAAATCACGTTTGTTGTATGGGAGCCCCCTTAAATATTTATTTTAGCCTGTTTTTTTAGTATTTGTTGTTATAGCGGCAACATAATACATCATCTGTGAAAATTTCAATGTCTAACGATCACGGTTCATGAGATACAGCCTGGTGACAGACGGACAGACAGACAGCGGAGCCTTAGTAATAGGGTTCCGTTTTACCCTTTGGGTACGGAACCCTAAAAACCAACCCGCATATTGCCATGTTCACACCATAATCGTCATCGTAAAATAAGTGAATTTCGGTGGACATTGAACTACATAGGTATGTTGTTGTGACGGGCCAAGCGTGTCTCCTCTGCCACTGACTTCCACGTATTCCGACACGGAACGGGGAAGTGCCACTCAACATTGACAATGGCAGTGACTGATCATAGGTACATTAAAAAAATCTGCTTGATAAAAATCTTAAATTCATTAGTTCTGTCCCGCGGTTTCACCCGCATAAGTCTCGATCCCGTTTGAATATCGTGATAAAAAGTATCCTATGTCCTATTCCAGGTCATGGTCCACCCATGTGCCTGATTTCATCTAAATCCGTTCAGCCGTTTTAGTGTGTAAGCGTAACACGTAACTCTCTTTCGTATTTATAATATTACTAGCTACCGCCCGCGGACTCGCCCGCGTGGTATGTCAATAATAATATATATTTTTTTGAAATGTGCTCATTAAACCCTTTCATTTGATACCTAACATGGTACGATTAAACAATTTTTTTTTTCAAGTTCCTGACTTAATGTCCTCTAGAGGGCGCCATTTTTAATTTAATGTGACGTCACATGGCCTATAACCAGCGGACGATCAAGAGGCTTCCAACGATACCTCACTTGTCAAATTGTGATGAGTGGTTTAGAAGATATGAGGGAACAGATGAACATACATACATACATACATACCGGTCAAAATCATAACCCTCCTTTTTGCTTCGCCGTAGTCGGGTAAAAAGTAGCCTATGTCCTTCTCCGGGATGCCATCTATCTCTTTGCCAAATTTTATCGAAATCCGTTCAGTGTTTTAGGCGTGAAAAGGTAACATTCAGACAGACAGATAGACAGAGTTACTTTCCAATTTATAATATTAAGTAAGGAAGTATGGATTTAGAATATCAATGGTCTGGAAGCATTAAATTTTACACATGAGTTCCGTATACGTAACTATCGGCAATCGTTACGCGGGTCGTCAGAAGCCCGAAACTCGGTCAACCAGTACCTATTACCAAGGGGTATCGTATTACCCAGTTACCCAGTTACTGGGTTGTGGAGACCAGAGGACCTAGACAAAGTGACATTTTATCAGCGATAACGATGATGGAAAAGGCAAAAATGTATAGGACTGAGAATCCTGTTGAGTCGTTGTAGAAATACGAAACGCTTTCGAAGCGATTGTCACTTGTCTAGGCCCTTTGATAGACTTAGACTGGAAGCCGACCCCAACATAGTTGGGAAAAGTCTAGGCAGATTGATTTAGTTTCTTATAATTAGCGGAAGTGGAAGTTTGTAATTTTTTCCGCTGGGACATCCCATCAGGGCACACGGCTCGTCTGCCCTGCCTTTAATAAAAACTGGTATTTCTATGAAACCGACGTATCGCTAGCTACAGAAGGTAAATTATTCATAGAAACTATACCTACTCAATTTGAAATAGGATTAGACATTTAAACAAACCTTTTTACAGTCCGTTCAACCGACTTTGACTTCTATACCGTAGGCATAAGGATGGCATTAAAAGCAAAAAAAGTTACACATAACCAATTGTCTACTGCAGCTGCCATTTGGCGTGCCACCAACGCAATAGAAGTCAAAATCGGTTGAACGGACTGTAAAAAAGGCTTATTTACTAATCTTATTTCAATAAATGGAGTATAGTCGTGTTGCGGCGACACGTCGCCTGCAGTTGCCGCTTGCAGTCGGCTACAGAATGTCAACTGGGAGTGTATGTCGGCATAAATAATTGGAAAAGGCTGTGAACTTACCAGATAGGCTTTCATATTTTTCATGCGGCTTTCACAATTCAGATAATTTGAGAGAGGTCAATCACAAATGTTTTGAGTGCATGTTATTTAAACACGGTACCCACATTACTGAAAGTCTTTGATGACTATGAATAGGTATTTACAGTCAGTCAATCATTGTCATACGTCTGCCTTTCAATGTTATCAATGGATCAGCTTGCGTTCTTGTGGTAGACCTCTGAAACTACTGAGACTATGGGAATGTATTTACCCGATATTACTCCGTACGGTTTTGCCCCAAGCGCACTTTAGAGAGACAAAATAATAAAAAAAATTAAGTAATAAAAACTAATCTGTTCGATTTATGCCCTAACACGTGTGACTCCGGATTTTTATTTGTCTGTCTGTGGGGTCTTGTTTATAACTTTTTAGTCGTAGTTGGGTTTTAGTTTTTATTACTTACTTAATTTTTATTTTATTCTTTTGCGGTTATAATATATATATTTTTGAAATGTGCTCATTAAGCCCTTTCATTTGATACCCAACATGGTACGATTAAACAAAAATTTTTGATTAGTGCTTGACTTTTTGTCCTCTAGAGGTCGCCATTTTTAATTTAATGCGACGTCACATAGCCTATAACCAGCGGACAATCATCAAGACGCTTCCAACGATACCTCATTTGTCAAATTGTGATGAGTGCTTTAGAAGATAGGAGGGAACAGATGAACATACATACATACATACCGGTCAAAATCATAACCCTCCTTTTTTCTTCGCCGTAGTCGGGTAAAAATAAGCTAAAATCATGGCGCATTCCAGACTACAATTTTGTTTATTAATTTAAACTTTAATGCATGCTTAAGTAATCTTTGCTAGAAAACAACTTTCACTTACCTTTTTATAAGAATTTAATGAGACACTGTTTAATCCAAGGAATATAATATCAATAAGTAGACCATAAAAAGTTTTTTTCTTATATTATTTTCTTCGAGGATGCACCGACAACATTGTTTGTTGAAAACTAATCAGCTATCTACTTATTTTCGTAACCGAGTATGACTATTAATCTGTTTCATTTTGACAGTTCTCCAACATTCAGATTTTTTTTTCGAACTTATGTTGCAATGGATTAGACATTTGTTTCAAACCGATTCGGATTGTGATTGATCGTGTGTTACGCAATTAGGGTGCAGGTTGGCCAGATATCCTGCCAGGGTTGCGGGAAAGTCCGAAAGGGATAACGGGACCTTGGCAACAGGCAACTGAAGTAACACGGGTGGGTTTTAATCAGTAAAAGTGTGACCCGCCCTTCCGCTCCGCCCAGAGCGGGAGTAGTCCTTTGACGATTTCCCAAACTCAAAAAAAAAAAAGGTTTGGCCTGATATAAGAGACTACACTGCCATGTTCCTTACTTTATACCCGGTTTAGGACTAATTTCCCCTTATGGTGGTAAGTATGCTTTACCCTTTAGAGTTATCTACATCGGTTATCCTTTTGAAACATTTTTTTAGCGGCGACTTACAGAGTATTCATAGGTATTGATAGTTAGAAATCCAAAAACAATAAATTCCCCACGTGACATGACATAGTCCACCACCTTTACGCTTGCTTGCACACCACTGGCGAGGGTAGCCCACATTGTGCCAATAACACGCAACCTATTGTAACACTTATTGAGCTCTAACTAAAGGTCATAATCCCGTGTACTGTTACCGTTATCATTGTATCGATTGTGGGTGACATGCAGGTGTTGGGTTGCTTGGTGACTGATCACTATGGTACCTATAGGGAAAGGTGCATTTAACTAGATACTATGTTTTTTCAATTCGAAACCACGATTTTCTAATTTGCTTTGACTGTGAAGAATGCAGACCTTAAGAGGAAATAGGGTCGGTCATTTCTCCATACAAAAAGTCACAATTCAAGGTTCGGCTCTCGTCTATTTCCTCTCCAATATTGGACCAATTTGAAAGATATTTTATAAATTGAATAAGAAGGATACCTATTTATCGTGCGCCTGACTTTCTTTTTAACCCCCGACTGAAAAAGAGGGGTGTTATAAGTTTAACGTGTGTATCTGTGTATCTGTGTGTCTGTCTGTTCCATCGTAGCTGCAAAACCGCTGAACCGATTTTGTATTTTTTTGTTTTGTTTGAAAGGTGACTTGATCGAGAGTGTTCTTAGCTATTATTCAAGAAAATCGGTTCAGCCATTTGAAGATTATCAGCTCTTTTCTAGTTGATGAATGGATGTGAGCATCTTTCACAGGTCTAATCAATTGGAAATTTAGAATTCTGTTACTTCAATGATATTAGAAGAATATAGTAACCTTGAACTGATGCTGCAGCATCACCTGGATGCAGGATACCCAACTCCCTCACCAACTTACAGCAAAGGTATCGTGTTTGGGCTCATTGGAAAGGTCTCAAAAAATAGGTTACAGATGGATGGTGATCAGGGTCTGATGATGGAGTAGGAAAGAGAAATGAGACTAAATTAGAAACTAGCTTCACTGTGGCAAAAGTACGTACAGCTACGCAGATATCGGCGAGCCGCGGGTTGATCATAGCGTCTCTACTAGTAATATAATATGAAATTTAAAAAGCTGGAAATAAAAGTTAAATTAAAAATTTAAAAAACCCCCGTCGAAAACAAAGCATTTAAAAGGTAAAAAAATAATATGTATTGGCCCTTTAAGTTTAATATAAAAGTTGTAGGTAATATTTTGATCCAAGCGTCGTCGCGTCGGGGGACGGCTAATGAAAACGCCAACATACACTAGGAATAATGAATATATGCTATTGTAGAAAGAATAGCTGCTGTTAATTTCCTATTTTCATGAGCCGTTTGTCGCCGCCTATTGTCAATAGGCCTCTGATGACAGCGGTCTAAACAGGCAAATTTGAGCATTTTCTGCTTCTACAGATAATGTATCATCAAAAAGAAAAACATAGGGGCATGGAACTAGTTGATATTTATTTTACTATCAAAAATCAGTGCTCTAAGGTCATAAACCAGAGAGACCGTTTGTATGGAGAGAGGACCGACCCTATTTCCTATTAACCCGTGTTATGATTTCATTTCTATCTTCCATATAGAGTGTCCGCACAATGGTCCACCTTAGGGACTAAGTGCGGAAACGAAACCCCTAACATAGAACATAGAGTCTCATTTCTCTCATTCAAACGTTATCTTCATTTACAACCGAAGAATCAGATAAGTAAATAAATTCCTTGATTATCAATTTATCACTTATCGATAATTATTTTTTTTAAGTCTGATGACGGAAATGACAAGTATCGTGTCTTGAACTACAAAGAAATACTTACCTGTGTATGTCGAAATTAAAAATTATCTCAGAAAATCCAATTAATTAAATTTAAAAAAACATGACCTACACTCCTTTTTGGGCAGTCGTGTAATAAGGCTTTATCTGTGTGTAAAATTAGGTCAATCCTGGATAGTCTAGTCTGCGTAGCTTTTTCCAACAATGTTCGGGTCGGCTTCCAGTCTAACCGGATGCAACTGCCCATCGGACCTCCGCAGCCCAGTTACTGGGTGACACGATACCCCTGGAAAGACTGGTTGTCAGTCTTTCGGATTCCTGCCTGACTCCCAGTAACGACTGTCAAAGATGTACAAATGGCAGCCGGGGCAAACGGCTTAACGTGCTTTGTGAGACACGAAGGGGTCTCGATATGTAATGGATGGTCACCCATCCCCGAACCGACCGCGGTAAGACCAGAGCCGCTGTTTCTTCTCAAGGAAATTCTTCTGGCAAAATAATGCAAAAAAGAGACACAATAACAGCATTATAACCGATATAAAAAAAGCCGCATTACGTTGGAAAGTTATTTTCCTAATTGAGATCTAATAGATCAATCTGCACACAGAGAAAGAACTGCCAAGGTAATTGGAGGAACAACATTTAGCTTTTAAGCCATCATGATTCTGATATTATGACCCGTCCCAGGACAGACGACACGACATCCAAGAGGATTGGAGACTCTACGTGTAAAAAACATACGTAGGTACATCTATAAAACAATTGTATATTTGTTTGGAAGCTCTAATACATTATCATATCCATACTATCCATACTAATATTATAAATTCGAAAGTAACTCTGTCTGTCTGTCTGTATGTTACCTTTTCATGCTTAAACCACGGAACGGATTTCGATAAAATTTTGCATAGATATAGATGGCATCCCGGGGAAGGACATAGGCTACTTTTTATCGACATACCACGCGGGCGAAGCCGTGGGCGGAAGCTAGTGTGTATATATTTCAGTTCCAATAATATACATCGTGTCGAATTGATAACCTCCTTTTTTTAAAATAGGTAAAAAGGGCTTTCGTAAACACTGACGAAGATACTTTTACTTACTTCATCAACTGCCTGGTCTTTTTAACCGACTTCTTCAAAAAGGAGGAGGTTCTCAATTCGTCTGTAGGTTTTTTTTTTTTTTTTTGTTTGTTTGTTACGCGATAACTCCGCCAATTATGAATCGATTTTGATGATTCTTTTTTTGTTTGGTAGGTCATGCTTCCGAGGTGGTCCCATATAAATTTTATTAACTTTGCTTGCGTAATTTTTGAGTTAGCTTCAGTATTACGTATTTTTCCCACTTAGTTTATCTAGACGATATCCTGTTTGACTCCTTCACTGTTATTTACATAGCAGGTAGTGGTATTCGGATTTGTATGGGGTAAGTACCACAACTAAAAAGTGAAAAATAAAAAAAAAGTGAAAAATAACTTTTATTTCGGAAGTCGGTGGCAAAAAACGGAAATTGAAAAGCAAAGACACCGACTTCCGAAATAAAAGTTATTTTTCACTTTTTTAGTGTTTTTTTTGGAAGTCGGTGGTTTTTTTTTTTGTAAAAAGTTTTATCCCATCTATGTTGGGGTCGGCTTCCTCCAACTTATTTACCATACTTAGATACTTCCCAGACTTTTACTTACTAACTGAACGTTTTCCTTTTCCAGGGCGGCCAAGGACGGTCTGCTGGAGGTTTTACGAGAAGCAACCCGTAAGGAATGCAACAACAAAGATGAATCGGGCATGACGCCCACGCTGTGGGCCGCCTTCGAAGGACACATCGAGGCACTCCGCCTGCTATGCGGAAGAGGGTAAGTTTAGTTTGATACTGGTCGGTGTAGTAAGAAACTTAAAGCATTGATTTCAATAAAACCAATTACAGGCCTAAGTCAGTCAGCCTGAGTCGGCTGAAATCGGAACTAATAAGTATGCCGTTGTCTTGTCGTTATTGTAAGGTCAAATTAAGTATAGTATTATTTAAATAATTTATTAATCCATATTAATAAGATTAAATTATTAATATAGATTTCATATTTTAAATATGGAATTAAGCAAACCAGCGCCACCATGCAGTCGCGCACTGATTTATCTTGCGCGCACTCCACACCGTAGTAGGTTCCTATGTAGAAGGACGGTCAAGAAACTCCATGGACTCTTTTAAATCAAAACTCTCACTCTTTTAACACAAGCACATGAGATATTCACCTTTGTCTCTAGGACCATCAGATGGGCTGCCTGTATGTTTACACCACCCGTATGTCCTTTATTGCCGTTTCTCTTGAATTGAAACCTATATTGCCGTTTCTCTTGAAACCTATATTCATGTAAGTAAATGTCTCCTCTTCCATCCTCGTCCATCTATTATGTCCACGCCTCACCTATGTCGAGGTGACCGTTTTTATTCGAAACAAGTTCGAAAAAAAATCTGCTCAACAACGTAAATAACGCAATGAATGTTGTTGAACGGTCAAAATGAAACAAATAGTCTTAATTGGTTACGAAAATAATTTACGCAATTAGATAGCTGCTTAACAGTTCTACCCTATTTTTGGTACGAATTTTGTAGATTTGCGACTCTCTTCTACGTGCTGATTCCAAATAAAAACATTTCTATACTAATCTACAGACGCGGTAATCTAATGTTACGTGAAGATAAAGCATTATTTACAATACGCCCTAATCGAACAGCTAAATAAGTCATACGTAGATTATTTTAATGGCTAACTTATATAAGGTTTTATTGCTAGGTAGGTACCTACACCCACTTGAATTGTCAAGTCACACATTCTGTAAAACTGTGGTTCACTATCACCAATTATAGTTTGTTCATTAATGTATTTGATAAAAATGCAAACAAATGGATCAGAAAACTTACCTGTAGATGCCAATTTGTAATGCCACTTTCAAATTGAGTTCTTTGATTGGATTATTTGAAAACTTGAACCCTAAATTCCAATTTTAATTCACCTTAAACTTGTTTATTATTAGTTGAGGTTATATCATCCATGATTTTTCATTACAATTCAATAGTGTTATTGTAATAATAATTGTCGGAAAAAGTGGTAAGATATCAAGACCTCTACCTCTACACCTTTTAAATACAGATGAGTGTGTTTCTAATTCCCTTTAGTTAGTGACAGATTGCGTATTCCCTTTAAGTGAGAATTTAACCTCGATAGGCTTTTCTGTGACCCAGAAACGAACGCGTAACGTAAATAAATGAATTTTATATTATTGGGTTCACTTTTGAGGAAAGTTTTGAAAAAATATCTTATAGGAAGACCTATAAGAAGTCAATGGTCTTAAAATTAAGTACATGGTAAATCGCTCAATATTGTGCGTACAAACTTAGATTTGCAGTTGGAATGTATAGGGGAACATGTTTTTAACCGACTTCTTCAAAAAGGAGGAGTTCTCAATTCGTCTGCATGTTTTTTTTTTTTTTGTATGTTTGTTACTCGATTACTCCGCCAATTATGAATCGATTTTGATGATTCTTTTTTTGTATGGTAGTTCATGCTTCCGAGGTGGTCCCATATTAATTTGATTAACTTTGCTTGCGTAGTTTTTGAGTTAGCTTCAATATTACATATTTTACCCACTTAGTTTATCTAGACGATGTATTCATTTACTCCTTCACTGTTATTTATATCAGCTAGTGGTATTCGAATTTGTGTGGGGTAGGTACCGCAACTAAAAAGTGAAAAATAAAAACTTTTTACTTTACTTTTTTCGGAAGTCGGTGTCTTTGCTTTTCAATTTTCGTTTTTGCCACCGACTTCCGAAATTAAAGTTATTTTTCAGTTTTGAGTGTTTTTTTTGGAAGTCGGTTTTTTTTTTTTGTAAAAAGTTTTTCAACTACAATATTAAGGTTGTTCTTGGGATAAATTCACCCCAACTACGGAAACCTTAATTGTGTGTTTTGCTATGCTAACCTTGCTGTTTGTCCGTGAAATAGGAATTTCTTCTAGCCACTCTTACTTTTAGCACAATTTTCTTTTCCTCGTAACAGTTTATTAGAATAATGCTTGCCCTGAGAACAATGCGGTATCACTCACTGTCACTTTCACGCATTGTTTGCCTTCCAGCGCAATGTTACGGATTGTATTACATAAAAAATATGAAGAGAATCGCTTCATTAGCCTTGATTAGCCTTAAGGTGCTCCACCTGTAATGTAACGATCAGAGTCGAGCATTCTACATTAGTGAGAGAGACGTTTATTCATCAAACTGTTCGATGTAGGTACTTATAACAAAGAATGGGCCAAGTGAATAGTTATGTTTGTTCATCAAACTGTTCGATGTATTTATAACAAAGAATGGGTCAAAAGAAAATAAAAACAATGGAGTATGGGCGATGTAAAAATAGAAAATTACCAATTTTGGACTTATCATGTGTATACCAAACACCACAGTTCTAATATACACACGCATAAGAACCTGTCTTGATCTTCCTAGTTAACGCTCTCTAAGCTAAACCACTCAGTTTTTAGAGCTAGATACACTAGCAAGTAGTCATTGTACCTGATTTAAAACAACAATGTTGAATAACAAAAGTATGTCGATCATTTAATATAGACGTGCTTCAATGTTCACACGAATATTTAATGTGACACCGTACAAACAGACTGTACAGTTAAATAACTGTTTGTCACATTATTCCCTTTCGAAATGAGTGCAAATTCCATTCCGTACTATGTCATTTCACGAGAAGAGATTGATAGTTCTAAGAAAAATATGCACCTTTTTCAAGAGATAGATGTCTACTCGTTTATGTAGCCTTAAAACATACCACACAGGGTGTTACAATGGCTGCCAGGGTTGCGGAATAGTCCGAAAGGGATACCGGGACCCTGGCAACAGGCAACTGAAGGAACACGGGTGGGTTTTAGTCAGTAAGAGTCTGACACGCCCTTCCGCTCCGCCCAGAGCGGGAGAAGTTATTTGATGATTGGGGTTGGCCCAAAAAAAAAAGATTTAAAACGTATCATAGATTACATTTAATCCTAGAAACTAGAAACATCTAAATAATTTTACTGCTACAGACGTTATGTAAATTGTCAATTTGACAGTGGTCCACATCACGTCCACGCTTTCACTTTAAAACAATTTTTGTGATCCGCCATTACAGTTAATTTTTAAGGTGAACATTTCCAATGTATTGTCAATGTTATTATACCGGAAATGTGATTTTCCTTTGCGTATGTATGCCTCGTTGGTCTCGGCTGTCATTTGTGAATCTTTGACAGTCGTTACGGGTCGTCAAAAGCCCGAAAGTCTGACAACCAGTCTTGCCAAGGGGTATCGTATTACCCAGTAGTGGGTTGTGGAGGTCAGATAGGCGTTCGCTCCATGTAAAATACTGCTATTCAGCTGCATCTGGTTAGACTGGAAGCCGACCCTAACATAGTTGGGAAAAGTTTAGGCAGATGGGACGATGGTTATGTATCTATGCCTCGTGTAAAAATGCTTGGGATTCATGAGAACAACTTTCAACGGATGTCGGAAAGGAAACTTGTTGGTGTAGAGAAGCCTGGCTATATATTTGGTTGAAAGCCGTATTCTTAGAAAACTTCGAAAAAAAAAAACTGACAGTATTGATCAGCGACCAGCCAGTCTGTGCAGCCAGTGTTCTTTCATCATTTAGCAAGTGACCTACACTAGCTGCTGCTAAATGAGTCCAACGTAAAATATCCGTCTGATATCATATTCATCATTTATTTAATTACAGCGGAGAACCAGACAAAGCTGATTACTTCGGCAACACAGCGCTGCACCTCTCAGCGGCGCGCGGCCACAAAGAATGCGTCACATTTCTCATCAACTTCGGAGCCAATGTGTTCGCGATGGACGTGGACGGACACACTGCCCAGGAGCTGGCGGCCATCAATGGCCGGGACGATATACTGCGGTATCTAGACCAGGCGACGGCGAAACTTGAGAATAATGATAAGTATGTTTTATTTTTGTTTTTAAAAATCTTACGTGCGTCCTTGTTATTGCCTATCTGGCTTGTTCCACCACCTCCGTGTAAACACCGATTAACTTATCTGGCAGGCAATTCTGTTCTATATATCACGGACATAGGGTCTAAATCTTTTATCAGATACTTTCCACGATCTTACTAATTTCTAGCCATCTGGTTCATACGGCCGTCTACATGCTTCATCCAGTAACTCTTTATCTTGGACACTCTGAACACATTTTGTACCTATATTACCTTTATTACCGTAACAATATTAGACTTTTTAGTCTTGGTTTAAAGTTTAAACTCGTACGTACAGTTTTTTGTAATAAGCCGGTTTAGGTCTCATCATTTCTATTTCCTCTCATGGAATGGGTTGGTAACAAGACCTATGGTGCTTCATTTAATTCTCTTATAGCGTGCTTAATGGCCAAAGGACTATTGCGTATAAAAGTTACAAAATCACTTAAATTTCATCATAAATTTTAACATCACACCGTTAAATATTTCCTTAGTGTTGAACACATAATTGCGTATAGGTACAGTCGAACAAGCTATTTGGTATTATACAGGCAAAATATATTAATTTTCCGCTACACTGCCAAAATTCGTTTTGATTGTGTGTGTAATTTAACTTTTTGAGCTTATAGCTCAGGAGAGTGACGTAAAGGATTGTTGACTACTGAAAACACTCACAAAATTGTTTAAAGTAGTTGTAAGTTATCTGCCTGTATACCAAATAGCTTGTTCGACTGTACATTTTACGTGTTAATTATAATGTCTTGTTGAAATGGCGTTCGTGCGTACAGTTTTATAATTGTCGTTGTATAAGAGTTCCCATCATTATTAGAATTCGTGTAAGTAGAGTAATGGATGTGACACAAGCAAGGCAGTTATGTAACGAAAAGTGGGTAGATTCTTATTAATTTAAATTTAGAATTTATTATTATGCATTGTCTTATGAATTTCGTAAAACAACATCATCCAATTGTTATACAAAAAACCTCGGGGAAGGCCTGAATTTACAGTTACATCCAATGTTCCTTATTTTTGTCTGTTCATTACACGATAGACACTGCTCCACCGACTCAATAATATTATTGCGTTGTAAAGAAATAGAAATGTGATATTTCGTTGTAAAAAATAATAAAGAAATGTGACTCTGAGAATTAAATAAAAAATAAATTGATTTATATTTCATAGACTGGTCAGGCTATTAAAAAGGTTTTATTTTTATGTCAACTCGATATTAGTCGATCTCGATACGGCGGTAGGGTGTTACCATAAAATATCGCGGTCCCTTGGTAACACCAAGGAACATCGCACCTATGGCGCTTGGAAGATATAGATCGTCGAGCCATAGACTACTTACTCACGTGTTTATAGCCCATTTTAAATACGAATTCTCAAACTACCAAGGAACATAAATACTCACCCTAACTACGATCAGCTTAGTGTGTCGACAACAATCAAAATTGTGTCAGCCCAGAACTTAGTAACGAGTATAATACTGGGTGTCAGGGTAGACACCGTTAAGCCTCGTATTCATGGTAAACATTTGTTTAGCAACAGTTGATCAACGTTGTTGATGAACGGCGAGAATGCTGCTGGTAACTTTGTTTAAATCAATATGGGTTGTCCACACACGCCAGTCTGCGTTAAAATGTTGCCCGAGGAAGTAGTGTTGTTGTGCGCCTAGGAAGTAGTGTAGTTGTGCTACCGTCATGTTTATAAACAGTTGCAAACACTTCCACACACGTCAACCTTTGTTGATAAACTGATGTTTTTGCTCGCCGGGCGTCAACTCTGCAACATGGCGTGATCGACTCCGCAACACAAGTGTTGCCGGCAATATGTTGACAACAACTCGGCAACATGTTTATGCAACCATGTTGCTAAACAAATGTTTACCATGAATACGAGGCTTTATCCTTGAAACTAGTGGTTTGGTGTCATCTATAATATACTTTTTCTATGGTACCAACCTTGAAATCGCGAAAAAAAAATTTGTGTTCACTTAAATCGACATAATGTATGGAACAGCTGATTTTTTTTTTGCGATTTCGAAGAAGTATATTATCGATGACACCAAACCACTAGTTTCAAGGATAACGGTGTCTACCCTAACACCCAGTATATTCAGTAACGTTCATCAGTTCCTGTAACGATACTACTTACATCAAGCCTATTTCCCATTCCAGGAAAAAAGCAAAATCTCTGAAGGAGAAGGCCAAAAAAGACTACGAGAAATCCCACAAGCAGTACCAGAAACGTCAAAGCAAGGCCGAGCTGATAGCTGAGAAGGAACTGAAGAAGCTTGCCAAGGAGTGGGACCAGGGGTATGCGGAGGAGGTGCAGACGATGCCGCATAGACCCAGCAACGTGCTGTGGGCCCTAAAGCAGAAGATGACCAGGTCTACTAGCCATGGTATGTTTTTTTTTCCGATCTATGTTGCTGAGGTCACGGTCTTAGTTTTTAACAGGTTCCCTTTTGTTTTTTTTTTGAGGCTGGGACATCATCAAATGACTTCCCCGCTCTGGGTGGAGCGGAAGGGCGTGTCAGACTTTTACTGACTAAAACCCACCCGTGTTCCTTCAGTTGCCTGTTGCTAAGGTCCCGGTATCCCTTTCGGACATTCCCGCAACCTTGGCAGGCAACACGTTCCCTTGTGATGGTTTTTCGACATCATTTCAAAGGGAGCAATGTTGAAATTGTTTTATCAGTGAAGAACTGAAGGTACCTAGATAAGGGCGAAGGTACTAGAAGATAGAGGTTGCTCTCTCTTCGTGGTAGTCACAGTAACTGTATTAACGAGTAATTGACTGTATTAATGATTTGTGACTCAAGGAGGAGGCAAATACCTACAAACAAACAATTCGACGCCTTCAAGTAGTTACTGAGAGTTTATTCACGTTCAAGAAAGCTGGTAACCCTGGTGAACAACACTGGTCGACGCAGGCAGTTTTCATAGTTTTTGCCAAATCAGCGCCAACCGTCCCGGATAATCGCTGACAAGTTCCTGTCTGAATTAGTCGGCGCCGGTTCGCGCCGGTTACCAGGTTTCTACACACCCTATATATTTCCCATACACCCTTGGCAATGATTATTATTACTCATGGTAGCCTCTAAATCGGCAGTCGCTCCATGTAAAATACTGGTATTCAGTAGCATCCGGTTAGACTGGAAGCCGAGCCCAACATAGTTGGGAAAAGGCTAGGCAGGTGATGATGGGACCCTGAAAATGTAACGATCAGTATTTCTTTGTAATTTGAACTTGTTTATCAGTTCTTGTTGAAAATTACCAAAAATTCTACCTTCGTAATAATATAAAAGCTGATAAGAAGATTTTGATATGCTGTTTTATTTCCTGTTGTAGGTAATAAATAGTCTCACTGATACTCACTGATATAATCGAACATGTTTTAATTTGTTCTAATCCTAAAAACGTCATTTTATAACATCGTATTATTCGTCATACACCTTGTAAATTGCATTTTGGATAAACCAACATAATAAGTAGAAATAAAAATGTTCTACGACGCTATTATTCTTATACTCAGACATGTAAAGTGTCATTTCTTGACATTTCATTAGAGCCCCCTAGTCTTTGGTTGAGGGACTGACTCTGGCCGATGTGACTAGCACAAACATAATCAGCCTATAATGTTCCCACTGCTGGGACACAGTCTCCTCTCTGTAAGAGGGAGTACCACGTGGGCCCAGTGCGGGTTGGTGGATGTGTCTTCGAATCTTTAGTTCTAGGTTATGCCGGTTTCCTCACGATGTATTCCTTCATCGTTTTGAGAGCAGTGGTGATGAAATAATATACACAAAGTAAAGTACCTGCTTGGGTTCGAACCCACGACCCCTAGGCCACTACGTACTGCTCTGATGTGACTAAAGCTTGAAAATTCTCAGTAAAAGTCAGATGTTGGCAAGATTAATGGCAATTTCGGTAGAAAAAAGGCGCGCTGTTGGTTCTATAGTGAGAATTGTTCATAATTATAAGTACAATGACCCCTTTCCAAGCTATTCCAGTTATTTCAATTACTCTTTGTAGAGAGGAACCTACATCCATACTTATATCATACATACGAAAGTTGATCTGTCTGTTTGTTATTTTTTACGGCAAACCACTGAACCGATCGTTATGATAGGTAGCCTGGAACCTGGAGAAGGACATAAGCTATTTTTCATTCTGGATATTTGTATAAAAAGGAGCTCGTGGCTAAGTTATAACAGCCGCTCGGGTCGATTCAGGTTAAGCTACGCTTGCCGGGGTTGGTCCGTGGATGGGTGACCATTTTCACATATCGAGACTCCTCCGTGCCTCGGAAAGCACGTTAAGCAGCTGGTTCCGGCTGTCATTCCTGGATCTTTGACAGTCGTTACGGGTCGTCAGAAGCCCGAAAGTCTGACAATCAGTCTAACCAAGGGGTATCGTATTACCCAGTTACTGGGTTGTGGAGGTCAAAGAAGCAGTCGCTCCATGTAAAATACTGGTATTCAGCTGCATCCGGTTAGACTGGAAGCCGACCCCAACATAGTTGGGAAAAGGCTAGGCAGATTGATTGATATTTGTATAAAAACCGGCCAAGTTCGAGCCGGACTCGCACACGGAGGGTTCCGTACCACCGTACAATAATAAGCAAAAAAACGCCGAAAAAAACACATTTCTTGTATGGGGACCCCTTTAATTTTTAACTTTATTTAATTTTTACTATTTGTTTCAGCGGCAATAGAAATACACATTCTGTGAACATTTCAGCTGTCTACTTATTACGGTTCATGAGATACAGCCCGCTGACAGACAGCCGGACAGCGAAGGCTTAGTAATAGGGTTCCGTTTGGCATCCTTCGGGTACGGAGCCCTAAAAATGTTGAAATACAAAATACACGCAGAAAAAGTCCCGTGCAACAGCTAGTAAATCTATGTATATACGGTGTATCTTTTCATACACGAAATATTTTAAGGTGTCATTGTACTCATCGTTATGAACAACTTTGACTATGGGACCAACCAAGAAATCTCGAAAAAAAAAAACAGCTTTTCCCTACATTTATGTTCGCATAGCTCGTCAAAATGTAGGGAACAGCTGATTCTCTTTCTTTCTTTTTCTGCTTTTTTTCGAGCATAATGATGAGTACAATGACCCCTTAAAATATCTCAGAATTTCAGAATTTCGTATATGAACGATACACATTATTTAACTAATTTCATACACGAAATTCTGAAATTCTGAAAGGGCCGTTAATCGGCTAGTAGGTAACCTGTAACAAGAGTTCGTGTTACAGGTAACCTGCTAGCCGAGGAACAGCCCCGCCCCACATACAGTGCGCTCGTAGGCACCGTGAACTCAGGAGTAAGAGGTCGAGGAGCTGTCTACAAGAAGGCACTCGCCAGCAAACTGAGGAACAACACTGTGGGAAGAAACAATAACATCTCTACTGATGATTTTAAGGTAACTCTTTGAATTTTTAATGGTAGAATAGAACGCGTAACGCAAAAGTAGGGACTATTGAGATACAGAGGGCCTAGACAAGTGACAATCGCTTCGAAAGCGTTTCGTTTTTCTACAACGACTACTAACAGCGACACATTTTTGACTGTAAACCATTTGACTGTAAAACATTTTTAAAAGAGTAACAGTGGAGTGTCTTGTCCATTCTTCTCCATACGAAAACTACCTTTTGGAAGGGGCAACTAGAATCAGTTCTATTTCTCTGTTTTTGACGTTCAAAAGTGCCTTTTATGTGCCTATTTGAAATAAATTATTTGACTTTGACTTTGACTTTCAACAGCATGGACATAAGCTTTTCGATAGCTTATGACAGTCCTATACATTTTTGCCTTTTCCATCATCGTTATCGCTGATAGAATGTCACTTTGTCTAGGGCCTCTGATCAGATTAACAGAAGGACATATAGTACTTACTAACCTTATTGGTGACGTTCTTCAAAAAGGTCTGGTACTCGTGGCTAATAACAGCCGCACGGGTCGATCCATCAGGTAAAGCTACGCTTGCCGGGGTTGTTCCGTGGATGGGTGACCTTACCCGATCTTTACATACCGAGACTCCTCCGTGCATTGAAAACCACGTGTTGGTCCCGGCCGCCATTCGTGGATCTTTGACAGTCGTTACGGGTCGTCAGAAACCCGAAAATCTGACAACCAGTCTTACCTAGGGTTAACGTATTACTCAATTACTGGGTTGTGGAGGTCAGATAGGCAGTCGCCGCTCCATGTAAAATACTGGTATTCAGCTGCATCCGGTTAGACTGGAAGCCGACCCCAACATTGGAAAATTGGGAACAATTTGGGAAATGGCTAGGCAGATTGACTCGCAACAGCTGGCGTTCGTGTAATTACTTACATGTATGAACGTAAACGAAGCAAAAGGAATATGCAAGGATCGTAGCAGGTGGCGTTTTGTAGTTGCTGCCTACCCCTTGGGAAAAGGCGTGAATTTATGTATATGTATGATCAGATTAGAACTTGTACGATCGAAAAGTCGATGAAAACTTTGTTGTCCAGGTTTATTTAAAAGTGTGGCGACATCTACATCGCCACATGCGAACTGCGCATCAAAGACCTGACGTCACTTAAAAATCCTGACGTCACATAAAATCCTGCATCGCGCAATTAGAGTTTACCGGGCGATGGACATAGTACAAGATCCCGAAATTAATCGTTGGGCAGTTGCCCACACACGATACTCGTCTGGTCGGAGGATTCCTTTTCTATAGAGGATGAGTGAACTTTACATCCTGTTCCTCATACCTCTAAACAAGTATAAATACATACCTACTTACTAAAACTAAAATCGGAAAAAAAAAAAGCATCTATTCCATACATTTGTGTTCACTTACATAAATCGACCAAACGTATGGAACAACTGATTGTTTTTTGCGATTTAGAAGTTGGTCCCATAGAAAACGTTTTTCAAAATGATGAGTACAATGACCCCTTTTCGGGTTTAGCATAAACAAAAAATAATGTTGTATAAGTCAGGTTCCCTCGTGGGACGTAAACGTGTAGTTCAAATTATATTGTGAAAGTGGTAATTTGGTCAGTATTTGTTGATAAAATTCGCAGCTTGCTTGCGTCAATGTTTACAAACCGGTTACAAATTGCAGACGTTAACATTTCTTGTTTATTAATGTGTTCATGTAAGTGTATTGAATGAAAATTTCGGAAATCGTCAATCAATACACTTACATGAACTTAGAGAGTTGTATTGCTGATTCTAATGTTTATAATTCTGTAAATCCATATTTGTTACGGCCGTTAATAATATTTAGATCAACATACAACCTGATACTGATCTGCAAATTGCAAAAAACGTAAGAAAATTTGAATTTCGCGGGCCACACTAGCGCATCAACCTTAAACAAAAAATCATTCCCAGTGAACATCGCTGTTCATGTGGTTGTCGGTTCTAGTTTTGTTTAAACTAGAACCGACATCTGTAACTATGCCGTTAAAGCTAGCAGTACTAGCTCCGTCTCTCAATCCCCAGGTAGGAGAGATAGAGACGACCGGTCGTCGCTCGGTCACCTCGTTGAGCGGGATGCGTCGCGACTCGGAGGTGATGTACGTGGGTACCTTCGGCGCGGGGCCGCAGCAGAGGGGCAACGTTGCCGATGTGTTTACTGAAAAGCCGCCAGAGCAGACGCAGAAGAAACCTCTTATCAGGTGGGACATCATTCTTACCCTTATCCCAATTTCTTGTCTTTCTTCCATGTACCTCTATTCGTAGCAAAATAATTTTAATTTTAGTTTATCTTTTAAAATTACTATTACTGTTTTTTTTATTGTAATATATTTTTTACGAGTTCACTATGTATTACGTTTTACGTTCGATTTATTTTTTATTTTTATGTAATCTAGTTTGAATGGCGCTGCTGGTGTCTGTGATACAATGAATTTTCATAATCCATAATTGTTTCTATTATTTTTTTATTTCCCACCTATATTTTGTACATTATGGATTGCAATAAACGATTTGATTTGAATATCGGAAATTGTCTTGATAAAAATAAATCGATGTAAATCAGCTCCTTAGAATACACAATTTTACTGTGTAAAGTATGTAATCCACAATCTACAATGATGACCATCATTATGTGTCGGTTGAATTGGTTGAGAAAGGAGTGGCATTGGCCAAAACCAGAGGTTCAAAAGAAGCACTGATAGGACTTCGCAAACTCATTCTAATACTTACCCACTTTTTGATTTCAGGTCGGCCAGTCAGCCTGACTTCGCAGCGGTTAACGAAGACAGTGGCATTGGACAAGAAGTAATGCTTCAGGAGCCGGCCAGCATATTCGAAAGACCAGGTTTTGGCAGCGTCGCTTTCCGGTTAGTAGTATTTTGTAATAAAAATAGGTTTACTTGTAAAATCGCGTGGTTCGCATGTGGCGATGTAGATGCCGCCACAGTTCCTTTGTCTTATCGGCCACAACCAGAGGCGGATTAAATGTCGAGAGCGCCCTAGGCAAGCAACTCATCGACGCCCTTCTAGTGGCCATATAATAAATGTTAACTAATACTTATACATTTAACTAATGCTGCGCCACGCGGTTTCACCCGCGTGATACCCCATCCCGTGGGAATTTCGGGATATACACATTCGTTTTGTTTTTGTTTAAAAAATCTTCCGCGCGCTCGCCCCTTTGTCACCTCGCACCGCTAGGCACGTGCCTAGTTTGCCATAGTCAAAATCAATATTAGATATCATAACCCATATTCTACAGCTGAAAATAGGCTTCTACTAAGGATGCTTTATCACACGACTTATGTGAACTCATTTGACAGGCTGTGATGTTTGGGTCAATGGATCACCGCACAGTATTATGTTACTTCAATTAATCAATCAACTCAACCTATCGCAGTCCCCTGCTGGACATAGGCCTCCCAAGCTGCGCCACTACACACTGTCCTCCGCCTTCCACATCCAGTCTGACCCAGCCATCTACTTAAGGTCGGTTCATCTAGCTGCGGGCGTCAATGAATTTTTTTGTTCATCTGCTTTTCATACAACGGAAATTTCACACGCCCTTTAAACTGAAGCAATTTTCCATTCCAAACGAGATCTAAACTTATATTATTTTCATTTAGACGCTCAATAACAGCGACGTTGAGCGCCATGGGCGGCGCTGCGCCGGGGGAGGACCTGTCTATCGGTTCTGCGGGGTCTTTAGCAGCCAGACATGCATACCAACCTGCCGAGTGGACATCTGCGCAGTCAGGTAACTAATCATTATCATCATTTCTTCTTTAAACAAACTTAGGGCCGACACGATCCGCTGTGGCGCCAGAACGGTGTCGCTCCGGCGTCTTACATACAAATATCCATGGTATGCCACACGTTCCGGCGTCGCTCCGCACTGCACCGGACTTGCAACCCGCGAGACGAGACGAGGCGGGGGGGGGGGGTGTGTACACACTGCGACGCCGGAGCGGTACCGCTCAGACAATTAATAAATCAATGAATTGAAGGCGAAAGCGTCAGAGTAGTCCGGGAAATTCTAATTTTCTTAGTTTTTTTCCAATTTGCAGGTCAAATAAAAATCATCAATCCAACTCTCTAAGTTCATATTGAATGACTATTACTTGAAATCATGACATTTGAAGCCAATTCTAACTTAAGGAGTTGTATTGCTGATTCTAATGATTATAATTCTGTAAAGCCATGTTTGTTACGTTCACGAATCATATTTTAATCAACTCAACCTGACACTGACCTGCAAATTGCATAAAAAAGTGAGCAAATATGAATTTCGCGGGCTACTTTGGCGCATCCCCCATATGCTTATAAATAAAATAACTACTAGTATAGAATCTCTTCGGTGGTTTACATTTACCGATAACTCAGTCAATAAACTGTTGTAATTACACTTGTGGTAACCTACTTTCTTTTTCACAGAAAGCTCAACCATAACATCAGACGAAGAAGCCGAGGTAGAAGATTCAGGATACGCTTCTCTCGAGCGTTTCCTCACAGCCTGGGGCCTCTCCCAGTACGTGCAAAAGTTTAAAGACGAACAAATTGACCTCGACGCCCTCATGCTACTCACAGAGAGTGACATGAAGTCCCTCGGACTTCCTCTAGGACCTTATAGGAAACTTGTAACGGCCGTGCAAGAGAGAAAACAGGCGCTGTCACACCCTGGACCGATGATAGATACAGCGATATGATTGGTTGGTTTAAATGTTGAAACAAATGGTACAAAAGGTTGTAAGTGCTCAATTTTGAATTATATAAATATCGTTTATAAGCAGTGTTTGTAGGTTTGTTTTGCACTTTGTTTTAGTACCGCTTGCATTAAAAATCACTAAATGCGTTAATAGTGCCATCCACGAAGACGCGCCCCACTCTGCGATTACTGTACTGAGGGCCTAGACAAGTGACAATCGCTTCGAAAGCGTTTCGTATTTCTACAACGACTTTCAACAGGATTGACATAAGCTTTTCGATAGCTTATGTCAGTCCTATAAAGCATGTAAATGTAAACACCGTTGTCATTCAAACCATGGATAGTTGACTTAAATATATAAATAAATGACCGAACACCAAAAAAAATACTTTATTTTCATTAAAAGATTTGCTCGCTAGCGAAACAGCTGACTGACTGAGGGAGGAGTCGCGCTCGCGGCCGGTCAGGTCACTTCCCGCACCCCCCGCCCATGTTAAGACGCAAGTTCGTTGCTAAAACGTAGATTTTAAATTTTTGTTTTTTTAAGTTTTAATTTTCCACTGATTTTACGTTCTATAAATGAAACCAAACCACTGGTTGCAAGGATAACGGTGTTTACCCTAATACCCTGTATATTTGTGCCTTTTCCATCATCGTTATCGCCGATAGAATGTCACTTTGTCTAGGGCCTCAGTAAGCTGTACTTTAGTACGGAGCGGAGTGGAGTGGTGCGCGTCTTCGTGGATAGCATTATAAACGTATTTAAAACATGGCGGCCGTGTTGTTTTAGTTGTGGCAATCGCTAGTGCTGAGTATGAGGTCCTAGGTTCGCTTCCCACATCAGACAGTGTTATTGGGTTTTTCCATCAGAAATTTCTCAGAAGCATCCCAAAGTCTGAATTTGTGGCCGATTGATGGCAATAGGCTCACCCCCTATTACATGGGACTTAAACATAACTGGCGAAATGTGGGTCTCCTATATGTATACCTCGGCCTTACCCTCGGGGAATTATAGGCGTGATGTTATGCTATGTATTTAAAATATCGTTATGTTCCTGTCAATCTTTTAAAGATGACAGAGATAGAGTGATATTTTAAATATGTTTAAGAGTTAAACGTATTTACTGATTTGTGGTGCAAGCAGGCGTTAATGTAAGCCGTGTATAGACGCCTGTAATTTAATGTATCCAGTAATGTAATGCGAAAAGTGTAGATGGCATACAAAGTCACGCTAATGTATGTGCTCGACTGCGAGAGCTTTTGGGTTCCTGCTATACCGTGACCTCTGAGTTTGTTTCGGCCTTTCTTCTCAGAGCAGTCAGATAGGAAACGCCGACCTCATCTAGCTTATTTTTAATATGGCGTATAAAAGTGATTCCAATATCCTATTTACAGAATAAACAATTTCATTTCATTTCATATAAACCAGCCGAAGGATCAGCGCGTTACGGACTGAACACGCAGTATTCGCGTTACATTACACGATAAATTACATTACACATTACACGCGTCTTTAAGTGAGTATGGTCGTTGCAAACCGCGAGCATGACTCATGTGACTTTTATTATTGAGTCATAAGGTTTATATTACAATGATTAGCGCACGCTCGTTAAATGCAACAACTATAACTTTTCAATCTCTTGCTAAGTGCCTATTAATGTGTGTTGTATAGATAACCGTCCCATGCACTGCGATTTTTAATTAAATTCTTACTCAAAATAAAATGAAACCAATGTTGAAATGTGTGCGAGTTAGTTTGTCGATATTGATTTGAATGAAAAGGTATTTCGTGGATAATTGCAGTTTGTCCCACCAATATGACCCACTCTGGTGTGACAGATTGGTGAGGTTGACCTGGAATAATCCCATTTCGTTTACAGAACTTTTTTAATAAGTACTTTTCCAGTGTGCTCTTCGATTTAAAATAAATATTATTTATATTTTTTTACTAC
Organism: Lithophane ornitopus; assembly: GCA_948473465.1. Lineage (NCBI taxonomy): Eukaryota > Metazoa > Arthropoda > Insecta > Lepidoptera > Noctuidae > Lithophane > Lithophane ornitopus. The sequence goes on along the minus strand of OX419622.1, from coordinate 12,978,312 downwards.
AAAAATACACCTTGAAATCCAAATATTATTTCATACATTCTTTTCTAAGGCCGGTCCTATGAAAGATTGCGCAATATTTTGTTTTTCACAGTTTTTTTCTAACATCAACATATTGTTTTTATTTTTATGTAATAAATAATAATAATCGGGCCTCATTAAATGTGATAATAATGTTCGAGATCATTCCATCCAATGTAACGTCCAATCGCCATATTAAATATTTTTGTACAGTTTTTTTTTAAATATACTTACATTTGTATGACTTTTTTTTTTGTTTTACTTCACGTACTCTGGCCATACACGATCTTGTTAACAGTGTCATCAAGGAACATTATACTCACCTACGGCGAGAGTACCAGTGTGTTTTTTATCTTGTTTAGATAACGATACCTACCTATTAGGTCTGCGGAGTTTCGTTATTAATTTAATTTGATCGTGTAGAATTTTGCTTTAAATTATTGTGAATGTCTTTAAAGATAATTTTAGAATAATATTAGAAGCGTCTCTCTTTTACATAAGTACCTTTTTTAATTAGGTACCGTACTTTGCCAAAAGCTCATGCACTTTTAATTAAATTTTTCGTTTAATCGTGTCGTGTGGAGAAGAAAAACAAAAAATTTTTCAATTATTTTTTTATTAAGGAAATTTTAAATACAATTAAATATAATCTACCATTTATTGTAATGCATAACCTACAATGATTAATGTACAAATAGTTCTGAGCTAACTAATTGGTACGAACATACCTCGACGATTTTGACTAAGAAAATTAAATACAAAACTCCATAGAAACACCATTATGCTACGTTTATCCATACAAAGGACGGTTTTCAAGATTTGACAATCAAAACATACAAACAAAAACTAAAATTGAACTACATAAAAGAAATGAAGATATATCAAAAAGAAATATACCATATTTCTTTCAACTATCCGGAATTACCTACCTTGCATTATAGAGTTGTATTGTGTACAAAAATACCTTTATCTACTACGATACCTACATTAAATTAGATTAAGATATGTAAAAACAGTACAAATGAGCAATATTTATAAGATAGAAGGCACAATACTTTCGGATATATTTATTTGATCAGAGTAAATAAGTCGAATTTCATAAAAACTATCATTACGAATCCAAAAATCTTTAAATTTTTAGATTTTAACTTAGGTACTACAAGAATTTGTTTCATTTCTGTATATTATGGCGGAGTCTTTACTAACTTACTCCTAATTACAGCGTCTCTCCCGATACATCCGATACATTGTTACAAAACAGTTTTATCATTAACTAAAATTCGTAGCAGAGATTTTTCGTGAATTGTCGCATGGAAACGTTAAGATTCAGTGGCGTCAGAGTTTCGTACAGCCGTGCACAGATCTGCGGCGCGAGTCCGATGTCGTTACCTGTCCCACTACCTACAACCTTATCGATCGATAAACTCGCGCCACAGCAAAAATAAATAAAAGTGCCAATAGTTTAAAGAATATTCTCTCAACCAGATTCGGGCCACCCATTTATAAAAACAGTGTATGAATGTTTTGAAGACAAGAACTAAAACTTTTCAAAATTAAATTCATGGATGGGTTGTGTGTGGCGTCATACACTGTACGGCAATAATCGAAACTCGTAACCATTGCTTTTCAATTATGTTTCGTGATACACCTACACCCGCGCGGGACTTAATACATGAACGCTAAATATAAATTACTATGTTTGGGGGAGTATTTCTTTGATTTCTTGTTGTACTGCCTGTAGCGAGCGAGCCGACAGCCGTCGTCGCGGTAGTACGTGTACTCCGGGTAGGGGATGTACGCGCCCGTGGCGGGGTCCAGCGGGACCATGATGGGCAGGTCGCTCATGGACGCCGGCCGCTCGTACGACGAGTCGGAGCGGGTCGGCTCGGCGTACTGCGGACTGCCGCTCTCGACCTGGTTCTCCACGTCCTGGCTCTGGTTGCACACGGGCACGCTGCGGCTCGTGTCGGCCGAGATGTTGGAGCGCGAGCGCAGGATGGGCCGCGTCGACGAGAAGTCCGTGGAGTGCTGCAGGCTCTTGGAGCGCGGCCGCAGCGAGTTGGGAGGCGTCTCGTCGATGCGCGACAGCGTGTGGCGCCGCACGGGACGGTACACCTTCCTGTCGCCCAGCTTGGGCCGCTTGATCTTGCGGTGGGAGTTGTACGTCTCGAGGGAGGAGGGCAGGGAGGGGGGCGTGTGGTGGGGCGGGGAGGGGTTGCGCGCGGGTGCCTGCGGGGCGGGGGCGTTGGCGAAGTGCGCCGCCACGAGGTCCCTCATCTGGTCACATGCTCAGTAGTTGTAGGGGCCGTACTGCGACCCGTGGTAGTAGGGGCCCGGGTACGCCTGGGGCGGCGGGTATCCGGCGTAAGCGTACTGCTGTTTTTGTGGGTACACTGTGGAGCACACGAAAAATGAGTTAGAATTCTGATTTTAAAAAGATATTCAAAACTGTAACCATATTTTTCACAACAAGTGGTTTGCTGCTAACATACTCAGAAATTGGTAAAACATCTTTGGTATCGTATCGATGTCAACTGCTAGACCATCATTTTCGCCTTGACAGCAGCAGGACCATACTAGGGTAGCAACCCTAGCATGGTCCAGATAATTCAACTGAGACAATAGGTACAGAAGCTTACTCGTAATTGTTGGAGATGACTACCAACCGATACAAAAATTGTTCTCAAATTAACTTCAAATTAAAGAACTAAATAAGTGTCAACATGACGAATGGGTTCGTAATAAAAGATGTTATTAAAATATCCACAAACCGCTCATGCATCCAGCATTCACCCTGTTTGAAACGAAGAAAATATATACAAAAGAAAACATTGTTATGTTTGTGTTGCCATGAGCGAAAAATGTTCATTAGGTATTGCCATTCATGAGTTTGAGTTATGAGATGGGGAGTTGTATAAAAATAATGCGATGAATGTGTCGTTACACGATGCATTCACTTCATTTCTGTGTTATAAATAGCAATATAATATAGCACTACATACACAACATAATATAATACTTTTATGGTGATAACCTGATGAAATGCTATTTACTTAGATGAAATTGTGTGCACTTGTCATGAGCCTAATGGGGGGTGTGCGTGTGTTTTCTACAGGTTGACAAGTTACATTTCATGTCAACCACATTCATATAGTTTCCTGCGCGTTTTTTTAATGTGATTCAGGAAATGAACAATCCGTGTTTTTTTATACAATGCTTTTGCTGCAAGTTGCATTTTTAAATAGGTATAAATATTTTTTTATTTAATGAATGTGTACAATTCATAAAGGCTTCTACGTAATGATGGGTTTATAAGCATACCGGGCATGAGGTACTGCATATTAAGCGCCTCCTCCCGCTCCCGCTCGCCGCGCAAGCAAATGGCCGCCGACGAGAACAAGATGGCGGACAGCAGTGACAGGCCCACGCCGCACCACGCGACCATGTACGACCAGTCGTACCACACGCGAGCGTTCTCACGTAATATCTGGTTTATACCGCGAGGTTGACGCAAGTTTCGATATGTGGGTGTGTTTCTCGGGGTGGTGTGTAGGTGTGTGAAAGAGATGAGTCGGTGTTTGTGTTGAGTGTGAGTGAATGTAATTGTGTGTTTTATACAGTTGCGATTTATGAAAATTATACGGGAATTACCGATTCGTTTTATGTGTGAGTTTCAATTGTGTATATTGGGTAGGTATGTATAGGGTGTGTAGTGTTTGTAAATCAAGGTTGTTACCAAGAGGTTATGTACAGTATCAGTTTTGTAATCAATTTAGTTGGTTCAGATACAGTTATTTTCAATATTTACAGCACCAATGTTAATCAATTCGTCCGTAAGCGAGTTAGTATTGCGTTTGGCGTAAACCAGATATTATGAGATAGCCAGTTACATTTATATGCGTTAAACGACCGGTCGCAGTCGCGAAGTTATACGCAGTAGCCAAGTTTCATAGAAACATGAAAAAAAAGAAAAAAAGCTTTTTGTTAGTATGAGATACTTACATGATTGTTCTTACAAACTAAGTTATTGATGATTGATTCTCTAGTGAAGAGTAATAAGTATGACAAGGTACCAAAATATATTAGATGCTTGTACTTACTAAATAAACATAAATTACACACAACAGTCTAAACATGTATTAAACTACTTACTTGTTTTAACAAAAATCAAGGTACCTACCACACACATTACTAAACACATACAAAATATTTTATCAAAATCATCAAGGGGAAATAGTAAAATATACAAAAGAGTTTAGTCTTATTCCCGCCAAGCGTAAGACAAGATGGCCGCTCAACATGGCGGTCTAACCTGGCATTATGTACTGCACGTTATTCTGCTGTTCCCGTCTTTTCTCCTTGCTGAGGCAAATGGCGGCAGAGAAGAATAAAATGGAGCTTCCGAAGGAAACGCCGACAGCCAGCCAAGCCAGGATGTACGACCAATCGTACCAGATTGATGAGTTGTCTTTTAAAACCTGGTGTTGGGGGTGTGTCAGTAATGTGGTACAAACCGTTAGCTTAACATGAACTATAGGCTTAACTAAAAGGAATTATAAGAAGTTCCGGTTCCGTGAATGAACTCTAGGTCTACTTAGAATAAATTCTAACTCATCTAAATTTTAAATTCTTGACATAATTGTTAACAAATAACTAATAGTCCAAAGATACTCCTTATACGATACTTATTAAATAAAAGAACGTAGCACTCCAGTATTACAAGTCCACAACAACTTTCCACGGTTTAACTTGCGATGGAGTCTACCTACCAATTTTCAATGATGGCGCATTATAAGCTCCACCAAGATCTTAGTACTTTAAGCTAATCCTTGGCAGTAGCTCCGGTACTAAACCAGATGGCAGACTTCATTTAGACCGTAGTATTTGCTTTCGTAACCATGTGCCTCTGTCAAAGAAGAGTCGTCTTACACTCTCCGACTTTGCTGTGCCCGACAGGATCCACAAAGATCACCTAAGTTCACATTGTGGAATGCAATAAATATATTGAGTATTGAAGAATAGGCAACTCTCTTCCCTATTCTTCTTAATTGTAGATACCTCAGATCCTCGTATTGGACACATGACTTACATTAGGCCACTGTTGGTAGTACTCCTCTCCAACGACCTTCTCCTTCTCGTAGAACTCCACTCCGTGCCATAATGCCATCGCACCCGCCGCTAGTAAGCCTGGAAAACCATAAAAGGCATATAGTCGCATGATCACTCGGTGAAGATATTATTTGTTGTGTATTATGTCACTTTGCTTCCTTAAAAGACTGAAAATGGTCCCAATAAACAATAAGAGAAAACGTCAATTACTTTAAACTCACCACTTGTAAGCGCCAACAGCGAATCCCAAATGTTAGTTTCCAGAATTCTTATTTTGTAGTAACTTTATGAACCTCTTTTATGAAAGACCTGCGTTCATGCACAGAAGACTTGCTAATAGATGATATTAAACTTACATGTAACGAGCATAAGTATTGCTGTGGCTGTAATGTTTCCAGGGCTTCGTTTCCAGCAGCCGACCACGCCGGTCCAGAATGCGATGAACAGAGACAGGAACGCAACGATGAACAGAGCCACCGTTGAACGTGCCATGTGCAACCTGGAATTGGACGAAAATACAGTGATTAGATTGATTATAGAAACTATTGGAGGGATAATTATCATGAAACAAGATCCTTAGGAACCATTAAAAAACTGGGAAAAACGATTACCTACCTACTGAGAATATTAATATCATGAATTTGCACACGATTATAGCCTTGTCAGTGCCAGCACCGAGGCTTCAGTAAATGTGAACTAAAGACCATGGCCTGACACTAGGGGCCATGTCCCTGACATGCCAGGGATATTTGCGGTTACTCCTTAAAAATCTAGGGCATTTAATGCATTGCGGTGGCTTAACCTTTACTGCAGGCTTCAATCAAGGCAGCCAATTACAATTCTGAGTTCTGTGGCTATTCATTGCAAGGGACATTATTATTGTATGACAAGAGTATTTTTCAAAACATTGTCATTCATTACTCCTCTCATCAATCATAATATCCAACCCGTAATCCTGAACAAAAGACGTTCAACTCAAAATAATGCTGATAACGATGCCATTCAGTATTACAAAATCTCGACCAAGGAAGATGGTTGATATAATACTAAAGTATACAACCAGCTAAGAGGAGCAAACATTGCGGTAGATAATGTTGACCACAGCGGTGTTTATAACTGTATACGGCTATTTCATATAGCTGGGCCTCTATTATTTGTATACTTGGAGAAAAATTTGCATTTTCTCTTTTACTTGAAAAGAAAAAATGCAAATTTTCTCCAAGTATATATATGGCTCGCTCAAAAATATAGCTTCTCAAATTATCTTTAAGTTTTATGAATATGCTGTATTAAAAGATCTGTCACAAATATTTTTTTTTATAGATGTAGGTACGTATATTAAGCAGATCTAGAAACATTTAAATCTGCATAAATAACAAACAAGTTTAAGACCAACCCACAAATTAGTCAAGAGCCTTCAAACTAGCCAAAAGATTAATAGCCAACTCTTATAAAATATTATTTATTGTACGCCTTCTCTGAAGCAATAACTGCGAATGATTATCAACTATGATTCGAACAAGACAATATAACGATCGGCTATCAATATCGCTCAATGTTCGTCGAGCCGTTGACCCACTTGGTTCGAGCACAAGGCCTTGAAATCGCATTGTTTTTTGTCACTGCTCAGGTCCTAGTTAATCGCCTTGCGGGAGACCATAATGGCTTAGAAATAAGAGTATGTTATACAGATCTGCTATACAAATATCTTAGTCACGATGCAACTGATGCAAGTGCGAAAAAGACGAGAATATTGTAGGCTCTTGCAAAATAAATGCAACTAGGTACCAAACTAAATAAGAGAGATAAAAAATAATCAAATGCCAAACCGAGGGGCAATTCCCGTAATTTTTAAGAACGTTCGCAATTTCGCAATCGCATCTCTTTCGCAATCTCGTCAAAAACCAAGATTTTTGACAATTTTGACAGATTACGGCTTGTTGAATGTGAACGTTTTCAATGTTTGAAATTGTTGGTTATTCTAAAGAATAAAAACTGTCATTGAGAAGAAACAATGTATCATTTTGGTAAGTTAACCTTTAGCTTAATCATTTGCAAAATCTTTAACAATTGTTGCTTGCATCCGAGAAAGTGAAGATAGAAATCAATTGTCAACGGTTGCCACGGTACTTAATTGTTCATGACATATTGACGCCTTGAAGCCATGCCGACACTGAATGAAATGCCTTGGGTCATATGGCTACATGGAATGAGCCAATGAGCCATAGCACATACAATTCTGTACCTACATTTGTACCTATCCTATTGTTCTATTCTTTAGCGGAACATCTGTTGATTATACGTTGTAATTTATGAACATAGCCATAATAATGGACTTGTAAGAAGAAATAAAGAGAACTTAGTATATTCTTTACTTCGGTGGCATCATAATGTTATGGTTGTTTATAATTGTAGCAACATTATAATTGTTATAACAAGCTTTTTATTATTTAAATAAAGTAATCTTGCTGCTTTTTAATGTTGACGATCCTTAATAATTATAATCATGTGTAAACTCATGTTTTGCTAGTTCACAAACGCCATTTTCAAAGGCATTTTACCTGTCGTCAATACGTTAATTCTTTTCTGGCTCTGAAGAAGTGCCAGCAGAAGATTCAAGGAATGATACTTAAAAAAAACAAAGTCAAAATCTTTTTGTCTTGTGCCTGCTGGCATCATGAATCTATCTTACCCAGTGTCTGTGTCTGCCTTATTGCAATAGAGTTCCACAGTGGGCTAATCGTTATCCTTAGCGTTTAGATTTAGTCTAGTCTTAGCTGTTTAGCCAATCCGGACTTTTATTTAAAAATAACCAAAATGTTTTATATTTATAGGTACCTAATGGTGCCCAAGATACAGATTGTGTCTAGTTTGGAACCAACGGTACCTCATAAACGTCTAGGCTTAGCTGTCTTAGCTAATCCGGACGGATTGCCTAAGACAGCTAAGAAGTAGATAGTTACCTGTTCATCGCATCGTCCGAAAGTCCTTTCGTCTCGTTGTTCTCGTCAGGGATGAAGTAGTCCACATTACTGCAGTGCGTCTCGACGGGCGATAGGTAGATTTCAACTGGAATAGAAATAAACGAGAAATCAGATTGCTGTGTGAATGAAAATATGTTGGATGCAAAACAATGGCTGATGTTGATGAACTTGTGGGAGGTCTTTCTTTTTGACCGATACGATGATGCTAATACCTATATAACATTTAATTAGAGTGAAATGAGATAATCAACAGATATACTTAAATACCTATAGAAATAGGATTTTAGCAAACATATTATACGGAAGTGAAATACTCTTCGTCGGTGGTGTTAACCACAGTCGTGTACTGTAATCGCCATATGAAACGCCAAGCATCTATTCAAAAATCAAATCGTAAAAGCCTGGCTTATTTTTTGGCCATAGAACATCGCCTACAACGTGGCAATGCTGCCTTTTGGACACTTGTCCTGTTGATTGCGATACGGAAGAATTTATTGATGCCTTAAGATTCTTTCCCCTCCTTTTTGATTCACATATGTATTCTTATTTTAAGTCTGCTAGCGCAGTATGTATTATTAAATATTCATTCCACAATTTTCGATATTGCACCTACTACTGTTTGTTTGTGTTCCCAAAAGTTGGCTGGTAGAAAATGCCTATGCCATTAAGTCCGCCTCTGTACATTTTTGTGTGCTTAAAGTAATTAAATAAATTAATTAATATAATGTAAATACTATGATTAAATAAACCCCTTATTCGTAAAAATACCAAAAAGATACAGCTGGCATTTATTTACTACCAAACCAACGTATATAAATAAACAGAATACCAATAAGATAATTGAGCAAATAATCATGCAATTACCAATCGTTTGAATCATCGGACGCTTTATCCGTGAGTGACGAAACACAAGAATGCCGTATGTCTAAGCATCTTTTACATCTACTTACAAAGTGATGGTAAACTGTTTCATACGTTATTGTAACCTTGTGTGTGCAAGAAAGTGTGGAATACTTATGACTTGAATTGTAATTAGCTCTGATTCACAACACCTAACTTAATATTTCTGACGAGCCACCACTACTTTTTTACCGACTTCAAAAAAGGTTCTATGATTAAAACGACGATGAACATAACTACATTAAAAAAAAACATACAGATGATGTTTTTTTTTAATGTAGTTATGTTCGTCGTCGTTTTAATCATCATCATCATCATCGGATGATGATGATCATCGTGATCATCATCATCCGATGATGATGATGATGATGATGTTCATCGATATTTTCGTCAATGGTGAACCGATTTAAAAAATTCTTTTTTTATTTGGTAGGAAGGTTGCGCTATGGTCCATAAAAATTATTACCTTTGCTTGGGTAGTTTTTGAGTTAGCTTCAATAATACGTATTTAATCCATTTGGTGTATTTTGATGATGTTATAAAACGTCCTGTCGCTTTTGTTTACGGAGCATTTTTTTTTTTTGTAAAATGTTTTCCCTGATTGATTCCTTGATTAACGAACTTCTTAATTAGTCGAATAAAGAGTAGGTATAATAAAAAAAAACGGCCAAGTGAGAGTCGGACTCGCACTTGAAGGGTTCCGTACAATATTTAGCATTAAACACCCAAAAAAAACACCCCTATTTTTAACTTTATTTTATTTTTATTATTGATTGACTTTGTTGTTATAACGACAATAGAAGTACACAATCATTGAACATTTCAATTGTCGACCTATTACGGTTCATGAGATGCCGCCCGCAGACAGACAGACGGACAGCGGAGGCTTAGTAATAGGGTTCCGTTTGGCACCCTTCGGGTACAGAACCATACAAAGAAAATTGCCTGTAAGACATGATTTTGCCCTATTCTCATAGAAGAAAAATAAGAGTATGTTCCAGCTAAAGGCAGGTATGATTTACAAACCGAAATTATAAGTTTATTTCAATATGAATTTAATTATGAGCAGAAGCTACTTTAACGTGTCACTTAAATGAATATGCAATCGATAGGTTTTTGGGTATTTTTATTACATGACATCATAGAGTTCGTGATCGAGGTTTTATACCAGTTTGCAGAAAAATAGTGAAACTGCAGCGAGTTTCCTTGTAGGTATAGGTACCTACGCTTTACCCTTTTGATTATCACCACATGTTTCGAATACTTGTGAGTGATTTCATAGCCGCAATAATATCCTTACATATTATAAAACAAAGTCCTCCGCCGCGTTCATCTGTCTGTTCACGATAAACTTAAAAACGACTGCACCGATTTTCATGCTGTTTTCACCAATGTATAGAGTGGTTCTCTATTTAAAATGTCTCTTATATGAATATGCAATCGATAGGTTTTTGGGTATTTTTATTACGTGACATCATAGAGTTCGTGATCGAGGTTTTATACCAGTTTGCAATAAAATAGTGAGACTGCAGCGAGTTTCATTGTAGGTATACCATATATGCAACATGATTTCTACGGATTTACCCTTTACCCTTTTGATTATCACCACATGTTTCGAATTGGGAGTGATTTCATAGCCGCAATAATTATTATATTTAATATGAATTAGTCATCAGCATGCAAGAAGAAGAAGCTATTGGTGGCTTGCTCAAGAATGATATCACCCGTCTATTATTCGTTGAATCTTAGGTACAGTAATTTTTGGTTAAGCCAAAGGAAAGGAATCGTACACCTATGCCACCAACAAACTGTTGATAAAAGCAAACTATACTAACTACATATAAATATCTACTAAGCTACGGAATTTACGGTTCACAATTGGCGCACCATTTACGAATTTCCGAATAAATAATACCGATAAAATGTTGCGGGAAATTCCGAAAGGGATACCGGGACCCTTGGCAACAGGCAACTGAAGGAACACGGGTAGGTTTTAGTCAGTAAAAGTCTGACACGCCCTCCCGCTCCGCCCAGAGCGGGAGAAGTCATTTGATGATTACACACATTAAAAAAAAAGGATGTAAGATGGGATCTTACGTTCCAATTCAATTGAACAAAAATTCAAATACTTAAAATAACCAAGACAAGAAGAGTTCTTTAAATGCGTGTTTTTGCTTGAACAGGAAACAGACAAGGTGTATTATAATGGCTGATTATTAAGTCATCACATAATTGCAGCGTCAGCTCACACACCCACGTAACGTTACACGGCCATACAAAAACAAATGATGGTATAAAACATCTAATTACAATTAAATCTGCCGCACTCAGAGACGTTAAAATAACTTTAAAATAATCAATCATTTAATGTTTCATCTGAATGAAAATTTAGGTATTTATATAGAAATCTGAATTATTCCATTATACTACCTATACATAAATGTCTCGTGTCTGTCTGTATGACCGCGTTGTTCTTCTAAACTACACAACGGATTTTGATGCGGTTTTCACAAACACACCACTTGCTACGGTTACGGACTTGTACCTTAAGTTTTCTTCAAAAGCAGTCGTTTAGACAGTTCTGTTTTTTTTTCCAAGAAGTTTTTCAAACGCAGTTCTAATTATGTCAGCTAATTAACGTCCCGCATTTCTCTTTAGCTCTGAACCAGGAACAAAGTATCTCGTGATCTCGTCATCTACTCGTGCGCACTCATTCTTATTTCACAATCTATTGTTTCACACGCTCGAAGACTAAATACACAATAGAGTACTAATATTATTATGTAAATACAGTCGGTAAATGTCACACATGTCACCCTCTTTTTAAACGTAGTCTGTTAAATATAAAAGTAAAAGTTATTGAATGGATGAATCAGAAGGAGGTCAAACTTGTAAGCATCAATTTGGTTTATCAGTATACTTGTCTTGAGAATAAAGTATTCCACTTTTTTTTTATCTTACTGCCGGTGAAAACCTGACACTCAACTTGCTGACTCAATAAATTAGTACGTCAAATAGATTTGATCGTATCCCAATAACCTACTTGGTTTTGTACTTATAATTAAGAGATAAAGCCGCAAAATTGCTCCATTGTAATCCACGTTCTCACAACATTCTCTTAACTAAGATCTATCGCACCTCTCTTTCTAACTGCAGCATTTTTCTTAAGAAGGAAAGTGATAGATTAGATAAGCAGTTGCGTTTGAAACGCGACCGCATTTCGATTTCAGTAGGAAAATGCTTATTTTGTAATCGTTCATGTTATGTCTGCACTCATTTCTAATTTCCTTAATTCTTAGACTAGAAAACTGGATTCTACTTACTTCGGAATTTAATATTCCTTACGTGTATGATACTTTTAGAGGTCAGCAAGCGTCGAATGACCACCATAAACAATCACAATCTGACATTTTGTCTATTCTTCTCTTCTCTGCTGGAAGAGATTCCTTTAGAAATAAGCAATGCGTAACTATCTCAGTTCTTCACATTGCACTGTTCTCTCAATAACGGAATTCAGAACCTCAGAGGTATCCATGAGGAATGTCAGATCACTAATGGACCAGCAAAAAGAATTTACCTAATAAGATGAATCTTATTAGCTGTAACTGTATTTGGTAATATCGATATCCGTGGGTAATACACCCTTGACGACGACAAAAATAAAATTCATCAGGAAATCGCTACCAGTTACCTCCCTAATGAAAAATTCAAACAAGACGATACACACGTCTACAATTCCTACCATATTGCTAATGTCTAATATTTGGACAGTTCACGTCTCACGCTTCAGCCAACACAAGGTCAGCAACAAATTAGTACATAGTAGCTATTGTATATTATATTAATTTAAACATACGCATATTCAATGGCCATCAGTATTAATATTATGGCAATCGTTCGCATTGTTCTGCCTACATGACGCTGGTATGCACTTAGCTGCTTGACTGCGCTGTAAGGTATAAGATTTCAGAGTCATTTCTTGTACCTACCGCAGGCTGTGTTACAAGAGAAATTATAATAATTTGTCTTAAAAATGATATTTTCTTACTTATAAAAGTTCTGGGCTTTAAGAAATAACTCCATCTTACTTAAGCTTCTAAAGTTTAGAGAGTCTCATCGAGAAGTGGGCTAAACTTTGTGGTACCTAATTCATCGTCGTATCTTTGCAAACCCCTCCGAATACTTTTATTCGGAGCCAGTGGTGCTCCTTTTAATTTATGCCGGGGATCCTAGTATTGCTTGCACTTGCGCCTGACCCCGACAGCCTAACCTCACACCTTCACACAGCATTCCATCACATTACTCATTAACAATCGCTCCACGCACATCGCTTGGCCCACACCCAAACATGATAAGTGCGTTCTAAATGGGTGACCGGGTTTGTGCGACATTTGGTAGCCAATGCGATTCGTAGGCGAACAGCTTAGCAGCCTACCAGCCTAGCTGCGTAAGGAGAAAGTCGGCTGATGTGTCCTTGTTGTAAGTAAGTGAGCCGATCAGGTGTGTGTCATAATTATTAGGAATATATTAGTGGCCAAGTTCTTAGAAGCTATAAAACTGATTGAAGTTCGAAGACGAGTCTGAATCGGAATCTTGTTTTTCTCAATATTGGCGAAATCTAGGAATAGTACTGTGGTACCTATAGACCAAAACGTCAAATTGTTCTTGGTCAACTTCGATTTGTCAATAGCATCAACGGAGTTGAAGTTGATCAGTCGATGGTCGAAACTAGTGTGCGAGTTCTATAATTGGGAATCAATCAACTCAACCTATCGCAGTCCACTGCTGGACATAGGCCTCACAAGCTGCGCCACTACACCCTGTCCTCCGCCTTCCGCATCCAGTCTGACCCAGCCACTTTCTTAAGGTCATCGGTTCATATAGCTGGGGGCGGGCGTCTCACACTACGCTTGCCGATACGAGGACACGTCTGCTCCACCGGCCATCTGTCCTTCGACAAACATGGCCAGCCCACTGCCACTTCCAATTTGCTAACTCTGCAAGGTATCTCGGTAATTGGGAAACTATACACTAATTAAGTAGGTATAATTAACGATAATTGATATTTTATTCAATAACGATACATACTAATTGCCCAACCAATCTTCCACTTGAACGCGATAATAGAAAAATTATATGTTGCAAAGTCAATAATGAATATCGATCAAAACTTCGGATACAGTAATTGTGAGCAAGAAGGATGTTCAGGCGTGGATGTTGCTAAATTCTGAACATTAAACAACAATATAAACTTACAAATTTACTGTATTTTACAAAACTTCTAAAAGTACGTATTAGGATTGCGTACTCATTCATTAAAAAAGAATATTATCATAACAACAACCAATGCGTAAAAAAAAATATTGGATATTATAATGAAAACAATACAATATGGGAGCATCTGCTGCCTAATTAGATGAAAAACCTGTATGTTGACATATAAAATAGGTAGGTATTGTTCTAAGAGCTACAAATGCATTTAGAAGATGGCCACAAAATGATGACAGGTTTTATTTAGTGCGTACAGATTTGCCCGATTTTTTTTTGATCCGTCAGTTAGATTACATAATAAAAATATTGGACACATTTTTTTCATTTTTGACGTAATCAAAAGATTACAGCGATGCATTGAGTCAACATGTGGCATGACGTCACGGCTAGGTAGATTTTTGTATACTACTTAATAGTGACAGCGAGCCCCCACTCCCCAACTATAATGCGTTTTATCTAAGTATTTTTTTTAATAATAAGTATGGCAAAAATACATGTCTAATATTTTTCCCGCCGTGTTCCCTCGATGTTAAAAAACGGCCGTCATGAAAATCTGTCATTTTCACCAGTATTTGACATTTAAGTTTTCAAAAAACGCTATGTATTGATAGCCGATAGTGTGTGACCATTCACTGCTTTCTTACGAAATCTAAACTAAACAGAATCAATAGGCATTAACAATTGTCGATGGTAGTTCCGGCTTCATATAAAAATATAAATCACTTAAAGCATTGACCGTACTACAATCATTATTACTGTTATAATTATACGGCCCGGCCTTTGTTCCAGCAGCTAACAGCAATAACCATTCGCACAATTTAACACCCAAGTCATTTAGCATTTCAAATAGCACTAAAAATATTAATAAACTTCCTCATTTTACAAGTTACGCAACTATTACGTAGAGTTCACGATCTCTAAAACAAAACAATAGAGAAACATCAACACGAACTTGCATAAAAATGCGAATAAAACACCTTGGTACCTACATAAATAAAACTTGGTGGCTTTGGTAAAATAAAAGTACTTTTCTTTTTGCAGCATCTTCTCATGTAATAAATATATATAAGATGCTGTAAAAGTCAGTCAGCTATAAGTAAGTATCAATAAAAAAATACAGAGAAGTTTACAATATTATTGATCCAATTTATTTGAAAGGCCTTGCCTAATTAAATATTATTTATGAATTATTTCCGCCTATCCATATGAATGAATTGCCTACTTGAAATAAATTACCTATTTAATTAATTAAATTAATATCACTCATGAACGCAATGATTGAATTAGATTCAATTTACTTATGTATTTAGGCTGCACGCGTTGCCAAATGTAAATTAAGTTACCACGGCCTTGAAAAACAAACACATTGACAGCTAAAGAAAATGACAGGAAAGAAAACATGGCGGCCCAGTATTTCCACGGCTCACTTTTCCCGCCAATTATCTATGGCCAGTTTCACTTTCTTATTTTCCAGTGAACCTACTTAGAAAGGCCGGTGGTGGTTAATTTACAGAACATCTGTTTCTTCGGAATGTTAATTATGACCTCTGCGACGGCCGAGCCCAAGGTGTGTTCGCAAATGAAAAATGTTGAAATATATTGGCTAGTGGAACAAAGAAAGTAGTGATGTGCTGAACAAGTCCATCTTTAGTAAGTACCTTGCCTCGTTTATTCTTGTAATGGTGTCATTAAAAACAGTTCTCACAGAACACGTATCTTTAACAAGAGGTAAGTAGTTAATTTATTGTAAGATTAAAAAGGTAATTGGTTTTAAATTAACTTTGAGGAGTGCCTTTAAAACCTGCATGTATTATTTTGTATACATAAGACGATTGAACAAACATGGCATTACTTAATTGCCATGTAGAAAAAAATAGAGTAGAATTAAACTCGAAACCAATTTACATTTGAAACACGATTACAATACGCTACTTCGCACATTCAATTCACAAAATATTCAAGGAACGTTTTAAGCCCTGATATACGACGATTAGCCAATTCTAAAAAGCAATAATCGTAACGTCGAATACAAAATACCTGTTTATAAATTACAAGTTCGTTTTGCGAAATAACGTAATACTTATGTACACAGCTACCTAGTAGCGCATTCAATTTGAATGTTATTTGGTCCATAACCATTTGTTTTTACACCTCAAGAACGGTCGTTAAGTATCGTTCGAGGTTGACTGTTTCCGAGTTTACTGAGGTCTTAAAACGGATCGTTTAGCTAACTAATTGTAGAATTGAAAAGTCTATGGGTGAAGTAACACAACAGCCGAAACTACGCGATGGAAATGCAGCGTACTTCCCTTTACATCTACAATGCAATTTATGCGACGTAATTTCGGCCTGACATGTCGTGGCCCGTAGGTAATATAAAAAGAATTTCAGGCAGCTCGAACTTTCCGCCAAGTCTTTTCTGTAAGTATACCTATGATGTGTCAGTAGAGTAAGCTACTAAGAACAATTTCACCTTAAAAGCTTCTAAAGTAGATAAGAACGAGTTACATGACATATAATATCTATCTACTATATCCATCGATATTAGCTGAGATGAGCTGATGAGAGAATGCTTATTTTAACAGACGAGAAATCGGCTTTATATGTTAGCCTTTAAGTAAAAGATGCTGTTTGTTAAATGAAAGCCTACAAGTAGTATGTCAAGGACTAGGTTGTTAGGGCACGTCAAGAACTGAAAGCACCGATTCAAGTGTAGGAAATGTAGATATTGAGAGGCCTCTGAGAAATCCGACTATATAGGAAAGTGTATTTGTTTACATTTAAAGACGGACGATTTCTCGTAGTAAGAGAGAAAATCTAGCTGTATTGACGACAGATAGCGTAGCTTTCAAAGCCACAGGTAGTCACAGAAATGCATTTTACTACCCGTCACTGCATAGAAATTCAAGCCAATCATTTAGAACCGAATAGACTACAATTCCTACGGTTCGACATCAATTTCGATTCAACATCGATAAAATGACGACTGGTTGACAATTCTCACGATTACTGTGACAAAGTGCGGTTTGGAATCGAATCGAGCGTCAAATGAATGAGTGATCGTGAGGTTTTGAAACGGAGGGCAAGGTAGACCTTCGAATATAAACGACTTATTATTTCAGCGCCTTCAAAAACGAATGCACCTACATTAAAGTCATATCCGAAAAGCTATTAACGAAAATAGGAACAGTTTTCTATTAACACAAATCCAAGAACAACTGAATCGTGATTTCGTGTGGTGATAATTGGTCAATGGGTATTGCCATCCGGCGTCACGCATCCATTGATACGTAATCGGGTTAGCGTGATCACTTACGGACATGCAGATCGGTGCTCGACTTATTTACATGGACTGTTGAGTTTTGTGAACGTTTAATTGTGTATATTAATTTGTTTTTTGTTAAGATGTTCTGTCTAGTTCGTGTTTAAGCGCCACGGAAAGAAAAAGAATTGGCACAAGTAACACTACTTGACTGGATCGACAAATTAATGTGCTGTACCGTATCGAGCATAAAAATAATTCCATAAATACACATGGACATCAAAATAAGTAGGTATTAAAACCAATGCTAAGCTTAGTTTACAAGCAATTCTCTACTAAAAAAAGTTCCTGGAATTTGCCTCACCTTAAAACTCCGCAATCTGTCCCGCCCTTGACAACTTAAAGCCTTTTAACACACTAACCCTATAAATCCACATAATATTAAATTCGCTTACATCTGGCGTGCCTACGCGCACGGTCAAGCAACGGTATTGATCAGTGTAGTCTGAATGTGAAGCCGAGCCTTCCTTCGCATCATTCGAATCACATCCGTCCGCAACTCCGCAACTTGCCGTCAGTGAACGTTGCATGCGGTCTACCGCGTTCGCACCGCTGCTGATTTTCCGTAATAAAACGATAGCTTCCTCATGCAAATCTCAGACAATTTGCATCTCTGCGATAAAACTGGGATGTTAAACGCACGTTTCTTGAGTTAACTGATTTTGCGAGAGGTTGTGTGTTTTTTAATAATTGTAAAGTGAGGTTTAACTACAAATACTTTTTGTTTGTATTAAAAACACGAAATAAAAACAAAAACATAAAACTTCTTTAAAATAGTGAGACTTTCTTGTCTACTTTTTTACGTTTCTGACTGAAAGAATGGATCCATTGACAAGAAAAATCTACTTCAAAGACTAGGGCCATGGGGTCCGATTGCCCCTTGGGTTTTCGAGACATCGCCAAGCGGTTAGTCAACTCTTCACGTGACCAGAGACAGGCCTATTATTTGGCCAAAAAACCAGCATCGCCATGCAACGGCGCAATTCTGCCAGCCTTTTGGGCGTTTTTCCTGTTGATAACGATGCGGACGAATTTTTTTATGTCTTATGATTCTTTTCCCTCTTTTTTTTATATACATGTATGTACATTATTATCATTTTAAGTCTGTTAGCTGAAACAAGAAGATGCCAAACAAGAAAATAAAAGCCAGAGTTTCTTTAATTTTCTCAGGCCGAATATTTGCAGTGAAAACCTCGCCACAAGACCACCGACCGAAACGTTTACAATCAACGGTAAGGCTCAGAGCTCAGTCCCTTTCTCTTAAATACTTATTAAACATGCAATAAAAAGTCACCTCAGCATGCTTTGCTGGGATGTCTCTCTGGAATTTGATAGAAGTTTATAAGTACTGTTTCGAAATAGTAAAGGGAATCATCCCTTGTTGATGATGTTAGGCCCTATTCTAATTTGTCCAGAAATTCATAATATTTTATCATAAAAATATGGAGCGCCAACGCCTATAAACCATGAACGAATAAACCCACCCTCAAATAGTTACACCAACATAGGTGCTAACCTCTATTATACAGGACATAGCTAATATAGACATCAGTTAATAATCGTGCGAAACGAAAGTGTAATTGACGTAAGCCTAATACTTCTGGCACCACAGGCGTAACGGCTACATATAAAAAAACTGTTATAAACTGACATATTAACAATATGAAGGTTCGACGCTTGCACATCGCTGTGCATTCCTTCACGGAACGGTGGCTTCTTGCAAAACTCTTGATATGGGCTTAGATTCGCTGGGGTTTGCGAAACAACTATTAGTTACGTATGGCCAGCAGTTTTCTACTTCGATTAGTCGGAAGATTGTCAATCGTTACAAAATAATATGTACCACGGAAGACTACGGCAATGTAATGGAACGTTTATTTTCGAAATCAGGAATTGGAAGAATGATATCGTTACCAATTTGGAGTTTGATGTAATGGTATGCAGTCAGGATATGGCCCGTGACTGCGAAGCTAACAAACAATCTCTGTAATGTGTTAATAGGATTTTCCAGTGTGCATGGATTCATATCATGGAAAGGAAATCGCTTCCAAAATAAGGCACGTGTGTAATATATTTATTAATATACATTTAGATTCAGTAATCAAAGTAGTAATTTCCGTTCACATAAACAAGGGTATAAACAATGTAGTGTGTTTTCAATCAAACAGTTTTATATTACAAAACAACTTCCCAATAATGGTAAGTAATTGTGCGACGATATAAACATATGCAGTGTGGAAGTGCACCCGTGCATATATAACAATCATAAAAACAATGCAGGAAGGAAAGTCGGTGATAACCTGATTTTGATATATCAGTTTGTGAACATAAATGGTATGACATTACAAGTAGAAGGAAAATACCATTTCACAAATGATGAAATTATGTCCAATGCTGTATCACTCTGCATAAGTAATAGTCAACAATCGAATGCAACAAGAAATGATAAGTAGAAGTTCATCCTTGATAGCCAAGCCATTTTTGTAATAAGAAAACATACATTTTAGATCCTAAAATATTAATTTAGCTACTGATATAGGAACAGACAGGATTACAGGAAAAAGCAAAGTGTGATGATTGATCCGAAATCCTGCGCGTGTCTAAACGACTATACATCATCACGAAAATCTTATAGGTTTTCCTCCGTGTACAAGGACAAGGATCTATTAATAAATATTATCTACGACACCATTAATTACTGGGTATTAAATCTGTTTGTTTGCAGACCGTCACCTCGGCTCAACATAATGAAGACAAACAAACCATGATGACCTCATTGTATTGTATCATGATTTGACTTATAATATATATATTTGACTTGGCATGTTTACCACCATTTAGCTGGAAGGTGCTTTATAATAACAGGATTTATAGAAGGTTTTATTAATAAAAATCAATTACCTATGTTATCTAGTTTTATAGATCATTATCAACTACTAGCCTAGGGCCACTTTCTTAACAATATAATATAACTTATTTGATATCGTGGGTGATCAAACAGATAAACCGATTATCAAAGTTCGTGATTTCTATGCACTGTTGTTGACAGTAGTGTGCCTACCTATTCTAGAACTACGATTTTTTCATGATGTGAATCTTATACTTATTTCGGTAACATATGAAGTTGAAAGGAAATCGTTTGGCCTGGTATGGGCATGTGATGAGGAGGGAGGAAACGCATGTGACTAAAAGAGTGATGAATGTAATTACTGATGGATGGAGTGGGAGAGGAAGGCCAAAGAAAAGATGGACGGATTATGTGAGGGAAGAGAAAGGAGTGAATAATAGCGGGACGGACTGACGATGGGCAAGGGAGAGTGTATAGAAAACGTGTCAAACTCAAACTCAAACTTTATTTCAATTAAACCATTTACAGGCACTTTTGAATTGTCAAAGTGTCGGTCAGTTAGTCAGAGAGTTGAAGCTAGTTACCCATTCCAAAACGTAGATCTCTATGGAGAAGAACGGGCAAGAAACTCCAAGGACACTCTTTTAAAAATGGATATAGATATTACAAAATCCTGGGTACAGTATTCATGTTGCTTCTATATGTGAGAACAATGTAAAACAAAAAAGAATCAAAAGCAATTCAAAATTTAAGATTAAAAATAAGCTCTGGCAAATAAGAGGTGACCAGTCTCAGCTGACGGCGCCCGTTCACGAACATGACATGTGGATCAGCACCATCCAGCTCAACCATTTTGTAGGGAACCGGTGTTGCGCCAACCCCAAGTAACATGGCACAAGGGTAGATAGATGAAGAAGGTGATTTCGGAAAAAATTACATAATGATGTTACTGCTAAGAAGCGATGTCCAATCTACGTTATTAATTCTCAGCAGTAGTTGTTTTACATGATGACACTCAATTATTATCACAAGTTAAAACAACCTTGAAGAATTGAAGTCAGCTTCATAAACATGATGTGAAAACTCCACATCACAATCATCATTAAATCCAATGATGTTTAGACTCTTGAGATGGTATTTTTTAAGTCTTCAACACAAATCAAACTCTATTAACACTTTCCAAAATTAAATGTTATCATAACATAAAACTCCTGAGACTTTCTATTTAATCATTTTATTGCGAAATATCAATGTAGCAAAAAAAAATAAGGAGGAAGAGGTAGATTTGAGTGTAAATGCTGCGAGGAGGATATTATACAGGGTGTTAGGGTAGACACCGTTATCCTTGAAACGAGTGGTTTGGTGTCATCTATAATATACTTTTCCTATGGGACCAAGATTGAAAACGCGAAAAAAAAATCAGCTGTTCCATACATTTTGTCGATTTAAGTGAACACAAATGTATAGAACAGCTGATTTTTTTTTCGCGATTTCAAAGTTGGTCCCATAGAAAAAGTATATTATAGATGACACCAAACCACTCGTTTCAAGGATAACGGTGTCTACCCTAACACCCTGTATAGTGACCTTATTGCTGATGTTCTTCAGAAAGGTCAGGTGCGTAGTACTCGCTACCGGCGTGCGTGTAAACGTCCGTATGAACGTAAACGAGGCAAAAGGAGTATGTAAGGATCATACCAGATGTCAATGACAGCCGGGACCAACGGTTTTACGTGCTTTCCGAGGTACGGAGGAGTCTCGATGTGAAAATGAACCACGGACCAACCCCGGCAAGCGTAGCTTAACCTGATGAATCGAGCTCCTCTGAAAGCGTGGACTGTATTGAAAACAATTATAATGACGGAATAATCGGTAATTTTACAGAGAACAAAGGACATAATAACAGATAATAATATCGCGCTGCTTCTCAAACCGATTGTTGGGAAAATGGCGATGTTTAAATATTGAGTCTGTATCTTTACTAACTGTGTGCGAGATTAGTTCGACGAAGGCGTTAAATTGAGATGTAATCAATCACCAATGCCCGTTTTCTAAAGTCTAAAGCACGGATGGTTTATTGAAGCATTGGAGTAATCTTAACATAAACAACACGCCTGTAATCCCAGGAGGGCTAGGCAGAGGTGTAGGTACCTACTTGTAGTACACCCACACTTCGCTTACAGGGGCTATCGGGAGCAAGCCTATAGCTATCAACCGGCCACGAGTCTAGACTCCGACAAAGTGACGCAGAAGTAACTAACTAATCTAATAGTAAATGACTAAGAAGTAATCCGGAAAGTAATCTTATAGCATTGAAAGCCTTATTTTTACCCGACTACGGCGAAGAAAAAAGGAGGTATGTATGTATGTATGTATGTTCATCTGTTCCCTCATATCTTCTAAACGACTCATAACAATTTCACAAATGAGGTATCGTTGGAAGCGTCTTGATCGTCCGCTGGTTATAGGCTATGTGACGTCACATTAAATTAAAAATGGCGCCCTCTAGAGGACATAAAGTCAGGAACTAAAAAAATAAAATTGTTTAATCGTACCATGTTGGGTATCAAATGAAAGGACTTAATGAGCACATTTCAAAAATATACATATTATAAAACCAAAAGAATTAAAAAAAAATTAAAGTATTGGTTGGTGGAGTCACACGTGTTAATCAAACAGATTACGTGTGACTCCGGATTTTTAATTTGTCTGTCTGTGGTGTCTTGTTTATACCTTTTTAGTTGTAGTTGGGTTTTAGTTTTTATTACTTTATTTTTTTTTTACAGATTTCTAGAATAAACTCGTGTAAATGAAAACACTGATTCGTTAGTAACGATACGAGCGTTAGCTTTAAACAGAATCCTAACCAATATTATAAAGGCGAAAGTGAGTTTGTTTGTTTCTTTGTTACGGTTTCAAGCTAAAACGGCTCAACGGATTTGGATAATATTTGGCACCTGGGTAGACCAGGACCCAGAGAAGGACTGAGGTTACTGTTCATCCAGATCGCAGACGAAGCCGCGAGCAATAGCTAGCTAGTCGGACATAAATGAACAACAATACAATATCTCAGAGAAATGAGGACGTAGATACCAGCATCATTCACCCCGTTTTGTAAAATACAAGTTTCTTGCAGCAAAAATATTCTGCTATGTTTAGTCCAACAAGAGTAAAATGAAAGAAACTTATTTAACATAAACTTAAAGTAAACTAAACATACAGCTGTTCATATGAGACGCTCATATTTAACGGAAACCAAACACGTTTCACAGTTAAGTTTTAAAAGATACAACTTTTTCTTAAACCAACGCAAAAAAATTTTTTTTGTTTTTATTTCGATTATTTCTAACGCATTTTTTTTTAAATTATTTATGTGGATAGACATTTGTAATTAAATTTTAGTAACAAACAAATTCCACTTTTCACAACAAAAGCTTTCAGAAAATAACTATTTAGTTTTCCGTACCTTTGAGTAAAACCCTTGGCAAAGTTAAATACTATTACGAGCAACTTTCGGTACTTTACAGGCAGAAGTTAGGTACTCAATCTATATTAATATAATAAAGCTGAAGAGTTTGTTTTTTTTTGTTTGAACGCGCAAGTCTCTAGAACTATCAGTCGGATTTGAAAAATTCATTTTGGATTTGATAGCCGAGTTCTTGAGGAAGGTATTGAACATCACCCCTTTGGAGCCGAGCTTATAGAAAAAAAGTCTGAAAAAATTAGCGAAAATGAATTAGCGCGGGCGCAATGCAATGCAACGCAGTGGGCGCGAGGGAAATTTTACACGGACGAAGTACCGGGCTGAAGCTATCAGCAAATATTATTGCTTGAACACTTTCTATTATTAAAGCTGAATCTATTATTAAAGCTAGAATTAACGACAACTAATCACCTCACAGATTTAAAAGACGCCGAATGAAAATGAAAGTAACAGGTAATAATAATTTAGCTTTTAACAGCTATTTCAGCTATAAAAGATAAGTTAAGATTTAACTTGTAACAATTAAAAAACTGAAGCTCTCCAACCAAATGATAATATTTATAAGTAATTAATAAGAATAACCGATAAAACCAAAGTCATAGAAAATATTACAACATAACATAACATCACGCCTGTAATCCGTACAGGATAAGACAGAGGTACACATATAGTGCACCCAGTCACCCACGATTCGCCAGTGTTTAACTTCATGTTTAACTTCCATTTAAAAGGGGCGAGGCTATTTCCATCACCCGAGCACAAATACAGACTCCAGCCTTAAGCTAACTACATGACAATCCAATAGCTACGTTATTAATAAACGATTAGATAACACAAAGTCACAGAAATAATTCTACCAAAACTCGTTTTTATCAAGTTGGTCTGTGTTTTAGGAAGTTAACTAGCTGCGCCCCGCGGTTTCACCCGCGTTAGTCTCGATTAAAGAATATCGGGATAAAAAGTAATGTCCTATTTCAGGTCATGGTCTTCATCTAAATATGATCAGCCGTTTTAGCGTGAAAGCGTAACAAACAAACAACCAAACGAACTCACTTTCGCATTTATAATATTATATTACTAGCAGATAAAACCAAAGTCATAGAAAATAATTCAACATAACATAACATCACGCCTATAATCCGTACAGGATAAGGCAGAGGTGCACATATAGTGCACCCAGTCACCCACGATTCGCCAGTTATATGTATGTTTAACTTCCATGTAAAAGGGGCGAGCCTATTTCCATGAACCGGGCACAAATCCAGACTCCAGCCTGTTTCTGAGACTGAAGCTAACTACATGACAATCCAATAGCTACGTTATTAATTAACGATTAGATAAAACAAAGTCACAGAAATAATTCTAACAAAACTCGTTTTTATCAAGTTGGTCTGTGTTTTAGGAAGTTAACTAGCTGCACCCCGCGGTTTCACCCGCGTTAGTCTCGATTAAAGAATATCGGGATAAAAAGTAATGTCCTATTTCAGGTCATGGTCTTCATCTAAATATGTTCAGCCGTTTTAGCGTGAAAGCGTAACAAACAAACAACCAAACGAACTCACTTTCGCATTTATAATATTATATTACTAGCTGATGCCCGCGCCTTCGCCCGCTTGACAATTTATATAAATACTAAAACCTTCCTCGAGAACCATCCATTGGTGAAAACAGCATGAACATCAGTGCAGTAGTTTTTGAGTTTAACGCGAACAGATAGACAGACAGACGCGGCGGAGTTCTTTATTTTTTTATTTATATATACTTTATTGTACACGGCGGAGGACTTTGTTTTATAATAATATAGTGATAGTTAGGATTCTAATTAATTAGGAATTAAACTCATACTTAGCTACACCAATTTTAAAAGCTTTAAATTACCATAAATAAAAATGCCACGGACCCAATAATAGCTGTGACTAACATGACATTATGCCATCGACAATGTTGAACGATTCTATCCAATTTATCTTGCCACATTTCCCTATCCAAATTAAAATAGGGCATCTCTTATCGGTCGGTGACCTCTTCGACAAATAGAGGGAAAAAATACAATTAACTTTTGGAGTATGTTTACATGTTGTTTTATCTTTAACATTGTAGCTACATACTGTTTGATTATGTTAATGTTTAGGTTCACATCAACCTTTGTCCAGGCTCTAGACTATCTGTGTACCAAATTAAAATCGGTTCAGTAGTTTTGGCGTGAAAGCGCGACAGACAGACAAACAAACAGAGTTACTTTCGCATTTATAATATTAGTAAGGATTGTAAACAGTTCGTCACGCGAACTTTTTCTTGGGTCTACCACCCTTAGATTTTCAAAAATCTTAAAAGTTAATTATAATAGAAAATAAGTTAAATCCCATTGCCTATTTACTATAATGGCAACCGTGAATCTTATTAAAATCACAATTTTAAAGGCTCCCATAGACAGACGCGACGAAGGTGTGACGCGACACCAAGAAAAATTACTTTGAAGTTTTCATAGAAATTGTTCGCGTCGCGCCGTCGGCGTCGTCTTCGCACCTGTCTGATCCTTAAACTGAAAACTAATTACTTTTTAAATTATAAACTACTTACTATTATATCATCACGCATTGCCTCTTATCTCTGCACTCTCCTTAAAAATGGGTGACTCATGTCTTCAAGAGCATCACTCTAACTAACCTAATCAGTTAATGACCATTACTCATAAAGACGCTAAGTCGGGAATTAACGTTTACAGCCCATTGTATCTAATAAAATTCTAATAATAACATCTTCTAATGATCGTCATTAAAACGATAGTTGTTAGTTTTACGGTGATCTGTTGCATTCTCAACAGGTGTAAGTGACTCAGGTTATGTCTTAAGGGAAAACAAGGCTAGGACAACAAAACTTGGACAGCATTCCGCCCCATTGCGAAACCGCTCTTTGTCTGCGCCTGCACACAGCCAGACGCCGATTCTATCTGTCATAACGAGCTGTTTGAATACTTCTGTAATTACTAAACGAGTATTGTGCTATTGTAGATATCATAGACAAAGATAAGGAGAGCGTTTTGTAGGTTTTTGGAGAATTAAAATTGTTTGCAGATTAAGAAAAATACGAGTATAAAGACAACATCATTTAGTGAGTCAAGACATGAGTAGAACATAAACGATCTTTTCTGTTACAGATCCGCCTTAAAGAATTATCTGTTTTAAAAGCTACCCTTATTTCATTTCTAAATATTTTTTTTGAAACCCTATCACTAGATAGACGAGTAGAACATGTTGTACACACGTCAGACAAAATATGTTGCTATTAAAAAAGTAAAATTTCTCCTAAGCAAGTATAAATTACCCAGAAACGCGAAGAAAACAGTACAAACAACCTACCATTTATCGCACAATCTGCCAACCAAAATTGAGTGGATGACAGACAGAAACTGGTCCCACATAACCCAAATACATCTTCACCCAGTTCGTGAGATAAACATCCTCTGTTCGGCTACGTTCGAGTTTTTGTCCAGACAGTTCGGTCCCCTCGCGACCTTCCCGGCCATCTTAGAAAAAAAGAACACGTAGCAGCGCAAGCGCACCTCCCCGTCAAACGAGACGCGCAGGACCGGTTTTAGTGGCACGAGAGATTTCACCTGCGACCATCGATTCTGATGTAAAACTTATATTCATTTTACTAAGAAATCGAATCGCTCCGAGTAGTAATCGAGAAAATTGGCGAGGCGATTAATCGAGACTTATGATGTATGTTGATCGCCGGCGCTGCTTTCTGCACTTGCAATGACCATCAATCTAAATTGAACAAGTTTTGGCGTGACAAGCGGTCTAGTTATAAACGGTTATCAATTGGCCTACATCTAGTGTCCAGTGATTAATATTGATTGAGAAGGATACCAATGAGGCAGGAGATAGAAATTGTCTTGTTGTTTCTGATGCAGATATCTAAATAAGTCGTCAAGGTTTAGTAAGGAAGGCTTGGTGTGGTTTTAGACACAGTTTTAACTAGCTTATGAGTCTTCCATGACTTGTTGTATTTGATGTCAATAAATAATTTTAGTATAATTACTTATCGAGACTTGCAGATTGCAGACAAAGGCACCAATTTTTGTATACGTACTTACGTTGTTTTGCGTTCGTGTTGTGTTAAGTGCCCTTTTCTTAATTACTATCTGCACCCGAATATTTTGTTAAAAATGCTAGTAAACCGAGGCCTTCTAAAGGCCATTTTCAATGATAACCTTAGTTATTATTGTAATGGCTTTCGTTGGATCTGACGATAAAATAAGGTGCAATTATTAAATCTAATGTTACAGCATGTTTACGTGTAATTTTAAACAACAAAAAAACTGATTTGCTGCACAACTTCTCGGTAGAGGTCGTTTGTATAAGACATAGAAGATATTTTTACTTTTTTTTATTTCATAGTATAACACTAATTCTAATTCTGGACCCAAACATTTCGGAAGCCCGCGAGTTTTAGTGGTGGATGTATATGACAAATAATTTATGTGAGGAACTACAGATTTCGAAGTGGAACTTTACCAGTTTTACCTCCAAAAACCAAAGCCACACAGAAACCATATCCTAGCACCAGTAATCAAATCTTTTTTCGCACGTCTCAAATCGTGGTTACCAAATTGTTCGCTTGCATGACTGCCGACTATTAACCATGCTGTGTTGCTGCTAATACGCGCATTCAGGTCGTTGCTCAACCGACTATTGTCGCGGAACCAGATATCTCAGACAATAACATGTTTGGCAACTGTGTTTAGTGATACATACGATGATATATTATACTTAACTTGCTTTTACTTTTTACTGTGTATGTAAATCAAATTAATGTAACAACAGCTACCTACTGAAAAGTTGTTTAAACCAGTTTAGTTTACGAAGCCCTAGATGGCGGTAGCCGTGTTGGTTTTCGAGGAAAAAATCCATTACGCGATTTAGCTGTATGTAACAACGCTATTTGGGGTTTTTAAAATATACAACTTTATAATCGCACATTTATATTATACTTAACAAATTGATAGTCTCATTAGAAAAAACCAAAAATAATCATACGAAATAAAATAAAAATATAAATAACCGCAGGATGACTGCAGGCAAATTAAACGGACAGCGTGAAGTAAAACAGAGATAAATCGAAAATAAAATAAGCCTAAGGTTAACCACCAAGGTTGATAATTGCACGTTCCTAAGCTGACATAATGTTATTGTGGAAATAATTTTAAAATGCCCAATTGTTGCCGCAAAATGACCAAGAGCACTTAGCGAAAATAAAGTATGTACACACGGCTACACATCGGCTATACATTTCCAGTATATGCTGATCTCGCATTGTATAGGATTTCCGTACAATGCGAGGTCAGCTTATACTGGAAATGTATAGCTTGATATGTAGCCCTGTGTACCTATGGACTGGCTTTGAACCTTTACCATAAACTTTTCATGACAATCAACTGAGCTGTAGATCTGTGCTGTATCTACAGAATCTATAGGTAGGTATTCCCACTTCCTCCAGCCTCCATACCAGCCATTGTTTTATAACAAATAACTAATCCAATAGCATGGTTTGAATTCACGGAGTCAAGGTCGAGGCCTCCGCTCGTAGGCGGGTTCCGCACCTATTGTCTTATTGGATACAGTATTGATGATTTCGACATTCACAAGTATTTAGTTTTGCTATAACCTAAACACCCCAAGTTTGTAAGTTTAATGGGTTGCATGAACTTCACATTGTTATCAAGAAATTACATAGACAAAACTAAGTTTGACAGATGAAACGTCAAATTTTGCTTCTAATTTTGATCGTGTACAGAACGACCAGTTTAAGTGTGCAGTTCACGGTGGCGCTGCTTGTTAAGGAAAAATGCAAAAGCATGACAAATTCGGTACATTAAGTTTTAGTTCTGTATTTTGCCGCCTGCACAAATAAGTTGTACGCGCTCTAAATTAAGATACCGGCCACAGTATTCAACTTCAATGAATAAGATTCAAGAGATCCCTAAACCTAATAGAGGGAATAATAAATGAGATAAACATACTAATAGGTAAAGATTAAAGATCATTTACATAATGTGAGGTCACCAGCCTTTAATGAATAACACAATTTAGATAAACCAAAGTGAAGTTTCCAGAAAAAGCTTCTAAATTAGTTGTAACTACTAACTACACTTATTAAACTACAAACATTTATTATATCTAAATCCGTGACGAAAATTGTAAATGAAATTAAATCTTTAGAACGTGTTTAGAATTCTTCCTGATGTCGCTTCAATATACCTTAAAGTGAATGAGACGGCACGAGTGCCTTAAAATTGAGTTGCATTTAAGAATTCAGCCGACAATCAGTCCTATCTTTCATAGGTACAAGCTTGAGTTCGCAATTCAATTATCAGGTTAGTGTCAGACAACAAACGTGATAAATTTCTATGAAGTAAAGCCTTGGAGAATGCTTGCACATCGACAACCACGTACATACTAGAAATATCACCTAGGTATTACTTATTTGATAGCGCAATATCTAATTTGATAGTTATCTAGGATTGCTCGTAAACGTGATAGAATTCTTGAAGCTAGTGTTAATATGGCCATTGATTTAGGTAAGAATAACAGGGATACAATTGAAAATTCTGAGGTTCAACGATGGTGCTTGCGAAAATGTACTTTTTGACGTAGGTAAAACTGTTTGTTTCTATAGTGTGCATTCTCTAAGTCCCTAAACATAACACTTTCATCAATGCAAACTCACAACGATAAACACAACATTCTCAAAGATAGATGTATTCGTTTCCATTAGTCAACAAATCGAGACTGCAAACAAAATAGCATCGGTATTCCAATTTTGAATTTCTATCAAAACTAATAAATTTTCACTAGTCGAAAGTTATCCATAATAAAATTAGGCAAAGGAACACGAATTAGAGCCAATCAATATGCAATCATTTTCGTACACGTTTGACCTAAACCTGGACTTTAGAGAGCATATATAGTTAGCACGTCTTTATAAAGTACTACATAAATGGTAGGCTATATGTATTGAATATAATGAAAATTAATTAAGGCCAACACTTTCGAATGGGGCTGGGTCAGCGGAAGTGACAGACGTCGAAGATCTTGAATAAAAAGGTTCAAAGTCGTGTTGGAGTGACATTGAAGACTGATGCCCCATATGTCGTGGTTGACATCGCAAATTCGTCAATGCTTTATTGGGCAATTTTTGAGACGGGATTTCAGCGAATGAGAATATTTGGGTAAACATTTCAACTTGAATCATCCGAGAATTCTACAACGAAAGCTACTTAAAAAATAAGTGTCACATAAGAACAAAAAACAAATCTACGCAAGACAATTCTCTTGAATATACAATAGACAAGTATGGTAATCAAGAAATATGTTGTCTACGATTCTCAGTTACACTCAAAAAAATGAATCTCGTTCTAAATACTGTAGACAATTATAGAATCTACAGAGATTCATGAGCAAGTAACGATGCAGCTTGAACAGTAAGTAACCCAGATGTTTTAGTTCTTGTTCAGAGCATAACCATTATTGTTCTTCACTCACAGTTAGATGACTACGGCCATCTTTACCGTACGCGTACCACTGACCAGTCCACATCCCACTGAAATATACACCTTACACTCTCACCGATAGAATCTTAAATCCATTGACAGTACCAGACAAACTGCGTGCCCTGAACACTCCATAACACACGCAATTATATACCCTAACCATTCATGAATAGAATTTATAATCCTTTAGTCATGTGCTCAATATGTTTATTAACGCGCCAATAGATAATCATGGTTATAAAGATGAACAATTAGATAAAACATAAAGTAACAGTTTAAGTGAATTTCTTGGATGCTTCTGATCATCAATACTTATGAGTAGTGGCAAGATATTTAGCACAGCATGTGTAGCAACAATAACATCGTACAACACGATGTGGCAGCTACATGTTTATTATTTAATTAGTTATGAATATCTATCTGGATTATCTTTCCACGTGACTACGGCTGGACTTCAGAACCCATTAGGTGCACGTCAGATGATGGTCTTCTACGAATGTTCTTGTAGTATAGATAGACCAGTGTGTTTGATGGAAGTTAATAGAAAATAACAGAGAATAACAAGCTGGGATAGAATAACGCAAAATAAAATAAATAGACTCAAAAACCAAAATGCTACCAACAATGATCAAATAACATATAAAATCATTAAACATAAAACAAATGAATAGATAGTTTGCGTGATCAAAATACTATTAGTTCATTCAAGTTTAAAAAAATGATAACTAAACCCATGAACAATTATTTGCTTTGTAATAATCTAAGTTCAATCAATACACAAATTATGAACAAGGCTTAAAGATATTACTATGACTAATACTAATAAAGCGGATTTGGTTTGTGAATTAGTGAACGGTACAAAATGAGCACAATCATGACCAACTCGTTTGTAACGACAAGTATGCAGTAACCTAACATATTTCAGATACAATACAATCGCATTAATACAATGATGACCTTGTCAATAAAACAAAACACTTCAAATTGATTAACATACGATTGAGCTAAAAGAGCAAATGCGTTTGTAAACCTGTGTTCAGACATTCTAACTAATATTATAAACTACCTGCGCCCCGGGGTTTCACCCGTATAAGTCTCGATCCCGAGGAAATATTGGGATAAAAAGTATCATTTGTCCTAGTCCAAGTTATGGTCTAGCGTGTTTTAGCGTGAAAGCGTAACAAACAAACAAACTCATTTTCGTTCCCATGGGACACTTCCCGACATCCACGCGGGCGAACCCGCGGTCAAAAACTAGATTTTTATAAAAAGCTTGAAGAAGGAAAGAAGAGGAGGACATGCAGTAAGAAGACTGAGTTTCTGTTTTGCAAACGAGAAGGGAAAACTTTGTGAACTATATTTTTAAACAATTTTTTAAGTAAAATACAGTAGGCGTGCGTAGATATATTTAATAACCTATTCCGCTTAACTATTCCTCTAGAGTCACAAAGAAATCCACAAGTGTTTCACCTCTCAACGAGGCACCCCCAGGGTGACGATTGACCAGTAACTATCTTAATTTTTTAAGTTTCTTCATTTTGTTCCTGTTTAATGCTTGCAAGGCCAAACCAATCCTAGAGAAAGATTTGGGGAATAAACTGGTGTTCTTTGAAAAAGAAGACTCGAAGACTCAAAAACTCAACAAAACATCAGCATTGAAATTCATCAAGAATTACCTGAAGGCGGTCTCTCCTTGGGATAGCATATGCGGAAAAGCCCCC
This sequence comes from Lithophane ornitopus, assembly GCA_948473465.1. Taxonomy (NCBI): domain Eukaryota; kingdom Metazoa; phylum Arthropoda; class Insecta; order Lepidoptera; family Noctuidae; genus Lithophane; species Lithophane ornitopus. The sequence goes on along the minus strand of OX419622.1, from coordinate 12,945,097 downwards.
GCGTCCTCGTGTAGAAGAAGTATTTGTTGTTGAGGCTGTCCAGGATCGACTGTGAGTTGCCCGCCGAGTTCTCCGCTGCGTAATTCTAGAACAAAAGAAAATATACCTACGGTTAATAACTATGTCCTCACATACACAAACGTCTCTGCGGTTAGGAGGGCCAGAACAGCCAGACAGAATAGATAGGGGGAAATGAAATTGTTTATTCTGTAAATAGGATATTGGAATCACTTTTACACGTCATATTAAAAAATATTAAAAATAAGCTAGAGTTGTTTCGGCCTTTCTTCTTCTTAATAGCTAGCTTATTTTTAATATTTTTCTGGAAACCAACTCAGAGGTCACTGCCTCTTTTAAGATCCAGACATAATCTTGGTCAGGCCATATGAGGACCATGTAGATTAGAGTCTGAAATGGTCTTTTGAGGAAAGAACCACACAGATTTGAGTGGACCTGTCCAGTCAGTGCAAGCAGTGGAGTTCAACTCAGAACTTAAGGAGCTCAACGACTCGAACAGTTTCATTAATGCTTGTTGAGGACCCTCATCTGGTCCATCAAATATCGTAGGTCCCAATTCTTTTGTAGGTATTAATGCTTTTCTTATGGAAATATGCCTTTATCATTTTTCAATACGAGTAATCAAGTACATCATCTTTGATTCATTCATGGATTAGCTTTTGTGTACTAGTAGGGTGGCTGTCTATAAATATTATAAAAAAGTCGGTGTTTGTCTGTATGTAGGCGTTATTCTAATCCACGATTTTGATGTGGTTTTCACCATAGCTCAGAGAATATATTCCGAAAGGTTTTTGTGTATAATACGTACATATAACTAAGAAATCTCGATGTTTTGTCAAGTCGAAAAACCGTGCGAAGCAAGCAAAACATATACACAAACTTGGTACCTATATTTAATAAGGAAGAGCGAATAGGGTACTACCTATTCGCTCCTCCTTATTAAATATACCAAGTTTTAATTATTTTTTCTCTTTTGTGCCTCTCGTACTTTCATTCCGTATACTATATCTTAGTTTGAATTAGTACATAATATTAATCGTAAGGTACACGTTCAACCCGTAATTAAATCACCTCAATATTATCGGTACACTGAACAATACATTCAGCAAAAACACTTTTTTATAGGCTTGTTCAAAAATAGTGGGTGGTCGACATTTTTTACATGACTCAAGGTTCGATACTGTTGTCCCGTTAAATATGGCTACACTACACACTTTTGGCTGTTTATTCATAAAATCACCAATAACGTATAAGTACCTACTTTACTTTTTTACACCATTCTGTTGCATACTTACATTTTCGGCATCAAAATACTGAGTAAACACAAATGGGATTGATTACAAAAAAAACGAAATAATCTTGATATCGTTAAAAGTAATTAAGCCCAATGTATAAAGTGCAATTATAAGCATAGCCTAACGGCCACAATAATACCCAACAGTCGAGCGGTAGTCGGCCAAGTAATTATGAGAAACTGGTTGAGGACCGCATTCCTGACGAGGCCTCCAGGACCGAAGGCCGGAACGGATTGATTGCCTTCAAGGGCATTCAAGGACCGCGTTCGGGAATAACTATGTGCGGTTCTTTTGTTACTGGACTCAATTTGGAACAAGAAGATTCTGGTCCATGGATGTTTCGCAGTATTTGGTCCAGTTTAAACATCGTACCCGTAGTACACACGGCCACACATCAAGCTATACATTTCCAGTTTATGCTGATCTCGCATTGTATAGGTTTTCCGTAGCCGTGTGTATCTGCAATGTACAAGTAGGTGCAACCAGTTTCCTTATTGATCTCATCATTTCATGGGTATAGTGATTTAAGTCAGTGTGTGAATAACAATTAATATTGTAATAATGAGTCGTATTACTGAGAATTTGTAACTAATTAGTATGATTTCATTCAAATTTTTCCTGTTGACCCATACTTTAGTCAATTATATATAACTATTTTTTTTTAAATTTAATTTAAGGTACAGCGTAGTACCTAGTTGGTTCTATAGTTTCTGCCTACCCCCATAGGAAGAAGGCGTGAGTTTTTTTTGTGTAAATAACTAATTTATACCTTTTGTTTTCCTTTTATGGGTCTTTTGTGATTGAAGTCGATACAAAGCTAATCTATCACTTCCATGGAAATCTATCTACTCTACCATATTCTATTGCTGATATTTAACGGCGGTATATGCACAGTATAATAAAGTAGCAGTATTATATCTCGTCAGCGACCTTTAAATAATTACCTACGGCCGGTCGGTAGATAAACCTTCTGCGTCCGTGGGTAACTGCCGCGCACGCGATACTGTTGCGTACTGAGATTTCGAAGCGTGTAGTTTCGGCCGTTTTCTATGAAGATATAATACTGTTACTTATTTATACTGTGGTATAAGCCACACCTTTAAGCACACTCTAGTAGATGATTTAAATCATTAGAAAGTAGATATGGGCGGTCAGCAAGAGGCCCTGACGATCCTAACACGGTTAAACTTACACGACAAGTGTTTGAACTTAACGCCCGTTTGCCTTAAACTTAGTTTAACTTATGTTAAACACCTCAGGCTGTCGAGTAACTGCTTATTTAAAATCTAGCTTAATAGCTACAATTAGGAATGTAAGTGTGAATAAGAAGACGATAGTGATTGTTTAAGAAAGCCGAATTTAAAAAATACAACGAAGTTCAAATAAAGCTTAAGTTCCAATAGCTATGGAATCATACTGTAGCTAGGTACTGTGTGGCTACTGTGGGAGACTTTAGGGGCTGATTTCCACGTTCAAGAGCTGTCAGTGTATTTACACTGACAGCTCTCTGTCAGTGTATTCCACAACAATTATAACACTCACTGACAGCCCATGAATGTGGTTTAGATGTGCCGATCGCGTTCAGTTTCATTAGTGAAATTGGCACTTCGGTCCTCCCGGAAGCGCCGTTCTCTAAGCTACAAGAATCGAATTCTGATATTTCGTGTAACGATATGTCAGAATCTTATTTAGCATCGAGCCCTTTTATTTTCAAAATACATCGCTCTCAGCTATCGGGACTGACTCGAAATTTTCATTTTCGAAATATAAAATATTTTTTCTCCAAATTATGCCATTTACTTCTAAAATATTTGTGGAGGTTGGAGGCCATCCAGGTTAAAACCTCTACAGTACCTATACGGATCTCTCACGAATACAGACAAACAAATCTCTCTTCAATCATCGTATGGAAAAACGTTGCACATTATACCTATCAAGAAGCAGCAATAAAGACAGGCTTGTCAGCTTTACATGATTTATAGGTCTCAGGGCAAGATTCACAGAGATGTCAGCACACCTGGCGGTGTCCGTTAGGACCGATGCCTGCCAGGGTTGCGGAATAGTCCGAAAGGGATACTGGGACCCTGGCAACAGGCAACTGAAGGAACACGGGTGGGTTTTAGTCAGTAAGAGTCTGACACGCCCTTCCACTCCACCCAGAGCGGGAGAAGTCATTTGACGATTTCCAAACAAAAAAAAAAAAAAAAAAAGGGCAATATTCACAGAACGCACTATGACTTTTCTCTGCTAAGTAGGCGTTTCCTAGTTCCTACGGAAATGAACATAAACGTTATACAAATAATGTTTACATTCCCATGCGACGACGCATACTTTACTTCGCAAAGTAAAGTCAAAGTGCGGTCTGTGAATCTCGCCCTCCGTGCCTTCCAAACAACTTTGTCATCGACATTCTAGTTACGGAGCGGATACAAGTCGTGAGAAACGCGGATCAAAAGATATCACAAATTCTATTCCTATTGTAGGCCGGATACCTGCCTGGAATTCATTATTTGTGATTGAATTTGTTCCAGCTTCGTCCTTCTAGAGCTGCGAGTTTTTAATCCTTACACATACACAAACTCACGCCTTTGGACAGAAACTACAGAACGCCATCTGCTACGATCCTTACATACTCCTTTTGCCTCGTTTACGTTCACCCATCAGGGGACCTAGACCTACCACCACCGCTTACAGCAGTATTATTTTAATATTACTTCAGTGCAGGAAAGAGATGAAGCTCTACAGGACGTAGCTCCATCTCTTTCCGCCACACGATAAGATTAAAATAATACTGCTGTAAGCGTTGGTGGTAGACCCCCTGGTCATACACGCACGCCGGTTGCAAGTACTACGCACCTGACCTTTCTGAAGAACTTCACTAAGAAAGTTACTGCATGTCCTTCTAGGTGGACCCTCCCGGCGTTTCCACTCACATCTACCTTGTATACAGGGTGTTAGGGTAGACACCGTTATCCTTGAAACTAGTGGTTTGGTGTCATCCATAATATACTTTTTCACTACGCAAAAAAAAAACTGATGTTCCTTACATTTTGTCGATTTAAGTGAACACAAATGTATGGAACAGCTGATTTTTTTTGCGATTTCAAAGTTGGTCCCATAGAAAAAGTATATTATAGATGACACCAAACCACTATACTCCATTTGAAATAAGATTAGACGTATAGATAAGCCTTTTTTACATTCCGTTCAACCGATTTTGAATTCTATTGTGTTGGTGGCATGACAAATGGCAGCCGCAGTAGATAGTTGGTATTGTGTAACTTTTTTTGCTTTTAATGCTATCCTTATGCCTATGGTATAGAAGTCAAAATCGGTTGAACGGACTGTAAAAGGGTTTGTTTTAATGTCTAATCTTATTTCAAATGGGGTATAGTTTCAAGGATAACGGTGTCTACCCTAACACCCTGTATACCCTTCGTTAATCGCCTTGCATTCATCCTTTCACCACGACCAAACCATCTAAGCATACTCTTTTCGATTTTAGTCACTGTATCATCTTTTAAACCGCACCGTTCTCCTATCACATAATTCCTCAGCCTATCATTCACAGGCACACCCACAAAAGCTTCGTAAGGAACGCATTTTTAACCCTTTCCCATTTTAAAACGATTTTTTGTGTATTGTACTGTAGCTTTTTTGGTGAGTGGAATTTCCTTTGACACTGATAGCTATCCGGTCTTGCAGGAACCGGATTGAGCTGTTAGTCAAGAATCATAAATGAGTCATTCAATTTTTATAAGAAATAAAAATGATGCCGTCAGGTTTCTTAGTAGAAGGTGAAGCTAAAGATATCTTATAATAATATACACAATATTTGTTAATAAAAAAAATTAAAAGAATTGCGTCAATTTAAAAACACCTCTCATCTAAAAGCTGCGACGAAACCGCGCCACACCTTCACAACAGACAAACTCTACAACACCTGGACCGTAAATTGCATAACACACTTTCAATCACAATCTGAATTATTTAGAATGATACTGCTAATCCATTGCTTCATATATTCGAAAAAATTGTATGCTCAACAACGTAAATAACGCAATGAATGTTGTTGAACTGTCAAAATAAAAGCCATTGCTATTGTATGTGTGTTACGCAATTACCCCGCTGCGCGCGCTGGTCCTTTATCCACGTTATCATTGGTGCAAGTTTTGGGATAGGAAATCATCAAATAACTTCTCCCGCTCTGGGCGGTGTCAGACTTTTACTGACTAAAACCCACCCGTGTTCTTTCAATTGCCTGTTGCCAATGGTCCCGATATCCCTTTCCCGCAACAGAAACAACATCAGCCGATATTTTCTGTAAAAATATCACCGTGAAAACTTAGGTGAAGTGAGCTCTCAATAGTGTAATATGCAACACATATTTTCGTCTAAAATAAAATTATAACCTGAATCAAAGAAAACATCATTCACTGCAACAAAAAGCAGACATCAAACAACAATTAAGTACCTACATGTACCTAACTATAGCTACCATTAATACTTTCTTTATAAAATCAAGAAACAATAACCTCAACAAAAAACATCGACAATGGATGAATACGAACTCCATCAGAGATAGGAGATAGCACATTCCATCAAACTGGTTGCAATGACTTCCCGGTGTAGGAGGGGTAAGAGAGGGGGTGAGGTAAATGATGCTGACGAGTGACGTCACGGCTTGGGAAAACGACGCAATGATTAATGCTGACATGAATACGATATTGTGCACTCGTGAGATTGTTTGTCAATGTGCTGAAGTTAATCGGTTTTAGCTCAGACCAAATAAAAAACCAAGACAGAGTACTGTCAACAGTGACGTGAGGCCGGTTTCGTAAACATGTGTGCACATATTTTGGTGTAGTTTTATTGTAAATGTGTGCGTTTAGGCGTGTATGCACAGAGCGGTGGTGTAGTTTTGGCATGCTTCACTGTATTGTTCGCAGCGCTCTGTCTTGGTTTTTTATTTGGTCTGATGGTTTTAGTTTGTGTAATATTTTTGTTATGACCCATAAGGTCTTCATAAACGTATAATAGAAAAGAAAAAAAAGTAAAGAAAAGATAATAGGATAAAATACTTAGGTACATATAGTTATTTAGAAAATAGCCTGGGGAGTAATTGCGTAACACACTTACAGTAGCAATGGCTTTAATTTTGACAGTTCAACAACATTCACTGCGTTTTATACGTTGTTGAGTAGTACATTTTTCGAACATAGGAAGCGATGGATTAGCAATAACATTCAAAATGATTGTGATTGAAATTGAAAATGTGTTGATTGTGATTGAAAATGTGTTAGGTACGCAAGTAGGCGCTGGTCTGTGAGCAGCTCCACCTAGTTTTCACAATTTATCACCCAATAGTAAAATAAAATCACGACGCAAAATACCTAGTTGATGTAGGTAATTAATTAACTGTCAAACATGCGCAGGCGACTGTACCCTACATTATTAAACAATTCGATCATATTCCCACGCGCCCACACAAATCCGATCACACCTTCTAAACAATGAAAAGTACCTATACACGTTGGATAATTTATTTATTTTGGATATCAACCAAAAGATTTATACAATACATGACCATCAGTTAAGGGTAAAAATAACATTAAACCCCCACATGAGTTCCAGTTATTTTGGACCAAAAGGAAATCTTCAGCGCATTAGTATTATTTTTTCTTAAAATTCATTCACAACGAAAAATCTCAAACTCAAAGTTGTCCATTTTGACGGCTTTGATTTTGGGATTCTGAAAAACCTGCGCAATGTCTAAACGTAAGATGGAATAAAGAAGTACCTCTTATTAGTAATTATTCGTATAATATCCTCCCACTTCGAGTAATTGGAGATCATTAGTTTTTTGCGGCACAACACTAGCATCGAGATCATCACGAGATCATCAGAGCGATCAGTCAACAGACCGAGACGTTTCTTCAACTCGACTAGAGTTCATCGATCGATGTTTTTATAGAATCGACTAAGCTATCCGATTACCATTATCGATGGGAAAGTGCAAAGAAAGTTATATTTTATTACAGTGTCAATGTTAGGTGTGACGGAGAAACTTGATGTAAATTATCCTGTGAGGCTGTGGCATTTGATGAATGGCAAAGGCAGATTATTAATCATTTTAAAGTGATTATTTATGGTAACGTGTCTTTGGTTATTACTGAATGAAAAATCTTGAGTCAGCTGCAATAGGGTGTTTTATTTCGTCATTAAACTATGGACAATATCCTCTGGTGATTGTTTCTATGATAAAAAATCATAGAAACAATCAGCATAGGATATTGCCCATAGTTTTTACCACACACGGCGCAGACCCAGGATAAAGGAATGAATTTGACAATACATAATTGTCGGCAATAAGCAACTTGAAATCAATCACCAAAATATGAATAACCAGTTTGGAAATAATGTCATTATGTCAATAATAATTACTTAACATCAAAATTGCGATATTGCACGCACCTTTCACTTTACATATTATTGTAATCATTCAGTTTCATTTCACAACTTATCGACATTTTATTGGAATACAATACACTTAGTCCGGTTTGAACGCAATCGAGAATGCGACAGTTAACTGCAGATTTATCTCTCATTTACCTAAGCGAAGTTATTTCCTTATCTATCTGAGGTATTTGTAAATAAGCACGTATTTCCAGTCGAACAAGCTATTTGGTATACAGGCAGATAACTTGCAACTAGGTACTTTAATTAAACAATTTTGTGAGTGTTTTCAGTAGTCAACAATCCTTTCACGTAACTCTCCTAAGCCATAAGCTCAAAAATTTAAATAACACACACAATCAAAACGAATTTTGGCAGTGTAGCGGAAAACTAATATATTTTGCCTGTATACCAAATAGGGCGTGCAAACGCCCTATTTGGTATTTTTTAGCCAAAACGTGGTTTCCCGGTTTTGCTAAAAACCGGAAACCGGACAAAATCTACCGATTTTTTAAAACCGGTGTTGAGAGGCAAAACCGTAGTTATCTCCAGTTTTGTCGTTATTGAATTACATTTTGATTTAAATTAACTTGTTTCGAACGCACTCAAGAAATATTCAATTTAGAGTCGTCATATATTTCCGAACACAACCTATACCCACTTACACTCCTCCCTCCGCGAACCCCGCACCCGCGACGCGACTCGATTTGTTATCTGGCTATTTCCTTCTGTTGCCACGTATCTTGCTCTTGTGCTGTGCTGTCCTTTCATAAGGGCTGACTATGGATGCATATTCTAATCCTGAATATGCTGACATAATGTACTGTTACGGACTTTGTGACGGTAACGCTGCTGAGGCGCGGAGAGAATATCAACTTCGCTTTCCCAACCGCCGACTCCCACGTGTTAGTGTCTTCGGATCGACTTATCGGCAAATATCTGAAACTGGCAGCGTCTAAAGAAGCAGGCAAATTGACACTGGTCGTTCCCGGAGATACACGGCTGAGGACGAGGAGCTGATTCTTCAACGTTTTATTGACTATCGATAAACATCGTAGCGCGTGAGCTTGTTATGTCACAGTGGAAAGCCTGGTCTATAGTTCACTGGTCAGGCCGAAATCCATACCAACCAGTCCAGACATTAGAAGAGGGAGATCCGCCGAGGCGGCTTGAATTTTGTCGTTTTATGCTAAGTGCCGACTGCCGACGCCCAAGGCGAAAACTAAAAAAAAAACTTTCTGTGGACCGATGAGTCATGTTTTGACCGTGATGGTATCACAAATTCTCACAACTTACATTACTGGGCACCGAAACCAGAAGCAAACCCTAATGTTTTCTTGTTAAAATTCTACTATACAAAAACTATAAAAATGTAGCCGAAATCGGGGCTAACAGCGGTTTTCGGTTTTGGGCCTCAAAACCCGGTAATCAAAACCGGTTTTGAAGACCTTCCGGTTTTGCACGCCCTAATACCAAATAGCTTGTTCGACTGTACCTATGAGTTTTACACTTTAACATAATCATAAAAATGTATTTAGAATAAAATATAGTAAGACAGACTGTAGGTGACCGCATTCCGGTGTTTTCCTCGTTTGTGTTCTAATTCTATAATTAGACACCTTAAACATATGTCCCTCAGAATAATAACGCTATTATTGTTCGTTCGTTAATATTATATATTATTATTCGTTGTTATTCTAAGCATATAGGTACCTTATTACCACAAAACCCTGTTAGTCAGTTGTTTAGCCTAAACACCTTTTAAACATGACATTTCTGTATGGAGTTTGACATAAAACTGACATTAGACACGCGTTTAACAAGACAAGTGTGTCTAAGTTACACACATACTACTGCGCAGAATACTATTTGCGCAGAATTACTCGCATACTATTTGCGCAGAATTACTCGCATACTATTTGCGCAGAATTACTCGCAGTGAGGAAAGTTTTGTGTACCTATGATGGTGGTTTTGAGTAGGGGAAGACCGAAAAAACGATGGATGAACTGTGTGAAAGGTGATGTAGTTAGAAAGGGAATGAAGACTATTAGAGAAGAAAAAGACATGTTGAGCCGACCGCAAATAAATTGGAAAATGGTAGGAGAATTATAAAGTAATAAGGGCCATAAAATAATTGGTAAACCACCTGCTATTGCAACCTTGCGTGACCAGACGACACGAAGGCAAGACCTTTCCGATTCTAATCGATTTGAACCGAATCGATCCGATTGTTTAACACCCACGCGATGTTAACACATTCCTCAAATCACTATAAAGTTGAGCAACATACTTGAATCGATACGATTGATCAATTTATATTTGAACCGATGCCGCGATGATCGATCAATTGACTTATAGATGAAACTCGACCTCTGAATTATTGGATGATTGTAGATATTAAATCAGTCATCGTTATGGATGCTGGTCATATAAAGGTGGCAGTAATGTCCCCATAAATACTTCTTAATTAATTGCGAAATTACAAGTAAAGATTAATCGAAAAATATTGAAGTTAAAGACTTAACCCCTTCAGAACAAAATGACGAATTAGCACATTTTACTCCTACATAAATATATAAATATCAATCAAATTTTATCTAAAGTATGTCTTTCTCAGCATATTTCTGAAATGAAAGACTCATGCCTAACGAAGTTTTAAAACATAATTACGAAGAGTCGCGAAGCGTTGACAAGGTAGAATATGTTTCCACCACACATGGTCAATATCGGTCACTTTCGCCACCTCTCGGAGCACACTCGGTAATTATAATAGACGAGCATTGTCTACAAACTTTCGCTCAACCTGTAGCTCTGCAGTTTGGACGCCAAACAAGTAATCATTAATAATCTTATACCACGTAGTTAGAGAGTTTATTACTACGTATATGAAGTTAATGCACCAAGAAACATTATGCTGAGCAAAGTGAAAATAATAATGTTTAATTTTTATTATGATCTGTTTACGCACGCGTACATGATGACTGAATAGTGGACACTTAACATTAAGACGCTGGAGATTGAAGCCTAATACTAGATCAATTTGTCTGCGGATAATATTGCAGCACCTACAATTTTAGTGTCAGTCATAAATTTGTGGCTAATTGCTGTCGTCATTTTATGTTACAATCACAAAAAAAAATTTGGAAATATTTTTTTATCAGCAATAGTTGTGCGCTCGTTGATATCTTTTGTATTGCGAAAACAGTACCAAATTCTTCGCAAAACTTTCAAACATTTCGTCGTCATCTTTTTAAATTAATATTAAGTACAGACCTACGATTAATATCACAAAAGGTTGGCTAGTTTCAAATGCTAATATATACAGTTTCGCTTGGCGAGGCGCGCAAACGAATGCGCACGTCGTGCATACGTCAATGTATGATCGAGCACGTTCGGAATGTGGTACGAACTACGAATGGACCGTGTACGATGATTTCACATAAAAAACCGGTCAACTGTACGCGACTAGAGATTCCACCGCTAACACAGCCGCTGTGGATATGAGCTTCCTCTTTAGAACATTTACTCTAATGAATATTGAAAACCGGATGGAGACGCGTTGAAATATAAATGAAACTCTGAGCAGTTTTTAATGTCTTCGTCTAGTCCGTCTTATGGCGTTGATGTTATTCTCTATCTTTTGTCTTCACCTATCTTTTAGTTCAGTTGAATTCACAATACTTACTTCAGTTTACCAAGATCATCCATACTAATATTATAAATTCGAAAGTAACTCTCTGTCTATATGTTACCTTTTCACGCCTAAACCACTGAACGGATTTCGATAAAATTTGGCAAGGAGATAGATGGCATCCCGGGGAAGGATATAGGCTACTTTTTATCGCCATACCACGCGGGCGAAGCCGCGGGCGGAAGCTAGTCATGTATAAAACGTCTGTGACATACGGCCAAACAGGTGATGATTATAAAGGTTGCGTTTTTTTCTTTTAAGATCCGAATCTTACATAAAAAGTCACATAATCCGTGAGAAAAAAGGGTCGTTCATCTCATCAGTTTCCAAGAGTCAGCTCCCTAAACACTGCATTCACTACAAGCGCTTAAACATCTCCACACAATTCTTGTTGTCGCGTATTGTGTATCAGACCGGTGCCGGTGCTCGGAACAAGACGCTCAGCTGTACAAAGTGGACGTTTTTGCGCAGGAGTGAGGCGACGCGGGTCATGTACTCGGCCGGGCCCGTTCACCTTGCAATGCCGAGCACACCAGACATACGTATAAGTGAGGCTGTGTAGATGCTTCCACAATGCAAGCTGAGAAACTGCGACTTGAGTTTGTAGGCTGTTCTTGGGATAGTTTTAGTATATCAAGAGAATATTCTGTTGATATTATTGGCGATTGTTACCAATACATTTTTTTGGAAAGCACGTTATTATTAAAACTTCGGCATTAAAACAGATCCGGGTAAGTGCTTTGCAGGATTCTGAAATTATAGTGAATCAGGAAAATAGGTGAGGATCTCGTCGGAGAAACTTATCGGAGTTGCACAAGCATGCATCACTACATAATATTTAACAAAGTCCCACAGCCGCGTCTGTCTGAACGCGATAAACTCAAAAAATTCCGAACGGATTTTCATACAGTTTTCACCAATGGACGGAGTGATTCATGAAGAAGGTTTAGGTTTATATTTCATTAAGGTTTTTCGTAATGGCTGAAATATGACGATGATTGTTGAAGAGCTCGGAAAAATACATACCGACTGGGAGCGTAAACTAATAGATTTATAAAAAAACAATTATACCTACCGTGGGATATTCTCCGAAATTCACGCAGGCGTAATCGTGGGGAAAAACTAGTTACGAACTAAAGCGATTATCATTCATATAACTTACTTATATCAACTTTATAGACATTCCGTGGTAGAAACCTAATCAAATCACTTAATGTTATTGATGCAAGTTTGAATGCATGCTCAAATTACACGGCAAAGCTGCCCAAATACTTACAAATAAATATCTATATTCCCACGGCTACACGGTATTCTTAATAGTCTTACCAGAGGGCAGATGCTGCGGCAAACGGCAATAAACCTGCCAACCTTGAAGATACAGCATTACTATACAATAGCACTACTTGTTATAATAATTGTCTGATTTTTTACCAGCCAGTGTAACGTAGACAATCGAAATAAGAACTTTAATAAATGAAACTTATTGGTTGTTAGCTTGATTTGGTTCCTAGTTTGAATAATTTAGTAATTTAATTAATTGATTGCATAATTTCATTCGTAGGTCGCGAAGGTCCTACGCATATTAATTAACCCACGCATTCATGGCTTTGCTGATTGTAGAAATTCCAATGTGTGAGTTGGTAATTAGTATTGATAGATCTTGGTTGTCATCATTTCTTAAGTAGATACAATTAATAGTTAGAGTAGCTCATTTATTTCTTTGTAAGTAGACCGGACAAGATAGACACAAAACAGTATTGACAATTTTCGTCTCAACTAGACTTGAAAATAAGCCACAATAAAATTGTCTCAGTTTCAGTTACATTTCGTTCAGTTTAATGGTTGTTTATTATAATGGGTCGATTGACCTGCCAGACATGATACAAGCTAAAGGCAGTATATAAAGTTACGGTGGTAGTCATTGGTATTCCATAAGCACACAACGTCGAAGTGTCCGCTTTCTGAACTCAGGGTCATACGTTCGATGTCGCGTCGAAAACCTGCCTGACCTACAAGATTTGCGGTCTGCACGTAAAATTCGCCAATCCGAATATTATCATATACTTGCAGTTTGCATTTATCTGGGCCATATTTTGAAGTCACAGCTAAGTGTTCGGTAGAGTTCGTTTGCTAAGTGTAAACTATTTCTGCTGCGAAACAGGGACGTTCCTTGTAACATGTCGTCTCTCTGTCACACTAGAATAATTTATGGTTGCGTGTATTTATTAAAATCTACCAACTGCTGAAAAGGACAATAATTGTACCAACCATATTACAAACAAACAGAAGAACAAGACAGAAGTATCAATAATACTTCTGTCTTTGTTTGTCATTGGTACAACAAATTATTTTTGTAGGTATCAAGGCTTCACAAAATCGAGGTAAATAATTATTGGTAGCTCCAATTAAGTCTGGAGTATTTTCCTTCCAAGTACAAACGTATTATTTACGAACAAGGGCATCTCGTTAATAAAATAATGAAGCACCTGCTATATGATCTGCTGAATAATAATATCATCATCTTATATTGAATTCACAATAGGAATTAATGATACAGTCGGATAGACATCAAGCTATACATTTCCAGTATAAGCTGACCTCGCTTTTACGAAAATTCTACACAATGCGAGATCAGCATAAACTGGAAATGTATAGCTTGATGTGTAGCCGTGTGTACTAAGTGGCGCTTATGATAACAGTAACTTATACTCTAGTGAAGATGCTCTCATTTTTGAAAATGGAATGTTTAGTCCTTGCGACTTTGACATTATTTGTAAAGTACACAAATATAAAATATCAAGTGCGCTAAGAAACAGATATTTCCACGTATCGAAACATAGCGGGTGAAACCGCGGGGCGCAGCTCATTCGTATATAAATTCCATTTGTACTGTTTGTTAGGTCGAAAGTCCGCAAATTTATCTCCATTATTATTTATTCATATGTATTATGGTAACATTTAAAACGTTGTTTAAGATCATCAAAGTTGTATCACAAGAAATTTTAATGTTCATATTATGGAAAACAGTGTAAAATTTATTTCATATAGTTTAATCCGGCCAGAGGTGAAAGACATTTCTACAAATTAAAAAACAAAATACAAAATTATTTAAAATAATAATTGCTGCATTTAAATCTATTTTTATAACACGGACTTGAATAATACGATTAAATCATTCTATTTTTATAACACGGACTTGAATAATACGACCAAATCATTTTTTTTTACATTATCTCTTTATTCTTTCACTTTACATTATCTCTGTCTTACATTTCGGGAAAAAAAGGTGTAATATTAACGTATATTTTATGGCGTTAGATACCTTATTACTAAAAACTGGACTTTTAATTTTTACTTTCAACCATAAAAAAATCCTTACAGATTAAAAACCAAGATTTGTAAACGAACACATCACGCACATGAAGTAATGACTCAATTGAAATGGATCTCGTTAGCTGCGTGTGCGCATCCATCAGCGTCAACGTCAAGTTTCACTGCATCGAGGTGGACGCACTGGACACTGCAGTGTCCGTGGACATTGGACACGCAACGGTCGTGTGTCTGGACTGGCTAGATGTTTCGCACGCTTTTATCCTTTTCCTCGAAAGCTGGTATTAGTACTAATAGATGCTACGTAACAAGTTTGCAGCGTATGCCATTAATCCAACACAACTTTTAAGCCCCATTTACACGATACATGTTTACTTCCACAGATTAGCGCGTTCAATCAAAAAAACAAACTCTTCAAGCTTTATTATTTAAGTACCTCTAAATAAATTAAATTTTGTAGCCTTTATAACGTTGCAAACATTAACTTTTATAAGCTCAATGATACCAGTTTACAATCCACGAAATATTTTTATTGGTCATATTTTACTAGATTTTTAATTTGATTCTCGCACTACACTTGGGATATAAGTGTGAAAAATCCTGTAGGTTTACAAACTGGTTCTGATGACTATAAGGGCCAATTACACTGACGATTTGCAAGCGTGTTTCCAGCGAGGCGATTTTTCAGCGCACTCAGAGTGACGTGACTGTACACGGCTACATAAAGCTATACATTTCCTGCTGCTTCTGCGAAGCTAAATCCTAATCATAAACAATAGTATCTACTTAGACTGTTGTAAGTAATTTTGTCAGTTGCTCTTTCACCTGTTAAACGGTTCAAATATCACGGTACTCCTCTATTTTTACCCGACTACGGCGAAGAAAAAAGGAGGGTTATGATTTTACCGGTATGTATGTATGTTCATCTGTTCCCTCCTATCTTCTAAAGCACTCATCACAATTTGACAAATGAGGCATCGTTGGAAGCGTCTTGATTGTCCGCTGGTTATAGGGTATGTGACGTCACATTAAATGGCGACCACCAGAGGACATAAGGTCAGGAACTTAAAAAAAAATTGTTTAATCGTACCATGTTGGATATCAAATGAAAGGGCTTAATGAGCACATTTAAAAAGAAAAAAAAAATTTAACCCCAAAAGAATTTAAAAAAAAAATTAGTAATAAAAACTAAAACCCAACTACGACTAAAAAGGTATAAACAAGACCCCACAGACAGACAATCCGGAGTCACACGTGTTAGGGCATAAATCGAGCAGATTACGTGTGACTCCGGATTTTTAATTTGTCTGTTTTTTCAAATATCACGGTACTCCTCTATTTTAAGTGGACCAATTGTACTACTTAAAGACCCCATTTAAGTACTAAAATTACTAAATCCTACACTAAATCGCCAAAGACGCAAGGTCGCCTCAGTTCAACATAGATTTTAACCAATTCTAAATTGGAGCGAGAAATGAGTCTTTATTTCGATATTATGACCGTTACGGATGGATAACACGGCTTCTATTCGCTTGGCAAAAAGACGCAAACAAGTGCAAGACAGGTTAAGTCTTTGTAAGAACCGTACACCTGCTAAATTTTGGCCTATTAAGCACTCCAATCAACAATCTAGCAAGGATCATCCTTGCTATATGGGATAATTAGTTTAAAAAAAAAGGGACAAAGAACAGTTTAGAAACCTTTAGTAACAATTTATAATATATTATTATGCTTTTAATTAGAAGTGCTTTTAAAGCGTGAGCATCTTTCTGTTCGTGGATATAATAGGTTGAAACCAAATAGGGTACCAAGCGAAACAAAAACCACCTTTTCGCCTGTATCCCACGAAGGCTTAGGCAGATACCATAGTACACCAACATTTCGACAGCTTATTCCCATAAACCGGGAAATAACATGCTTAACTAAACCGACCTAACATACGCCATAATTTCCATTACGTAAAAACTAAAATTAGTACACTATGTCATACATATGACACTAATTAAAGGAAAAAATGTCTTTATAATGTGCATAGTTGCAAAATCAATGAACAAACCATAGTGACACAATGGGGCAACAATAATGAGAGTATGCTGTGCGAAACTTTGCAGTTTGGCAACGAACGTCGGCCATCTTACATTTCATTACGATTTGTTAGTGTTGTGATTATGAATGATGTGAGATTTTAGAAGTTTTGGGGGGGTGGACTTTGAGTCTAAGAAATGGAAGACGTATTTATACACAAGCCGTATGCCCAATGGAATGTTCCATCGGGAAAAATTATTACGAACTTTCATAGTTCTTCCTTTGAATTTTCAAAAATCCAACCTAAGTGCTAATTGCTCACCTTCGTTACAACAGGAAATCTTAAATTAATTTACTTACTGACTGTAAGCACCTACATGAATTAATAAATGAATTTAAGATCTTTAGTAAGTAAATAGATAATAGAAGATAAGTTATTTAGATAAGGAACGAAAACGTTGTAATAGATAGCATTAGCAAGCAGAAATATTTTTAAATATCTAAGCTTTTCCTCAAAACTGCAGTCATTAGTGGTACCCTAAATGTCGCTGATGTCGACTGATTTTCGTTCATTTTGGTACTCTAAGCGTCCACTGTCTAATGCGTTATTCAAACCTGTTTGTGAAAAGGCGATATCCATCTATATATTCAAAAAATATAATTAATATGTATGTAGAATTTCAATGTACGTCGAAAATACGAGCATTGACCATTCTACATGAGCCATTAACCGTCTCAAGTTCAGTGAAAGGCCGGAAAACTATAAGCCATGGAAAGAATTGTGAAAGGCAACCATAATAGCGATGAAATGATCTGAGAACTAGATGGATTATCCACACTTTCCAAGATTTATAGTTATTTGTTTATTTCTGGACAACCAATTTATATCGCTTATGTCATTTAAAAAAAGAAGGCCATACAAATATGGCAGCAGGCGGCTATTTTTTTAAAGTAAGCGGCACCGTTGTTCTCATATACAGCCTCGTACACGTTCACATGGCCCTTTACTGCATGTCGTACGTAAGACACTTCGTAATCAAGTGACATAATCACCAAATTATCTCAATCCGGTTAATTAAGTACAAATATTTTAAAATACTTCTGATTGTAGCAGGTAATATTTTTATTTTACATAATTTGACCGAAAATTCAGTTTGTAAAAATGACGTTTTTACAGCTTTTTTTTTAAAGAATGCAAAATACGTATATAGTAACCATCATTATCAGTCATTGCATGTTTCTACGTATTTCGCAGATATAATCCTCTCGTGTAGCCCATCCAGGTGTTCAATTTGTTGGTTTTTATGGAAATCAGCAATTTCTAAACACATGCTTGGTCCCACCCCTAGTGGGTAAGCTACGATTACCGGTGATTAAACCGACTATTAGAAGCTGCAATCACGCTTGACCGTGCAATATCCGTATGCATGCAATCTTGATTAAGTAATTTGAAAACACACCACAGTTTGTACCTATCTATGGTTTGTATGGAAGCAAATATCCTCGCTAACCTATCTATATACTCGTCCAGTCCCCCTGCCAGTAATTAAGACAAAATAATAGGTCTTTACCTTTGAAATTGCCGTTTTGTATGAAAAAATTTAAACGAATTTTTTTCATGAATTTTTTATTTGTATTAATCGAAGTAATCACCCATGCAATCAATGCATCTTTGCCATCGCAGTGGCAGTTTATTGATGCCCTTCTTAAATAAAGCAGCTGGACGGGAGGCAACAAATTCTTCAAAGGCATTTTGTACTGCCTCTCGGGTATTGAATTTTTTTCCCGCCAAGAAGTTATCCAAATTCTGGAAAAAGTAGTAGTCTGTAGGCGCAAGGTCTGGTGAGTAGGGCGGATGACGGAGAGCTTCCAACCCCAGTTCTTGCAACTTGGAGACCGTCTGCTGTGCAGTATGAGGTCGCGCGTTGTCGTGCAGGAGCAGCGGAGACGAGCGATTGACCAATGCTGGTTGGAGATGCGCCAGCTTCTCCATCATTGTGTTCAGTTCTTCACAGTACACATCTGCAGTAATGCTCACCCCGTTTGGTAAGAAGCTGTGATGAATCACACCGGCGCTAGACCACCAAACAGTGACCATCACTTTTCTAGGGGTAAGTTTTCGTTTAGGGCATTGTTTAGGTGCTGAACCAGGATCCAACCAACTTGCTGAGCGCTTGCGGTTATCAAACAGAATCCATTTTTCATCGCAGGTAACAATGCGGTTCAAAATTCCTTCATTTGTGTGTGCGTTGAGCAGTGCAAGGCACGTCTCGACGCGTACTTCGCGCTGGCGATCATTGAGTTCGTGGGGCACCCATTTGTCAAGCTTTTTTACCTTGCCAATTTGACGCAAATGGACCAATATTGTTTTGACGCTAACGTCGAAAGCTGCTGCTAATTCAGCCGTAGATTGTGTATCATCAGCTTCCACAATCGCCTTTAATTCGTCATTGTCGACCAAAGTCTTCGGACGACCGCGAGGTTCATTTTTCAGGTCGAAATTTCCAGAACGGAAGCGAGCAAACCAATAACAGGTGGTGCGTTGGTTTGTAGTGTTAGCTCCGTAAACGTCGTTGATGTTGCGTGCCGCTTGTGCCGCGTTGCTGCCACGACGGTACTCATATTCCATAATTACTCGAATTTTTAACGTATCCATGATGACGAAAAAGATTGAAATGCGATGAAAATGTAACACTAATCAATAAAGAAATGACTACTTTTGGAAAAAAAAATCCATGTTTTTAAAATCAAATTAATTTGAAATTAGAATTCTTAGCCAAACAAAAATTATTTTGATTTGAAATGGCCAGTACTGCAGAACGGCAATTTCATAGGTAAAGACCTAATATTAGGTTAATGAGTTTTTACTGCACGGCAACACTCACTAAGTGCACACATGTTTACGAAACTGTTGACAGCGCAGCGCTCTGTCTAGATTTTTTTATTTGGTCTGAGTTCTTAAATCTTTTTCTTCTAAATGATTATGAAAAAGAAATCTACCCAAACGTGTTACCTATTATATGCAGCTGTAAAAAGCCGAGATTGATTTGGATTAATTTGATCGAATCGTGATTGATTAAAGTGATTAAAACTGTTTAAATCCTTTTTCGTTATAAACTTTTTAAGTAAATCTCTGAAATTAAAAACTTTCTCCGTAACATTTATACGGAAATATAATAAATTAGTTAGGATTAATGTCATAAGTACCTATGTTTCATAATTTTTCAATTATAAAATAATTATTATTTACAAAAAGATGTTTTACCATTATGGATTTTACATGACTGGCTTCAAAAGTCTGAAACCTACTGAATGTCTTAAACTGAAAGAAACTGAAAAAAAATAAAAACTCATTTTATTTTTTATTATTAATGGCAGTTTGCTTATTTTTTAAGGACAACAGCCAGTCACCTGTTTTAGGCATAGAGGTATTTTAGGATGTAGGTAACTCTTTGGATGTGAAGATTTTTTTTAAATTATAGATACTATTGGAGAGGTTGTGGAAAGGCCTCCAAGAAAAAAATGTCTCATTCAACAACTATTTTGGTTAGATGATATTTCAATTTGTTTTTACCGTGATACACGTAACCAAACATTGCTAAACTTTCAATTGGCTTTTCTATGAAACCAAGAAAGCGGAATAGTATAAAAGAATTGTAGTCGGAAGTCGTGAGAAGTGGGTGTCGTCGTGCAGGAAAGCGGGTTGCCGTGATAATCACCCATTGTCGATGACGTGTAAATGTGGACACGTATTTAGGAATCTTCGTCAACGAAGTAGGCAAGGTTTGTTAAACAAAACAATACAAATTTTCTTTGATATTGGTAGTAACGACTTTGGACTTGGGGTTCTCTCAGGCACGATAAACGCGAAGGTACATAGATGCTGTTGAGCCTGAGGACTACTGTAGTTGTCCAAAGAGCCAAACCTTTACTGGCTTTTGGCTTCGAATCGAACAGAGAGCGTTCAATGTGCAGTCGCAACAATACCCCGCCAGAGAACGTACAGGAACAGTCAGCTCATCAAATTTTCCTGGCAGGAAGCTGAGCAACCAGACGTGTCCGTTTTACAAGAGCTTTAACAAGCCACCTGTCAGTGGAGCCTTGGGCTTAAGCATTAAGTATGATTAACACTACGTTGAACAATAGTTCTTTAAAAATGGTGATTAAGCATCTACAGGCCAGGTAGAATGGCCTGTAGATGCTTAATCACCATTTTTAAAGCTACATTTTGTACAACTGGCGTTTATTTGTTTGGATAAGCAAACATTGCATCCGGTCCCTCGCCAGGTAAGCCAATAAACAAACTATTCGTGTTCATCCCTTAGTTCCCAGATGTTATGCTTCTTCCGTAAATAGAAATCTTTCTCGAATTTCTTTGTTTATTCTTTTGACTTTTGGAGTCAATGAATAGGAGATTATCTTGGTGTCCCGGTGTTGCCCTCTGACATAAAAAATAGACACATATCCTTCTTGCATCACTTTTGCATTTAATCTAATTATATGGTAAGAAGTCGACAATATACCGAATGCTAAACGTGTTACGAATAAACTGTACAATTGTAAATATATAAATCCTAACTAATATTAAAAATGCGAGAGTTTGCTTGTTTGTTACGCTTTCACGCTAAATGATAGATTTCGCGGGGCGCAGCTAGCCTATAAATTGGTAGTTGTCATCAATCGGCTTCTTTTGAACCTAATCTGAAACTAACAGCTACTTATGACTACGCCCTCCAGAATCAGGAACCAAAAACATAGTTCACTTCACAACCACTTATCTACCATATGCAGTATGCACACTAGAAAGTCTTCGTACGAGTAATTCCTTCAAATTAACGTCCCACATTACATAAAACATCTATGTTCGTTGCATAAACCCAAAACCATCTCGTACTCACAGAATATTTAGTTATTTGCATAAACCACTTTCGTTGATCTTTGCATAACTTGTAAACTGACCGCCGAAGAAAACCGACGCATCAGCAATATGAAAGTCTCTCATAATGTTCATTCATGCGGATATTTTGAGCTCATTTAAAATCATTTCTATTGAATAATAAAATCTTTATGGTGATGTGCAGCAGGATTTATAATCTAATAGCGACCCGCCCCTGCTTCACACGGTTTGCGCTTGATAAAACATGGTACACAAAACCATAATGAATTATACACCTAAACCTTCCTCATTAATCACTCCATCAATTGGTGAAAATCGTATGAAAATCCGTTAAGTACTTAGTTTGAGTTTATCGTGTTCAGACAAACATGACGAGACGGGGGAATTTTGTTTTATAATATTTAATGATATGTAGTAATTATCGTGCATTATGCCTATTGCGAAGTACGCCTACTTGAATAAAACCATGATTGTACGTTACCTACATAAATAGTGCATAATTTTACACTCGTGAGTCGTGACTTTCATATCACTGTGTATTATAGCTGTACGTAGTATTTAACTTTACGGAGCAGAAACATCACGAACTTCATTTATTTGCTCATCTAATGATAAATTCTCTTCTCTATAGTAGTGAGCTGTTGGGCGCCAACTAAACTAAACATACTTAATACAATATTTTCCACTAAGAATATAGAACTAAATTCAGTTTGTGTGATCATAATATAAAAAATTACTTTTGCTAACATAATATTGTAATATACAATTTCTGGGAGTACCGTGCAGCGTTTTGCAGTCATTTGAAGTTGTTCGACCGAAAACATAAGACAATCGTAACAGCTCGTAATCCAACGTTTTCTATTCGTAAATGTTAGTTTCAGCATAGATAAATCCGCAATGATAACAATGACGTAATTTAAATTTACCGTCATCGTAACGCGGTAACTAACTATGTAGTTACTATGCATGTTCAGAGATGTTCACACAGATTTCGTCACTTTCACGATCGATTTCTCCCAAGCTTTCCACTGTTTGTCTTTACAAGATCTAATAGACTTGGATATGTAGATAGTAAGTCATTCGCTACACGTCTCTGGGACGCCTCGCAAACTACAATTAGGCATTATGCTAAGTAATTTTCTTCTTGGAGGCCTCATTGAACAAGCTGATAAGTGATAATAAAGTAAGATTACATTCTCTGTATGTAATTTTGTGCGCATTATGGGATGCGAAGTAGTGGTGGATAAGAAAATTTTGCAAAATTGCCTAAGGATTAAAAAAAGAATTCCTATCCCAGTGTTCCCGAGAAGATTGAGTTTCAGTTACCTACCAAAGCAGTATCTGGGGATAGTTTTTACCATGATTGTGCATTTTTTGCTGAGGTCAAACGGGACTCAGGACTGTAGATGTAAACACCGTTTTTAAACCACGGATTTTGGTTTACAACGGTTTATTTGCAGCTTTAACCCAAAATCTGTGGTTTAAACACCGTTTTAAATTTGTTTAACACGGTTTTAAAACCAAGGATTTTTTGTATTCCTGTTAAAACCTAACAAAATTAATCTCTTAGATGCTAAGCACGTCTAACGCTGAGATAAAAACATGTTTTGATGAGTTTTTACTCCGCCTAAGGTGGTTATAATTTAACAGAACCGAGGTAGCACATACCGATAAAAATATATGAGGAAACTTTGTTCCAATGAATGAACACAATAGTGAGGTATCAGAAAAAACTAAAATAACGGAGAATAGTCATACATTATCTGTACACTTGTTGTTCGCTCAAAACGATGTAGGTATTAGGTAAAGGATTGTAGTTAAATTCAAAAAGTTCCCATCGGGCTTAAAATAAGACGCTTCAACAAACAAAAAATGATACATAACGTATCATTTTTTGTTGAAGTTAAGTTTAAGTTTGAAATAAAGGCAAGATGCTGAAGGATTGGTCACGTAGGGACCTGTCTACGTGAAGCTTTTAAAGCTACCCCTATTAAAGAACGAGCAAAAAATTAAGCCGTCGCGTCCTCGCGAGCAGGTAGAAGACAAGGAGATACAAGTTGGCTTTTATCGCAAAAAAACATAACCCCAACTAGCGAAAAGAAACCAGAAACTGTCGGTCTGTCGTTACAAAAAGTCCGACGCACATAACAAGCAAATTGACCGTGAGATGTTCCAGTTTTTGCATATTACGCGCTTTCTGCAAATGTTTAACTGAAGTTTTTGTGTATGTCGATGACTTCTTGGTTGTAAGGGGACCCTCGTTTAAATTATTTTAAAACGTGGTTTGGCGTGTATCGTTATCGGTCGTAGTTTCTTTATCTCCACGTCTGGGTGCACAGGAGTAGCACGAAACAGTACAGTTACCCACACATTTGTTCGTGCCATTAATACGTGCATATTTATGCGTAACGTGTCTGCTCTAACGGTGCCTCGGCAAGGACTCGAAAGAATACGTGGTGCTACGATGATTTTTATTGAGTCCATTCCACTACTGTACCTTCGTAATGAAACAAGGGAAATGTCGCAAGTCATAAGATTTATTGATGATCAAGATTGTATGCGTTGGCGCTGGCCCTCGATGCTAAACAATCGACAATGAAAAATTCTAAGATGTTAATCAATTGTTTGTTTGGTAGAAGGTGTTAGTACCAGCTGTTCTTCAAATTTCTTAATAGTTTAAAGACTTCGTTGACTTCGACCTTGGTAGGTACTCAAAGTTGGTGCTATAAGATAAGGCAACTGAAAAGATGCTGTTAAGTATGCTAAATTTGAAGACTTCATGGTGACTCGATGAGGAAACTGATAAATAAAAAGGTAGTTAGTTCAAAATAAATTGACCTCAATCTACCTACTAACTACATTACCAGGGTAACTAACAAAAAAAAACAGTTTTAACTACTTATTTAACGTTTTCTTCGGAACTGTCAAGCACTAAAAATAACAGGTAAACAAAGATATGTCTAGCTTAAGTTAATACATGAATATTTAATTATTATTAATTCCTTACCTGTATGCTCGTGCGCTTTACTTCAATATAAAGCCAGTTATCCGTCGAAAATGCTATAGCCATTAAAGCAGCAGCCACGATTGCTGTAATGGTCGCTATGGACAAAGTTACCGCTGAGCAAGGCATTTTTACAACCTTCAAGAGACAGTAATAGATAGAAGAGGGCTAAGGGATATTATCACTATCACAACACTTTTGTATCCTAAAAGTTCACCTATACAGCATTTTCGTAAACACTTAACGGATCGGAGAACACGACAGCACACACACAATATAATAAAAACTCATATGAATGCGGTCATCGCCTGCAGCGTACCGAGTTCGCGCGCGAGACTTCTTTGCCTACTTCACTTCGCCTTGCCTTGCCGCTCTCTTGCGGATGTGAAACTTTCGAAAGCGAAGTAACTCCGCCAAGTGGCGGGAATGCAAATTAAAAAACTGGTTTTGGGATGCCAACGCTAAAAAATATTTGACGTGTGGTAATAATATTAACAGATTGAGTTTAGTCGTGAATAGTAAAAGTTTTCTTCTATTAATTTTTAACTTTATATTTCTAGACAATAAAAAATATAAATAAATTATACAGCTCATGTTTTCGTTCCATGTGTTTTCAGAGCTTTTTAAAGATTTTGGTGAAATGAAACGCTTATGTCATCTACAGAACGAAGTTTTTGGCAGGACGGTGATTAATTTTATTCCTCTGTGATTAGGGGCACGTGATAAGGCAGCCCGCGATATTAAAATTTTCTTACGATTTTTGCAATTTGCGGGTCAGTTTCAGGTTGTATGTTGTGTAAATTCAAATATGATTGACGAAAACCCTAAAAATTTTAACACCAGTGTCTTAATGCTCGCCTACATGAAGCCTTGTGCAAAAAAAAACTATTTAATACATAGAATTACTTACTTACAACGATTATTATTAATAATTAGTAATAATAATTATATATAAATAAATAAATTAGATACAAAATCTGTATAATTTAGTTATCTTTGTATCCTGGTTGTATAGAGGGTAGCAGATTGCCTCGTACAGAAGAATAGGAAATCTAATTTAACGTAAACTTTATGATACCTATTTAACCGGCTGACCAACGTTAGAAAAACATTTCCCTAAAATCTCGTAGTTATTGTTATTTTACTATAATATTATCGTACTGCGGCTCGTCGTTTTACTGCATACTTGATATTACCTACTTTACTAGTGCTAACACAAGATGTCATGAGTAACTGTTTTTTAGTTAGTGTCTGGGACTTAGCGCGGTATATTATAATTGAATCTACTGGCAGTTCTGTTTTTGATACCGAACCGTACCGTTTCGAGTACCTATCTTCAATCAAGACCTTAAATGTACCATGTTTTAAGCAAATAAATATCGTCGTTGCGACCTATTATGTGTAAAAATAAATTTTATGAGAAAATCGATAAAAAACATCTACTGAAAAAAACATAATGAAACCAACTAAAACAAAAAATATGCTTTTTACTTTGCTATTGTTAGTTGAATGCATGATTATGCATGCATATTGATTGATTGCTGTCGTTCATTCATTTTATGTTTATTCATTCGCTCCACAGAGTACTTTTACGCTCGATAGTCTGTGGCTCAATGACACTATTGGTATTGACACTCGATGTCAAAACATGAACAAGTCTGATCTGTGAACTAGGTAACGCAAAGAGAAAAATTGAAAATTAAAGATTTATGCATTAAAATTAGGCAATATGTCTGATTCTCCCAATACAGCAAAATATGATGACGTATTAACTTCAATCTTAGTCAATGAACAATCAATATTAGGTTTCCTCTCATCCATATTCGGCTTTTTAGCCCGAAGGTAAGTTTCACTGTTTTTGTTTACTTTTATACTGTATCTATGTAAATATAAAGGGGATGTTAATTCTCCTGAATCGGTTTCCATATTAACAAAATCACTACCTAGTTGAAGAGACTGGCTGGGCTTTCACAATTTTGAAATAAGTAGATACCTATTAACTATGTTCTTTGTTATGGGGTTTGGTTAATCTTAACTTAATCTTTCAGGTGGACCATTGTGCGTGGGCCATAATAGCGTCCGTCGGTGGTTAATCCAACCAGCCCACCTTCCCTCCAGAAATTGATTAGGTCTTCTGGTCTGTTCTGAACATCTGCTGTTCTGAACATTTTCTTCACGTTCTGTGAAAGATTTGTTTGACCGAGGGTTTCTGTTCTGATCAGGGCGACGCCTGTGCATTCAAAGAGCACATGCGCAACGGTTTCCTCAGCCTCCATGCACGCCCTGCACAGAGGACTGTCTGTTATGCCTATTGTGTGGAAGTGTTTGTTTAGCGAGCAGTGCCCGTGATGGTCCCCAAGTACAGGCCATTCCTGTCCAAGCGTAATCAGCATCTGGTTAGCCTCAAAGGATGGCATAGCTTCCCTGGACTGCCTGCAGCCTGGTTTCAAGGTCCACCAGTTATCCACTTGTGTGTGAGTGAACTCCTGTAGCCAACTGCGTAGCTGGTTGAAGGGGATGGGTACAATAGGTTCAGGTCCAGAGACTGACGTGCTGGATGCTCTCCTAGCTAGTTTGTTAGCTGCATCCTTAACTAGTGATCCGTTGTGTCCTTTTATCCATTACAGTGTGTTGCGGTTAGATACTGCACACACATTCACACACATCTGCAGACACATTCTAATGAATTGTGAGATTCTAGTGAGATAATTTTTTTTTTCCCTAAGGATTGGAGAACTGATGGGCTGTTGAAGAGTATAAGTATGTGGTTGTCAGTAACTCTCCTGGCTTCTATAGCGTAAACCACTTGTATAATGCCCACACACTCCGCCTGGTTGAACATTCCCAGAGTGCTGGATATATTTATGTTAAGGGTGTATGAGAAAACTCCTACTCTGGTTCCAGAGTCAGTCTTTGATCTGTTGTATACTCTCATCTCTTTCAGACCTGATTAGTCACATTGTTCTTCGTATTATTCTGTAGTGCTTTTGAAAGTAGTGTAGTTTCGGGGGTTTGTCGTGAGGTGATGCCATCATTGTTTGCTGTTTGATCTCGATCAAGTACCTAACCTACTACTTATAAATTCTTTCAAATATTTTCCAGGACCGATTTCTACTATGTACCTCAAGGTCCTTACGAAAACATGGGATTTCCCCCAGGAGTCGCTGAAGAGCTGGTGATCAAAGTCCTCAGAACATGTGACCCCAAAAGCTGGAAAGCGCCCAACGGTGCTGAGAAACCTTTCGACCTTAACAATGAGATCATGTGCTCCACTGTAGCCCAGGAGGTAGAAGTTGTTGCTGATGATGATGAAGCAACTACCACAGAACCTATTGAAATAATAGAAAACTCTACTAATGACCAACCAATACCAAAGACTCAATGTGAGTCTCCCAGTAATGTGACCAGTACTTCGAAGGCATTCCCAGAAGACTACAAACCTCCTGAGATACCGATACAGAAGAACAGTGACACATATAATGGTGCTGAGAGAGAGAAATACTTGTGGTCTCAGAATATTATGGAGCTAGGTAATAATATCACATAATTTTAATTTCATTTCAGCTGCCTATCTTGTAGGTCGTACTAATACCGTAATTTCACAAGGACACAAATATGTGATGCTAATGTGGTTCTGTATGTGTGAGAAGAACAATAACCATAATCAGAAACAAACAAAATCTATATTTGTTTGATTAGAATATTAGCTACTAGCTTGGCTTCGCCCGCGTGATATCTTTATTATTATTTTTATATTTTTTACACTTCAAAAGTATAGTTTCATCAATTTTCTGATGGATGGCTAACTGAGATCCAACAATTTGTAAAACAGGCCCTATATTAGCTACTTATACTAAATGATGTACGAGGAGCTCGTGGCTAAGTAATAACAGCCGCACGAGTCGATCCGTCAGGTTAGGCTAGCTTGCCGGGGTTGGTCCGTGGATGGGTGACCATCTACGTTACGTTACGTTATGTTAAGCCGTTGGTCCTAGCTGTCATTCGGTGATCTTTGGCAGTTGTTACGGGTCGTCAGAAGCCCGAAAGTCTGACAACCAGTATTACCCAGTTACTGGGTTGTGAATGTCAGCTGATAGGCAGTCGCTCCATGTAAAATACTGGTATTCAGCTGCATCCGGTTAGACTGGAAGCCGACCCCAATATAGTTAAAAGAAAAGGCTAGGCAGATTGATTTTATACTAAACGATGTACCATAATGCCCATTTTTTCCCAATTCCAGATGTGACTGTAAAACTTCCACCAGACATAAAATCATCCAAGGACCTGTCAGTGACAATTAACCCTAGTGACATATGTGTGTCATTACGAAATGGTGACACCATCATCAAGGATTCTCTGCCATACAAGATCAAGACTATGGATAGTTTCTGGAGCATCAGTGAAGGGAAACTGTTAATGCATTTGGGTAATAATTTAGTTTATAAGTTTTAACATACTGTCAAATAATATTCATAGATATATGCTACCTGGCTAGGTTTGAGCATATTCAAGTCCATTCAAGCAGAGCAGAAGCATAGCTATTTCTTTAAAAAAAAGCCATGTGCCTGATAGAACATCCCATTGACAATTTCTAAGATGTTCCTAAGAAGTTAAGATGTGTAATTGTTTCCAAAAACACAATGACAAGTCTTACTTTTACAGCAGTCACAAGTACCAAATGGTGAAAAATGGCAAACTTCAATACACAGTTGCATTCCATATTTAACCCCCAGTTAAAAAAAAAAACCTTCCTGAATGCTCACTTTCGTTGTAAACTCTTGTGCAAAATTCCATACTTATAGACCAAGAGAGAGAGGGGTTTAGGCTGTGCATTGTGTGTCAGTGAGTGAATTAAAATTTTTATTAAGGTGGATGCGCTAGGGTAGCCCGCGAAATTCAAATTTTCTTACGTTTTTTGCAATTTGCAGGTCAGTATCAGGTTATATGTCGATCTAATTATGATTCGCGGTCGTATCAAATATTTATTTTTAGAATTATAAACATAACAATCAATACAACTCTGTAAGTTCATATAATCCTATTGAATGACTATTTCATGAAATCATGACATTTGAGGATTATTCTAAATTAAGGAGTTGTATTGCTGAATTAAATGATTATAATTCTGTCAAGAAAAATTCGCGAACTATATTTTAACCAATATACAACCTAATACTGACTTGCAAATTGCAAAAAACGTAAGAAAAATTGAAATTGGCGGGCGACCTTGGCGCATCCCCCTTAAGATGTTTTATTACAATTTATAGAAAAACTTCAAGAAAGATGGTGGAATAAGCTTTTAATCAGTGAAGAAGCTATAGACTTGGATAAAATAGACTGTTCCAGACCTCTGGATGACTTGCCAGAAGACCATGTGGCTAAGGTATAGATGCACATCCAATCAAAGTTATCTGCTTATTATAATTCATTATTAATTTATGCAAGGCAGTAATTATAGATTTATGCCAGGCTTAGCTGTTGCATGTATAAGGCACAGACAAGCCATATATTTCATGATTATGTGAAACTAGCTCTGGCCCGCGACTACCTCTGCGAATCAGGATGAAAAGTAATCTATCATGTGCCAAATTTCATCCAAATCCGTTCAACTGTTTTAGCATGAAAGCTTAACAAATAAAAAAATATTTTTTTTTTATAAAACCTCCAGCTTTGAGGATACTTTGAAGCTATAAAGAATCCCACATACAAAGATACATAGATACACATGAAAACATCTGTGACCCTGTATTTTTGTCGCGCAGAAGGGTAATATTGCCAATCAATAATTGATTATATCTGCCTATCCAGTCTGCCAGAAATATAACATCCAAGTCGCGCTAGAAACTGTTTAACTATTAAAATGGATATTTTAAATTTAAAACCTTGAATTCTACATTCTTTTCTAGGTCCGTGAGATACAATGGAATCAAGAGAGGAAAATGCAGGGTCTACCAACAAGTGACGAGATTCGTAACATTGATATCTTGAAGAAAGCCTGGAACGCACCTGGATCTCCTTTCATAGGTCAGGAGTTTGATCCGAGCGTTCTGAACAACTCTTCACACACATTGGGATCATTTTCTGAACAAAAGTAATGTGTTATTAAATAATTTTAAACTTATTTTTGAGTTTGTTTGGATCATCATCTCAGTCGAATGTTGTCACTGCCGGACATAGGTCCTCCCCAAGCATCGCCATTACGACCCGTCCTGCGCTGTCGGCTTCCTGCTGATTTCGACCTTCACTAGATCGTCAGAGCACATTGTGGGCGGTTGGGGACACTCGAAAAAATATCTTCCCTATTTCAAATCTGTAAGTTTGCATTAAATAATTTTGTTATTAGTCGCTCAGCTCTATGTAGCAAATCATTCGATTGGTTTTTACTTAATTCGCCAAATTTTATATATGTAATTATAACAACATTTAAATATGTACCTGTACCTGTAGAACTAAGAACATACCTAATTGTTTATATCCCAATTATTGGCTTACGGCTGCAGGTATTAAGACAGATATTTAAAGCGGATTTAGAATTTAGAAAACATTACAAACATTTTATTAAAAATATTTATGAGTAACTTTACTAAAAATTATTTTAACAATGTGTAAGGTAACACGATATAAAATTAGAATCCTGATAGCACCAGCTTTCCAATCAATGTTTTGTCTTCTAACAGTTGGTGAGCTTGCTTTAAGTTAGCAGCGTTGATTGGGGTCAATGTTTTCGTCAGAGTGCATTTCAGCTTCCCCTCTTCCATCCACTGGGATATCTCCTTTAATAGCTCATAATGCCTGATCCTGTCCTCAGTATTATACTTTACCCTCGTAAACATCATCTCAGACACTAGAGTAATGCTCTTGTCTTTCAATGGTCTTAAATCTACCAGAGCACTGCTGTCGACAATTAAACATATTCTACCTTGAGGTTTGATAGCTTTCATCAGTGTGTCCCAATACGGTGCGGGGTCGAAATTGACAAGAATGAAGTCAACTCCTGCTCCAAAACCATTCGCTTCTAACTGTGGTATCAGATCCTGAGTATGGTTGAGAACAATGTCTGCTCCAAATTCGCGCGTAAAAGCTTGTGTTTCTGGTCGTGACGCAGTTCCAATCACTTTAAGTCCCAGGTTCTTACCGACCTGCGTCGCTACTGAGCCCACTCCGCCGGCGCTGTTGATGACCAACAAAGACTTGCCTTTGTCCTTCTCTGAGAGCAGCAAGCGATCGTAAAATGATTCGAAAGTGGTAAGCGAAATGACTGGCATAGCCGCTGCTTGTTCAAACGTCCAGGTGTTTGGTTTTCTTCCCACTAGAAATTGGTCAACAGCTATATACTGTGCGTTAGAGCCAGTTCTCCTCAAGTCGCCAGTGAAAAATACTTCGTCGCCGATATTCCATAAATTGGCTTTCGCTCCCTTGGAGACTACAATTCCGGCGCCGTCAACTCCCAAGATTCGTGGCGGATTCTCTGTATTAGGTTTAGGAGCGCGTTGCTTGGCATCAATGGGATTGACCGCCGTAGCCTTAACTTCAACTAATACATCTGATTCATTAACACTTGGTAAACTCACTTCTACGTCAAGGAGGCTGTCCGGATCTTCTATCGGCAAATATCTATAGAGTCCAACAGCTCGCATTGTTTTCGGTAAACTCGCCATTGTATTTAATAACTTAAGACGCGTGTGTATCGGTGGCTGTGAGAAATGTAACTGAAACAAAAGGTATTTTAATGTTATCATCACAATTTAATATCAATATCATAGTCACGCTTATAAACAACACAATGACAACGCGAAAAGTATGTTTACATCTCAAGTATCATGTCGGGTTCTTATCAAAATATGCGGTACTTGACTCTGGAGTAAATAATACTTACATAATAACACTGCATTTTAACCTACATACATTACATAAGTATTACAGTTTGCACCGAGTTTCCGTCATACCGCCCGCGTTATTGCGCTTAAAACTCAAAAACTGGTTCACCGAATTTACCTGGATTTATCTGTTTGTTTTTAATTCCCTATATTCTCTGTCTAGATTTTTACTTTTGTAAGTAAGTATATTTATTCATTTGTTACTCTAGGCAACATAGGGCAACACTTAATAATGAATTAAAATAACACTAATTTGAAAACCAACATACCTACCTAAATGTTATATAAGTACTATATAACCAAGAACAACCACTTTAATTTATTTTAACCATCTCGACTTAACGCATCGACCGCGTTTGGCGCTCCAATTGGCCCGTCACCAGTGAAGGCCATTGAAGGGCCAATCGGAACGCCGAACGCGGTCGATGCGTAAAATCGAGATAGTTAAAAGAAACTCACACTAGGGCCTGTGTACAATGAAGGTTAAACCACTACAATATTGACTAACTTGTAGCAGTAAAATTTAAGTAAAACTGAATTGTTCGAGAACTTTTACAATGATGATGATGGTGATTCCCGCATTTGAGAAGTTCGATTGATCAGCATTCTTCAATTTCAACAAACTTTTTATAATGCTTTTTATATGCAATCTCCAATCAGCCCGCTTGCTGAGTTGTGAAAATTAATATATTACAATAATAAATAAGGCTCGCTCTTCTTACTCTTACTTACACATAACTCGCGAAATATTGGTTTACTAAAAGGTACCCCTATGCCTAACCCTTCGGGGAATACAGGCCTGGGGGACTACCACTACCGCTTACAGAAGTATTATTTTAATATTACTTACTTCAGTTTAGGAAAGAGATGACGCTCTACAGGACGTATAGCCCCATCTCTTTCCCCCACGAAGTAAGAATAAAATAATACTGCTGTAAGGCCCCCTGATGTTATGTTTAGTTTACCTACAAAATAATTTGGTTCCTCAATAGAATGACGTATGAGGTCATCCATGTTTAGTCGTTGACGAGATTGCATTTTATTTATTTATTGATTTATTACCTCTGACATCTATCTATCTTTACAAATATTAGACCATAATATTCCAAAGTGTGGTTATGAACTATTATAATTTGCATCAATGGTAGAAGTACTACTTAGTTCGAATGGGGCGGAACCTTTTCTAAAATGTTCTCCATACCTGCCCAAACCATGACAATCGAATTCGACTGAAACCGGCGCGATTTTCAGACTTCGACTTTGATTCGCGTAACACCCACTCATTTCTCTTAGAGGATGTTCATTGCAGCTGCAAGAAAATGCCTTACATTCGTCCGTTTCGTTTAATCCAACAGATGTTTTAAAGATCTTCCTCTAAGTTGGTGGTTTTGACCATATTTTCTTGTGAGAGTGGGGACTTCTTCGATCGGACCACGATCAAAAAGGGGGCGATTATGGCCCTGTAGATTATATGGTCCAGTTAACTTGTTCACCTTACATGAAAAATCACTCCCAAGATTGAATGGCATTTTCAAAGTCCTCCTTCGGTTCTAATTGTAAAACGCCAGATTTCCAATTTTGTGTACTGTTGAGTTAAAGATGATGTACTTAATAAATTAGATTTGTTTTATTAAACAACGTATAACATTAACATAAAAACGATAGCACATTTTCACTGCATTACAAACTAAAATACGTATAGCTAAGGAGTATTTATTTTAAAACCTTATTAAACTAAAATCCTGATAGCACCAGCTTCCCAATCATTTTTTTATCTTCTATCAATTTGTGAGCTGCTCGTAAGTTAGCAGCGTTGATTGGGCCCATCGTTTTTGTCAAAGTACTTTTTAGCTTTCCCTCTTCCAGCCACTTCGAAACTTGTTTAAAAATTTCATACTGCCTGATTTTATCTTCAGTGTTATACTTCATTCTTGTGAACATACTTTCTGCCACCAACGTTATGCTTTTGTCTTTCAATACTGTTATATCTAAGGGAGAACTGCTGTCAACAATCCAACAGATTCGACCTTGAGGTTTGATAGCTTTCATCAGTGTGTCCCAATACGGTGCGGGGTCGAAATTGACAAGAATGAAGTCAACTCCTGCTCCAAAACCATTCGCTTCTAACTGTGGTATCAGATCCTGAGTATGGTTGAGAACAATGTCTGCTCCAAATTCGCGCGTAAAAGCCTGTGTTTCTGGTCGTGACGCAGTTCCAATCACTTTGAGTCCCAGATTCTTACCGATCTGCGTCGCTACTGACCCCACTCCGCCGGCGCTGTTGATGACCAACAAACTCTTACCTTTGTCCTTCTCTGAGAGCTGCAAGCGATCACAAATGGACTCGAAAGCAGTAAGCGTAGTGAGTGGCATAGCGGCGGCTTGTTCAAAAGTCAAGTTCTTGGGTTTTCTTCCCACTAAATATTGGTCAACAGCCATATACTGCGCGTTAGAGCCATTTCTTAATACGCTGCCAGTGAAAAATACCTCATCGCCAACGTTGAATAAATTTGCAGTGTCGCCCTTGGAGACAACGATTCCAGCGCCGTCCCATCCCAGAATCCGAGGCGATGTTTCTATATTCGGCTTCGGAGCGCGTACTTTAGTATCAATCGGATTTAATGCCGTAGCTTTGATTTCCACCAACACATCAGATTGCAGAACACTTGGTAAACTCACTTCTAAATCGACAAGACTGTTGACGTCAGTTATCGGCAAGTATTTATAGAGCCCGACGGCTCGCATTGTTTTCGGTAATTTAAACATTGTGATATCTTGAGCCACGTGTGTAGTGGTTGCAAGCAGAAATATAACTAACAATTTAAAATTGCTAATCATTGGTTGACAATCAATTCTCACCGCGTTATAATGATGTAAATTGTAATCGTCTTGCTCAGTGCGAATGCAGTTCATAACAATTTCTCTAAAAAAACCAGCCGGGCGCGGGCGTCGCGATGGGCGTGTTTACTCTGAACATAGGTACTCGCGCACCATGACTATACAACTTCACGTTAATCAGTTAGGCCTGGCACGTATTCAACGCTGTGTACTAGTTCGTACCCGTCATTCGTTCATACTAGTTCAGGCAATTAATTGAAAAGAAAATCGCGCAAAAAAAAAAAAAAAACGCAATCAGCTGTAACATGCATGTCAAGTTTCGGTTTTTTGCCAAATAAAGCAATTTTAATGCTGCTGTTGTTCATGTTATCTCTACTCGTAGATAAGAACGCTGCTATATCAGCTAACCTCATGTGTTAAATAGCAACCTGAGCTCTATAGCATTAATTAGGCAATCTATGTAATATTGAGATACAATTCGGATTTTCGGGAAATCCCCATTTAAAAAGTAGACTCCTTAAACTGTCTGACAATAACAGCACACTCAAATATAGGCAAAAACTGGAGAAACCCTCAAGCTACTGTAACTGATAGTCCCATCGTTACACTCGTGGATTCCAAGCTTTATCTACCTACTTACTTCATTTACACGTGACATTAAATCGTGTAAAAAAAACTATGAATAACTATTTGTGTCTCTCTAGCAATAATATACTAGTCTCTCTCGGTAGATATAATAACGTAGGTATATATTTGAATACTGTTAACATATTAATGTACTCCAAACAGAAAACAAAATGCAAAGACTGTCCTTGAATTAGATCGCACTAACTTCACAGTTCACATTATTGCATCGGCGCATTCTATACAAAATTTTGCTGATTAATGCTACTCAACTGAAGAAATGTTGACTAAAACGTCACTATTAGGGTGAAAAGGTAATTCTTATTCTTATTTTGATTTCATTGTAGCTACATAAATGTTCCTATTTCTATTCCTACTAAAGGAAATAAGGTCAGGGTCAATGCCATGATAATAATATGCCTTACTTTTCTTCTATTCCTTCACTAGCGTCCAATCCAAAAACAATAATCCATCAGTTGCATCGTAGTCTATCTCCTCCACAGATCTTCTCACTGGAACCAAGGAGTCAAGTTCGTTTTTTAATCCCAGAATTCCCAGAGTTTCAAGTGATTGTTGTATCAATTTGGAGTTTGACATTTGCACCTGTCAAATTAGTCTGGGATTAAAAAACGAAACACTAATCATGGCCCTATTGCCTTCGTTAGAGGTTCTACCACTGCATCATAGCGAATGATCCTACTTACAAAAACCACTTAAAATCCAACATGAATATCGTGCAGTCTACAATGCTTTTATCGATAAAATTGCATTGTAGCTGCTCCTCGATTTTTATTGTCATCTTCTATCAAGTCTTGATTCCTAGTTTCCTATTGGAGGATGTTCTCAAGCGACCGCTCTAAAGAAACCTCTTCATCATCATCCTGTCCTTATCCCAAGCATTCCTTTTATGGACGGCGTCTTGCAAACCGTTGTTGAGCGAGCTTTTGTTACGCACAAAACGTTAATTCTTGAAACATTATCACAGCTCGCATTTTATTAACATAATGAAACGGTAGTTACCCATCTGTACCTAATTACCGGCAGATGTTATAATAAGCTACAATTTTTGGTTTTCCCCACTACTCATTACGATAATTATCTAAAGTTAAATAGTATTCTTATCGTATCTTATCAATGCGAGTAGCTCAACAATTTATATAAATATCGTTAGTGGCATCAAGTAGTAGCGGAGATAACTTAGAGCCTTGAGGGACTCCGTCGCGATGCACATAACAAGGGTTCGATATTTCAAGTAGAAAGCGAACCTTCAGAATCCTTTTAAATCTCTTTTATTACGTCGTATTATGGACTAGTGTGGCACTGGTAGTAGTTGTGGTAAAGGAAAATTTAAAAAAAATGCTATTGTGTCAGACCTTGTCGAAGGCTTTTGCTAAGTCCATATACCGATAACTGAGAAATTGAAGATGCAGTAACTTAAAGCCGCATTAAATATGGAATTCATGTTATTGAGTATAGTATAGAATAGTGTTTCATCGACGTGTGTACCCATAGATCCCCTCTAGATCTATAAATGTCTACAAAACCCCAGAGAGATATCCAGAGGTATAGACATACTAGTAGTCTGAGAACGGAAATGTATTTGTACTTCTACTTACATAAACAAATCAATATTTCTGAAAATCTATTTCATCAGTGTTAAAAAACAACGACTGGATGGATGCTTGTACATTTATTTCTAATAAGATATGGCTCCTCTTCCTCAAAACATTACGTTCTTTACATACAATTATTAACATTTACACAATATAATACAAGCAGATCATAATATATCACAGAGTACGCGTAACAATTCACAATATGCGAAAAATAAACCTTTTTAAAATATTTTGTAGCTTCATATTACGTCATATTTAATTTGTATAACAATATTTAGACTATTTAGGGTAATATACTATAAGAATGAATAGCAAGGTGAAACCATTAATCTAATATAGTATGAAAGTAAGTATAAGAAAGACGGTCTTGGTATGTTGTGGAATGACAGCTCACTTCACCTAAGTTTTCACGGTTATTAAGAATAATCCGGTAGTTCTAAAATATTCATGAATAGGCTGAGCAGTGAGCGAATGTGTGTTGTTGCTACGTGAACTTATTTTATCCCATTGATAATTCAAGGAACTTTGTACAAGTGCATGTATTTTGTAAGAATGTGCCTATCTATTACTTATCTAATTAACAAGGTGAATGGGCAATTTTAAACTCATCTAATTATAACTGTAAATCTGAATACCTATAGGTCCCTGTTGTAGGTACCTACCAGGTAGCTAACGTACCTACTATTTAGCTGATTGGTACAGATTTATAATTAATGGTAGATTTATTTGCGCAAACATAGTATTAGTAGCAAAGAGTTGGTTGACCTTTTGGTATAAGTATCATAAGGTCAATGTACTTAATGAGCTTGAAACAAAATCAAATCTTAACAATAGCAAAAAATATTATTATAAGTGAAGAACTTTGAATTCAGGATTAATTTTAGGTTGCGTTTCACACGTTGATACACATCAAAAGTATTTTTATAAACTGTAAATATTTTTATATCGTTCAATTCTAAAACATTATAAATGAATAATATTAACTTTATAAAAATACTCGAATATATAATCAAGAATATAAAAAGCTGCCTTGTTCAAGATATTCAATTGAACTCCGTAGTTTTTCTTAATTATAAATCACGACATATTTTGGATAGATACATAATACAGACGATTAATCTAACATTATGATTAAATAAGTATCATGTCGAATTTAATTTGCTACGAAACTTCACACAAGTGATTGGTATCGATATCTAATCACGATAACAAAAACCATATCCCTACCCATCACTTTTGAGAAGTTTCGCTAGTTAATTTAATTCGATCTTGTATAATTTACAACTTCTTACGTCATTCAAAGCAGGGATTTAACATCAAGCGAATAATTAATGTACCTATCTTTTTTTAATAAACCAGTAAAAATTTAATATTTATTTATTTATTATAATAAATATTAAATTTGACACAACAATTTAATATTATACATAGGTAAATGTAAATTCACAATAACTTTGTAACAACTGCGCAATTTTTTATTTAACTATTTAGCCGACGTTATCAATAACTTCACCTCAAAATAATGATATTTTATTATAAATAGTCAATCAATACGATAATAATTGCTATCATTTATACAATATTATTTTACAAATTATGGTGTTTTTCAAACAATTTCTGATCCTTCCATGTTTGATATGAATTCTCCGTAGATTTTTTAGATGCATATATTTTTACAATTTATCTAGGTATAAACCAGGTACAATTTTCGTAATAATTTTGATAATTTATGATGGATATTGGTACCAAAATTTATAAGTAATAGAAGAACAATTTGATATGTCCTGGCCATATCCACAAAACTCTTGACAGATACCATTTCTTCTTCGTATTAAGTTTAATACTGATAATTATAATTTGTACTGATAACATTGATTTTGTACGTAGGTACTACTTATAACGTGTTAATTAAGTGTGCATATGTAAGCCACTTTAATCTCGCACACTTCTGAAAACCAGTAGGTACTTATTTATAAGTATATAGGTTAGGTATATACTTATTTAAATAAAAATATTTTGATTTACGTACCTACCTACTAGATATTGTAATCAAGGTTTCAGGCATTTTATTATAACACTAAATTATAAGCTAATTATTTAACGCAACCGACTTCATCTAAAACAATGTAGGAACCTAACTTAAAAAAAAAAGAAACTGCCTGGAACTGTCACTATTATTGATTGAAACACATTTCACGATTTCTGAAGAAACAATTAGCATGTTCTATACAAATGCGGACATGTAAAGTAGGTCACTGAATTATGGTAGGTACTTATGGTTCGCATTTTCACTCGTACTTACCTACGTCCTGAAACTTTTTCTAGTAGGTAACAAAACGTTAGTTTACAGAACCGTGATTGTCTCATTACTATTCACTTATGTCGTGACTTTCTAACACCAAACATGATATTTTATTTTATTTATTCTTCTAAAAGCGTACAAATATATAAACTGTTATATGTTAACATTAATTTGAGACTCCATTATTCTGATTTCTCTTCACAAACACAATATTATAACATCTTTTACCTATACATAGAACTAACTGTCATCATACTCTAAAATTCTATCTGTTTAGTATTTCTGTCACAAATATGGCAAATTGTAACAAAAATTCTAGAAAGCAGAAATCAATGCACGGCACTATTATTAAAATTAACATTTTAATACTGACTTTAGAATTGCCTTACGATGTCTTTAGTAAACAAGATAGGTACGCAACAACCGCAAGGAGCATCTCTACGGCTTATAATTATTACACTCATAGCATTCAAAATCAAATCCTTCCCAAAAATAGTCATTTTGTATATAATAAAACCAATCTATAAGTTTACTGCACCGCGTACTTGCAGAAGTCATGGGCCCCGGTACATTCGACGCTGGGCCTGTGAGTAGAGTCCCATATGCCAGGGCCGCATCGTTGACACATCCCTACCAGCGTGCAGGGGATCCGGACTAGCTGACGAAACTGGTGGAGGAGACCCCTGGCCTTGCGTAGGATGAGGCGTCCATCCATGTACATTGCTGAAATATGATTAAAAAAAGGAACTGTTAAAAAGGCTCCATATATCTGCGAGCTGTGAGCTCATCTGTTATCAGAAACTACTTACTCCAGAACGATGCTTAATCTCGATTTAAAGTTAATCGTTTTAGAATGGGCCTTGATCGCTAAATTCTATCCATGACTATCCAAGGTGTTCCTTTCTTAGGAGCCAAAAAAACACTAAAACGTAAAAATAACTTTAATTTCGGAAGTCGGTGTCTTTGCTTTTCGTTTTTTGCTTCCGACTTCCGAAATTAAAATTATTTGTCACGTTTTAGTGTTTTTTTGGAAGTCGGCTTTTTTTTTTCGTAAAAAGTTTTTATTTTTTACTTTTTAGTTTTGGTACCTACCTCACAAAAATTCAAATACCAGTACCTGCTATGTAAACGTAAATAACAGTGTCGGAGTCAAATAATGTCTACATAGTCTAAGTGGGAAAAAATACGTAATATTGAAGATAACTCTAAAACTACGCAAGCAAAGATAACAAAATTTATAAGGGACCACCTCGGAAGCATGACCTAACAAACAAAAAAAGAATAAAAATACGATTTATAATTGGCGGAGTAATCGCGTAATGTACAAAAAAAAACATACTGACGAATTGAAACCTCCTTTTTGACGAAGTCGGTTAAAAACAATGACTCTTGTCGACACGACTGTTATTTGTCTCAGTATCCTTAGATGTGGAGGAGTTCTTTACGTACCTAAAGAACTGAAATGCAGCAGCATCTCGTCAGTATTGAGGTCCTGTGCGATGACGTCATCCGCGTACACGGCGATGATGGCCAGGCACAGGAAGAGATGGAAGTAGTCCGTCTGGTAGTTGGCCCAGCATGCCTCCCACATGCGAAGCGCCACTGCTTCCGTGAACTCGCGCTTGAAACATCTGGAATTATACAAAAAGGTTGCGTTGGGTTAGGTTTCCAAGAGTATTTTCCACCCCGTAATACGAAAAAAAGAACAAAACAAAAAAGTGGTTAGGTTAAGAAGTGCTTGTCTGCCGCCAAACTTTTTAAAGTCAGAGGAGTGTTTTATTCTAAAATGGGAAAAGAGGATATAAACAAATAAAATTTAATTTCTTAACTAGCAACTGGATTGCAAATTTTTTTTAGGCCTACCTACACTTTTTTTAACATCTTCAATATTAACAAAGTGGAAGGTTTCTGTGAAAAAACCCAAAGGTCAGACTTGGGATAATCTAATAAAATCCGATGTAGTAGGCAAAAGCATAATGTCAAAGGATCGTACATCTTCTAGGAATAATTAAATTCTGTCTGGCTTTGATCCTACCTTCGTCGATAGTGTGTGGGTTTTGCGTAGGATTCAAGTTGAATGAAGAATAACAAGTGAATGAAAAAAAGATAGAAAAATGGGTTTATGTGTCACAGAAACACGTGCATGCAAAAAGATAGATCAAAGTACGAATATGAGATCACAAGTATAAAGATAAATAGTTGGCAGCTGCACTTCATGACTGTGACAAGAAGGCTTCCACTCAGCATGATGCTGTGCTATGGGGATCCCACAGCACAGCGCTGATTTTCAGTGGTCACCCAAATGAGCAAAGGTTTCCTTATGACATCCTACGACTACGAATGTAGGCGCCTACGCACAGATTAAAACCAACATAGAGGGGGAGAAAACCACGAGGTGATGGTTGGCACACAGGAAAGGGGATATTGTATGGCTTCCAGTCTGAGGGCCTATTAAACAAGCTTTAAAAATTGATAGGTAATGATTAATCCACTTGACTCGGCCTAATCAACTCAGTAAGGCCACAGATTAATAGTAAGGTCATTACTTAAATGACAAGTTAACAAGTGGAGGACAAAATTGCTTATATTTTTTTAAGTTAGGTCAATCAATCTGCCTAGCCTTTTCCCAACTATGTTGGGGTCGGCTTCCAGTCTAACCGGATGCAGCTGAATACCAGTATTTTACCATTTTTTTAAGTTAGGTAAGCTGTGGTAATGGCAATTGCCGAGAGACTGATACCCGGATCGAGAAGTCCCGTGTAATAAAATAGATCATTTCAATTTCAACCTAAATGTTGCAACGTTTACTTGTCTTGTCTTGCTAAAATCGATGGGTGTGAACCAAATAGGTTGTATATGCATTGGTGTCTGTGAACCATAGATATCCGTGGTGTGAACCAACAATAGGCACCCTTGCCTTCCACCTAATACTTACAGAAGTATCCAACGATGACAGAACAGTAACTCCATAGCATCGACAT
Source organism: Lithophane ornitopus (assembly GCA_948473465.1). Classification (NCBI taxonomy): domain Eukaryota; kingdom Metazoa; phylum Arthropoda; class Insecta; order Lepidoptera; family Noctuidae; genus Lithophane; species Lithophane ornitopus. The sequence continues at coordinate 12,902,142 of OX419622.1, read as the reverse complement.
GTTTTTCCAAATGCTTGTAAAAGTGTGGCAACATTATCCTTATTAGTTCGCGTAGGTAGCTCTGAAAGCAAAATGAAATGCGTAGGAGTTTTCAATAACGTCATAATAAAAAGTATTAACATCGTTGTAATCTGTCTGATATAAATAGATATGATAGGATTATAATGTACCTGTCACTCTCTAATTATCAAGATTATTGGTCATTGGTAGGTATTGATAGGGCTGGGATTATAATTTAAAATAGTGACTAAGAAGGTAGGTACAAAGAATGCTCATTATACTCGCGACAATCTAAGAAGTCTGTTTTGACGTTTCATTCTCTTACTTGTAATAAAACGTTAAGCCTAGAGAATCAGTTTTAAGCAATGTAGATAAGTCATCGATTACAAACTCTCTAAGTATGTTTAATCGATGTCTCAAGAATCAGTATATAATAAACCAATTTTTGTTTTCATCGTTACACAAAGGATTTATTAACCTGTCAAAACGGACTTCTTAGATTGTCGCGAGTCTAAATGCATCAGGAAATATGTACCCTACATTTTCTTAAATTACTTAATGTTAGACAATATTAAGCATTTTTGTTAAAGGCAGGTTACGACAAGCTAACAAGGCTTTATTGATTTGGCTTCAAAGCTCGCATACATATTAAAGTCCAGTATCCAACCGACTATTATGTACTTAAACGTACTGAAACGATAAAGTAAACTGAATTTATTAGGAATCATGAAAATATCTTTGCTCTGTAAACTCCGTAATTATTAAGTAAGAACCTAATCACAAAACTGTGTTTTAAAAGTTGGTTGTACTGAACACAATTGAACAACTTATGCAAAGTAGGTACCTACTTATAAATTCACACAATTTTAGGTAATACCCAAGTGGAATTTTTTTGACAAAACGTGTTTATCCTTTTAAAATAAATTTAATAAAGACGAAATTAAACAACAAAAGGTCTTAAACATTATGTTAGAACGAAAAAATTATGTCACGGTAAAGAATAAAAGCCGACACCAATGAAGCTATACGATAACTATTCGTTTACCTACATTATTCGACAGTAAACAGTTGTATCTTACAAGATTGTTATCCATATCGTTGTCTGTTGGTGTGCAAACAAATATGGCCCGCTGCATCAGACCCACGAAACACCAGAATGCTTCAGCCTCACATTTTATCTCGCACAGCACTGGAGCTAAGAGGTCACTCATTCCTTGCGTATAGCTGGAAAATAAACTTCATATCTGAAAACACATAATTATGTTCCTGCTTCACCACCTCCGAGTACCGAAACACTAGCAGGTATCCATCAAAACAATGGAATAGAATTCGAATGTAACCCTACGCCAGAAAATGTTGCCGGCATTTTTCCGGAGGTGTAACACAAACAACAATCTCATTACTATCTTCTCCAAACTGTGCAAAACTGTAGATGACGGATGACATAACTTGATCACGAAAAGAAAAAAAAAAACAAGTTTGCTATGAATCCTCGCATTCTTTTATCTGTCCAACAAGATGAAGATGACCTTGTCGAACAAAACAGATGAGCATTGAATGCGAAACGACTCCATACACAGGGGCCATTGACGCAGCATTTCCAAGTACCTATCTATTTATAGTCATTTATTTCAGTAAACTGTTGGGTGTAGGTAATTAACGCTTAATATGGAACAATATGCGTCGCAAAACAGTATACAAAAGCCGTTGTGTCTAGCATAATCAGCCTGTGTTCCGACTGCTGGGACACACGCAATTAGTAGAACAAAACCATTAATTATCCTTACCCTAAAACTGGATTATATACAGCGTAGTTCAACAATATATTCTTCATAATTTCTACATTATAATTATTTTCTCCGGCGAAAAACGGGTTGCCTCTGTCAGTTCTCACCACATCTTTCTCTATCACGCATTGTACCGTCTTCCAGAATACTGCGTGTTGCTCCGGAGTCATCTTTTCCAGTCTTCTTCTCGAAATTTCTTCATATTCTCTTGCCCTTATCTGAAGAATTATCTCTCTTTCGTCATAAGTAGAATTGTATGGGTAGCAGTGTAAGAGGAAGGGCCAGACTTCTCGCCTCAACTCCTTGTCCAACCCTCCGAAAAAGACACATTTCCTCAAAAAGAGATCATCTTCGATCACTCCCTTTCCATTCATTATTTTCCCGTAGAATAGTTCGGGGGAGATTTTCGGCAGTTTCCCTTCTTCAGGATGTTGTTCAGACTTTTGTACTTCCGGACGGCATACCATGAAATGACGGTAGGGCAGGTTGGGCTCTTCAGAACCTGCAGACACAGTGCCTACTTACGTTAGTAGAGTTCAGAGGATGCAAGTACAATAATTGAAAAGTTACTATAATTCTGGTAGTCTAGTTACCTGGAGTAAGTTTGATGTTGTGTAGCAATGAGTGCCATCGATGGAGCACTTGTGCCAAATGATCCAGTCCCCCATGGTGGAAATGAAGGATTTTGTACTGAGACTCCCGGGAGGCTACAACTAGCTGCCCGCATGTGCAGTTGTCATCGTTGAAGAATAGCCGCAGTGACCGCATCTGACTCAGGTCTACTGAGAACCTGGAGAAAGTAATTGTAGATTGAAAAGTATCCAAGATGGAATAGAATAAGAAAGAAGGAATACGATAAGAGACTAACATGGAGTATCTAGACTAAACATTGTATCATCTCCTGACACAGCTAATAAAATTGCCAAGAAACCATAAAGAAGATGGCTGCTTGGGTACACATTAGCAGTAAACGAATAATCTGATCTAGATGCGTGTTTTCATGCGGCACTAATACACGTAACGTATACCGTTAACAAAACTGAAGACTCAAGAAAAAATTGAAGCAAGAAACGTTACATGTAAATGATTCTACTCGTGCGTCGTGTATCTCCTACGCGAACCGCAAAATTTAGTACTCCGGAATAAAGATTAATGTGTTCTACGTTCGCAATAAGTTTAACTTTGCTAGTAGCTTTCGTCTCTGAGGAATTTAAGACTCGCTGACTTGAATATCTAGGTACCAAAATGTTCAATTAAGTTTTCTTTACCTGCTATATTTGATATGGAAATATAGTGAACTAAAATCTAGATTTAGAAGAAAAGTCTGTTGTTGTTTGTTTTGTTATTTCGAAGCAGTTATTGATGATCAAGAATTCAAGACCCTCATATTAATTTAGTTAGTGTCTAATCGGCGCAAAAGTGTTTATTTTCCAACTAAGAAATGCTTTTGTACGTATTTTTCTGTTCCTTTCTTCTTGTCTGTATCTTATTATGTGTGTGCATTAATGGTTAAATCCTTATCCTTACATATTATAAAACAAAGTCCTCCACCGCGTCTATCTGTCCTGTTCGCAATAAACTCAAAAACTACTGCACCGATTTTCATGCTGTTTTCACCAATGGATAGAGTGGTTCTCGAGGAAGGTTTTAGTATATAATAACTGACATCCACGCGGGCGAAACCGCGGGCATCAGCTAGTAAATTTTCGTCACTAATAAATTCATAAGTTCATCACCCTATAAGTATGACGGTTATCATATTCTAGGTACTTAATAATGCGGTATTGACGCTCGGAATCAGGTCATCGAATAAATAAGAAGCTGAACTATAGTAGGGCATTTAGTTGTTGCCCTCTACGTAAAGTATGTCACGCTCCTTACACGATATATTAATTAAGTTATCGAGCCGTATCATGTCACTGGTCCCTTACATGGAGCGCTAATAAAAGGATCAATCCTTAGAGAATATCAACACAAGCTTTTCTGATGAAGTTTTCGTGTTGCAGTGAAGTGTTTATCAGGAATATTATACAATTTTGGATCTGGAAAAATAAAAATGTTTGGGAAAATCTTATCAGTGCAATTAGTTATGCCAAGTTCCAACAACTAAGGACTTGCTCTGGCTTGCCGCCAGCTAGCATTTAAAAGGGTAACACGAGGTACCTATACCTACTTAAAGTTTATAAAACATTTCTAATATGTAGTTAACCTCATTCAAAATCTATTCATATATTCTATGAAATTCATTATGTCTGAATATTACGATTCACTTCACTTGCATAATAACATTCTTATATTTTATTCATAGCTATAGAGACATGCAAACTGCGTCGAGAGTCTTAGTGCACGTTCCAATAACACTTTGACCTTTGTAGTTTCTCTAGAATCTAGATCCTTCTAGTAGAAATTTTATGACCAATTAGCTTTTGCCCGAGGCTTCGTCCGTGTGGATGTCGGAAATTATCCCACGGGAATGTACCTACTACCGGAACAAAAAGTATCCTAATTATACCTACATACATGTCCTAACGATTAGGGCATATATATGTATAGTTAGGATACTTTTTGTATACATTTATACATGCGAAAGCAACTCTGTCTGTCTGTCTGTTAACTTTTCACGCCAATGCGACCGGTGAACGGATTTGGAAGAAATTTTGCATAGGTACGACACTACGACCTAAGATAACCCAGATCATTACCTAAGCAAAATGTCATAACATAACCTAACCCAGATCATGTAGGTAACCTATGCAAAATGTCATCCAAATCCGTTCAGCCGTTGGCGTATGAATGAATAAGAATGTCTCGCACATTCTCGCATATTCATTCAAGAGGGATGAAGTTTTGAGGGTATAAATGAGTTGTGCGAGCAATAATGACATTCTTGGCACGGCATAATGTGCCATGAGCCTGGGAGGAATGCAATTGATGATAGGGATACCGATGTGGGTAGGTAGGTATGTGACCTTGACGGCTAAAGGATCGTTGATAGTGCAAATATAAGTAACGGAAAAATATATGCGGTGGCTAAAGTAATATCATGCAGTGCAAGAAATAACCGTAAGTCCAGTCCAGCGTACTCAGGACTGTCAGCCTCTCTTTGCTGCCTGCCATTTTTTTTACAACATAACTTATTCTCATATACATGTATAAGTTAATAGTTATTTGTTGCCGAAACAGAACTGGGGAAGGATCCATGCAGAGGCGGCGTAAGGCGTGGGCGACGTGGGTGTCTACGGCCTCGCGGTCCGAGGGGTCTCGCACCTCGAAGGTTCCTCCAAGGCCTCGCGGTCCGAGGGGCCTCACACCTCGAAGGTTCCTCCTAGCTCTCGCGAAATGTACCTCGCCCACACTAAATTTAGATCTTGCCCCGCCACTGGATCCATGCCGATTCTATTTCGAGATAAGTACCTATTTCATACCAGAATAGTAAGTACTTCTTATTTTTTAAGTTTGTTCATGTAAAACATTAAAAAAAGTCCGAAAACAGGGTATAGGTAATAAAAAGTTGGTCAACATGTTTGCTAACAAAATATGCGAGAAATGGTCAACATTTTCCGAATAATGGCATGATGCGATTGTTTGGAAAGCAGGAGAATGTAGTAAGTACGCATGTCTTTGATGAACTAAGCATTGGACAACCAATGAGAAAAAGTATATTCCTAAAGCATTATCCTACCATTACCTGTACATACATAAACTCACGTCTTCTTCCCATCCCCATGGGAAGAAGACGTGAGAGCAGGCAGAAACTACAGAACGCCACCTGCTACGAACCTACTCCTTTTGCTTCGCTAGATTTATGGCACTAGATAACACGAAATATGGGTGTAGGTGCTATACTTCTGCCCTACCCTTCGGGGAACACTGGCGTGATGTTGTTATAGATCTTCACTATTGCTTCATGCATAAAGGGAAGGCGAAAAAGGTCATCGACAGAGAGGGCAGCCTGTTTTTTATATTTCTATGGAGGCAACAAAACATCCCCAGGATGTCAGACGCCTGTCGCCCGCGTGGACCCATATAGTTTTTCTAAAATAAAAGTAGCCAAGTATGTTATACTTGGCTACTTTTATTTTCCCGTCAAAATAAGTCCAGCAGTTTCGGATATAAGTCGGAACAAACAGAGACAAAAATGTAAAAAATCCCGTTTTCTTGATAAAAATAAGTACCGTATAGACTTTCTTGGGCATTAGTAAAAAGCTGTTAGACTCTTCAACTTTATGTTTCTAAAGATACATGCTATGGTATTTTATTAGGATTATTTCATAAGTTGTTTCAATGTTATGTGACTGTGCTTCTTTTAAAATAAATAAATAAGAAGATTCAGGAACTAAGAAAAAAAGATTTAATGGTAGGTATTTAACCATCAGACAAGCAATTGGTGTTGACAGAAAGTGGGCGTCCTCGACCTGTCGCCGTCATCCCTCGAGAGCCCTTGCGTGTCGTGGATATATTCAACCACTTTGCTCGACTGAAATGCTATTTATAGATAATTCTTTTCGTTTTCTTTTTATATTTTGGACGTCCTACATATCTTTAGACAATTTCTGTATGTCTGGGCATGGCATTGATGTCTCCCATTTGTCTCCCACCAACTCCATGCCCAAAATGTATCCCTGTGGTACCCCTCTCTTAGCCGATTCTCCTAACAATTCTACTTCTACCAACGATCTCGAATCGTTTTTGGATCAATTTAAAAAACGAAAGCACATATCACTGTACCCACCTACTATATATCTACAGTACCTCCCTCTAGTCCAAAGTCCCGAAAAAGTCCAGCCCAAACTAAGGCCAAACCGAATTACTATAATTATCCCAAACTACTCCGAGGCAAAAAAAAACGAATTAACGGTAGCGATGGCATCCCGAAAAGGCTTCAACAGTATTGCTAGTAGATCCGGTAGAGTAATGATAAGAAAATTTCAACAGCAAATGAAACATTTAGCGTAGGTAACGCAATCCAAGAGCATTGGTCAAATAAAAAAACCTACATTTCGAGTAGTTACCATGCATAATCGACTGCGCATAAAATCTACATCAACATATGGTAGTAGTGTAGTTACCTACTTACTGTTTTAACAAAATTACCTACCTAATTGAAAACAAAAAACTGCAATAGACCGTTTTGGATGTCGGTCTGAGTCATATAGCTGGCAGGCAATAATCGAAATCGCTAAAACCGGTACCTAGATAACGTTATAATTATGCAACCTTATTCTTGTCCCTGACCTTATTAAAACAACAAAAACGTGCTTAAATCTGGTCATCACATAGAGCACGTTAGATTAAAAATTGTACGAGTGGCTAGTCAAAATCTATAAATACCAGAAAGAAAGTTTCCAAAAAATAAAACACCAATACATGCGCGGGAACAGAGAATTCCCGAAGATTTCATTTCCTGAGCTCGAATATGTAAACTAAATCAAATTAGAGTATAGTGAACTCACCTTCGACATTTCAAAGGAGCTCGTCTTTGCGGCACTGGTGAACTATGAACGCTGTCAGGAAACACCAAATTGTGTTTCAAAGCTAAAAACTCCGGTGTACTCATCCAATTTGGGTTGCCCTCGTCACATGAACTCATTGACAGTGACCTAATAAACCTGTCCCCCGATAGAGAGTCAGGGGTCAAATCTACGTTCTCTATTGTTGGATTAGCGATTGTTATGTTAACCGAAGTCATTGACTGTGATCTCACGTGCTTGTCGTACACAAACACCTCATCCCTGGACTCATCCTTCTCAAAACTACTGAAAACATTATCCTTTACAGAATCTATTGACTTTACCGTAGGCTTAGAACTAGAGGACAACTCGTCCTGAGTCGTATCGTTGGGAGTATATCTTGTATCAGACGATTTTATACTTTGTTTATCAGAGTTAGAATTTAAACTTGTAGTTTCTGAAGAATCAGAAAATGCATGTTCGTTGTTAGCGTCCACTTTAGCGCTGTTCGTATTACTGCGTGATTTAGGTATTTCCTTTGGATTCGCCGGTTTACCAGTTACTACTAACTCATCGCTCGGACTGGTTTCTACGGCCGAAGGACATTTCCGCAGCGTTGAATTCGGAATCCAGTTAAGGAAAAGCGTAGGTCGTTTCGCATTATTATGCTGGTCTGTAAAAACTTTAGTAGTGACTGTGAGGTATCCCGGATGGTGTACAATATCTAGTTCATGCCTGGCGACGGTCGGTGGATGCACGCACACATTGTTCTTGCAAAACAATATTTCGTTGTCGACGTAATCAGGGGGTTCCTCGTTGTCGTCGAACTCCAAACCGAGGAAGTAGCTCGAGGCTCGTTTCAACAGTTCTGGCAGCGGCATTTCGCTGCGGGATATGTTCACATTTCCTTAAATATTAAAGCACGATTTATTTACTGCGGCGCGTTATCACTCGCGACAACCTCATTCAAGCGAGGCTGTGTGGGTACTACGCGCATGTAAACACCTACACAGCTATGTTGATAACGTCGTATTGATCGGCCAGCGAGAATAGAACCGACCGGCATCGGCACTCGGACCAACGTCACAGCTGTGTCACCCTGCAACTTGAACGGGTAGCACGTGTGTCAATGGTTGCTTCACTGAAAATCGATCGGAGTACAAATGCTCATAACAATTAATTATGCAATATGATAAGTAAAACTGGGCGTATTCCCTTGCTGCTTCGAGCCGTCAGATTCAAGCCAGAAGCCTTATTGTGTATGTTAACAGAGTCTATTTGGAAAACATTAGTATGTTTGATATAATAATAATGTACCCGTTCCAAATTACTGTTCTTAGTATACCATAAGACAGTATACTAATGCGCCACACAAGGCCTGCAGCTCTGCTGTATGCGGCGGTCATCCTTTTACTTTTTACCTGAGACAAAGTCTGATTTTATATACATATAGGTAAAATTAAATTGTACCTACGTGTTTGGAACAGGTTCAGAATTACTTTTGGTGACGAATAGTAAAGTCGGAATATGCTATAAATTCTTGAACAATAGATTAGTCAAACTCAAGCTCAAAGCATTTATTTCAATTATGTAAGTAAACCATTTCCTTTTGAATTGTAAAAGAATCGGTCAATTAGTTAGAAAGTTGAAGCTAGTTGCCCATTCCGAAATTTAGATCACGTAGATGGAGAAGAACGGGCAAGAAACTCCAAAGACACTATACCCCATTTGAAATAAGATTAGACATTAAAACAAACCCTTTTACAGTCCGTTCAACCGATTTTGACTTCTATACCGTAGGCATAAGGATAGCATTAAAAGCAAAAAAAAGTTACACATTGGTGCCGATTCTCTTGTACACCGAACTAAACTAACTAAACTATCACTAAAATTCCTTACTTTTGACTATGGGAATCTTGGAGCTATTCTGCCAAATAAATTCTCTAAATTTAAAACTTATTTTGACACAACTAAAATCGAATTTGACAACCGCGCGCCTCCACTTGGTACTTGTTTTCCCAACCCCGTGTTTTTTTTTAGAGCCAGAGGCGCGCATGCTCGGCAGCCTCGACGTGTTTTTAATGGAATTTTTCAGTTTTTGTATGGAAAATAACGAAAAAAAAAAAAAAAAATTACCAACATTTTGAGAATTAGGGGTTTAAGGGACTCCTAAAGGGGGTCGAAATTTTCATTAATTTTGCGATAGGACACACCATTTTCGAGATATAAGCAAAAGAAAATAAAAAAATACAGTACTGTTTTTTGTAACTGAAGTTGAGGTGTTGGTTTGAATTTTAGTTCATGACATCTCATTTTATTCCACACATTTTTAATCGCGATTAATTAATATAGTCAGATTTAGTTAGAGGATTTTAGATATAGGACAATTTTTTTATTTAAATCGTCAAATTCAGAGTAGCATTTTCACTAAACTAATCTCAGTGCCATCTTAGTGCTGTCAAACTAAATTATAGTTAAGTTGTGTCATTTAAAGTCTATTTCAGAATGAGTTTGATCGTTTGACAGGACTAAACAAAATTTTAGTGATTTTTAGTTTAGTTTAGAGAATTTTGTGACAAGAGAATCGGCACCAATACCAACTATCTACTGCGGCTGCCATTTGTCATGCCATCAAAGCAATAGAATTCAAGATCGGTTGAACGGAATGTAAAAAAGGCTTATCTATACGTCTAATCTTATTTCAAATGGAGTATAGCTAACCATACACGCACGGATGTGCCCGGCGGCCGCCTCTCAGATCTGATCCGTTACTTTGCCACACACGGTCTCGTGTTAGTCTCGGGCATCAGTTGTAATCACGACTTTAGCTCGGATTTGACCGCCCCGTGCTCAATCCGTTCGTTTTGAGCACAGGCAGCGGGCAGGCTACAGGCAGAGACATCCGTCCCTTTTTTATACAGAGAATTACCCGTCAGGTACCCGTTCAGGGGTCTCATGTGCCGGGCACATCTGTGCGTGTATGGCTAGCTACTCGTTTAAGTTTGCTACTCATACCTACAGCACATAAAAACACTAGCTATTATTATGTGAGACTTCATCCGCGTGGAATTCAGAAAACGGAACAGAAAGCACCACCAAACCTGCGCCGGCGATGCGGTCCGTCCGCGGCAGACGTTCTGCGTGAATGTGGGAAAAGGAAAACTACATTGGAATGAATTAAAGTTTAGTAAAAAAGCTAGATATACTTACTTAATAAATCGGAGAGGCATATAGACAAGTATACGTACCAATAAGTGGTTCGTGGTCCTGAGGTTCGATACCTTCTTGATGCAATCAACAACCAGCAGGGTCAGTAAACCCTTTCCCTGACATCTCTTGGAAGGATTTAATAGGGTTTCAATGGATTAGCCGTTCAATTGGTTAGGTATCAGAAAAATAAGGCGGTTAGCCTTGCCTATTAATTCTTTAAGAGTTGTCGTTAAAGATTACACTAGTGACCTACTGTTATAAGGTAGTTGCTGCCTAAGTGCAACTACAGCGATAAAAATGGATTGTGGTCTGTGAGGGATTATCGGTGATTATAGCGGCGCTGTAATAAAGGATAAATCTAAAAATGATTAAAAAAAAATAAAAAAAATCCTATAAATAACATTTGAATAACAATAACAAGTAAAACGGAACGCAATTTATTTTACTAAAAAACCCGCAAGATGGCGTTTTCCTTGCATAATTTATTGACGCATGCGCCACACATTGCAATCAGCTGTCAGAAAGAACATAATCACGTAAAAAACAAAATTATTTGTGTCTTTAGATAATTCCCGTCAATATGGCGGGGCAAAATCCAGGTTCGCCGACTGACTTTCAATATTTTTACGAGGATGAAGTGTATAAAATCAACAATCGCGGTCAAGTGGTCTTCGGTCTGGTACTCGAGAACTATGAAGCCAACTCCAGCGATCAAGAGAGCGACATTGAAACACCAATACAAAAAGGCGAAATTCGTGTTGTCTGGCATCCTTCCGGCACCGAGCGAGTCATATCCGAGAAGTCGGTAAGCGAGGACAATTAAAAAATATCGTATTTGATCTCACGCGGTGTTTGGCACTTGCGCACCGTAGTGGTTATTGAAAAAAATATAAGGCCTGTACTTGCGAGTACAACAACCCCTAAGCCCAGGGCTAATGCGAATTTTCTTGAATAACACATGGTTTGCCCTTGAATATGTTCAAAAAGGGTAAAACAAGTTATAAACTTCATTCAAATTAAGTCTACCCTCAAGATTTAATGTAATTAGAAACTTTTCCACAATTTGTAAAATTTTCTTAGAATTTACTTACGTACTAAAGCTTTTAAAACATCTGTTAAAAATTCCAATAAAAATATAACTTGTTCTTAGCTTTCAATATTTTGACCCTGAACCAGACGTGGTACTCAGGTTTATTAGTATAGTAATTGGAAACTACATGTAGGTATAGTAAAAAACATGCTGCTTCAAAAGTCATAAACCAATGATTCTATGGAATATTATTCGATGTTTGAAACAGAAATACTTAGAATAGAATATCTATAGTTTGCATAAAATTTGGTGTATAAAACATATAAAAAGTTTAACACCTGAAAATAAAAATTATAAACAAAAACACTTCAATTATTACTACTGAGATCATATGAACAAAAAAGCTTTATTACTGAATTATGTTATGAGAATAACCATATTTTAATCTCTCTGTCCCTAACTCATTTTTAAAATAATTTATTATCTGCCTGTCACCAGTTTTCTAAAGGCCAACAGACCATGGAACAACTGCTACAATGAATGAACATACTTATTGTTATAATGAATGAACACAGTGGATTCCTACCAACCAAGACACCGTTGAAGTTGTCCATATCCCATTCTTATAACATTCACTCAATATAATCATAAATTCTTCTATGGTGTCCTGGCTCAACCTCAAAAGGGTGTGACCTTTTAAAAGGGTGGAGGCCTTAGCATACTAAATAATGATATCTAATATTATAAGCATTTGCATGCGTGTTTGAATGAATCATTTACACTTCTATCCGCATCATGCAATTTTTATAAGCTTCAGATATTCAAACAAGAAACTGCCAAAAGTAGGATATATTATGCCATGCTTTTGTTAATAAATATTAATATTTTGATATCCCAGGTTGGCTTAGCGGACCGCTCATTGATGCCAGGTGATGTCGTCCGCCGGCTCATTGCCGGCAAGGATACCCAGAGAGGCTATTGCAGGGACATCATAATGAACGCAGCCCTGCAGATTGTGGGCACCAAGCATGTGATACCAAGTGTTGCTAGCGAGAGGCTCCAACCTCTGGAGGAATTCACTCCGGATTTAGCTGTATGCCTCGATTCTTGGGTTGGAACTTCTAAGGTGAGCAAGTCTTACAAATATTCTCATTGGAACCTGGGGTTGAAGAGGATGTCAAAATGCCCATACCATGTGCAAAAAATAATAACAAAAATGCACTAGAATACATAATGGTGACTATTATTACTGATACTTTTTATTTTGGTGTGGCCATTGACTTTTATCATTGATATCTCAAAAGCCTACCATTAAAAAATAGGAATGGAACAGGCTATTCTAGGCCCATATTGATAAAATGAATATTTGAATGTCAATTTTATATCTCTTATGATAGTATTTGAATGTCAATTTTATATCTCTTATGGCCCCAACTTAGTGGCAAAATTATAACATATGTGGTTTTAAATTTTTATATAAATTGTTATCATTAAACAACTTCTCTTGAAATTTTTTTAAGATACAAATATGTTATACTTTATACCATTCCCCCTCTAAAAAGCTTATTTTATTCACTGAAAACAGTGAATAAAAAGCACTTTTAGTCACTGTTTTGGTGTTTGAATTTAGAACACCAATATATTCGAACTCCATCTCAATGCTATACAAACTCCGATTTGATTGGTCGACATTTTCGTCAAGGAGTTTAGCATTAGAATAAAAACTGCTTTGTGTTCTTTGCTGTCATTAGTAAATTGGCGCTATTTTAAATATTGTAAGTTATTTAGTGTTAGTTAATGATAAATCGATTGAAATTGCATTCAAGTGATGAAGAAGATGTGTTAACACCTGAGTTTATGAAAGAGTGGGAGGCTGATATAGTAGAAAACTTACTACCCAACAAATCAGGGCTGGTTTGCATTAAAGCCTATGATGGGTTTTGCAAATGGAAAAGTGAAAATCAAGCTTCTGGCACGTTTTCTGAGTCTGTTTTCCTAACTTATTTTAATCAGTTGTCGAAGAAAAAGATCAATGTCATTGACATTATGGAGTATGTATTCTATGCTACGGTGTAGGTACTATAAAACCCAGGCATAACATTGACATAACATACTCGAAGTTGCAAGTTCTTTTTCTCGTAGTCATGGTATAAAGTATAGTATGCAACTATTGAATAAAACGGATTTATATCGAAGGCCATGAATCACTCGCGTCGCTCAGGATTCTAACACTTCAATCATCATGAATCACTCACTTTTTTTTTTTTTGTTTGGGAAATCATCAAATGACTTCTCCCGCTCTGGGCGGAGCGGAAGGGCGTGTCAGACTCTTACTGACTAAAACCCACCCGTGTTCCTTCAGTTGCCTGTTGCCAGGGTCCCGGTATCCCTTTCGGACTATTCCGCAACCCTGGCAGGCATCGGTCCAAACGTACCCCGTCAGGTGTGCTGACATCTCTTTGAGGCGCGCGTGGAACACGACGCGCCATCGATCCGGGCCTGGTCCTTATCGGACGGCGAGCTACCCATTGCTCGCCTTCCGCAAGCCCGCGCCTATGGTGGCCGGGAATCCGCCTGGGATTCCCGACGCCCAGGGTGTCTCCAGCGGCGGCGGTTAGGGGCGTGAGAGCGCAAGCTTTGCCTCTCCCTCACGCTTTCCGCCTCCTCCTTTGCGAGCATCACTGCTTCGCAGAAGGAGGTGACCGCCTCCCATGCCCTCTCGCTACGTACCATGGCCTGGACCAGGGCCGGACGTGAGAGGTCAGTGCCGCCAATCGCCTCCACGAGGACACGGCGGTGCTCCGCCCAAGCAGATGAATCACTCCCTACGTTCGTGATTCAGTCGTTAGAATCCTTCACTTGCTCGTGATTCACCTAGGCCCTCGCTCTAAATCCGCACTAATTGCATAATATACTATTATTTTTCATCTTTACCTGAAAACCCCTGCCTTAGGGGAAAAAATGTGGTATATTATAACCTCACGGTGTGTGTATTTTTTATGCATATTTCTATTGTTAACACAGTCTTGGTTAGGCAACAAGTCACCATAAATAATTTGATATGCATGAAGTATTGAATAAAATGTATTGTAATGTGTTGTAGTTAAATATTAAAACTTCTGAAGTTAATTTTCAGAAGTTTTAATATTTAACTGTTGTTTTAGCAGTTCATTTGTATTTACGATTTATAAAGCAAATTAATTTTGTTTCTTTAGTTGTAGTTACACAACAAGTAAGATAATCTCTGGTGTTAAATTGTACACAACCATCTTAGCTTTTGTGGTAAGAAATATAACAGAAGCTATTCCCGCGGCTTCGCCCGCGTGGAGGTCGGAAATTATCCGGTCATCATGGTCCTAATTCAGGTTCTAGCCATGTGCCAAATTTCATCCAATTGTGTTCAGACTTTTTAGCGTGAAATAGTAACAAACTCACTTCCGCATTTATAATATTTATGATAGTATGGATAAAGGGACATGTGATTTAAACCAATCACATTGTCAAGGGCTGTAGAAAAATAAACTATACAGGACGTTATTGTAGGCGGTGAAACAATTAGACACTTTAAAGCTCTTACATACTGGCGCGACTTTTAACAAAACAATTTCTGAGAAAACTTCACGGCGAACAATGCGGCGGTGTCGCGTCGCGCGACATATCGCGCCAGTGTCTAAGAGCCTTTAGGGTCAGTTCACGCCGAGACGCGACGCGACACGACGCGCAATTTTTTATGATCCGAACAATATCGAATTTATTTTCTACACAATAAGGTACATGCGCTGCGCAGCACCGCATCTCGGCGTACTTTGACACGTGTCAACCCTCGCACTGAAATGATACCTTTTCGTGAACAAAATAAGTTCGAGAATTGTTAAAAAAGTGCGCGCAGCGTCGCGTTGCTTCACGTCCCGGTCTGAACTGACCCATAGTTTCAGACACTAAAATCATTTGATTCGAAAAAAAAATAGAATCGTTTAAATCGAACTAGTCTATAAAAATATACGCGTTGACTAGAAGCTCCTCCTGTTTTCGTCGATTAACAAAACTGTATGCTACACAGGCGGTCCACAGCAAACTCCGCCTAGCCTCCGCCGAGGGCTCGCGCCTCGAGTACCCCGACCTGGACACTTGTCCTCTGGAGGATTATTCCATGCGCCGCCGCCGCTCCACTCCCTACTCCTCGTCCGAGTTCTACCCTGGACAAGTGGTGTACGGCCCGCTGGGCTCGCTCGACAGCGCCAACTGGCTCCACATCACCAAGGAAATGAAGGCCGCCAGGAAACATAAGATGCATGATCATAAGGTAAGCTAGAGAGACCAATTTTTTTAAGATTCTGTGTCATGTCTGCTTCTGGACACAACTGTAAGCCTAAATGATAGAGATGAGGCGTATATACTAGAACAGATCCAGGGACTAGGTTGCAACTATTCCAACTTTTAAAATACTCGATCCACCTAGTCTCCAGTCTCAGTATGCCTACGCGCCGCACGGCACCGGCGCGTCCCGCTTGAATCGAACTACCAGCGCGGTGAAGCGAGATAGCACGTCTACTTTGCCGTTCACTCGTGTTTGCCTAATTCATTCGTGTGCAAGTCATTTGAATTGGAACCTTGTTTCAATAGACATAAAAGTAACGCAATGTGCATTCGTGTTTGCCTAAATCATTCGTGTCAGTCATTTGAATTTGAACCATAATTCAATAGACATAAAAGTAACGCAACGCGCACTCGTATTGTCCAAGAATACATTCTGTCCTTTTTTTAACTACACTATTCCGTAGTCTTCTCATCATTGTCTGTCAATACTCGACACTAGTCAGGACTTCATGAACCAATTTACTGGGCAGATTTTATACACTAGGTATTGTAAATACTCGATGCGAATGAAGACTTTAGCCTAAGCCTGTGTAAAGTATGAAGGGAAGATTACAATTCATGACTGCGTACGTACGTACAGTCACGGGCTTTAATTAATGAGCCACCTTCAAACTTTTCAATTTTACAGTTTCATACATTCACGAGATTACACGATTAAAAACGAACTCAAACCGCACGCTCGTATACAAGATGACAAATAAATTACTTATAATCGGAAATAGTCTTATCCATAGAGGTTGACTAACAAGTTCTCAATGATAAAAATAAATAAAATGTTGCATTAAGTTTATCCAATCTATTTCATACTGACCTCCTTTGAATCAGAGTTATCTGGAGACAGTGACAGTTGAAATGTCGATGTCTGAGACGTTAATTTCGAAGTTGTCGAAATGACTAATATTATTTATCCTTACACTAACGTTACTATGGCTACGCTTAAACAATCGTTGCTAGGTTACGGTTGCAGACCTGCAATTGGTTGACGTTGGTTAGTCACTCTGCTGTCAAGTTTGTAGTTCTGGCTCTCAGGTTAGCCAACCGGTAAAGCAAATAAATATAATTTTCTTCTTATAATACGAAGACATTATGACTTTCCGTGTCGAGAACCGAATAAACCCGATTTGCATTACACGGCTAAAATACGAACAGTGCCAGGTGGCTCATCAATTAAAGTCCGTGACTGTACTTAGACGTATCGGTGGTACGCGAAGACTAAGCATACTGTAAAATATGCGCACTCTGTGGACTAGGTGGAACAGGTATTTGGATCGTGTACTTGTACGGACTTGGACTAGGTGCACCTAGTAAAAAATTTACCTTGTACGACCCATCTCTACTAAATGATACAGAGCTGGTGGCCTTGAGACAGAGACAATGGCAGGAAAAACAACCTGAATGGATTCCCTCAAAACTAAAAGAAGGAAGCGTAGGATAGTAAATGATAAATGATTTATTTCTGTAAGTAGGTTTGTACAAACACTTTTACACGTCAAACACATTTTTAAAACTAGATGAGGTCGTTTCGTATCTGACTACTCTGAGAAGAAAGGCTGAAAAAAATCAGAGGTCACAGTCTCTTTTAAAGTCCAGACATAATCTTGGTCAGATTATGTGAACACCATGTAGATTGGTGTCTGAAATGGATTTTGAGGAAAGAACCACACAGATTGAGTGGACATGTCCAGTCAGTGCACGCATTTGTCATTGATCGTGCAGCTCAACTCAGAATTTAAGGAGCTCAACGATTTGACGAACAATACCAAAAACAGGACATTTGGGTAGGCCGCATAAATTACTCAAACTGCCAGATCATGATTAATTAAAACTAAGGAAAAATAAATAATAAAAAGAAAATAATGATCCACATAGTCTTCACATTCACAATAATTAAAATAATGTAATACTTTACAAAGTACATAATTCAAGTCATTGTAGGTATACATAAGATGTCAATGTGAATATAAAATCCAGACATAATCTTGGTCAGATCATTTAAGGACCATGTAGATTTGTCTGAGATGGTCTTTTGAGGAAAGAACCATACAGATTTGAGTGGACCTGTCCAGTCAGTGCACGCATTTGTCAGTCATCGTGTAGCTCAACTAAGAACTTAAGGAGCTCAACGACTTGACAAACAATACCAAAGAAAGGACATTTGGGTAGGCCGCCTGTAGTACTCAAACTGCCAGATAAATAAAATATATAATCCACATAGTCCTCAAATTCACAATAATTAAAATAATAATAATATTATACTTCACAAAGCAAATATTCATGTCACTATGTATTTATATAATAAAATACAAAGTTATCAAAAATAACAAAATTCAATAAGTAAATAAAAAATTAAAATAAAATTGAAAAAATTGGAGCAGCTCAATCCCAATAGTGATAGAATAGTGAAATATAGATAGAGGGAGGCACTTGCCATAGTAAAATTAATTTATGCTGATCAAGGAATTCAGTTTACATACATGTAAGTGACCGGAACTTCCTCATCTGACCGCCGAAACACGGCTTCGAAAAATATCGCTAACTTCCTCAAAAAGAAGGAAAATTTAATTTTTTTCTTGAGAATCGAGGTCAACGACGATTAATGATATGTATTTCTGTAAACGGTTCATACAAACACTTTTACACGACAAAAAAAAAAACAAAGTAGACATTTTGTGGCGTAATGAAGAAACCTCAAAATGTATTCGCCATCCTTGGTGGCATAAACGCGGACCGAGAAGAAACGAGATTAGTTGAGAGATTTTAGAATTCCCGTAATAAAAATTCATCGTCCTCCTCGAACGTTTTATAGTCGCGACCTCAAGTGTTAAACGTTTAATGTAACATCGTTTATCCCCCAGTTCACTGTTGAGGCGGTGATGACTGAGAGCGTGAGCGTCCACTGGCAGTGCCGCGCGCTGTGCACACACCCGTCCGACCCCGCAACGCCGCAGCAGCCCAAGTTCCTAGTCGAAGGTAATAATAGCGTAATATGACTAAACAGCCAGGGATGTTCACTGGCAGTGCTGCACACTTTGCACACACCCCTCTGACCCACCACGCCGCGTGGTGGATCACGGCTCACTTCTTCGCATAAAACTTACATAATTATTAGGTTATCATATCGGTAGAAAAATACAAGTTTAGATTAACCATAACTTATACCTACATGTATGCAGAAATTTTAGAAATGTAAAAATTTACGGGAAATAAAAGGCTTTTCTTTTTTATACCGTCTGTGACCGAGTTTGTGATGCAACAACCCCACCTTCCAACAGCTCCGAAGACGACGTACACTTTTCCTTGATAATAAAATTAAAGCTTACTTAGCTCATATCCCATGAGACTGGTTAGTACGGAAGCATCGCTCACGGTCATACTGGACTAACCTACGTTTCTCACTCCATCTGAGAAATTGTGATACTTTCGTCATACTACAGAATTACAATAGGATTCCTTGCAGATGTTTGCAACGTGTAAAATAAATATTGAAGACTCACGCAAATGTAAACCGTTTGAAGTATTGGTGAGTCCCATTATAAATATCTCAACTTAGTTTACCTTGGATTTTCCAAAAACAGGTGAAGATCTAAAGAATTTGAAGTTGCTGAATGTATTCGAGCCGTGCACACTGCAAGTCGGTGACAGGAACTTCCTCACTATTGGCCCCGAAGACAGCTTCGTAAGCAAGAAGCAATGGAGAAAACAACAGAGTAAGTATCGCTTCCTTTCTCACATCAAGAATTTACTTTGTCTCTGTCTGTCACAGCTGTTTTGTTCAGCAACTACTCATGCTATCGTCTTGGGTTTTTAATAATGTTTACCACTTAATGTCAAAATGTTTTTTTAATTTTTTTTTCTTGCAACCAAGGTGTTGAAATTTTGAACATGAAGTGCATGCATATTATTATTTTCATTCATGCAGCATAATTACCAATTGGAGATAAATCAGGTACACTTTTGGGTGTAGGTAAAGGCTACAGGAGTCTCCGAAAGCAAGCTAAGCCGATAAAGAAGCCATCGAAGACCGACACCAACTCGACTGACCACGTGCCCTCGAGACCTAAGAAGCGCGCCTCGGCACACCGCAAACTTAAGTCTCACGAGGTAGCTTAGTTGTTTATGATATTTTACTTGATATGTTGTTGCATAATGTCTAAAGTTTTATAGCAAAAAAGTAATATATTTATAATGACAAATCCCTTTTATTACAATTGGGATTCCTATAATAGTAAATAGTAATAAATCAGCTAAATAACAACCCTTCACGATCCTAACGAAATCGACACTAGCGAAGACGTGTTAAGATGCCAGACTGTTTAAGCCAGTTTTGTAATAAGAACCTTACTGTGATCGAAATACAGTTCTTAATACGAAACTGACAACTTTGTCCAGTACTAAGTTGTTAATTTTGTATTAAGAACTTTTGCCTTTGTTGGAATAAAGTTCGAAATAAGACGGTTTATTTTTTGTAGAACGACATGGAAGTCGACACTGCGGACCAGCTAGAGTCCTTAGACGATGCTCTGAAGATGGACGCGAACTGTCCCAGCATCAAGATCGAGAACATTGGGGACGTGTCCCTACCCATGGCCAGCAGTCAGGAAGATACCGCTACTGAGGAGAAGAATGATTCGGGAATCAGGTTGGTATGGGGGGGTGGTAAGCTTTGCTGCTTTGTTGATGAAATTTATAAATATACTTAAATAATAATAATGTGTTTCAAAGTCAAAATTATTTATTTGCTCAAAATGTTGTAGGTAGTTTGAAGACAAAAGATGGAAAAAAAAAATTTGTGCAATGAAAAATATGCCATAATATTGGCATGCAAATATTAATGTATAAGACACTAATTTCAATAAAAAAAAATCAAATAAAAGAAATGAATAATTAAGAAATATGGAAACGAGATTGAGGTCAAGAGCATTTCAAGTCAAGTCCCAAAATGTTCGTGAATTTATGGACCCGAAACATTTGATGAAGTTTTGATGGAAATAGAGCTCTTAACTCTGATCTACTAGGGACTCGATTTCGGGACAAGAACAATAGAATTGTGTCTCATTACTCGAGACTTGACCAGTTAACCTTTCGTATGCCGTAATTACAGACACAATTAAAAGGCCATTGTGTCTCGCGTGGATCCACGTCCGATACGAAGGGTCATAGAAGGGCGATCATATTTCGTAATATTTTAGTTCTTTATATGAAGACCCAAAACGCACTAACTATACTCTCTTTCATCATCATAATAATCATCTATCACCAATTTAACTCCTCTAAAATATAATCTGAACAAATTCAAATTCATATCAGCCTTACTTCATCTGTTACTGCACACTTTCGAACACCAAAACACGCCACTTACCTTACACCAAAAACCTTTATCGCTTATCGCTACATTTCAACACCATAACATACCGAGCCCTCTCATCAAGCACACTGTGACGCTAACTAGATGGCACATCCGCAGTCCTGAGCCGACCCGGGAGGACACGCTGCTCAACGGAGACAACAAGTCTGATGCGGCGCTCAATGACGACGATTCCGATAACTGGGAGAATACCAGCAGCGATGGCAGTGATACTGACAGGTGAATATTGTGCGATTTATCCAAAATTCGAAGAAAACTTCGAATTTTACACTTAAACCTTAAAAAAGTGCGCGTCGCGTCGCGTCTCGGTGTGAACTGACCCTAAGAGCACCGATAGGTACAGTCACGGACTTTAATTGATAAGCCACTTCGCCCGGTTCGTATTTTAGTCGTGTAATGCAAATCGGGTTTATTCGGGTCTACTCGTACATCCAGACACGGAAAGTCATATGTCTTCGTATTAGAAGAAGAAAATTTTAACTTTACCAGTTGGCTAACCTGAGAGCCAGAACTACAAACTTGACAGCAGAGTGACTACCCAAAGTCAACCAATTGCAGGTCTAGCAACCGTAACCTAGCGACGATTGTTTTAGCGAGCCATAGTAACGTTAGCGTACGAAGAAATAGTAGTCATTTCGACTTCGAAAGTAACATCTCTGACATCAACATTTTAAGTCACTGTCTTCGGTTAAGTTTTAAGAATTATCGAGTTAATGAGTTCTGATTCAAATGAGGTCAGTATCAAATAGATTGGATAAACGTAATGCAACATTGTATTTATTTATCATTGAGAACTTATTAGTCAACCTCTATGGATGAGACTATTTTCGATTATTAGTCATTTGTCTTCTTGTTTACGAGCACGCTCGTTTCGTTTGAGTTCGTGTTTAATCGTGTAATCTCGTGAATGTTTGAAACTGCAAAATTGAAAAGCTTGAAAGTGGCTTATCAATTAAAGTCCGTGACTGTACATGTGTTGATCTGAGATTTTTATATTTACAATTTAATAACTTGTTACTATTTGTGGTTCTATCCCGTTAGCGGTGCAACATGGTCATCTCGGTGTTCGTCAGCGGCTTCAGCGCGAGGCAAGCGCTCGCCTCAGCTAGCGGTGCGCTTGCTGCGCGGCAAGCGCCTCAAGCGCACGGTGCGGCGCGCGCCGCCCGCGCCGCCGCCGCGCCTGGGCGAGCGCGTTGTGGTCGAGACGCTGCACACCAGCAGCCGCGCTAACGTCGTGTGGCAGGTATGTTACATACACGCGTGGCAAGCGCCTCAAGCGCACGGTAATTAATTTTATCTTCCACAAAGGCGACTAGATGGCAACATCTAATAAATCCTTCGTGGGAGACTGGTTTCTGCACTAAAAAAACCTGTGACACAGAATACCAGGCCCATGAATATGACTGTATCATATACACTCGTGGAGCAAATATTTCCACATAATTATCTAACTTTCTTCCAGAACATAGTCGATAAATGTTAAGTATTTAAGGCCTAAAAGTTGATCAAGCGTTTCATTCCCTGACTGTACATCCACTTAATTATGTATACACTAGTTACCCGCTCCTGCTTCGCACGGTTTCTACGACTTGACAAAACATCGAGATTCGATCAGCTATGCTTGCCATCCGTGGATGGGTGACCTTTATATACCAAGACACCTCCGTGTATCAGAAAGCACGTTAAGCCGTTTTTCCCGGCTGTTATTCGTGAATCTTTTTCAGTCGTTACGGGTCGTCAGAAGCCCGAAAGTCTGACAACCAATCTTACCAAGGGGTATTGTGTTACCCAGCAACTGGATTGTGGTGGTCACATAGGCAGTAGCTTCGGAATGTTTATGTGTACTTATAATAAAAATATAAACATACATATAATAAAGAAACGATGTTTTATCAAATCCTAAAAACCGTGCGAAGTAGGGGCGGGTCGCTAGTACAAGTATAAATCTGTTTAATCTATCCACAGGACGGTACAATAGAAATGGGCATTCCATCCACACAACTGTATCCTATCCATCACTTAGATGGGCAGGAGTGTTTCCCGGGCGACTTCGTAGTCAGCGGGGCAGCTAACATCGAGGAAAATCAACAGGTCGGTACATAATGTTTTTGTGTGAAATCTGAACAATCGTTTATGTTGTTCCACGAATTATAGGCTATATTCGTGGAACAACATAAACGACGTGAATTCACATAAAATCCAACATGGCGGATTATAGAAGAGGGAAAGTGCAACAGAAATAAAATTAAAGATTAATTTATCGTGTTTGGTATCTAATGAAAGGTCTTAATAAGTTCTTTCTGAAATACATTGTTTGTCTATATATTCATAAACCCCCAATAAGAATAGAACAATCATGTTTCACTCAGACTGTTTTCAATAACACAAAAAACCCTGCTATAATGTTTTGTAGGCTACACAAATAATAGATATACTACTGCATTTGCATGATCACTAACCCCAAAAGGAAAAAAAATTGTTAAAAATTAAAACCCAACTACGACAAAAACGCCAGCCAAAAAAAAACGTATAAATAAAACTGGAGTCACTCGTAATCGGTACGATTTATGCCTTCATTACATGACATAGGTATTAAGTAATGACATGTGACTCCGGTTAAACGAAAACCGTTTTATTTTGTAACGAATTTAGTCGTTGTTTTGTCGTAGTTGGGTTTTAATTTTTAACTTTAGTTTTTTCGATTAACTCTCTGTAGAGAGCGGCTATCATATAATTATTGTCCTTGAACAGCTGAAGCACAGGGAGTATGGTGTGGTTCAACGCGTGGACCACCACGGTCGGACAGCTATCGTGCATTGGTACCGCACCTACACCAGCGCTGATGAGCCAGTGTGAGTTACATCTACTATTTATTTTATTGTGTCATTTCTTTCAGATTCATCTGTAATAGTTTGGTAATTATATTTAGACAACCCGTGAGCCAATGGTATTTCCCATCGGCACAATTACGAATTTCCATATAATATAATCCCATCAAGGAGTGAATTTTCAAAAATCCTTCCTTAGTACTCATTTTCGATCTACTCTCTACTCTTGTGCAAAATTTCATTCTTCTATTATACCCAGCGGGTTAGACTGTGCGTTGTCCATTAGTGATAATGAGTTTAAGAATTTTAGCAGATTGTTGATGCCAATAGATTCTATTTCCTATAAGGATCAAAAAACTATTCGAACAACTGTGGTTTGAGTACTAGAAAAGTCCGAAATGGTGTCACATTTACATGATGTAACAATTTTATGGATATAAACTTATTATTATTATTCTTATATTCCGTAGTCCACAAATGCTGCATGAGAGCGAAGTCAGCGTGTATGATCTGAAGGACCACCCAGATTTTCAGTACCGACCCGGAACGGTCGTCATCAGGGTCGCCAACTTTACCGGGGAAGATGCCAACTGCACTGCAGGACAGGTGAGACATAAATACACCTACGGTTTCTATGAGGTCTTGAGCTCGTGGCTAAGTTATAACAGCCGCTCGGGTCGATCCATCAGGTTAAGCTACGCTTGCCGGGGTTGGTCCGTGGATGGGTGACCATTTTCACATATCGAGATTTTTTTTCACATATAGAGAATTGGTTAAGCCGTTGGTCCCGGCTGTCATTTGTGGATCTTTGACAGTCGTTACGAGTCGTCAGATGCCCGAAAGTCTGAAAGCCAGTCTAACCAAGGGGTATCGTATTACCCTGTTCCTGGGTTGCGGAGGTCAGATAGGCAGTCGCTCCATGTAAAATACTGGTATTCAGCTGCATCCGGTTAGACTGGAAGCCGACCCCAACATAGTTGGGGAAAGGCTAGGCAGATTGATTGGTTTCTATGAGGTTGATCAAGTGTGTGAATAGCAGCGGCGAGGGGTCAATTTTTATGAAAGGGAAGCCCAAACGTTTCTGGTCATAACTTACTTACTTATGAATAAACATAAATTATTATTAACTTAAAAATAAAAGTTTTTCCTAAACTAAATTTAACACCATCTATCGCCAAATAGCAGAACCAAAATTGAAAGTTATGTTATGCACACTTTCAATTATTTTTCAAAAATACACTCAAATATCATTTTAAAATTAATAAAGGAGTTTTATAAAATACACTTGAACAGGTGAAAACGAAATAAAATGTGCAATATTCCTCCATCTCGTTCTTGGTGACGCATTTTTCTATATCTGTCTCTATCGTAACCCGATAAGCACCGGCTTGCTATCGTCCTTATCAAGCGGTGCCACGTAACGTCATGACGGGATCGCTATTGTATGAATGTTTAGTTCCCGATTCTGACGTTTTGGCGCCGGGTTATTTTAGGATTTTTTTGGTTGTTTACTAATTCAAAGCTAGAAATAGGCGTTTTTATTGTTTGAATGTTATTGTGATTAAATACCCATAGTGTAACTATATTTATTGGCAATGGTAGACGCTATTGTCTGTGCCATTGTTCAATAGCGGTAGACATGCTGATGCGAACTCCAAAGGGAAGCCCGTAGGAATCGTGTTCTATGGTCCTTTCGCCACTGCTGAATAGTAACATTTAAGTCACTGTTCTGTGTTAAGGCTGTCGAAAACATCAACTTAATTGAACCGGCTTTCAGTAATGCTGAAAATGAACGCGGATGTTTGCTAAAGTTTATTAAATTATTTGTTTTCAGGTGATTGACAACTTCCCGTCTGGCCGCGTCAAAGTATGGTGGGTTGACGGACACACGAGTATGTGCTGGCCACAAGACCTATACAAGGTAAGACTTATCATAAAAAATAACACACTAAAATACAGTCAAATTGAGAAGTTCTTCCTAATATAGTTGCAAAATAAAACTGTCCTCTTTAAAAAACTATTTGTTGTTTTTTATTGGGCTAATCGTCGCAAGCGCCTTTGCTGAGCATGAGCAAAGTGTTATTGTGGTTTCCATCTGGAATTTCCCAGTAGCAGCCCAGAGTCTGGATTTGTGCCCAGTTGATGGCAATAGGCTCGCTGCAACATAACTGGCCAAATGTGGGCGTACTATAGGTACATCTCTGCCTAACCCTTCGGGGAGCTACAGGCGCCCTGTTACATTGTAAATGCCGCAAAACGGTTTTTTTTAAATAATACAGGGTTAAAATAAGCAATTTTAGCGATGGGACATTAGGGCAATACTCGACACCGGCCAATTTGCTCTATTCACCATACTGGTCTAGGGATTTAACCCTTTTCTGAAATTCACTGTAAAGTATAATGAAAGTCTCTTACACAGGTGGGCGAGTACGACAGCGAAGAAGGCGAGCTGTGGGGCTCCGAGGGCTCTGCGTCGGAGGACTCGTGGGAGACGCAGAGCTCGGCGCACGAGCCCGAGCCGCGCACGCCCACGCCGCCCGGCCTGGCGCCGCCCGCCACAGGTATGTACTGCGGGACACGTACATTGCGTACATTGATACAACACTTTTCATACCGCCTGCTCGATAATGTCAAATGTGCAAACCTAACCTAGAATAAGTCATAATATGTAGATATTATGTACTGAATTTCATTATAATCCGCTTGTGAATAATGCGATTTGAATTAGAAACCTCAACAAAAAATTTGTACTTATGAAATCTTTTTCTATTTATTACCTCACATGTGTGAAAAGTAGAGTATTTGCCTCGGGGATAAAGGTGTCTTCGTCTTGGGCGAAGATCCATCGTTACGTTCAGGATTCAATAGTGTCCGTGACAAAAGACACTGAATAATCCACTACTATTTTCTTGGGCTCACCGTTTAATCTTTGTATTTTATCGATACAGATGTTGTGGTGGCCGCTGCAGTTAGCGTAGCGGCAGAGTGCGGCTCATGCGGGTCGTGCTCGGGCGCGGGCCCCGTCGCCCTGGGGCCCGCGGCCGTGGGGCCCGGGGGCCTGGAGGTGCCCCGCCTGCTGGAGCCGCGTGTCGCCGCACACATCGAGCGCGGCCGCATCGCCATGAGGAAACTAGAAGAGATGTTCGCTAAACACCCCACGTTACAGAGTCAAGAGGTAAAAGTACTATCTCTGTTAAGGTGGCTACGCACGTCCCCGGCGGACGCGTGCGACGGGCCGCTATTAGCGCGCGACGGGCCGCTCTTAGCGCGCGACGGGCCGCTCTTAGCGCGCGACGGGCCGCTCTTAGCGCGCGACGGGCCGCTCTTAGCGCGCGACGGGCCGCTCTTAGCGCGCGACGGGCCGCTCTTAGCGCGCGACGGGCCGCTCTTAGCGCGTGACGGGCCGCTATTAGCGCGCGATGGGCCGCTATTAGCGCGCGGCCCCGACGTGCCCTGGCTGTTAAAGCCGCCCGTGGCCGCGCTCATCCAGCGCCTATACGACTACCTGCGGAGACTGCAGGTGTTGTTCGCCAAAGATCCGTCCGCAGAGACACAGGAGGTAGGTACACGAGGCCCGGCGCACCCGGACCGACTCCGCAAAAGTATCTCTTTCTTGTCTAAGCTTGGGTTTCCTACGAGAGCGGTGGCCGCCACATGACGGCCGCAGTGACGGCTGTTATGAAAATTCTGGCAGCGGGATCTGACTTTACGGCGTCAAAAAACGCTCTTTAGGAAAACACCAACTTACGTAAATAACGTTTCAGTGGCATCGGCCATGGTAAATTGCGGACGCTATGTGGCTTAGGAAACCCTTGCTTAACTATACTACCACGTGCGTGTAATGTTGCTCAGATTTCAATTTCTCATCCCGTAATGACTGGGAACGGTGACAGAAAGGATGCTTCGGCATGCCGACGCGACACGTGGCGGCTGTGTCTCAGCGGTGGTGGCAGAACTGCGAGCAAGAATTTCTAGTGATTTATTATTCTAATTTGATTTGCTGTTTTTCTGCAATGCTTGGCATTAGTAATCATTTCAAATGCATCACATTCATGTACACAATCATACAAGTTGGAATAGGTGAAATATGAAATTCAGCAGGACAGTGCAGCATACCACAAGATGCCTTGGCATCCCGAAGCATCCTGCAATGCTCGCACTTCGGGATGCAATCTCAGTATGTCAAAGGATACTTTTGTCGTCGCCGGCCCGATGTGCGCAAGGCCTCGCGAAACCACAGAGTGTGATTTAATAAGTGCTCCTATTACGTGATGCTAAGAGCACAAAGTCACGATTATATCAATATAATCATGGTTTTGAGCACAGACTTTATTTATTCAGCGTGCTATGTCTTTAAAATTGACCCCAGGGTCAATTTCAATAGTCCTGAACTTACTCCATGGAAACAAGGGTGAACATAGATGAATCAGTTCCACAGAAAATAAACATGTGCCGCCTAATAATAATCGTGCCTGATCTTTGATGGCTTCTTCATTTTTGGTTCCATTAATTACTTATTTATTACATTTTCATATTTTTTATTTTTGTTTTTATTTTGTTTTACCTGTTGGTTCAGAAGAAATCGTAGACATGAATTGAATAAAAAAATATTTAATAAAATATCTATTCTTTTATTTTATTTTTCCCCTTTCCTATTTTCCTTAAACTATTTTTTAATTACATTTTAAACTCTGCCAGAGTAAAGATAAACAACATATTTTAAACTATTGGATTCCGAAACTGAAACATTGTGCGACATGGATCTCTAAATGAACGTGATGGCGGGGCTGCTTCTCAAGGGAAGAAGGTCAAATCTAGTACATTTAATTTAAGTCCATTTTAGATCCATGTCGTATAGAATACAGTTATTTTCTTGTTTTGTTAAATAAATACAGCAATCAATATTTTGTGAATTATAAGCATTTTGATTAAAACCTCGTTATCGGTCTCGTATACGAAGCGTTTGAAAATATCGCTGTCGGACCCACCAATAAGGAAAAAGCCTTTAAACATGTACAAGTATCGCAAGGTTTATTGCTGATTTTTCAGTAGTCGAAAAACTTTCATCTCAGGACGAAGGCCGAGTCCTGAGTGACGGCGCACCGCGCAGGCGGAATGAACGGCGGATAAAACAAATGTTCGAGATGTTCGAACTTGTCCGGAGTGAGAGCGGGCGAGCGCATTTCACGGCGCTTTTGACGTTTCTCATTATACATGCCGCTATAACTTTGTATGATATACGTAAGAGATCGAAAAATCAAATTCATAATCCTCATTAATTACTATGTTATCCATACACTATAACAATGAGTATCATTCGAATGCGGTGCGCCGTCACTCAGGACGCCCCGTCTGGTAAATCCGCTCCGCAATCCGCCTGCGCGATGCGCCGTCACTCAGGACTCAGCCAAGATAGTGCAGTTTGACGACAGCTTTTGTATAAAAAATATGTCAACTGTCATTTATACTTCAGATATAAGTTATCTGACTATTGAAAATCAGCCCTTGATAAAATATTAATAGATATTTTTGCTTGATATATTATGTTCCAGATTGAACGTGCCGAAGAAAACTGTGAGGCCCTCAAATAAAAGCATAGTCCAGGAGACGTATTCGTTCGAATTTGAACTTTATTTGAATTAATTTAAGAAGTACATCAGTTTTAAAGAATACGTTTCCTTGACTATGTACATAGTAATTTTTAGGGCCTTACAGTTATTCTTATACTTGTTCTATCTGGAAAATAAATCATCTCGGTCTATTAAAGTATTAATTTGAACTGTAAATATTTTATAGAAGATACCATTCAGTCCAGTGCAAGTGGTACATGTGAATGCAAACATAAGCTTTCTAAAGATTTATTTTATTTTCAGATAATGCGCAAGCTGTTAAACTTGTACAAAGATTGCCGATTTTTAGACCGCTTAATGGGAACGTCCTTCTTCCATGAGGATCACTTTTTGGTAAGAAATTATTGAATGTAGGACGTAAAAACTAACCAATGCACAAATAACACTCCCAAGTATTAAGCATTTTGTCAGTTTTTTGGAGAAATATTCCTTTAACGATCGTATCATGTTGTAATTAAAACTGACAAAAGTTAGCTAATTTCACGAATTTTGGAATAACCCCATTCATGAAATTCAAATAATTTATCATCGTAAATATTAATTCGCTGGATGCAGGAGGCACAGAACCGGTCAAAATGGCGGTGCTTGCTATGTCCAGGAGTGGACATTTTTCGGCTGAAATGATGATGAAATATCCCGTCCCTTTAAACATGACAGACGTGAGAATACAACATCCTGATGTATTCGTGGCGACACAAGAGTCGATCTAAATAATTTTCCATCGTTAAAATGACCAAAAAGCTCACCCTCCACATCTTAAACTTAATTTGTGAATGTATCCACTACCCTTTTACCCCAGGGTCTGCTCGAGCGCGTGCGCGAGCGCGGCGCCATCACGCCCCGCGCGGGCGAGCGGCGCGTGCACGAGCAGCTCGCGCGGCTGTTCGCGCCCGCCGAGCGCGCCGCCGACGCGCCGCCCTCGCCGCCGCCCGACCCCATGCTAGTGGACGACGACATGGAGAAGCCACTGCAGTGTGAGGGGACGAAAGCCATCGTCGCGGCCAACGTTACTGTGGAGCCGATGCAGGTGATGTATACTTGTCAGATTAATGTTCAGAGCCCGAACTATGAGACCATGAAAAAAAGGAAAAGTATATTTTTGTTTTTAAAGAAACATTTTAAACTGAAAACATAATGATAACAAGCAAAAATACATTGTTCCTTTGATCACTTTACTCTATTCATTATGTTTTTGCCTTAAATAATACTAGATAGATAAATGATGTTTATAATTTTTAGGTGGAGTGTACTGTGTCGAAGAAACACTTGCATTTGGATATAGAGTCGGCGCAGGCCGCCGGCTCAGAAACGACTATTGCACTGACAGATAGTATCGTCGTTGTTGACAATCGTGAGTATATATTTCGGGTTTGTTCGTCTAGGTTCGATTTCTGATAGAGATCTTATAGTCTTGTCCTCATCTGGGGATGTTCTAATAGAACGCAATTCCGCGACCATCGCAAGTTCGCGTGAACTGTTAGTACGAGCAAACCTGTACCCTTAACGAGTCATCAAACGAATATGTGTTCTAATAAATATTAATTATTCATGTTTGAAAAAAATATACTTATACGCTTTTTAATTTTATCTTATAATCTTTTATTACTAATAATTTGATTACTGATTCATAATTTATTTTAGCTTTTAGCTGTTCCAAGCTAAAAGTGGAAGTTGGAAGTAGTGGGCACACAAATAACAAAAAATCATTTAGTAAACTTACTAAAAGTTGTATAAAGTTACATAATGTTATCCTTTTGAAAAATGTTGCTCTACAATGAAATAACTTCGGTTGGATGCATCTTAACATGATCAATTGTGTTGCCAGCTACCACGGAGACAACGGAAGGTGACCCGGGACAGGGCAAGAACGTCTGCTACAAACTGTGTTCACTCATACACGCACAGCTCATCAAAGCGCACACCGAAGTTAGCCGGTAAGTCACTACACTAGTTTACGAACTTACCAAGATAATAACTTAATTTTACAGAACTGAGGACCGATAGGAAAGTTTTTGTCATTTTTGCTACGGACGGATCTTAGTTACAATGTAATTTGGTTAAAAAAATCGTATATCGTCATACACGTCAAAATTAAATCGATTTTAAAATTAGATGATTTTGGTGTTTCCTGACTGACTACTCTGTGAACAAAGACCGAAACAAACTCAGAGGTCACAGACTCTTAAAATCCAAACATAATCCTAGACAGGCAAAGTAACATGACAGTAAAATGGTACACGCTTTCATCAAATTTGTAAAAATATTGATGCCAAGCAATATTGATCTTTCATAGCTCAAACATGGTCTCGATATTGTCCAGATCCGGCCGCAGCATTATAATAAATTAAAACTTGGTTATTAGTTTTGCACACTGGCACCACGGCACATTTAAAATTAAAAAGCCTTATGTAAGTTGTAATAAAGATTACATTTATTTCGCAGGAGAAGGCCGCAAGAGTTGGCCGATTTCCTTAACGCCTTAATGAGAAAACAAATCACAAACGGCTCTGAGGAGAACTTAGTCTACCACTTTTCAGTGTGAGCCTCCTTTATTGTTTTTATTTACATTTCTTTATAAATTTGGGCTTCTGTACATGTCTTTTGCTTTATTCACATAATATTATTTTTTTGGTATCCATCTCACATACGTTTAAGTTTTCATGATACATATACAGGGTGGTGATTCTCTTCACACTTAACCTACGTTTATAAGAAACGTGAAAAAACAATTCCTTTACAAAATGTGACGGACAACATGTAGTTTTTTTTTTTTTCATTTTAGTCCCCCTATGGGATGCAGGTGGCTAAATCACTATCCTATATATGCGCTGTTTGTGCCTACATGTACATGTTAAAATTGCTTTAAATGCCGATTATAGCTGGTTTATATGACATCCTATAATTATATACACAGTTACATTTGACGGTTACTGGGCTATATTCTAAAATATATCTTTAAAACATCATATAAAACATACGGGCGTCACCTCATACAACTGATTCCCCATTCATTTTTAACACCATCATGTACAGATTTCCAAAAAGCTTTTGTTGTTTATTATTGATTTATTCATTTGTTTATATTTTATGTTATTATTATTTTATTTTATGCATTTAATTATGTCGTACTGTGTCGCTGGGGTACCGTATAATCGACCTGTATAAATGTTTTTGTAAAAATATTAATACTGCCCAATAACATCCTTCATTAAACGTCATTAAGTTTTAAGTAAGTTGGTTGAGGGCTTTTCGATAATGATGCTTGTGTAAAATTATCAAAATTCGTAATAAGCTGTGGTGATGGCCTGACCCATAAAAAGTTTCAATGAAAACAAAAATACATAAAAGTTGTAAAATATATCAAATTCAGAGTACTTGGCGGTAATTTCATGATAATGATCACATGCCACAGTATGATAGTCGTTTCATAGTAATTTTTTTTCTACCCTCTTACCCATAGTTCAATACTTATATTAAACAAATGTATATGAATATAAAATACTTTATAATTTTGTATCATGTTTATTTTGCCTTACAGTAGTAATACATTTCTTCTCTATAACTTCTATAGACTTGAATATTATCTTTACATCTTTGCATATAGCTCGCTACAATCTTTGAGTAGGTTCTCTTATTGCCCCATTTCGGATGAACACCCTATATACAATGCATGTAAATCCTTCAAAATTTATAGATTGATAGATAACTCGGTATTTAAAATCTGATAATGTCGTCCTTCGGTGCGATTTAATCTGCGCCGGACAAATATAATTTACGTTGTTAATTTTGGTAGAATTAACTTGTGCTGTGGATTGTCTGTTTTCTGTGCATTTTCAAAAGTTGTAATAGTGAAAGAATAATTTATTTTTATAACAAGCTTGAAATAAACCGCAGCCTTGAATAACCTCAATAATATTTTCTATATTACAAAAATGCCATTGCGTATGATTGTAATGTATCTGCACTTCTGCAGTCTAGCATTGGTATAGGCAGCGATTAGCTTCTATCAAAATATAACAAAACAATAGTAATTACCTTTCTGCTATAATTTTTAGAATTATCAGTAATATTTTGTTTCCTCGCCAGCGTATGTAACACCTTTTCCTTATATGATTTATTTACTTTTTTGTTTGTTTTGTAGATGACTCTATAAAAAGTGGTAACTTAATTTCTCTGATTTCCGATTAAACCCGATATTGTTAGTTTACCAATATTGTATTTACCATATATTTGTTTAATGTAAGTGTTGCAAGGCCCTTAGGGGTTGAATCGCTGTGACGAAATCCATTTGCGGTTCAGGATGGCGCGACTTGTTAAGGAAATTTGACAGTGATCTGTCAAGTTCAGTACATTTTAAATTCGTTCCCTATTTTGCCGTCTGCACGTCCGTAACTTTGTAATCGCTTTACTTGCGTTTCGTCATAGCGGACACACCCAGTTTGAAACCTTGTAAACCCCTTGTATAACGATATGCATGGTACTGTAATATTATTGGTACTGTCTTATCCATTAACGGTTTATAACTATCTTTCCGTTCCTGTTACCTTGGTTTGTACTTAATTTCTGATTTGTGCAATGATCGTACAAACATCGTATTTTTAGACCAATCATAGGAATCTAATGTTTTTTTTTTACTTTGTACTTATAGAAATATCACGTCAATTCTTCTTAGATTCTTTTTCTTGGATTACTTGGGAAGTTCTCTATAAATATAAATAATTAGTTGGAAATCGATGATCATTGTGCATTCAACTACAGTTCTAACATGTTATAATATTATCTCACATGATGTCGATATAATTATAGTCAGTACGGTGCGCTGGTTGTGAGCATGGCGGAAGAGGCCGAAGCCGCCAAGGAAGCTGACGTCAAAGATGCTACCACAGCCACTACACAGAAGATGGAGGGAACTGGTGAGATATTCCACTTAACATGAATAGCAGCCGAATTGCGAAATACACGTACAATTGGAATGCCTTTGATTTTAACTAGTCAACATTATTCATTGTGTAATAAAAAATGTCGTGGGGCCAACCATTTTTTTGGGGCCCAAGGAGATAGCCCATTTCCCCTCCTATGCACCATTTTCATTTGGCATACGATGCACCAAACACCCTGTGTATATATTTATTTCAAAAATATGAAGCATTGGATTAGAAATTTTCTTCAAAATCTAAAAGATTGTGATTGAAAATGTGTGACGCAATTAGGGTACTGAACGTTGAGCAAAAAGTAATGGTACTCTGGTACTTATTTTAAGACTTTTATAATAAGTACCAGGACCCCTGCATTTTCATAGAAAAACTAATACAAAGAAACGGATTCAACATAACATAAATGTATAATCGAAATCGTCTTTGTGTCTAGTACGAGAATTGGATATGGTACAGATTTACATAATTATCGTAACATTTCAACAATTACCAATAATCAAACGTTTTTGCTGTGTTGGCCATAACTTTTTTACAACAATAATGAATACTCCAAAGTCCATCGTATAACACAGAACATTCCATATTTAAATTGTATTTCCTCAGTTGCTCCTGACACAGCGCCTCTCGCGACAGCAGAAGGTACAGACGAAGCAGAAATGGACACTGCCAGCCCCGCAGCAGCAGTGCCTGAAGAAAACAAGGAAGGTGGCGAAGGATTCTGCGTACTGGAGTCTGCGCCCGCAGCCCATCGGTTCCGACTGTCCATGCTGCAGCCATCTGAGCCCAGGACCTTCTACTCCGCCGTGAAGAGGGAGATCAAACTACTCAAGAGTGATCTACCACCAGGGGTGAGTATTGCGTCTTGCCTGTTTCACAACATTTGGACTTTGCAAACCGTGTCTAAGAATATTATGTAGGATCAAGGATAGAAGTACAATTTTTATTCATTATAATGAAAATCGTTAAATGTTTTATTTTTTTCCAAAACGTTTTATGTTTTAATTTTATAACAAATCATAACCTGTGAGTACACCTAAATAGTAGTTTATGAAACTGTTACATAACAGGGGTTATTAAATCACGAGTGTGAGTGTTTTAATACTAGTTATGTGAAATTACATCAGAAGCACAATAAATAATATCGTAAATATGGCGCTCAGAGCCAACATTACATCGCGGCGATGCGCTCGTAAAGTAATTTAAAGGAAGGTGTGTAAAGACTGTCATTTAAGGTACTATTTTTGATGTCGAAATAATTAGATTAGATTTTAGAATTAGATCATAAACCTTTTTAACCGAGTTTTATTTAAGAGAATCTATAATTTTATCTAAATCTTTTCCCACAGGTATGGGTCCGCGGCTACGAGGACCGCATTGACTTACTATCCGTGATGATCGCGGGCCCCACCAAAACCCCCTACGAGGGCGGTTTGTTCGTGTTCGACGTGCAACTGGGAGGAGAATACCCACGCGCCCCGCCGCTGTGCCACTACCACTCCTACTGCACTGACAGGCTCAATCCTAACCTCTATGAAGATGGCAAGGTACACCCACTGTTCACATTTATTGTACGACCAGCAACAATAGTTAGTTAAAAAGCGAAATTGTACTTATAGTACCAGCCTATTTAGTCCCACTGCAGTGCATCAAGCATGCATGAGCATCACCAACACGCTTGCGCAAGATGGGTTGGCAATTTCAGACTTATATTGACTAGATCCAGATTTCCTCACGATGTTTTTTATTCACCGTTGTTAGTAACGTCCAAATAATCTCACTGGACTTCTTTAAGCGGACCTTCTGCCTCAATCGTCTCTGGTCCAAAATTTCCATCCCATCTGCTAAAATTTGCTTGAGAACGCTTGTTTTACTTGTCAACCATTGGCAATAACCGTCATATATCCTGGGAATATACATTTGGCATATATTGGTAATAATTAATAGTAATGTCAAAAGCATCAACTTACACTTGTTCATTAATTAAATGTATTATGTGCTTTCCTAAAACACACAGTGTTGAGGTGAAGAAAGCTGATGTAAACTTGCCTTAAATTGGTCATCTATGGTTAAAACTTACCAAAATATCCATGGTTTTATACCTGTCTCTCTCACTCACCAGCGTGCGTCCCTTTCTAATCTAGAGGGATGCTTGTCACGAAGCTGTCAATGTCATAGCGTTTGTAAATTTTGCCGGTAAAACACCGAAAATTTTTCCAAAGTTAAAAAAAGTGTTGAAATACAATAATTTATTGTTATAAATTAGCACACAGCGTTTATTTAGTGTTGTGTCGTGTTTCTCCATTGTGGATTAGTGTTTTTTATTATGAATCTGGACCCGGAGGATCCGGATGAAGTTGTGCGGGTAAGTGTTGAAGGTGAAGGTGAACAAAGTTCGAAGGTTGACGCTTCAGATGGAGGTCAGCAATCGAATAAAAGGAGACCTGATGACTCATCATCATCTTCTTCATCTTCCTCTTCCTCGGAGGAAGAGGAAGGCATAGCTTCACCTCCGCCCAACAAAAGACGAAAAGTTTCACGTAAGTACAATAAAGTTCAGACATGTACTGACCCGCGTGTAGAAACTCTTATTCAACAAGTGGGGTTTATATCTAGTTACTTAACTAGCTTACCTCTTCTACCGACTAATCCTAGTCAATCAGGGCAATTCCTCGAACAACGAGAAAGTGAGCCAACTCCATCCACATCTACTTTTTTGAGAAATCCGACAACTTCCTTTTGTAAACTCTCTTTAGGTGAACTTGGTACAGAGTTTGACGAAAAAACAATTATTCCACATGCTGACAAAGAACGATTACAAGAATTGGCTAACCTTCAAAAATTTGATACCCCTTCTTGGAAGGGCATTCGTTACAAAAAAGCTTTACAATCTTGCATTGCCAGTCCTGGTTTTGTAGGTCTTAAACTTAATGAAGAGTTGTGCCATTTTAACAAGAACAAAGACTATTTAGCTCCAACTGAGCAGTTATTAGCAGGCTTGTCTAACAATATTTTGGAACAACGACAACTATTAAGGTCTGGACTACAAGATTTGCTTGACTGGGCATCGGCAAACCCTAATAATTTAAATACTAACACATTGTTTGAAAAGATTTCTGGTACTTTTGGTCCAGGGTCCCCGTCATATAAAAATTCAGAGACTGCAATGCAGATTGTTTGTGGTAAAAGGGCAGAGTGCATTGAAGTGAGAAGGGACCGTATTTTAAAAGAAATTGCAAATCCAAATTTAAAAGCTACATTATATAATGTTCCACCAAGTCAAGAATATCTGTTTAGCCGAGAAGCTTTGAATCCTATCATAGCTTCTTTAGGTGGATCTCAGGTTTGGCTTAACACTCCAGGTTACATTAGGGAGAAAAAAGCTTTAAACACAACTCATGTTCAAAAGAGACATCACGGATCTTACAAAACTCATAACAAAGATTACAAGATAGAAAAGAAACATAACCTAAAATTTAAAAAGAATCAGCCCTTTCGTAAAAATCACACAACAAATAACACACCCTCCAACACCAATAATAAAAACATCTGACTATCAAACGAAAGCCTTCAAAGGGGGTTGTCTAAAGGACCATGCACATTTATGGCAACAACGGGGAGCAAACAATTTTATTTTGAAATTAATAACGGGTGGCCGCATTCCATTTATAAAGAAACCCCCGCTTCGTTATCTAGACAACCATGTGTTAAAAAAGTTTGCAACCAAAACAACAAAAGAAATGACAGACATGATTTTTCACTTAAAACAAAACAAAATATTAGAGACACCGCCAATTCTCAATCCGGGTTTTCTATGTCGAATGTTCTTAGTAAAAAAATCAGACGGAGGGCTACGTCCCATCTTCGACCTCAGAGGTCTCAACTCGTATGTGTCAGTGAAACATTTCCAGTTAATTTCACAAACAGATGTAGCCAATTTCTTGCAGACAAACGATTGGTTAGTGAAAATAGATATTCACCAAGCCTACTTTCATTTACCAATTGCGGAAACACACAGGAGGTTCCTCCGTGTGATTTACAACAACGAAGTGCTGCAATTAACAGCCTTACCATTTGGCCTGTCATCGGCTCCAAAGATGTTTGCCACAGTAACAAATTGGATTGCGGAAATCCTACGTGCACAAGGCTTCCGCATAATTGTATATTTGGACGATTTTTTCCTGGTCAATCAGGATCGTACAATACTAGTTTCTCAGGTTGCGGAAACACTGAGAACATTGGATACCTTGGGATGGCACATAAATTACCACAAGTCTGCTCTAGAACCCTCTCAGGAGGTAGAATATCTTGGCCTAGTATGGAACACTCAGCAAAACTGGGTAAAACTTCCTTCCAAGAAGATAATAAAAATAAAACTAATAATTTCCAAAATGTTGAGCAATGGAAACAGTTCTCTGCGAGAAGCTCAGAGTTTATTAGGTTTGCTAAACTTTGCAAATTACGCAGTATCAGGGAGTCGACTACACTGTCGCAGAATGCAACTGTTTCTAAAATTATTCAATCAAAACAGACTACGAGAAAGAAGAAACCTTCCTCTGCCTGTTCAGCAGGACCTAAAATGGTGGTTAAAAGTCATAGAGCACAGCTCAACTCCAATAGTCAAGAAAAGTGTGACTCACTTCTTGACCACGGATGCAGCGGAATCAGGGTGGGGAGCTCAATTAAACAGCACTTACCTATCAGGAAAGTGGACTCCATTCCAAAAACCCTGGCATTCAAACATAAAAGAAATGTATGCTGTATTTGCAGCCATAAACAGTCAGCGGATGACTGTTCAAGGTGCACACATACTCATTCAGTCAGACAACAGGACTCTTGTTGCATACCTCAGAAACGAGGGGGGGACACATTCCCTCGCACTACTAAGGCTGACAACCAGGCTCCTAAAACTGGCGGAGCAGTTACATTTAACTCTCTCAGCCACTTACCTCCCGGGGAGGCTAAACGGAATTGCGGATCGCCTATCAAGGGGTCGCAAAGTACCAGAGTGGCATCTTCTACCCCAAGCCACGGAGGCTATATTCAAAGTGTGGGGCGTCCCAGACGTGGACCTATTCGCGTCAAGAGAAACGGCTATCGTACCAAGGTACGTAACATTGGATTCCAGAGACTGTTACGCAGATTTCTGCGACGCTTTCAGCCGACAATGGGACTATCAGCTGGGCTGGGCATTTCCCCCACCAAGCTTAATACCAAGAGTACTAACTCATTTGAACAGTGCAAAAGGAACTTACATTCTAATAGCACCGAGGTGGACCAAATGTTTCTGGCTACCCGACCTGCGAGCGAGGGCCATAGCAGAGCCACTTCCGATAAAGAACCTGCGGAAGGTCTTAATAGATCGGACTACAGGCAACTGCCCTGCACAAGTGGACAAGTTGACCCTCTTTGCCTGGATAATTGGGGGTGGGCCGACCAAGTCGCTCACTGGACCGTAGAGGAGCAAAACTTGTTAAAAAGTAGCTGGCGGACATCTACTTTAACAACCTATAATGCCCCAATTAAAAGATGGTTATCCTGGTGTGACACTAATAAAATTAACCCAAAAGCACCTGAAGGCCAGCAAGTTGCTAGATTTTTGGCAAAATTATTTTTAGAAGACAAACTAGCTTATAGCACTATTCTCCTGCATAAATCAGCTGTTTCAACTTACTGTGCAACATCAGAAGTAGATATCTCAAAACATTTTTTCATTCATCAAGTTTTAAAAGCCATTTCACTTGCTAAACCAGCTGTACAAAAACCACCAATATGGGACACTGCAATATTATTTAATTGGCTAAAGACTTCAAAAAATTCAGGTTCCTTATTCGAAATAGCTAGGCGAACAGCGTTAATACTCTTGCTCGCCTCGGGTCGTAGGATCCATGA
Organism: Lithophane ornitopus; assembly: GCA_948473465.1. Lineage (NCBI taxonomy): Eukaryota > Metazoa > Arthropoda > Insecta > Lepidoptera > Noctuidae > Lithophane > Lithophane ornitopus. The sequence goes on along the minus strand of OX419622.1, from coordinate 12,861,642 downwards.
TCTCACATTATTAGAAAATAGCCCAGGTAATCTTATTTCTACAGAAGATGAGATTAGTCTTTGGCCAAAGTTTGGTTCTAAGACAGATTCAAAGACACACAGACAGTCAGGCTGGTTGTTGCGGAGACACCCAGACCATCGTGTCTGCCCTATCAAACACATTAATAGTCTTATAGACATGTCTAAAAATAGAAGAAGCACAGATAGGACTGTCACAAGTTTATTTATTTCTCTATCAGGTAAATTAAAACCTGCTTCAAGAACAATGATTGCAGGTTGGATACGTAGTATTTTTAAAGATGCTAATATTGATGCCCCACCGGGCAGTATCAGGTCAGCTGTAGCCTCTAGAAGTTGGTTGGAGAATAGACCTGTACAAGAAATACTTGACAGAGGAAACTGGAAGAGTATCAAAACATTTCAAAAATTTTACTGTTGTCCAGTAAACAAGGTTGATAATGCCAACTCCAATGTTGACTTATTGCATTTAAATTTTTCTAATATTGATTAAATTTTTCTAATTATATTTTTGAAAGATCTTAATAACCTAGTCCTTGATATAGGTTTAATTTAGAATTCTTTTCTTGTAACTAATAGTATTATGTATGCAGATGGACACCATTTGTATGCAATTGATTTTTAAATAATTTTACAATTATGTAAGGAGTGTTATAATTTTTGTTACATTGAGTTCTAATAAAACTGATTTAATTTCCAGAACAGTATTATAATTCATTCATCATAGCGTTTGTATTTATCACCAGCAGATACCAAACAGGTCTTCACCTCAACACTGTGTGTTTTAGGAAAGCACATAATATGACTGTTTTGCATTCCCACAAAACAGGTATTATGTGTTGAATAAAACACACAGTGTTGCAGCAAGTCTCTTGCTGGTGAGTTGAAGACTCTATGACATTGACAGCTTCGTGACAAGCATCCCTCTAGATTAGAAAGGGACGCACGCTGGTGAGTGAGAGAGACAGGTATAAAACCATGGATATTTTGGTAAGTTTTAACCATAGATGACCAATTTAAGGCAAGTTTACATCAGCTTTCTTCACCTCAACACTGTGTGTTTTATTCAACACATAATACCTGTTTTGTGGGAATGCAAAACAGTCATATTGTATTTTTAAAAGAGTAACGGTGGAGTTTCTTCCCCATTCTTCTCCATACGAAAACTACCCTTAGGAAGGGGCAACTAGAATAAGTTCTATTTCTTTGTTTTTGACATTCAACAGTGCCTATTTGAAAAAAAATATTTGTCTTTGACTTTTGACTTTGGATATTTTCTTCCCCCCAGGTATGCGTGTCCCTCCTGGGCACGTGGTCAGGCCGCGGAGTGGAGGTTTGGGGCAAGGACAGCTCGCTACTGCAGGTTATTGTCTCGCTGCAAGGACTCATACTCAACGCGGAGCCCTATTTCAACGAGGCCGGCTATGAGAAGCAGAAAGGTATTAAAAATTGTTTTTAACAGTTTGTGTATGTACCTACCTGTCGGCTTCCAGTCTAACCGGATGCAGCTGACTATTTTTCATGGAGCGAATGCCTATTTTACCTCCACAATCCAATTACTGGGAATACGATACTCTATGGTAAGACTGGTTGCCAGACTTTCGGGCTTCTGACGGCTCGTAACGACTGCCAAAGATCCATGGAGCCACGGGATCTTGTTATGTAAAGATTCTCACCCATCCACGAACCATCCGCGGAAAGCGTAAAATAATTGGAATCCCCCAGTCTCCTTTAGCACATTCGTCATTGCACCCGTGGGAAGCAGGGGTTGGTCACTAGTTAAATTATAAAATAAAACTAAGGTGAATGCTAATCTCTTATTTTAATTTCCCACTCACAGGTACACAACAAGGCAAAGAGAACTCTCGCATGTACAACGAGATGGTGCTTCTCAAACTAGTGCAGTCAATGAGCAAGATGTTGATGAATCCGCCCGAGCCCTTCCGCGACGAGATCCTCACGCACCTGCGCGCCGCGTCGGCGTCGCTGTGCGCGCGCCTCGAGGGGCTCGTGCTGCTGTCGGGCGAGAGCGGCGCGGGCGGGACGGGTGCGGGCGGGACGGGCGCGGGCGGGACGGGCGCGGGCGGGACGGGCGCGGGCGGGACGGGCGCGGGCGGGCCGGATGCGGGCGGCGCGCTGGTGCCGCCCGACTTCCCGCTGGTGCCGGCGTCGCGCGGCTTCTGCCTGACGCTGCGCTCGTCGCTGGAGTCGTTCCGCGCGGCGCTGCGGCGGCACGACATCGCGGTGCCCGCGAGCACGTTGAGCACGTTATAGCCGCGCCCGTCGCGCCCGCCCCCCCCCACCAGCGAGCGGCCACACAAAAATATATTGTAGTCTATTTATTGTGATGTTCTCGAGCTATCCGCTAGCTCCGTCTGTGTCCTCCTCGTGCGTCACCGGAGTCGAGTGTCACGCTGCGCATGCGGACTTCGGGCTAGTTGCTCATATTACCGGATAATATGAAACCGACCGGTCCTCTCTAAAATTAATGATAATCAAATTCTAAATGAAATGTTCGATCTGCGAATGGTATGATTCTTAGATTTATTAATGCATAGATTAATATTATTTATTTGTTACAAAGTAATGTCTACTTTTAATTCAACATTCGACGTTATAATGTTTAGATTATGAGTACTTATTGAAATTGCATACTTTTTACAAGGCAAAGCTTTTTGCTATCATTCGAATATTTACTACACTAATATTATTATATTATACAATAAAGACAGATAATTTTAGATGTAACGTCTAGAACATTTTGTTCCTGATTCCAATATTATTTAATATTACAATTGAAGCTCCTACTTATCAATATTAGGGAATGGTGTACGAGTATTACGAGTATCTCATCAATGTCTATTTTATGTATGTGTAATGTTGTATGTAAAAAATGCATTCACTCATTTTTATGTAATTATAGTTTTGTTTTTATTTTATTTTTGTTTTATCGCGGGAAATATTAATTAGTATGGTAATAATGATGTAGTAACACCGTCGTGGTCAAATTGGCGCAGTTCCGATAAACAGCAGTACATACCACTTAGCATAGTCGATAGTTGCAGTGTACAAGCTCGACACGCGACACATTAGATGTTCACTATGTTATCGATACCTAAATAAATGTTGTTTTCTCTTGTTACCAATTTATGAAACTAATTAAAATAATTTACACTCTTAGGTTTAGTGAAAGTAGATGTTTGGATATTAATTCATTTCCTCACCAAATACGAGCGTCACAAAAGTAATGTCTTACTTACTGTGACTAGGTGTCACAGTAAGTAAGACATTACTTTTAACTACATTATTAGTATTAATTTTACATTTCCCGAAAATTAATATTAACATTAAAATTGCAAGTGCTAAACCAGTGAATCGCGCTTGAATAGTGATATTTTGGAAATTAGTTTTAATTTTCTATTCACTCTTGTTTTAGAAAGAAAAATTCTTCCTCGTTAGTGCTTATAGTATTAAACCATACGGCCCACGCCGCGCCGGCGGCAGCACAAATACAATGTAACTTCATGCCAAAGTCAATTGAGCTATGGAAGGCTTTTGTCGCTTGTGTACGCGAGATAAGTGACAACTATGTATAATGATAAAAAAATAAATAATTCTTCAACATTATCTGTGCTTATTGTTTTACTTGCTGCGCCCTGCGGCTAAAACCGCATAAGACACGATATTCCCATCTTTTGCCAAATTTCATCCCAATCCGTTCAGCCGTTTTTGCGTGATTGAGTAACAAACATCCAAACACACAAACTTCACATTTATAATATTAGTAGGATTAACCACAACTTAACGTTACCTGATTGTCAACCGTAAGGTGAGGTGCAGTGATCATTGGCAATATTGAAGCGTGAGGCGGAAGCAACTTGGTTAAAACTGAATTCTTGTTAGACAATGGCTTTGATTTTATGGTTTGTAAAGTGTAATCGGTCGGGAAATGTGTTATTGGGTTTTTCCATCTGAAATTTCTCAGTAGCAGCTCGGAGTCAAGATTTGTGTCCGGTTGATGGCAATAGGCTCGCCCTGTACCACATAGGATGGGAATTAAACATAACTAGCAAAGTGTACATTCAAGGAAAAAATATCTAAAGCATCTTATCCGTTTCGTCATTGCCAACATTTTGAATGACAAAATGACAGTTTGAAAAGGTGGCCGCCACGGCGAAGTTTTTTTTTTTCAAATTGCATAACATTTATCTGCTGCTTGACCGTACCTACTAATGTGGTATAGGTTACACGTCTGTCTGCCTAAACCTTTGGCAAAACAGGCGTGATGTTATGTAAAGTGATAGTATACGTTATCCGACCACCTCTCATCTCAATCATCAGATCAAGTCTGTGACAAAGAGTACGTTTTTTGGTCTGTGACACCATCATAACATTTGACATGGGGGTAAAAAAAAACAACCAATTGAACACACACGGGTAATTAATTTTTATTATAAAAATATTTTGTACTGCTAATAAGTTAATAAAGAGTCAGTCGATACAATAAACTCCATTTTATATACAATAATATATTACTTCCTTTAAATGGTTCCTCTATCACAATGAAAATATAACAAACATGCTTATGAAATTATAAAACATTCGAAATAAACATTTTATCATATATATCTTTAAAGATTTGGCACCATTAGCATTCAAAATCAAAGTAGAAAAAATAGCTGCTTATTATTTCAAAGAATATACAAAATATCTTCAAATAAAGAAATACTAAAAAACCATATTATGGTCTATTAAATGCACATTTTTATATCTATACACATATTTCTAATCGTATCATAACTTCGTAATTTTTTATTGTTCTAAAGTTTATTTCATTTAATTTAACAATAAAATAGAGACCAAGCATTGTCATGACTGATACATGCTCATCATTACAAAATTGTCAAGAATGTAAGTACAACACTGTGTATTTAATTTAAGCAAGCATTAAATATGGTTATTATTCTATAATCACCATTTTATTAAAATTTTACACAATAGTAGTTATACAATATCACTAAAATGGTAAGTTGCCTCGAGACATTATTGCCACTATGTGCTCCTGCACTGACAGAAAATACTTCGACGGAAATAGGGTAGGCGATAGGAAAGTATAATATGAAGACAAAATAACCAACTGTTACTGTGCTTATCGACTGTCGATGTCGTAAAAGGCGGCAACATTATCATGTTGCAAAAGATGCTAGTTTATCATTGATCGAATACTTAACTTTATTTAGGGTTCTAGAGGGTGGGGTGTATCAGAAAGGTGCGAATTTAAGGGTGTGGTACAAAGACAGACCATCAAACTGAACAACTTTCTTTAAGAGACCAACATCGTAATCGAGAAAAAATATTAGCTGTCCGGTACAAAACTTCAAAACCTACTCGAAATGTATTGGACGGCAGATATTTTTTTCTCGATTACAATGCTAGTCCCAAGAAGAAATCTGTTCTGTTTGTTGGTCTGTTTCACCTTTCTGATACACCCTGTATATCACACAACAGCTCCTCATACTCAATATTCTATAGTATTTGTGCTTTGCAGTTTCACAATTGTATTCAAGTATCATTAGTAAATAAATAAATTATATAAGTCTTTTTTCGTAAAAATAAAGCATTTAATAAATACGAAATTCACTTCTTGCCTATTCTTTGGGAATAAGGTAACATTGATTATAGTTGTTAACATTTACATAAAGATCCATACCAGAATAAATGTCCTGATATTAATGTATTGAAAAAAAAAAACAGTATACCGCAGAGTAATACTAATAACAGATCTAGTTTCATTAAAAACCATTAATTAACCCCTTTAACCCCAGACGGAAAAGAAGGGGGTTTACGTTTAACGTGTGTATCTGTGTAGACGTCTGTGCCATCGTAGCCGCCAAACGGCTAAACAGTTTTTTTTTATTTTTTTTAATAACCTTTTTATATTGCGGCTGTTAAGTCATTTATTCTGATAATAATAATTAATGATTAGATTAGCCATATTTCGACGATATTTTAACGTTAAACATTGATTTATTATAGTTAATTGATTATTAGGACAAATAGCAATACTGATACGAAAATACAAAGGCTGTGGCTGTGCCGTCGACAGTTATTATTATAAAAGTCATTAGATTGTAAAATTAAAACAATATTATTGACGATAGCACAGCGAGGAAGAGATAATATGAATGAACACATAAGTAGGTATATTGTCTTTTCACCTGACTTCGTTTTGGTTAGTTATTTGATTCGATAAAATATAATATAGTAATTTGACTTTTTAAAATCTTTTTATAACATTATTTTTCCTTAAAACTAATGCTTGTTGCCTTGAAACCTCACTCTGAATCCGAAATCTTACAAAATGGCGTAAACACTTCCATATTTCATTTACGTTGCCAAATTCTCTTACATAAATCATCTCAAAATTAATGTCATGAATTCTTCTCAAATATGTGTACTGACACCAAAATTATGCACACGAATGACCACAGCAGGACGAAAATAGCCCATGCAACGTGGGAAAATGGACTTTTATACTTATTGACTACTCCTAAACCTAGCAAGTTCGTGCAATGTCGTCTCGCAGACACCACAAGAAACGTCGGTATGAAGTACTGAATACCTGTGCCGGCGTATGAACCTGTGAACTCAATGAGTATACTTATATCCTCTAAGAAATACGTCAGCAATACTGGAGGAACCACTGTAACTATAGGAAAGATCGCTTTTCTTAAAATAAAATTGTACGATTCAAGTCTCGACGTATCTAAGAACAAACTCTGTAAATTATTCCTTAGCGTTATAGCGATAATTGGGAAACTGGTAGACAGTGTAAAAACTGGGAACAATGCGAGGAAATACTCAACAATTTCTAGGAATATATTGTCATTATCTGCGGGTATAAAGTTAAGTGTATAAAGGTCGTTTAAATGTGCGAAGGCGAACGCTCCAGTGAATGCTAGGAGTAGGTAGAAAATAGCTATGATTGCGTAATCGAAGAATAGATGTAGACCGAGTCTCGTCTTGCCTCTGATTGGTGCGATGAGTCCGGGCAGCGAGTGGTGGCACATGAAGGAGTAAACGCAGGCGCCGAACAGTGTGGGCATGCCGGTGACGTCGAAGGCAGGCGGGTGGCCCTGCGGACCGCGACCCACCAGCAGATGGATCGCCATCGAGATCATTATCGTGAATGCTGGAAACAAAATAATAAATAATTATATTATTAATATTGATATCATTCTTAGAAGTTTCACTGTGCAAGTTCGCTATAGGTTTTTGTAGCTTCTGCTACCTGAAATTCATAGCTTATCAAAAAAGGATTTCCGTCCATGACATTATCACTACAATGTAGGCATATAGATTTGATCAACTGATTAGTTTTTTCATCGCTATATTGTCATAATTTATTATAATATTATGACAACAAACCCAGATTTACTTTACATAACGGATAAATCTAATATGTAGATATTACCTAGAAGTAATATAATTAACTAAGTACGTAAGTCATAAAACACAATGACCGAGTAACATCATATTATTTATATCTATACCCCCCCATTTGAAATAAGATTAGACATTAAAACAAACCCTTTTACAGTCGCCGATTTTGACTTCTATATCGTAGGCATAAGGATAGCATTAAAAGCAAAAAAAGTTACACAATACCAACTATCTACTGCGGCTGCCATTTGTCATGCCACCAACGCAATAGAATTCAAAATCGGTTGAACGGAATGTAAAAAAGCCTTATCTATACGTCTAATCTTATTTCAAATGGAGTATATGTTTTTCCATCCGCGATCGATAAAATTAATATGTATTGCTGTGCTGTTTACATCACCGGCGTCGATAACAACAGAATAATATTGTACAGGGTGGCGATTTAGTCACTCGCATCCGTCAAGGGGGTGATTGTATCCGCCATATTAAACAATTTTCGCAATATCGCAATATCTGTCTATGGGACAGATATTTCGAAGCATGTATGATTTTTTTACGACTCGTATGTACTTTCGCTATGAATCTCATATTTGATAGCGAAAGTTGTTCTAGCTGCCTTTGGCGCAATAGGTGCTTCCCACAAAACCTCGCTATTATGCACTTGCTCCATCAGTCATTCCCTATCAATTGGTGTGAATGCAATAAGTGAGCACTATTGCACTTGTCCCATTGACTGAATCAGGGACGTGCAATTTATTAGTTAAACTAGTTAGTTATGTAACAAATACGTGAGAGTTATGGATGTCGTAACCTCTCAGCATCAAGTTGACTGAGTCATGCATTGAAATGTGAGCCTTATGTTATGTGACATGCGTTATATTTCTGGTAGTCTGACTGAAGTATGCGACGATGAGTCGGGAAGGCCTCGCCACGCGTCAACACACAACAATTACCCGACTACGGCGAAGCAAAATGGAGGGTTATGATTTTGATTTTGGAAATGTCACTCTACCTGACACAATATAAATTAACATTTCAATGCTTACCTTTTAGGTTGAGTTGTTGTAGTGTGCGTGTGCCATAAGGCCGTAGCATGCCTTCGTTAAATTAATCAATGCTTTTAATTTTACTAACGTGTCATTTGCGATAACAAATGCCTATTATTTTTATGAATTTAGTAAGTACTTGTTTTTATAATGAATGCGATAAACTTTCCACATTTACAACAGCGCACCTACTCATGTGTTTATGTTTAATACACTGTTTCAATATTTTACAAATTGGAAATCTCCTTGAAGTACAATGTTTTAAGACCAAATTCACAAGCGACAAACAAATTGATTTTATTTTTTCTTAAAAGCAATAAATACCCACTACCTACTCAATTTTTTTTGGTGGGCTATGACTGTTGGTACATTATACGAACGTACGTAAATTATTCACAAAGTCATAAGACACATAAGACGATTATACAGGGTGTTAGGGTAGACACCGTTATCCTTGAAACTAGTGGTTTGGTGTCATCTATAATATACTTTTTCTATGGGACTAACTTTGAAATCACAAAAAAAAAATCTGCTGTTCCATACATTTTGTCGATTTTAAGTGAACACAACTGTATGGAACAGCTGATTATTTTTTCGCGATTTCAAGGTTGGTCCCATAGAAAAAGTATATTATAGATGACACCAAACCACTAGTTTCAAGGATAACGGTGTCTACCCTAACACCCTGTATTTATTTTGCTAAGGTCTATTTTATTACCACTTTTAAAATCACGAAACTCACCCAACCACCTCATCCCCGAGGTGAACAGCTGCAAATACTTGGTCTTCTGAACGTTGAAGAAAACGAACGGTCCCATGGCTCCCACAAACGTGAGCAATGCCACCCGGTAGGTGTCCAGCCGAGTGTACCCGATGTGTTCCGAAGATGATGCGTTGAAGCAAGGCAGCTCATCCCAGACTTTCGAGTCAGTCACGTTCGGAGGGATCGGGGAACTGTTGAGTGGAAATAAGAATGGTTTAAGAGACAATAATCCTACATGAAAGCATTAATTTTCAAAAAAATACGCTTTTGAATATTGAATGAGTCGGTCAGTTAGTCAGAAAGTTGAAGCTAGTTGTCCATTACAAGGTCTAGAAGAAGAACAGCTAGAAAAGTCTATCATACCCAATTTTTCTATGTGAAGACCTATTTTTTCTAATACTTATATTAAAAACTCATTCACATAAATATCCATTTATAGCATTTTTGTTTAAGTTAGGACTATGCTTAAACCCAAATTCTGTTACATCCATTCTATCTAACAAATCTATTCAAATCCATTTATATCTATCCATCCATTCTGACAAATTAATATTTCTTCCCGACAGAAAATATAACTCCAATTTAAAGTTAATAAAGTTACTGAACTTGATAAATGACGTATAATTACACACCCATCTTTGTTATTGTTTGGACAGTCAATAAATCAGTGTGCAATTTATATTTATAGCTGCCCACACGCATGAGGACACAGACATTCGTCCGGTTATCTCTCTCACTATGCACAACGTTGGCTATACATTATAGTAGTATAGGTATCTACTGCACCAGTTAAACAATATAATACATCTGACCAAATATTAGTAACTGTCTGAATGATTTATTGTAAGTATATTATTAGTTTATGTAGAGTAGCAGCTATGTTAATAAACAGCTGCTACTCATACCTAGTATTATAATATCGTTGGTGGTATTTACAAGACATGCATGGCTAATGATATAATACCAGTACTACACTTATTACATCAGCTTCTCAATACAACTCAAATGCAAGCGAAATAATCGTAAAAATACAATGGAATTTTACTAAACTTATTAATGAGGTTTGTTAACTCCGTGACGCATATTTTTTTTTTAGTTTGTGAAATCATCAAATGTCTTCTCCCGCTCTGGGCGGAGCGGAAGGGAGTGTCAGACTTTTACTGACTAAAACCCACCCGTGTTCCTTCAGTTGCCTGTTGCCAAGGTTCCGGTATCCCTTTCGGACTTTCCCGCAATCTGTGGTGCATCTAACATTGACATCACACTTTTCAGTTGAATCAGAACCTACTTAGTTTAAACTAATTAAGTGCTACAACCCGTGCGCATTAACATGGCACCTGGCTCGGAACTCAATACTCCCCCCGCTACCCGCTCGGCGCCCCGAGGAAGAGGGGAAGCGCGAGGAGCTCCATACGTCATAAAGCCAGGTGGCATGTTAATGCGCACGGGTTGTACATGCACGTAATGGGCTGCCATCCGTCCGGGTTTCCCCGGATTTGTCCTAGTTTGGAGGGCGTCCGGGGAGCGTCCGAGCGTGGTTTTTAAATAGTGTCGGGTGAAACCCGGACACTAGTGTCAGGGGAAATCCGATTAATTGAAATATTTGCAATAAATTAAAGCAAAAGTAAAAAAATCGACGCGGGTCGCTTCGCGCGGCTTATATAAACCCATGCGAAAAATAATTATTATGATACTTAACAATGGTTATATTTTATTGTAAAAAAAAAAACCGAGAGCGTCTGGGGTAAAATCATCATTTCATCCATTTGTCCGGGGTATTTGAAGTTTTTGTCCGAGTCCGTAATTTAGGTGATGGCAGCCCTACATGCACAGTAAGTATATAAATGCACGCCTTTTTCCGACATGAATATGATGGATAGGCAGAAACTACAGAGATGTGATAGCCAAAAGTGCTAACATTGATGGCATTATAAACTTAATGCACACTAGTTGCTTGCCTGCTGCCCGCGGCGTCGCCCGCTTATTTTTCTAAAATAAAAGCAGTCCAAGTTACTCCTTATAATATCAGCTATCTGCCAGTCAAAATCTGTCCCGCTGTTTCGGAGATTAGCCAGAACGAAAAGACAGACAAAAATATTGTTTTTTTTTTTTTTTTGGTATAATTATGTACCGTATAAACATTCATATGTTATGTATTTCACAAAAATCTGTTATTTTGGCATAACAAACAGAAACTACAATTTTATTTATTTTTATGTATTAATGAATAGATTGTACAGATTTCTTTACTTAAATTTATTTCCTTTTTTATGTTCAAGCTCTTTCCATAACACACTTTATAGTAATTGCGTGTTTTATGGCAACAAAGTGAATTAGTGATTACCTACTGACTGTTAGCAGTTGTGCAACGCGATCGATTACACGCTTCATTTAGTGCGTATACCTTCCTCTAATTGTCCATTCATTTATTTACCCAATGATCATATCGGTCAAGGATACAGTATAAATTATAATAATAATAAACAGGTAATCACCAGGTGTGTGACAGTGAAGAGTATGTTTGTTAAAAGGATAATCCTCGTTCAAGGCGGGTCGGCGATTTCAGACATATCCTAACTAATATTATAAATCGAAAAGTGAGTTTGTTTGTTACGCTTTCACGCTAAAACTGCTGAACAGATTTAGATAAAATTTGGCACATGAGTAGGCCATGACCTGGAATAGGACATAGGATACTTTTTATCCCGATATTGCCACAGTATCGAGAGTTGCGCGGGTGAAACCGCGGGGCGCAGCTAGTTACCTATAATTCCAGGTTACCTCACGAAGGTTTCTTTCACCGATGTCAGTAGCCCAAGATAAACTCGAAAGAATATAAGATCCTACCTACCAGTATTTTTTCCGAAGAATAGATATTGCGATCCGATGCACAGCATTTTATGGCTTAGGGGCGCTAATCATAATGGTAAAATCAATCGAGCATCACGACTATCATGTTGGGCAAAAGGTAATGATGTATAGATGCCTATGTCCAGCAAGAGCTAAAAGCATGACGACGAAAAAAGTGAAATTGAGGTACAACCGCGGACATTTACGGTTAAGGTATCAACCTTAACCGTAAATGTCCAATTACAGAATTATAAACATTAGAATCAGCAATACAACTCTCTAAGTTCATGTAAGTGTATTGAATGAAAATTTCATGAAATCGTCAGTTACGGCCGCTAATAATATTTAGATCAACATACAACCTGATACTGACCAGCAAATTGCAAAAAACGTACGAAAATTTGAATTTCGCGGGCCACTCTAGCGCATCAACCTTAACCACTTTACACCCGTATGTCCTTAGTAATAAGGTATAAAGTGGTTCACGCCAGTATCCGGCGATGGTTCGTGTTTCTGGCTATAAACCAATTTTTTTTCTTTCTTTCTTTGCAAATATAAAATAGATTCCTTACCACACTACATCCATAACGGACTTTGCAACAGCAGCAGAGTATATCGACAGGTCTCCATACAAGTAAATACACAAAGTGCAGTAGAAGGTAGTCCTCCCGATCTTGTTAAAAAACAGGTTCGCCATCTCCCCCAACTCCACACGACGGTCGAGGCTGTAGTATCGAGAGGGGATCGTGTCTCCGCAGACCAGAGGTTCTTCAAGGTCCCCATGGTTGTTCTGCGAGGTTGGTGGATCATCGTCTGATTCGTGGTCTTGGATCTGTGAATTTGTGGTCTGTTTTAGTTAGGGTCAAATCAAATATAGGTACCCTCACAGAACAGGATTTTCCCATATCTCTATCTCTTTCTGTCACTCAAGAGTGCAGTTCACTGGAGCGAGAAAACCATCTGCAAGTAAAAGCAGAAGCGGTAGGTTGCGAGTGACCTTCTCTCTCTCTAGCATGACGTCTCTTAGTGACAAAAAGAGACAGTGGTACAGAAAACTGCTCAGCCGTACTTGTAAGTATGATTTCCCTTATTCTGATTGGAATATTGATGACAATGTCAAAGTACGTTAGAGTCGAATGAAGTTCGGAAAAGAAAGTGCAATCTGTGAGAAAACTAAGAATGGTGATCAAGTAGAATGAGTAGTTATGAGTAAGTTACTGGAACAACCACTTAGCTAGAATGACTTATCCTGATAAGTTCCAGGGAGTTTTCCAGTTTCGAGTGCCCTATGCACTCAAAAGGCCCTAAGCAACTCTTAATAGGCTAGGATGCCCAGGTGCGAATAGACCTAAAGTACTATAAAGGCAAAGTATGTATGGTAGTATTTTAGGTAGCTAGTTATATTTGTTGACTAATTTTTCCCGAACCTTTGGAGGAAAAAATTGTTTTTTTTTTGTCCAATAGTTGCCATCGTGAACCACACTATCGTAAAATCGTTATAATAATATTTATGTCCTCTAGGGCGTCCCCTGTTGGCGTTTCCACTCACACCTGCCTTCATTCATTCTCTCAACATACCCAATCATCTAAGCATTTATACTCTTTCAAAAACATTATCCGCGTCCTTCTGGGGTTCCAGTTGGGTAAAAACACACTGGAATATGATACATTTCAGGCCATAAATAAGCCCAATGGACTGATAAATAGAAATGTGTTCTGTTACCAAATAAACCAATACATAATGTTCACAGTTAGGTAATTATAGCAATTATTTCAATAACTAATAATCAGTGTTATGAATTATGATGATTAGTTTACACTGAACGTAGGTTTAGGTGTATTTATAACGTTGTATTGGTTGTAAAGGTGTATTCATTCATTAAGGTTTTTAAATTGGCTGAAATATGACGATTACGAGACGATTGAGAGAGCAGTCGTGGCCCAGTGGTAACGGCCACGACGTACGAGTTGTAGGTCGTAGGTTCGAACCCTGCCAGGCGCTTTACTTTGTGTAAATTATTTCATCGCCACTGCTCTCAAAACAGTGAAGGAAAACATCGTGAAGAAACCGACATATCCTAGAACCAAAAATTCGAAGACATGTGACATCTACCAACCCGCATTGTGGCCCGCGTGGTGGATTAAGCCCACCCCCTCTCATAGAGAGGAGGCCTGTGTCCCAGCAGTGGGAACATTATAGTTATGTTAAGACGATTATTGTTGAAGATATAAAAAAAAACATGCCGACTGGGAGCTTTACTGGCGTGCGCCTCGTAAACCGTTAGGCTGAGTCCTGAGTGACGGCGCACCGCCCAGGCGGATTGCGGAGCGAATTTATCAGACATGGCGTCCTGAGTGACGGCGCACCGCCGTTATTTGTTGCTATGGCACTACCGTTGCCATAACAACGAACCGAAAGACATTACATTGTAATAACGTCCTGTCAGAATATTAATCAACGATTAATTCGTGTTTTTGAGTGCATTTTTCCAATATAAAGTGAAACTTGGTTGGTGCTTTCGAATGATACTCATTGTTATAGTGTATGGATAACATAGTAATTAATGAGGATTATGAATTAGATTTTTCGATCTCTTACATATATGTTCATACAAAGTTATCGCGACACGTATAATGAGAAACGTCAAATAGAGGTGGGAAAAGTGTATCATTCTTGCGATTGGATCATTCGTATCTGGATCACTGAAATGATCCGAAACACTGATATGTTTCATTTGGCTCATTTGGATCATCGGCTCAAAGGATATAAAATACAGAATGTTATGGATACATTACAATTAACGACCGTATAGTATTTGATACGTAAGCGCCTTAGTGGTCATTTTTACGTGCATGGATAACAACAACTAATGCACAGAGTTCATTTGAAAGAAAATCTGTGATTGTATGAGTGATACACATCACATTTGTATCTCTTTCTGACTTGTATAAATTGTAATTATGTCGCCCGCTCACTCGCGACTCACGAGTAAAAAAACTCAGTGTTTCTCAGTCTCCCTCTCTCGCTCGCTCAATGGTCAGTCGCATCGCATGGGACGCGTCGCGCGGTATGAGGCAGAGCAAATTAATGTTTCAGATCCAAATGATGCGTTTGAAACGTTGTTACTGAACCTCTTAATCTTTTGAATCACTTCAATGATCCCGATCAGTGAGTCGGTTCCGTAAAGAGTTACACACGACTCACGTCAAATGCGCCGTGAAATGCGCGCGCCCGCTCGCAGTTCGGACAAGTTCGAACATTTGTTCTATCCGCCGTTCATTCCGCCTGCGCGGTGCGCTGTCACTCAGGACTCAGCCTAAGAGATACATATAAAATTAATGTTCTACAGGATTGTACATCTTAAGAAGTTCAACAAAAAAAAGTCTGGGATAGCAATTATGTCTATCTTCTAAGGATGACCCACCATGTAACCAGTAGGTATGTAACTAGTATTATGTTTCAGAATTTGATAAGATTTAATTGCTTTTTCCAAAGCTATTTTGGCCAGTCTTATATTAATCCTTGACCAATAAAATATGTTATTTAAATTGGACGTATACTTTAGATTAAAGTATGCCTCGACATCATATCATTTGAAATGAAATTAATAAGTACTTTAAAAGATATCACAGATTCAACAAAATACTTATGGTTGATGGCGGCGGGCGCAGCGGTAGGAATCAATGACCTTTTCCTAGGCTATTAGGTAGGTATGGTAATTCTGGTAGTATTTTCCAGTGGGATATTCAATATAAAAAACAGACAATGACACAATACAAAATACAGTATGTGGCCAAATCCAAATTTTCCAAAATATAAGCTTTCTACTAATTTGACTAATATATTCTGATATTATCTCAAGTAGTATCTCAATACTTACACTCTCCCTCTTGATAGTCTGCAGCCTCTGCCACTTATACACAGCATTCGCACAAGCCATAGTCTCGATGACATATGTAGCGTTCAAGAAGCTCATGAACGCAAGAAACATCAGTGATATGGTGCTGAGACCCCATCCTGCACGTGCGAAGGCTGCTGGCAGTGTAAGTGCTCCGGTCCCAACAATCAAGTTGAATATGTAGATTAAACCCACCTGGTGACAAAATGTTTGATAGGGAAAATGGCCATATTTATTTACTGTTGACTTAAGATTTTTTTGTTATAATTTATGTATAAGTGGTGTGGCTAAGTAGTTTATTTTTTAAATTCTTATTACAGAACACTAAAAGTTTTTCAGTGTTGGTACTTGTCAATCTGCCTAACCTTTTGCCAACTATGTTGGGTTCTGCTTCCAGTCTAACTGAAGGCAGCTGCATACCAAGCTTTTAATTGTACAAGATTTTAATTTCATTCAATACAATATTTTCTTAGTATCAATCTTTTGCAAGAGGACTGAAAGTAGGTGAGGGACAGCTTGTAACGGTATAGTACGCGAGGGAGGGAGAAACAACAGTTTATATCGTAAACAATACAGAACAAAAGAACTTCTACCTTCAATGCAGAAATCCTGTTGGTACCCCAATACAAAACCACAAACTGTAGGACAGCGTGCGGTTTTGACACATATGGTCATCAAAAAAACTACTTTTCTGTTATATCAAGTGTTAGATTCATATTAATATCACTTACCCATACTGAATATTGGTCCCCTGCCTCTGTTATAGGCATTCTTATCAACCTTCTTATACCCCAGAAGCGACGAGGCATTGCTCTCTGTTCTTACACGACATTGCTGCCGGATATCTGACACAGCAATGAATGTATTTTCCCTAATCGATGTAATTTTAATGTAACGAATTGATGATAACGAATAAACACAAACTAATAGTGCAAATTTTGACATTAAGCCAATAACTATTGACAGTTCTACTTTGACATAAATGTAGGACGGTCCGGTGACGGAATTCCGATAGTTCCCAACGAAGCGCACCAAAACATGGTGCCAAAAAAACCATTGAGCTCTATGGTTAAAACTGATTGTACTGTACAGACTACAGACCGTTCAGTATATCTTGTCCCTTGCTGTCATGTTGGCAGAATTGTTTGTCAAGCAGTTTCAATAAATAATAGAGTTCAAAATGGCGACTAACAGAACAGTGCTACTAACTGTGCGTTTGCACTGGCGAAACATTCACATAAAAACATGTTGAAATCTCTGTTTTCTGTCAATGTATCGACTCGCGTTCGCATTATCACACAACTTGTTAACGCGAAAAATGTTTGACATTTCAAATCACTCGACATGTTTCGCCACATGTCTTTACAAACAAATTTCGTATCAAAATGTATCTGTATGAATCTAGTAACATGTTGTAAGATTTATTTTGACACTGGTCGGTTTTATAGTCCACACATTTTGTTTTCCACAAACATGGACACCTTGCCAAAGCTCTATAAACTTCATCGTGTCTACTTTGGACCACTCTATGTTTCGATATAAACACGGGATGTTTACCACCAAACTCGGATAACACTAAACATCAAGCAGACATGTTTCGAGACATAATTTGACGTAAACAAACAACAGTGCGAACGCAAACGTGACAAATCTCTATACAAAACATGTCTATTGTGTATGTTTCTAGACAGTGCGAACGCAGTTTACAACAAATCTTGAGATCTGTCTTAAGACTTACTCATGTTTTGTACAGTGCGAACGCAAGTTCAACAAAACAAGTAATGAGATTTGTTTCATGTGACAAGTCTCGAAACATCTACATGTTGAATGTTTTCTGGTGCAAACGCATAGTAATAGTCACGCGGGACAGATTTGTAATAAACGGAACGCACTGTACAAAAAAACAACAGTCTAGCGTACCTACAGGAAACAGGTTTTTTTTTTTAAGCTAGACTGGTGGCTTTTCATATTTTATAGACTGTATGTTGTTATGGTAGCTATCTGAAGGTACTTGTAGCTATTTGTAATGCGTAAAAGTAAAACATGCTTTTCGTGGATATCGACTTGGATCTCGGATTGACAAAACAGGAAACATAAGAAAAGGTTCTCATAATCCGTTATTTGATTATATCATTATACTTTGGACTCCATGGGTCAATCGCAGGGTCAACTGCACGACAGTAGTAATACTTGTACAATAAAAATAAGTATTAAAAATAAGTATGTTACCACTGCTGGGATACAGGCCTCCTCTCGGTGAGAGGGAGAGGGCCGGACCCAGTGCGGGTTGCTTGAAGTCACCAATACACCATATCTTCGAATTTTTGGTTCTAGGACATGCCGGTTTCATCACGAAGTTTTCCTTCACCGTTTTGAGAGTCTGCCGAGGTGATGAAATCATTTACACAAATTAAAGCGCCTGTCTGGATTCGAATCTACGACCTACACCTCTTAAATCGCGACCATTTCCACCACTACTATTCCCTGTCGATCTTTACTACGAAATAAAAGCGAATTATCATGAAGGTGCGGTTGACTGTACCGTCCATGATCCTTGTTTGATCTTCATAGGATGATATAAGTATATATTTAATGATAGAGTAGAGGAATTACACGAAGTCTTTGAAGGGGAGTTCCCCGTCCTAGTCTTTCGCAACGGATATTGTAAGTATTGTCCACAGACGTCCGTTCGGACGTACGTACGTTTACGGCCAGCCTAAGGCCGGCCGCATACGTACGGATTTCTGATTACTGATGTTGACTGATTCCTGATTCGGAAACCTGAATGCTTGCTTTAAACGAAATGTTCAACTAGGTGCACACGTTCCGAACGGAAAAAAAACCTGACGTTCGTTCGAATCAGGAAACCGTACGTATGCGTCCGGTCTCCGATTCAGGAAACCGCAAGTATGCGGCCGGCCTTAGAGTGTATTACCTACAGTTTTAAACCTCTCCCACACCGGCACGTTTTTATCGCGCGATAATGATGCAAGCGTTTTTGCGATAATGCATCCCGATTCTTTGCACACAGCTGCGTTTCGCATTTTTATCTCGTGATAATAACGCAGGTGAACAAGATCGTATGCGTCCTAATACAAAATGTTCTAGGAACACTTATTGGATTGGAATATCCCAGGACGGAGAAACGCGCGTCCTACTCCTGTTGCGGCGTTATTATAGCAGCAGTGTGTAATTTCGTGGCCGTCCTAATAGTTAATAATCCTGATACAAAACGTACTGAAAACAGATATCGCAATAACGCTTGCGTTATTTATTATCGTGCGATAAAAACGCGCTGATGTGTGAGAGGCCTATTTATTGCGATGATGCGTCCCGATTCCTTGCACACAGCTACGTTTTTATCGTGCGATATTTCTAACGTGTTCTCGACCTTTAAGCACGTTTTTGTTTTTTGTGTAAGATCGCATGCGTCTTAATTAGGGTTGCCACCCGTACTTTATAATAAAGTATTGTATGTTATTTCATGTATATACTTTATGAGAATAATAAAGAACACGAAAATACTTAATTTCGCATTATTTGATTTATTTGAAAAGTTTAGTCGTAATTCTTTAAACTTGTTTAAAAAGTTATTTAATTTTTATTGTCAATTCACGCCACGTCAGCATTCACAGAAAGAGTTTTTTCTGTGATGAATAGCAAATAACGAGACGAAAGAAACAGAGCATCTCTGCATTTGATAAAAAATAATTACTTATTTACTGTATTATAGACTGTAAAGATGCTGGGCAATTGTTTAGTAGAGATACTTTGATACAAACTGCAAAAAGCAATAAAAATATGTATAATAATTATAATGAAAAATAAATTTTAGGTAGGTACTTTATATTATGAATTTATGATACTATGTACAAATACAAACTGTTCTCAGAACATTTATTGGAATATCGCTTTTATTATTATCGAGCGATAAAAACGCGCCTGTGGGGGAGAGGCTTTAGAGTACCTACTTCATGTAATTTTTTACACGAGACGAACTCAAACTTAGGGAAGAATAAGTACTTACTTACTTACAGAAACATATTCTTCTTTTTCAGATTAAAAAAATAAGTACCACATGAGATAATGCATACTACCAGAAATCGGATAATGAAAATTCCTTCATTTGTGAACTAAGAGGTCGAGGAAATTATCAACAAAAGTGGCAATTTTTGAGCAAATTAAAAAATTGCATAGGTACCTATCGGCTCTGGGGGTTTGACATTTTTTTTATAAAGTAGGTGTACCTAGGGCTTGGGGTCCGCCACCCGCAGCTATAGAGTTTATCCATTATTTACGCCACACCCTGTATATACCTACCAAGAAGTTATTGCTTTGATTGTATGAACTTTTGTTTCTAAGTAGGGACATAAATATGGAAAGCTTTGGTGTTTCATAAGTTCCCATTTCTAACGATTTGTTAAAGAATAATACCTTATCTACATCTATTATACCTCTACATTACAGTTTTACACAAGCATCCATAGTCAATTGACTGTCTATAGTTATAGAGATACACTCAGTATAAAAATAGGTATGTATTCGTACGGTATTATTATAGGTACATATTTATAGATAGATACTATAGATAATACCCTCAGCATATTGAATGCTATACGTATGTATAGTAAATTGCTATAACCCAGCCATGACAAAAACAAGGGAACTTTAGAGTCGTCTTAGCGACGCTTATGTCCATCTTGTATTGGTAGCGTTTCATAGCTCTTCGTGCGAACCCCGACGACGAAATCATTCCATCCAGCCGTCGAAGCCGTGTTCTCGGGGGTTTGGGATTGTGATTTTGTATAAATCTTTAAGTTATGTGCCAACAACATTACAAAACAGAGGTAAGTGCTAAAATAAGCTAGTTTATAGAAATAGTTCTTTATGTCGTCGTTGATTGCTCTGAGCATTTATGGCATCGCTTTCTCAGGCGTATGTTTGTTCTCCCTCCAACAAATGGGATGTCAGCGACATGTTTAATTTTCTGTCTCATTCCTTCTAGTAATATAACACCGTTGTGCTCGGTCGTGTCACGTAAGATTTTTTGTATTTTTGCCTGATTAGAGTGCGATTTTTGAGGAAGTTTTGTAATATTCATGTCAATCAAGTGTTTGTATAAGTGGAGTACTAATTTGTTTCAAAAATATTTGCTTTATTCCTATGATATGGGTCGTGCTAACTTTCACTCTAGATATAGATAGGTACCGTGGATGATATAGCATAGATAGATACATATACACGACTGTAGATATTCAACATCGAGTCGTCGAGTCTCAAGGCCGAAACACACAAATATATAAGTATATATTGTAAGAAAAGAATATTGGTTTTTATAGGAATGTGAAAATTGAAATGGGAATTGTGTTATTTTAACGTTTTACTCGTTATATTTTTGGTGCGACCGTAAACTAAGTACTTGCGTCGTATTAGATCGTATACATTTTGGAATGGCGTATTGTGAAACACCATCCATGATTTTTGATGTTAAGATTGCTTTTATCTTTGCGACGCAAATCTAAGTAGGTAATGTATATTTCGATGTAGCTATTCCTTGGAATGTAGGTACAGTGCCTACCTATGCTATTTATGCGCTGATCAAAGTGACCTTTTTTTAATCCTTGAGATAACCTCAAAAAAAAAAGATCATGTACTTATTGTTATGACCCACGTATTGATTTTTATTGATTGTTTATGCTGATTGTGCCAATAAGAAATGTGAAATATGACTTCTTTGTCCTACAGATAATCTGAAACGTTACGAGCTGACTGCAAAGCTGCTCTGAAGGATCTGCCGAGCCCGCATTATCTGTGATATACAGCTCAGCCTCTCGTCCGTCCTAAAAGGTAAGCAAAATACCTATGTCAACAACTTGCATAAGTACATACTATTTGCAAATCAACAATTTGAAATGTAGGGATGAGTTCTTGCAATATAAAAGATCACAAAATTTGTTATTCTCTTCAATAGTTTCTTTGGAATAACACATTTTATGCAACATTTTTGATACATGGAAATAATTTCATTACAATTTTATACTCGGACTAAATAAGAAATATAATTTTCACCTAGTATTATAACACTCATGGAACATATTTGGACGGGTTTCAAATATCTTATTTGATGAACAATTTAATAAATAAACTATTTTTAAAACAAGTAAATAAAGAGTAAATAAGAGCAGTACAATTTAGTCAGTGATGCAAAAATTGTTACTAGGAAAATGGGAATGTTTCTTCATAACCTTTGTTTTAACAATATAATTTGATTTTGAGTCAAGTCCTCATTGTAGAATTTATAGCATAAGAAAATTTGGTTTTGCTTATCCTTTAATGCATTATTATTTATATGAGGCACAAGTTGGCTGTATGCTGATACAATGTTGTGTACTTTATAGGGCTGGGCCAATCGGGGCTAGGAGGCGAGTCCGCAGCAGCTTCCAGCGGTGATCTCACCTTGTCCTCTGCCATAGAGGCACTAAACACTGCTACCTGCTTTATTGACTGCATCACTACGAACCATTGTTACTTAGTCTATAATTGAAACAATATGCTATCTGTGAAAATAAGTATAATGTTAGGTGAAAACTGTAGAAAATTATTCTATTTATAATAATTGTCTGATGTCTAATGTTTCTGTAATATTATGTGTTCGACATCTAATTAAGGATAATTGTTACTCCAATATTAATACTGTTACCGAACCAATGCAATGTAATTACTCCACCTTGATGTTGGTGGTGAACACAAATAATTTTGGTGCTTTTAAGCGAGTCGAGAAGAATGAAAGTCATGAAGCTAGTGTAAAAATGGTAGATTTAAATATTTATAATGTAGAATTTGTTGATAGTGTCCAACAAAACCAAATGATTGGCGATACGCCTAACTACTGCATTCCTTTAACGATTAACGCCATAACAGTCCAGGGTATCTCATACAGTGACCCATATTTCAGTAGCTTTAACTTAAACTATAAGATGGCGTTCGGAGCGCCGGAGCATATGAACAAGTCTGATTACGCTTTTAAATCCTCAGTTTGTATTATACGAGATGAGCCTTGCGATACGCAACTACTAAACGACAAGTCTGCTCATAATATGATATCCAAAACGAAAACTCGAATCATTACTAATGAAGACAAGTCTGTGAAGACATACCATGACAATAATGAATTGGAAGTTGGTTACGACAAACCCGCCAATAAGACGGCTTTGCGAATGTTCGCGAACGGTGATCTCACCTTCGACGCTATGTTGGAACTCACGAAAAACGAGGATCGAATAATCAAGGATATGAAAACGCAAGAGGTTGACAGTTGGGGCGTGCCGCGCCGCCTGCGACTGTGCGGCGGCGGCGAGAGCTCGCTCAACGCGGCCACCGGCTGGGGCAGCCCTCCCGCCTCCAACAACAGTAAGTTTACCTCTCCTTGCCTTCTTACTAACATCTCAATCAGAAACAGTAGAGTAGTAGTTAGTTTTTGATCGACTCTCAAATATTTGGCAGTAACGCGCGTGGCCGACATAAGACCTATATTTTAATCGTCGCCGGTGATAAGAGAGTAAAAATAGATCTTTTTCTTTGCCAGCTGGGAATTGGGGCGGTAATTCCAGTGGCCAAACAAATAATGGGACAAACAATACTCAACAATGGAATAACACGGCTCAGCGCCCGCCCACTTCTCAAGCAGACAGTAAGTTGTTTTAATATCGTCACTAATGATGAAGTCATCAAAATAAAATTTGTTTCTATTGCTGGCAAATGATAATTACAGTGATTAGAAATTACGACTAACATTGTGGATTTTCGCATTTTGTCTAGGTGCTTATGGTTGGGATTGTTTCTTGCAGTGAATAGCAACAAGGGGACTGGTAATCAAATGCCTCCAACCAGTGGCGCGTCTGCACAAAATTGGCAAAGTTCTCCACCAAACATGCCAAATTCGCAGCCTAACAACAATGGTGCACCCACGAGCAATGGTTAGTTGACAAGAAATATAAAATGCATTTCAAAATAATTCTGTATTTTATTTTCAACTTGGATTGATTTTCTAATCTTTATTTGACTTAGGTACGAACAACGCGGGTAACGGAAACAATGGCGGTACTAATCCTCCCAATTCTGCTGCGAATTCGAATGGGCCCACCTCGGCTAATGGAAACAATGGCAACAACGCCAACAGCACTTCCTCTGCTAAGATTGAGCAACTCAATTCAATGAGGGAAGCTTTGTTTAGTCAAGATGGCTGGGGAGGCGTAAGTGTTCAGCTATCTTATCTAAATAGAATGCAATTGTGTTTAATTAAAGAACTATCTTCTAAGTGTTTATAATTTTTTAGCAACATGTAAATCAAGACACCAATTGGGATGTACCTGGCTCTCCTGAGCCTGGACCAGGAAAGACCGAAACCCAGCCTGCTGGGGGGCCACCAGCCTGGAAACCGAATATCAATAATGGTGCATTCCTTGGAACCGACCTGTGGGAGGCTAACCTGCGGAACGGAGGCCAGCCGCCGCCGCAGCCGGCCGCCAAGACCCCCTGGGGCCACACGC
Source organism: Lithophane ornitopus (assembly GCA_948473465.1). Lineage (NCBI taxonomy): Eukaryota > Metazoa > Arthropoda > Insecta > Lepidoptera > Noctuidae > Lithophane > Lithophane ornitopus. The sequence goes on along the minus strand of OX419622.1, from coordinate 12,837,074 downwards.
CCACCACGAACATCGGCGGCACGTGGGGAGAAGACGATGACGTCGCGGACTCCGCGAACGTGTGGACCGGGCCGCCGCCGCCGCAGCAGTGGCCCGCAGGCCCTCCGCAACACGCGCAACAGTGGGGCGTGCCTAAGAAGGACGACTGGAACGCATGGGGAGAACCTCACCGACCGGTCGATCCGCGTATTGACCCGCATCGATCGAGCGACCCGCGCCAGCAAAGCGCTGACCCGCGCCACGACCTGCGTGGAGGAATATCTGGCCGCCTGAATGGTGACATGTGGAGCCAGCACCACCAACACACTGCAGGTCCAAACAAAATGATGCCCGGCGGCGTCAACCAGTGGGGCGCTCAGGGGCCCAAGGACCCAATCAAGGGATCAGGATGGGAGGAGCCATCGCCACCGGCGGCAAGGCGCGCTCCAGGAGGATTCGACGACGGTACATCGTTGTGGGCACAGCGCGGAATGGGTGGCATGGCAGCTCGCGGACCGCAAGGCCCGCCCGGCCCCCAGCGTATGCCTCCAACGCCAACCAAGCCCGACGCCGTATGGGGCGCGCACGGTCAACGCAATGGTTCCTGGGAAGAGCCGCACACTCCAGCTTGGCCCGAACGCGACGCGCCCGCTTGGCCCGACGCATCCGGACCGGCTCTGTGGCCCGTGCCCAAACCTAAACCCGCTGGACCTGGAACAGCGTGGCCTGATGATATTGGCGAGTGGGGTGGGCCGAAGCCACCGCAAGGCGGCCCGCTGGGTAAGCAGCTACCTAAAGAGATGGTGTGGAACAGCAAGCAGTTCAGGTAAATATTAAATTCATAGATATGAGCAGTTTCTATTTGTTGTAGCAGAATTGTGAAACGTTTATTTGCCATCGTAGGTTCCTCGTTGAGATGGGCTTTAAGAAGGAGGAGGCGGAGGCCGCGCTGCGCAGCCGCGACATGAACGCGGAGGAGGCGCTGGAGATGCTGGCCAGCGCGCGCGGCGACGGCTGGCGGCGCGACGAGCACTTCGGGCACCACGCCGGGCCCTTCCAGCCGCCGCCCGCCGTGCCCGCCGTGTCGCCGGCCGTCGTGCAGAAGATACTCAACCAGCCGCCGCCGCCCACGCAGCAGCACCACCAGTCTTACAACCCCAACAGGTATGATGCATCGAAAAAGCCAGAAGTACTCCGAAGAGCGCGCGTTATGCTTACATCACCTTAGTTCAGACCCATATGGTTCTAAAGTGACCATAAAAATAAGGTCAGAATGTCACAAAAAAAACATCATTGAGGAAAATTGTTTGTTGTAAATACTATGTTCTCAACTCATGGTGTTTACAAATAAAAATTACATAAGAATGTAACTTGTGTTTGTAAACAGTGACTCACATTCACATCACATTCTCTACGAATAAACATTTGCCTCAAACTTTTTTTTTTTTTTGTAATTCAAAACTTATAATCGTAGCGGTACGGGCAATGGCGGGCAGCCGAGCGCGGCGCAACTGCGCATGCTCGTGCAACAAATACAAATGGCAGTGTCTGCCGGATATCTCAACCATCAGATATTGAACCAGCCTCTAGCTCCGCAAACCCTCGTGCTTTTGAACCAGCTGCTGCAACAGGTAACTTTAAAAAAACTTTTTGAATTTAGAACTTGAATTGAATGTATGTAGTCTTCTTTAGGTGGAGGTTTTACAATGATTTCTTCTCTTTCAGATCAAAGTGCTCCAACAGTTGTTGCAACAGAACTCCCTTGCAATGACCAAGGGTCACTCGTCTCTGGCGCTGCAATATTCTGTGCAAATCACTAAGGCAAAGCAGCAGATCACGGCTCTACAAGTAAGTTTAGTAACCGATAGTGAATCATTCAATGACGTGTTTCTTTTACAAGCTTTTATTATAGATTTGCTTGAATAGTATGTTCTTGGTCGACTATAGTTAAAATGGGCGTGGTAAATCTCCTGGCTGGTACCAGTTTCGAATGATATTGCAGTCATTTTGGTATTTCAAAAGATTCATCAATATCATAGGTTGAAGTAGATAAGTGACACTGGTTGCCAAGCTTAATCTTTATTTTATTACACCTTCATACTAATGTGTTTTTTATTGTTCAGAACCAGATTACGGCGCAGCAAGCTCTATACATGAAGCAACAAGCTGGCAGCTCAGATTTGTTCAAACAGGGTCATGACCCCATCGCCCAGTTGCAGAACAACTTCAGTGATATGTCTATACCGAAAGATACTCAAGGGGTATGTATTGAAAGACCCCCCACGTGAGATTGGGCGTGATTCATATCGACCATCTCCCACTCTAAGCGCATCATGTAAATAATGGACGCCCCCTAAGTTAAAAATAAGATTGAATTCCATATTTTTCGATTTCTTTGTTCAAATGAGTTTATATCAGGAGAGCTTATAACCATCCGATTTTTGTCATGATTCTTATTTTGTTTATATTATCTAGGGCTACGGCAGCAGCGGCGGTAACCAACAGTCCCGCCTGAACCAATGGAAGCTGCCCTCTCTGGACAAGGACGGGGAAGGCTCTGAGTTCAGCCGCGCACCCGGAACTGCTAAGTCTACAACGAGCCCACAGCTTAATCAACTTGGACTGCAACCAGACTCGTATGTTCATTTGTTATATCTTAAAAATAAAAATGTCGAATTTACCACATGATGAAAAAAAAACTATATAACTTTAGTGTTGAATCAATAGGCCCTGCAAAATAAAATCAAGTCTATAGCAAATCATGACTAAAGTGCACTTGACATTATTGCTAATGTCAAATTAATTCCTCTCGATTGTTTGTAATAATGTAGTTCAGGGCTAATATTTGCATAAGTCCGTCTTTCATAATCATTATTCAACTTTTCCTATGGCTGCAGTACTTGGGGAGTGGGCCGCGGCTCCGAAGGTTGGGGCGATAGCGGCAATGACGTGGCTGACGGCAAGGATGCCTGGCCATCCCACCCTTCGCACCAGCCCGTGTACGACTTGGTGCCAGAGTTTGAACCTGGCAAGCCCTGGAAGGTAAGAAACGACAAATTTTCAGGAGTGTACAAATTATGAAGAGCTTATATTAATATCTATCCATTTTTTCGACGGCAACCTGCATGCGGCTAAGAATGGTGAATAATAACAAGAATGGTAACATTTCTAAATATGGGCTATGTATCTAATTTGCCAGTTCCCATATCTCAGGTCGGTGGCTGGCAGTAGCGTTACCGATGCGCGACGGTCCGCTTTGCGGTTACCTGCCTACCCAGCGTGGTGAATAAGGTCATTGTATCCCTTTTTGGGTCGGCCTTTTTATAACTGCAATGCAATAGGTTAAGAAGACAGCTTCACCAACTTGTAAGCACATCAATACAACGCACATTTCGACCGCAGGGCAACCAAATGAAGAACGTAGAAGACGACCCGAACATGACTCCCGGCTCGGTCGTGCGGTCGCCGCTGTCGCTGGCCGTGATCAAGGACGCCGACATGCTGGGCGGCAAGACGTCGCCGCCGGGCGGCGAGCGCAGCCTGTCGTCGTCCACGTGGAGCTACGCGCCGCCCGCGGGCGCCGCCAAGGACGCGTGGGGCTCCAAGCCGCGGCCCGCGCCGCCCGGCCTCAACAAGGCGTGGCCGCAGCACCACCAGGCGCGCGCCGTGCCCGCCTGGCAGGCCTCCACCTGGCTGCTGCTCAAAAACCTCACTGCTCAGGTACACACTGCGTCTGACATATTATTGTAATATTATAAACTACGCAACGGATTATGATGCGCTTTTCACCATCATTTAGAGAATTTAAGATTCGGAGCAAATTGGCTGTGGCTGTGATAGACAGACAGACAGACCCTCGAGTTATCCTATAATAAGGGCTCTGTTCTGTAAAAACATCAACTCTCTAAACAACAAGTTCCTGAGCAATGCACACAAAACATAATTTAGGTTGAAAGAAATGGGTCACTGCAAACATGTTTGCCCAACACAATGTTTGATGTTGGTCAGAGTTACACACTTGTTGCCCAAGTGGTTTATTCGTTTGTAGGACACAGCTATACAATAGTTTTATGTATTGTGTCAAATTCTAACGCAATATGTGTCCTACAGATCGACGGGTCCACCCTGAAGACGCTCTGCGTCCAGCATGGCCCCCTCCAGAACTTCCACCTGTATTTGAACCAGGGTCTCGCCCTCGCCCGCTACTCGACGCGCGAGGAGGCCGCTAAGGTGAGTGTCTGCTAAATTGGTGTCCGTCGTTAAGCTATCGCTAGTTCTTGTGATGACCGAGCGTTCGTGTGTGCAGGCCCAGATGGCCCTGAACAACTGCGTGCTGAGCAACACGACGATCTTCGCCGAGTCGCCGGCCGAGTCCGAGGTGCAGATGATCCTGCAGCACCTGGGCTCGGGCGGCGGCGGCGCGTGGCGCGGCGGGCAGAAGGACGGCTGGGGCGGCTTCGCGGCGCTGTGGCCCGACTCGCACGACCAGCGCGCCACGCCCTCGTCGCTCAACTCCTTCCTGCCGCCCGACCTGCTCGGCGGGGAGTCTATCTAAGGCGCCGAGAGATCTGTACAGATGCATTTGTCCGTGTCGATCGGGTTTCGGTCCTAGTTTCGTTTCGGTCGCGGTCGCTCGGAAATGTCGCCTCGGTCATTCCTGAGGTGCAAATTTTTTATGGTTAGCGTAAAATCTTCGATTTGGATAGTATAAATAGTATTTATCGATCGGCCGGCATGTCGCTCGATCGTCGACGACGCGAGTTTAGGATCGAAGCCTTAGGTGTCTAGTTGTAATTACGCTTTACCGTCCCCCGTACGGGGATCGACTAATTTTATTCGCCTAGTCAGATCATGTCGAACGCGTCACGTGGCGTCGAGCACGCGGCGCGACGCGGTCGCGGTAGCCAACTGTCCACATACTATATTATCTTACTGTGTTTTAAGTGTTCATGTAGAATATTTAGTGTATATAAGAATTATACATATACAATGGCAAATTAAACTGTATCGAGGTTTATAAGGAAGAGTCCGGTCGCGGCGGGCGCGGGCCGCAGGGCGGTCAGACCGCGCGCGGCCCGCTCCTGCAAATCTACCAAATAATCGTAGTATCAGATAGAGTAGTGCGTCGCGGGCTACCTCAGTCACACGTCCCGTGGCCTTATTTTATAGCGTATATTTATTTTGTTGTGCTCGAGGGCTGTTGCTGTTTCGCCCGTCGAGCTGTTGCGTTCCGAGTTTCTTTCGTGTTCGTTTTTATTTTCTCGTTTTATCTGTACTTGTCGTATTTTAATTATTTATTTCTGTTTTGAATTCTCACTCGCATAGAGCCCTCGTTTTCCAGTAGTGATATTTTATTCAGCAATAAACGTGTAAGTGCATTTCGCCCACTAACAAAACTTTTACGATTAGTTGTAATTTTTATAAAGGTAACAAAATTTGAACATTATGAGATTTGAAGTGCATTCTTGTAGCGGTAAATTCCTTTTAAGCCGTATAGTCTGATGCAAACGAGTATATAGTTATATGCGTTAGGAGCGAGCAAGTACAAGGTGGGACGCTCCCTTGGATCCAGTAATCCTGTGATGTAAAGTATCTTGCCTAATGTAAGGATAATCTATTTTGTTGAGAGTATCATAGTAGCGCGAGTCGCCGGCGTCGGCCCCGCCGAAGCTGACGTTTCCCCAAATTTTTTCCAGTATTTGTGATTGAAGTGCCACTTTATGTTTAATATAATGAGACGATTATCTAGATTATACGATTAACGTAAGGGTAACCTAATATAATAAATTGAAAATTGTTTTATCATTTTATATTACACATACATTTGTGAGAAATGTTATTAAAGTACTATAATTGAACAGTAATTAAATATTACACTTTTGTGTATAGGTAAGAATAAAGTTCTAACTTAAATTTAGCCATATCAATATCTATTTAAATAAAAGATTTGTGGTATTTTCTATAGGCTCAATTTGAACGTTATTCAAAGTGACATATGCTTTAGATATTCTGTTAATAATATACTTGTAGCCGTAGGTTTGTCGGTATTACATAACTGTAGGTGTAAGTTTACATTTAAGTCCTATCGTAGAGTTCAATAAGCATACAACTGATATTTAACGGCAACGATTGCACGTGTAAGTTAAAGTTCGTTATCATAAAGTTTATTTACACTTTTATTTACTTTTTAATTTATTGATGGTGTGCCACAGAGATACTCTGCCAAAATATAAAATTACCAATTATTACGGGATTAGAATAGTAGAGCGCGAGGCTCGCGGCTCCGGCCGCCCTCGGCTCTCGACGAGACTCGCTCCGACCCACCACGCTCACGAGCCGGTCACCCGACTTATAATAATGTAAATTGTATCTGTATTTCGAACATCTTCCAGTGTTTTTATGATAAAACGATTTTAGCCTTAAGTTAGATTTAAGCGATTCGCTGTACCTTGTCGAGCCTCTGGCTCGCGTACTCTTCACAAATTAATTAATTAAGTTAGGTGAACGCGACTTTGGACGTGTCAGTGCGTTTGAGCTCTGTTCGCTTCGGACCTGTAGTAGTTAGTGTTAAATGTTTCGATGTGTGATGTGTTCATTTAGAAACAATGTTAGCATTTGTCATTACTACCGTATTATCTTACTATAGGGACCGACGGCAGTTTTGCGTTTTCATCATTGCATATTCTTCGTTGCCTTTCGCGATTGGTATCAGATACAGATTTAGTTTGAACGCGGAGTCTCTATTCTCTTACAGCAGACGTCTGCTTGTGTGACACGCGTCTCATCACAACCGGGTTGTTGATACGAAGGTACGGTCTATGCAGCAGAACTATTAGATTCGCCTTCCAAGGGGCCATAATCGAGATTGTCACGGAGTTTAATGTTAGGTGCCAAAGAGTGATTATCAAAGATGTCCGGAACAACTGATTGCATTTCTCGCTTATTAAAGATTCTTCCAAAATTTGAAATTATATTCGCGGTACGGGTTAATGATCTGATGTTCCTATAACATTTCGTGTTACGTCTATTCAACAATAGTGCACGTATAAACAGACACATGTCAATTCTATGTATTGTTAAAGCTCAATTTAAGTGATGAGGGTGTTTCTTTTACCGATTGATAGAATAAATAAAGAGTATAGGTATTATTTTTAACTGATATTGTTCTGTCCAATTCTACACCAATATTCGATAACGCCTAAATCTCAGTTGTTTACTCTGGTGCAAATTTAAATTTTAATGATACAGCAATAAATATCATATTTAATTTTTTATAAAGTTTTTTCCATTTTAAGGTTAGACAAGCCGATCAAACGGAAAGTATAATAAACCAGTGCCCTTTAGAATACGTCATCCATAGATTAAAGACGAAAGAAGTTTATGCCTTGAAATTTTTAGTCAGTTAAAGTTATCAGTACTTAAATAATGGATATACATATTATTGTAAAGTGGACGTATTTTAAATGTGTAGACGTGTCGGTAGCAGTTTATATATGGTGTTAGAGGTGTATCGGTAGAGGTGCGCGCGCCTCCGCGCATCACAAGGTTGTGAGTAGCGGCCATCGCGCCGCGCTAACTGAATCTCCTCTTGGTTCAATGACTGCATCATTATTTCCTGCACACAATTATTGCGCCATGTGCAATTTAGTCTGTGTTATTATTATGTTGTTGTGTATTTATATGATACATCTATACTGTAATATGTATATATTGTGGAATTTTATTCGTAAAAATTTAATACGCTTCACGCTTCACTTTTAATAACATTTTTCGTGATTTGTTTCTGTTATTTAGAGTAAATTTACGTACCTACAAGTAATTATAATAACGATCATAGATGTAAATATAAGTAAAATAATTAAAAAAATAAAAACAAAAAAAAATGAAAAAAAATATATAAAGAAAAGCAATTAAAAGAAACCAATGATTGTGCCTCAATGAACTGTGGTACGTTACCGTAACCGATGGCAGGTGTAATCGTTTCCTTTCAAAAGTGTATTATAATGAATTGTGCGCCTAGGCACCGCTCTGTGACTAGCTGTAGACAATATAAGGCTGCGAGCAGCGGCGCCCGCGCCCACGCCTTGTGTAATCATTAATGAGCTTAGCTATGTTTTACTTTTATTGTAATAAGTGTTATTTCATCAATCAACATTTTATATATATACATATATATACCTACGTATATGTAAATATTTTTATCTATTTATTTTTTGGTTGTCATGAAGTTTACCCGAATTAACGTGTAACCTTAAAATTAGTTGGTTATCTTGAAGTGAGATCACGCGCGTGTCGCGTGTTTCGAACGATCGCATCTATTCCATAACACTTGAATGCCAAAGTCGATGTCTGTAAGCCATTGGTCGACCGCTTGTGTTGTTTACATATATCGCGTGGATCTCTGACATCACAACAAACTATTGATCGTACAAATAAGAGCCATTAATACTGACAGCCGACGCTTAGGTCGCTGTTGTCTATCCAAGCTGCTCTGGTGTTATTTTAGCTCAACTATTCAAGTAGTTTGCTCATATTGTTGTTAATTTTAATTTTTTTATTATCTTAATTATTAAAACTTCCCTTAGTGCGGAATAAAATTCTAAAGTTATTTTGTAATCTCCAAATTAGCTATTAATGTACTGGACCATAGCTGATAACTGCAGTGTGTATGGCGTAGGACTCATGCCGCCTAAACTACGCGTAGCGCGTTTGTAATTTATTTTGTAGCTTTCCTTCGCTTGTCACTCTACCGTCCCGGAGACCTTGTTGTGTTAAAATATGTTATTAAATTAAAAATCGGTAGCTTTATTAGTTTAGCATCAAATTAAACTCGTATTTGAATAGATACGTATATTTCTTACTACGTTTTATCATCCCTTTAAGTTAGTGGGCACGCCAAGAAAAGCCAATAAATATTGCACGGAATATTGAGCAGCGCGGTTCAAGGGCGCGGGTCGGTGGCGTGACAACAGTTCGGCTTATTTTAGCTTGACATCGTCGCGATGAACCCATTGTCAGGCAGCACTCACTCGTTCAACTGTGTACTCACATATAGGGACCAAAATATGTATGAATATTATGCAGTTTCATTTTACGCTGATTAAACTACAGTCATGAATAAGCTGAACATTGCACACTAAAAGACATTCTCATTTTTCCATTGTTAATAAATGCGTTTTGCCGTCGCATATAACTGACGATGTTACTTATACGACATAATTAAACCTAGTGATAGTTCGTACGATATACAGGAGGGCCTTTTAATTTAAATAAGGTTGAAGTTTTGCTTGTTGTCTTTATTTATATATATTTTTGTACGTTACGACGTTGACGTCCTAATACAATAGAGAACACATTAGGTGATATCTACAAAGAAACTAGTCTTCCTTATTTACGAGGGATCGTGTTGAGATGGCGGGGACGCGTGACGTCGACACAAGAGGCAATCATTCCTCTAGTCTTGTTATGTGGTGCGAATAAGTGAATACCAAATATAAAATAACGAAGGCTTTGACGTTAGTGTAGAGGTAACGATAGGGCGGCCCGAGCAGCTTGGACCCTGTCAAACTTACAAGGGAATGGTTGGGTAGTATTATTATAATGCATTTATTTCTCTTTCTTCATAGTCACTCAATCATATATTTAATTAATTGAGCTAATGCCTAAAAATTGGAATATCAGAGTTTATTTAGGATGTTCATATTTTACATTTTAGTGTTTAAATATCTAAAATTTACCTTAATTATAGTGAATGGATTTTTGTATTATTGGAATATATAGCTGTAAGACAAAGGGTGTTCTTGATAAAACACAAACAACTGATTATAAACAAAATAATAAAAAAAAAATGTACTGAGTGACTTTACGTGTAAACAGAGGGCCATTGATAAAAATGTTGAACTAAGCTAAATTCTCTATGTGGTAATTTAACTAAATGTGATTGCTGAGAATATTTTAACTGCTATTATGTATAGTTGTAATAGAGCAGTAAGTCGCCATTTATCTGTTAGCTCTGCGAGCATACAAAGGACATGCACACCGGTAGATATATTGCGTTGGTCTGGAGCCCCGTCCGCGGGCGCGCGGGCTCAGCCTTAGCATGCGGATACGTCAGCGAAGTTGCATTTGATTCGACGACCACTATGTAGCGTTTATGTATATTTATGTATGTGTATCAAGGCCAACCCCCCACCAACAGTTAATTGATGCAGTAGACTCGAGACTGCTGCTCGCTAACTACACAACACACTGCTTCTCTAGTCTCTCTCGCATTCATGTATCGCACGGAGCGAGTGATTATAATCGAGCATAATTTAACGATCATATCCTATATGAAACTAGTTTATATTCGTATTATTCTTTCATTAGATCTCTGTTGTACCTGTGTGAAATTGTTTATATTCAATGTTCATTTGTACTATAAGAGAAGTGTACCGGTCTCGACGACACCGTGCTTGACATATACGTAATCGCGTAGTTCGAACGACCAAATTCGTTAATGTTCCACTAAAGTACTAATAACCTCTCAATATTTAGATATTTCTATTGGCGTCAAAAATCAATACTCTGCGGTCTTAAATTAGTCACTTTTGTACCTTGATTGTACTTGTACTTGAATAATATCCTATATAAGTGAGGAATGACTAATCCAATTCTGAAATATACTTAATTTAAATTTTGACAGACTGATATCTGTGATTAAGAAAATATTTTTAATATTGTCCAGTGAGTCGGATGAGAATATTTATTTTATTAGAGGTCTCCTACTGCCAGCGGCACATGTTATGTGACGAGACATAATATTTAACTGCTTCGTATATTTTTTTACTTTAGTGATGTATCGAGCTGGAATACATTTTACGAGTGGACTACTACCGTTGTCGGTTTATGTTGTACAAAACGAACAAGCTTAATTAGTAATTAAAGAGCCCACCATGTAAAGATGTAGTGTACCGATCCCAATGAATCAATGATTTACAAACTAAGTTAATTATCACTCAGTATCATGACAGCACCGCCGCTCCAGGGCGGAGACTGATCACAAGAAATTATTTCGAGTACCACCGATGTCATCCGAAATTTGTTTCCTTAAAATAATTGATCTTTGAACGTTGCATATCGTCTACATTTCTAATTCGAATTATTTTGTTGTATTCATATCCGTGATTCCCGTAATGTGCGTTAAGTTTGATAATGTAAAACCTTAGTTATCATAATAATGAATACAAAATTGATTGCCTGTAGTATTGTAGTGAGTGACATCTCTTTAAAATAATGAACGATTGGCGTTGTTTTATAATAAAAAATAATATTTTTCGGTACCACCTTTGAGTTAAAGTACAATGTAGTTATATAAAGCATGTTTCAGCGACATATTTCATTATAACAATATCAACATAACTAATTGATAAGTTTAGCGTAGACTTAGGCTGTCTCGTCTCACGTTACACCAATATTATTAATAATTAATTCTCCTTGGTATTTGTATTGGAACACTTAAGAAATAAGCAGATACTAAATTATGACATAATTATATCAATAGGCTAAATATATTTAAAAAACTAAAAGATTTTTCTGTGCAAATCTCTGTGATGGGAAAATTTATTCTAAAGATCTAGTATTAACTGAAAGTGACACGAGGGTCGTACTATGAAGCATTTTCCTTGCGTTTGCAGGAGATATAAATGTACGCTAAACTCATAAGCACATCTTTGACGAACGCACGGAATATTAGTCTGTATTGCATTTCATGCTAGGGCCCGAGTTTCATGGTGACTTTAAAAGTTGAACTTTTCAGTCTTTTCGCGCAAAGGGTTGTGTATTATTTTTTATGTAGTACAAAATGTGTTCGCAATTTGATTGCTGCTGTAGTGTTCCTTATGTTCTTCAAATTAACTTTGTTGGGTATTTATTTGAAACTTTGTATTCTCAATGTCTAAAGTATAATGTGTAATAATATAATTATGGTCGTAATAATTATGAGGCATGCGTAAGAAATTTTCACGTAGTAAGTTTATGAACGGCTGCCTTAATAGTAATATGAATTTGTATCGATCTGTACACCATCCTCTACGTATGTTCCGTCGACGATTCGCTGCGCCGAATCGTTAGTGTTCCGTCACGTACCAAATAATAGCGTAGCGGGTGCCCGGGGCGAGCGACACACCGCGCTCCTGTCACACTCGTGCTACACCTTTTACATGTTCTAGATCTATTTTTGCAACTGCCGTGTTTTTAGACATAGGCGTCTCCATTTATATAAGGTGTGGACAGTAGTATGGACGGCGGTGGGTCGGCTTCGTCCGAGGCGCCATCGGCAGCGGTTCTATGTTCTTTGTATCTGTATTACCTCATTCAATAACCTCACATAGTATGTCCTATATCAAACTATTTATATATCGACTCCCAGTACTTATCAAACGCACTGCACTGTTATTTGGTACACAATTTTAACAATTTCTTTAAGTTAATTTAAGGGTTTATCATGAATTTTATCAGTGTATCAAATAGTCGATATATTTTACTGTTATTTTTCTGATACTACCTTAAAAGCAATGTATATTAACAAACAAAGCAGGAGAACAATAATTATTATGTAAGTGTAACAGTTAGTGAATTTAAGTGTGCTATTTTCCATTCCAGAACTCAACGATATCATTGTTCTTGTAATACTTATGTTCGGGTTTAAAAAATGTTATTATTGTATTTAAACTAAACCTTATGTGATTGAAATGCAATGTTTAGAAGTATTTTTATTCTTTATTTTTTACCATTAATTAATAATAGTTAGTAGAGATCTATTTGAGAGTCTAATGTATCAATTATTTGTAAAGTTGGCTGTAACTAATTAGAAGTTACAATAAGTAGACATATTTTAATATAAACATTTGGAGCAAATTTTATGTAGATGACAAATAGTTGTTTTGATCATTATGTGAAATGTTGTCTCGTAATTAATAGCGCAATGTGTACGCACAACGGTGAGGCGGGTCAGGCGGAGCGCGCGCGCGGTCGTGCGAGCGACGCGACACGGCCCCGCCTCGCGCCCGCGCGCGCGCCTCGCCCCGCCATCGGTGGACCCTCGACACTCACTACACAGCACTGCTAGACTAATTCAGTTATTGCGTAAGGATATTTTTCTTACATTTCGATAAGAGTAATGTTTATAGAATAGGCAATAAATAATGTTTAACAAAAAGTCCCTATTTAATCGAACTGACGACAGAAACGCATGTTATATTTGTGGCCTCTTTATGAAGTAAGATCTAAGTTACATGTTAAAAGAAAATTAATTTTGCTATGCACATAAATGATACTCAATTAATTGCCAAAAAGTAATATATATTCATAGTTCAACAATATTTCTTTTGGGCATATTTACTTTGAATTTATGCAAAACTTAGATTATGAGTAAGTAGGTTGTAGACTATATGTAGAGTGAACGCATATTATATTATTATAATATATCTATATATATTAAAGTAAGGTGAATTTGTGAGGTATCAATTTCTTGTATTGTTCGTAAGTTTAGATAATAAATGGGTTTAGCCATACTTCGGCTGGTTTGATATGTATGTTATCTGATTAATTGTAAAAAATAAATAAAAAAAAATCATTAAAGCTTTGTTTTATTTATCTCCAACTTTTAAACCTGTTTATGTTTTTCAAAAGAATAATGTAAGATTTAAGCCTGCGATACACTAGGGGGCAAATAAAGAAACATGTTGCGGAACATGTCCCTCAACAACTACGTGAAGTGTCCCGAAACCACTGTCGCGGAACATTTTGCCGGCCACACGTCAGTGCTCATAGAAATGCCGCCCGAGGAGGTTGTGGCTATTAGTGCTGCGTACATAGTGATTATATCGAGTGTGTTGAAACGTAAGAGAAAGAAGGTGGTGGATCGTTTGTGAATTTTACTCTAATGTCATCATCTGATTTTGAAACTTTATTGCTAATGATCGGATCTTCCATTTCCAAACAGGATACAATACTACGGAACGCTCTTAGTCCTCATATCGGACATGCCATTACATTGAGATTTCCCCACACGGTATCATTTGCCCATGGTGTCATTGACTCGCAAAGCCACCATTTTTCGTGAACTCTTCGATCTAGCTCTTGGACTATACCTTACTTTGAACTCATTATCTCCTAAACTAAGACCCGATTAACCTTTTAACCGCCCGATTTTATCGGTTTTCGTGCCCCCAGCGCCTGGCATCGAAAAATCGAAAAATAAATACCTTCAACAAAGATGGTGTGCAATGCGTAATTACGACACGGTTGGCGCAGTGGCTGAGCGATGGACTGCTGCGCAACGTGTCGTGGGTTCGATTCCCGCACGGAAAAAATATTTGTATGATCTGCAAGTAGTTGTTCCGGGTCTGGGTGTTAGTGTATGTGAGTTTCTATGTTTGTAAACGCACCCACGATACAGGAAGAAATTCCTAGAGTGGAACAACGTTTTAAAAAAAAAAAAAAATGATACCCCGCAACTCGTAAATATCAATTGTAGGGAAATAGGCTTCATTGTTACTACTCGTAGGCGAAGGAAACAAACCATTACGCCAATATTCCCCGACGGGTTAGGAGGCAGAGGTGTACAAAATAAAAAAAATGATTAAATGAGTGTCGTAAATATACGACTCTGGCGAAATGGACACGAAAATATTTGTCGGATAAATCCATCGTAAGCGGTTAAAAGGTTAAATCTAAAGTTGGCGACAAATTGCACCCTATAAATCCTTATATCTTTTGAACCAGTGACCAACAAATTCTGATATTTGGCGACTGATTCCGACTAATTGGCGACAAAATATGGGAGAAAACAGATCTTCGCTAGGTGCCCTAGTTTTTGAGATATAAATGTGGCCCTGCTGGGGAGACTCCAGATTGGCCACCTATAAACCCTCATACCAAAATGTTTTTAAATCTTTTGAACCAGTGACCGACAAATTCTGATACTTATTTGGCGACAAATTTCGACTAATTAGCCCAATTTTTTTATGTAATCTAAATGTGACAAGTGCCCAAGTAGGTTTACATCAAATAAAAATATTTTGATTTTACCAACGATTATCAAACTTGGACTATTGTACGAGCTGTTAGCATTTTAGCAACACTTTATTGTGTATCGTCAAGTGCCTTCAATTTGTAAAGGTAGGTACATAGAAGGAATCATTTATCCATTGAACGATATCACACTAAATGGTTTGACGGTCCTCTTGTAGAGGAAAGGAGCTGCGGGCGGTAATAAAATATGCCTGTTAGGGTATATGGTATATGTATGTCTGCCTACGCGTTGATAGATACATATATAAAAAAAAAAAATACAAAATATTTTATTTCACATAAGCCTACGTGGGCATTTATGAAACGTCAGAAGCTAGGTGCACGGTTCCATATGGTCGTTTCCTATGGAGAAAAGCCGGAAAAAAACTCCACGGTTAATCTTTTAAAAGAAAATAATAATTGACTTTTACAATATTTTCGATTTACAGTGTTAATACTTAGTTATGGGAGGACAGTGTAGGCCTTTCAAAAGTTTCAGGTAGGTTAGGTTAGGTTATATTCACGTAGGATACCTACCTACCAGATCATAATATAATACCTACCTCGGCATTCCTACATGATAGGTAGGTAGAACTAGCGGCAGCGCTAATGCAGATCATGAGGTCCTGGGTTCGATTCCTGAGATCGTGCGGTGTTATTGGATTTTTCCATCAGAATTTTTTCGGATGCAGCCCGGAGTCTGTATTCGTGTCCGGTTAATCGCAATATTCTCGCCCCCAAATAGGACATAAACAAAGGTCACTGGCGAAATGTGGGTGTAGGTACTATAAAGATATACATCTCTGCCTAGACTCGCGACAATCTAAGAAGTCCATTTTGACAGCTATAAAAATCCTATGTGAAGCGATGAAAAAAAAAATTGGTTTCTTATATAGGTACTGATTCTCGAGACATCGATTAAATTAAACATACCGACATACTAAGACAGTTTGTAATCGACGTCTTATCTACATTGCTTAAAACTGATTCTCAACGCTTATCGTTGTATTACAGTACGAGAACGAAACGTCAAAACGGACTTCTTAAATTGTCGCGAGTATAACTCTTCGCGGGGTTAAAAATTTATTATGACATAGGTGTCATAATTTTTAACCCTGGGTAGGTAGGTAGGCCTACCTACAAGATCAAAATTAGAATAGATAAGTACCTAATTACCTATAGGCATTCCCGCATGAAAGGTAGGTATGACTAGTGGCATTCAGTTGCAAAACTTTGTTTTTGTGACAAAATTACGCCCGCCTTGTTGCGTAAGTGATATAAGAGCGACTGCTGAAAGGCTCCTTGTTTTTTTCAGTTGCGGGATTTATAGAACATCACGCCTGAATTGCCTTAAGGGTTGGTCAGGGTAGATACCCAAGAAGCCTATAGATTTGTGCCCGGTTCATGGAACCTAATAGTTTCACCCTCTATTACATGGGAGATAAAATTAACTAGCTAAACTTTACTGACCCACAGTCAGTAAAGTTTAGCTAGTTAATTTTAACTGGTTGTAGGTATCTACCTACCTACTAACACCGGCTACCTACAGCTTTGCCAGCCTTGGGGGATATACAGGCATGATAGTCATAGATAACCAATCAATTGGGGAGCTACTTTATTATTTCAAGAAAGTAAGTAGGTTTATAAATCATTGTTAATAAATTGCTTTGCGTAAACCCTGTAGGAACGTAACGAGAGACAGGAGAGCGGCGACGGCGCGCGTTAAATATGCAGCAGGCTGAATAATGCAAGCACTTGAGTCCGCGCCGTTCTCTATACTCTATGGCCGGTTTGCGAGACTAGGGAATTTTATTATATAGCAAAGTATTTACTCTTACTTACGAACATGGTCGAATCTTAACAGCGGTAGAGGAGAGCTCTTTGACTTTGGAAATAAACTAGACGTTGATGATTTTCGCTACATGACCACAGATATTTATATTTCTATGGGTAATGAACCTTTGTCTGGAAAAGTAATGAGTAGGTAAGGTACCAATTCCCTTATTGCCCTATCTATCGTACATGACAGTTGTTTTCGAAATTCTAGTTTCGTCGCTATATACATAAGTACCTACCTACTTATGTAGGTTCATACCATTACCTCAATTCACAAGCAATCTTGTACTTACCTAACTTTCTTCAAAGAAAAACGATTCTTCAAACCGAAAATCTCCAATTGTATAGCTCGGTCGTATTGTTAACTGAATCGACGCATTATAATAGGGTACCTAAATACCTACTGCTGTGATTTATCATGTCCGATATCATAGACAGTGATACGCCAAGGTTTTCATATAAAATTTAATGAACCAATAATTAAAATCGTTGACAATATTGAATATGTATTTACATAATATATTTTTGGTTTAACAAGTGTACAATGTACAAAAATCGACAGCTTTATTTACAAATAGGTATAGCTATTTACACTATGCAATAAAATGGAAGATGTTCGAAGCATTTAAATCTAACCTAGGTACAATCTTATTAAATGCGTCTTATTATAATAAAAAAATGATAATATACATCTATGACAAATTAGGTAATAATTAAGTGCAGGTACATAAAAACACTTAAAGTCATATTCATAGTCATATCATCAGTATAAAACGATACCTACAATAATAGAAATTTTATGAAATTTCGTTACCTAAAGAATTTTTGGTGTTTACGACATTGATACAGCCCAAGGGCATAAATAAAGAAGCTACACAGAAGAATATGAAGAAAAAATTAACAAGCCACAACAAATTACAATCGAAAAAATTAAATTAAATCGTTAAAAAAACACGATTACCTATAAAATAACAATGTCATCGACATACTTATCCCAACAACAAAATAAAATACAAGTTGTAGATAAGTAGGTATTTCTATCTTTTTTATGAAAAATACAAATCGAATGGAAAATTCATTAGATAAAATCGATTCTTGGCTCCCAAATTTAGTCGATATGAAAAATAATAATTATGCAATATAAATTATTCAGCCTGATTGCCAGTGAAAAGCAAACTCTATGAGAGTGACTAGTTAATTCATTACCTATACATTTAACAAGATATGAGTTCAATGCAAGAACATAAGCAGGTACCTTTTCAAAGAACAGATAAAAGGAAAATAAAAGATAATGAGGGCTGCTCGAATAAATAAACATTAAAAAAAACGGTTAGAGATGCTCTTTAAAAGCTAAATAATTGGAGGAAATGTCAATGGTCATTAAAAATTTCATACACTTCAAAGAAATTTTACGTCAACTTAACTTAAACATTAATTTATCGTCATTTATTTACTTGCTAAAAATAAATTAATGTTTGATGATGGTCGTGTCTTGAATTCAAGCTCCAAGCACATTCGTTTCCAAAGCAGTAAGTATTTGAGTTAGCTCGCTCGGTCATTTTCCTATCATCGTATAGCAGATCAAATTGAGTTTGCCTTTCACAGTAGCCATTGTAGATCCTAAACTACTCTTTATACTGTAATTGGTTGACAATGTGTATGTTATCTGGTCTGTTCCGTTTTATTTAGAGTCTCGAATATGTTTTTGTACCAGAACTCGACCGTCTTGCCCCAGGCGCCGAGAGTTACATCGTCAAGTTTGAGCACCTCTATGAACATCTTCACGATGACCTCTTTGAGTTGCTAGAAAAGAAAAAATAAAACATATTAGGTATCTAAGTTTTTATTTTATTTTAGTACAAACAGATGGATGTTGTATCATCATTAAATTATAAGCTTGAAATGTTCAAAACAAGAATACGTTCAGTTCAGAAATTTTACACAAAAGATAACCTTTTGATTTAGGACCTCCTGCGAGTCGGCATCTAACTTCACCTATGACCTAAGTAGATATGAAATAGGTACGTAGGAACGAAGTTTGCTCGTCCAACGAACTTATACTTAAATTAATTGAATCGAATCTTTAATTAGCCTTTTATGCCACTAATTCGCACAATTTAATGAAATTAGCAATGAAAAAAAAAAACAATAATTGGAACTTTTGAAGTTTGATTTGCTGGAAAAACGATCATTGGTTTATGAAACGATGACAATACCATTTTTAATGTAGTAGGTAGGTACATCCGCTCGGAATCTTTTTATTATGTTTTTTCGTCAGTACAAAAACATATTATAGAGTACAAACGTAGACGTAAGTAGGTATTATGTATGTAAATAGAACCACACCCTCCGCGTTCCGTACATTAGTCTAATCCAATACATTTAACATGCAAATGAGCGTATCGGCCATATTTGCGGTTCGTAAATTGAATTTAATTCAAGCATCGAACGCTTCTCGCCGTCATTTTGGATTACGAACACGTCTACCGTATGAAGGGATTGGGAAAGTAATATTTATGTAAAAATATCCGTACCATACTTGATGTGATTCAAGGCAAAAGGGTCCAAGCTACTAGAAAAAATAAATTATGTTTTCTGAACCATACGCAAGTATTCCTAATCAATTAGCATATTAAACCTGCTTACTTCGCGCTCTTTTACTTCCGTGCAGTATGTCATCAGGATACCAATAGCATGGGCATTCAAATGCCACGTCTACTCATCTTTTAGGTAAAATACATTTTATTTAGTTACTAGGTAATGTTCAAATTCTGATCCTTACATGGAAATTCTTCTCCTGAATCTTTCTCCTGCGGTGAGACTCTCCGAGTTTACTCATCATGGCGGCAACCACCTCAGGCTGGTTGAGGTTCTCCACTGCAAGGTTGAGTGACGTCATCAGGTTGATGACGTGTGCCTTGAACTGTGGGTTTGTCAGGTACTGATCCTCAGGAGTATTCTTGATAATCCAGAAGAACTCTTTGCTCTCCGGGAAGGCGGTGAAGAATCTGGAAAGTGGAAAGGTTTCAAGTTATTTTTGTGGTCCTTTTGGGTTTGGATGAACTAATTAGTTATTTTGACAAAAGTTTGGGTAAAGGTTTATACTATAGAGATCGTAGAGTGACTCCTGTGACTCTATTAAGAGCGTTAATTCTGAAAGTGGGCAACGTCACAAATAGATGTCAAACAAGTATTTAGCTGTTTTCATTGATTTGGCAATATTACTGTACGGAAATATGAAATATAGCTAGACAACTGCCTAAAATATTGATCATTAAATGCAATAAATAATATCGTTAAACCGAATATTTAGTTTTAATTGTAAAAAAAGGATTTCGAAACTTTCCAAATGCCTTTTTTATACCTAAAACGGGTTACAACTTAAATTTTGTGTTATGATTGCAATTCATAATCAATATTTTAGACAGTTGTCTAGCCGTATTTCATATTTCCATACAGTAATATTGCCAAATTAAGTTATCAAAACAGGTAAATATTTGACAGTTATTCGCGACGTTGCCAACTTTCAGAATAAACACTCTTTAAAAGCATGCATGATTATCCTAACATTTATGAAGTACAAAAAACTACGCAACATAACATAATATTTTCTTTTTCTACGCTCTATTCCTCTAGGACCTCTTAGAGTCCATAGATAGGGACTACTCATCCTGAAATTACTGTCATAACACTAAGTGCAACTCCCATTTTCTCATAAAATCGACATTATCTTCAAAGTGGCCCGTCATGTCTTTGTGCATACTTCGATCGATATTTTGCGGTTAACGTTAGCTGATGGCTCTAATAGACACAAATTACTAAGAACGTTTTCTACTTTTACACTCTCGATCAATAAGCATTAATGTAAAAACTAGTTTCTGCCTGCGAATTCGTTCGCGTGAAAATTGTTTTAATATAATAAAATATATCCCTTAGTCACTTGGCAATACCTACTGTAGCGTAGCTTCCCATTAATGAAAGTATTTTCGGAATCATATCAGTTTAGTTCCGACTCACAAATACCTCTATAAAATTTTATTATTATTATAATATATACCTATATTATTATACTACTATGATACTATGTAGACATATTATTTTGTTTTTCAACTAATTAAATAATGAATTAACGCTTTTATCTTTTTTATATCTTTAGAATTTTAAAACAGATTTGGGCTAGCCTTCGATGTTTGATTTCCTGATTCAATTAGTGATGTGCGTTTGGAAGTTTTTGTCCAAATCTTTAATTCGGTATAGAACTCTAAAAACAACTTGTTTTACAGCAGTGCACGTGCCAATTTGGCATCGTTTTCTTATGGTTAAATAATACCTAGTAGTAAGTATTGTATTCTAACAATGTGTGGCGTTTGGGATAAGGCCAAAGAATTTCAGTCTCGGTGGTCAGTCTGCAGTGAAGTGGAGAATAACTTCAAAAGATTATTTTTTAAGTTTATTATTTTTAGTCCATTTCTTCACCATCTACAATTTTATCCTCTTTAAACCTGTAACTTCCTCTATAAAGGTACGTCTTTCTGATTTCTCTATCACTCTTGGAAATAGGTCTGATTTCTCCTCAACCAGCAGGCGAACGTTGACTGCCATATGGTGGTCATCTACAGTGGTCATGCTACGCGTAGTGATCTTAGTTTGTCGTAAATTGATCGAATTTTTAAAAGACATAGACATTTTTAATTAACTCGTGCAGTTTCCACATTTGAGTGGCGTTTAATCACACAAACTATTCGCTATGCTAGCGGCCTGGACTACAAATCAAACACAGTGACACATAGCTGGAACACGTTTATTAAGTCGTTCATAACCGCAGCTGTTTGTATAACGTTTTCCAACGAGGGCCGTAAAATGTGACATTTACCTTTTGCTACAAAGACGTTAAATTTTAGCCTACGTAAGTAGGTAACGTTCTGAATTTCGTTGATAGGTATTGCTAATACATAGTTTGAATTTGTAACAGTTGGAATAGTTTTGTTTCAATGTAGCCTAGTTCTGCTCTCTGCAAAGTCAATCAATATACATAACATAACATATCGCCTAATTTCCAGGGTTAGGTAAAGGTGACCTATACAAGTATACATTGGTAAACCCGCATTTCGCCAGTTATGTTTATCCCGTAATAGGGGGCTCTTGCCCCCTATTACGGGATAAACATAGCTTAGATAGCTTTGCCATCAACCGGGCACAAATCCCAGACTCTGGGCTGTTATTGAGAAATTCCTAATGGAGAAACCCAATAACAAGTTGCCCGACCTGGGAACCGAACTCAGGACCTTATGCTCAGCAGTAGCTCTTGCGAACACAAGACCGATGAAGCAGTGAGTCAATCAGCGGCAGCACAAATACGTGATATCGAAGGAACAACAAAAACTATCTGACAAGCCAAAATATAGGATGCTGCATCGGCTTCAAAAAGATGTTGCTATCATCTTGACGATAATAAGTAATACACCTAATAATAATTTATCATTTTGAATACCGGTCTGGTCAGGTCGCGTGCGCGACACGTTTGTTACTGCATTTTTAATGAACATTTTCACCTCTATAAATAAAAAACGGTACAGTTCGACCTGTCTTCCACTTCTATAAATAAGGCAACTGTCATTTTAAACCTGACTATTTGGGAAACTGTGTAAATGGAAAGCCTCTTTAAGTCATGTATAATCCTGATAAGTGGGATCTCAAGTATTTCACTTATCCAGGTTACAATGTAAATGTAGTCATGGGCCGACCGGTTTTGCCAATCTTTGACTAGCTATAGTGACTAAACTATTGGAAATACGTATTTAATTGAATTTTCATAATGCAGAATGTCTACGGCACACGTATCTTCCATCGTCCCCACCTTGTATCTTATTATGACTTAACTTTAAGACCATCAACTTAGTAATGCATTTTACTTATCATAAAATAGTGGAATGCTCTCTACGAGAGCGACGTATGCGGTATGCCGATAATGTTATGATTATGACACACTTTGATATGAGTACCTACATACAATATGAAAAGCACGGTAATGTTTATAGTGCAGAGAATTCTTGGAGTATGTTAAACATAGGGTATTGATTTGTATCGTGGCGACTGGCTTTAGTTAGGTGTACCTGTCTTCATCAGTCAAGACAAAAACTTGTTAATTATACAAGGTGGAGATAAAAATACGTACCAATACATTAAATTGCGAAGGTATATAGAATGACGTTCCCAGTCGACAATTCAATCAAAATTATAACCAATAGTTTAGTCACTATAGCTGATCAGCAAAATCCATAGTAGGCCCATCACTACTATAGCAAGTTTGAAAAAAAAAAATACTCTTAAGCATTAGTATTATTGCCAGTATTTTCATTTGTTGTTATAATATTGTTGTATTTTCATGTTTTGTCGTTATCTTTAAATTGTAGAAGTAGTAGGTACATTCCTGGAAATGGGTTTCATGTTTCCTCTGAATTTATTTTTAATTAAGTTATGTTAACTACGGTGACAAAATAAGGAGTCTTCCATTACCAGCCAGAAGACAGGAATAAACGTCTAAACAAGGAAATGGAGAATCCCCAAGCTAAGTTAGGAAACTATCAACGGAGCTAATTGGGTTGACATATCGATTTTCCGCACAAATATAGGTAAATGCTTCGTTCCACTTCACCTGCGAATATGAATTCTCAAACTAACAACGAGTTTCATCATAGGCTAAACACTTTTTGTGCAGTTTTTTTCAACTACGTTTTGTTATTTCAGCGTTGTTGTTAGCATAGTAAGTTTAACACTTTTTTAGTACAGTTTTTCTGACAACGTTTTGTTATCATAAGCTAAACACGTTTTTGTGCATTTTTTTTGGAAGAGTAAGTTTGTAGTTATTTCTATATTTGCTCAAAGATACGTATAAATGTTTACCATAACATTGAATGTACCTATTATACTTATTAATTATCTACCTCGCACATCAAATAAACCAAGACAGAGCGTTGTCACTGTTGTCAGTGACCTGAGGCCGGTTTCATAAACATGTGTGCACTTAGTGAGGTGTAGTTTGATTGTTAACGGTTGTAAATGTGTGCGTTAATTAATATTTAATTATCCAGTCGTTGATAAACAGACTCACGTCCTATGTATAATGTTACAAAAACGTATATAACATGTAATTAAAAAAAGTTTAAGAGTAATTCGTTAGTCATCATGATACCACAATATTTTGTGAATAAAAACACGTTTCAGCTCACAATACTCCAGTATTAAATATTTATTTATATACTTACTTCTATTAATTCACACTTTTTATGTACACACGTAATTTAAAGTTGTGAAATTGTAAACTCCTGCGTCATTTAGATTAATTTTCGGCGTAAATTTTGTATTACGTACGTTTTGGATGTTTGACCAAACCGCACCGGGTCGTCAGAAACCCAAAACTCTGACAACCAGTCTTACCAAGTCTCGTATTACCCCGAAGGGGTTGTGGAGGTCAGATAGGTAGATGGATGAAGTTATCTTTAGTTTACCTGCATAATTTGAGTTAAGTATGAAGTAAAGAATTTTAATGAAACTGTTGAGTGATATTGATCCGACCCGAAGGACAAGGACACGATTAAATTTAAAAAAATATAAGGAGATCTTTGGCAAAACAGAAAGCACAAGTATTAGTAGATAATATCATGCATTAGACAAGGATGGTGGGTGCTCTTTACATAAGGGCCCTTTTCCATAAAACCGCTCACTTTTAGTAGTCTATTTGGAGTTAAGCGCTTAGATGCATTTGGGCGGGAAAACAGCTCAAACATAGAAAAAGAAAGCCTAACTAATTCAATTAATATTCTTTTTCAGTTTTTGAAATTCCATACAAAGAGAAATGAAGAATAAATTATAGATTTTCGTTTCCGAATTCGTCAACAAAAAAAGAAAAAAATGCTATAAAAGTTGTTTCATTGACTCGAAAATTTTATTGATCAAGTTTTAAAGCATGTTTCCGGATGTTTCGATTCGACGTTGAGCAAATTGAAACATTTTATGAAGCTGTTTTTGGCAATCCTTGAAGTTAATATTAACAAGGTTTCATAAGATAATGATTCTTGAACCTTTGTATTTACAGTGGACCTTGGCCTAAATGTATTGGCATTTTTTCTTATGTACACCTTATGAGATTTTTTTGTTACCTGCATATAGGTAAAGTAATGCGTGGGTTCTCTTCGTTATACTAAAATATTATTGCTTCTTACGGGTAATTAATTTTCTTAAAAATAACCTGTTTTTGTTTACTTTTGACATAAAATATTTGGAAATTCCACAACCCTCTCACCAATGGAATTTCAAGTGACTGTAAAGGATAATTTTATTTTACGAGTTTTTTTTTAACCGACTTCTTCAAAAAGGAGGAGGTTCTCAATTCGTCTGAATGTTTTTTTTTTTTTTTTTTTTTGTTTGTTACGCGATTACTCCACAAATTATGAATCGATTTTGATGATTCCTTTTTGTTTGGTAGGTCATGCTTCCGAGGTGATCCCATATAAATTTTATTAACTTTGCTTGCGTAGTTTTAGAGTTAGCTTCAATATTACGTATTTTTCCCGCTTAGTTTATCTAGACGATATCCTGTTTGACTCCTTCACTGTTATTTACATAGCAGGTAGTGGTATTCGGATTTGTGTGGGGTAGGTACCATAACTAAAAAGTGAAAAATAAAAACTTTTAACAAAAAAAAAACAACCGTCTTCCAAAAAAAACACTAAAAAAGTGAAAAATAACTTTAATTTCGGAAGTCGGTGGCAAAAAACGGAAATTGAAAAGCAAAGACACCGACTTCCGAAATTAAAGTTATTTTTCACTTTTTTAGTGTTTTTTTTGGAAGTCAGTTGTTTTAATTCAATGTTTACCAAAATAAAATATCAATTCATCAAAACACAGCGTCTTACTATTAAAACTTAGACAGTTGCTCGACGTGTGTCTAATACTTCTAACTCCAATAAATGACGTGTTTAAAAGGTGTTTAACCTAAACAACTGATAGACACGGTTTTGTGGTCGTAAGATAGGTTTGTGATTTGGTTTAATTAAATATAAAATATAACTAATACAATAAAGCTAAAGAGTTCGTTTGTTATTTTGTTTGAACGCGGTTATCTCTGGAACTAAGTCAGATTTGAAAAAATCTTGCATTTGGTAGTCTAATTCTTGAGGAAGGTTATTTAACATCACGCTACGACCTTTCGGAGCCGAGTAAAATGAAAAAAACTCAGAAACGTTCCCGTGCATGGGATAATTTCCAACCTCCACACGGGCGAAGCCGCGGGTCAAATCTGGTCTGTTAATATAAGAATTTTTTTAAACCGCAAATGATTGAACAAATCTGATTTATTTAAGGTCAACCGTTGATAAACTTTAGATAAATCCATCGCAAAATGTTTGATCATATAAATGAATCAATCTTATAGAAAATTGCTCATATATGAGCAGTAATTTAAGTAACTGATAACATGTTTTCAATAATACTGTGTATAGCAATGTGTAGCTAGCAGTGCGATTAGTTTTTATATTGGTTATACTGTGTCCCCAATTATATTATAGAATTTATATAAAATCCATTTACCTGATCCGTACTTCCTTACATATTATAAAACAAAGTCCTCCGCCGCGTCTGTCGATTCGCGATAAACTCAAAAACTAACTTTTCACCAATGGATAGAGTGGCTCTCGAGGAAGGTTTTAGTATATAATAACCGACATTCACGCGGGCGAAGCCGCGGTCATCAGCTATCAGTTAGTAATATTATAAATGCGAAAGTGAGTTTGTTTGTTTGTTACGCGTTCACGCTAAAACGGCTGAACGGATTTAGATGAAATTTGGCACATGCACATGGGTAGACCATGACCTGCGGGTAAAACCGCGGGGCGCAGCTAGTGCTTAAATAAAAAGCGAATCCGTTACGTAAATATGTAAATACGTATTAAAGTCGCTTCGTGTCTCGCAGACGTAACCACAGATGAATAATATTATATGACTTATTAGATACCTACGTTTACATAATTCTACACATCATTACCATTTGCATTTCTTATTTTGTTTAGAATGTAGACAAAAAGTTTTTGTTCTTATGTCTCATTTTTAATTAATTAATCTGTTAATCTGGGGTTTCCTTAATAAGCTATCAATACAGAGCGTTTTTTGACAACTTAATGCCAAATATTGGTGAAAATGACAGATTTTCATGATGGCTGATAAAGCAGGAAGCGCATTCCTAGGGAACGATTAAAGCTTTATTTTATAAGTATATATAATAACAGACCCATCAAAATTGAGACTTCGGTTAACTATTCCTAACCGAAGTAAAATCACTGTCCATTCCAAGGATGCCTGGAAGAGATCGCGGAAAGCGATAAGGCCGCCCATTGTATATTTTGTAATGATTGTTTTTTATTTTTTGTTATAAATTTTTGTGGTGTACAATAAAGTAATACCTATAAATAAATATAAATAAAATAAATTCTCAACAACAAAAACAACATAACTAAAACACATCCTATGCCGATTTCGGCTACGCGGGCTAATGGCTAATGTAACCTATCATGACTGTAGAGGTACAGTCACGGACTTTAATTGATGAGCCACTTGGTACTGTTCGCATTTTAGTCGTGTAATGCAAATCGGGCTTAGTCGGTTATACTCGTACATCTAGACACGGAAAGTCATGTCTCCGTATTAAAGAAGAAGAAAATTACATTTTAATATCTTTACCGGTTGGCTAACCTGAGAGCCAGAACTACAAACTTGACGGCAGTGACTATCCAAAGTAAACCAATTGCAGGTCTAGCAACGTAATCTAGCGACGATTGTTTTAGCGTAGCCATAGTAACGTTAGCGTACGGAGAAATTCTAATTAGTCATTTCGACAAATTCGAAAATAACGTCTCTGACATCGACATATCAACTGTCACTGCCTTCGGATAGGTTTTCAGTATTATCGTGTTAATGAGCTCTGATTCAAAGGAGGTCAGTATCAAATAGGTTCGATAAACATTGTATTTATTTTTTATTGAGAACTTATTAGTCAACCTCTATGGATAACACTATTTCCGATTATTAGTAATTTGTCATCTTGTTTACGAGCATGGGATTTGAGTTCGTGTTTAATCGTGTAATCTCGTGAATGTATGAAACTGCAAAATTGAAAAGTTTGGAAAGTGGCAAAATCAATTAAAATCCATGACTGTACGTGCACAGTGCCGACACGTTAGAATGCCGTGGTATTATTGTATGTTGGAGGATGGTTTACTGTAATAATTCTCAACTAAAGTATATAGATCAGTTTCAGGACCGTTTGATTGCGTGCCTGTTTCTTTCAATATAACTAAAGGCAAAGATTTTATTAAGCAAAGCAAAAAAGACGAGAACTCTCTATTCGTTTTCTAACGGAAAACCTCAGGCGCATTTTCCGTGCAGTGTTGGAAAACGAGCAATGGCGAACGCGGTACAACCATGACCTCTACGAGATGTATGATGAGCCTGGCCATAAAAATAGGACGTCTTAAGAATGGACGAGACCAGGGTCGACCACCCAAACGTTTACTTGATTACCTACATACAGATGGCCGGAGGAGTCAAGGGCGGGCCAAGCTCAGATGGTTGGATGGCGTAGACCAAGATTTAAGAACGGAGTGAGAAATTGGAGACGTTGGAGAAATAACCCACGGCTGTAAAGCCTTATAGGTGATGAAAGATTGAAAAAAAATACTTTTTACAAAAAAATAAAACCGACTTCCAAAAAAACACACTCAAAACTGAAAAATAACTTTAATTTCGGAAAGAGTGTTTTTTTTTGGAAGTCGGTTTTATTTTTTTGTAAAAAGTATTTTTTTTCACTTTTTAGTAGTGGTACCTACCCCACACAAATTCGAATACCACTAGCTGATGAAAATAACAGTGAAGGAGTAAATGAAAACATCGTCTAGATAAACTAAGTGGGAAAAATACGTAATATTGACGCTAACTCAAAAACTACCCAAGCAAAGTTAATAAAATTTATATGGAACCACCTCGGAAGCATGACCTACCATACAAAAAAAGAACCATCAAAATTGATTCATAATTGGCGGAGTAATCGCGTAACAAACATACAAAAAAAAAAAAAAAACTTGCAGACGAATTGAGAACCTCCTCCTTTTTGAAGAAGTCGGTTAAAAAAGAACCAAATTTGGAACATTTGGTGCCTTTGAAAAGTTTTATGAAAAACCCGTTGAAAGGGTGAAAGCGGGTTGAGAAGTTTTTACGCGAACAAAGTAGCGGACCAAACCCAGTTGAAATAAATATTCACAGTTTCTCAATCAAATCATTCCAAGTATATCGATACAGCTTTCAGGAACTTGTATATTTTCCTTTATATTCATGCGAAAAGGGCAGCTATAAAAGAGCAATTTGGAATACACATTAGCATGTTGAATACACGTACCTTTACATACGATCCGGGGATAATAAATGGGATATAATATTTTGTGTTACCTATACAGTGAGCTTTGCGTTTGAAAAAAGTTTAGGTAGGTACTCAGAGAAAATTGATTTTCTGCACCTAAAGAACCTATTTGGGTACCTTTCGGCTTTCAGTATTTTAGGTTTTATAATTTTTTATTAGTAGAAACGTTTTAATGCCGCAGAAATCATCATTAAGATTGAAATGAAAAAAGGATTTTTTGAATTTTAGTTTTATCTTTAGATGACACTCAAGCTGATATTCATACTGATTTTCAATCAGAATGAAATCGAATTTTAATTAAATCAATAATAAAAACTTACTTCTTTTTATATATTTTTTTCTGGATTGATCTATATACAACCGATATATGTAGTTGCACATTAATAAGAGATTATTAAAGTTATCAATTCGAATATCACACGTCCCTTAATTACTGAAGCTGTCTAGTGATATCTAAATAAGAATTAGATTAAAATCTAGATTACTCTAGATATAAAGTGTTAACAACTTATTGTAATAAATTGCTGATCGTTTCGCCTGATCTGTTAGTACGTCAATGCGTTACAATTATAATCATGACAGGACACTACTACAGTGACATTTAGTTACTTGCTTATATATCCACACTATCTATTTGCGTAAGTTCATGTAATTTACTAATTAGATAATTATAGATTTATTCTGCAATGTACCAGAATATTGTACTGTCCACTAAAGGTACCATTCCGTAGACACGACTGGTTTCTATGTGCTACGGAAGCTAGATATTTCATAGAAATACATAGAATCCAGTCGTGTCGCGGCGACACGTCGCCTGCTGCCGCCTGCTGCCGCCTGCTGCCGCCTGCGGTCGGCTAAGGAATGGTACCTTAAGTCTCAATAATTTTTCTTTTTGAAATCCATGTTACTACTGTTTCTCCCACATTTTGGTGTGACATATCTTTTTTAGTGAAGGGACTCACACATCCTGTGTCCCATCCTTATTGGCGAACAGATCTTTTCAAAATAAACTTCTTACTAGGAACTTATTCATTCAGTAAGTTTGTAACATGTGAGATGGACAGTTAGGTATGTTCAGCCGAAAGACGTCTGCTGAACATCAGGTCTCCTACCATCGCCACATTGTAGGTTATTTTATTCATACTATATATATATAGGATTAATTCTGACTTCTAAGACACGTTTGCCAAAACACGCCCCTATTCCTAATACCAGAATAGTAGGTGCCGACTTGCCCAGTAGGTACGGAAGGGAATGCCATCCGTAAGGGTGGCGTCACACCGACAGTCACTTGGCGTTTCAGCGTCGATTTTACTGGCTGCTGAAAGGTCTACTTGTAAGTTACCTTCTTAAATTAACTGTATTTTTCGATAACTCAAAATTAGACTATAGATGCAGTGGGTCGGTTCAGCCGATTGTTATTGAAAACCAAATTAGGGTACTTTTTAGAAGAAGATTACATCTTGTACCAGTTTATAATAAATATTAAGCACATAATATTTAAATGGTGACTTAATAAGTTGAATTTGCTTTGTGGTTTCTCTTGTCAGTCTGCGGTTAAAAAAGCGTTCGAATTCATTCAACACCACATGGCAAATAATGTGATGAATAGGTATTTTTCGAAATTATTTATGTAAATAAAACTTTTAGAGTTCTTGAATTATTTTTATGTTTTCATTTTAGCTACAGATAAGGAAATATATGTTGTACGAAATATCTGAATTAATAGACATTCCAAGAGTGGAAGGTCTTTTTATTCAGAGGATCCTTTTTGGTGAGGGTGTGAGGACACCCTTCGCATTAGGGTCGACACTCGCGAACAGGTGGCATGTCAACAATGTCGGAGCTGACGGCATGACTGAGGAGCAATAAAAATATACGTACATAATGTACCGTCTATGTGGGGCACAACGGTAGAATCTTCAAGGCTACGCGTGCAATACCAACGTAAAGACCTACCCGTAATGGAAGTGGGTAGGAACATAGAGCCACTTAGCTTCCCGCATCCCTTGGAGTTAGGGTTGAGTACCTATAAAATGTTTTGGGAGAATTTCTTATACTTATTCTGACACTTGTCTTTTTTGAATGCTTTTTAATTATATGACTACTAAACCGAATTAGTAGGTATTTAAATATATACCTATTAAATCGGCGTATGACTCTTTTCAGCTCAGTACAAAATTGATTAAATTTCCAGATATTCTGCGTAAGAAATATGAGGGATGATCAACTACATATAGCTAGCTCCAGATTTCCTAGACAAGTGGAAATCGCTTCTACAATGACTATCAACAGAATTGGCATACTCTTTTCGGTAGCATATATTTTAGTTTTTTTCCATCAACGTTTTATGTATTGGTGATAGAATGTGACTTTATCTAAGGCTTCAGAAGTTTCTTGTGAAAATAAAAAGCTAAAAGAATTCAAAGCTTTTGTATATTTATCGGTAACCCTACCAATAATCCTATACCTAAGGGACAAATGTATCTGGATATTCGCCAACACCTATACCGAACAGTATCGTAAATCACATTAACGTAGCTATTAAAAATGGCCGGCAGTAGTGGCTGTTGTACTATTTAACAGTGACGGGCTACGGGCGGTAACTTGCGCTTGATTGATTTATTGGCGGGTAGATACGTGCTACGCAAAGTTTGGTACTTATGTAGTAGGTACTGATTGAAAATATGAGTAGACGTGGTAATTATTTTTATATTTCGTTTTAAGACGATACGACAATAAATTAAACTGCGTATATATAACGTGTATCTTTACATACATGAAATCTCTTAAGGGGTCATTGTAGTCATCATTATGAACAACTTTCACTAAAAGGACCAACCCAGAAATCGATTTAAAAAAAAACATATTTAGTTATAACAACATTTTATGTTCTCATAGCTCGTCAAAATGTAGAGGAAAGCAGATTTTTTTTTCGCTAATGACGTTCCCTGTTTTGATACAAACCAATCAAATGTATCCGATAGTTTAGTCATTGGAAAATATTCCCCATAGTCGGCCCATCACTACTATTTAGTTTGTTAGGATTCATTTGATAGTTCCAAAGTACTCTTATGCATAGTATTGCTCGGGTTTTCATTTATGTCGTCTCCTCAAGCTGGATGCCGACCTCAACATCGTTGGATGGAGATGAAGCGATGATGATATCGTCTCCACAAGTTTACATTGTATACGCAGAAATGACACGGATTGCGTCATAAGTGTTGCTATAGAAACTGACAAAAGAACACTTGATTTGTTGATGTTTTTTAAATCTTCGGAAGTTATTTACAACTCTTATTTTAAGAAGTAGGTGTTTCATGGGTTTTTTATTTTTTTATCTGTTCTTAAGTGTGTCAAGAATTCAAGATTTGTCGCGATAAAATTAAAAGTTTAAGAAGAATGTGTCTGAACACCTTAGGATGCACTAAAAATAGCATTTACAAATTATTGTTGCTACTTTAATCAATTTAAGTAAGCTGAAGTATATATAACTTTACACCACGCCTGTATTCTCCGAAAGGGTAGGCAGATATATTGCCAGATATGTTTAAGCTCTATGTAGGTTGACGCTCATCTCAACCACAGGTCTATATTATAAATTCCAAGATATCTTACCTCTTGAGTAGTTCAGCACCAGTATTGACCATGTCTGCGTTGACAGGCGCCCAGGACTTCTGCACCAGGTTGATCTCTCGCCTCGTGAGCCCAGAGATTGGGTTCACCACGTCGGGGTCTCCGCCCCACCAGAAGTAGCTTAGCCAACCGCCCATTGTCACCTGGGAAGAGAAACAAGGGCTTTTAGAATGGGACAAAAGGTAAGTACTTGCAACATAACATCACTGAAAGGTTAGGCAGAGGTTGGAAAATTGACACCCTACATAAATTTGCCGGGTTATAGCCATTTCATACAAGTGTCAAAGAATGACAGTTGTAATTTGAATATACAGATAATTTAAGTTGGTAGTCCATTGGTTGAAAAACTAATTTCCCTGACCTAGAGTACCTTTCAAAACAGCTGTTTTAAAACACATGGCAGAATGCTCATTATGCGCGAATGCTCACTGTGTGGACATACCTTTAGAATGTAAAATATTATGATTCTTATTGTTTTGGGCTTGATTTGATTGGATTGCAGTCTTGGTTCGTTTTTCAGGTAGACATTTTTGTGTAGCTTCGTGTCCAAAAGCCACAGGTAGACACCGACCTTTAATAATTAATGAATAAGGCTATAAAACCGAGGTTTTATTAGGTATAATCAAATACTAGTCAGTGTGAATGCTTTGTACGCCAACATGGCGGGTCACCGCAACCCAAATTGTACAAAAATTATAGTTGTTGCCTGTGACACCTATTTGCTTTATTTTGTTCAGAATTCATTTAATTTGAAGTTAAAATTACCGGATGTGCCATTCACAATGTAATTTGAAAAATTACTGTAATTAACATAATTTAGATTCTTGGGTACCCATTGAAATAAGTAAATAACTACCGAATCGAATCGTGTGAACGAATTGCATATTTTTTTGACCGAGTCACTGGGACTCGTTACATTACCTACTGACTGTTAGCAACGAATAAATATACCAATTGATTAATTTACATTTGCATATGCGGGAGTCAATTTACTGTATAAAATGGACCTTGAGATAATCAGCTGAATTGACTACTTTACTAAATGGCTCTAATGTACTTACAGAATAATTGTGTTACCATCTCAATATTTAGTTACTTAAATATTTACAAAGTCTATGAAAGAAAGGAAGAAGAAAGACGGAAAGGTATTTAATTTATTTGACCCAGGTTAAGGCACACAAAATTCACGCATAAATAAAAAAACAGAAAAACTATGAAACTACTTAGCGATATTTACCTTTAAGCAGTTGAGATTACCTTTGAAAACGAAGTTTTGAAATTGAAATTGTGATATTTGTGATACAATAAAAACTTTTTACAAAAAAAAACAACTGACTTCCAAAAAAAACACAAAAAAAGTGAAAAATAACTTTAATTTCGGAAGTCGGTGGCAAGAAATGAAAATTGAAAAACCAAAACACCGACTTCTGAAATTGAAAGTTATTTTTCACTTTTTTTGTGTTTTTTTTGGAAGTCAGTTGTTTTTTTTGTAAAAAAATTTGTAAAAAGTTTTTATTTTTCACTTTTTAGTTGTGGTACCCACACAAAATCGAATACCACTACCTGCTATGTAAATAACAGTGACGGAGTCAAAGAATATATCGTCAACATACACTAAGGGCGAATTTCACCAAACTTTTATACCAAGTAGAAGTCTTATCCTGCGAATAAATGTTGAATTTTTGACAGTTTTTCCATATGAAAACTGTCAGACGACAATTTTATTCCACGGATAAAAGATATCTGACTTTTATGAAATCAGCCCTAAGTTGGAAAAAATACGTAATATTGAAGCTAACTCAAAAACTACGCAAGCAAAGTTAATAAAATTTATATTTATATGGGACCACCTCAGAAGCATGACCTACCAAACAAAAAGAGAATCATCACAATCGATTCATAATTGGCGGAGTAATCGCGTAACATACACACAAAAAAAAATACATAGAGACGAAATGAGAACCTCCTCCTTTTTGAAGAAGTCGGTTAAAAAGTGAGTTCTATTATAACTGGCATTAGTCCGTTCGCATGTATTATACATAATAATATCCCAGTTATACAGGGAAACCTATAATTGGCCATAATAACTGTACACGCATACCTAAATAAAAAATATCAAAAAAAAAAAGAAAAGCTTTTTTATAAAATACGTGGTTGTTCATTTGAATGTGGTTGCAGTGGCTGTGCCAATTCTTGATTAGTAGGTACCTATATTGGAGGAACACATCTTTTGCTGGGAAAAGCGCTTACTGTAGATAAACCTTAGAGAGTTAACATACCTACGATCTACTCATGTAAACGATTTACAATTATTTCTAAAACATAATAACTAACTACAAATATTACATAAAAAAATTAAAAACCTAAGTATTAGTAGAGTTAGATAGGTTCCATCAAAACTGGAAAGAGGACGCGCGGGCTCGCGAAAGATGGAAGGAGTGGAGGGAGGCCTTTGCCCAGGAGTGGGACAGAGTAGGCTAGGAAAAAAAAAAAAAAAATATTCTAGTAAAATTTAGAAGGAGATTAGTCAAAGTACAAACCATATGGAGAGTATCATAAGAAGATACAAAATGAACTTGTGTAACCTTAAATTTTAGAGAGAGTGAAAACTTGCCTAGTTTCAGTAGGTAAGTATTGGAAAGACGAACTTTTCATAGAAAGCTCTTTAAAAAATCCTGAAAACACTTTTAATCCACTTATTCCTATGTCATAACTGTGGGCTGTTAGCATTTGCTAATATAGCTACCTAGCGGTCGGGTTATTTGACCTAATATTAATACTGTACCTAATACCTATAATATTCTGAATGTGTCAACAGCTTTGCGGTTTAGCGAACGGTAGACTATTGTTAGATCACTGGTTTTGCCACAAACATGTAGGTTTTAAATTGTCATGAATTCCTGAGTCTGTCTAATAAGTTTTTGGAAAATAACATCATCATCTTTACAAATTATTATTTATGTAAGATATATTTCGGATATTCTTCATGGGTAATTTCACGGCTATCCAACATACTTACCTAAGTCATAGATTTTTAATTAATAAAAGAAAATAATAAATAAAAACTAAGAAAAAAACATACTAAGGAAAAAACCAAATAAAATAAAAATAAAACAAAGAAAAAATAAAAAAACTAACAAGTAAATACAAAAACAAACAAACGAATAAATATATTATAAACTAAGAAAGATCACCAAAAGGTGATTATGCGCCACCCTGTATTAATTAATTCAAACTCAAACTCAAAGCATTTATTTCAAATAAACCAATTACAAACACTTTTGAATTGTCAAGGAACAAATTACATAAGAAGGTGTGTTTTGAATGTTTTTATTTTATTTAATTTTAAGTTTGCAAATTCTGCAGCTCTGAATATACTTAGTGCATTTAATAATTTCAAACAACTATAGCTTTTGCCCGCGGCTTCGCCTAGTTTGAGGTCGGAAATTAATTATCCTACGGGAACGTACTACCGGGATAAAAACCCTATGTCCTAATGTGCCAAATGCCATTAAAATCCGTATCAAGGTAACAGATAGAGTTACTTTATTTATAATATAATAGTATAAATATTAAAAGTATGGATTTTGACAAAATTGAATTAATACAGGGTGTTAGGGTAGACACCGTTATCCTTGAAACTAGTGGTTTGGTGTCATCTATAATATACTTTTTCAATGGGACCAACATTGAAATCGCAAAAAAAAAAATCTGCTGTTCCATACATTTGTGTTCACTTAAATCGACAAAATGTATGGAACAGCTGATTTTTTTTTCGCGATTTCAAGATAAAAACCTGTATAAGTATTCAAATAATATTAAAAACCTTTATGCACAACGTAACGGCGGACTTAATGCTTGAGGCATTTTCTACCAGCCAACCTTTATAATAAGGAGTAGCTTCAATTTAATAATAAGTATGATTTTAAATAATAAACACATAACAAGTATTTATTGCTGAATTTAGGAAATGCGACGATTTTTCCAACTTCAGATATTTATTTATTTATTTATTAAAACTTTAAGCACAAATAAAAAAAAATACTGTACAAAGGCGGACTTAATGCCTGAGGCATTTTCTACCAGTCATATCTTTTATCCTTGGAAAAATATCCGTCTGATAGTTTTTATATG
Source organism: Lithophane ornitopus (assembly GCA_948473465.1). Lineage (NCBI taxonomy): Eukaryota > Metazoa > Arthropoda > Insecta > Lepidoptera > Noctuidae > Lithophane > Lithophane ornitopus. Next base: position 12,799,969 of record OX419622.1, on the reverse strand, counting down.
AAAAAAACTGACCGTAATTCAAAATTATTCCTCGGATAGATATCGTTAGAAAAATCGGACCTAACTTAAATATATTTAACACTTTTATTTATTCTATGCTATCACTTATAGTTTAATAAACAAAATATTTTTAAAGTAACGTGTAAGAAACAAAACTTGTATCACTGTTATAACAGCTACAATTTAATCGGCTTTTTCGAAATAAAAATAACGAATGAGTCATCGAAAAACTATGAAGATTCTATTAAGGAGATCCATTGAGCACAAAAATTCAACAAAGACTACTTAGAAATCATAAGCTTTTTTGTATAAAAATAAAACAAGTATCTAGGAACAAATATAATCGATGCAAAGTGCTATTTAAGTCTCGTTATAAGTAAAAAAAAGGCAAGATTTTCCGTTAAAATTTCAAACCTTAGAGCATACGCCTTATTTAAAATTAACAAATCAAATACGTTTATCAATTTTGCACACTATTACACCTGTTTATTTAATAATGAACTAATTAATTTGAGCGACTCTACAACAAAGACACATCTAGACTTTACCGCTGTGTTGTAATTGAGAGGACACACAAACTTCACCCGTTGAACTGTTAACTTTGAACGATTAACTCCATGACTTTAAGCAAACGAATATTAATAAAACAAGCAAATAAATCCATGAAAATTCACGTATTTTTTCCCGACATAATTAAAGATACTAGAAGAGCCTACCTTTCCACTCTTATCCTTCTTCAAAAGCATGGACACAGCAGTTAACAATATCAAAACCGAGGACAGATAAACGTACAACATTTTGACACAAAAATTTACAAACGAATAATTAAAACGACCGTTCTACACGAATTTAAGTAACAAACTAAAGTGGTTTCAACAAGTTGTTGACGTTTTACAAAAACTTGTTTAAATACCTAAAAGTGAAATTTATCTCGGTCACAAGACGAAGAATAAATATTATAGAAACAGGTTGGAATCTGCGTGACTCAGGAGAGCAGGGGTGACGTAGTTTATTAATGAATTCTGATGCTTTTATGAACTGTCTCGTGTACCGTCTCGATGGTTCCTTTTGAGAACCTCTTAGGAAAATGAGTCATAGATCGAGCCCCCTTGATGACGTTTCATTACATCATACCTAACAGTTATGACTGCGTCTGTAGTAGCCTGTAAAGACCGTCTGAGGTAAAACTAGTGGGTTAGTCATTTGAACTATGCATCGCCTTGAAATGTTTGTCATCAATAAGGTTAGTACCTACCTGTGGATTTTAGATGCTGTTTCCAAGTTATTGGAAGGGTTTATGAAGCATTTTTCCAATGAATCGGTTGAGTAAGTCAGAAATTAAGAGATCCGTAGGAGAACCAAGGTAACCGACATGGCCCGAAGTATTGCCAAACTTAAGTGGCAGTGGGCAGGCACATTGCTCGCAGAACAGATGGCCGATGGGGTCGAAAGGTTCTGGAGAGGCGACCGTGTACCGGAAGACGTAGCGTTGGAAGCCCCCACAAGGTGGACCGATGACCTGGTGAAGGGCACGGGAATCCGCTGGATGCGAGAAGCACAGAACCGGTCGAAGTGGCGGTACCTTGGGGAGGTTTATGTCCAGCAGTGGACATCTTACAGCTGAAATGATGATGATGATGCTTGAGTAACTTTACTTTGTCGTAATCTTTGGGACAGTGGAAGGGGAAGACCATTTCCCATATATCCTGGGTCCTGTGTGATTTCTGCTACTTTACCAAAGCAGTAATCTATCAGAAATAAAATATTTGGTTTGTCTGCCCGTCGAGACAAGATAAAGGATCTTGTTTGTGGTTGTTGACAAGTTATATAATATCATGTATGTCAATCTGCCAATCTGCCTAGCCTTTGGGGTTTTGTTGGGGTCGGCTTCCAGTCTAATCGAATGCAGCTGAATACCAGTATTTTACATGGAGCGACTGCCTATCTGACCTCCACAACCCAGTGACTGGGTAATACGATACCCCTTGGTTAGACTGTCGTCAGACTTTCGGGCTTCTCACGACTCGTAACGACTGTCAAAGATCCACAAATGACAGCCGGGACCAACGGCTTAACGTGCTTTCCGAGGCACGGAGGAGTCTCGATATGTGAAAATGGTCACCCATCCACGGACCAACCCCGGCAAGCGTAGCTTAACCTGATGGATCGACCCGAGCGGCTGTTATTACTTAGCCACGAGCTCCTCATTTATTTATGTATGGAATATAAATAATACAAGCCTATATTGTACCACTACAGGGAAAATGCCTCTTCTCATGCACAGAAGGCATAAACATGGATCACTACACTTTTCCAAGGCGGTTTTCTTCTTTCTTTTTCTTTCGTGTGGTTGATTGACTATCCTGTCAGAGTTTTTATGCCGCCCATGGGCTTATGACTTGGTTTCGTTCTACATGCCGTCGAGAAATATCTCTCAGACATGGCCGGTTTCCTCACGATGGTTTCCTTCACCGTTTTTTAAGCAAGTGATAATTATTCAATACGCACATGAATCTGAAGAGTCAGAGGTGCGTGCCTTGGGTTCGAACTCGACACCTATGACTTGGCCGTCTGACGGTTACACCACTAGGCTATCACTGCTGTTATAAGTCCAGGTTTCATCAGGATGCTTTTCTTTCAATTTCAGTGATGTCCAAGATAAACGACAAGTTAGTTAGTTTGTCGTCCACTTTCACAGCTGTCTTCGTCAAAGTGAAAGACGATTGTAAGCTTGTGACAGGTGTTATGTATGTAAACAATTTCTTGAAAGTCTGTTGAGAGTTCCTTTAACACTTTGAGTCGATATTCAAACAAGTTCAAACAAGATAAATTATTTAAAAAATATGGTAAACAGTGACGAAATATTACACTGACAACCTATCAGAAATGCATAATATACTTGCATTATATAACATAACAGGAAAAGTAAAACTCTTCATAAAATACACATGAGTCTATCTAACAAGGCTGATTCTAGATATTATTCGGAAATTGTGAAGGAAAACAGCTTAGTCTACCTATATCTATCTAACGTTAGTATAATTATGCCAAAGCGACTTGTATTTGGAAGGTCATACTTACTCAGAATACTTTCTTGGTATTGATAAAACTTAGGTATTACGAAATTAGTCTTTAGCCGGAATTCAGACCAACCCTAAAGTCTATTAGGTAGCTCGTTTATTTAGCAAATCTTATCATATTTGTTTCCCATCCGCTACTCCAAATTGACACAAACAAACACTGTGTAACTAGGTGCAATAAAATTACGTTGATTATATAAGACTTAGGCACACGGCATAACACAGTGTGTCAATATTTGCGTAGGTGGAAATCACATGGTCCTAGCTAACAAACTGAACTAACATTACAGTAATCGTTGTTCGCGAGGGCCTAGTTTGTAGGGTCATGTGGTGTGCTCTGTGGTTTATTACTTTTGCTTTCTATTTGTAAGTACTGAGGGGTTAGACAAGTGACATTCGCTTCGAAAGCATTTCGTATTTCTACAACGACTTTCAACAGGATTGACATAAGCTTTTCGATAGCTTATGTCAGTCCTATACATATTTGCCTTTTCCATCATCGTTATCGCTGATAGAATGACACTTTTTCTAGGGCCTCTGTTGTTGATAGGATTAGCAGAGAACCTACAAAATAAAATAAAAAAGATAATAAATAAAAGGACTAACATTTTTGGGAGATAACCTAAAAAAGGCGTTGATTTGATATTACTATAATGATCAAAAGTTCAGAAGTAGCTGAAGGCAAAAGATTGACATCCATACTAATATTATAAATTCGAAAGTAACTCTGTCTGTCATTATGTCTGTATGTTCCTTTTGTTAACTTTTCACGCCAAAACCACTGAACGGATTTCGATAAAATTTGGTAAGGAGATAGATGGCATCCCGGGGAAGGACATAGGAAGAGTCGTTGAGCTCCTTAGGTTCCGAGTTGAGCTCCACTATTACTGACAAATGCTTGCACTGACTGGACAGGTCCACTCAAATCGTTGTGGTTCTTTCCTCAAAAGACCATTTCAGACGCTGATCTACATGGTCCTCATTATGGTCTAACCAAGATTATGTCTGGACTTTAAAAGAGACTGTGACCTCTGAGTTTGTTTCGGACTTTCTTCTCAGAGTAGTCAGATAGAAAACGCCGACCTCATCTAACTTATTTGTAATATTTTTTTATAAGACGTGTAAAAGTGATTCCAATATCCTATTTACAGAATAAACAATTTCATTTCATTTCGAATGCTACTTTTTATCGACATACCGGAAGCCACGGGCGGGAGCTATTTCTTGTTTATAAACAAGAAAGTGAGACTCCGATAAATCCAGCAAGAAACCAGGAGAAGTTATTGGGGTTTAAGGAATTTCTCAGTAACGTCCCTGAGTCTGGATCATGCCCGGCTGATGGCAATAGGCTCGCCCCCTATTACATGAGACTTATATCATGATATAACATAACCGGTGAAATGTGGGTGTACTATAAGGTACACCTCTGCCTCCTAACCCGTCGGGGAATATTGGCGTAATGGTTTGTTTCCTTCGCCTACGAGTAGTAACAATGAAGCCTATTTCCCTACAATTGATTTTTACGAGTTGCGGGGTATCAAGTTTTTTTTAATTTTTTTTTAAACGTTTTTCCACTCTAGGAATTTCTTCCTGTATCGTGGGTGCGTTTACAAACATAGAAACTCACATACACTAACACCCAGACCCGGAACAACTACTTGCAGATCATACAAATATTTGTTCCGTGCGGGAATCGAACCCACGACACGTTGCGCAGCAGTCTATCGCTCAGCCACTGCACCAACCGTGTCGTCGAAATGTAACTACTACGATGTTTTTTTTGCCAGTCTTGGGTAGAAAATATGACGAATTTGAATGAGACTTGAATGGGAACAAAGGTACCTCAAATCAAGAGATGTGACCTCGCAAGATATAATTGGGTCATGTTATGTTTTATTTTAATCTAGCTGATGCCTGCGGCTGCGCCCGCTTGACAAATTATATACTAAGACCTTCCTCAAGAACCACTCTATCCATTGGTGAAAACAACATGAAAATCAGTGCAGTCGTTTTTGAGTTTATCGCGAACAGATAGACAGATGCGGCGGAGGATTTATTGTTTCTTTGTTTTATAATATGTAGTGATTTTAAATGTTGAAAGTGAAGAAGGATAATGCGACTTATGGAAAAATACCTCAAATCAAGAGATGGGGACTCCGCAAGATATAATTGGCTATGTTTTATTCTAAATGTTGAAAGTGGAGAAAGAGAAGTGAAGAGCTACAAAAAGCCAGGAAACTACTTATTATTATAGTAGAGTCAATAGGGTAACGAAACTTTAATATGAAGATGTCATCAGAACCATGGTGAAGAGAGAGGTGACAAACAAGGTGGTACAGAAAATGAGAGGGAAAGCAGAGTCGAAAATAAATACAGTTCTCATCGAAGACGGTAAACCAAGTGTGTTACTTGGTTTACCGTCTTCGATGAGAACTGTAGTTTCTGCCTCAAAGATATGTCAGCAGAATTGACGGGGTCCGCTAGGGCCGATGCCTGCCAGGGTTGCGGGAAAGTCCGAAAGGGATACCGAGACCTTGGCAACAGGCAACTGAAGGAACACGGGTGGGTTTTAGTCAGTAAAAGTCTGACACGCTCCACCCAGAGCGGGAGAAGTCATTTCCCACATAAAAAACAAAGTAACACGTTTCTGCTAAACTGTGAAGCGTTTGGTAATTTATGACGTGAGTGAAAATCACGTCATTCACGTCTAATGAGTTTTCAGATTAGTATCATTAGCACCATTAATTCATGTTGTTACACAAGAAACCCCAGACAGACAAAATAAAAATCCGGAGTCACACGTGTTAGGGCATAAATCGAACAGATTACGTGTGACTCCGGATTTTTAATTTGTCTGCCTGGGGTGTCTTGTTTATACCTTTGTAGTCGTAGTTGGGTTTTAGTTTTTATTACTTTATTTTTTTTTAAATTATTTTCGGGTATATATATATATATTTTTGAAATGTGCTCATTAAGCCCTTTCATTTGATACCCAACATGGTACGATTAAACAATACTCTTTCTTTAGTTCCTGACTTTATGTCCTCTAGAGGGCGCCATTTTTAATTCAATGTGACGTCATAGCCTATAACCAGCGGACGATCAAGACGCTTCCAATGATACCTCATTTGTCGAACTGTGATGAGTGGTTTAGAAGATAGGAGGGAACAGATGAACATACATACATACCGGTCAAAATCATAACCCTCCTTTTTTCTTCGCCCTAGTCGGGTAAAAGGGAAGGTAAAACTCAAAATTAATTGCGGTTTTACCAAAAACCAGTTTTATAGCTTAGACCTTGATTAGTGTTTGAATTTCCTCTAATTTGCATTCTTAGATTCATAGATGCAATAATTATGTAATTTTTATCTTTATAACAAACTTTTTATAGCGACCCATTTGCTTTTTGATTGCGCCCATGCTCGCACGGGTACAATCAACTGATGTGGCGACATGTCAAAACATCGAGATTTCTGTGCTATATCTAAGTTGTATTATATATGTTATGGACCAAGTGATTATTAGGGCATTATAAAAAATGCCCGGGCAGTTTGAAAAATGCCCAATATGAGAGGGCAGTATGATAATAACTATTGAAATAATCAATTCGACCGGGCATTTTTTATTATGCTAGTCACCTTCCGGAATAAATTCTCTAAATGATGGCGAAAACCGCATCAAAATCTGTTGCGTTGTTTAGAAGAAATAAGCGGTCACACATACTTATTATTATAGAACTAGTGTTGCTCGTGACTTCGTCTGCAATCCAGGATAAAAGGTAGCCTATGTGCTTCTCCAAGTCACGGTCTACCCATGTACCAAATTTCATCCAAATCCGTTCAGCCATTTTAGCGTGAAAGCAAAACAAACTCACTTTCGCATTCATAATATTACTAGCTGCGCCCCGCGCTGTCACCCGCGTAAGTCTCGATCCCGTGGGATTAACAGGATAAAAAGTATACTATATCCTATTTCAGGTCATGGTCTACCCCTGTGCTAAATTTCATCCAAATCCGTTCAGCCGTTTTAGCCTAAAACCGTAAGAAACAAATAAACTCATTTTCGCATTTATAATATTAGTTAGGATTAGGATAGTAAGGATTACAATAGAACTTTTGCGAGTCCGTCCTTCCTAGCCCTGAACATAGTCACTCACTGTGTACATCTGCAGGAACTCTACTCTAGATAACAGTTTCGCAATAGGTATTGTTATCAGTTGCGATAACTGCTCAAACACCTTAAGTTTGCCTTGGAATAATAGTACCATACCCTGGCTTTAGCGCGCTTGGGTTGAATAAACCCTGTTCTTAGCAACATATGTATATTTAATAGTGGAACTTAGATCGTTCTTCTGTACAAAGTTATTGAGGCCTGAGGGTCTAAACAAGTGACAATCGCTTCGAAAGCGTTTCGTATTTCTACAACAACTTTCAACAGGATTGACATAAGCTTTTCGATAGGTTATGTCAGTCCTATACATTTTTGCGTTTTCCATTATCGTTATCGCTGATAGAATGTCACTTTGTCTTGGGCATCTGCATGGTTTCTCAGTTCAAAATTGCTGATTGCTTTGCGAAACAATCAATTATTTAGTCGTTAATTTGAAAACCTGAAGGATATTTTTATGTACAAACTAGCGACCCGCTCCTGGGCAAACAGTAAATAGGTAGCAGTCAAAGTACGTACTCCAATAGTCCGAACAAGCGTATTAGATGTTTGTAAATTACTAAAGTATGTAAGTACACAAATCTATAACCAGGCAAGTTGGAAGGCTTGTTAAATAAAGATGTTCACCGGTTTTTTAAAGCAACCTTGAACTTATTTGATAATTTAGTATTGTTGATAATATGTATTTCGACCAATCACACCAAATTATTTTTGAGGAGCCTTCAAAAATCTATGGACATGGCAAATCGTTTTTCTTATTTTTTTCCGTGTGCCAAACATCTATATACTTTTAATATTATCACTACATAAAACAAAGTCCTCCGCCGCGTGTATCTGTCTGTCTGTTCGCGATAAACTCAAAAAATACTGCACCGATTTTCATGCTGTTTTCACCAAGTTTTAGTATATAATTTGTCAAGACATCCACGCGGGCGAAGCCGCAGGCATCAGCTAGTATATATATATATATAATATTACTAGCTTCCGCCCGCGTCGTCGCCCGCGTGGTATGTCGATAAAAAGTAGCCTATATCCTTTCTCAGGCTCTAGACTATCTGTGTACGAAATTTAATTTAAATCGGTTCAGTAGTTTTGGCATGAAAGGGCGACACAGACAGAGAGACAGAGTTACTTTCGCATTTATAATATTAGTAAGGATAAGGTTGGAGACTTTGTTTGTTTGTTTGAACGCGCTAATCTCCAGTCGGATTTGTAAATTCCTTTTTGCCCTAATCTTTACGAAGATTATAGGCTATATGCTAGCATCACGCTACGACACTAAGGAGCCGTTCCATTCAAAGAAACAAACAAAAAAACAAACTCTTCAGCTTTATTATCTTATATCTAATCTATAACATAGATATCGATATGTAACTGGTTATCATAAGTGGGTAATCCATTTTCAATCAGTTAGTTACTGTTTTCACTTATCGTGGATCAAACAAGGATTTTATTAAAATCTAAAGGTACCTATGTAGGCTTTTTATAAATATTTCATGAACATGATTCATTTATTTATCCGAAAATTCATTTTTACTTTGCAATAATAATATTATCAATAATAAAATAAAAAAACCTACTTGGTTAGCCATAACCTGTTAAAATGAAAAAAAAAAAAAAAACGATTTTGATGATGATCCATTCCATAGGAATTAAAGAGTGGGAATAAACATGGTACCTATAGGTAGGTACTATGTTTATTCCCACTCTTTAATACCAACGGTCATTATATACTTTTCAACCAATTAACAAAAAATAAAACAATCCGCTAATGGTTGGCCGTCCTTTACTTAACAAATTGGCAACTATAACTTAATTAAAGTAACGTAAGCGAATATTTTGGTATAGGATTAATTAAAAAGAAAGTCGCTGTTTTGAGTAATGGTGTCGCACAGTCCGCTGGGGAGAGCGGGTTCGATATTAGGGACACCATGAAATAAGTTGAATTTTTCGATACAGTCCGCATTTTAAATAAAAATTTAGCACCGCTAGGAATTTCTTCTATATAGTGGGTGTATTTACTAGGACTCATCTCTCATACAAAAACTGCGTTTTCTCTCGGACTTAGTTTGAAAAAGAAAGTAGCTACAACGTAAAAAAATACAATATCTACGCAGTCAAAATGTATGAAACAACTATTTTTTTTATAATAACCGACAAAAATTTCACGTCTTGGTGTCCGGAATCATAAATACTGAACCCATGGTAGCGGTTGTGCGTTGATGTCCCACCGCCCTGCATAAAACTAACCTAAGCATCATTGATAGGTCACAAATGGTGGACTCCTCCTTTCCAAATGCCGTAAAGTAATCATCTCTATATTTACAAGGGATGCTTCCTGAATTTGTGCCTTTTGCTGATAATTATGATTACAAGTACTTGTAAAAAAAAAAAATTACTCAAGTCGACACCAACTTTTATTTTTCTTTTATTATTAAATTCACGTAAACGTTGAAACTTTTCTAACTAATTTTTATTCGACAGGCGAAAAAAACTTCCTTCAGCATGAATAATGCCATCGTAAACTTTTAACTTGACTAAGTTTTAATAATTTTGTTAAGAAATTCTGGACGTGCCTCTGTAACCTTACGAGGTAAAGATCAACTTGTTTGGCAGTACGTGTTGGCGGTAAATTTGATGTCAATCATCTTACTTGTTAGTCGCCAGACGGCCAATTTTGTCATCAAATTAGAAAAAATATGTGTCGCTTATTTGATGAGGCGATTATAAATTGTCGTTAGCAATGTGTGATAAGCATAGTATAATTCTACAAAAAATCTGGCTATTCAAAACGTATATTTATGCATGTAACTTAAATACTTGTACGACTGAAAATCGTAGGTATACTGAAACTATTCTGATAATATTATCATGTTATTAGTATCGTCAGGAAACTGGCATGCCTGACAGTTATTTCTCGACGACATGTGAAGCCAAGTCAGAAGCCCTTGGGCGGCTTTAAAACTCTTAGTCACTAACCACATGAAAAGAAGATCATGCCATATGCACCTATATCCTGGCCAATAAATCCATTCATTCATAAAGATGCATGCTACTATACTTTTTTATACATTATTGTAAAATAGTCAAACACGTGGCCTACATACCTTTTTTTTTAATTTTTTTTTTTTACCTTGTTTTGTTTTGTTATGTTCGAATTGTTACATCTTATGTTAGTTTTTACGTGACCCAATCATATCCGCCACTTTGATGGTCATATCAATATATCAATATGCGTTTATTTTATCTTCGACCACACATAACGCAGTTTAAATACACGGAACAGAAGATAAAAAGTTATGAACGTATTATCAAACCATATTTATTTTTAAGGCTGACACTAGATTACGCATTTTACAATGAATGTCAGGACAAAGTAAAAAAAAAAATGAACGAAAAAATTATAAAATCATGGTTACTCTACCGTTAATTAATTGGACTGTGGCGGGTGGCTCCACTCATGCCGCGTCAAACCAATTGAACTCCAATAATTGCATTAACCCAGAATCGACCGCGACTCTGAACCAATTGAAACATTATTCACAACCAGCCCATTAATTGATCAAGGCTGCCAATTGAATATTTAAAGTAGATTGATTGAAGGGTAATTAAATTAACTAGGTACGTCACATAATATCATTAGCCTTCTTCCTAAAGGCTGAATTACAGCGAGAAAGAATGTGTTGACCGAATATATTATTTTTAAAAACAACGGCTCCAAATACCAAATAATGTGCCAAAAATATCTCCAAATATTATTTAAATGATATTTTGAGTTATTTTTGGCACAAATTTTATTTTAATATTTTTTGGCGATGACTAAGAACAAAATCGCTAATAAAAAATATATTGCAGAACAAACCTGAATTCCTTAATATTAGCTTAGCTGCTGGCTGATTATGATGATCTACTTACATTAGGGTTTTTGTTTATAAAAATGTTAAAACACTTTAATGTATAAACGAGTACTTTACTATTTCAGTTGCGTTTCGTTGTGCATTACCTAGTGCGGTTCCAGTAGTGGTATTCTGTCAAAATCTCACCGTGAAAACTTAGGTGAAGTGAGCTTAAATTGAGCTGTCACTCCACCTGACTCTAGGGATTGACAGCTTACGTCACATAAGTTTTCACGGTGAGGTGAAAACTTATCTCACGGTTTTCGGAGATTTACAAACAGTTCACTTCACCTAAGTTGAAGTGAACTGTCATTCCACCTCACGGATTGACACGATTGATAGCTCACTTCACCTAAGCTTTCACGGTAAGATTTTCATAGAAAGGACCGGATGGCTTTTATTGTTTGAATGCTCAAAAAATGAAGATCACTTTCAATTGTGTACTCAACCTCTATCTAATCAGCCAAAGACTTACTTAAATAACATTAGGTACTGTCTTACTTTTGAACAAACTATCACATCATATGACTGTTAAAGTCATGTGGTTTGGGGCATAGGTCCATGTTGTTATCTTAAGTGACGTCCTATTATAATGTTGAATGAGAATCACTTCAAGTAAATAATGTTTAATCTACAGAACATAATATTTACAATGTGTTATCCTGTTGTGTGTGTGTAATGTTATCCTTATCAAAAATCGAGAGGATCAACATCCAATAATTTAATTTGAAAAGGTAAAAAACACCACTATTTTAAAGAACGTTAACGAATTCTAATCTGTCTCAATCTGTCAAAATAACCTCTAATTTATTTATTTAGGCGGTTCACACACGGCACCGCGCACCGCCGCAGTGCCGTGCAATTCGACCGCGCGGTCGGGCGGTGTAAGTCTGTTAGGTATCGGCGACATTATTGACGTGAATTTCTTTTTTAAATATTAAAATTGTCCTTCTCTTCTATATTTAAATCACCACTTCACGATTTCGGTGAACATTTGTGTTTATACGTAACCGATAAAGTAAACGTTGACTTGAAAATCGCAAAAATAGATTGCCAGTGTCAAAATAAACAAATATCAAGCTGTGAAAATTCCTTTGATTACAATTTAAATTCTATTAGGCGTATAAGGCAGCGTATGTAATGAACTTAGTACATACCTACCTACTTATAAATGGAACTATTAAATGTAACATCCTGAATCCGTGACAAATATGGTGAGTGCAAATTGGCGCCAATTTCCAATATGGCCGCGTCTACGTTAATGTTATCTTTCTTTTGAAATACGTGTTTCATAGGTGTGTAACTGTAAAAAACCTGTGTTAATTCGTATATTTTATCTCAAAGAGGTTCGTATACTGAATAATATCAAGTTTTTTGGAACAGTACCTATCAGAGAAAAGTCGTGACTTTCTTTCACAAATCTAAATTGAACCTATAAAATAAGTATGAAGTATGTGCTTAGTAACTGGTCATTTTACAGTTTCTCTATCGCTTATTTCTAACTTTACGAACTGTGACGAAACTGAAATGTTACGATAAGTAGGTACATTGATTCTGATTGATTCTGCTTATATATAGAACTAATATTTACTTCCTTCTACAATCTTTTGAGATGTTATCTAAGTAACTTAAAGTCAGCCAGATAGTCGAGCCAGTCTTATCAAGGGGTATCGTGTTTCCCAGTAACTGGGTGGGAGGTCATATTAGGCAGTTGGTCCATTTAACACTGTAATTTGAAAATATTGTAAAAGCCAATTATTTTGTAAAAGAGTACCTAACCGTGGAGTTTCTTGCCGGCTCTTCTCCATAGGAAATGACCGACTGGAACCGTGCACCTAGCTTCCGACGTTTCATATGTGCTCATGTTGGTTTATGTGTAATAAAAAGAAATGATTTTTGAGACCAACAAACTGAAAAACTTTCTCTATTGGACCAACAACGTAATCGCGTTGTTCGCGCGCGTAAAGCGTTCAGTCACAAACCTTAATTAAAAAGAATAAGTCTTTCTGGAATGCTGTATAAGAATGGGGATTAGATTCATGTTTAAATCTATTTGCCGATGAACTTACTGAAAATATTATGATAAAACACTATTTGTATTAAGGCTCCCGCAAACAGGCGCGTCGCGACTCTCGTGGTACAATTTCTATGAAAACTGTTCTGATGAACTCTGTTCTACCGGTATCTGTTCTTATGAACTCTGTTCTACCGGTGTCTGTTGTTATGAACTTTGTTCTACCGGTATCTGTTCTTATGAACTCTGTTCTACCGGTGTCTGTTCTTATGAACTCTGTTCTACCGGTGTCACGTCACGCCGCGCCGTCGCGTCGCACCACTCTATACGAGCCTTTAATGTCACTTAAGAATGTTCTTTAAATTACCTACTCCACGTGTAACGATAAAAATAATGACGTAATTGTAAACTTAAGTGTAATTAGTTTCGTGAACAATCACTTAATTATTGTAAACTTGTAATTTTAATTAGTAGGTACCTATCTATCTTTTACGATCATTGTAACGATGTATTGATGCCTTTACTGAAGAGCTATTAAACATGCTTTAAGTGGGCGTGGCTAAAATAAGGTCGTTTTCAAATTGACGCACAGATAGGACTCGACTGTTTTCGTTTTCATGTAATAGGTACCTCTTTTTTCTCTGTTCTACCAATATTATTTTTGCGCCTTTTTGTTAGTAGGTAACGTAGGTAGTGTTTGAGAAAAGGTTATTCCGAAAATATTTTAAGCACAGTTCTGTTATTTTTATTAGAATGAATATACTAATCCAGATGTTATGAATAAAACACAACACCTATTATTAAAATGTATACGAATACTTAAAGAATTTTATTTTATTTCAGTTAAAGAAATAAAATTGTTATGTCATGACATAATTACTTACATTATCTATATGTGTATGTACTTATATTATTTTTGTAAAGCTGAACTTTTTTGTATCAAAGTTATTTTTATAAATTCAATGATAAAATCAACAATTAATTAGGTAGGTACTTATGTGTTTTTCACATGAAATAATGGTTTTATGATCAAGTAAGTTATTTAGGTATCTATTATTTTAGCAGAAATCAAAATCAAAATGAAACGTCAGAAGGTAGGTGCACGGTTCGTATATTGATCCTTTTACTCAAAATCAAAATCAAAATATTTTATTTCCCATAAACCTACATGGGCACTTATGAAACCTCAGAAGCTAGGTGCACGGTTTCAATTGGTCGTTTCCTATGGAGAAGAGCCGACAAGACTTTTACAATATTTTCAAATTACAGTGTTAGTAGGCATGGGAGGACAATGTAGGCCTTTCAACAAGTAAGTACCAGGTACTTAACAAAATAGAAGATGTTCAATAAATCTACAGTCCAATAAGCCTACTACTTACTATGGAGAGCCGGCAAGAAACACAACGGTTACAAATTTTACAATATTTTCAAATTAGGTTACAGTGTAGGTAAAATAGGTCAGAATCATTGTTTTAGTAATAATATCATTTTAGGTAAATATGATAAAAAAGCGGCCAAGTTCGAGTCGTACCCCAAGGGTGCCAAACGGAACCCTATTACGAAGCGTTCGCTATCCGTCCATCTGTCTGTGAGCGGGCTGTATCTTATGAGCATAGGCAGAAAATTGAAATTTTCACAGATCGTGTGTTTCTATTGCCGCTGTAACAAATAATAAAAATAAAACTGCGAGAAAAAGATGTGGGAAAATTCTTATCACACTTCCTTCTTTTTAATTTAATTTTCTTGTTTGTTCACCGTTCTTTAACTTTTCTTTATTAAGAAATAAGACAACTTTCGGTATCTCCTTTGCATCTTCCATTGATGAAACTTTGGGATTGTTGCAATGGGTCTTTACCCCAGACCCAGTGTGATTTACTCCAATGTGAACAGCCCTTATAGGTACAATAAATAGAGTTTTCCAAGTGAACAGAAGCTTTATTATAGAGTTTTTCTTTAGTTACTAGACTACATTTTCTTGTCGTATCTGAGTAGTGATGTTATTTACGTCACCACGTGGCGGTGTTATGATAAAAACCTGCCCGTATCAAATGATTTGTATCTACATCTACAATCGACATCATTGCGAGATACCGGACTATCTAACAAGTTGATACGTGTTCTGTAATTTGTGCCAGAGACAATATGCTGAAATATTTTCGTAAATTATAGAAAAGTAAATTCTAAGTTTAAGTAATTATTCATTTAGCGATACATTATTTCAAATTACTATAAATAGCAATTGATTTAATGCATAAAATGGATATAATAACGAATATTGTAAAAGTGTATTTTTTTGTATTTTGCGAATAAATGGGTTTTTATTTTTAAATTCTACGTGAAAAAATATAACTAGTAACAATTAATAATGGCCAATGTATGCATAACTAAGCTTGTATTTAATGATATGTTTTAGGTAAACAGAAATATTAATAATGGTAAAAAGCGGTCAAACCCGAAGGGATTCCTTTTTCCTGTATAATAAGTATTTCAACAAACTTTCAGCAGAAAAACCTTTCTCTAACTTTTATATTTTAGGCTCCGATCGTGTATTAAAAGGGTAGGTATCTTTTGTTTTAGAGTCCATTAGATATTAAAAAGAAAATATTCAAGAAGGGTTCGTCAGAAGCTCGAAAGTTTGACAACCAGTCTTAGTAAGGGGTATCGTGTTACCCAGTGACTGGGTTGTGGAGGTCAGATAGGCAGTCGCTCCTTGTAAAATACTGGTATTAAGCTGCATCGGGTTAGACTGGCAACCGACCCCGACATAATTGGGAAAACGCTAGGCAAATGAAGTTAATTTAAAAGGGAAAAAGCTCTGCCGAAAATTATGAAGAAGCCGCACTTTTTAAATAAAAAACGTGATATAAAATAAAGTTATGTTCGGAATTTAGTTAAACCTTGTAGCCCAATAAAATGTTTAACTATAGGTATTCAAGTAGGTGTAGGGTGTAGGGTGAAAACTTAGAATGTAGAGTACAGATGCGGAACACACAACAACTTACAGAAGTTTCATTGCAATCAGTAGAGCCATTTTCGAGTTTTTGCGAGACTAACGGTAAACGCGTTTATCGCGAACTCTATATACAAAACAATAGATAAAATAAACACCGTTCAGATCAAGGAAGGAAATAGTAAGAATAGACTCATTAGGAATCCCCTGAAAGTGTCTTAAAATTAGTCCTTTTTTCTGACTAAAAGTATGTTTACACTTAGGTATAATATAACGTAGATTAAGAATGAACGCAGAAAGTGATAAAAAAATCCGCGTGTTTACGATTCTGTTAAGTTTAGGTCCAAATAAATAAAAACAATGCGTGTTAAGACATAGGATACTGGTTAAGCATAAATTAGACAATAGATATATTTAAACATGCGTAGTCATTATATTCTGTTTTGAAGATAACTTATTACAAAGATACCTAATTACAATAACAATGTTACTGATAAAGACAGTAATTATCTTTATCATACGTAATATAATGAGATATATTATTATGTAGAAGATAAGACAGACTTATCCGTTAAAAAACATTGAAACACAACTTCAAACTTCTTTCAGAAGTGGGTAAATATACGCAACTGTTACACCTGTAGTAGTAAAACAGAGAGGGTTAAGTTTCAATAATAAAAACAAAACTCTACACTTTAAAAACCCAGTTTTACCAACAAAATACAATACATTATTCTATTTATACATTGTCGTTTAAATGCCCGACGGCACCGCGAGCATTTGCTTAATCCACTTGGTACAATAAATACAGCAACAATACACTCAAAACTGAACCCTTTCAATACTTAAACCAACCGGTAAAACGGGAAAAACCTATAACTTTTCAAACCACATACAAAATATTACTTACGAGTCACAATTTCAAATGTTGTCTTTGAACTTTTACGCGCGCGTTTTTCGTGTAAAATTTATATAGAGGTCTAATCTGCGTTAGGTTTGGTTAGGGTTGAGAAACGCGTGCGGCACGGTCGGTGTTGGGAGCGGTACTGGCGTGACGGTATTTTGTTTACTAGCAGCCAGCACCCGCTCCCGCCCGCCCATACGACGAAGCCCTAACAAAATAATAGTATGGAAGTTATGGGAGTAATCACATTTATAACCGAGTGGGTTTCCGAATCCTACATTTTATTGATCGTTTTACACCTTAATTGATTGTTTTATAACGAGATTCCCGTTTAACGATGATTGAATTTCAATTGTGCATTTAATTACTACTGTCTGTAACTGCCTCAGAACTTGATTGTGACACCGTAACACGACTTTACGATGCCGATAAACTATAGTAAATCGAAAAATTCCATTGAATTATTCATTAAAGCTACAATTGTACATACGATTATTTACACAATACAACTTATAGAGTGGGTCTTTAGTTTTCATTCCATGTACAGTCACGGACTTTAATTGATGAGCCACCTTCAAACTTTTCAATTTTACAGTTTCATACATTCACGAGATTAAACGATTAAACACGAACTCAAAACGCACGCTCGTAAACAAGATGACAAATAAATTACTTATAATCGGAAAGACTATTTCCATTAACCATAGAGGTTGACTAATAAGTTCTCAATGATAAAAAATAATAAAATGTTGCATTAAGTTTATCCAATCTATTTGATACAGACCTCCTTTGAATCAGAGCTCATTAAAAAACTTATTTGAAGACAGTGACAGTTGAAATGTCGATGTCAGAGACGTTAATTTCGAAGTTGTCGAAATTGTATTAATATTTCTCCGTACGCTAACGTTACTATCGCTACGCTTAAACAATCGTTGCTAGGTTACCTTTGCTAGACCTGCAATTGGTTGTCTTTGGGTAATCACTTTGCTGTCAAGTTTGTAGTTCTGGCTCTCAGGTTAGCCAACCGGTAAAGTTATTAAATACAATTTTCTTCTACTAATACGAAGACATTATGACTTTCCGTGTCGGGAACCGAATAAACCCGATTTGCATTACACGGCTAAAATACGAACAATGCCAGGTGGTTCATCACTTAAAGTCCGTGACTGTAGATCTCAATTCAAAATAGCCAATTTTCCATTAGTCAGCTAAGATCTTTAGAAGTCATTATTAATAACGGTTAATTAAAAAAAAATAGAAACAAATATCAATCACTGATATATTTAGACGGTAGTTTGACAAGAAGATATTATATTTCGTAGTAGCTTTCGTAGCGGACCTACGGTGCTACGGGAGACGTCGAGGGCGCAACCCTTCGTAGCCGTAGCGGTTTCGTAGCAACGAAAACTTGTAATCCTATCCTACTAATTGCTTTCCTACTATATTATTTTTATAATAATCCTACTTATATTATAAATGTGAAAGTTTGTGTGTTTGGATGTTTTTCAATTCAACATATTTAATATGTTACGACCGAGATTTTTGAACTTATTATTTCTCATAAAAATCGACTACTTAAACTCGGCAAAATATCACTGAAAAAGGCATTATTTAGAAATTAAAACAATCAGCGACCTAAGGCTACCTAAGTCGAGTAACACTGCTATACTTTTAAACATCTAAAGACACAAAACTATTCGATACATTCTTTTTCAGTATTTAATTTAATAGCTATTCTTATAGGTAATTTTACTATTGTGCCGATTTTAATTAAGATTTAAATAAAAAAGTGTGCATCGACTTTTGTCACGGACTGCAGACATAATTCTAAGTGAGTTACTAAGTTATGGAATGAGTAAGGATATTTTATTATTCGTTTTTTTCTGAAAAATAAAGCATCATTTCGTACACCTCAGCTAGTCAATCATAAATAGCTATGTAAAGAAAGAAAGAAAAATATTTAGCTACCAGCCGCCTATTCTACATAGCATGGCAGGTAAGGATCCATCCGATCAGATTAGTCCGTAAATGTCCGGTTTGGTCCCGTGTTCGGACTATATCCGGCTTTGTCACTACTTGTCCGGACTTTTCGATATTTTCTTTTTTTTTAAAATAAACAATGTAGTTAAAAGAAAAAAAAGCAAGATGAAAAATAAAATATCCAAACTTATTTACGCATATCCGGATTTTTGTCGGAACTTTTCAAACGAAATGGTAGCCCTAATTTCAGGTGAAAGCTTCTGAAATAAGTGCATAGACAGCGCCAGAATAAACACTGGAACTGTTTATTTATAAGTGACAGTGCTATGAACTGGCGACATCGTTCGAAGTTCGGGCCTGCAACAAAAATGCTGCGATTTCGGCTTCGTTCGATTTAAATGGAAACTTTTAGCAAACGACATTTGCTATCGTCCTAACTACAGAGATATTTGTGCCCGGTGGATGGCAATAGGGTCGCTACCATGGGACTTAAATAACTGGCGAAATGTGGCACTTTATTCACTGGGGCACTTTATTTACACGTCTGCCTAGCCCTTCGGGAAAGCAGGTGTGATAGTTTTTATTGGGTAACTAAGTTTTCCGGTACGAATGGCGATTTTCCATCCATTAAAAAAAAAAAAACAATCAGAATATGAACATAAAATGATACACATGTTTTGTTATCCATTTCGCGAAGTACCGTGTAAAAGCCTAGGATTTCGGGAAATACGTCGCCTCACAACGAGTCATCTCAGGATGACGATTGATCAGTCGCAAACCAGAACACGACGTGTTGCCACACCGAGCGCTGGACGCAGAGATCTCTGCGTCCAGCGCTCGGTGTGGTGAA
Source organism: Lithophane ornitopus (assembly GCA_948473465.1). Classification (NCBI taxonomy): domain Eukaryota; kingdom Metazoa; phylum Arthropoda; class Insecta; order Lepidoptera; family Noctuidae; genus Lithophane; species Lithophane ornitopus. The sequence continues at coordinate 12,780,128 of OX419622.1, read as the reverse complement.
ACACGTGTCGGTTTCTTACAGGATTTTCTATGACTCTTGAGGAATAGTTAAGCGGAATAGGTTACTAAATATATCTACGTCTATTGTATTATATAATGAATTTCCGCAAAATCACGCCTGAATCAATTAACTACTTTTCAGTCATCTTTCAGCGAATTGGCATAAAATATTTAAATCAATAACAATTCGATAAAATTATATTTAGATGCGCCTGGTGTTAGATCCATCAGGTTAATAAAATATAATAGACATGATCATAAAAATATAACAATTTTGAGTGTTGCGATCGTTTGGCTGGTCGTAAATGTGTCTGTGCGAGGTGTTGTAATGGCTATAAGAATATCAAGAGGTTTATTGCCATAAAATGTATGTAGGTACCTAGGTATTTACGAAATATCATAATTATTATTATAGAATACGGCGGATATAACTTCGAAGGTCTGAAAATAGGCTTTGCGAACTTTCGCGCATGTTATCACTCATAATCGCCTCATGTCACCATTTGGTTCCTAAAAAAAATTATTCCCTAAAGTGGTTAAATAGGTAATGAAAGTTTGTAATGAAATTCGTTGTTTTTGGCGATGGGAAATCCCCTATGGCTTGTAGATACAATAAATTGTAAGAAGAGGCCGTAGGAGTTTTACTATATTGAACACCTGTTCAAATAATAATGGTCAGAAAACATGGTTCAAATCACCTCAGAGATTTATTAAAATGGGTACAAATAATTATGAGTTCGAAAACAAATAAATAAAAATTCTTTTGGCCACAAGTGTGCCTAAAGTACCCGAAAATAAAGAAATATTATTGACATGATCAATTAGATTTTCATGATCACCGAGTGAACTTTGCACGCTCTTTGATTATGGCGACTTTCGTATTTATTTTAAACATTCTCATAGACACCGAAGAAGCTGCTAACATAAACGTCATATATATCAATGACAAATAAAATAAAAAAGAATATATTTTCTAAACCGGTCGTCGCCTTCGTGCTGCATCTTTAAGCGCCGCTAATATTTGCAGAATTTACTATTATTGGTTTAATGGCTAGACACATAATGCGATTCAGTTGAAATTTCTCACCCTTTCGTGGTATAAATAGAGCTAAAAAAACCGGCCTAGTGCAAGACGACGGACGGACGACGGACCCCTTCGTACGTGGGTCCGTACATTTATGTAAAAAACGGCAAAAAAATTATTTCTGTTGTATGGGAGCTCCCCTTAAATATTTGTTTTATTTTAATTTAATTATTTATTTTTAAAGTGAACATATAACTAAATATTCTGTTAATATTTGAAGCGTCTACCTGTTGTATGGAAACCCCTTTAAATATTTATTTTATTCAATATTTTAGTATTTGTTGTTATAGCGGCAACAGGAATACATTATCTGTGAAAATTTCAACTGTCTAACTATCACGGTTCATGAGATGCAGCCTGGTGACAGACGGACAGACAGCGGAGTCTTAGTAATAGGGTCCCGTTTTACCCTTTGGGTACGGAAACCTAAAAATGGTCAAGCAAGATGACTGGACATTTAAAAATGTTAAATTCGTTATTGGTTCCAGATTAGACATTGCAACAGTAATTTGCCTAAACTTTTTCCAGGAGGATTTAGCCAGGAGCCCCCCTGGCTAAATCCTCCTGGAAAAAGTTTAGGCAAATTGATTGAGTGTAATTTTGGAAAAACACTATAATGTGTCCACAGTAAAAACAGTGTATTGGAAGGGACGAATCCGAATTCAGAAGTGAGTAAGTGAGTTCGTATCTAGAAAACCCAACAGGTGTCTCATTTCAAGAAACCAAAAAAACTAATCTATTTTAGATAATGTGATTTCTGACCGTGTTTCAACACGTCAAAAATCAATCTGCCTAGCCTTTTCCCAACTATATTGGGGTCGGCTTCCAGTCTAACTAGATGCAGCTGAATACCATTATTTTACATGGAGCGACTGCCTATCTGACCTCCACAACCCAGTAACTGGGTAATACGATACCTGGGTAAGAATGGTTGTTAGACTTTCCGGCTTCTGACGACTCGTAACGACTGTCACCGCTTCGACTGTTTCTGGCCGTGTTTCAACATAAAATATAATATTTACCTTCCGATAATTTAAATGAACCTAACACATGTGATAAATATAATAATAAGAATATGTTGTAATAGTCGACTTATTGAAGGAAAATCACGCGCTGTTGGCTAAAAAAAGATAGTAGTATCATATGAGTCAGTAGATCATTGTGACAGTAAAATGTTACTTAAAGTATGTTATTTCTTATTCAAAAGGATACTTACTTCTTAAGGCGAAAGCTTCAGGGTAGCCCGCGAAATTCAAAGGAGATAATTTTTTTTGGGCTAAATCATGAAAGTGCCAAACAAAAAAAAATATATACTCCGTTAGAACATGTTATTCTCTTCACTATTCACTATGGGACCAAATCTGTAGGGCAATTCCGTGCGCTGTTATACTATTTTGAAAATTCGGTTTTCAGTACGTTTTGGTTAAAATAATTAATGGTTATCATATTCAAGTAATAGCATGTAGTAATAAAAAATTAAGAGAACAACGTACTCTTTCGGAATACAGCTTTTTTTTTTTGGCCGCCACTTTCACAAATATAGCCAAAAAATGTATGGACGGTGAATGATCTCCTTTTCTAGTATCAGGTTGTATGTGGATTTAAATATGATTCGCGACCGTATCAAAGATTTACAGAGGAGGAGCTCGAGGCTAAGTAATAACAGCCGCACGGGTCGATCCATCAGGTTAAGCTACGCTTGCCGGGGTTGGTCCGTGGATGTGTGACCATCTTTACATACCGAGAATCCTCCGTGCATCGGAAAGCACGTTAAGCCGTTGGTCCCGGCTGTCATTTGCGGATCTTTGACAGTCGTTACGGGTCGTCAGAAGCCCGAAAGTCTGACAACCAGTCTTACCAAGGGGTATTGTATTACCCAGTCACTGGGTTGTCGAGGTCAGATAGGCAGTCGCTCCATGTAAAATACTGGTATTCAGCTCCATCCGGTTAGACTGGAAGCCGACCCCAACATAATTGGGAAAAGGCTAGGCAGATGATCAAAGATTTACAGAATTATAGACATTAGAATCAGCTTACTCTCCAAGTTAATATTATCGTATTGAATGACTATTTCATGGAATCATGACATTTGGGGATTATTCTAATTTGGGGCAACTCCCCAAATTTTGCTAATTCTAATGATAATATGACAAGTGGCAATCGCTTTTCAAAGCGAATTTCTACAACGACTTTCAACAGGATCTAGCTTCTCTTTTTTTGGATTTTCGGTACCTTATGCCAATCCAGCATATTTTTGACCTTTCCACCATCGTTATCGGTGGTAGAATGTCACTTTGTCTAGGCCCTCAGGACCCACGTTCAAAAGTGCCTTATTATTATATAAATGATTTGACTTTGACCCATTAAGACGTCTCAATGCGAAGACTAATGTTGTGCTGTTTTTTTAACTCTTTTAACAATTTCAACTAGCTATCAACGATTTTATTATTACAATTATTTCTGCCGACGGTCGGGCAAAGTGTTATTGGGTTTTTTCATCTTGAATTTCACAGTAGCAGCCCGGAGTCTGGAATTTATGCCCGGTGGTGGAAATAGTTTCCCCCCCTATTACATGGGACTCAAACATAACTGGCGAAATCTGGCTGTATTATGGGTAGGTACACCTCTATCTAACTCTTCGGGGAAACAAGGCGTGCGGGCTTAAAACAGCCACTTTGGCAGAATCATAATATGAAAATATTATGAACCATCGTAAAATGTCACAAACTGACAATTCATAATTTGATCTGCGTGCGATTAAGAAATAATTCATCTGTTTGGCAGTTTTCTATGGAGATTTGTAAAATGGTCCACACATTATGAATTGCTTTTGTGTCAAATTAGAGGTACCTATTGCTAATGACAGTTGGAAATTCAGGAAATGAATCGCTTTTAGAGGAATTGTCAATGTGGCCGTTTTAGACCCCCTGATGTTACGTTTTAATTTCTACTTACGTCATCAACTGTTGTTCCTTTATCTGCAACTCTTGCAACATCTTGACAAAGTTTCGGGTTGGTCGAATTACGGTCCGCAAAACCACATCTTGCAAGTGCAAGTACCACAAATAATATAAGAGTCCACTGCATATTGACACGTATACACTTTATCAAAATATGTTGAAGTAAGCGTGATGAATCCACTTTTATACAGAATGAATACCTAATTATGCAATTCCAAGTTATTTATTTATTATTAGCAGCAGTCTTAATTATACTAGTCTGACCTTAAAATACTGGTATCTGTCACCTCTGTCTGTCTGTACGGAATGAGGGTGTGTCGGGAGCGGGTCGGGTCGTTTTTTTATGGTAGCCCCGCTGTCATCGTGTTTACACACAGCGCGGACGCGGGACGGCAGCGGGGCGGCAGCGGGTCGGGTGCGGGACAAATAATTCCTTGAATTACAATTTGTTATGCCTGCCGTATTCCCGCGCCCGACCCGCTCCTGACACGCACCCGCCTTGTGTGAGTTTTGAGCTTATAGGCGCGACGCGACACCGTGATGCGACTTTAACAAAACGATTTCTGAGAAAACTTCACGGCGAACAATGCGGCGGCGTCGCGTCGCGCGACATATCGCGCCAGTATGAAGAGCCTTTATTGCTGTAGTGGATTCGTCTGCACTGTCAATAGTCTGTAGACTCGTGACAATCTAAGAAGTCCGTTTTGACAGCTATAAAAATTCTTTGTGTAGACATGAAAAAAAAAAAAATTGGTTGCTTATATACTGATTCTCAAGACATATCGATTAAACATACTTAGAGAGTTTGTAATCGACGACTTATCTACATTGCTTAAAACTGATTCTCAAGGCTTAACGTTTTATTACATGTCCGAGAACGAAACGTCAAAACGGACTTCTAAGATTGTCGCGAGTATAGTGTGTAGAAAGAATAATATTACTTTACTTAGAAACAGATTATGCCCAAGAGTGTTATGGAGTGATGCTTTTTTGAAACAAAACGAACAACCAACAATTTGAACTCGAGGGCCTCATTACACAAAAAATAATAGCATAATTTCCTAGTCTATTTTTTAAAGATATCATAATAAATTATAATTTAAAAGTAGTTTGGAGCAGTGTCTCACTTTTAAACGATTATTTATTACGTTACAGCGTTATTCATGCGCAGCAATTCTCATTACTGAAATCAATTTAATCAGTTACTTAGACATTCTTGTAAATCTTATGTCATTTTCAGATGATCTGATGACTAAAGAGGAGAAGACGTCCAAAGAAGCGATGGATGGATTGTTTGAAAGAAAGGGAGTGAAAACTGAGTTGACGGCTGATAGACATTTATCAAAGAAAAAGACAAGCGGCATATTCACCACGCGGGTCCAGTGCTGGTTGGTGAATATCACATTTCTTAGAACTTTTATTTCTTCGAATTTTTGGTTCTAGGACATGTCGGATTCCTCACGATTTTCCTTCAACGTTTAGAGAGCAAGGTTGCTTAAAACGGACACTTTGGCACTTTGGCTTTCCTAATATGATTCTGCCAGTGTCCATCAATTATGAATCATCGTAAAATGTCACAAACTGACAGCTTATAATATGATCTGAGTGCAATTCATATTACGAAATAATTCATCTGTTTGACAATTTTCTATTGAGATTTTACTAATCTAACGGTCCACAAATTATATGAATTGCTTTTGTGTCAAATAACAGGAACTGCTAATGACAGGTGGGAATTCAGGACATGAATTGCTTTTAGAGGAATTGCTAATGTAGCCGTTTTAGGCCCCCAGTGGACTACTGGGGCGGCCACAAAAAACAATTACAAACAATTACAAACATTACAAAGTATAGTTCCTGTCTGGGTTTGAATCTACGACCTACAACTCGTAAGTTAACGACCAAATTAGCTTTATTATCATTTATTATCACAGAGCCTCACCATTGTGTATGTACCATTCAAAATAACATTAAAACAAATGCATCTACAATGCGACGTAAATCATAAAACATAATAAACTTTTTATTTGATGTGCAACGCACTGCACTCGTGAACTAAGCATCAATTTATATCTACTAATGAAGTATTGTTCTCGCTCCTTATTGTCGTGGCGTGGATGGAATGCTGAATGGTACTCTGAAAGGATGTCGACGACCTCCGGTGGCGATTGTAAGTTAATTGAGAATCCTTATCCGGACTAAAGGACTACCTTCTTCCTTGTACTTAGGAGTACCTAGATGAAAATATAAATAACTAGCTTCCGGCCGCGGCTTCGCCCGCGTGGTATGTCGATAAAAAGTAGCCTATGTCCTTCTCCGGGATGCCATCTATCTCCTTGCCAAATTTTATCGAAATCCGTTTAGTGGTTTAGTCGTGAAAAGGTAACAGACAGAGTTACTTTCGAATTTATAATAATAGGTCTTTACCTAAAAAATTGCCGTTTTGTATGAAAAAATTTAAACGAATTTTTTTCATGAATTTTTTATTTGTATTAATCGAAGTAATCACCCATGCAATCAATGCATCTTTGCCATCGCAGTGGCAGTTTATTGATGCCCTTCTTAAAGAAATCAGCTGGACGGGAGGCAACAAATTCTTCAAAGGCATTTTGTACTGCCTCTCGGGTATTGAATTTTTTTCCCGCCAAAAAGTTATCCAAATTCTGGAAAAAGTAGTAGTCTGTAGGCGCAAGGTCTGGTGAGTAGGGCGGATGACGGAGAGCTTCCAACCCCAGTTCTTGCAACTTGGAGACCGTCTGCTGTGCAGTATGAGGTCGCGCGTTGTCGTGCAGGAGCAGCGGAGACGAGCGATTGACCAATGCTGGTTGGAGATGCGCCAGCTTCTCCATCATTGTGTTCAGTTCTTCACAGTACACATCTGCAGTAATGCTCACCCCGTTTGGTAAGAAGCTGTGATGAATCACACCGGCGCTAGACCACCAAACAGTGACCATCACTTTTCTAGGGGTAAGTTTTCGTTTAGGGCATTGTTTAGGTGCTGAACCAGGATCCAACCAACTTGCTGAGCGCTTGCGGTTATCAAACAGAATCCATTTTTCATCGCAGGTAACAATGCGGTTCAAAATTCCTTCATTTGTGTGTCTGTTGAGCAGTGCAAGGCACGTCTCGACGCGTACTTCGCGCTGGCGATCATTGAGTTCGTGGGGCACCCATTTGTCAAGCTTTTTTACCTTGCCAATTTGACGCAAATGGACCAATATTGTTTTGACGCTAACGTCGAAAGCTGCTGCTAATTCAGCCGTAGATTGTGTATCATCAGCTTCCACAATCGCCTTTAATTCGTCATTGTCGACCAAAGTCTTCGGACGACCGCGAGGTTCATTTTTCAGGTCGAAATTTCCAGAACGGAAGCGAGCAAACCAATAACAGGTGGTGCGTTGGTTTGTAGTGTTAGCTCCGTAAACGTCGTTGATGTTGCGTGCCGCTTGTGCCGCGTCGCTGCCACGACGGTACTCTTATTCCATAATTACTCGAATTTTTAACGTATCCATGATGACGAAAAAGATTGAAATGCGATGAAAATGTAACACTAATCAATAAAGAAATGACTACTTTTGGAAAAAAAAATCCATGTTTTTAAAATAAAATTAATTATAAATTAGAATTCTTAGCCAAACAAAAATTATTTTGATTTGAAATGGCCAGTACTGCAGAACGGCAATTTCATAGGTAAAGACCTAATATTAGTATGGATATGGATATTATCTATGTACCTGCAATAGGCCGCACCACCTAACCGCTAACAAAACCAGTATAAGCTGGCCTACTCCTCCGTACAGCTCTAGGCCAGTTCAAGGTCAAAGTGTTGCCACTGACGTCTGGCCTACTGTACAAAAACTTTTATCAGTAGAACCCTTAAAAAGGTCAAATTCTGTGTGGACCAGAGAAAGCAAAATAATAGACAGAAACTTATTTTAACCTTCTTTGTCTCTATAATCTGTTTGTTTGAAATCTGAGTTTTTAACCACTCTTTGGTTAGTCTAGTCATGAAAGATGATGCCAGATTCTCTCACGCCGGTAGCACACCTTCGTCGCGAAACCATAGCAGCGAAACCGCATAAGTTCAATTAAACTGGATCGCGTCACTTGCGTCAAATTAGAGTAGCAGACAGCATGACGCGAGCCAGTTGAATTGAACTACTGCGATTACGCTGCTATGGTTTCGCGGCGGAGGTGTGCTACCGGCGTCAATGCTCTCAGTCTTTAAAATGCTCTTTTGACATTATGCAAAACATTATTATCATGTTCACAGAGCCTCACCATTGTGTATGTACCATTCAAAATAACATTAAAACACCTTATTTTCAGACGATGACGAGTTTCTTGGAACGATCTTTGAATTTAATGGTAAGTTTATCAGATCCTAAATTATCCCTTTTTTGATGAAGGTGGGATATATATAAACATTGATGTTCATAGACACGAATACATTGTTTAGGAAAAACTAACAAAACCGGTATAATCCGACCTCTAACTCTAAGCTAGGCCAGATCAAGGTGTTACCGATTTGCGGTCGACTGTACTGTTTTAGATGTAGTAAAGTATGAGGCTCTGTCAGTAGGTACCTATTTTTCCGGACGAAATCGTCCAGCTCAGATAGTACAAAATTGTAACTTGCAAATAAGAATGCAAAATTGCTTATTTATGCGGTATCTAAACTCAGACATCTACTACATATATTTCCTTCTACGATCAAGGCGCGTATATTTACGATTCAACAGAGAGTTCAGTAATAGAATTAATATTTGTTTTACACAAATATGGCACGCTCATTTGCATGTCAAATAAGTACCTACTAGGCTAATGTAGTAAGTGCGTGATGAGTTATATTAGATGTGCGGCTCCCAGAGGATGAGGTGCCAATGAGGATAAGTAATGGTGTCCCAATGCGGGAAAAGGCTTGGTTTTAACACGATGCGATGTAGAAAGACACAGAAGCTGTACTCAAAACGAATGTGATTTAGAAATGATTTTGATGTTGATGACAAATTCGGATCGAAATGGTCTTTAAAGTTTAGGGGTATGAGGAACAGGGTGTAAAGTTCACTCATCCACCATAGAAAAGGGAGGATCCTCCGACCAGACGGGTGTTGTGTCTGGCCCAACGATTGATGTTGGTTTCTTGTATATATGTCCATCGCACGGTAAACTCTAATTGCGCGATGCAGGATTTATGTGACGTCAGGATTTTTGTGTGACGTCAGGTCTTTGATGCGTAGTTCGCATGTGGCGATGTAGATAACGCCACAAAAGCATCAGTGAAGGCTTAGAACCCGCTGTTGCTTTATGTGAATTGGTAGATACTGGTGTCCAGCTGCATCTGGCTAGACTGGGAGCTGACTCCAACATAGTTGGGTAAAGGCTAGGCAGATGTTTATTAAGGCCTTAATGAACACGTACTAAAGAAACATTGAAGAACAATGAAAGTAGGTGAGGGCTAGATGACAAAAGTGAATGAATAAGAAAAAGCGACCAAAAAACTTCAAGTAACTTTGAGAGTCCGAGGACAAGGTGGACCGATGACCTGGTGAAGGCCGCAGGAATCCGCTGGATGCGAGAACCACAGAACCGGTCAAAGTGGCGGTGCTTGAAAGAGGCCTATGTCCAGCATTGGACGTCTTTCGGCTGAAATGATGATGATGATAAACTTTGACAGTCTTCGTACTTTTCCAGCTTTCCTGACCAGTTCTCCGTGCGAACCTTAATAGCAAACAGTACTATATTTTCCACCATATCGACTATTTCTATATATCAGAAAAAAACTTTCGACCTCATGATTTTCATAGAGAAGCCTCATAAGAGTAAAAAAGTACAAGGTCTCATAAAAAGAACTCCAATGTGATTTGGAAATGATTTTGATGTTGATGACAAATTCGGATCGAAATGGTCTTTAGAGCATCAGCGAAGGCTTTGAGCCCGCTGTTGCTTTCTGTGAATTGGTAAATACTGGTGTCCAGCTGCATCTGGCTAGACTGGGAGCTGACCCCAACATAGTTGGGTAAAGGCTAGGGAGATGATTATTAAGGCCTTAAAGAACACGTACTAAAGAAACATTGAAGAACCATGAGAGTAGGTGAGGGCTACTCCAATTGATTGTAAGGAAGTACTTACTGGTATTTTCAATAGCACTTCTCGAAAAGGTTTTTTTGATATAGGATGTTGTTTTTATATTGTCAAGAGGCTATTTGCCGCTCAACGGTTGGGCGGCAAGAAAAAGGGTTGGCGCCCAACCCTTTTTAATACACACACTGAATAATAGTTAAAATGCTCTTAAGCAATATCAAAGATCAATAATGTACTTAGTTATTTTATTATAATTCAAAAATTTAATGATGTCTAAGTGTTAAGTGTAGAGCCCAGATAAAACTGTTTCGTGCGCTGTAATCGAGAGTTGTAGTTAATTGATTCAGGCGTGACTTTGCGGAAATCCATTATAAAATACAATAGACGTAGATATATTTAGTAACCAATTCCGCTTGACTATTCTTCAAGAGTCCTAAAAAACCCTGTAAGAAAGAAAGACGTGTTACCACACCGAGCGCTCGGTGTGGTAACACGTCGCGTTCTGGTTTGCAATTGGTCAATCGTCATCCTGAGGATGCCTCGTTGAGAGGTGAAACACGTTTCGATTTCTTACAGGGTTTTTTAGGACTCTTGAAGAATAGTCAAGCGGAATTGGTTACTAAATATATCTACGTCTATTGTATTTTTTTGAGAGTTGTACATTAAAGTTTGCCTACTGTACTTATTTGTTCGGTGACCAAATGTTCTTAATTATATTATAATTTTTTCCTATCCATTAATCGCCTCAGGTAGATGGTCTGGGTAAAAAATATTATAGCTGTCGGTAGGTACTTAGTAACACTTTACTTAATTAATATTAGGTATAGTACAAGTAGGTTTATATTACACCTAAATACATGGGCGTCTGGGCGAACCCCGTTACCAAACTTGCTGATTCGCTACATAGAATCTTTTGACCAGGGGGCAAGTCTACCAATTTACAAACGTGTCAATGGTCTCGCAATGATGAGTTTTTGACAGATTCGCCATACAAAATCTGTCAAAAACTCATCAGGACATGAGATGCTGTCGTGAAATTCCTGTGGAAAAGAAAGAAAGAAAGAAAATAAAATTGACCCAGGTAAGGCACACAATATTTATACAAATAAAAACTTTTAACAAAAAAAAACAACCGACTTCCAAAAAAAAACACTAAAAATTATACAGTTTTTTTTTTGTAAAAAGTTTTTATTTTTTCACTTTTTAGTTGTGGTACCTACCCCACACAAATCAGAATACCACTACCTGCTATGTAAATAACAGTGAAGGAGTCAAACAGGATATCGTCTAGATAAACTAAGTGGGAAAAATACGTAATATTGAAGCTAACTCAAAAATTACGCAAGCAAAGTTAATAAAATTTATATAGGACCACCTCGGAAGTATGACCTACCGAACAAAAAAAGAATAATCAAAATCGATTCATAATTGGCGGAGTAATCGTGTAACAAACATAAAAAAAAAAAAAAAAAACATACAGACGAATTGAGAACCTCCTCCTTTTTGAAGAAAGAACAAAGAACATTAGAAAAAAATAGTATTGTGCGCCTCACGAAGAAGAATGTTCTCCGCTGAAACTTGAATCTTCGGGATGATGATAATCTTCATTAGCAGCTTGGTTTCAGTGTGGAATGTTTGCTATTATATCCCACGTTAAATGTTATTTCATAGGCATTGGAGTATGTATACCTAATGGCCAGCGATGAACGCAAATAAAGTGGTGTAAAAACTGCCCTAATCGAATTGCTTTCAATTCAAACACGGTTTGGCTTTTATTGAAAGAACTGAGGAAATCCCACATAACTATTACCTACTGCTTTCACAAGAAATCTCCAGCTCTTTGGAAACTGGGAAGTGTTACCTTCTTACTCTTAGGTTTAAAAAGTTAGAAGCTTGAAGTCGGTGAAAATTACCGGCAGACTTTTCTCCTTGGCGGTGATAACCATTTTCCAATCAACTGATGTACGCTTTCAGATAAAATAGAGATAACTACTACGAAGAGAAGAGAGTAGATAATATTCCTTGCTACTCTAAGTAGGTACCTACGTGTATTTTTTTATCTATGCCTACTAATCCGTAGGTGAGTTATGTTCCATAATGCTACTAATCAACAGTCAAACTTGCTTTTTAGGGTTCCGTAGTCAACATGGAACCCTTAATGTAGTAACGCCATGTCCGTCTGTCCGTGGCATAGCTTAGAGACTCTTAGTACAAGAAAGCGGTAATTTGGCATGGGTATAAATATTATTTTGTTTTTTTTTTAAAGATACCATCCTGCTCTACACGTAAGTGGGGGTGTTTATTTTTTACTCGTCTATTTGTCTACTACTAGTCTTTTGGTCGTTCAGAAACATTGTGAAAGCCATTTTTGGATTCAGGGTTGTGTTTGCGAAATATTAAGTTAAATAGTTAGTTTTGGATATGTAAAAACATTCACGTCAGTCAGTAGTGTATTATAACGAAATTAAAAGGAAAACTATCACAGCTAAGCATAGTCTACATAATAATAGACCAATTTAAATTTGCAGTTGCAAAAACATGTTCTCCCATACATTTCGTAGAGAGAAACATGTTTTTCAACTACAATGTTAAGTTTGTTCTAGGGATAAACTCATCTCAATTACGGAATCCTTTATTGTGCGTGGCCCGACACGCACTTGGCCGATTTTTTTCCTTAGTCATGCATTTATATCTACTATCATAACATAATTATCTAGATATGTTGTGATAGTATAGTCAATAAGGAACAATGTCTTTTTGCAAACGGTACCTCCCGGATCCAAAAAGTTAGCGGTAATCAGCGTTAAACATTCCTCTTTATCTTAAAAATCGACTGTTATCACCACCTTATTTGACATAAGCAAGTAGTATTTGTATTGATAAGGCGAAATAACTAAGTCACTAAAGGTAGAATGGAGCCTGTAATGTATTGTTTTGTTAAAAGTAGGTAGTTATGGGAGCCAAGGACTGTCCAGAAAAGGAAAGCTTAAGGCTGAAATAATGATGCGAGTCTAATGACACTTTGAAATGTTTATTACCGTAGAGGGACAAATGTTCTTGACAATTTAAAAGTTTAGATTGGTTTAGAATTTTGAAGTGTCAGGAAAGCTTCTTCCCTAGGCTAAGTGTAATATTATAACAAGCGTAAGCCAGGGCGTACTAATACTTTTTGATAAACAAACTATATCAATCATTGTTCAATGACTAAAATATTACGACTATGAAACAGAAGTTCTATTCGGCAGCATTGCATGATCCCTAGTCACAATTCACCATACACACCACACTCACACACACACACAACTCACTCACACTCACCCTCACTATCTATACCATTCTATAATTGTGTCACCCTATGTAAAATTTCTACATTTATATCTGTAACACTACGTGACCTGACCGGCCGCGAGCGCGACTCCTCCCTCCGTCAGTCAGCTGTTACGCTAGCAAGCACGGTGACGGATAGAAACTTTTTAAAATCTTTTAATGAAAATAACTTTTTTTTTTGTTGTTTTCGGTCAATTATTTTTATATTTAAGTCAACTACCCATGGTTTGAGTGACAACGGTGTTTACCCTTACACCCTGTATATCAATCAATGAACTCAGCCTATGGTAGGCCTCTTTTGGACACAGGTTTCTCCCAAGGTGCGCCACAACACTCGGTTCTCCACCTTCCGCATCGAGTCTGTTCCGACCGTCTAATTAAGGTCTTCGGTCCATCTTGAAACAAAAGAAGAAAGAAAGAAAATACGATTATTTGCGGCAAACATGACGCTAACAAAGGACAAATATAATAATATGGAAATAACAAGTTGCGGGAAAATATGCGTCACATTCACGCAAAACGGCTATCAGTCAGCATAACGTTGCGACCCTATGCGAGACAGAGCCCCAGCGCTGGTTTTCAGTGACAGCCGGCGTTGACGTGATGACGTCAATCGGTGCAGCACATAATGAATGATCAATAACAAAATAAGAAATAATACTAAGTGTAATGTACATTACTAAGTGTTTATCTTGCTAGAGGGTCCACGCTACTCTATCTACCTACCTACCTTAATTAACAAAACATAACTTACATAACACTACAGCTGTTTCCCAAATGGATAAAGCAGAGGTGCGCCTATAGCCCCATTTCGCTAGCCTTAGTTAAAGTCCGATGTCTAAGGGGCGAGCCTATTGCCATCAACCGGGCACATATTCAGGGTCTGGGCTGACACTGTAAAGAAATTCCTGATAGAAAACCCAATACTTAACACTTTGCCCGACCAGGGAACTGAACCCAGGACCTTATGCTCCCAGGGTTGCGGAATAGTCCGAAAGGGATACCGCTCCGCCCAGAGCGGGAGAAGTCATTTGATGATTTCCCATCGAAAAAAAAAAAGGACCTTATGGTCAGCCAGCCAGTAGTCCTTGCGGTCTACTAATCCGTAATTATACTCGTTATTTTATACATTAATCTAGTATTCATAGATCGTACGTTTGTATAAAAAAGAGTGTCTACCATTTCATTGTATGGCCAATAAAGCGTGTACATAGAATAGTAAGGACCCTCATTATTCGAATTTATTTCATTGATGATAAATCAATGACAATTTGGTGTTGTCAATTAATTACACACGACGTTTACATACAGAATGCATTATTTCAGATCATTTGAACACATAACACACCCCTTCTATGTACATAAAAAGTATAGACAAACATGCGTAGAATACCTATTTTTACAAAAAAAAAACTTATTGTTATTTTCCGTAAAGTATCGCATCAAGGACACGGCGGTATATGCATTTTTCCTCTGCTCATTATGGATTTCAAGGCCTTCGTCATTTGGTTTTTGTTAAATGATTTTATTTCGGTAAGGTTAAGGCGGGTTTTAGAGTCACGCTGAGCGTCGGCGCTGACGGCCCAATATGTATGATTATCGCACTCAGCGCAGCTCAGCGCTGACGGCCGTCAGCGATGTGACGAGTGCGATACATATTGAGCCGTCAGCGCCGACGGTCAGCGTGAATCAGCGTGACTCTAAATCTTATACTTACCTACAAACACTTTTACAAGTGTTCAAGTTATTTTTGATGTGTAACATCTTTCCTCTCGCTTCCCTGCAATAATAGGCAGTGATTTCGTCAAAAGGGACGGAAGTGTGTTACAGGAAGTCGCTAATTGATTTGACTAATGAGCGCGCGCAGTAGTAGATTTGACTGTTGGTACCGATAAATTCACCTATAAAGTTGCCTCTCTTTCTATCGCGTAACTCTTATAATCTTCTGAATTGGCCCGACAAGACGAGCCCACCGTGTACTTGTAGCTTCATACGTAAAATCCAGAGTGCGCCTTCTGTACCTACTATTCTGTGGCCGAGTCACGAATACATCAATTCGTTACAGTTCAAAAATAACTCGGAAAGCTGCCACGCTAAAATGCAACTAGGCTCGACAGTAGAAACATCTGTCGCATATCATTCGACCAATATGCCAAACTAATGACAGAGATGGCAGGAAGAAATGAGCTTCTTTAAAATAGCTTGGGTTTTAGAAGCTTTACATAATTATTACAAGGAAATAGAGAGATGCTCCTAGGTAAGGCTAAAATTAAAACACATTCGTATATTTTTATTTGTAAGTAATTTGATTTATTTCTTTTATTAAATTGTGCTGTCAAACAAATAAAAGTTCAAACAAACGAAGTAGAAATGCATTAATCATCGTTAGGTACCTATCTAATACTTCAATTATATTATAATCTTTATAATACACAAAAAAAACACGAAGCCATTAGGTTTCAAAATACTTAAAACCATTTCATGACAAACACAAACTTATGACTGAATTTCAAAGTAACAGTATAAAGGCTCTTACATACTGGCGCGACTTTTAACAAAACAATTTCTGAGAAAACTTCACGGCGAACAATGCGGCGGCGACGC
Source organism: Lithophane ornitopus (assembly GCA_948473465.1). NCBI lineage: Eukaryota > Metazoa > Arthropoda > Insecta > Lepidoptera > Noctuidae > Lithophane > Lithophane ornitopus. The sequence continues at coordinate 12,764,070 of OX419622.1, read as the reverse complement.
GTCGCGCGACATGTCGCGCCAGTATGTAAGAGCCTTAAAAGTAATGTCGATTAACGTACACACGGCTACACATCAAGCTACACAATTGCAGTTTAAGCTGACCTCGCATTGAACGGAAATCCTATACAATGCGAGATCAGCATTAACTGGAAATGTATAGCTGGATGTGAAGCCGTGTGTATCTAGGCACTTAGTTTAAATAATACTTAATAAGTAGTTATATATGTATAAGATAATTATTTTCTAATTATGATGCCAATCTTGAGAGCAAATGTTTGTATATAAATGTGACGTATCGGCCCCACGATTCCACTACATCTTCGGTAAACTTGAGGTCATTCTGCAAAATGTTTACCAGGACATCTTTGAACACCTGGAAAAGATAAATCTTGTTATAACTGAACAATAAAAAGGCAAAAACGTTGGACATATAGTTCTCGAGTTATGAGCACACTAACGGACGGAAAGACAGATAGAGTCATTAGTATCCGGAGTCCTGTAGCGTTTTATGAAACCATCATGATCATGTGACGGTGTACTGAATTTCTATTTTAGTATACCAACTCGCGGCCACATTCGTAATACTACCTCCGCGGGGACCTCATTTACTGTCCACCCACGAAAAGCTAAAAGAAATGCCTTTGAAAGATGAGAACCGACAGTTTAATCGGCGAAAATATAGGAGGCTGACGGCGGAAAACTCAAAGGGATCTCAATGCTCTGTCACTTTTAGTAAGGTGTGATGTAGCGAGAGCTCTAAAGATGGTGTTTGTATTTGAGTATTAAGGGACAAGCCAACCCAGTTTAACAGAATGCATAATTTTATTTCCTCATTCATTATTTCAGTTAAGGCGAATTGGGACTGACGGGAGCCGAGGGGGCGTGATGACCCCGCCCGCGCGCAATTCTATTGCACTATATTTACAAATATTTGATTTAAAAATTTTTTATTTGTGTTTATATAGAAAAATAAGTCCATAATCCCTTTATTTAATTATTAAAGTGAACACGTAGACAAAATTTTATTACAATTGCTTTGATAACAATGGAATGGAAATGGTTTTTCTCTTTAAAAAAGCAGATTTTAAGGAAACTTTCCGGTTTTTTTGTATCGAGGAAAGTATTGTCAATCGTGTTTCAGGCCTCATACTTCACTAAAGAAACTCTTCAATTTTCGTAATCATAAAAAAAATACGCAAATACGTTGTTTTTTTTAGAGAAACATTGATTTTGCGTGAAGTCGAAACGCATCAAAACATCTGCTTTGGAACCACTTCACCTTAAAATGGTCAAAATATTGAATGTATGCTACGCGGATGTGATTCTCTAGATAACCAGTTAGGCAGTGATGACTGCTAAAAAGGACGTAGGACATACTGACTTCATTCATTCATTCAGTAACTTACCCCAAAATGTCTTTTCTCAATCCTATGCCTCCGATGTGAGTCTCCAAGTTTCTGCATCCACACGACCACCAGCTCAGGTTTGTTTAGGTTTACAATAGTGTTGTTCAGGGAAGACATAATGTTGATAATGTGCGCTCTAAAACTACTGTTTGCCGTCATTTCTTCTTCAGTATGAAGGTGCGCGATGTCTTTAAAGAACAGCTTGGTTTCCGGTTCCGCATCGAAGAGCCTGTGGGGAAAAAAATATGATAAAATTCCCTTTATTTGGTCAAAAATATTTTGTTTCGTCAACGAAGAAAATGCTGGAAACTTGGTGTCGTTGCGTATCATGTATGTACCTATGACTCCTATTTAGAAATCAGCTGGATAAATATATATGTTGAATAGTAGAGGGCTGGTTAGTACAACTATTCCAAAAGAAAATTAATAACAAAAAAAAAAAACTTAATAAATAGGTACTCTTTCAAAACCAAAGGATATGCGTATCGATAGGTTTTTCTTAAAGATAGTAAGATTACTGCATCTATACAATCAATACGCTTAACTATACCTACATAACTAATTATGTAATACCACTAAGTATAGATTTCTATACCTAATAGGTATTTATAATGTTTTGTTTAGTCATGATTATCAATAGGTACCTACACGAACAAGGCATGAACAAGGTGATTCACGTACACGGAATTCTTCAGAATGTCCGTTATCAGAAAAAGAAATGCATTTTTTTTTAAATGGCCTTTTATCGGATGCACAATAAAAAGGTCGCAAAATCTGTTCAATTTTACTACTTTCAACTTACTGGCTGATTTTCATGAAAAACTAAATCCAAAAGCCATATTTTATACGAGAAATAAATTATTAATAAAAAGAAAACAAAAAAGGCATTAACATTTTTTTTGAGCTTATACGGCCATTATTTTGTATAGACTGCCACTCATTGCCTCTTTGACTGAACCTTTTTCCTTTAAAACAAAATTTTTGAGAACGACGCTAATTTTGGACTAAGGCTAAAAACTCACGGAGCGGTTTTCACCTGCGCCCGCCGCGTTTGCTTACTCTCACGTTCTCTTACTTTAGAGCACATTTCGTTCTTACGTTCTCTTACTTTAGAGCACATTTCTTAGCCTAACTGTAGTGAAAGAACCATCTTTCAATCTGGAAAGTCGGTAGGTAACTTACAGCACGAAACAATTTCATCTTCCTAGGCTGTACTTTACCTAAAGAACATCAGGAACCCGTTTGGGTTGGAATTTGTCTGTATCGTCTTCCAAGACTGTTGTACATTGTAAATATCCCTCAATGACATGCCAGAGACTTCATTCTTCGCGTCAGGATCACCACCCCACCACCATCGGCTGATCATATCACCCATGTTTCCAAACCCTATGTGAAGAATCTTCGGTGCTTCTGATGGTCTCTTGAAGGGCTTACGAGGTGTTCTGAGAATGGATAAACAGTTAGTGCGATTCTGTATTAATTTTTACAAAACATGAACAACCATGAAAGTTTGTGATGTAGGTATCTATTCGAATCCTAATCCTAACAAAAAAAAACTATTAATGCGAAAGTGAGTTTGTTTGTTTGTTACGCTTTCACGCTAAAACGGCTGAACAGATTTAGATGATACTGACTACTGGATACTTTTTATCCCGAAATTCCCATGGGATTGAGACATACGCGGGTGAAACCGAGGGGCGCAGCTAGTAGGTAATAAATCGAACCAGTTCGTGTATGTACTACATTCAACATACGGCTGGATGTGGCTTGGTTCCTTTGCCTTGTTGTTAGAAGTGTTTTTTTTTTAGCTTTTAGCTGGTTTCAGTCAAGAGCGATTAGGGAATCACCCTCATAACAGTTGAATCCTTATTTCTTTGAATGATTGATTCAACATACCTAGTAATATTTGCTAGCAGAGTAAATAGGTAGAATGATTAAGTTAATTTAGGCCACGTTACGATAGGTACGTAATTATTTTTTTAGTGGGGCCGATGTAGGTGGACGGTCCCAAATAATAAATGAATGACATTGTGGTGTCAATTGCAGTTATCGTAGAGTATGCGGTGTACACACGGCTACACATCAAGCTATACATTTCCAGTATAAGCTGATCTCGCATTGTACAGAAATCCTATACAATGCGAGATCAGTACAAACTGGAAATGTATAGCTTGATGTGTAGCCGTGTGTACATAACACACAGCTGTTTAGGGTAAGGTCAACTTTATTTATAGGCAAAAAGCAGTAAAATAACTATTTAAAAAAAATTGGGGTCTAGGAAGTTACCCATAGAGTTACTATGGGTAACTTCCTAGACCCCAAGTCCATAATACCCCCAAAATGGATGCATAATAAATGCATCTCAAGCCCGAGCTTCGTCGGTGTGAGAGGGTTGATGATTTAGACCTCGACAAAAACATGGGCGTTAAAAAAAAAAACCGTATTCCAGAAAAGGACTGTGACATATTGGTGGGTACAGTGGTGACACACTTCTTAAGTTGGTGGCCCACTTATGTAGCGCCCTCAGATCCCCCAAAAGCCAAAAATACCGAAAGATGAATGGTAATAAAAATAGAAAAAATCGAGACTGGCACAAAAAATAAATAATTTTGTGTTATTGATGTAAGTGTGGCATTCAATTAAGTTCGGTCAAGGTTCAAGTAATATTTAGAGTACTTGTGTATCTATCTCATTATGTGATATAAAAAAAGTAAGTAATAAATGTCACGCACATTCACGATTTCCTATATAGAAAATTGCAAAAATAATAACTTATTTACCTAATAAATCTACACTTTTATTCAAATAAAGCCCCGTCTAGATCCGAATATATTATAATTTTGTTTGTTTCGGTTTCGACGCATGAGCATCGATCGAATGACCGCGAAAGACTGATAGCTGAACTGGATCCTATAGTAATCTTTATACAGGTTTCATTATTATTATGTTACCTACGACTTAGAGAAGCCTCCTCGTCACTGATTTTGCACACATTCCTGGCAACAAGTTCCGAGTGCACAATTGTTTTTGTAGGTCAAACCGTCAAATGAAGCTAAACAATGTTTCGCGCTAAGTTTTGAAAGTTAAAAAGATTATACAAGAACAGCATCTATGATTATTTTGGCATAAAAAATAAAGGATATTTAGAATAATTGTTATTGTTTTTTTCAATAGCCATTTATTTATTTATTTTGATAATAAAATATAAAAAAATAGTATTATAACCAACTAATAACTTCGCATTTTTTGGGTGGCTTTTCTTTTAAATGAGATATTTAAAAAAAGATATGGTAACATTGGTCTTGGATACGTGCTCTAGTCTAAAAAATTCAAATCTTCTATTAGATTTAATTTTTTTGGAAGTATGTAGCCACAGATGTTATTTATTTATTGTTTTTGTTTCGTTGTTCACCAGCTAAGTAAAACTCAACAATAAGTAAAATAAATATGTGTAGAGTCTGTCTAGTGAAAGCTGAGCTAGCTGGTGTACAACGAAACAAAAACAAACGAAGTGTGTTCATGGTCGGAAACTTGAACTTGAATTTATTTCGATTTCGAAAGACTATCCAAACTTGAGTATTTTGAGAGTCAGTTTAAACGTCTGTGTGACATTGACAGTTGTCGTTACATGTTTTTACTGTCACCACTGTCACTATTTGTGATTGTCTTGTCAGTTTGTGTCATGTGTCACTACCGCATGTTCTATTGCTTGTTGATAGACGAGAAAGAGAACTCTTTTCGATTTTCTTATTATTAAATCTTACTCAAACATGGCAAAAGCCAGCGAATCTGCTGTGAAGAATATTGGAAAAGTCCTCAACGATCCATCGAGGCCAATGAAGGAGCGTTTCCGGGCATTATTTACTCTTCGAAACTTGGGAGGCGAGACCGCTATTGAGTGTATCAGCCAGTGTTTTGTAGACGAATCTGTGCTGTTAAAGCATGAATTAGCTTACTGTTTGGGCCAGATGCAAGATGAACGTGCGATACCGTTGCTCAGGAGCGTGCTGGAGGATATAAACCAGGATCCCATAGTGCGCCATGAGGCAGGTTGGTTCTTATCAATTATTTTGCATGTTATATGATAAACTGTGCGATAGTGAATACGTGAGCGAGTACATGCATGGTTTGAAATGTGAGTCATGGTTTGCACTTCATGTTAAATGAGAATTGTCTCAAGATTTGTAAATTAAGTTGGTATTTACTTCAATACTACCTAGTATGTAATAGCAAAAACTGAATGCAAGAGATCCATTTTTGAATCTGTAATACTTTTTATAAAATGTAAAACATGACAATTTATGGTAATTTAAAAGAACATAACAATTTTCCCACAAGGACTAAAAAAAATAGTAATATCTGTTAGCAGTTTGTGTTTCCTTTCTTACATTTAGTGAGCCATGTTCTATATGTTTCATTAAAAGTGTATAGTGAAAGAAGTTTTGTTGAAATCTTATGTGCTGAACCAGCATAATGTTGTATTAAATCCTTCTTATCATAACTTACAACACACACATTTAACATCCAAATAACTGTCTCATTCCAGGTGAAGCCCTAGGAGCTATTGGTGACCCAAAGCTCCGTGAATTGCTTGAAAAATACCAGCATGACCCAGCTATTGAAGTCGCAGAGACCTGTCAAATTGCACTGCAAAGGCTCAACTGGGTTGCCAATGACAGCACGAAGGAGTCCAACCTATCGAAGAGTTTGTTTACATCCATAGACCCTGCTCCACCAAGCAGCGAGGCAGATCTAGAGAATCTAAAGAACATTTTGCTAGATGAAACTAAGTCATTGTTTGAAAGATATAGAGCTATGTTTAGTTTAAGGAATCTGGGTACGACTGAGAGTATTAATGCGCTGGGTGAAGGTAAGTTTCAATTTTATTTTGTCATGTAGGCAAAAGCCTTTTAGAACTAAATGTAAAATGGACTCTAATCCTCTAACCAGTTGAATGCCTTAATTTAAGGAACAATTTAAAAGCCACTGTGTTTCACGTCGATCCACATTCAGAAACAAGGGGATGGTCGCAACCTGTTGCTACACAATCTACCATTCTACAAGATATATTATGAAATGGTCTTGTTGGTTGATTAAAATAAAAAACTCCAATTGCATACCTTGACATGACAACAGATTTAATAATGATACTAGCCTAAAACCAAACATCATATTTTAAACTTTTAAAGGTTTTAAATAAATATTTAGGTACTTAATTTACAAGTTCAACATTATAGAGATGTCTACATTATTATAAACTCTTATAAAATGAAATAAAAGGGGCTTTCAACAGTCATAAACAAAACTGTATATTGTTTTTTATTAATTTCCAGGTTTCAAAGCATCCAGCGCCCTCTTTCGGCATGAAGTGGCGTTTGTATTCGGTCAGATGCAAGATGAGCGCAGTGTACCTTTCTTGAAGAAGACTCTTGAAGATACCAATGAACATGAGATGGTGCGACATGAGGCAGCTGAGGCACTAGGATCCATTGCCACTGAGGAATGCACTGAGGTTCTGCAAAGGTAAAAATTATTTGAATTCTTACTAGACTTAGTCTTCAGGAGGAGCTAGTGGCTAGTTAATATCAGCCACACAGGTCGATCCATTAAGCTTGCCGGGATTGGTCCGTGGATGGGTGACCATCTTTACATACCGAGACTCCTACATGCCTCGGAAAGCACGTTAAGCCGTTGGTCGCGGCTGTCATTCGTGGATCTTTGACAGTTGTTACTCGTCAGAAGCCCGAAGGTCTGATAACCAGTCTTACCAAGGGGTATTGTATTACCAAAGGGGTATGGTGATGTGTTACAGGGTTGTGGAGGTCCCATGGCAGTCGTTCCATATAAAATACTGGTATTCAGCTGCATCTAGACTGGAAGCTGACTTAATTTTTTCGAATTACCATTGTTTTCACCGTAAAAAGCAATTAGCTAAACTATTCGAGGCTTGGAGCCGCCAGCACCCCACTACGTCTCGCTCTCACTCAGGCCGCGAGTAGTATGGTGCGAGCGAGATAAAATTTGTCAATGCACTTAAGAGCCTACCCCTCTTAAGTGCATTGACAAAATCATTGGTTTTCCTAATTCTCTTGAAGACACCTATAACTCAGGCTGACAAATTAGCATAACCTCAATCTTTATTTATGATACGAGTGTTAAAGTTATGAATATGATTAATAAATGGCCACCACTGCTCTCAGAGAGCAGTGGTGGCCCAGTGGTAACGGCCACGACTTACGAGTCGTAGGTCGTAGGTTCGAACCCTGACAGGCGCTTTACTTTGTGTAAATTATTTCATCGCCACTGCTCTCAAAAACGGTGAAGGAAAACATCGTGAGGAAACCGGCATGTCCTAGAACCAAAAATTCGAAGACATGTGACATCTACCAACCCGCACTGGGCCCGCGTGGTAGATTACGGCCCGCTCCCTCTCACAGAGAGGAGGCCTGTGTCCCAGCAGTGGGAACATTATAGGCTGATTATGCTAATAAATGGGTTGTCTTTATTCTTACTAAAGTGATGATTATTTATTTGTAGGTACCTAGAGGACCCGCGACGCGTTGTTCGCGAAAGCTGCGAAGTGGCGCTCGACATGTCTGAATATGAAAACAGTCCCGAGTTCCAGTATGCTAACACCTTGCTCACTGCTGAAGGCTGATACGATAGTTTGTTTTGTTGCTTAATTTTATGTTTCTGATAAAAGATAATTTACTGTAAATTCAAGTGATTATGACAAGAATAAGTACTTGGTACTTTGACTAGGATATTAAGGTGGATGCGCTAAGGTAGCCCGCGAAATTCAAATTTTCTTACGTTTTTTGCAATTTGCAGGTCAGTATTAGGTTGTATGTTGATCTAAATGTTATTTGCGACCGTCAAAAATATGGATTTACAGAATTATAAACATTAGAATCATCAATACAACTCTCTAAGTTCATGTAAGTGCATTGAATGACTATTTCATGAAACCGTCATTCAATGCACTTACATGAACTTATGTATACTTACACGATTCTAATGTTTATAATTCTGTAAATCCATATTTGTTACGGTCGCAAATAACATTTAGATCAACATACAACCTGATACTGACCTGCAAATTACAAAAATCGTAAGAAAATTTGAATTTTGCGGGCCACCTTAGCGCAACCCCCTTAAGATCATTGATGCAAGCGTGAAGCGATGTTCAAATGCGAATGGTAAGGTGCGTCCAGACAGTGTGAGTCATGCCTCATGAGCCGTTAATTTTTTTTTTTATATGCCAGAGCAAGCGTGGCACTGTCTGGGATTCTGACCTGTAGGATTTGAGGCAGAATTAGAAAGGAAGCCCATTTTAAAAGCCCACTAGGCTTTGCACCTTGCACGCTAGTTCAAATGCCATAAATACAAAACTGTATTTATTTTAGTTTCATTTCCATGTCCAGGGATGTTCCAATATCAAATAATATTAATTATAATATAATTTATTAATATAATTAAATATAATTTATTAATATAATTTAATTATAATAATATTAATTATTATAAAAAATATAATGACAGTATTTTTGTAAATAAAATTCTAGTTAACAATGTTATTTGAATTTGATTTCATACACACGCCACTTCCACTGTTATTGCTAACTGGCCGAATGAAAAGTAGTTTCTGAGAAATTGTCAAACACACGACAGGATTTTTATTAACCTCACATAACTTATTCCAATTTATTTTCACAATATCCAATTGTAATAAAATAAAAGTTTTAAGTTATTTTATGTGTGAATTGTTATTAGAACGAACGACAACATACTCCTGCGCATGCATTTTTGACAAGTTAAATATTAATGTTCTTTTTTCAGTTCCTACGTGGTTTCATTAAGTATGAAGATATAATGCTATTTTTATTTTATACCACTATTGTGCAATGAGTATTGTTTTGAAGAAGTGTAGCATAATTTTGTTAGCGTATGTTTTTTTTACAATGACAACAGCGGTGAGTACCTACATAACTTAATTTTAGACCCTTTTCGAGATTGTCGTTGAGAGTCGAGTAAAAAAATCTATTTTTACTAGTCCGTTTTGCCAAGGCGTGTGTAGTATAGCGCTCTTAATAAGCGGTTGTTTATGGGGCGAAAAGAACTTTAAAAAAAATGGTTATAAAACCAACAAAACTAGATATTTATTTTTATTGATGAGCCCATCCCAGTTATTAGCGGCGAAAAGTCCATAAAATAACACAATTCCTCTCGATTTTTAAACTTGTATCACGATTTGATGACAAATTTTCTGTCCAGCTACTCTTATGAATATTTTTACCCGTTGCCACTGGCACTTCTCTCGCCTTATTTCACCTGTCTAGTACCCACTTTCGTACCAAACACAATTTGACGAAGTGGGGGATTACTGACCCATCTAACACCCAGTGCGACTGCGGTGTTTACGATCAAACCATGTCCCGCTTGCTGGCAGCCTGTCGTATGTCCCAAGTGCCCGTACTCTTGCACTTTAGATGACCTAATGAATGCCACAGATACCGCAATCAACGTGGCCACCTACTGGGTTCAAACAATATAAAGAAGTCAAATAAAAATGCCGTCGACACGAAAAGACAAAGAAGACTAACTTTCGTGGCCACATTTCAGTCAGTCCTTAGCCTTACCGATAAATTAGGTAGGTAAGACTTGAGGTAAGACTTTTTAATAATGATAAATATTCCTTGTTCAAGACCTCAGACTTGCTGGAAACAGAACGCTCCTCATTCCTGGGCTTCACTCACGAACAGCACCTGAGTCCTGGTACCTTGGAATTGGTAGAACAGCTGTCTTCGGTGATATACGAGAGCGAATTCGGCGACCGGCGCGTGCAACGGTACTTCGAACAGTATGATTCGCCGTTTGTCGGCGAGCCGAAATCCGATGTAAATTAATATTTTAGAGTTAAATACATGGTTTTTAGTTGTCATTTCGTTTACTTCCCAAGAAGCCTAACTGTAGTTTGTCAGCTCTAGTTATTGCGGAATTAAAACTAAAAATATTTTTATATAACATTTTACTGTCATGGTAGTTTCGCTGTTTCGCAAAGTAACGCCTGATTCCATAAATTACCTCTAATCACATCTTCACCTATCCGCCTATCTATCTGCCCATCGATCTGTCCGTAAGAAATAAGGCCAAGATCTCAAACCCCTAGTAAGCTCTAATAAATAAAAAAAGCTTTGTTACTACAGATGACGTAGGATTCTTTAAAGTATGAAGAATAAAAATAATTTGTGAAAATATATCAAGATGTGAAACTAAATAGACTTTTAAAATGCCCTTTTCTTCATTTTGGATTTCAACTCTTTCCGTTCTTCTCTCATCGGTCATCGCTTGAGTTTTCTTTACATTGCCTGAAGTTAAACCACCGTATCGTACCTGTAAGCACACAAACCTTGTTGGAACGAAGTTCCACAATAGGAGTTGACTGGTAGAAATCGTCACGTAGGTACTGAAAAATCGTTATGCACCCTCCGTGCGACTTTCTCTCCAACTTTGTACCGTCACTATCGCCCGCCTTTCTCGGCCTTCGGTCATCGCCGCTGGTTTTGTGCCCGCCCCGCGTATGCAGAAATAAAAGAAAATAATGTAAACGAACAACGCAAGAAGTTATTAATAACATACTTAAACCTGTTTTTAAAACGATAGGTACCTGTTGCTCAAGTGGTTTATGATAAAAAGAGCAATTTATGAGTAAATATTGTCGGTCATCAAACATTTTATTTATTTATTAAGTATACAACCCCTTAAATCTATCTTTACAAGTTACCCTAATGCGATTGTTAAGTACACATATACAATCCTACTCGTATTATAAATGTGAAAGTTTGTGTCTTTGTTACTCAATCACGCAAAAACGGCTGAATGGATTTGGATGAAATTTGGCAAACAGATAGTTTATAACCTGGATTAACACATAGGATACTTTTTATCCCGATATTCCCACGGGATCGAGACTTACGCGGGTGAAACCGCGGGGCGCAGCTAGTTATAAAATAAATTCACAATAAAATAAACAAACATAACACCTAAAAACTTAAAATAAAATACCTAATACCCTAGTGGTCGCCATGGTAAAGTCGCTCAGTGTACAAGAACAAGTCAAGAAAAACAAGTCTATTCTATCGGCTACCGCATTGAGCGTGCACAGCGCGCGCGTTAGCGGTGCAATAAAACTGGGAAATTTCCAAAAAAAAAAAGTTTGCCTCAAAGTTTGTTTGCCCGAAAAGTTTGTAAAAGTCCTCGTTCCATAGCGCCCCGAAAAGCTACACCCAAACCAAAACTAACATTACCAAACCATTAACATAAAAATTACCAGCTTCACATTATCCAAATAATTCAAGAATTCAGTGTCACCTAAACGTCCCGAACTAACATCGTACAAAGTATCAAATAACAAACCGAAACAAAATAAAGACCGCCAACCACTCAGCAAGAGAACTCTTCCTCCATTTATATCTACTACAAGATTTCATTTATTTTATACTGGTAACATTCCGCAGTACAGTCGAATGTTTACTGTAGAGGTTTTATCCGACCACGTCGAGGGAGTTCTGAACAAAATTGGATTGTCACTTGCCGACGGCCACCTGCACTCCTTGAATACTGTACGAAACAGCGAGCCTTTTATGACGAGATCTTTTATTCAGAAACGTACTAGCTGCGCCCCGCGGTTCCACCCGCATAAGTCTCGATCCCGTGGGAATATCGGGATACAAAGTATCCTATGTCATATTCCAGGTCATGGTCTACCCTTGTGCCAAATTTCATCCAAATCCGTTCAGCCGTTTTAGCGTGCGTAACAAACAAATAAAATCACTTTCGCATTTATAATATTAGTTAGGATACTAGCTTCCGCCCGCGGCTTCGTCCGCGTGTTATGTCGATAAAAAGTAGCCTATGTCCTTCCCCAGGATGCCATTTATCTCCTTGCAACATTTTGTTGAAATCCGTTGTGTGGTTTAGGCGTGAAAAGGTAACACACAGACAGAGCTACTTTCGAATTTATATTATTACTAGCTGGGATCGAAAGTCGGGATCGAAAATCGGGATCAAAAGTGCCCTATGTCTTATTCCAGGTCATGGTCTACCTCTGTGCCAAATTTCATTCAAATCCGTTCAGCCGTCTATGTTCTATGTTACGGGTTTGGTTTCCGCACTTAGTCCCTAAGATGGACCATTGTGCGTGGGCCATGGCGGCCGTTGGGGGTTATTCCATCCAGCCCACCTCCCTCCAAAAGTTTACCAACTCTACTGGTTTGCACAGAACCTCTGTGTAAGATCTGGGTGACCCTAGGGTTTCAGTTCTAATCTGGGCGACGCCCGTGCATTCAAAGAGCACGTGCGCGACGGTTTCGGTTCCGTTCAGCCGTTTTAGCGTGAAAGCGTAACAAACAAATAAACAAACAAACAAACTCACTTTCGCATTTATAATATTAGTTAGGATGTAGTATATGGATTAGTCAGGATAGTTAGGATTAGGATTACGGGCGAGTCCGTAGGGAAGAGGAGTCCTGGTTGAAGTAAATGTGGAACTGTCGAGCAGGCACTTTAACCGTTGTAGCTACAGAACAACGGTCTTAGGAGACTGTCCCTAACTTTTTGAGGCATTTAGACCTGCAGCCAGCGATTTTGAAAACATATACAGTCAGCACGAGAATTGGCAATTTCGCAAAAATCCAATTGAGATACTAGAGAAGTCAGAAAATGCAAAAAACTTTTTCCATACCTACATTTCGTAGGAAATGAGACTCCTATTTTTTTTTTTTTTTTTTTGGCTGTCTATTACAGAACTCAGAAATTGCAGGTTATTCTTAACAGGTTTCCTGTTGTAGGTTTAAGACCAATTATAAAACCAAAAGCCAAAGTCAAGTGACGTGAGGCCCGTTTTGTAAATATGTGTGCACTTAATGAGGTGTAATTTGATTTTAAATGGTTGCAAAAGTGTGTGTTTGAGCGTGTATGCAGAGAGCGGAGGTGTAGTTTTCGCATGCTTCACTGTATTGTTCACAGCGCTCTATATTGGTTTTTATTTGGTCTGAGTTGAAGGTATAATGCCTTCTATATGGACCTGTCTCGTTAGTCTAGAGAACGTAAGCAAGTATGACCACTGAGCAAGGTATTGGAACTGGCAAAGTTTACATTATATTAGGTTTTCCATTACGAAGTTAGTAGCAGCCCCGATTTGTCTGGATCAGCAAGTGCCCGCTTAGTACGGGCTCCAATCCAGACTCATAGCCGCTTAGGTGGTGAAATGTATACGTTTCTGCGTACTACTTAGGGTAATAAAGGCGTATTGGTACGTAGGTAGGTATCTGGGGGTTTAAAAGGGCCAGTTTGGTAGAATCATAATAGGAAAGTATTATGAATCATCGTAAAATAGATATCACAAACTGACAGTTCATACTATGATCGTGCAATTCATATTACGAAATAATTCATCTGTTTGACAGATTTCTATAGAGATTCGTAAAATCGTCTACAAAATATGATGAATTGCTTTTGTGTCAAATTAGAGGAATTGCTAATGACAGTTGGGAATTCAGGAAAAGAATTGCTTTTAGAGGAATTGCTAATGTGGCCGTTTTAGGCCCCCTGGTCTACAAAAATTAAACCACTACTTACATCTAAGCCAGAATCCCAGCATTAAGTTACTCAAACTATAATCTAGAAAAAAATAGTGGGTACCTAGTACCAACGTACCTATTTCATCCAGATAAACATGAAATCTATCTAGCTTAGCTTAGTGCCTGAAATGGCAAAACAGCACGTCTCATTATGAACAAAAATTCTCCATTCATGAGTGACGTCACAACGATGACGCGACGAATTCTATTATACAAAGTACCCCGAAGCTATATAGACTATAAATCTTCTCTAATGATCCAATGGTTTCTGATTGTTCACTGTTTCAATTTATTTCCGCTTTTCTCCAAATTTCCTGCGGTAACATCGTGAAAGACATTAACATATTTTACGTTGACGTCAAGTAAATGAGGTTTAACCTTCCCTGAGTTTAGGGGTTAATGTTAATAAATTGAATCTTACGGTCTTGATCCAACGTTATATAATATATCTCTTATATTAAAAACAAAAGCAGTCGTGTTGCTCCCGCCTTTTGGTGAGTTCTCTTAGGTAGGAGTTATGGGCCTTTAATACTAACGTAAATACCCATTTTATATCAATCTTTATTGTTTTCAAGTTTCGAGTGAATAAGAATAAGGATAGTTTATTTGTGAAACAAAGGTAATACAAACAAAACATACAAAGATCTTAAAAATTAGGTAGTGCGCTATGTTTTGCCAATGGTGACATACAAATGATCAATATTTTTTTTTCAAACGATTAATTAGGTACTATTGAATTACGATGGTAAATTTGTTACAATATAAATAAGTATTTGAGTAGGTACCCAGTTAAAACGCATATTAAGGACGCTGTTACATTTTGAACTCGCTCAAGTTTAGGTATCTGCATCGCAACACAACGACATTACCCGCACGCACACATTGAAACCGCTGTCCGCTCGGTTTTATACGTAAATTAACTAATCTTGGCGCTTGAAGGTATTATTTTTTAATTTTACTGATAATGATTGAGTAAAGTTAGTTGGAAGTTTGCAATCAAATTTGGTAACTTTTCTAAGTACTATCTGCGTAATATATTCATGGTTTTAGTATTTTTGAAGTGCATCAGTCATTACGTACATTACGTAGGTACCCAAAAATTTCAACCGCTGCCTGGCTATATGGATTAAATACCATATTCTTACGGAAACTAGCGACTTTGAAATTTTACTGTTACAAGGAACACCTAAGATTATCCCAGGCTGCTTTGAAAGTATCTAAGTACATATTTATAAATATTATTTTTACTGACAATTGTTGGAGCATTACATAATAAAATACTAGCTTGGGAGTTTATCATAATCTTTCGTTGTGATATTTAAAAATAATCACTCCCATTAATACTTATAAAAAAGTAAGATTTACTGACTGGGCCGCGAGTTCAGAAGGTATTTTCGATAAAAATTAAAACAAAAGCACGTAGTAAAAAATATTACATATTAAATAAAGTCAGGTCAATAACGAAATGTACACCGTAGTGTAAGTAACTGTGAAAAAATAGACAAAAAACAAATTAGAGAGAAGTGTTATACGGATTGGCTGCTCAAAAAGGTAATCAATCTCGATTATTCTTCTACTTTCTGGCTTATATTCTTTTGTCACGCATTCCTGCTCCTGAAAATAAAAAAAGACAACACCTGTAGGTACTATAGAACGTATTTTATGGCCCTTCTATTAAGTCTTCCTATTGTTAAACCGGATTTTTAGACGTTCCCACTAAATAACAATGGTAATTAGATAATGAACTTATTTTTACCGCAGTTGCGACATCAATAAACAAAAGGCTCTGATAATATTGTATAAACAGCGGCAACTATTAGTTCAAATACTAATTGTAAAGAAAAAGATACCTTTATCAATTTCTAAACAATTAGAATTACGTAACTTGCTTCTTTTCTTTTATGACACATATTATGGTCAAAACGCATGCATCGGGCGATCGAGCCGTGAGCCGTGCCATGTGATTATCGACTATACCCCATTTGAAATAAGATTAGACATTTAAATAAGCCTTTTTTACAGTCCGTTCAACCGATTTTGACTTCTATTGCGTTGGTGGCATGACAAATGGCAGCTGCAGTAGAGAGTTGGTATTGTGTAATCTTTTTAACTTTTAATGCCAATGTATAGAAGTCAAAAATGGTTGAACGGACTGTAAAAGGGTTTGTTTAAATGTCTTATTTCAAATGGAGTATAGGTGAACATGCGGAAGCTTAGCTGATAGTACTTTCCTAAGGTAACTAACCACACGAAAAAAAAAGAACATAAGGTAAATCAAATAGAACAAATTACCAACAGAGGTTGATAAACTTTCACTTGTAAGTGAAATTTCCATTGGTTAATCATCGCCTACGGAGACATCCAAGCTTCTGTCCCTGTTAAATAAAAAAACCTACTATATTTTCTAATACAAGACATAACAAAACTCTACTAGAGTAGATTTGTGATTTCTGAATGAAAATACTTACAGTCTCGTTACTTTTGTTTACTTCTACGTGTGCAGTTTTTCTTGTCTTTTGTCCGAATTTCCGAACTCGTGGCATCTATAATAACAAATATAAATATTTTAACAATGCACAAAACAAAGAAAAATCCTTCTCGGTGTCGAAAGTTATAACCATGCGCCTGTTTGATTTTCAAACTCTGCTACTCTACTATTCTGGATTTATGAATTTGGCAACTTAGTCGATTTATCAAAAAAGATATTACATCTTGAATCAAAAATAAGATGGTAGATTCGTAATCACCACCTTCAAGCCCAATGCCAAACAATTGACAAAAACGTCATTTTTTTATTTTTTTAAATCCACCCCCTTTTTGAATTAAAATAATGGCCTAACAAAAAATGACAACTATGTAATTATTTCTGAATAAATTTAAATAATCGTACTTACATTTATTTCGTTCCGAAAAAGTATCAACTTCGTCCAACCACAGTATACAACACGGTGAACCCAACAATATATTATTCACGTAATATTTTTTTTGCGAAAAAGCGATACACCCTTCCTTTCACGAGCGCGGTTCAGCGCGGACTGGCACATCGCAAGATGAAAATGTATGAAGAAATTTGAGAGTGTTCTTTAATTTTCTCATAAATGAAAAAGTTATTTATTTAGGTACGTAATATTTATATCACGTATTAAGGACTATATAAGCCACAATTTCTTATTATTCTGAAGTCATAATATGTATTGGGTCTAGATATACGAGTTCCTATTCAGACCCCATATTCTTTCAATTTTACGCGATTATTGTGGTGGTGAAAACGTATTTGTGAGAAAATTTAATATGAGGCTATACCATTTTTATGAGGGCATTCTGGAGATGAATAAATTATCTTTAATTTGAGACCATGAAATCCTCGCAGTCATGATTCCTAATCCCTGTACAGGGTACCGAAAAAACAGTGAAATTTGGAGAAAAGTGTTGATGCGTCCTTAACGCATGCATGCAAATTACATTTTATTACAATTCAGAGTCAATTTCATTTCATGTGAAAATTTTAAGTCTGATTTTAAAATTCAAAAGATTAGTTTAAAGTGTATGTCAGAATTATTGCATGCAAATTAAATTTTATTACAATTCACAGTCAAAATCAATTCATGTCAAAAAAATAATGTTTGAAAATGCCTATTATAGCAGGTAACCTATTCGCTCGACCATACGGTTGTTTTGCTCTAGAAACATCCTCGATCGCACCTTTACATAAACAAGTAGTGATACATAGTCGAAGTCCGATTTGACGATATGCCTCTACAATGTAGATACATCGTTGATTACTAACTCCATAAGTATGATGTCTCGAGAATCGGTTTGTAAGGTTTTTTTTTTCCATCACTATTACATATCCATTCGCATGATATAGGTACCTAAAACCTTCAAACGCGAACTCATCAATTACATGTACAAAATATTAGAAACCTAAATACCTACTAGGTATTGAAAACTACTTTCAGACCAGAGGACCTTATCCTATATTCGTTTTTGGTCATTACTACCAAGTTTTACTCTACATTGAATACTGGTTCTTAAAGATATTCTTTCAATGCTGCTCACGTACACTCTGCGGCCAGATGTGCATAGGTGGTTCGACCAGTCGTAGTGTACGACACAAACAAATCTCAGGAGGAATGCATCACTATTTCAAATGGAAAACATTCAATTGTTTGGATAATGTTTCGCAGTTTAGCAGGTTTTTTGATCGGGCTTAAAACGGCCACATTAGCAATTCCTCTAAAAGCAATTAATTTCCTGAATTTCCAGCTGTCATTAGCAATTCCTCTAAAAAAATTAATTTGCTGAATTTCCAGCTGTCATTAGCAATTCCTCTAAAAGCAATTAATTTCCTGAATTTTCAGCTGTCATTAGCAATTCCTCTAAAAGCAATTAATTTCCTGAATTTCCAGCTGTCATTAGCAATTCCTCTAAAAGCAATTAATTTCCTGAATTTCCAGCTGTCATTAGCAATTCCTCTAAATTGACACAAAAGCAATCATAATTTGTGTGGACCATTTTACGAATCTCCATATAAAACTGTCAAACAGATGAATTATTTCGATACATGAATCGCACGCAGATAATATTATGAATTGTCAGTTTGTGACATTTTACGATGATTCATTATGATTCTGCGAAAGTTACTGTTTTAAGCCCCCAAACAGTCACTTTCGCAATTTCAAATCACAATTTTGAAGCAGGATCCGAGGCATAAAATCTACTCCTTAGGTAGTTAGATACCTAAATTCCGTAATTGTTGTTTGTTATTGTTTGGTTATGTTGGTTACTGACTTTACTTTTATAATACAACTAGCTGCGCCCTGCGGTTTCACTCGCATAAGTCTGGATCCCGTGGCGACGTCGAAATAAAAAGTATCCGATATCCATTTTTTTTTTTTTTTTGGTTGGGAAATCATCATATGACTTCTCCCGCTCTGGGCGGAGTGGAAGGGCGTGTCAGACTCTTACTGACTAAAACCCACCCGTGTTCCTTCAGTTGCCTGTTGCCAGGGTCCCGTTATCCCTTTCGGACTATTCCGCAACCCTGACAGGCATCGGTCCTAACGGACCCCGTCAGGTGTGCTGACATCTCTTTGAGGCGCGCGTGGAACACGACGCGCCAACGACCTGGGCCTGGTCCTTATCGGACGGCGAGCTGCCCATTGCTCGCCGTCCGCAAGCCCACGCCTATGGTGGCCGGGAATCCGCCTGGGATTCCCGACGCCCAGGGTGTCTCCAGCGGCGGCGGTTAGGGGCGTGAGGGCGCAGGCTTTGCCTCTCCCTCACGCGTTCCGCCTCCTCCTTCGCGAGCATCACTGCTTCGCAGAAGGAGGTGACCGCCTCCCATGCCCTCTCGCTCCGTACCATGGCCTGGACCAGGGCCGGACGCGAGAGTTCAGTGCCGCCAATCGCCTCCACGAGGACACGGCGGTGCTCCGCCCAAGCAGGGCACTCCTCCACCGTATGCTCCACCGTGTCCTCCGGACGATACGCCGGGGCGTATCTCCCGGCAGCGGAGTTACGCCCCGGCGCTTCATCTCCTCGCGCCACTCCCAAATGTGCGCGAGGACCTTCGCCTCCAGATCCCATGGCGGTAATCCGGCAAGAAGGCTCGCCGCCTCACGAGAGACCGTGCGGTATCCCCGGGCCAGCCGAATGGCCATGACCCTTTGGGACGCGTTCAACCGGCGGGCTGGCCGCAGCCTAATGGAACGCGCCCACACCGGTGCCCCGTAAAGGGCCATGGACCGCACGACCCCCGCGTAGAGCCTCCGGCAGGAGGCGTTTGGCCCCCCAAGATTGGGCAGGAGCCACCCCAAGGCGGCCCCGGCCCGGTCCAGCCTGGGAGCCAAACGACGGAAGTGCTCCACGAAGTTCCACCGGCTGTCGAGGACGAGTCCTAGATACTTCATCGTCGACTCGACGCCGATGTGAACCCCTCCTACCGTGATTTGGGAACCCGACAGTGGCGCGTTCCGAGGGCCATGAAACCACATGACCTCGGACTTGTGCAAGGCCACCTCGAGTCCCAATTGCCGGATTCTATTGACGATTGTCGCAACCCCGCGTGTCGCGAGTTCGGCCGCCGCCTGGTGCGACCTCCCTTGCGCCAGGACCAGCGTGTCGTCAGCGTAGCAAACTACGCTGACGCCGCTAGGGAGGTCGGCGCGCAGCACCCAGTCGTATCCGATGTCCCACAGATGCGGCCCTAGGACCGATCCCTGTGGGACACCGCACGACATCTCTCGCCGGTTCCACACTCCCTGGTGACCGGGGTAGATGACGGCCCTGTCCGTCAAATAGGCCTCGACCACACGACAGAGGTAGGTCGGCATCCGGTGGTACCGGAGTGCCTCCCTTATGCAACTCCAGGGCAGGGTATTGAAGGCATTGGCGATGTCTAGAGACACCGCCAAGACGACCCCACCCCGGGCCACAGCATCCCCCGTCGTGAGGGCCCGTACGCGCATGATGGCGTCCACCGTAGAGCGCCCTCTGCGGAAACCAAACTGGCTCTCCGCCAAATCCGGCCCCACCCGCACCAACCGCCCGACGAGGCGGTTTGCAATTACTCTTTCAAAGAGCTTGCCCACCTCGTCGAGCAGCACGATGGGCCAATAAGCGGACGGAGAGTCCGCAGGGCGCCCCGGCTTCTTTATGAGGACCAGTTTCCCCGTCTTCCAACGAAGTGGGAACTGGCCCCTCTCCATGCATGCGCTCAGGAGACCCCTTAGTCGAGGCCCGAGAGCCTCCATGGCCAGGACCCAGGCCTTACCAGGTAAGCCGTCGGGTCCTGGGGCGGTATTCTTGGCATTCAGCCTTCGTACCGCCACTCTCATTTCTGCCTCGGTCACCTCCGGAGCATCGTCGTCGTCGTCGGCGGTGTGGTCCGCATCGAGCACCGCATTAGGCGGAGCCATGAGCGGGGAGGCATGTTCCCCTCTCGAAGGGAACAGAGCGCTCACCACGTCCTCCACAAGCTGAGGCCGGAGACTCTGCGTCAGCGGGGGAGCCCATGGGCGGAGTTTCTCCCGCACCATCTTGTATGGGCGTCCCCACGGATCTGCGTTCAGAGTCTCCAGCGTTTCCTCGCGGGCCAGTGCCCTGGCCCTCAGGATCTCCTCCTAGAGGGCGGTCTTCGCCGCTCTGTACCCCTCGTACAGTTCCGCCTGAATGGCTTCCGTATCCGGAGGGCGGATACGGAGCCTGCGGTGCCTGGCGTACCGGCGTCGCGCAGCAACGCACGCATGGCGCAGAGCCGTCAACTGCTGCGACCACCAGCTCACCTGGCGCGAAGCACATCCGGGCTGGACACGGGGCATTGCCACGTCACAAATATTGGACATGGCCTCCCGGAACCACTCCGCCTCGTCGTTGATGTCGGCAGGCCTGTCCGGTGATGACACCCAGGCCTGCACGATCGAGGCTTCCAGGAGAAGCTCCCGGTCCAGCTGCTTAAGCGCCCACCGCGGACCACTCGGGGCCTGTCGGACCGGCGCGCTCGAGGACTGGGCGGAGACGTCAAACCGGATATACCGGTGGTCGGAATACATCTCCACCCCCTCCATGACGCGCCAGTCAATGACACGCGGTGACAGAGCGGGGCTGGCGAACGAGATGTCCACCACCGACTCACCCCGCATCCGCACACACGTGGGGACAGAACCCCGGTTTAGGACGACCAGGCCTGTCTCCAGAGCCCAGTCCTCCACCATCCTGCCCCGCGTGTCCGTATACCGGGAACCCCAAGCCATATTCTTGGCATTGAAGTCCCCGAGGACGAGCACGGGGAGGGAACGGAACCCGACGACGACGACTTTCAACTCCGCAAGGGAGTTGTGGAACTCGGCGAGAGTTCGGTTCGGGGAGAAGTACACCCCTACCACTACAATCTCCCCGAACCGTGCTGCCACGCAACCCCGTCCTCTCTTGACAGCCTCGAGGGACGGGGTACCGGCGGCGGCCGACGAAATGAGAGTCACTGAGCCGCTCAGGTCCTCCACCCAGTCATCCCTGGGCGGGACAAAGTACGGCTCAGCAACCACGGCGATATTAATCGACCACTGCGCCATGCTCTGGAGCAAAAGATCCTGAGCGGTGGCGCAGTGGTTGATGTTCGCCTGGAGGAGGCGAAATGGGGCCATTATTGGCACTCCATTTCAACCCCCTCCCGAGACCCATGCGAGGGCCCTGCCGCAGCGGCAGCGGCGGTGACGACGACGGTGGTGGAGGCGGCAGCGGCGGTGGCGGTGGCGGCGGCTGCGGCGGTGACGGCAGTGGTGGCGGTGGTGGCGGAGGGCTTGGCCCTGCCCCTGGCTTTGCCAGGCTTCGGTGGAGCGCAGGCCTTACTCCCGATCCGGTGGTCGGCCGGCTTGCCTGCCGCCGCACATACGACGCAGTGCGGCGTGGCCTTGCACGTGCCGGCCTTGTGACCTGGCTGACCGCAGCGGTAGCAGGCATCGCTGCGGTCAACCTCGGAGGTGCATTTAGCTCCCACGTGGTCACCCACATGGCAGCGGAAGCACCTCCGAGGTCTGGGTTCCAGCAGTTTGACCTGCGCAGAAACCCAGCCCACCAATAGCCGTTGGCCCTCCCCAGCAATTTTCTTGGCCGCCGCCACGGGGCAGCTAACCGTAACGGCTTGCATACCTTGTAGTCAGGACCGATGGTGCCCACCTTAACCTGCTCGGCAGAGCACCCCCCAGTCCTGACGACGGCGGCCACCACCTGTGTCTTCGTCACCGAGTCGTCCAAGCCCTGGATACGCATTTCAGCGCACTTAGTGGGCCTGGACACTCGGGCCTCGTCAGCGTTTAGGGACGCCCTGAGCTTTTCAGCCAGGGCGTCAGCGGCCGGGCCACCAGCCGAACCGGGGAACTCCAGCATCCGAGCCCCTGTGGCAGCAATCCTCAGTCGGATGCCACTGGCCGCACCGAGTTCCCCAAGGTCCGCCACTTTGGCGAAGACATCCTTATAGGACACGCCCTTCTTTGCCGCTTCCGGCTGTAGCGTGACCACTACAGCTGCGGACTTCGGGGCGTGGAGCCTTGCCGCGACGCTTCGCTCTTTGCGCCGCTGCCGCCTTGCCTTCTTTTTGATGGCCGCCCTTGCCTTCTTACCCGCCCTCCTCTTCTCCCCAACCACTTGCCATTCGGCATCGGCTGGGGGGGATATAGGAGCTGCGGGTGCGGTCGAAGGTGGTGGGGGCCGACGTTTAGCCACCTTGGCTAAACGGGCCGGGGCCGGAGCCGGGGCCGGGGCCGGGGCCGGGGCTGAGGCCGAGGCCCGAGCTGGCGCCTGCTTAGCCGCCCCGCCTTTGTTCTGCCCCGACGAGGCTTTAGCCTCAGCAGATCCGGCGGCGACGACGGCATATGTCGCCTCCTTCTGCTGGCTGGAGGCCGGCTGTCTTGCCGTCAAGGGGGGGCGCAGGACGGTGGCCTCAAGGGTGGAGAATCTTCTCCGCATTTCGGCCATCTCCCGCTACACCAGGGACAGAACCCGGTCCCCAGCAGCATCAGACACGGGCCGTCCCGGCCCAAGCTGCTCCCCCCTCTGCGGCACCTCCCGGGGGCCGGCTCCTCGGAGCAGAGCCAGGTCCGTTCGGAGCTCCGCGTTCTCCTTTTGGAGGAGCTCCATTGCGGCCGTCAGGCGTGCGACCTCCGCCCGCATCTCGGACACTCCGTCCGACGGAGACCCTCTGCGGGAGGCCTCCGCTGCCGCCATTATGGAGGCCGTGGCCTCTGCTATGGCCTTGTCTTTCGAGGTCTTCAACCTCTTCAAGGCCACATTGTTTATGGCAGAGACCACGATCTCTGCGAAGTTAGCTGAGCCCTGCGTATTGGGGCCACCGGTGGCGCCCGGCCCACCACCCGTTACCTCCCCGGGACCCGCGGCCCGCTGAGTCAGCCCGGCTGGGCTATCTAGGCCCGCATCTCCGGCCTCCTTCTCCTTGGTGGCGAGCCCTCTACCCGCCTCCTTCACGCGGGTTCCACCCCTGCGGCCGGAGTGGATCTTCCTCCGGCTCGTGGTCTCCTCGTCCGAGGATGACCCCGTCTTGGGGCGCTTCCGGAAGAACTTTCTCCCGGAAGGCCCCACTACGACCACTTCCCGCTCTACGCTCGTACACGAGCTAGAGCTCGATGCCGCGTCGGACTCCGACCGCGCATCACCTCCTTCCTCTCCCTTTCCCTCTCCCTGTCTCTCTTCGTTTTTTTTGTTTGTATCTGTATCCATGTTGTTCCCACGAGTATAATACATATTTTACTGGCTCAAAAAATAGTGGTTCGCACTAGCGACTGATTTTATAGCTACCCATCAGCCAAGCTATCAACCTCCCTCACGGTGCGCCGCCGCTTGGAGGTATGGGGTAATTTTTTATAGAGGATTTCTTCCTCGCGGCCCGGGCGGTTAAGCCAAGACCCTCGACCCCCGTCAAATGCCAGAGACATGACCTTGACACTCTTCGGGGCTACGAGACCAACGGTGGCAGAAGGAAGGACTTCCTCCTGCCTGCCCGACGGCAGGGTAAGTGCACGCCGGGCCCGCTCAGACGCTGCTAAACGTGTACTCCTCCGAGTACACATTAGAGCGTCCCACCGACAGGATATTGGCATACGGGCAATGCCTCTCTACTAGGTACTGTGCGTCTAACACACAGCACCCAACATTGCCCGCACCCCAGGGTGCACCGTCCCAGAGACTGGCCTTCCCCACGGACGTATCCGTAAAGGAACTCCAGCCCCCGGGCACTCGGGGAGGTTTCCTGTCCACGCACCCCAACTAGCTGCGCCCTGCGGTTTCACTCGCTTAAGTCTGGATCCCGTGGCGACATCGAAATAAAAAGTATCCGATGTCCCTTTGTTTTTTTTTTTTTTGGGTGGGAAATCATCATATGACTTCTCCCGCTCTGGGCGGAGTGGAAGGGCGTGTCAGACTCTTACTGACTAAAACCCACCCGTGTTCCTTCAGTTGCCTGTTACCAGGGTCCCGTTATCCCTTTCGGACTATTCCGCAACCCTGACAGGCATCGGTCCTAACGGACCCCGTCAGGTGTGCTGACATATCTTTGAGGCGCGCGTGTATGTCCTAACCCTGACAACCCATGTGCCAAATTTCATCCAAATCCGTTCAGGTGTTTCAGCGTGAAAGCTAAGTAACAAACCAACATATAAACACAAACTCACTTTCGCATTATTAGTTAGGATAAAAATCGTGCTCCGGATACTTGATCGAAGGAGCCAAGCATTGTCTAGCTCTGAACTACAATTCTATTGCGTAGGTATCGTATAAACCGAAGCTTGGCTCAGTCAATGGTGCCGATTCTCTTGTCACAAATTCTCTAAACTAAACCAAAAATCACTAAAATTTTGTTTATTCCTGTCAAACGACGATTTCCCATTCTGAAATAGACTATAGTGACACAACTTAACTATATTTTAGTTTGACAGCACTAAGATTGCACTGAGTTTTAATTTAGTGAAAATGCTATTCTGAATTTGACGGTTTAACCTAAAATTTTGTTCTGTATCTAAAATCCTCTAACTAAATTTGACTATTTTTAAATACGATTAAAAATGTGTGGAATAAAATTAGATGTCATGAACTAAAATTCAAACCAACACCTGAAGTCGATCAGTTACAAAACAGAACTGTATCTATTTTTTTTATTTTCTTTTACTTATATCTCGAAAACGGTGTGCTATCGAAAAAATAATGAAAATTTTGACCCCCTTTATAAAGCTCTTAAACCCCTAATACTCAACATGGCGGCATACTTTTTAATTTTTTTTTCCTTATTTTCCATACAAAAACTGAAAAATTCCATTAAAAACACGTCGAGGATGCCGTCACTGCGCGCCTCTGGCTCTAAAAAAAAATCACGTGGTAGGGCAAACAAGTACCAAGTGGAGGTGCGCGGTTGTCAAATTCGATTTTAGTTGTGTCAAAATAAGTTTTAAATTTAGAGAATTTATTTAGCAGAATATGTCCAAGATTCCCATAGCCAAAAGTAAGGAATTTTAGTGATAGTTTAGTTAGTGTAGAATCGGCACCATTACCTATGTAGGATTGGCAGACTTTCTGGTTTTTACCCTTAAAAACGATCAAATGGTGATGTACTCATCGTCATTGACGTGTTCTCTGACTTCCGAGTCAGGATGGGACCTTCATGTGTATAAAGATCATTTGTCCGTTGAGCAGGTTGACCGCGACAAGCGCTGGCTACCCTTCAAAATCGACGGACCCGCGCTGTTGTCTAGCCTAAGCCTCTCATGATCCAGGATATCCTCAGACTACAAATCACATCCTAAATCCCACCACAGTACAAATAAAACAGTACATCAACGCGGTAAGATCTCTCTAGATCTGAGCATATTTTGTCTAAGTTTGCCAACTGAATTATTAACTACCGACCACGCTTAGTATTCTGTGCCATTCCACATAAAGTATGTCGGTCTCTGGCTGTATTTGTACACTTTGGGTCCTCTGCTCTGGTTTAGGGTCCTTAAGTAGTCTGTTTGACATATAAGCCTCTAAATAGATAAGCAAACTTCTTAGTGGGAGCAAGTTGAAGGCAGTGAGTAAGCCACGTATGGTAATACTGTTCGGAGTAGAAGGTTTAGACTTCCTGGCGCGCTAAGTAGGTGCCTTAGTTTGGCTTGCATTAGATTCTGGAAGCTAGGCTATAGGTATAAACGGGGTGCATTGTTTCGCTTTTGTGAACTCTAGGTTATTTTAGCATATTGCTGTTAATCCTTTTGATTCATAATGTTTTTAGCAGTGTCATTGCTTTCCACTAAAAATAAAAGTCAAAGTAATTTATTTCAAGTAGGCACATTAAAGGCACTTTTGAACGTCAAAAATAAAGAAATGGAACTGATTCTAGTTCGTTCCAAAAGTTTTCGTATGGAGAAGAATGGGCAAGAAACTCCACCGTTACTCTTTTAAAAATGTTTTACAATATTAGTATATATCAATTATATAATTACATGTGAAGACGATACACCTAGAATACAATTACTTTACCACAATAGGTAAAAAAAAAAAAAAATGCCGCAATGACAAATAAATGAATTTAGTATGTGATAGATACATGGTGCTCACATATTTACAAAAATTGTAAAAGTACCTATACGATATCGCAAGATTCCTAACATTTTCAGAAGGACTAGAAATACAATTGCTTGGAATTAGGTATTCCAAAACGCAACAAGAATAACGTATTGAAGCCAGAAACAGATCGTTTTGCTTACAGATTTTATTTATTTCACACATCGATACGGCAATACATTAGCGGGCTCGCGATGTAAATAAATCACGAAGACGCGTCTCAAAATAATTGAATATCTATTTACCCCGTTTTTGCCAGTTCGAGTCGATCCTTACTCAGCACAAAAGCAACGAGGAGCCTTTCCTTTAGAATTTACATCTCTACTCCGGGTTTTTCGGTACATTTAATCAAGAAATTGCTTAAGCTAGATACCTACTATTCTAAGAGACTTAAATAAAATTTGGTTGCAAGACAAAAACATTTAATCAAAGTCTAATTTAAGCCAACACCCTAATATCGTAACACACTTTCAATTACATCACAAACTAAATGATTTTGAAGGATATTATGTCAAATACATTGCTTTCTATGTTCGAAAAAATTGTCTGCTCAACAACGCAATGAATGTTATTGAACTGTCAAAATGAAAGCTATATTGATACTGTAATTGTGTTACGCAATTACCCGAAGGTTTCAACTACTAGGAGCACAGATTATTGTGCAGTTACTACGGAACAGAAGCGACATTCTTATAAGAAGTATGTAAGTTTACTTACGTAATTCCTACTGTAGTAGGTACATAGGTAGTTCGATTCTAACTTTGTGTAAGTATAGCTTGCGTTTATCCATGCGTTGGTCGAATGTAATCGCTCCGTAGACGCTGTACAAACGCGACGTTAATGTAGAGTTAACGCGACGTAGCGTCGATCACACACATCTAGGCAATTTAAAGTGGACCCCGGACCATTCGGTTGTGTAGGCATTAATGAGCAGCTATATAACAAAGTACTTAAATAAATGACGCTTGATTTGTCTTTTTCAGACAAGATGTGTACCAATAGGTAGGATGAGGTACCTATTTACCTGACTACGGCGAAGCAAAAAGGAGGGTTATGATTTTGACTGGTATGTATGTATGTATGTATGTTCATTTCCCATCATATCTTCTAAATTGCTCATCACAATTTGACGTTTTAGGGCATAAATCGGATTTTTTATTTATCTGTCTGTGATGTCTTGTTTATACCTTTTTAGTTGTTGTCGCAGTTGTTTTTTTTTTTTTACTAATATTTTTATTTTCTATTTGTTTCCGAAAAAATCGTGGTAAATATAACCTTTTTATTGATCGCCATAACATAGTAATAAAATCATCATACCTACTGGGAAATATGTAAGTAATTGCCATTGGCAATTCCCTAAGTAACTGCACAGGAGCAATAAATTGGTAAATATATCAATATTTTACAGAGTATAACTGCGGTACTGTTCAAAAACTACTAACTTCTAATTGAAATAAATTCCAACTGGAACATGCTTGGAGGTCCAGTTTTCTACTTTCCATTTATAAAAGTGGAACGGTATTATTATAAAATATGTATTCAGTACAGTCGGTCTGGCCGCTTGCGATTTTCAAAACTGTAGTGGATGAATCTGAATTTCTAATAACCAACAATTTTAAGGTTCCCGCAGACAGGTGCGAAGCGAAGACGACAATGTCGCGGCGCGACACTGGTGGAAAAAATTCTATGAAAACTTCACGGAAATTCTTCTACTGGTGTCACGTCGCACTATCACCGCGTCGCGCCTTTCTGCGGGAGCCTTTATGATGAAGTTTTGATCTTTGGTTCTAGCAGAAACGCACGGAGTAAATATTATTGAATTTCGCGGGCTTCCACTGCGGATTTTTTTTAAATGATATCTAAATATTGCATTTGCATAACACTTCATTGTCATAGATTTCCGCGAAGTAACACCAGATTGCATAACTCAGTTTGATGATAATCCATCATAAGGTACAAAGAAGCCTACAGCTATCAAACAATGTGATGACGTATATGATGAAGGCTGAAGGTACTGCCGCGCTATTCTGTAAAAACTAACTATAAAACTCAGTTCTAAACTCGCACCGTCCGTTGTTAGTACGTATTCGTTAGTGACATTGTCTAACTCTAAACTATGTTCACTGTAGCTCTCAGTAAAAACTGTGACGCGCAGCAATTACTTTTAGAATAACTCGAAGTTGATAAACGAGCTCGTTTGAATGAAAATGAATTTCATTAGAAGTTATTGACACATGAGTATATAATTATAAACTCACGCGTTCTTCCCTCCTTCTCCTCCTGATCCTTAAAGGCTCCCATAAACAGGCGCGACGCGACTTTAACAAAACAGTTTCTGATAAAACTTCACGGCGAACAATGCGGCGGCTTCGCGTTGCGCGACAAGTCGCGCCTGTATGTAAGAGCCTTAAATCCTTTTGCTTCATTTACGGTCGTTCCTACACCGGTTGCGAGTACCTACTACACACCAGACCTTTAGGGTGTGTTTCCACTGAAGCGGGAACGAGCGGATCTGAGCGGAGACGCAGGAATCGTTCAATTACAGATGAGACGAGAGACGCGATGAGGATTTCAACCATTGTGATTGGTCGATTCCTGCAAGTCTCCGCTCAGCTCCGCACGTCTCCACTTCAGTGGAAACGTACCGTTAGCCTTTGACCTTTTTTAAGTTATTCTCTGTAGTATTTTTACACATTTTCCGCTATCAGATTAAGTACCTAATTTTCAAATATGGTGCTTACTTACTTACTCGTAATTATTAAGATGCTGAAGGCAAAAGCTATTCCAATAGCGTAAAAAAATCGTTTAACTAAAGCAAGTTTTGTTGAATATTTTGTTTACAGAATAGCAAGGTCGTTATCACATACCTAAATAATGAAGTATCCAAGCGGGTCTAATTACGCAGGTAATGAAGATAATATCGTGAGTAATATGCACTCAATGATATCGAAATTTCATTCGGCTGATCGTCAAACGAATGAGTTTCAATAACTAATTAGCTGTATGTGTAAAATCGTCTTTGATCATCGCTGTATGATTAATTTTGTGTAAGTAGTTCGGTTATCATACTTTGTATACAGTTTTGGTTGATATTCATATGTAAACATATACACTGGCCGTTAAAACTTAGTACCACACTCACAATCACTGTCCATTCTAAGGTTGCCTGGAAGAGATCGCAGAAAGCGATAAGGCCGCCCATTGTATGTTTTGTAGTGTTCAATTTATTAATTTTCGCTATGTATTTTCTGGTGTACAATAAAGTATATATAAATAAATACCACACTTCTAAAATTGCAATAACTTTTAAATTAGGTACACAATATAAAGGAGAATGGGCCCCTGCTTATGGGTTTCTGCCCTGAAGCCCAATAAAAATAAAATATATACCAATGGAAAGAGCTTTTCAAGGGGAACCTTTCCTACTAACATAACTTTTGCCAATTGTTAGTCAGTTCGGAGTAAATGACCTAAATAGGTGTGGATACTTGGGCATCGAAGTTAAGGAATTTTCTTGGTCCAATAGCCATAAGATATACACCAATCGAAAGAGCTTTTTGAAAAGAACATTTACTACTAACATGACTGTTGCCAATTTTTAATCAGTTCGGAGTTAATGACCTAAATAGGTCACTACTTCGGTATCGAGGTTAAGGAATTTTCTTGGCCCAATAGCCATAAGATATACACCAATGGAAAGAGCTTTCCATGGAGAACCTTTACTACTAACTCGACTTTTGCTAATTGTCAGTCAGTTTGGAGTTAATGACCTAAATAAATGTACTACACACTACTAGGACACTATTACTGGGACACCGAAGTTAAGGAATTTTCTTAACCCAATAGCCATAAGATATACACCAATGGAAAGAACTTTTCAAGGGAAACCTTTCCTACTAACACGTCTTTTGCCAATTATTAGTCAGTTCGGAGTAAATGACCCAAATGGATGTGAATACTCCTGCATCGAAGTTAAGGAATTTTCTTGGTCCAATAGCCAAAAGATATACATCAATGGTTTTAGCTTTTTGAGGGGAACCTTTTATAGTAACATGACTATAGCCAATTGTTAGTCAGTTCGGAGTTAATGGCATAAATAGGTGACTACTGGGGCACCGAAGTTAATGAATTTTCTTGACCCAATAGCCATAAGATATACACCTATGAAAAGAGCTTTTCGAAGATTTTTCCTTACCTTGCTTCTAACATAATGTTGCCGATTGTTATTCAGTTCGGAGATAATTACCTAAATTGGTAATAAATTGCGCACCGAAGTTAAGGAATTCTTGGCATCCAATAGCCATAAGATAATAGGTCTTTACCTATGAAATTGCCGTTTTGTATGAAAAAATTTAAACGAATTTTTTTCATGAATTTTTTATTTGTATTAATCGGAGTAATCACCCATGCAATCAATGCATCTTTGCCATCGCAGTGGCAGTTTATTGATGCCCTTCTTAAAGAAATCAGCTGGACGGGAGGCAACAAATTCTTCAAAGGCATTTTGTACTGCCTCTCGGGTATTGAATTTTTTTCCCGCCAAGAAGTTATCCAAATTCTGGAAAAAGTAGTAGTCTGTAGGCGCAAGGTCTGGTGAGTAGGGCGGATGACGGAGAGCTTCCAACCCCAGTTCTTGCAACTTGGAGACCGTCTGCTGTGCAGTATGAGGTCGCGCGTTGTCGTGCAGGAGCAGCGGAGACGAGCGATTGACCAATGCTGGTTGGAGATGCGCCAGCTTCTCCATCATTGTGTTCAGTTCTTCACAGTACACATCTGCAGTAATGCTCACCCCGTTTGGTAAGAAGCTGTGATGAATCACACCGGCGCTAGACCACCAAACAGTGACCATCACTTTTCTAGGGGTAAGTTTTCGTTTAGGGCATTGTTTAGGTGCTGAACCAGGATCCAACCAACTTGCTGAGCGCTTGCGGTTATCAAACAGAATCCATTTTTCATCGCAGGTAACAATGCGGTTCAAAATTCCTTCATTTGTGTGTCTGTTGAGCAGTGCAAGGCACGTCTCGACGCGTACTTCGCGCTGGCGATCATTGAGTTCGTGGGGCACCCATTTGTCAAGCTTTTTTACCTTGCCAATTTGACGCAAATGGACCAATATTGTTTTGACGCTATCGTCGAAAGCTGCTGCTAATTCAGCCGTAGATTGTGTATCATCAGCTTCCACAATCGCCTTTAATTCGTCATTGTCGACCAAAGTCTTCGGACGACCGCGAGGTTCATTTTTCAGGTCGAAATTTCCAGAACGGAAGCGAGCAAACCAATAACAGGTGGTGCGTTGGTTTGTAGTGTTAGCTCCGTAAACGTCGTTGATGTTGCGTGCCGCTTGTGCCGCGTTGCTGCCACGACGGTACTTATATTCCATAATTACTCGAATTTTTTACGTATCCATGATGACGAAAAAGATTGAAATGCGATGAAAATGTAACACTAATCAATAAAGAAATGACTACTTTTGGAAAAAAAAATCCATGTTTTTGAAATAAAATTAATTTGAAATTAGAATTCTTAGCCAAACAAAAATTATTTTGATTTGAAATGGCCAGTACTGCAGAACGGCAATTTCATAGGTAAAGACCTAATATATACCACTGAAAAGAGCTTTTCAGGGATAACTTTTGCTACAAACACGACTTTTGCCTATTATTAGTCAGTGCAGAGTTAATGACCTAAATAGATGATGAATTTCAATAATGCTTAATTACTCACATTTAGAGCTCTGTAGCTCCTTTCGTACTAACAATCGAGAGAAATGTCATATCACGAAATATTTTCTTTGAAGAAATCTTTCCATTGGCATATATCTTAACTCTATTGGAGGATGCGGCAGGCTTAATGAAGGCTTAACGATCGTTACTGCCGATCGACTCTTAAAAACATTTTTCCCAAAACGGCATCTAGGAAGCCAACGTTTTAAAATGTCCATTTATAGGTTTGCAAGATCATGTTTGCAAGGCTCAAAGTTAATAAAAGTTATTTCATTGTATAAATACCAGAATTTCACTAATAGTTAATTACTCACATTTAGAGCTCTGTAGCTCCTTTCGTACTAACAATTGAGAGAAGCGTCCTATCACAAAATATTAGCCTTGAAGAGATCTTCCCATTGGCATATATCTCAACTCTATTGGGGTAACCGTCAGGCTTAACGACCCGTCCGGTCGACCGACTCTTAAAAACATTGTTCCTAAAATGGCATCTATTGGAGATCAATGTTTTAAAATGTTTGCTTATAGGCTTCAAAAATGATGTTTGCAGGGCACTGAATCATTAAAAGTTATTTAATTGACGAAATAACAGAATTCCAATAATATTTAATCACTCACATTTAAAGCTCTGTAGGTCCTTTCGTACTAACGATCAAGAGAAGTCTTCATAATAAGAAATGTTCTTCTTGATGAGATCTTTCCATTGGTATGTATCTTAACGCTATTGGGCTCCAAGGCAGAAACGCCCAATCTCCTTTTCGAGATAAAAGGGGTTGCAAAAAGAATTTATTTTTTTATATAAAAACTTTATAGCCGATATCTTTTAAGGAATGGCTAAAAAACATTATAAACAAAAACACTCCTTTTCAAATTGGTGCAACTTTTGACTCTTTTTAGGGTTCCGTAGTAAACAAGGAACCCTTATTGTTTCGCCATGTCCGTCTGTCCGTCTGTCCGCGGCTTAGCGCAGAGACCGTTGGTACTAGAAAGCTGTAATTTGGTATGGATATATATATAAACGACGCCGACAAAGTGGTAAAAAAAAATTGTAACAAATATTATTTTTTTGGGTACCTCCCCTACACGTAAAGTGGGGATGGTTTTTTTTTCTCGTCAATCCCATGGTGTGGGCTATCGTCGGAAAGGTCGTTTAAAAATAATGTGAGTTTGTGAAAACCATTTTTGGATTCAGGGACCTTTAAAGTGCTTATTTTTGTTAGAGCCTAGTGTCCCCCCCCCCCCTGCCAGATAAATGGTTGGGTTTGGATATGTGAAAAAATTCACGGCAGTAGTATATATAACGAAATTAAAAGGAAAACCATCACCGATACGTAGGCTCCACAAGTTACCGAGTAATAATCGACCAACTTAAATTTGCAGCTGTAAAAACATGTTCTTCCATACATTCTGTATCGGAGAACAAGTTTTAGTTCAACTACAATGTTAAGTTTGTTTTATAAATTCATCCCAACTACGGAACCCTTCATTATGCGTGGTACGACATGCACTTGGCCGGTTTTTGTTTCTGTTTTTGTTTTCACATTTATTTCGTGATCGATGAATTTCGATTGAAAAGCCAAGGTGTCAAAAAAACAAAATAATGTAAATAAGGCGTAAAACTGTAGTTATAAATGTTGTTTGAGTTTTTTTGCCAGTAAGTTGAAATTTTTTGGTTTAAGTTAAAAACGTTACTTATGTATAATAAACTATAATTTCCAAGTGCTATAAAACGTTGTTAATTTCAAAACTGGCTTCTACAGTTTAGGAGAAATTGCAATTTTAAAAGTGTGGTACTAAAGAAGGCCGGTGTATTTAAACATATCGTAAGAAGTTATTTTAAAATCTCTTCGCCTGCAGTTTTGTTGGTCTTCTACTGGCTAAGCGAGCTGCTGGCGAGAGCAGTGGTGGCCCAGTGTTAGCGGCCGCAACTTACGAGTTGTAGGTCGTAGGTTCTAACCCAGACAGGCGCTTTACTTTGTGTAAATTATTTCATCACCACTGCTCTCAAAATGGTGAAAGAAAACATCGTGATGAAACCGGCATGACCTAGATCCAAAAATTCGAAATGGGCCCGCGTGGTAGACTACGGCCCACTCCCTCTCACCGAGAGGAGGCCTGTGTCCCAGCAGTGGGAACGTTATAGGCTTATTATGTTTATGCTACTGGCTAAAATTATATGGTTGCACTTTTATAGAGGTGGTTCGAGGGAATTGAACCCTAGAATAGCTTCCACAGGTGACATTGAAAATGCTTTAATTGGCATTGACAAAGCCTCCACGAGCAAAGATATTGTTGTTCATGATGCCTGGAGCACTGGGCACCAGTTACAGAAAAGTTGAAAGGTAATCGTTTGGCCTGATAAGGGCATGTGATGAGGAGGAAGGAAACACATGTGACTAAAAAAGTGATGAATATAAATGTTGATGGATGGAGCGGGAGAGGAAGGCCAAAGAAAAGATGGATGGATTATGTGAGGAATGATATGAGAGAGAGGAGGGAGTAAATGATAGCGTGACGGTTGACAGGGTAGGGTGGAAAAAGAAAATGTGTTGCGCCGACCCCAAGTAACAAGTGCAGGAAGATGATGATGATGCCTGGAGCACTGGGCAGAATAGCACCGCTATCTACAACTATGGAAAAAAAAAAAAAAGTTATATTCTTTGGATATCCCGTAAAAAATGTGCATTAGAAGGCTTTGCTACTAAAATAAAACAAAATGAAAACATTAGGTATTTATTGATCGTTCCGATCCACGAGATTTTCTCTACTCACAAGGTTTGAGAGTAAACAGATACCCAACTCCATGGACCACAAACTCCTTCCACTTTCGAAATTAAAACATTTTCCATCTGCAGATTAGCTGGATAAGGTATAAAACAGCTACTCAAAGATGGTGTTGGAGGCATCCTTGCCGCAATCGAAGTAATGTATCTGAGTTCCTTCGTAGTATTAAAACCACTTTGCCTCGCTTTATTTACAGAAACATAATTTCCATAAAAGTTGACCGGTAAAGTCACTGTAAAGTCTAGTATTAAAATGTTTTGAAATAAATAAACCTATATACATATTATAAATTAAAGTTGTTTTCCGTGTCTGCCTGTGTGACCGCGTTTTACTTCTAAACTAGGCATCGAATTTTGATGCGGTTTTCACCATCACTTAGAAAATTTATTCCGGAAGGTGTATGTGATATTATACTTACATATTAATAAAGACAGGAACTTATCATCATAATATCATCCTAATATCATCAGTTCCGAAGATTACCACCTACATACAAACTCACAAATTTTATCTCGTTATAATATTAGTTCCTAATCAAGTAGACTGATACTGGAAATAATTAAGTAACTTTTTTTATTCCATTCTATACAAAATATGTGAAAATCGAGTACTTAGGTATAGTGTCATTAACCCCTTTCCGTTATTCAACAATAGCTCCCCTGAAACTCCTTCAAGAAACTCGTCTACCATAACTTAGGAATTATTAAATGGCCGCACAAACAAAACATTGGAAGTTTGCCAGCGATTGTGGTTTGAAGCACGTGACAAATCTTAAGGTGTTAGGCAAATAAATTGAGAAATTGTACCTTGGATTTGAAGGTCACTATTTGGAGGAGCTCGTGGCTAAATAATAACAGCCGCACGGGTCGATCCATCAGGTTAAGCTACGCTTACCGGGGTTGGTCCGTGGATGGGTGACCACCTTTACATATCGAAACTCCTCCGTGCCTCGGAAAGCACGTTAAGCCGTTGGTCCCGGCTGTCATTAGTGGAACTTTGACAGTCGTTACGGGTCGTCAGAAACCCAAAATTCTGACAACCAGTCTTACCAAAGGGTATCGTATTACCAAGTTACTGGGTTGTGGAGGTCAGATAGGCAGTCGCTCTATGTAAAATACTGGTATTCAGCTGCATTCGGTTAGACTGGAAGCCGATCCCAACATACTTGGGAAAAGCCTAGGCAGATGATGATTTGAAGGTCACTATTTCTGAAGTCACTATTCATGAAGAGCTCGTGGCTAATAATAATGACAACCGCACGGATCGATCACGAGCCGACCGCGGATAGCGTAGCTAAAGGGACTACACAACCTCAAATTGCTTAGCATGATCCTCCGATTATGCCGAAAATACTGCAGCATTAATTTTGAAATAAATATAAATGTTAAAGTTAAGGAAAACACGACTACATAAAATTTTCTCCATAGAAAAAAAAACAAAGTTACCTCTAAACCGAACTATAAACCGCTGGTATTTAAAAAAAACTTGAAATTAGATCATGAAACTTTGCATAATAAATGAACAAACTATAACGCAGGTCTTGTTTTTTTTTTTAAATTACCATTATTTTCACCGTAAAAAGCAATTACCTAAACTTTGCGAGGCTTGGAGTTGCCAGCACCCCACTCCGTCTCGCTCTCACTAAGACCGCGAGTTGTATGGTGCGAGCGAGATAAAAAGTGAATTTGAGCTGAGGTAGTAATAGGCCGTTCACCTTCGATTGACCCGAGCGGCTGTTATTATTTAGACACGAGCCCCTCATTGATCAAAAGACAGAAAAATCCGTTTTTTAACCCTCCTTTAAAACTAAATACAAAATCAACAAGATTCAACCTTCATCATATTTTGGATGTGTAGAATCATTCCTCTCGCTTTCCTGCAATCTGTGAGAGTGTTTTCGTGAAAAGGGACGGAAGTGTGTAACAGGAAGCCAGGGAAGCGCGCGATATTTGATTTGACCAATTATTAAATATTTTATTTCGAAACTTATAGTCCATTTCGTTAGTATACACACGACTTAGAAACTATGCTGTTACTTACCTTACATCTACCAGAAAAACAATACAAACTATTACTTCTTTAAAGAATTCAAAATTCTTCCACTCCCGTGCCTTTATATTTTTGAGGCTTGTTTATTTGTAAAATAATACCCACATTTATTCCTATTAAATGAACAAGTCTCCCAAAGACTGAAGAAAAAAAATGCCGGGGAATTGCTAGTACCTGCTCAGAGATTGCAACTATACAGTAGAAATGCCAGTTGTATGACAGTAAAAATGTATAATAAATTACCACCTGGCTTGAGAATGTTACCAATTAATAAATTCAAATGTAAAATGTTTACTGGCCCTTCGACTGGTGTTCGCTGTGGTACGGCAGCTGTCAAATATAGTTGACTGATGATTTTCGTACCACGGTAGTTCAATTATGGTCCAACTCTTTTTTGCAATTATCTGTGAAACTAAGCGCCCTATCTCTTTCATTCTTGTGGTATAGTGAGCACGAAAGACAGAGCTAACAATAAAACACGCCATGCTACCTACTACAAAGAAATTATTGCAAAGAAAATGGCGGAAATTCACAAAATTTCCTAATTCATATTCTTATATTTAATTACTTAGATTAATCATAAAAATAGAACTGCTTTTAATTTATAGCTAATTTAATGTAGTTTTTATTAAAATCAATCAATAATGATGAACCATAGAGCTTTTGTTTTTCTTACTAAAATTGAGAGTGACGTCCCTAGGACTCGAGCGCTTTGTGGTTTTGTTAAAAAGTTGTAATATTTAATCTGTTGGAACCATTTTAGCGTTTGTAATACGTCAATAATCAAATAAACTTGCAAAATTACTCTCAAACTAGGCAACTTTGACATTCTTACAATAATTACAGATCGTTGACCGAGTCTGATTGGCGGCCGAAATAGGCCTTATGTCAGACAATTTTCTAGACTAGTTTGACAGCCGTCAGGGGAAGGGTATGTGTTTCTATTCTGTTAATGAATTTTTAAATCATACTTTTTGACATTGTAATTAATATTCTATGCTTTTTGACATATTAATTAATATTTTGCATTGCAAATAATACAATTCAATTAATCTGAATCTCAGACGAAGTAAAAAATCTAGACAGAGCGCTGCGAACAATAAAGTGAAGCATGCAAAACTACACCAAGCTCTGTGCATACACTCTCGAACGCACACATTTACAACCAAACTACACCAAATCGATTATTTACAGCTAGTTGGTCAATTTAGCGTCACGCTGAAACAAATTAAATTATTTTATCGCGAAAATGTGCGGTGAAAGGGTGCAAAAACCATTCTTTAAAAAATAAAAAGCCAGATGGCATCACGTTTCATGCGAAGTAAACATAAAAATTAGATGAAAATCCATATTTTTAATAGATCAAAATATGACAGCTTGGAACACAAAATCTTAACCAAGTGTTGTCACTAGTATGCGTCACAATTTTCCCTGTTTATTGGGTAAATAATTCATGTGATGCATAGTAGTAGTAGTTTAAACATAGCCTATGTCACGGATGTCGGGATGATGTAAGGATTCTAACGATACCCCATACATCCAAATCCGTTCAGGCATTTAAAAGTTATGGTGGACTAAAGAAACTCACATACATACATACATAGGTACATGAACCCTGAAAACATTACACTCCTTTTTGCAGTCGTCTGAAAACATTACACTCCTTTTTGTATTCACTTTTAACTATTGTTTTATTTTCTTGTCGGAATAAAGCGAGGTACTTACCTAATAACAATTTAAAAAACAGTAGGTACAGACTACTGTAAGACTCCCTCGTTTTTTAGGGATCCGTACCCTTTTTTAAAATCATCAAATGACTTCTCCCGCTCTGGGCGGAGCGGAAGGGCGTGTCAGACTCTTACTGACTAAAACCCACCCGTGTTCCTTCAGTTGCCTGTTGCCAGGGTCCCGGTATGCCTTTCGGACTATTCCGCAACACTGGCAGGCATCGGTCCTAACGGACCGTCAGATGTACTGGCATCTCTTTGAGGCGCGCGTGGAACACGACGCGCCATCGACCCGGGCCTGGTCCTTATCGGACGGCGAGCTACCCATTGCTCGCCGTTCGCAAGCCCGCGCCTATGGTGGCCGGGAATCCACCTGGGATTCCCGACGCCCAGGGTGTCTCCAGCGGCGGCGGTTAGGGGCGTGAGGGCGCAAGCTTTGCCACTCCCTCACGCGTTCCGCCTCCTCCTTCGCGAGCATCACTGCTTCGCAGAAGGAGGTGACCGCCTCCCATGCCCTCTCGCTCCGTACCATGGCCTGAACCAGGGCCGGACGCGAGAGGTCAGTGCCGCCAATCACCTCCACGAGGACACGGCGGTGCTCCGCCCAAGCAGGGCACACCTCCACCGTATGCTCCACCGTGTCCTCCGGACAATCCGCACAGTGATGACACCCGGGCGTTTCCTCCCGCCTAATCCTACACAGGTACCTCCCGAAGCTGCCATGTCCGGTGAGGACCTGCGTCAGGCGGAAGGTGAGGACGCCGTGGCGCCTCTCCAGCCACTCCTCAAAGAGGGGACTTATCGCCGCAATTGTGGCGTGCCCAGCACTGGGTTGCGACAATCGCACTCTCCATGCCGCCATGAGATCCTGCCGGAGCTCTGTCCGCTGTGCCGCGATTTCTCGCGGCAGCGGAGTTACGCCCCGGCGCTTCATCTCCTCGCGCCACTCCCAGATGTGCACGAGGACCTTCGCCTCCAGATCCCATGGCGGTAATCCGGCAAGGAGGCTCGCCGCCTCACGAGAGACCGTGCGGTATCCCCGGGCCAGCCGTATGGCCATGACCCTTTGGGACGCGTTCAACCGGTGCCCCGTAAAGGGCCATGGACCGCACGACCCCCGCGTAGAGCCTCCGGCAGCCCAGCCAGCACAAACATTCTGAGTAAGTTTTGCTTAACAGCAGTCATAGAAACTAAGCGCTGAATAAGACTACCGTAATTAGCTGATTTGGCGCTTACTCAAACGTTATTCAAGCAATTTGGGCACAAAATTATACTGCTAATCGCTGTTTAATACCAACGTAACATATGAATAAGTTTTGAATAATTGTACGACAAGCTGAGTATCTTCTGCATAAAAGCATTTTGTTCTTTAATACAAGTATTACAGTTCTGTTAGCCAGATGATGAATGAATGATGAATGAACTATAGTTAAATCCTTCAAAGCTCAGATATTAAGACGATACACAGCGTTTAGCTTATTTCAGTATATTTTATCAAGAACTAAATCAAATTAAATTAAAATTGACAAATCCGAACAGCGTGAATGCAGAATGAAATGCATTATGGCCAAATTACATTAATCGTAATAAATTTTACCCTTATTTATGCTTAAAGAAAGAAATTGTTGGTGCGCATGCACGTTTACCGTGTATTTATATATACATTTCGTGTAAAATTTTCACGCGCTACCTGATAAGCCAGGTTTTGGAGAAATAAACAACATTTCGTCTATTGGTGTTTTTACGTGTGAATTTTTTTGTTTTATTGTTGTAGTTGTTTAAGGGTTCAAAAATAACCTTGTAGTACTTTTATAAGAATATTATACCGATTTCGTTATTAAACTTGAGTATTTGAGTATAAAATTCCACATCATTATAATAGGTTCTGTTATTCGATATGGCGACGCTCATTCTGAATAAAACCTGATTGCACAGTGGCTTATCGGCTTATGTCGGCATAACAGACCTTATGTATCCACTTATTAAGTTGTGCTCTGGTTAAAAGTGGTCTGCACTCAACATTTTTCGATAACTGTTCTATAATCACACACATTCGTACTGTAAATCAAACAATTAGGATTCAGTCATATTGTAATATTTATTTGTTCTTTTTATGACGGTAATTTCGTACTTAAAGCGGCGTAAAGTAGTTATAACAGCTATCTTAATTTCGGTTAAGTTACTATATGCTTCATAACAGAAATAACGCCTATTTTATACAGCAGCTGAATAACTACCAAGGTGTGGTGTGTAATACAACTAAAAGAGAACAGACTATAACTTATCCAGTATCATGCTTGATAATGGAATTTTATACCCATTTTATGTAAAAGGTTACACAAACTCTTGAGTAACAGGTCTTTTTATGATGATTATTCAGTTTTAAGAAATATAATCCGCAAATTACTAAACTAACTCAGCTAATAGTATTATTATAGCAAAAAATAACTTTAATACAGAACTTCGTAATACACACAGCTTCTATACATATATAATAAAGCTTAACCCTGCATAAGGTTAAATTGTCAGCCAGTTATCTGGCTTGTGTGCTGATTGCGGCCCCAGCCCGGTCCAGCCTGGGAGTCAAACGTCAGAAATGCTCCACGAAGTTCCACCGGCTGTCGAGGACGAGTCCTAGGTACTTCATCGTCGACTCGACGCCAATGTTTCGACTCGACGCCGATGTAGGGGGGTTCCGTACTCAAAGTGTAAAACGGAACCTTATTACTTAGACTCCGCTGTCCGTCCGTCCGTCTGTCACCAGGCTGTATCTCATGAACCGTCATAGTTTAACAGTTGAAATTTCCACAGATGATGTATTTCTGTTGCCGCTATAACAACAAGTACTAAAAAAAAGAATAAAATAAATATTTAAGGGGGCTCCCATACAACAAACGTGATTTTTTTGCAGTTTTATCCATAATGGTACGGGACCATTCGCGCGCGAATCCGACTGAAATGAAATGAAATTGTTTATTCTGTAAATAGGATATTGAAATCACTTTTACACGTCATATTAAAACATATTAAAAATAAGCTGGATGAGGTCGGCGTTTCCTATCTGACTACTCTGAGAAGAAAGGCCGAAACAAACTCAGAGGACACAGTCTCTTTTAAAGTCCAGACATAATCTTGGTCAGGCCATATGAGGACCATGTAGATTAGAGTCTGAAATGGTCTTTTGAGGAAAGAACCACACAGATTTGAGTGGACCTGTCCGGTCAGTGCAAGCATTTGTCAGTAACCGAGGAACTGGACTCAGAGCTTAAGGAGCTCAACGACTCGACGAACAATACCAAAGAAAGGACATTAGGGTAGGCCGCATAAAGTTCTCAAATTGCCAGACCATCGATAATACTAACTGAGAACGAAAAAAATATAAAACAAAATAAAAATCCAAATAGTCCTCACATTCATAATAATTAAAATAATACAATACTTTACAAAGTAATCATGTCATTTTGTATATAATATTGAAATGAAATGAAATGAAATTGTTTATTCTGTAAATAGGATATTGGAATCACTTTTACACGTCATATTAAAAAATATTAAAAATAAGCTAGATGAGGTCGGCGTTTCCTATCTGACTACTCTGAGAAGAAAGGCCGAAACAAACTCAGAGGTTACTCAGAGGTCTCTTTTAAAGTCCAGACATAATCTTGGTCAAGCCATATGGGGACCATGTAAATTCGAGTCTGATATGGTCTTTTGAGGAAAGAACCACACAGATTTGAGTGGACCTGTCCAGTCAGTGCAAGCATTTGTCAGTAATGGCGGAGCTCAACTCAGAACTTAAGGAGCTCAGCGACTCGACGAACAATACCAAAGAAAGGACATTTGGGTAGGCCGCATAAAATTCTCAAATTGCCAGACCATTAATAAAATTAACTGAGAAAGAAAAAAAAAAAACATTCACATAGTCCTCACATTCACAATAATAAAATACTTTACAAAGTAATCATGTCATTTTGTATAGAATATTCAATAATGTCAATTTGCAAATAAAACTGGTTGATATTCTTTGATGATTTTCCATATTATTCAAAATGTTACAATGCTTAGCAGAGCGAGCAGCTCAATCCCATGCTTTTTTGTCTTCTAAATAATCTGAAATTTTTTAGTACCCTTTTCTACAAAGTTTGGTTTTAATGCAGCTTTTAAATCGTTTAATGGGTAAGTTTCGAATGTCAATGGGAAGTTTGTTATAAAAGCGTATACATTGACCCATGAACGAGTTGCCTACTCTGTGGAGACGAGTGCGATGTACAGCAAGATTGTGTTTATTCCTGGTATTTAAACTATGAATATCGGACATTTTCTTAAAATTTGATATATTTTTGTGTACATACAATAGGTTTTCAAATATATATTGTGAGGCTACAGTCAGAATATCTATTTCTCTGAATTTTTCTCGAAGGGAATCCCTTGGACCTAGGTTGTAAATGGCTCGAATAGCCCTTTTCTGTAAAACAAAGATAGCATTAATGTCCGCACAGGCTCCCCAGAGAAGAATCCCATAAGACAGAAGACTATGAAAATAACTAAAATAAACAATTCTGGCTGTATCTACGTCAGTTATCTGTCTAATTTTTTTAACGGCGTAGGCGTTGTGTGTGGGCCCCATTGTAATTTACCGTCAATGGTTATTCCAAGAAAAACTGTCGACTCAACGGGGTCCAACTCTATTCCATTAACTTTAACATTGGTAGATAGCTGCCTGACATTTGGCGTTGAAAATTTAATGAGTTTAGTCTTTTTCTCATTCAGGAGAAGATTATTTACATTAAACCAATGTACCACTTTAGAGAGTGCATCGTTAACTTGTTCAAAGTTGACTAACTGACGTTTTATTTTTAAAATGAGGGAAGTATCATCTGCGAATAACACGATCTTGTGATCCCTTATGTGGTAAGGCAAGTCATTAATATAAATGAGAAATAAGAAAGGACCTAGAATTGAACCCTGCGGAACGCCCATGGTGACCGAAGATCCTGCAGATCTCTTGCCATTAACATCGACCCTCTGAATTCTGTTGTTCAGATAAGAAGTCAGAAGGTCGAGAGCCTTGTCCCTCATACCATAGTGGTACAGTTTCCTGATGAGAGTATCATGATGTACGCAATCGAAAGCCTTGGACACGTCGCAGA
Organism: Lithophane ornitopus; assembly: GCA_948473465.1. NCBI lineage: Eukaryota > Metazoa > Arthropoda > Insecta > Lepidoptera > Noctuidae > Lithophane > Lithophane ornitopus. Next base: position 12,719,483 of record OX419622.1, on the reverse strand, counting down.
AAATGCCAAGAGCATCCTGCGACTCCTCCCAGGCCTCGAATATGCTCTTCAGTAATTCCACGCCCGCGTCTGTAGTTGAACGACCCTTTATAAAACCGAACTGTTTCAGATGAAGTAAATGATGTGTATTGAAATGACTTAACATCTGTTTTAAAATTAATTTTTCAAAGATTTTGCTCAACGTAGGTAATATCGAGATAGGCCGAAAATTCGTGGGATCAGTTGTGCTGCCAGACTTGAACAGTGGAATCACTTTGCTAAGTTTCATCAGATCAGGAAATACACCAGATGCAATACAAGAGTTAAAAACAATTGCCAAAAAGGGTGAAATAACATCAATTATTGAAGACATAGTATGTATGGTTGTCTTCAATAATGTCAATTTGTATATAATACTGGTAGGTATATTTTGATGATTTACCACAATATTCAAAATGTCACAATGCGTAGCAGAGCGAGCAGCTCAATCCCATGCTTTTTTGTCTTCTAAATAATCTGAATTTTTATAGGTAGCCCTTTTCTACAAAGTTTGGTTTTAATACAGCTTTTAAATCGTTTAATGGGTAAGTTTCGTATGTCAATGGGAAGTTTGTTATAAAAGCGTATACATTGCCGGTTTTATTTTTATATTTTTTTAGCCTCCTCATTCATACGCAGTAAAATCCAATTTATATAGACTAAAACGGATTTCGTTGGCAATATGACTTCCAATTAAATAAATTGGGTTGAAAAGGATGTATGGCCGTTAATTCCGGTACTGTGGGCCTTGTTGAGCCGTGTTGGAGAGGAATGAAATAATATTTGGTTTAATATATTTGGTTAATAAAATCGTTTGAACCAATTTATTGAATGTTTTTTTCCTAAATGATCTTGTTTTCAAATGCTTTCATTTGTTTTGGTAAAAAAAAAAAAACTACACAACACACCTCAATCCTGAAGGGTTAGCCAGAAGAGTACCCATAGTACACTAGTATATTTCCAGTTATGTTTAAGTCCCATGGAATAGAGAGCGAGCCTATTGCCATCAACGGGCACAAATGAATTAGACTCCGGGAAATTCCTGGTAGAAAAACCCAGTACCACTTTGCCCGACCTGAGAATCTAACCCAGGACTCATGCTCAGCAGTAGCGTTTGTGATCACTACAAAATTATTAATTGTATCAAGAAACCAAGAAGTCATCGATGCATTCCTTTTTTTCCGCAAAGCCTTCTCTGAAAACCAATACTTTAAACTTCAGTACATCGAGGAATTCACTGCCAAAATCCAGCCCACACTCAGGCATTCAGATGTTCCATCCATCCGAAGCAGGAATAGCCATACAATACGTTAGCCATTGTACAGCCCCATTCAATCGGCTGACAATAAATTCCAAATCAATACAATGTATCGCCAAAGAGGTTTTTTCGTCCATTTAACAAATCCCAGTAATGGGGCCAATTTTGTCCACCACAAAAGCGAATTCGGAAATTCTGATAACGATTTTGACGTTTTAAAAGAACCTTTTTAAATGTTTTGTGTATGACTAACATTGGACATTATTTTCTCTTGGGGAATACAAAGCAGTGACTCTTTATTTCTTTCTTTTTCGTTTGGTTAGTGATAAACCTGCTGTCAGACTTGGCCTCACCGGAGAAAATCGGCCTGTGAGATATTTCCCGACATGCAGTCGAGAAATATCTCTCAGGCCGGTTTTCTCACATTGTTTTCCTTCACCGTTTTTAAGCAAGTAATAATTATACAATACGCACATGAATCTGAAAAGTCAGAGGTGCGTGCCTTGGGTTCGAACTCGAGACCTATGACTTGGTAGTCCGACGGTCACTCCACTAGGCTACTAAAGAAAGAAGTGACTCGTGACATATGGTACACTTTGATTTTTTGAGATAGTTACTTTTGGCATGGTGATTCTTTTTCCCGAATTATCAGCCTGATAATGTTCTACGTCAAATGCACTGATTACACATTGAATACCTAGTTTTATTGATGAATACGTGGCCTGGTTTATCAATGTTATCACGAAACACAACACTAAGAATGATTGTAATATGCAAATTAACACTTTATGTTCACACGTATTTGAAATACCTATCTTTATATGGAATCTTAGCAGTTTTTGCGATAAAAATAAATAGTTGTGTTCCTGAAAAAAGGCTATATAAATAGTCGTATTTAGCATCCAGTAGATATTAAAGAACTTTACAATAATGGTCGTATTACGTTCAATTTTTGTTTTTTTGCTGTGCGCACTGGCGGCTGTCGTCACCGGTAAACCGGACCCGCTGTCGGATGGATTCATAAATTTGATCAACTCTAAGCAAAACTTATGGGAAGCCGGCAGAAACTTTCCAGAACATACACCGTTTTCATACATCAAGAATTTAATGGGGTACTTAGAAGACCCAAATTTTGCGAATTTACCAATGATGACACATGATGCCGAACTTATTGCAAGTCTACCAGAGAGCTTCGACCCGCGGGATAAATGGCCGAACTGTCCCTCTTTGAACGAAATAAGAGAACAAGGCTTATGCGCCAGTTGCTGGGCGTTCGCCGCTGTAGAAGTCATGACCGACCGATATTGTATACACTCCAACCAAAAACAGAATTTCCATTTCTCTGCTCACGATCTTGTGTCCTGTTGTTCGTGTGGTAGTAGTTGCGAATTTGGAGGTTTCCCGTCGGCGGCTTGGATGTACTGGAATTCCACGGGTATTGTGTCAGGAGGGAACTACAACTCGAGTGAAGGCTGTAGACCGTACGGGATAGCTCCCTGCGAACATTTTGTGCGCGGAAAATTTCCGATCTGTGACGACTACTTTATTACCACTCCGAAATGCGTAAAGGCCTGCGAGTCTAGCTACAACTCAGATTATGACAAAGACAAGCGGCGCGGCAAGCACGTGTATCAATTAGCTCCTGGCGAAGATCAAATTAAAGCTGAACTTTTTAAGAATGGACCCGTAGAGACTCACTTTCATGTATATGATGATTTTACATTTTATAGAGGAGGCGTTTACGAACATTTCCAAGGTACCTTTTCTGGCAGCCATGCTGTTAAACTGTTAGGCTGGGGAGTAGAGAATGGTGCAAAGTACTGGCTTGTGGCAAATTCTTGGAACACAGATTGGGGTAATAAGGGATTCTTCAAAATACTACGTGGAGAGAACCACTGCGAAATAGAACAACAGATTTTAGCCGGTGAACCACTCATAGAATGAATAACTTGTAATGTCTGCTTTTAAGTAAATGTTTCGGTTCCAATATTATGTTTGTTTCTTTTCAGTGTAGAATGTCCGTATCCTGCGGATACGGCCACTGTTGTGGATTTAGTTCGTAAGAGTCTCGCACAATCCTTGGGTTTCCCAGTTAGTGGGATGGTTGTAACTGTTGAAACGTGGGTGAACTACACAAATATGCTATCAATTCTGGGACTAGAGGTGTGATACTTATAAAGATACAGAAAGAAGGAAAATACCTACATTTTAGTTTTTTTTCTCTTATGTTATGTAGACCAAGTTCAAGTCTGCCAGCACAGGGATTCGGCCCATAAATTCTCAAAGTATCGATGACTATATATTCTCATCCCTTTCACGAGTAACTGATAAGGAATATCACTGACAACCTCCCACTGGGAGGTGTTGATAACAAATAAAAAGTGACCTGCGTCTCTTGCGCACGTTAGCGTTGGATAAGTTTCCTTTCTTCAAAGTTTCTTATCGTCTGTAGCTCAAGGGACTCGATTGTGTAGTTTGGCATACTTCATCATCATCTGCCTAGCCTTTTCCCAACTTTGTTGGGGTCGGCTTCCAGTCTAAACGGATGCTCCACAACCCAGTAACTGGTGGGTTTGGTATACTTATACCTAATAAAAAAACTGTTGGCTATTTTGGGGCGACACGACTGAGAAATATTACAAAAGATAAAAAAAAAAAAAAATATTATGTTCGAGATTTTCCCAATAAATGTAAATTAAATACTTAGGTAGTAAGTATAGCGTTTCAAGAAAGGTTTTCAAACAACTTTTAAATAACTAATTTACTTAGACTTAAAAAAGTTATATTATGGTTTTAGGAATTTTATTTACAGAGTCAACTCCAAGAGTCTCAATTCTCATCATCAGCCTAGCCTTTTCCCAACTATGTTTGGGGTCGGCTTCCAGTCTAACCGGATACAGCTGAATACCAGTATTTTACATGGAGCGACTGCCTATCTGACCTCCACAACCCAGTAACTGGGTAATACGATACCCCTTGGTAAGACTGGTTATCAGACTTTCGGGCTTCTGACGACCCGTAACGACTGTCAAAGATCCTCAAATGACAGCCGGGAACGACGGTTTAACGTGCTTTCCGAGGCACGGAGGAGTCTCGTTATGTAAAGATGGTCACCCATCCACGGACAAACCCCAGCAAGAGTAGCTTAACCTGATGGATCGACCCGTGCGGCTGTTATTACGTAGCCACGAGCTCCTCCTAAGTCGAGTCTCAATTCTAATGAAACCATAATCCTTATTTATTGAAACAAGGCGAAAGCAAATTGTTTAATTATATAAACTGTTAAGTAAAACGTTGGTGATACAGAAACCCACCACTGGCTAACAACATTTGAATTTTTTTATAATCCCGAAGTTTTTTAAAATTCATGACAACTTATGTTCGTAGAAACCTCAAGAAAGTTTGTGATGGCGAGTAATTCTTAAGGCCCTACCCTACCTCAAATTGATGATTGTATGATCCTCCATTATGCCAAAAATACTGCAGGATTTATTTTTGAAATAAATATATGTTGAGGATTAATGCTAGGTCCTATGTTTGGCGAAAACACGATTAAGTACATAATTTCTGCATAGAAAAAATCCAAAATTACCTCTAAACCGAACTATAAACCACTGGTATTAAAAAAATACTTCAAATTAAAACTATAAAGCAGGTCTTATGTTTTTATTTTTTTTAATTACCATTATTTTCATCGTAAAAAGCAGTTACCTACACTATTCGAGGCTTGTGCTGCCAGCACCCGACTCCATCTCGCTCTCACTCAGGCCGAGAATATTTTGGTGCAAGCGAGATAAAATTTGAGGTAGGGTAGGACCTTAAAATCTGCGGAGTAATTGCGTAACACACATAAAATGGTAATCGATCCCAATGCCTTCCATTTTGACAGTTCTTTCACGTGCACCGTGTTAATTCATTTTTCAAACCTATGAAGCGGGATTAGGCATTTCAATCAAAACCCTCTGATTGCGATTGAAAGTGTATGACGCAATTAAGATTGTGGAATATACAGTATGTAATAAAAAACCTGTCAGATCCAAAAGGGGCACATAGGAACTGCAATAAAATTACATGTGTGTACGTATTTATAACAAAATACCAAGTCGCTTTAAAATATTGAACTCGAGAAAGTTTAAGATAGAATTACACAAGTGGCTTATTGAATGTAAATTTTTACAGTTTAAAAGATTTTATGGATGTGATATGTTGATTCCTTTTGTTAAAATATAAATTTTTGCATGCTATGTTATATCTTAGCGAAACATGTTGAGCTACTGTAATAATATTAACATCAATGTATACCATGTTTTACGCAAATAAATGATTTACTTACTTACTTACTTACAAGAAAAGAAAAGAAAAAAAAAAAGTTATTGCAATATAAAATTAAAAGGACCATGCAAAAAATCGTTCCTTACCACCAACAGATTTCAAACGTGTCTCAATTAATTCATCTTGGTAGCATGATCGTTTTTTATTGTGACGACATCACCGTTAGTCATGGGGATATCGCGGGTACATATTTGAACATCGAAACTTAAAATATCTACGGGTAAAATGTCACTGTTCAAAACATCGAAAACTTAAATATCGAATGACCTTATAACCAAAAATTCTTTTTCCAAAAAAGAAACAACCGACTTCCAAAAAAAACACAAAAAAAGTGAAAAATAACTTTAATTTCGGAAGTCGGTGTCTTTGCTTTTTAATTTCCGTTTTTTGCCACCGACTCTCGATTTTTCACTTTTTTTGTGTTTTTTTTGGAAGTCGGTTGTTTCTTTTTTGGAAAAAGTTTTTATTTTTCACTTTTTAGTTGTGGTACCTACCCCACACAAATCCGAATACCACTACCTGCTATGTAAATAACAGTGAAGGAGTCAAATAGGATATCGTCTAGATAAACTAAGTGGAAAAAATACGTAATATTGAAGCTAACTCAAAAATTAATATAGTCTCAATTATTTAGTACTAGCTGCCCGCCCCGGCTTCGCACGGGTAGCACTAAGTACTTATCTACAGTGCACCTTCCCTACCTACTTATCTACCTCACCTACCTACCTACCCTACCTACCTACTGTACATACCTACCTACCTACACCTACCTCCCTACACTTACCAACATATCTACCTACCCAACCAACTTACCCTACCTACCCTACCTACTTACCCTACCACTCAACCCTACCTACCTACTCTACCTACCTACCTTACCTCCATACCCTACTTACCTACCTATCCTACCTACCTACCTACCCTACCTACCTACCCTACCTACCTACCCTACCTACCTACCCTACCTACCTACCCTACCTACCTACCCTGCCTACCTACCTACCCTACCTACCTATCTACTGAGATATCATCAAGAAAAAAGCCATTCTATACTGAATGTATGAGCTGGTATTTTTTGGAGCTATACTTACATTTTTAAACTCGTGATATCTTTCGAATAGAATGTCTGAATTGAACAATTCAAAAAGTTATGTGAAGATATTGAAGCAGTCTTAATAATGAAGTAATTTATTTTGATAAGGATTAATACCAAGATACAAATAAAGAGCCTTTTCTAGCGGCGTCATTTCAATTAAATTGTCAAAATAAAATAACACTTATTGTAGCATAACTTTAATAGCTAGACATATGCTGTCGTGACACTTTTTGTAAATAATGATGTGTTCTGCAAAGTCGTAGTACATTATTTTATTCTATCAATCAATAGTTTACGCAGCGCACGCGATTTATAGAATATTTAAGGTATTTTTTTTACACCTTGGGTTACATTATTGGAGTTTTAGTAAGGATCCCTAATCTTTTCTAGCAATAAATATAGCCTATGTTACTCAGGGTGAATGTAGCTTTCTAGTGGTGAAAGAATTTTTGAAATCGGCGCAGTAGTTTTTGATTTTTGAGTTTATTCATTACAAACATACACACAAAAATACAAATCTTTCCTCTTTATAATATATTATTAGTGTAGATGTAGATATGGGGAAAGGTCATCACACTGAATTTAATCTGCTGGCAGAAATGCTATCTACTATAATGATAGACGAATTATTATTAACTTATCAAAACTGGATAATAGTTCTTTTGGCATAAATATATATGTACATAAACAATCACAAAAAATGTGATTAATACTAACCCAAATTGTTGTTATTTTATAAATATACATATATATACTTATACATGTTATTCAAACCTACAATGTTTAGTTGAACAAATTGTTTATTGTAAAATGTCTAAAACAAGATTATTAAAAAAAAACCCCTTTCTTACGTAAAATTTTTTTTTCTTTAATGCCCCAAATTATTTACTTACTAAAATTTTTTATTTGTGTTTTTATGAGACTTCATAATAATATTGAAACAAGTTCTATGTCTGTTGGTGGGTTGGGACAGCGCTCATACAATCTTTTGCATGGTCCTTTATTGTACCATTTTTATTACCCCAATTTCATTATAAATTAGCAAATTAGTAGACCCGGTAGACGAGGGCCGCCCGCGTCCCATGTTATAAACCGGTAAAATTCCTGATTGAAAAAAATGCGGCGTTTTTTTTATTCTTTTTTCCAAAAAGTAAATCACATGGTCTATCAGAATGATTCTTAACAACACGCTGTAGATAGCTAAAGGGTTTGCACAAAGGTATGTTCTTCATTAGGTATCTCATAGAGGCCTCTAGTACTCCACTACAGGATATAGGCTTCTCAAATCGCACGCTACTGTGTTAAATGTTTGGCGACTCTCGTCCATCAATTCACAAAGATCGATACCGCTTTAGATGCAACAACAAATTAAACTTGATCATCGGTCTAGGAACAGGCGAAGGGTTGATTTGTAGTGCAGTAACATAAACTACTACTAAAAGAAATGAAACGAAAAAGCACACACTCGCACGCACTTTTTCTTTACTTTTCGTTTTTTAGGGTTCCGTACAGAAAGAATAAAACGTGAACGATAAAATGTCCGTCCGTCTGTCTGTCTCTCTGTCTTTCCGTCTGTATCTCATTAACCGTGATAGTTAGACAGTTGATATTTTCACAGATGATGTATTTCTGTTGCCGCTATATAAAAAAATACTAAAAGAACAGAATAAAATACATATTTAAGGGGGCTTCCATACAACAAACGTGTTTTTTTTTGTCGTTTTTATAGATACGGAACACTTCGTGCGCGAGTCCTACTCGCACTTGGCCGGTTTTTTTATTTTGTTTGTGTTAAGAAAAGTTATGTTGACTCATCAATGTCGACCTTACAGTTCTTTATCGGCAAAAATGACAATCCTCCACACAATTTTTCATCCCCTATTTACCTAGATAGGGGATACATTTTCAAAAATATTTCATTTGCGCTCACTTTCGTGACAGCAGACCTAGAAATTTAGGATGTGCGTTGTCTGTCGGTGAATGAATTAATTTAAGAGTTGTATTAAATAAATGAGAAAAACACGCACAAGATTTAAAACTAATATTCTATACATTTCCCGACACTTAATTGATACCTACCAATTTTCTCGATATCAATTAAAAAGTATCGTCTAACTCGACATATTTGTATCGAGTCAACCCTAAATTATACCTACAAGGTTTTGGTAAAAGCATCACGTTTCGTTGATCGACGTCGGACTCATATTGCGTCAGTCACGTAGTCCCAATAGGCCGTGATAGAGTTTCGGGACTCCTTCAATCTTCGGCCTCAGTCCAACTTATGGCCTGGCGATATGAAAATGGTCCGACGCCATATTTTTATTATTTTTCGCGTATTGACTTTCGCACAAAAGTTGTAAACTACTGTCTGTAGATATCTAAATCAAGTCATCAATTTCCCGTCAGATTTCCCGAATCCTAAATTATAACACTTCAGAAATATAAAGCGATATTTTTGTTAAACAAACACAAACTGTCATTAATCAAAAGCGAAGTTAAACAAGTTGATCTAAACCTTTAAAAGATCAATAGATCTCCGAACGCCGAATTTCAAACCACGTTTTAAATGAGGCTCAAACTTCGACAGCCCTTCCCTCTTCCCCGTCACACAATTAACTGAAGAGGGAGATGATAATTTATAGATTTGCCTCCAATTCAAATACTCCGTTCGAAAGTTTGACCAACTTTAAATTGGTTTTAATTTAAACGCTGCCCATTTTACATCGAGAACATGGCGGGTGCCTGAAGCGCATTTTTAGGCCTATGTTTTCATTTTATTTATGGTAAGCATAAAATAATATTCGTGGAAAATACACGTTGTAGAAATTATATCCTGTCCTATAATGAAGAAAGCTCCGTATACCCCCGATACGAAAATGTTTATAAACGTGAAATTAACTTTAATGAAATTTTGGAAACTTTAAGGATCACGCCCTTTTGGGAATTCTCAAACTAAATATTTTAGAAGAACATTCTGATCGGATGAAAATTTTAAACAGAGTTTAAGAGTTTGTTCCCCAACCCAAGTTTGTTCCCCTTCTGTATTAAAGAAGATGCCCTATATTCAACAACTTGTTTAAATATAACCTCGTGTTAGTAGTAACATTTCGTGAGGATAGGCAGCGTTGAAAATATAATTACTTTTAACGCAGACGTAATATTATCGAATTGCGTCTTTTATTATAAGTTTGTATATATACGACAATTTGACGATCAGCAAGAGCGATCTTCGCAGTGCAAGTGTTACCACTGATGTGTGGTTTACCGTACAATTAGGTCAACTTCTTCATTTGTTTATTTTATTTATTTATTTATTTGATCATTATCAAAAGGCTTTTTCAGGCTGAATGGATAGTATTATATTTTTCAATTAATGTTTTCAATGTTTGATGAAATTTTGCTTGATAAATATGGCATACCTAGTTTCCAAAGCCCAAACACAGTCATATCAAATTCGAAAAACTGTCTAGCTAATATTCCATTTCTATTGAAAATTTTAAAACAAAAAAAAAAAACTAACTAAAATTTGTAACCCAATTCGATAACTGGATCAAACAAAATGTGGAACTAAAATAAAATAATAATTGAGGTGCGTATTACGTAGGTATACATTTATATACTTTGTATAGGTACACTAACTCTATGCTTACCCGTTTGGAAAGGTGGTTAGTTTGGCGGTGGTGGTTTGTTTTCATAATGATGAGTACAATGACCCCTTAAGAGATTTCCCGTGACAAGATACACCTTATACAACGTGTAACGTTAAATGCGCAAAACCTGAAAATAGTTTAATCAGAATAACGAGCAGAATCAATTGAAATAAATATGTCACATTTTTCAAAAAATCTTCATTAAATAACGTTGCCGTGTCTATTTAGTAGGTCAAGTCATCACATGCGCAAACCTGCCACAATAGGTAAACAAACACAAATTGTCAACCAATTTAAATTTTCTCATACGCGGGATTATAATAGCTTTTATTTCAATGCAAATACGAATCTTTCAAAACTAAAACAGCACATAAAACCTATATTTTTTATTTTTTCTCTTTGAAATAGGTCAATTGAATTAAAATTCAGTTGGGGTGTCTGTGCATTTAACGTTACACATTGTATACAACGTCCCGACATCAACCGTTGGGCATTAGCCCACCAGACACGGTCGGAGGATCCTTTTCTATAGAGAATGAGTGAACTTTACACCCTGTTCCTCATATCTCTATAAGTATCTTCTCTCATAGAGGCTTTTCAAGCACCCGAACAATGCGCTAAAGTTTAAATAAGAAGCACAAAAAAGCTTCACAAAATCGTTTATAATTTTGTCCTATAAAAGCAAACTCACTATGAAGCAATCAATCATTATGGCCACGTCAATTTTCAATTAAGCAAAAACAAAAAAGTAAGGTGAGCCGTTTTCACTTTAATAGATTTGAACGAACATTATGGCCACTGAAGACCCTCTTTTATAAGGTCCGAGAATAATAGTGATAATTTAATGTCAGGTTGATATGAAAAGATGTAATGGGATGTCTGACCGAAGCGTAAGTCATTGTACGGACAACAAAAGAAATATGTGTGCAGGTAAATAATAACAAAGTGGCATCATCTACAATACTTTTGTGTGCATCGCTTAGCTGAAGGTATTGAATTAGCGATCGAAAACCCGCAGACGTGTTGGGTATCGATATTTAAACATGATCGAACAAACAATAAATTAATTTTATGAGTTTTTTTAGGGTCATCAATCGCAGGTAGTATAGTCACTTGAAATATTAGTTTAAAAATCAGTTTTCTTAGTGTAATCTTCACAGATGTGATGGGTGTCGATAAGTGAACACGATAAAACAAAAAAAAAAATACAGATTTTCTCAAATCATACTTCAAATTAAGACACCGCAGCGGTAGTTACCCAAAAAAATAAAAAAATAAATTGTCATGTTTTGATATTACCCATCACTTCTGCTGAGTTTCGCTAGCTAATTTAATTTGACCGTGTAGCATGTAAGAAAATCCTGCCCGATCCGAAAGTGGGCGAATGGGTAGGTACCGCAATAACAATACCAAAAAGGAAAAAAAAATGGTGAATTTAAAAAGTTATTGCTATTTAAAATTCACGTTTTTAGTACCAAAATGACCCCAATTTTCATTATAAATCAGCAAATTTTCTACAGAGGTCATAAGATATGACTTGTAACGACGGCCGCCCGTGCTCCATGTTTTTTAGGGTTCCGTACCCAAAGGGTAAAACGGGACCCTATTACTAAGGCTCCGCTGTCTGTCTGTTCGTCTGTCACCAGGCTGTATCTCACGAACCGTGATAGCTAGACAGTTGAAATTTTCACAGATGATGTATTTCTGTTGCCGCTATGACAACAAATACAAAAAAAAACAGAATTAAATAAGGCTCCCATACAACTAACGTGATTTTTTTGCCGTTTTTATAGATAATGGTACGGAAACTTTCGTGCGCGAGTCCCGACTCGCACTTGGCCAGTTTTTATCTTTATTCCAGAAATTACCACGCCAATAACAGCTTAGATAACCGGTGCTGTAAAAAACCACATGGTTCACACTATAGTACTGAAAATTGGTGTAAACCACATGGTTAAATACGTAGAACTATTTTGCCACGTGTACCTAAAGATGCTTACTTGTTATGTAAAAGGTGAAAGACGTGCTGGTATATGGAATTAATGTGGGTTGCGAAGACTATGAGTTAGCAATAATATGTCCCTTACATAGAACATAATATGTCCCTTACATAGTATTATTATGAGATAGTGGGTAGATGAAGTACGTGGTCGTTCTTTATGAAATTTTGTGGTATAATGCGCTACTTGTGGTAAAGATTTTTTTAAAGATTTGTCTTTTTTGAACCTTTAAAAAGTTGCAGGGTATTACTGGGTGTTACTTATAATTATATTATCTGGCATGTGAAGCCAAGTTAGAGGCTCATGGGCGGCATAAAAACTCTGACTCCAGGTTAGTTAGACTAACTAAAAAAAGAACTCTGAATCCAGGTTAGTTAGACTAACTAAAGAAACCTTCAAAAATCTTTACTATATGTAGCGTATTATACCAAAACATTTCATAAAGGACGATCTCTAACTCCAGGTTAGTTAGACTAACCAGGAGACTAAGCAAGTGATAATTATACAATACGCTCATGAATCCGAAAAGTCTGAGGTGCGTACATGACTTGGCAGTCCGTCAGTCTTATCACTGCTAGCCTAGCCTAGGTTTGGTAGGTAGGTGTGTAGGTGGGAGGTTTAGGTTATACTAACATAACATAAAATCATGCCTGTATTTTCAAAGGGTTAGGCAAATATATATTTATAGTACACCCGTATTTCGCCAGTTATGTTTAAGTCCCATGTAATAGGGGCGAGATTATATTATTTACAAAGAAAAATAATATTAATAAACTCTTCTTTCGAGTTGATGGAACTTTTTAAATTAGTTGTGCCCAGTGGCCACGTTAATAGCAGCGTAAGTGATGAATAAACTGAAACTTTGATTTGGATTACTTATCTACCTACTTGTATTCGAAAAACCAAAACCAATTTTTCACCTAACAAGACACGTTTTCTTCAACTAAACTTTCCTTAATCAACAGTTACAACAACCATATTAGAGCCTAATCACACGGTTCAATAGAACAATTGAGATCTGAAGCGTCTTTCAAAAGTTCCAAACTCGAACGTAATAGGAGTGCGTGATGGAAACGGATCCACCTTGATTGTACGAGAGACATTGAACTTGTAACTTTTCCACTTATCATACTGCTGTCATTGATAAGGTGAAACGTGGGCTGGGGGCTTAACTTAAATCAGATTATATGGGATTGCTTTAGTGGTAGATTTAAGTTTGAGAAGATCATGTACCTACCTATACTGGGAGGCAGGGACACCGTCGTGCAACCTGTTACCATGGATTCACTATATGATTCTGAACAAACCAAGTGGACATAAATTATTCGTCGGTTTTTTTTGTCTTATCTATAGTAATTTATTTAACCAATTCTTTACAATTTTGTCTATATATAATCTACCTAATACAACTACTTACTGACTGAAATTAATAATAATAATTATGTACAAGTATATAAGAAAGGGGGGGAAATTATCAAAGGTTATTTAAAAAAACTAGAACCTTAATATAAATTTTGTAAGTCTAAGTAAATTAGTTACCTTTCTGTTAACGCTATACTAAAGTGTTTAATTTATATATTGTGCATTTCTCGAACATAAGAAATTGTTTTTTTTTTTTAATCTTATGTGTTTTTATTTCAGTCGTGTTGCCCCAAAATAGCCCGCAACAGATTTTTAAGCAGGTATAAGTATGCCAAAACCACCGGTTATTGGGTTGTGGAGGTGAGACAGTCGCTCCATGTAAAATACTGGTATTCAGCTGCATCCGGTTAGACTGGAAGCCGACCCCAACAAAGTTGCGAAAAGGCTAGGCAGATGATGATGAAGTATGCCAAACTACACAATCGAGTCCCTTGAGCTACAGACGATAAGAAACTTTGAAGAAAGGAAACTTATCCAACGCTAACGTGCGCAAGAGACGCAGGTCACTTTTTATTTGTTATCGACACCTCCCAGTGGGAGGTTGTCAGTGATATTACTTATCAGTTACTCGTGAAAGGGATGAGAATATATAGTCATCGATACTTTGAGAATTTATGGGCCGAATCCCTGTGCTGGCAGTCTTGAACTTGGTCTTTTGCCTACATAACATAAGAGAAAAAAAAACTAAAATGTAGGTATTTTCCTTCTTTCTGTATCTTTATAAGTATCACACCTCTAGTCCCAGAATTGATAGCATATTTGTGTAGTTCACCCACGTTTCAACAGTTACAACCATCCCACTAACTGGGAACCCCAAGGATTGTGCGAAACTCTTACAAACTAAATCCACAACAGTGGCCGTATCCGCAGGATACGGACATTCTACACTGAAAAGAAACAAACATAATATTGAAACCGAAACATTTACTTAAAAGTAGACATTAAAAGTTATTCATTCTATAAGTGGTTCACCGGCTGTAATCTCGCTTTCTATACCGCAGTGGTTCTCTCCACGCAGTATTTTGAAGAATCCCTTATTACCCCAATCTGGGTTCCAAGAATTTGCCATAAGCCAGTACTTTACACCATTCTCTACTCCCCAGCCTAACATTTTAACATCATGGCCGCCAACACTAGCACCTTTCAAATGTTTGTACACTCCTCCTCTATAATTTACAAAATCTTCGTATACCGTAAAGCCAGTATGTACGGGTCCATTCTTAAATAGTTCAGCTTTAATTTGATCTTCGCCAGAAACTAGTCCATACACGTGCTTGCCGCGCCGCTTGTCTTTGTCATAATCTGAGTTGTAGCTAGACTCACAGGCCTTTACGCATTTCGGAGTGTCAACGTAGTCGCCACAGGGCGGCAATTTTCCGTGCACAAAATGTTCGCAGGGAGGTATCCCGTACGGTTTACAGCCTTCATTCGAGTTGTAGTTCCCTCCTGACACAATACCCGTGGAATTCCAGTACATCCAAGCAGTCGACGCGTAACCTCCAGTTTTGCAGCTATTAATATTACAAATCGAACAGCAGGTCACAAGATCGTGAGCAGAGAAATGGAAATTCTGTTTTTGGTTGGAGTGTATACAATATCGGTCGGTCATGGCTTCTACAGCGGCGAACGCCCAACAACTGCCGCATGCGCCTTGGTCTCTTATTTCGTTCAAAGAGGGACAGTTCGGCCATTTATCCCGCGGGTCGAAGCTCTCTGGTAGACTTGCAATCAGTTCGGCATCATGTTTTATCTTTGGTAATATCGCAAAATTTTGGTCTTTCATGGAACCCATTAAATTCTTGATGTATGAAAACGGTGTATGTTCTGGAAAGTTTCTGCCGGCTTCCCATAAGTTTTGCTTAGAGTTGATCAAATTTATGAATCCATCCGACAGCGGGTCCAGTTTATCGGTGACGACAGCCGCCAGTGCGCACAGCAAAAAAACAAAAATTGAACGTAATACGACCATTATTGTAAAGTTCTTTAATAACTACTGGATGCTAAATACGACTATTTATATAGCCTTTTTTCGGGAACACAACTATTTATTTTTATCGCAAAAAACTGCTAAGATTCCATAAAGATAGGTATTTCAAATACGTGTGAACATAAAGTGTTAAATTGCATACTACAAACATTCTTAGTGTTCTGTTTCGTGATAAAATTGATAAAACAGACCACGTGTTCATCAATAAAACTAGGTATTCAATGCGTAATCAGTGCATTTCTTATTTACTTACAGACGTACAAAAATAACAAGCTGATAAGTATGTCACGAGTCACTTCTTTAGCAGTAGGTCTCGAGTTCGAACCCGGCACGCCTCTCTGGGACTTTTCCGATTCATGTGCGTATTGTATAATTATTACTCGCTCAAAAAACCGGCCAAGTGCAAGTCGGACTCGCACACGAAGGCTTCCGTACCATTAACTATAAAAACGGCAAAAATATCACGTTTGTTGTATGCTCATTAAAAATATATTTTTTGTTATAGCGGCTACAGAAATAGATCACCTGTGAAAATTTCAACTGTCTAACTATCACGGTTCATGAGATACAGCCTGGTGACAAACGGACAGACGGACGGACAGAAGAGTCTTAATAATAGGGTCCCGTTTTACCCTTTGGGTACGGAACCCTAAAAGTTGCTTTATAACTGACGAAAAACTACTGGGTGTTAGGGTAGACACCGTTATCCTTGAAACTAGTGGTTTGGTGTCATCTATACTATACTTTTTCTATGGGAATAACCTAAAAATCGCGAAAAAAAAATAGCTGTTCCATACATTGTTCACTTAAATCGACAAAATGTATGGAACAGCATATTTTTTTA
This sequence comes from Lithophane ornitopus, assembly GCA_948473465.1. Taxonomy (NCBI): domain Eukaryota; kingdom Metazoa; phylum Arthropoda; class Insecta; order Lepidoptera; family Noctuidae; genus Lithophane; species Lithophane ornitopus. Next base: position 12,702,876 of record OX419622.1, on the reverse strand, counting down.
TGCGATTTCAAAGTTGGTCCCATAGAAAAAGTATATTATAGATGACACCAAACCACTAGTTTCAAGGATAACGGTGTCTACCCTAACACCCTGTATAAGTCCCTCACTTTACGCGAGCGACAAAGTTAATGCAAGAGGGAAATGTGAGTATTTATGTCGTTTACCTAACAAAACATAACATCACGCCTGTTATCCCCGTAGGGTTAGGCAGAGGTGTACTTATAGCACACTCACATTTCGCCAGTTATGTTTAAATCTCATGCATAAAATGATAAAAAAAAAATAGACTAGTACTATATCAATTCAAAGAAAAAAAAAATTGTTAATTTCAATAAAGAAAAACAATTTATTTTGCACCAACAAAACGCACATTACAAAAACAAAACATAAAATACCTACACACATACAAAGTAGCCAAAAGCCTCATATTCAGCCAGTAAACGTTTGACTATTTTGTTCATTGCTTCATGTCAGTGCCAGGGACCAAAAACAACATACATTGCGTATTATAGCTAATAGCTTCTCATTCCTGTTCAAAAACTAAAAAACTTTTTTATTCCTCATCATAAAACCGAAACGAGAATATGATCAGTAATCATTGTTTTATCCACCTCTAGTTTGATTTTACTATCAAAAATATCGGTATAGAGTTGCCAAGGACAAAAAACAAATGAGGGGAGTTCCGTAGCAATAAAATTATACTAACATAATCAAAACTTTGTCAGTTGACGAGAGACATTAACCGAGAAAAGTTTGGGTTTCAAAATAATGGCTCGTAACGATCTCACTGGGACATGCCTATATTTGTGTGTTTGGTATACGTAGTTTATTGGAGAATACCTACTTAATGTATGTATGACAGAGGCTTATTATAACATCTTGTAGGAGTTGTAGGGAGATTGATGAGTAAATAAATAAATACAAAGATAACATTGTATGTAATAAGTTTTAGAAAATAAGGTGTTATTATTAAGTTTGCTTCACTATTGCATTGGGTTGTACCTGTAATAATAGTTGTAAGTGATTATATAAAATAAATAATAAAATAATTTTTCAAAACAGAAATTATACGCGCAAAATTTCACAAAAAAAGTTTTTTTTATTATTCTTTATTAAGGGCGGATTTTATCCATAGGGTTATGCCAAAAAAATCTGTTTTCCAAGTAAAAAAATAACATTACAGAAAAAAAATGTGTCTCGATGGTGCCTGTACTAATTTGAATGAATCTTTAAACACCCATTTTCTTGTAGTTTTATTCAAGCGCTTTCCTGTAAAATGATAGAACTCAAAATTGTATTTTAAGTTTTACTTTACTTTTTTTTTGTTACTGATAAAATACACTCTTGGGTTTAAAATAAGTATTTTCTAAAATAAACTATCTGTCAGAGCATCGTGTTCAAGAAAATACTTGAAAATCTGGGAGAAGTGCTGAAAAGCATTAGTTACTAGCTTTTGGCTGAGACTTAGGAGACAATTTTAGATTTTTTCTAATTTCCCTCGGGGATCTTTACTTTCTTTCAGGTAAAAAGTGCTCTATTTCAATCTAGACATGAACATCTCGTTATAATCCACGCTTTCATTCGGTGGCAAGTTTTGAAATTGAATAGCTTTTCTATTTCAATATTGAATCAATCAATTTTAACCAAGTATGGCTCAAAAAATGGGGTATTTAATGTTTTCGGGTTTAATATAGTCGATTTCTTCGAAAGTTTATTATTGAAAAATTATAAGTTAAAACTAAAACGCCAACAAAAAAGGTATAAACAAGGTACAAAGATAACAAAGATATGACTCCGGATTTTAAATTTGTCTATTTGTGATGTCTTGTTTATCCTACCTACCTTTTTGGTTGGCGATTAAACGATACTTCGTTTGTCAAAATACGACGAGAAGTTAAGGAATTTTGAGGAAACAGATAAACATACATAGTCCCTTAAAATCATAACCCTCCTTTGGCTTTTCCGTAGTCGGGTAAAAACACGTTACGATAACGTAACCTACCATACATTTATGTTCGACCTAGAGATACAGATGAAATAACGTTTCCGAGCTGAAAACTAAACTGGAGTACTGGCCTATATTCATATTATAGTAACCCCACTAAAATAGCACTAAGACCATTGTTAACACGCCTCTAAAAATAAAATATCCGCCTCTTAAAACATAAGCTTCGCATAAAATTATACAGAACATTACACTGGCTTGCACCATATTCAATGCCATTTTAATATACCATACCGTTATAAACCTCCAATAATTATAACGCCAATATTACATTCAGAAAGCTTCATAGAACCCAAACAAGATATCATAATGTCCGCGAAAGGCTAAAAGGATCGCCATAATTTCGGTAATTAAGTAATTCACAGTAGTAATCTTGTGAAACGGTACAATAACACTTATGTACTGTAGATAGCCAACGGGCGAAATAAATTCCGCAGTGCTATCTATGTAATTAACAGAGCTAGGTCCCTTAATATAGCTCGACCTTTCTGTCTTTTAAGTGCGTAACCCTACGCCCAATGATAGTACACTTACGGCCAAATATATGGCACAGTAAAAAACTTATTTGAAATAAAAGAATATAGAGGTAATAAGCACGTATGCATATAAATACGATCTAGGCTGGGGTTATGTCGTAAACATCATATTTTTTGTATTTTCCTCGTCATATATCTTATATTTTGTTTGTCAATATTTTTCGTCTATTGTTCAGGGTCAAATATCTGTGCTGAAGCCTGGCTGCACGATTACCGCAGAATAATAAGCTTCTTATTAATAACCTCTGTGTCCCACAAGATTCAGATTCCTGTCCTTCATCCCTACTTACCTACTAACCTATTTTCGTGGCAAATTATGTTGGATGACAAGGAAATTTTTACAGGTCAGTGTATTTTTAAACAACGACGTAGGTTGGGACGGAAATATTTTCCATTTACATAAATTACCTGAGAAGAATAGAAAACAATTCTATTGGGTGAGTGAATGAACATTTACAGCCTCTGTCATATGCAAATATACCGGTTATTCAGGGTAGAAAACCATTTAACTGGTTTCACACTTTTAGGAGAATTACTGGGCTGAGAAGAACTGGGAATAATTTATGCTCTTGAGCACAAATTTACCGTGAGTGCTTGTTTCACTTTTGGTGTGAACCCACTCATATTTCGAACATACTTTTTTTTAGCTTCTTAATTGTAAAGTGTATAGGAATATTTAATCAATGCAAACCACGGAGCTGGACAAACTAAAAAACCTACCCACAAAAAATGGAGCAATACTTCTCGGCCGCAAGTGTATAACTAAAAATAATAGCCGGCCAAAATTAAATACCCAGTATAGACATTAACTTGCGTGAAGATTCGTGTTAATACCACATTTTAATAAAGTAGCACATAGTTTTATTATTATGTGCAATAAACGTCAGCGAAATTGAAATTTTATCAAAAGTAATGGCGTAAAGTGAAATACGAGTATGCCTGGGTTCTTTGTTTTAGAGCCAGCCTTGAGACATTGTGTTTGAAGGCTTTTAGGTGATACATAAATCTGTTGTTACAGGCGGTTTTGAGTGCTTAGTATCATTATTTGGGATACATAATGCCTTTATAATATCCAGTACCTACTATTAAAAAGTTTTTACAAAAAAAAAAACCGACTTCCAAAAAAACACTCAAAACTGAAAAATAACTTTAATTTCGGAAGTCGGTGTCTTTGCTTTTCAATTTTCGTTTTTTGCCAAAAGTTCATTTTTTTTTTTTTGTAAAAAGTTTTTATTTTTCACTTTTTAGTAGTGGTACCTACCCCAAACAAATTGGAATACCACTAGCTGATGAAAATAACAGTAAAGGAGTAAATGAAAACATCGTCTAGATAAACTAAGTGGGAAAAATACGTAATATTGACGCTAACTCAAAAACTACCCAAGCAAAGTTAATAAAATTTATATGGGACCACCTCGAAAGCATGACCTACCATACAAAAAAAGAATCATCCAAATCCATTCATAATTGGCGGAGTAATCGAGAAAGAAACATACAAAAAAAAAAAAAAAGAACATACTGACGAATTGAGAACCTCCTCCTTTTTGAAGAAGTCGGTTAAAAATAGACGGTCTCAACTACTCGAAAATCGTCATGGCATTTTCAGATGCGTAACACTAACTTGCAGCTTTCGAATTGATATCTTCGAGATTGGTTGGAATTACGGCCCAAATATATACGTGCAAAGCATTTTGAAAACACATTAATTGTGCATGGTAGCAAGCAAGGGGAATATGAGGCTGATAAAAAAAAAAAGTACTTAAATGCTTGAAATAAATACTTTGAGTTTGAGTTTGATTCGGTGTTTCCCGATAGGTTTGTAGGTAGGTGGGTAGGTGTATCTTTGGGAGTCTTCCCGTATGAAGTGAATATCTTCAAGGTTGCACCATCGACGACCGCATCACCAGTTAGGCATCTGTCCCACTGAATCCCCTGCGAATAACGAGAGTACAGCTAGCAACTAAAAACGAATTGGCAGGCATCGAGCAGAGACTGCGCGACGGTGACGAGCGATTCCTCGCTGGTATACTTACGTATACCAGCGAGGAATCGAATCAAGCGTGAGTCTCTCGGCGAGTGTTCTTTCCGCCAAGCGAGTCTCGCTGAACAAGTACTCTCTTTGACAGCTCTTTTCTATCACCGATAACGATGATGGAAAAGGCAAGAATGTATAGGACTGACATAAGCTACCGAAAAGCTTATGACAATCCTGTTGAAAGTCGTTGTAGAAATACGAGACGCTTTCGAAGCGATTGTCATTTGTCTAGGCCCTCAGGTCGCTGTAACAGAGTACTCGACGGCGCGGCGGCGCGGCGGTGTGAACAGACAGAGATCAACTAACATATACTAACTAATTATTATATTATACCTAAATTATTGAGCGAGAATATCGTGGATAGCTAGTCGCTATCTCGTCGGCGCGGCGGTGGGACAAGTGCCTAAGGTAGGTCAATAATAATTAAAAAAGCAAACAGTACTGAGTTCTGAGTACCTAATAGGAGACAGTCCATGCGCATTACTCCTTTATAAGAGCCCATTATACAATAATTACTATCCACCATGCTATATCCTTCAGTTACATCCTCTGAAGTCTTATCTTGCCATAATAATTTGATACTGAGGGTCAGTTCCGGCAGGAAACCCTAACATGTATGATAATAATATATTATAGCTACGTAACGACTGGAGGACATCTTAATTAAATGCATAGGGGCGAAAGGCTTTTACGTTATGTTTTTAAAGACGAGTTGAGAAGAAAAAAGGTTAAGAGAGTCGCGCTAGTGCGGGTTTTAAAACTTGCACCCTAATTATTTAATACTCTTTCAATTACAATCTGAATCATTTTGAAGGATATTGCTAATCCATTGCTGCATATGTTCGAAAAATTTGTCTGCTCAAAAATGAAAAGAACGCAATAAATGTTGTTGAACAGTCAAAATGAAAGCCACTGCTACTGTTTGTGTGTTACGTTATTACCCCGTTTGTATGTAATTTTGGCGTTTACTATGTCGTAATTGTGGACACTGACAGGCACGTGTAAAAAGTTTGAAGTATAGATCGTAATTATAATGGCATTATTAACTCTCTTATTAATTTAATTACAATCAACTTATTAATTCATTTACACATTAACCGCTCAACTGTCGATTGACCTTCAAAAGGCGAAATTCTATTGTGTCTCGTTAGTGACAGTGGAACTCATACATAGATACATAAACGACTTCATCCCATGGGTAGGCAGAAACTATAGAACGCTACTACGATCCATAACATGCTTATTTTGTTTCGTTTATCCTACTACAACTGGTCATTAACATGATTGTTTCAATCAAATGCAATTTATGTTTAAAAAAAATGTAAAGAGGTTTCACTCTGCAGAAAGTCTCAAAATATTGGCCGGTTTAGGTGAAAAAATCACAAGCCATTTACATGGAAGCAATGGCATGGAATTAGTATGTACCTACCACAACAAAGTGACTCAAAATAATATTTTATAGATTATTAAAGTATGTTTTTTTGGAGCGTGATGTTATAAATCTATATGTATAAAACACAAGGGTGACTGACTGATCTATCAACGCACAGCTCAAACCACTGGGCGGATTAGGCTGAGATTTGGCACACAGATAGTTATTATGACGTAGGCGCGCATTAAGAACGGGTTTTTGGAAATTCGACCTTTAAGGGGGTGAAAAGGGGGGATATCGTTTGTATGTAAAATCTTACTCGTTGAGTTAATAGACTGGAAACTTGGCACGAATACGTATCTAAGTAAATTATAAAGATCGTCATCTTCCGTATTCCTAAACTACCCCTAAACTACCCTTAACGGGGATTGGGGGGTGTCAAAGTTTGTATAGAAGAATTTTAACGCGCGGTCCGATTAACTCGAAACTCAGTATTTATAATTTAAACTAAAAATAAAGAATAATGTAAACCAGGGTTTTTCAAAAATCTACCCCCAACGGGGTGAAAGGGGTAGTCTATATCACAGCTCAAACACACAGATAGTTATTATGACGTAGACATCCACTACAAATGAAAGAAAGGGTTTTTGGAAATTCTTTTACCATAGAGCAATAACGGGGTGTCAAACTAAGTTAGTAAAAATTTTAACGCGCTGTCGGATGAACTTGTAACTCGATACGGTACCTAAAATCAGCTCCTAATGGGGTGTAAGGGATAAAGTTTAAGGGGTAAAGATCGTAAATAAATGTTAAAGATCGTAAATATTAATTTTCAAAAACTATATTTCAAAGGGAGTGGAGGGGTTGTGGAAGTTTTTAGAGGGAAGTACGAGATCCACGCGGACGAAGTCACGGGCAAAGTGCTAGTAGCATATAATCTTCCTCAAGAATAGGGCTATCAAATGCAAATATTGCTTCAAATCCGGCTGGTAGCTTCAGTAATCTGTGGCGCGTTCAAACAAAAAAAAATCTTCTACTTCATGCGGACAATTAATAGTAGGTATCCTAATCCTATCTTCTAATATATAATATTAAAAATGCGAAAGTGAGTTTGTATGTTACACTTTCACGATAAAACGGCTGAACGGATTTGAATGAAATTTGGCACAGGGGTAGACCATGACCTGACTTAGGATATTTTTTATCCCGATATTCCCACGGGATCTTACGCCTATGGGGCGCAGATAGTATAGTATAAATTATTCGGAAGAAGTAACTTAATGTGACGAAAATTTTACGTGTTTCTGTCTAAAAAAATATTAATAATATCTGGCTTGATCATGTTAAACAAACTTTTAGGTTGACAATCGCTGAACAATAACTGTTCGCGAAAGTTTTGAGTGCGCCATCAACGAAGTTGTCTAACTGTTGAAACTAAGCGCGATACGTCGTACCACCTAATATTACACCTAGCGAACTAGTTCTAGTTAGTTGCTAATTAACCATACAAGTACAAGTGTGCGATTTGAAATGTTTAACTGCAATAAGTGCAAGTTTAAGCACTAGAGTCGTCGGTTTCGAGCCCTCACCTTCTTTTGTTTAACTCGTGAGGGGCTCGTGTCTCATAATTATTATTATTGAGAAATAATAATTATAATATTATTATTTCATAAATAATTATCTCATAATTATGAAATAATTATCTCATAATTATGAAATAATTATCTCATAATTATTTCTAGAGGTAAACGGAGGTTGTCAGCTCAGAGTAATCTGTTGTGATTGATAGGCTGAATTAACAATAGCCAATCGGATCACCTGACTTCAGACGTGTCAAAAATTTAATTTTTTGACACGTCGATAAAGTTATTTCCAAAAACTGCGTGGTACCCTAACATCCAATCGCTCAGTCGTACCGTCAAAGTTTATAGGTAGGTACTAAAATCCCAGGGAATACTAAGAAAAGTAATTAAATTAGGTATTAAAAAAACCCACAATGTTGTGCTCTAACAGCTCACAACAAAACCTAATTGGTACTAACCGAATTTAGGGTTTTGTTGTGTGGTTACGCTCACCACGTGAACATATTATGGTTTAATTATCATATGTATCTCTTGCTTGCTAATTTTCTATGTTTAGCCCGCGGCAATAGTATTAGACTACCCGCAACAAGTACTTGCGGTTACACACTAATTTAGTTACGAATATGTAGTAATATCATGTGAATAAAGAAAATGAGATAGTTACGAATTTTAGGTATGGGTCAATTAATTTTCGAGGAGATTGTGAAAATTATGAGCTCTATGGGAATTTGTGGAGAAAAAGTTCACAAAACTCCATTGATGGGGATTGTCTATGCGGATTTGTGCACTTTCAATCAATCTTCTCGAAAATTAATTGACCCCGACCTAAAATTCGTAACCATCTCATTTCTTTTGATTTGTTAAATAAAAGTTCACAAATCCCCATTGATGGGGATTAGTGTAATAACCCGTTGGTAAAGCTTAGCTAAGAAGTATCCCGATTAAACTAGCTTTGAAAGTTTTAAACGAAATAAAACAACCCACAGACATCAGACAAAAAGACGAAGGCTTATGCTTAATAACACCACTAGCGTAAGTGATTGACTATTAATACACTACTTACCTGCTTTTGTATGTTTTACCCAACTTCTTTAATGAAATAATAAAGAAACAACAATAATGGAGTAGTTTAAAACATAATTTTTGATGTCTCATGAAACAGCAGTTTCGCATGACGTGAAATATTGACGCGAGACTTTCCTGACGCGACCGATTCCCTGTAAGGCCTTTGAGCAGACGATGGACAATTTCTCCGCGGACATTCAATCTGCCTAGCCTTTTCCCAACTATGTTGGGGTCGGCTTCTAGTCTAAGCGAATGCAGCTGAATACCAGTATTTTACATGGAGCGACTGCCTATCTGATCTCCATAACCCAGTAACTGGGTAATACGATACCCCTTGGTTACACTGGTTGTCAGACTTTCGAGCTTCTGACGACTCGTAACGACTGTCAAAGATCCACAAATGACAGCCGGGACCAACGACTTAACGTGCTTTCCGAGGCACGGAGGAGTCTCGATATGTGAAAATGGTCACCCATCCACGGACCAACCCCGGCAAGCGTAGCTTAACCTGATGGATCGACCCGTGCGGCTGTTATTACTTAGCCACGAGCTCCTCCGCGGACATTATGGAACCGTATGGATATCTAGCGCGAAAGTAGGAATTCCATAAAATAGGTAGGATTTCCATAAAATTCTTAATTGTCCGCGGACAAATTGTCCATTGTCTGCTCAGCGCCTAAATGGAATCATAGGTTTACATACTTCTGACGCCAACAGTATTGTATTTTTCGTAAACTACAGAAAATATCAGTACTTTGACAAAGTCTTCAAGAAGATACTTTTATACTTTACATATTATAGAGTCTAGTTTAGTTACCAAGTTGCAGTTGTTGACAAAGTAAAGTAGGATTACATTGTAAATAAATACTTAGTTTGCTACCGTATAATCCTCAGAGAGAAATTAAAAAGTTTCACCGTAGAGCTGAGTTTTAAACTATAAAAATAATTTGGTTTTGAAACGAGCATTTAGAGGGTTGTTGGGCTGACATATATTTTTATCTTAATAGGTACATCGTGGTATACAATATAATATACCAATTATATTATACTTTACTAGATCGTCTGCGAAGGATATGTCGCAAGAATGGACGAGACCAGAGCACCCAAACGGTTACTGGTTAGTAAACCAGATGGTCGTAGAAGTCGACGGCGGCCCAAGCTCAGGTTGGATGGCGTAGGCCAAGACTTAGTACAACTGTTGGAGTGAGAAATTGGAGAGAAAAAGCCGCAAATAGATCACGTTGGAGAAATATACTTGACCAGGCTAAAGCCCACTCGCGGCTGTAAAGCCTTAAATGATGATGATGAATATAATACTTGTAATAAAATCGTTTATTGTACCCATTAATTCATTTACACATATAATAGGTACATAAACTCACGCCTTCATCCCATGAGTGTAGGCAGAAACTATAGAACGCTACTACGATCCTTAACATACTTCTTTTATTTCGTTTATCATACAACCGGTCATAAAGTTAATTGTTTCAAACAAATGCAATTTATGTTTTAAAAAAAATTAAAGAGGTTTCACTCTGATAAAAGTCTCAAAATATTGGCCGGTTTAGGTGAAAAAAAAATCACAAGCCATTTACATCCAGAAAACTAAATGAAAATAAAGAAAACATTAATGGCGTCCAAAAATTGACTTAATACGGCCTGTATATGGTATACCCAAATAGGTTTTTTCTTACATAGTAGGTTTTTATTCGATATTATACTAATAAATATTTGTTAAGCTGCGCGAAATTAAAATACTTAAATATATAATGGGTACTGGTATAAAAATAATTATTATTATGATCGCCTATTTAAAAAAAGAACCTTTTTCATATAAATATTAGTAGATAACGTTAAAATGTAAGTATTTTGTGGGTACTTGTAATATTTTTATTGAATAGGTTGAGTTATAACAAAAAAGTGTGAAATGAGTATTTACTAAAAAAAAACACGAAAGAACCCTACGAAAAAATAGTTAACGACGAAAACTTCGAATACTCTATGGTTAATTCATCGATACGTTTTTAAATTCGCTCTAGTAAGCGAAGAACACCGATTTTATGGCCCGTTTACCGATACAGTGAGGTGTTTTAGGGGTGCACACCACTTGGTAATCCCATCTTTTATTTATTTATAACTTACAGGGAGCAGACAGTCGATGCCAGCTAGACAACGATGTGCCGCTAGTTACACCGAACTGTTCAGGCAAACATTTGTTTCGGTAACATTCATTTTTAACCCCCGATAGAAAAAGAGGGGTATAAGTTTAACGTGTGTATCTGTGTGTCTGTCTGCGCCATCGTAGCTGCCAAACGGCTGAACCAATTTTTTTTTTTTTGGTTTTGTTTGAAAGGTGGTTCTTAGCTTTAAACAAAATCATTTATAGATGCTTTGTTTTTGTCGGGGGTTTTTAAATTTTGAATTTAATTTAACTTCTTCTATATACCGTTTAGTTTCAATTCTGTTATGCAATAGAGTAGTTTCATTATGAGTTTTAGGACTTATTTAGCAACGAAGTTTGCTGATTTCTCACGTTTCAGGTACATAATGTAGACAAATTGCAAAAAAATATACCAGGTGCAGAAAACAGGCTTGATTACTATATAGTTATTGTTATTGCCTTTATTATGTTTGTTACGTAAAAATTATCCCGATGAAAGCAAAAAGATAATCAAAGAAATAGTTGTTTTTTTTTTTCCTTTAATAAATAAATAAATTTTTAAAAGAGGAGTAAAAATTATGCTAACAAATTGATTTTCTATATTATTGTAGTTCTACATTTGTGTGAGTGTGAAGTGTAAAGAGTGTGTGTGTGTTTAATGTATTGATGTGTGGTGTGTACTGGTGTGTGGATGAAGGTTAATGAGAGGGTGTGCACGTGGGTGATGTGTGATCTTGTCGAAATTAAATATACAGGGTGTTAGGGTAGACACCGTTATTCTTGAAACTAGTGGTTTGGTGTCATCTATAATATACTTTTTCTATGGGACCAACTTTCAAATCGCAAAAAAAAATTAGCTGTTCCATAGATTTTGTCGATTTAAGTGAACACAAATGTATGGAACAGCAGATTTTTTTTTCGCGATTTCAAGGTTGGTCCCAAAGAAAAAGTATATTATAGATGACACCAAACCACTAGTTTCAAGGAGAACGTAGTATATGTTTTAAAACAAGATGCTCATTCTACTTTGGTATCACGGTAAGCCTCATATAAGTGAAGTACAATAACCAACGTTCCTTCCAATTGGTAGCTGATGTAAAATGCATCGCCAATAGATACCCGTTACCAACATTGCTTCGGAAATGCTTTTGGGAGGTTCCTTACTAACTTGAGAGTATAGTATAGGTGTTTTTAAAGGCAACACTCGGTACGTAGTACCTACAAAGTAAAGCAACAACACGCCTGTAATATATTCCCAAGAAGAATAAAGGGGTAGACAGACACATTATACAGGATGAATTTTTATTCTTATTCTGGGCTGTGAATTTTGTGAACTAAATGATGTTAGCCAAGAATTTGACTACGAGATTGGCGCCATGAGCAGCGTCCATCTGTTCCCGTAACGTGTAGAGGGCAGGACACGCATACAGGTTACGATATTAAGTGTTCCATCATTTGTGGAACAGCACCACATTTACACACAGACGATGAATTATAAAGGTTACAAATTCTTATATTTTTTGTCGCTTGTTTAGTGACTATCCTTGTGTTACAGGTTTAAAGCCGCCCATGGCCTTCTGACTTGGCTTCACATGCCGTCGATAAATATCTCTCAGGCAGTTTCCTCACAATGTTTTCCTTCACCATTTTTGAAGCAAGTGATAATTATACAATACGCGCATGAATCCGAAAAGTCATAGGTGGGTGGTTTGGGTTCGAACTCGAGACCTATGAGTTGGCAGTCTGACGGTCATACCACTAGCCTATCACTGCTAGGTTACAAATTTAAGAGGGGAGGTGGTACGGAGTAATTCCTAATAAAAAAAACCCAATCCTACTTTGCCCGACGAAGGGATCGAACGGAAGCATCTCACGCTCAGCAGTCACGTTTGCGACCAACGCGACGGTCCTAAGCTAATTTATTAACCCATTAGATCGTATAAGTGTAAGTGGTGTCCACGTAGTATATTAAGCTGTCGTTCTGAGCAGCCCCGTTAATAGCAGTGGTCGTTAACTCGCAGCCCTGCAGGTCTACATCATTTTTAAGCGCCTGCGCTCTGACCCACTATTAGCAACGGTGATAAGTGTAAAAGAAAAACTACTAGCGTTTTATCAGAATTTTTTAAGGAGGATGCGCTAGGTTAGCCCGCGAAATTCAATTTTTCTTACGTTTTTTGCAATTTGCAGGTCAATAACAGGTTGTATGTTGATCTAAATATTATTTGCGGCCGTAACAAATATGGATTTATAGAATTATAAACATTAGAATCAGCAATACAACTCTCTAAGTTCATGTAAGTGCATTGAATGATGATTTCATGAAATTTTCATAATATTGACCTGCAAATTGCAAAAAACGTAAGAAAATTTGAATTTCGCGGGCTACCCTAGCGCATCCACCTTAACCTAGATTAAAACCAATATTAGTTGAGAATTTGGTGAGATATTATTTAAAACCTAAAATCTAGCCATTTCTTGCCAAATAAAAACCAACAGTTTTACATAGTATAGTGTTAGTATTTTTGTTAGTTCTTACATTCTACCACAAAATATATGGTGTAAGTACAAATATTCACTTTTCATTCTTGACTAAGTTCAAGTAAAAAGAATTGTGATTAACAAATATGTCCAATAAGAATTAGTAGGTTTTATTATATAATGTAATTAGGTAATCGTTACTTTAAATTTAAATGTCAAAATTAAGTCCAAGTCATCTTGGATTTTTTCAATAGGCTTCCAAGTATTCGAGAATGTCAAAAAGCAGTTATCCAATAACCAACTGGTTAGCTTTTTCATGAACATGGGGATGAGAAGTTCCTTATATGAATTAGGTAATTTGTTGTACACCTGAATGGCATTAACGTATACATTCCTCCTAATCAAGGTATCAAATCCATTTCTCCGAACACCTTTGTGGTAAATAGGCTTGCTTAAGGTTCTTACATAATATTTCCAGTAACCAAAATACCCTAAAACCTACATAGGTACCTATACAATTCAGCAAAGTAAACAGCCCACACGCCATGACCAATACTTAAACACAAAATATTAACTTTGGCTAAAACGAGACAAACATTTGACCGTACAACCAACAATTTCGACAAATATTAGCAACAAAGCTTCAATATTATAAATAACTCATGTACTCACATCATGCTATAATTTCCAGTATAAGCTGACCTCGCATTGTACGGAAATACTATAGAATGCGAGATCAGCGTAAACTGGAAATGTATAGTAAAAAAAAAAATCTTTCACTCGAATCGAGAACCCCATTTCATTTTGAAGTCGGTAAAAGAAAGTGAAAAATAACTTTAATTTCGGAAGTCGGTGCCAGAAATCGAAAATTCAAAACCGAACACCGACGACTTCTGAAATTAAAGTTATTTTTCACTTTTTTTGTGTTTTTTGTTGGCAGTCGGTTGTTTTTATTTGTTAAAAAAAATACTTATCTCTTTTTAGTTGTGGTACCTACTCTACACAAATTCGAACACCACTATGTAAATAAAAATATAAAAAAGTTTTTTTGTGTATATTTTCATTGATAAAAATATTTTCTCTGTCTTTTTGTACTCACTGCTCTACGTAACAAGATGAGACATAATATCCTCACTGGTTTCCTGTCGGAACTCCGGACAGATGGACCTCAGACTCCCTTATTAATATTAATGGTACTGTCCTATACACGGCATTACGTTATGTACGGAACGTTACGTCACAAATTATGGGACCCTATTAGTGGCGCTCTTTCTCTTCGCCAATTAGTAAGCATGTAGGACAAGGAAAATGTCATTTTCATCTGGAATTTTGTCTAATTATTTACAAGATTTTAAGTGTCTATGTAGGATGAGGTTTTTAATTTACAGTTTTCGGTAAACCGTCCCATAAATACTCTTTTTAACCGACTTCTTCAAAAAGGAGGAGGTTCTCAATTCGTCTGTATGTTTTTTTTTTTGTAGGTGTTTGTTATGCGATTACTCCGAACTGATCGAATTGATTTTGATGATTCTTTTTTGTTTGGTAGGTCATGCTTCAGAGGTGGTCCCATTTTTTATTAACTTTGCTTGCGTAGTTTTTGAGTTAGCTTCATAAGTACGTATTTTTCCCACTTACTGTTGTTTACATAGCAGGTAGTGGTATTCGAATTTGTGTGGGATAGGTACCACAACTAAAAAGTGAAAAACAAAAACGTTTTACAAAAAAAAAACAACCGGCTTCCAAAAAAAACAATCTGCCTAGCCTTTTCCCAACTATGTTGGGGTCAGCTTCCAGTCTAATCTGATGCAGCTGAAATACCAGTATTTTACATGGAGCGGCTGCCTATCTGACCTCCACACCCAGTAACTGGGTAATACGATACCCCGTTTTTCCAAAAATACACTACAATGTGAAAAATAACTTTAATTTCGGAAGTCGAACGCAAAAAACGAAAATTGAAAACCAAAGACACCGACTTCCGAAATTAAAGTTATTTTTCATGTTTTAGTGTTTTTATATTAATATTATCGTACATCGCCAAAGCGATCTCCCTTAAAGGTTCCAAATAAAATTCTTCAATATATAATAGTTAGAATTGCATGGTAATGACGTCTTTTCTTAGATTAGTTTAACTAATAGGTACCATTAGAGGGATAACGATGATGGAATCTTAAATGGAAAAGTGCAAGAAAAACAAACTTTGTTGAAGGCAAATATTATAAGATTGCGTATTTCTTTAAAGACCGCACAAGGTGGGCCGATGACCTGGTGAAGGCCGTGGGAATCCGCTGGATGCGAGCAGCACAGAACCGTAGTGGCGGTGCTTAGAGGAGGCCTATGTCAAGCAGTGGACGTCTTTCGACTGAAACGATGATGATGATGATTTTAAATACGGGTGATTTAAAATGATAAAAAGGACCTAGTAAATTGTTTGAGGACCCAAAATGGCCGCAGACCTTTCAAACTCCTAGAATATCCTAAAAACAAACACGGCCTAACTACCGCGTATAACCATTTAATACAAAAAAAAATATATATCTTACCGTAGTTATATAATTTAAATTATTATTAAAAATGTGAAAGTTTTCATTGTTTGCATATTTGGATGTTTGTTATTCAATCACGCAAAAACGGCTGATCGGATTTAGATGTAATTTGACACACAGATAGTTTAGAACTTTGCTTTTTATGCCGATAGTACGCATGCGATCGTTTCCGACCTCTACGCGCGCGAAGCCGCGGGCAAAAGCTAGACATTTAAGAAAATAAGGTACCGGAATCCTTAAACACCAGGTAACATTTAATACAGAACACGCAGTTGTCAGGGCTCAAGTAATTATTTAAGTTACCATATAAATGTAGAGGACAATTCTTACCAACACGAATTTCATAAGTCACTTTGTCCCTAGTCGCAACTCTAAGTTAAAGCCGCCATTTTTCTAATAACCGTCGTTCTACCGGTATGTGACGTCACTATTTGGAGGCAGCATTTGTCCGTTTTCCCCCTTTTCCTTGTTCGTACTGTTAAAAGATATTTTTTTTTAAGCAGCTGGTGTCTTTTGTAAAAATCATATTTTTCCGCCAGTTCAGTACATTAATTCTTACATTAAAAACCCATTATATGTCAGTCAAAAACCGTGCGAAGCAAGGCCGGATCGCTAGTTATAACCTAAATTACCATTTAGGTTATAACTAGCTAAATTAGCATTTAGGTTATAACTAGCGATCCAGCCTGAATACATCACAATTTATGTAACAGACTTTGTTTATAAGCACTGTTTATTTGCAACCGCTATCTGATCGTATTTTACCATGAAATCCTTCTAAACTTCAACCTTCTCTCTTTAGCAGAAACTTGAAACACAAATGTAGGTATCAGTGCAACGTCTAAGATTTATGTTCCTCTTTGCACTGAGTGAACTCAGAGGGAAAGAGGGGAGGGACTAGCACTTACTCGCACAGTTCAAAAATGAGGATGGAAACACTCGAGTTGTTATTACGCAAATGGTGACTGAAATCGGTGTGAGGAGAGATATTTTATGTGTGTGAAAAGCTTTTTAAAATAGTGAGCGTGTGAAATATATTACTTATAATCAGAACATTATACCTCTGAGCGGTTTTTTTTAAAGTGACGTCGGAACTTAATTCAATACAATCAGCATTGCCATAAGACGTGGCTAATCTGCCAGCCTTTAGGGCACTTTTCCTGTTGACAACAATGCAGACGACATTTTTGATGCCCTATTATTATTATTATCCCTCCTTTTTATAGGAGGGATAATAATAATAGTGCTTCAAAATAGGGCATCATACTTGTACATAATGATTATTATTATTAGACGGCTAGCTTTATATATTAATGTAAATTAAAATTGAGAATTATAAATAGTGCTAAACAGTCTAGAGTCATCGATAATTTTGGAAAAGACTTAAATTATTAAATAATGGTCGTTTGTTAGCTAAATATGTGTTTTTGCAAACACATATTTAGCTAGGAATCGAATCCGATCTTGTTTCCCTCTGTCTAAGGCAGTTTAAACAATATCATGTGAATTTCGTCTAGTTGTAAACACACACTTTCAATCACAATCCAAAGGATTTTGAAGGACATACCTAATGCATTACCTACTTCAAAATGTATTTGAAAATTTCGTCTAATGAATAACGTAAATCTTACATTATAAATGTAATATCCCGCTAGTACGTTTCCGTGGGATAATTTCCAACAAATGCGCGCGTAGCCGAGGGCAGAAGCAGATGTTGTTGAACTGTCAAAAAATAAATTGCCCAGGTAAGGCCATTAATTTACCATCCATTGTAAGAGTGTTTCGCAGTTACCCCGCTCTGTTTGGCAAAAAACTTTAGATCCTTGACTTTTCAAAATCCTCCTGTTTGCATATTACTGGACATGTACCAGGGAACCAAGTCTACTAATTTACAAACGTGTCAGTGGTCTCACAATGATACGTTTTTGAGAGATTTTGTATGGCATATCTGTCAAAAACGGATCATTGTGAGACCACTGACACGTTAGTAGACTTGGCCACCTGATCAGCATGTAGTGATTACAGCAATATCACCGAGGACCGGTATGTCTTCCATTATGCCAAGCTATAGAAATTATATTTGATTGATCGCCCGTTTAATATAACGATTGATGTTCGAGCCGCTGGACGCTTACAATTCATTGATATTGATTACAGTGGTACAATGTTCCATTGACATACTAGGCCTAGTCCGGACTAAAGCACGTGTTGAAGTTCTATGTGCCGACAAGTATCAAGAAATAGAACATCTCTTGTTCAGATGTGTCCGGGACAAAAGCTTTTTAAAATAGTGAGCGTGTGAAATATATTACTTATAATCAGAACATTATACCCCTGAGCGGTTTTTTTTAAAGTGACGTCTTACGGAACTTAATTCAATACAATCAGCATTGCTATAAGACGTGGCTGGGCTGCCAGCCTTTAGGGCAAAACAAATTTAATATCATCATCTGAATAGCCATTTCCCACATAGTTAGGGTCAGCTTCGAGTCTAACTGGATACAGCTGAAAACATGTAGGTATTTTGATTTATATTTATTGGCTCTCTTGCACATCACAAACATAATATTATACCTGTATTCCCCGAATGGTTAGGTAGAGGTGTAAATGATTTTATTTATATAAGTAGGTTTGTACAAACACTCTGGCATGTTAAAGGCATACCTGTATAGTAGGTACATATTAGGTATATACCTATATCATATTATATTTCGTCACCTTTCATAATAATATTGAAATAATCATTTTGTCCAACGAGGTAACAGAGAGGCGATTGAGCATCCATGCAGTAGTCATTGCAGGCTGATTTATTAATTTTATAATTGGCAATATTTTGAAATTGTACCAAAATATTTCAACCAAACACCTGGAAACAATTAAAATTGTAAACATTCAGATTTTCAACTGAAACTCGTTCATCAATCACCGATGCTCAGCCGACAGTCTTAATTATACCCAAAATTTTTAAATAATGATAAATCAACATGGGCACGTATATTTTAATATTAAAAAACATACAATCATAAACTCTGAATCTCGAAATCTTAATGACATATTTAAGCCCCATTTACACAGGCTAAGTTCCTTCCATTGTAGCATACGATAAAATGTACGCAACAAAGATAAAATAAAAGCAACAAATGACTTGCATCGTCTAAAAAAACTGTTTAAAAGGTGCAACTTTTATTGTTGCTCCAACTGATATGTCGCAGGCAATAAAATCGCACCGTGTAAATGAGGCACCGTGTTGTTGTTTAAAAGTTGTTGTTGTGTTGTTGTTGTTAAAAGTAGTTGTGTTGGTGTTGTTGGCTTCTGTTGAGGTTACACGGTTCTGGGGGCTTAAAACAGCCACTTTGGCAGGATCATAATGGTAAAACATTAGGAATCCTCGTAAAATGTCACAAACTGACAATTCATATGATCTGCGTGCGATTCATATTAAGAAATAATTCATCTGCTTGACAGTTTTCTATGGAGAGTCGTAAAATGGTTCACACATTATGAATTGCTTTTGTGTCAAATTAGTGGAGTTGCTAATGACAGCTGGAAATTCAGGAAATGAGTTGCTTTTAGAGGAATTGCTAATATGGCTGTTTTAGGCCCCCAGCTCTCACACTCCTGTCACAAGTCATTGTACTATTGCCGGTCAAATAAAGAACATCAATGGACCACGGACTAAACAATAAACAAAAGAAATACTTAAAATATCCAAACAAAACAATCTACAAATAAATTAAACCGCTGAACTCGACACAGACGAATAAAAATAATGTTGATAATCGGTTTCCTTTGTCCCCGAGTAATGACCTGTACAGAATATTATAATTATATTCTTCTCGTCTAGGTAACAATGTAGGCATCACCTTTCATCCTGACTAAGTACTAGATATAAACAAACAAAGGGACTTGCTTTTTTATTAATATGGGCGAGAGTTATCTGTGGAAATACGGGTTAGAATGAAGGGTTGCGGCCCCTTTACCCTACGGCAACTATGTACAGTGAAGAAATGAAAGTGTTAAGCACCTGAACGATTTTTTTTTTTTTTTGACTATGTTAACATTTTGCATAAAAATGTCAATTCGAAAAATGCATGTGCCGCTGTTCCGTTCCTTGACCGTACCGTTTTTTAATCTCGTATACTAATTTGACAGGTGCAAATGTCAAACTCCAAAATGAAAAAAACATCAATCAACAATCACTTGAAATGTCAAATTACCTAGTCTACGAGATTATGCAGACTTTACGTATGTAACGAATTAAAATATCTGCCTAGTACTTTTTGTAGCAATAGAATTTTAATAGGCCTTCTATACGTCAATCAACAGTTGAGCGGTAAAGCAGACTTTACGTAGGTAACGAATTAAAATAAAGAATACCCTCTTCATTTTATATCTGCCTAGTACTTTTTGTAGCATCGACAATATCAAAGAAAACATGGCAAGAATAAATCAACATTACAAATGGTATTTGGCTTGACTCTACTTGTCATATTTTAAGAATACAGGGTGAAAGGATTTATTTTCAATGAAAGAAAGGTTTTTGTTAAAACTCGTCTGTGGGTCCACGAGCCCAAAAAATATTCGTTAAACTAATACTAACTAAGACTAACCTTTGGATCCACCATCTTAAGGGAACATAAGTACTTGAAAATCCGAGGAGCTCGTGGCGTAGTAATAACAGCCGCTCGGGTCGATCCATCAGGTTAAGCTACGCTTGCCGGGGTTGGTCCGTGGATGGGTGACCATTTTCACATATCGAGACTCCTCCGTGCCTCGGAAAGCACGTTAAGCCGTTGGTCCCGGCTGTCATTTGTGGATCTTTGACAGTCGTTACGAGTCGTCAGAAGCCCGAAAGTCTGACAACCAGTCTAACCAAGGGGTATCGCATTACCCAGTTGTTGGGTTGTGGAGGTCAGAAAGGCAGTCGCTCCATGTAAAATACCGGTATTCAGCTGCATCCGGTTAGACTGGAAGCCGACCCCAACATAGTTGGGAAAAGGCTAGATTGAGTACTTGAATATCCTATTGAACCCACCAGTGGAACCAACAGCTCGAAAAGGTCTGCATCATCATAGTATATCTGATCAGTTCATTGGTATATTGTATGCGTGTATTTACTGTTTAGTTAAAGGGGTAATAGGAATACTAGCAATAAACCAGAACAAACTCCTTCCTTACCCTCATGCTTATAAAGATAAGAATAAAACCTCTTGAAGTCTAACCTATTCATAATTTGAACGTCAGACAAGTTATACGGAATACTGCGGGATTGCTCCCACTACGAGCGATATAAGGACTTCCTCACGGAACCTACTCTGGGGCGTAGTATTATCGTAAGCTACCAACTTCGATTTCGTTGAGTGTTCCAAAGCGGCGCGACTGGATAAGGAGTATTTGAGAAAATTGCCCCCAGCCCTGTATAGTTGAAGTCGAAAGAAAATGGTGATTTTGTAATGTTTCGGGCGCCTATTATTGAAGCAATCTTCGAAAGTATTATTGTTTTGTAAAAATAATATTTATTTTTTAATTTAATATTACAACTTTTTGTTTTTCCTGTTCGGAATACAACAATTTAGTCACAATTTCCACACCTGACTGTGGTAATTGTACTATTGTAAATTTTAATTATACTTACATACATACTTGTGTTTTGGGTGTCGTCACCCAAAAACCAATTATAGAACACCACCAACGCAACTGAAATGTTTATAAACGGTCCTATTTTGATGTGACTGACAGGGTCCAAATTTATACCTGTCGATTAACGTGGATGTTTAATTAACAAGTCCCCAAGTGACGACTCTGAGTACCTTTTTTTTTTTTTTTTTGTGGGGAAATCCTCATGGTTGTTATGTCGAATTCCTACCGACTAAAACCCCACTGTTCCTAACTCTACCATGAGTCGAGGGCCCGGGAGATACTTGTACATTCGCCACACCCCCGACTGGTATGGCCGACTCTGAGTACCTACCGGCACCAGTCATACACAGGACAATATGTTAAGTGTCACCTTCTGGAATTCCGCCAAAGAGCAAGTAAAGAGAGAATATAATATAACTAGCTGCGCCCCGCGGTTTAACCCGCGTAAGTCTCGATCCCGTGGGAATATCCGGATAAAAAGTGCCAAATTTCATCGAAATCTGTTTAGCGGTTTTAGCGTGAAAGCGTAACAAACAAACAAACTCACTTTCGCATTTATAATATTAGTTAGGATTAGGATGGACCTACTCGTTAATTGCAAATGTACGTTTGCCCCGCACGGCCCCCTAAAATTTGCGTTTTAGATGTGCACCAAAGCAATGTACTCGCCTCTAGAAGTATATGTACCGGTTTCTTTTTCAATGTACCTCTGTACTTTTGAAGAAATATGCAAACTGTAACTTGGAAAATATATCATCTGCCTAGCCTTTTCCCAACTACTTATATTGGGGTCGGCTTCCAGTCTAACCGGATGCAGCTGAATACCAGTATTTTACATGGAGCGACTGCCTATCTGACCGAAACAACCCAGTAACTGGGTAATACGATAAGCTAAGACTGGTTGTCAGACTTTCAGGCTGCTGACGACCCGTAACGACTGTCAATGATCCACAAATGACAGCCGGGACCAACGGTTTAACGTTCTTTCCGAGGCACGGAGGAGTCTCGGTATGTAAAGATGGTCACCCATCCACGGACCAACCCCGGCAAGCGTAGCTTAACCTGATGGATCGACCCGTGCGGCTGTTATTACATAGCCACGAGCTCCTCCTTGAACTTCGAAAATATATAGCGTATTAAAAAGTTTCTTAAACTCGAGGAATGTACTCTATTAGCACTACGTTATATGTACCGCAACAGATGTTGTGATTTCGTATTAACAAATAATATTAGATGTGGATAGGGGGCCGTGCTGGAGAAAAATTTATAAGAAAATATCAAAAAAAGACAAAACAACCTTAGCCAAAATCTATTAAAAAATAATTGATGTTTGGCAAATAACATATGCAACGCATTGGTTTCTCATACACTCATACTCTTGCTAAATTTGAAAAATAAACCAATTTTATTTCATTCAGTACGACTCTCTATAGTTACCTATATCTTTTTAAATATGACAAGTTTGTTTACAAAATTCGGCTTCCTGAATTATGTATGGGAGTACATTCATTCCAAATAAATTGCGATTCTGCTGAATTAGTACTTTAAAAGATAAATTGGATAAAAAATATCATATATTTCAACTGATAGGGTGACCATGATTCCATATATTAGGTATGTCGGACACGGTCATTAGTACGGTCGCTAAACGAAGCGCAGCATGTGACTCGAGTAGTGGTAGCACTAACACGCGGCTAACTTCGTGCTATGACGGTGCCTAGCTAATGGAGGGGCACCAGGGTGAGTTCTCTGGCCTTCCGACCGTTCTGGAGAACTGAGGGCCTAGACAAGTGACAATCGCTTCGAAAGCGTTTCGTATTTCTACAACAACTTTCAACAGAATTGATATAAGCTGTTCGATAGCTTATGTCAGTCCCATACATTTTTGTCTTTTCCATCGTCGTTATCGCTGATAAAATGTCACTTTGGCTCAGGCCTCAGACCCACCAGTCTAGGAAATGTCCTACGTTTCGTTTGGCTTTACCTTATTGTGATTTATCGTAATTTGTGGTTATAGTGTTAATTTGTGATTTTAATAAACGCCGTGTCGGTGTATCGCACCCAGTGTATTTTCATTGCAGGAAACCCATCTTATGCCCACATGATGTCTGATTCTAATGGAATAAATCCTGACGATCTCCGACATCAGAAGTGGGATCGTCAAGATATTCTATATGAATCGGACATCATGTGGGCAAACCTTGCAATTTTACAACTATTTAGGAGTGTTGTTTTTGACCGCGACACAACTTACAATTTCTAAAATTTGGTAAAAAAACATTAGATACACTAGCCACATTAGAATCCGCGAGTACCCTAGAAATCGATTTTATTTCTGTTAGTACCGTCATTTCTCTGGAATGGAAACCTATTGAAACAATACTTTAAAAAAATCTTAGACCGGTATGTTAGTACTAGTTTTGAGCTTGAAACATTGGCAGTCTTAATAAAACGCTATCAAACAATTTCGTCAATCATTCATTACACAGTCGGCAGTTTACAGTAGTGACAGACGGTAACTCATTAAAATTCGTCTCGTAAAAGAACTGATCTGACGCCGTCAGTTCACAGATGATGGGCCTATTTGCAATATTTAATTACCCAAAGTATAAGGACCCATTTCAGGCTGTAGAGGTTCTAGGAGAACTATAATCCAGCAACCATATGACTTTGCGGTCCGAGGGGATGCGGAAATGAGTGGTTGAGTTCAGTACGTACATGAACCTACCTATATTGAATCAGTTTCTTAAGTACCAATAAATTATATTATAACTTAAAAGTTACCTGTTAATTTAACAATCCATTTCCGTCCTTGAAATAGAATTCACTGCACAGAAAACACGTGAATACTGAAATTATTGGAGCAGTGTTTACATTTACTACTGTAGGTATAATATAATATTAGGCGCGTAAAGATGTGACTGATCAATAAACACTCGTGCGCAACATGAAGGAACCGCGACACTTCAAAATAGCTAATTGTAAAAAAGAATGTTTATTTCAATGTACCTAGTCACATAATATAGGTATAGAATATATTATTATATTATGCAATCATGGTCACCCTATCAGTTGTAATATATGATATTTTTGATCCAATTTATCTTTTAAAGTGCTAATACAGCAGAATCGCAATTTATTTGGAACGAATGTACTCCTATACATAATTCAGGAAGTCGAATTTTGTAAACAAACATGTCATATTTAAAAAGATATAGGTAACTATAGAGGGCCGTGCTGAATGAATTTAAAAAAAATTGGTTTATTTTTTAAATTTAGCAAGTTGTATGAGAATCCAATGCGTTACATATGTTACTTGCCAAACATCAATTATTTTTTAATAGTTTTTGGCTAAGGTTGTTTTGTCTTTTTTTGATATTTTCTTATAAGTTTATCTCCAGCACGGCCCCCTATCCACATCTATATATTATTTGTTAATACGATATCGCAACATCTGTTGCGGTACATATAACGTGCTAATAGAGTACATTCCTCGAGTTTAAGAAACTTTTTATACGCTATATATTTTCCAAGTTACAAGGGGGCCGTGCTAAAAACGTTTGGCTGGCACGGCCCCCTTTTTTTGCATATTTCTTCAAAAGTACAGAGGTACATTAAAAAGAAACCGGTACATATACTCCTAGAGGCGAGTACATTGCTTTGGTGCACATTTAAAACGCAAATTTTGGGGGGCCGTGCGGGGCAAACGTACATAAATGCAACCCATTTTTACATTTTGGTGGTTCACTGTTGGACAATTTTAGCTTCTGAACGGCTGAAAAAACACCAATTACAATGCATGTTTCTAGGACGATATTCTGAATCATTAGGGGTCTGCTTGTTAATAAATGCTTGTTATAATAAAAAAATAAAACTTAAAAATTCGATACAAAGGCGTTTTAAAACTAGGTCAAAAAATGTAACCCTATCCGCCTTTAAAATAATGCCAAAAACATGAAATGAAGCGACGATAACAATAGAAAATTGGAATAGGATACTTTCATAAAACTCTCTTTCTTAAATAAAGTAGATTGGAAACGACGTTGGCTAGACGGAGACGGCAAATGTTTTTTTTTAAATAAATAACCGGCGAAATGCGTGTCGGACACACAAAGAAGGGTTCCGTAGTTGGGATGAATTTATCCCAAGAACAAACTTAACATTGTAGTTGAAAATCATGTTCTCTCATACGTTCCAACTGCAAATGTAAGTTTGTACGAATAATATTGGAGATTAACCATTATCATTTAACACCTTAGACTTCTTATAGGTTTTCTTGTAATCTATAAGTATAGAACCATTTTCTGTATTTTTTTCAAAATATTAGGCACATAAGTTTCGAAGATCAGAGGGGGGGAATGGTCAATTTTCATCTATTTTCTTAAATATCTTTAAAAGTATTATAAAAAAATGTGCTTGAGATCCTCGTAATAAGTCCTTTCATTTGATAATTATGTCACACGGTACAGTTTGAAAAACGTTTTTTTTTTTTTTCTAATTTGCCCCCGAAAAGTGATCCTATTACCAAATTCATTTATTTTCGTTACACGTTTGTGTTTGGGTCACAGAAATTCATTGGATTCGGAGCAAATTGGCTGTGATAGACGGACAGACACTCAGACAGACACACACACGGGTGATCTATAAGAGTACCGTTTTTTCATTTTGAGGTACGGAACCCTAAAAAGAATGTAAAACGTTGTTGTGGATTATCTTGCTGATAGTAAAGTAGGATAGGTTTTAATTGTGATTATGTTTAGTTTAGGTATGTTTTTATTCTTCTAAAGTAGGTATTTGCGAGGAGCTGTTCGTCTCACTTGCAATCTTACCGACTGCATAATATTTTCACGAACCCGCAATAATTTAAAAATAATATTCAAAACAAAAATAGTTCCAATTCAACAATTTCCAACACTAACTGATCCATTCATTACAAAAAGAAAAGTAACTAAAGACTTAACAGAATCGGGTCAAAACGATGACATTTTTACCTTACAGAGGTTAAAATAAAAATAAACAACATGTAAGCTGCTTCCCGACTTTTGTCACCAATAAAAAGTTGACATATCTGCAAAGATAATAAATTCGAGGTGAAAAAGAAAATTGAGGTTGTGTTGATTCGCGACTTTATTCGGTAGGGTGAAGGACGATATTACAATGATAAATTACGTTTGGTTTGGTGAAACAGTAGTAAAACAATAAATCACATAGCAGTGGTGTTACAGTAGTCTAAGTTCGTACAATACGTATAATTAACCTTTTTTTTTTGGGTTTCTTTTTTTACCTTTTATAAGATAAAGGCTCTAAGGGTAAAGGCCAGTCTTAGATAAGGCACAACGAGTTTTTGAATCAGTTTTTTTTTTTAGAGCATCGTGCTTCTCTGTCTCTCATATCTTTGCGAAAGTGTATTTATAAAGCTCGGATGTGTACATTATTATTATATTACTATATATATATTACTTCCGGGCACTGTACGTAAATAGTACTTAAAAACGTATACTCCTTTTGATCAGGCGAATAGCAGGTTCTCTTATCGTAAATTAAATTAGTAGCTTCGTGGCTCAGAGAGTCTAGTACCAAATGTGATGTAGGTACGTAATCCACAAAAGAGTCTAATTGGATTAGTTCTGAATGACGGATTAATATAACGCCTTCTCAGGTTATTATGTAGGACATTATTCCGCCATTGGATCTCCAAATATGTCCAATTATGGTAACCAAATGCTCTCGAAACGGTCTGAGAATATCTTGTGTAGGTACATAAGTTTAATTAAATAATAGACTTGAATTTCGTAGAACTTCTATTTTCAAATAAAATTGTGACATAGATTTAGTGAGTCTGGAACTCTGAACTCGTTGAAATAATGGTTATAAGAGACAAGTAAAAACAATAAAAAAGATTTATCAGTTTTTCATTTCGAATGTGGACACTTGTGTGACCAAAAACCATTAATATTTGACCCTTCGAAATTTACACAAATGTATTCGTGACGAAATGTATTCGTGACGAAAAATAGCTTTGCAATCTATAATATAATACAAGCCAATTCATTCCCTCTTCTCATACGGAGAAGGCTCGTAGGCATTGCTCACGACCCTTGCTCAAGACAGGCTGGTGACTTATATTGACTATCTAGGTCCAGTTTTCCTCACAATGTCTGGCTTTCACCGATGTCAGTAATTTTTAAACTGAAAAAAAAAACAGGCGTAAAAGGATTTAAAAAAAGAATATAATCAATACTTTATTGCATTCCACATGGAGGTATTCTTAGGTGGTAAACTTATAATTAGATCATATCGACCCAGCCAAAATAAGTGAGTTAGGAGAGAGGAAGCATTTGTTAATTATATAACATTACTTAGCAAACTAAAAATTCAGTTGGTATACTGCTTACAGGCCTGCACTACGCCCATGTACAGTCGGACTCAATATTAAAATGCGCGAGATATAAAAAAAGGCATTCGGCAAAAGCGGTGCGCAGGGCGATGAAATGTGAATTTTTGCTTTTTCTGCATACCGTACTGTACTGACCGGACCGCTACTATTTGTTTCATTATAAAAAGAGAATAGAAAACATATTCGATTTTTCGGAGACCGAAGGGATTTTGTATCTTCCACGTTTTCATTATGAGCAGCGATTCAGAACTTTTTAATAACGAAGCCTTTTGATAAAAATCATTCATTGCTATGGTACAATAATGATACTTTGCCATCAGTTTCAATTCAAACAAACGCAACTTTTTACAAAAATAAAAAAACAACCGACTTCCTTAAAAACACTACAAAGTGAAAAATAACGAAGTCGGTTGTTGAATGAATGAATGTTTTCTTTAGTAAAACGTTGATAATTTTCACTTTTTAGTTGTGGTACCTAACCCACACAAATTCGAATACCACTACCTGCTGTGTAATTAACAGTGACAGAAAGTTATTATAATATCAGCCACATAAACTAAGTGTGAAAAATACGTATTATTGAACCTAAGCTACCTCAATAACTACCCAAGCAAAGTTAATAGAATTTATATGGGACCACTGCGCAAGCTTCCTCAACCAAACGAAAATGAAGATATTTTTCAAATTCGGTCCGGAATTTACGAAAATATCGATAGACATACATAAAAAAAAACATACAGACGAATACGTGTAAGACATACAGACAGACAGACATAGAATTTCTATATTTCATTTCTTCTATTTCACTCCTCCTTTTTGGAAGACATACTCAATAGCAACTTTTAAAAGCAATTTTTCCTCTTTGTTTGTAATTTAATGTTGTTACGAACATAGTATTTTGGAACTCATACTATTATGAAATCTTATCTTAAAGTTGTAATCGCTACTATACGAGAAAATCGCTTTTGAATTTTGCGAAGTGTATACATATTACTTCTAGTGACTGTACAGTCATACCACGATATGACGTAATAACGGCCCTAATTTAACCATTCTAACGCCGATCGCTACCTTGGTAGTGGTGACGTTAACGCTATCGCTTCCCCACCGCATCCCTATTTGAATGCTGATGCACCTGCGCGAAATGATAATGAAGTACTATTACAGTATTTTAATATTGCCAGTTTGTATAAATATTGATGGAAGTACAGCGAAGTGCAGTTTTGTTTAGCCTCTTTTGTTATTGTGTTTTAAGGGAAGTGCTTTTTTTAGACACACTTGAACTCCCAGAAAGGGTTAGAAGTGCAGATTGCACGAGCATTTGGGTTTTAATGCCGGGTCCAGACGTGTGTAATGTGATGTAATGCGAATAGTGTGGACGGCTATGTAAATAGGTAACGTCTTTGTTAATATAATTCTTTGGATAGATAGTACAATAAATTAAAAGCAAAAATCAAACGTTAGCTGGTAGAGTCTATCTGATTTTTCACTACTTTTTGTTTGGTTGAAAAATCAGTACAAATAAAAAAAAAAACTATAATATCATCTTTCTTTTTCTGAGTTGTTGTTGATATCTTCATTGGATAAATACTCATCTTCATCCTTTTAGAAAAACTCAGCAGAAATCCTGTTTACGTTAATCCTGTACATAATTTCTTAGTTCCCTGTAATGAGGGCAGCGGTAACATCTTGTTACTTCCATAAGAATGGCGAGGCGTAAATTCTATTAAAGTTTTACAGCTTAAGTGGTTCAGACAGACAGACGGCAGAAAGTGACGCCTTCTATTCCTTTTTAACCGTTTTATATCATTTTAAATACCACTCCGACAGCTTTTTCCCTAGAATGATAAAATTTTCGTGGCAAAGGCAAATGGTGGCAAAAATAGTGATGGGACACACGGTTGGCCTGGATCGATTATCGCGATTATCTATTCTATTCTATCGCGATCTCGACTAAAGGAATGCGAAGAATTCGTGACTTTGATCGAGAATTTTCGATTCGGAACTCGAGTAACAGTGCCATGTCTAGATTAAATGTACTTAGCACGAAATAGATCTTGGAAATAAGGAAACGGATCTTTAAAACTGTTCCCGTGTCTTGTTAGCTTGTTAAGAGTTTTCGAATTAAAGTTTGCTACTAACAATGTTTTAGTTGTTCTTGTTTCGTGTTCACTTTGAGCTACGTAAGGTGCTTATGGAAATGAAGTGAAAGGTCTACAAAGTGCCAGTCAGGAAGGTCAGTACGTGTTACTGGACATTCATTAATATAATAATTCCAAGTGTTTAAGAGCATATAATACATAATTATATTTAGGTATATAATATTATACTAGCTCGTGGAGGAGCTTGAGGAGCTCGTGGCTAAGTAATAACAGCCGCTTGGGTCGATCCATCAGGTTAAGCTACGCTTGCCGGGGTTGGTCCGTGGATGGGTCCATTTTCACATATCGAGACTCCTCCGTGCCTCGGAAAGCACGTTAAGCCGTTGGTCCTGGCTGTCATTTGTGGATCTTTGTTACGATTCGTCAGAAGCCTGAAAGTCTGACAACCAGTCTAACCAAGGGGTATCGTATTACCCAGTAACTGGGTTGTGGAGGTCAGATAGGCAGTCGCTCCATGTAAAATACTGGTATTCAGCTGCATCCGGTAAGACTGGAAGCCGACCCCAACATAGTTGGGAAAAGGCTAGGCAGATTGTTTTTTTTTAAATATTATACTAACTGTGCCCCGCGGTTTCACCCGCGTAGGTCTCGATCCCGTGGGAATATAGGGATAAAACGTATCTTATGTCCTATTTCAGGTCATGGTCTACCCGTGTGCCCATCCTCGCCTCTCTAGAGTAGGGAACGGGGCGGCGCGGCGCGGCGCCGGCGTCGAACGGTTCGCGTATTGCATTTTTATACTTGTGATAACTTCGAAATTAAATGTCCGATTCGAATGAATTAAAAAGTATTTTACTGCTACATAAATACCCTTGATGTTAAAACTATTTATTTGAATAAGAATGAATATTATGTTGATAAAACTCCTTCGCAAATAATGCATTAATTTCGAACAAATTTGATTACCATAAAAAAGATTATAGTGAGTCAATATTAAAAGATAGACATATACTGTCGCGGATTTTTTTTAGAACTTTTAAAGAGGAACAATTCCATCACACATGATATTTCCGTAACTTAAACCGTTTACGCAGCGCACGCAACGGAAGCTCTCAAAAAGGAATATTTTTTCCCGTATTTGTAACATTTTTCATTTACGCTCCGCTCCTATTGGTCGTAGCGTGATGTTATATAGCCTATAACCTTCCTCGATAAATGGACTATCCAACACAATAATAATTTTTCAATTCCAACCAGTAGTTCCTGAGATTAGCGCTTTCAAACCAACTCTTTAGCTTTATAATTATTAGTATAGTTTTAATTAATTAATGAATTATTAATAGGTTTACGTATTTAAATAAATATTTATTCCACAATTTTTGTTATTGCACCTAATACTGTTTGTCTTTGCATCACCCAAAGGTTGCCTTGTAGAAAATGCCTATGGAATTAAGTCCGCCTTTGTACATTTGTGTGCTTAATATTGAATAAACATATTATTAGATAAGTGAAGTCATTCTTAAAAATAAACTCAAATGATAAAAACTTAAAAAAAGTGGCAGATGTTTGTATATTATAACATTTTAATTACATTTTACTCATCTACGCGTTTTTATTATTAAATCCTACGCATAACGAATTGCCTAGGGCGACTGCGGTTAGGTCTTAAATATTATTTTAATTAAATCGCCAATATTAAAATATTGGAAGCCCGCCAACACATGCGTTAAAATATTAATTTGAAGTTACAACTTCAAATTAATATTTTAACGCAATGTGTTAGATTTTGATGAGATTTTTAGAATTGATTAAGATTGCGTATTGATTTCAGCTGGCATCAATTTGGTATTCAAATATTGAAAAATATATTGAATGTGGTATGATTACTTTGGTCCTTTTTAATTATTAGTTTTACACGTCTTTTTTGTCTTTTATTTAAATAAAACTGGTATTTTAACAAACAAAACCATGATGTAATCGGCCTTTTGTTTAATTATCTATAAGCTTTAGATTATCAAATCAAACTGGGGTCCATCACTAGAAACGAATAAATACACAAAATATAGTATTGCGGTGTCTTAATGTCACCGGAGAGCCCACAATATATTATTTACTTAAATAACAGTATTATTTCACATAAAAGGAATGTTAAGTGTTAGTTAGTAGCTGCTCTGTAAAATATTTGACGTAACTTGGGAATACAATAGGTATGTTTGAGCTAGGTAAGTATATACTTACCTAGCTCATTATACTCCAGACTAGATAGTGGATTGGAAAAAATTAGGTATGGGAGAATAAAATATTGTATTACTAGCGACCCGCTCTTGTTTTTACAACTTGACAAAACATAGACATTTCTTAGTTATATGTAACTTTAATGTTAACGTATTATACACATAAATCTTCTGGAATAAATTCTCTAAACGATCGATGATCTGGTGCGTTGTTTAAAAGAACAACGCGGATACAGACAAACACGAAAAGCGACTTTAATTTATAATATCTTATAGATACGTCGCGAGAATTATCAGTGGTAAAAGTGATGTCTATGAAACTGTGTATACCTACAGGATGTTTTATTCGGTTTAATCCTCTTAAGGAGTCATGGTACTCATCATTTTGAACAACTTTCATTATTGGACCAAACTTGAAATCGCGAAAAAAAAACAGCTGTTCCCTACGTTTATGTTGGCATGGCTCGTCAAAATGTAGGGAACAGCTGAATTATTTTCAATCCCTAGCGTCAGTCGGAGTCACAGCTCACTTTAAGCTCACTTCACCAAAGTTTTCACGGTGAACAGTTACAGAATAGCACCGCAGTTCACAATTTGACGGTTTAACATGGATAGATTATAAACTATCGAAAAAGAATACGTAATATTGTAAGCAATATGGTAGTATTGCTTACAATATTAATTATTATTTATCGACAGTTTACAATATTGCGGGATAGATTACAAACTAATGGTGTTCACAATCATACGGTGACATAATTTTGTTCGCAGAAGGGCTACCAATTTCAGTCACGAAACCACATTGTTGTGTTCCAGTTTGGGTCCAAAATTCAACTTTGTGTGTGGTTGGTTGACAGACGTAATGCAATATTTAAACTAGTTGCCCATTTCTAAGCGCAGTAGGTTCCTATGAAGAAAAAAAACGGCCAAGTGCATGTCGAACCACGCACAATGAAGGGTTCCGTAGTTGGGATGAATTTATCCAACAAACATTGTAGTTCAAAAACTTGTTCTCCCATACAAAATATATGGGTGAACATGTTTTTGCAACTGCAAAGTTGGTCGATTATTACTCGGTAACTTGTGGAGCCTACGTAGCGGTGATAGTTTTTCTTTTAATCCAAAAATGGTTTTCACAAACTCACATTGTTTTTAAACGACCTTTCCAACGATACCCTACAACATGGGATTGACGAGAAAAAAAATACCATCCCCACTGTACGTGTAGGGGAGGTACCCTAATTTTCTTCTACCACTTTGACGGCGTGATTTATATGTATACCCATACGAAATTACAGCTTTCTAGTACCAACAGTCTCTTAGCTAAGCCGCGGACAAACGGACAGACGGACATGGCGAAACTATAAGGGCTGCACTACGAGCTACGGCTATACTACGAACTAAGCGGAAGTGACGTGCAATATTAATTATTATTCTTCTTATTTTTATAAAACATAGGTGACAGGATAACAAGATAGATGCGAAACACAAGTGTGCCTCTATTCTGATAATTATTTGTATAGACATACCTACAGTTTAATATAGTCATCACAAGTTTCACAAGCCAACTAAAGCAATAAATTCTTTTTTTTATTCATAATCTATATAGAAAGAAAGAAAAATGGGTTTATTGGCATTGTAACAGAAAAATACACCCTATAACTAAAAAACTACACTACCTATATTGTGTCCCACTGCTGAGCAGAGCCAGACCCCCCTTGTTCCTTCCAAATCTCTCCGTTCTGTGCGATCCCCCGCAAACATGAGTTTGTAAATTATTTGAGCATTTGTAAATTATCATTCTTATTTGTAAATAATTAAATCAGACAGAAAATCATTTCACCTTCACCATTTAAAAACTGTAAACGAAAATACTTCAAGCATTTTATTTATATCAAACAGTAAAAGGTAATATTTCAAACAACTAGAGCCAGCACAAACGAAAATTCGGTTTACACACAATTTATTTCAAGAGTCGTTTACGACACAAACGGAAACGTTCGAATGTGAAATTATTATGGAGTTATTTCATTGAAATACGTGTATTTTATTACTGGCAGGTTAAGTTTACATTATTAATTAAAATGAAAAGATGTTTGTAATCATCTATAGATATTATTAATTAAACTCACTTTTGGTGTATGTCTGTATGTCCGCGTTGTTCTTGTAAACCACGCAATAGATTTTGATGAGGTTTTCACCATCGTTTAGAGAATTTATTCCGGAAGGTTTATGTGTATTTATAACCAAGAAAACCGTGCGAATATAACTAAGAAAACCGTGCGAATACAACTAAGAAAACCGTGCTAATATAACTAAGAAAACCGTGCGAATATAACTAATAAACCGTGCGAAGCAGGACCGGTTTGCTAGTAGGTATTATTATAAACTAATCATAGAGAGAAATATCAGAACTTTAATTAAAGTGACCTGAACTAGAAAATTTGCAATCGCTTTCAAAGTGTTCCGTATTTCTACAAAGACTTTAAACAGGATTGACATAAGGTCTTCGGTAGCTTATGTCAATATACATTTTTGACGTTAGGTCACTTTGTCTCGTCCCACTGGACCTAACTGGACTGTGTTTGTTAACTGCTTTCACCGAACAAGCTTACTAAATAAATAAATAATATATCAGTCATTCTGTAACTTTTAATTATAAACAAGGAAGTTTGCTGTATAAAATGTCGTTTCATACATTTACAGAATAAAATACAAAGTGAGCACATTTCGTATTTCTCTTATTCCTAAATCACTGCATTTTAATAACTTAGTTGGAACTAGTTACGTGGAAGTGAGTTAAACTAACTTAGTAACTAACAAACTTCTCCACTGGAAAGACCATTAAAGTTTACATTTGTTTACAAATGTTGCTGCTCTACTCGAACTTTAGTTCCGAAGATATATTTTAGTTTGAGTAAAACGAATGGTCAATCGGGGAAAATACATATCGAGATCCCTTCGTGTCTCGGAGCCTTTGGTCGCGGCTGTCATTCGTAGATTTTTGACAGTCGTTATGAGTAGTCAGAAGCCCAAAAGACTAACTAGTCTTATCAAGGGGTATCGTGTTACCCAGTAACTGGGTTGTGGAGTTCAGATAGGCAGTCGCTTCGCTCCATGTAAAAACTTGTATTCAACTGAATTTGGTTAGACTGGAAGCCGACACCAACAGTTGGGAAAAGGTAGATTGATTGAATCAGGGAAATTATTAATTAATCAGTTTTTTTTTTGTCATGTTGATGTTATCCTATTGGCTCTCTTAACAAATGTGATGGCGAAAAGTTTTGCCGGGAAAAGATCTAATCGCATACAAATTAGAAATGTTAATTAATTAATGTCGTTTTCATAAGATATTTTCCTTCACCAACTGTCAGTAAAAATAAGACTCCAAGATAAAAGAACGCTTTTGTGTAATTGAAAAGCTTACGCGAGGAGTTGACGACATCATCTTCTTTTAAAGTAAATCTTAAAAGGTCATTACATTTGGGTCCGAAACATCCGTAGAGACCTCCATAGACCATACGGTCTAGACTTGTTCTGACAATCTAGATTTTCTAAAGAGAGCACGATGCTTTTGTTTCTTAAAAAGATACACAAGAGATGAATTCGTATTCCGTAAAAAAATAAAGATCGTTCTAAATTCGAACGGTGGAGTTATGACTTAGGGCAAATTTCACCAAAGAAACTGAATGCGATCAGCACATAAACTACGTTTAAGGGCTGTAAGTGTCTTTATTTTTTGTGGAGTATTGACACTGACAGCGCCCTAAGTCTCACCTCTAAACCCAATTACTCTTTGTCCGATAGATCGAAGCCGGGACCTGTCGCGACTTCAAAAGCTTGACACGTCAACGACAACGAAGCCAAAGAATATTTTGCGCTTCAAGAATTTTGCCGCAGTCTCGCTAACCGCGGTCCTTACACGAAGAAGGTTTTAATTAATATTTCCCGCCTCTGTTTTTCTTTGAGAATAACTTAATGAGTTCTCCCTTTCAGGTTTTATGCTACCTGTTTGTTTGTTCTTTTATTTGTCCTAGGTTTGCTGCGAATTTTTATGTTTTTTTTATGGTGTCCGAGATTTTATTCGGTATTTGCGTAACTTTAGAATTTGTCGAGATAATTTTATTTTGTACTAGCTGATGCCTGCGGCTTCGCCTGCGTGGGTGTCTTGACAAATTATATACTAAAACCTTCCTCGAAAACCACTCTATCCATTGGTGAAAAAGCATCAAAATCGGTGGTTTTTGAGTTTAACGCGAACAGACAGACGCGGCGGAGAACTATGTTTTATTTAATATTTCCCGCCTCGCCTTTAGTGATTTAAGTTATAAATATCTTCATACAAGACAGTAATTTCAATAGTAAATGAAAGACAATCGTAAACAAAAGTTTTAAGACCACATTAAATCATGTTAAAAAATAAAAAATGTTATATAAAATGATTAATCATAAACACGACCCACGATAAATAATCACAATTCACTTACTTCATAAACGGTGAGTTACACCACTAAGATTAAAACTAAACGTAATTAATCGTTAAACTTTCGTAAACAAAGATAAACGTACTTCGGTTAGGTGGGTTCGTGTTTTATGTACTTTATTGTAATGAGCGCTGCAAACTCCGAATTTAGTAACTGCAATAAATTTAAGGTACAACAGACTTTGGTTTGGTAAAAAACAGGTGGGACTTTGAGCACCGGCGAGTAATTAATAGATGTGACATTTCATTAGCATGCGCTGAATAAGATCGCTACGGAAATTATTTTTAAATTAGATATTCCGCATAGATATTTTTTTTGACCGTGTCCTTTACCACTCCTTTGTGGTTTTGGAGCTTTTGCACTAAATCGTCTGTGCTTCGTTAATTTGGCCAATGCCATGAAAACATATACCTACTTAATTAGGTAATTTAAAACCTAGCTGCAAAGATTTTACGAGTCGTTTAGAATACCGATTATTTTTGTCTGTTATGTTCTTCTCCGAGTCACAAAGAGAATTATGGCGGGAAGGTTACATTTTAATTTACCAGAGTCAACGCGGGCTTATCTTTCTTTGGGAGAAATTT
This sequence comes from Lithophane ornitopus, assembly GCA_948473465.1. Lineage (NCBI taxonomy): Eukaryota > Metazoa > Arthropoda > Insecta > Lepidoptera > Noctuidae > Lithophane > Lithophane ornitopus. Next base: position 12,665,654 of record OX419622.1, on the reverse strand, counting down.
GCAAAAGATACAGGGGTGCCGGTCCTCGTAATAATTCAAGCGGTTACCGCGGTCATTAGAGATGTTGCTGTCATAATTACTAAAGGTGGGGAGTATTTTAGAGATAAGAGATAAAGAAAAAAGAGGGGTTTAAGAAGGGTAGGGACGTAAGAAGGGATTAGTCAAAACTCTCGTTTCAGAAAGTCAACCTCACCTGTGCAACCTGCCGCTGAGCAACGAGGTTTTGAGTACCGCTAAGTGGTTTATGCTGTTTTGTTTTTAAGAAATAATTTGAGTTCGCAAACGCGTGGGCTACATAGATACATGCTTCTAGCATGCCTCTTTTTTAGACTAAGCTATAAAAAATATATTTTCAATCCAAAAATGAATATTTAAACGGAAATAATGCAACTGCTAGTAAAAAAATAGGAACTGTTGAACTGCAGTTCAGCACTGAAACTCACGGAGGCCATCCAAAATTCAAAACAACTAACTAAAACTACTACTTTTGGCAGCCCTAATGCCGTCCTGTCAGGTACACAATTTTTCACTACGCCAATTTGTCGCAACACTACAAAATTGTCGGCGTTCCCCTACACCATTTAACTAGCAGTCTTGCTGCTGAACAAAAGTGTTCCTAACACTTTTTGCGACCGTTTGTACCAAAAACGTTTGGTCGTTAAGGTAAGGTAGTTTTTGGACAAATTGCCGGCAGGTTCGTAGTAAAATATATGTGAGCCGAGAGACTTGACGGCATAAATAGAGAACATGTACGGCATAAATAGAGAAAATGTACGGCATAAATGGCAAATCACAAGGTCTTATACAAAAAATTGGCTTTTTTACAACGGTACCTTGTAAAATAAGTTCTTTAAGTTTTTCAAAACAATGACTTAATAATTTTTAAAAAGCTACTTTCGACTAACATTATGCCCCACTTCAACAGTAGTAACACAAGTTCTTCAAAAGAATCAATAATCCAATAACCAACTTTCGATTTAGGTTATGACTGGATATGACATCATAACACATCCTTAAGAATTTATTTAACAATCAATCATGGCCTATCCTGCTGCAGGAGAGTAGATCGCATAACACGACACGCCAGCATCAACGATATTCTTCCTAGAGCCCTTGTCACCAGTGGTATTAGAAACAAACAGCTTGGGACGTGACGGTGAAGAGGAAGAGACCAGACGGCATGACGATGTTGTCTTTGTGGCCTCTGGTGTGGGATAAAACCTGTGTCGACACCGTTGTGCGATCTGTGCAAAAAAAATTCTGTCAGATTTTTTTGGCGATTTGAAGGTCTACATAATATTATCTTTGGTTTCACAAGTTTCACTATACTGCACGATCATGGTATGTCTAGATGGCTCCTGTGTCTATACATTTTATAAATTACAGTCCCGCCGTCGAGAGAATGTGTACCCGACACCATCATCATCATCTGCCTAGCCTTTTCCCAACTTTGTTGGGGTCGGCTTCCAGTCTAACCAGATGCAGCTGAATACCAGTATTTTAAATAGAGCGACTGCCTATCTGACCTCCACAACCCAGGTACTAGGTAGTAAGATACCCCTTGGTAGGACTGGTTGTCAGACGACCCGTAACAACTGTTAAAGATCTACAAATGAAAGCCGGGACGGCCAACGGTTTAACTGGCTTTCCGAGGCACGGAGCATCCATGGAATGGACACCCAATCACCCAACCACGGACCAACCGCCTTCGATCGACCCGTGCAGAACGTTGAACATACGAAAATGGTGGATAGGTGGGGTCATCTTCTACTTATTCAGCCCTAATTTATTTGGCCATGGCCACCTGGATATATAATTTTTTTTTTTGCTTTCTTCTGGTTTCACCACTTTCTTAACTTTAAAGTATAATTTTTATTAAAAATGGGTAAAACAGGCAATTTTTAATATTTTTGTTTTATTTTTATTTTATTACACTTTAAAGTTAAGAAAGTGGTGAAACTAGGAGAAAGCAAAATAATTTTTCCAAACACCTTGTATTATTAAAACCCCTACTTATTACCTTTTACTACTTATGACCCTTTCTCTTACTACACCATCCCGATTAAGGGAAAGGGTCCCTGAATATCGCGTAGTGAAATAAGGCTTTTACCCATGAGCCCTACTTTTGAATAAATTGTGAGAACAGTAAATAACAGACTTTTATCAAACAACAAAAACTACTTGCGTTGATGTCTACTTATCTGCTGAAGTATCCTTGACCGACTTTACGGATGAGGCTCATAAACAAAACATTGAACAAAAGATTTCAGAGCCTCCAAACTTTTGTTACGACGTTAACCTTATTCTAACTCATACTTACGATAGTTTGTTTGTCTGTCGAGTAAGTTCGATTGTAAGTTCTACAATGTACATTTAAGTTTTCATAACGATAAAAGAAATACATAATTTTCAGTATCGTTTTCACACTTTTCACGAATGAAATTAATAAAGAGTCGTTGTGGCTGTTGTCAAGTGAACTTTTCATGGAAATAAATTATTTGACAATTTTTTTATGGCCAATGAGTTCTAACCTTTTTTTTTTTTTTTCTTTGTATACTTGTTCATATAATAATTTATGTATTTTAGTGTTAGTGTTAGCTTGTGTTGTGTGCTGGTCGATCAATCAGGTTAAGCTACGCTTGCCGCGGTTGGTCCATCTTTACATACGAAGACCCCTCCGTGCCTCGGAAGCACGTTATGCCGTTGGTCCCGGCTGTTATTTGTAGATCTTTGACAGTGGTTACGGGTCGTCAGAAGCCCGAAAGTCTGACAACCAGTCTTACCAAGGGGCATCGTGTAACCCAGTAACTGGGTTTTGGAGGTCAGATAGGCAGTCGCTCCATGTAAAATACTGGTATTCAGCTGCATCCGGTTAGACTGGAAGCCGACCCCAACATAGTTGGGAAAAGGCTAGGCAGGTGATGATGATGGTGTCGGGTACACATTCTCTCGACGGTGGGACTGTAATTTATAAAATGTATAGATACAGGAGCCATCTAGACATACCATTATCGTGCACTATAGTGAAACTCTTGAAACCAAAGATAATATTATGTAGACCTTCAAATCGCAAAAAAAATTTTTTTGCGCAGATCGCACAACGTTGTCGACACAGGTTTTATCCCACACCAGAGGCCACCAAGACAACAACGTCATGCCGTCTGGTCTCTTCCCACCGTCACGTCGTAGCTTGTATATTGGATATTAACTACAATATTATTACGCTTAACAGGAGACCTTAGAAAAATAATATTCTTCATGGACAAAGTAGCAAGCCAAAGTTAGTAAGTCATAAGCCATAACCTAATGGTAACGGGTCACCTGTAACTTATTATTTTATAGCGCGCTCAAACATATTTGATACGATGAAAGTATCAAATACATAATAATGTGGTCGAGCGCTATAAACCGCTAATCGGCACTTTGTCCTCCATTTGTTAGATTGACCCTCTATGTCAGAATGTTTATTGTTGTTTCATCTCTATTTGAACTATAGTTAATCTGTAGGGATGTGTGTTTGTTGTTTGAGACAAAAACGTAGGTACAACTTACAACCATACGTTGACTGCGATAGCCTTTTCTAGGGTTACTTTTGTATTAAATATATTTTCCCTTCATCCTAATTGTGTGACACCTTTTTTTTAACATATTAAGAAATGGACTGGAATGGAACTTCCTTCAAAAATTTTTGGATTGTGGTTGATAGGGTGTCACACAATACAGCGGACAGAGCTCCGGCAGGATCTCATGGCGGTATGAAGAGTGCGATTGTCGCAACCCAGTGCTGGGCACGCCATAATTGAGGCGATAAGTCTTTGAGGTCTTTGAGGCTAGAGAGGCACCACGGCGTCCTCACCTCCCGCCTGACAGCTTCGGGAGGTTCCTGTGACAATAATATGCATAACCTACTGACTGGCCATGTTGTTCAGTACAGTAAATGCCATTGCAAACTGTGCTTCTTGTCGGTTGCATCTGCGTCTGGCCGCTGTGACAAGTAGCGAAATCGTGCAACTGTCCTAGCCCATCGTTGTGCCTCCATATGAGAGCTGTAGACCAATTTAAAAAAAGTTAAAGGTTTTAACGTTAGCTTCTATTTATATTTTGGAAATAGCCATATTTGTTAGGAAAAATGCAAAATTTTTCTCCACAGTAACCGAAAACAATAGATTTACAAAAAGAGACCCCACCAAGTTAAAAAACCAATTTTGTAACAGTACTCTCCACTATAGAAATAGCTACCTTATGTCTATAAAAATGTATAACCACATTTCTAAAGTAATAAGAGAACTCCCGTTTCATAATTACAAAAAAAAATTTGAAAACATGGCTTCTCCAACATAATTTTTATACAATAAAAGATTTTTTTGATTTTAAGGATAAATGGGTAATACATATTTAATTTGTTTAGTTTTATAATTCAAATAGTGTATATTTATATATAAATTAAGTTATATGTATATGTATACTGTGTTATATAAATTAAGTTAATAATAATAAATTAAGTTAGTATGTAACACAACTAACTATTTATATAAAACACTAAAACTTAAAGAACTAACTTGTCTATACTTAGCTTTTATTGTTTATTAGAATATAAGTAATACCTATGTAATATTAAGTGAGATTACATACATATCTATTGTAAATATTCGTATGCCGCTTTTAGTGGCGGATGTGTTCGGATTATAATTTTATTATCCATCTTTGTACATACTATATCCTACGAATAAATGTCTTTGTCTTTGTGAATCTGCAACTCTACGCCAAGTGTGAGGAGCTTTGAAAAAAAAAAATGAAAATAACGCCCTGTCGTTGCGCCTAGTCACCGAGGTTTCGCAAAGGCTTGTCGCATAGTGTGCGCCATGTTTTAATGTCTTTAACTTGTAGTATAGCCATACATGCATGCGCGAACAAAGTCGTGGACGAAACTTACTTTTATTCGACGGAATAGTCACGAGAAAATAAAAATTATAGGCGAAAAATATATTTTATACGTCATTTGTTTCCCTTGTACGACTTAAGAGATCAATTTCGTAACTATTGTCGGTATTATTGCAGTAGTTTGTCGTGAGAATGTCGTCAAAGGCTAACTTGATCTCGAAAACTACTTTTAGGACATTCATACGTAATAGTTTTAGGTGCTATAAATGTGGAGTTTAGTGGACAATATTTCTGTACAGTTTTCTTAGTTTTATTAATGACTAGCTTCTACCCGCGGCTTCGCCCGCGTGGTATGTCGATAAAAAGTATCCTTTCTCAGGCTCTAGAGTATCTGTGTACCAAATTTCATTGAAATCGGTTCAGTAGTTTTGGCGTGAAAGCGCGACAGACAGACAGACAGACAGAGTTACTTTCGCATTTATAATATTAGTAAGGATTTTCTTTGTGATATTAAGTAATATCGTGCAATTTTTAGGGATAAGCAGGTAGTTCTGTCTCGTTGGTCAAGTGGTTGCAAGCGCTACTGCTGAACACAAGGTCCAGGGTTTAATTCCCAGGTCGAGTAGTAGTAAAAAAAAAAAAACCAGGCCGGAGTCTGGATTTCTGCCTATATGACGGTTGATGGTAATAGGCTCGCCCCCTATTACATGGGACTTAAACATAACTGGCGAAATGTGGGTGTACCTACTATGGGTACAACTCTTTTTTTTTTTTTTTTTAAGCGTGTGAAATCATCAAATGACGTCTCCCGCTCTGGGCGGAGCGGAAGAGCTTGTCAGACTTTTACTGACTAAAACCCACCCGTGTTCCTTCAGTTGCCTGTTGCCAGGGTCCCGGTATCCCTTTTGGACATTCCCGCAACCCTAGCAGGATGGGTACACCTCTGCCTAACCCTTCGGGGACACAAGAGGTGACGTTATATTATGTTCATGTGGATAGGTAGTTCTCATTGCTATTACTCGCTTATTCGCTACTAGCTTTCGCCCGCGTCGATGTCGGAAAATATCCCACGGGAACGTACTACTGAGATTAAACAAACATCAAAACAAACTAACTTCTTTCGCATTTATAATATTAATAGAATTATCGAGTATCCTATAAACGTATGCGTGGGGAAACTGATGCCTGTTTTCACTAACACTAGGCGACATCTAAAATAATGCCAAGTAAAAGGTTGGCGCTGTTAGATTTTCAACGCTCGGCTCAGCGCCGAAAGTTGAGAATCCAGCGCGCTTTTATTCAAGGGTTCAATCAGGGGTCACCAAATGGACCTAAGTGGAACCGGCATAAGAAACATATTGAGACAATCACAATTGCCCGCTTTCGTATAAAATATACATTATCAAGAACTAGATGCACCCCGTGGTTTCACCCACAGAAGTCTCGATCCTGTTGGAATATCGGGATAGAAAGTATCCTTTGTTCCAATCCAGGTCATGGTCTGCGCACGTGCCAAATTTCATCCAAATCTGTTCAGCCGTTTTAGCATGAAAGCATAACAAACAAACTAACTGACTTTCACATTTATAGGATAAGTAAGAAAGTCAGATATCTGAAGAAATTTCAGGCAGGATGGTCCTTATAAACCTTTTTTGAATTCCTATACTTATACTATTATACGCATAAGGCATACAACATTTTAAATCAGAATCCCTCAATATACATGCACTTTACACAAGGCTCTATTTGGGTTCCACCAAGGCTTGCGAAAAAAATATCGATATCATCGAAATATCGATATTTTTTGTTCGATATATCGATATTTTTAGGCGATATTTATTATTTCGATATATCGATGTATCGATGTAAAATATCAAGTATCAAAAAAGTTTCAAATAAGATATATTTCAAGACATAACATGTTGAAATCTCTAGTTCCTGTCAATGATCCCTACAATTTTTGACAGGAACTAGAGACTTCAACATGTTTTGTCGTAAATGTTTCGCCAGTGCAAACGCACAGTTATAGCAACACCGTTGTCGCCACTGATTAAAACCGCTGGAATTCTTAAAGTACTTATACTTTTCTTTTCCTAGTTTGGTATATAGGTAAATGAATAAAAAACTTGAACTTCATAAAGACACACCGATATATCGATTTTTTTTTCGAGATATCGAAATCGATATTGATATTTCTTTTAAATATCGATACGATATATATCGATACTTTTTGGCATATCTTATATCCCTACTCCACCGGCTCCGATGGCAGCTCGTTCACTTTCGAGCTCGATTCTCATGTGAGCTCACAGGTATTCCCCACCTTTGTTTCCGACTTACTGACGTCCTCGGCTTTGTGTAAGGGGAACCTACGATTCAGGTTTTATTGATTGAGGTTCGCTTTTGTTATGGGTCGGATTTGTTTGTGAAAATACTTGGTTTGATCTTCAATTGTATCGATGGAGCGTGTTTTAGTATATTAAAGAGCGTTTAGCGGTTCCTTCGAGATAGCAAAGATTCAATCTGCCTAGCCTTTTCCCAACTATGTTGGGGTCGGCTTCCAGTTTGACCGGTAGCAGGTGAATACCAGTATTTTACATAGAGCGACTGCCTATCTGAACTCCACAACCCAGTTACTGGGTAGCACTGACTAGCAGCGACTGGTTGTCCGACTTTCGGGCTTTCTGACGACCCGTTACGACTGTCACACATCTACGAATGACAGCCGGGACCAACGGCTTAACGTGCCTTCCAAGCCACGGAGGATTCTCGGTATGTAAAGAAGGTCACCCATCCACGGACCAACCCCGGCAAGCGTAGCTTTACCTTTAGTATCGTGCTGCCCGTTAGCCCGTGCTGTTATTACTTAGCCACAAGATAGCAAAGATTAATAACGAAAATGTTATTTGAACGAGCCTTTCATGTTTTCAGCCCCGTAACGTACCTATGGCGCTCTCTTCAGCGACGGTTTCCTAAAAGAGCGGTGGACGCCACATAACGGTCTAATTGACGGCCGTCATAAAAAAGATATCAGTGGGCTTTGACATTACGGTGTCAAAACGCTCTATAGGATAACACACCAACTTAGTTTCGTAAATAACGTTTCAGTGTGTGTTGTAATTCGCCGGTAAATTGCAAAAGATATGTGGCGGCCACCGCTCTTCAAAAAAACCGGCCAATTGTCTTCGTAATAAAAGAACCATAACCACTATGGCATACTAATAAACATAAAATGAAACAACAAAAAATAACCACATAAAGAAAACAACAAAAACCAACAACAAATGTGTTTTCCTACAACAATATTACTCATATAAATTACCCTAGCACATAGAATTACCTGAACAACAAAATTACCTATGTCCGACTTAGTATTCAATAGCCTTGCTCATACCGATGAAGAATGGTTGCAGAAACAAATAAAAGAAACGTTTCCAGTGATTTAGGACCTCTATCAAGGCACTAGATCGTGGGTCAGTCAGACGTCGAGATAAATAATACGTTGTATTTTTATGCCAAGAAAATTTTAGGGTAACTATGATATACGGGTAAGTATGATTTCTGGTTGGCTTTGTCCGTAATTTGATTGTGGGAAATAATGGCTTGACTTTTGAGGTTCAACGAAGTATTTATTTAAATGGCGCTGGGAAGGCCTGTGTGATCAATTATCTCCCGTCACAGTTAATTTGACCCTTTTTAGGGTTCCGTACCCAAAGGGTAAAATGGGACCCTATTTCTAAGGCTCCGCTGTCTTTCAGTCTGTCCGTCTGTCACCAGGCTGTATCTCATGAACCGTGATAGTTAGACGGTTGAAATTTTTACAGGTTTGTATTTCTGTTGCCGCTATAACAACAAATACTAAAAATTTGAATAAAATAAATATTTAAGGGGGCTCCCATACAACAAACTTAATTTTTTTATTAGTTTTTGTTCGATATTGATAACGACAATAGGTAGACGCTTGAAATATTCACAGAATATTTAGTTACATATTCAATTTAAAAATAAATAATTAAATTAAAATAAAACAAAATATTTAAGGGGGGCTTATATACAACAAACGTGACTTTTTTGCCGTTTTTATAGATAATGGAACGGAACCCTTCGCGCGCGGGTCCGACTCACACTCGGCCGGTTTTTTACATCTCCTCTCATAACGGATTTGAAAGTGATATAAAACTACCTAAACACTTTATAAAGTTATTTTATAAAAATAATTTATTTATTTTATTTATTATTATTTATGTACACACAGTAAAATACAAAGAGATATGACATAATTATGATATGAGTACAAAAACAAAAAAATATTAAACTTTTAAATCCAACGTCAACAAGCGAAAATTGTTATTCAACTTGTGACAAACAAACTCTTGAAACCCACATTACATAATATTATAACTCAAGTACGAATGTATTATATTCCATTTTAGTCCGAAACGGGCCCACGTACGATACGCCAGGTGGCTCAGAAATGTATAAAAAATAAAACTCTCCCCTAACTAAGGAGCGTATTAAAAAGTAATTTAGAAAGGTAAAGTATGATGATGTTTCTGGAAAAGTGTCTCTCCCGGTCTGTCCATTCAGGGGAAAAATTAAATTTTAAATTCAAATGTAAATAATATATACGTTTGCATATTATAGTCCTAAGCAGTCTCTATTAAAATATTGTGCGCCTTTTGTGGGAAACTTTTTTATTTTGAGGCTGTGAAATCATCAAATGACTTCTCCCGCTCTGGGCGGAGCGGAAGGGCGTGTCAGACTTTTACTGACCAAAACCCACCCGTGTTCCTTCAGTTGCCCGTTGCCAAGATCCTGGCATCCTTTTCGGACATTCCCGAATCCCTGACAGGCCTTTTGTGGGAACCTGGGCTGGAATCCTTAATACAGGTTACCATGTAACCTAGCTAGGACGCCAGATTCAATTCTGTTTATTGTTACTCTTGTTTTGATTATCCTTTAATTGAAAAACTTTATCTATTGTAACAGACTGAGACAGACACTTTTTGAAATTTTGAAATATAAATTCGGATTCTTTTCTTTTTAGAAATTGTGTGTCTCATTTTAACATATTTAATGCAGTTCGCATTCAATTATAAGAAAATAATATAATTCATAATACTATTCATGGCAGTATTCCAGTGCTATAACTATCCGTCTGGACAGTCCACTAGAAAGCCCCATAAAGCCAGAAGGGGACATTTACGCAGATAGATGGGCCGATTTAAACGAATGAATGAGTGAAAAAAGACACGATACAATGCTTTCAGATTTTCAACGAACGACCAAAATCGGGTCGAATATGGAAAATTCTTTGTTAAAATATCAACTTTTATGGAATGGTTCCTTTTAGTAGGTAAACGACAATAGTTTGCCAAACGACGTGGTTTCGATGGCGAACGGAACTTTACGAAACCTGTTTTCGATGGCACGGGGCTTCAACGTAGACAAGTGCTACGAACGCTACGCTCGTAGCGCTTGCGTAGCGGCCTACGAACACTTCATATTTTTTTGTTCATTTTACTCTTTTTTGAGCAATATGAAGAAAAAACAAAACTGGGAAACATTGTTATGGGGATTAACAAGAAATTATGTTTAATTGAGATCCGAAAAGGTACAGATTGTAGAAAAAAATCTGAAATTAAGTCCAAATCCTTAGCGATTCAAACAATGTCCATAGAGTTCTCATTAAAATGTATATCACGTACAGAGCCTATTTGTTTCTGTCTGATGAATCTGATTGGATGATAGCTCAATTAGTCTGTGTGAAGACGTTTAATAATTAATTCTAATAATTAGGCATACGTAGTCTAGATCCATCTATAAGACTGTAAATTAAAAATTACTTGTATTTACGCCACGGCTTCTTCTCATGGGGTAGTCAGAAACTACGGAACACCACCTGGTACGATCCTTAAAATACTACAAACAAAAAGAAGGTACTCTACTCAAAAACCTTCATTGACTGACAATAATTTAATTGGATCCCAGGAGTGGCGATTATTAAAAACTAGCTGCGCCCCGCGGTTTCACCCGCGTAAGTCTCGATCCCGTGTGCATTTCGGGATAAAAAGTATCCTATATCCTATTCCAGGTCATGGTCTATTCATGTGCCAAATGTCATTCAAATCCGTTCAGCCGTTTTAGCGTGAAAGCGTAACAAACAAACAAACTCACCTTCGCATTAATATAATATTAGTTAGGATTAGGATGTACGACAGTTAGCCCCGCCACCCATATGCTCACTGGCTAATACATATTTCACCATGGCATATTCTGATAATCTCTTAAGTAAGAGAAAACTAGGCTAAGAAATCTTATAATAAACCGTCCTCGAATACGTCATAAGTATTAAAATAGTGTTAAAAAAAAAGGGGTTATACCAGAGGAACTCGTGGCTAAGTAATAACAGCCGGATCGATCCAACAGGTTAAGCTACGCTTGCCAGGGTCGGTCCTTGGATAACCATCTTTACATACCGAGACTCCTCCGTTGCTCGGAAAGTATGTACATACAGCCGTTTGTCCCGGCTGTCATTCGTGAATCTTTGACAGTCGCTATGGGTCGTCAAAAACCCGAAAATCCGACAACCAGTCTCACCAAGGGGTATCGTATTACCGAGTTACGTATTATCCATATAAAACACTGGTATTCAGCCGCATCTGGTTAGAATAGAAGCCGACCCCAACATAGTTGGGTAAAGGCTAGGTAGATTGATTTACAGTAAAAAAAAGTACTTACTTGATCAGTTAGTTATACGCAATGTACTCCAAAATATTCGTACAAGTTTTAAGAACGAATATTGCTAAGCAGGAAGAGTCACAGTATTATCTAAAAACGATAACCCATTTATTTTTTGATTAAAGAATATAAAAAGCTGCTTCAGAGATAAATGGAAAAGAAAATAGAAACAAATACACATGAGTCTGTTCGTAACTTTACACAACTTAATTTCTATCTTAAAATCAAACTGGAAAGGTTCAAAATGGAAGTTCATCTATATATTTTTTTTATCAATATACACGTATTTGGAATACTGCCATGTATATCAGTGACTGCACATGACGTCGCTTACCTCACGGTACCTTTAGCGTAGTGGATCAGTAGGTCAACTGTATAAAAATATAGGGAGAAAATACAGTGTTGTAAAAATGCCGTGTTTTAAACGAATATATTTTATAAAAAATGTTTTAGAATTTTAGAAGCTTTAAAGTTAGGTGAAGCGATGTGAAAAATTTTCAGTGTTCTGGAAATTGTATTAGGGCCTATAATAATTAAACATAAGGCGGAACATAGATTTTTTGTGTAGCGACAATAATGTAACGGTGTACTAGAGCTACGGTTTTGTAAAAGAGCGGTGGCCGCCACATAGCGTCTGCTGTTCACCGGCGAATGATGTCACTAAAGTGGGTGATAGACGTGCGTACTTAAAGTACGCGGTTTTTAAGTTCGCGACCTTACTCGGCTCGCCGTCGGTGACACACGTGAAGCTTCCTCAAAATTTCATTGTCAAATCGGCTCGCGGCAATGACAGACGGGCGAGTAAGCTCGCCGAGCCATTAGTACGCGTACTTGCTCGCACGTCTATTACCCCTTTAAAACGTTATTGAAAGTAAGTTGGAGTGTTTTCGTAATCAAACTTAAGCCCCGCTGCCATAATTTTAATGACAGCCATCAGTGCGGGCGTCATGTGGCGGCCACCGCTCTCGTAGGAAACCGTAGCTCACACTCTGACATGTTTGATTAAAATTGGAATTAGTCCAAAAAAATACCTACCAGAGTGTTACGTAATCAATCTAAGTATGTCATTAGGAGGATTAGGTAACTATATACCTTAGGCTTGAATTCCTCTTACGCTGATGTCGGTCGCGTACGCGTAGCAACGTATAGTACGCGCTGCGGACGTCAGCGTCGTCGCAGTATGGTGCTATATAGAGCACAATGTATATATGCACGCGCGAACGACGTACGCGACCGACAGCAGCGTAAGAGGAATTCAGGCCTAAGACTTTTTTGTAATACTCACCATAAATTCTGCACATTTAACAAACTGTCATTATGCCTATTTTTAATTCACAAAGTGAGATTAAAAATAAAATACGAGAAACACAAATAAATATTACAAGAATAGTATTAAAAAGCACTGCAAGAGTATTCTAGTTCATTAAGTTAATCTAACTTAGCAGACAGCTGTGCTGCGCGGGAGTTTGTTGCGCCTCTGCTTCTTTCCAGCTAAAGTACTAGGAAGTGGTGAAGGACGGGCGTTTTGTGGGACTGTTTTATGTAATTTTGACGTTAATAATAAAAACTAAAACCCAACTACGACTAAAAAGGTATAAACAAGACACCAAGGACAGACAAATTAAAAATCCGGAGTCGAACGTGTTAGGGCATAAATCGAACAGATTACGTGTGACTCCGGATTTTTTATTTGTCTGTCTGTGGTGTCTTGTTTATACCTTTTTAGTCGTAGTTGGGATTTAGTTTTTTTTTTTTTTTTTTTTTCATTCTTTTGGTGTTATAATATATATTATATTTTTGAAATGTGCTCATTAAACCCTTTCATTTGATACCTAGCATGGTACAATTAAACAATATTTTTTTTCAAGTTTATGTCGTCTATAGGGCGCCATTTTTAATTTAATGTGTCGTCACATGGCCTATAACCAGCGGACGATCAAGAGGCTTCCAACAATACCTCATTTGTTAAATTGTGATGAGTGGTTTAGATATGAGGGAACAGATGAACATACATACATACATACCGGTCAAAATCATAACCCTCCTTTTTGCTTCGCCGTAGTCGGGTAAAAAGAGGTGATTCTCTCTCTTCTTCTTTCTTCGATCTTTCTATTTCTACTGTTCTTCTGTAATTCCCCTGTATTATGCCCCCTCGAACACCCATTAACCAGTGTCGGACCATGGGCGAGCCATTCAATATTAACGGCCTTAAATCCTCCCAATTATCCATGACGCGACACCAGCCAGGCCATTTGACCTCCGAATTAATGCTTGGACGTCATCGGACCTCCCAATGGGTCACATACTGTGGATACAGTGATCTATTGGTGAACAGATCGACAATTTATGTCTGGGGTCATTTGGGTACTGGTTTAGATGTTAACTAGCGAATTAGTGGTACAGCATGCGTAGGATGACCACCGTAGAAACGGGTTTTGTCGACGGAAGAATAGACAAAATGACAGATTGTGATTTTTTATCTGTCATTTTGTCTATTCTTCTGTCGACAAAACCCGTGTCTACTGTCTGTTAAGGGGTAACATATTGGTTTGACGGTATCCTTCTTAGGGTTGGTTTACTGGATTTGTCATTCCAATAACCATGTACCTAGGTCGCCTTTTCGTATGGTAGGCAGAAATTACAGAACGCCACTTGCTACAATCTTTGCTTTTTTCTTGATCGGGATTAATGAGTGAATAATCGAATTATTTAATTAAAATGCTCTTTCCTACCTATTCTGTATGGAAATAAAACTTGCGACCCGCAAAAGCTAAAGCCAATCCATCCACCACCATCACTCAGCCACTTCACATATCGACCTGACTATAAAATATTGATATTTTTCATAGGTAGGTACATATTTCAAGCACACAGAGTGGATAAAGAGGCAGACCTAAACCACATCCGTTTTCTACTTTAAAAAAATATATATTTTTTCTTTCCTATTCTTCCCTATAGTCTTCCAACTCCAACTTTCAATTTAATTGAACATTTCCAATTCCATTGATCCATAGTCAGATAATCTAAAGTACAATCCATCCAGTACACGTTAGAAGGGTCCGTTTTATTTAAATCCCACATTGTCTAGACCTGTTTAAATATATAAAGCCTCCAAGAGACTTCTCTCGTTCCTATTGGTCCAACCAAATGGAATTTGGTATTTGCAGCATACGTGATCAATGTGGTTTGACCTCAAGTACTAGAGATACGTCATATTAGGGTTTCACTGAAAAAACCTGTGCCTTGTCGAAGAAAAAGAGAAATAAATTACAAAAAAAAAAACAACTGACTTCCAAAAAAAACACTAAAAAAGTGAAAAATAACTTTAATTTCGGAAGTCGATGTCTTTGCTTTTCAATTTCCGTTTTTTGCCACCGACTTCCGAAATTAAAGTTATTTTTCACTTTTTAGTTGTGGTACCTACCCCACACAAATCCGAATACCACTAGGTACCTGCTATGTAAATAACAGAGAAGGAGTCAAACAGGATATCGTCTAGATAAACTAAGTGGGAAAAATACGTAATATTGAAGCTAACTCAAAAATTACGCAAGCAAAGTTAATAAAATTTATATGGGACCTCGGAAGCATGACCTAACAAAAAAAAAAGAATCATCAAAATCGATTCATAATTGGCGAGTAATCGCGTAAAAAACATACAAAAAAAAACATACAGACGAATTGAGAACCTCCTTCTTTTTGAAGAAGTCGGTTAAAAAGGGTAAAAATCATCAGTTTTTAAAATGACTTTGACGTTCCTTTGCCCTACCCATTTTGACACTCATACATAATATTAGTAGGTAGTGGTTAACGCAATCAAAATATATTAATAATATACAAATATATACCTAATATGTAAAATGTGTCTTACTATAAACATGGCAATGCCGCCAGTCTCTTGGGTACATTACCAATCGACAGAGATGTGGAGCAATTATTCGACGCCATATTTTAGTTTGTAAATACCTACTTTTACTTATGTTAGGTTATTATAATTTTAATTTTCATAATTTTTAGTTAATTTAGTTCAAGAAGTGTATTCATCTATACATATAACTACTTTTACTTATGTTAGGTTATTATAATTTTAATTTTCATAATTTTTAGTTAATTTAGTTCAAGAAGTGTATTCATCTATATCTATACATATAATAAATCTGTAGACGAGGCGTTTCTGTACAATGAAAAAAAAAAAAAAAAACCTAGCTGGAGTGTCCAAGAATAACCAACAGATGCCATTTCTACCATTTTTGGAATTTTTGTCTGTTTGTCTGTTTGTCTGTTTGTCTGTTTATCTGTTTGTCTGTTTGTCTGTTCGTTTGTTTGATTGTTCCAGTATCACGTAAAAAGTACGAAATCAATATGGTTAACTTATAAACTCAAATATTGTGTGTAACTCGATGTTTCATTTAGTTTTTGTTTCATCGCAATCGCTTCAAAATATCAAAAGATATAAGAGTTTAAAGTATTCAAGAAGAAATTTTCGTTAGGTACGTAATGTAGATACACGTAACGACATCTATTGTCGTAAAATGACACTAGCGTAAAATCAGGTAGGTTTGTGAGAACGTGTGTAACACACGATCATAATCATCATATGTTCACATACTTCGCGCGGAAACATAACGCGATACATTGTGAATTTACCCAATCTAAAGTTTGGTTAATTCAAGTTTTCCAAATCCATTGTTTGGTAGTAGTGCCATAGGTGGCGCTATCTATCTTTTAAATCATGATACAAATATTAATAATGAAAAAATGGTGATAAATTTTAATTTCTTAAAAATTGTAGATTGTTACATCGAGCAAAAAGTGAGTAATTAAGGCACGAACGCGCTTACTAAATAAACACGAGTGCATTAATTACTCACTTTAGCAAGGTACGTAATCTACTTTTCTTTCAAGTACCAATGTACCTGCTGCGATAAAATATACCTGCTCAAGGTTAACTCAACTCAATCCAAATCAAGTTAGGTCAAGTTAGGTCAAGTCAGGTCAAGTCAGGTCAATTCAGGTCAAGTCAGGTCAAGTCAGGTCAAGTCAGGTCAAGTCAGGTCAAGTCAAGTCAAGTCAAGTCAGGTCAAGTCAGTCATGGAACCCTACATCTTTTCTACATACCTTACAGAGTGTTCGAACGTTTTCCCATATATTTTGACAGTATCACTTCGTGCTCGATAGATGGCGTTGTTCATTTAACGTCATTTTCTGAATCGCGGTGTTAAGAGTCTCCGTAGAAGAATGACTTTCGCCGAATTCATAATTATTGAGTGTTAGGCTCATTTTGAACACATAATCCATACTAATCGATGCTTAAAAGTATAAATTCGATAGTAACTCTGTCTGTCTGTCCGTCTGTAATTCTGTATGTTACCTTTTCACGCCTGATCCACTGAACGGATCTCGATAAAATTTGGTAAAGAGATAGATGGCATCCCGGCGAAGAACATAGGCAATTATTTTCTCAAAAACAAATTTAAGGGGGGGGGGGGGGATATAGGGGATGAAAGTTTTTATGGGAAACCTATCATTTTTAGAGTTCCGCAGTCAACAAGGAAGCTTTATAGTTTCGCCATGTCCGTCTGTCTGTCTGTCTGTCCGCGACTTAGCTCAAAAACTTTTAATCGACCAACTTACATGTGCAGTTGCAAAAACCCAAACATTCTGTATGCGAGAACAAGTTTTTTAACTACAATGTTTTTTTAACTACACTTTGAGGGACAGTAAACGCCCATAGACGTAATGACAATAAAACTTTGCGAAAGTTTGTTTGATAAATTAATTCATCCCAACTTCGGAACCCTTCATTGTGCATGGTTCGACACGCACTTGGCCAGTTTTTTTTTAACTTAGGGCTGTGAAAATTTATGCTTTTTGTAACCAACAAAGAGTTATGTTCTTCTAAAATCATCCCTCATGAGGGTAAAAACCCTTCTTTACCCTCTTGATTTTAAAATTCACATGTAAGTACTTATTATTGACATTTTTGCGGGACTCTCTTCAAGAGCGTTAAGGGATTGAGAATATAGTCATAGTCCGTATCTTGAGAATCTGTCCACTCAATCAAAAGTTATTACTACTTGGCTCTTGGCTTGGAACGAAGAGTTTGAGTTTACCAGTGAGTACTTACTCGATAGATGGCGTTGTGCAAATGATGCGATTTTCTTAAGGGGCATGCGCCGGTAGCCCGCGAAATTCAAATCTTAAGTTTTTTGCCATTTGCAAGTCAGTGTCAGACAGGTTGTATGTTAAAATGAAATTGTTTATTCTGTAAATAGGTTATTGGAATCACTTTTACACGTCGTAATAATATCAAAAAATGTAAAATTAAGCTAGATGAGGTCGGCGTTTCCTATCTGACTACTCTGAGAAGAAAGGCCGAAACAAACTCAGTCTCTTTTAAAGTCCGGACTTTAAAAGAGACTGAGTTTGTTTCGGCCTACCTAGGTCATATATTGGCATATTGGTCAGGCCCTATGAGGGCCATGTAGATTAGAGTCTGAAATGGTCTTTTGAGGAATGAACCACACAGATTTGAGTGAACCTGTCCTGTCACTGCAAGCATTTGTCAGTAATAGTGGAGCTCAGCTCAGAACTTAAGGAGCTCAACGACTCGACGAACAATACCAAAGAAAGGACATTTGTGTAGGCTCATAAAGTTCTCAAATTGCCAGACCATTGTTAAAACTAACTGAGAACGAAAATTCACATTCATCCTCACATTCACAATAATTCAATACTTTACAAAGTAATCATTTGTCAATATCCTACATATAATATTCAATAATGTGAATTTGTATATAAAACTGGTAGGTATATTTTGATGATTTTCCATAGTACTTATTCAAAATGTCACAATGCCAAAATGACAAAATGTTAGCAGAGCGAGCAGCTCAATCCCTTTTTGTCTTCTAGATAATCTGAAATTGTATAGTACCCTTTTTTACAAAGTTTGGTTTTAATACAGCTTTTAAATCGTTTAATGGGTAAGTTTCGAATGTCAATATGAATAAAATATGATTCGCGATCGTAGCAAAGTAGCTTTACAGAATAATAACCATTAGATACAGGAATACAACTCCTGCAATATTAGTTAGATTAGATAAATAAATATTTAAAACAATTGCGACTCATTATTTAGATCAACATAAAACTTGATACTGACCTGTAAAAAGCAAAAAACATAAGATAATTTGAATTTCGCAGGCTCCCGCAAAGCTTTCGCCTTAGTTTCCATCGTCCATACAATATGCCATAGTTTTTTCATTAATCTTTATACAATATTTTTTCATTAATCTTTCCGACAGTTTCATACTGCTGTCCATACTATCCACACTATCACCACAATATAGATATGGACTACCACTAATATATAAAGTTACTGGCTGTCTCATGTCTGTTACTTTTACGCCGTAACGCCAGACCACGTGGGTTATGGGACATAGGATACTTTTATCCCGGTAGCACATTCCCGTGGGATAATTTCCGACATCCACGCGGGCGAAGCCGCGGGCAAAAGCTAGTAGGTAATAAAATCTAACATTCTAAAAAAACAAAGAAATTTTTTAAAGAACAATAACTTATTTATCTACGTTGCGTAGACTCATGAAAGAGTTATAGAGCTATAAATCTTGGTTTATCCAGTATTAGACTCAAATGATCTGCGATAACCTAGATATAGTAAGACAGCCGCCGCTATACATGAAATTATTTTCTTGTACGTAAGAATCAGCGCACACAGCAGCAGAATGCTCGAGCATGTAAAGTTTTGAGTAAAAATATGCGCGAGCAAAACGCCCGCCGCAGGGAATCTCTTATACGCATTTTTACGTATTTTTAACCGACTTTTTCAAAAAGGAGGAGGTTCTCAATTCGTCTGTATGTTTTTTTGTATTTTTTACGCGATTTCTCCTCCAAATATAAATCGATTTTGATGATTATTGTTTTTCGGAAGTCGGTGGCAAAAAACGAAAATTGAAAAGCAAAGACACCGACTTCCGAAATTAAATTTATTTTTCACGTTTTAGTGTTTTTTTAATCGGTTGTTTCTTTTTTGTAAAACATTTTTTAAATTATTATCTCAATAATATGTTTTTCATTATCTTTTCTGTACATTTAACTACAAAAAATACAGTGTATGTATGAATAGAAAATACACTTTGTCGATATAGGAAGCGGGAACAGCTGCGGATATTGAGATCTTAGCTCGATTTCCAGGCAGGATGAAAAGTGTGGCTTTGTGTTTTTCAATTTCCATCGGTTTGTTCGTGTCATATATATATATAGAAAATGGAGGATATAGAGAATGCAAAAAAAGATAAATATACCTACTGGAATAAATAAATGACAGCATGCGTAGCATAAAAACCATAGAAACGGGTTTTGTCGACCGAAGAATAAACAAAATGACAGAGTGTCATTGTCATTTTGTCTACTCTTTCGTCGACAAAACCCGTTTCTATGGCGGTCATGCTACGCATGCAGGACTTCACTAGGGCTATCTAGCAAATTTTAATATGCCTACAGTTCATAAATCAGGTATATATTATGCCTATAAAACTAACATAATTACATAAAAATTTTGTATCTATCAAATAAACATATGTGTATGTGTATCTAAGTATCTATAAAGGCACGCACACACAAAACATTTCTTACACAACGTTCCATATATACCCAACTCAATATTAGGTCTTCTGGAAACCTATCACATGAGATAGCACAATAAAATCCAAGCGAACAGTAAAATTAATCAAGAAATCACAGTAAAATAAAAGAATAAATCAGCTGAAACTGACAAACAAGACAAAACCATAAAAACATGGAGAAAAAACGACGTAATAACATGAATTCTTTCGATTTTCGTTTACATGTATTGAGAAACTGGTATTTACATGAGCGTTCATTTTATGTGCCTAGTATAGTCACGATCAAGAAAAGTTCAGAAGTACCTCATCCAATAAAATACCATTTCAGCACTAATCTACATGGTCTTTACATGATCACATCGAAATTATGTCTGGACTTTAAAAGAGACTGACCTCTGAGCTTGTTTCGGCCTTTCTTCTCATATCAGAGTAGGCGGATAGGAAACGCTTACCTCATCTAGTTTAAAAAAATATGATTAACGTGAAAAACATTTTTACAAATCTACTTAAAGAAATAAAATCATAATAAATCTTAATAAAGTAACATTAGAAATTAATAATTTATAAAATACTAGCGTCCGCCCCTGCTTCACACGTTTTTTGACTTGAAAAACCGTTATAATACAGCTAATATATTACCCTAAGCAAGGTTGAGGTGGTGCAAATGAGCTTAAATTCGTTACTTTTCAATTTATGATAGAAAATAAAAAAATAATTATGAAGCTGACTGTTTTTTTTTGGTGTCGTCAATGCATCATCATTTGCATAGTCCGCGTCACCACTCAAATCCGATAAACGCGGCGCACACTAGTCCATGTCATTCCATCAAATTGCACTAACAAAATGTATGTAATTCCACAATTTTCCGCTGGACTTCAGTGATGGCGCGGGCTCTAGTGTAACATGATAAAGTTTTAAGTAACTGTTTGTAATGAAAACCAGCGTCAGACAGTATTTGTCTGGCGTAAATGCTGAAATGATGAACGTTTTTGGCGCAGCCGTGAGGTACACACATTTTTACTTTTAACATTATTTTCACTTTTTATTTTGTGTTTCACGAACTGTGTCCAAATAAATGTTATTCTTTCTTTCTTTCTTTAAGTATGGCCAAGATGGCCCTTCTTATCACATCTACTTAGTGGCAAGGTAGTAAAATCTCTAAACTGGAACGTGTATAGAACTACGTCACGTTATCCGCGAGCCCAATAACTTATCTGATAGACATTTTTATGTAAGGACCGAAAAGTATGGCGGTTTAGCCCCATATAACTTGGGCAATGCAGCTATGAAACGTGTGGAGGAAATACGTATTGTATTCTAGCACTATGCTAGGATAGGCTTCGAATATGTAAGAAAAAATCAGCTGTTCCATACATTTTTATTACCATAACTCGTCATTTAGGGAACCGCTGATTTCTTTTCGCAATTTCAGGTTTGGTCTCATAGTAAAAGTTGTTCGTAATGATGAGTAAAGTCACGTTTTTAAGAATCGGTCACTAATTACCAGTCACCCTGTATACTATGTAGGTCTGAGTGGGTTTTTCCACTTCTCAGTAGCAGCCCGGAGTTTGCAGTTGGCGGTGTGACACTTGCGTGTCTCGCCGATGGTTCTGCGCCTGATTTGTCTCCGGTCGTCCGGACTTGTGTGTGCGCACACACTTGTGCACTATAATATCTCCCGCGCCGATGGCTCTAGTCCAATATTGGGCGCCATGGCCGGAATTCAATCTCGAGGACTAATACCTAGTATCGAAGACAGGATACCTGCATTTTTTGTAAAGTATAGCTTAAACTTTTACTGTACACCGTAACTGGTGGTCTCCAAAAAATATGAGCTCATTTTCCGCCTCAAAAGACCAATAATTTTGCACCAAAATAATATTCGAACTACTTAAATTATTCATCCTAACATCTCCTTTCTCATCTCGTGACGAAATGTTATTATCTGGCCGCCTATGAATACATAATGGGCGCTATTATACCCAAGGGCGTCTGAAGGGCATGTAAAATAAGTATAAGTACAAATAAATGAATACGCCAATCAATCATGTTATTATTCTTTCATCCATCAAAACATATGAAATGTTTTGAATTAAAAACAACGTAATGGTTTGTATTGGACTCATTTTTTGTTTTGTTTTTATTTGAGTGGAATCCTATATTTAGGTTTACCAATTTTATGATTGATTGATATGACAGCTTGTTAATTAAATAACAAACACTACAGGCGAGTGTTAAGTTATTTGTACCAATCAAAATCAAAAAGTTTTATAACACAATATCATAAATGTTCGCCTTATCAATTAAAATAGTTGAAATTACTACGTCCTGAAATAGGATGGGGTTTCAAAACCAGCCCAAAAAAGCATTTTTTATGTAAATGAAAATATTTTTCCTCGATAGCCAGTTTCATAGTTATGATAATAAAATAATAATAAAATAGAAAATAAAGCTGAAAAAAAAGCATTAAAAATAATGGGAAATTAGCTTCACACTTCCTTGTCAGTAATTTGTTGTGTGTAAATCAATCCTAAAGAAAATTTAACGTGGAGGAAGTGAATACTATTTTCTTTTTAAATTATTTTTTATTTTAGCCTACATTGGCCCACTGCTGAGCAAGGACCTCCCCCAAATCCTTCCAGGCATCCTTTTCCAGAGCCACCTCAATCCAACCTTTGCGGTACTCATCTAGGTCGTCTCGTTACCTCTTCCTGGTATATATAGTACACCCACATTTCGCCAGATATGTTGAAGTCCCATGTGGGCTGTAGTCTAGATGTGCCCAGTTGATGCCAATAGGGACCTATTGTCATCAACCGGGCACAACCGACTTCAACTCCGGGCTGCTACTGAGAAATTCCGATGGGAAAACCCGATTGTCACATTACCCGACCTGGGACTTGAACCCAGGACCTCGTGCTCAGCAGTAGCGCAAAAAGATAATTAAATGTACGGCATATGTTGGCTGGGTCCTTGTAAAAAGGAGGACTTCTTCAATCTCGAGCCGAAAAAAAAAACTTGCTTATGATTGAAAAAAATCCTATCTGAAACTAAAGTTCTAATGCGTTTAGATTTAACCGTGTAAACAAGATTTTTCCTACATAAGTAGGAAAATTTATAAATAATTCTTTATATTTTAGAATATAACCGCCTTATTCATAAACGCTGCATAAAGTTAAGTTATGAATTAGCAACTGTTTAACCATACATTTCGACGTTTATACGTCTCTTTAACTTTAAGAAACGTTTACGAATAAGAGGGTTAGGAATTATTTATAAATTCGTACTTATTATTTCAAAATATTTTACCCTTATCACTTCTGTGTGTTAGTGTACTTTTTCCTTAACTTAAAGGCTCACACAAACAGGCGCGACGCGACTTTAACAAAACGATTTCTGAGAAAACTTCACGGCGAATAATGCGGCGGCGTCGCGTCGCGCGACAAGCCGCGCCTGTATGTAAGAGCCTTTATTGCATATAATTCAAAATATGCGAATTGCCTAAAACTTTGGCATTTCTGGGACCTTTGGGTAGGGATCTTTTTTTTTTTCTTTTTGTGGGTTGGAAATCATCAAATGACTAGGTACGCTCTGGGCGGAGCGGAAGGGCGTGTCAGACTTTTACCGACTAAAACCCACTCGTGTTCTTTCAGTTGCCTGTTGCCAAGGTCCCGGTATCCCTTTCGGACTATTCCGCAACCCTGGGTTGGGTTGGGATCTGGATTACCTTCATGCGGTACACCAATAGAAAAAAAAAAAATTGATGTGTCGATTCGCCCGTATCGGGAGAGTAAATTCGTGTGAATCAACCAATAAGCTGCAAAGTTTATTTGAACTAAATGTGGATACATAAATAAATGAACTGCTCAACAAAATAAATATTAGTTTAAAAGCCACAAAGTTATTCAAATTGAAATACGGATAATTAACAAATGACAAAACATTTAGTTTGTAATAACACCGATTTATTTAAATGCACATTCATTTAACCGCGAAATGCTCTAATTGTAGAGATCATAGCTTTATTAACAATTATGCGGTCGTTAGCCAGTTTAATTGGAGTTATTTGATTAAAAACTCGCGTTAGTAAAATATTATCTATTGCATGGTTTCCAGTGAATTGAATGAATTCCGCTGGATGCGGGAAGCACAGAACCGGTTGAAGTGGCGGTGCTTGGGGTAGGCCTATGTCCAGCAGTGGACGTCTTTCGTCTGAAATGATGATGATGATGATGAACGAATTCCAAATATAAACGACTCATTGTTATTACTATTAAAAATGTTTCATTCAATCTGCCTAATCTTTACCCAATTTTGAGTCAGCTTCCAATATAACCGGATGCAGCTAGAATAATTTTTATGGAGCGTCTGCCTATGTGACCTCCACAACCCAGTTACTATACCCCTTGGTAAGACTGGTCGTAGGTAAGACTTTTGGGCTTCTGACTGTCAAAGATCCACGAATAACAGCCGGGACCAATGCGGTTTAACGTGCTTTACGAGTCACGGAGGGGTCTTGGTATGTAAAGGATGGTTACCAATCCACGAACCGACCGCGGCAAGCGTAGCTTAGCTTTGGATCGACCCATGCAGCTGTTATTATTTAGCCACGATCCAGAATTAATATTTATATATGTGTATATATATTATAGTAATAATTATCGGTGCTCGGCTGATATCTAGCTAACCGTGCGGCAGCGCACCGTAACACGTCTCAACCCTAAACTGCGTGTGATAGTCTCCCCCTCCAACGTTTCTCCTGTTAGCTTAGCTTAGATGCGACCAAGGATGTGAGTCGGTACAGAGGCCGTTCCGTCACTGAGGCGCTCGAGGATGTATGTAAACTCTTTAGCTGGTTTGTTTGAACGCGCTAGTTTCTGGCACTACCAGTAGGATTTAAAAAAAAACGTTTTGCATTTCATAGCCCAATTCTCGAGGAAGGTATTTAATATCACGCTATAACCGTTAGGCGCCGAGCAAATAGAAAAAAAAAGAAAGAACGCTGAGCGAAAATGAAGTAAAAGCGAGGGCGGGCGATGCGATGTGACGCGGTGAGTCGGGGGCGAATTTCACGCGGGCGAAGACGGGGGCAGAAGCTAGTCCCGAAATAAAATTCTCGTTTCTCAGCAACTTTCAAGAGATTATATGAAGTCCCCCACGGGAATAGCTGTAAAAGGATAAATGTATATGTCAAAAGGTGGGACAGGAACAATTTTATCGCATAATAACAATTTCATTATACTGTGTATAGTACAACTATTTTTTTTAATGTCCCTCGGCAAACTTAAACTATCAATCAATCTGCCTAGCCTTTTCCCATTTATGTAGGGGTCGGCTTCGAGCCTAACCGGATGCAGCTGAATACCAGTATGTTACATGGAGCGACTGCCTATCTGACCTCCAAAACCCAATAATTGGGTAATACGATACCCCACACAAACGTATGTTATGTTTATAGTTTTAGTTTGCCGAAAGACAAAGAAAATAGTTGTACTGTATACCAATCCATTTGTCTCCTCAAAAAGGTGTCTGGAGAATTTAATAGTACTTTTTTTTAGTTAGCTTATATTGTGTCTTATTACAGCTGGGCAAAGACCTCCCCTTTTTTCTTCCAAAACTAATAGAAAAATTATAATTTTTTCAAGATACTTTTGCTATTACTTAAGTTTCGTATAGAGGCCGTTTTCTTCTTTATTTTTTAATATAAACATACATAAACCCACGCCTTTTTTACATATCCTTCGTGCCTCGGAAACCACGGTCATTTAAGCCGTTGGTCCCGGCTGTCATTCGTGGATCTTTGACAGAAGAGGGGGGTTTTTTGTTTTGCGGGTCGTCAGAAGCCCGCAAGGTTGACAACTAGTCTTACCAAAGGGTATCGTATTACTCAGTTACTGGGTTGTGGAGGTCAGATAGGCAGTCGGTCCATGTAAAATACTGGTATTTAGCTGCATCCGGTTAGACTGGAGGCCGACCCCAACATAGTTGGGAAAAGGCTAGCAAGATGATAAAGAGTTGAAGTTTGTTTTGGGCACTGCTAGGAAAAAAAGGTTGACTGAAAATTAATAGAGATTTGCGAGAGATTAACAGACGAAAGAACAGAGATTGATTGACATAAAACCACGCCTTCTTACCATTAGGCAGAACATCACCTGCTACGATTCTTACATACTCTTTTTGCTTCGTTTACTTACGTTCATCACGCACGCCAGTTGCTAGTACTACGCACCTGATCTTTCTGAAGAACATCCTACTTCCTACTATATCCTACTATCCTACTAATCCTACTTATATTATATTACCGTCTATCATTACTGACAGGACTATTGTTGCCAATAAACCTGATATAGTAGTGATAGACCGATTAGCGCTCCGCGCAATGATAGTCGATGTTACCATCCCACATGACGTGAACCTCGTGAAAGCCGAGAAAGAGAAACAAATAAAATATCTGGACTTAGCACACGAGGTTGTCGACATGTGGAATGTGAGCTTGGCTATCATTGTGCCGATTGTCGTAACGGCCAATGGCCTGATAGCCGAAAGCCTCGACCAACATCTCTCGAGGCTCTCGTTAGGCGGTTGGATCAAGTGCCTGATTCAGAAGGCAGTACTCCTTGATACGGCTCGCATTGTGAGGACGTTCCTGTCTCTGCAGCCCTAACCACTGGTAGCTTGGACCCTGCTCCCGACACCGGCGGACTTCTATTTTTTATATTTTTAATTTTTTTTTTTAATAAAAATATGTAAATAGATAAGAAAATATTATATTATATTATTATTATATTAAATATAAATTATAAATGTGAAAGTTTATGTGTTTGTGTGTTTGGATGTTTGTTACTCAATCACGCAAAAACGGCTGAATGGATTTGAATGAAATTTGGCAAACAGATAGTTTATAACCTGGATTAACATATTTTCATCCCGATATTCCCACGGGATCGAGACTTACGCGGGTGAAACCGTGGGGCGCAGCTAGTCACTAATAAAGGTCACTATAATTATGTCCTTTTAGGGCGTCCTCCTCCCCGGGCGACGTTTTGACTCACATCTGCCTCGTAATTTATTCGCATGAAAAAGAAATAAACAATCGCAAAGAAGAAATAAATCAACCATTTTGTGACACTAAATCAGTGAGCATGTATAATGTTTCTACAATCTTGTTTAATTCGAAGCTACACATTAGGATTCTCTGTGAACTGCCATCACAAACACGATTAAGTGGACAAACAGTCCCGCTAATGTTATGCCTCTACTAGATACAGGATGGGGACGACAATTCTAACTTTATATTATAAAATGCGAAAGTGAGTTTGTTTGTTTGTAAAACGGCCGAACGGATATTAATGAAATTCGGCACATGGGTAGACCATAATCTGGAAAAGGACATAGGCTACTTTTTATCGACATACCACGCGGGCGAAGGTGCTGCTGCCGCTGGGGCTTGTGGCTAAGAAATAACAGCCACACGGGTCGATCAATCAGGTTAAGCTACGCTTGACGCGGTTGGTCCGTGGGTGACCATCTTTACATACCAAGACTCCTCCGTGCCTCGGAAAGCACGTTAAGCCGTTGGTTCTGGCTGACATTTTTAGATCTTTGACAGTTGTTACGGTTCGTCAGAAGCCCGAAAGTCTGACAACTAATCTTACCAAGGGGTATCGTGTTACCCAGTAACTGGGTTGTGGAGGTCAGATAGGTAGTCAACCCGTGTAAAATACTGGTATTTAGCTACATCTGGTTAGACTGGAAGCCGACCCCAATATAGTTGGGAAAAGGCTAGGCAGATGATGACGCGCGCGGGTGGAAGTTAGTACTGCAATAAATTAAACTTCGCATCTATACCTAACTTATGGTGATCCCAGTCTAGTAACAAAAAGTCAATTTGATCCTAACTTTAATATTATAAATGCGAAAATGAGTTTGTTTGTTTAACGGCTGAACGGATTTGGATGAAATTTAGCACATGGGTAGACCTTGACCTGGAGAAGGACATAGACCTTTTATCCTGGATCGCAGACGAAATCCCAGGCAAAAGCTAGTACTTAATAAGTATCCAATTAAGTAGTCACGATTACGTACTAATAGTAGTAGATAGTACCTATATAATATACCAGACCGTACCAGACCGTATTTCGGCCACGGGCGGCCAATCTCAATGGAGACTAGCCTTCGGCGCGGTAGATATTCTAGAGCACAAGTGTGGACGCAGACACAGGTGCACTCTCTCTTCCCTCACTCTGATAGGCCCATGGGACGACAACCCGACACGACCGGAGAGAGATCAGGCGCAGGACCAACGGTTTAACGTGCTTTCCGAGGCACGGGGGTATCACACCGCCAACTTCCAAACTCCGTCAGCAGATAGTAATCGCTGTTCGAAGTTATGGTTTTTTCCAGCAAATTGACTGCAGTGGATCTATTTAAAAACTGATATAGAAAAAAAACGAGTGTGAATGGTAACGGCCAAGACGTAGGTTGTAGGTTCGAACCCTGACAGGCGCTTTACTTTGTGTAAATTATTTCATCGCCACTGCTCTCAAAACGGTGAAGGAAAACATCGTGAGGAAACCGGCATGTACTAGAACCAAAAATTCGAAGACTTGTGACATCTACCAACCCGCACTGGGCCCTCGTGGTGGATTACGGCCCGCTCCCTCTCACAGAGAGGAGGCCTGTGTCCCAGCAGTGGGAACATTATAGGCTGATTATGTGTATTATGTATAGAAAAAAAAAATGGGAACCATCAAATTGTACGCACCTATACGTAGAAAAACGCTCCTGTTAAAAGATATCATGTTATGTAACAGGTTGATAACATAGGTATGTATATTGTGCTATATTGTCGCTCGTTCGATAAAACTCTATCAAAACGTGACAAAGGATTTTGTTTAGTTTTTTAGTAATACCATAAGCCATCCAATTTTGATTTAAAAAAATATAGTGGCATATCTATGGCATATACTTTTGCGTATGTCAGGTATCTAGTTTGCTAAAAATCTATATTATATTCGGCTATACGGATTTTTAACTCATGCTGAAAAAACTATAGGTAATCTAAAAAACTAAACTATAGGTCATTTATGATTGACGTTTTTTTTCAAAAAATGTTTCGTTTCACATTCCGCACCTTTATTTGCAAGATAACTACCAGATTTATTTCTCAGTTCTAGTCTAACAGTCTCATCTATATCTCTCTTTATCTATACATAATTATCTACATGTCTATATAGTACATTTAATAAATTAAATTCACTTTTCGTGTCTGTCTATGTCACATTGCTCTTCTAAACCACGCAACAGATGTTGATGAGGTTTTAGAGAATTTATTTCGGAAGATTTATGTGTATAATACGTTAGTATATAAGTTACATATACCTAAGAAATCTCAATGTTTTGTGAAGCGTAAAAACCGTGCGAAGCAGGATTGGGTCGCTAGTCACTAATTGTAAAACAAAGTCCTCCGCCGCGGCTGTCTGTCTGTTCGCGATAAACTCAAAAACTACTGCACCGATTTTCATGCTGTTTTCACCAACGGATAGAGTGGTTCTCGAGGAAGGTTTTAGTATATAATTTGACAAGCGGGCGTAGCCGCGGGCATCAGCTAGTCCTACTATCCTACTAATATTATAAATGTGAAAGTTTGTGTGTTTGGATGTTTGTTACACAATCAAAATTGGCAAACAGATAGTTTATAACCTGGATTAACACATAGGATACTTTTTAACCCGATATTGCCACAGGATCGAGACTTACGCGGGTGAAACCGCGGGCCGCAGCTAGTGTTTTATAAATTAAAGTCACTTATCGTGTCTGTCTGTGTGACCGCATTACTCTACTAAACAACGCAATGGATATTTATGCGGATTTCATCATCACTTAGAGAATTTATTCCGTTAGGTTTATGAGTATATTTCATTAATATTAAACTCGATGTTAATGTTGTTGTCGATATTTTTTCAAGTCGTAAAATTTGTGGGAAGCAAAATATAACTGATGGGAATATTGCCACATTATCTAAAAATACAGGCAATGGCAGTGATGGCCCAGTGGTAACGGCCGCGACTTACATGTTGTAGGTCGTAGGTTCGAACCCTGACAAGCGCTTTACTTTGTGTAAATTATTTAATCACCACTGCTCTCCAAACGGTGAAGGAAAACATCGTGAGGCATGTCCTAGAACCAAACAATTTGAAAACATGACATGACATGACTTCTACCAACCCGCACTGGGCCCGCGTGGTGGATTACGGCCCACTCCCTCTCACAGAGAGGAGGCCTGTATCCCAGCAGTGGGAACATTATAGGCTGATTGTGTGTGTGTATCTAAAAATAACAGAAAATGGATAAAAATCTAATGGCTAATTATATTGTCCAACTACTAAAATATCGTATATTAACAGAAAACAGCAAAACAATAGCAAATCATATTCTAAACACGGAACCAACAAATCATTCACTAAATATCATAACGGGAAGAATTCACAAAATAAACTTTTGTATAAATAATAAGTTGCTCTACTACTGTTTTATTTCTTTTACTCGTGAACTTGAGCTGCCACTAACTGAATATAAAAATATCTGTGAAGTTTCCCCCAAAGAGCGATCAATTGCGGAACTTGTGAGAAGTTTTCTCAATCACACTCCCGCTTTTTATTTACGGCTGTTATATTCAAATGTTCGGATAAACATAAACAAAAGGCTGATGACATTTTGATGGTTTTTCGAACGTTTACACGATCTCTTTTCGTGTTGTTTTACTGGTTGAGGCGTTAAACAAATATTTCCTTCTATCGTACTAGTTAAATAAATGGGACACTTTGTTTGATTGTTTATTACTTAAGTATAACGTACAATAAAACGGCTGAAAAGGCTGCAATTAAATGCAGGAAAGTGTTTTTTTTTAACTTTGCTTGATCCATAGACTATCTTGCTATACTTTTTATCGACATACCACGCGGGCGAAGCTGCTGCTGCTGCTGGGGCTTGTGGCTAAGAAATAACAGCCGCACGGGTCGATCAATCAGGTTAAGCTACGCTTGCCGCGGTTGGTCCGTGGATGGGTGACCATCTTTACATACCAAGACCCCTCCGTGCCTCGGAAAGCATGTTAAGCCGTTGGTTCCGGCTGACATTTGTAGATCTTTGACAGTTGTTACGGGTCGTCCGAAGTCTGACATCCAGTCTTACCAGGGGGTATCGTGTTACCCAGTAAGTGGGTTGTGGAGGTCAGATAGGCAGTCAATCCATGTAAAATACTGGTATTCAGCTGCATCCGGGCTGCATCCGGTTAGACTGGAAGCCGACCCCAACATAGTTGGGAAAAGGCCGTTATATTCAAATGTTCGGATAAACATAAACAAAAGGTTGATGACATTTTGATGGTTTTTCAAACGTTTACACGATCTCTTTTCGTGTTTTTTTTACTGGTTGAGGCATTAAACAAATATTACCTTCTATCGTACTAGTTATATATATGGGACACTTTGTTTGATTGTTTATTACTTAAGTATAACTTACAGAAAACGGCTAAAAAGGTTTCAATGAATTACAGGAAAGTGTTTTTTTAACTTTGCTTAATACATAGACTATCTTGCTATTGTTTTTAACCCCCGACGGTAAAAGAGGGGTATTATAAGTATAACGTGTGTATCTCTGTGTCTGTCTGCGCCATCGTAACTACCAAACGGCTGAACAGATTTTGATTTTTTTGGTTTTGTTTGAAAGGAGAATTGATCGAGTGTTCTTACCTATAAAAATAATCGTTTATTAGATGCTTTGTTTTTGTCGGGGTTTTAATTTTTTTAAATTTTGTGTTTGTTCACCTACTGATAGGTATTACAATTATAAAGTAGGTAAATCACTCTCTTCTTCTTTTCGTGTAGTGACTAACCTGCAGAGTTTTAAAACCGCCCAAGGTCCTCTGGCTTGGCTTCACATGCCGTTGAGAAATCTCAACCCCCACCACCACCACAACCTACACCACTTAGGTACCACTAAGGATTAGGTACTCAATGAAAACGTTACTGTTAATCACTTAGTTATGGCACATACATACTTAGTGCATAAGCAAGTGAATGACAAAATTCAGCTACAGTTCTAATTTAGTTAAGCTCGGATTCCACCAAAGCGAAGATGGGCGGAGATGTGCGACGCGGACGGGAGAAAAAATGCTTAAGGCCCGGTATCCACCAAAGCGGAGAGGAGAGGAGACGAGAGGAGATGTGAATAAACCAATCCGATTGCTAAGCCTCTCCTCTCACAGCTATGGTGTATCTACCGAAGATGTGCCGAGATGGGTACTGGCTAGACCGAGTAGAATTGTGTAATAATAATAATAATAATAACCCCACCGCCGTATCTCTACGTTGACGTCGTGGAGGGGCTTGCGCGCTCCGGACTCTAGGTCTGTGCCGGTAGAGTTTACTTTGCCGGAACGGGCCTAGAGTGAGGAGCCAGACCAAGAGAGATACAAAAATCAGCAGGGCAGCATGTGGCGAGCTGTTGGGCAGTTGCGACCCCACGGACCCGATCTCCCGGGAGAAGTCTTGTTCCTCACCTCTGGCTTGCCTTTATTGGCTGGCTGGAGTGAACACTGACGAGGAACAGAGCTCCCACCTCATTCTTGCCTTCATTGGCCGGCTTGAGTGGAGACTCGCAAGAGCAAACGTGCTCGGAGGAAGGAAGTGTTCCAGTAAGTGCTCGTAGGGATCTTGACCATCTTCCGGGCTCTGGGATTGTTCTGAAAGCCGTGGAATACCTCTCCACTCCTCAAGCACCTCAGAAAGTGTTGCTCCCTTGTCGCTACGTCACTATGTGCTAGCGACTGTTTTCGGGGGCCCATTATTGAGTGTGCAAGTCACCCCCTGCCATTTTATCTTTGTATTTTATATTTAAAAACATTGGTCAGGCAGGGGCCATAGTCTTCCCGTAGTTCAAAATTACCAGTTCACTAAGCCACCTAAACCCATAGCCCAATATCTTTGTTTCCATGTTCTGCAATAGTCCTACACCAACCGGGGGTTGTCCTTGGCTGCACTTGCACAGTGCGAACAGGGATAATCGTCGGTTGGTGCACCATTCCATTTTAAAATTGTCTAAGGGGCCTCTGCAAGTTGGCTTCGGACCCTCGCACGCCTTCCAAAGATCCGGGATCCCAGGGTCCCGAGATGTATAAACATGTATAAACAAATAATAATAATAATACCATTTATTTCAGGCGACACAGGCCCATAGAAAAATACCTTAACCTAGACATACATATTATAAATAAAAAACTTGTGTTAATAAATAAGGCTTAAGACTATGTTAGTAGCACTTCACTTTGCACTAGCTTGTCTTGTTTATGTGCTGTCCTGTGGTATTTGTCCGCGGAAGCGACGGAACACCACGTCCTGCGGCCAAAAGTCTTCTTCCATGACGAGGGGCAGATAACAGTTCGGTACACGCACCACGAACGCCTTGAAGTTGACGTTCCGGTGTGATTCTAGCAACTGCACCCTCGGCGTATACCTGATCTTCTGGCGCACGTACTCCACGATGTCGTCCGCCTTAGTGGTGTAGTGCAGGCGGGAGATGTACACCGGTGTGTTCGGCTTTGCGGCACGAAGGCTGGGATGTGGGCTCCGTAGGAGCTTTACCGCAGCGGTTCTTATTAGTTCGTGATCGGCGCTTCCTCCTTTGCACCGTCACGAAACCGTGAACATCATCAGTCCTATTCGATGCCTTTTCCGGCATGGACTTGATATTTGGAGCGCCTGGGGCACTCGCGGTGACGCCAGCGAAATTCCTTTGCCGGGGTTTCGCTAGGGCTGCAGACACTGGCAGCGGGACGGGGCGAGGCGAACGGGCGGCGCTGCGTGGAGGAGCTGCGATGAAGGACGCGGGGCTGCGGGGCGAGGGGGCGGTACGCTCTGCAACCTCAGCAAACGACGGATGCGCTGACGGCGAAACTGCTGACGCGGAATTTGACGACGATACATCGAGGTCAGCTCCGCGACACATGTTTACTTTAGAAGCATCGACTGATGACCTAGTTACCGCCACACTGTTGCGCAACTCGCTAAATTCTTTGCGCAAATCGGCGACGGTGTTTTGGGATGCATCTAATTTCGCCACAACATCGGCGAGGCGGGCCTTCAGAAAGACAATGTCCTTCAGAAGGCTGGTTACATCGACGTGGTCGAAGGTGACGGGAGGAAGCTTGTGTAGCTCCTTTGCCACAAACGTCGGCACGTCGTCCGGGTCGGTCTCCTTGAACAGCGTGATTATGTCTTGCAGGCTTCTCTTAGTCCCGTCACGCCGGCGGGACACCATCTGGTCGCGCTTATTAAGCACACTGAACAACAACAGCTTGGCAGCAGCTATGTCATCTTCACTGAAGTTAGTTGCGCAGATTTCGACAGCGGACACCTCGTCCATCACATCCAACTTCTGCTGCAGAAACGCCAGCAGTTCATTCGCCACAAGTTCATTCGTCATGGCGAGTAAATTACGAGCGACAGCTTGCGCCGCGCTAGTCAAAAACACAGAAAATGCAAACACGTCCGCATTGGAACGCGGGACAAGCGAGAGCGGGTTAGAGCGGGTTGATGCGAAGCGGCGGAACTAGAGGTGCCGCTCGACGCACGCCGTTCACATCTCCTCTCGTCTCCGCTGCGCGTTGTCGTCAGCTTGTGAGACACAGCTCACATCTCTGTTTTGTTCGCGCTAAGCAAATATGAGACATCTCCTCTCCTCTCTGTTCTACGGTATCCACTGAAGCTAAGCGGAGACGAGATATGTAAATAACAAAATCTTATTGGTTGTTTCCAACACAGTCTCCTCTCGACTCTTCTCCGATTTAGTGGAGTCCAAGGCTTAGTCTAATTCGTTTATTCAGCTTGACTATACAAAGTGAATAAATAAGCTATATGCATATAGCAAACCGTGTTTCATCCTATCATTGTGATTACGTTAACGCCGAGGATTATATCGATAAACGTAAGCTTACAAGGATTAGCATCAAGTCACGTACCCAATGCATGACACGCTTTGTGCATACAATAATACAAATACCAGAGACAACGAGATAATGCATCGTCTATGAGCACAGATTCATAGAGGATGCATTATGTCTCTGTCCAATGCATAGGCATTGATGACTGAAGGACCATTAGGTATTCGACCATGCTTCGTGTGTCACTTTGTGCTTGACAATATTATTAATTGGTGTGACACTAAACACTCACTCACTCACTTATAAATATTAAATTACTAGCTGCGCCCCGCGGTTTCACCCGCGTATGTCTCGATCCCGTGGGAATATCGGGATGAAAAGTATCCTATGTGTTAATCCAGGTTATAAACTATCTGTTTGCCAAATTTAATCCAAATCCATTCAGCCGTTTTTGCGTGATTTTGTAACAAACATCCAAACACACAAACACACAAACTCACAAACACAAACTTTCAAATTTATAATATTAGTAGGATTTTTCTTAAAGTACGCTGTACAGTGTCTTAATAATAGTTTGCCGCACCGGTCGACGTCATTACGTCATCGCCGGCTGTCACTGAAAACCAGCGCTGGGGCTTGTATAGGGTCGTAGCATAATGCTGAGCGATAGCCGTTTTGCGTGGATGTGACGCATGTTTCCCCCAACCTTTTCTTATAATTTTCTTTCTTGCTTCATGTTTACCGCAAATATTTTCTTTCCTTCTTCTTTCTATACAAACTAATTGTAATTCAATAGAGTGGTTGAAAACCGAATCAAGATAAAACAAATAATAATTTC
This sequence comes from Lithophane ornitopus, assembly GCA_948473465.1. NCBI lineage: Eukaryota > Metazoa > Arthropoda > Insecta > Lepidoptera > Noctuidae > Lithophane > Lithophane ornitopus. Next base: position 12,629,608 of record OX419622.1, on the reverse strand, counting down.
TTCACCACTGAAGTCTTTAAAGTCGAGTTCCAATTGTAGTACCTATTCAGACAAAAAAGAATCGACATAGCTTGCCGTCCAAGGCGGAGGCTATTCGTTACATTGCGTCGGATTGTTAAAAGCAGCCAATATCTAGATTTCTAGAATACCTACGTCATTCTTAACCTACAAATAAGTAACTAAAACGAAACCCCAAAATAAATCCAACAATACCGCCAGACGGGAAGCATTACCTTTCTAAACAGGCTTTTCAATGTGACAGTGGTCTTTTCACCCACAATAGGCCAACTTAAATACGTCGAGACTAATGACTTGAAAGTTTTTTTGGAAGAAAAAAGCCGAACTGGGAACAGGCGGGGCTCATTCCGAATAATTCGGTGAAAGGAATAGATACAGAAGGCAAAAAGTTCGGGGACTTGCGCTGATCTGAATAATAATAGTGCGGCTGACTTTTGAGTAAAATGTTCAAAGGGTTTTAAAAGATTTTTGGTCGAGGTTTGTTTTCTCGTTTTTAACGCAAACTGTTTTATTTAAATAACCAAAGTATTACAAGAAGGTTACTGAAGAAGGCATTTCAAAAACATGATGCATGATTAAATATTAAACAAGCCAAGCTCCAACCTTCGCTGTACTCAATTAAAATAATGAACAAAATAGAAAAAAAAACCGGCCAAGTGCGAGTCGGACTCGCGCACGAAGGGTTTCGTACCATTATCTATAAAAACGGCAAAAGAATCATGTTTTTTGTATGGAAGCCCCATTAAATATTTATTTTATTCTGTTTTTAGTATTTGTTGTTATAGCAGCGACAGAAATACATCATATGTGAAAATTTCAACTGTCTAACTATCACGGTTAATGAGATACAGCCTGGTGACAGACGGACAGACAGACAGACAGCGGAGTTTTAGTAATAGGGTCCCGTTTTACCCTTTGGGTACGGAACCCTAATAAAAAACGGCTTTCCTCGCTAAATCAAAAAACCAATCAAGTACTACATTAAAGTTACAAATTACTTTCTACGAAAAATTATGGATATCAGAAATATATTCCCTATTGGTCTCTTCAAATACAAGTAACTCTTCAAATACAATACTTCTTCGTGATTAAGCCACACATACGCCAACGATGCTGAATGCGGCAGAACAATCACTTACTCGCTAAAATCCCGGAGGAATCGCTGAGAACGGACACACGGTCCCGGATTAACCGCTCTGACCAACCTGTTGTGACCGGACGGTGTTAACATTACCCACTTACAGCATTACACGGTTAGGAAATGTTGGAATGTGGTTTGGACTAGGATGCGGATGTAAGGACCATTTTATGTGATTTGGTAGTCGTTGTCTGATTGTGATATCCAAACTTACATTATAAAAGCGATTGTTTATTATTTGTGTTTGGATGTTTGATTCTAAATTATGGCCAATATAATTTTATAAATATAATTTATTTATTGCAAACCACACGTTACGTACAAGTACACACAATCCATATAGTATTAGTTTTAAAAACTATGTTAGTAAAACTTACAAACGAAGATAACAACAACGAATAATTACGTGGCCCAAAACCCAGTGCCTCATCAAAGGGTTATCCATCTTGTAAATCAATGTTTTTAGGCTTAAGACTACTAGAAATAAGTATAAATACGACATAAATGTACCTTAATGTAGATTGCAAATATTTAGGAGGAATGTATACGTTAATGTCCTTCAGGTGTACAACAAGTTACCTAATTCATTTAAGGAACTACCCATCCCAAAGTTAATATTTTGTGTTTAAGTATTGGTCATGGCGTGTGGGCTGTTTACTTTGCTGAATTGTATAGGTACCTTTGTAGGTTTTAGGGTATTTTGGTTACTGGAAATATTATGTAAGGACATTAAGCAAGCCTATTTACCACAAAGGTGTTCGGAGAAATGGATTTGATACCTTGATTAGGAGGAATGTATACGTTAATGTCCTTCAGGTGTACAACAAGTTACCTAATTCATTTAAGGAACTTACCATCCCCATGTCCAAGAAAAAGCTGACCAGTTGGTTATTGGATAACTGCTTTAATGACATTCGCGAATACTTAGAATATTGCAAAAATCCAAGATGACATGGACTTAATTTTTAAAGTAACGATTACCTAATTTATTATATAATAATACCTACTGATTCTTATTGGAAATATTTGTAAATCACTATTATTTTTACTTGTACTGAGTCAAGAATGACAAGTGAATATTTGTAGACCATATATTTTGTGGTAGAATGTAAGAACTAAGAAGAATACGAACACCATATTATGTAAAACTACATTCTTACAAATAAATAAAATTCTAATTCTAATTCTAGGATACCTCCTGTTGTTATTTTTGCTGCTTCTGCGCAAGGTACCTATTATTGATGCTGTTCTCTTCCTCAATTGCTCAATGGCTATAGATTTAATTTAGCACACAGGTAGAACATTGTTCTGGAATAAATGGCAGCATTTGAAATATTTTGTGTAAATAATAGGCAATGTTTTGTTCTAGCGCCTCTTCTATCTTCTATCTTATAAATATCCTAAATCTTACGCAGAATAATTTTGAGAACAAAAAAGACGGAACATTTTAGACGATACGAATAAAAATATCACTTAGCATTTAAGGGCGATAGTTACCTCACTGACCTTGAGCATGTGGGCGGAGCTAAACTCCCTACTCCCCGAATACGTAAAACGCGTGCGGTGGCACGCTAAACTAAAACGGCGATCAAAGAAAATACAAGGGCGCAGAGTTGCGCGCATAGGACGCCTATTTTGCCTACGATTCCAGAAAGGAATGGCGGAGATGCAAGGCTGACATTTGTATAGATAGATACATAAGTTACGTATATTTTAAGTTTTTACTGGATATTATTTTTTAGCATGTCTTTGGATGAAAATAAAAGGTGTATCTTTTTATACACGTGATACTTTATGTTCGCATAACTTGTCAAAATGTCGAACAGCTGATTATTTTTTTGCGATTTCAGGGTTGTTCCCATATACACACGGCTACACATCAAGCTACACATTTCCAGTTTATGCAGATCTCGCATTGTATAGAATTTCCGTACAACGCGAGTAGCCGTATGTACAATGACCCCTTAAAATATTTCCTACCTACATACCTACCTACCTACCTAGGTATGTATGTAGGTAAGTATGTATACTTACCTACATACATACCTAGAATACCTATCTACATATCTACCTACATTATACCTACATACTTTTATATCTACATGTTGTACTTAGTAAACGCTCAAAACTCCAGCACAGACCTACATAACATAGGTTTTTCTGTTGCATTTAGAATACGCGTCATAGTGGCAACCTATTCTTACCATTGCATTGCTAAAATTCGCGTAATTTGAACATGTATTTGTAGCCGTAAGGGATAAGCAATGGATCCGCAATCTTAGAGGTTCGGGATCGAATCCGAATCGATTTTTGTTTTTTGAAACCATTTATTTATAAGTATTTTAAGCAACAATGTTAGTTATTATTTTAACTATTTATGTTTATTTATAATCTATTCATTCTTATTTTTTATTTTTTGTGAAGTTTAATATTTGTTATTGTATTATTATTTAACTATTTATAGATATCAGTATTCAGCAGACTTTATTGAAAACTAATAATATGATTTAGACTTTATGCATGTTTTTTTTTAAAGATAAAGTTGACTTAAATATATAAATAAATGACCGAGTAACGTGCTCGACTTTATTGTGTTCATACGATACGTTACATTAACAAAAAAACATGCATAAAGTCTAAATCATATTATTAGTTTTCAGTAAAGTCTGCTGAATACTGATATCTATAAATAGTTAAATAATAATACAATAACAAATATTAAACTTCATAAAAAAACTAAAATAAGAATGAATAGATTATAAATAAACATAAATAGTTAAAATAATAACTAACATTGTTGCTTAGAATACTTATAAATAATTATGATGGTTTAAAAAAACAAATATCGCTTCGGATTCGATCCCGGACGTCTTCGATTGCGGATCCATTGCTTACCCCTTACGGCTACAAGTACATGTTAATTTTACGCGAATTTTAGCAATGGAATGGTAAGAATAGGTTGCCACTATAACGCGTATTCTAAATGCAACAGAAAAACCTATGTTATGTAGGTCTGTGCTGGAGTTTTAAACGTTTACTAAGTACAACATGTAGATATAAAAGTATGTAGGTATATGTAGGTAGGTATTCTAGGTATGTAGGTAGGTATTCTAGGTATGTATGTAGGTAAGTATGTAGGTAGGTATATAGTTAGGTATGTAGTTAAGAAATATTTTAATGGGTCATTGTACACACGGCTACACTTCAAGCTATAGGTACATTGCCAGTATAAGCTGACCTCGCGTTGTACGGAAATTCTATACAATGCGAGATCAGTATAAACTGGAAATGTATAGCTTAATGTGTAGCCGTGTGCATATGGGACCAACGCTGAAATCGCGAAAAAAGTGTCAGCTGTTCTACATTTTGACGAGCTATGCGAACATAAAGTAAAGTGATTTCAGGCTTGGTCCCATAGTGAAAGCTGTTCATGATGATGAGTACAATGAGCCCTTAAAATATTTCGTGTATAAAAGATACACCTTTTATTTTCGTCCAATTTTGGATATGTGAAAAAATTCACAGCAGTAGTATATAATGTATGACGAAATTAAAAGGAAAACTATCACAGCTATAGGCTATACCAGGTTCTACAAGTTAACGAGTAGGTAATAATCTACCAACTTAAATTTGCAGTTACAAAAACATGTTCTCCCGTACATTTCGTATGGGAGAACATGATTTCAACTACAATGTTAAGTTTGTTCTTGGCATAAATTCATTCCAACTACGGAAACCTTCATTGGTGCCGATTCTCTTGTACACCGAACTAAACTAACTAAACTATCACTAAAATTCCTTACTTTTGACTATGGGAATCTTGGAGCTATTCTGCCAAATAAATTCTCTAAATTTAAAACTTATTTTGACACAACTAAAATCGAATTTGACAACCGCGCGCCTCCACTTGGTACTTGTTTTCCCTACCCCGTGTTTTTTTTTAGAGCCAGAGGCGCGCCTGCACGGCAGCCTCGACGTGTTTTTAATGGAATTTTTCAGTTTTTGTATGGAAAATAAAGAAAAAACATTAAAAATAATTACCAACATGTTGAGAATTAGGGGTTTAAGGGTTTTCTAAAGGGGGTCGAAATTTTCATTAATTTTGCGATAGGACACACCGTTTTCGAGATATAAGCAAAAGAAAATAAAAAAATACAGTACTGTTTTTTGTAACTGAAGTTGAGGTGTTGGTTTGAATTTTAGTTCATGACATCTCATTTTATTCCACACATTTTTAATCGCGATATATATATATATATATAAATAGTCAGATTTAGTTAGAGGATTTTAGATATAGGACAAATTTTTAGTTTAAATCGTCAAATTCAGAATAGCATTTTCACTAAACTAATCTCAGTGCCATCTTAGTGCTGTCAAACTAAATTATAGTTAAGTTATGTCATTTAAAGTCTATTTCAGAATGAGTTTGATCGTTTGTCAGGACTATGAATGAATGAATGAATGAATGAAATGCACCGACTCCAGCGTGGCTTAACCAGACTCGATAAATCGAATGAACCCCAGGATTTGCACTAGCCCCTGGAGCCTCATGGTTCATGTGGTTTCAGAGGCCATTGCATATCAAGAAGTAGACCGGAGGGCGCGAATAATGGTAGGGAAGACTGGGACTAAACAAAATTTTAGTGATTTTTAGTTTAGTTTAGAGAATTTTGTGACAAGAGAATCGGCACCATTATGTGTGGTCCGACACGCACTTGGTCGGTTTTTCTATCTGGGATTGCTCAGTAGCAGCCCAGAGTCTCGATTTGTGCCTGGTTGATGGCAATAGGCTCGCCCCTATTACATGCGACATAACTGGCAAAATGTGAGTGTACTAACTAAAGGTACACCTTTGCCTAACCCTTCGGGGAATACAGGCGTGATGTTATGTTACATTAACATATTTTTTTGGTCTACTTATATTATAAATTTGTATGTAAATTATGTGAATGTAAATAAAAAAAGTATTAATAAGTAATTGCATGTTAAAAAAAAAACTCAACAACAAAGCGCCTACGCGCACAATTGAATTGGGCTCTCTGCAGCGAGCTAGTCTATAAACGCACATTGATACAATTCGTTCGTAAATATTTGCACTAACACACGCAAACGTGCATAGTCGGTCGATAGCCGGGGCGGAGCAGCGAGCGACACAGCCGTCCCGTAGCAATGCTAACTCGGGACTGCCGCCCGCGCCCCGCGCAGAGCACCTCTGAACCTCTATCTCTAAGTGGGGTAATATTCTTAAAAATATTGATTAATTTAGATTTATGCAACGAACAATCTGTAGTACCTCTAACCATCAATTTTTCAGTATATAAATATTTCCAAACATCAAAGCCGTTTAGTAGTTATTAGCCAACAATTGCGTCTTGGTAGATATTTTTTTAAGGCAAACGTATTAGTCTTACGAAAAAAACTGCTCGATTAAAATGTTGTACATGAATCTATGGCAAACATGTATTTTTTTCAGATCTTTTATCCAAGTCGTTAATGAGGAGTAGGCTTTTTAAATTGACCATGTTACGGTACTGAACGGGACCAAGCGCCTTAAGTAACTCAATCCACGAGAGAATAAAACGTTAAAAATCTTGAAAAGATCTAACATGAATGAAACTAAGCAAATAGCTCAGTCGTTCTCGAGTCCACTGAAGAAAAAGCTTTATTACAACATCATGAGTCAATTGCAGGAAAGGTTTTATTACAAACTTTTTATTATTAAAAAGATACTTTTATCAAGAAAAAGTCGGGTTAAAAAAAAAGGTATAAATTCAGGAAGAACACCACAAAACATCGGAATGAGTGGAGTTTCTTAATTAAATTTACTTTAGAAGAGAACTCTGTAACTGGAGTGAGGCCAGAAAATAAGCGGATGATCGTAATTATTAAAAAATAGGTTGCTCTACTTTCAGGCTTAAAAACTGTGGTTACATAATTATTTTGGCGGCCGTTCCGAGTAAATAAAAAGAGCTAAAAGTTACTGAATATAATACTGCGGCCATATTTATATTTTACGTAGGTACCTATGATAAATTGAATGCACTATTTTTCATGTTAGTTAGACCTAGATTTCATGCAATAAAAAAAAACTGGTCCTGGTCCTTTCAAATAATAGGTAAGTACAGTCACCATGAAATTGATGTTCATCCAGCCAAAGTCGAAATCAAAGTCATAATTGAGAGAATTGTCAAACCTTGGTACTTTTTACCCGACTGCCCCAGAAGGAGGTAATGTTTTTAATTGTTGAGCATGAGACTTTTGGATACTATGTAAGTGTGTATATATTTTGTGGTGTGCGTTTTGTTTCTAAAGAATAAACAACTTTTGTTTCGTTTTTTCTTTGTCTAAATAATTTATTTCAAGTATGCCATTAAAAGGCACATTTGAATGTCAAAAATTACAAGAAAATAAAATTGATTCTAGTCGCCCCTTCAAAGAGGTTCGTATAGAGAAGAATGGGCAAGAAACTTTATAGTTACTCTTTTATAATGTTTTACAATATTTTGTATACTTACATTAATATTAAATTATAAGTGAAGACGATATACCTACCTAGAACAAAATTAGTTACTACAATAGTTACAAAGTATTATATCTAAATTCTGCCAACCTTTCTTCGGCAGATCATAGAAAACTTGCCATAATTACTGGAGCCTAATGGAAGAATTGACCGAACGGTTAATTAGTAGATGAAATAACCTAATGGTGAATTAGTAGACTTGCTGTTATCATGATTTATTAACGTAATCTTTTCTCCTAACTATCTACTTAATAAAAATCATAAATTCATTCATTCATTCACTGACAGACTATGCACAGCCAGTGAGCAATAAGGAAGGATTTTTGAAAATTCACACCCTATAGGGCTCAATAGGGGATGAAAATTTGAATGAAAATTCTCATAAAAACGTCCCATCGGGCACACGACTTGTCTTAAATTTACTCACAGACTAAGCTACAGCATGAAATTTTGCACAGGAGTTCAGGAGGTAGGATTGCTTACCTTCTTCTTCTTCAGATGCCTAGCCTTTTCCCAACTATGTTAGGGTCGGCTTTCAGTCTAACCGGATGCAGCTAAATACCAGTATTTTACATGGAGCGACTGCCTATCTGACCTCCACAACCCAGTAGGTAATTGGGTAATACGATACCACTTGACAAGACTGGTTGTCAGACTTCTGACGACCCGTAACGACTGTTAAAGATCCACGAATGACAGCAGGGACTAACGGCTTTACGTGCTTTCCGAGGCACGGAGGAGTCTCGATGTGTAAAGATGGCCATCCATCTACGGACCAACCCCGGCAAGCGTAGCTTAACCTGTCGGATCAACCCGTGCGGCTGTTATTACTTAGCCACGAGGTCCTCCTTAGGTGAGCAATAAATAATGAAAAAGGTTTTTTTTTTTAATTAGAAGGTTATTATTAGGGGATAAAGTTTGCTTGGTCTGGCTCCATAAGCCTAGCATAATCAACGTATAATGTAACCACTGCTGAGGCACAGGCCTCGTGTCAACTATATTTTTATAGGACGCCAATTTCCAAGCCCCAAAACATTTATTTTCAGCTCAACGTGAAAAACGAACAATTACTCCAGCCACTTCAGTCGCCGATGAAATGTAATAGAATTTTGAAATTAAAGAATACAATATTGCATTTGAAAACTGCATGTGCACGTGCCATTTAATCCATTATTGATTTAACTTCTAAAGTAAAGATAGGGAAGAAGGAAATATTGTTCCATGAAAGTAATAAAATGAAAACAAAACCACATACTAAATACCAGTCTGTAATTGTCCCATTGGGTCTGGCAAAAACCTTTTTCCATACAGAGAAGGCACAAGTAATGATCACCACATTCACCACGCTTCCTAAATTCAGACTTATTTTTAAATACAGAGTGTAAGAGACAGCTTTCCGAAAACTAACAGGGGGCATTCAGCTCCGTATTTTGAATCCTATTCCACCGAAAATGTTCTCAGGAAAATGATTTTTATTTTTTGTATTTTTTTTTGTTATTTCAATGTAAAATTACATTCTCTGTAGGCAGCCGTCCATTTATGTAAATAAAACAGCTAAAATAAAAAAAAAACAGCAATGGATGTTGAAATACTATAACGAACAACACGTCAAATTCAAAATTTACATTGATAAATAACGCGGCGCGAGCGCTCCCCCCCCTTCCACGGGGAGTGCGGCTATTTGGGTTGTGCCACGGTAACGATACATTGCGTGTGAGGTAATAAAACAAATCAGGTTTATTGGATTCCCATAACGTTCCTGAAATAATTTCATGTACCGGCCGTCTTAGTATGATATGGTGAATTCATCCCATCAGTTTGAGGAGGGCTGTCCCTTACACCCTGTATACTTACGTCCAGCACTGTCAACAGTGACGTGTGGCTTCGTAAATATGTGTGCATTTAGTGACGTGTACTTTGATTGTAAATGGTTGTATATGTGTGCACAGAGCGGAGGTGTAGTTTTGGCATGCTTCACTATTCGCAACGCGATAGTTTCCTATTTATTTATTAAGTTGTATGCAACAACAAAAGGGTCACTCCTTGAGACAAAGTTTAAATTGTGTTATAGCTTAATTTCCAACAGCGTTTCTCAATTTGAAACACAGAAATTTCGCTTAGCAGTAGAAATAGGTACGATAGTACTACTTCTAGCGACCTGTTTCACAAGATGCTTTACAATAAAGTCTTAACAACAGCAACAACATAACATCACGCCTGTATTCTCCGAAGGATTAGGCAGAGGTATGTACTATAGTACACCCCCATCTCGCTAGTTATGTTAAAGTCCAGTGTACTAAGGGAAGAGCCTATTGCCATCAACCGGGCACAGATCCATACTCCGGGCTGCTACTACGAAATTCCAGATAGAAAAACCCAATAACACTTTGCCCGATCCAGGAATCGAACCCACGACCCGCGACCACTAGACCAACGAGGCAGACGCGGCTTTATTAATTTAATATTATTTAATTAATAAAGTTAGTGAAACTTATATTCAGTGAAACTTATAAGAATTCGAAACTAATAAGAATTTAAATTCATTTTCAAACTATAAGTATAATTAATTAAATAACAAACTAGTAGCTAAAATAATAATTTGTTTTCAAGAATCCGATGATCGAGAGTCAAATAGTGAATAGGCTGTTGGTGGCTTTCATTAGCCTTAAGTTGATAATCGACTATCAGAGATGCCCGAGTCTACCCAAAAGAATATAAACACGTGACTTTACTCATCACTATGAACAACTTTTACTATGGGACAAACACTGAAATCAGGAGAAAAAAAAACTTTTTCAGACGTTACATACCATAGATTGTTAGTAATTAGTTAGTAACAAAAATCAGTTGTTCCATACTTTATGTTCGCTAACTTGTCAAATTGTAGGGAACAGCTGATTTTTTTTCGCGATTTCAGGTTCGCTACCATAGTGAAAGTTGTTCATAATAATGTGTAAGTATGGACTTAAACCAAATCAAACTGGTTGCTAATCTAGTTGTATCATTTAATTTAACTTATTTGTATGTCAAAGATTTTTACACACTCACACACTGTCTTATTAGTACCTATACTTTTACAATGTTTGTAAATAAGTATGTGAGCACCATGTATATCACATACTTAATTAATTTATTTGTCATTGCTCCATTTTTAATTCTTTTTACCTATTGTTTTACAGTAATCGTATTCTAGGTGCATCGTATTCACATGAAATTATATGATTGATGTATACAAAATATTGTAAAACATTTTTTTTAAAGTATAACGGTGGTGTTTCTTTCCCATTCTTCTCCATACGAAAACTACCTTTTGGAAGGGGCAACTAGAATCAGTTCAATTTCTTTCTTTGTTTTGACGTTCCTTTAATGTGCCTATTTGAAATAAATGGTTTGACTTTGAAACACTTTATAGGGTGATTTACAGTACAATTTTTTATTATTTTAAGTTTGATGTTGTTTCTCTAGACGACAAAGTATTTTGATTGCCGTGCACAAGGTTCTCAAGCTATGAGATTGGGAAAAACTGTCAATGAAGTTAACCTCTGGCAACCGCATTTCAGAAGACAGTCGTGAACATACAGGAATAAGTAAAACTTTTAAAGCCTCCGAAGGTGAGTCTCACACATAATAACTTTCATAAAAAAACTTTTTTAATCTCATTTATATTCATAGACATGTACATACGAGCTCATTCATGATAAGTGCCTAATTCATAAAGTACTGACGAAAAAGGTCGCGATTTATGTCCAAAAGTTCTTTAGTGATGAAAAAGCTAGTTTGTTATCCGAGGTTGTTATATAACTTTGAATTTTGATGAGCTGTCGGTTGTGAACTCCCAGATGATCTGATTATGGTAATGTCTTAAAGTGAATGTGTGAAGTCTCGCATTTTGGACATTAGATGGAACGAAAAAAATTCATACCACAAAGAAAAAACACAATAACAAAATAGGAAAAGTTGGGGGAAAATATGCGTCACATGCACGCAAAACGGCCATCGCTCAGCATAATGCTGTGATCTTATGCGAGATAGCTACACAGCACTTGTTCTCAGCGACAGCCGGCGTTAATACCTAGATCATCATTTTTGCAACAAAAAAAAAAACTATTTCTGTACATACCTACCTCCCCGCGCTCCCATTAGATGCAACGGGTTCCTCCGACTTCTACCCGTTGATTGTTCTACCTTGTGAGGGCCTGTAATATCTACGCTGCTCTGATCTTTCACCATATAGAATACACCACCTTCAAGACTTTCTTCGTGAATATCCGATTAAAGGTCCGATAAAGAGTGTACTCCTAGCTTGAAGTAAACAGTAATTCCGTAACTTCAACCAAAGCAGCATAGTATACGTTGGGGTAAGTTCAACGCTGGGGTAAGACCGTACGAATCAAACTGTTGTCAACATTCAAAAATATTGCGAAATTAGCCGGGAATTTGATTCGTACGGTCTTATCCCAGTGACAACTTACCGTAGACACTTATTGGTTTATTATCGTTCCATTTCTTCGTGAACCATGACATTTATCTCAAGATATCACAATTAGGGACGAAGGCATCGTTAAAGGCTTTGATACGACCTTCCACTAACAAGCCACCCAGACCGCACCTAAACCCCTTTATCCGATATCTTGTTACGGACAAATATCAAACGCTAGTTAGCGAAACATACTGCCATAATCTTAACATTGTCATGATAAATTACTCGTGCTTGCTTATTCTATATAGGGAAGTATTTAACTTATCGTCTAGAATCCAGTTAGACTGGAACCCGATCCCAACATAGTTGGGAAAAGGCTAGGCAGATTATGAAATATTTTTAGGAGCGAAAATTGAAATGAGGAGAGTTATTGGATGTTTGATTAAATAAATGCTTTCTATAAACAAGGTATGACGTCAGGATAAAATGATCCCTAGTTAAGTTTGAATGATCACACGAATCTGTAAAAGTCTCTGAGTAGGTCGAAAGTTAAGTTTTAATCTAACTAATATTATAAACGCGAAAGTTTGTAAGTATGGATGTATGTTTGTTACTTTTTCACGCAAAAACTACTGAATGGATTTGGATGGGCAAACAGATATTTTACAGCCTGGATTAATACATCAGATAATTTTTATCCCGATATTCCCATGGGATCGAGACTTACGCGGGTGAAACCGCTATGATCACATAAATTAGACACACAGATTCTTTTTGATTCAGAAAACTAAAAATCGAATTCTACTAATTTGTCCAACACTAAAATTAAGTATTTATTGGAAACAAAGTTGAGAAACAATCAACAATCAAACAACAACATGAACTGTTTCTGCAAAAAAATTTTGCTCATCTTTTGTTTCCAAATGAAAAGGCTAGGCAGATTGATTGGACCGACCGAACCTAGCCTTTTCCCAACTATGTTGGGGTCGTTCCAGTCTTACCAGATGCAGCTGAATACCAGTATTTTACATGAAGCGACTGCCTACCTGACCTCCACAACCCAGTTACCTACTAGGTAACACGATATCCCTTGGTAAGACTGATTGTTAGACTTGGGCTTCTGACTACTCGTGATGACAGTCAAAGATCTACGAATGACAGCCGGGACATACAAAAATATATGGCTAAAAATATTGTGCAACTTTGTTTACCAGATGATACGAGGCAGTATGAGCACATTAAAACGGATATTGTACATCACAATCCTTGTTTTTGGGGTTTAGGAACCAGGTATTACGTATACCAGTCCATTCAATTGGTCGATTGCAGTCCGGCCCTCGCCGACTTAATATTATTCAAAGTTAATCTCATCACCGAGACGCTTTATAATTAAAGCGATGAATCTATTTCTTTTATAATATAATATAATTCATCATAATTTAATTAACTGTAATTGAATTCAATGAAAATATGGCGAAAGTAATTAGGAAAATTACTATAGATAAGTAATTTTATGTTACGGAAGCTTGTGAAGGACGTCAAAGAAAAATAATTAGTGTTTATTATGAAAAACTTCAAGTGATGTCTGACCCGATTAGCAGATTAAATATTTTTAAGATGGGAAAATTATTTCTGTGGAAATTGTTGACTTAGTTTTAAATCCGCAACCCATTTGCGTAACACACTTTCTTTCATAATCTGATCTGAGTTGCGCGCGCATTCCAATGTGCCTGCACGGAGCTGCACGATCATATTAAAATTGGTAAACAAGACTTGACCATTATTTCTCAGAACATAAGGAGCATTTTTTACAACTTTGAAGACTTCACACTTTTACTGTCAACATTAAAATTTGAAACGGATATCATAATTTTAACCGAATGTAGGCTACACACGAATAAACCTATACCTCAACTTGATAACTATCTCTCTTTTTCAACTACTCGTCAACTAAATCAAAATGACGGTGTAGTACTTTACGTAAAAAAAAACTTAAAACCTAAAGTTAAAGAAATAAACCTGACTCATGCTTCATGTCTACAGTTGGAAGTACTTAATAATATTATTCTAGGCGTGTACCGATCCCCATCCAACCCAAACACGGAAATGTTTGTAGATTCTCTTAGTACTCACCTCAATACTTTAACTTCTCATAAAAGTATCATTATAGCGGGGGATATTAACATAAATCTCAAATCCAAAGACACTGAGCCGCCATATGAATACAGAAATAGGGTAACCTATTTAAATATGTTATCACTATACGGAATACTACCTGGACATACTTTACCTACACGTGAATCCAACTGTTTAGACCATTTTATGATCAAAATAAATAAAAAGAAAATATCTGCTTCTATTGCTATATTACACACTTCCATCACCGACCACTTCACTACCTTTCTATCGTTATCTAAGCTAAAAACTAAAGTTATTACCAGCAAAACTAAAATATCTTTTGATTTTGATCAAGCCTTAAACCACATTAGAGAAAATAATATAGCAGACCTACTGTTATGTAATGACCCGGACCATTTAACTGACCTACTAATATTATATATAAATTAACTGATTCTATTAATCAAGGCACTGTTACTAAAGCCATTCCTAACAGCAAGCGTATTGTTAAGCCATGGATAACTGCCGGTTTACTAAGATGCATTAGGAATCGCAACAAACTCCAAAAAAAAGCACGTAACGACCCTTTTGATAATATCCTAAAAATAACTTACCGTCGATATCGCAACTACTGTAATAACATAATAAAAAAGGTAAAAAGAAAATTCGAAAGAGACCTACTAGCTAATTCTGTAACAAATAATAAATTATTGTGGCAAAACATTAAAACCTTAACTTACACAAATAATACAAAAAGTCATAACACTGAATCAAATTGATCTGACAAATGAGATCAAATTCAACTGACTCTGTTAATTTAATTAATAACTACTTTGCAAATATTGGCAAAGAGCTAGCCCAAAAAGTTCAACCTTCAGCACACAACATAAATTCTTTTAATTCTGAAACACTGTCTACACAGATAAACTCGTTTGTTCTTTTGGATACGGATACCGAAGAAGTCGATGGGGTCTTGATGAGCCTAAATTCTGACAGTGCACCCGGCTGGGACAACGTGTCCACAAGATTTTTAAAACATATTAGACAAGATATTGTTCCCATAATAACCCACATGGCCAATCATGGCAGCTTCCCTGCACCACTTAAGCAATCTATAATCACTCCTGTTCACAAGTGTGGGGACAGAGACGATGTCAACAATTACAGACCTATATCCATCTTACCAGCCATATCGAAAATTATTGAAAAGCTTATAAACAAGAGGCTCTTAAAATTTCTACACAAATTTAACATCTTAAGCAGCTCGCAATTTGGATTCAGGCCGGGATTATCAACCGAGGATGCAGTTACTGCTCTTAGCTCCCTAGTGACTGGTAATCTGGATAGTGGTAACAAATGTCTGACGGTTTTTCTGGACCTAAAAAAAGCGTTTGACACCGTCTCTGTTCCTGTCCTCTTGAACAAATTAGAAGCGTCAGGTATAAGAGGAATTCCACTTAAAATGTTTACCGACTACCTCTCGAACCGGAAACAAAGAGTTAAGGTAGGAAAATACGTTAGTAACGATACAAAAGTCACTTTCGGTGGGCCTCAGGGAAGTGTGCTTGGCCCTTCATTATTCCTCCTTTATATTAATGACCTCTGCAACCTTAAAATAAATAACGCTAGAGTTTTTTCATACACTGACGATACTGCAGTAGTGTTTTCTGGGAAGTCTTGGGACGATGTTGCTAGAAGTGCTGAAGCTGGTATGACTGAAATTGCTAAATGGCTCTCAAATAACTTACTTACACTTAACACAGCTAAAACAAATTACATATGTTTTAGCATATTATCACACAGGACACAACCAAACCCCGACTTTATTATAAAGGTACACGAGTGTGAAAATCAAATTAACTGCCTATGTCCAACATTAGTCAAAGTTTCTCAAACCAAATATCTTGGTATTGTTGTTGACCAAAGATTATCTTGGTACTCCCATCTGGAACAAGTTACCAACAGGATTAGAAAACTAAGTTGGATTTTCAAAAATTTAAGGCATATCGTGCCAAATAAAATAACCGCTAACACAAATAAACCCAGAAATCTACTCAATGAAATATACATAGCTATAGTCCAGTCTGTCTTAGTATATTGCATCCCCATTTGGGGTGGGGCGGCTAAGACTAAATTCATAGACCTGAAGCGGGGACAACGGGCTCTAATAAAATTAATGTACTTCAAAAACCTAAGGTACCCTACACAAAGTCTTTATCAAATAAGTAATTTACACTATGTTCGCAAACTATATATAATTAAAACTATTCTCAGGAAACATAAAACTCTTAAATTTGATCCCAGCTTAACCTTGAAAAGAAGAAAGGATATAATAGTTGAAGTTCCTAAAACTAAAACCAAGCTCGCCCGTATTCAATACGACAAACGCTCAGCTCAGCTTTACAATCGAGTTAACAAAGAGATCTACATATACAATAAACAATTAACTGACAGTAAAAAAATTGTAACTAACTGGATAAAACCACTTACTTATGATGACACGGAGAAGCTACTGGAATAAAATAAAACCTTACACTTAATGCTCTCATCTTTCGTACTTGTCGTATACAGTCTGATTCATTCATTGCCACTTACACTCACTCTGTATTTTATATTAAATTTAACAAACCCTCACACTATCACTTAACTTTCATACACACCGATGCTCACATTCAACATTCAAATTCACATTTACACACCTTTATACTCACAGTAACACTCCTTAGTATTCAAACTCACACACCCCCATTTTCACATTTACACACCTTCATAGTCATAGTCACATTCACACACCCTCATACTCACATTCACACACCCCTACTCTCACTCACACATTTGCATGCTTCTTGTATAGTTTAAATTTTCTCTTTTTATTTTAAATCGCCTGTTTTTATAACACTTAAAACAAGTAATTTTATGTTAATATTTTAAATTTTGGAAGAGCGGAGTCTCCTAACACAGGCTTTTTTGCTTAAAAGGAGACTCCAATCACTAGTTGTTAAATTTTACTTGTATAATTAATAAAACATTTTTCATTTCATTTTCATTTCATTTCATCTGAAGGATTCTGAAGGAAATTCCTAATCCATTGACTGTTGATGTCGGTTGTATTTATTGTATTCCCGTCACTTGTCCATAAGGGTTCATTAGAAAACCAGCGTCAGACAGTATATTCTCTGGCATTAATGCTGAAATGAACCTTTTTGGCGCAGCCGTGAGGCACACAATATATTTGTAAAAACATTATTTTTTATTCTTTATTTTGTTATTTGTATTTTGTGTTTCTTGAACGGTGTCCAAATAAACGTTATTCTTTCTTTCTTTCTTTATCCAGGTACATGAATAAGTTCATTGTACGGGTGAAACCGCGTGCAACAGTTAGTGTTAAATAAACAGCACAAAGAGAACGCAATAATAAGACAGTTTCCAACAGACAAAGAAAATGGCCTTAGATATTAAAATAAAGGTGTTTTCTCGTTAATCAAAACGAAGGAATCAATAAGACTTATTTTGCATACACCTTTGATCGGGTCACCATCGAGACGAGATCATTATATTTTAATCTACGATTCTTTTTAGAGACGTTTATTTTATCTATATGTACTATTTATACATTATATTCAAAACCAAAATCAAAATATTTTATTTCACATAAGCCTACATGGGCACTTATGAAACGTCAGAAGCTAGGTGCACGGTTCCAATTGGTCGTTTCCTATGGAGAAGAGCCGGCAAGAAACTCCACGGTTACTATTTAAAAAAAAAAAAATGCTTTTACAATATTTTAGAATTACTGTGTTAATAGTTATGGGAGGACAGTGTAGGCCTTTCAAAAAGTTTCAGGTAAGTTAGGCTAAGCCTACAACATTCTCACATTCACAAGTTAGAAAAGAATCTATGTATATAAAAGATAAATAAGGTACTAAAAAAAAACCTATTTAAACCAAATGACATGATTGCCATTTCAACTGTAACAAATCTGATTAAATATCATGTCCACAAAAGCCACTACTAAGGAGTTGAAATTAAATTGTAAGTATAATATAATGTAATATAATATAATATAATATAATATAATATAATGTAATATAATATAATATAATATAATATAATATAATATAATATAATATAATATAATATAATATAATATAATATAATATAATATAATATAATATAATATAATATAATATAATATAATATAATATAATATAATATAATATAATATAATATAATATAATATAATATAATATAATATAATATAATATAATATAATATAATATAATATAATATAATATAATATTAAGATTATATCTGTCAGGGATGAATGTAAAAAATTAACATGGTAATATAAATTAAAGTCACTTTTCGTGTATGTCTTTATGTCGCGTTGTTATCATAAACCACGTAACAGATTTTGATGAGGTTTTAACCATAAAGGGAATTTATTTCGGAAGGTTTATGTGTATATAAAAGTTACATGTAACTAAGAAATCTCAATGATTTGTCAAGTCGTAAAAACCGTGCGAAGCCGGAGCGGGTCGCTAGTTGAAAATATTTTAGACTAAGATTTTGATTTGAATTTTAAATTATAAAAACACACAGTAAGTAAATGCTTTCGTAGTTTTAACATACATAAAATCTTCCCATAGGGATAGGCAGAAACTACAGAAGCAGAACGTCATCTGCCACGACTCTTACATACTCCCTTTGCTTCGTTTACGTTCATACATTTCTTTTTTTTTTTTTTTTTTTTTTAAAAAAAAAACGTTGCCCCACACTAGGAATTTCTTCCTGTATCGTGGGTGCGTTTACAAACATAGAAACTCACATACCCTCACACCCAGACCCGGAACAACTACTTGCAGATCATACAAATATTTGTTCCGTGCGGGGATCGAACCCGCGACACGTTGCGCAGCCGTCCTATTTGCCGGCCTATTCCGTAAAACACCGTAAAACTTAGGTGAAGTGAGTTTGAAATGAACTGTCACTGTCTTATAGAATCAGTAGGTGTCGATGTCAATGACAGCTCACTCCACGCTCACTTCACCTAAGTGTTCACGGTGAGATGGTTACAGAATAGCAATGCTGGTCTACTACTACGCACATGACCTTTCTGACCTTTCTGAAGAACATCACCAATTTGGTCCAAATAATTTGATAAATATTTTTTTTATTCTGATTCACTTATAACGATGCAAATTTTTGGGATTATAGTCTTTATTACACTAATATTAGAAGAGAGCTATCTGGAATTAAAAGAACAGAATTTCTGACAAACAACTTCACTTTCGCGTCGATAGAATATTCTCGTAGGAACGAGAGTTTTCCGCGGGAATAAAGTTGTAATTACTAAAAGTACCAGCCAAATAAAAGTACCTACAAGAAGGTGGAACTAGATTAAGCCGGAATAGCCAAATAACCTTACAAAAACACTCTTATACTTAGAAAAACACTAACAACAATCATCCGAAGATGTTTTGTATTCTACCCCTTGGGACTGGAACATCGGAGAGAACTTTCACTCCTAGCTTTATTGTACCTCTATCGAGCTGGTGAGGCACTCGTAACTCTACTTCACCTTAGTTGGTTGCTCTTTTCATTATGAATAAGTTAGGCGTTAAGGGAGGAACTGATGGAATCATTCATTTACCTGTAGACTAGGTGCTTACCTGCACTACCAAGGGGCCATTTAGAAAAAACCGGCAGGTGACAATCCTATTTAGAAAAAAACTATTTAAAAAAAGAGTCTGATTGTAATCTGACATTTTTTTTTTTTAAATAGTTTTTTTCTTTATTTAACAGCAACTGTGGAGAAAATGTGACAAGTAGGTATGTGAATTTTAGACAAATATGTCCCCTGCTACTAGACTTTTCTTTAAGTTATGTTGTAGGAGGTAGATCTTCGTTGATTATGAATGATTAAAACTAGAAAAGAAAATTCATTTTGTTTTGTTATGATATTGATTATAGCGTTATTTTGTGTCATATGAGTAACAATTCGAGTCTTCATAGACTGTTTAACGTTTAGGTACGAAAAAAAAAAAATTGGTTGCCTGTAAAGTCGGTATACGGGCGAAAGTTTTACGTGACAACGACTTTGAGTGGTAAAATAATTTTAATGTGAATATTCATTCGTATAGTAGGAAGAAGGATGACGAGGTTTTATGTCTGTCTCTCTTGCTCTTAGGCGGGCTAACCATGCCCGAGTGGAAGGGACGCGTGCCTCTCACTCGCTCTCATTGTGAGCGCATAACGTGAGCGGAGCGTAACGCAGTTTCTTGAAGTGTCACCCGGCAAACCAATTTATAAGACGTTGTCACGTCAAAAAATAGGTATATATATTAAGTACTTACTTATTATTTATACAGATAAAAGACTTCTTTTTATTATTTGTGTTATACAATGTCAGGAAATATTAATTCGTCTTTTCAAACTAGACACGTAAAGTTGCGGAATCACAGACAATAGGAGACCCACGCGCGACTGTGTTTGTTCGGCGCAAGGCAAGGGTGATATTAAAATGTGTTATGCAAATAAATGATTTATTATTAATAATTCATTTACAACAATTCACATTTTTAAATAATTTTATAAAAATATTTAAAAAAAAAATAGGTAAGTATTAAAAATTCGGTTTAGGTATCAAAAGAAACGATATTAAAATAAAATATGATTGAAAAACTCTATGTTTGAGTCTTTTATGGGCCTTTCAAACTTTCCTAGAAATATCCAATAAAAAAACTCCCCGAACTTGTTTTAGGTACGAATGGAAATTAAACTTTCATCAAGTTAGTACGGTGCCCCGTTTACTTTAAAACTGTATTTACAGGACGGAGAAAATCGGGACGTAAAAATATTCGCTACGATTATATTCGGCTGTAAAAATGAAATCGTCCAACGAGTTTTTCCCCTAGTTCCTTTCGCGGCCATCTGCCAAAAATGTTTACTATAGCGTTTATGAGAGATGAGAAGATATTCCGTCTTGAGCCTTCGCTAAGCCGTTGGACCCCAATTTTCCTTGAATCCTCGTATCATTCAAATCTTCAGTATTACGTTTTCAGAAGACTGGTTCCGTCAATACAAGATTATTGTTTCAGATGTATCTACTCTCAGATAATTTGTTTTTTTGTGAGGTATTTTTTTCGATGGGATCTTAATTCATTAGCTTAAGAAATGAGAAATACATTTTTTGCGTTGTCAATCGGTGCAAAAATAATTTGATACTACGTTCGATAGATATTTAATCACACACTACAGGCGACAATCCAAACCGATCGGTCGATTATCAAGTCAGTCAATTAATCCGCCTAGCCTTTTCCCAACATGTTGGGCTCGGCTTCCAGTATAATCGAATGCAGCTGAATACCAGTATTTTTCATGGAGCGACTGCCTATCTGACCTCCAAAAGCCATTTACCTACTGGGGTACCGCGATACGCCTTGGTAAGATTGGTTGTCAGACTTTACGGCTTATGATTACCCGTAACGACTGTCAAAGATCTACGAATGACAGCCGGGACCAACGCCAAAAGCATAACATGCTTTCCGAGGCACGGAGGGTTCTTGATTGTGATGGAGGGTCACCCTTCCACGAACCGAGCCTAGCTTAACCTTCGATCGACCTCCGATATTCTTGTTCTATTCACATGCCTATTCACAAAATTGGGGTTGAAACACTGGGGTCATGGGGTCCGAGTGCTCACTTAGTCTTTCAAGACATCGTCAAGCGGTTGGTCGACTCTTCGCGTGACCAAAGGGCTGGCCTATTTATTTGCTAAAGAATGAGCATTGCCATACAACATGGCAATGCTGCCAGCCTTTTGGGCACTTTTCCTGTTCACAGCTATGCGGACGAATTTTTTGATTATTTTCCACCTTCTTTAATACTTGTACATATATTATGAGCTTTTAAACTATGTAAATACGTGTTTTTAAGTAAATATTTATGTCTTTTCACAAAATTCCTTGAACAGGAAAAGGTAACGCACGCACAATTATCCTCGTTTCTCAGAAATGTGGAGGCATGACTTTGCGCAGGGTAACAAAGCTATACAAATTAAGCCAAGCCACCCGTTTTGCCTTAGAAAAAGCGAGAATGTAATAAGCCCGTAGCCAGGGCCAGGGGCCAGGGGTCCCCGACATGCAATACTATGCCGTGATAATATATTATTACCACAGCATAGTATTATGTATAGTATTATTACATATACAACATTTAGTTAACGTAAGTAATATGATACCTCTGATTCATAACAACGAAAGAATTTTTGTTAATTACATAATTTATGTATATGTAAAGGTTATAAAATAGGCGCCGTAGTCTGCACAAAACACTCAATCACATTGTTTAATGCTTTTAGAATTAGATCTGAATGTCATTTATCTGTATTGTTTATAGTCAAATGCGAAAAGAGTTTTTCTAATCTGACTGGTAGTTCTAGAGATTAGCGCGTTCAAACAAACAGACCAAAACAAACTCTTCAGTTTTATTATTAGTATTAGTATTTCGTGTAGACCAAGTTTGTGAAATATATTCTGTAATATATAGTGTAATATAGTCCTCCAGACCGTATTTCGGCCACGGCGGTCAATCTCAACTTCCCTCACTCTCATAAACCGATGGGACGTCAATCCGAAACGACCGGAGAGAGATCAGGCGCAGGACCAACGGCTTAACGTGCTTTCCGAAGCACGGGGGTATCAAACCGCCAACTTCCAAACTCCGGGTTGTTACTTAGTAATTCCTAATGGAAAAACCCATGTCTCATAGTGAGGAATTAGAGGCCAACTTTTTCGTAGGTGAAAATCCCATTACCTACTGCGGGAGAAGTTTATTTTCTTTCTTATCTTTCTTTCTAAATAAATGTTTATAGACTAAAAGGTGTTTTTGTATTATTGCGGGGAGCTAAGATTCGATTCGACAATGTTGAGTTTAATTATGATCTTATTACATACTAATTCGTAATGATCTTTACTCCATTGAAATAAGATTAGAAAAAACAAACCTTTTTACAGTCCGTTCAATCGATTTTGACTTTTATACCGTAGGCATAAGGATGGCATTAAAAGCAAAAAAAGTTACACAATACCAACTATCTACTGCAGCTGCCATTTGTCGTGCCACTAACGCAATAGAAGTCTGGCTTATTTAAATTTCTAATCTTATTTCAAATGGAGTATAGTGCTGTTAATAATCAACTGACAAAATTAAGGTTGTTTCGTCCTATGATGTTCACCAGTTTCAACCATTTCAGTCATTCAGATCAACCTCTTCTGTCTTAATCAAAGGTAGAAAAATTTACCTAAATGATATTCTAAAAATAAAATGAGGAACCTTCTCGTCTGCAGCTTATAACATAATCTACTACGATGTTGTGCCCACAAACTGACAAAATATGCCACGAAGATTATTGAAACCGACTATTTCCATTTCTTAACATTCCCATTTTCACATCAATGGGATTAATTTCCAAGATCTTTCCTCTGGGGTCTTCACGTAAATACGATTTAGCAGGCGACCGTCAAGTTGTACCTACTGAATATTATTATAAACTGAAACATGTCAAAGATTATTTTAACAAAAATAATATCGATTATTTAGAAAGCCGTTTAATTCGTTTATGACTGTTATTCGAAGAGTGGTTTTTAGTACCTTCATTTTGGCATTTTTTGATTGAAACTACCATCTGCGCCTTGGCACCATGGAGCCCGTTCCCAAAATTGTTGTTAAATTAATGTTATTTTTTTTTGAATTTGAATAAATGCCAATAAATGTGTTTTCTCTATTGAAATATTGCTGATGATTATTTTTCCAGTATTGTAACCAAATATTAAGGCATCATAACGCTTTTTAACTTGACATGGTCAATTGTTAAATTACTTATTTTAAACTCGCGCACTGGGTTTTTAGCGCACTGCTTAGCACCGAGAGTTGAAAATCCATTAGTGTGTTTTTTTGACGCGATTCTCAATACTCGGTTAAATACCGAGAGTTGAAAAACCAGTGCGCCAGAAAAAAAAAAGTCGCGCTGAAAACGTTGTGTACCCGGGCAAATTCTTTGGGTTGAACGTCGCACCGCACGAATATGCCTTCGCCCTCACCCCTCGGCCACGACATCACCGCTGGCGCGATCTGCGTCTTGCGTCTACGGCTGCGGCGAGAAGAAATTTTTGAATTTATTTATTTTCGCCGCGCCGCAATACTTACCGCAAGACGGCTGAGACGACACTGCCCTGCCACTGTACGGAGACACGGGGTTTCGGGCATTGTGAACGGCGGCGCGGCCCACACTGAATTCAAACATATGGCGCTGTATGAGTGCGTTTACGGAGAACCGATTTTACACGCGTTTGCTTGAAATGGAGCGTTTTTTGCGGCCGAGCCCGCGGATTGTATCGACGCGTCTCACGCGGCGTTTATCACGTCGGCGCACGCAGCGGCAGTTCTCGATGAAGCGATACCAGCGGTGGAACCTTCTGCCAGTCTTATTTGGAAATCGCACAACGGAGACGTACGTGCGCCTCAGCGATTCCCACTGCGTGCTTCGCTACACGCTTGAGGATTCGCCGCGGGTGCAGCGGCGGGCTCCGCCACTCTTCCCGTCTTGCATCTCTATGAACAACATCGTATATTGCCTTAGCTTTGTGTTTACGCGTGCGATTATGAGTGCCGCTGCACGCGCCGCCTCACCGTTAACAGAAAAAACGTCCGACGCGCCGCGAGACGCCACGCTGCACGCTACGCCACGCGTCTCCGTAAATTAGACCTTAGGCGGACCTATATTTCGTCTAGACAATATAATTATAACATGTAGTTATTATCTTCAATACTGACCTTGCTTTGTAAATAGAGATATATAGCTCTTGTTTATTATAATTTTGTCAAGTACTCACTCATGTTTATATTTTGGCAAGGGACTGGGACACGTTTTATTTATTCATTCTTCGGTACACCCATAATGTATGTTATGATGTCTTGTATACGGTCTACTGACTTAGAACAATGTACGAAAAAATATTTTCATTTTGGTAATCGAATTTCCACAATGTTGACCGATGACCTTGTGAACACCGCAGGAATCCGCTGGATGCGACAAGCACAGAACTGGTCTAAGTCGCGATGCTTGGGAGCGTAGGCATATGTCCAATTATCCAGTACTGGACGTGTTTCGGCTGAAATGATGAATCCAATTTAAAAGATTTGTCAACGTGCTGATATATACCTACTTCTCATCAGAAAAATCGAAACACTTCCGTTTTTATATATATCTTATATATTCCTAAATATACACATTTTTCTGATAATCCTTACAAAACATAAACTTGCAAGGTAGGTATTTCGATTTTTTCTGGTGAGAAGTGTATAATAATCAGTTTAAGATCTTCTAACAGACGACACGCAATTTCACAGCATTTTTTTGCACGTGAAAATGAATCTAATCAAGGAAATGGCCCTAAGCTAAGATCGTAACTGAGAGCAATCTCCATTCAAATCATATCACTAACATAGTTAATTGTAAATCAAGTGCAAATTGCATTCCCAGCGCAATCTGTGACGTAACAGGTGTCGCAAATATTCAACGTTTGTTCACGAACAAGTGGCGGTAATTGTCGTCGGATTTGATTATGACCTCTCTGTCTCTCCCTTGGGGTTTGAATAGAGAAAAGGAACATTTTACAACCAAGAGGATTTTGCCAGTTACAAAAGGCCGAATACTCGAACCTTGTGTGGCCTTAGGCCTTAAGCCTTTGCGGGAAAGTCCGAAAGGGATACCGGGGCCCTTGGCAACAGGCAACTGAAGGAACACGGGTGGGTTTTAGTCAGTAAGAGTCTGACACGCCCTTCCGCTCCGCCCAGAGCGGGAGAAGTTATTTGATGATTTCCCAACCTCAAAAAAAAAAGCCTTAAGCAAGGAGCAGCAGCGTCATCGTTCTGATTTCGTTATCAAATTGTCACAATCAACACGATGAGGTGACGCCCGCTTTCTAAAACAAACAAACTTTCATTCATCAGGATTCGTAATTAAATTCGTACTGATTGCGTTTTTAAGTTCAAACAAATTACGGAACGGTTGCGAGACTATAATTGGATAAAAGTAGGCAAAGGTATAATGACTATATATATAAGTTGATTGATACCGCGGTTAAGAAGCGACTTTCATCATCATCATCTCCGCCGGAAAAAGGTGCATTACTGGACAGCGCCCTAATTGCGGAACACACTTTCAACCACAATCTGAATGATTTTGAAGGATAGCTAATCCATTGCTTTATGTTCGAAAGACTTTTGGCTCAGCAACATAAATAACGCAATGAATGTTGTAGATCTGTCAAAATTAAAGCCATTGTAAGTGTGTTACGCAATTACCCCGCTGGTCATCATCGTCCTGACATCGCCACTATAATCTCGTTCACGGCCTCGAGCGATGCGACTTGCGTCAAGCGACATGCGCGCGCGCCGCCTGTCTTTTTTCGTCGCAACGCAAGTCGCGGTGACTTGTGTAATTTGTGCATGCACTAACCAACTTCTTTCATTTGCTTTCTCCGCTGTCTTTGTCGCAAAACGCGTGTTGCTTGAGCGTGTAGCTCCACTTGTTAAGACCGGACCGTTTCCCGCATCTAGCGGATTCCGGCGGTCTTTATCAGGTCCTCAGCACTGGTTCGCGTATCTACGCCACACAAGATCTATCGTAACAAAAAAAGGAAGATTACTTACACAAATCAAATGGCGCGTTTCAAAATATTCTGTCATAGTGCAGAAACATTCTTTGAATATCTGCAATGTTTTTATCTCCAGTATAGGCGGGAGCCTTACAACTAAATAAGATTTACCGACACAGTACCAAAACTAATTAAATTAATCCTGCTAGTATATAACTGGAAATCCCTACGACCACAAACTGTGACCACGAGACACGCGTTTAAGGTCATACGATAAAGAACACATTGTGTATTAATTTAATCATCTAGGCTTTGTTACATAAATCTCAAGAATAATAATTAATCATTTCTAACGTACAGACATGGTACAAACAGTCTTTTGACAATTTTAATGTTTTTTTGGCCGCTCTTCAACAAAGTCAAGAATTCCAGTTTTATTTCGGTAGCTAGGTAGTCATTTTTTTATCCCTAAGATATAAGTCTAAAAATATCTATATCCAATAGATTTATCTGTAAGAAAGTAGGTTTTAGTTTGCGTAATAAAATGGGAATTTAATTAAACAAACTGTTTTAATAAATTACGGCAGGCATAAATCGAATCCGAAATAATTCCCATTTTTATTTCCTACAATATTAATGACACTAATACAGTGTGATTCTTTATATAATGTGCACTATATCGAAATGAGGGAATCTATGCTTAATTTTATCGACGGAAAAAATATTTAAAAAATATTACTATCGTTATTATTTTGTTTTAAAATTATAGTAAAGACAAATTGGAAAAGCGTCCCAGAAAATTTTGTAATTCGGGAAAAACTGGAAACGGTTTTTTCTATTTCTGTGTGAATTATTGAAAAAACAGGACATCGTTGCATCGGCGTCGGTCGGTTCAGCTAGTTGAATAATAATTATTAGAAAAGACATCCCAAGGTACGTAATAAACCCTTATAGCTGTAGGTACTAATTACTTAGTCTAGTTTGTCATTCCACCTACATTCGTACAATTCGTACGTGAGTGCCACAGGCACCGCAGGCTTTACGGGCTCAGTCCGAAGGTCAAGCACGAGCTGAATATTTTTAAATAAATCGATACCTTTTATGCGGGCCCCTAGCCCTCCGAAATGTTAGGGTTCAAAAGTGACATTAATTTATCTTTGAACATATAAAATAACATAAATCTTAAAATAACATGGTAAATCTCTCAATATTGTGCGTACAAACTTACATCTGCAGGTATAATGTAAGGCGTAGTTGAAAAACGTATTCTCCCGTACATCCCGTACGGGAGAATATTTTTTTCAACTACGCCTTCTGTTGTGATATTTTTTTTACTACCCAATTCTGTAAAACATAAGTACTAACTTTCTTTAAAAAAAATTTGAACTTTCCTTTAAAAACGGCAATATAACAGGTAAGCACCCAAAAGTGAGAATAAATGTGAGTGACTGAATTTGAGTGATACCTGAGATAAAGGTTTATTCGTAGTTTCTATTCATTATATACTTACCTCTACTTTATTTGTGTAAATCAATGTTTTCAATAAACCCTTTCTATTTTAGTTCTATATTTACGACCACAAAAAAAAGTTTGTTTTCATGTTTGTGATTTTGTTACGAAAAATTATGAAAAAAAAAGTTATTACTGCGGTTGTAACTGAAAATATCCAATGGTGCCGATTCTCTTGTCACAAAATTCTCTAAACTAAACTAAAAATCACTAAAATTTTGTTTAGTCCTGTCAAACGATCAAACTCATTCTGCAATAGACTTCAAATGACACAACTTAACTATAATTAAGTTTGACAGCACTAAGATGGCACTAAGATTAGTTTAGTGAAAATGCTATTCTGAATTTGACGATTTAACCTTAAATTTTGTCCTATATCTAAAATCATCTAACTAAATCTGACTATATTTAATCGCGATTAAAAATGTGTGGAATAAAATGAGATGTCATGAACTAAAATTCAAACCAACACCTCGACTTCAGTTACAAAAAACAGTACTGTATTTTTTTATTTTCTTTTGCTTATATCTCGAAAACGGTGTGTCATATCGCAAAAATAATGAAAATTTCGACCCCCTTTAGGAAACTCTTAAACCCCTAATTCTCAACATGTTGGTAATTATTTTTTAATTTTTTTCGTTATTTTCCATACAAAAACTTAAAAATTCCATTAAAAACACGTCGAGGATGCCGTGCATGCGCGTCTCTGGCTCTAAAAAAAAACCACGGGGTAGGGAAAACAAGTACCAAGTGGAGGCGCGTGGTTGTCAAATTCGATTTTAGTTGTGTCAAAATAAGTTTTAAATTTAGAGAATTTATTTGGCAGAATAGCTCCAAGATTCCCATAGTCAAAAGTAAGGAATTTTAGTGATAGTTTAGTTAGTTTAGTTCGGTGTACAAGAGAATGGGCACCATTATCTCAAAAACTAACTTAAATAGCAAAGTCACTTGGAAACATCATAATCTTTTTAATGATGGGATCCAACAATACCCCTTCACATGCATAAGTGCATGAATGTATTTTTACCCCTCGTTTACGTGTATGGGGAATGCTAAGAATAATTTTTTTTTTTCTAATTTCACTACACCACTGTTTAGCCATGCACAGAAAACACCTTTCTTCCATTTATTGATATAGCATACTTAGTGCTATTTCTTCGTGTAAAATGACTCTGCGATATTTGGACAGACGGACGAAATTATAAGGGTTTTTTTCCATTTGGCTACGGAACCCTAAAAAGTGTTGCAGACGACCTTATTATTATTGGAAAACGAGGACAAATTACATAATATTCCTCCATTGCGTGCTTCAGCACTTCCTATTCATAAATTCATAGCTAACGGTCGTAATGGACGATTTTTCTCCGATAGTCTCACGGCTCTTTTTAATGTTTCAAATTGAAATGCAAATGCCTCCGCTCCGTTTCTAGAACTCAAATAGGATAACAGTGAATATAGTTGTACAATTTTGCAGCTGCGTGTAGGGATTTATCAGATGTATTCATGGTGAAATGGCAAATTAAGGCTCTTTCATACAGGCGCGACTTGTCGCGCGACGCGACGCCGCCGGTATTGTTCTGCCGTGAAGTTTCTCAGAACCAGATTATCAGACCAGTCGCGCCAGTATGTAAGAGCCTTTATGCTTTGAGCATGTGATGCGGAAGGTGAGGAATGAGGAAGGTGCTGAGTATGAATGTGGATAAGAGTAGGGCAAGTCCAAAGAAACGGTGCATTTAGTGTATGAATAATGGCTGGAAAGGGGTACTACCGAGATGACTTAATGATCCTCACTGCAAAGTTAATTATTATCGGATCCAAAACAATTTATAGACGAACGGAGATAGAGAGAGAGAGGGGGAGTTATTATTCTGAATGTCAACGACGCAAAAAAAAAGAAAAAAAAGGGGAAAAAAAAGAAAAAAAAAGGAAAAAAAGATCTTAGTAAGTGGCGTTCTGTAAGTGTTGCCTACTCCCCTGGGAAAAAGGCGTCTTTTTGCGTCATGTACCTATTTCTAAAGGTTACCAAAACCCCGTTCTATTGAAGTCCTAACTAAACAATAGAAGGTTAAAACTAATCAGTACTATTAAATAAACGGTCTATATCGTGATTAATTTTAGGTCACTTTCTCAAAACTTTCAACTCTGTGGAATGATATTGTTAAAAGTTCTAAGTTGAGCTACACGATTACTGACAAATACTGACTGGACTTTTACTAGACAAGCGATCTTCTTCGAACTGTTAAATTGTATTCGCCCAATACCTTGTTGCTTTACCGGTATCGTCGACGGCAGCGCACAGATCTCATTGACGACGGAAAGGCGCGGATGTGGAACCGCATCGTAGATTCTCACCTCCTCTCTTGCCCTCCCTTTCCCAGAATATGCAATAAAATGTCGTTCTTTAATTATATAACAATTTACTTATCAGCTGTTTAATTTTACATAAATTAAACAGCTCGTGGCTTAGTAATAACAGCCGCACAGATCGATCCATCAGATTTTACATACCGAGACTCCTCCGTGCCTCGGAAAACACGTTAAGCTGTTGGTCCCGGCTGTCATTTGTGGATCTTTGACAGTCGTTACGGGTCGTCTGAAGCCCGAATGTCTGACAACCAGTCTTACCAAGGGGAATCGTATTACCCAGTTATTGGGTTGTGGAGATCCGATAGGCAGTCACTCCATGTAAAATACTGCTATTCAGCTGCATCCGGTTAGATTGGAACCCAACCCCAAAATAGTTGGGAAAAGGCTAGGCAGATGATGAATTTTACACAAATTGATATTTTAAAGCCAATGAAACGAGCTCAAAGGAAAATATTATTTTGAGTAAAACAGAGCCAAAACTTAATTAAAAGTGTTACAAAACGAAACTACGTCACTAATTTTTCTGGTAGCACGATATATATGGGGAAAAATGTTCATTTTAAAACTAATAAGAAATCTGACGCCACGTGCTACTGACTACGACCTGGATTTTGAAAGCGCTAGTCTTTACGACTTCGAAGGGAGCGGTGATTGGTCCTTATACAGGGTGTAAATTTGAACCTGAAGTAATGAGGGTCGTTTGATCGCAAATGGGCTTTATTGTAAAGAGAGTGGCGATCCAGAAGAGCAGTGGTGGCCTCGACTTATGAGTCGTAGGTTCACCACTCTCTAAACGGTTAAGGAAAACATCGTGAAGAAACCGGCACGTCCTGGAAATAAAAATTCGAAGACATGTGACATCCATTAACCGGCACTGCGGGCTCGCGTGGTGCATTACGGCCCACTCCCTCCCGCATAGAGGACTTAAACGTAACTGGCGAACTGTGGGTATACAATATAGTACACCTCTGTCTAACCCTTCGGAGATTACAGGCGTGCATATTTGATGATAATAATATGATGTTATTATTGATCCATAATTTACTCCAAAAAAAATCCCCTTTTTAATGTAGCAAAATTCCATATTCTATATAATAATATGTCTCTACTAGATCTTCACACATTTGTGCCTGCGCATTTCCTAGCCATAGGCTAACAAAGTTACATTATGAAGTGAGATTGAACGATCAGTATAATAAGTTGGTTGGGGCCCATTCTGATTACGGTGATGTATTCATCCGACCCTGGAATGGAGGGTCATTAAGATACCGGAGTTAAACAGGTTAAAAGGACACGCGATGTTTTTATTTCAAAGAATTTTATTTGGAACAAAATAAAGGCAGTTTATTTATTTATTTATTTAACCATTTATGTACACACATAATAAACAGACAAGGAGAAAAAAAACAGGAAAAACGTACAAAGGTGATGCTTATATCTAAAGAAATCTCTTCCAGCACTCCTGCGATACACCTGCTTTTAGATTTTTTTTAAATCAAACATTTTGTTAATATATGCAGAGAGTTGGTCCTGAGTTTTCGTATGTGTCAACTTAAGTTGCGAGAAGACAAATAAGGTTACAAATGGCCATTCAATAAATCAATCCATACAACACAAAATAATAAATAAATCACGTCCGTTAACAGGAAAACACAAAAGCATTTTGTTCGAACCCCTCAACTCTTTTCGGCGAAATTAACGCTAAATAAACAAATAATAAAGGTCGTCCATCATGTTTTTATGCAGCAAACAAACTATATGTGACACAAATACGGAGCAAAAAAATTGAGCTATGACGTTTATAAGTTACAATGACATAGCTCTATTTTTTTTCGCTTTTGTTTGGTTTTATAACTTACAATAGCAACCTGGCTTTGTGTGTGGTGATTCTCCACTAGTGGGAAGAGGTCTCTTCCCATGCAGCCAAGGAAGAATCTTTATATAAAATACAGAGTAAATCTTTGAATCTCTCTATTAATTCTGTTGGTACACTAGGTAGTGTAGAGCCAAGGAAAATTGTTATTAAACAAATTGACACCTGTCATTTCATACAGCTGTCAAAGAATGACCGCTGTGATTTGAATACACGGACAGGTTGACTTGATAGGCTATTTGTTTAACAATTCAACTCTCTGAATTTACCTGATTGATTTTATTTGATTATTTTGTATCAAAACTAACTACGCGTTACGAAGATTTTTTTTTTAAACTAGCTTTTGCCTTGGCTTAGCTTGCGTAGAAAAGCTAATCCTGCCCGATCGCGAGTTCGTACTAACAATTGCGATGCGGTCATCGTTTCAATTTCAATTTCAATTTCAAACTTTATTGCAATCCATAATGTACACATACAAGCGGTAATAATTTATAAATAGAAACAATTATGGACCCTGTCGGGCACAGCAACATTTTAAATATGTAAGTAGGAGAGAGGAAGCTTGTTACTAAATATCTAAAACATTTCCCATCTGTCCGTTATGTATTTACAAAACGTATTATTAACATTTAGTTATTATAATTATAATTGTCATTCATTTATTATTCTCATATGTAGGTTTGTTCGTGCTATAGCCAATTAGGTCGACGTCATACGTCTAGCTGATTGTCAAACCTCTAAATTCGCTTAGCCGTTAAAACGTGATTGAGTAAAAATCTTTAAAACATCCAAACAACATGGTAGGTTCCAACCCAGATGAGCACGTTACTTTGTGTAAATTATTTCAATAACCACTGCTCTCAAAACGGTGAAAGCAAACACCGTGATTAAACCAGGCATGTTCAAAGACATGTGACATCTACAGGTGGTAACATTATAGGCTGATTATGCTACGGTAGGGACTTCTACAAGTTTCAAATAGTTACTGATTATTTTAAAATCAATGATTTATGATCATATTGGGCATAAAGCGCAAACAACTTCTAAGGGCCAATTTTTTATCACTCAGTGTTCATAATAATGATGTATGAGATCGAGTTACATGGGAAATAACTTCTGATGGTTATTTCAGGATTGCGTATTTTATTGTATTGTTATTTACTTGAGTGGTACTCATTTGTTTGTCATTCTTACTGCTTATTTTGTGAGTGATAAGGCAACGGTACGGTTTAAAAGATGATGTATTGACAAATATTGAAAAGAGTATGCTTAGATGGTTTTTGGTCATGTTGAGAGAGTGGAGTAAAAGACGACTACCAAAAGGTGCTATGATGTGAGTGGAAACGCCGGGAGGTGAC
Source organism: Lithophane ornitopus (assembly GCA_948473465.1). NCBI lineage: Eukaryota > Metazoa > Arthropoda > Insecta > Lepidoptera > Noctuidae > Lithophane > Lithophane ornitopus. The sequence goes on along the minus strand of OX419622.1, from coordinate 12,595,625 downwards.
GCCGTAGAAGGACATGTAGTGACTTTATTGGTGTCGTTCTTCAGAAAGATCAGGTGCGTAGTACTTGTAACTAAACGAAGCAAAAAAATCGAAGCAGGTTTCGTAGGCGTTTTGTAATTTCTGCCTACCCTCATGTGAAGGAGGCGTGAGTTTATGTATATATGAGTGTATTTTGTGTGTGTTTGCCAATGGCGACTAAGGAACTACCTACCACAATTTTGTTTATTTGTACAATTACTTATAATTATAGTGAACTGGCAGCATCCCGCGGTTTCACGCGCATAAGTCTCGATCTCGTGGGAATATCGGGATAAAAAAGTATCCTATGTGTTAATCCAGATTATATACTATCTGTGTGCCAACATAATCAGCCTATAACGTTCCCACTGCTGGGACACAGGCCTCCTCTCTGTGAGAGGGAGCGGGCTGTAATCCACCACGCGGACCCAGTGCGGGTTGGTAGATGTCACATGTCTTCGAATTTTTGGTTCTAGGACATGCCGGTTTCCTCACGATGTTTTCCTTCACCGTTTTGAGAGCAGTGGCGATGAAATAATTTACACAAAGTAAAGCGTCTGTCAGGGTTCGAACCTACGACCTACAACTCGTAAGTCATGGCCGTTACCACTGGGCCACCACTGCTCTCAAAACGGCACCACTGCTCTGTGTGCCAAATTTTATCCAAATTCGTTCAGTAGTTTTTGCGTGAAAGAGTAACAAACCTCCATCCGTCCATACTAACAAACTTTCGCGTTTTTAATATTAATAAATAGTACGATAGTAGGATTAAGAAATAGCTCAATAGTAATCAGCGACGTCAGGTTGCCTGAATCATAAAAAGAGTTCATTCATTGAATAAATCTAGTTTCAAGGAAATTGGTTTTATTAATCTCTTTACATAAATGATTGCTGGAAATCTGCAATCTATTAGTGAAAGAGGGCTATAGAAATGGGAATTTAATTAAAATTTAAAAGCGTAATGAAATAGCGGATAAATAGAGAAACAAACTAGAGCAAAATGCTGCTTTCATGCGGCGATGCGCAAGCGGTGCGCGTCTCTGGTGCGCAGTGTGCGGGGCAGCTCCAACACCGTCCTGACGATGATCGCTAACAGACTGGATTGCCCTTATATCCGGCAATGCTACAGCAGGCATACCTTGTGAGTGTTCGTTTTTGTATGTGCTTGTTAACCTGCCTGTATCTTTTTATGAATCTGTTTGTATATGAGATGAGTTACTTGAATTAAACAATTTTTTTTAATTTTTTATAAACAATTGAGCAGTTGTGGCCCAGAGGTAACGGCCAAGACTAACAAAGTGTAGGTCATAGGTTCGAACCCAGAAAGGAGCTTTACTTTGTGTACATTATTTCATCACCACTTCTCCCAAAACGGCGAAGGAAAACATCGTGAGGAAACCGGCATCTCTAAGAATAAAAAATTCGAAGCCATGTGACATCTATCAACCCGCATTGGGCCCGCAAGGTAGATTACGGCCCATTCCCTCTCACCGAGAGGCCTGAGTCCCAGCAGTGGGAACATCATAGGCTGATTATACAGAGAAATAAACTGCAATTATTGTATCTTTCACTTTTATTAAAATCAGGGTCAAACCGTTGTTACAATTTTAATAACTGCTCTTTTATGTAACCTCTTTAATCTTTATATATTTTTTGTTCAAATAATTTATTTCAATTAGGCACATAAAATGCACTTTTGAACGTCAAAAGGAGTATTTAAGGATCGTAGCAGGTGGCGTTTTGTAGTTTTTCCTACCCCCATGGGAAAAAGGGGTCAGATTATGTATGTATGTATGTCATCATCATCTGCTTAGCCTTTTCCCAATAATGTTGGGGTCGGCTTCCAATCTAACCGGATGCAGCTGAATACCAGTATTTTACATGGAGCAACTGCCTATCTGACCTCCACCACCCAGTTACTGGGTATCACAATACCCCTTGGTAAGACTGGTTGTCAGATTTTCGGGCTTCTGACGACCCGTAACAACTGTCAAATCTGTAAATGACAGCCGGGACCAACGGCTTAACGTTTTTTCCGAGGCACGGAGGAATCTTGGTATGTTAATATGGTCACCCATCCACGGACCAACCCCGGCAAGCGTAGCTTAACGACCCGTGCGGCTGTTATTACTTAGCCACGAGCTCCTCCGTATATATGTATGTGTCTCCGTATGTGTGTGTATGTTTATATATTTAGTGTGCAAGCCTCGTTACTTAGGCATATATTTGTGTTGGGCCTTTGGTTCGAAAATGTTCGGACAGCTGTTTTGACAGCTGAAATTGCCGGTCAATGTTTTAGGGATACTATAGTGCTATGTATACTAGACTCTTGTGTGTGTTTAGGTCGTCTCAGTTTTAGAGTAAACGTAGATATGTGGAAAAATTCGTTTCCTCTATTTTTACAGCCTCGGAAATGTGATTCAACGTTTGTATGCCTGGACGATATGTTTATCCATTTTCACCCGAGCAGAGATCGGTCGACCAGTTACTGTGTACAATACATTAATATTAAACTTAAATGTAATACAGAAGTCTCGATGTTTTGTCAAGTCCTAAAAATCGTGCAAAGCAGGGACGGGTCCCTAGTTGATTTATAAATTAATAATAGTTGCCCCTTGACAGATTTAAACGTGTCAACGAAGCAAAATAGAAAAAAAACTGGGACTTTTTTTATCTAAAGGTTTTATAACTAAGAGTACTTATTGGTTTTCTAGAACACTCTGTTTAAAATACGCATATAAGTAATCGAAACTCAAATAATTCTCATTTTGCTTTCCTAAAAATATGATTGAACACTCTAATATTATAATGAAAGCGCCTCTTTTTCGGTACCTCAAATATTTCCAATTTTGGTGTCCTAAAAATACTGCGACCAACTAGGATGTAGCGCTCGCCGGCCACTGTCGCGGCACCGTTCGTTTCGCTCGCTCAGCTCGCGTGCGTTTGTTCACAGTTCTAACCTACTAATAAACTTAACCCGTTTGTTCGGGGTACCCTAGATTATGCTGCGACGAACTGACAGAAACGTGCAGAAAAGCAGAGACTCATTTATTTAAAAAACCGGCCAAGTGCGAGTCGGAATCGCGCACGTAGGGTTCCGTACCATTATCTATAAAAACGGCAAAAAAATCACGTTTGTTGTATGGGAGCCCCTTAAATATTTATTTTATTCTGTTTTTTTAGTATTTGTTGTTATAGCAGCAACAGATATACATCATCTGTGATTTCAACTGTCTAGCTATCACGGTTCATGAGATACAGCCTGGTGACAGACGGACAGACAGACAGTCAGATAGACAGCGGAGTCTTATAAGGCCCCGTTTTACCCTTTGGGTACGGAACCCTAAAAAGCGTGCATCATTAGAATCCCAAAGAGGTTATAGAGGTTCATTAATTTAAAAGCGTAGGTACATCATTATACGGTAAGTTTTCAGAGGATGAGCAAAAAAAATCCGCTTGAAATAACTCTCTACTAAACGTAAATCCTACGTCTGCCTAATTTTATGTACCCGTATTAAAACTATGTGCAAAACGAGGTTAAAAATAGTTAATCCGCTGTCGACAAGTTTACTTTTCTCCACTTAACTGTAATAAGCTGAACTTGCTATTTAAACTCCGGGATAGAGTACTTAAACTGTGTACTTTTTACTTCAGTATACTAAGCGTAGTTTTTAGTGCTTAACTGTTAAGTCCTAAATATAATAAGTCAAGAGACAGAAAAATCGGACATTTCGTTTTTGTTTATTTTTTTATTTATATAAAACAAATAGTAATAGAAGTTGAGCAGTGGTGGCCCAGTACCGGCTGTTACGGCCGCGACTAGTAAGTCGTAAGCCGTGGGTTCAAACTCAGTCAGTCACTTTTTTTTTTTTTACCCGCACTAGGAATTTCTTCCTGTATCGTGGGTGCGTTTACAAACATAGAAACTCACATACACTAACACCCAGACCCGGAACAACTACTTGCAGATCATACAAATATTTGTTCCGTGCGGGGATCGAACCCGCGACACGTTGCGCAGCCGTCCATCGCTCAGCCACTGCGCCAACCGTGTCGTCAGTAACTTTATTTTATGTAAATATAAACCACCACCACTGCTCTCAACACGGTGAAGGAAAACATCGTGAGGAAACCATATCCAAGAACCAATAATTAATCGTCATGTGACATATACCAACCCGCACTAGCCTCGCGTGGTAGATTACGGCCCACTTCCTTTAAGGAAAGGAGCCTGTGTCTCAGCAGTGTAGGAACATTCTAGGCTAATTAATTATAAACATAACGAACATCACGCCTGTAATCCCCGAAGGGTTAGGCAGAGTTGTGCCTATAGAACACCCACATTTCGCCAGTTATGTTTAAGTCCGATTTTATAGGAGGGCGAACTTATTGCCATCAACCGGGCACAAATCCAGACTCCAGGCTGCTACTGAGAAATTGCTGATGGGAAACCCAATAAACCATTTGCCCGACCTGGGGAACGAACCTTCGTGTTTAGCAGAAGTGCTTGCTTATACTTCTTAAAGCTAAACAAATATTATTTTATTAGCTGCGCCCCGCGGTTTCACCCGCGGAAGTCTCATTCCCGTGAGAATATCGGGATAAAAAGTATCCTATGTGTTAATCCAGGTTATAAACTATCTGTTTGCAAAATTTCATCCAAATCCATTCAGCCGTTTTGGCGTGATTGAGTAACAAACATCTAAACACACAACTTTCACATTTATAATATTAGTAGGATTATTACACTTCAAATGAACGGAAAACAAATAATGATAGAAGTACTTACAAAGAAGATTTTGGCAACGTTTTTCAAACACGTATATATTTGTTATTTTGTGTAAATAGTGGCGGTATTCACTGTAATATTATTATAGTCCAACCACCGAGTAATCATATTGCTCGGCAAACCGGCAAAGGCCTTACGCCAAAGAGCGTTTCAAATGTAAAATGGCAGTATTTTTTAAGCCGCTTTTGCGATGTTATTTTATTTAAGTATTATAAAGAAAAACAATAATATGGATAAATTGTTTTGTTTTCTTTAAATTCAGCTAGTATCAAATTAGAATGAGAATAATATTTTATTTACTTTTACTAGCAAAGACTTATCTGAATAGTTGAAATAGACAAGTATATAATATTATGTTTGTAACTCTTATTTTGTTGGTTAATTTTGTTATTTAGTATATTTATATTAATAAATAATATAATATTTATATAAATTATACTGTACAACGCCTTGGGATGCTTTATTTTATAATTTTGTGCTTGTACACTTAATTATATAAAATATTTAACAAAATAATGCTGTTACTAGCAAAAACTATAAATAAACAAGACACACTAAAAATGGAAACAAACAAACGTCATCACCCAAACCTACATCACTCTGCAGAGGATCAGAGTACCAATATTTACGTTTACCTTTAGAAAATAAAAATAAATGAACAAGCCGTTTCGGGAAATTTTTACGGTTCCGTAGTTGAGGAGCAAAAACGAACGGTTATGCTTTCGTATTCTCTTTGTCCGTGAATGGCACACAGCAAATACCTAAGAAATTTTATCCCATTTATATTTTGGGATTTATTTATAAACGTTGCATAAAGTTCAAAATATTATATGTATGGGTAAAAGTCGCTAATCATTACTTAACTTTATGGAGCGTTTAGAAACAAACCCATAAATATTCATAAAATAAAAATATTGGGCCAAGATTTCCAAGAATTTTGACTTAATCAAAATGCTTTTTTTTTGTAAAAATGTGATGAAGTCTCTCGGTAATTACTGTGGTATAGGCAAATTATAAATTAATTTATTTGTTGATGTATTTTGAAGAAGAAAGTGGCCATTGACATAAATAGACATTTCCGTTCAAAAGGTGCTAGTTGAGTTACGATTTTTATTCAGTAAATCCTAACTAATATTATAAATGCGAAACTGACTTTATTATTTGTTTGTTACGCTTTCACGCTAAAACGGCTGAACGGATTTGGATGAAATTTGGCACATGGGTAGACCATGACCTGGAGAAGGATATAGGAACTTTGATCCTGGATCGCAGAGGAAGTTGCGGGCAACAGCTAGTTGAATATGTATAACACATTTACTTGACTGTTTCTTTTTAATTACAATTTATTTGTGTTATTAAACTCTATGCCATAACCTGGGTCAAATAAATGTATTTATTTCTTTGTTATAATTCTAAACTACAGAACCTAAAGCGCAGTTTCAACACAAACTTGACTGGTTTTTTGACAGCTAGGGGGATGCTGACCTCAGCATCTTGTAAGTAATTAAACAAGGTGACAAGGAGACGGTGACTGGTGTTTTTAGGGCGCTTGTGGCTAAAGGGGACCTTTGGAGATAACGCGGACGTAGCAGAATGGATTATTAACGGGGGATTCGATGGCAGTCAGGGGGTGAAGGATTTCTGTGGTTATATTCAGAAAATCCGCGCGGTTTTACAAAATTTTGGAGTGATGGATTTCTTTCATTTGGTTTTTTCAGTATCTGTAGTAGCTCGGTCTAGACGAGGCAAATTGATGCTGAGGCAAAATGGTAAGGTGCAAGTTGAGTTTCACAGACTTACTATAGTTAATTGTGTTTCATAACTCAAGTTTTGCCAGGTATAAAATTCAATTGGTTGGCTTAGAGTTTCCCTACATGATCGAATCAGAAATGAAGAGATCTGCAGGAGAATTAAGGTAACCGATATAGCCTGAAAATTTTTCAAACTTAAGTGGCAGTGGGCAGGGCATATATCTCGCAGAACCGGTGGCCGACGAGGCCGAAAGATTCTGGACTGGCAACCGCGTATTGGAAGACGTAGCGTTAGAAGGCCTTAGGCAAGGTGGACTGATGACCTTGTGAAGACTGCAGGAATTCGCTGGATGCGAGAACCACAGAACCGAAGTGGCGATGCTTGGGGGAAGCCCATGTCCAGCCGTGGACGTTTCCGGCTGAGGAATTAAGTCCGCCTTTGCACTTTATTGTGTGCGAGAAGTTTAAATAAATAAATGACGGTGTCTCTGACTATACCTGCAAACACCAATCAGTATTAAGCTAGACGCGGTGACAGCAGCGATAATCTCACTAACTTTAACTGTTATTTAATTAAAGTATCATGAGACACTCAATTAAAATTTATCTCAAGTTGTTCAAGACTAAGACGTAACTTAAATTAGAATTATTTAGGGTTAGGAAATTGAATTTATAGTTTATAAGTTTGAAAGGGTGGTCTGATAAAATAGATCATTTAGTTCAATATCTGCGACCAAACTCTTGCTTCAAAAACGGTGGAAGATCTTTCCACCGTTTTTGCACAAGTCGGAAAGATCGGTGAAGTGATCGCACATGAATTTGAAAATGATGTTGATTATGTATATAAGGTGTATGTATTCATTCATACACGAAATATTTTAAGAGTTCACTCATCATTATGAACATCTTGTACTATGGGTCAATACCTGAAATCGCAACAAAAAAACAATTTATGTTCGCAATCTATAGATTTTTAGTATGACTTGCTTCGAAAACCGTGAAGGAAAACATCGTGAGGAAACCAGCATGCCTGAGAGATATTTCTCGACGGCATGTGAAGCCAAGCCTGAGGCCCATGGGCGGCTTTAAAACTCTGACCCCAGGTTAGTTGCTAACCACACGAAATGAAGAAGAACTTCATTTTCAGCTCGTACCGTTCAGCAGGACACGTCTGCCACATGCCGGACAAACTGTGGGCCCAAATAGCACAGAACTGGTGCTCTGAGACAGTGAGACGGGGTCGCGGCAGACCACGTGGGAGATGGCGGGACGAGTTGGATAGGTTCCAATCAAAACTGGAAAGAGGACACGCGGGCTCGCGAAAGATGGAAGGAGTGGAGGGAGGCCTTTGCCCAGGAGAGGGACAGCGTAGGCTAGGAAAAAAAAAAATCGTTCAACAGCTAGGCCTTTTATTCTTTTAAAATATAAAAACAGCTGAAAATATTTAAAAACAAACAAAAGCACAAATAGATAATCGAAATCTCAAGGAGAAGCCAAAAATGTATACTTTTCTCCGACCCAACAACTAGGCTTTCTACATAACTACCCCATATTATTTTCATACAATCTAACAATATATTACGGAGGACAAAGTTGTTCATAGTTGGAACAGGAATCCTAATTGAACAAGTTGGGCTCTGCGGGTAATTCTGTAAGGGGAAGGGGGTAACAATTTTCTCTACGATCTCTGTAGAGGCTTTAATAACATTTAAATATCAATAGGTAGAGTTGAACTTTGTTTTGGGGCTTGTGGCTCACTAACAACAGCCGTACAGGTCGATCGATCAGGTTAAGCTACGCTTGCCGCGGTTGGTCCGTGGATGGGTGACCATCTTTACATACCAAGACCCCTTCGTGCCTCGGAAAGCACGTTAAGCCGTTGGTCCCGGCTGTCATTTGTAGATCTTTGACAGTTGTTACGGTTCGTCAGAAGCGCGAAAGTCTGACAACCAGTCTTACCAAAGAGTATCGTAATTCCCAGTAATTGGGTTGTGGAGGTACGTAGGCAGTTGCTTCATGTAAAATACTTGTATTCAGCTGCATCTGGTTAGACTATTAAATAAATCCTTTACTAATCGATATAATATTGACCTACTGGGGAAGGACACCTATGTCCTTCAAACAGATATACCGGGAGAGTATCGGGATAGAAAGTATCCTAATACTTTCTATCCCGATATTCTCATGGGCTCGAGACTTATGCGGTTAAAACCGGGGCACAGCTAGTAAATAAATAATAAGTAGCTCATTATGACTTAAGACTTCACAGAGCTATTTCATAGGTACTTAGTGTGCTTTATGTCCTAGAGATAATTACATAATGAGTAGGTACTTACCTATTGCTATTACTCGTAGTTCTATCTATGCTCTAACAAACTAAGGTTCTTCGTGAATACACCAACTTAAACAGAGGGTTATTTGTGGTCCATGGTTATTATCAATAGTTATAGGTTGACAATTTTTCACACCATAGACAATTAATTATCACCTATTAACACATTCATGCTAAAATTGACAAATGTCGATATTTGGAAGAGTTGTGCAGGCAAATGATAAAGAATTGAACCTTATTTTGGGGTACAGTTAGGAAAAAAAGTTTGACTGTAAATAAAATAAAATATGGCTAATAACGGATTTGCTGACGGTTAATAATAGCCGTTTTAATATAATAATAAAACTTCTAGTGTCTCGTTTAGTGAAAGAATTAACTATCAGAATAGCCATCCATATTTAGATAATGATGGTAAAAAAAAAGCTAAAATATGATACTTATATGGACTTGTGACAACAAGACCAACTTCATTATTTCATTTGCTAAAACAGACAAATAAATAAATTCAACGGACATAACCAAAAATCTATGAACCATAAACAAAAAACTACACCTCTAGAAGGACCATAAACTAGATTAATAAAAAAGGAAAGAGTATAAAATAACCCTTATTTTTCGTGTAGTCGTAGTAAAAACATATCTATTATTTTGATCTAGATACTGCTATAACAGTAACACAGCGAAGGAAAACATCGTGACGAAACCGGCATGTCCTAGATCCAAAAATTCGAAGACATGTGACATCTACCAAACCGCGCTGGGCCCGCGTGGTTGATTACGGCCCACTCCCTCTCACAGAAAGGAGGCCTGGGTCCCAGCTGTCGGAACATTATAGACTGATTATGTATAGGGTGTAAAAAGAACCTCACATATCCGTCAACTACGCATTCTGTGCATCAAATTAAGTTACGTTGCACAAAAATGGGAAACGACTTTTAATTTTGGTGTGAAAAATTGCTGTACGGTAGTGCGTATCGTAACGCACGCAAAACGTTGTGATCATGGGTGTATGCAACGGTTCAGAGTTTTTTTGGGGTATTTAAAATTAAGTTATACCTAACATTTAAAATAATTATGCTTTCTTTAAAAAACGTCTGAAAAATTTGGAACGTTGACTTTAAATATCTCAGTAACCAGAACAAAAAAAAAAATTTTACAAAAAAAATACAAACGACTGCCAAAAAAAGTTTTTTAAAGTTTTTATTTTTAACTTTTTAGTTGTGGTATCTATCCCATCCACAAATTCGAATACCACTACCTGCTACGTAAAAAACAGTGACGGAGTCAAACAATATAATATCGTCTACAATGTCTACATAGACTAAGTGGGTAAAAAATACGTAATTATTGAAGCTAACTCAAAAACTACACAAGCAAAGTTAATAAAATTTATATGGGACCACCTATGAAGCATGAACTACCAAACAAAAAAAGTATCATCAAAATCGATTCATAATTTACGGAGTAATCGCAAACACAAAACACACACAAAAAATATACAGACGAATTGAGAACCTCTTCCTTTTTGAAGAAGTCGGTTAAAAATAATCACAAAGACGGGAATAACAAGTGACTTTCGGCTTTGTTAAGCATCTTTTTACACCCATTGTATACGTTATAATATGTACTGCTATTAAACTTTATTTACTTCAATAATCTCTTCACAAACGATTGAAAACTCTATCCTGACCTAGGAATAGAACTCAAAACAGCTTAGCTCAAAATCAATCTACCAATTTATTTCCTTCACTGAAAAAAACATCTTATTTCTGACAGCGACGAGAACTGACCCTGAAAATTCAAGATTCAATGATTCAGTGGTTTCGGTTGGCATTGATGAATTACTTGAAGAGATTATTATACTTTAGGCATGTCTGTATATTTAGGTTTTCTTGTTTGTGGTAAAAGCATTTTAGAGCTGGTAAGTAATTTATTAGTCGGAAGTATTAGGTAAACTATATGCTAAGCATTGTTTTAAAGTATAATGGCAACTGGTGCGGCGTGCGTGTATGACGAGATTTATGAACGTAAACGAGGCAAAAGGAGTATGTAAAGGTTCGTAGCAGGTGGTGTTCTGTAGTTTCTGCCTACCCCCATGGGAAGAAGACGTGAGTTTATGTATATGTGTATGTGTAGTGCTACACACACTTATTTAAATAATCTTCTTTGTAAAAATGACTGCAAATATGAAATTTACGCAAAAAAACATTAAATAAGTCCTAGAGGTTTTTTAACCGACTTCTAAAAGGAGGAGGGTATTTTCTTTATTGTAGAGATTTGCATTAAATCTTGATAGGCAAAAAAACAAGTCTTAAAATTCAAAATAAAACCCGACGGGAAACATTTTGTTACAGCCAAGTTAAGGCGACAATTTTGTCTCAGATGAATTGTTTAAAAACTTTATTTCCTGAAAGAAAATCGAGTCAACATTTTTTTGTTTAAAAACAAAATGAACAAGGAAGAGAACCCTTTGATTTTGCAGTTGACAGCCACGAAAAATAATTTCAAAATAATTTAAAATTAAATTCTCTGATTTATATTCCATGTCGTATTAAACTTTGCTCATAACGTGGATCTCATGCACACAGCCCTATCATAGGCTTGTTTGTATAAAGCAGCCATTTGGACTTTTACGACGTACCTATATACGCAGGGTTGCCAAATGGACTCATGAAAACGAGATCCTGCCTCGATACGGGGAATATGTAAATGATTTTTTTTATATTTGAATATGTCTGAGGAACCAACCTGCTGATGATTAGATTTCAAAACAGATTGGTTCACAAAGGGGGCTTTGTTTTAGATCCTATTGTTTTTTGGTAAACTTTAGGTATTGCATTACCTTAGGCTGTCATGTCATCGGTGAAGCAGCCTGAAAGGAAGGTAAGCTCACCTTTGATTGAATGGAAAACAAGTGGCCAATGTGATAGAATATTTCTGGGGAAAAATTGTTGGCAATCTTTTTAGTGTTATCCTTCAATGAATGTCTGAATGTTGGACTTACCAAAATTGATGTACTAAGTTCCGAAATTCTGATCAAGTAAAAGGAAAATTCTTTTATATCTCCGCAACACCTATCCTAAAAATATAAATATTAGTACGACAGCTACTTATTCAATACACTTTATAAAATTTTTCCAAGAAAACTAGTCACATTAAGGATCAAAAAGGTACTTCGGACAGTATATGAAATTTCTTTTAAAAGGGTTCCGTTATACGCAAGATGTATTCATTGAATTATGCAAACATTCGCCACGGTTGGGCGAGACCTAACATTTTACGACATGTAACATAATTAAATTCCGAAACCGTATGTATATTTTGTGACGTCGATCTTTGAAAGAAAGCACGTCATGCTGTAAAAATATTTGATGTCATCCCAACATTTAAATTAACGACAAAAACTTGGAACCGCCGAACTTTGTCAATATGGCGGAACAATATGGCTGAACAATTTTAATAATCCACGAATGACGCCACGAATGGACGCGTTTGCAATTTTTTCATAGCTTTGTCGAACGTTTAACGCGTTAAACTTGGGCGATGACTCACATTTTTGGTTGAATATGATGCCTATAATTTTTTTCCGATGGAAAATTTATTAAATAAATTCCTTTTGCTTTATTTTTAGTGGTAAACTTTTATTGGTATTATTTATTTTTCGGTACAGGGTGAGTCAGAGCAAAAAATTTTGTTTTTGAATGCACATTGTATCTATTATAACACTTAAAACAAGTAATTTTATGTTAATATTTTAAGTTTTGGAAGAGCGGAGTCTCCTAACACAGGCTTTTTTGCTTAAAAGGAGACTCCAATCACTAGTTGTTAAAGGAAAATGCCCATTTATCTACGGAGCGCCGTTGCGCATCAGACAATTTTGTATGACAGCATAAATTGGATATAAAAGAGGGGTGATGTCGTAGTCTCAAAGAAAATAAAAACAATCCATTTATTTTGTGGGGTTCTCTATGGGTTCTTTGATTTTCTGTTCAGTTTTAAGGTTAGTTTTGTAACAAAGCTTCCACCAAAAAACGCATTCCTTTACATCATTATGATTTGAATTTATATAGATATGCAACAGAAAATAGTTCTAACAAATCAATTAATGATCCCTGTACTTGTAGGAAGTAGAAAATAAAAATGATTGAATATAGGAATGAAATAGTTTTATTAATCTATTATTTACATATAAATTATATTTTTTAAATTATTAGATTATAAAAATATAAAAACACTAAAAAATACTTAATAACACTAAAAAATACTTAATAATCGGGAACAGGGTCCAAGCTACCGGCCAATACGGACCGTGTCCAGGAGTATCGCTTTCTGAATCAGGCCCTTAACCCAGCTGCCCAACGACAGCCTATATAGGTGTTGGTAGATGCTCTTAGCAATTAAACCATTGGCTGATACGACTATCGGCACAATGATCGCAGACTCCACATCTCACATGTCGACAACCTCGTGAGCCAAGTCAAGATACTTGGATATGTTTATCTTTTTCGGCCTTCTGGAGGTTTCCGTCATGCGGGATTGTTATGTCAATGATCATTGCGCACCGCTTTGTTCGATCCACCACCACTATATCAGGCTTATTGGTAACAATAGTCCTGTCAGTGATGATGGATCGATCCCAGTACAATGTGATATTTCCATTTTCGAGAACTGGGTCGGGCACATACCTGTAGTACGGCACTTCTGATTCCACAAGGCTGTTTTTAAGAGCAAGTTGGTGATGGATAATCCTGGCTACAAGGTTGTGTCTATGCAAGTACTCTCCGTTAGCTAGACGAGAACAGCCGGAGATAATGTGTCGGATTGATTCTCCCGGTCGGTGGCATGCCCGACAGATGTTTATTATTCTATTATTTATTAGTCTATATTACTATCATATTCATAAAATATGTCGTCTAAAAACGGAGCCGGCGGCTCAACAGACCTAAATCGAGCCCAACTAAGATACCACAAAATGGTCATAACGTGAGCACAGCATCCCACTGTCCAATTACCCACCAAACAATTGCAATAATAGGCTGTAATATCAGCTACAGAGTTACATGTAGCCCTATTAACTAAAATGTAGGGGAACTAACCGTTGCTGGAGTAATCCAGGATCGTAAAATTCTGACGATTACATCCGTTGCCTCCCCGACTTGGCGACGGGGTAGAGGATGTACCAAAGAAAGGGAACAGTTCACACAGCGTGACATTTTAACGAAATCATTGTTGATTTACTGCACAGAGGACCGTAGTCGTAAAAACGTTCTACACAGTCCACAATCCACTGGACACTCACACAACGCAATTATAAATTATTTATTATCACAACAACAACACGATGATTTGTTTGACAGTGACGCTTTTGACAGTTTACCTTTCACATTTCCCGCGACATTTATTGTGTATATATATGTTATCAACAATTAATTTAAATCATCCTGACCATAAGTGATTTGTTTGCCACCTAAAGAAAGATTTGAATAAGTAGAGTAGTATTATTTTAATAAAAAGTTAGAATATTAATAACGAGGAAAAATGTCATAGTTGAAATTATTTTTAAAACTCATCATCCGCTCGTGATCCGATAAGACCGATTAGGGAAGTTCTAAAAATTGGCAACACAGCTTTCACCAAAATACGCCATATAATCGAATAACTAACTAATTAAATACAAAATATTAACCCCACATACGATTTTGATCAAATTAACTAAGAAAAGCTAAAAAAATATTTTATAATTCATGAGTATATTTTTATGGCCATACTCTTACACTATAAAGCGGTTTTGATTTTGGGCAATCTCCTTTTACTTGTATAATTAACAAAACATTTTTCATTTTCATTTTCATTTTTCATATTACGCAATATTATAGTGACCAAAACTGTAGAAGCTACAAAAGAAGAACAACTTTATAAAAAACCCAGCATGTATACGGATGCAAAAATGCTGTACGAATTTATAGGACATTGTGCGTATGAATCATGTTTTTCACTGGTTTATGTTTTTATATGGAGAAGAAGGGAAAATATTGCCTCCATTTTATAACCGTAAGGTGCTTGTTTACATTGACTTCCGCGATTTCAATTTCGGTAAACATTGTAAGTTGTAGGAAGATGAAAACACGACGACTATATTTTTGGAGTTTTGCAGAATCTTTATCTCGTGATTTCGACATAGACCTCGAAGTAAGCCAAATCGTGATGAGAGATACTCATATTATAATCTAAGTAATACTGTAATTGAAATTGAAATGAAATGAAATTGAAATTGAAATTGAAATTGAAATTAAATGAAATTGAAATTGAAATTGAAATTGAAATTAAATGAAATTGAAATTGAAATTAAATTAAATTGAAATGAAATTGAAATTGAAATGAAATGAAATGAAATGAAATGAAATGAAATGAAATTGAAATGAATTGAGATTGAAATTGAAATGAAATGAAATGAAATGAAATGAAATGAAATGAAATGAAATTGAAATTGAAATTGAAATTGAAATTGAAATTGAAATTGAAATTGAAATTGAAATTGAAATGAAATGAAATTATTTATTCTGTAAATAGGATATTGGAATCACATTTACACGTCATATTAAAAAATAAGCTAGATGAGGTCGGCGTTTCCTATCTGACTACTCTGAGAAGAAAGGCCGAAACAAACTCAGAGGTCACAGTCTCTTTTAAAGTCCAGACATAATCATGATCAGACCATGTAGATTCGAGTCTGAAATGGTCTTTAGAGGAAAGAACCACACAGATTTGAGTGGACCTGTCCAGTATTTCTGTGCTGTGCTTGTGATTATAGATCTGTTTTTGTTATTTTTTTATTGAGTTAACTTACCTTTTTTGTATGCACGAGTTTCGGTGACCCTAGTTACCGATATAGCTTCCAGAGTAAGCAAGCTGCAGTGGCAGTGGGCTGGCTGTGTTTATCGAAGGACCGCTGGCTGGTGGAGCAGTGCAAGCGTAGTGTGGGATGCCCCCCAGCTAGATGAACCTAAAACCTTTAAAAGGTGGCTGGGATGGATGTGGTAGGCGGAGGGCAGGGTGTTGCGGCGCAGCCTGGGAGAGGCCTATGTCCAGCAATAGACTGCGATACACTGAGTTGATTGTGTGACTTTAATTTCCATGAAGTTTTCATAGAAATTGTTCTGCTAGAGTCACGTCGCGCTGTTGCGTCGTGTACCTTTTTAATACCCAATCGGCGTTTGGTATTATGCCGTCAATAAAAAATACAGTGAGGCACAGTTTATTGTTGTGCTTTGTTTTTCTTATTTTCACGCAAAGAAAAAAAAACTTTTCATAAGGAAAAAATTAGCTAATAAAAAGTTTTACATCCGAAACAAATGCCGAAAATTATATCTCTTTAGATACTTCGGTAAACTCATTCCGTTATCAATTACAGGATCCTTTTAACTTTTGAAATATAATTAACACAGATACCTACTTAATTTTGTGAAGATTTATCAAGTTTAATTTTCTTATTGAATTTGTAATCAGTTCTTGTTGAATAATTTTACCACGGTCTAATAGGCAATCTTTAAGTGTTTGAGTTCGACTATTTTTAAATTGGTTTACACATATTATATTTTAGAACCTGGAGTTCATAATGAGGTATAGTAAGAACTAAGTTTTAAAGACGCCCGTGAGCCTCTGATTTGGCTTGACATGCTGTCGAAAAATATCTCTCAGGCATCTCGGCGGTCTCTCACGATGTTTTCCTTCACCGTTTATGAAGCATCATCATCTGCCTAGCCTTTTTCCCAACTGTATTGGGGTCGGCTTCCTGTCTAACCGGATGCAGCTGAATACCAGTATTTTACATGGAGCGACTGCCTATCTGACCTCCACAACCCGGTAACTGGGTAATACGATACCCCTTGGTAAGACTGGTTGTCAGACTTTCGGGCTTCTGACGACCCGTAACGACCGTCAAAGATCCACAAATGACAGCCGGGACCAACGGCTTATCGTGCTTTCCGAGGCACGGAGGAGTATGTAAAGATGGTCACCCATCCACGGACCAACCCCGGCAAGCTTAGCTTAACCTGATGGATCGACCCGTGCGGCTGTTATTACGTAGCCACGAGCTCCACCGTTTTTGAAGCAAGTGATAATTATACAATACGCACATGAATCCTAAAACTCAGAGGTGCGTGGCTTGGGTTCGAACTCGAGACCTATGACTTGGCAATCTGACGGTCACACCCCTAAGCTATTACTGCTCTACTTGGCAGTCACTTGATAAACAATGAATTTCCCTGACTTTCCGTCTTTCTCCCGAAATATACCAACATTCTTCCCTTGTCTTGGAAATTCCACTTGCGCCACTAAAGCCAGTAAATCTGTAAAATCTTGTAATTAACTAAAAATAAGAAATGTAGAAAGTGCGCATGCTAAATCGCGGCGCGAGAAGTTAATTTAATCCAAGACATATTTAGCTTGGTAAGCGCAGTGCACATTCTCGGACTTAAATGCAGTCTATGCGTCGTATTTACTAGATTTATTTTACTTTTTGTTATTGTGATGTATGACATTCTGAACTGGCGTGTATTTATTTTGAATGTAGTTGGCCGTATGACATTTCATGTGTTCTGAATTTATTATACCTTTCTTTTTCGATGATAGTATGATATGTGAAATAGTTAATACAGCTGCATATATATAGTTATAGGTATTGGAAGAGCTCGTGGCTACGGATTATTAGCCGCACGGGACCATCAGGTAAGGCTACGCTGGGTTGGTCCGTGGATGGGTGAACATCTTTACATACCGAGACTCCTCCGTGACTCGGAAATCACGTTAAGCCGTGTGTTTCGGCTGTCATTTGTGCATCTTTGAGGATCGTCAGAAGCCCGAAAGTCTGACAACCAGTCTTACCAAGGGGTATCGTATTACCCAGTTACTGGATTGTTCAGATAGGCAGTAGCTCCATGTAAAATATTAGTATTCAGCTGCATCCGGTAAGGCTGGAAGCCAACCCCAACATAGTTGGGAAAAGGCTAGGCAGATGATGGTGATTAATGCAGCTGCATGTTTATATAGCTACATAGAACAGATTCGCATTACATAGAAACATACCAGTTTTTTTACGGGTTGATATGGAAATTATCAATTGCACTTATTATGTGTTTTCTAAAACATACAATATTGTAGTAGTATATATATATATGCTTTCATGAAATAAATTATTATTATATAAGTTCCACTAGTGAATAGGATAGGATTGGCACTAAAATCAGTTCACACATGAGTACCAATGCTAACAGTTAAAATTCGCACAGTTAGCGACCAGCTGTGACTGCGACGAAAATAAACTTGTGCTCAGTAAGCATTGCATTTGTGCTAGTCAAACGCATACTTTGTTTCAACAGACCTTGTCCATTGGACTTCGACACATTTTTATTTCTAAAATATTTTGTCTAACTAAAGTTATATAATATAATTATTTATTTACTCCATTCACAGAGTGCCTTTGATGCATTTGTGCCTGACATCGTTTGTGCACACTAACGGTTTAATGTCATAGATTGACAAATAGGTAAACTCGTTGATCTTACACGATTCCAAGTGTGTCAAATCGATATAGACACAATTCAATCAAACATGACCTATCCACGTACCATACGACAGCATGGTTGATAATAACACAGTTCGATTTGTCACTTTACTTTTATTATTTCTGTCGCCACGGGTTCTCAACCAACCAAAATAAAAAAAAACTGTGTGCAGTGTGTGACCGTTGCCTAAACGTCATTGTCAACGATTGTAACAATCGGTTACATAACCAAAGCAATCCATTCAGTGTAAACCCAGTGTCAGAACTTCGGAAGTTGTTCCCGAACCAATGGATGACATTCGTCATCCACTCGATTCAACAACATGCACAGAGTTATCGAACAAACCACAACGGTTCAATTCGCTACACAATGTTCACGAAGCCACGTCACATCGTTGTGCAAATTTTGCACGACATGACCGATTTTATTAATTACGGTTTATGGCGTAGAGGTACTTTATAGCTTTTGCCCGAGCTTCGCCCGCGCGGAGGTTGGAAAATATCCCACGAGAACGTACTACCGGGATAAAAGGTACGCAGGATTAATCCAGGTTATAAAGCATCATCTGTGTCAAATTGAATCTAAATCCTTTCAGCCGTTTTTGAGCTTATTCGGAACATACATCCATATAAAAGGACCAAAATTCTAAAAACTATATTTTCGGCATTAGAATTTTTTCCAGAACTCGATTGAATTTTTTTTTAAAAGAACTAATTGCTAATTCGTTCTTACTTTGCTGCTCTTTAAATAGGTAACAAAGCGATTAAAAAAAATGTGATGATTATTAATTTCTTAAAACAATTTCCACAATTCCTAAGCCCAAGTGGGTAAGCTTTCCTACATACAGCAATTTTCTTTTTGTTTCAGAAAAATCATTGGACATGCGTCTACCCATCCATGCGTGCATAGAGTAGGTATAGTGTGCACGGAACCAAACTCAAATATTCCAAACATCTACCAAGAACATTGCGTCCAGTTTTGTTTCATTATTTTGCCGCTTCTAAATCTGTGGAATTTAAAATATGTCTTTATGTTAATATCTTGTTGCTAGGACGATTTGAATTAGACCTACCTTAGCCGAGGTATTCGACTTTTGTATTTACATATTATACATTTTCTAGACAAGGTCAGTTCTGTTTTCACATTGAGTAATTTTGGAATTTAAACTGTGATGAGTAGGTATTATGATGCATTTCTGTACCGGGCCATCGAAATAAAATACCGGGTCGCAATATTGTCGTCAAGAATACACAAAATTAGCTCATCAAGCTGAAGCTGGGTTTTCAACACTAGTTTACCTTAAAAATTAATATAGAAACTGACTTGAAGTGGAACCAGACCTTAGGATAAAACTTTCGTCATTTTCCGCGAACTTAGATTCTTTGGTAAAAAATAAGCAGCAGCATCCTTCGCGCTAAAATTTCGTGACTAAATAGGCGAATCCAAAATATGTAGTATTAATAAAACATTTTTAACCAACTTCTTCAAAAAGGAGGAGGTTCTCAATTCGTCTGTATGTTTTTTTTTTTTTTATGTGTTTATGTTACGCGATTACTCCGCCAATTATGAATCGATTTTGATGATTCTTTTTTTGTTTGGTAGGTAATTCTTCAGAAGTGGTCCCATATACATTTTCATTAATTTTGGTTGCGTAGTTTTTGAGTTAGCTTCAATAATTACGTATTTTTCCCACTTAGTGTATGTAGATGATATATTGTTTGACTCCGTCACTGTTATTTACATAGCAGGTAGTGTATTCGAATTTGTGTAGGGTAGGTACCACAACTAAAAATTGAAAAATAAAAACTTTTTACAAAAAAAAAACAACCGACTTCCAAAAAAAACACTAAAAACGTGAAAAATCGAAATCGGTTGTTTTTTTTTGTAAAAAGTTGTTTTACTATTAATAAATGTGTATTATTTTACCTAATGGAACTAGCTTGTGTTTCAAAGTATTAAGTGGGTCGCGAAGGGGCAGTGTGAAAATTACCGGGCCATGGCAGAACAATGTTTGGGAAACACTGCTGTACATCTTAAAAAACAGACATATAAAGGCGGAGACTGACTTGTGACATTCGTTTGTAATGTATCGCGTTACAGTAGTTAGTGCAGCGAGCCGAGCCGCTGGATGCGAGTGTCGGACTGTCAGCTGTTTCGTGGATTCCTTTTTAAACGGAAATAGGAAAAAAGAAAATTTCATGGTGCTCGACGCGAGCATTCGCCGCGTCTTGTGTATCACCGTTTTGTGACCAAGCTCGCCTCGAATGATACATTACAAACAAATGTTACAAGTCAGTCCCCCGGCTAGAGTTCGGAATATCTGTTTAAGATTAGAATTATTTGTCGTCAGATATATCGAACTTTCGGAAGTTTTACTTCTTCAAATTATAAGTATGACCTGGAGACCAAGTCTACTAATTTACGAACGTGTCAGTGGTCTCGCAATGATGAGTTTTTGACAGAGTTTGTATGGCATATCTGTCAAAAACTGATCATTGTGAGGCCACGTTTGTAAATTAGTAGACTTGGTCCCCTGCTTATTATCTAGCACTGTATAAAAGAAAACCTGTATCGGACCTACCTAACATAGTTCAAGTTCCTCTGTTCTTGGATTCCACCCAAGACCAAACGTTTGGAAATAAATAAGTTCTGTATCCTATTTTAGAACATTCGAACGCTGGTCACAACTCAAGTTTGGAATCAAGACAGTTCGCATATGTAAGGGTATTTGTCGTACTGTTCCAAGTTAAAATATATAACCGATGAATAAGTGTGTGGTTGCAAACAAACTGCCAGAGTGTCAGTTATTATTGTACAGATAGTTTTTGCTGCAACGGTACTGAATAATTTACTAGCGCGAGTTGTGTGCCTTGCTTAAACAGAACGGTAAGTTCATTGGGAATAGACAAAATATGGATATTTACCAGACTTTTCTAATGGAAGAAATTGGTATGTGAATTTATAAGGTGAACAGGATATTATCCATACTAATATTATAGAAAGTAACTCTGTCTGTCTGTATGTTACCTTTTCACGCCTAAACCACTGAACGGATTTCGACAAAATTTTGCAAGGAGTTATATGGACTTTTTAGGACTTTTTATAGACATACAACGCGGGTGAAGCTGCGGGCGCTAGCCAGTGACCTATAAAATAAGATTTATCTACCCTAACCTAACATGACAAATGTGGGATAGACCATCACAACCTTGTGTCTGAATGTAGAACGACCTCTAAGAGATGTTTTGTCATCATCATCATCTGCCTTTACTTTTGCCAACAATGTTGGAGTCGGCTTCCAGTCTATCCGGTTAGACTAGAAACCGACCGTAACATTGTTGGGAAAAGGCTTGGCAGATCATGATGCCGTAAAAAATATCTCTGAAAATTCTTCTCAAAATATCTCTCGGCAGCTGAATACCAGTATTTCTCCACAACCACCATACAGCCAAAGTGATACCGAATCGATTTTGAACAAATGAGATACTGTTCGCTGGTAATTATTCAGACTGTATTTGAAGCCATATGACGTCACAGAAAACCTTTCTTATTAGTTTTTTCCTCGAATTTTTAGGTGGTTTCATTTGTTTTAATTAAATCGTTTCGTAATTTAAATCGTATGGCAACTTTAGCTTTAGCCGGGTCTTAATCCTCCGTTGTTACTCACTCAGCACAACCCCGGGGACACGTGTAGGGTATTACAGGTACCTAATCTTCTACAGACGGGAATTAGACGTACCTACTCGCTTAAAGCAATGACCGCACTGTTTTGTGATTATATCGAGGGCTAAAATAATGGATGAAATAAATAATTTATTGCTCCAAAAACAGTGTTACATTGTGTGAAAACAGTGTTACGTTGATCAATTGCAATTGTCGTAATATTGTCGATCGCTTCAATAGTTGCATTTGTTAGACGATCAATTGGATTCAGTCACGTAAAAATTGATAATTGCAATTGATCGTTTCGGAGACCCTATACATAATTTATTTATAGGTGGTACAAACGAATTATCGAAACCATACCTAACATTATATAACCCAGCCTATACTATAATTTTCCCACTGCTGGGACTCAGGGCTCCTTTCGGCGAGAGGGAGTGGGCCGTAATCTACAACGTGGGTCCAACGCGGAATGGTAGAAGTCACACGTCTTCGAAATCATACTATTATGTCCACCATACTATTATGTCTACTAATATGTAACCTAATTCATGATAGTATGATTTGAATTTTAATTTCACGAGAAATACGCTTTTGAATTTTGTCCCTAATCATAATCATCATAATCATTTGTTAACATAGGAACAATAAAATAGTTGTTATAAAAAAATACAATCGCGCTATGTTATACTAGAAGGCGTAAAAATATTCAAGGATGACATTGATACTAAAAATTGAAAACTTTATTATTTTATTTTATTAGGATCTCCAACAAAGAATACACCTTACATGATATAATACAAAGACAAGAACAACAATCTTTGTGCTCCCTCAATTATAGGAGACCACATCATGCAATAAAAACAAGCAAACAGTATAATAAATATAAGTAGCCTTTAAAGTTAAAATTAAACAATTTTTTTTTTTTTTTTTTTTGCAGATCATACAAATATTTGTTCCGTGCGGGGATCGAACCCGCGACACGTTGCGCAGCCGTCCATCGCTCAGCCACTGCGCCAACCGTGTCGTCAATTAATAATTATATTATTACAAATTTGGTAATCGGAATTTAAATTGAATAAAAATAAAGATTAAAAAGCAACGAACACATAATTTAGAGAAAATTGCACTTATAGACAAATAAAAGTAAAAATGGCGAACAAAGCATTACTAGGCAGGCAGTTAAACACTTACATAATTATCAAATAATTGGGTACATTAACCAAAAGATTATTGATTTTCTCATAAATCAATAATGATAATAAAATAAATCATAAATCAAAAATCAATAATGTAATGTATTTATTTATGCTCGCGACTGTACTCATTTCTAAATTGCCAAAGGGATGGTCTACTCTTAACCAGGAACCACAGCCTAATCAATTAGAACAGAAACCTTTCCGGTGTTCTAATTATTATTCTCCATACGCCCTGTCCTTGTTACAGAAGTAAACGCGTATGTACCTATGTTGTAAAAAAGTTAGGCTGTGGCACTTCGTGGTGACGTTAACAAATAGGTGCCATTTTTCTCACGCATTTGATTAAAGTTTATGCAACATACGATAAGATTGGATGTGTGAAGGAAATTACGGAAAGTTCTCAACTTCTTCTCAACAAGAATTCGTTTTGGTTCTTATCCGGTTCCTGGAGATATTGTTTTTGGCTGTAACACAAAAAAACGTAAGCAAGGAAATCAATCTTATTGTGATTCATATTTTCGAACACGTAGGTATCTACTAACCGAATGATTGAACTAAAACTACAATTATTAACCGACTTCTGATTCCTAATATTATTTTTATTAAAAAAAAAAAAATGTTTTTGCTTTTCCCGTTAGGGTCCGTAATTGCACCTTACTTTAAGCCATTTTATAAGATCTTATGAATATAATGGAATGCAAATAAAGGTATGAATTCAAAGTGACTGGCGAAACACTTTACACTAGAGCCTAAAAATAACATGATGCTACCGCAATCATAATTATGATCACAATTAATCTGCCTAGCCTTTTCCCAACTATTTTGGGGTCGGCTTCCAGTCTGATCGGATGCAGCTGAATACCAGTATTTTACATGGAGCGACTGCCTATCTGACCTGTAACTGGATAATACAATACCCCTTGGTAAGACTGGTTGTCATAACGACTATCAAAGATCTACGAATGACAGCCGGAACCAACGGCTTAACATGCTTTTCGAGGCACGGAGGAGTCTCGGTATGTGAAGATGGTCACCCATCCACGGACCAAACCCGATAAGCGTAGCTTAACCTGATGGATCGACCCATGCGGCTGGTATTATTTATTTTGTCACAGAAAAATAACACTCCTGCCTTTAAAGTTAACCACAAAACATTTACAAAATACGTCCCGACCCACATTAAAACCCATATCTAACGTGCCATTTACCATAAGATAATCCCCTTTCATCCCACTAGATACGACAGTACTATGAAACGCGATAAAAGATCTAAATCAGGGATGGTCAGAACATCAAACATTCCATTTTTGCCTGAACGTTCGATCCCTATTCACCGTATCACAGAGCCCAATTCATTTTGCCCAGCTTACCCTTTCATGTAAACTATTCAATGATTTTCGTACCAGTGTAAGGTAGCCTTTCACATCTCCTCATGTGAAAATACAGGTGCCTTTGTTAGAAATAATTCCATAAGGAAAACGATAGGATTTTGGTAGTAAACAGACGTCGTATTGCACGCGAGTATTGTGCTATCTGTTCATGTTTGTGCAGATTTCTTCCGAGAGTAGTTTCCCCTATGGTTTTACTGTGGTATTTTTGAGGATCAGCTCTATGCGACTTTGGGCGCGATTTTAGAATTTGAAAAGAATGCTATGTATCGGAACATGGTTTTCCACAAATGGTTTTTTTATCCCACTGCTGGGCATAGATCTCCCTTTTCTCTTTCCACCTGGAATTATTATGGACTTAAATATTGTAATTTTTTTTTTACTACTACGTTTTCTCTTGGCCTGCATCTCACCTGATGGTAAGTGATGATCAGGCCAAAGGTGGAAGCGGGCTTCACCACAAAGGAACTGGTTGGTATTTTATGCCTAGAACTACGCGATATACGCGCCTACTACGAACGATACGAGCTTTCTATAGTCTTTCGGATGAATTTTAGCATTAAAATGGGAATAAGATGAAAATTCGTAAACGGAAGTGATTTTTTTAATAAATAAAACTCTATAGCCCGGAAAGACGACCTAAAACATTTTATTATTTGGGACAAACACCACAAAATCGCACCGAGTATCCATTTTCACGAAATCATCTGGCAAACTGACCTGTTTTACCAAAACCGTAGAAAGTCACGGTTGACCTGATAACGTTTGAACACGAATAGCCACGTTTCCTTTATAATAGCCTATAAAAATAAACAAGTATTAGGGACGTCATTTAAACAGCGCGAATAGTGCGTTACGATTTGTTTTTTTCCTCAAAATGTATCTTACATTTTTAGGGAAAAACGCAACGGTATTCTTCGTATTTTTGCAATACATACTGACGCGAACAGTGGAGCTTTTCAAGGATTTCTCTCGGGAACTATGTGACTGAGAATCGGAAAAATCGAGCCGAAAAGAGGATATAGGAGAATAGGATGAAGCCGTAGTAAAGTTCATAAAATCGGCTTGAAGAGCTACTGCTTGCACCGATTTTTGAACTGTATTTCTGGACGTTTCAAATATTTATGATAGACGTAACGGGTAATTATAAGGTTGAAAGTCGTGCAGTTACCTTAGGAGGTGAATATAATCCAGCATTACTATTCTGTAACCATCTCACGAAGTGAGCGTGGAGTGAGTTATCATTGTCATCGATACTGATGCTAAGGCAGTGACAGTTCACTTCACCTAAGTTTTCACGGCTAGATGGTTACAGAATAGCAATGCAGTACTATGTTATTTACGCGGGCGATATTATATAGGTAGTATAGATACGGGAAAATACTAGACAAACGGTGGAACAAAAACCTATTAAGAGGTATACATACAGATCAGATACACCCATATATACGCAAACAATAAGATAGAAACCCATTTTCCCCATCAAACTGACTACTTTACCCCGAAATAAGTGCTCGATACATTTATTTCCTTTTACCGATTCAGCGTCCATATCGGAACATGTTTATGCATGTGATATATTGATATTTGTGACCCGCAGAAGACAATAGGGCCCATTCTCGCTTATGGTAAAGTAAATAGTTTAGTGCGGACCGCAATCATGAAAAAGCCTCCCATTTTCAATGTCAATAAAGGGTCAAGAGATAGTTTTGTGTAGAGGGGTCCCGGAATAAATGGTATAAATGAGGGTAGCACTGTAGTCTGGGGGAAATATGGCATGTTTTGTAAATAGGGCAAAACGCTAGACGGCGGGGATAAGCTTGTATTTTGTTTATTACATTGTGTGTCGCAGTTTGCATGTATGGATTTAGATAAAATTAGCATTGGGGTATAGTTTGGCTTGTTATAGCGACAATAAAGAACCAAAAAGCAAAAAAAAGGTTCTGGAATAGTTACCATCAACTTAAGCAACGGAGACACGATCAAATGGATAGATAACCTGCCGATCTATTGTGTAATAATTTTACCGTGACAACTTAGGTGAAGTCAGTTTGTGAAGTAAGCTGTCAATAGTGACAATCCCTCGCTTCAAGTGAAGTGACAGCTCACTTCAAGTTCACACTTGTCACGTTGATTTTTTTACAGTATGGGCCAGCTGGTAAAGAAGATAGTCATTTGATATTTTATTTCGTATTGGTGATGAATAGTAAAAGAAAACAATAGTTGAAGATGATAAATGTTTGTTTTATAACTCTACTAACTGCGCCCCGCGATTTCACCCGCGTAAATCTCGATTCCGCCGGAATATTGGGATAAAAAGTCCTATTCCAGGTCATGGTCTACCCCTGTGCCAAATTTCATGCAAATCCGTTCAGACGTTTTTGCTTGAAAGCGTAACAAACAAACAAGCAAACTCACTTTCGCATTAGTTAGATTAGATTAGTTAGGACTAGTTAGGATTATTGTACACCCTAACTCTAGGGTGGCTTTTTTAATTTTGACCAACTTGTATTTGTTAACCACCTCCAGCAACAATCAATCTGCCTAGCCTTTTTTCAACAATTTTGGCGTCGGCTTCCAATCTAACCGGATGCAGCCAAATACCAAAAAGAAAGAAAGAAAGAAATAATAACATTTATTTGGACACAGTTCGTGAAACACAATATACAAAAATTTAAAAATTAAAAGAGAAAATAATGTTTTAACAATAATGTGTGCCTCACGGCTGCGCCAAAAAGGCGCAGTGGGGAGGTGAGTGGTGATACCAGTGTTTCACATGGAGCGACTGCAAATCTGACCTCCACAACTTAGTTATTGGATAACACGATACCCCTTGCTAAGACTGGCTGTCAGACTTTTGGGCTTCTAACTACCCGTAACGACTGTCAAAGATCTTCAAATGACAGCCGGGACCAACGGCTAAACGTGATTTCGGCGGCACGGAGGTCACCCATCCACGCACTAACCGAAGCAGGCGTAGCTTAACCTTCGATCGACCCTTGCGGCGTTCATCATTCAGCCACGAGCCACTTACCAACAATATACCACCTCCAGCAACATTAAACAATTATCTGTGATGCAGTAATCCATAATTCAATACTGCATCACTTCATGGGGTGGCACACCATAAACCAATCTTCTTCCGCTTGAAAGAGCTCAGAGAGCAATTTTAATTTCAATTTTCATTTTCAATTTTAAAGGTAGCAAACTTCCATCCTTTTTACTTTCCCACAGATCTACTTTATAAATCCTGCAATGTGCCGACTGTTCGCCAACTTTTCATTATGCACTTAGTATTAAAACAGCACACCATGCTTACCTATACTGCTGACAATACTAACAAGAGACGGAATGATATAGTATGCACATCTAATGCGGCCTCAAGACATGTCTTTGTAGAAAGATTTTGTACATTCTTAGGCCCATTTCTGTATAATAGACTAAATAAAAAAAAATGTATTTATAAATTAAATTACTTTAGCTGTAAAAAAAATATTTACTAACCATAGATTATGCACAGACAGAAGATCTACTTGTTGTCAGCAAATAGAGTCGCTAACACGCTATTTAACTTTTTACTTACTGTTTACTTTTTATTTACCTAATTCTAATTTAGCTTTTATCCATTGTTAATTTATTACATTAAGTATTTATGCACTTCCTAGCCTGAAGCACAGGTTCAACCTAGTTCAGGCAAATAAGCAACTGTGCTCTATTTTATTTGTTAAGTTACTTACTGTAAATGTAAGTGTATAAACGATTTATTATTATTATTATCTATTCTATTTTATTTTAATCTTGTATTGTGACAATGATAAACTGGCATTTTAAAAATTGACTAATGTCTAAACAAAACCTCTTCATCATTTCACAAAAAACCTTTTTGAAATTGAATGTCCTACGCAATTTCAACCACTTAGAGATGCGTGAAACTGACATTTTTATATTCAAATAGTTCTGAGTGATGGTATAAAATATTTTTGGACTATTTTTAGTAATGACAGCTAGGCATTCGATAAATGATGCTCTTTTCATGCACTATAAAGTTCAAGCGATCATTTGGGACGTTTTAGAATAAAAATAACAATTTATTTAATATAAAGTAGTGTACTATTTAAATGAAATATTTTCCATTTATCTTTGAGTCTAAATTCATATTTAACGTAAATATTAGATAGCTCTCATATTTATTTTTAACTCAAGTAAGTGTCTGACAAACTCTGTTAGGTTGTGTAGCACATAAGTAACTTTGAGATTGAATGAAAGAATAGGCTTAAAACCAATGGGAATCAAATATGGAAACAATGGGAAACAATATGTACAGTCACAAGCACTAATATGTATATGAAACCAGGGATTTCACCGAATCTCTAGGGATACCACGAAATCACGGTAGATGTCGAATATTCTTGTGTATTACGTCTTCTCACTAAAAATGTTTAGACATATGACAAAATGCTATTATACTGTCAGTAGTATGTCATTTTCCTGCGACATATGCACATAGCAACTTTTAAAATTTTCTCCTACTGTATTGATTGTAAGTTTATGTTATAACGAACATAGTATATTGGAACCCATATTATTCTGAAATAGGTATCAACTCAAAGTTGCAATCGTTATTCCACAAGAAAATCGTTATTGAATTTTGCTGAGTATATACATATTTTTGCTCGTGCCTGTACAGTCAGCTTCAAAAAGATATGTATTCATCGACAAGAATTATTTTTATTGTATTAAATCTTTGTTCCAGAATATTATGTGTAGCCATAAAATATACACATTGATACAGTATTATGGAAAACAAATTGTAGAAAATCAAACGAATTCTTGTCGATGTATATGTATGTACATCTTTTGAGGCTGGCTGTATCTACCTACGACAAAAAAAAACAAAAAGAAAAATACTCCTAAATCCAATACAATATACAAGATCCAATAACTTCCTAAATTTACACACGGACTGCCGAATTTCACCAAGTGACTTTCTGTGTACGCATTTAAATCCTCTCATGTATTTGCGAAGCAGTGAATAGCTTTTTTCTCGAAAGCGCCATGAAAACGACATTGTCTGCTGAAAACAAAAGACGGGCCGTAGTGCACTTCCTACTTATTTAAACGGGCGCAAACAAGGGAAGGAATCGATGTAGGTGAGT
The DNA here is from genome assembly GCA_948473465.1 of Lithophane ornitopus. Taxonomy (NCBI): domain Eukaryota; kingdom Metazoa; phylum Arthropoda; class Insecta; order Lepidoptera; family Noctuidae; genus Lithophane; species Lithophane ornitopus. Next base: position 12,565,763 of record OX419622.1, on the reverse strand, counting down.
AAAAAACACCCTTTGTAAGGTGTTTCCATTCATCTTTGTGGTTTACATAAAGGCTAACTACCTCTCTCAACGAGTGCCACGGTGACCCAGTGGGTAAGGCCTCGACTTTCAGGTTTCGGGTTCAAACCCGGGAAAGTAGATACCAACCAATGTGACTTTTTAGTGGTCTGTACCCTTCGAGTGCATTGTGACATACTAGTGTTAGCTTCCTGTACCCAAGGGGATACTATTACTAAGGCTCCGCTGTCCATTTGTCTGTCACAGCTTCACATGGCTGTATGTGTAATGAATTGAAATAGCTTCTGGAACAGTGGCATAGAATTTGGCACTTTTACAAAAAAATTATTTGTGCTGAATTAATAATGCTGGTTTTTAGATTATGAAAGTGTACAGGGTGTAAAAAGACCCATTACATAGCCGTCAACTACGCATTCTGTATATTAAACTAAGTAACATTGCATAAAATAATAATTGCTGGGAAACGACTTCTATTTTTGTTGTGAAAAATCGCTGTCTAGGGTAGTGCACAACGTAACGCACGCAAAGCATTGTGTTTAAGGGTGCATGCAACAGTTCAGGGTTTGTGGGTATATTTAACGTTAAGTTATAACATTTAAAACTTGCTTTCTTTAAAAAACATCTGAAAAAGTTAGAACTTTGACCTTCAATATCTCCGTAAAAAGAAGGTTCCCAGGTATGGTCGTGAAAAAAAAAAAACACTATGACGGGAATAATAAGTGACATTCGGCTTCGTTAAGCATCTTTTTAAACCTTGTATAAAATTAATCAGCATCTGTACATACATAACATGCTAATCGTTATTGTAATTATTTTAGTTTTAAAATAATAAAGTAAAACGTTAAAATATTAATATATCTAAAGTGAATTTTGCGAACAATATAATTATTATGTTCTCAAAATTCACGGTTTAGATATATTATTAACAAGTAATGTTGTATTTTATGGAAAAGGAGTTGAGTATACACACCTACAATATTAAATAAACTGGACTATGATAAAAAATCAATGTTTTAATGCTGAAAAACTCTTATAAGCAACGATTCCTCTCAATAATCTTTATATTAACGGCCATTTTAGGAATACAGCGGCGCCAACTAGGTCTTTAGTAGTGCCAAATCTCGATAAATGTATTTCCGATAATCTGAACTATCTAGGTCATCCGTCTCACAATGGCCTGAGGAATTATTGGTGAAATAGTGTAGAATATATGAAATATGACTGAAACAGGTATACACAGAGTGTATCAGAAATGCGTGATCATATTTAAGGGCTTATCCTACCTTAAAATGCTTAGCATGATCCTCCGTTATGCCGAAAGTACACTGCATTAATTTTGAAATAAATAATTATGTTAAAGGTGAGGATTGCTAGATCCTTTGTTTGACGAAAAAAGGATTACATAAAATTTACTCGTCGAAAAAAAAAAAAAAAAGTTACCTCTAAACAGAACTATAAACCGCTGGAATTCAAAAATACTTCAAATTAGATCATGAAACTTTGCATAATAACTGAAGTAACTATGAAGCAGGTCAATTTTTTTTTTTAATTTACCATTATTTTCACCCTAAAAAGCAATTACCTAAACTATTCAAGGCTTGAGAGCCGCCAGCACCAATGACACAATGACAGATTAACAAACAGACTGAATTAACTATGAAGCAAATGGATTTGGAAAGCATTTTTCGAAACAATGAAAGCATTCATATTTTATTACTATTCTCCTAAACAAATTGTTTTAACAAGTGTGAATTTGTGGTTGTTATATGAGACCTTGCTTAATTTGCCAATTATTTACTAAATAATTTAACAAAAGCTGCCGCATAATAATATTTCGTGTAAATTCACGGTTAATCCTTGTCGAATTTTTATTGTGCAAATATCTTGCGAACACTATACATAAATGTGTTAACACTATACCCCATTTGAAATAAGATTAGACATTAAAACAAACCCTTTTACAGTCCGTTCAACCGATTTTGACTTCTATACCGTAGGCATAAAGATAGCATTAAAAGCAAAAAAAGTTACACAATACCAACTATCTACTGCGGCTGCCATTTGTCATGCCACCAACGCAATAGAATTCAAAATCGGTTGAACGGAATGTAAAAAAGGCTTATATATATACGTCTAATCTTATTTTCATTAAGTACATTCAAATTCTATTGAATCATCATAATATTTAAGTACCTACCTACATAAAATCATACCAAAATGTTTATAAATTAGGTATTTATTTATACAAGTGGCGCCGGCGCCGTCTTGTTTTGTTGCGAAGTTACTGGAATTACCGAACAGGCTGGATAAGAGTGACAGTCAATTTAGCGGAGCGTCGCGTCAACGGTTGCGTGGCAGCTGTCTTCTGATGATTGAAGAGTTGATATTTGTGAAAAGATTGTTCGTCAGTTCTTCAGCTTTAGGCTGCGTTTCCACCAGAGATGAGCGTGGAATGTCCATAAAACTAACCAATAACAACGCTAGCTGAGCTCAAGCCATGACAGTGAAGCGATGTTATTGGTTAGTTTTACGGACATCCCTCGCTACGCATCCTCGCTCATCTCTGGTGGAAACGCAGATTTATTCTGTTCGCCTGGATCATTGGCGTAAATCGTTATAGGAATAATACAATGATCTTGTAGATCAACTATTATTGGATTTTTTTAAAACTAAAACGTTGTTTGTGGCCAACTCCAGACAACATTAAAAGTTATGTTTAGCACCTGCGCTTAGAATTAATATTTGTGATATTGACTGAAGTGACTTTGTGAGGTTACCTATATATTTGACAAACGAAGATTTTAACACTGCATATTCATATTCTGGCGCTATGTGTTGAGCCTAAAAAGCTGATGAGAACAGACCAAATCGTGTTGGTTAGATAGTAGTCGTTTCATTCAAATTACTTCAATCTAGACTGAGAGCAAAATATAGTTACGAAACACCGCGACGCGACTTTAGGGCCTTTCGCGACTTTCGCTAATCGCATCGCTCGAAGCCCTCGACGGAGCCTTCGACTTTAATTATGGAAATTGAGCGTTTTGTTAGCATGTTCAAATGTTATCTACTGTTTTAAATAATAATGAATTCGTTTTACATACGGTATTCATGGCTGTATAAAGTTTAATTGGCTCAATAAACGAGTTCCGAGTATGAGTATCGTTGTTTAACTCTATTTATCAATCTTGGTTTGAGAATGGAGTAGAAGGTGATAATAATTGGCATGCTTTAAACAACTCCTTTCATTTACTTTCTTCACAGTTGACGCGTTACTTGAGCGTGTTGCTCGTGGCCACTGGTAAGGTCATGCGCAGACCGGCAGGTCAAAACACCCACTATAGGTATGCAAAAAGTGAAAACCTCATAAGGGGGCATTATACTCATCATTATGAACAACTTTTACTATGGAACCAAACCTGAAATCGCAAAAAAAACAGCTGTTCACAGTTATGTTTACTTAACTCGTCAAAATGTAGGGAGCAACAGATTTTTAACAACTGAGTTGTTCATAATGATGAGTACAATGACCCCTTTTGAGGTTTTCTATTTTTGCATAAACTCTGGGATCTTTGAAATAGTTTATATTGATGATCAATGCTTCATATCGAATAACCCAAAAGGTCACTAGGGTGATCTTTTGGGTTTTTCGATTTTAAGGATGGATGTTACGTATTGAAAGATATACTTACTTGTAACATTAGCAGCTGGTATCAATCCTTCTGATATCGCACATTGAGGTGTTGCAAATAACTGTAAAGATGCTGCGAAGGTTTGAGGAGCTGTTCCCGTCGTTGGAGTCAGACATGATGCGTTGTAACTTGAAACGAAAAAATTGGAAAAGTCAAAATATAACTACTTACTATATACACAAAAAGGCACTGCAAGATTAAACTTGTCAAATACATTGTGATTATATACTTTATTTTCAGTTCTTTAGAAAAAATACATTGCGCTGAAATGTTACAATCCTGTTAAGTATATTTGTTGAATATTCTGTTTTTAAGTTAAATGTAAAACGTATTAATTATTTAGTTTATAGACACTAACCACTTCATTCCTTTGTCGTAATTGGTGTAGAGTGTAAGGATAACGTTAATCAGCAATCGGTTTTTATAGCAATTTAAGTTTACACAGGCAACAACCCTGTACTAATGAGTGTGTCATATCTACGCCTCAGAGACGTATGGTGCAATTTAAAATTATATTTTTATTTTTCTCTCAAGAAGTTCAAGTCATGAAACACTGCTTATTTATATGCTGCTGTAATTTAGACGTCATCATTTTCATCAAAAGTATCCACTTGTTTTGGTTTTGTTATTTTTTTTGTTAATGTTCCTTTTTTCTACTCCGTTTTTTTTAATGGAAATTGGGGGCCCACATGGTGCAGTGTCTTTATCTGGAATTAATTAAATAAAACTTTTTTTCAGACTAAGGTCCATCATTGTGTTAGTATTTTGGCGTTAGTAACAATAGTGCAATAAATAGGTTAGTATAACAATACTAACCTTGCTTTGAGTTTGAGTTTGAAAATAATTTTAATGGAAGAAGGTTTTATTTTTATTGTTATTTCTTTGAAATTTATGTTTTTGGGAGAAATCTTATTTGTCACGGCTCACGTCACCTGAAAATTAATAATACACCGAATTAATGTAAATATTGCACGAGCTGGTGTCAGTTTAAATGTAGGTACCTACCTAATATTTCGCTGAACACAACCACTAGACACTTTTTCGAAATATTATTTTAAAATACTTATCTTTTTAACGTTGCACGGAACCCTAGGTTTGTGGATATGATTTAACCATGGCAAGGTTTTTAATTTATAACAGTAGATAAGTACACAATGTATTGCTCGTCAGTAACCAGTATATTATTGTTAGTATCAAAGTAATGTTTCTTGAAGGTAAGTAATTAAAGTTTTATTCAGTAATTAAACATGGCGCTGATATATCAGGCATTTTGATGGTTTTCTGTATTTTATTTTAAAAAAGAGATAAGTAAATTTATTTTTTTGTTAACACAACTTAATCGTTACCTTTGTAATCTCTTTTTTTCTGCCAAGGTATATCTAATATCGGCAAAAATAATATCGTGTTCCCTCAAAATACCGTTAACTAATCTAACAGCATAAACGAAGGGATTATGCAAACAAAGATTATATAAAATGGCCGACAACGTTGTGTCGTCCATTTTACAAATGTGTACTGAACCTTTTTTATTAGCTTTGTCAACACTTTTAAACAACCCCCATTTAATTATATGAGGAGCGATTTTGTGTAAAATGCTTTTTTGCCCGCTGAACCCTAAAATATTTATGGCTCTATTTGCTTCAACTATATTAGTTTGTTATCATTTTACTAGTTGCACATAAGTCTCAATCCCGTGGGAATATCGATATATACAGTATTCTATGTCCAAATCCAGGTCATTTTCTAGCTATGTGCCAAATATCATCCAAATCCTTTCAGCCGTTTTAGCGTGAAAACGTAACAAACAAAAAACCAAACTCACTTTCGCATTTGTAATATTAGTTAGGATTAGGATTTATTGGGTTCTTGCCCGCTCTTTGTGAGGAAGGTGTGTATCTAGTTGATTTTCGAGTTTGGTTTTGATTTTTGCAAAATACTGGTTGCAAAACCCATAGCTCAGATAATATAAAAAAAAGGGTTTAGCCCTTTTTTTATCTAAGCTATGGGTTTTGCAACCAGTATTTTGTAAACAATTGAATCAAAACTAAGGTATTTTATTTACCTAAATAATAAAGTGCTGTAAATAGATAAAAAATAGTTACAATTCTTTTAAATCCGAACGTCAAATAAATACAGAGAAAATCATCAAAAAAATAGACACAATCATACCAGACATTATTATTTCACTTGTGCGTGCGTTGGGGCATTAGCCAATTTTGTCGCGAAAACACTAAGATATAAATAACTGTAAAAACTGATTACTGTAACAACCTCAATAATGCCCTTTTTTTTTTTCAAAAAATCCAAATATGTAAACAACAATTGCCGCTCGACATTGACAATGATTTTAATGTTCAGATGGTATCGATCCCAAACACTGGAAAGAAAGTCTCTAGATTTAGATTTTCCGAGGCAAATGCTACACAGTAGAGGCTTTATCTTTGCAAGACCCTAGCCTCAGCCCAACAAAGCTTCTACGGTTAAAGTAGTTCCGAGGATAAATTGAATTTTATTTAGTTCCATTCTTGCTTGGAAACAGGTATTTTCTTCCCTCAACAATATTGGAAATTTAGGAGTTGGAATGTTTGTTTAGTCGTGTTTAAATGGGTTCAACAACTTGGAAATGAATCCTTAGGTACTTAATATTATAAACTACCTTTTGCTCGCAGCCGCGTGGATAACGGAAAATATCCCACGGGAACGTACTACCGGGATTCAAAACCCTATGTGCTAATTCAGGTTATAAACTATCTACCGTGCCAGATTGCATCCAAATCCGTTCATCAGTTTTTGCCCAAATCTGGAACATACATCATCATCATGGTTTTTTATGACTCTTGGAGAATAGTTAAGCGGAATAGGTTACTAATTATATCTACCTCTATTGTATTTTTTAGATCTACATCTAGACAAACAAACTGTCAAAAAATCGACATCAGACTCGTTCCCACACCTTGTAGCAATTATTACTCTTTTTCAAAAATAATAGGTATGCAATATGCAGTTTTGAATTCGTTACTATTTCATTATACAACATTAGTTTTTGTTAATGTTAAACCCGAAAAGGGGTCATTGTACCCATCATTTTGAACAACTTTTTCTATGGGACCAATCTTGAAATCGCGAAAAAAATATCAGCTGTTCCATACATTTGTGTTCACTTAAATCGATAAAATGTATGGAACAGCTGATTTTCTTTTTGCAATTTGGGATTTGGTCCCATAGAAAAAGTTGTTCAAAATGATGAGTACAATGACCCCTTTTCGGGTTTAGCATAAACAAAAACTAATGTTGTATACCTAATTATGTATAGATGAGAAAGTAACTCTGTCTGTTACCTTTTCACGCTTGAACCACTGAACTGATCGTTAAAGTCATACTTAGGCTATTTTCATCCGGTACATTAAAATTTGTATTAAAAAAATATATACTCAGACGAAGTCGCGGGCAAGATCTAGTGTTTCAATATTTTATCAAAATTAAGCTATAGGAAATTATCTATACTCATATTTAACCCGTCGTATGCCGTAATTACAGACACAATTAAAAATCCATTGTTTCTCAACGAGATCCACGTTCCACGATCGGCATACCAAAGGTTAAATAAGCCTTTTTACAGTCCGTTCAACCGATTTTGACTTCTTTTTAAATGTTTAATCTTATTTCAAATGGTGTATAGGTATCAATGACGGCTACTACCAAATTGCATTAATTCAAATGCAATTTGGTAGTAGCCGTCATTGATGTTGATGATATTATTGTATTATTGTATGATGATATTACGGATATTACCATAAATAATTTGTATGCAATTTGGTGTGGGACGGATCAATAATTAAAAATGTCACTATGATGGAAGTATCGATTTTTACCCGACTACGGCGAAGTAAAAAGGAGGGTTATGATTTTGACCGGTATGTATGTATCGACGCATTAGAGCGTAAACTTCGTAAGTGTAAAAGAAGTACCTAACTTGTCAGGAGGAAGAAAAAACTGCGTGCTGAAAAAAAATTGTACGGCGTCTTTTATTAGGGTTCCGTACCCAAAGGGTAAAACGGGACCCTATTACTAAGGCACCGCTGTCTGTCTATCTGTCTGTCCGTCTGTCACCAGGCTGTATCTCATGAACCGTGATAGACAGTTGAAATTTTCACAGATGATGTATTTCTGTTGCCGCTATAACAACAAATACTAAAAAACAGAATAAAATAAATATTTAAGGGGCTCCCATATAACAAACGTGATTTTTTTGCTCGTTTTTGATAACGGCAACAGGTAGACGGCTGAAATATTCACAGAATATTTAGTTATGTATTCACTTAAAATAAATAATTAAATTAAAATAAAACAAATATTTAAGGGCTCCCATACAATAGACATTTTTTTTTTGCCGTTTTTATAGATAATGGTACGGAACCCTTCGTGCGCGAGTCCGACTCGCACTTGGCCGGTTTTTGTTTTTTTATTAATTGATATTAATATAGTAGATATAGATACAGATAAAGACAAATTAAAAATCCGGAGTCACACGTAATCTGTTCGATTTTTAATTTGTCTGTCTGTGATGTCTTGTTCACATCATTTAGTTGACTTTTTTGTAGTAATTGGGTGTTAGTTTTATTATTGGCAAACTTAACAGGTACCTTCGCGGGGCTCTGTTTAGGATCTTAATAATAAATGTGACAGTTTGGATGTCTGTCACTAATCTCTTGTCACGCCCCAATTTGTGCCAAAAATAGAAGGAAGGAAAAACAAATGAATTTCCACACCGACAGGACTATACAGCATTCACGGACACCTTATCACCGAGATTATTCTCAGAAAAATCTCGTCTTTATTCGCTTCGTTATGTTCTCTGACACAAGTACTTCCAATTACGGTGCTAATGACTCTCTCAATCAATGGGGCCTTGGAACTAATCCATGTAATGCCGAGCATCTTATCAAAGCAAATTCGGTCCGAAGTAACAAAGGGGGTTTGCCTCGTCGGTTACACAAGGGTGTTTAGACCACAGGAATCTAAATGATCCAACAGAAGTGGTATTGACGGGATTTGGGGAATATTCCGCCATATTAGCTGCCATATTATTGGGCCGGCCATATTAGCCGTAGAACCGATGACCGTTGGGGTAGACGTGTTCTTGAGTGGAGACCGCGAATCGGCAAACGTAAGCTAGGACGCTCTCAGGCTAGGTGGAGCGACGATCTTCGCAGGGTGGCTGGTAGCAGCTGGATGAGAGCTGCCGAGAATCGAGCTGAATGGCGTGCAATTGGAGAGGCCTATGTCCAGCAGTGGACTGATATAGGCTGATGAAGATGATGATGGGGAATATTCAATGATAGTTGTTTTTTGAAATATTATTAGAGTAATCTTTATGCTGACTACATTAATTGTGAAGTAAGTTTCAAGGCTGTACTCGCGTGCAATTTATCGAGAACTAGCTGCACCCCGCGGTTTCACCCGTATAAGTCTCGATCTCGTAGGAATATGGAGATGAATAGTATCCTATGTCCTAACCCAGGTCATGGTCTACCCATGTGCCAAATTTCATTCAAATCCGTTCAGCCGTTTTACCGTGAAAGCGTAACAAATAAATAAACAAACTCACTTTCGCATTTATGATATTAGTTAAGATATCGGGACGAAGAGAAACAACATTCAATATCCATCGCCTATAGTTTATCGTCGCCCGGAATGTGGCAGTAGGTATGCCTAGCAGTATTGCCGTGGCGTGATTGGCTTAGCTCAGTCTACCCGCATACACAGAACGTGTACGAACAGCCCGTGCTCCGGGAGTAGGTATACAATTATCAGTCACTATTCCGTTCATTTTGACAGTTCAACGATATTCATCGCGTTCTTTCTTTACGATGTCGAGCAGAAGAACATTTCAAACATAACTACGACATGGATTGTGTGTGTTTCTTACGGCAACCCATGTGCCCGGCTGGTGGCAATAAGCTTGCCTAGTTAATTAAACTTATCTGGGGAAATGTGGCTCTGTCAAACCTTTCGGGGAAAACAGACGTTATGTATGGATTGTGTATAGCTTTCAAAAAGAAAAAAAAAATAGAACGGAAAATAGATCGGATTTTGTAAGAGTTAGGTACGCAACTGGGGTGCAGTTCAAAATCAAAATATTTTATTTCACATATGCCTACATGGGCACTTTACACTTACGAAACGTCACGTCTAGGTGCACGGTTCCAATTGGTCGTTTCCTACGGAGAACAGCCGGCAAGAAACTCCACGGTTAGGTACTCTTTTAAAAAATAATTGGCTTTTACAATATATTCGAATTACAGAGTTAATAGTTATGGGAGGACAGTGTAGGCCTTTCAAAAAAGTTTCAGGTAGGTTAGGCTAAGCCTACAACGTTTTCACATTCACAAGGTAAAAAGAATCTATATAAAAGATAAATAACTTACCTATTAAAAATAAGTTGTAGATGTAAGTTGTAAATAAGTGTCAAGGCTATGGTTATAATGAATCAAGCAGCGGAGTCAGTATTCGCAGGATCCAATGTGACACGTGAGTAAAAGGGTTTAAAAAAAAAACTTTATTACTATTTTTGAATTTTAGTTAAGTATGTTATTTCATGCAATATTTCCCGCAGCGAGCATCATCTATTCACTTATTCAGCTCCCTGTGGTTTAGTTCAAGATATTAATCATACGCCTATGCTAGTAGGGAACAATGAAGTTTTGGTAAAACCACGGGTTGTTTCATTAATTCGGTTTTGTCGGAAGATGCTTTGCTCTTGTACTGGTTTTGGTAAATGACTGAACTTGATTGGGCTGTCTTGAGAAGGGTGAGTCCCTAGTGACGTAAATAAGGCAATTTAATCAAATGTCATTGTTTATGATGCGTGTGTGATATGGTTTTGTATTTCGTTTTATTTATACACAAGTAAGAGTTACCCAGAAAGCTGTTAAGATTAAGTGGGATTGGGCCTGACATGTCATGTCAGGTCTATGTCTTTCATTGACTTGAATGTGCCTTATTGGCGGCTGAGAATATGTCATGCTCACTCAAATGTCTCGCTGATGGTGGCGCGTGTGTTGGATCATTTAGCTCCCTTAAAATGGTTGAGCTGAATGGTGCTGATCCATGCGTCATGTTCGTGAACGGGCGCCGTCAGTTGTGACTGGTCATCTCTTAGCTGCCAAAGCTTATTTTAATTTTTGAATTGTTCTTATTTTATAATTGCGGACGCTTTTAACGTGCTTTCTACATTGTTCTCACATGTATAATTTCAACATGAATGATGTAACCATTATATTGTAACAATATTTTGATTTAAAAGAGTGTCCATGGAGTTTCTTGCCCGTTCTTCTCCATAGGTACCTACTACACTTTGGAATGGGCAACTAGCTTCATATTTCTGACTGACTGACTCCTTGACAATTCAAAAGTGCCTGTAAATGGTTTAATTGAAATAAATGCTTTGAGTTTGAGTTTGAGTCAAATGAGCTGCAGTGAAAACTGGGTCCCATTGTACGCTAGGAGACACGACGCCAACCGAACCAAGGCAAAGATGGTGGACTCAGTGGCGGATTAAATGTCAAGAGCGCCCTAGGTAAGCACCTCACCGACGCCCACAAGCGGCAATTTTTTTTATTTTTTTTTTTGCTTTGGTCACTCTGTCTCCCTACATACCAAGTTTCATCACAATCAGTTCAGTAGTTTATTGCATGAAGAAGTAAGATATACCTATACACAGACACTTTCGCATATCGCACACTATAATATTAGTAGGGATAATTAGTTAGGCCAGGGACTAAGTGATGAAAGTCAAGAAAGCAAGAGGGACCAAACGAACATGGAAATCCATGATGCCTCTGGGAAACAGATCTGACTGTGTGTGTTGACAGATGATCGTTTGTTATCATTAATTTAGTATCTTACCCACTTCTTCAATAAAATCAGGCGATGTCTCAGACCAAATAAAAAACCAAGACGGAGTGCTGCGAACAATACAGTGAAGCATGCCAAAACTACACCACCGCTCTGTGCATACACGCTCAAACGCACACATTTACAACCATTTACAATCAAACTACACCAAAATATGTGCACACTGAAATGAAATGAAATGAAATGAAATTGTTTATTCTGTAAATAGGATATTGGAATCACTTTTACACGTCATATTAAAAAATATTAAAAATAAGCTAGAAGAGGTCGGCGTTTCCTATCTGACTACTCTGAGAAGAAACGCCGAAACAAACTCAGAGGTCACAGTCTCTAGACTTATTTACGAAACCGGCCTCACGTCACTGTTGACAGCGCTCAGTCTTGGTTTTTTATTTGGTCTGAGGACAATGTAGGCATAATCAAGAAGCACGCTTCGGAAGCTCTACATCTCTATAGAATTAAATAATCTTTTATTTTGTGTAAGTAGGTGCTTACCTACTTACACAATTTTTTTTTTTTTTTTTTTTTGTTAACATTCTTGCGCCCTCTTTGTATCGTCGCGCCCCTAGGCACGTGGCTAGTTTGCCTGTTAATACGCCACTGGGCGGATTCGACACGTACCGCAATGACTATTAATACGAAACGGTGAACAGAAGTGTGTGAAAAAGGGAGAGAGAATCCTTGACCGTGCGGTGGGATAATATAAACTAGATAGATAGCATGAGACCTATCTACTTATCGATTCTAACTTTGTAGACAAACTTTAAACCACCCTTTGACCCTCAACCCACTTTAGTTAGGAGTTTAGGAAAATCTTTTCTTAGTACACCAACTTAATTCCCTAAGGTATAGGTACATACAGGGAATATCAAAAAGGTGGGGTCACCTAGCCTTTTCCCAACTATATTGGGGTCAGCTTCCAGTCTAACCGGATGCAGTTGAATACCAGTATTTTACATGGAGCGACTGCCTATCTTACCTCCTCAACCCAGTAACTGGGTAATACGATACCCCTTGGTAAGACTGGTTGTCAGATTTTCGGGCTTCTGACGACCCGTAACGATTGTCAAAGATCCACGAATGACAGCCGGGCTTAACGTGCTTTCCGAGGCACGGAGGAGTCTCGGTATGTAAAGATGGTCACCCATCCACCGACCAACCGGCAAGCGTAGCTTAACCTGATGGATCAACACGGTGCGGCTGTTATTACTTAGCCCCGAGCTCCTTCCTTAGACGGGAAACTCTCGAGCGGCGTGGTCAAAAAGGGTGTAGTATGATCATCTAACTGAACAACTTTCTGCATCGGACCAACACCGTAATCGAGAAAAATTGTCAGCTATCCCTTACAAAGTTTCAATACCTACCTACTAGAGCCCAATGTATGGGACAGCAGATATATTTTTTTCGATTACGATGTTTGCCGACCGTTATTCACTTTCTTGCCGTGAAAAACTACGGTTTATAAGTACGTAGTGTGCAGGCACGGTCGTCAGTATTGTATGGATCACTGTGGAACAGAAACGTTATTTCTACGGCGCGGTTTATACGCCGCCCGTGTGCAGGCACGGTCGTCAGTGTTGTATGGATCATTAAGGAAACTTGTTGACAGACAAGTTTTTTCTACGGCGCGGTTTATACGCTGTGTGAAGGCACGGTTGTCAGTGTTGTATGAATCATTAAGGAAGCTTGTTGATAGACACGTTATTTCTATGGCGTGGTTTATACGCCGTGTGCAGGCAAGGTCGTCAGTATTGTATGGATCACTGTGGAACAGACACGTTATTTCTACGGCGCGGTTTATACGCCGCCCGTGTGCAGGCACGGTCGTCAGTGTTGTATGGATCATAAAGGAAACTTGTTGACAGACAAGTATTTTCTACGGCGCGGTTTATACGCTGTGTGAAGGCACGGTTGTCAGTGTTGTATGAATCATTAAGGAAGCTTGTTGACAGACAAGTTTTTTCTATGGCGCGGTTTATACACCGTGTGAAGGCACGGTCGTCAGTGTTGTATGAATCATTAAGGAAGCTTGTTGACAGACAAGTTTTTTCTACGGCGCGGTTTATACGCCGTGTGAAAGCACGGTCGTCAGTGTTATATGAATAATTAAGGAAGCTTGTTGACGGACAAGTTTTTTCTATGGCGCGGTTTATACACCGTGTGAAGGCACGGTCGTCAGTGTTGTATGAATCATTAAGGAAGCTTGTTGACAGACAAGTTTTTTCTACGGCGCGGTTTATACGCCATGTGAAGGCACGGTCATCAGTGTTGCATGAATCATTAAGGAAGCTTGTTGACTGACAAGTTTTTTCTACGCCGCGGCTTATACGCCGTGTGTAGGCACGATCGTCAGTGTTGTATGGATTATTATGGAAGCTTGTTGACAGACAAGTTTTTTCTACGGCGCGGTTTATACGCCGTGTGAAAGCACGGTCGTCAGTGTTATATGAATAATTAAGGAAGCTTGTTGACAGACAAGTTTTTTCTATGGCGTGGTTTATACACCGTGTGAAGGCACGGTCGTCAGTGTTGTATGAATCATTAAGGAAGCTTGTTGACAGACAAGTTTTTTCTACGGCGCGGTTTATACGCCGTGTGAAAGCACGGTCGTCAGTGTTATATGAATAATTAAGGAAGCTTGTTGACGGACAAGTTTTTTCTATGGCGCGGTTTATACACCGTGTGAAGGCACGGTCGTCAGTGTTGTATGAATCATTAAGGAAGCTTGTTGACAGACAAGTTTTTTCTACGGCGCGGTTTATACGCCATGTGAAGGCACGGTCATCAGTGTTGCATGAATCATTAAGGAAGCTTGTTGACTGACAAGTTTTTTCTACGCCGCGGCTTATACGCCGTGTGTAGGCACGATCGTCAGTGTTGTATGAATCATTAAGGAAGCTTGTTGACAGACAAGTTTTTTCTACGGCGCGGTTTATACGCCATGTGAAGGCACGGTCATCAGTGTTGCATGAATCATTAAGGAAGCTTGTTGACAGACAAGTTTTTTCTACGGCGCGGTTTATACGCCGTGTGAAAGCACGGTCGTCAGTGTTATATGAATAATTAAGGAAGCTTGTTGACAGACAAGTTTTTTCTATGGCGCGGTTTATACACCGTGTGAAGGCACGGTCGTCAGTGTTGTATGAATCATTAAGGAAGCTTGTTGACAGACAAGTTTTTTCTACGGCGCGGTTTATACGCCATGTGAAGGCACGGTCATCAGTGTTGCATGAATCATTAAGGAAGCTTGTTGACAGACAAGGTTTTTCTACGGCGCGGTTTATACGCCGTGTGAAAGCACGGTCGTCAGTGTTGTATGAATAATTAAGGAAGCTTGTTGACAGACAAGTTTTTTCTATGGCGCGGTTTATACACCGTGTGAATGCACGGTCGTCAGTGTTGTATGAATAATTAAGGAAGCTTGTTGACAGACAAGGTTTTTCTACGGCGCGGTTTATACGCCGTGTGAAAGCACGGTCGTCAGTGTTGTATGAATAATTAAGGAAGCTTGTTGACAGACAAGTTTTTTCTATGGCGCGGTTTATACACCGTGTGAAGGCACGGTCGTCAGTGTTGTATGAATCATTAAGGAAGCTTGTTGACAGACAAGTTTTTTCTACGGCGCGGTTTATACGCCATGTGAAGGCACGGTCATCAGTGTTGCATGAATCATTAAGGAAGCTTGTTGACTGACAAGTTTTTTCTACGCCGTGGCTTATACGCCGTGTGTAGGCACGATCGTCAGTGTTGTATGGATTACTATGGAAGCTTGTTGACAGACAAGTTTTTTCTACAGCGCGGTTTACACGTCGCTCGTACCGTAAATAAACCGTGCCGTGTACAAAGGGCCTTAGTATATTAACATACAGTAAATAGACTTTATTAAAGTATACAACATGTGAAAAAAAACGTGACGGTATTGTTGAGTATTGTACTGCGAGTCTATTTGAGTGGTAATTTTCAGGGAAAAAAAATCGAGTTAATTTTTTTTTTCAACGGAGAATTTTACCGGTTTATTACATGAAGCGTGGGCGTAGCTATAAGATAACTTATGACCCCTATTGAAAATTTGCAATTTTTTATGGATTTGGGGTTATTTTGGTACTAAAGATGTGATTTTAAATATAAATTAACTTTTTTATTGTCAATAATATTAAGATTTTTTTACTTTTTGGTAATATTATTGCAGTACAGACCTATGCACTCCTTTCGGATTGGATAGGGTTTTTTTTTACATATTGTATAGAGTAGGTACCTAGCTGAAAAGTATTCACCAAAGATAACATTAAACTTAGAGATGCCTATATTAGCATTATTGTAGAACCAACATTTTTTAAATAAATAAAAAATAAGATTAAAGATAAAATGAATTTCAAGGCTACAGACAAATGAATAAATGTCAAATCAATTTGAATTCAAAGAAATAAAATTTAATTCGTAGATCCGAATCACGAGAAAAAAAGACTTACAAAAGACAAAACTTTCTAGAAATTCAATCATTTTATCTGATTTCCAATTCAATTAAAATCTTTTCCGCTCACATTATTAGATAGACAAAGGTCAAGAAATCTTAAGCCGATTGACTAACAAATCTTATCTCCGAATCCGATATTCTCAAAGCAGTCTATCTGTACAAATAATCTTAAAGACATTTTGATTGAATTATACAATTCTTTATACAAAAATACTAGGTGTTGACCGTGGTTTCACTCGCATCCTAAGGGAAATTACTTCACGAATAAAAAAAATTATACACACTAATTCTACATACACAAAAAAAAACACGTGTGCGTTTCATCTAAATCCATTTAGGTTTTTATGCGTGACTGGGTTCAAATATTATTACATGTTTCTCATTTCACTGCCAATATTTTGGTCTATATGAAGTGATCGCAAGCAGTAGTGCTGAGCATAGGGCAAAGATTTCAATCGTAAAGGAGATCATTAACCGTCCATACATTTTTGGGCCAAACAAAAAAAACAGCTATATTCCGAAAGACTACGTTTTCCTCTTCATTTTTTATTACTACAAGCTATTACTTTAATTAGATTACTATTTATTTTAAATAAAACATACTGAAACAATATTTTTCTAAATCGTATAACAGCGCAGGGTATTGCCCTACAGGTTTGGTCCAATAGTGGAAAGTGAAGAAAATAATATGAATTAACGGATATATATTTTTTTTTTTTGGCTGCACTTTCATAATTTTGCCCAAAAATGAATATCTCCTTTGCCCTACCGCGTCAAAAGATGGTCGAGTTCCGTTTCTTTTTGACACCTCTGACACACCGAGAGTCGCAGAGACTTGACTTGATTGTCATGGAAACGCCATTGTTATTGTGTGAGCTCGCTCTGCTCACTATGGACAATTTTTCGTGCGAATGAGTACGGTGAGGGCAAACCTATGATTTAAATCTTTGGCGTAGGGTACTTACTGGTTAAAGTTTTAGTGGAGTTTTCGCCAGGATTTTTCCAAATGTGGCAGCCCAGAGTTTGGATTTTAGCCGAGTTGTTGACAATAGGCTCGCCCTTTATAACATGGAACATCCTATTTCTTTGAAGAATACAGGTGTACAGGCGGCATATTATAAACATAATATAACAATACATCACACATTGTTTCCCTGATGGGTTGGGTAGATTCTCCATTTATATTTAAGTCCCATTTAAAAGGGGGCGGGCATAATTGCCATCAACTGGGTACATATCCAGATTCCGGACTGCTACTGAGAAGTTCCTGGCGAAAAACCCAACATCACTTTTCCCGACCCGGGAATCGATCCCAGGACCTCATGCTCAGCAGTAGCGCTTGCAACCACTAAACCAACAAGGCAGTCATATTAATTTCAATCTAAATCAATAAAATAAGCCGAGCTTTTCTTAGTAAAGCCCCATTTCTTTGTCTACAATATCCGTCTGATTCATGAAGACGAGGCAGTGCGACAAGCTCGAGATTAGACCTTTAATTTATTGCCTAAGGACGCTGGTAAACTCGGAAGCGGAGTTTCATTGTGTTCAAATTACAGTGACATGGAATTCTTGAGTGGTACCAGTTTAACCGCGAAGGGGATTTGAACAGGAAGCACGGGTGAAGTTTTTGCTTGTGAAGAATGAAAAATAAAATGTTTTATCAGGAAGTGCCTTAATTTTTTTTGAAGCCACTTTTTATTTTAGTTTTATATTTTTAGGTACTAGGTCCGGGAAAATCCGGAAAAAAGGAAATCCGGGTTTTTTTTGTCATACGTGTTAGAGTTTCATACTTTTATTGGTTGGAATGTGTGTATTTTATGTATTTTTTTTGCAATGTGTTGCATAAATTGTTGTTGCAGAATAAAAAAAAACTATCCTTCCTTTTTTTTCTATACGATTTCAAATTGTCCGCGGACAAATTGTCCACCGTCTACTCAGCACCTTGTAGGTACCGTTTACGTTTGTCTGGAGTACCGTTACGGCACGAATTATACGACAAAAGATTATATCGTGACAAGAACCGACTAGTCAACATGGTTGGTAATGGAACTAACGACCCAGGGTACGCTAATCAGATCTAAGTACCAAAGTTGAGACCAAGAGCGAGCGAGCGAGCTCGAAAATTTTACCACCTCGCCTCAGATAGGTTAGATTTTCTTATGACCACACTTTGTAATACGGAATTGTATTGAAAAGTATGGTTGCAAATCTAGGATACCTCTATTTTATAAAAAGGTACAGGTATCATAGATTTATATGAAAGTTGTTAAAAAAATTACTTTACAAACTTTAAGAGGTGCTTTAGATCATCAAACTGAATAACTTTTACTATGGAACCAACTAAGAAATCGCAAAAAAAAAAACAGCTGTTCCATATTAAAGTTTATTTTAGCTGTTTTTCTATCGGGATTTCAAAGTTTGTCTACCTATATTATATATATTAATTTTAGGATACCTAAGTATCCTTAAAATTCCATCATTACCATTCAATTTAAATCAACGAGCACACTCAAAACACAACCACAAGCATTTAAAACTGAATTCAAAATCCTCCCAAAGCATTTTTAACCACAGATGAAAATACTAAGTGAAAGCTTTAGGTGTCAAGTAGTGGTCGTAATTGAATACCCGACATCACATTTACATTTATTAGGATCCCCTGGACAAGAGGTCAGGGAAGGAACAAACACTAGAATGTTCTAAGGAATGCAGGAATAAGGACAGTAATATCGTTTAGGATAGGGAGGAAAGCAACATATTACTACCGTATTCTGTAGTGATGCAAAAACTTCGCCCACTTATGCGGATTTTACCCGCTGGGGCTCATACGTGTGGAATGGAATGTGGAATAAAAGTTATTGTGATGGCTTAAGGCGAAAGCTTCAGGGTAGCCTGCGAAATTCAATTTTTCTTAGGATTTTTGCAATTTGCAGGTTGTAGGTTGATCTAAATAGGATTGCTAATATGATGCTGCAAATTGAAAAAACCTAAGAAAATTTGAATTTCGCGGGCTACCTTAGTCCATCATTAACTGTATTGATCGCTGGCGCCGAAAGGTTCTGGAGAGGCGACCGCGTACCGAAAGACGTAGCGTTGGAAAGGCAAAAAGTGGACCGATGGCCTTGTGAAGGCCGCAGGAATCCGCTGGATGCGGGAAACCCAGAACCGGTCGAAGTGGCGGTGCTTGGGGGAGGCCTATGTCCAACAGTGGACGTGTTTAGTGCTTGCTTGTAGTGCTGCCGTTATGTGTAACGAAACTTAACTGTACCTAGGACCTACATCTGGCACATCTGATTTGTCAGCTACCGTTTTTCTTGTTTTCCAAATCGATTTTTAAGTATTTTTTTACAAATAAATTCATCCCAACTACGGAACTCTTCATTGTGCGTGGTCCGACACGCACATGGCTGGTTATTTTTTACTATGACGTGTAAAAGTGATTCCGATATCCTATTTACACACATGAGTACGAAAAGTCAGAGGTGTATAATATTTCTCGACGGCATGTGAAGCCAAGTCAGAGGGCCATGGGTGGCTTTAAAACTCTGACCTGAGGTAAGTCCCTAACCACACGAAAAGGAGAAGAAATTCCGTGCAGAATAAAAAAAAATGTATTTCTAAACACACAACATTTCCTGGACCTATAACCGAGTTATACATATGCAGGTAATGTTAGCTCGGACTCCATCTTGCAAATGCTACGACAAACATTTTAACTTAATTTCAGGCAATTTCAATCTGCTCGTAAAAGCTGCTTCAGTCGTTAGATAAGCACCTTAAGTCGCAACACTAGCAAAATTCCCGCTAACTCGGTCTTCTTACGTTTTAAGCCATATTATTATGGTAATTTATTGCCATCGTTGTCTTTAGAGATAATAGGTATTTTCGGTTTTATGGCAGACTGAAAAAAAATCAGAAATACTATGTTGCTTCTATTGCCATCACTGGCTCACTGACCTTACTACGCCTAGAAACAGAGAAATCCTACTAATATTATAAATGTGAAAGTTTGTGTGTTTGGATGTTTGTTACTCAATCACGCAAAAACGGCTGAATGGATTTGGATGAAATTTGGCAAACAGATAGTTTATAACCTGGATTAACACATAGGATACTTTTTATCCCGATATTCCCACGGGATCGAGACTTACGCGGGTGAAACCGCGGGGCGCAGCTAGTTAGAAATAATTAAAAAATAAGAAACATTCTTAACTTTTTTTACGTCATTTTTTTTTATTTGTTTTTGTTGTCATTCTCCCGCTCTGGGCGGATCGGTAGGGTAGTCTCAGACTTTTACTGATTGACTAAAACCCACCTGTGTTCCTTTAGTTGCCTGTTGCCAAGGTCCCGGTATCCCTTTCGGACTTTCCCGCAACCCTGGCCACAATCAGAAATTGATGGACACACGTTTGTGTGCCTTAGTTAGTTTTTAGACCTACAACCCAATTACGGAACACACTTTTAATCACAAACCGAAGGATTTTGAAGGAAATTGCTAATGCTTCACATGTTTGAAAAAATCGTCTGCCTGAGAGTATAAATGACGCAATGAATGTTGTTGAATAATCAATATGAAAGGCATTGCCATTGTAAGTATGTTACGCAATTACCCCGTGGTTATTTTAATGTTTTTTTTTTTTTCATAAAATATGTATATTTCGATGTAATTACTGGAAGAGCACCATACAAATTATGTATGCTTTTAAATTAAACACTTACAGTAATTAGCAACTTTTCGTCAATAAACACTTTTAAAGCTTTGAACAAACATTTCTTTGATGGTGACTGTCCATCGTTATATTTAAATGAAGCACTTAACAGCAAAGTATTCTGCAAATAAATACAGGCTGATTCTCAAACAGTTTTCCATCAACGCTGAAAGGCTCTTACATATTGGCGCGATTTGTCGCGCGACGCGATGCCGTCGCATTGCTCGCCGTGAAGTTTTCTCAGATATTGTTTTGTTAAAGTCGCGTCGCGCTATCGCGTCGCGCCTGTTTGTGGGAGCCTTAAAGGAGATAAGTCGGTCACTGACTTCGCGAATATGTGCCTAGTATAACGTTTTAATTTGCAAAACAATCGGCGCTAAGTAAAAATTCTGAGTTTTGTGAAATGTTACATTGTTTTTTCTACTCAAAATCCAGCTATAATTATATTTATTTATTTATGAATAAGGGTACACCAACTTTTACAGCTTCTGTATATAATATCCTAGCCTCGGACTCACACTGTCGCCAATTATTAATAGCAATCTCAGAAATATGTGGTGATGACACTTAAAGTAATAAAGATAAACAAGTTAAGTACACGCCTGGGACGCGAGGTTATGGACTTGTAGGATGTGGATACAGCAATCATTGTGCCGATAGTTGTATCGGCCAAAGACATAATAGCCAAGAGCCTCGACCAACACCTGAGGAGGCTCTCGTTAGGCGGCTGGATAATCTGGTTTGATCCAGAAAGCGGTACTTCTGGTCATGGCGCGTATCGTTACGAGGTTCCTCTCTCAGGAGCCCTTACCACCGGTACCTTGGACCCTGTTCCCGAAACCGGCCGGCCACTATTTTTAAATTTTTTAAATGTTTTTATAAAAATATTTTAAAATTCAATTAGATAAGAAAGAAAAGAAATAAAACTGCTCCAGAGTTTAGAAATTATGGCAAAATACTTCTTAAACTTCTGATTGATAACATAAAATAAAAAAAATAAAAAATACAAGACAAACAATTTATTGCAATATTTTATCCACTTACTTGAGATTAAGACATAAACCATATATTTAAATTTAAATAAAAATGAGATCATCATGGAAAGTCTAGCTTTTAAACTAAATTATTCCAAAGCAAGCTAAAAAGGTGAAGAGTTCCCAAAATATACTTACATAACAAAATATCAGTTTGCGTTTTTCGGGACAGTATTTTGGCCTTAAAAACTTTTTTATGGAATCATGGTTTATGTCGACATCTGGTACAAATTTTATCAAATTATTCATCTCTCTACTGAGTCTGCTAACTGGTGAGTTTACCCCAATATTTGTCTTGGATGCTTGAGTGTGGAATAAATTAGTAACAGGATATCTGGGAATTTTGTAAGGAACTTTTAGTCCAGTACGCTGAACTAATTTGTCATAATCTAAATTTATTATTATTGTCCAATTTGTACATTACATCCTGTGTTAGTCGATGGCCGCGCAGAGAATCTATAATGTAGCATCGAACACGTTGTTCATAATGGACAACGGGGAGATATAAATATAATAATCCATAGTAATATCCAATAATTAATGCGACGGTCTATGTTTTACCTTTTCACGCCTTAAGGCTAAACGGATTTGGACGAAATCGGCACACGGATAGACCATGATCTAAGTTAGGACATAGGATACTTCTAGGATACTTATCCCACGAAAACGTACCTATCGGGATACTTCTAGGATACTTATCCCGATAGGTACGTTTTCGTGGGATAATTTCCGACCTCAATGCGGGCGAAGCTGCGGGCGAATGCTAGTTTCTTATAATTATACAGGGTGTAAGGGGCAGCCCTCCGCAAATTAACAGGGGGCATTCAGCTCCATATTTTGAATTATATTCCACCGGAAATTTGCTCAGGAAATTTTTCATTTTTTAATTCATTTTTTCAGTTACTATTCCTTTATTTCAATGTAAAATTACATTATTTATACACAGCACTCCATTTGTGTAAATAAAACAGCTAAAATAAAACAACCAGCAATGGATGTTAAAATACTCAAGCGCGCCCGCCCCGACACGGGGAGTGCAGCTACGCGGGTTTTGCCACGGTAAGAATACATTGCGCGTGAGGTAATAATACAAATCATGTTTATTGGATTCCCATAACGTTCCTAAAACAATTTCATGTACCGATCATCTTAGTATGATATGCTGAATTCATCCTATCAGTCTGTTGTCTGGGCTGTCCCTTAACCCTGTATTTATAATTATTTATATCGCCAGCCATCCCATTGCCTAACACACTTTCAAACACAATCCAAAGGATTTGAAGAAATCATCCATTGCTTTCATGTTTGAAAAATTCATCTAATTCGGAGTAACCACGTTATTAACGCAATTATTTGTTGAATTCTCAAAATGAATGGATTATGTGTGTTACTCATTTAATCTGCAGAATTCAGAATATTGTAACAATACGAATTTATTAATAACCTCCATCTCCGTGCCTCTGCATTATTGTGGTTTCCAAACCATTATTAAATCCTTATCAAAATAATAATAGTTTCCAAACCGTATTAACCAAATTTTAATTTTGTTTCTCATGAAATGCAAATGAGAATAAATAAAGAGGAATATTTTCAGTAATTTTTATTTGCTTAATAATCATTATCAAATAATGATATTATATACCAAACACGTTCAATCCAATAATTATTAATTGATATTACAACATTTTCGTTTCGGGTGATTGTATTATTCGCAAAACTTATGTATGTAGGTACCTACTTTAGTAGCCTACCACATTATATTTCATTCTTTTTTTACAGTTGGTAGAATCGCGAAGTTTGGTCCAACCGGGTCCAACGATCGCTTTTTAATAAAAACCGGCCAAGTGCATGTCGTACCATGCACAATGAAGGGTTCCGTAGTTGGGATGAATTTATAAAACAAACTTTAACATCGATACTGAATGTATGGGAGAACATTTTTTTTACAACTGCAAATTTAAATTGGTCCATTATGACTCGGTAACTTGTGGAGCCTACGTAGCGGTGATAGTTTTCCTTTTAATTTCATTATATATACTACTGCCGTGATTTTTTTCACATATCCAAACCCAACCATTTAGCTGGCAGGGGGGGGGGGACACTTGGCTCTAACAAAAATTTGCACTTTAAAGCTTAATATTCCGCAAACGGATCCCTGAATCCAAAAATGGTTTTAACAAATTCACATTATTTTTAAACGACTTTTCCATCGATATCCCACACTATGGGATTGATGAGAAATAAAAATACCATCCCAGCTTTACGTGTAGGGGAGGTACCCTTAAAAAAATATTTCTTACGATATTTTTTTAACACTTTGTCGGCGTCGTTTATATGTATATCCATACAAAATTACAGCTTTCTAGTACCAACGGTCTCTGAGCTAAGCCGCGGACAGACAGACAGACGGACAGACGAACAGACTGGCAGATGGACAGCCGGACAGACGGACAGACGGACATGGCGAAACTATAAGGGTTCCTTGTTGACTACGAAACCGAAAAAAAAAAAAACGCTGTTTTCTTCTTCTTTAATAAGGCCGTTTGTCCACTGCTACGTTAACGGGACGTCAACGATAGCTAGATGACGGCGCTGAAGTAGCGATACACACATTTACTATGGCTACGTGCCCAACGCAAGTGCAACGCCTGTCAACGGGACGTCAAGTTCTGTTCGAATAATCTCGTTTCTCGTTAGCGTCTCGTTGAAGGTGGCTGTGGACAAACGTTATAAGTAGGTAAAATGAGTACCTAATATAAGTATCTACCTAATTAGTTAAATTCAAGTACGTGACTATACATACTGACCGATTGATACCGAGTTCGTCGTCGTAGCAACCGCCTCACGTCGCGTCATGTGGAGTATGGTGAGATATGAGCAATGTTGCCGTAGTAACAAATTGAGGAAATAATTATGTAATTTTAAAGGAAAATGCCCATTTATCTACGGAGCGCCGTTGCGCATCAAAAAATTTTGTATGACAGCATAAATTGGATATAAAAGAGGGGTGATGTCGTAGTCTCAAAGAAAATAAAAACAATCCATTTATTTTGTGGGGTTCTCTATGGGTTCTTTGATTTTCTGCTCAGTTTTAAGGTTAGTTTTGTAACAAATCTTCCACTAAAAAACGCATTCCTTTACATCATTATGATTTGAATTTATATAGATATGCAACAGAAAATAGTTCTAACAAATCAATTAATGATCCCAAATAAATAATATTATATAGGTAGGTGCCAAATGTAGTTTTGTACTTGTAGGAAGTAGAAAATAAAAATGATTGAATATAGGAATGAAAAAGTTTTATTAATCTATTATTTACATATAAATTATATTTTTTTAATTATTAGAATATAAAAATATAAAAACATTAAAAATTATAAAAAATAGTAGCCCACCGGTATCAGGAACAGGGTCCAAGCTACCGGCCAATACGGACCGTGTCCAGGAGTATCGCTTTCTGAATCAGGCCCTTAACCCAGCTGCCCAACGACAGCCTATATAGGTGTTGGTCGAGGCTCTTAGCAATTAAGCCATTGGCTGATACGACTATCGGCACAATGATCGCAGAGTCCACATCTCACATGTCGACAACCTCGTGAGCCAAGTCAAGATACTTGGATATGTTTATCTTTTTCGGCCTTCTGGAGGCTTCCGTCATGCGTGACCGTTATGTCAATGATCATTGCGCACCGCTCTGTTCGATCCACCACCACTATATCAGGCTTATTGGTAACAATAGTCCTGTCAGTGATGATGGATCGATCCCAGTACAATGTGATATTTCCATTTTCGAGAACTGGGTCGGGCACATACCTGTAGTACGGCACTTCCGATTCCACAAGGCTGTATTTCAGAGCAAGTTGGTGATGGATAATCATGGCTACAAGGTTGTGTCTATGCAAGTACTCTTCGTTAGCTAGACGAGAACACCCGGAGAATGTGTCGGATTGATTCTCCCCGTCGGTGGCATGCCCGACAGATGTTTATTATTCTATTATTTATTAGTTTATATTACTATCATATTCATAAAATATGTCGTCTAAAAACGGAGCCGGCGGCTCAACAGACCTAAATCGAGCCCAACTAAGATACCACAAAATGGTCACAACGTGAGCACAGCATCCCACTGTCCGATTACCCACCAAACAATTGCAATAATAGGCTGTAATATCAGCTATAGAGTTACATGTAGCCCTATTAACTAAAATGTAGGGGTACTAACTGTTGCTGGAGTAATCCAGGATCGTAAAATTCTGACGATTACATCCGTTGCCTCCCCGACTTGGCGACGGGGTAGAGGATGTACCAAAGAAAGGGAACAATTCACACAGCGTGACATTTTAACGAAATCGTTGTTGATTTACTGCACAGAGGACCGTAGCCGTAAAAACGTTCTACACAATCCTCAATCCACTGGACATTCACACAACGCAATTACAAATTATTTATTAGCACAACAACAACACGATGATTTGTTTGACAGTGACGCTTTTGACAGTTTACCTTTCACATTTCCCGCGATAGTGTTATCAACAATTAATTTAAATCATCCTGACCATAAGTGATTTGTTTGTCACCTAAAGAAAGATTTGAATAAGTAGAGTAGTATTATTTTAATAAAAAGTTAGAATATTAATAACGAGGAAAAATGTCATAGTTGAAATTATTTTTAAAACTCATCATCCGCTCGTGATCCGATAAGACCGATTAGGGAAGTTCTAAAAATTGGCAACACAGCTTTCACCAAAATACGCCATATAATCGAATAACTAACTAATTAAATACAAAATATTAACCCCACATACGATTTTGATCAAATTAACTAAGAAAAGCTTAAAAAATATTTTATAATTTATGAGTATATTTTTATGGCCATACTCTTACACTATAAAGCGGTTTTGATTCTGGGCAATCTCCTTTTATTTTTACCTTGCTTTCCTAATTATTTAGCTATTTTTAAATTGAGGAAATAATTATGTAATTTTAATTTTTTATTTTTACCTTGCTTTCCTAATTATTTAGCTATTTTTAAATTGAGGAAATAATTATGTAATTTTAAATTTTATTTTTACCGTGCTTTCTTAATTAAAAAAGCTATTTTTATAATAAAAATGTATTTTTATTAATTAATTAATATTTAAGGACCCTATATAAATACATCAGTACTGATGTATTTCATAGATTTCCATGAAAATTTATGACATATCACGATGATATCACAGTATCAATAGGGTCCTTAAATATTAATTAATTAATAAAAAAACATTTTTATTATAAAAATAGCTTTTTTAATTAAGAAAGCACGGTAAAAATAAAATTTAAAATTACATAATTATTTCCTCAATTTAAAAATAGCTAAATAATTAGGAAAGCAAGGTAAAAATAAAAAATTAAAATTACATAATTATTTCCTCAATTTAAAAATAGCTAAATAATTAGGAAAGCAAGGTAAAAATAAAAGGAGATTGCCCAGAATCAAAACCGCTTTATAGTGTAAGAGTATGGCCATAAAAATATACTCATAAATTATAAAATATTTTTTAAGCTTTTCTTAGTTAATTTGATCAAAATCGTATGTGGGGTTAATATTTTGTATTTAATTAGTTAGTTATTCGATTATATGGCGTATTTTGGTGAAAGCTGTGTTGCCAATTTTTAGAACTTCTACGCTACTTCTAAGCTACGGTCCTCTGTGCAGTAAATCAACAACGATTTCGTTAAAATGTCACGCTGTGTGAATTGTTCCCTTTCTTTGGTACATCCTCTACCCCGTCGCCAAGTCGGGGAGGCAACGGATGTAATCGTCAGAATTTTACGATCCTGGATTACTCCAGCAACAGTTAGTACCCCTACATTTTAGTTAATAGGGCTACATGTAACTCTATAGCTGATATTACAGCCTATTATTGCAATTGTTTGGTGGGTAATCGGACAGTGGGATGCTGTGCTCACGTTGTGACCATTTTGTGGTATCTTAGTTGGGCTCGATTTAGGTCTGTTGAGCCGCCGGCTCCGTTTTTAGACGACATATTTTATGAATATGATAGTAATATAAACTAATAAATAATAGAATAATAAACATCTGTCGGGCATGCCACCGACGGGGAGAATCAATCCGACACATTCTCCGGGTGTTCTCGTCTAGCTAACGAAGAGTACTTGCATAGACACAACCTTGTAGCCATGATTATCCATCACCAACTTGCTCTGAAATACAGCCTTGTGGAATCGGAAGTGCCGTACTACAGGTATGTGCCCGACCCAGTTCTCGAAAATGGAAATATCACATTGTACTGGGATCGATCCATCATCACTGACAGGACTATTGTTACCAATAAGCCTGATATAGTGGTGGTGGATCGAACAGAGCGGTGCGCAATGATCATTGACATAACGGTCACGCATGACGGAAGCCTCCAGAAGGCCGAAAAAGATAAACATATCCAAGTATCTTGACTTGGCTCACGAGGTTGTCGACATGTGAGATGTGGACTCTGCGATCATTGTGCCGATAGTCGTATCAGCCAATGGCTTAATTGCTAAGAGCCTCGACCAACACCTATATAGGCTGTCGTTGGGCAGCTGGGTTAAGGGCCTGATTCAGAAAGCGATACTCCTGGACACGGTCCGTATTGGCCGGTAGCTTGGACCCTGTTCCTGATACCGGTGGGCTACTATTTTTTATAATTTTTAATGTTTTTATATTTTTATATTCTAATAATTAAAAAAATATAATTTATATGTAAATAATAGATTAATAAAACTTTTTCATTCCTATATTCAATCATTTTTATTTTCTACTTCCTACAAGTACAAAACTACATTTGGCACCTACCTATATAATATTATTTATTTGGGATCATTAATTGATTTGTTAGAACTATTTTCTGTTGCATATCTATATAAATTCAAATCATAATGATGTAAAGGAATGCGTTTTTTAGTGGAAGATTTGTTACAAAACTAACCTTAAAACTGAGCAGAAAATCAAAGAACCCATAGAGAACCCCACAAAATAAATGGATTGTTTTTATTTTCTTTGAGACTACGACATCACCCCTCTTTTATATCCAATTTATGCTGTCATACAAAATTTTTTGATGCGCAACGGCGCTCCGTAGATAAATGGGCATTTTCCTTTAAAATTACATAATTATTTCCTCAATTTGTTACTACGGCAACATTGCTCATATCTCACCATACTCCACATGACGCGACGTGAGGCGGTTGCTACGACGACGAACTCGGTATCAATCGGTCAGTATGTATAGTCACGTACTTGAATTTAACTAATTAGGTAGATACTTATATTAGGTACTCATTTTACCTACTTATAACGTTTGTCCACAGCCACCTTCAACGAGACGCTAACGAGAAACGAGATTATTCGAACAGAACTTGACGTCCCGTTGACAGGCGTTGCACTTGCGTTGGGCACGTAGCCATAGTAAATGTGTGTATCGCTACTTCAGCGCCGTCATCTAGCTATCGTTGACGTCCCGTTAACGTAGCAGTGGACAAACGGCCTTATTAAAGAAGAAGAAAACAGCGTTTTTTTTTTTTTTCGGTTTCGTAGTCAACAAGGAACCCTTATAGTTTCGCCATGTCCGTCTGTCCGTCTGTCCGGCTGTCCATCTGCCAGTCTGTTCGTCTGTCCGTCTGTCTGTCTGTCCGCGGCTTAGCTCAGAGACCGTTGGTACTAGAAAGCTGTAATTTTGTATGGATATACATATAAACGACGCCGACAAAGTGTTAAAAAAATATCGTAAGAAATATTTTTTTAAGGGTACCTCCCCTACACGTAAAGCTGGGATGGTATTTTTATTTCTCATCAATCCCATAGTGTGGGATATCGATGGAAAAGTCGTTTAAAAATAATGTGAATTTGTTAAAACCATTTTTGGATTCAGGGATCCGTTTGCGGAATATTAAGCTTTAAAGTGCAAATTTTTGTTAGAGCCAAGTGTCCCCCCCCCCCTGCCAGCTAAATGGTTGGGTTTGGATATGTGAAAAAAATCACGGCAGTAGTATATATAATGAAATTAAAAGGAAAACTATCACCGCTACGTAGGCTCCACAAGTTACCGAGTCATAATGGACCAATTTAAATTTGCAGTTGTAAAAAAAATGTTCTCCCATACATTCAGTATCGATGTTAAAGTTTGTTTTATAAATTCATCCCAACTACGGAACCCTTCATTGTGCATGGTACGACATGCACTTGGCCGGTTTTTATTAAAAAGCGATCGTTGGACCCGGTTGGACCAAACTTCGCGATTCTACCAACTGTAAAAAAAGAATGAAATATAATGTGGTAGGCTACTAAAGTAGGTACCTACATACATAAGTTTTGCGAATAATACAATCACCCGAAACGAAAATGTTGTAATATCAATTAATAATTATTGGATTGAACGTGTTTGGTATATAATATCATTATTTGATAATGATTATTAAGCAAATAAAAATTACTGAAAATATTCCTCTTTATTTATTCTCATTTGCATTTCATGAGAAACAAAATTAAAATTTGGTTAATACGGTTTGGAAACTATTATTATTTTGATAAGGATTTAATAATGGTTTGGAAACCACAATAATGCAGAGGCACGGAGATGGAGGTTATTAATAAATTCGTATTGTTACAATATTCTGAATTCTGCAGATTAAATGAGTAACACACATAATCCATTCATTTTGAGAATTCAACAAATAATTGCGTTAATAACGTGGTTACTCCGAATTAGATGAATTTTTCAAACATGAAAGCAATGGATGATTTCTTCAAATCCTTTGGATTGTGTTTGAAAGTGTGTTAGGCAATGGGATGGCTGGCGATATAAATAATTATAAATACAGGGTTAAGGGACAGCCCAGACAACAGACTGATAGGATGAATTCAGCATATCATACTAAGATGATCGGTACATGAAATTGTTTTAGGAACGTTATGGGAATCCAATAAACATGATTTGTATTATTACCTCACGCGCAATGTATTCTTACCGTGGCAAAACCCGCGTAGCTGCACTCCCCGTGTCGGGGCGGGCGCGCTTGAGTATTTTAACATCCATTGCTGGTTGTTTTATTTTAGCTGTTTTATTTACACAAATGGAGTGCTGTGTATAAATAATGTAATTTTACATTGAAATAAAGGAATAGTAACTGAAAAAATGAATTAAAAAATGAAAAATTTCCTGAGCAAATTTCCGGTGGAATATAATTCAAAATATGGAGCTGAATGCCCCCTGTTAATTTGCGGAGGGCTGCCCCTTACACCCTGTATAATTATAAGAAACTAGCATTCGCCCGCAGCTTCGCCCGCATTGAGGTCGGAAATTATCCCACGAAAACGTACCTATCGGGATAAGTATCCTAGAAGTATCCCGATAGGTACGTTTTCGTGGGATAAGTATCCTAGAAGTATCCTATGTCCTAACTTAGATCATGGTCTATCCGTGTGCCGATTTCGTCCAAATCCGTTTAGCCTTAAGGCGTGAAAAGGTAAAACATAGACCGTCGCATTAATTATTGGATATTACTATGGATTATTATATTTATATCTCCCCGTTGTCCATTATGAACAACGTGTTCGATGCTACATTATAGATTCTCTGCGCGGCCATCGACTAACACAGGATGTAATGTACAAATTGGACAATAATAATAAATTTAGATTATGACAAATTAGTTCAGCGTACTGGACTAAAAGTTCCTTACAAAATTCCCAGATATCCTGTTACTAATTTATTCTTACAAGGCGAAGAACCAAAATTAATAGCAGAAACTACTAAAATGTATCAACATCTATTATTTGTAGCCACAGTAGCTACATAAGTTACTATCTCAGCTAAAATTTCCGTTCACAATGAAAATATGGTTAATACCGTACCGAAGTAGGTTCCCGGAATAAATTAGGGTAAGAGACCCTAACGTCGACCTTTCAGCTATGGGATGGCGCATATTCTTATTATAATCACTGAGATTAAATTCGACGAAATATTCCGAGGATTAACGAACATGTCCCGAAGGTGTATTTTTATTATTATTATTATCCGCATAAAACGAGGAAAGATTTTGTTAGCACGTGCAAAAATTTTTGGGATTCGGTTTTTGCATTCATTTGTCGGTTGGTAATAATTTTGTTTATTGGAGTTTATTGACTTATTTGCTGGTTGCTTTTGCGGCATTATAGGTTATTTTTACCCGACTGCCCCAGAAGGAGGGTAATGTTTTTCGAGAGTATATATATGTATGTTTGTATGTATGTAGGTATGTCTATTTCTTTGGTACGCTCTGTATCCTAAACGGCTTGATGGATTTTAACATATGAGGTGTCATTAGGTTTGTCTTAATTGTGGGAGTGACATAGGCTTTTTTTTATATATTTGATTTGCAAATAGAAAAAAATTGGAGGGGATGGTTTAAAAAAAAAAAAAACAATATTGATATCAAATAAAAGCTAGTAATGAGATAATTCCAAATATATATAAAACTAAAAAGCATGAAAAAAAAACAAAATACCCGACTGCAAAAACCTATAACGAAAAGAGAAAAACAAGCACTGAACTTTGTTTTTGTAAGGTATTGCCGGCGGGGACAAACTAATAACCTGAAACATGGTGTAAATTTTGTTTGTGGGCCTGCAATGCCTTACAAATAAAACAAATTATTTCAAAAACAAAAAACCCGCCTGCAAAAACGCATAACTTAAAAGAGAAAAACAAGCATAATTAGAAGCTAAGGTTGCCTGGAAGAGATCGCAGAAAGCGGTAAGGCCGCCCATTGTATGTTTTGTAGTGTTAATTTTTTTTAATTTTCGCTATGTATTTTCTGGTGTACAATAAAGTATATATATATAAATAAGCATTATAATCTGTAGGATTTTGGTATTACAGGCGCGGAACAAACAAAAGTTACAACATATTTCAGGTTATTGGTGCTGTTTTTGGTACTTGTACTACTTTGGACTGATAACAGGTGACAATCCGACAATTATTACGTATTTATAAAGGTAATTGTCGGATTGTCACCTGTTATCAGTCGCATATCGGGTTTCTTCAGTAGGCCCTGGTTGTCGCGACCTACCTCTGGACATTTGACAAGAAAGATTCTTCATCCTCAAAAAATCGAGGTCTTAAAACAAATTATTTCAAAAACAAAAAACCCGCCTACAAAAACGCATAACTTAAAAGAGAAAAACAAGCATTATAATCTGTAGAATTTTGGTATTAAAGGACCCCTCCGGTAATACCAAAAACAGCACCAATAACCTGAAATATGTTGTAACTTTTGTTTGTTCCGCGCCTGTAATACCAAAATCCTACAGATTATAATGCTTATTTATATATATATACTTTATTGTACACCAGAAAATACATAGCGAAAATTAAAAAAAATTAACACTACAAAAAACATACAATGGGCGGCCTTACCGCTTTCTGCGATCTCTTCCAGGCAACCTTAGCTTCTAATTATGCTTGTTTTTCTCTTTTAAGTTATGCGTTTTTGCAGGCGGGTTTTTTGTTTTTGAAATAATTTGTTTTATTTGTAAGGCATTGCAGGCCCACAAACAAAAGTTACACCATGTTTCAGGTTATTAGTTTGTCCCCGCCGGCAATACCTTACAAAAACAAAGTTCAGTGCTTGTTTTTCTCTTTTCGTTATAGGTTTTTGCAGTCGGGTATTTTGTTTTTTTTTCATGCTTTTTAGTTTTATATATATTTGGAATTATCTCATTACTAGCTTTTATTTGATATCAATATTGTTTTTTTTTTTTTTTAAACCATCCCCTCCAATTTTTTTCTATTTGCAAATCAAATATATAAAAAAAAGCCTATGTCACTCCCACAATTAAGACAAACCTAATGACACCTCATATGTTAAAATCCATCAAGCCGTTTAGGATACAGAGCGTACCAAAGAAATAGACATACCTACATACATACAAACATACATATATATACTCTCGAAAAACATTACCCTCCTTCTGGGGCAGTCGGGTAAAAATAACCTATAATGCCGCAAAAGCAACCAGCAAATAAGTCAATAA
The DNA here is from genome assembly GCA_948473465.1 of Lithophane ornitopus. Classification (NCBI taxonomy): domain Eukaryota; kingdom Metazoa; phylum Arthropoda; class Insecta; order Lepidoptera; family Noctuidae; genus Lithophane; species Lithophane ornitopus. The sequence goes on along the minus strand of OX419622.1, from coordinate 12,531,867 downwards.
ACTCCAATAAACAAAATTATTACCAACCGACAAATGAATGCAAAAACCGAATCCCAAAAATGTTTGCACGTGCTAACAAAATCTTTCCTCGTTTTATGCGGATAATAACAATAATAAAAATACACCTTCGGGACATGTTCGTTAATCCTCGGAATATTTCGTCGAATTTAATCTCAGTGATTATAATATGAATATGCGCCATCCCATAGCTGAAAGGTCGACGTTAGTGTCTCTTACCCTAATTTATTCCGGGAACCTACTTCGGTACGGTATTAACCATATTTTCATTGTGAACGGAAATTTTAGCTGAGATAGTAACTTATGTAGCTACTGTGGCTACAAATAATAGATGTTGATACATTTTAGTAGTTTCTGCTATTAATTTTGGTTCTTCGCCTTGTAAGAAAACAGTCTTAATTTATACGAGGGTGAACTTTAATTTATGGGCATCCTTTTAAAGGGTCATTGCGAACAACTTTGACTATAGGACCAAACCTGCAATCGTGAAAAAAAAAATCAGCTGTTCCCTACATTTTGACGAACTATGCGAACATAAATGTAGGGAACAGCTGTATTTTTTTCGTCATTTCTGGGTTGGTCCAATAGTAAAAGTTGTTCATAATGATGAGTATAAGGACCCCTTAAGAGGATGCCCATGAATTCAATTTCACCTGCATAGCATGACTTGGGATATACAGATAAACAATTGCTTGCATCTGTCTAATATCGTAGGAGTTGGGGAAAACTAGAGAAGAGTTTGTCTTTTAGCTCATTAAAACTACACTTCTGACGGCTGTTGGAATCACTGTAATAAAGGCAAAAAGGACACAATGGAGATTTCTTCAAAATTCTTAAAAACTCCAAAACATGTCACAATTCAAGCATATCCATAAATCTTCAGCAATCCCTCTAACAAAACCCCGTTAATCCGTCAAACGATGGCAATTAATTCACAACCAAACCGATGACTAATGACAATACATATCGCAAATAAGCTAACACAGTACACACTATATGAACACCACTAGGGATAATTACCCAAAATCAATCCTGACGATTGACAATTTTGGGGTTCTAGACCTTTGGGACGGTATATCTTTGCAGGGTAATAAACTATAGGGAGAGTATTAATCATCTTGAGGTTACGCACCACTGATGCCTATATAGGAATCCGAGGGAATAAATAATTTCTTCATATATTTTATGAAAGGACGCGGTCAAGGGTAACGGTGAATAGCTGGGGTAAGGATTGGTCTTGATTATGGATAAACTTGTTGATTTGAAGATTTTTAATAAGTATTTTAGGAATTGCTCATTGTTGACATTTTGGTGCTTGGAGACATTGGTTTCAAGTTCATCAAATAAACTTAATAATTTCTGATAGGTACCTTTTATTTTGGGATACTTTTTGAAAATGAAGGTTCAGTCCTTTATTTATGAATAGTAATATCGAGATTTTGTATCTAGCCTTTGTTATCTATATATACTAGTAGTTCTGCGAACAGAAGACCTCGCAAGCACAAACTTTTTTAGTCGCTCCAAAATAATTGTTTAGTTGAGGAGTTCTTATGGACCTGGAACAGCACCTAGTGTAAATATAAATGTGTGCGTTTGAGCGTGTATGCACAGAGCGATGGTGTAGTTTTGGCATGCTTCACTGTATTGTTCGCAGCGGTTTTTTATTTGGTCTGAGGTAAAAACGATGGTTCTAACTTGTTTGGTTGAGGAGTTCCTATGGCCACCTTCCGGCTCCATCAGACCCTGAACACCACCAAATGTAAAAGAACTTATCAATACATATCCAATGAGTCTAAACAATAATACTCATGTTGCGCGCGGCCTTAGCGTCAGAAATGTTTATTATACCAACGATGTTTTGAAAACAAAACTATGATTTGACAGCCTACTTTTTTTCCTATCAAAAGAAAACATGACATTCGTTCATATTATGTCAAATTCAAACCGGCCAAGCGCGTGCACCACACACAATGAAGGGTTCCGTAGTTGGTATTAATTTAATCCCAAGAACAAACTTTAACATTGTAGTTGAAAAACATGTTCTCATACATTCCAACTGCAAATGTAAGTTGGTCATCGTAAACTAAATGTATTACTCGTTAACTTGTAAAGCATACTTAGTTGTGATAGTTTTCCTGTTAACTTCGTTATATTATAAACTACTTCCGTGATTTCTTTCATATATCCATAATAACCATTTAGCTGGCAGGGGGATTTTTGTTATTTGGCTCTAACAAAATTAGCACTATAAAGCTTAATATTTCGCAAACGGATCCCTGAATAAAAAAAAATGTTTTCTCACACCCACACGACACCCCTTAAGCCCATAACATGGGACAGTTGAGAAAAAACAATCATCCCCACTTTACGTGTAGGGAGGAGAGGTACCCTACAAAAAAAATATTTTGCATGATTTTATTTTAGCACTTTGTGTGTTTAATGTAAAGATGCCACACCCATGCCAAATTACAGCTTTCTAGTAATAAGATTCTCTGAGCGATACACACATGGCGAAACTATATCGGTTTCTTGTTGACTACAGAACCATAAAAGCAAAAAAAATGATGTGTAATTGGAGAATGGGCCCTTGCTTATGGGGTTCTGCCCTGACGCCCAATAAAAATAAGATATATACCACTAAAAGAGCTTTTCAAGGGAACCTTACGTACTAACACGACTTTTGCCCATTGTAAGTCAGTTCGGAGTAAATGACCTAAATGGGTGTGAATACTCGGGCATCGAAGTTAAGGAATTTTCTTGGCCCAATAGCCATAAGATATACATAAATGGCTTTAGCTTTTTGAGGGGAACTTTTGCTACTAAAATGACTATTGCCAATTGTAAGTCAGTACGGAGTTAATGGCATAAAGAGGAGACTACTTCCGTACCGAAATTAAGGAATTTTCTTAGCCCAATAGCCATAAGATATACACCAATGGAAAGAGCTTTCCATGGAGAACCTTTGCTACTAACACAACTTTTGCTAATTGTCAGTCAGTTTGGAGTTAATGACCTAAATAAATGTGACTACTGGGACACCGAAGTTAAGGAATTTTCTTAACCCAATAGTCAAAAGATATACACCAATAGAAAGAACTTTTCGAAGAGAACTCTTGCTTCTAACGTAACTATTGCCAATTGTTAGTCAGTTCCGAGTTAATGATCAAAATAGGTAATAAATTGCGCACCGAAGTTAAGGAATTCTTGGCATCCGATAGCCATAAGACATATACCACTGAAAAGAACTTTTTAGGGATAACCTTTCCTACAAACACGACTTTTGCCTATTATTAGTCAGTTCAGAGTTAATGACCTAAATAGGTGCTGAATTTCAATAGTGCTTAATTACTCACATTTAGAGCTCTGTAGCTCCTTTCGTACTAACAATCGAGAGAAACGTCATATCAAGAAATATTGCCTTTGAAGAGATCTTTCCATTGGCATATATCTTAACTCTATTGGTGGATGCGGCAGGCTTAATGAAGGCTTAACGATCTGTACTGCCGATCGACTCTTAAAAACATTGTTCCCAAAACGGCATCAAGGAGGCCAACGTTTTAAAATGTCAGTTTATAGGTTTGCAAGATCCGGTTTGCAAGGCTCAAAGATAATAAAAGTTAATTCATTGTCTAAATACCTGAATTTCACTAATGCTTAATTACTCACATTTAGAGCTCTGTAGCTCCTTTCGTACTAACGATCAAGAGAAGTCTTCAGACTAAGAAATATTCTCCTTGATGAGATCTTTCCATTTGTATATGTAGGAATGGAATGTTATGACAGGATAGTGAAACGGGACGTGAAGATGGATGACAGACGTGACCCATGAACGAGTGACAGAGACGAATGTAAGAATTAGTCAAAGAGCGAAAGAGATAGTGAATGAATGTTTAAACATAGAATAAGTTGAGAAAAAAAGAAGATTGCAGATGACGTAAGGAAGACGATAAAGACGTAGGGAGTAAAGACGAAAATTAATTAAATGGAATAAGAAGAAATCTGCTGTTTGATTCTCGACATATAGTTCAAATCCCACAACTTTTTGGGGGCTCGTCCGGGATAGAGCAATATTTCAAGTTTCGGACCCCAACAGAAAATTCAAAAAACAAAATTTCCGAACCAAAGACGCCATAACAAAAAAAAGACGAGCAGATTGCTAAAAGACGGTAAGACGGTAATAATATTTACAGAAGACGAAGACGAGGAAAACAAGTAGCATGGGAGGGAATTCGCCGAAACATGGGAAAACTCGCCGCCAAGCCAACTACGACGAAGACGAACATGACGCATCGACATCGGCTGGGCAAGGTTTTAACCGTGATCAGGCTATTTTCCATGAGAGCCTTGTCCCAAATTTCAGTGGGCAAGACAAAACGTTTTCAGTAGCCAAGTGGGCGCAGGACGTTGATGATAATGCCGAGATTTTTCAGTGGTCGCCCCTACAAACTCTGATCGTAGCCAGAAGGGCTTTAATCGGAACTGCTGCGCTGTGGCTCAGATCTGAAAAACCTTATAAAAGCTGGGAGGATTTAAAGGCTGGATTACTGAAGGAGTTTCCAGATTTGGTGGATAGCAAAACCATTCACGAGATGATGGCCGCCAGAAAGAAAAAGAAGGACGAAAGTTGTTTAGACTACGTGCTAGTCATGAAGGAAATGGGAAAACGCGGCAAGATTCCCGATTATGTAGCCATAAAATACATTATCGACGGTATAATTGACTCAGAAGTTAACAAAATGTTGTTGTACGGAGTTACGACTTATTCTGATCTGAAAGAGAAAATAAAAATATATGAGATGATCAAAGAGAAGATGAGGACGGATAACAGTGGTCACAGTCGATACAAGAAGCCTGAAATTCATGAAAATGGCACGGCGATCAAGAGGTGTTACAGCTGTGGTGAAAGAGATCATCAGTCGTCCAGGTGTCCAAATAAAGAAAAAGGTCTTAAATGTTTTAAGTGTAACGAATTTGGACATATTTCTACGCAATGCATTCGGTCTACGAATGAAAAGACCCAAAACCGAGAACAAGAACGACGGGGCGGAAAACCGAATTTTCACGAAGAAAAGCGAACGATGTGTGTGACCGACTTCACTCCGAACATTCGCGAGGCTGCGGTTGGCAAAACTGACGACATTGTCACTATTGACAGGAGTACCAACTTCAGTGACAGCGACAAGATGGCGATGCCAGTGGGAACTGACGCCAACTTCACTGATGTTTACGTCGAAGAGAAAACGCCGGCACAGATTAGATTTGAAAATGCCTGCAAAACGATTTTTGTGAATAAGTGCGAAGTAAATGCGTTAATTGACTCTGGTAGCGAGATAAATTTGGTGTGTACCGAATTTTATGTTCATCTTGGAGCTCCCGAGTCTGTAAATACTGTCACGAATCTGGTGGGATTAGGCGGCAGTATTGTGTCTACGAAAAAGTTTACCGCTTGCGTACTGTTAGACGGACACGAATATAACGATATTGCGTTTCATGTTGTTCCTAGGCATGCTTTGCCGTGTAGTGTTATATTGGGTCAAGAATTCCTCAAAGATGTTTTCACAATTATGTCGAAGGGGTCAATACTGATTGCTCCAAACGTAAACAGTTGGTTATCAAGGCTTGTGTCTGTAGTAAGTCAGGATGAGTTTGTTTTAGGTAGAATTGAAGATAAGCAGGTGAAACAAGAGGTTATTGAATGCGTGAAGAAGTATAAACCTGTACAGACAAAGGAGGCGCCGATAGAATTGAGGATAGTGCTGAAGGATGACGTACCGGTGGCTCAGCGACCAAGACGTATTTCTTTAGCTGAACAACATATTGTTGAAAAACAAGTATCAGAGTGGCTCAAGGATGGAATCATTCGTGAACTTATAGCAAAAGGAATATTGGTAATATTCATCGATGACTTATTAATACCCGCTATTGATGAATGTCAAGCATTGCAGCGGTTAAAAGAAGTATTAGCTGTTGCATCACAGTACGGCTTACAGATTAATTGGAAAAAGGCGCAATTACTATGTCGAAGAATAGAGTACTTAGGACACATTATAGAAGATGGAAAAGTTCAACCGTCTCAGGACAAAACAGATGCTGTAACCAGGTACCCTGAACCCAAGACTTTAAAGCAACTTCATAGTTTTGTTGGATTAACCTCATATTTTAGAAAGTATATTAAAGATTTTGCATTGATAGCTAAGCCGTTAACTGATTTGTTGAAGAAGGGTGTTGATTTTGTGTTTGAGGATGTTCAGAAAAGTGCGTTTAAAGTGCTGAAGAATGCTTTGGCTAGTAGCCCAGTGTTAAGGATTTATGATCCTCAGTTATTAACTGAATTGCATACCGATGCCTCTGCAATAGCATACAGTGCTATCTTATTACAGAGAGACCATTTAGGTGAGTTACATCCTGTATATTACTACAGTAGGAAGACCAGTGATGCTGAGAAGAAGTATAGTAGCTATGAGCTGGAAGCTTTGGCTATTGTTGAAGGAGTCAAGAAGTTTAGGCATTACTTGTACGGTAAACACTTTAAAATTATTACAGATTGTCAAGCCTTTCAGAAGACATTGAATAAGAAGGACCTAGCAACTAGAGTAGCCAGATGGGTATTATTGCTTGAAGAGTATGATTATGTGATTGAACATCGACCAGGAGGAAAAATGCAGCATGCAGACGCTTTGAGCAGAAATCCATTTGTGGGAGCTGTTGAGTTAAGCCTGCATGATCAAGTCAAGCAAGCACAGATGTTGGATGAAGGTATAAAAGCGATTATAGAGATTGCAAAACTTCAGCCATATGAAGACTATATTTATAGCGATGGTTTACTTTACAAAGGACTAGAAAGAAAGTTGGTAATACCAAGAAGTTTAGAATTTGAGATTCTAAGAAGAATACACCAGAAGGGTCATTTTGGAAAAAGAAAAATGATAGAACTGTTAGAACAAGAATATTACATCAAAAATATTAACAAGAAGATTGAAGAGTTTTTACTGACGTGCATACCATGTCTGCTAGCGACCAAAAAAGAAGGTAAACAGGAGGGATTCTTAAGTTGTATTCACAAAGAAGGTATTCCTTTACATACTATTCACTGTGATCATATTGGACCACTTTCAGAGACGAGAAAGATGTATAATTATATTTTGACGGTTGTAGACGGATTCACAAAGTTTGTGTGGTTGTTTCCAGTGAAGGGAACTACAAGTAAGGAGACCATAGACAAGTTAAAGATTCATCAGCAAACGTTTGGAAACCCTATACGTTTGATTTCAGATCGTGGTAGTGCTTTTACCAGCAATGACTTTAAGGAGTTTTGTGAAAAGGAGAATATTCAACATGTAACCATAACAACAGGTGTACCCAGAGGGAACGGTCAAGTGGAGCGCATTCACAGAATAATAATAGCAGTGCTAACAAAGCTGTGTATTGAAGAACCATCTCAATGGTACAAGCATGTCAGCCGGGTGCAAAGAACACTGAATAGCACATACCAAAGAAGCATTGACACCACTCCCTTTGAACTCATGTTGGGTACAAAGATGAAAACCAAAGAAGATATTGAGATTTATGATTTGCTTCAGCAAGAGCATAGAAGTAATTTCGTGCAGAATAGAGAAGACTTGAAGATGAAGGCGAAAGAACAAATAAGAAAAGTTCAAGATGAAAATTGTAAGACGTTTAATAGAAGAAGAAAGGAAAGTCGGAAATATACAGTAGGAGATGTTGTAGCCATCAAACGTACACAGTTCGGTGTTGGATTGAAGCTAAAGCCGAAGTATCTAGGGCCATACAGAGTCACTAAAGTTAAGAAAAATGATCGATATGATGTTGAAAAGATGGATCATATGGCAGAAGGTTCTCGAGTGACTTCTTCCTCGGCAGATAATATGAAGCCATGGCCAGTGTCTGGAAATAATGTCGAGTTAGGTGAGTAGGTTTTGTTGGTCAGTTAGGTTAGGGTACACCTTTGGGGTTTATTCTTGACCTAATGTTTCACTATGATGGTATATTTTAGGTCGTGTTATGTTGTTATCTTTAAGTTACTAGTACGGATACTTTTAAGTTTTGTAATAGTTTTTTTTTAGTAAGATCAAATAAGGATTGACTGGGGACAGTCATATAGCAGAATGGCCGAGCTGTAGGAATGGAATGTTATGACAGGATAGTGAAACGGGACGTGAAGATGGATGACAGACGTGACCCATGAACGAGTGACAGAGACGAATGTAAGAATTAGTCAAAGAGCGAAAGAGATAGTGAATGAATGTTTAAACATAGAATAAGTTGAGAAAAAAAGAAGATTGCAGATGACGTAAGGAAGACGATAAAGACGTAGGGAGTAAAGACGAAAATTAATTAAATGGAATAAGAAGAAATCTGCTGTTTGATTCTCGACATATAGTTCAAATCCCACATATATATCTTAACGCTATTGGGCTCCAGGGCAGAAACGCCCAATCTCCTTTGTTAGAAAAATTAACAAATAGGTTTTAATAAATAATGAGCCATTTACTGCATTTTGAGAAGCTATTCTGTTCATCATGCCGAAGATCTTCATCAGATCTTCACAATTTTTTTTTAGACCTACCTAAATTTACCAGCTTTCAAATATAAAAAAAAACTTCGGTATCGGATCTCATAAGGTGGAGATATCCAGTAGCCCCCTTTTTGCCCCATCTTGGAGGAAGTAGCCCTCCAATCAAAAATCCCCGACGACAAAAATTCGTTATACCTACCTATACACCAAATGTCGTCCAGATCGGTTATAAAATACGACCTGTAGACAAGTACGTACAAACTGAAAAATTTGCTAGACTTGATGCAGAGACGCTTCGCTCGCTACGCTCGCTCGGTCAATAAAAGGCAAGGGTGACTGATTGACTGATCTATCAACGCACAGCTCAAACCGTTGAACGGATTGGGCTGAAATTTGGCACACAGATAGTTATTATGATTATGACGTAGGCGCGCACTAACCACGGGTTTTTGGAAATTCGACCTTTAAGGGGGTGAAAAGGGGGAATTTCGTTTGTATGAAAAATCTTATTCCTTGAGTTAATAGGCTAAAAAACTTGGCACGAATATGTATCTAAGTAAATTATAAGGTTGTTATGTTTCGTTTTTCTAAACTACCCCCTAAACGGGAGATTGGGGGGTATCAAAGTTTGTATAGAAGAATTTTAACGCGCGGTCCGATTAACTCGAAACTCAGTATTTATACTTAAAACCAAAAATAAAGAATAATGTGTAACAGAGATTTTAAAAATGTTAACGCGCTGTCGGATTAAGGCTCGTGCAAACAGACGCGATATCGCGGGCGCGACAGGTAGCGGTACCTTTGTCGACAAAGGTACCCGCCTGCGATATCGCGTATGTTTGTACGAGCCTTTAACTGGAAACTCGATACGGTACTAATACTTAAAACAAAAAATAACAAAAGTATGTGTTTCGGGGTTTTTCAAAAATCAGCTCCTAACAGGGTGTAGAAGGGATCTAGTGGAAATCTGTAACTGATCCTCTAAAAACTTACTGACCATCTAAAGATGTGTCTTTCTTGAAGTTATTACTATTAATTTACATACATTCATCAGGACGCAATGAACAAACACAAGGCTAATGAAAGGCCTATACGATGTACACTAGAACCATCGTTTTATAATTTAATCAAAAAGTTTAAGCCCAGAGTACTCACGAGCGAATTTTTATCGCGGCGATTTTTCGCACACTGGATATTCAACTCTCGGTACTAAGCCGAGCCATTGATAATCCAATAGAGCGCTTCCCAGCACGTCAAGACAACACTCTGTTGGATTTTCAACTCTCGACGCTAAGCAGAGCATTGAAAATGGAGTGCGCAAAAAAAAATCGCCCTTGCGTACCTGGGCTAAAGGGTATCCCGAATACAAAATTATTTATAACCAATTTAGGTACAGAACTCTAACATTTAACACATTCTGGTATGCAAACATGAAAATTAATATTCAAACTAATTTAAAATTACTTTCGCTTGTGTGTGGGTAACACTGATCAGTTTTAAAACATTGGGTTGGTACATATTTTATCAAAGGTATCACTGACAAAACTTTAGGCTGGTGTAATAATAATGTATAGTTTGACCACCTTGTTAGAGTAGTGGTCGCAAGCGCTAGCTTAGGTAGGTACTGATGCGGGTTAGGATCCTGCCATGGGCTCAAACCAAATAAAAAACCTAGACAGAACGCTGTCAACAGTGACGTGAGGCCGGTTTCGTAAAAATGTGTGCACATATTTTGGTGTAGTTGAGTGTAAATGGTTGTAAATGTGTGCGTTTCAGCGTGTATGCACAGAGCGGTGGTGTAGTTATGGCATGCTTCACTGTATTGTTCGCAGCGCTCTGTCTTGGTTTTTTATTTGGTCTGAGGCCATGGGTTCGGGTTTAAAACTCACTTCGAGCAAATTTTTATTAATTTATTAGCAGTAGTACGGATTGTAGGTACGTACCCCGTTGGTGGAAATAGGTTTACCCCCTTTTTATTGAACAAAAATATAATTTTGACTTTACTTTCTACCTAACTTTTCGGGTAATATACTGGCGCGCTGTTGAATCTAAATTTTGGTTGTGGTGGATTTTCGGTGTTACCAGGTCATTGGGTAATATCGATAGGAAGGGTGCCACGGTGACAATGGCGATGATGAACAATAAACCATGTTTACCAGAATATCAATATAATTTTCAGACATGCAGAAATTATCAAGAAGCTTTATGTTTGTGGTAGTCGTAAATGAATATCTATGAAATATCAAATCAATTCTGCTGGTAAATCCAACATGATAAAATATCCCCACAAAAAGTGTTGCAAACAGACACAAATACAAGAGCAAAAACTAGTTACTTAATAAACTGGAAGAAACAAACGAAATAAAAACGCCACCATATTATTGTCACAGTCCACTTTAGTATTCAGTACCGCTACACAGCTGTCGGCGCCATTTTTAAAATGTCAACTTGTTACGAATTAGTGTTCCTTGCCCTTAGGCTGCCTTCCTGTTGGAGCGGGTCGAGTGAGCGGAGCAGAGCGGGGCGAGAAAACAGCTTAGTATGGAAAACTTTAACGAAGTGTCGCTGAACCCTGTCCATTGACAAGGAGTTCGAAGCAAAGAAAGTGATCGCGATACGTGGTGGACACTTACTAGTTATGGAAATGACGTCTAATTTGTCTTGTTTTGTCACTGCAAAAGCACATCCTCGCTCATCTGCCTCATTATCTTCTTCATATTTCTGTGACAAATAAACCTATTTTTCATTTTTTCTGTTCTTTGTCGTTCCGCTTAACAGCTCTGCATAAATTCCGCTATTGCAATTGCAATGCATTAAATTGATCTCGACTCCATTGTACTGTATGTTTACAGAAGCGGAGGCGAGTGGAAAATTAAATTTTGTGGGACTCTGCATCGCTCCGCTCCTCTCCTCTCCATGGCCCCGCAGGCTAACAAGGAAAGCGGTGGAGCGTGGCTTCTTATAGCCATTTGTAGGAGGCAAATGTGATCGTTTACCGTAAATACGGGAGTTCTAAAGACGTAGCAGCTCATTAATGTAGAGGTAAGTATGGCGCTGTGATGTTACCGCGAGCAGAGCGGTTGTGAAGATCGGAAAAAGATTTTAGGATTTTGTACTAAGTAATTTTTAAAAGATATTCGAATATTACGATTTTTAGATTGCAATGGGTCGTTAGATTTAGGATAACTTATCATGGACTTTGTAACTTATAATAATTACTAGCTTTTGCTCGCGGTTTCGCCCCCGTGGAAGGTGACAATTATCCCACAGGAACGCATCCAAATCCGTTCAGCCATTATGATGTGAAGAGGTAAAGACAGACAGACAGGCCGACCGATACACAGGCAAAGTTATTATATAATCCCCATATTTACAATCATCAAAGCCCCTATTCGGAGAACAATGTTCAGGCAATGGCCGTTTACTACTTGATCTGAATAAATATTTGCGGAAAATGAAGGTTTACAAAGGATTATATAATATATGTAAGGTGTATCTATTCATAATAACAACTCTTCAATTTTTCGTGATTTCAGGGTTTGCCTCATAGTGATGGTTTTTCATAATGACAAGTACAATGGCCTCTTAAGGGAGTTCGTGTGAAATATAGACCTTATATTGATCGTATTAACATTGTTCAGAGCACATAATTGCACTTTTTTATTTTGCTACTAACATAATAATTATTACCTACTTTATTTGTGTGACCAATCTTCAAGCATATTCGGCCCGAAATGGAAATTATAAAAAAGTTGTAAATCTGTACAGTTTTCAGACTTTATCTTAGCCCTACCTATATACCTACCATCAAAAAATCCTTTAATAATTTGCATTTTGAGTACCTACTTTTTATTTTTATTATAACAATAAAAACAAACTATTAATTAACTAATTGAATACTCACTAATATTAATTAAAACTAACTAGGTATACAATTGTAATCTAATCCCAATTTGAGTACTTGATTATTATATTCGGAAACAAACAATGTTTTCTTATTTACCTCATGTAGCAGTAAAATTGCGTAGTTTACAACACGACAAAGGGATTTCTCAGTCCGACTCTTGTTACATTCGCGCCACAAAATATTTACATAGATAGGTACAGAAGGTCGACATCATACAGTGAGCGAAGGCAAACGCACACATAGACACGCTTCATGTACAGAGAGTGCAAGCTCACTCACAATCACGACTGGTATTAGAAAGAAAAGAAAGAAAGAAAAATATTTTATTTGGGACACGCATAGGAAATCCTAACTAATATTATAAATGCGAAAATGAATTTGTTTGTTTGTTACGCTTTCACGCTAAAACGGCTGAACGGATTTGGATGAAATTTGGCACAGGGGTAGACCATGACCTGGAATAGGACATAGGATACTTTTTATCCCGATATTCCTGCGGGATCGAGACTTACGCGGGTGAAACCGTGGGGCGTAGGTAGTAAAATAATAAAAGCACACATTGAAACCAACAAAATAAGTAAAAACAGTAATAAAAAAACAAAAGGGCAAAGAAAAACCTGTGCGAGGCCAAAAAGGCTCCTATCTCAGCATAATGCTACGATATTTGAGAAAAAATAAACAAATACCGCAGCGCTGGTATTCTGATAGGGCCCGCTGTGATGCCACGGACACACCTACGGACATGAAATAAATCCCACAGAAGAATAAAAAAAGGTAAAATATTCGACTGAGATCGCCGTACGTACGCGTCTATTTGTCCATGCGCCTAATTTGCCCGTTATAAAGAGCTGTGAAGTCGACCTTCTGTAGTATTCTGTGTCCGAACAGTTCCGCCATTATGATAATTCGTGTCACAACTATGACTCCGCGGAAAAATCTGAAAATCCCATTCTCCAATCCCATTATTTCAGTACGTTTGAGCTGCATTCGTTATTTGTATCAACTGCCTGTTTACTAAAGATCCTATTTGTTATTCAACAATTTATTCCAAGCTTATTTTATTGTTTGTTTTGAATAAATTGTTACTATAATGGAGGATGTTGAAGTAATCAATGTTGACAGTAGTTTATGTCGTAGTGTTGTCACGACAAAATTGGCTAGTTTAGGTACTCTTATAAGGATCCTACAGATAGGCGCAACGCGATGGTGCGACGCGATTCTGGTAGAACAATTTCCATAAAGTTTTCATAGAAATTGTTCTACTAGAGTCGCGTAGCTCTGTCGCGTCGTGGGATCACACTAATTAATGTCTGTCTGGTATATTGTGTCTTTTGTGACAAACTTCTCTTAATAGGAAATAGGGTCGGTCTTTTCTCCATGCAAAAAGGCATAATTCGAAATTCGGCTCTCGTCTATTTCCTCCTCCAATATTGGACCAATTTGAAAGATATTTTATAAATTTAATACAAAGGATATTTACTGTGCCCCTATTTTTCGCAAAAAAAAATCAGCTGTTCCATACATTTTGTCAATTTAAGTGAACACAAAAATGTATGGAACAGCTGATTTTTTTTTCGCGATTTCATTGTTGGTCCCATAGAAAAAGTATATTATAGATGACACCAAACCACTAGTTTCAAGGATAACGGTGTCTACCCTAACACCCAGTATACTTAATTGTTTCCTTCGTAATTTCTTTCTTTTTTAATACAGAATATTATCGAAGTGTCTACCTGCCTGATACCTCAGTGCCATGTTTAATTACTGAATAAAATTTTAATTACTTACCTTCACGAACCATTACCTTGATAGTAACAATAATAGGCTGGTTACTGACGAGCAATATTTTTTTTACTTATCTACTGTTGTAAATTAAAACCTTGCCATGGTTAAATCATATCCACAAACCTAGGATTCCGTGTAACGATGTAAAACTAAGTATTTTAAAATAATATTTCGAAAAAACGTGTCTAGTCGTTGTGTTCAGCAAAATATTACATTGATACTGACACTAGCTGCAATATTTACATAAGAATCCATCTTTAACATGCAGAGTCAATCAATTAGCCTAGCCTATGGGGTCGGCTTCTAGTCTAACCGATTGCAGATGAATACCAGTATTTTACAGCCTATTTTAGAGCCTATGCCTCTATCTCTCATTCAATAGGATTATATATTACGTAATTTGCAAGTGACGTATGGGACGTCACTTGCAAATTACGTACGGCCGTGACATACATCTGTTCAAACAAAAAAAAATATTTTTTTTAAACCGTCAATTTAAAATACACGGAGACAGGTTTCAATTTACTTACGTCTGCAAGACATATGGTTTTTAATCTTATTTGAATACTAGCTTCCACACGTGGCTTCACCCGCGTGGTATGTCGATAAAAAGTAGCCTATGGCCTTCCCGGGATGTCATCTATCTCCTTGCAAAATTTTATCGAAATCCGTTCAGTGGTTTAGGCGTGAAAAGGTAACATACAGACAGACAGAGTTACTTTCGAATTTATAATATTAGTATGGATGAAGTAAGTATATTTTTATCTAAACGCTTTAATTGCAAAAGAGAGAGAAATGGAAAGACGGAAGGAAGGCCCCTGCGCTGCAGTGGGACAAAACAGGCTCATTATAATAATCATCTGTTTTGTGTGAAACATGTGACTATTCCTACTACGATCTCTAAATTAGAAAAAAAGTTCGATCAAACTCACCATTACTTGCGGAAACATTTGTTCGATCGTAAACTTTTCATGAGCTGAAATTAAAGGCCACAGCCGCACTGCCACAACCAGTACTTACCTATAAAAAAAAAATACAAGGACTACAATTTAAACCAGATAGCGAGTGCACAAAACCAGCACATACGAATGCGAGACGTTAATTTTTATCAGAATACAGGTTTCAATTGTTTTTTATTTTGTTATAAGTACCGTATATTGTAATAGTAAATTGTGGATGTCATTTAATAATTAATAGTAATTTATGAAATTCAAATATAATAATTTTAGTGTATTTACTGTAATTGTGTAATTTTTGTGTGTAAGTTCAGATACAAGTTACTTGTTTATGAATACATGACTATGACTATATACTTACATATTATGGATTTATTTTGTCATTACAAACAGACATTTCAATTTTATTTATTTGTATATGTACGTATATATGTCTTTGAGACGTATATAACACACTCATTATGGCAGGGTTATTGTCTGTGTAAACATTAATTGCTATAAAAACCGATTACTGATTAACGTTACTCTAACACTCTACATCAATTACGACAAAGCAATGGAGTGGTTAGTGTCTATAAACTAAATAATTCATACGTTTTACGGTGAATTTAACAATATAATAAACAACAAATTTAATAGGATTGTAATATTTTAACCCAGTGCATTTTGTCTACAGATCTGAAAATAATTTTCCCTTTGACTAATTTCATAGTGCAGTGCCTTATTGCGTAATAAATAAGATCTCTTATATATTTTCAATTTTTATTTTGTTACAAGTTACAACGCATCATGTCTGACTCCAACGACGGGAACAGCTCCTCAAACCTTCGCAGCAGCTCTGCAGTTCTTTGCAGCTGCACAGTGTGCGATATCAGAAGGATTGATACCCGATGCTAATGTTAAAAGTAAATATTTCTTTCAATACTTACTGAATACGAATTTATAATATTAGTATGGATGAAGTAAGAGATTTTACATTTTACATTTCTTATGTAGATATAACTTATAATAGATCATTATGTTCGTGCCCTTGTTTTACGTTACTTAGGGTCAGCGATACGTTTTCTTCTTCAATTCTCCCCAACGTCAACCCATAGTAGATAATACACGATACATTGAAACTAGTTCAATTCTAATGATCTTCGTCAGTTTCCATAAATTCACGTTTCGGTTGTAATTTTCATAATTCAAAATATATGTTTATAAGTGTTTCGTTTATATCACATTGCAGATTTTGAAACGTTTGACTTCATAATAGTCGGAGCAGGAACAGCAGGATGCGTCCTGGCAAACAGACTGAGTGCAGTATCAAAATGGAAAATATTACTCATTGAATCTGGTGGTAATGCACCAATAGAAGCTAATGTAAGTAGACTTAACGTTTAACATGATAAAACGAATGAAAATTTTGAACTTTGTTGGGCTAAAGTAAAACATTTTAGGTTCCAGGTCTGGACAAGGGCATGTTTAAAACCAGATATGATTGGAGCTACATGACAAATAATAATGGAATAAGTAACGGAGCAAATATAAATGGATCTATTAATTGGCCTAGAGGCAAAATGATGGGTGGAAGTAGCAACCTGAATGCTATGATTTACATGCAAGGTAATGATAATGATTTTCAAAACTGGGTCAACCTTGGTAATGTTGAATGGAATGTAGAAGAAGTACGGCGGTGCTTTAAGAAGGCAGAAAGTTATCAAAACATGGATTTGTTGAAAAATCCGGAAATCAGAAATCATTACGGACATGACGGACCGTTAGTTATAAACACGTTCAACAGTACCCTCAGACCTTCTACCGACAGGCTTCTATCTGCTTGGCAAGAGATCGGTATCAAGAATGTTCCAGATCTAAATGTCGCAAACATGTTAGGATCTGGCATTTTGACAGCCACAGCTGCTAATGGTGAAAGACAAAGTCATAACAAAGCGTATTTAAACCCAGTACTGCACAGAAGAAACTTGAAAATTATTAAGAATAGTTTGGTGACGAAAATTTTAATTGATCCTTGCTCTAAAACAGCTTATGGGGTAGAAGTAGAACGTGACTCAAAGAAATTCACGTTTTGGACAACAAACGAGATCATTATAAGCGCCGGTACAATAAACACTCCACAGCTTTTAATGCTTTCTGGAGTCGGCCCCAAAAAACATCTTAGTTCAATGAAAATCCCAGTAATAGTTGATTCGCCTATGGTGGGAAAAAATCTACAAGATCATTGTACTATTCCCGTAATAATATACGGCGATGAACCTGGCGAGCAGAACCAAGCTGATCAACAATTTAGTGTCTTACAGTATCTTTACAATAGTACTGGTGTTTTGGCACAAAATAGTTTTGCAGACGTACTAGCATTTTTTTCTGATACCCCCAATGCTACTTACCCCGAGTTTCAAACGCATTTTTCACTATTCTATAGAAACAGTTCCAATATAAAACAAGCCTTAACAACTCGATTCAGATACAAAGACGCAGTAGCTAATCCAATAATCGAACTGAATAAAAAGCACGCGGTTTATATGCTACTATTCAATCTTCTACATCCATATTCCAGAGGAAACATTTGGCTAAAATCGAAAAACCCAAAAGATCACCCAATAATCAACATAAACTATTTCAAAGATCCCAGAGATTTGGAATTAGCAGCTACAGGTCTTAAAATGCTTACCAAAGTTGTAAACACTACAGCCTTCAGAGAAATCGGGGGATTTTTAGGAAGAATGGTGTGGCCAGCATGTAACCGTTATGAATTAGATAGCAGAGATTACTGGAAATGTGTTTGTATAGAGATGACACTGACAGTATACCACCCTGTAGGAACATCTCAGATGGGACCAGACCCAAAGACCTCAGTTGTGAGTTCTCAGTTGAAAGTCCATGGAGTTGACAAGCTCCGTGTGATAGACGCTAGTATAATGCCCACACTTACTAGCGGTAACACGAACGCACCAACGGGGATGATTGCAGAAAGAGGTGCAGAATTTGTGATACAGGACTACAAAAACAGTAACAACAGTTGAATTCGACTCTTGTAACCGAGTATCTTACTCAATTTAGATTTCCACCAATACGCTCAGAAGTAACATTGCATCTTCTTTCACCCAACCAACCCTAATTTTGTCCATTCTTCTCTTTCTGAAGTTGTGTTACTAGAATAAAATGTTTGACTTGAAAATATTGATAATAATAATATCTTAGTTGTAACGCTAAAATATGAAATTAAAAATCATAATACCTACTTGTAGTATAACTAAAAAAATTCATTATTCTTATTTTTAACCCATGTTCTTGTCTCTTTATTTTAAGACTCTTTAAACGACCACAAACTTTTTTTTTTTCGAAAATTATAACAAGATATCATTAAAATATACCAATTTAGAATCTCCAAGAAAATTGGCACAAAATCGGAGTAATTATGTGAATCAATGACGGTAGTGAAGTATATCACAAATGAGACAAACATTCGCAGATTTTTTATCTTTAAAGCCTAATTATTCTCCCTTTTTAAGGTCGTAAATGTCTTACGAGGTAGGTATGCTAATCTGTATCGCTAACTAAATAAAATTTAACAGTGGAAGTATAATGTTAAGTGCGTGCATGGTTTATTAACATGATCATTCTCGATAAGATAATAAAGACCTTGTCACGTTAAGATTACCGTCGGCTAGTCTTATGTCACACAATTAGTTATATAATAGACTAGCTGCCCGCCCCGGCTTCGCACGGGTAGCACTAAGTACTTATTTACGGCGCACCTACCTACCTACCTACCCGACCTACCTACCTACCTACCCTGCCCTACCTACCTACCCTACCTACCTATCCGACCTACCTACCTACCTACCCTACCTACCTCCCTACCCTACCTACTCTACATACCTACCTACCTACCTACCCTACCTACCCTACCTACCCTACCTACCCTACCTACCCTACCTACCCTACCTACCCTACCTACCCTACCTACCCTACCTACCCTACCTACCCTACCTATCCTACCTACCCTACCTACCCTACCTACCCTACCTACCCTACCTACCCTACCTACCCTACCTACCCTACCTACCCTACCTACCCTACCTACCCTACCTACCCTACCTACCCTACCTACCCTACCTACCCTACCTACCCTACCTACCCTACCTATCCTACCTACATACATACCTACCTACCTATCTACCGAGATCATCAAAAAAGCCATTGTATACTGAATGTATGAGCCCGTATTTTTTGGAGCTATACTTACATTTTTAAACTCGTGATATCTTTCGAATAGAATGTCCGAATTGAATAATTCAAAGCTTAAGTTTCAAAGTTTAAGTTTAAGTTATATAAAGGTATTGAAGCAGTCTTAAATATGAAGGTATTTATTTTGATCAGGATTAATACCAAGATACAAATAAAGAGCCTTTTCTAGCGGCGTCATTTCAATTAAATTTTCAAAATAAAAGAACACTTATTGTGGCATAACTATAATAGCTAGACTGTGGCTGTCGCGTCACTATTTGTTAATAATAATGTGTTCTGTAAAGTCGTAGTACATTATTTTATCTATCCTCAATAGTTTTCGCAGCGCACGCGATGTAAAGAATATTTTAGGTATTTTTTTTACACCTTGGGTTACATTATTGGAGTTTTAGTAAGGATCCCTAATCTTTTCTAGCAATAAATATAGCCTATGTTACTCAGGGTGAATGTAGCTTTCTAATCGTGAAAGAATTTTTGAAATGCGCGCAGTAGGTAGTTTTTGTGTTTATTCATTAATAAATAATACAGAAAGGATTATAAAAAGGTTCATATAATTCAATAAAAAGGGTATAGGAGCTTCAGGTCGGCGTCAGCTTTGTGTGACGCGGGATGCTCGGGGACAGGAATGAGTGAGTGGCAGGATCAACAGGCAGTATTGGAGCAGGGCTGTGGCGCTTTAATCCGAGCAGGTATGGGAGATTTGTGACGCCATCACGGTGGAGTTTCTTGCCCATTCTTCTCCATACGAAAACTACCTTTTGGAAGGGGCAATTAGAATCAGTTCGATTTATTTGTTTTTGAAGTTCAAAAGTGTCTTTTATGTGCATATTTGAAATAAACTTTGACTTTCGTCAACAATTAAATATAAAATAAAATAAAAACAATTAAATATAAAATAAAATAAAAACAATTAAATATAAAATAAAATAAAAACAATTAAAAATAAAATTATTAAAATAAAATCATAACTCTCCTTTTTGTTTCGCCGTAGTCGGGTAATACGCCGTGGTAGCTAATAGATGACCAGTCCCAACTACCGGCGCCCCTTCACGAAGATGACGCATGGATCAGCACCATGTAGAAAGACGCCTACCGAAGCCGAAAGTCACTTGTTATTCCCGTAATGGAGTTTTTTTTGTTCTGGACCATAACTTCTGGTTCGGAGATATTGAAGGCCAAAGTCCCAACTTTTTCAAACGTTTAAAAAAAAAAAACAAGTTTTAAATGTTATATCTCAATTTTAAATATCCTCACAAACCCTGAACCATAGCATGCACCCATAAACACAATGTTTTGCGCGCGTTACATTGCGCACTACCGTGCTTCCCAGAAATTATTTTTGTGCAATGTTACTTAAGTAATTGATGTAGAGAATGTGTAGTTGACGGCTATGTGAAGGATCTTTTTACACCGTGTTTTAAATATGTAACTGTTTTTTTATAAAACAAAAATACCTATCCCAAAGTACACCCAAAAGTACCATTATTTACGCCAATCAACATTAAATAAAAAACCAAATGTGAAAAGAAAATGATAGAATAGAGAAAATGGAGTAAAACAAAAACAAACAACAAAACATTTCGATCATTGGCGAAGCTAAGTAAAGCCAAGATCAAATGAATCGCGAATGGGGCAGGACCAGTACAAAAATAAAACTGGGGTAATGGCATCCAGGTAAAGGCCATTGAATTTAAATAGATTACTGAGCTCTGATTAACAGGAGGACTTGATTTTCGTTTAGTTGGAAAAATACAGTATGTTATCTATCGAAGGCCATTCCTGCTAACCTGCAATAGAATAGCGTCTATAAATATTACCATGAAAAAAAAAGTTTTTTAAATTTTTTTCTAGTAAAACATTCACAATTTTTTTTAAATTGATACAGAAAAGAAACACTAGTCTCACTTGCCTTTCTACGTTGAAATACAAGTATGTGTGTACAGAGTGCTTCTTCTACTTATCAATTTAATAGTTTTGTGAATAGTTCACAAATTACTTACATAAAAAAAAAACTGAATGTTAATATTTTATTAGCATTTGTATGGACGCTATACTATTGTGAGTTAACGGGAACGGCCTTTGTTAGTTAACAATTATTGTATACAACATTATTTTTTCTTTATGCTAAACCCGAAAAGGGATCATTTTACTCATCATTTTGAACAACTTTTTCTATTGATCCAAACTTGAAATCGCGAAAAAAAAATCAGCTGTTCCATACATTTGTGTTCACTGAAATCGACAAAATGTATGGAACAGCAGATTTTTTCAAAATGATGAGTACAACGACCTCTTTTCGGGTTTAGCATAAAGACAAAATAATGTTGTATAGCCTACTAACCCCAGGTAGAAAGAAGTGTAACTAGATAGTAGGTCTAAAATCAAAATCAAAAGTTATTTATTCAAACTAGGCTGAGAATCAACACTTTTTAACATTCTAAATTACACCCAAGGCTCGGACACCGGTTAAATTTTCAAACCAATAAGATGTACTTGACGCAAAAACCTTTACATTCAGTTTCGATCGCATATACCGGTTTTTTTTAAACCGGTATTTGGCAGAGCATTATATAATGGTATTTTCGGATTTACCGGTTAAGAGCAATAAAAGCCGGTTATATACTTCAGTTTTTATAAAAGTTAAAGTTGTCTAAACGTTCGCGTTCTTTAAAAAAATTCGGAGGAAAACCGAAATAAACCGGTACTAACCGGTTTTTTTTTCTTACATTTAGATCATCAAACTTTGCATAATAACTGAACTAACTTTAGAGCTGGTCTTATTTATTTTTTATTTTTTATTACTATTATTTTCTCAGTAAAAAGCAATTTCCTGCTGCTGCTGAGGTAGTGTAGGCCTTAAGTTAAATAAAAGCCTCATACATACCGGTACAGGTATGTATATCTACTTAGCTCAAGTACATAATGAGAGTGAATTATGAGTGACATAATTAATAATAATTAACACGTTACATGGAGTATATTGATGACTAAATTAACTTAGTATGTTGTTGGCCGTACGGTGCAAATGACGTTACTGACAGCTACAACTTGAGTGGAATGGATAGTTTTATTTACTACGAGCTACCCGGTTTTTTACCCGACTACGGCGAAGCAAAAAGAAGGGTTATGATTTTGACCGGTATGTATGTATGTATGTTCATCTGTTCCCTCATATCTTCTAAACCACTCATCACAATTTGACAAGTGAGGTATTTTTGGAAGCCTCTTGATTGTCCGCTGGTTATAGGCCATGTGACGTCACATTAGATTAAAAATGGCGCCCTCTAGAGGACATAAAGTCAGGAACTTGAAAAAAAAAATTGTTTAATCGTACCATGTTAGGTATCAAATGAAAGGGTTTAATGAGCACATTTCAAAAATATATATATATTATAACCGCAAAAGAATTTAAAAAAAAAAGTAATAAAAACTCGGAGTCACACGTAATCTGTTCGATTTATGCCCTAACACGTATGACTCCGGATTTTTAATTTGTCTGTCTATGGTGTCTTGTTTATACCTTTTTAGTCGTAGTTGACTTTTTAGTTTTTGCACTTGAAGAAACATCGAGATTTCCTTAATAAACTTTCTGGAATACATTCTCTAAACGATGGTGAAAACCGCATTAAAATCCGTTGCATATTTTAGAAGAACAACGCGAACAAACGCTAAAAACGACTTTTTTTGTTTGTTTTATATTATTTAGAGATTGTATTAAGTTGCCAAAATACTGCAGTAAATTTTAATTCGTGACTGCCTCAATGACTTAGTGGTCGCAAGCGCTCCTGAAAGAAAGAAAGAAAAATAAGTATATTTGTCACAGAAACACGTGCCTACAAAAAGTTAATTAACTCGAGTAACAGAACAATTCAATAAAATACAATGTGTACACGCACATTTGTCACACTTGTTGTACTAATAAACAACATAACATAACATCACGCCTGTATTCCCCGAAGGGCTAGGCAGAGGTGTACCTATAGTACACCCACATTTCGCCAGTTATGTTTAGGTCCCATGTAATTGGGGTGGATCCCATGTAATCCCCTATCGATCTAATACAGGGTGTTAGGGCAAGCACCGTTATCCTTGAAACCAGTGATTTGGTGTTATTTATAGAACGTAAAATCAATGGAAAATTACAACTTATTTATTTATTTTATTATATTTTACCACAAGACTATTTCACCCTTACACCCTATGCGCTAGGGCATTGAACTTGCGTCTCAACACGGGTGGGGAGCGCGGGACATGACCTAACAGGCCGCGAGCGCGACCGCTCCCTCCGTCAGTCAGCTGTTTCACTAGCAAGCACGGCGTCGGATAGAAACTTTTTAAAATCTTTTAATGAAAATAACGTTTTGTTTTTGTTGTTACTCGGTCATTTATCTTTATATTTTAGTGAACTATCCATGGTTTGAGTGACAACGGTGTTTACCCTTACACCATGTATAATCACGAGTACAAAACAAATAGTCTGCAGCTTCTGGCACGTCATGATTGTGACAAGAAGGCTTCCACTCAGCATGATGCTGTGCTATGGGAACCGGTTGATGGCACCCCAATTACATGGGACCTAAACATAACTGGCGAAATGTGGGTGTACTATAGGTACACCTCTGCCTAGCCCTTCGGGGAATACAGGCGTGATGTTATGTTATGTTGTTTATTTGTAAAACAAGTGTGACAAATGTGCGTGTACAGAGTGTTTCTTTTCAGTATCAATTTAATCATTTTTGTGAATATTTTAATGCCGGAAAAAAAAAAAAAACGTTTTTTTATGTTTTTTTTTTAAATTATGTATAGGCGCTATACATTAGGTTAACGGGAACGGCCTTCGTTAGATAGCTTCGCTAACATACTGTATAAAACAATAGTTAGACCTGCTGTCTCATATGGATCAGAATGTTGGGCCACAAAAGGAACGAATAAAAGACAATTGCAAGCAACTGAGATGAGAATGCTAAGAGGGATGTGTGGTGTTACACGAATGGATAGAGTAAGAAATGAGTTCTTACCTAAGAGGAAGCCTGGAAGTGGCACCGGTGACTGAAAAGTTGTGCGGAAATCGGTTGGGGCACATGATGCGAAGGAATGAGGAAAATGTCGTGAGAGATAACTATCATGTTTGCATAGTTTCCCCAGCTAATTTCATTTAATCCTGTAGATGTACCTTTATTGGCCGAGTTGAATCAAGATTATTGAACTCCCTTAATAACTGACCAATGTCACAGATAGTAATAAGTGAAAGGTGTTCTAGTTTAGTTTGTATGCTAGTTAATTATAACAAGTAACAATAAGTTTCCGTAGTGTAGCGGTTATCACGTGTGCTTCACACGCACAAGGTCCCCGGTTCGATCCCGGGCGGAAACAGTCGTTTTGTAGGTGCACAATTTTTTTTTTTCCTTTTTATTTTATCGGCCTCAGTGGCGCAGAAGTTAGTGTAAAATAAGCCAGGGGCACATTGCCATCATTGACTTAAAAATACAAAAATGCATTGAGACTGTTGGGGAAACACGATAATAACAGATAGATTTGAACCCAATAGTTTATATAATGGTTCGTACATATGTTTAAAAAAGGAAATTAGTACAAAATTATGAAAAAGTACATAAAAACCCTTATATATATATAAAAATGTAAATAACTCTGTGCCTGATGAAAGTACATAACTATAAATATTGTAAATCTCTTAGTTTGATTAAAGTACAAGAAAATGCACATTTTATATAAGGAAAATATAACGCTATGTACAGTTTAGAAACAATTCTTTTGTATTGCTATGTAGCGTAAATGTAAACAGTGTTAGGTAGAGATAAGGAATCCCTTGGCCGACACACCCCTTACCCCGCCTTCACCTCTTGGCCGACAAAATTGAGCCGTACCCCGCAGACACCCGATCCCCTTCAACACCCCCTGCCTGATAAGGTGTCTAGGTCAATTGGACAATATATTAATAATAGTGCGTGACTCACACGCAACTTGTGCATATGTGACAAAATTATAAATATAACTACCCTGTCCAATTTAGTTTAATCGTCATTCAGTCGTCATTCAATCGTTACTTGAATTGTCTCAGTCGTTTCTAAATCTCCAACGAAGTAGCATCATTGTCGCGTTCCGTAACTCTGCTGCTTCGTATCGCGCTCAGCTTATAGGAAATCTAGTTTCCCGAGATTTAGTTCCTAGTAAATAGTTTTGCTTCTTATTATTTCGTTATTTCATTGTCGTGTTAAATCGTAGTTTGTTTCTCGTGTATTTATAATAATAGTGTTAAGTGCTAATGTACACTGATGTGACATATTTGTGTTTTATTTGTGATGTGATGCAATACAATCTATTAAGCTGACAAGAACTGGTTTTATTGGTGAATTAAGCCTTCCGACACCCCCGCCTAACAGACTGAGCTCTCGTCTGCTACATTTTGGTCCTTCAGTCGCCGGATAAGGTCGTAGTAACCATGAGTCAGAAGAGCAGCATCACGACTAGAAGCAAACTACGGAGGTTGGCAGAGAAACAAAGTGCTCGTCGCCGTGAAGAAATAGTGTCGGACTCCGGTATGCAGTCTGAACGAGTGCCGGGTTCGCCATCCGTCGCGCCGACAATGGCGTCGACGTCTGCCCTCAATATCCCTCTGACGGGTGGTCGAGTGATCGACTACAGTGCTAGAAGTACGTCAGAGGGACCCCTGGGAGGACAGGCGCCTGGAAGAGGTCGCCATACGTCGCCGCGGAGCAGAGCGTCTTCGAAGAATAGCCGCAGGAGCGTCGAGCACATTAAGAAGCGCATCGAGTATGAAGCTGAGCGTGAGCTAGTACAGCTCAAAGAAAACCTCCTAAAGAAGAGGATGGAAGCTGACATCGCTGAGATAGAAGCAGCCGCTGAGAGTGACGACTCAGCCTCGGACGGCGGTACAGCACAACGAGTGGAGCAATGGATCGACACGACGCCTCAAGCAGGCAATAAGGAAACAGTGCGTGTACCCAGCCCAGTGTTGTGTGACAAGGATGCAGTGCCTAGTGACAAGGATGCAGTGTTGTGTACCCCGTCTGTGGGGCGCGGGCCTACTGGAATGGCCGCGCCTCGCAACATAGCTGGGAATCGCCATAATGTGAGTACGCTTACCGATTACCGTGATAATATTGTGTCGCATGTGTTAGGGACGCCTGTGTCGGGACCGTTTTCGAATGTAACGGTACCCATAGCACAGGCGCGCACGCCAGTCGGTGAAAGGGTTTCATTCCGTCTGCCCGTGACGTACCCAGTGACTACCACTCCGGCCGCAGGTGTACCTCCCGGTTCGACCCGGGAGTCGGATGCACGGCGGACTACATACGGAGCGGGTGAAAGAGAGTCACGAAGGGAGGCGTCGGGCGACAGAGACAGTAAGATAGACCGACTGGCGGATGCAATTACAAGCATGGCTCGACCACGGCCGGTACCTAGACAGGCATATGAATTGCCTAATTTCAATGGCGACCCAGCTGACTGGATATCTTATAAAAATATGTACTGGGACACAACCGAGATGTATAATTTCAGAACGTTCGAAAACTTAGCTCGACTTAAAACCTCATTGCATGGAGAGGCTAAGTTGTCTGTTGAAGACTTATTGCGGTCGGGTACGGATCCCAACGATATAATGCGTGCTTTAGATGAAGAATACGGGCACCCTACTTTGATACTAACAAATGTTTTGAAGAAAATAAGGGACCTACCGCGTATTTCAGAGAGCGGCCGCGAGCTTCGTAAATTTACATCTACGGTTAGAAATGTTGTGTCCCTACTTAGGAACATTAGAGCCGACGGCTACTTAAATAACCCGCAAATGGTTGGTGAAATACTACAAAAGTTGACACCAATACAGCGGGCACAGTACGGTGACTTTGCCATGGGGTTAGAAAGCGTACAGGGGGTGGACCTAAGGGTATCTCCGGACTTAAACATAATATCACAATTTTTAAATCATTTGACACGTACTACGTCATATTATTCGCAAGCTAATATGTTTGAACCCGGTCCATCTAAGCCGCCCGTGAGGCAACAAAAGGCAATCGCGCGCCCCTTCAATAATAGAGTACCGTTAGCGTCGGCTCAAAGAATAAACACGCAAAGTGACGAATCTACGGTACCGGTAGAATGTATTATTTGTAACAAAGAGCATGCCATAGAAAACTGCGACACTTTCGGTAGGTTAAACGTGCAGGATAGGTGGGCTACTATAAAAGCCAAGAACACGTGTTTTAAATGTCTTATTAGAAAACATCCGAAAAGGTTTTGTCGCGCAAAACGTTGTGATAAGTGTGGATACAGCCACCACTCACTATTGCATGCAGATAAAGCTTCTAATTCTAATAATAGCAGCAAACAAGTCAAAGATAAGACGGAGAGCGTCACGAACATAGGCGAATGGAGGGCTACGGCTCTGTTAAAAATCGTGCCGGTAACAATAACCGATGATAGTAACACGGAATATAATTGTTACGCATTACTAGATGACGGCGCGACAGTATCGCTTATAGACAGCTCTATAGCTGCAAACTTAGAAGGCCCGCGCGTTCCACTTACATTGAAGACCGCGGGTGGCTACGGGGTCAGCGACCTGACCTCAAGGGCCGTAGAGGTCAAGATAAGAGGGCCAAACGGATTACAACATCAAATCAAATGCAGAACGATGTACAATATGAACTTGCCTACACAAACGGTGTCCGCTGCCATGCTGAGCGACAATGCCCACCTGCGCGACTTGGGTTGCGCAGAGATGAGGGGCGCTAAGCCACTGCTGCTACTGGGGCAGGACAACTGGCAGCTGTTGGTCAGTCAGGACATCCGCCAGGGGCGATCTGGTAAGCCGGTTGCCTCCTTGACCAAATTAGGTTGGGTAGTTCATGGGCCATTTGATAATAATTGTAATGATGTTGAACAATCCATCAATTGTGTGACAGTTTCCCTCCCTGACCTACATGATCTAGTCAAAGCTCAATTTGAGCTAGAAGCGATCGGTATATCGCAAAACGCTCGTAAACATAAAGACAACGAAAGAGCGTTAAAAGTCTTAGAAGACACAAGTAAACGTGTTCCCGATAGCAACCAATGGGAAGTAGGGCTATTATGGAAGCACGATAGGGTAGAGTTACCCGACAATTATAATCAGGCCCGGCAACGATTATACGGCATTGAGAGACGTATGCGGAAGGATGCCGGCTACGCTGAGGCGTATTCAAAACAAATAGACCGGCTACTTGAGGAAGGCTATGCGAGGAAGCTGGAGGGGGAAGTTGACAGTTCACCTGTGTGGTACTTGCCACATTTTGGCGTAGTGAACCCCAACAAACCCGGCAAACTTCGCCTAGTCTTCGATGCGGCCGCTGCGTCTCACGGTACGTGCCTCAATGATAACTTGTTGACCGGACCTGACCTTTTGAACTCGTTGCCCGGTATATTAATGAAGTTTCGTATAGGTCCTGTAGCTTTCACCGGAGATATTGCGGACATGTTCATGAGAATTAAGATAAGGGTCCAAGATCAAGGCGCACAATTATTTTTATGGAGAGGCGCGGATCAGACCCAAGAGCCGAGCGTGTTCGCAATGGACTCCATGATTTTCGGGGCAACTTCATCTCCGACAACGGCAATTTACATACTAAATAAGAATGCCGGCGAGTTTGAAAACAAGCACCCAGAGGCTGTGCAGGCTATTAGGGATAAACACTATATGGATGACTATTTAGATAGTGTCTTCACAGAGGAACAAGCAAATAAACTTATTGAAGAGGTGACCCATATCCATGCTTCCGGTGGATTTAATATACGGGGGTGGGTCACCAATTCATCAGAGCTCAGAGATAGGCTCAATTCAGATATGCCAGAAAAGGTAGCCCTCGAGAAAGGTCTAGGCATGATAGAGAGGACACTAGGTCTAATATGGGCACCTAAGGAAGACGAATTAGGATTTGACCTATCATTTAAAAGACTACCCGAAGAGATAAAGAACGGTAGCATAGTGCCTACTAAGAGGCAATTTTTAAGCTTTATTATGTCAATTTATGACCCTTTAGGCTTTCTTTATCCTTGTATTATACAATCAAGGATCCTAATGCAGGCGATCTGGAAATCAGGAATTCAATGGGATGAACCATTGAAAGACAAGGACGCCAAGGCATGGTTCGCATGGCTAAATAACCTAGAAAGGTTGACAGAAGTTAAGATACCACGTTGGTATGGGCTTGACCTTCGTGACCTTGAACTTCATGTGTTCGGCGATGCTAGCGAGCTAGCTTACGCTGCCGTAGCGTATTTGGTTGGGCATGACGCAGCCGGGAATAGGGAGGCTGTCATGCTAATCGGAAAAGCCCGGGTTGCACCACAAAAAGTGGTTTCAATCCCTCGACTCGAATTGCAAGCGGCCTTGTTAGCCTGCCGACTTGCAAACACGGTGGAGAACGAGCTAGGGCTACCAATTAAACGCAAAACATACTGGACCGACAGTAAAACTGTACTTAAATGGATCAATTCGGACGCCCAAGAATTCCAACGGTTTGTGTCCCATAGATTAGCGGAGATCGATAAACTATCGGACCGAGGCAATTGGCGCTGGGTACCTTCGGAGGAGAACCCCGCTGACAAAGCGACCCGATTGTCTTGGCCCGATAATCACGCAGCTTGGCTGCGTGGCCCCTTGTTTTTGCGTGATCCACAGGAGCGGTGGCCGGTGTGTCGCGAGGCTGAGGCGGTGGAAGCGGACCTCGAGCGCATTCAGCGGGTCCACGCTACAGCAGCACCAGCGGCGCCACTTCTACAGTACGAGCGCTACTCGTCGTGGGTGCGCATACAGCGCGTCATGGCGCAAATCCTGATCTTCATCGGCCGATGCCGTAAACGTCGGCAATCGGCAGAGATGCGGCGAAGCGACATGGAGGAGGCGCACAACCACCTTCTGAGGTTGTGCCAAGAAGACAGCTTCATGAACGAGCGGGCAGCCATCCTTGAAGGCTTGCCTGTACCGAATAGCAGCAATCTAAAACCCTTAGATCCAATGATCGCAGACGACGGGCTGCTACGGGTGAGGGGACGTCTGAGTGCCTGCGAGGTGCTGACCTTCGACGAGAGACACCCCATAATCTTAGATGGACGTCACCCCTTGACCCGAAAACTCATCGCATTCTATCATGGGTTGGCCTTACACGCCAACCATGAGACCGTGGTCAATAACTTGCGGGAGAAGTATTGGGTAATAAGGGTAAGGACCTCAGTGAAAATGGTAGTAGCTAAATGCCAACTATGTAAAATTTCCAGAGCGAAACCAGCTCCACCCAAAATGGGTGACCTACCACTCGCAAGGGTGGCCACGTCCAGACGAGCCTTCGTCCGAGTGGGCGTGGACTACTTCGGCCCGATGGAGGTGGCGATCGGACGGCGGCGCGAGAAGAGGTGGGGTGCCCTATTCACCTGCCTCACCACGCGCGCCGTTCACCTTGAACTGGCCGCCTCGCTGAGCGCCGATTCAGCAATACTTGCCCTGCGGCGCCTCATTGCGCGCCGCGGGCAGCCGGCGCATCTGTACTCAGACCAGGGTACAAATTTCATCGGGGCCAACTCCGAACTGCGAGCAGCCCTGAAAGACCTTAACCAAGGTCAAGTCAGGGCCGAAGCCATCAGCCGTGGCATTGAGTGGCACTTCAACCCCCCGGCGGCCCCACACATGGGTGGCTGCTGGGAAAGACTCGTCCGCTCTGTCAAGAACGCACTACGTAGCACGCTCAAAGAGCGTGCACCCCGTGAGGAGGTCCTCTATACCCTTCTCACAGAGGCCGAGCTTATAATCAACAGCCGGCCTCTAAGTTACGTGCACGACGATCACGACCAGCCCATGGTCCTGACACCAAATCATCTGCTCCTGGGCACTGCGTCCGGGAGTACTCCGTTCGCGCCGGCTGACCGAGATGACGTCGACTCCCGACGGCAGTGGCGGCGCGTGAGCGCCCTCGCCGACATGTTCTGGCGGCGCTGGCTGCGGGAATATCTCCCAACTCTACAGCGAAGAGAAAAGTGGGCCAATAATGTGCCAAATGTGCGGGTTGGTGATGTCGTAGTGATCGTGGACAATAATAAAGAACGCAGTGCGTGGACAAAAGGAATAATTAAGGCAGTGTACGACGGCAACGACGGCATCATTCGTGTCGTCGATGTAAAGACAATAAGTGGGGTCCTGCGTCGGCCCGTTGCTAAGATTGTCGTGCTTCCCACAGACCCAGATGTAATGCGGTGGAACCCTGTTACAGGGGGTGGAATGTTGGGGAAACACGATAATAACAGATAGATTTGAACCCAATAGTTTATATAATGGTTCGTACATATGTTTAAAAAAGGAAATTAGTACAAAATTATGAAAAAGTACATAAAAACCCTTATATATATATAAAAATGTAAATAACTCTGTGCCTGATGAAAGTACATAACTATAAATATTGTAAATCTCTTAGTTTGATTAAAGTACAAGAAAATGCACATTTTATATAAGGAAAATATAACGCTATGTACAGTTTAGAAACAATTCTTTTGTATTGCTATGTAGCGTAAATGTAAACAGTGTTAGGTAGAGATAAGGAATCCCTTGGCCGACACACCCCTTACCCCGCCTTCACCTCTTGGCCGACAAAATTGAGCCGTACCCCGCAGACACCCGATCCCCTTCAACACCCCCTGCCTGATAAGGTGTCTAGGTCAATTGGACAATATATTAATAATAGTGCGTGACTCACACGCAACTTGTGCATATGTGACAAAATTATAAATATAACTACCCTGTCCAATTTAGTTTAATCGTCATTCAGTCGTCATTCAATCGTTACTTGAATTGTCTCAGTCGTTTCTAAATCTCCAACGAAGTAGCATCATTGTCGCGTTCCGTAACTCTGCTGCTTCGTATCGCGCTCAGCTTATAGGAAATCTAGTTTCCCGAGATTTAGTTCCTAGTAAATAGTTTTGCTTCTTATTATTTCGTTATTTCATTGTCGTGTTAAATCGTAGTTTGTTTCTCGTGTATTTATAATAATAGTGTTAAGTGCTAATGTACACTGATGTGACATATTTGTGTTTTATTTGTGATGTGATGCAATACAATCTATTAAGCTGACAAGAACTGGTTTTATTGGTGAATTAAGCCTTCCGACACCCCCGCCTAACAGACTGAGCTCTCGTCTGCTACAGAGACCTTCCCCCTTTTTTTTTCTTTTTTTAAATTTTGTTTTTTAATTGTACATACACAACGTGTTTGTATAGTTAATTTTATTTAGGAATTAATTAGTTAAATAATAGTTAGTTGTATAATAATTATATTGTTTTTAAAGTGAATAAGAAGTAGATTTAGTACAACAGTTAAATGTATGTTAGTTAAAAAGATGCATGTAAAAAACATACACAAAAAATATTGTTTCCGCCCGGGATCGAACCGGGGGCCTTGTGCGTGTGAAGCACACGTGATAACCGCTACACTACGGAAACTTAGTTATAGGTACTCCAATTAACTTATATTATAAAATCAACTAGAGCAACTTTCACTTCAGGCAGTATTCATACAATGACAACATTGGACATTTCATTTTGCAATACCTACACGATATCTCTTGAGGTGTGTCCATTCCGTTAGTGTAGTGAACCTTATAGTAATAGTGTAATAGGTTACTTGATAGTTTGGAAGAAACCAAAATTATTAATATTTCAGGAAAATAATAACATTAAGAGATATAATTTTTCATTTTTATAACGTAATTTAGAATTGACTGTCCATACAGCGAGTTACGAGTTTCCGACAACCTGTAAGTTTTTTTTGCAGTGTTGCCCGCACACATACCTACTGTATTTCTACGTATGTCGGTATATAAAAAATAAAAATAAACTATGCAGACAAGTAATTATTTGTGTTGATGGTTCCTGTAAAACAGTTGAGGTAGACGATTACCATTTCCAAATTAATATAACTACACAAAATATGACTATATTTCTAACTTAGCAGATGAATAATGCAATGCTTTTTATGTTCGATTCAACGTTGGCAGTTGTAGACACCCATTGTTCCAATCAAATGCACGAATATTTTCATTTGAGTGCTCATCGCGTACTGTTGCTGTCGGTGTGGACACACCTTTATGATCCTGTATCCGATCTTCACTTGTTTCAAATCGTAGTTTTCCCAGCTTCAAGTAATCTTCAACTCTTAAGTAGTGCTTACAGGTAAAATTGTCCTCAAAACTTTTCTTTCAAGTGGGTACCGACTTACCAGTTTTGGCTCCTCGAAAAGTTATGGCTGGGACACAAAAGTTTTTAGGGTTTATAAAGCGGTAATAGCTAAGCCGGTACCTACTTGAAGTAACTGGGATATTATCTTACTCTTGATCTTTTAACTCAACAACGCAGCTTGCAAACATATTTAAAAAATAAAGTTTGTTTAGGTAAAAGCCATTTTATATGACAACATATTTATATGACACAAATAGAAAGCGTGTTAAAAAAAGTACCGTTGAAGTGCAAAAACGATTGTTTCCGCCCGGGATCGAACCGGGGGCCTTGTGCGTGTGAAGCACACGTGATAACCGCTACACTACGGAAACTTGATTTTACAGTGCCTAATTCGTAGTCAATATAAACCAAGACAGAGCAACTTTCACACTATAACAACAACAAAATGCCCTGCGGCTGTATAATATGAGGACCCAACGTTTAATTTACGGTAGCAGGCGATGCAGGTAACTCGGACATGTAAAGGCGATTTATGATATGTGTAGGCTACTTGAGTGGGATATTGCACGGACTACCAAGGCCAAGGCTCAAGGTAACCGACATAACTCGAAGTATTGCCAAACTTAAGTGGCAGTGGGCAGCACATTTCTCGCAGAACAGACGTAGCGTTGGAAGGCGTCCCACAAGGTGGACCGATGACCTGGTAAAGGCCGCAGGAATGAGCTGGATGCGAGAAGCACAGAACCGGTCGAAGTGGCGATGCTTGGGGGAGGCCTATGTCCAGCAGTGGACGTTTTTCGGCTGAAATGATGATGATGATGATATTATGCTCAGGCTACATGCGTGGGATATACACGTTGGATATGTATGGGATATTGGTAAAATGAGACATTTAAACTCCATACTTTTCATTAAAAACAGGTGTGTACAAAATATACACAAACATTGTACAAAACATAATAAATTACAATCATAGTAACGAGACCAGTGGTGGCCCAGTGGTAAGAGAGCAGTGGTGGCACAGTGGTAACGGCCACGACTTACGAGTTGTAGGTCGTAGGTTCGAACCCCGACAGGCGCTTTACTTTGTGTAAATTATTTCATCACCACTGCTCTCAAAACGGTGAAGGAAAACATCGTGAGGAAACCGGCATGTCCTAGAACCAAAAATTCGAAAAGACATGTGACATCTTTCAACCCGCACCCAACCCGCACTGGGCGCGGGTGGATTACGGCCCACTCCCTCTCACAGAGAGGAGGCCTGTGTCCCAGCAGTGGGAACATTATAGGCTGATTATGCTATAGTAACGTCGACGTATAGTTGCAACGTTTTTGTAATTAAATGCGTCAATGATTTAAGCAATTAATTACAAAAACGTTACTTGCATTTTTGTAGTGAAATCCCCGCGTTGAGTGATTTTTGATAGGGGAAAATCTTATGGATTCGCGTCACCGACATGCTGTCTATAGCTATGAATATGATATCTTGCGCTTGCAGTGAAAGCATAATATATTTTAATAAATAATTTTAATTTACAAATTATGAAACTTTTATTTCATAGTTTTAAGTTTTCACTTCTGTCGGCAGTCCCCATGACAGCTTGATTGTTTTTTTTTTATTATTGCTCGTTTTTTAGTCATTTATCAGGGTTTTTTAGTCAGGTTGGAGTTTATTTGAAAAAAAGTTGCGTTAAAAATATACTGAAACCAATATCAATTGACGATAATTATAATTTACTGCTCTATATAAATTAGAACGTCATTTAATCAATGAATTATCTTTATGAATATCGATACGCCGTTATTAATAATTCATGCGATTACATGCTGGGTCTGGTACAAAATTAATGACATTTTATATTGTTTATGAGACAGGGGTGGCACCTGTTTTTGTAATAATTTAACAAGTGACTGAATTTATTTATTTATCCCTCTTTTATCTAAGTTAACCTCAACGTATAAAAGGGTTAATGGTTTTTTATTTATATTAAAAAGACTCGCGTTTGATATCATATTTACGTCTTACGTTAAGTGATTATGCGGTGAAGGTGCATGCGTGATTAGAGGGTACACTCGACCGCACGTAGGTGGTAACACTTTGATCTAGAGCTGTCCAAAATAACTATCCTTATCACTACGATAAGGATAAACGGATAATTTAAATTGGTAGTAACCAATTAATTTCCCTGACGTTACCTACCTATTGTAAGTTTTCTACTGTACATACTAAGGTTTCTGGACTCAATAATATAATTATTACTGTTAAAATATATTATATATTTGTTGTTTTCCTTTGGCGACGATGATCATTTACCAAGTTGTCCCGCTTAGTTCCCGCTAATAACATGAAATACCATCGGGTAAACCGCCAGCTTGTTTCAATCAATCTGCCTAGCCTTTTCCCAACTATATTGGAGTCGGCTTCCAGTCTAACCGGATGCAGCTGGATACCAGTATTTTAAGAGCGACTGTTTATCTGACCTCCATAATCCAGTTACTGGGTATAACATCACCATACCTCTTGGTAAGACTGGTTGTCAGACTTTCGGGCTTCTGACTTTCTTACGGGTGGTCAGATGCCCGAAAGTCTGACAACCACTGTCTAAGATCCAAGAATGACAACCGGGAACCAACGTCTTATCGTGCTTTCTGAGGTACGGAGGGGTCTCGACATGTAATGGATAGGCACCCATCCACGAGCGTACCTCGCCAAGGGCAGCTTAGCCTTTCGATCGACCTGTGCGGCTGTTATTATTTAGCCATGAGCCCCTTCGTTTGTTTACTACCCAATAACATAAAAAAATGTCCTAATCATTACACCATTACAACAGAACTCGCTTTCACAAGCACACGATACAACATATTTATTTCGTCATGTCACGCTTGACAAATGAGGGAGCCGACAGCCACGCAGACGGGTCACTCTTGTTAGAAGCAATTTCGTGTCACGATGATTTTTTTATTGCCCCGAGCAAGTTGCCCTGTGTTGTGTTAATTTTATGTTAGTTGTATTGTGTCTCGATGTTCAAATTGGCTGCGAATAATTGATAAATGCAGACCTACTGAAGTGAATGAATTGTTGAATTATTACCCTTTTAATGGCGGGGAAAATACTCGTAAAGTGGTTTTTTACGTAATTTTCATCGAATGTTGAACGTTTTCGACGCAGATATTCTATGCTTGGCGGTCGTGTTTATTCATTGTAAATGTTATTTTACAATATCAAACAAAGGAAATGCATACAAAATTTATCACAAATTATGGACCAAACTATTCCACTAACCATGCAGGCACTCGATCAATAAATTGAAACCACTTTAGAATGATGACAATTATCCATAATCTCTTTAGTTAAAACAGGGAGCTTTTGGCTTGTTTATGGCAATAAAATAAAATAAAATGTCTCCGGGCTATATACTCGAACAACACAATGTTAAAAATAGATTCAACTTGAGTAAGAAATTGAATTGAAGTATACAAGAACAAAAAGTTTCTTCGCAAAACTCCGAAAAACCGGAAAAATAAAACCTCAAAATGATCAATTATTATTTAGCACCGAATTAGGACTCCGAATATCAAAAATAATCTCAGAATCTGTAATAAATCATTTGTGACGCCAGCAACCTTGAAAACTTTAATAAATTAAGTGTAGGATAAGATTAACGGTTCAGCTTAAAAATAAATGAGCCGAGTTTGGTACTTAGAGATTAAGATTATTGTTTGTACCTAATGAAGGTACTGTAACAACCAGAAAATAATATATAAAATGATGACCGCGGCAGACCGTGGAGAAGATGGCGGGACACATTAGATGGCTTTCTTATCAATTGACAAGAAGAAGCACACAATCGAGAGAAGAAGAATGAATGGGGGGAGGTCTTTGCCCAAGGAGTGCGACAGAGGGAGCCAAAAAAAAAAACGGTGTGTGTTCTTAGGCCTACACGAAAGAAGTGAAAACTTACGACCGGACCCGAGTATACGCGATTCAGCGCCGAGTACCTATGCGTCACCGACCGACTGGAGCTGAGTAGTTATACCCGATTCAGCGTCATCGACACGAACTGGACGGTGATGTTTGGGGGATGTTAAGAAATAACACAAAGTGCGTCTTAAGAAGTTCTCACTTCAAAAACGATAAAATACTTTAGATTATTAGGCAAATGCTAATAATTAACCATTTGTTTGACGGGTAGAATCACTCCCATGACGGATATAGGCGACTAATCACCACTCTGTATACTTTAAAGGCTTTTACCATGACCATTTATTTACTGTAGCAGTCATTAGCAGCTGACTCTCATTCATGGATAATCCTAATCTAAACTAATCCATAGGTAATACTGGTTGATATCCGCAACTCCACGTCAAAGCGCGTATTTCACGAACGTAAGTAAAACTAATCGAATTATAAATTCGAAAGTAACTCTGTCTGTCTGTCTGTCTGTATGTTACCTTTTCACGCCTAACCACTGAAAGGACTTCGACAAAATTTGGCAAGGAGATAGATGGCACCCTGAGGAAGAAAATAGGCTACTTTTTATCGACATACCGCGGGGGCGGAAGTTAGTACCTATTATAAATACGAAAGTGAGTTTATTTGTTACGCTTTCACGGCACATGAGTAGACCATGACTTAGAATAGGACATAGGATACTTTTTATGCCGGTCCCGTGGGATAATTTCCGCTATATACGCGGGCGAAGCCCCGGGCGAAAGATATTAAAATATAAACAAAATTCAAGGAATTTAAAAAATAATCTTTGTGCCTTATTCACCAAAATGTCAGATTAAAATAAAATGGTAGTGGTATCGTCCAACGAATATTGGAATCAAAAGAATGGCGATACCGTATTCAGTGTGCGTCGGTCAAAATAATGGACAACATCCGATTATGAACATTTTCCTTTTGAATTATTACTGAGGGATTTCAATATTGGTGAATGAGGTGAATGGAATTTTAATTTTGAATTTTTGTTGGTTGTTGATGTAAGATATTCCTTATGCTCTTTATAAATCACTTTACCACATTAACCTAATACTCACTCACCACACCTACATTTATTTATATTTATTTTGTTTTTCCAAAATTGCAAACTTTACACTCGCAACAATCTAAGAAGTCCGTTTTGACGTTTCGTTCTCGTACATGTAATAAAATGTTAAGCATTGAGAATCAGTTCTTAGCAATGTAGATAAGTCGTCGATTACAAACTC
Organism: Lithophane ornitopus; assembly: GCA_948473465.1. Lineage (NCBI taxonomy): Eukaryota > Metazoa > Arthropoda > Insecta > Lepidoptera > Noctuidae > Lithophane > Lithophane ornitopus. Next base: position 12,492,959 of record OX419622.1, on the reverse strand, counting down.
TCTAAGTATGTTCAATCGATATGTCTCGAGAATCAGTTTATATGAAACCAATTATTTTATTCATCGCTACACAAAACATTTTTATAGCTGTCAAAACGGACTTCTTAGATTGTTGCGAGTCTAGGTGTATTTTTTTTTCCTTAGCTTTTTTATTCTTTTTTTTTTGTACTTGACATATTTTGTAACTTGTAATGATTGCTTTATACATTTATTACACGTGCTATCATAAGTCAACCATTTAAGACGGATCAGGACTGTTTCTCCTAAACACAGGTTATTTTGTAACATAACTAGGAGAGCTAGAGGAGCTCGTGGCTATGTAATAACAGCCGCTCGGATCGATCCATCAGGTTAAGCTACGCTTGCCGGGGTTGGTCCATGGTGGTGACCATTTTCACATATCGAGACTCCTCCGTGCCTCGGAAAGCACGTTAAGCCGTTGGTCCCGGCTGTCATTTGTGGATCTTTGACAGTCGTTACGAGTCGTCAGAATCCCGAAAGTCTGACAACCAGTCTAACCAAGGGGTATCGTATTACCCAGTTTCTGGGTTGTGGTCAGACAGGCAGTCGCTCCATGTAAAATACTGGTATTCAGCTGCATCCGGTTAGACTGGAAGCAGACCCCAACTTAGTTGGGAAAACGCTAGGCAGATTGATTGATTGAACTAGGAGAGCGTTACGGGACCCACTAACTAGATTTTGCCTTTAAGCTTGTGCTTTATGTATTACCTTGCCATTTAATCTAGTGCTAGTTGAACAATAAAATCTTTATTATTATTTATAAGTCCTTTTTCAGTAATATTTTTTGGAAACTTTTCACACACTGTCAGAATTTAGCATTTTTGAGGTTTTCAATACTGACCGTAATGATCAGAAAATATAGTGTTGTTATTGATTCTTTAAATGTTATTCTTTATTCTTCTTTGATGTTAATGATTTTTGCCCTTCTCCTATAAAAAGAATACATAGCATGAAACTGTTTAATATTTTATAAACTTGAGTATATTTTCCGTGGACCTATCATAAACTTTTAATGTCATTAAAGTTACGAGCACTTCAGGATTCAGGATTTAAAATTATGATGCCGTGTAAAGTGGCGTCACAGACGATACTGTGAGAGTTTATCAGCAGTTATTTAATAAAGTTAATTTAACTAACATTTAGTTAAGTGATAAAGGCTGTTTTTATCTAAATAGTTAGTTCTAGTTCAAGTCAAGTTGTAAAGAATTAATTAAATTAAAAACTTTACAGGAAATATTTTACAGATACGTAAATAAGATTAGACATTAAAACAAACCCTTTTACAGTCCGTTCCGAACGTTCGGGACCGATTTTGACTTCTATACCGTAGGCATAAGGATAGCATTAAAAGCAAAAAAAGTTACACAATACCAACTATCTACTGCGGCTGCCATTTGTCATGCCACCAACGCAATAGAATTCAAAATCGTTTGAACGGAATGTAAAAAAGGCTTATCTATACGTCTAATCTTATTTCAAATGGAGTATATACACCTAATTATGATGTTATTTTAATGTGGTTTGAATGAAAATCAATCTGCCTAGCCTTTTCTCAACTATGGTGGAGTCAGCTTCCAGTCTAACCAGATGCAGCTGAATACCAGTATTTTACATGGAGCGACTGCCTATCTGACCTCCACAACCCAGTAACTGGGTGATACGATACCTACCTCTTGGTAAAACTGGTTGTCAGACTTTCGGGCTTCTGACGACCCGGAACGACTGTTAAAGATCCGCGAATGACAGCCGGGACCGACGGCTTAATGTGCTTTCCGAGACACGGAGGAGTCTCGGTATGTAAGGATGGTCACTCATCCACGGACGAACCCCGGCAAGTGTAACCTGATGGATCGACCTGTGCGGCTGTTATTAATTAACCACGAGCTCCTCCGCTTGAATAGACAACTACACAAAATAACAAATGTTGACGACAAACTACATATTTTGCACATGTGTGTCATCGAGACTTAACCGGTTAAATGTCCTGTGGGCCTAAACCGGTCACATTAGCAATTCCTCTAAAAGCATTTCATTTTCTGAATATCCAGCTGTCATTAGCAATTTCTTTTAATTTCACAAAAAAGCAATTCGTATTATGTGGACCATGTTACGAATCTCCATAGAAAACTGTCAAACAGATGAATTCGTTCGTAATATGAATAGCACGCAGATCTTATTATGAATTGTCAGTTTGTGACATTTTACGATGATTCATAATATTTTCCTATTAAGATTCTGCCAAAGTGACTGTTTTAAGCCCCTGAAGGAAAGATGACATACAAATCTGCTCCTAAGAAACATCACAGAAACTTTACTGTCTAACGTGTGCTAACGCATACATCTTATTTGATAAATGTGAATGTGCGCATTTACGGAACAGTTCAGAACTGACAAACTTGGCAGCCCGTTCACGTAAAGTTTGATGGTTTCTGAATGAACATTGAATGTATTGATAAAAAATGTAATGGGATTTGATATCGGTAACAACAGAAAGCTAATTCCTTCTTCTTCTTCACATTCAAGTCGCAATCTGTCAAACTTTGTCAAAAATGTTGGCAAAATTGTATTTTTGACATTCGCAATCTATAATTTGTAATTTCTTAAAAATTACGGGAATTACCCCTCTGATCTACGGCATCAAAGTAAAATTGAGTTTGTAAGCAAATCTGTTTAGCGTGCCTACACAAGACATCACATTGGTCTGGAAACAATTGAAAGAAAGAGAGGTAAACGGATAAATGACAAACTACCGATGACCGCAAGATACCTATCTCACACATTACAACTCACAGGCTCGCGTGTGTTGAGCTGCAAGATCAATATTTGAGTTGGATTGATAAACTTAAATCTGAGCTGTAAAAGCTGAAGTGTTGGACTACAAATAATTGCTCTATTCACGTAACTCCATTCAGTCATTATTACTAAGCTTTGTTGACAGGAAGTAAGTAGCGTCCATATTTCCAATAAATAACCAATCCATTCAATATAAATCACATAAATAACATGATTTGTTCGATATTTTTAACCGACTTCTTCAAAAAGGAGGAAATCCTCAATTCGTCTGTGTTTTTTTTTTTGTTTTTGTGTGTAACAAACACAGAAGTCGGTTAAAAATATCGAACAAATCATGTTATTTACGTGATTTGTTCGACATTTTTTTACGCAATTAGATATTCCGCCAATTATGAATCGATTTTGATGATTCTTTTTTTTTGGTAGGTCATGCTTCAGAGGTGTATTCCATATAAAATTGTATTAACTTTGTTAAGTTCGGAAGTCGATGTTTTTGCTTTTCATTTTCGTCGAAAATTGCAAAGCTTCCGAACTTAGTTATTTTTCACTCTTTTTGCGTTTTTTTGGAAGTCGGTTGTTTTTTTTTTTTTACATACATAACAGTTTTGTGATACATATTATTATGATAGTAAAACGCGATCCAGTGTCCCACATTTCAAACGCATAAAATGACTGCTGTTTCTAATTCACATTTCAATTTTATTATATCGATAAAACATTTCAAACGGGCTTTCGTTATGATAAGTAGGAACGTAATAATGCCTTATGACATAATGGCGTGAGAGGTCCCAGAGCGCCATTATAATTTCAAATTCGTTATATATCAATTACACGGTGAACGTCTGCAGTCGTGATCATTACTGCTAGAGATGTGACGCTTAGTATTATTTTTAATCGATTTTTGGTCGAAACCACCATTCTTAATAATTTAATTATTCTACATTCAAAGTAAACATGGCCAAAGCAATGGGACATTAATATCGATAGTAGAAAAAAAGTTATACAAAAAAACTGATTCGCATATTTTTATGTGTATAATTTAAAAAAATCCAATACCCTTTTTTAGTGTGGAGAGAAAATTTGAAACTGGCCATGTACATACCTACACTTTATAAATTATTCAGTGCACTATTGTAATTGAAACTTTGGTAGAAGCTGGCAACTCGCTAGAAGGATTTTAAAATAAGCTTGTCATTTTTGCATCTTTGGCCGGTAAATCCGTAAAATCGATTAGTCGATGCACTCGACTAACATTCCCGGTGCGGCACATCACTAATTATCATTATCTCGCTCCAGCAGATTTTAATGACCCCTCGTTCTCCGCACAGAAAATGCAACGCATTATGAAATCCCGCCGTCTAGAATCCTATGAAATGCTGCGAAAAAATAGAAAATGATTTTAAAAAGGGAATACCATTTTTTTGCGGTAAAAAAACATTTTACAACGAGAAAAGCTTGCCTGATGGATTTCAAAGCGGTCATTTATCGGTAATATTTCTAGATTTTCGCTTTTTTGCTAGTTAAAAGGCACTCATCATTGTGAGAAGTAAATCATACCTTTAATATGTATTAATAATAGGGAACCTCCCGTCTCCTAACATCGAAAACCGAGATGAACGACAAGAAATCGGTACCCAATTTCGGGATTACAGAAACACAATTCACAGATAATAGGGATGTACCATAGCAATAGTTCACCCTCGTTTCCAAACTAGATGCACCGATCCGTCGGATCAAACTGTCATCACGTTTTTAGGGTGACGCTCAATTCCAGCGGATTTTCTTTTCTTTGCACAGCTCATTTTAGGTTCTTTTTGTTCGTTCCTCGTTTCAAAAGGAGGAAGGAGTTACAATATGAATATCTTCTATGATATGTAAATATTATGCTGTATGGAGATGTTATCCTCGCAATCGGTAACCCCAAGTCGAAATTATGTTGTTGTGAGTTCTGGTTATATTTAGATTCGATCAATAGAGATCAGGCTACGGATAAAGCTTTCCGAGTGTATCAATATTTACAAAGATATACCTAAATAATTCACAATAATTTTTTGAAACATAACGTTTGCCTACATAGGTTCGTAGTGAAAAGTGTTCGAATGTTGAATTATGTTTATTTTTATTTTTTACCCGACTACGGCGAAGCAAAAATGAGGGTTATGATTTTGACCGGTATGTATGTATGTATGTTCATCTGTTCCCTCATATCTTCTAAACCACTCATCACAATTTGACAAGCGAGGTATCGTTGGAAGCCTCTTGATCGTCCGCTGGTTAAAGGCTAGACGGACAAATTAAAAATCCGGAGTCACACGTAATCTGTTCGATTTATGCCCTAACACGTGTGACTCCGGATTTTTAATTTGTCCGTCTGTGGTGTCTTGTTTATACCTTTTTAGTCGTAGTTGGGTTTTAGTTTTTATTACTTAATTTTTTTTATTGTTATAATTAAGGAACAAAACAAAATGTAAACGGAAACATCACAAAAACCTCAATAGGTTTGTCCGGATGTAGAAACACTTTTAAGCAATCTTAATACTAATGAAATATTATAATATTTTATGGTTAAAACGTAGAAAAACATTATGAGGTAATTTGTAAACAATAACCGAAACAAGTACAAAAACGACGACGGCGCGGGCCAGACAGCGGTCAGCGGTCAACGGTCATGTGGAAATTGCTATTCTGTAACCATATCACCGTAAAAACTTTGGTGAAGTGAGCTGTCATTGTCATCGATACCTACTGATACTAAGACAGTGACAGTTCACTTCAAGCTCACTTCACGTAAGCAGTGGCGATTTTCTTTTTGCTACATCATAGAAAAAAAAAAAAAACTGCAAGACTTTTGTTTTTGACTTTTGCAAGGTTTTATGTTTTCTGATGTTTTATAGGTAGAAGTCTGCAACAAATTTTGCGGATGACTTTCCCCTCTCCTTTGTCATTGTACTTTCCGTGTAGCAAACTTCCATATTCTAGAGCAAAATATAATTTCAAGATAGCTCAAAAATATAAAAAAAAATTAAAATATTTTACGTGCAATTTCAACAAAATTTTTTATTGTAAAAATAATCTAGGAAATGACAATTGTAGAGGCAAGGGCGGCAAATTTAACAGCCTATACCAAGTTTTCACGGTGAGATGGTTACAGTAAAGCAATGCTGTTATCATTGTATGGGCAAGTGATGTGAAGAAAATACGAGCCTGGCGTGAGGAAAGCTGTTAACTTCTGAATAGCTCAAGAAAGGAGAAAGGCCAAAGAACATTATGTATGAATTGTGCAAAAAGGGACTGAGTATTGAGATGACGGCGTTTAGAGATGTAGATAGGAAGAAGAAGAAGCCGTTTTGTGGCGTCCCCAAATGTTACCTTATTGTGATAAAGGCTGGACGATAATGCGAAGATATCAATTTTTTATTTTCTCAAAGGACCCTAAAGCCTCGTGCAAACCTGCGCTACAGACTGCGGAAATCATGTCGCGCCCGCGATATCGCGCCTGTTTGTGGGAGCCTTAACCCCTTAAAGCTATCAGGTTGTATATTGATCTAAATATGATATGCGGCCGTAACAAATATGGATTTACAAAATTATTAACATTAGAATCGGCAATACAACTCTCTAAATTCATGTAAGTGCATTGAATGACTATTTCATGAAATCATGACATATTTTGGCATTTATATTAATTTAAGGAGTATAATCTATTATTTTATAAAACGCTGTTGCTAAGTACCAGACACAGGTCCAATTAAGTTCCGAAATGGGACTGAGTAAAGTTTAATTATATTGAACTGTTTGAACACCTAGGTTACAAGTTCGTTGTCAAACAGGTCGCCCGTAATCACAAGAGACCTAAATACTGTTATCTGAAAACCGGTTTTGTCTCGGACCGATCCTTATGCCAAACTTGTCGGGTACACCTTTTAGTAGGTGTCACTTTAATGTCGTGTGTCTGATTAGATTACACGTAGCATAATCTTATTCAGCCTATAATATCCCCACTGGCTGGTAGTTTTCACGGTGAGATTTTTACAGAGTCAATCGTTTGAACTTTTTGTTCCGCGAACCTGAACGTGTGGTCGCGCCGACAGAGGATGCTTTCCAGTTTTCCGAACAGAAAGTGACATAATATGTACGCGACCGATTGCGTATTCTCGCGATGATCGCTTTTAAATAGGACGCGGCCTGATACCGAGTTATATGACAACGTTTCTTTGCAAGCCTCAGTCAGCGAGAGGCTTTTTGTTTCGTTTATATTAATAAAAGAAACACGTTTGTAGGCACAAGTTCAAGAATAATAACTCTTTTTACTACCAATAAACTATAAAAAATCTTACACGCAATATAGTTTTCAAAGAAAATAAAACGTACATAAAAAATGTTAATAATAAAAGAAGAAAGAATTCTTTGAACGCTTTGTTTGTAATTGTATTGTGTGAAGAAATGAAGATCAAAATACTACGTATTGCTCAAAGTGCTGTATTTTTTGCTGTGGTAAAAGATTTTTACTTAATTATAAGATAGTATAATATAATATAAGTAGGTAATAACAGCCACACGGGTCGATCGATCAGGTTAAGCTCGCTTGCCGAGGTTGGCAGTGGCGTTCCTTCCATAGAAGCCCAAAAGCCCGGCTTGCCTTCAAAATTAAGCCTATCAATAAAAAATAACACTATATAATAATAGTGTTATCATGAACAACATAGAAAATCCGTAAATCGCTCACTTGGCAATTTTTTTAAATCGTAAAAAACCTGTCTATTTGCCCTGATTTTGACCCCTAGGCACGCCACTGGTGGTTGGTCCGTGGATGGGTGACCATCTTAATATACCAAGACCCCTCCATTCCTCGGAAAGCACGTTAAGCCGACTCCAACATAGTTGGGAAAAGGCTAGGCAGATCAGTAAACCAATTCATAACTATCGAAGGAATCGAGGAGCTCGTGGCTAAGTAATAACAGCCGCTCGGGTCGATCCATCAGGTTAAGCTACGCTTGCCGGGGTTGGTCCGTGGATGGGTGACCATTTTCACATATCGAGACTCTTCCGTTCCTCGGAAAGCACGTTAAGCCGTTGGTCCCGGCTGCAATATGTGGATCTTTGACAGTCGTTACGAGTCGTCAGAAGCCCGAAAGTCTGACAACCAGTCTAACCAAGGGGTATCGTATTACCTAGTTACTGAGTTGTGGAGGTCTGATAGGCAGTCGCTCCATGTAAAATACTGGTATTCAGCTGCATCCGGTTAGACTGGAAGCCGACCCCAACATACTCGTAGTTGGGAAAAGGCTAGGCAGATTGAGGTTGTCGAATCGAAAATGACACCTTTTATAATTACTGTAATTTGCCTTGTCCCCGTCAGCAAATAGCTGTCGGAAGAATAGCGGTCGGGTATTTGATTTGAACTGACAAAAGTTTCGGGTTTTGGATTTGTGAACAGCCTTTCGAGAGTCTTTTGATAACATTGATTGATGTTCGATTCGGCACGTAAACGTATCGAACGGTTCTGAATAGCTATGCTGTACCTCAAGTTGCTTTTTTATTTTGAACTGGCTTCGTAATGGTACAAATAATATGACACATAAAGAAAGGCTTTGATTTTGGTACACACACACACACACACACACACATACACACACACAGGAACATACCTACACACCCATACACACAAAGGAATACATACAGGTAAATTAATTGTTAGCAAATTGACACACCCAATTCATACAACTGTCAAACAATGACAGTTTTGATTTGAATACGGACAATTTAAGCACAGGGTGTTGTATAAACAGCTGTCGTATTATTTCAGCAATTTCTTTGAAATACAAGCTAAAACAATCTTCATATACGATACCCTGCTCTTATATGGCATGGTTGTGCCATTTTCTGCAAAGTTTCCCAAGGAGCTACCTATACTGATTGCATTAAATATGTAAACTCCTAAACGGGTTTCTCCTTCATACTGTATTTTCTGCGATATCACAAAAGTCGCCGTATACGTAAAAACATAGGTCTTTCCAGCTCCTTTTCAATAAAATATAATTTTTAAAACTTCTGTGTAGAAGTTAATTAAATTAATCTCACTTGCATCAACGTTTTCAAACATATTTTTTTAACGTTGTGGAATCTTGAAATTAAGGTTCTTTAATTTAGTTTCATGTCCTTCATTGCTATTCTGTAACCATCTCACCGTGAAAACGTAGGTGAAGTGAGCGTGGAGTGAGCTGTCATTGTCATCGATACCTACTGATGCTAAGGCAGTGACAGTTCACTCCAAGCTCACTTCACCTAAGTTTTCACGGTTAGACTTTTACAGAATAGCACAACTTAACTGCAACTGGAAAGTCGGCAAATCATTTTTCGTTTCAGCGCAACTCAAGCCTCATAGAAAAAATTTAAAAAAAAAACATGTCGTACCATGCACAATGAAGGGTTCCGTAGTTGGGATGAATTTATAAAACAAACTTAACATTGTAGTTGAAAAACTTGTTCTCCGATACAGAATGTATGGCAGAACATGTTTTTACAACTGCAAATTTAAGTTGGTCAATTATTACTCGGTAACTTGTGGAGCCTACGTAGCGGTGATAGTTTTCCTTTTAATTTCGTTATATATACTACTGCCGTGAATTTTTTCACATATCCAAACCCAACCAACTGGCAGGGGGGGGGGACACTTGGCTCTAACAAAAATTTTCACTTTAAAGCTTAATATTCCGCAACCGGATCCCTGAATCCAAAAATGGTTTCAACAAACTCACATTATTTTAAAACGACCTTTCGAGAAAAAAAAAACCATCCCCACTTTACGTGTAGGGGAGATTTTTTTTTACCACTTTGTCGGCGTTGTTTATATGTATATCTATACCAAATTACAGCTTTCTAGTACCAACGATCTCTGATCTAAGCCGCGGACAGACGGACAGACGGACATGGCAAAACTATAAGGGTTCCTTGTTGACTACGGAACCTTAAAAACCACCTAAATGTCACTTAAAAAATACCGAAACAAGTCTTTATTTAAACAGTTTGCCCCAAAATATAAGGACTCAGATACAAAGTTAGGTAAATATTTTTGCTTTCAGATTGGTATGCAGACTTCTAACGTGGAAGCTAAAAACGATACAATCATGTTTTTTGATGAAATGGACACCGTGATGATAAGGTACAGTCAAGGAATGAACACATCAAGCACGTTTAGCTCAATTACAACATACCTGAAGACGAATTTCTGGCAATATTTAGTTTTGAAAAGGTGGTATTATAAGGCAGCTGTCCCACCGCCCCCACCCAGGAAGCGATCAACGATTTTCTCGCTCAAACGTACAAACGAAAACGTACCGTGTAGCGTAATAAACGTTTTTTCTTTTACAAAAGGTTGTAGGTGCTATGTAATTAATAGAGATACATATTAATAGTTGATAGCGGGTTCACACGGCCGGCGAGTACTCGTTTGTTGCAGCGACACGAGCTATCAAAGAGTCTGTACTCACCGTTGCACACTCGCTGCTCGTTTCTCGCCAACTCCTTTGTAGGGTTCCGTAGTGAACAAGTAACCCTTATAGTTTCGCTATGTCCGTCTGCCCGTCTGTCCGCGGCTTAGCTCAGAGACCGTTGGTACTAGAAAGCTGTAATTTGGTATAGATATACATATAAACCACGCCGACAAGGTGGTAAAAAAAAAACGTAAAAAATATTTTTTTTTAGGGTACCTCCCGTACTCGTAAAGTGGGGTGGTTTTTTTTCCATTTTTGGATTCAGGGATTCGTTTGCGGAATATTAAGCTTTAAAGTGCTAATTTTTGTTAGAGTCAAGTTTCTCCCCCCCCCTCCCAGCTAAATGGTTGGGTTTGAATATGTGAAAAAATTCACGGCAGTGGTATATATAACGAAATTAAAAGGAAAACTATCACCGCTACGTTGGCTCCACAAGTTACCGAGTAATAATTGACCAACTTAAATTTGCAGTTGTAAAAACATGTTCTCTTATAAATTCTGTATGGGAGAACAAGTTTTTCAACTACAATGTTAAGTTTGTTTTATAAATTCATTTGAACTACGGAACCCTTCATTGTGCATGGTTCGACATGTACTTGGCCGGTTTTAGTTGCTAGTGTGGCGGTATCTTCATCGCCACATGCGAACTACGCATCAAAGACCTGACGTCAGACAGACGTCACATAAATCCTGCATCGCGCAATTAAAGTTTACCGTGCAGTGGACATATATACAAGAACCCAACATCAATCGTTGGGCAGTTGCCCGCCAGACACAACACCCGTCTGGTCGGAGGATCCTCCCTTTTCTGTGGAGTATGAGTGAACTTTACACCCTGTTCCTCATACCCCTAAATTGGTAACCCCGAATATGATCGTCAGCGCAGCCTTCGTGCAACTACTCCAGCGTGACGTCATCGTCATCACTCCCGCAAGCTTCCAGTGAGGCGAGTCACACAGCCAAGCCAACACCCGAGGATTTTACGGGTATCCTGACCACCAGCATGCAGCGAACGCGCTTTCCTGGTCATCACCCTTAGCCTCATCACCTCGACCCACTGGGGAATCATCTCAATCACCTCATCACCCCGACCCACTGGGGAATGACGTCAATGACCTCATCACCCCGACCCACTGGGGAATCACCGCAATCACCTCAATCACCACAACCGCCGCAAACAGTTCCGACCCCCCGCGAACAATGCGGCACCCGGTTCCGACTCACTGGAACCACAACTGGCACTGGCAAGCATCGCAAGATACAAGACTCAGCCCACTATCGACCTCCGGTCTCCGGAGGGGAGTGATGTGGCGGTATCTACATCACCACATACGAACTACGCATCAAAGACCTAACGTCAGACAGACGTCACATAAATCCTACATCGCGCAATTAAAGTTTATCGTGCAGTGGACATATATACAAGAACCCAACATCAATTGTTGGGCAGTTGCCCGCCAGACACAACACCTGTCTGGTTGGAGGATCCTCCCTTTTCTATGGAGTATGAGTGAACTTTACACCCTGTTCCTCATACCCCTAAACTAGCTCTACACACTTCTTGTTAATCGTCGGTGATGGGACAGGTGCCTAATGTAATCTATGATGAGGTAAAGAGAGCTCCTTGTTAAAATATATTATTTAGAGTACCTATATACAGGGTGATGGGAAGCTAGGTGCAAAGTCTTACGGGGGTGATAATTGACACCATTTTAAGCATTTTGAGTCATACTTGTCTTAGACGAAGTACGTTTTTTAAGTTTTTATTAACTTATTATTAATTTATTTTTTTGAATAAATAACCCTAATTTCTGACTGGTCATTGCCAAGAGTGCTCCAGTTAAAGTTGAAAAAAAATAGTAGACGCTTTTGAAGTCGTAGAATATTTATAAAATTTGAACAATTTGCGTGGTTTATGTCATTTTTTTTATTTTATAAAATAGCCTCAATCGTTCAAAACATTTAAAAAATATACTCAAAATGCTCCAAAGGGTGGCAACTGTCACCCCTTTAAAGCTTTGCACCCAGCTTCCAATCACCCTGTATATAGAGTGCCACAATAATAACGCATTGCTGACGTCAAACAGCATCGCTGAGTTTTGGTTTGAAGTTCGATGTATGGCGGTTAATCGCAGGAACTGAAACACAGCATGTCAGTGCGGAATTAAATATGCATTAATTCCCCACAATATGCATGAACACCCACGTTTGTGTGTTAAGTGCCAAACGTTTAACATAGCGCGCACCGGATTGGCAATTAAAACTTTTTAATATTTGCAATTTTTTTAACGTCCGCCCAGCAAACTAGCGGGCAACTTTTAATTTAATCTACCTGAGTTTGACACGTTTTGTAAAAAAAATATCATGTCTGAAAATGGACCAACATGTTATCATTAATTTTAAAATAAATAACTGGGTATATAGTCCTTCTTATTGATTTCGATAACGGCGACTCTTTGAAATTATTATTTCCTAGCGTGTCCTTATGACTCGCTAGACCGAATTTTATTTCAAATACACGGTCACAACTAGTGCAATAGAGTTAGCCGGTAGAGTTTTGTAATAAAAATATATCATGTGTGAAAATAGACCAACATGGTATCATTATTTTAAAATAAATTACTCTTTAAAACACTGTACCTACTTAAAATACAAAGAGCTGCAACTTCTACCAACGTGAAATTGAAAATTAAAAGAAATATATAACTTTTTCTGGTCCAGCTTGTAATTCATCGTAAAGTTTATTCAAAATTGTAGAGATGTTATATTAGGGTTATTTTTAGGTAATCCTATTATTGAATATATTAGTTTTCGCATATTATGATCCCATAACTATTACCAATATTAGTCAAATATTAGTGAACTGATTCATTATTAGCTACACATGCTAATATTTAATCGCGATTAAAAATGTGTGGAATAAAATTAGATGTCATGAACTAAAATTCAAACCAACACCTCAACTTCAGTTACAAAACAGAACTGTATCTATATTTTTTTTTCTTTTGCTTATATCTCGAAAACGGTGTGTCCTATCGCCCCCCTTTATAAAACCCTTAAACCCGTAATTCTCAACATGTTGGTATTTTTTTTTCCTTATTTCCCATACAAAAACTGAAAAATGACATTAAAAACACGTCTAGGCTGCCGTCCCTGCGCGCCTCACGAATGCTTATTCCCTTAATAAGTAACCACAAAAACCATTAAACCACCACCAAACCAAAACCTCCACCAAACATAAATACAAAACAAAAACAAAGTAATAATCAATCACGGCTATTCACTGCGTGCGTGCACATAATATGGAGTCGCCGAGTCGCTGTGAGCTTCGGTCACTACATATATTAAACTAATATTCGTATTAGATTAGATTAGCTAATAGACAGTGCGACAGAAGTGAGAGACCGCGACGCGTTCTCTCGTCGTCGTAGTGATTCAGTGATCGCAGTGATCGCAGTCGGCAAATGGTGATCGTGATAGATTAGCGTGCCTAATATTTGACTAATACCTGGTAACCTAATAATTTATATTGTCATATCCTAATATGAATATACATGCTTGTATCATAATCCCTGTACCTATTATGAATATATTAGTTACACCTCTACAAAATTGTAGCCTTTTTAGACTTTAGAGAGTCTAAAAAGGCTACTATTTTGAACCAAAATTCTGTATCAAAATTATTTTTTTGCCATTCCTCCTTTGTGTATTTTTTCAAAAAACCAGACTCTTTGAAGGCGTTGAAAATGGACTATAAGTATTAGTGGTTAAAATAAAACTGAAGCCCAGTGTGCTTAAAAGACTATAATGGGAAAATCATGAAAAATATAACAGAAAATGGAAACACAAACCAAAACAAACCTTTTAACGGATAGAAGAGCCAGAAAAAAAAATTAATAACATTCAAAATACATACTATTATTATAAATTCGAAAGTAACTCTGTCTGTCTGTATGTTAACTCACTGAACGGATTTCGACAAAATTTGGCAAGGAGACAAGGCATCCTGGCCGGAGGACATGGACATAGGCTAATTTTTATCGACATACCACGCGGGCGAAACCGCGGGCGGAAGTTAGTAAAAAAATATAAAAGTCTTCTAAAAGTTTACCCAATCAAGGAGAATGCAACATTCTTTATACAGATTTATATTGCTCACTGTTCAATACGGTTCAAATTCTCCAATTTGGTCGCGTAGAAAAAAGGAATATTAAGTTAATTCAGCAATTTTACTCAGTAAATGCGGCATCAAGTCAAATGTTCCATGGCATTCGAGATTTCGTTACTCCCAAAGGAATCCGCGGAATCCTTGATTTATTCGTTCCCCGAGTCTTATGCATTTCGGTTTATATTTTAAAGGCACATGATTGGTTTATATATAAGTAAATGTTGATTAATGAAAGCCGTAAGGATCTGTGGTAAGCATATTGAATAATCCGGAGCCTTTCGTCCAAGAATGCTGGAATATTGCACAGTAGAAAAATGCTTTAAATTTATTTTGTATGTTTAAACTTTGAATATTGACATCTGACAAAATCTAAAGTAATCCACATTATACACATCCTGTATAATGTGGATTACTTTAGATTGAAGGTTATTACCAAACTTTGTAACCCAGAGAATTTTTTTTTCGTTAGTGAAACTTTTTCCCATGGAAATCGTTCGTAAATTGAGTAAATTTTTTGCCAGATCAAAGCTTTTGCAGTAAATGTTTTTTCTTATTGAACACATGTTTTCTGCGTAAAAGTATTACCACAGGAAAGGGCGACTACTCTAAAACGTCCTGAAAAAAAAAGAAAGCCCTGATAGAAACTTGGTCGTAACTTTAGAACCGTAAAAAATTGTACCGACATTCTCAGGGTTCAAAAGTTTGGAAATGAGCTTATGCTCCACCCCTTTTCGATTTGATCCATACTTCCAGGGACACCCTGTATAGATATTATAACATAGCGATGCTATAGTATGCAACTGCCTCGTTAGTTTAGTGGTCGCAAGCGCAACTGCTCAGCATGAGGTCCTGAGTTCGATTCCCGGGCAAAGTTTTAGTGGATCTATCCATTTGCAATTTCTCAGTAGCAACCCGGAGTTTGGATTTGTGACCGGTTGATGACAATAGGCCCGCCCTCTATTATATGTAATAGGGGGGCGAGCTATAAACATAACTGGCGAAATGTTCATGGGTGTACTATAGGTACACCTCTGCCTAACCTTTCGGTAAATACAGGCTTGATGTTATGGTACAGCATCCTCACAGTCTCCCTTTTAATTAGGTACCATAATCCGTTAGACTAGCTGTTTATCTACCTATACTCCATTTGAATTAAGATTAGACATTTAAATAAACCTTTTTTACAGTCCGTTCAACCGATTTTGACTTCTATTGCGTTGGTGGCATAATAAATTGCAGCTGCAGTAAACAGTTGGTATTATGTAACCTTTTTTGCTTTCAATCCCATCCTTATGCCTACGGTATAGAAGTCAAAATCGGTTGAACGGACTGTAAAAAGGTTTGTTGTCTAATCTTATTTCATATGGAGTACTACATTTGATTAGACGTCTGATCGGGAAACCTTATATATTGCCATCTTCGTCTGACTGTCCGATTTTGGGTGTTCACTACAAAAATATTGTTATTAAGAGTTAAGTACATGCCCAAATTTTTTTTCTGTTAAAAAACGTTGACATTTTTTTTTCTGTTACAGTTCCAGAACAGCAGATATGGTGTTCCTCCTGGAATCTTTCGTGATGCTGATGGCGAAAGGCGACAGACCCGTCAGGAGATACTTTGATTCGTACTCCACACCCTTCCATAGCTTCCAGAAGGTAGTGTTCAATGGCACACCTGGTTTCAGGGGTGAACACGCTTTTTAGTCACATTACAATTTGACTTTGTTTGTTTTTTTTATTTGGTTTCTTTTTACATTATGTAATTTCCACGGTTTAAAAAAAGAAATTCGGAGTCAAATAATTCAAATAATTAATAATTTTAGTTCAAATAATTTTAACTACGTAGGTATTCAAAATTCGTAAAAAAAATTACACAATTAATAGCAAAAATATGCTGCAGATATTTACCTAAAAAAAGTATATTCAGAGCTAAAATGTTTAATTATTTTGATCACCATGTATATATTTACATGCACCGTGTTAATATAACCTAGTGATCTAATTGGCGTCATTATTTCATGGGATTAATAAAAGGATTTAAAAATAAGCTAAGATTATTAGATTAAAGTATCCTCTTCTTTCCTGACACATTAACATATCCAAATCATCCCACAATCGCAATACAATGTCATAATTCAAGCACATAAAAACGTCAACAACCATAATAAAACACACAAAAACTAGTCCATACGTATAAATTCGCCATTGTATCCATTACAAAAGTTCGGTGCAGCCACAAGCTCGGTAGTTGGTGGAGCTTATATGCAAAAGCTAGTGCTGCATCGCTACAACATTCTTTAATTAAAATTATACACCGCTTTTTGGAGAAATGTTCCTGTTCGCTTGTATTTAGTTCATTCATTTGTTTTTGTCTGTGAGTACAACTGCGTTGTTTTTGGTATAATTCTGTGTCTCGGTATTGTTGTGAGAAGTTGTTGTGTGTATGAAACTTTGGGTTTATTATGGAACTTTGTTATATGACTCAATCTAGTTGACTGATCGAAGGTCTTATCACAGAGCTCCTACAGACAGTACGTGAATCTAGAGGCAGAATTTTATGAAAACTTCATGGATTTTTTTTTATTGGAGTCGCGTTGTGCCTGTTTGTGAGAGCCCAAACTTGGTGTAAACTTAAACAACAGCGAAGCTTATCAGGTTCAACCGGATACCTACACATAAAAATTGACATCTTAAGGAAG
Organism: Lithophane ornitopus; assembly: GCA_948473465.1. Taxonomy (NCBI): domain Eukaryota; kingdom Metazoa; phylum Arthropoda; class Insecta; order Lepidoptera; family Noctuidae; genus Lithophane; species Lithophane ornitopus. Next base: position 12,475,786 of record OX419622.1, on the reverse strand, counting down.
CTGTGAAATATTGTATGGATATTATGAATGACTGACAACTAGCAGACAGGCAGAAGAATAGGTAGACCTTTAAATCCCTTTCACAAATTCTTCTGCTTACTATAGTTTGACTGAGACCGCTGTTCCGCGCCTGAGGTATTTACGTGGTGAGACGGGGGATAGTGCAGGCCGCTAATACGTCAAAGCTCACGGCGCGCGGCGTCCCGCCCGCCGCTCATTGGTCAACGATGCTCGCCGCCTCGCCGCGCGGAACAGCGGTACCGGTCAGACTATAATATGGTAACCATTAACAGATTCAAAGTAGACGCCTGTTGTAAATAATTCAGGCCTTTGGTCAAATCCATACTAATTTTATAAATTCGAAAGTAACTCTGTCTGTCTGTCTATCTGTCTGTCTGTCTGTATGTTACCTTTTCACGCTTAAACCACTGAACGGATTTTGACAAAATTTGGTAAGGAGATAGATGGGATCCTGAGGAAGGAAATAAGGTACTTTTTATCGACATACCACGCGGGAGAAGCCGCGGGCGGAAGCTAGTAAACTCCATATAATATAGGTACCCAATAGTAAATTCTCTCAAAGTTTCATTCAAGTAGTGTGCCATTTTCTTACGACACATAAATTCATCTGAATATCAAGGATGCTGTAAATCAGAGGACTAGAGGCAGTAAAAGAGGAAGAACCTGCATTTATTGAGAAACGGTAACCTACAGAGTGAAGTGTCGTTAGACATTCCAACTGCTATTGGAAAAGTGGAGTACCGTCTTGTGTTTTTATTGAAGTACTTGTATGTAGATATGGCATGCCAGTCTCCTTTGGGAGAAGGCAGAAAGTATCGCTTTGCATATATTTTTCTGAAGGACTTTGTGAGACGTTTTATTCGCTTTTGTTAAGGCCACTTTTAGCTAATAATGTGAAATCCCAGAAAATGCAGTGAAAAAGTGTAAGTCTTCGTATAACTGGAATATTAACGCTCTTGTCTCTTGTAAAAAACGTAGGTACTCAAATCTTAGTAAACAATCTACTCAATAAATATCATAAATTAATTTCACCGATATAAACCACTACGTTTAGAAGCTTGAAATTTTACACAAAAAATCCTTATGTAACGAAAGTGCACTACGGAAGGATTTTTACCCTCTAAAGGGGTTTAATAGGGCATAATAGTTTGTATGGAAGTTTGTAATTTTTGCCGATGGGAAATTCCATCGGGCACATGAAGCTTAATTTTTTACAAATGTAAAAAGGAAAAGATCTTGCTATTTTAGTGTTTATGCAAATAATACACCGTGTAATAAGGAATTATTTAAACAAGACGACACGATACGCACTTAAAAAGAAAAATTAAAAAAAAACAATATATATATTTAAGACCTATGTCTTAATTAACAATATATTATTTAATTTTAGAAATAAGTAGTAATGAGACCTACTTAAGGAAACCCTTTAGATTTCTCTTAATAATGCACAAAACTCAAACCTCTGGAAGTAAATATCATCAACACAAAATAATCTAAGTTATTAATTGCTAGTCATTGCCTGCGACTTTGTCTGCAATCCAGGATGAACAGTAGCTGAAGTCCTTCTCCAGGTCATGGTCTACCCATGTGCCAAATTTCATACAAAGGCGTTCGGTCGTTTTAGCGTGAAAGCGTAACATACAAACAAACTCAGTTTCGCATTTATAATATTATAAAAGATTATAAACTACTACGTACGTATATTCGTAGGTACTATTAGACAGTAGTAGTAGTATTAGACCTAGCTTGTCACTGCAATCATCATTTTATTTGGAGCCATCTTTGTGATATTTGTAATAACATAAAGATGGCTCCAAAAAAATGAGTAAATTTTGTTTAGCTAGGTTAGTTTCTATTTTAATTGAGAACTTGCAGTCAAGTTTGTGACATTAATTGATCATTAATATTTGATAAGTTTTAAAATCTAAGTTTTGTGAATTAAGTGGTAAACCTTTGTTGTGGCTGAACTTGAATCACGGCTTTCTAAAAGTTCGTAAAATTGATTGTTGATTGTCGTTGAGTGTACAAGTTTTGATTTCGATTTAATGATATACCCTCACTTTTATTTTATATTTAGTAAGTAGAGTAAGGGTCAGTTCAGACCGTGACGTGATGCGATGCTACGCTGTGCGCACTTTTTAACCAATATCGAACTTACTTTCTTCACGAAAAGGTATAATTTCAGTGAGAGTGTGAAAGTCGAAGTACGCTGAGCTGAGCGGTGATGCGCAGCGCGTGTACCTTATTGTGTAGAAAATAAATTCGATATTGTATCGGATCTTAAAAAGTTTATGGTTGTTGACTAAACTACTCAATTCACTTGATTTTGGGAAATCATAGTCATTTAAGTTTACCTTTTGGGGTATCGTATAAAGTCAAATAAAAATCGTACCATCTAAAAGTCCCACCCCGCGATAATTATTTTAAATACGGAACCGCATCTCCATTTCCGTTCCCTCCGATTCCGTTACAAACCCGGAACGGTCCCGCGACCCACTGTATATGCCCTCGTACCCACGGGCGATTTTTTATGTCGCATTCGATTTTCAACGCTCTGTTTAGGCACCGAGATTTGAAAATCCAACAGTGTTTATTTTTGATGCGCTGGGATGCACTCTGTTGGATTCTCAATGCTTGGCTCAACACTGAGAGTTGTAAACAAAGTGCGCGAAAAAAATTGTCGCGTAAAAAAATCGCCCGTGCGTACCTGAACTAAGCGTATAAGCACTGCCATTTTACAATCACTTAGTTACACGTGTATTGTTCACAGGAATGTCTGTTGTTATCTTAATAGCAATATTTGGGTCTGGGCAGAGGCTTTCGTTACCAAATTGAACTGAACTGCTCACACAAAAATGATCATCGCCCTTTGTTTGTAGAATTTAATATTATGGTGGGTACATAATTACACATAAGTAGAACGTAACATAAAAAGAAATACACGTTGAAACGAACATAGGTACCGACCAAACATTATGTGCAACATGAAATGTAACACAACAACAAGACCGTTTCAACGTGTGTTACACGGCCGTTCAAAATCAAAACCAAAATCAAAATATTTTTAATGTCACATGGGCAGTTATGAAACGTCAGAAGCTAGGTGCACGGTTCCAATTGGTCGTTTCCTATGGAGAAAAGCAGGCAGGAAACTCCACGGTTACTCTTTAAAAAAAACCTAACTTACTACTAATATAACTTTCGCGCATGTTCTCTCACTCACACTCGCCTCATGTCACCATTTGGTTCTTAAAAAATGTTACTGCGTAGCCTCTGCGCGGAGTTCTGAACTGCCAAGTTATATCGGCCGTATTGTACTTTACGCTTCACAATGTGTAGGTACCCATCATACCGTCGTTTTGACTTAAGAATGCATTTCAAAACGGGGCTTACCATTTATAAAATTAAAATACATACACAGCTTATTATTAGTAGCATAATATGACATGCCGCGCCGACCCCAAATTAATTGAGATATTTTCACATGCGACTCCTGGCGAGACGGTTCGTGACGACACTCGAGAACAGCTCATTTGGAGTCGATTCATTTGGGTATTTTTATCTCCACAGCACAAAAATCTCGAATAAATTCTCGCACGTTAGGTCAAATCACTAAGAGGACGGTCACATGTTTGTCCTGGAGTCGACTGCAGTTGGCTGACTAGATTGATTGATTGAAGGAATGGTCAGCAGTTTACTGGCTGTCGGTGGAACACGCAGTTTAGATGATCTAATACCGGTGCGAGTTTATGGAATATGAAACTGGTGCTGTATTGTTTGCTGGAGGGTGTACTATCTCTGCCTAACTCTTCGGGGAAAACAGTGGGCTTAAAACAGTCACTTTGGCAGAATCATAATAGGAAAATATAATCATCCTAAAATGTCAGAAACTGATGATATGATCACATATAATATGATCTGCGTGTAATTCATATTACGAAATAATTCATCGGTTTGACAATTTTCTATGGAGATTCATAAAATAGTCCACAAATTATGAATTGCTAATAGCAGCTGGGATTCAAGGAATGAACTGCTTTTAGAGGAATTGGTAATGTGGCCGGTTTAGGTCCCCATGGGTGATGTTACTTTCTGTTTATGTTATGTTAAAATAAAACACAACCCTGAAATCATTGCAAAAATCAGATAGGTAGGTATTTTTTATTTGGTCTGAGGGTATATATCGTGAAAGAAATGGACCAGTGAGACTTTAAAAACTGACAAGACCATAATTTCATAAAATACAGGATATACAATAGGATGGACAGCAGCGAACATCGGAAAATTAATTGGTTTTATCTACTGCAATCATTAATTTATTTGACAAACAACATTTTCAATTCATTGCATTATTTAGGCATAATATCAGTGTATTATGATTTTGATGATTAGTAAATTCATCGAAATTATTGAAACTACAGTCAGTGGCAACTATTGACAGAGTAAATGCTCATTTTCATTGGTCAATAGTGCTCGTATGCGGGGTACTGGAGATTTCAGTAAAGCAAGTCATAGGGCCCGCGGGGAACCGATTTCATTAGTCGACAGGTAATGATTATCAGTTGCTTTCATTTTCATAAGCTTTTTACTGACTGTTGAATTTCACTGGCCGCTAAGCGCGCCCTTACCGTGAATCCTCGCAGACGTAGACGGGGTAACTGTCGCAGGCAGATTGTATGATTCGTCATTTTACAAACAGCGCCGTCCGTTTACAAACGCTTGTTGTTATGCAAAATGCCTAAGGTAAAATATAAATTGCCTATAACTCATTATATAATGCCGCAACATTTGTTGGGCAATTCAAATGCCTTTTACATGCCGCGGCAAATGAAGAATTTGGTTCTATTTCTTACACTGTGTGTCGCTAAACAAAACAAGAAAAATGGCGTCGAGTATTATAGAGGTTATGTAAACAAAAAAAAAAAAAATTCAAACAGCGCAAATTCTACGTGTGCAAAGGGCTTTCGTATCGTAATTTACTCTTATGTTAAGTCTTCATAAGCACCTGATTGCTGGAATAACATCTGTTTTGTTATAATATGGGCCACCCACTCACCCTATAATAACAATCAATGTCGAAATCATTATCAATTGAACGAATTGCTAATTTGCCTTAGGCATTCTGCATAACCGTGAGCGTCTGTAAATGGATGGCGCCGTTTGTAAAATGACAAAATGACCGCGTTATCGATTTATAACTGTTACAGTTATAAATCGATAACGCGGTCATTTTGTCCTAATAATATTCGAATTAGATTAAAATAGTAGCGGATTATTTAATAGGTATATGTTAATAATAACAAATAATATTTCCTAACCTAAAAAATTGCGGATATTTTGTCATTTAATTGATTTAACAAATAATTTAGTAAGTACTAACCAAAATGTTAGCATTCGCTTCTTATGTTACATTCTAATTATGAATTGAAATAAAATAGGCGTTTACGTGAATTATTTCGTTGTTTGGATTGGTACGTTGTTCTATTGTGTTAATTGCAAACACCTATGCAACCTAGCTATGTATTTGTTGTACCTATTGTTAAATAATTAACTGGACACTGACCAAATTGAAGGACACTTAAAACATCATTTCATTGTACAAGGTATTCAATAATTAAAATGGTTAAAGTATTTGTAAAAGAGCGTCAATTCGATATTATTTCTCAAAAGGCACTAGTGTTTATTTCGGGTTTTTAAAGCAGATAGTGTGAGTGGATTAACACTTCTATTATACGAAACCTTAAAAAAAAAAAACAAAAATACTTTACATATTTCTACGGAAACTTGTTCATACTTCGTTTAAAATCGTGCCAAACGTATCGAATACATGTAACGATTTCATTCAGTCAAGTTTCATATCAGTAATCCGTGGTCTATCCAGACATCCATATGCCCGGTGCACGGACCGTGATCAGTACATAAGGTTTGGACATGCTGTGACAGAAAATATTGAACCTACTTCAATATTTTTAATAAAACCACGCAATTTACTGCATCTTCTTTTAATAATTGCCTTAACTCTGGAGTAAATCTTATATCGCAAAACTCTTTTTTATTGCTTCTTAATCGCGGGATATACACAAAAGGTGAGGGGCGCGGGCAAGGTGACGGCGACGTGTCGGTGCGGCGCGGGCATTGCGCCACTCCTTTCATAATTCATACGAAATGTATAGGAATGACGAGTCGCGGGGCATACATAGGCGGCAGGTCGCAGGCGTGACTCAGGCGGGGTGCGTATCGTCAGTGTGCGGGCTCCCACACATTACTGCGAATTCGCAACGCATCGCAAAAATCAGCGACGGTACCCTAAGATTTTCTTCTGCGTTGCGAATTCGCACGAATTCGTAGTTTTGTGTACAAGCCCTGCATCGGAAATTCAGAGCTCGTCATGTCAACCTTTTTCATTTCTAAAATAGGTACTGTCAACGGGTATCACTGGTGGACACAGCCTCATAATCCGTGCAATACAGAACAACAAAAAGTACACCATATGTACCTACACGGATTTCCTAAATTGAAAACTGCCATATCGGATCCGGATATGACGTAATATTGATATTTGATACGCTATTTTTGTTTTTTTTTTTATGTGAGCTCTTATTATCCTCATTGGAAGGTGGCCATTTAGTTTGATGAGGTAATTCGGGGAAATAATGTTGTGAGGTTTCGTGTCTCGAAGGAGAACATTTTCTGGTCGATTTTTGATAGGTAGGTATCAAAGTGTAGGTAATGGTGTTGTTGTGAATTTTGATGTTGATAATAAATACGTAATGTATAACCTATCTACTTATGTCATTTGGAATTCGAATTTCGAATAGGTATTTACGAACATGCTCCGAGTCGAATGACCTAGATACGTGATGTTTCTTCTTATGGCACGCACTTCTTACGGACAATGAATAATTTTTATTATTTATTTATTGTAATCGACTTTAATCAAACTGCACACGTATACAATAATAATTATTATACCCAAGTTTATTTTCTACGTCTCAAATATAATGACACTGTTTTATAATAATTCTGGAGATGTTACTCGCACTGAACCCGACAACCAACTGCCGACCAACGCTTCCAATATTCGTTTTGCAAGTGTCGCCCCACCATTGCTCCGGAAGTACGCAACGGAACAATAATGGCGCGATACCAGTGCTGCCAACCTATATTCCATTTAAAAAAAGATTAGACATTCAAACAAACCTTTATACAATCCGTTCAACCTATTTTGACTTCTATACCGTAGGGATAAATGCAAAAAAAAGTTACACAATACCAACTGTCTACTGCAGCTGCCATTTGTCATGCCACCAACGCAATAGAAGTCAAAATCAGTTGAACGGACTGTAAAAAAAGGTTTATTTAAATGTCTAATCTTATTTCAAATGGAGTATAAATAATAATGGCCTTAATATCTTTGATTTTAAATAGATAAACGTATTTAATTTTGAGTAGCCTTAAAAAGGTTGTTAATTAAATATGTTTTTAACAAATAAATCAACTACTAATTAAATCATAAATTTACATAACTTATTTTATATGTAAATATGTATAAACAAATATATTTACATATAAAGACAGACGTCTGCGAAACGACAACATTATTTTCGCTTCAAGACACAAACATCAGTATAGCGGGCGGCTCTTGTACTAGCAGAGTTCCTGTATCACAAAAGCCAAAAGATGAAAATACGCAATTATATAACTGTTTTCTCGCTGCCTGCCGAAATAACATTACCTACTAATTCTCATGTGGAGCCAGCCTTTTTATTTTTAATTTCGGGCAGAGGTCCCACCCATATTTTTTAGATTTAGATGCTTAATTATTTTTTATTTATTACAATAGCAGGAAACTTAATATTACAAGACACGAGAAATAGCCATAACATAGCCACAAAGGGAACCATTAATTTTAATAAACTTTTCAACTTCAACAAACTGGCCACAAACTATAGAATGTGTGCTAGACAGATATTTGTTTTATTTAGACCAAACATAAATTCTATGTAAGAAGAAAGTTACCTACCCTCTTTACGAAATATAATAACTTCGGTTTTCTTCCAGCGCTGTACAGACAATACAGACCTCATTATTCTTATGGTAGGAAAGTACATGAAATAAAATTAAAATGAAAAGATCAGTAAATAAAATTACCTTGCTGAAAATGTAGTACTTATCATTGCAAAGCCGTGTATTTAGTATAGATAAAAAGGTCACTTTTTACCTAAACATGGGCGATATCGCGGGCGCGACAAGGGTAGCGCTGCCTGTCGCGCCCGCGGTATCGCACCAGTTTAATTTTTCTAACTGTGCGCTTGGAGCTGTCAAGGTCGTAGGTTGTCAGTTTTGAATTCACGCGCCCGCATATCTCCTCAGCGCCCCGCAGACGCCCGGTCTACACAACTCGTGTCGTCTGCACAGTTCTGTCATATTATTCGTTAAGTTATACTAATAAAAAAAAAAAATGTGTAACTAAATAAAAATACTATTTTAATAATATTTTGACGTTGTCATTGCACAGTTAGAAAAATCGAGATAAACCTTCATATAATATTATACTTAGGTACACTAGGCCGCACGTCAGTTGTAACACTTTGACCTAGAGCTAGCTTAGCGTAGTACAGAGTTTGGGTAATTCGTCAACTCGTCCTACATGCCTACGGCCCATCTAAGACGACTTGCAGAAAATCAAAAGAACGTCCTAAATGGGCCGTAGGTATGTAGGAAGAGTTGACGAATTCCTCCGGAGTTTCAATAGCATGAGGCCAGCTACCTACTGCTAGCTTATACCTACTGGTTTTGTTATCATTGACGTGCAGACTAACCGTACTTGTTTATAATGAGTAATAATGATGTCCCTACAAACATAAACGCGGGGGCCCAGCTGCAGACGAAACTTGTTTCCATTAAAGCCCATTAATTTTCGACATTATTAATAAACGGCATAATTTACTCCTAAACTTTAAACTAAACACACGTTGATCTATATAAAGCTCTGATCAAACTGAGGCGTTTCCCGCGTGGGATGCGGGATGAAATTCGCTCGCACCGATTGTGTCAACTAGTTTGTATGGAGCTATTCAAACTGGCTCGAATAGTCGAGAAACTTCATATAAAACAATCGACGCGCGCAGTCGCATCCCGCGTCAATTATTAACGTAATTCTGGTAGAACAATTTCCATGAAGTTTTCATAGAAATTGTTCTAATAGAGTCGCGTGGCGCTGTCGCGTCGCGCCTGTCTGCAGGAGCCTTGATGATTGGCGAAGGCCGCGTCCTAACTAACGGCGAACGTCGCGTTCATTTTGTCACGCCGGCAGAAGGCCTTTAGTTTTCCGAACATTAAGTGACATATTATGAACGCGTATTCGCGCGAACGATCATTTTGGTTAGGACGCCCTCCAGCACACACTTGCAATCACAATCCGAGAGTTTTTAAGGATATTGCTTACCCATTGCTGCATAGGTTTGAAAAATTCGTCTACTCAAGCTTAAATAACGTAATGAACGTGGGTGAACTGTCAAAACGAAACTCATTGCGATTAATTGGCATTGTAGATGTGTAATGGAATTATCCTGCAGGTTAGTTTGAGCTTATGAATCACAGAGCCTGTCAAGCATTTTAATCTAGGAATGGCCTGTTCTTTACAAGGGGATCAATATCTTATAACAAGCATTTTCAAAATTTCTTAACATGGCAAACGTAGTTAGCACAAAGAAATGCAAATTTATGAATTGCTGTGCCCTTTTTTAATATCATTCATGCATTTTTACGTCATTCAATAAAAATATAGACACTGTCGACAGTGCATTACAGCAAACAAAATATAGAATTTGTTAAAATGATTGAACGCAATATTCAAACATTTTAAAATCTTTTTTTTATCGCCGGATTATTTTGTAAATGAAATACCTATCCGTGGGCGCCCCCACGGATAGGTTATTACTATGCATTTTGACAATTCGACAACATTCATTGCGTTATTTACATTGTCGACCAGAAATATTTGTCACACATTTATGCAATGGATTAGGAATTTCCTCATTCATCCAATACGATTGTGAAAGAAAGTGCGTTACGCAATGCCTGCTGTCAAAACGTCTGTTTTGAGTTTTGGAGTAGGTAGATACTCGAAAATATAAATTGACAAATCGTCTTTTATGTTAGATACCTACTGCCTTTAGAATAGTTTTGAACATAAATTATGTATTATTTCAAACAAGAGTACAGTATGACACAATTGAGATGTAGCATAGATTTGGCTAAATGACTTTACAAGTTATTGCGTTTGCGTAAAGATCATTTTCAACTAAAGCCGTAATAAAGATTGGAGATGTTGAAGGCACATTCTGTTCGGACTGTGAACGTTTTTACGCATTTTATATCTATGGTTTTCAAGTAATTTTAACTACACTCCTTCGTTTTGTACGAAGACATATTTTCTTTCACATGCAATCCTTATTCCCGTCTCCATCCATGTTTATAGTCCCTCCTTGATTCACCCAGTCTACCTTGCACACCGACGTTGTTTTACAATTGAATAGGGTTTATAGGAACAAGTCACGCGGCCATATTTTTCGCCGAAGACTCGCTGCACCCACCGTCGACATTATTAGTATTGATATTAGTCTAGTCCTTTTAGATTGCAACTTTAAAAGATAGTAGAAGAAAAGTATTGAATACGTTTTTACTTAATGAAATGGGAAATTGGTATATTTTCACATCCATATAAACAATTATAAAATAATAAAGTCACCTTTCGTGTTTGTCTGTATGTCCACGTTGTTCTTCTAAACTGCGCAATGGATTATGGTATACTTAATAAATATTAATATTAAAATTTTTATTAAGTACGAAGCAGGGGTGGGACGCTACTCGTAATATATTAAATGCCTGTTTACACAAAGAAAGTTTCATCGCACTCGCACTTATGTGTTACTGCACTTTAAGGCTCGAAACTAAGGAGAGATTTTCTCAAATGTGCGTGAACTTTCTCCGTGTTAATTATTCACTCACTGTGCGTCATTGCTTACAATATGACTATAAACTTTTTTCCACATTTAGTTTTAGCTACAAAAAAGAAATATGAAATATTTCAATATTTATTCAATTTAATTTCGTCTAAGTTACGTCTAAGTTTATCAAACTTTCTTCCATAAATTATTGAACAAACACGTAACACCTCCGTTCACAATAATACCTACTAAACAACTAATAATTCCAATAAACTTGTTTGACTATATATAATCCATTAAAACAAGTCTGAAACTAAGGATTCCTGTCTATTAGCACGTACAATAATGTAATAGTTTGTCTTTATTATTATAGCTTTAGAAACTGAACTGTTGCAGCAATTTCTAGGTTGCCGAGTTGTTTGCTTGGTTGTTGGTTGGTGGTTGTTTCTAGGTTGGTGATCTAGAAACTACACATCACACAATCACACACATTGCATTCCAAGGATAAAAAACAAACCCCACAAGACTACCTACTATTATTAACTACCATTTACTCAACTTTCAATAATTGTCTATTTTCTTCCACAGCATAATAGAGTTTTTTTTTTAAACGATTTAAAAAAAAAAAATACTAGTAGGTACTTATTCTTATTATAAGTCTGAAAGACTTTAAATTATGTAAATATTATCTTGAAAAAAGTAATTAAAAGTTGGAAATTAAGTTAGGCAACAAGTTTTTTAGGAATATGACTGCAAATAAGGTTTCTACATTATGCCTAACAAAATAACTTGAACATTCAGACACGTGTAGTACTTTTACTTAAGAATCGCTAGAAAAGTTGGTATTTCGACCGGGGAGGAAGGTTCTACCAAGAAACAGATACATATTATATTACATTTAAATCAACTGTTTAGATATTTAATCAGGGGGCTTAAAACGGTCACTTTAGCAGAATTATAACATGAAAATATTATGAATCATCGTAAAATGTCACTGACTGACAATTCATTATATGATCTGCGTGTAATTCATATTACGAAATAATTCATCTGTTTGACAGTTTTCTATGGAGATTCGTAAAATGGTCCACAAATTATGAATAGCTTTTTTGTAAAATTAGAGGAATTACTAATGACAGCTGGGATTCAGGAAATGAACAGCTTTTAGAGGAATTGCTAATGTGGCCGGTTTAGTCCCCCTGTTTGACATAAAACAACTGTTTAAATACCTAAAAAGTGGCTTGAATGTTGGTGAAGAACGGGCCTTAGAATACTAGCCGCGGCCAGCGGTGAAAATTATGAGTTTAGAAAACCTTTGTTTTTTTTATCGTCATCCATATTAATACTAACTAGGTGCGCCCCGCGGTTTTACCCGCGTAAGTCTGGATCCCGTGAGAATATCGGGATAAAAAGTATCCTGTGTGTTAATCCAGGTTATAAACTATCTGTTTGCCAAGTTTCATCCAAATCCATTTAGTAGTTTTTACGTGAAAGAGTAACAAACATCCATCCATCCATACAAACTTTCGCGTTTATAATATTAGTAAGATATAAATTCGAAAGTAACTCTGTCTGTCTGTATGTTACCTTTTTTACGCCTAAACCACTGAAAGGATTTCGAAAAAAATTGGCAAGGAGATAGATGGTACCCTGGGGAAGGACATAGGCTACTTTTTATAGACATACCACGCGGGCGAAGCCACAGGCGGAAACTAATTAGATATATCGATACCCATCACGTCATTGAGCGTTCCTCTACCAATTTAATTGGACCCTGTATATTAAAGATTAACGACAACCCAATATTCTTAAGAACTCCACCATAGTAACAACCGCAGTGGATTTACTAGGCCGCTTCTGACATTGATAAAGTAACAAATAGTAGCCGCACCACAATAGTTACGCGGGACAAAATTAAAGAAAATGCCCAATATGGAGACGAATGGCGGCAATCTATCTTAGACCTTAGTTCCTGGGAACTAATGAAATGACTGTGAAGTTGCATAGGTGTCGTTCTGCTTCTATTTATTGGAATAGAGGCACGGTGATATACAGGGTGTAAGGGTAAACACCGTTGTCAAACCATGGGTAGTTGACTTAAATATATAAAAATAAATAACCGAGTAACAACAAAAAAAAAAAAGTGATTTTCACTAAAGATAAACAATGATAGGTGCAATAACGAAAATCGTGGAATGAATATTTATTTCAATATGAGTAAGTACATACATATTATACCTATTAAAAAAATATAAATATGGGTACCTAATATTAATATAACCACCGATAAACACATCAATCAGTCTGCCTAGCCTTTTTCCAACTATTTCGAGTTCGGCTTACAGACTCACCGGATGCAGCTGCGTATCAGTATTTTACATGCAGCAACTGCCTATCTGACGTACAACCCAGTTACTTGGGTAACACAATACTTGGTAAGACTGGTTGTCAGACTTTTGGGCTTCTTACTACTAATTCTCCCACCCTTACCTTCGCGTCGTCGCCGTAGCCAGCGCACGCGCTGACAATATAAAATACTTCAATTCTTTCTATATTATACAGGGTGTAAGGGTAAACACCGTTGTCACTCAAATCATGGGTAGGTAGTTGAATAAATATAGAAATAAATGACCGAGTAACAACAAAAAAAAAACGTTATTTTCATTAAAAAATTAGAGAAAAAAGTTTCTATCTGATACTGTGGTCGCTATCGAAACAGCTGACTGACTGAGGGAGGGGTCGCCCTCGCGGCTGGACAGGTCACGTACCGCGCCCCCCGCCCGTGTTGAGATGCAAGGTCGTTGCCCTAGCGTGGTAGGGTGAAATACTCTTGTGGAAAAATGTAGCTTCTCTTTAAAAAAAAAACAGTTTTCCATTGATTTTACACTCTATAAATGAAACCAAACCACTGGTTTCAAGGATAAGGGTGTTTACCCTATATACCTAGTATGTATTGAATCGGATACACTTTCCCTTTAATTTATTCTTCGTTAGTTATCTTCGACCAACAATATTCGTCAAAGATTTTCTCAGCAAGAAAAGAGGCACTGGCTAGCTAAATTATAATATTTTTTGTTATAATTTCATTGTCGTTTTTCATTTGTCACTGCAGTCTAGTGAAAATTAAAGAAACGCCCGATGTGGAGACGAATGGGGGCAATCCATCTAGTCTCGCTGTTCACACGGCAAGAACTAATAAAAAAACCTAGAAAAGTTTCATAAGTGTGAAGAATGAAAACGAGCTCTGTACAAAATGTCTGCTAAACTTCTGTATATTATGCCAATGACAAGGAACGATTACTCATCCATGTATATGTACTTTAAAAAAACTTAAGCCAAACATTTTGACATTTTCTTTCTGCTTGTGGCGGTATCTACATTACCACATGCAAACTACGCATCAAAGGCGACGCTGACGTCACACAAAAATCCTGACGTCACATAAATCCTGCATCGCGCAATTAAAGTTTACCGTGCAATGGCCATATATACAAACATTATAAACAAGAACCCAACATCAATCGTTGGGCAGTTGCTCGCCAGACACAACACTCGTCTGGTCGGAGGATCCTCCCTTTTCTATGGTAGATGAGTGAACATTACACCCTGTTGTCAGTATTTTATTTTTCTATTTTCATAACGTTTGTCAACTTTGTCGATAGAGGACCTGAAATATAATTTTTTAATTCTTCTTTCTTTCCAAAAGTCACTTGATTTTTTTTTACAGATTTTGATGCGATTTTCGCTTAGTATTCTATAACTATTATGCTTATTTAGAATCATCTGCCTAGCCTTTTCCCAACTATGTTGGGTTCGGCTTCCAGTGTAACCGGATGCAGCTGAATACCAGTACTTTACATGGAGTGACTTCCTATCTGACCTCCACAACCTAGTTACTGGGTAATACGAGACCCCTTGGTATGACTGGTTTTCCGACTTTCAGGCTTCTGAAGACCCGTAACGAATGTCAAAGATCCACGAATGACAGCCGGGACCAACGGCTTAACGTGTTGTCCGAAGCACGAAGGGCATAAAGATCACCCAGGACCAACCGGACCAAACGCGGTAAGCATAGCTTAATCTGAACGACCGACCTGTTATACCTTTGCCTCAAACCCTACACATTCTTAAGCTAGCATGCATATACAGGGTGTTAGGGTAGACACCGTTATCCTTGAAACTAGTGGTTTGGTGTCTTCTATAATATACTTTTTCTATGGGACCAAACTTGAAATCGCGAAAAAAAAATCAGTTGTTCCATACATTTGTGTTCACTTAAATCGACAAAATGTATGGAACAGCTGTTTTTTTTTTGCGTTTTCAAAGTTTGTCCCATAGAAAAAGTATATTATAGATGACACCAAACCACTAGTTTCAAGGATATCGGTGTCTACCCTAACACCCTGTATAAGAAAGTATAATCACAAGACAGATGAAAATCGAATTCTATTTAATAAAAAAAGCAAATGCTGTGCAAAAAAAACGGGACAATTCAATAGCCTACAAATAGTCGCGAATCGGAAATCAAGCCTCGTCTCTGACGATGGAACACGGACACTCCAAAGCCATTTAGGTCATCAAAACAAAAACATTTGCTTACGAGAACAGCTGACACGAATCCCCTTTACACCAACATTCTATTCAAAATATAAAAGGAGGCCGATGGCATAGACTAAAAACATTATAGAGGCGAAATTTTTGGTCCGAACTAAATCTTAAAATTTCTAACGTGACGATAGTATCGTGAACCTCCCGTCCATTAAATGTATGGTGATACGTCCACGTTATAACGTGACTGTGACCGGAAATTTAAACGCGTCTTTATATAATTCCATACATTTTACTTTCCTGTCTTATGTAATGCCGTAAAAATGTATAATACACAATAATAATAATTAATTGTAATTATAATTATATACATTGCCTGCAGTTTTCAGCCGTGAACCACGTGGAACACCGTATTGTATGCCCTTTACGATTATTGACAACCCTGTTTTAGGCAGAGTACAAAGCCAATCAAACGCTATAGGTGACGTCGTGTGAGATTATATGGCGACACAAAGTATTTTTTAAGCTGCAGTAAAGCTACGGTTTCCTAAAACAGCGGTGGCCGCCACATAACGGCCGCAGTAAAGGTCGTCATGAAAAGATGGTACCGGGGTTTGACTACACGATGTCAAAAAATGCTCTTTAGGGTACCCCAACTTTAGACACGCCACAATTTCGGCGATAAGTCCCCTCTTTGAGGAGTGGCTGGAGAGGCGTCACGGCGTCCTCACCTTCCGCCTGACGCAGGTCCTCACCGGACATGGCAGCTTCGGGAGGTACCTGTGTAGGATTAGGCGGGAGGAAACGCCCGGGTGTCACTACTGTACGGATCGTCCGGAGGACACGGTGGAGCATACGGTGGAGGTGTGCCCTGCTTGGGCGGAGCACCGCCGTGTCCTCGTGGAGGCGATTGGAGGCACTGACCTCTCGCGTCCGGCCCTGGTCCAGGCCATGGTACGGAGCGAGAGGGCATGGGAGGCGGTCACCTCCTTCTGCGAAGCAGTGATGCTCGCGAAGGAGGAGGCGGAACGCGTGAGGGAGAGGCAAAGCCTGCGACAGACAGACACCCTGGGCGTCGGGAATCCCAGGCGGATTCCCGGCCACCATAGGCGCGGGCATGCGGATGGCGAGCAATGGGTAGCTCGCCGTCCGATGAGGACCAGGCCCGGGTCGATGGCGCGTCGTGTTCCACGCGCGCCTCAAAGAGATGTCAGCACACCTGACGGGGTCCGTTAAGACCGATGCCTGCCAGGGTTGCGGAATAGTCCGAAAGGGATACCGGGACCCTGGCAACAGGCAACTGAAGGAACACGGGTGGGTTTTAGTCAGTAAGAGTCTGAAACGCCCTTCCGCTCCGCCCAGAGCGGGAGAAGTCATTTGATGATTTCCCACACAAAAAAAAATGGTGCTATATGGTGGTCACCGTATATAAGAAACGCTCTCGCGACCTGCGTCTTGCACGCAAGTGTATGACCACGGCGAGAACAAAATATGTTAGAAATTATTTAGAGCGTGTTATGAATCGCTGCAGTGCAACTTGCGGAGAGGAGAGTGGCGCGGGAAAATTCGTGCGCCGCCCCGCGCCGCAAGACGCACCGCCCTATAGATGTCGTGGCCCTGGCTTTAGCTTGGACGGACGCGAGGTTTAATAAGCTGATGGGAAGCCGTGATTATTTCGGCAGCATCGTACGTCCAAATGAAAGTATATGAGTCTCGCTTCTATCCAGTATTATAACTCTACACCGATGCCAATAAATAAGGGTGTATATCAAACCAGATCTCAGGAGCATCGTTAAACCTATGCCGTAATCACGTTTGCTCGTAAACCGCTTTACCGGACCACCGCAAACAAATTAAACGTTTTTACTGCTAATAAATGGAGACGATAAACGTTATAACGAAAATAGAAAGCGTGTCAATACAGAACATTGTGATGGAAAATGTTTTCCGGATAACGAAGTGTTTACTATAGCACATTTGAATTATATCGGCAAATGGGTTCAGCGTCAAGTGACAGCTGAAGTTGCGAAATTGAATGCGACGAGAAGTCACTTTAATACTGATAAACCATGGGTTCATAAAAATAAATTAATGCGACTTCGCAAAGCCTATAAGACGCTTCCAATAATATATGTTCTCAAATTATGATAAGTAGTTTAAAAGTTATGAGGGAACAAATGAACATACACACCCACATACATAAATACCGGTCAAAATCATAACCCTCCTTTTTGCTTCGCCGTAGTTGGATAAATATGGTTGCAAGCCCAATATAAGACTGGCTGAATAGTCGCTGGCGCTGTTACTCTTCTATCATCTTTTCTAAATAGGAACAACCTCGGAATATCCCGACCCCGTAATTGATTTATCAATTTTGAAAACAATTTCCAGGAAATGGAAACTTTACTAGGGTAGAAATTATCCAACTGTCACATAGACAAATATGCCTTGTTGTTTTATGACAACGGCACTCAACCTTAGCGAGTAAACCAATTAGAGGACGACTACACAGTCATCATTGGAGTACAAAAGCACATATTACATAATATATATTGTGACAAAAGTCTGGCTGGTTAAACAAATGAGCATCTATAATTACCTTCATAGATAGAACACGTTTTTTGTTTCACTAGAGTATTTAAAAAAAAAAATGCAGTGTTAAGTATTGGACGATGGTACAGAACCCTTAGTGTGCGAGTCTGACTCGCATTTGGTCGCTGTTTTCGTATCAGTTTCAAAGTCAAAGTCAAATAATTTATTTCAAGTAGGCACATTTAAGGCACTTTTGAACGTCAAAGAACCGATTCTATACCTACCCCATTTGAAATAAGATTAGACATTAAAACTAACCCTTTTACAGTCCGTTCAACCGATTGTGACTTCTATACCGTAGGCATAAGGATAGCATTAAAAGCAAAAAAAGTTACACAATACCAACTATCTACTGCGGCTGCCATTTGTCATGCCACCAACGCAATAGAATTCAAAATCGGTTAAACGGAATGTAAAAAAGGCTTATCTATACGTCTAATCTTATTTCAAATGGAGTATAGTTGCCCCTTCTAAAAGGTAGTTTTCGTATGGAGAAAAATGAGCGTTACTCTTTAAAAAAATGTTTAACAATATTTTGTATACATCAAATAAATAGTTACTCATTATTTACACCATAAAAGGTTTGCAATTTGCTAATTGACGTCATTATGTTAATTTTACGCGAACATTCACAGTTATAACTGTAATGAAGATAGGTATCATCTGAATATTATGTTTATTTAATTTTCACGATTCGTAGGAGATAATTTTTCAATCTCATGATGGAGTCGAACTAATTAATTCGTTTGAGATATTTGTAGATCTATATTTGGGTCCGCGCACATTTTATTTCACATTATATAATATTATTTTATGTTAATAGTGTTTCGTTTTTTTTTTCAATTAATAAGAAAACACTTATAAATAAGACGCAATACATCATAAGACAAGACGACAAGACAAGACAAGATATCACTTAGCAGTGGTAATCAGAACTTCAATCAACATGAGGTAATGAGATTTAGATCTATTATTGTTATGTTATATACAGGGTGTTAGGGTAAACACCGTCATCCTTGCAACCAGTGGTTTGGTTTCATTTATAGAACGTAAAATCAATGTTTTTTTTTTTTTAATCTTCATTTTCACCCTTTCAGCATAAGCGCTTGCGTCTCAACACGGGCGCGGATGCGGGACGTAACCGGCCGCGAGTGCGACCCCTCCCTCAGCCAGTCAGCTGTTTCGCTAGCGAGCACGGTGTCGGATAGAAACTTTTTAAAATCTTTTAATGAAAAATTTTTTTTTTTTTTATGTTACTCGGTCATTAATTTTTATATTTAAGTCAACTACCCATGGTTTGCGTGACAACGGTGTTTACCCTTACACCCTGTATTAATATTGTTGTATTGTCTATGCAATCTGATTTTACCCTGGTATAAATAGTATATTGTCCCCAACCGAAAATTCATTAAATTTGTGATATTTTCGTCATGTTTGAAAATCACATTTAAATTGTATCTTAGTAATAATAATACGTTTGAAAGATCATGATTCATCCTCCTCTGTTCTGTGTCCTAATCATACAACGCATATTCATACATACAATGTTCATACAACCGTTGACAAATAAATCGTGTCCGAACAGACAGCAGCCAAGACACATACAGCAACCGCATCAAATTAGACATAGACATGGACAAACTTCGCAATATTTGTCCACTAGCAACACTGGACAACGTGCCATATTTGTCCACACGTAATGCAAACACGCTGCGTACCAGCGGGTAAACGTAAAGGAAACACTTTTCTCGAAAAACTCGCGTAAAAAATTACATTAACTCACACCGGAGCGAGCGTGACCTACATTTTCTGAAATAATTGAATGAACAATATAAAAATGTAGCCTTTGGTGCTTCTGTAATAATAATATGGAAAATTTACAGGCCCTCTTTTGGATTGCCTGATAAGTCTTTGTTGGATTTTCCAGATAATTTGGGAGTGTTTTTTTTATTAGGGTTAATGAACCACACCTGCTCTAATTGCAACACAGTTTCGAAAACGATTAAGACTAACCCGTTTCATTTTGATAGTTCAACAACAATCATTGCGTTATTTACGTTGATGTGCAGTTTTTTTTCTTGAACTTATGAAGCAATGGATTAGCAATGTTTTTCAAAACTCTTATTTTGGCCAAAAGACCAAAAGATTCTCGGTTTCGGCGAGTCTATATACACTATTGTTAAAATGGAACTGGTTAGTATACCGAGCTTCTGAATAATAGATCCCTTGGCCCGAGTAAGCCTATCAAAAACCGTTTACGCATGACATAAAAGACATTGAAAATAAAAGAATATTAAGGCTTTCCTAAAACATTTCAGTTAAGACACGAAAATAACAACTGTCCCAGAAAAGTCACACATGAAAAATTATCGAGGCGTACAAAATACTTTATTTAATACGCCACTCATTCATCAACAAATGTATTAAATTCTGGGAACGAGGAATTTATCTTGCCACTCAGGAGTGGATAAAATAAATTGTCAAGTAAAATTGGCCCGTATATAATAAAACAGTATCGTTGTGTATGTTTGTCCTGATTTTGATTTATGTTTGTGAGTTCACGGAGATTTTGCAGAGAGACATATTGTTAAGAACGGTTTATGGGACTTCAATGGTATTATGAATTCATTAAGCGAATTGAAAAAGGTTTTGTTTGCTTCATTTTACTTTGAAAATACTGAACATATTATTCTTCTTGTATTAATCACCTTTAACATCATTATAATGGTATTTGGATTGAAAACAGTCTTCTAAGCGGTTTAAAGCAATAAAAAAAACGCTTTTCGGTAACGCTGTTCCCAGGGCTACGTCAAACTACGGTGGAGGTGTGCCCTGCTTGGGCGGAGCACCGCCGTGTCCTCGTGGAGGCGATTGGCGGCACTGACCTCTCGCGTCCGGCCCTGGTCCAGGCCATGGTACGGAGCGAGAGGGCATGGGAGGCGGTCACCTCCTTCTGCGAAGCAGTGATGCTCGCGAAGGAGGAGGCGGAACGCGTGAGGGAGAGGCAAAGCCTGCGCCCTCACGCCCCTAACCGCCGCCGCTGGAGACACCCTGGGCGTCGGGAATCCCAGGCGGATTCCCGGCCACCATAGGCGCGGGCTTGCGGACGGCGAGCAATGGGTAGCTCGCCGTCCGATAAGAACCAGGCCCGGGTCGATGGTGCGTCGTGTTCCACGCGCGCCTCAAAGAGATGTCAGCACACCTGACGGGGTCCGTTAGGACCGATGCCTGCCAGGGTTGCGGAATAGTCCGAAAGGGATACCGGGACCCCCGGGGATTCCCGACGCCCAGGGTGTCTCCAGCAGCGGCGGTTAGGGGCGTGAGGGCGCAAGCTTTGCCTCTCCCTCACGCGTTCCGCCTCCTCCTTCGCGAGCATCACAGCTTCGCAGAAGGAGGTGACCGCCTCCCATGCCCTCTCGCTCCGTACCATGGCCTGGACCAGGGCCGGACGCGAGAGGTCAGTGCCGCCAATCGCCTCCACGAGGACACGGCGGTGTTCCGCCCAAGCAGGGCACACCTCCACCGTATGCTCCACCATGTCCTCCGGACGATCCGCACAGTGGTGACATCCGGGCGTTTCCTCCCGCCTAATCCTGCACAGGTACCTCCCGAAGCTGCCATGTCCGGTGAGGACCTGCGTCAGGCGGAAGGTGAGGACGCCGTAGCGCCTCTCCAGCCACTCCTCAAAGAGGGGACTTATCGCCGCAATTGTGGCGTGCCCAGCACTGGATTGCGACAATCGCACTCTCCATGCCGCCATGAGATCCTGCCGGAGCTCTGTCCGCTGTGCCGCGATTTCTCGCGGCAGCGGAGTTACGCCCCGGCGCTTCATCTCCTCGCGCCATTCCCAGATATGCGCGAGGACCTTCGCCTCCAGATCCCATGGCGGTAATCCAGCAGTAGTCCCTGAGACGCTATTTCTCAACCTAAGCCTTTTTTTGAGATTGGGAAATCACCAAGCTCTCCCGCTCTGGGCGGAGTCGGAGGGCGTGTCTTTTACTGACTAAAACCCACCCGTGTTCCTTCAGTTGCCTGTTGCCAAGGGTCCCGGTATCCCTTTCGGACTTTCCCGCAACCCTGGCATGCATCGGTCCTAGCGGACTCCACCAATTGTGCTGACATCTCTTTGAGGCGCACGTGGAACATAATGCGCCGTCGATCCGGACCTACTCCTTATCGGACGGTGAGCTACCCATTGCTCAATTGATTCTCAACCTAAGGCTGGGCTTCTCTTAGTCACAAATCACTGATGACGGTCAGTTTATCTTCAGTGCCTGCTCTCATCATCTGCCTAGCCTTTTCATAACTGTGTTAGGATCGGCTTCCAGTCTAAGCGGATACAGCTGAATACCAGTATTCTACATGGAGTGACTTTGTGGACATATTCTTTATGAAGACAGATATTCGAGGTCAGATAGGTATCTGACCTCGACTATCTGTCTGTCACCTTGGCAGTTCAGTGCCTGCACTGTTGATCATATTAAACTACTAGTATTTTCGTGAATGTTTTTTGTTCCAATATAATATTTTTTATTTTTAACTTCATAAATTGGAAAACTTAAAGTTTCAGCAAACCTTTTAAACTAAGTAGGTATGGATAACTGACATGGTTTCATAGAAAAAAAACATAAATGTTTATCCTATTCAGCAGATTCCCATTCGAAGAACGGATTTTTTTTTGTCAAATCCCGTGCAAGGCCCGTGCAAGGGAACTAACCTAGTACATTCTAAATTGGTACATTTTTAAGACCGGCTGCATGTGACATGGTAATAATTTAGTGAATTTTGTACGGGTACAGTTTTAATACCATTCGACATGGGTACTGGATGGCCCGGCCATCAATAATTCAAACAGGTTCCTGTAATCTCTCTGTATTTATGTACTTTTTTATCCACAAAAACTAACGGGACATTTCGGTGAAAAGTTATTTTCGGTGAAAAATATACAAATACATCGAAAAATGTATTGTGAATGAATGAATGGGACTTGTGGAGATAAGTAGGTACTTCCCTATTTTTGTGTGCAGCTTCCGACCCTTTGATCACGAAAGATTAAAACGTATCAGTCCCGTTATTGTTGTGGATGACATGAGGTTTAATTTAGAAAAAAGGTTCTAATCATTCAATTAAGAATGACAACAGAATCTGCCATACCTACTCATGTGGGCCCAATGAACTGGGGCCTGAACAGATGGCCAGGTGGACGATTTTTTTCACCATGTCAAAAAATACTAAACAAATACTGCTTGTTATTCAAATGCTGCATACATACAAGATATTTTTTTTTTTTTTGTACTATGTTTTTATACGTAATTATGTACCTAATGCTAAGTAGTGTAGTTAGTAAGTGTTTAGTTTAGTTTAGGTTCTTAGCTGTCGCATTAGGGTAAACCCTGTAATGGTAGATTAAGCTGTTATATAAATAAAAAAAATAAGATAACAGCTTTTGGCATTTATTCTACACTAGCTTCCACCCGCGACTTCGTCCGCGTGAAATTTCTTGTACCCCGTCTCTCCCCATCGCATCGTATCGCCGCGCTATTACTTCGTTTTCGCTTAGTTCTGACTTTTTTCTTTTTACTCAGCTTGACGTTAAGTTATTTAGTAGTAATTAGGCTACCAAATACAAAAATAATTTTTCAAATCGGACTGTTTGTTCCCGGGATTAGCGCGTTGAAAAAACAAACAAAAAAATAAACTCTTCAGCCTCATTATTAGTATATATACAGTCTGCTATACATTAGAAGCCTCCTCGCCTACCCCAACATTCTTACACCGGAAATGTATTCAATGAAATTTTGAGAAAAATCGACCGAGTAAATATTTGCTTCAACCTTAAAGTTACCCAGCGAAGTAGTAACTTCGCCTTCGAAGCTTCGGTGGGAATCAGTTCAGTCCTGTTTTCCGTTAGACCAAGCATGTATTATGTATAAGCTTAACTTTTTTTGTGAATCACCGACACAGTTGTTTCAAAAATAGAATCGCGAACACTCTGAATAAATACGATATTTTGCTGAATAAAATATAATACATAATGTTAGAAATGGAATTTTTGATTATTTTGTGTTCTGATTTTACCTGGTAAGTAAGTAATATAGTATTTATTAATTAATGCATTTCATAAAGTAGAGCAGTGGTTACCAGGCGTTTTACTTTGTTTCACACAAAGTAAAACGCCACCGTAACCACTGCTCTTATTTCATTACCACTGCTCTCAAAACGGTGAAGGGAAACATCGTGAGGAAACCATGTCCTAGAACTAAAAATTCGAAGACATGTGACATCAACCAACCCGCACTGGGTCCGCGTGGTGGATTACCCAGTTCCTCTTACAGAGAGGAGGCCTGTGTCCCAGCTGTGGGAAAATTATAGGCTGATTATGCATTTAATAAAGTATTCTTGTCCGTTATCAAAGTACAAGTACTCTTTAGTGAGCGGCTTCGCCCGCGTGGTATGTCGATAAAAAGTAGCCTGTGTCCTTCCCCGGGATGCTATTTATCTCCTTTCCAAATTTTATCGAAATCCGTTCAGTGGTTTACGCGTGAAAAGGTAACATACAAACAGACAGACAGAAAGACAGACAGAGTTACTTTCGAATTTATAATATTAGTATGGATTTGACCAAAGGCCTGAATTATTTACAACAGGCGTCTACTTTGAATCTGTCAATGGTTACCATATTATAGTCTGACCGGTACCGCTGTTCCGCGCGGCGAGGCGGCGAGCATCGTTGACCAATGAGCGGCGGGCGGGACGCCGCACGCCGTGAGCTTTGACGTATTAGCGGCCTGCACTATCCCCCGTCTCACCACGTACATACCTCAGGCGCGGAACAGCGGTCTCAGTCAAACTAAGAATTGAGCAAACATTATAAAGACAGTAAAGAAAAATAAAGAAGAATTACGGGCATTACAACAAAAAAAAACACTCGTTCTAAAAAGGTTAGTTTTCGTGATGAACGAACAGTAATAGGTAGGTGTCTGATTCTTGCAGTTGGTGTTTGTGTTCATATTTTTACCGTAGTCAAATATTGTATTACCGGCTCACGGTGATTGGCATAAATATTAAATGGACGAAATACAT
Source organism: Lithophane ornitopus (assembly GCA_948473465.1). NCBI lineage: Eukaryota > Metazoa > Arthropoda > Insecta > Lepidoptera > Noctuidae > Lithophane > Lithophane ornitopus. Next base: position 12,450,590 of record OX419622.1, on the reverse strand, counting down.
TACTTAAAAGAAATTCTATTTGCAAGTACCTTAAGATTTTAAGTTTTTAAGAAATTTAAGTTCAGTGCATCTTTTTCTTTCTATTTCAATATGAAAAGGACAGCCGATAAATTTTAGTTTAGTCCTGTCAAATTAATCAGCGCCTGACGTAAATTGACGTAATTTTAGTAGGCAAGTTTTTAATCGCGTCTAAACTTGTTTGGAGGAGTGACACTTTGACAGGACTAAACTAAAATTTATCTTCTATCCTTTTCTTAATGAAATAGAAAGAAAAAGATGCACTGAACTTAAATTTAGTTTAGTTTGTGAACAACAGAATCGGCACCACTGACATCATAATTATTTGGTTTAAATAGGTTTTTTATTTTTAGTATCTTATTTATCTTTTATATAGATTCTCTTCTACCTTGTATTCACAAGGTGAGAACATTGTAGGCTTAGCCTAACCTACCTGAAACTTTTTGAAAGGCCTACACTGGCCTCTCCTTAACTATTAACACTTTAAATCCAAAATATTGTAAAAGCCAATTATTATTTTCTTGTAAAAGAGTAACCGTGGAGTTTTCTGCCGGCTCTTCTCCAAAGGAAACGACCAATTTGAACCATGCACCTAGCTTCTGACGTTTCATAAGTGCCCATGTAGGCTTATGTGAAATAAAATATTTTGATTTTGATTTTGATTACAGCCTTTGGCCACAGCCACGGTCTTAGAACAGAACAACAGTCTTCCTCTTTCAAAGAATCAAACTGCCTAGCCTTTTCCCAGCTATGTTATGCGGCTTCCAAACTAACCGGATGCAGATGAGTACCAGTATTTTACATGGAGCGACCATGTAAAATACTTTTTTTTTAGATATTGAGTTTTTTTTTTTTTTTTTTTGGGAAATCCTCATATGACTTCTCCCGCTCTGGGCGGAGGGGAAGGGCGTGTCAGACTCTTACTGACTAAAACCCACCCGTGTTCCTTCAGTTGCCTGTTGCCAGGGTCCCGGTATCCCTTTTGGACTATTCCGCAACCCTGGCAGGAATACGATACCCCTTGGTAAGACTGGTTCTCAGACTTTTGGGCTTCAGACGGCCTGCAACGACTGTCAAAGTTCCAATAGTGACAGCCCGACAGTGTCACGGAGGGGTCTCAGTATAGACGAAATCAATGTCAAATCGGTTTAAAAATATACTACGTCTTTTCATATCAAGGGAAAAAGTGACCTAAATATAAAAGTGACTCCTAAATAGAACTCTATGACTCCTAAATAAAACATGTATTATCTTATCCCTAACTTATGTAACACCTTTGTACACCATGTTTTACGCAAATAAATAAATATGAAATATAATGAAATATGAATGTAAATATAAAAGTGACTCCTTATCAGAGTTCGTGTGTTTACGCACAACTGTGGCAATATGCCAGTTTTTGCAAAAATATGTTACCGATTATCAGATTGCTTTTTTTTATTTATATTACTTTCAAAATACTATTCAATTCTGAAATAGCAATACCACGCGTTTTATCAAAAGTAGTATGTTTTCGTTGATCGCCCGAGTTTCACATTCAGATAAATAAAAATGAGAATATCTAGGCTAGCTTATATTATATTCTTAAAAAGGTTATTTCGATGCATTTTTTAAGTTAGAGATAAGCTAAAGTAAGCTCTTTTTCATTCTTATGGATTAAATATAAAAATCCCGATCCCAAATGTGTTTCCATTAAACTATGATTAAGCCATTGGTTAAAGCTAGAAGTCTTCTTGAAATAATATTTACCTAGATATTATTGAATGCATGCTGTCTAGGAAAAAATATAATTTGCAATATATAATAAGTTGATAGCATTTTTTGTCGTCGCAAAATATTTTTGGTATCATACCGCAACCTACGCAAGTTTAATAAATTCAATCAATTAAGAACTAACAAAAACAAAAGAATGAATATTTCATAAAACCCTTCAAAGTTAAAAACTTTCTGAAGCTATTTTTAAAAATTCATAAAAAGTTCTGTTTTTAAAACGAAGTAACACTGACTTAATAAAAAAAAATCCAATCATCAATTTTAAATTCTTCTTTCAAACTTAAAAACAGAAGAGGGATAAAAACAAGCAAACATCGCTGAAAATGAAACTTGGGGCAAATGCAAAATGCTAATATGAAATGCTAATATAAATGCAAAATGTTAATCCCATAATGAAATGACATACGGTATAATTTTATTTACCGTAATGAATAAAAAATGACTTCACAATAGAGATGGGAAAAGAATCGTGATTTAAATCGCTGTCCGACTTCAAGAATGCATCTTGAATAAAAATCCTGCGGAGTACGGTGTTGTCATGTAGGTATGCTTACTTAACGTGATTTTTATGATATTTCTGAGCTGATATGAATTTGCATAAATATTAAACCAGTGATTTATTGGTTATAATGTACTCTGAATATTCATAGCAGCCGGTTAATGGTTTATGATAGTTAAAGAAAGTAGAAACAGTTAACACTGAATATCAAGTACTTTACTTGAGGTGCTTACTTATACTTGCTTGCTTATACAAATAAGTGCATTATAAGTTATAACTTACAAAAAAGTAAAAACAAAATTTTCTATTTTTTTTTTCTTTCCCTGCACTAACTGCAATACGTAAGAAACTTAATAAATTAACGACTGACGACCATTTTACATTGGAATCAGGTGCAATATGGAATTTAAATTGACATGTACCGAGTTTGACAGATGTCAACGCCATTATGTGTTTAATTGCTTTCAAGCTTGGAATTAGTAAGTACTATATAGTTCAAGATATTGGGTAGTTAGGACTTTCCTGTAGTTATTCACTACCGGTTTGGATTGTGTCTTTCCATTCGTTGATTGTATAATTATGTTTAGGTACCTACTTAACTAACTTAGGGTTGGCTTTTAATAAACAAAGCAGGTTGATTGATTGATTGTACCTGTATATAATTTTGAATATAAACTGGTTTAACGGTGTGTTGTGTTTATATTTAATTTTAAATTCAGAATAAATTTATTTTTGTTTGGTCAAGAAAGCATGGTGGTCGAATTATAAATAGCTATTGCGATCGCTTGCCATGGCGATCCTTTTTATGATGGATCATAACGTATTGGTAGATCTACTCGTAGTCTCGAAGATGGGAACTTGTTGACAGGCCTACACCATGTTTATTAACACTGAGGCGAAAACATTGCAAAAGCCAGTATTAAAAAAAGTAACTGTGGAGTTTCTTGCCGGCTCTTCTCTATAGGAAACGATCACTTGGTCGTTTCCTATAGAGAACCTAGCACCTAGTTTCTGACGTTTCATAAGTGCCCATGTAAGTTTATGAGTTTTTTTTTTTTTACCTTCGACTCTATGGAAATATTATTGTCTATGATCACGGCATACGGGGATTTTAATGTTTTTCTATACTTATACGAACTTATGAAGCAATGGATTAGATCAATCTGCCTAGCCTTTTCCCAACTATGTTGGGGTCGGCTTCCAGTCTGACCGGATGCAGCTGAATACCAGTATTTTACATGGAGCGACTGCCTATCTGACCTCCACAACCCAGTAACTGGGTAATACGATACCCCTTGGCTAGACTGGTTGTCAGACTTTCGGGCTTCAAGCAATGGATTAGATATTTGTTTCAAATCGATTCCAATTCGACCGATCGTCATTACACAATTAGGGTACTGTTTTCGAAATGTTAATCGAGTCTCAGTAAATCTGCCGTTATTATTTATCTTGATGTATTTATGTATATACTTTTATTGGGTACTAGCTGCGCCCCGCGGTTTCACCCGCGTAAGGCACGATCCCGTGGGAATATCGGGATTAAAAGTATCCTATGTGAATCTGTGTGCCAAATAGTATCACACTATCTGTGTGCCAAAAAGTATCACACTATCTGTGTGCCAAATTTCATCCAAATCCGTTCAGTAGTTTTTGCGTGAAAGAGTAACAAACATCCATCCATCCATACTAACAAACTTTTTACGCGTTTATAATATTAGTTTCATTTATAATATTGCGATTTTTGTACGTTCTTTTTAGGTGACCACTGAAAATCAGCGATGTGCTGGGGGTCCCCCAAAGGATTTCTCGTGGAAATTATTTTTAAAGCCTCGCAGTAAATGCCCCACAACTCCACAAGTTGCAGGGTCATCATACTTAGCATTCGCACTGTATCCTCTAACAGTCGTTAAGCTAGACTTTATACATTTTACGATGAGTCAGCGATGCGTGCTCAACGTTGCAAAGTGTATTAACTGCATCGACTTTATAGCACTAGGTAGACATGAGCAGCTTTGTGTCTTAGTGCGGTTATGGTCATATTCACTCAAATAAGTCTATTCGCATTGCCTAAATTACTGCATAATTATATTATTGTAAAAAAATATTCGAATATAGTTTTTTTTTTTTTTATATAAAAAAAAAACAAAATCAAAATAATAATATATAGTTACTCTAGAGCAGATCTAGAGGTCTAATTTAGGTCATAAATATCGATTTATGACCTAAATTAGACCTCAAATTCAAAACGCGTTGGTTTTGTTTTTATTGATTGAGTTTCAACATTTGAGGTCTAATTTAGGTCATAAATATCGATTTATGACCTAAATTAGACCTCAAATGTTGAAACTCAATAAATAAATAAAAAAACAACGCGTTTTAGTTTTCAAGAAACACCAAGCAAGCTGTTAGCAACAAGCCGGTACTAAATATCTTTTAAAATCGACGGAAATTATTTTTAGAAAAATAGAAGGTATGAAATACTAAAAAAGAATAAAAATTATATCGTTTTATGAAGCCAGCTCTGAAATTGAACTTACAATCCACGCAATCACAGCGAGATTGGAACATCCACCTTGTATTGTGAGAAACGTAGTACTTCCTACTATTAGGCTGAAGACACACGGGAACTTCGCATGGTGCTTAGATCTTTGTTACGTGCTAAGTGAGATACTCTTAGCAGACTAAATCATGGTTTTAGTATTGCATAGGTCCAATTGACGCTTGGTACTGCGTTCCACGACTAATTATTTTCACTTAGTGAGTCGCAAAGTGAATAAGGTCCTGATTCGGGACTAATTTACAAACGTTTCAGTGGCCTCTCGATCGTGTCAGATTTATCATAGAAAATGTGTCAAAAACACACAATTGACAGACTACTGAAACGTTTTTAAATTAGTGGATTTAGGACCTTGGTGAATTGCGCATTGAGGTCGTGCCTACAAAGTAAAGGACGCTCTTAATAAAGTACATAAGCGAATCACCTAGCAACTAGCTTAAGCCCGACGACGGCTCGAGCTAAGCTAATCGCCAAGCGTGCACCAAGTGAAGCTGCTATCAGTGTGTCTTAGGCCCTAGTTTCCTCCTGTTCAATTCTATTGGATCTTTTTTCTTAGGACTTTGATATCTTTAGTAGTATTTCCGATAGTGCTTCATATAGTATTTTATCCTTATTTTTTAAAGGCTGGCTTTCCAGTACTGTGCACGGAAAGTGGGAAAATACTTCATATAAGGATTGCTTTAATTTCATACTACATAAAAAAAATTTTTATGATTCAATATCTTAAAAAAAATATTACAGGCTGCGTAAACGAGCCAATTGCAAATTCACTGTTTGCTATTCGAACTTAGGTGGGAAAATACAACTAAGCTTCACGCTCTGCTCTTTCCTCACAAAACACACAGCATCCTTTAGTAGGTTTCACATAAGCCTGAAGTCCTAAAGGAGTACCAAAAAGCTAGGTATTAGGTCCCTACCTATGAAATCGGTGTTTTGTATGGGGAATTTTAAAGAAGTTGCATTTTTCATACTAACATTTTCTTTATTTATGTAACAATCATGAACACTAATCTTTTAAAACTTTTATGGACTAATGTTTAAAAACTAAGCTAACGTATGCCACTTAGATTAAGCGACAAAAATAAGTTATGGCTAAGTTAAAAAAAATATAGTGGTAATTTCTGCTAACAAAATGAGGAGTCATTATTAAGGTATTTTTTATGTTTAGAAAACTATAAGTAATAAGGTTTTTTTACTATTGGTAGTTGTCTATGATGGTCATTATTATATATACGATATAATACCAAGCAATTGATGAATATTTTAAATCATAGAAGTGACGCGGTTCTCTATGTGTGAGAAAAAAACGCCTATTTCATATTATTTTACCTAATATTATTTTGACCTTAAATTAAACTTTGTCAGTCTTTAGCGTCCACAATTCCAACGAAACGATTATTGAACCTATTTGAACAATATTTAAACACAACAAACTCCGAATTCATAAATTTCCTCATATATACCCACAGTTTATCCCCCAATTACTTACTTCCACAAACATTGCAGATAACACGAACTTCGGAAATAAAAATGAAAATCCGGAAAAAAAAAGTAGAACAAATCCGATACCGTATAAAAGCCGCATGCAGTAATGGAGAGGCTAAACTGAACAAGTGGACTTGAGGGTTAAAGAATGAAAGAATAACGTTTATTTGGACACAATTCGTTAAACACAAATACTAATTAAAATCACTTCAAGTGCCACGCAAAAGTAACTTCTATGGCAGGCGTACCGCTTCTTTCATAATACCCAATTTACTAAACCAAATACCTGTAGACATTAGAGACTCAATGAATAGTAAAAATATAAAGCGTAAGTTGAAATACCATTACATCAACTCGATTATAACGTAGCGCGTTGATCAAATCTCAGGCCATGGCATGCTAAGACAGACCCCAGAGGTGTAATTGTGTGCCTACTTTAAGGAACTTGTACATAATTTATTAAATAAACAAACAAACAAAAACAACATTAATAAAAAAAAAAACAACCGACTTCCAAAAAAAACACTAAAAAAGTGAAAATTACTTTAATTTCGGAAGTCGGTGTCTTTGCTTTTCAATTTCCGTTTTTTGCCACCGACTTCCGAAATTAAAGTTATTTTTCACTTTTTTAGTGTTTTTTTTGGAAGTCGGTTGTTTTTTTTTTTGTAAAAAGTTTTTATTTTTCACCTTTTAGTTGTGGTACCTACCCCACACAAATCCAAATACCACTACCTGCTATGTAAATAACAGTGAAGGAGTCAAACAGGATATCGTCTAGATAAACTAAGTGGGAAAAAATACGTAATATTGAAGCTAACTCAAAAATTACGCTAGCAAAGTTAATAAAATTTATATGGGACCACCTCGGAAGCATGACCTACCAAACAAAAAAAGAATCATCAAAATCGATTCATGATTGGCGGAGTAATCGCGTAACAAACATACAAAAAAAAAAAAAAAAAACATTCAGACGAATTGAGAACCTACTCCTTTTTGAAGAAGTTGGTTAAAAATTAAAAGTTAAAAATAATGATAATAATAGTGTGTGCCTCACGCATGGCTGCGCCAAAAATGTTCATTTCAGCATTAATGCCAGACAGATACTGTCTGACGCTGGTTTTCTAATGACCCTTAGGGACAAGTGACGGGAAGTCAGGAAGTACAAACAGACGAACTATCATTCTACCATAGCAATTGTGGAACAGTCAAGAAAGTATGGGACTAACAATAAAAGCTAAAAAACCAAAAGCTACCCTAAAAGCTTATGACAATCTTGTTGTAAGTCGTTGTAGAAACACGAAACGCTTTGAATGAGATGGTCACTTGTCTAGGCCCTCTGCAGCTATTTGGCCTTTTTTTTTTTTTTTTTTTTTTACTCGTGGGAACAAATATGGTGAACATTGAAAAAAAAACAAAAAATGAAGAGAGACAGGGAGAGGGAAAGGGAGAGGAAGGAGGTGATGCGCGGTCGGAGTCCGACGCGGCATCGAGCTCTAGCTCGTGTACGAGCGTAGAACGGGAAGTGGTCGTAGTGGGGCCTTCCGGGAGAAAGTTCTTCCGGAAGCGCCCCAAGACGGGGTCATCCTCGGACGAGGAGACCACGAGCCGGAGGAAGATCCACTCCGGCCGCAGGGGTGGAACCCGCGTGAAGGGGGCGGGTAGAGGGCTCGCCACGAAGGAGAAGGAGGCCGGAGATGCGGGCCTAGATAGCCCAGCCGGGCTGACTCAGCGGGCCGCGGGTCCCGGGGAGGTAACGGGTGGTGGGCCGGGCGCCACTGGTGGCCCCAATACGCAGGGCTCAGCTAACCTCGCAGAGGTCGTGGTCTCTGCCATAAACAATGTGGCCTTGAAGAGGTTGAAGACCTCGAAAGACAAGGCCATAGCAGAGGCCACGGCCTCCATAATGGCGGCAGCGGAGGCCTCCCGCAGAGGGTCTCCGTCGGACGGAGTGTCCGAGATGCGGGCGGAGGTCGCACGCCTGACGGCCGCAATGGAGCTCCTCCAAAAGGAGAACGCGGAGCTCCGAGCGGAACTGGCTCTGCTCCGAGGAGCCGGCCCCCGGGAGGTGCCGCAGAGGGGGGAGCAGCTTGGGCCGGGACGGCCCGTGTCTGATGCTGCTGGGGACCGGGTTCTGTCCCTGGTGCAGCGGGAGATGGCCGAAATGCGGAGAAGATTCTCCACCCTTGAGGCCATCGTCCTGCGCCCCCCCTTGACGGTAAGACAGCCGGCCTCCGGCCAGCAGAAGGAGGCGGCATATGCCGTCGTCGCCGCCGGTTCTGCTGAGGCTAAAGCCTCGTCGGGGCAGAAAAAAGGCGGGGCGGCAAAGAAGGGCGGGGCTGCTAAGCAGGCGCCGGCTCGGGCCTCGGCCTCAGCCCCGGCTTCGGCCCCGGCCCCGGCCCCGGCCCCGGCCCCGGCCCCGGCCCCGGCCCCGGCCCCGGCCCCGGCCCCGGCCCCGGCTCCGGCCCCGGCCCGTTTAGCCAAGGTGGCTAAACGTCGGCCCCCACCACCTTCGACCGCACCCGCAGCTCCTATATCCCCCCCAGCCGATGCCGAATGGCAAGTGGTTGGGGAGAAGAGGAGGGCGCGTAAGAAGGCAAGGGCGGCCAACAAAAAGAAAGCAAGGCGGCAGCGGCGCAAAGAGCGAAGCGTCGCGGCAAGGCTCCACGCCCCGAAGTCCGCAGCTGTAGTGGTTACGCTACAGCCGGAAGCGGCAAAGAAGGGCGTGTCCTATAAGGATGTCTTCGCCAAAGTGGCGGAGGTGGTTGACCTTGGGGAACTCGGTGCGGCCAGTGGCATCCGACTGAGGATTGCTGCCACAGGGGCTCGGATGCTGGAGTTCCCCGGTTCGGCTGGTGGCCCGGCCGCTGACGCCCTGGCTGAAAAGCTCAGGGCGTCCCTAAACGCTGACGAGGCCCGAGTGTCCAGGCCCACTAAGTGCGCTGAAATGCGTATCCAGGGCTTGGACGACTCGGTGACGAAGGCACAGGTGGTGGCCGCCGTCGTCGGGACTGGGGGGTGCTCTGCCGAGCAGGTTAAGGTGGGCACCATCGGTCCTGACTACAGGGGTATGCAAGCCGTTACGGTTAGCTGCCCCGTGGCGGCGGCCAAGAAAATAGCTGGGGAGGGCCAACGCCTATTGGTGGGCTGGGTCTCTGCGCAGGTCAAACTGCTGGAACCCAGACCTCGGAGGTGCTTCCGCTGCCATGTGGGTGACCACGTGGGAGCTAAATGCACCTCCGAGGTTGACCGCAGCGATGCCTGCTACCGCTGCGGTCAGCCCGGTCACAAGGCCGGCACGTGCAAGGCCACGCCGCACTGCGTCGTATGTGCGGCGGCAGGCAAGCCGGCCGACCACCGGATTGGGAGTAAGGCCTGCGCTCCACCGAAGCCTGGCAAAGCCAGGGGCAGGGTCAAGCCCTCCGCCACCACCGCCACCACTGCCGTCACCGCCGCAGCCGCCGCCACCGCCACCGCCGCTGCCGCCTTCACCACCGTCGTCGTCACCGCCGCTGCCGCTGCGGCAGGGCCCTCGCATGGGTCTCGGGAGGGGGTTGAAATGGAGTGCCAATAATGGCCCCATTTCGCCTCCTCCAGGCGAACATCAACCACTGCGCCACCGCTCAGGATCTTTTGCTCCAGAGCATGGCGCAGTGGTCGATTAATATCGCCGTGGTTGCTGAGCCGTACTTTGTCCCGCCCAGGGATGACTAGGTGGAGGACCTGAGCGGCTCAGTGACTCTCATTTCGTCGGCCGCCGCCGGTACCCCGTCCCTCGAGGCTGTCAAGAGAGGACGGGGTTGCGTGGCAGCACGGTTCGGGGAGATTGTAGTGGTAGGGGTGTACTTCTCCCCGAACCGAACTCTCGCCGAGTTCCACAACTCCCTTGCGGAGTTGAAAGTCGTCGTCGTCGGGTTCCGTTCCCTCCCCGTGCTCGTCCTCGGGGACTTCAATGCCAAGAATATGGCTTGGGGTTCCCGGTATACGGACACGCGGGGCAGGATGGTGGAGGACTGGGCTCTGGAGACAGGCCTGGTCGTCCTAAACCGGGGTTCTGTCCCCACGTGTGTGCGGATGCGGGGTGAGTCGGTGGTGGACATCTCGTTCGCCAGCCCCGCTCTGTCTCCGCGTGTCATTGACTGGCGCGTCATGGAGGGGGTGGAGACGTATTCCGACCACCGGTATATCCGGTTTGACGTCTCCGCCCAGTCCTCGAGCGCGCCGGTCCGACAGGCCCCGAGTGGTCCGCGGTGGGCGCTGAAGCAGCTGGACCGGGAGCTTCTCCTGGAAGCCTCGATCGTGCAGGCCTGGGTGTCATCACCGGACAGGCCTGCCGACATCAACGACGAGGCGGAGTGGTTCCGGGAGGCCATGTCCAATATTTGTGACGTGGCAATGCCCCGTGTCCAGCCCGGATGTGCTTCGCGCCAGGTGAGCTGGTGGTCGCAGCAGTTGACGGCTCTGCGCCATGCGTGCGTTGCTGCGCGACGCCGGTACGCCAGGCACCGCAGGCTCCGTATCCGCCCTCCGGATACGGAAGCCATTCAGGCGGAGCTGTACGAGGGGTACAGAGCGGCGAAGACCGCCCTCCAGGAGGAGATCCTGCGGGCCAGGGCACTGGCCCGTGAGGAAACGCTGGAGACTCTGAACGCAGATCCGTGGGGACGCCCATACAAGATGGTGCGGGAGAAACTCCGCCCATGGGCTCCCCCGCTGACGCAGAGTCTCCGGCCTCAGCTTGTGGAGGACGTGGTGAGCGCTCTGTTCCCTTCGAGAGGGGAACATGCCTCCCCGCTCATGGCTCCGCCTAATGCGGTGCTCGATGCGGACCACACTGCCGACGACGACGACGATGCTCCGGAGGTGACCGAGGCAGAAATGAGAGTGGCGGTACGAAGGCTGAATGCCAAGAATACCGCCCCAGGACCCGACGGCTTACCTGGGAAGGCCTGGGTCCTGGCCATGGAGGCTCTCGGGCCTCGACTAAGGGGTCTCCTGAGCGCATGCATGGAGAGGGGCCAGTTCCCACTTCGTTGGAAGACGGGGAAACTGGTCCTCATAAAGAAGCCGGGGCGCCCTGCGGACTCTCCGTCCACTTATCGGCCCATCGTGCTGCTCGACGAGGTGGGCAAGCTCTTTGAAAGAGTAATTGCCAACCGCCTCGTCGGGCGATTGGTGCGGGTGGGGCCGGATTTGGCGGAGAGCCAGTTTGGTTTCCGCAGAGGGCGCTCTACGGTGGACGCCATCATGCGCGTACGGGCCCTCACGACGGGGGATGCTGTGGCCCGGGGTGGGGTCATCTTGGCGGTGTCTCTAGACATCGCCAATGCCTTCAATACCCTGCCCTGGAGTTGCATAAGGGAGGCACTCCGGTACCACCGGATGCCGACCTACCTCTGTCGTGTGGTCGAGGCCTATTTGACGGACAGGGCCGTCATCTACCCCGGTCACCAGGGAGTGTGGAACCGGCGAGAGATGTCGTGCGGTGTCCCACAGGGATCGGTCCTAGGGCCGCATCTGTGGGACATCGGATACGACTGGGTGCTGCGCGCCGACCTCCCTAGCGGCGTCAGCGTAGTTTGCTACGCTGACGACACGCTGGTCCTGGCGCAAGGGAGGTCGCACCAGGCGGCGGCCGAACTCGCGACACGCGGGGTTGCGACAATCGTCAATAGAATCCGGCAATTGGGACTCGAGATGGCCTTGCACAAGTCCGAGGTCATGTGTTTTCATGGCCCTCGGAACGCGCCACTGTTGGGTTCCCAAATCACGGTAGGAGGGGTTCACATCGGCGTCGAGTCGACGATGAAGTATCTAGGACTCGTCCTCGACAGCCGGTGGAACTTCGTGGAGCACTTCCGTCGTTTGGCTCCCAGGCTGGACCGGGCCGGGGCCGCCTTGGGGCGGCTCCTGCCCAATCTTGGGGGGCCAAACGCCTCCTGCCGGAGGCTCTACGCGGGGGTCGTGCGGTCCATGGCCCTTTACGGGGCACCGGTGTGGGCGCGTTCCATTAGGCTGCGGCCAGCCCGCCGGTTGAACGCGTCCCAAAGGGTCATGGCCATTCGGCTGGCCCGGGGATACCGCACGGTCTCTCGTGAGGCGGCGAGCCTCCTTGCCGGATTACCGCCATGGGATCTGGAGGCGAAGGTCCTCGCGCACATTTGGGAGTGGCGCGAGGAGATGAAGCGCCGGGGCGTAACTCCGCTGCCGCGAGAAATCGCGGCACAGCGGACAGAGCTCCGGCAGGATCTCATGGCGGCATGGAGAGTGCGATTGTCGCAACCCAGTGCTGGGCACGCCACAATTGCGGCGATAAGTCCCCTCTTTGAGGAGTGGCTGGAGAGGCGCCACGGCGTCCTCACCTTCCGCCTGACACAGGTCCTCACCGGACATGGCAGCTTCGGGAGGTACCTGTGCAGGATTAGGCGGGAGGAAACGCCTGGGTGTCACCACTGTGCGGATCGTCCGGAGGACACGGTGGAGCATACGGTGGAGGTGTGCCCTGCTTGGGCGGAGCACCGCCGTGTCCTCGTGGAGGCGATTGGCGGCACTGACCTCTCGCGTCCGGCCCTGGTCCAGGCCATGGTACGGAGCGAGAGGGCATGGGAGGCGGTCACCTCCTTCTGCGAAGCAGTGATGCTCGCGAAGGAGGAGGCGGAACGCGTGAGGGAGAGGCAAAGCCTGCGCCCTCACGCCCCTAACCGCCGCCGCTGGAGACACCCTGGGCGTCGGGAATCCCAGGCGGATTCCCGGCCACCATAGGCGTGGGCTTGCGGACGGCGAGCAATGGGCAGCTCGCCGTCCGATAAGGACCAGGCCCAGGTCGATGGCGCTTTGTGTTCCACGCGCGCCTCAAAGAGATGTCAGCACACCTGACGGGGTCCGTTAGGACCGATGCCTGCCAGGGTTGCGGAATAGTCCGAAAGGGATACCGGGACCCTGGCAACAGGCAACCGAAGGAACACGGGTGGGTTTTAGTCAGTAAGAGTCTGACACGCCCTTCCGCTCCGCCCAGAGCGGGAGAAGTCATATGATGATTTCCCACCCAAAAAAAAAAAAAAAAAAGGCCCTCTCAGTGATCATTCACAAAAAAGTTAGACTGTAGTTTTATTTTTAATTGTTGCTCCAGCCGCACGATGCACTTCGTTACACGGTCTTTATAATAGGTCTTTACCTATGAAATTGCCGTTTTGTATGAAAAAATTTAAACGAATTTTTTTCATGAATTTTTTATTTGTATTAATCGAAGTAATCACCCATGCAATCAATGCATCTTTGCCATCGCAGTGGCAGTTTATTGATGCCCTTCTTAAAGAAATCAGCTGGGCGGGAGGCAACAAATTCTTCAAAGGCATTTTGTACTGCCTCTCGGGTATTGAATTTTTTTCCCGCCAAGAAGTTATCCAAATTCTGGAAAAAGTAGTAGTCTGTAGGCGCAAGGTCTGGTGAGTAGGACGGATGACGGAGAGCTTCCAACCCCAGTTCTTGCAACTTGGAGACCGTCTGCTGTGCAGTATGAGGTCGCGCGTTGTCGTGCAGGAGCAGCGGAGACGAGCGATTGACCAATGCTGGTTGGAGATGCGCCAGCTTCTCCATCATTGTGTTCAGTTCTTCACAGTACACATCTGCAGTAATGCTCACCCCGTTTGGTAAGAAGCTGTGATGAATCACACCGGCGCTAGACCACCAAACAGTGACCATCACTTTTCTAGGGGTAAGTTTTCGTTTAGGGCATTGTTTAGGTGCTGAACCAGGATCCAACCAACTTGCTGAGCGCTTGCGGTTATCAAACAGAATCCATTTTTCATCGCAGGTAACAATGCGGTTCAAAATTCCTTCATTTGTGTGTCTGTTGAGCAGTGCAAGGCACGTCTCGACGCGTGCTTCGCGCTGGCGATCATTGAGTTCGTGGGGCACCCATTTGTCAAGCTTTTTTACCTTGCCAATTTGACGCAAATGGACCAATATTGTTTTGACGCTAACGTCGAAAGCTGCTGCTAATTCAGCCGTAGATTGTGTATCATCAGCTTCCACAATCGCCTTTAATTCGTCATTGTCGACCAAAGTCTTCGGACGACCGCGAGGTTCATTTTTCAGGTCGAAATTTCCAGAACGGAAGCGAGCAAACCAATAACAGGTGGTGCGTTGGTTTGTAGTGTTAGCTCCGTAAACGTCGTTGATGTTGCGTGCCGCTTGTGCCGCGTTGCTGCCACGACGGTACTCATATTCCATAATTACTCGAATTTTTAACGTATCCATGGTGACGAAAAAGATTGAAATGCGATGAAAATGTAACACTAATCAATAAAGAAATGACTACTTTTGGAAAAAAAAATCCATTTTTTTTTAAATAAAATTAATTTGAAATTAGAATTCTTAGCCAAACAAAAATTATTTTGATTTGAAATGGCCAGTACTGCAGAACGGCAATTTCATAGGTAAAGACTAATATAATTATGATATAAGGAAAACCTGAAAAAAGTTGTAGAGTAATTGCGCAACACACTTCCAATGGCAATCCCTTGCATTTTGACAGTTCAACAACAATCATTGCGTTATTTTTTGGGCAGTCGAATTTTTCAAACTTAAGAAGCAATCTGCCTAGCTTTTTCCCAACTATATTGGGGTCGGCTTCCAGTCTAACCGGATGCAGCTGAATACTTGTATTTTACATGGAGCGACTGCCTATCTGACCTCCACAACCCAGTAACTGGGTAATACGATAATCTTTGGTAAGACTGGGTGTCAGACTTTCGGGCTTCTGACGACCCGTAACTACTGTCAAAGATCACCGAATGACAGCCGGGACCAACGGCTTAACGTGCTTTCCGAGACACGGAGGAGTCTCGATATGTAAAGATGGTCACCCATCCACGGACCAACCCCGGCAAGCGTAGCTTAACCTGACGGATCGACCCGTGCGGCTGTTATTACTTAGCCACGAGCTCGTCGAGCGAGAAACTTAAAGAAGCAATGGATTATCAATTTCCTTCAAAATATTTCACATTGTGATTGATTGTTACAATAAGGGTGCTGAAGGTAAAACTGATCACAATATGGCAGCCTTCACGGATAATGCAACAGCGGATTGAGTTGCAACTTCCATTATTAGAAAGTTACTGTAGATAAAGTCGGAACACGATCACTGTTTGTAAGTGGAAGTTTTGAAGTTTTAACGATAAACAACTTTAAGCGGAGTCATTAAAAGCGGAGTTTGCTTAATGAAGTGAGCTGAGCGTTTGGATTCTGGAATTAAGTTTTTGATATTTTAATTGGATATAGAGAACTCTTGACATGAATGCACGTGTTAATGGCGGTGGTAGTCCATTTGAAATTATTTTTTTAGTTTTTTTTTATAAATCTTTTGACCTGGGAAATAAAAACGTTAAAAAGTCACTACATGTTAGTGACTTTTTAACTTTTTTATTTAAATTATTGAAGTTCTTACTGAAAATCTGGTTCTCACAGACTCACAATATTTTCAAACGACCTTTCCAACGACACCCCACACCATGGGTTAGAGGAGAAAAAGAACAACATCCCCACTCTACTTGTAGGGGAGGTACCCTAAAAAAATATGATTTTCTTGATTTTATTTTACCGCATTGTCAGCGTGATTAATATGTATATCCATGCCAGATAACAGCTTTCTAGTAATAACAGTATCTGAGCTAAGCCGCGGACAGAAAATATATTTTAGATGCACGTAGCTCGGTTCCTCCGGGACAGATTTTGATGGTGTCATAATAAAAAATGTTCAGTTTTATCTGCTCTTTTAAGTGATTCATACGTAGTGGCTGGCCGTGCTGGGACCACTGGCGCCCACCATCCTTTCATCCAAATCGGTTCTGCCGTTTTAGCGTGAGGGCGTAACAAACAAACTCACTTGCGCATTTTTAATTACAATTTACCATGTACAAAATTTCACAGGTTGATCGACTCGTTTCAAAATTAAAATACAGGGTGGCCCATTTATAATGGTCCAAATTTTTTTTAAGGTCTAGGTCGTCCTTGTCATTCATCTAAACGCAACATAGCAAACAATCACAGCTTCTATAACATACATAGAAATTATGATTTTTTATTTATTTTATCTTAAAATCTCTACTTTAGTTATATTATGTAAACCTGTTTAGATTGAAAGTAATTGCAGTAAATTAGCAGAACATTTTGGGATGTGTACTAGACATAAAATACATTTTTGGCCTACTATAAATGGGACACCCTGTTATATACCTATACGTAAACCCGAAAGCGACCCATTTGAATAGGCTTTTGTAATGCAAATGTAGCTAAAATATTTTGTGTTAAAAGGAAACCTTGTAATAAATTTTATTTGTCGCGGGGCCGGTCCTGGTCCCTTTTAAGAGAACTTGAGAAATCGCTCGGTTAGCTACTTCACTATATCAATATATTTCGTAGTTCAATATACATGAGTGGAGGACAACGATGTTGCCATGCTACGGTGCGTATGCGTAGGCTTAGATTAGAGGATCATTTCACTTGAGGCTTAAGTGTTAAAACAATATTATTATTATTATTTTTTATTTTTTTATTCTTTTTCGGAAGGCTTAAAAACAAATAACATTATAATAACAATAATATTCGACTACATTGCTAATTACAAGCCCCCACAGATGAATACAAAATGATTATTACTTTCTAAGGAAATAAAATAATAATGAATAATTATACCACTGTATTCCTTCCTCTTATTGCCCTTCTAATGATAGACACTTTCATTTTTTTTTCCTATGTTTGTAATTTGGAATTTTATGGATATGGACCAATGCCTGAATTAAAAGATGATTATTATTATCTAAACTCAAACTCAAACTCAAATTATTTATTGCATTCATGAGTACATCAGCTGTTACAAGTATTTAAAGTAAGATCCAACATGAAACCCGGTTAGGGCACGGCAACATAAAATATTGGACAAAACAAGCATCCAGTGAGTAAGCACACTGGATTGCAAGATTGTTAAAGAAATATAAATATTATCGATAATGTTACAAGTATTAAGTTTTATGTAGTTATTCTAATTAGTTTTTTTACGTATTTATAATTATATTTTATTAATTTATTTTAGTTATTATATTACATTTATTTGTATTCATTATTATATTTTATTAATTTGTTTTGTTATGTTATGTGTGTTTTTTGTGTATACATTTTATAAATGACCATAAGTAATTATCTATCTATTATGTTTATCAAATATTTCATTCTAAGTATTCTGCGACCGAGTAAAAGCATTTTTGTGTTAGATATTCCTTCAATCGCCTGTTAAATATATTGAATTTGGGTTCTTCTTTAATTTGTTCCGTTCAATCTAGGGCCCTGAGATATTAACTTGGATCTCGTGATCAATGGTAGACATTTGTTGGATATGTTAATGTCACCATATCGTGACGATACCCATTTCTGTTTCATTTCTAACTTTAGATAATTATTTTAAAACGCAACGTCTTTGAAGTTACTTGTATGGCTTTAGGACTAATGAACAATATAACAGGGGCCTAAGTGAGGTTTTTCAAAAATTTGCAATAGAGAGACCATTGGAACGTTTATAAATTAGTAAACCTGGCCCGCTGAGTAGACGTACCTTATTATAGTGTCTGACCGAAACTTGTTTTTACGACCGAAACCGAAACCGAATTTCGGCAACAGTCTCAGTTTCGGCCGAAACCGAGACCTGAACTTCCTTACAAGGATCATGTTTTGAGGAAAAAATAAAGAAAACGTTATTGTTATCTGTCAGTCTTTATTTTTTTATCTTTAAATCACAGCAAACAAAACGAACTGCAAACACAAGCCGTGGACAAGGTAAAATGTCTTCGTCGCTTACTCGCTTGGAATTTATCGCGCTGAACATGACCGATCACAGCGTGAGAACTCCGGAATGCAGTTTCGGTTTCGGCGGCAAAACTGCCGAAACTACAACCGAAACCGAAACTGAATTTGGGAGTTCTCGTGCTAACGAAACTAACCCGAAACTCGGTTTTTTGCCGAAACTCGACCGAAACCGAACTTTCGGTCAGACACTACTTATACCTATGCATTACCATCAAAATTGAACTACAGTGATTTCGCGTTACTACATTATCGTTAAAAACAGATAAAACATTTTGCAGTCATTGTTAAAAGTAACTACTACCCAACTATTGAGTATGTACACTGCATAAGTAACTGTACCAATTCATTTATAGTTACACTAGCTGTGCCACATGGTTTCATCCGCGTTAGTCTCGAACCCTTGGGAATATCGGAAAGCACTGTATCGGGATAAAATGTATTATTTGTACTTCTCCAGGTCATGGTCTACCCATGTGCCAAATCTCATCCTAATCCGTTCAGCCGTTTTAGCGTGAAAGTGCAACAAACAAAAAAAAAACGGCTAAACGTTTGGCAAATGGGTAAACCATGACCTAGAGAAGGATATAGGCTACTTTTTATATAGCAAATGAAGTCGCGGGCAACAGTTAGATAAATATATTTGATTGAATTTTAGTGTGTAGACTGGGAACGTCATTAGATACATGCAGTTTATTTTTGAAGTGAAAACTTCTTTAGGCGCCTTGAGCACTTTTTGGATGAACAAAAATCATGAAACTCGCGTCATCGTCACCGAAAGCTTGAAGAAATGAATGAAATGTTACTTAGTTTTCACTTCTATCGGCAATCCCCAAATACTGCCCTGTATGTTTTGTCATATCGTCGTCTCCACATTGTGTATACAGGCTGTTAGGGTAGACACCGTTATCCTTAAAACTAGTGGTTTCATGTCATCTATAATATACTTTTTCAATGTGACCGATTTTGAAATCGCAAAAAGAAATCTGCTGTTCCATACATTTTGTCGATTTAAGTGAACACAAATGTATGGAAAAGCAGATTTTTTTTTCGCGATTTCGAGTTTGTTCCCATAGAAAAAGTATATTATAGATGACACCAAACCACTAGTTTCAAGGATAACGGTGTCTACCCTAACACCCAGTATATAAAAAAAAAAATATATATAAATTCAGAGAGGCAACAGAATAATTCTACAACATTCCAGTCATGAATACTCGCCTCATCATCCAAAATTTGCTGTTACAGCGAACTAGCCAAGATTATCCAAAATTAATCTGTCAGAATGTCGCATTTCCAATTTACATAACTTATGACTTAATACCAACAATATACATAGACGCTGTCACAAACACAATATCGAAGTAATCAACATGTTGGAATGTTCTAACCAGAACTAATAGAACTATAAGTGGAACACAACTGGTCTAACCAACCAGTCATACCAATTACTTGGTAATTGGTCGATGTCGATGCAGTTCCATGTTGTGTTTATTATTATGAACAGAATAGGTACACAACTAAATCTTAGACAGATAGATAGAATACTCAAAGTCAAACTCTCAAACTCAAACTCTCAAACTCAAACTCTCAAACTCTCAAACTCAAACTCTCAAACTCAATCTCTCAAACTCAAACTCTCAAACTCAATCTCTAAAACTCACACTTATTTATTAAGTGGGGTGGATATGTAATAATTTTTACATTTTAGGGTTGTATAATTTTTCATTCTTGCTTCTAGCAGTATGTTCAACATGCTTGAACGAATGATTAGATTGCGATTACCTTCTTCGTTTAAGTAATAAAATAGAAACATCCGAATTGATAACCTCCTCCTTTTAGAAGTCGCTTAAAAAATACATTTAGTCCTACAGCTATCCCAAGAAAAGATTGCGCTTCGGTAATCTTCGTGTAGTATAATATGAACATGGCGCCACCAAGTAACCCCACCGATTTAAACCTTCTGGTGGAATTTTTTGTGGTACAGAACGTTGGTAAGAAATATTAAAATCTTGACATATGCAGCATCAATTTACTAAAACATATTCATTTCATAAAACCCTTATACCAATATTGTATCTAGCTATGAACAGTTAGGATTCACAATTCTGCACCTTGTTTTCACGCCAAATCATTTTTTCCTATCATACCCACACACCGTACAGCTAAAAAGAAAATCACAGCAAACTCGCCCTTATTTCCAGCACTTAATTGATACCAAGAGCGTCACCAGCACGCCATTAAAACTAATCGCCAACCATTCCCACCGAAGGAACTGGCGCTCGCCTTTGTAAAATTAAAAATGTTAGTTGTTACGTCGCCTGTAATGGATGCATTACATTTTATTAGTACTTTCTCGGAATGTTGGGGGTTAAGCGGGACAGATTGTTTACCGATTCAGGTTAAAACGGCAGCCAGAAAACCAACAAAAGTGTATTACTTATCCACATTTCTAACATAACGCAATATTACCTCTTGTTTCCCTAAAGGGTTGGGCAGAGGTGTGCGTAATGTACACCCACATTTCGCCAAAATCCAGACTCCAGGCTGCTATTGAGAAATTACAGATAGAAACTCAATAACACTAAGCACGACCTGGGAAACGAGTTTTACAAAAATCGTGTAGCATTGACGCAAGTAGGTAATCTTTTTGCCAACGAAGTTGATGATGTTACCACATTAGATCGACATCAACTGGCTATGAATGTCTAAACTATGTCTATCCTAAGTCGAATGTCGTGGGCATACTCTATTGGACATCAAGCATTAGAAACAAAATTATATTTATACTAGCTTCCACCCGCGGCTTCACCCGCGGCTTCACCCGCGTGGTATGTCGATAAAAAGTAAGTAAGTAGCCTATGTCCTTCCTCGGGATTTTTATCGAAATCCGTTCAGTGGTTTAGGCGTGAAAAGGTAACATACAGACAGACAGACAGAGAGAGTTACTTTCGAATTTATAATATTATTATGGATTTTGAGGCTGAAACGGACGTCTTGTGAGACACACGGACTTATCCAGTCATGAACGCAAATGTAGCGTGCTTATAAGGCCGCTTCATTTCGTGAAGCCATTTTTAGTATATCGGCCATTGATAACGCGACGAATAGTTTTAGTCAAGTATCTAGTACCACCGCATCATCTGTTGAGCCATTTCCCAGCTATTTTGAGGTCGGCTTCCAGTCTAACCGGATGCAGCTAAATACCAGTATTTTACATGAAGCGACTGCTTATCTGGCGTCCACAAACAACGGCGTAACGTGCTTTTTGAGGCACGGATGGGTACCGATATGTAATGGATAGTCACCCATCCAGGGACCGACCTCGACAAGCGTAGCTTAAACTTACATCGACCCGTGTGGCTGTTATTATTTAGCCATGAGCCCCTCTCTTAGCTACTATTACCTATAGCCACTAATTACTATTATACTAAGTAAATGGTCATATAGCAGATGAATACTGACAACGATACAGGAGGCTTAAAACGGTCACTTTAGCAGAATCATAATACGAAAATATTATGAATCATCCTAAAATGTCACAAACTGACAATTCATAATATGATGCGTGTAATTCATATTACGAAATAATTCATCTGTTTGACAGTTTTCTATGGAGATTCGTAAAATGGTCAACAAAATATGAATTGCTTTTATGTCAAATTAGAGGAATTGCTAATGACAGCTGGGATTCAGGAAATGAACTGCTTTTAGAGGAATTGCTAATGTGGCCGGTTTAGGCCCGCTGATTGTAATCCTGAACAAGATCGAAATAGTTCGCGTAACTAAAGCACGATTATTTAACACGTAAACACATCCATAGCAATACAAAAGCTATCTGGAAGACTAATCAGACGATCCTATTTGTGCTGGCAAGCTAAAGCACATGAATGGTGTGATAAAGAGCTGGTCATGTCAATGAACACAATAGGAAAGCAATCATCTCCCACAACGTTATACAGGCTTCGTTATTGAACTACAGCGTGGAGGATAGTGGCAGTAGGACCAGTTTGATTTATAGGACTTGGATTGGATACTGACAAACAATTGTTGCAGTGAAAACTTCTTAAGTGCACTGTGCGGTCTTTCTGAACAGTGAACCAAACTGCACCGGCACACTCAGGTCGGACTTTGAATCGGCTCCAGTCGGTCGGTGACGCTGGATTGCGTATAAGGATGAAGCCAGACGACCGAAATTACGCGACTCACAACTCAAAAAATTACGCTCGTCTATCTTCACCCTAATCGGCGCTGAATCGCATATGGGTGAATATCCCGGCGGCAAATTATACGTGTCCACGTTGAGAATCGAGGTGTTAAATGATAGGATGTTTTTTTTTTTTTTTTATAGTGTACTACGTAACTTGGTCCAATTAGGGCCACTTTTTTTTAAATATAAGTGTATGTAAATAATTAGGGGAAAAAAAATCGCCTTAAAATTCAAGTTGGGTGGCTTGTCCCAGCTCCTCCTTTTTATTTGTAACTTAAATGAGTTTATCAGACAAATCATAATAAATATTATGTTTTAACAATAGAGAGTTTTATTAACCTATGAAAGTTATTGATAAATCCCGAGAATTTGTGAGATTGGTTACATTGAGCTTTCTTAATTAGTGAGATTGAGGTTTGTGACAAAGAAATCCAATTTTGGTGACACTGATTTTCAATTTTGGTGGGCACTTTCGATTCAATTTTCAATTTTGGTGGCCACACTAGACTTTAAACTAAAATATCTCAAAAAGTTATCGAGATATTCTCAGACCTCTTGAAGATCCTTCTAGCTTGGACTTTCTACTCTTATACCAGGTCTTTATTTATCACAAAAACAGAAGAAAATTTTTCGCCACCAAAATTGAAGAAAAATGCACTTTGTTGATATTGGCCCATATACTCGTTTCCAGTCGTAAGTTTTCACTTCATAAGCACACTATTTTAGCACATAATTCTATGTTAGGCTGTGTCAGCCTGGACATGCGGACATCACAACCGCTTGCGCAAATCTTTAACTAGTAGGTACCAGTAATGGTCCACTTATTCAGTTTCCTCACGATGTTTTTCTCCACCGTTTTTTTTTAAGCAAGTGATAATAATATGCAATACGCACATGAATCCGAAAAGACAGGGGTGCGTGGCTTGGGTTCGAACTCGAGACCTATGATTTTTGGCAGTCCGTCGGTCACACCATTTCAAAGTCAAGGTCAAATAATTTATTTCAAATAGGCACAAGGCACTTTTGAACGTCAAAAACAAAGAAATAGAAATGATTCTAATTGCCCCTTCCAAATGGTAGTTTTCTTATGGAGAAGAATAGGCAAGAAACTCCACCGTTACTCTTTTAAAAATGTTTTACAATATTTTGTAAGTATACATGAATTATATAATTATAAGTGAAGACGATGCACCTACAATTAGATTACTGTACCACAAAAGGTTATGACTAGGCTATCACTGCGGTATTGTATTATTTTATTTAGGCTTAGTAACTAGATTAATTTGTGCTAGTCTTGACAAAAAGATGCCATTCCTGGTACTAAGCCCATTATTAATTTATTATAAACGAACTAACGAAGTTCTAGGAAAATAGGGATGTTCCGAGAAGATAGAGATTTGTTTTACTTGTAAGGGTGCTAATTAACCTATTGTTAAGTTGATTTATACCGTTCTTTTCTATGTTATGCTATGTCTTTTGTGTGCACCAAATAAACCATCAATTTTTTACGGCAAATTATTTGAGTACAAAAAGACATAATTCGGGTGGCAACAAACCTTTATTAAGTGTAATTTACTTACTTGCTTACCTACCTGTTATAATAATTACTAGTTTTGCCCCCGTACGCGGGGATGTCGGAAAATATGCCGCGGGAACGTAATACCGGGATTAAAAATACTCTATGTGTAAAAATATCTGTGTGCCAAATTTCATCCAAATCCATTCAGCTGTTTTGCACCAATCCTGAACATACATCACCTACATAAAATTAACACCTCGCCAAAATTACTTTTTCAAAATATTCAATTGCAGTTTTAATATTGTTAGGTACTATTTTATCATAATAGGTAGGTAGAGCTAGATTTTGGGTTCCAAAAACCTTAAATTTAAATAAAAATTTTGTTATTAACATAATTATTTGTACAAATTCAACTAGTTATTAAAGAGTAAACAAGCAATATACAGCGATTAATTATTGTTTTTAATCAAGTAAGATTGATGGAGATATTCTGACTTCATAATATATAAATACATTTTTAGTTACCGGTTTTACTTGCTATCAGCATCATTCATAATTTAAGCGAACATAAAACCAATTCACTAGCTAACCACTAAATCGCTGAAATCCTGAATAAAACTGAAGAGCGCTCAACTGCACCAATTAATACTTTCAGACAAGTTCAGAATGACCACGCTGAGCGTTCTCATTCAAATTCGTTCAAATCGGTCAGATGGAAACCCGCAGGAAATTGTTCAACGGATAAATCTAAACAATGCCGTTGCATAATATAAAATTCTTTGGACCTAACTTTGCAGTCTTGCGGTTTATTGGAAATACGAGGAAATTCTCATGTGTGTGTGTGTGTGTGTGTTCTTCTCTTCTTACCACAAATAAACGTATGTTATTTATTTCTTATGTGTAGTTATTAATTTGTGTGATGAATGACAGATGATATATTTATCATCTGTCATTCATCACATAAATTAATAATTTAAATCGCGAAAAAAAAAATCAGCTGTTCCATACATTTGTGTTCACTTAAATCGACAAAATGTATAGAACAGCAGATTTTTTTTTTTGCGTTTTCAAAGTTGGTCCCATAGAAAAAGTATATTTATAGATGACACCAAACTACTAGTTTCAAGGATAACGGTGTCTACCCTAACACCCTGTAGAATTTTTTACGAAAAAAATGTGATGTACTTATGTCTTATTTTCTTGACTACCCACATATCGGTTTCCTTACAATAAACAATCCAACATTCAGGGTACGTACCATGTTATTCATAACTTGATAAACAAGTCAAGGTTGAAGCGTGTAAGATTACTGAGAACATGATTGCTTGTTTCGACGTAATAACCATGGGAATAATAATTAATATAAAACTTTTATTGGTACGGATAAACTTGTTACAAAAGTAGTTATCGATTAGGTTACAAGTTCAAATAAATAAAGGTAGCTTAAATAAAGGCTCTTACAAACAGGCGCGACTTGTCACGCGACGCGACTTTTAACAAAACAATCTCTGAGAAAAGTTCACGGTGAACAATGCCGCGGCGTCGCGCCAGTATGTAAGAACCTTTATGGAAACCCTGCCCCTAAACTAGGGGAAACAAGTTGGAGTCAGTGTTCTACTGTTACTTGGATTGATCGAATAACTCTTTCTGCGAGTATTGAATAAGATGAAGAACCTAATTACATAATTGGGGTAATAACCATAAACACAAAGCTATCAATGTGAGGTAAGCTTATGTAGAGTGAATATGTTAGTATTTTGTGTTTTATTGATTTACTAGCTGCGCCCCGCGGTTTCACCCGCCTAAATCTCGATCCCGTCGGAATATCGGGATAAAAAGCATCCTATGTGTTAATCCAGGTTATAAACGATCTGTTTGCCAAATTTCATCCAAATCCATTCAGCCGTTTTTGCGTGATTGAGTAACAAACATCCAAACACGTACTTTCACATTTATAATATTAGTAGGAAGTAGGATTAATTAGGTACCTAGTTATAACACAGTTTTTGGTCAAAAACTAATACTTTTAAATCTTCGTTTTCTGCAGATCACTACTCTTTATTATTAACAGAAGTCACAGATATAATAAATTTATTATATCTGTGACTTATATAGGTACACCTCCGCCGAACAACTTTGTCGTTGCTCCATTTTTAATTCTTTTTACAAATTGTGGTACAGTAATCGTATTCTAGGTGCATCGTATTCACCATGTTCACACCACAGACAGACAAATTAAAAATCCGGAGTCACACGTGTTAGGGCATAAATCGAACAGATTACGTGTGACTCCGATATTTTTAATTTGTCTGTCTGTGGTGTCTTGTTTATACCTTTTTAGTCGTAGTTGGGTTTTAGTTTTTATTACTTAATTTTATTTTTAAATTCTTTTGGCGTTATAATATATATATTTTTGAAATGTGATCATTAAACCCTTTCATTTGATACCTAACATGGTACTTTAGGAACATGAGGAACAGGGTGTAAAGTTCACTCATACTCCATAGAAAAGGGAGGATCCTCCGACCAGACATGTGTTGTGTCTGGCGGGCAACTGCCCAACGATTGATGTTGGGTTCTCGTATGTATGTCCACTGCACGGTAAACTTTAATTGCGCGATGCAGGATTTATGTGACGTCTGTCTGACGTCAGGTCTTTGATGCGTAGTTCGCATGTGGCGATGTAGATACCGCCACAGTACGATTAAACAATATTTTTTTTCAAGTTCCTGACTTTATGTCCTCTAGAGGGCGCCATTTTTAATTTAATGTGACGTCACATGGCTTATAACCAGCGGACAATCAAGAGGCTTCCAAAGATACCTCACTTGTCAAATTGTGATGAGTGGTTTAGAAGATATGAGGGAACAGATGAACATATATACAAACATACATACCGGTCAAAGTCATAACCCTCCTTTTTGCTTCGCCGTAGTCGGGTAAAAAGGCTAGTTTTTTACCCTCTTATCTATAAACGATACTTAAAGTTAAGAGACGTTTAAACGTCAAAACTGGATGGTATACCGGACTTGTTACTTAACTTTAAGGAACGTTTATAAATAAGGGGGTAGATGTGTATAAATTATCTTATAGAACCCGTAACAGGCATTAATTCGGTTTTAGCCCATGTCTCAACAAAAATAATAAGAAAAATACCTAATTCTACAAAACTAATGACCCATAAAACTGGATTACTCATAAATTAGATTTTCCAAACTAACGGACAAAGTTTTTCAAACTGCTCTATTTTTAACCGTGTCGGAGCCTCGGAATAAAAGTCAATAACTTCTTGATAATTTATTCAAAAGTTGGACGAGTTCAATTTAAGTTAGAAATTATTCCGATCAAATAAGTTACGGGCGATCTGATCTAATCTTTGTTGCTATGAAAAGGGTAACGGTTTCGCCCCTGTATTTTGTAATGTTGTTTTTGTAGGTACTAAAAATCTTTTCTACTTTTTGCAACTTCCCTGTAGACAAGTTGTACGCAAAGTACCTACAAGTTAAAAGTATAAACCTATATGATCATAAAAGTTACAAAAATAAATCACTATTTAAAAAAAACCATAATATATTTTTATTTTTACTACGACATAAAAAAATATCTTTGAAGAGACCAAAATTCGTATCGTAGAAGATTATTGAGAGGCCTCTCCGTCAAATGAGTCTACAGACAAACTTTATTCAGTTAATATTGCTTGTAGCCCAGCGGCTAATAATTGTCATAAGAAAAAGTAGCTAGCATGCCGACTTGATCGGAAAGTGGTCATAGCCAAATGTTATAGTTATACCACCTATTATAACACGAAGACAATAAAAAAGTTAAAGAATTGTATTTAATTGAAGTTAACATTAACATAACTTAATCCCAATGAATTTTTAATTTACCACAAATGCTTTTAGGCTAAAAAATAAACCAGTCATTTGTTATCAGGCCGTGGAAAGTGTTGATAGTCGGCGTTTGTTTGAGGTCTACGAGATCGTAGCACGCCGTAGTAATTCGTAGCAATCCGTAGCACACCAAGTTCGTAGCTACGTTTAACTATAAAGTTTACAATACACGATCAATTATATTAGCTAGCGAAACTTCACGGACGTGATGGGATAGTAATAGTTATAGTTCATTTATTTGTAACTAGCTGCGCCCCGCGGTTTCACCCGCGGAAGTTTTGATCCCGAGGGAATATCGGGAATGTCCTATTCCAGATCATGGTCCCTGTGACCAAATTTTATAAAAATCTGTTCAGCCGTTTTAGCATGTAAGCCTAACAAAAAAACAAACTCACTTTGGCCTTTTTAATACTAGTTAGGGTAATATTGTTAGAAAGTTGTTACATAGTTATTAAACAAAAAATTAAATGAATTTACAGGTAGGTATTCTAAACTCTTAATTTCAAGTAAGTACATCTGACTTCTGGGTCAACGGCCGATGTTAGTGTAGTTACATAAAAGTAAGAGTTCAGTTAATATTCTTTGTTTTATTATATCGCCATTAGATAAATTCATACCATCACATCTTCGGAGTTTCGCTGGCTATTTAAATTTAGAAGATGTATAACCAGGTCATCGTACATACAACGAAATATTCGTAAGAGACGACAAAAACTTCTCGCACTATTTAAAATTCACCTTTCTTTCTGTACCAAAAGAATAAATAAATACTTCCTACTCTCAATGATTTATCTTTCCTTGTCTTGTTCTAGTCGTAGTTTGGTAAGCCGGTCCGGAGTGATTAAAACAATGCAAAGCGGTTATAACTTAGACAAGGCGCTCGTTAGTATTCCGGTAGAAAAAACTTGTTCCAGAACTCTTTTATGCGGTAAACTTGATAAAAAGAAATATTTCTTCAACTCCAGAATATTGTTGTGCTGAGATTCCGATTCTGCGTTTTAATATGGATGGAATCATGGAAATATAAAAATTATAAAAAGAACTTCTTTCTTATATTTACGGATCAAAATCAATCTGCCTAGCCTTTTCCCAACCATGTTGGGGTCAGCTTCCAGTCTAACCGGATGCAGCTGAATACCAGTTTTCCACACACATCTGGCCTCCATAATCCAGTAACTGGGCAATACGATACCCCATGGTAAGACTGGTTGTCAGACTTTCGGGCTTCTGACGAACCGTAACGACTGTCAAAGATCCAAATGCCGACCCGACCGGCTGTTATTACTTAGCCACGAGCTCCTCAACCACAAACATCCCTTTATATATTATTATTATTCATCAAGCGTTATCTACAAAGCAGGTAGGCCGATAGCCAAGTGAGATTTGTAATGTGCGTGCCAACTATTGTTGTGACCAAATCCTGAAATCTGTGGGTTTAACAGCGCCTCGGAGACATTTCGTGGGACCTTCAGTGTTTCAGTTAATGATAACGCGTTCAATGCCTATTTGTTTGGGATAACAAGGTGATAAGTGTAATGTGCTATTACTATTGGCTTTTTTGTTGGCGTACCTTTTATTTTTCCTGGGAGAATGGTTTTGGCATGTGGATTGTACCTACATGATATTAATTTTCACGGGATCACCGGTGATCCCGCGTCTGTTTAACCGTTTTTGACAGGGCTCACGGGTGAGTCAGCGAGACTTAAGAGGATCTCTCAGCCCAAATAATAAACCAAGACATAGCGCTGCGAAAAATACAGTGAAGCATGCCAAAACTACACCTCCGCTATGTGCACACACGCTCACATTTACAACCATTCACAATCAAACTACACCGCACTAAGTGCACACATTTTTACAAAACCGGCCTCACGTCACTGTTGACAGCGCTATGTCTTGGTTTTTTATTTGGTCTGAGTTATACCTACACAATTCTATGCGATAGCAAAAACAAACATATTGATAACTATAATTAGGGTTTGATTAGGTCTGCTCACAGCCTAAATAGATTTCAAATCACAAATTATTAAAAATATTTAACCAAATGACGCATCATTCAAATTCTAAACAAGGCATATTTCCGATAATATTTGCGTAAAATCATTATTGTATGTACTCCATTTTCTAATCCAATTAACGTTTCAAACTAGCAACCACGAACACGACGTGGCGATATTACCACAGAATGCTTGGAAAATTACCAACACCGGCATTATTCACGCGTTTCGGTGTTACGTTAATAACATCATAAACAGATGCTTGAATCTGAGTTTATTGGGTCCGTACTTCACGCATACAAAACCATAGAAATGTTTATAATATAGTTTGGTATAGGCATTAGTAAATGTAAGCTTCCGTAATCCGTTTATCGTATTGCAAATTACGGACGCTTATACAGGTTGTTAGGGTAAACACCGTTATCCGGTTTGGTTTCATTTATAGAACGTAAAATCAATGCAAAATGACAACTTTTCTTCTACATTCTACCACAAGAGTATTTCACCCTTTCACCCTAGGGCGCTAGGGCAACGAACTTGCGTCTCAACACGGGTAAGTGGCGCTGGACGTGACCTGACCGGCCACGAGCGCGACCCCTCCCTCAGTCAGTCAGCTGTTTCGCTAACGAACACGGTGTCGGATAGAAACTTTTAAACATCGTTTTAATGAAAATAACGTTTTTTTTTTTAACTGTTACTCGTTCGTTTATTTTTATATTTAAGTAAGCTACCCATGGTTTAAGTGACAACGGTGTTTACCCTTACACGGGTATGAATGAAATAATTTTATTTTGCATTTCGGATTTGAAAGAAAGCATCTAGTATATCTCAATGTAGTGTGCTATTATTTTTAATGTCATAATATTTTTAAATGTATAAACAAATGGATTTATGAGATTGATAAACTCCAACACCGTTTTTCCGATCAATATGAAAGTTGCCACGTATGTATTTTTGCATTGAAAAGGTTTTTCACGCGGGCAAAGCCGGCGGGAAACAGCTAGTAATTATCTAAATAATTACTAAGTTGATCTTAGAAATCCTTGACACAGTGAATGTAAACACAATAGATAAGTGTGGTAATGATCGGTAATTGGTTCTCTAAGATTACTAAGAGGCTTTAAATCAATAATAGGTATCTATTTTACCCACTTAGTCTATGTCGATGATTTTGTAATAAGAACTTTCCAGTCACTGTTGTTTATATAGCAAGTAGGGTGTGAGGTTACGTACCATAACCAAAAAGTGAAAAATAAAAGACTTTTTTACAAAAAAAAATACCGACTTCCAAAGAGTCTTTGGATCTGGATTTTAGATTTTTTGCCACCGACTTCTGAAGTTAAAATAATTTTACACCTCGAAGTGATTTTTTTTGGAAATTGTTTTTTTTTTTCTAAAATGTTTTTTATTTGTGATTGGCGCCTATCTAACCTAATTTAAGTGCGTTACAATGCTATTGTGTGACTAATATCTATAAACTCGCCAACTTTTTAAAATAAAACATCATTTAGGTATCTTTGTGAATACAAAATGCTATTACCCTATGAGCATCTGTTGCAGTGCTCTGAATAAAAATGTAAATTCGTTTTCGTTTTTATACTGCAAATCTAGGGATGAGATTCTGATGGGTTGCATTAAAGATAGTAGGAAAATGTTTTATCCCTCTTAAGAGGAGTTTTAACGATATGATTATTCTAAAGGAATGTGCTGAGTGAATTTTAATGGATTTCTGTTTATGGAATTAGGAATCAAGTTAATGGGTTTAGGTGTTATAAATATCTGAATAGGTGAAAAAGAAATTATTTTATGTAGATGAGGTTTTTTCTCACCGTTTTGAGGTGATGACGAATTTAGTGATGATGATAGTCGTGAAGGAAAAAAAAGGCACCTAAAGTCCAGGTACACATGGAATTTAGGTGCATTTTTTTTTTAAGTTTCGATTTATTTATTTATTTATATATACTTTATTGTACACCAGAAAACACATAGCGAAAATAAACAAATTTAACACTACAAAACATACAATGGGTGGCCTTATCGCTTTCTGCGATCTCTTACAGGCAACCTTAGAATGGACAGTGATTGCGTGGACATCAAAAATGGGGTTGTCATTGGTGCAAAATAATAAGTAAGAACTTAAACTTACCAATAGATACAATATACTATAATATATATATACATACGCTATATAATAGATACATAAATACATACATACTGACTTTAAAAGAATATTATGTAAGCAACGAAAAATAAATGACGACTACAGATTATTACAGCTACGAGAACAAGATCACAACAGCAGGTAATGTTCCCTCACAAGTCTCTCAAATACAGGTAACGATTGCGCGCGTTTTATTTGAACTGGCAATGCATTCCACAAACGAGCGGCCTGAACAAAACAGGATTTGTCGAAGAAAGTTGTGGATATTTGTTTTTAAACTCAGCGATAATAATAACGAAGGGAACGCGAACAGGGATAATCGTCGGTTGGTGCTTCATTCCATTAAAAACGTCTAACGGGCCTCTGCGAGTTGGCTTTGCCCCTCGTACGACTTCCAAAAGACCGGGACCCCATGGTCCCGAGATATGTCAACATATATAAAAAAATAAAAACATTTATTGCAGGCGACACAAGCCCATAGAAAAATACCTTAACCTAAACATAGGTACATATTCTATAAACAAAAACTTGTGTTAATAAATAAGGCTTAGACTATGTTAGTAGCACTTCACTTAGCATTAGCTAAACTTTGTGCTGCTCTGTGGAACTTGTCCGCGGAAGCGACGGAACACCACGTCTTGCCGCCAAAAGTCTTCTTCCATGACGAGGGGCAGATAACAGTCCGGTAAGGTGAACCCTATTTTTAGAGAGTTGCTGATACCAGTGAAACATTAAATTTTCGCAGAAAAAAACGCATTCAATGAAAAGGGGTATGAGGGGTATTTAGGGGAACAGGGTGTAAAGTTCACTCATACTCCATAGAAAAGGGAGGATCCTCTAACCAGACGGGTGTTGTGTCTGGCGGGCAACTGCCCAACGATTGATGTTGGGTTCTCGTATATGTCCACTGCACGGTAAACTTTAATTGCGCGATGCAGGATTTATGTGACGTCTGTCTGACGTCAGGTCTTTGATGCGTAGTTCGCATGTGGCGATGTAGATACCGCCACAGTTATGGTAAGTTATGGTATGGTAGGTATTTATAACCCGGTATTCAACCGTGTAAAAATTAATTGAGTAACGACATCTGTTGAAGTTGTCCAAGGGTCCAATAAAATATACACAGTATTACAAAAATAACAGTGCGGCAAATTAAACAGAAGCCCGAAGAGTATAATCGGCCCCGGTCTTGCGTTTGTGGACTATGAGAACGCTTTTGACTGTGCGGTGACCTGCATGGTCTATTTTGGAGTCTCTGCGGCGATGCCAAGTCGACTGTCGATACATCCAAGTGCTGCAATGTCTTTATGAAAACGCGAAAATGACCGTCCGTACAATTCCGTCTGCTTAGGTTAGACCAATCACTCAATCTGCCAAGCTTTTTCGCAACTATGTTGGGGTCGGCTTCCAGTCCGCATGCAGCTGAATACCTTATACCAGTATTTTACATGGAGCGACTGCCTATCTGACCTACCACAACCCAGTAACTTGGTAATATATTAATTTGGAAATATATTATTAATAGACTTTCGGGCTTCTGACGACCCGTAACGACTGTCCTATCCACGATTAAAAGCCAGGACCAACGGCATAACGTGCTTTCTGAAGCACGGAGGAGGCTTGGTATGTAAAGATGGTCACCCATCCAAGGACCAACCCGAAGCGTAGCTTAACATCATGGATCGACTTTTCCATTATTCTTTCTAGCATCGAATGCCAAAACATTACCGCAAGAGTTAATAGTATCTGTAAACCAAAACAGAAGTGGGTAGGTACTTATTGACCTCGCGTCCTGCTTGCATAAACAATGAGACACCATTTATCAAAACTAATACCTACTCCTGTTGCTGGCATCGTGTCTTTGATAGCGTATTTTGAATGACTGAGAAAAGGTTTCAAGGGTTTTATCAGGGTATTTTGGCGTAATATTAATAGCTTAAGGGTTAGATCGGCTTGTTAGGTTAAGCTGTGGTTGTCGTGAGCAGTTTTTTGGACCATTCTTGGCTGATGCATCTCGCCGGGACTAATTCACTCGATTCAATAGTTAATTTCAATTTTGTATCATTCCTCGTTCACACGGCACCGCAAAAATTACATAGGGTTGAACATTCATCTACTTTCTTCTATTATTCGGTAGGCGGGTGAAAGATGCTGAGTGCTAATTCAACATCGTTGGATCTGTTTAATAATAAATTCATTCTTCACTTTTGACTCATTTTGTATTCAGACGTGAAGCAAACACAATGACAAAAAGTGAAGCGTGTGATAACGGATTTAGTAAAAGATCGTGTTTAGAATAAACATACAATTTGTTTTTTGGTTCAAATATTTTATTTTATTTATTTTTATTTATTTAAACATGTTTCCTTTGCCATTAAAGATAATCTAATGCGACAGAGTAACTTAAAATATAGGTACTTAACTATACCTTACATGCTACACAGTACGTGGCCCTTGTGAACTCACCCAGTGTACAGGTGAATAATTATATCAATGGTATCCGCCACCGTGTTGAGAGTGCGCAGCACACGAGTCAGCGGTGGCAGCAGCGCCCCAGCAGGTATGTTAGGTATGCAGGTATATGTTAGTCTAACGCTTTAAATGAACGCCAAAAATAGTTCAACATCGGTTTTTCACCGATAGTGGTTGCGCCAGTCCACAATGGTTCGATTACAACATTTATTCAACAAAACCGACTATCACTCTGCTTCAATATCATGTTATTCAGTGAAGTGGAGCTGTTGGCTAACTTTGAATGTGTATTTTAAAAGAACCATCCATCTTTAACATAATAAATAATAAATTATAAATAAATTGCAGGTGAATACCAGTATTTTACATGGAGCCTATGCATCTATCTCTCATTAATAGGATTATATGAACTTATAGAGTTGTATTGATGATTTTTATGATTATAATTCTCTATAATTATAAATATTTGATAGGGCCGCGAATCATAATTTAGATCAACATACAACCTGATACTTACCTGCCAATTGAAAAAAAAAACGTAAAAAAGGATCGTGGGCAAGAATCCATGGGCGGCACACCCACGACCGCCACGGATGAAACTACTGTAGTTTTGAAGACATTACTTCTCCCTTTACTCAGTCCAAAGCGCATCAAAATCTGTCCCGGGGTTATTGATTATTCTTTGAATTTCGCGGGCTATCCTGACGCTTTCACCTTAAGACGCTGACAACACATAAACCACGGTCACTGTCGGATTGCATAGAAAAGAAAGAGAAGGCCGATGACATAACGCTTGGAATTTATTGCAAAATATGAAGCAATTATCGATTTATTCAAAAACGAGTTGAATAATCGAAAATTAAAAACAACCAAGTTCTACATTCAAATAAGACGGTCTTGTTATTAATTAAAACACCAACGTAGGTTGATATTTAATACAGATATTTTGGATTAAGACTCAAGGTAAGAGGTTAGTTTACCGTTAATTTGTGTCGTTTTTTTTTTCAAAACGTGTTTTGGAAACAACCAAGTTCTGAGAAATATGTTCAAGTTACACTTTTTTTTTCTGCTATCACAAACTATATAGATTTGGCAATTTTTTTGTTTAATTCAAGCCTACTTTTACCGTTTGGGTGTTGTCAGCGCCTTAAGAGCAGAGTATGTGATTATGCATAATGATTACTTATGTGCAGAGTATGATATGCATAATGTTTACTCAGAAAAGTGAAATAACGCAGCAAATAAATGCTACGTGCAAAAACAAACACTACGTATGTAAAAGGGTTGTTTAATAGCGGTCGTACGCCTTATCTTTACGACCTTTTCCTCTGGGGGATGAGGCAATTGAAAATTATCAACGTTTTCAAAGCTAAGTGCATCTGTCTCACTTTTAGTTTAATATGAAAATACATTTTCTGTGGTAAAATAAAAAAAAACATTTATCACTTTATAAAGATAGAATACAGACATTGTGTCTTTTGTTCAAGTTTTTAAAGGTTTTTTTTAAAAAAAGGAAAAAAACTCCTTTTACTACATTTAACTGCACTGGGGACTATTCTAGTATACATTGTAACAGCGAATCAATTTTATAGGCCAAATATTTTTTGGATATTCGGATCTCATGACCGAAAGAGGTGCCATAAAGAACATGAATAAAAAATAAATAAAAATATAATTATATAAATCTGCGGGTATTCTGGTTTATTACAATATTGTGTATTTAGCTGCACTAAAAAGTGTTCAATTTTATTCCCATTATTTCCTATCCATTCTATGTTATACTAGCTGCGCCCCGCGGTTTCACCCTTATGTCTCGATCCCGTGGGAATATCGGGATAAAAAGTATCCTATGTCGTAACCCAGGTCTATTCATATGCCAAATTTCATTCGAATCTGTTTAGCTGTTTTAGTCTAAAAGCGTAAATCTGTTTACACGACTGCCCAAAACGGAGTGTAATGTTGTGTCTTTATTGTAGTATTCGTTTAGCTTCGTACATTCGTCGTGATAGTTAAGTACAGTTCAAAAAGGCGCGAATGAAAGGCTTATGACCTTGAATTTGTTATGATCTTAACTCTGTAAAACACTTTTTTAGAAAATGGACCGTCTCTCTTTTTAAAATTAAGCTTATATTTCAAACATTGAGAAATGAAATTTTTGCATAAAAGTATTTATTTCTTCGGGGACTTGCTATTGAAAAAATGTCTTTGGAATTTTTATTGAATTACATTTTAATGCCTTTATAGACTTTTAAAACTTTACTACATTTTCTATTGACTACGACATATTATTATTGTTATTCCATCTCTTAGCTAGGCCACTAAATCTGGCTCATTTGTCAACATAACTTAATTAAATTAAAACAATTAATCCTAAAACAGAAGACCTGACTATTGTAATATGTTAGGCATTACTATCTAAACATGATTGAAATTCACCGCAGGGATTAATTACTTACGCGAAACAATTATCTGTATATTCATAATTATTTTGACAGCTCTGTTAATGTTTTGTTATTATCTGTGAATTAGATAGTTGTGTTTAAAATAATACAACTGAATTAATAATTTATAAATCAACAAGTTCTAATCATGCTCGCGAACTAAGGGCGAATTTCGCCAATGAAATTAATTCAGCACATAAACTAAACTCGCGACAATCTAAGAAGTCCGTTTGACGTTTCGTTTTCGTGCATGTAATAAAACGTTAAGCCTTGAGAATCAGTTTTAAGCAATTTAGATAAGTCGTCGATTACAAACTCTCTAAGTATGTTCAATCGATATGTCTCGAGAATCAGTTTATAAGAAAACAATTTTTTTTCATCGCTACACAAGGGATTTTTATAGCTGTCAAAACGGACTTCTTAGATTGTCGCGACTCTACGTTTAAGGGCTGTCAGTGTAATTATTTTCTGTGAAATATTGACACTGACAGCTCTTGAACGCATTTTAGATGTGCTGCTCTCGTATAAAATAGTAGTCTATGGTGCTGCTAGCGTTCAGTTTTATTGGTGAAATACGCCCAATATTTCTACCATCTCTCATCTTCATTATTTCATCTTCATCTCATCACATCTCTATTGGGTACTGCGAGTGTCTAGTGAAGGCCAAGAGGGAATGCAGACCCTCACCATCCTCCCAACGCCTTCGGCCATTTGATCTGGTTTTGAAACACAATGCAACTGCAAGAAGCTGCAGCGACACTATTCGCACGTAACCACTGCTTGCCCACATTTTGTCGCTACGATGTGGTGTGGTTTTATGTGTGATCGGGCCCTGGTACTCAAATTCGTGCTGTTGTTTCTACTATCGTGTTTATAGCAAAAATATAAGTAAATATTAAAATTACTAATATTACCTAATCATTGTGAGTGGAAACAAAGGGAGGGGATGCCCTAGGAGGACATCATTATAGTGACCTTATTGCTGATGATCTTCAAAAAGTCAGGTGCGTAGTATTCACAACCGGCGTGCGTGTATATGACCGCGGCGCAGCTAGTAATATTATAAAATGTGAAAGAAAGTTTGTTTGTTTGTTACGCTTTCACGCTAAAATGGCTGTACGGATTTGGTTGAAATTTGGCACCTGGGTAGACCTGGATAAGGACATGTTATTTACTGTTCATCCCGGATCGCAGAAGAAATCGCGGGCAAAAGCTAGTAAGTAATAATGTCAACACAAGTAGGTAACTTATTAATTATAACCGAAGCGTACATCAAAGGAACCGAAGTGAGATATCTATTAATTGCCAATATATTTGGCGAGACAGTAATAAACTTGTAGTGTTTCATTGAAGGAGTAGGTATTGCTTGTTGATATTTAGTTATTAGTTTATTACGAGATTGCGCTGGACTAGGATGAGCAGTAAACTTGGGACTGTATAGAGTAGGTACTGCAGTAGTATCTAAAGGTTATACAGCGTGGAGCTTTAATGGTGATATTAATTTAACACACGTATACGATTTCGCATATTCATTTTATGAAAATATTTGAATTTCATTAAACGTTATTATTTATTAATTTATTTTCAATTTTCTAAATTACCATCTTGGAGTAACCCAGAACTGTAGCGAAGAGGTCATTTGCCGGGGTCACGGATCATATGTAGACGAGTAGAAGGAAAGCCGCGCAATTTCTTAGAAATTATGTCGACAAAGAATCGGACCGATAGAACGTAAGCCAGCTGATATTATGTGCCTTCTGACGGGCTTGTGACTATATTCCATTTGAAATAAGAATAGAAATTAAAAAAAACCTTTTTACAGTCCGTCCAACTGATTCACTGATTCACTGAACCTAATCTTCGTTTGAACGATGTAAGTAAGCGCGGAAACTAATGTTATTTACATATTTTTTTAATTTTTGTTTGAAAATATGAAAAAAAAATATATATTAGGAGTTTATGGGTATCATAAAGGGGGTCGAAATTTTTTTTCATTCTTTTTGCGATAGGACATAACATTTTCGAGATATAATCAAAAGAAAATAAAAAACGATACAGTACTGTTTTGCAACTGAAGTCGAGGTGTTGGTTTTAATTTTAGTTCATGACATCTAATTTTACTCCACACCTTTAGCATTTATATTAAATGTACTGTGATGTCCCGAAATCCCGACATTACTCCCGAAAAAAATATTTTAGTCGTAAGGGAAGTCTCCACTTTTTTTGTCTCTGTTCTTCGAACTTTAGGTAGATTAGCTCTACCTATTCCGATCACTGCTTATTACTTTCGAATTGTACCTAATAGACCTCAAAAGTCTAGGTGAAACTAAATCAAAACGCGTTGATACCTTGCTTAATACTGTATTTCAACGGTTCATTACATTTACTGAAACTTTAACTTATTGCTTAGCCAATTTGTAAGCTTACTTCGACTTAAGTTACAAGTAAAGTTACCGTAAATCATTTGAACTAAACAGTTGAAAGTGCCTGTATCTACTGATTTATCGCTTTATTATGTAGCTACGCGTTTTGTGTGCCCCGCTTACACAATTATATTATGTTCATAGAACTTACCCCTACTATGAACATAATATAGGTACACATCCACGTGTTTTGTAGAGTTACGTAACGTTACAGTTACGTGTTTGTGAACTATACTCCATTTGAAATAAGATGTGTAACTTAACCTTCGATCGATCCTTGTGGCTGTTATAATTTAACCACAAGCCCCTAAAACTCCAGTAAATCAAGGTAATATCACAAACTCTAGACTCGTCATAAAAAACCGGGAAAGTGCGTGTCGGACCACGCACAATAAGGGTTCCGTAGTTGGGATGAAGAACGATGCCAGAGGTACGGTATTAAGTTGGCAACACACGAGATACGGCACACGCAAGACTGAGGTTATCCTGTCACCGCACCACAACTATCTTGCTGCCAGGGTGAATTGGAGCGAGGCAGGCATTCGAACTACGCATAACGCAACGCACCTATCAGCGTTGCGGTCTGTGGAGCTTTAGGATTTCACGTTGTGGTGCCGCAACGGTGTGTTGTGTTCTCAGCCTTATTCACATCTATATTTGCATGTTAGTTCCATGGCTCCCATCCAACGCACTGTTTTGAAAATGGAAACAATATGTAGAACACATTATATTTTCTTTAAAGAGTGCAGAGATAGACATAATGATTTTGGGGTCAAACGCAAACCTATCCATATCACATCATGCAAAAAAGACCAAATGGACCAGAAATGCAAGTCTTGCAAGACCTAACCTTATAAATACCAGAGTATTTTTGAGAACGTTGGTAGGTATTCTAATCAATATATCAATATACCAAAAATATTTCTAATTTATTTGAAAAGATTTTGACATTGATTGGCACGGAGATGAGATTTTTCCTCACCATAATAAGTTCCCTACTTAATTTTGAAGCACCTAGCATTTAAATTCAAGGTAGTATGTTACGGATACTAATACCAAGATTTAGAAATTATTTATTGTAGACAGGTATGCGATTTCACCATTATAACCACCACCGGTCTAAGCTCCATAAACTGAAGTGACACTTAGACTTTCATACTCAAATACTTCTGGGCAATAATATCTGAAGGTGCGTACTTCATAAGTGCGCTCTCGGGCTAGCAATATAGCTGAATATTAAATACTGGATATGAACCTCCGAGATTATTATTGCGTCTTGAGTAAAGAGTAAATATACGCAATATGTTGAGTATTCACTTATTTTCTTTGGCGACGACGGTTCAGATATTAAATGATGCAGCATTATGTAGATGCGAATTTTGGTACCAAGTCAAACGTATGCGTGTGTGGGTAAGGAACTTCGATTGTTAATATAATTAGATTAAATTGGCAACCTGCGGGGCAATTCTCTAGAACGTTCACATTCGCATCGCATACGCAATCTGTCAAATAACCATCAATTTACCATAATTTTTGATAACTTTGACAGATTGTGACTTGAATTTTAACGTATTTAAGGGGTCCGTACCCAAAGGGTAAAACGGGACCCTATTACTAACCCTCCGCTATCCGTCTGTCCGTCCGTCCGTCGTCACCAGGCTGTATCTCATGAACCGTGATAGTTAGACAGTTGAAAATTTCACAGATGATGTATTTTTGTTGCCGCTATAACAAAAAATACTAAAAAACGGAATAAAATAAATATTTAAGGGGGCTCCCATACACAAACGTGATTTTTTTGCCGTTTTTATAGATAATGGTACGGAACCCTTCGTGCGCAAGTCCGACTCGTACTTGGCCGGTTTTTTAAGGAAGAGAATTGGCCCTCTGAAATACAAGGAAGATAGGATTTTGGTGAGTTAGATCGAGATGACAGGACTAATTTGAAGAACGATATCGATCTGTATCGGTCTGTTTTCTGACAAGAACTTCAGTTACTAGTATTTATTTTAATGAAATATTATTTTGTGCTTTTATATATTATCGTACGGAATCTGTCATTGTTTTTTTTTTTTGTGTCTCTAGAATAAATATAAAAAGCATGACTACTATTTTTGGCACTTATTTTTATTTAATTTACATCAGAACTATACCTTCATAAGGCGTAAGGCAAATCTGCTTTCATCAAGCTATTTTGACATAGGTACCTACTCTAATACTCATGTTGATTTTTAGCAGAACCAGTGAGTTAGTTAAAGCCAACTAGAAAGTCTATTATTTGATAATTTATTATACCGTCTTTAGCAATGCGGGAATTAATGAGAAACAAAGTTTTCATGAAAAAATGTAATCATCATCATCATTACAACCGATAGACGTCCACTACTGAAACATCAATCCTGGGGAGTTTGTTGCGCCACTTCTCGTCCCAGCTAAAGCACTAGGAAGTGGTGAAGGGTGGGCGTTTTG
Organism: Lithophane ornitopus; assembly: GCA_948473465.1. Lineage (NCBI taxonomy): Eukaryota > Metazoa > Arthropoda > Insecta > Lepidoptera > Noctuidae > Lithophane > Lithophane ornitopus. The sequence goes on along the minus strand of OX419622.1, from coordinate 12,408,823 downwards.
GGGGACTGTCTTATGTGATTTTGACGTTCGAAAAGTGCTGATTCTCAGCCTCGTTTAAATAAATGACTTTTGATTTTGATCACAGTTGGCCTCCCTCAAGCATCGCCACATTGACCCTTCTGTCCTGTCCGTATCTAGCGCATCCAGCGGAAAAAAAACATAGGCATTAAACAGCCGACTTTCCTAAAATCGTCATCGCGTTTGTCTTGCATCATACTTTTCTGTGTCGTTCTGTCAAAACCCAAATGAACTATATTGTACATCTACATCTTTTCCCGTCAGACACGCGAGCCTAAATAGCATGAATTACATACAAATTCATACAGCATTTTCGTACAATTACTCATGTGTGCCCGTGCGTCATACGTGCCAAGTTCGGACACAGCTTGGTCTAGCTTAAATTTTAATCATCTCTAATGTTTCGTAAACACGTTAAGCCGGCAGTCCACGTTGTCATACGCATATTATGAACGTTTTACTACATCATTGTGAGTCTCGTCCAGATGGATAATATGTTTTGACTGCAAGCCGCCATATTGCTTAAAGTTTTATTTTCGACAAAAACCCACGTGTTTATTGATTTATAGACGATTTTTCCAGTTTGATTAGATAGATTGTTCCCTTAAGTTACGGTTTGCTAGAAGAGTGATGTGAATGACGTCACTGAAAAAATATTTATTCAAGTAAGTTGGTGTGTTTCCCTAGAGAGCGTATTTTGACACCATAATTCAATCCCGCTACCATCATTTTCATGACAGCCTGACACTTCGGCCGTTACGTGGCGGTCACCGTTCTTTTATCAAACCGTAGCTTTAGTGTTTGTAAACTTCTCTCTCTCTCATCTTTAAGTAGAATCTCATTTTTAAGTAGAATCACAAAAGAGTGAGGGGAAATTTAACAAAAAGAAAGAATGAAATCAATCAATCTGCCTAGCCTTTTCCCAACTATGTTGGGGTCGGCTTCCAGTCTAACCGGATGCCGCTAAATACCAGTATTTTACATGGAGCGACTGCCTATCTGACCTCCAGAACCCAGTAACTGGGCAATACGATACCCTTTGGTAAGACTGGTTGTCAGACTTTCGGGCTTTTGACGACCCGTAACGACTGTCAAAGATCCACGAATGACAGCCGGGACCAACGGCTTAACATGCTTTCCGAGTCACGGAGGAGTCTCGGTATGTAAAGATGGTCACCCATCCACAGACCAACCCCACCAAGCGTAGCTTAACCTGATGGATCGACTCGTGCGGCTGTTATTACTTAGCCACGAGCTCCTCCGTGAAAAGAAAGAATGAAATAAAGACAACAATACATTCACAGATGCAGTATGAGTAGAGTGCAACATAAGTATCCTAGAACATAACGATTCAATCTACGCTTGCTCGTCTAATTAATTAAGGCGCATACACTTGGGTAAACACTGATAAATCGACCGCACTGAATGTATACCTTGCTACTTAATTAGGTACTTAGGCGAACCTAGACACGACCGACTGTGTGTATTGTGCAGTTGAAGAAAGATATGTTTTTGCAACTGCAAATGTGAATTGGTCGATTATTACTCTTTAACTTGTAGATGTAGAGCCTATTTAGCTGTGATGGTTTTCCTTTTAATTTCGTTATACCTATATCGTCGTTGAAAGTCCAATTCCGAGGTTACTAACATTGTTAAATACCGCTGATGTACACTTTCGCAAATTTTAAAGGAGGGTCAAAAAACAGAAGTTCACAAAAACTAATCGGCCGAATTTTGAACGAACTTGAGTCTAAGATCCTTTCGTTCCCCTTAATCATATCAAAATTCGGCCGATTAGTTTTGTGAACTTCTGTGTTTGACCCTCCTCTAAAATTTGCGAAAGTGTACATCCGCGGTATTTAACAATGTTAGTTATGCGGAATTGGACTATCAACGACGATATACTACGGCTTTGAATTTTTTCACATAACCAAAACCAACCATGTGTTAGGTTCCTTTAAACCCTGCAGACAGAAATAGGAGCCCTTTTGATATTTACCATATAACATCTTTTTTTTTATCTGACCTTGACCTTCGAGACTTTTGACATTGACCTTGAAAATGTGTCTCCTGTGAACTCTTCCACTATATTTGTTACCTTGTTATGAAAAATCGTATTACCCAGTTACTGGGTTGTGGATGTCAGATGGCAGTCGCTCTATGTAAAATACTGGTATTGGCGGGGGGAGTGGCGAGTTTACTATCTCAGCTAGTAACGTTATAAAAATAAGAAATTATATCAGTTATTATAAATAATTATGTCGCTGAAATGTTCTTATTTTAAAATAAATCAACCACGCAAAATATTAATAATTGGTTTCTCAAAAACTGTCAACTAGCCTATTCATCTTGTAAACAACAAATTAGATACAGCTGACAACTTATCAACATCTTAATTACAGTAAATTCTATATAATTGTTTTAAAAACCTTGTCGGTCATGACCTTACCATTACCAGCTGTTAAATGCAAGCCTTAGTCATTAAATTATGTACCATACGTAGTTATTTACAAGGTTTAAAATTGCTTGTCAAATTGAATAATTTAAATCAGCCTATGTTGTCTGAAATTTCCACGTGAGATTGTATATATCGAGTAGTTTGTTGATATTTGGACATTCTTACTTCAGCAGGTTAAATAACGAATACGTGTTTTCTTAAATCAGTGTATTTTTTGTTTCATCTTTTTAATTTACCTTCTACTACTAATAGAATGACGTACAGTAAATTATTATGATAGTGTTTATTTAGTGAGTAATCTAATAGTAATTGCAGCAATAAATTAGTACGTGGTTATTTTTTAACTAAAGAAATACATAGGAAGAAAGGGACATCAAGAAGGCACATCTCGTAAAAATGTTCAGGTAAGTGAATTTATCCGCATTTAATTTTATATAGTGGCTCTGTAATTTTTTTTACTGTATTTTTCTTGCCCTGCTTTTTTAGAAAATCTGGGATCCCATATTTATATTCAATATCACAACTGCCTCGTAGATGGTCAAAAGCGCAACTGAGCATGGGGTCCTGGGTTCGATTCCCAGGCTGGGCAAAGTCTTAATGGTTTTTTTCCATTAGGATTTTCAGTAGCATCCCGGAGTCTGGTATTGTGCTCGGTTGTTGCCAATAGGCTCACCCCCTTTCACGTAGGACTTATATGCAACTGGCAAAATTTGGATGCGGGTACTACATCTGTTTTTTTTGGGTGGGAAATTATCAAATATCTTCTCCCGCTCTGGGCGAATCAGACTCTTAGTGACTAAAACCCACCCGTGTTCCTTCAGTTGCCTGTAAGAGTGTTCCTTCAGAGGCCACGGTATCCCCTTCGGAGTTTCCAGCGACCCCGGCAGGCATCGGCCCTAGCGGACCCCGTCAGTTGTGCTGACATCTTTTTGAGGCGCGTGTCGAACACAACGCGCCGTCAACCCAGGCCTGGTCCTTTCCTTCGTTGCTCGATGTCCCCAAGCCCACGCTTACGGTGGCCGGGAATCAGCTTGGGATTCCCGACGCCTATAAGTACACCTCTGTCTGATCCCTCGGGGATAACAGTCGCGATGTTATGTGTATTTTATCTGTTTTTTTTTGTTTCAGCAACGATACTTGCATATCTCCGACTACGGGTGTAGCCCCTAACACTTTCATATCTGCAATGCAGTTCTTCACCACAGCACAATGTCTTGTGCAGACGAAGGACTGGCCACCCGAAGCTGAATTACAGGGTATGTAGATCATTTACTAAAGTATACTCGGTGTACGGGACATCAACGCGCAAACTGTTATCATGAATTCAGCACAATCATGATATTAAATTAGCTGATGCAAAAATATCTGCTGTTTTAGACTAAAGTTCAATATCTATACGGACCAAATGTGTCAAGTAGCATAAAGAGATACAAGATACAAATCAGCTGATATTTTTTTAAGGTGCTGGGCCAAACTTGGACCTCCTGTAACGTTCACTTTTTCGTTGTACAGTTAGCAGTATTGCCACATAATATTACAATCCCAAAAATACACAAGTGTATAAAAAAATACTTATACACTTAAAGATATTTCAAAGAAATAATCAAGCCTCTTAAAAAAGTCGCAAAATAGAACAAGAGAACGCTTTCGCTCGTCTCGAAATGCACAATATTTTGAGCGACAACTATTCAAAAGGAAAAATAAATTATGTAAAAATGTTTTAACTTACTGGTGTATTTTTTTCTTAAATTAAAACTGCGAAATATCTTTTTTTATTGGCGGACACGAGATTAAACTAAATTCAAACGCATCGCTATTTTCAACCGAATTTGTATACCGCGATGCACTACTGTCGCTTCACCTCCTGCAATATCTAAAAATTTGTAACCAACAAAAAATTTCAACGCTGCTGCACTGGTGGGTCTACCAACGGTCATGTGCTCAATTCATAGTAACAGTCTGCAGGTCAATGTCCCTTACATCCTGTAAAACTATTTCGAATTCGTATTTTTTTTCTACCTTTCTACCGTATCGTCACGAACTATGTCAGAATGGCTCACAATCATCATCAAATCTGTAAAGTCCACTGCTGAGTAAATTCCTCTCGAATAGTACGCCATTTAATTCGATTCTCGACATTGCTCGTGTCGTGTATAATTTATTATTAAAAAAAAATTGTGCGTGATAAAAGTGTGTTTGTTTTTTTAAATCTACCACTTGTTTTTTCTTTACCTACCTATTACATAATTTGTAACAAAATCGTGAAGTAGATGTTATATTAATTAGCATTATACAAAGCAAATGAGTTCTAGCATGTTCATGAATGCATAATTTTGCTGTTTAGTATTTTTTTTAATAATAGCTTCATAATTTTTATTTTTATAGTCTTACATAAATTCTACGAAATCATAAATGAAAAAACAAACTATAAAATAAATAAATGTCTCAAAAATGATTTAATGTTTATGAATTCTAATTATAGATGCTTATCTCAATAATAGATATTTGTGAGAAACATAAACACAATGAACAAGTTTATTTTATTAATGTATTTTTGTACAATTGTTTTCCACGCCATAGATGCCTTGTCCTTTTTATTACATTCTAGCAACCCGGTCTTGCTTCGCACAGAATACTTGCCAAAACATCGAGATTTCTAACTTTAATATTAACGTATTACACACACTGCCTTCCGGAATATATTTTCTAAACGATAAAGAAAACCTCATCAAAATTTGTTGCGTGGTTTCGAAGAACAATGCGGACATACTTACAGACAAACGTGAAAAGCGACTTTTATCCTTATCCTTACATATTATAAAACAAAGTCCTCCGCCGCGTCTGTCTGTCGTCCTGTTCGCGATAAACTCAAAAACTACTGCACCGATTTTCATGCTGTTTTCACCAATGGATAGAGTGGTTCTCGAGGAAGGTATATAATTTGTCAAGTGGGTGAAGCCACGGGCATCAGCTAGTTTATAATATTTATAGATGTAATGGAAATAAATATTAAAGTAGGTAAACTTTGTACGACCCAATTCGAAGCCAATAATATCCATATTTTGATACCATATTTTGATAGGTTTATTTACCAGCATCCTATTTACGTATTGCACGATTGGTCAGAATTGGAATCGGTTTCAATAAAATGTCTAATCAAAATCTGTCAATCTGCTCAAGAACGTCACTTACGAACTTATGAAGCCAATGGATTAGACGTTTGTTTCGAACCGATTCCAATTCTGATTTATCGTGTATTATGCAATTAGTGTGCTGTTCCGAAAGCATTCCTTTTACTTTGGAATACATTGAAACAGCCTAGTCTATGGTTAGCGCAACTTGAATGTACAGTCAAACTCATATCAGTGGTAAAAATTTGATATTGACGGCGTCTTTATGCATTTTTTTATTTTTTATTTAACTATTTATGCACACACATATAAATACAGACAACAAGAAAGGAACAGAAAAAATACGTACAAAGGCAATGCTTATTTCTAAAGAAATCTCTTCCAGCATACCTGCGATAGGAAAGTAGATAGAAGAGATGTAGACACCGTGTGTGAGAGTAGAAGAGAAACAAAATACATAAAATAAGAAACCAGTACCTATGTATGTTGTAGCAGTAAAGGCGGTTTTCGTAGTACAAATATTACCGACCACTAATTTGCGGTTCACTGTACGTGCTGCTCACCCTCAGGACCTATTCAGCACCATTAATTATTACCGTATTAATATTTTTATCGTGGTATGTATTCCCCGAAAGGTTGGGCAGTGGTATACCTTATAGTACAACCACATGCCAGTTATGTTTGAGTCCCATGTCTAATACATGGGGCGAGCCTATGGCCATCAACCGGGCACAAATCCAAACTCCAGCTACTGAAAAATTCCAAATGGAAAAACCAAATAACATTTTTCCCGACCCGGGGATCGAACCCAGGACCAGCAGTAGCGCTTGCAACCACTAGACGAACGAGGCTGTTTGTTCCAATACTTAATATAATATCATAAATTAATTATGAATTATCATCATCATCATAATCAGCCTATAATGTTCCCACTGCTAGGACACAGGCCTCCTCTCTGTCAGAGGGAGTGGGCCGTACTCCACCACACGGGCCCAGTGCGGGTTGGTAGATGTCACATGTCTTCGAATTTTTTGTTCTAGGATATGCCGGTTTCCTCACTATATATATTATATCAAAATGTTAATTCCTGAACTTTTTTTAAATCGCAGATTGTGAGGAGTTCGACTTCATAATCGTGGGAGGTGGTACAGCTGGTAGTATAATGGCCAACAGACTGAGTGAAATTGAGGACTGGAGCGTACTATTACTTGAAGCAGGTGGGAACCCTCCTGTAGAAAGTGAAGTAAGTTGGTTTTTACGTACAGTAAGGGAAATTAATCGATAAGTGAATGCTACGTCATTTACTATGCTGTATTCCATACATTTCACAAAATTGTCAAAGCCTGACAAGTTGATAGTCAATTTGCTTAGCAATTGATTTCACTAACGTTACATACAACATACTGTCAATTTAATTTTGATTTTAAACCAAAAATACATTTTCTTTCCTCTTCGTGTGGTTAGTGAGTAACCTAGTGTCAGAGTTTTTATGCCACCCCTAGGCCTCGGACTTGGCTTCACATGCCGTAGATGAATATCTCTCAGGCTCACGATGTTTCCCTTCACAGTTTTTGAAACAAGTCCAAAAATACATGATTGTTATGATATTTTCATTTCGCAAGCTACTTAAAAAACACATCTTCCTCAGATACCAAGGCTGACTAATAATGTATGGGGGACAAAGTTTGACTGGCAGTACACAACGGTTAACAATGGATTAACAAATCAGGCCTTCAAAGATGGAAAAGTGAAATGGACAAGAGGTAAAATGCTTGGAGGTAGCAGTAGCATTAACATAATGGCTTATGTTCAAGGGAACCCCCGAGATTACCAGTCCTGGCATGACGAAGGAAACATTGAATGGCATCCAGATATAGTTAAGCAATATTTCAAAAAAGCTGAAAGTTTACGAGATCCCATTCTTTTAAAGATTCCCGCAGCTTACAATCATTATGGGCATGATGGACCCCTTATTTTAAACAATTTTAATTATTCAGATACAATTTTTCGAGAAAATTTGATATCTGCTTTGGACGAAATTGGAATGAAAAGAGTTGATGATTTAAATACAGCTAATAATTTAGGTTCTAGCAGATTTATATCGACGGTAAGTGAAGGTAAAAGGGTAAGTTCAGCTACGGCATACCTTAACCCTATAGCAAAAAGCAGGAAAAATTTAAGGATAGTTAAGAATTCGTTTGTAACTAAAATTATTTTGGATGGAGAAAACGCCTGTGGTGCCGAAGTAGATCACAATGGCCGCCGGTTAACACTCAAAGCAAAACGTGAAGTCATTCTCAGCGCAGGTTCTATTGACACTCCTCAACTTCTCATGTTATCTGGTATAGGACCTAAAGAACATCTCGCAGCGAAGAATATTAAAACTGTCATTAATTCACCCATGGTTGGACAGAATTTACACGATCATACTATGATTCCTGTATTATTTTTTGTTGATGAACTTGAGGACACTGATCAAGTAACGAAACACTCTGAATCACTAAAATATCTGTATGACCGTCACGGATACTTATCATCTCACAGCGATCAAGATGTATCTGGATTTTATTCCGCAGATCCTAATGGTTCGTATGCAGATTTTCAAGTTGTTTTAGCAATCAGTAAAAACGAAGAAAGCATAAAATCATTTGCTTCAAATTATGTTAAGTCCGTAGAGAATTCAATATTGAAGCAAACTGTAAACAAATCTATAATCGAAGTAAGTCAAATTTTACTGCGTCCTTATTCTAGAGGAAACATATCGTTGAATTCAAATGATCCATTTGAAGACCCTCTTATATATTATAATAACTATAGAGATTCGAGGGATTTAGATTTTACTGTTGTAGGATTAAAAATAGTAGCTGAACTCGTCAACACGACGTATTTTAAGTCTATTCGTGCCGTATTGGGTAAGATCGAGTTGGCTGCTTGTGATGGTTATGAACTTGGCAGTACTGACTATTGGAAATGTATCGCTGTAAATATGGCAAACACTGTTTTCCACCCAGTTTCTACTGCAAGAATGGGTAGGGATATAAGTTGTTCTGTCGTTGACAGTCGTTTGAGGGTACATGGCATGCATGGACTTCGAGTAGTAGACGCTAGTGTGATGCCGACCATCACAAGCGGTAATACATATGCTCCCACCGTTATGATTGCTGAGAGAGCAGCTGATTTAATAAAGCAGGATTATAATAAGTTTCCTCTGTAACCTAATTTGAAGCGTAAGTACCATTAAATTGCGCTTTAAGACTTCTAAAATTATTGTCTCTGTTATAATATAACAATGTGTGTTACATAATATTAAATGTCTATCATGTCTATCTCTGTAATTAATAACAAGGTTTGTTACTACTTTTTAGTCTGTCATTCTAAGTTATTACATTTTACCTAATAAATTAATTTATTATTTAAATACATTTTGGCTATTATTTTCACTCCAACCAAAGTTATACTTATTTTATTTTTATATATATATATTTTTAAACTAGTATTGTCCCATTCTTGTGCCAAAGTCTCTGGCCTTTGTGTGGTGCCTTCTCCGATCACCAATCTCCCGTTTATAGTTGTACTTATACATACACCTAAGTTAAACGTTATCACTATTCACACATTGACCCAGATTCCATTTTAAATAGATACAGTTAAAATTTACTGATGCAAAGTTAAAACATTTTCCCTTCCAAAGCCCAAGAGACCGCCCAAATGGATGCCAAACAAGTCGAACTACAAAACAAAACTAAAAATAACTTAACCAGTCCCAAATTCCCGGCAAATACCATAAATACGAGTAATAAAACAATTGTTAAGAGAAAAACAATGCGACTGAGACCAAATTAGGTACCTACCACAGTTTTTCGAGGTCTCAATTTTAATTATTTCCGTCATTTCGTCACCGGATCCGTCGGTAGAGGCACGACGTCGGCAAAATAAACAATGTCAGTACATTTGCTTCAGTATACAGATGTGGTGCAACAGGGCCGTATTTTACCAAGAAGATGGGAACTGTATCAAGGGAATAATTGTATTTCCTTGTACCTTTTTTTCTGTACTGTGCAGTCTTGGCTAGAAATAAACATCGCGATAAGATCCCTTGGGTGTTGTAAGAGGAGACTGAGGAATTAAATCATGAAGATGAGTAGCAACACTTTATATGCCACAAGATTCATGAACGATAAAAATGGAGCGTTTTAAGATATCGGTTGAGAAAGAACCGGCAAAGTCTAAGATTGATCGATGTCTACGGGGAGTTCCGTGTTCAGTAAGATAAATTGCAGGTTGATATGATGATTTTATCGAGGTTTTGGTTATCGATGTCGACATTTTTCAGGATTAATGCTGTAGTTATTCATTGGAAGTAACTTTTTGGTTTTAGGCATAAGTGTTACTTACAGTACACTCACATTTCACCAGTTATGGTTAAATCCCAAGTAATAGGGGGCGAGCCTATTGCCATCAACCAGGCATAAATCCAGATTCCAGGCTGCTACGGAGAAATTCTTAATGGGAATTCTCAATAACACTTTGCTCGACCTGGAAAACGAACCCAGAAGCTGGGAAACGACCGCTAGACTAACGATGCAGGTTTTATGTAATACAACCCCTATTTATTATTATAAACAAAGAAAGAACAGTTGCACCAAGTAAACAAGGAACTGTATTTTACTTACAAGATGACAACTACCAAGGGAGAGATCGAGTCTTGTTTCTTGATTCTTTTTGCCCTGGCGGAGCAGAATTTTATTACATAAATGGTAGAACAAAAGGAGTTGTGGTTTTATATAGCAGCAGTGATTTGTGATGTCTTGTCGTGGAGTAGAGCACCTGTTGTACACTTAATAAAAAAATACCAACCTATAAAATCCCACTGCACGGCAAAGATCCCTTCTTATGCAGAGTTTGATCACCACGCTTGCTCATACGGGTTGGCGATTACAGACACATATTAACTAAATTGTCTATTATATTTTTCATAGAAATGTAATTATTATTATGTAGTCATGTATAGTCGACCTCGTTATTGTTTTACCACCCTGTGGTTGGATAACAAAACCCGGCCAAGTGCGAGTCGGACTCGCGCACGAAGGGTTCCGTACCATTATCTATAAAACGAGCAAAAAAAATCACGTTTGTTGTATGAGAGCCCCCTTAAATATTTATTTTATTCTGTTTTTTAGTGTGTTGTTATAGCGGCAACTGAAATACACCATCTGTGAAAATTTCAACTGTCTAACTATCATGGTTCATGAGATACAGCCTGGTGACAGACGGACATACAGACAGACAGACAGCGGAGCCTTAGTAATAGGGTCCCGTTTTACCCTTTGGGTCGGAACCCTAAAAAATGACCTGTGCCCTGTTTATCAAAACTTACTTCAAACCTTGTATTATCAAATGCCATTATTTTGTTCACAAGTACCTACCTACTTTTATTAACCGACTTCTTCAAAAAGGAGGAGGTTCTCAATTAGTCTGCATGTTTTTTTTTTTTTTGTGTTTGTGTTACTCGATTATTTTTACACTTTCATTCGTAATTTTGTTTAGCAAAAACTTCTTTGTAAGTTAGAAATCATAACAAATCCTGAGAGTGTCCGGCGACTCTCTATTCCGTCTTACAAGTTTACAAGTGTCGTGCTTAGTACCGCAATAAATGTTTATATGCGATTTTCTTTTTTTAAATGATGTCAAAAGACAGAGATATGACCTGATGCCCGTGTCCCAACAGTGGGAACATTAAGGCTGATTATGAATATGGAGATGAGCTATGAATTTAACGAAAATTAATATTCTAGGTACCTTGTGAACGTGTAGACTTGTAACTTTTGATAAACAGGGCCCTGGTCTGACTATTTGTGATGATAAGATATTCTCAACCGTAGTCAAGTTTCAATTTATAGCTGGTCCAGTCTGAAATGACGAGCCCCATTATCACATTTTACGTACAGTCACAAGCACTAATATGTATACACTTAGCAACTTTTAAAATTGATTTTCTCCTACTGTATTGATAGTAATTTTATGTTATAACGAACATAGTATTTTGAAACCCATATTATTATGATGGAACCCAGGTTATTGAATTTTGCAGTGTAAACAAATTTTTGCTCGAAATTACGAGATACACTGTGCTTTAGTGAGCGTTTAACTTAAACTTTGTCGATACGTAACGGGTGCACTACAAGGAGAGTTTTTTTTTTTTGCTAGCCTGATCTTTTCCGCTCCTGGGCAAAAGCCTCCCTCCACACCTTCCAGTTTTAGCGGTATCTGTCCAGGTCATCCCGCCATCTCCTACGAAGCCTGCCGCGACCCTGCCTAGGCATAACAGGCTTGAATAATCTATCAGTTTCTTTACCAACTCGAACATAAAAATTGAATCGTTTTCTGTTCCGTTGTAAGTAATCGTGTTACTGAAAGTTGGGGGACTTGTGAAAGAAGTATGAGTTTCTCAAAAATTCAAAGAACAACAAGAGTACAAAGAATAGATGGAAGTAAAACATTTCATTTGTAAATAAGACGGTTAACCTAACAAGATTACAAAGAAACAAACAACAGACACAGTAACGTGCAACATTTGGAAGTAGAACAAATTCGTCCACCCCAAGGTTCAAGGAAACATAAATCCTCTCATTGTGACAAACGGCACTGAAGGAACTTGTCTAGCTTGTATGTTGCGAAGTTATAATTCTAACACAAATTGCATTAACAGAAGTTATAATTCTAACACAAATCTAACAACATTCTAAATAAAATACACCGCGTGTATTTTAAAGGTGCGGTAAGGGTATAGACCATCAAACTGAACATCTTCCTGCATGGAACCACGAAATCGCGAATATCAGCGATCGACTATCAACTGTCCCTTATAGAACCAACATCATAATCGCGAAAAAAAAAATAGTGTACCTACTCGACTCAAATAAATATGGGGCGGCTGATTGTTTCACACCTTTTTTAATACTTGCTGTATATATTTGCTTAAACTAATAATTTATAGCCAATATTACTTCCAACAAAAATTGGTACAGTCAACCGAACATCGCGTCGGTGGCAACACTTTCACCTTGTGCTGGCCTACCGTAGTATGGAGTTTCAATAGAACACGAGGCGAACTTTTACTGGTTTTGTTACCACTGTCGTGTGGTCTACTGCACCTGGTACCTATTGACAGTAGTGATATTTTTATAATAATTTACTGACATCACATTTCCTGCTGTTAACAGACGCCAATTTTTGCCTCGGTTTCCAATTTCTATATTTGGCTTCATTGTGATCTCATTATCTTTATCAATTCTAAGACTAAAACTTCATACTCAGATCTTTATAACAAAAAATATTCTTAATCTCACCCACTAGCGGCCCTGTCTAACCAAAATTGCGTATGCAATTACCAACACTATTCCTACACCGCAGCAACGACATTAGCGTGTACAATTTTGACAGGCGCTAACGAAATGTGCCGCCAGCCATGCATGCGACATCGCCAGGGGAAATATGCTTGTTGATTCGTACAAAGAGTGAGGTTCCATGATGAGCAGTCCGTATGTAGTATACGTTTACTAAAACCATGTGGACGGCATGAAATTTGGGCAGCTTTGTGTATTCTCATTTCAGGAAAGGCTCCATTTTGACCTTTTTTAAAGCCTGGGAGGACAGCCGGCAATTTCATATTTCACTTTTTTTGAACAAAACTTATTTGGAGCCTAAAAATGCTTTTATTTTTAGCTCCCGCAGGTGTATTACGAGGAATATGTAGTAGAGTATAATTGGGTAACCGGCGAAGCCAAAATAGCAGTATACAGTGTTTTGTCGTTTACGTTCTGTCTTAATAACGTCAGTTTATACGAAAATAACACGAAACAAAAGCTCGATGGCTCAGTTTCTGGTTTATTTTATTTGCTTTACATTAAGGCGTGTTCGTTTCGCCAGTAATTACTTAAAAATGTTTTGTCTGCGACCGCTACTAAGAAGTTGATCGAGATTAGGTTTTTAATCTCGATTTAGAACGGAATTAGTTTCGAGCTTACAGACTTTTAACACTATACGACGAAATTTTCTCTTACTGACACAGCTTGGCTTCACAAAATACGTAAGTAAGAAAAAACACACAACAACAATTTCGTCCTTCCACGAAGCCATGTGATTTCAGTATCCATCTACATAGTAGTTTTCATAAATATGTTTTGAAATCCAATTCCGTGGACTGTCAATAACAAGACATCGAAAATGTTAGGTATTTAATTTCAACCAACTTCCGGAAATCCTTGAACGTCTTCAGATGTTTATAATGATGGTTATTTAGATCAACATACATGCAATATTGATAGCTAGGACTAGGAGAGATAAAGAAAAACCGGCCAAGTGCGAGTCGGACTCGTGCACGAAGGGTTCCGTACCATCTATAAAAACGGCAAAAAATCTCGTTTGCTGTACGGGAGCCTCCTTAAATATTTATTTTATTCTGTTTTTAGTATTTGTTGTTATAGCGGCAACAGAAATACTTAGCAGGAGAACCAAGATGACCGACACAGCCCGAAGAATTGCCAAAGTTCAGTGGCAATGGGCCCACATTGCTCGCAGAACAGATGGCTGATGGGGTCGAAAGGTTCTGAAGAGGCGACAAGATGCAGCGTTGGAAAGCCTCTGACAAGGTGGACCGATGACCTTGTGAAGGCCACAGGAATCCGCTAGATGCGGGAAGCACAGAACCGTATCAAAATGGCGGTACTTGAGGGAGATTTATGTCCAGCAGTGGCCGTCTTTCGGCTGAAATGATGTTGATGATGATGATGAAACAAACGTAGGTTTGTAAATAAGGCTTACAACTATATTAGTAGCACTTCACTTCGCACTAGCTTGTCTAAATGAAAATAGTACTTAGAATTAGAAAGTGCCGTGTGCCCATAGTACTTAGAATTAGAAAGTGCCTTATGCCCACGTTGAAAACCGAGTCAAGGCATTTATTATCTCAAAAGCAAAGCGTGCTACATGATTCTTCCATCTCAAAATAAACAGTCCCAAAACTTGCAAAGAATTTAATAAAACGTATAAGAAAGGCTCGTAGTAGTGGCAAGTGTCGGTTTTCTCTTAATTATAAGGAAAGGAAGGGTCCGTGTCGCCATAAATCAGGTTTCGTGACGAAAATGCGGCTTTCAAACTATATACTAAACCATTCAATGATGGATAATGCAAACATTAGCGGATTAACCTACTGGCTGTGTTGCGTCAATTAGAATTTCTTTGGTTAATCTATGCATGTGTACGTAATCTATATCTATAAATATACAGGGTGTTAGGGTAGACACCGTTATCCTTGAAACTAGTGGTTTGGTGTCATCTATAATATAATTTTTCTATGGGACCAACTTTGAAATAGCGAAAAAATAATCAGCTGTTGCATACATTTTGTCGGTTTAAGTGAATACAAATGTATGGAACAGCAGATTTTTTTTTCGCGACACTAAACCACTAGTTTCAAGGAGAACGGTGTCTACCCTAACACCCTGTATATTTACGGCATAGCATGACATAACATTTTCTCAAATTACTGGATTTCCTACGCATCCAGTTCATCACTTCTTTAAATCAAAGAAGTATTCTCCCTAATTTTTACTTGTGATGAGTAAAAATTAGGGAGAATACTTTAATTTTCGAATAATTCTTCACCATACACACAAATAATACTTCACCAAGGGGTATCGTATTACCCAGTTATTGGGCTGTGGAGGTCAGATAAGCATTTGCTCCATGTAAAATACTGGTTCAGCTGCATCCAGTTAGACTGGAAGCCGACTCCAACATAGATGGAAAAGGCTAGGCAGATAATGAATAATTCTTCCATATTATATTCGGGCATCAGGTTTTAGAGAGCACTGCTGTATCACAATATTGACCGTCACCAAGCTCGTACCTAGATAAATTCTTGTTTCGATTTACAGTAACCGTAGGAAAATCAGGATACACACACGTAAAAAATCGGCTAGACGTCAGTTGATAAATGAGAAAAAAATCTTTTTCGCACTTCGTGCGCATATTGATAAATTACTTTCCGACGTCCCAGAAAATCTAGTGTGTCCCAAATACACCGCTGGTGTGAATCCTGTGCAAGATTTATAGCCATAGCTGGTAGGTAGGGACTACAGGAAAAATTAAAAAGAAGACACCTTGGGTAACTTTGAGGGAGGTAACGTACCAGGCTATCAGAGCACGTTGGTAGTAGAACCCAAATGTCGAACATCGCCCGGATTCGAGACACTCGATAGATTTATGCTTCCCTGGTAGTTGTCCATGACAAATGGAGGTTCCCATCGCCATGTCTGCTATTACGAACATTTAGAATTTATTGGAATAGATATGCGAATGGAGATGGTGGTGAATACAAATATTGTTTCTTCGCTTTGAATGCTTTTTCCCCATGCCATGCTAGTTTTCAGTCGAGACTAGAAACTTTGAAACAATCCGATGGTAACCAAAACAACAAACCAAAATTTTAAATAAAAAAATCAAGTAAACAAAAACAATTTACCGCTTTATAAGCATAAAACTAACAAGTGCCGAACACAATAGCTCTTACAAAAACATTTTGCGCGAACAAAGTCACGTAATAACACAGAAGCTATGAGGCATGAACTATTGACATGAGAAAATGAACAACTCCGAACTGACTTGGGCACGATGCCAAATTTTAATGACGACTGACGCCTCTCGCGGTCGGAAATTATTTGCAAATAAATGTTAGCCTTGACTCTTTGCTTTGCAAACTTAATTTACCCTCCCAACTCTCTTACTGACAACCCTATGCGTCAAACAGTCCTTATCATCAAAGCATAAGGCTCAAAATAACACAGCTCCTACATCTACTAGGGTTGTCAACGTAAATAAATTCTTGTATCTCGGTTCCAATCTAAAAATCGATCAAATATTACGTTCAGATGATTGTACAGTACACTTAAAAGTAAACGTAATAACAATTTTCATTATAATAGATGTACAGAATGAGCTTCGGTTGTCCTTAGAGACGTTTTGGAGTTCATAAATGTCTTGTATTTTAACGCAACGAGCTATAAAACGAATTTAATAATAAGTTTCAACACTGATAAAAATAATGGTGTAATTTATCAAACATTATGGCTTAACCTCATAGTTTAAAACAGCCTTTCAAATATAAATTCCTTTTAAAAGCTAAGCGAGCTCTGCAACCTTTAAAATTTCTGCCGTTTTTGTTTTACCTGTCAAAGCTTTGTATTAGAAAATTCCAATATCAAGTTAACCCTTGTACAATATCACGTTTCTTTCTACTTCTATATTTAGCTGGCCTTTATTTTTGTACCTCAAAGAAACTGACCTACCGTGGCACGAAGCGACACAAAACTATCAACCCTATATCTGATACCATTGCGTGCTTATTACAGGGACGTCAAATGTTGGTGCCAACGAAATGAGGAATGTATTGAAGATGTGTCGAGAAAGTAGTATATAGTTGGATTCTAGTGGAATCTGTAAAGGTATTCGGTGACTTGCGAAATAGGAACATACAATTTATTCGTTTACACTTACGAACGTGCAGCGATTTCATGATGGCGGGCCTGCCCGGTATTCCTACGTTATTAAAATTGATCGCTCGATGGGATTGTTAGGAGTCAATAAAGTAGAGTACATGAAGAAATATGGGCGAAAGTATTGTGAGAATTTCCTTTTGATGTCCTTACGGTAGTTGGACAAAATGTTTTTCTAACAAGCCGAGTGATTTCTGAGAATAAACTGGCACTTCTTTTTTTTGGGAGGTGGGTGTGTATGGAAAGTTTTGTGGAGAACGTGTTCAGTCCACGAGTACCTAAAAAGAACCTTTCTAATTTGACCTTTATGAAATTGTAGGTATTGTGTAAATTATTATTACCCAGCCTTTTACACCAACGTACAAAGGCTCGATGCGACGCGATTCTGGTAGAACAATCGAATTGAATCGGATTCGCGTAGCGGAACATGACGCGAGTCAGTACAAATGAATAACTGCGGTTTCGCTGCTATAATTTCGCAGCGGAAGTGATACCGGCGTAAAACATGTATTCTACAAGTTGTAAACATACTTGTCGAAAACCTTGCTGAAAAACAAGACACCACAGATAGACAAATTAAAAATCCGGAGTCACACGAAATCTGTTCGATTTGTGCCCTAACACCTGTGACTCAGTGAGAGCAGTGGTGGCCCAGTGGTAACGGCCACGACTTACGAGTTGTAGGTCGTAGGTTTGAACCCTGACAGGCGCTTTACTTTGTGTAAATTATTTCATCGCCACTGCTCTCAAAAACGGTGAAGGAAAACATAGTGAGGAAACCGGCATGTCCTAGAACCAAAAATTCGAAGACATGTGACATCTACCAACCCGCACTGGGCCCGCATGGTGGATTACGGCCCGCTCCCTCTCGCAGAGAGGAGGCCTGTGTCCCAGCAGTGTTTTTATTTGTCTATCTGTGGTGTCTTGTTTATACCATTTTAGTTGATTGACTTTCTTGTTGTTGGGTTTTAGTTTTTATTACTTTAATTTATAATATGACCCCGCGACTTCACCCTACCTCCCACCCTTCTAGAGTATAATAACCAACATCCACGCGGATGTCGGTTATTATATTCTAGAACCTTACTCGAGAACCACTCTATCCATTGGTGAATACAACATGAAATTCGGTGCAGTAGTTTTTGAGTTTATTACGTACAGGACGCGGCGGAGGACTTTGTTTTATAATAATTATGTAAGGATATAAAAATAGAGATAAATAATAAAATGGTTAAATGCCTTTTACTATTAAATCAGATATAATAAGATCAATGTAGCTTCAAATTGGTAGTCGCTTCCATGAACGTTACGCATAATTACCAGGAAGCGTTACCTATATTTTTATTTACCGTCACATTATCCTAAGTTATATCTTTTTACTTCTAGGAGCTCGTGAATAACAGCCGCACGGGTCGGTCCATCAGGTTAAGCTACGCTTGCCGGGTTGGGTGACCATCTTTACATATCGAGACTCCTCCGCGCCTCGGAAAGCACGTTAAGCCGTTGGTCCTGGCTGTCATTCATGGATCTTTTACAGTCGCTACGGGTCGTCAGAAGCCCGAAAGTCTGACAAGCAGTCTTACCCAGAAGTATCATATTACCCAGTTGCTTGGTTGTGGAGGTCATATTTTATAAGCTTTTAAGTTATTCGGTCATCCGAGAATTATCGATCGGCAACTCGGTAAAAATAAAGTCGTAGAGAGTAGTAGATACGTGTGACTGCAGCTGAGCTGTCACATAAAAGTAGAAGTACCGAATACCACAAATTGGTTTGTGCAGTTTTAATGGGACTATAAAAACGTGATCCCCTTTTTCTAAAGAATTGAAACTATTGGGACAAATAAAAAAATGCGTTTCAAAAGAATTCTGGCACCTGGTAAGTCGGTCATTTCAGTGTTAAGCAATTATGACCGGTAACTGGAGCAACATAATGGTTAAAGCCGCATACTCAAATCTTGCGGGATATTTTGAGAACATGCAAACGACCCGACGATACCTATTAACGTTCTTAAAACAACAGTATAACTTTTAATAGGCAACATAAGACGAAATTAAAGCTCAGCCAATCAAAATTCTCCTTGATTCTACACAAGCTACGTTAGACGCCATACAAATGAACTTTATGAGCACTCTACAGTCAACAGTCTTTTATTAGAAGAGGCCTGGAGCACAGTATAATAAATTAACAGTATTATATCTCGGAGGTGACCTTGAAATAATTACCTACAGCCGCTCCGTATATAAAGCTTCCGCGTCCGGGCGTAACTGCCGCGCACTTGAGATTGTTGCGTACTTATTATTTTTGCGTACTTATTATAATTATGCACTGAGATTTCGAAGAGCGTCGAAGCACGCTCCACACCCACCTTGTAGATATTTATTAATGTAATTAGTTATTATTTAACCGTGCTTGTATGTTGTGTTATGTCTTTTGTGTGTACCAAATAAATGTCATAACTATCTATCTATCTACATAACTATCTACTTACTGTTACTTATTTATACTGTGCCTGAAGTGGAATGTAGGTCTTTATTGATTAAGAATATTAATTTTTACCAGCATAAACTCATATCCAACCCTAGCTTCTGGCGATGTCTTTGTCTGCGTGTTCTAACATAAAAGATAATCATAATGGCACTGGCCAATAGTGTGGCTTTCTTTCGGTAAAATATTTTTGTAATCGGATCAATACCTACTTCCAGAGATAACACGAGAAAAATTGTGCCTCATCTAAATAAGTAGTTTAGACAGGACAAAATCTCCCCTCTCTCTGGGCCTAGATTTGTGCCTGGTTGATGGCAATAGGCTTGCCCCCTATTACATGGGACTTAAACATAATTGGCGAAATGTTGGTGGACTATAAGGCACACCTCTGCCTAAACCTCCGGGGATTACAGGCGTGACGTTATATTATGTGCATTATGATAAAGCACAAAATTTGTGTTTTTGGACGACGAAGTAAAAAACAACAACATCGTCACTGGTTTCCTGGAAAAAATAAATGGCGCTACTAATGTGTTAGAAAATCGTTTTCACCTATTTAGAGGTAAGAGGAACACGGTGTAAAGTTCACTCATCCTCTATAGAAACGGGAGGATCCTCCGACTAGTCTGGTGTTGTGTCTGGCGGGCAACTGCCCAACGATAGATGACGGGATCTAATATACATATATGTCCATTGCGCGGTAAACTCTAATTGCGCGATTCAGGATTTTGTGTGACGTGAGGATTTTAGGTGAAGTCAGGTCGCGTTGCGTAGTTCGCATGTAGCAGTGTAGATGCGGCCACATCTATCTTATGCAATCCAAAAATAATATCCTAACTAATATTATTAATGCGAAACTGACTTTGTTGGTTTGTTACGCTTTGACGCTAAAACGGCTGAACGGATTTAGATGAAATTTGGCACATGGGTATAGGATACTTCTTATCCTGGAATAGGATACTTCTTATCCTTATAGACTTACGCGGGTGAAACCTTGGGGCGCAGCAGAGCTAGTTTACTATAAAATTATTATTGGTCCCGACCCCTCTCTCTCCCTCTCCTGGATGGCTGCTTAGTTGAAAAGTTTCCAATAAAATGCTGAAAACCGCTCCAAAACGAAGCCGACAGTAAACTGCTGTTAATAATTCATGCTTACATTGTCTGGTGCGGTGAACACAAACATTGGAGGAATTTTCCCGCTAATACTAAACTACCAGTATATATACCTTTCTTGAGTGTAGTGTGAATAAGGGAGGAGGTACGTATCTTAGTCTTTAACAAAATATTAGAGTATTTTTTTTGTTTTTCTTATATTTATTAATCCGTATTAACTTTTAATTTCAAATCTTGTTATTAATCATCTTTGGAATACTGGGCTTTTGAGTAATACCGTGTAAAAATTAGATGCTCTAAAAATGTGCTGGAGAAGAATGCTTGGGATCTCATGGTCAAAATTCCGCACAAACGTCTCCATTCTCCAAGAACTCGACATCAAACGAATCATGTACCGATAAGCACAATATTTTTGCGTGTGTTACATTGCAATCTATTTACTATAAACAGTGAATTTTACACCAGAAACAAAGGATAATTCCCAGATTTTTTTTTTGCACAAATTTTGGCGTAGATTACGGCTTCGTGATGTGGGTTTTTACGCCCTGTATAATAACACCATAAGTTCTCATTTATCTGTGAACAATGTAGAAATATCCAAAAGCATTTATGATAGTCTAGAAATTCTTTCCTAGTTTTACCCTTTCTTCTCTTTTTATGTAGATCCTAAGATAATGCTTTATGTGTGTATGTATTTATTGTATATGTAAATGCTTTTAGCGATAAGACCACTCATTGATTTTCTAAAATGTGTGTGAGTATTTTATCTATCTACTAGTATCTATCTTCTTCTTTAAGTTATCAAAAGATACCACAATGTTTCTATAACATCTATATGTACATACAACTTCTGACTGCTTCGTTAGTCTAGTCGTCGCAAGTGGTACAGCTGAGAATGAGTTACTTCGATTCCCAGGTCGGCCAAAGTGTTATTGTCAGGTTTCTCAGTATGATGACTTACCCTCTATTACATGGAACTTAAACATTACTGGCGAAATGTGGGTTAACTATAGGTTCACCTCTGTCTAACCCTTTGGGGATTACAGGCGTGATGTTATGTTATGTTAGATGCAACTTCATATTTTAACAAAATCACACACGTAACTACAAAATGTATTGAAGTTATGACTCAGTTTAACTTACAAACTGCTCGTTTTACGAGTACAACCATACTTATACGATTTTTATTTTTGCAATAAAATGTAACAAATCAAATATTTTCGATGCGTTCGTTCAACTGCTGTTTTTATGGGTACTATGATTTACATGCAACTATAAAAACGAAAAGAACTTACGAAACTAAAAAATACTGTATAGTATTTGAAATTAGAAATATGTAGGTACACACACTGTAAACTTCAATACATTCTTTAGGATATAATAGAATACTCAAGTTTTATGGGGAAATGTGTTAAATGTTACAACAAATCTTAATCAATCTTTATGAATTTTACTGTGTGTACATTAATAATAAAATAAATAAACAAAATACCTTGCGATATTTTGCAATTCAATGCAAGAAAATTTAAATCTCTTTTATAAATTACACTTTGTAAACAAGAATAATTACAAATTAGAGGATTATATCCAATATAAGAATGCTTGGAAAGATCCTGGTCCTGCTCTTTAAGATAATCTAGAGTCTAGACAAAATCAAACTGGTTGGTTGCTAACTTAATTTTAGTATAAATTAAGTACCTATATATATTTTTTTTTTACATTCTGTGGTTACTCTCACATAGTGACTTATTACAGGAAAATCAAATACTATTACAATAGTTAATTGATTCAGGCGTGACTTTACGGAAATCCATTATAAAATACAATAGACACGTGTTTCACGACGATTCATTGACGATTGACCAATTGCAAACCAGAACGCGACGTGTTACCACACCGAGCGCTGGATGCAAAGTCGCAAAGTATCTTTGCGTCCACGTCGCGTTCTGGTTTGCAATTGGTCAATCGTCATCCTGAGGATGCCTCGTTGAGAGGTGAAACACGTGTCGATTTCTTACAGGGTTTTTTAGGACTCTTGAAGAATAGTCAAGCGGAATAGGTTACTAAATATATCTACGTCTATTGTATTTTACTATTACAATGTTCGTTTAGGAATTTCTCAGTAACAGCCCCGTGTTTGGATTTATGGCCGGTTGATGGCAATAGGCTCGCCTATTAAATTGGACTTAAAATATTACTGGTGAAATGTGGGTGTACTAATAGGTGCACCTCTGCCTAACCCTTCGGGGAATACAGCATACCATAATTATACTATTTCGCACTTACTTTATATTAGATACTAGCTGCGCCCCGCGGTTTCACCCGCGTAAGTCTCAATCCCGTGGGAATATCGGGATGAAAAGTATCCTATGTGTTAATCCAGGTTATAAACTATCTGTTTGCCAAATTTCATCCAAATCCATTCAGCCGTTTTTGCGTTTTTGAGTAACAAACATCCAAACACGCAAACTTTCACATTTATAATATTAGTAGGATTTGTTTCAAGCACATTCTAACGAACTAGGTCTTATTATCTATCGAGTGTACTACGTGAAAGCGACAAACGGATGAGCGTATAACGCTTGTGCGACAAAACTGTACTGCGAATAACCATAGTTCGAATGTACGCTAGTGCGAATAACTGAACCTCGATATCACACTAGTGCGACAAAAGATTGTGCGACAATAGTGCGACACCACGGTGGTGCGACAAACGATTGTACGACAGTAAGGGAGTGCTATAAAGGCGATTAGTATGGATAACTAAGACCACCATTGAGAAAAAAAAGTTGATAACCAATGAGTCCAAACACGATGGTGCTA
The DNA here is from genome assembly GCA_948473465.1 of Lithophane ornitopus. Lineage (NCBI taxonomy): Eukaryota > Metazoa > Arthropoda > Insecta > Lepidoptera > Noctuidae > Lithophane > Lithophane ornitopus. Next base: position 12,385,240 of record OX419622.1, on the reverse strand, counting down.
TCTTGGTTATTCGCAGTACAGTTTTGTCGCACAAGCGTTATACGCACATCCGTTTGTCGCTCTCATGTAGCTCTTATCTATCTGTAATTGTAAAAGGAATTACAGTTAATTTCCTTAATATAATTAGTTTCGCAATCTGGAACATGTCATTCCACTGAGATATCTTATTAACTTAATGATATCGTTTTTCCGTCAAAGTAAAATCAAATTGGATTAGTTTTACTTTGAAAACGATTTTTTCATTGTTTTTGCTTTCCTTGAATCTTGGATTTATGTATTTTTATAATCTCTAGATTCATAATCATCATCATTTCAGCCACAAAACGTCCACTGCTGGACATAGGCTTCCCCCAAGCACCTCCAATTTATTTATTTTGATTTAAATTTCGAAAAAATTCTACTCGCTGTCGATTGATAATGTACCTAAGAGAATGGTGGAGAATGGTGGTTTTGTTAAATAGATCAATGATTATAAAGAGCATATCTGATTATGAAAAAAACTTGATCCTGTACTGTCCTGAGTTTGATCCTCAGGTCAGGTAAAATGTTATTGCTTTCTTCAATTAGGGATTTTCCACTAGCATCCTGCAGTCTGGATTTTTTTCCAGTGAATGGCAATTGTATCACCTCCGGTGGGCGAACACCTCTGCCTCTTCTGGGAATACAAGCGTGCTGATATGTTTAGTTGTTGGCATAAAATAAACTTACAAAACCTTTACGCTGTCCCACTCTTGGGCAAACGCCCTCCACTCCTTCCATTTTTCTCAAGCCCGCGCGTCCTCCTTCCAGCTTTGACGGAACCTATCCAGCTCGTCCCGCAATCTACTTATATGATCTGTCGCGACTCCGCCCCATAATCAGCCTATAATGTTCCCACTGCTGGGACACAGGACTTCTCTCTTCGAGTGGGCTGTAATATACCACGCGGGCCCAGTGTGGGTTGGTAGATGTCACATGCCTTCGATTTTTTGGTCCTAGGACATGCCGGTTTCCTTACGATGTTTTCTTTCACCATTTTGAGAGCAGTGGTAAAGAAATTATTTACACAAAGTAAAGAGCCTGGGTGGGTTCAAACCCACGACCTACATCTCGTAAGTCAGGGCCGTTCTCACTGAACCACCACTGCTCTCGACCACGCCTCACTGTCTCAAAAACTTACGAACAAATTATGTAAATATGTTATGTAAACAGGGCTAAACATTTAAATTGCTTCCAAACTCACTTCCTGATTAGAATTCTTTTCCTATTGACAAAAATAGCAAAAAAGGATGAATAATTTAAATCTCTGTATAAGGAAGGGATCGTTTTGGACCACAAATAAGATATTTACTAAATCGTCCGACCCTACTTATCTTCAGATTTACCTACCGTGAAGGTAATCAAATCGAGACGACTGAACCCTTTGCACACAAACGGTTTTTCTAATTTTATGTTGAACCCTTTAAGGAGGGATAATCTATTAGCTTCATCTAAAGCCAAAGTGGACTCAGGAAACTGCTCACTAAACATATTCAGTAGTTGCATCAATAATGTTGTCTTAAAAACTGGATTTAATAAATACTGCCTTTTCTTTTTGACATTTCCATACCAATTTGCAATTTGAATGTTATTTAATTCAATGTTCGATCTAATGGTGGATCCACACAGCCTGGCAATACGTAGTGTTACCTTTAGAAGCCAGCAGGAAGTGAGTTTGAAGACTATATTTAAAACACTAGCTTTTCCCCGCGGCTTTACCCTCGTGGATGTCCGAAAATATCCCACGGGAACTTACTACCGGGATTAAAAGTACCCTATGATTTAATTCAGGTTATAAACTATCATCATCATCAGCCTATAGCAGTCCACAAATGGACATAGGCCTCTCCAATTGCACGCCATTCAGCTCGATTCTCGGCAACTCTCATCCAACTGCCATCCTGCGAAGATCGTCGCTCCACCTAGCCTGAGGGCGTCCTACCTTACGTTTGCCGATTCACGGTCTCCACTCAAGAACTCGTTTACCCCAACGGTCATCGCTACCAACTATCATGTGCCAAATTTCATCCAAATCCGTTCAGTCGTTTTTGCGCCAATCCGGAACATACATCCAGGACAAACAGACAACAATGTTAAAAACTATATTTTCGGCATTAGAACTTTTTTCAAAATTTTTCAATGTACAGTTTTGACTTCGTTACTATTGTATTATATTTAATTTATAGATTAAAGTAGGTATATGAAGAAAGCTGCTGATGTACCCAGAGAATACTAATTACCTAAAAAGAAGTCTGATAATGGCGCAATGCAGATAAGACCAACATCCATCTGTAATTGAATGTGGGTCTGAATAAATATACTGCCTGAAGTAATCCAGGATTTAGACGAAACCTAATTTGTTAAGCTAATAAAACTGCCTAAATTCTCAACGAGACACTTTAACAGACGGAGAAGATTTCCACGTAGTGTCATTATTTCACAAGTATCAATCAAATCCAGCATTTTCGTGTCTGAATAAAACAGCGACATTTTATTTTCCACCAGGACATTTACTTCATTATCCTCGCTATGTAGGGCCGTATATTTTATTTTATTTTATGGCTACACCCGGTCGTAAAAGTGAAATGAAGGCTTTTTGACCTTTCATTGCATTCCTGAACAACAACGGTTTTCGATTTCAAGTCTTCTAAATTAATAGAAGAGATTTCATTTATTACCAATCTCGGAAACGATTTGGCGAGTTTTTGTAACGGTGTCAAAACAATGAAAGGTTAAATTAAATTAGCTGGCGAAACTGGGTGACGTGATGGGTTATCGATAATTAATGACGAAAAATACATAATCCTTACTATTTATATATTTCATTTTATTTTATAATCCTAACTAATATTTTAAAAGTGAGTTTGTCTATTTGTTTGTTAAGCTTTCAAGCTAAAATGGCTGAACGGATTTGAATCAAATTTGGCACAGGATACTTTTTATCTCAATATTCCCACGGGATCGAAACTTACGCGGGTGAAACCACGGGGCGCAGCTAGTAAATAATAACTGTAAACTTTAAAAATTATGTAAATAAAACGATTAAATGTTTATAAAATTAAAACTCTTAACTCATTCATTCAGACCGCTGGTATTAGGAGTTTGGAATACCTATATATTTTTTAATTAAATCGTGCGTTTAAATAATATAAGTGTACCCATACGTACACGTTTGTGAAGTTTCGACGGCAAAAATATAATTTGCCCTTGTATACAATAAGTACGATGGACGGGTTCCGGTTTACCTTTATTTGGCTTAATATCAATATTTTACATGAAATGACTCATCTCACCTCCTCGCTCCGATACCTCACAGATTTGATCACACGCGGTATTTATTCATAAACGACCCCGACTAAATTATAAATGAATAATACCTAAGCTTTCTTATCATTACGTGTACCTACTTTAATTTTAAGAAAAAAAATACCCTACGTTGCAATGAGCAACCATATTGTATTCCGATATTGATGTTACAATGTATTCAATTGTTGTATTCCGATATTCATGTCATCTTCAACTACGTAACATCTTTTTAAGCTTTTTTGTTAAATTTTTTTGCCTATGGCGAAAGCTTCTGGGTAGCCCATGAAATTCAAATTTTCTTACGTTTTTTTGCAATTTGCATAAGTTCATATAAGTGCCAAATGTCATGATTTCATGAAATAGTCATTCAATACACTTATACAGTTGTATTGCTTATTGTTATGTTTATAAATCCTAATATCCATATTTGTTACGGTCGCGAATTATATTTTAATCAACAAACAACCTGACACCGACCTGCAAATTGCAAAAAACGTAAGAAAATTTGAATTTCGTGGGCTACCTTATCGCATGCCCCTTAATTCTAAGAAATGCTGTAATTGGAAATGAGTTTTGACAGAAAGAAGGAAAATAATAACATATTATTGTTGTGGCTTTGTTTTTCATTCATCAAGCTAAAATGTTCCTGAAAATGTAAATTGCTGTAGACGTAGACGATAAACTGTTTATATTTTAATATCAAATGTCCAACTGTGCATTACCTTTGTTGTGCAATCGATTTTTAACTCTATTGTATTTAATTCAGGGTTCATTCTCGCAGAGTTGATAGCATTTCTTTTGATGAACAGTTGATCAATACTGACCTGAAAACCGTATGTATTTATAGATATCAGATTATAAATATGTTTATTTCTTTTAAAAAGATTTACAATTCCAGTCTAATTATCTTGTAGGTATCCCGTCTTGAGCAAGTGTGGTGATTATTGCTCGTACCTTCTTTGTATGAGAAGAGGCCTTTGCCCTGGTGGGACAATAATAGGCTGTATTATAAAGAGGAAAGCTTTTTTTTGTTTATTTGTATCGATTAGGCTCCGAAACTGCTGGACTGATTTTAACAATTTTTTCACGAATAGAAAGCAAAAATATCAGCAAAATTATCATGTTCTGTTTTTTTTTTAAAAGTAAATTAGAATTTATTTTTAAATAAATTTAGATCCTTAAGAAAATTGCATTAATGTAACCCAAAGTAGCAGAATTTTGCCTATAAAATTCATTATTTGGCGTGCACTGAGAAAACTATTGATGATACATAAACATTATGTACTACATGAGTAAAGTACTCATTATTACCTACAAAGAAGTCCGGAGGGAATATATCTTACTATCAAAGTTAAGTCACAATGGCAGCTTTTGAGTTCTATTAGAACGCCGGTAGAAACAAAAGTTGGTTACATTCGTATCGATAACTAATTCTTCGTTTTATCATAAAGGGTATTTATGTAGTATTGCGGGGCACAGCTAGTCATAATATATTCTAGTAATATATTGTATCTATAAGATCACCCCTCGGTCACAACACAATATAGCACTCACTGACTCAAGACATCCTAGAGCAAGGTTACACGCTCAGTTTGGCGTCAGTCTGGTCCATCAGGCTGGTCAGAATGATCGTGTAACTCACGGATTTATAGACTGATGGTCCAGACTGATGAAAATTAATTATTTTAAATAATTTTGTCAGTCCGTTTTGAATGATGAAAGACTGATGGGTGAATGATCGTGTAAACCGCTCGTATCATTCTCGCGTCAGTCACCGTCAGCGACGCAATGCAGAAGGACGAGTCAAGCGACATAACTACGAGCGCGCCGCATTTCATTCAATAAATTAAGATGAGTGTGTCTCTTCTTTGTAGCCAGCTTCTCATCCATCGCTCTCTTTTTACGCGTTTCTTTAGCAGCAACGCGATAATTATCATAGCACACGCTTTCTTTTTCCTTAAAATATCCATGACTAAGCACTGATTTAAATTGAAAACAGACGGTCAGCTCCGAAGTCTAACGGCCACTGGCGTACTTTTCATCAGTCTGCTGTCAGTCTAGATTGAACGTTTAACCGTGAAAATCATTCATCATCCCGGCTTCAGTCAAGTCAATCCATACTGATAGACTAAACTGACGCCAAACTGAGCGTGTAACCTTGCTCTAACTGGAAGCCCGTTGCGTATAAAACTTCAAGCATCAACAAAAGTCGATAAATCGACTTTGTCGCACTCGACGCTAACAACGCATGATGCATTTCGTAAATACACATCATTATCCTCGCATTTCAAAAACAAACAACGAATGTATAAAGAGATACTAAGAAACAAGAGGGGAAAAGGTTAAAATAATGAGTTTATTTGTTGTAGTGAGTAAGCCTTGTATCCTTGTACATACGGTTTCTGAGAACGCAAGCTTGCATTCGGAGCTCGTAAGAGTCATACGTCACGTGTTGTTGTGACTAACTTTAGAGATACATGGTTGCTAAGTTAGTACAACTTGCAAATTTTTTTTTATAACACCATGCTTGTTTTCGCCGAAGGGTTCGGCAGAAGTGTACCTATTACACCCATATTTCGCCAGTTATGTTTATGTCCCATTGACTTAATAGGGGGCAAGCCTATTTATTTTAACCGGGCAAAAATCTAGATTCAGGCTGCTACAGAGAAATTCCAAATGGAAAAACTTAATAACAGTACTATTCCCAACCTGGGAATCGAACCCACGTCCTGGTGCTCAGTAGTAGTGCGCCTGCGACTACTACACCAACGAGGCAAAAATCTGCTATTAAAAAGATCATTAGCAGCTACTATTATATTCCTTTGCGTGATAGAGCTCGTCCGGAGGACTTTGACGCTTTGAGAGATTATATTACTATAATCTACCGCCAAAGCAGCGCTGCTTGTTCTGGTTAATCAACCTGCCTATTAAGCAGTGATAGCCTAGTGGTGTGACCTTCGGACTGCCAAGTCATAGGTCTCGAGTTCGAACCCAAGACACGCACCTCTGACTTTTCAGATTCATGTGCGTATTGTATTTATCCCTTGCTTTAAAAACTGTGAAGGAAAACATCGTGAGGAAACCGGCATGCCTGAGAGATTCATAGCATGGTCGAAGTAAGTTATTGATTTCAATAGGTACTAACAAACAAAACATTGAAAACCAAGCAATGGGAAACATAGTCATCAAAAGGAAAAAATATGAGTGTTTAACTTGTAAAAGTGTTATTTGATAACCGACCCTATTGTTTATTCTCAGAATTTCTTTTCGCAATAGCAATTGTATTAAGTAAATATTTAGTAGCGATGCCCTTTTTAATTCGAGCTCGTAGCTAAGTAATAACAGCCGCACGGGTCGATCCATCAGGTTAAGCTACGCTTGCGAGTTGGTCCGTGGATGGGTGTCCATCTTTACATAGCGAGACTCCTCCGTTCCTCGGAAAGCACATTAAGTCGTTGCTCCCGGCTGTCATTCGTTGATCTTTGACAGTTGTTACGGGTTGTCAGAAGCCCGAAAGTTACTGGGTTGTGGAGGTCACATAGGCTCCATGTAGTCGCTCCATGTAAAATACTGGTATTCAGCTGCATCCGGTAAGGCTGAAAGCCGACCCCAACATAGTTGGGAAAAGAGTAGGTAGATTGACTTTGTTTTCAGACCATCCCAACCATATGTAGTCTTATCCCTGTGTACATTTACTATAAAAGACAAGCCCGGGCATGAATTTAAACTATTCTGAACAACGACACAATGAGCATTTTATTATGATGCGTCGTGACTCGTGAACCGGAGTTTCGAAACTATCCCCCGGTCTTATGAGCTATGTGGAAAAGTGCCACCATTAAATTTTAATAGGAGTTATTAATTATGCGTTGCGCGGGTGACCAAATCCTAACTTTAATAGAATATTTAATACTAGCTGCGCCACGCGGTTTCACCCGCGTAAGTCTCGATCCCGTGGGTATATCGGGATAAAAAGTATCCTATGTGTTAATCCAGGTTATAAACTATCTGTTTGCCAAATTTCATCCAAATGCATTAAGCCGTTTTTGCGTGATTGAGTAACAAACATCCAAACACACAAACACACAAACTTTCACATTTATAATATTAAGTAGGATAGCAGGATTATTAAATGCGAAAGTGAGTTCGTTTCTTTATAAGATTTTCACGCTAAAATGGCTGAACAAATTTTGGAAGAAATTTTGCACATACGGTATACCTTTTTTATCCCGACATTCATGGTACGGGATTGAGATTTATGCAGTTGAAACTGCGGGGCGCAGCTAGTTGCTAATAATGCTTTATTCGCATCATAGGAAGATGGTAGTTTAAGTAACATAAAGCCGCCTAACTACTTTTGTAACAAATAAGATCGTTTTCACATTGTCCGATGAATCGAACCCAAAAACTCGTGCTCAGCAGTAGCGCTGGCGGATAAAAGACTTACTTGGCAGTCTTATTCCCATAAAAATATATACAACATTTTTTTTTTAATGCTAAACCCGAAAAGGGGTCATTGTACTCATCATTTTGAACAACTTTTTCTATGGGAGCAACATTGAAATCGCGAAAAAAAAATCAGCTGTTCCATACATTTTGTCGATTTAAGTGAACACAAATGTAGGGAACAGCTGATTATTTTTCGCGATTTCTGTGTTGGTCCCATAGAAAAAGTTGTTCAAAATGATGAGTACAATGACCCCTTTTCGGGTTTAGCATAAAGAAAAAATAATGTTTTATAACCAAAACTACTGTATTTCTGCACGTTAGACTTACTCCTTGTACTTAAAATCCGCAGACGAACCGCAAAGTACGGCGCTAACCGTTCGTACCGCGTGTTCCGGTCTGGCCCGGACTTGTATCAGACTCGCCGATCAAATTGATAGCTGTTATTACCGAAATCTCCACACATTTAGTTGGTTGAACCTTAAATAATTTGCCTTTTCACCAATTTGTAGGTGTAGGTAGATATGTTGCAGATTAACAAAATAATGTGGTTGTTTATTAGGTAAAATATATACATTTACATCGGGTAACTTATTATACTAAATATAATATACATTTACATCGGGTAACTTATTATACTAAATTAACTAAAAGGACTAACTAAACCAATAATTAAAAAAACCGGCCAAGTGCATGTCGTACCATGCACAATGAAGGGTTCCGTAGTTGGGATGAATTTATAAAACAAACTTAACATTGTAGTTGAAAAACTTGTTCTTCGATACAGAATGTATGGAAGAACATGTTTTTTACAGCTGCAAATTTAAGTTGGTCGATTATTACTCGGTAACTTGTGGAGCCTACGTAGCGGTGATAGTTTTCCTTTTAATTTCGTTATATATACTACTGCCGTGAATTTTTTCAATCCAAACCCAACCATTTAGCTGGCAGGAGGGGGGGACACTTGGCTCTAACAAAAATGAGCACTTTAAAGCTTAATATTCCGCAAACGATACCCCACACCATGGGATTGACGAGAAAAAAAAACCATCCCCACTGTACGTGTAGCGGAGGTACCCTAAAAAACGATTTTTCTTATCACTTTGTCGGCGTCGTTTATATGTATATCCATACCAAATTACAGCTTTCTAGTACCAACGGTCTCTGCGCTAAGCCGCGGACAGACGGACATGGCGAAACTATAAGGGTTCCTTGTTTACTACGGAACCCTAGAAACGAAGGGACCGTTAGGCGTCGAAGTATTCGTCCGCATCGCTGTCATCCGGAAACGTGCCCAGAAGACTGGCAGCATTACCACGTTGAATTGAAATGGTAATTCTTTGGCCAATGATTGATTCGCTTAGCCGGACAATTGCCTTTTGCGAACGGCCTACGGAAACTGAAAAAACCGGCCAAGCGCAAGTCGGACTCGTACACAAACGGTTCCATACCACCGTACAATATTTATCATGAAACACGTCTCCAGCATGAAAAAAATAACATAAAATAATTATAAAATTGAAAACCCCCCTTTTATTTTCACTTTTTATTGTTTTTGTTATGTTGTTATATCCACAATAAAATACAAAACATTTTAACACATTAAAATATACCTACTTTATTCTTATATTCATCTCCTGCCATTTATAAAAGAAATAAAGGGTGGTGTTAACTTGCTTTCTGTTCTCAAGTTTCGTTTTAGCTGTTAGCTAGCGATTTATTAGAGTCGATCGCCTTTCAGACTCCGATGACCATAAATCTAGATTTTCCTTAGATCGATCTGAAAAAGAAGAAACATTCTATAACTCATTGTAAGTATAATATTATCTAAATGATCTGTTAAACTATTTGAAATTGCTACTAAGTTAAAGAAATATATTATGTTTACAAAATAACGACAAAAGATGTATAGTTTACACGTGTAGGTACTGTTTATTAATAAAAACTAAGTAGCGCTTACATCAAGAACAATAGTAGCATGGAATAATTAAAACCTTTCTCCATCACTATGAAACGGTACGGTAGATGTACTTCGAACAAAAAAGTCAACTAAAAAGATGTAAACAAGACATCACAGACAGACAAATTAAAAATCCGGAGTCACACGTGTTTTTAATTTGTTTTAATTTTTAATTTGTTTGTCCCGCTCTCACTCAAGCCGCGCGTAGTACGGTGCGAGTGAGATATTCTTAATATTAATTTAAGCTGGGATAGTATAATACATTTCAAAACTGCTTAACCTTATCATCCTCCGAGTGCATCTGCAACCATAGTCCCAAAATGACGTCCTTCCATTGTGCCCACCCTAACAATGTAAGTTCGACTGGCGACGGAAACTGTTAGTGCCTTTGCCTCTTCCTGGAACCCAACAGTTACTTATTACTTTTACTTCTGCTATTTATGTATCCGCTCCGGTTTTCCTTCGCGAGGTGGTGTTTTATAGATTAAGTCTTTGATCCCAAGTGTTTTCCAGCCTGTTCTCGAAGTTTACTTGATCAAAGAATGGGCTGTTTGGTTATTAGAGTTTGAGTTTAACTGTTGCAGAACCTATCCCTAAAAAGTTGTGGTATAAGTTCAATATTGTTTCAATAAAACTCTTGATTACTTCTTAATATTTGTATTTTAATTTTCCGTCTTTTTCTAACGATTTTCGTCTTACGGCCTTCAATACTTGCAATTTTATTGTAGCTAGTAACAATTTATTTAGTCCTTTGACGAAACTAGCCGTAAATAAATAATTACTAGCAACAATAAAATTGCAAGTAATGAAGGCCGTAATCTTAGCGGAAGCTAGCTATAGACGCGGGAGATAATTATGCACGTGTGCGCAGAGAAAGCCATGTCGAAACAATCGTAGACAAAACGATCTGACGGCGAATATTCCATGGTTAAAAAGTCCTGTCGTCGAAACAAACAAATGCGAACCATTCTGTCGGCGAAACATACATAGGTGAAATGTTCTATCGACGAATATCCGCCTTTACACGAAAGGCGCTTTCGCGCGTGAAAGGCCATTCACGCAGGAAAGAACGCGCGTGTAATGATAGAAAACGAGAACGAGAAAGCACGTGCGAACCGCTTGCTCGCGCTTTCATGCGTTCATGTCTGTGCGCTTCGAACATAACAAGGCACATAAAAATGGATAAAAACAATCACACACGATTGCGCGTGCAAGCTTTCCCGCGGTCCAATCGTGCACACTCCGATCGCGAGTGAAGGCGCGTGTCGTGTAAAGGCGGCTAATCTTTCAAAAACGAAACGTCCTGTCGGTGATCAGTCCAAAGGATAAACGACTGTCGGAGAACGCTTTCAGAATCACACAGGTGCAATCTCTTCCCTCACTCCGATAGTCCGTAGGTCCGTAGTAGGTATGCAATGCAGTGTACAGTATACGTATGACAAAATTCTTTGATTTCCAAGTCATTTAATTCTTTTACAATTATTACACGTCCAATTGAAGAATCCAAAACTTGATTACAGACGTAGAAAGTATTCTTTAATTTTAAGTATTTCCTGTTTAATTAGGCTTCGTATGTGCTATGCCAAGTAAAGATTAAGTTAGCTCCTTTACTGACCCTTCCTTTCCTTTTCCTTTTCTGTCTTTTTTTTTTTTTTTCATTGCAATATGAAAGGAGACGAAGAGTAGGTACTTTACTTTGTACTTAGAGTTACCTTAACCATCACGCTCGAATTCCTCGAAAGGTTAGATAGAGGTGTACTTACCTAATAGTACACCCAGTTTATCTTAATAATTATCAGTTAATTACATGAGAAGGCAAACCATTGAACCATTCTGTTAAATATTTATTCCCGATGGAAACCGTTCGCTTTAATTTATTGTACACCTTTTCTTTGATGGAATAAAAAAAATAGTTTTCTTTCAAGAAAAGTCTATGTAGGTATTTACTTTTACCCTATCCCTAATAAAAGAAAAATAAGTATTTCGTTCAAGTTTCATTTTAACTTTCCTTATTTAATTATTTCGTTTTCTTTTTTACTTTTATTTTATTATCTGTTCGCGTATGGCTAGGCTATGGTAGGGCTGAATAAGTAGCAGATGACCCCACCTATCCACCATTTTCATATGTTCAACGTTCTGCCAAACACCCTGTATTTTGTTCAAAAAGTTTTCAAAATTATATTGAATAAGATTTATTATAGTTTATTTTCTAATTAAACATGCTTGAGTTATTTTAAGCTGTCTTATAGAAAAAAAATTGACAATCACTGCTTTTTAAAATCCCTTTTATGATTTTTGTTATGTTTTATGTTAGTTTTCAGTTTGATGTGTGACTGGTGGTTATTATAATTATCTTGCAAAAGCCTAAAATGCACTTAGATCTTACTAGATGTACAGTTGTAATAGCAATCACGTCATTTGGTTTAAATAGGTTAGTTTTATTATTTGTCTTTTATATAGATTCTTTTCCATTTTGTGAATGTGAGAACATTGTAGGCTTATTGGACTGTAGATTTATTGAACATCTATTTTGTTAAGTACCTGGTACTTACTTGTTGAAAAGCCTAAATTGTCCTCCCATGCCTACTAACACTGTAATTTGAAAATATTGTAAAAGCCAATTATTTTTAAAAGAGTAACCGTGGAGTTTCTTGCCGGCTCTTCTCCATAGTCAACGACCAATAAAATTGGAACCGTGCACCTAGCTTCTGACGTTTCATAAGTGCTCATGTAGGTTTATGTGAAATAAAATATTTTGATTTTGATTTTGTATAGTCACAGTAAAAACACATTTACGAAATAATGTGTTTTTTAATTTATTACATTTTATTATTTTTCTCCATAAGATTTTGAAAGGGAAACTAGCTTCATCTTTTTGACTGACCGACCGACCCCTTGAAAATTAAAAAGTGCTTGTAATTGGTTTATCTATCTATACTTCTATACTATAGGTATATATAAGACTTTGTTTGTTTGTTTGAACACGCTAATCTCAGAAACTACTGGTTGGAATTGAAAAATTATTTTTGTGTTGGATAGTCCATTTATCGAAGAAGGCTATATAACATCACGCTAGGACCAATAGGAGCGGAGCATAAATGAAAAATGTTGCAAAAACGGGAAAAATAATTCCTTTTTGAGAGCTTACGTTGCGTGCGCTGCGTAAACGGTTTAAGTTACGCAAATATCATGTATCATGAAATTGTTCCTCTTTAAAAGTTCTAAAAAAAAGTCCGCGACAGCATATGTCTATCATTTAAGATTGACTCACCATAACCTTTTTTTATGGTAATCAAATTTGTTCGAAATTAATGCATTATTTGCGAAGGAGTTATTATCTACATAATATTAATTCTTTTTCGAATAAATAATATTAACATCAAGGGTATTTATGTAGCAGTCAAACACTTTTTAATTCATTCGAATCGGACATTTAATTTCGAAGTTATCACGAGTTTAAAAATGCTATACGCGAACCGTTCGACGCCGGCGCCCGCCGCCGCGACGTTCCCTACTCTAGAGAGGAGAGGATGGGCACACGATTAGACCATGACCTGGAATAGCACATAGGATACGTTTTATCCCTATATTCCCACGGGATCGAAACCGCGTGGCACAGCTAGTTTGAAATAAATGCTATTTGAGTTTGAGTTTTTGTTTTGGTCCGTGCACGATATAATTTGCTTTACCTACTTAGTATTGTCATAATAATGTCTATGTGTCAGAATGACACTCTAATTACAAATTATTATGACTGACTGCTCTCTGCTTCGTTCAACGTCTTTTCATCATCATCATTTCAGTCGAAACGTCCACTGCTGTACTTAGGCCTCCCCCAAGCACCGCCAGTTCGACCGGTTATGTGGATTCCTGAGGCCTCCACAAGGTCGTCAGTCCACCTTCGCGTCTTTTACACCCGTTATAATATTTTCTATTTATATAGAAGTCGGTACCTCAGTGACGTTGCTTCAAAATGTTTTTTTTTTTTGCTGATCTCTTTTGTTTTTTTCCTGAGCGCTTTTTGAGGCAAATCTAACATCAACAAAATCCAAAAACCACTTTTTCTACTTAGACTCCTACTGATACTGCTTGTAATATAGCGTGAAGCCTCCAGACCTTCACATGGTGCCGACATTACGCACGCACCCATTTACTTTTATTACGACCGGCTGAAGTCAAGGCGCCAAATGAAATTTTAAGATATTAACTCAATGTTAAAGTCGCTGGAACAATGATGTACTATTTGAAGAATTCTACACATTTTATTTAGGTACAGTACGTGAAGAATGTTCGTTAGTACATAGGTACGTACATTGTAGGGTTTTTGAGATAAGACTGCAAGGTGGAAACCTCGAATATAAAACTGGCTTCGATTCTAAAGGTAGTATCAGACGGTTCACTTTTTTTAATCATTTGGCATTTTCCACTCGAAGTAAAATGTCTTAACACAAAATTAATCAAAAGTAAAAAATAAATTCATTGTGAACCGATCCAACGTTGTTAGATGTCGGCAATTGGTATCTTTCACTCGCCTACTGAATTATTGAAAAATAAAATGAAAGGAGCAGATGAACGTTCATTCTAACTGAGTCAATTTTAGTGGTTAGACCAGTTTGTCTCAGACTCAGAGGTTTGATTCCAAGTGGGGGGCTTTTCTGCTCGGTTTGGTTGGTGGTAGGGCTTGTTCTAACTCCGCCTAGCTAGTTATCACCAACTTAACCAATGCTCGGTTAATATAAACTAAAACGAATCGTTTGTCTTACCAATGGTACCTTTTTTATTGCCAAAATGGGCATATAAATAGATTCGTAAGCGAATTTTACCTATGATAGCTACTTCCATATGGGAGGGTCTACTATGCAAAGTAATGATGTATTTGCTTAATTATTGGTAAAGATACAAGAGTCTTATTTTTAACCAATAACGGTTCGTAAATTATAGGAATCGGCCTTAAGTTTGTTGTGTTTCGGCAGTTAAAGGTAAGATAGCCAGTTCCTCTGTGGTTGAGGATTCCGGGTGAAGCTAGCTTCCTCCATCGGCCTGATCATCACTTACCATCAGGTAAGATGCAGGACAAGAGATTCCCCGTTGTGAATAAAAAAATAATCCTAACAAATACTTATTTTAATAGCGAAAGTGAGTTAGTTTGTTTGTTTGTTACGCTTTCACGCTAAAATGACTATACGGATTTGGATGAAATTTGGCGCAGGGGTAGACCATGACCCGGAATAGGACATAGGATACTTTTTATCCCGATATTCCTACGGGATCGAGACTTATGCGGGTGAAACCGCGGGTCGCAGCTGGTCTTATATAATTTTGTCGGTGTCGAGTGAAAGTAGTATGAAACAAAAAAGAGCCTCCACTCGAGTGAAGAGTCTGATATCAGCTTAATATGAAATTGTGATGGAAGAAAAATATGCAATTTTAGTTTTCTAAGAAAGCGAGGCTTTTGGCTCGTAGGTATATAGGACAAATACAAGTGGGTATTGTATTCAGTTTTCTTCGAAACTATAGCGGGCTAGTTGCGTAACACATACAGGCTAGTTGCGTAACACACATAAAATGGCAATCGATAAATTGCCATTTTTTGGGTTCCGTACCCAAAGGGTAAAACGGGACCCTATTAATAAGGCTCCGCTGTCCGTCCGTCCGTCCGTCTGTCACCAGGCTGTATCTCATGAACCGTGATAGTTAGACAGTTGAAATTTTCACAGATGATGTATTTATGTTGCTGCTATAACAACAAATACTAAAAAAAAGAATCCCATACAACAAACGTGATTTTTTTGCCGTTTTTATAGACAATGGTACGGAACCCTTCGTGTGCGAGTTCGACTCGGACTTGGGCGGTTTTATATGTTACCCAATTCATTAATCTTTACACCACTTCCCATTTCTCATGGTTTTTATTTACCCAGTAAAATCAACCTGTATTTGAAACGGAACACACTTCCACGTTTATTGAAGCTTTTACTTTTCCTAACTAATATTATAAATGCGAAAATGAGCTTGTTTGATACGCTTTCACGCTAAAATGGCTGAACGGATTTTGATGAAATTTGGCGCATGGGAAGACTATGATTTAGGTAAGAACATTAGATACCTTTTATCTCCCCGGGATAGAGACTTATGTGGGTGAAGCCGTGTGGCGAAGCTAGTTCAAAATAAAGTAAAATTGATCTCTTTAGTAATAAGTAGGTACTTATTAATCTGATCGATTTAATAGTCTGGGGGCTTAAAACAGTCACTTTGGCAGAATCATAATAGGAAAATATTATGAATCATCGTAAAATGTCACAAACTGACAATTCATAATATAATCTGCGTGCTATTCATATTACGAAATAATTCAGCTGTTTGACAGTTTTCTATGGAGATTCGTAAAATGGTCCAAATAATATGAATTGCTGTTGTGTCAAATTAGAGGATTTGCTAATGATAGCCGGAAATTCAGGAAATGAAATGCTTTTAGAGGAATTGCTAATGTGACCGTTCTGGCCCACTGATAGATTTTTTATTCGTCTCGCCAGTTTCAAACGAAGAATAAATGTTTAATGAAGTTATTTGCAGCGTTGTTTTTAAATATCATTATAACAGCTATCGTCTTTAGGTAATAAAGGCTTGCAGACAGGCGCGCCGCGACTCTGTTGGAACAATTTCTATGAAAACTTCACAGTAATATTATTCTAACGGTATCTTGTCGCGCCTGTCAGCGTTTCTGCTAGCTGAAAGACATATATTAAAACAATCAATCGCTGCTTAAAAAAAAGAGAAAAGTATGAAAAAAACTCTACCTTCATAATTTTTCTATGCTCTAACACGTGTGACTCCGGATTTTTAATTTGTCTGTCTGTGGGATCTTGTTTATACCTTTTTAGTCGTAGTTGGGTTTTAGTTTTGATTACTTTAATTTTTTATATTATTTATTTTTCCTAAGTTAGTTCATAATTAATCTTGATCTGGCAGTTTGAGTAATTTATGCGGCCTACCCAAATGTCCTTTCTTTGGTATTGTTCGTCAAATCGTTGAGCTCCTTAAATTCTAAGTTGAGCTGCACGAATAGGTACTGACAAATGCGTGCACTGCCTGGACACTCAATCTGTGTGGTTCTTTCCTCAAAAGACCATTTCAGACACCAATCTACACATGGTCTTCACATGATCTGACCAAGATTATGTCTGGACAAAAGAGACTGTGACCTCTGAGTTTGTTTCGGCCTTTCTTCTCAGAGTAGTCAGATAGGAAACGCCGACCTCAACTAGTTTTAAAATATGTGATTGACGTGTAAAAGTGTTTGTACAAACCCACTTACAAAAAATAAATCATTTATCATTATCCGGGATGAATCTATCTCCTATCAAAATCCGTTCAGTGGTATAATTGCGTGAAAAGGTAACAGACAGACAGAGTTACTTTCGAATTTATAATATTAGTACGGATATAGTATGGATTCATTGTCGAAATGGAAGTCCTCTTGCCAAAGTGGGGCCAACTGGTGCATGGTGGCTTGAATTTTCACGAAGGCTCTCATTAAATGAGGCGGTCAGATGCTACCTAAGCCTGTACAGGTTTTCTACGGGTTTTTTCAATAAAATTGTTATTACATTTTTTTTGACAGCAGAACAAATTAAACATCCCTTTTTTAGCAGACATGTGGCATGGGTCAATGGGGGTTGGAGGAATGGAGCTAGGAATTGTTTACTAAACTTATCTAATGTTGAGTTCTTTAATTAAAGTTCCGAAAACAACCAACTGATTATTGGTTTTCGAGAGCTTACGATACTAGCGTTATTGGAAAGTATGTCAATATCTGTCTTAACAGACTTGTTTGGAAACATTTTTAAACTGATTTTAGCTTTTTAAAGCTTATTGCCAAGTGTTTTACACGTGCAGCCTGTGGACCAACTATACTCAGCGGGCTATCAGCGCCCTACGGGTCCAATATAATAATGGGTTCAGGATGTTGATGGGGCTGCCCCGTTTCTGCAGTGCATCAGGTATGTTTGCACAAGCACACGTCGATGGCTTCCACGCCATAGTCAGACAGAAATCTGCGTCTTTGCTCTGCAGAGTGCGGGACAGCTCCAACTCCATCCTGAAGACCATAGCGGGGAGGTTGGATTCTCCTTTGTTAGGTGATTTTGTTCAAAGATGCATTTTGAACAACAGCCTTGTTGTCAAATAGATAATACGTAGGTATAAGTTTACTAACATAGGTATAAGTTATCTTTTTGTTTTTACTAACCTATATGGATGTTGCTTATCCGAATTAAAGATTATTTTATTTTATTTTTTTATCTACATACCTATGATATAACAAATCATTGTTAGTACTGTCCATCTGCGATCCACCTTCATAATCAAGCACAAAAAAGCCAAATGAGAATATTATTCAACTATTATGATAATCCTTATCTATAACCGAACTAATGTACCCTCCGACCTTCGTTATGACGTCAAACCATTCAATAGCCGTCCCATACGCAAGCAGTCAAGCCTGTCAGTTTTGTATGATGATGGCAGTTAGCCAAATAGGGTGGGCTTATTCAGAACCGTATAATATTTAATAAGTACATAGATACTGGTAATTACTTGAAAGGTAGGATTTGTACTCGTATTTAATTGAAGAGTATAATTATAACAACGTTTGCTTATACAATAAAATAAATGAAAAACATTCCTCGAAATCATCGGAAAATTATGTTTTCCTGTTTCTCATTAGGCGGGCCCCAAATGATCAATTATATTGCAGAATATCACGAATTGCAAAGACCTCACGAATTCCAAATCCTAATCTAACTAATAATATAAATGTGAAATTGAGTTTGTTTGTTTTTTACGCTTTCACGCTAAAACGGCTGAACGGATTTGGAAGAAATTTAGCACAGGGATAGACCATGACCTGGAATAGGACATAGGCTTTTGATCCTGTATTGCAAACGGACGCGGGCGTTGCGGGTAACTACATTTGTAGGTACTTTATTTGTATATGGATTAATTCGCTTTTTATCAAAATAATTTAGGGTGATCTCAAACACATCTCAACCCCAACATTGCCTTTAAATCTCAGGAAATCTCTCTATTTATAAATGCCAAAGAAATTTCGACCAACGATCCCAGTCATAAAATCCAAAACCTATTCAGAGTAAACCTTTTGAATGTCAAGAAAATTGATGTTTGCTGACTAAATCTAAATCCACTACCTCCCCGGGGGCCAGAGGTGTTTCCGAGAGTCCCACGTAGTGTGGTATACGTGATATTTGGAGTAGGTAACTAGGCATCCAATTTCTAAAGCTGATATTTTATCGGGGTAACGTGTTACTGAGCTGGGCTAAGAAGTTAAAATTTGTGTATAGATATTTCTGTTTGGGTAAAGTAGGGTACTACTTTACCCAAACAGAAATATCTATACACAAATTTTGTGGAATGTAATTTTTTGGAAAGTGTGTATACAACGTGCCGCTACAATGGTGACATTAATTTAACACACGGGTAGGGCTAGTGGCCAGTAATCATAAAAATTATAATAAAATAAAATAATTGGCCAATTGAAAAATTTAAAGGACATTGATTTTTTCTGGCCCAACATGGACCTTTGTCCATCCACGGACAAAGAGATAATTATATTGAAAAAATAACTGATAATATTTGAAATTGCACCATAGCTTGCGTTAGGTACTTGGGAAAATATGGGATAAAATATTTATATTTAAAAGATTATTATTTTGATTCAAGTATTCGGGGAGATATTTATGTTGCCAGTTTTGGAATAATTATGGTAATTGGGATATGCTTATTGTAAGAATTGATATGATTTCACTAGTATTTTTAGAATATACAATATAAAAAATTTAAAAAAAAAATACAGTATTTAAAGCGTATTGATTATTAACTAGACTGTAATGAACATGATATTTTATACTTGATTAATGTATCAATTTAATTTTTATATCAATAAATAAGTCCAGTCTTAAAAGTATGTAATGGCAGCACCTTCTTTATCTTTCATAATCATTGTCACTACCCGTCATTGTCATGCATTTGTGTCATTTAAGCTTTGCACAGACCTATAACTAACATAGAGGGACGCATTAAAAAACAAAAAATGCAACGCAATATTATATTTTTCTGCCTATTGTACTTTCAAGAACAGGAAATAACTCTTTAGGCACACTGGCGTCGCGTAACGTCTTCCACACGACATCATAACAAACCATGGCAAAAGCCCTGCTCGAGTCTAAGAAACAAGCGTAGACCAGTCTTTCTATCCACATAATATTACCAGTCACCAGAGTCCTTTATTCATTTTTTTTGGTCATCAACAACTATTTACACTGGTTTTATGCTGAAAGATGCAATAGTGTGATGCAACAGTGCAACAATCACTTACAGTCATAAGTCATATTTTTGGAAACGTCTCCTAAAGCCCTTTATTTTAACGCACTAAAAACTTTTTCACGACGTTACATATTGTTTTCTAAAGTCCGCCATGTTGATATTTGTGAAACGTCACCTTTCTCCTATTGGATTAGGAATTTCCCTCAAAATCCTTTGGATTGCGATTGAAAGTCAAGTGCGTTTCGCTGGGCGGTCACCACAAACCTACCGACATGTCATCATCTGCCTAGCCTTTTCCCAACTATGTTGGGGTCTGCTTCCAGTCAAACCAGATCCAGCTGAATACCAGTGTTTTACACTTCTCCACAACCCTATTACTGGTTAATACGATACACCTTGGTAAAAGTGTTCATCAGTCTTTCGGACTTCTGACGACCCGTAACGGCTGTCAAAATTCTACAAATGACAGCCGGAACCAACGGCTTTACGTGCTTTCCTGTATGTAAAGATGGTCACCTATCCACGGACCAACCGCGGCAAGTATAACTTAACCTGATTGATCGACCCGTTCGCCTCTCACAAGCCCCTAACACTTACAAATCAAACGACATGTAAATCATTAAAATGCATCCACACGTCGGGATGCTACGAAAAAATAAAGAATCTTACACACATAGGGCATAACTACATAATTACGTACCATATAAATACATAACCTTTCTAGTCGGTCGGACTTTTTTGACGATTTCTATTTTATCTCTAACTCTGTGGTGCTGCGTGTGACAACATCATGAATGTTTTGTTGTGATATGTAAAATATTATTGGCTGTGTTTTTGGTTATATTTTTGGCATTTCTGAGTGACTACACCTTTCTTGAACTATGGATCTTCGCATTACAGTGGGCCTAAAACGGTCACATTAGCAATTCCTCTAAAAGCATTTCATTTCCTGAATTTCCAGCTGCCATTAGCAATTCCTCTAATTTGACACAAAAGCAATTCATATTATGTGGACTATTTTACGAATCTGTATAGAAAACTGTCAAACAGATGAATTATTTCGTAATATGAATCGCACGCAGATCATATTATGAATTGCCAGATTGTGACATTTTAGGATGATTCATAATATTTTCCTATTATGATTCTGCCAAAGTGACTGTTTTAAGCTCCCAGTTTACCTGGGCTACAATAACAATACCTATAACTCACATCTCGGACCACTCCGATTTTGCCTGGTTTTTAACGAAGATCAAACGTTCTATAAACTGGGACATAGCAAATGAATCATTTGGAATAGTCGTTAGATTAGAGTGAAATTAAATCTGCTGGAAGACAGTGGATAAGTCTGCAATCAACAGGTTTGAATTGATTTTTTGAAGTATCAGATTTGACATTTATATTTCTATGAGATTTGAGAAGGATCTTTGTGTCCCTTCACCAAGTTTTACGGCTATAAAAATATACAGGGCTATGAAACACTATTGAAGCTTCTTATTACATTTTGTTTCGTTTGTGTCCATTTCTCCTCCTTCCAGAGCCAAGCTTGTATGAGAGCGTTATCCTTCTCCTTTCAAACAAACTAAATAATAAAGACATAACCAAAATTGAGGTCACTCTGTGCAAAAGATTCATTCATGAAGCTACCTTCCAGCTGGCTTACGTTCTTTCGGCCGATTCTTTGTCGGCGGCATAATTTCTAAGAAATTGCGCGGCTTTGCTTCTATTTGCCTACATATGATCAGTGACCCCGGCAAATGACCTCTTCGCTACAGTTCTTTAAGTACAGGTTGCTTCCAAGATGGTAATTTAGAAAATTGAAAATAAATCAGTAAATAATAACGTTTAATGAAACTAAAATATTTTCATTAAATGAATACGCGAAATCGAATACGTATGTTAAATTAATGTCACCATTAAAGCGGCACGCTGTACAAGGTGTATCTTTTCATACACGAAATCTCTTAAGGGGTCATTGTACTCATCATTATGAACAACTTTCACGATGGGACCAACCCTGAAATCGCGAAACATTTATAAGTCTCTTTGCTAATGAATGATACACAACTGGTGAAATCTGGGCCTACTACTAGGTACACCTCTGCCTAACCCTTCGGTGAATACAGGCGTGATGATATGTGTTTATGTAAAAAAATTATTTACTCAAGCCATATTGGGCATGGTTAAAAAAAAAACCATAATGGGCAACGTTCCAATTACACCCTTACGTTCGTATGAAAACTTAATATCTCACAATCCTTTTTACATAATCCTACTAACATCATGTAACATGAAACCCCGACAGCATTTGCATAATACCTCAAAACCGTCTTCAGAGATCTAAAAACCTGCAAAACCCATATTTTTGAGAGCATTAAAATCATTTAAACTTGTCGCAGACCTCGACAGCGAAAAACCAGTTGTCACAAGCATTCCAGCCACTTTGAAAATTCCAGAGAAAGAATAAGTTTGGAGGAAACGTCAGGTGGTGCTGGATCGTAACGTGACCCCATTTCCTTACAAAAAGCACAATGACATGTTGAATAACGTAGTGGAGAATATGCTTCAACCAAGTTTGGGGACAGTTTTTCTTTGGTGAAGTTTGGTGCACTTTTGGGTCGAATGTTTGATTAAATGTTTGATTTTCGTGGTACTATACATTCTATGGAATACATGGGACAATAGTGAAGGGATAGAACATTTCTATGAAAAATTCCGCTATGTTGAATCCAGCAAAACAACAGCTCTGTAAGCTGCGCAACTTATTTCCTAGAAACATAGGTAAGCCGATTTGAAAACAACTACCACTATAAAAATTAAATCGTCGTTCGCTGTCAGAAGCAAAATAATCGCAAAACTTAAACAAGAACAATACATTCCATTCGAAATGATTATGAATTAACAAACACACTACTAGAAGCTTACATGCCACAAACAGCTTGTAAATCTTCGAAAAAAAATACAACATCCCCCCCTCGTTGCTCCCCTCGGGCACAGTGCCAAAAACCGAAACCCAGGTGCCTCCTTTAAATGGACAATTCACTTAATAGCTCTCCAGCGCCAAAGAATTGCTGAGGTAGACCCTTAAATTAAAAAGCATAAGTTAACACCTCTGCTTGAAATACAAGTGGCCTTTTAGACAAAACTTTAACTACAGCCATTTGAATTCTTTAATGATAAATTAATTGAATTCTTTGCGGACGCTGTTAAAGTGGGTACTACTAAAATGAAAAAGAATTAAGAGGGAAGGGGACGGTGAGAAATGGCTACCAAGTAGTTTTTTAACCACAAATGGAATTGCATAATAAAGTTCTTTGATGTACCTACTACATGATTCTAGAATGCAGTTTGTGTGATCATTAAAAAAATTATTACACAAAAAACAACTTAGATATATAGTACATATGATATATAGATAGATATACAGGATTATTCGTAAAACACCAACATCCTCTTAAGAAGTCATTGTACTCATCATTATGAACAAGTTTTACTTTGGGAACAAATATGAAATCGCGAGAAAAAAAAGTGGTTCAGTACATTTATGTTCGCATAACTCGTCAAAATGTACGGAACAGCTGTTTTTTTTTGTTGTAAATTATGTATGATATGTTCTTAGATATATAGTAGATATATGTAGTTTTTAATAATTTAATTACTAATCAAGCTAAAAACATGTTTAGGTATTAATGTGTACTATGCACAGATGACTAATTTGGTGAAGGACATGATCAAAAGATGGATTATCTCTCTCGAATAAGGAAGAAAAGAGCATTGATGGATTGATTGAAGTTTACTTAAGATTCGACTTCCTCAAGAGTCTTATCTCATACAAGGCAAAAACTGTTTTCCTCCAACGTCATGTATGTGAAAAGTCATGAACAACTTAAAGATCCATAGATGTAAAGGTACCCATCGATATGACTTTGAGAAAGATCATAAATATTTAACAATTGCTCATAAAGATATAACTTAACATTACAAAACCATAAATCGTTTACAACCCCATCCAAAACAAGCACGTTTAACACATCCTGTTTACTTAAAACTTGAACGTGACATGTCTGACCCCACCCCATAAACATTTAAGGAAATTAAGGGTACACACATCGTGGCAGTAAACATTCAAATTATACTAGGGTCCCTGTATATTGCCAAATCTTGCCGCAAGGTCAGCAGAATGACGCGTCTCATGAATAAGGTCTTGTAGTTCAGACACCTATCGGAACGTGATGGGGCTACCGAATTACTAATATGCTTGAAGTCTTGGCTGTGGAAAGATTTCATTTATTTCTGTGTGAAGGAATTTTTGGATATTTTAATGCAAGATGATCTAAATGTCAGGTGAGTATGATAGCGTAGTTTTATCAGGTTAACATCTTAAAGAAATTCCAATATATATGTATTTAAAACGTTGCAAAACCAGAGCTCAATCGACCTGTTGAACTTTTCTAAAAACAATTATAAATCCAAGAGTTTTTAGATGTTTCGTTATTGATTTATTGTTCAGATATACAGGGTCAAATGAAATTATGTATTGAAACTACATGTGATGAGTACCTATACCTTAACAAGGTAAAAACATTAAATAAATGATTTCATGTTTTTCTTTGGGGGTCAACGACCGCTGGTAGATTTATTACTGCTAATCATTTAACGACGTGAGTACTGTCTGTCTGTTTTAAAATTTACTTTATGTAAGCGAAAATAAACTTAAATTTCCCAGACATCTTTATGGTTCTGTAAAATGGTCTGTTGCAAAGGTACTTTATAATTCTCACGAGTAATACTTACGATAAAACAAGACCAAGCACTTAGTTCTTGCATTTCTTTAGAAATGATAATTTAATGAGAATAAAACAGCAAAATAAATAAAACTATAAGTTTATCTAGTTTTAATGTAAAACATTGTGATTCTGTATTTGAAAAGCCTTTAAATTTTTTTAAACAACTTTTACCAAGAATTTTCATTTTACACAAAAAAACTTTATTTTTAAATACTTACGTGTATTCACAATTAAATGAACGGTACACAATTTTGTTGTAAATGTCGTACAATAAACGTAGGAATCAGCTTATTCAATAGATAAAATATGCAAATGATACTAAAACGTTTTCACAAAGGAAAAGTACAGAAGTTATCTCTTACCATAATAATATTCTTGTTATCAACCAGACACTTAAAACTAATAGGCTATCAGACTAAAAGCCGAGAGAATCTATTAACGTCGCAAGCATACTAAAAAAGGAGAAAAACTAAAACTACCTCTAACAATGTTTTCTACCACTCTGTATTTCACATTCCAAGTTTGAACAGAATCATCACTTCAAACATGCAATGCTTTATACCAGGCAAAAAGGCTGGAAGTGTCATGCACACTATTATGTCCTAAGGGGGATAAGGGGACTGCACTAATCCCCCTTCGTGCAGTAACAAGCATGCCCCCGAATTACGTGGGTACTTGAAGATGTTTTTTCTTTATACAAAAGCGCTAGTTGTGCAAGCTGCTGAAAACACTAGTGTCTACTGACATTGCTTTTTATGATGAGAGATATTCTTTGTACATTTAGTTTTTTATATTGACAACTGACTTTAGGTACATTGTACATTCAGACAAAGATGTCATGAATAGGTAGATTGAAGTTAAGGAAAATAATGAGAAAGTCAAATACGATGAGCAAAGCCACGATAAAGCAGATTAATCATTTATTCATAAAGAATATTCTCAGAATTAATATTGTTCTAAAATGTTTTTTGAATTTGTAACATCAATGGACCTAATATCCGTATTATGAAAGGAAATGTTTCGTCAATACCCGCACCTTCATAATAACTGTCAATATTCTTCAAACATAATCATCGGAAATTATGTAGCTATGTGCGTGCATGAATAGATACACGGACGTGAAGGACGTGGGCGTATAGTATATTTATTTATTTTGGTTTCCTGCAAATCCTGACAGGACACCCTAATGGCTTTTACGAGATATAAATGGAATAACTACCTACCGAATACTACCGATCACCGTTCAATCAAACGTTGCTCGCCTCACACTAATGACATGATCACATAATAACGCGATGAAAAAGCTTTTACATGGTGTTTGCAACTACAAAAGAAAAAGCATTTTACAACAAAAAAAAACAACCGACTTCCAAAAAAAAGGGAAGTCGGTTTCTTAGCTTAAATTTTCGTTTTTTACCACCGACTTCCGAAATTAATGTAATTTTTCACTTTTTTTGTGTTTTTTTGGAAGTCGGTTGTTTTTTTTTTGTAAAAAGTTTGTATTTTTCACTTTCTAGTTGTGGTACCTATCCCACACAAATTCGAATACCACTACCTGCTATGCAAAATAACAGTGACGGAGTCAAATAAAACATCGTCTATAAACACTAAGTGGGAAAAATACGTAATATTGAAGAACTCAAAAACTACGCAAGCAAATTTAATAAAATTTAGGTATATACGGGAAAATACCCTTTCGAAATATTTTTTTTTTTAAATCGGTTCACAATTGGCGAAAATATAGATGAACATAAACAAAAAATAAACATACAGACGAACATAGAACCTCCTCCTTTTTGAAAGTCGGTTAAAAATTCAACTAGTGAATTTTTTGAACCTGAAACCTTACTCTGATCACAAAACTACCCAGTATGTCCTCGAAAATAATGAGGAATTCGCAAAAAGTATTTTATGCGGTCCGACATTAAAGATTCTGGTTCGTCCTAGCATATTGCGTTCCTCGTACCCGGGTATACCTACCGGTCAAGCGAAACCCCGCAATTTAATGATTTTTATTGGTCCGCCTTTCCTGCGAGGGACAGGTAAATTTACCTGACCAACCCGCCCGGTCACGTACAATCACATTATTGAACGTTTATTACGTAACGTGGCACATTGAAAATTACGATCCATGAGCGGACAAATGTTTAATTTTGGCCGGCCATTGTATTATAGAATTTCTATTTCTACGCTCGCCTGCTTGTGGCAGTGTACAGTCAATTTTCGGGTAATGGTGTATTATAAGTGGGTGTTTGCGATTTCTATTCCGTTGGTGATCGTTTGTGTAATTGAATAAAGATGGTAACTACTATAAATGGGCGTTGGGATTGTGATAAGTTCGATATGAATAATAATGATTTTAAGCTGTTTTGTAGGATAGTAGTTTTAAATGACGTAATATTTTGATCAGATTTTATGAACTAATCAGTTTTCTAAGAACAATGTACCTAACTTTTTTTATTTAGGTAGGTTTTTGGAAATCTCTGCTTAATTTAGATTTCAATTAATTGTAACTATAGACAGACCGTAAATATTAGTCAAACCAATATTTGACGATATTAATATCCACGTAACGATCTAAAATATATTTTCGGAAAACTGTGTAGAATTTTCCAGGATTCATGTTTCAGTATTAAAGGGCTGAGATCAATTTATGGCACATGATTGGATAGGCCTATGTACAGCCGAGGACTACTTTACGATGACGATGAAAGGCCTACACTGTCCTCCAGGTATGGGAATACCTATTAACACTGTAATTCGAAAATATTGTATAAGCCAATAATTTTTAAATGAGTAACCGTGGAGTTTCTTGCCCGCTCTTCTATATAGGAAACGACCAATTGGAACCGTGCACCTAGTTTCTGACGTTTCATAAGTGCCCATGTAGGCTTATGTGAAATAAAATATTTTGATTTTGAATTTTGATTGATGACGTATTATCGGTATTGTTCATCAGTTTAGCAGACTAGTTTAGAACTGGTATCGAACCCATTCATGACCTCTAGACTAAAGCACTATTTCGGATAACACACTTTTCGGATATTTTATAAAAGTTTTTTTTTTTTGGCACGGTTGCAAATCCAACAAAAATATAAAAGAAAAATTCTCAATTCTATGGGGCCATGAAAGGTGGATTCTCTCTTTATCAGCCGCCACCATAATTATCCGTTTCCTTCAGTGAATGAACCCGTGAACAAAATCAACCGGTTGATTGTGAATTCCCATCCAACTATTTAATGACTGTCAGTTTTATTAATTTCCATGTTAAGCAGATCGTGTTTTGTTTATTTAAATGTAAATGACAAGGTCGTTTAATTTCACACTCCTTGCCTGTAAACCGCGAAGGTTTAGGCAGAGGTTAGAGATGCCTATAGTAGATACACCCATATTTCGTCTGTTATCTAGCTGGCTGGGTAGATAAGCCTGCTAGATGGGCCGTTGACATTAAGGTGAAAACTTCAGGGTAGCCCGCGAAATACAAACTTTCTAACGTTTTTTGCTATTTGCAGGTCAGTATCAGGTCATATGTGGATCTAAATATGATTTGCGGTCGTATCAAATATTTATTTATAAAAAAATAATTATAAAAATCATCAATACAACTCTCTGTGTTCCTTTAATCCTATTGAATGAATATTTCATGAAATCATGACGTATGCGGATTAATCTAACTTAAGGAGTTGTTTTCCTTTAACTAATGATTATAATTCAGTAAAGCCATATTTGCTACGGCCGCGAATCATATTTTAATCAACTTACAACCTGACACTGACTTGCGAATTGCAAAAAACTTAAGAAATTTTTAATTTCCCGGGCTGCATTGGCGCATCCCCTTTAAGAAAGAGGCTGGGACAGACTGGATGCGGTAGGCACAAGACGGGTAGTGGACTGCAATAGGCTGAGTTGATGATGTAAGTAGCGGGCCGACCCTATTTATTTACATACAAAAATCGTATTATAGGCATATACTGGGTGTTAGGGTAGACACCGTTATCCTTGAAACTAGTGGTTTGGTGTCATCTATAATATACTTTTTCTATGGGACCAACCTTGAAATCGCGAAAAAGAAATCAGCTGTTCCATACATTTGTGTTCACTTAAATCGACAAAATGTATGGAACAGCTGATTTTTTTTTTGGTGTCTACCCTAACACCCTGTATAGATTAGGCATGAGCTTTTTTCAAAATTGTGTTGTTTTCTATCCATATATAAATATTAAACTGAATCAAAATAAAGTGTAGGTACTCAGTGTATTTAAAACGGGTGTTTTCGAGCGCCCGAGCTCTCTCCATAATTAATGTCTATTCCCACGTGTTTGCGTTACTTTCATGTTACCGGCCAGATGTTTCGCTTATTTTCGTGGTAGGTAAGGATTTTAATAATAAATAAACTAGGAATATTTTTATCAACTGATTTTTGTAAAAAAAAGTTTAAAGTTGTATTTTTTTATTAGATACAAACTCGTTTTTGCATTCCATAAAAAAAAATTACTAGGATTAAGTAGGTAGATAATTAAGAAAATATTTTTTTTTAAACCGGCCACGTGCGCAATAAACGATCAAGTGCGTGTTGGACAATGCACATTGAAGGGTTCCGTAGTTAGAATGAATTTATCCCAAAAACAAACTTAGCGGCTTAGCTAAGAGACTCTGAGCTAAGCCACGGACAGACGGCCGGACGGACAGACAGAAAGACATGGCGAAACTGTAATAAGGTTCTTTTTTACTATAGAACCTTAACCCTAAAACTAGGTTTTAGACTAGTCATGAAACAAAAAAGTCATCCGGCAATAATCTTATGCCAAAAAATATATCTACTACATAAAAGTCGGATACCAAGTCGAAGAGGCTTATATTTCTTTCCATCTTCTTAAATGTATATCGCATTCAAATTACGTAAACAGGAATCGGATAAAAACACAAAACCACCAGGTTTTCGGTTTACCTACTTGAAACAGAAAGGATAATAAATAAAACAAAACATTTGAAGAGAGGGAGCGAATCTTCTTCTGGGAGAGTACATTATCTTCGAACTCAGTCGATGAATATATTTTAGGAAGAAAAAGTTTATGAATTTTTTCACAACTTCCTTGAACGCCCTCCGAACAAGGCATTTGAATTCAAACCGCAACGTTTTTTGAAAACAACGTTGGGCTTTACTCAATAGAAAGTTTCATTTTGGGCCATTGCCACAGATTAATACAGATGGTTCACTCCGCAAAATCATTTAAATAAAAAGCGACTTTTGCTACGACACAATAAAGTGCAATTCAGGTCGCACAGCGCTTAATTAGCGCTACAGTAATATTCACCTAGAAGTTGCCTCTCTTTCTATCGCGTAACTTTTATATCTTCCGACTACTTTACGCTCACTGAGTTGGCCAAAAGACAAGTCTGCCGCATACTTGTTGCTTCATACCTAAAATGTGGAGAGCGCCTTCTGTACTATTCTGTGCTGTTGCTATAATTGGTAATATTATATGTAACAATCAAGTAAGTATAACATTCTTATTACATTCAATTTTTGGGGATTGAGTCTTATATTAGCTGATATAAAAAAAGAGCTTATCTGTAATGTGACATTATAACCCTCATTATGGCATCAAAGAAAAAATAAAAACTTGCCAAAAATCAGTAAAAATTGTTATGGACCATAGATAAAAGATTTCTATAGGACCAACATTTTAATAGGTATTGTAAATATCTGAAAAACATAAATAATTACCTAAATTATTTTTTGCCTTGTAAACAAACTAATTAAGATTGAAAAACATAACAAAAGTAGCATTATACACTGACCATCTAAAATTCTAAACAAACATTCAACCCTCACGCATACATACCCGTCACAGATAATAAATTATAAAGACGACGAAGATACTAAGCCTAAAAATCGAGAACAAAATGTTTGCTTAATTTTAATTTCACGCTTGCAAAATGCAGCTATAAATTAAGATAGTGGTGACCAAGTGATTTATGAGTGTGAAGGAAGCTCTGTACATAAAATAGAATTTTTCAGAAGGTCGACTCCATACAACAGGTGCACGCACACATACGGTCTGTTCAAAAAATATTAGTTATAGTGTAACAAACCATGTTCGCAATTACCCAAAAAAGGGAATTAGTAAAATATTCTCTATTTAAAATCATCTGTATTTAAAAGCTTTCAACTTTATATACAGCGTGCCGCTACAATGGCGACATTAATTTAACACAGAGGTAGGGTTGGTGGCCAGTAAACATAAAAATTATAATAAAATAAAATAATTCGTAAACTTTAAAATTTAAATTTTCAAACAAACTTAATAGCAAAAACATAACCAAAATTGAGATTGTAAAAGATTCATTCATGAAGCTACCTACCAGCTGGCCTACGTTCTATCGGTTTTATTCTTTGTCGGCATCATTTCTAAGAAATTGCGCGGCTTTCCTTTATTCGCCTAACATATGATCCGTGACTCCGGCAAATGACCTCTTCGCTACAGTTCTTTAAGTACAGGTTGCTCCAGGATGGTAATTTAGAAAATTGTAAATAAATCAATAAATAATAACGTTTAATGAAATTCAAATATTTACTTAATACACATACGCGAAGTCGTATACGTGTGTTAAATTAATGTCACCATTGTAGCGGCACGTTGTATAACCACTTTTTACAACAATTGTTGGAAAAAGAGATTTATAATATTATTGAATTGTAATTGAAAAATCATCGACGAAAATTGAGGTTGTAAACTTAAACTCAATTATTGCCAAATAACAAAACATTTTCGAGGTGTTTTAATATTAGAATTTTGGGTAAGTTTTCAAATCTTCAGTTCAGTTCAAATTGAGTCTGACAACCAGTCTTAACAAGGGGTATCGTATTACCCAGTTACTGGGTTGTGGAGTTCAGATAGGCAGTCACTCCATGTAAAATACTGGTATTCAGCTGCATCCGGTCAGACTGGAAGCCGACACCAACATAGTTTGGAAAAGGCTAGGCAGACGATGGTAAGTATTCAAATATAATAATCAAATCAAGTACGAATACAAGTAGCACTATCAATTTGTATCCACTGGTACGTTTTCTGATCCATTTATTTACATTTTCATCCAATACTTTTGGAATGACTACAGACGTGTATGTACGGCGATCTCAACCAAATACCAGTCGCGAGTATCAACAATATCAATCTAGAATGTCAACTAAATACCACTCGTTGTACGGATAACGTGTCAAAGTGAGCGTGGGTTTTAGTGTCCGACCGAAAGTTCGGTTTCGGTTTCGGTCGAGTTTCAGCAAAAAAACGAGTTTCGGTTTCGGCGGCAAACCTGCCGAAACTACGACCGAAACCGAAACTGCATTCGGGAGTTCTCGCGCTGTGATCGGTCATGTTATGTTCGGCGCGTTAAATTCCATCCAAGCGAGTAAGCGACGAAGACATTTTGCCGCGTCCACGTGCCTAATCATGTCGTGACTGGCTATTGTTTGCAGTTCGTTTTGTTTGTAGTGATTTAAACATAAAAAAATAAAGACTGACTGATTATAATAACGTTTTCTTTATTTTTCCCTCAAAACATAATCCTTGTAAGGAAGTTTCGGTTTCGGTTTCGGCCGAAACTGAGACAGTAGCCGGAATTTGGTTTCGGTTTCGGTCGTAAAAACCAGTTTTGGTCGGACACTAGTGGATTTTCGCTCATTATATAGAGCCAACCTTCTGAACCTTTTTTGTGCTCTTTATTTAAGCTGTTTCCTGAACAAAGAGTCTGTATGCTATCTTGTCGATAAGAACAAGGTGTTGTTAGGAAAGACTGGGAGAATTTATAAACTTGAAGATTTACGAAGAAACTCAACTATGAAACTACTTTATAAAATTACTTTGACATAAAGAAGATCTTGATGGTTAAAAATATGAATTCGATGTCATCATCCTGCTATGCACATTCTTAAAACCATGATTGATACAGAAGTTGTTAGAATATAATTCGAGGTTAATAAATTAAAGTATTTTTAAATAACCTATCTATTTAAGAAATATGCAGTTTCTTGAGTGTTCCATATAGTATAGTTTCAGCCATTCAAAGTTCAAAGAGTTCAAATATAAACTTGCTAAACTGTTATTTTCTCGGTTATTACTACTGGCCTAGAACAAAGAATGTAGGTCATGCAGATTTAAGAAACGTTTGAAAAGAGAGGAAACGGTTTGCTTCAACCACATCCGATGTTAATTGATCAGAATGAGTACCCACTGGCATTTCGAAAGTGGAGCAAACTCGGCCTAAAAATATAGCTAAAGTTCAGAAAACCGATGCAAGTGCCAACAATTTCCGCAATTTCAAACATTGCGTCAGTAGAACTAATATCAGACATGCAGAGTTGCAGACTCATCTCATAGAGACGGACAAGTTGTGGAATTATTACTCGTGATGTGAGTATTCGATACTCACATCACGAGTTGTGTTCTTCCCGTGTCGTCATAAAAGAAGACTTTTGGCCGCAGGATATGCTGTTCCGTCGCTACCGCGGACAAGTACACACGGCTACACATCAAGCATACATACATTTCCAGTTTATACTGATCTCGCATTGTATAGGATTTACGTACAAGGCGAGGTCAGCTTATACTGGAAATGTATAGCGTGATGTGGGGCCATCTGTACCACAGGATAGCACAAGGACAAGCTAGTGCAAAATGAAATGCAACTAACATAGTTTTTTATTAG
The DNA here is from genome assembly GCA_948473465.1 of Lithophane ornitopus. NCBI lineage: Eukaryota > Metazoa > Arthropoda > Insecta > Lepidoptera > Noctuidae > Lithophane > Lithophane ornitopus. The sequence goes on along the minus strand of OX419622.1, from coordinate 12,351,673 downwards.
TTAACATACTTTTTATTTTATACTTTATATAATTATGTGAGTTCGTAGGGACGGTTTTAGTCTGAAATAAATGTTTTATTATAAAACGTCCAAAATGTGAATTTTAATTAACTATAACTTCAAACTTATATCAACTTCAAAGCTAACTTTTCCTTACCTATACAACATTAGTTTTTGGTAATACTAAATCCGAAAAGGGGTCATTGTACTCATAATTTTGAACAACTTTTTCCTTAAACATTAAATCGCGAAAAAAAATCAGCTGTTCCATACATTTGTGGTCACTTAAATCGACAAAATGTATGGAACAGCTGTTTTTTTTCGCGATTTCAAGGTTGGTCCCATAGAAAAAGTTGTTCAAAATGATGAGTACAATGACCCCTTTTCGGGTTTAGCATAAACAAAAACTAATGTTGTATAATATGCAATCGTTTCTATAGCAAGCTCAACCTGCTATCTAATTGCGTAACTTATTTTCGTAACCGATTAAGACTAATTTGTTTCATTTTGACTGTTCAACAACATTGCGTTAATTACGTTGTAGAGCAGATTTTGGTTTCGAACTTATGAAGCAATGTATTAGACATTTGTTTCAAATCGATTCCGATTCTGATAGATCGTGTATTATGCAATTGGGGTGCTGACTTGAACAAAACATTCAGTCAGTAACTGAACGCTTTTGTATTCGTAGAAAGCTTCTAAACGCGTCTTCCACATTCCGCTACAAAGAACCACCTCTCTCCTAGCCAGACGATGTCCTGCGTACCTACACACTTTTGTATATAACAAAGTTATCAATAATTTACCTTGTGACATAAAATATCTCACCCTCTCTGCATGTAAAAAAGTGTTAAAGAAATGGCTATTTGGTCTTTCATACGACGAATCTGAAAGCTTTCTCATAATATAACTCACACTCGGAATCACACTAACATGACATAATCACACACTCACAGTCACCCACTTAACTACTCACCACACTCCACATCCACACGCACATACACCCACACCTTATTTTGATTGTTTATTATTCTTTAGTTTAAGTCTTGACTAATACGTTTCTATTTTGTTTAACAGTTAAAGCTTTGTACTTTGTTTAAAACAACTTAAAGTTGTATGTTTTATGTTTTATCTTTGATCTCATTTTATATTTTAATTAAGATTTTTTATAATTGTCTGCAATTAATTACCTATTCAATTTCCATTAACAACACTAGTAAAAATGTAATTATGCATCACAACTCAGGTCCCTAAGATACAGGCATTGCCTAGTTTGGGGACCACCGCATTACCAAAATGAATGTTACAGATAGAATTAAGTAATGATGAAATAATTTTATAGTAATTATTGTAACAATGTTGAATTTTTTTTTTTTTTTTTATAAATCATCAAAGCAATTTATATCACAAGTAGATAACTCACTACGTCAACATAGCTGCAGCTAAGTAGGTACTACCAAGTTTTAACTCCAGTCATTCTAATAGGTACTATCTATCCTTTCTTAAAACAATGCACCGTTCGAATTTCAGTATCTCACAAAGTATTTTACTACATAAAAGACAAGTATCTCCTGTTTCCGAATTCTCTCTGAGACACAAACCATTTCCAATATTGCACATACTGCAGTCACGAAACAGGATAGATACAGGAGGTGGGCTCCATACAAGGAGCTAAAACGCACGCACACATAGACACGCGTCACATACATCGAGTGCACGCGCAAACACGACTGGTATTCGCTTGAGATAGCTTTTGTACTCGTCTATGTGTGCGTGCACCTGCTTTCGCTTGCTGTATGGAGCCGAACTTCTGTACCTTTCTATTTGGTACTGCGAAGTTACGAGACTAAGTTATAGGTCATAACTCGTTTATCGAACTCATCGTTGAACACTGAATCAGATTTCCTCCCGACCCTTATGTATTTTGTATAGAAATACTGTCATGGTGTAACAAACGGAGCATCGTAAATAGATGTTACTACTCAAGCTACGCCAAGCGCATTTGTCGTTTATAGCTCAATGTCAAAATTGCTCGTATTTGCCTTGGATTTATTTAATTCAAATATTGTTTTGTCTTATATTATTTAATACTTACCTAGTGTAGGGTTCGGTAGTAACTGCACGTATTTTAACTGAACCTTATTCAAGAGCGTTCGGTGTAAAGCTTTATCGTGCATATTGCCTCAGACCAAATAAAAAACCAAGACAGAGCGCTGTCAACTGTGACGTGAGGCCGGTTTCATTAACATGTGTGCAATTAGTGAGGTGTAGTTTGATTGTAAATGTGTGCGTGTGAGCGTGTATGCACAGAGTGGAGGTGTAGTTGTGGCATGCTTCACTGTATTGTTCGCAGTGCTCTGTTTTGGTTTTTTATTTGGTCTGAGCAAATTGCGAGGTTTTCTTCTTGTCCATAGTCTCTGCATTTTTGGTTGCGTATGCTATTCCAGCTCAAGGCGTCGTAATTACAAGATTGAAAATGTGTTGTGAATTTTACATCCGTCTCTGTTTCTTCCTCACATTCATAATGAAGGGGGTAAGTAAATAAAACAGGTCTAATAATGTGCATTACTTTAATATTAAATCGATGTACGACATAAAAAGTTATCTGTACATAGATATTTATTAGTTTTACAATTAAAAATATTAACTAACGTGATCCGGATAGGCTTTCAGTCGTTTTGAAAATATCGTTTTGTTCTCGACCGTGTTAATTTAGGCGGTAATTATTATGACACAATTAATAACAATCATAAAACAATATTGTATTCACATTATTTCTTTCAAAATAATATCTCGAATAATACATAACATTCCGCCAATTATCAAGGGGGCAATTTTTATCAAAATGAGTTGTGTGCGGTTTTGAAGGCACGCGTTCGTATAAAGTGCACCTCAGGCAGAATATGGCACCGACTGAGTGTGCCAATGGAATGAGAACAAGATTTACATGCGTTATTATCTAGAACAGTAAGACATAGGTACGACGTTTCATGTCATAAAGTGTCGCCACCGCTTGGCTGTGTGAGGCGTCACGTGTCTATCAAGACACACATATGAACTAGACCAGCGGTTTTCAAACTTTTTTGGCGACGGAACCCTTTTGGAAAACGAAATATTTGACGGAACCTTAGAATAATCAAAACCCGTTATGTGTATTCTTCATTAATAATTATTAACATTTGCATCTAATGGGACCCCGCGACCAGTAATTTCGCAGAGCCCCCACAGAGTCTTTGTGGAGGCCACTTTGAGTAACACTGAACTAGACCATCAAAAGCTACATTTTAAAAAGGGCCTTTCATAGTTCAATTCCACAAGTTCATATTACTCCATATAACATCAACAATACTTTAGAATACTTCCACCTGCATTTTGAGGGACCTTTTCGAAGCCACTGCTAACGCTGTCGAAGTTGAAAATCATAATGAATTAATGAATGAAATGCACCGACAACAAGACTCGATAAATCAAATGAACCCCAAGATTTGCACTAGCTCCTAGAGCCACATGGTTCATGGGGCTATAGAGGCCATTAAAAAAAAAAATCTATCGTCGACACGACGAAGTAGGAGAAAAGTAATACTTTAGGGATAACACAGCGGAGACATTCCGATCGTGCGAGGGCACCGTCAAGGGTGTCTGTCAAACTTGGACGGTTCAGTGCTTAATGAAGTTACTGACACCAAAACTCAATCATGAACCGCACAGGATACCAGAAGCAACAAATTGACCTTAAGCTAATTAAGCATACCTACCACTCGCACCGCACGAATAAAATAAAGCTCGAAAACCTAAATCTCAACCCCGATAATATCTATCTCCAGTTGAAGTCGCCACAGCTACAGCAATTTCCTGGTACCCAACAATTGGTACGGCAGCAAATCTCCGCTTAGAAATAATCCAGTTATTCGGTACATCGGCGTCGTTAAAGTCACGGAGAACATTAATTGGTCTGCGAACACGTCCAAGTCTTGCACGCTACGAGAATCGGAGTGTCGCCTAATTTGTGACGTGACATCAAACTAGTCGTTGTCGGAGTTTAGTTGCAAATTACGAGTTTTTAATTGGATTTCAGAATAAAAAAGGTGTATGTGAAATTGTGAAGACGAAATTTTCTTTAATAAAAGTTTCGCTTTTAGAACTGTTCGTAATTGGAAGATTTAATTGAATTGGTTATTTTTAATCGAAATATTGGCAATAGAAATACGAGTAAAAGCTTATGAAAGTTCAGTTTAGTTATTTGGTTTTTTCACGTTCTTCAATTTTATTCCAAGGATAGAATTATGTTACCATCAATAATTATGTACGTTAGAAGAATGTTCCAAGACAATATCACAAAAAACGCGTAGTGATAAATGACGACACGTAAAGTTTGTTTTATCTTTCCACAACAAATCAACGCAGAACGCATTGCAGAGATATTATATAATATTGCAGAGATATGATATAATGTTACAGATAATAGTCCAAAATATATTCTGACAACTAAATATCAAATGACAGCAATATTCAAACACAAATGCAGGCGTCTCTCATCTCAAATTAAATCCAAGTGTATACACCGTTCCGTGTCCTTAATTGTTCGCAGATATGATAACCTAGTCGGGTCTCGGTTAGAATATAACTGACGTATCTTGTTAGCTTGTTACCTTGTTCACCTGTCTAACGACATCTTTGAGACATTGTAGTTGATATCTTTAGCACTTCTAGAAATACCTGTTACAACGTTGCATCTGCACATAAAATACTTAGTTGAGTGAACATTGGACTATATTTGACCTTGTGAAATGTATTCGATAATTGGGTGGCTCAGCAGTCGGCATGAAAAGAAATGACGATAGTTATTTGGTAAACTTGCACTTATTTTGTGAAAATCTTTTTGTAAGATTTTCGAATCTCTATCCCAAAAACATGACAAGCCTGACAAGAATGAAAGAACTAAATTGTATTGAATACGCCATCATTTTATTTTCTGCTTACGCCATATATTCAGGCTTGTTGCCTTCATACCACTCCTAAATCATAAGATAATGACTCATTAACATCTATAAATGTCGTGTTTAATTCGTGTGTTTCCCAGCCAGAGCAAACCAAAGCCGTGACAAGGCTAATGTAACTGGACATTGGACAACTGGACATAATATTATCATAAATTGTCCCCCTCACAATTCGCGTTAGGAGTTTACAGCTCGTTGTCAGAGCTAGTAACCGTCCCGTATCCGACGAGAAATTAACTAGCATTATTGTTGGAGTCTGTTTTTGCATCAGTGAATTCTAGGTTTGTGATATTATCATTTTCTATTACATCTGGGACACATAGGTTTGGTATTTGGGGTTTTATGAGTGTGGACTTTAGTTTGGTATGACCAAAGTATGGAATCTCATTCCGAGTTTGACTTCTGAAGTCTTCTTGAAATTTTTCATAAATTTTCAATTTTTCTACGTAAATACAAAAGTTTGAATTTAAACGCTCTTTTATCAAGTTATTTTGACTGTACAAAACTGGTTTGTATAATTAGCCCAATTAACACGGTCGAGGTATTATTATAAAATCAAATACAAACTATAACGCTATTTACCAACCAATCATAAATTATTTTCACAACGTTTTCAACTCTTATTTTATTCCGTAACTAGTAGACACAAAAAGCAATTACCAATTATATAAATTAACAAACAGGTTTTGATATGATATAAAACGAAAATTTAATTTATAATTAACTCCATGTTTGCACATCTGTCACCTATTATAATTAGCTATGTGATTGACGAAATGGCACAAATAATTAAAACTATCAACATACAGTTATTATACTACTAGCAATGAGTGATATAAAACAAAGGATATACACATTATTTATTATATACTTGAATTTACAAATAGTTATGCATAGTATTTTGAAACATATGACATAAAATTGAAGGAACATTTTGTGCTACTAAAGCGATTTGTACGAAAAATAAACGTATACCTATAGCATGTTAAACAACAAATAAAGTTTTTTTGGCTTTTTAGCACGATCCTGACAGGAGCTGGCATGAAACCAAAGTACTATACTCCGGCAAGGCTGTCCATACAGTCTGGTATTATGCAGGAATTCATATAACTGAACACACAGATTAATAATACAACAGCTCCAAACTACGCCCAACTCCCACGAGAAACAATGTGAATACATAAATGAACACACTGATTCGTTCGACATACAAAACAATGCGTAGTTATCAAAGGTCAACACAGTATAACAAAGTTCTGCTAACAACGATCCATCTCTCAATTCACAACGGAGGAACAGCCACACTGTCTTTCTGTGTCTACAGCTGGAAAACTGCTCGCAGTACAATAGGAAAGTTTTCAATTAATATCACAGTTTCCGTATTTAAAAGTAGAACATTACAAACTTCACTAGTTAGTCCGTGAACTATATACACTCCACTACACGATTCAACTAGAAACAGTAAGTTCTGGATACGTCCGAACACTGGCTTTTGTCTTGTTGTCACCCGAAGTAGTACTGGGCGTTGGAATATCGATATAAACTCCTTGTGTTAGGGTCCGTTTCTGTTTGTATTTGAACTCTTGGCAGAGTTTTGACCGCAACTCCGCGCCCTAACGTGCCATGTGGCATAGTTCGAAGAGGCATTTCTATGGGGAATTCAGCCACCTGTCCGTACATATTAGTGCTCACATGCGGGTACGTATTGGGTACTGGGCGGCCGACATACTTATTGATTTTAGGACTTAGAGCAACGTTGGAGTATTGCATCTCTTGCTTGATTCCCGAATCAACTGTGTCGACGGGTCCAGATAAACTAGTTATGTTAATATCGTTGTCAACTTCCGATATGCTGTCGTTGAATCCGTTGGGGATTTCCGTGGTGGCTGACACGTCTGGGCCTTTTGGCTGGTCGGATGTTTGTTTGGTCATGACGCAGCGAATGATGCCCAAGATGATGCATAGGAGAAGGCTGCCAGCGACGCCGGCTATGATGTATACGTACATGATGTCGAATTGATCTGTGGAAGAGAAAGTGGTATCAATTTAATGTCAGTGCACCCCGGTAAAGCATTCTAACTTTTAAATATTTGTATCATATATCACGTTTTAAGCGCGCAACACACGAAGTGGATGAGGCGATAGTTTACTATCGAAGCGTTTCCGTTGTGACAATTCCGATTTACGCTCTGATTAATGTATTTTTGTTCTCCAAGATTCTCTTTACTATTTGGTGTTCTTAGTGAAAATTGTGTCCATAAGTCAGAAGAGGCCAGAATTCCAACTAGAGATTAATAGGGTCATCACCGCTAAAGTAAATGGGGGATTATTTCGGCCAAATAAATTACAGTCTTACAAACGCTATTCTATTTACTGAGCTATACAAAAGGTCACAATGACGACAAAAGAAGAATTATGATAATTGATTTGAGCAATATTAGCTTTGAATAACGAGTTATTGCAAATAATAAAATTATTCATCATAATAATTAGGCTTGATTGCTTCGCTTTTAATGCTTTTAATAAACCCATACAGCATAATTTCTAATGAGAATTAATTTCGAAAATAAACGCGGATTTCATACAAATATTATGACATAAATAATTTGTATTTGAAAACGCTTAATAACCCGTTTTATGCTGATCTTAAGCCTGCATAATATTTCTACAACAATGTAATATTGTTATAACACTTATCCTTGTTTAGACAAACCAGGTAATTATGCATATTGCGGAGTCCTGTATGTAAACTTGTGCAAGCAAACTGCGGTATTCAATAGGGCCTTGAAATAATTCACAGGGTTGGGAAGAGCTATAAATTATGACGCAGTAGAATGCTTAGCGTGTGTTCAAACTATATTGTTATTATAGTGTTGCCTTCATGAAAATAGAGTTGGAGTAGGAATTTCTGCTTTTCTGAATTTCTGCTCGAGGAGCTCCTGGCTAAGTAAAAACAGTCGCACAGGTCGATCGATCAGGTTAAGCTACGCTTGCCAGGGTTGGTCCGTGGATGGATGATCATCTTTACATACCGAGACTCCTCCTTGCCTCGGAAAGCACGTTAAGCCATTGGTACCGGCTGTCATTCGTAGATCTTTGACAGTCTTTACGAGTGGTCAGAAGCCCAAAAGTCTGACAACCAGTCTTACCAAGGGGTATTGTATTACCCAGTTATTGTTTTTGTGGAGGTCAGATAGGCAGTCGCTCCATGTAAAATACTGGTATTCAGCTGCACCCGTTTAGACTGGAAGCCGACCCTAACATAGTTGGGAAAAGGCTAGGCAGATTGAGTAGGAATTTCTGCCCAATATTATAATACGGTTGATATGACCTCGTTACACATTGAAATTAGATGTGTTCTTACTTTCCATCTCCTTCACATGACAATGAAAGAACATAAAGTTCGGTTCCGTTGAAATCGTGCACAAACGCGATCTACCACTTACTACTCACTACTCTGTGACCCCTTTGAGACTAACTTTGGAATCAATACTAATTTAATATGTGATGAAACAACTCGGATGTGGTTTCACTGCTGCTTCGAAAGTGAGTTTCAGTTCTGTTAACAAAATTAGTGTGTATCTAAGTAAGTAGTATAGGTATAATATAACATCACGCCTGTAATCCGTGAAGGGTTAGGCAGAAGTGTACCTATACTACCCCCCCCCCCCCACATTTCGCCAGTTATGTTTAAGTATATAATTATGCTTAGTATGAGTGTGGTATAGCAAAGAATTCTATTAAAGAAAGGATATCGATATATAAATAGTTAATAAATGTGAGGAGCTCGTGGTAGTAATAACAGCCGCACGGGAACATGCATCAGGTCAGCTACGCTTGCCAGGGTTGGTCCGTGGATGGGTGACCATCTTTACATACCGAGACTTCTCCGTGCCTCGGAAAGCACGTTAAGGCGTTGGTCCCGGCTGTTTTTCGTGGATCTTTGACATTCGTTACGGGACGTCAGAAGCCCAAATAGTCTGAAAACCAGTCTTACCAAGGAGCATCGTTTTACCCAGTTACTGGGTTGTTGAGGTCAGCAGTAGGTCAGTATATTGTAACAATATTTTGATTTAAAAGAGTGTCCATGGAGTTTCTTGCCCGTTCTTCTGCATAGGTACCTACTACGCTTTGGAATGGGCAACTAGCTTCATATTTCTGACTGACTGACTCCTTGACAATTCAAAAGTGCCTGTAAATGGTTTAATTGAAATAAATGCTTTGAGTTTGAGTTCAGCTGATAGGCAGTCGCTCCATGTAAAATACTGGTATTCAGCTGCATCCGGTTAGACTTGAAGCCGACCCCAACATATTTGGAAAAAGGCTAGGCAGATTAATCGATAAAATAGATTCTTAATTAAAAAAGACACCAAGAGAGAGATGGGAATTTATATTTCAAATTAAATTAAGGCCTAATGAATCGGATTAAGCATCTCACAATAGATTGAATAACGAAGATTAAACTGTACCTACCTTAGGATTGTCTTAAACCCGAGATTGGTAGTAAACGTGAAAATTGTGGGTGAGAGAGGAGTTTACGAGTATATTATACTGTAGTTAAGTAATAAACTAGACCAGGAACTATTTGTAGACGGAAGAAGAACGAGGATTGATGTATATTATTGATGCGTCTTGTGGTTAAGTATATTTTGAGTGAGATTAGTTCTTCAGCTTATCAAGCAGCGATGTGATGTGAAAGGACTAGTTGCAATTAGCTGCCTGTATACCAAAAAGCTGGTTCGACAGTAGGTAAAGTCAATCTCGTAATTGCCTTAACATTTTTGACAAAATCTCCCAATAAATTGATGCTTGAAACTAAGCCATAATATGACGTGCAACTGACGTGCAACCTTTTAGGGTGGTAATGCAATTACGAAGTTGACTGAACCAGCAAAAACATTTAAAATTGAGATAGGTACTTGCTATTACTCAGTCATAGAATATTTTGAGAGTTTCAAGAATAGATTCCCTAGACATTTGCCTACTTTTTTTTAACTCTATCTATGTGTAGGTAGTAAGGTAGATGCCTTATCGAACTTATATATCTTTCCCTGAATTTCATAAAATTGTTCGACATAATTAAGTTTTCGGTTTATCCATGTTAGAATATTCTTTTTATTTGTTTTCTAAGAATTATATGGTAGAGATACTTTTTAAATTGTTTAACCAATTTTATTTGTTAACCACCTACAACATCATTATACAAAAACCATAATACCACAAAACCGTGTTTATAAGTTTTTTAGCCTAAACACCTTTTAAACACGACATTTCTTTATGGACTCTGGATCAACGCGTATCTAAGTATTTGTGGTAAGACCCTAAATATTCCATTCTATTATAAACTATTTCTACTGCAGTGACAAATTATATCTCAGGAGATTTCTGATTGATTGGTGATTGATATTTTTATTATTGGTATCAAAATTCAATGACTCCGTTCAGTTGGTACGGTCAACTTGTAGAAAATAATTAAAATGTTCAGTAAGTATAACATTTCCCAATCTTGAAATGAATAAACACGGGAGTAAGTAATTACAGAGATTGATATCTTCACGTAGGCAGATGCAATCGCGAAAATTATTTCAATTAGTTGATTAATCTCCATTGGGAATCACATTTACCAGAATACATTTTTGGCTGATGATAAAATGAATGTAGGTAGCAGATGCAAGTAGACTAGAACAGATCGTTGTATAGATCTATGAGGAGAAGCCTAAGTCCAGCAGTGGATAACTTAATCAGCCTAAAACATTCCCACTGCTGGGAAACACACCTCCTCTCTGTGAGATCTGGGACGTTCCTCTCACAGCAGTGGACGCCAGCTGAAAATATGATGATGATAAATAATTGAAAGTCGTGTAGTGAGTATGTTTCTCGTCGCGGTTGGAGTTTCGAACCCAAGCAGGCGCTTTACTTTGTGGAATTTATTTCATCACCGCTCCTCTCAAAAGCGACGTAGAAAAGCATCGTCTGGAAACAGGCATGTCCTAGAACGGAAAATTCGAAGACATGTGACATCCACCAACCCGTGGCCTGGGTGGTGAATTACGGCTCACGTCTTCTCACAGAGAGGATTCGAGGCATGTGTCCCAACAGTGGGAAAATAATAGGCTGATTATTTACATACAGTGATTCTTACCATCTTTGGGTAAATGATGTCTTGGTGGTGACGCTGAAGGCTCATCTCTATTGATACTGGTGATGTTCAGACTGGTGGACATCGAAGGTCGTTGCGGTGGCACTGCAGCTACGGCTGGCGCTGGAGGCACTGCTGATTCTCCCCACCAGCGATCGTTGTTTTCATCTGAAAGGAAGATTCTGTTTAGTATCTCATTGATAGATTGGATTGACAGATCTTTGTGGAGGTAAATGGGTAATTTTTAGGAGATGAGAGAGATTTGATGACTTCCAGACCGCTGTCTGTTCGTTTTAATCAATTGAATGTACTACTTTTTATTAAATTTCCAATTTAAAAAATAGTTTTGTAAAGTAAAAAATAAAATATCTAACCAAAAGTAACTTCCAAAAAACACGACATCAGAATACAATTTACGAACGAACTTTTGTTGAGTAAACCCAATATTTTCTTCCACTTCACAAATATAAAAGACGAACTATCCTCAAAAGGTTTTTTTATCATCGAGACGGGTTCTTCAAAGTAAATTGAGATATTGGGAAACAGTGGGGCGAGATTGATACCGAATGAAATATGGAGATATCGTTCAGTCAATGGAAATGCAGAAGTGAATAGACAAAGGGTTAGGAATGGATGCAAAAGTCAATTCGCGTATGTGTGTTTGTTTTATTGTCCTTTAAATGTATGTGCGCTGAGACGCTTTTGTTTGTGATATTGTAAAGGTGTGTCCTAACATAAAGCAGCAATCGTGCGCGGCTGACGCGCGCGGCCTGCCGCGCTTTGATTGGACGACTGTCGCGCGCGAACGCTTCTATCTACTTACTGCGCACAAACATTTTTACCATACTTGAGCGCGGCAGAAATGTGTCGCACACGACGCATGTTGCTGCCGCGCTCTTGTCACTCAATGTTTAACACCTCCTGTTCACTCCTGTTTCACACCTTTAGAATTCACGGTGTAATTATGCCTACGAGGTATTCATTAAGTTTCTTGAAAAATAAGAGTAGATCTTATACTCATTTTAGTTTACCACTCTCTTGTTGTAGGTGTGTTATAAAAGGCTACAAACATTATGTACCTACACAAGTACGAGTGCATCATTAAATGTGCTACCTTCGCGTTGATAACTTACTTTGAGCAAGACACGGAGAGACTTTCTAAACTCCAGAATAAAAATAAGTATATTAAACCAACATGGACTCCCCTAAAAACACATCTTACCTACTAAAACAACACTTAACTCAGGATACCAGTTCGATAACATAAAATATGAAGTTTAAGACATAATACGATTGCTTCTGCTACTTTGTTCAACTTTTCTTGTCAGACCAAACTTAATAAACGTCGATTCAAGGCAGCAAGTTGAACATTTCAATGGAGGAAGAAAAGCAATTGCCTTCCGCACTAAGTTAAACTCGGAACGCCGCACCTTCAAGAGATACTGGTAATTTTACCGACAATATTAAAATTTCCATTTTGATCTTGAAGGAAAATGCAGGGAAGTTTTAAGTCGTTGCCGCCAGGCATCTTCCCAAGTATTAAGGTTTGGTGGCAAAATAAATATAAATTAAGATGAAGATAATATTGTAAGTGTAAAATTCAAAGACAACGCAGTTGTGTCTGATGTCAGACACCCAATTATAGCAAGAGACAATAATTTAGTTTCCAGAGACACAACTAAGGACGCCTCATCTCTAATTTCTTCATAGGTATGGGCGTTATTTCACGGCACTGGTTACAATAACTGGCTACAGGGCATGTAACCGAATAACTAGTTTCGAGTCACACATAAAAACGTGATTTTTGTAACTAGTTCCATTACAATGCAGTATCGAATGAAAAGCGAGAAACGAAACAAAAGTATTATGTAACTACTTGTAGCTACAAAAACTTATTCGTTCATAAAACTTAAAGCTAACGTAACGTAATGTAACGTATTACTTAAGTAACCATTCGTTCATAAAACTTAAAGCTAACGTAACATAATCTAACGTATTACTTCGCAAATAACTGTAATACTTAGATATAATCACCATGTTGAATCACCGAATAGGATTTGAAAAATAACTAGTTACTGAATTCACTAGTTTTCAAAACAGGTGACGCGTTCCAAGTCACTAGTTACGTTACGTTTCGCGAAAATCACGTAACGACCCATACCTATTTCTTCGCCTTACATGGTACAAAAAAACAACAGTCTATTTCATTTAGGTGAAAACGAAAATAGAACAATACCGAGGAAATAGGGAACCGATCTTCGCAAAGATCCGAACTCATTTTTCCAAACCGAACTAACAACATTACTAATAGAGTTGGAATATGAGTCGTCACGAGCGCTTCGTCTCAAGAAAACCTTTTATCCCATAATCCGTTTTCACACTGACAAAGTAAAGAAGCGCCCTGTCGGGAGCCAAACAAATCCTCGTAGATTGCAAGAGTCCAAATTAAGGACGGATTAAGCAAATTTCTTCGTTTGTGTCTCATCTCATACACTTTGAATGACGGATAATACACTTAGCGAGGACGATTTTGATTGTAATCTTATGCTTGCCTCATAATTCTTCTTAGGAGTTTATAGATTATACAACGTGCCGCTACAATGGCGACATTAATTTAACACACGGGTAGGGCTAGTGGCCAGTAATCATAAAAAATATAATAAAATAAAATAATTGGTCAATTGAAAAAAAAAAATTTACAAACAAATTAAATAATATAAACAACCAAAATTGAGGTCACTCTGTGTAAAAGATTCATTCATGAAGCTACCTACCAGCTGGCTTACGTTCTGTCGGCCGATTCTTTGTCGGCGGCATAATTTCTAAGAAATTGTGCGGCTTTCCTTGTATTTGCCTACATATGATGACCCCGGCAAATGACCTCTTCGCTACAGTTCTTTAAGTATAGGTTGCTCCAAGATGGTAATTTAGAAAATTGTAAATAAATCAGTAAATAATAACGTTTAATGAAATTAAAATATTTTCATTAAATGAATACGCGAAATGGTATACGTGTGTTCAATGAATGTCACCATTAAAGCGGCACGCTGTATAAGGTGTATCTTTACTTACACGAAATCTCTTAAGGGGTCATTGTACTCATCATTATGAACAACTTTCACTATGGGACCAACACTGAAATCGTGAAAAAAAATCAGCGGTTCCCTACATTTTGACGAGCTATGCGAACATAAATGTAGGGAGCAGTTTTTTTACCTTTAGATTGAGTTATAGAGGAGCTTAAATCTTTTTCTGAAGGGCTATAATTTTTGGAACGACACGAGTTTTTTTTTTTTACACACGTAGTTCCTGCCATTTATTAAAACTTTATGCACGACTAATAAATGCTGTAGGTACCAAGGCGGACTTAATTGCCTGAGGCATTTTGTAGCAGTCAACCTTAGGGCGATGTAGAGATAAAACATGGCTGGCGCAACTTATGGGGTACATAGCTTGGAAATAACTATAAAATACAAGAATAAATACAAATATACACTATTACTAAAAATAAATAGTACTACAATATTATTTTTTGTTCGTCATTAAAATATATAGGTATTTCCAACCTTTTTTTAAATAAAGCTACAATTTTGGTGTTACAATTTCCGAGTTTTTTCAGCAGAGCAATTACGGCCAACTTAATAACTCACATATTCAACTATTTTGTATTTTATTTCATAATTGCACCACAATACAATCCCTGGGGATATAATACTTACAATATTATTTAAATAACCATTTCACTAGAATTCCCAACTATTTACTAGAGTAAGTTATTATATTAGGTTTTACGAGTACATTCTCTTGTTTGAGCTGAAATAATTCATTCTATTCACTGTGTACTGTATTTAACTCAGTAAAATTTATTAGCTATAAAGTTTCGAGGTGTATGAGAGCCTTGAAGGCAAGTACTGAAATAATGTTAAGTGTTGAACGACTGAGTGGTAATGAATTAAGTATTTCTTCTGCGTTGACTAGGAAAATTAAGATGGCAGACATTTTAATTATTTCAGTTGAATTTTTTTTAAGTCACGTCTCAAGCGCAGGCCACACCTGGGAACGAAAATAAATTCGTTTAGCTTCGCTCATGTAGCTACCGGGTCTTTTCATACTTCGATTCAAAGTTCGAGGTGTATCTTCAAGATGCTCATAATCCTCGCAACTAGGTAATTGAAACTGCCGGACTACTTCGACCTACTTCGTTGATATTTAGTAACATACATAATTTCTTCGTCTTTTTTTAATACAAGGAAGAAATGAAATATTATTAAAATTATATAATGTGACAAGTACCCTCAAACGAGTAACAAAGTTTAACAAACTCATTTTTCATTTTAGCGGGATGTCTCTGTAAGGCATCGTAAAGTAACTCCTTTATTTTGTCAAACAACTTCTTGGGCTTTAGAATAAACAACTAAATGTATTTGGCTACTAATTTTCTGACTGTAGAGCCTCAAAGACAGACTTTATTGGTCTAGAGTTTAGTAAAGTTAAAATGTTGAGACTGTTTGTAGGTTTCCTTGGTCTTTAAATTCGTAAATTCACCGTTTATCTAACTTGTTATTTGCAAATGAGAATAAGACGCTGTAACATAACTGTATTAGCAATTTTATCGTCAAACTGATGGTTTGAAATGATCATTTTCAAAATAATAATTCCTATGTCGACGGATATCAAATTGATTTTACTTTGAACTTACACTATTTTCGTGAAATGTCTCTCATAAATGACCTATCCCGCCTAAAACCGCAACTTGACTACATTGCAAAGTTTTAAAAACTCCACTAATAACAACATACGTAACATGCAAACCACAGCTCGCTTCAGTAGCTCAAAACTTAAAACCATGAACAACGATACACTTGACAGCGAAATTTATACTCCAGTTTAGATTACCTTACATTGTGAATTATACTTACAAACTTTATGGCACAACACCTATACGAGCTGGCAATAAACAGCGTACACCTAGGGCCATTCAAGGGGTCGGTGGGAACATCGAACTTTAAGGCTACCGTACATGTAGAGATCTGAGTAAAAGATGGATGGATAGGAATTATATTATTATGAAAGAAAAGGGATTGAATGGAGCTTGAGGAGCTCGTGGCTAAGTAATAACAGCCGCACCGGTCGATCCATCAGGTTAAGCTACGCTTGCCGGAGTTGGTTCGTGGATGGGTGACCATTTTCACATGTCGATACTCCTCCGTGCCTCGGAAAGCACGTTAAGCCGTTGGTCCCGGCTGTCATTTGTATCTTTGACAGTCGTTACGAGTCGTCAGAAGCCCGAAAGTCTGACAACCAGTCTAAACAAGGGGTATCGTATTACCCAGTTACTGGGTTGTGGAGGTCAGATAGGCAGTCGCTCCATGTAAAATACTGGTATTCAGCTGCATCCGGTTAGACTGGAAGCCGACCCCAACATAGTTGGGAAAAGGCTAGGCAGATTGATTGAAAAGGAAGTGAATGTTAGCGTAACGGTTGATAGAGAAGAATGGAAGAAGAAAACTCGATGTGCCAACAGGCACATGGGACAAAGACGGACTCGACATGACAATGTCATGGAGAGATTAGAGGCCCTAGACAAAGTGACATTTTATCACCGATAACGATGATGGAAAAGGCAAAAATGTATAGGACTGACCATAGATATCCGTGGGACTGACATAAACTATCGAAAAACTTATGTCAATCCTGTTGAAAGTCGTAGAAATACGAAACGCTTTCGAAGCGATTGTCACTTGTCTAGGCCCTCAGGTGTAGTGGTTGAGAGAGACACTAGCTGATGAACGTGGTTTAGATGTGCTGATCGCGTTCCGTTTCACTGGTGAAACTTTCGCCAGATCAGTCTGACCAGGATATAATTAAAGTACTATTTAGTCTGATGAACCAATATACAAAACTATCCCACAAGGAGGACCGACGAGTTAGTGCAAGGTCACGAGAATCTGGGAGTACAAGAATGCGGGAAGCACAGGATCGATCCTCGTGACATTGCCTTCGGTGGCCTGTATTGAGGCCGCGTAAATATTGAGGCACACATGCTACGGAATTTCTTGAGGCAATCTAAAGGTAGAAATTGATGTAGGTATACCTAAAGCTTTTCGGCGCACTACCACATTTTGGTTCAGCCCTGATATCCTGATGATAGTCATTTGTTTAAGTATTTCACATGAAGGGTTCGTTGTATAGCTATTATTTTGATGGTTGATGTTAGTTGGATAGTGTTTGTGATTGCGGACGTGGATCCCACACCACAGGTCGGCTTGGAATATGTTTGGTAGACGATTAAAATGTTTTGACTTTTCGGCTTTACTCGTATCATCAACTCAAATAACTTTTGTATTTTTTACAACTAGCTCTGTCCGCAATTTTGTCCGCGCTCAGTAGTTTTTACATATCTGTACGTCTCTGTACACCGTCTAACGAACTTTTCATCGAAATGTCATATTTAGGTATTTCTATCTTGAGCGGATTATTTATTGCTTCACGTCAGCCATGAAACCTCACAAATTTGTTTTTGATAATATTTACGACAGACGTTTCGCTTATATTTTAAGAGGACTAAAGGATCAAAAACAGACGCGTCACTTAAGAATCTTAGGGCAAGATTCACAGACTACGCTGACTTTACTTTGATAAGTAAAGTAAGCGTTTCATACGAATGTGAACCTTATTCGTATGAGTGTAGTGTTTAATTTGAATGCGAACAAGTACTTCATACGAATATGAACATTAACGTTACCTACGAGTTCACATTTGTATGAGACGCTTACTTTACTTACCAAAGTAAACTCAAGGAGGTCTGTGAATCTTACCCTTACTACTTACTGCCAAGTAATAGTTCGCTATCTAAGTCTGCCAGACAAAGTCCATCGTTAAAGTTATCAGCAAAATTCACAACTAAGCAGGTTGCTTTAGTCATTATGTTGGAAAAACTGACATAAAGTGGCGATAAAGTCCTGACATAATGTTGTTCCAAAACTATTCACGTAGAATATTATCCAGAAAAAAATGGAATTCTTTTTCTAAAATCAGATGAGATGAGATAAAAATAGGTCGTATACACTTGACGTAAGCCCTATTGACTCGTAACAACTGCTATCTAAATATAGTTATCTGAACAGCTTCTTCTGCTAAGTACCTGGCATCTGGTGGCTTAATACGTCTAAAAAAATAAAAAGCACTTACCAACTTCATCGTGCTCAAGATCGGACACGTCGTGAGCAACCTCGTCCTCTTCAGGGGCACTCTCGTACCTCTCCTTTAACACCGTACGTGGAACTACGGAGAAAAATAAACTTTATGAATAAAGGAGCAAAGTTCATTTTAAATTAGGGTGTAGTGTTCATTACGGGGATGTTAATTTTAGACTTTTAGGGTGCTCGGTGTTTTAGAGTATTTTTGTTTTTCAAGTGCATCAGAGTTTTTATTTGGTAGAACAAGCAGAGTCGGTTGAACGTGACCTGATGTTGACGTCACTAGACTTATAATTTTTTTCACAAAATCCACGCCAATTTTATACTGTCTCAAGATTTTTATTTCGGAATCTTATTGAGTTTTTTAGGCGGAGGTTTGAGCTTTATATTCGTTTGCGTTCGTCTATATTTGATACTTACGTAGTTGTAAAAAAAATATTTGAATAGATAAAACGCTGAAGGGATGGTGAACAGTGAATTGTATTGGAAAATATTTTTCTGGAGCCGCCACGTCTTTGTGCGAAAAAGGTTTTCGATTTTATCGGTACCAGATTATAAATACTTACTGAAATTTGCACAATAGACTCAATTATTTACATTTAAATGTGCGATTTGTCAATTCAGAATTGCTGAATTATTAATAATATATAAACATGTTTATTTACAAATTATTGATAATCCTGCAAAATTAATTATTAATAAATTATTCATAATTTGGTAGGTATAACATTATTTAAATATTTGGTCATTCAGAATAACTTGAAATAAAGTTGAAAGCGATTCAATATTGATGAAATATCGAAAGCAGATTACGATATTTTCAAGTGAAAAATACACAAGTGTATTAACGAGTAAGTTTTATACGAGTTTACTTAAATAATGTGTGAAATCCACATATTTAGGTATCTCAATAGATCTATTAAAATGTAATCAAAAGGGTGTAATAGTAATATACCTACTATAATTAAGGGTGAGCCCATAGCCTAACTATTTATCGACCACTATTCAGTAACACTTTACTTAGGATCGAATTCAAGTCGTCAAGCTCGAAGTCATGATTAAAACCAGTAGAAAAATCTGTACTAGATTCCCAAAGTGACTTTTACTTACTTATAATTTTATAACCTATATTTTCGTCGATGATTTTTTAATTAAGTATAATTAATTATGTCAATACTTAATGTTATTGAAACAAGTAATAATATTGTTACAAAAAGTAGTGAGACATCAAGTTGAAACCTTCTAAATACTGATGAACGTGTTTCTAATTCCCATTAGTGAATGACTGCGTAAAATTTAACCTGAAAAGAGTGTCTACTGGAGGACCTCGTGGCTAAGTAATAACAGCCACACGGGTGGATCCAACAGGTTAAGCTACGCTTTCCGGGGTTGGTCTGTGGATGGGTGATCATCTTTACATACCGAGACTCCTCCGTGCCTCGGAAAGCAAGTTTTCACCTTTGGTCCTGGTTGACATTTGTGGATCTATGACAGTCGTTACGGGTCGTCATAAGCCTGAAAGTCTGACAACCAGTCTTACCAAGGGGTATCGTACTACCCAGTTACTGGGTTATGGAGGTCAGATAGACAGTCGCTCCATATAAAATAATGGTATTCAGTTGCACCCAGTTAGTCTGGAAGCCGACCCCCAACAAAGTTGAGAAAAAGCTAGGCAGATTGATTGATGTTTTACCTACACAATAACATTAAAAAAAATTAAAGTATTAAAAACTAAAACCCAACTACGACTAAAAAGGTATAAACAAGACACCACAGACAGACATATTAATAGTTGGGTTTTAGTTTTTATTACTTTAATTTTTTTTTAATTCTTTTGGGGTTATAATATTTATATTTTTGAAATGTGCTCATTAAGCCCTTTCATTTGATACCCAACATGGTACGATTAAACATTTTTTTTTTTTTAGTTCCTGACTTTATGTCCTCTAGAGGGCGCCATTTTTAATTTAATGTGACGTCTCATGCCTCAAGCCTATAACCAGCGGACGATCAAGACGCTTCCAACGATACCTCATTTGTCAAATTGTGATGAGTCGTTTAGAAGATATGAGGGAACAGATGAACATACATACATATACGTCACCGGTTAAAACCATAACCCTCCTTTTTTCTTCGCCGTAGTCGGGTAAAAATAGGTGGGTTTGGTATTGTTAATTGGTAGGTACAAGATTTGCAAATTGCCCGAGACTGAACATTACCCTAACAATGTTAAAACTGTTTCTTTGAATGTAGACGGCCTGCTACAAATAATTTATTAACGTTGAATAATGTTTGAGGAGGTCCTTTTCTACGACTACCTGTATTAACAATTTACCTTTCATTCATGAGCTCGCCTTCTTATAAGCTAGGAGAAAAAGTTGCAGGTACATTTCGTCGTTGATAGTCCAATTCCGCGTAACTAACATTGTTAAATACCGCGGATGTACACTTTCGCTAATTTTAAAGGAGGGTCAAAAAACAGATATGATATGATATGATTAAGGGGAACGAAAGGGTCCTAGACTCAAGTTCGTACAAAATTCGGCCATTAGTTTTTGTGAAATTCTGTTTTTTGACCCTCCTTTAAAATTAGCGAAAGTGTACATCCGCGGTATTTAACAATGTTAGTTACGCGGAATTGGACTATCAACGACTATTTTTGAATGGATGGCCAATCTAAAAGTGAGTTGTCACCATAGAAAATGAAACAGAAACGATTTTGAACATTCCCAAATAGACAAACTCCTACTACTCATATTGAGCAATCATCCCTTTCACATCAGTCACACACACTTACACACGGCACCCCCCCACATACACACACACACTCACACTACACTTACTGTTTTTTTTTTTTTTTTTTTCGCATACTTCATGCATACTTTCCATTCCACAAACATTATTACATGGCAATCTAATAAAGTTTACAACTTTAAACATGGCTACTAAATATTCACAATCTATTAATGGGGATCAAATGTAATCAGAGATACAGGTTTACCACCTAGTTCGGATGCAGATAGTCCCAAACTTTGTATATTACAAACTTTAAGCCATTATTTACTGTATATTGTCAATATTCAATTTTGTAATATGTGTTTCTTATTTTGGTGAAATAAATTATTATTATTATTATAGATCTTTGCTATAGATAGTGCCATTCACGAAGACGCGCCCCACTCCGCTCCACTCCGTACTAAACTACTCCGTACAGCTTACAAAGTAAAGTACAGTAATCGCGGAATGGGCCGCGTCTTCGTGAATGGCACTATCTGTATCCTATTATGGACGCCAGTCTCTTGTGATGTCAACCTTTGTGAAGAGAGAAAATAAAGATTTGTAAAGGGTTTTCCGACACCTATAAACAACTACAATATCAGAAACAACGCTGAAATTTCTTATAGCGATACAAGGTTCTATTGGCGCGTGGCCGAAATTGGAACTACCGGTGCCATCTCGTTTTGTTCAATACAATCGCACAAAATGTTTTCAAACCAATACACGGTAACGCTGTTTTACGAAGAAAAGTTAAAAGTTTATTGATTTTGTTTAAATTCATAATACTATAGGACAAGGATTCCAACTTGAGCAGTTTCAAGTTTACAAAGTTCTTCTCGGTACACAAATGTTCGAAGTAAACGAGAATTTCTATGCACATTGTGGCATGTATTGTCGCTTGGGTACAATTCCTGTCATGTGCAAGTAACATTTTGCAATAAAAAGCTAAAACAGACCAAAAAAGGTGTATGATTTTTTTTTTAACTTCACAGTTATCTGTCCTCAAAAATATACAAAGTAAATCAACTGTTCTGAAAAACGGCATCTTCTTTCTTTTTCGCGTGGTTAGCGACTAACCTGGGGTCAGAGTTTTTATGCCGCCCATGGGCCTCTGACTTGGCTTCACATGCCGTCGATAAATATCTCTCAGGCATGCCGATTTCCTCACGATGTTTTCCTTAACCGTTTTTGAAGCAAGTGATAATTATTCAATACGCACATGAATCCGAAAACTCAGAGGTGCGAGCTCTGGGTTTGAACTCGAGACCTTTGGCGTGGCAATCCGACGGTCACACC
This sequence comes from Lithophane ornitopus, assembly GCA_948473465.1. Lineage (NCBI taxonomy): Eukaryota > Metazoa > Arthropoda > Insecta > Lepidoptera > Noctuidae > Lithophane > Lithophane ornitopus. The sequence continues at coordinate 12,329,264 of OX419622.1, read as the reverse complement.
ACTAGGCTAGGCTAGGCACTGCAGCCAACTTATGAGTAGAAGTGAGCAAATATATGGGCAATTAAGTGTCGCAGGCACCTGCACTAATGTTGCCAAACGGTATTTTGTACACAGCTTTATATTTAAACTTTATAGGGCGTTCGAGTTATTAAATATCATAATAATAAGTTTTAGGCAAGGTACAACTGCAGATAAAAAAGAATAGTCAAGATTTGGTTTTAGAATAGGTACTTATTTTATAAAATTTAAAACATGGTAATAGAAACAATTTAATTTATAAAATAATGTCGGATCGTTGCTTCAAATGACTGCATCATCATCTGTTTCGCTTTTTCCCAACTATGTTGGCGTCGGCTTCCAGTCTAACCGGATGCAGCTGAATACCAGTATTTTACATGGAGCGACTGCTTCTGACCTCCACAACCCAGTTACTGGGTAACACGATACCCCTTTAAGACTGGTTGTCAGACTTTCGGGCTTCTGACGACTCGTAACAACTGTCATAGATCTACAAATGACAGCCGGGACTAACGGCTTAACGTGCTTTCCGAGGCACGGAGGGGTCTTGGTATATAAAGATTGTCACCCATCCACGGACCAACCGCGGCAAGCGTACTTTAACCTGATTGATGGCTCCTCCTTCAAATGATTGCATAAATTCCATCTTTAATGGCGCTTTAAATGGGCCTTGTCCCTTTTTGTTCAGAAAAAGTATATCTAGCATAGCAAACAAAAATATTAATATAATCGCTCGTTTCTTTCGTCTAAAACCACTAGCCAACTTACATAAGCATAACTCAGAAAAACTACGTCCCTAAAGAAAATAAAATATAATAAGGTCACTTATAAGGGACGACCAATTTTGGAGATACCTCTATAACAAACCAACCAAATAAATGTAAGCCAACATTTCATTACGAAATAAACATCACGGAAACAAAACTTGCACATTATGATAAAAAGGACTTTTCTTGTAGCATCGCTGAAAGGCATCCAGTATACGACCAGATAATAAAAGATGGAAGGAGTTTCGACTGTCCTGGGTCTCTTCACATTTTTATAACTCGGATTTATTGCTAGTGAAACGAGTCTTGAAGCTATATAATAACTAGAAGCGCTTTAAGCATATAACTCAATCGATGAAAGCTTTATTTATGGTTTAATTTCTCTCATGCCAGTAGCTGTGCATGACAAAGATGCTGTAAAGATAAAAGATAAGGAAATATTGATCCTTGCAGTTCTTAATTTAAAATTTTGTTTGTAATGAATTTACTCAAAAAATACTGGAAAGACTTGAAAATCTTTCACCATTATAAATGTAGAATACCTACTACATCCTAAATTATCACCGAGTCAAAAATAATCTGCCTAGCCTTTTCCAAATGTTGGAGTCGGCTTCCAGTCTAACCGGATGCAGCTAATTACCAGTATTTTACATGAAGCGACTGCCTATCTGACCTCCACAATCTGGTTGTCAGACTTGCGGGCTTCTGACGAACCGTAACGACTGTCAAAAATCCACGAATGGCAGGTGGGACTAACGGTTTAACGTGCTTTCTGAGGCACGGAGGAGTCTCGGTGCGGTCTCAGTATGTAAAGATAAGCGGCAAGCGTAGTTTAACCTGATCGATCGACCCGTGCGGCTGTTATTACTTAGCCACGAGCTATATTTTCTACTGAATAACATAGGCTAATTTATAAAGATATAACGCGGGCGAAGCCGCTGGAGGAAGCTCGTTCGCTTATATTCACAAACAAAGTCTCAGTCGACGTTAAGTCCGTTTCATTTTTAACCGACTTCTTCAAAAAGGAGGAGGTTCTCAATTCGTCTGTATGTTTTTTTTTTTTTTTTTTTGTATGTTTGTTACGCGATTACTCCGCCAATTATGAATCGATTTTGATGATTCTTTTTTTGTTTGGTAGGTCATGCTTCCGAGGTGGTCCCATATAAATTTTATTAACTTTGCTTGCGTAATTTTTGAGTTAGCTTCAATATTACGTATTTTTCCCACTTAGTTTATCTAGACGATATCCTGTTTGACTCCTTCACTGTTATTGACATAGCAGGTAGTGGTATTCGGATTTGTGTGGGGTAGGTACCACAACTAAAAAGTGAAAAATAAAAACATTTTCCAAAAAAAAAACAACCGACTTCAAAAAAAAACACAAAAAAAGTGAAAAATAACTTTAATTTCGGAAGTCGGTGGCAAAAAACGGAAATTGCAAAAAGCAAAGACACCGTCTTCCGATATTAAAGTTATTTTTCACTTTTTTAGTGTTTTTTTTTGAAGTCGGTTGTTTTTTTTTTTGTAAAAGTTTTTTAATTTATTTATTTCAGAAACTAAACTATAATGTGCTGAAATTTCGGTAATGCATCGGCCGGGTAATGGCATTTGAGATTCGCTTCCGTGTAAAGCAATTGGAAATTGAATTTATCCGTCGGAATACATTGCACTGAGCAGGTGTCTATTTGTTTATTTTATGCTTAATGGTGAACTGCAACTTGCTTTTATAAGGTTTTTAATTTCATTTTATTATAAACCTTTTAACCTATAATCCTAAGTTAGTCTGTAATGATCAAGATTAATTGTGTTGGACCAGATTAACCTTATTGCGAACGCCGAACCGTTTTAGGTTTATGTTAGATTAGAAATTAGGAGGAGCTCGTGGCTAATTAATAAAAGCCGCACGGGTTGATCCATGAGGTTAACCTACGCTTGCCGGGGTTGGTCCATGGATGGGTGATCATTCATCTTTACATATCGAGACCCCTCCGTGCCTCGGAAAGCACGTTAAGTCGTTGGTCCCGGCTGTCATTCGTGGATCTTTGACAGTCATCGGAAGTCCGAAAGTCTGACAACCAATCTTACCAAGGGGTATCGTATTACCCAGTTACTGGGTTGTGGAGGTGCATATGCAGTCGCTTCATGTAAAATAAAGGTATTCAGCTGAATCCGGTTAGACTGGAAGCTGGCCCCAACATAGATGGGAAAGTTTATAGTCAGATTGATTGTTAGATTAGAAATTAGCTTTCCTTAAGAAATTAATTAAATAGAAATAATTATGTTAAAAAGAGATATAATACCTACTAGTATTATATCTTTTTTTATGCTTCATCAAAGTTAGCCATGCATGTTGTTGTTGAGTGTGTTGTGACTGACTCGTTGTTCTAGTGGTAGCAAGAGCTCCTGTTGAGCATAAGGTCCAGGGTTCCATTCCCGGGTCGGGCTAAGTGATATTGGGTTTTTCTATCTGGAATTTCTCAGTAGCAACCCGGACTCTGGATTTGTGCCCGGTTGATGGCAATAGGCTCGCCCCCTATTACATAGGGACTTAAACATTACGCGCGAAATGTGGGTGTACTATAGGTACACCGCTGCCTAGCCCTTCTGGGACACAGTGCGTGATGGTATGTTATGTTATCAATGTTAGAATAGACGAAGCTGATCCTAATAAAAGAGTACAAAATATTGCTCTCTATTCTAGAACAACGTTTAACATTCTTTAGGTTCAGAAAACTTCAATATTCTATTACTTGTTATTAGATTCTTTTCCAAAGGACCCCGTACCTGATATGAAGCAAGTATCCTATTATCTTTCTATTCGTACTTTTATTATTATCTAGATTTACTTTATTATATATAATATAAAATATATTATTTTTGATACTTCTGTTCTCTTTTGGAATTCTCTTATACTATAAATAATCGTATTATGATTCGATATAACATATTTATTTTGATTTCAAGAATCTCATAGAATTTATTAGAAGTACTGGTATATCAAATTCAAGTTGCTCTAGGCCAAATGACCTAAGAGATTCTTTGCTATAGAAATTACCTTAAATTTTGTCTTCAACAAGTTGAAATGTCTTCCGTAAGAAATGATGAAAATGTCTTGTATTTCCATAATTTAACTTTACGAGATATTTATTAACGAGAAAGACAAATCTCTCAAATGCTTTTTCATAGTCTTAATCCTGCAAACGACATGCCCGAAGCTAAAATCGAAACGAGCTGAATCAACTCCTGACAAATCTTTGGATTTTATATCTTTTCTAATTTACCTTTTACTATCCGAAGGGATCTACGAATCTCTAAGAATGTTAGTATTTATTACTTCGGAGACGGATTTCATTGGACCTATAAAGATCTAGGAAATTTTGGTCTTTTGATTATCAGATCGTTAGAATTTATCACCTGAATTCCCATCTATAACTCTTTTATGATTAATAAAAGCTTTATAAGCAGTTCTCTTGACTTTATATCTGAGATGTTGAAGTCGTGGGACACGTTATGAGGGTCGACGAACTTGAGATAAACAAGGCTAGGTATTATAATGAATCCTTGTCTCAAGTTACACGTGTTCCGCTGAATCACAAATAGGTGAAGTTGATTGTTTTCTTAGTGTTGTGTTATTGTAGCTGTTTTAGCCAGCTGTAAAGAGCAAAGTTGTTGTTGTTTCTCTCGACGATGAATAAAGTTGGGTTAGGTCCATTTTTAGGGTTGCCAAGGGTGGCAAACGGAACATAATTACGAAGCCTCCACTGTTCGTCCGTCTGTCTGCCAGGGGGCTGTATCTCATGAACCATAATTGGTTCTTTCAAATTTAGAGTTGAAATTTTTACAGATTGTGTATTTCTATTGCCGCTATAACAACAAATAATAAAAAATTTAAGTAATATAAACTAAAACCCAACTACGACTAAAAAGGTATAAACAAGACATCACAGGCAGACAAATTAAAAATCCGGAATCACACGTGTTAGGGCATAAATCGAACAGATTACGTGTGACTCCGGATTTTTAATTTGTCTGTCTGTGGTGTCTTGTTTATACCTTTTTAGTCGTAGTTGCGTTTAATTTTTTTATAGTTTAATTTTTTTTAAATTCTTTTGGGGTTATAATATTTATATTTTTGAAATGTGCTCATTAAGCCCTTTCATTTGATACCCAACATGGTACGATTAAACAATTTTTTTTTATTAGTTCCTGACTTTATGTCCTCTAGAGGGCGCCATTTTTAATTTAATGTGACGTCACATAGCCTATAACCAGCGGACGATCAAAACGCTTCCAACGATACCTCATTTGTCGAATTGTGATGTGTCGTTTAGAAGATATGAGGGAACAGATGAACATACATACATACATACATACCGGTCAAAATCATAACCCTCCTTTTTTCTTCGCCGTAGTCGGGTAAAAAATAGAATCCTAACTAATATTATAAATGCGAAAATGAGTCTTTGTTTTTTTGTTTTTTACGCTTTCACCCTAAAACGGCTAAATTTCATTCAAATCCGTTGAATGAAATTTGGCACAGGGGTAGACCATGACCTGGAACAGGACATAGGATACTTTTTATTCCAATACTCTTACTAAACTAACTCATCACTACCTAACTCCTAGTAAAGTTATAAATTAAAGTCCCCATACAAGAAACGTGTTTTTTTCGGCGTTTTTGCTAAATATTGTTATATTATATCCGTTTGCGAGTCCGACTCGCACTTGGTCGGTTTTTCGTTGTTGTATCGACGTATACACTATCTTTCGCAAATAAAGCACGGACTAAAGATGTTTGTTAATTTTAATGTCATATATATGTGGGATTTGAACTATATGTCGAGAATCAAACAGCAGATTTCTTCTTATTCCATTTAATTAATTTTCGTCTTTACTCCCTACGTCTTTATCGTCTTCCTTACGTCATCTGCAATCTTCTTTTTTTCTCAACTAATTCTATGTTTAAACATTCATTCACTATCTCTTTCGCTCTTTGACTAATTCTTACATTCGTCTCTGTCACTCGTTCATGGGTCACATCTGTCATCCATCTTCACGTCCCGTTTCACTATCCTGTCATAACATTCCATTCCTACAGCTCGGCCATTCTGCTATATGACTGTCCCCAGTCAATCCTTATTTGATCTTACTAAAAAAAAACTATTACAAAACTTAAAAGTATCCGTACTAGTAACTTAAAGATAACAACATAACACGACCTAAAATATACCATCATAGTGAAACATTAGGTCAAGAATAAACCCCAAAGGTGTACCCTAACCTAACTGACCAACAAAACCTACTCACCTAACTCGACATTATTTCCAGACACTGGCCATGGCTTCATATTATCTGCCGAGGAAGAAGTCACTCGAGAACCTTCTGCCATATGATCCATCTTTTCAACATCATATCGATCATTTCTCTTAACTTTAGTGACTCTGTATGGCCCTAGATACTTCGGCTTTAGCTTCAATCCAACACCGAACTGTGTACGTTTGATGGCTACAACATCTCCTACTGTATATTTCCGACTTTCCTTTCTTCTTCTATTAAACGTCTTACAATTTTCATCTTGAACTTTTCTTATTTGTTCTTTCGCCTTCATCTTCAAGTCTTCTCTATTCTGCACGAAATTACTTCTATGCTCTTGCTGAAGCAAATCATAAATCTCAATATCTTCTTTGGTTTTCATCTTTGTACCCAACATGAGTTCAAAGGGAGTGGTGTCAATGCTTCTTTGGTATGTGCTATTCAGTGTTCTTTGCACCCGGCTGACATGCTTGTACCATTGAGATGGTTCTTCAATACACAGCTTTGTTAGCACTGCTATTATTATTCTGTGAATGCGCTCCACTTGACCGTTCCCTCTGGGTACACCTGTTGTTATGGTTACATGTTGAATATTCTCCTTTTCACAAAACTCCTTAAAGTCATTGCTGGTAAAAGCACTACCACGATCTGAAATCAAACGTATAGGGTTTCCAAACGTTTGCTGATGAATCTTTAACTTGTCTATGGTCTCCTTACTTGTAGTTCCCTTCACTGGAAACAACCACACAAACTTTGTGAATCCGTCTACAACCGTCAAAATATAATTATACATCTTTCTCGTCTCTGAAAGTGGTCCAATATGATCACAGTGAATAGTATGTAAAGGAATACCTTCTTTGTGAATACAACTTAAGAATCCCTCCTGTTTACCTTCTTTTTTGGTCGCTAGCAGACATGGTATGCACGTCAGTAAAAACTCTTCAATCTTCTTGTTAATATTTTTGATGTAATATTCTTGTTCTAACAGTTCTATCATTTTTCTTTTTCCAAAATGACCCTTCTGGTGTATTCTTCTTAGAATCTCAAATTCTAAACTTCTTGGTATTACCAACTTTCTTTCTAGTCCTTTGTAAAGTAAACCATCGCTATAAATATAGTCTTCATATGGCTGAAGTTTTGCAATCTCTATAATCGCTTTTATACCTTCATCCAACATCTGTGCTTGCTTGACTTGATCATGCAGGCTTAACTCAACAGCTCCCACAAATGGATTTCTGCTCAAAGCGTCTGCATGCTGCATTTTTCCTCCTGGTCGATGTTCAATCACATAATCATACTCTTCAAGCAATAATACCCATCTGGCTACTCTAGTTGCTAGGTCCTTCTTATTCAATGTCTTCTGAAAGGCTTGACAATCTGTAATAATTTTAAAGTGTTTACCGTACAAGTAATGCCTAAACTTCTTGACTCCTTCAACAATAGCCAAAGCTTCCAGCTCATAGCTACTATACTTCTTCTCAGCATCACTGGTCTTCCTACTGTAGTAATATACAGGATGTAACTCACCTAAATGGTCTCTCTGTAATAAGATAGCACTGTATGCTATTGCAGAGGCATCGGTATGCAATTCAGTTAATAACTGAGGATCATAAATCCTTAACACTGGGCTACTAGCCAAAGCATTCTTCAGCACTTTAAACGCACTTTTCTGAACATCCTCAAACACAAAATCAACACCCTTCTTCAACAAATCAGTTAACGGCCTTAGCTATCAATGCAAAATCTTTAATATACTTTCTAAAATATGAGGTTAATCCAACAAAACTATGAAGTTGCTTTAAAGTCTTGGGTTCAGGGTACCTGGTTACAGCATCTGTTTTGTCCTGAGACGGTTGAACTTTTCCATCTTCTATAATGTGTCCTAAGTACTCTATTCTTCGACATAGTAATTGCGCCTTTTTCCAATTAATCTGTAAGCCGTACTGTGATGCAACAGCTAATACTTCTTTTAACCGCTGCAATGCTTGACATTCATCAATAGCGGGTATTAATAAGTCATCGATGAATATTACCAATATTCCTTTTGCTATAAGTTCCTGAAACACCATAGTCACAAATCTCATAAAATACTTTGGGCAAACCGACAAACCGAACGGCGCCCTCAAAAATTCATATTGTCCATTGTGTGTAACAAAGGCAGTGTACTTTATGCTTTCTTTATTGACTCTCAAATGAAAGAATCCATTTTTTAAATCTAGCACACTAAAAACTCGAGCACCTTTAAGTTTATCAATCAAATCGTCAATAATAGGCAGAGGAAATTCATCTTTAATCATCTTTTTGTTTATAGGTCTATAGTCTACACATACTCTAGTATTGCCATCTTTCTTCTTTACTAACACCAGGGGTGAGGAATATTCTGAAAAACTTACACGAATGATTCCATCCTTGAGCCACTCTGATACTTGTTTTTCAACAATATGTTGTTCAGCTAAAGAAATACGTCTTGGTCGCTGAGCCACCGGTACGTCATCCTTCAGCACTATCCTCAATTCTATCGGCGCCTCCTTTGTCTGTACAGGTTTATACTTCTTCACGCATTCAATAACCTCTTGTTTCACCTGCTTATCTTCAATTCTACCTAAAACAAACTCATCCTGACTTACTACAGACACAAGCCTTGATAACCAACTGTTTACGTTTGGAGCAATCAGTATTGACCCCTTCGACATAATTGTGAAAACATCTTTGAGGAATTCCTGACCCAATATAACACTACACGGCAAAGCATGCCTAGGAACAACATGAAACGCAATATCGTTATATTCGTGTCCGTCTAACAGTACGCAAGCGGTAAACTTTTTCGTAGACACAATACTGCCGCCTAATCCCACCAGATTCGTGACAGTATTTACAGACTCGGGAGCTCCAAGATGAACATAAAATTCGGTACACACCAAATTTATCTCGCTACCAGAGTCAATTAACGCATTTACTTCGCACTTATTCACAAAAATCGTTTTGCAGGCATTTTCAAATCTAATCTGTGCCGGCGTTTTCTCTTCGACGTAAACATCAGTGAAGTTGGCGTCAGTTCCCACTGGCATCGCCATCTTGTCGCTGTCACTGAAGTTGGTACTCCTGTCAATAGTGACAATGTCGTCAGTTTTGCCAACCGCAGCCTCGCGAATGTTCGGAGTGAAGTCGGTCACACACATCGTTCGCTTTTCTTCGTGAAAATTCGGTTTTCCGCCCCGTCGTTCTTGTTCTCGGTTTTGGGTCTTTTCATTCGTAGACCGAATGCATTGCGTAGAAATATGTCCAAATTCGTTACACTTAAAACATTTAAGACCTTTTTCTTTATTTGGACACCTGGACGACTGATGATCTCTTTCACCACAGCTGTAACACCTCTTGATCGCCGTGCCATTTTCATGAATTTCAGGCTTCTTGTATCGACTGTGACCACTGTTATCCGTCCTCATCTTCTCTTTGATCATCTCATATATTTTTATTTTCTCTTTCAGATCAGAATAAGTCGTAACTCCGTACAACAACATTTTGTTAACTTCTGAGTCAATTATACCGTCGATAATGTATTTTATGGCTACATAATCGGGAATCTTGCCGCGTTTTCCCATTTCCTTCATGACTAGCACGTAGTCTAAACAACTTTCGTCCTTCTTTTTCTTTCTGGCGGCCATCATCTCGTGAATGGTTTTGCTATCCACCAAATCTGGAAACTCCTTCAGTAATCCAGCCTTTAAATCCTCCCAGCTTTTATAAGGTTTTTCAGATCTGAGCCACAGCGCAGCAGTTCCGATTAAAGCCCTTCTGGCTACGATCAGAGTTTGTAGGGGCGACCACTGAAAAATCTCGGCATTATCATCAACGTCCTGCGCCCACTTGGCTACTGAAAACGTTTTGTCTTGCCCACTGAAATTTGGGACAAGGCTCTCATGGAAAATAGCCTGATCACGGTTAAAACCTTGCCCAGCCGATGTCGATGCGTCATGTTCGTCTTCGTCGTAGTTGGCTTGGCGGCGAGTTTTCCCATGTTTCGGCGAATTCCCTCCCATGCTACTTGTTTTCCTCGTCTTCGTCTTCTGTAAATATTATTACCGTCTTACCGTCTTTTAGCAATCTGCTCGTCTTTTTTTTGTTATGGCGTCTTTGGTTCGGAAATTTTGTTTTTTGAATTTTCTGTTGGGGTCCGAAACTTGAAATATTGCTCTATCCCGGACGAGCCCCCAAAAAGTTGTGGGATTTGAACTATATGTCGAGAATCAAACAGCAGATTTCTTCTTATTCCATTTAATTAATTTTCGTCTTTACTCCCTACGTCTTTATCGTCTTCCTTACGTCATCTGCAATCTTCTTTTTTTCTCAACTAATTCTATGTTTAAACATTCATTCACTATCTCTTTCGCTCTTTGACTAATTCTTACATTCGTCTCTGTCACTCGTTCATGGGTCACATCTGTCATCCATCTTCACGTCCCGTTTCACTATCCTGTCATAACATTCCATTCCTACATATATTAGGTTAATTGAAGATACAGATAACGGCTCATAAACCAAACCGATCAATAAACCATTAACCAACATTTAAGTACTTAAAGCAGGCCATTTCTGGCAATTCTTGGTTGCGCAACATAGAAACTCAAATATGGGCAAATGTCAATAAAGCGAGTTATACCATTATAGAGTACCTAGTGCTTATCCTGAACTACATTTAAATGGACTGAAACTAGTATTTGGCAATCATTTGTGTCTGTAACTGGAGCTGAACTTTCAAGATATAATTCAAGATATGATAGTAAATCTGCGTGTATTGTTAGTACGGGCCAAGTTTCCAACGACCGCGTATAATCATAATTTTCCGCTTTTATGTACTTTATCTATCATATCGAGATAATGTTTCTTATCCTTCAAGATTTAGAAAATTTGCCTGCCAGGGTTGCAGGAAAGTCCGAAAGGGATACCGGGACCTTGGCAACAGGCAACTGAAGGAACACGGGTGGGTTTTAGTCAGTAAAAGTCTCACACGCTCTTTCGCTCCGCCCAGAGCGGGAGAAGTCATTTGAAGACTTCTAACGCTTAAAAAAAAAACTAGAAAATTTTAAAGACAGCGAGTCTCTTGCAAATCATTCACAAACATAGTTCCTTACTCTGCTAAATTCACAAATAAATATACTCACAAATTCATCATCCAACTCTTGCCAAACCACGTTTTGTCATACGGTACTAAACAGTTTATGTATATCTGTCTACTCAGCTTATAGTTTCACTTTGTTTTTCCTCATTCGTCATCTCAGGCTTTCTACAGCATATTTCTGTTCTATGTAGATTCACAGACATATACCTAATCTCCTATCTTCAAAAAGAGTACATTTTTATTCCAGGAACAATAAGCATCTTTCCCGCTCAAGCAATTCTTTTTCCGTTGCCAAATGCAATAGCCATTTCTGAGAAAATATGTAGATATATGCTAACAATTTCTTTGTATGCGTGGTCACTGGCTTAGTAAACTGTATTGTTATCGGAATCGAAACATACTTTACTGAACGTTTCGTTGTCTATCCAAGATAACGGTCGCGTAACGTCGCGGTGTTTTCTGATTTCTCTTGCAACAACAATAATATGGTGGTATTTTTGGTACGGACATGAATACAAGCATTTGTTTATCGGTAAACGTACATTGGTGTTTTGATAAAATAATGGGCGGCTGTGTTTGAATTTTTTAACAATCATTCCTTCGGGCGCTCGATATGTTTTTATTCACTGAATACCAAAAATGAGTTTATGCTTTTTCATGTTCATAAAGATGACTAAATAGTTTCATAAAAACACAACTGGAAAATAAACAAAAGCCCGACGTAACTGAACTCTGCCTACGTAAGTACCTACTGTAGGTAGGTACAACAATCATAATTGCAGCAGAGGGTCCATGTACCGTTAACCGCAACCCTGGGAAATTGAGGCTTAAGTGTGAGTTGAGGCCATAAGCCCTAAGATACACGTTACGGGAGATTGTAGCCGACATTGTACACAACATGCCACAGGGTAGACGTAGCCTTTTAGCCTTATAGCTGGTAAGTGGTGTGTTATCACAATGAAACACAGGAGACCTTAAAATTGGACGTGAAAATGGTTTGAAAATAAAATATGTTTTAAGAAATGATAGTAGATAATATTGAAGATAAGCCCAGAGTTAAAAACTTTTGGGAAAAGTGAGATCGGTGAAAAAGAATCGCTAACCGCAGCAGCTGTAGAGGCACTAATAGAACGTCTATCCCTATTAACATTGTCGTATATGCATTTTTGCCATTTTCTTTTTATTTCATTAATCACTCTTAAAAAGTCCATTTTTTTAGTAGCTGCCACAAAAAAAAAAAAACGCGTAATTTTTAAAATAGTCACGTTAACATTGTCGAATGTTGTCACAACCGCCAGTTAACAATGACGTGTGTAAACTCGCGACATCGTTTGCGGGGTGCGCGCGGCGGCAGTCCGTGCGGTTGTGCCAGTACGGACCATGTTGCAATAACTAGGTACAGAGATATAAAAAAAAATATGTTTTATTTATAATTTCGAATTAGATACGACAGACATTGGTCTAGGATTTACTGTAAACAGTTTCGTATATGGCACTTCCAACACATAGCCAATTAGTTTGTACACGGAACATTGTCGTATGTGGTAGATCCGACAAAATACAATTTATTTGGTACGCTTAAAAAAGTCATGTCTGACTTCAAACAGTCTAAAAAAAAAAAATAGTAGTTTATTACCATGTAAGTAAACTCATAAACATGTATTAAAATTCTGTTAATTTTTGTTAACCTAACTCGTATATTAAAAAAATTATCAACAATTCAAATTTTGACGCGCTCTCTTGTAATGTTGCCGATTTACACATCCGACAATGTTAATAAGGATAGACGAGAAGTAGACCTAGCTGAATCAAGTATATTTTATTTTTTATTATTATTTATGTACACACAGTAAAATACAAAGAGATACGACATAATTATAATATGAGTACAAAGGTACTGCTTATTTCTTAAGAAATTTCTTCCAGCAGACCTGCGAAAGGAGAAAGGAGAAAGAAATGTAGACAATAGTGTGTGAGAACAAGAAGAGAAAAACATGATTATGCGAAGTCTTAAATAAAATATTAAATATATAATAAATAAAGCTTTATTTGATATGACAGGTATACGTAACTACGAATCAGTCTCAGAATTTAAAAATAATTTTGCTATAGCAATTTATTATAACAATTTGCATTCGCCAACACATCTATAAGCCTTCTTATAAGCAGTAAGATTTTACAGATACCACTTTTAAAGCAAAAATCGATGATAGAAAAGTGTCTGTATCTCCGCAACTGTGCCCTCTTGTCTTGAATATTTGATGAGGCGGAAATTAGGCAAAGTATGTCTTCACTTAAAGTACATTGCTTTCAGGAACATTGTTTTCATTCATTTATGAATTTAATAGAAAATGACAGTAGACGAACTGAAACATAGCCTTAACTCGTGAGAAAGGAAGTTTAAACGGACATTGGAGGGAAAAATGATAAAGGAGCCATACAATACACATAGATATTTTAATAACCTATTCCGTTTAACTATTCCTCAAGAGTCATAAAAAACTCTGTAAGAAATCGACACGTTTTTCACCTCTCAACGAGGCATCCTCAGGATGACGATCGACCAGTCGCGAACCTGAACATGACGTGTTGCCACACCGAGCGCTTGACGCAGAAATAAAGTAACGCAGAAAGACTAGGAAAGAGAGAAGAAAAAAACTAGAAATACTAGTTTGAATATTACGCAATGAAAAATTCTTTAGTTATAATCCAATTAATTAATACAATTGTTTAAATTGTGCTAAAGTTTGTCTCGTACGTACGTATAAAGGAAGGACCAAATAGGTGTCCAAGTCAGCGAAACGCTTGACACTAAAAACTTGACACTGGAATTCCTCAGAAATGTTGTTTCACCGAAATACGTTTCTCTACATGTAAGAATTCAGGATAACATTGTAGTAGAAATTCATGAAACAACAGATGCGGCTCTACCAACATACTTATTTTTCATTTATATAACCATCTTCACGCAAATATTACGTGACTCGTTCAACACTTCATATTTTATTAACAGAATATTAATATTTACTGTTTTATCGAGCCGGATGCGGATAGATACCGGATTAAATAGCTTTCGCCGCTGGAATATTAAAATTGCCCCCAAAAAATACAATAACTTGCAAATTTTCGTCGAAACAAAATAATGTAACAACGCAAATCGTGATTTACGCAACCGCGGTTCCATTGGAAACCCGCTAAAAGAAACATTTCCGCCAGCTGACCTCCAATAAATAAACATTTGACAAGGAAACAACGGGGAGAAAACAGAGAAAAATATTGAAAAAAAAAACAAGAAAAAATAAAGAACAAAACTTTTTGACTGATCGACGAGAAAAATAACTTTCTTAACTGTAGAAACAGAGGGTCTGTTTCGTTTTCGCCAACAAAAAATAGATTGTTTTAAGATCAAATTCGAAATTCTTAAGCGTATTTAATTTCAAATCGTTTCTTAACTTACAGAGTCAATATCTATGTACCAAATGGAGATTTCGGATTGAAATAATGTCGGCAGATGTTCATAAATATTAATAAATAACTAGGATTGGCCCTGTGGCGTTGTCGGCTTGTACATTTTAGTGGTCTCTAGTGACAATTATATAAGAGGTTCTAAAGCTATCCATTTTGCTAGACCGTCTTCATGTTGTTTGTAACTCGGTCCATTGTTGCAAGATATATATCTTTCGCGTTTTCGGCACGGATGACTAGGATTCCCAGAATTTCTGGTCGTATTCGCTTAGTTACTTACTGCTGTTAACACTGTTGTAATAATGTTGTCTTGTTTATTGGCACGACATCTACAGCTGTTGGTAATTTCGTTTGAATCGTTTATTTCTTAATGGAAATGGTCTAAAAATTAATATTTTGCTGATCCATCCTACTAATATTATAAATGTGAAAGTTTGTGTGTTTGGATGTTTGTTACTCAATCACGCAAAAACGGCTGAATGGATTTGGATGAAATTTGGCAAACAGATAGTTTATGACCTGGATTAACACATAGGATACTTTTTACCCCGATATTCCCAGGGGATCGAGACTTACGCGTGTGAAACCGCGGGGCGCAGCTAGTATTATTATAAAAATTTGCCTAGCCTTTTCCCAACTATGTTGGGCTCAGCTTCCAGTCTAACTGGATGCAGCTGAATACCATTATTTTACATGGCGCGACTACCTATCTGACCTCCACAACCCAGTAACTGGGTAATACGATACCCCTTGGTAAAACTGGTTGTCAGACTTTCGGGCTTCTGACTACCGCTGACATGACAGCTGCGACCAACGGCTTAACGTGCTTTCCGAAGCAATGAGGAGTCTGGGTATGTAAAGATGGTCATCCATCCACGGACCGACCCTGGCCAGCGTAGCTTAACCAGATGGATCGGCCCGTGCGGCTGTTATTACTTAGCTACGATCCATATTATTATGCAATATCTGAAATAGAAATTTAGTCGGAAGTGTGCGCGAATGTACATGTATATCTCGGGCCAGTGGAAGCGAAACCGTGGAGTTTTAGTCAGTAGAAGTCCAAAATAACCCTCCAGATGGCATCCTATCCATGAGGATTTCCCCACAGAAAAAAAAAGGTTATTTAATAACACGAAGGGTAAGGCCAAAGCTAACAATGCTTAGAGACTCGGAGGCCTTAGACAAAGTGACATTCTATCAGCGATAACGATGATGGAAAAGGCAAAAATCTATGGGACTGACATAAGCTATCGAAAAGCTTATGTCAATTCTGGTGGAAAATACGAAACGCTTCCGAAGCGATTGTCACTTGTCTAGACCATCAGAGCTTTCAAGAACAAGAAGAATTGTTTTCGTACCGTTTAAAAAGTAGTTCCATTCGCAGTAAGTACCTATTAAAATCAGTGCAGATCCCCGTACCTAAGTCTTTAGTGCACAGACGGCCACCATAGTTTAGCACTACAAACCGTCTTGAAGCGATATTGCCACTACACTTGGCAGACAAATTGGTTGCCGTCCTCCTGCTGTAATCCCTTTGTCTATTCTGACTAAGTGTACCCAAACGTACACCTTCCTATAGTTGTTTATATAGCACACTAAGCGCAACTATAAGATCAGAAACTTTAATCTTCTGTAGTTGTGTAGGTTCTCTATTGAAGTTGTCTTTGGAAAAAAATACTAGAGGCAGCAAAGGGTTGCAAAAAACTTTTAAAAAAATTGTTAAATATTCAGGACGAAACAATGTTAGATAGTTCTCACTTTGAAGTTGATAAAGTTCAGAGAAAAGCTGAATTTTAGTTTAATTTAAAATAGTTGTTTTCAGCCAAGGATTGACCATAGGTTGTCACTGGCACGCGATGTCGATGTGGGTTGCAAACTCTTTGCTAAAAAAGAAAAAAAGACGATATGTAAGTACCTATTTACGCTTTTGTTGAAGTTTTTTTTTTTCAGCCTGTCCTGTAATGTCTCTTGCAAAAACAGAAAAACGAGAAAGATTTCAGTTATTTTTTGGTTAGGTTTGGGTTTGTACCTATTGGATTTTTTAAACAATTAAGATTGTCGAGGCTGTCTCCAGTTTTATGGAACAAAAACAAATGGACTAAAATAGTGACTAGACGAACCAAAGGAAACCTCAATTAGGGTACAAAAACATGGACAGATTGAGAATCAAAATTGCCGTTCCGTACTATTCCGATTCAGTCAAAGAAAAATACTGAAAAGTTTTTAATCAATTGAACGATACCATTTTCCACAGCAGACCGCGTATACGCTCTGCTTTCTATCAGACGCGAACTAATGTATCTACACATTAGACTTTCGCCCATAAAACCAACCAAAATAAAACGTCCATTAAACTACACGTTGTGTAAAAAAGCGTTTTACGACTTAATTGCCGAACTTACGAGTTTTAAAACATTCTCACGGACTTACCACAAGTGTAAACTACTTTGAGGTAGGTTCGGCTCCCGGGTCGGCAAGGCTTTCCGAACATGTTGCTGTCTGCGGACAGAACACATCTTCTTTTGCCGTGGCACTCCCTCATGGCCGTCTCCGTCGCATATGGCTCCAAACAGGCTGAGAAAAAAAGGGTTTTATTACTCATGAAATCTTTTGGGGTAAATATTTGGACTACATTTTATATAGGGTGTGATAACAGTCGATACTTTGTTAATTCTCTCTTAAAGTTCTTCAAGATAAATGTTAGTCAGGTCATAAAAATTTAAATGGAAATGTCTGTAAGTATCCATTTGCAATTGAGTTTATTGTAAAAGAATAAAAGTATGTTTACGAAGTATTTAGGAGTAGTACACTCCTAAATACTTCTGATATTTCAAGTAGGAATTATTGCTGTGTTGATGTTCATCTTTTATGATTAGACTGAACCCTACTTGATCGGTTCGGTATAAAACTATAGTGTATGTTTGTGTATGATTTTTATTGCGTGCATGTGTATGTTTACGGTACGATGTATTAAGTCTCTGTGCAGTTGCAAAAGCAAAAAAAACTTCCTGGTTTGTGTAGGATATGCCGTAATTCCAGACACAATTAAAAAGCCATTGTGTCTCGTATGGATCCTAGTTCGTATACGAAGGGTTAATACAGCCATTGAAAATCATCAAGTATCTGATACTACATGAAACCGATAAAATGCAACAAATAATTATTATTAAAAGCGCTGAAAGCATATCCGACACCGCGCAATTTAAAAGCAATGCGACGAATTACGACGCGCTTTTAGTTTAAAATCGAATTAATTGCGGCGGCGATAGTGAACATTATTCAACGTGGCAACACTGTGATATTTGGGAAAGAAAAGCTTTATTTCACAAGATTTTTTTTTCAGAAAAATCTTTTTTGATGTCTGAT
This sequence comes from Lithophane ornitopus, assembly GCA_948473465.1. Classification (NCBI taxonomy): domain Eukaryota; kingdom Metazoa; phylum Arthropoda; class Insecta; order Lepidoptera; family Noctuidae; genus Lithophane; species Lithophane ornitopus. Next base: position 12,311,216 of record OX419622.1, on the reverse strand, counting down.
AAAGAATTGTTTATCAACCTAATTTTAAGAAATGCTTTAACAATCTTCCAGTAAAGACTCTTAAAAGGAGGGCAAAGACTGATGCCAAGAAGTAATTATCTCCAGTTACAACACTAGCACAGTCAGAAATATCCGAACGCAACAAAAATGCTTCAGTTACATAAGATGGGCAGTATAATGAGGGCCATTATCGATTTGATGTTTTCCAGCCCCGTTTATCGCTCACTTAGGGTTGAATAATGCCTACCCACTTTTCGAAGTATGGGGAGCCGTTAGCGCAACTAAAATTAGAGCGACGCTTTTAGAATGAACAATTGAACGGTGTTTGTATGAATATCCGAACGGATAATTTGATTTATTATTCCAACGCAGTCTCGTTTTGGCGATTCGAATTTCAAATGTTTAAATTGCCATGTCATTCAGATGTCACAACCATAGATTTGTTTTTGTTTATTTCTCAATTTAAAAAAGTAAAACGTTCTGTTTATTCAATTATTAGGTTTCAATTTAGTTTTGATCAATTAATACTGTTGTTTCTGCTTGTGGTTGAATGGCTTCGATACTATTGCGCACAATTGACTCAACTCCGATATTGTGCTGGCCACAAATAGGTAATAAGTGGGCCAAACACAATAAAACAGTTAAGTCGGTCATCGGCACGGGGCTTCAAAGTTTTCATTCCTAAATTCAACTTAGAGAAATAGGTATCTATAAAAAGCTAAATCTATTAAAAATATCTATTAAAAATTTAATAAAATAATTAAATGTACTTAACTAACTAATCTCAACTTATAAAATGCAAAATACTTTCTAAAACTTACTTCAAAATCATTTAAAACTGCGTCTTATAAGATTAAAATAGTATGACGAGGAATATTACAATAAATTCTAAACAATTGGAATATTATTCGTACTCGCTCATCCCTACGTTTCTAAAACGTACGAATCTAAATAATTTATTCAATAAACAGGCTTCAATGGGCTGAATTTACACGTTAAAATTAAATTAGCGATTCCGACCGAGGAACGCTTTCAGTTTGAAATTAGGTTTCCTTCAGAATGAATTTGTGATAATAAAAGTCCTAAGGTATGCTTATTAATTTTCTATCAACGTCTATTGTTCGCAATATTATTATAATGCCACATTTCGTGAGCACTTAAACCTGATTTATTTACGCAAATGCAGCAAGGTATTCTCAAGGTATTATCGATTATTATTATAACTCTCTGATTAAAGTACCTAATGAGTTTCACATTGTTGATGCTTTGGACAGATTGCAGAATCTGAATTAACAGCACTCACAGATGCCTTAATAAATTCCCAGGTAACATCAAATAGAATCGATGGGCGATGACACTTCATCCATCATTCAAAGACACGTGAAAATGAAACAAAAATACTCCGACAAAAATGGTGGAAGGACGAAACAAAACAGATTAGAAATAACGTGATGAGTTTTTCAGGTGAATGGAGTTCGGTGACGAAAAGGAAAAGTAGATAATGGATGAAAAAACGGGAAGTTTGCGCGGCGTTTAGGGTCTCTCACATTGTTGCCAACTGTTCTGTTGGTGTGTTCGTAGTGAGATGAGCTTGGAATCAAGTTAATAACCGTATACTCGTGACAATCTAAGAAGTCCGTTTTGACGTTTCGTTCTCGTACTTGTAATAAAACGTTTTGCCTTGAGAATCAGTTTTAAGCAATGTAGATAAGTCATCGATTACTATGGTAAAACTATGGTATGGTAAACTATGGTATGGTAAACTATGGCATGGTAAACTATGGTATGGTAAACTATGGTATGTTTAATCGATATGTCTCGAGAATCAGTATATAAGAAACCAATTTTATTTTTCATCGCTACACAAAAGTATTTTTATAGCTGTCAAAACGGACTCGATCAAATAAAGTTCATCTCGTGGCTCTGATACTATTTTTGCAATGAGTTGCATATAGCTACTTAATACTTACTTTCTTCCTTCATTCCCCTAGGCTGCGGGCATTGGATGGAATCATACTCTGTTCGGCCATACTGCGCTGAGTAGATCGCCACCCTGGAGTGAGGATTGCAGCTGAGATGCAGGACGTCATTCTCACAACCAACTTTGCTTCGAAACTCATCTGTCAAGAAAAACAAAACGTAAATAGATACCTATGGTTATTCTACCAATGTCAATAGGTTATGGAAATTCGGCGGTAAACTACTAACTAAAAACAAGAAGATCATTATTATCCTATCCTCCTAAATACCTATTATAAATGCGAAAGTGAGTCTGTTTGTTGGTTTGTTACGCTTTCACGCTAAAACGGCTGCACGGATTTAGATGAAATTTGGCACATGGAAACACCAAGATCTGGAAAAGGACATAGGCTATTTTTCATCCTGGATCGCAGACGAAATCGCGGGCAACAGCTAGTAATTAAATAAATATAAATGCAAAAAAAATATGATAAGTAATGTTTTTATTATAAAATATGTGATAATAACCTCATGTAAAAAGTAATTGGTTAGTTGAGTAATTGTATTTACTTAATTAGTTTTTTAGATTACTCAAAATCGTATTTCAACATCCGGACAAACCCATTGAGGTTTTTGTGATGTTTCTTTTTACGTTTTGTTTGTAATTTAATAAATAGAAATACAAAAAAAATACTAGTAATATCTAAGCTTAAAGTTAGTGAAATTGACAACTTGACAATAGACAGCTTGAGATCTTTTACAGCAACATCAGAACTGAGATAATTCTAAACAAAATTCCGTATTTCCAACAATTTCGGTTCTTCCATATTCCATTCTAAAGTATGACTAAATCCGATCTAAGAGCTCACAAACAAATACTAGTTACTATCTCACAAAGGCAACGAGACCACTTCGAAATAAATCGAATCGAATTCAAATCGCGTTTCACATTTCTATCAAAAAGGAATTTGTCAACAAGAACGTTTTAAAAATGACTTTTGAAAAAGATTTTACCAATATAGAAAGTAGATCCAACTAGGATCAAATAATTATATAAGGAGCTCGTGGCTAAGCAGCTGCTCGGGTCGATCCATCAGGTTAAGCTACGCTTGCCGGGGTCGGTCCGTGGATGACCATTTTCACATATCGGAATCCTCCGTGCCTCGGAAAGCACGTTAAGCCGTTGGTCCCGGCTGTCATTTGTAGATCTTTGACAGTCGTTACGGGTCGACAGAAGCCCGAAAGTCTGACAACCAGTCTAACCAAGGGGTATCGTATTACCCAGTTACTGGGTTGTTGGCGGTTGGAGGTCAGATAGGCAGTCGCTCCATATAAAATACTGATATTCAGCTGCATCCGGTTAGACTGGAAGCCGACCCCAACATAGTTGGGAAAAGGCTAGGCAGATTGCAGATTGAGTTGTATCAAATAATTCGTGTTGCAGCGATGAAAAATGTTTCAGATTCCGTTTTACCTTCCATTGCGTGTATTTCCATTTAGGTAATTAAACATACAACATTTTGGTTATTTAACAGTAAATATTCCGCAATGAATTTTTCAATATTTCGAATTAAGGCTGTGCACAGACTTCAGTAAAGACTGTGACAGAGTTTCGCTTTTTTGACGTAACGGGTGATCACAAGTCTGACCGTCTGAAAACCAGTCACCATCTTTACTCAGTAACTGGATTGTGGAGGCGACGCTCCATATAAAATACTGTTATTCAGTTGGAGTCTTACCGGGGTAAGACTGGAAGCCATCGCCAACATAGTTATGAAAAGGCAAGGCAGATGATGAAATGGACTTTCGCTCTATAAAACAATGACTGTGCGCTCACAACAAAATTATCTAATAAGTACTCAAACTTGTTCCTGAAAAAACTATTTACACTCAAGACAAAAGTACAAAACTGTTTCATCTGCTGCAGACAAAACTGTTTCATCTGCTGCAGACAAAACTGAATCGCTTTTGACTCAGGCATGCGTAATAGCTAAATAATAAGCTTTAGATGTACGAGGTTACTTACAAGGACGGCATTTGTAGGCGACTTCGACGAATCTTCTGGAACCCGGGCAAGGGTCGACTCCAAAGGCCTTGGGGCTTGTGTGGAACTTACACTGTCGCTTCTTCTGACACGCTTCGACCACCGTCTGTAGCAAGGAGTACTACACAAATTAGTTAGTATGCCTATTCCGTCAGAACTTTAGCAAAAGCACAGTTGCTATGCCCTAAAGGTGTTTCGCAGTTTGATAGTTCACAAACTGTTGATAAACAGAAAAGTTTCGAGCAAGTTCGGATGATGTTATTTCTGGCTATTTTCGGAACTCGATAAGTGGTGGAAAGATCTTAGGAGAAGTTACTAAGATAATTAAAGAAGCTATCTGTAATAAATTGTTAGAAATGAAATGTACAAACATATTCCAGGGGTGGTCTAATAAGCAGACAAGTTGGGTATACTGCATTTCAACTGCACTCCAACTGCAGCAGTTTGAATGCAGTTACAGTACATTACGAGTATTGCAGTCGTACTAAACTGCATTCAAACTGCAATAATTCAGTCCATCTGATGGCAGCTTAAGTCTTGTCTATTTTTAGAGCTCGGAAAGAAGGCCGTTTGCTCATCATGGATTTATTTTTTGAACTCAAAGGATTAAGTAGGTATATAAAAAGGTATAAAATACTTTTTGAAACAAACTGTGATGTGGTAAATATGATTCAAATTGCTTTCAAATCCTTACACCGCCCACGGAATAAAAGTACCTACTCTCTTTCATTCCAAGTCGTATCCAATAATAATTGAACTGACAAACATTATACATAAGGAATAAATAATTTTGAATTTTCCCATCAGCGAGAGATTTAATTTGAAATACATATTTGTCAATCCAACAGCATTTCAACGACAAAATAACACATTAAAACAATTTATTGCAAAAATAATTTTTGTATCGAAATCCCATTTTACTGGCAAATAAAATTATATTCCTATTTCATCGCGAGTTATGTTAAAACATTAAACGAAACGATAGAATAACTGCTATTTTACATTTAACAAATCCATGATATTTTCATAACGTCGAATGTTCGAGAAAAAACAGAATCTCGATGAAACATTTGTTCTAATAATAAAAAAAATACCAAGCAAATCATGGCTGTATTTTCGTAAGCCGAAGTAAGAAAAAATATAGTGAAAATACGAAATGAGAGAAATCTCGCGAACAATGTTGGAATATGAGGGGTTGACACGGTTGACAGTATTGGCAGCTGCTCGTAAAGCCGACTTATTGCCTAAACATATCAGAATGAGTAATAAAATTGTGTAAAAAGGAACAGTTTCTGTTTGGCATTTCACTTAATGGATGTTTGAAAGGCATAAAATTTGAATGACATAGTTATGTATGAATACGAGTGAATTGGTAGGATTGAATTTTATTGATTGACGTATTTTATTTTCTAATATAAATATTTACAATCAATTGAAATGTTGCTGTAAATAAATTATTTATGTAATGTCAACATCCAGTAGTAAAAAAAATAAAAAAGTTATATCTACTCTGAATTTGCATACTCTCTTAAGTTTCAACAGTGATTATTTCAATTCAAAAGTATTATTGTTTTTTAACACTTACTTCCGTGTGGTCTTGGTTATTATAAGACCACCCCATTACTTCCCGTCGATTATGAGGAAGATGGGCAGCTGTATTATATTTACTAGGTAAAATGCTACTATTTAGATTTTACAATGGACCACCCCCCAATGAGGTATGACATAATAAATAATAGGTATTGCTTCAATCTATGTACTTAAGCGAAACCAGAGACGCCTGTGGATAGTTTATTTCAACGAATGGCGGTCAAAACATAAGAAAAAACCTTATTATTATCTAAGTAAAAATTTCTAAAGAAACTGTTCCAATAAAGAATAATATACTTGTCTTAGATATTGAATAAAAGTCTCAATTTACTAGATCATCTATGTTAACATAAATGTTGAACCTAATTCCCTATTAAAATTATGCCTATTGGCACAAATAAGCCTTATTACCGACCTAACGCAGTATTTCCAAATAATAATATTTCTACTAGGTTTCGGATACGGGTGGGCTACTTACTATGTTTTAAATTTTTATATATTTTTTAATTCTAATATTTAAAAATATAATTTATATGTTAATAATAAGTATTCAAGTTGCCAAATTAAATAGGAGTGAAAATTAATGTTAATAATTAAATAAAGGAAATAATAAATTCTACTACTAAATCGCTACTCATCAAACGTATTGTTAATGTTAACGCTCTATTGGAAATTCGGGACGAGTTTGAAAGGATTATAATCATGCAAAATGGATGTAAATGCGAATATTATCGGACCATAATTTTGCGGTCGTGAAATTATTTAATCAGGAAAGCTAGATGCATCATGCCTGCATATTAGGTAATTGTAGTAAATCAAATATTGATAATTCCGTATAGTTCCGTACAAATTCCAATATGCTCACGTCAATTTTAGGACAATTCAAAATAAGCCTATTATACGAGTTGTTCACCATCAAATAATAGAATACCGAGTACTTTTGCAGTCGGGAATTTCATTTCTGTCACTTTCAATATGGTGAAGTTCTACACAGTATGGGCTCCGGACACGACTACACACGAGTTCATTTTTCTTTAGTTTAGTGAGTCAGCTCGGTGACTTATCCCGCTGACTGACTTTACGGTCTTCAAATGTATTCTTACAGTCAACCGCATATAGTGGTAACAATTTGATATGGACACCCTTTATTTCGCAGCAGATACCTAACGGTGGTTTTTGAAGTGGAAGTGTTTACTACTATGTGCGGTTCTCTCTATACGAGACTTGTGAGAGCCAATGACTAAACTGACTCACAAACTATAGCCTCTTATCGGGAGCCCATTTCTTTTTTTTTTGACGTGACAACGTCTTATAAATTGGTTTGCCGGGTGACACTTCAAGAAACTGCGTTACGCTCCGCTCACGTTATGCCCTCACAATGAGAGCGAGTGAGAGGCACGCGTCCCTTCCACTCGGGCATGGTTAGCCCGCCTAAGAGCGAGAGAGACAGACATAAAAAGTTTCATCCTTCTTCCTACTATACGAATGAATATTCACATTAAAATTATTTTACCACTCAAAGTCGTTGTCACGTAAAACTTTCGCCCGTATACCGACTTTACAGGCAACCAATTTTTTTTTTTTTGGTGGAGACCATTGAATTTATTTTTTCAAATGACTGTTTTACATTAATGAAATGCACCGACCCCAGCGTGGCTTAACCAGACACGAATGAACCCCAGGATTTGCACTAACCCCTGGAGCCTCATGGTTGATGGGGCTACAGAGGCCATTGCATATCAAAGAGTAGACCGGGGGGCGCGGGTAATGGTAGGGAAATAGACTGTGCCCGTCGGGATAGGGAAGGATTTGCGAACCTACCGGATATACATCCTTGAGTAAGATTTAATTATTATTTTGGCTATTGACACGTCAAGAAGAAGTATAATATTTTTAACATATCTCTTTCAAAAATTCATCTAACCTGCAAAGCGCTGGGCCATATACATGACGTGTCTCCAACGACCTCCACAGCGACCGGCTGGTATTCCGCCAGGTCCGAAGCACAGGACCCTTGGGTAGCAGAGGCTCCATACTGGGCCACCTGGATGCTGATGGTAGTCCCTCTAGGACAGATGAGCGTCACCATCTCCTCATCACAAGCAGCCTTTTGGTGTGTTCGAAGAGTGCCAAGGAGAAGTTCTGTGAACAATATGAAAATGTTTAATTAATAAATGATGAATATGTTGACTTAAGTCTGAGTATTATATCATAACTAGGAAGAGGTCCCGCTTTAGACTTTTAAGCAGTTGAGTTTATCATGAGAGTTTATATGTGTGATTATAATGTAATATATATCTAGAGCGCTGCGAAGAATACAGTAAAGCATTGCAAAACTACACCTCCGCTCTGTGCATACACGCTCACACGCAGACATTGACAACCACTTACAATCAAACTACACCTCACTAATAGGTATAGTAAACGTCACTGTTGACATCACTCTGTCTTGGTTTATATTTGGTCTGAGCGAAAAGGCAACAAGATTTTTATCAAGACGAGACACTTACAAAACTTGTCTAACACGGGATACCAAAACAATGGCATTGCTTTCTAGCATAATATTATTTTAGTTGCGGCTAGAGAAATGTCCATCTCGACCCTAGTAATTGAACTCATAATCCTTCCCACAGATGGTATTTACATCGTCACAAAGCAATTTAGGTCATAACGAGTCTCGGTGCCAGAAATAAAGCTAAATGCCTAAATTAATTTAGGTAAGCAATTATCATTAGTAGTTAGGGGTCTCTGGTACCTTGGAATTACCTAGTTGTAACTATAACTATATTCATTGAAATAAACGGGTAACCGGTGGCTGTAACTAAAATAATTATAGTTACCAGAAGTTTAATTAATAGAAAATAATGTCAAAGAACCAAGTTATTTTCATGATTGCGGTAATCTAAGTTACAAACTTAATACATATTTCAAATTACCTACATAATAAAATAGGAGAGCATAAGGTTTTGAGAGAAATATATTCCCTATTATCAATCATCACAGTTGATGACTAACAAAATAAATATGAGGAGATGTACGTCGAAAAAAAAAACAGAAATAAATTCCAGGAATGTTCAAGACAAAACAAATAATAAAAAAAAAAACAAAACAATTCAGAGTTCAAACTTAATTAAGCTGTGCAAATTATTGCAATACACAAAACGCTTTCTGATGTAAAAATTACAAGAAAATTCTTCATCAAACACAGTCTGAGACCTAAAGGTGCCGACAAGTCTATTTACCTCAGAGCTCAGCTGCGTATTGAAAATTAAATGAAAAATATCACAAGGGCCCCCAAGGACGTTACATGGACCCAACAACGATTTATCAATCTTCATTCTGGCTCTGGAGTTGGTTTTCAAATTTTGTTTGCGTTGGGCAGACGATAATGTACTCATTTTCTCTTTTGACAGTTTTGTTGTTTCTGGGCACATTGCTGTTACCAAGTTTGTGAATGTGAAGTTGTTCTTATTTAGGTTGTTCAAATTTTTTTTTAATGAACCATTTATTGTTTGTTTCTTAGGCCAAATCATTAATTTAGTGCTAGATTCCGGCACCTTATTCAAGCATATCCTTGATATTTCATTACAAGATTTGACATTTTTATAGACTTGCTTCGTAATTAATTTACGCTAACCTTTCAGCTTTAAATCGAGACGAACGAAGAACGAATGAAGACGATACTTTTTACAAAAAAAAAAAAGACTAATTTTGTACAAAAAATAACTAACTCGGAGTAATAACAAGCCTAAAATGCTTTTCTTCCTTTAACAGGATACAAATTACAAGTACATAATATTCAACGTTACCAATTAGAGTCGGAAGGTCAACATTCTACTATAATGTCGGATGTAATAACCCTAATTGGGTTTTTATTAGCAACATAACAATTTGTAGACTATATTGGAAGCCCACAAGCGGTCTTAGAGTTTCTCAAGGAGTCGTAACGAGCCTTGTTATGACCAAACATGTTGTTATGGTTTGAGTAGTGTGATGTCATATTAGCTTGGTTAGGAAGAAAAGGATCGGGGCGATGAGTGGGGGGTAAACTTATATTCTATTGTTTCTGGATGATATCAGATATCAGCTTCTTTTGTTTTCGTCAGTGACAGTAGGTACTGACAGTAGCCGAATCGATACTGTGTAGGGCTCAGAACAATAACTAAGGGCCGAGTCACACCGGAATGGCAACGGCCGGTAGCGTCCGGAAGCGGCCGGCAGCGGCCGGTAGCGGCCGGCAGCGGCTCCCGAAGTCGCCGCTTGCAAATAGAACTGTGAAGAAAAAAATTAACATATTGCATGGCGCATGAAAAGCGGCGGGAGTGCGTGAGGCCGCCCGCGGTACCGCGAGCGGCCTAGCATCGCCGCTGGCAGCTGCGGGCAGAACCACAATCTTGCGACCTTTTCAAGCGATACTGGTCTTTTAAGTATGTATACCCCATTTGAAATACGATTAAACATTAAAACAAACCCTTTTACAGTCCGTTCAACCAATTTTGACTTCTATACCGTAGGCATAAGGATAGCATTAAAAGCAAAAAAAGTTACACAATACCAAATATATATATCTACTGCGGCTGCCATTTGTCATGCCACCAACGCAATAGAATTCAAAATCAGTTGAACGAAATGTAAAAAAGGCTTATCTATACGTCTAATCTTATTTCAAATGGAGTATAGATAAAGTTTAAAATTATTTCACACTGAAAGTGCTCGCCGCGTCGCTGCCGGCCGCTGCCATTCCGGTGTGACTCGGCCCTAAAGGTGTAGGGTGTAGGGTTACTGATTGACATAAAAATACTGCTGTACGTTTTTACTCCATAGACTGACTCAACATAACTAACTAATAATAAGCCACTTGTTATTCCCGTCGTTGTGATCATTTTTTTGTTCTGGACCATACCTTGGAACCTTCTGGTTACGGAGATATTGAAGGTCAAACCAACTTTTTCAGACGTTTTTTAAAGAAAGTAAGTTTTAAATACCCCTACGAACCCTGAACTGTTGCATGTACCCATAAACACAATGTTTTGCGTGCGTTACGTTGCGTACTACCGTAAACAGCGATTTTTCACATCAAAAATAAAAGTCGTTTCCCAGAAATAATTTTTGTGCTAAGGTACTTAATTTGATGTACAGAATGCGTAGTTGACGGCTAAAGTTTGAAAACCCTGTGACATTTTCTTGTGTGTTGATGTTTAATAAGTATATTACTTTAGTTTGTCGCTGCATGTTCTAAAGTCTGCCTGTCGTTGTATAGTACAAGTTGGACTAATATCTAACTTCACCCAAGTGTTATTTTTTATGCAGATGAGCCAAAAAAAATAAACCGTCTTCCTTGTAGATGGTTTTAAGTGGCGCTACTTTAGAAGATATTTTTTCAACAAGAGTGTTTCAGGGAAGCTCTTGACTTCTTCATAAATATGTTTTTTTACGAACTCTTTCATTCCAAGTAAACGTGTTTTTTATTAAACCTTTGATCCCATTTGTTGTAAAGAAATACAACAAATGGGATCAAAGGTTTTCGGGTTCCTTACCCGAAGGGTGCCAAACGGAACCCTATTACTAAGCCTCCGTTGTCCGTCTATCTGTCAGCGGGCAGTATCTCATAAACCGTAACAGGTAGACAGTTGAAATTTTGACAGATTGTGTATTTTTGCCACTGTAGTAACAAAAATATTAAAAATAAAATAAAATAATTTAAGGGTTTTACTTTAAATTTTTTACTTTATTTTATTTTCATATCTATATTACTTTCACTATACTTTTATTTTCAAATTTCATAATGTGTTTTTAACGGCGTTTTTTTATTTTTCCTAAATATTGTACGGTGGTACGGAACGCTTCGTGTACGAGCCCAACTCGCACTTAGCCGGTTTAATTTAACCATTAAATATCACAACAACATTGAAATAAGGACCACCTATAACACCTCTCCACTTTATTGTGTAACATTATTATAATTCATCACTTTCTTGTCCAAACAACAGCGAACAGATCCCATTAAATAAAATCCAACGAGCTCTTCTAATACAATAAATAATAACGACCGATCAAACGTATATCCCATACTTAATACTAATTTATAATATCCAATAAATCTAAAGCACTGTTTACCTTATCTTTATAAGCCCACACGTGCAGATAATATAGCGTTCCAGATTATATTTATATTTTATGACTTTTGTTCCGCGTTCTGCTGTAAAATGTATGAAAAAGGACTGCGGATACAAGGTTCGATGGTTCTTGTAATGGTAGTTGAAAAGTGGTAGTAATTTGAATACTAGTTTATGGTTTACTATTTTAAGGCAATTTTTTTGGTGATCGGAGGTTCAATAATAACTACTAGTCTTAAGGCCGTACCCTAGCTCAGATTTTATATACAGCTCAGATATAAAATCTGAGCGGCCTGAGTGAGAGCGAGGCGGAGTTGGGTTCTGGCGGCTTTGAAGCCTCGAATAGTTTAGGTAATTGCTTTTTACGGTGAAAATAATAGAAATTTAAAAAAAAAAAACGTATGAAGTGCTTTATACTTAGTTTAGTTATTATGATCTAATTTAACTTTGGATTTCTTTTTATTGAGAAAATTTTATGTAATCGTGTTTTCGCTAAACATAGGAGCCTAGCCTAGCATCAATCCTCAACTTTAGTATATATAGGATTTATTTCAAAATTAATGCTGCAGTATTTTCGTCATAACGGAGGATACTAAGCAAATTGAGGTAGGGTAGATCCATAACGTTCAAGTCCATAGCCGACTGCAGGCAGCAGCAGGCGACGTTTCACCGCGACACGACTGGTTTCTATGTATTTCTATGAAATACCTTCCGTAGACACGTCGATTTATTTCGTCAATTTATCGTAAAAGATTACATAAAGACCTTATACCTTTTCTTACTTTCTTTTTCAGGTAGCGAAGTTATTTTTTTATCTACCAGAGGGTCTAGACAAGTGATAATCGCTTTCGAAGCATTCAGTATTTCTACAAATAATTTAAGTGACATATATTCGGATAGGTTATGTACTACATCCAATATATTTTTGACTTTTCCATCATCGTTATCGCTGATATAGACTTTGCCTAGGTCCTCTGTTCTATTTTGCTATAAATGAATATTTATTTCATCTTAAATACGTTTACTAGAAAGCTTTTTCAATAACTCAAGCTTATACAAAACCACGTACAAATCTAACTAATCTCAGAGCTTACCAAAAAGCTTACAACTGTTAAATATTGGTCGGTATAATCCAGGAGGTAGCCAAACAACGGACCATTAAGGGGATGTGATCTATTTATAGTGAAGCAGCTCGTATTTCATACTCGATGAGAGACAAGCACGTGGTGCCTGTCAAATTGACAGGAAAGACTTGACGGAATAAGTTAGGGTCGTGAAATGTATTACCAATTTTTGGCACATGTGTTTTTTAGAATAATATGAGTTTTATAGACAGAGAATAAACACCAGAAGATTTTTATAAATAGAAGGTACACTTAGCACAATTTAAAAAGCGATTCTTATCGAGATTTAAGTTGTGTAACAATTTCTGATTTCCTAAAACTGTATGAGCTTGCAAATAGGTGAGAAGTAATAGTGCTGAGAAGTATGTAGGTACTACGAATTCATTTGATAGTTTCGTAATTACTTCAGAATTTTGAAAAGTTGTTCAACGTCTATTTTTATAGGTCTGTTTTTGATTATTTTTCTATATAATTATTATAAACTTCTTAAAATAGGATCTTACTTCAAATTTGTTCCTAATAAAATATTATAGTTAAAATACACCACAAATCAGATCGATGGAACAATAATTTATTTATAGAAGTGTAAATAATATCATATTTCATTCCTGATGAGAGGCGTAATACGTCGCACGTGGCGACCGTCATGGACGGATGGATGGGAGGAGCCAGACGGTATTCTGTACAATTGAGGTGGGGGAAAATTTTGAAAAAAAAAAAACCGTTGTAGATTATAATTTTTGAGTATGACTGTGTTATGTTTTACCTTGTATTTATTTATAAATGTAAAAATAATATATTTTATGTATAAATAAAATCAATCTTATTTCAAAACTAACTATTCCTCCTTACTTAATATTTTGAACACATAGAATACCATTTCTTTTAAGGTGAAAAAAAACGGTTTTTTTATCTACAAAGCTTAAGTCTAGTCATGAACCAATATAAGTCAAAATGAAGTTGCTACAATGATTTCTACAAAACTAAAAAAAAAAACAATTCTTAGCATCTTATATTTCTTTAAATAAACAAATCTTTGACCTCAAATAGTATTGCTACATAAATAATTTATTTTTAAAACAACGACGATAGTCCCTTCCTAGTGAGATCTACAAAAATATTGTGCCGACACCTTTAAAAATAAAATAAAATGCAACGAAAATTATGTTTTTAATTAAGAGGGCGTGCTATAAAGGCCGAATAACCGTGTCTTTCATTCCCAACGAGAGCCGTAATACCGTGCACATGGTAGGACTGTCAGATAAATGGAATGAACGAGCTTGGACTACAATGCAATACTCAGCTGCACAGATTCAACATAGGATAAAGCAGTACTATATAAATAAATTAAATAAAGTTACATTGTGGTTGGTTTAAAAATGTAACAAAATAAAATGAGACATTTTAACATGCATTTGACGTTTATAGCTCGCATAAAACGGTTAAAGAGCGGTAAGTGTTGTCAGTCATAAAAAGAGCGCGTGGTAACCTAAACACATTTCTAGTATCTACAAACGTTTAGGGTTGCCTGATACATCATTCATCGCCTTAAAAAAAAATACTTTCTACGAATATTTATAAAGAAATCTACCTATAAATAGTGTCATTTATATTTCACTCCAACGCGTCCCCATCCAACTCTATTAACACATTCATTAATTTTAAAACAAAACACAACCAAAAACAAAAAGGAATCAAACTCCAAAGCCAAGATTAATTCTTTTTTTAAATAAAGTTTCAAAAAAGGTCACTTATCTCATTATTTCTGTACAGCATTATGTTTTAAATATAGAACAGAGCGCATCTGTTCTGGTTAGCATGCGCGCTTAAGGGCGTATACAACGTACGTACCTAATGAGAGTTGAACTTGATGAAGACACGGTTAGAAGCCCATCAATCTTTGTCACTATAATGTTGGATGGCAACTGAAGCGGTATGCGACATCGTAGTTTAAGAGAAATGTGCTTATTTTTGGTTTTCTTGTACCTGGTAATGTGTTATGTTTCGTGGGGAAAGAATTTTGCTGTTGGTTTAGATATTACGTTATACAATGGACTGTGGTAAAATTTAGGTTTAGTTGCAGTAGGTAAGTAATATTTGATAAAAATACTTTATTTCTTTAAAGTATGTTTCTGTACGTATAATTGAATAATGCTCTATTTGTCAGATGTTATTAATTCCGGTTTTTTATTATAATAATATATGTAGAACAAAATGTTGCCGTGGCCTTTAATAATATCGAACTAAATGCTTCCATCGTTAATAAAAAAATAAAATAAAGCCAAACTTGTTAACACGAAAAATGTTCCTTGTATACGCATTTTTTAATTCAACGTAAATAGAATGAGATTTTTTATCCCAACTACAGCGTTGTATGGCGCAAAAATATAATTATTAATATTTAAAAGGGTACGTGCCGATGTAAAAGGCCTTCGTCCGAGAGATTTTTCAAAAGGCCACAGATGAGGGTTCGCCGCTAAAGCCCAATAAAATGTCAGGAATTTAAAAGAAAATAAAGGGGAAGAGAAATTTGGACTAATTAATAGACACCTTAAAAGTATTGTTAGTTAAATTTGCTTTAATTAGCCTAGCAACCTTTTTGGTTTCATTCGCAGGAAACCGTTAAATTCTTTTACGCGGAATGATTTTCATTACTTACTCAATTCTATTTTTAACGAACAAATGGGTAGGTAACGTTTTCGAAAGGATCACTTTACTATAGAAATGTTTTTTTTTTTAATTTATATAAGGATGTGGTAAAGACCATTAAATCGCAAAAAAAATATCAACTGCTCCATACAAAACTTCAATACCTACAGTACTGGACCCAAATGTATGAGGCGGCCAATTATTTTTTCTCGATTACAATGTTGGTTCCATACAGACATTTGTCGATCACAACTTTCTGATACACCCTGTATATGAATGAAAACTATTAAACTACTGAATAAATGACCCCTGAAGTAAATCTATCTTAATAAATAATACAAACAATCTTAGCACTTAGTCTAAGGACCAGACAATAGGCAACCCACATCAAAGTGATTCGATTTCTCTACAAGCGGTTTATCATGTAACCTTGAATGGTAGCCTAGATAAATGTTAGGGAGTCAGACTCCAGACTGAAATGTTATCGTCATTCAAGATAAAAATACCCAGTTTTCTTTCGTCTACCATAATAATTTTAGTCTCACAACGCTTTCAATGAGGCATGATGGGTGGTCTTAAGGGCGTACCCTGCCTCAAATTGCTTAGCATGATTCTCCATTATGTCGAAAATAATGCAGCATTAATTTTTGATTTTAATTGATGCTAGATCAATCCTCAACTTTAACATATGTTTATTTAAAAATGTCCTATGTTTGGCGAAAACCGCTGTTATTCAAAAAACACTTCACATCATGAAAGTTATGCATAATAACTGAACTAACGATAAGCAGTTCATATAAGTTTTTTTTTTTAATTACCATTTTTTTTCACAGTGAAAAGCAATTACCTGTTCTATTCGAGACTTGAGAGCGGCCCCACTCCGTCTCGCTCTCACTCAGGCCGCGAGTAGTATGGTGCGGGCGAGATAAATTTTGAGGTAGGCTAAGGCCTTAATGAAGATTAGATAGAAAAATATACAACCAAGGCCCAAGAAAACAGTCCATACTTACAACATACTAAGTCCAAAAATAATAATTCTCAAGAAAACATTCGAAAGAACTGCCCAATTCATACTAATTAATGTTTAAAAGCTCACTCAGATCTTCCATCTTCACACCGTTTTTATTTTTACGCTCTCAAACGTCTCTTTGTGGCATCCGATCTGTAAACAGGATTCTCTTTGTACTCACTCTTAATTCTAACACCAGATGGGTTTTCTATTGAATTAGAATCTATATTTGTTTTATTTACTTCCTTTTGGAATATTATTTTTATGATCTTTTTGAAGATATGGAGAACTAGTTTTATGTACGTTCTCTAATTTTATTAGGTAACGTACGGTCGCGGTCTGAGAATGTTTACCACCTTAAGGCTTATAATTGCATGCACACATCTATGTCACAAGGTCGATGATTCAATATTCAAACCTATTGTCTTTGTTGAATGTCAATAGGGTAATGTCAAGTTTAAAATTAGATATAGCATTTTAGACTTTACTGCCTAGAGTGTGGTAAAGAATCTAATTTGAAAACTGATAAACATTTTTAAACCGCGATAGTAGGTACTACTGGGATTAAAATGATGACATTAGGTACCCATTCCATGTTTTTTTTTACGTGTGCCATATTTCATCCAAATACGTTTAATGGTAATAGACAGAGAGCTATTTTCACATTAATGATATTAAACTAAAGTATAGAAGTACGGATTCGTACTGGATGCGGTAGGCGGAGGACAGGGAGTTGTGGCGCAACCTTGGAAAGGCCTATGTCCAGTAGTGGACTGTGATGAGTTGATTATTCAAGGACCAAAGGATCGAAAATCCATGGCGAGTTGTATCAGAAGTTGGTAAAAGTGCACTGTCTTTGTGTTTTAAGTAAAAAGAATGTACGTAAACTACTGCGTCATAATCGAAAATAAGCCTCCAATGCCAGAAGATTTTCTCCTTACTCGTTTTTGTTGTTTCTACGGTTCTTTTTCTATCTGGATCCTTTAAGGATCAAGTTTTGGACTGCTTTAATAGGTGTAATACAATCGCTATTCTAGCCTCCCACGGTCCTTTTAACGAGTTTTATTTCTGGCTAGTATTGAATTTAGATAATTTATTTATGAGAACTTTCAGAAAAGAAAAAATAACCACATTTTCCGATAATTCGCGAAGCAAAAAGTCTTGCAGAGATGTAAAGATGCGAACCCACTGATCAGGTAATACACAGCTACATAAGTACTTGCACAAGTTGCAGGAATCAGCCGTGCGAAATGGGTCAGGCAAGTGTCGGCGATGACACTATCTCGTTTCTACCTATGACGTATGCACTGGTATAAACTATTTTACGCCTTATCCCCTTCGGAGTGGCGGCGCGCGTGAATGCAGTGGTTGGCGGGTTGCATTATTTGTTTGTTCGTATATTGGAAATCATTTCATTGTGTTTTTAATGTAAAGCTGATATCAGATTCATTTTTTTTTCATTCTAAGTTCACACAACACCGACAAAATTACATAAGAGAATGTACGTTCATCTGCTCTTTTCATTTTATTTTCGATCAGTCGGTTCGCGAGTGAAAAAGCCGAAATCCAACATTGTCGGATCGGTTCACTAATTAATAAATTTTTCACTATTGTTGAATTTTCGAGTGAAAGACAAAAGTGAACAAAAAATGAAGTATCGGATTGGATTCTATGGAGCTTTAATTTGTGCAATATCTTCTCTTTCATCAATAATCGTAAGGTCGAGTTTGTGAAGGTTTTTTTTAAGTCTTTACTAGTAGAAAATAATTAAAATTTTGCTTGGGAGTATATTGGTAGGGTAATTCTTATAAAATTAGTAAAATATATAATGCGCTGTGGGAATTTTTACGTATTTAAATACGAAAAAATCTTTTTCCAATGAACCAGTAAAATAAATTAATTTGTACATTAAAACTTACCTCGATTCAAAGTCCCCAGGCTAACAACTCCGCCTTAATAACAAAATAAAACTTTTCCACAACATAAAGTCGACGTTTTATTGCGCAAATCTTAATTTTCCTAATAATTAATCGCAGATTGTGGGAGCCCCTTGCGAAACCGTTTCATTTTGAGAAAAAAAAAAAAAGTTGTAAGTACCTACCAACAGTCCTACCTGTTACATAATTTAAAGCAAATGAACCTGGACTTCTTTTAATTAGTTCCCTCTTTTCACTTCCCACTCATTATGAATAAAACATTCAAAGGGTTGTGATTGTTTTATAAACATTTACATTTTTGGAGATGTTTTCCGAACAATTAAATTCTTTGCTCACGACAAACAAACCATCAGCTTCAAAAGGATCCGTTCAAATCAAATACGTCATGTCCTTTTGAAGTCAGCCATTCGAAGAAATTACTCAAAGACATAGTTTTACGATTGGGGAAGGGAAAAAAGCTGTGGGACATGGACGGACATTTATGAGTTCGGAATGTATGGGCCCATGCTTCGAGGACCATCAAAACGCTTTACGACCAACATGGCCAATAGTATAAACTGCCCCCAACGACTGATTTATAGTGTTTCCGTTGAAAAACATAAAGAATACAGCTGCAGACATATTTAGCGGTTAATGGGACGTTCGACGTTTATAATGTTGCTTTAAACAATTTAATGTTGCGTCCTGGGGGCCTATTAACGTTGTTTCTTGTTCGACAGATGTAACAATTACGTGTTGTAAGAACTTTAAAATTCATAACAGATGGCAATTCTTACAAAATAAAAAGTTCGAATTAGCTTGATGCTAGTTTCTTCTTGGAGAACAATACACTCTACTAATTATATATTTAAAAAAAAATATATATACGGGTAAAAACCACTTGCCAAACCATTTTGGAATTGAGCATGAAGGACTTAATTAAAATAACAACAGTAAATAATTTTAAATTAAAAAGCTTACACTGCAATTGCATTGAATTGACTAATCTGCCGTTTCCCGATGACAGTTCCACCAGTGACAACAAAAACAGTTTACACTATCGCCGAATTCAGGCCTCGACACAACTTTTTACAGCTTGAGCGTTAAAAAAATAAACCGCACCAGAACCCAACTGTATATTTGTCACAGTTGCGGTTATTGACTGAAATAAAGATAAAATGGGTTTTTGTCATTGGGATCCGGCCATATGGTGTAAACAGATCATAAAGATCCCAAAAGAGATGTAAACATCAAAACATGAGCCTAACTTGATGTAAATGTTTATAATAAACTTAAGAATTTACAGTGTAATGCCCTGTTTTGGCTTACCTCTGGATTTGTCCCCTCGACACCCTTTAGGTCCTTACTTGTGTACCTCTGACCACAAAGCTATTCAGTCGGGTGAGGGAAGCCAGCCGTGAATAATCTTTGCAAAATACGAACCCAAAATTATCTTGGTCTGATGGTTTTGATATTTACTGCGTTATTGGACTCGCCTTTTGTGTATGTGATATCTATTTCACTTATACAAAACAATGTCAAAGTTCGAGATCTTTACCAACATGATTTCTCAAGTGGTTGTTGAAGTGTAGTGGCAGTATTTGTACCTACCGACAAACAGCTAATTATTTTTTAATAACCAACAAAAACATACAATATACGTAGATAATTATATTTAGTAACCTATTCCACTGAAATATTCCTTAAGTCATAAAACCCTGTAAGAAATCGACACGTGTTTCACCTCGCCAACGAGGCATCCTCAAGATGACGATTGACTTGTCGCGAACCCGAACACGACGTGTTGCCACGCCGAGCGCAAGACGCAGAAGAGTGTCGATTTCTTACAGGGTTTTTTTATGAGCCTTGAGGAATATTTGCGAAATAGGTTACTAAATATATCTACTTACGTCTATTATATTTTATAATGCTATTTGATTTGCTGCTGGGGAGTTTGTTGCGCCACTTCTTCTTCCCAGCTAAAGCACTAGGAAGTGATGATTCTCAGCCTAGTTTGAATAAATGACTTTTGATTTGATTTTGAATGGATTTCCGCTAAGTCACGCCTGAAACAATTAGCTAACTAATAACCAACGAAAAATTTGCATTCACATCTGTTTGTTAGTGATTGAATAAATAACACTGCACCCCAATTGCGTAACAAACAAATTATTTCTAGAAAATTGCTAAGGTCTTTTTGAATTCGTGACATTAGTACCTTTCTTTCCATTAAAATTGATGAGCGATACAAACATACAAAGTCAATGTGTCTCATTAAGTCAACGTTTGATCCATTGAAATCTTGATCCCTTATTCGTCTCAGTAAGCAAAAAATTCGTTGTCTCGTATTTTTTGCGCGATAATAATAGTTCTTTCAATTCGTCATAATTGCAGACGGAGTACCTTCGTATTCTGTAATTACTTTACACTCGATAATTGGAGCGCCTGGAATGAATTTATTGACTAATTCAATTTTAAAATAAGCGAAGGAGACTTCAATTACAAAGTGAGTAATGAGGTATTTAGTTTGGCGATTGGTTTTAGTTTTTTGTAAATTTTTCTCCCGTTGCTGTTTGACTTATTATTTATTCAATCCCTTACAAAACGACTGGGTTGAATTAAATAAGTATACCTGAATCGCTTTAGCGTGGCAATAGTGGTAATTGTCCTTTGCCTAATATCAGCTCTCCGTAGGAACCCAAACAAAAAACTATGTATAGTTTTTGTTATTGGAACATGTTGATGATCACGAGAGACATTTATTCAGGGGGCCAAGTCTACTAATTTACAAACGTGTCAGTGGTCTCACAATGATGAGTTTTGACAGATTTTGTATGGCATATCTGTCAAAAACTGATCATTGTGAGACTATTAGTAGACTTGGCCCCAGGATTTTAGCGGACTTTATTTCAGTTTTTGAAATAAATAATGCTAGAAAAAGTTATTTAATTTTTATTTTTTAGTTTTATTGTGTTTAGATATCGAAAAAAAATCTGTGTTTTAATGTGTTTGGACGATACCCGTCACGTCTGTCAAGTTTATCCAGCTAATTAAATTTGACTCTGTATATAGTGTAGGTAGGTATGAATACTGCCGCAGAGCTAAGGCTCAGAATGACGTATACTGCTAGCGTATACATAATTCTGATCATATCCATATAAATCATATCCATAGCTAACTTCTTATTTCTGTCTGACCGACTCCTTGACAATTCAAAAGTGCCTGTAAATGGTTTAATTGAAATAAATGCTTTGAGTTTGAGTTTGATAGGCAGGTACTGCTAAAAGAGATCATTCATTTTGGAAAATACGAAAGTGCCGGCAAATAAAATGCGCTGTTGGTACGATTTTGAAAAATACTGTTTTCATTATGTTTTAGGAAAAATAATTAATAGAAATCTGATTAAAGTAGCTTGTAGTAATAAAAAATGAAGAGAAAAGCGTACTCTTTCGGAGTATAGCTTTTTTTTTGTTGTCACTTTCACATTATAGCCCAAAAATTTATGGACGGCGAATGATCTCACTTCGGATACTAGTACTCTAGTAGGTACAAATATTGCGTGTGTAGATACTAATACTGTGATAGATTTATGCTCGTGATTCGGGTCACATATTATTGTCAGTTTACTGATAATCAAACATTATTGGCTCTTGGCGAATCATTCATATAAAACCAACTCAATCAGCAAATTCTCAGAAAATACTCGTATTTTTACTAATACAGGCATTTAGTAAGTCATTAATCTTGGTACCAAACGAACTTAATTTTCGCATAATTACATTTGTTATATCAGAAAGACTAATGAAGAACGTAAGAAATTTCAAGACCTTACAAGAGTCAAGGTTATCAAAAACATGCAGACAGCTCGCAAAGAATTTCATCAACTTTGTCATTCATTTATTTATTCAGCCGAGTACTTAAAGTTTAGCTATGTTTGATGAACTCATATAATTCATCTTTCATTTTCTATTTGATCTTAATCTAGTTTTGGAACTAGAAACTCGATGTTGACGTGTTGAGTTCAAATTAACAAGCTAACATTAAAATATTATATTATGAACCAGTTTAAAAAGGAAAAAAAAAAAACGATTTCATCTGTTTTTGTTTTAATATCGACTGTTCCAATATTCAAGGGTATTCTTATCACAATAACAAATTTGATAAAAATAAATTAAGATAGCAAAAGCTTTTATTTAAAACTAGCGACTCGTGCTTTGCATGGTATGTACGACTTGACAAAACGTCGCGATTTCTTTATTATATATTCGTTGAATATTAATGTGTTATACTCATAAGCCTTCCGGAATAAATGGTGAAAACCGCATTAAAATCCGTTGCGCAGTTTAGTAGAACAACACGGTCACACAGACAGACACAAAATGCGACTTTAATTTATAGTATGTAGCTATAGATTGAACGATTGAACACTTTCCGTTACGCAGTATGTTACCGTGATCCGTATGCTCGATAATCATATCAACGTAATGGATACTGCTTCAGTGTTTTATCGAAAACTATTGTGACTTTTTGCCATAGTTTATACCATAGTTTAGTGCGTTTGTTGGTCCATTAGCACGTTTTGCAGAGTTCAGGATTTATTTGTTTACTATTCAATTATTATTATTTTAGTTTAAAATATTCCATTACATTATTATTTTAGTTTTATATATGTTTATGGGGTAAGCCATTTTAAAACCTAGCTGTCAAATAATAAAGCGCAAAAGCTATTGGAATTTTATACGAAGCGGAGAGATTTCAGCAAAAGTACGATTAGGGGCGAGAACTAAGGCAAAGAAATGAGGCAGTTATGTTCACGAGAGGATGTAGAAATTGGGGTTAAAAGAAGCTTTTATATAATTTTGTATTTCTGGACGTTTATTCGCGAATAGCTTGGCAGTAATCCTGATGAATGTTCATAGTTTGATGTATTAGTAAAAGCCTAGGATCTATTTGGCGACATGCTGTCTCTCTTATCAATAAATCGGATCTACATAATATGGCTAAAATTCATACTAAAATGTTGTACTTACTATATCAATACATGAAAATAGAGTAAAAAAGAAATAATGAAAACTACAAATACACAAAAATAAACATAATTCAATAAACGCACTACGAAACTCATAAGTCAACTCAAGCCAGCCTGAAATACATTACATTAATTGCCGCGACCCGCCGAGTGTGTATAGAACCGAAGAAAACTTAGCACAATTACGGTTCTCCCCCAACTTAGTTACCTTAGTTGGTTGTGTATATTGAGCCAAGAACACATGGGTATTGTTGAGATCAACTTAGAAACTTGGAACTCAATCAGATTCTCTGGGCCCAAAGTACTTGATTGTCTGGGATTTGCAAACGAACAAATGAACGCGGGAAAATAATTCATTTGTCTTCGAATGTTCACGTTTTCTTATTCCATGTATGTCTCTCTTATTATGAGCGAGTATTGTAACAAAATCATAATGAAGGCTTTTTCTATTCTTGGAAAGTATATAAATAATATTGTGTTCTTGAATTGAATTGAATTATGATTTTCTTTCTTTCTTTGTTTATTTTCATATGGTTATTTTTATATTATTATTGTTATATTGACACTATGTCTATGGCTTCTATATTTTTACTAAGAACTTATAAATAATCAATTTTTTTTCGCGGAAAACTCGTTGCTCTGGAGGTTTTCCGCTATCTAAGTCCATCCTATTGACAGAACTTTGGGTCTATCATATAATAATTATACATTTCAAAACCTTGACTTACCCATAAAAAGACATACCTTACCTTAATACCGTTGTCTTTTATCACAAAAGATAAGAGAACCCTACTTAAAAACCCGAATGAAAACTGAAAGAAAGCTTCAAAGAATACATTTGCGTATACAGGGTGTAACATTTCGCGACCCAGTTCTCTCCAGTCTCGACCTGCAAACGTGTGCTATGACCGTGCAGTTTACACTAAGGCTGAAACCATGCATTAAAAGCCTGAGCTTCAGAATTTGATTATACGTAAATTAATTAAGTTTAAAATTTTATTTGAGTTTGAAAATGCTGTTTGCACAGCGTTCCCTATCTGTGAGTAAATGAAGCTCCTTTGAAGTTCTCAAAATGGATTCGTTTCCGAAATTTAACAGCTTTGTAAATAAAAACATAAATCATAACCGGGTCTGCCTTGAAGATTTTTGTGACTTTTATTTGTTCTCGTAAACTAGTAAAGCGTTTAGGATGACAGGTGCTGATTTATCAGGGTTTCGAATAGTTCTGTACATAGCCTGTAATATATATTTGGGAGGGCTTTTTCGTATTTCATCAGGGTACATTTTCTTAGCAATAAAAAATAAAGTAATAAAAACTAAAACCCAACTATGACTAAAAAGGTATAAACAGACAGATAAATTAAAAATCCGGAGTCACACGTGTTAGGGCATAAATCGAACAGATTACGTGTGACTCCGGATTTTTAATTTGTCTTTCTGTGGTGTCTTGTTTATACCTTTTTAGTCGTAGTTGAGTTTTAGTTTTTATTACTTAATTTTTTTTTCAATTCTTTTGGGGTTATAATATATATATTTTTGAAATGTGCTCATTAAGCCCTTTCATTTGATACCCAACATGGTAAGATTAAACAATTTTTTTTTTTAGTTCCTGACTTTATGTCCTCTAGAGGGCGCTATTTTTACGTTATTTAATGTGACGTCTCATAGCCTATAACCAGCGGACGATCAAGACACTTCCAACGATACCTCACTTGTCAAATTGGCGAAGAAAAAAGGAGGGTTATGATTTTGACCGGTATGTATGTATGTATGTATATATGTATGTATGTATGTTCATCTGTTCCCTCCTATCTTCTACACCACTCATTACAATTTGACAAATGAGGTATCGTTGGAAGCGTTTTGATCGACCGCTGGTTATAGGCTATGTGACGTCACATTAAATAAAAAATGGCGCCCTCTAGAGGAAATAAAGTAGGGAACTAAAAAAAAAAAATTGTTAAATCGTACCATGTTGGGTATCAAATGAAAGGGCTTAATGAGCACATTTCAAAAATATATATATTATAACTCCAAAAGAATAAAAAAAATAAAAAAGTAATAAAAACTAAAACCCAACTACGACTAAAAAGGTATAAACAAGACACCACAGACAGACAAATTAAAAATCCGGAGTCACACGTAATGTGTTCGATTTATGCCCTAACACGTGTGACTCCGGATTTTTAATTTGTCTGTCTGTGGTGTCTTGTTTATACCTTTTTAGTCGTAGTTGGGTTTTAGTTTTTATTACTTTTTTTATTTTTTTTATTTTTATATAAACTCTATTTACTTATTAGTCTCATAATTGTAAAGCTACCACTTAAGGGAAGGGCGAGACAGCTCCAACACAAGTACTATTGTAACTTACTGAGGCTGCCTCAATTATGAAGAAACAATGTATAAGTTGAAATAAATATTTTGTCCTATTTGTATATTTATAAAGAAGTTTTTAAATTTCCGTCCACGATAATGTTATAACGTGCACGTATTTCCAAACGTTTTATGGACGTGGACGTGAACGTCCACGATACCACGTTAGAAATTATAAAAGCGCACATTGGAGAGAACAACTCAACGAAAGGCAACAAAAAAAAGTAAAGAAACAAGAAAAGGCATACAAAAAATCAAATAACGAATCATCTTTCCACTTCGACGAATTCAAAATGTATAACCGCAATAAAACGTTGCTATATTATCCACTGAAGCTCGTTCGGATTACGTAGCAGGGAATTGGTATTTATTGCCTACTTGCACTGTAGTGGCAGGAAAACCACGATTGAAACGAACGATTGCTCACACGCCACCCGTCATACTTCGCGTTTAGTTGTTTTAAATCCTCAGATTGAAGTTTCTTGAAGTGAGTGCTTCCACAACTTAGTTATTTTTTTGTTTGTTTTTTCTTGTTACGGACTCTTTTAATGTTCTGCATCGTTCTCACTTGTCTCATAATTGCAAAATGAATGATGTAACCATATTTTGAAAGTGTGTGCGTATAGGAACCTACTACGCTTTGGAATGGACAACTAGCTTCATCTTTCTGACTGACCGACCCCTTGTCAATTTAAAAGTGCATGTTATTCGTTTCTTTTATTTAAAACTAGCTGCGCCCTGCGGTTTCACCCGCGTAAGTCTCGATCCCGCGGGAATATCGAGATAAAAAGTATCCTATGTCTATTCCAGGCCATGGACTACCCCTGTGCCAAATTTCATCCAAATCTGGTCAGCCGTTTTAGCCTGAAAGCGTAACAAACAAGTAAACAAACAAACTCACTTTTGCATTTATAATATTAGTTAGGATATATAATATGTATAGTTAGGATTAGGATAGGATAAATGCTTTCAGTTTGAGTTTGAAGTATGGCTTAATTTCTTGATCAATTCGAAACCTGTCAGATTTCACCTGACAGGTTTTCATAAAATGGTTACGAAGGTTCTAGGTTAAAGATGTTAATGCAAAGATTATCCTGACTTGGTGGTTGATCTAGTTGCGTGGAAAACTTAAGCCTAATTCAAAGTCAAGTCAGTCACCTTATATAGGTGCTATAACAGGCTCATCTACCGTCTTTAATAAAACATACAGCCTTATTTCAAAGGTCTTCACAATTTTCCCCTTAAAATAAAATACTCAAATAGGTAGGTATAACAAAATAGGTAGGCAAATATTTATGGAACAGTCATGTACTAACGTTTGTTAAAAACGCTGGTACATAAACATACGGCACTAATGAACACGCAAGTACTAGCTAAGCAGTTAATTATGATAAATTGGAGGTTTATTTTTGACATGTTTTTCTAGAAAGTTATTAGGAGTTTTGCCCTGCTTCGGAAAACGGTCGGTCACGACAAGATTGCAATGTTAGTACCTACCGCAAAAATTTTATGTTGTTTTTTGTTGTTGTCAATGTTTTGTTGTTGTTGTTATAACAATTGAACCTTTTACTTCACATATTTACGATATGAACATGTTTCAGGATTTACCGTAGGTATTTGAAATAAGTTGACTAATAATATAGGCATATTATTAATATCCCATTCACGTTGTAGGTAATGGCTTTATCAACAAGTTCTCAGTTTAATATTTTTAACTAGTCAACGCTTAAGCGGATCTACAGAATAAAACTTACACTAGGGCTACTAGACGACCAAGGATATAGCAAAAAAAAAAAAAAAAATCTTTTCAAAACTCATTTTCTTAACCCTTCCAATCCAACCCAATTGTTTTTCATCCCTCTCCGCCAAAAAAAGGGATGAATTTTTATTTGAGTGACAAGAAAAAGTAAACAACTATTAACGGGTGTGTTTGACAAGTTATTTCACTTTGTTTCCGCTACGGAACCCGTTTCAAGCTGTCATCTTCACGAGTATTATTCGGATGCTTTTCAAACTGTCAGCCATCCGAATTAAAGTTATTCAGGAGAAACTTTGCCTTGTTTGTAAAAGTAATTATCTTAATCCATAATTCGTTCGGATTTGTTTACCTACCGTATCATAATCGAAAACTGAGTTAGGTAGTTTAGATTACTGCAGGGTTACACGTTAATTAATGCATTTACGTACAGTCACGGACTTTAATTGATGAGTCTTTCAAGCTTTTCAATTTTGCAGTTTCACACATTCACGAGATTACACGATTAAACACGAACTCAAAAGAAACGAGCGTGCTCGTAAACAAATGACAAATTAGTAATAATCGGAAATAGTCTTATCCATAGAAGTTGACTATTAAGTTCTCAATGGTAAATAAATACAATGTTGCATTACATTTATCCTATCTATTTGATACTGACCTCTGTTGAATCAGAGCTCATTAATTCGATAATTCTTAAAACTTAACCGAAGACAGTGACAGTTGAAATGTTGCTGTCAGAGATATTACTTTCGAAGTTGTCGAAATGACTAATATTATAATTTCTTCGTACGCTAACGTTACTGTGACTACGCTGAAACAATCATCGCTAGGTTACGGTTGCTAGACCTGCAATTGTTTGAATTTGAGTAGTCACTCTGCTGTCAAGTTTGTAGTTCTGGCTCTCAGGTTAGCCAACCGGTAAAGTTAAGAAATATAATTTTCTTCTTCTAATACGAAGCCATTATTATTTACCGTGTCTGGATTTACGAATAGACCCGAATAAACCTGATTTGCATTACACGACTAAAATACGAACAGGGCCAAGTGGCTCATCATTTAAAGTCCGTGACTGTACGTACGTATACGTTTGCTAAGCTTATAAACATATGTACAACTACTGAAATTCAAACGGTAGGGTGCAAAAATTCAGTAAGACAAAACGAAAACAATCTGCAATACGTCGTTTTTGAAAACCGCACTGAATTAGACGAGGTAAAAGTCTATAATTATAAACTAAACGCGTAACTGTTGAATTCATAACTGATAATTAACTAAATTATAATTAAGTTGTGTCATTTAAAGTCTATTTCAGAATGAGTTTGATCGTTTGACAGGACTAAACTAAATTTTAGTGATTTTTAGTTTAGTTTAGAGAATTTTGTGACAAGAGAATCGGCACCTATGTCCTTCCTCAGGCTGCCATCTATCTCCTTGCCAAATTTTGTCGAATTCCGTTCAATGGTTTAGGCGTAAAAAGGTAACAGACAGACAGACAGAGTTACTTTCGAATTTATAATATTAGTAATGGATAATAATGGACGCACGTCTACACTTTCCCTAAAAAAATAATGACATGAACTGACCGCCTTATAAACGGTATAACTCGTTAAAACATATACATATATACCTAACGCTAGCGTCAAGGGCTTGTTATGTAAACTTCGCCTAATGTAACACATCCCTATTGACCGTCCTTTCGATCAATCATACCGCGGGATTCCGTGTCAAATATTGGGCGACAGAATATGCGAAACCATGGTCGTGACATTAATAAATGTATGGACATAAATAATTTGCACATAATACAAAAAGGCTATAAGAAAAAATCGGAAACGGCTGAGGTGAAAAATGATATTTTTGAGGAATAAATAAAAAAATAAAAAATCGTCTTATTAATGATATACCGGTGTAACAATGAGCAGTTACAGCCTAGTGGTATGTATGACCGTCGGACTGCCAAGTCTCGAGTTCGAACCCAAGCCACGCACCCATGACTTTCGGATTTATGTGCGTATTGCATACATATCAGAAGCTTCAAAAACGGAGAAGGAAAACGTTGCGAGGAAACTGGGATGCCCGAGAGATATTTTCTCGACGGCATGTGAAGCCAAGTCGGAGGACCAAACTCAAACTCAAAGCATTTATTTCAATTAAGCCCATTTACAGGCACTTTTGAATTGTCAAAGAGTCGGTCAGTTAGTGAGATGATGCTCGTGGGCGGCATAAAAACTTTGACACCAGGTTAGTTACTAACACAGGAACAGGCGCATGGGTCAGGTTAAGCTACGCTTGCCGGGGTTGGTCCTTGGATGTGTGATCTTTACATACCGAGACTCCTCCGTGCCTCGGAAAGCACGTTAAGCCGTTGGTCCCGGCTGTCATTCAGTGACTTTTGACAGTCGTTAAGGGTCGTCAGAATCCCGAAAGTCTGACAACCAGCCACTGGGTAATACGATACCCTTTGGTAAGAACCAAGGGGTATCGTATTACCCAGTTACTGGGTTGTGGAGGTCAGATAGGTAGTCGCTCCATGTAAAATACTGGTATTCAGCTGCATTCGGTTAGACTGGAAGCCGACCCCAATATAGTTGGGAAAAAGCTAGGCAGATTGATTGAGGCATCATTAGACGGTTATTAAGTTTTTAGAGGATGAGATAAATATTTCCTATACCTGATCCGAATGTCATGATCATCTTTCATCATTTAGGTACCTGTTCTTATTCCATTTTATTCGAGATCGGCGCAATACCTCTTTTTCTTCCATATTTCTCTACATATTAGTCGTTATCTCGGTAATCATCCCCTTTGTAGCCATATCAACTTTCACACAGTCCATCCATCGTTTCTTCACTCCTATAGCTACCCACATCCTGAATGTCAATAAGAACGTTTCGAGAACCTTCAGGTTTTCACTTAAACATCCTATTTCTATTCACAAAACGGTAAAACGAAACTCTAAAAAGTTTAAATCGAAATCGCGTTCCGTTTCGAACTTGGACGTTTTCCACTGTTCGGTATTTTACGTTCCGGCGACTTTGTGGGTAACTAAACGCATTCAGGAAATTAATGATTCATTTATGTTATTTATTGGAAGCGTGTTTTACATAACAGAAATTACCTCACAATAGCAATTTACTTAAGTTATTTTAGTTAAGTAAGTATTCAGAGTAGAACACAGCCATTTGCATTCAGAGAAACTGCCTTGCAATATATTATTATAATGATGCATTGCTGTATACAAAACTAGTGTTAAGATTGATTGTATTTATATATAAATAAAGTTTAATTAATAAACAGTTTAAAGGAATTTCGTGACTAAGTAATTACAAAAAAAAAAGTAAATATAAATACATAAATAATTACCCAGCCACATGGGTCTATCGATTACCTAAGTTAAGCTACGCTTGCCGTGGTCGGTCCACGGATGGGTAACCATCTTTTCATATTTGCCTCGGAAAGCATACTAAGCCGTTCACCACGGCTGTCATTCGTATGGATGTTTGTCAGTCGTTACGGGTTGTCAGAAGTCTTTCCAAGGGGTATCGTATTAACCAGTTACTGGGTAGAGATTATATAAGCAGTCGCTCCATGTAAAATAATGGTATTTAGCTGCATCTGGTTTGACTGGAAGCCGACCCTAGCATAGTTTGGAAATGGCTAGTCAGATGTTGACAGTTTAATTAATAAACCGAATATAATTTACTGCTGTAAAAGCAGAAATAAACACAAATAAGCAAGTTTCTGTTAAATAACGCCATTTGTGCAATCCTGAATCAATCGGCTGGTTTGGCTGTATCAATTGATAATGTTTGTTTTACTTTGGATTTTGTATGTACACAGTTTTTTTATAATTTTTCCCGACATTTTAAATGAAACTGACACTTCGAAGAGGTGACATTATGTGGGTTTTTTTTTTTTAAATTACTTAGTATGTATTACAATATCTCCTTGACGGTACAGGCCATATACCTTAATTTCAGGATCTCATAACAAAGTGAGGTCTAAAACAATTGCCTCTAGAGTGGATGTTCCGCAATTTATTTTTTATCATATACAAAGGCAGCATAACGGGAGGCCATAAAATATAAATAATGGTTGCTGTGATAGCCCTGTCGACTTCACCGCGGGAAAACTCGAACAGCGTGTGGCGTATAACCATTTTTTACCTTCCTAGTACGAACTAGATTAGGTTATACCGCGAGCACAGTATAATAAAGCAACAGTATTACGATTTCATAAAAAAACGGCCGAAACGACGCGCTTCGATATCTCATTGTATACCAGAGGGCCAAGACAAGTGACAACAATGACATTCAACAGAATTAACATATGCTTTTCGATAGCTTATGTCAATCCCATATATTTTTGCCTTTTCCATCTTCGTTACCGCTGATAGAATGTCACTTTGTCTAGGGCCTCTGTACGCAACAGTCGCGAGCGCGCGTCTGTTACGCACGGACGCGGAAAGTGCGACTTTGTTTATCTATCGAGTGGCCAGCCCTAGGTAATTACTTGAAGGCCGAGACTTAATACTGTCACTTTAATATACTGTGCCGCGAGTATCATATAACGTGGTGTCATAAACCTAGAATTTTATGGTTTCCGATATATTTTGTACTCATGCATATTCAAGAGGTTTGTGATGAACACTACGAACAGAAACGTTGCATACAGTTCTTAATTCATGGAACGTTTTTGTTCCTATTTAATATCATTGTTGCACCCGGTTAGCTCTGTTGGTTCAGCATGAGAGTCTTAATCTCAGGGTTGGGTACCGTGGTGATGATCAAACTCATAACGTTATGATTGCTCAAAGAGCATTAGGGCTCTGAAACATTATCGGTTCGTGTACGCTTCTAGTGTATTGTTTATTAAAGAATTCTAATAAAGATCTCTTCTATAAAACAAAATCTGCTCAGACGCGCTCATTGGTGACACCCGAAGCGATTGTCGCGGTGCTGTCAGTTACGGGTGCCGTGTCAAGAAGAGTGGTCGCCGCGATATTTTTTAAAACCGGCCAGTGCGAGTCGGACTCGCGCACGAAGGGTTCCGTACCATTATCTATAAAAACGGCAAAAAAATCACGTATGTTGTATGGGAGCCCCCTAAAATATTTATTTTATTCTGTTTTTTATTTGTCGTTATAGCGGTAATAGAAATACATTATCTGTGAAAATTTCAACTATCTAACTATCACGGTTCATGAGATACAGCCTGGTGACAGACGGACGGACAGCGGAGTCTTAGTAATAGGGTCCCGTTTTACCCTTTGGGTATGGAACCCTAATAATGGAGCATAGCTTATTTTAACAAATAAGCTTAGTTTTCTTACTGTCCATATTGATTCTGTGTGTCAAGGTACTGGTTGGAATTCTAAATGTTATTGTTTACTATAAATATTTTCAACCTGAAAATTACAGATTTTATTTAGGTATTGGTCTAATTAATATAAGTACAATTACAAATGTACAATCAAACCTAATAGTTTGTTCAATGAAATCTCCAAACGGCTGTTTGAAACTTCCCGTGAACCAAGGGCTGGCTTTTACCGTGCTCAGAGGCTAAGCATTGCCATTCACCGTGGCAATGCCGCCAGTCTCTTGGGTACATTATCAGCCGATAGCGATGCGGACGAATTTTTCGACGCCATATTTTAGATATTAATTGTTTATTTGTATAGTTAGTTTTAATTAATATTAGTTAGGATTCCATTAGTTAAGTAATAGTTTTATTTACCTAATTAACTTACATCTGTATTAGAAACGTCACAGTTCTCGTAAATAATCATCCATTAGAACAAACAGCTTCACTTCCCAAGATCGATCAGAACTCGTAGCAACAAGTTAGCCTTTTGAAAGAAGTTCCAAGAATCGGTAAAGAAATATAGATCACTCTACAGCCTTTAACACTAACTTAGGACTAAAGTTAGTAGTCGGTTTTAATATCTAGCCTTTGCTTAGTAATTAAAACTAAGTGGCAAGTTAAATCATTAGTTAGTTTGTAGCTTAATACAGGGTGTTGTTACACCTGGGAATCCCGCAGTTGGATTTTATTGGAGAACGTGGCTTTAGTTGAATTTATGCTCGTGGAATTCGGATAATAATTTCTATGAGACTGGTGAACCAGTAAAATAAATCATTGTGTCTTATAGTTAATATAAGTCTCAATTCACCAATTACACTTACATTACACAAATTATTTTCCATAAAAAAAACAAAATCTATTTTTGAAAGTTAAGTAGGACATCATTAGTTTTTTTTTTCCAGATGTTTTGAAACAAAGTGTTTATTGTGTTTATTCAGAATTACAATGAAATGTACATAAATAACAACTTATACCCAATTAATTAATAAAAATATCTTAACTTAACTAAAACTAAATATTAAAAAACGAATAATATGGCGTCGAAAAATGTCTCCGCAAACTCAAACAAAACATTTACGCGAATCGAATTCGAGTAGCGGAAAATGACGCGAGTCAGTACAATTGAACTGCGGTTTCGCCGCTATGATTTCGCGGCGGACGTGTGCTACCGGCGTTATTTCACATAAATCAATTATAGGCATTGTTGAATTGGGCACGCCACAATTGCGGCGATAAGTCCCCTCTTTGAGGAGTGGCTGGAGAGGCGCCACGGCGTCCTCACCTTCCGCCTGACACAGGTCCTCACCGGACATGGCAGCTTCGGGAGGTACCTGTGCAGGATTAGGCGGGAGGAAACGCCTGGGTGTCACCACTGTGCGGATCGTCCGGAGGACACGGTGGAGCATACGGTGGAGGTGTGCCCTGCTTGGGCGGAGCACCGCCGTGTCCTCGTGGAGGCGATTGGCGGCACTGACCTCTCGCGTCCGGCCCTGGTCCAGGCCATGGTACGGAGCGAGAGGGCATGGGAGGCGGTCACCTCCTTCTGCGAAGCAGTGATGCTCGCGAAGGAGGAGGCGGAACGCGTGAGGGAGAGGCAAAGCCTGCGCCCTCACGCCCCTAACCGCCGCCGCTGGAGACACCCTGGGCGTCGGGAATCCCAGGCGGATTCCCGGCCACCATAGGCGTGGGCTTGCGGACGGCGAGCAATGGGCAGCTCGCCGTCCGATAAGGACCAGGCCCAGGTCGATGGCGCGTCGTGTTCCACGCGCGCCTCAAAGAGATGTCAGCACACCTGACGGGGTCCGTTAGGACCGATGCCTGCCAGGGTTGCGGAATAGTCCGAAAGGGATACCGGGACCCTGGCAACAGGCAACCGAAGGAACACGGGTGGGTTTTAGTCAGTAAGAGTCTGACACGCCCTTCCGCTCCGCCCAGAGCGGGAGAAGTCATATGATGATTTCCCACCCAAAAAAAAAAAAAAAAAAAGGCATTGTTGAATGTTAAAGGGGTTCAAACTAGTTGAACCTTGCATAACGTAATAGGTAACGTAACCTATGGACAACAACGGGCAAGCAACTCTACGGAAAGTCTTTTAAATCAATTCCGCATTGCTGTCGACTGGTAATAATGTACTCAAGAGACTGGTGGCATTGCCACGTTGTATGGCAATGCTTATCTTCCTTCCCAAGGTAAAAGCCAGCCCTTGATTCATTCTTGAAAGTTCGGAAGTCTTAAAACTTGCCAGCCCGTATCACCGTAATTGGCAAATCTAGTTGAATGCTACGCGAAGAATTTTCTCATTCAAAATCAAAAGTCATTTATTCAAACTAGGCTGCGAATCAGCACTTTTCGAAGGTCAAAATTACATAAGACAGTCCCCCAAAACGCCCACCCTTCACCACTTCCTAGTGCTTTAGCTGGGAAGAAGAAGTGGCGCAACAAACTCCCCAGCAGCACAGCTGTCTTTTCAGTTATCCGGAAATTGAAAAATTTGCAAGACGAAAACGTAATGGCATTTCCGGCTAGTCCTGTAATTAATTTTTGAGATGAAAATTGCAATCACATTTTCACCATCAGATTAGCCTTTAAATTCTCTTTGATGAAAGTGGTCTCCTGTCGTAAACTGCTGTAGTAAATGAACACTCCCGGATTATAAAAGTTTAAATAATAATACGACATGTGGAATGTGAGCTCGGCTATCATTGTGCCGATTGTCGTAACGGCCAATGGCCTGATGGCCGAAAACCTCGACCAACATCTCTCGAGGCTCTCGTTAGGCGGTTGGATCAAGGGCCTGATTCAGAAGGCAGTACTCCTTGCCGCTCGCATTGTGAGGAGCTTCCTGTGTCTGTAACCCTAACCACCGGTAGCTTGGACCCTGCTCACGACACCGGCGGACCTCTACTTTTTTGTATATTTTATATCTTAAGAAATATTTAAAACTGTAAATAGGTCAATAAATCTGCCTTTTTCCCAACTATATTGGGGTCGGCTTCCGGATGCAGCTGAATACCAGCATTTTACATGCAGCGACTGCCTATCTGACCTCCACAACCCAGTAATTGGGTAATACGATACCCCTTGGTAAGACTGGTTATCAGACTTTCGGGCTCGACTGTCAAAGATCCACGAATGACAGCCGGGACCAACGGCTTAACATGCTTTCCAAGGCACGGAGGAGTCTCGGTGTGTAAAGACGGTCACCCATACACCGATTTACCCCAAAAAAATATAAATATATATAGGTATATAATATATAAAAGTGTAAATAGGTAAGCATAAAAAAAAATATAACCGTAAATAATAATACCACCCTTTAATGTCCTACTGCAGGGCAAAGGGTTCTTCTCATACAGAGAAAGCATGAACATTGATGCATCATAATCAGCCTTATAATGTTCCCACTGCTGGGACACAGGCCTCCTTTCTGTGAGAGGGAGCCGGCCGTAATCCACCATGCGGGCCTAGTGCGGGTTGGTAGATGTCACATGTCTTCGAATTTTTGGTTCTAGGACATTCCGGTTTCCTCACGATGTTTTCCTTCACCGTTTTGAGAGCAGTGGCGATGAAATAATTTACACAAAGATTGATGCATGCCATGCACCACGTTTAAATATACCTACTACTATAATTTTATTACGAAACTATTAATACATCGGGGGCACAACGTTTCCTGTTATTTTGGTTGGATTGGCTAAATCTTAAGGTCAGGTGCCCAAATCAAAAATGGCGCTTTTTATTTCTTTGCCATTACGTTATTTAATACAACCACGTTTATAAAAATAATATTTTAATAATCTATATTTTTTAAACAAAAAAAACTCAAACTCAAAGCATTTATTTCAATTAAACCATTTACAGGCACTTTTGAATTGTCAAGGTAACACTGTACATACCTATTTACTTTTTAATAGGTATTGCCCTTTTCACAGCCACCCACATCATTTATTTCATTAATAATTAAAATAATTTTTGGCAATTTGGCTGTTCATTTCAAATCAAAACAAACTCAGATTTTCCATTTGAAATTATATTTAGAAAATTAATTAACTTTCTCCTACTCGTTGGAAGGTAAAATTAATATCTGTTGCAATGTAATATATTTTGTGAAGCCCATTTAATATCGCTCCTGTTTAGCATTGGACCCAATCAGTTTCTAAATTATAGTCATCATTGGCTTTAATTAGGTTCGGCACGAATTTGGGAACGGGAAATTGTTTTTCCAATTTGCCTCTCTAATTCTGCAAATTATAATTTGGTGTGTAGACTTGGATATGTCATAAAGATTTTTTTTTTTAAATTCTATAGTTATACAGGTTGTATGTTGAGGTTTAATTTAGAGTAATTCAATAATAAATATATTACTTATTATACATCTAACACTACAATACTAATAATATGTTCTAGTAAATAAAAAGGGGGGGAAATAATCATTAAAGTGCATCAAAAAATGAGCCGCTTCGCTGTCAGCAGGCGCAGGGTTGTATTATTAATTTTGCCCGATGATTTTTTAGGGTTCCGTACCCAAAGGGTAAAACGGGACCCTGTTACTAAGGTTCCGCTGTCTGTCTGTCTGTCCGTCTGTCACCAGGCTGTATCTCACGAACCGTGATAGCTAGACAGTTGAAATTTTCACAGATAGTATTTCTGTTGCCGCTTTAACAACAAACACAAAAAAACAGAATAAAATAAATATTTAAGGGGGCTCCCATACAACAAACGTGATTTTTTTGCCGTTTTTATAGATAATGGTACGGAACCTTCGTGCGCGAGTCCGACTCGCATTTGGCCGGTTTTTTTTTTAACCCATTAGGAGGTGAACGTTCAAAAATCCTTCCATAGGTTCCAAAAATTCATACTTTTGGACCCAGCTGTTTAAATGAATGAATGAATTTAAGAGTTTTATTAAGTAAGTACCTACCTAGATGTTAGGAAGATATTACTTCGCATTTCATGTCACCATGTATTTGTATACATTGCATCTCATGTAAGGAAGATACCTACAAATGGTTTTGTTATCGTGAAATAAATCCAAGCCCAAAATTAAATTTTGTTCAAAAATTCTGATAATATTCTTTTGTTAGGAAATAAACGAGAAAAAGTTTTCCTGTTTATCAGTTCCGATACAATCAAATTGAAAAAAAACAAACAAACAATATTGCTATTCATCGGAATTATTATGCTCAAAGAATTATAACGTAGGTAAGTATTTTTCTTTTGTGTTTTTTCTTTCTTTTTAAGTATAAATTTTCCGGCTTTTTTTTTTTCGATTGTACAAGTATTTTCTAATAAGAATTTCACCTATTAAGCCTTTCTTTCTATTAATATAAATCTGTTTTCAAAAAAAGTTACTACGTGTTAAGTATTTATTACATTCTGAGAGCGTGATACAAACGATATTGGCAAATCGTATTGATGTATTGTCGAGACGTGAGGTGACACGTGTTTTCGCACGGATTTCGGTTATTTTATCCTCATATCTTTTGCATGAGTGATCAGAAGTACTTTATTCATTATTCTTATGTGAGGTTATCGGGATATTTAGGCTGGAGAAAAAAGCTTATTTGTTGTATCTATACATTGACTTTTGAAAAACTTACATAGTCAAAAGTTAAAAATATGATTTTATTGAAAAAAGATGTCTGCTGTCAAATGTGGGCTATACTTTAAATTATTTTATAATAATTATGACGTCATATAATTTTAAATAGTTTTTATATTACGATGACCTTCTAGTCTGTTGAAGATATATCACCTCCATGTACTAACGCTGGTTACTGGCTAGATAGAAACTGTCTAAATTGAAATAGCCATATAGTTTTGTACAGAGCTCCATTTTTACACTCTTACTTTATTTACCTTCCTAATAATATATGCTTTACAATATTTTCTGTGGTTTAGCTCTGCAAACCTCCCCAACATAGTCTGCTTCAAGTATATTATGAAGTTTTAGGGGCATGAGGAACGGGGTGTAAAGTTCACTCATACTCCATAGAAAAGGGAGGATCCTCCGACCAGACGGGTGTTGTGTCTGGCGGGCAACTGCCCAACGATTGATGTTGGGTTCTCGTATATATGTCCACTGCACGGTAAACTTTAATTGCGCGATGCACGATTTATGTGACGTCTGTCTGACGCCAGGTCTTTGATGCATAGTTCGCATGTGGCGATGTAGATACCGCCACAAAGTGCCAATAACCATGCATCAATAAGTCTTCAGTCTATTTTATCACCTCATCATACCCAAAACAAAATATCAAACGACCTCCTTTCAAACTCGTCCGACATAGATCCATAAATAGAAATCCACTTTTACACTTCAAACCATACGTGGCCATTCACCACCATTCCCAAAGGAACCCGAAGAGGGATTATCATTTCTCTGTCACGAACAAGGTTTTCACAGCCCACAGTATTCTGAAACTTAGCTCCCAAGCTATCAGAAAACACGTGATAAAGGAAAATTTTGACATCGTGATTATCTTCTCACACACAATAAAAGGTTTTTACTTGTACTTCAGAATTCTGACAAGCGTTATCCATGTTTAATAACGTGCCTTTTAAAGGGACTGAGAATGTGAAACGTAATTTTCTGCAACCTTTAAATTTTAAACGGACGTGGAGTGGGTTTCTACTTTAGGAGCAAGAATATAATATGAGATGAGTAGGTAAAGGGTTGGGCTTCTATTGTTTAGTTTGATTGAAATCGGAACTCCGTAAATAGGTGGTTGGTATATCTACAGGTATCCTTCATTTTATATCTGTTAAGAATGTTTTTGAGAAAGAAGAGTTTGTAACATTTATGTTGTATAAATAAATAATTCTCTATTGAAATAATATGTTATAAGCCTCTGACTCCTGAACCAGGTGTACCTGTATGTCAGGAGTCAGAAAGCGAACGAGTAAACGCTTTTTTATGATCAAGTGGTAATTTAATATTCCCCACAGCAACGATAGTACTGCGTCCATATTACTATGCCCCTATAACTTAGCCTCTTCAATTCAACGCGCTATCGAACATAAGCCTCTCCTGAAAGGAAGTTTTAGATCCCAGTATTAACGGTCGGCAAGTTGGATAGCGATCCCAAAACCCAGACTTTGCGCACCATTAGTCAGAATGGATATTAGACCATTTGTATTAAAATGG
The DNA here is from genome assembly GCA_948473465.1 of Lithophane ornitopus. Lineage (NCBI taxonomy): Eukaryota > Metazoa > Arthropoda > Insecta > Lepidoptera > Noctuidae > Lithophane > Lithophane ornitopus. The sequence goes on along the minus strand of OX419622.1, from coordinate 12,271,137 downwards.
GCACTTCTGTATTCCCCGAAAAGTTTGCGAATTGTCTTTTCCTATTGACTGTACCTACATTTACATTTCTCCTTTCATTTACTTGGCACAATTCGTGCAATCACTTGGTTGCTACTAAAATCTTGTGATATAGTAGAAAGTCAAGTCAAATGTTAATACATGACCCAATTTAAACTATTGGTGTATCTTTTCATACACGAAATCTCTTAAGGGGTCATTGTACTCATCATTATGAACAATTTTCACTAAGGGATTCGCAAAAATCTGCTGTTCTACAAACTACATTTATGTTCGCATAGCCCGTCAAAATGTAGGGAACAGCTGTTTTTTTTGTCACAATTTCAGGGTCGGTCCCATTGTGAAAGTGGTTCATAATGATGAGAACAATGACCTCTTAAGAGATTTCGTGTACGAAAAGACACCTTTTAAATGACCGCTTCGATAACCTGCAATGCTAATTATGAGCAATCAATCAATCTGTCTAGCCTTTTCCCAACTACATAATTATGTTGGGTTCGGCTTCCAGTCTAACCGAATGCAGCTGAATACCAGTATTTTACATAGAGCGACTGCCTATCTGACCTCCACAACCCAGTAACTGGGCAATACCCCTTGGTAAGACTGGTTGTCAGACTTTCGGGCTTCTGACGACCCGTAACGACTGTCAAAGATCCACGAATGACAACCAGAGAGGCACAGAGAGGTCTCGGTATGTAAAGATGGTCACCCATCCACGGACCAATCCCGGCAAGCGTAGCTCAACCTGATGGATCGACCCGTACTGCTGTTATTACTTAGCCACGAGCAATACGCGAAGTAAAAATTTCCCGTAGCGTATTGCGTAGCGTACAAAATGTTTGCGTACATTTAATGTACGCAACAGTGGCGAAAGGTCCATAGAACACGATTCCTACCGGCTTCCCTTTGGAGGTTCGCATCAGCAAGTCTACCGCTATTGAACAATGGCACAGACAATAGCGTCTAATGTTGCCAAAAAATATAGTTACAGGGTATTTAATTCACATTCAAACAACAAAAACGCCTATTTCTGGCTTTGAATTAGCAAATAACAAATATTATATGTTCTAAAATAACCCGGCGCCAAAACGTCAGAATCGGGAACTAAACATTCATACAATAGCGATCCCGTCATGAAGTCACGTGGCACCGCTTGATAAGGACAATAGCAAGCCGGTGTTTAACGGGTTACGATAGAGACAGATATAAAAAAATGCGTCACCAAGAACGAGATGGAGGAATATTGCACATTTTATTTCGTTCAAGTGTATTTTATAAACTCCTTTATTAATTTTAAAATGATATTTCAGTTTATTTCTGTAAAAAATTTATATGTTATGCGTACCTATTTTTGGTTCTGCTACTTTGGCGATAGATGGTGTTAAATTCAGTTACGGAAAGACCTATTTTTAAGTTAATAATTCATGTTTACTTTATTCATATTAAGTAAGTTAAGAAAAGGACTGCTTCGGCTTCCCTCTCATAAAAATTGACCCCTCGCCACTGGTACGCAATCATTTTGTTCTTCTTCTTTTTCGTTTCGACGTTACATGTAAGTTTCTTACTGTTTGTGCACAGTAGGTGGCCATATTTACCGCGGCGTCAGAGGCGTTGTTCAGGTCATCAAGGGTGCAGGTGAAACATTATTCAAATGTTGATCGGGCCTAAAAATTCCAGGTGTCAATAAAATGTTACTATACAAAGACAACACAAGAAAACTTTTCATCCAAGCGGAAAATGGAAAACGGGTATTGCTTACAATATAAAGGTGTGAGTAATAAAATAGACATAATCCGGGTTTAATATAACTTCTAGGAAAATTTTCCCAAAGTCTGATTTGTTCGTAAAAGTTTGGAACGGCTTAAATATTTGGGACCATATTATGTAACATTAATCTAGGTACAATTTTATACAGAAAATAGAGACAGGTGAATGATTAAAATAACAGACTATTATTTTTTAAATCGCTTTTGAAGAGAAAACTTCTTTAAACTTTAATTTATAAAGTATGACATTTTAATTTTCTAAACGAAAATTGATTTTATAATTTTAAAATATCTGTTATCATGACCACCTTTTCTGTATTTATAACTTCATGAGCTCAATCAATCAATCACTCTATTCATTCAATCTCTTACTTTAACATTTAAAGTTGAAAACTAATTAAATGGTACCAAATTAAATTCTCTGTCACTTAAAAGCTAATAATTTTTAATTAAAAAAATAATATAAAGTTATCTTCCTCTAGAAAACACCGTTCAAGAAATAAAACACTATGAGTGACAATGTTTGCTATGTAGGTAGTAGATAATAAGTAAGTATTGTGAATATTTAACTTTATTTCTAGAGAACCTGGTTTCCTTATGACATGTGGTAGACAAATAATTAAAAAGATAGATAAATAAGTCTCACTGGTGAGCTATGCCAAAAAAAAACTGGCCAAGTGCGTGTAATTATTTACGAATTGATTTTACCGACAGCAAAACTAAGTTTGTATTTTTGTAAAAAACCAAATTATTATTGCGGTTTTAACCGAAAATGTCTCATATCATCTCACAAACTATTTACCTACTTTAATTTAAAAAATGATGTCACAAGCTTATGCGCATTGTTTTTTTCACGCGTATCTCTCCATTACATAAGAGAGTGCCACCCCTAATTACGAACGGACGGACAGACAAACGCACGGACGCGGACGTGATGAAATATTATAAGGTACTTTTGTTGCCATATGACTACGGAACCCTAAAAAAGTAGGGACCTACTACTTCGTATGTTCGTTGGGATAGACGTGACCGTCAGAGGTTCAACAGAACTCTTATTTCAGTTATTGCTCACTACAGACTCATATCGTCGTACCTACCCTTGAACAAAAGAACCCTCTATTTTATCAAGCTATAAAATTACATTACCGTTATCCTACGTATTAATTAAATCCTCATAAAATAAAAGTAATCTAAAGACTGATCCTAAATAAACATTACAAAATTACTGCTCCATACAAAAATATTGTTTTAGGCTTCAAAAACACGATTTTATCATCAATATTCTGTAGGTGTTTTTAATTAAGAACGGGACAGATGGTTTTATTCGTTAATTAAAACTTATTTTTCTTCTAAAGACAGATAACGTATAAAAGGCTGGATAAAAATAACTTTCGGCCTTTTTAAAGGATTCTAGACGAAACCCAATAAACTAACTAAGACAAAATCATAATTACTCAGACGTTTGGAGTGTTGAAACCTTATTATGACTAAAGGTTTGATTATTTAATTAAATAATTACCTAACTATCCGCTCCTGCTCTGCACGGTTTTATGACGAGACAAAAAATTTAGATTTCTTTATTACTTATAATATGTAAGTTTAATATTAATGTATTATAAACATAAACCTTCTTCTTTAAAATAAATCCTTTGCGTAGTTTAAAACAACGCGGTCAAACAGACACGAAAAATTACTTTAATTTATAATTTATATATCTTCTTCTGTAGTTAATAATAATAATTATAATATATTAATTTATAATTTATTTATTTATTTGTTTGTCAGATAACATGATCCATCATGGTTAGTAACAACAAGAGCTTATAAACTATGTTAGTAGGTAAAGAATTTAGATTTAGGTAACAACAATTAAACACTTTATTTTACCGTCCCAACCACGATAAATAAACCATAATATAAATCTGTTCGTAGCCAATATTACTTACTTTTACTCATCATCATCTGCATTGCCTGAATTGCAAAAGCTCTTCACAGAAATTGTAATAAATAGACGCATAATTCTTTCAGTATTTTCTTTTCATTCTCAAACTTTCAATAGCATCCTTGCCTGCTCACATCGGAATGCAATAAACTTGAAGCAAAACCGATGCAATATTTACGATAAAAAAACTAATATTGCGAGGTATCGGTACCGCGAGTTCCATTTAACTTTGTTCAAGAAGTTAGCGCAGGAAAGCTGGTACATTACTTTAACAAAACTTAGAAGTAAACTTACCGAGATTATCGGCTCGATATAGGGGGAATATGGCCACCCATAACACGACCAAAAGGCCTGTTCTCCTCTCCATTTTGCACACACTGTCAGTTTCGCACATCTGAGTCAATTTCAATTGTTTTTTTGGTTTTGAACGCCATTACTGCACTGTCTTTGGAAGATGGTGATTTTGGAAGGCCCATGCGGTTTTAGGCAGGACCTGAAACAAAGATAGTGAAAGATTAGACTTACTTTAACATATAGCGGTGTAATCTAGAACTCTTCTGTCCTAACAGACCTCTATGGCGGGCTGTCACTGACGTCAAGAGGTGTACCAATTGACACACATGACATGAGCTTATCAAGAGGCCCCGACACGGGCACGAATTGTAAAATGTTTGGCAAAACCCCCAAGGGCAGTCCTTTTCATACCCTGAACACAAACTGAAATATAACAATCGTAAAGTAGTCTAAACGTCGGCGATCCCACTTCATGCGTATATCAAGACAAAATTCTGGCATTTTCGAATGATCTAAAAAGACGACTGTCCACTGCTACATAGGATGTACAGGGAGGGGTTTGCCACGTTAGCTGCGCGGTTCATTTGTTGCCAGACACGCATCCGTGCGTAGAGTGGCCGTAGATCGTAGTTGAAAATCCCGTATACATTTTCATACCTACCTACCTACTAAACGAAGCTAAGTACAGTCGCGAGCATTAATACGTTACACTTACGCAAGATGCAAAAGCGATCTACTCCTAAAGTTTTGATCAAAATTTTATGGTGTTACGAAGATCATCATCACATAGGCTTGCTAGTGCTTCTTGCATCGCTTACGAACATAGTGTTTACAAAATATAAGATTATTGTGAAATAGGTTTTTACTAAAGTTGCTTCACAAAAAAAAACGTTTCGTAGATCGGGGCCTTTATTATCCTTTCTAATACGGTAATAATGCTCTGGCTAAGTTATTCTAAGACATCAAAAACTTACAGAACAGAAAAATATCGTGAGGAAACTTTTAATGGTCTCAAATTGCCAACACGTAGTGAACTAGCGTGTCGAGAAATGCCCGCTCATTTTTTGTATGAAAAGTGCGATAATGTGGAAAATGTTCTAAAACGACTGAAATTTCTGGTCCCTTATTAACTAAAACTTTTGCTAACTGAAATAAACTCTCTATTACTTCATAAGTCGTTTAAACCTAGTATAATGTGTTAACTGCGCCATAATGACTACTAGTCACCTACTTTGAACCGCGTCAACAATATGTAAATTAAGTTAAATGTCCCACAATGATATGTCGGGTCTCGGTCCCGGGAAAACGGGAAATAAGGCCAAGTTATTCCTCATAAATGCTTAAAGACTGCTCCACTATGTAAATCTCATGTTAATGGGGCCACGCAACTAGGGGTGATTGTTTTATAAAATTAAATGCAGTTGCATAAATCTGAGATTCATTAAGTTCAGTAATTAAGGCTGTTTTGGTATTTAGCGGTAACTTTATAGTTAGTAAAGATAGTGAGAACTGCATGTAATTATCATTGAATAGAATGCGTCATGTTTCAGAACGGGTGCCGTCAGTTGAGACTGGTCATCTTTTAACTGCCAGGAAATATTATTATACTTTGAATTGTTTTTTTTTACATTATTTTCACATATAGAAGCAACAAGAATAATGTACCCAGGATTTTGTAATATTTTGATTTAAAAGAGTGTCCTTGGATATTTTCCGTTCTTCGTCATAGTGATCTCCGTTTTGGAATGCGCTTTAGCTTTCTGATTATCTGACCGATTTGTTGACAGTTAGACACCAATACACCATGTACCTAAACGGGAATAGGTACCTACCAACTTCCTCATCTGCCGTTCGGGCTTCTGGCGACCCGTAACAACTGTCAAAGATCTACAAATGACAGCCGGGATCAACGGCTTATCGTGCTTTCCGAAACACGGAGGAGCCCATCCACGAAGCAACCGCGGCTGGAAGCTTAACCTGATCGATCAACCCGTGTGGCTGTTATTACTTAGCCACAAGCCCCTCACCTACCAGTACCTACCACCTTAGTGGGTAACAGCGGCGAGGGGTCAATTTTTATGAGAGGGAAGCCGAAGTGGTGCTGGTCTTAACTTACTTAATTATGAATAAAGTAAACATTAATTATTATGACTTAAAAATAAAAGTCTTTCCGTAACTGAATTTAACACCATCTATCGCCAAGTAGCAGAACCAACAATATTGAAACGCATAACATAACTTTTAATTTTTTACACAAATAAACACAAATATCATTTTAAAATTAATAAAAGAATTTATAGAATCTAATAAATTACACTTGAATAGGTGAAAACGAAATAGAATGTGCGATATTCCTCCATCTCGTTCTTGCTCACGCATTTTTTCTAAATCTGTCTCTATCGTAACCCGTTGTACACCCCGGCTTGCTCTCGTCCTTATCAAACGGTGCCACGTGACCTCATGGCGGGATCGCTTTTGTATGAATGTTTAGTTCCCGATTCTGACGTTTTTTCGCCGGGTTATTTTAGGACATTTTTTGTTGTTTGCTAATTCAAAGCTAGAAATAGGCGTTTTTGTTGTTTGAATGTTATAGTGAATTAAATAACCTGTCAGTAACTATAATTTTTAGTAATAGTAAAGGCTATTGACTGTGTCATTGTTCAATAGCGTTAGACTTGCTGATGCGAACCTCAAAAGGGAAGCCGGTAGGAATCGTGTTATATGGTCCTTTCGCCACTGGTGGGTAAAACAGAGTAATGTAGAGTTATTTGTTAGTAGGTCATTATAGTCATATCTAGTCACAAGTGGGCAGCAATTACTGAGAAATTAATTTACGTTCTAAAATTAATTTTCCAATAACGACTAAACATTGTTTGGATATACTGAAAGTATGGTATTGTTGGAATAAGGCAAAGTATTGTTAGAATTGACTAAATATAAACGTACGAGTAAGTTTTTCTACTAAAATATCTCAAAGTTAGCGTCCAATATAATAATTGTAATTTCGCACAACTTCTCGGAAAATAAATAGGTACCCGATCTGATGTAGGAGGGTGTTCATTTGCAAATGGAATTAGTTATGTAAATACACAGTAAAGGGACACCATCGTCTCTTATTCCAGTAATATTTTAATCTTACTTTGTTGCGAGAGCGAGAAAAAATATAACTGGAATATAATATAACATGGAGCTATGTACGCAACGGAAAAAGATGGTTTTGTTAATTTATTGTTTGGCCGATTTCATAATCTGCCTATAGTTCCCACTGTTGGCACAGACCTCCTCTTTTCGAGAGGGAGTGCGCTGAAATCAACCACGTGGGCTTAGTACGGGTTGGTAGATGTCACATGTGTTAGAATTTTTGGTTCTATGACATGCCGGTTTCCTCACAATGTTTTTCTTCACCGTTTTGAGAGCAGTTGTGATGAAATTATTAACACAAAATAAAACGCCCACCGCGTACCGGAAGACGTAGCGTTGGAAGCCCCCCTACATCAAGATGAACCGATGACCTGGTGAAGGCCGCGGGAATGCGAGAATCACATAACCGGTTGAAGTGGTGGTGCTTGGGAGAGGCCTATGTCCAGCAGTGGACGTCTTTCGGCTGAAATGATGATGATAATGAAAACGGCTGTCTGGGTACGAACCTAAGATCTACTCGTAAGTTTCGGCCGTTTCCACTGCTCACCACTGCTCTACATAGGCTGATTTAAGTTGTCTAGTGAGTTAATAGTTCTAAGTCCTACTTACGCTTTAACTTTTTCTAATTACTCTCGGAATTATAGGCACAGGCTTCCATTTTGTGTTAACTTTTTACTTAGCACATTAATCGTTGTCCAAACGATGGTCGTACTGGTTTTTTCCTCGAAAGACCATCTCAGACACTAATCTGTATGGTCCATACATGATGTGATCATAAAATTATGTCTGGACATTAAAAGCTACTGTAACCTCTGAGTTTGTTTCGGTCTTTCTTCTCAGATATAAGGATTTATCTAATTTATTATTTCTTCTGACGTGTGGAAATGTTATTTACAACCAATTTACAGAAATAAAGTATCGTTTACTGAACTCATTGATTCGCTACTGTACTTGCGGAAGTGTAAATAGGCTTACACTCATTAAATACAAAATAAATCTTGAAAGTAGGCCATAAGTAAGAGAAAACATCCGGATAGTCCCCTCCTCGGAAAATAAACGCGAAAATGATATCGGCATTTCTGGCCGAACAGTAAATCTTACTATTTTCCTTATTCAATCTAATATTAAATCTCGATCTTCTCTATGAACAAGTTAAAAATATTTATCCGTTTGGGAATAATATTTTCTCCGAAACTAGGTACACTTCTTTGGCATACTATTTAATATTAAAATCCTACCTCGATTCGCAAGCCGAATATTCAATAGACTTTCAAATTTTAGGTTTATACTGCGGGTAAGTTTTTGTAGTTGAAGATACTAAGTTAGAAAGAAGTTTTAAATAAGCTTGTTTCGTTTCGCCAGTTATGTTTAATACCTAATTTCACTTTCACTAGTAATTGAACAACTAAATTCGTGTAGAGAATTAAAAATCCAACAGTGCTTTTTTATTTAGGTCTCTCGGTAAGAGGGAGTGGGTAATCCACCACGCGGGCCCAGTGCGGGTTTGTAGATGTCACTTGATGTTTTAGAAATTTTTGGTTATAACCGTGCGTTTACATTGGCGAAACATTCACGACAAAACATGTTGAAATTTCTAGTTCCTGTCAATGTTCCATACAATTTTTGACAGAAACTAGAGACTTCAACATGTTTTGTCGTGAATGTTTCGCCAGTGCAAACGCACGGTAAGACATAGGTTTCCTCACAATGTTTTCCTTCACCGTTTTGACAGATGAAATATTTACAAAAAGTTTACTTTTTGTAGATATTGGGTTCGAAGCTGCGACCTGCAACTTCTACTAATACTGCGCCCCCAATACTTTTATTAAGTAGATTTTTACAAATTACATAGAGTCAATAATTTAAGATTTTTTTTAACTCATTTACACTGAATTTGATACTTTTGGCTACCTTTTACTATTTCTCACGCAAAAAATACTGATCCATTATCCGTATAACTAAAATATCAAGTTACGGAAACCCGTAATGGGTAAGAAAACTAGGTTAGTTTACAAAAGAAACACGAACGCCTAACGAAATGTATAATAATGAAAGCTTTTAAAACAAAGTTATTTAGGTAATAATATTAAGCTCTGAACTAAATTATATTTTGCCGCATATAAGTGTAGTTATTTAATTCATTATTATTTCTACGTAATTGGCGAGTTTTATGTTTCAACTAAACAATAAACAACTGTGATGTGTGTGAATACATACTGGTCAAAATCATAACCCTCCGTTTTTCTTCACCGTAGTCGGGTAAAAAGGAAGTATGTTTTCGAGGACGTTTTTTTTTATTTTTTGATTTTGTGAATTCGTCAAATGACTTCTCCCGCTCTGGGCGGAGCGGAAGGGCGTGAGACTTTTACTGACTAAAACTCACCCGTGTTCCTTCAGTTGAATATTGCCAAGGCCCGGTATCATGTTTTCGAGGACCTGGATACTAATGGCTTATCTATTTATTACCTACGTTGCCTTTTAATCTTTGTTTTTTTCATGTCTCACTACATTCCGCTTTCAATTCATTCAGACCTAAATCGAGGAACTCATTACACACAATAACTTTTGTAATCCATCATGATTATTCCAACTTCCTATTTTGGCACCGATTCAAATAATATATCGCTTTCCTGGAATAGAACTTTCCGAATGCTGTAATTTAACATAAGAGAAGAGAAGAATTTTCATCTAAAATTCAGCCATATATTGTCCTAGCATGAATTTTCTTTTCGATTTTACATAATCTATTTAATTGTTTATTTAAAAAAAAACCGTCTTTAAATTAATAACTTCACATTTTTAATCGACTTTTATTTTTAATGTGAGTAGTTTAGACCGATTTTAAAAATGTTTTTTTCGTTTGGTAGAGGAAGCTGACAAGGTTCCGTATGACTTTTATTAATTTGCTTTGGTAGTTTTTGAGTATTTACTCCAATTTGTATATGTTAATGATGTTATAAAATGTTTACATAGCAAGTAGGTACTGGTATACAATGGGGTAGGAACGAACTAAAAGTGTTTTTTTTTTATATTGATAAAAGAACTTTTTACAACAAAAATGAGACTTATTTTCATGTAGGTTCTATGTATATTGTACAAGTTGCTCAAAGTGAAAAAGCAATCCATAAAACAATAAAACAGCGAGTTTATTCCGCAATGTTGTAGCGCCACAGATAAAACACAGTTCCAGCTAAGAGAATCCAACCGTTCTTGGCAGCTGTAGGCAAGAGCGAAGATTTAAAAAGCAGATAGCGATCACAATACAGTCCAGTTGCAGCGAATACTTTTACTGGAAACTCGATAAAGTTAAGGCAAAGCATTGGAAATGGAAATATAAATAAGATTAATAAATTCAATCCTGTGACTACCGTAGGTTAAGTTCTTGGGTAAAAAGAACACGATAGTCCCGTTCGTTGTAGTGGTTGTACGTGTGCGTGGACCATTTTTGGCACTGTGCTTTTCAGGTTAAGATCATCATGTAGATATGTGCCAGAACTCCCGGTGGGTTTGCGTTGACTTTATAGGCGAATTCGATCATGCGTCGCAATGCCATTTTTTTAGTTTGAATCCTTCTCCGGTGCGCACACAACAATTTCATCAGTAACACAAGTTTCATCACAATTGGTCGAGCGATCTTCGAGTTTTTGCGAGGCTAACGCACGGCAATTGAATTTAGATACTGCGTATTTTTTTTTTTTACTTCTTTTATTTTTTTACTTTGTCTTCCCTATCATTACCGCGCCGCTCGGTCTACTCCTTGATATGCAATGGTCTCTGTAACACCATGAAACATGAGGCTGCACGGGCTAGTATCTTTGGGTTTATTCGATTAATCGAGTCTGGTCAAACCACGCAGTGGTCGGTCCATTTCATTCATTTATTAAAATTCGTAGCGTAATAAGGAGTACAGATCATTAACCTTTCCGTATTAGGTATAGAAACCAAGTTAAATATCCAAAAATTTGGAGGAGATTAGAAATTAACTTCAATTTCTTGACTTTCGTCCGTCTTAACATGTGCGGTGCGCCTTCACGTTCTTCCCGATACTAATGCTCTTCTCATCTATAATATTTTATGAAAATAAAACATGCAAAACGAAATTTTGCAGAATAACCCACCTTTACAAACACATGTTCCCGAAATTGTTTGTGTATTATTACTATCTGATTTAGGGTAAGAACAAAATAGGGTGATTCTGCAGAGTATTAAAAGAACAATTCGGTTTCAGGCAGTTAACTTCACAGATGTTTCCAGAAAGTTTAATGGAACTGGCCTCGTTTTAAACAGACCTAGAATACTTTTATGTTAATTTTATTCTGTCTTCAGTAAGGTTCTTGATGTGGAAAATTTGGGATAAGCAATATTTAAAATTAATGTATTTATCTAATCTTTGCTTTTTACCGTCAAATGAAAGTAACCTGTAGGCTGTAGCTGTAGCGGTATTCTGTAAAAATCTCACCGTGAAAACTAAGGTGAAGTGAGCTGTGACTCCTGTGACGCTAAGGACTGACAGCTCACTTCACCTAGGGACTGACACCAAACATTTTTCCATAGATATTTAAAAAATTCAGCAACTTCATGCATTTAGAAAGGCAAGAAATTGGATCTCTATGTCTTGCGGATTTCATACGACATGGATGGCATGCAGGCTCTTTTAGGTCTACCTACCCACTTGTTTATTTTGGTACGCAATGATAACAAGGGACTTACTTAGTTACTAAAGACCAATTCACCGTAAGCTTCAAAAAAAATTTTTGAGGTTAATTCTGCAATACCTACTCCACCGTATTCTCAATAAAATTAACTATTACTATACTTAATTAACTATACTTTCCACAGTTTTGAAAGTCACTGTCGGAATTTCTGAAGCACTTCGTGGTTTATACACCCTCATCTCGTACAGTATTGAATCTCATGAAAATAAAATTCAATAACGAAGGTAGATTAGAGAAGCACGGGAATATTATGTGGGGTTAATTATTAATTTTATTACGGAAGCTGGTGACGTAAAATATGCGAAGCCGCTGGCGAAAGCTAGTTTCTAATAAAAATGTTGTCACTTAATTAATTTGTAGCTTTAATAAAAATACAGTTCAATATTCTTTGAAATTAAAATCTGTTTTCGATTTTTCATATTTCCCTGTTTTTTATAACACCGTTTTTCCATTTTCTTTTAAATTAAAATCTTTCTTCTTTTTTTCATATTTCCCTGTTTTTCATAACTTATCAACATTTCATTCGTTTTGTTATGCGAGTGTGTGGGATTAGTTACTAATCCCACACACTCGCCTTACAAAATCCTTAAGCCAACAACATTTTCTAATTGATATAGCACTTATTATTCAGGACACGTCTTGCGAACCACTATACACACTATACATACAGTATAAACAGGGCATAAACTTTAATATAAACAAAACAAAGGCAAAGAGGCCTTAAGATCAACTCCCAATTCCTTATTATATAGGGTGTATTTAATACGATCAACGATTTAACGTTGTTAAAGTCTACACTTTAACAACGTTAAATCGTTGATCGTATTAAATATATCTATATTTAAACAGGTTTATTTTGCACCATAAAATATAGATTACATGTTAGAAGACATGATTTTTTCCCCTGAACAAAGTTATTTTTAAAATTATAAGTATTTTTTTTTGGGGATGATTTATATGGGATTACATATTATTTATACTTTATTTAGCTTTGAGTGGCGATTTCTCAAAACATTCATCGACAAACCGTTTTATTATTTGGCAGAAATATCATTAACTACGAAATTAATTATGTTTTCAAAATACTAAACTAATCATGCTTTCTATCGTTCACGATTTCTGCACTATTCTTACTGTCTGTACCCGAGTCTTTGCCGAGAAGGATGAAAAGGGCCAGTTGTAATATAAAAATACTTAATACCAGTTGGCAGGCCAGTTGTAATATAAAAATACTACATCCTATAGAAAACAAAACGAAATCATGCCCTTAAATTAAACCCAATTCCTTTACTTATAAAAAGTCATTCATTGTGACCGACGTTAAACCATTTCGTTCGTAAAGTGAGTCGCTCCTGCGATTGCCTTCATTTATTCTGATTAGTTTTATTGCAGAGTGTGTTTCGTAAACACAGCGGGTTCCGTATTCCGTTTCGGTTCGGTGTATTTTTGGATCTTTATTAAAGCTTGGCTCTATTTTTTGTGGCCCTTGAGTTGGTGGAATTCAGCGGTACCTACTAGAGTAAATGAGTTGATCCTGCAGAAATTCTTTTGCAGAGCATATTTTTGATAGCGAATATAAACAAGTTTTAATTTAAAAACTGTTTTAGTTAGAAATTCATATAAGTGTTTCAAGTTATAAAAACTGCTACTTCTTGCACAGTTTGTCCACCGCCACCGTCAACGGAACGTCAACAAGAAACGAGTTCGAACCGAACGTGACGTCCCTGCGGTGTTGTGCGGTGGACGCCATAGTAAATGTATGTATTGCTACTTCGGCGCCGTCATCTCGTTGTCGTTGACGTCCCGTTGATGGTGCCGGTGGACAAACAGCCTACGGGTACGCAAATAAGAAATTAATATCACGACTTTAGTACGTAGTGTAGCGTATAATTATTATTACATGCTATGTGTAGTTAGCAACCGGTTACAGTAACATTATTTGGAAATTAACTTTCTTTCAAAAGTACGAATAACTGCTCTATGGTTTCACCCGCGTAAGTCTCGATCCCGCGGGAATATCGAGATAAAAAGTATCCTATGTCCTATTCCAGGTCATGGTCAACCCCTGTGCCAAATTACATCCAAATCCGTTCCGCCGTTTTAGTATGAAAGCGTAACAAACTCACCTTCGCATTTTTAATATATAAAAGAGGAAGTTAGGATTGCAAAATTTCTAGGTCATTGACTATTATAGGCTGTCTTTACATAGCGTTCAATGTAAAAAACACAAGCGTGAATATAAAAGTACGATAGCTTTCATAATGATATTTGTATTTTATTCACCTTACTACCTACCAAACTGTTTGAAGTAGGTAAAGAAATAACAGATAGGAATAATCAATATTTTTATTCACAGCCCAACTCCCCATATCAATATAATAACATCGCGTTGTTATTTTAAACGAAGCGGAATGCAAATATAATTGGAACGTATTTTCTGATGATGTCATCCAGATATTGTACTAAAAACAAGAGAAAAAGTTGAATTCGCTGACTGAACCCTAAAACACGCGTATCTTTTTTATTCTTTTCTTTTCTGGGGAAAAAGAAATTAATGTCGCGTTTCTGAGGAACGTTCTGATTTTTGTTTTATGCATGGGGATTAAACAAGACTGCAGTAAAGACAAAAGAATGTGAATTAATTGAATTAGTGCTGGAATTCTTTGTGGCTGGAATGTCCAGCATTATTCATGGAATGAAAAATAAGGAAAATTGTGGGAGGGTTAAGCCTTTTGATACTACACGTTCATATTTTAATGTTAGCTTTCCCTTGTGAATTTTAATAAGAATAATATTAAAAGCTTATAGGTATGTACTTGCTTTGTTTTTTATAAAAAAATCTGAGAGAACAGTCATAATCAGTGTAGTTTAAATATAAATAGAACAGAGTGAAGCAGTAATAAGATTGTATTGTAAATATTGATACTTAAAGCTTAAAGAAAGAAACAGTTCCAAGTCCCGAGAAAAACGCTTGCCTCATTTGACTAACAATTCTAGCAAGGTAACATGCAAATCTTCCTTGAGATATTTTCAAGTGCCTCATTACCATGCATTTCTTGATAAGGACCGGTAAAAAGATTCCACTTTTCAAGACTGAGACTGCACATCTTCTTTATTCAAAATACATTTTTCATTGTTTAAGGCGCAGCCAAACAAACGGTAAAAGTAGGGTTGACTTAATCAAAAATATTGCCAAATCTATAAAGATGCGATAGCGGAAAAAAAAAATTGTAACATGAACATATTTCTCAGAACTAAGTTGTTACCAAAACAAGTTTTGAAAAAAAAAGACTTGATACAAATTAGCGCTAAACTAACCTTTTACCTTGAGTTCTAATACAAAATATCTGTATTAAATGTCAACGTACATACGTTGGTATTTTAATTATTAACAAGAACGTCTTATTTGAATACAGAACTGGGTTGTTTTTTATTTTCAATTATTCAACTCATTTTTGAATAAATCGATTTTTGTTTTATATTTTGCAATAAATTAAAAGCGCCCTGTCATCGCGCTTTTCTTTCTTTTCTATGCAATCCGACTCTTAACATGGCGTCACAAGCTTCTCAATTCAAAAAAAGTCCAATACCAACTTTTGACCAAACATTTGAGACCGTTTCGCAATTTATACCATATTTTTCTGAAACCGGGGAACAGGGTAGGTAGATATTTGTAATTTTCCTTATTCCTACCATTTGGAAAGCCAAAGAGACCGAGATTGAACTGGCTTGAACAAACGACTGGCGGAAGTTAGGAGTTCCTGAACGCGGAATGCATGAACAAAATGCATGAAAACAGTGGGATAAAAAGGAGTTTTAGAATTGAACATAACTGGATCCAGAACGAACGTATAAAAGTTAATTTGTTGTGGATTTTTTTGGTTAGAAAAAATATATTTTTTAACGTACCTATATCTTCCGATTGACATACCTTTTTATGATTCAGTTCTTGGTAGTAAATAAATAGCAAGTATGTATTTTAAAGAAGTTTTATGAAAAAATTTAAGCAATACCGAAAGATCCATCCGTTGAATTAAAGAAACAAAAACAAAATGTACACAGCTCATATGAAAATATCCGTTTATTGATACTTTCTTATTTGCCTGCGGCTGTTATTACTTAGCCACGAGCTCCTCTTCCTCCTCTCTTTGGAAATTAAAATAAAGATTCTAATAGAACGATATCTTTAATACACACATACTTCCTTACTAATAAACGTATTATATTAGCTGAATAGTTACACACCGATATCCCCCTTTCGGTCGTTAGTAATTTGACTTTTGAAAGAAGAAGACAAAGCGTTGTGTAACTATACAGACGCTATACAACGTTTATTAGTAAGGAGGATAGTTTTTATAGTTTTTCATTCAATCAGATACTACTCAAATGGAGTTGGCAGGACACCTGGCCAGGCGCAGTGATGACATGTGGAGTGGTCTCCAGGCAGTGACAGGTTGTAGGCAGTGACCGAGTGGCGTCCAGGGACTAGAAGACGAAGTGTCGGTCGTCCGGCGGTGAGATGGGCGGACGACATTCTTACCATCGCGGGTAGAATCTGCTATCTAATTGCGTAACACATTTGTTTTTCATTTTTACCCGACTACGGCGAAGAAAAAAGGAGGGTTATGATTTTGACCGGTATGTATGTATGTATGTTCATCTGTTCCATCATATCTTCTAAACCACTCATCACAATTTGACAAGTGAGGTATAGTTGGTAGCCTCTTGATCGTCCGCTGGTTATAGGCTATGTGACGTCACATTAAATTAAAAATGGCGCCCTCTAGAGGACATAAAGTCAGGAACTTGAAAAAAAAAAAATGTTTAATCGTACCATGTTAGGTATCAAATGAAAGGGTTTAATGAGCAAATTTCAAAAATATATATATTATAACCCCAAAAGAATTTAAAAAACAAATTAAGTAATAAAAACTAAAATCCAACTACGACTAAAAAGGTATAAACATGACACCACAGACAGACAAATTAAAAATCCGGAGTCACACGTGTTAGGGCATAAATCGAACAGATTATGTGTGACTCCGGATTTTTAATTTGTCTGTCTGTGGTGTCTTGTTTATACCTTTTTAGTCGTAGTTGGGTTTTAGTTTTTATTACTTAATTTTTGTCAGTTCAGTTTATTAAAATTTTTGAGCAATTTTTTTTCGTACTTCGGAAACAATGTGATTGATCGTGTATTACGCAATTAGGGTGCTGGATGAGGTTTACACAGGAACATGGGGATTGGCACATGAAAACAGAGGCCTACGCTCAGCCGTGGGTGAAGTCAAGCTGTGGATAATTATAATATTAATTGCTCAAATTAATGGTTTTGGAAATATGTTTTCATACAAACGCTACAGATAACGCTGATTGCATGTTTAGCTCTCAAAACGGTGAAGGAAAACATCGAGAGAAAAACGGCATATCCTAGAACTAAAAATTCGAAGATTAGTGACATCTATCAACCCGCACTGGTCCCACGTGGTGGATTACGGCCAACTCCCTCTCACAGAGAGAAGACCTGTGCTCCAGCAGTGGGAACATTATAGGCTGATTATGAAGCATGTGTAGCAATGTACACCATTATTTATAAACTTTACGTAAGTAACGTGATTAACGTCTGATGAAACATATTTGAATGTACCTACCTTTACGTTAAAAACAACGTTTATATACATAAGGGAGTTAAAATGCAGTATGATCAGCCTTGGTCATTGCCCCATACAATCCATAAACTGTAAAATAATCCTTTAAACCAGCTTCATTGAAATTTATAGTTTCTGATCCATAAAACCTAGCGAAACGCTTAAAGCCGGCGCACTCATGAAATATGGCTAAGGCATTGATTCTCGGGTTGTGCGATGGGGAGTTACAAGTTTATTCCATAAAGCTGTAGAAAAGCATGTGTTTTACAGGGGGAGTTTCTACAGCAGTGGACACAGCTGTACCTAGGCCGAGTTGAGAACTAAAAAGATAACAACATCGCATCTGTAATCCCCCTAAACTACATCCACATTACGCCAGTTATGTTTAAGTCCCATGTAATAGGGGGCGAGCCTATGGCCATCAACTGGGCACAAATCCAGACTCCGGGCTGCTACTGAGAAATACCTGATAGAAAAACCCAATAACACTTTCCGACCTGGGAATCGAACCCAGGACCTGATGCTCAGCAGTAGCACTTGCGACACTTACCACTAGACTAACGAGGCAGTCAGTAAGCGAACTGTAAAAAAGTTTTAAAGGCATTTATTGTAATCTATGGCTGCCGGTGTCCCCCAAGGGATAATGCCCCCCTGCCAGGGTTGCGGGAATGTCCGAAAGGGATACCGGGACCTTGGCAACAGGCAACTGAAGGAACACGGGTGGGTTTTAGTCAGTAAGAGTCTGACATGCCCTTCCACTCCACCCAGAGCGGGATAAGTCTTTTGACGATTTCCCAACCTCAAAAAAAAAAGGTATAACGTCACAATAGATAATGAATTGTGTTCCGTTAGCCAATATTTGAAATGTTTATTTATTTAGGTACCTATTTATTTACTGAAGACTGGACTGTACTACTTAAAGTTGAAGACTTATAAATGAGAAAACTTTATAGCGTCTTATTACCTTCAATACATTTTTAGGTTTGTCAAGTGTCTAAATAATAACAGCTACACGGGTCGATTGAAGGCTACGTCTTTCGAGGTCTGTCACCCATCCAGGGTGACCATCCATTACATATCGTGACTCTTCCATGCCTCGGAAAGCACGTTAAGCCGTTGGGTTGTGTATTAGACCTTTGACAATCGTTACGGGTAGTCAGAACTCCGAAAGTCTGAAAACCAGTATTACTAAGGGATATCTGAGTAACTACCTAGTGTCTAGGTTGTGGACGTCAGATAGGCTGTCTCTCCATGTAAAATACTAGTATTGATCTGCATACGGTGAGACTGGAAGCCGACCCGGGGAAAAGGCTAGGCAAATAATGTTGAGATGAATAAAAAGTCCATAAAATAAACCAATTCGTAACTTCCACAATAGCATAATAGCCTAATAATAGACGTTGTTCCCAAAAACTTATTCAATAATTCAAGTCACGAAAACCGCTTCCTTCACACTATTGAACTACATAACAAAACAACATACATTACTCGAACACCCAGTCTGTCACATACGATGCCAATTCAGCTTCCATATGGAGCTCTCGAATATGCATATATGTGTCTTTTGAAGCACGCATTTTGAATTCGGTTAATATATTTTTTGAAATTAGGTACTTATTATTTTTTATATGAACTAATTCACATACCTAGAAAACGTAGAATAACATCGTCAAAATAAATGTTTAATTAATTGAAACTTTAATATCGAATAAATCAGAAAATGAAAAAATTAATCAGTTAATTTGTAATTTTGTTTTATTATTTTATCCATCAACACTTTTCTCATTTTACTAGATTTAATTCAGTGTTTATCACTAAAGCAAACATTTTTAGTAAGAAGACGTAATAAACAAGAATATTCGACATATACCGTGATTTCGTGGTATCCCTAGGGATTTCGTGAAATACCTGGTTTCCTCATTTCCCTGCGACATACACATACTAACTGTCCCATATCAATAGTGCCATTACATATTACCGAACGTAACAAAACAAACGTTAAAATTAGATAAATAAATAGTATTTAAGGGTGGTACCATTAAACTGAACAATTTTCTCCATGGGACCAACATCATAATCCCGAAAAAATTCAGCAGTCCCATACAAAACTTCAATAGGTACCTACTCGGCCATGTATGGGACAGCTGAAGCTGAACATGACCACACATTTCTGATACGTGGTGTATAGACAGACCACAGACCAAATAAAAAACCAAGACAGCGCTGTCAACGGTGACGTGAGGCCGGTTTCGTAAACATGTGTGCATTTAGTGAGGTTGTTTGATTTTAAATGGTTATAAACGTGTGCGTGTGAACGTTTAAGCACAGAGCGGCTGTGTAGTTTTGGCGTCACTGTATTGTTCGTAGCGCTCTGTCTTGGTTTTTTTATTTGGTCTGAGAGACAGACTATGTAATTTTTAAACGCAATAACTGACTATCTTAAGCTGGATGCGGTAGGGTAGCCTGCGAAATTCAAATTTTCTTACGTTTTTTGCAATTTGCAGGTCAGTATGATGTAGTATGTTGATCTAAATATTATTTGCGGCCGTAACAAATATGGATTTACAGAATTATAAACATTAGAATCATCAATACAACTCTCTAAGTTCATGTAAGTGCATAGAATGAAAATTTCATGAAATGATCTGACCAGCAAATTGCAAAAAACGCAAGAAAATTTTAATTTCGCGGGCTACCCTAGCGCATCTCCCTCAACATAATTACAAAATATCTAATCAAATCTAGCAAAAGATCATAATTATCTAAAGATTGAAAATATCGAAGTTATTCTCTAGTTACAAGTTACAAATGCACAAATAGACAACGCCGATGCAGTTCAAAATACCTATTTAAAGATGTTAGAATAAAGATATCCAGCATTCATCGGTCATTAAGTTCAGTGTCTTAGCAAACTGCTTCAGTCTTCATTCCATCCATTAGTGAACCTTGTTTATATATTATTATCTTCTAATTAGATTTTCCAAGAAGGAAGAAGGTACTACAAGTAGGTGCTATAAAGGATCCCGGATCCTTTGATCATTCTTCAAAGGTGCTGATTATTCTAAATACCTCACTGCCAAATATCAAAGGACCGCCTTTGTTTGATTTTAATAAGCTTATTTTCAATCTCTACGCATTTAATAGTCTTGACTCCTACCTCTGAAAGAAATATAGGTAAGGCAGAATATCAGAATATCATGATGTTGAAATTTAGCACGGAGGCGTCTTTATTCTCTGTCTCAGGTAATAAGTTTAATTTGAAAATTTTCAGGCGTAGCAAATGAATTATTTTAGTCAGATTCAAATCTTGACATCACGAATCAATTGATAACTTTCTGATTTATTAGCTTCGTTTTATTCAAAAATTTCAAGAATCGGCGCAATTACTTAGTTCCAGGAAAATATATTACCGCTTTAAAATGGAGAAAATGAGAAATCTTCACGCACGTAATAAGACGGGAAGCTACAAACCACCCATCCAATTACAAGCCCGATTGACAGTACCTTAACCACAGTTCAGTGAACAAATCCCAGTTTAAACTCGTCCTCTCAGATATATCTCGATTCAGTTACAGATTGTTTAATTCAGAAGTATTGTTCGCAAAGCTTTTAAGTGATTGGACATCGAAAAACAAATGAGTTAAAAGCTCTTTTTATTTGTCACCCTGGAACCAACATTTTGAGTGAATCAAGTGAAGTGAATGGTTGCGTAATTTGCCTTTTACCTAAATTGAACATCGCAAAGTTCAATCGGCTTGTCTCAGAATATTTATCAAAGAGTCCCATTAACACTGTAAACTACGCAACTATGAACTCCTTGATTTGCAAGTTGGTTAAGTTATTACGTCTTACGTTCTAAAGCAATAGGTAACTTTGCAAAGATCAAATTTTCAGTAAACGGACAATTTTGGGAACTATTTACTGATAGGTACTTTAAATATGTAGTTCAATCACCAAATTCTAAACAGAATCCATCCATACTTAATAATATAAGAATTCGAAAGTCAGTCTGTCTGTATGTTACCTTTTCACGCCAAAACTACTGAACGGATTTCGACAAAATTTGACAAGGAGATAGATGGCACCCTAGGGAAGGACATAGGCTACTTTTTATCGACGTACCGCTCGGGCGAAGCCGCGGGCGGAAGCTAGTGAATAATAAACGTAGCTTATGATATTGATATCGTCTATTAATAAGAGCACAATGTCTGACAAAACCTGTCGCGTGTCGAAAGTGATGAGGATAAATACACTGGAATTATTTCCTCATAATATAATATTGTCACCATTGACAACGAGTATGACAATATCATGGTACTCTTAAGGGTTTCACTTGGGACAAAGGTTGACGAGGCGTAAAATAGAAACTAAATAATAAGAAACCGGTTTTGTATATCACGCAAGGACTGGATCTGAGGTTGTTTATGTGTTATAGCAGATAATAGCCGACCCCCACATAGTTGGGAAAAGGCTAGGCAGATAATGATGGCAGATAATAGGTGTGTTGTACACTTCTTAAACAAATTACACCCTTGTGTCGTAATCCAGACATTATGGTACTCCATATATATTACAAGAGCAGAGTGGTAGCCCTGTGGAAACTTCCGCGGCTTACGAATTATAGGTCGTAGGTAACCCTACTTTGGCACTTTACTTTCTGTAAATTATTTTATCACCACTAGTCTTAAAACAGTGAAGAAAAAATCCTGAGAAAACTAGCATGTCCTACCAAAAATTCAAGACTTTTGAAACATCCACCAACCCGCACTGGGCGCGCGTGGTGCATCATTACGGCCCACCATCAGAGAGAAGGCCTGTATCCCAGAAATGGAATAATAAAGGCTAATTTTGTTAAACTTTTAATAGTACTGTTTTCGTTTCATTTCATTTGTTTCCTAGCATCCCCCTTTAAATTCATCAGATATAACACAAAAATCAATTTCATTAAAATCTTCAGTGACAATGCTGCTTATCCCCCCATAAATAAATCATCCTAACCTTTTTCGCCTATGAGAAGTATAAAATTCCTGCTCTCGCATTTCTCCTGTCTCGTAAGATAACGGATAATTCTCATGATGAGACAACCCCGCTGGCTCGTGTGAAATGAAATTATAAAGGAGTAGTAAAAAGTGAAATAAAACAGAGAGATAACTTCTTTCAGGTGACGCTGAGTTTTATTGTGTCTCAGATAAAAATGTATTATTATGTGAAGGTAAAACAATTGGATTATACTGTTCAGTTGCTTCTTTGCTGTAATGAAGAATACTGTTTAAGTCATGATATCTGTAATTTTTATGATGTACATAATGAAGAGTATTCTATTTTCTAGTCAAGTCAATCCATCCCATCTATCAACCTTTACATAGATTATTTTTTAAATTATGTCTTCAAACGATAGCTTTGGTGTTTATATAATTATAGCAATTTAGAAAACATGCCATAAGCGTAATTTTTCGTACTAATTGCTGTATCTTCGTGTTTTCCAACCCCAGAGCTTTCAAGGTGAGCAAGGGAGCAATCGAAATCCGCTAGTTAACAAAACTTTATAAATAAAGCGTGGTAAAAAACCTCAAGGATACAGCTCCTTTACACAAAAAACTGAAATATAAAGACTTTAAAAAATAGCCATCTAGTCTATACGATTAAGAAAGTCAGAAACTTATCGAAATCTAAGATTGAATCCTAATTCAATTCAAAATCAAATCTCGATTCGAAGTTTACAGTTTTCGTACTATCTACTGAAATCTAGTTTTAAATCGAGATTCATAATCAATTCCTATTAGGTACCTATTAGTTTTATATCAAGACTAGCCCGCGATTTCATCTGCATGTATTTTGTGTATAATTTTTTTTACAATAAAAATACAAATATCCTAGATGAAATGTAGCCTTCGTCCTTCTCCAGGTCTTGGGCCAACTATCTAATTTCATAGCGATCGGTTTAGGCGAGAAAAGGTCACAGACATACAGATTTACTTTCGCATTTATATTATTTGATATAGAAGTATGGATAGTATGGATATTTGTCATTCATAAGAGCATCGGATCATTCTAAAAAACATAGATCTAAAATTTAAAAATTCAAAATGAATCGCGAATAATATCTCAAATTCTAAAATCGAACTCATGTTAACACCCGTAGCCCGAAGCAAGTGCGTCAGTTTTGCACGACAAACTAAATAAAATAGAGCATTATTTTCTCACAAAAAGTACGCGAGATAAAATATTGAAAGAGCTTCTACGTATGTATTTGCATGTAAATAAAGTTTCGTTTTATGTATCTGGCAATTTAACACGCTTGACAAGTTACGCAAAATTTCTAGCTTCTGCTCTGACCGAACAATTGTGCGTTCAAGCACACCGGAATTCTTGAAAGAGTCCTTATATGAGAATTATAAATAGAAATATATATGAGGATGTGTTATTATCGTAACTAGCTATAGAATAATCTGCTTTAATTTAGATTAACATAGCTACTCATTAGTCTAATCCTTGCCCTGAAAATAATTATATTTGCAAAAGATTACTTATGTAGTCTTCGACCTATTTATCTCTTTATAGATTTGACTGATTTCCTTCGTCATTTCCAGGAAATATCATCTTCGGTAGCCCAGATGACATTTTCTAAAAATAACTTGGGTCTCTTTGAATCAAAGGGAAAGGGCGCTTTAGTCCCTTACGTTTAGGTTAGCTATCAGATAAACCGGCGCGGTTACAATGGGGGAATTTAATTTATTCTAAAATTAGTTTCATCCTAATTAACGCTACTATCTTAACCAAATATTCAACTAAAACACAATCAACGTACCTTCCACCACAGAAATTAATTACGGTAATCCAGCCAGTCTTTAATTAATTTGCATTCAAAACCAAAATTCATGGGGAACCACACCGCACTAATGAACGTGACACATCATTAAACAAATCACGTATTAAAGTTTCACATTTTAACACTGAAGTTTAAAATACGTTCACGTAAAATACGCGGTTGATTCATCCAGTATTTCGGGATACGGGATACGCGTGCGACTTCGACGGGAACGCGCGGGCGACTGACACTCTTGGATGTTTCAGCGAGAATCAACGCGGTAAAACTGCGCAGAGACGCAACCAAGGGATATTTTATGGTATTCTAATATCGGTCAGTCATTACAGCGCTAATTGAAACCAATTTTCACTAAAATCCAGCAACTGAAAAAACGTGTGGAAAATAAAGGATATCCAAGATGTATTTGTAAGATTTCGAAGCATAACTTTTGTTATTGCAAGAAAACTGCTAGACCGAAACGAAATTGTTTTACATTACTGAGAAACTTCGAATACGTAACACGCTTTTGTTCTGGTATCGGTCTTGAAAGTTTGTATAAACATGTACGTACCTACTCTGTAGGGATTTTGGGAAAATTTTCCTGTATTTCAATTGTTACAAACTAAATTTAAGTTCAGTGCATCTTTTTCTTTCTATTTCATTATGAAAAGGACAGAAGATAAATTTTAGTTTAGTCCTGTCAAATTAATCAGCGCCTGACATAAATTGACGTAATTTTAGTAGGCAAGTTTTTAATCGCGTCTAAACTTGTTTGGAGTAGTGACAGTTTGACAGGACTAAACCAAAATTGATCGTATGTCCTTTTCTTAATGAAATAGAAAGAAAAAGATGCACTGAACTTAAATTTAGTTTAGGTGAACAAGGGAAACGGCACCAATAAAATTGAAATTTGATTTTAGTTAGAAAATAAATCAGCGGCTTGATCATTGTTTCGCCAGTGGACGCAGGCCCTTAACTCCATGTTGTAGAGTTATCGAATCTCTAATTTATTCATAACTTAGTTGGTACTTAGTTGCAACGACTAAGTTAAGTAACGCATCTTTTTGTTTTTTTTTACTGTAAACCATACTGTACTTTACAAGAGTTTAGCTTTATTAAAGCTAAATCTTTAAACATTTAGACGATCATAATTAACGTTGCTTAAAAATAAAAGTGACATTCAAATGTCATAAATGTATGGTTTACCAGTCGCTAATCAGTTTTTAACTTTAAGTAACGTTTATAAATAAACCCCTTAGTTTTTGGAATGTCAACAGGCGGGGGAGGTATGAGACAAATATTCAGTAATTACAGAGTAGATATAAGACTATAATGATACCGGTGGGTTTTCCATCGGAAAAGCTTCTTAGCGGCTTCTTTTATACTCTGTAAATATTTCACATTGTGATTTACATTTGTGTCACCAATAAGAATGATGCCTGGGTAAAAAAAAGAAATTCCCTTCTTCTAGTGACAAAAATATTTTTTTTTTGTCCATCAGTCATATAATAAAAAATTTAGACACGTATTTTTTATTTTATCATAATAATAAAAAAATACTTAGATAAAACGCATTAAAGTTGAGGTTTGGGGACTCCGGCACAATTCAGTACGTATACTATCTAGCAAGGCATGACGTCATGCCAGATTTAAACTCAATTATCGCCGTAATATTTTGATTACGTGAAAAAAAAAAAAACGTGTCAAATACTTCTTAAAAAACTACCTGAGGGACAAGGGACAAAAATGTTTTATTCACCATCCCTATTGCTAAAGTCGGTTGCCGGTTCAATAATCGCCTCAACTCATCACGACGTTCACCATTCTGAAAAGCAAGCCACAGTCTTCGTTCAAACTAAATAATTCATTGTATTTCAAATTCAGTAACTCAAGCTCTGTCAGAATAGCGAACAACGAACTCTACTTACCAGCTCGCATGTGTTTTATTTAATTAAAACTATTTGCTCAGATTCTATTCATCTCGAAGTCTGCAAAGTTAAACTTTGGCTTTCGGAGCTTTAACATGCGTTGCATTATTAAGTTAAAAAATGAATGAAAGAATATGAACAAACTTATGATGGATGAGTTTTAATTCCAGCAAACATAATATCTTAAATAAAAAAATATCTATTTTTGATAGGTAAGTGTTTCTAAGCTAATGAATTCTTGGTGACGTACCTATAGGTACATCTTTTTGGGGCCGACTGTACCTATTTGAAAAAGGATTTAGGGCCGAGACACACCGGTATGCAGGACTTTCAGTGTGAAACAAATTTAATCTTTATCTACATACTTAAAAGACCAGAGGCCTTAGACAACGTGACATTCTTTCTAACAACGATAACTATGATGGAAAAGGCAAAAATGTATGGAACTGACATAAGCTATCGAAAAGCTTATGTCAATCCTTTTGAAAATCGTTGTAGAAATACGAAACGCTTTCGAAACGATTGTCACTTGTCTAGACCCTCAGTATCGCTTGAAAAGGTCGCGTGGCCGCCCGGGGTGACGCGAGCGGCCGCGCGCCTCTTGTTGGTGGTTCTGCCCGCGGCTACCAGCGGCGACCGCACCCCCGCCGCATTTCATGCGCCAATATTTTATGTTCATTTGTTTCTTCTAAACAGTTCTATTTGCGTGAGGTCGCGCGAGGCCGGCAGCGGTGACGCCTGGGGCCGCTGCCATTCCGGAGTGTCTCGGTCCTAAGATGACTACATTTTGAAATATCACACTCCATCACTTGACATGAGTGAAACGCATGTGACGATAGCAACATGGAACAACGATAGAATCCATAGGAACATGGAACTGCGCGTTGTATCAGAAAGTGTATAATAGTATGCAATTTTAATGTCTTTTATGTAAGTAACATAAAATACTATTCCTCTACGTAAACATAACATAACATCACGCCTGTACTAGAGGTGAGAAAAGTGTATCATTTTTGCGATTGGATCATTCGCAACTGGATCACTGAAATGATCCGAAACACTGATATGTTTCATTTGGCTCATTTGGATCATCGGCTCAAAAGGATATAAAATACAGAATGTTACGTATACATTACAAAAAACGACCGTATAGTATTTGATACGTAAGCGTCTTAGTGGTCATTTTTACGTGCATGGATAACGACAATGAATGCACAGAGTACATTTGAACGAAAATCTGTGATTGTATGAGTGATGCACATCTCATTTGGTATCTCTTTCTGATTTATATAGATTGTAATTATGTCGCGCGCTCACTCGCGACTCGCAAGTCAAAAATCTCAGTGTGTCTCAGTCTCCCACTCTCGCTCGCTCACTGCTCAGTCGCCTCGCGAGCGACGCGTCGTCGTCGCGCGGAATGAGCCAGAGCAAAGTAATGTTTCAGATCCAAATGATGCGTTTAAAACGTTGTTACTGAACCAATCTTTTGAATTACTTCAATGATCCGGATCAGTGAGTCGGTTCCGTAAAGAGTTACACATGCCTAGCCTGTACTTCCCTAAGGATTGGACAGAGGTGCACCTATAGAACTGTACTGTAGTGTAATTGGGAACGAGCCCATTGCCACCAACCGGTCAAAATTCAGACTCCGGACTGCTACTGAGATATTACAGATGAAAACCCAATAATATTTTTCTTGACCTGGGAATCGAACCAAGGATCTTATGCTCAGAAGTTGCGCTTGCGACCACTAGATCAACGAGGCAGTCTTACTTTAAAGCTGCAAATACCTAGTACTTACTATTATTATTATTAATTTCAAGCTGCAAATCATTCTCGATGTGATAACACATTTTTTAACCGACTTCTTCAAAAAGGAGGAGGTTCTCAATTCGTCTGTATGTTGTATATGTATGTTTTTTTTTGTGTTGTGTTTTGTTACTCGATTGCTCCGCCAATTATGAATCGATTTTGATGATTCTTTTTTTGTTTGGTAGGTCATACTTCAGAGGTGGCCCCATATAAATTTTATTAACTTTGATTGCGTAGTTTTTGAGTTAGCTTCAATATTCCTTTTTTTTCCCACTTAGTGTATGTAGACGATATATTGTTTGACTCCGTCACTGTTATTTACATAGGAGGTAGTGGTGTTCGAATTTTTGTACCACAACTATAAAGTGTGGTTTTATTTTGGAAGTCGGTTGTTTTTTTTTTGTAAAAAGTTATTATCTAGTAAAGTGTTTGTTAGTGCCATGTTAGTTATTATTTTTGATTTTTTGCAGCTCTTACTACAGAGTGTACAGAAGAGCGCAACAAAGCGAATACTTTGACCCCGGTTATAAACTTCTGGGAATTGGCCAGGACTAATTTGCGAAACGTGTTTCCTGGCAAATGGACTATATCGCTATGTGTCAGTTTTCAAAGCATTGTTGTTTAACACATAAGTGCTTTGCGTTCAAGTTTGACGGATGCAAAAGCTGGATTTAGTCTGATTTGTACCAGCAAAAAGGCAAATAATTCAGGGCAAACTTTTCGAGAATACCGTTGGTAATTTTAGGTGTGTTGTACATTTGTTCGGGTAAATAGTAATATTTTCGGAAAACAGCTTAGGGCGAATTGTGCCGAGCCTACCCGAACATTATTCAGCGACGGTAGATCGGGAGTTTTCCGATCGGCACGAACGACTAAACCCGAATATGTATAGTAATTGCTTCGCGTCGGCTTTGTTGTTCAACAAATACTGCTAAATGCTTTGTACCTGAACAAGTGAGTATAGCAACCCGAAATGAGAAAATCTCTAGTCTATTATCTTAGGTCATGTATCCGTTAATGATCGCTATAATAAACAATTTAAGACGAAATAAATTATATTATTACTGCATTTGGCAAGCTTAACAAAGAAATCATGTCTACCCCCTCTTATTTTTAATCCTCAAGTTGCTACCCTCATTATTAAAAGCTCACAGGCAGGAGAGGATGTCCTAAACATGATCTTTTGACAAAAATAGATACAGGGATAGATACTGGCTAGTCTTCGTTGAGATTGGCCGCCATGGCCGAAATACGTTCTGGAGGACTATATATTTACATATTATATTTATTATAGTATCAGAATTTTCGAACGACGATTTTTGTATACGATGTTGATTATGAAAAATTTTATATGTAGGTAGGTATCGAACTTATACCTACTAATGATGCTAGTAAATTTTATTTTATAGAAACTTTGACTTTTCACCTAACCAACACAGAGTACGGAAACGTATTGATTAATACATGTTTCTGATCTGTTTATGAAAAGGCCTTGTAATAGGACCTATCTATGTTGGATTCAGCTTCCAGTCTAATATTATGCAGCTGAATACCAATCAGTATTTTACATGGAGCGACTGTCTATCTGGGGGCCTAAAACGGCCACATTAGCAATTCCTCTAAAAGCAATTCATTTCCTGAATTTCCAGCTATCATTAGCAATTCCTCTAATTTGACACAAAAGCAATTCATGATTTGTGGACCATTTTACGAATCTCCATAGAAAACTGTCAAACAGACATTTCGTAATGTGAATTGCACGCAGATCATATTGTGAATTGTCAGTTTGTGACATTTTACGATGATTCATTTTATAATGTTTTCCTATTATGATTCTGCCAAAGTGGCTGTTTTAAGCCCCCTGAACTTCAAAACCCAGTCACTATAAGACTGATAATCAGTACAATTGTACTTCTGACCCCCCAACCCCCTCTCTTCTAACCATGTCGTCACTACTCAATCTGCCTCGCCTTTTCCCAACTATGTTGGGGTCGGCTTCCAATTTAACCGGTCTATGTCATCACTATTGCCACTAATTAATAATTAACCGAACTTCCCATACTTCGGGCTATAAATCACATTGCTTGGCTCTCGTCTGGCTTGGAAAGGCTCAGAACGGCTATCGGAATCCCGTCACCGGCTTATATCTGATAGACGATGAAAAGGCCCCTTAATTACTAATTAATAGATTCGGTACGGCATTGATTTTCGGTGGATATGATATTGTTGCATGTTCCTGATTGGTTGAGATTATTAATTTTTAATTGAGATCAATGCATGGTTTCATTTTAATTATAAAAGATATTGAAATATCGCGTGATTGCTGCAGCCAATACGTATCATGTATCTGAAAAAAATGCGAGTGATAATTTTATCTGAAATTCGATGAAATTTTTACTTTTAATATTTAAAAAAATATATTGTTTTATCCTCACTGTAGGTATTATGCCTACAGTGAGGATATTGTTTTATCCTCACTGTAGGTATTATGCCTACAGTGAGGATAAAACAATGTATTTATTGAAATAAAAACCGCTATTAAAACCTCAGGTATTTTTTAATGTAATCGTTGTTATTTGTTCTACATTCGAACCAATCGGCGAGATATGATACGTTGTGCCAACTGTCATGCTAAGCATAAACTATTAACACACGTTATTAGTCACGTGCTAATAGTTCACTGAAATGGTCCTCACCACACTATCAGTGAACCATTGGCACTCGACAATCGAGTTTATTCGAATTAGTGGCTTTCCTACATACATACACAAGCAATGATATGCCCTGAAGAGTTAGCCTGAAGTGTTCACACACATTTCACCAGTTATGTTCCATGCAATTAAGACCGATCCTAATACCATTAAACGAGCTCAAATCCTAGCAGTCGCCCTTTTTTTTGTGTTTGGGAAATCATCAAATGACTTCTCCCGCTCTGGGCGGAGCGGGAGGAGTGTCAGACTTTTACTGACCAAACCCACCCGTGTTCCTTCAGTTGCCTGTTGCCAAGAGTCCCGGTATCGCTTTCGGACTTTCCCGCAACCCTGGCAGGTGCCCTTGCGACCACTAGATCAACAAGGCAGTCAACATTCACAAAGTCACGACTTTTTCCCTTAGAGAAGGTTTGAAAGTAATTTATAAAATAGTAAAAACAAGTACCTACTTGTTAAGAAGTATGGATAGGTACAGTTCGATTCAAACTTAATGACGCCTCGGAATTGCGCTACTTGCTGCGCAGTACCGCACCGCCCGCTGACCCATGAATTCGTTACTGCGCAGCGACTCGCCTCATGTTCCGAGCTGCCTGTATAGGAGGATTAGTTAGACAGCACGGATGAAACTGAATACAAAGTTATCAACTGGTGCAAACCTCGATTCGCATTTCTGTTTACCTATAAACCAGGTAGCAACATGAGATTGTGTAGCCACACGGCATTCGATGTTTCCTTTTGAAGGAACAAACAACGTTCGAGCAAAATTGAAGTGAAAATCTGTTGCAAACTGTGCAATCGGAAAATTGAAGAATTTTTAAACAAAAGCACTGAATGTTCGTCGTTTTTTTCCGCGCCTGTTTCGATTTGGAAGGTATGGGAAATACTACAAAGAAATTGTTTTTTTACTAATGTTGCTTTGAGCTTCGAGAGTAGCGGGAATTTTTATTTAATTTCCGCTGTAAGTACAATCAGCTATCTAATTGCGTTACTTATTTTCGTAACCGATATTCAACAACATTCATTGCGTTATTTACGTTGTAGAGCATATTTTTTTTCGAGCTTATGAAGTAATGGATTAGACTTTTGTTTCAAACCGATTCCAATTTTAATCGTGATCGTGAGGATGCAGGTAAATTAATTGTGACAGCTACCAACCCGCATTAGGCCCGCTTGTTAGATTACAGACCACTCCCTCTCGAAAAGAGGAAGCCTGTGTCCCAGCAGTGGGAACATTATAGGCTGATTATGCAACAACCAATCATAAAACTGTCAAAGAATGACCGTTGCGATTATAATATACGGACAATTTAAATTGGTAGTCAATTTGATGAACATTTAATTTTCCCGGATTTTTTCCTGTAAACAATCTTCATTCCGGTAGAGAAATATGATGAGTTTGGAACTCCCAAAACGCCCATCGTAGACGGAGAAATGTATCCGAAAACATATCAGTTTAATTGCAATTATTATCGAATAATTATCGATACACCTACGTGGAAATCC
Source organism: Lithophane ornitopus (assembly GCA_948473465.1). Classification (NCBI taxonomy): domain Eukaryota; kingdom Metazoa; phylum Arthropoda; class Insecta; order Lepidoptera; family Noctuidae; genus Lithophane; species Lithophane ornitopus. The sequence goes on along the minus strand of OX419622.1, from coordinate 12,238,851 downwards.
AATTATTTGTTCAATTACCTGACATTAATTAATTCCGGATTGTTCAATTAAGGACTGTAGGCAGCGCCATCTGTTTCATTGCAGGTAATTAATACAACCGGTGTGATGTGAATCGAGGAAGTGTCAATTTCACCTTATGTGCCTGCACGTGTTTTACATTGTTCTCATGTATTTTTAATATCATCATCATCTGTCTAGCCTTTTACCAACTATGTTGGGGTCGGCTTCCAGTCTAACCGAATGCAGCTGAATACCAGTACTGTACATGGAGCGACTGCCTCCACAACCCGCATACCTTCTGCGTAACACGATACCCCTTGACAAGAATGGTTGTCAGACTTTCGGGCATCTGTTACCCGTAACAAAGATCTACGAATGACAACCGGGACCAACTGCTAAAGTGCTTTCCGAGGCACGCAGGGATATCGGTATGTAATAAATGGTGACTCATCGACGGACTGGAAAACTAGCCAATTCACCGCGATGGTACACCCAAACGAAGGGACAAAGCAGTAGTTATAAGCACCCAAAAGAAAAACCATTGGAACAGTATAACAGCAATTGTTACACCACCAGGTGTATAGTTGAAAGACCTCAAAACTATATGTTTTTTTTTTTATGTTGGGAAATCATCAAATGACTTCTCCCGCTCTGGGCGTATCAGACTTTCACTGTCTAAATCCCACTCATGTTCCTTCAGTTGCCTGTTACTTAGGGTCCCGGTACCCCTTTCGGACTTTCCCGCAACCCTGGCAGGCATCGGTCCTAATGGACCCCGTCAAATGTGCCGACATCTCTTTGAGGCGCGCGTGGAACACGACGCGCCGTCGACCCGGGCATGGTACTTATCGGACGGCGAGCTACTGTATGTCTGACGTAAGAAAAACAAAATCCTTCGGATTGTGATTGAAAGTGTGTTATGCAATTAGAGTGCTGTAATAGATAATACTTAGGAACAAAATATTCTTCCTCTTCTTCTCGTTTCGATGACTCATATTTTGACCGACAAGTACCTCTGTCGTTTGCCCCATTTAAGTGCTGGAAGGTGCAGGTAATTATGCCCGACGGGTATGAACAGAAGGTTTATCCTGTAAAAAAAAATATTATACTAAAATATTAATACTCGTAAAGCGTAATCGAGAGTTTCCATAAATAGTTATAATATCGTATCGAATATCTTTGGAGTTTCTAAATTTACTCGGTGGAGCTTAAGCTTCACAAGTTAACGACCATTCCTACATTATTCCATAATAGGTATATTTTCATTGTGTTTTATATTGAAACCCGATACATAGTAGCCAAGTAACGCTTCAACGAATATAACACCCTTAACGTACTTTATTTACTTATAATAAGTTGAGAATACTTTTATGAACAGAAAAGTACGACGGCATGAAAATATGTTAAGTTACCTTCAGAAATATTTTTGTTTTGTTATTGAAATTCATTTATTCCTTTTTCAATACATAATTTTTACATTTTTAAATATGATTATAAAAAACCTTTAAAAAAAATCATTTAAAAATATAAAAACTAGTAGCCCATCGGCACCAGGATCAGGGTCCAAGCTGCCGGTGGTCAGGGCTCTAGAGAGAGGAACCTCCTCACTATGCGTGCGGTGTCCAGGAGTACTGCTTTCTGAATCAAGCCCTTGACCCAGACGCGCAATGAAATTATTGAAATTATTATTAATTATTTGTTTTATTATTAAAATGCTTTAGGACACTTTAGGTGTGCTTATTAGGCGTCGAAGTACTCGTCCGCATCGCTGTCATCCGGAAACGTGCCCAGAAGACTGGCAGCATTGCCACATTGAATAGCAATGCTAATACAAGTTAGTATATACCCAAAATAAGATATAGCTATTCCACGAGACTTCATCTGCGTGTATTTTTTTTTTTTTTTTTTAAGTAGCATAATATTGCAAAAATGGGCCCGAAAACGAAAAGTTTTTTACAATATTTCCTTTTAAACTGATATGACATGACGGCAAAGATACGAGGTAGCAAAGTGAAAGTTCAAAATAAGCACGTTTAAATAAATAAAATCATCTACTTTCAAAACTTTCCAGGTAATCCCCTTTTTGAGCACAAAAACACACAACCTTTATGACTCGAGGCTTACCGTTAATCTAGGCTTTTTTTTCAGACTAATATTATTCGCTTAAAAAGCTAGCGTCATGTAACTCGGCAATCGTATAGACCTATAAATGATCTCCTAAATAAGAAATATTAAAGCCCCCAGCCACCGTACTACGAAGGTGCACACCAGCTTAAAAATATTGCTCGCATAATATTTTCCGTTCACTGCAAAATTGCACGGAAATTCAACGAAAACCCGAAGCTACAGTATCAAAGGAAAAATATTTGATTTCTTTGGCAATAAACACATGCTTCGCAGTTCGTTGCCTCCACTACATATTTCGAGTCGGCTGTCAGAGGTTTATTTTCAATCGAGCACCTCCACGTCAAGTTTGATTGCATTAAGTTTATACTCAAGTAGGGAAACTCCAAGCATAGCCTCCTTTGGGTGACTCTGAGCCTCCTCATAAGGCCCATGTGAGCGACCACATTTCAGTATCATAGGTCATCACTGGCAATACGCACTGATTAAATATTTTCGTCTTGAGATACTGCGGTATGTGGCACGAGAAGTTATTGCGTAGCTTCCCGAACGTCGAATCAGAGATGAAGGGAATCGCAGGAAAACCAAGATAACCGACATAGCCCGAAGAATTGCCAAACTTAAGTGGCAACTGGCAGAATGTGCCCTGCCCATTGCCACTTAAGTTAGGCAATTCTTCTATCTAGAAAAATCTTCCAGTTTTTTATGGAGAGTGTAGAGATCCGATCACAAAACCTCACCACATTGTAGCGACAACATGTGAGCAAACAGTGATTACGTGTGCATAGTGCTGCTGCAGCTTCTTGCAGTTCCGTTGTGGTGGCTGGTGACAACAAAATCAAATCAAATGGTCAAAGCCAATGTTGTATTTGCGATGCGGCTGGCAGCTAGTGCGCGCTCTCGCGTGGTTGCGTTTGTAACTGCAAAGTGGCGTTGATGTGGCCGGTATCGCCCACACGTATGATTGTGGCGGCAAAAGTCCTTGTGAATAAACTATTAATTTGTCGTTGTGGTACATGTGATCGTGTCTTATCAGTCTTTAAGATTTTGCCATTTAGTAAAATTTCGTAGGTATTTTAACTTTTCACCTGTGCTACTATGCGGTAGGTAGGTTGTGATAACATTGTATCGCTGAACATTAAATTCTTTTCTGCCCGAAAAATAACAGTATAATGCGCAACATTGAACACGCCATTTTAAATTGTCCAATGCCAATATTCAAATACCGAATAAATAAATAAATTATACTTTAAAAAATTGGGACACTTTTTCATGCAATGCTTTCGGTTTGATTTGTAACTAATCAAACATGCACAGCGGAAAAATAAATACCGGGACAGACGAAATATACTTTTATTAGAATATAAGGGATGGCACGAATCACAACCCAAACTAATTTCTATTTTTTTTATCTGTACCCGCCGAATTACATGCAGTAGGATAGGTACTTTCCTTTCTTTCTTTATCGCGTGACTAACCTGGTGTCAGAGTTTTAAAGCCGCTCATGGACCTCTTATTTGGCTTCACATGCCGTCGAGAAATTTCTCTCAGGCATGTCGGTTTCCTCACGATGTTTTCCTTCACCGTTTTTGAAGCAAATGATAATCATACAATACGTACATGAATCCGAAAAGTCAGAGGTGCGTGGGTTGGAACTCAAGACCTGTAACTTAGCAGTCCATCGGTCGCACTACTACACTAGGCTATCACTGCTATAGGATAGGTACTTGTCTTTTGTTTCGAGCTCTCTGTCTTTTGTTTGGCTCTTCGTGTTTTTGTTTTGAGCGTCAGGTGGTACCACCACGCCTGCCAGGGTTGCGGCAAAGTCCGAAAGGGATACCGGGACCTTGGCAACAGGCAACTGAAGGAACACGGGTGGGTTTTAGGCAGTAAAAGTCTGACACGCCCTTACGCTCCGCCCAGAGCGGGAGAAGTCATTTGATGATTACCCACCCTCAAAAAAAAAACTACATAAAATAACATAGCATCATGCCTGTTTTCCCACATTTCACCAGTTAAGTTTTAGCCCCATGTAATAGGAGACAAGCCTATCGCCATCAACTGGGCACAAATCCAGACTTCGGGCTGCTACTCAGAAATTCATGATGGAAAAACCCAAAAACTCTTTGCCCGACCTGGACTCTTAAGGTCAGCAGTAGTGCTCGTAGCCACTAGATCAATGAGGCAGCCTTCGTAATATGTATCGTGTCAGTGGATGTCAAAACACTTAGATAGAATACTTTTTATTGTACACATTACCTAAACACAGGAGTTTAACTGTGCAGGTAATATCTATTAGTCATAATATCGGCACAAATGGTCAAGTGCCCGGACCTTACACCAATCAATATTTTATTCATCGGTACTTTTCCAATCGGAAGTGCCTGCTTTTGTAAATAAAAAAAGGGTTTCAGGCGAACAGCGGATATTAATCGGAACACAATCATTTAATGGGTTCATTTCAAAATATTAATTCCCATTCCCATTTTTCAATTAGGAAATGTTTTCAGGGAGAGGCTTTTGTTCAGGGCTGGGGGAATTCCCTGTACCATTGCATTCTTTTTTTTTTTAATCCGTATGTCTCAATCTTGACCTACCTTGACGATCTTCTTCTTTGTGTCAGATTTTAAAGCCGCCCATGGGCCTCAGACTTGGCTTCACATGCCGACGAGAGATATCTCCCAGGCATAACGGTTTCGTCACGATGTTTTCCTTCACCGTTTTTGAAGCAAGTGATAATTAACCTTGACGATTTTTTTTTTTTTTTCTAAATTTTTTTTTTTTTTTTAATGACAAAGTCACGCCTGAATCAATATACTAACATGGCTACACATCAAGCTATACATTTCCAGTATAAACTGATCTCGCATTGTACGGAAATCCCTATGCTTGACGTGTAGCTACAAAAAAAAAAAAAAACTTTATTAACACAAAAACCTTAATAAACAAAGCTCATACAATACACACAGGAACATTAAACTTTGGGAAACAAAGGTTGCTTAAATGGTGAAAACCCTGCCTCCTAAACTAGGGGGGACCCTGTGACTTAGGAGTCAGTATTCTACTGTAACTTCGTGTACAAAAATCCTTAATCTATGTGTGATAACATTATGATCCTATAATGAACTACGGCTATTCATGTGAAGGTATGTGTGTTAAAGGAGGGAGATGTGGTTGTGTGGTGTGGTGTGGTATGTTATGTTGTGGTGTGGTGTGTTGTGTTGTGGTATATTCTGTTGTGTTGTGGTGTGATGTGGTGCGGTGTGGTGTGGTGTATGAAAGGGGGTTTGGGGTTGTGTTTTGTGGGGGTATGTTCTGATCTTGTGGTGTTGCATGGGTTTCTGTATTCGGCTTTGTAGAATAGTGATTATTATTAAGTGCCTACTTTATGTTATGAATAAGATCTTCTGTACGAGAATAGTCTTGATCATACAGCCAGTTCTGTAGTTTGGTTTTGACTTCGTGCTTGTTTAAATTGCTCATTTGGATATGCTTATTCACCTTTCTGTAAATGAGCGAGCTTATTACATAAAGCTGGCGGCTAGCGAAGGCTGTTTTATGAGGGACAGATGGACATGAAGATTTGGCTTTACGACTGGTTGAATCTAACAGAGGAACCTGACTATGCTTTCTGAGGGTGGCATTAAGCACAAAGAGCTGTCGCACAGTAAGTACTCTGCACTCCGCATACAATTCACTGGTGGGAAATCTATACGGCTTGCTGAGCATCACCTTAAGCACAGCCCTCTGGGATCTCTCCAACCCAAGGAGTTTAGTCTTCGCGGTGCCTCCCCAAACCGGAATGCAATAACTGACGACAGACTGGCAAAGTGCAAGATATACCATTTTTAGTGTTTTGAGGTCAGCGCAGTGCCTTAGAGACTTGAAGATATAAATAAGATTATAATGCATTACCGTCTGATCTCTCAACTTGATCCTCAAACTCGTAAAATTCGACATTTATTATCAACTAGAAATACTTCCCGACAGCCTGGACAAGTGACAATCGCTTTCAAAGCATTTTGTATTTCTACAACGACTTTCAACAGGATTGACATAAGCTTTTCTGTAACGTCAGTCCCATACATTTTTGACTTTTCCATCATCGTTATCACTAATATAATGTTACTTTGACTAGGTCCTGTCCTTTTTATTTTCATTAAAGACATCTTATTATACTGGGGTCTATTATACGGGGGTAGGGTCAGACCGCGACGTGAAGCGACGCGATGCTCCGCCACTTTTTAACAATTATCGAACTTATTTTCTTCACGAAAGGTATAATTTGAATCGTGTCAAAGTACGCTGAGATGCACGGTGCTGTAACTTATTGTGTAGAGATAAATTCAATATTGTATCGGATCATAAAAAAGTGCGCGTCGCGTCGCGTCTCGATGTGAACTGACCCTAATAGTAAAGCTGAAGAGCTTTTTGTTTGTTTGAATGCGCTAATCTCTAGAACTACCAATCGGATTTGAAAAACGAAAAAAGTCAGAAAGAATGCCAAGCGAAAACGAGCCCACGGAATAGAAGTCAAAATCGGTTGACGAACTGAAAAAGGTTTGTTTTTTCTAATCTTATTTCAAATCGAGTATAGAGTGGGTGAGGTAGACGTAGACAGACATACTTATATTATTAGCGATCTAGGTGGAACATATCATGTGATGTGTAGTGTAACCACTACTGCAGAGTAAGAACTTAAAAAAAAACATCATAAAGTCGAACATGGAACCTCCTTCTTTCCAGTCGGTTAAAAATGGCAGTCATTCACAAACAGTCGTGTAAAACTCTGGACAAACTGAGGCGAATAATCCCGCGTTGGATGCAGGGCGAAATTCGCTCGCGCCAAAGAGAATTAATAATATTCTTTGGCTCGCGCCGATTGTCAACCTACTTGTATGAAGGTGTTCAAACTGGCGTGAATAGTCGCGAGACTTCTTAATCATTAAAACAACCAACGCGCCGCATGCGCAGTCGCGTCCTAAGTTCGCCTAAGATGGCCAGAGCTTACAAACTTACTTAAAACTTTCTCAATCAATCTGACTAACCTTTTTCCAACTATATTGGGGTCAGCTTCCAGTCTAACAGATGCAGCTGGATACCAGTATTTAACATGGAGCGACTGCTTATCTGACCTCCACAACCCAGTAACTGGTTAAGATGATACTCTTTAGTAAGACTGGTTGACAGACTTATACTTTACTTAAAACTTGCTCAATGCTACAAAAATCAACAAACAATTTTTTTTTTATATTATCTCGACAACCCTACTCATTCCGGAAATCCGTATGCAGTCCCCAAAACACCTCTATTGACACTACACAGTATTTTTGTTGATACAAGGATTAATTTATTCATGACTAGCTTGCGCCCGCGGCTTCGCCGGCGCGGTATGTTGATAAAAAGTATGTCCTTCCTCAGGGTGCCATCTATCTCCTTGCCAAATTTTGTCGAAATACGTTCAGTGTTAAAGTGGAAAAGGTAACATACAGACAGACTGAGTTACTTTCGACTTTATAATATTAAGTATGGATTAGTATGGAAGTATGGATATTATTATGGATTCTCACCCTTCATTGGCAATATTCCATTTTGTGCAGATTTCCATACGATTGGCCATTGTAAAAATTGTACAAAATTATTTTGATTGCTATATCTTCGATGGCGATTAACCAATCGTCTAGAAGTGTTTTAACCGATCGAATTAATTAATACTCTATTCTGTAATTAGGACTTGTTGTGGCAGTTACTAGACACAATTTAAAAACACACTTTTGGCTTCTGTAAAAAGCAAAACGACATTCCTGAATTTTTTTAAATTCCATTTGGCTGGATTAAGAATTAATTTTCAGATCTAATATATATATAACTTGACTATTCAAGTTATATATATAACATATATATTTCATACAACTTTTTTTTGTTTTTGGGCTTGTGAAATCTTCAAATGAAAGAAAAGAAAGAAAGAAACAAAGAAAATACATTTATTCAGCACAGACTAATGACTTCCCGCTCTACCCTCCCGCTCCGACCAGAGCGGGAGGGCAGTGTCAGACTTTTACTGACTAAAACCCACCCATGTTCCTTCAGTTTCCTGTTGCCAAGGTCCCGGTATCCCTTTCGGACATTCCCGCAACCCTGACAGGCATAGCACATACACCTACGGTGAAAACAAATCTCTGGGGAAATGTTATTAACCAAGATAATGTAATCACACTAATCACAAAATCCACACACAGTTCAAAATAAACTATCCAATCCCATGGCAAAGATCACACAACCTAAAAACAGCCATCCCTTTCACGAAACTACTAAAATAGATTTAGCACAAATAAAACCGATGCCTCGTTCAGATCACATCAATCGCTGTCCCAAAATATCTGTTAGTCGTTTACAAAATTTGTAACCCCCCACAGATAAGGGGCGGGTCAGTAATGAAGCCAGTTCAAGCGGAAAGAGGCACGATAAGGTAATTTTGAGGCAGTCTACGGGTATATTTCGTCTTTCTATCACGGTAACCATATTAGCGATGCCTTTATAGTTGTCTAATCTTTGAAAATGATGAAGAAGTAAGTAGTTATTTATTGAGATGATAATTTGTTCGTCTTGTTATGATTACTACTATACTACTATACTATTATTTATTTTGATACTTTATCATTATTATATTCTGTAAAAAATTGGGATTGTCCCTTTGGCTTTTTATTAACCTCATGTGTGCTCTAAGCGCTTTTTAGGGTTTTCCAACCAATTTGCCTAGCGTTTCCCAACTATGTTGGTGTCACCTTCCAGTCTACCCGGATGCAGCTGAATACCAGCTTTTTATAATTTGTAACGTGATGATATTAACGTGGAAGTTTACTGTGCGAAATTGCTTCAAGTGTCTATTAAAAACTCTTTCATTAAAAAAACTTTTTTTGTTTAAATCGTACTGTGGCTGTATCTACATCGCCACATGCGAACTACGCATCAAAGACCTGACGTCAGACAGATGTCACATAAATCCTGCATCGCGCAATTAAAGTTTACCGTGCAGTGGACATATATACGAGAACCCAACATCAATCGTTGGGCAGTTGCCCGCCAGACACAACACCCGTCTGGTCGGAGGATCTTCCCTTTTCTATGGAGTATGAGTGAACTTTACACACTGTTCCTCATGCCCCTAAAGTACAATCAAGCTTCAGCAATTAAATGTACTCAAGAGAGTATCGAAACTATGTCATGTAGTAATTTATTCTTAAAACTTTTTTCAATTTTCTCTGCTACGAATTTATTGTAGGTATACGCACATTAGGTACACTAGAAAAAACTTTTCTAACAACCTTTCTCGAGAAAACTCCTACTTCAGCAAACAAGAAAAGTCTGCACAAACAGAAAAATATATTAAAATAATAACTCACTGTCGCCTGTCGCCACCTAATACTTCGATCTCAAGAAATTCAAGGTTTCTATTCTATTACCTACCATTTTTACTTAGAATATAAATTTTAACGACGAAAGAACCCTTATCTTCTGATATCAAAACGTAGAATCGAGTGCGGAAACATGTTGTTTGCAAAGGATATTTTAGTGTCAAGGATTTGTTTGCGATGGCGGGAGGGATGAAGGATTCTCGTCTATGATTACAATATGATTTGCACGTCTATATCATATCATCTGTTTTAATGCATAATATTATTTTTTAGGACAAAAAGAAGGTCGCGAAGTATAAATAGACTTACATACATACATACTCTCGAAAAACATAACCCTCTTTCTGGGACAGTCGGGTAAAAAGTTGGATGTTGCTGCGTCGACAAAAATTCTTAAGTTCGTATTGACACAATCAATCTGCCTAGCCTTTTCCCAACTATGTTGGGGTCGGCTTCCCGTCTGGTTAGACGGGAAGCTAAAAAGTATTGGGGCATCTGGTTAGATGCAACTGAATACCAGTTTTTTACATGGAGCGGCTGCCTATCTGACCTCCACAACCCAGTAACTAGATAATACGATACCCCTTGGTAAGACTGGTTGTCAGACTTTCGGGCTTCTGACGACCCGTAACGACATGTCAAAGATCTACGAATGACAGCCGGGACCAAACGGCTTAACGTGCTTTCCGAGGCACGGAGGACTTTCGGTATGTGAAGATGGTCACCCATCCACAGACCAACCCCGGAAAGCGTAGCTTAACCTGATGGATCGACTAGTACGGCTGTTGGCCACGAGTATTGACACGAACAATATAATTATTAATAGTTCATGCTCAAAAAAATATAAGCCAGTGAGCAAAGTGGTAGCGGGGCTCCTTTTAAGATTTTACTACAGGGTCAAATGAAATTAGCTAGTGAAACGCCGCAGACGTGATGATGAAAGATGACAAAATAAAAAAGATTTGATCGAAGACTACTTGTAGTGTAACTAGCAAAAAGTGGTTTTTAAACTATCCTAGAACCATTATTATCGAGGACTATAAGAGACTTATATCCGCATATAAGTTTCGAAAAGGGCCCACTTTATAAGTCTACTTTTACTTATAACGTATTTATATTAGACCGCTGAAATGCCATATACGCCTTTAATGATCCTGTAATTGAGATACGTCAATGCAATTACTCCTGTAAATCTCAATATAAGTAAGTTATAGTCAAAAATGAGATTAATACGCGCCTAGAAATGCTTCTATAATATATTGTGAACAGTCGAAGTAAATATATCGCTTGTTGTGCTCTGTAAAAAAATATTTTAATATCTTGAGGTATTTATATGAATCAGAATTTATTAATGTCCATCTTAGTAGAAAAACAAAATCTCATTGTTGTCAAATTGTTAGTCTTATAGCTTATTCGTATGGGAATGTGAATTTTCTGTGAAATCTATCATGGTTTTGATTAAAACAATAAAGCGCCTCTTGAAATTTGCTTATTTACATTTTAGTATTAATTAATATTAAATAAATATTATGAAGGCAGCTGCCATTTTCTTGGTGAGCATTTCCAAGTATGACATAGTGCTATAATAAGTATTTTTAGCATTTCCAAGTGTGACACAGTACCAATATAAGTATATTGGTTCTATATTGGGTTATATCAAAACCGAAAAAGATTCGCCATTTTTCAGATTGATCTTTACTGTAGAATGCCTATATAAGTATGTCTAGGTTTAAAACGGCATACGATAAATCGATATAGAGAACATTTTATCCTACCGAGTGCTGTTATAATCTTGGTGATTTATTATTTTTAAAACGTGGATATATAATTCATTTATCACTTACTTTTAAGTTTATGTAAAACCAAACCAGAAACATAAATGATTTACAGTAATTTAACTTTAATTTACTTAAATTGGTCATAAAATATTAGCTTATATGAGGTTATAAGTAAAAATAACAAGAGCAATTGCTCCTCAGTCTATATCTTCCTGGTACATGTTCCCACAGGAGTATTAAGGTTAAAATGGTCAGATGTGATCTTATAGGCGCATATAAGTCTGAGTTACCGAAGTAATTACTCCTGAGTGCAATTACTCTTGTTTCATGATTTTATAGGAGTCTTGATCCTATATTTGTCGGGAAATATGATCCTATATACCAATATAAGTACAAATTATAGGATTAAACGTACTTGAGCAAAAACAGCATGTATTTATGCTGTTAAAAGCGCAGTAGCAACCACCAAAACTATCATCGGAGTTTTATAAGTCCACGTAGCATTATAAAATCGCATACCAGGATTATTTTGCTTGTTGGGTTGTTACTTGAAGTATGAGTTGACGAACCAGTTTTTTTTTGTTTTATCGTGTTGAGTTATCGATATCCAACACGTCTGTGAAATTTATTATTTAGCAATACCAATTTAAAACGATTTTTTAAATTGGTATTTCAACCAGGCTGAGTTCAAAAACACTGCGGTTGATGAGAAAAACATTTATTTTTTATATTATCATATTTAGATATCGTTACCCATTACCTCTGCGGAGTTTCCTATCCACATATTCCTACTTGGAACCACTTTGTTCATCCTGCACGCAAGCACATCGTTAAAATAATAAAAAATATACTTTTTGAAACAAACGTTACGCATTCATTTGACTGCAGTATAAAAAAAATATTGGAAAAAAAAATGTTGTTACATTAAAATTTTAAAGCGTAGTAAAATATTCGTATTTTATATCGGCTGAAGTTAAATTTCGCGTATTGTAATGATGTGTATCGATCGCTGAAACGCAGTTTATTTTATTGTTTATTGAATTTTTTTAAACATGAAGTTGGTAAGCGTTTTTGTTTTATTCAGTTTTTTTTTAGTTTACTTACTTTCCCAATAATAATAATCGCAATAGGCTCGCCCCTTAATATCTGGGAGTTAAACATAACGGCGAAATGTGGGTGTTACTGTAGGTACCTCTGCCCCTTCGGGCATTACAGCCGTCATCAAAAGATCATGACGTCATGAATTCATAAAAGTAAACTTTATATCTGCTCGAAAAGAAACTGTCTAGTTAATATAAGACGTTCTCTAAGTCGTCTTATCTTTGCCGATTTAAAACGGGACAATAGAAGCATTTTCTTAAACTACCATAAATTACTTCCTAACTTTTAAAACAGTAGTCCATAAAAACCACACAAATTAATTTAGAAAGAGTCTCAAAGACACTTAATAGGGTGTCACGTTTGCGTGGTGTTTTATAAACACTAATAACTAGAACAAAGCGAAATTTAATCTTTAAATGCATCTTTGTCATCATAAATCTCCCGAAACATTATATTTTATTGAGGCAAATCAAATAAAAAATGTGGGTAGTTTTGTTTTCGCATCTATGGAAATTTTTGCCATTAAAATATTTATATTGGTACCAGTATTTGGTACAATTTTTTGGTAGAACATTCTGGATTTTTTTCGAACTTTGATAGGTGGGTGTGTACTTAATATGGGTACACCTCTGTCTAACCCTTCGAGGAAACAAGGCGTGAATTTATGTTTTATGTAACATAATTTGATAGGTATAATAGAAACCTAGGTAATTAATTTGGTAGCATAAAAAAAATTCAAACGACAAGCTCTTAAAATCTTTATTTCTTGTTTATCCATCGACTACCTATTCATCCGTAACCCATGGCAACTTTTAAATAATATTGTTTTTTCCTGAGGCGATCTTCACGAAGTTAATTTATTTGTGGGTGAATTGACACCTACAGAAAAACCTATTAGGCAATTGACACATTTTGAATTTTATGCAATAAAGTTAAGAAAAACTAAGTTTACTGCTTAAAAAAACAAAATGTGCCAGTTGCCTAAAACAATAATATTATAATTATAAAATAGTCCAGTCGCCTGTTTCGGGCGATTAAATTCGTGCGAATCAACCAATAAGCCCGTTAGAGCACCAAAAAAACCACACTGATGTCACGAACGTGGTTTCCTACTGGGTCCAATGTTAGATAAGACATACCATCATCGGTATGAAAGAAGAAGAAAAACTGGAAAATGATTACGTTCAGGAACATTTTTAACCCCCGACGGAAAAAGATGGGTGGTATAACACCCATCTTTTTCCGTCGGGCAGACACACAGATACACACGGACACATTAAACTTAACGTGTGTATCTCTGTGTTTGTCTGCGCTATCGTAGCTGCCAAACGGCCAAACCGATTTTGATTATTTGGTTTTGCTTGAAAGGTGAATTGATCGAGAGTGTTCTTAGCTATAATTAAATTTAAAAAAAAACTTTTTTTAGATTCTTTGTTTTTATTTAATTTAACTTGTGTCATTAACACATAGGTAACCATTTTTATCTTACCGTTCCAGATCGTAATAATATCAACAATTTGCCTATTACTTTTCGACGAATCCAACTCAGTCCGTTTGCACAAGATGTTCCAGTTCATCGACGGGTTCAGATCAGAACACAACCTAAAAGGATTCCTCCATGTTGGCAATGACTACGCCATATTCCTGCGTACTCCAAAACCTCACGACAAGTACCTTGTATACGAGTTATATGAAGCCAAGAATGTGCCTGAAGCTGACAGCTACAAGCCCAGAATGCTAGCGATAACAAAAGTTCCTATGGAATATGTGAGAGAGCAACTGAAAGTTTTCAAAAATGAATTGTTCCAAGCCAAGTACATGGATAAAAAAGTCGTGCCTGGAACTCAGGTAAAAACGTTGAGGGAGTGGCAGATAGACAGGGCTTTGAAATTTCACGAAAATATCCACGATAAAGTGCCTGTGTTGAGAACGATACTCTGATTCCAATAACTGAAAATATACACTCATTTTTTGGATTTATTTAAACTGTTTTTATTAGCCTAATCTTTTCCCAACTACGTTGGACTCAGCTTACAGTCTAACCGAATACCAGTATTTTATATGCAGCCACTATATGACTTCTACAACCCATTTACTGGTTTGCACGATATTCCTTGGTTGTTAGACTTTCGGGTTTCTGACGACTGAGTACACAAGGGGTCTCGGTATGTAATGGATGTTCCAGGTCACTCCTCCACGGACCGACCTCGGCAAGCGTAGTTTAACCTGATAGCTTTAACCCGTGCGGCTGTTGTTACTTAGACACGAGCTGACTATATATTATATATATAAATTGCCATCGACGCGCTAAGACGAAAAAGATTAAAATCTAGTCTCTGTTATCAAAACAAAACAAGTATGTTATGCAGTTATAATGAAATAAAAACTATTTCCCAAAAGGTGTCAATAATCTCTTTCAATACACATAAATATCTCGCTGCCCTACATTCGTTTCAATGAAAAGGTTATATTTTCCTTATCGGAACAGTTTTGATAAATAATTCTTAATATTCACTACTTGAGCCTCATTGGCGGTCATCCATCATCCGAATGGTTCCCGCCAGCGAGCTGTGCTAAGAGTTTTTGATCCCCTACTATGAGATGAAGATGAAAATATCTTTGAGTGAGTGAGATTGTATTTTAAACCTACGATAGAAAAAATATTCACTGAGTGAAAATAAGGTCCATAGAGTACAATGTTGTGGCACAAAAAACAGCCACAACACGTAGTGTCTAACTCAGAAAGACCACAAAGCGAAAATCGCGTGGTGGCTTCAATAATATTTGTCCATCACGTTTGTGTTGATTTAAGAAAACCCATACAGTACTACACAACTGAGATGTAGCATCGGCAAAATTCGTAAAACCGATCACCATCCCAATTGAGTACGCTTTTATAATCACCAACCTTTATTACTGCTTTAGGGGAAAATGATCTTTACGAGACCGCAATAATTTCTAAAGTCATTTAACCAAATACATTCGTAAAATTGAAATGAATAAATGTAATTTTTCGAATTTATGCTACATCTTAGTTGTGTCGTACTGTACCTGTTTTAAAACCAACCTGGAGGTAGGTTTTAGCCTTTTATATGTAGCTGATGGTGAATAGTTTTCTGTGTTCCCAGAGTTTTAGGCCAATCAAATCAATGTGGACTCCTAACTTTCTTTAATCCTAATCCTAACTAATCCTAATCCTAACTAATATTATAAATGGGAAAGTGAGTTTGTTTGTTTGTTAAGCTTTCACGCTTAAACGGCTGAATGGATTTGGATGAAATTTGGCACATGGGTAGACCATGACCTGGAATAGGACATAGGATAATTTTATCCCGATATTCCCACGGGATCGAGATTTACGCGGGAGAAACCGCGGGGCGCAGCTAGTAATATTATAAATGCGAAAGTGAGTTTGTTACGTTGTCACGCTAAAACGGCGGAACGGATTTAGATTAAATTTGGCATATGAATACCTGGGTTAGGACATAGGATACATTTTTCTCGATATCCCCACGGGATCGAAACTTACGCGTGTGAAACCGCAGGGCGCAGCTAGTATAGTGATATAAATGCGAATGTAAGTTTTGTTACGTTGTCACGCTAAAACGGCAGAACAGATTTGGATGAAATTTGGCACATGGGTTGACCATGACCTGGGTTAGGACATAGGATACTTTTTATCCTTATATTCTTACGGCATTGAGATCTATGCGTGTGAAACCGCAGGGCGCAGCTAGTTACGTATACACAGATTTAAAAAAAAACATCTGTGTGGGTGTTACTGTAGGTACACTTCTGCATAATTCTTCAGGGAATACAGGATGATGCTATGTCATATTTTTGTTAACCATATAAAAATAAAGTTACCCTAGTTGTTACCCTTATTGTTTTGTGAGACTTGCAGCGAGCGTTAAAAATGTCGTTTGTAGACAGACATTAACTTACTTAACACTTGGCACGTTTACAGCACATATTTTAATTTTGCACAATAAACTGCCAAGCAATGAGGTTACATAGATGGATAATGTATTTTTCAAGCCAAACTGCTGAATAAACCTTTGCTATTAAGCTATTAATGAAAGAAAGTTTGAAGGACACTTTTCTTATTACGACGTATTAGACTGGCCGTCAAAACCTAGTACCACACTTCTAAAATTGCAATAACTTTTAAATTACACAAGATAATTATGTTTTTTGAAATAAAAAGGATTACAAAAATAATTTAATTTTTTATATAAAAACTTTATAGCCGTCGTTTAAGGAATGGCTAAAAAAACCTAATAAACAAAAACACTCCTTTTCACATTGTTGCAACTTTTGACTCTTTTTGTTTCTGTTTTTGTTTTCACATTTATTTCTTAATCGATTAATTTTGATTCAAAAAAATAATGTAAATAAAGCGTAAAACTGTTGTTGTTTGAGTTTTTTGCCAGTAAATTAAAAATGGCTATTTTTTGGTTAAGTTAAAAACGTTACTTATGTATAATAAACTAGAATTTCCAAGAAAGCTGATGAGATTTGCTATAAAACGTTTTGTATTTGAAAACTCTGGCTTCTACAGTTGAGGATTAATTGTAAGTGTGGTACTAAGTTTTGACTACCTATTTCAATCTTGAAATGGCTTAATATTATGTAACTTTAAGTCGCACTAACTTTTTTTTTCCGTAAGTTATCCTTATGGAGACCCTCCGTCTGGAGAGAACAGAGTGTTATGTTCCCACTCCTACATAATATAAGTACTTACATATAAAACTTCTTTCACCACACAAAATAAAGGTATTAGAAATCAATCACTGTAACCCTTAGTAAGGTCCCCGCCTTCATTATCGTATAATTTATTGCTTTTGCGCCGCGCGGAAAGGGTTCATCAGCCACGAGCCACGACAGCCAACTAGAAGAGTATCGTGAAGCGTACATCATTGTATTTCTTATTCTGGTAATATATTACCCGGAGAATGAACCCAGGAAGTAACGAGTAAAGGAAATAATATGAGTTGCGTGTTTACGGATGAATGTGGCAAGAAGAGTTTCGACTTATCTCGTCATAGAATATGAAACAATGTGATGAACGTTTTGTTAATGGGTTCTAATGATCCTTTCTTTTTAGACGATTACGGTGTACCAAGTATGGGGATTATGAGTTTACGAGTCTTTGTATACAATCGTCAAGCATAAGCATATGCAGTGATAGCCTAGTGGTGTAACCGTCGGACTGCCAAGTCATAGGTCTCGAGTTCGAACCCAAGACACGCACCTCTGACTTTTCGGATTCATGTGCGTATTGTATAATTATCACTTGCTTTAAAAACGGTGAAGGAAACCATCGTGAGGAAACCGGCATGCCTGAGAGATATTCCACGACGGCATGTGAAGCCAAGTCAGAGGCCCATGGGCGGCTTTAAAACCACACGAAAAGAAGAAGTTCGTCAACATTGTTTCCTACAGTAGGTAGGTACTGTAACGGGTCACTTAATGAAAGGCTTATTTAGTACTAGCCTTTGAACGCGGCTTCGCTCGCGTGGTGGTCGGAAATTATCCCACGGGGACGTACTAACCGGGATAAAAGTATCCGGTGTCCTATTCCAGGTCATGATCTAACCATGTGCTAAATTTCATCTAAAGCCGTTTTAGCGTAAAGGCGTAACAAATAAACAAACTCACTTTCGCATTTATAATCTTATTATAGTTAGGGTATAAAATATAAATTATATAATATAGTTATATATTACCTATTATTACCAAGGGGTATCTTATTACCCACTTAATGTGTTGTGGAGGTCAGATAGGCAGTCACTCCATGTAATATACTGGTATTAGACTGGAAGCTGACCCCAACATAGTTGAGAAAAGGCTAGGCAGATGATGAAATTACAGGCAGGATTGAAATTGCATATAGGCAAAATCCTCTACAGTAGATCAATGAAACCCTATTGACATTCCATACTGGATGCTAAACTTCCATAATCTAAACACGCCTAATATAAAAACGTTCTCACCCACTCAATATAGAAATGTTTTTCTCTCTCTGCTAAGAATCGCAAAACATAAAAGTAGATAAAATTATTCCCGTTACGTTGTTTTTGACAAGGTCGCCATTATTTTTTTCGCATTTGATTATTTCAAAGATAATCCGTAGCCACAGAGTAGTACAGAAGATCAGCTGAAACGCAAAGAGCGAAAACAAACGCACGCACAGTTAGTCGCGTATGTTCGGCAATCTCAGGGCCTGACTGCGCACACGGCGCGGCGGCGGCAAGGCAAGGATTTTCTTGCGACGAATAGGAATATAACTTAATATTATGACAATAAAATTGAAATTTCAATGATAATCATAGTAGTTATAAAAACAAAGGTGTGGTATGCTGTGAATGCCTTAGGAATGCCGTGTCGGCAGCCTTCTGATGAAGAGTTACGACTGTTGTGAAAAGAACGCGGGAGCGCGATATCTCGTCGGTACGCTTCGGCGTATGTTAAGCACGTGAAGCACGGACGTCGTTGCTGTCAGTATGCACTAACGTGTAGTGATGCCGATGGAGTCCCGTGCTGCCAGTGGCCGCAGGTCCTTAGTCCATATAGGCCGAATGCCACAGTCGTAAGTGTGCTTGCACTCGCTGTATGTGAAGCATACTTGTGCGTGCATTTTCGCTTCGTGTATACATTTGACCTTCTGTAGGTACTATTCTGTGCTGTCTTAAATTCCTTTCGGGTTGGATGATAATTTTATAGCTTTCTCACAAAAGTTTTAACATTTTAGACTATTCGGTTTACGAAGTGGATAGATTTGTTTCACAGATCTGGTATTAAGTCATAAAAACAAGAAAGAGATTGAGACAACTTTACTGTTAAGACTTAAGTCTGAAGGTTATAATTCCACGCGGTTTGGGTAAAAGAATGGCAATAGGCTCGCCCCCTATTACATGGGACTTAAAAACATAACTGGCGAACTGTTGGGTTTAGGTACTATAGGTGCACATCTGCCTAACCCATCGAGATGATCAGTTTGGAAGCTGATCCTAATAGTTAAGAAAAAGAAAAATCTTCATTAAAGTCTACATGTTCATAAAGTGAATTTTTTAGTTCTTATTAGAGATGGGCCGAATGTGGTTTGAACCGAATCCGAACTTCGGCCGAACATTTGGTTAAAATGAAAAGTTCTGCCGAAGTTCGGCCGAACCTGCAGTGCGTATACATGCGTATTTAATTTTTGTAATAGTATATGTAATGTAAAAAAAATAGTATATGTCTTATTAATTAGGCAGAGATTTATTAGATCAAGACTAGTAAGAAGGACGGTGACGGTGATTTAATATAAGGTTTACATTTACAATAATGTTCCTTACTAAAATAAATGACCGTGAGTGAGTAAAAGACATAATTTTATTTTACAGTAATGCTATTCTTATTCTATTTAATTTAGTTTCTGTCAATGTGTGTAGTTTTAGTGCAAGTAGGCATTATTTTTCTTGTGCCGAATTTTCGGCATCTGAACCGAATTTCGGCCGAATGCCAAAGTTCGGCTCAAGCTGCCGAAAGTCGGTTGAACCGAATGTGAACCGAATTTCAGCCCATCCCTAGTTCTTATACTTGTACTTTCTGAGTTTAGAACATAAATTGGAATAAAATACCAATCTATTCTCAGAGAAATCCTTACATAGCAACGGAATTATAATTTTTGTCTCATTAGGTACCTACAAAGTGATTTATCAGTATTTTATCGGATTTCTTGCTCTTGCCCTCGTATTTCTATCGATCAGATAAAAAAACGTGTTATCCTTTCCAACACCGTTTCTGGGTCAAAGATCGTCTCAAAGCCTTGGTAGCTAAAATTAACCATTACAAAAACGCCACTGGAATTTTATTACAATTAACTTGACTTCGATGTCCAGTTGACCCAAGTATTGGATTTTCTACTTTACAGAATTTGCCATAAGGTTGATTATGAAAAAGAGAGTTTAGGAAAGATATAATGCGGTCAATGTGCAAAGGAGCTACTTCGGTTGATTAAAAATAAAATTGTCTACTAATTTAATTTGGGAGGATAATAAAATTATGGCCGCGGGTCCCAATCTCATAATAGGCCATAATAGCCACACCTCGGCAAATTCCCCAATATTGCCAAAAGAACGACCAATCGTTACTTACCTTTTGTTTAATGCTCCGAGATATTATTTCCGGTCATGCCATCGTTCTGAATTATTATTTTATCGCTGTAATAAAATTAATAGACGCCGCTCCTTCTTGCTTCGTAAGGATTGATGACTTTTGTACTAAGCAGTCGTTTTCTTAATAATCATAATGAGTCTCTGAGATAAACAATAAACAGGCTTTGTGAGTGGAATCTGAAAGGTATTTAGCAAAATAATAGCTTTATTATAAAGCTACCTTTACCTACTTAAAATGTTGGCGACACGAAAACGGAGACAGCTAGATAACAACTAAAATCCTAACAAATTAATATAATAAAGAATAAAAAATATAGTAGGTACAAGGAAAATATAGGAAGAACACAAGGAAGAAGAAGATAGTAATCCTAAATAATGCCTATTATAAAGTAGCTGCACCCCGCGATATTACCCGCGTAATTCTCGATCTCGTGAGAATATCGGGATAAAAAGTATTCTATATCCTATTCCAGGTAATGGTCTACCCATGTGCCAAATTTCATCCAAATCCGTTCAGCCGTTTAAGTGTGAAAGCCTGACAAACAAACAAACTCACGGTATCCTGCTTTTTCGCCGAAAATTGTTTGGCACATTATCACTTGCCAACCAACGTTTCACCGATGTTTCACTTTGACAATTAACGATTAGCAAATTTTTGTATGAAAACGTTTCATTTGGTTGAATTATTGTTAAGCTGATTATTATTATGACACAAAACGTTTGGGACATTTAACATTTGTCAAACATTTCAATCTTAGGTTACGATAGGTTAGGTTAGGTTAGAGTATGACAAACAACGCACGAGCCGAGTGAGCGAAGAGAGCGTGCCAGCGGCCGGCGATGTGCCAGAAGCGAATCGCTTTTGTAAAAGGAAACAGTTAAGTTAGGTTACTTAAAGATAAAGTAAAAAACACTCACTCTCTGAGCACTCTTCAATACACTCACTCATTTTGAACTCTACTTGAAAGTTGGCATTTTAAAAAGTATCATTATGAAAAGCAGACCAAACGTTGGTAACTGTGAGGTTCGGAAATAAAACAAAATTATATGATGAGTTGGCAAATGATTATTCGGCGAAATAAATTCTGCGAAACGTTAGTTGCCAAGTGAAAATTTTACAAACAATTTTCGGCGAAAGGACAGGGAACCCAAACTCACTTTCACATCCTAACTAATATTATAAATACGAAAGTGAGTTTTGTTTGTCACGCTTTCACAATAAAACGGCTTAACGGATTTGGTGCAGGGGTAGACCTTGACCTGGAGAAAGACATACGCTGCTTTTCATCCTGGATCGCAGACGAGGTCGCGGGCAACAGCACCTAAAGAATGTTTGAGAGACGTCTTCATTCAGCAGTGTTATATTGAGAAAATCGCTTATATTAAAGAAGAACAAAACCCTTTGCTTTCAGCGTATCTACTTGTGAAAAATCTCTGGAATCTCCAGTAGATCACACTTACTTACCTGGCAGGCCTACTTCGTATTCCAGTCACGTTGTAGGTACAACCATTCTCGTATTTCCGATATTAAGACCCAATGTGATAGCAAATCCTGTCGCCCGTTTATCAGCCGCAGTACCAATCTTGGGCTAACAGCCAAGTATTTTTTACATGGAAACCTAATTACACTTTTGTAAAGAAATCGAGCCAAACTTCGATGGTATTAGTTTAACTTCGTTAAAGCTTAGAATTGTTGCAAAATTATCTTCAGAATGTAAATGTAGATTTACATGGCATTTGTTCTGAAATGGTATTTTATGAAAAATATAATCTGTACCTACGTGCAAATAAATAAAATTGAAGTGTTTGTTTGTAATTTTAAAATAGCAGCATTTTACTTTTTTTTTTTAATTGTCTTTCTGTCTGTTTGTTTCGGCTAATTTGCGAAACGGCTGGACCGATTTCGACCTTTGAGCTGATGTTTTATCGAGTAACTATTTTTATGTTAGAAAAATAAATAGGGTCCACGCGGGCTAAGCAGGAAGCAGCTGGTATTAAAAACATTTAAAAAACAACATAATAATTCTCCTTAAGAATAATTATCCTTATTCATAATAATTATAATAAGAATAATTATTTTGCCTCTGCATCACATTAAGGTACACTGGTAGAAAATGCCTCAGGCATTAAGTCCGCCTTTGTACAGTATTTTTTTTTGTACTTGTTCATAAAGTTATAATAAATAACGAATATTTTGCTTACATTAGGTATAAATTAATCTTTGTCTTACCAATGCCTATTAGTCTTCGAGTTCTTACCGAGAAAGTCTTCTCACTGTGGACAATCTAAAGACAGTCTTACATCAAGTCTACGCACAGCCTAATAGCATACTTTCTAACTAGACTAAAGGCATCTACATCGATCACTCACGCTTCACGTTCAAACCTAATTCAACTGTGCACATTTGATGTTAATTCCAGTCTTAACTTTATCCCCATAGATTAACTTAATGTATAAGAATAGGTGATTAATTCGGGTTAATTTACTAGACGGCCCGTTCTGGACACAAACGGGTAGATTATCGAACGTTAGGACAACGATTATGGGCAGGATGGGCAAATGGTATTCCTGATCGGTAATATGTTATATCGTGATGAAATTGGGATAGTAGATAATATGAGGAACGTAATGAATTTTGTTGACAGAACCACATGCAAATTATTATGGTATTATTATTGTATATTTATGTGTGAATATTATAGTATACTAGCTGCGCCCCGCGGTTTCACCCGCGTAAGTCTCGATCCCGTGGGAATATCGGGATAAAAAGTATCCTATGTGTTAATCCAGGTTATAAACTATCTGTTTGCCAAATTTCATCCAAATCCATTCAGCCGTTTTTGCGTGATTGAGTAACAAACATCCAAACACACAAACACACAAACTTTCACATTTATAATATTATTATATATTATATAGTAGGATTATTGTATATTATATTACTTGCCTTTCTCCTGAAAACTTAACAATGATTAAAACAATCATCTCCATATCGTCTTCTTCTCCTGTAGGTACCTAGAGAATGATGTTAAAGATGTTGACTGGTAGAAAATGCCTATGGCATTAAATCTGCCTCTGTACATTTGTGTGCTTAAAGTATTAAATAAATAAAAATGTTAACTACAGAAATATGTCTATGATGCCAAAACAATCTCATTCGGTTATACGTTGATTGGTTACTTTAATATCAATTTCAGGACTATACAAAGGTAATGGTGCGAGGTGTAGTGTATGTAACAAAAAAGGACATTATCAAAGAAAATGTTATAAAGGAAATAATGACGTGCACTGGAGGAGATCTGCACTCAACATTGGTCGGATACATACGAGATTTTCCAACATTGGGTGGATAGAGGTTTTTTCAACTAATAAAGTCCGCAATCACAGCTATATTTCAAAACGAATGTTATCCTCCAAAACCGAAAAATCTACTTCAACTATTTAAATCAGCCAGAAATCCGAACCAGCTAAAATGTAAGCAAAACTACACCAAACCCGGTCCCCAGTCTTTTATTTCTAAAACCAGGAACAACACACAGCAATGTAGGGAAAATGGTCGACCATAATAGAAAGGAACATTTGGATTCATGAATGCGGAGATCGCATCTGCGTAATAAAATAAACTGGAGTTTGAACACACGTATACCGATGAATAAAGAAATAACGTGGCTGGTGTGTAAGGGTAAGGCGTATTTATCGTAACCGATAGAAATAACAGATAGAAATAACAGATAGAAATAACAGATAGAAATAACAGATAGAAATAACAGATAGAAATAACAGATAGAAATAACAGATAGAAATAACAGATAGAAATAACAGATAGAAATAACAGATAGAAATAACAGATAGAAATAACAGATATTAAAAACTAATGTTACTTAAATAACAGATCCTCAAGACTGTTACCGCGGCTGTTACCGTTAATACATTATAACAATCCCCACACAGACTGTTACCGCGTCTGTTACTTACGTATTTATCGTCCGTACAAAAATAACAGGCTGACAACAGATAGATACGATTATCGACTTTATTAAACCAAAAGAAATACAGAAGATATTCAATTGAGATTTAAATACGTATTTATCTTCCGTACAAAAATAACAGGCTGTTGTTTAACAACAGATATTTGGACCAGTTATTTTTTGTAACAGTAACAGTGTTATCATATATCGTGTTTAGCCTGTTAAAACCCATCTCTACTGGTGTGTACCACCTACATGCTTTTCTGTTTTATTTGATCAATGGGCTGGTTTGATGAATTCTCTTTACCTTGTTCAATCATGTAGATGGCATTATTTTGGTGATTTGTAATTGTTATGTGTGCTAGGACTTTTTTTTGTAAGTAAAGTTGTGAGAGGCAAACTCACGGGTCGATCGATCAGGTTAAGCTACGCTTGCTGCGGTTGGTCCGTGGATGGGTGACCATCTTCATATACCAAGACCCTTGCATTGATAAATCGACGAAAAACTTAGGAATATTATAATCTCGACTGAATAGGTTATATCAAGGTAAAAGTTTTTTTTTCCGTTTTTCCTATAGCAGCTGAGCCGATGTAGATTTATAAGACACAACCATCGTGAACATACTTTTTGACAGCATAAGCTGTGCAGTTGTTATATCAATTATTCATAATAGTACTAAACAAGAGTCGGTTGCATTATGAAAATACAAAGGTCTATAAATTATAATTATCTCCTAATCAATTAGTTTTAATTTTAAATTGCATCCATAATTGGTCATTTCCCAATACCCAAGTAAGATAATTAACAATCAACGCTGCATTTTGTTTGCATGTTCAATTGTGACGTCATTTCCGTATTAATTGTGCTAACACTTCCGGTAATTAATTTGGAATCGTTAATTAGCAGATACAAGTTTAATTTTGTTAAGCTCATGATTATTTTACCTATATGGTATAAGGTTATCATAATTATGTTAAATCAACATGGTATACGTAGGTACCTATAGAGATTAGAGTGAAGGCTCAAATATGTATCGTTCTATCAATTGCTGTCATGTCAGATCCTGTCTTTTCTTTCTTTAATTCTTTATTCTACACAAAATGAGTCATTTATAAACCTTTGAGCGATAAATGAGATGGTGGGCCTATCTCTAAGGCTCTGAATGTAGTGTAGCCCAGCCTTACTATATATAGTATAGCCTTACCATTGAAGTCACAATATTGTATTTATAATTGCTGTTACGGCTGATGACGTTGTGTATTGTGTAGGTATACAGGGTTAAATTTTAGTCGTTTAAATCCTCTTAAGGGTGAACAACTTTCAAGGGACCAACATTGATATCGCGAAAAAAAATTAGGTGTTCCGTACATGTTCGCATAAAGGCTCGTGCAAACAGGCGCGATATCGCAGGCGCGACAGGCAGCGGAACCTTTGTCGACAAAGGTGCCGCTGCCTGTCGCGCTTGCAAAATCGCGCCTGTTTGTACGAGCCTTAACTCGTCAAAATGTAGGGAACAGGAAATGTTTTAATATTGAATACCAAGAGTTACAAGGTTTGATCTGAATTAATTGTCTGATGAAAAGAAATGAGCGACATTCGTGATGGCGAAACGACTTGATCCGATCCAGCCTGCCCCTTGCTGCCCTCGCCCAGGGACGCCCTAAGCCGAGGTCCATACCCCACAGGAGATGCTCTTAGCGTAAGTAACATAGATAAGTTGTATGCTCAGCCCGGGAGCCTTAATTTATTGAGGCCCCCACAGGAATCTCTGGTTAAGCAGCCGAGGTTGTCGGCTGCCTAGGTAGACCTGCGAGTTGCAGAAAAAAAAAAAAGTTGGAACGACGACTGGCGCCACTGGCGATAGCGGTCGATTAGATAATTAGGTCTTTAAAACTTATTTTTATTTTAGGATATTGTAGCGTGTTTATACAAAGTAGTGGCCAGGTTCATCGTTTTAAGTAGGTCGTGTCCGTGTGAAAAAATAATTTAAAAATATTAAATTTGAAGCAATTTTTTTTTTTAAGTCTCACCTCTTTAGATTATTCACTTGCAAGGGAATAAGAGCCAATTGTTTGATAGCGGATATATAAGAGTTTTTCATGCCAACTCCATAGTAATTTTAAATAAAAAATACGTGTGCGTTATTTGGAATTTTATTCCATAATGTTAAGATTTTTAGGCATGTATTTTTTTTTACATTTTCAAGTCATAAAAGTGGACATTTCGGAAATATTATTATATGATTATGAAAATCGATTTGACTTGACTAGTGGAGTATGAAAAATGATCGTGCAGATGGATACAACAGAATATCAATGTCTAACTAGATTACAACTTCTACGTGACCTCAGCAGCACCACAAAATTATGATCCCTGTATTTAAGTACCTACCTAAGGTTAAAATACCTCACTTACCTAAGTGAATGAAACATAGCAAAGATAAGCCATAGTATTTGGCAACTGAAAGGCAAGATAGCAATCTTGAATAGTAAAACAATTGAATTAATGGTCTGACAATAGCATTAGACATTTCAGTCATTTATCATTCTTGTTAGACTATAATTTAGAATAATTACTGTCTAACTTAATGCTTCTTAATTAACTGAATAATTAAAGTAAGAAATGGTAGTCCCGGTTTTAGAGTTTGAATTGTGTCCCTATTGATTTAAAGTCGGTTTCTAGGTATACATTATCCTAGCTTCTGCCCGCGAGTTTGTCCGCGTGAAACTTTATAAAATATATCCTTTATCCTGTGCGTTATTTAGTTTTCGCTTAGCGTTCTTTCTGACTTTATTTTTCTTTACTCGGCTGCTAAGGCCCATATCATCGTCGATATAAATCCATTGTATAGTATAGTAGATCTAGGTCACAAAACAGGATACGTAAGCCGATATATAAGTAATAATAGATGGTGTACATCATCTGCCTAGCGTTTTCCCAACTATGTTGGGGTCGGCTTCCAGTCTAACCGGATGCAGCTGAATATCAGTATTTTACATGGAGCGACTGCCTATCTGACCTCCACAACCCAGTAACTGGGAAATACGATACACCTTGGTAAGACTGGTTGTCAGACTTTTGGGCTTCTGAAGCCCCGTAGCGACTGTCAAAGATCCACAAATGACAGCCGGGACCAACGGCTTAACGTGCTTTCTGAGGCACGGAGGAGTCTCGGTATGTAAAGAATCCACGGACCAACCCTGACAAGCGTAGCTTAACCAGATGGATCGACTCGTGCGGCTGTTATTACATAGCCATAAGCTCCTCCCGAGTTACATTAAAAAACGAAGAATTGAAAAATATTCAAGTATATTATTAATATCCTTTGACATTGCACATTGCATTGCATTTTTAACGCAGATTTTTCAATTGTTTACATAATGTTTGTTTTTTAGATGGTATACGTACAGTCACGGACTTTAATTGATAAGCCACTTTCAAGCTTTTCAATTTTGTAGTTTCAAACATTCACGAGATTACACGATTAAACACGAACTCAAACGAAACGAGCGTGCTCGTAAACAAGAAGACAAATTACTAATAATCGAAAATAGTCTCATCCATAGAGGTTGACTAATAAGTTCTCAATGATAAATAAATACAATGTTGCATTACGTTTATCCAATCTATTTGATACTGTCCTCTTTTGAATCAGAGCTCATTAACTCGATAATTCTTAAAACTTAACCGAAGACAGTGACAGTTGAAATGTTGATGTCAGAGACGTTACTTTCAAAGTTGTCGAAATGACTAATATTTCTTCGTACGCTAACGTTACTATGGCTACGCTAAAACAATCGTCGCTAGGTTACGGTTGCTAGACCTGCAATTGGTTGACTTTGGGTAGTCACTCTACTGCCAAGTTTGTAGTTCTGGCTCTCAGGTTAGCGAACTGGCAAAGTTAAAATTTTCTTCTTCTAATACGAAGACATATGACTTTCCGTATCTGAATGTACGAGTAGACCCGAATAAACCCGATTTGCATTACACGACTAAAATACGAACCGGGCCAAGTGGCTTATCAATTAAAGTCCGTGACTGTACCTACAATAAAGTGTAGGTATAATATCTAACATTGCTGTCCTTTCTACTAGCCCTACAGTCCTAGATTTCTGATAGTGTCATTTACAAAATTAACAGAATTCATGATAAAGCGCTCCTAAAAATCAAAATGAACAAAAAGATCACTTAAAATTTTGCATCAACGCTGTCCTAAGCATATTTGTCTCCATTCCAACAAAATAATAGCTAGCTAATTCAATTAGAACTAAACTCGGCGGTTGGATATTAACCAAAAGACAAATTACCCATTTTCACGCTTAGCGCCCGTAAATTCTTGCAGGTGGTCATAAATTAACATCAGTCCCTTTTAAGGACTATTCCTGTTTCCTTCAGTCATTGAAACGTTAGTTTTTTATTAGATTCTATCACGATTTTTGTAGGATCGGCTAATATGGAAAGTGGAAGTGGATGGCGCTATTTTTTGATGCATGAAATTGTAGAGAACAAAGGAATTATGAATTAGGACACGTTTATGAGACAGGAAATTGTGTTATCACTCTCGATTCCTAAAATTAGATGATCATGTTCTTTCATAATTAGGTTAGGAGCGGCAAAGCAATCGATTACATCCTGAAGTTGGTGTTTCTATAAATGGAAAAACTAGTTACATGAAAGCTGTTTCTGCAAAAACGTATGCACAAAATAAATAGTAAAACTCTACTGAAATAGTGAATCATTTGCAGTTCAACATCATTCATTGAGTTATTTAGGTACGTTGTTGACCAGATCCTTCAAAGTGATTCAAATTATGATTGATCGTGTGTTACGCAATTAGGGTGCTAAGTAAGACATATACCAGAAATACGTTATATAATTCAACATTTTAAAGTTTCCCATCATTACGTAATTCTTTTGTGAAAAAGTGAGAGAGAAAATACGATTTTAAGGTCATTTGATCCAAATGGTTCCTTTATGTTCCGTCTATCTCTTTCATGTTTTTTTGCTGCAATTACGGACCTTTTTATTATCAGAACTAATTAGGGTCATAAAACAACATTTAAGGTTTTTACAATATGAATTCTTATTTATAACAGAGACGGGTTTTTCCAGGGAGTGTTTTTTTTTTTTCACTTGTATAAAAGTCTAAAAACGTGAATTGTCTTCCATCATCATTCTTTTGCCAACTACGTTGAGTTTGGCTTCCAGTCTAACTGGATGCAGCTGAATACCAGCATTTAACATGAAGCAACTATACCGAACCATAATCCTCTGGATGCGAGAAGCACAGAACCGGTCGAAGTGGCGGTGCTTGGAGGAGGTCTATGTCCAGCAGTGGACGTCGTTCGGCTGAAATGATCATGATGATGAACTATACCGAAATCCGTCGTCAGTCGAAAGTCTACGACGCGGTTGGAAATAAGGCGATTCGCCTCAAATGGAGCTAGGTAGAACATTACTTAGACGCGTAGATGGCCGATAGAGTGAAGCTGTGCCCGAATGGTGGTCAAGGTAAGACAAAAAAATCCAGGGCCGTCCAAGCTCGTTGGGTTGATGATACCGTCAAAGTCGCATCAAACACGTGGATGAGGGACTAAAAATAACGAATAAGAACTTCTTCAGCATATATGTATTAGTACAATATCAGCCATCTTTGGAAGTCCCAACATATTGGGCATTCATCAAAGCAGACACACGCTAAATTGCAGACCGTTTTGCAGTAACAAACAATAATATACTACGGATGCGTCGTCTTCGGAAATTTGATATCAGTTTCGACGAGTATGTTTCTGTATTAGTCCTGTATTCATGTAACATACATCTAATATTGAATATCATCAATATCCAGTCTTCAATATCAGAAGATTTGATCATTTGAGGTCACATGTGTAAGTTGTACGTTGAATATTTGGAAATACATGTATTGGTGCATATGAATTTGGTACTTTTTGTTATTTGGCAGAGGAAGAACATAAAATATATAGGTTAGATTAGAATACTCTCTATTATGTACCACCATATGAATTATGATTCGGATCGGGTAATCTTTCCTCGGTAATCATCATTATGATACTTATACAGGGTGCCCTGGAAGTATGGATCAAATCGAATAGGATGTGAATGGGGCGTGGGCATGGTCATGTCCAAAGTTTGTAACCTTGAGAATTTCCGTTTCGCTAGTGAAACTTTTTCCCATGAAAAAGGCTCGAAAATAGAGTTAAATTTTTGCTAGATCAAAGCTTTTGCATATATTTTCTTATTGAACACATGTTTGCTAGCTGCGTAAAAGTAATACAACAGGAAAGGGCAACGTCCTGAAAAAAATAATTAAATTGATAGCCCTGATAGAAGGTTGGTCATAACTTTTGAACCGTAAAAAATTGCACCGAAATTCTCGGATAAAAAGTTTGAAAATGACCTTGCTTTCGCCCCTAATCGATTTGATCCATACTTCGAGGGACACCCTGTATACTTACTATAAGAAATTGTGTTTATTTTAAAATAAAAGATAGATACATGATGTATGAACGTAAACTACTGTTATTTCTGCCTACGCCCATAGGACGACGGTGTGAGTTTTATGTATGTATGTGTATCCATATTACTTATATTTAATTTTGGTGCAAAAATTGCATATTGTATTATCTATTTAATAACAAGTGTTTTCTATTATCACGTTATTTTATTTTCATAGTACTTTACAGATAACTATGCAAGTTTTGTGCTCTGGAGTAACAGAGTGAAAAGTTCCTCCTTCCTACATTGAAAAGGAAGGATCCTCCGACTAGACGGGTGTTGTGTGTGATGAGCTACAACCCAATGGTAGATAATTAACGATATTTTGCATAACTGCAGATTTCGCGGTGAACTTTGCTTAAGGGGGATGCGCTAGGGTAGCCCGCGAAATTCAAATTTTCTTACGTTTTTTGCAATTTGCAGGTCAGTATCAGGTTATATGTTGACCTAAATATTATTGGCGGCCGTAACAAATATGGATTTACAGAATTATAAACATTAGAATCAGCAATACAACTCTCTAAGTTCAAGTAAGTGCATTGAATGACGATTTCATGAAATTTTCATTCAATACACTTACATGAACTTAGAGAGTTCAATCTGCCTAGCCTTTTCCCAACAATGTTGGGGTTGGCTTCCAGTCTAACCGGATGCAGCTGAATACCAGTATTTTATATTATAGTATTTTATATATATTTAGATCAACATAGAACCTGATATTGACCTGAAAATTGCAAAAATCGTGGGAAAATTTGAATTTCGCGGGCTACCCTAGCGTATCCACCTTAAGCAATATAGGATTTGTGTGACGTCAGATGTCTAACGTAGTACGTGTAGCTTTAGAGCAATAATGGTATAAAATGAAATACCCAAGAACTGAAGATTTATAACATTTTAATAAAGCTAAAGTTTTTTTAAACAATAGCTTTTGGCGGGACGAGTACTCCTCGAGTCCCGTTGAGTTTCAACTATTTCGATTTGTCTTGACAAGTACATTAGCCCAAGGTATAGTCCAAGGTCTGATGATGGAGCAGGAAGGTGGCCACAGGAACTCTTCAACTTAACGCCCCATTGTGTTTCGACTATTTGGATTTTTCATGACAAGTATATTCCCCTTAGGTCTACACCTACTGGACTACTGGTCTACTCCAGGGTCTGATGATGGATAAGGTAGGTGTCCACAGGAACTCTTCAACCTAACGAGAAAGCCCTGTTGTGTTTGGACTATTTGGATTTGTCTTGATAAGTACCTATATTAGCCCAAGGTGTATTCAAGTGATGATGGAGCAGAAATGTGGCCACAGGAACTCCTCAACTAAACAAGATAGCCCCGTTATATTTGGGTTCGCCAAAGTCAGTTTTTATTTGTAATACATTAGTGGGCGTAAAAGAGACATACAAAATATAATTACAGCTCTCACTACCTGACTCTTCATGCAAATTTATCATTTTTTTTTATAGGTGTCAGAAGAAAATACTCCTTATTAAATAGACTATTCAATCACATAGGTCTCATTGTTAGTGGTGACAATGGCAATCGATGGCAATCAATCAGGCAAGTTCAGCCACGTTATGACGTTATTTACACTGTTGAGCAGACCAAACCTATGAGGCAATCTATTACAAATTTCCTTCAAAACCCACGGTTTGCGATTACAAGTGTGTTAGGCAATTAGGGTGCTGTATAGCAGGTACCGCTGGCACCGCTGGCGCCGGCTGTCAGCAGCGCACTGGCGTTGGCATCAGATAGAAACGAGTTTTGTGGACGGAAGAAAAGACAAAATGACACATTGTGATTGTATATCTGTCTCTGTATGGCAGTCAAGCTACGCGTGCAGCAGACTCTCGAATAAGTCTCTCATGAATATTTATATCGTGATCCCTATGTCTTGCTGATGATAACATGTGATTCAATTTATTTACATAAAACTTAGACCACATAATCTCGATTAGGTAAGTACTTTTTACAACGACCAAAAAAAAACTGACTATACTATTGGATTTAGGTAATATCTCGAGTATTTTTTAAAGGTTACACTGTGATCTTGATAATATACACAACAATCCAATGTCGCCCAATAGGAATATCAAAGTGGCGATACGAAAGAGACGCCATATTTTGTTAGTAGCAGTAGGTGTGCTCGTGTTGCAGCCACGAAAAAGTGAATATACAGTTACAACAATGTACATAAAATGTTCACAAAAGTATAATAAATATGACATAGGTTATGACAGGTCTGCTTTAGATTTTTTTTAAACAGAATGTTATAAAAAAATTATATTAAAGACAAAAAAGGCAATTTGTCAAATATCTCCTTCGGGTAAACCCATTCAACACATTATCAATATCTACGTAAAACATAATTATGACTTCTGATGATCAACCACTGGTTCTTCATTGTAGCTAAGTAATTATATATAGTGAAATTATTAAGCAACATCAATATAACATTAAAATTGTCGTGTAGTATGATCTCATCAATACAGAATCTAAGATCTCACCAATTGAATCGTATAGGTAAAAGATTTGTTAAAATTTCATCACGGCACACGTGGTTTCTGTAATTGCGAAAATTCTTCAATACGAATACAACATATACGTAGCTATTGTAAACGCATACGTAAAGAGTTTCGTTTAACACCGGAGTTTCGTTTAATTGCTGAATGTCACTGGCACAGTTTTCATTAATACACTTTAAGTTAACGAAAAAGTTATTGTAAACAGCTTGCCACTAAGTACTGCCACGTCTTAATACAGGTGTTGCCTTCAAAACTGTCAATAGAACAATATGTTTAAGTTTTATCCAAACGCTCCAAAACGAATGAAATGAGTTTTATTTCATTCAATACTTGTTTTCAACCGGTTTTCAATCGCATGTCCATGGCAACTATTTGACAATGACGGCGCCTTTATTGCGTTGCAGTAAAGGCGGGTTTCGTAGTTCCAATCTGACGTAGGACTGCTGAACGTACCAATATTTAGCTAGACCGTGACCATGAGTAGCGTTTTAGAAATAACAACTTAAGATAATCGGCAAACGTGTTCCAAATATCCATCACAAACGAGACATATGTATCGAAATAGTCTATCCCACCAAAAACATTTTCATATAAAATATTGCCAAGACGAGACCCTAATCGCACTGTCAACAAGTTATCAGTTCTCATGTAGAGCCAAGCTTCTAATTCTACACGCCCTTACTCTATTTTTTTTTTGAGCTTTGGAAATCATCTAATGTCTTCACCCGCTCTGGGCGGAGCGGGAAGGCGTGACAGACTTTTACTGACTAAAACCCACCCGTGTTCCTTCAGTTGCCTGTTGCCAAGGGCCCCGGTATCCCTTTTGGACTTTCCCGCAACCCTGGCGCGACCTTACTCTACAAGCCCTAACTTCACAAACTCTACACCTTAGTCAAAATATGTGGTTTGGCCGTTTCCAGCCCGATAGCATCTACATGAGAAATAACTAATTAAATGAATGAATAATTAACTATTGTATGTTAGAAAAGTAATGAACAGTGAATAAATGTTTCACCTTACGCCCATGTGACGGTAGCGAAACGGCAAAGACACATATAATTTTTATTAGGAGGCTCATGAAAAAATATGGATCAGTAAAAAGTAATAGCTAAATGAAAAAAATATTATTTATTCAATAAGGTTTGTTAGCATATCAAATATCTCTTTGGATATATACCCACAGGCACGGTCGCAGCCCAAAATTTTGGGGGGGGGGTCACCATTGGTGCCGAGGTATATTTTTAGGGAAATGGTTAATTGAAGTACGTAAATCATTCAGTCTCTCGACAGCTTGAATGATTTTGGGGGGTCATGACCACCAGGACCCCTCGGACCGCGCCTGCCTACCCATAAAACACTAACATTATCTACGTAAAATATATGACTTATAATATCAACATTTCATTCACTCAACCGTTTCAGTACTGCAATACAAAAACCACAAATTACAAAGCTCAGAACAATTTTTCCAATAAAAGAAAAAATCTAAGCCCAAGTTATTTCACTTCTCATAAATCTTCAACACGTTACGTTTAAATTGACCTCATAATTTTTTGCACTATAACAAAATATCCCGGACTTCGTCGTCACGAAACCACGCGTTTATAAAGGGGAAAGTCCACTAATGGACCCGGCTCGTTCACTGATTATATTCCCCAAGCGAAAAACGTCACTAAAACATGTCGTTGCGAGAATAGAAGGATGCATCTCACACCGTAGGGTAACAATTTTGTTTTTGGTGACCCTTTTTTTGTTCAAAGAGTGATTTTCGAGTGTTTATGTGTTAAATATTTATAACATAACATAACATCACGCCTGCATGGAGAAGTGAAGAAGTACCTACACCCACATTTCGCCATTAACTATGTATGTTTAAGTTCCATGTAATAGGGGGCGAGCCTATTACCATCAATCTGGAATCTGGATTCGTGCCCGCTGCGAGTCTGGAGTCTGGTCTTTAGTCTGGACTCACAGCTGCCACTGAGAAATTCCAGACGGAAAACCACTGGGTTTTCCGTCTGGAATTTCTCAGTGCAAAGTGTTACTGAACACTTTGCCCGATCCGGGAGTCGAACCCAGGACCTCAGGCTCAGCAGTAGCGCTTGCAACCACTGGACCAACGAGGCAAGCCTATTATAACTATTTATTAGTGTTTATATGTAAAGTAATAATTTATTGCAAACCTAATTATTAATAGTAGTAGGTATATAACTAAGGTATCTAGTTGGTTAAAATAAAGTTAAGAAAAAGTACACTAACTTTACTGCATAAAATTCAAAATGTGCCAATTGCCTAATACGCATTACTTACTGGAGTTGACGATTCGCCGACTAAAAATTAACGTCCTGCGAATCGCCTAAAGAAAAAATTGTATTATTTAAAAGTGTCGATTCGCCCGTTTCGGTCAAGAGATAATTCGTGCGACTAATAGGCCGGAGAAGTATATAATATTTTACCAACGTTACAGCACGGTGTAATACGCACCCCAGTTAACATTAGTAAGTACATAATGAAAGTTTATACCACCAACGCAGTTTATTTTGACAGAAATGGCTTTTGATGATGAAATATATACTATTATGTGCACAAGTACTGCTACTGTGCTGTATGATACAAGGTTGGAAATGTTTTTTTTTAATATTAATAATTAAAATTAATCACAAAAGTTTT
Source organism: Lithophane ornitopus (assembly GCA_948473465.1). Taxonomy (NCBI): domain Eukaryota; kingdom Metazoa; phylum Arthropoda; class Insecta; order Lepidoptera; family Noctuidae; genus Lithophane; species Lithophane ornitopus. The sequence continues at coordinate 12,202,596 of OX419622.1, read as the reverse complement.
GGAGAGCAGTATTTTTTGCATTAGGTTGGGTTAAATAAAATGAGCAAAACTGCGAAGTACTTGACTTAGTAATTTTACAAAACATGCCTGTCGATCACCGGGAGCATTCGCCTGTATTGTAACAGTTCAGATTCAAACATTACATCTGTGTGGGATCAGAACCACGGTAATGGGTATAAAGATAATTATGCTCCGAACCGAATCTCGATTTTTTACATTACAGGGGACTTAAAACAGTCACTTTGGCAGAATCATAATAGGAAAATATTATGAATCATCGTAAAATGTCACAAACTGACAATTCATAATATGATCTGCGTGCGATTTATATTACGAACGAATTCATCTGTTTGACAGTTTTCTATGGACATTCGTAAAATGGTCCACACATTATGAAATGCTTTTGTGTCAAATTAGAGGAATTGCTAATTTTAGCTGGAAATTCAGGAAATGAAATGCTTTTAGAGGAATTGCTAATGTGACCGTTTTAGGCCCACAGGTGTCTGGAATGCGTTTACATACAAAAATCAATCTGCATTGCCTGTTCCCAACTATGTTGGGGTCGGCTTCCAGTCTAACCGGATGCAGCTGAATACCAGTATTACCCGTTTTTTTTTTTTTTAATGCTTTTACATATATAAAATATAGTACTCAATCTGCCTAGCCTTTTCCCAACTATGTTGGGAACGGCTTCCAGTCTAACTGGATGCAGCTGAATACCTGTATTTTACATGAAGCGACTGTCTATCTGACCTCCACAACCCAGTAAATGAGTAATATGATACCCCTTGGTAAGACTGGTTATTGTCAGACTTTTGGGCTTGTGACGTAACCCGTAACGACTGTCAAAGATCCACGAATGACAGCCGGGACACCGGTTTAACGTGCTTTCCGAGGCACGGAAGAGTCTCAGTATGTAAAGATGGTCACCCATCCACGGACCAACCCCGGCAAGCGTAGCTTAACCTGATTTATCGACGACTTAGCCACGAGCTCCTCCATAACATGCAATAAACATATACTAATCCCATGATATTGAAAAAAAAAAACAATATGGCGGCAATCGTTCCCATTTTGCTCACGCACAAAAAGATCCCGTTGTACCTACAGGTGTAATGTCATATTGTCATCATAAACAAACATTTAACCGTTACCTACATAACGGAAAACAGTAAGGTCATTAAATCCCCAAAAAACCATAACACGCCATGGACCAATAACCAATATATCATTGGAACCAATAAGTGTACCAATGTTGGATAAATGACACCAAAAAGGCCTGTTATTGCTTAACCCAGGTGTTAAGTATTGGGGTCCTGTTGAGTTATTAGCCAAATCCCTTGAATACGTGCTTACGAGCACTTTGCCGTGAAATATATTTAAAAGGATCACGAAAACGTTTTTGCAGTAATCTAGTGATGAGTCTACGATAAAAAAAATCGTAATTATAAAAAGCGTGGTGAGCTCCTTATTCTTATGAAATGTCTTACTTTTATGTGTACATTTTTTAATATTTGTATAAAAACCATAAAAAAAAAACATCTAAAAAGATAATTTTAATAAGGTTTAATAAATTGTCTAAAACGGCAACTTTTTATTACAACCTTGCAGTGGTGGGTTAAACAAACAATAAAAAATCACACATAGGTACTTACATAACATCAAGCCCGTAATCCCCGAAGGGTACGACAGAGGTGAACTTGATATTTTGATAAGAGGTGTTTGAGGTGTATTTGATAGTAATTTCAACTTAATACCTTCACGCATTCCTGACAAAAAGGGTCTTAACAGACTGACAAACAAACAGACAAAGGTTTCCGACCTAAAAAGGAAAAAACGGAACCATGCAAAAAAATCTGCGGCAGAAATATAGATTGTTAGGCAGGTAGATACATACGACTATATATATTCACTTTCCACATTGAATCTCCTGATACAAAAACACATGACAAAACTCCAGTCGTCGATACCGATGCCGATATGAAAGCGAGGAATATTCTATAGAGCCATTTTCATTTACCGACACGTCGACATGTCAAACTCACTCGTTTATTTGTAGTGACAAGGCGCGGCGTAACCATATTATCGCTGGCGAGGCGATGAAAAAAACCGTATGCGTTTTTTTATCGTATGTCAAAGGATCCGCTGAAAAGATTGCAGACAAAAGAAGTCGTGGAAAGAAGGAATTGTTCACAATAGAGCGATGTGTCAAAGCAGTCTATGGGATTTTTTGTTTTCTGTTTTGCAAATACGGGTTGAACGGGGTAAGCGGGTTTTGTCGACGGAAAAATAGACAAAATGACAGATTGTGATTGTTTATCTGTAATTTTGTATATTCTTCCGTCGACAAAACCCTTTTCTACGGTGGTCATGCTACGCGTGCTGGTGTTATCTTGTATCTGGGAGTTCAAAAATATTTGATTCAGGATGTGCAAAAATCACACTGTTTTCTATGTATAGAAATGTTTGTTGTGCAATTTTTTTTGTAAGAAATACAACTATTTAGGTGAACAGACTCCGGAGTTTCCTGAGTGCACTAACTTTTTCTTCAGAATACCTACTATTTTTCAATAGAGTGTAACGTAAACACGTTGCGTTCTAAAAAAAGAAAAGTTTTCATAAAATATACTTTAAAGTATACAATGTTATTTTATTAAAACTTTTTTACAGCTGTCCATAAGCTTTTTATTTTATTTTGTGGATTTTCAACAACAAAATGAAAAAAAAATCTGAACACCAAACTATTGTTATATAACTCCGCAATCAATTTTCAATGCAACCAAATCCAACTGAACTTAAACATTCATCGAAGCTAGCGTTAATTATAAACCTGAATTGAATAAAAAACATAAGGAGGGGAGCTATATTTATCTCAAAATCTGACTCTTAAACGCGTCAAGTTATTTTTTCTTACAAAACGAAAAGAAATAATTAAGGGAGACGAAGCCGAGTGTAATAAAACACGAGCCGTTGACTGACGAAAATCACTACGACAACTAGTAGTATACAGGGTGGGTATTTTTAGCTGTAGAATGTTTGGATGTTGTTCATTCAAAACAATAATAACTGCAGTATCTTGAAAGAAGCACATTGATAGCCAGATATGTTTTATTTAGTACGCAAAACGACATACCTAGGGATATATTGACATAATATATTGTCCGTGACATTCAATCCTATATTATTCTATTCTTCTGGTCCTTTTCTACCGAAGGGAGTCAGAGAGAAATATCCTGACGTCAGCATATTTTACAGATGTGATGCGTAATGCTTGTTGTGTCTTTTTGTGTACCTATACCCCATTTGAAATAAGATTAGACATTAAAACAAACCCTTTTACAGTCCGTTCAACCGATTTTTACTTCTATACCGTAGGCATAAGGATAGCATTAAAAGCAAAAAAAGTTACACAATACCAACTATCTACTGCGGCTGCCATTTGTCATGCCACTAACGCAATAGAATTCAAAATCGGTTGAACGGAATGTAAAAAAGGCTTATCTATACGTCTAATCTTATTTCAAATGGAGTATAGTTAAGTCTTTTTAAATACTTTTTGTTGGGGAGAGAACAATAGTACCTAATGTTGGTAAACATCACAATCGTTAATTTTGCTTTGACAATAATAACACAACACCATCACTCTTCTTTATTTTGAGCATAAAGTCCATCCTCCATCAAGTTTCACAAAACCATAAGTTAACACCCCGTATAATCCTACTGGAATTTCTAAAATGTTCCTTAATGAGGCAAAACACCTGCGATGGATATTTTAATGTACGCGATTTAACTGCTTGTATGTAAATCATTTAGTTTATTAGATAAATATATTCCTTCCGTAGATCTTTTAGAATGTCCGTGGTGATAGATTGATATCATGTTTCTAAGATGAAGAAATTAGCTCATAAAGTATTAAACATGTCTACGGGGTAGTTTGTAATCTATAGATTTTTTTATGCTGCATTTGTTTTATATCCCTGCATATATTTTTAAATGGCTAGAAAGTGATATTGGGTCCCTATGAAATTGGGGTTTTTTCTCACAAATAGAGAACCTCGTCACTTCTATGATTTAAAATATTCATCAATTGCTTGGTATTATATCGAATAATGACCATCATAGACAGATACCAATAGTAAAAAAACCTTATTACTTATAGTTTTCTAAACATAAAAAAATCCTTAAACATGACTCCTCATTTTGTTAGCAGAAATGACCACAATTTTTTTTTTTAACTTAGCCAAAACTTATTTTGTCGCTTAATACAAGTGGCATACTTTATCTTAGTTTCTAAACATTAGTTCATAAAAGTTTTAAAACATTAGTGTTCATGGTTGTTATATAAATTAAGAAAATATTAGTATGAAAAATGCTACTTCTTTAAAATTCCCCATAAATTGGAAAAGGGCAGGAAAATGGTGATTTGTTTTATACCGCTTTATTTACAAAAGTTAAGTAATTACCTAATAGTGACTGTTGAACCATACATTTTTGACGTTTAAACGAATTTTAACTTTAAGCAACGTTTATAAATAAAACCCCTTGTTTACACGTTTGTTTTCACGCATGCTATTGAGTGAAAAAATATGAAAAATGTTTTGTTTCTGCAGTTGCTTTTAAAAACCAAAATCCATTTATGTAAGTGGGATTGAATCAATTAAATATTAAATTGATGAAAAACACGAAATGCTTCCCTAAAAATAGAAATATAGACCAAAAGATAGGTACCGACCCGTTTCGACATATATTTTAAACTAGCAGCGCCCCACGGTTTCACTTGCATAAGTCTCGATCTCGTGGGAATATCGGGATAAAAAGTATCCTATGTATTATTCCAGGTTATAAACTATCGGTGTGCTAAATTTCATCCAAATCTGTTCAGCAGTTTTTGCGTGAAAGTGTAACAAACATCCATCCATCCGTCTTCACAAACTTTCGCGTGTTTTTTTATTATTGAAATGTTGACAGCTCAATCCTGAGCTGTCAACAATTTTCGTTCGATTTACAAATTAACGACCTCATTTCAATGCCAGCACCCGAATAAATCCTTCACCGTTAACTGATTTAACCACTCACTAACCTAGATTCAATTTTAGTTTTTAACACGATTACGCCAGCGAACAGCCAGCTTTAGCTAAGAGCGTAAGACGAAACCACAGGGCCCTAATCGTAGTTTAACCACAGTTTAACGGGCCAAGTTAAATGACTGGTAATGTACCCACTTTGCGAATGAAATTTTCAAAGCAGCTGCCGTTTGGTTGAAGCTCTCACATTGGAGCTGGTGTACTTATTATTGGTTAGAAAATTGCAGGTAAAATAAGAGTATTTTTCAAGTTCCCTCAGGCCATGTCCATATTCAGCCTATAATCCCAATGCTGGGACAGAGGCCTCCTCTCTTTGAGAGATAGTGGGCTGCAATCCACCACGCAGGCCCAGTGCCCATGTCTTCGAATATTTGGGTCTAGGACCGGTTTCCTCTCCGTTTCGAGAGCAGTAGTAATGAAATTATTTACACAAAGTATAGCGCCTGTCTGGGTTCGAACCCACGACCTATAATTCGTAAGTCGGAGCTGTTACCACTGGGCCACCATGTGCAATGAGAAAACAAACTACTGTTCTTCAGCAACTAAGCGGAACTACTGAAAAAATCAAAATGTAAACTTTGAAAACGAAAACACAGAGACCTTTACCGCCTGGCCACGGGAAATTCGCTACAGCGAATTTTCGGGCGCCGCGAATTGCGGTGCGTTTTGCGGCAAAACAAAATGTATACTTAGTACATGCCACGGGAACCGCGGCAGGCGGGGCGATTTGCGAATTTTGCCGAGCGGATTCCGTGGCGGAAAAAACAAATGCGAATCAATACAGAGCTGCCTACTTTTTTTTTTACAAGAAATAAAGTACGAAAGCGACGGAAAAGAAACAGTATTTTGAAAAAATTAAAAGTGTTACATTTTTTAATGTTTGGAATAAGTACATTATTTTTTGGTACTTTACTATCATGTGCGAGTGCACATGATTGTAAAGTATCATCTATCATTTAGGCTTCACAAATTTTATTAATGGTTCTGCATACACGCGAAAAAGTATTTTTGAATAGTTTATTTTTATTGAATAGTAAAAAGTATTTTAAGTTGAAATAAAGTATAATACTGTTTTTAACAGTATGGTTGGCAGCCCTAGGCGCATGCCACGCCCACGGATAGTATAGAATCCAGGAACTTGAAACTTTTCAAATTAGGGGTATGAGGTACCTATGTGGGATATACGTAATACGTTAGGTACCAGTAACCATTTACGAACTAATTTCTTGGCAATATTACGAAAATCTATCGGAACCTCAACAACTATTAATTTAGTTACGATCCGAGTGGAACAGTAGAAATTATCGCTATTGGAACGGATTGTAACGGTATTTTAACGTTATTTGATAACGTTTCAAGTCCCTGATAGAAGCCCAACAAGTTCTTCTTGTGAAATTCTCCGTCCATACCCCGACTTTTAGTTAAATAATGAATACACAATCTCTTCCAAATATTGACCAAAAATACCTACTCTCCAAGCAACATCGAGATAACTTAGATAAAGACATTTTGCTCTCGGTCTATGTTAATCGCGGTGGCGAACGCTCTTCCCGTGGCTTCATTCCGTGCCGCTTGTTTTGCCGCCCCGCAATTCGCGCCGCCTGTCCCGTGGCCAGGTGGTTATACCATTTTTTTTTTTTTTTTTGAGGCTGAGAATTCATCAAATGACTTCTCCCGCTCTGGGCGGACCGGAAGGGCGTGTCAGACTTTTACTGACTTAAACCCACCCGTGTTCCTTCAGTTGCCTGTTGCCAAGGTCCCGGTATCCCTTTCGGACTTTCCCGCAACCCTGGAAACACAGAGACCTAAACCGATATTTTTTGTGTTGTTTTTATGTAACGAACTCTATGCAAAATGGTCCTATGATAGGTATGCTAGACACACAGGTTGGCGAGTTAGTCACATAAAACCGTCAAGGGGCTGATTCAACCCGCGATTCTATATAACATTCGTGATGACACTCATATTCGATTCGTGAAAAAAAAAAACTATTCAACCGTAGACAGGCTATCTCGATGCAGGTATAAAATTATTTACGACTCGTAAGTATATGAGTTTCATAGCGAAAGTTGTTTAGTAGGACGGGTAAAATCACCCTTGACGGATGCAGGTGACTATATCGTCACCCTGTATATTAAAACGACGACTCAAATAAATTCTGTCCATAATTCTACTACACTCCAACTTTATATGGTGGTGATATAGATAATCATCTAAGTATGGTGAATATGACAACATCCACTATCTCTTCTTTCTTTCTTTAGGCGCGTTGAGCACTTTTTGGATGAACAAAAATCATGGAACTCGCGTCATCGTCACGCTTGCAGAAATGAATGAATGTTACTTAGTTTTCTCTTCTATCGGCAGTCCCCAAAGACTGCCGATATTTTGCTATCGATTATGTTTGTTTAGTGTTACATGAATGTTACTCAATATTTATTATGTACCGAAGAATATAAGACAAAACGTCTTAAAAGGATTCTCTTGTTGTGTGTGTCCTTGGCTATAAATAAGATACTCTATCACTTCCTGTTAGGATCTTTACAGGCCGCTGATCAGTTCGGTTTCATTTTGGTAGCAGGGTACGAATAGCTAGCGGCGTGTATACTTGTATAGCTGCGCGGGCGCTATTCTGTAAAAATCTCACCATTAGGTGAAATGAATTCAATAGGTGGAATGACAACTCTCTTCACCTGAGTTTTCACGTTGAGATTTTTACAGAAGTTGTTTTATAAAAATACTAGCTTTTTCCCGTGACTTCGTCTGCGATCCACGATAAAATCGTCCTATGTCCTTCTCCAGGTCATGGTCTACCCATGTGCCAAATTTCATCCAAATCCGTTCAGCTGTTTTAGCGTGAAAGCGTAACAAACAAGCAAACTCACTTTCGCATTTTTAATTATTATACTTAAGATTAGGATCAGGATATGTAGGTACTTAATTAAAAAATCTATTAATATTATTACTCTAAAACCTTTGAATCAAACCTGGTGCCACATTATTCTTAATCCGCTACCCTAAAATCCCCGAAAACTACTACTATAATATTAATGTAATCTCTCCCTAAGCTTGTCTTTGTTTTTCCATGTTATCTATACAAAGAGCTTATTATCAGGATCGTGTTACACGGCTGACGTTGATGGGGGTGGCTTAAGTAGATTATTATCAAGTAAGTTCCTATGGTGTACAGTCACAAGCACCAATATGTATACACTTAGCAACTTTTAAAACTGATTTCCTCCTACTGTATTGATTGTAATTTTTACCCGACTACGGCGAAGAAAAAAGGAGGGTTATGATTTTGACCGGTATGTATGTATGTATGTATGAATGTATATATGTATGTATGTATGAATGTATGTATGTATGTTCATCTGTTCCCTCATATCTTCTAAAGCACTCATCTCAATTTGACAAAATGACGTATCGTTGGAAGCATTTTGATCGTCCGCTGGTTATAGGCTATGTGACGTCACATAAAATTAATAATGGCGCCCTCTAAAGGACATAAAGTCAGGAACTAAAAAAAAAAATTGTTTAATCGTACCATGTTGGGTATCATGTGAAAGGGCTTAATGAGCACATTTAACAATATGTATATGTATAATAACCCCAAAAGAATTTTAAAAAAAATTAAGTAGTAAAAACTAAAACCCAACTACGACTAAAAAGGTATAAACAAGACCCCACAGACAGACAAATAAAAAATCCGGAGTCACACGTAATCTGTTCGATTTGACACGTGTGACTCCGGATTTTTTTTTATTACTTAATTTTTTATGTTATAATAAACATAGTATTTTGGAACCCATATTATTATGAAATAGGTATCATCTCAAAATTACAATCGTTTTTCCACGAGAAAATCGTTATTGAATTTTGCTGAGTGTATACATATTTTTTCTCGTGACTTTACCTAAATAACTATGGGAACATGTACTTTGTGTTTACCAAAATTACCTAAAGTCTGTTTCTTATTCTCGTAGACTAATTTGACATTTCTAGTGATTGTTGTTTGTTTTTTCAATTTGGAGTTTGACATTTGCACCTGTCAAATTAGTCTACCAGATTAAAAAACAGACAATAAAGGATTTGTTTTCGTTCCGGGAGTATATAAAATAATATAATTATCATCATGTAATCGTCGTAAGTAGATATAGAACATTGCAGATATTTCATGTTAAGTTATCCATAACGAAGAATAAAGCATTTTTTTAAAGAGTTCTAAAATAGTAACCGTGGTCTTTCTTGCCGGCTCTTCTTTATAGGAAACGACCAATTAGAACCATGCACCCAGCATCTGACGTTTAAAAGTGCCGATGTAGGGCTAAGTGTTTTTTTTTTCAAATGGAACCTTCTTTACTAATCGACGTTGTTCTTTTCAACGAAACTGGTTCTGATCTAAAAGAACTTAGAACCCAATTCTTTTTTAATTCGATAATAGTATTTCCCTTAAATAATAAAGACTAATCAAAACTAAACTTTTATCTGCAAAAATCTTTCATTTGGTTTTCTGACAAGACAGCAACCTTGGGTACATAAAAATGTGATATTCTTCCTCATAATAATAAAGTATGTGTTAAGAATCGAAAATTCAATCCAGGGTTGAAGGCGGATGATGAAAACAACGTAACAGCCTTGAAAAAAAATTGAATATCAACAGAGTTAAAAGATTCGTGAATAAAAAAGTTAAAGCGTAATAAACATGTACTTAAAAACTTTGGGCGGGAAGTAAATAAAAAGTTCTGCGGCGGTAATGAGCCCTGTGATTGGTTCCTCAACTTTCAATGTTCATTATATCGTTTAAAAACTTTTATTACTTCTGACACATCGACAAATTGCTGAAAAACGATAGACAAATATAGATTATGTACCGCTTGCACTAACTCTGCAGGTATTTTTATATCTTCGTCCCTGCTGGACTCACTTATATTTTATAATTTCTTACAATTTTACCAAAAAAAAAACAAACCAAAATGATTAAAAGTGAATTGATTTTAAAAAGTTTTTTTTTTTCATACTTTCGTCGCGCTGTCCAGCGTTTAATCTAAAAATGAGGTTGGCGCACTGACATGAAATAAGTATTAATGCATTTTCAGTGCACCGGCAGTATAGAAAATTATTCGATTGAAACGTTCGAATTTTAAAAACTCGATTATTATCAGTGTTTATTGAGTGGCATAGTGATACCGACTTATGTCTCGTATTCGGTTTAGGGGTATGAGAAACAGGGCGTAAAGTTCACTCATACTCCATAGAAAAGGGAGGATCCTCCAACCAGACGGGTGTTGTGTCTGGCGGGCAACTGCCCAACGATTGATGTTGGGTTCTCGTATTATATGTCCACTGCACGGTAAACTTTAATTGCGCGATGCAGGATTTTTGTGACGTCTGTCTGACGTCAGGTCTTTGATGCGTAGTTCGCATGTGGCGATGTAGATACCGCCACATCACTCCCCTCCGGAGACTGGAGGTCGATAGTGGGCTGAGTCTTGTATCTTGCCATGCTTGCCAGTGCCAGTTGTGGTTCCAGTGAGTCGGAACCGGGTGCCGCATTGTTCGCGGTGGGTCGGAACTGTTTGCGGCGGTTGTGATGATTGAGGTGATTGCGGTGATTCCCCAGTGGGTCGGGGTGATGAGGTGATTGAGGTGATTCCCCAGTGGGTCGCGGTGATGAGGCTGAGGGTGATGACCAGGAATGCGCGTTCGCTGCATGCTGGTGGTCAGGATACCCGTTGACGCCTCGGGTGTTGGCTTGGCTGTGTGACTCGCCTCACTGAAAGCTTGCGAGAGTGATGATGATGACGTCACGCTGGAGTAGTTGCACGAAGGCTGAGTTGACGTTCATATTCGGGGTCACCAATTTAGGGGTATGAGGAACAGGGTGTAAAGTTCACTCATACTCCATAGAAAAGGGAGGATCCTCCGACCAGACGGGTGTTGTGTCTGGCGAGCAACTGCCCAACGATTGATGTTGGGTTCTCGTATATATGTCCACTGCACGGTAAACTTTAATTGCGCGATGCAGGATTTTTGTAACGTCTGTCTGACGTCAGGTCTTTGATGCGTAGGTCGCATGTGGCGATGTAGATACCGCCACATCGGTTTAAACAGACATCTGTTTATCTTATTAGAAGGACAATTCCCGTAATTGACAACGGTCAAGATGTAGTAACAAAACTTGATAAGAATATGCTTAGATAGTTTGGTCATGTTGAGAGGATGAGTGAAAGGCGAATAATAAGGCAGAGCTGAATGGAAACGCCGGGACCCCGACGTCCTAGGAGGACATAATATTATTATAGGGACCTTATTAGCGATTTTCTTCAGAAAGGTCAGGTGCGTAGTGCTCACAACCGGCGTGCGTGTATGACCAGATGTATGAACGTAAAACCCCGTGGGAATAAAGCGTGAGTTTATTTATGTATGTATGTGAAAACACGTTCAAACTGTAGACTCAATGTCATCTCAATAACAATTAATGTCAAAAAACTAAAATGTTTGACAATTAGAGAGAATAGCCGCCTTTACACGACACGCACGCGTGAACGGCCTTTCACGCAGGAAAGAACGCGCGTGTAAAGATAGAAAACGAGAACGAGAAAGCACGTGCGCACCGCCCGCTCGTGCTTTCATGCGTTCAAGTCTGTGCGCTTCGAACATAATTCAAGGCACATACAAATGGATAAAAACAATCGCACACGATTGCGCGTGCAAGCTTTCCTGCGTTAAATCGTGCACACCCCGATCGCGACTGAAAGCGCGTGTCGTGTAAAGGCGGCTAATGTCAAAAAGCAAAAATGTTTAAAAATTTGACAGATGAGATTAGAATACGACCATTCCATGAGAATTGCCCCTCTGGTTACGTAAGCTGTCGTAGCTGAATCGAAAACACGTTTAGGAAACAGAACCTATTCGGACACTGGGCTATTTTCCATTTTGAAACCGTTTCTACATTCGTGCAATGAAGGCCGGGAGTTTTGGAGGCCTGTCTCCTGTAATTTTGACGTTAAAAAAATGACGATTTTTAGCTTACTTTGAATGTATGACTTTTTATTTTTACACGGACGTTTTACAAATTTAAAATTACTCCACCCACACTTTTTTTTTGCATGAGTGCTCCTGGTTTGTAACTATTACAGGGGCTGTGATCTGAAAACGTTTCTCTATTAGCCGACCATTGTGTAGATAGAGATGAAATGGAGGTTTTTCTGTTTCAATTTAGCGAAACGATTCATCTAGCGAATAACGAAGTACTTTATTTTTTCCATAAATGTCTTTATTGTTAAAAAATACTAAGACTAGTAGTTCTGCGAACAGTAGAACTTGCGAGCACAAACTTTTTTGCAACGATTAACCTTTAGCTAGTCGTGCCAAAATAATCACACTGTTTTTTTTTGTTTCGAAGCCACCTAAAGTATGAATTAGGGACCTACCTACATTAAAAAAATATCTTTGAATTAGCCATTAAAACACATTAATTTTATTAATACATTATACGTACGCCAGTATTGCCTGGAAAAGTAATCACAAAAATAATAACCTACCTATCATCTCAGACCAAATAAAAAACCAAGACAGAGCGCTGCGAACAAATACAGTGAAGCATGCCAAAACTACACCTCCGATCAGTGCATACACGTACACATTTACTACCATTTACAATCGAACTACAATCAAACTACACCTCATTAAGTGCACACGTCATGTTTATGACACCGGCCTCACGTCACTGTTCAACGCTCTGTCTTGCTTTTTTATTTGGTTTGAGCCTATCACTTTATTGTACGTTAAACAATGAAATACTATTTATATACAGGATGTTAGGGTAGACACCGTTATCCTTGAAACTAGTGGTTTGGTGTCATCTATAATATACTTTTTCTATGGGACAAAATTTGAAATCGCAAAAAAAAATCAGCTGTTCCATACATTTTGTCGATTTAAGTGAACACAAATGTATGGAACAGCTGATTGTTTTTTCGCGATTTCAAGATGGGTCCCATAGAAAAAGTATATTATAGATGACACCAAACAACTCGTTTCAAGGATAACGGTGTCTACCCTAACACCCTGTATTTATATCGTAGGTAATTATTGTGGACTTTTTTTTTTCAATTTTCTTTTTCCTGACCTTTCCATGTCAGTCCTAATTCCTTTCTTTTTTCCTTTTTAATTCGTATCAGCGTTTGCCTCTTAATAAAATAAGGAGAAAAGGTTGCATATCCTAACTAATTATAAATGCTATGCTATAACTAAAATTATAAAAAGTGAGTTTGTTTTCACGCTAAAACGGCTTAATGGATTTAGATGAAATTTGGCACAGAGGTAGACCATTACCTGGAATAGGACATAGGATACTTTTTATCCCGATATTCACGCGAGATCGAGACTTACGCGGGTGAAACCATGGGGCGCAGCTAGTTACAAATAAATAGGTAACAATCTCTACAGTACCTAACTATCTATATGAAAACACCATCATACCAAGGTATTCCCAAGGACATTTTCTTACCAATAGATGGTAATTTGCACTGTTCTCGTGCAAAAATGCACATAAATTTAACTGCAACTTCCTCAAAAGAGTGAATAGTGGTGCAATATAAAAGTTGTACGAATATTTTGTAGCATTCTTGTATTGCATTCTGTGGCAAATTGAATTCTCGCATAGAAGCTGATGCGGTCACCTCGAGAGTACCGAGTGCTTATGTAAATGTACGTACCTAATGGTCACAAGGCGTAGTAGATAGGTACAGAAACAAGATAGCTGCCAAACAGGTACCCTTGTTTGGAAACCATCTTGTTTCTGTTTGAAAATTTTTTCGTTCTTAATCGTAATTCAAATACAGTTAACTAATTAATATTTATAACATGAAAATAAAAACATAAACAGAAACGATGGCTTCCAAATAGAAGCTTTCCCTGTTTGGAAACTTCATCTTGTTTCTGTTTATGTTGCGAGAAGATTTGGTTTTACTGTGGCTTTTATTTTTTTTAATGATATGAATATGAATATTATAAGTTAGGTAACAGTATTTAAATTACGATGACGAAAAACTTTCCTCAAATGCGTGACATTAATACCTAATAATTATTAAATGTTTGAGACGTCATTAATTAACTTTCTTACATTCGTAATTAAATGTTGATGAATTTTCCTTCAAAGAATTTTATTTATATCCAAGTTATTTTAAGTTTCCAGCGATATCAAGATTTAACGTCGCACGAAGCCAATTATACAGCTCATTAACGACGAACAACTTTTATAACGAATAATTAGAAAAATAATATTAGTAATTTAATTAAATGGCATTTAGACATCTGTTATTGAAAACTCCTAATGAAAAACTCAAAAAATATTTGCCCAACCTGGGAATCGAACAAATGTTCAGTAGCGGCACTTGCGACCTCTAGACCAACGAGGCAGTTCGGTGATTAATTAATAATTTTTTCATCATATTTGTCTACAAACCCTGTAGGTTAAGGGGGATACGCTAAGGTGGCCCGTGAAATTCAAATTTTCTTACGTTTTTTGCAATTAGCAGGTCAGTATCAGGTTGTATGTTGATCTAAATATTATTTGCAGCCGTAACAAATAATAGGTCTTTACCTATGAAATTGCCGTTTTGTATGAAAAAATTTAAACGAATTTTTTTCATGAATTTTTTATTTGTATTAATCGAAGTAATCACCCATGCAATCAATGCATCTTTGCCATCGCAGTGGCAGTTTATTGATGCCCTTCTTAAAGAAATCAGCTGGACGGGAGGCAACAAATTCTTCAAAGGCATTTTGTACTGCCTCTCGGGTATTGAATTTTTTTCCCGCCAAGAAGTTATCCAAATTCTGGAAAAAGTAGTAGTCTGTAGGCGCAAGGTCTGGTGAGTAGGGCGGATGACGGAGAGCTTCCAACCCCAGTTCTTGCAACTTGGAGACCGTCTGCTGTGCAGTATGAGGTCGCGCGTTGTCGTGCAGGAGCAGCGGAGACGAGCGATTGACCAATGCTGGTTGGAGATGCGCCAGCTTCTCCATCATTGTGTTCAGTTCTTCACAGTACACATCTGCAGTAATGCTCACCCCGTTTGGTAAGAAGCTGTGATGAATCACACCGGCGCTAGACCACCAAACAGTGACCATCACTTTTCTAGGGGTAAGTTTTCGTTTAGGGCATTGTTTAGGTGCTGAACCAGGATCCAACCAACTTGCTGAGCGCTTGCGGTTATCAAACAGAATCCATTTTTCATCGCAGGTAACAATGCAGTTCAAAATTCCTTCATTTGTGTGTCTGTTGAGAAGTGCAAGGCACGTCTCGACGCGTACTTCGCGCTGGCGATCATTAAGTTCGTGGGGCACCCATTTGTCAAGCTTTTTTACCTTGCCAATTTGACGCAAATGGACCAATATTGTTTTGACGCTAACGTCGAAAGCTGCTGCTAATTCAGCCGTAGATTGTGTATCATCAGCTTCCACAATCGCCTTTAATTCGTGATTGTCGACCAAAGTCTTCGGACGACCGCGAGGTTCATTTTTCAGGTCGAAATTTCCAGAACGGAAGCGAGCAAACCAATAACAGGTGGTGCGTTGGTTTGTAGTGTTAGCTCCGTAAACGTCGTTGATGTTGCGTGCCGCTTGTGCCGCGTTGCTGCCACGACGGTACTCATATTCCATAATTACTCGAATTTTTAACGTATCCATTATGACGAAAAAGATTGAAATGCGATGAAAATGTAACACTAATCAATAAAGAAATGACTACTTTTGGAAAAAAAAATCCATGTTTTTAAAATAAAATTAATTTGAAATTAGAATTCTTAGCCAAACAAAAATTATTTTGATTTGAAATGGCCAGTACTGCAGAACGGCAATTTCATAGGTAAAGACCTAATATGTATTTACAGAATCATAAGTATTAGAATCAGCAATACAAGTCTCTAAGTTCATGAAAGTGCATTGAACGACGAATTCATGAAATAGTCATTCAATGCACTTACATAAACTTAAGGAGTTGATTGCTGATTCTAAAGATTATAATTCTGTAAATCCATGTTTGTTACGGTCGCAAATAATATTTAGATCAACATATAACCTGATACTGACCTGCAAAAAACGATGTGCGTGAACTTGGCAGATCATTTCCCAGCAGAGCATAAAAAAATGTGAGTTCTATTGGCATGCGGACGAGTTCTAGAGTTCCTTATACTTAAAAAGAATAGTTCTGGCTTTTTTGCCTCAGAAAAGTCGAATGAAAATATGCTCTGCTAACTTCCGTCAGCAGATCAATTTTTCCAAAATTAAAATTTTAAAACTGATTTAGGTTAACAGTGGTGAGCTCTATAGTTCCTAATAGTTTTCCGAAAGAGTTCTGCCTTCCTAAATTTATAAAAAAATAAAACAACAATATTGACCAGTTACTAGAAAAAGGTAATCATTTTCAGAAAACAGCCGTGAATGACGTAATTTGTGGATTTTCGTAGAATTTTTGGGCTATAATAAGTAACCAAGATATCAGTAACAGAAAAAAAACTAAATGAATGCAGAAGTCTCACAAAAATATCAGCAGAGCCTTGTGAAAAAGATAGGTTAGAAGGAATCGAGATTTCATTCAGTGTTTAAGTTACAAGGATCAAAAAAGAATTTGACTGGAACTGAGGAGCAGAAACTCCTAGTTTCCTAATGCATCTATAAAAGAGGTATCCGAAAACATACAAAAATAAGCCAGAACTCTGACTCAGGTGTCAGAAGAGCATGGTTGAAAAGTAAGATTAGTAGAAATCGAGATAAAAATCAGAGTTTAAGTAAGAATGATAAAAAAAAAAATTGAGTAGCTCTAAGAAACGAGAACTCCTCGCTTTCTGATACAACTATAATAGAGCTATCCGTAAACATGAAACAAAAACTCAGAACTCTCACTCAGATATCAGCAGAGCATGGGTGAAGGTTTGAGTAAGCAGAAATCGAGATTGAAAATAGTGTTCAATACGAAGGATCATAAAAAAAAATCAGAACATTGGATATGCTGGAACTTCTCGATTCCTGATGAATCTTTAAAAGGGCTATCCAAAAACATGAAAAAGTAACTTAGGACTCTCACTCAGATATCAGCAGAGCATGGGTGAAGGTTTGAGTTAGTAGAAATAAAGATTGAAATTAGCGATCTAATACATTGTATCATAAAAAAAAACAAAACGTCTGAAAAGCTGAAACTCTTCGATTCCTGAAGAACCTATAAAAAAGCTATCCGAAAACATGGAAAAAAAACTTAGAACTCTCACTCAGATATCAGCAGAGCATGGTTGAAAAGTTAGATTAGTAAAAATCGAGATAAAAATCAGTGTTTCAGTAAGAAGGATAAAAAAAATTTGAGTAGGTCTAAGGAACTAGAACTCCTGGTTTTCTGATGAATCTTTAACGGATCTATCAGAAAACACCAAAAAGGAATCCAGAACTCTCACTCAGATATCAGCAGAGCATGGTTGAAAAGTTAGATTATTAGAAATCGAGATAAAAATTAGTGTTTCAGTAAGAAGTATAAAAAAACAATTGAGTAGCTCTAAGGAACTAGAACTCCTCGTTTTCTGATGCACCTGTAATAGAGCTATCCGAAAACATGAAACAGAAACTCAGAACTCTCACTCAGATATCAGCAGAGCATGGGTGAAGGTTTGACTAAGTAGAAGTAGAGATTGAAATTAACGATCTAATACATAGTATCATTAAAAAAAAACAGAACGTCTGAAGAGCTGGAACTCCTCAATTCCTGAAGAACCTATAAAAGAGCTATACGAAAACATGATACAGAATCTCAGAACTCTCACTCAGATATCAGCAGAGCATGGGTGAAGGTTTGAGTTAGTAGAAATCAAGATTGAATTTAGCGATCTAATACATAGTATCATTTTAAAAAAACATAACGTCTGAAGAGCTGGAACTCCTCGATTCCTGAAGAACCTATAAAAGAGCTATCCAAAAACATGAAAAAGAAACTTAGAACTCTCACTCAGATATCAGCAGAGCATGGTTGAAAAGTTAGATTATTAGAAATCGAGATAAAAATCAGTGTTTCAGTAAGAAGGATAAAAAAAAATTGAGTAGCTCTAAGGAACTAGAACTCCTTGTTTTCTGATGCACCTGTAATAGAGCTATCCGAGAACATGAAACAGAAACTCAGAACTCTCACTAAGATATCAGCAGAGCATGGGTGAAAGTTTGAGTTAGTAGAAATCGAGATTGAAATTAGCGATCTAATACATAGTATCATTAAAAAAAAACAGAACGTCTGAAGAGCTGGAACTCTTCGATTCCTGAAGAACCTATAAAAAAGCTATTTGAAAACATGGAAAAGATACTTAGAACTCTCACTCAGATATCAGCAGAGCATGGTTGAAAAGTTAGATTAGTAAAAATCGAGATAAAAATCAGTGTTTCAGTAAGAAGGATAAAAAAAAATTGAGTAGCTCTAAGGAACTAGAACTCCTTGTTTTCTGATGCACCTGTAATAGAGCTATCCGAAAACATGAAAAAGAAACTTAGAACTCTCACTCAGATATCAGCAGAGCATGGTTGAAAAGTTAGATTAGTAAAAATCGAGATAAAAATCAGTGTTTCAGTAAGAAGGATAAAAAAAAATTGAGTAGCTCTAAGGAACTAGAACTCCTTGTTTTCTGATGCACCTGTAATAGAGCTATCCGAAAACATGAAACAGAAACTCAGAACTCTCACTAAGATATCAGCAGAGCATGGGTGAAAGTTTGAGTTAGTAGAAATCGAGATTGAAATTAGCGATCTAATACATAGTATCATTTAAAAAAAACAGAACGTCTGAAGAGCTGGAACTCCTCAATTCCTGAAGAACCTATAAAAGAGCTATACGAAAACATGAAACAGAAACTCAGAACTCTCACTCAGATATCAGCAGAGCATGGTTGAAACGTTAGATTAGTAGAAATTGAGATTGAAATTAACGATCTAATACTAGATATTAGATGTTTTTTTTCAATGATACTATGTATTAGATCGCTAAATTCAATCTTGATTTCTATTAACTCAAACCTTCACCCATGCTCTGCTGATATCTGAGTGAGAGTTCTGAGATTCTGTTTCATGTTTTCGGATAGGTCCATTACAGGTGCATTAGAAAACAAGGAGTTCTAGTTCCTTAGAGCTACTCAATTTTTTTTTATCCTTCTTACTGAAACACTCATTTTTATCTCGATTTCTAATAATCTAACTTTTCAACCATGCTCCGCTGATATCTGAGTGAGAGTTCTAAGTTTCTTTTCCATGTTTTTGGATAGCTCTTTTATAGGTTCTTCAGGAATCGAAGAGTTCCAGCTCTTCAGACGTTATGTTTTTTTAAAATGATACTATGTATTAGATTGCTAAATTCAATCTTGATTTCTACTAACTCAAACTTTCACCCATGCTCTGCTGATATCTGAGTGAGAGTTCTGAGATTCTGTTTCATGTTTTCGGATAGGTCCATTACAGGTGCATTAGAAAACAAGGAGTTCTAGTTCCTTAGAGCTACTCAATTTTTTTTATCCTTCTTACTGAAACACTCATTTTTATCTTTATCTCGATTTTTACTAATCTAACTTTTCAACCATGCTCTGCTGATATCTGAGTGAGAGTTCTAAGTATCTTTTCCATGTTTTCAAATAGCTTTTTTATAGGTTCTTCAGGAATCGAAGAGTTCCAGCTCTTCAGACGTTCCCTTTTTTTTAATGATACTATATATTAGATTGCTAATTTCAATCTCGATTTCTACTAACTCAAACCTTCACCCATGCTCTGCTGATATCTGAGTGAGAGTTCTGAGTTTCTGTTTCATGTTCTCGGATAGGTCCATCACAGGTGCATCAGAAAACGAGGAGTTCTAGTTCCTTAGAGCTACTCAATTGTTTTTTTATACTTCTTACTGAAACACTAATTTTTATCTCGATTTCTAATAATCTAAGTTTTCAACCATGCTCTGCTGATATCTGAGTGAGAGTTCTAAGTTTCTTTTCCATGTTTTTGGATAGCTCTTTTATAGGTTCTTCAGGAATCGAAGAGTTCCAGCTCTTCAGACGTTATGTTTTTTTAAAATGATACTATGTATTAGATTGCTAAATTCAATCTTGATTTTTACTAACTCAAACCTTCACCCATGCTCTGCTGATATCTGAGTGAGAGTTCTGAGTTTCTGTTTCATGTTTTCGGATAGCTCTATTACAGGTGCATCAGAAAACGAGGAGTTCTAGTTCCTTAGAGCTACTCAATTTCTTTTTTATCCTTCTTACTGAAACACTGATTTTTATCTCGATTTTTACTAATCTAACTTTTCAACCATGCTCTGCTGATATCTGAGTGAGAGTTCTAAGTATCTTTTCCATGTTTTCAAATAGCTCTTTTATAGGTTCTTCAGGAATTGAGGAGTTCCAGCTCTTCAGAGGTTCTGTTTTTTTTAAATTATACTATGTATTAGATCGCTAATTTCAATCTAAATTTCTACTAATCTAACGTTTCAACCATGCTCTGCTGATATCTGAGTGAGAGTTCTGAGTTTCTGTTTCATGTTTTCGGATAGCTCTATTACAGGTGCATCAGAAAACGAGGAGTTCTAGTTCCTTAGAGCTACTCATATTTTTTTTTATCCTTCTTACTGAAACACTGATTTTTATCTCGATTTTTACTAATCTAACTTTTCAACCATGCTCTGCTGATATCTGAGTGAGAGTTCTAAGTATCTTTTCCATGTTTTTGGATAGCTTTTTTATAGGTTCTTCAGGAATCGAAGAGTTCCAGCTCTTCAGAGGTTCTGTTTTTTTTAAATTATACTATGTATTAGATCGCTAATTTCAATCTCAATTTCTACTAATCTATCGTTTCAACCATGCTCTGCTGATATCTGAGTGAGAGTTCTAAGTTTTTTTTTCATGTTTTTGGATAGCCCCTTTAAAGATTCATCAGGAATCGAAGAGTTCTAGTTCTTCAGACGTTCTGTTTTTTTTAAATGATACTATGTATTAGATCGCTAATTTCAATCTCGATTTCTACTAACTCAAACTTTCACCCATGCTCTGCTGATATCTTAGTGAGAGTTCTCAGTTTCTGTTTCATGTTTTCGTATAGCTCTATTACAGGTGCATCAGAAAACAAGGAGTTCTTGTTCCTTAGAGCTACTCAATTTTTTTTTATCCTTCTTACTGAAACACTGATTTTTATCTCGATTTTTACTAATCTAACTTTTCAACCATGCTCTGCTGATATCTGAGTGAGAGTTCTGAGTTTCTGTTTCATGTTTTCGGATAGCTCTATTACAGGTGCATCAGAAAACAAGGAGTTCTAGTTCCTTAGAGCTACTCAATTGTTTTTTATACTTCTTACTGAAACACTAATTTTTATCTCGATTTCTAGTAATCTAAGTTTTCAACCATGCTCTGCTGACATCTGAGTGAGAGTTCTGAGTTTCTGTTTCATGTTTTTGGATAGGTCTTTTATAGTTTCTTCAGGAATCGAGGAGTTCCAGCTCTTCAGACGTTATATTTTTTTTAAATGATACTATGTATTAGATCGCTAAATTCAATCTTGATTTCTACTAACTCAAACCTTCACCCATGCTCTGCTGATATCTGAGTGAGAGTTCTGAGTTTCTGTTTCATGTTTTCGTATAGCTCTTTTATAGGTTCTTCAGGAATTGAGGAGTTCCAGCTCTTCAGAGGTTCTGTTTTTTTTAAATTATACTATGTATTAGATCGCTAATTTCAATCTCAATTTCTACTAACTCAAACCTTCACCCATGCTCTGCTGATATCTGAGTGAGAGTTCTGAGTTTCTGTTTCATGTTTTCGGATAGCTCTATTACAGATGCATCAGAAAACGAGGAGTTCTAGTTCCTTAGAGCTACTCAATTGTTTTTTTATACTTCTTACTGAAACACTAATTTTTATCTCGATTTCTAATAATCTAACTTTTCAACCATGCTCTGCTGATATTTGAGTGAGAGTTCTGGATTCCTTTTTGGTGTTTTCAGATAGATCTGTTAAAGATTCATCAGAAAACCAGGAGTTCTAGTTCCTTAGACCTACTCAATTTTTTTTTATCCTTCTTACTGAAACACTGATTTTTATCTCGATTTTTACTAATCTAACTTTTCAACCATGCTCTGCTGACATCTGAGTGAGAGTTCTGAGTTTCTGTTTCATGTTTTTGGATAGGTCTTTTATAGTTTCTTCAGGAATCGAGGAGTTCCAGTTCTTCAGACGTTCCCTTTTTTTTTAATGATACTATATATTAGATCGCTAATTTCAATCTCGATTTCTGCTTACTCAAACCTTCACCCATGCTCTGCTGATATCTGAGTGAGAGTTCTGAGTTTTTGTTTCATGTTTACGGATAGCTCTATTATAGTTGTATCAGAAAGCGAGGAGTTCTTGTTTCTTAGAGCTACTCAATTTTTTTTTATCATCCTTACTTAAACTCTGATTTTTATCTCGATTTCTACTAATCTTACTTTTCAACCATGCTCTTCTGACACCTGAGTCAGAGTTCTGGCTTATTTTTGTATGTTTTCGGATACCTCTTTTATAGATGCATTAGGAAACTAGGAGTTTCTGCTCCTCAGTTCCAGTCAAATTCTTTTTTGATCCTTGTAACTTAAACACTGAATGAAATCTCGATTCCTTCTAACCTATCTTTTTCACAAGGCTCTGCTGATATTTTTGTGAGACTTCTGCATTCATTTAGTTTTTTTTCTGTTACTGATATCTTGGTTACTTATTATAGTCCAAAAATTCTACGAAAATCCACAAATTACGTCATTCACGGCTGTTTTCTGAAAATGATTACCTTTTTCTAGTAACTGGTCAATATTGTTGTTTTATTTTTTTATAAATTTAGGAAGGCAGAACTCTTTCGGAAAACTATTAGGAACTATAGAGCTCACCACTGTTAACCTAAATCAGTTTTAAAATTTTAATTTTGGAAAAATTGATCTGCTGACGGAAGTTAGCAGAGCATATTTTCATTCGACTTTTCTGAGGCAAAAAAGCCAGAACTATTTTTTTTAAGTATAAGGAACTCTAGAACTCGTCCGCATGCCAATAGAACTCACATTTTTTTATGCTCTGCTGGGAAATGATCTGCCAAGTTCACCCACATCAAAAAACGTAAGAAAATTTGAAATACGGGGACCACCTTAAGCAAAACACCGTCTGTCAAATTAAGTTGAGGCTACATCGTTAAGTACTCGCAAGAATTGAGCATCTCTTTCAGTCTTTCACTAAAGTATTAACGAGAATCCTCTTACGCAGAAAGTACTGCTACCCACCTTAAAATTCCAAAATATACAAAATTAAATTCCACAAAGTACCTAATGCACATCACACCGCGAAGCTCCCTGGGGATCACTCACAAAATTTCCTGTTTCCGTGGTGCAAAACAAGCGGCAACACTGAAGCGCCGCCTAACGATGTCGACGTCACCACGCCATGGCATTGTGAATATTGAATGAGCCCCACTCTTATTTGAATGGGCCACGATACTTGGGCACAGAATCGATAGGTACAGAAGGTTGGCTCCATACAACGGGAGAAAACAGGCGCACTCACACATAGACGCGTACGTACGGTGATCTCAAATTCCGTGATAAACAAATGTCAATCGCGGTAGGTATGGGCGTTATTTCACGTCACTACTTACAATAACTGGCTAATGGGCATGTAACCGAATAACTAGTTTCGAGTCACACATAAACACGATTTTTGTAACTAGTTACATTACAATGCAGTGATCGAATGAAAAGCGAGAAACTAAATAAATGTATGATGTACCTAACTACTTGTAGCTACAAAAACGTATTCGTTCAAAAAACTTAAAGCTAACATAACGTAATTTAACGTATTACTTAAGTAACCATTTATATTTTCTTTTCGCAAATAACTGTTACTACTTCGATATAATCACCATGTTGAATCACCGATAAAAATTTGAAAAATAACTAGTTACTAAAATCACTAGTTTTCAAAACAGGTGACGCATTCTAAGTCACTAGTTACTTTACGTTTCGCGAAAATTACGTAACGACCCATACCTAAATCGCGGACGCAAGTGTTCCTGCACTCGCTATGCGTAGACGCGTGTCTATGTGTGTGTTGTCGTTTGTTTCATGAAGCCAACCTTCTGTACCTACATATCTATTCTGTGAGTTTGATATCGATGCTTAGGTATCGGCCGTACTTGGGTATCGATACTTATTATTAAAACAGGCAAATGGAAACGAATCTCAGATGTAATGGAACTGAGGGAGTTTGATTTGTGTTTTACAAAGTGGTTTCTTCGAGACTCGTTTGAGAGGTTTTCAGTGTGAGAGGAGAAAATGGTTAATTGATTTTGTAAATCTCTTTTATTTTTGATGTTGCTGAGATTTCTGTTTTTGGTTTCATTACTATGGGAATTATAACAGCGATGACAGTTTAATCTCGGAACCAGATTTGATTATTGTACTAAAAGTGGAATATCCCTGCATTTAGTTTCGACTTGTAAAAGGACTATCTTCAATAAATGTTGGTACCTACCGTCGTAGTGGTATAATACATCTATGTTTAGGCATAAATATTATAATTTAAAGTCGCTTTTCGTGTCTTTGTGTGTTTTGACCTCGTTCTTTTTCTTAATTACTATGCAATAGATTTTGATGTGGTTTTCACCATAATTTATAGAATTTATTCCATATGGGGTATTACCACAAAAATTAGACACTTGTCTAATGTCAGTTTTGTGTCAAACTCCATACAGAGATGTCATGTTTCAAAGGTGTTTATGCTAAACAACTCTTAAACGCGTTTTTTGTGGTAATAAGGTTTTTAGATTTTTTCTCAAGTCATAAAAACCGTGCGAAGCAGGGACGGTTCGCTGGAAGTCTGTAAAGTTAAAAATATACGATCAAAAACTATAAATGAATCACACACCAATTCAATACGAATCGGAAATCTAAACTGCGAATAACTTTTTTATTATTCAATATTTACATAAACCTTTATATCCCAACACCTATATGAGGGATAAACATTTTTCTTATAAAGACACGGATGAGGGTAGACAGTGAAGTGGCATATTAAATTATGTGTGCCGTAAGGTAAAGAGGGATAATCCTACAAAGTCGCGCTACTTTATTGAACACGGCACGTATAATCCTACTTTTTATAGCAATCCCTGTTATGTTAGCTTTAATTATGTCATTACAGGAGTAGGTCCATATTAAGCCATAAATAATCAAGATAATGTTGTGGTGGATTAAGGGTTTTGGTTCTTATAACTTTTAAAACATGGCTTAAACAATTTTGTGTTTAGGGTAAATATCGTTTGTAGAGGAAAGTCGGATTGTAAAAAAATAAAGAACAATGTTTACTCTTGTAAATCAAAATGAAGGCTTTATTTTTTAGAACAGCTCTTGAAAATCGATTGTACTACACAATCCTACTAATATTCCACCCACCCGTTTTGAGACGCAAGTTCGTTGCCCTAGCGCCCTAGGGTGAAAGGGTGAAATACTCTTGTGGTAAAATGTAGATATTCTTTAAAAAAAAAAGGTTGTCATTTTCCATTGATTTTACGTTCTATAAATGAAACCAAACCACTGGTTTCAAGGATAACGGTGTTTACCCTAACACCCTGTATAATAATTATCGTCGAGTTTCTACGAAAAACAAATAAAATTAATATTGTATGTTTAAGTACTAAAACTAATAAATCCGCCTAAATTAATTTACATTATAGACTCTATAGGTAATACTGTTCTACAGTCCGCGTTCTATTAAGTAAAACTCAAACTCAAACTCAAATTCTTTATTGCATTCATGTGTACATCAGCTGTTACAAGTATTTAAAGTAAGATCCAAGTATTAAGTAGTAGTATTAAGTTTGTTGTAAGATACTCGGAAAAACGAATAACTACCTATTTACAAGGTACACTTTCTTCGAAAATTAAACTTAATACAATCGACAACATTCTGAGAATTTATTATAAATCAATCAAACAAATCTGAAACTATAGTTTGGCTACATATAAGAATTTTCTTTTCAGCTGAAAAAGGTAGTTTTTATACATAAATGTTAATATGTTATACATACAAGCTAAATAATTACAAAAAAAAAGTATAATAAGTAAAATGTCCGGAATTTTTGCAAATGTCCGGATTTTTTTGCAAAATTTGTCCGGCTTTTGTCAAGACTCTTCTTTCGAAACCAATTATTATTTCTTTCTTTCTAATCTATACGTAAAAAAAAGAAAATTGACAAGAAAATAATAAAATCCAAGAACATCTTAAGGATTTTTACAAAGATCCTTAATGTATTTACGATTTCCTTACGACTATAATAATAGGCTTAGTGAGGAGCCATTTTATTGGACAATGAGGGTCCCGTCAAAGCTTTTATCAAGGTCGCCTATAAAAACAGCAATTGTGTCCAAAAAATAGCCGCTTTTATTGAAGATCGACAATGTATTGAAATCGTGGTTAAAATAGGGTTAGTCTTTGACAAATTATTTTTTACTATTCGGATTTCTTTATTAATAATTTGCAAACTAACACCGCTTGGCCTAGTTAGTTATGTAATTAACTTCGCACTTAGTCCTATTCAGTTTTTTGCCTGTCGCATAATTCGTTTAAAATATACAAAGCAATATTCAGTTAATAAAATTTTAAATAATCAAGAATCATTTTCTCAGTTTTATAAAAAAATGTTTTTTACTCGTCAAGAACATTACCAAACTTTCAAATACATGCATACTCATAAATTCCCCATCCTCAACATCTGTATAGAAAGCCCCCTATAAATTCAAATGGCGTACGATATTTCTCGTATTCCGTGGCACATCAATCTATGCCAAGTAATTCTGTCAAGAAACTGGTGCCACTGTAATTTATAGTTCAATTTCTCAAGTTAGATGACCATTCTAACTGTTCCCCGCTAATTGTCAGGCTTAATCGAAATTCTGCCTATTAAGAGTATAGAATTGTATTCAGAAACTGTTTTCTCTTAATTCCCTGACTTGGAGGATCGTCTAGGAACTGACAAGGTTAATGGTGGACGAATTAAACAAAATGGTAGGGGGCTTAATTGCTTTGGTTGTCAGATATGAAATGTTGAATAAGGCTTTGATCGAGACTAGGTCGTAAAATAATACCGCATGATCTTATAAGCTAAGGACGAATATAGTAAATGGAACTGTGTCAAAGAATCATAATAATAAAATTATCATCGGAGTATATAACATACAAAATCAACCTATTCCAACCTATTCCAACCTATTCCAACCTATTCCAACTGCTGGGACACAGGCCTCCTCTCTTCGAGAGGGTGCGGCCTATAATCTCACGGCCCAGTGCGGGATGGTAGATGTCACATGTTTTCGAATTTTTTGTTTTAGGACATTTTTTCGGATTTTTTCCTTCACCAATCAATCATATCATATTTTCGAATCGATGCTACAACATTCATCTAGTTTACGAGATCATTTTGACCCAGTAGATTGCCAGGTTGATCGGGGCTTCTCCGACTTTACGACTTCAAATGTGCAGAAATAGGGATATTTTAGCATCGTAAATTCTTAATTACAGCCAGTAGTCTGGATTCCATCGGAATTAAAAACGCAACTGATGAAGAAATGTGGGAGCACCACATAGGTACCCCTACCTACCCTTTCGGCGAAAATAGGCGAGATGATGAGTTCCGTTCAATTCTTCGGGGTCACTGACCTCACCATGCTCTACGTATGGGTGTAGATGTACTATGTAAATTTTCTTTTATCCCTACATCATTATGGAAATTTGTTCTTTTGAACAATACAAAATAGTCTGATGAAAAGCTGAATATGCGTAAAGTTTGGTATTTCTTATTTTGATGACATAATCACTTTGTGGCTTATCAACAAACTTGGCTCATTGAATATGTTTCGAATTCATAATGTCAGTTAAAGTTGGTACGAAATCGTATCATTTGCTTGAAAAAACAAAATTAAATTAAAGTCGTCTCGAGAAAATGAATTTACACACTGAAAAGTGTATTTAAATGAGAGTTGATATTCATGAAAATCAAACGATAGACTCAATAATACAAGTAGAGTTTTTCAGATACAGCCATCACCACATGTTCAATTATAAACTCAGGATTGCGGGAAAGTCCGAAAGGGATAAGGTCCCGACCTTGGCAACAGGCAACTGAAGGAACACGGGTGGGTTTTAGTCAGTAAAAGTCTGACACGCCCTTCCGTTCCGCCCAGAGCGGGAGAAGACACATGATGATTTCCTAACCTCAAAAAAAAAAAGGCTGTTGCAGTCCACTGCTGGACATAGGCGTCGCCCAAGTTCCATCACAGCCCCGATCTTTGCCTTCCCTAAACTTGAATCATAATCACTAAAAAGATTCCGCAATAAGTAACCACTGAGTTACATCCAACGAGGGTCATTTAAAAAACATTTAACTTGCAATTAATTTGCCAAATTGGGCAAAAAACGCAATTCTCTTTATTTCTTTTTACTTTCCTACCAAGTTCTACAAAGTATTATAATGTTTCAGAATCTTTATGCTAAAATGTTGGAATGGAAAGGTTGAAGTTCAAAGTCATAGGTGAGCAAAAATTCTTGATTGAATCTCAGTTTAACCCTTTTAACCATGCCCAAGAAAACCGCTAAATCTGGGCAAGTGGCTTCTGTGGATTTAAGTTACTATTTGCGTCTTGTATGACGTGTAGTCGGTGAAACTTGGAAAAATGCATGGAAAAGTCACATGACTTGACAGGGCAAGGAAATAGAGAATTTTAGAATTATCAATCAGGTTGTTACTAGAAATTATGACGACACCACAATAAAAACTCATAATCTACATCATATAAAAAATAGCATGACTTATCTTGCCTGATTAAAGGTTAAGCCTTATTTAGAATTATTAGACAAAGGGCTCGTGGAGGGGAAGAGGTTCTGGCTCGTGGCTAAATGATAACAGCCGCACGGGTCGATCGAAGGTTAAGCTACACTTGCCGCGGTCAGTTCATGGATGGGTGACCATTCATTACATATCGAGACCCCTTCGTGCCTCGGAAAACACGTTGGACCCGGCTGATATTCGTAGATCTTTGACATTTGTTACGGGTAGTTAGAAGCCCAAAAGTCTGACAATCAGTCTTACTAAGAGGTATCATGCTATCCAGTAACTGGGTTGTGGAGCTCAGATAGGCACTCGCTCCATGTAAAATACTGGTATTCAGCTGCATCTGGTGACACTGGAAGCTAACCCCTACATGTTGGGAAAAGGTTAGATAGAACCAAAAGTTAATAAGGTCATTTAACAAAAGTTAGGTCAGGTACTATCCAATGCAAATGAACAAGAAAACTGTCAGCTTACCTTTCAGGCCCTACCCTACCTAAAATATCATCTCGCTCGCACCATACTACTCGCGGCCTGAGAGCGAGACGGACTGCTGGCGGCTCTCAAGCCTCTAATAGTTTAGGTAATTGCTTTTTACGGTGAAAATAATGGTAATTTTAAAAAAAACATAATACCTGCCTTATAGTTAGTTCAGTTATTATGTAAAGTTTCATGCTCTAATTTGAAGTATTTTTTTAATACCAGCGGTTTATAGTTCAGTTGGTAACTGTGGAATTTTTATCTATAGAGAAAATTGTATGTAAGTAATCTTGTTTTCGCCAAACATAGGACCTAGCATCAATCCTCAACTGTCAAAAGTCATCTGGAATATAATGCAGCCGTCTGGAGCCCGAGTGAAATAAAATACAAAAATATGCTCGAACGGTTACAGAACAAATTCGTCAGATTTATTTATTTAAAGCTGTATGGGAGATACCCGGGATACCCGTTACTGTATCCTACCTTATTCTGTCTCCGTATGGTGGGCTACTAAAAATTAGAAGTAAGGCGTGAAGTGGCACTGGCAACGTATTTTTTCAAAGTTTTAAGAGGTAGTATACAAAACTCCTGTATACTATCAGAAATAGGGTTTAATTTACCGGATATGTACGTGACGCGGCGACGCAAGCCGCAGCTGCTGGTGGTGCCAAGAGCGCGCAATAACCTGCTGGGGCGCGCACCGCTGACTCGTGCGCTGCGCACTCTCAACACGGTGGCGGATACCATTGATATATTCACCTGTACACTGGGTGAGTTTACAAGGGCCACGTACTGTGTAGCATGTAAGGTATGGTTAAGTACCTATATTTTAAGTTACTCTGTCGCATTAGATTATCTGTAATGGCAAAGGAAACATGTTAAATAAATAAATAAATACTTTAACATTTATTTATTTCAAAATTAATGCTGCAGTATTTTCGGCATAATAGAGGATAATGCTAAGCAATTTGATGTAGGGTAGGACCTTCAGGGTGACAACACACATACATCCTCCTCAAAATAATGTTCTACGTAAGCGACTGCTATCTGGCTCTTCATTCTATGTTGTTTCTTCATCTTGTACCTACTTATACTATTACGAAGGAAGTTTTCAAGCATCTAATCATTCTTTTGTGCATACACGTCATTACGTATAATGCTCCCTCTTAGTTTTAAATTCCATTGAGTACAGAATAAGCTAGAGATTATAATAATCTTTGTAGGTTCTACATTATGGCTTAGTTCAGGTTAACGGCTTGCACTTGCAGCATAACTCAGTATACTCTAAAAGTTCCACTATTGAACAACGTTGCCAAACTTGAAATAAATTTTCAAGGACGTCCAGCGCTGGAAGTCATTACGGCAGCCTTGTCAACGAACTCAAAGTTAGTCATACTCATAACTCACGGACCGAACTCGGTCAACGCGATTGGGCAAACTTCCTCGCAGTCGTCAGTTGAGGAGAGTTCACAATTGTTTCAGATCTCCAATAATTGTTTAAATGGGAATAGTTCATTGGGTTAAATTGTTTCTCGAGAACAGGTGCAGATACCTTACTGAGAAAACGATTGCAGATACCTTACTGAAATTACTTATGCTTATTTTTACAGAAAATTCGTTAGTGTGTGCATTATAACAAGTGTGACAACTTTGGTGGTAAACAATAATATTATTACTATCTGATACCTATATTTTGTTTGTGCTTACTTATCTGCTAGACAGGCATTAAGTTTTTCTGTTTTTAATTGTTGTTAAAGTATTTTCCTTATTTTGTAGAGATGATTCTGAGTAAATGACTAGTTAATTACCATGAATAGTTATTAATCTTTGACATGAGCCTGAAGGACATCAAAATAAATTCAAGTTGAAGACACAGAAAAAACTGTTAGCACTAAAAGCTCCTTTACAGCTGCTAAAAAGTTATAACATTCGTGAACTTTAACAAAGCCTCCATCCACAGCCAAAGCAAGTTTACACATGTGGGTATTTTGTTATTAAAGAGCTCACCCAAAAATGTCAACACAGCAAAACTTTGATTAAAACTTCTCGCGGCTTGAAGTTGAATGGGAAAATTTTGCAGAAACTTAACATACTTCGGGAACAACGTATTCATAACCTGGTTTGTAATTCTGAAATTTGTAAGGCCGTTTGTCCACCACACCGGGAACGGGGACGTCAACGAGAAACAGATGACGACACCGAAGTAGCGACAGTACATTTACTAGGGCGTTGTAATCTGTTTCTCGTTGACGTTCCCGTTCCCGGTGCGGTGGACAAACAGTGGAACTGTTTGTAAAATTGCGGTGTACTTCTCTATGGAATTCACGAACAAGAACATGGTGAACACGAACATCGAACGGTTTGTTCGCATGTGCGTACCACTAACGATCATAAACCACAGTGTTCGTCAAAAATGTTCGTGGCGATCAAATTGCGATTTCATGGCTACTAAAGAGAGTGGGTCGGTTGAACGCGAACTGTGTTCATAAAGGGTAAGTGTTCGCTTTACTAACTTACGTCTACACATACGTCACACACACACGGCTACACATCAAGAAGCTATAGATTTCCAGTATAAGCTGACCTCGCATAGTACGGAAATCCTATGCAATGCGAGATCAGCATAAATAATAATGTGGAATAATAGTGTACGAACTTAATGTTTCGTGTTCGATATTCGTGTTCACCATGTTCTGTACGTTCGTGCGTACACGCCTTACTGTTCTAAAATAAACAAAGGATTAACCAAAGCAAATAAGTAAGAAGATAAACGCAATTAATTTCCTATTTACCATTATTTCAGTTAATTAAACCAAATAATTAACTACGGTGTAATTACTATAGTCAACTGGAACACTTAAGCTGAATTGTAATTAATAGAATCAGATTTGTGTAATCGGGGAATAACTTAGCCTACCGTTAAGTGGGCGAGGTAGTCTGTCTTCTGCGTTCCAATTTACTAAGGATTAGTAACGATTGCGTTATTCTACTGGAATAGTTTAATTTCCCCGCATATATCTTTAACCCTCGGGGTGTGTGTGCTGATATAACAACAGTGATGATCGATCGAGGTTTAATCCTAAGTTTACCAAAAGTTACATAATCAATTGAAACTGCAGATTTATGTGACACCAGCGATCCATCCTCACTTCGCACGGGTTCAATATACCAATTGACATGTAGTCAAAGCATTGAGATTTCTGTGCAATTCCTAAGTTAAATATTTATGTATTATACGCTTATAGGGTAATATATCATTTGTAAGACTATGAAAAAATGGATCCTGAGGACTATGTAGGCCTTAATTTTTTTTATTTTTATTTTTTCTTTTTTTTTTAATGATAATCTGGCACTTTGAGTAGGTAGAACTTTAAGCGGCCTACTCAAATGTCCTTTCTTTTGTATTGTTTGTCGAGTCGTCGAGCTCCATAAGTTCTGAGTTGAGCTACACGATTACTGACAAATGCCTGCACTGACTGGACAAGTCTATTCAAATCTGTATGGTTCTTTTTTCAAAAGCCCATCTCAGACATTAACCTGTATTTACCTCATGTGAGCATAAGTGTCACTAACGAGACAATCGATTTTTTATTGGTATCGACTTCTAAAGGCAAATGAGAGTTGAGCGGCCCGACCTAGATTATATCTGGACTTTAAAAGAGACTGTGACCTCTGAGTTTGTTTCGATATTTTTTCTAAGAGTATTCAGTTGCAAAACACCGAACTCATCTAGTTTTATAACATAATTTAATTTTCAAGAGTAAAAGTGATTTATTGAACCAATTTACATAAATAAATATCATTTATCATCATTGTGTAGTTTAGACGAACTAAGCGGACAAACAGATAGAAACGAAAAGCGACTTTTTATAAATGGTGTTATTCTATGTTTTTTTTTATGCTAGTCATATACATATATAGATGTATTTAATAACAACTAATCAATATGGCTTAGGCACAATGGACAGTAACTTCTTAGTTTTTAGAAAACCCATCTTTCAGGAAGCTGCGCTTGCAACTGTAGATATGTGACAGCCCCTTTGTGTATCGAACAGTAATGTAAAACTTCGGCCGATTGAAAGAATTTTTCATTCTCTCCACTAGTTTAGTCATAGACTTTATTCTACGATAAGGTTACATTTGAGAATAATTATTTGCATTACAAATAATAATTCTCCGAAAGCACGTTAAGCCGTTGGTCCCGGCTGTCATTTGTAAATCTTTGACAGTCGTTACGGGTCGTCAGAAGCCTGAAAATCTGACAACCAGTCTTGCCAAGGGGTATCGTATTACCCAGTTACTGGGTTATAGAGAGGAGGTCAGATAGGCAGTCGCTCCATGTAAAATACTGGTATTCAGCTGCATCCGATTAGACTGGAAACCTACCCTAACATAATTGGGAAAAGGCTAGGCAGATGATGATGACAAATAATAATTCTCGAATTTAGCCAAAATTTTTGCCTAATACGTGCATGTAGAACAAGTAAATGTTCCACAACATTGATCGCAGGCCGGATTTGTACGCGTAATCCATACAATTGGGATTTTACGGAGTAATTTATGTTTATTATGTTGGCTCCCGATTTTGGTTGGTTTATTTTTGGTTTGTACCGAATTTAGAACAGTTTGCTCCGCAATAAATTTACCTTATTGGTCTGGGGGATAAACGAATTATCATGGACGTTTTTTGTGGTTTTATGTAACAGGTAACAATTATCAGCGATTAAATGTTAATGAAATATTCTTTATTCAGATAACTAAGATCCAATGTGTTATTAATTACAAAAACATGACTTATAACTATTGTTAGTAAAACGACACGATATTGGTGATTCAGTAAAATACATTTATTTTATCACCGTCCTCACCATCTTTATTAAAATTGATGAGTTAATGTTTCCCTTTATCACAGAATGGTTATGTATAAAAAGAAAGCATAATATTATTGCCTCTCATTGGGATTAGCATTTGTCATAGAAAATTAGATAATTATAGTGTTAACCCGTCTTATGCCGTAATTATAGACACAATTAAAAATAAATGATGTCTCGCGTGGATCTAACGTTCTAACTGTACGAAGGGATGCTGGATCTCTCAGAACCCCAGGTATAGCTCGAATCCTCCTTTTGCGAAGCAGTAATGCTCGCGAAGGAGGCGGAACGCGTGAGGGAGAGGCAAGGTATGCGCTCTCACACCCCTAACCACCGCCGCAGGAGACGCCCTGAGCGTCGGAAATCCCAGGCGGATTCCCGGCCACCATAGGCGCGGGCTTGCGGACGGCGAGCTACCCATTGCTCGCCGTCCACAAGCCCGCGCCTATGGTGATAAGGACCTGGCCCGGGTCGATGGCGCGTGATGTCAGCACAATCGGCGGGGTCCGCTAGGACCGATGCCTGCCAGGGTTGCGGTAAAGTCCGAAAGGGATACCGGGACCTTGGCAATAGGCAACTGAAGGAACACGAGTGGGTTTGAGTCAGTAAAAGTCTGACACGCCCTCACGCTCCGCCCAGAGCGGTAGAAGAAATTTGATGAATTCCCAAACTGAAAAAAAAAAAGAAAAAAGGTATAGCTCGAATCATTACATACTTAGTATGTTTTTTAATACAAATACAAAAAGTCTTATAAGTACGTCGATAAAAACAAAGTCTTATCTAATCAGTTTTTCGCGAAAATCATCAAAAAAGCAGATAAATAAAAAGTAATTATAAAATTTTATATTCAAAATGGGGCAAGTTGCGAACATAAAAACAACCATTGAATTAATTAAGAGTTCCATAATGCCTTACATTTTTTACGATGATTAGTGGTTGGAAAATCTACTTTATGGGAGTAGGAAAGTTCTCGTTTCGAATGCCAGGCAAAGTACCTACTCACTTCGTGTCGCTGCGCCAGGGAATTAGTTTAGTAGGTACACTAAGGCGATTATCACACTGCACCGCGCTCCCTAGCGTAGCTGGGTCGGCCATAGCACACAATCATGCGCGCGGGAGTCGTCTCACGCGTATATTCTGTTTTACAAACTGATACAATGTTAAGCCAGGTCCACGTGCATGTCCTCTCGTGGACACGGTTCGCATGCATCTTATGACCATAGAGTGGACACCTTCACTTCACGGTTCGTGCGCGTGAGCTTCAATTACGCAGGCGTGGATCTTTGTCGACAACATGCGCGCGTGGGTCGAATATGACGCGTCCTTAGCTATTCGAGGCGCCTAGCGTATACGTGAGCGTGCGCTGATGTGGACTCGCCTTTAAATCTGCCACCCCGCGGTACGTGACGAAGCGCGGTGCTATGTGATAATAGCCTATCCGGGCATTAATATGACACACCAAGATGGGAAAAAGATTCTCACACAGGTATTATGAGTGACAGAGATGACGCTCGACTGCAGCGCTGAAGTTTTTCTAAAACTGATGTATGGTAGGACACACGTCAGTCCTAAAATAAAACCGGCCAAGTGCGAGTCTGACTCGTACTCAAAGGGTTCCGTACAACCGTACAATATTTAGCAAGAAAATGCCGAAAAAAAAACACGTATTTGGATCAAGTTATTGGACTGTTTCGGGAGTTTTTAAATGTAGTTTTTAAAAACTCGCTGAATGCATACCGTCTCCTTTTTTTGAAGAAAGAAAGAAAAATTGGGCTGAAGTCGATCGCTATTATCGTAAATCGTAACTTTATTCATTTAGTTTCATTATTTTTTGTTATAGCGGCAATAGAAATACACAATCTGTAAAAATTTCAACCGTCTTTACGATTCGTGAAATACAGCCCGACAGACAGAGGGCCGGACGAATGGACGGACAGCGGAGACTTAATAATAGGGTTCCATTTGGCACTCTTCGGGTACGGAACCCTAAAAATAGTAGGTATAAGCTGGCCTCGTATTTTATTGAAACTCCGTACTACGCTAGGTCAGCCACAGACGTGCAGCCCCATGTACTGCTCTGTATTACGCAGTTCATCAACACTTCAGCCAAAAGACGTCCTAAACTAAAACTAGACGAAGACTAAGACGACGGACTAAACTAAACTTTATCTTCTGTCCTTTTCTTAATGAAATAGAAAGAAAAAGATGCACTGAACTTAAATTTAGTTTAGTTTGTGAACAACAGAATCGGCACCATTACCTCTCAACTCAGCCAAATATCAAAATATTACTGATGAAAACGAAGTATAGAGTCTCAGAGATAAAACAGAAGAAACGAATGGCTGCCAAATCTAATTCCCGACGAATTACAGAGATACGTCCGCCGGGTTAATCGGATAGAAAAGTTTGAATTCCTTAATAAAACCATATCGTCGTCTCGGTATTCTCTGAACATTTATCCTTTATTATTATAAAATTGGGAGCTGTTCAGAAGTTTTCTAATAACTTAGTGGATTCCTCGTTTAAATTCCAGGTAAGGGACGGGGATCTCAATCAAAGTTGGTCGCTTGAAGCGTGAAGTTGGTCAAACAGCGCGCTAACTTATGCAAAAACGTGTCGTCAATTCGGTGGCGTTAATTGGGTGTGACTAATGGGCTTTAATTGAAGTTGCAGAATAATAGAGTATTATGTACTGGTTGTGAAAAAAATAGAAATCTGGGTGACGAAAATCCTAACATTGAAATATACCTATGTGTATAATTGTATATACATATATATACATTATACATGTTATATTATATTTCGTTTATTTCACTTTAAATACATATAAACTGTATTTTTAAATATTAGAATAAAAAATATATAAAAACATTTAAAAATATACAAAGTAGTAGCCCACCGATATCGGTAACAAGGTCCAAGCTACCGGCGGTCAGGGCTCCAGAGAGAGGAACCTCCTAACAATGCGAGCCGTGTCCAGGAGTACCGCTTTCTGAATCAAGCCCTTAATCCAGCTGCCCAACGAGAGCCTCCATAGGTGTTGGTCGAGACTCTTGGCAATTAGGCCATTGGCTGATACGACTATCAGCACAATGATCGCAGAGTCCACATCCCACATGTCGTCAACCTCGTGAACCAAGTCAAGATACTTGATTTGTTTATCTTTCTCGGCCTTCACGAGGTTTCCGTATATTATATTATAATACATATATATAATTTATGTATTAATATTATAAATTCGAAAGTAACTCTGTCTGTCTGTCTGTATGTTATCTTTTGACGCTTAAACCACTGAACGGATTTCGATAAAATTTGGCAATGAGATAGATGGCATCCCGGGTAAAGACACAGCCTACTTTTTATCGAC
Source organism: Lithophane ornitopus (assembly GCA_948473465.1). Classification (NCBI taxonomy): domain Eukaryota; kingdom Metazoa; phylum Arthropoda; class Insecta; order Lepidoptera; family Noctuidae; genus Lithophane; species Lithophane ornitopus. The sequence continues at coordinate 12,164,887 of OX419622.1, read as the reverse complement.
ATACCACGTGGGCGAAGCCGGTGGCGGAAGCTAGTTATATATATAATCCTATCTTATCTTAATATTATAGATGCTAAAGTGAGTTTGTATGTTTGTAACGCTTTCACGCTAAAACGGCTAAAACGGCGATTTGGATGAAATTAGGCACATGGGTAGGAAAAACCATAGGCTACTTTTTATCCTGGATCCCAGACAAATTCGCGGGCAACAGCTAGTAAAGGTACCATACGCACTTATTTAAAGAAGTTCACGCTTGGCCTCGAGCTTGGTCAAGTACACTTAAAACAAAAAGTGAACCGCATTTAGCATTAAAATAATATGCACGAGGAACTGCACTTTTGGGAGCCACTTCGTTTTTTTAGAACCAGTCAGGATTTCATCAGTCTAAGGTGGCTTAAAAATATCCCCGTTTCAGCGACGTGGAACGTACCGATCAGAGGTCCTAGACAAAGTGACATTCTATCGGCGATAACGATGATAGTGTGGCGGTATCTACACATCGCCACATGCGAACTACGCATCAAAGACCTGACGTTAGACGGACGTCACATAAATCCTGCATCGCGCAATTAAACTTAACCGTGCGGTGGACATATATACGAGAACCCAACATCAATCGTTGGGCAGTTGCCCGCCAGACACAACACCCGTCTGGTTGGAGGATCCTCCCTTTTCTATGGAGTATGAGTGAAATTTACACCCTGTTCCTCATACCCCTAAATTGGTGACCCCGAATATGAACGTCAACGCAGCCTTCGTGCAACTACTCCAGCGTGACGTCATCATCATCACTCCCGCAAGCTTTCAGTGAGGAGCGAGTCACACAGCCAAGCCAACACCCGAGGCGTCAACGGGTATCCTGACCACCAGCATGCAGCGAACGCGCATTCCTGGTCATCACCTTCAGCCTCATCACCCCAACCCACTGGGGAATCACCTCAATCACTCATCACCCCGACCCACTGGGGAATCACCGCAATCACTTCAATCACCACAACCGCCGCAAACAGTTCCGACCCACCGCGAACAATGCAGCACCCGGTTCCGACTCATTGGAACCACAACTGGCACTGGCAAGCATCGGAAGATACAAGACTCAGCCCACTATCGACCTCCGGTCTCCGGAGGGGAGTGATGTGGCGGTATCTACATCGCCACATGCGAACTACGCATCAAAGACCTGACGTTAGACGGACGTCACATAAATCCTGCATCGCGCAATTAAACTTTACCGTGCAGTGGACATATATACGAGAACCCAACATCAATCGTTGGGCAGTTGCCCGCCAGACACAACACCCGTCTGGTTGGAGGATCCTCCCTTTTCTATGGAGTATGAGTGAACTTTACACCCTGTTCCTCATACCCCTAAAATAGAAAGGTCAAAAATTTTATAGGACTGACATAAACTATCGAAAAGCATATGTCAATCCTGTTGAAAGTCGTTGTGGAAATACGAAACGCTTTCGAAGCGATTGTCACTTGTCTAGGCCCTCAGTTATCTTGCATGAATAACTCTTTCGTCGCCTGTTATCAATAAAAGCAACTATGTATCTTTATTTATGGCTATAGGAGTATCGTAATCAACAATTCTGTCAAAGTCAACACCTCGTTGTTGTTTCTGTACGCATTATTGAGGCCCTTTCCTGATTGGATGGTATAAATAGTGTTTACGAATCAAGAGAGGCTATTTCGTCAACGCGAATAATACCAATCGATTAGAATCGGCATATAAATCGCATACAGGATTTGCTGCAGCCATGAAATATCAGCTAAGCTAAGGGTTTTGTCAACGGAGAGATAGACAAAATAGTAGTCATGCAGAAAGAAGATCGCATCGCTTAATATGCTTATTACCTATACCTTCCCAAACGATTAAATTACCTTATAAAAAACGAATCATTTAAATACTAAATTACCTGGTGAATTAGAAAAAAAAAAAAGATTTTTTTTTCGGAGTTTCTAAATATGTATCTCTCTATGCGAAAGAAACAGATACATTTTTGTATTGGTAGTTTATAAGTATAACTAGATAATGAACGTAGAAATAGGTATATCTTATGAAAAAATATCCTGAAAAAAGCTCGCAATTTATTTACAAAAGTCAGACAATATAAATGCAAACAGATTTGTCATATAAAAGGTCGTATTATGTACACCAAATAACAAATAGAACCTCATCAAATTACGAGGCTACCCATTGTAAGCTCTTGTATATATTCAATGAAAAAATAAAGAAGATTTATCAATAATGTATGTTACAAAAATAACAAGGGTAAAGAATAACTTATTGCTTTTTATACCAACCTCTTTGCTTTATTTGGAATTGGGTAACTAACGTATGTGATCAAGGTTAGGGTTCAAATGCTTTATTTATAGAAATAGTAGACAAAACATTGTTTAAAAAGAATAGGCATCACAATATGAGCAAACATACGAAACTCGTATGGGCGTTATTGTCAGCGGATGCACCGAAGCTACACATTTTTTATGCCAAGTTTCCGAAAGTGGATAACAAATTAACTTACTGCAGATAGATTGGAAAGATTATTGCAGTTAATGTTAAGTACTTAATCATTTAATTTTAATCAAAATTACCTCTCGTTATTGGCAAAGATATAAAAGTGTTAGTTTAGTTTTGTCAGCAAGCTATCTTCTTTCGGAGGATAGCTAAGGCGTTCTTCAGACTTTCTCTGCACGCGTAGCATGACCACGACGGAAGAATAGACAAAATGAACAATCACAATCTGTCATTTTATCTATTCTTCCGACGACAAAACCCGTTTCTATGGTGGGTCATTCTACGCGTGCTGCACGACATGATTCGGTACGATACTGCACAGTCAAAAGGAGGATGCATAATACAGTTATTTTATGTCAGGTGAGTCTGTGTGTTCCGGACACTACAGGTAAGTGTGGCGAAGACGAGAGCCGCCACTGCTAGTGGAACCGCGCGCTCGGCAACCTTTTGAGGGAGACGCCGTCATAGTGAGTGAGGCGGACTTGTGTAGCCTGACATCAACCTGTCACTGTCAAAGTAACAGTTTGCACAGTTATCCGTATTACCATTAAAATACGGAATTACGAATATACCAATTGGTACGTAAACATAGTAAGCGTGACTACTCAAAACCATACTCTAATCGTTTTAACTAATAACTAGGTATTTCGGTTCGCTATCACATTTACCCGATAACCATCAACTATGTTACCATTAGCAAATCGTTTGATTACGGTAGCTCAATGTAAATTACATGTTGGAGCTAAACCTTCTGCACCGTTTAACTGTACTGAAATCAATTTTGTATTGGTTTCCTGTTAAATCCTTTACCAGACGCAAAGGCTTCTCAATAGAACTCGGTAAGTCAACTAATGGCAAATATCAGTACCTACTCTGATCGTAGTCAATTGAAATACACATCAATTAATCTTGGAATTACTCGTTTCTACGTAACTGAAAACGTATATTTTTTTTGCCCGTGTCTTTTTGCGATACGACGTAGCAGCTATTTGCACATGCGCAGTAGTAGATATACTGAGCGCGAATAGATTTAAAATAAGCCCGCCATTTTACTAATTTCTTGCTTAGTTCCGACTCGATCTGTGCTACATTTTTATTTCCTCGCACAATAGTAAAACGTTAAATTGTATAATACACGTGCGGTGCACATCGATCCCCTGTCCTGTGCTTCTCGCATCCACCGGATTCCCGGTTCCTAAATCACCACACAGCTATAGTAACTACACTTCTTCTTGATAATTTTTTAAATGTTTTTTATTTATCTTGCCAATTCAGTATAAAATTAAACGAAAACTAGCTTTGCCCATTAAAGAAAAATAGACGTGTCCGTAAATATCTCAGATTATACTAACATTAATTCGTAGATACGAAATAGATTCGAAACTCATCTCCCTCAAGCGGATATAGGTACGTATTCATAAACCCATCCCCGCAGCATCAGAAACTTTCATCCCAGTGGATAACCGTTTATCTGTGAGTTAACCACTTCAGTTACTGATTGGAGATAGCCGCTCTGTTAGCTTAGGATCAGGGTTAGTGGCAGTTGTTGGCTGTCGCGTACATAAGTGTGTTGAAATAACCTCAATTGTACCACGTATGACTTAGATAGATTGACTGGTGTATCGACGAAATTCAAGATATTTTTGGGTTATAAGTCGCCATCTTGGATTATTTTTCGTTGACACAACTGTCAGTAGTAGTCATCAGAATTTTTCGAGCGTTTAAATAGGTACCGAAATAAATTTTCTAAGTACGATTTGATGTCTTCGAAAAGAATCAAAATAATCTACATGGAAATAATCTACATGGATTATTTTTATGAACATTTTTGTACTTTGTTATAAAATATTTGAAATATCATTTCAAATAATTCAAAATATGACGGTCGTGTTCACTTTTTCAGTCGTTGTTCAAAAGTCTATCAAAAAATCTTGCCGTTTGAAGTCAACATTATAAAGAAAATCAACCGTGAACTGAAGCTAGACATCCCGAAATAAGCTTACATTCTCGGACGCCATTCCCAAGGCGTTTAAAGGTCCAAATCACAACATAAATACTTATTTATTTCGAAGCAACGCTATAGAAACCCTTTTCCCTTAGTAAACTTTTACGACTGGGCGAAATAATCAATTGAAACGCTTTATATTTTAGCGATGCGTAGGTTTATAGGATATTTCCGCGAGAGAATTGTGTAATCAAAATTCTTTTAGTAGGTAAAAATGTCTAACGCTATCACTGCTACACAATTTTTGGTTGCGGAGTCAATGGCATGTAACCTGAGTGATTTGGTTTATCCATTGTTCAGGACTTCTTACACTTCTTCCACTTCGATTAGTAACGTTTTCCAAATTGTTTTTATAAACCAGAATTAGTTAATGGGAAATAATAAAGCTTCCGAAAAACAAATTAACTTCCAGCGATCTGAGGTTGACTGTATTACTATCTAAGCTGTGTTAAAATGAATTACCGAAAAAAATACTAAACTTCCGCAAAAAAAATACAAAGTTTCCGAAAACATATAATGTTCTGCTAAAATAATAGTTTTCTTAAGCTCTATAGAAATCAGCTTAATGTCTACTATTGGATAAAGAATAACCGGTGTTGCGTTCGGGTGCAGAGGTGAAAGTGGGTGAAATAGGTTAGGTTTGGTTAGAACTGTCACAAACCACGCGCGAGCCGAGCGAGCGAAGCGAGCGGTGCCGCGGCAGCGGCAGGCGAGCGCTACTTCCAAGTAGCTCGCAGAATTTTTTTCACCATTTTCTAATCCGGGTTTTGGGATGAAAATGACTAAGTGTAGTTTTCGTTAAAACGCAATTTAAGCTGGTGGAAAAATATTACGTCAGCAAATGGTGTATTGATTTTTCGGAATTTTAAGTAGGTATTTTATTCGTTCGTTTCTATAATTGCATTCACATAAAAATTGGCGGAAAATTAGTATTTAAAGCAGTAAATTTCATATTTTGAGTATGCCCATAATTTAATTTTTTTCCGAGCTTTTATTACTACCCTTTGATAATTATAAGGGCTGCGTTCAATTGAGAAACTGATCGTAACAAACGTAAACAAACAACGTATCACAAACGTAATAAATTCTAATAACATGGACCAATCAATTACCATAATACCCGTTTTATCTAATTGGTATTTTCCATTAGAATAAACAGAACAAAAAATACTAGTAAGTGCAATGCACACCATTTTAGCTCTGCAAACTAACCGCAGAACCGATTAGCGGGCTCGCTACTAATTTCATTGGATTTGCACGTGAAGCTATATTAGTTGAATTATAGATAGTAAGTGTAACTATAGTGTTGTATAAGTGATACCCTACCCTTAACTTTTTGTTAATTTTTGTCAGTCAACTTGTACTTAAAGTGAACAGTCGAACACAAAGTGACAAAAGCTATGAATAAATTAATTAGTGAACTGATCCAACAGTAAATTATACTTACGTAAATACTTACTATACTTATAAACTAATCCTCTTATTCTTAAAGTAAAAGAGACGTATAAACGTCGAAAATGTATGGTTAAACAGTTGCTAATTCATAACTTAACTTTATGCAGCGTTTAAATCGTAAAATAAATAGCTCGTGGAATGGACTGCTTTATAATTATACCACATAAAAATGTGCATAACACCATTTTATTAATAGTAAACTTAACATTATCACATTTCGAACTCGTTTGTTTGCAAACCGTACATCAAAATTTAATAGGGTTATAGTAATATCACTGCTTTAATATATATCGTTTTTTTTTATCTATTAAATAATATTGGTACACATAAAAATCTTGGTTTCCTGGTGTGTTGTTTTTTGGGTGCAGCATACTACCTGGTGGAAAACCATGACAGGACTTTACCAATGTCACTTGCCGTGAAACCATTTCGGATCAGAACCTATTGTTCTTTCCAGAACTGGCTTGTTTTCACAAAAAATGCACTGTAGTGTAATTGTTGACTGTAATTTATATATTATTCATTTCATACATTTAATTCTCTTCTCAAAATCGGGAACCGTGTCAGTTTTATTGCTGGTAGTCGTAGTTCATCGCAGCTACTTCTGTAAAAAAGATTACGTTTTATATCCTTTTAAAAGATAAAATAGAAGGTATTGTCGCAAACACAATTCAAAATAATCTACACTTATATTAATATTAAAAAGAGAAAAGATGTGTACATTTGTTTAATGTATGAAATCAAAAACTACTGGGCCGATTATTTATTTATACTATTTCACCTGTGGAATTATATAATAATACTGAAGCTATGTTCACTAAGTCAATGTCAAGACCCGACTCTTGTTTTACCATAGATGCCTTATCGGAACAGCTTCTAAAATTATTTATTACTAGGCTGCGCCCCGCGGTTTCACCCGCATAAGTCTCGATGCTATATTGGCATAAAAAGTATCCTATGTGCTTCTCCAGTTCTATCCATGTGCCAAATTTCATCCAAATCCGTTCCGTCATTTTAGCGTGAAAGTGTAACAAACAAACAAACTCATTTTAGGATTGTCTTACTCATTAGTGGTCGATATGGATGCACTTTCCCGTAATATCAATACGGCCACCTGGGCAGCGGTTTGTTAAGAGACCGGGAGTGGCGAAAGTGACAGATAAAAGTGCGGCGAGCAACACAAAGATGACGAGGTACAACTTCATGTTGGTACTCTCACTCACTTCACAAGAACTGTCACTTGTCACAAGAATGTACTATGATACAAGATGGATTACTTTATATACCCATCAACATTTGATAATAATATGCATAACATTATACATAATTAATAATAAACATAACATATCACATAAAACTAGTTTGTTTGCGATTCGTCGTTCGAGATTAGCGTTCAAAAATTGCAGATTTTCAGCATATTTTGAATGACTTTTGATTTTGAAATTGTACTGGAAGGTACCTAGTCTACTCACCTATTTATGTGCATCGCAAACCCGTTGATTCTTGTAGTGCCAGGTGCGCACTTCAACTTTACAATAATTGTAAGGCTAGCAAAAGTGAATGTAGATAACGCAGCAAGCACAATGAATATAACTTGATAGAACTTCATGTTGTTATTTTATTGTATTCAGTTGTTGAGTGAATGAATACCAATAGGTAATCGGCTGGCTTTTATATCATGAGTTTCATTATTATTTCTATTGTTGGCATTTGAATCTAGTTTTTGTCGATCAAGATTGATGCAACGTTATAAAAAAACGGTAAACATCGCAACCAGTTGTCATGTGTATTTGTTTTTAGGGTTTCGCATCCTCACTATCAAGTCTGGTAAACAACAATAAAGTTTTACCAGGATTTATAAAGTTTTGATGAAAATAATCAATTGAACGAGAATGCTATGACTGCCTCGTTGGTCTAGGTTGCAAGCGCTACTGCTGAGCGCGATGTTATTGGGATTTTCCATCTGGAATTTCTCAGTGGTAAACCGGAGTCTGCATTTGTGCCCGATTCATGGCAATGGACCCGCCCACTAATACATGGGACTTAAACATGACTGGCGAAATGTGGTTGTATTATAGGTATAGCTCTTCTTAACCCTTTAGGGAATACAGGCGTGATGATATGTTATGTTATGAACGAGGGTCTTTTAAAATTGTGAATTTCTAAGCACCGTCAAAAACTAATCTCGATTTGTTCATATAAACAATTTACATTACAATAGTAAAGTACAGTTTCTTCTTACTGACTTCCGAAATTAAAGTTATTTTTCACTTCTTAGTATTTTTTTTGGGATTTGTTTTTTTTTTTAAATGTTTTTATTACCTAACTAGAGCGCGGCAAAAATGCTCAAAATTTCATTGTCAAATTGGCTCGCAGCTCGCGGCTTGCGGCGATGACAGACGGGTGAGTAAGCTCGCCGAGCCATAAGTATGCGTACCTGCTCGCACGTCTATTACCCCCTTAAGACTTTAGCTCAATCTATAGATACGTCATCTAAACCTAAAATGTCCCGTTGGTCTCATGATCGCAAGCACTACTGAGTGTTGGGCAGAGTGTTATTAGGTTATTCTCTATGATTTTAGTATACCTACATTATATGGATAGATGGATGGATGCTATGGATGACCTCTGACCTTTTTTTTTTTGTGGGTGGGATATCATCCAATAGTTCTCCCGCTCTGGGCGGAGCGGAGCTTGTCAGACTTTTACTGACTAAAATCCACCCGTGTTCCTTCAGTTGCCTATTGCCAAGGTCCCGGTATCCATTTCGGACTTTCCCGCAACCCTGGCAGGCATCGGTCCTAGTGGACCCCGCCAAATGACCTCTGCCCTGGGGAAACATTTCCATGCGGACCCCATCACCTGCAGACCACACCCACGTGCGGCTGAAGATCATTGTGTGCCCTCCGGAGCCCGGTGAGTCTGCTGCGGATACGGAGGGATGTTGCATCCTCCCGCTCTCTTTCCGCCACTTCACTTTCACTTTTACACCTTCATCAACATCGGACCCAAGACTTCACCCTCACATTTATAAATAAAAATTTGATCGGTTCAGCTATTACTTATTTATTTATTAAAACTTTATGCACAAGTAAAAAAAAACTACTTTACAGAGGCGGACTAAATGCATTTTCTACCAGTCAACCTTAGGGTGATGTAGAGACAGACATGGCAGGTGCAACATAAGATATAGACATAAGACGTGTGACAAATCGTTATTGGAATATCGTGAACAGTATCTTAGAATTTATAAAAAGGTGATTAGGAACGCTAAAAAAAAGGAAGTCACCAATCAAATTAATAAAGCATCTAACTCTAGCAAAGAAATTTGGAAAATAGTCAATAAAACTCGGAAAAATATTGACAATAATTTTGAAAATGATAATATAATACTTAAAAATAATAATAAAATAATTTGTAATCCTATAGACATTGCTACTATTTTTGCGGAAAAGTTTGACAACAGTAAAGGTGTAAACACTGGTAATCCAGAACTGGCTAAGAAGCATTTAATTGAAAATACTGACAGAGTTGATAAGTCTATGGCTTTTAATCCCGTCATGCCGATAGAGATTTACAAAATGGTAAAGGGTATGGATAGTAAAAAGTCATTTGGACACGATGAAATACCGCTGACCATAATTAAAGATAATATAGATATACTGGCATACCCAATATCTGAAATAATAAATAACTGCGTCAATGAAGGCGTCTTTCCTGACCAATTTAAGTTAGCCAGAGTTCTACCTCTATTTAAGAAAGGTGCTAAAACAGATCCGGGCAATTACAGGCCCATTTCACTGTTACCGGTTCTATCCAAAGTTTTTGAAAAAGTGATCAAATCTAGGCTTGTAAGACATTTGAGTAGTTTAAAAATAATAAACCGTAATCAGTTTGGATACCAAAAAAGGAAAGGGGCACTGGATGCAATAGACTCGTTAGTTAATAACGTGGTAAATAAGCTGAACAATAAACTTAAAGTTGCTGGCTTATTCCTAGACTTAAGTTCTGCATTTGATACTGTAGAACATTGCATTCTAATGGATAAGTTGGAGCATTACGGTATAAGAGAAAATGTTTTAAAACTTTTTAGTTCTTATTTGACCAATAGGAAACAGTACGTCGAAATTAAATCACTTCACGAAGGTGTGGAAGAAATCCATAAATCGAAATCATTTACTGTAACTAGAGGTGTTCCACAGGGTTCGGTGTTGGGACCCATTTTCTTTATAATATTTCTTAACGACCTAACTGAATACATTAAAAACATTTTACCAGAAGCTGACTTGATAATATTTGCTGACGATACGAGTGCTGTTATAGCTGCTGACAATATAGAGACTTTAAAATGTAAATTAAATGTATTAATAGCTGCTTGTGAAAGCTGGTTTTCTATGAATAATCTTAAATTAAATGTAAGTAAGACAAAATGTATGATATTTAGATCTACAGTTAGGAACAAATCTTTAGTAAATGTAGAATCCTTAGGCAGTAAAATTGATATAGTAGAAAGTTTAAAATTTTTGGGGGTACAAATTGATTCTTTACTTAATTGGAAGCCAGAATTAGATTTTATTACGAATTCAATAAGTAGTGCGTGTTATGCTATCCGATCTCTGAGAGATATTTTGTCTATTGATCAACTTCGTACCGTCTATTTTGCTCTAGTATCTAAACTTAGATATAGCATTAAATTTTGGGGAAATAGCTATAAATATAATGTTAAGGCAGCCTTTACTATACAAAAGCGAGCATTAAGAACCATGCTTCGTTTAAACCAGACAGAATCATGTAGGGAATATTTTATTAAACTTAGAATTTTAACGGTACCATGTCTTTATATTTTAGTTCTCCTTACTCACTTAAACAAAAACTTAAACGAGTTTGAAACAGACGATGAAAGAAAAATTTGAGTAGATACTCGCAGAAAAGATCTTGCTACGATGCTACAGGCAAAGCTTAATGTTGTCAAACACTCGTCACGCATGCAGTCTGTCAATCTGTTTAACAAATTACCCGCAGAATTAAAGAATATTCAGAATGTGAACATGTTTAAAAATAAACTCAGGGCTTTGTTAATCAACAAAGCCTATTACAGCATTGACGAATATTATAATGACAAAAATCTTAAAACTAGTATTTTATTAAACTTAAATTAAATATGTGTACTCTTTGACTTTATAAATGTTGTTTTTTTTTTTTTATTCTTTATATTTTGACATTAAATGTATTTTGTAGAATTTTGCTAGGGACTTTGTATACACAAGAATATTAATGTTTGTAAAGTTAGTATTTTGTATTTGGATAGACGTTCTAACTTTGATGAACGGTGAGGAACGAGGTTACATATTATATTATAATTCGTTATGTTGCTTCTTTTGTGTACCTACTGTGAAAATATTTCGACACAAATGTTATTTTGTTATGAAATAAATAACTTGAACTTAACTTGAACTATACCTACATATAACTCGAAATATAATGAATACTAATTAATACATACATAGATACATACATGTAAACAAAATAAACTTAGGAGAAATAACGACAGGTAGAGGAGAAAACGAATCCACTTATAACAATTATCATTGACTTACTTATTTGTCTCTGCTGACGCAAATCCCGTTAACAATAACATAACCATCTGGACATTTGTCGATGAAAACACGGGCGAAAGTGATAGATGCAAGCACAACAAGCACCATATAGCTAACGAGGTAGAACTTCATGTTGATACGTGTTCACTTATCACAAGAATACACTGTGATACGTAATGAACTGCTTTATATACCATATAAATTTAATGTGTATAACATAATTTTATTAATATCACATTTCAAACTTGTTTGCGGAAAATGCAGTCTTACGTCAAAATTTAAAAAGGTTATAATAACCTGTTATAATAACTTGTTTAATTTATATCGTATTTGTTTGCAAATCAATAAATATTGGCACATATTGGAACCTTATTTTCGTGGTGTGTTTGTTTTCCACCAGGTAGCATGCTGGACCAAAAAGTCCAGCATGCTACCTGGTGGAAAACATCAAAGACACAAACTACTAATGCCACTTGCCGTGAAACCATTTCGGATCAGAACGTATTTTTCTTTCCAGAACTTGCTTGTTTTCACAAAAATGCACTGTAGTGAATGATTTATATATTTATTTGTATAATATCCGTTTTTATTTTATTTCATACATTTAATTTTCTTTTCAAAATCGGGAAACGTGTCAGTTTTTATTGCTGTTAGTCGTAGTTCATCGCAGCTACTTCTGTAAAAAAGATTTAGTCTTACTCATTAGTCGTCAATATTTGGCACTTTACCGTAATATCAATACGGCCACCTGGGCAGCGGCTTGTTAGGAGACCGGGAGTGGCGAAAGTGACAGATAAAAGTGCGGCGAGCAACACAAAGATGACGAGGTACAACTTCATGTTGATACGAGTTCACTTGTCACAAGAATGTAGTATGATACGAGATGGATTGCTTTATATACCCATCAACATTTAATAATAATATGCATAACATTATAAATAATTAATAGTAAACATAACATATCACAAAAAAAATACAATAGACGTAGATATATTTAGTAACCTATTCCGCTTGACTATTCTTCAAGAGTCCTAAAAAACCCTGTAAGAAATCGACACGTGTTTTACCTCTCAACGAGGCATCCTCAGGATGACGATTGACCAATTTCAAACCAGAACGCGACGTGTTACCACACCGAGCGCTGGACGCAAAGTGAATCAAATCTTTTTTTTTGTCTAGGGCATCTCATAGTTGATTTTATAAGAAAATCGTAACTATTTAACCGGACTTTCTGAATCAAATCGCCCGTCACCCCCACTTATATAGGATTGCTGCTCGGCGCCGATTTCTTACAGGGTTTTTTAGGACTCTTGAAGAATAGTCAAGCGGAATAGGTTACTAAATATATCTACGTCTATTGTATTTTATAATGGATTTCCGCAAAGGCACGCCTGAATCAATTAACTATAACATATCACATTTAAAACTAGTTTGTTTGCGGAAAACGGACAGCCACAATTTAATAGGGTTATAGTATCACTGCTATATTACACCTAACAAACCTAATATTGGCACAGAATCCTAAAAACATTGTTTATCGTGGTGTGTTCTTTTTTGAGTGCAGCATGGTGGCCTGGCGGAAAAGAAAAAAGCGACTTTACCATTGCCACTTGCTGAAATCGTGATCAATGAATATTTTCTTGAAATGTTTGAATATTGTGAACAATATTTCATTATGTACTAGGGATGTTCACTAAAAAGTGATAATGAGAATGACGCAATGATCTGTTATTTTATTCTTCGACGTAGACCGTTCAGGTTTATACACCTTGTATATCTTTTTTCTAACCCTAAAATTCTGATACGTTAGAAAGTCGCGTACGGCGGTAACTACTGCGTCATCATATTCAAATTTCTGGCCACTGAGATGATCCTTTAAACTCAGAAATTGGTTAAAATCACTACCTTAGGAGCAAGGTCCGGTGATTATGGAGAATGTGCCATCAATTCGAAGCCAGCTTCTTGAATGGCAGCAATCGCAACTCTGGACTTGTGCGCGGGGGCGTTATCTTGGTGAAACAAACAAACAACAGAACAAGTTCCTAAACAAATGACTCCTATTAAAAAAAAAAAACAATGGTAATGATTCTTTTTTTTATTATTATCATATCTAAGGTCTGGGCTATGTCTGCCAGTATTTTTTTTCTTTCCAAGGAGAACGAATCGTATTATGACTATTTATTGAACATGATTCAGAACCTATGTTCCTTTTCCGTGCTAGCTTGTTTTTAGAAAAAAAAATGCACTGTAAATTATTTATATTTTTTATATCTATTTATTCATTTTCATACATTTAATTTTTACGCTAATTAATTAATAATGCAGCTATTTTATATACATAAATGGATGCAAATCTGCTAGTAGTCGTACGCCAATCACAGCAGCACCTCCTGAACAAAAAAAAAAATAGTAAGTATCGAGAGTGGCAAAAGTCATAGATGCAAGTGCGGCAAGCACCACAAAGATGACGAGCTACAACTTCATGTTAATACGAGTTCACTTGTCACAAGAATGTACTATGATACGATATGGATTGCTCTTTATACCCATTAACATTTAATAATAATATGCATAACATTATAATACATAATTAATAGTAAACATAACAAACATATCACATAGAACTAGTTTGTTTGCGGAAAATGCACAGTCTCACGTGTAAATGTAGGTACTATTGACGTTCAAAAAGCGCTGATTCTCAATAAATGATTTTTGATTTTGAGGAGCTCGTGGCTAAGTAATAACAGCCGCACGGGTCGATCCATCAGGTTAAGCTACGCTTGCCGGGGTTGGTCCGTGGATGACCAACGTGACCATTTTAACATACCGAGACTCCTCCGTGCCTCGGAAAGCATGTTAAGCCGTTGGTCCCGGCTGTCATTTGTGGATCTTTGACAGTCGTTACGGGTCCCGAAAGCCCGAAAGTCTGACAACTAGTTGCCAAGGGGTATCGTATTACCCAGTTACTGGCTTGTGGAGGTCAGATAGGCAGTCGCTCCATGTACCTAAAATACTGGTATTCAGCTGCATCCGGTTAGACTGGAAGCGGACCCCAAAATAGTTGGGAAAAGGCTAGGCGGATGATGATGATGATGACTTTTGATTTTGAAATTGTGCTGGAAGTTAATCACCACTCACCTGTTAATATTGAATGCAAATCCCGCCTACGTTTGTAGTGGGAGGTGGACAGTCCAGACTTTGTTCAGCCCTTGCAGCGCTAGCAAAAGTGAATGTAGCTATCGCAGCAAGCACAACGAATATAACTTGATAGAACTTCATGTTGTTATTTTACTGTATTCAGTTGTTGAGTGAATGAATACCAATAGGTAATCGACTGGCTTTTATATCATGAGTTTCATGAATAATTCATTATTATTTTTTATTCGGTTTATATTTGAAACTAGTTTTGGTCGATCAAGGTTGAAGGAAGATCATAAAAACCGGCCTAGTGCGAGTCGGACTCGCGCACGAAGGGTTCCGTTCTATTATCTATAAAAAAGGCAAAAATATCACGTTTGTTGTATGGGAGTTTGTTTTATTCTGTTTTTTTGTATTTGTCTTTATAGCGGCAACAGAAATACATCATCTGTGAAAATTTCAACTGTCTAGCTATCACGGTTCATGAGATACAGCCGGGGATTTGTTTTTAGGGTTTCGCATCCTCACTATCAAGTCTGGTCGCAAGCGCATGAGCTCAGCAGTAGCGGTCCTGGGTTCGATTCCCGGGCCGTAAAAAGTGTTATTGGGGTTTTCCATTTGGAATTTCTCAGTGGCAACCTGGAGTCTGGATTTGTGCCCGGTTCATGGCAATAGACTGGCCCCCTAATACATGGGACTTAAATATAACTGGCGTAATGTGGGTGCATTATAGGTACACCTCTGCGCAACCCTTTGGGGAATACAGGCGTGATGTTATGTTATGTTATGAACGAGAATCTTTTAAAATATTTACATTGTGAATTTCTAAGCATCGTCAAAAACTAATCTCGATTTCATATATACACAATTTACATTACAATAGTAAATTACAGTTTCAGTAAATATTTAACTAACTAATTAAGTCAACTGAGCCTACCGTAGTTTAAGGCTCGGATCCCGAACGATTTGCTAGTTTACTCTCAAATCGGGATTAAGCGACTCAAGGTTAGAGATCAACTATATCCCTGTATCTTCGTTCTATATCCCTGTATATCTAAAGTTTAGTTCTGTGCCTCCTGTGACAAGTGCTACAAGTAAAAAATCAACACTTTACAGGAGAACAAAAACAAGTTTTCAAAAATTCCAGTTCGTGTACTAAGTGGGCTAGGCTAGACATAAGTAACTTATTTTGTAGATAAAAACATTCACTTTCACTGTGCATTTTAATTTTTATGTTACATATAATAGTTCTAAAGTAATTCTTGAAAAACCTGTAAGTTGTACCTTTTTGTATTTCCAATATGTGCTAAAATTACGTTATAAATTATACAAGTACAGTTATATTATGTTGCACTTATAAGTTGTCGATAAATATACCTACTGAAAAATAAAATGTGAAAATTAATATAATCGCTCTTATACCATGAAGCACGAACAAAAATGTGTGGAGCAATTACTTATAGGGGTTACAACTTGACATAATTATATCTAAATTCACGATTTTTTGGCCAAAATCCTGGCAGTTGTATCCTTTTGCACCCAACTATCTCCGAAACTATAGCAGATAAAAGAACGTGAGCTAGACCAAAAAAAACGCAATTTTTTTCTGATAATTTCTATGTAAAAATCACAAAAAGGGTACAACTCGACTAAAATCACTCACTACAGGAGGCACAGAAATTAATATCAAATTTTTTTTTAACTTAATTCGTGAATTAAAACAAAAAAAAGAAGCGATATAAGTAATTCTACACTTACACGAAACTAAAATACTGATCAGCCAAGGAGAATGATTTATCGTATTAAATGACGCTTACCTTCTATTAACATTGTGTAGGACTTCATCTATTTTTATAGATGGGTACTTCACTTTCTCAAAAAAATATTAAATTAAATATTATATATAATTATGAGTATTTCTCACTCTCACTCACTGTATCTCTCTTCGTCAAACTAAATACCTAACTGTCGGTGGGTTGTCAGCCGCGCTCGGCGGCCTGTAGCGCATTGTGAGTGCATCGTGCACGCATCGATCTAATCGCTAAACAGGATTTTGCTGAGACGGTACTTGTTGTTTTTGTAATTATATATAATAATATATACTATACCTGCAGTATTGTCTCTCCTTCTTACTTTAATCCATCTAAAGGTTGTTTGTAAAATATCGCTTTTAGCGATAAGACCGCCCATTGTGTCACCCTATTTAAAATTTCTACATTTATATGTACCATTTTTTATGGTGTACATAATAAAGAGTATTCTATCTATATAACTAAATATTATTGTTTTTTGTAGTACTTTTTTATTAGTACTAGTTTATTTATTTATTGTAATGATTGAAGATATTTATTGGTATGTTGAAACTGTTTGTACTTCCCGTCACTTGTTCTTAAAGGTTCATTAGAGCGTCAGACAGTAAGGGGTCTATTCATAAACGATGATTAAAGTTAAGTGACGTTCAAACGTCAAAAATGTATGGTTAAACAGTCGCTAATCATTACTTAACTTTAAGCAACGTTTATAAATAAACCCCAATCTGTCTGGCATTAATGCCGAAATGATTTTCTTTTATTTAATTGTTTACTTTATATTTTGACAATTGTATTTTGTGATTCACGAACTGTGTCCAGATAAACGTTATTCCCTCTTTCTTTATTTATCCCCATAATAAATAAATAAATGATTTATTTCTGTAAGTAGGTTTCTACAAACACTTTTACACGTCAATCATATTTTTAAAACTAGATGAGGTCGGCGTTTCCTATCTGACTACACTGAGAAGAAAGGCCGAAACAAACTCAGTGGTCACAGTCTCTTTTAAAGTCCAGACATAATCTTGGTCAGATCATGTGAAGACCATGTAGATTGGTGTCTGAAATGGTATTTTGAGGAAAGAACCACACAAATTGAGTGGACTTGACCAGTCAGTGCACGAATATGTGCACTGCAGTTATATAATATGTCACCATGTAATTGTGAACTTCGTTAGTTTATGATCTATCGGTATTAATCCAATAGACCGATTAAATTGAAATTTGGTACAAATATGTATTTCTGTAACCCAAAGAGGGACGTATAACGAAAATAAATGAATTTTGAATATGGGGGTCAGTTTTGGGGGGCCAATTAGAAAATAAAAAAGTTTTGTGACCTGTACCGTGTGACATACCAAATGAAAGGGCTTGTTGCGAAGATATCAAATACATTTTTTTCTATAATTTAAAAATAAATACCTTGAAATATATTTAATTTAAGAAAATTTATGAAAATTGACCATTGCCTTATCTACGAAAGTACTGAGCATAAAATTTTGAAAAAAAATTCAGAAAATAGTTCTATATATATAAATTCCAGGAAAACCTATAAGAAGTCTATGGTCTTAAAAAAAACATGGTAAATTCATCCCAACTCCTTCATTGTGCGTGCACAATGACCTCGGACCAAAGTCTGACACGCACTTGGACCAAAGTCTGACACGCACATGCATTAAAGCCGCGTTTCCACTAGGCAACATTTGGCGCGCGACACGTGACGCTCAACATGTACGGCAACGCTGCACAACAGCGCGCAACATGACGCGCGGCTTGTTGTTTGTTAGAAGCGTAGACGGACAACGTTGTTCAACAAAAGTTCCGCGCTGACTTTCAACATGTTGGGCAACATGTTGCGCGTCAATTGTTTCCTAGTGGATACGAGGCTTAAAGCATTGTCCCGTGCCGTCATGTTGGCACTAGTTAACTATTATTATTTTAACATGACGCCTGAATTTCGTAAAGAGGTTTACAATATTCGTAAGTCTACCTACCTACCACCTCGCGTGTAACACGTACACAATGTATTCAAGTCGGTGACCGAATTTTTGTTAGAAATCAAATTGATTTACTGATCGATTCTATAAAAAGTAAACACTTATAAAAACGATCTACTCTAACAAACATCTTAGGTGCTTCAGAAAACGGTATTTATTATGCGATACAATTTTGTAGGACTTTTTTGCTATGGTACCTACGGTTCCTTATAATAATATATTTATTTATTCATACAACCATTGATATATGTAAAAATACTAACAATATAAATGTAAATGGTAATGTAATGTTATGACATTTAAGGTGGTCGATGCTTGTACAATTATCTTCTCTTATTGTGTGGTCCTGGATTGCCTGCTTAGAGCGTAAGAACCTCTTACAACTTTTAAGCCTACCCGGGGTCGTTAGAAAGTCGCGTATGGCGGTAACAACTGCGTCATCATCTTCAAATTTCTGGCCACTGAGATGTTCCTTTAACCGCGGAAATAGGTTAAAATCACAACCTTAGGAGCAAGGTCCGGTGATTATGAAGGATGTTCCATCAATTCGAAGCCAGCTTCTTGAATGGCAGCAATCGCAACTCTGGACTTGTGCGCGGGAGCGTTATCTTGGTGAAACAAACAAATATAAAGAAAACGCTCTTTTCTTGCTAATACTTTTAATCGGCACAACTATGCTATTTCACAATCAAACGACGACTGACTCACTATTACCATTTTAAAACGACTTTTGCCCCACCCAGAAATAACGATAATAATATCATAACCGTTATTTCTAAGTGTTGCCAAAGTAAAATAATACATTCAGTTGCCATTATGAAAATATATTTTAAAGTTTCTTACAATATTAGTCACTTGTACTTTGACAGTGTTGCCACAGTGGATATTATAATTCGATAATAATATATATTTTTAATGAATTCAATGAAATCACGACACAAACAACAGAACAAGTTCCGAAACAAATGACTCGTATTTAAAAAAAACAAAGATTATGATTCTTTTTTTTATTATCATCATATCTAAGGTCTGGGCTATGTCTGCCAGTATTTTTTTTATAATAATATATATTTTAATGAATTCAATGAAATTAGGACACTCGGCCATCCGACGGTGAGCTAACTCCGAAGCACGCACTATACAATCACGACACTGAGGCAATACATCAAATAGCAAAAATATTCATATTTCTACTCATTTATTTGCGTACCTACCTAAAACAAGATGTTAACAAAAGGCTAAGAGCCGATGTAGACCTCATCAGGGCACAGCAATAGAGCTATTTTGTAAGTCGTAGAAATCTAAATATTCTAATAAAATTATACATTAAAACTGAATTTCATTACATTAGCATAAAAAGGTCGATAACAATTTATTATGTTTAGAAGTTATAATCTAATGAGAGATCATAATATTTTAAGATTAAAAATTATCAATAAAAAGGTTTTTAGCCATGGGTCCTCTTATTTATAATAAACTACCGATACACTTAAAAGAATTAAAAACTGCTACTGGACAAGTGTTACTACACAATTAATGAATTTTCTAGTTCAAAACAAAAAAAAACAAACAAGATTACATTACACATTCGTGACAGGCAATTCTTACCTAGTACCTGTTTAAAAGAGAAACGAGTGTGCACTTCACTTCACTTGTCCTCACGACTGAATCCCGGCCACGGGGCGGTCAATCTCAACGGAGACCGGCCAAGCAAGCAGGAGGCATTGTGCACAAGTGTGCGCGCTAACAGATGCACTTTCTGCTCTTCCTCGGTGCGACGGGACAGCAACCCGACATGACCTGGTAGGGATCAGGCGCAGGACCAACGGCCCCACATGTCCCTCCCGCCCCGAGGTACGGGGCGTCACACCTCCAATCTCCAGGCTGCCATTGAGTAATTCCTAGTGGGAAGCGACCATGAAGACAACGGGGTTGAAACTGATGTTAACTATTTTATAAATACATTAATAGCAATTCGTGTTAACAGTGCTTTGTCCGATTCCTTCTAAATTATAATTATTAACGTCGGACAAGTCAAATTCCGAACCAGAGGAATTTAAAAGTCCTGACGATTGGATGGGAATCCACGGTAACACCATTTTTATTTCTCTTATTGTCAATGTCATTGACAATTTCGTATACCTATTATTATATTACTTTATACGAACCGATAAAAGGGAATAATGACTGAAACTTGAATGATGAAACTTTTGCCAACATTGTTGAAATTAGTTTTAGCATTTATTTATTTATTTTATTGCTAATTAACCCAGATTCTTTAAAATGCCATACTCGTCTTCAAATATATTTAGTTGCCTAATGAATTAATAGGTCAGGGACAAACTTTTAGCGTCTAATAAATGCTTTTTAAGCGACCATATATTATTATATAAACAAGCTACTGTAAATATTATGACTCGGCAACGCAACCGTGATAATTCTTAGGCAACTAAATTTGTGACAAGTCTACGCATTGTCAGCTTCTAATAATATAAGTATGAACTGCATCTAGAAAATAATTTCAACGTACTTACTCTAATTTCATAAAGTCACCTACATGCTTATACGTTAGCTTATGTAATTGATTAATGAATCTACTATAATTGAACATAAAATTACCTTAATATTGTTATCAAATAATGGTAAGTAAATGAAAGCTTTAATTTCATGTAGTCATAGTTGATGACTTGATTATTATATCTACCCCTAATTGGGTTCCAAGTAGTCTAAATATATGGCATGGAAATAGGATGCAATAGCCCATTACGCGTTCTTGCTGCATTATCTTTGTTTTAAATATGCACTATCTATTTAAGAAACCATTATTGACTTTGAATTCGTTCATGTTAAAGCAAAATGGCCCAAAATATCTATTTTCCGCTTAGATTCGTTTTCAAATTTAAGGATTATTTTTATAGTAAAATAATCCAAAACAGCTGGAATTTGTATGCAGCTTAGTATTCTACGTTTGGTCATGCAGAGCAAGCAAGGGCTTGCATTCATTGCAGTTTCGATTTGTGCAACCAATCTCACTCAAACTGAGCAAAATATTTCCTATTGTATGCAAAAAGTTTAATTTTTCGAAAGTAAACTGTTCAATGTCTTGGCCTATTTTAATGCCAGATTTATTGAGATAGTTCTTGAGTATTGAGAAAATCTTCACTAATGGACACGGTTTTAGTTCCTGTAACGGGATTTACCCACTCTAAAGTATCTGTTTTAAAGGTACTGCCGTAACAAATACAACTGCTTTACTATTAACTATTTTATAACGACCTTGATGTAAGTGATATTCTTGATTTGGACTCATTCGTGTACTTCAAATCAAGATAATATCGACTAAGTAATGCTCTTTGGTCTATACCAAAGAGCATTACTTATTACTCATTACTCTGGTGAGTCTATACTCACCAGACTAATCTTAACTATGGTCGTATCTTCCTCAGACGTAAAGTTCCAATTGATATATCGGTTTCAAGGGTAGACGCAGAGTTCAATAAGATTTTTTTTATTTATTTAAAGCAGTACCTAATCTACTTTCAAATAAATCAATGTATGGGAAGCTGCCATTGGTCTTCCTTTAAGTCCGTACTTTACTTTTGCTTTCGAGTATTTCATAAGCTATCCGATCTACTGCCTTTCATCAATTTCACACGTACTGTGCAATTCTAGTTGTACACCTAGGTACATGGTTCACATACATTGTTTACTAACAGCACACGTACATGACTTACTAGCAGCACGCATACATGGCTGCATAGAATTACATGAGTGCCTACGTTAAACTTTGGACTACAGTTCACCTAAATGTGGCTGTACAAGGTAAGATCACATAAGTTTCTACGTTAAATTCTGAACTGCAGCTCACCTACATGGCTGTATAAGATCACATAAGTGAAATTCTGAACTACAGCTTACCTACATGGCTGCATAAGATCACATAAGAGTCTAAGTTAAATTCTGAACTACAGCTCACCTACATGGCTGCATAAGATCACATAAGAGTTTAAGTTAAATTCTGAACTACAGCTAACCTACATGGCTGCATAAGATCACATAAGAGTCTAAGTTAAATTCTGAACTACAGCTCACCTACATGGCTGCATAAGATCACATAAGAGTCTAAGTTAAATTCTGAACTGCAGCTCACCTACATGGCTGCATAAGATCACATAAGAGTTTAAGTTAAATTCTGAACTACAGCTAACCTACATGGCTGCATAAGATCACATAAGAGTCTAAGTTAAATTCTGAACTACAGCTCACCTACATGGCTGCATAAGATCACATAAGAGTCTAAGTTAAATTCTGAACTACAGCTCACCTACATGGCTGTATAAGATCACATAAGAGTCTAAGTTAAATTCTGAACTACAGCTCACCTACATGGCTGTATGAGATCACAAGTGTTTAGGTTGAATTCTGAACTACAGCTCACCTACATGGCTGCAATAAACTATACGCATACACCTCCATAAAGCTCACATACGTGGCTGAACTAGAGTGTAAGTCTATCTACACTATACTCTTGCATCTCTGAACAGCTCACCTACATGGCTGAACCCGAGTGCACGCCGCATAGGTCTTCTATGCTCGTACATCTCTGAACGGCTCACCTACTTGGCCGAACCAGAGTGCACGCCGCATAGGTCTTCTATACTCGTACATCTCTGAACAGCTCACCTACATGGCTGAACCCGAGTGCACGCCGCATAGGGGTCCACACTATACTCGTACATCTCTGAACAGCTCACCTACATGGCTGAACCCGAGTGCACGCCGCATAGGGGATTATAGTATACATTTTATTATATAATAGCTGATATAGTCATTAGATATAGCCCCAATCAACAAAATCTAAGCTACTGCTTAAGCAAACAAACCATTATCAAACCACCATACCGCCACACCATCAACAAACTATAAATAGCTGATCAGGAAATTCAGTGAACGGAAAAGACATAATATATTCAAATTGAAATCTTGTGGCTAAATTCCCAACATTCGCTCGCACAATTTCTAATTTACTTATTCTCCAAGTTTTCCAATGCAATGATAGCTCTATCGAGGAGTTGCCTCGACCAAGAGTACCACGTGCACTGGCCCAACTATTCACTTATTGTTTATAATTAGTCCACTGCGCCGATAACTCTATCGAGGAGTTGCCTCGACCAAAGGTAGCACGTGCATCGGCCCAACCATTTATTCGTTAATAATAATCAGTCCAACGCTACGATAACCCTATCGAGGAGTTGCCTCGACCAAAGGTAGCACGTGCATCGGCCCAATTACAATTAACTATGTTTTAAATATTAACCATCTAGGAAATACGCCACAATGATTGCTAACGAATTATGAGACTACACAATAAACACCTCTCCCCACATTGAACTTATCACGGACAAAAACAATGAACAATATAAAGAATTTATAAAACTACTTACGATTTTACCAACATATGGCTCGTGGTTCTTGTCACTTCTGACTTATAAAGAAAACGCTCTTTTCTTGCTAATACTTTTAATCGGTACAACTATGCTACCTATTTCACAATCAAACGACGGCGACGACTGACTCTGCACTACATTTTACCATTTTAAAACGACTTTTGCCCCACCCATAAATAACGATAATAATATCATAACCGTTATTTCTAAGTGTTGCCAAAGTAAAATAATACATTCAGTTGCCATAATGAAAATACATTTTAAAGTTTCTTACAATATTAGTCATTTGTACTTTGACAGTGTTGCCACAGTGGATATTATAATTCGATAATAATATATATTTTTAATGAATTCAATGAAATCACGACACAAACAACAGAACAAGTTCCGAAACAAATGACTCGTATTTAAAAAAAACAAAGATTATGATTCTTTTTTTTATTATCATCATATCTAAGGTCTGCGCTATGTCTGCCAGTATTTTTTTTTCCTTCCAAGGAGAATGAATCGTATTATCACTATTTATTGAACATCTGTCGTTGGAACCGTTTCGAATCAAAACCTATGTTCCTTTTCCGAGCTAGCTTATTTTTAGAAAAAAAAATGCACTGTAAATTATTTATATTTATAATATCTATTTATTCATTTTCATACATTTAATTTTTAGGTTAATTTATTAATAATGCAGCTATTTTAAATACTAAAATGGATGCAAATCTGCTAGTAGTCGTACGCCAATCACAGCAGCACCTCCTGTAAAAAAAAATCAAATTTATTTTACAAATTATTAAAAAGACAAATTTAAATGATACTGCCAAAAACATAAATTTCAAAATAATTTTCATTATGTGAATTTCAAGACCCGTCTCTTGTTTTCCCATATGTCTGTTTTTAATCTCGTAGACTAATTTGAGAGGTGCAAATGTCAAACAAAATACAATGTCAAATAGGAAAAACAAACAACAATCACTTCAAATGTCAAATTAGTCTACGAGATTAAAACAGACTTTAACGGATACTTTCCAAAATTCATTATTACAAGCTGCGGCCCAGGGTTCCACACGCATAAGTCTCAATCCGATGGCAATGTTGGGATAAAAGGTAATTAACGATCTTCATGTGAAGATCGATGTATTTACATGCCATTTGAGTGAATTCGCAAAAATAATGTTGTTTAGTTTATGTTATTAGGCTATATGTATTGTCCATAAGTACTTTTAGTTTTTTTTTTTACATTTTTCATCGTTTTATATTGTAAGTTAATTTTAGGACCTCGCTATCGCATACACCTGTAATGATAGCTGTAAAGGATTTTATTATAATAAATAAATAAATAAAATTGAGGAGCTCGTGTCTAAAGAATAACAGCCGCTCTGGTCGATCCATCAGGTTAAGCTACGCTTGCCGGGGTTGGTCCGTGGATGGGTGACCATTTTAACATACCGAGACTTCTCCGTGCCTCGGAAAGCACGTTAAGCCGTTGGTCCCGGCTATTATTTGTGGATCTTTGACAGTCGTTACGGGTCCCGAAAGCCCGAAAGTCTGACAACTAGTCTTGCCAAGGGGTATCGTATTACCCAGTTACTGGCTTGTGGAGGTCAGATAGGCAGTCGCTCCATGTACGTAAAATACTGGTATTCAGCTGCATCCGGTTAGACTGGAAGCTGACCCCAAAATAGTTGGGAAAAGGCTAGGCGAATGATGATGATGATGACTTTTGATTTTGAAATTGTGCTGGAAGTTAATCACCACTCACCTGTTAATATTGAATGCAAATCCCGCCTACGTTTGTAGTGGGAGGTGGGCAGTCCAGACTTTGTTCAGCCCTTGCAGCGCTAGCAAAAGTGAATGTAGCTATCGCAGCAAGCACAACGAATATAACTTGATAGAACTTCATGTTGTTATTTTATTGTATTCAGTTGTTGAGTGAATGAATACCAATAGGTAATCGGCTGGTTTTTATATCATGAGTTTCATTAATAATTCAGTATTATTTTTTATTAGGTTTATATTTGAAACTAGTTTTGGTCGATCAAGGTTGAAGGAAGATCATAAAAAAACGGTAAACATCGCAACCAGTTGTCATGTGGATTTGTTTTTAGGGTTTCGCATCCTCACTATCAAGTCTGGTAAGCAACAAATAAGTTTTAACCAGGATTTATAAAGTTTTAATGAAAATAATCAATTGAACGGGAATACTTTGCCTCGTTGGTCTAGGTCGCAAGCGCATGAGCTCAGCAGTAGCGATCCTGGGTTCGATTCCCGGGCCGTACAAAGTGTTATTGGGGTTTTCCATCTGGAATTTCTCAGTGGCAACCCGGAGTCTGGATTTGTGCCCGGTTCATGGCAATGGACCCACCCCCTAATACATGGGACTTAAATATAACTGGCGTAATGTGGGTGTATTATAGGCACCTCTGCCTAACCGATGTTATGTTATGTAATGAACGAGAATCTTTTAAAATCTTTACATTGTGAATTTCTAAGCATCGTCAAAAACTAATCTCGATTTGTTCATTTACACAATTTACATTACAATAGTAAATTACAGTTTCAGTAAATATTTAATTAAATTAAGTCAACTGAGCCTACCGTAGTTTAAGGCTCGGATCCCGAACGATTTGCTAGTTTACTCTCAAATCGGGATTAAGCGGCTCAAGGTTAGGGATCAACTATATCCCTGTATCTTGGTATCTCTAAAGTTTAGTTTAATATCTAAAAGGAATAAGGAAGCTTGCTTTTTTTTCTCACAAATTTTAGAACTAA
Organism: Lithophane ornitopus; assembly: GCA_948473465.1. Lineage (NCBI taxonomy): Eukaryota > Metazoa > Arthropoda > Insecta > Lepidoptera > Noctuidae > Lithophane > Lithophane ornitopus. Next base: position 12,138,150 of record OX419622.1, on the reverse strand, counting down.
AACAAAAAAAGGAACTTCTTCTACACTAACACGAAACTAAATGGCTTGTTGCGAAGATCTCAAATACATTTTTTTCTATACTTAAAAAATAAATACTTTTAAAGATATTTAAGAAAATTGATGAAAATTGACCATTCCACCATTCCCTTATCTACGAAAGTATCGAGAAAAAAATTTGAAAAAAAAAAACAGGGAATAGTTCTATACTTATAGATTACAGGAAAACCTATAAGAAGTCTATAATATGGTCTTAAAAAAACATAGTGAATTCATTCCAACTACGGAACCCTTCATCGTGCACGCACAATGACCTTGGACCAAAGTCCGACACCCACTTGGCTGGTTTTTTTCCGCGCATGCGGAAACTGGCCCAATGATGTTGAACTAGAATATTAAAGCATTGTCCCGTGCCGTTATGTTGGCACTATTTAACTATTATTATTATAACATGGCGCCTGAATTTCGTGAAGGGGTATAAAGAAGTGAATAATCCTGTCAGAAGACAATACAATATTCGTAAGTCTACCTACCTACCACCTCGCGTGTAACACGTACACAATGTATTCAAGTCAGTGAGCAAATTCTTGTTAGAAATCATTTTTTTTTTTTTTTTTTTTTAAAGATTTACTGATCGATTCTATAAAAAGTAAACACTTACAAAAACGATCCACTCTAACAAACATCTTAGGTGGTTCAGAAAACCGTATTTATTTTGCGATACAATTTTGTTGGATTTTTTCGCTATGGTACCTACAGTTCCTTATAATAATAATAATATATTTATTTATTCATACAATATTTATTCATATAATACATTGATCAATGTAAAAATACTAACAATATAAATGTAAATGTTAATGTAATGTTCTGACATTTACGGTGGTCGATGCTTGTATAATTATCTTCTCTCATTGTGTGGTCCTGGATTGCCTGCTTAGAGCGTAAGAAACTCTTACGACTTTTAAGCCTACCCGGGGTCGTTCTGTAATCGTAGAGGATTAGGAGGATCGTGGAAGATCGAGGAAGATTTTTTCCAGCGTGAATGTGACATCACTTGGTACGGTAGATGGTGGTGATAACTAATAATAAATTAGAACATAAATGCAACGTTTTTCTAGCCGTGTTGGTCGAAGGAGCGGGACCAAAAAATGCCAAAAAAATTACTGAACCAACTGATTCCATAATTAATCGTAATTATTTTCAAACGACGCCGGTTATTAGCCATCTGGAATTCTTAATTTCATTGATAAATCCAAAGTAGTAAAAAAATAAGTATAAGTTGAACATCTAATTATTCCGGCTAAATGATTTGACAGCAAATTCGTCAGGGTTCTTTCAAAATCTTCCTGAATAAACAAAGAATCTTATGATAGACTGCACAATAAACTACGTTTATATTAGATTAGAGAATTCATAATCTAATTAAGACGTTAGACAAACAATAGCTTTATTATCCGCCTAATAAATCACGTTTTCCTTTCATTCTATTTAATTTAATAAAAACTGTCGTATAATCAAATTAATAGACGTCAGACTCGTGTCGGTAGGTTGTTTTGGTGGACTAGGTTTCTCTGAAGAACTGAACAAAGTTTAATGTTTTGAGTTTTAGTAGATCTGTCTGGGGGCTTAAAACGGTCACTTTAGCAGAATCATAATATGAAAATATTATGAATCATCGTTAAATGTCGCTAACTGACAATTCATAATATGATCTGCGTGTAATTCATATTACGAAGTAATTCATCTGTTTGACAGTTTTCTATGGAGATTCGTAAAATGGTCCACAAATTACGAATTGTTTATACGTCATATTAGAGGAATTGCTAATGACAGCTGGGATTCAGGAAATGAACTGCTTTCAGAGGAATTGCTAATGTGGCCGGTTTAGGTCCCCTGGTCTCAATCACCCGCTAATAAAGGGAAATATTTAATTGGTCCTCTTAAAACGTATTGATTTTCTAATGATGTACGTTTTTTTTTTAAATATATGATCTTCTTTTTTAGCAATAACTATGGCAGGATTTTTTTAGCCAACCCACTCGTGATATATTTTTTAACATACTAAATTCGATATAAAATACTTTCTATTCATTATACAGATGGGCGAAGGACGTTTCTAGGTCGGATATTACGCCGGTAGTACACCTCCGCCGCGAATCCGTTTCTAGTAGCGGAACATGATGCGTGGCATTGCAATTGAACTACTGCGGTTTCGCGCGCGACGGAGGTGTGCTACTGGCGTAAGACTATATCGACATAATACTGTAGCAGCGGATTACGTGCATGCGTTGTGAAAATCTAAATGTAAATAAACAACTAAGTAAAGAAATCCCATGATATGTGGTCTAAGCACTAATTTTACCACATCATTATACGTAAAAACCTACTTTATGTGCGTTCAAATACTTCTATCAACTAGTTCACGCACTCAGCTAATTAAATGTCGCGTAGAAAACGTTTACCTGAAAAATAGAATAATCGTTTAATTGAACAGAACTGAAGGTACTTGAAAACTATGGGTCATATTCTCGGTCGTATTAAGGGTGAAAGAGTAAATCAAAACCATTTCCTCTGGTCAATCAATAACCAACGGATGGTTACTGGGTTACGGTCTTACTGTTTTTGGCTGGTTGCACGTTGGCACGACCTCTTCGAAATCATTTTCCGATGACTATATGCTCTTTTAATGCTTTTTTATAATTAGCAAGGTTGGTGGTAGAAAGTCGCTCTATAGTGCGCTGAATGTAGGCTATCGTCATTCTTTGAATACATCATCATCTAATAGTTCATGGTCGAAAGAGATCTATTATGCCATTCAAAGTCGCGGGACATGGCGCTGGCGTTGCGCCGCTGTTTTCATATTTCGCCTGCGCCGCGCCCGCGTCTCTGTGCTGTACCTGTGTATGTTTCCCGCCTCGTCGCTCCTATAAATTTTCTATGAAATATGAAAGGAGCGTCGCACCGCCCGCGCCGCACCGTTGCCACTCGCTTCTTGTGTATGTTCGGCGCCTAAAAGCAGCCATGCAGTGCGTTGACGTAGCGTCAAATGCTCCTAGTAAGTACAAAACAAAGTAGGAACAATTTAAGTAACCTACGAACTGAAACTGGTGAAACGTCTGCCACTACGATGGGGAATCCGGCCCAATGATTGATGCTCTGTTGGTTTAATTAATCTTGCTCAAGTCGGCCTGGCTTGATTACTAAGAGGTAGCTCTCCGAATATTTGTCGTAAAGTGTCTACTATATGGATGGAAGGAATGCTGGCCGAAATTGTAACATTAATTTTGTGAGCCACGTAATTATCTATCAATTCAAAAGTTTTGTAATTGAGTTATTAAGTTCTTGGTTTAAGTAATTATTTTGTTGAATTAATCATTGGGGTAAGATTTAGAAGTTTCAGTTTAATCCTTAACATGCTTGGAATTTTATTAACGAAGTTAAGGAAGAAATACTTCTTCATCATTTTCGTCGTCATTCAACTTCAAGTTCGACTTCTGGCCTGTGTCCCACTGCTGGGACACAGGCCTCCTCTCTGGCAGAGGGAGTGGGCCGTAATCCACCACGTGGGCACAGTGCGGGTTGGTAGATGTCACATGTCTTCGAATTTTTGGTTTCTTGTTTAAATAAAATATGTACCAAAGTATCTTTATTCTTTGATAAGTACTCTTTGAAAATACAATAACATCCTGTTTAAATTTCATTCAAATAGTAATTAGCATCGACGGGCTGTCTGACCGGCGCCGTCGTCGTTTTTGTACTTGATTTGGTTATTGTTTACAAACTACCTCACAATGTTTTTCTATGTTTTAAGGTTCTTACATACGGGCGCGACTTATCGCGCGACGCGACTTTTAACAAAACAATTTCTGGGAAAACTTCAATGTGAACAATGCAGCGGCGTCTCGTCGCGTGACAAGTCGCGCCTGTTTGTGGGAGCCTTTTACTATACATTATTATAATACTTCATTATAATGATTGCTTAAAAGTGTTTCAACATCCGGACAAATCTATTGAGGTTTTTGTGATGTTTCTGTTAATATTTTGAATTAATAAACAATAAAAAAAACTATTTTAATAAAAGATAACATTCTAAAATAGTTTTGATTAAAAATAAATATGTAAAATAGCTAAGCTGACTGGTTTAGCTTCAAACGAACGCAATAAAGTCCAGATGGTTGACAATACAACAACATTCCTGTCGCGTCGGCGTGTCCTATAATCGTTTATAACATAACTCTATCTATGTATATGTCGCAGGGAAATGGGGAAACCAGGGATACCACGAAATCACGGTAGACGTCGAATATTCTTGTTTATGAAGACTTCTCACTAAAAATGTTTAGTGATATGTCGTTTCACGAAACTAAATCCAGTAAAATGTCAAAAAGCGGACACTAGAGAATAAGATTCTAGTACCGGCTTGGGGCCACCTGAGCACAGTGACGACGTATTTTAACTTGTGTTTTGACGACGACACGGTTGGCGCAGTGGCTGAGCGATGGACGGCGCAACGTGTCGCGGGTTCGATCCCCGCACGGAACAAATATTTGTATGATCTGCAATTAGTTGTTCCGGGTCTGGGTGTTAGTCTATGTGAGTTTCTATGTTTGTAAACGCACCCACGATACAGGAAGAAATTCCTAGTGTGGGGCAACGTTTAAAAAAAAAAAAAAAGAATCAACTGTAAAATCACATAAATTACCTAGCTAATCAGCAAAATTTCGTATTATACATAAACCTCGAATACATGATCGATACTGGGTTCAGTAGCCTACTAGAGAGTGCGTTTGCATGTTGTGTGATTTTTGTCGCAGTATTCTGTCTTTTTACAAGGGGCTATATAAAACAAGTGTACGAATAGGCTAAGCTGCTTCTTGAGTGACCAGTTCTCTACATTATGCAGATCATTGCGTGCGTTGGTGAGCACGTTCGCTCTCGGTTATCAATATAATATTTACGACAGTCATTCCATGCAATATATTGCTATTCAACAGCATTTGTTTAGACTAGAAACCGATTCAACCTATACCCCATTTGAAATAAGATTAGACATTAAAACAAACCCTTTTACAGTCCGTTCAACCGATTTTGACTTCTATACCGTAGGCATAAGGATAGCATTAAAAGCAAAAGAAGTTACACAATACCAACTATCTACTGCGGCTGCCATTTGTCATGCCACCAACGCAATAGAATTCAAAATCGGTTGAACGAAATGTAATAAAGGCTTATTTTATCTATACGTCTAATCTTATTTCAAATGGAGTATAGTTGAGAATATGATGAAAGTCAGGGGAAGTGAGCTTAGAGTAAGCTGTCAATGCCTAGCAACAAGCATCACACATGCATCATCACATCAGCTCACTAAAATCTCGCTTCACGTAAGTTTTCAAAATAAGACTTTTCCAGAATAGACTGGCTGGTGAGATGTGCTGGTGACGTCATGTTATGTCAAATTAATATAACCACAAGCCACTTGACCAACTATGATCTATCAATTGTAACTCGTGTAGCGATCCGGCAAATGTCACGCAGCAAACCGCTGCTTAATATGGCGTTAATTGTTGCCTGAATACTCAATACCTATGTGACGGAAAATATACATAATCATAACCATAATCATTTATTAATTTGCGAATATGGGTACAAAAGAAAAGGTCTTACACAAACAATAGTGTCCATTAGCCACATCCTACCATAAAGCATGCAAAATTACAAATACACAGGTATCTATGAAAATACATATTATTAACAATAGAAGACATTATTTAAAAATATCATTAGGAGTAACATTATATAAGTCTGTCCTGTAAATATTCAGTGACAGAGTAATATGCTTTTTTTAGTAACAGTGTTTTTATATATTTTTTAAATATATTAATATCACTTATCTCCAGAAGTGAGTTTGGTAAATGGGTGGGTATATATACGTGGAGCCATATATAATATACTTTTATTTAATAACGCTGTTTTATTGCTTGGTAAACATATATTGAATTTATATCTTTTGTTTTGTAACTTATTAAAGTAGTTTGTATTTTGCCTAACGAACATTATAACCTCTAATATATATAAACATGGTAACGTGAGAATATTTAATTTAAAAAAAACTTTTTACAAAAAAAAAACAGGTGTGGTGTCTTTGCTTTTCAATTTCCGTTTTTTGCCACCGACTTCCGTAATTAAAGTTATTTTTCACTTTTTTAGTGTTTTTTTTGGAAGTCGGTTGTTTTTTTTTTGTAAAAAGTTTTTATTTTTCACTTTTTAGTTGTGGTACCTACCCCACACAAATCCGAATACCACTACCTGCTATGTAAATAACAGGGAAGGAGTCAAACAGGATATCGTCTAGATAAACTAAGTGGGAAAAATACGTAATATTGAAGCTAAGTCAAAAATTATGCAAGCAAAGTTATATGGGACCACCTCGGAAGCATGACCTACCAAACAAAAAAAGAATCATCAAAATCGATTCATAATTGGCGGAGTAATCGCGTAACAAACAAAAAAAAACATACAGATGAATCGAGAACCTCCTCCTTTTTGAAGAAGTCGTTTAAAAATGATGGTCTGCAGCTGTCAGTTACTTTTATACTGGTTATGGCTCGTATACATTTATTCTGGGCTTTACATACATCTCTGTCATTATTATCAGGAATATTTTAACTACTGTGGGGGTACTATTATATGGGTAGTGTTGGTCATTAAGCAATAGAAAAACCGTTTGCAGTTAAGATCAAATTAATCACATTAGCAATTCACACTGTAGGTACATGAGACAACTTTATAGAACGCGCGACAATTTCTAACGTTTTCAGTGTTCACTGCTTGACCGCCGCTGAAAAACTGCTCAACACTGGTCGAGCGTTATGTTGTAAACTCTGTCTAGCGCCGCTAGGAGGTGCTGGCGCCTCGATTAGTCAAATCAGTGACGTATTTCCGACACAGCCATCCTGCTTGCACTCGTCCTCGTGTGTTAAACTGCAACTAAAACTCAACAACAGTGCACATGCAACATGTTCGATTCGGCCAGTTCTTACCATTTACGACTTCCGACTTTTGAAATCAGAAAACAATCATCCTCAATATTTTAATTGTTTTAGGAAAGTATTCAATCAATCTGCCTAGCCTTTTCCCAACTATGTTGGGGTCGGCTTCCAGTCTAACCGGATGCAGCTGAATACAAGTATTTTACATGGAGCGACTGCCTATCTGACCTCCACAACCCAGTAACTGGGTAATACGATACCCCTTGGTTAGACTGGTTGTCAGACTTTCGGGCTTCTGACGACTCGTAACGACTGTCAAAGATCCACAAATGACAGCCGGGACCAACGGCTTAACGTGCTTTCCGAGGCCCGGAGGAGTCTCGATATGTGAAAATGGTCACCCATCCACGGACCAACCCCAGAACCTGATGGATCGACCCGAGCGGCTGTTATTACTTAGCCATGAGTTCCTCCTCAAGTATCCCTTTCCTTCCAAAGTATTACGAAGAATAAATGAACTAAACAAAGTTTAATTAATCATAGCCAAAATCATCAACCAGAACCATGTACCTTTTTTTTTTTATTGTTTTGGAAATCATCATATGACTTCTCCCGCTCTGGGCGGAGCGGAAGGGCGTGTCAGACTCTTACTGACTAAAACCCACTCGTGTTCCTTCAGTTGCCTGTTGCCAGGGTCCCGGTATCCCTTTCGGACTATTCCGCAAGTCCGCAACCCTGGCAGGCATCGGTCCCAACGGACCCCGTCAGGTGTGCTGACATCTCTTTGAGGCGCGCGTGGAACACGACGCGCCATCGACCCGGGCCTGGTCCTTATAGGACGGCGAGCTACCCATTGCTCGCCGTCCGCAAGCCCGCGCCTATAGTGGCCGGGAATCCGCCTGGGATTCCCGACGCCCAGGGTGTCTCCAGCGGCGGTGGTTAGGGGCGTGAGGGCGCAGGCTTTGCCTCTCCCTCACGCGTTCCGCCTCCTCCTTCGCGAGCATCACTGCTTCGCAGAAGGAGGTGACCGCCTCCCAAGAACCATGTACCTACCATCGTTTTTCACATTAAAAATCATCTTTTTCAATAAGAGCCTTAGCTAAACACTTAGAAACCCATACACAAGTAAACCACTTTACTTTAACGCCACAGCTCTCCAGCCGACCAGCAATCACATTCCTCTCACACATCCAGCGCATAGATACTGACTAACTAACTGCGGTCTCTCCAGAACCTCTGCCAGAGTTAAACTGAAAAACCGTAATTAAAATAAAAGATAAACTAAATCAGGACGTTGATTCAAAATTTTGGATACCTAGTTCAAAGTTATAAAGGAGCTAAGGCCTCTCAAGACAATCAACGTCCAGCATATCATCGGATTTGTATGAGTCAGCAACAATTTCCGCCAGTTCCAAATCCAATATCACCAGCATCCTAAGTCTACACTCACTCAAATTCAAATTGCTAAGTCATATACGCAGGACATATATCCACAGAGTAATAATTAACTGTCAAAACTTTGAGCACTAAGCAATTTCATTTTAATAATAATATTTTTATTTTTTTTGTGTGGTATCATGGATTCATGGCGTGTGCTAGCTGACATATGGCTAGTAATTAGATTTATGTTTTTGTGTTCCGTAATGTGAATGATTTTGCATACTATTGAATAGAATCATTTTTTTTTCTAACAAAACAGACAGCTGTGCTGCTGGGGAGTTTGTTACGCCACTTCTTCATCCCAGCTAAAGCACTAGGAAGCGTTGAAGAGTGGGCATTTTGGGGGACTGTCTTATGTAATTTTGACGTTCGAAAAGTGAACAAATGTCACAAAGTGTGAAAAAATTCTCAGCCTAGTTTGAATAAATGACTTTTGATTTTGATCAATATCCTGGTTAGAGTTTTAGCCCATAAAGGGCCCGTTCTCGCGTGCCACAACCACACCACATCGCAGCGACAAAATGTGGACAAGCAGTGGACGTGTAATCACTGTTGCTGCAACTTTTTGCAGTTGCGATGTGATTACGTTGTGGATAGTGTTTGCAGACTACTAAATATTCTTCGAAGCCTTGGGATTTAGGCCTGTCAGACCCAGAAAATTCGGATATGGTAGTATTGTAAACTATTTGTCAGAAATCAATAATTTGAAAATGTTACTTATCATAAAACCAATCTCATAATTTTGCGAGAGATCAAATTCACACGAAAAACGACCGTTCTCGACTATCCGGGATATAAGAGGTCGATTTTATGGCATCCTTAAGTGCTTTCTGACCGTCATTTTCTTTTTTCAATCCTAAAAACTAGCCCCAAAGGTCGATGGGCCACCTGCGACTTTTGCATGTTCCAATCAAAACGTTCTGATGTTATGTTTGACCCTTTATCTGCCAATCTATTATGTATCCAACTAATATTATAAACGCGAAAGTTTGTAAGTATGGATGGATAGATGTTTGTTACTCTTTCACGTAAAAACTACTAAATGGATTTGGATGGAGAATGCCAGGGCTTCCTACAAGACTCGGCCAGAACCGACAAAGATGAACTATATTTCAAAAAAAGGGGAAACATATATAGTATTCGATAGTATAATTAGTTTTCTATTAGAAGCATACCAAAAAAAGTTATAGTTTTATAAAGTTGACCACTTGATACTTCTGATTTTAACGATAACATGAAATAAACGATTAAATTATTAATTAAAATATGACTTTTAGTACATTATTCCCAGTTTCAACAGCCAAGCAAAATTTTATAAAAATAACACAGCAATAAAAAACACCAAACTCAAAAAAATACGGAAATATTTCATTAGAAAATACGGAGAAGTCAAACTTGTTGATAATGACAAATGCCAGTTAAAGTTTTACATCAAGTGTTGTCAGCACTATAATTACTTTATTAGGAATAAACCATTCTAAACGGTATCGATAATCGAATAAAAAAAATATGTTTTATTATTACACTACTATAAAATATAATATACTTATTCAAAAATATAACTAAACTCTATTATTATACAATTACGAGTTACGATTTATGTAAGTAATAAATTCACTTACGTATCTTCATATTGATATTATTGCAATCGATTTGCATGTGCAATTTCTAATTAAAATTGAAGCTATGAAATGTGTTGTTAAATTGAATAACTATTTAAAATGGCTTTTCAACGGTGTGGTTCTACAGATTTTATTTATATTGTATAATTCTTACAGTTTTTTATTATGAATTATCATTATTATAGAAAGTCTGTCCGACACTACAAACAATTCGAGCCGATTTTTGGCATTGTTCTTTATTTCAAGATTCCTACCTACTTTATCTCAAGATTCCTTCCTGCGGTTACCCTAATGTCGCCAACCCAACTGTTACTTTTACCATTTTCAACTATGTTGGGGTCGGCTACCAGTCTAACCTGATGCAGCTGAATACCAGTATTTTACATGGAGTGACTGCCTATCTGGCCTCCACATCCCAGTAACTGGGTAATATCCAACCGTTACTATTTAAAAGGGGCGATAGACGTGCGAGCAAGTCCGCGTACTTATGGCTCGGCGAGCCTACTCGCCCGTGTGTCATGCTAAGTACGCGGACTTAACCGCCGAGTAAGTTCGTCGGCAATCCAACAGGTTAGAAATTTTGCTAGTAGCCCACCTTGGCTCGTCGGCTATCACAGCCAATTTGACAATGAAATATAGAGCAAGCTTTATGTGTACTTAAAGTACGCACGTCTGTCACCGACGACGAGGCGAGTAAGGTCGCGAACCTAAAAACCGCGAACTTTGAAATTACGCACTATCACCCACCCACTTATACATACATAAATACATAATGAATATTGGAAGCCATCCAACGTCTCCCGATGGATTATTCACAACTCGACTGGAAATAAGAAGTCTTACAATCTTTTTTTAAAGAGCAAGTTTTAAAAACATTCTTCGAGAGGATTCAGGTCAGCTGCATGAATCTCTGCAAACTATAAAGTTGATAAATCTTAACTAGATATCTAACCGAGTTTGCACCTAATTTATACTGTGATACCACTTCTAGATTCTAGATCTACCGACACTATATTCATGAGGCGTACTAGGGATCCATATTCCCTGAAAAGGTAAACAAATGATTGAATAGAGAACAGTGTTCATTCAGCATTAAAACAATTCTGTTACGTAACAGTTCTAGTCGAACACAAGTACTTTGTTATCAGCTAACATGCTATGAATAACGATATTTTGTAATCCAGCGCATCCTGTCAGCCCCGCTCCCAACCGCTACCAACCGCTACAAGGTTGGTTTCCACTAACGGCATATATTTAATCGAGCCTCAAATAATTCTCATTTGTTTTCTTAAAAATATTATGAACCTCATGAATGTGCCCCTTTTTTTGAACCTCTAGTAATTCCAGTTTTGGGTTCTTAAAAATACTAAATTAACCAAGTAACTGCGCCCAATTAAATGTAGGACACGCCGGCCGCTTCAGCGGCAACACTCGCTTCGCTCGCTCAGCTCGCGCGTGGTTTATCGTATTTCTATCATAACCTAAACCGTTTGATCGGGGTATCGTAGCTTAGTTACTGCACCAACTGTGAGAAAAGATCGGGTATTTAAAAAAAGAGGCTCATTTATTTAAAAAACAGCATAATTTTTAGAGGATCAAATTTTGTCTTGCACTCAAACGCCCGGCAACCATTGTTGCCTCAAAATTACATGGTTGGGGCAACCATGGTTTCTTCAAAGCTACGGTCCTTTAAGTGCTTACCAACCAGTCCATAATGAGCAAAAATTACCTTCCTATACCCGAATAGAAGAACGCTATTATTTTACCTTACTAAACTATAAAATTCAGAACCCCACATTTTCCAGTAACCACGATGTTATCTTCCTATCCTTTATCCCCCTGACTTTCCCCAGTAGCCCCACATAGATGAAACTATAAAGACACATACGTAGGTAGACGGGCTAATTAGGCATCCTATTGCCGGCCATAGCTTTCACGTGCAGTTTGAACACGCTGCGATCATCAGATTGCACGTCACTACCGACTTTAACACGGATATTGGGAACTACTGGAAGTGGCAGAATTATTCTGTGTACAAACGTTAGCGTCTTGCGTTCAACTTACGAATGCAAATAAATGATAAAAGATTTCAAAATTAGAACTTGCTTCCATAAGCAAGTTCTTATTTTGAAATGTTTTATCAAAAAAATTTGGAAAAAAGAAAATTTGAATTTCGCGGGCCGCCAAATTAGCCCGCCAAATTCAAACGTTTTTTTCATTTTGCAGGTGAGTGTCAGGTTGTATGTTGATGAAAATATGATTCGCGACCGTAACAAATATGGCTTTACAGAAATAAAATCATTAGAATCAGCAATACAACTCCTTAAGTTGATTGATTGATGATTTCATTAAATAGTCATTCAATGCAATTTTGAAATTTTTTTTCACTTTGTATCATTGATTAGCACCAGTGATGATAGATACATTATTTATTAGCAAGACTTGAATCAATATGCATTTTAGGCAAACCTAACTTAAAATAACCTACTAACTACAATCAAAACTACTTCCATCTATTTCTTTATCTATTCAAATAGTAAGATATCAATAGCACAACCACATTTCGTAATAAATAAAGGATGTTGACTAAATCAACAGCGTCCTCAATTTCGCCTGATTCCACATAGAGCACCCTTTGCCTAATTAACTGGAAGACCATTCAATACATCAGAACGTTTCGGGTTCACTTAACACACTGAATTGTTTGATCGGAATGTATTACCAAGGGTTTCTGTCAAGGCTATTTTGGAATATTGAAAAGATCAATTTATTGGACGGCGAAAACCTCATTTTCAGATCACTTCACGATCTAGTTTTGGTTAGCAGATTGAGAGTTATGATTTTGAGCGGTATGTATGTGGGTATGTTTGTTTATGTGTTCCCTCATAACTTCCAAACTACTCATCAAGTATCGTTGGAACCGTTTTGATTAACCGCTGGTTATAGCTATGTGACGTTACATTAAATTGAATATGGTGTCCTCTAGAGGACATAATTATAGTCATGTACTTAAAAAAACGTTTTTTTGCGACCTGTCATTTTGAGCGTCTGACACGACTTCACGAGACAGAACTAAGCTGAACGATTTAATACAAAACCAACAATTGAACTCCAATAATTTTCCAAAACTCGTCACATCTAGTCACACGCATTCAGTGATAGTTCCCGCTTGATTGATGATGTGGCGTATCAAGCCGAGTGATGCCGGGATCATGGTGCTAATGATTGATTACTTTGCAACGTCCAAGCTTCTTGACTACCTTTGAGCTTTCGATGTCTTATTTTCCTTGATGAATGTAGAGGAGGCAAAATAAATGTCATCGGTCAGATCAAAACAAATAATGTTTTGGCCTACCCTAACGTTAAAAAAGAAGATGTTTTTATTTGTTCTTAAGATCCATCAATCTGCCTTGCCTTTTCCCAAATATGTTGGGGTGGGCTTCCAGTCTAACCGGATGCAGCAGAATACCAGTATTTTACATGGAGCGACTGCCTATCTAACCTCCACAAACCAGAGTTTGTTCTTAAGATACGAGTGAAAAAAAGGGTAGGCTAGGATATTTTTGTAGATAATATGATTAATAAGCAAAACTTAATCATTTTATTTTTTTATTTGGTTTATGTAATAAATATAATAAGTATGCACAAGAAAAAAAACGGTGAAGGAAAACATCGTGAGGGAAATCCCTTTTTTTTTTCTTTTTTTTTTTGGGTGTGAAATCATCAAATGACTTCTCCCGCTCTGGGCGGAGCGGAAGGGCGTGTCAGACTCTTACTGACTAAAACCCACCCGTGTTCCTTCAGTTGCCTGTTGCCAGGGTCCCGGTATCCCTTTAGGACTATTCCGCAACCCTGGCAGGCATCGGTCCTAGCGGACCCCGTCAGGTGTGCTGATATCTCTTTGAGGCGCGCGTGGAACACGACGCGCCATCGACCCGGGCCTGGTCCTTATCGGACGGCTAGCTACCCATTGCTCGCCATCCGCAAGCCCGCGCCTATGGTGGCTGGGAATCCGCCTGGGTTTCCCGACGCCCAGGGTGTCTCCAGCGGCGGCGGTTAGGGGCGTGAGGGCGCAAGCTTTGCCTCTCGTGAGGGAAACCCCTGAACGATATTTCTCGAAGGTATGTGAAGCCAAGTCATATGCTCATGGACGGCATAAAACTCTGACACTTCGTTAGTCACTAACCAAACGCAAAAGAAAGACCAGTATATTATTTAGAGCCTGTATTTAGCAACAAAATAATTAATTAGATAGTTGATTGCTTTTTAGCTTTGTACTGAAACTAGATTGACTGCTACATAATACCTTTGTCAAACGTTTAAATTTACTTCTGTTTACCAAAATATATTTTGTGACTGAACAAGTCTATGAATAATATTTTACCTTCTAGTACAATGATAAATGATAATGATAATGATAATGATAATGATAATGATAATGATAATGATAATGATAATGATAATGATAATGATAATGATAATGATAATGATAATGATAATGATAATGATAATGATAATGATAATGATAATGATAATGATAATGATAATGATAATGATAATGATAATGATAATGATAAATGATAAATTATTTATTTTCTGTAAGTGGATTTGTACGAACACTTTTACACGTCAATCACATTTTTAAAACTAGATGAGGTCGGCGTTTCCTATCTGACTACTCAGAAGAAAGGCCGAAACAAACTCAGAGGTCACAGTCTCTTTTAAAGTCCAGACATAATCTTGGTCAGATCATGTGAAGACCATGTAGATTAGTGTCTGAAATGGCCTTTTGAGGAAAGAACCATACAGATTGAGTGGACCTGTCCAGTCAGTGCACGCATTTGTCAGTAATCGTGCAGCTCAACTCAGAATTTAAGGAGCTCAACGATTTGACGAACAATGCCAAAAAAAGGACATTTGGGTAGGCCGCATAAATTACTCAAACTGCCAGACCGTGATTAATTAAAACTCAAGGAAAAATAAATAATAAAAAAGAAATGAAAAGAATATATTTTATAGGATAAGACAAGCACATACATAACTTATTGAAAAAAAAAGGTAGGTGCATTCTATCGTAGCTAAACACTAACTACTAACTTAGCTTGTAAATAAACTGTTACTAACATTATGAGTTCTGAGGCCCTAGATAAAGTGACATTCTATCAGCAATAACGATGATGGAAAAGACAAAAATAGGTCTGACATAAGCTATCTAAAAACTTATGTCAATGCTGTTGAAAGTTGTTGTAGAAATAGGAAACGCTTTGGAAGCGATTGTCACTCTTCTAGGCCCTCTAGTAACTTGAAAATAAATGTTTTATTATTATTTTAAACAATAATACCTACCATATTAGAACGATATCTAGGTATATGCCTCAATGCAAACTTAAATTTTTAGGTGTTAACTAAATTTTTTGGACGGTTTTCTTCTTTTCGTCAAAATACATAAGACAGTCCCCCAAAACGCCCACCCTTCCTTCTTCCTTAGCTGGGAAGAAGAAGTGGCGCAACAAACTCCACAGCTGTCTGTTCAGTTAGAAAATAATTATTCTATACAAAAGTATGCAAAATCATTTATATTACGCAACATAAAACATAAATCTAATTATTAGCCATATGTCAGCTAGCACACGCCAATATACCAAACAAAAAAAAAATATAATAAAAAAAACGAGAACTACTCAAGCAGAAATAAAAAGTAAATCTAAACATACTACAGGGATACTTGAAATGCTGAGTTTCCTGTACACACTTTCATCCCTTATATCACCCCCTATAGGCTTATTTTTTAAACAAAAAGTAGCCTATGTCCTTCCCCAGGCTCCATCATCATCTATCTATCTCCTTGTCGAAATCCTTTCAGTGGTTTAGGCGTGAAAAGGTAACATACATACAGACAGGCAGACAAACAGACAGACAGAGTTACTTTTGAATTTATATTATTAGTACGGATTGTTTGAGCCCAGTAGGCGGGCACGTTAATTGCGGCATTCATTACGTCATTAAATGTGTAAGAGAAAACTTAAGATACTTCAGCTAGTGGGACATTACGACGGCGACGGTTTAACACATAGACAGCTTTATCCACATAACTTATGACATGCGGTTCCTCCCAAAAACTTTACTAAAGTAATATCAGTATATCATCCAGCAGGACTCAATAGGGCCAATAATGGGCCGTTATTACTCACAATACGGCGAGAAATTCGACTGGCCTCCTCGAATAAATGTCAGATATCCATAGCTTAAGTAGAATAAACAACGGACCCACAATCTGGAGTCTGGACCGAAAGTAGTGGACGTGAAATGGAACCAATAACGATAAATAATGATACGGGTTGGAACGCAGTATCGAGCGGCGACAGTTTAAAGAAACTAGAAACTTACTATTTACATATTCAAATAAAAAAGTACAGAACCACTTCTCTTGTATTCCGTGAAAACTACGGTTTTTCAGAATCTATATCTATTTATACAAAGTATACAACAATGTCGCTTCATAGATCTTTTAAACTATACAACCATCATTTCGATTATTTTATTTCTGAAGGTTTATGTGTCTAAATAATACATTAATATTTAGTCTTAGATTTAGCACAGAAATCTCGATGATTTGACATGTCGCCATTGCACCCGTGTGGAGCAGGGGAAGGTCGTAAACCGGTGAAAAATTAATAGACATTTAATCAGTGTTACGCTCCAAGGTTTGAAAACAAACCCATATGACAAGTTTAAAAAAACCTGTACGTTAAACCCTTTCGATTTTAAAAGTGGTACAGGAAACCGTAAAATCTCCCTATTCTAGCAGGAACTTGGGGCAACCGTATTTGGATACATTACCATATTGAGCGAAAGTATGGCTTTGGCGTACTTAGACGCCACTGCCACGTGCCACGTGTTTCAACCTGTGTGTTGAAACACGTGGATATTTATTTAACCCGACTGTGGTTTATTTTTTTACCTCTTATTTTTATTAGCTATGGCTTCGTAAAAGTATCATTTTCTCTCAGTATTATATTTCGCTAGCTGTTGCTCGCGAAAGCGACTGCGATCCAGGATGTAAAGTAGCCTATGTCTTCTCCAGATCTATCCATGTGCAAACCTAAATTATATACATCCATCCAAATCTGTTCAGCCGTTTTAGCGTGAAAGTGAAACAAACAAAAAACTCACTTTCGCATTTATAATATTAGTTAGGATAGTAGACTGTTCATGTACCAACCTAAATTATATACCAAACCAAAAATCAACTTCCAATTACATCAAGAATAATAAAAAAATAAGTATTAATCAATTTTAGACAGGCCGTAGATTAGGCTACTATTTGTGAAGGAATAGTTGCTTACGATAGTCTTGCGACTATCGTCGACTTTTTACTATAAAACAACCAACCTGCCTCCACTTAATTTTAAGTTGCATACATACATACATTGTGGCGATAAGGTTATCATATTTATACGAAACCACTTACTTATCTTACTATCCTAATACTTGATTTCTTATTATAGAGAGAAGTAGTCTATTAGTAGTCAATGTGCAGCCAGTCTAAGGCACCGGGAAAGCAGCGGCCGGCAGCGGCGCGGCGAGTAATTTGAGTGTGAAATAATTTAAAACTTTATCTAAAAGACCAGTATCGCTTGAACAGCTCAAAAAGATCGCGCGGCCACACTCGTCTTGTCCGCCGCCGCCTGTGGAGGTCGGCTAAGCAGTCGCTCCATGTCAAATACTGGTATTCAGCTGCATCCGGTTAGACTGGAAGCCATCCCCAACATCGTTGGGAAAAGGCTGGGCAGATTGAATAACGCTGCTGTTGGATTGCTGCTGACAGAGGAAACATAACTGTGAAAAGACTGATCTGTGAACAAAGCAATCGGGAGAAGTAGTAGCCAATGTGCGGCCTATCTAAGGTCCACTGAAGTTTATTTCATTTCAGTACCGTCTAGACAAATCAATGTTAGCAAATAATTGTGTATTCATAAATCACTACATCGGATGGTACATTCTATTAGCCATGTAATTTAGTTACAGAGCCGTCAATTTCAATACATTTCATGATTAGACGTGCTTTGCTGGACACGCTAGGTAAATTATTCGGAAATAACTAATGGCTCTAAAGGAGTTGTGCTTAATTCTGGAGCAATGAACTCTTGGGTGACTTTTGTGGTTCTAGAGGTCAGAAAGAAGATGGTCTAGAACATATTGCAAGTTTGCTATTCAAGTTCAAGAGAAACTCCTCTAATTTAACTGTTCTCAACTAACTGAGAACAGTATTATGCAAATAAATTATTGTGATTTTAACATGATGTTAATAATAGTTATTATGTAAAGAAAGAAAGAAAGAATGAATAACATTTATTTGGACACAGTTCGTGAAACACAATGTACAAAAAAAAAAGTGAAAATAATGTTTTAACAATAATAATTATGTGCCTCACGGCTGCGCCAAAAAGTTCATTTCAGCATTAATGCCAGACAAACGCTGTCTGACGCTGGTTTTCTAATGAACCCTTAGGGACAGGTGACGGGGAATACAGAGTACACACAGCTTCAACATACTTAATACTAATCTTACTGATATCTATCCGACCTATAAACAAATACTCAATGTGGTCTCAGATCAAATAAAAACCAAGACAGAGGCTGGCAGGCTGTAAACAGTGACGTGAGGCCGGTTTCGACTCCTTGATAATTCAAAAGTGCCTGAAAATGATTTAATTGAAACAAACAAACACAACGATGATACAGGGGAAAGCTTATTAAACCGCCACATTTCGAAAAGGAACAAAAATTCAAGCCGCTTCGGATTTAAAAACAAAGTTACTCAAGCCATAATGGGGTATGTAGGAATAAAATCTGTTCTAGTGTTGGTTCTATACAAAGTTATGTATGTTAAAAGTTGGAAAGTTAGTTGTTAGATCATCCTGTGTGTCTATACGACCAGCGAAGCAATTAGGCTCTTTTCACACGTTTAGGCTACGAGGTGGTACATAATATCAAATTAAGCAACTCTCTTCATGGAACCAACATCATAATCGCAAAAAAGTTATCAACTGACCCATACAAAACTTCTATACCTACTCGACTCAAATGTATGGGACGGTTGATAATTTTTTCGCGATTACGATATTGGTCCCATGGAGAAAGTTAGTCATTATGATGGTCTGTACACACACATATATGACCACACCACATTTCTAATACTTGCTGTAGATATAATACGTCAACGAAATAATTTACGATAACATTCAGATTTACGAAATAAAACGCGGGAGATTTGCTAACACTAGTCAAAACGCTCATGACGTACAAAATACATAAATCCAACATGTCGAGATCTACCGACAAGGAAAATGGAGGACACAAACTCCTCTCCCTTTGCGCTAAATTCATATAAAAAACGTGACAGGCGTACGGACTGTGATGGCTTAGAATTGATATTATTACTGGAACGGGCAAGCGGGTAGTACTTTTATTTATTTAGCATGCCATTTTGACATCTTTATTTTTTTTATTGTGACATTTTTAATTTTTTTAATATGTGGTTTGGGCCAGTGCTTGACCTCTTTCGCGCCTGATGGAAAGGGATTGATGAGGTCTATGCTGAAACGAGCAAGCTCAGAAGATGCTCAATACTCAATATTCTTGCCCACTCTGGCTTTGAAGGCTGACGGGTGAGGTATCTAAAATTAGAAACTCACAGGAATATAAATGGACTAGTAGGAATGAACTAAAACTCAAAGACAAAATTGGAATGCCTAGCGTCAATAGGGAATTTCATATGCCAATACTGTTCCCATCAGAACAAACTTTCTCAAGGTCTCAAGGAACCGTTTACAAGAAGCTCAACATAATAAAACCCACAAAAATGTATTCTTAAATTTCATATAGCATACCTACTGCTTGGTTGATCATAACTAAAAATGAGTCCCACAAATGCGCTCAACCTTAAACAATTCATGACACTTCACGATATTAAAATCCTTACATCTGCGTTTTTCACTTTTCCGTTTGCGGGTTGATGAATGACAAAGGTCAATGGCTGATACTGGGTACCTCAGAAATTGTAATTTAGGGACCCAAAGATAAGTAAGCGGCAGTTTAAAGTTGACGTGACAGTGTTCTGTAAAAGACTTGTACCTATGTAATGTAAGTAACTACGTTGCTAGGTTTTGTTCATTAGACTCGTCTTTTTAATAGCACTTATTAAATACAGCATTTATTTTTATTTTATGAAAACGTGCAGCTAGTACGCTTGAGTATGCAGTAACAGTATGTTACTGTTACAGACTTGTAGAAGAGGGCCAATAACCTACAAGTTTCCACTTAAACAAACATAATATGTAAACAATTGAAAAATCTGCGTTTAAAGATGCAATGCAATGCGCAATGTCAAAGGATATCTACTTGAATATTTCTCAATTCTTAGTTTTTCATTCATCATTCGTGTTCTGTAATGGAACTCAGGAGGAGCTCGTGGCTAAGTAATAACAGCCGCACGGGTCGATAAATCAGGTTAAGCTACGCTTGCCGGGGTTGATCCGTGGATGGGTGACCATCTTTATATATCGAGACTTCTCCGTGCCTCGGAAAGCACGTAACGTTCCATTGGTCCCGGCTGTCAAACACTAATAATAATTTTATTAATTCAGTTTATGATTGTGAGTAATAATTTCCATGTAGTAGTAGTAAAATGTTTCAAAATAGAAACATTTTAATAAAAACAGTTCCATTTACCACAAATAATAAGGAAACTTTACTTTTAATTACGCGGAGCTCAAAGCATCCTAAGTAAACATTTCGTTCAACTAGTACATTTCTCCGGAAATCCCTTTTAGATGTTGCATTAAATTTCATTTAGGTTGACTACGGTGAGCTCCAAAGGGAAGTTATGAATTTACTGCCCGAAAAATTCCGTATTTTTGGGACTTTGCTGGTCCAACTGGAGTGGCAATATTCTTTCATGGTTGTTTTGTTGTGGCTGTCTTTGGGCCGTGTTATTAACGGGAAAACATGCTTATTGAATTAAATATGTTTTTAAAAGAAGCTGATGGTTAAGTAGTTGGCTAAGTCTTAATGATTCAGAGCAAGACGTTCATGGTACTCCGTCTGCTACAAATTGTTATAATGTTTTGGTAACATTACTGTATTGACAACATGTCTTGTGAAGACAACTCAAAATTAATGTTAATACTAAGGTGCCCTTGATAAATAAGAAGGTGTATAGATAACTAGTCCGAAACGACTCATCCGAACATCATTATTATCGAAAAGAGGGTTAACCCATTTTCGCTTTGTGCCTACCTCCTGACGATAAACCATAATAACTGTCTTTTAAACAAAAAATGCGTACCAATAAAACTGCCTAGCCTTTTCCCAACTATGTAGGCGTTGGCTTCCAATCTAACCGGATGCAGTTGAATACCAGTATTTTACATGGAGCGACTGCCTATCTGACCTCCATAACCTAGTTACTGGGTAACACGAGTGGTAAGACTGGTTGTCAGCCTTTTGAGCTTTTTGGGCTTCTGTTCTACTTGTCTCGATATGTAATCGATGGTCACCTATCCACGAACCGATCTCGGAAAGCGTAGCTTAGCCTTCGATCGACCCGTGCGGCTGTTCTTATTTAACGACGAAAAATTCATATAAAAAACCAACAGTAGAATATTATTCAATTCCAAACTAACAATCTTTAATCACAAGAAAATTATGGGTTGCCGAGCACTACCTAAGCGCCATAATTGGAACACATTATGAATTCCAAGGATGGCTAACAACCTATAAAGTTGTGGAGAATGATGGATACCATCTATGAAGACCATAAAATAGTACTAACGTTCGCTTTATATCTGAATTTATGGCGCTTAGGACCTTTAAACCATTAACATAGTGTTGAGTGAATACGATTAGGTATTTAAGTGTCCTGAGGTAGTAAATGGGATGTAAGTGATGCAGAATATAGGTGTCTGAAATATGAATTAAAGGTTAACAAACTGCAATAATTTTTTAAAAATTTGGTGCTAAGGCGATTAAAGCCGTGCACTGACTGGCATTACGGGGCGTAATATACCATTCGCAGCGAGCATGTTACGTTACGCCGTGTTCTAAACTCCGTGTAACATGAGCTCGTTGCTCGCGTGTTCGTGCTATTTTCCACGTACTGACTGCACGAATGCTCGCTTTGTAACATGTTACATTACACACTGTTCAGTACACGGCTGAATTTAGAACGGGATTTTCATGTTCAAAATGCGTTTAAAAATGCGCATTTCCTTACAGTTTTGGTTTTGGGTCTTGTTGCATGTATTATACGCTCAGTTATCATGTAATGCAGTAATTAGCTAACGCTGTGAACGTAGCTGAATCCTGATCGAAACTCAAATACCTAATTTGGAATCATCGATACGACGAAGAAGATTAGCAGTTTTGATACGGCATCGTATTTAGTGAACAAGTGTCTAAAGAGCTTCCACGGGTGATGATATTTCGTTAAAAGTCAATGGGTGTACACTTTTTTTGTTGTTTTTTGTGTTTGGGAAATCATCAAAGACTTCTCCCGCTCTTCATGTCAGACTTTTATTGACTAAAACCCACCCGTGTTCCTTCAGTTGCCTGTTGCCAGCGTCACGGTATCCTTTTCGGACTTTCCCGCAACCCTGGCAGGAATGGGTGTACCCTGGGCATGCTTCCGACCTAGCCTGCTGGTAAAATACTGTTCGGTGTTTACAAAAGAAACCCGCTTTTATCAGACTGGTTCCTCAGGATACGATAAATTATGATAAAAAGCCACAGAAATTCCAACATAACTCTTCCCCTTTATCTACTCAGTCAGGTATAAATGGCGATACAACGGCTCTCTCATGCATCATACACGTCAAATATTATTGAGAACGTGTGGCTTCCCTCCGCATTGTTTTCCTTGAGCTGGTAATATATTATGCACATAATATGTTGAGAATATACAATAGTGCACGCTGGCTGGACGAAACACGGTTCACCGGGTTTTAAAATACAATAGACGTAGATATATTTAGTAACCTATTCCGCTTGACTATTCTTCAAGAGTCCTAAAAAACCCTGTAAGAAATCGACACGTGTTTCACCTCTCAACGAGGCATCTTGCAATTGGTCAATCGTCATCCTAAGGATGCCTCGTTGAGAGGTGAAACACGTGTCGATTTCTTACAGGGTTTTTTAGGACTCTTGAAGAATAGTCAAGCGGAATAGGTTACTAAATATATCTACGTCTATTGTATTTTATAATGGATTTCCGCAAAGTCACGCCTGAATCAATTAACTATTTGATGATTTCCCAACCAAAAAAAAAAAAAAAGTGCTATTGATATAAAGGCCTTACAGTTTTTATACAGATTCTATGTGAAAACTAAAAGACACCGACTTCCGAAATTAAAGTTATTTTTCACTTTTTTTATGTTTTTTTTTTTGGAAGTCGGTTGTTTTTCTTTAAGTTTTTATTTTTCACTTTTTAGTTGTGGTACATACTCCACATAAATTCGAATACCTGTTGTAAATAACAGTGACGGAGTCAAATAAAATATCATCTATATAGACTAGTGGGAAAAATACGTAATTATTGAAGCTAACTCAAAAACTACGCAAACTTAATAAAAAAATATGGGACCACACGGAGCTTTCAAATAAAAACAGAATCATCAAAATCGGTTCACCAAGTCGAAAGTTTTGAGGTAACAAAAATAAAAAATACAATCGAATTGAGAACCTCCTCCTTTTGTGGCTACTGGCTATTATTATTTTGTCTAAAGTGTCCCAATATCCAGGGAAAGTTCTACTTTACTTACCCATATTCACACGCCTCGCGCCGTCTGAGGCCAGTTATACAGATAAAGGCCCAGTTTATCTCCTACTAGCTGCACCCCGCGGTTCACCCGCGTAAGTCTCGATCCCGTGGGAGTATCAGGACAAAAGGTATTGTATGTCCTATTCCAGCACGCGTAGCATGGCGCTTTCTATCTCTACGAAGAATAGACATAGCTTTTTCTATACAAAATAACATTTCATTTCTTCATTTTTGACATCGCACCGTAGAAATCCTTCTACAATCTGTCATTTTGTCTTTCGTTTCTAAAGATCTTTGTCTAGGTCTTTTGATATGTAGACTATTTCGGAAGAAAGTTTTCTACTAAAACTGTCAAAATCACACTGACACCTGACATTTGTCTATAGTAGTGAAGACAATTTGATTTTGGAATCGCCAGTAGAAAACTTTCTACTCGACGGCCACAAAGTATAAACAACGGTTATCTACAAAATCATGATTTTACAAACGGAGAGTTTTGAACGCAAAACAGTGTTAATTAATAGAAGAACAAAGCTATCTTCTCCTATAATACATCATTTAGTTAATAGGGCATAAGTACCAAGGAAATAGTTAATGCCAATATTACTGTTAAATTGTTTGATCCAAAATACGATACTTCGACACTTTTTGTAGTGACGTAACTTAAAATCAGTAAAAATTTAGAATCAAGCAGAAAAAATAACCTATGACAAAACAAAGAATTCTGAGTCGAATTATGTAAAAGAGTTAATTTCGTAAAAAGTGCAGTTGACGCTTTCTACTTTGCTGACGTCGTACTGTCTACACGAAACGTCATTTTTGTCTTCTCTTCCGTCGACAAAACGGTGCTCATGCTACGCCTGCAGGTCATGGTCTACCCATGTGCCAATTTTCATCCAAATCCTCTCAGCCGTTTTAGCGAGAAAGCGTCACAAACAAACTCACTTTCGCATTTATAATATTAAAGTTAGGATTGATTGTGCTGTGGTTTGGTACTCTTGTGTAATGGTTTTCAACCTTAGGTCATCCTTTTTCATCTTATACAGGGTGGCAGGGACATCGACGCGTACTGTTACCATGGATTCAGTACATGATTCTGGAAACGCCTGCGTGGAAATTTATAATCGGTATTTTTATTTTTATTTTTTATAACCATCTAGAAATTCAATTCAAGGAGTTCCAGAATCCAGGTACAGAATCCGTGGTAACAGGTTGTGGCTCGATGTCCATGCCGGGCTGTTTAACTGTATTGGCATGAGCTATTTTTCCTAGGCCTTTCACCCACAGAAGAATAAAAGTTATTGGACGATGGAATATATACAGGGTGTTAGGGTAGACACCGTTATCCTTGAAACTAGTGGTTTGGTGTCATCTATATCTATATATACTTTTTGTATGGAACCAACTATGAAATCGCAAAAAAAAAATCTGCTGTTCCATACATTTTGTCGATTTAAGTGAACACAAATGTATGGAACAGCTGTTTTTTTTTTTTTGCGATTTCAAGGTTGCTCCCATAGAAAAAGTATATTATAGATGACACCAAACCAGTAGTTTCAAGGACAACGGTGTCTACCCTAACACCCAGTATATATTCCATTGTCCAATACCAAACTTTTATTGTGTGTTTGTTTCAAACCCTCCTCTTATTAGATACAGTTTACAATACCTAGTATCAATTTCCCTGAGGCCGAGATTGCGTTCAGATATCCTTCTGATACGGCACCCGATTGTTTAATCCGATAGTGTATCAGAACACCAAAACATTCACAATAGATTTCTATACTGGTTTGGTTTTGCCAAATAGCTTCGAATTCTGAAGTCAGATTTCATGGTCAAATCGTCGGGATATTGGGACGATAGCAAAGCTCTTCGGATTTCAGACACAATTTGATAGAAAATATAGACGGGTGGATATCTTACAGGTGTTCGAATCATACTCAGGCAAAGAACTCAATCAACATCAGCCTTAAGCAGTCCTCTGCTAGATATACAGGGTGTTTGGCAGAACGTTGAACATACGAAAATTTTGGATATGGTGGGGTCATCTGCTACTTACTAAGCCCTAATTTATTTGGCCCTGGCCCCCTGGATATTTAAAAAAAAATGTTTTTGCTTTCTTCTAGTTTCAATTTCGTTTCGTTTTAAAGTTGAGAAACTGGTGAAAATAGAAGAAAGAAAAAATAAAATTAAAAAATATCCAGGGGAGCAGGGCCAAATAAATTAGGGCTGAATAAGTAGCAGATGACCCCACCTATCCACCATTTTCATATGTTCAACGTTCTGACAAACACCCTGTATACCCAGTTTCTGAACGGAGAATTTGAAGTTGAGAACTCGTAAACTTTTTGCTAAGAACTTTCGCGGGTTACATTAATTAATGTAGATTTTTACAAGTCCTTAACTTCGAATTCTCAATTCAAGTGTTAGACCTATCCATAAACAGCATTAAACTCGATGGCTACCATAATTCATATTTTAAAATGTCACCCATGGAACTTTGTTTTACCCCTATGCGTTTAGGTTGAAAAGGGGCGAAAATTATCACCATCATTTAACCAGCATTTTTATTTACTTCCCAAATGATCGCAGGAACGAATACCGACCAAAAGCCTTATATTATACCGTTTCAAATACCCATCTAAATCAAATTAAGTCATATAAACTTAACTGACAGATGATTTATGATATTTTTCTCGTTTACTCTTCAGTGACAATTCATTTTTTTACAAGCATTTTGGTCCAAGTGTTTTCTAATATTTTAGCAACAAATTGTTGGATTATTTTACATGGGAGTTTTTTTTGCTTGTATTAAAATTTGTTGAGTACGTAGCGGGCAGAACTCCAAGTTATTATTAATTTCGGTATAACGTGTAAAGTAGTAAGAACAATCAATGCAGACCCTTTTATTATAATACATTACTGCTAAGCTCTAAAATAATCCCTGTAATCCGGGGTAAAGCACAAGTTTCTCAAGACTTCCAATCCGACAATCGGTAGAACAGACGATTATACTAAACGAACTTTGAGGTTCCTTAATTATACGTATGACCGAGTCCGATTTTACTTAATATACTCAATAAGGAAAGTTATATTACTTTTGTTCGATTTCATCTTGATTCCTGATTAGCTAGGTGACTATCCGAACGTTTGGTCGCCATTTTGTGAATTCACTTTTGTTTTCCCGCCTTCGGTTTTCTTTTTTTGGATTATATTTTTGAAACTGATTGTCTTTATCCTCTAGGTTTTAATTGAGCACGCATAGGTACCTCCTTGTTTTAGATTTTTTAATGTTGTGCATGAGTGTGGAACGGAATGCGGGATTAGATTCAGCTTTAGCCGACTCAAATCTGGGTGATTTGAGTCGGCTAAAGCTGAATCTAAGGTATAGGTTATTTCAAACGTATAGCTTTGGCAAGTTCTTTTGAGCACCGAAAATAAATTCAGATTGCACTCGTTTGACAGCCAGTTACCCTCACCCACTCTTAAAAAACTAGTACTATACTTGGCAACCAAAATTGGCAGGAAAGAAAGAAAAATAAAGGTGTATGAGCCAACAGTGCAATCGAAATATTTCCACGACTTTTAACTACAGACACGTAGAGAGGATCGTAAACTGTTAATACAAGGGTCCGGCGCACGTTCCGATCGTACAACACGGTATCTAGAAAGGCTTTCCATTTGACACTTCCCATTAAATGACTTCACTAGTACCTTCAGTTCTTCTGTGTTTACCCCAAAGATTGATGGCTTGTGTTTTGCTCGGGGCCAGGCACGAAATCTCGAAGCAAGATATGTCTTGTGTGTGTGTTAAAGTTTATAATAACTTACCAAACGAATTAAAATTATTACAAGGTAATGTATTCAAGACAAAATTGACAGAATGGCTTCAAAAGTGTTGTTTTTGTAGTAAAAATAAGTATAATTTTTATGCATATTAACAATTTAAATAAAAATTAAATTGTGAATAAATGCTTAAATTGTGAATAAATGTTTAAATTGTGAATAAATTCTTAAATTCTGAATAATGCATGGTAATATTTTATAACAAAAATAGTAATAAAATAAGAATGTATAATATACTTAATAAAGCACGTTTGCAGGCAGAATACAAAGACACTAGGTTATGAGATCTCACCTGTACCAAAATAATGTATTTCGAGCAAATAAAAACAAGTATGATTTCATTTGTTTTGTCTGTCTTAATGTAGGTAGATTTATTTACCTATCATCAGCCTTGTCAACATACTACAATACTGAGTATTTAGCTTCTACTATACCTACGCCACTTGCCCGATCCGTCAGTATCCTCCAAAGTTTATCTTTGTCAATCGATCGATCGGTGTTTAGGACACCGATCGATTGCCAAAGAGGTACCTACGTTGTAGAGGAAGCTTGAAATGAGTTAGTTTAGAATAGTAGCATCATATAAAAAGGTACCACCTGACATTCAGCAAAAAGCGAGCGGAAAATAGATATTGTATTTTTGCTGAAATTTAAAAGCACATTGATAACCCTGTAAATATACAAACAAGGGAATTTTAACATGACTTCCATAACAAAAAATAATGGCAGACGAAACATAATTTTATAAACACACTTACAATATATAAACAGACAGTAGCAAAGAAAAAGTAGGTTAAAACAGAACTTGCGTCGAGACTACCCGCCAGCGACCACTTCCATTTACATCGGGACTCGGAGCACTATCCCTCAGTACTAGATTCAGGCAACTGAATAGATAGATACAGAAGGCCGACTCCATACAACGAGTGAAAACCCACGCACACCTATACAATGTCGAGACGCCATTACGACATACGACCTACAATAAAATTAAAATGAAAACCCTGGCTATGAGGCTATGGGTTTTAAACCTGGCGACTATTATTAGTTTTGCCAATCTTTGACTAGGTATAGTGACGAAACTATTCAATATTTTTGATTGAATTTTCGTATGCAGACTGAGAACGTCATTAGATATAGAAAGAAAGAGAAAGAAAGAAAGAAAAATGCATTTATAGGTCATCATCTGCCTAGCCTTTTCTCAACTATGTTGGGGTCGGCTTCCAGTCTAACTGGTTGCAGATGAATACCAGTATTTTACATGGAGCGAGAGCGACTACCTATCTGACCTCCACAACACAGTTACTGGGTAACACGATACCCCATGGTAAGACTAGAACGTCATTAGATATAGGTATGCAGTTTAATTTATAGTCGTGTTGTCACCTGCACCATGTAGGTGTGCGTTTTCCCTCAGTGTATATACACGGCACGGAACATGGCACAGCGAGCGCACTCGCGACTGGCATTCGTTTGAGATCGCCATACGTATGCATCTATGCATACGTTCGCCTATTCGCATAGAGCCAGCCTTCTGTACCTATCTATTCTGTGTCCAGGCTTTAGTAAAATAAGTTAGTACTTTGTTTCGCTTTAGCTTATAGCTAGCGTATTTGCGACTAACGTTCCTGAGATTTTTGTTTTAAGTTGTGTAGTGTATTTAAATGAGTTACAAGTCTCTATTTCTTTAAGAATGTCTAGCTGACGTTTACCTTCAGGGAAAATAGAACCAACTTCACTATTTTTTCCTCAAAATCAAACGATCTTTTACAGCATGCATCAAACAGTTGACGGATGAAGTGGTGACTATAATGAAATGATAAATGCTTGTCAGCCAAATAACCCAGATTAGCAAAAGACAAGAAAAAGAAGAAGTGCGGATGTCGACTGATATGGCTGACTCTGCGTCCAGCGCTCGGCGTGGCAACACATCGTGTTCGGGTTCCCGACTGGGCAATCGTCATCCTGAAGATGCCTCGTTGAAAGGTGAAACACGGGTCGATTTCTTACAGGGTTTTTATGACTCTTGAGGAATAGTTAAGTGGAATAGAAATAATATCTACGTCTGTTGTATTTTAAAATGGATTTCCGCAATATCGTGCCTGAATCAATTAACTATCAAAAGACAGCTGTATACCTCAGAAGCGAGAGGGCTCTACTTCGTGTTCGTCGTCATGATAATTGCAGCAAAAATTAAAAAACACTTAAAAAATAAAAACAAATATTACAATAATCCCCCTTGAATTATAACCATAGCTTCCTAGGGCATCGTCGAAATAGTAAACCAACAAGTTTAACTCTGAAACTAATAGAATTTCCACGACGCGATTAATTAACTCTTGTAATGAAAGAGTCAACTCAATCCTGAAGTAAACTGCTTTTCTGAGAAAGACGTATTTAAAAGCATTTTTATTATTTTACTAATGTATTTACTTAGTTCATTTTAAGAAGAGCAGAGTGCATTTACATTTTTACTGAATAAAACATGTATAAGTGTGTTTGGACTGCTCCTTGTAAGGCTACTACCTGACTACTGGAGTATATTGGAGTCGGCATTAAATCCAATTAGTTGTGATGTATCCCCAGTATCTACCCTTATCCATGCACTAAATTTTTAGTTTTTTTTTTGTTAAAATTAGTATAGTCTTTTTGAGGAGCTCGTGGCTAAGTAATAACAGCCGCACGGGTCGAATTATCATGTTAAACTACGCTTGCCGGGGTTGGTCTGTGGATGGGTGACCATCTATACATATCCCGACTCCTCTGTGCCTCGGAAAGCACGTTAAGCCGTTGGTGCCGGCTGTCTTTCATGAATCTTTGACAGTCGTTACGGGTCGTCAGAAGCCCGAAAGTCTGACAACCAGTCTTACCGAGGGGTATCTGCCGAGCCTTTTCCCAACTATGTTGAGGTCGGCTTCCAGTCTAACCGGATGCAGCTGAATACCAGTATTTTACGTGAAGCGACTGCCTATCTGACCTCTACAACCCAGTTACTGGGTAACACGATACCCTGAGATTAGTAAGATTGGTTGTCAAACTTTTTCGGGCGTCTGACGACCCGTAAAAACTGTCAAAGATTACAAATGACAGCCGGGCCCCACGGCTTAGCGTGCTTTCCGAGGCGCGGTCTTGGTATGCAAAGATGGTCAACCGCGGCAAGCGTTGCTTAACCTGATTGATCGACCCGTGGTATTTCTTAGCCACAAGCCCCTCTCTCTCTTGTTTCTTCTATTAATTGTATATTATAATAAAATTGTGTGATTCTATACAATGAGATGACAGTTTATCACCCCATTGTAATGAATACCAACCCGATCTTTACAAAAATTACACAGAAAATTGAACATAATTACACGGTGCGTACATCCAGTGATCTTCAAGATGTCGATTAGGGGAGCACACGTGTCTTCGAACAAGTCACGGATACGAGAGGCTTACGTACAATTTGGACTCGTTCGTACGTGATCGCACGAAAGCGCTTTCGATTTCGTGCGGTGTTATTTTTGTAAACCAAATATTTTCTGTGGCCGTAATTGGAGTACACTGTGAAGTTATTTAGGGTTAAAAATAGCTTATTTCTGAAATGATTCGAAATTTCGAATTTGATGTAATTTTAGATAGTTATTACAAGTATCGTTTACTTGCTTTGAAACTATGCCAGATTGATTATTAGTTTCAAAGTAAATGCTAAATAAAATAGATCAATCATCGGGTTTATTTAACGAGAATGATTTGGTTTATCCTAAAGTAGTTCTTGTTATCGCAAAACCAATAATTTAAGTAAACACAGTCCAACTCCACCTTTCCATTATAGATTCAGAGAAATCTAGAACAAGAAAACCAGTTTCCCAACAACATGAAACCTTCAAGAAAATAATATTTTGAGAGAAATTTTGAAAACACTACAAACGTTTTAGTAACTTCCAACGTCTGTAAAACAAACAAAATATCTTTTGTTTTGACTAGAACATTCTGAAAACTTTCACTCGTATTGAAAATGTGCGCCATATTGGATATATCTGAATGTATTATGCAAAACAAGTTATGTACACTCCTAAAAATTCTGTTTTTCATTGTAAGTTCAATGCCACAGATTTTCTTTTCAATTTTTATAGTTTTTTGAATACGATATTTGTATTTGCCAGGACCAATATAATATAATTATGAGGATTTTTTAGAATATTTTCGAAACCTATTTTGTTTACATTTATTTTATAAAGTAGAAACTGTTTTTTACCGACAAATAAAGGAGGAGGTTCTCACTTTGAACCGCAACACTTTTTCATTCGTAAACTGTTACAAAAGCGAGGTTTGCCAACGGAATCCTATCTCTAAGGATCCGCTGTCCGTCCGTCCATCCGTCCGTCGCCACTCTGTTGTAAGTCTCTGAATCTTATGCACTAGACACTTTCACAGAGTGTGTACTACTATGGCCGTAAAAAAATAATATGTATATTTATAAAAGAAAGTTCAAAATAAAGGGGGTCTCCACACAAGAAACATGTTTTTTTTTTTAACATTTTTTTAAGTATTAAAAAAAATGTAGTTTTAAATATTATACCGTGGTACGGAACCTTTTGTATACGAGTCTGACTCGCACTTGGCCGGGTTTTTAATCTTTTAAGTTCTACATATTGACGAAGGCTTGTCGCTAAATACCGCAAGTAACTACGGCTAACTTTCAAGTTTTCACATTAAAACCAGCTAACAAAAACTGCCTTTACTTGAAGACTTTATAACAAAATAACAGTTTAAAAGAATTAGTTGTCAACTTAAGTCTGATGTTAAAGATAGTATTTTCCTAAGATTGCCATTTTCGTGAGGTTCTCTGGCGACGCGCGACGGTTGAGTTTGGAAACTTTCGGCGGGGCTTATGACTTTGTTGTCGCGGACGTGGCTGGAATGGAGAAAGACGGGCTTTGATATAAGTGCCTCTGAAGCTTCAGCACTTGTCTAGAACTAAAAGGTTATTGTAAACATGTATAAACTCATAATCAGGGTGTGTAATGTCAAAGTAATGTCATGAACATTGAGGTTCAATGTAAAGGTACAATTCCGCCGACAAATCATGCCGACCGCATGCGGCAACTGCAGGCGACATGTCGCCGCGTATCCCTTTTGGACTTGTTTCTATATATTTTTATTT
This sequence comes from Lithophane ornitopus, assembly GCA_948473465.1. Lineage (NCBI taxonomy): Eukaryota > Metazoa > Arthropoda > Insecta > Lepidoptera > Noctuidae > Lithophane > Lithophane ornitopus. Next base: position 12,105,288 of record OX419622.1, on the reverse strand, counting down.
TATGAAACCGACGTGTCGCTAGCCACGGAAGGTATTTCATAGAAACCAGTCGTGTCACGCCTGCAGTTGCCGCCTGCGGTCGTCTACGGAATTGTACCTTTATATTGAACCTCAATGTTCATGACATTACTTTGACATTATACGCTATCCCTGATTATGAGTTTATACATGTTTACAATAATAACCTTTTAGATCCGAACGTGACGTCTCGGCGCCGGCGGTATGCGGTGGACACACGGCTATAGGAAATGCTCGGAAGTGCCGTAATCTCGTTCTCGTTGACGTCACGTTGCCGGTGGGTGCCGGTGGACAAACGGCCTTAGTTGTGAACAGAAATTGGTGATGTCTATTCTTAGTTCGAAACACAGACACACACGCACACAGGACAGTGGACAGTGAAAGGACAGTGGTGCTTTTGATTATTTTATTCGGCGTCAGTTTCTTCAAGATACAGTGATAAAATAAAGATAAATAACTGTCAAAATCCATTCAGCCGTTTGCAATATAAGGGGTATTAAAAAAAAAATACAAACAAATATACATACATACAAAATACACGGGAAAAACATTACCCTTCCTTGGCAATTGGGGAAAAAATAAGGGCAGAAAAAGAAATTCTTTTGAAGAACCTTCTAAAGATAAAAATAGCACTATAGGTTCTATTGATATGTATCTCATAAACTCGGATCCAGAACACTAAACGCAGCCCGTGACAATCTTAAACAAAATTCCAAAATGTAAAAGAAAAGCAGAATTCGCGACACGTAACGATTTCTATTGGTATAAGTAATCCTTTGTGGGATTTACATGCATACTAAAGAAACAAATGGGGCCTATAATAATAAATCACCAATGTAACGACATGGGGTACAAACGGACCGTGTTTTGAAGGAATTGCTTAGATAGCGAACGTATCACTGGGTTACAGTTTGGTTTTTTGTTTGTCTGGAGAAGCTGCGGTTTGTAGTATTATTATAAAATAGACGAAATAAAATAAAGAATTAAAAATCCATCAATCTGCCTAGCCTTTTCCCAACTATATTGGGGTCGGCTACCAGTCTAACTGGATACAGCTGAATACCTGTATTTTATGTAAAATACTGGTATTCAGCTGTATCCAGTTAGAGTGGCAGCCGGTCCATGTAAAATCTTGTCAGAGGCAGTTACTCCATGTGGAGTGACTGCCTCTGACAAGATTGTACATGGAGTGACTGCCTCTCACTGATCTGACCTCCAAAACCCTGCAGTAACTGGGTAATACGATACCCCTTGGTAAGACTAGTTGTCAGACTTCCGGGCTTTCGGGACCGACGTAACGACTGTCAAAGATCCACAAATAACAGCCGGGACCAACGGCTTAACGTGCTTTCCGAGGCACGGAGGAGTCTCGGTATGTTAAAATGGTCACCCATCCACGGACCAACCCCGGCAAGCGTCGCTTAACCTGATGGATCGACCCGTACGGCTGTTATTACTTAGCCACGAGCTCCTCAATACGAAGAAATAGATTTTCAGAAATAAAAGTCTTGACACATCAATTTTATTAGTTATGGAAAATGACCTCTGTCATGCTCGTTTTCACTACCACTAAGCAACACCTAAACGTTATTACACGTTGGATTTTCAACTCTTGGCCCTAAACCTAGTGTTGGAAATCGCACACTGCAATTTAGTTTAGGCATTACATTTAGATATCTAGTGCCAGTGAATACAGGCATTAGCTTAACTCTTGTTTTAGGAATCGGCAATATTATCTGAAAACGATTTCGATGTCATCTCTGGGTTAAGTGAACCTTAAATTACCTAGCCAGTAATCATGATATGAATTCTTCGAAGGGAATATTATCACAATCGCTACGCTTTTAAATCTTGGCATACAGTTCAGTGAGCACTGAAGTAAATGCCCCTGAGAACCTAGACAAGTGGAGTCGCTTTCAAAGAGGATTGACATTTGTTTTTGGGTACTTATATCGGTCCCATACATTCGTTGAAAGGATCTCACTAGGCCCTCAGGTCTTGTAATTCACTATTAGCAGTAAATACCTGAATTTTTTGTCATGATTGTTTAGTTTCATGAGATCCCGGGTTCGCATCCAAGGTCGGGAATGAAATGAAATTGTTTATTCGGTAAATAGGATATCGGAATCACTTTTACACGTCATATTAAAAAATATTAAAAATAAGCTATACTCCATTTGAAATAAGATTAGTCGTATAGATAAGCCTTTTTTACATTCCGTTCAACCGATTTTGAATTCTATTGCGTTGGTGGCATGACAAAAGGCTCGTGCAAACAGACGCGAAATCGCGGGCGCGACTAAATGGCAGCCGCAGTAGATAGTTGGTATTGTGTAACTTTTTATGCTTTTAATACTATCCTTATGCCTACGGTATAGAAGTCAAAATCGGTTGAACGGACTGTAAAAGGGTTTGTTTTAATTTCTAATCTTATTTCAAATGGGGTATAGATGAGGTCGGCGTTTCCTATCTGACTACACTGAGAAGAAAGGCCGAAACAAACTCAGTGGTCACAGTCTCTTTTAAAGTCCAGACATAATCTTGGTCAGGGCAAAGTGATATTTGGTTTTCCATCTGGAATTTCTTAGTAGCAGCCCGGAGTCTGGATTTTTGTCTCATTGATGGCACTAGGCTCGCCCCCTATTACATAAAAATGAATCTGCCTAGCCTTTTCCCAACTATGTTGGGGTCGGCTTCCAGTCTAACCGGATGCAGCCGAATACCAGTATTTTACATGGAGCGACTGCCTATCTGACCTCCACAACCCAGTAACTGTGTAATACGATACCCCTTGGTTAGACTGGTTGTCAGACTTTCGGGCTTCTGACGACTCGTAACGACTGTCAAAGATCCACAAACGACAGCCGGGACCAACGGCTTAACGTGCTTTCCGATGCACGGAGGAGTCTCGATATGTGAAAATGGTCACCCATCTACGGACCAACCCCGGCAAGCGTAGCTTAACCTGATGGATCGACCCGAGCGGCTGTTATTACTTAGCCACGAGCTCCTCGCCCCCTATTACATAGGATTTAAATATAACTGGCGAAATGTGGGTGTGATGTTATGTTATGTGTTACAGTTGTTTGATTCTGAAGTTACCTTATAAGTACTTACCTTTTTTATTTCAATACGAAGTCACCTGCACTGCACCCTGCCATCGACTTACACCATTATAAACAGTATGGAAGCATTTCAGAGAATATTGAAGTAACCTGAACCGTGCACAAATCGAGTTCTAATTTTAAAGTTTAAACCTGCGAGCCGGTTGTTGTATTTCGATCCTTATACTTAATCCGACTGTGGTATAGTTTTGTCAGAATAAAGACCATAATTAAAAAATGGTTAAAGAAAAAAAAATAAAGAGTATTCTATTCTATTCTATGGTTTATTAAAAAAAACTCGGTTTGCCTTAATGTTTTTTTTATTCCATTATCAACCATGTATTTATTATTTTTTATAATCCAATAGTAGCTGGTTGATCAGTTTAGAACAGCTAACTATTTGAATAATTTTATTTCGTTTCAAGCATGTCTCATCATAAGTTGAAAATATTCATAAAGACAGATTTCAATACAAACTATTATTGAATTAGTGACTTCAGTCGGCAAAGTTAAACGATGGCTGATCGACTTACTAAATTGTTCAGTACCAGATTACCCGCGAAATTTCGCGGATTTATATCAGTTTTTATTCATATTCTATATGGCAGCTCAATAGCTATTCGAATATCAAAAAATATTTGGCAAGACGTGAAAATTGATTCGCTGTTACAATGTATAATAGATATTTACCTACTGAAGTCAGTACCTATGAGTTATTTTTTTTAAAGTATTAGTCTAGAAGATAGACAGGAGGATGCTGTTGCCAATTTCTTGGCATAGGTAACTTCTTATCTTAATAATAGTTTTGAGGTAAAATGTGTATCGTCATTATTTTATTATTTCATTGAAAACCAGTCACAAAAAACTTCTTCCTCCACTAAAAACTAACTAACTTCATTTAAACTTAACTTCACAAAAAAATAACTTAACTTTGCACTCTCCGCAAAAATATGTTCAACGCCATCTAGCGATCGCGGCGTGAACTAATCGCACCGGGTTTCTGAATAATGAAGTTTTGCCGCACGACTGGGCTCATGTAGATCGTAGCTCGCTCCAGGAAAGTCGGAATAAACTCCCGCCTTTTTCTCACTTTTTATAGTTTTTATTGCAAACGATTTATGTTGTTATAGAACTTTGGCGAAGTCAAAGCTCGACGCAGTTCGTGTTTTATTTTAAAAGAATCAAGAGAATATTTTAAATTGTTATAGCTTCGTAGCTTACAAATGTATTTATTCAGTTGCAGTGTGATTTTAAAAGTTATTTTGTGAAAAACTAAACAGTGTGGTTGAAATTTATTTCTGTGTAGTTTATGTAGGTACCCCGAGCTCACGGTTTTTGCCCTTTGCGTTTTTATATTTTTTCGTGTGATTAGTTTCTATGTAGCTGTATACACTTGCCGCAGTTTCTTTTACACAATGAGGGTCATAAAGTTAGCATCACCCGATAACCAATTAAACTACTTCCCGTCGTAATTAACAAATAAATCATTTAGTTCAGTCCAATATCCTACCTACTGGTCCGTGGGATAATCAATGAGAATTATTGAAGAGATTACAAGAGAAACTAACTCTTAACTATTGATACGCAAAGTTGTGAACCTTTGGATTACAGTTGTAAAATTATGCAGATTCCTCTTCGGGATTCAAGAGCCAACCCAATGAGCTGCTTTCTTGCTGTAATATTTTTTTATCGTCTTTGGTATTTGGTAATAAAACTTCACAATCAGTATTGCTCGGGTATTGAATTTTTACACGTTTTGAGATCGGGTTTTATAATGCTGTGATTTAGTAGGATTTTAATAAGTTATTAAGCTGTGTGTTCGTATACAATTGTATGATACTCTCAACCCTTGAATGATGTGCAAGTGTCCTGAAAATTTTGTTCTAGAAGTTCTATTTTTTATCCATGTAATGCAATCACAAGCTTTATTGCTAATAAAACAAAAAATGTTTTTTTTTGTATTTTTTTTTTGCCGCAACCAGCCATTCTGATGCTAATAAATATTGTGGTAGCGCATACAGTATTCAATTATACTCATTGATTGCAAAACACATTTTTCGTGTCATCATAAATTGCATTCCGTTCCAAAATGTCATGTTCGTGACTTCAAACGGCATGTCCATTTACATAATCTATTGCTTTTATTTTTCATATGCCTAGCTTCGTTTTTATCCGACCTTCCATTATCCTTCTCCCCTATTTAGCTTCTTGAGTGATAGCAACCGGGATCTCCCCTTAATTTCCATGAATAATGACATCAGCCACGCGACCATTACATCGCATTTTAACAAGAAAAAATATCGCATAACTGTGGTTAATGACTCACCCATTATTTTTGTTGTACATCTTTCTGGTGCTACCGTTAAATAAAACACAGATTTTCCGCATTTTTATTATAAAAAATATATAAAAGGATTTACATTTTTCTTTACGTAGGGCAAAAATGTTATAAATGAAGCTTCAGGGTCTATACAAATAATATTTTCTATATTTAGACTTGTAGAGGATAATATTTATAATTAACCATCACAGATGGGATTGTAGTAATAGTTTGAAATACAAAAGTGCTGAGTTGACGATATGCAAAAGTAGATACATAGGTGCATCTCTAATGAGCGTGACAGACTGAATAATGAATAGGAGAACTTACAGAACAATCAAGATTCTTAAACTAATATGATGTAACAATTAAAAATCTCACAAACAAATCCATAGTCTTTAACAGTTCCGTACTTTAACCATCATATTTACACAATCCTTTGCTTTATAAGCCTTCTGTTCCTTTGTGCACTTGTTTGAGATCACTCTAAAAGCAATATGTCCTAGAGGCATCTTGTCTGCCTCCGTCGTCGTGACGTCAGCCGTAGTAATAATTACTAGAGTGCGCTCCTAAACTCCTAGGACTAGTCATAACATTTGATTCCATTTCTTCTTCATTACTTCTGCTTCTAGTAAACCTGGGTGCTATCTCTCTCGTGTGTGAAGGCACATAGTCTACGTTACCATACATATTTGTTTCTGCGTTAGTAGGGTAAATTGTACATAATGGTTTCATAGCTCTAAGAGTTCCCCTACTTCCGGGAACATTCTTGTACAGAATCATGTCTGGATGCATCGGATCATGGAATGTTCCCGAAATATGGCTGATGTCTGCATCATTGTCAATATCAGAAAATGCATCATTGAAGACGTTAGGAGCTTCAGTGGTATACATATCTCCGTTTTTGGAATGTTCTTTCTTGCGATTAATATAACATCTGACAGCAATGAATGCTCCAATTATGACAATGAACATTAGCAGTCCTATACTAACGGACAACAATAATATCGAGTTACCATGTTGTGGCTCTGAAACAAACAAATATTTTCTAATACCAGCGACGAATATTACCTAATGCGTTCAATTTCGGCTTGGGACAAATACATTGATGTATTTGTTAGGAGTTTAATTGGTGTACTCGAAATTTATGGATCGCGTTTATGCATGAATTATTAAGGTACCTAGAGTAGAAAGTGAATTTGCATTTGTGCTTTATGGAATAGATTTTATTGACAAACGTGAAATCATACTAAATATGAATTCGACTCAATTAATGTTTTATCTAGAGAGCTAGGACATAGTTTACAAAATTATCTGGTTTACCTTCATTTCTGTCGACGTTCTTTTTTGGTTGTAGAATAGTTGTTAATTCACCTTCTGAACGTGTCGGCGGGACACTATCTTCTACTAGAGATGGCTGCAGAGCACGATCAGCATTTGGCTCCCCCCACTTTTCACCAGCTTCTTCTAACAAATTTAAAATATCAATAAAAAATCATCCTTTATCTTTTGTAAGCTAATAAATGTTAATATGGTCACAATATTTACCTGATTCGTCGAAAAGAGCTTTGCTATGGTCAAAACTGGTAGAATCTTCATCTCTCTCAGGCGCGCTCTCATATTTTTCTGAGAGGACACCTAATGGTACTGTAAAAGAAAGAGTTAGTTAAGAGTTGTGAGTCAGAGAGTCAGAGTGAGTAACACCAAGTAAAAATATATTAACACCGAGTTCTGATGAAATGTCTAACATTTTTCACAAGATTATGTTAGAACCTTTATTTAAGAACACAATACCTGAATTTTGAATTCAAGAATACACCAAAGCAAACACAGGTACAAATTACAGAAACGATGATGATGACACTAATACAACCATAGAGTCTTGTACTTTACACCGAACAATGGAGCAAAGAGCAAAGTTGCAAGGTAAAATAGAGATTTGTATTGTTAAAACTTACAAGATGCACCAGAATAGGGTAGTTCAAGAGTTGAACAAGTTGCGCAATTACGGGCTGGAGCGTTTCAGGAATAGTTAGAGGTTACACGAGATTGAGGTGATGTTGGAGATAAAGCAATCTACTGATTAGTGAACTTTGCAGAGTTTAAAGTTAACCAATTTAACGAAGGTCCTCCAGACCTCTCCTCTATATTATTTATACAGAAGTGTATGAAGGAAATGTAGTTAGCTAAAGTTGGACCGATAGGTATCAATAACTTTGAAATAGTAATGTCAACATTGTAAAAATGTGGACAAACGGTGCTCTGAACAAGAATGTATATGAAAATATTTTGAAAGGAGCAAAAATATTGCAAACGAGATTTTTTATACAAAAAATGTGTATCAATGTTTTTGAAATAATTTTAACCTAGTTCATTGCTTCAGGCGTGACTTTGCGGAAGCCATTATAAAATACAATAGACGTAGATATATTATATAATATAATATATATAATTAAATAACATCACGCCTGTTTTCTTCCGGGAAAACAGGCGTGATGGGTTTGGTAGATGTATAACTACTATGCATACTGATACTGACTGAACAATAATAGCGAGGAGTCTATCCAACAAGGCATTGAATTTCTAAATTCAAAAGTAAGTAGCTACTTGGTATGAATTTTTCATTTTTGAAGTAGCTTCGTCATAAGCAAACTTTTTATTATTTTTTAATCCCTCTCACCGAGAGTAGGAGACCGGTGTCCCAGCACTGGGGACATTATAGGCTGATTATGCATTATGCAAGAAAACTTTTTTATTTTCTGTCTTCTGAATACTAAATTAAACCTACTGTATTTAAAGGAGGATAGTTCGAAAGCTTACCACAAGCATAGACGACTTTAAGATATGGCCTCGAAAGGAAGTTGCAGGATGAGTTGAAAGTCCTATTGTTGGCCGCAATCTGACATCGCCTCTTCCCGAGACACAGCTGTATAACTGTCTTCACTGCATGAGGAGTCACGCATGCTGTGGACAAAGCTATAGATTACAAAATATTAATAATTCCACCATCCTTTTTAAACTTAGTCTATATTGCTTAGACATCATTATGCCATTGACGTGATAAAATATGAAGTGAATTATGTAATAAAAACTTTTTACAAAAAAAAACACCCAACTTCCAAAAAAAAAGACTGCATAGTGAAAAATTACTTTAATTTCGGAAGTAGTTTTTTTTTTTTGTAAAAACTTTTTATTTTTCACTTTTCAGCTGAAAATTCGAATACAAATTTACATAGCAGGTAGTGAGTGACCTGCTATGTAAATAACTGTGACAGGAAGAGAAAACAATTTTCAAAATTAGCCACAATAAAAAAAAAAACGATGAACATACATAAAAAAAACAACATACATACAGACGAACATAGAACCTCACCCCTTTTTGAAGTCGGTTAAAATACAAAATCTTAGTGTCTTCTGACAGGAAAATAAATAATAATAGTTACTTAAACACGTGTTGAGTATGTAACGAGGTACGATTATTATGTGAGTAATATTCGTGGGTACGAATATAAATACTGAAGTGCCTGCGTAGGTGGTACTGTAGTAATTAATTAGCTTCATACATTCTTAACCCACTTTCTTACGTGGATTATTAAGGCTCTGTATTTCGCACAATATTTGGACACTATTTTTCGTCACGTATTAGCCTGTTAACTAATTGCGTAACTTATTTTCGTAACCGATTAAGACTAATTTGTGTCACTTTGACAGTTCAACAACATTCATTGCGTTATTTACATTGCTGAGCAGATTTTTATTCGAACTTATGAAGCAATGGATTAGACATTTGTTTCAAATCGACTCAAATTCTGATTGATCGTGTATTACGCAATAAGGGTGCTGATTTTTGTGTCCCTGTGTCATATACAAATGAAATTGCTGTATTCTTAAAAGCCGGATTTACATTACGAAACTAGTTGCGCAAACTTAGTTATGCATTGATAGTTTCACGTGTAAATAAATGACATTTCTTTCATTTTTCGGGGACATAATAATTTCACTAATTTCAGGTATGGCAAAACAAATAACGAATGCCAGCGTTACACACCATGAAATGTAACACATTTTTGGAACATAAAACACATTTTCCATGGATTTGGTTGACTTCTTCGAATTTTTATTTTCGTTAGCAAACTTTTAATTGTTTTGAGGGATATTAATAGGTAGGTAGGTATTATTATATCCACATGGTGACACGATATCCCCTGGTAATTAATTATTGCAACCAAATACATAAAAAATATAAATCTTTTAATTGGTGACATAATAAACAATTTAAAATTACGTAAGAAAATCTTGTAGGTAGGTACCCAACTAAATTGCAGCCTAAAATACTACAAAACTAAATTCTAAATCTAAATTTAAAAATAGTCCTAACATTTTGTCACAAACCCAATAGAAAGAACTATTCTTAAAGATAAGAAATCCGTCTTTAACGTTGAGGTCAAGACTAACAATAATAAAAACTAATTTAATTACTCGTCAGTTTGTTAGTCTACCTACTTCATCAAAAGAGTCTCGTTTAGTTAGGTATTGTCTCCGGAATCTTTAAGAACTTGGGAGTCTTTCCTTTGCCATATTTTCTACGAATGATTATATTCTTTGTGACCCTCAAAACAGTTTAATATTCCCGCTTCTTAGTAGTTGTTACCGGCCATTTTCTACAAGACTTTTAAAGACTAAAATTGAAAATGGAGTAGGTACTTAAAAACTAATTTTGGATAGCAGAAATTAGGTTAGAAGTACATTTAAATAACGTTTTTATTAGATTCTATTAGAGACGAAATAAAAATAAACAATTTCGTCGAAAATAATGTGGTTTTTTTACATACGGTCAGAAAATTCTTTAGATCTATTAGAGACAGCGACTTTCATTTTATTTTAAATAAGAACTTATGTCAACTGTTCTCTACCAGTTATATTCTTGCTATGGTAATGAAATATACGGCTTTTTTATCCGTCTACATTGATGAAATCATAACTTTTGTTATGACAACGTAATCAAGAAAAGTGCTTAGTGTTTACTTGTTTTTTTTTGTGCTTTTAGATAGTTTGATATCACTTTCATAGACAAAACCTTTCAAACTTATTTTTCATCTGACAAGCTTTACGCTTCAACATGCTGCCTAAGATATGAAAATATTTCTAATATGAATTTTTAAAGTTATTCGACTGTAATACTTACTTTCATCCGGTACTCCCTGCGTCTGTGGACAGGTGATGGCTTCGAAAGCTGTCCTGCCGTACTGGGCATCAAAGATAGCAATCCTGGAGTGAGGGTTGCAGCTCAGCTTAATCACCTCGCCTTCGCAGCCAGTTCGACTTCGGAATTCATCTGTGAAATATTTGTTATTCTTAGGAAATCATTCAATCTGCCTAGCCTTTTCCCAACTATATTGGGGTCAACTTCCAGTGTAACCGGATTTTTTTGCTTTGTAATTCTTATACACGTGTGCGTGTTCTTAAATACAGTGGGAAATTGAGTAGGTAGTCTTAGTACGGTACCTACTAGTTTTATAATCGAGGAAAAACACGTAGGACGAGGACCCAAAAGTAGAGTACTGTAGAATAGGCCGGATGGACTATAGGCGTATTGATTAAAGGCGGAGGATAGGTTGTTGGGGCACAGTTCGGGAGAGGCTTATGTCCAGCAGTGGACTGCGATAGGCGGAGTTGATTGATAACAATAAATAATAAAAATTAAATAAAGTTTCTAATTAAAGGGAGACTCCTTACAACCGTAATTAGATAGAGAAATTTTCACAAATTGTGTATTTCTATTGCCGCTACATAACAACAAATAAGGGGTGGGGGGTCAAGAAATGTGTTTTTTATTTCGGCGTATTTTGCTCGATCTTAATACGGTATCTTATTGGCCGGTTTATAAAAACATGTTCCATATTAACAAACAGCTATAAACTACATCATTATTATCATAAATAACACCAACTAGTATTACCCAAAATCCAAATATCATGGAATTGAAAATCAACATATCCGAACACAATTTTATTTATCTCACAACAATTATACTATCGACAAAAACCCCACTTTAAAATACAAATATTAATCCGAACTTAATTCGGAAGGGTGTTCGACTCGATGCAGATTTTAATTACGATAATTGAGTATCACTTTCGCCACTAATTAGCGCTGATAACCCTAGACGACTCTTCTATCGATATGGGTGTATTTACCTACCCTTTGTTTCTAATTTCACCCCTTTCGCATCCATTAGTATGTAACATAAAACCGCCAATACGATAAAAGCTTCGGTAAGTGTTCGTGTATCAATTAGTGGAGTGTCCGAGTGTTTTACGCTTAGCTAAGGAAGCTATAACTAATATTAATGACGTGGGCAGACGGGCGGTTGTACCGTCACTTCTTTCCAACGCCCTGCGCCCACTAGCCGTTAAGATCTTCTTATACTAGTTAATTGATTCAGGCGTGACTTTGCGGAAATCCATTATAAAATACAATAGACGTACCAGACGACCAGAACGCGACGTGTTACCACACCGAGCGCTGGACGCAAAGAAGACGCTCGGTGTGGTAACACGTCGCGTTCTGGTTTGCAATTGGTCAATCGTCATCCTGAGGATGCCTCGTTGAGAGGTGAAACACGTGTCGATTTCTTACAGGGTTTTTTAGGACTCTTGAAGAATAGTCAAGCGGAATAGGTTACTAAATATATCTACGTCTATTGTACTTTTTAAACTATTATAGGTGACGATATTATACTATATTCATGGGTGTAGGCAGCAACTACAGAACGCCATCTACTACGATACGTTTACTTAAGTTCATACAAACGTTTAAATTCTCGGGTAGTACTTGCAACCCGGATAAAAAGTCCTAATCCAGCCAGGTCATGGTCTACTCGCATGCCAAACAAATCCTTTAAGTCGAAAGAATCAGGGTAACCCGCAATATTTCAATTTCCTTTTTCTACGATCGGAAATCATATTTCGATCAACATACAACCTGGGGGCCTAAACCGGCCACATTAGCAATTCCTCTAAAAGCAGTTCATTTCCTGAATCCCAGCTGTAATTAGCAATTCCTCTAATTAGACATAAAAGGAATTCATATTTTGTGGACCATTTTACGAATCTCCAGAGAAAACTGTCAAACAGATGAATTACTTCGTTATCTGAATTACACGCATATCATATTATGAATTGTCAGTTGGTTGATTGGTCATTCTGCCAAAGTGGCCGTTTTAAGCCCCCAGAGGGTTTAAAACGGTCACTTTAGCAGAATCATAATATGAAAATATTATGAATCATCGTAAAATGTCACCAACTGACAATTATGCGTGTAATTCATATTACAATCATATTAAAATTTGAATTTCGCGGGCTACGTTATCGCATCCCCCTTAAAACCGGTGTGATAGATTATCAAATATCCAAATTCACAAACTACTTAGACTTATTATTAGGTACTAGGATTTCGATTCGTCACCTAAAAACCCTTGTCGTCCGGTGATCGTCGGGTCTAAGTGATCGTAACCGATTTAAATGCACCGTCATGTTACCAAATTATGGTAAAACGATAGTAACCTCATACGAAGGGCACGGAATGGCCTCATAAAAAAATAAAGGAGCAACATTGTTCGATATTTAAGTTAGGGTCTCTGCTATGAATTTTAAGTTGTAAATATTGTTCCTTGCTTTATATTTATGATTCATGATTTGAATTGTAACTTGAGAATACATTTACTTTAGAATGGTGATCAAATGATTTAATAATAATTATGAAAAGTTATCATTGAGTTTTATACACAATTAAAAAAAAACTAAAATAAGTATATAGCTGAGTAATTTAAATTACAGTTTGCCCAGCTAAGAAATGTTGTAATAAATCTAAAAACTTCACTCTTCGTCTTCATCAAAAAATTTCCAAAAAATAATAATAAATCAAGCAAAGCTTTGTTATCATCTTTCGTAGTAATTATTTTGATGAGCTATTAAGTTTTTCATGTTTAGTAAAAAAACAAAGATGATTTGCAAGACAGAGTATTGAAATTGGAATTTGATAAAAACTTTTTCATTAAGTACCTATTTATTTTTTATATTTGCTTTTTCGCATTCATTTCAATTACTTCGCAAGCATAGAAACATATATAAAGAATAAAAGAGCAAAAGCACGTAGTTTATTTTCATTCACTATAGAAAAATTTTAACTTCTACATCGCACATCTTATTCTTTAAACAGTGATGTGGTTAATCTCTCCAAACCACGCAAGTAATTTATATTCAAATCTAGAAACTCTACACTCTACTGAAAACAGCTAAAAGTCTAAAGTCATAACTAAACGTATAATTATTTAATCAGAGATGAAACACGGATATTTTCCGTAACAAGACCGCTACAAAGACTTCTCAAGTTTATAAAAGTAACAAGATAACGAGGTAGCATCTAATGACGACATTGAATCCCGCCAGCACTTCTTGAATAATGGCATTACAAATGGGTAATAAAAAATCTTCTTCGGGTCCTATAAAATGTTTATAAAAATTGCTAACACAAAGTGCAGATGTAAATAAAACTATAGTGAGGTTCTGTATTTCAAAAACTTCTACCTCGTTGGTTTAGTGGTCGCAAGCTCTTCTGCAGAGCGTGATGTCCTGGGTTCGATAAAAATAAACCATGAACAACACCATAAATTAAAACTACAAACACAACACCGAGCGTTCGAAACGCCCGTCTGCACCTTTTAATGTGCATGAGGCACACCTATGGCGGCACTCCTGTACCCGCCCTTACCTTCGGCCGTTCACCCCATCCAGGAATTTATTAACTGGGCATAAATCACTTCAATACACTTCCAGGAGTAAAAACGTTACGTCACGCGATCGGTGATTCTGCTACCCTCTTTTTTGTTTTAGAGGGTCACGTTATCAGTAGGATGCCCCATGTCTCTTTTTTTTGTGGGCGAACCAATTTTGGTAATGGATAGGTTCATTTGTGGTTATTTTTAGGCATCTTTCGTTTGTTTTTTGTTTTCGGAAAATAGAACTCAACTAAGCATGAAGTAGGAATAGTTAGAAAAGAAAATTCATTTGTCTTTCAATAACCAACAAAAAATGAAGGTTGTCAAGTCGACGCATACAGTTTTTTAACACACAAAACATAATTTAGTATATTTTATTTCTTATTTATATTCTAGCACCTATCTATTAAAATCGATTGCTCTGCTAAACCGATTAATTTCTTCTTGACCGACAGTAATAAACGGGCTCCCTCCGGTAAAGCAAACTCATTAATTTTAGAAGTAGTCGTTAGAAATACGTCGCGGTCTTTACTGAATAATTACGACCCCTGATCGAGGGGAAATGGAAAATTTTTCTTAATTTTTAAAAAAGTGTAGTATTATTCAAGACTTTAAAATGTAATTCACGTCATAGTAAAAACTTGTAGGGACCATTACATGGTTTAGTAAGGAATACTAAATCATGAGAAGAGAATTTAAACAAGGCTCGGAACCGGTTTAAAAATTACCGGTTAATACCGGTTTATTTCGAATTTCCTCCGAACTTTTCTTTTCTTTTCTAAAGAACGCGAACGTGTAGAGAACTTTATTTTGACCTAAATTAACCGGTTTATTCGTCGAGCGGCATGTCGGTAAATGCGTTGCAACCTGTGACTACTTGTGAGGATGCCGCACTGAATAATAACTGAAATATTAACCGGTTACTCGGAATACTTACAAATACTGGTTTAAAAAAACCCGTATGTCGGCATGTCGATTCTACTGTATGGTGCAGTAACTGATCATCGTTGAAGTTATTAATTTTGGACACATACATACATAAACTCACGCTTTCGTCCCATAGGAGGTAGGCAGAAACTACAAAACGCCACCTGCTACGATCCTTAGATCTCCGTTTGCCTTTTTTTTTTCTTCCAAAAAATTGCAGTTCAATTATGACTATGTTGTAGTAAGTATATACATCTTGTCACTTGCTTCAAGTCTGAACTAAACCTTTATTATTCTTTCAACATTCAAGGAATGATTAGCTGAGTTAAAACGTAAATGCATTAAGCGTTTACCGAACTACCGAACTCCCAAACTCGATTAATAATTTCAAAACTTGGTCAATTTTGTTTCAACGAACATAATTTTATTTTAACTGAAGAACTTTTCTGCAGCAAAGTATTAGGTAAAATAAATATTGGGTCGAATGTTGCAAAATATAAACAGTTCTTGAATAAATATTTAGTTATAAATACTAGGAAAGGTATCCTAACTATAATATTATAAATGCGAAACTGAGTTTGTATGTTTATTTGTTACGCTTTCACGCTAAAACGGCTGAACAGATGTGGATGAAATTTGGCACATGGGTAGACCATGACCTGGAGTAGGTTATAGGATACTTTTTATCTCGATATTCTTACGGGATCGAGACTTACATGGGTGAAACCACGGGACGCAGCTAGTCTTAGATAAGGCGAAACTAAAGGTATATCTAGTCATTTAACCCGCCGTATGTCGTAATTACAGACACAATTAAAAATCCATTGTGTCTCAACGAGATCTACGTTCCGACATACCAAAGGTTAAATATGCCTTTCTAATCTACTTACTAATTTAATTCAAATACTCACACGGACGACACTTATACGCGACCTCGACGTACTTGCTCTGCCTCGGACAGGGATCCACGAGTCCCGCCATTGGCAGGGTACTGAACTTGCACTGAGGTTTCTTTTGGCAAGCTTCCACCACCGTCTGCAGTAATGAGTACTAGAAGAAAAAGGTTTTAGTTAATCAATTTGAATATGCTGTAGATATCTATGTAGTTAATACTACTTTTGCCGCAGTAGCGGAATTGAGTTTTAATTAGTTGGTCAGGCCTCGCTTCATAGACAGTTGAGTTGGGTTGTGGGTTCAAATTCGGGCAAGTATCAATGTGACTTTTTCAATTCAAATGTACTTTCTGAGTTTATCTTGGACAACTACTATCGCTGAAGGAAAACATCGTGAAGAAACCTGGTCTTATAGTTAATATAAGTCTGAAATCACCAAGCCGTCTTGAGCAAGCGCGGTGATCAATGCTTGTGCCTTCTCTGACTGAAAAGAGGCCTGCACCCTGCAGTATTATTACTTTTTATTATTTAGTTTATCAGTAATATGTGATGCTATTTGCTATGCTATTAGCGTTATTCATAATGTGTGCATTTTTCTGTCTGACTGTACCTTTTTTGGTTAAACAAAGGAAATGCCGCAAGGGGCGAATCGGTACATCAAAATAATTATTTAAATGCCAATTTTCCACTCGCCTCTTCGTAAGGGGCGAGTCAGTACACCAAAATTATTAAAAAAACGATGCGAGTGGGAAATTTTAATGAAAGGGGCAAGATCCAAGGGGCGAGTGGGGCCTACACCAAGCTATTTTAAGAAATTATCATGCATTAAAAAAAAAAAATAAGTTGAAATCTGATGGCCTTACCACAAAATCTTAGATATTTGTACAACGCGTGTCCAATGAGAGTCTTACATCAAACCAAGGACCTTAATTTTAGTACCTTTAAACTATTTTCATGCATCAAACTCAATTTATAACTGTCACCTGTCAACGTCAAAATATTACAGTCTATGTAGATAAATTAGCACTAACAAGTAACAACTTAACGAATAATAATATGACAGAATTGTAGATACGACACGAGTTGTGTAGACCGTATTAAGAGGCGTTGGTGCACTGCACTGAGGTAACCGTGTCGTGGATTCATTAACAACCTACGACTTTGACAGCTCCAAGCGCACAGTTCAGAAAAATCGAGTTATACGTGTCGTGTCGTGTCGGATTATGCTCAACAGATGTTTAGCCTAAACAAATGATAAAAACAATCTTGTAGTACTTTTATTTTTGATGTACAGACAAATTGTCATACTATGCCATTGTTTCTCACTATGGCTAATAGATTAAAGGAATTTCTTTTATCTCACATAAATAATATTGAAGAATAATCGAACGAACACTCAATAAATCTTGAAAAAATATTCAATGGAAATAAATTATCCTTCCCTTATAGGAAACGACATATATCATCAACTTTTGGAAGTATCCCTAAGAAAATATCGCTTTAAGTGCCAAAGAGGATCTAATGTTTCCTATTATATCTTTCATTTTTTATGTCAAAATATGACAAACGGGCCATCGGCCCACCTGATGTTTAGTGCTTGTTATAGTCTGTAGACATCCGCAATTTCGGCACCTTTGCAAATAAGGTTTTTCAATAGACTCTCCCTGAATTTTTAAAGCACTTTTTATAATAAATCTACGGGTCTGTATAAATTAACGTTAGAAGCAGTGTGTTTTACGTTTCAGGAGAGATACTTCTTTAATCAGTTAATTAAATAAAGGTAATTAAATGCTGTTTCAATTTGTTTAGGTATAATTAAATGCGTCTTTCAATAGCAGTTAAGCGCTACTTTTATTCATATCTTTTTTATTTTCATTCTATGGTAAGATATAAAGGTGTTACACTGGTTTAAAGCTAAGGTACAATTAAGGACCCTGAAGGACACAACAAAAAGTATAAAATTAATAAATAAAAATAAAATTAGGAAACAAATTAACAATTTTTTCATAATTATGTTATTAACATGAATTGAGATCAGATAAAGGTTGTGGTACATAATCATAGACTTGCAGTCATTACGCACTTTCCCCTAGTTTCTAAACGTATAATTAATTTAATTCAAATGGTTTCATTAATTAAAATCGAAATAAGAGCAGTTCCAGCAGATAAGATGAGATTCGATAGCATTTTTTAATAAATCAGGTTTAAAAAAGTTCGTCACAAAAATTCTAATCTTGCAAACTTTGAACATTACAAATAAGTACAATTAAAAAATAAAGAGGAAGTTAAATTTGCTCGCTGTCCGCATACACACCGTATGCAAGCTGTCACTATGCATTACCTAATTAGAATTCAGCCTGCACCAGCCAATCAGAATGCGTTATATGACCGAACCAATGAATTGTAGGTCGGGTACAATGCGGCCGGAGAGTGTAATCGAATCCTAATGTTTCAATAAGGGATTCGTACTTGATAACTGAATGGAATCACTGAATAGGTCTGATATACAAACCTCTACATTGAGAACTTGAGAATCTTTAACAAGAAATATGACAGTATCTTTGGCAGGATCGAGGCATTTTTAGGCCATTGGTTTGACACACAAGCAATTTTCAGTTGCATTAAATCAAACTTCAATTTGTATGTAAGAAACTAGTTTGACAATCTATATTGAATGGCATTTAGAAACATAATTTGACACAGACGACATCATCATCATCATACCCAATTTCTGTTTTCCTTTTTCACACTGTTAGGAATTAAAAAAAAAAAATTGACATAAAACAATTTTTTACAGTGATAGATTATCTTACTCCTGCGCTCGTTATAACTGTGTTGCAGGATCCAGTGTTTGTATTTACTTGTATATTTCACTTGTATCTAAATGTAATAATGTGACTTGTAATAATCCCTCACCAACAAATACTACTATGACTAAGTACCAATACGATAAAAGCTACAATTTAAACTATCAATAATAAATATTACCAACCTGCATAGCATTAGGTCTTTTACATTTCTTGCTCTCTTCAATTTCCTCATTGCTCAAAGCAGGACATCCCTGTTCTTCTCCAGCCTTCCCGTACTGCGCTACTTGTATGCTGATGGTGGTGCCTCTGGGACATGCTAGGGCTACTGTCTCGTCGTTGCAGACTGCACGTTGTATGACCTTGAGAGTATCCAAGAGGAGTGCTGTAACAAATGTAGAAAAAGTGGTTGTTAAAATAAGATCGCTTCACACATTTTGAATTTTTAAGAACTTTGTGACATGATCTTTATAACAATTTGGAAGAGTATCGCAGATGAATAATCTGCCTGTTGGTGGTTTAGAGGTATGAGGAACAGGGTGTAAAGTTCACTCATACTCCATAGAAAAGGGAGGATCCTCCAACCAGACGGGTGTTGTGTCTGGCGGGCAACTGCCCAACGATTGATGTTGGGTTCTCGTATATATGTCCACTGCACGGTAAACTTTAATTGCGCGATGCAGGATTTGTGTGACGTCTGTCTGACGTCAGGTCTTTGATGCGTAGTTCGCATGTGTCGATGTAGATACCGCCACATCACTCCCCTCCGGAGACCGGAGGTCGATAGTGGGCTGAGTCTTGTATCTTCCGATGCTTGCCAGTGCCAGTTGTGGTTCCAGTGAGTCGGAACCGGGTTGTCCCAGGTCGGAACCGAGTCTTTGATGCGTAGTTCGCATGTATCGATGTAGATACCGTCACAGTGGTTATTCTTCAATCGTTTCGCTCGAAAAGTCCCTTTGTCAAGAAGTGTAAAGGGGATTATTCTTTTCCAGTAAATTATTTACAAAACCATTATTACATTACGGAACTCAGGTGACTGATAATCTTTTTATGGAAACAAAAAACGAAACAAAAATTATATTCGGAATACGAAAATGGAAAATTCTGAGAAACCTGCGTAGGTGGGTGACACAGAAAGTTATCCACATACTGAAATTACCTTGAAACACCCAGCAAAGTTACATTGAGCTGACAACCCTACGCAATTCGGACAAATCTCAATATACTTCAAGTGTTCGCTCCATAAACAAGGCAACACAAAAGTGGGTATATACAGGGTGTTAGGGTAAACACCGTTAACCTTGCAATCAGTGGTTTGGTTTCATTTATAGAACGTAAAATCAATGGAAAATTACAACTTTTTTTTTCTTTTTTTAAATCTACATTTTACCACAAGATACGCAAGTTCGTTGCCCTATACGCTAGGGCAACGAAATTGCGTCTCAACACGGGCAGGGGGTGCGGGACGTGACCTGACCGGCCGCGAGCGCGACCCCTCCCTCAGTCAGTCAGCTATTTCGCTAGCGAGCACGGTGTCGGATAAAAACTTTAAAAAATCTTTAATGAAAATAACGTTTTTTTTTGTTGTGTTCGGTCATTTATTTTTATATTTAAGTCAACTACCCATGGTTTGAATGACAACGGTGTTTACCCTTACACCCTGTATAATAATCTAGATATCCAGGCTTACTTCTCCAAAATATGCCAGCTGAAATTAAGGTAAAACAACACGACCATATAGAGTAGGCTCAGCACATAGATACACGTGAAAAAATAGACACGTGATCCAGAAATAACAATAATCATTGTCTTCGTAAACAAGAGGAAACAAATAAGAACCTTCAAGACGCTGATTGCGCCACACTTGGGAAGACGTTGATACTCTAATGACATATGTTTTGTTCAGATTAACTTTGGAACTTTCACAGTTGAAGTTTTGATGCTTACACATAAGTTGCTCGGTTATTGTCGCGTTCGTTCGTTTTATTATTGGGAAAAGGAATTTCAGAGCAGAGTGATATGGTTAATTCTGTGCTTTTTGACCTTGTTCAACAAAATATAAGTTCTGACAATAAATGGAGCTACACAATTCTTAGAAAACCTTTTATAAAAGCGAAGATGTTCTTAATTCGTTGGTTTTGTTTGTGAAGGCTCATCAAGATAAAGTTAATTATTTGATGTTCGTGAAGTAGTGAAGCGTTCCCTGCTAAGCAGGAACTTATTTTTGATCCCGAATCTGTAACTTTCTTCTATTAAATGAAGGTCCTGCATTATAAAAAAAAACTCTTATAAATATTTTTATATCAATTTAAAACTGACATTGCCACGTTGGTCACGGTCATGGTCGCAATCACTGCTGCTGGGAATGAGGTCCTGGGTTCGATTCCCAGATCTGGCAAAGTGTTATTGGGTGTTTCTATCTGGAGTTTCTCAGTGCCAGCCCAGGGTCTGGATTTGTGCCCGGTTGATGGCATTAGGCTCGCCCCGTGTTACATGGAAACAAAATATGGGGGTACTATGGGTACACCTCTACCTAACCTTTCAAGGAATACAAGGCTTGATGTTATGTTATTTAAAACTAGCTTCCGCCCGCGGTTTCGCCCGCCTGGTATGTCGATAAAAAGTTTTGTCGAAATCCGTTCAGTGGTTTAGGCGTGAAAAGGTAACATACAGACAGACAGAGTTCCTTTAGAATGTATAATATTAGTATGGAGTATGGATTGGCGGATTTTATACTGACCTCGATTCAAACCTAGTTTTAAATCGAGATTCATGACTGAGACTCATTCAAGAGTACCAACGAACCTAACTCTTTGACCTACATTTTTAGCAGCTTTTACACAAAAACCTTCCCTTTGCCAAGCAACAACGAAAAAAAACTTATTGGGTCAACATTTAATTAGGTTCACTTTGAATGATGACACTTTTAATTATAAAAAGCTAGCGTGTTAACTGTAGACATTAAATATACGTACATAAAATAAAGGCAATATTCACGACACACCCTCTATTATGAATGTTAACATATACGAATTACAAAAAATACAGTTCATTTATGCCCGGTACCTGTCTTCTATGTAGGTACAAACAAAAACGAATCGTATTTTTTTTCTTTATTTATTTATTGGCCTAACTCAATTGCAAACACAAGTCAACATACAAGCTAAGTGCACAATATTAAGCGATAGATTCGGCATGTAAAAACATTGTTACATCATAGAACACAAAAAAAAAACAATATAAGTATAGAAATGACACATTATTTTTACACAATTTTATACATTTTTTTAACAAGACAGTCATTTACAATATCTAGGGTAATTGCGTTACATAGTTACTTTTTTTTATCTACTTATTTTGGTGATCACAAATATTTAGAAGTCTGCAAAGTCTTGAGGTCTAAGTCTGAGTCTGAGGTCTAACCGTTAGACCCTGAAACAGTTTTTGCGGAATGGGGAAACGGTTTCGTAATATTTATACATAACATCACGCCTGAGGAGCTCGTGGCTAAGTAGTAACAGCCGCACGGGTCGATCCATCAGGTTAAGCTACGCTTGCCGGGGTTGGTCCGTGGATGGTCACCCATCCTAATCTTCCCATCTTAATCTTTACATAACGAGACTCCCCCGTGCCTCGGAAATCACGTTAAGCCGTTGGTCCCGGCTGTCAAAGGTGGATCTTTGACAGTCGTTACGAGTCGTCAGAAGCCCGAAAGTCTGACAACCAGTCTTACCAAGGGGTATCGTATTACCCAGTTACTAGGTTGTGGAGGTCAGATAGGCAGTCGGTCCATGTAAAATACTGGTATTCAGCTGCATCCGGTTAGACTGGAAGCCGACCCCAATATAGTTGGGAAAAGGCTAGGCAGTATTACGGCCTATTAGGCTATTATTAGTGTATTACGGCCCAATCTCGAGGAGAGAAGGCTTGTTTCCCAGCAGTGGGAACATTATAGGCTGATTATGTGTTATAGCGAGATTTAAAAATAAAATATAAAGAAACTCAAGAAGCCTGATATAATTTATTTTATTTCTTGTTTGAAGAATGAAGTAAGACAAACATCACTAACAAATGTACAAAGTTGTCAAATAGGTACACGTGTCGTAATGTGGTTTCAAAATGGTTGCCCAAATATAAACACGAGAAAGTAAAATACTGGAAATAGAATAATACTGAAACAGTACCTACCAGACGGTACCTATCCAATACATAGTTAATGTATTGCCGACATTTATTTTGGTAGACACGAGGCTGACGTAAATTTCTTAGGTGTGAAAAGTGTAATACTTTATTTGGGCGCAATTTATTGGCTTACTAAAAGGAGTACCTACTTATTTGTTTTATTCCCCCAAGGGAAAGGTTTGTTTTTAGACGTTACATCTGTACTGTATAACTCCAAAATTTGAGTAAATCTTATGTCGAAAATAAGATTTTCATCTATTATGACACGTATAGAACAGATGAAATGTGTATGTAGGGATTAGTTATTATACCAAACGTCTCTACCCACCCCTTCATGGTATACCTACAAGCGGGACATTCCCCTTTGCCAATCCTATATGCGTATAGGTACGTCAATCCAAGTGGCTATGTTAATATGACGGGTATGGTACATCAAGGTAAGTCTGATTAGCGCCGGCAGATTAAGTGTCTAAGGCATTTAACAGCTTAAAGATCCAACCGCAATTGCAATGCAGACGCGGCGACGACGTGTGACGGCAGTACTATCTCTAATCACTGAGGCCCGTTTGCACCACAATTCACTAAATGCGTAACGCTAAATGTCCCTGTCATTATCCAAAGATTGACAATAACAGAACGATGTTTTAAACACCTTTAACGCTAAACTAATTTAGTGAATTGTGATGCAGGCGGGCCTAAGGATCAGATAAGGAGAGTTTTTAAGTGCCAACGTTAAATTAGAATAAAATAAGAAATAAAAGAATCATAGATTGTTAAAATTCACCCCCACTAAAACCGAAGAAGTGTTAGGGATATTAAATATTAAGCATTATCAACTTTAATTGTCAGTATCTTCAACTCACAACTGTCATTGTTTGACAGGTATAAGAAAAGGCTTGTATCACGGCAAAGAGTGTTTTGTTAATCAATAACTTTATTGACTGTACATTATTCGTTCAAAAACGACTGTTAGATACTCATTAGTAACGAACCACACACCTTTAGCACCACTTAAAATAAATGCCGCGAATTAATTATCGAGATGCTTTTTGAATGTCAACGATAGTGTTGTTTCTGTTACCTATGTAAAATGGTGTCGTTCTTACATTACATGCACCTATTTAATCGAGTGTCGATACCTCGATGTATCGACGTTGCTGGTAGTTTATGTTCCATGTAGCGCCTCTATCGGCGATCTTAGGTACTTCCATGCGCTTAGACGCTATTATTATCACGTGGCTGTCGATAAAATGTTATTCCTGTAGGTTAAAGAAGGCCAGTTTAAATGTAGAATCTTCTTTAAAGTTTTACAGAGTTTTAAAATAAGGTTTGTTATATTTTTTTTCATTTATTATTGTTTATTATAAAGTCAGAGAAATTCATTATTAAGCTAATTGTCTGTCCACTTATATTGTCCGTAAATTCAATTAACAACTTAGTCTTTGACAATTGTATGAAAAGGCTATATTGCAGTTGTAACATGGATTACCTATGTATGCACAAAGGCGAGCTTAACCCAGAATTTCGGAATCGGACAATTAGATTTAAATACACAAAGGAGTGTAAAATTATTCTGGGATTTTCATTTTCGACGAAATTTCTTAATACATTTGTTTTATGTCACATACCTAGGGTAGATTTAAAAAAAAAAACACTGTAGTCTTATCGGTTTGACAAACCCGCAATTTTCACTCCTCAAATTAAAGTATCTGAAGAAAAAAAATCGGCCCTTATATTGAAACAATATCATCAAATAAAAAACATTTTCTGAAAAATCTATCTGCCAATCTTTATTTATAAAAGAAACACTAGAAGAAAAATGCTTGAAAACTATGAATCACTGAGCTATAAATATCACAAAATAAAACCTAAAAGTGTACTAGAACCGTCCAGGGTCGAGGCTTGAGACTTGGAAATTCTGGAAACTCCAAGTAAGAAACTAAAACTTTAAGCCTAGGAAAACTTTGTGAACCCACTGAAAACTTTAACACTCACTGAATCATAATTAACAATGACAGATGCTCCATAAAACATGTGATTAACTTTTATAACTTTATTTTTTAAAGTTTTGATATTTTAATATTTGAACTTTGTAATGAAGACGATGAGATGAAAGTGATATTTTAGTTTTAAAATTGAAGCAATTTATTACGTGCTTGGTGTAATAAATGTTATAGATCCATTGATAAGCACAGGCTTTCTAAAACTATTACTTAATATGATGAACAACTAGATACTAAGTCATTTCATCTGCGAAATGAATCTTTTTTCTGATTCCAGATACCTATATTTCGTTTCAATTGTTCCCGTCTCAGGGACACAATACATTTTTTAAATAAATCTGCAGTTTATTTCAATTGTATATTATCTAAGTGAAATTATTTAGCGAGATAGTCTAGCTACAACTAAAACCCATTACCAAAGAGATAGGGTATAAAATGAAAGGCACACAAACAATTATCTCAAAAATGTTTCAATTGACCCCAATCTACCCTACTTATAATAAATTCGAGATAACCGATCACAGGCTCTTGTAAACTAAGTACAACAACATTTGAGATATCTGATCCAGCAGATGTAAAGAAAATCAACCACCTCCCCACACAATTTGCGATGCGACTTTCTTTGCGTTCTTCAGTAACTTCATACAACTTTATATCTCTGAAACAATTTCACAAGTTCTATCGTCATCAGTTAATCTTATGACATGTAGTAAGATGAAGATTATTTGTAAGTTAAACCTACGTTTCGAGCCACATTTGCTTCGTCAAGTATTCCACGTACGACCCGTCTTCAAAAGTTACATTACCTGTTCACTTTGAGTGAACCTCAAGATGCATGTTAATGCTGCTATAATCAACTATGATCGCGCAAGGAGCAATCATAGTAAAATGTAGTTCATAAAGGACTAAAAGTGTGATTTAAAAAAACTTAAAATGTCAGTCGATGATAATAATAAATTATATTTACATATTTCTGTAAATTGGACACAGTCTATTTTAAAGTCGACACATAATTTTGGTCAGGTCATAAGAGGACCATGCAGATTAGTTACTGAGATGGTCTTTTGAGGAAATAAACACACAGATTTGAGAGGACCTGTCCAGGCTGTGCACGAATTTGTCACTAATCGTTTAGCTCAACTCAGAACATAAGGAGCTCAATGACTCGACAGACGGATGAAAGAAAGGTCAGTCATGTCCAATTACGTGCTGTTATTATCTCTAGAACTTTGTTAGATATCTACAGATGAAACAGTTGCGTGACTTAGGTAGGTACAGACTAATTGAGTTCATTTGTGAATGTCACGGGCCATATCTAGTAACTGGTGTTTTTTTTTTTTTTTTTGGTTTTATATTGTTTAGAACAAACAATTCTCCTACGGATTCTGGTAAGTCTACCAATCGAGATGGCAGAAACGAAATTAAGATTTTAATATAAAGAGCTTTTACTTTTAACTTAATTAATTGAAAGCAATATCAAGGTATGGTAATGGAGCTACCCTTAAAACATCTAAGGAACGGATACCCCAAATAAAGTAAAAAAAAAGAAATGCCTTTACCGAGAACTATTCAAAACTACTTTCGGTTGGACCTTTGGGAAATTAAGCCCATGCCCTTTTGGCGATGCTATCTTAACATACATCTGTTTCTCAAATTCTATCCAATAAGCGTAATTATGTTCTGGCTCTCCAAGAACGTAAACCTCAATGTAATTTATTCCAAAGTTTTTTTTTTTGATAGCGTAATACACACATTAATCAAAAACATCCAAGCTAATAATAAATTCAAAAACGTTATTGTCAAATATTAAGAGAATTGAAAACTTTGTGTACTGAACACCTCATTATTCATGTTTTTTGACACCTGTAAATAAAAACATTTAAATATAAATTAAAAACATTGAAACTATTAAAATCTCAAACCTGTATTCTCTAATTACTTGCTTAGAAGGTCATAGGCTAGTTAAAGGTTAAAATTCTGCTCCGTTAACAAATTACTGACCAAAAAAGGCATTCCATCTTTTGCCTTAGGTATTGATAATATTTTCCTTTTGGTAAAACCTAAAAACATTATAAATATAATCAAAACGGCGACTCCCTCCAAGTTTCGTACCACAGTACAATTTGTAACACTACATTTTAAAACATACTTTAATTTAAAAAAATAACATTTCTTGTTTATGGAATCCCTTTATTTATTTATTTCCTGTGACAAACGGACGTATGGACGGAGGCACAGCGAAGCTTTAATTAGTTATAGGGTCTCGTTGGCACCCTATGAGTACCTACAGAACCCTAAAAAGTGGTGAAGTCACTGAGGCTTACAAATTCCATACTGCTTCAATGGATTTAAAACGTTTTCATCTACGGTCAAACACATGTCAGTGTCATGTCACTTTAATTAAGAAAACCGGTCCTAATGCAACGAAATACAACGGATATCACAACAGGCCCTTTCAAACTGATATATAGTAGGATGAATCCTACTATCCTACTATAATATAATATTATAAATGTAAAAGTTTGTGTGTTTGTTACTCAATCACGCAGAAACTGCTGAATGGATTTGGATGAAATTTGGCAAACAGATAGTTTATAACCTGGATTAACACATAGGATACTTTTCATCCCGATATTCCCACGTGATCGAGACTTACGCGGTTGAAACCGCGAGGCGCAGCTAGTATTTAAATAAATATTTCTTCCTCAATTTTCATTAATACATCTAACACTGTTTCTGCATCACCAAAGGTTGACTGGTAGAAAATGCCTATGGCATTAAGACCGCTTCCGTACATGGTTGTGCTTAAAGTAATAAATAAGTAAGGCGTGCAATTGACTATACTACCCTCGCGACAATCTAAGAAGTCCGTTTTGACGTTTCGTTCTCGTACATGTAATAAAACGTTAAGCCTTGAGAATCAGTTTTAAGCAATGTAGATAAGTCGTCGATTACAAACTCTCTAAGTATGTTCAATCGATAAGTCTCGAGAATCTGTGTAAAATAAACCAATTTTTTTTTGCTCGCTACACATTGCATTTTTACAGCTGTCAAAACGACTTCTTAGATTGTCGCGAGTCTAATGTTACTTTTCCTACGTCACTTAAAATTTTGAAGGTGAAAGGAAGAAAAGGAAAACATGAGAAAACCTGGCATTTAAAGTCTCAAACTAAAACAACATGCCTTTTTCCTTTCAGTGGAAAAATTACATTAATTATTATTTAACGCACTCCACCACTTCATTATACAAAACGAGTAACTCTATTAATGTTATTTTCGTATCCCGAAAAAGGTGCTCCCTAAGGTAATTTTCCCGTAATCGGTACATTGTCAATGTACTCGTAATGTTTGAATATCCTTATCTACACAAGTGCGAGGCAAACTGGTATCACTACTGTAATTGTTTGTATAATCGATGCTAAGAGGATGATTCTTTTTTCACGCACTTTAGACGCCCACTAAAATATTTGTTTGATCCCGAAGTAGGTATCTGTTAGTTCCAAGATATTATCTCAAAATGGCTAGGTTATTTATTTTGTAGGTGTAAAGAGGTTTGTTTTTCTCTGGAAAAATATAACGACGAAACGAAGCGGCCAAGTGCGAGTCCGTCTCACACTCGATGGTTTCCGTTCCACTATAAAATATTTAACACTACATTTTGATTTAACTTTGGTAAAAAACGCCTTTAATTTGAACTATATTTTAAAGTTTACTCAATGAAAATTTTGATTTATCTTTTTTTTCATCTTTTGATACAGGCCTGTGAAATACGGATGGACGGACGTTACGGTTAAAAAAAAACAGGAACTGCCACACAGGTGTGCGGTGTGTGCCCACACCAGATTCAGGATTCAAGGCTGATCTCACCAGTGAAACTGAACGTTCAAGAACTGTCAGTGTCAAAATTTTTGTGAAATATTGCCACTGACGGCTCTTGAACCCAGTTTAGATGTTCTGATTGCGTTCAGTATCTCTGGTGAAATTGACATTAAATCTTTTGTAACCGAAACTAGCAGAACAACGTCTGAATTCTACTTAATTCGAGTAGCGAGAGAGAGTACGTCAACGCTCTTCATCTGCCTAGCCTTTTCCCAACTATCCCCGCAGCCGAATACCAGTATTTTACATGGAGCGACTGTCTATCTGACCTCCACAACCCAGTAACTGGGTAATACGATACCCCTTGGTAAGACTGGCTGTCAAAGATCCACAAATGACAGCCGGGACCAACAGCTTAACGTGCTTTCCGAGGCACGGAGGAGTCTCGATATGTGAAAATGGTCACCCATCCACGGACCAACCCCGGCAAGCGTAGCTTAACCTGATGGATCGACCCGAGCGGCTTTTACAAGTTAGCCACGAGCTCTTCAACGTCAACGCTAAATCGAGCACTAAAGTCGAATCTCTCAATAACAATTAGGAAAATGAGTAGGTAAGGCTCAGTAGTACAAACCGCAGGGTTCTGTCTGATGTCATTAGGACGTGTGGCATTGGACATTAGGCCGTGATAGACGTTACGACCAACCCTATTAATTGGGACATAGGACATGCCGACAACAATTTGTCTTCATGATCTGTTGTAGGTACTAGGAGATTTTATTAAAATTTCGTACACGTTTTATAATGTTTTATGCTTAGGCAATAAAGTGTGGTAATTTCCACATTTCAGAGTAAATTATAATCAAATATTGTGGCACTAGCTTTTAATTGCGGCTAGAATTTAAATTCGATTTGATGAACCACATGATTTCGTTCCTTCGTAAATTCGCAGAATGATTTTGTTTTTAAGTCTCTTCTTGTGTGTAGTTGTTTCAATTTTTTTACCGACTTCTTCAAAAAGGACGAGGTTCTCAATTCGTCTGTATGTTTTTTTTTTTTACTTTAGTGCTTTGCGTTTAGGTAGGTACTTAGGTATAACTATAGCAAAACATCTGTTGAACGTTTATTTGTTCTCTTAACAAGTTACCCACGCTATTAAACTCAACATTAGGCTCAAGACCTACGTACGACCTTTTATTAATAGGTACACAGATGTTGACTAACACATAAAAATTATAACGTAAACATGAGCGTTTTTATGTTTTTTATCAACATTGAATCTTGAGCACTTGGCACTATTTTTACCCGACTACGGCGAAGCAAAAAGGAGGGTTATGATTTTGACCGGTATGTATGTATGTATGTATGTTCATCTGTTCCCTCATATCTTCTAAACGACTCATCACAATTTGACAAATGAGGTATCGTTAGAAGTGTCTTGATCGTCCGCTGGTTATAGGCTATATGACGACACATTAAATTAAAAATGGCGCCCTCTAGAGGACATAAAGTCAGGAACTTGAAAAAAAATTTTGTTTAATCGTACCATGTTAGGTATCAAATGAAAGGGTTTAATGAGCACATTTATTATAAGACCAAACGAATTTAAAAAAAAAAAAGTAATAAAAACTAAAACCCAACTACGACTAAAAAGGTATAAACAAGACACCACAGACAGACAAATTAAAAATCCGGAGTCACACGTAATCTGTTCGATTTATGCCCGCCCTAACACGTGTGACTCCGGATTTTAATTTGTCTGTCTGTGGTATCTTGTTTATACCTTTTTTGTCGTAGTTGGGTTTTAGTTTTTATTTCTTAATTAGATCTACCAAAAGATTACAGGTCGGTAGTAAGTATTTTATCCAAGTAAAAGCCTACGCACACGAAGATTTTATACAGTAACTTAAATAGGTGTAGGCATCATGAATATTTAAAAAAACGCTATTGATTTGCAGATTGTACATAGTATATACAACATTAGTTTTGTTTATGCTAAACCCGAAAAGGGGAAACAGGGGTCGCGAAAAAAAAATCAGCTGTTCCATACATTTTGTCGATTTAAGTGAACACAAATGTATGGAACAGCTGATTTTTTTTGCGCGATTTCAAGGTTGGTCCCATAGAAAAAGTTGTTCAAAATGATGAGTTTAATGACCCCTTTTCGAGTTAAGCATAAACAAAAACTAATGTTGTATATGTATCATTGCCCACAAACTATTTTGTGTAACTTTTCACCACTTTACACGCGTTTACTGCTCCTAACGGTGCGCAAAAGCCTCATATAAGTGAAACACACATTTCCCTTTAAAACTATCAAAAAGCCCATTAGGTCCGAAAGAGACAAAGGACAACCCGTCACACTCACACGTCATGCCTCGTGTGAAATTGTGCGAAACAAATAGTTGGACAGATGTTACAAATAATACGCGTAAAAGGTGTTTGCGAATGTACCAAGAGATACGAGTAAGGCCCTTTGTATACACCCGTTTCTCTTGCAGTGAAAACATCTGCCTAGACTTTTCCCAAATATGTAGGGGTCGCCTTACAAAAAAAAAAAAAAAGTGAAAAGTTGTGCGGAAATCGGTTGTCATGGAATGGGCACGTGATGCGAAGGAATGCGGAAAATGTTGTGAGGAAAGTTTTGGGTATGAATGTCGATGGCTATAAGAGTAGGGGAAGACCAAAGAAACGATGGATGGACTGTGTGAAAGATGATATGGCTAGAA
Organism: Lithophane ornitopus; assembly: GCA_948473465.1. Classification (NCBI taxonomy): domain Eukaryota; kingdom Metazoa; phylum Arthropoda; class Insecta; order Lepidoptera; family Noctuidae; genus Lithophane; species Lithophane ornitopus. Next base: position 12,073,707 of record OX419622.1, on the reverse strand, counting down.
AGGGGGTGACTACCGAGATGACGGCTAATAGAGATGTATGGAAGAAAGGGACATGTTGCGCCGACCACAAATAAATTGGGATAAGGGCAGGAGAATGATTATGATGATGATGATGTTGGGGTCGGCTTCCAGTCTAACCGGATGTAGCTGAATACCAGTATTTTACATGGAGCGACTGCCTATCTGACTTCCACAACCAACCCAGTACCTGAGTAATACGTTACACCAAGCAAGACTGGTTGTCAGAATTTCGGGCTTCTGACGACTGATAACTACTGTCAAAGATCTACAAATGACAGCCGGGACCAACGGCTTAACGTGCTCTCCGAGGCACGGAGGAGTCTCGGTATGTAAAGATGATGACCAACCCCGGCAAACGTAGCTTAACCTGATGGATCGACCCGTGCGGCTGTTATTACTTAGCCACGAGCTACTCTTGCCGTGAAAAACGACGGTTTATTCGCCGTGTGTATGCACTGACACAGATACGTTTTGTCTACGGCGCGGTTTATTCGCCGTGTGTAGGCAAGGTCATCAGTGTAGTATGGATCACTATGGAAGCTTGTTGACAAACACGTTTTATCTACGGCGCGGTTTATTCGCCGTGTGTAGGCAAGGTCGTCAGTGTAGCATGGGTCACTATGGAAGCTTGTTGACAAACACGTTTTATCTACGGCGCGGTTTATACGCCGTATCGTAAAGAAACCGTGCCGTGTACAAAGGGCCTATGACGCTACATTGTTTGTCGCTCTACGATTTTTCCACCACATAATAAAATAAACAATAGGAACGCGTAATGATCGTAGATTCGTAGGATGCCACAAAAACTAATTATTTTCACTTGTAGTCTTCGCCTTTGTTTTGCTGTAGGTGTCAGATATTTTCTACACTAAAGAGAAAAGATTTGTAGATTTGTAATGAATAAACTAAAAAACTACCTACTGGATCGGCTTACAAAATTCTTTCACCAGTTGAATGCTATTATTATCACTGAGTAACGGAGTGTCCTAACTAATATCTTCATCATCATCACTATCACTATCACTATAATATTATAAATGCCAAAGTGAGTTTGTTTATTTGTTTGTTACGCTTTCACGCAAAAACGGCTGTACGGATTTGGATAAAATTTGGCACATGGATAAACCATTACCTGGAGAAGGAAGGAAGGCTACTAAGCTAGTATTCAATCAATCGAGGATTTGCGTGTTGACTTGCAATTACATAATTAATACTTTGTTCATTAAAGTAACAATATAATAATCCCTAGGAAGGCGAGTAAAAAAATATTCAGCGATTTGCCGTGTCAGTGTTTCTTTTAAAAATATTCATTGGCGTCAAATGTTTTATCCAAGGGGTATCATGTTACCCAGTAACTGGTTAATGGAGGTCAGATAGGCAGCCGCTCCATGGAACATACCTGTATTACCCAGACCATTAGGACCCCAACATGCTGGAAAAATTCTAGGCTGATTGATTGAATTTGATTGAATTGAATTGCGTCGAATGTTGAATCTATATCGTTTGTAATTAATGTAAATCATAATTTTACTTTTTTAACTTGAACAAAATTTTATTTATTTTATTTTTTTATATTATTAAGATTTAAAATGATAGGTAGGTAAGAAAAAACCCGAATAAAAATGTTGCAAGAAAATAAGTTTAGTAAAGTAATTTTGAGCTTAAAATTCAAATCGCGCAATAAAATAAAATTTTCTCCGAGATCAAAGTGGTTTTAAGCTAAAAAAAATAATAACACTCTCTTAATAATTACTTCGGTCTCGATTTTGAACGAAAAAACCCTTTATTTTATTTTTTACTTTAGCAAACGTATTTTTTAAAGATCTGATTTCTGAATGCTGAATGTTATTTATTAACCTTTGTTTTAATTAATATTTTGCGTTTTAATTTAACTCTAACAGAAACACTTTACTTTTCGTGATGATATTAAAATAATAGTAAGGCCGTTTGTCCACCGCACCGGGAACGGGAACTCCAACGAGAAACAGATGACGACGCCATAGTAAATGTACAGTACTTTCGCTGTATCTGTACAGTAGTAGATTATTAAAAAAAATTCGTATCTGAAATTTATATTTAATGTAATTTTAAGTGAGGTAGGCCATATGGCTTGGTTTCTATTGCCATACTTAACCTACTTTTTATTATTTAGTCACCGAGCTGATTCGCAGAAATATAATCCCACAAATAATAAATAACCGCTTCCCCTATCAATCTTACTTTAACATTAAGGGGTTTATTTATAAACGATTTACGGTTAAACAGTCGCTTATCATTATTTAACTTTAAGCAACGTTTATAAATCAACCCCTAAATTTTAAACTCAAAATTCCGATAGAAACGAAAACCTCCACCGTCAAATAACCGAGCGTTTAATCAAAGATTAACATCTACCACGGGTCCACGACACAATGCTCCAGGGCATCGCAGGTTCATTAATAATTATCTAACGAGGTTCCAAGTCCAGGCCTCGATTAACGGCGACATCGGCTGGTTAAATGTCCGTAATCGACGAACGGTCGGCCGATCAACTTCGCACACATCCGTGTCATCTATACCCTGTGTAGCACAGCTTGGCCTGCATAATTAAGTAACGTTTAAGGCCTGCTGGTTAAAATCCATGAATTCGGTGTAAATTGGCCTGATTATCATCCTTGTAACCATGAGTCCGAATTAGATCGAGATTTCTTTACAGGCTATTATGTGGCCTAGTATTTCAGGCCACTAAATAGAAATTTAGTTTTATAACTGTACTTTATTTTAGCTCACCATATCGATGCCAAAATACCTAATGCGGTTTAAAACAGTGTTTTGGCAATGATTTTGAATGTCCTAACGGATGATTGTTATCATGTATGTAGGGATATACCCATATAATAATAAAAAACAGTTTTCCAACTAAACTAATATAAACCTAAATATTTGTATCAAAAGCCTAGTTTAACATATTACAGACCATTTACAACTCAAGTATTCGTATATAGTTTTCGATGTATACCTACTTATGATAAGATGTATAAAAATGTAAGATATCTCTTTGATATTCGCTTTTTAATTTTGCTAAGTGAAACTTCAAAGCTCGTATATAAAAATACATATTATTAATAGCGTAGTCTAGTCAGTAACTTGTCAATAGAAAAACGATTTTATTTACTAGAATATCTGAGACTTTTTCTTTTGACTGTTTCAACATTCTTTTTCACAGTTTCTCTTTGATATATTTTTACGCCATTCAAGCCTTGTAATAGGAGTATTGTAATTAAAATAATTAATTTGCTTGCTTGCAGATTCGAAAATAGAATAAATTGTGAGGCATTTTTAATTTTTAATTACTGTTCGTTTCACACCAGATAAAATATAAATTCCTACTTTAACCTAAGTTAAAGTAGGAATTTGTGGTGCACTTTGCTTATTTATATGCTACTAAATATGGTAAAACGGTATTAGCGTCGGTTGTGGGTTTATTTCACACTCATTCCAACTTATTGAACTGCTCGACATTATGTTATCGTCATGACGTATGTTATACGCTCAGTTTTAGACAGATGAATATTATCAACCAAACACCGAACGTATCTCGAATTTTTGGATAAATGCCCTCACATTTATCACAAAAACAAGCTCCATGAAACGTTTTACTACGGCTAAAAACCTTCTCAAACGTTTTCTAAATAACTTTAAACCTAGAGGCATGAATACAGCAAAGTAACATTAATTAGAACCCACAATTATTTCCACAACAAAATATAGGGCAATGATACAGCTTAAATTAACACGACGCCGCATTTTAATGCATCCAAATAAACGGCATGGAAATAATTACGGGTAGCATGTTTACGGAAATTACAGTTATAAACTTGCATGTAGAGAAGTCATTCTGTTTATTTGTTAGACTTAACTATGTCAGGGTTATGGGGTTTTATGGTCTAATTGAATGTAGTACTTGAATGTAAAACGAACAAAACTAAAATAATAATAAGTACTAATACTAGAAATAAGAAACTGGTTTTAATAAAAAGTTACTTCAAATAGATAGGTAATAATACTACTATAATATATATTTTTAAATACCTACATAATTCTTAATTTTTTAAATATTTTTATAAAAAATATTTTAAAATAACATTTAAAAATATAACTACAATTATTATTATTATAGATTAAATAGATATTACAGATTTATAATATGTAGAGATATAAATATATAGAAAGTGTATAATCTACAAGAAATAAAAGGTTTTTATTTTATTTTATATAATAAAAACTTTATTGACCAAGGGGGTTAGTTGTTATTTGCCAAGCGCACTTAGACTTATTTTCGACGTAAAATCAAATACCTAAGTCATGACCTGAACACTCAAAAGGAACAGCATGAAACAGTAGTAGGTTTCCTGTTACGCCAATCTACTATCCCAGCAGGCGATGATTGCAATATGGAGAATATGCACCGCCTGCACTGCCGTTCATTTCAATTAGGTGCTCCGAGTTCATCAGAGAACGTCTACATGCTGTTACCGTGGCTATAAAACAAAAATTTCGACGTTATTTTGGTAGAATTATGTATGTAGTACCCGGAAGTAAATAAAACAAATAATGAGCTGAACAAAGAGAATTCACCAAATGGTGATGATGCGAAGAATCTGTTCAGGTTCATGTCCCAAATGTAACCCATAGGAGTATGTATTTTGATATTATTTATTTAGGGTATGATGGGACTGTCATACGCAATTTGGTTATAAGAGTCCCTAATAAAAAATAAAAACACATCACATTAGTAATAAAAACTAAAACCCAAATACGACTAAAAAGGTATAAACAAGACACCACAGACAGACAAATTAAAAATCTGGAGTCACACGTCTTAGGGCATAAATCAAACAGATTACGTGTGACTCCGGATTTTTAATTTGTCTGTCTGTGGTCTCTTGTTTATACCTTTTTAGTCATAGTTGGGTTTTAGTTTTTATTACTTTAATTTTTTTTTAATTCTTTTGGTGTTATAATATATATATTTTTTAAATGTGCTCATTAAGCCCTTTCATTTGATACCCAACATGGTACAATTTTTTTTTTTTTTTTTTATTTACTCACTTTATTTCCTCTAGAGGGCGCCATTTTTATTTAATGTGACGTCACATAGCCTATAACCAGCGGACGATCAAGACGCTTCCAACGATACCTCATTTTTCAAATTGTGATGAGCCGTTTACAAGATACAAATGAACATACATACATACATACCGGTCAAAATCATAACCCTCCTTTTTTCTTCGCCGTAGTCGGGTAAAAAGAGAAATTTGAACAGGTATGAGCGATAGTGACTAGGCAAATCCGAGCTTTTTCTAAAAGGCAATGTGCTTTCGTTAGTGGTATCAAAACCAGGGGGTTTAAAATGGTCACTTTAGCAGAATCATAATATGACAATATTATGGATCATCGTAAAATGTCACAAACTGACAATTCATAATATGATCTGCGTGCAATTCATATTACGAAATAATTCATCTGTTTGACAGTTTTCTATGGAATTTCGTAAAATGTTTACGTCAAATTAGTGGAATTGCTAATGACTGCTGGGATTCAGGAAATGAACTGCTTTTTGAGGAATAGCTTATGTGGCCGGTTTAGGCCCCCAGTATATATGCTGACCTCTTTATCATTATATTAAAACTCCGCACTACGACGCTAGGTCACCTCAAGATCAAACTCTTACCACCGACATGTGGTCGACTACCACGAACGTACTCTAAAATAAATTACATTTCTAATACTAGATAACTTTCGCGAATCTTTATATAAGGTTTTATTTGTTTTGAATAGTATAACTGTTTATTTTATGACATAATGAGCATGCAAAGAAAAATAAACCCAGACAATGTAGCACATTACTATTGTGAAGAAGACTACAGCCTGTAATAGGATTACTTATGTTACAAGTCCCCCCAGCCTTTAAATATACAGGGTTACAGGGAAAGTCGTACTGAATATTAAGGGATGTTATTATTCAGGTCATTTCTGATTGATTTAATTCTGAAATAAAATGTCAGAAACTTAACCGTTATGGAGATATTAATTTTAAAGATTTTTTTTTAACTCCTTTATTTTTGGGCTTTTAGTAGTTTTCTTTGGGATTAGAGCTCTAGAGTCGGTTTTTTTGACGTATCTAGTTAGAAGACATATCCATTCATAAAAATTATCAACAAAAACTGAACATTACTACTTTTAACCTCAAACTAAAAATGTACCCTCTGCTACCTTAACTGTTATTTAGGCAATGTTTTGCCTATTTAATAGCAAGTGTTATACCTTTTTGAATAGCTAAAAAGACGTAGAACTTTATAAAATTATTTGCAGAATAACTTCGATACTTTTTTTTTGTTTAAAAGCCCATCAAAATTAAGAACACTCTATTAGAAAATTCATTAATGCTAACCGTTGTCGAGCAGTTTTTTTAAGCTGTTAGTAGTAGGTTCAGTTTCTGTTGATCATTTTTATTAATGGACATGTCTTCTAACTAGATACATCAAAAATACCGACTCTAGGAGCTCTAATCCCAAAGAAAACAACTAAAAGCCAAAAAATAAAGGATTTTTAAAAATAATGTTCAAAATTTAATATCTCCATAACGGTTAAGTTTCCGACATTTTATTTCAGAATCAAATTTATCAGAAATTACCTGAATAATAACATCCTTTAATATTCAGTACGACTTTCCCTGTAACCCTGTATAAAGAAAGTAAGTAATACCAATGCCAGTGAATGTGACAATATCACATCATGCATATATTCCCGGGAGGTGTGGGTAGAAGTACCTATACTCCATTTGACATAAGATTAGACATTTAAATAAGCCTTTTTTACATACTAGATTCGCCCTAAGTTTAGGTTTTTTTTTAAATGTTACTACGTATTTCGATATCTACATTGAGCTCTTTAACTTCACACATAAGGCAGATAAGATTCATATTTTAAAACACCTATTAACGCAAAAGACCAAAATTCAATTACCTCACAAAGAAAATCACTCACATTTAAATTCATAGGTATAATTTGAGGCTTAGTACTCAAACAAAGTGCCTATTTTATTTTACTTAGGAATAAAAAATAACAAAGTCGTCCATTTTTACGAGAATGTTGAGCCTGAAAAGTAATACGCCATTAGATTTGAGACGGGATAGATTGCAATCGTTACTATGTTTTCGTCAAAGTAAAAAACTCTTTAAAAAATGATAAAATAATGTTGTGTGAAACAGTTTTGGATGGTGCATGATTGCAAAAAGAATAGATAATAAAATCAATGGCAAAAATTCTATAATTAAAAGTTTTTGATTGGCTTTTGTTCGTCAAAATGTTTGACATGACATTAAGGTGTTTGTTTATAAACGTTGCTTAAAGTTAAGAGACGTTTACTCGTCAAAGATGCATGGTTAAGTAGAAGTAGATCATTACTTAACTTTAACCAACTTCCATAAAAATTGGTGAAATTCGGCCCTAATCGGCCTTTCAAAAGCGGGATGATTGATTGTAGCAATCACGAGTGAGATAAAAGAATTCCATTCTATAACACCATAACGGTCTCCACCTATTTTGAAGTCGGTTAAAACAGCTGGTACACAAATAAATAACTTTATTTGTGTATCTCTTTACAAGCCACTGTTTTGTTTGGGGCCTGTGTTCCGACCCCGTTCAGTTTAATATACTGGAATATTTATGCCTCGTTTCCATGCCGAGGCATGAGGCATTTTGTCTACGTGGCATATTGAGATCTATGTGCAGTGGCTGCTTGAAACAGGCAAATAAAATTATGGCTTGTTGATTCGATTTTCATGTTATTTCAAAATAATTTGTAAGGTTTCTTGCCCAAAGTGTGCTAACGGGACCCTATTACTAAGGCTCCGCTGTCTATCCGTTTGTCACAGGGTTGTATCTTTTAAACCGTAATAGGTAGACAATTTTCACAGAGTGAGTACTAGTATGGCCGAAGTAAAAAAAAAAAAATGTTTTGTGAGAAATACCAGAAAAAAATAATTGAATAATGTACAATGGTACGGAACTCTTCGTGTGCCGACTCGCACTTGGCCGCTATTATGTAACATAATACAGTAAGTGCCCTATCCATTTTGAAACGTAATTAAAAATAAGCACTTATTATTAGTTCTAAATGAAATCTGAACATTTATGCATGTCATTAGCACGAATCAGTAGGTAGTAAAGTGTGGCTTTAAAGATAAAAAAGGTCGAAAGTTCGATGTCTGTTTATTTAATTATTGTGAACGATAGTGTTTGTGAAAAACATCCAATATTAAAATAAATAGGTATATGACAATATCTTCTGCTTAGCGTGTCGATGGCAATCTAAATAGACTCGTCCCAGAATTCGGCCTCGTGTTTTATGCACCATCACTAGCGTCCATCTGTTCCTGTAACGTGCAGCTGACAGTACACGCAGGACATGACATTAAGTGTCCCATCGTTTGTGGAACAGCACCATGTTTACACTCCAAGGAATCGTCTATAAATCTCCACCTGAACAAATTTGAAGAAGCATTAGATAAATACTTAAAAATCTTATTTATTAAATTATTTTATTGTAAGGTAATCCGTTTATTCTTAAGCTAAGCGACTTTTTAGGGTTCCGTACCCAAAGGGTAAAACGGGACCCTATTACTAAGGCTCCGCTGTCTGTCTGTCCGTCTGTCATCAGGCTGTATCTCATGAACCGTAACAGAATAAAATAAATATTTAAGGGGGCTCCCATACAGCAAACATGTTTTTTTTGCCGTTTTTATCGATAATGGTACGGAATCTTTCGTGCGCGAGTCCGACTCGCCCTTGGTCGGTTTTTATTTTATCCTTTCCCCTTCCAATACAACCTAAACCTAAACAGTTTGCATTAACATCTAACATTAGCATTCCTGTATCTTGGGCGCCATTACCCTGAGATCAGATGCGCAGACATCCATGCGGAAGCTTGTAGACATTTAGGTCGCCTGATATGAGTACCGAGTGGTTACATAGTTACAGCTAAACGGACTTCGGAAACAGGTTTCTAAGCAGAACTGTGGGGAATATACAACCCCTGCAAGGTTTCTGAGAGACTATGCAATTAAATCTATGGTCCAATCTTGTTGAAACGGTTAAAGTTTGAAACTTCTGACAGTTGATTACAGTTCTCATTTTGTTGTCTATTCTCAGACCAAATAAAAAAACAGGACAGCACTGTCACCAGTGACGTGAGGCCGGTTTCGTAAACATAATGTGCACTCAGTGAGATGTAGTTTGATTGTAAATGGTTGTATATGTGTGCGTGTGAGTGTGTATACACAGAGCGGAGGTGTAGTTTTGACAGACTTCACTCAGCACTATGTCTTGGTGTTTTATGTCGTTTCAGGTTGTATTCTCTCAAGAGCAATGATTCGATTTGCTGTCAACATTTTTGTAATGTTTTTATTTTGATAAATTGTGAAAACACGTGCGGCCTATTTGCAAACTGGTATACTTATTTTTTTAGTATGGGAATTCATCATATGACTTCTCCCGCTCTGGCTGGAGCGGGAGGGCGTATCGGACTTTTACTGACTAAAACCCACCCGTGTTCCTTCAGTTGCCTGTAGCCAAGGGTCCCGGTATCCCTTTCGGACTTTCCCGCAGTATAATATAGGCCTGTGGTTTCTATTTTTATTATGATATGATAAGTAGCACAGAACTGGTGCTCTGAGACAGTGAGACGGGGTCGCGGCAGACCACGTAGGTGATGGCGGGACGAGTTGGATAGGTTCCATTAAAACTGGAAGGAGGACGGGCGGGCTCGTGAAAGATGGCAGGAGTGGAGGGAGGCATTTGCCCAGGAGTGGGACAGCGTAGGCTGAAGTGGCGGCAAAAAAAAAAGTAGTTATCCGTGTAATCCATTAGGCTATCTAATATTTAGGTACATCTCTTCCAGTTATGGCCATAAATTCGTCACGTTATGTCTGTAATTCGAGAAGATCAAAATATCAAATTACTAGTTAGTGCATGTTAAACGCGATGCTTCGCCAAGTAAACTAACGAACGTACATTTTAAGCCCTATACAAAAAATACACCTGTTTATTTTTCCACGCAAGACAAAAGCTAGTGCCGGCCATTTTGGAAAGCTCCACATAAACCATAATGACTTTTACCATCATAGAGACTAAAACCAAACCCATAAAATACTATCAAAACATTGAACAACTTGAATCAAACAGTTTCCCAAATCCACATCGCTCTAGCTCCATTTAAATGGGTTTTTATCAAAATTTATGAACGAAATAAATGAAATAACACTATATAAAATGGAATGGATATTTAAAACCTTTTGTGTTGTTTATTAAATACCTATTGTTGATAATAATGGGCAGGATATGAGTGTATTCAATTCAATGGAACTCCATTTTATTTGAGAAGATTTTTTTCACGATATTGAAATGGTTCTGTTAATATTTATTAGATTTTATTGCGTTTGGAATGTGGGTCAACGGGAAAGTGAGAATCATTGATTTTTACAAGATATGGATAATGTATAAAGAGAAGTTAGGTGGCTTCAGGTCAGTAAGCAAACTATGTAGGTATGTGCACATTGCAGTTCTCCTCTATAAATAATAAAACATAAGAATAAAAAATAAAAAAAATACCCTACACTATCTATTAAGTGAGGGTAAATCACATTTATTTTAACTGTATTCAATTTTAAGCTGTAAGCCTTTTGGGCACTTTTCCTATTGAATTTGTTGATATGATATGCCCTATGATTCCATCCCCTCCTTTTTTACATACATGTACGTAGTACTATTATTAAAAAAAATAGCTTTTAATAATATGTAAATATTTTATATGAAACTAAAAATTGAGAAAAAATCAAAAGGGACTTTAAAAAACCTACATAATCAAATTAGTTATGAACCTTTACGTATCACCCTAAAACTATAATAATACATACAAACCATAATAATATTTAAATAGGTACACATACAATTATAATATATACCTATACATTCAATTAATAAACGTATTAGGTACTTTTTTCTTTAATTAGTTAAATAATAGTTAGTTGTATAATAATTATATTGTTCTTATATTTAAGTGTTAGATAGTATATTTTAAGACTTGTCTGAGATTTGTTTGATTATAATATATACCTATACATTCAATTAATAAACGTGTTAGGTACTTTTTTTTTATTAGTTACCTAATAGTTAGTTGTATAATAATTATATTGTTCTTATATTTAAGTGTTAGATAGTATATTTTAAGATTTGTCGTAATTAATCAAATAAAAATTATTTTGTAAATTATTTTTTGTTAAATTAATAATTTATTTATTTATTTGAGGGCAACCAACAAAGCATACACCAAAAATACATGTATAAGAACTCATGTTGAATTTAACATTTTATAGTGAAGCCTTAATTAAAGGCTGCCACGGCATGCATTAATCATTGGTGAAAGAAAATTCAGTTACAAAACAGATTTTAACTATTCAGATTCATCTAAATAAGTAAAAACCGGTTTGCGCTGCTTTATCTGTCCGTTTCTGTGTCTATTAACTGCATTTATATACCAATCTAATGGTACATAAATACAGCCAATAAAAATAATAAACAATATTCAACTAACTCCTACTTTTTAAAACACTCAAAAACCTTGTTTTATTCGGCCTTAAACTGTTTCCAACAATCAAGTAAGGTTATTTGATTTCCGACCCGTGCGTGATTGACGGGAACTGACGTGCCGGATTTGAGACCCGTGTCTCAAGTGGAACGTGGAAAAGGAAATACCTACCTGGAAGGGTCATTTGAAACTATTTTCGAAAGAAACTAATTAAAATTGGTACGTATTACATAATACACAAGTTGTTTAAAAAAACATACCGTATACGTTGTTTACCTATACAAAGTCGTGTATGACAAAAGTCACGGAAAAAAGCTACTGAAGAAAAATATTCACGGTAATAACTGTCAATTCTAAAGCTAGGCAAAATAATGATTATTTTATTTGTAGTAAGATAATAATATTCCCTTTTCAATGTCCTCATTAAATCTTACAACCGGCGCGGAACAATAAACAGGTGATAAACACTGTTTTCTTTTCTCCAATTCCAAGGCTCCCGAACAAACAAAGATACTTAACAAATTGACACAACAAAAGGGACTTTAACTTACATAAAATTGTTTAGTTAGGACACCTAAAACTGTCACAATAAGTATGATATACCTACAATTTACTTTAACAAATCCTTCTTACCTTGTTTACTCTTTACATTATAGTTCCCTTTCGCTTACACGAGAAGGCTTCTAAAACTTTGAAGGTCAAAAAATATAAATAAAATTAGGATTTTGGTGCCAACTAACAGTTTTTAGGGGTTAATTGGAGTGGAATTTGGGTAAGGGACTCGAAATACCAAGTTTAAAGGACACTTTACCAACAGTATTTTCGGGTCCGTTTTGCCCTTATCAGAATGTTTGTTATTCGCGGTATGTTGGTTGGTTTTCCTAGTTTTAATAAGGTCTAGGACATAAGAAGGCAAATATATGTAAGGGAACGGTATTAGGTGGCAGGTTTATTTGGGTTTCGTACACAGGTAAATGTTTGTTGTTGCTTGTGTCAACGGAGCCCGGGACAAAGATTGTTGGTGTGAATGAAAAAGATTATTCCCAGGATTGTAATTTTACGTGCTGTGAATAAACCTATGTCGTTTTTTCCGGCAGTTTAATTATTGAACCCTAAAGCCTTTTAATGGTTTCAAACCCTAGATTATTACTCGACAAGGCCTCGTTAGACCAACCCTAATTTATCGCTTTTGAAGAGCCATCAATTTTCAGGGCTCGAGTTCGACTCATCATCGATTTTTAACGGAATTTGTAGCCAATGCATGTCTATTGAGTTTTGCTACAAATATCAACCATGTCGTAAATATACTCATTTTCATCGTAGTGATCGTAAAAATATACACGAGTATTTTATCTAAATTCGATGAAAAGTTGATAAGGTACTTACTAGTAACGAGGGTCCTAAAAATCCTGAAATAATGTAGAAAAGGTGATAATCAAATTCTCAGTTGTGTTTTAAAAAACGTGTTCAATTTAATCTGCTCTTAAATATTGTGTCAAGTTATATTATTAGATGTTGTTATTTAGGTAAAACTAACTTAAGATTTGACAAAGTCCGGTTGAAAGTATCAATCAATCAATCTTTATTCGTGGACACAGTTATTACAATAAAAGTCTTATGTATACATTTTAGTCGAGCTCTATGTCCTACCAATGAAATTGGTGTACAAATATATTAGTTTTTTTGTAGGTAGTAAGTTGAATACAATACAATACTAATGACAATTAAATGTATTATTAATAATAATTAATTAAATTACTTATAACCTATTTTAACATGCATGTCTCTGGTAAATTGAGGGATATTTTATCTTTTTGGATTTTTTACATCGAATGAATTTTTGCTGTCAACCGTAGTCAAATAAAATATAATGATTTAATGTCATATTTCATCATATTGTAAATAAAGTCAGTTAAACGTATTATTATAATTAATCAATTATAATTTATTTTTACATGCATGTCAATGGTGAATTATATTAAAGGGCTGGTAATGTCATATTTTATCATTTAAAAATTATTTATACATATAACTTAATTTAACTGAGAGGTTGAAACTTTCTTTTATGTCAATGGTCCTAAGCGTCCCAAAAATAACTTTCTACCGATAAATAACACAAAAAATTCTGCGAAAAACTATGGACGACATTCCGCTCACCTTGCCGACCACTAAAGTTTTTGCGAACCCAGTCCGTAACGGAATCATCCTTGTTATATAATAACAGTGCCTGACATTATCCTCACGTATTATCCCAAGGGATACAAAGGTGCTCCTGAATGTTAACATACCGACCGAACAGAATACCTATTTACTTTTAGCCGGGTTTTATTGTCCCAGAGGGAATGGTAGGAGCAGAGGGCACATTTCAAAGGTATCGCGAAATTTTCTTTTAAAATTCACTATATATATATGGGCATATACCTTTAAAAGTATATGACGAGAATATAAACAAATGGATCAGAAAATGTATATGTGGATGCCAATTTGTAGTGTCAATTTATTTACTGCTCTGGTTTGATTATTATTTAAATATTTGAACACGAAATTCTAATTTTAAATCACCTTAGAGACATTTTTCATTTGGCAATTTTACTGAGGTCAACTGTATAACCTCAATTTTCGTCGTTTTTTTTTTAATAACAATTATTTATTTAATAGTGTTATTCAAACAATAAGTGTTGGAAAATGTTTTGGTAAGTTAGTTAAGATGTAAAGTTGAAACTTTATAATACAGTTTAATGTGTTACTAATTACCTTTAGTGAGTAATTGCGTAAGAATTTAACCAGAACAGGCTTTGTTTACACTGTTTTCAGATATTTTTTGATCAGACCACACTATGTGAGTATACATGTACTTTTCTAAGTTACATTTGTGTGTTTTTCTACAAGGATAAGCTCACCCAGTTTTGTTTTCCCTAAGATTCCCTCGGGTGTCATTCATGAGTATATGGAATTAAACGAAATGTATTAGCAGTTACATATACTCTTAATAACGAACATACTGTAATCAACATTACGTTCGCTATACTCTTTTAATTTATTAAGGACTGGTGCAAAAAATACATTGTTATAAAGAAACTAGCACTTTCATTCAAACCATGGGTAGTTGACTTAAATATAAAAATAAATGACCGAACACAACAAAAAAAAAACGTCATTTTCATGAAAAGATTTAAAAAAGTTTCTATCCGACACCGTGCTCGCTAGCGAAATAACTGACTGACTGAGGGAGGGGTCGCGCTCGCAGCCAGTCAGGTCACGTCCCGCACCCCCCGCCCGTGTTAAGACGCAAGTTCGTTGCCCTAGCGCATAGGGCAACGAACTTGCGTATCTTGGGGTAAAATTTAGATTTTACAAAATAAAAATTATTATTGTTATTTTCCATTGATTTTACGTTCTATAAATGAAACCAAACCGCTGGTTGCAAGGATAACGGTGTTTACCCTAACACCCTGTATTATTATCACAATATAACATCACCCCGTGTTTCCCCGATGGGTTGAGCAGAGATGTGCCCGATAGTACACCCACGTTCCGCCAGTTATATTTACATAATGCCCCATGTATGTACTAAGGGGGAGTCTATTGCCATCAACGCGCTCAAATCCAGACTCCGGACTGCTACTGAGAAATTCCACATAGAAAAACCCAACAACACTTTGCCCGCCCTGGGAATCGAACCCAAGACAATCAATCAAATCAAAGTTAGTATCATATCAATCAACATAAAATGCACAAAGTGATTCTATCATGATCGATTATAGATAAATTACCTTCTCTCGGTGGTTCAGAGCAATGGCTGATCCCCCTTATCCACTAGTCGACGTTAACCCTCTACGTGTGGTAATTATGTATATAGGTCACACAGCTATTTATTAATAGTTCCTATTTAATAACCAACTCGGCGCAATGTAGGTCGGTCAATATTGTTTAAACGAAAGACTTCATATTTCATGCACACATAAACAAAGGAAAACAGAAAATATTTCTACACGTAACTTAAAACGTACATAATGCTATATTTATACTAGATGGTGCAGTTTCGCTGGCTTTAAAGCCAAAATTGAGTTCAGTGGTTGTGTCACTTCTAGTGATAAGATTCTTTTTATTGGAACCCGTGTGAAGGCAGCGTTTGAATGCTGTCATATTTTTTTTTAATTTCTTGGTTTTTGCAAATCTTTGTTTATGGTGCATAAAACTGAAGATAGAATGAAGAGTTAATTGAAGTTGAAATTCGATTCTTTACAAGCTCTACAAAAACCGTCATAGTTTGGGAATATTGGGATATAAAAAAACACAGATTTACAACCTAACTTTTAAAGTGCAGAAAGCTTTCATGTTTCCCTAAGTCAAAGTTTTCTTCAATGTTGGTCTTAGGATAACCCCACTTCTGATGCATTTTCGCCATTAACACCGCGCTTAGTCAGTGGATTGGTGATCGTATTATAATCCCGGGACCGCAGTCCCGACCTTTATAAGCTTATGTATTCTGCTTTGAGATTTTGGACTCTATTATGTATGCTATAGAGTCTAAAAATGAATGTGGAAGCTCTTATTTATTATACGAACGAGCGTCAATGGACGGCAAAGAATGGCTGGTGTTTCCCGCTCACTAGGTGTTAGTTTTTACCTGTATTTTATCTTGTTATTTTTTCTTTCTGAATTTATCAATACAACAGACTTAGATACAATACATTTTATTTAAAAGCAACTTGTGTAATGATTCTGTGAAAACAGACAATATTAAAAACCGCCTTCTAAACGCTAATTGCTTCTTACCTTGTTTAAAATAAAAACATATACAGGGCGCGGCAAAGCCGTAACGTATAGGGTGTCCCACGCTATTAAATGAAATACTGCCCTCGACATTTTAAAGGGTGAAAACTTATGTACCTACGTATAGGTAAGAATAATACGAACCAGCTCATTAGTGTTTACAACATCATCATTTTTAACTACTTACCTTAGTAACAAAGTTCTTCCATTTATTTTAGTCTCAAAAGTTAGAAAGTTATGACTAAAATTTTCATACAAGGTACTCACATTAGTCGTACCTACTTCTAATCTAATTTAAAGCATAAAGACTGCATTCATTAAACCAAGACTGGATGTGACACTAAATAAACAAGACGAAATGAAATTTCACAAATAATATAAAATTTTGAATGACAAAAAGTAGAAAACAGCAAAAATATTTAACTAACATCACCGAAGCGACGTATGACATAAAAGTTTTGGCAAAGACACGAGAATATTTCTAAGATTTAACGAGCATTGTGTTCAGACATCTCGTCTAAAGTAAAATAAAAAATAAATATGTTTGTGTAACATCACACCCTGTATAAAACGGGCTAATGTGAGCGCAATATTCGTAGGTAATCAAATTGTCACGTTTCGCATAAGTGTTTGTTTTTTGTCACATTGTATTTCGCTTTTTCAACAAATTATATTTTCTGTGCCTTTGTTGTATTTAAAGTAGAATGTCAGGAATGAGGTTGTGGTAATTTTTGTTCTATTTTTAAGGATAACGGCTGAGAGCCGTTTTCTCATAAAAATGAGAGTTATGCTAATTTATATAAAGTTTAAATTATTTATGTGCCATAATTTGTTTAATTTGCGCTCTGTCCATTACGGAACCATCTTTATGGAATGAGATTTATCGCAGTTTTTGCTTCAGGTCGTTTCCTCGATTCTGTTTAGTCATGAAAGGAAAATGCGATAGTGATACGTGTTTTTTTGGTAAAACGAAACGTTTTGTACGCTTCTTTAGGCGCGATATTTTGTAACGCTGAGAATGGAAAATTTTGGTATCGTTTGAGAAGTATAGGGGCTCAAACTACTATTAGGTATTAGGTAGTAGGAGATACTAGATAGTAGTGGATCCGGTAGAGATCACGTTAGTCATATTCCCATCCCTATCAAACTGATCGGAAATGCTTAATCGAATGTCGATCACCGGGCTAAATTCCTAACGTCGACAAATACAGGTGTATATTGAAATTGTGCGCTCGGAAATTGTCTAAAACAAACATGCATATATTGGATTACTTAAACCAAACACAAATAGCACGCATATATAATATACAATATAATTTAAGATGGGTATCTGAATTTTTATGAATATGCAATCAAACGAACTCATTGTTGTTGTGATCCAACACCTGCGATTACTGTACCTCTTATCTAGAACTGATAATATTGTAAATGATTCTTCTGCTATCAATAACCACCTTTTTTTTTGTTAATGTGCGAAATCGAAATAAGGAAAACGCGCAAACAAAAACTTCCCCACAACCTTCCAGCGTTAACACCATCTTTTGCGACACGTCGAATATTAAAAACATTAAGATAGTGTATGATTGAATGTAGGTCAAACATCGGTACATCGTTTTTGCGCGTTTGATCAATATGACACACAAACCTAACTTAAATTCTTCTAACTAAGGGTGCCGTCGCTGATTTTTGGCCCTAACAGCCCTAAAGCCCTAAACAGACAGCTGTGCTGCTTTCTCCCCAGCTAAAGCACTAGGATGTGGTGAAGCGCGGGCGTTTTGGACTCTATGTAGTTTTGACGTTCCAAAAGTGTTGATTCTCAGCCTTATTTGAATAAATGATGATTTGATTTTGATTTAAGTATTGAAGCTAAACGCAAACAAAAATTCTACCTTTGACAGCATATTTCGCATCACATCGAACATGATTAACATTAAAATCCGCTAAACTTTGCCCTCAGCACTCCTCCATTGTTTCGTTACTCCACTCAGTCACGGCATGAAAAGGGCTAAATTCACGGTTGTCACGTTTTTAATTAATTTACGAGTGGGTGAGGCCCGGGTATCACGCATAACCTTTGTCCGCTTATGTGAAATTCATCAATTAACGTGGCTTTAGTGCTGCAGGCACTTACATTTACATTTTCATCATTGTAAACCGAAATTAGCTGTACAAATAGTGTTGGGCGTAACTAGTTTGATCCAGTTTGTGAGAGTGATAACGTTCGGATGGGAAGATCGAGTTTTTAGATTGAGGTGAAACTGGGGCATTGAGAATTGCTTATTATTTTTAAATTTAAGCATTTGGGTGCGCTTTTTTTGTAACGTATTTTTTTATTAATAGTACTCCAGATCGTATTTCGGCCATGGCGGCCAATCGCAACGGAGACTAGCCTTTGGCGCGGGAGATATTATAGTGCACAAGTGTGTGCGCACTCACAGGATGCACTCTCTCTTTCCTCACTGTCATAGTCCGATGAGACGGCATGCAATCCGACACGAGCGGAGAGAGATCAGGCGCATGACCAACGGTGTATCGTTCTTTCCGAGACACGAGGGTATCAGACCGCCAACTTTCAAACTTCGGGCTGTTAGTCATTAGTCATTAGTCAGTGTGTCATTAGTTAGTGTTGCTAAGAAACTAAAAATTGGAAAACCCAATAACACTTTTCCCGACCTGGGAATCGAGCCCAGGACCACCCTCGGCAGTCGCGCTATACGGGGTAGTTTATTACATGGGACTTAAACATACCTAACTGGCTAAATGTGAGTACTATAGGAAGGTATACCTCTGTCTAACGCTGGGGGAAACAGGCATTACGTTATGTTATAAAAATTCCTTAACATGTGCAATAATAATTATACAATCTGCCTAGCCTTTTCCCAACTATGTTGGGGTCGGCTTCCAGTCTAACCGGATGCAGCTGAATACCAGTATTTTACATGTAGCGACTGCCTATCTGACCTGCACAACCCAGTGACTTGGTAATACGATACCCCTTAGTTAGACTGGTTGTCAGACGTTCGGGCTTCTGACAACTCGTAACGACTGTCAAAGATCCACAAATGAATAACGTGCTTTCCGAGGCACGGAGGAGTCTCGATATGTGAAAATGGTCAACCATCCACGGACCAACCCCGGCAAGCGTAGCTTAACCTGATGGATCGACCCGAGCGGCTGTTATTACTTAGCCACAAGCTCCTCCACGAGCTGCAATAATAATTGTACAAACTATGTAAAAAGTCGGATATAAAAACTGGTAAAATGAAACAAGAACACCTTACTTATCTATACTTTTATGGAAAATTCCAATAAAAAAATAAAGTGTGTAAACAAAAAAACTTCTTAGTAAAATGCAAAGATATGTTACTGGCCACTTGGGCTTACGTCTGAAGTTAACAGAAACTTGGAATGAGAGGAAAATCTTAAGTGTATGTTCTCGCTAAAGTTTTAAAAGCCAAAAGAAACTTTAGAGCTTCTAAACAATGAACTTACAACGTAATTTATACTTACACATTGCATTAACTTAAGAAAATACCTACCCAAATGCCTAACATTTCTGCTTATACGCATAATATCTATCAAAAAATGATTTAAGTCAAACTCAAAGCATTTATTTCAATTAAACCATTTACAGGCACTTTTGAATTGTCAAAGAGTCGGTCAGTTAGTCAGAGAGTTGAAGCTAGTTGCCCATTCCAAAACGTAGATCTCTATGGAGAAGAACGGGCAAGAAACTCCAAGGACACTCTTTTAAAAAATGGATATAGATATTACAAAATCCTGGGTACAGTATTCATGTTGCTTCTATATGTGAGAACAATGTAAAACAAAAAAAGAATCAAAAGCAATTCAAAATTTAATATTAAAAATAAGCTCTGGCAAATAAGAGGTGACCAGTCTCAACTGACGGCGCCCGTTCACGAACATGACATGTGGATCAGCACCATCCAGCTCAACCATTTTGTAGGGTAAGTAGCGCAGTGACTGATCGATGAGCTCGCTGCGATACGAGTCGTGGGTTCAATTGCCGACTATGTGTCATTAGACTGTGATGTTTGTTACTGCACACATTTCCACGAAGGGTTAGAAATCTTAAGAATGCAGTGTACATTTTCAATCAAATATCTAGGCATAAATAATCTAAAACGTAGTAGACCACCATAGATGATATTCAATTTCCAATCATCAGCATTGTGTTTATGAATGGTAACTACACAAGGCAACATAGTATTTTTCCTTCAGCGTCATCATCATCCTTTCAGCCGAAATACGTCCACTCCCGGACATAGCCACCAAGCACCGCCACTTCGACCGGTTCAGTGCTTCTCGCATCCAGCGGATTCCTGCGGCCTTTACCAGGTCATCGGTCCATCTTGTTGGGAGGCCTTCCAACGCTACGTCTTCCGATACGCGGTCGGCACTCCAGAACCTTTCGGCCCCATCGGCCATCTGTTCTGCGAGCAATGTGCCCTGCCCACTGCCACTTAAATTTGACAATTCTTCGGGCTATGTCGGTTACCTTGGTCCTTCAGCGTATGCCCAACGTTAGACTAACTTGACCGATAATTTCAGGAAATTAACGAAAATTAAACAATACAAATAGCTTTCAAGAGGCTACCAACCACCTCTCTCTCCATAGAAATCAACAAAAAGCAATTTAAATTAGCGTTTACCTCAACAGCAACACACAATAGTAACAACAAAACAATAATTCAATAAATCCCATCAAAATTTCACTGTTTTTAGCAACAATTGATTTCAACACTTGACTGAACACAACAATTGTTTATTAAACAAAAGAACGGCTCCTAGCGGTAATTGGCAATTCATGAGGACTCGCAACTAACGTACATGTTGATTTTGTCGGCAACATCAAAGCTTTGTTTGCCGCAACCTACACCAGAGGCCAGCTTGCCCAGAACTTTATAGAACCTATCAATTTCAAAGGATACTGCGCTTTAATTATTTGCTTGTTAACTGTAGTGGAATCTTGTTAAAATGTATGGGTTAAATTATTAGTGATCATGTCAAACTATCAGTATTACACGTACAGTCAATCGCACTTTAGCGGTAACACTTGAACTACGAAAAATTCTCCTTACTGTTACTACATAAATATATCAATGCTACATTGCTACCTTGGACGTACCTGGTTGCCGTTACATAAGGGATAACTGATACCTACACATAACGACCGAAATGTGAAGTACGACAATAACGGAAATAAATTACAGAAAAAAAAAAAAAAAAAAATTGTTTACCAATATTTCCAGATAGGCTTACCTAAAGATAGCCGAATTAGATTTCACCCCCGCTAGCTAAAACAACAAAATTTTACAAAAACTTCACGTAAAATATCGTACTTTTATTCCTTTAACATCCGCGTTATTTATTACTCACTTCCGTTCAAAAGAATAACAATATCGTTTCTAGGAAACGAACCGAATTGATCATTCAATTAACTTTAATATAATCACGTCAAAGAAAGATTGATACAAAAAGAATGTTTCCAAGAATCTTTTTTAAATGGCAAAGGTATCCTTTCATTACTCCACTTGCTCATAATAATGCAACATATTCCTTACAATTAGCATTGGAACAGAATGAAACGTCTTATCTTATAATTTATTAACTTTCAGGAGAGAACTGGCCACTTTTTTGTATGCGTGCTTCATTAACATAATAGAAGAAAAGTTTAATTGAGTTCCAAACTTGAACTCCACTCGAGTTAATGGAACTTGAGTATTATGCAAGATCGTAACTCGCATGCCGCCCAATTGAACGCTACGGCGTAGCAAAGATTCGTAGCTTCGTAGCGCTACGCTCGTAGCGACTGATGTTGTGATTATCCAAAGGCTCTGCTGCGAATTACTGGCAAACGTTTTAATTCCGCGAGTGAGGCTGTTTGCGTAATTTCTGTTGCCAAAACACGATGTTGTTAACTGAGCTAAATAGCGGAGCATATGTTAGCCTACGGTTGCTAGAATTATGGACGCTGTTTTAATTAAAACACATGTTTGTATAATTTAGGATGTGGGTACAGCCTCGCGTTTTCTGGACCATGATAAACTATGTACGGTCCTACAAAGCATTATCCTTGAAACACGTGTAGTTATTTAAATAAAATATATGTTTATGATACTAAAAGGTAAAACATTCAACTACACAGTCTACAGAAAATGAATATCTAAAACATTCACAAAGAAAACTTAAATTATTCAGCTGTTATGATGTTGAAGCAGAAATTGAAGAAAGAAACACATTCTAATCGGCTTTAGAATCTAAGCATTACCTAATACAAATTAGGCCATTAAAGTAAACGTTAGTACTTGGATACGCTTAAGATTATCTTACAGTGGTCTTCACTCTTCTATAATGAGCTCTAGATAACAACATTATCACAAAATATCCTGCTCATGACTAAACTAAAAACTTTAAACATACAATTATAACTTTTATCGTTAAGAGAATAAAACCTAGAATTGCATCAAATTATACTAATGATCTACTATGTAATAACATATCAATGGCAAATAAACACATTTAATGAACTAATAAAACGTTATAATTGTGTAAATATTTACAATTAATTGCATGCCATAAACATTAATATTAATTCAAAACAAACACATTCAACGAATAAAAACATCACTACAAATAATAAGCTCGTCGAACGAGGCAATTAACAGAACACGATAACACTAATAGACGCTACAAACATATATAATAATATCTAAAAGCATTAAAACGCTGTCAACGAGTGTTATTATGTAAAGCGCCATTACCCACAAGCTGCGGATACCACGGTAATTATGCTAGTAATAAATCTAACACCCACCTAAATTATCTGAGTTGCTGCAGGAAGGGCCTGGGAGAGCCAGGAAGCAGAGAACGAGGTACCGAATACCACACATGTTGTTCATTACTCAAAAAGTACAAACGGAATCCAAAACTATCACTATTGTTCTCATGACAAAAGTTTGTTACACTATTTTCACTTTGACATTTTAAAAATACGCGCCAAAATTGACGGGTGGAAAAACCAATTGAGCAAGCAGGTCGGATACGCGTTCGATTTTTTAAAATCTAAAGGTTGTTGTGTCGTGTGCGGTGTCCACGTGGTGACCGCGTGACAGAACGTGTCCACAGTAAACAAGCGTGTGGCCACACTGACTCCGGACGTTCGACTGACGCGACCCAACGATACAAACGCCCCACGACTATTGGTCACGGCACACGGCGAGCCCATCAATTTTGCTTGACGTTTCAATGAAAACCCTTCCTACTTTTCCCTCGAGTAAAATTAGGGAAAGTCTTGTTATAATTAAAAATGTTTATCGATGAGATCGACCTGATTGAACTTTAAGGACGGAATTTAAATGGCGATAAAATACTTTAAATGTCAAATCTACTCGTTTACAATTTGCAAAGTTCATTAATTAATCATGTGAATAATATCATTTAGTTATAAAAGATTAATTACAAATCTAATTAGTTTACAGAAAGTTACCAGGATTTACCAAACAGGTATTTATAGCTATATTATTGCCTTTAGATACCTAAAATAGTAAATAGTATAATGATAAATGTGTCGTCCGTAAAATGATTACAACAGCACATTATTATTCCTTACACGCGAGCAGGCGCCGTAAATAATAATATCACATCGAGTGGAAATGTTTGGGGCATTCGTACAAAAGGAAATGGACTTTGAGTTTGTTTTTGCATACATTCGTGTACACATAAAACTTATTTAAAATTCATGAACTGGACTCATTAGAATAACATTCTATTTTTCTTTGCGTTTTGAAAAAAAAATCTAATGAAACGTCTGTGAAGAATGAACATGAACTTTTGAAAAACGAACATGGACTTCAAAATTATATGGCCAGTATTGACCAGTGTGGGTGGACAGGATACTGTTTGTTATTTCAAGTAGTTGGTGGCAAATTCGGGTGCATGGTTCACGAACACAAATAGATGACTACTTGCTATTGACATCTTGTATACAACTGGACACGGTAAATTGGATACTGTCGGCCTGTCGGCTGTTACATATGTACTAGATAAGGGAAATTTAGAACATGACATAATTGCCGAACCCATATAATATCTTGAAAGGAACAGAGACATTCTCATCGTACTATCGAATAACTCATTTACCGGGCCGACCTCCACATTCAGAAACTTTTCTATAACGAACCGTACCGTCTGTGTATAATCGAATCGAAGGACAAATGAATGAGTTATAATCTGACTACCCTAGAGACCAAACGGATAGGATCTAAAACTCGTTTTAAATTTAAATTAAAAAAGCACTTTACGTAACCATAAACTCGTAACAGACAATAACATCTTTAAACCACCCTAAAAAAACACAGGTAGGCAGATACCTATTCAAACCCTTTTTGAGTAAAAAGTATACACAAATTCTCGTATTATTTTACCAAATCCATTACGTTGCGTACTTTGGGGAGTTCTTAAGGCACAACCCGGGTTCGATTGATAGAGAAGGCATATAAAATGGAAACAAAATAGCTTGGTGAGTAGATAGAAATCGAGAGCAAGTAAATTGAAATAAAGTATCTGAATTAAATTGTAATCGTATTATTCAAAAGGATTATAAATTCGCTTCGAAAAATTATCATTATTTTCAGTTTTTTTATGGCTCTGCAGAACAAACAATGCGTAGTAAAAGGGCAAGTTTAATGTTTTGGGCATATTTATAATCAAAAGGAGGTCTAACATTACATTTTTATAAAAAACTAATTATTATTATTATTAAATTCGTTTTTTTTAAATAAATGTCTATAAAACAAACACATTTTAACACAAAACACCTTTTCCTGGAAGCAAGGAAACAATACCTAAGCTTCTTACCTTTTAGGGCAAAACGAAAGTTTCCGTAGGGAGGGATTATTGTTATGCTATTCTGATGGGCAACCCGTCACACCGGGACCACCATTTTATTCACTCTTTATCGTTCAATCAAAGTAGAGGAAAGAGAAGTGAATTTAAATAAAAAAAGATAGGTTCAGTGAAATTAAAGTTTTGTATAGCATTAACGATGTTCTCAATAGTTCTAAGAAAACTTCGCTTTCAGAATGTGTCAGGAATACCCAGTATGTGTTCCTAAGTGTTATGTTCTAGCTCCTTGTAGGTGTAAAGGCGTAAATAAAGCCACAGGTGACACGTAATGTCCAAAGTTGCCACCTTAAGACCTGAGTAGTACAAACTTGTACGATTTACAGGGTACAATTGAAAATATAGAACTTCTGCACTTACAGAGAGATATAACTTTGTTATCACTACAGCAGATACACACTAACGCCTATAGTAAAAGCTATTTTTATTTATCGGACACAATTTCCTAAACAAAAAAAAAAAATCTCCAACTGTCATTAACGAGACACAATAGAATTTTAATTGTTATCGGCCATTAGAAGGCCAACTGACAGTTGAGCGGTCTGCTGATAGATGTTAATTTAAAAAAATCGGACTACTTTCGAACTCGCCTGGAGTCCTTATTCAGAAGTTGCGTACGCGACTTCACCCTGAGATAGAAGCCTTAAAAAGCCAATACGAAAATAATTCTGCAATTCTGTGGCGATAACACTGCACATCCAAAATACGAATGACCTACCCAAATGATTTTCATTTGAAAAAAACAAAAAAAATAGTCTGTGTTGATAGGCATTTTTCGGATAATCGGCATATACCCAAAAAATGCCTATACCGTATGCCCGTCTAATTTCGAAATTGAACGGAGGATTGATGAATTCATGAGTTGTTTACATGACATCACCCATCTACAAAACAAATTACAAAAAGCTAAATACGAAAGTAATTTTGCGATTTTCCTGTGAAAAAACTGCCAATCCAAAATACGAATGGTATTGTATGGTAAGCCAATGATTCTCATTCGATGAAAAAAATACCTAGGTAATAAAACATCGTCCACATAGCACGTATAAGCAATTTTTCCAGTTCGCCAAAGGGTAATCGATTCTGCTACATATGAACCTGACTTGTTATACAGCTCATTAATCATCCTTTCTAACTTTGTACGGGGCTAGCGATAAAACCCGGATTAACTTCGAAATCAAAATATATTTTTCATACAAACACTTACATTTTTCATAGCTAACACGGAAATGTTGGTGAATTTCGGCAAAGATTAACTTAGCTTAGCTTTTTCTATCAATAAAATCTTTATATAGTACAAAACAAAGTCGCTTTTTAGTCTGTATGTATGGTCATACATACAGACATTCTTTTAAACTACACAATGAATTTTGTTGCGGTTTTCACCATCACTTATGGATTTTATTCTGAGATTTATGTGTATTTAGAGGTATGAGGAACAGGGTGTAAAGTTCACTTATCCTCTATAAAAAAGGGAGGATCCTCCGACCAGACGGGTGTTGTGTCTGGCGGGCAACTGCTCAACCATTGATGTTGGATTCTTGTATATATGTCCATCGCGCGGTAAACTCTAATTGCGCGATGCAGGATTTATGTGACGTCAGGAGTTTGATGCGTAGTTCGCAAATCTCAATATTTTTTCAACTGTGAGAAGCAGGGGTGGTCACTAGTTGTGATAAAAGTTAGAAATGTAAAAAGGAAAGTTTTGTTTATTTTTGTACCTTTGGGTTGACATAAATGTGGATATTACGGCTTATGTTGAACCTTCATGGAGCAATAAATATCGAATAGTGTCGGTATTTTCGTGGATTGTATAATAAATCCAAGAAGGGTATATTATGATCAATACTTACCAAACAGATGGTGGGCAGAAGTGTATTCCAACGACATTCTACCTAGCAGTTATGTTTTAAGTTGAATTATGTTCCATGTAATAGGAGACCAGCTTTTCAATATCAAAACGAGATGTGGATTTTATGTAGGTTCTTTAATACGAGCATAAGTTTAAATTGATCGTGAAAATATCATAGATATTTTTAACCATAACGAAATTTTCCCACAATACGCCCAAGATTGGAATTACTAAAACTGTTATTTTCAAGGCAAGAAAGTTGAGCCGATCGTTAGTTCTGACTTTAAATGTTTGTCATTTACAAGTTTTCAGACTAGATCCAAAGAAAATGGGCAGCAATCATTTTCAACATTCTACCTTTAAGAAACTTGGATATTTGCATTAAATACGAACGAACTAATGAAGGCAATGCTCAAAATTCTGACAATTTTGTTGGTCTAGAAGTCGCAAGCGCAACTATATCTGTCCTTGGGCTGGATTTCCCGGGTTAGGATAAATATTATGGGGACATTTCATCACCCAATTCTAGACAAAAATAGCAATAGGCTCGCCCTAAATATGACTTATTTCTGATTTGTACGGAAATACCGAGGCTAGAAAGCAAATCATCAATGGAGTAAAAAACTTACGTGTATCTAGTTTGGGTACCAATCAGGTTGAATCAAACATCACAGAACTACGACTCATACCATGGAATCAATTTGTGTTTGCAAAGGGAGACGTGAAAATGAGATGCCTGCATTGAAAGTTCACATGATGTGTGGCCCCAGGCGGAGCTTCCGTTTGTCTGATATAACTGCCGTAGACATGCGTCAGATACATCAAAACGAATCTAAAATTCGATTTCAGTCAGAAATCGAATCGTATCGATAATACGAACTAGACAAACAGATTTCACAAAACCACGGCAAGAGTAGATTTTCGTAAGCAAGTATTTGTTTATGTTTGGATAGTTTTGATCGATGTACTTACAACCGAATAATATTACTAGAGACGATCGAAACTACGAGCAGGAGCCTCTCCTGAAATCGATATCTAAAAACGGATTTTGAAAACGATTTCAAAATCTGGAATCGGATATTTAACCGTTTCTTGCGTATTAATCCAAAATCGCGCATGTCAAAACTGCCGTAAAAACTTTATTTGCAATGTAAATAAAGGTAATGAATAAAGCATACGCTTGCGGCTTTAATATTATTGAAATGAAAATTTTATAAAGAGCAACTGTATATTTTATAACCTTTGAATACTTCATTTTATTCTCATACATTAATAATAATGCTTGTGCCGACATTTTGCAATACTTACCTTTTAGGATTTTCATTATAAGATTTGTCTCGTAAAAAATAGCTCATGGAGCTATTTTTTCTCCTTTACAATTTTTTTTTAAATTATTTACCTTCCCAAAAAAAACCCATAGATATCCAAACTATTAATTTTTTATTACGAAGCAACCTTCACCTTTACCTTATCGAGACCCGTTAAGCAGATAGGCATCATATTCAGAGGGTTGAATACTCCTCAAGTCAATGCTCGAGTCTTTCCGGTGCTCGAGCGAAGCCCTAACGACTCGAGCCACCCTAAATATACGTAATATGACGTAATCTTTTGTGTGAAAGGGTGGAGGGTTCAGAGGGAACAATTGTACTTATGGACTGTGTACCTGTAGATACCTTTGTGCTTAAGATTTTATTTGTTGCGGTGAAAGAGGTTTGACACGGTTCTTAGTTTTGTACAAATAGGTACATAATAATATTTTAAGTTAAATTTTTATCTGAATTTAACTAATACCAAGTTTCAATAAAACTAAAAAATTATACAGTTTTTTACATAAC
Organism: Lithophane ornitopus; assembly: GCA_948473465.1. NCBI lineage: Eukaryota > Metazoa > Arthropoda > Insecta > Lepidoptera > Noctuidae > Lithophane > Lithophane ornitopus. The sequence continues at coordinate 12,044,669 of OX419622.1, read as the reverse complement.
TAACATCTTTATAAGTAAAGCTACTTATCACCCATATCAACACAGTTTGAGGGCACTGTCAAAAGTCAATTACCAGATAATGTATGTATATACAATAAAATTGTTTTAATAAGACAAAAACCAAAATGTAGTCTTATCGCGTAAAAATGTCTCAAGTCTGACAAAATATTACATAATACAAAACGACTACCATATTGCCTCCCCAAGTCAGTTATTGGATGATACCAACAACAAGGTTAGGTCGATTGTTAGAGTTTCAGGCTTCAGACATAGATTGTTGTATCTACAATTAAGGATTTCCTTTTTATCTTGATTTCTTACAGGCACGGAAGAGTGACGTATCAAGACATACCTTTTTTCTTCTTTTGTAATGGTGCGAAGTCATCAAATAACTTCTCCCGCTCTGGGCGGAGCGGGAGGGCGTGTCAGACTTTTACTGACTAAAACCCACCCGTGTTCCTTCAGTTTCCTATTACCAAAGGCCCCGGTATCCCTTTCGGACTTTCCTGCAAACCTGGCACATCAAGTCATACCTACTATACGGATTGATCACGGCAAACGTAGCTCATTCTCGTAGATCAATAACTTTTCTTCTATCTACCTGGTATGTTTCTTTTACCGGAATCAGGGTGTGTGCCTGGTTGTTGACAATAGGCTGGGGTTGCCTCTTTTTACATAATCAGCCTCTAATGTTCCCGCTGCTGGAATAGGCCTCCTCTCTTTGGGCCGCAATCCAACACGCTGGCCCAGTGCGGGTCGGTAGATGTCACATGTCTTTAAATTTCTGGTTCTAGGACATGCCGGTTTCCTCACGATGGATACGATTCCTTCACCGTTTTGAGAGCAGTGGTGATGAAATAAATTACACAAAGTAACGCGCGGGTTCAAACCCAGTCAGGTTTGAACCCGCGACGTAAGTCAACAACTCGTAAGTCGGGGCCGTTACTACTGGGCTACTACTGCTCTCTTTTTACGCACCTTTTTACATGCAGTTAAAACATAACTCGCGAAATGTGAAAGTTCTATATGTACCACTTCGGCGTGATATTATGCTATGTTTCCGATTTCAATATTTTTACTAAAAGTACCTACTTTAAGAATGTTACTAAATATTTTCCAGAGACTGTTGAAAACATGTCAAAGCGTTCATTTTTGTCACTAAGGATGTAAGATGGAAAGGTAAGGATATTGTTTTTCTTATAATCCCATGGGAACAAAGAAAAAATAATAATGTATGTTTAAATATACAGAAAGGAAGACAAATATTTTTTCTTGTACTAACACGTTTTTATCTCCTTAGGGATGACTGCGTAATTGAATTTAGAGAGACTATTCCTGAACATCTACATATTCTGCTGAAATAATAATATTTCATTTTCCATACATAACCTCGTAACCAAACATAATTTTATTAATATATAGTTTATTGACACAGATATGGGTTAAGCTTTATCCTAAACTGTATAGATTTAAATTTCTTTTCTTACATTTACTTTTTCACTAAATTCAATTTCGTTTTCCGAAAAGTTCAAAATAATTCCGAGCTCAAAATGACTTTCAAATTACTTTTGCAACCCAACTAGTAACAATATTAATTGAAGTATTTGGTAGCAAATACTTCAAAAGCTATAAAATAAACCTTAGCGCTAACATTATACAGTCTGAACTTAAAACTTATCATTGAGTAAACGAAGGCTGTTCTACAAAGAAAGAACCGGCGGCGTGCTAGATGACAAGATGTATGACCGTAAATGAAGCAAAAGGATTATGTAGGGTTCATAGCAGGTGGCGTTCTGTAGTTTCTGCCTACCCTAATAGGCAGAAGGCGTGAGTTTGTGCATGTATGTAGAATATGTTGGCTGTGTAAATTTTGCTGTCCTGACTTTTTACTATTATTTATAAAACAAGTCGAACAAGCGCTCGATTAGGATTTCCCATCGGTATAAATGACAAACTTCCATACAAACTTTAATCCCCCTATATATATATAATAGGGGATGAATTTTCAAAAATCCTTCGTTTTTTAATATTTATGGTAATTGTACCATAAATATTAAAAAACGAAGGATTTTTATCTATTGAGATTATGCAAAAAAAAAAATCCGTCCAATCAAAAACTGTAATTTTCGCATCAGCAATACCGTAAACAAGTACAAAAACAACTGTTTAAAATTTTGATTAAACGAAAATGAAACCCTGCCTCTGCTGACTAGGTAATACAAAAATATTAAGCGTCCATCAACTGTAAATAGGTTACACAGCCCTGGCAACGCTCGCAACAAACTGTTACTGCTGTGCATTACTGCAATCTGTGGGCATGCTCTGCTATGTGGGGCGAGTTCATCAAATTAATATTAACGGGGTTGGTTACTGGTTTATTTTACTTTTACTAATGGGCAATGGGTACAGTGCTACTGAAGAAGGAGTTAAGAAAAAAAGTGTGTATCGATGTAAAAGAAGTTGAGATCTGATAATTAGTGAAAAACAATCTCACATGCTTTTTATTGATGCATCTGTTCCTATAATTTCCATTAAACCGGAGTTGGTATATCAATTTTGTATGGTAGTAGAAATATGTCAATCATTTGCATTATAAGACTCACGATGATAGATAGATAGAATACTCTTGAATCCTTGATGATTAAAACCCTTGTAAAACACAAAATTGGTCAAAATTCCTTTCAATTTTAACTGAACAGATTATTTGAGTAGACATTCGATCGGTGGCCTTCAAAAAATTATTTCACATTTGACAATTGGTTTTCGTTTAAACGTGATTATTGTAAAGATAATTTATTAAATTGAATCATTAAATTGACTCAAAAATCTCTAAATAATTACTACATTCTAAATTCTAAAAACAAATCGAAAGCCACCTGGAACATAATTAATGGCAGAAAACAGAATTTTCCTTCTGAGACTATAAGTGAATTGGTAATAGATAATCATAAAATCACAGACCCTCAACGAATCGCTGAATTGTTTAATGACTACTATGTAGATATGGTTGAGCCTCAGACTAGTACTACGGGTAACAATATCCCAACAACATCTGTATGCACGTATAATTCACCGAAATCGTTTCGTCGAGTCCCACTAGTCCTTTTGATATCTATACTATTGTACAAAAATTAAATAACACTAAGAAAACTGGTTTTGGCATATGTGTGTTGGTAATAAAATACGTATCTCACATAATTGCACCTGTACTGAGCCATGTTATAAACATGTGCTTCGAACAGGGAATCTTTCCATCTGTATTAAAAACTACCATAATTAAACCACTCCATAAAAAGGATGTTAAATCAGATATAAAGAATTATAGCCCTACCTCCAACATTTTCTAAAATAATTGAAAAAGCCATATCCAATAACTTGTACGACTACTTTGAAAGGAATAATATCTTTACACCGGATCAGAAAGGCTTTAAAATATCCTAGAGTTGATAAAAGACAGCCTGTCTATGCTTTGTATATGGATATGTCAAAGGCTTTCGACTGCGTGGATCATAATATACTACTGAGTAAGCTGGAAACCTACGGTGTTAGGGGCAACACTTTAGACTTGCTAAAATCTTACATCAGTAATAGAACTCAGACTACGAGTATTGTCAAAAGTTGTCCTAATACAAAACACGAAATAAATTATATATCTACGAGTAGAAAAATAAAATATGGAGTTCCACAGGGTAGTGTTTTAGGCCCACCACTTTTTATTATATGAATTAATGATCTGCCAAACTCTATTACAGATCGTATGGTACTATTTGCTGATGACTGCACTGTTGTATACAATGATGAAAACATTATTAATAGTAGTTTAAATTCAATAATTCAATGGTTACAAAATAATAATTTATTAATTAATAAAGATAAAACTAAATTAATGCAATTTAAACAGAAAACAAAAAACACTTTACATACTCGAATAGAATATAACGGTGAAAAAGTTGAATATATAGATGACAATTTGAAATGGCAAAGTCATATAGAGATTGTTTGCAAAAAAGTGTCACAGTCATCTTATAGTCTATACATGCTAGCGAAAAAGGTGAATCTTAGCACTTTGCTCGTAGCTTGTCATAGTTATGTTGCTTCTAGACTTACATAGGTATGCAATCATATTCTGGGTAAATGCTACCAACTGGGATAAAGTATTTAAATGACAAAAAAGGTGCGTGCGAGCAATGTGTGATCTCAACAGAACTGACAGCTGCAAGGAATATTAAAAAAAAAAATACTTACCGTGCCATCTTTATATATTTTTGAAATGGCCTTGTTTATTAGGCATCATCCATCACTATTTACATTAGAGCTCAGATCACGAAATAGAAGTCATTTGTATAATAACCTTACCCGTCAATATAGAACTACCCTCTTTGGGAAAAGTGTCTTTGCTATGGCCACGAAGATCTACAATAAAATTCCATATGACATAAAATAATGTAGCATTAATATATATATAATTTGTTCCAATTTCTTATGGAACAGTGTTATTACTCTGTAGATGATTTTTTATCGACTAGAACTTTTTAAATGTCTAATGTACGCTTGACGATAATTTATTGTTGTTGATTATCTTGGGTGTGTCATGCATGACTAATAATATAATTTGTATTAATATAATTTGTATTTAATCTGACATGGAATTAGAATCTTAGAGAATCATATTTTCATTATGACATAATTTTATTATTGTTTATTTTTATTTAATAATTTGTATGCCCAAGTGGCTGATCATGGAATGAACATTATTTGATTATGTAATGCCATGCATGTAACCCATGTATCACAAATAAACGATTTGATTTGATTTGATTTGAAACGGACTTTATTCAGTAATTGTTGAAATAAAATGTGCTAGAAAAAGTCAATGGGGGGTCAATGGGGAGTCAAAGGGGGGTCAATGACCGCTACTTTCCTGCTAAAACACGACTACTATAACAGTGAACTTGAAGCCACATGAGTGTTATAGTTATCTAGACAAAAGCTATATTAGACAACTTAGCTACAGGATAACGAATAGCCGAGGAATGTATAATTTAGTTATATATTCGGTCGACTTCGATCGTTGCGCTCGCGCACAGACTAAGATACGGGTGCTATAGTGGGTAGGTGGTACTGTATTTAGATTAGATGTATCTATAGCTCAACCAAAAATTCGAAGACATGTGACATCTACCAACCCGCACTGGGCTCGCGTGGTGGATTACGGCCCACACCCTCTAACAGAGAGGAGGCCTGTGTCCCAGTAGTAGGAACGGTTTAGGCAGATCATGATAGCTCAACTCTTGTTCGTTTGAAAAACCTTCACTTTTTAAATGATGACTATTTAAAGTCATAAAATTAATTATTAAGCTTTACCTCCCACTTAATTGTCCGTATATTCAAATCACAACTATCATTCTGTGACATTTTTTTCAATTCTTCATTTCAATTCAATTCGGTGTCAATTTTCTTAATAATTAATTTATTATTGTATTACAAATTAAAGTATTTTTTTTGTATGAATATTCCTTCCGTTCTCATGAACCTTCTATGAACGATCAAATACCACAAAGAAATACATATAAGCCAGTCAAAATGCACGTTCGTTTGCATTCTAACCCTAAAAAGGTAGAAAAGCCACACACAGTTTCTCTTAGCTATTAAAGCGGGTAACAATGCAAGTGAAGTGAGGCTAAACAAAAAGTTGAGACTTGGAGTAGTTCACGCCTTTCTATTCAAAGCTAAAACTCACTACTGAACGTGTTCAAATTGTATGTGTGGTCGAATGTACGAGCATTTAAATGTAGATGGCGGAACGAACTTTTTCTCGTTTAGAGTTTTTTTGGCCCATTTTGGGAGTTGTTTTCTTTGATCACAATAGTGTAAAGTAGTGAGGGTCTCGTGGGTAAACAATAGCCGCACGGGTTGATCGACGCTTGCCGCCGTCGGTCGTGGATCGGTGAAGAAAGAAAAATAAAATAAATTTATTTGTCATTACATATCGAGACTCCTCCGTGTCTCAGAAACCACGTTAAGCCGTTGGTCCTTGCTGTCATTCGGAGATCTTTTGACACTGTGCGTGGTTCGACACGCACTTCGCCGGTTTTTTTACTCCAAACGTTCCAAATACTTTTTATTAAGGTATTTTTACTGAAAAGATAGGAAGCGGCGGCTTCCTTTTGCCTAATTGCAATAGAAAACGTCTGCAAAGCATGGTAATTCTATTTACCAGTAAGGTGTCTGGTGTGTCAATGATCCCAAGGAGATATAGACAAAAATCGGCCACGTGCGTTTCGGACCACGCACAATGAAGGGTGCTGTAGTAGGGATGAATTTATCCCTAAAACAAACTTAATATTGTAGTTGGGAAAAATGTTCACCCATACATCGATGTACAGTCACGGACTTTAATTGATGAGCCACGTTCAAACTTTTCTATTTTACAGTTTCATACATTCACGAAATTACACGATTAAACACGAACTCAAACCGCACGCTCGTAAACAAGATGACAAATAAATTACTTATAATCGGAAATAGTCTTATCCATAGAGGTTGACTAATAAGTTCTCAATTAAAAAATAAATAAAATGTTGCATTAAGGTTATCCAATCTGTTTTGATTCTGACCTCCTTTGAATCAGAGCTCATCACTCGGCTTATTCTGAAAACATAACTAAAGACAGTGACAGTTGAAATGTTGATGTCAGAGACTATTAATATTTATCCGTACGCTAACGTTACTATCGCTACGCTTATACAATCGTTGCTAGGTTACTGTTGCTAGACCTGCAATTGGTTGACTTTGGGTAGTCACTCTGCTGTCAAGTTTGTAGTTCTGGCTCTCAGGTTAGCCAACCGGTAAAGTTATTAAATATAATTTTCTTCTACTCATAGGAAGGCATTATGACTTTCCGTGTCGGGAACCGTATAAACCCGATTTGCATTACACGGCTAAAATACAAACAGTGCCAGGTGGCTCATCAATTAAAGTCCGTGACTGTATGTCGCGGTGATTGCTCGTATAAAAAATGGTCTAAAAAAACGAAACCTTTTTTTTTCTTTTTAGTTACGGAACCCTAGAAATGATCTGAAGAAACTCGCCAATTTTGCCGAATAATTGCTTAAACCTTTATCCACCTCAAACAGTTAAACATTGGCTGATGTACATTAATAATGAGTGAGTGAAACCGCTACTCATTAACTCGCGGTAATCCCTCGATGATCGTTGGAGCTCGCAAGTAAAATATTAAAGTTCTCGCATTTATTACTAGGAACATTTTACGCGGTAATTAAAGTTATAAACTTACTCAGAACTATTGTTTCACGGTTCTTAACAGTAAACAGACCTTCAATTTTAAGTGCTTTGGGGGACGTCGTTAAGTCTTTCTTGGTTGTGATATAAATATCTAATATACAGGGTTATAAGTAAAACACCAACAACCTCTTAAGGAGTCATTTTACTCATCATTATGAACAACTTTTACTATGGGAACAAATATCAAATCGTGAAAAAAAAAACATGTTCCGTACATTTTGACGAGTTATGCGAACATAAATGTACTAAACACTTTTTTTTTTCGCGATCTCTGTATATTTTCCCACGGGATCGAGACTTACGCGGGTGAAACCGCGGGGCGCAGCTAGTATACAATAGAAAGATAAAATGGGCGCCCAAAAACTGTCGCTAGCAAATAGTGTTCGTAGCGAAAAGGGGTAAACATGTCCTGTGACGAGAGGAGAGGTATTCCACGGCTATCAGGACAATCTCTGAAGTACAGTCATGATCCCTAACAACATCGTACTGGAATATATTTCCTTCCTCCGAGCACGGTTGCTCTTGCGAATCGCCAATAAAGGCAAGAAAGAAGTGGGAGCTCTGTTCCTCGTCAGTATTCACTCTGCTGGCCGGGGATAAAGGCTAGCCAGAGACGAGGAACAAGGCTTCACCCGGGAGATAGGGTCCGTGGGGTCACTACTGCCCAAAAGCTCGCCACATGCTGCCCTGCGGGTTTATGTATCTATCTTGGCTCCTCGCCGTAGACCTGTTTCGGCAAAGTAAACTCTACAGGCATAGACCTAGAGTACACAGGAGCGCGAAAGCTCCACTATGACGTCATCGTGGAGGTGGTGGGGGGTGGTGGTGGTGGGGTTATTATTATTATTATTTCACAGGCGGCACCTGTAACCTTCAAACCTGATCACTACAATGCAGCTTGTCGGCAAAAATATCAAAAGAAAATCTGAAAAAACTTTCATATTATCATAACATCACAAGGCCTTGTTTCAATCGAACGTTTCAGTCACAACACAAAGCTGTCTGCCATTTAACTCTACACACAGATTTACATAATAAAAGGCGAAGTCTGTTGTTTCAGCATCAACAAAATATTTGCTGAAGCCCTTTTAACAATTTCCGCTGAGGCAAACAAGAGAAAAAATCAGGATATTGTAAACTAGAGCGCGTGTGGAAAATTCGTCTTGGAAAATTGTGTTTTGCGTGTGTATTTTTTATTGAAAGCTGATAAAGGCAAAATAGTTGTTTTCATTTTTTATTACAAATAAATAAATATTGATATTATAGTGAGTCAATTCACACCCAATTCCATCTTTACATATCGAGACTCCTCCGTGCCTCGGAAAGCACGGTCCCGGTTGTCATTCGATGATCTTTGACAGTCGTTACGGGTCGTCCGAAGCCCGAACTGACAACCAGTCTTACCAAGGGGTATCGTATTACCCAGTTACTGGGTTGTGGAGGTCAGATAGGCAGTCGCTCCAGGTAAAATACTGGTATTCAGCTCCATCCGATTAGACGGGAAGCCGACCTCAACATAGTTGGGAAAAGACTAGGCAGATTGATTGAGTGAGTCAATTCACTTTTTTCTCCCGCCCATACCTCGCACGATATTAACGACTTGACAAAAAAAAAACCGGCGTCTTACTTCGCTATACGCTACGCTATCCGCTACGCATAAGCTACGACGTAGCTCGAACTTTGCTACGAGGCTACGACTCCGTGGTTGATGGCCTCGACGATTTCGGCACGTATTTGGAAGCCTTATTTATGTTATAAATTCAAGCTGATCAATTTATTTTCATTACTTTTTAGGCCTTTTTAACCCCCATCTTTCATTGCGCTAAATCTTCAGATGTCTTAGAAACATTTTGTATTTATGAGTGGTCCCAAATATTTTTCTCAGACTGACATTTAGGTAGGAAAACCAAACATTCTGCAATACGAATATAAAAGAAAAGAGGATTAATATACTAATATTTTATGTTCTCACACTACTCGTGTTCGCAGAGGACGAGTGTTTATGACAGCCGACATACGTTGTTGGAACAACTTACCTATGCCAGGTATTTTTCGTAGTCAACTTATCTAGACCATAAGAATTATTTAGTGTACAGGTAATATAGGGTAGTTTTTGCAGGTAAATAGTGATTTTAATTTTTATTAATTTTATGACTCGTTCTGTATATACTTATTTATGAAGCATTTCCTTAAGAAAACTAAGACAACATTGTGCTAGCCATGAAAATTCAACCTAAGAACTCTGGCACACATTATCAGACATACATCCCAGTTTGCCTGACAAATCTGTATCGTATGGATGTTATGGCCTCTTATTATAAGCAAAAAGCAAGGGTGTGTAGGTGAGAGGTGCCGCTGGGTCATATTTAAGTATTGGTGACCCATAATCTCATTTTACTCAAAATCATACAGCGCCCTTCGCGTTCAATACAATAACGCATTCAGGGTGTTGATGGGGTTGCCTCCAGACTGCAGCGCATCAGGGATGTTTGCTGAAGCTCGCGTTGATTGCTTCTACACCGTGATGCATAAGCGGTGCGCATCCCTGGTTAGTAGGGTGCGGGGCAATACCAACAACATCCTGGCTATGGTAGCAAGCAGGCTAGATTGTGCGTTTGTGAGCCACTGCTGCAAGGTATCGGCTGGGCCTGTCAAGACAGCGGTGATGTCACAAATTATTTCTGTGTTTTATTGTCAATGTTTTGCTAACATATTTTACCAACAATATGAGTCTTGTTACTTGATTTAAATGAATAAAATAAATAAATAAGTATTTTATGCCTTTTGGGCACCAGGCTCTCATAAATGTTAGCCCTATTTTTAGATTAAGCACTTCCTGTCCAAATCAACAATAGTGATGAGAAAAAAAAAACAAAGATTTTGTGATTACAAATCAACAACTTCAAAGCCGGGAATTTTGATTCATGTTTACAATTTTTGCGGTATTTAATTTTGATATGAAACCTCTGTCCCACGTGTAACCTGTCCTTTGAAGCTTTGTAATTCAATTTCAATATCATACGTTGGACACAAAGGAGCGACGGTTTTCAGTCGCGAAATAACACATACTGTAGATATTTCAGTGCGTTATTGGAACACAAAAAAAAAAATTATTAACATTTTAACCAAGCCCAAATACTGGAAGGTTCCAATTACTGTTGTAGGTATGTTCATATGGCCATTATTTTTCAGGAAGCTGTTTTTTTAATTTCAATTATAGGTATTGTCTTTTTTTTATAATTGTAATGTGCGTTTTGTTTGTGCAGAATAAACAATTTTTCTTTCTTTAGAATTAAAGAATTATTCTTATCGAATAGATTAAAAAGTACCTAAGCAAAATAACAGACATGACATTTTATTGAAAATCTATAAATAATAAGACACAAAGTCGATGTTTATGACTGTGTATATGTTCCCTTAGTTTTTCTCAACTATACAATAGATTTTGATGAAGTTTTCACCATCATAAATAAAGAAAATCTTCTGGAATGTGTATAATACATTAATATTCAAATTAAATATAACACAGAAATCGAAAATAATCGATTATAATTATTATTAAGTATTATTTGTTTATAAAGACTATTTATGTATTTGTTAGTGTGTATTGATATCGAATGCACCCGTGCGAAGCAGGGGCAGGTCGCTAGTAAAATAATATCCGAGTTATACGGTCAACAAATTATATTACGGTCATATTACGTCCAACGTTGTCAGTAATATTCGAGGCTGTCACTCCCAGGACACTTCACACGAATTAGCGGTTTGCGGACTGAATTGCCACGAGTCGATACCAATCATGATTTCCATCATAATTAAGGGTAATAAAGAGGAACGTTACTATCGAAAAAAAAAACTATTTATTAAAAGTTGAATTTCTGTTATTGGAAATTCCGAAAATTCAACTTTTTCTTCACAAATTCCAGCCAAAAAACACTGCATTTTCATAATTATTCTTGTTTTCACGAAAAATATATCAAAGTGCTAAAGGTCTTCCCCTCCGAATTATGAACAACGAAACGCAGTGGCGTTCCCCAGCCTTTAAAAATATACAAAAAAAAAAAGGTAAATTGTTCCGCGTTAACTTGGGACACAAATCATGTGACTGTCCGCCCTAATTTGAGCATATCGTGTGTATAAACACGACAAGTAAGGGTTTAGACACACGATCGATTTTTGATCGCAATGTTCTCCTATCATATTTATTTTATGACAGACCATTATAATACGGTAAGGTCAACACGGTGTCTTTAAACAATTATCATTACAAGGCTGTAATGTCCAACTTCAGAGAGGTCACCCTCTCTCCTTCCTCCTGGCTTTAAAGTAACGCGTAAAAATGGTATAAATATTAAAATAATATATTATATTAATGTAATATATATATATTTAATTTATACGTCTTTCAACTTGCTCGCGTCCCTGGGGTCCCGCACCTTTGGAAGGCGTACGAGGGGCCGAAGCCAAATCGTAGAGGCCCGTTACACATTTTTAATGAAATGGGGCACCAACCGACGATTTTCCTTGTTCGCACTAGGCACCCAAGGACAGCCCCCGGTTGATAATACTATTGCAGGATATGGAAACAAAACAAAGATAATGAACTATGGGTTTGGGTGGCTAAAGTGGACTGGTAACCTGGAACTATGGAAGGAAAATGGCCCCTGCCTGATCAATGTTTTATATATAAACGGATAAAATGGCAGGGGTGACTTGCACACACACATTCACACACACAATATTATATTACTGCAATGTTGCAACACATTATATGATTGGCATAATTTTGTTATGCCAATCAGATAATGTGTAGACATTTTGTATTACAGTATTCCGTCACAATGCGCCTCGGTAGCTACACGTTCCGTTATTTAATATAATTTAACGAAACAACACAAACATAGGTAGGTACATACCTATCGTTGTCTCCCTCAATTCTCGTTATGTATCGTGACCTCCTACGGCGTCCCTCCTAAATGCGATTACGCGTAAATATTGCTTTTTACGTATTGTTTGTTTCATAAGCCTCTTATTGTATTTATATTTTGTGCGTAATAGCGACTTATTTATTAATAGGAAATACATAATATTAATAATATTGTATGTTAAAATAAAATAAAAACTAAACAAATATATATTCAAAGGCAATAATATGTAAATCTAACTCTAGGAATCAATAAGAGTTATTTATTATGAAGTATGCCTTTCATTGATAATTCAGGTAGGTAACATATGGACGTGGATCCGATAAAGTACACTACAAGTAAGTAACACTTTTAAATGTAGGGTGATAGGTAGTTCTATGGTATCGTAGCGTCTGCGTCGTCGTAGGCTTCGTTCATACTCATCCCTATTTCGAACTCGCCCGGTTTTTATATCTCAATCACTATCAGCTGCAAGGGAACGGATCGGTCCGAACTAGGGATGAGAATGAACGTCGTAGTGACCGTTGTGCCAATTTCGTGTATTTCTTGTGACCAAATTAGGGCCACTCAATAGCTTACATTTTCGAGATTTGATTTACTACGTTTTGTTCAATTCTTTTTTACTTACCTACTTTTTTACAATTCTGTATGATTAATTTATGACTATTTAAGCTCGTATACTGGTCTTTATAAGTATCTAGCCTTTGCGGGTGACTATCGGGATAAAAAGTATGTTCTAACCTAACCCAGGTGCGAAATTTCAGCCAAATCCGTTCAGCGATCAAACATGGTACGGCGTATAAACCGCGCAGTAGAAAAAACGTGTCTGTTAACAAGCTTCCATAGTGATCCATACAACACTGACGTGGGCCTGTTTCGCAGTAATTATTTATACACTAGCTGTTGCCCGCGACTTCGACTGCGATCCAAGATGAGAAGTAGCCTTTATCCTTCTCCGGTTCATGGTCTACCCCTGTGCCAAATTTCATCAAAATCCGTTCAGCGGTTTTAGCGTGAAAGCGAAACAAACAAACTCACTTTCGTATTTTTAATTTAGTTGGGATATTGATATGGATTTCATTTGTTTTTAGGTATCTTCATACATTGCTACTGTACTCTTTTTATACCATACACGCCCATCGTTCTAGTTCCATACACGGAAATAAAAACTCTAATATACTATGACCATAAAACTCCAAGTATGTGGATTTATTAACAATTTGACTTCGCGTTTGCGTGATAAAAACTAGTTAAATTAGCATGTTCCACACACGGCTGGATTTAAAAGTAGGACAGTACCAACAAGGAAGAGTGTAGTAAAAAGTGAATTATGCAAAAGGTTTTATATTTACCTTAAAAGTTATTACTGGCGTAAGTAACAGTAATAATGTGGGGGGCGAGCATGGCCTACTGTGTACATGGCCACATTTTATATATACTGTGATAAAAATGTGTGACTCGAAGCATATCACAAAGCCGTCCTCGCCCCGCTGGGAGTCTTCCAAGTCACGGTTTAGTGGTTAGACACTTACCTATATGGGCAAAATAATTTTAAGAACGCACTTTGACTTTGCTAAGTAAAATAAACTCTTCATACATAGGCAATTATGAACCTTGTTAGGCCCGGTTTCCACCAAAGCGGAGACGAGATGAGATGAGAGGAGTTGTGTTGGAAACAACCAACGGTTTCGTTATTTACTTCTCTCGTCTCCGCTTTGCTTCAGTGGAGCGGTTGAGCAGAGAGGAGAGGAGATGTCTCTTATTGGCGTAGCGCTAACAAAACAGAGATGTTAGCTGTGCCTGAGCTGTGCAAGCTAACGACCCACGACGGCGCGCAGCGGACACGTGAGGAGACTGATGTGAGCTTCGTGCGGCGAGTGGCACCGCTAGTTTAGCTTTAACCAGTACACATCTCTGCTCCGGTCTTACCAGTAAGTATCTCCGCACAGCTTCGGTGGATACACCATAGCTGTTAAGCATCTCCTCTCCTCTCCGTTTCGCACATCACCGCCCATCTCCGCTTTGGTGGAGCATCATGGCATAATAGTTATATTCGTATAAGCAAACGTGAGCAAGCGCATCACTCGAATATGAAAATTAATGATGTACAAATAATTTTCATAATTCTTATCCGACGCTTAGGTACTTAGGTAGGTACTTTACTTAGCAAATTAAAGTAAAAGTGCGGTCTTTGATTTTACTTCCAAGCAATTAAGTGATCTTACGCAACCTTCTACAAACAACTGAAACATAATAAATAGGTTTTTGTAGATTCTGTGAAAACAGAAACATTATTGTTTAAGTGCTTAGATAACGATGATCAATAAGATTCTCATTAGTAAGGAATACAGGGAAGCAGTTCAAATTTCATTATTATAAACCCGGTTCCAGGAAACTGTTAATACCTATTATTACATAATAGATAGATACAGAAGGTACACTCCATACGAACAAAAACGCACGCAGCCACTTAACGTATAGTGAGGGCAATAGGACTTGCGACTGGTATTCAAAAGGAATTGAAGTCGCCGTATGTATAGTTAAACCAGAAAGCCCATACGGCTTCGGAAATCTTCGTGTTTCCGAATGAGCACGCACGTCGCGCCACAGAGTAACCGAGAAAACCGAGAAAAATCGTCATTCAACCCAAAGATTTTAAAAAGGTTTTTGGGATTTTATACAGTTATTAATTTAGATTATTTTGTTATCATTGTAATACAAAATAGGCAAGTTATTTCATAGTTGTAACAGCTTTACATATTAGATCCCACCATTGCAAGTTCATATTTCCGAAAATAGACGATGATTCCCGAAGCGCAAACTTTTTTTGGATCCATGTGTGCGTGCGCCTGTTTTCTCTCGCCGTATGTAGCTGACTTAGGCCGTATACAGAAAGAAAGCTGGTAGCCGGCGCCGATCTACCAGCGCTTATCGGCAAGCAAGCGGTTAGGTTAGTTAGTTAAATGGCGGGCGGCGCCAGCGCTGACTATGCCGAAGATGTCGGAACTTGTCGGCGACGTTCGGCGCTTATCGGCGCATGTTCATATAAATGCCTGCGACGGTTACCGGCATGGACCGGTTCCTATAAGCGCTGGTAGGCTGCCAGCTTTTTTTCTGTATACGGCTTTACTGTACCATTATGTGGTATTATAATTTAATGCAGATTCTCATTAGTATTTCCCAGAGCCGGAATTGCTTCATATTATCAAAGCCATAGAAAATACTGAACACCACACGCTGAAAAGACGAAGGAACAATATCGTGTTCGAATGGCTTTGAGCTATGGCAGTTACTGATACCTTTATTAATTAATCATGCTATTGACTAATATTATGATTCATATACCCATTGATTATTTATTTATTTATTTATTTATATATACTTTATTGTACACCAGAAAATACATAGCGAAAATAAATAAATTGAACACTACAAAACATACAATGGGCGGCCTTATCGCTTTCTGCGATCTCTTCCAGGCAACCTTAGAAAGGACAGTGATTGCGTGGAAATCAAAAAATGGGGTTGTCATTGGTGCAAAATAATAAGTAGGTACTTAAACTTACCAATAGATACAATATACTATAATATATAATAATATATATATGCTATACAATACATACATAAATACATACATACTGACTTTAAAAGAATATTTATGTAAGCAACGAAAAATAAATGACGACTACAGATTATTACAGATGAGAACAAGATCACATCAACAAGTAATGTTCCTTCACAAGTCTCTTAAATACAGGTAACGATTGCGCGCGTTTTATTTGAACTGGCAATGCATTCCACAAACGAGCGGCCTGAACAGAAAAGGATTTGTCGAAGAAATTTGTGGAATGCATTGGCATTTTAAGCTTCAAGTTATCTGAAGACCTTAAAAATTTCGTATGGGAGTCACAAAGATACTCGAAACGTTTCTTAAGATAGAGAGGGGTGGAAGGGGAAAAGAGCACATTATACAAAAGGGAAAGAATATGAGCAATGATGAATATGATTAATGTGTTTAGACACTCAGAGGTATTGAGAGGGTGTAGCAGAGTACCTCACATGTACTCTTTACATTCACCTTACAGTATACACGATGTTTTGATGTATTTAAGAGACTATAATGTGTGATTATTGATAGTAATATTCGCAGAAAGAATATTTACATACATAATAATTTTCAGTGTTCATATCCTTACCATTTTCTAACTAATCATATTCTAAATACGAAAGTGAGTTTGTTTGTTACACTTTCACGCCAAAACGGTACATGGGTAGACCTTGACCTGGGTTAGGATACTTTTTATCCAGGTAGTACATTTCCGTAGGAGTATTTCCGACCTCGACGCGGGAGAAACCGCGAGCAAAAGCTTCGCACCTCGGAAGTTTTCACACTCAAAAAGCGTTACCTCTCGTGAAATGGACAGGGGGGACAGCTTTTGTCATACCTTAGCAATTTTATAATGATAATGACACACTAGCTATAGTGTCAGCACAGACACAAGGTAGAATATTCAGAAATGTACTTCTGTCTTACAACAAGGAGTCGAACACTTACTTCCTAGTAACCGAATGCAACGAAGGAATGTTTAATCTATTTGCACTGCATTGTCGACAAGGTTTCCAAATAAGACTGCGCTACGAGAGTTTGTAGGTACAGTCGAACAAGCTATTTGGTATACAGGCAGATAACTTGCAACTACTTTACATAATTTTGTGAGTGTTTTCAGTAGTCAACAATTCTTTTACGTCACTCTCTTAAGCCATAAGCTCAAAAAGTAACATTACACACACAATCAAAACGAATTTTGGCAGTGTAGTGGCAAATGACTATATTTTGCCTGTATACCACCTTGTTCGACTGTACCTACTAAGTTTAGATTGTACTACCTACTTAGTTTTTTTGTTGAGTTCGAAGTTTAATGCGCTTTGAGGTGTTTACGCTTAAAAGAATATTCGAAAGAACGATAAAACAGTTTTTATATTATCTAATACGTTTGTTTTATACAGTAGATACAGAGCACAACAAAACGAGAAAGAATAATTAAGTGACGAAGGAATTCAAAATAGTTTTTTATGAAATAATTGTGTTACTTTCTACGCAGACTCTCTTTGTCTCTCGTCTGCTTTTTGACTGCAAGCTAGCTGTAATATAGTTTGGATGAGGTTTTTGAGTTGAGTTGTAAGAAACCGACCTACATAGATCAATCAGCATAGATTAATCGCTACAGAGAGCTTCGATCCGCGCCGAACTGCAGAATGATGCGCCGAACTCATGAATCAAATTACGGAAATCAAGCTATACAATCACCACCGATCTTTCATTGGGTGACCACTGAAAATCAGCGCTGTGCTGTGGCTCCCTCATAGTGCAGCATAATATATAATAGTGAGTGGAAGGTCACGCTCACGACGTGGAGTTGCCGACTATTTAACTTCTGTGCTCGTGATGATGTTTTTTTTTTTTCACTGCATCTTTGGTATCGTGGTCGCAAGCGCTACTGCTGAACTTGAGGTCCTGGGTTCGATTCCCAAGGTCTGGAAAAGTGTCATTGTGTTTTTGTATTTGAATTTCTCAGTAGCAGCCCGGAGTCTGGATTTGAGCCCGGTTGAAGGCCGAAAAGTTCTGGAGTGGTGACAGCTTACCGGAAGACGTAGCGTTGGAAGGGCCCCCACAAGGTGGACTGATGACCTGATGAAGGCCGCTGGAATCCGCTAGATGCGAGAAGCATAGAACCGGTTGACATGGCGGTGCTTGGGGGAGGCCTAGTGGACGTCTTTCGGCTGAAAAGATGATGATGATCTTTTACATGGGACTTAAGCATAACTGGCGAAATGTGGTTGTACTATAGCTACACCTCTGCACATCCTTTCGGGGAACCGAGGCGCTATGTTATGTTATGTTTTTTTTTAAATGTTTATTTATTATTCGAGTTTACTTAACTTTTTGTATCCACTTGTTTCTGTCACAAATAAACCTATTTTTCTTTTATCAGCTGATCTTTACTTTATCACCCATCAGATTATAACCTCGATCGATGCCATTAGTTTTTCATTTTACCTCGCTTACGTGTTAGGGATTAGGCGTCCGTCGTTACAAAGGAGCTTATTTCGTTCAGAGCTGATGGCACGTCAGAACTATCCGATTTATCGTGTGACGTGGGTATCCCGCTCTTGCGTGAGCTTTTGAAGGGTTAAGAAGTAAATAATGAAGGTTTATGTGGACGGAGCGGTTTTTAAAATAAATAATTTTGTAATGAACATTTTCGATGTGGGTTTTTGAAATTGAATTATTCTTCAGGTTCACTTAGATACCTACGTAAAATAGTCAAGGTTCAGAGGCAACCAAAAAACGAGCGGTTACTCAAAATATCATCCTTACCTTAATCAAATACGATAAAGTAATAAAAACTAAAACCCAACTACGACTAAAAAGTTATAAACAAGACACCACAGACAGACAAATTAAAAATCCGGAGTCACACGTGTTAGGGCATAAATCAAACAGATTACGTGTGACCTCTGTCCCAGCAGTGGGACCAATATACATACATAAACTCACGCCATCTTCCCATGGCGGTAGGCAGAAACTACAGAACGCTACGAACCTTACATACTCCTTTTGCCTTGTTTACGTTCATACATCTGGTCATACACGCTCTGAGCGGAGCGGAAGGGCATGTCAGACTTTTACTGACTAAAACCCACACGTGTTCAGTTGCCTGTTGCCAAGGTCCCGGTATACCTTTTGGACTTTCCCGCAACCGTGGCAGGCATCGGTCCACGGCGAGCTACCCATTGCTCGCCGTCCGCAAGCCCGCGCCTATGGTGGCAGGGAATCCGCCTGGGATTCGCGACGATGACTAAGCCATCTAAGCATACGATTTTCAATTTTTGTCACTACATAATCTTTTAAACCGCGCTGTGAATACGCGGTTACGCGCCTACACCAATATAGGCTGACTATAATTATGATTAGCCATTATAATTGTTGTTGTGTAATTGTTTTTCTTAATACACCAGTAAAATTATAACTTTACTTTGCAACCTCAATCTGCCTAGCCTTTTCCCAACTATATTAGGGTCGGCTTCCAGTTTATCCGGATGCAGCTGAATACCAGTATTTTACATGGAGCGACTGCCTATCTGACCTCCACAACCCAGTAACTAGGTAGCACGATACCCCTTGGCAAGACTGGCTAGCTGGCAAGACTTCCGGGCTTCTGACGAACCGTAACGACTGTAAAAGTTCCACGAATGACAGCCGGGACCAACGGCTTAACGTGCTTCCTGAGGCACGGAGGAGTCTCGCTATGTAAGATGGTCACCCATCCACGGACCAACCCCGGCAAGCGTAGCTTAACCTGTTGGATCGACCCATGCGGCTGTACTTTACCAACCAACCTATCAACTCAAATTCTTCCTCTACTAGGCACAGAATAAAACAATTCATCAAACTTACTTCTACTATAAAACAATAAATTGAATTGCTTCAACAACAATAATCTGAAAATGTAGTTAGTAGATAACATTGTAAGCAAGTCGTTAGATTGAAGAGATATTCTGAGCTAGAGGAGGTAATCATATTAAAAACACTATATTGTTTTATATCCAATAACAAAACAAAATTACGGAATAAACGCTGAGTCAGATAACAGCTTTTGTTTGTGGTGCAAGTAGCAAGAATACTGATTTTTATTATAACTTTTTTCTTTGCTCAATCTGCGCGCTTCAGGTGCGCTTGCCGCAGTCATATCGTAGATGAGTGACCATTCATTACATAGTGAGCTCCTTTCACTCCTGGTTCGTAATATTAAAACACTAGCTTTTGCCCGTAGGTTTGTCTGCGTGAAGGTCGGAAATTATCCCGAAAGAACCTACTACTGGAGTAGAAGTTTCCTATGTCCTATCTTACTTAGGTCATGGTCTACCCGTGTGCGAAATTTAATCGAAATCCATTAAGGTGTGAAATGGTAACCCACATACAGACAGAGTTACTTTCAATACGGATAAATAGAAATAGGAACAGTCTTGTATGCAGCCAGTACTAATTATGTAGCAACATGGAACCCTACCTCTACTTATGTGCTGAGAACGAGAATGTATTCTTTACGCTTATTTCACGAAGCGTCTTATTTACAGATCCTTAGACCTGAATTCCTCTTAAGCTGATGTCGGTCGCGTACGTCGTTCGCGCGTGCGTATACCGACCGTACGCGACCGACCGTACGCGACCGACATCAGCTTCATACGCTCACAGGACTGAAGGAAATTCAGAAATGGAAATAACTGAATTCCAAATGTGTCAAAGCTATCTAGTACCCACATATCAATGACCAGACAAACACCAAAATTGCAATTGCACCGTCCTCATTCCATATTCAAATTCCATAATCAAGCACTGGCCACACTCCACAGTCACTATTAGGCCAGTTACATACAGCATGTTTCAATTTCGCTCCAAGTAAATGTATTAGGTGCCACGACTTTGTAAAGGTGGGTACATAAGAGCGGACAACTAACGAGGGGCCATCTGCATATCGAGCGGGGAACCCAAACCCAATTGACGTCTCCGTCCGCTCGGTCGATTACATGCAGGGTTGTTCGGCGAAATATATTACTATTGTTGTTTGGAGTATTGGAAGATTTTATTAGTCATCCTTCAGCATATTGGGTAAGGAGAAAAAATATTCAGAGTTATTTGGGTCGTATTCTGGTTGTATCTCAATGGAAGCACACATTCTATTCAACTTTATCTTTTGATTCTTATAAAACTGAACCGTGAGCTTAAATTTCAGAATGTACAAATCAATCAATCTGTACAAGTATTTAAACCTGACTTGGTTTCCTTACGTCGTTTTCGGGTGACCACTACAAATCAGCGCTGTGTTGAGGGTCCCCCATAGCGTAGCGTTGGGGGACTCTGAACGCTGGGGGTCATGCAGAGTGGAAGCTTTCTTGTCACAGTCACGACCAACGTGCAGCTGCCGACTCTTTCTGTTGCGTGATATGGTTATTTCTGTTTTGTTTTTTTACCCCAGTGAACTTACCTACTTACCTTTTTATCTGCACGTGTTGCTGTGATAAATTAACCTATTTTTAGAGTTCCGTACCCATAGGGTAAAACGGGACCATATTACTAAGGCACCGCTGTCTGTCTGTTTGTCTATCTGTCTGTCCTTCTGTCACCAGGCTGTATCTCATGAACCGTGATAGTTAGACAGTTGACATTTTCACAGATGGTGTATTTCTGTTGCCGCTATAACAACAAATACTAAAAAAACAGAATAAAATAAATATATAAGAAAATAAATAAAAAAACAGAATAAAATAAATATATAAGGGGGCTCCCATACAACAAACGTGTTTTTTTTGCTCGATATTGATAACGGCAACAGGTAGATGCTTGAAATACTCACAAAATATTTAGTTATATATTCACTTTAAAAATAAATAATTAAATTCATATAAAACAAATATTTATGGGGGGCTCCCATACAACAGACATGATTTTTTTGCCTTTTTATAGATAATGGTGCGGAACCCTTCGTGCGTGAGTCCGACTCGCACTTGGCCGGTTTTTTTTACTTTATATCTTTCTTTCATTCTGAAAATTGGCAATGTAAAATATGACAAATATTTAATTTAAATAAGTATCCCAAGTACTTAGCTTCCCCTTACAATGATGAAAATGCCCAATATTAAGGGCACAACGAGTTAAACTAAATCCAAATCCGTTCTGCTGTTTCCGGGACCTCTCAGTTAATAATTCTGTCACATGAATTGCGGTTTCCATATTCATAAGTCGGAATTAATACGACCGTCTATACCATCAAATGGAATAATATTCTACCTATTACAGACGTTGGTCAACCCTGTCACCCACATATCGTCTGTGTGCACACATTAGGTTACTTTAAAACGTTGGTCCGGACAACTGCTGAGCATTTGACAATTGAGTTATCCACAACACTGACTTCTATCAGATTGCACAAACTTCATATGAAAAGAGAGGACTTGGAAGGTTACTTTGAAATGTAAAAATGTTGAGGGGGTTAGAAAATCTGATAGTCGATTTTGACCGGAATACTTTTTGTCTGCCTGCAACGATCTTACTGCGTAGCAAAGCCATCTTCTTCTCCCTAAAAAAAAGGAACTAGCATTTGACACCATCATGCTTCCTCAGCGAGGGTTTGAAGAATTCTGGTTTCTTCTTGCCTCTGCCTCGTCGCTCGTCTCTCGCCTCGTAATTGACGGTACAAAAATACGTCATCTATCTGTATGGATGCATAGGACTTGGATGGGATATTGTGCGATGTTCCAAAGGGGACCGTCTTAGGGCCGTTCTTCATCGGGTACGATTTTCAAATTCTATTTTGAATGGCTCGTTGAAAAATCTGATCTATTTATGTGGTTGCCTGTCGTTTCGTTATAATGACGTCATGATTAATTTTATTAACATCTTTTTGCAAGTAAAAGAAACAAACATTTACACCGCAATGGGTTTGTCTTCTTCATGGCGATTCGCTCACGTTTTTTCACTCATGTTATAGCTTAAAATTTACCTTCCTACGATTTTCCTAAACGGAATATCTAGGCGGGTACTCTATAATGAATGATACATCTTAACTTCCAGATTAATACTAGTCTTGAGCGCTTGATACTTGCGTTTCAAACGACCATTGAACAGAAAAAAAAGAAAATTGAATCAATTTAATCTGTTGCACATTTTGTTTGTGAAACATTCGGACGTGCAAAGTGTTATACGGATCCTGTTGAAGTTCAGACTGCGAACGGCATCGAACAGCTACTTGACTGTATTTTTTTACTGTTATTAATCTATACTTCCGACGTTTTTTCTTCATTTCCCAGGTTCATAGCTGTTTTTCTTTTGCATAATATTACTTATCTATCTGCCAAAGGTGCACTATAAGTAAGTGCCTATTTCCACTTATTTTTATAAGTACAATTTGATTCAAACCGTCGTATCTATATACAGACACAATTAAAAATCCATTGTGTCTCGCGTGGATCTACGTTCATACGAAGGGTTAAATCAATATGATAGGTAATAATTTTCATTCGTTCTATAAAGGGATTTCTCCTGTTATTTATTTTACCTCAAAACCCACGTATTTGAGGCGGCAGTTCACGGCAACGCGAGACAATCCAGATAATTAGGTACATTACATTTTACTCACATGAATTAATTGGCACTCACGGTAATATATGGGCGTTTTCATTCTCTTTTCATTTCGGTGGTGGTGAGAAAATGATACGGGAATTCAGGTTTAAATCTCGTTACGTTTGAACATAAATATCAAGGTACTAATGAGAATGTGTGATTTCTTCTAAGGTGAAAATAAGGGTTACAATAAGAATTTATGTATTTGTCAGTAAAAATTTTATTTGATTCAGGCGTGACTTTACGTCAATACATTATATTAAAGTAATAAAAACTAAAACCCAACTACGACTAAAAAGGTATAAACAAGACACCACAGACAGACAAATTAAAAATCCGGAGTCATACGTGTTAGGGCATAAATCGAACAGATTACGTGTGACTCCGGATTTTTAATTTGTCTGTCTGTGGTGTCTTGTTTATACCTTTTTAGTCGTAGTTGGGTTTTAGTTTTTATTACTTTAATTTTTTTTAAATTCTTTTGGCGTTATAATATTTATATTTTTGAAATATAAATATTATAACGCCAAAAGAATACTTAATAATACATACATACATACATACCGGTCAAAATCATAACCCTCCTTTTTTCTTCGCCGTAGTCGGGTAAAAATACAATAGACGTTGATATAAGATTTAGTAACCTTTCCGGTTAGCTATTCCTCAAAGAGTCCTAAAAACCCTGTAAAAAAATTGCCACGCCGAGCGCTGGACGCAGAGACGCTCTGCGTCCAATGCTCGGCGTGGCAACACGTCATGTTCTGGTTCGCGACTGGTCAATCGTAATCCTGAGGATGCCTCGTTGAGAGGTGAAACACGTATCGATTTCTTCCAGAGTATTTATGACTCTTGAGGAATAGCTAAGCGATGTATCGATTTCATTAAAGTGACAGTAGTGGCAATCATTATTACTTAATTGGAATCAATTTGCAAAATGCATTCACATTCGTATTGCATGCAGTCGCTTCATTAATCCCTAAAGTGAACAGAAAGGCATTATAGGATAGATTAATGTATTCTACGTGTTGACGAGTTAAGTTCACATAACAGATCTACTCACCAAAACTCACAATTAAAATTGCAAACACTGGCACAAAATGTTGTGATAAACAACGATAAAATACAGGATAATAATAAATGAAGACTAAATGTAAACAAACTACAAAAATCTACATCAAACAGACATTATTACAGTCTCCAAATTAACGATCACACAAAGTTCATTCAGTACCCATATAACACACCGCATGACTTGATCCTTAAGTAGCGAATACTGTAGATTAGTGCGACATAAGATAGGTGAAGTTAGTCCTGTAATTAGTCGCTTACAATGATAGCGGTGGATTGTGCTTTGTATCTGAAGTTTCAGTTTAGTTACAGACAGACTAGTCGTAATGGAATTTGGATTTGGTCGAATAATGTCCGAATAGTTAGAGACAGCTTTGAGAACTTATCGGGGACTTGCACTGCTGTTTTAGTATGACTGAAGATCGTTAAACTGATATTTAATACTAATGAAGATTATAGTACCTATACACAATGAGTAGTTTGGCTCTCAGACTATGCAAATTAAAGTGAATGATTCGATAATTTTTAAGTGATGTCACTTAAAAATTATCAAATCATTCACTTTAATGGAAAATATAGTCCTCCAGACCGAATTTCGGCGACCAATCTCAGCGGAGCCAGCCTTCGGCACGGGATATCTTGTAGCGCACAAGTGTGTGCACAGACACAGGTGCACTCTCTGTTCCCTCACTCTCATAGGCCGATGAGACGGCAGTCCGACACGACTGAAGAGAGATCAGGCGCAGGGCCAACGGCTTCCAAAGTTCTGGCTGTTACTAAGAAATTCCCAATGGAAAAAGCCTATAATAGTTTGCCCAACCCGGGAATTGAACCCACAACCCCACGCTCAGCAGCCGCACTTGCGACCACAAGACCAACGGGACAGTCAAAAATCGACTTACATTCATCTTACATCGAATAACATTTTCGTTTTTCCCAATTATGTCAAAATTGGTGTTTAGGTCGGCTTCCGCGGTCAATTAATTTATGATTAAATATTTTAAGCTACGTCTCTGAGTACGGCAATTAAAAGTTACGATTTTAAAATCGATCATGAATGGTATTCAAGAAACTAAAAAATCGATATTATTCGCAAAATGTGTCAAACGATCAAGTAAACAGTGCTCATTTTTCCAGCAAAACTATACAACACAACATTACGCCATTGAATCAACAGCACAGCTTAGTCAATCGTCTACACCAGTCTTAAGAAATAACAATTTGTTACCTCGCAAACAACACGGCTTTAAAACGAACCATCGTATCCGGGTGACATGGAAATCTCTTCGAAATATAATTACGTTCACTGGCACAACCAACACGACCGACACGACCGTTGTTTAGAACCAACCACCGTTGTAAAGGAAGAGAATAATGAGAGACGAAAATTAATAAATAGGATTACAAAAGATCTTATTACGCCCATTTCCCGCAGTACCGCCTCTGTGGAGCAATAATTAGTAAAAGAAATGGCGGGGAAGAACTAAGGAACTTAAGGCATCGGCGCGAGGAATTTATCTAACAATGCAAAACGGCGACGGAGCGCCGCGTTCGCTCGGAAATCTATTTTAAATTTTTGTGGAAATTTCACAATGGAATCGGACAATTAAAATTATCTGATATTTGTGTTTTTACGATCGAGAAAATGGAGAATTTTCTTGGTCGTTTTTAAAAAGGAAATGTATTCGTTGATATTTTGTAGCTTTTGT
The DNA here is from genome assembly GCA_948473465.1 of Lithophane ornitopus. Taxonomy (NCBI): domain Eukaryota; kingdom Metazoa; phylum Arthropoda; class Insecta; order Lepidoptera; family Noctuidae; genus Lithophane; species Lithophane ornitopus. The sequence goes on along the minus strand of OX419622.1, from coordinate 12,018,480 downwards.
TTTTATACGACTTGATTTTAAAGTAGGTATAGAAGAGTTGATTGTGGGTCTTAGGCGATTAACGCACGGCACCGCGCACCGCCGCGGACTCTACCGGCTCGACCGCGCGGTCGAGCAGTGTATTAATCGCCTTAGCCAACGCGACCGCGAAAAGTTAACAGCACGCGTAGTACCATAGAAACGAGTTTTCTACGGATTTTGTCGTCGATTTTGTCGCCGAAATCTGGGGTCAGTCCAACAAGCTACAGTACAACAAGTACAGTCGAACAAGCTATTTGGTATACAGGCAAAATATATTCATTTTCAGCTACACTGCCAAAATTCGTTTTAATTGTGTGTATTATTTAACTTTTGAGCTTAGGAGAGTGACGTAAAAGGATTGTTGACTGTTGAAAACACTCACAAAATTGTTTAAAGGAGTTGCAAGTTATCTGTATGTATACCAAATAGCTTGTTCGATTGTACACTGCCTACCCCGTCGAGGAATAAAGGCGTGATGTTATGTTTTGCTCACGTTATGCAAAGAGTTTGTGGCTGCAAACTCTTTCAAACAAGATAAGTATACACAATATGTTTGGCGAGCTTTCAGTTTATACATAAGTAGACTCATTTGTATGGAGTCACTGAATATCGACTATGCGACATGCATATTGCATGCATTGGGTAGCTAGTTGCAGATGGAATAAAGTAGGTACATACAAAAACTTTATTGAATTAATATTATAGCTTAAACATATTAGCTAAAAACATATTAAGATAATTTCGAATATTATTTTATTTAATACTAGCTGCGCCCCGCGGTTTCCCCCGCATAAATAATATCGAGATAAAAAAATATTATTTAAAATATCGGGTATCCGATGTCATGATAAATGATAAATGATTTATTTCTGTAAGTAGGTTTGTACAAACACTTTTACACGTCAAACACATTTTTAAAACTAGATGAGGTCGGCGTTTCCTATCTGACTACTCTGAGAAGAAAGGCCGAAACAAACTCAGAGGTCACAGTCTCTTTTAAAGTCCAGACATAATCTTGGTCAGACCATGTGAAGACCGGTGTAGTAGTGATGTAGATAGGTGTCTGAAATGGTCTTTTGAGGAAAGAACCACACAGATTGAGTGGACCTGTCCAGTCAGTGCTCGCATTTGTCAGTGATCGTGCAGCTCAACTCAGAATTTAAGGAGCTCAACGATTTGACGAACAATACCAAAGACAGGACATTTGGGTAGGCCGCATAAATTACTCAAACGGCCAGACCATGATTAATTAAAACTAAGGAAAAATAAATAATAAAAAGAAAAGAATGATCCACATAGTCTTCACATTCACAATAATTAAAATAATGTAATACTTTACAAAGTAAATAATTCATGTCATTGTAGGTATACATAAAATGTCAATGTGAATATAAAATCCAGAAATAATCTTGGTCAGATCATTTGAGGACCATGTAGATTTGTCTGAGATGGTCTTTTGAGGAAAGAACCATACAGATTTGAGTGGACCATCCATCATTCTCCAGGTCCTACTCTACCCCTTTGCCATATTTCATCCAAATCCGTTCAGCCGTGTTAGCGTGAAAGCGTAATAAACAAATACACAACCAATCTCACATTCCATTTTATTACGCATTTATAATATTAGTTAGGAGCTAATCATCATTCACCTTCGCTTATCCCGATTTATTTGGGGTCAGTGCAACATCTCCCTTTCTTCCATACTTTATTTAATATTAATATTTTATTGTGCAAGTACCCATGTTGTTTTTTTCTATTTTGAAATTCCATGCTAGCTACCTAGCATTCATCTTTATACGTGCAAGACCAAGTGTGCATTCGAAAAACAATGACATGTGCATCAATTTGTTAGGTCGTAATATTTTAATTCATTATAAATTCCATAATCAAAGCAAAATGTTTAAGTAAGGCTTCATACTCGTATACAGCTGAGTGGAGCCGTTAATGGATTATTAATTACCGTAATGGACCCCATGTACCCGGATGTAAAGACATACATCGAATTATATGTTAAGCCTTGTCTGCACAATTCATGTCACATTTATGATACTTCTTGTCAGTTGTTCGAATTGATATCGTAAGTATTGTCCCTAAACAAACGTGCCGTAGTATGACAAAGGCTATTAAATCAGAGGGCTAATTCTCGCAGGTACATAGGAAACGTTCACATTCAAATCGCAAACTGTCAAACTTGTCAAAACTCAATTTATTATGCAGTTAAAATTTGGTATGATTTTATTTATTTATAGTTTTTGTTATTCAATTAGTTACTAAAAAATTAGTAACGTCAAAAATTAACGTCAAAAATTCAAATTAACGGTTTTTGTTTCTTTTTACGTTACTTTGGATGTTACTTTTGATGAAGAAACTGGCCCTAAACCAATTTATTCAGTCTTTTTTTTTTCAAATACCGCTTTACTTCAACTATTTTTTTTAACCATTGTTTTTGACGCTTGTTATACTGCACTCCCTAATTGCGTAATACACGATCAATCAGAATTAGAATCAGTTTGAAACAAATGTCTTATCCATTGTTTTATAAGTTCGAAAAATAAATCTGCTGTACAACTTAAATAACGCAATGAATGTTGTTGAACTGTCAAAATGAAACAAATTAGTCTTAATCGGTTATGAAAATAAGTTACGCAATTAGATAGCTGGTTTTTCTATCTATTATCATTCTAACACGTTCATCCTTCCTCCTTAATTTATACGTCAATGTAACGTGCACAGGAACCGTAATAGCATCTCATTTGGTAGAACGGCAGACGAAAATTAGTGGCTAAACCAAAATTACAGCCGCTGTCATAATACATCCCTCGACTGCTTTGAGGTTTTCGTGATGGATATATTATATTTTAATTTTAAATATATATTTAATATTACGTGAAAATAAGGAATATAGTGTCAGGATGTCTATCAACTGTCAGGATGAGATGCAAGGATTAGGCATAATAGATAGCCAAACACTGACGTCATAAGGACCAAACTCTAATTTGAAGACTTTGATACAGTGGAAATGTGAAACAAAAATCACAGCACAAACAACAGCAGCGTAAAGTGCTTAACAATTCGTTCTTGGACAACTTGACCAGGGCCCTGTTTATCAAAAGTTACAAGTCTACACGTTCACAAGTTATCTAGAATGTTAATTTTCGTTAAATTCATAGGTCATCTCCATATTTATAATTAATTAACTGTTGGGACACGGGCATCTGGTCATCTCTCTCTGTTGACCACACTTTAAAAAAGAAAATCGAATTTAAACATTTATTGCGGTACTAAGCACGACTCTTGTAAACTTGTAAGACGGAATAAAGAGTCGCCGGACACTCTCAGGATTTGTTATGATTTTCTACAAGTTGTAACTTACAAATAATTTTTTGATAAACAAAATCACGAATAAAAGTATCAAAATCTATGTACTTGTGTACTAAATAATGACATTTGGTACTACAAGGCTTGTAAGTTTTGATAAACAGGGCACTGGTATATTAGGAATCAATAAATCATAATACGCTTTATACATATAATAAGGTCTAAGCTCTGACGTCACTACGTTAAATTGAATAGGAATATGTTTGAAGTAGGTACTATGACAGTATAAAACAATAAAAACCACTGTATACGTAAACTCATATTCCGTGGTGTTTTAAAGTGTATGTCAGTGCAGCCCGCGGTCGGTTGGTGGCGCTGTACGAACGCCAGACAGGAAAGATACGCAAAACTGAACTCTGCATGTAATAAAAGATTTACACTGACAGCTTGGTATAGGGATTAAAAAGTAAAATTTTTGTAGTCTATGTAGTAGGTATTTTAGAGCTGGTATTGCACGGTTTGTTTATAAATATTGTATTTTTCTTGAGTGTAAATAAGGACGTCATCATTGGTGTATTGTAACAAACTCGAGTTCTGATCGTTGATTATTTAAAAGTCAGTTGCGTAAAACTTTCTACCGACGAGAGCACGGTGTTTGCTATAGTTTGTACCCAATCTCATCGGGCAAAGGGGTAGGAATTTAAGTGTGTATCTAGAGAATGGTGACAGCAATGACATTTGGTAGATATACATACACTCACACCTTCTTCCTTTTGCTTCGTTTACGTTCATACATCGGGCCATACACGCACGCCGCACTATGGATCGAAAAAAAGGTCAAAGTCAAAGTCAGCTTGTTTTTTTTATTTTTTTTTTTTTATTAAAACTTTATGCACAAGTAAAAAAAAAATACTGTACAACGGCGGACTTAATGCTTGAAATGGCTTCTAATAGCCAAATTTATGCATAAATATAATAATATATATCATAGGATACAATCTGGTAGGCAAAGTGGCAACTTATTTTTTTTTTTTTTAATATAATTTGCCACTTGGCCTTTAAGCTGCAATGTCTTCGAGAACCTTTTTTCGATCCACAGTGCGCAGGTTGCGAGTAAAAAAGTAGTAAAATCTCTATCAAACTCACTTCTGTATCTGCAGTCTAAAGTCCATTTCCACTGCAGATAGAAATGTGATTTATGGTTATACAGAATAATAGCTATGTACTATTGGGATAACCAAAGGTGTCACCGGCCCATAATTGTTACCTCGTAAAGTGTAGAATCCGTGAGATACCGTCCAACTGGACGTCGTCCAGAGCCGTATGTTAGTATAACAGAACATTCCTAGCAGCCAGACCGTGCTAACATACATAATATACCGAAGCGGTAAGCAGACGTGTATTATACTATACACAAACATTTGGCCAGACATGTGAAATGAAATTTAATAGGGGCGAGCCTATTCTCATTAAGCGGCTTAACAATACCAGACTCTGGGCTGCTATGAAGATTGAAGAATTTTAAAAGATCTGCGTTATGTTTCCACATAGAAAAAGGTCAAGTGCGAAGGGTTCCGAACCCCCATAAAATATTAAAAACTATATATTTTCACGTTTCTTATGTGGGGAACCCCTTTAAATTTATTTTATTTTTATAATTTTTTGTTATCGCAGTCATGGTAGTACCTAATCAACCTATTACCCTAGTAGAAAAGACATATGGACAGCGGAGCCTAATAAGGTACCTACCGTTGCCAACCTTTGAGTACGGAACCCTAAAAAAACTCTCTTTGTGGCTTTCACAAACAGGGTGTTTTTAGGGTTCCGTTCCGTTTGTCAGTAAAAATCTAAATATGAGGCGGAGGTAAAAATATTGTCTCGTTTATAAATATTTGTCCAGAGTCTGGATTTGTGCCCGGTTGAAAGCAATGGCCTTGCCCCTTAATAAATAGGCTTTACACATAATTGGCGAAACGTGGGTTTTGTAGGTACCTACTATTGGTACACCTCTGAAATATTATGAAAAAAACAAAAAAACGAACAGGTTGTTTTTATTAGATACTGGCTTCCGCCCACAGCTTCGACCTCTTCGAAAAAGTAGCCTATGTCCTTCCCCGGGATGCCATCTATCTCCATGCCAAATTTTAGATAGTTAATTGATTCAGGCGTGACTTTGCGGAAATCCATTACAATAAACGTAGATATATATTTAGTAACTTATTCCGCTTGACTATTCTTCAAGAGTCCTAAAAAACCCTGTAAGACCGACCGCTGGACGCAAAGTGACTTTGCGTCCAGCGCTCGGTGTGGTAACACGTCGCGTTCTGGTTTGCAATTGGTCAATCGTCATCCTGAGGATGCCTCGTTGAGAGGTGAAACACGTGTCGATTTCTTAAAGGGTTTTTAGGACTCTTGAAGAATAGTCAAGCGGAATAAGTTACTAAATATATCTACGTCTACTGTATTTTTTTATGCCAAATTTTGTCGAAATCCGTTCAGTGGTTTAGGCGTGAAAGGTCACATACAGACAGACAGAGTTACTTTCGAATTTATAATATTAGTATGGATATCAGGTTGTTTTTCTTACTAATTACATTAAGCACGGGATACACGAAAATTACTTACGTCCATATTTTGTAGGTACTAATAATAAAGGGAGCCTACGTAAACATTTTCCTTTTGATTCAACTCTCAAGGGTCCTCCCACTTAATATTACTTAGCGTTTCTATTAAATGAGTTCCGTTAATTATTCTCTAAGATTTACCGCTAGCTCATGAGGGCTTTGTACTAAATGTAATTCGATGAAATATCACGACTTCGCACTCTAGGCTTATGAATATTGGTCCTAGGTGGCGGGTGGTCGAATGAAAATCGTCATCTTCTGATAATTTAATGCGGTCAGACATACAAATATTTCACGTCTCGATGTTCATATGAATAGTCCTCCAGGCTGAATTTCGGCCATAGCGACCAATCTCAGTGGAGACCAGCCTTCGGCGCGCGAGATATTATAGTGCACAAGTGTGTGCGCAGACACAGGTGAACTCTCTCTTCTCTCACCCTCTAGTCCGATGGGAAGGCAATTCAACACGACCGGAGCGAAATCAGGCGCAGGGTCAACGGCTTGACGCCAGATTCAATTCTGTTAATTGTTACTCTGTTTACAAATCAATCGTAAATTATTGTAAAATTATAGGTATTTATTTTAACAGTGAGACTGTACCAGACTTTTATTTTTTCAAGGTGAAAGTTGCTTTATTTCATAATCAAGCTACGTACCAATCATTAAAATATTTAATGAAAAAAAAAAACCATCTATACCATCATTAAAACGGCGGCCCTCGCTCCCTCACTATGTTTCGCAGTATCTGCGAAACAGGCGACAAGACATTAGTGTTTTATAGGGCCAATGAAACTGCGTAATCTTCTTAAATACCTTGTACCACGCCAAGAGGAAAGACCCCTGTATTTCTTCAAAATTACTACTTTATTTAGGCCAAGCTATACTGGTATTGTTGGACCGCAGCTTCGGGGCCAGATAGGCAGTCCATTAAATTCTTATCTCATTATTATGATTAGCTGTCGCCACAGACTGGTCCTTCGAGTCGCGTTTCGTTTCGCAACGATATTGCTTTTTAATTTTTGAAGTCTTAACTATACTGGGAATATAGTTTTCGTCGTTAGTTAATAATTAAAATTTCGATCGTTATTTTTTAAGGTTGTTGGTACAGCCGACCTCGTAATTGTTTTTTAGAGGTATGAGGAACAGGCTGTAAAGTCCACTCATCCTCTATATATAAAAGGGAGAATCCTCCAACCAGACGGGTGTCGTGTCTGGCGCACAACTGCCTAAAGATTGATGTCGGGATCTTGTACATATGTCCATCGCGCGTTAAACTCTAATTGCGCGGTACAGCATTTTGTTTGACGTCAGGATTTTGTGTGACGTCAGGTCTTTGATGTCGCACAGCTTTGAGACCCTAGAAGTTGAATATCCTTGTCTTGAAAGAAGCTTCAATTTACTAAAAATTCTTTCTTGAACTCGAGGTCGACTATTCATGACTATTCCTAGTGTCCGAACTCTTAAAGACGTAAGTTTTAATTTAAGACATTATTTTAAAAGAAGCCTATTAACCATACATACAGACTTAGGTACGCCATTGTACTAACAAGATGACAGGAAACATGAACTATGCATGTAGCGTGTTTGTGTTTTGATTGCAATATACTGCACACAGACCAAGATACAAAGCGCTACGAATGTGCTACGAACGTAGCACACACCTATTGCTACGGAAACTCGCTACGGCGAAGCGTAGCGTCAGCAATTTCATGTGAATCTATGATAGTAATGAAATCATTTACGTCACACCAACAACATATTTGCAAGGATAGTAACAATCTTTCAATTCTGTTTAAATACAACAAATACATGATCAATTATTATCAGTGTCAGGTACATATTTTATTTTTTTGCCTAAATGTTTAAATTCTCATCCTATGTACCTACTACGATATTTAATATATGAAACCTAATAGAACCGGAGACAAGCCTGACCAACAAACTATCTCTGTTACTAGTAGACTATGTTGTACGATATATGCCATCAAAGAAAATACTCAGAGTGTAGTGTTCGGGACAGTGCAGTGTCGAGGACACTTAACGCAGTCGAGTAGACAGTTAACGGGCGAGTAGCTACATGTAAATAGTTCATTGTACTGAATAACATAACATCACGCCTTGTTTCCCCTAAGGGTTAGACAGAGGTGTACCCATAGTAGGTACATCCACATTTCGCCAGTTATGTTAAAGTCCCATGTAATAGGGGGCGAGCCTATGGCTATCAACCGAGCACAAATCCAGACTCCGGGCTGCTACTGAGAAATCCAACAACAACAATAACGTGGAAAAAGCCAATAACAATTACCTAGCTTTTTTGAAACTATCAAATGACTTCTCCCGCTCTGGGCGGAGCGGAAGGGCGTGTCAGACTTTTACTGACTAAAACCCACATTTGCCTGTTGCCAGGGTCCCGATATCCCTTTCGGACTATCTCGCAACCCTGGCAGAATAACAATTACCTGGGAGTCGAACCCAGGACCCCACGCTCAGCAGTAGCGCTTGCGACCACTAGACCAACGAACGAGACTAGAACTAGTTCAACTAGTTGTACTGAATAGTTTGTGTATATTAAGATATTAAACCGTAATAAACAATTTAGATACATTTTTTATCTATATTTTTATATTGTACAAATAGCCACGGAAAGTAAAACAAGTGGTGCACCAAACCCGCGACTCGTAAGTGTGTAGAAGACTACGGGTCACGGATTTGATTCCTGTGGTCAAGATTTTTGTGTATATGTTATTTGTCTCTACTAAATACTGCGAAAAAGCCTAATATCGTAGCTAGTATCAACGTTGTAATAAAAACGGTACCTACTACCGGTTAACCACCAGCAACCGACACAGATTTCAATCACAACATCGCATACAAAATGTCGAAACATTAACCTCACAATTTTTACGCCAACCGCGTTAAAAAAGAGCCACGTACCAAAAACTCTCCAAGGTCAAGATGTCTCTAAAAACCAGACATTTACGGTAGTCCCCAATTACGTGACAGTAATGCAATATACGTTGAAACTAGCTTTTAAAGGAATAGCAGGTTAGTTTGCGACAGTTGGTGTGCATGAATAAGTCATCGCGTGGCTCAACCCTACTCAAGGTAGCTTATTCGACGAATAACCCATAAGCGTACACATTTCCAACAGACTTCTTGCTGTATACATTTTTGCTAAGACAGGTGTACTACTGCTGTGTGTACTGCAGCTATGTGAAGAGCTCGTGGCTTAGTAATAACAGCCGTACGAATCGATCCATCAGGTTAAGCTACATTTGCCGGGGTTGGTCCTTGGATGAGTGACCATCTTTACACACCGAGACTCCTCCGTGCCTCGGAAAGCAAGTTAAGCCGTTGGTCCCAGCTCTCATTTGTGGATCTTTGACAGTCGTTACGGGACGTCAGAAGACAACCAGTTTTACCAATAGGTATTACCCAGTTACTGGGTTGTGGAGGACAGATAAAATACTGGTATTCATCTGCATCCGGTTAGACTGGAAGCCGACATGCCGACTGCACGGCTCAATGATGAGTGAGTGAATGAAAATTAATTTATTAATAAATTATTTTAAAAAATCTAAAGATGAAAACAGATGGTCTATAAGGTATCAAGCACATACAACCCGTTGCTCGCAAAATATGGTTACCCATTTCACCGTTTCGACTTAAAAATCTAAGAGTGTGCTGAATCTGTCAAGAAATAACTTGAGCTTTTAATTTCACCTCATTTAAAAGTGGCAAACAACGGTGGTCGAATGTGTGCGTGCAATCGGTGACTAGATGCGAATCCTTTGGCTCTAACGTAATCACAAAGAAAATGATTAGCCTTTCGGATAGGTACAACAACATTCTTTCAAATAAAATACTGGTATTCAGCTGCATCCGGTTAGACTGGAAGCCGACCCCAACATAGTTGGGAAAAGGCTAGGCAGATTGACAATCACATTCTTTCAAAACGAAACCACAAAGACTTGCCAGTCTGGTGTACCAGTCTGGAGACCTAGGGCATCCGGCCCTAGGTCTCCGTCTGTTTATTGTTTCAGCTCAGAGATACAATTAATCAAAACATCTTAATAATCCATTAATTACAGACCATGCAGCATCTAATTGTTGCTTCAGGCTGACAGCGCAATGTAACATAATTATTTTGATCATTAAATCGTGAATTGATGCCGTTATCAACACATTATGTACTGGCATATTGTTGTGTTGTGGTTCTTGTTAACATAATTATCATCGGGTTTAGACAGGCTAGTAATTTTAGCCATATCGACATACTACAGACAAATCCATTAATTTACCATGCTATTAAATTAACTGATTGATGACGCTAAACTAAAAATAATATATTAAATACTTACATTAGGAGACAACTTTTGTACACCATCTCAATAAAAAAAAAAGGTTATTTTTATATGGTAGTTTTTGGTTATCTATCAGCCCTAAATATCAGATCATTGCGTACCATTGTCATATATGTATGTTTTTTATTAACAAAAAACAACCTAGCATAGCTCTGAAATCCTTCTTTCAAACCAACAAATTAGCCCACTTGAGAAAAATCGTGCACTACTACAGTCCAATGCCCTCATTGTTGTGACGCTACCCAAACAAACACTTTATTATCACACACATAATAAGGCTATTATGCAAACAGCCCATAAAACACTTCAACCTCCTTTGTTTAGAGAATTCTTCTTAATAAATTATTCAGACGCATCCGGGTGTAGAAAAGGCCTTTTTGTGTTCGGATATTTTTCTTTAGAAGCATAAAGAGGGACCGGTAACTATTCAACACGAAATAGGTAGATTCAGAAGGTTAGCTACATGCAACGACCGGAAACAGGCGTACGCACGCATAGATGCGCACGATTGGAGATGTCAAACAAATGTAAATCGCTAGTGCACTTGCACTCGCTGTACGTGAAGCATGTCCATGTGTGCGTGCGTTTTCGCTCGTTTTATAGATTCAACCTTCTGCATCTATCCCTTTTGTGTATTTACTGTGGTACAACGGAACATAAAGGGTTTAGTACGGACCTAAGTCTGGATTGGACCTTGACAGATGATCCTGTCCCTCCCCCCACAGTGTATTTTGTTGGCGAACTAAGTTGGCGCGCGAAAATGTGAAAATGAGTGAGAAAAATGGAGGCAGTTTTTTCCCGTTTTCTAGTCTCGTTGAGAATACGAATGTTTCTTTTTCTAAATGGCAGGTGTGGAGTTGTGAATGTGTGGATTTTTATGTGGCTTTTGAATTTTTTGGAAAGAGAAGTGTTCAATTGAATATTGTCGGTCTGGGCACTGACAAATATTTTGTACAGGAACAAAATTGTCACAGTAATTTTACTTATTTAGACCAAAAACCTTTCCTAGTTTCATAACCCACATAGGTATTATATGGTCACAAGCCATTTGAAATTGTATTAAAAAATGTTTGTTTCTTTTCTCTTGAATCATTAAATGACGGTGTAAGTACGAAATTGTTTTAGACATTTTGTATCCCCAATCACCATAAACATACCCCAATAAATTGTCACCGAAAAAATCACGTCTAATGAAAATAAAATAAGGCAGAATAAAACATTTCCCGTGCCTTGTACAGCGCAATCGATCTTTCCTTCCTCCACGCATGTCGAAGTAAGCGTATGTTTACGTACAAAGACCAATGTAGCTTGATACGCGGGAAAAAATGGAACTAAATTCAAAATGTATGGAATTTGACATGCCATTGACAGATTTCTTGGCGAGCAGCGCCACCTTGAGCTGTCAAGTTTTAGTTGCCAGTGCGTAAGCGTATATTTACGTATTTATCGTGCATATATGGTGATATATTTGTAGGTATGTGGGCGCCGTAATAAATCGTCAGATGTGTCTGTAAAACACGGAGTAATTTATCAGTGTCTTTTCGTGAATACTTTACAATTTTTTGCCAAGGAAACGCTCGCCGTCCCGACGCTGGCGTCTGACCGAAATAAGATACCGTCGTTTGTTTTGCTAGTAATTTTTATGGACAAAAGATTAAGGAGTTTTAGTTTTTTTTTGTAGATTAATTAGTCCAGTGGTGCTTGTTAAAAATTACAAAAAAAGTATGCAGTACTATAATTCAGTACATTTTGTGTATTAGCACTGCAAATACTACTAATTTGGCCAAATATAAGGTACAGACTAACGGCAAACACTATTTATCTTCATTATTTAATATTACATCATCTTAATCGTCAAATTTTATCATATCCACAAGCGTGCGGAAATCAGCAAAAATCTCTGTCCGAATATTATGAATTCCTGACATGTGGCTCAAAGGAGTACCTACGGTTTTTTTTTTGTGCGTCATTTTAATTTAGTAAGTATTTAGAGCGTGCACGATGAGCACGCTGAGCATGATGGACCCTTATTTTCATCTTTCTCTTGCCCGTATTTATAAGATGTAAGCCTAGTTTTAATTCAAAGAATAATAGGAAACTTCAACATAAAATGATCTTAATACTCACTGATACACACCAACAAAAAACCACTTGGTTTTTAACGGTGAGTTTTGAAACTTGTTTGTGTTTGACACTTTTCAAACACATCAACACAACAGAATGAACTAATTCAATTAACAATATGCTTAATTTCAATGCACACCGTTTCATTTGGTCTATGTACCAGTATCAATCACAGCTGTGCGGTTGTGGTCTAGTAAATAACTTGGTATCCAAGCTTATGTGTGATTAATTTAACATTTCAGTTACGAGAATTGCATACGCATACCTGATCAATGGGGTGTGAATCTATAAAAACTATTAACAGTAAAATGAATTAACTCCGCCTCACTATTTTAAGGATACTTTTCTTTTACATTTTCTTTTTCAAAGAATTTTCTTTTCACTCATCATCATCTAAGGCTTTACAGCCGCAGGTGAGTCTTAGCCTGGTCAAGTCTGGTCTTAGACTGCTGCGCAACGTGCCGTGGGTTCGATTCCGGCACGGAACAAATATTTGTATGATCTGCAAGTAGTTGTTCCGGGTCTGGGTGTTAGTGTATGTGAGTTTCTATGTTTATAAACGCACCCACGATACAGGAAGAAATTCCTAGAGTGGGGCAAAGTTTAAAAAAAAAAAAAGTATTTTTCTCCAACGTGATCTATTTGCGGCTTTTTCTCTGCAATTTCTTACGCCCACAGTTCTCTACGCCATCCAACCATCTGAGCTAATCCGCCCTCGACTTCTGCGACCATCTGGTTTACTATGTAGTAACAGGTTTCTTGTCACTAGTAGGTTTTTATTTTTGTGTAAGTCTTAGAGCTGATTTTTCAATTTTCAGATAACTGAAAAAATTGCGATTTCACAGCTTTTGGTCTAGAAAATTCCATCATATTATTTTTCAGTTAATGTAATCTGATGATTGAAGAATCGGTTCATATGGTTGTAAAAAGAAAGATGCAGTTCCTAGATGCATCCTTAACCAGACTCATCCACCAACAACCACTCATGTCAAGCCAAGGCCCCAAGGGTGATCTTATTTTGTTTTACATTCTATTCCGAAGTAGCCTAGTATGTGTTTGGAAAATCAAAGTAGGTACTACACAATAGCCTGATAACATTACATAACATCACGCCTGTAATCGCTGAAGAGTAAGGCAGAGGTGTATCTATATTACACCCACATTTCGTCAGTTATGTTTTAAAGCCCATCTAATAGGGGGGCGAGCCTATTGCCATAACCTGGTACAAGTCCAGGCTGCTACTGAGAAATATCCCGATACCTGACAAATGTAAAAAACTAAAACCCAACTACCACTAAAAAGGTATAAACAAGACACCACAGACAGACAAATTAAAATTCCGGAGTCACACGTGTTAGGGCAGTCACATGTATGTATGTTCATCTGTTCCCTCCTATCTTCTAAAGCACTCATCACAATTTGACAAATGAGGTATCGTGGGAAGCATCCGCTAGTTATAGGCTATGTGACGTCACATTAAATTAAAAATGGCGACCTCTAGAGGACATAAAGTCAGTCACAAAAAAAAAAAATTGTTTAGTCGTACCATGTTGGGTATCAAATGAAAGGGCTTAATGAGCACATTTCAAAAAAAAAAATATTATAACCCCAACCCCAAGACAAATTAAAAATCCGGAGTCACACCTGTTAATCGATAAATCGAACAGATTACGTGTGACTCCGGATTTTTTATTTGTCTGTCTGTGGGGTCTTGTTTTAAGGGGGTTGGGGTTATAATATATATTTTTTTGAAATGTAGTCGTAGTTGGGTTTTAGTTTTTATTACATCCTGTATTTTTAAATGTTGAAATTGAAATACGCTCCACGTATTCAGGAAGTGAATTAATTTACTGATGATCAGTAAGTCGTCACACCTATAGTAATAACCTTTTAATCATCGACCCACTAACCCAAATAATTGAAAAACCTTGTCCAATAACACGCCCACACTCAATATCTATACTGTCCCCAACCTAAACCCTACCCACATAATACTTAAACAAAATATAAAATATTAATTTCGCTTCATCCTTCATCCCTCTATATATTATTCAAAAGGCTTTCAAAAGGATCGCCTATACCTTCGATAAATTATAAAATCTCGCTCAAGCGTTTTATGTTGATGAAATGCAAATCAACTGACACTTAACACTTGTTATCTTTTTGGAATACTTGTTAATGTATTCATGGAAATATTGGATCGTTTCAGCTTGATGTGCCCAGACAAGTTTTTGATTTTTATGCTAAAACGATGGAAACACCAAGGGCGGGAAAACGATTCCGGTAGTTCGTCGGTGCGCGGCTTTATTTTAAGAACTAAACGTAAATAAGTGATCATAGGTTGGTTATAGAATTGATTGAAATTGGATTGATTGATTGGGTTTGGTTTATCAGATGGTTGGGTCATGTTGAGAGGACAAATGACCGGTGTCTAACAAAAGGAATTTACGAGGCTGATGTGAGTGGAAAAGCCGATAGGGGACGCGCTAGAAGGACATAATATAGTGACCTTATTAGTAATGTTCTTCAGAATGGTACGTGTATGAATGTAACTGAAGCAAAAGGAATACGTGAGGATCGTTGTAGGTGGCGTTCTGTAGTTTTTGCACTACCCCATGGGAAGAAGGCGTGATATGTGTATCATAAAGAAGTATTAATGAAAAACTTACTAATGAATAGTTAGTAGTTTGGTGAATAGTTTTTTTATTTAGGTTTTTTACCCGACTACGGCGAAGAAAAAAGGACGGTTATGATTTTGACCGGTATGTATGTATGTATGTATGTACATCTGTTCCCTCATACCTTTTAAACGACTCATCACAATTTGACAAATGAGGTATCGTTGGAAGCGTCTTGATCGTCCCCTGGTTATAAGCTATGTGACGTCACATTAAATGGCGCCCTCTAGAGGACATAAAGTCAGGAACAAAAAAAAAATATGTTTAATCGTAACATGTTGGGTATCAAATGAAAAGGATTAATGAGCACATTTCAAAATATAAATATAATAACCGCAAAAGAATTAAAAAAAAATTAAAGTAAAAAAACTAAAACACAACTACGACTATAATAAAAACTAAAACCCAACTACGACTGAAAAGGTATAAACAAGACACCACAGAGAGACAAATTAAAAATCCGGAGTCACACGTAATCTGTTCGATTTATGCCCTAACACGTGTGACTCTGGATTTTTAATTTTTTTAGTTGGGTTTTAGTTTTTATTACTTTAATTTTTTTTTTCCGCTTCTTCTCTTACACATGTTGCCTACATCTTTTTTTATCTACTTTTCTTTTGCAGGAATGCTGGAATAGATTAATTTAGAAATAAGGATTGCCTTTGTACGTATTTCTCTTTTCCTTTCTTCTTGTCTGTTTATATGTGCATGTATACATTGTTAAATAAATATATAAAGAGAATTTATAACAATAATTTTCAGTTCAAAGTATGAGTAAAGCAAAGAAACCTTCGGAAATCGGTGAACTTTGCCTGCAAACAGAGCAAGGTAAACAAAAACTTAGTGAATTTGCATCATCCATCCTCTATTTCTAAACACATCTTCATCTGCCTAGCCTTTTCCAAACTATGTTGGGGTCGGCTTCCAGTCTAACCGGATGCAGCTGAATACCAGTATTTTACATGGAGCGACTGCCTATCTGACCTCCACAACCCAGTAACTGGGTAATACGATACCCCTTGGTAAGACTGGTTGTCAGACTTTCGGGCTTCTGACGACCCGTAACGACTGTCAAAGATCCACAAATGACAGCCGGGACCAACGGCTTAACGTGCTTTCCGAGGCACGGAGGAGTCTCGGTATGTAAATATGATCACCCATCCACGGACCAACCCCGGCAAGCGTAGCTTAACCTGATGGATCGACCCGTGCGGCTGTTATTACTTAGCCACGAGCTCCTCCTCTATTTCTAAACACAACTGAAATATATTGTTGTTCGTATTAGTTGGCTTTGTTTATTTTAGTGTAGGCTCAAATATTTACGAGTAAGTTAGTTTAATGATAAGAGAGTCAACGTGAGCACTAAACTCAAATAATGAACTTTATAGGCCAGCATTATTTATACCTAGTATTTAAATTAAATAATACTGCCTTTACTTTGGAGAATATTTTTGATAGTGAAATTTAAATATAAAATACTAGCTGCGCCCCGCGGTATCACCAGCGTAAGTATCGATCCTTCCAGGTAATGGTCACCCCCGTGCCAAATTTCATCCAAATCCGTTCAGCCGTTTTAGCGTGAAAACGGCTAAAACGTAACAAACAAACAAACTCCCTTTCGCATTTATAATATTAAAGTTAGGATTAGGATACCTACTATGTTTAAACGGTAAGAAGTCTAGTATTGTAGTAAAATTAGGTACTATTAAAAACCTAATACAAAAGAATAGAACAGCAGTAGCCTAAAGGTATAAGAAAAATGATACCACTTACTACATAATGCATACAATACAAAACCACTTAGAAAAATACAATTTTGTTGTTTAAGGACTCACAGACAATGGAACAATGCAATAAAACCAACATGAATAATTACCAAATAAAGTTTCAAGTGCCGCCCTGGGAGCGATATTTAATTCAATTTCAGTGCAATTCTGAAGTTTAGTAATTATGCCACGTGGGTCTAGTGGTCTTGCACTGTTGTGCATCAGGTCCTGGGTTCGATTCCCAAGTCAGGCAAGTGTTATCTTAATTATAACTTGAAAAATGTGAGTGTGTTATAGGTACCTACACTTCTGCACAACCCTTCAGAAAAACAAGCCGTGATGTTATGTTATGTTTCATGTAAAATGTGTTGGTAGATAAAAGTTTCAACCTCCTTCTTCCCAGCTCCTTTTTTTTTTCTTTCTTCTCAGCACCTTTTTTTTTTTTTTTGATGTTGGGAAATCATCAAATGACTTCTCCCGCTCTGGGCAGAGCGGGAGGGCCTGTCAGACTTTTACTGACTAAAACCCACTCGTGTTCCTTCAGTTGCCTGTTGCCAAGGACCCCGGTATCCCTTTCGGACTTTCCCGCAACCACCCTGCTGGTTTTGATTGACGAAAACAAATTTTCCAAATAGTTCGTAGGAAAGTTGTGCTGGATGAGCTTACTTGAGCTTCATCATGTGGGAAGAGAATGAAATTCAGGATAATTAGAAAATAAGTTAACTAAGATTGAAAATCCAACAAACCATCCATGCACAGCTATAATATTCACGACCATTCAACAGGCTTTCGTGTCGAAAACGATGCATTTTCGATAACCTGATTTACCTTGCCCCCGACAGCAAGTACCTAGCTGTTGGAAGAATAGCAGTCGTAAGGGTTTTGGATTTGTGAACAGCGTTTAGAAGACTCCTTCGATAACACTGATTGAAGTTCGTTTCGGCACGGAAGCGTAGCAAATGGTTGTGAATAGCCACCCCCTGGTCATAATTTATCTTCTCTCACCATCTAACCTACAAAGTAAGTTTCGATCATAATTTTTACCTATCAATTAATTTAGTTATATTCCTGAAATAACAATGATTTGATTTTATTCACAAACTCAGTTCGTTCAATGTTGTTTTTGATTTAAAAAATATTCATGGCTTCCTTGAAAGCCTCCTAAGTAACCCAAAAAGGCTATCTTCTTATAATCGTCTAAGATCCTATCCTCCGATCTTAAGTAATCGCATATCACGGAACAAATTTTATTACAAGCTGACCCGACGGACGCTGCCCTCTCCAAGTTTCAATTCCCATAGATAAAAGCATTTTCTGTTTTTTTCTTTTTTCCATTTTTTCCGTAAGAACCTAATTCGAACATTTTAAAACTTAAATTAGCTAAATCGGTCTAGCCGCTCTCAAGGAGTGCGCTTACCAATGAACAGCATTTCATTTTTAATAAATAGATTATGTAAGTACCTATAAGTACAGTTATAGCCCAAGCCTGTATACAAACTACAAGCCTCAGCTGTTCCATTTTCAATATTTCCATGTCAAACTATTTCAACAGTAAGCCGCGCAGTTTTCGATGTTTAATTAAATTGAAAGAGAGTTGTACCACAGTAACCGCCAAAGGATTAGGGATAAAATGCAATAAGTGGAAATTTATTTTTCGGAGCTGTCACAGCCTTGTGGTTGCGAACAGTACCGACATAATTGATTTATGCAAGGTCAATTTTAAAATAAAATAACTTACTTAGTTAAATAGGAATTTATGTAGTTTAATAATGTAAAAATTTTGACAAAACAGGAGTCGCTAATAGTCATTAATAATACTGATTTAAAGTAAAGAATAACACAAATTATGAAAAACACGAATAGGTACCCAACTTTAGTCGATTTATCACATTAATTAATTAAATTTCTGTGCTCTGCGGTTTCACCCACATAAGTCTCTATCCCGTGGGAATATTGGGATAAAAAGTATACGTGAGGCCACTTTCCCAAGTATTCTCCCTCAGGTCGTTTGTCCACCGCACCGTGAATGGGACGTCAAGACGAGAACGAGATGGCGACGCCGAAGTAGCGAGAGTACCTACATTTATTATGGCCGCGTAATCTCGTTTCTCGTTGACGTCTCATTCACGGTGCAGTTAACAAACAGTGTCGCGTCTCCACCAATGTTCTAATATTCAAATTAAAATACGCCAAAGTCTCGAAACCATTCTACCCATTGTATACCAATATTTTTTTAGACAGCTGACGTAAACCTTTTGTAAGGCTTGGTTTACACAAGGTTTCTCTATTTTACTTATACTCCATTTGAAATAAGATTAGACGTATAGATAAGCGTTTTTTTACATTCCATTCAACCGATTTTGAATTCTATTGCGTTGGTGGCATGACAAATGACAGCCGCAGTAGATAGTTGGTATTTAATGCTATCCTTATGCCTACGGTATCAAAATCAAAATCCATCAAAATCGGTTGAACGGACTGTAAAAGGGTTTGTTTTAATGCCTAATCTTATTTCAAATGGGGTATAGGTTGCTAGGTTTAGGTTGTTTGTTAGGTTGGTACATTACAAATAGGTCGTAGTCACTATTCGGAATACTGTCACGGTTATGGTAAGCAGCTGCCACGCGTGTTTACTTGAAACCAAATTCGCTATTGTTTGTGAAAATGTAACTCTCTGTATAATGTAGGGTAACTCCTTGTATAAGTTATGACGTCAAAGTTCCTGACCGCGTGTGTTTGTACGGTTGGTTTAATCTTGAAAACTATGCGGCAGATGGAATCTCCGGTGGCTCGACGTAAGGTCTTGTTTCCACGAATATGATTAAGTTGATGACATAGCGACAAGGAAGGATAATGTTATTGAGAAAGGATTGCTCCTTGTCTAG
This sequence comes from Lithophane ornitopus, assembly GCA_948473465.1. Lineage (NCBI taxonomy): Eukaryota > Metazoa > Arthropoda > Insecta > Lepidoptera > Noctuidae > Lithophane > Lithophane ornitopus. The sequence goes on along the minus strand of OX419622.1, from coordinate 11,998,700 downwards.
TAATGGACTGGAAAAAAATAATTTAGAGTTAGAGAGGCCATACGCAGGCAGCTTGAAGCAGTCAGGATCGGCTGCTTCAAGCTGCGACCTCCCGGAGCAGTCGCAACTGCTCAAGCTGTTCCATTATACAGTGTGTCCGGACATGTACTAGTATTATTATAAATACTTAAATATAAACAATTTAAAGTACAATTACATTCTAAGCTTGGGTCCAATACACTTCCCCGCTATGTGGCAGGCATTTTGTTATTTTTAATTGAAATATTCTCTATGCGAGTACAAAAAAAAAACATATCTCTCAAAGTTTTAGTCATACTGAGATAAAAATAGGCTTATTTGAAAGGCAATAATATTGTCTACCGTCTGGATTACAAAGCGATCAGTTCACAATACCATAACTTTTGAAAAAAATTGTGACTGGAAAAAAAAAGTTAAAAATTATACAATTCAACCAATAATTATTGTTAATTACTACAAAAACACCCTCGACAACTTTTTTTTACTAGTTCGACAGATTCTGAGCTAAGCTACAATACAACATAAAATTCACAACAGAGAATGCGCAAGTTTTGTGTTTTTTCAAGGCAATTGTCGGAACCCTAAACAGAAAATCATTAAATAAAATATAATCATTAAAAACAAAATCATTAAGATTGTACTATAAAATAGTTTATATTTAAGTACTAGCTGTGCCCCGCGGTTTCACCCGAGTAGGTCTCGATCCCGTGGGAATATAGGGATAAAACGTATCCTATGTCCTATTCCAGGTCATGGTCTACCCGTGTGCCCATCCTGTCCTCTCTAGTATTTAAGTATTTAGAATATCGCTACTCCATGTCCGGACACACTGTATATGTAAATAGAAGACTGTAGTTTAGCTTTTTTTTTTTCAGCTTCAAGCTGCCCGTGTATTTTCACAAGAATTGGTCACTACATTGAACATTGGATTTTTCACGAAATATCCAAACACAAAGTTACGTAAAAAGTCAAGCGGTGTATTACTCTCTATTTGTTAAGTGACAAGTGACGAGAATTTGTGGAATTTCATTTTGTAGAATAGGCTAAGTACTGTCAAGTTTTTTCATTAATAAAGAAGCAACTTCACGAAAAAAACAGTGGAACTAGTTGAACACAAAGTAAGCCTACCTATTATAATATTTCGTATGTGCATATTACGTGAAAACAGTTTAATTAAACTGTCACGCTGTTACAAAGTTTAATTTCCGCCGTGTATAGTCTGGGGACATTTATTTCAGTGGTTACGCACTCTGTTTGTTGTTATGACGTCTGTTCATACTTAAAAACTTGGAAACTGTGTGAAACACAATGAAAAATAAAACCAGATTAAGCATGGAGAAATGTTACGATTCTTCGGAATAACTGGGCTATGAGAAGGGAATGTGAAGGGACACGTAGAATTCTTCTTTTTTATTACCCGACTACGGCGAAGAAAAAAGGAGGGTCCCTCTAGAGGTCATAAAGTCAGGAACTTAAAAAAAAAAATTGTTTAATCGTACCATGTTAGGTATCAAATGAAAGGGTTTAATGAGCACATTTCAAAAATATATATATTATAACCCCAAAAAAATAAAAAGTATTAAAATCTAAAGACAGACAAATTAAAAATCCGGAGTCACACGTAATCTGTTCGATTTATACCCTAACACGTGTGACTCCGGATTCCTAATTTGTCTGTCTGTGGTGTCTTGTTTAAACCTTTTTAGTCGTAGTTGGGTTTTAGTTTTTATAATGGGTCCTTTACATAATTTTGTTTTTATCGTATTATATTCTTATTCGGGGACGACATAATGTAAGGCGTTTCTGACGTCGCGTCGCAAAAATCTATGATGTGACCCGAAGACTATTTCGACGTCGCACCGCTTTTTTATATATCGGTACTAAGATCATCATGTTGTAACCAAAACTTGCTGTTTTGAAAAATGTGAAACGTTAGTTGAATATTTATACAGGGTGTTAGGGTACACACCGTTATCCTTGAAACGAGTGGTTTGGTTTCATTTATAGAACGTAAAATCAATGGAAAATTACAACTTAAAAAAAAAAAACTACATTTTACCACAGGAATATTTCACCTTTTCACCCTTGGGCGCTAGGGCAACGAACTTACGCCTCAACACGGGTGGGTGGCGCGTGACGTAACCTGACCGGCCGCGAGCGCAACCTCCTCGGTCAATCACCTGTTTCGCTAGCGAGCACGGTGTCGGATAGAAACTTTTTTAAATCTTTTAATGAATATAACGTTTTGTTTTTATTGTTACTCGGTCATTTATTTTTATATTTAAGTCAACTACCCATGGTTTGAGTGACAACGGTGTTTACCCTTACACGGTGTATACTTTTCATATAAGTAGTCGGAAAAATTAACGTTATCCACTTTTCACTTATGTGTTTTTTTTAAGCCACAAGATGTGGCACAGCTGATGTCCAACGCTGTATTGGATTAGGTTTTCCTAGTTACAACTGCGAACGAAATCAAATCTACTTTCCCACACGTTCGACCGCAAAATACCGATACAGACGTTTTGCGAATTGAACATCGTGCGAATAGGGCATTCTGCGGATTGGCCGCTTCGCTACCGCTGGACGTTTTGCGGCCGAGTGACACTGCGCCGCCATTAAACGAAAATGAGAAAAAAAAGCGAAACATTTCAAAATGTTTGTCAATATGGGATTTCGAAATCTACGTTGGTATTCCGAGCAATCATGAGCCGTGTTGGCCCAGCTGTATCGGCCATGACTTACGAGTTGTAGATCGTTGATCTGCCCCTGCCAAACACTTTACTTTGTAATTATTTTCATCACCACTGCTCTCAACACGGTGAAGGCTGCTGCTCCCAACTATGTTAAGGTCGGCTTCCAGTCTAACCGGATGCAGGTGAATACCAGAATTTTACAAGGAGCGACTGCCTATCTGACTTCCACGACCCAGTAATTGGGTAATACGGTACTCCTTGGTAAGACTGGTTGTCAGTCTTTCGGGCTTCTGACGACCCGTAACGACTGTCAGAGATCCACGAATGACAGCCGGGACCAACGGCTTAACGTGCTATCCGAGGCACGGAGGAGTCTCGGTATGTAAATGTAAGCATGGTCACCCATCCACGGACCAACCGCGTCAAGCGTAGCTTGTTTTATGAATCGACCCGCGCGGCTGATATAACTTAGAACCGGCCTTTCCTAGAACGAAAAATTCCAAGATTGTGTGGTACGCGATGGATTATGTCCCACACAGATATGAGGCCTATGTCCCAGCAGTGGGAACGTTGTAGGTTGATAAGTTAGTAGTAGTTAGTTATATTTATTTTATATTCTTGATTAATCTCAGATTTTATCCACTAGTCAGGCTTTACGAGAGAACGCCACGTGCTTCGCTAATTAAATAAATTAATACCGACATATTTCGTTCCTTTCAATTACATAACATAAAATCACGCTTGTATTCCCCGAAGGGTTAGGCAGATGTGTACGTGTCCTGGCAGGGTTGCGGGAATGTCCGAAAGGGATACCGGGACCTTGGCAACAGGCAACTGAAGGAACACGGGTGGGTTTTAGTCAGTAAAATTCTGACACGCCCTTCCGCCCAGAGCGGGAGAAATCATTTAATGATTTCAAACAAGCAAAAAAAAAAAGAAGATATTTACGTGTGTATGTGTACTAAAGTATACCCACATTTCGCCACTTATGTTTACGTCTTATGTATTTAATAGGGGGCGAGCCTATTGCCATTAACCGGGATAAAATCCAGACTCCAGGCTGCTAATGACAAATCCCAGATGGAAAATCCCAATAACTGGGCAATTAACCTTATAACATCGGTATGTCTTTCTAAAGAATTTGCAATATTCCATTATAATCCTCCTATTAAAGGGCCCTACGGTGCATATTAAATCGGTTATCCACACAATATCTGTCAATTTCAGCTTGCAATATGGAGAGCGGACATCAATGTGCCTTAATTAAATGGAGCAGGCTCTCACGATGCAACAAGCTTTAATCCAAACTATAATACTAACAATGCGAAAGTGAGTATGTTTGTTTATTACGCTTTCACACTAAAATGGCTGAACAGATTTGGATATTTAGCACATGGTTAGACCATGGCTTGGAAAAGGACTAGGATATATAGGATGAAACTGCGCGGCGCAGCTAGCAATACAATTTTACAGAACGTTGTGAGGGAAGAAAAAGCGACAAATAATATTTGGTTAGTATTAATTATGTATGAAACTCTTCAACAGACAACAACAAACAAATGCGATTGTTCTAATTGGAACTTTGTTTGTGTTTTGTTTTTTGTGCGTTTGCACCGGTGAAACATTCACAACAAAACATGTTAAAGTCTCTAGTTCCTGTTAAAAACTGTATGGAACATTGACAGAAAATAGAGATTCCAACATGTTTTGTTGTGAATGTTTCGCCAGTGCAAACGCGCAGTAAAAAGAAAAATTCCTTGTATTACCAACAAGGTTTCACAAATACTTATTTATGTATACAGTTTTAGTCTACAATTACACATTCTGATTTATTACACAAGTAACGGCTTCTATTCAAGTATTAATCTCAGCCCCCACCACAATACTAGCGTATTCAGGGTTCACACAAACGAGTTCCTCCACGCACATAAACCACGAATGGCTCAATAAACTAAATGAACGCACCCTAGATTTATTATACTTCCGCTAGGTAGAATATTTTGACACAACCCTAACTCAGGGGTGGCAAACCTTTGGCAGGCACGCCACCGGTAGCACGCTAAAGCTGGGCACGACTAAAACAAAACTCACATAATTATTGTCATTACCTTTCCGTTAAAAGAGATCTAAAGTGCGTTTAATTGTAAGTACACACACAAAATCACGCCTGTATACCCAAAGGGTTAGGTTAGTAAACTCACATTTCGCCAGTTATTTTAAAATCATATGTAATATTTTATCATCAACCGGGCACAAATAAAAACTCTGTCTCTGGGCTGCTACTAAGAATTTGCTGATGGAAAAACCCAATAACACTTTGCCAGATCTGGGAATTGAACCCAGGACCTTATTCTCGGCAGTAGCACTTGCGATCACTAGCCCCTAAGTAAGTACCTAATACAAAAAAAAATATTTATAAGCCATCCTTAATAAAAAAACGTAGGTACCTACTTCTTGCTTTTATCAGACATTGGTGACACGTCACAGCATTATTATTTATGTTATTATTTTAATTAAACTGTTAACCAAATGTTAAAAGGTTAGCCATCCCTGCCCAAACATACACTAGAAGGAGGATCTAATAAAATGAATAGGAATTCGGCTATTGCTGAGCTGTCAAAAAAGTTTGAGGACCGTTGATATATCACCGTTACAACGGCGCGGCGTGGATACGAACTTTTTCAATATAACTGGACTTTCTGACAACTGCGAGATGCTGACGAAAGCTGACAATAGTCCTGAATAGATGAGGTTTTGGGTTTCGAAAGTTTTCAGAGTTGTCCCGAAAAGGTTTCTCTGATAGGTTATTTGAGAATAAATAATAATGATTTATGAACACTTGATCTCGGATTACCCATACTCATCACATCACATCAAAATTAAAATTATTATTTTATGAGCATTCTGAGATCAAAAGTGGCAATATCTTATTTCTTGAGACAATTACTTATTCTGGGAACTTGTAGGTGTTTATCGATAAATAAACCTGATAATATGAACCATAAATATATACATACATAAGAATTTGATTCGAATTAAATATAAAATAAGGAGTTCTAGTTACAATAAGCGTCTTTTTACCCATCAGTTACAGGAATCATACACTACTTATTACGAAGTCAATCAAGTGTTCACAAATGAAACAGTCTATATCGCAGAGGTTAAAACTATTTTGAGAATTTCAAACGAAACACAAAAAAACTGTTGATATTTTGATAAAAAATAAATTCAAAACACGTGTTTTTACGTACAAAAATAATAAAATGTTTACAATAAAAGTCTTCCACATAAACTGTTCAGCAAAGAAAATTTTATAAAAATATTTCGAGATAAATCGCTAATTATCTATTGTAAAAACTTTCTGCCGTTAAATTCGGGTCAGGGGCGTTAAATCACATTTATTTCCTTAATCTTTTGTACTCATCTGTATCCTGGGTTTATCCGTTTTTCTCCCGTTTTCTCTCTCATACTCTCGTTAGCAAGTCGTTAGACATGCTTTACGATCCGTTTCCTGAGAACTAAAAAGGTGTTTGTGCTAAAATAAAACTGTAAATCTGTGCTTTTACAAAAGATTTAGTAATTTGTTATCATGTAGGCTTTGATGATTTCTTCTAAAAAGGACAAAAAGTAAAAAGAAATAACGCATCTTTTCTGCTGATCGTTAATTCTGGGAACAGAAGAGACAATTAAATTCCCACTTCGGTGTAAAATCAATTAATATTCCTCCATCATCCTACTTCTGGGCAAAGGCCTTTCCCCATGACTTCCAGCTCTTTCGATCCAGAGCTAACGTGGACCATTCGTCGTTTGTTTTCTCTAGCACGTCCCGCCATCTTCAACGGATTCTGCCGCGACGCCTTCTGGATGTGTCAGGGTGCATATAACACACAGGGCCAACAGCTCATGTAGAGCAGTGGTGGCCCAGTGGTAACGGCCACGACTTACGAGTTGTAGGTCGTAGGTTCGAACCCCGACAAGCGCTTTACTTTGTGTAAATTATTTCATCGCCACTGCTCTCAAAACGGTGAAGGAAAACATCGTGAGGAAACCGGCATGTCCTAGAACCAAAAATTCGAAGACATGTGACATCTACCAACCCGCACTGGGCCCGCGGTAGATTACGGCCCGTTCCCTCTCACAGAGAGGAGGCCTGTGTCCCAGCAGTGGGAACATTATAGGCTGATTATGCAACAGCTCATTAATAAAACATTTAATATTATAAACGGGAAATCCGATATAACCCTCTGACTTCCCCCGAGTGGCTAACTTAATATTATAAGTTCATGACATAGCCATTTCTCCATAAAAACTGCAAGGGTATCAGGATTCTCTAACCAGCAAAGCTGGAGGGTTTCTTTTACAGTTCCTACTTACCTACTATTTTTAGTAAATATAGTTTATACGAATGTTAGCCGATTGATGTGTCAGGAAGTCATGCACACATGACTTCATTAGTTTTAAATGTTTATAATGTCTTATTCGTTATTTCATAATATAAATAATCTTGTATTATGAATTTATTTTTTATTCTTGTTGGTCAGCAATCTCATGAAAACCTTACATTTATTATGTTATTACCTTACATTTTAGTATGTTATGTTCGCATAACTCGTCAAATGTTAGGGAACAGCAGGTATTTTTTTCGCGATTTCTTTATTGGTCCTTTAGGGGTATGAGGAACAGGGTGTAAAGTTCACTCATACTCCATAGAAAAGGGGGGATCCTCCAACCAGACGGGTGTTGTGTCTGGCGGGCAACTGCCCAACGATTGATGTTGGGTTCTCGTATATATATATGTCCACTGCACGGTAAACTTTAATTGCGCGATGCAGGATTTATGTGACGTCTGTCTGACGTCAGGTCTTTGATGCGTAGTTCGCATGTGGCGATATAGATACCGCCACAGTCCCATAGTAAAAGTTGTTCATAATGATGATTAAAGTCACGTACCTAAGTTTCGGTCACTAATTACCAGTCACCCTGTATTATTAGAAAATGTAACAAGCGTAAATTGTACTGTGTTGAAGAATAAAAATTATAAGTTTACTGTTAGGACGTTACGCGTTTTATTCCTGGCCAAAACTACAGAATGAAGACATGTAGCAGTACCTAAGTAACCTTTTCCTAAATAACAAACCTACAGTATCCTACTTTACTAAGAATATCATCAAGAAATCTCCAAAATATTACCTAGCGCTTTAACAAACTACAAACTTGGTACATAATTCGCTGTAGTTTCCACAAGTGAAATTTATTGTTGGACCCAAGCTTGCCGGCTGCGTTCAAAGTCTCCCTCTGAGACAGCAGTCTCATTATTTATTGCAATAATGCAATCTTATGGTGTCATCTAATGTAGCTCTTATCTCATGCTAAATATGGTCCTGGGTTGATTTATTTTGGCAATTTTGCTGGCGAAACTCATTACCGTGGCTGTGGTGGATTTGTATGGCTTTTAAGAGGGAGGTTTTGTTGTGAACAGTATGTTGTGTTATCTAAATATGTTTATTAAGAAGCCCTTACCCACATATTCAGAAACATTTAAATACGTGAGTAAAGGAGTAACTAAAAACACACGCAACTAAAAAAAAAAGTATTTAAAACATACCTCGCCACTGCCTCGCCCCTGCCTCGTCCTCCGGTCTAGTGATCGCAAGTGCTACTGCTGAGCTGGTTCTGGGTTCGATTCCCGGGTCGGACAAATAGGCTGGCTCCCGTTACATGGTACTTATACATAACTGGTGAATTGTGGGTGTACTTTATAGATGTACCTCTACCTGGCACGTCGGGGAATACAGGCGTGATGTTATGTTATGTTAAAACACCCCAAATGTGTGACAACAACGCCATCTATGGGGCAAGAGATTGGGATAGGAATGTAGTAGTGTGAAGTAAGTAGCAACAACATTTTGCCCAATATAAGAACGACCATAAAATATAGGACAAAATAAAATCGGTTAAGAAACATGAGAAAAAGTACATTTCTCTAACAATACGACTTCGTAAAGCCTGAACATCTTTTAGACAAGATGAAATTTTAATACGAAGGCAAACTCGTAAACAAAACGGTTTTATGTCCAACGACGCACATCGCTCAGGATTTGGGACGTTTAATAACGAAATAAGCCTAGTGTAAAAAGAGAATTTAATCGTGGATTTATTTTAATACAAAAAATAGACGCTCAGTTTATGTAATAACGACTTCTTAGAGTAAATGAAGCAGGGCCGGACTCCATAATAATACTCGATAATTAAATCCATTGGCCTGAAAAACCGAAAGGATTTGGAGCGGCGATCGCATACCGGAAGATGTAGCGTTGGGAGGCCGAGGCCACAAGGTGGGCCGATGACCTGGTGAAGGCCGCTGGAATCCGCTAGATGCGACAAGCACAGATCCGGTCAAAGTGGTGGTGCTTGGGGGAGGCCTGTGTCCAACAGTGGACGTCTTTCAGCTGAAATGATGATGATGATGATGATGCATAAAAATCAAAGATTGGCCACAGATAGAAAGGCTGCAATATATAGAGCTAAGTGAGGGGGGAGAAGTCTTCGTCTTGCAGTCTCACGCAAAAGGCTTAAAAAAAACATATCAAAATTACTTTGATCACGCCCATGGACGCTATTGATGGCACCAAACACGTGACCGAATTCTGGGCCGAGTATATTTAGTTTGCCATCGACACGCTTAAAATAAGAAGATTAGCACCATTTGAGAAACGTAGTAATTATGTGATCTTCTTAATCTCATTCTAAATTTCAAGATGAAGATCCATCTTAATGGCTTATAATAAGTATTTGTCAAAGTAATATCTTGAGTAGGTACGTACCCTTATGCAACAGCACCCGAAACTATAGCTTCTAGAACCAAACTTGACACTAAACGCTCATACGTACAAATAAACAAACGAGCATTCCTCAACATCAATAATTGTTGTTCTAAAGGAGACGCTGCAACACAAGTTAGTACACATGTATATACACATGTGTACTACCAAGTACACAGCAATACCCAGCAATTACGACACAGTACACGAGTACACATACATCTCAATTAGAACGGCTTGTAGTCGACACAAACATGCGACAAATCCAAGACGAATGCATTAGTAACAAAGGTTCTAGTAAATGCGTCTTGTCTTTGCCAAAGGGAGTGAAGCATTATCGTTGTTAGATAGCGCTTTATCCATGTAGAAGATTTTCAAAAGACTGGTTTTATGGAAATACTGAACACTTAGTATTTATTCCTGAAATTATACCAGTAATAAGTAGGCTGCCATAGAATGATTGATTGATCGTTCCTGAAAAGGTTAAAATAGCTAAAACGCCAGAAGCGCGTTTGTATTGGCATAAGGATTTGGCATAAAATCCTAAATTCGTTTTTCCAATAACTATATTCTGAAACGGGCCAGTACTGACTGCTGTAATACGAACGAGTCTTGTAAAGACTATAACAATATGAAATTTAGAAAAATGTCTGAATATCATGCAGACATCTGAGGGGCAATTCCCGTATTTTTAAGAAGGTTCGCATTCGCAATCTATCAAAAATATATTCAATTTACCATAATTTATTACAAGTTTGACAGATTGCGACTTGAATGTGAACGTTTTTAAGTAAGAGAATTGGCCTTCAGGTATCATGAATTGCCATAGGTTTTGCCATAATTACGAACAATTGAAGGACAGAATGGCGGTCGTATGTTACCAGTAGCACTGGCTGACAAAAGAACGCAGCAACCCGTCCTCTTGATTCAAATTTATCGATACCACAAAACCACCGCACGGGCACATTCAACAAATTTGAAATATACGTCGTGTTGCCGTTTTGGAGGGCATCCAAAATAATTTATTAGCAATCTGGCAGAGGCTTGCATCTCCAAACTTTCCAGTTTCGTATGCTATTTCAAATTATGGCTTTACATACAAAGGCTGTGTAAGCATTTGATCTGTCTACTGTGGTGTTTCTTAACCTTTACAATAAATCTAGTTGATTTTAATGGAATTGTGAAATGCTGTATCAGTTTTTTTTTTCATGATAAAAATCTGAATTAACCACATAACCTTGTGTAGGTTGAGACGTTTTACTGGTGATTTGGAGGTCAAGAGTTCGAATCTGTCGTGTTTAGATTTTTTAAAGTTTTAATGATTAGTACTTGTGATGAAATCTTTTGACTCCTAGCTATAAGATGCCAAATAATGTTTTAATATTCTTGGACATTTACTAATGTCATTCTAATATGATAATATTCATTCGCAAAGAACAAGTTTTTATTTAGATCCTAACTAACTGAAAACAATCTGATACATGTAAATACCTGCACAAGTTGGGCATATATATATATATTTTAATATCACTTCGCTTAACAGCTTCTTTTACCCGACTATTAACTTGCACGACTCGATAAGCTCCTGACTCGAAATTGCTGAAGAATTCCCCCACAATTTTATCTACAAACAAATACAAAAAACCCAGTATCTGCTTATAAGCGCAGAAAAATGTCTTCTGAATTGCGGGAGGCTCACAAAAGCCACGTAAATCAGGCACTGACGGCCGCTTGTTTTGAATAGGCCGACAATTTGTCGCAACAAATTATTCAGCCATGCCGCATGAAAAGGTTGTCTTTTTTTCCCTTTTTATTTGTACAGCGCGAAATGATTCAGTAATTGGGGCGCCGCTGAAATTGACCTTATTAAGCGATGTGTTTGAGTGAACGATGTGGATTTTATTAGATACGTTGGGTTGGGACGGATTATGTGATGGACGGTTTGGGCGCACTCGAGTGTAATTGTTTGAATCTGCTTTTATAAAAATAAGGGGTAGGTTATATTGTAACTTTTTTAACTGGTCTGTGATGTTGACCATTCATCATCAGACTTTAAGAGATAGTGAGTTCGACAGTTGAAACGTCAAGTGTTACTACTGACAGGCTGTACTAAAGCCCGTTTTTACTTAATGCTCATCTAAATGAGCAGCACACGTCAACGGCAGAGACAACTGCAGCCGCCGACACTTCATTCGCATGTAAAAACCGATTCCTACGTTTTGTATAACAATATAGACGAGCTAGACAGACATTATCTACGCCAGTACGCAAATACTAAAATATTAAAGCATATTCGCCTATCCGGTACAAAAACAAAATAATAGCGACCTGTCAGTAAGGCATTTCACTCATATTTTTTGTCCAACTATTCATAAATAATGACGTAAGGCTGAACACAAACTTTGGAACCCTTTCGCAACTTTAAGAGTGTTCCAAAACATTGTATAAACTTCTAATAGGGTTTTTTTCTCGTGTAAATACGGCAAAGTCCCATCTGTTGGGGGATTTGGTGAATCGATTGTATACTATTAGTTTAGTTTAAAAAAGAATAATATTTTTGTAGGATCGAACGATGCGAGTAAACTTCTTGTAAGAGCCGGTGCCTTTTAACGTAGGTATATGGTTTACGTAGTCTGACAAACAGTCTTACCCAGAGATATCGTATTGCCCAGTTACTGGGTTGTGGAGGTCAGATAGGCAGTCGCTCCATGTAAAATACTGATATTCAGCAGCATCCGGTTAGACTGGAAGCCGACCGTAACATAGTTGGGAAAAGGCCATGCTATAGTTGATGTAAACTTTTTTCTTTTTACATTACAGGCGAATGCTCGGGAGGTGTTGAACTGCCTTTTATATAGGATACCTTTGATACATAATGATCATGGACCACCCCCCCATCTCCACATTTAACACATCCACCTACATACATTTCCCCGTAAAAGTAATTGCTCGACTTGGCGGGGGCACTACCGTGCCCCCAGTTATGAGCTCCGTCATACCTCCGACGAATATTAGTTTAAAAATCCAATTATAACGTGGAAGACCGATGTCCTCGTGCTAATTACAAGTCCCACATTGCCGCGACCGCCCTAGGCTTAAAAAATATTACATACATACGTAATTTTGATTACGTCATATTTCAGGCTTTCAGGGTAGAATATTTTTTCACGAACTAACGATACACTAGATGTTTCGTGTTCAGTGGTTCAGGAGATATCAGTGTGATTGACTCCAGCTGCCGCGGCCAGTTGGGAAACTAAACTTAACTTGCTTTTGCTTGCGACTTTGTTCATGCAGGTTTTTAACCAGATTTTCTCATAAAAACTCGAACATTCCGTTTCACCCTTTTAGTAGCTGCTTTTCAAAAATAATTTATATTGTGCATCTCTACAAGTCTACACCATGCAAAGAATCTTTCCAAGTTTATATGTTTAGTGCATTAGGTTGTGGTCAGTCTTCTTACTGACGATATGTCACAAAATTGATTTAGGGAGATTTATTAGTTCCGAGAAAACGATAAACTTCTGCTGGTAGATTTTCCTAACGTATTAGCGTAGCGAAGTAACGTAGCTTTATTATTTCTACCCCGTTTTCATAAAAACATAGCTATAAAATACTATCTGCCTTTGTTTTTTTACCAATACTCCCAAAGGACAATTTCCAAATGCATTTCATAAATAATTTTGATTTTTTTATATTTAAGCCAACTAAATTATATCTTTTATTAAAGCTAAAAATATTTTGAGGGTTTAAACTAATTTTAAGATTATTGCTACCAATCAATCTACCTAGCCTTTTCCTAACTACGGATGCAGCTGAATACCAGTTTTTTACATCGAGCGACTGCCCATCCGTCCTCCACAACCCAGTAACTGGGCATTATTGGTACCAAAGGCAAAAATTATACAGCTTTGTTTTTCGCGCCTCAATTTTAGTAGGTCCAAAATATGGACCGTTCTTTTTTTTTTGCAAGTAATCCGAGGGCCAAAATATAAGTCCCTAAACAATATTACCCAATAAAGGACTAAAAATAATCATGTTTTAACTACCCAGCAAGTTATATCGTCATAAGCCGACGCGAGCCGTGTTAACACGGCGGCTCTCCGAAATCCCCGGGCAAAAAGTTGCGCTTTAGACCGACGGTGACAAATCGCTTTTTACCGCTTACCGTGCTTTATACTTAGGTGCTTTACTTCTCTTGAATAAAATAACGTATTGGTTCAGGGTATGGTAATAAATGTGGACCCGTTTATTCTTATTTGGGTATGTATAGGTGTTGCCGGACCAAACTAAGTTTTTGCTTGTAACAAAACATGAAGTTGCCATACTTAACTACCTAAATACCCAAAAAAAACAATGCTATAGTAATATAGACGCAATTACATCATCATCAGTCGGATTCTAGTTTAGTTCATTTAGCTAAATTAAGTGAACCCTTGAAAATACTGGTTTCTGGTTTCTGACGACCCGACTGCCAAAGATCTACGAATGACAGCCGGGACCAACGTCTTAACGTGCTTTCCGAAGCATAATGACTGAATAATACTAATATTTTATCATTTTTCTGCTCCCAGCTCTAAAAAATAATAAAATCCGGATAATTCAGTTTTATCTCCACAGTTGAGCTATAAATTAATCGCGTCCTAGCTTCCTGCAGTTTCGTTAATGTTTATTAATAGTTCAGAGTATTAGGGTTCAGTGCGTTATCTACACCTAGGTAATAGGTAATAGTTAATACGGGCTGGTATCCGCAACTCCACGTCAAAGCGCGTATTTTATATTACGTATTTTTTATCTACACCTAATAATATTATGAAGAGAAAAAAAAATATTTTTGTTTGTAATGAATAAACTCAAAAACTACTGGACATTTTTTAAATTCTTTCACTAGTAGAATGCTATATTATCACTGAGTAACATAGGCTATATTTTGTAAAGATATAGGTAAAAACTATTAGATTTTATTATCACTTTTTATTCATGCATGTGAAGCAGTTGTTCAAGGATTTGGGCAATTATCACACAGTTTTTTGGCAAAAAACTCAAAGTGGTATTTTTATAAAAATAAGTATTTGTAAATCAATAAAGAAAAGACAAGACTGACCATTTAAACTCGTATGGGATAAGTTTGTTCCAACCATTTTAAACTATCATAATTATACACTTAGTTGCATTAGACACCAATTCTGTTGGAAATAAAACATGATCTATCCGATATTCTGAAACTCAAAGACTTAACAAGATTATCGGGATCAAATCTTATACGGAACACTCTTTTTACATTTTGCTGAATCTTTTTTAGTGCTAGGAATATCTCGATATAAAACGGAGCCTCTGGGACCCGCTCGTAAACGGCGCTACAACTAGTTAAAAGTTAACACCCTGTACTTGTGTACTGGCTACTTTTAAAATAAATGTTACGTACTCAATCTTCTTACAAGATTGTAAAACACTTTTGTTACTAACAAGTTTATGTTTATTTCGTGTCGCCGGGAATTTGAACTTTATAATTTAGTTTACGAAACCACCGACAAACTTTAATCGATAACATAATGCCCCAATTGCGTAACACACTTACAATCATAATCCGAAGGATTTTTAAGGAAATTGCTAAGTAATACATTGCATCATTATTTAATGTTTGAAAAATTCGACACCATAAATGACGCAATGAATATTTTTTAATTGTCAAATGAAAACATTGTTTTAATGTAAGGGTGTTACACAAATTACCAAAACACAATGATATACGCAGTGCCAACTTTTAATATTCTAACAACAGATTATCTGCAAATAGTAAAAGAATATTTTTGCCAGTCAGAGTAAAAATCAATCTGTCTAGCCTGTTCTCAACTATATTGGGGTCGGCTTCCAGTCTAAGCCGATGCAGCTGAATACCAGTATTGTACATGGAGTGACTGCCTATCTGACCTCCACAAACCAGTTACTGGGTAACACGATACCCCTTGGTAAGACTGATTGACAGACTTTCAGGCTTCTGACGACCCGTAACAACAGTCAAAGATCTAAAAATGACCGCCGGGACCAACGGGTTGTGGAGGTCAGATAGGCAGTCGCTCCATGTAAAATACTGGTATTCAGCTGCATCCGGTGATGCAGCTATGTTAAGCCGGATGTAGCTAGTTGGGAAAAGGCTAGGCAGATTTATTTTTTTTGAAGTTATTTAGATGCAAATATTTCGACTGCCTCGTTGGTCTAGTGGTCGCAAGCGCTACTGCTGAGCATGAGGTCCTGGGTTCGATTCCCAGGTCGGGAAAAGTGTTATTGGGTTTTTCTACGAAATTCTATTTCTCAGTAGGAGCCCGGAGTCTGGATTTGTGCTCGCCCCCTATTACATGAGACTTGAGATAACTGGCGAAATGAGGGTGTACTATAGGTACACCTCTGCCCAACTCTTTGGGGTAACAAAGCGTGATGTCATTTTATTTCGACCAATATTCATTTATTATTTGCAGAAGCAAGGCCATTGACCTCGAGCATTACCCCCTGGATCTGACATAGGTACGTGTCGTAGACTAGAAATCCAACAGAGACCTAACTTCAAAGGTATGTGTTACATTTACCCATATAACATCGCCTAAGTTAGTAGATACTGTAATTAAATAGGTCCCAGACACGCCTTGTCGTACGCTCAGGGCGACGAACTCGAATGTGACACCTAAGTCGCATGTGGCGTTACTAAATATAATTAAAATAAATAATTAAGTAAGTATAGTGTGTACTACATAGTGGCCAGTTCATTGCCCGTCCTTTAGCTCGACTTAATTGTCCCAACTTTATGACGTTCTGCAGCAAATGTTATGAATAAAATATTCGCATACTTTATTATAACATGTTGTCTTAATTATATGGATGCTACCATAGTCTTGAAGCTGTTAATACCTTGCTGGTTTATCTGTCTCGGTCTGACAAAGTGAAGATAATAAGTTTGAAACTCTTCAGTCATACTTTGGTGGTTAATCAGGTTCTAGAACAGGCTATCATAATTGGTGGAACTAATAGAAATGGGACTATTATTCTATACGGTCTAGTTGTCAAAGACTTGTGCCTTTCCATGTCCACGACAACTTAGCAGCGATCTGTTGTTTTGGCCTGTTTAAAAACAAACTACAGCATTAAAACTTGTCCCGTAAGGCGAGTGGTAGCACTGTTTTGTCAGTCGCCATTTTGAAACCAAACTTGACAAGCAATAGTGCCAATATGACGGCAATGGACAAGTTATAGATGAATGGAAGATGATACTGTCAGAATGTCTGAATTTTTGTGAGAAGAATGCATGAATGTGTTAAATAAAAATGTATGTTTAAATAGTGTAATTGGCTTCGGCCGTTCTATTTAAAATAAAATAAATAAATAAATAAATAGAGAACTTTCTGTATGTACGATCACCATTTTGCCTGACAAACGTATAATTTCCTTATTTTATCCATAGGCATTAGATAATTCCAGCCTCATTTAATTAAATCATCAGGCGTTAATATATTAAAATATTTATTTATTTAAATCCCGTCGAAAATATTCAATATAATTATGATAAATTCAGGTTTTACTTCCCAGAGGAGAGGTGGTATAAAATTACCACGCGCCTGCATCCCTCGGGTGCAAGGTGATTATAAATTGTGCCGTGTTTTATGCGTTCATCTCGTAAACTACCATTTACATGGCGAATTTAATAACCTATGAATTGAAATGAACCACTGAGTTCATTTTGCTGTTGCTGTGTTATTTTGTTTTATGTGCTGGGGAAATGGAAGAGACAATGGTAGGAGTGAAATGAACCGAGTTAAACCCATTTAATATCATTTTATTTTAAATTTATTATTTGTGTTCACACTGAAATATATAGAGAAATAACTTTTGAGTACAAAGGTGCTTACTGCTTATTTTTTGAGAAATTTCTTCCTGCCGGCCTGCATAAGAAGATTTTTTATAAGAAGTAAGAATAATAATCAAGGTTTACGGCAGACCCTACGATCAAATATCGAAGTACAGAGCTTTCTGTATTAGGCATTTATTTATCAAACGTATCACTCACAAACATCATTCATTTTTTTTTATAAATAAATAAATATCACTCACAAGGAAAACATGTAGGATGTTTTCCTTGTGAGTGATATTTAGCTTTATACTAGCTTTAAATAATGACATAATTAGCCGTTTCAAACTTCTGGAGTGCTAATGAGTGCGCTTACAAACGCCAAAGACATACGGGTTTTCTTTACAGACAAGTTTAAACATAATATGTAACGGTATCTTTTGAATTCTTTTCATTTCGATTTGAAAGCTGCCATTTGAACTAAAAGTCAAGCAGTTTACTGAAGGTGTTTCAAATAGCGGTGAAGTTACGCAAAGTTTGTTACAACTTAGCCCAACTTCTCCAACACTTAGTTAAAACATGAATATGCATTTACTGGTTTCGGGTGTGTTGGTACCTAGGTTTCAAGAATACTCAATTATTTATGTCGATGAACAAGTTACTTAGTCTATTTTATGAGAAACTCCGGCCACCGAGAGAATACCAACTCAAACTCAAAGCATTTATTTCAAATAAACATAATAAGCATTTACTTATGTTTGTAATTTTTTTGGTCCATAATATAGAGTATTCTATCTTTCTATCTACATATATATAATCCAATTACAGGCCTTTTTGAATTGTCAAGGGCCGATCAGTCAGAAAGATGGTCAAGCGGGGGGAGTCAGGTGAATGACTCCCGTCGCGACGTGTAAGAGGGGCACGCGTGGAACATTACGCGTCGCCACCTCGGTTCCTATATGATAGGAGGCGGCAGACGTCTCCGAGTCCACCGTTGCCTCCTTCTGCGACATTTTCGATAACCGCGTCCCAGGACCGACGCTGTGCCACCGTCCATAGAACAAATCCCAGCTGCAGCGACAGGTCACTTCCCACTTCCAAAACGAGGGCACGGTGCGGCGCCTCCTAAGCTGTCACAGTTCTAACCTTTTTTTTTTTTTTTTTTTTTTCCCGGGGTCGAAAATCCTCATGGATGTCCTCCAGGGGGGGGGGTCTGTCAGACTCTTACTGACTAAAAACCACCCCAGTGTTCCGACTCACACCTACGCCGGGGGTCACGGGAACGTAAAAATCTTCCGCAACGTCACAGTTCTAACCTAACCTAACCCATTTCACCCAGGTCACAATTTTTAGACAATACCGATAGATTATAAAGTAACGGTTCCTTTCGGTACCCGATACAACGTTCGTTTTTCTTTATGCTAAACCCGAAAAGGGGTCATTGTACTCATCATTTTGAACAACTTTTACTATGGGACCAACATCGAAATCGCGAAAAAAAAATCAGCTGTTCCCTACATTTGTGTTCACTTAAATCGACAAAATGTAGGGAACAGCTGATTTTATTTTCGCGATTTCAATGTTGGTTCCATAGTAAAAGTTGTTCAAAATGATGAGTACAATGATCCCTTTTCGGGTTTAGCATAAAGAAAAACTAACGTTGTATAACTGATGACTGGTGTTCCTGACACCACACCCATGTTCATAGACCGGAGATTATATGCCTATATAAATGATAGTGAGAGTGATATTGTCAAACCTTACAGTCACTGACATGGACCTCTCCAAAGGGGTAAAAAAGGAAAGACCCGTCCAAATTAAGTTCCTAATGTTAATAATTCATTCAAATCTAAACAACAAAGGTGTCCATTGTTAAAACTAAATCCTTTTCAGAAAAATCTCACTAAAATATTTTTCCCCGGAAAGGTGACAGTGTAAAAATATAAATCCTAGTTTGTTGGTTAATATTTTTCTCGGAGCTAGAATATCTGCTAGTGACACTCAGACTTAGCTATCTTTTTTTATCCTTTCTGAGGACCCTAATAACTGCATTGCGGTAAATTTCGCTAAGACTAGAACATCTTCTTATGTCGTAGACTCAATTTAGCAGATATTTAGGTATTTATTTAATACCGGCTTTTGTAGGTTTTAATTTAATGAGGAATTGCTGCATAAAGCAATTTCATAGGTATTTTAGGTTTTTTAAGCATTGCCTCTGGCACCTAATATTTATGATATTTAAGGCTCCCCCACAAACAGGCGCAATACCGCGGGCGCGACAAATAGCGCAACCCTATTCGCGCCAGTTTGCACGAGTCTTTAATTTATCCTGAATCGTTAGTGAGTCCACATACACAAATATCCTGACCAGGGTCAACAAAGTATCTGTGGTATGAACGGAAATGTAAAAACAAGTCACACGTCATACTGGTTGATTCTCTACCCTACGCGCTAATTATGCTGCTATAATAATGCCAGTCTTAAAAGTCATGCCTAAATAAAAGCCCGCTGTTGGATTTTGAACTTTCGGCACTGCGCCACGCATTGAAAATCCTACAACGCGCTTTTATTCAGGCGTTCAAATAGGTGTCGCGTAGTGTTAATGAAAACAGGCACATATTTATTATGTACTAACGAAAGTAGTGCCCTTGACTGTACGTTTCCGTAAACAGGCACAAGCAATGACATCTCCATGCCACGACATCATCTCTGTAGTAGGTACGACAGTATCACTGCAATCCGCCGCCCAGTCACTAAGTTTCAGGTGAACTCAGAAGCAACTGCACTGCGTAGGTAGTAGTCAGTTGGTCCCAAGAATGTCGGAGCAAGATTCATCGTAGATTCGTAGTCATGTCCAAATTTCACAAGCGAAGTTTATGTTCGAATTTCTGTTTTTTGAACAACTTTATTACTGTAGTGTTTTGTTTAAACTTCGGAATGGTTATGTAATATGTATGATATTACAGAATTACATGCAAAGTGGAAAGAAATCCTTGAAAAAAAAATGAGTTTGCTTTCAAAAGTTTTAAGAATGACGCGAAGTTTAGATGTAGGTAAAGGTAACCGTGCTTGGCTCTTATACAGCTTAAGGCTAAAACTTAATAGCTTTTATACATTTTTGATATGTTCTTTCCAAGATCCGTTCACTACAGTGAGGGTTTCACAATAATTAAGAAATAGTGAAAAAAAAATGCAAGAAAGAGAAAAGTTATATAGTAAAAACATAAAGTACGTGAGCATACAATTTTCATGAATATAACACTGGATTAATTAATATTTACGCGTATACTTTAGGCCCTAAACTACAGTCTAGTCTAATTAAGCCTAGGCTAAAATCATACCTGCCTAATCTATATCTATACATTATATCGGTTTTCGTGTTTTTCTATGACTGCGTTGTTATTATAAACTACCTACGGAACGAATTTTGATGCTAGTTTACCATAACTCAGATAATTAATTCCGGAATCTTTGTTTATAAAACATTGATATTAAACTTACATAAAATAGAGAAATCTCGATGTTTTGTTAAATCATAATAACCGTTCGATGCAAGTACGGGTCTATCTAACTAATATTATAAACGCGAAAGTTTGTTAGTATGGATGGATGGATGGATGGATGTTTGTTACTCTTTCACGTAAAAACTACTGAATGGATTTGGATGAAATTTGGCAAACAGATAGTTGACAACCTGGATTAACACATAGGATACTGTTTATCCCGAAATTCCCACGGGATCGAGACTTACGCGGGTGAAACCGCGGGGCGCAGCTAATTTTAAAATAAATGGGAAAACGAGAGAAGTTATAAAGTAAGAACATAACATTTTCTTTAGCGTGTACATAGGCACTAATATAACATTACTATATATATAGGACTAATTAATATTTACGCGTTTGCTTTACCTAGCCCCTTAACTAAAGCCTAGTCCAACAAAGCCTAGGCTAAACATTCTTCAATGTTTGAAACTAAACATTTCCAACTTAAACAAACTTAACACATTTTTATTAAACAACCCAAAATATCAAGTAATTTATGTTTAGCTCACCGTAAGGTGTAAAAAGCACTTAAGTCTTAAGTGAGCCTATATGAGCACTAACTTAAAATGATAAAAGTTGAAGGCAAAAAGCAAAAATTTCTCAAAGACATCGTGATAACTTCTATTACAACGCTTTTAGGGTGTTTTTGGACCAAAATGATTGAAAACGCCTCTCATAACCTTCAATTCATCTAATTTGCATTTTTTATGCCGAAAACAAAACTGTCTCGTAAACAATATTATAATGTAATTCTCTTCTCGTTTATGGCTGCGGTGTTCTTCTACGCAACGGATTTTGGTTTTCTACATAATTCACAGAATTTATTCTAGAAAGTTTATGTGTATAATTAAAAAAAAAAACGATATTTTGTCAAGTCTTAAAAACCGTGCGAAGCATGGGCGAGCCGCTAGTTCAAAATAAATAAAATATGGACGAACAAAACAATCAATATGGACTTGAATTAAAAGGAATAAAATGCGAAACAGATAAGTGAATATCAGGTAAAAAGATATTTAATTCAATTACCTAATGGTTGCCGTGCGGAACACACCTCTTACTGCGATACGACGCGTATGGTCTGAATCGTGAAGGTGTATAGGATAGGAGATAGTACATTTTTATTGGCTATAATATTAACAATCAATTATCTATACATATAATAAATCTGTAGACGAGGCGTTTCTGTACAATGAAAAAAAAAAAAAAAAACCTAGCTGGAGTGTCCAAGAATAACCAACAGATGCCATTTCTACCATTTTTGGAATTTTTGTCTGTTTGTCTGTTTATCTGTTTGTCTGTTTGTCTGTTCGTTTGTTTGATTGTTCCAGTATCACGTAAAAAGTACGAAATCAATATGGTTAACTTATAAACTCAAATATTGTGTGTAACTCGATGTTTCATTTAGTTTTTGTTTCATCGCAATCGCTTCAAAATATCAAAAGATATAAGAGTTTAAAGTTTGGTTAATTCAAGTTTTCCAAATCCATTGTTTGGTAGTAGTGCCATAGGTGACGCTATCTATCTTTTAAATCATGATACAAATATTAATCATGAAAAAATGGTGATAAATTTTAATTTCTTAAAAATTGTAGATTGTTCTAAAAGTGAGTAATTAAGGCACGAACGCGCTTACTAAATAACCACGAGTGCATTAATTACTCACTTTAGCAAGATACGTAATCTACTTTTCTTTCAACTACCAATGTACCTGCTGCGATAAAATATACCTGCTCAAGGTTAACTCAACTCAATCCAAATCAAGTTAGGTCAAGTTAGGTCAAGTCAGGTCAAGTCAGGTCAAGTCAAGTCAAGTCAGGTCAAGTCAGTCATGGAACCCTACATCTTTTCTACATACCTTACAGAGTGTTCGAACGTTTTCCCATATATTTTGACAGTATCACTTCGTGCTCGATAGATGGCGTTGTTCATTTAACGTCATTTTCTGAATCGCGGTGTTAAGAGTCTCCGTAGAAGAATGCCTTCGCCGAATTCATAATTATCGAGTGGATGAAGAGATATAGTGGATGAAAGTTTTTATGGGAAACCTATCATTTTTAGAGTTCCGCAGTCAACAAGGAAGCTTTATAGTTTCGCCATGTCCGTCTGTCTGTCTGTCTGTCCGCGACTTAGCTCAAAAACTTTTAATCGACCAACTTACATGTGCAGTTGCAAAAACCCAAACATTCTGTATGCGAGAACAAGTTTTTTAACTACAATGTTTTTTTAACTACCTACACTTTGAGGGACAGTAAACGCCCATAGACGTAATGACAATAAAACTTTGCGAAAGTTTGTTTGATAAATTAATTCATCCCAACTACGGAACCCTTCATTGTGCATGGTTCGACACGCACTTGGCCAGTTTTTTTTAAACTTAGGGCTGTGAAAATTTATGCTTTTTGTAACCAACAAAGAGTTATGTTCTTCTAAAATCATCCCTCATGAGGGTAAAAACCCTTCTTTACTCTCTTGATTTTAAAATTCACATGTAAGTACCTACTTATTATTGACATTTTTGCGGGACTCTCTTCAAGAGCGTTAAGGGATTGAGAATATAGTCATAGTCCGTATCTTGAGAATCTGTCCACTCAATCAAAAGTTATTACTACTTGGCTCTTGGCTTGGAACGAAGAGTTTGAGTTTACCAGTGAGTACTTACTCGATAGATGGCGTTGTGCAAATGATGCGATTTTCTTAAGGGGCATGCGCCGGTAGCCCGCGAAATTCAAATCTTAAGTTTTTTGCCATATGCAAGTCAGTGTCAGACAGGTTGTATGTTAAAATGAAATTGTTTATTCTGTAAATAGGTTATTGGAATCACTTTTATACGTCGTAATAATATCAAAAAATGTAAAATTAAGCTAGATGAGGTCGGCGTTTCCTATCTGACTACTCTGAGAAGAAAGGCCGAAACAAACTCAGTCTCTTTTAAAGTCCGGACATACCTAGGTCAGATATTGGCATATTGGTCAGGCCCTATGAGGGCCATGTAGATTAGAGTCTGAAATGGTCTTTTGAGGAATGAACCACACAGATTTGAGTGAACCTGTCCTGTCACTGCAAGCATTTGTCAGTAATAGTGGAGCTCAGCTCAGAACTTAAGGAGCTCAACGACTCGACGAACAATACCAAAGAAAGGACATTTGTGTAGGCCGCATAAAGTTCTCAAATTGCCAGACCATTGTTAAAACTAACTGAGAACGAAAATTCACATTCATCCTCACATTCACAATAATTCAATACTTTACAAAGTAATCATTTGTCAATATCCTACATATAATATTCAATAATGTGAATTTGTATATAAAACTGGTAGGTATATTTTGATGATTTTCCACAGTACTTATTCAAAATGTCACAATGCCAAAATGACAAAATGTTAGCAGAGCGAGCAGCTCAATCCCATGCTTTTTGTCTTCTAAATAATCTGAAATTGTATAGTACCCTTTTTTACAAAGTTTGGTTTTAATACAGCTTTTAAATCGTTTAATGGGTAAGTTTCGAATGTCAATATGAATAAAATATGATTCGCGATCGTAGCAAAGTAGCTTTACAGAATAATAACCATTAGATACAGGAACACAACTCTTGCAATATTAGTTAGATTAGATAAATAAATATTTAAAACAATTGCGACTCATTATTTAGATCAACATAAAACTTGATACTGACCTGTAAAAAGCAAAAAACATAAGATAATTTGAATTTCGCAGGCTCCCGCAAAGCTTTCGCCTTAGTTTCCATCGTCCATACAATATGCCATAGTTTTTTCATTAATCTTTATACAATATTTTTTCATTCATCTTTCCGACAGTTTCATACTGCTGTCCATACTATCCACACTATCACCACAATATAGATATGGACTATCACTAATATATAAAGTTACTGGCTGTCTCATGTCTGTTACTTTTACGCCGTAACGCCTAGGTCGCCTAGACAGACCACGTGGGTTATGGGACATAGGATACTTTTATCCCGGTAGCACATTCCCGTGGGATAATTTCCGACATCCACGCGGGCGAAGCCGCGGGCAAAAGCTAGTTCTAACTATGTTGGAAATGGGTACCTATTAAGATATTTGTTGTGCGAATACCAATAGATGAACTTAGTGGTGATAATAACTATTGTTTAAAAAGGTTGGGAGGGACATAGTTAGCTACGGAATAGCGAAAAAGCTTTACTAGTCAAGAAGATGAGTTTTAATCATAGGGACCTGTAAGAAGTTGATGTGCCTATATTATTAAATGATAGTTAACATTCACAGAGCAATAAGTATAATTAGTGAATTGTTAGATGTTTGTTTTTGTAAATCTATGCATTTTTACAAAAACAAACATCGAACAATTCACCGTGTAATTATTCAATAAATAATGTTTCAATATTCAATATTATAACAGTAAATGGCTTACTTCATTAAAATAATTGAATGAAAGAATACCTTAAGACTAAGATCAACTTATATTTTTACCGGACTCCGGAGAAGAAAAAAGGAGGGTTATAATTTTGACCGGTATGTATGTATGTATGTATGTAGGTATGTTCATCTGTTCCCTCATATCTTCTAAACGACTCATCACAATTTGACAATGAGGTATCGTTGGAAGCGTCTTGATCGTCCGCTGGTGGCTATGTGACGTCACATTAAATTAAAAATGGCGCCCTCTAGAGCACATAAAGTCAGGAACTAAAAAAAAAATATTGTTTAATCGTACCATGTTGGGTATCAAATGAAAGGGCTTAATGAGCACATTTCAAAAATATATATATTATAACCCAAAAGAAAAAAAATAGTTAAGTAATAAAAACTAAAACCCAAGTACGACTAAAAAGGTATAAACAAGACACCACAGACAGACAAATAAAAAATCCGGAGTCACACGTAATCTGTTCGATTTATGCCCTAACACGTGTGACTCCGGATTTGTTATTTGTCTGTCTATGGTGTCTTGTTTATACCTTTTTAGTCGTAGTTGGGTTTTAGTTTTTATAACTTTAATTTTTTTTAATCAACTGGTAACTAAATATGGTTCATTTATTTTTAACTTTCCATAGTACATTATTATTTTGTTATTTTAAGTTTTTTATGTCAAAATAAATCAATATGTTCCATAAACTGTCATTTGTTAATACGAATAAATTATTATCTTGCAAGCTGCGATCGACACATCGCCAAACATCTTCGAATTCGATTCAAATTGAGCAACAATGTTTATTAAAGAAGAATACTTTTTTTTAAATCTGTTTATCGTTTTTTGCTAAGATTTTATACATACAGTGTTTTCACCTAATTTGCTGTCCGTCTCTCCGCCTATAATACTGCCGCGCCCCAACTTGTTTTCATGAACTAGACTGTTTACGTTGCCTGAGTAAAGTCTGAGCTAAAACATAGATTTTAACAACGTTTAGACACGGAATGAGCCCCGCCTATGAATATACTACTTTGTTGACTCCCGCTAAATGGCGAACGAGCGAGCTAGTTCAAAAACTACGAGGAAGGGGTATTTTTGAAATGGCAACACCTTTGACTTGGAACATGTTTTATGTTTACCGGAATGATTTTCTTTTTGAAGTTTAAAAACAGATTCAGTTTTGCTTCGCTTACTAGTTAATTTGGCGGAAAAAGTCATAAAGTTGAATGAGAGAGTTGGTTGCATTTGTTGCGTTACACATTCAGCGTTCATTTTCTATTATAGTACTAAATTCTTTTTCCATACCTTACGCCTGCAATGCGTGCGTGACTTGGCCCAGAAGCGTTGGAACTCTTTACGAATTGAAAAAGTAAATTTTTTGCTTAGATGTTACTTAAAGCACTCACTTCGAATAGTACACTTGGTTCATTATAATTTGTCCCGTGACACGATTGGTAGCACTGTACTGTTAGTCACTATTTTGAACTCTATTAGTATTGAAATAAAGCTTGACAAGCAATGGCGCCAACATGACGGCAAGGGACAAGTTATAGTGAACAGTTTGCCTTATTACGTGCATTTTTTTTTTGTTTTACTAACAGGCAACGGCTTTACTAAGTATCTACCTTCAAATGATAATCAGTAGAAGTATTATCCCAATCGAAGAATATCCTGGGTTATAAATATGCTCATCTTATCACACCTTTAGTAATCGTTAACACCAATTTACCATATGCATAACATTCATAACATATACATGTAGGTACCTTAGTTAAACCATAGGTACCCCCATAAAGTGATAGCGCTCTACAATTTAAAATGAATTTAATAATTACCAACACCTTTATACCTTTGTTAGTAGGTCGTCATAATTTATCCGAAGGGAACATAGAGCAGGAATAGATGGAGTGCTATCAGATATATAAAAATAATTTTACTCTGAAAGAATCTATGATAAGATAATGTCAAAATTTCGATCAATCACCTAAAAAGATGATGTACACTGATTTAAATGATCAAAGTAGAAACGGTTTGTATATATATTAGTCTCAAAGCTAGATATAATTTATAATTATCTTAATGACTGTTATTGACTCACAAAATAGCGTATCAACAACGCTGATTGTGAAGTTAGACAATTTTTATAAAAAGCCTAAGTAGCAATATTTTAATGAGCAATTTTCATTTATTAACTCAAGTTACAGGACTCATACACAATATTTAATACATTACACACACAACAGACACTACATTAACATTACAATACAAAACAAAACACACATTAGTGACCGACGACTGTAGGTGACGTGCAAGTCACTGCGGGCAGCGTCTAATAAATATATGGACATTCGAGCCTGTCCGCTATCATCATCAGCACGTTGGAGCTGCCGCGCACCCTGCGCAACAGAAACGTGCAATGAGCACTCCATTCCATCATACTCCGTGGCATAAAAGGTAGGCTGGGCTCGCATAATCATATTTACAGCTAGCCTACGTCGCCTTTGTTTCGTTCATTATTCAGCCTTTTGTCTTTCCCGTAATAACTTTTATTATCTTCGCTTTATGGCCAAAACAATTTTTCTTCCTGGATTTTCGAGGGAAGAATTGATTGATGTTCAGGAAATGTGAATAAGAAAACTTCCTTGAAATATAATTATTTTGGTTAGCGGTCATATTTTCTTTCAAGGATATTTTCCAAGTAAAAAGGACCAATTATTATTCATGTTGCCATTTATTTATTTGTTTCATTACGTTTCAATAACTGCTGTTTTTGACTATAATTCGTTTTGAGCCAAATTAAACTTTGTGGTGACCACAAAAATTGTAAAATATCTAGAGGTGCAGTCACGAGTCTTCTTATATTATTAAAATGTAGGTGTATACTGTATAACTGGCTGCGATCGATCAACGTTGTATGCAAAAACACCTGTTTTTTTTATTATTACAAGCTTTATATTAGCTTGCTCTGTTCGTATGTGTTTCCGGTTACTCCAATGGTCATCCATTTTTCAAGCACTTCCTGGTATCCAACTTCTGAGTTACTGTTTATGTTGAACTTTACTGACATCGGTGAAGGGAAACATCGTGAGGAAACCTGCCAATCCCTCTTGAGCAAGCGTGGTGATCAATGCTCAAGACTTCTCTGTATGTGAAGAGGCCTGTGCCCTGCAGTGGGAAAATAAATGGCTGGTAATAAATGGCTGGTAATAAATGACTGGTAATTTTGAATAATCAACTTTGTTGATAAAGAGCAAAGCTGTACCATAATCGACGTAGAAATTTTAAACTCTTCATCTTCGTTCGCATCACCGACTATCTATCTGCCTAGCCTTTTCCCACCTTTGTTGGGGTCGGCTTCCAGTCTAACCAGATGCAGCTGAATACCAGTATTTTACATGGAGCGACTGCCTATCTGACGTCTACAACCCAGTAACTGGGTAATACGATAATCATTGGTAAGACTGGTTGTCAGACTTTCGGGCTTCTGACAACCCGTAACGACTGTCAAATATCCACGAATGACAGCCGGGACCAACGGCTTAACGTGCTTTCCGAGGCACGGAGGAATCTTGGTATGTAAAGATGGTCACCCATCCACGGACCAACCCAGGCAAGCGTAGCATCACCGACGAAAACATTATAAGCTCGTCTTCTTCATTCGCAGTTTATAACACTGACCATAAAGTTCAATATTCCAAGTCAAAAGTCATCTAATAATCTTCTTCCTCTCGTTTGGTACAGATCTAAGGGTGTCATGAGCGCCAGGCTTCGAATCACAATTATTATACCCAATAACAACATTAAAACTCGTTTAGTAACCGAAGGTCGGACAGTTACTAGAGTAAAACAACAACAACAATCCTTTTGCATCGACGAAATACCAGTTTTGTGTTTGCTAACTATACCCCATTTGAAATAAGATTAGACATTAAAACAAACCCTTTTACAGTCCGTTCAACCGATTTTGACTTCTATACCGTAGGCATAAGGATAGCATTAAAAGCAAAAAAAGTTACTCAATACCAACTATCTACTGCGGCTGCCATTTGTCATGCCACCAACGCAATAGAATTCAAAATCGGTTGAACGGAATGTAAAAAAGGCTTATCTATACGTCTAATCTTATTGCAAATGGAGTATAGTGCGGTAGGAAATTCATTAAATTTTTAATTGATTAAAAAAACTGATTGTTTCACATTACTGGTGTTCCTGTTAAACACTACAAATATCCTCCAAATATTTAGAAAAAAAAAAAAAATGTTTAGTGTAATTAATTGATTTTAATAATCGTGCAACTTGTGCACCTTATTTTATAATAATACTTGAACAGTTAATTAATAATGTTTACTTTCAAAGTAAGCAATTTCTTTTAAGTTCTTAATAAATTCATTGAGTTACATTTGTTGTTCGTGCATCCTTTAAGTCAGTCAGTTGCGTAGAAAACACTTGCGGAAAATGTTTAGTTAAGTAACTTTATTGCATCCTATTAATTACGGTATTTCGAAGAAGCAATATTACCTATATTTTTTTCAAACTACTTTTAGTTAATAAAGTTTTAATTTATTATTAGAACCGGTGCGGAAATACAGCTTTCAAGTTTTTATTATTGGTCATGAACTTGTACGTAACCTGTGCCTCAAGGCTTATCTCGATATCAATAAAAGATTAGGTTGATCACAGATTTTGTATAAAGGTAACCTATAACCATGAATGAAGCTTTCTTACGATTTTCTAGCTTTTGACCGCGGCTTTGGATATTTAAAATAATATCAGGCTCTTTGTACACGACACGGTTTCTTCACGGTACGGCGTATAAACCGCACCGTAGAAGAAACGTGTCTGTCAATAAACTACTATTAGTGATCCATACAAAAGTGACGACCGGATATCTATGGTGACGACCGTGCCTACACACGGCGAATAAACCGTAGTTTTTCACGGCAAGAAAAACGTGTGTTTACAAGGGGCTTTATAGGTTATTTCTTAGACTACCTATCACACAAAATGTTATATATGGGTAAGCCGGTAAGATTATCTACAAGTAACTTTTCATCTTTCATCCCTAAGGGTGCGTGTCCACTGAAGCGGAGACTTGCAGGAATCAACCAATCATAATCCTCATCGCATCTCTCGTCTCGTCTGTAATTGGACGATTCGTGCACGTCTTCGCTCAGCTCCGGTCGTCTCCGCTTCGCTAAGATTGGCAAAACATCGGATATCCACTTGGTGTTGGTGATGATCTTCAAATAAAACAACCACTTTCAATCTATAATAATATAATCTATAACTAAGGTACCTACTTCATCTGCACTGCACTGTCATTTTATCACATTGGAAAAAGCATATTTTATAGACTGCTAGCTGATGCACGGCTTCGCCCGCGTGGATGTCGTTTATTATATACTACAACCTTAGTCGAGAACCACCCTATCCATTGGTGAAAACAGTATGAAAATCGGTGCAGTAGTTTTTGAGTTTTTTCGCTCACAGGACAGACAGACGCGGCGGAGGACTTTGTTTTATAATAAATATTTTAGGATAATGAAGTAAAAATTTTGTACATAAGTACCTACGTACATTTATTTTCAGATTTCCAAAGTTTCGACTTCATAATAATAGGTGGCGGAACAGCAGTGAGTGTGGTCGCGAAACGACTTAGTGAAGTTAAAGGGTGGAAAATATTGCTCATAGAGGCCGGAGGCGACCCGCCTGTTGAATCTTATGTAAGTACCAAAGAGGACATAGGTCGTAGGATATAAAGCTTTATAAAGTTGTTAGCGATACTTAAAGAAAACTAGTAAATTAGGATTGGTAAAGATAAAATATTTATCTAGCAATAGTGATGTTGAATATATTTTTTGGTGAAGCCCAAAAAAATATTAAAAATATTTATTTTTTATTTTTTAAATCTATCTGAAGAGATAGATTATAAAAAAATATTGGACACGTATTTTTTCTTTTTTTATGTTATCCATTACGGCAATACATTGAGTTAAAATGTGGCATGACGTCACTGGCTGGTAGATTTTATACTGACTCGTGACGTAAAGAGCCCCCACTCCCCAACTTTAATGCGTAATCATATTAATATAGAATTAAATATACGTATAAACCAAAAATACGTGTCTAATATTTTTTATTATCTGACTGACGAACTAAATAGTTTTTTTTTACCCAGTCAACATCCCTATTAGCGTTACGTGTTAGAAATATTTTATAGGCAACAAATCCAATCTACTAATCTAATCAGAGTTCTTCAACCTTCTCATTTTTTTTACAGAACAGACAATGCCATTACCTTAAATGCTCATACAACTATAGATTTAACAAAAAATCTAAGCAATAATACATGTGTCTACTACTTTGCTTGTAATTCGTTGGTTATGGTTACTCTAAAATTTTCAGATAAAGGCCTAGTCAACCCTATGGCTGACAGTGATTTTAACTGAAAATCTGTATCAACGAACAATGGAGCGATAGATCAGGCGATTGTTAACGGCTCCATAAAGCTGTCGAGGGGCAAAATGTTCGGAGGAAGCAGCAGTCTCAATGAAATTCACTATATTCGGGGACACGACAAGGATTTCCAAAAATGGATCGAAGCTGGCAATGTAGATTGGAGTTTGGATGAAGTACGTCGATGCTTTAAGAAAGCTGAAAGTCTTCAAAATAAGAAATTATTGAAGGATCCTACTATAAGCAAGTTTTATGGCAAGGACGGACCAATAGTTATAAATAGATTCAACAGCACTAAAAGAGATATTACTAACGGAATCTTGAAGGCATGGCATGAAATTGGAATCAATTATGTTCCTGAATTGAACGTCTCGGTCTTATGGGTTCTGGCATTGTAACAGCAACAGTAGCTGATGGCGTTCGACAAAGTACAAATACAGGATATTTAGAGCAAACCAAGAACAAATGGAACATGAAAATACTTAAAAATGCTTTCGTAAGGAAGATATTAATAACAGAGGATTCCAAAGTAGCTTTTGGTGTCGAAGTAGAAAAAGATGGTAGAATTCTGACTTTTTACTCAACACATGAAGTTATATTGAGTGCTGGATACTCCACAACTCCTAACACAAACCTACAAGATCATCTCTTAGTTCCAATAACTATATATATCAATGGACCAGAGAAAATGACAACGAAGGAAAGTCATCGTGATGTCGTGAATTATATTTTAGATCGTACAGGAAGCTTAGCCGAAAGTAGGTAGTATGTTCACAGATATAACAGCATTTTACTCCACCCAGAACATTTTATCTCATCCAGAATTCCAACTGTATCTCTCAATAATACCAACGAACACTTTTGACTTGAAGCAATTCTTGAAATCACAGTATAGATACAATGACTCTATTTTAGACTCCATAGTCACATTAAACAAAAACCATTCAATGTATTTCTTCGCATTTAGCCTTTTGCACCCATTTTCAACAGGCAATGGTGCCGATTCTCTAGTCACAAAATTCTCTAAACTAAACTAAAAATCACTAAAATTTAGTTTAGTCCTGTCAAACGATCAAACTCATTCTGAAATAGACTTTAAATGACACAACTTAACTATAATTTAGTTTGACAGCACTAAGATGGCACTAAGATTAGTTTAGTGAAAATGCTATTCTGAATGGGACGATTTAACCTAAAATTTTGTCCTATATCTAAAATCCTCTAACTAAATCTGACTATATTTAATCGCGATTAAAAATGTGTGGAATAAAATTAGATGTCATGAACTAAAATTCAAACCAACACCTCGACTTCAGTTACAAAAAACAGTACTGTATTTTTTTATTTTCTTTTGCTTATATCTCGAAAACGGTGTGTCCTATCGCAAAAATAATGAATATTTCGACCCCCTTTAGGTAACCCTTAAACTCTTAATTCTCAACATGTTGGTAATTATTCTATACAAAAACTTAAAAATGCCATGAAAAACACGTCGAGGCTGCCGTGCATGCGCGTCTCTGGCTGTAAAAAAAAAACACGGTGTAGGGAAAACAAGTACCAAGTGGAGGCGCGTGGTTGTCAAATTCGATTTTAGTTGTGTCAAAATAAGTTTTAAATTTAGAGAATTTATTTGGCATTATAGCTCCAAGATTCCCATAGTAAAAAGTAAGGAATTTTAGTGATAGTTTAGTTAGTTTAGTTCGGTGTACAAGAGAATCGGCACCAATGTCTCCTTAAGTACAAATAACCCTGAAGATTCTCCTCTTGTATTCACAAATTATTTCAACGACCCAAGAGATCTGAAAGCAGCAGTTCCAGCAATTGAGTTGGCCTCAAAAGTTGCTAATACCACATTTTTCAAGAATATAGGAGGATTTTTAGGACAAATGAGCTGGCCAGCGTGTGACACTTTCGAATTAGATAGTGACAAATACTGGGAATGTGTTTGTACTAATATGGTTACTTCGACGAGTCATCTTGTAGGTACTTGTAAGATGTGACCTAATCCGAAGACATCAGTCGTGAATAGTAGATTGAAGGTCCATGGGGTAACGCACCTAAGAGTGGGCGATGCAAGTGTGATGCCAGAAATAACTAGTGGTGATATACTTGCACCTAGTATTATGATAGCAGAGAGAGCAGCAGAGTTTACAAAAGAAGAATATAACAATTTTTGAAAATATTTTTAGTCGATGACCTTTTTTTGATAAAGGGATATTGTAAATGCTATTTTGAAGATATTATAGTTTTTTTTATTCTAAAGATGCTACATGGCACTATACTATGTAAGATTTTGTAACACGGGGCTAATTACAATGAGGTAGAGAAAAGGAAAACATTTTGATACGAAAATAAATTTTGTAAAGATTGTTAAAGTTTTTTCTTTAAATTCCTCGAACATTGTTACGATAATGAAGTGCCTAAAATGAATAATTTTGAACTTCCACCTTGGGAGCGAAACGCTAAAAACAACTTTTATTCTGTTCTATTATTGTTTAGGGTTTTATTTTTCCTAACAAAAGCATAAAGTAGGTACTACAACTCTTTGGTTGAACCCTTTAAATGCCGGTTTTATTTTGGGAATTTATGAAGAGAGGTAATTTCCTATTTTTCACAACTTTATCTTAACAAAACTGGAAATGATTATACAACATCTTGTTCTGGCCCAATATAACCTTATAACTATGTAACAAGTCTTTGATTGGTATGTCTTCTGTCATACTCATATCATAAAATGAACAAGATGCAAAATACGACACGTATTCAATCGAACCTCGTTGTCAAAAAAATGCTCGAATTTCCAAGCATGTTTTAGAAAACACATAATACTTTCCTAGCCCTGGAGAAAGGAGTTAATATAAGTTAGATCGTATGCATTAGAGGAAACAAAATCTGTGAAAGGGCAAAAAAACATTTGCGTTTTACCGTATATAACATTGAGCTCTTTCAACAAGAATTGTCAATAACAGTCAAGCGTGAAGCATAACATTTCCATTCGACCTGACAACCAGGATTATTTACCTGCCGACCAAAGCTCTACGAAAAATCGTCCATGTTTTTTCCGCTTTGACATCGATCATGGCCATCATAGCGCTAGGGGTAGGTAAAAGACAAATGATCTGAAATTTTTTCAAGTTTGCTTAGTTTTTTCTTTCCCGTACTTTTCTCCTTGTTTCCTCTATTTTTATTGACTTCTCCCTATGTGGTTTATTATGGTAATGATGAGTAATGTCATTCAATTATTTTTATGAATGACTTTATTGTTGACTGACCGTTTTTATGTGAAAGGGTTATTGATTTGTTTATTGGGTTAAATCGGTTATTTACACGAATATAGTACTTGCTGACTAGACTAGTTAATATTTTTACTACGTTCTGAAGTATTCTCACATGATACAGTCAGCAACGAAAGTCCATTAACTCTTAAGTTTTTAAATCATAATTACTCAACATAATATTATTAAAATTGGAACAGAAGTATGTTAATTTAAAAGAATATTAACTCTTAGCTATTAGAATGCAAAGCTAAAAAGTATTTTATCGAATTATTTTGTGTATATTTAGATAATAATTATGTTAAATTGAAAAGTTAATAGACTTTTGTGGCTAACCGTAAGAGATTATTCTAGAAAAGAAGTACTTAGCAATTTTCAAAGTTGGCTACACTTAGCTGAAAAATTGATGACCGCAAATTACTGTAACTAGCAGACATACCCAAGGACGCTACACACAGTAGGTATACAACACTAACGTCTTCTTCTGGATATGCAGAAGCCACAGAACGCCACCTTGGCGAAGGGCGATACAGTCTACCCTTTTTACTTGTATTCTCTTATATCTTAACAAAATATCTATAATCTGTATCAACTGTTTCATTATGCTAAACATAATTCATGCGGCGCTCGACTGAGTTCACCGAGACAGACCTGAGTCAATATCGCGGCAAACGTGTTAGGAATACTAAATAGTAGAGGATCTAAGATGTCTTGATAAAGTACACCTATAAATTGGTCGTTGATATTTCATCGTATTTCATGATACAATTATCATTTGTTAAAGATGGCTTCAACATCATCATCATTTCAGCCGAAAGACGTCACTGCTGGACATATGCCTCCCCCAAGCACCGCCACTTCGACCGGTTCTGTGCTTCTTGCATCCAGCGCATTGCAAAGATGGCATATCGCACACCTAGATCTAAACTGAGACAACTCAAAAATCATTAATTTTGAGTTATGTTTGTATTCAAATGCTCGGTGATCATACGCAACTATCCAAAAAGACAGGTTCAGTAAATGCTTATGAAATTAATCGCTATATGGCGTTAACTTTCTTTTATTGAATCAACGTCTGTCACCCTCTCCCTCCTAAACAAGTCTATTATGAGTTGACCTTCACTAGTCATAAGGAGTGCACGTATTATCAAGAACGAAAACGCGGATATTTCGAATTGTTACAGTTTTGACGAAACGTATACGTGAGGTTAATTAGAGTTGTTATGGTGTTGGTGAATTGTTCTGCCATATTACATAAGGATATTTTGACTTGTTCCAGTTTTGTTTGATAAGGTGTTTATTTTTTATACATAGTCACCACCCTAAAGTGTAAAAACTCGAAAAACAGTGATTATCGATAGAAAGGATTGAATTTTAGCCCCAGTATATATACAGTGACATTTTACAAGCTATTTATTATCTAGAATCAAATTAAATTGTATAACTTCCCTAACAAAAAAGGCAGATATACGTTTTTATCGTATCTTCAAGATACGATAAAAACGTATACCTGCCTTTTTTGAGTTGTATCTGTTTAGATCTAGGTGTGCGATATGTTTTTTTTATTTATTTATTTTGTTGCCAAAGGAGTTGTTCTAATGCATATCAGTAGTAGTCCGGCTCTTCCCTCTCCCGGATTTTTATCAGTGCAACGTTTAAGAATGCTGCGTTTTTCACGTTGATCCTTTGAACCCAATTGTTAACATTTTTTGAGCTTGATACCGTAGCAATTTGTTAATCTCATCGTCGACAAAAACCAAACTGATTGTAGTTACCCATGCGTCTGTGGTCTCAAATGATTATCGTCCATCATCAGCCTAGCCTTTTCCCAACTTTGTTGGGGTTGGCTTCCAGTCTAACCGGATGCAGCTGAATACCAGTATTTTACACGAAGCGACTGCCTATCTAGCCTCCACAACCCAGTTACTGGGTAACACGGTAAGACTTGTTGTCAGACTGTCGGGCTTCTGACGACCCGTAACAAATGTCGAAGATCTACAAATGACGGCGGGACCAACGGCTTAACGTGCTTTCCGAGCCACGGAGGGGCCTTGGTATGAAATGATGGTCACCCATCCACGGACCAACCACGGCAAGCGTAGCTTAACCTATTCGATCGACCCGTGCGGCTGTTATCCTACTTAGCCACAAACCTCCCAAATGTCTTACAATGAAGATAAAAATAAAAAAGCAGCGTTGCGGACCTGTTGCCTTGACTTAGCTTAATTATTTTGAATGTGAAAAATTTATGGCGCAGTACAAGCCGGGAACTATTTGCTTAGTGCAGCCGCATCGTAACAAGAAGGTAAAACCCAGACCGTATCCCAGCTTTAAATAACAGACATGCTTCTGCCAACAGGACAACAAGCAATGTGTATTCTCACCGCGATACTAACAACAAGTTTGTGAACACCATTCTTAAGAGATCGAGGAATGCCAAAGATTAATCTGGATTATATAAACGAGGAAACAGAGTCCCCGGTTAATAAAGTTTATCAGTAATGAAAGTTGTGTGTTGAGCCTTTTTGGGGACGTGTGTTTGTGCATAAATTGTTTTGGTTATGTTGCAATACCCTCCTTTTGAATTTCGCTGCAGCCGGGCAAAAAGGCTCCCTTTAGCAATGGCTTTTTTTTACGCTTGACCAATGGGTTTCGTGAAAGTCGGAGTGTCAAGTGGAGCACACATAGTGCTTCAATCACCATCGTTGTGCAAGCCTTTTTTATGATATTTTACCTTTTATCTATGTTTTTCTACCTTTTGGTTATTATTTTTGACTGACTTATTATACTTTTGTTTCTACCTAGAACCAGCGCCTTTTCCTTTCCAACCATTAATAGCTGTAGTGACCGCACAGCAAATGCAAACTATTCGATACCCACATAACTATTAGTACAATATTAATCTTTCACTGTTACGATGCTAAAACTAGTTCCAAATATTGACCTAGTTTCTGATTCCGTGAATACCATTAAAGCTAGTATGTTTATTACTCATAATCAAAAAGCACTCAAAACTTTAAAATACATTTACCGAATACTAAAACTGGCGCCACAGGTCATCATATCGCTTAAACCAAAGCTTCCGAGACGTGAGGCGTCCCGCAAGGGTGACCCGAAGTCGTGCGATAGTCATCGTGTATCGTTTACGTTGGATGTGGTCCCGAATGACCCAGACACTGGTCATAACTTTGACCTCTGTGTGGCCATGAAGATTACGTTTTGAAATTTTGGTTATCAGTTTAGATGTTACTCAATACCTTACTTTTTTTTTCTCATCGCGTGTGTCAGTTTATTGTTTGAATTTAAGGAACTATAAACATGTGTGAATGCCCCCTAGTTCTAAAGGTAGTTTTTATTCACTTACGGTTACGAACATTACGGTACACATAGGTACCCACTGAAAATATATTTTTGGAATACCTGTATGATGACGCTTGCAGGTAAAGCTTCACGATCGTCATCATCCGTACTAAAATCCAAAACAAAATAATATAATTATAATGATCGTCATTAAAATCCATTTTTATATAACACAGTTAGACAAAATATATTCAAAATAAAAGAGTCCCCAACATGTAACTAAAAACAATTTAATATGATATTCGCGCAAGTGGATGTAAGCTTCAGAGATTTGCGGCATCCCAAACGGGTTTAGCCGACCACGTATCGCTTACGTTACGTGTGGTCACGAATGACCGCGTCCGTGGTCTAAACTTTATTCAGCATATTCTGGGGGTCATGTTTTGTTGAACATTACTTTGTTTGAAAAGCGGGGTGGTGTGTGCTCTACCTAACTTGGTATCGACTGGGGTTAAAACACGTGCTTGTTTATTTTTCGAAGAATTAACAAATATTTTTGGAACCACAAAATGTTAATTGTCAACACGTGGTTACCTTTAAATTACCACTTCAATTGAGTGCGGTTTGTTAGGTTTAATAGAAAAGAGGACATCGAACAACTATACAATACCTATACAAAATATGGTCCTATATATTTAGCTGACTAACTCAGGGAGTAATTGTCAAGTCACATGCTCTACGTATCCAGGATATAAAGTAAGATTGGAAGTCAAACTTTGGAGAACTACTAGCATGGCAGCAGACAACCGGCCGACAGAGGCACAAAGTTTCCCGACTGCGTATAAAAAATCACGTTTTCAGACCGACCGAAGTGCCTAAACTCAGATTAACATTGCAGTTGTTTTTGTATTGCGCACCTACCAATACTTTCAAAATTAAAGGCATTTTATTTGCAACAACATACTAACGCAATTACATTGTATTTTCGGTTTTTCTTACACATTGTGGCGAGTATGTGTGCCGTGGGGAAAACAGCTTTTTTATTTTTTTTATGTTTTTATTGTTTTTATGTTATAATTGCGGACGCTTTTAACTTGCTTTCTACATTGTTCTCACATGTATAATTTCAAAATGAATGATGTAACCAATATATTGTAACAATATTTTGATTTAAAAGAGTATCCGTGGAGTTCCTTGCCCGTTCTTCTCCATAGGTACCTACTACGCTTTGGAATGGGCAACTAGCTTCATATTTCTGACTCCTTGACAATTCAAAAGTGCCTGTAAATGGTTTAATTGAAATAAATGCTTTGAGTTTGAGTTTCACTCAGTGCTCCTGAAGAACAATGCGGGTAGAAAGATTCCTGCATTTACAAAGAATTGTTGATCTTTAAACCGTTTATTGAACTCTATGCTAACTTGACAGTACTAAATGGTATTCAGGGATACCTATTGTAGTGTTTTGGTAGGTATGCAACTGTTTAAAAAGTATTCCATTCACCCCCCCCCCCCCCCCCCAACTAAAACAAAAGTTCCTTATAAGCCTCGACTGAATATTGTTTTCACGAGGCGGTAGTTGCGAACACAGTTAGTTAGTGATAAAGCGTAGTTAATTTACTAAAACAACACCACAAAACACACAGTACTCTATTAAATCCTAATTTATTATGCTTACCTGAAACCAAAACAAAGCTATGTCAACAACTAGCCCCGCAATAGATAATAGCCACAGTACAAAATCTACGGACCACAGAACAAACGAAGCAAAAATTAACTTTTGCGCCACACAAACGTTTGTCATTCAGTGTTTGCAGGGATTTGGCAACGTGGGCGCGATTCCCTATTGTTAAAATATTTACTGCTAACCAACCCGTTTACTTAGGACCAGTAGTTCCTGACTCAGCTATAGACCCCGAAACATCGCCATACATAATCTTCGGCGCTGTAATCATGTGAAAATAGCCAAAGGTACCGCGGAATTTGGGTCAGAGCTCTTGCGGGACCGATTAGAGGGGATTTACAACCAAACCATACTGTTTTTGCATTATTTATATGTAATTCTCTGGATATTTTGTTTCGTATCGGAAATTTGGACATAAATTGGTTTGTTTTATTTTAGCTGCAAAATAAAAAGATTTTGTTTGTAGGTATGTTTGTGTTTGGACAAGCAACGGTGACACTTGACATTTGCAAGTTCATTAGCAATCATGCCTGATCAGAAAAACGCCTTTACAAAAAAAAATCGGCTGATCTATAGATCAAGAGATCGACGGTAGAACTTGATGAACAACAATATACTTTCAGGTTCTTGACCCATAATAAATACAAAAAAAATACACATATTTGTCAATTTTATGTATTTTTTTTTTATTACACACGTGATTTACCGATTAATACATAAATATAGTTAATAAAGTTATGAGAAGTGGTGGCTAGTTGATAAAATAGCAGTAAAAAAGTAGGTACAGGAAAGAACAAAAACTTTCATGAAATCTATGAAACCAAATGCGAAGAAAATTTTTATTGCCCAGTCTTTCATTTTAGTAACAGACTGCATTGGATTACTTTTCCAAGATTAAAATATGTAAGTTAAACTGCACTTTGAACTGCTTTTAGCCTTCTGAATAGGTCCATAATTCTAACTGTCCATGGAACTTAAACCTACTTGGATGATGTTTTAAGTTAAAAACATCTAAATCAAGGAGACAGCGGGTCGCACACCTACACTAACTATAGTACCTACATTACTGTACTGTCGCGGCCTGCAACATGGGCATTGATGGACGATCGTGAAAACGTGAGTCCATTAATGCCTGGTTGCGGCCAAGACTTGTATATGTATAGTACTTTTACGTACGTAAATAATGCGCGGAAATTTAAACTAAGTTTAAATATAAATTCCAGAATCAATGACGAACAACGATATTGTTCACGCGCCAATATGTTCATTTATTTCTTTTATCTTTAAACAGCTGTATTTGCAAGACAAATCTTTTAAATAAAATCTTTGATTTGTTACTTCTTTTGGTTGCCATGTCTTAAAGTAAAAACTTCGTCCCATTTTTAAATAACGCGACAGATATTGATTTACATAGTAACATTGCCGGCCGCATCGTCATTTGTTTTTTACCAGTAGGTACAGCAATTTCGATTAATCTTGAAGAAGGTTGTCAAATAATACTCGAATTTCAAGCATGTTTGAGAAAAAAATATTGTTGTGAAACGACTTTTGTTTTTAGTTAGTTTATGCCCGCGGCTTCGCCCGCGTGGATGTCGGTTATTATATACTAAAACCTTCCTCGAGAACCACTGTGCAGTAGTTTTTGAGTTTATCGCGAACAGAATGACAGACAGATGCGGCAGAGGACTTTGTTTTATAATATGTAAGGATAATCGCTATTAACACTCCATGCAAATCACCTAGACCTCGTACACTAGCTGCGCTTAATGTTCAACTGAATTCAAACACAGATTTTAATTTTCAAATCAAATCAAATCATTTATTTGATTTGTTTGTAATAAGAATGTATGACTGTCATATGTGCCTGACTCGTTAGTCTTGCAAGCGCTACTGCTGAGCATGAGATCCTGGGATCGATTCTTGGGTCGGGCAAAGTGTTATGTGGTTTTTCCATGATTTTCCTGGAATTCCTCAGCAGTAGTCCGGATTTGTGCCTGGCACCCATTACATGGGACTTAAGGGGCCGGCGGAGCATCGATCTCAACTATGAATCGAGTGCTGCAAATGTTGTGCTAGTGTGCCTGTCGGAGCGATACACACAGCCACCGTGAACTGTACGACCACGCACACATTTTCATAACCATGACATTTGCTTGACGCGATAGCACTACTAGCTATTGAAAATTTATCATAAATTTGGATGTGTTCCTGAATACCAAAATGATGAACGAAAAGTTAATGATTTTCCATATTTTTTTCGATAATTTGTAACTTGATAATATAGGCTATGTTTCTGCTGAAACAATATCACAAGTATTGTTGTTTGTAATACAGAAAAAACAATATGAAAACATGTCATTTACGCTGTAAAAATGTGCGAAATTCAATTGGCTACAACTTCATTTTAGTTTTTTGGAAAAAAAAAGATGTAGGAACCTAGATAAATACTGTCTCAATCCGAATAACAACACATTATGGTGGAAATATGCTCAAATTGCAAATGATGGTGGTATTACGTTTGTATGGAGAATTCATCCGTCGCCGGGGTCTTAAACATAACTGGCGTAATGTGGGTGTACTTGCGCACCTATACCTTACCCTTCGGGGCATACAGGCGTGATCTACACTTCTACACTTCTACACTAATATTATAAAGAGGAAAGATTTATTTTAGATAGATTTATAGAGAAGAAAGCTACTTTCACCCTGAGTAACATAGGCTATATTTATTGCTTGAAAAGATTAGGGATCCTTAACCCTCTCAAACTCCAAAAATATAACCCAAGGTGTAAAAAAAAATCCTAAAAATTCTTTCCACCGCGTGCGCTGCGAAAATTGAGGATAGAATAAAATAATGTACTACGACTTTGCAGAACACATCATTATTTACAAAAAGTGTCGCGACAGCATATGTCTAACTATTATAGTTAAGCCACAATAAGTGTTCTTTTATTTTTTTTAATTTAATTGAAATGACGCCGTTAGAAAAGGCTCTTTATTTGTATCTTGGTATTAATCCTTATCAAAATAAATTACTTCATATTTAAGACTGCTTCAATACCTTTCTATAACTTTTGGAATTATTCAATTCGGACATTCTTTTCGAAAGATATCACGAGTTTAAAAATGTAAGTATAGCTCCAAAAATACATTCAGTATACAATGGCTTTTATGATTTATCTCGGTAGATAGGTAGGTAGGTATGTAGGTAGGTAGGGTAGGTGGGTAGGGTAGGTGGGTTGGGTAGGTAGTTATGTTGGTAGGTGTAGGGAGGAAGGTGTAGGTAGGTAGGTATGTAGAGTAGGTAGGGTAGGTAGGTAGGGCAGGTAGGGCAGGGTAGGTAGGTAGGTCGGGTAGGTGCGCCGTAGATAAGTACTTAGTGCTA
The DNA here is from genome assembly GCA_948473465.1 of Lithophane ornitopus. Classification (NCBI taxonomy): domain Eukaryota; kingdom Metazoa; phylum Arthropoda; class Insecta; order Lepidoptera; family Noctuidae; genus Lithophane; species Lithophane ornitopus. Next base: position 11,955,277 of record OX419622.1, on the reverse strand, counting down.
CCCGTTTGAAGCCGGGGCGGGCAGCTAGTGTTATATATAAATAATTTACTCTTTTTATTGATATTGTTCTAATGTTTTTAAATAGTGTTATTGGAAAATAAAATAAATACATTACAACAATATTAGTCCAATTAGCCTTAAACCATCTCTAAGACGGAAACTATTATAAAAGTTGCCAATACAGCAGGATACCCTCCTCAATTACAGGAACTCTCTGCTAAATTGGGGTTAAGTTAATTATAGTTTAATTGTTATTTGTCGTAGGGTCTCTAGGAGCTAAGAATAAAGCACTTTATCACCTGACGTGGGCGTAGTAAAGGGTAGCTACGGAATTGTAAATTGAATGGATCGATATCTTTCTCACGGGTACTATCTATACATAGGATAGTAAAATAGTAACAAAGTCAAAACAGTACATTATATATTTTAGAAAAAAGAAATATACTGCGAGGTGTGGGATCGAGTCTGATGCAAAAATGTAGTTTTTAGAATTTTTGTCCGTTTGTCTGGTTGTATGTTCCGGATTGGGGCAAAAACGGCTGAAAGGATTTGGATGAAATTTGGCATACAGATAGGCTTGTGTAGGTGACGAAGAAAGGCTAAGGTAGTTATTAGCAACCATCTCAGAATAAAGGTATGAAGTTAGTCTATTAGGCGATCTCAGAACTTACCGATATGAGTAACCGTCAGTAGGTAGTTTTCCGATCCTAATGGGAGACACATGACAATTAAAATTCACAGTATACTGCTAACCTTCTGCTAAATCAGATATCTCTCCGCGATTAACTTGATCAGTATGCAAAACACAAAACAAAATGTAGGGACAGAGGATAATTTAACGTAAAACATTGCTCCACTCATTGTTCACAAGTGCCGTCCCCAAAAGGGGCATTACCCCGCATAACGCTGAGAATCAATTAATGCTTTACCAACAACGTAAAAAAGGGTCGGTTTTCTATTGAATTAACAAGCGAATTGTCATTAAACCAATACTGTGTGCGTTATTGGCGGCGGTACATGTTTGCTTAGGATCGTACCCGATGTAATGGCACCGCTTGGTATTCATGGAGCCCTGGTCCATTGGTTACAATTTATTAATATTGAACGCTGATACTCGTTTCGTTTAAACTGGTTTGACTTTGTTTGGTTTATGCGGTACATACTCGAAAATAATGTTGCTCGTTTATGATAAAGCTAGAATAGGATGTTGCAGCTTTTGTTCTTTTTTAGGGAGGGTGCCAAATGGAACCCTTTTGGCTATTCGCTGTTCCATCACTTCCATCCGTCATGTCCGTCCGTCCGTCAGCCGGCTGGATCTAATGAACCGTAATAGGTAGACAGTTGAAATCACAGATTATGTATTCCTATTGCCGCTATAACAACAAATAATAAAGATAAAAAAAAGTTATAAATTAAAGGGCGTCCCATACAAGAAACGTGTTTTCTTTATTTATAAAGAAAATATTAATAAAATGTATGGAGTGTTAAACGAGTGCCAGCCCGACTCGCACTTGGCCGGTTTTCTTCTCTCCCCTTCTTCATAGATCTACAATCGGCTGTCTTAGCCATAATCTGATTATTTGTTGAAATTAAATAATTTTGTGAGAGATAGTCCACTGAATACTCTATCTTCAAAAGAGTAGTTTAATAATTCTAATCTCTCTAATCTAGTTTTAATATTTGCAACTTCTGTGTGAATAATCATTTTGGTACTGTCACGCTGTGTAAGTTACTTTACCAAAGATATTTATACATAAAAACACAAATGACTAAACATGCATTTCATTCGGTACCTCTGTTTTCTCCACATCCTATACTTATATATAAAGTACTACCTGTTACCCGCGACTACGTCTGCGATCCAGGATGAAAAGTAGCCTATGTCCTTCTCCAGGTCATGGTCTACCCCTGTGCCACATTTCATCCAAATCCGTTCAGCACTTTTAGCGTGAAAGCGTAACAAAGAAACAACCTCACTTTTGCATTTATAATATTACTATACTCCATTTGAAATAAGATTAGAAATTGAAACAAACCTTTTTACAGTCCGTTCAACCGATTTTGACTTCTATACCGTAGCCATAAGGATGGCATTAAAAGCAAAAACCGTTATACAATACCAACTGTCTACTGCAGCTGCCATTGGTCATGCCGCCAACGCAATATAAGTCAAAATCGGTTGGACGGACTGTAAAAAATGCTTAATTAAATTTCTAATCTTATTTCAAATGGAGTATAGCTGCGCCCCGCGGTTTCACCCGCGTAAGTCTCGATCCCGTGGGAATATTGGGATAAAAAGTATCCTATGTCCTATTCCAGGTCATGGTCTACCCAAATGTGCCAAATTTCATCTAAATCCGTACTTTCGCATTTATAATATTAGTTAGGATTATAGTTAGGATATTATAGTTAGGATGAACATAATCCTACCAACAAAAGCAACACATTCACTCAACACAGTCAACACACACACCCACGGTGCGGTTTTATTTCGACTAGCTGCATATATCCCTTGGGACTCAGCTTTCCTCAGAATGAACTCCTACAGATTCCAAGTTCTGATCAACTTTAAAACCAGTGGAACTGCAAGAACTGCTTAGGTATTTAAAATAGCAAAGATTACTTACATAATGTGAATATTGGCATCAATTCTGCGTTGTTGGCATGCCCCCCGTTGGCCAAGTGTTATCCAGTGTGACTGCCATAGAGATAAATTATAATTATATCTTCTTTTAACTGCTGATCGTGGACTCTGGTGGAACAATTACTATGAAAACTTCCCGGAAATTGTTCTACCAGAATCGCGTCGCGCCTGTCTGCGGGATCCTTAACACTAACACATTTGTTGGTGTACCTACTCGTATCGTGTTTCCAATAAATACTTTTGCTTTTCAGTCTGTAGTTATGATTAGTTACATACAGATATCCCGAAAATGTCAATGTAATGTAGTAGTAATGACCCTGGGTTACTAAATTCCTACCCTTCATAGATTTAAAACCCATTAAAATTCAATATAGCCTCATAATTTTTTTTTGGACTTTAATATAAAACCCTCCTATTCCTACTTAATGAAAGGCTGTGAGCACTCAAGTAAATATGGCATTCCCTTTTAGCATTATACCCCATGATGTACGCGAAAGAGTTTCAATAATTAAGCCGTTTTAAACCTTATTCGCGGGTGTTTACGTTATATATTTGCGAAGCATAGTGGTAATTAGTTTAGCCAACAATGTTTAATTTTGTCATAATAAGTGTTTATTTAAAGAGTGTTAATCAGTTTTGTGCTAATAGATTATTTAACAGTTGGGTTTTGTTTGTTAATTAGGAACAGTACCGGGGCATAAATATTAAAATAGAAAGAGACTGACACGTATAGGGGTTTATTTATAAACGTTGCTTAACGTTAAATAATTATTAGCGACTAACCATACATTTTTGACGTTTGACGTTGACTTAACGTTGCTTAAAGTTAAGTGACGTTACTTAACTTTTTAAGGAACGTTTTTAATGTGTGTGAAAGTAGTTTATGTTTATACATATTAAAACCCCACACATAAACTACTTTCATACGCATTATGAAAGTAGATTATTCAGAATCGATTACAGAATCTCTTTGTGTCATTTTTAATTTAGGTAGGTAATTTTGGTTATCCCAAAAATTATATAAACTACTTAAATTACTCTTAAACGGGTGATAGACGTGCGAGCAAGTCCGCGTACTTATGGCTCGGCGAGTTTAAAAACCGCCGAGTAAGTTCGTCGGCGATCCAACAGGTTTGAAATTTTGCTCGTAGCCCGCCTTGGCTCGTCGTCTGTCACCCCCGCGAGCCGCGAGCCACGAGCCGCGTCGACAATGAAATTCTGAGAAAGCTTCACGTCTGTCACCGTCGCGAGCCGCGAGCCGCGAGCCACGAGCCGCGTTGACAATGAAATTCTGAGAAAGCTTCACGTCTCTCACCGCTGCGAGCCGCGAGCCACGAGCCGCGTCGACAATGAAATTCTGAGAAAGCTTCACGTCTGTCACCGCCGCGAGCCGCGAGCCGCGAGCCACGAGCCGCGTTGACAATGAAATTCTGAGAAAGCTTCACGTCTGTCACCGCCGCGAGCCGCGAGCCACGAGCCGCGTTGACAATGAAATTCTGAGAAAGCTTCACGTCTGTCACCGCCGCGAGCCGCGAGCCACAAGCCGCGTTGACAATGAAATTCTGAGAAAGCTTCACGTCTCTCACCGCTGCGAGCCACGAGCCACGAGCCGCGTCGACAATGAAATTCTGAGAAAGCTTCACGTCTGTCACCGCCGCGAGCCGCGAGCTGCGAGCCACGAGCCGCGTTGACAATAAAATTCTGAGAAAGCTTCACGTCTCTCACCGCTGCGAGCCGCGAGCCACGAGCCGCGTCGACAATGAAATTCTGAGAAAGCTTCACGTCTGTCACCGCCGCGAGCCGCGAGCCACGAGCCGCGTTGACAATGAAATTCTGAGAAAGCTTCACGTCTGTCACCGCCGCGAGCCGCGAGCCGCGAGCCGCGAGCCACGAGCCGCGTTGACAATGAAATTCTGAGAAAGCTTCACGTGTGTCACCGACGGCGAGCCGAGTAAGGTCGCGAACTTAACGACCGCGTACTTTAAGTACGCATGTCTATTACCCACTTTACACTTCCGCTGTACAGTCGAAACAAACTACTTCTACTTCCTCTACGCTAGACTCTCATATATGTGCGACTGTGTACAATGTTTAAACGATGCAAGTTATCTGTTGCTTCAATTTTATTGTGCATCCCCCGTCTAGGTCAAATGCAAAGTGTCTACCGAATGTATTTTACCTATAGACAGTTCGAGTTACCAGTTACCCCAACTTCGACAAACAGATAACAGCACGAATTCCACTTGGTTGAGCATCATTCCTGAGCTAAGTTCCTCACTTCTTATCGTGCTAGACTTTGCAAGTTACGTCTTCAGATACGGCAGTAAACATCAACTGCTGAAATGGAAGAAGAGGAACCTGAATTTTGTTTATCAAAGATAGGCAGCAGGATTTGTGTTGATACTAAACACAAAAACTTTATACCAACTGCCATTTGGATAATTCTTACCAATTAATCAACGTATATCAAACTTCGTCTCCACAAGAAGGTAAATTGGCATGGTTGGCTTGCACCAATCAATGTTCTAAACTCCGCCACCTAGTTAACACTTAAACACATACGCTAACAACGACAAGGTAACCGTCTCTTTGTCTCCTAAACTACGGTTAAACAGAACAGACTGGCGTCATGATATTCATAGTTGAACGAGTACGTAACTTCCTTTGTAAAGTTTTGTCGCTTTAGGTTAACATTTATACTGACAGTTCGTATGTGAAACTTTAAACTTTGTTTAGAGAGAAAACGAGCTACGTCCATTAAATTCCTTTAAACAGAATTAAACTTTAGGGTATAAATACCCTCTGTAGTTGCATAAAGTCGTGGTTAAAGTCATTACAAGTAAAATCATCGCATTTTGCTAAGGTAAGGTAATCTCCTCAATGGGAGTGATATGAAGATTCGAATAAAGTAGTTTCGACGCACGCTACCTTGCAAATATTAGCGAATGGTACGCCAGTTCAAAACACATTGAATCGAAAAACGCTATATATCGAATGCCTTTATCGCGAACACGCTGATGCGAAAAACTTTTTGAATGGTACACCAGTACCTATCGAAATCCACTGTTACGTTAATTTGTCACGACCCCTATGTGACACAGCAAGTCTCGTCTTTTGATTGGGTTTGGGAAACAAGAGCAGTTTGGGAAACAAGAAAAGTAGTAGGAATTTTGATTTTACTACCTAGTTTTATCAAAATTAACCGGGACAACATTTTCGACGCATTTTCCCGTAAACAAACCTTTCAGCAAACGCTGAATAATAGAAGCAGAATTAACACCACTACGACACAAAAAAAAAGAGGAATACCAACAAAAAAATACCAAACGCAAAGCCGAAAAATAGCGCGAACATCGCAATAACGATAAATAAAACGAAACATTGCCATTCTCCCAAATTATCGTCACTCGCCAAAACATGGCTGAAGTTCTTTGAATTTCAGCTAATTTAATTAACGATTGTTCGAACTAAGTTCACAAAGAATCATTTGAATTGCAAACGAACTTAATGATTTTCGTTTTGATTCGTTACTTTAGACGAAGAACGTGGGAAGTAATCATGGATTAATTATACGAATATAAATTGTGTGCTACTGGTGTTCGTGTCCCTAGTTAACACTTCACTACTCCACTGTCTGTCATTCTTAACAGAGCACGTTATCATCTCATCTGCCAAGCGGCCTCCAGTCTAACCGGATGCAGCTGAATACCAGTGTTTTATTATACCAGTGAATACCAGAGCGTGCTCTGGTATTCTTAATACTTACATAACGTGTTATGTAAAGGGAAATAATGGTATTTGACAAACCATATTTTATTTTACGTAAAATGTTCCACAGAGGTATAGATTTAACGCAACCGAACATTACGCCTGTATTCCCCGAAAGGTTAGGCAGAGGAACGTAGGCTCATAATTGGCGGAGTAATCGCGGAAAATACTCACAAAAAAAAAGGCACAGACGAATTGAGAACCTCCTCCTTTTTGAAGAAGTCGGTTAAAAATTACCCACATTTTTTGGGTGATGATGATGATTTTTTTTTTGTTTGGTGGGTTTTGCTTCAGAAGTGGTCCCATATAAATTTTATTAACTTTGCTTGCGTAGTTTTTGAGTTAGCTTCAATTTTACGTATTTTTTCCCACTTAGCCTATGTAGACGATATATTATTTGACTCCGTCACTGTTATTTACATAGAAGGTATCACAACTAAAAAGTGAACAATAAAAACTTTTTACAAAAAAAAACACAAAAAAGTGAAAAATAACTTTAATTTCGGAAGTCGGTGGCAAAAAATTAAACTTGAAAAGCAAAGACGCCGACTTCCGAAATTAGTTATTTTTCACTTTTTTGTGTTTTTTTGGAAGTCGGTTTTTGTAATGTCATTTATGTTTAAGTCTCATATGATAGGGGACGAGCCTATTGTCATCAACCGGCCACAAATCCAAACCTCAGGGCTGCTGACAAATTCCAGATGGAAAAACCTTACTTATCCTAAAAACCTTACAAACCTATACTTATCTTAGGTTCTAATTCTTACTATACAAGTATGGACAGTTATCAGATGTTAATATATTTACAATTTTCCCAAAACGAAGGCCAGCTTCTTAATAAATATTTGAAAGAGAAGCGTAATTAGGAAGGCGTTTCTTAGTGAATTTTCGTTAATCCAATGAGCTCAAGTCCCAAGCTGCTGGATTAAATTGGGATGTAGTCACAAACTCGGGCCAGAACGACCATCTAAATTAATCAGGTGACTTATTCGTGGCTGAAAAGCGGCGAATTTCGCCGAAAGTTATAATTTAAGGCCCATAATAATGCTATAGTTAATACGTTTCTGGTAAGCTAATTATTACAATGAATAACTTTGGCAAATACCTATTAAATTTTCATGTCTTGAAAATTGGAATTAGCTTTAATTTCATGTAGATCTGATAACTACAGGGATTCTGAAGAATTCATATGAATAGTTAGGGTAGGTACCTAAATCTTAATATCTACATGGTTGCCGAGCTGATAGATCGTTTGTTGCGTTAAGCCGACACTTCGTTTCACCCTTTCTGTTTTAATTGATTTTCCTTTATTTGGTGTGCAATAAAAGCATTCTATGCATGTATCAAGAACAAAAGTATGCTATACGTGCGGCAAATTAAACAAAAACGAGGAAGGCATACAGTAGTCGCATAATGATGTGTAACATCTGACCTTGGCAACAAGCCATATTAAGATAATTAGCAACATAAAAGGGGCGGGGCCTTGTCAAGGTCGTTTCTGAAGGCCTTCTCTAACACCGCTCGCGCTCATTGGTCAAATCAAATAGCGCGCGCTTCCCCGGCTTCCTGTTACACACTTCCGTCGCTTTTCACGATATCACTCCCATAGATTGCAGGAAAGCGAGTGGAACAATTGTTTTTTTTCCCTTTCTTAGCCTATTGTGTGTCCCACTGCTGGGCAAAGGCCTCCCCTTTTTCGTTCCAAATCTCTCTGTTTTTTGCGATTTCTGGCCATGTTGGCCCCGCAAATATGATTAGATCGTCACACCACCTTCGCCGCGGTCTACCTCGATGGCGATGTCCTCCTTCAGGCGTCCAGTGAGTGGCGATCTTTGCCCATCTCTCCGGGTGCATTCGTGTGACGTGGCCGGCCCACTCCCACTTCAGCCTGGCTGTTTTTTCTCCAACATCCGCTATTTGAGTTATGGAGCGCAGGGTGGCTAAATACCAAACTGGACTGGTTTGATGGTAACTCAAATAGCGGAACCATTTTACTCATCAAAAATAAATTATCAATCTAAGTCACTCATTGCAACACTTCCTACGCACATCTCACAGATACATTAATAATTAAAAACTAAAACTATGAACTACCAATTTCCTCTACCACCGCACTACGTCGCGGACTGCAGATGTCAAACAGCGTGCGGTGTCAAATTGTCAAAACCGCGACAGGCGACGCGACGCGTGAGCAAGTATCTGGAGCATTAGAATTAATTTCCTGCTGTCATGGCGCCGGCGTGAGTCGCTTCTGGAGTCACAGAGTGTGTACACGTCATTTATATTTTTCGTGGTAAAATAATTCTAGGTTTCGTAAGTGATTATAGATAAATTACACAAAGTAAAGTGCCTGTCTGGGTTCAGACCCACGACTCGTAATTCGGGGCCGTCACCACTGGGCCACCACTTCTGTTACTAACCGGGCACAAATTCTTTGCAATTCACTCTGAATTAACTTATGTACTGTATTTAACACAACATAACATAATATCATGCCTGTATTCCCCAAGGGTTAGGCAGAGGTGTACACCCACATTTCGCCAGCAATATTTTAAATTGCATGTAATAGTTGGCGAGCCTATTGCCATCAACCGAGCGGCAGGTATGTGTCATTTACTATTTGATCCCTACATATGTTTTTGGAAGTTTTAAGTCAACTTCAACTCACAAAAAATAGACAGTTGATTCATAGCCTCAGAATTTTCTTTTTCATTATAAAGCAATCAGTCAATCTGCCCAGCCTTTTCCCAACTATGTTACGGTCGGCTTCCAGTCTAACCGGATGCAGCTGAATACCAGTATGTTACATGAAGCGACTGCCTATCTGACCCCCACAACCCAGTAACTGGGTAATACGATACCCCATGGTAAGACTTTCGGGCTTCTGACGACCCGTAACAACTGTCAAAGATCCATGAATGACAACCGGGATCAACAGCTTTACTTGCTTTCCGAGGCACAGAGGAGTCTTGCTTATAAAAGTGGTCACCCATCCACGGACCAACACCGGCTAGCGTTTTTCATTATAAAGCGTTATTCATTTCATTTCAAAGCCTGACACAGTATATAGATCCCGATAGTCATTCCATAAAACGTCTCAACCTTATCATCTACACAGTTTATACCGTACCTACGCTCAGCCTTCACAAACACAACGGCCACAATAACAAAACACGGGTTGTTGTGTTGTTGGCGGCATTTCCTCAGTTACGCACACTTGATTGTTAGTTTAGGACGTATATTACACCCACACGATGAACGAAACGTTGCTAAACAAACGGTACAAGACTCCACGTAGATATTGTACCATCCTATGTACACCTGTTTTGAAATCACAATGCTTCCCTTTGCTTATCATTAGGTGGCAGAACTAGAAATGGCTTAACAAGCTAGATGCCAGGTATGGTTAATGTATGTGTATTTAATTATGACCTTTTTTTGATCACTTGAGAATGAAATGGCAAAAAAAATCCTTTGAACGTAACCGCTTCAGAGGCCCTGGACAAAGTGACATTTTATCAGCGATAACGATGATGGAAAAGGCAAAACTGTATAGGACTGACGTACCTATCGAAAAGCTTATTCTGTTGAAAGTCGTTGTAGAAATACAAAACGCTTTAGAAGCGATTGTCACTTGTCTAGGCCCTCCGGTGTAGTGGCTGAGAGAGACACTGACAGCTGATGAACGTGGTTTAGATGTACTGTTTCATTGGGGAAATTGGCTCTTAGAGCGAACTTGACCTTGACTTGACTTGACTTCTTATTTCAAGCCTCAAATCCCACATACACAAAAGCCAGCCTCTTCTCTCCGTACATGGATAGACTCTTCAACACAAAAGCATGCTAAATTCAAATGCTATTATATCATGTGATTATGTTATCACAAACAAGTGTATTTTCCAAGAAAATCAAAGTTCAATAGCCATTATTATAACCCCTAACAATTATTATTCTCAACAACACCACAGAAACTAAACCTTCTTACTATTAATAATAATCCATTCGGGATTACTGGAACATCTTCATTTGAATTGAAAATTACCCCCAAACCACGGAATATGCGCAACAAAGCGATTATTTGGTAAACAAGCATTATTAGTATATTGTTGTGTTAATCACAACTTCGCAGATAGTAATCCTCCGGTTTCGTGGAATCGATACTTTTGAGGGATTTGACATCCAAAGATTGATAATCCTAGTATAGTTTGATTGACTAAAACCCACATGATTTAAAAGGTGGAGCACCACCACAAAAAACATAGTTAGGAAACCGGCGTGTCCTAAAACCAATCATTCGCAGACAAGTAACATCCACCAACCTACACTAATGACTGATTTACATTTGCATTAGTTTAGTACAAAAGGTAAAAAGTTATGTGTCCAAACGTCTATCCGAAAGCGACAGTTTTTTTTTAATTTGAAGTGCCACGTTTAGGGCGAATTTCCCAAATGTGCGTTCAGCACATCTAACGCGTTCAAGAGCACTGACAAGTGTCATTATTACCCGACTACGGCGAAGCAAACACGAGGGTTATGATTTCGACCGGTATGTATGTATGTTTTTATGTATGTTCGTGTGTTACCTCATATCTTCGAAACAACTCATCACAATTTGACAAATGAGGTATCATTGGAACAGACAGACAAATAAAAAATCCGGAGTCACACGTATCTGTTTGATTTAAGCCCTAACACGTGTGACTCCGGATTTTTAATTTGTCTGTCTGTGATTCTTGTTTATACCTTTTTTAGTTGACTTTTTTGTCGTATTTGGGTTTTACTTTGATAACTTTTTTTTCTGTGGAACATTGACACTGACAGCTCTTAAACGCGTTTTAGATGAGCTGATTGCGTTCAGTTACATTGGTGAAATCCGCCCACACTCGCTACTTATCTAATGCAAATCAGCCATAAAGCATTGATTTCATATGAAAGGGGTTCCATAATATTCTATCGGCTGTCATGACAAGCTTTCATTTTCATCAGTATTTGACAATGAGTTGTCGGAAATGCTCTGTATTTAGACAGCCGTTATTGTATGCCGTATGGGTTAGGCAGAGCTGTACCTATAGTACACCAACATTTCCCCAGTTATGTTTTTGAAATCCCATGTAATAGGCAAGCCTATCGCCATCAACTGAGCACAAATCCAGGCTGTTACCCGATTGAAAACCCAATAAAACTGCTCGACCCGGGAATCGAACCCAGGACGTGCTCAGCAGTAACGCTTTCGACCACTAGACCAACGAGGCAGATTCGTATTTCCTTTACATAAAAACACTCTTCAATCTTAAACCCAATCATCTATATTATGGACCACTTAAATAGGGTGAGAGCTCCAATAGCTGGCAGAGATATAAAAAATGCCCACTCATTACCCTTTGGACTGACGTAAGCGTCGGGCTGTCAGATAAAGAGTGCGCTTCGACGCGACTTCGAGCACACTCCATTTGTTTGGACGCGATCGAGTAGCGCTCGTGACGGACGTCAACTGGGATCATTTGGTTGACTGGTAGAGAATGCCTAAGGCATTAAGTCCGCCTTTGTACCTTTTTTGTGTGCGAAAAGTTTAAATAAATAAATAATAAATAAATAGATGGTGAGTTTAGCTATATTTTTATGAAGTATTAGATTAAAACTGTCATTTTTGTGTCCAAATTCATTCCATAACTATCAAGAGGCCCAAGGTAGGTACTCAATTTTTTGAGAATCCAATTTGGAGGCATAATGGTTTTTTTTTTATAAATAGCACTAGTTTTTTCAAGCTTGCATGTAATATTCTAATCATAGAAGATACACACATTTTTTTCACTTTTTTTTTTGTTATATTTTTTTTCAGGAACTTTGTCCAAATAAACGTAAATATTCTTTATTAATTTTCTTTCTTTCTTTTTATACAAACAGGAAAGAACAAAAAATCTGGTCTCTACAAAATGTTGGCTAGAATAAGCATATTAACCTACGAAAAGAATGTTAACAAATATACTGTTAATTACATACAAACTTGTTCCTATGTTTGTATGTGTATCTCTATAGAGACTTCATTACATTTGGAAAGTTGCCAATTAAATTGAAGCGAAGTGCAGTCTTTTTCTACTTTGACCTGCTTTAAAGTCTGTCTGAAAGGTACTACGGGGTCATTTTACTTTGAATTCAAAGTCAAGACTAAGCAGCAAAACTTGTGAATTAATTCATTTACATGTAAGTATTGTCAACTCAGGGAAATTTACTTCGTTATATATATTAGTAAACACTTAAAGATATTTCCTAAAAAAAGATACAATACCTATTTCTTTACGCAATATTTATATAACACTACTAACTATTTACATAAAAAAACTAAAACTTAAAGGACTAACTAAATAAATATAAAAACAAAGGGACCTTTAGGCGTCGAAGTATTCGTCCGCATCGCTGTCATCCGGAAACGTGCCCAGAAGACTGGCAGCATTGCCACGTAGAATGGCAATGCTTCCATGTTTACTTCAAGGGTGCGAAAAGACAGATAACATGTTATCAACTGATTTACAAAAAAAAAACAGTTGAAATTATTGTAGGTATCACCCTTTGTTGACAAATAAACTTACATAATATGTCCACACTAAAAAGCAATAAAAAACAAACAATTTTAAAATTAAAAGTGTAAACCGTCTTATACTCTCTGCTAATACTCTAACAAATATCTAGGCGATTTAGTAGGAACACTATTCCTACTTTATCCCGTACTATCTGCGCCGGAACACATAACTTAGACTTGTAACTTTTAACTTGAGACAATATTTAATATCAACCTCTAGTATATGACGGTAATATTACTATCAAGTTTCTCTGTAAGTATTAGATTAGAAAAGAAATGTTCTTCATGGCTTCCTTCTACGAAGTTTGTTGGAAAATTAATAATTATTCTGTAGAATGTCATTATACTTTATTAAGAGATAAAGTGTAAGTAAGTTACCTTGATTCTTGGATCTTACTAACATCTAGAAGACAAAAAAATCTTATGTTTATTATTAAATGTCGAGATTTTTTTGGTTAATAAGTACCAAGTAGTTAAATAAACCTATATTTGAGATAGTTAATAAGATTCAGGCGGGACTTTGCGGTAATCTAATATAAAATACAATAGACGAAGATATATTTAATAAGGAGCCTCGTTGAGAGGTGAAACACGTGTCGATTTCTTACAAGGCTTTTATGACTCTTGAAGAATAATTAAGAGGGATAGGTTACTAAATATATCTACGACTATTGTATCCTATATTTGAGTATTTAAGCTAGTGAAATGACATGAAATGAAATTGTTTATTTTATAAATAGGATATTAGAATCACTTTTACAATCCACATTATAAAATAGTAAAAATAAGCTAGATGAGATCGGCTGTCGATGGCGAGAGAGTGGGTTTAATTGTTATAGCTTTTTTTTCCAGTTTGTTACCCTGATACCATGACCTTTACCATGACCGGGATAATTATAGGATACTTTTTATCCCGGTAGGACGATCCAGTGAGACAATTTCCGAATTCCACGGCGCGCGAAGCCGATGCCAAAAGCTAGTCTAACGTAAAATATTTTTCCAGGATAAAATGGAAATTCTCTTTTCCCATGGGAAGTTTACTACGTAAGTGAACAGTGCAGTTGACAATTACATCTCGGCTTTGAGGCGCAGCTCGTATCGTGCGCCCTGCATGGAAGGTTTTCTGTGTAAACGTTAACAGGGGGTGACACTTTAAGCTCTACACCCCCGTTCTGGCCGATACGGTAGGGATGACAAAGATTATATTTTTATTGCGAGTCGCAATTTTTTTTAAACTTCTTTAGGCGCGTAGAGCGAGTATTTATAATAGAATTACGTACATTCACGGGCACCAATATGTATACACAACTTTTAAAAGTGATTTTCTCCTACTGTATTGATTGTAATTTTATGTTATAGGGAACATAGTATTTTGGAACCCATATTATTATGAAATAGGTATCACCTCAAAGTTGCAATCGCTATTCCACGAGTAAAACTTTATTTTTATTTTGCTGAGTGTATACATATTTTTAAACTTTAAGCAGTTTCAAATAAACATTGAATGTGGGTTCAATTTAGGATACACCTGGACAAGGGCCGAATGAACCGAGAAATATGGCACAATGAAAAGGAGGCCCAGCAGTGGGATCACTCACCTAAATCAAACCCATCTTCATGTCACCATAGATCTAGGCTGAAATGATGACGAGTTTAATTTTACAAAATCTCTAATATGCTACTAGCGAACTTGTTTTTTTATTTTTTATTTTTACCGACTCATTTAGAAATTCCAGTCATTTATTTATTTATATTAACTTTATTCTACACCAGAAAATACAAAGCAATAAAAAAAATTACTCTACAAAACATACAATGGGCGGCTTTATCGCTTGCGATGTCTTCCGGGCAACCTTGGAATGGACAGTGATGGCGTGGACATAAAAATGAGGTTGTAATCAGTGCAAAATAATAAATCATGACAAATGTTTGGAAAGCTAAATAATTGATTGGAAAACTAAATAATTAAGCGAAATTTTGCCTAAATACATGTTTCAATTGTATGTTATCCTTTTGTTTCTCATTACAAATCTGGTGCCCAAAAAATACTAGTACTAGTATTAAGTTAACGGCTCTCAAGGGCGTACTTGCGGTGAACGGTGAAGGAAAACATCGTGAGGAAACCGGCATGTCCTAGAACCAAAAATTCGAAGACATGTGACATCTACCAACCCGCACTGGGCCCGCGTGGTAGACGGCCCGTTCCCTCTCACAGAGAGGAGGCCTGTGTCCCAGCAGTGGGAACATTATAGGCTGATTATGAAGTGCGTACTTGAGAGTCGTGTACTTAATACAAGTCCAAAAGAGTACAATTTATTTCAAATACCTATTCATGAAACAAGACAGCCCTAGTCTCCTCATGACCTGATACGCAGACCGTGAAATAGATGCAACTAACTTGACAATCCGATTGTGTCGCAGGTGCGCTGAACAAATTATATCTCCGTACATCTTCCTCGGCTTACAGAGCAAGCCATCATGTTTTAAAGTTACAGCCCCATTTTAGATTGTGCTCACTTTGATGTAAGTCGTGTGATAAAGAAAACGTGATTGTTTTGTATCCATGTTTTCCTTTCGTATTATTTAACGCTCGGATCTGCCTGTCGCTAAGTGTGCTTATGAAACGAAAAGCTGTTTTCCGATTGACGTGACAGCTTGTAACACAAGCTGTCACATTAAAAATCATTTATACTACGAACTATCATCTTATTTATTAGAATTGATTGTTGTACGTCAAACTATATACAACGACAACAACAACAGTAAACCTTACAACAAATGGCATCGGTGACAACTCGTAATGTGCCCAAGAGCCTGGCGGCATCGCCCCGTTTTATAGCATTGCTGAGTCTAAGCATTGTTAAGGTAAAAGCCAGCCCTTGGGTCACAGGAAGTGTCAAGACGTGTCTGGCTAAGTAAACCAATTAGTCGGCGCGAGCACTGCTAGTTTAAAAAAAAAACCGGCCTTCCTACATCAAACTGTTTCACTCCCCGTAAATAGAAACAAAAACTTTGAATTTCTATATGTTCAAAACCTACACAAAATGGCTCTCCACAAGCATTCTCAATAAGAACCCCTCCGCTATAATGTTGGAAACAAACACAAGTAAAACAAAGGGCAGTTTACGCACGGGGTTCAAAATTTACGCGCTGTTGGACGCTGTTACACGCTGCTGCTTACTCATAAATAAATATTAAATTCACCTCAGGTGATTTACAGATGAATGAGAAAGAAGGTATTGGCCAGATAGTGAATTTTCCACTAATAAGTGGTATAGGCAGTTTCTAATAAAAACTAAAGTATGTACCTACATACATACATAAACTCACGCCTGTTTCCCTATTGTACCTACATAATCGTGTTCATTCCTGAACTTTATTTTTGTATAAGAATTGAATAGGAAGATATAAATATTAATAATTATTTGCGAAGTTACAAATAAACGGTGCCGGTAAACACTACGCGTAGCGCTACGGCGGCGGCGTAGCTGTAGCTATTGTGTATTACTACGGGACGTAGCCTTCAACTTATGAACATTCTAAGAAACTCTCTTTGTGTGTTAATTAATTCATTCTATCAAAAAGTTAGCAAAGTTAAATTCATTTTGTAAGGAAATTTAATTAAATATTCTAGTACTTAAACCATCGTATTTCCTCTTTAAACAATTGAGACGATTGTCCGTAGGCTAGATACAAGATTAGCAAGTAGATTGAAAAATATAGTCCTAGGTGATTTTACTTTTTCACAACCTATTGAATTGTTTACAGGAACACTGTTCGTGAAGCAACAGAACCATCCAGCATTTTTATTTCTTAAAAGTTTACAAATCATTAACGAAGAAATTAATACTCCATTTAGGTACTTTTTCAACAATTTGTTTTGAACATTTCCTTTTGACAACATTTCAAAGAAAAAATAAAACCGGTTTCATTAAGCATCGGTTTTAAAATAAAAGAGGAAAAATCAAACGAAAAATACGACAAGGGAAATACAAAAGAAATATTATCGAACTATATATATATACCTATACCTTGTATACCTTGGTAAGGCTGGTTATCAGGCTTTCGAGCTTCTGACGACCCGTAACGACAGCTTTCCGACAATGCTTTCCGAGACACGGAGATGATCATGATCAAAGATGGTCACCCATCAACGGACCAACCGCGGCAAGCGTAGCTTAACCTGATGGATCGATCCGTGCGGCTGTGTGGATTTACGATCTACCAACAACAGTAATTAAAATAATATCACTCAATAAACAACAGTAATAATTAAAACTGTTCTACAAAACATTATCACAACTGTTTGTGCTGGTATTTTCCGACATAAACTTAATGAGCAAAATTCCCACACATATTTTAGTATTAACAAAATCACTGAACACAGTACAATAATTATAATAATATTATGTAAACACAAGTTATTTTCCAGGAATGGAATTTCCCAAAACTAATTATAATTTAGGTGTCACGTCAACTTCGTACGAGCACCTTTGTTTCACATTTCGTTAATCAGTTCAAGTTTTTAAACAAATAAACAACAATTGTCAGGGATGAGCAACATTCTTATTAAATAAAAAGTACAATAGGTACATAAACACCACAAACACAACATCACTGTCCATTCTAAGGTTGCCTGGAAGAGATCGCGGATAGCGATAAGGCCGCCCATTGTATATTTTGTAGTATTTGTTATATATTTTTGTGGTGTACAATAAAGTATATATACTGGGTGTTAGGGTAGACACCGTTATCCTTGAAACTAGTGGTTTGGTGTCATCTATAATATACTTTTTATATGGGACCAACCTTGAAATCGCAAAAAAAAAATCTGCTGTTCCATACATTTGTGTTCACTTAAATCGACAAAATGTATGGAAAAGTTTAGTAGTACAGTTTTTTTTTTTTGCGATTTCAAATTTGGTCCCATAAAAAAAGTATATTATAGATGACACCAAACCACTAGTTTCAAGGATAACGGTGTCTACCCTAACATCCTGTATAAATAAACTGACGCCTTCTTGCCATATGCAAAAGCTACGGAACGCCACCAGCTACGATCCTTACATACTCGTTTTGCATCCTCTACGTTCACACATTGGTCACTACTGTCATACACGCACGCCGGTAGGGTTTACTAGCTGACCTTTCTGAACTAGAGCATCACCAATAAGGAACATTACTTGTTGTTGTGATCTTGTTCTCGTAGCTGTAATAATCTGTAGACGTCATTTATTTTTCGTTGCTTCCATAATATTCTTTTAAAGTCAGTATACTGACTTATATAGCATTTATATATATATCTCTATTATATTATATTGTATCTATTTGGTAAGTTTAAGTACCTACTTATTAATTTGCATCAATGACAACCCCATTTTTATGTCCACGCAATCATTGTCCATTCTAAGGTTGCCTGGAAGAGATCGCAGAAAGGGATAAGGCCGCCCATTGTATGTTTTGTAGTGTTAAATTTGTTTATTTTCGCTATGTATTTTCTGGTGTACAATAAAGTATATATAAATAAATAAATAAGGTATAAGTAAGTCCGTCCCGGCGTTTCCACTCACTCCTGCTTTGTAAATACTTTTTATTAGTCGCCTTTTTACTCATCCTCCGAACACGACCATTTGGTCATATCATCTGAGCATACTCTTTTCAATTTTCAGCATTATTCGTAGTTACACCACACATGCTTCGCAAGAAACGCATTTCCTCTACTCGAATTTGTTCGACTTACATGCCTAAAAAACTTAATAGAATAATAACATAAAAGCGAAGGTTTCCGGAGACCTCAGAAGACGGCATTCAGCATTGAGAAATAAACATAGAGATAACAATAACATTTATTTCTAAAATATTCAAATGAGGTAGGGACGTGGCTTCTCTTTAACATCCCTTAGGTCCCTACTTAACTTTTATCTGCTCTACAATAATGGTTTGTCGAATGTTTAGGTGTTATTGAACACATTTTACATAATAATTATTTTAAAGGTAAGATACCTTCCGACTTGTGCCTCATAGGCACAGCCAGGGAAAATAATTGTTAAACAAATTGACACCCTACGCCAATTTCCCGTGTTATAGCCATTTCATACAATTGTCAAAGAATCCCAGTTGTAATTTTAATTGACTACCAACTGACAAGAGTCAATTTGCTTAAAAAGTAATTTCACTGAATTTAGATAGCACAGTTGAAAACTAAATAAATCACCCTTAAATTGACCTCTACGAATATCGAGTCTGAGCTGTCTGAGCTGTCTGACGTATCCAAGACATGTGGACAGTGGAACAATCGGTATTAAGTAATTAATGTGTGGGAATGACAACGCACTAATTGGACGTCAAAGGTGACTAATGGTAAGAGTTTACCGATGTCATATTGTGGAACAATCCAGTGTTGTACGCAGAAAAAGCCGGATAACATCTTCTCATCTTTGAAACATCACGCTTGTAAGCCCGAAGGGATAGGCACAAGTGTGCAAAAGGACAGATAAATATTTATTACATTCCATGCATAAGCGTCATCCACGTGTCTTTCTAAGATAAGTACTATTTTATTACAATATTTAGCTCAGAAAGAGAAAAATACCACCTTATCACACCTCGTCACATAGAAGCAATCAAAACGATTTAAAGACCAGGGATACCTGAAACCTACAAAGAAAATAACCATTATATACCACTCCACTGAGACCGCACACGATAAACCATAATGACCCATCTCGCCGGTACCAAAAGAATTCAAATACCACTATTTTACTTTTTCAAAGACAGATAGGTATTGATAAAAATTCGGCCTCGGCGGAATTTTTCCGACATTCCCACAAGATCGTCCGCAATTACTGGCTTATCTTCTATGCGAATTTTCTGAGCGACTTTAAATAGCCATCATTTTCCCTTGTGGCTTGGCTTAATTCTCAAAAACGTTAGAGCTTCACCACACGATATGTTGCGGCACCGAACAGCAACTCTTCGCATTAAATTATATTTTAATCCATCCAATTAATAAAGAGTTAAGGAATAATAATGGTTCTGGTCCATTGTCGTTAAGCAAACCATTAACAGACTAAAACTACATATTAATACACTCGTTAGTATAGTGGCTAGCTTATGTATCTGGCATAAAGCATCTACACCCTTATTGCGTAATACACGATCAATCACATACTGAATCGTTTTGAAACAGATTGCTCATCCATTGCTTCACTACTACGTAAATAACACAATGAATGTTGTTGAACTGACAAAATTAAACAGATTAGTCTTAATCGTTTACGAAAATGTGTTACGCAATTAGCAGCGAATCGTGAGGATTCGAAACCTTGATCGGGTATCAGTTCTCTGTCAGGAAAATTTTAGTAACAGCCTGAGTTGGGACACTGCGGCCAAAATTTGACCAGAAGCATATTACCACCAGATTTTAGTCGGGCACCGCCGCCGCCGCGCCGCCGCTGCGGCATCAAAACAAAGTTGCGACGCCGCAACAAAACGTGTGGGTCGCCTCTTATAGTACAAAACAAAACGCGTTACATTTCTGTATGTTTGCCTGGTATTGTTACATACCGTTACCTCCGCCGAGTGCTGCAATGATATTGTATACTGCTTATACCTACATATTGCTCGTGCGCCCCGAAGGTTGCTGTTATTAAAAATGTTATGTAAATGAGAAGAAAAGTAAGTATGAAAGGAGTGTTGCTGTGTAGCTGAAAATGGCTCTCGTTTTCTTTACCGCAAAGGCAATTCAGGAAATTGCAATTAAATTATATTCATATTTTGTTTGCGACTATAGTTTGTAGCGATTTTGATGTCACATAAAATCCAGCCGTGCGATCGCCATATACACAAGATCCCGACATCAATCGTGGGGCAGTTACCCGCCAGACACAACACCCGTCTGGTCAGAGGATCCTCCCTTTTCAATAGAGGATGAATGAAATTTACACCCTGCTTCTCGTGCCTCTAAATTGGTGACCCCGGACATGAACGTCAACGTGTAACTACTTCAGGGTGACGTCATCATCATTACATGAAGGGGCAGGTAATTTACATGGGGTCTATTATACCTTTTATTATTATATCTTTTTACTCTGACACGACTTATAACCGCAAAAGAACTTTTAAAGGGAAATTACAGAGAAAAGATGATCGTAGATAGCTCAGACTAAGTAAAGGAAATGTAATTATTTCTACGACTTACACAACATAGCTACAGCTCTCTTTCAGGATTAGCGGATTTTTCCTCCTACCCGCTTTCCTCTGAAATATTTAAATTCTCATTAGTGGCGCCCCCTAGACATTAACAAGATACAACTTGATATTAAATTCCGTTTACTTTATTATTTTTGTATCATGTTACGAAATTAAAGAGATTTCTTTTCAAAGGAGTATTCCAATTTTAGATGAGTTGAGAAATTATTGTAGCTGTGTATTGGATGTTTTTTAAGAGCTCGTATAAATCAAACAATTCAAGATTTCACATTCTTTGAGCAATTTATTATATTGTAGACAAAAAGAAATATGAATATTACTCTGACTGACGTATGAGGGGCTCGTGACTGAATAATAACAGCGGCGGGTCGGTTCGTGGATGGGTGACCATCCTCGCGCCCCTTCCTTGCCTCGGAAAGTCGGAAAATAAGTTAAAACCGTTCGTCCCAGCTGTCATTTGTACATCTTTGACAATCGTTAGTAGTAATCAGAAGCCCAAAAGCCTGACAAGCAGTATTACCGAGGGGTACGGTGTTACCCAGTAACTGAGCTGTGGAGGTCAGATATGCAGTCGCTCCAAGTAAAATACTGGTATTCAGCTGCATCCGGTTAGACTGGAAGCCGACCCTAACATAATTAGGAAAAGGCAGATTGAGCTGCTTTTAGAAGGTTAAAATTTGACACCGCGTGGTGAGTCCCTAATTTCCTTGTCATGCTGAAAGAATAAAGTTATATTATTACTTTTTTTTACATTTTTACTTCATAAACCCGTATGAATCTACTTTAAAACCGTAATTCTGAAACACCCAAATTACATCTAGCTGCATCAAAAGTTTAAGTGGAAACATAATAAATGTGAAGTACCTACCTACATATAATGTTCTTGGTTGCCAGGTGGCTTCCGAAAGTTACTACGTAACTGGTTCTTAAATGTCGCAGAGGTTTTTAGCGCAACTTCTGTTCCGCGAGCATCTTTTGTTCCAAACTTATGTTTAACCAGGAAGATGCTTAAATCTTACTTATGTTATTGCTCGTTTTGCGATGGTGTGCTTTTTGTAAGTAGCAGTTTTTGATTGTCACTGGTAAGTGACAGTGCGTAATCAGCCCATAATGTTCCCACTGCTGGGACACAGGCCTCCTCTCAGTCAGAGGTGGGCCGTAATCCACCACGCGGGCCGGATTTTTTAGTTCTAGGATATGCTGGTTTCCTTACGATGTTTGCCTTCACCGTTTTGAGAGCAGTGGTGATGAAATAATTTACACAATGTAAAGAGTAAGTGAAAAAAAGGTTTTTTGAGGGCAGTGTTTTGTAACTAGGTGCTATTCTGTAAAAATCTGAACGTGAAAACTTGGGTGAAGTGAGGTTAAAGTCAGATGTCAATCGCTAGATTCCCTAGCGTCATGTAGGATGACAGTTCACTTCAAGCTCACTTCACTTATGTTTTCACGGTGAGGTTTTTACAGAATGGCACAACAGCTATGCTATTCTGTAACCATCTCGCCGTGAAACTTAGGTGAAGGGAGCGTGGAGTGAGCTGTCATTGTCATCGATACCTACTCATGCTAAGGCAGTGACAGTTCACTCCAAGCTCACTTCACCTAAGTTTTCACGGTGTGGTTTTTACAGAATAGCACAACAGTCTTTGGCCTCTTTTGAGGCGGAGTAATAAGTTATTTTGGAATGTTGAGTGGCAGAGTGAAGGCTTCATTACCTTCAACTGTCTTTATTAAGCCTTGTAGGTATAGGCCTTTACATCAATACCTGCAACCAATTATATAGAATGCGCGAACTCTCGTTCGACGTTTGCTATTTAAATTTTTTCCTTCAAAATTATCAAAATGAGGGACATTAAATGCCCCCAGGAGTAGTCACAATAAAACTTCTGTTGTAGGTATCTCGTTCAGTGTCCGTCAACCGATTAACCTAAATTTCTCAAATCTCTAAGTAGGTACCAAGTCATGAATAAGATTTTGGCCTAAATCCCCTAGCAACGTCCTGGCCAAAAATGTCAATGTCCTAGGGATAAATATGTGACGCGATAAACAAGTTTATGCCTCATAAATCTAGATCCCCCTATTTAGAAACCTTACATACGTTAGGTATAATATGTATCATGTAACCAAGCGGAAAAATAAACTGGTACAAATGCTATACAGGGTGTGATTTTATTACGCAGAACATTACATAACATCACAACTTGTTTCCCCGAAGGAATGGGCAGAGGTTTAGGTACCTATAGTACACCCAAACTCAAACTCAAACTTAAAGCATTTATTTCAATTAAACCATTTACAGGCACTTTTTAACTGTCAAAGAGTCGGCCAGTTAGTCAGAAAGTTGAAGGTAGTTGCCCATTCCAAAACGTAGATCTTATTTTGACAGTTATGTGTAAGTCCCATGCAATAGGGGGCGAGCCTATTGCCATGAACCGGCCTCAAATCTAGACTCCGGGCTGCTACTAAGAAATTCGAAATAGAAAAACTCAATAACACTGCCTGACCTGGGAATCGAACCCAAGACCTTGAGCTCAGCAGCGCTTTCGACTAGTAGACCAACGAGGCAGTACATGCAAGACACTGCAATGCGAGGCAATTTTATTACTTCTAACTATTGTGGGTGTACTATATATGTAGGTACAGTTCTGCCTAACTCGTCAGAGATTACAGTCGTGATGTTATGATGATGATGATCCATACATATTATAAACGAAAGTCGCTTTTCGCGTCTCCCTGTGTGATCGCATTGTTCTTCTAAATTTCGCAACGGAATTTGCGAAATTGTTTAACAAATCCTTCGAAAACTATACTGGATTTAAAATCTAATCCCATTATCATCTCTTCAACTGCCTAGCCTTTTCCCAACTATGTTGGGGTCAGCTTCCAGTCCAACTGAATGATGCAGCTGAATACTAATGTTTTACATCATTGAATATCTGACTTCCACAACCCAGTTTCTGGATAACACGATACCCCTTGGTAAGACTGGTTGTCAGACTTTCGGGCTCAAAATCGAAAGCCCAACGCTCAGTATTACTCGCAAGTTAACAAACACACCCTGTATATCTACGTCACGAATATTATTATTATTTCGATCTATTATTAACACATTCGTCATGGTACATCTGGCACATCATCTCGATTGAATACATTTCGATATCCTGGAACTAATGTACACATTTCTAGGAAAATTTCCCTTACATTAGGCGCAGGGAAGCCGTACCCGTTTATAATAAATATCTATTGATATTTTGTTAAGGGCGAGGCAGAAGTTTTTTGAGTTAGTAAAATAAATGATGTCTACCTACCTTTTTTTTTAAGGTTGGGAAATCATCAGATGACCCCTTGCCTGTTGCCAAGGTCCCGGTATCCTTCGGACTTCCCCGCAACCCTGGCAGGAATGATGTCTTGCTGAGGGTATTTTGTGGGTAAGATTTAATTAAGGATTGGTTTTCACATCTCTTTTTATCTACATCCGTTTGAAACATCGAGGAACCACTTTTGAAGCATGACCTACCAAACAAAAAAATCAATTGATAATTGGCAGAGTCATGGCGTAACAAAAATACAAAAAAAAACATACTGTCGAATTGTGAACCTCCTCCTTTTTGAAGTCGATTAAAAATAAAAATAAATATTAAGTAGGAATGTTATTTAGGAAAAACAAAATGATAGTAAACTCAATAATTTTAATTTTACCTTACATTTTTCAACTTATCACAAAAGCTCAAGGATTTTCAGAATCATCATTATTTTTATATTGTAATCGCAAACCTGCATAATTATATCAGGCAGTTCTAACTTAATTTAATTTTATTTATTTATTTATTTATTTATATATTCTTTATTGTACACCACAAAAATATATAACAAAAAAACAATAACAAACACTACAAAATATACAATGGGCGGCCTTATCGCTATCCGCGATCTCTTCCAGGCAACCTTGGAATGGACAGTGATTTGCGTGGACATAAAATGGGGCTGTCGTATGTGCAAATAATAAGTCTACAATATACTAAAATAATAAAATATACATAAATATCCTAAATAATAATAGATACATACATACATACATACGAAATAAGTATATAAGCAACGAAAAATTAATGATGACTATAGATAACTACACAGTTACGAAAACAAGATCACAACGACAAGTAATGTTCCTTAACGAGTCTTTTAAACACTAGTATCGACTGCGCGCGTTTTATTTCTACTGGCAAATCTAATTTAATCTTTAATTTCGAACCTTATAGACCATTTGGTTAGTATACACACGACTTAGAAACTAATGTTAGTACTTAGTACTTAGTACTTACATCTACCAGAAAAACAATACAAACTATTAATTACTACGCCACAGTGGTATGTAGGCGTATCCAATGTCCCAGTATAGTAATCTAAACCTATGTATTTATACTTTATCTGCTTCGCCTCTGACACCCTAGAAAATCTCCGTCCGTCAATTCAACCCTACTTTGTTCTGATCTAAATCTCCTCATTAAGGTCAACTTAAGCTATATCCCATCATTTCCTCTTCCAATCCTACATATAATTTTATTTATGTAAAGGTTTTTATGTTTGTTACTCAATCACGCAAAAATGGCTGAACGGATTTGGATGTATACACACAGACCTGAATTTACACATAGGATACTTTTTATCCCGGTACTACAATCGAACAAGCTATTTGGTATACAGGCAAATAACTTACTACTACTTTAAACAAACAATTTTGTGTGTGTTTTCAGTAGTCAACAATCCTGTTACGTCACTCTCATATGCCAAAAAATTAAATTACACACACAATAAAAACGAATTTTGGCAGTGTAGCGGAAAATGAATATATTTTGCCTGTATACCAAATAGCTTGTTCGACTGTACGTTCCCGTGGGATAATTTCTGACCACAACGTGGGCGGAGCCGATGGCACAAACTAGTGTGTATATAATTACATAGTTTGTGTACAATGGAACTCTGCCTTTAATTGACATCAGAACTAATTGAAGATTAGCCACGTTCCTCGGACTATGGTCTAGCTTAGCTGTAGTGGTAATTGCATGCCTGGATTAGCGCTGTGTGCTTAATGGTGGAAATTGACGGCAAAGAAAACCTGGATGTACCTATTATTTTGAGGTTAGGACTTGGAACATTATCCGAATCGAGATTTGTAAAGAAAAAGAGACTGTTTTTTATTAACTTTTCGCACTCAAAAAGATACAAAGGCGGACTTAATGCCTTAGGCATTCTGTTGCCGTCAACCAAGGTTGGTGAAGAGGCTAGATGGCAGGTGCTCTGTTTGAGAGGAACAAAGATATTTATTTTAAATTGATATTATATCTTATGTCTCGAGGTTGTTTGAGGAGCTCGTGGCTAAGTAATAACAGCCGCTCGGGTCGATCCATCAGGTTAAGCTACGCTTGCCGGGGTTGGTCCGTGGATGGGTGACCATTTTCACATATCGAGACTCCTCCGTACCTCGGAAAGCACGTTAAGCCGTTGGTCCCGGCTGTCATTTGTGGATCTTTGACAGTCGTTACGAGTCGTCAGAAGCCCGAAAGTCTGACAACCAGTCTTACCAAGGGGTATCGTATTAACCAGTTACTGGGTTGTGGAGGTCAGATAGGCAGTCGCTTCATGTAAAATACTGGTATTCAGCTGCATCCGGTTAGACTGGAAGCCGACCCCAACATAGTTGGGAAAAGGCTAGGCAGATTGGATTATATCTTATGTCTCAGACCAAATAAAAAACCAAGACAGACCGCTGTCAACAGTGACGTGAGGTGACGTTTCGTAAACATGTGTGCACATATTTTGGTGTAGTTTGATTGTAAATGTGTGCGTTTGAGCGTGTATGCACAGAGCGGTGGTGTAGTTTTGGCATGCTTCACTGTATTGTTCGCAGTGCTCTGTCTTGGTTTTTTATTTGGTCTGAGTCATAAGTATCATAACGCATTATGATAAAATAGGTTTTTCTTAGGAATACTAATACCAGCCTATTATGTATATGTTTCACTGCAGGGCAAAGGACTCCCTGCCAGGGTTGCAGGAAAGTCCGAAAGGGATACCGGGACCCTGGCAACAGGCAACTGAAGGAACACGGGTGGGTTTTAGTCAGTAAAAGTCTGACACGCCCTTCCGCTCCGCCAAGAGCGGGAGAGAAAAAAAAAAAGGCAAAGGACTCTTCTGATACAGAGAAGCCACGAGCATCGATCACCGCGCTTGCTTCAGACGGGTTGGTGATTTCAGATTTATATCAACTATAGCTTTTGGCCGCGGCTTCAACCGCCTGGATGTACGGACGGAAAATATCCCACGGGAACATACCACCGGAATTAAAGTACCCTATGTGTTAATCCAGGTTATAAACTACCTGTGTGCTTTTCATCCAAATCCGTTCAGCTGTTATTTCGCCAATCTGGAACATACATCCAGACAAACGGACAAAAATTCTAAAAACTATTTTTTCGACATCAGACTCATTCCCATGGCTCGTAGAAATTTCATTTTTTCAAAAATATGCAATTTACAGTGTTCTTCTTACACACTTGAACAGACTTCGCTACTATTTTATCATACACTAGCTGCGCCCCGCGGTTTCACCCGCGTAATCCCGTGGGAATATCGAGATAAAAAGTATCTTATGTGTTAATCCAGGTTACAAACAATCTGTTTGCCAAATTTCATCCATATCCATTCAGTAGTTTTTACTTGCAAGAGTAACAAACATCCATCCATCCATCCATACTTACAAACTTTCGCGTTTATAATATTAGTTAGATAAATAAGTAGGCCAGTTAAGGCCAGTTTTCCTCACGATGTTTTCTGGTCAGTATAGTGTCCAAGAATAGAAATAGTCACATTGGTACTTGCCTGGATTGGAACCCACAACCTCGTGCATTAGAGGCGAAGCCTTAACCACTGGGCAATCACGACATTTCTACATATGAAATGGTAATTCTTACCACTTTCAAGTGTTGAGATACTCAACCTACCAAGCCTCACCATGTAACGGTCACACCAGGGCAGGCACATAGATCACACTCTCAGTACGTATTTCATCTGCCAGGGTTGCGGGAAAGTTCGAAAGGGATACCGGGGCCCTTGGCAATAGGCAACTGAAGGAACACGGGTGGGTTTTAGTCAGTAAAAGTCTGATACGCCCTGCCGCTCCGCCCTAGAGCGGGAGAAGTCATTTGATGAACACTCAAAAAAAAAAGTACGTATTTCATACCATGTCGCCACATACACTCTTCGACATGGTTACAATTTCAGCGACATACCCCTTAAATACCAAAGTAGTATAATAAATATTATCTTTAACACTTCTATGACATCTTCGAACAAATATTTCCAATGAACTATTTCGACTATTGGAACATGTTAGTAAGAATCAGGAACTCGAGCGTATACGAACGAACAATATGTTATCGAATATAACCTATGTATTTAATAGGTCTTCCTTCAGTAATCCATTCACCGGTCTATCTTAGGTTGTTGTATTTGTTGTGTTTTAAGCAAGATCTACTCCTGTCCTAGCCTGAGTTTTCGCTTATTTGAAATCTGGAGGGTCTAACACGAACGCGCGACATACCTAAAGGTAACATAAACTCGATCGTTATTTGAATCGAAAATACTACTAGGAATACCGTAGCATTTTAGTTTAAATTTTTGTGTGAAGCACAGTTAGTATCACCCATAGATCTATATGAATAAAGTCTTAAAACTAAGTAAATATTTATTTATAAACTAAGTAAAATTAAGTAAATATTATGTGCGAACCACCTGGATGGATGGTGGATGCGCTAGGGTGGCCCGCGAAATTCAAATTTTCTTACGTTTTTTGCAATTTGCAGGTCAGTATCAGGTTGTATGTTGATCTAAATATTATTAGCGGCCGTAACAAATATGGATTTACAGAATTATAAACATTAGAATCAGCAATACAACTCTCTAAGTTCATGTAAGTGTATTGACTGACGATTTCATGAAATTTTCATTCAATGCACTTACATGAACTTGAGTTGCGAATCAACCTTAATAGCTGAACGGATTTCGATGGAAAGGTACCAGACAGAGTTACTTTCGCATTTTATTAGTCATAATGTACAATATCTTCCACTGATAGAAGAAATCCAATCCAACCAAACAGAAACACAAAATATCTAAGGATGATCCACTGATCATAAATATTCACAAAATAGGCACGTACATTTGATCACGACATCGATTAGTGCGGAGCCTCAATAAGGAAAAAATCAAGGCTCTGCTTCTATTGGTAGGTCGCCTGTTTGTTTATTCCAAACGAGCGCCCCCGGAAATAAGTCTGGATAGAGTTCCATTCGCTTTGATGAAAGTGACGAGAAAGATGAGATATTGCTCTGCGGATACGTTTTATGCCTAAAGCCAGCTGATACCTACTAGAATCTAGTTTTGGTTTGATTGTAATTGTGTTGGTTAGCTACGATTTGCGCTGAGCGACCTTGTGTGGTTATCAAAATTCATTTTGTGACTCAATCTTGTAGGGTTTGTGTGAAGTTGGAAAAAACGTTACAGTGCGTTCATTATAACTTGTCCCGTAACGCAATTGGTAGCTCTGTTCTGCCAATCCCCATTTTGAACTCTATTAGTATTAAAACTAAGCTGCAGGGGGACAAGGTTTAGTGAACGATCTGTACTCAAAGATCACACACTTTTGAAAGCCGATTTTTTTTCGAAGGCAACGCTTTTCACACGTTTGAAACACTGATCCTTTTGAATCATCATACATCTAATAACTGACTGTAATTTTAGGATTCATACCTTGTTCTATTATATCTGCCTGTAACGTTCCCATTTCTGGGACACGGGCCAAGTGTGAGAAGGAGTGGGCCGTAATCCACCACGCGAGCCAAGTGCGAGTTGGGTTTTTGGTTCTAGGAAATGCTGGTTTCA
Organism: Lithophane ornitopus; assembly: GCA_948473465.1. Lineage (NCBI taxonomy): Eukaryota > Metazoa > Arthropoda > Insecta > Lepidoptera > Noctuidae > Lithophane > Lithophane ornitopus. Next base: position 11,925,143 of record OX419622.1, on the reverse strand, counting down.
TCACGATGTTATCCTTCACCGTTTTGAGAGCAGTGGTGATTAAATAATTTATCAAAAGTTAAATGCCCGCCTCCTTTAAACTTACGACATACAACTCGTAAGTCGCGGCCGATTTTACTAGGCCCCCGCGGCTCACCTTGTTCTACCAACGCAATATTTAAAACACTTTCCCATTAGACAAATAAATCTGAATATAAACACCAAAATAGGCACAAACCTTGTCCCCAATCATTCTGCCCCTTACATACTCTATGAACCAAAGCGCGTCGGCAAAGATTACTGTTTACCGAGCTTCTCAAGCCCAAGATTAAGGCGAGCGACGTCAGTTAGATACATTAACTGAACGAACCAATCAAATTTTTAATGTTGCTGACTGATTTACTTCAAATAAAAAACGTTTTCATGGAAATAGCGTAATTATTTTTTGATGAGATTTTCTGTTGGCGGTTTAAGGGAATTAATTTGATGCAGTGTTATCTAACGGAATTCATCACATAGGCACCCAGATCTACAACATTATCGGACCTGGCCTTTTACACTTTCTGCTGAGTTTATGATGAGTGAGCTTCATCCTAGCTAACTAATATTTAATTTGATGTAAGGATTAATTAACAATTAATTTAATGCAGTGTTGTCTAATGGAGTTCTTTTGAATATTATTTGAAGAACAAGCATATAGGCTCCCAGGTCTTCAACATAATCGGACCTTTTTAACTTTCTGCTGATCTGGTGAAAATGTGTTTTCTTCTGTTAACTTCGTTTTCATCATGAGTTATTTCAGCTGATATTTCCAGTATTAAAGAAAATATTCTGGACCTAAGTTAATACATTACCGCTTCGTTATCTATCAAACGTATACGGCCTAGCCAAGTTAATCGAATCAAATTCGCTAACGCAGATGGTAGAGGCAAAACGAAGAAAATTAAACTCTATACTTATGACAAGTAAGGTTGAATTTACATGTGCAACTTTAGATTTTCAGTACATTAGTCCCTGGATGGCCATAATTACGTACATATGTGTATAGGCTCAAAGGGAACTTGGAAAACCGAGATAACTCAAATAAAAAGAGACAGAAATATAGGTAGTTATCTACTGTTGTCCATCAATATAATATTTATTACAATTATGTTTAATTACTATAGTATTGACAGTACATGACTAATTGACCACTGGTAGTTACAAGTTACAGTAGCAATGGCTTTGATATTGACAACTCAACAACATTCATTACGTTGTTAAGCAGATACATTTTCGAGCATATAAAGCAATGGATTGGCAATATACTTCAAAATCATTCAGATTGTGATTGAAAGTGTGTTACGCCATTAGGGTGCAAGACCAGCCATTAGGGTCAAAGCAGAATTTACAAGACTACATTAAAAATTCAATGATCTAATTTCACATTATACTTAATATTCTCTCAGAAAAATCCTCTTTGGCTTTACATATGCATAGTATTTTATTGCCTTTGCCTCACAACCGTCTTTTCTTTGCGAGACAAAGTGCAGCGAACATCACTCACTTTTCACCGCAGACTTATTCTGACTGACGTGACGGATTGGAACTCGAAGACAATGGCGTATTACGTATTCTATGTTGGGAGGCACTTTCGTTGTTTGATGTAGATGTGAGATATTGCGTAGTTTTTGTTATGTTGTTATCTAAATGGTATTGCGAATAAGGAGCCTTTGCCGAGAATCAGCGTTATGTTGCTCTGACGATTTTGTAACGTAGCATAGCATTTTTCTGAACAGTGATGTCTGGTTCCGATACTTTTAATGTAGGTACCTATTTTTAATCAGATAGGATCTAAAGATTATCTTTGTTGCCAAAGGATGAATGCTTAGCGCTCCACGGGGCCTAAACCGGCCACATTAGCAATTTATCTAAAAGCAGTTCAATTCCTGAATCCCAGCTGTCATCAGCTATTCCTCTAATTTGACATAAAAGCAATTCATATTTTGTGGAATATTTTACGAATCTCCATAGAAAACTGTCAAACAGATGAATTACTTCGATATATGAATTACACGCAGACTGAGATGAATTGTCAGTTGGTGACATTTTACGATGATTCATAATATTTTCATATTATGATTCTGCTAAAGTGACCGTTTTAAGCCCCCAGATAAACGTAGGCTACGTACGCGTACGCTCAATATGCATAAAACAAAACATTAATGTAAAAGTAAAGGTTAGGTAGGTACAGTCACGGACTTTAATTGATAAGCCACCTTCAAACTTTTCAATTTTACAGTTTCATACATTCACGAGATTACACGAGATTATACGATTAAACACGAACTCAAACCACACGCTCGTAAACAAGATGACAAATAAATTACTTATAATCGGAAATAGTCTTATCCATAGAGTTTGACTAATAAGTTCTCAATGATAAAAATAAATAAAATGTTGCATTAAGGTAATCCAATCTATTTGATACTGACCTCCTTTGAATCAGAGCTCATTAACTCGGTTATTCTGAAAACATAACTGAAGACAGTGACAGTTGAAATGTCGATGTCAGAGACGTTAATTTCGAAGTTGCCGAAATGACTATTAATATTTCTCCGTACGCTAACGTTACTATCGCTACGCTTAAACAATTGTTGCTAGGTTACTGTTGCTAGACCTGCAATTGGTTGACTTTGGGTAGTCACTCTGCTGTCAAGTTTGTAGTTCTGGCTCTCAGGTTAGCCAACCGGTAAAATTATTAAATATAATTTTCTTCTACTAATACGAAGACATTATGACTTTCCGTGTCGGGAACCAAATAAACCCGCCAGGTGGCTCATCAATTAAAGTCCGTGACGGTACCTAGTGTCACGTTATATAATTTTAATCATTTTTACCTACATACAAAAAATATGGGTAAAATTAATTTAATAACATTTTTCGAAGTGGGTAAAAATATAGTGTAGTGCACCTAAAAGTTTATAAAGTTCACAGAGAAATACATTTTATAAAATCTTTAAATTCATATATTCGCTGACAGACACCGCACAGGCTGGACCGGTGAACCTAGAAGCATAACATTTTGCACAAGAGTTTCATAAGCGAAAATGAGTACGAAGGAAGGATTTTTGAATATTAACCCCCTAAAGGGGTTATATGCGATGAAACTGTATGTATAGAAAGTCCTAATTTTTGCCGATGGGACACACATACACATACTTTAAAAAATCTTAAATTCATTCAATTATTCACTGACAAACAACGCACAGCTTGAACCGCTGCGCCTAAAAGCATGAATGCCTTATTTGACGAAGATGAGCAGTAAGGAAGGATTTTTGAGGATTCATCCCCTAACGAAGTTAAACAGGTTTTAGGGGCATGAGGAACAGGGTGTAAAGTTCACTCATACTCCATAGAAAAGAGAGGATCCTCCGACCAGACGGGTGTTGTGTCTGGCGGGCAACTACCCAACGATTGATGTTGGGTTCTCGTATATATGTGCACTGCACGGTAAACTTTAATTGCGCGATGCAGGATTTATGTGACGTCTGTCTGACGTCAGGTCTTTGATGCGTAGTTCGCATGTGGCGATGTAGATACCGGCACAAGGTTATGAAAAGTATGAAAGTTCGTAATATTTAAAGATTGAAAAATGTAAGTTGGTACTTAGACTTCTGTTTATAAGTAAAAGTTAGTTGTATCACCATTTTTTCTAAACTCATCCCTTAAGGCACACAGGGTGCACTGCTTAAAACAATAAAATACTATACGGTACTAAACTAGAGATTAATGGAACGGTTTAAAAAATATTATTATAATTTTGATGCACACATTGCACACCCTCTACGTCCGCAGTCTGCTCAAACACTGTTCCAAACACAAAATCGTTCACTCCTACCAAAAATATCGGTCCCTATTCGAAAATAGAACTGCGAATAAAATCTTAAAAATTCAAAATAGACGAGCTCGGCGCAGCGCTGTTATTTACTCAGCGTACTCGCTGAAGTATCGCATATGACTGAATTCTCTTTGAAGTCTCCGCGACTCAAGTAATGCTATTTTCCCAATCACTCTGTGAAAGGCATCGTTATTACATTGGTTCGTCCGTGTACAGCTTAACTGTGTTTTTTTTTAAACAAATCTTCTATTTTCTAGTTTTTAAACGTTACGATTGTTTTTCAGCGACTTTAAGCGCTTTCAAAGTTTATGTGGATAGCATTTTACAGCGCTTTTGTTTATCTGTTATGAGGTACGGTCACAATGTTTTTTGTGAAGTAAATTACAATCTGCTTTGAATATTCTGCACATAGATTAGCGGAAATTGTAAATAAATAAATAAATAAAACGCAGACTGAAAGACATAATAAAAAACATGAACCTGCTTTCTGGGAACTTTATGGTTGAGCAGATTGAGACTCACTAAGTCAATAGTCCATTTCATAACTGACATTTTAAGGAAAATTGATGCAAAATTATCATCAATCAAGGCCTTTGGCTTTACAAGTACGAGGTAAATATTTTTCAAGTAGAGAGTCAAATGGGTTAGTCAAGATAAAAATAGTAGATCAACAAGAACTTTTGGGAAAAGCTAAAATCATTTTCAAAGTTTGATAAAGCGCTTCTACTTTCCAGCTTCAATATTTTTATACCCGCAGTCTCTGTTTCAAGCAATTAATCTGTGCAACGCATTTACGAGATGGTTCCCATCTTTTGTGGGAGAAATGAATGGCATTAAAGCGAGACCATTTCACCACCCGAGTGGGGGATTGTTATTATGACATTAATAAATAGATGAAAACTTAGTTCCCCAACCTCCCCGACGCGGGAAGTGCATTTGCGAGGCAATTAATTCATTTTCTCTACTCTAACATAAATGCAGATGTTGTTCGTGGAACTACTTGATACTTCAAGTAATTTCGGAAGTAAATTATCTTTTGGAATTAGTTTCTAAGTCAAAAATATTTTTAATATGTATTACGTATTCTACTTAATAAAAAATTTAAATTCATTGTGAGCACTAAAAGGAAGGATTTTTGATAATTCATCTCCTAAAGCGATTAAAATATGGTATGAAAGTTTGTCCTTATTTAAATTCGTATTACATGCAAAAAAAAATCCCATTGAGCATACATTCATGGGTAAGAAACATTGGCAGCTTGAGTTTTTTTATTCTCTCGCTCTCTCTCTCTCTTGTCAGTAAACCTTATTTCTATTCACAACAAAAGTTCATTTTTATGACAGTTATCTACGCTAACAGCCAGCAGCTATGAATTATGGCATGATGAAAACAATTAAATAATCGTGTAAAAAAAATACAAATAAAAAAAGTTAATCATAATTCAAATAATTATGTATTGAAAAAGGAATAAATAATTCAAATAAAAATTACAGAAATTGTCCTACAGTTTTCACAGTCCTTATAACTTTTGACGTCTAAATCCCGCCGTCTGTGTCCCAGCTATCCAGAACTCCATACGAACACAATAAAAACAAAATAAGTTCGCACACAGGACAAGTTTCTGAATGCTTGAATAGGCAATTGCACAATCCTAGCATCCAAGCTTTGCCTGACTGTACTTCGTTTCTCGCTCTACTTTTTATTTTTACTATAAATCCGATGTATTTTTGTTGTGTTCATGTTTTATTCTTTACTTGGTTTTCTGTTTACATTACAGTCGTCTTGGAAAAGTGTATGATTGATTTTTTATTGTTTTCACCAGAACTTGGGCCATATAGACAGCACAGCATTTAGGAGTGGGCTCGCCCGGTGAACCTAGAGTAAATTTGTATAGTTACCGAAGTATGATGAAAGATGTGCCAGTGAAAAGTCAACTAAAAAGTTGAAAGTTTCATTGCTGTAGGTGGCAGCACTGAGACTTTAGGTTTATAACTTTGTAGTTGACATTTTACTGGCACATCTTTCATCATACTTCGGTTACTACAAAAATTTACTCTAGGTTCACAGGGTCTTACTTAATTTTCGTACACAAACAATTTATTTTGTAGCAAAATAGCCTAAATATTTCTGACTTCATTAACGCCTTAGTGTGAAAGAATGTAAAGTATCCTTTGATACCAAAATAGTATTTTTCGCTCCGAAAGGTGCGATGAGGTATGGGTGAATTTTCAAAAAGGATCCGATTTGCGCAAACTCATTACGTACCGAGTTTATAACTTCTTAGATTTATTATCATTTGTAACATTATGGAACTAACGGAACAACTTGTAGAAGTGACGAAAAAGATTTTCAATCTTTACTTCATCGTTTTCTGTGTTTTGTGCAAAAGTGCGAATGGAATGCGCTAATCTTTTGTTTTTTTTCGTGCTTGGTGTTCTTTTTTCAGAAATTGTAAGATTTTGGCATGTTGGAGAAGTTATTCAATCATAGACTTCGTTCATTGGACTTTTGAATATTACCTAATAAAAACCTTGTTTAATAATTGATTGGCCAAACATTGACCTAAAGAACAATTGCATGAAGTTTATTATATAAAATCAAAGAAAGTAATTTGAAGCGAAAGCACCAAAGTTCGATCGTTATAACAGCCAATTTCTACGTAAATTAGAAGGTAATCGAATTATTTTGACAGTCCCTGCGAGACGCGGATTGAATTCAATTAGGCAAGATATTGCGTTTACTTAGTCTCAGCCAACGTTGAATCTACATACTACAACCAATATGGCGAAATTTTGGGCTAATTAAATTTTCACACCACCTGCTCGATCATTTCAAATTATATGTGATGCAAACCTAACCTAAAGTACGACATTAAAGCCCTAGGGGGGTTGATTTCATAATAACCCGCTTTTCAACAATGTGATTTGAATTTGGAAAATACGTACCTTTGAAAAGTTTACAAAAAACCAAAACGAAAATCGGATTGTTTTTTATTACGTCGCAGAAGGTGTGAAAAGTAGAACATTCTCCTCGAGGATAAAGGTAAGACACCAATAAGCCTCAGGAAAATACTCTACTTTCTTGGAAGAGCTTGAATTCCTCTCTACACTCAGGAATCTAGTTTTAACTCCCTTGCTTCGCTCAGGAGTTAACTCTGAACACGCTTCGCTCGTGAGCACTACAATCCGTCGTTCCGGTCAGGATTCAAACTAGCGCCTAAAGACTTCAGCAAATTCAGGTTCTTTATTTGAAATAGCTAGGCGAATAGCTTTAATACTCTTGCTAGCCTCGGGTCGTAGGATCCATAATCTCACATTATTAGAAAATAGCCCAGGAAATCTTATTTCTACGGAAGATGAGATTAGTCTTTGGTCAAATTATCCCCTTAGTGAATAATCTAGGTACTATTTGTCTTACTAAAGTTGGATCGAAAATTAAATGAACAATGATCGTTCGACGATGAAATGACCACAAAGTGGAAATACTTATTAAATACTTTTATTGAAATTCAGACGTAGTAATTTATTCGTTAATAATATTTTTTAAGCTAATTCTTGATCTTGTGTTTATGCCATTAATACCATAGCATACATGTTAGACATGTCATCTTTATTTTTCGTATCAAATGGTGATAGCGTTCATGCTGTTCAATCGAACCCACTCGTAGCACAAGTTTATTATTATTCAGCTTCGATGCCGTGGTTACCAAAAAAAACCGGCCAAGTGCATGTCATACCATGCACAATGAAGGGTTCCGTAGTTGGGATGAATTTATAAAACAAACTTAACATTGTAATTGAAAAACTTGTTCTCCGATACAGAATGTATGGGAGAACATGTTTTTACAACTGCAAATTTAAGTTGGTCGATTATAACTCGGTAACTTGTGGAGCCTACGAAGCGGTGTCTTCTCACTTTATTCTCTCAGACTCACATTATTTTTAAACGAACTTTCCAAAGATACCCCACACCATGGGATTGACGAGAAAGAAAAAAACCATCCCCACTTTACGTGTAGGGGAGGTACACAAATACGATTTTTTTTACCACGTTGTCGGCGTCGTTTATATGAATATCCATACCAAATTACAGCTTTCTAGTACCAACGTTCTCTGAGCTAAGCCGCGGACAGATGGACAGACGGACAGACGGACAGACGGAGACGGCGAAACTATAAGGGTTCCTTGTTGACTACGAAACCCTAAAAAATAGCAAAAATAAAAAAAGATGCGGTGAAAAATTATTACTATTGCCCTAAAAATAAACAAACCAATCGCATTGCCTTCTCTAAATACACACAGTTTACCCCAACTTGGTTGCCAATCTTCCAACAGCATTAAGCACTATTGATTTCCTCGGGTTTGCTTGCACACTCCTACTAAGACGTCTCAGCACCAAAACGGTATCTGCTCACGATAATTGGATTTGCGACAAATAATATGGAAGAAAAATATTACTGTCCGCTTTCCGTGTTGTTGGGCAAATTATTGTCAGATATTGTTAAGAGGAAACGAGATTGTCCGTTCATAATCATTGAGGTAATTCTAGAGGTCCTTGTTCAGCAATTAACTTTTTTTTTTTTACAATCACGGTTTACGGTACGAAATTTATTTCGCTCAATAAGAATATAATTCTTTATTATTCAGTTCTATGAGGAAAAACATAATAATTAAGATAACCGACGGTCTCGCTTGGTATAAACTAAAATTAAGTTATGAAAAAGGACAATTCAAACATTATTTAGGTGGTGCTTTAATAGTCTAATAAAAGTTGGAAGTGATTTTGAATCCTTAATGATTTTAGGTATAGAGTTATAGAGTTCAGCCCCCTCATAAACTATAGTCTCATCTAAATCAAGCAGATTTAACAACTAAGCAACACCTTTAATTAATACACGAAGCCATAATTTAATTTGATTTATATAGAACCGATGATTAACTTACAAATTAATATTATATCAAGCCACTACTAATTGGAAACAACTTAACGAGTAGGTAATTATAAATATTGCCTTAAATTTGGAATTTGTCAGGAGTACTGTCTTAATTTGAGATAAAATTAGATTTTAAATTAGGTTTTTTTAGGTTAGGAGATGCAGACAGGCATCCCAAAAAAGGTAGAAAATATCACAACAATTATAATAATACCAATATTACCTACATAGGTATGATAAGATAGTATCAGCTGGACGATTGTGGCCAAAGATCAAGTAAGATTGCGATTAGACAGGCCTATATTCTTCAATGGACGGTTAATGAGGATGATAGGGCTTTACCAAAACGTATCATCGATTCCCATCAACTCAGCCTATCGCATGTCACTACTGGGGGCCTTAACTGGCCACATTAGCAATTCCTCTAAAAGCATAGTTATTTTCCTGAATCCCAGCTGTCATTAACAATTCCTCTAATTTGACACAAAAGCAATTCATAATTTGTGGACCATTTTTCGAATCTCCATAGAAAACTGTCAAACAGATGAATTATTTTGTAATATGAATCGCACGCAGATAATATTATGAATTGTCAGTTTGTGACGTTTTACGATGATTCATAATATTTTCCTATTGTGATTCTGCCAAAGTGACTGTTTTAAGCCCACTGGACATAATATGGACTCCCAGGCTGCGCCACAACACCCGGTCCTCCGCCTTCCACAACAAGTCTGTCCCAGCTACCTTTTTAAAGTCGTCGGTCCATCTAGCTGGGAGGCGTGCCACACCACGCTTGCCGATACGCGGCTTCCCAGCTATAAGAATATTGAATCTCAATGACACATGACAAGCACAAATGCTTTTCACTTCTACTTCCAACGACTAGACCCCCATACAATGTTCAATTCAACAACTATTCTCAGAAACAGGGTCTCAATAATACCTACACATTATGTAGTAAACGGTTTCGATGATTACACACGTTTTCGGTCGCCGGCGGCTCAGTGTGATTTGTCAAAGCCTCTTATCTGGCTACCTATCGAGCATTTGTTCTCAAAACAACAAAAGGAAAAAAATATTCTCTATCATTGCGAAAAAACAGATCAGTGGGCACGAGGGAAATAAAGTAGGGGAAGGTGCCCATCTTCGTTCGTTTCATCTTGAATTACTAGATGTTTTTGATAAGGTTCACGACTTCTCGTATATTTGATCCCACCAAAAACATTTAATATAAAGTAGGTTTCTAAGACTCACGTAACGGTTTCACTATTAAAAAGTTATTCGATCTAATGTAAATGTAAAGAGCCAAGCCCCTAACTCTACAAGGCCTAACTCTAAAAACCTTAGATCGTCAAAATGTATGGCTGGGCCGTTTGGCGGCCGTCGCACAGACACTCCTATGGGCTTATGGTAAAGAATTAAGTCACTGGACTTTAATGTTGTGTCATGCAATAGTTCAATGGAACCACCAAACCATACATTTCGACCAAGATCTAAAATTTGTAGAGTTAAACTTAATTGTGTTTTATAAGTCTGACAATTTGAGCTCTCTATATGGGGGTTTAAAAATACGACGAAACGCTTCGAGAAAGGTAGGTGTAGTACCCCCTGCTTATTGTGTTTGGCTCGTCTTGGCGGATATTTTTAATGTTTATGTTTATTTTTCTTTGTATATAAAGGCAATACGTCGTCTTTATCAGAAGAGGTCTTATTGTCTTTTATTATGCGTGGGTTTGCGGGCTAGGAGATGTAATTATATGGGAATGAACAATAATGTAAACGACGTTCCACCGAGTACGTGAGGTGCGAGCGCAGATCAATCAACTCACTGCCCTGCCAGGGTAGTCACTATGATCACCAATACCACAGTCGCCATTAATCCTTGCCGGTTTCGATCCATCTCCGCGATCTTCCAATAATTTGGCGGGGGTTCGCCTCCTCAGTACTCGGGGTTGACAACTGTCACAATCGTTCGAAAATCCACTCCGTAAGTTTAGCGTCGTAAAATCTTTAGACGCGCCGTCATATATGTTCCTTTGTTTTGTAGCTACTGGGCGGTGCGACGGCCTTGTGAAATGACTCGAGTTACACAGTTTAGTCATATAAAATGTGTAACTCGAGGCATGTCACAGTAGGCCGGCCCGCTGGTTACTAAAACAGCCTGTCTCAGAGGTGCACGGGGGTGGTGCGATCGGTAAGATTGTTGAAGGTTGTGTGGCCTTAATAAACATGTTCGTATGAATCTTATTAGTAAAACACTAAAGTGGCGCATTCAGCTATATTTGCTACCCGACTGACTTTAATCATATCACTCTACATTCTACATGTACACGCGGCTACACATCAAGCTATACAATTCCAGTTTATGATGATCTCTCATTGTATAGGATTTTCGTACAATGTGAGGTCAGCTTATACTGGACACATATAGCTTGATGTGTAGCCGTGTATACATATCGATAACTTAAGACCACACTGGCATTGATCTTTCGGGAAAACATACATACACGTTATATAACACAAAAAACCTGCCTAAAAACTAACACTAATTCAAAATATCTTCACATGCTTTCACCCAAAAACCGTCCCAGGAACATAATAGTTCTATTTCGTCCTCCCCATTACACAATTCTAGGTACAGTGGCATTGTTTCGCACAATATAGCATTCCCGATGCGACGGGACGTGACAGTAATGCTGAGCGGTTCACGTCTGTGGTTAAACTATCGATAAATATTTGTGGGACACGGCACACCACTAGTGCTTCCAGGACTGTAAGCTGGCATTATTTGTGTGTAGGGTGTTTAAAGGGGTGGGGGCTGTGTTTCCCGACGGCTACAACTCTTCTTATGTTTTCGAGGCAACGGCTACTTACTTACTTTTTAAATTACTTCGGCTCAATATATCGCTTCATCGTTATTACTTGGTTGGTCCGTAGACGGGTGACCATCTTTACATACCGAGACTCTTCCGTGCCTCAGAAAGCACGTTAAGCCGTTGGTCCCGGCTGTCATTCGTGGATCTTTGACAGTCGTTACGGGTCGTCAGAAGCCCGAAAGACTGACAACCAGTCTTACCAAGGGGTATCGTTTCACCCAGTTACTGGGTTGTGGAGGTCAGATAGGCAGTCGCTCCATGTAATATACTAGTTTTCAGTACGGGAACGGGAATGTCAACGAGAAACAGATGACGAACGCCGAAGTAGCGACAGTACATTTACTTTGGCGTCGTCATCTGTTTCTCTTTGACTTTCCCGTTCCCGGTGCGGTGCCCAAACGGCCTTAGTACGAGGTAAATACTTCACGGAAGGTCATCAGTTTTTAACCGACTTCTTCAAAAAGGAGGAGGTTCTCAATTCGTCTGTATGTTTTTTTTGTTTTTTTGTTCTCGGTTGCTCCGCCAATTATGAATCGATTTTGATGATTCTTTTTTTGTTTGATAGGTCATGCTTTCGAGATGGTCCTATATAAATGTTATTAACTTTGCTTGCGTAGTTTTAGAGTTAGCTTCAATATTACGTATTTTTCCCACTTAGTTTATCTATACGATTTCCTTATATACTCCTTCACTGCTATTTACATAGCTGGTAGTGGTATTCGGATTTGTGTGGGGTAGATACTACAACTAAAAAGTGAAAAATAAAAACTTTTTACAAAAAAAACAACCAACTTCCAAAAAAAACACAAAAACAGTGAAAAGTAACTTTAATTTCGGAAGTCGGTGTCTTTTGCTTTTCAATTTTCGTTTTATGCCACCGACTTCCGAAATCGGTCGAAGTCGGTTTTTTTTTTTTTTGTAAAATGTTTTTTTAATAATAACAAAACTACATGTTTTCTATAACTTATACATTCTCTTTCAAAATGTCTATTTATTTTAATAATACGAAGGAATTATCTAAACCCGCCAGGCTTCCCCGTTTTGGGGCACGCTTAAAAACTCTCTGCGCCCTTAATCTCAGCATCCGTGGCGTTTATGAGATCCTCAAAAACGCTAGTCACTTGGGACACTCCAGCAAGTGGGTCATATTTTGGTCGGGTCACCGCACTCACATGGGGTATCAGACGGGTCTATAGACCTCCTATATTGTCGTTCCGCCTAACTAGGTAAACAACCGATTGCCTGCGTTCCATTGCTTAAACGGGCACCATCGACCGCATAAAGGCCCCGCAAACAGCCGCGACGCCACAGCGCGACGCGACTCTAGTAGAAAAATATCTACCAGAATCGCGTCTGCGATCTATAATTATGATCTATCTATAAAGGGTCCCCCTTTATAGATAGATCATAATAATACTACCACGTGTATGAGCGGTCAAACAAGATATCATCAAAGATAAAAATAAAGTTCTACAAACTCACGTGGGAGTAAAGGATGCATAGAGATTTCTTTTTCTAATTTATAACTTTTTTTATTTATAACTTTTATGTACAGATTTGATTTCGATACTATTTTATTACATGTAAAGATGTATAGATACTTAATTGACTTAATCCGGTCTAACGCTTGAATTTAATTAAAAGCCTCAAACATTTTAGCATTTAAATTGTTTATGATATTATTGTACCGCAATTCACATATAAACCGGTTTCCAGATAATTACAGAACATACCCATATTTCATACTAAAAATCAGTAGCATATCAAACGTATTCATCTCAAATACTGGGTGTTAGTTACATTTGTGTTCACTTAAATGTAAAGTATATTTTAGATGACACCAAATCACTAGTTTCAAGGATAACGATGTCTACCCTAACACCCTGTATATGTACCGGATATCTATGATATGTACTAACATGTTTTAACGCATATCCTAAATTACGATTTATAAACTTGAAGAGCTAATAAAACGATCGTCTAGTTTATCTCTCCACTTGCCAAATAAATGGACATAAGCCGCTGCCGCTACACATCGGTGCTTACCCATTCAAAATAGCAATTAACAGGCTGTCGATCAAGTGTGGAAGACTGTCAACCCTTCGTTGCCTCATCATCAATATCCTTTACATCAAACTCTATTTCATACGCATTAATCGAATCTGTCTCCCAACAAAACCTAATCCGATAAATGGGTTCGTAAAAATTACTCGCCGTACATTTTATAAACGGGACCGTAATCGAATTATTTGGTGAGGTAATTAGGTCATCAATTCTGGTCGTAGGAGGGTTGCGCACTTGCGGTATAATTCATTCGGATCAATCAAACGGATGAGGACGTGGAATGGTAAGTGTCGGTCAGACCAATTATTTTTCCTATGCTGTGCCTAGACTGTTGTTACACGAGTTTATTCAGGTGTGTACACAAAACGTGTCTGTCCCAATCTGCATAGGACTAACAGGAAATTCTGTGAATCGTACCGCTTACAAACAGGGCGTTGTATGAGTATGAGATTTTGCATCATTGTAACGTTTTGCGAATCGGGTACGCCGCGCCGGACTATTGGTTTTTGTACGGTTCTTATCGTGAATTAGCGACGTTTTCTAAACGAGTGTCGTTGAACTTTTTCGTTGGTTTGTGAGACGAAAAAGTTCAGTGATCCCTGTCAGTTATAATTTAACTAGCCATATCGAGTAAATAATACAAACTAGGATACTGTTTTAGTTTTATCATTAAAATAAATAAAGCTTCCACTACATTTATTTTTAAAACTTATTGTGTATTTGAGATCCTATTTTCACAACATAAACTATTTAAGTAACTGCATTTAGGTGTACGTTCTCAATAATGTACTCCCTTAGTACATTATTGAGAACGTACTGAAATATACCCAACTACTATAGACTACGATTAACCACTTGTATTTAATATACTAGTTTCCTTCGTAGTACCGTCTGTTGTAGTGTAATCACGTTTTAGCTTATTTAGCTCTGTAGCTTCAGTATCTTCGGTCACGATCACATTCTTCAACTTCTCATCACCTTCGTCATACATAGCACCTTGCAACTCAACCTGGATCTCCCTTAAACTTTTGCCCTTTGTTTCTGGCACCAAACAGTATGAGAAAATAGCACCGATTATTGATAAACTGGCATAGAACCAGAACACTCCAGCCAGACCTGCTGCATCCTTCATTTCTTGATATCCTTTGACTGATAGGAAGTTTAGAAACCCTCCCAAAATATTTTGAAGAGTCATAGCCAATGATTTGACGTTAAGGGGGAATATTTCTGCAATTATAACAAAGACTAGAGACTCGTAGCCGAGAATGGACAACATGCTACTGAACATGATGCCGATGAAGGGGATATAGCTATAGTATGGGGAAGAGGTGGGTTGTATCCAGAAATAAGTTCCAACAATGATGAGGGTTACGCCAGAGCTGAGGTAGGAAAACATGAGCAGGGGACGACGTCCAACCTTGCCCACTATAGCTGATGAAAATAAACCTGTAAAGAAATTGGAAGTTTATAATATTGACAGATGCTAGAATATTATTTTAAATTATGTTCAAAGATTGAATTAGAGCCTCTTGATTTATGATTAGCTCCTCTGATTAATGAATTGCGTATTCTGTACAAAATTTACCAAAAACTTCTTAATTTCTTACCAACAAAGAATTTCACTGCTCCAAATATTATAAGCGCAGTGGAAATATTGACGTTTGCTTCGCTCTCTTGAACAATTCGGCCGAAGTACTGTTGGATGGCAATCCCTCCCGACATTATTTGAGTAATTTTCAAACCTGTTGAAGAATGTAGGTACATAGCGTCTACTAGTGCCAAAAAATATAGTAACACTATGGGTATTTAATTCACCATAACATTCTAACAAATAAACGCCTCTTTCGTTTTGAATTACAACAAAAAATATCCTAAAATAACCCGACGCCAAAACGTCAGAATCGGGAACTAAAAACTCATACAATAGCGATCCCGTCATGACGTCACTTTAGGTCACGTAGCACCGCTTGATAAGGACGAAAGTAAGCCGTTATACAACGGGTTAGGACTAAAACACATAAACACTTACGATAGAGACTGAAATAGAAAAAATGCGTCAGCGAGAACGAGATGGAGGAACATTGCACATTTTATTCCGTTTTTATTTGTATTTTATTCGATTCTTTACATTCCTTTCATAATTTTAATATGATATTTGACTTTAGTGTGTTTTATTCGATTCTTTATTATACATATTCCTTTAATAATTTTAAAATGATATTTGAGTTTATGAAAAAATTAAAAGTTATGCTATGCGTCTCTTTGGTGCTGCTACTTAGCGATAGATGGTGTTAAATTCAGATATGGAAAGACTTTTATGAAAGAACTTAATTTATTTAAAGACTTTTATTTCTTGACTTTAAAGACTTTAAAGACTTTTATTTCTTTTATTTACATTAATGTTTACTTTATTCATAAGTAAGTAAATTAAGAGGGGCATCGCGTCGCCTTCCGCTGGCCTCCAGGGCGGAGAACCGTCTCCGCATTTCGGCCATCTCCCGCTGCACCAGGGTCAGAACTCGGTCCTCAGCGGCATCAGCCACGGGCCGTCCCTGCCCATGCTGCTTCCCCCCTGCACAACCTTCGGGGGGCCGGCCTCTCGGAGCCTTGCCAGGTCCGCACGAAGCTCCGTGTTCTCCTTTCGGAGAAGCTCCATCGCGGCCGTCAAGCGTGCGACCTCCGCCCGCATCTCCGACACTCCGTCCGACACTCCGTCCGACGGAGTCCCTTTGCGGGAGGCCGTGGCCTCTACTATGGCCTTGTCTTTAGAGGTCTTGAACCTCTTCAAGGCCACATTGTTTATGGCAGAGACCACAATTTCTGCGAACCTGACTGCGCCCTGTGAGTTGGAGCCGCCAGCGGCACCCGGCTCACCACCTGTCCCCTCTAAGGGGGCCGCCCTGGGGGTTGTCCCGCCAGTTTGGGGTGCCTCCGCTTCCAACCTCTCGGCCCGCTGGGCCGGCCTGGCCGGGCTGTTCGGGTTCGGCTCACAGGCCTCATTGGTTGTGAGCCCCCTACCCGCACCCTTCTCACGGGCTCCACCCCGCCGGCCGGAGTGGATCTTCCTCCGGCTCAAGTTCCGGTCGTCTGAGGACGACCCCGAATTCTGGCGCTTCCGGAAGAACTTTCTCCCGGAAGGCCCCACAACCTCCACTTCGCGCTCCAGGCTCGTGCACAAGCTCGAAGCGCCCGATGCAACGTCGGACTCCGACCCCACATCGCTCCTCTTCTCTCCTTCTCTCTCTCCCTGTCTCTCTTAATTTTTGTTTTTTGGCTAACCATATTTGTTCCCACGAGTAAAAACAATCTGTACTTGCTCAAAATGGTGGGAGAAGGAAGAACTTCCTCCTGCCTGCCCGACGGCAGGGTAAGTGCACGCCGAGCCCGCTCAGACGCTAATAAACGTGTACTCCTCCGAGTACACATTAGAACGTCCCACCGACAGGATATTGGCATACGGGCAATACCTCTCCACTGGGTACTGTGTGTCTAACACACAGCACCCAATGGAGAAACATTGCCCGCACCCCAGGGTGCACCGTCCCAGAGACTGGCCTTACCCACGGACGTATCCGTAAGGGAACTCCAGCCCTCGGGCACACGGGGAGGTTTCCTGTCCACGCACCCCGGATGGTGCCCTGCAGTACGTCTGGTAGTCCGGAGGTAAAAGGAAGATGGTAGGATCAGGTCACGGAGCTCCTGCGCACAGGTCATGCAGCTCCTTTTTTGAATATTTCAACCCGAAATAAATCACCATAAAAAGGTGTTTTTCATTTGACAATTGAAGTTAATTTTGAAGTTAATTTTAACAAACAATAATTGCTGGATGTGGTAAATGGTGAGATATAAAGTTGAAACCTTATGAATAGACAGTCCTAAACAAAAAACACACTTTCATAAAATAATTTTGGAACAGAAAATAGATACTAACCTATACAAATGATCAGTGCCTTGCGGTACTGCTTCCCAGTAAACAGCTCTTTGACAGAACTGGAGCGCTGCGTTTCCTTTTTCACGTCCAACCTCATTGCTGATAACCGACTTTCTATTAACTGCAAAAATAATGTTACGTTTTAGTGAAATAAGTATAAGCTACAAGCTCCGATACCTATTCATTCTCCTGCATCAAAAGCTGGTTTGAGTTTTCCAACCAGCTTTTGGTGCTGGCCAGGTCCGAAATTCCTGGGAAAAAAAATTATACCGTTGTTATATCTAGATATCCAACCTTTTAGCAAAAAATATGCTTAATATTTTTTTAATCATTTGAATGAAACTACCATTTAATCAGGTATTCTCTCACCTTCTTATCCTTATTCCCACAAAACCCCCTGATAACGTCATTCTAGTGCAAAATGAAGTGATTTTGTGGTTACTAATTCATCAGTGCATTCTTTAAAGGTCACAATTCGATGATTATGACATTGCACGGTGTTGAAAACGCATTATATACTGCTATTTATGCAATTACTTACAGTTCCTATCATACCGCTTCCAGTGCCCCATAAGAACCGCGTTAGGTAAAGCCACCACGCTGTCGCAGTGTTTAAAACAATTATCTGGAAAAATTAATATAATCAAATTAAATACAATAAACAGCTCTCCTTAATAGTCCTATTCTGTAAAATTCAGTTTAGGTACGCACCTCACTAAAGTGAGGACGGGACCAGTCATTTTCGTGTAAAGAAATCAACGCGGTGTCACATCCCGACACCATTAGTACTATTATCAACCTTTTGAATCCCACTGCACGGCAAAGATCTCCTATCATTCCTTTATCTTATCCTATCTAAGTAGCCAATCTTGAAGAAAAGAGTCGAGTTAGTCACGCCATCTCCTCCTGGGCTGCCGCATCGCCATTGCTACTTTGGACACCATTAGAATGTCGAAATTTAGAAAATAATACCACTCTTCTGTCTAACTTTCTGTACACCTAGTCTGAATCAAATCTATTTAAAAACGTACCGTTCCAATGACGATGGGCAAAGCACTGCTTAAGATAACAGCTCGTCTCCCGAATCCATCGGAAATGAATCTCGTCAACAGGCTGCCAGTCATGACGCCAGGGGATGATAAGGAAGCCACCCATGATAACTCTTGCTGAAACCATTCATAATATTACACTAGCAATTCAATAGCAAGGTTTGAACGAATTGATAAAACATCGAGACTTCTTAATTTTATTTTGTTAATGAAGGTAATTATATAATTGTGTGCCTCCTGTGATGAGTGATTTTAGTCGAGTTGTACCCGTTTTGTGATTTTTACATAGAAATTATCAGAAAAAAATTGCGTTTTTTTTTGTCTAACTCACGTTCTTTTATCTGCTATAGTTTTGGAGATAGTTGGGTGCAAAAGGATACAACTGCCAGGATGTTGGCCAAAAAATCGTGAATTTAGATATATGTCAAGTTGTAACCCCTATAAGTAATTGCTCCACACATTTTTTTTCATGCTTCATGGTATAAGAGTGATTATATTAATTTTCACATTTTATTTTTCAGTATATTTATCGACAACTTATAAGTGCAACATAATATAACTGTACTTGTATCATTTATAACGTACCTAATTTTAGCACATATTGGAAATACAAAAAGGTACAACTTACAAGTTCTTCATGAAAGTGAATGTTTTTATCTACAAAATAAGGTACTTATGTCTAGCCTAGCCCACTTAGTCCAAGAACTGGAATTTTTTAAATCTTGTTTTTGTTCTCCTGTAAAGTGTTGATTTTTTACTTGTATCACTTGTCACAGGAGACACAGAATTACATAAACCTTCCGGAATTCGTTCTCTAAATTATGGAAAAGACAGCATAAAATCTGATCCAATGAATTTTCACAATAATAAATAGAAGGTAAACTATAATACTGTTCGTGCCAACCCATAGACTACTATTAAATATTAGGTCTTTACCTATGAAATTGCCGTTCTGCAGTACTGGCCATTTCAAATCAAAATAATTTTTGTTTGGCTAAGAATTTCAAATTAATTTTATTTTAAAAACATGGATTTTTTTTTCCAAAAGTAGTCATTTCTTTATTGATTAGTGTTACATTTTCATCGCATTTCAATCTTTTTCGTCATCATGGATACGTTAAAAATTCGAGTAATTATGGAATATGAGTACCGTCGTGGCAGCAACGCGGCACAAGCGGCACGCAACATCAACGACGTTTACGGAGCTAACACTACAAACCAACGCACCACCTGTTATTGGTTTGCTCGCTTCCGTTCTGGAAATTTCGACCTGAAAAATGAACCTCGCGGTCGTCCGAAGACTTTGGTCGACAATGACGAATTAAAGGCGATTGTGGAAGCTGATGATACACAATCTACGGCTGAATTAGCAGCAGCTTTCGACGTTAGCGTCAAAACAATATTCGTCCATTTGCGTCAAATTGGCAAGGTAAAAAAGCTTGACAAATGGGTGCCCCACGAACTCAATGATCGCCAGCGCGAAGTACGCGTCGAGACGTGCCTTGCACTGCTCAACAGACACACAAATGAAGGAATTTTGAACCGCATTGTTACCTGCGATGAAAAATGGATTCTGTTTGATAACCGCAAGCGCTCAGCAAGTTGGTTGGATCCTGGTTCAGCACCTAAACAATGCCCTAAACGAAAACTTACCCCTAGAAAAGTGATGGTCACTGTTTGGTGGTCTAGCGCCGGTGTGATTCATCACAGCTTCTTACCAAACGGGGTGAGCATTACTGCAGATGTGTACTGTGAAGAACTGAACACAATGATGGAGAAGCTGGCGCATCTCCAACCAGCATTGGTCAATCGCTCGTCTCCGCTGCTCCTGCACGACAACGCGCGACCTCATACTGCACAGCAGACGGTCTCCAAGTTGCAAGAACTGGGGTTGGAAGCTCTCCGTCATCCGCCCTACTCACCAGACCTTGCGCCTACAGACTACTACTTTTTCCAGAATTTGGATAACTTCTTGGCGGGAAAAAAATTCAATACCCGAGAGGCAGTACAAAATGCCTTTGAAGAATTTGTTGCCTCCCGTCCAGCTGATTTCTTTAAGAAGGTTACAGTCAAGTTTAAAATAGCCTATAGCCTTCCTCGATACTGGACTATCCAACACAAAAAGATTTTTCAATTCCAACCAGTAGTTCCTGAGATTAGCGCGTTCAAACAAACAAACAAACTCTTCAGCTTTATAATATTAGTATAGATAGATAGATAAAGGAGTTTCTGGTAATATTATCTTAATCTACGACCGCACAAATATAATAATTTGATTATCAAGTCGGGTTTATTCTGATGCCAAGGTTCTAATAAAGAGTAGCGTTTTAAATGGTAGTTTTTAGAATTTGAGTGCACGTTAAATTGTGCGATGGCGGAAGGGAGAGAAGCTCAATATTTAGTGGCAGCTGCTGGTGAGTTCAATAGTTTCGTATTCGTT
This sequence comes from Lithophane ornitopus, assembly GCA_948473465.1. Classification (NCBI taxonomy): domain Eukaryota; kingdom Metazoa; phylum Arthropoda; class Insecta; order Lepidoptera; family Noctuidae; genus Lithophane; species Lithophane ornitopus. The sequence continues at coordinate 11,903,991 of OX419622.1, read as the reverse complement.
CAGACTCTACGTATGAATCTCAGACCAAATAAAAAACCAAGACAGAGCGCTGTCAACAGTCACGTGAGGCCGGTTTCGTAAAAATGTGTGCACATATTTGGGTGTAGTATGATTGTAAATGGTTGCGTTTGAGCGTGTATGCACAGAGCGGTGGTGTAGTTTTGGCATGCTTCACTGTATTGTTCGCAGCGCTCTCTCTTGGTTTTTTATTTGGTCTGAGGTATGAATAGCATCATTTTTTAGAGGCATAAACATTTTTTTCTCAGCGCACAGGTAAGTCATTACTTAATAATCACACGGAATGCTCGATAAATATTCAGGGGTGTTTTTTTGTGTGACAACGTGTTCTGGCCTCCCACAATGTGGACGGACGACAACCAGTACATGATTACCAAAATGGAGGTGTCCGTACTTTTAACCTTTTAGAGTACTTTTTTTTAAGTATGAGTACTGATTGAGTAGGTACATAGTGGGTACCTTATCCTAACTATCCTTACTTAATATTATAAATGTGAAGTGAGTTTGTTTGTTTGTTAGTTAGGGTTTCACCGTTTTAGGGTTTCATTCGTGTGTGCTAAAACACAAATTAAAATTCTACTTGCTAAACAAACAGACAAAATAAGAAACTCGAGTATACAATTCTATAGCTACAAACAATAATAATTAATCTAATAAATTAAATCAATTAAATTAAATAAATATTAAAAACACAAGACCCTATGATAATAGAGAACCTTACCAGTTCTTATTGAGAAAATTAACACAAAAAGAGTTGACATGTTACAGTAAATAACAAACTAAAACATCTCACAACTAAGTCAATAAAAGGAATCAGCCAATATTGAAAACAAACTGAGGAGAACCTCAACAACAACCCGGAGTATATCTACACTCCAAAGTAACAACTCAAAAAGACGGATACTAAAATGCACCAATCAAATGCTGACAAAACAGCTATCCTCCACTGATCTTGTTATTGGTTGCGGATACAAAAATACAGTAAACGATTTGATACCTATAAAATTCAATATCCCAACTACTCAATACCATTACAGCTAGTAAACACTGAGATGAATTAAAATGCATCACAGATTTACAAAGAATTTATCAGAAATACATATTTCTGACTCAAAACAAAATAGAAAATTCAGATTCATTCTGAACCTATAACTAAATGATAAATGATTTATTTCTGTAGGTAGGTTTGTAAAAACACTTTTACACACATCAAACTGTTACCTTTACTTACCCCCTCCTAGGACAGTGAGAATTCCACCATAACTGACCAATGGACAGAAAATGACAAACAAAATTCCCAGTAATTACTCTAATAGATAGGCTCTAATATGATTCCATCCTACAGGTACCTACTGCAAGATTCTTCCCATTATCAGATAACCAATAAAGGATCCATTATATAGGTATTTACATTGCCTGATAAAGTCCATATTAGAACTTTTATACTTCAACTGTACCATATAGCTAGTGAGTGACACTTACCGAAACAAGATTTTCTACCAACCTACGTACCCTGATTATTTATTTGTTAATATATCAGGATTGCTGTAAAACATATTAACTTTAAATAACACTATAAGTATATCAATAAGTGTAAAATCATTTTTATACAAAACATGTGCCTTGAAATACTTACTTACAAAATACAATAGACGTAGATATATTTAGTAACCAATTCCGCTTGACTATTCTTCAAGAGTCCTAAAAAACCCTGTAAGAAATCGACACGTGTTTCACCTCTCAACGAGGCATCCTCAGGATGACAGATACCGAGCGCTGGATTTGCGTCCAGCGCTCGGTGTGGTAACACGTCGCGTTCTGGTTTGCAATTGGTCAATCGTCATGTAATTAAATGAATAAATAAACTCTTTTTGTGTTAATTTTGCATTTTCTCAATAAAAACTGGTAATATTTATCGATTAATTGTTATTGTTTGTAGCTATAGAATTGTATACTCGAGTTTGTTATTTTGTCTATTTGCTTAAATAATTTAACATTCATGTCAATGAGGTATGATATTACTCTTGTTCTTGTTTTAATTTAGTGAAAGTAAACATTGTTGCATCAGTCAAGTCCTTCAACAGTTTGTGTTTGTCTATGTTCTTCATAGGCATAGGGTCTTACATCTTATTATGAATAAGTAGGGGAGCATGGAGTAATACTTTGTATGTATTTGGTCCATTTCCGTTATATCCAAAATCAAGAGTTTCCATAGATATCTCAGCATTTGTCATCAGCCCAGTATCGTAGAATCAAGTTAACCAAGTATTGAATGTATGAGTGTAAAAATTACAAGATTTTGCTTTATTGTTTGGTTTATAAAATAGATATCATTTATCCATTTTTTTGCATAGATAAATCACCTAGTTCTTAGATAAGTCACTGAGTATTTTGTATACAATGATTTCTTTTAGGTATTTGTTTGTTAAAACTGACAACTCAGCAACGTAGCCATAACCAGAGATGTAGTAAGCTGGTGTTTATATCAGGTGCAGGCATGTGTAGCATTAGCTAATGCGAGGTAATCAGTCAAGATGAAGTGTGCTTCCATAATATCATCCTTGAGGTGAAAGTTAGTTTACCTAGTATTGAGATAACTTGCTATGAGCAACATCCATTGTGCTAACATCCTTGATGTGAACGCTAGGTCACCTCCTATTGTGATAACATGCTATAAACAACCCGTGTTAAGCAATAGCAGGGCATGATGCATGCCAAGTATGTACCAGTACCTGATAATAGTTCAAGAGCGTGGTAAAATCCCTCACTCACCGAGAAAGTACCTATAATTTTCAAATTAATAACCCACAGACAATGTTCAGGACTAAGTTAGGCTGTCTCGCAGCCTTCATACTCGTGAATTAGAAGCATATTGGACCACCTTTTGGCTATTTCTTAACCTAGGTAATAAAAATGAGGCTTACCTGTTGTGACGAGTACATAACGTACCAGGTTTAGCTATGTGGAGAAACATCGCTAATGGTATCACGTACCACCTTGGTAGTTCTGGTACTCGCTGGAGGGGTAGTGCTGACAAGCGCATACCAGCTAGCTATGTACAGTAACATCGCTAAGGGCATCTCGTGCCTCTCTGGTAGCTTTTCATCCAGCTAAGTAACATGGAGGTAATGTTACTAAGGACATCTCGTGTCCACTGGAGAGATAATGCAACAAGTTGGCATTACGCACTGCAATATGCGTTGTTGTCGACCATAAAGCTTGCATCACGTACGGGGTGATCGGTTAAAGCCAGGCATTCTCGTCACATTAATGTTCTGGGAGTCCTCTAGATTATGGTTCATCCAATGTTGGTCAGGAGTCAGGACCTAAGGGTGTTTCTGATATTTGTAGCTGCTTCCCTTGATGTCTTTGATGAACGCCGCGGCAGTATCTGGTTTCCACTAACAATGCACTTAATACACTTGTCATCACTTAACATAGTTAACCATTTGTTATTTTAGTAAAGAATACCGAAAAACTTATTATTTTTAATAATAATTTGGTTAGCTTGAAATTTTTGCGATGTAACGGAACTCGCGCGAAAACAAAAGTGACATTCCTGTGTTGCCAACAATGAGGTGAAATAATTCTGTTTAAAAAAATATCTTTATCTCTGAAAGAACGCGATTTTACACGTGTGTGTAAGGAATACTGCACAGTTTAAATCAATTATATTTCAGACCGCCGTGAAGTAAAATACGTATTTTTCCCACTTAGTCTATGTTGAACTCAAACTCAAAGCATTTATTGCAAATAAACCATTTGCATTACTCACTACCACCATTTACTATTACGCACTTTTGAAATGTTATGCTCCCCAACAACCCCATCACCTGTTTTTCCATTTATAGCTTTTCTAGCTGCGCCCCGTGGTTTCACCCGCGTGAATCTCGATCCCATGGGATAAAAAGTATCCTATGTCCTATTCCAAGTCATGGTCTACCCATGTGCCAAATTTCATCTAAATCCGTTCATCCGTTTTAGCACACACGAATGAAACCCTAAAACGGTGAAACCCTAACTAACAAACAAACAAACTCACTTCACATTTATAATATTAAGTAAGGATAGTTAGGATAAGGTACCCACTATGTACCTACTCAATCAGTACTCATACTTAAAAAAAAGTACTCTAAAAGGTTAAAAGTACGGACACCTCCATTTTGGTAATCATGTACTGGTTGTCGTCCGTCCACATTGTGGGAGGCCAGAACACGTTGTCACACAAAAAAACACCCCTGAATATTTATCGAGCATTCCGTGTGATTATTAAGTAATGACTTACCTGTGCGCTGAGAAAAAAATGTTTATGCCTCTAAAAAATGATGCTATTCATACCTCAGACCAAATAAAAAACCAAGAGAGAGCGCTGCGAACAATACAGTGAAGCATGCCAAAACTACACCACCGCTCTGTGCATACACGCTCAAACGCAACCATTTACAATCATACTACACCCAAATATGTGCACACATTTTTACGAAACCGGCCTCACGTGACTGTTGACAGCGCTCTGTCTTGGTTTTTTATTTGGTCTGAGATTCATACGTAGAGTCTGAACGAATACGAAACTATTGAACTCACCAGCAGCTGCCACTAAATATTGAGCTTCTCTCCCTTCCGCCATCGCACAATTTAACGTGCACTCAAATTCTAAAATCTACCATTTAAAACGTTACTCTTTATTAGAACTTGGCATCAGAATAAACCCGACTTGATAATCAAATTATATTTGTGCGGTCGTAGATTAAGATAATATTACCAGAAACTCCTTTATCTATCTATCTATACTAATATTATAAAGCTGAAGAGTTTGTTTGTTTGTTTGAACGCGCTAATCTCAGGAACTACTGGTTGGAATTGAAAAATATTTTTGTGTTGGATAGTCCATTATCGAGGAAGGCTATAGGCTATATAACATCACGCTACGACCAATAAGAGCGGAACATAAATGAAAAATGTTGCAAAAACGGGAAAAAATATTCCTTTTTGAGAGCTTTCGTTGCGTGCGCTGCGTAAACGGTTTAAGTTACGCAAATATCATGTAGGATGAAATTGTTTCTCTTTAAAAGTTCTAAAAAAAAGTTCGCCACAGCATATGTCTATCTTTTAAGATTGACTCACTATAACCTTTTTTATGGTAATCAAATTTGTTCGAAATTAATACATTATTTTGCAAAGGAGTTTTATCAACATTATATTAATTCTTATTCAAATAAATAGTTTTAACATCAAGGGTATTTATGTAACAGTAAAATACTTCTTAATTCATTCGAATCGGATATTTAATTTCGAAGTTATCGCGAGTGTAAAAATGCAATACGTGAACAGTTCGACGCCTGCGCCGCGCCGCGCCGCCGCCGCCATGATGTGCGACGTTCCCTACTCTAGAGAGGATGGGCACACGGGTAGATCATGACCTGGAATAGGACATACGATAAGTTTTATCCCTATATTCCCACGGGATCGAGTTCTACGCGGGTGAAACCGCGGGGCACAGCTAGTAGGTATATATTCTTATTATCTCATCAAATTCATGACACGTTTAATATTTCGTTAGGTACATTTTATTATTTAAGTTTATCAAATTAAATTAAAATTTATACATAAAGTCGCACTCTTGTATCCTCTTCCGCGTTTCGAATGTTAGTGAATCATTTTATCAAACATTTATGTGATAAAAAAACAGACCAATTGCATGTCGAAACACGCACAATGAAGGGTTCCGTGTAGTTGGGATGAATTTATCCAACGAACTTACCATTGTAGTTGAAAAACAGAACATGTAAGTAACACAGCTAAGTAGGCTCCACAAGTTACTGAGTAATAATTAACCAACTTAAATTTGCAGTTGCAAAAACATGTTCATACATTCTGTATGGGAGAACAAGTTTCGTTTCGTTTTGTTAAGTCTGTTGGATAAATTCATCCCAACTACGGACCCTTCATTGTGCGTGGTTCGACATGCACTTGTTTAAATATATCTTTTACTTTCGTTTTGGCATCGGCAACCTGTGTTAAAATGTGTAACATGATTTCAGAGCTCGATCCCTTCCTGGTAATAAAATTTCCTCCCACAACCCTTTTCTAGTAGTCCCATCCATTGGTACTTATGAATATTATCGTAATGAGCTGCTCATTAAGGATGTAAGGATCGTAGGAGGTGGCGTTCTGTAGCTTCTGCCTACCGCCATGGGAAGAAGACATGCGTTTATGTATGTACTAGCTGCGTCCCGCGGTTTCACCCGCGTAAGTCTCGATCCCTAGGGAATATCGGGATAAAAAGTATCCTATGTCCTATCCCTGATCATGGTCTACTCCTATTCCAAATTTCATCCAAATCCGTTCATAAAACAAACAAACTCACTTTCGCATTTATAATATTAGTTAGATTATAAGTTAGATGGATAAGTTGCTCATTCTTACGCATCACATGTCCATTATTTTATAAAATTTTATGTGTGGTGACATAGAGGTACTTTTATATATAACTTTTAGATCTCACTCATAAAAGCAAAAACAGGTTGCCTATACTTATGCTTCTTCCGTTAGATAAATTGATACAAAGATTTATATCATGGACAAAGTAGGTACCTACAGATGATAACGGAATATAGGAAATATGTGAATTTATTTAACGTTAAACATTTCTGGCAAACAGACGGGGTCTGCAGGTTGTGCTTGGTTATTTAAGAAAACGTGTTTATAATAAACTAAAATCATAAACACAATGAGAAAACAAAAAACATCCGAACGTGATCAAGAATGTTGTTTTTAAGAATCAAGTGTTGATAAGTGAAGTGTTTCATAAATGATTGTGGGTCGTTTATTATACCAAAAGTGTAAATCTTAGTAATTATTACACGTCAGTGTAAAAAAATGGGCCAAAATAATAGGATGCAGTATTTAGCGGCATTTGCCGGTAAGTTATTTAGATAGGTACACACGGCTACACATCAAGCTATAAATTTCCAGTATAAGCTGACCTCGCATTGTACGGAATCCATATACAATGCGAGATCAGCATAAACTGGAAATGTATAGCTTGATGTGTAGCCGTGTGTACATGTATTCTACGTTTTACCCACATTTAACTTCACGCCAGACGGGTATATTGGGGTAAGCAGCCAGATAAAAACTGAGAAACTACCCAATGAATATCAAAAAAAGAGGAAATACACTACACGTGTCTCTGATAACATTGAGAAAACACTTGAGATAAAGCAGTGATACTAAGAACTTGACCTCAAAGAGCCACACCGTGTGATTGTGAAACGAGACCAAATGTATTATGGAAATGTGTAATGAAGGATGTACTTGTTGGGAATATAGGAAATATGTGAATGTATTTAACGTTAAACAGTTCTGGCAAACAGACGGAGTCTGCAGGTTGTGCTTGGTTATTTAAGAAAACATGTTTATAATAAACTAAAATCATTAACGCATTGTGAAGACAAAAAACATCCGAACGTGACAAAGAATGTTGTTTTTATGAATCAATAGGGGACGAACCTATGGCCATCAATTGGTCACAAATCTAGACTCCGGGCTGCTACTGAGATATTACTGATGGAAAAACCTTATGACTCATTGCCAAGACCTCATCGTCAGCAGTAATACAGGTCACAGTTAATCAAATCAATAAGTATTGTTGTAATAATGACCAAAATAATAATTATTATATTTTCCTGTTTTTACCAAAGCATGCCATAAAGGGATCGTCAGAAGTAACTGAACTTTACAAATATATTCTCTGTTGCAGTGTCATTAGCGACCATGACAACAAGCACTTCCTACTTCTGGACGGCTCCCATCTTGCCAAAGTTTCATAATAATGAGACCAGCATCAGTATTACAAGTGTAAGTACCTATCATAAGATAGAGGTATGTGAGGAGAAATCACAATGAAATGAAATGAAATTGTTTATTCTGTAAATAGGATATTGGAATCACTTTTACACGTCATATTAAAACATATTAAAAATAAGCTAGATGAGGTCGGCGTTTCCTATCTGACTACTCTGAGAAGAAAGGCCGAGACAAACTCAGAGGTCACAGTCTCTTTTAAAGTCCAGACATAATCTTGGTCAAGCCATATGAGGACCATGTAAATTCGAGTCTGAAATGGTCTTTTGAGGAAAGAACCACACAGATTTGAGTGGACCTGTCCAGTCAGTGCAAGCATTTGTCAGTAATGGCGGAGCTCAACTCAGAACTTAAGGAGCTCAGATGATTTTCCATATTATTCAAAATATTACAATGCTTAGCAGAGCGAGCAGCTCAATCCCATGCTTTTTTATCTTCTAAATAATCTGAAATTTTATAGTACCCTTTTCTACAAAGTTTGGTTTAATGCAGCTTTTAAATCGTTTAATGGGTAAGTTTCGAATGTCAATGGGAAGTTTTTTATAAAAGCGTATACATTGACCCATGAACGAGTTGCCTACTCTGTGGAGACGAGTGCGATGTACAGCAAGATTGTGTTTATTCCTGGTATTTAAACTATGAATATCGGACATTTTCTTAAAATTTGATATATTTTTGTGCACATACAATAGGTTTTCAAATATATATTGTGAGGCTACAGTCAGAATATCTATTTCTCTGAATTTTTCTCGAAGGGAATCCCTTGGACCTACGTTGTAAATGGCTCGAATAGCCCTTTTCTGTAACACAAAGATAGCATTAATGTCCGCACAGGCTCCCCAGAGAAGAATCCCATAAGGCACACTGGCTTTACTTTGTGTAAATAATTTCATCACCACTGCTCTCTGGAAACCGATCCCAACATAGTTGGAAAAAGGCTAGGCAGATTGATTGATTGATCTACCAACCAGCACTGGGCTCGCGTCTACCACGCGCACATTATAGCCCACTCCCTCTGGAAGAGAGGTGGCCTGCAGTGGTACTAGGAACATTATAGGCTGATTATGCATATATGTTATACCTACAATAGTTAGCTTCGAAAATGCAAAGTAACGAGAGATTCCTATGTTGTCCATTAGTTAAAATCTCAGCGAACACGAGTACAAGTTATTGTTAGAATGTCAAAGTAAATATTGCACGAATAAAATGGTAAAAGTATGGTAACTGAATATTCACTACATTATCGGCAATGTACAGTCACGAACTTTAATTGATGAGCCACTTGGCCCTGTTCGTATTTTAGTCGTGTAATGCAAATCGGGTTTATTCGGGTCTACTCGTACATCCAGACTCAGAAAGTCATATGTCTTCGTATTTATTAGAAGAAGAAAATTTTATTTCTTAACTTTACCGGTTGGCTAACCTGAGAGCCAGAACTACGAACTTGACAGCAAAGTGGCTACCCAAAGTCAACCAATTGCAGGTCTAGCAACTGTAACCTAGCGACGATTGTTTTAGCGTAGCTATAAACGTTAGCGTACGAAGAAATTATAATATAAGTCATTTCGGCAACTTCGAAAGTAACGTCTCTGACATCAACATTTCAACTGTCACTGTCTTCGGTTAAGTTTTAAGAATTATCGAGTTAATGAGTTCTGGTTCAAAGGCGGTCAGTATCAAGATTGGATAAACGTAATGCAACATTGTATTTATTTATCATTGAGAACTTATTAGTCAACGTCTATGGATAATACTATTTCCGATTATTAGTAATTTGTCATCTTGTTTACGAGCACGCTCGTTTCGTTTAGTTCGTGTTTAATCGTGTAATCTCGTGAATGTTTGAAACTACAAAATTGAAAAGCTTGAAAGTGGCTCATCAATTAAAGTCCGTGACTGTACATACATTTTAACGAATAACAAACGAATAAATAAAAATATATATATGGAGATCATTTTGGCATACCCGATTCTTTTTAATAGTTACCAAAAAATGCAAAAAAAAAAAAACGTTTTTTATTTTTCCTGTAAAGTTAGACATTTCGGGTTTACCATTTTATTCGGTCGGGGCGTTAAAAATTGTGTTACTATCAGGCATACCTACATAACGTGTACTTTATAAACAGAACTAATCGTGTTAACGTGCAATTATCTAGATTTTTTATTACTACAAAACTGATATTGACAGTCTGTCTTAGCGGGCAATGAATGAATTCTCAAGCAAGATAAAAGAAAAGAAAAAGTAGGTTATCTATCATATAATAAATCCTAACTAATATTATAAATGTGAAAGTGAGTTTGTTTGTTATGCTTTCACGGTAAAACGGCTGAACGGATTTGGATGAAATTTGGCACAGGGGTATACTACGACCTGGAGAAGGGCATAAGCTACATTTCATCCTGGATCGTAGACGAAATCGTGGGCAACAGCAGGGAAAGCCAGAAATATAAAATTATACATACAATATTTATCAACAATACTTATAAAATTAGGTATACAGGAGGCCTGTGTCCCAGGAGTGCAAACGTTAATATGCTGATTACGCTTATTGTGAGGTGTTGCACCAAGGTGGACCTCAATCAGGCCCCTGATAACGCAATGATCCATAAAGAAGACGACCGCGTATATTTGACGAGCTCATGTAAGTGTGGCTTAGAACTTATGTCTTTGTCTGTTTGCAGAGTGAAATCTCGTGGGTGGTGGCGATGATATCACCTGGCATGGTGACTGGCACCCTAGCCGCTAGCTTTGTCTCCGACAAATTCGGCAGACGAGTCACCCTCCTAACCAGTGCTGTTCCTTTCATTGGTGGTACGGTAAGTAATAAACACTGGTCCTCAGGGCATGGTGAAAAAAATGTCGTTTCACCTCAGCACCTCAAACAAGCGTGTTTGGCTGTCTACAGACAGTGAGCAAAATTCAATTTAGCTGCGAGCGTGAGACAAAGTAACTTTTTTTTTTTTTCTATATGCCGAGTACATGTCATGGGTCTACTCACAAAATTCGAAAGTTTTGAATTTCACTTTGTTCTGTCACTATTACTTCGATACGAAAAAAGCGAGAGATAGAAACAAGTCGATTCGAAGTTCGATTTTAATTTCGATATCTAGTAGGCCCAAAAAAGAAACAAACAATAACACGTTCGAATACACATACAGGTTTTAAATGTAATAAGTAATTTAACTTTTTTTTTATATTGTTCGTTTTACAAATATACATGTGGTTTGTTTACCATGTGGTTTACGTTTACCATGTTGTATTTTTTACCTTTAGACAATAAAATGGGTTTAAATATAAAATTGCCGTTTAAAAAGTTTTTTCAAGTATTTGGTTTCCGGGATTTTTTTTTAATCCCGGAAACCAAATACTTGAAAAAACTTTTAAAAGATACAGGAATTATTGCTCTAAGATACTTAAAACGATTAAAACTAATTATGATAAAACCCTCATAACATAAACACATTCACAAAATAAGAATAAAAATCTCTGGGACGCTATAAAAACTATTACCTATATCAAAAGTAAAAACCCATGCCAATGCTCTTCTGTCACCCTCCGACCCAGAGCGCTCTGTAAATGAGGTGAACTCGTATTTTGCTAACATTGGACGTACATTAGCTGAAAACGTGCCATCCGTCTCCACATGCTTACTTCCACAAACCGATAATCCCCCACCGTATCATAACAGTTTTGTCATGCTAGGAACAGACGAATCTGAATTGGATGTTTTGATCTGGAAGTTGAGAAGCGATTGTGCGGTGGGTTCTGATGGCATATCGGGCACGTTTCTTAAGAAATTTAAAAATCTTCTCTCCGCCCACCTGACTCATATATGTAATTTAGCTTTTACTTCCGGCATCTTTCCAAATGCGCTTAAGCTGGCAGTAGTGCATCCTTTGCATAAGGGCGGGGACAGAGATCGATCAAATAACTACAGGCCTATATCTATTTTGCCAACACTTTCAAAATTAGTTGAGAGGCTTATGAATAACAGATTGGTTAGGTACCTGGAGCAAAATCATCTCCTTTCTCCTTCTCAATATGGATTCCGTTCCGGAATCTCCACAAACAATGCTGTGCTAGACCTAACCACTAACATCTTCTCCAACCTGGATAAGAAGCAGAAGGTAATTGGTATTTTCCTGGATCTGGCTAAAGCCTTCGATACGATATCTGTCCCCAATCTTATTGCTAAACTTGAAAGGATTGGTAAAAGAGGCATTCAACTTGCTCTCTTCGAGAGTTACCTCACGGGTAGACGGCAGTGCGTCAGGATCGGTTATTGGACAAGTGACGAGCTGCCCATAACATACGGTGTCCCCCAGGGCAGTATTATCGGCCCGACCCTTTTTCTCATTTACATAAATGAGCTCTGCCGGCTAACGCTTCCCAATGCATCCATCTTCACCTATGCCGATGATACTGCCCTACTATTCCACGGAGACTCCTGGGAGCTGGTGTTCCAGCATGCACAATCCGGACTCAACCTTGTCACTAACTGGTTAGCTCAAAACCTGCTTACTTTAAATGCTGACAAAACCAATTACCTAACCTTTTCTTTCCTGCCGCTGGAAAACCTCCTTCCTCTCTTCATTCCTTGAGTGCCCACTAATGTATTTCACCTCACCTTACAGTTTGTAATTGTTCCCGCCTTTCTCGCATTAATTTTATTAAATATCTAGGTGTACAAATTGATGATTGCCTATCATTCTCTACACACATAAACACACTCACCTCGACTGCGCAGGTTGATCTACATTTTTAAGTCCCTACGTCACTCAGCGGACCCTACGGTGCTAAGACTTGTTTATCTCGCCCTCTGCCAATCCCTTATACAATATTGCATAATTACTTGGGGGGGATCAGCAAAAACTCACATGCTGAAATTGGAACGTTCTCAAAGGGCACTCCTGAAGGTGGGATGGCGCTTACCTTATCATTTTCCTACCATCGATCTTTATAAAACATGTACTGTTCTCTCTGTTCGTAAATTATTTATCCTTAACCTTGTTTTAACCACACATCCTCAAACTCCCTACGTTCCGAGCAATTTATCTCCCAACGACGTAAACATATTGTCTGTCCCTCCATCCGCACAAGTTGTCGTTCGGCGCAACGTAGTTTCCCTTTCCTCAGTAGTTACGTCTACAATAAGGTCAATAAAATTTTAAATATACACCCTATGTGCAGATCTAAATGTAAAAAAACTATTACGAAATGGCTGCTTGAATTGGATTATACAGAGACTGAAAATATACTAAATATTTTAAAATAATTTCGACTACCAGTAATATTCACTTACCTACTCAAATTAATCTTTATCGCACTTCACCTTGTTAACCACACACAGACACACACACACTCTCGGGCAAGTAGGTGCTCGCGCGCAGTGCCCTTCGTGGGTGCTGGGCGCGAGGACCTATATTGCACTCACGGACACACAACACTCCCCAAAGACACACACAGCACATCTCCTTTTGTTTTTGTAATACTTTATTTCTCTTCCTCTCGGTACTTGGAGTTTTTACAATGTTGTAGTACGTAAGTGCAATTTGTGTGTGTGAGCCTGGAGATCTGTCATACAGGTCCCGAACCCAGTATAGACTCCAGCTCTCACAAAGGTTTGAATCTGCCTGTAACCTAGACATGTACCAAATATGTACCTTTTTGAGAGAAATAAAAATTATTATTATTATTATTATTAAAACGTATTGGCCACTTTGAATTAAAATTAAACTTTCTTCATGGTGTGACATTCAAGAGTGAAACTTTTTCACAAGATTCGATTTGTTACTTTCAATTCTTTTTGCATTCAGCTTTTAAAGTAAAGATAACTAAAGTACGACACAACTTAGATGTAGCATAAATGTGAAAATTTGCATTAATTAATTTCAATTTTACGGATGTATTTGGTTATATAACTTTACAAGTTATTGCGTTTGCGTAAAGATCATTTTCACCTAAAGCAGTAATAAAGATTGGTGGTTTGAAGGCGGTTTTTACGAATTTTGCCGATGCTACACCTGAGTTGTGTCATAGTGTACTTATATTGAAAACTAGCTGTGCCCCGCGGTTTCACCCGCGTTGGTCTCGATCCCGTGGGAATATAGGAATAAAACGTATCCATGTCCTATTCCAGGTCATGGCAGCGCGGCGCCGGCGTCGAACGGTTCGCGTATTGCATTGTTATACTCGTCATAACTTCGAAATTAAATGTCCGATTCGAATGAATTAAGTAAAGTATTTTACTGCTACATAAATACCCTTGATGTTAAAACTATTTATTTGAATAAGAATTAATATTATGTTGATAAAACTCCTTCGCACTAAATGCATTAATTTCGAATCAATTTGATTACCATAAAAAAAGATTATAGTGAGTCAATTTTAAAAGATAGACATATGCTGTCGCGGACTTTTTTTTTGAACTTTTAATGAGGAACAATACATACCGTCATACATAATATTTGCGTAACTTAAACCGTTTACGCAGCGCACGCAACGGAAGCTCTCAAAAAGGAATATTTTTTCCCGTTTTTGCAACATTTTTCATTTATGCTCTGCTCCTATTTGTTGTAGCATAATGTTATATAGCCTATAACCTTCCTCGATAAATGGACTATCCAACACAAAAAGAATTTTTCAATTCTAACCAGTACTTCCTGAGATTAGCGCGTTCAAACAAACAAACAAACTCTTCAGCTTTATAATATTAGTATAGATTAGAGTAATTTTTTAATACGAGTTCCAACGTGGAACTAACGCAGCGGAAACAGCTCGCAATATCAATGTTGTGTTTGGACATGATACGGCTAATGAACGACCCGTGCGTTTTTGGTTTAATCGCTTTCGTAGTGGAAACTTCGATTTGTAGAATGAACCCCGAGAAAGACCAGCCTCTAAGGTAAATAACGTTTAATTAGATGCGATGGTACAAGCCTCTCCATATCAAACTATCAAGGAACTAGCGGCATGATTTGATGTTAGCATAAGCATATGCAAAATAATAACCAATTTGCATCAATCGGTGAGACAAAAAGCTTGCAAAATTGGTGCCCCATGATTTGACTGATCTGCAGAGAGAACCGCGTGTTGAAGCTTGCCTTACCTACCTTGTTGAACCTGTAGAGAAATGAAGGGGTTTCATTACAAAATGCCTTCACTCAGTTTGTTGAGTCCAAGTCCCCAGAGTTCTACCGCAAAGGCATAAATGACCTTCTCATGAGATGGCAGAAATGTGTAGACAATCGGGAAAATATTTGGATATAAATATATTTTACCCAAACAAAAATTGGTTTCTGTTCTTCAGTACAAAATGGCAAATTCATATTTAAACCCCTAATATGTTCCCCTAATATGTTCTAATATCTTTTTTTTTTTTTTAATCTTTGCCCCACACTAGGAATTTCTTCCTGTATCGTGGGTGCGTTTACAAACATAGAAAAACTCAAAGCATTTATTTCAATTAAACCATTTACAGGCACTTTTGAATTGTCAAGGAGTCAGTCAGTCAGAAATATGAAGCTAGTTGCCCATTCCAAAGCGTAGTAGGTACCTATGGAGAAGAACGGGCCAGAAACTCCATGGACAGTCTTTTAAATCAAAATATTGTTACAATATAATGGTTACATCATTCATGTTGAAGTTATACATGTGAGAACAATGTAGAAAGCACGTTAAAAGCGTCCGCAATTATAAAATAAGCACAATTCAAAAATTAAAGTAAGCCATGGCAGCTAAGAAATGACCAGTCACAACTGACGGCGCCCGTTCACGAACATGACGCATGGATCAGCACCATTCAGCTCAACCATTTTGAAGGGAGCTAAATGATCCAACACATGAAACTCACATACACTAACACCCAGACCCGGAACAACTACTTGCAGATCATACAAATATTTGTTCCGTGCGGGGATTGAACCCGCGACACGTTGCCTAATATGTTCTCGCTGCTGAGGTGAAAAGTTGTATGTGTTACACGAGGCCAAAGATATTTGCCTAACCTAGAATCCTAACACCTAAAACCTAACCTAACCTAGAATCACGAGCGTAGCGAGTGATTCAATTATAGAATACTTCGCATACTCGGGATTCAAAATCAACACTCGCTCCAAAAAACAACTTTGCTCTCTTGTTGCACAAATAACTATTTCATACAAATGCATAGGTAGTAGTCATGTATAAAAACCAGACCACGTTTTATTGTAAACTGGTTTGGTTTGTTTAAGTATCATATTTAGAGAACTTAGGTACTCTTTTGGATAAAACTCCAAGCTGTTCTAGTGTGTTCTAAAACAAAGAAAGATTTTTTATTTATTTTTTATTTGCTTGTGTTTGATTCTATAGATAATGAATATTCTGCTGAAGTATCACTAAGAAATAGAAGAGAAAGAAATAAATATGATTAGTGTGAGCCAGTGTTGACCAATCGATAAAAGATAATAATTCCCTTCCCATGAATTCCCATTCTAATCGTGAAATATATTATACTTTCAGGTGTTCGTGTTATTCGCAACAAAGGCGTGGGTGCTATACATAGGCAGGTTTTTGTGGGGTGTTGGCAATGGCATGATTACAACGGTAATAGTATTTTATACTCACCACACTAGTACAGACAGACTTACATGCATTGTACGATTGGAACTTGAGCGTAGCCGACCATCAGTTCTTCGCACTGGCGTGTTTTTGTCCCACAGAGCATTATTCGAACTTGGTACGGAAGTGGCACTCTGTGAAGTGGACAAACCAGCGAGGTAATCGCGTAACACATAAAATACAATAGACGTAGATATATTTAGTAACCTATTTCGCTTAACTATTCCTCAAGAGTCATAAAAAAACCCTGTAAGCAATCGATACGTGTTTCACCTCTCAACGAGATATCCCCAGGATGACGATTGACCAGTCGCGAACCTGTCGCCAATTAAACATTTTTCTTTGTTATTTTCAGGTATCAAGCATTTATTTATCAGAGATAGCCGATAAAGAAATAAGAGGTACCTTGACAGCTGGCACCAGGTTCATGTTCAGCTTCGGGGCATTACTAGTGCTGGCCATAGGTTCCTTTGTTACATATCAAGTGTTGAGTTATTTGATGTTAGCGCTACCAATATGCTACTTCTTAGCCTGCTGGAGAATCCCCGAAACTCCTTACTATTTGCTCAAAGAAGGGAAAGTGGACGCCGCAAGGAAAGTGCTGTTGAGTCTTTTCGGAAGAAAGAATGAAAAGGTGTGTTTTGTTGTTAACTCTAATCTAATAATGAGTCACATCTTCATTTAACTTTCTAATGAATATCTTGCAGATGGTTGAAGAGAAGTTATCATTGATGAGGTCAGATGTGAGGAAGGAAATGCTCCGATCTAGTTCAGCGAAAGAGCTGTTGACTGGCAAAGAATATAGGAAAGCAGTTATTATAACTACAGGTAGGTTTAAAGCTCACTAAAGTTAGAACAAAATTATCACTACTAGCCTTTGCTTGACCCGCGTAGAGGTCTGAAAAAACCCTATTAAAACCTTCTTCACGGTAAAATACATATTTGCCAACTTTAATAGTGTTCGGTCAAACGGTGTTGAAATCTATTAATCTGATAGATATATAGGGACACTAGCCAACCCACCCCTTCACAAAAATCGAGATTTCTATACTATACGTAAGTTTAATTCTATTGTACTGTTTAGAAGAACAACGCGCTCACACAGGTGGACACGAAAAGCGACTTTATGTCGCAATAGGATCGTTAAGGCTCGTGCAAACTAGCGCAACTTGTCTCACGAAGAATTTCTGAGAAAACTTCACGGTAAAACAATTACAAGTGTCGAGTCGCGCGACAAGTCACGCTAGTCTGCACGAGCCTCAAAGCCAAACCATCGATGGTGGATGGCTATAATATATACCGTAATATAGCTATATGAAAGCGGTTCATATATGTCTTACTAGTCGTAGTCTTACTCCCCTAGGGATATAATTATATCACAGCTTCAACCATCTTACTGCGACATATAGATGAACCAACATCGATTTTTATTTTCACTTTTAGGACTGCGAGTAACTCAGATATTTGCCGGCAGTATACCCATCCAGCAATACTTAGGACGTATCATCCAACAGAGCAACTGCGGCTTGCAAGTTTCCACAGCTCTTATTATTTTTGGAGCAGTACGATTTGCAGTTGGTAAGTTCAAACTTTCTACTGTTCACTGTACTCTGGACTTTAACTTACTGGAACTGCGGCACTAATGCTAACTCCTTCAGCTTTAGCTCCTATCTTATATTTTGTATATAAGTTACATTCATGAATGCAGATAGGATAAGATTACAATAGTTTTGGATTGCTTAAGTATAAAAAGGTTTACATTAATGAATCCTGAAATTATGTATTTCCAGGTTTGGTATCACCGGTTATAGTCGACAGGGTGGGCCGCCGTCCACTGCTCATATACTCCTACTTAGGCTCCTGCGTGATGCTGGCCACTGTCGCAGCCTACTTCTTCCTCCAAAAAGTTGTTGGAATCGACGATGAATCCTCAAATCCTTTCCGTTTCGTTGTATTTATTGGAATTATATGTTCTATAGTCATATCTAGCATAGGTTTTGATACTTTAATCTTTATTATTCCTTCAGAAATCTTCCCTTTGAATGTCAGATCTGTTGCCATGACTGTGCTAAATATTTTCACCGCGTTTATAACTTTTACAGTAGTGAAGGGATATCAGCTAATGGAGGATTGGACGGGTCTGTACGGAGTGTTTTGGTTTTATGCCAGTATGGCTTTTAGTGGAGCAATATTTACATATTTTGTTGTACCAGAAACGAAAGGGAAAAGCTTGAGGGAAATACAGATTGAATTGCAAGGTAATATCTACGATGATGCTGATGATAATTTGAAAGAAGATGCAATGGTTGATAATGTTAAGAAAAATACAGAACTTAAAGAATTAATGTGAGACTTGGCAGTTTTTGATCATAGTTAAACTGTACAAAAACATAAGCTATCTCGTTAGATTGAAAATATTCTTTGTATCGAGTGCGTTTCATCAAATAGTTCCTTTGACGTTATGTTGGCTCTACTGTAAATTTTTAAAATATTACCTATTAGGAGCAGTGGTGGCCCAGTGGTAACGGCCACGACTTACGAGTTGTAGGTCGTAGGTTCAAACCCCGACAGGCGCTTTACTTTGTGTAAATTATTTCATCGCCACTGCTCTCAAAACGGTGAAGGAAAACATCGTGAGGAAACCGGCATGTCCTAGAACCAAAAATTCGAAGACATGTGACATCTACCAACCCGCACTGGGCCCGCGTGGCCGTGGTGGATTACGGCCCACTCCCTCTCACAGAGAGGAGGACTGTGTCCCAGCAGTGGGAACAATTATAGGCTGATTATGCTAGGTAGCGCCGCCCGTAGCGTATTCGTATTGGTCCCACAACAGAGAAGCCAACATTACGATTTACGACATCGGAACTATTTGATGAAACGCATATATATATCTGTAATTTATTTTCCCTATAACTACAGTACGTTCATTATATCTTGACCCGTGAAAGGATTGGTAGCAATTCTTAGTTTGGTCTGAGGTTTCAATACTAATAATGTTCAAAATGGCGACTGACAGAACAGTACTATCAATTTTTACATGGCTGCAAAATTCAGTGCTACCAAAATCGCGTCGGTTGTAATGAACGCACTGTAAGTATGTAAAGTCAGGGAAAATTATTTTAAGCTAATTGAGTACCAACATAAATTGTGCATATATTTAAATAACAATTATTGTCATCCTCTGGTAGTCGTCTCTGTATGTCCACAAACTTTTCTGTATAACTCAAAAAAATATCTACTATTTCTGTATGAATGATTAAAAGAGAACCTAATTTTAATCACCCGAGGCGGCGTGCTTTTGCTAATTTAATGACCCGTTTTCGAGCTCGCTTCGCTCGCTCTAGCTCCTACTGCTCAATCTTTTCTTCTAGAAGCTGGTGTTGGCTATGACATAATCTTGAAAAAATTCAGAGAGGCTAAAAGCCGAAAAGTTCGTCTATTTTAATTTGTTTATTTATGTTATTTTTATCACAATTACGCAATAAAACTCAAATACCTGACATTAGTATATAATTCAGCTCATTCAAATTAATGTTTTTATTCGACTTGGAAATGAAAGAGGCCTCGCAAAGCTAATGTCGCCGACGACCACGTTTGGTCTACCACCACCACTGCTTGATACAGGATAAAATTTAAATAGACGAAGGTTTTGGAAACTTGACTGTACTCAAATTTGCAGTGGTGGATTGGTGTTAAGGACGCATCAACACTTTTCTCCAAATATCACTGTTTTTTCGGTACCCTGTACAAGGATTAGGAATCATGACTGCGAGGATTTCATGGTCTCAAATTAAAGATAATTTATTCATCTCCAGAATGCTTTCATAAAAATGGTATAGCCTCATATAAAATTTTCTCACAAATACGTTTTCACCACCACAATAATCGCGCAAAATTGAAAGAATATGGGGTCTGAATAGTAACCCGTATATCTAGACCCAATACATATTATGACTTCAAAATAATCAGAAATTATGGCTTATATAGTCCTTAACCTTTGGTATGCCGGAACGTGGATCTCGTTGAGAAACAATGGATTTTTAATTGTGTCTGTAATTACGGCATATGACGGGTTAATACGGGATGTAAATATTACGTACCTAAAGAAAGAAAATTAAAGAACACTCTCAAATTTCTTCATACATTTTCATCTTGCGGTGTGCCAGTCCGCGCTGAACCGCGCTCGTGGAAGGAATGGTGAATCGGTTTTTCGCAAAAAAAATATTACGTGAATATTATATTGTTGGGTTCACCGTGTTGTATACTGTGGTTGGACGAAGTTGATACTTTTTCGGAACGAAATAAAAGTAAGTACGATTATTAAAATTTATTCAGAAATAATTACATAGTTGTCATTTTTTGTGGATAGATTACGGATAAAGATAAAGATTACGAATAATTAAATGAAAACATTTTTTTTGAGAAATTCGGTTCAATTGTCGATTTTTGGGTTTTGGGGTGGTGATTACGAATAGGTTTTAGGCCATTTTTTTAATTCAAAAAGGGGGTGGAATAAAAGAAATAAAAAAATGACGTTTTTGTCAATTGTTTTGGGCTTGAAGGTGGTGATTACGAATATACCATCTTATTTTTGATTCAAGATGTAATATGTTTTTGATAAATCGACTAAGTTGCCAAATTCATAAATCCAGAATAGTAGAGTAGCAGCGTTTGAAAATCAAACAGGCGCATGATTATAACTTTCGACACCGAGAAGGATTTTTCTTTGTTTTGTGCATTGTTAAAATATTTATATTTGTTATTATAGATGCCACGAGTTCTGAAATTCGGACAAAAGATAAGAAAAACACGTAGCAGTAAACAAAAGTAACTAAACTTTGTAAGTATTTTCATTCAAAAATCACAAATCTACTCTAGAGTTTTGTTATGTCTTGTATTAGAAAATATAGTAGGTTTTTTTATTTAACAGGGACAGAAGCTTGGATGTCTCCGTAGGCGATGATTAACCAATGGAAATTTCAATTACAAGTGAAAGTTTATCAACCTCTGTTGGTAATTTGTTCTATTTGATTTACCTTAGGTTCTTTTTTTTTTGTGTGGTTAGTTACCTTAGGAAATTACTATCAGCTAAGCTTCCGCATGTTCACCTATACTCCATTTGAAATAAGACATTTAAACAAACCTTTTTACAGTCAGTTCAACCGATTTCGACTTCTATACCGTAGATATAAGGATGGCATTAAAAGTTAAAAAGATTACACAATACCAACTCTCTACTGCAGCTGCCATTTGTCATGCCACCAACGCAATAGAAGTCAAAATCGGTTGAACGGACTGTAAAAAAGGCTTATTTAAATGTCTAATCTTATTTCAAATGGGGTATAGTCGATAATCGCATGGCACGGCTCACAGCTCGATCGCCCGATGTATGCGTTTTGACCATAATATGTATGAATATGTGTCATAAAAGAAAAGAAGCAAGTAACGTAATACTAATTGTTTAGTGTGTACTAATTGTTGTGTTGGGGGCTGAAATGGCAATGGGCGTTCCTCAAGGTTCGATATTAGGTCCATTCCTCTTTTTAGTTTACATTAATGATTTACCACAATTACTACTAAATCAACCGAAGATGGTGTTATTTGCTGATGACACATCATTGATTTTTAAAATAAACCGACAGTCACAACATCTTGACGACGTGAATAGCTGTATTCTTCAGGTTCAAGATTGGTTTAAGGTAAATAATTTGATACTAAATGAAAAAAAAAACCAAATGCATTCGATTTAAATTACCTAATGTTAGAAGTAGCGATTGAGTTAGAAGCATCATATTGAATGGAGAAAAACTGGAATTTATTAATCAAACAGTTTTCCTGGGAATCACGCTTGACGAGAAATTACAATGGGGACCTCATATAACATCTCTTTCGGGGCGGCTAAGTTCGGCCGCTTATGCTGTTAGAAAGATAAGACAGTTAACAGATGTAGAAACCGCACGTTTGGTCTATTTCAGTTACTTCCACAGCATTATGTCGTACGGCATTTTACTGTGGGGTCGCACATTTTGTGATTACTTAAACTCACACACTGTCTTATTAGTATTATTTGTAATGTAAAAATGTTAGGAATATTGTGATATTGTATAGGTACCTACTTTTACAATGTTTGTAAATGTGTGAGCACCATGTATCTATCACATAATTTTATTAATCAATTTATTTGTCGTTGCTCCATTTTTAATTCTTTTTACAATTTGTGGTAAAGTAATTTTGTAATCGTATTCCAGGTGCATTGTATTCACATGTAATTATAATTGATGTATACAAAATATTGTAAACCATTTTTTTTTAAAGAGTGACGGTGGTGTTTCTTGCCCATTCTTCTCCATACGAAAAATACCTTTTGGAAGGGGCAACTAGAATCAGTTCTATTTCTTAGTTTTTTTGACGTTCAAAAGTGCCTTTAATGTGCCTATTTGAAATAAATGATTTGACTTTGACTTTGAATTTAGAAATTGATAAAGGTATCTTTTTCTTTACAATTAGTATTTGAACTAATAGTTGCCGCTGTTTATGCAATATTATCAGAGCCTTTTATTTATTGATGTCGCAACTGCGGTAAAAATAAGTTCATTATCTAATTACCATTGTTATTTAGTGGGAACGTCTAAAAATCCGGTTTAACAATAGGAAGACTTAATAGAAGGGCCATAAAATACGTTCTATAGTACCTACTGGTGTTGTCTTTTTTTATTTTCAGGAGCAGGAATGCGTGATAAAAGAATATAAGTCAGAAAGTAGAAGAATAATCGAGATTGATTACCTTTTTGAGCAGCCAATCCGTATAACACTTCTCTCTAATTTTTTATTGTCTATTTTTTCACAGTTACTTACACTACGGTGTACATTTCGTTATTGACCTGACTTTATTTAATATATAATATTTTTTACTACGTAGATACTTTTGTTTTAATTTTTATCAAAAATACCTTCTGAACTCGCGGCCCAGTCAGTAAATCTTACTTTTTTATAAGTATTTATGGGAGTGATTATTTTTAAATATCACAACGAAAGATTATAATAAACTCCCAAACTAGTATTTTATTATGTAATGCTCCAACAATTGTCAGTAAAAATAATATTTATAAGTATGTACTTAGATCCTTTCAAAGCAGCCTGGGATAATCGTAGGTGTTCCTTGTAACAGTAAAATTTCAAAGTCGCTAGTTTCCGTAAGAATATGGTATTTAATCCATATAGCCAGCGGTTGAAATTTTTGGGTACCTACGTAATGTACGTAATGACTGATGCACTTCAAAAATACTAAAAACATGAATATATTACGCAGATAGTACTTAGAAAAGTTACCAAATTCGATTGCAAACTTCCAACTAACTTAACTCAATCATTATCAATAAAATTAAAAAATAATACCTTCAAGCACCAAGGTTAGTTAAGTTACGTATAAAACCGAACGGACAGCGGTTTCAATGTGTGCGTGCGGGTAATGTTGTTGTGTTGCGATGCAGATACCTAAACTCTCTAAGTTCATGTAAGTGTATTGACTGACGATTTCATGAAATTTTCATTCAATACACTTACATGAACTTAGAGAGTTGTATTGCTGATTCTAATGTTTATAATTCTGTAAATCCATATTTGTTACGGCCGCTAATAATATTTAGATCAACATAAAACCTGATACTGACCTGCAAATTGCAAAAAACGTAAGAAAATTTGAATTTCGCGGGCTACCCTAGAGCATCCACCTTAATAAATGTTACGGCCGCTTTCCGAATTAGAAAATAATCGCTGTCAGCGCTCGTATCGTTATCTTGTGTTCCGTTTTAATTATCACGATTATGACAGCTGACTGCTGTCATCAATTCGGAACGCTCGTGAACGCGCTCACAGTCCTCGCTCAGCTTCATAACATAAACATAACCTCAAACCTTGCACAAGAAAGACCGACTGAATATTTTTTGAAAATGGAAGTTCTCCGAATTGGTTTGCTTGTTGACTCTATCGACTCCGGTCGCCATACTAACGACAGCATCAACGGAAAAGAAGGGATGCGCAAGCGACAAACATTAGCCAATAGGATAGTGTAATTCAACTTCTTAACATTCATTACATGATAAAATTATGTAATGTATAATCTATTTTTTAGTTTTACTTATAACATCCTTTACCATTTGAATAAGTTTTATATTTAGGTACCTACATATGTATAAATAACTTAAATTGTAATAATGCAACTGATAGCTGATAGGTATGTAAATGTGAAATTCATTCTTGGCAAGTAGATTTTCTTTTCTTTAAATACTTATTCTTATTCATGTAAGTATTTAAAATATGAGAAGGGAACTTCTTACCATTGCACCATGTATTGGGCACATGGGATGGGTACGTAAATAATGTTCAACAATAATCGTAATAAAACATTTTTATTAACAATCAATTAGAATCACAGTATAATCAGACTGAACCTCAGTTACCCTGCTTGCGCTCCAAGCCACATTCTTCTCCTACTTATTATTTATGCTAATATAAGAAAAATATCAAACAGTAACAAAAGTCTTATGTACCTACATAATTATTAACTCATATCTATTTTATTTAGTAAATATTTTGTAAAATCACGTACCTACAGTACAATTAAACATTAATAAAATTCCCAGATTTTACCAGGTATTTCTATTCAAATCTTTAAACGGGTACTGATCAAAACTTAAAACTAATAATAAAAAGTCACAAGTAGAGCTATACTTACTACTAATTAAAACAGGTAAGTACTTACTGATCAAATCTTAACTAATTAACAATCACAGTATACTACTAAGTCAACAGGTTCCTACTGATCAAATCTCAGAACGGTCAAGACGACGCGTCTAAAATGTTCATCGTGGCATAGCAACGTTTGGTCAGACACTATGTCTACTGACTGGCACTAGGTACCAGACCCAGTAACATTATTATTGTATGTTGCACAATGTTCTTGCTATCATGTCATGTACCATCTTGATGCATTTTTTCAAAATGTTCTCTATGCTATACTCACTGTATAATGTGAGTAGCAACAAAATGCATGCTTCGTTCCAAATGAATGGAGATGGTGACTGTTGATCTACTGAAATAAAAAAAGAATATAAGAAGGCACTTCCTACTAACACTAAAATAATATTGTTTGCGATGATTTTTGTTCATGAATTTACCAATAATGGCTCAATAGATTTGAATGAAACTTGGCACATAGATAATCATATCATAGAATAAAACATAGGATATTTTTAATATAATAAAGAAAATGCTTTTATAACTTTAATTGATAGAATCTGAAAGCAATTTCTTAAGAATTAACTGTCAACATACTAATATGACAAAACCGTAGAACACTTATATCTTACTTTTTTATAAAAGTATTGGAGTAAGAGTGACCACATAAACTGTTGTCAAGATGATATGTTATGCGAACACAACAAGCACATCTATACATATAATAAATCTGTAGACGAGGCGTTTCTGTACAATGAAAAAAAAAAAAAAAAACCTTGGTGGAGTGTCCAAGAATAACCAACAGATGCCATTTCTATCATTTTTGGATTTTGGTTTGATTGTTCCAGTATCACGTAAAAAGTACGAAATCAATATGGTTAACTTATAAACTCAAATATTGTGTGTAACTCGATGTTTCATTTAGTCTTTGTTTCATCGCAATCGCTTCAAAATATCAAAAGATATAAGAGTTTAAAGTATTCAAGAAGAAATTTTCATTACGTAATGTAGATACACGTAACGACATCTATTGACGTAAAATGACACTAGCGTAAAATCAGGTAGGTTTGTGAGAACGTGTGTAACACACGATCATAATCATCATATGTTCACATACTTCGCGCGGAAACATAACGCGATAAATTGTGAATTTACCCAATATAAAGTTTGGTTAATTCAAGTTTTCCAAATTCATTGTTTGGTACTAGTGCCATAGGTGGCGCTATCTATCTTTTAAATCATGATACAAATTATAAAAAATGGTGATAAATTTTAATTTCTTAAAAATTTTAGATTGTTACATCGAGCAAAAAGTGAGTAATTAAGGCACGAATGCGCTTACGTAATTAACACGAGTGCATTAATTACTCACTTTAGCAAGGTACGTAATCTACTTTTCTTTCAACTACCAATGTACCTGCCGCGATAAAATATACCTGCTCAAGGTTAACTCAACTAAATCCAAATCAAGTTAGGTCAATTTAGGTCAAATTAGGTCAAGTCAGGTCAAGTCAGGTCAAGTCAGGTCAAGTCAGGTCAAGTCAAGTCAAGTCAAGTCAAGTCAAGTCAAGTCAAGTCAAGTCAAGTCAGGTCAAGTCAGTCATGGAACCCTAAAAACAGTCTTTTCTACATAGCTTACTGAGTTTTCGAACGCTTTCCTATATATTTTGACAGTATCACTTCGTGGTCGATAGATGGCGTTGTTCATTTAGCGTCATTTTCTGAATCGCGGTGTTAAGAGTCTCCATAGAAGAATGAGTTTCGCCGAATTCATAATTATCGAACATTTGGCTCATTTTGAATTGAACACATAATCCATACTAATCGATGCTTAAATTGTAAATTCGATAGTAACTCTGTCTGTCTGTCCGTCTGTAATTCTGTATGTAACCTTTTCACGCCTGATCCACTGAACGGATCTCGATAAAATTTGGTAAAGAGATAGATGGCATCCCGGGCAAGAACATAGGCAATTATTTTCTCAAAAACAAATTTAAGGGGGGGGATATAGGGGATGAAAATTTTTATGGGAAACCTATCATTTTTAGAGTTCCGTAGTAAACAAAGAAGCTTTATAGTTTCGCCATGTCCGTCTGGCTGTCTGTCTGTCCGCGACTTAGCTCAAAAACTTTTAATCGACCAACTTACATGTGCAGTTGCAAAAACCCAAAGATTCTGTATGCGAGAACAAGTTTTTTAACTACAATGTTAACACTGAGGGACAGTAAACGCCCATAGACGTAATAACAATAAAACGTTGCGAAAGTTTGTTTGATAAATTAATTCATCCCCACTACGGAACCCTTCATTGTGCATGGTTCGACACGCACTTGGCCGGTTTTTTTTTTAAGTTAGGGCTGTGAAAATTTATGACAAACAAAGAGTAACGCTTTTCTAAAATCATCCCTCATGAGGGTAAAAACCCTTCTTTACCCTCTTGATTTTAAAATTCACATGTAAGTAGGTAAGTACTTATTATTGACAGTTTTGCGGGACTCTCTTCAAGAGCGTTAAGGGATTGAGAATATAGTCATAGTCCGTATCTTGAGAATCTGTCCACTCAATCAAAAGTTATTACTACTTGGCTCTTGGCTTGGAACGAAGAGTTTGAGTTTACCAGTGAGTACTTACTCGATAGATGGCGTTGTGCAAATGATGCGATTTTCTTAAGGGGGATGCGCCGGTAGCCCGCGAAATTCAAATCTTAAGTTTTTTGCAATTAGCAAGTCAGTGTCAGGCAGGTTGTATGTTGAAATGAAATGAAATGAAATTGTTTATTCTGTAAATAGGTTATTGGAATCACTTTTACACGTCATAATAATATCAAAAAATTGTAAAATTAAGCTAGATGAGGTCGGCGTTTCCTATCTGACTACTCTAAGAAGAAAGGCCGAAACAAACTCAGTCTCTTTTAAAGTCCGGACATACCTAGGTCAGATATTGGCATATTGGTCAGGCCCTATGAGGACCATGTAGATTAGAGTCTGAAATGGTCTTTTGAGGAATGAACCACACAGATTTGAGTGAACCTGTCCTGTCAGTGCAAGCATTTGTCAGTAATAGTGGAGTTCAGCTCAGAACTTAAGGAGCTCAACGACTCGACGAACAATACCAAAGAAAGGACATTTGTGTAGGCCGCATAAAGTTCTCAAATTGCTAGACCATTGTTAAAACTAACTGAGAACGAAAAAATATAAGAATAAAAACAAAATAAACATCCACATAGTCCTCACATTCACAATAATACAATACTTTACAAAGTAATCATGTCATTTTGTCAATATCCTACATATAATATTCAATAATGTGAATTTGTATATAAAACTGGTAGGTATTTGATGATTTTCCATAGTACTTATTCAAAATGTCACAATGCCAAAATGACAAAATGTTAGCAGAGCGAGCAGCTCAATCCCATGCTTTTTGTCTTCTAAATAATCTGAAATTGTATAGTACCCTTTTTTACAAAGTTTGGTTTTAATACAGCTTTTAAATCGTTTAATGGGTAAGTTTCGAATGTCAATATGATTAAAATATGATTCGCGACCGTAGCAAACAGTAACTTTACAGAATAATAACCATTAGATACAGGAATACAACTCCTGCAATATTAGTTAGATTAGATAAATAAATATTTGATACAACTGCGACTCATTATTTAGATCAACATAAAACTTGATACTGACCTGTAAAAAGCAAAAAACATAAGAAAATTTGAATTTCGCAGGCTCCCCCAAAGCTTTCGCCTTAGTTTCCATCGTCCATACAATATGCCATAGATTTTTCATTAATCTTTAAGTATACAATATTTTTTCATTAATCTTTCCGACAGTTTCATACTGCTGTCCATACTATCCACACTATCACCACAATATAGATATGGACTACCACTAATATATAAAGTTACTGACTGTTTCATGTCTGTTACTTTTACGCCGTAACGCTTAGGACGCCTAGACAGACCACGTGGGTTATTGGACATAGGATGCTTTTATCCCGGTAGCACATTCCCGTGGGATAATTTCCGACATCCACGCGGGCGAAGCCGCGGGCAAAAGCTAGTTCAGCTAATAAGTATCTGCACATAACCAGCTATAAAATACTTACCATGTTGTTCTACTGATTCATTCACCAGCTTCTCTGAGCTCTCTCGTATTACTCTTATGTGAGCATGACAGAGAATTGCCGCCAGTTACGCTCGTCGGCTATAGTCACTTGGATACTCATGGTTGGATTACAGAATAAACCTCAAATTTCTTCTTCTTCACATTAAATACGAAAATAATTGTACTTAAAACAAAACAGTACTTACAACTGTCAAGAGTGTCAAGTCTGTCAATAATTTGACAGCGCTCACGGTGATAATAATAAAAGGCATGGTTGGCGTTATCGTAAGATGGCGCATGTCATGACGTCATCTATGACGATTCACGGGACATCAATATCGTGCTCACGATAATAAGGAACGCCTGTTATCACGTTCAAATCGAATATACGTTATCGTTACTCGGAACGCACCCTACAATTGTTGAACAAATCGCGGACTGATGACGACATTGTAGGTCATTTAAATATTGGCTAATAATTACTATTACTATTGCGATAGCAAACTTTTTAATGTTCTTATCTCTCTAATCCCTTGATAACATAATTCACTAGCGTCCAAATTACGGAAAAGTAGACAAGTGTTAATATTTGACTATTTATTTAAGATTGAAACATAACTGTGATGATAATTTATATAATAAAATAGAATTAGAAACGATTTCTGATAATATGACGACTGTAACATATTAATATGTTGCCTGGTTTTACTAGGTTTGCATGAAGAGTTAGCTGTTTTTATAGTAGTTTTAAGAATTTGAGTGCACGTCGATGGCGGAAGTGAGACAAGCTCAATATTTAGTAGCAGCTGCTGGTGAGTTCAATATTTTTGTTAATAGATGAAGAGAAACTTTTCACTAAGTATTTTTTTATTGTATTCCCCGAAGGGTTAGGCTGAGGTGCACATATAGTACGCAGATATTTTTCCAGTCCCATGTAACAGCGGCGAGCCTATTGCCATCAACCGGGCAACAATCCAAACTCCGCCGCGGGCTGCTACTAAGAACTAATGTTTTCCTTAACATCGATGGTATAATATAATCAGTATTTAGTGTTTGTTCTGCGTACCGATCTCGTTCCAGTCACAGATGCGTTCACTTGTGACCCACTTACACTATCGCTTTCAGTCATTATGACATCGTCACGTCTAGTAGAACTCACTGAAATCAGCAAAATACCGGCGCAGCGCTGAAACTGTCTGTGGCGAATGCTTGGGCGAAGCCTATATCCAACAATGGACGTCTTTCAACTGACATAATAGATTATGTTTCTACTATTTCAGTGTCCCTGTCCTCTATGGTTGCGGGTGTCATCTATGGGTGGAGCACCCCAGTGATACCAAAGTTCCACAACAATGAGACCGGCATTTATATTACAAATGTAAGGTTATTTATAAGTATTTAGTACTTAAAAATCATGCATGACTGCCTTCTTCAGATTTAAAAGAAAAAAGACGCAAAACTAACCCTGTGAGACATGTTTCTGATTCTGGACTAATTTGTTCAAATCGAGTCGATTTTATACAGCAGAAGGCCTTGGAATATTTTGGCAACCAAAAAGGCTAAGAAGATGAATACAGGAGGTCAGACGGCAGTTGCTGCGCAAACTTCTCATATGTGGCTTTCTGGTAAACTCCAGACCAAATCCCAGAGAGAAAACGCATCGGAATAATGTCACATTTCTTTTCAGAAAGAAATATCATGGATGGCTGCTGTTTCAGCCCCTGGCTTCATGACTGGCAGTCTAGTGACGAGGTTTATTTCAGATAGTTTCGGGAGACGAGCCGTTATCTTAGGCAGTGCTTTGCCTCTCATCACTGGAACAGTAAGGGGTGACTCAATCCAAGTCACAGATATAGCTATTTATTCTGTGGCTTTTTTTTTCTGCATCTGAATGCCTTGTTTAATTAA
Source organism: Lithophane ornitopus (assembly GCA_948473465.1). Classification (NCBI taxonomy): domain Eukaryota; kingdom Metazoa; phylum Arthropoda; class Insecta; order Lepidoptera; family Noctuidae; genus Lithophane; species Lithophane ornitopus. Next base: position 11,872,755 of record OX419622.1, on the reverse strand, counting down.
AAGGAATGTTTTTAATCGAACCTCCATAATCCTCATTTTGCGCTCCTAAAAATATTATTGAACATTCTAATATAATGATTGCGCCGCTTTTTGTAAACCTCAAATAATTCCTATTCTGGGGTCCTAAATATTATATACTAAATGGCCAAGTAACTGTGACCAACTTAGATGTAGCGCTCGACGGCCATTGCCACGGCACCGCTCGCTCCGCTCACTCGGCTCGCGTTCACAGTTCTAACCTAACCCATTTGCTCGGGGTGCCCTAGGTTAGTTACTGCGACCAACTGTAAGACAAGGCTAGAAAGTTAAAACGACGCTCATTATTATAAAAATGTATGCATCATTAGAATCGCATAAAGTTTTAAGAGGTTCATTAATTTTAAAAAGTGTCCATAATGATGGACACTTTCCTCCACTTTTCACACTTTTCTTCTTTCCTTTGCAAACTGTTCAGTTTAATATTTCCCTTTTGCAAACATCCGTATCGAAATTCTAACGATGTCAAAATAAGTATAAAGAAGTTAACAAAAAAATAACTGTTTTTGCATCGAATTTCCAGATATTCGTTATAAGCACTGCGACAGCGTGGTGGCTTTACATGACGCGGTTCTTATGGGGCACTGGCGCTGGGATGCTAGGAACTGTAAGTCATTGCATACATTCCAGGTGATATGTTTTCAAAGATACGTACCTAGTAGTACCTATATGTATAATACCTAGTCTATTTAAGCAAAAACATCAAAGTTTTAAACTGTAACCATAAAGGTCACACACACATTAGCACTGCACCGGATCAGGATCGCCTCAACTCAAGCCATTCAGTATTCTTTCTATGAAACTCCATACGGTGGAGATGGGTGGAAGGTGGGTAGGAGGTGAGATGCTGCCGATCCGGTGCAGTGCTTATACTTATATGTGCGAGGACGTAATGAGTCTACTGCTGAACTTATCCACAAATCGAGGTTGTGTGAAAAAGTTAATAGTTATTCACTTAAGTTTAGAATATGACGCTATTTTATATTTATGATGGTGTACAGTGAAAAGTATTGTATACATCAGCTCATTGGCATTGACATTTCATTCTTCTTAAATATTAACCAAGTCTCCTTACAGGTATCAGCTATGTACATAGCAGAGGTATCAGATAAGGAGGTCAGAGGTAAACTCACATCACCCATTCGCTACATGCGAAGCTTTGGCGGTTTTCTCATCATGTCTGTTGGCCCTTTCGTTTCGTACCACGCCATCAACTACATGTTACTGGTCCTGCCGATTTGTTACATCATCGCCTGCTGCTTTATACCAGAATCTCCGTATTACCTATTAAAAGAAGGAAACGTGAATGCAGCGAGAGCTTCCCTCATCAAGTTAAGCGGGAATAAGGATCAGGAGGTGAGAGAATTCCTGATTATTAGTATAATATTATACAATAATTATAATATTATATTATTCACCTTGGTGCTAAACGTATAGGATTGGATCTTTTCACTCAACAACGGTGCAAAAATTATTACATAATAATTTAAGACCACTATAGATCTCCAACCAGCTTGTATAACATGGTTGTTACAGGCAATAGAGAATCGGTTATCGGCGATGAGGGTGGACGTAAGAAAGGAGACGTTTCGCTCCGGTTCTCTCAAAGAGCTTTTTACTGGGAAGCGATACCGCAAGGCACTGATCATAACTATAGGTAAGTACCTACTAATGCCAGAAATAGGTACATCTAGCAAAATATAGATAAAGGGGGCAAAACAATTCAATATTTCATACATTTTGTTAAAGACTAACAATTTCAACAGGTTTGAAAGTGACTCTCATACTGTCTGGAGCTATTGCCATACAACAATATTTTGGCACAATCGTTCAAGAAAGCAAGGTGAACGTCAATATATCCACCATGTTGATATCATTTGGAGCAGTTAAATTCGTTGTGGGTAAGAAAGTATATTACAGTACGACACAATTTAGATATATAGCATCGGCAAAATGCGTAAAACCGATCACAATTCAAACAGAGTGTGCCTTCAACATCTCCAATTTTTATTACGGCTTTAGTTGAAAATGATCTTTACGCAAACCCAATAACTTGTAAAGTCATTTAGCCAAATACATTCATAAAAAAGATATGAATGAATGCAAATTTCAAATCTATGCTACATCTAAGTTGTGTCGTGGGTACTGTACGAAGATGTATTTAAGACAGTTAGTTGACAATAATTATTATTATGTTAAATAACAGACGATGAATTAATATTATAGGTCGTTATAGCATCTATCAATATTAAAACTCCAAACTTTGCAGGTATATCGTCATCAGCAATAATGGACAAGGTTGGACGTCGTCCCCTGCTCATCTTCTCCTACCTCAGCTCTGGCGTAATCCTCATCATTGTTGGAACTTATTTCTGGATACAACCCACCTCTTCCCCATACTATAGCTTTATCCCCTTCATCGGCATCATGTTCAGTAGCATGTTGTCCATTCTCGGCTACGAGTCTCTAGTCTTTGTTATAATTGCAGAAATATTCCCCCTTAATGTCAAATCATTGGCTATGACTCTTCAAAATATTTTGGGAGGGTTCCTAAACTTCCTATTAGTCAAAGGGTATCAAGAAATGAAGGATGCAGCAGGTCTGGCTGGAGTGTTCTGGTTCTACGGCGGTTTAGCAGTAATCGGTGCTATTTTCTCACACTTCATGGTGCCAGAAACAAAGGGCAAAAGTTTAAGGGAGATCCAGGTTGAGTTGCAAGGTGCTATGTATGACGAAGGTGATGAGAAGTTGGAGAGTTTATCTGGGAATGAAGATGCGGAGCTTAAAGAGTTAAAAGTGATTATACCTTCTTGAGATCTCAACAACGGTCGGTATTGTAAAGGAATCTGATAAATTAAATGAAATTGGTGAAATGTATTTCAGAGCAATAGTCGTCGATTTACGTATAGAAACGTCACGCCTGTTTTTCCGAAGGGTCGGGCAGGCTCCTACATAGTACACCCACATTTCGCCAGTTATGTTTAAGTCCCATATGGGCAAGCCTATTGTCATCATCTGGGCACTAATCCTGACTCGCTAACTTACTACGTACATAATGACGACGTAGACCTAGAATATTGGTTGAGATACTTAAATAAAAGTCACTTTGGTTGTGAACCCTATTAAAAGCAGATTAGGATCCTCCTTCATCACTTTTGTACATTTTCTATGAACCAACGCACACTACTCTACAGGCAGGCCGCACTGCACTTTTTTGTATGAAAATGCGTTGCGTTGCGGCTCGCTGCGGCTGTAATGTCAGCTTGGTTTAAGAGTCGATTTTTTTATATATGTATACTGCTGGGTGTTGGGGTAGACACCGTTATCCTTGAAACTAGTGGTTTGGTGTCATCTATAATATACTTTTTCTGTGGGACAACCTTGAAATCGCGAAAAAAAAATCAGCTGTTCCATACATTTGTTGTGTGTGTTCACTTAAATCGACAAAATGTATGGAACAGCTTTTTTTTTTGCGATTTCAAAGTTAGTCCCAAGTATATTATAATAATGACATTTAGTTTTATAATAAAGAATGTTGTTTAAAGTAAATGTCTCAATATAGCGATCTTTACCTCCGAATATTTCGGCGTCGTGAACTTTAGGTTACCATAAATTATTCCTTTTTTTATATCCTCTCTCTATCCTTATAGGAATGTATTCTTAAGTAACATAAAAAGTCAAAATGGTGAACAGGAGTAGGCCACTGATGCCCTTTAACCCTGTGTCCTAACCGAAAGCGATTGTTACGTGAATACGTGATTACGCGATTGTTTATCAGAAATATGACGTACAAAAACTACTTGTATCGTACGAGTACGTCATAGGATTCATATAAACGAGCGCGACGATGGCTTTCGGTCAGGACATGGCCAAGTTTCTACGCCCTTAGGGCAATAGCGTACTAGCGGCCAGGTCACAGCGGCCAGCGAGATAGATACATTAGTATGAAATATCTCGCTGGCCGCTGCAACCTGGCCAATGCGGCCATGGCTGATCCAGGCTAAGATATTTTTTTACCAGTGTGGCTATGTATTTACGGATCTGTGGGGTAGGTAAATCATGATGGTCTATTACATCACTACAATTTAGCGGAGAAAAAGAAAAACACTAATCAGAACAATATTCTATATTCTTCATTTTATAGTTACAAAACAGTAAAAATCCTAAAGGGGTTGATTCGAGCAGTATTGACTTCTTAATGATAAATCCAACAGAAGGCCAAAAGAAGCTAGAAATAATCAACCAAATCCAAGTGCCCACTTGGTTTTTCAAGACATCGCCAAGCGGTTGGTCGACTCTTCACGAAACCAGAGCTGAGAGGCTGACCTATTTTTTGGCCATAGAATCAGCATTGCTATACAACGTGGCAATGCTGCCAGCCTTTTGGGCACTTTTCCTGTTGACAGCGACGGAGACGAAATATTTGATGCCCTTTGATCATTTCCCCTTTTTTTATACATAATTATTATTATTAAGTATTTTAAGTCAGTAAGTACCTCGTTGTTTTACATTTTAAATAAACCACACAATAATAATTATTTAATTAAAAAAATAAACATTTTAACCAACAGGTACGATTACTTTTTGGATGCAATCCTTGCCCAGCACAGTTTTTTATACCTAGGCTTATTGTTTGAAATAAAAATAAAGAAAGCAATTACTTACTTACGTTTATTTGTGGAAAAACATGACGCGAAAATAAACCCAAAATTAACCACACACGTTTAAAAGTCGAATGTTTGTTTTTTCTAGCTTCTTTGTACAACTTCATTTACAGATAACCGGCCTTATAAGTACACATAAGACCGATTACGTCTAAAGGCATACCCAGTCTTTAGCTTTCAATCGGAATACTAACTACACAGTCAGCTTTGCTTAGGTACTAAAGTCACATATCAAATTCTTAAGATTAATGAATACCACGAAAAACGCGCATTTCGCATCGTTTACATCGAGAACTAACAAGATTTATGTACATTGCACATGATCAAAAGTCCCTTAATTACTAATAAACGTGTAGGTACCTAAAAGTTGTGAGAAGAATAATATCAGCTGATCTGCATTGCTATTCTGTAACCATCTCAGCGTGAAAACTAAGGTGAAATGAGCGTGGAATGAACTGTCATTGTCATCGATACCTACTGACGCCAAAGCAGTGACAGTTCACTCCAAGATCACTTCACCTAAGTTTTCACGGTGATATTTTTACAGAGGCCCTAGTGTGAGTTTCTTTTAACTATCTTGATTTTACGCATCGACCGCGTTCGGCGCTCCGATTGGCCCTTCACTGGCCTTCACTGGCGAAGGGCCAATCGGAGCGCCGAACGCGGTCGATGCGTAATGTCGAAATGGTTAAATGAAACTCACACTAAGGCCTCTGAATAGCACAACTGTTCTGTAAAAATCTCCCGGAAAACTTAGGTGAAGTGAGCTGTCAATAGTGTCAATACCTAGGGTGAAATCATAACTCACTTCGAGCTCACGACATCTATGTTTTCACGCTGAGATTTTTACAGAATAAACCGACTGTTTATTTCAAATAGGTACCAGCTTATCGAAACTTTGTTCAATTTATATAGGTAATATATATAAACGTTTAAAGCGGGTTAGATAATCTATCGAAAAACTACAAAAAAGGTAAGTTTAAAAAAATTGAAATGAAAGCCTCTAGCATTAAATAACACCCATACATTACAACGCCATCTAGCGGTTGTAATAGCAAATATCTATGTAAGCTACATACTTATCAAGAACAACATTTTCTTCTTATAAAACCTAATACAAGTTCTTTGGGGATAAAATGGCAGCAGAGAAAGATAAATAGTTTAAAAAAAAAAAAAAAAACGAATATTCTATCACCAAGCACATAATTATCACATTTTGTAATCAAACGTAAATTAGTATCAATATTATGGAAAGTTTTCTTTTAAAATGCATCTAATTATGTTAAATACGGGACAAGGTTTAATGAACGCATACATTGCGTTCATTAAAACTTGTCCCGTAACGCGATTGGGGTAGCACTATTCTGTCAGTCGCCATTTTGAACCTTATTTGTTTTTTATCTAATCTTTATGACTTATTAACAATCTCACTAGTTTTACAAAACGCTACCAGTTCATTGACCGGTACGTCAGACCTTAAAACAAACAATTTGCTTTCGTTGTTTTTTCTTTGCCACAAAATATTGTAAACATACTTAAAACTTATGGAGGCAAAACTACTATACTTTAAAGGCCTATTCAGATATAAGTGATATCACTGTCGCGCTCGGTAGCAATACCGGCCACCTGCAGGTAGTTAGTCACTTTAGACCAGACTTCCGGGCGAGACAGTGATGTTGCTTATATCTGAATAGGCCATATGTATTTATCGACGTTTGGTAAGTAGGTACTATTACAGCTCCCAACTTCGAAATGTTCAAAGTTAAACAACTATCTTTATATTCATTCGTTCACAGTATACAACAGCAGTCAACAGAAGCGACATGCAGAAAAGGAATAGAACACATACGATCGATAGTTATACCTTAGTATCAAGGTACACAGTAAAATATCTACAATAGTAGATAGGCTTTGGGTAATCCAAACAGACAATTGAATACAAAATGTTCATAAAATATTATTAAATGCATATCGAGATTTCTTAATTTGAGATTGGTACGGTACTTACCTTAAATCTATGACAGTCTTAGATAGTAATATACATATTTTTCATTTATATTTTGCAAAAGCAAACTTGACAAACTTGAAATAAAAAGTGATGTTCTGGAATAGAACTTCAGGATAATATCTTACTGAGATGATATAAGAAGCGACTAATATTTGGGTAGGGTACTTATACAACTACTAATATTTACGGAGATTTCAGTTAATCTACTCATAGAGATTAAAGATAAGTAAACGAAATTACAAATAAAAATATTTTCTAATACAAGCTTTCCTATAAATTATCTTTCTTTTTAAGTTCCTCCATTTCAGTGCATTCTTTATTTTCATCATTACTTGTTACACCTTTTTCTAACTTATCATCAACAGCAACAGCGTCATAACGATCACCTTGTAATTCCACCTGAATGTCTCTCAGATCTTTCCCTTTCGTTTCTGTGACCCAGAAATAACAAAATGCACTGCCTCCAAATGCGAAACCAGCGAATATCCAAAATACAGTCGTCAAACCACAGTAATCTTTGACTCTTTGGTACGCAAGAGATATAATGACAGCTAAAGCAGAGCCAAAGAGGCTTAGGCACGTCATAGCAATCGCTTTCACGTTCATAGGAAATATTTCAGCGGGTATGATGAAAATGAGAGAACTGAAACCCAAAGTGGAGATAACGTTGGCGAGAATGATGCCGACCAATGGTATGAAGCTGAGGGTGGTTAAGGTGTCAGTGCTGACGTTGATGACCTCTTGGAGGAAGAAGTAGAACCCGACGGCGCCAAGGGATGCGCCCGTGCCGATGTATGAGAACACGAGGAGGGGCCGGCGACCCACTCGGTCTACTAGCACCGAAGACACCATACCTGTAAATCAAATGTCGATCTTAAAATAATTATAGAAAAATAATGTTTTTTGGAGACATCAGATGGTGCAATTTTATGGATATAAACACAAATATGGAGACGAACAGAATCCCAAAACCCATGATGACTGCTTAAACACACGATAACTCAATTATTTTAATGCCTTGATTACTTACTAACAGCGAAGATAACTGCGCCATAAATGATGGGCACTAGAGATTTGTCCATTTGTAACTTGGTCTCATCAATGATCCATCCCAGATACTGCTTTATCACCACTGCACCAGTCATCATCTGCGTTAGTTTCAGTCCTGAAATCACGAAGTATTATTTCTTATTAAGTGTTTTATGTACGTCATTTAATCCGGATAATTTAGAAGGCCATTTCTTTCATTTATGAAAGACAACCATAAAACCAAGATAAAACGTGTGCGAAGTGTTGTGGTATTAATTTAATAATTTCGTTATATGAAAAAAAAAATGAATCGAGAAGCTTAATTTTTTTATAAATGAGACGTGCAGTTACAGCCTTGCACAAAAGGACTGCACCATAACGACTATGGCCATTTGATACATCGATTTTGAAAGCCACCTTTTTGCCTCTCTAAGCGAACATACACTTACCAGTAGCTATAACAATAGCTTTCCTGTACTGCACTCCGACGAACAATTCCTTCACTGAGCTGGAGTGTTTCATTTCATTTTTGACATTCGCCTGCAAAGCCAGCAGTTCATCCTCTAAAACCTGTAGCAGACAGACATGATATTATAGTCAGGCTTCGGGTATCCTCGGGAATGTGGGTATGCTCTCCGGCATTTTAACGTTTAGATAAACATACAACACGATTTTGAGGTACTAGAATTGTTTATATTTGAGGTAACTCCAGTAGAGGAGACATTATGTGGCTTTGTGGTCAGTAATTTCAATTAATGGTTTACCTTAGCAAACGTATCGTTTGAGCTATTTACTGTATTTAAAAGCAAAGTAATTTTTAGTAACATTTAGGTACCTTCTCATCCTTATATCCCCTTAATATCCGAAGTGATCTTCTAGCGCCTTCCACGTTGCCATTTTTCAAGCAAAAATATGGAGTCTCCGGTATCCAACAGCAGGTCAAGAAGAACAGCAAAGGTAGGGCGAGCATAATAAAGTTCAGGGTCTCGTAAGACAGGAAGGGCCCCGTGGACATGACCAGAAGGGAGCCCAATTTGAACATAAATCCAGTGATTAGTGACAGTGTACCCCTCACGTCTTTGTCTGCTATTTCTGATAAATAGTAGTTGATGACCTAAGAACAAATATAGATATTATAAAACATGCATTTGTTGATTAATCTGTTAAATGTTCTTTGGAAACTATGTTCGTACTGTTCGTCGATGATTCGATTAAAGACATAGATCGGACAGTTAGCCCTGCTTCCTACTCTCAAAACTCTCCGAATTCATTGTCATCATCCTTGCCTCTTAAGTTTAAATACAGGATGAGGACAATGAATTCGTTTTAAAGTTTAAACAGTTTATTTGGGGTCGACGTAGCATAGTTCCTCCAACAAAACCATATCAGCTATTTACTCCCTTGCTAGCTATATCATCCATCCATCGTTTGGACTTCCTACACGAAAATGTGTGAACAGAATAGTTCGGTCTACTTCTGATAAGTAGATGAGCTTTTTAGAACCAGCACACTAATTGCGTAACACACGATCAATCACAATCTGTTTCATTATATACTTTGCTGAGCAGATTTTTTTTCGAACATATGAAGCAATGGATTAGCAATAATATCCTTCAAAATGATTCAGATAATGATTGATAGTATGTTGAACAAATAAAGTGAAGAACACCTACCGTGCTAACCATGCCTGTACCGCAACTCCAGGAAAACGACGTTATGCACACCTGCCATGCTTTTAGAGCAAACGCTATAATTATCTGAAAAAGATAAAAAATAATTTTCGCACACATTTTATAGGTTATGAGTTGTATAAAGTTCGGTCATGAAGATCAACCTCGGCGGGACATTCCTTATTTTATCGACCATTGTGTGTGTCAATTGGCAAATATAGCAGACAATTGACTGTGTCAATGACTCACAAGCCAATAGTTTAATTGAATCGATCCAAGAAGTAAACTTTATCGTAAAAGGCACGTAGTACATAGTCGCAGGCATTTAAACATCACGTAGAATCGGTAAATGGCGTTCTACGACATTCATACTACATAGATAAAATATCTCCAGAAGATCTCCAACATCTTCTACCCTTATAAGAAGTTAATTCCAATCATATTACGAAAACATTATATTTTTTACTGTCGTGTATTAAATTTTTGCTGTAATTGTTGTTCGCGAAATAAACGAATTTAATACCTATGAGTAAATCAAGAAAGTTGGACTGGAATTACGAGGGCAACGAAGGGCGCACTCTTGGACTGATGACTATATTCTATAACCTTCGCTTTTTACAATCGGAAACTAGATAAAGAAATAAAAATGTTGTAGTTCTGATTGCTTTGTTAATCTAACTCGAATGGTTATTTTTAATTTATTTTTTTGAGGGTGGGAAATCATCAAATGACTTCTCTCACGCTGGGCGGAGCGGACGGGCGTGTCAGAGTTTTACTGACTAAAACCCACCCGTGTTCCTTCAGTTGCCTGTTGCCAAGGTATCCCTTCGAACTTTCCCGCAATGGTCACAAGTGCGCCGTAGGTTCATTCGCTCGGCCAAAGTTTGGGGACTGATAACAAACTGGCGAAATGTTAGTGTACACTTCTGCTAACTCATATCCTCCGATGACTAGCTCCACTTACCGATCCAAGTGCGATAGGCAGTGCGCTCGCCAGTATTGTGGTTCGCCTCCCGAACTTGTCTGCAATGTAGCCGGTAGCGAGAGAGCCCACTGCAAACCCGACTGGGATTAGAGCCAACATCGTCGGTGTCTCGTACTGTAAAACCAATGAAGAGATTGTGAAGCTAAATTAACTTCATGTGGATAAAATGCCTGTTTATAGTGACATGCGCAAGTCCAGGCGCCTGCGCAAATTAAGGGCTGCACCCTAATTGCGTAACACACTTTCAATCACAATCTGAATAATTTTGAAGGATATTGCTAATCCAGTGCTTCAATGGTCAAAACATTTATCTGCTCAACAACGTAATTAATATTGTAGAACCGTCCAATAAAAGCCATTGCTACTGTTAGTGTGTTACGCAACTAGTCCCGCTCTGGTGCCACTTGGTTGCAGCCGTCTGAATTTAGTAGTCTTTTAAAATTAAAATCAAATTAGCTAGCGAAACTATTATTATTTATTTTACCCTAAATCATCAAATCATATTTTTTTATTTGTCATAATTAGGTACATAATGATAAAGATGATGAGGAGCTCGTGGCTAAGTAATAACAGCCGCACGGGTCGATCGCTTGCTGGGGTTGGTCCGTGGTGATCATCTTTACATTCCGAGACTCCTCCGTAGCTCGTAAATCACGTTAAGCGATTGGTCCCGGATATCATTCGTGAATCTTTGACACTCGCTACGTGTCGTCAGAAGCCCGAAAGTCTGACAACCAGTCTTACCAAGGGGTATCGTATTACCCAGTTACTGAGTTATGGAGGTCAAATAGGCAGTCGTTCCATGTAAAATACTGGTATCTGCATCTGCATCCGATTAGACTGAAAGCCGCCCCATCCATAGTTGGGAAAAGGCGAGGCAGATTGATTGGTAGATAATGATACTCATTACATCTGTGGAGTTGAGCTAACTAATTGAATTTGACCCGTATATATGTAAATGATGGGAATAGAAGTCCGTGTTTTCCAAGATCTGCGATGATTCATCGCTTACCCACAGCTAAGTGATAATAGCAACAACGATGCTTCCTATTCACAATACCTACATATTTATTTTTGCACCGCTGTCATGTCACCTAATTATCGTCATCCGTTTTTACAAGGACATGCTGCTTTTCGTCTTTACGACCTACATATTAATGATACACATTTATAGTCCCTTTAGCATAACAAAAAAAAATTATGTCTACACGGGAAATTTAGGTCGTTTGTAGCGATACTTGTTGGGAAAGGCCTATGTCCAGCAATGGACTTTTTTCGATAATGAATATTTATTAAAGCCGTCTTAAAGTTTAACGTTTACTTAGGAACCTAACTTGTTTATTCATCTATAGCGTGCTAATATGCTGGCAAGACGCAGCGACGCCGACGATAGGTGGAGTAAGGCTGTGATAGAGTGTCGTCCAACGACTGGAAGACGGGATGTCGGTCGTCTGGCGACATTGTTGCGGGGACCCATCGCGGGCAAAACCTAGTATGAGGCTGGCACAGGAGCGTGAGGGATTGGCACAAATAAGAAAGGCCTATGCTCAGCTATGAATTAAGTCCAACAGTAGTGGTATTCTGTGAAAATCTCACCATGAAAACTTAAGTGAAGTGAGCTTAAAGTGAGCTGTCACTTCACCTGACGCTAGTGATTGACAGCTCACTTCACCTTAGTTTTTACGGTGAGGTGTTTACAGAATAGACCGGCTGGTTGTGGATGATGATGAATATGCAACGTGATTTTAGGAATTTTATCTGTAGTAAGCTGAGAGTGCTTTGACGTCATTTAAATAATAACTTTATTAAGTCAGCATTTTGCTCATTTTGCTCAATCATATTCAAACCAAAGATGTATTACTAGGTGATATTAATATAACAACTTAACACTACGCCTGTATTCCCCAAAGGGATGGGCAGAAGGAGGGGGACGGGGGTTTGTGTATTAATAAAGTAAGTTAGGTATCGTTTATAATATTTAGGTTACCTACCCATAAATAAGTTTAAATTAGCAGTCAACAACATTTACTTTCAACAATGTAATCATTAGGGGCAGGATTAGTAGAATAACAAAAAACCAAGAGAAAAAAAAGAATACCATGTGGCATAGATACCATGAGAGCAGTGGTGGGTGTGCTGACAGTGGTAACAAGTGGTAAAGAGTTGTAGGTCATAGGTTCGATCCCAGACAGGGACAGAGAAGTGGAAGTGGAAGTGGAAGTAAATCGTTACTTAATGTAAATTACTTCATCACCACTGCTCTCAAAACGGTGAAAGAAAACGTCGTGAGGAAACCCGCATGTCCTAGAACCAACAATTCGAAGATATGTGATCTCCCAACCCGCATCACCCCGCCGCACCCGATCATCTACCAACCCGCATTGGGCCCACGTGGTAGATTACGGCCCTCTCCCTCTCACCAAGAGGAGGGCCTGTGTCGCAGCAGTGAGATCTCTATAGGCTGAATATGTAGATGCCACTCCGTATGGATGGTATAGTATTCATGTGGTGCACATTGTACAGTCACGGACTTTAATTGATGAGCCACCTGGCACTGATCGTATTTTAGGCGTGTAATGCAAGTCGGGTTTATTCGGTTCCTGACACGGAAAGTCATAATATCTTCGTATTAGTAGAAGAAAATTATATTTAATAACTTTACCGGTTGTTTAAGCGTAGCGATAGTAAAGTTAGCGTACGGAGAAATATTAATATTCAGCTCGACAACTTCGAAATTAACGTCTCTGACATCGACATTTCAACTGTCAATGTCTTCAGATAAGTTTTCAGAATAATCGAGTTGATGAGCTCTGATATAAAGGAGGTCAGTATCAAATAGATTGGATAAACTTAATGCAACATTTTTTTTTTTTTTCATTTAGAACTTATTAGTCAACCTCTATGGATAAGACTATTTCCGATTATAAGTAATTTATTTGTCATCTTGTTTACGAGCGTGCGGTTTGAGTTCGTGTTTAATCGTGTAATCTCGTGAACGTATGAAACTGTAAAATTGAAAAGTTTGAAGGTGGCTCATCAATTAAAGTCCGTGACTGTACATAACAAAGAGTAGGATTCTATTCAATTCATATCCATACATTTAATTACAAGATAATTCATTCAATTTATTGCTGTTCGGCGATGTGTTAATAAGCATTTTGTGCAGGGCTCACAATATTGGTATTTTATAAGCTAAATATCATAATACCACTTTTATTAATAGTACAATAATAAGTAAGCCGGATGATTCACATCCGCTGCGGAGCGCTTAGTCCGGTCAACACGAGTAGGTAGGTACTATTAACAATAACAAAACATAACTTTAGTTTTTAAATCACAACTGTTTTCAAGCGATAAGTTCTCACTATGTTGTTTGTTTGTTTATTAGGTACTCGTACTATTTATGTAACTAAGTTATAGTGTTCGAAATTTCTCAGTAGCAACCCGGAGTCTGGGTTTGTGCCGTGGTATGAGGAACAGGGCGTAAAGTTCACTCATCCTCTATAGAAAAGGAAGGATCCTCCGACCAGGCTGTCGTGTCTGGTAGGCTACTGCCCATTGGATTAATGTCGGTCTTATATTATATACTCGTTGCGCGGTAAACTCTGCTTGCGCGATGAAGGGGTCCAGGTCTATCCAGGCGCGGTCGACTGAGGGGGGGGGACCTGGGGTCATGACCAATATCATCCAAACCTTTCACATTTAATATTTATTAGTCGGGTACACACGGCGACCTCTCACCTCTCATTGTACGGAAATTCGATACAATGCGAGATCTAGAGCCCTAGACAAAGTGATATTCAACCGTGGCGATAACGATGATGGAAAAGGCAGAAATGTATACGCTATGACGCTATGACTGACATAAGCTATCGAAAACCTAACGTCAATCTTGTTGAAACTCGTTGTAGAAATACGAAACGCTTTGGAAGCGATTGTCACTTGTCTAATGCCTCGGCTTATACTGGAAATGTATAGCTTGATATGTAACAGTGTGTACATAGTAGCAAAGTAAGAAAAAATATTCACTTTGGCTTACCTCATCAATAGCGACATTGGTCTCCTTGTTCTTAAACTTGGGCAGCACCACTGTGACCCAGCCAGATAACACACCCAGCGTCACCATTGACATCGACACTGCAAGCAAGATCACCATGATATCAGAAACCTTGACGCCTATACTTTGCGAGCGTTTTGCAGGAAAATTTGCCATGATCACCTCAGGATGAGCTTTCCCCACAGTAGGTGCAAAGACGCTCTGATGATGTGAAGATAACATAGGGTAAACTCAGATGAGTGAGTCTAGCATACCATAACATAACACATAAGTTCACGCCTGTATCATATTCTGTCGCACATTCTGCCAGGGTTGCGGGAAAGTGCGAAAGGGATACCGGGGCCCTTGGCAACAGGAAACTGAAGGAACGAACATGGGTGGGTTTTAGTCAGTAAAAGTCTGACATGCACTCCCGCTCCGCCCTAGAGCGGGAGAAGCTATTTGATGAAGTAATAGGTGATAAGTGGTAAACCAATTGCCATCAACGGGGCACGAATTGAGACTCCGGGCGCGGGCTGCTACCGAGAAACTCCTGATGGAAACACCCAATAACAATATGCCCGATCTGGGAATCGAACCCAGGACAAGCTCAGCAGTGTAGCGCTTGCGACCACTAAGCCTAAACCTTCGGGAGAAAACAGGCGTGACGTTTCGTTATATAAAAATTTCGTTATATAATATAGAACTTATATAGTATAGGTACTATAGAACATATACATATACATAATACTAGTAGGTACTTATATAGAACGTCTTATTATGAACAAATATTGCACAACAACTCTTGCGCAAAAAAACAGTGATGTTTCTATTGGCTTCCTGTTACTGTTGCAGTTTAAACAAAATTATGCCAGTCGATGGCATGCTATGATGAATTATCAGAGGAGCACTTACCGGATAGTGTCACCAAATAGAGATTTCTTCTATTTCCGTTCTCCATTGTCTGAAAAACCAAAAATACTTATAAAAAACTTATAGTTAACTAATCATACCTTTATGATTAACAAAAAAAATTGCTACGATTTTTCATACATTTTCCAATAGTTGTGTATTTTTGCTAATCGAAGAAATACTGCTGTGCTAAAAATAGCTGGTTCACATAAAGGATACATGCGGCTTTTTGGCGAAATAGTCTTTAAAATAATTTAGTTAGATCTTCTGACTTGACCATTTTGAATTCTCGCGCTCAAACCGCAATTGGCTTGATTGCTAGAAGTCAAGACCCGCTTACTACTGGAACGCGCCGTTCATGCATTTGTCTTTATTTTGACACCAAAAACACCCAGCTTACAACATAGCATATAAATAAAATACTTAATAATACTAATAAGTAATCCAGTTACAGATCATCAAATTAGTATTTATGGTTTCATGAGAAAGTGGGATCATTAAAAGGGAGGAAATGGAACGCGAATAAGCAGTTGTTTTGATGCTAACCTTTAGAAACGGCCTTTAAGGGTCGATTCACTGTGCTCAAGGACGATTCTGAATTCAACTGTGACAGAAGATTAATTATATCTTTCTGTGAAAATATAAATTTTTCTCTAGATAGTGTTTTGTCGATTCTTTCATTCTGCCAATGCGTAAAGCGTAAGAACGTAGAGTGTGGTAGAGTTCAAATGTTAGGTTATGTCTGTTTATTGATTTCTGTAAATATTTGTGTGACCGAAATTGAAAGGTCAGACTGTAACCCCTTTGCGATAAAAATTCTTTTTTATTTTTGCATAAATTGTAACAATTTTTTTGTTTTCGTTTAATTACTTTAGGTTTTCCCTGGAGCTTTTACTGCCTGTCATTATTGTTACTTACTAATATTAAGTCGCCACTTACGTTCACTTATCAACGAATTCGTCAAAATAAGCTCATTAACACACTGTTTACAATACTTATTTTTTTTATGAATGAAGTAGACTCTCACTATGTCACATGCACTAATCACCGGATTGTTTTAATAATACTTAAGTGTTCATTTCGTATGATTTATTATTAATTCACATTAAAGATAGGTTCATTTATTCGTAAAATCATGTTAGTACTTATTTAATTTTGCACGACCGGACCGTGCACGCCAATCGTGCGTTTCCTACTGAATTCGAGTTGGTGACAGAATCTAGACAGATTAGGGCATACGGCCCGGCTAGCAGACAAACAGTGTGAAAAAAGAGCTTGTACCAAGGGCGGGCTAGCCGTCAATTAAATGTTTATATTTTTCACTCATACACTCATACATAATTATTATGACTTATAGGTACATATATTATATAAACACTAGTTTGGAGAGCGTTCTATCGACCATTCTTATGTTCAACACTTGAGATTTTCGTTGTTTTGCTGACTAATAAAAAAGTACCCAATTTATGGGTCTGGAGTTTATGATTTCCCATTGACGTGATGCTCGCGGTTACAGCGTCTTTTTAGGGTTCCGTAGCCTATGCCAAAACGGAACCCTTATAATTTCGTCATGTCCGTCTGTCCGTCTGGGTTGTGGTTGTGAGCCATTTTTACTCGAAGACTATTAGCACTAAATCGATGAAAATTCAAAGCAGGTATATTCTGTACACCGTTAAAAACAATGGTACCTAGTGAAATTATGATAAATAATCAGAGTTGGCACTCTTCTCTATAGGTAGGTAAGGTACCATAGAAACGAGTGATGGAAAAAAAATAATGCACTTATGCGTGTGGGGTATTCTTGGATCCCATAATTAAAAAGATTATGATGTAGCTAGTTGATTTTACTAATTAGATAAGTCAATAGTTTTTGAGATATGGGAAACTTTCGGCCACAAACTCACAACCGCAGAAATAACTTTGTTTTTCATACCTATTATTATTTTCTTACTAGCTTTTGCCCGCGGCTTCGCCCGCGTGGATGTCGGAAATTATCCCACGGGAATGTGCTACCGAGATAAAAGTATCCTATGTCCCATAACCCACGTGGTCTGTCTAGGCGACCTAGGCGTTACGGCGTAAAAGTAACAGACATGAGACAGCCAGTGGTGCCGATTCTGTTGTTCACAAACTAAACTAAATTTAAGTTCAGTGCATCTTTTTCTTTCAGTTTCATTATGAAAAGGACAGAAGATAAATTTTAGTTTAGTCCTGTCAAATTAATCAGCGCCTGACGTAAATTGACGTTATTTTAGTAGGCAAGTTTTTAATCGCGTCTAAACTTCTATGGAGTAGTGACAGTTTGACAGGACTAAACTAAAATTTATCTTTTGTCCTTTTCTTAATGAAATAGAAAGAAAAAGATGCACTGAACTTAAATTTAGTTTAGTTTGTGAACAAGGGAATCGGCACCAGTAACTTTATATATTAGTGGTAGTCCATATCTATATTGTGGTGATAGTGTGGATAGTATGGACAGCAGTATGAAACTGTCGGAAAGATTAATGAAAAAATATTGTATAAAGATTAATGAAAAAACTATGGCATATTGTATGGACGATGGAAACTAAGGCGAAAGCTTTGGGGGAGCCTGCGATATTCAAATTTTCTTATTTTTTTTGCTTTTTACAGGTCAGTATCATGTTTTATGTTGATCTAAATAATGAGTCGCAGTTGTTTCAAATATTTATTTATCTAATCTAACTAATATTGCAGGAGTTGTATTCCTGTATCTAATGGTTATTATTCTGTAAAGCTACTATTTGCTACGATCGCGAATCATATTTTAATCATATTGACATTCGAAACTTACCCATTAAACGATTTAAAAGCTGTATTAAAACCAAACTTTGTAAAAAAGGGTACTATACAATTTCAGATTATTTATAAGACAAAAAGCATGGGATTGAGCTGCTCGCTCTGCTAACATTTTGTCAATTTGGCATTGTGACATTTTGAATAAGTGAAAATCATCAAAATATACCTACCAGTTTTATATACAAATTCACATTATTGAATATTATATGTAGGATATTGACAAAATGACATGATTGCTTTGTAAAGTATTGTATTATTGTGAATGTGAGGACTATGTGGATGTTTATTTTGTTTTTATTCTTATATTTTTTCGTTCTTAGTTAGTTTTAACAATGGTCTGGCAATTTGAGAACTTGATGCGGCCTACACAAATGTCCTTTCTTTGGTATTGTTCGTCGAGTCGTTGAGCTCCTTAAGTTCTGAGCTGAGGTCCACTATTACTGACAAATGCTTGCAGTGACAGGACAGGTTCACTCAACTCTGTGTGGTTCACCATTTCAGACTCTAATCTACATGGCCCTCATAGGGCCTGACCAATATGCCAATATCTGACCTAGGTATGTCCGGACTTTAAAAGAGACTGAGTTTGTTTCGGCCTTTCTTCTCAGAGGAGTCAGATAGGAAACGCCGACCTCATCTAGCTTAATTTTACATTTTTTTGATATTATTACGACATGTAAAAGTGATTCCAATAACCTATTTACAGAATAAACAATTTCATTTTAACATACAACCTGCCTGACACTGACTTGCAAATTGCAAAAAACTTAAGATTTGAATTTCGCGGGCTACCGGCGCATCCCCCTTAAGAAAATCGCATCATTTGCACAACGCCATCTATCGAGTAAGTACTCACTGGTAAACTCAAACTCTTCGTTCCAAGCCAAGAGCCAAGTAGTAATAACTTTTGATTGAGTGGACAGATTCTCAAGATACGGACTATGACTATATTCTCAATCCCTTAACGCTCTTGAAGAGAGTCCCGCAAAAATGTCAATAATAAGTACTTACATGTGAATTTTAAAATCAAGAGGGTAAAGAAGGGTTTTTACCCTCATGAGGGATGATTTTAGAAAAACGTAACTCTTTGTTAGTTACAAAAAGCATAAATTTTCACAGCCCTAAGTTAAAAAAAAAACCGGCCAAGTGCGTGTCGAACCATGCACAATGAAGGGTTCCGTAGTTGGGATGAATTATTTTATCAAACAAACTTTCGCAAAGTTTTATTGTTATTACGTCTATGGGCGTTTACTGTCCCTCAAAGTGTTAAAAAACTTGTTCTCGCATACAGAATGTTTGGGTTTTTGCAACTGCACATGTAAGTTGGTCGATTAAAAGTTTTTGAGCTAAGTCGCGGACAGACAGACAGACAGACGGACATGGCGAAACTATAAAGCTTCCTTGTTGACTACGGAACTCTAAAAATGATAGGTTTCCCATAAAAACTTTCATCCCCTATATCCCCACCCCCCCCTTAAACTTTGTTTCTGAGAAAATAATTGCCTATGTTCTTCGCCGGGATGCCATCTATCTCTTTACCAAATTTTATCGAGATCCGTTCAGTGGATCAGTCGTGAAAAGGTAACATACAGAATTACAGACGGTCAGACAGACAGAGTTACTATCGAATTTATACTTTTAAGCATCGATTAGTATGGATTATGTGTTCAATTCAAAATGAGCCAAATGTTCAATAATTATGAATTCGGCGAAAGTCATTCTTCTACGGAGACTCTTAACACCGCGATTCAGAAAATGACGTTAAATGAACAACGCCATCTATCGAGCACGAAGTGATACTGTCAAAATATATGGGAAAACGTTCGAACACTCTGCAAGCTATGTAGAAAAGACGTAGGGTTCCATGACTGACTTGACCTGACTTGACTTGACTTGACTTGACCTGACTTGACCTGACTTGACCTGACTTGACCTGACTTGACCTGACTTGACCTGACTTGACCTGACTTGACCTGACTTGACCTGACTTGACCTGACTTGACCTGACTTGACCTAACTTGACCTAACTTGATTTGGATTGAGTTGAGTTATCCTTGAGCAGGTATATTTTATCGCAGCAGGTACATTGGTAGTTGAAAGAAAAGTAGATTACATACCTTGCTAAAGTGAGTAATTAATGCACTCGTGTTTATTTAGTAAGCGCATTCGTGCCTTAATTACTCACTTTTTTTAATCTACAATTTTTAAGAAATTAAAATTTATCACCATTTTTTCATGATTAATATTTGTATCATGATTTAAAAGATAGATAGCGCCACCTATGGCACTACTACCAAACAATGGATTTGGAAAACTTGAATTAACCAATCTTTAGATTGGGTAAATTATCTTTCTATTTCATTAAGAAAAGGACAGAAGATCAATTTTAGTTTAGTCCTGTCAAACTGTCACTACTCCAAACAAGTTTAGACGCGATTAAAAACTTGCCTACTAAAATTACGTCAATTTATGTCAGGCGCTGATTAATTTGACAGGACTAAACTAAAATTTATCTTCTGTCCTTTTCATAATGAAATAGAAAGAAAAAGATGCACTGAACTTAAATTTAGTTTAGTTTGTGTACAAGGGAATCGGCACCAATGTGCCCTTTTCCTCTTTCAGAATTATCATCAATAGTTTAGTAGGTGAAAAAATATCAAACCAAGAGACAGAAAGACAAACTATTCTCAATGTCTACCCTAACTTGCAAAATAGAACCCTTTAAAAAAATAAGGGATGCACCAACACCGCACTGATCCTGTTACTCTACACAGAAATCGTACACACCGCCACTGTGCCACTCGAGAGACGATAACATTGCTATAAAGTCTATAACATAATCCTGATAAGAAATATTTTATCACTTAAAATTCCGCGCACTCTAACAAAAAAGTAAGTACCTTGAATGCGTCCATAGATGTTACCAGTTCAAAGGTCTTCACTACACTAATTCGAAATTCAATTTAGGTTCAGTTTTATACGACGCGCGACGTGTGAACGTGTCCTAAAACAACATCGGCAAGGCGGGACTTTTTATTTTATGGTTGTGAAACACCCTCGAAAAGTCCCTAGTTACTTCGTATACAAAGTTACGGCAGTTGCGGGGATCACCGCTGTCTTGTGCAATAATGAATCCATATTTGTGCATGTTACAGTATGGATAAAATAATAATCACTTAATTTTTTTAAATGGGGCACCTGTGACTGAAAATTTATGTGGAAGACTGGAAGTCAGTTGTTTTGGTATGGGATTGGGCATGTGATGCGCAGGAATGAGGAAAATGTCGTGAGGAAAGTTTTAGTATGAATGTGGATGGCTATATTATATTGGATATAGGAGTAGGAGAAGGCCAAAGAAAGGATGGATGGACTGTATGAAAGATGATATGGCTAGAAAGGGGGTGACTAACGAGATGACGGCTAATAGAGAAGTATGGGAGAAAAAAAATAAGTGCAAGTGGACAAGAGAATTATGAATCTTATCTCTATGATAGATATACTTACAATACATAACATAAGTGTACATAAAATATCACGCCTATAATTCTCGAAGGGTTAGGCAGAGGCACACCTCTGCGTTGTAGAATATTAGAAAAACATATTGTAAGTCAATAAGTTTTTCTAATATTCTTGCTCTACATAATAATTATTCGATACCTAGAAATTAAAATATTAACCATGGCCAAACGACATGCAGGCTTTTCTTTTATTACAGTATCACGTAAGAAAACCATAGAAAGGGACTCGGGTGTAACTAATAACAGCCACACGGGTCGATCGATGGTTAAGCTACGCTTGCCGAGCTCGGTCCGGGGATGGGTGACCCAAGCCACGGTGAGTACCTAAGTTTGACACTTAGTATTACCAAGGAGTGTCGTATCACCCACTTCAGCCAGTAACTGGATTGTGGAGATCAGGCAGGCAGTCGCTCCATGTAAAATACTGGTATTCAGCTGCATCCGATTAGACTGGAAATTGACCCCGACATAGTTGTGAAAAGGAGAAAACCATAGGTATTTAGGGAGCCCATAGTCATTGACAGAATGACAGACGCAAAATATCTAGATTTTTTATTTATTTAAGTAGGTACCATATGTTCCTTTGTGCTGAATGGTTTTAGGTACGGTCAGCAATAAAAGTGAGTAACTAACACTTCCGTTTTTTTAATCTTATTATTGAGCAAAATATTCATTCAAAATGTGAGCTGATATAAAATAGTATTACTCTTAGCTATTACAGACATGAAATGCTGAAATTGCAATCTAATTAATCATTTTTAAATATCAATTAATTTAATTTTTTTAATTAGATGACTTGTAAAGTAAGTGTTAAATCGATTCTTGTTGCTGAGTTTATCTTAGATAAAAATGCTTACATAGAATAAATTAATCCTATGAATGAATAATACATGAAGTGTTGCCGTTCCCCGAACCACTTTGTAGGTACCTAGCTCAAAGCGATACTATAATAGAGGACGCTGTGTGTACAAATTCGTATGGTAAGCCCCCATAAGAATCAATTATGAATGAACAATGACACTGTACTAGAAACACAATTAAGTATGCTTATTATTATTTATGACTTTAACCAAGAGCAATGATAAAGTCTTGTCGTTTTCGTATAGGCTCGAAAGGTGTCCATATTATTTTACAGAAAAAACTAGGTACCTAAGTTCCTCATCTATTATACAGGGCGTTAGGGTAGACACCGTTATCCTTGAAACTAGTGGTTTGGTGTCATCTATAACATACCTTTTCTGTGGGACCAACCTTGAAATCGGGAAAAGAAAATCAGCTGTTCCATACATTTTCTCGATTTAAGTGAACACAAATGTATGGAACAGCTGATTTTCTTTTCGCGATTTCAAGGTTGGACATGCCTCTACCAGGCTGCGCCACAACACCCTGTCCTACGCCTTCCGCACCCAGTCTGTCCCAGCCACAGAGTACTATTTATGGTGCCAGCGGCAGCTAGGTCGCAGGTTCATCTAGCTGGGTGGCATATCACGCTACGCTTGCCGATACGCGGTTTCCACTCCAGCCACAGATTAATCAAGTACCTAGTAAAGTAAATGACAGATTCACAATCACAATCTCAATTGGTCTATTTTTCCGTCGACAAAACCCGTTTCTATGGGTGGTCATGCCAGTCTTCTTCAATTCAACAAACATTGTCAGCCCACTGCCACTTCAGTCTGCTTACCTACTCTGCAACCTATGTCGATACAGTACGACACAACTTACATGTAGCATCGGCAAAATTCGTAAAACCAATCACCAACTGATATGAGTACCTACTTTTATTAGTACTTTAGGTGAAAATGATCTTTACGCAAACGCAATAACTTGTAAAGTCATAAATATAGTCATATATTATATACTTTAGAATTATAACCAAATAAATTCGTTCAATTGAAATGAATTTCATCCTACATAATAATATAATATATAAGTTTTGTCGTACTGTAACTCCGGTTCTTTTCCGGTTATATATCCGTTCCGTACCCCTCTAGGACAATACCTATAGCACAAGTAGGTACAACACAAAGACATAAATATCCTAATCGCAACGCCCATTCACCTTAGTTGAAACCATGAAAACAAATTCAACATCAAGTAAATATTCCGAAATGGCAACATTATGATTTGTGGGAGATAAAAGACTCGTACCTATATTGCGCCATTAATTGTCATTTTACATTTTAAAAAAAAGTCATTTCGAAAGTGTCGTGTGGCATTGGTGTATCTTCATGTTGAATTATCGCTAAAATAAAGAATTCTGTTGAATAGTTACAATGTCGGAGCATGTGCTACCGGCCGAGGAGCCGATACGATTTGTAGCTCCAATTATTCAAGATAATCCAACAGGATGGGGCCCAGCCGAAATGCCGGAGCAGTTTCGGGACATGCCTTACCAACCTTTCAGTAAAGGCGATCGCTTGGGGAAAATTAGTGACTGGACTGTCGTACAGGACAAGAAATATCAAAGTAAGTTTATTCTCCCAACCTGCTTTTATTATTAGTAACAAATTATTTCTCTCAACATTACGTTTCTTTGAGGTTATGATGACGTTTTTTGCACCAGCTTTTTCCCAATGTTGCACTGTACCATAGTGCATAGAAGGTTACTGTGAATTAACTTTAAAAGATATTTTAATTTATTGTATTGTAAAGACCCAAAACAAACGTTATAATCACTGTTTCTATTGAATTAACACTAGTGTTATTCATGTTTTTAACAAAATCTTTTGCTCAAATGCTTCTTAGATTATTAAACTCTTTTTCAGACAAGTATGCGTCTCAATTCGGCGCTGGCTCGTCGTACGCGTACTTCCATGACGAAGATGAGAGTACTTTCCACCTGGTGGACACTACGAGGGTCCAGAAGCCCCCGTACCAGCGCGGTCGCGCTCGCGGGCAAAGAGGCCGTGGTCAGAGGGGCGCTCGCACGCCAGGTGGCATGACTACCCTTAATAAGGGCAACTACATGAGAAATGTAACTTCTTTACTTATAGAGAACCAGTTTACTTTGAAAAGAAACAATAGAATACCTTAATATGTATTTAAACAATCTCATCATACAATCTTTAAACTTATTAAATATTCACAAGCATTTTCAAATGCTTGCAAAATCGTAGATTACTTGTGATTTCCATATTACGAAAAAGTTCATTTGACGTTTGCTAGACAGCAATCAAGATAGGTTTCATATAATTTGACCATCTGTTACTTCTTATCAGCAACGGGATCGTAAGCTTGGCAAGAGATGGGGCCAGAGAGGTGCTCCAATGAAAATCCGTGATGCATCTGTCACTGTGAGACCCACATGGGTCACTATTGAGGACATGGACTTCCCTCGTCTTGCTAAGTTGTCTCTGCCTGGTATTAAAGAAGGTATGTATGTCTTACCAACTCCTTTCTCAAATTCAACAGAATATATAATAAGATTGGCAGTATAGTAATATCAATTCAGATGATGTTGTAACACAAATATTGTTACAACATCATCTGAATTGATTACTTACAGCTTAAAAGGTTACTTACATACCCAAAAAAAGAAGTGTTATTTCTTTACACACGGCTATAATAATATAACAATCTGTTGATCAGCAGTACAGCCCCAAGCTATTGTGATATTGATAGACACTTTTTATTGGTATCTTTCCATAATAAGTAAGAAATTAGAATATAATTTTACACAACTTGCCATAAAAGGAGTATTATGTTTTCAGGGTTCATGTATGTATATACATGTGTGTGTTTATTTTTCCTTAGTCTAAATACTTTTAGACTTTTAGTTGTACACAAGACATTTAATTCCATTAACCACTGTGTGTGTCACATTATAAACCAGTTTTCTGTTACAACAGGTGAAGACATTGTGTGCTGTGGTACACTGGAGTACTATGACAAAGGCTATGACCGTGTCAACGTGAAACATGAGAAATCACTACAGCGTATTGACCGTATCTTCCATACGGTAAGTTTTTATAATTTCAGTCTTTTGTAAGTTGCTTCCTCTTAGAAGTAATATTAGGTTGATTTTTAAGCATTGTTCTACCACTACAATTTTTAATTATATCTTCATTAGGCCTAGCTCAAAGCAACCTTGAAATTGCTTATCTATTTATGTGATATATTGAGTTGATCCATCTGGAATTGCTCAGTAGCAGCCCGGTGTCTGGATTTGTCAGGTTGATGGCAATAGGCTTGCCCCCTATTAAATGGGACTTAAACATAACTGGCGAAATGTGGTTGTACTATAGGTACACCTCTGCCTAACCCTTCGGGGAATACAGGCATGATGTTATGTTATGTGGAATAATATATATTCTCCACAGTATTATTATATTCACATAAACTTTGATCCTGCAGTACATATGCTGCTCAATATTGTTGTTACTTGCTCAAAAGAAAGGAAACTAAGCATAAACTTACACTTCAAACTGACAAAATCACACCAAAATACACTGATTTAGATAGATCTCTCTCTCATACCAACATTATCTAGCCCTTTCAAAATATATAGTACAGTTATGTCCATGCTACTTGGAACTGCTTGGACAATATATGACATTATGTATTGTGTATTTATTGGGAAAGCCAGACCCTAGACATGCTTTACGCATCTGATATCAAATGTAGTAATATAAGGCTTATTATTAAGCAAATGAATACATTTCTATCTGCAACCATGCACTTTATTTATAACACTTTATTGTACACGCCTAACATGTCTATAAGGCCCTTTGTACACACGTTTTTCTTGCCATGAAAAACTATGGTTTATTCGATGTGTATAGGTACGGTCAGTATTGTATGGATCACTATGGAAGCTTGTTCGACAGACACGTTATTTCTATGGCGCGGTTTATACAACGTACCTTAAAGTAACCGTGCCGTGTACAAAGGGCCTAGGGTTGTAATTTCAATGACAATACTAATTTCAATGACATTTCTCAGGTGACTACCACTGACGACCCTGTGATCCGGCGGCTGAGTAAGACGGTGGGCACGGTGTACGCCACCGACGCCATCTTGGCGACCATCATGTGCTGCACACGCTCCAACTACTCCTGGGATATTGTTATTGAGAAGATTGGTATGTATACTTTAATTTGGGCAACCTTGTTTTCACATGATTATAATGACAGGGAGAACTATTTATGGCTGAATGTCCAATGTTAAACCACAAAATCACTGCCCAGCAGTATCCCTATGACCACACAATTCTCTGTGAATTGGCACCCATTTATTTATTTATTCAACCAAGGCTGTTTTCCCATACCACCACCAGCCAACATGATTGTATCTCTCTCTTTCTGGCAAGGGTGTCCAAAAGATTGATTTACTTAAATTCACTTTACATGGTAACCAATACATCAATTGGACTTATAATGACTGACCTTACAATTATATTTTGTAGGTGGTATAAAAATTAGGCAGTCATGGGGAGTGCCGACAGAAGTGAAAACTTAAAACTGGTATTAGCGCCATCTATATTCTATAGTAAAGCACTAAGCGAATCCATAAGTTAACCCCCTGTCAAAAATCGATAAACCTGCACCAAAAATTCTAAAATCCCTACTAATTGTAAAGGTGACAAGCTGTTCTTCGACAAGCGCGACAACACTGAGTTCGACTTGCTGACTGTGAACGAGACGTCTGTGGAACCGCCCACAGATGACGGCAACTCCATCAACTCACCGCGCAACCTCGCGCTCGAAGCCACCTTCATCAACCATAACTTCAGCCAGCAGGTTAGCCCACTCATCTAAACAGTACGAGAATTTTAATACACAGGAAAAAGTACTGCTTGGGTCAGCATTACGTCCATCAGCGTCACTCTTACATGTGATACCTCTATGCTGTGTTTTCCTATGAAGAATCAAGTTGGATATAGGTGAACTACTTATTCATATCATTAGACTGCAATACACGAACCCGTGTCCAGTGTTAACTTACGAGTTGGAGGTCGTGGGTTCGAACCCAAACAGGAGCTTAACTTTGTGTAAATAATTTCATCACCACTGCTCTCAAAACAGTGACGAAAAACATCATGAGGAAACCGGCATGTCCTAGAACCAAAAATTCGATGTCATGTGACATCTACCAACCCGAACTGGGCCCACGTGGTAGATTAAAGCCAACTCTCTCTCGAAGAGAGGAGGCCTGTGTCCCAGCAGTGAGAACAATACAGCCTGATGCTTCACGAACCCGTAAAACGGCTAGAATTTGCCGCTATGGCAATACGCCTGCAGGGGTAGACTACTCCAATCTCTCCATCCTTAGCTAAAAAAGAATTATGAGAATAAATGGGAGAACCTTCGACGAATTGCGGTTAGTGTTTATAAATCCGTATCTGATCGGATTTATTCTCTTTGACCGAATTCCGTAACTGTCATTATTGATGCAACTCAATTTTAATAGGTTATTATTATTCGAAACACGCTCACGCGCACGAGACTACTTAACCGTCGACTTCTTTTCACCAATTTTGTTGGCTGTGTGATTATTGAATAGGAAGGTTTTATTTACATCAGAGATTACCTACAACTTTCCACATAAAATGGGATATATATTTTATTACATTGAGTGTCTAACAAGCCATAGCCCCGGCATTCAACTAGGGCCATAAAATTCACTAAATAATAAGTATGTAATGTACTACCAAATATGAAATTCCGAATATTTAAAAGTTATCCGATTTTACCATTAAACCTATTTTTCCTAATAATTCAGGTGTTGAAGAACGGCGCCAACGAAACCAAGTACAAGTTCCCCGAACAGAATCCGTTCGTGTCTGAAGAGGAAGAGGGCGAGGTCGCCTCCGTGGGGTACCGCTACCGGAAGTGGAACCTCAACAATGGTGTGGTGAGTTATACACTTTTATCTGTCAGCCTACAAAAAGTTCACCCTTCACCAGTTCCTAGTGTTTGAGCTAGGAAGAAAAAAACGAGCGAGCCTTAGAGTAGTCGCATGTGATGTTTAACATCATCTTAGCTGACAGTACCAACCTCTCGGAAAATGGGTTGGTACCATCTGACAGCTAAGTCTAGCACCGCGCGCGCCATTGGTCAAATCAATTAGCGCACGCTTCCCCGGCTACCTGTAACACACTTTCATCGCTTTTCACGAAATCACTCCCACGTACGTTGAGTGTATTATGTTCCTTGATTGCAGGAAAGCGAGAGGAAAGATGTTATACATCAAAAATATTATGAAGTATGGGGGATAATCCCAAGTCAATCAAGACTTCTCATTATCCTAATCATTTAACTATCCGCTCACACTTGGACCGAATAACAAAGATGCATATAAAAAAATACCATACCATAAACACCGCTCCCACATCATGGACACCGTGCATATTATTAATATGTACCTATTCATTTAATTGACAGCAGCTCGCATTGATTGATTGATCGCTCTCTATTAGGACGTCGACGACGTCGCGTTGGTCGTCACGCGAATACGATCGTCCCCAGAGGAATGGAGGATTATCGTAGACCCGGAACGAATCTTTCGGAGACGCGCCGATTACCCTCCATTCTTCTCAAAAACACTCCGTAGATCTCTTAAGCAGATATCACTCAAGGGAAGGTTTATTTTATTTTCATTCCACATTCACACAACTCCGTCAAAATTATATAGGAATGCACGTTCATCTGCTCCTTTCATTTCTTTTTTCGGTCATCCGGTACGTGAGTGAAAGATGCCTAGTGCCGAAATCCAACATCATTGGATTGGTTTACCAATGAATTAATTTTTCACTTTGTTTCATTTAGTGTTCAGACGTTTCACTTCGAGTGAAAGATGCCGAATGAAAGGCAAAAAGTGATACGTCTGATATCGGCTCCAGTTAAACTGCTACGACTTTCAAGCCTAAACCTAACCTTTGTTCCCAGACGCTGGTCGCCCGATGCGAGCATGACGCCGTAATGCAAGGCCCTCAGAACGAGACCCAGTTCCTGAGCATCAAGGCACTGAATGAGTGGGACTCGAAGCTGGCCAACGGCGTGGAATGGCGCCAGAAACTGGACACGCAGCGAGGTGCCGTGCTTGCCAATGAGCTGAGGAACAACTCCTGCAAACTTGCTAAGTGGACCGTTCAGGTATGTTGTGCAAACAAATGTCTCAGATTTTTCTAACATACAGACCGGGTTAGGAATACACAAAACCGATTACTGATGTCACTCGGAAAGATGCCACGCTTAAAGGGGATGCACTAAAGTAGCCGGCGAAATAGAAATTAATGTTCTTACGTTTTCTGCCATTTTCAAATCAGTGTCAGGTTGTATCTTGATCATAATTTTATTAGCGACCATAACCAATAGGTATTTATAGAATTATAATCAGTCCTCAATACAACTCTTCAAATAACATGATTTCATGAAATTGTTATTCAATAGGGTAATTGGGTGATAAAGATTATTATTATAAAGGACACACATGATTATGATTTACAATGACAACCGTTTTAATCCACAGGCCCTGCTAGCCGGCTCCGACCAGATCAAGTTCGGCTACGTATCTCGTACCCAAGTCCGTGACAACTCACGCCACGTCATCCTAGGCACGCAGCAGTTCAAGCCGCACGAGTTTGCCGCACAAATCAATTTGTCTATGGACAACGCGTGGGGTATTCTACGGTGCATCATTGATATCTGCATGAAGCAGAAGGATGGTAAGTACTCAATCATAATCATGATATAGTAGTACAACTGTTATTTGGGATGTTGTTGTCTTTTAGACGACCATGTCCATAGCAACCTCTCGGAAAACCAGTTGCTAAATCATCAAGATCGACACGCGTCTCTTTGTATATACTCAAAAGCTACCGCAAGTATCGAAGGCGGCCACCGAACTTTTCAGACTCGACCGCTAATGTGGTCGTTGCGTTCCTGAGCGGGGCCAACACAAAATCAATTAATGCAACTAGTTACTTCAGCAATAGCAGCCAATATGCAACTAGCCTTTAGAGCCTGTCCAGATAAGGCGTTTTACGCTCGTAGGGATACGTGCGTAAAAAAGGACGCAACGAGGTGCTATCATTTATTCGCGTAAAGCATCTTATCTGAGCACTCTAACCCTGCGATCTAACCGAAAGTGATTGTCGCGCGAATATCCAATTACGTGATCGTTTACCTGAATAATGACGTACATACGCGACTTGCCTGATCGCGCGACTATGTCATATTTATTATAAAAGAGCGCGACGTTCGCTTTTGGTGAGGACGCGGTCTTCGCCTGCAGATTCTCGTTCACAACAATATCTCAATCAAACTCCTCCATTTTCCAGGTAAATACCTAATCATGAAGGACCCCAACAAGCCTCTGATCCGCCTCTACGACATCCCCGACAACACGTTCGAATCGGACGCGTCAGAGGAAAGCGGCGACGAACAAGCCGACACTCCATTTGCACCACTCTATTCCTACGGGAACACCAAGAGGATTTAGATAAAATGCAACACATACGTTGTACTTTAAAGACATTACTTGGACTTCAAGGTCATCCCTTGTACTCGAAGGTCATCTCTTGTACTCCCAAGGTCATACTTATTATTGTATAGCTGGTATTCTGCAGTAGCCTCTTACATCTTCCGATTGCGTGGCAATCTGTATAAGGTTGCCATAATAATATAAGGTTTCAGGTAATCAGTATGTATTTCATATTTTTATTCAGCCGAATACAATTTTATAGTCACATTTTGTTATTTTTTTGACCTAATCAGTTTGGTAACAGTCTTTTCACATTAAAATAGTTTAAACTAAGCTTACCCTGAAAATTTGGAAGACTTGATACATCATGTAGTAATCCAGCTAAATACGAGTTTTGTTCAGCTATTTGTCTTCATCAAGTATCTCATAGTACCGTAAAAATAATTTTGTACTATCGGCTTAGAAGTACATAACTTGTTAAATCCTTCAAAAATAATATGCTTAAAAATGCTAACTTTATAGTAAATCTACAAAAAATATTTACGAAATGCCATTTTTGGTGTGTAAAAGTTTTCGAAATACTAAAATGACAGCTTATTGAATTGTTCTATGCTTTTTCTACTTTACCGGTGTTTAGTGCCTGTTCCTCAGGCCTTTGATCTTGAATATTATTCTGTACCTCTTCTAAAGTTTTTCCTTTCGTTTCCGGGACAAAGAAGTATATAAAGAACAGTCCCACGTAGCCGACCATCGCGAAAGACCAGAAGACCATGTAGTGGCCGCAGGCATCCTTCACTTGCTGGTAACATTTTGTTACTAAGAAACTTAAAATGCAAGCTAGCATAGTGGCTGTACTTGAAGCTACTCCTTTCACATTTACTGGGAACAATTCTGCTTGAAGTACATAAGGTAAGTTCCCTACACCAACGGCATATAATACATTAAAACTCAAGATGCCAACTAGAGGCATCCATGAAATTGCTTGCGATACTTCGGCGCTGACTTGTATGGCATCTTGTAGGAAGAAATACAGGCCAACTAGGGTCATAGCCACCGATACTCCAAGACAGGATATGAACAGGAGAATTCTTCGTCCGAACCATCTGGATAGGAATGTTGCACCAATTCCTGGAAATGATGTTATTTTTATATGTGTAATCCAAAATACTTAAAGAAAATAATATGCGTTTTTATGGCAGGCGCAGCCCTGACAGCGAGCAGTGCTGGCCTAGTGTTACAACCTGTTACCAGAGTTGTAGGTCGTAGGTTCGAACCCTGACAGGCGCTTTACTTTGTGTAAATTTTTACATCGCCACTGCTCTTAAAACGATGAAGGAAAACATCGTGAGGAAACCGGCATATCCTAGAACCAAAAATTCGAAGACATGTAACATCTACCAACCCCCACTGGGCCCGCGTGGTATCTACCACGTGGGCCCAGTGGGGGTTCGGAGGTACGGCTCCTTTTCCTACGCTCCCTCACAGAGAGGAGGCCTGTGTCCCAGCAGTGGGAATATTATAGGCTGATTATGCAGCCCTGACGAGGCTCATTCAACGTACGCATTGTTGATATTTGTTTGACATTGAAAACTGCACTTGGGGATGTCTGCCTCAACCTCGACACATAATATTTAATTTCAAGGGTTACCTGCTCCTAACTGCACGAATCCATACACGATGCTAGCGATAGGACCCGATACAAAACTGCTGTATCTGAAGATCGGCTCCAAGTACGACTGGATGACGAGAATACCAGTCATGTACTGCAACAGTTTCAACCCTGGAAATAAAATACATTGAGGATGAAAGTAATAAAATAAAACATTTTTTTTACTCCCATTGAAACTGTACAAATAAGTACATGTCGCTACCTAAAATCCTTTCACAAATTATTTTACCTCAGATTTTGCATCACAGTCAAAATCATAGTGATCTTTGTTCTCATTGTGTTAAGGTTGATAGTGGGTTGCAGTTTTGTCTACTGCTTTTATTTTTTGGAATTCGAACATTGTGCTGATATTGGCCTTAAATCGTTAACTATTTGAGACCAGTATCAGCCTGGGAATGTGATTCGAAAGGATAAAAACTTGAATAGCAGTTTCACAGAAGATAACAGTATCTATCAGTTTTTGTGAGTAGACTTTGTCTTCATTATTTAGATAAAACTGATAAAATTCTATTGTCGTTTGTATCCGAAATTGTGCCTGAGTCAACACATCACAGATAAGTTAAGTATATACACCTAAAGACAAGGTTGGGAGTTTGCATTGACAACGCAAGTATTTAATTAGTAGATCTTAAATAGGTAATTAATTATACAACATATACAACTTCATATAATATACCTTCGTTTGCTTATCCTGTCTAAGTCATGCGAAATGTAAGGTAATTAGGTGATGCAAGCGGAATGTGAGCGCAACAATTCGGCTCTGTAAGGTATTGTAGATTTTCAACGGTCTTTTTAAACCCAATTATAAATTAAATATGAATATGCACAACAAAAGCATATAAGTAAGTTTTTCTCTCTTTCGCACGTTTTCTCCTATCACATAGACATTGGCAGAATTGTCAACATTCGGCACCATTGCCATTGAACAAATAAAATAGAACAAAGGAAATCTATAGGTAGTAAAGTAAAAAATATCAGAAGTTCATCAATATTATGGATTAACCACTCCTTTATTGATGCTGATCTCATCTGAACCTACCTATCCGACAGCTGATCAGGTTATCAGTTATCACCCGTTGCAAGACAGTGCGGGTCAGTATATTATGCCTAGGCTGGCAACCTGTCCCACCTAATGCAATTTTGCACTCATTTTACTCGATTAGATAGGTATTATTGCTATAATAAAATTGCAATGTATTTGTTTACGTAACTAATCGTACAGCTGCATACTTATTAAATTACTTATTGACCTGCCTATGTGATTGGCTGATATACGTTCCTTTTTCAAAGAACTTTTTATAGTTCTGCGTCATCATCACACATTTTGGTTTTACAAAAAAAACGAGCTCTCAAAGCTGGCGCAGTGATATTATACTCTTTGCGCAGTGGCTAAGCGATTGTCTGCAGCGTTACGCGACGCAGGTTCGATTCCCCCACGAAATATTTTTTTCTCTGACCTACATACAGGTGTTCCTCGACTATTTGTGCCTGTGTCTGTGAAATTTGTGTGTTTTCACGGGTACCTACAACACAAAAAGATCAAAGCGATTTTCAGAGTCAAAGTTTAAAAAAAATACTTTGTGAAAGGAATTTGAGGCATAATACAATGTTTGTAACGTGTTCTGAGAGACCTTGTATGTATTTGATAAGATTCTACGTACACTTGTACGCTAGATATACTATTTCTTATTTATCTCCTTTTCCTACAACCGAGGTTTGTACAAAACTTTACGGTAACAATCTATCGAAACGAATGTGCCTACTTAGATAGGTTATACAATCTATATATACAGGGTGTAAGGGTAAACACCGTTGTCATTCAAACCATGGGTAGTTGACTTAAATATAAAAATAAATGACCGAACACAACAAAAAAAAAAACGTTATTTTCATTAAAAGATTTTAAAAGGTTTCTATCCGACACCGTGCTCGCTAGCGAAATAGCTGACTGACTGAGGGAGGGGGACGCGTTCGCGGCCGGTCAGGTCACGTCCCGCACCCCCCGCCCGTGTTGAGACGCAAGTTCGTTGCCCTAGCGCATAGGACAACAAACTTGCGTCTCTTGTGGTAAAATGTAGATTTAAACAAAAAGTTGTAATTTTCCATTGATTTTACGCTCTATAAATGAAACCAAATCGCTGGTTGCAAGGATAACGGTGTTTACCCTAACACCCTGTATAAAACAAAGTCGGGTTTGTTCAAGCACATAACTCGAGAACAGCTGGGCCGATTTTGATGATCTTTGATTTGTTGGATTTGTCTTCGCCCAGAACAGCAGAATAACTATTAAAACATCGGAAAAATTCACGAAAAAAAAATATATGAAGAAAATTCGTTTTCTCATACATTCTGTATAAAATGGCTTTTTTTTTATATTATTTCGGTCTCAGACCAAATAAAACACCAAGACAGAGCGCTGCGAAAACTACAGTGAAGCATACCAAAACTACACCACCGCTCTGTGCATACACGCTCAAACGCACACATTTTCAACCATTTACAATCAAACTACACCAAAATATGTGCACACATGTTTACGTATGGCAAGAAGTTTGACCCTCAACATAGACGCGAGAAGGTCAAATATGAAGAGTCAATGTAGTTGCGTAGGTACTTAATGGGTACTTACATATTTACCTGTCACTATGTATACAGCTTTTCTATATCTCATGTTCGTAAGCAGTTCTTTGAGAGTCGTCTTGTTTTCCATGCTTTCTCTTACATGAGCTCGCATTATCTTCATCTGATCATCTATTACCTGAAATATGAATACAGACGTGAATGATTCCTACATAAAACTGAACGTGACAAGTTATTTTCGACAGCCTTGTGATGTGGGTTAACGTCACTATCAACAGCTGTTGATTCCAGTTAATCTCTCATACTGATTGCGCAAGTCTTGTAACAAAAACTGAATGATCATGCCATAATATTAAAAAGATTACTCAAATGAATTGTTAAATCTTCCTAATCTGGTGATTACTCTAGCTGGTTATAAAGAGTGTGTAGATTTTTTAGGTACATGATAAGTGTTGTCAGTCTTCCTGAACCATTTTCTTTCTTAAGAGCTTGCAAATTCACATCATACTACACAACAGGTACTCACTCTTTCATCCTGATTGCCCTTAAGTCTCATGAACTCTTTCTTCGCAGCCTCGATTCTCCCATCCTTCAGATGATAATAGGGAGACTCCGGGATCCAAGTACACAGCAGCACGTAACATATAGGTATTATCATTATGATGCAGTTCAGGGTTGTGTAGGAAACGAAAGGCCCAATGCCGTAGACCGTCAGACTGCCCAAGTTGTTCATGACTTGGACTGTCATCCCTAACGCGCCGCGGATCTCCTTGTCGGCTATTTCTGTTACGTATATCATGGTTACCTGAAGAGAAAATATATAAGGTGCTATAAAAATATCTGCCACGGCTGCAATGGGAGACAGTATTGTGTTTATAGATTACAATAGTAAAAATAAATTTATGATAATTTGTCTTTTTTTTTTTCATACAAAAAATTGGAATTGATTTATTGGCATAAAACCATCCCGTAGATTTAATAAGCTGTGGCCGCACCGCACCGAATTCAATTCGTAAAACGCCCGCGCCGTTCATACACTGTCCATTTTAACAAACAATGCCGCTTGCGCGCCGGCCGCTCACTCGTCAAAGCGCAGCCCCGCGCGCCCCCACCCTCACCCGCACTACCCCGTTCGTCGGTCGCACGCGCTAGCCGACCGCAGCCCGCCAGTCGCCCGCCCGCCCGCTCGGAAGTTAGTTTTAGCGGTCTGCGGTCAGCGTCGCGTCGGGAATATCGCGCACGCTTTCTTTAAAAATGCCACCCAGACGACGGTATTCCAATCAAGAATATCTTGAAATGGTATTGTGCTACCGCGAGTGTAACTCCATAACTACGCATGCAGTAAACTTATACCAGCAGAGGTTTGGTGTGCGAGTGAGTCATCATACCATTCTGGATGCAGTGTACAGATTTAGAGAAAACGGCCGCTTTGACCCGCCTCCGGTTGACGCAGGCAGGCCTCCATATTCTGCTGAACTCGAAGAAGAAGTGTTGGACTTTTCCGGTGTCATCCTCTTGCGAGCAACAGGGATGCTGCTAGAGTCTTCGACGTGAGCGACAACTACGTGTGGCGACTTTTAAATCGGGAAGGGCTCCATCCTTACCACTTCACAAGAGTAGAAGAATTGCATCCACATGACTACGCGGCTCGCCTTGCGTTTTGTAATTGGATTCGAGAAGAACGCCGCAACATTCTGTGGACTGACGAGTCCACATTCACACGGGTTGGTATGTTCAACATACACAATGCGCATTATTGGACTGAGGCGAATCCTCGTGTTGTGCGAAGCCTGTTTTAAGTGTGATGGGAAGTTTATCATCTTATTTACATCAGTTTTTTGGAAGAATGCGGTAGCTGGTAAGTAATTGCACTTTTTAAACACTTGTTTGCCTGCGTATTATTGCGTACCTACCTAGTAGATTAGATAGTGACGAACTAGTCAGCTGATTTTAGTTTTCATTCACAGAACAGATGGAAAGAGATAGCAGTTGTTTTCATTGACGAAGCGACACATCGCGCGTAATTTGTGAACCACGTTATGCAGAGTAGAGTCAATGTTTATTTAACTACTTTATTTTTTCAAATAGATTTAACTGTGCCGGGGTACGAAATTTCTTCACTATTGTAATCTTTAAACACAATACTACCTCCCATTAAAGCCGTGGCAGATATTTTTATAGCACCTTATATCTTGAAGATTTGTTACAAACCTACACCTTTCTTTTTTCAAACTGTCATACTTTCAAATGTAGGTAAATACTTAGTTTTCTGATTATACAGGATCAAATTTAATTAGCTAGCAAAACTTCGCTATATGAAGTCGATAAAACAAAAAAAAACTAAAGCCATCATTTCAAGCAACTAAAGCGGCCATTGACTCCGTTATCAGCTGTAGGTATTTACTTGATACGAGTTTAGATTTTTTATATCGATACCTCCTCTGCGGAGTTTGGCTTGCTAATTTAATTTAACCCATTACCAATCTGATATTATGACCGAATAGTAGGTACACAATCATCTCACCACGGCTATGGTACCAGTCGCTAGCCCCATCAGAAACCTGGCCACATACATCAGTTCAGGTAAGCTCGTATTCAGAAGGATAACCTGGAAAATATGATCATGATAACATAACATCACGCCTTGTTTCTCCGAAGGGTTGGGCAGAGGTGTAGCTATAGTACACCTACATTTCGCCAGTTATGTTTAAGTCCCGTGTAATAGGGGCCGAGGCTTTTGCAGGCTCCGGGCTGCTACCGAAACATTCCATAAAGGAAACCCAACTTTACCCAACCTGGGAATCGAACCCAGGACCTCATGATAAGACGCTAATATATAATTATAAATTGTTTACTTTGTTGGCGTGGTTGTTACGTGTAAATGTTCAAGGTACTTAATTAATTAATTTCCAAGTTATTGGTAATATGGCAAAAAAACAGGATACCTACTAAATAATTCATTACAATAATGAAACGATTAATTTAAATGAAATAAATACCTAACATATTTACTTTTTTAAAAAGCATTTGGAAGAAAGACAAAGAGGGTAGGTGGTACTTAGGTATTTGGTTTTAAACTCGGTTTCAAAAAATAAATTCAGCTCAAATATTGTCTTTTCTTTCAAATGAATTAAAGAAAGAATACACTTTGCGGTAAAGATGACACAGAAAATACAAAACGACACGGTTGGCGCAGTGGCTGAGCGATGGACAGCTGCGCAACGTGTCGCGGGTTCGATCCCCGCACGGAACAAATATTTGTATGATCTGCAAGTAGTTGTTCCGGGTCTGGGTGTTAGTGTATGTGAGTTTCTATGTTTGTAAACGCACCCACGATACAGGAAGAAATTCCTAGTGTGGGGCAACGTTTTTTTAAAAAAAAAAACGGATCAAGTTG
This sequence comes from Lithophane ornitopus, assembly GCA_948473465.1. NCBI lineage: Eukaryota > Metazoa > Arthropoda > Insecta > Lepidoptera > Noctuidae > Lithophane > Lithophane ornitopus. The sequence goes on along the minus strand of OX419622.1, from coordinate 11,834,008 downwards.
GGTGGAAATCATATTTACTATACTTAAGTACTTACCTAATTGTTTTTGGTAGTCCTTTGCACAGGCCCCCCAATGTCGGTAGTTAGCAGTTGCTGCCAACCACCTTTTCAATGGCAATGACAACGTAATCTTCTTACTCTTAGTCGTATTTGAAAGAACGTACCGCACCTAAGAGCGCCGGCACGGCTGAGCCGAAGAAAGTGCGACGACGTCCAGCCTTCTCGTTCAGCACCTGCCCGAAGTAGCACCCGAGGAGCGCCCCTGCTGAGTGCAGGGATACCACCCACGATGTCTGCGTCTGTTCATTCATATAGGTATACAGCTACTTAACCCCCGTTTTCACAGTAAACAAAAGTTACCTACGCAACATATTCATGGAATAAAGTTGTGCAGTGTACTAGATTCCGTCTCACGAAAAACCCGTGGCAATAACTGAAATTATGTACCTAATAAAATATAGTTAGCATCAAGGCTCGTGCAAACAGACGCGAAATCGCGGGCGCGACAGACAGCGGTACCTTTGTCGACAAAGGTACCGCTGCATGTCGCGCCCGCGATTTCGCGTCTGTTTGCACGAGCCTTCATTCTGTCGGAAATTCTCCCAAGACCACCGGCATGTGGCATCGGCAATCGTCAATCAACTACGAATAATAGATACCTACCTAAGAATACGTAACAATTATCTTTCATCTCTTGAGTGTGATACCTACCTCACCATTAATTGTGGGATTGGATCGCATGAGTTGATATGACACAGAAAAACAACTACTTAAGTATTATCATACTTATACTTATACTTATACTACTTATTATACTTATACTTAAGTATTATCAGTATCAGTGTCGTTTATTATGTTATTCTTATTGGGTACATTAACCTTCACTATAAATATTTATATTTAATTGAGTGTAGGCCGAGCGCGCTTGGTCAACGGGCGAGCCCAACGTGTACTGGGGGCTTTATATGACCTTCTTGACTTTTTTTTTTGTAATGACTGATTGCTTGCTTATAGATTAGGTATTATTACTTTATGTTTTCTTTTTTACGAAGTCATAAGTGCTCATAACATCATTACAACGGAAGACCATTGATTGTCGTCCTACTTTCTAACCATTGTCCATTTCTGACATAAAACTGAGCTGCAATGAGACGAATTGGCCTTGAAACACAGCCCTACATTTATATTTCTATGCAACTATCTATATAAAATGCTATATCCGCTCGATTGATGATAATTACTTACATCAGTGATAACAACATTCGTTTCACCATTTTTGAACTTTGGAATTGCCGGCGACGACCATGCCAGAGTTGCGCCAGTGAATGTAAACGCGAACGCAGCTGATGATTAAAAAATATTTTTAGAACACTTTGTTTTATTTCAAAATTTCGCGCTTTAAATGTTGTTTACTCACCGCTTACACCCGCCAAATATTGCACTTTTCTGTCTGGTTTTTCGGTCATTTCGTATTTTTTTGTAAACTTGGAAATGGTTATCTAATAATTAGTTATTTCTGAATCCTGCTATTATTGCGAAACAAGTAAAACAATTTCTTATCTAAATTAAATAAGAAGCACTACAACGGCCGCCTATCTCAACAATCAACTGTCAGGGTTGCGCGGTTGCGCCGACGACGACGGCTGGTACGGTAGTAAATATGACATGAGTGTGCGAGTAGGCGGGAATACTGTTTATCCGAGACTTGCTGAAATACCTACTGAATCACAAACAAAGTAGAATATAGGTACGCGCTCTATCTAGAACTTGTTATCACCTTATCGCAAGAGGGAAAGCAGAAAACTACATCATCAAATCTAAACAAAATCAACCCGCCAAAATGAGGTGGGTGCATTGTCAATCGGTGGGTGTTTATTACGGCATTATATTTTCTATTTTTTTTTTAAAACCTACCCTCTACCGAGGTACTTCATTGTGTCTGGTCCGACACACACTTGGCCGGTTTCTTTTTTATATGTATTGCAAAGGTATAAATATTTCTAGATAAAGCTGACAACTTGACGGTCGTCCAACTGTGAGCCGCTAAATCCAAGCTCAATGACGTGGTAAGATTTAATGTCATGCACACCACCATAGCAAAATTGGCTTCATGGCTTGTTTGTTTTAGTTCTTCTCCAGTGCGATACTCTATCTAGACGTTTAAATCAAAGATTAAAAAACCTACCCTCTACCGAGGTACTGTTCTGACATAAGACTTATTTTTATTTTACTAAGGACTTCTATTCCCGTAACTTGTTTATCTTCAAATTAATGTTTGTTACGCCACTTTCGCGATATTACCTGACCGAAAAATAATGTATGAAACGTATAGTCGATCTCGAAGTGCTTTACCACTTTTGAATTTTTGAAATTCATCATCTAAGTATGTTGGTGTCTGCCAAGCCTTTTCCCAACTATGCTGTGGTTGGCTGCCAGTCTAACCGGATGCAGCTGAATACCAGCAGGTATTTTACATGGATCAGAACTGCCTATCTGACGTCTACAACCCTTATTGAGTACTTACCTAATACGATACGCCTTGGTACTGGTTGTCAGACTTTCAGGCTTCCGACGACCCGTAACGACTGTCAAAGACCAACAAATGACAGCCGGGACTAACGGTGTAACGTGCTTTCCGAGGCATGGGGCCCATGGGGGGGTTTTGGTAGGTAGCTAAAAATGGTCACCCATTCACGGACTAACCGCGGCAAGCGTAGCATGACCCTGATCCATCGACCCGTCCGCCAGTAATTACTAGAGTTTTTGACATTACATTACTTACATTATTTTGACTGTCTTGTTGAAACTGTCAGTAGGTATACAAATATACCTTACAAGTTACATTCAACCATAAGGTGATATAGCCTTTTTTAGGGTTCTGTACCTACCTCAAAAGGAAATAACAGAATCCTTGTGGATCAGTCGTGTGTCTGTCTGTCCGTCTGTCACAGCCAATTTACTCCGAATCCTATGGACCGATTAAGTTGAAATTTGGTACACATATGTATTTCTGTGACCCGAACACGGACGTGTAACATAAATAAGTGAATTTTGCATGAATTTTGATTAAGAGTGTCACTTTTGTTTTGTAAACTGTACCGTGTGTTATCAAATGAAAGGGCTTATTTCGAGGATCTAATTTAAAAAAAAAATACTTGAAATAGAAAATAGATGAAAATTTACCATTAATATACCCTTATCACCGAAAATACAGAGCCTAAAATATTGAAAAAAATACAGAAAATAGTTCTATACTTATAGATTACAGGAAAACCTTTAAGAAGTCTATAGTCTTAAAATAACATCGTTAATCTAGTTGGAACAAGGGAGAAGTGAGAACATGTTTTTCAACTAAAAGGTTAAGTTTGTTCTTGGGACAAATTCATCCCAACTACGGAACCCTTCATTGTGCCTGGTCCGACACGCACTTGGCCTGTTTTTTTTAATATGTATTGCAAAGGTATAAATATTTCTAGATAAAGCTGACAACTCGACAGTCGTCCAACTGTTAACCACTAAATCCAGGCTCAATGACGTGGTAAGATGTAAATGTCATGCACACCAGCATAGCAAAATTGGCTTCATGGCTTGTTTGTTTTAGTTCTTCTCCAGTGCGATACTCTATCTAGACATGTAAATCAAAGATTATTATATGTTGTATGTGTAAAAGGTTTTCCACATTATACAAGACAATATTTGGTCAATTATTTATGGCAGATTGACTGTACTATTTTCTGGCATAGTTAATTTGTTCCACCATTATATAATTTCAAGCTAACACAACATTTATTTAAAAAAAAAACAATAAAACAAAAAACATAAACTTATATACTATAATTACTTATTTAACTAATACATTCATTTTGGTTCAAAATCTTCTGGCATTTTTTCTATGACATTTTTTATCTGCATAGCAACTATAGGATTATCTGTACTTATATCTGAAATCTTATAAGGCTGCAGTAGAGTAACATTCCCTATTACTATTTTATCATCCAATTCTATCACTGGCAGCAGGTTTGTTTTGAACCATGATATAAGTTTTGTTTTTCTTTTAAAAATGTCTTGACTTGACTCCGTTTGAGATTCTTTCTTTTGTGGCGGTATAATATTCATAGGTCTTTCTTCAAATGAAATGTCAACTATTGCGTGACCAGGGATAATTATTGTTTTATAAGCATCTCCTTGAGGTACTGACAGGATAATACTGTAACAGATAGAATTCAATACATACAAATGAAAATCAGGAAAACAAATTGCAGCATTCGTTTTTTTATCAAATAAGTTAAGAGCAAGCTGGTAAGACTTAACTTTTTTAAATGTAATTTAGCAGTTTTGTACCTACCGAAGGACATGTACTTAATTTCACTCTGGATATCTATAATGTTATGTTTGTAAGCTCATACAGAATAATATCAAAGCAGGTAAACTTTAAGTTAAGTAAATAATATTAATTTACCTGGTAGTAACTGGGTCAACCGAGTGCATAAACCCAACATAGGAGCAATTCTTAATAAGATCCACTTTTACATAATTATGATTATTAATATTTTCTAACACGGTTGCCAAGCTATTTTTTATGTGTGCTACCGTAAATTTATTCTTTTCGACTTCGCTCATTTTAACGTTTTTATTACAGAAAATTTTAATAATTTAATGCTTGTTACAGCTTCCAAAACAAAAAAAAAAACTTCTGTCTGCTGAACGAAATTGTGGCTTCACAAAATAGAAATTGAGCTAAAAAGAATGAAGAACTTAATCTACTCTTTGATGAAGAATGTGGAGTTCATATTCTACTCTTTGGTGGAGTTATTGACTGTTGTGGATTTTATTACAAAAATTTGTGATTCGTGGTAGAGTCTGGTCTGGCTGGACTTGTGTGTGTCAGTGTCAGACAGACTGTCAGTCAGATGATTCAATCTGTCTGTCACTACCTGTGGAGAACTGTCACATTAGAAAATAACAGATTTAAAAAAATGCTTTTCGGAGTTGCTAAAGACACATAATGCATTGTTCAGACAGAGTCATCAAATGAGGATAAAAACTGCCACTTGCTAACTTCAGATGTCGCTACTACAGAGCGTCTATGAATGGGGAAAAACTGAAAGCAAAATACGGGAACCCATGTATTTGCCGAAGATGTTGATGATAATGAAGATGAAAAGACGAAAACTGTGGAAGAAAGCTCTTCGATATTTTTTTTTAAACTCTATCTTTCGTCGTGACTATTTTGAAACCGGAATTCTTAGAAGGGAGAAATTCGTAAATGCTCCCAACAGAACTAAGTCTGTTTACTTTTCCTATACTACAGGCACTTATGATATGTTATTATGTAAATTATAGTAAAAGTGTAGGTATTGTGTATTATCATAAAGTAGTGCTAGAATTAACATCTCTGAAGTTTTTCAGTCAAGATCGTCCTCGAGTAGGTATTCAACTCTGATCAGGTTATTTCTGTCGCACGCTTCCAGTCTTTTACAAAAAAAGAACTTAAAATTTTACAAACACAAAATAACCTATAAATTATAAAACGTTCATTATTTAGAGACTTTTCCATAAGAGCTGCTTTTTTACCAGTGGTAGACGCTTCCCATGTCCTTACCTCGTCTTTTAATAGTACTACACTCTAAGTCGCATATCTATCTAGTTTTAGTAGGTATGGTTTGTGATCGATACAAAAGTAAACTAAACACAACAATGGCGGTTTGAAGACGGACGCATAGTGCTGCCACCTATGATGAGCTTTCAGTTTTTAATTCCATTTACCATTGACTAATATGGTCTATGGAATTTACAATTATATGATGATATTTATGCATGGCAACATCGTGCACCAATTTTCAGGATTACCCGACATTTGGTGGTTACGTTAGTAAAAATCATCTTTATTTCATAGACACTAAGGTCTAAAGTCTTAATCATAAACTGATTACGATATTCGCAGACGAAATGTGAATGACTCCACGGCACAGAGTGCATATATATACGGCGGTCGAATGTGGCAGACGCTTATTGCAATTTGATATCGGCCATTGCATCGTGCAACTACGCTTCTCTTCGGATTCCAGCTATTTGGCACACAAAATCCTTAAAAGGTAAGACCTAATCCTATCAATGAATAGATAATTATACTTGTAAAGCAAAATAGGTAGGTAATCTTTTAGACAAAGCGTTTGCATGAATAAAATTGTGTTTCGACAAAATGGCGTGCCGGTATTATGATACCTAGTACTACAACTTACGTACTTAATGTCCTTCTTTATTGTCTTGTATCTGGTATAGGCGACAAGCATCCGATTTTATCAACCAAATTATGAACCAAAAACGCATTGGGTGTCAAGATAAATAATAATTATTTAGTAAGTTTGCTGCCATTTTGTCCTGCATAGGTACATACGAAGTACTTTAAACTTTTTGTTGTGAATTACGTCAGTTAGTCAAAAGCTGTATTAATTTCTCCTTCTATGACTTATTACAATCGTTATCAGTTATTGACTCGCAACATGCTCGTAACCAAACTTATTGTTGATTTTAAGATATATTATACAATCTAAAATTGCAATCAAGCGTACCACTTGAATCTATTTTTAGATTCAAGTGGTACGCTTGAATTGCTTTAAAGCATTTAGTTAATTGAGACTTAGAATGTATGTAAGTACCTATATGTAAGCTTTAAAACTTAGGTTCAGATTTTATCTAGGTACTAAGTACCTCTAGTCAAAATATCTTAGATCATTTTAGAAAATAGGTGTAAGAGTTTATGTTACTTGATCTGACCACTTGCACTGAGCACCTACCAAGGTGCAAGCATGTATTTTAAACAAAACTAAGTACCTGATTATGTACCTAATTTTGTTTAAATTAAACGCTTTTCAGAAACTACGAACTAGAACTGATATTTTAAAAAAAATGCATGCACATGTACCTAAAGTTTTTCTTTGTGATGTTCCATGTTGATGTACTTAGTCGTTCTGAGAAGCAGACTCAATGTTTACAATTTACAAACAATTGAAACACCCACTTATTACTCACTTTACAGATTATTAACGTAAGGTACTCTGTATAGCTCCTAACAAAGGAAGATCAGGTCAGAAGGATTAGTCTCGCTTCTTTGAAAGCTACAGTTCGATTCAAACGAGTCGCTGCAGTAACAATTTCATGAGTTAGCAGGGGTGAGGAGTGGGGTACGCAGCTAGTAGCTAACTTACGAGCCGCTATCAAAAACAAAAAACATAAAAAAATGACCAAAAAAAATCAACGAAACAAAAAAAAAAACAGTAAAATGTAAACAGTTTTTTAATCTAATTAGCCATTACTGTCCCACTGGTGGGCAAAGACCTCCACCTCTCTCTGTCCAGAGATGTCAAGGACCAATCTTTATTAAGGAGTCCAGCTCATTCCGCCATCTCCGTCCGGGACTGCAAACAAACAGTTAAATAAAAATAAAATAACTTGTTATCTGAAGGACCATTATTTGAAGAAGATAAACAGAACCACTATCTGTTTGCCTTTAGTCGGGATACGATGAATGTCACGTAAAGTAAGGACTAGATTTGTAGTAACAAAGACTCGCAGTTAGGTAGGTACCTACCAACTTTACTTTATTCATTTATCAGGCTAAGTTGATGGGCACTTAGAAGAACAAAGGATAGCATTAAGTATTTATTAATTACTTGAAAGATAATTGACGATGGTCCACCGTTATGAGTTTAACGACTCTTACAAGCTACCTTGATAGACCTCAGAGTTGAATAGACTAGCACACTGGCTAACTTCATAATTTGCTACTTATGTTAATATTTAGCCCCCCAGCACTCAGCAGATTACAAGGGCCTACTTGGAGTGGAGGCATCGCAATCCTATTCTAAAATATCCCCGACATTACATTAAATTAATTGTAATGTCGGGGAACCTATTAGGTTAACTTTGTAACAGTGAACAAAGAGAAAAAAAATACCTACATTAGAATACATGTTAATAATACGACCACAGAACATTTATCCGTTCTGTGATTAACTGATTACGACAGTACCTACTGAAGCTACATTATACACCTACATATCTATCAATGGTCAGTACATGTAATTACTACATGTAGTTATACCTACCTACATATGGGTATGTACATAAATTAACAAAATTTTGTTAACATTATATTAATGTTTCTTTTGTTCACAGGAATATATATACCAGTAACCAAAAATGGCGACGGCAAAGGCGAATAAAAAGTGAGTTTTTACTTAGCTGTAAACATCCGAAATAGGTTTTTGAGTAGATTCCCCCCCCCCCACAACTTCGCTGGAGCATCTAGGAAATATCGCAGGAAATTCCAATCTGTCTGTTCCAATTCATTTATATCATTATACTGGCTGATATTTAATTCATGGGCATCGTCTTAAGGGGTCATTGTACTCATTTAAGAACAACTTTCACTAAGGAACCAAACCTGAAATCGAGAAAAAATTATCAGCCGGTCCTTACATTTATGTTCGCATAACTCGTCAAAATGTAGGGAACAGCTGATTTTTTTTTCGCGATGCCCATTTATTCAATTCACCCTGCATAAATACATTTTATTTGTTGGTTTAAACGAGAAAACGTTTGTTAATAGGGCTGCAGCACTGGCGATTGACCTGCCAGAATGTCCAGTCTGTCTGGAGACCATGAGCGCACCGATATTCCAGTGCCAGTCAGGACACAGCCTCTGCAACACCTGTACGCAGAACCTGCTGCCGCCGATATGTCCCATCTGCCGTCAGAACCTCACGCAAATGAGGAACTGGCAGTTGGAAGAAATTGTTGCTAAGGTAATTTTACAAAATACGTATTATTGAAGCTCCTCAAAAACTACCCAACTCAAAAACTACCCAAGCAAAGTTAATCAAATTCCAAAATTGATCCACAATTGACGAAAATATCGATGAACATACACAAAAATATATACAGACGAATTGAGAACCTCCTCCTTTTTTAAGACGTCGCGTCGGTTATAAATACTACATTACGGTTGCTACATTTTTTATGGTTGATTACTACGGCCATAGTTAATTATTTCTATGGTTCATACATACCTAGTTGACTTTTTAAAGGCGGCTGGTAGGACAAATAGAGGGTCAGAGATACCAAATCTCTCACTATTCTGTAGCCTTATCTCTGCTTTTCTATTTATTTTGTCTCAATCTTTTCCAGGCAAAAGTGCCGTGTCCTAATAAATCTTCGGGATGTGTCTACACCATGGTGTCTGTGGACTTGGAGGAACATCTCAAGGAATGCATCTTCCGAGAAATGGATTGCCCGCTCGGTGTTGTGTTCGGGAAATGTTCCTGGACAGGTAATTATAATAACCTTTTGGGAAATTACATCATGAGACTCATAAATAATCCATAGCCCATAATTTAGAATCAAAATGATTGAGACTTCACTTACTTAAATTTTATTTATTCTGTTTACAGGCAAACTTAAGGACATGATGGAACATTTCAAGGAACGTCATACGTCCCACTGCAACGTCACCACTGATGAAGAAGTGGAACTTACCAACGTTGACATCAAAAACGATGATCGCCATTTTTACTTGGTGGCCCAGACCAAGTTCCTGTTCATCATCACTGTGAAGATCGACACTCTTCAAAATATGGTGTACTGGACTATTCAGCATATTGGCAGTAAGAAAGCAGCACATGACCATATTTATGAGATACACGTCATAAGCAAGCAGAATCCTAGAAGGAAAGTCATGTTCACGGAACATTGCTTCAATGATGCCATTAAGCCTGAAGAAATCTTCCGTCAAGGGAAATGTGCCGTTCTGCCTTTGGAAGTGTTGGTGCACTACATCAAAGACAAGAAATTGTCGTTCAGATTCTTCATCAAGAGGATTCCGCCAGCGCCGCCCAAGAACAAAAATGACAAGGTTGATGGCAAAAATGATAATAAGCCAAATCAGGGACCGGGCCCTAAGGGTCCCGGGCCAAAGGGACCTAAAAATGCGGAAGGTAAGAATAAGCAAAATGGATCTGGACCTGGGCCCCAACAACCTAAGGCAAAAAATAAAGCGCAATCGTAATTTCAACAAACTGCGTACCTATTCCAATAATTCGCATATATCGTCGAAAAATGGGATAATTTTTACTTTGTATTCTAGACTTTATGTAACTAGATTGACTTGTTATATTGAGGAAGTCAACATTGGAGTTCAATTCTCGTGATTACGTGCACCACATAATGGCTTCATAATATGCTACATTATTTGTACTACGTAATGTGTGTATTAAAAGGCTGCCTTTGTCCGTTCTAAAAGAGATTGCGATACAGGAGTGGGTAGGCGCAAGGGGTGGGTGCAACCACGCACGCCCTCGCGCGCACCTTACTTTGCTGGGCTAGTCATTAAATATTCAGCGTTAGAAAGCATTATAATAGACAAGCAATACGTTCTGCAGTGATCAGTACTAGAAAAATCGCCAAAGTAACATTCAAAAGTTAATAGAACGTCCATAAATTGATCATCAACAAGGTCATGATTAAGTTAAAAACGGTACTTATTCAGTTTGTCAGTTTAAAACTTGACATTACTTTCTCAAGTAAGGCTTTGTGTATGTATGCAACGTAGTCCCAAGCAACGTCTTAAGGGGCACGCTGAATATTTTAAAAACCAGCCAATCGATTCAGAGAACGGCAATGGGCAGCCTGTGATCACGTTGGGCATAAAATGCAGAAAACCTCTATTCTATGTGTGAACGTGACATCCGATTGAGTATGTCAGTCAAATGAGTTACTCATATACACACATATGTATTCGAGTAATGTAATAACTCTATTAAGAAGCCCCTTTGTGGTGCGCCAAAAATTAGTTTTGCGCTCTTATTAAGACTGATCACTAACGATCATTGTAGTTACTTAAATATTATGCTTATGTTTTAATGTATTAGTCTGTAGGCACTTCATATACGTAGCATTTTCATGTTCATTTATTATTTTGTAGAAGTTATGTTAGAAGATTTTGATTGTAACTTGTAATTATGCCAGTTCAAATTGTTACAAGGAGGCACAAATTGGATCCCATAGTGAATGTGATGCGATGTCCTGACTGATGGATGACATCATTCGCTTTTATGGAGCCCTTGAAATGGAAAGCTCTTAATTGGTTAATGTTTCTGGACACTCAAATTCGTGATCTTGAAGCCAAAATTCCATTTCGGCTTATTGCACACTATACAGGTTCCTTAGAGAATGTTTATGTGTATATGTACCTACGTCTGTGAACAGGATTCCTTATTTGGAACTATGTGATTATTGGGCTGTTTCAAATTGTATGGAAATTGAAAGTGTTGTTGGTGGAGACAAAAAATTGAGAATGTAAAGCCAATCAGCCAATGATTATTTTTAATGAATGTATCACAATTTATGTAGAGGATTTAGTTAGCACTTTTTTGTTGTTTCTTTTGAGTATTATTATAAGTTCATAATTAATATTTGAAAAATATTTCAGTAAAGAAATAAAAATTATATATACAATAACCTATTTTCTTTCCTAGATTAAATTCCTTCATGGATTTAATCCACAGACTACATCATATCTTAGTAAAGGGAGCTCTTGTAGCTATTCTGGGGATAATTTTACTTAGTATCTTAAAAGAAATTTATACTTAAATAGACTAGCGGACCTGGCTGATGTTGTCCTGCCTGAACAGCACCACCTAGCAGGTTCAATTGTATTTTCAAAGCATCAAGCAACCACTCAAATATACACATAAAATTTCATCCAAATCGGTCCAGCCTTTTAAGAGTTGGGTGACGAACACATACAGAAGAATTATATATAGTAAAAGATAAAAGAAAAATATTTCTATTGCCATTAAAATCCACTTTAAATAACAAAGGTAAGAATGTCAATAATTAAAGTAAGTGCTTATCAAGTTTCTGCAAGCTGAGAGCAGTTATGATGTGTATATGGTGTGGTGTGGCTGTGGATGATAAATTTATCAGTAACAGCGGAATAAATAAATAATGATTGATTACAATCGAAATTACTATTCATCTATCAACGGATGTGACCATGGCAAAAGCATGGACCATAGGGCTGGCTTTCCAAAAAAGCTGTGCAAACAAGAAGAGTGGTAAGCAAAGTTGCTTCATATAAAAATAGAATCTCATTATAATTAGAATTGGATGTTGTCACTGCTTCTGCTCCTTGTACAACTTTAGTGGAACGCCAGCCATAATTATGCTATTTAAATAGTGTACCTATAGAGGTTTTGATTCAAACTACTGAATAAATTTTTAAGTTTTTATTGTCCTTACAGCTAGATGTTCATTTCTTGGCCTTGGCCTCCCGTGTGGCTTTCCTTTCTGCGGCGCGGGCAAGCTGCTTTGCAGGTTTCAGGTTACCTTTTTTGCAGAACCTTTGGTTTCTCAGGAACTTGGGGTCCATCTGAAAAGAAAGTTTATTTTACAATATATTCACTTGGATATATGTTTATTGTTGTTGCATGATGGTTAACTGTTTTGCAAGTTTGCAGGACAAGTAGTTGCATATTTTTGGGATTGACAATTGATACTATTCTTTTCGTTTTCAATTACTTAGTTTAGTTTTAACTAACTAAACTAAGGGACTCCAAGCAGGTATCAGGTAGCTATTTGCTAGTGCGGAATATTAATTACATCCCGTCAAATGAAGAGGTGATTAAGTATTAACATATGATGAGGAATAAAAAACTCGACTAAAAATTATTAGGATTTGATAAATTCTGAGCATAGTTATAAAAGCACAGATAAATCCTAACTGTGAGTTGCACGTTTTTAAGTTTCTTTTTTAAATAATTGGTCAATGAGATTATTGATATTGTGATTTCATAATAATTGGTAACTAATGCTGTTTCATTGCAAATATACTTATAAAAAACGACGCCCAGGTCTACACACACCAGTTCATAAATCCTGTACAGTGTTTTATGTATTCCTGGAAAGTTCAGTTTCTTTTGGAATTTACTGAAATAATTTTACTTACGCCAAGTGTGGATTCGTGCCTCTGATTCCTAGGCTTTTTGATTCCATTCCTGTGGGCTTTGCGGTCTGGAATAAAAGAAAGTATCGTATTTTTACAACATGTAAACTTAACCACAAAATCAACACTATCAAAAATAGACCATGTATAAATGTTATGGTACGTTGGGGAACATCAATAGTTTAATTCCCAAGGTTTGTAATTCATCTATGTCACAGGGTTTCTCTTAAAAATGTTATCTAAAAGAACTCACTTTGGTTATGATTTGTATGATTCTTTGACTTTGCCATTTTGTCGAATTATGCGTTCTGAAAAAGAAAATAAGTATTAGGTTACAACAGTTAACACTCGGTTTCCCAATGTGATGATCAAAACTTATCAAATTCAGTAAGATTTCTCAGATATTTTACGAAAACTCAAAACACTAACCTAGAACAGCAAGAGAAAAAGACAAGAGGAAAACAATCCGTTTGAATGTTTCGTTTTTATTTTCTACCGTCACTTAGCATTCGAATGTTGGTTTCTCTGTCACACATGACAAAAATTCCATTTGCTATCCTGCTGTCAAACTGTCTCGATTATTTGACAGTGACAGTTGAAATACTTGAAATCTTGAAAACACGTAAACTGAATTAAAAAAAAAAAAACAAGAACGAACAAAAAAATATTTTGATCGAACAATATGTTGACGAACAGTTGAATTGAAAAAGCCAGAAAAAATGTAAAAAAATTGATGTCGGTGCGGCCAACATTATTATGAAAGCCCATCGTTCGTTGCCTTCGTTTAGAAAACCATAAACTAAAAAAAAAAACTACTATGATGTCTACTGTCAAAGTGTCAAGTGACGAATCACGAACTTGATTCGTTCCAGTTTCAGAAACATTCAAACATTGTATCTTTAGCTTTTTTATCGATTGACTACTTTTTCTAGCACGACTATTGCTTTCGCAATTGAGAGAGAAAACTCTGCACTTCATGTTTATAGTTTAATAAATTACCCGAACATTAAAAACATGTGTCGTGTTGTCTTGTCTGAAAGCTGTCTTGTTCAATAAAATTTAATCGAAGGGAAATATTACAGTAATTTATCATAAACTAACTAATTAAATTCCTAGCAAGTCACAATGGTGGTGTTGGAAGACGATCACGATTCCGGGGATGCTAAACCTTTAACTTCTGAAGAAACTGAAAAAGAAGAAGTCAAATCTCCGAGACTTTTAACATTAGAAAGTATCCTTTGAATTTTAAATAGGAAGTTATTTATTGACCCTTTAAATTCTTTCGAATATACACAGCCTGTGCTGAAATTATTATAATGAGGCACAATAAAATTATATTATCAATAACTTAAACCTCTTATCTCAATCAATCTGCCTAGCCTTTTCCCAACATGTTGGGTTCGGCTTCCAGCCTATCCGGATGCAGCTGAATACCAGTATTTTACTAGTATTTTACAGGAACTTCTCTTATGTCAAAATATCTAACTATTTCAGTTGATGTTCTACTCTTGCATTTTAATTTAGTGTTCATTTATGTATAACATAAACAAATCATGTTTCAGTGGACCACTTAATTATGTCATTACACCTTGTCATCTCATAGGGGTGGGCTCACACCAATAGTTTAATGAGTTTGAGTTATGCAGGCTGGTCATGCATTATGTTATACTGAACTACCTACATAACAAGTGTAACAGTTTCAGTTACATAAAGTCCAGTTTGTGCAAGCAGTGCACCAGCTGAATTTAAAAAAAAAATCGTTTAAAATTAGCTTCAATTGTGATTTTTTGTGTACATTTTTGTATGAGGTTCTCAATGAAGAAATCAATTTTGCTGCACTAAATGTTATTCAGTACTTTCAACGTCTCTTTTAGTTTTAAATTATTCTTTCATATACCAAAATAATATTTCTTAACTAGAGAATCAGTTTTCCGTATCACAAAGGATGCTCAACAACAACATGGTCTTCGCCATGGTGACTACCAGCGCTACAGAGGATATTGTTCAAGACGCCTCAGGAGGCTGCGCAAAGTTCTTAAAATACCGCAGGTTTGTAGATAATTATGCTGCAACATTTGATTCGAAGTTCTAAAATGTATATAAAATAGCGTATATGGTGTTAGCATTAGAGTAGCACTGTTAGCCCCTGAAGATATGGAAGTCTCTTTCAGTTTCCACCCAAAATCAAAAAATGCCTCATGCCACCTTATAGTGCTCATGGGACACAAAATCTCATATTAGATTCTTCTGTTTTTCAATCACTCTTGAGAGTGAGAGAATTTATTTATCCAGTTTGCTACTGACAAATGCTTGGTGGGATTACTCAACAACACGTCTTGGGAAATTAATCCATGCTTAGCAGATGAGGCCAATTCAACTTCATAATAATTCTCGTTTCCAGGGAGACAGACGCCACTACCGTCGTCGTGACGTCACGACCGTGCACCTAACGGCGACGTCTGCCGAGAGCCGTCTTTTATGCGTGCCGCTACTGCAATCCGAGAGGGCTTGGGCGCACGCCATGCAACTGCGGCAGGAGGCCAACACCGAGCCAAGGAAGAAGTTCCATCTGGTTGCGAGGCTGAAGAAGGCGTATGCTCATTCCCAGACGCTGTTGCAGTTGTGCGAGGTAGATATAGATAGAATGTAATATTGTAATGTGTAATATTACAAGAGGGCCACAAAATTTTTTTGAATGAAAGCTTTAATATTAGCTCGTCATCACGGATCTCATGCACTTACCCTACTTCATTTGGGGTTGGGGCAGAGCAACATGTTGTGTTCCTCTACCAAACATCTCTACAAACATTATGAGCAGTTTGGATTGGTAAAGTGCTTGCATAGCATTGTAGAAAACCTTTCAAAATAAGTACATAAAGTAAAAGCAGAAAACGAATGTTCAGAAACACTGCAAACTGTCTCTCAAAAAAAAAAAAACAAACACCCTAAGTCACTCTAATTGTCTCTCTGTATTGGTTTTAAATTAACCTTATAATGGTGACAGCAAAGCAGAGTTTACGATGCGCTTACATATCTGGTTCATACTAACAAATGGAACTTGCTCCTTTATTATTGCTAGTGTACCGTTTTTAAAAATTAACCTTCTTTAACAGCAAAGCGGAGTTTGTAACGTACGTGTAGCGGCCTGCGGCTCATACTAACAGATCAACTTGTTTCAGTAAAGCACATGTTTAATATAAACCTTATTTCATGCTAGGAAAGCGGAGTTTGCGATGCGCGCACGCAGCTGGAGGCGGGCGCGTATGCAGCTTGGCTGAGCGGCGCGTTGTTGGTCGAGCTGCAACAGTGGCGCCCCGCCGCAGAGGCGCTGCATCGAGCACAAATTGTGCTTGAGAAGCTATGTGCAGCGCTGCCTGAAGATGAGCGCTTGGTTTATAAGCAGAAGGTACGGTATTTTTGTTTTATTTCACTTCAAGACAGTCTAATTTTGAGCAATTAGTGTTTTGCTACTAAATAGTTGATAAGGGAAAAAGGTACATATGCCTTCATCTCTTTCTAGCACTAGAAAAGTAATTTTGCACTTAATGTACCCCGTTCTAAAGATTTTTGGCGATCTTTGTTTTAATCTAAGGAATAGGCGCAACCTTACATGGGACTTAAACTTAGTTCCGCATCCCTAGCGGGATTCGCCTCAGTTTGACCTGTTCTTTATAACTATACAATTTGAAATTAACACTGTGATCTCTTGGACTGTTCGCTTCTCTTTCTCTCTTAAACAAATAACTTTTTATACAGGCTGAAGAATTGAAGCCCAGTCTCCGTTACTGCGCGTATAACATTGGCGACGAGTCGGCGGCCGGCGACCTTGTGGCCATGCGCGGGCAGGGGCTCATCGACAACTTGGACACGCTTATGGCGCAAGCTAAGTCAGTTTATATACACGGTGTAAAGGACGTCGACGCGCAAACTGTTACCATGAACTCAGTAAGAAAGACAGAAAGAAAAATTAGTTTATTTGTCACAGAAACACGCGCAAACAAAAAGATAATTACTCATAACCTCTGGTGCGTGTAGAATCATGTACAGTTTTCGGGTCTGTCTCTTACGTCTCTTATGTCTCTTACACTCTGTATAATATTTTTTTTTATCCTAAAGTAGTTTAGTGAAAAATACCCAAACTAGTCCTTTTCAAAATTATGTGATATACCTCGGCGTTGGCGTATATTAATCGTAGGTATTGTCAATTGCACGTCACCAGAAACTCTGGAACTACGAAAACCGGCCTTATTGCTAAGAAATAGAGGCGCTTTCAAAGTCCAATTTTACTATGGACGTGCGGTTGACGTTATCAAACAGAGGCGTAGAGACTGACATTCCTAGTAATTTTATTGAGTCTGCATTTTATATACACTCACTCATTCATTTATTTTTTCAGAGAGTCTCGGTCTGGCGTGATGCATGAAGTGGAATGGCGCGGTCGTAAAGTAACTGTAAGACCCGAGAAAGTGCGATTGTTCCTCATTGCACTACAAGATCTAGAGAAGTCCGTCGCCAAAGCAGAGACTGTACAGGCCAAGATCGATATCCTCGAGAACATTCTCATGGATTGCAAGGACGCTATTTCAGCCATCAAGGATGAGATCAAAACTGATCCGAAGTTGAAAACAGCTTCTGAAACGCAGATGTCTGGCATCAACTACTTGCTGTCGTACTTGATGTATGTGCGTCTGATGCGTACGGTCGATAGGAACAACTTGCTAGTCCAGCAAGCAGAGGAGGCTCGCAAGAACAACATACAGATCGACGGTAAAAAGGTCCGCCCTCAGGACCTCACCAGGCTCTACGAGATCATCCTGCAGAACTTCACTGAACTGCAGCAACTGCCCGGATTTGAAACTGATGCCGCTTACCAGCAAGAAATAGAAACTCTGACGAAGGCATACCGCGCGTTCCGTTGCTATTACATCGCTCAAGTGTTAACCGGGCTCCGTCGCTTCAGAGAGGCCCTCGCTATGTTAGAACGATGCAGCAACTACTCTGCCGAGTCGCTGGGCAAAAAGCTTGACGACAAACAACTGGTGGCAAAGTTGCAATCGTTGAAAAAGGACATCGAGAGCTGCAAATTCGAAGTCCATGCCGACTCCGTTCTTGAAGACGATGAAGACCAGGATGAGGACACGAAGTATTCTTCTGGCAAGTCTTATAAAGACAAGAAACCTCTGGTGGACCGCTTGGACGAGTACCGAGAGGATACTCAAGTCCTGACTAAGAACCCTAACATTTACAAAATGCCTCCGTCTATGGAAGCCATTCCTTGCAAGCCGTTATTCTTCGACTTAGCTTGTAACTTCGTCGAGTTTCCGAACTTGGACGATAAGACCGGCGCTGCTGACAATAAAAAGCAAGGCGCAGGCCTTACCGGACTGGTCAAGGGTTTCTTGGGATGGGGCAAAAGCGACAAGTAAACATGCATTTATATATACACATTTTCATGGGTTTTATTAGTACCAGGATTTGTTTTTGAAGGTTCAAATTATATACATCTATAAATTACTCGGGAGTTTTATTTTGTAATAATAATAAGTTTCAGTGTCCCTCATCTATAGTCATGACGTTGGTCTCTGGTTCGTATTCATGGTCGATCGTTCGCGTCTTTATGATGTGTTTGTAGATGAAAGCGGATTTTCTTGGAGTGCGTGTGCGTTCCGGATCATCGAAGTTAACTTCATATAAGCCGAAACGTTCCCTGTAACGATAAAGTTGAATATAGCACAGTTTTTATACACCATGATTTCAATTTATTTAGGGTCGGGGGCCATATCAAAATTCACAGAATCTATCCTATTTTCTGTTCCTGTTTTCCTTGGTCTGCCTTTTTTTTTAATCAACATTCCATTTTCTTGTAACATGGTTTTCAGTGAAAAGGTAAAAATGCATTGTCTTCGCAACCGAACCAACATGTAAAATGTCAACTCCGTACGATAAGAGGAAGTGGTTTTAATTAAGCTTGCTAGATTCGCTCTAAACAAACTTACTAACTAAACAGCAATTTGAATAAAAATGGATGAAACTCCAACACCATTTCGCCGATTACAATGAAACTGAGCATACATGTTTTTTGACCTCCATGCGGGCGAGACTGCGGAAAAAAGCTAGTATTTTTATATTTTCCACTTACGTGTATCCAGCCATCCACTCGAAATTGTCCATCAAACTCCATGCGAAGTATCCCTTGAGGTTGATTCCTTCGTCCATAGCATCTAAGGCGCTTTCTAACGCGGCTCTATAGTAAGCTATCCGACCTTCATCTTCAATGCCCTCATGGGTAGACCAACCGTTTTCAGTGATATAGATCGGTATGTCGCCATATCTTTCTTGTATGCTTTTCAGTACGATGTAAATACTGTTTGGCATTTGCTGGGTACAAAAATTATTATTAATAATTGTAACTCAATAAATAAAAGGTTAGTTTGGATTATCGAAGAATAGAATCAAAGGGTTAGGCAGACGTGTAGGCACCTATAGTACACCCTTTTTTTTTTTAATGGTGGGAAATCATCATATGACTTCTCCCGCTCTGGGAGGAGTGGGAGGGCGTTCAGACTTTTACTGCCTTAAAACCCACCCGTGTTCCTTCAGTTGCCTGTTGCCAAGGTCCCGGTATCCTTTACGGACTTTCCCGCCACCTATAGTACATTTTCGCCATTTCATTTTTTTTTATTTCGATTATTTGTGCGTGTATGACCAGAAGTATGAATGTAAAAGAATCAAAAGGAGTATTTAAGGATCGTAGCAGATGGCGTTCTGTAGTTTCTACCTACCCCCGATGGGAAGTCAGAAGAAGCCGTGAGTTTATGTTTATGTGTATATTTCGATTACGATAACGTAATACGTTTTAGTTGAACTATGATAAGATTGTTAGGTCATAAACCTAAAATAAAACCTATGTCTAATTATTCTTAAATCTATATTGCATAAAGGCCATGAAGCTGTCAATATAGATCCAACATTATCACTGTTGTAAATTCAACTGAATTTTGAGGACCTTTATTTGAACTTCGGGAAATGTAAGTGAATTGTTAAAAATATTTTTACCAAAATATACTTACTTGCAGCCAACTGGAAGCAGATTGTGGCCAATCATCTGGCTTCATCTGTCCGACTTCTATATCATCCATGGATGACGGTATACCAAACTGTGACGTAAACAACGAGGCAGATGTAAGGGAACCCGTGTAATGGTTGACGCCGAAGAAATCGCTCGTGCCACGAATGTAAGCCTTCTCTTCTTCAGTAAAGTCTGATAGCCTTGATCTAGGGTAGCCCTGCACTGCGCTCTTTTTGGCTACAACCTCTAAAAGCTCTTTTGGGAATCCTCCGTCTTTTGAAAATATTGGGTCTGTATATAGTGCCCACTGAAAAGAAGAAAACCTTCTATAATATTACAGATGGGATTATTTTCAAAGTTTATGGTCCATGTTAGGTTAATGGTTACGGGAAGTATTTTTTTAACAAACCTGCGCTTGTCTATATATTTCCACAGCATAGGCATCTTCTTCAGAATCGGTTAGAGGTACAGACGAATCTACAGCTATAGTATAGCCACACATTCCGCCGTGTGTAGGCCTGAACTCATCATTATATATATGGTACGCTTTAGCGTGCGCAAGCGCAAGATTCTTAGCGCAGATATATTCGCCGATACCCGTGAAGTTTAACCTTGGAGCCTTTGAATCTGAACCATAACCTTCATAACAAATTTGTCCTCCTTCATTGAAAGTGATGAAATTTTTGACTCTGTCACCGAAGCGTTCATAAACCACTCGGGCGTAGTCTGCAAACCAGTCTATTATAAGAGGGTTCAGGAATCCTCCCATATCTTGAAGCTTTTGCGGCAAGTCCCAGTGGTACAGCGTAACCATGGGTTCAATGTTGTGTTTCAGTACTGCGTCGATTATTTTGTTGTAGTAACCCAACGGCCTCGCCGACCACGTCAACGAAGCAGGAATAGCTCCTGCTTCGTTGACGTGGTCGGCGAGGCCGTTGGGTAGTATCCTGGACCAGGCTATGGAAAAGCGGTAGGCGTCGATGCCTAACTCTCTCATCATCTCTACATCTCGATCATATTTGTGGTAAGAGTCACATGCTACGTCACCATTGCTCTGGTCTACAATTGCACCTGGATTAGTGTGAGTCAAGTAATCCCAGATGTTTTCACTTTTACCTAAAAGAATTCAATAAAAAATGATTCATGTGTGATGGGAATAAAGTTGAAATTAAAGGTCATATGAATAAGTACCATCTTTATCCCACGCTCCCTCAATTTGATAAGATGCTGTGCTTGTACCGAAGATGAAGTCATCCGGAAATTTTCTGCTCTGTTTTACCGCAACTCCCCACGTCAGTGCTACTGTAGAACTACAAGAAGATAGTATATATGCCGAGTATTATAAATTTGTCAGAAGTACAATAAAACGCTTTTAATTTGCGCAGATTGTAGCGATAAGTGCAGTCATCGTGTATGCTTAAACGCAGCTAACAGTAAAGCAAAATGATGGTACAGTCGAGTTCATTAATATATTGGCACTGTTAAGGATTCAAAAATTGTGAGCGTTGGAAAGCTCAATAAATTCTATAGAACCTATAGATAAAAAATATGTCCTTATGTGAATGGTTCAATAATATATGCTGTGCATTAGGCAATAATATGTGATCACCCTTTTCAAAAATATATCTAAACTGTATTTGGCTTTAAAAATATCTGAGCAGGCTAAGCTTCATTATCTCTACATGCATGGTAAAGTCAATTATTTGCTCGAACAAATAAGATCTAATTTATATTGTATCGTAAATCGTAGAATTTTATTAAATCGTTGAATGACATGTGTGTCAGTTATCATTTTATTAGCAAAACATAACGTCATTTGAAGTTAATCTAGCCAGTGATAAATAATGTTGCAAACTCCTTGACCATGCAATTTTAAGATTGCTAGTAAAATCATCTTTATGACGTAGTAATAAGGTTGAATTCAGATATTATTGTATTCATGTGTGGATACATAATTGTGAATCCTACATTGTTCAGATAAAAATGTCACTGAAAAAAAGTCAAACACATAAATCTTGACCACAATTTAATGATGCTTATAGGTGTTACAATATTATGAAGTTTTTTGACGTTCATATATTTTTGAAGCCTGAAAGGGCCAATATATTAATGAACTCGACTGTACCTACACTCGCGACAATCTAAGAAGTCCGTTTTGACGTTTCGTTCTGGTACATGTAATAAAACGTTAAGCCTTGAGAATCAGTTTTTATCAGTGTTTTATATGTAATGTGTGTATAAGTCGTAGATTACAAGCTCTCTAAGTATGTTCAATCGATTTGTCTCGAGAATCAGTTTATAAGAAACCAATTTTTTTTTTCCATCGCTACACAAAGCATTTTGATAGCTGTCCAAACGGACTTCTTAGATTGTAGCGAGTCTACTCCGAAATATTTTGAAGATACAGGATATAGACTCGCATACACCTAAAAACATTACCCTCAAATCAAGTGTAGTCGGGTAAAAAATAAAATAATAAAAACTTACCACAAAAATAACACCAATAACTTCATAGTGTAGTTTTGTTCTTGAGACCTCCTGCGGCGAGTGTTCAATTTATAGGAGCCTCTCTTAAAAATACCTTTATTATCTTACTTAGTATCTCCTCTGTTGTGACAACACTACTTGAAACTGTCGAGATTATTGTGTTTTATCAAATTTGGATGTTACTTGACATTGAACCATGGCAAATTTTGTAACTGTTTTAGTAACTATTATCAAAGTAATATCTCCCGTGAATTGGTATGGGTGAAATGATTTTCGTCAATTCAATCGATGTTTTGATGATCTTCAGAAAATAGTATCATTAAATCGGTTTTTGGCAGGAAAATAACTATGGTTGTTTCAAACAAAGTGTTACACTCGAATATATAATTATTTATAAGAAGTATGTACATTTATCATTATATTTTTTTTATACATTGTATCTATACAATGTACATAAATGTATTACATACACAAATGTATTTAAAGTTAAGAAAATGGACTGTTACGTTATCAATAATTATAATTTAGTTACTTAGCACAAAGGGTCGCAATAAAACCACTAACAATATTCAACAAAAATATTTTACACAAAACTAATGAAATTATTCTGCTTTAGAAGTACAAAAATATAATAAAACTTTGAAACAATATATTTTACATCATAACATTTACATTTTACAAAATCACATTTTCAGTGTAGTAATTGCGCTACTGTGGATTTATTATGATCATATTGATCACATAACATTGTACAGTCAGAGGAATATTCAGGCTAGCGAAATACGTGGTCATACAGTGAACACCGAAGCATCAATGTGTTTACAAACTACTGCAATACGTGGAACAATATCTATGAAATAACTATGTATTTACAAAACATAGGACATAGGTACAATAAAATCCAAATTAATGTCAATGTTGACTCCCTAGTAATATGATTACTCTGTCAATATCTGTAGCTAAGAGTGATGTAAAACATTACCAAAAAATCTAGTCGCAAATCATAGGCACTGGCTGATAGTAAACAAGTCCGTATGGCATTAACGATGAAGTATTCACACTCACTGTCAGTTTGTTTGAACTGAAGGCTGTTCGTCAACACAGTTAGTGGCGTCTATTTGAGATGTATGAACACAAGGCAGGTTGAATGGCAGTGCGGCGTGCCTAGCGAGGCGCGAGGGGCGGCCAGTGTTGCGTGTTGTGCGCGGCGCGGTCTGCGGGCGCCAGCAGCTGCCCGCAAGTAGCGCACATGTGGAGCTCTTCACTTCTTCCCACCATCAGCTCCTGTTGCTTAGCAATGTCTGGCAATAACGCCACCAGCTCCGGGAACACAGCATCGAATTCCGCACCAAGCGCCGAACGACAATGTTGATGAAACTGCTCCGCACTTATAGAACTGTCACGGAACGCTCGAGACGCGACTTTGAATTCTTCCACAGCCGCAGCCCCGCCTAAAGCGACTGCAAACTGCTTGACCAAAGCTCGGTTTCTATGCTCGAAGTTCGGCGGCGGCATGTAATTGTGTAACGGCGCGGGAAACGTCTGTCCGGCCGAGTTCGTGAACATCATGCCGTCGCACGCCGGACGAGGTTTGAAACCCGGCGGAACACTACCATTCGCCATCTTCTTAGTCGGTAAACTATTTTCGCTCCGAGAGTTTAGTGGAGGATAGTCTTTCGCAGCTAAACTGAAGTCTCCATTACCACCGTTACTGTTCTTCTCAGCGTTGACCGTAGTGTCTACGGTTTTAACCTTCTTGTCATCCTCAGTTTGGTTATTATTATGAGCATTGACGGAGGCGTAGGACTCCTTCAGTAGCTTCTTATCGTTGGTCCCGTTCACGTTGTACGTGTCGAGTAAGTTTTCCTTTTTATTGTTTTGTTTTTTCTTTTCCTTTTTGCTTAGTTTTGTGTTTTCGATGTTTTGCGGCGGTGTGGGGACAGGTTGAGCTTGTTTTTTGGACTTCGATTTGGTTAAGTTGATGGGTAGAGTGGGGAAGTCGGCAACAGCGTTGAAAGCCAGTACCTTGGGTTTTGGAGGAGGTTCGGACTTGGCCGGTTTTTGCTTCTCTTTGGTCTTGGAGATGGTGATCCACTGCGGCGGGGCGACCGGCGCGGATGTAGACGATAGCGCGGGAAACGCTTCAGAACTTAGAGGAGCCTTCTTATGATGAGTCTGGACGTGGTTGCTCTTCAAAGCTTGCATCTCTTGGCTGTTGATTAGAGAGACCTGGAAACGAAAAAAAAGAACATTATATAAGTTACCTTTCCTCCAGACAAAGTCGCGGGCAACAGTTAATTTTTCATAAAAGCTACCTTAGGCGCCTGCACGGTGCCAGCTCCGATGCTGGGATGGTCATCTCTCGCGATGCCCAGCGAAGGGAAGTCGTCATCGTCGTCCATAAGCGGCGGCTTTTTGTGTTGTGGTGGCACTGAGATGCGATGCCCACTGGTCTGGGTGAGTCGGAAGTTACTGGCGCTGGTCGGCTGGCTGTGCAGTTGGATTGATACGCTGGGCTTGGCTGGAAGTACAAATAGTAACAGGGTTAAAGCTAATTTTTGCAGTTCTTATAGGCCTGCGGGCTCGGAGTAGTGTCTTATAGGCCTGCCACACACTCGTCGAGTGGCATTGGAAGTAGCGAGGAGAGGAGGAAGAGACGTAGTGTAGCAACATTACTTGTTATGCTTTTCATCATGCCCACTGCTCCATGTTTTGTCGGTATTTGGGCGCGAGTCAAAGGACCTAGTGCGAAACGTCGCGATTAATTATGCAGGGTGTGGGCAGAGTGTAACATCGCGGCAGCGTGAGGAGCAGAGCGATGAGCAGCGCTAGGAGTATAGTGTGGTAGGGGCATTATATCCAAGAAATGACTGCTTATAGGCTGAGAATGTGAACCAAAGTGATCTAATGAAAATGAAACGCTGTTCGTTAATAAGCGCATCACTTCAGAATGGCGGCAGATTTGGCAAGTTTTTGTTTTAAAATGTTGGTAATAGTCCAAATCAGGTTCTTACGGAAAGAAAAATTTGAAAAGTTGTCTAATAATAAGTAGCTAATTTCTATGAATAACATGAAAATGCTAGAGAAATTGGTGTCCGATGACTACTAATGTTCTGATACCGCCGAATGGCTGTTCTGTATTTTATAGTTGTAAGGAGATAGCAACCAAGATAAGGTCTGGACTTTAAATAAGACTGTGACCTCCGAGTTTGTTTCGGTGTTTCTTCACAGAGTAGCCCGTTAGACAACACCAGCCTCATCTAATTTTAAACATTATTTTTTTCTGGCTGCTATTATAACTAAATATTACACTTACTGTTTCTGACGATAGTAGCGGCGACGGTAGTAGGCGTGGGCGCAGTGGGTCGTGGCCCGCGCGACGGGCCGGGCGCTCCGTCCAGTGCGGGGAAGTTCTTGTCATTGCGCAGGAGACCGCCTACACCTGAAGAAATAAAGAGACAATGTATGTAAAGACTTCAGTAACGGTCAAAATTTTGTGACACAGTCAGGTACGAAATATTTGTCGTGAGTTCAAGTGAAAGCAGATTGTGAAATAACACACTTTCTCGACGACAATATCACTGATTCTGCACATCCAAGGAGGTGCTTTTTGATCACACATGCTTGAGACTTGGCTTTACTAGTTTCTAAGTGTTGTGTGTACTAACCAAGTTTTTTTTAATCATGTTTCAATAAGGAACTGGTTTTTCTGAGAGATGTCACATGACTCACAGAACACTATAAACAATGTTAGCTGGTACTGCTTAGTGATGACAGTACCTTTGTACGCGCGATGTGGCGCAGACATCATGAGTCCGGGCGCGGCAGGCGTCGCGGACAGTCGCGGGAACTGCTCCACGCTGCCCGTGTCGATGTTAGCTTGAGTCATCGTGGGAGGTGGCAACGGGGCCGCCACCGGCTCTTCACGACCTTGGTCCCGGTGGTTCCTGTCTCTGGAATAATGGATAACATTCTGTTTACATTTTATGTTGTGATGGATTATCTATAGTAGTGGCAAAGCTGACACACTTACCGACGAAGAATTAGCTTGAGCCGGTCAGCAAGAGCTTTATGTCCATGCAATAAAAGCGAAAGAGATCATTCGCCTAGTTTCGGTTCGGAGACGACTCGAAACCACGTCGAATTTAAAGCGACAAGTGTGGTGATACGTGATCGGCTCAAACCAAAAGTGTCGATAAGTGTGATCACTCCCTAAAAATATATTATTTCTATTTCTATTTTTCTTTTTGCTTTTATATCTAGAAAATGCAGTTTTATTTTTTTCAAGTATCAAGAAGTATTCCTCACAATCCTCTTCAAAAGATGATGAGGGCCGCTACGTCAGTGGTGCGAGGGAGTGGTGTGGTGGTGTGAAGTGGTCCTGCTGTCTTCAACGCTTTTGCCCAGCGATAGGAGTATGAGGGATCTCCGTTTTGGGAGAGTTGTACTTCCCATAGTGTTCTGCGACTGGCTGTCGATGATAATTATGATGATGATGCACACCTAATTTACTGTTTGTTGTGCAGCCACTAAATTTAGTCAAAGTGCTTGATGATAGCATTTACAATATTTGACCGGCATATAATGACATTAATATGCCTACTAAATGCTGAACCTTAATCAACTTACAACTTACATAATTTTTCTTATTTACTTCATGATCATATTAGTTATAACTTCTAAGACATTATTATGACGACCTTTGTGTAGAAAATATACAATTATACACCATAAAAGTACGCAGTCCCACGACAAACATCCTGTACACTATCTGGCAAGACACCAATAAGTTTTTATGCACAGGGCACACTTTTGTCATAGCTAAGCTATCAGCTCCCTGCCGGGCCACAATACCTGGGCGTCCTCTGCACGTTGGGATGCGGCGTGATGTTGAACTGCAGCTCGAGCGTGCGCGCCTGGCGGGTCGCGCCGCGCGGCATGCCGCGCCCGTGCACCGTCGCCTTGTGCGCTGAGGTGGCGATTTAGATTATTAGTTATAACTAACTTATTTGTGAAGACTAAATTGACTAGACTGGCAATTCAGCCCCAGCTCTACATCTTTCCACCCTGCTCCAGAATTGACTCAAAGTTAACCAATACACGGCCTTTTTTACCATCATAATAATTATTAGTTAGCAGTTTGTGTTATTTACTAAAGTAACTTCAGCATCCATTTTCGTTGCTGACTTCGCACGTTTATAGAGAGTTGCGAGAGGCATGACGCAGAAAATATTATTTTTTTGTGAAACAACTTACCTTTAAGATCAATTTCGCTCCTAAACACGGCCGTCAAGTGTTGACCCGCGCACTCCCCCTCCTCACAAAGATAGTGGTCGGTGCGGAAGTGATGCGCAAGCGCCGAATGCGACGCGTAGTACAGGTTGCGTCCATCGGCGTCGCACAGATGGCAGTAGAGATGTTCTTTACGCAAGTGCCGGTAAAGTTCGTCAGCGTCCATGAAACGCTCCTCGCAGAATTCGCAGAGAGGATGACCCCTGTTTGATATTTAATATGTATAACATCACGCATTTATTCCTCGAAGAGGAAGACAGAGGTGTACCTACAGTACAACCACTTTTCGCATATGATACGCCCAAATCCCATATGATAGGAGACGAGCTTATTAAGAAAGAAAGTAACATTTTATAGTTTTATAATACGAAGTTAATTAACTAAGGATATTATGAAATGTTTCATGAGCAGTTTCATGTTTAACATTTCGTAATTTGTATAAGTACAAAATATTGTATTAATGAAAAATATGGAAATTAAATATGAGTAGGTACCGGTTTCCGACGAAACAAATCTTAAGTCAAAACACCATATTCGCGTAAATTTCGATACCGCTAAGCTCTTATCAGTGCGAGTTTCGTCACTCGCGTATATTGCCGGCAAGTAGTACGTCGGCGTTTTAAAGCAACTCCTAACTTGGTTTTCCTCTTGATTTAGAGCCTAGACAAGAGCTACAAAAATGACGGTTCAAGATGGCCATGCCACCAGAAATTGACTGACTCTTTCAACAGAGGCTGAATGTGTTAAAATGTTCAACATTTTCCAATACTTTACAATAATTTATCTACTTTGAACATTGCAATTTCCGAAATTACGTTTATACAGATTATCGACGTGTCGGAAGCCTATAACCGGCATGTGTCTAACCCGGACAAACAAATAAATACTGGGTGCTCAATAGCACCCAGTATTTATTTGAAATTCTTGATGCAACAATAACACTTTGCCAGGTCTGGGAATCGTATCTAGGACGCATGCTCAGCAGTCTCGCTCGCGACCACTAGATCAACGAAGCTGTCAATAACTGTTACGGCCTACGGTCCAGTGGCCAATACTTGTACCGCATATTGATGAATGCTAGTCCTCCGGTCTTACGTAATAGTAGGTATTTAATATAACAGTCATGGCAATTACATATATTATGCAAATTCAACTGATAGCTAAGCATGTACACTGCACTTAATAAAGCTTTTATCATTTATTGCTATGATAAGAAAAGCGTGTCACGTTATACGCTAAATAAGTATTTACATGATACAAAAAAATAGTCGTATGGTCGATTATGATGTAAGTAAACAAAATTAGGATGTCACCAGATTGCGATCTCTCTATTGATTTGATTCTCAACTAAGAACTGCCCACACAAAAAATCCTAAGTTAGCATAAAACAGGAAAACCTACAATCGTATTTGCTACCTAAATAATAAATTGTATTCGCTTTTTATTTTGTTTTTATGGTGTCTCGCGATAATAAATCAGTTTAATATACCGCGAAATAATGTGTAATGGATTTATTTTTATGGTTATGTGATTACCTGTGGGACGTATCGTCCACATCTCCTCTCCGTCGATGATGAGCCAGCTCTTGACGAGTATAGCACTTTCTCTCCATAGTGAATATCTACAAATTACATAATATTGTGTTAATGACGCTGGCATTATCAATTTGCACTTTATTGCTCCCATTCAAGTAATTAACTGTTATTTACATTATACCTGATAACATTTACTATTTAGTCATTAGTGTTACGAACAATTATAAGCAATATCTCAAGAGTCCATTGTCTAGTTAATTAAGGTGATGATTTATTCTTTATAGAGTAAGTACACAGTATATTAAATTGTGTATTACGTCACTGATTCACTCAAAAATGTAGGTATTAAGATAGCTTAATGCATTGCGTAAGTTATGATGGCATAACCACAATTATGTTTTTACATTAATTTCAAGCTGTTATGTTTTCTAGGTAACAAACATTGCTATACCTACTGTTACCACAACATTATACATAATTTATTATTTTATAATTAAGTTAAATTCAATAAGGCGAAATGGCAAAGGTCCAAATTACTAGGCAAATGAAGACACATTCATTAATTGTGGTCAGTCCAATTTCTCAACTCCGTCCCTAAGATGACCTACTGACCTTTTTTATTTTATGTTATGCTAGTTTTAATTTCTAATAGTAGTCATTAACTAATATCTCAGCTTGTTATTACGCAAATTAATGTTGCTGTTTCGTCATTTAGGTTTTATTACTTATATTGAATATTGCAATTACTTCATGATTGCGTTTTCCTATGCTGTTCAATAGATAAGCATATTAGAATGAGGATAATAGAAGTAATTACTTACTTCAGAAACACTAATTCCAAACTAACATAAACAATATCAGAAGAAATGTATACAGTAACTGCAGTATACATGTTATCTATTGTCGAAAATAAATAAATATCTGAAGAACCATTATGTAACTTTTAGTTTGGAAGTGAATTTATTTCCTCTTTGCTCATTTACAAATCTCTTTATCACACTGAAGTTTGCTGTTAGAGAATCCAACTCCGGGTTAAGGTAACATTGTTTTTGTCATCTATGTGTAAAATAAAGAATAATAGTAAGCCTTACCCTTAAATGCTTAACACAGAGATCACAAAAGTATCTTTCATGGACTTTCCTCATATGGTCGCTCAGCATAGTGAAAGTACGAAATGGTGGAATCTTGTCACAGATCTTGCAGCGGTTCTCTAACAACAGCTCATAGGCCTGCTTGATGTCCTCACTGCAGAAGCCGATCTTGTATTGCCTCTCAAATAGGCGGTCCGTGAAAGCCCTGTTACGAAGCTCCTTATAAGGTTGGACAGTGTCCGTAAAAACAACCTGTGAAATGTTATATAAAATTAAAGTTACAAAATAAAAGTTTTGAAACTAGAATTACGTAATCTCATACAAAATACTTCAGTTCAATTCAGTTGTTTTCATGGAGAAGGACGCAGTGGGCTGTTTTTTAAATTTTAAATTCAGCATCAAATAAATAAATACAGAGTTAAATTATTGAACTCTTTAATTTTTGCAATCTTCCATACAAACTGTTCATTTAAGACTGCTTTTATATTATACACAGATTATTTGGGAAAAGTTGTTCTGTGTATTAGGAAGTCACCCTTTAAGTGTAACTTTCTGGTTTCAGGTTTCACACCAAGTAAGGACATTATTAAATTAGTACCATGCACCAAATGCTGTCAACATAAGTCAACAGCACAAGTAAACAACATAGAAGATTTTTTTTACGGATGTAACAAGATTTTGTTAAAAAGTTTATGTTTTCAGTGTTTCCATTTCATATACTAAAACCGAATTATACTTTTACATATTGATTGCTATAAGCCTTTCATAATGAAGTATTTTTTGATCCTCTTGCCTTTTATTAAATAGATTAGGGTCGGCATCATTGGTAAATCTATAATAAAAGGGGAAGTCATTGGCCCTATCTCAATTTACTGGTCTAATATTTGCTTAGGCATTTTCTATCAACACGGTAATACTGTGGGCATTGTTTTGACACCCCCCATCCCAGTGCTTTGATAAAATTCCTTACTAAGTATTGGCCAAAGTAATACTATGTCAAATGCAGCAGTACATAGGTAATGTGCAAATCAATTCAAGGCCTTGATAGGTTTGAGAGCACATTAAAAATACAATTAAAAAAGTATGGTGCAATATTATGACTGAGTAGAGATTAGATGTGTCAGCATAAAGTAATTGTAATTGAATTACTTCATGTAGTTACTATCCACTTTAAAAAGAACTGTATGTACATGTTTTGAGTATCTAAATTACTTAAAGAATTTATAAATTGAACTAAATCATTGAAACAAATCAAAACATTGCAATCTAGAAAATACAATAGTTCTGTGAAAAAACCATACTTTAATAATGTTACACACATAATCTCAGGCTGTCATGTATGAAAAGTTTATCAACATAGAATTATGCTATCATAGGAATAAACATACGAGGGGAAATTTTCGCCTACTGTGAAATAATACAGAAGATTCGCTGAATGTGTTTATAATACACAATGTTGCACAATGATAGCCTGTGCACTGAGGATGTAAGAAACATAACATTCATCATTTTATACATAACTCTAACTTACCCTTGAAAGGTCTTGCCTGCAGATGGGACACTCATTCTGCAGGCAGAGCACCCGCATTCGGGTGGAACACTCGAAACATACGGGATGGTCACATTCGCCAACCGAATAGTATAAAACGTTCTTGAAACACACTACGCAAGTATTCTCGTTTGAATTGTAGTCAGCCATTGTTCCGAGCTGGGTTCTGGAAAATTATACACGGAGCTAAAAAGGGGACAAACAAGATTTGTGGCGATTTTTGGTAAAATTTGAGGGATAAATACTGTATATACGTACGTAAGTTTGAGAAAAGGAAGGACGAAAATTTCGTAGTGCTGAAATGACAAGTAGATGAAATAGTTGCCATACACAAATAATTCTGACAAATAAAAACATCTGTCCACGACACGTTTTGATTTATGGTCAAGGCGAAGGTTGATTGCTGAAATGAAGTGTCTCAAGGATAGCCCAAAAAAAGAATGGTGAAAACCGTAATTCTGTCTATGGGTAATTTCGATTAGGTCCGTTGGTCGTCCTCTACTGTGGAAACTGGAAACGGTCGGTCGGTGAAGCGTTGAACGGGTGAAGAACGGTTTGAAGTTTGAAATTGTTTGAATTTCAAGAATTTCAATTCAATCAAAATCAAAGTTCGTTTGTTATCGAAGTTTGTTAAAATGTGTGATAAAATAAAGTAAAACTGGTTTACACAGTGAAGAGTGCATACCGATATTCCAATAATGTATTTCCAAGTGTGTATCAGTTTATTGTGCTAAGTATTACAAATGTTTGTATTGCCTGTTGTTATCTAGATTTTGTCGCAATCCTAGCTGATTTGATTTAATTATTTTAGATTGAAAATACTCCTGAGCACATACGAAGGGCTCGTCGAACGGAATCTGTTGTGAAAGAGTCTCCCAAAGAAGAATGTCCTCGTCTTGTATTGGCTCCGTTTTCTAGGCCTCCACAAGTTGTGTTCGACAATGTCCTTATTGGTGCATCTTGTGAGAGGAGCCTGGAGGTGTTCAACCCATCGAAACAAGTACAACAGGTAACAGCCACAAATTTTAATAGATATAAGTCTATAGGACTTGTGACCCAGTAATTTAGAATAAGTGGTGTACTGGTTTTTCAGGTAAAAATAATTTAAAATTTCTAAAGGCTTGAAAGAATATGAACCATAAATAGGTCAAATGTTATTATTATTATTTATTCTTGAATAACAATAATATCCTGCCTGGTTGTACCTAACTCATAAAAAGTCACTAGATTATTATGTTAAACCAATTTGGTTGTTTGACCCACTGACTGTTCTTCCCTTTGTTTTGGTTGAACTGTTTATTTAACATATTTCATACAGAGTCCATCATCATTCTCCTGCCCTTATCCCAATTTATTTGGCGCAACATGTCCCTTTCTTCCATACTTCTCTATTAGACGTCATCTCGGTAGTCACCCCCCAGAGACCATTAAACTAATTTATTAATAGAAAATATTCGATTTTTTGTATGTTTGTTTGTAATAGATAAACTTAAAAAATATTTAACCAATTTAATAAAACACGACCCGCTGACCAAATTCATTCACCCATAGAAAGAAATTATCAACATAACAGGTAACTTGGTCCATACTTTGTTCTTCAAAAAAATTAGAGATCTCCAATATCCATTAACTATCACAAACTAAAATTAAATAAATAATAAAAATATTTGCTAAACTTTTTATCTTTCCTTTTACCAGATTACCCTTGGAAAATCTCTGCCCCCTGGCTTAGAGATACATTTGCCGGGAGAATGGCTGCTGGTAGAGCCGGAGACATGCTACTGCTTGACTATGATGTGGACACCAACTCAGCCAACTGGCATCAGGGAGACTATACGCTTCACAAACGAGAACAGAGGCCGATATGATGTCATTGTTGTCCTCAAATCTGTTATGGTAATTTTTTAACATTATAAATATTAACTGTGACTCATATGAGTAGATGTAAGAATGATCACTTAGCATAAATTATTTTAAATTGATCAGTTGTCTGATCAATTTTGCATATTACCAGTTTCAGCTTGGGTTTTGAAATGTAGTATCTGTTTATAATTACCATAAGCTATTATATATATATATAAATATAGGCTATTATACTCTTGAACATAGGCTTCTCAATGACAATGAATAATCATAGCAAATTGTCTCAAGTTTGGTAGACTTAATGGTGATTGCAGTATGATTTTATTGACAGAATACAAAGAAGCTATGCCACATGCTTTTATGTAATGCAATAGTCATCTTTAACACCATCATAGGTGGGGAAAGGAGTATTTGCCAGTAAAAATATTAATATATCCTAGTACAATAGTTTCAACTTAATATACCTCTTGAAGCAGGTGATATAGAAGGCGGAATATATTTATTAGTCTATCTATTATATATAAATCCTTATGGATATAATTCAAACTTGTTTCAGAACATAAAAGGAAAAGGTGGCCAACCTAAGGGCTTCAAAATATCGCCTGGTAAAATAAAGAAAAAACCAACTAAGAAATCTCCTGTAACTCTTTACAAGAAGAAATCTGAGACTATTTATAACACCACACAAATGAAAAAGACATACAATTTTATACATTCCCAGCAAAAGTTGACTCACGGATACAACAAAGAAAATACCTCTATAAATAATTATTCCATGGACTCCCGTCCAGATAGGTGTCCATTTGACTCACCAAGTAGTGTTGATTTCAACTTTGATACTTCTGAAGTTTTCTCTAACATGCGCAAGACTGACTTCTTACTACAAAAAACATATGACAAGTCTTACGCAAGCAATGTACCCAACAATGTACTAAAACCTTCCAATAAGCAGCAAATTTATGACGTATCAGGCACTGAAATGTTTGATAATCTCACATTTACTCCGTTAAAAACAGCTAAAGTTGATAAACTTGACAAGGGACCTAAAATTATTCTTAGTATGAACTCAGAAAGTGACGACTTAGATGATAGTCTAGAGAATAGAAACTACGATAAAGAAAATCAGATGCATTCCATAATCAGTGTAACATCTTCCCAACCACCTAATAAGTGGTTGACAGTGAATCACCACACTCAAGTCGACAGCTACGTGGAAACACCCACTGTTCTAAATAAGAAACAGCCAAACACATCATCACCTAAAGAATTAAACAGTCCTAACTTCTCTATAAACACAGAATTTTCTCGCATTAGTGATCTATCGTTCTTCCCACAAAGATTTTCGACTGAAAGGAAATTACTCCCCAAATTGAATAACGACACTCATGAAATATTTGATGAAAATCTTAAACCGAGCTCTGATACTTACACCAAGGATTCCCCGAACACGCCAGTGGACCCTAATTTCAATCAATTGTGTGAAATGAAACCACCTCACTTCATTCTGAAGGACCAACCAAAGATGTGTAGGCAGTCTCTCTTCAGAGAGTACCAACATCAAAAAGAAGCGTATGATCAAAGAAATTTCGTAAATACCTATGAGCATAACGTATGGCAAAATGACTTGCGAATAGACACGCGTTCTCCCCCTCCGAGATCTATAACGCCTCCTCTTCAATCTATTCCTGAAGAGAGTTTACAGTTCTCTGATACTCAAGTTTTCGACAGAACTGATAAGCAAATGTCTACGTTTACCATAAATCGCACTTTTGACAAAGCTAATGATAGGTTTTCCTCTGTATCTGCGACTAGTCAATTGCAAACATGGTCTAAAAAAGCTGTTAGGGCGGAACCAGACCTTTGGAAAATACCTGTTTCTCATGTAAAAAAAACTGTGAAGAATAGAGCATCAATGAAGGGTAAAGATTCGATTTGTAGTAAAGTATCGAACACTACGTTTGAGACGAACAAAAGTATTGTGCAGAACATGTCGGTTAACCAGATCGGGAATGTGTATTCTCAATCTGCGACTGTCGATCCATTTCTCTCGTCAACATATTTTTACGATGAAGAAGCTGTGGAAAGGTTTGAAACGGAATTCAAAAGATGGCTGAATTGTATTCTGACTCCGCCTGCTGATCTTGACAGTAACATCGAACAGAAAATAGATGTCGGTAAGGTGTGGATTGATAACAGAAATAAAGAAGTTCCACTTGCGCCTACTAAAGAACAAGTTTCGAGTGCTTACCACAACAGTCATAGACTGGAAAGTCTCCGAAGATCCGCAAGAGCCTTACTAATGAGTCCTGAAATAGCCATCGTTTTTCAGAAGTTGACCGCTCAGATTGATAAGAAACTGATTGCTGTCAGGGCCGACCGTAATCTTCATTTGGACGTGGGGCTGCAAAAGATTATCATGGAGATATTGTTGTCGTACAATCCATTGTGGCTTCGAATAGGTCTTGAAGCCATCTATGGAATTGTCTTACCTCTCCATTCAAACAGCGACATCGAGGGACTTACTACGTTCATAATTCAAAGGATGTTCAAGAACCCTTTCCTCAAGAACAAACACTCGAAGTCAAGCGCGCCCAACATGTTACTACCAGCTTACATGGAGGCAATCAAGAAATTCACCCTCAAGAAGTTTTTCATGCTTGTTTTCTTTTTGGATCAAGCGAAGCAGAGAAAACTTATATCTCATGATCCATGTCTTTTCTGCAGGAATGCAGTCTGTAAAGAAAGCAGGGAAGTTATCATAAGATTCACCAGAGAAGTAATCGCAGGCATTGGCGATATTACGAAACATCTTAGGCCGCTTGGGTATGTCGTGAGCCACAAACAATCGTATTTAGACGAATATAAATATGCAGTGCACAACATAGCCTTGGACATCAGGGATGGCGTTAGATTGACCAAGGTCATGGAGATAATTTTGATGAAGGATGGCTTATTGAAGCAACTTCGGACTCCTGCTATTTCTCGCTTACAAAAGATCCATAACGTGCAAGTCGCATTAAACGCATTGAAGGAGGCTGATTACATAATCGTTGGCGAAATCACGTCTAACGATATAGCTGATGGTCACAGGGAAAAGACACTATCTCTGCTATGGCAGATAATTCACGTATTCCGCGCTCCATTGTTCGAGAAAGCCGCTAATGTTATACAGACTTGGTGGAGGAAGAAGTACGAAGTTATTGTGGAGCAGAGGAGGGAAGAAGAGAAGAAACTTCAAGAACGAAGTAACGCTGCGAGCGTAATCCAATGTTGGTGGCGTCGTATCCAGTACAACCGCCTAGTCGAATGGAAGATGCAACAAATAACTACTGCTGCTATCATAATACAAAAGTATTGTAAAATGTGGATACATAGAAGTCGCCTTATAAAATGGAAACGGAGTGTTCTAAAGATCGAAACCTGGTACAGATCTGTTAGGATGTTGAGAGAAGCTAAAGCCACTCTCGAGAAATTGAAATCTGAAAGGGAAGAGTTAAGATGTAAGGCAGCTATTCATATACAATGCCAAATCAGACGGTGGTTGTGTATCAGACAATACACAGTACAAATAAAGAGGATTGTTACTGTTCAAAGTTTAGTCCGCAGATACCTCGTAAGGAAAGAATACATTCGATACAAGCAAGCTGTCATATGCATCCAACAGAGATATAGAAACAAATTGTTGATGAAAAAGGAATTGCAAGACTTCGCTACGAAGCGCAGGAGCGCTGTTCTTATACAAAGCTATTATCGTATGATACAACAGAGAAGATACTTCTTGAAACTCCAGAATGCGGTAAAAACAATTGAAGAGCGATACAAAGCGTTGATTCATATGAGGATTGCTCGTAAGGAGCATCTAGCTCTCAAGGAAAGCGTTATCAAAATACAGGCCTTGTATAGACGTAAGAAATGCCACCAGGAATACATGAGACAGAGAAAACTAATCATGTTACTCCAAAGAAGGATCAGAGCTCACCAATTAATGAAGAAAGAGAAAGAAAACTTCTTACGAGTCAAGAATTCGACAAATGTACTTCAAAGGTATATCAAGTCGTATTTAAGCATGAAGAAGTTGAGACAAGATTATGTAAACTTACGTCAATCTACGATGCTAATCCAGCAATACATCCGTTCCTATTTACTAGCTAAGTCTCAAAGAAACTCCTATATGCAGTTACGAAATGCCGCAGTAGTTTTACAAAAGTCTTACAGAAACTTGGTACAAATGCGTAAAGAGAGATCTGAATATCTAGAATTTAAGAAATCTATCATAGTTATCCAAAGAAGGTATAGAGCTCAAGTTCTGATGAAGAAACAACGAGAAGAATATATGAAGCTTCGTCAAGCAACTTTAGTTTTCCAACGTAGATTCATAGCCCTAATTAAAATGCGTTTACAAAGAGCTACGTATCTCAAACTTAAATCGTCTTGTACAACCATTCAGAATGCCTACAGAGCGTTCGTGTTAGGCAGAAACCAAAGAAAGGAATATCTAGAGCAAAAACAGGCTGCTCTTAAAATCCAGAACTGGTTGAGAAGTTGTAAGAAAGGGAAAGAGGTGCAAAAGCAATATCAGCAGTCGAAACAAGCATGTATGGCTATCCAGAAAATATATAGAGCCTACATAATTGGAAGGAAGCAACGACAGCAGTATATTCAAATCAGGACGTCAACTATCTGCATTCAGAGATATTACAGATCGTATATCGAAATGAAAATAGTAAGACAACAGTACATTACAATTAGAACTTCCACAATAACTATCCAGAGATACTACAAGTCGTATTTGGAAACGAAAAAACAAAGGGCAACATATTTGCAAATGAAAAACGCAGCTGTACTCATCGGGGATCATTATAAACGTTATAAAGAAACTCACAAGGTGAGACAGGACTATTTCCGACTTCGGGAAGCTACATTATGTTTACAGAGAAGATACAGAAGTATTATTGCTATGAGAGCTGAAAGAGAAAAATATTTAAGGATTAGACAGCTGATTATTCTCTTACAACAAAAGTACAAAGCCTTACTCGCGATGCGAAGGGACAAACATACATATTTACAGTTACGAACAGCCACACTGACCATTCAAAATAGATTCAGAGCACAAAAACTAATGATATCAGAAAGAACAAGATATACCACATTATTAAAACAAAGCATTTTAATTCAGAGGTTCTATAGAGCTTATGTACAAGGCAAAAAGCAAAAGGCAGAGTATCTTGAATTGAAAAAGTCGGCTATAGTTTTACAAAGAAGATACAGGGCTTTGCTTGCAATGAGAAAGGATAGAAAATCGTATTTAGGAATAAAGTCTGCAGCTATTACCATTCAAAGGAAATACAGAGCACATTGCCTCATGTTGAACGAGAGGAAAACATACACAAATATAGTTAAGTCTTGCATCACCATACAAAGGACATTCAGGGCGTACTCATGCGGTAAACGCCAAAGAATCGAATACAATAGAATTAAATCAGCAGCCATCCTTATTCAGAAACGTTACAGACTTATTAAAGAGACTAGAAGAATTCAAAAGGAATATCAGACGCTAAGAAAGGCCGTTCTGCTAGTACAAAGTAGGTTCCGAACGAATAAAATAGCTCGCATTATAAGAGAAAATGAAGCAGCACAGAAAATACAGGACTGGTATATCGCAACAAAAAAACGCGATGTATGCCGCCAAGAATTTTTAACATTGAAAAAGAGCGCTATCCTAACACAGTCTGTGGTCAGAATGCTGATTGCTCGCAAGAGATTTATAGCTATCAGAGATGCTACATTGTGCATACAGCAGTTCTATCGCTCGTACACACTAACTGTAACGGAAAGGCAAAGATATATTCAGACTAGAATTTCTATAGTTAAAATACAGAGCTACGTTCGAACCTTTATTGAAAGAAGGCGTTTCTTCAGACTACGATCGGCTGTAGTAACAATTCAAGCTGCTTATAGGCTGAAAAAGCAGAGTGATATTTTGAGGGCTCAAAGAATAGAAGCCGCAATATGTCTGCAGAAACATGTAAGGCGATACCTTGTACGCTCGTGGTACGTCCATTATATGGAGCGAGTGAGATTTATACAAAAAATATGGAGAGGAAAGTTACTTACAAGACTGATTCATTGCGAGTTTGTACAAAAAAGAAGGATTATTGTGAAGGTCCAGGCTATCATTAAAGGATACTTGGTGAGGAAACAAATAAAGATAAAGAAGGAAGAGATCCTAAAGACGAGGCAAGAGCAGAGGGTCTACTGGGCTGCTTCCAAAATTCAGGTGAATATTTTCTTGCATCTTTCACTTACATTATTTTGTCGCTAAGGTTCAATTTTCTTGTAACACCTAATAACTGAAAATTGATACTTTTTCAGGCACTATTCCGCGGCCACATAGCCCGAGTAAACATTGCACACGACAAGCGCGTGGAAGCAATCAGGCGCAGATGGCGAGATGGTGGTCTCAAATCAAGCCAGGAATCGATGAAGGAACGCAATGAGGAAGCTATGGAGGTCCTCCGAAATATCAGCGGTATAGAGACTGTTATCAAGGCTTTTAGGTCCCTTGGTAAGTTTTTTAATATGTTCGTTCGGTTTTTCTGTAAATCGTATTAAAATAACGCCAAGATTTGTCGAAGTCGTAAGACGGTAGATATTTAGTTCGGAATTTCTAAAACTACTAAGAGTTGTCTTTACATTTTGTGACCGCATGCCATGAACGTTAGCGTTTAGTATAGTTATGGTTTTGATCAGTATTTTATGATGTGTGAAAGTGCTGCATTACAGATATTGAAAAATATCAAAGTTAAGTATTAAAAATACCCTTTTATTCCAGAATTACTAACAGAAGTATTCCCGATGTTGTACAACGACAATGCGTCCGCCATTGTCCATCGTGTGTACACCTACATGTCAGTGACGAACAGATCCATTTCTAGCATAGAAGTTCTCAAATCTGCCGCCGCCGTGCTCGTCAACCTGACTAGGTATAGGATCACAGGACCGAAGATTTACTTGGTAAGACATTATAAAACGCGTAGCTTTTAAAAGAAAAATACCAGAAAGATTTATTCTTAGGCTTGGGCCTTTACATACTAGGCGAATGTTTGTAAACTGTCATTGACGATATGTTACGAACGAGAGACAGCGTGAGCGTGAACTCCACCCTCGTATACGTTTAAAGGTATATAAAATACCAAACGAACCTATTAAAGAATGCGCTCAACCTTTTTACACTAAAAGTTATTGGTTGGTTTAGGTTATTGGTTATTGGGACAGAATGTTCATTCGCTCGTTTGGTCGAAACTGACCTTTAAATGTGCCTGCGTGCAAAAATGAGCTTAACCGCACCGGAAATGAGCTCAATCTGTAATGCCTGCGACCAAAAACGGCACGTCTTAAAAAACTAAGAGCCTACACAGATAAACTAATAGTATGGGTAGGCTTTAGAGCTTGCTCACATACTCATTTCCGTTGCTTTCGATTTCGTATTGTTATCATGTGTTATCATTTATTTTATTTACTTTGCAGAGGGATCGTATATCGCCTATCCTGAAATTCATGTGGAGGTTCAGCAACAGCGAAACTCAATTGTTCTGTATAATGGCCACATATCTATGGCTGTTTTCCAAATATGAAGCTGTGAAGAAGGTAAGGATATTATGTAATAAATAATGTTAATTAGTATTTTTATTTGTGACCAGCGGCTTTGCCCGCCTTGTTATCTTTATAAATTATAGCCCTATATTTTTATGTTACCAGTGATAATATAGCATTCTAACGGTGAAAGAATTTTAAAAATCAGTCATGTGTTTTTTGGGTTTATCCATTACAAACAATAATACAAATATTTTCTCTTTATAATATTAATGTAGATGACCAGCGCTTTTAGCGCATGTTGCATAAACGACAAAGAGACTATAAATAAATTTTTGAATTCCCGAATGAATACTATTTAAAACCAGAGTAACGAAAATACGCGCTTGGACGTGTAGTTTGGTACACAATACAACCTACTAAATTATTATTTTCACAGGATTTAACAGAGCTTCTAAACCAGCCCGAAAACCACAGGATGTTAGTAACAATAAAAGGAAACGTCGACAGAACGAAGCGAATGACAACCAACATTATGAGAAGCAAGTTCCATACACCACAGCCATCCAAGTTTATCTCCCATACAAACAATCAATCATTGAACGTAAGCTTGTGTAGTTCAGGATACAATATTGTGTTGCCAGCTTTAGAACCTGATTACGGTATCGCCAGGGTTGATAAACCGCGGTATTTCGAAGACGCCCAACAAGCCATCAGTTGCCTATTCCTTACATATAAGTTGTGATTATTACTCGTTTTGTTTGTGTGTATTGAGTTTTAAATTAGTTGATATCATTTAATATATTCTAGCACTAATAATTATATGTTATATACCTATGTTATTATTGTATTTAGTTAGTACTGCCATGCAACACAACATTATATTTTTGATAGTTTGCTAGCACACATTACTGGTCTATGAAATTATGTTTCTACTAAAATTTTGTTTTTAATCGACTAAGAGGAGGAGGTTATTAATATACGCATTTCGCATAGATTTACGTCACTCTGTTTGTGTTAGTCAGTTTATTACGATTTTAACTAGAGTTTTATCTTATGAGTTTTTGACTAATTAATTTAATATTTAATTTTAATAACAATCATGCTTCAGTTCATATTTAATGGTTACAAAATATGAAAGTATGACGATGTTAATTTTGCTAATTATGACATTGTTTTGCTGAGTTTTGCGTGTGGTTATAAACTGTTAATATTCTGTTGTAATCGACTTCCATGTTTAATTACTAATATTTTAACTTAATGTTAAGCATTATTTCTAATAATGGACAATTCAGTCAATAAAGGACTTAATGTGATACTTGTATTTCTTATATTTACAATTTAAGTACACAAACTACACCATACACGGGCCCATGACCCTTCGTACAATTATCTTGATCTATCTTTATGAAGACTAAGACCGGCTCCGGCCCGTTTTCATTTGAAGACAGTGTCACCAGATTTAAGTTGATGCTCGCCTAAATTCTGCTATTTTCTTTTGTACATTGCCAAAATTCTACGAATGAATTAAGTCATGATTTGTACGAATAAGTTTTAAAAAAACGCATTTTTTTTTCACATCTAGAAGAATAAGTTAAACTAATTTCATATTACAAACAACGTCATGTTATCCCTGGACCTTGACGATCTGAATAACCAAGATAAAAAATATTGGATCCTTCCCCCACCAGAATTCCCCTAAAATGTATTTGAGGTTGTCAGTGGAGTAAGAAAAATCATACTTACATTATTTTAGAATGGTAGATTTTTTTAAATAATTCTAGCGCCACTGTCAATTTCTAATTCTACCAATTTTCTACGGAGGATTTTAAAGTTCTGCCTAAAACTGCTGTTTTCAGATCTACGGCACAATCTGCTAAGCCATACTGAGGATCTAATTCTGTTTTTATCGCAGAATTTCAGCTAACTCTGGTCACACTGATGAAAATTCAACACGTTTTTTTACGGACTAAAGGTTATATAGGTCTATGGTTAGATTACAAGCTCAACGACGACCTTCGTGAAGTTAGCCGCACGATTTCATTATTATGAAATTTTGATAATGCTAATTGTTAGAGAATCGTTAGAGAGTGTTAGAGAGAAAAGAAAAATCGTTAGAGAGTAATTAGTTTTTATGTAAAAGCAATTTTAATTTTTCGTGTGAAGTTGGCCCCCCTGCCCGCAAAAATGGACTTAGACGTAATTTTGTTTTTTTAATCGTTTGAGATTCGTTAGAGAGAGATTAAGATATACACAAAATCGTTAGAGAGTTAATATTTTATTTGTTATTAAATTATTTCTAAGAGCGTGAAGTTAGCCCACCTCTGTGAATTTAGCCCCTGATTTAATTATTCTGAATTTTTGTTAATGCTAATCGTTAGGGAGAGTTAGAGAGAAAAAAAAAATCGTTAGAGAGTAATTAGCTTTATTTATCAAAGATTTTTTATTTTTTTGTGAAGTTGGCCCCCATTCCCGCAAAAATGTACTAAGACGTAATTTTTTTAATTAATAATAGGTCTTTACCTATGAAATTGCCGTTTTGTATGAAAAAATTTAAACGAATTTTTTTTCAAGAATTTTTTATTTGTATTAATCGAAGTAATCACCCATGCAATCAATGCATCTTTGCCATCGCAGTGGCAGTTTATTGATGCCCTTCTTAAAGAAATCAGCTGGACGGGAGGCAACAAATTCTTCAAAGGCATTTTGTACTGCCTCTCGGGTATTGAATTTTTTTCCCGCCAAGAAGTTATCCAAATTCTGGAAAAAGTAGTAGTCTGTAGGCGCAAGGTCTGGTGAGTAGGGCGGATGACGGAGAGCTTCCAACCCCAGTTCTTGCAACTTGGAGACCGTCTGCTGTGCAGTATGAGGTCGCGCGTTGTCGTGCAGGAGCAGCGGAGACGAGCGATTGACCAATGCTGGTTGGAGATGCGCCAGCTTCTCCATCATTGTGTTCAGTTCTTCACAGTACACATCTGCAGTAATGGTCACCCCGTTTGGTAAGAAGCTGTGATGAATCACACCGGCGCTAGACCACCAAACAGTGACCATCACTTTTCTAGGGGTAAGTTTTCGTTTAGGGCATTGTTTAGGTGCTGAACCAGGATCCAACCAACTTGCTGAGCGCTTGCGGTTATCAAACAGAATCCATTTTTCATCGCAGGTAACAATGCGGTTCAAAATTCCTTCATTTGTGTGTCTGTTGAGCAGTGCAAGGCACGTCTC
Source organism: Lithophane ornitopus (assembly GCA_948473465.1). Classification (NCBI taxonomy): domain Eukaryota; kingdom Metazoa; phylum Arthropoda; class Insecta; order Lepidoptera; family Noctuidae; genus Lithophane; species Lithophane ornitopus. Next base: position 11,789,302 of record OX419622.1, on the reverse strand, counting down.
GACGCGTACTTCGCGCTGGCGATCATTGAGTTCGTGGGGCACCCATTTGTCAAGCTTTTTTACCTTGCCAATTTGACGCAAATGGACCAATATTGTTTTGACGCTAACGTCGAAAGCTGCTGCTAATTCAGCCGTAGATTGTGTATCATCAGCTTCCACAATCGCCTTTAATTCGTCATTGTCGACCAAAGTCTTCGGACGACCGCGAGGTTCATTTTTCAGGTCGAAATTTCCAGAACGGAAGCGAGCAAACCAATAACAGGTGGTGCGTTGGTTTGTAGTGTTAGCTCCGTAAACGTCGTTGATGTTGCGTGCCGCTTGTGCCGCGTTGCTGCCACGACGGTACTCATATTCCATAATTACTCGAATTTTTAACGTATCCATGATGACGAAAAAGATTGAAATGCGATGAAAATGTAACACTAATCAATAAAGAAATGACTACTTTTGGAAAAAAAATCCATGTTTTTAAAATAAAATAAATTTGAAATTAGAATTCTTAGCCAAACAAAAATTATTTTGATTTGAAATGGCCAGTACTGCAGAACGGCAATTTCATAGGTAAAGACCTAATATAATTTGAGAATCATTAGAGAGAGATTGAGAGTTAAAAAAAAACATTAGAGAGTTAATATTTTAATTGATATTAAATTATTTCTGAGAACGCGTTTTACCTAGGACCTGATAAGGATAAAGTTTAGAAACGTGCCGCCTCGATAGGGTAGGGAGGAGAGGGGGAAGGGTTAGTAGATCCCCACTCCTGCCGGAGATACAAAGTTTTTATTAAATGATTTTTAAATATGACAAATCTCATATGCTGTGGCCACATTAACGGGAAACGCCGTTGATTATCGCGATAATGGACGTCAACCGTTGGTGTAGCCACAACTTACCTCGAGTATTTGTCAACGGCATTCACATTGGCGTTTAACGGTGGGTTAGGTTAGGTTAGGCAGATCAAAGAGATTTACCGCGAGAATTATTGCATTGAGTGAAGCGGCCAAACTTACGTTTCTCATTGAGCACCGTGAGCGCGACGGGATCTCACGGATACATAATTATTTAGCGGAGCCGATCAGCCCATTATGGAATGGAAAAGTCCATTTTTGCGGGCAGGGGGGCCAACTTCACACGAAAAATTAAAATTGCTTTTACATAAAAACTAATTACTTTCTAACGATTTTTCTTTTCTCTCTAACACTCTCTAACGATTAGCATTATCAAAATTTCATAATAATGAAATCGTGCGGCTAACTTCACCGAGGTTCAACGACGACAACTCAACTCATTCTGTCTCATATTTTAATCTGTGTTCTGTCTGCTATCACAGAGTACATTTTTATTTATGAATCACCTGTTTTCTGTCATCTTGCTGTCAAACTTTATAGGTTATGTTGTCAATCCTACACAGCCCTAATACTTAATAAAAATAATTTAAATACAAACGCTGTACGAAGAAACTACTATGGATGAGTTCGTCAATTATTTACTGATAATCTTGGTTATATTACCAGTGATTCTGTTCTTCAACTTGTGGTCTGGTATCGGATGGGAATTGTTTGAAAACAACTAGCGTTCACCGTTTACTAACAAGAAAGTAAAATGCTATTTGTTTATTATTATGAATAGCCTGTTATCAGCGTCGTCGCCTTGAAGAATTACTTTCTAGTAAAAAATTAGTTAAGTAGTTTTTTAATGTTAATTACTTATGCTAAGGGACTTGTATAAAATTATGTTAAATTAAATAAATGTTTTTCCATATAAACATTTTATTGATAACACATATATAGAATCTTAGCTCTAGAATTATCACAATAGTGTCCTAATTGATAAATCATAACAATTTTCATAATGATTGCATCATATTTTTATGCATTCCAAGTACAGGTCTACAATATCTTAACAAAAATATCACATTGATTAGTAGAAAATATATACATTCCTCATCTCCTCCACATTCCACAATCATAAGAATAGAATCTCGATAATTTTTATTTCAGTACATATAAGATTGGCATTTGATTCAACATAAGTTTCTTCATAATCAACATTCATTTTTTTTCCATGTTCTAATACTTAAACTACTATCTATCGAGAATACAACAATTTAATAGGTGCACTGACAAAGTTATAACAAAATAAATTATTATGCAGCAAATCAGACGTACAACTACACATAAATACTTCAAGTTAAGATTCTACATGGTGACTTTAAATTACTTAGATTAGACACAAAAATCCCATCTGTAATCATAATCACTTTTTCATTGTCCTGAAATATATTTGGCTTTTAATACACATAAGACATTAAGAATATACCCAGGCTCTAAGCCAAAAAAATAAAAAAATACATTTGTCATATTGATTGAATTTTGCTAAAATTATTCCTAATTAAAAGTACGAATATCCGACCAAGTGTACATGTTTCGGTCATAGGCAGACCTTTATTATGCTGAAAGAGATCTAATCATCATGACCCTTAAAAAAAACCTAACCTTGAATTTTTTTTCGAAACTACTAAAGCCTCATTTCGATAATGTCGAAAATAGTGAAATTTGTCAAAATAACAATAAGACTTTACCTGCTTATAGCCAACTCATTGTCACTCAACTCAATCTGCTCCCGACATAGTCTTTGGTTCATAAGGTTTGTTCCCTGCCTTATAGTTGCAGGCTTATGTTGGCCGATAGCTGTCGTCGCCAAAGGCGTTTCTGCGGTCGGACACTCAGTACTAATTTGCTAAATTTCACTAGAAAGTATTAACTCCTCCATTCCCATGTGGCCTCTGTGTCGCCATACTCTGTATCTTGCAATATCTTTGCGGGTTACCATGCCAACAACCTGTACAAAAGGTTAATGTTAAAAAAAAAAATTAGACAACGCGTGTTGGTACGAGGCCCAGTTTCACAGGTTTCTCAATAGATAGGAAAAAAGCGAATTGACTGCTTGCCTTAAAAAAACGGATGTTAAGGCTATAATTTCGTTTTTTTGAGCTTTAGGACAGTGCAGTATCAAAGTTGTAGTTAATTATAAAACTAAAACCCAACTACGACAAAAAGTCAACTAATTGAGTACATACTTATATACAAGACACACATAAAAAATCCGGATTTTTTATTTTGTCTGTCTGTGAGGTCTTGTTTATACCTTTTTAGTTCACTTTTTGTCGTAGTTGGGTTTTAGTTTTATAACTTTCATTTAAATATTTTTGAAATGTGCTTATTTAGCCCTTCTATTTTGTCCCCATCAGTCCAAGACTTTATGTCCTCTAGAGTGCGCCTTATTTAATGTAACGTCACATCGCCTATAAACAGTGGACGACGATCAAGACGCTTCCAACGATACCTCATTTTGTCATATAATTATGAGTAGTTTAGAAGTTATGAGGGAACAGATGAACATACATACTGGTCAAAATCATAACCCTCCTTTTGGCTGCGCCGTAGTCGGGTAAATATTTTTATAGCTTACTCCTTGATTATCGACAGGTCACAAACATAAGAATACATCATAGTTACCTCATTAACATCATTGACTATAGGCAGATGTCGTAATCCTAGCGCTCGGAACAATCTAAACAAGCGCGGCAGAGACGCTCGATGCGGCAGAGTATAAGGCGAAGGATTCATGAACGGACGTAGGTCTATCGTGCAAGTCTTCTCCCACTCTGCTATATCTAACTATGAAAACAAAAATATCGCGGTTATACATTGCTTTATTTATTTATCACTACATATTATGAAACAAAGTCCTCCGCCGCGTCTATCTGTCTATCTGTCTGTTCGCGATAAACTCAAAAACTACTGCATCGATTTTCATGCTGTTTCCACCAATGGAATGGTTCTCGAGGAAGGTTTCAGTATATAATTTGTCAAGCGGGCGAAGCCGCGGGCATCAGCTAGTGTTTTATAAGAAGAAAAGCACTTTAACATTGTTTACGGTTTTACTAAAGCGTTTCGGTAGTGTACTATATAGAATTTACTACGGATGCCTATGAATAGCGATTCCGTTTGAATCCGGAACGAAGTCGAGCAGTCCGAAACAAACGTCTGAATAAAGCCGTAATCAATCACGGATAGTCGTTACATAAGCGAAAAGTTAATTTGTAGTTGCTCTAATAAGCTAGCAAAATGATTCCTTACCTCATCAATAGAGGGATACCGTGGATACTCCTTTCTGAACATATTCATGTCCACGTTAAAGTTCGACCACGTTGTATTCGCGTTTTCATTGAATATCTTGTTCTGTATTAATACTATTAACTGTGAACGTAGTATCATGCCGCGCAGGCGCTTGTAAGTTGTCACTTCCACCTAAAACAAAGAACAAAATGACACATACATAATTGATGCAGTGACGTTTTTGATGGACTTTATAAAATATCTATATCTATAGATATTTTATTTCTATATCTATAGATATTTTATTACATTTTATTTTTGTCTGTAGATATTTTTTATTTTACATATTATAAATTAAAGTCTCTTTCCGTGTTAGTCTGTATTTCTGCGTTGTTCTTCTCCACCACGCAACAGATTTAGATGAGGTTTCACCATAGTTTAGAGAATTTATTCCGGAAGGTTTATGTGTATAATACTTTACTTTAATATTAAGTTACTATAACTAAGAAATCTCAATGTTTTGTCGAAAAATGTATTGGGGATTCTAAAGATTAATTATAATTCTGTAAAGCCATATGTGTTACAGCCGCGAATCATATTTGAATCAACATACAACCTAACACTGACATGCAAATTGCAAAAACATAAAAAAATAATAATTTTGCGGGCTATTTTATTGCATCCCCCTTAATAGGTTCGCCCCCTATTGCATGGGACTTGAACATAACTGGCGAAATGTGGGTGTACACCTCTGCCCAACCCTTCAGGGAATACAGGCGTGCTGTTATGTAATCGGCTTAATGTGTGTTAATTCATTACAAATTGCTCTTTATCATATTTAAAAGGCACATGATTAGACGTCACGAAAGTAATTCACTTGATGACAGTTTGGTTATTAAAGCCCCGTATTCATTTGGTAACAAAGTAGAGAAGCAGGCGCTGAATATAATTTATAACCGTAATCGTAACATTTATTATTATTCCTTGTAAAAATTGTTGCGCAACTTTGTTTTCATTCCCGCAACTAAGTTTTTCAATTAATATTATTAATTTCAACACATATTATCTCGTGCCTGTCTGTGTGACCGCGTTGTTTTTCTAAACTATGCAACGGATTTTGATGCGGTTTTCACCATCATTTAGAGAATTTATCCCAGAAGGTTCATGTGAATGATACATTATTAAACTTACATTTTATAATAAAGGAATCTCAATGTTTTGTCAAATCGTAAAAACTGTGCGAAGCAGAAAAAAATACTTACATCATCAGCCAACGGCGGATCAACAACAGGGAATCCATTATACGACACAAGTTTGAGCAGCTCCACAATATGGCCGACATTCTCAACGGTGCGCAGAGTGAAGACTGGATGCGACATCACCTCTGACGCATAGATGTTATGCGCTAGTGGTGGAGGCTCCCAAGGTAAGAGCGGCACTGCTGCTAACTGAATGTGGATGTCGTAGATACCCTGGGAAGGAGAAGAAATGGTAGAAAAAAGCAAATGTAGCGAAAACAAGGTCGGACAATACGGCTTTATTTCGACATTACGGCTCAATTTGCTTAACAATGAACTACCTCGACTAATCTCGAGACTCGTGTAGCCAGTAAAGTGGTGAGAAGTCGTTAGAAATCTGTCTGTCGATGTCGCAAGACACGTATACGTGGGACTCTGTTTATACAGAAACATGTTGATGGCCAGTGATGTTGCAGGCGACACCAGTTTCGATATAAATATCGCCTAGTGAATATCATACTTTGTTCTAAAAGATTCACTGTATCAGAGTACTATTCGTTGGGTAAAAAACGTAAAGACCACAAATATTTAATTGACTCAATTGATATACTATGAATGGCATGTCAATCAAGAATCCGCTTGCCCCAGTGTTATGATACTGACAACTTAAATTTATTTGGAAAAGCATTTCCTTACTTCCTGAAACTTGTAAAGATGCCAAGTTTATGATTTCCTTACCTCATTGAAGAAGTCTCCGGTCCATTTAGCAACTACCAATGTGATGATAATAGGTAACGCATTGGAGATCTGCCCTGTAGTCTCTATGATGATGACTGTCAGTGATATGGTCATGCGCACTACACCACCGAGTTGAGCAGCCGCCCCGACTAGCGCGTACTTGGCTGGGTTTATAGTCTGTAGAAAAGGATAAGTGATATTAAAATATCTACTGTATTGCTCAGATCCGTACACCAACCGGTTCAACGTATAGATATAACTAGCCTCAATAAAAAAAACTGCATTGAAAAACGGTCTTATCATTTGATACCTTTAAATAGTCTTGTTACGCCTACGTATTGTATTGGATTATCAAAAATACTTTTTGCAACATTATTTTTCAAAAAATTACACGTCATTATTAAGGGTAGGTGTAACAAATAAAAAACACATTTACGACATGATCAAAAAGATCATACTCAACTGGGTAGTATGGACTTTTTGATCTACCCTAACTTAACCTAACGTTAGGGGACAGTAAAGTTAAGGCTGATTTTAATTATGTAGACTCGCGACAATCTAAGAAGTCCGTTTTGACAGCGACAAAAATCATTTGTGTAGCGATGAAAAAAAAAATTGGTTTCTTATAAACTGATTCTCGAGACATATCGATTGAACATACTTATAGAGTTTGTAATCGACGACTTATCTACATTACTTAAAACTGATTCTCAAAGCTTAACGTTTTATTACATGTACGAGAACGAAACGTCAAAACGGACTTCTTAGATTGTCGCGAGTTTAAGTTAAAACTTTTTCCCACAAAACAAGGTTTCCTCTCTCCTACCCTTTTGCTGTGCCCTACAGGGTCCATAATGATCTAAATTATATTGTTACGCAATAAAGATATTGAGTATTGAAAATATAAACGAAAACATAATAAGAAAGCAAAACTTACATTAGAAGGCAGCATAAACTGTATAGCAATAGCTAGCAGTCTTCCCCAAGCGGCGCCCGTCAATAGATTCGGTATGAACAGTCCACTGGATACAGATAAGCCGAACGTCCAAGTGGACAGTAGGAAGTAACATACGACGAACGTGAAGATGGACCACGGCTTGTAGGAACCGATAGGGTCGTGGAGGAACGAACGCACGGACGCTTCGGGAGTTTGGAACCAAATCGCTGCGAGGGCGTTGTATTCGCCGTCTGCGCAGAATAGCTGGGAGAAGGAAGAAAAATGGTTTACTATAATTTACGCAAGCCTAAAAACTAGATGAGTTCCGATCCTCAGCACTGAGGGACCCATTATAAAGAAGTAATATATTGAACGATTTTGAAAAGTTTTGTTCGAGCATAAAATTATTTTTTTTTGATTGGCTTGAAATTTGAACAAATTGGCGAACAGAATTAATATAATATAATATAATATAATATATATATATATATATATAATAGCACTGAGGGAGTAATTAATTAGAATAAATTAAAAATAACTTACTTAATTTATTTCCTTAGAAAGTAATAATCATTTTGTATTCTGTGGGGGCTTGTAATTAGCAATGTAGTCGAATATTATTGTTATTATAATGTTATTTGTCTGTAAGCCTTCCGAAAAAGAATAAAAAAAAAAAATAAGAAATGGTGATCTGTGTTCACAATTTGGGACATTTCGCAATTTATGAGTTTCTGTCCACTATTCCACAAAATTAAGTTTATTTGTTAAAATAGCATTTACAGGTTATTTCATAAATCTTGATGATCAAACCGAGAAAATTGAGTAACAACAAGGCTCTTACACTCTCATTTCGCGAATTTATTATAGTTCAAAGCTAAAGTAACTTACCTGTAAAGGTACTTTAGTGGGGTCTTCACCGAGTGGCCGACAGTCATTCAGTAAGAACATCATAAGGAACCCGCAAGTTGCGCTCGCAGCTGCCACGAGACAAGCTTCCACTACGCGCAGCCAAGGAGTTCCTATGTACCTGGTGGACAAATAATACTGACTTAGGGCCTGTTTCACCTTTCGAGTTACATACTGATCCATTTTTGAATTATATATTCGGTGAGTGCTACTGCCTGACACAGGCCGTTACCAAAAGTCTGATAGTCTCTGATGACTAAATCAGCTGTTCAAACTCTAGTTAGCTGTTTGATCAACAGACCAATCATATAACTTATTTGACCACCGTATAAGGAAGAGTCAAAGCCATCAATCTTTAAAGGCGAAAAGGAGGTATTCGTCCTGCATAGCTCCATCTCTTTTTCGCTCGTGATGACTTTAACATTTTCCTATGTAGTCCCAGCCTAGAATGACTAACTGTTCAGGAGCAGGATTCGATTTCCTTTGTCAAGACAATAAAAACTTCCAAAGTACCGAGGATGGTTTTTACCCGACTACGGCGAAGAAAAAAGGAGGGTTATGATTTTGACCGGTATGTATGTATGTATGTTCATCTGTTCCCTCATATCTTCTAAACGACTCATCACAATTTGACAAATGAGGTATTGTTGGAAGCGTCTTGATCGTCCGCTGGTTATAGGCTATGTGACGTCACATGGCATAAAAATGGCGCCCTCTAGAGGACATAAAGTAAGGAACTAAAAAAAAAAATTGTTTAGTCGTACCATGTTGGGTATCAAATGAAAGGGCTTAATGAGCACATTTCAAAAATATAAATATTATAACCCCAAAAGAATTTAAAAAAAATTAAAGTAATAAAAACTAATACCCAACTACGACTAAAAAGTTATAAACAAGACACCACCCACAGACAGACAAATTAAAAATCCGGAGTCACACGTAATCTGTTCGATTTATGCCCTAACACGTGTGACTCCGGATTTTTAATTTGTCTGTCTGTGGTGTCTTGTTTATACCTTTTTAGTCGTAGTTGGGTTTTAGTTTTTATTACTTTAATTTTTTATTAACCCAAGCCTAAGCTTTTATCACTGTCTGTCTAGCTCCTTATCGTTACACAATCGTATTTATCTACACTAATAATATTTATATGTGAAAGTAAGCCTTTGTTCGGTTCATATTTATTGAAATGACAGAATAAATGATACTGGTAAGTGGAAGACATAGTTACATAGTAATATGTGATTTTCATCCATCATCAACATCAAAACCAAAAAATCTACTACTGCTGGTTACAAGCAAAGATATGAACACAGTCCATGGCTTTGATTGTATTACAAAGATTGGATGATTAAGAACAAAGTGCAAAGTAATGTACGGCATAATCAGCCTATAATGTTCCCACTGCTGGGAAACAGGCCTCCTCTTTGTGAGAGGGAGCGGGCCGCAATCCACCACGCGGGCCCAGTGCGGGTTGGTAGAAGTCACATGTCTTCGAATTTTTGGTTCTAGGACATGCCGGTTTCCTCACGATGTTTTCCTTCACCGTTTTGAGAGCAGTGGCGATGAAATAATTTACACAAAGTAAAGCGCCTGTCAGGATTCGAACCTACGACCTACAACTCGTAAGTCGTGGCCGTTACCACTGGGCCACCACTGCTCCTCCAAGTCAAGTAATGTACGGGAGCTAGATTAAATAGTCATATTTGATAATAAAGTGTTCTGGAGCCTAAAATATGTCCCCCCTAAATTAAAAAGAAACATGTAGTTACCTTATCCTAAACACAGCTAATCTATAGTTGATGTGGTTCCACAGAGCGCCCAGTAATCCGCCGACAACGCCGAAGAACATGAAAACGGGCAGCTCATAGAATTGAAATGGAAATGGCTCCATCTTGCCCAAGTTCAGGAGACCTAGAATAAAAGTGGTGTATTTACTTGACTTCCTTAGGATCATAGGCCACTACTATAATACTACACTAGGAATTTATAATGATTTCGACGTACTAACATATCATCACGCCTGTAAGTCCCGAAGGGTTAGACAGAGGTGTACCTACTTTGCGAAATGTGGATATACCATACACATTTCGCAAAACAAAATATGTTTAAGTCCCATGTAATAGGGGGCGAAAGCCGAGACAGTCAGCAAAAAATATTTGAAATTCGTAATGACAAAGTTGAGCAGTCTTTTGTGCCTGTAATTTCGCTGCCACAAAAATACTTTATTCTTAGCGGCTAAACCAGAAAGACCCTTTAGAATAAAATAGAAAAATTAAAAATATGGCGACATGATTTTTGTGTGCGACAGAAGTTTCTCAGAAACTAGAAGAGACTATTCGGTTACGGCTGAAAATCATATGTCAGTCTGACGATTAGTTAAAGTCTTTTTTTTAATCTCTTACTTAATTTGACAGGTGCAAATGTCAAACTCCAAATTGAAAAAACAAATAACAATCACTTGAAATGTCAAATTAGTCTACGAGATTAAAAAACAGACTTTAGTTATTTACAGTTTACATACCTGGAAAGCTCAGTTCTCCCGCTCTTCCGTGATACGCAGACAGAGCGCAGTTTAACGTGAACGTTGACACTACAGTACCGAAGAATGTTCGCCATGTTAGCGCCTGGTTCCAGAAACTGGTGCCTTCTTCTAGAGAGAATAGTACTCCACCTGAAAGAGAAAGAGAATATAGGAAACGGCTAGAGCCAGCCCTAAAAATCTTAGAAAAAAATTAAGCTGGGCCAGCTGCAATCTAAATGAGGTTACACATTAAGATTCTGCTGATATTGCTGCTGATACTCAAATCCTCGGTTTGTTATATTAGAATGCATAATAAAAAAAGCTTTGGGTATAATTATAGTGGCACTAGTAGTAGTGGTAGTTGCGAAACATTACTGTACTATATAATAATAATAATTCATTTATTTATTTCCGGCGCCACAGGCTATACGCCAACGTTAGTGGCAATCGCGGCCATAAAACGCGGGAGCGGAGATGACACGAGATTCAGTATAGAGGTTTTAGAAATCTTGTACTAAATATTCACCGTTCTACTCAGATGTTTTATGACCTCGACTACCGCGACTTTTGGCGTTTAGAATAGTTTACAATTTGTATCACAGATGGTATGGATGTTTTGTTTTTTTATTTTATTCTCACCTATAGGAGCACCAAAAGCAGCGGACACACCAGCGGCTGCGCCTGCCGACACAAAGTCACGTTTCTCATGATCTTCGCGGAAGTACTGGAATATCTTGAAGTCTTTGTTGAACGTTGTGCTCTTGCCCTGCGATATCCCTGCCGCAACTACTGCTCCACTGTGGATCATAGGTCCTTCCTAAACAAATAGGAGTTACATGGAAGAGAAATAGGATAAATACGATTTTATTGATATATTCATAAAAAAATATTTATTGACATAAAAGAAGATGTTAATTCACAACTAGTAGTACCTAAGTATCACTGAGAAGTGCAATTATAGCCCTAGAAATAATCTAGTTTTAAGCATAGATTCACTATAAGCAAATAAAAAATAAACTTAATTACAGTTTATGTATAGGCACTGGAGAGGCACTAAAACAATAAAAACCAAAAAAAATACCGACATCAGTCCAATTAGCCATAATTTCAGTCTAAGTCATCAGACTAGCTCACCTTGCCTCCTGCAAGCCCGCCAACGACTGCAGTGATAACACCAATAGCCTTCACTACAAGAGTTTTGATCCTCACCACTCGCGGCACTTTTACGCCATTCAGGTAACATTTCACTTGGGGAATACCACTGCCGGCTGCTACAGGCTGAAATGTGTTTTAGGATTAGAGACCTTAACAACTTTAAATAAAATTAAGTTTTCATTAGTGCTGAAATTGTCTTTAGCACTTTAATACATTTAGTCATTTTGGAATGTTATTTTTGTTTTCTTATCATCCAAAGTATGGTAACATATCTCTGGGGGAATACTACTACTAACGGCTACAAGTTGAAATGTGATTATTCTAAGTATGCTAGCTGGTATTGTGGGATTAGCAACCTTAACTACATTACACAATGTTCAATTTCCACTAAAAGCGTATTATGACGACTGAGATAACAAAAAATCTTCATTCGCCCACAATCCCGCGAAACTGATGTCAGGAACTGAACTTTGAACTCATATTTGTACTTTAATAGAAATGAACAGACACAATCTGGTTAAATAATAATAATAAATACTTTACTACCTACTTACCTCAACATATGCAACGAGCATGGACCCAATGAACACAATACAAATGTTTGATAACACCCACAGCAAGTAAGGAATGTATAATTTGTCTTGTACCACATATTTGTCCACAGCTGTTTATGAATTAGTCATGGAAATCATGATTTGTACCTAATTGAATTGAATCAGACATAATTAAATGCTAATGAATAATATAGGCTTACAAGGAAATGTGCTTAAAGTTGGAAAAGAAAAAATTTGCTCGATTACGACTGGCAAAAATGTATAATTTAAGATTAGAGAGATTGATGAGAACAAACCAAGTCTATATGTTCATACATGTCTGCTTAGTCACAGCTGATCTAATTTGAATAATTTTTAACTGTGATCAGTGCTACTGGGAAAAGATGATTGGGCAACTACATTTGGTGGGTGAATTCCCGAACACAGGAAGTATGACTATATACAGATAATTACAATTCATTGAAAAGGATACACTTCTTAAGCTCCCTGTATTTTATTTTTGAGAATTCTTCAATGCATATGTCTATGAAAAATGCTATGAGAGCTGTTACTATTCCGATCAGCATAATTATGAACCATCTCGCTATGTCTTTCCAGACAATAAAGGCGTATCCTCGTTTCCGTTCCTCGTCAAGGAGTAGGTGATTCTCACACGTGTCATAGTCTAAACTCTGAAATAGAGGAGGAGTTTAATTTAGCTGTTTAACAAAGCTGCATTTAAATAAAAAACGTTCTCAATGAGTTGGGTATGTTTGATGAAAATACAAGTGACATTCATTAATTATAATACAGATACATACATATGGTGTACATAAAAGAGTATTCTATTCTATAATAGAAGATAATTATTTATACTAAAGTTAACAAAATATATTCGAAGTCAAAGTCAAAATTTGTATTGCAGACTAAACTTACTTCATATTTAGCTGAGAGAACATTCATTGAGCCCGGTTCTATCTTCTGCTGTGGCTGCCTTCTTCTAATTCCATGGCTGCCATGGAACTCATCGTCCTCAGAGTCCTGAGATGCCAAATAAATTTTACTGTCTAGGTCTCCTTTTCTCCTACTGCCCACGACAGGCTCATATCACATTTCTGATACCAGCCTCCTAAATTCATATTGAGGAGTAGTATGGAGTATTCATGAGTATTGAGTCACATGACTGAGTTAATTATTCTAAACCAATACCTAGTTGATTACACAAAGAGGTCATATGCCAATGAGTAATATCAACAAATGAGTGACACCTAATACTCATAATAATATTACACTGCCTGCAGCTAAATAGAAACTATATAGATATTAGACAGCGCAGAGATTTTAACTAAGTAACTTTAAATGTTCTACATACCTCGAAATTCACAGATTTATTCAGTTGAGTGTAATTAGAAGTGCTGGCATCTTCAGTGCTTATTAATTGAGCTGTGTCCGATGTAGTTTCTATATTACTGATAGAACTAACAGTTCCATCAGCATTCGAGGTTGACGAATGGCTCATTTTCTCATAATCATACACTAAACCAAATAAAGCAAATAGGTGTTTTTGTTCCTCATAAATAATACGCTAGAATGACCGATTTACATCATAGCCAAAATTATCAAATTTGTTTCACCAACAGCTAAAATATTAACTCTTTATTTTAAACCACTTTCACACGTGCTACTGATTTTTTAAATAAAACAAATAATAATATTGTTTCAGCACCACCACAGGCGACACTTGACATGGGATTTTTGATTTTTGGGATTTGGGAATTTAATTCCTTGAACTGTCATTCGCTGAATGACATTCAGCGACTGACGGGAGTGACGGGACGAACATTTGACATTGACATTTAATTGCACAGACTTTTTCATTCATTCAAGCCGAGTGATTGAGTGGAGTGACATTCTCGATGAAAGTACTTAAAAATGTTTTCATGAAACTTGTTAGAATCGGATCACATTAATCTGAGTACCATTATTTTTACCAAATATTCATTTATTAAGATCATTTTATGAGATATACACATAATATTAATTCTGGTAGTTTCAACATTTTTTGTAAAAAGTGGAAAATGTCCACAAAAACAGCGAAGACTACTGTTGAAAATTGAAATAATTTTATTTTATTTGTTTTAAATATTTCTACGGTCGTTTATGACATAATAACTGTTCATTCATAAATTTTAATCAATACCACTAACTTTTTCAATAATATTGATAATACATATCATTTTGATAATGTTATCATTTTATCAGTGCGTAAACTAGAACAAACTTTCGTGGCTCACACACACGACGCGTCCGATGCTTCGTAAACAATAGAGATTTTCAATGTGTGTGTAGCTTGTTCGTTCGTTTGGTTGACAATCGCGATGTGATGTATTCTACATCATCGCATGCTGAGTTATATTTTCAACAAAACCTTTTAATTTTTAATTAAGTTACTTGATTAATTTCTAAATGTTTTCTTTCGTTGTGAATACCTTTCTCTGTTTTAATTTCTAAATATGTGTAATTTGCCGCCGAAGTTCCATTCAGTGTGTCGCCTTTGTTTATCATTCTGTGGCGATAATTGCAGTGATGTTAAACTTCCAATTTTCGACCGTGATAAGGATAAATCACGTCTTTCGGAAATGATAATGGCAAATTTGTCAATAATGGTAATAATTTTGGACTATTTCTTGCAATGATTACTAAGAAGGAGGAGTTTTCTCGTGTGAAAGTTTAGCGTAAGCGTATGAGATTGTGGATGCTGATAAGCGCCATTAACTTTCTCGCGGGTGTTGGGTATTTTCGCATTGTGATATCATATTACGGCCCACGCGTCGATTGCTCGGCCGTATGACTAATGTCATTCGTGGAAGTGATATGCGAGCGTGTGGCAGGCGCGCTGTATCAGCGGCCGCGTCGCTGATAACAAAGGAGCGCGGACGGCGGAGATCACCTCGCGCTCGCCTCACACCCGCGCCGCTCCTGCGCTGGCCCTCGCGCCCTCGCCTCGACTCCTCCACAAATACACTACTCAAACCAATGCTCTCTTTACAGTGCTTATCCACATTATGCTATGCCCTGCTATTTTGAGATTTCAATATTATCTAAATTTAGATTTGTATTTTAAGGCAATCAATCTGCAGGGGGACTGCATCTTCCCATTTTTGTCACAGTGTGCATCCTCTTTGGTGTAGAAAACATCTTGTGGGTCTTTAATGTGTTTGTTATCAGATTGCTACCAATGACTCATCATCTATGATTACACTTGCAAAAGGTCACTGGCCACATCAACTCTCTTAATGACTGTGGTGTTGTGAAACTAACACAGGTACAAGTCTAATGTTGTGAATAATATTTTTAGGTGTCCCCTGAAGACTTGCTGCCACAAGTTGTGTGTGGTGGCTGTGCACACAAACTTGATGAATTTCATACCTTCAGAGAACTATCACACAAGTCTGAACGACTTTTGGAACAGTTTGTGCAATATGCAAATTCACTATCTGGTCCAAAAGAGGTGAGTTTTATATCAGTACTTATAGATTTTTCTATTTACAGAAGAAAAATTTTATAAAGAAGTTTTTATAAATTTATTAATAATTTCCAAAACATATTTCATACAATTTCTATTTACATATTTTTGTTACTATCTAATGGTATGCTGTCAGTTTAATTCTATGGAAATAATATAATACAAATGTAGGCATAGTAAGTACTAAGTAGTCTTCATGCATAACTGGTATCTGAGTTTATGTTGATGTAGCGAATTGGCTGACTTCTGATCTTGTTATTGTAGCAGGACTTCATCGCATTGACAAGTAGACCTAGCAGGAGGCCAAGACAAGTTATCAATGCTACTCCTAGGATGCTATATAGGACATGTTTTGGCTTAAGATTAGCTAGGGTGAAACCCCTGGACTTATTGGGGGCAGATGCACTGTCCAAAGTGGGGCAGTAGGATAGTGTGATGTTTGTTATGTACGCCCCACTGAGCCTCATGGGTGCTGCACAGCTGTAAATAAAAAAGTATAATGTTAAAACACTACAGATGCATTACTCTGAAGTAGTAAGAAGTCAGAATGTGCTAGGTGTAATAAAACTTAAAATAGTTATATAAGTCATCAAGATTATTAGATAATTCATCAATTTATGAGGCAATACTTATTAATATCTATAATTAACAATATTATTGATCTGTTTGTTCTATGATTGCAGTGTTGAATCATACTCGTCAATCCCAAATTGATAAGGAAGGTTTAAAATATCTATTAATAATTCATTTATATAAATTATATCAATGGAGTTAAAATATAAAACTTGTAAAAAGGGGCAAATCATCATGTCATAAAATGACATGACCTGACATGATAATATAAGTTGTAATCATTTCAACCATTTGTAATCATTTTATGAGTTGACACTGCACCATTGAATCAATAAAATCCACTGATTGAACATGGGCCATCTCATTTTCCACTCCAAGTAATGGCTGTGTGGATGATCCAATTATGGCACATACTGGCTTCCAACCTGAGTAGGATTATCTAGACATTCTTGGAAGCATTTAACATTTTACAAAAATGTCTTAAGCCTTTTTGTACTTACTAAGGGATTTCTCCTATCTGGAACTTGGTGCCTGCTTCCTGCTTAGTAACAATGTTGGCTAGATCACAGTTGCACAGCCAGTTGTTTCCGGTCATTCCTAATATTTCTAATTTGTTCCATGGCATCAGGTCAGTGGATAGCTCACTGAGGTAGTTATCATCAAGGTATACCTGATTAATAAAAGAAAATTTTGTCATAATGTAGCATGGAGAATGACACTTTAATGATAAGGGGAATACTTTTCAATGTATAAATACATAATCAAATAAATCTGTGGCAATTTGCTCTGAGTTTGAATAATATAACATTATTTACATGTATTACAAAACAAGGTAGAATATAATGTAGCATGGAGGACTAAATTTTTAATGATAAGAGAATTACTTTTGGATGTTCAATATCTATTTCTCTGGCAATTTGCCCTGAATTGACATAATGTAACATTATTTTTATGGAAGTCTTTAAACTTTATCTCTACTAAAGTAGGAAAACCACTTAAATGTTACTAATAAAGTGTGTTAAATGTAGAGAGGAAAAATAAATAAAAATAGGTACTTGAATAAATAAGCTGATTAATGTCAGTGTTATCAGTTTTGGGAATTCCCATAATAGCTTATCTTTCCGCCTTCTTGACAAGTTGGTACTTATGTTGTATACCTACCTATCTACATCTCAATTGTCAATCTAATTAGTGTTATTGCAATAGTGTCAATCAATTCCGCTTTTAGGATAAATGTGGCAATATATTGATTGATTGTGTATCAAAACATAACACTAAAATGATTAGTAAGCTGACCCCGATCCGCGACTGTCATGTAAGCATTCAAAAACTGGGCCAAATTGGATTGCATGCAGTCTATAATCTGATGATTATATGTTTACCAAAATGTGTAGAATAAGTACATTTATTTCTGATAAACCATGTTACCAAGAGCTTATGATAGAATATAAGTCACAAATAGACTGGTGTCGTCATCCTGAGTAACGTTAATAATTGTGAGAAAATACTTTAGACATGATTGACAAGCCAAACTAGATTTTGTTCGTTAAAAATAACAGAATAATATTATTTCTGCTTTGATAACTCGCCGAAGTCGCATTACGCATACGAAAACTATTGAAGGGTTTTTCCGCGTTGCCGCGTTGACGCTACTATCTAAACTTAGTTGAGACATGCGTAAGTAACTCACTTCCTTCAAGGTCCATTTGTCTTTCAATCCGCGGAACGCATTATGGCTGATATATCTCAGATTTCGGTTGTGACAAAAGTGAAGTACCCTCAAGTTCTTGAGTGGGGAGAACGTGCTGCGTTTCACTTCGTCCAAATAATCGTTTTCGCCGACTTCCAATTCGATCAAGTTCGTTAAGCCTGCAAGAAAACTGATTCTATTATTATTATGTTGGTACTTCCGTATTTACGAGTAAGTTTAAAGGAGGAAATTGAACAAAATCAGCTGTTTCCTACATTTATGTTCGTAGAGCTCGTCAAAATGTAGGAAACAGCTGATTTTGTTTCGCGATTTCAGAGTTGGTCCCATGGTAAAAGTTGTTCAAAATGATGAGTATAATGGAGTAGAAATTGGAGGATGCCTATGAAATAAATTTACGCTATTAAACATCACATAGGTATAGATAAACATCTAAGGCTTTTTTTTTGCCACGCAATGTTTACTTAATCACAGAGTATCTGGAATTTTAATAGAGTAGTGTAACTACCTACTTTTCTATAATGGAGTAAATAGTTATTCTTGAAATAGATATACTTTGATAGTTATAAACTTCATAACATGCTCCAGATTAACATCGCTGCCAAACATCGGGTCCACATCGGGTCCAATTCGTGCTAAATTAATAGGCTAGTGTTATAAAAGCACTCGAGTGCGAGATTGAAGTGAAATCATGGCGATTGATTTGGCAGTAGTAAAGATAAACAGCGTCGTAAAAATCTTCTTTGATTTTGGTATTTCCCGTGTGTTGATAACAACAGATTCTGGTAGACTGTTATTTTGTATAGTACCTCTCGTCTATGACTGAACAGTCATCTTACTCATCTTCATTATGTCCAGTACATATTACATATAAGCTATTTGTCAAGTTTCTATACATAAATTAGATAAATATACCTAAATCAGTTATTTTATTAGGTAACGAAACGCTACGACTAAACGTATTCTACAAATTGGTTCCGCGTTAATTGCATTGTTCAATATAAAGTCTGTACATTGTTCTATCTAATCTATACTTCATATGAGAATAATAATAAGTGTATTTAGCTATTTACCTACGAAGCTGTCATCATTGAGTTCTACGATGGGATTGTTGTTGAACGTGAGATATTTCAGGGACTCTCCTACGAGGCTCAGACTTTCCGGCACGGTCACGAACTTGTTTTCCGACAAATCAATCTGTTGTAACTTCGCCAACCCTTTGAACGCATCTAGGGGTATGCTGTCGATATCGGTCTTGGCCAAGTCCAAAACCTGAAATTAAAAAAAAAATACGTGTATTTTAGGTGAAGGATAACGCAGCGGGAGTCCCCGGCTAACAATAGAAGATGCTCTTCTCAAGGGTATACATGAAGATATCCGAGATAAAGATCCTTTGGCATAATATTGGAATGAAATCTTAATTGGAAATGATCTTTGTCTGTAATCTCGGTCATTAATCTTTCATATATTTTAATTAATGATGGCGAGAGTGTCTTGTATAACGTGACTAATACTCATTGTTCTTGACTTTGCAAAGTCCCTTCTAGTAGTAATAGACTTTTTAATATTCTAATGACGTCTTAGCTGAGGTTGACACAATACTTGAAAAACTTGTCCCATCGTAAATCAGAATTTTATTGCTTAAAAAAAAAGGCAGAGTTTGATAACCTCGTTTTTTATCAGGTAACTTGCGAATTTATCAATAGACACATTAAATAATTATCTGAAGTTGGTGTAGGTTTTTTACATCCTAATGATTATTCTACAGGTGTGGGTTACAAAGCCAAAGTCCGTTCAAGTAGTTACTAAACAGACTGATGCATTTGTGAACTTTGTTTTATAAATTGTAGCGATCGATGTTAGTGATAGTGATCCCTAAATAAATGTAGGTCACCCCATTTTTTAGGTTTCGTAAGTGGCGATTAAAGAATTATGTCAGTTAGATGAACAGCGCATATATCAGTTTGCGCAACCTTGGCTTCCCTTGAAATTATGAAGTTTAAAGAAGCTACGCTATGATCTGTATGTGTTCTGTCAAGAACGTTTTAAAGGCCCCGATATAGTATGAGTTTTTCAGGAGTCCCTGAATTGAAAATAAGATAACCGCCAAAATAGACATCCATAAAATGAATCCATCTCTTACCTGCAAATTAGTAGCACTAGCCAATGCCAGGATAGTCACATGATCGAGGATCTCAATAGGGTTGTTGTTGAGGTACAGCCTTGTCAAGTTCGGCGTGTACTTGAACAGATACCGGTCCAGCGAGTGGATGTCATTGTGGCCCAGGTTCAGCGTCTCCAGGGCAATTTTGGAGTATATTCCGTCAATGTAGCGCCCTTGGAAAATCTCGCTTCTCAATACATCGCCTGAAAACATACAATAAGTTTACTTTAGTAATAAAACTAGGACCTATTTCTGTTTATGTCTTAGAGAAGTATGTTGTCTAAACGCAATGCACTTGTAGTTTTTGCGTACATATAACTTCCTGCTTTGTATTCATTCTGAAGTTGCATACGGCTTATTCCGTCCGCCCACTTTCCTAGTGATTCATAGTTTTCACTGTGCCAGAACGGTGGTTACATTTTATTCACTATTTATTAGTTTAGATAAATACTTCATCTTTGTATTAGAAACTGAATGATGGAGAAATCTTTGCCCAGCAACCCACCCTTGCAAAGTCAAGGAATACATTTTAAGCTGAAAATAATAATGTTCACCATACAATTTGCGCAATCACATTTGTTCTGTTGAATGTTGTATTACTTTCATCTCGAGAGTCAGAATCTGTGGCCTTTGTTTGATTAATTATTGACTAATGAGCATTAATTGCGATACATCGTACTTCTGATATTAATAGTTTATCATGCGCTCGTAATTGTTTGAATTTACTTTCTAACGAGCTACCAAATCGACAGAATATTTTCAGAGATCACCTCCGTGTACTGTACACACACTTTCTTCATGTTTATGTATTTATGTTAATTAGATAAATATAAGTATGTATTTTGCGTAAAGAGTATTTGCGACTTCTTAATGTACACATGAATGTTGAGATAAGAGATAAAATACTTTATCACACGTATATTTCATATACATCGATGGTTTGAAAGTGGCATTATCAGAAACTTGTTTATGTTGTCCTCAAGGCGTGTCCTAATTTAAAATTCCATGTGTCGTCGGTTCAATACAAGGAAATCTTAAATTAGAAAATTGTCTCACAAAACTATAATTACGGATCATTGAACCGGGCCTTTGATTGAACCTTCGCTTGCTCGAGGATTAGTTCTGTTGTTCTTGTATCGCTAATGATTTTTTTGCCGTCCATGTTTGCACGTTAGGTAGGTATGTTCCATTTAGACTTTGTTGTTAATTACTTGTGGATCTGAATGCGATAGGTGTGTAGTATAATATCTAGATTCTTAACAATAGATGAGAATTTGCTTTATTCTCTTAGTAATCTAGTAGGTATTGCCTCATTTATACCATTAAGATCCAATCTGCGTTAGTCATCAGATTATATTATTGTAATAAGTATCTAGAAATAATCTTAATATAATTTAAATGAAATGATGTGTAGGAGCATTAAGGAACCTGTGTAGGATTATATTTGTAGTAGTAGCTGGTAACAATTGTACAAGCAAGCTGCTGGTTTCCTACTATACTTTTTTGCGAAACGACAGCTTGCCAAAATCTGATGCTCTTGTAGTCCAGTTGTGTATCATCCGGAACTGACAACTTAATATGCACTTAGAAATACAGAGAACAAAACTCCTCTTTACATGCATGTCTTAGTCAAGGCTATTGTTAGATGGTTTTTACGACATTTTTGTGAATCAAAGTGTTGCAACCTAGCGTTCTTCGGCGAAACCATATAAATAAATGTACCACTGACGGTGACTAATATTATGAAAGATGTTGAGTGAACACTCGTATGTGTGGAACATGAAAGATAATAAATTGTTTACTACATTAGCAAAATTATTGCGCTAACTGATTTCATACATATCCTATTAATTCATTGCATTGTAGATATGCCAGTAAGTATGCCAAGCCATTTAAAATACGAATAGATAAAAAACGCAAAAAATTAAATTCATGAATGGGTTTCCAATCTAGATGTATTATGTATATCACGCCACGTTCGAAGGTACATTTAGCAGAATTCATTCACCTTTAGAATGGAAAGTTTGAAATCATAGACGTAATGGAAACTTCTACACTTCACTAATGTTGTTTATGGATTTGTTAGAATTATTTGTTTGGGATTTAGATCACCTTTATTCAGTGTTTATCTGTCTGGTCCACTTATCTCTGTATAATAAGATGTCAGGGGAATCTCAATCTTATAATATTTAAGCCAGCTAATGTTTTCCGAAAAAATGATAACGAATTCTTCTCAAATTATTTATGATATATATCTACAATCTATAAAGAATTTGAGAAGCGAATGAAGCGTCATGCACGTTGGACTTTATAAGATAAACGTTTAAATACTTAAATAAAGTACCCTAAATATGTTTCAGCTATTTATAGTAAAAAATAAAGCTTTATTTCAATTAGATTTAGAACAAAAGTCAAGCAGGCGGATATAATAATATATGCTAACCGCTTGTCTTCATCAGGATCTATATTCAAATGACAACTGACTGATTGTAGTGATCATTGTTACTAAGCATTTAAGTTGAACAGTGTATGTAGAACATCACGTCTGTTTTGTGATACATGTTTGCTTTTCTTGTGAACATAAATATCTGACCCAGATAAGTCTTTTCTGATCAATAATCACGTATTACGTCTCTCGCATCCATACATACGTTGGCGTTGATAGCTTACCGGTTGGGGTGGTCAACTGGTCAATCTTGACGGCCAGTTATTATTTCTTTGTAATCTGGTACTTTGAAAAATATACTAGACTTAAGTAAATCATCATGTTAATGGTAAATTTTTAAGAAGTTACCTGTATCTATTGTCAAATTATGTTGTACCCTGTTTAGTCAACAAAGGTTGCCCTCAATTTGTTTGTTGACTAAAATGGGCACTTATCTCACATCTGGCTTGAATATTATGTTTGTCTACCTGTGCCTGCGCTACCTGTGTAAAGTCAAATGATAACAACACCATACATACCAGAAATGTAATTGTTGCTCAAATCCAAGTACACCAATCCCTCGATGTTACTGAAAGCATCATCGTCGATGTCGGCGATCTCGTTTGACTTGAAGCTTATTGCGACTCTCTTGCCTGGCACCATGGGCAGTGTCGACACGTCCGAAATTGTATTGTTGAAAAACGTTATCAACACATGCCCATCTGGAATGTCCAAAAATACCATTATCCCAAATACTTTCAACACTCCATTACTACAAACAAAAGTTACTCCAAAATCTAGTAGAAATACTTTGCATATATCACATTAATAACGGTTTATAGTCCTGTTAACACTTCATCAATATTCATAAAACCTAATCCATTTCACCCACGGTTATCTTCACTGCATCCATAAACGTACGTACACACGTATGTTTCGTATGCACGACTCTCCGAATTTATTATGAATAATTTATTATCCCACTAGAACTTTATCAGATGTTGATCATCAACCGATAGTTATTTTTGGGAAACGTTGAATATAAAACTTGATAGAATTGCGACTATTTGTTTTGTTTGCGTCATACTTTACTTGCGATAGTGTACGATGACAAATGATCCCTCTCTACTGTCTCTTCGTGTCGAAGATGTTACCTTTGTCTATGCTGTTTATCCTTTCTGGCCAATTTTCGGGAATCTCATCTATGTTACGGCGCGAACAGTTTAATGTTAGATTGGAAGAATCTTGTATGGTAATATCACATGGAACGTTTTCCGCGTCGGCCTCTTGTGCGCGGCTTGACGAAACTAGGACGCATAATATCATTAACACCTACAACAAAGAAACACCATTACTTATATAATCTTTTAGGTACACAAACAACGATCGTCTCTGTTTTCTATCTCGGTCACTACGGTCACTCACTTTGTATATCGTTGGGAAATACATTTTCATCAAAATTAGAAATGGTACTGGAGAACACCTTCGGATCACAATACGTTTTATCTTATCAGTTAGGAGCCGCCTGATATCACGAGTGACATGAAATGAGCGAGCGTCTCATTGGTCGATGTTTGTTTGTGCTATCGTCCTACTAATAAGTATAGAGCGCCGCTTGATGATCAAACATTGTCTTTTATTTTTAGGAAATCCTGAACATAACGGCGGCAAAATTGGAAGAAATTATCAAACCACTGAGCGATAACGAGTACGAGCACGAATTGAAACACAAATATGCCGAGATCGGCTCTCCAGACTCGACTGAGGAGATGAAAAACTTGGAGAGCCGGCAGGCAGCGGTCACACTACTACAGATAAAAAATTACGACCCAAGTAAATATGTGGTCAAACAGGAAGACGAGCCTCATATAATGTTTAACAGTGTGCAGAGTTTACCGCCCTCTGACAGAGCGAGAGAGGTGATGCACTGCAATACCGTCATCGATATTATAAGCAAGGCTGTGGCGGTCGCTCAACGGGAAAACGAAGAATCTCAGAAGTATCCACCGAACTACGCGGGTGTCATAGACAGGACGCACGCGACAAGCGCGGGTGACAGCTACCCGCACGAGTACGCCGACGAGCAGTACGCCGCGTACGCGGCGCCGCAGCACGCCGACAGCCCGACAGGCAACGAAGACCATGACAACAAGGAGATGGACCTCTCTCTATATAGTTCCGTCAAAAACGAGCCCAACGAACAGAGCGACCAGCAGGATCACACGAACACATACTTCCACGGTGCACTCACACACAAGACGAACTTTGTTGATGAGTACAAGCAACACGTATTCGGACGAACCAAAATGAAAACGTCGAAAGAAAATTCATCGGTGTATGAAGATTGTAGTAGGAGCAGTAGTGGGTCGGACCCGGACAGGCTACAGATGGATATATCTCAGATGTCGCAGGTGAGGCCCTTACACAATTTAATGAGTATTAATTTCAGTAGCATGTTTAACAGAGGAAGGTCAACTAGGTATTCTGCCGTCCACAATAGAAAACGAGAGATAACGAACAAGGTTGGGATGACGTCATTGCATCCAGCGACACTGAGTGATATTTTTGCAACCTATGTGACCTCCAAACATTGTACTGATATCATCAACCTGTTTGTACTTTTATGGGTTCAGTATCTGGGTCCCACGATCTGATCATTGAACTCAAGCGCAAATGCTGACCGTGGGGGCAAAGTGTTATTGGGGTTTTCCATCAGGAATTTCACAGTAGCAGCCCGGTTTCGGGATTCCGAGTGTCCCGAATTGTGGCAATTGACTCGCCCCCTTCAACATGGGACTCAACATAATTGACAAAATTTATGTACACCTCTGTCCTACCCCTTCCGAGAGTACAGACGTAATTTTATCTCATTGTAGAATTTTTCCAAATTTCATTTAACTGTATGCTACAACTTCAATATCTCGCCCTTCGAAACAAAAATAGTCTTTCTGTAAAGCTGAATAAATATTTTGTATATTACAGGACGACCCTGAAGAGACACAGTCAGCACGATCGACCCAATCTTCGCCGCAGCCGCCGATGGAACATGAACAAGACAAAGAGTCGCTGTGGCAGGCTCTACACAGACAAAACGGTGAGCACACACTCACACATACATACAGATAACAATATGTAGATGGAGATAACGATGATTGACAGGTTGCAGGATTTGCGATGGCGAGTTTATGCTTAAAGTGTTATCTACAAGTGGCGATTGATTAAAAACAATCAAGGAAAATTGAACAAAAAGTGTAATTTCTTTTAAAATGCCACATATACCTTGCATATTATTATCCGCTGTTCTGGCAAAAAGTGTCGGGTTATATTCCTGCCTAAAGCACCTTATAAAATCAAATTTAAAAAAATGCAGTTATAGTTTTCTCCAAAATCGGGTTTTTTAACTATCGCTGTATACTTTTTGCTATTCAGCATGGTTTAGGTTTTTACACTGAATTTCCATCTCAATAACTCACCCTCTATATGAATCGTATCGGTTTCTCGGTCAACGATGTTTTTCACTTTTGTGTCAGACATTGAACTTTGGCACTTTACTTTACTATTCACATTTATAAAAATGTTATGCTGAATAATTTAAGTATCATGTGCAGGGAATGAACCGTAGAACTGACATCAATGAATGCCAACTTGAACTCTATTATATCAACCAGACAGTTCATTTTCGCAGTATAGAGTCGCTAGGGAACAACCTATCAATAACTTGATTTAATCAAACTATTGCACTAGCAATACTTTGAATGACGTGCATTACTTTATTGTTTTTCATTGAACAACTAACAACAACCATAAGTTCTCGATAATCCCATAAAAGTACCTACTTTGATCGTAGGCTATGTTCAAAGATTCGCACAAAGCACTTTTACCCAAAAAGAACCGGTTTTGGGAAAATGTTCTATTCTGTAAATAAACCCTTACCATTCGTATCAATTTAAAGGCCGCTAATAATTTTGTGGCTTGCAGTTAAAATGTATCCGTATGCTTATTAATTTATTATTATAATGAAAACAGACCTACTCATATTTTTTTAATTATAATTCACAAAAATAATATTTTATAGCGTTTTTGCTCTCTACATACGGGGCGGCCAGTGAAACGAGGTCCAAAGCAAAATTTTAGAAGCCTCTCTCAAAGGGTTTCCCGAAAAACCCTCATGTATTATTTATTACCAGTTATCATTTATAGTTTAGGAGCAAAAATTTTTAATATTTTTAGTTAGAGAAATTCTCACTTGACTTCAGACTTTTATTATAAATCCTTTTAATTTAGATTCGTTCTAGGTTGTCAGTTTAATTTGTGCAAAATTCAATGCTTTTAGACCCAGCGCTTTTGGCTGTGCGTTGTCTGTTAAGTAGCTTTTGCGCCACATTCACAAAATGAGTCGTGCGTAGTGATCGAACTGAGTCAAACACAAAATTGGCATTGCTCAACCGACCATATGTCCTTTAATGAGAGCGGGTTTAACGACACTAACCCTAATTTTTATGACACAAAATTCTAAGGTATTTCTTATTTCATTTGTCCAGGTCGCAGTGGCGAAGCAACACAGTTACTACGGCGTCTGATCAACAGCAAGCAGCTCGGCATGACAGTGTCACCACTCAGGACGCCCGCCTCCCCGCTCTCTAGCACCATGCAGCAACCGAACAACGGAGCTGTGTCACCGGTCAGTACATATTACATTAAAAGCGAAACTTTAGCTACGGTCTGCCGCCTAAATCCTGAGATCTTCTCTGTGGTGAACAAACTTAGGGCGAAGTTTCACGTTTAAGAGCTGTCAGTGTCATTATTTTCTTTGGAATTGGCATTGACAGCTCTTAAACGCGGTTTAGATATGCTGATCGCTTTCAGTATGTTTGGTGAAATTCGCCTTTTGTTTCAATTGCTGCGTTTCATTTAGTTACCCTGAGATACTACTTAGTGCGAATTTCACCAATCAAACTGAAAGCGATCAGCATATCTAAACCGCAGTAACCAACTAAACCGTGTTCAAGAGGTGTTAGTGTCATCATTGATTCTGTCAGCTCTTGAACGTGAATAACGAAACGAACGACAAACAATAGATAGTTACTTATATATATGACTGATTTCTACGAAACGTTGATATGATAGTAAAAATAAGCCCTAGAGAGATAATTATTATCCTGCGCATTTTGTATGAAGAAGACTTAGATAATATTTGATGGATCCTCGTAAACACTCGTAAATAAACGATATCGCGCTGGTATTGATAACCATCACTTTATAATC
The DNA here is from genome assembly GCA_948473465.1 of Lithophane ornitopus. Lineage (NCBI taxonomy): Eukaryota > Metazoa > Arthropoda > Insecta > Lepidoptera > Noctuidae > Lithophane > Lithophane ornitopus. The sequence goes on along the minus strand of OX419622.1, from coordinate 11,761,492 downwards.
TATTAATATACATTTCTATATTTACATAATAACATCGAGCATGTTCCCGATGCGAGTACATAGAAAATAAGAAACTGCAGGATTCTACTTGATAATACCGGCCTGTATTTATTTGCTTGTTCCCGTTCTTTTCATAAAAGCGCTTCCGTTCTAGCAGATTATTCCACTTTTTTTTAAGTGAAACGCCGCGGCGAACTGAGAATTGGACTGGATCTAGGAAGGTTCACGTTTAGGCACTAGTAAATATGTATCTGTATCTCACAATACATCTCTCTTATTCTTTATTTGTTAAGAAGTTTCACTTGTATCACGTACCTATACGATGCTGCACGCGCAATTATTTTTTCTAAAGTTTCAAGACCCAGTATCGATCTTGCTTTCCTACACTTTTATTACTCATCCTCGTTATATGAACAAATCCAAGTTATAGTAACATATTATTGAGTAGCATAATCAGCCTACAATGTTCCCACTGCTGGGACACAGGCCTCCTCTCTGTGAGTGGGCCGTAATCCACCTCGCGGGCCCAGTGCCGGTTGGTAGATGTCACATGTCTTTGAATTTTTGGTAACGATGTAGCGCCTGTCAGAGCTTGAACCCACGACCGAGTCGGGGCCGTTACCGCTGAGCCACCACTGCTCCTATTAATGAGTACCTAATCGATTGTTATATATTCGCTATGGCCACCTACTACGTTTTACTTTCAACAGTTTATCTCTGAAGACTTACTATAAAACTACTGTGTTAAATGAATAAGGAAATATGCTCGCAAACGTGTTCCGCATTTGAGTGTAATTTTATTATCACTAGTCATGCAACTCGTGCACGGGACGTAATGAAACAATATCTATTTCGTATCAGTGGTGTCTTCGAATTTGTATCGTGATTAGAAATAAACGCATGATTCTTTAGATGATAAAGATCATATGTTCATGGGACATGCAAATTACCCTTATGATCGATGACCAATGCAAAGAATTAATCAAAATCGCTACACTTGCCAGGTGGATTACTGATTTCAGAAATGTATTTTTTAAGTTAACATACTTCGAAGTTTCATTGTACATGATTATACCTTATTTATGGAAATCATTTGCCTACATTTTTCCTAAGATTTATATTTAGAAACTGTCTGTTTCACAATCATGAATATAAAACTATCAGGACTACAGAAAAATATTGGTAACCTAAAGTTCACTCCAATATTTGCGTTGTCTTATCTGTCCTAACGCTTTCTTGGCCTATTGCCAAGGTCCGCAGCGCTTGAAGAAGCTATCTGCTCATGTGCATGTTATCTAGAACCATATGATCCGCTTCGTTGTCCACTTTATGACTAATTTCTAGTTTTAGAAAGGACGACTGTTGTGTTTAATCTCACGTACCCCTTGCGGCGTTTTTCCACTAACGTCCTGATCATTGTCAGTCAGACAAGACATTTAGACATTCAATGGTTTATTTAAAAACGTTGCTTAAAGATAAGTATTATTAGCGACTGTTTAATCATACATTTTTGGCGTTTAAATGTCTCATAACTTTAAGTAACGTTTAAAGAATGTCGGAATATTGGAAAAACGCCCTTATCAAAAGAGAAGTGCCGTTATCTGCAATAATCAATTCGCTTTAGAGTTTCTTTACCTAGCTATAGACGATATCCGACAGTTTTTGGTCATAAAAGATACTGCCAAACTTCGGGCCTTGTTTGGAAACAGATACAGAAACTCCTGCATAATGCAGCTGTGTACTGCAAACACGACGCGGATTTCAATTCAATCTCTGTATTAGTATATATCTGTATTATTTAATTACTCTTACTTAATACAATGATAACAATTAAAAGATGAAACCACACTGTATGAACAGTGTATTTGTTTGTGATAAAAGATTATCTTATACTCACTACGATGTGATGCGGTAATACAATATTATTAATGAGTGAATCAATGAGCCATCAAAATTTTATAGGAGCGATCAATACCGACACAACAATATACTATTGTAATTTTAAATAGGTGATGCTAATGTAGGTAAATGTTATAAAATACAGTCCTTGGCATAGAAAAAGTCACCTTATTTTCATACATAGTGGAGTTAATTATGTGAATGCATTGTGTACTCTGCAGTTTAAAGGTTTGGCTTTGGAAGAGTTATAACTTTACCCTTAAGCTGGAAATAGACGACGTCGAATGTTCGCACACAGCTCATACAGAGTCGTGTTTGGCACAAACCGCCATAACATATGAAATGTTTTATAATAATAATAAATTACTTAATCATCATTTAATAATTTATTTATTTTCACTTCAAGACACAACCCTGACTCTTGTACTAGCAGTTCCTCCTGTACACACATTCACAAGAGCCAAATTATTATTTATTTATATATTCTTTATTGTACACCACAAAAATATATAACAAAAGACAATAACAACCACTACAAAATATACAATGGGCGGCCTTATCGCTATCCGCGATCTCTTCCAGGCAACCTAATTTAACCTTTATTATTTATTTGTAGTAATTTCAATAATCTTCTACTTAATAAAAATCAATTCATTCATTCAGTGACAGACAACGCACAGCTCGCACATACTAATCCGCTGGAAGGAAGGATTTTTGAAAATTCATCTCCTAAAGGGGAACTAGAACTAGGGATGAAAGTTTGAACGGAATTTTGTAATTATTGCCGTTGGGAAATCCCGTAAGACGGGCGCGCGGCTTGTATGTAACAAACAGAAAGGAATGAATCGGTAACATTAGTACAGAAACCTTAGTAACACTTTGTTAGGATGAAGGATACTGTATGAAACAATATTAATGCTACTAACCTTCATGCTATCCTCTTGTGGTTGGGCAGAATTGCAACTAGCTACTGCACAAATTCCAGCAGTTTAATGCTGTGTGTCAAGACCACAAATGTTTTTTAATTATTATAATAATAATTACTGCCTCTGATGGACATGAGTGTCGTTCTTATCATTGCAAACAGTCATTAATATAACTTGTTTTTACGGTTTTTTAGAGAATTGTTTGGTTTTATTATATAATGCCCATAATTAGTTCCTGTAAAACCAGTTCCTCAATAGTAAAATCAATCAATGGAGCTTATAATGTGTATTACGTATTATTATAAAGCAAAATCCAACACAAACAGAAGAGGCGGTACGGACGGTAAATAACTTATCTTTCAGTTGTTCTTTTAGTTTATGCACGAGGAATTTCAGCAGTCCTGATTAAAAATCAAAACAAACTAATGACATTTATATTTGCCACTCAACACCATAGAGATTTGATGACAGGTTTTTAAATTTAAAAGTAGTTCGAATTACGAGCGAGAATAGTCTTCGGAAAAAATATCAAACCTGTTTACAAATAAACAGTACATACGCGAAACTATCTAAGCATGGCCCATTTAATCACACCGTTTATAAAGTCTACACTAATTTACTAATTTAATAAATACAACTCATGTTTGAGTGGAGTGTTCACTGAGAATATTCTACACCTAATAATATATTTTAAAAGAAGTTCCACGTGACAGCATGAATTACCTTCTTTAGTGTTAACTTTAATGTTATGTTAATGTTCATTTTCAATACGTTTTCCTTGTCTCGGTAAAGATATGTCTTATTGTTATCATTGCTCACATACATAATGTACTATCGATCCTAGATGTTTGAAACCGAGATAAAATGTTCGGTTGTGAGAAATGCACTTATCTATCATGTGTTTCGCTAGAACAATGTACCTATTACATGATGTATTGTTGTGTCTTTGTGAGAAATTGTTAATTTTAACGCGTACCTAACAAAATAAATTCGTCATTACTCTCATTTACGCGAATGGCGACAAATAATATGCAGGGTTACTTAATACCCATCCATGTGACATAATATGCTATGCCATCGAACGTCCAATGGCAGACTTTTATTTACTTTACATACCAAATTGCGGGGCTATACAGTAGCTAATCATTACTTAATTTTAAGTAACGTTTATAAATAAATCCCTCCGTGATTACTCTTCAAGATTCTGATAGCCCTTAAACCACTGAATATGATCGTGAGTAACATTTGAACATGCTCTCCTTATTCCTAAAGGCGGGTCCAAACCAGCGCACGCACTGTTCGTCGGTGCGGTTCGCGTGCATCTTAGGAACATAATATGGACACCTTTGGACATGTTCGTAAGCGGTTAGCGAATAGTTCGCGGGCAAGTAAAATGTCCTCTCGTGGATACGAATAGTACGGTTTGCGTGCATCTTAAGAACATATTATGGACCCGCCTTTAGGCATGTCTACATTACAAGCCCCCAACAAAAATCTGAATGTACATGGTACATACATAAACTCACGCCTTTTTCCTATGGGGGTAGGCAGACACTACAGCACGCGTAGCATGACAAACATAGAATAGTATATTATGCAATTAGTGAATAAAGGACGGATTTAAAGCGAGGGCCATAGATGTATCACGAGCAAGTGAAGGATTCTATCGATTGAATCACGACCGAAGGGAGATGATCATGATGATTGAATCACGAGCATAGCGAGTGATTCAAGTGTTAGAATCCTGAACGACGCGAGTGATTCATGGCCCTCGATATAAATCCGTTTCATTCAAGAGTTGCATACTATACTTTATACCATGACTACGAGAAAAAGAACTTGCAACTTCGAGTATGTTATTATGTCAATATTATGCTTTGTTTTTATAGTACACCGTAGTATAGAATACGTACTCCAAAATGTCGATGACTTCTTTTTCTTCGAAAACTCATTAAAATAAGTTAGGAAAACATACTCTGAAAATGTTCCAGAAGCTTGATTTTCATTGTTCCATTTGCAAAACTCATCGTAGGCTTTGATGTAAACCAGCCGAGATTTGTTGGGTAGCAAGTTTTCTACTATATCGGCCGCCCTTTCATCACTTGAATGCATTTTCAATCGACTTATTATGAAGTAACACTAAACTTTGTGTTCATACAACTTACAGTATTTAAAATAGCTTCAATTTACTAATGACCGCAAAGAACACAATAGATTTTATTCTTGCTAAACTCCTTGTCGAAAATGTCAACCAATCACATGGGAGTTTGTATCGAGTTTTTTTTCGCAAGGAGGTTGTACATTATTGAGATGGAGTTCGAATATATTGGTGTGTTCTAAATTCAAACACCAAAACAGTGACTAAAAGTGCTTTTTATTCACTGTTTTCAGTGAATGAAATAAGCTTTTTAGGGGGGGAATGGTATAAACGAGTTTTCTACAGGTTTTGTCGACGGAAGAATAGACACAATAACAGATTGTGATTGTTTATCTGTCATTTTGTATATTCTTCGTCGACAAAACCCGTTTCTATGGTGGTCAATGTTGGTCATGGTACGCGTGCTGAACAGCATTGCTAGAAAGACAAAAATCATAACAATACGCAACAATAATCATAGAAAACTGACATCATCATAGTAACAAACATTACCACCGATCAAGATTGACAATTATTGACTAAATTATGTTATTTTCAACAGAATGGTGAATGGCACAGTTCGGGCCGAGGTTCAAGCGTCGCGGGCACGGCGCGAAGAAAACAAAGCTTCCCTGCACGAGCCCAGCCCCTTATGGCCGTAGACCCACCCGCCACCAACACACAATGGCCACAAACAGCCTCTGAGAATGTAAGTTATTTATCATGAGTAACTGATGGACATCAAACATAATAGCTATACCAATTATTTTTTTATTTTGTTATCATCGTTTCCTTAGGCTTCAGATTAAACAGATTCACCATTTTTTTCTAGAAACATTAGTCATCTTAAAAACGTCGTCACTTTATAAGGCTTACTAACTAATCCTAACATCGTATCATTCCTGTATGCAGCAGGAACCACCAGAAGCATCATCAACACCAGGCGGCGCAGGCTCCGCTCGCTCAGGGCCTCGCGTCGAACTATCTTGCAGTAACTGCGGTACACACACCACGACAATATGGCGGCGCGACGCGCGCGGCGAGATGGTCTGCAACGCGTGCGGACTGTACTTCAAGCTGCACGGAGTTCCGCGACCTACGGCTATGCGACGCGACACTATACACACGCGTCGTCGCAGACCGAGGCATGATGGCAAGCACACTAAGAGCAGTGAGTGGACAACAATCGATTCACATCCTCGTTTCCAATTGATATTAAAGTAATAAAAAAAATCATACAGACGAATTGAGAACCTCCTCCTTTTTGAAGAACACGTGTTAGGGCATAAATAGAACAGATTACGTGTGACTCCGGAATTTTAATTTGTCTGACTGTGGTGTCTTGTTTATACCTTTTTAGTCGTAGTTGGGTTTTAGTTTTTTTTTTTTTTTTTTTTTTTTAATTCTTTTGCGGTTATAATATATATATTTTTGAAATGTGCTCATTAAGCCCTTTCATTTGATACCCAACCTGGTACGACTAAACAATTTTTTTTTTTAAGTTCCTGACTTTATGTCGTTTAGAGGGCGCCATTTTTAATTTAATGTGACGTCACATAGCCTATAACCAGCGGACGATCAAGACGCTTCCAACGATACCTCACTTGACAAATTGTGATGAGTGGTTTAGAAGATATGAGGGAACAGATGAACATACATACATACATACATACCGGTCAAAATCATAACCCTCCTTTTTTCTTCGCCGTAGTCGGGTAAAAATAAATATCAACTTTTTGCGAGAGTAAATTCAGTTGATTTCATTTCAGAACAGTTTTAACAATTGTTTTTTTAAATATTTTCGTCATCTTGGATTTACATTTTTAACCTTACTATCCACTTTAGTACCCATGAAAACTATGAAAACGATACCCATGATGAAAATTTTCGCAGCCACCATCTTGGATTTACATTTTGACCAAATTATTTATTCTAGAAGACAGTCGCAAGTATGAACGCTTTTTCGCGTGACGATTTCTGCCAGATTACTCCTACGGTAAGCAGCGTTAAAGAAATTCGTTAAAAAAAAAAATTACTTACTGCTACTTCAACGTGTCGGCGGGCGTGTCGGTGACACGAACCCATAAGGAAAGCGGGTGGGTCATACCGTTAAATTTGGAATAATAAAGCATCAAAATTATTGCAGAATCTCGTCGCGCCGGCAGCGGCGGCGGGGCGGGCGGCGACACGTGCGCGGCGGGCGACGGCGCGGGCAGCGGCGGCGAGGGCGCTGAGGAGGCCGTGCTGGCCGCGCTGCGCCGGCAGCTGCAGCCGCACCTGCTCGCGGCGCTGCACGCGCACACGCGCACTGTGCGGCCGCATCGCGAACAGGTACGTCATATTATTGTAACTATACTACGTGCTGGCCGCGCTGCGCCGGCAGCTGCAGCCGCACCTGCTCGCGGCGCTGCACGCGCACACGCGCACTGTGCGGCCGCATCGCGAACAGGTACGTCATATTATTGTAACTATACTACGTGCTGGCCGCGCTGCGCCGGCAGCTGCAGCCGCACCTGCTCGCGGCGCTGCACGCGCACACGCGCACTGTGCGGCCGCATCGCGAACAGGTACGTCATATTATTGTAACTATACTACGTGCTGGCCGCGCTGCGCCGGCAGCTGCAGCCGCACCTGCTCGCGGCGCTGCACGCGCACACGCGCACTGTGCGGCCGCATCGCGAACAGGTACGTCATATTATTGTAACTATACTACGTGCTGGCCGCGCTGCGCCGGCAGCTGCAGCCGCACCTGCTCGCGGCGCTATATTCTGTTCTATTTCCATTGGTCACGATTAAGCTATACTTTCATGTTGGTTATACTTTTACATGCCGAATTACTGACCCAAAGGAGGTCCACGTCCGCACATAGTCACAGACAGCTATTTATAATGGTGTACACTGTTAACAATAAAGATATAAATAAGTTACTGTTACTCCTGCAATTCACTTTGTTACTCCTGCAATTTTCTTGTAGTAAAGGAACTCCGAATCTAGCCTGGAATGTTTACTGAAAAATAATGTTTGTTTCAACAATCTATTCTAGTGGCATCCTTAAAATTTCTGGATCTCTTCTGTCTCTGCAGTCCCTTCTTATTTCGATACTGACAAAAATAATGAAAATTCACGCGACAGATATGTAAACAGCCTCTACCATCGCAGGTCGGCCTGAACACTCCCGAGTACGACGAGGCGCCGCTGAACCTAGTAGCCAGTCACGTAGCCGCCGCCGAAGAATCGCACTGACTGCCTCTGTGATAGCCACGCAACTCTCGCCACCACTCACGACGCAGACACCGCGTATGACACCCAAACACATTACATTGTTTCCTTACAGAGCATTGCGTGTATCCTGTATCGATAGCTTCTCTTCCAACCTAGATATACAGAGTGGTCCCGCGAATGTTTCACAAAAGTAGAACAATTACAACACTTTTGAAAAACAGTCGCCGCAACACTCAGTCGAAAAGCAATATAAAATTTATAGAGTTAAGTATACATGCAATAACATTCTTGGTATTATATAGTACTAAATATCTATTTAGTGATAGTTCAGGCCAGTGTTTGATGACAATAGAGGGAAATATATATTTAAAATTGTTCATTCCTTTCGTCCGGTCGTCATAGTATAATGAAAATGTGAATTATTTTTATAGGAGATCATACATTTTTCATAAACGATTCTCACTTAGCACTTTATTGATGGGTTTGGCTTTCCAAATAGTATATCAAACGACCGGTTGAATTTCGGAATGACAGTGCGACTAGGGGTTTTCAACTAGGGCAAATGATTTTCGACGACGTTATAAATTTTCGCATAGTTTTTACTAGAAACTGATAAAAACATGTCTCTAGTTTTAATCATGCAACTTTCGTAGTCGACAGTCTTATGTCCTATTCAAAGCTGATCGTCTATAAAGACAATATACAAAAACCAGGGCATTACGCATTATAACTTCGTTATTTGGTCGCGGGAAACAATATACATTCATTGTATTAGTGCCTATTTAATGTATAGGAAAGAAAATGGTACCACAGTGAATGTTATGCGAAAGAATACTTTCCGTGTGTACATATTTTCTTACCATGTGATATGTATGATTGTTGGTCATGCATGTGAAAGCATCGTGCAATTTGTGATATGGCAGCTCTAAATAATCCAAACATGGGATTAATTCTAGCAGCCGTATGAAAATTTTTCGGGTTTGTTCGTTAAAACTTCGCACAGGCGCCGAATTCGATCTGTAATTATAAATCTCAAAAAGATAATGACACTATGATATCGGGTTTAATTATAGTAAGCCTTGCCTTAGAATGCTCTCTTTGATATTATTGAAATTATATTTACGGTTACCTATTGCAGGACGCAAGTATTCTTTTAGTTATAGGTCATATTGTAAATTTTATTGTTTACGTAGTAGTTGTAATGCTTAAATTCAGTAAATTATAAGTGTCTAATTTATTTCCCATTTCGGTCAGTATTTACAATGTAAGTATTTTTTTTATTTCTGTCGAGTATTTTTCTTAGTTAAGGTAACGAAATGAGAAGAAGCAATAATGACAAGCAAATGTGATTCTGGAAATATTGGAATTCCAGAAATCATTAATACCGTAGGGTTGGTAAATTAAATTGTAAGTCATACAAAGTTACTTTTGGAATTATAAGAAATAAATATTTGGTTTACCATGCTTTTTTGCATTATCTTAAATTAGAACATTTCTAAACTAAAAAACTTTCGAACATAACCTTTTCACAAATCTGTGAAAAATAGTTTACTCATCTCATTAACATTATATTTTTATGATGTTGCCTTTACACATTACTAATAAAAACCTGTCACTTTGGCATTATTAAAATAGATATGTACATCATAGGTAAAAGAATTATTTTAAGAATTATTTTTTCAATCCATATAATATTGGGCATTTTTGGTCGTTAAGCGTTAGAACAAACCATTTAACAGAAACGTTGTGGCATTATATTGAGTTAAAATCTACCGGATTCACCTCATGATGGTCAGTGTTATGTGTATATTTATAGCAGAAAGCATTTACGTTATCTGTACCTTGAACTGGGCTGTTTTGTTATTGCTTCCATTCGACTTATTTAGCTGTGAACTCTGTGACCGTCCTTTACTTGACGTCTCTACTTAATTTAGTGTTAGTTCGTTTAATTATCGAAACCCCACGGGCCAGTAAAATACAGCAGTCTATGAGACATTGTGATAATACTTAGCTAGACAAACTCAGCTGTAACGAAGCTGAGACATCTGAGCGTGTGATTCTATTGCAGCTAACCTTCAATGTTACGTCAAGCTTATCGTATTTAAAAGCTTTAAAAATTGAGATTATTTATTCATTCTTATTGGGATCACTGTATAGTTGTCGGTGTAGTGTGTACCGTTTAGTATTGCTTACGTTTATTTCGGAGTAGCAGTCTACCTTGACAATAATGTTTCATTCGCTTTTATAATGAAACTATGAACTTAAATTCTAAAACTGTTTCGCTCTCTAATTAACTTTAGCTCTCTTTATGATGATATTAAATTGAAACTCAAAACATTTATCCTTGATAATTTTTGAACTTGATATAGTAACTAGGGCGTGTTTATTTTTCTAAGAGTGTATCTTTGATCGAATTTTATCTCGAAATATTTTTTTATTTAAATTTGAGCCAGAAATAATGGTGACGATTCAATAGTTTGATATTTTTTCGAATTTGATTGTAATTGTGAGTATACCATTTTGATTCGTTCTTACATAGGATAATATACACAGAATCTCATCGACGCTATTAAATAAGGAGTAGGTGGTTGTTGCTTCAATGCAGGCCAGTTGTTTGTGGAATGCGTCGCAGTGTCGGGATTCGTGTTATTAAAATTAGCGTACGTAGGAATATTGAAATAATCCTCGTACATGGATCGTTATGACAATTATAAATCTCCACTAATATTGCTGATTGCAGTAGTGACACAGTATTATTTTATTGAACTCTACTCTGTACATTTGTCTTAGGTTTATTATTTTTGTATTTTTTATAGGTTTTATCTAGATTGACGTACGAATTTAAATTCTTAATTGTAGTTGTCGGTGGTAGTGGAATGTTTGGTTAGATATTCTCACTGGAACATCGTCGTCTCCTTGCTGCAAGACCAACTCTTTTCGTATTCCTCTGTCTCACTCGATACATATAGAATACAGCTATGATAGATCTTCCAATTTGGTTATTTATTATGTTAGGTTAATGTATGGATATATCGGTATTAAGAGTTGATGAACAATGTATATCGTCATTTAGTTACTAACAAACCGGTTGTGTTGTGTGTGCTTACGCTCTAACAAGCATGTGTTTGTGATTTTGTTTTTATTATCACGTCTGACAGAGCTGCAGACAGTACCAATACTGTTGTGTATTATTATAATTTATGCTGGAATATGGGCTTCGTATTCATATCCTAGGAATTCCATTCGACATTGTATGTAACATCATTTTTCGAAGATTAAAGACTGACGAACTCTCATATTGTCTTCTGTTTTTGTATTCTCTCTCACGTACTATTTCACTCGAATTAAAATGATTAAATTAATTATTCGAAAAATGATAATGTAAAAGTATTTTTATTCATTGTGATATATTTTGTTGGAGAATGTAGATGTGTGTATCCGAAAAGCAATAACATTGTGATAAGTGGTGATGAACATTGTATGTTAAACTGAACAGTAAATTCTGAATAATATAGAATGAATATTGTCAATTATATAATATACTCGCTGGACGAGTGAGCTCTCAGTCTATTGTGATATAGTTCGAGCTAGCTTCGAGTAATGTTATGATAGCAATCAATTTGACGAAAGCAATAGACCAAGATGGTCCAGTAGCCTTATACTATAATCCAAATTAAATATAAGAGCCGTAGTTATACTTAAGAAAACATGTTGTAATTACATAGATACTGCGAACTCACTCGTCCAGTAGCAATCCTTTGAAACGATAAGCTCGTCTTTAATGTCAAATTTCAACTCGTCTATCTATAAGCAGATATAAGTCTGCAAACAATTTTCTTCGTAAAGACGTATTTATATAAATAATGTAAAGCAATAATTTCCAATATAGAAAGCTTGAAGGACCATTTGTTATTGTTGTTGTCAAATTACATAACTGTATTTATCGTAAGTTTCAGCATAAATTATCCGTTTGAGATTGTTTAGTGTGAACACGTGGCCGGAATACTCATTGTGAACATTAGTTATTGTTGTATAGATGATAAATAATGTGACTTACGCAGGGATGGATACTTAAATTATTACAGTTTTAACTGATATATTGGCTATGTAGTGAGTAGAATATTTTTTTACAAATAAATTATAGCAGCTATGGTTTTGTTTTACTTTTTAAATTATAAATTTCTGTTACTCACTAGCTGACCTGTCTACAAGACTACACGCAATATACAAAAACCTTTTACCAGAGACAGTAAATGAAGGTGAAAACTTGAATAAAATCCGTTCAGCTCTTTTTCACCGACTTCTTCAAAAAGGAGGAAGTTCTCAATTCGACTGTACCTATGTTTCTTTTTTGTATGTATGTTACTCGATTGCTCCGCCAATTATGAATCGATTTTGATGATTCTTTTTTTGTTTGTTAGGTCATGCTTCAGAGGTGGTCCCATATAAATTTTATTAACTTTGCTTGCGTAGTTTTTTAGTTAGCTTCAATATTGCATATTTTTCCCACTTAGTGTATGTAGACGATATATTGTTTGACTCCGTCACTGTTATTTACATAGCAGGTAGAGGTATTCGAGTTTGTGTGGGGTATGTACCACAACTAAAAAGTAAAAAATAAAAACTTTTACAAAAAAAAATCGTAAGTCGGTGGCAAATAACGAAAATTTAAAATCAAAGACACCGACTTCCGAAATTAAAGTTATTTTTCACTTTATTTGGAAGTCTGTTTTTTTTTTGTAAAAAGTTTTTTGAGAAGAGCTTTTTTGCATGCAAACAAACAGACGTTTTACTATGTAGTCATACATTTTCGGTGTAATGAACAATCTTCACACACATTCGAAGGAAAGGTACAAAATAAAAATACAAGACATAACTTAATTACATTTATTATTAATTCTTACACTCTAAATCCTAAGTTACAGTAACAATAGGTCGTTTGACTGCTTGTCGTGCGCGTCTCCGCTTGTCTCTCTTGCGATTCTCCGTGAATGCTTCCCTGAACAATTGCTCGCTGTCGGCCGCCTCGGCTTCGCGACGTAACCATTGAAGGGCGTGCACGTTGTAGCCTACCATGTCCTGGCAAGTAAACAAGACAATTATTAAAGGTAGGTGTGTGTTACAATGAGGCATTGTGGCAGCAGTCTTAAGATAATCTAGTCTGATCGTGTACTCTCTGATACACAAAACAAACAAAAAAAATCTCTTCTTTGCTTTTAAATTTTCGTTTTTTGCCACCGACTTCCGAAATTAAAGTTATTTTTTAGTGTTTTTTTTGGAAGTCCGTTTTTTTATTTTTCATCTTTTTGTTTTGGTAACTACCCCACACAAATTCGAATACCAGTACCTGCTATGTAAATAACAGTGACGGGAGTCAAATAATATATCGTATATATAGACAAAGTGGGAACAAATACGTAATATTGAAGCTAACTCAAAAACTACGCGAGCAAAGTTAATAAATTTATATGGGACCACCTCGGAAGCATGACCTACCAAACAAAAAAAGAATCATCAAAATCGATTCATAATTGGCGGAGTAATCGCGTAACAAAAATTAAAAAAAAAACATACAGACGAATTGACGACCTCCTCCTTTTTGAAGAAGTCTGTTAAAAACCAGACGAATGGCGTATGACGATAGTATGTGCACCAGATCAAAGTGGTTTTATATTGGCGGCACATCGGCCCGTCACAATCTCGGGGCGAGTTCTAGCGGTCGCGCCGAACTACTCGAAACCTCGGTGGCCGGGATGATGGCGCTCGAGTGAAGTAAATAAATTAACGTACCGCTACTTCAGCGGTGGACAATATGTCCTTAGATTTGGTAAGAAGAATTGTGGAAACTTCATTTTTAAGGGCAAGCAAATGCAAGATCATTATAAAGTCTTAGTTTTAGTTGTAGTAGTTTACATAAGTACGCCGCCTTAGTCGGTCAATCTTGCCGTTATCTCAACACAATTAACAAGTTTCTAGCTATCGCTTCGACATAACATCTGTCAAAAGTACCTCTCATTCACTCTGATCACGACATGACTCATTCTGATCATAAAAATTGCAGGAACGTTGCGATATTACACTATTCATCAAAAAAAGTATGAAAAAAAAAAACAATTTCAAAACTCACTCGCAACTCATTCAGCCGCATACTCGCTTTAGCCTGTATCTGTATCATGTGCTTCAACAGCGCCTGGTTCGCTACAAGCGGCGCGTGGTGTATCTTCAGCAGGAATATCGCGAGACGACAGAACAGCTCCGTGTTGTCGCCGCGGTCTAACAGCTTGGGCAACATCTTCACTATGTCGCATGCTACGCTGAACGGAATGAGCAGGAGGGCTTCTTCTAAGTCACTGGAATTATAAGCGAAGGTTAGGTTCTAGTCTGCCAGAGTTGCGGGAAAGTCCGAAAGGAATCCTTGGAAACAGGCAACTGAAGGAACACGGGTGGGTTTTAGTGAGTAAAAGTCTGACACTCCCTACCGCTCCGCCCAGAGCGGGAGAAGACATTTGATGATTTCCCAACCTCAAAAAAAAAAACAAAAAGGTTAGGTTTTAGTACTACGACATTTGTCGACGATCGATAAATTTCGTGGCTAATGACGAAAATTTATCGAACTTCAAGCATGTCGGGCGTGCTAATGGGGCTGCTTGATATAGAGTCGGGTAAGTTTGGCATAGAGAAAAGATACTGCCCAACAAAATGAAGTACATGTTCAATTCTAATTTTACCAACCTCGGCCAGTCGGCCCAAGATCATCGATTAACGATCACCAACCGATAAACAGCCTTTCTGTGTTATTACGCTAACAATATCTATACATACCTAGATCGTATCCTCTTCACAGTTTCTACAAGGAAGTGTTCCGGCGTGGTGCAGTTGTAGGCAGCCATTAATAGTGGCGGCTGAACGAACTGTCCGCGCGCCTCAGTCAACTCGCGTTTATACTCCGCGCCCACGGATAAACATTCCATAATGGAGTCCGCCTGGAAAATATTAAGTAAGATAGTTACATGCACGTCATGTGACTTTTATGTACAATAACATAAGGTTTAAAATACAACATAGCAAAATTATAATTTTCACTTCCCATAACGGTCCTTATAACAAAGATACTACACAAAGGTACTTACAGCTTTTTCTGCTCCAATTGTTTTCTTTGTTGGCATAGTAAGACCGGGCAATCCTGGGACTGGAGCCTGTGAATAAATTCAAAATTCATCAGACTTCTTTATTTATAACAATGTATTTTTCTGAGAGTGCTGGAGTTTGCATGGTTGATGTCAGATGTTGCTAACGGCGCAACTGAGGGAGTCAAGACTCCCTACCACCCTTGAGAAAATACTGAATAGTCAGCTATTCAGTATTTTCATGCAGTGTAGCGCTACGCACATGTAGCTCCCCTGTGGCCAGCCCCTCCTGCTGCTCGTCGGCGTCGCCCAGCACGAGCGGCTCGTCCGAGCGCGCGAACAGGCGCAGCGCGCGGTCGCCGCCGCACGACGCCGCGTGCAGGCCGCCTGCGCCCACGGCGATGTTCCAACATTCGCCTGCGTGGCCCTGGTAGTAAGAAACTTAGTTATTATATCAAGCAAGAGAGCAACTGTTGCGTCCTAAATGTGGATGAAAGGATAGGCAACAAAACCGTGACGTAACAAGGAGGCAACTTTTTGGAAAGCAGTGCGAGGTGTTAGAATGGTCGAGAACTCGAGACTCGCACGAGATTTCATAGCAGGATATTTAAAATAAGAAAAGTGACTTTATGGGTTTTCTAGACCTCACCACCAGTTAGTTGATATAAAGGAAACGTATAATTATAATATTCATGTTTTATTCATGCTACATTGATTCATTTTAAACTTTACCTTCCCTCTTCAGTACCTTGATTAAAACTAATGTGCAAAATCGACTCAAAATCAAAATAATTAAAAGAAAATACTTACATGTAGCGTAATAATATTATCATAACTATCAGCATCCCACTGCTTCACCTTCCCATCTTTCGACGCCGTAAAGAAGTAATGCGTACTCGGCACAAACTGCAATGACGTCACAGAGTCGTTGTGCGCGAAGATAGACTTGTGACAATCTCCGAAGTCCATGCCCCATATCTTGACGTTGCGGTCTGCGGATCCCGTGGCTATGATGTTGGAGTCGTAGCTGATGTCCAGGCAGAGGACGGGGAGTTTGTGTCCATAGAGGGATAGGTAAAACTGTGGGTAGACAGAAATGGGTTCATTTTATTGTCAATTTTTAGGCTATTTTCATAGTCTTTATAACCAGGACATTAAGGTTAAAAATCCATTCTTACACAAATAAAAGTTTACCAACCTTAAAAGTATCAAGAAAGAATATCTTGACAGTAGAATCTAGCAAAGCTACTGCAATAAACTTATTGTTCGGGCTTATTTTAACTGCACAAACAGACTCTTCTAGTTCCAGCGTTCTTGTATGCAAGAGTGAGAGGACCTGAAATTTGAATATGACCACATCAATTATTATCATGTAAGATTTTGGCATTTCACAAGCGCTGGTCAATCATTGCAATTTGAACCTTATGTCAATGACACAAAGGTCACAGAATGCGTGAATCAAAGATAGCTTATACATCCAAGAAAGATTCATTTCTTCGTTACCTTTGCTTTGGATTCTCCCGTCTGGTCTTCTATTAGTTCAAATTGCCATAGTTTGACTGTTTTATCGCCACCACCGGAATAGCAACCTCGCTGCAAGAAAACAAAGATTATAAACAGGTCTTGCTAGAGTTAGGCGCATTTGACTCACAGATTGCTCGATAGACTCAGATATATAAATCTGACAGTGAACACTTGCACGACTCACTCTCTCAGCGCTTATCCCAATTTATTTGTGGTCGGCGCAACATGTCCCTTTCTTCCATACATCTCTATTAGTCGTCATCTCGGTCGTCACCCCCTTTCTAGCCATATCATCTTTCACACAGTCCATCCATCGCTTCTTTGGTCTTCCCCTACTCTTATAGCAATCGACATTCATAGTCAAAACTTTCCTCAAGACATTTTCCTTATTCCTCCGCATCACATGCCCATACCACGACAACCGATTTCCGCACAACTTTTCGGTCACCGGTGCCACTTTCAGACTACCTCTTATGTACTCACTTCTTATTCTATCTAAATTAAAAATATTCTATCTCCCGTCTAGTAGACGGGACCTACAACAAGTATTCTACGGCTAGTCCTACAAAACTATGAACTTACCATGTCAGGAGTGAGTCCGACAGTAGAACACTCGGCGGTATGGGCAGGCACTTGCTCCAGTACTCGCCCGGCGCCTACATCTATCAGTAGAAGGGATCCGTCGGCACATCCCACTAGCGCGTGCCTGTCGCCCGGCGCGAAGCAAATGCTGCACGGACGACCCGAGGGCACCGGGATGGTACGGAGACAAGTTTGTGTTGATCTGTAGATATATTCATAACATAAAAAAGCAAGAAAATCTGTAAATGACTTGATTGGTTCGTTAGAATTTTTCCCCAAAAAATTAAACGCATTTAAATCTATGGAGTGGGAGTCATTTCAACATAAACTTTATGCCGCTCATATACAGCTCAATTTTACACACGCAAATAGTTGTTTATTTTGTAACAGCAACTTACCTGCTCCAAAGTTTGACAGAATCAGCAGAAGCAGAGATTACAGCTAAATTGTCTGAGCTGATAGCCACACATCGCGGCTCTTTCTGGTGTCCAGGTTGTGTTATTTGTTTTAGACATTGTACTGCAAAACAAAACAGAAATGTTGAGTGTACCTTTAAAAAAAAAATTGAATTGTGAAGAATAATCATCAAGTTATAAATAGATTGCAGCCTTGCAGGGCCTAGTTTAGCATTAACGAAATAACTTTTTATTTCATAATATCCCACCTGATAAATATAGAGTAAGGTCGGGCAGGGCTATTTCGACTGTGGGGTAATTTAACTACTGAGAATAATTCTAATACTTAGGTATACTTAGGTAAATATCAATACAGTAGAATTATTCTCTTTAGTTGGCCCGAAGTTATACCAAATCGAACGAAATAAAAGTAAGTATATAAGAGATCAAGCAATATTACTCTGAAAAAAAAATTTGCCACGCGAACTGCATAAAAGCACGTAATTTTATCTACCTACCTTCATTCCCCTCAGCAATTCTCAAACTATGCAGTTCAACAGTATTATTAGCTAAGGTCACGCCAACACGCAACTCTCCCGTGGTACCCAGCAGTAGGGTGGTAGACTTCAACTTGGCCTCCAACTTGATTGATGACAGGCGCTTAACTTCGTCTGTCAAGGTCAGTAGTTCGGGTACTTCCGTTGTATCGGCGTCTGCTTCGCCGGTTTCTTTTAATTTACTGTAATAAAAACAAGTTACTGTGATTGTTGCCTGTTGCTTGAAGTTAAGTAATGATTTACTAACCTTCAAGTAACATAATGAGTTGGTTCTTAACTGTAAGCAATGTTTATAAATAAACCCCATAGTGTTTCTTCTTATAACAGATTGGAGTTAAACATCACGATTTCAATTTTGTTTACTATAAAGGCTGTAAGTACTTATTATGCTACTGAATTTGTCATGTGTCTCCTCTCAATTAGTTAAGACTAGAAAAATATTAAGTGTGAAAATATTCTTGAAAATTGTGAGGCTGGCTCGGTGCAGAATTAGACAAGTTTTTTTTTTTTTTTTGCCTTTTTGTAGTAAATCAGAAAGCATAAAATGGAAAAAATACTTACGCCAATTTCTTCCTTTGTTTCCTGATTCGTTTGTCCATCCTCATCTTAGCTTCATCGTCAGAGCAAAATGAGAACAGTTCCAACAGAGCATCAGTTCCGTGACACGCCAACACACTCTGCCCTGGGTCTGTGGAGAGGCCCACCACGCGGCCTCGCCCTCCTCTCACTAGAGTGCCCACTTGGTGACATTGTAATATCTGCAAATATTTTAAGATGTCAAAGAAGGTTTCATACACTTAGAAGCCTGAAAATGCCTGTTGTCTATAGTAAGTTGTCACAGTGGAGTATGTTTCGAGCAGCGCCGTCTTGGTAGCTGCTAGTTCAGTGTTGCGTGTTGCTTCTTAGCTAGACCATTTATTTACAGTCCCTTTTTTGAAGTATGTACAAGATTTTGAATCAAGCAGTAAATAAATGTCCTTAGCACACATATGATACATTATGTTCTGTGTGTGCTAAGGAACAAGGAAGGCAAAAAACTGAGCACAGTAGTCTGTTCCTTGTTTGCTATATCCTCAGAACTGACTTAATAAAACCACCATTAAAGTTTACTTACAGAAGAGTCCTCAAGATTGTCAGTCTCTTCAAGTTTGACTATTTCAAGTTGCCTAGATAGTTTCTCCTCGTCTTTAACATCAGCTGTCCAGTTCAGTTTCCATACTCTCAACTCCTGGTCCATGCTACCAGTCACTAGGTATCTTTCTTCTTTTAGAAGTACTGCTGACCATACCTTAGAAATATTAAATTGTTATATATGATATTTTGAACTAAAACACAGATGCAATGGGCCAAACCATATAACACACAGATAAGTGTGAATGGTGGGTGGTTGTGGTGTGGTGGTGCTGCGAAGGTGTGGTGTGACCTTTGACCAAAAGAGGGCAAATAAAAAAGAATTTAATCTTTGAATATGATTGATTAACAATTGTATCTGCATTGTGGACTGTGAATCTGAGTTTTGGAATTATTTATTTTTTTGTTTGCAAATAAAATAAGTGTGTATCCATACTTCCATTTGATGTCCCCCTAGAGTTTTGAAGCAGTGCTTTGTCTCGATGTCCCAGAACTTAACAAATGTGTCTTTGGAGGAGCTGATGACACAGTTCTTGCCATTAACAAACAGGACACTGGTTATAACCCCCTTGTGTCCACTGAAGCGAGCTTTACCAGTTTCTGAGACCACATCCCACAGGATTACCTCTGTATCCTGTGAAAAGATCAATAAAATGATTTTGTTATAGTTTTAGGAAGAAAGTTTTCTGAAATAATTAGTTTCCACTAAACAATAAACTAAATATCTCACCTTAGCACCTGACACCAAGCGGTGTCCCTGTTCATCATACTGCAAGCATGTGACAGCAGATTTGTGTCCAGCAAACACACAAACTATTTCATTGTTAACTAGTTCAAATACATTGATGTTACCATCAACATAGCCAACTGCTACGTGGTTACCGCTAGGGCTAGCTGCTATCTGTGATACTACTATGTTTTCTCCTGGTAGAACTTGAGCCTAGGAACAAAATAACACAGTGTACACAGTGTTTTATTAATATTAAATTGACAAGTTTAACAGCTGTTATAACGAAATATTGTCCAAAAACGATGGAATGGTGTACGGTTAAATGTTGGTACGATTGTTTATAAGGTTTTTCAGTCTTACTTTCTCGCCCAGCCTCATATCCCAGATCACAACATGTTCGCATGCTCCAACAGCCATGTATCGGCCGCTTACGCCATTCAAAGACACATGAGCGCTATTACAGTCGGCACTAGCTATCACATTAAAAGTCCCGCTTGGTGCGTAACGTAAATATTGCTTCGTGAGACCCATTTTTTATATTAGTTCTGTTTATTATGCTAACATAACCTTAAATCGAGAACACTGCACACTTGTTTATTATGACATTTAATGAAGGTGTTGCCAACCAATCGGCCAATGTGCCGTGACGATTGACATTTCTAGCACATGGGTGGGGATTTCATAAAAAAAAACACTTTCCACTCGACTGTCTTTGTATGACCACGTGCAGTGAAATATTTGTAAATCAAAAGTTTTACGAAACATAATATAGACTTGTCGTATAATTTACGAATTGAAAGCCAAACGAAGTGTTGAAGAGTGTTATATCAAATTCAAAGAGTAGTGGTACAGGTTAGAGATAGAAGAACAAAACGTGTGTTATGAAAAAAACGTAAACAATCAATTTATTTCATTCTATTTAATTTGACATCCACTTGAATACATTCATTCAAATCAAATCATTCTATCGTATTGTATCGTACCATTTTTTATCTGTGGCGGCTCCTAATCGGTGATTCGGTGATTCCGTATTCCGTAATTATAATTATTTTTACTCGTAGTAGCACATTTATATATCCCCCACTTATTATGTTTAAAAAAGTGTAATTTTCGGAGGGAAGTTCTTAGTTTATTTAGTTGAAGTTTTATTTTTCGTTCTGCGGTAATACATACAAATCTGCCATCAGGTTAATATGTTACTCAACAAAACCAGGTTTATTGTTTTTCTTGTTGATCCAACGTGCTGTCCCTTTCCTTAATTTAATATAATTACATGTGGCGGTCGGTTGGCCGACAAATAAGAAAACGTGCATGACTTTTTGCAGGCTGGTGGGTTTCAATAATAGATCTCGCAAGAGCAATATGGAGGGTACTAACACGTCAGACATAGTGATCATTAGCGGCAACTCGCACCCTGAACTAGCCGAATTAATCGCTCAGTAAGTTTCTGCTCCTCATCCCTCACATATGTACCATTTCAAGGTTTCAAATATTGACCTAGTGTTTGACACTTGCAGAGGTTAAGTAGTTTGACCTCATTCAAAATTTATTGTGTATGATTTTTAATTGAATTAGAGCTAGGTTACTGTCATATCTTTTCTACTGTAATAAGAATAATCTTTCCTTGCAGTCGTTTGGGTGTGAGAAAGGGAGGATGCTCAGTTTACCACAAAACCAACAGGGAGACTATAGTTGAAATTGCCGATTCTATCCGTGGAAAGAATATTTACATAGTTCAGACTGGGACTAAGTGAGTATTGCTAATAAAAAGCCTGATCTAGCAATAGTATAAAAAAATAGTATAAAACAACAATATTTTTTTTAGAAATAATCAAATTCTAAATAATGTTTAAAACCAAGAATTAACCAAGCATGAACTCATGACAAGGCTGCCAGTTTAAATGTTCAAGCATTAAAATGATGGCTTGTAAATATGCTCATACTCCAATGCTAATAAGAGTGTGGTTAATATCTGGTTCTCAGTAATCTGCCGAATGGAATCTCTTATTGTACATTGTTAACTGTCCATTACAGTAGCTTTGTTTTAGTTTCATACAATGTTATTACTGAATGAATAAGAGTATTATGTATTGAGTGTTATAGTAACAATGATTGTTTATTAAACAAACTAACAATAATAGTGCAGAAATATTTAACACATTGCATTAAAAATGTTATGATAAGATTTATGTCCCCCAGCTTTTTGCACACTTCAATCAATCCGCCCAGCATTTTCCCAAGTATGTTGGGGTCGGTGTTTACACACTTAATAATAATTAAAAGTTATTAAATTATAAAGGAAATAATAACAACTCAACATTGGTGTCCTCAAAAACATGAATTTGGTTTTTGTTGATGGTTTATTAAACTTTAATTTTGGAAACTTCGATATAAATTATTGTTAGACCCTTGAACCCTCACTTACACCATAACAAACAAATAATCATAATATTTTTCCAGAGATGTAAACAACAACATAATGGAGCTACTTATAATGGCTTACGCTTGTAAGACTTCCTCTGCAAGGTCTATTGTAGGAGTGATTCCGTATTTACCATACAGCAAGCAATGCAAAATGAGGAAGCGTGGCTGCATTGTAACAAAACTCCTTGCTAAAATGATGTGCAAGTCTGGCTTGACACATATCATCACTATGGATTTGCATCAGAAGGAAATTCAGGGTTTCTACGAGTGCCCTGTTGATAATTTAAGGGCATCTCCTTTCCTATTGCAGTATATTCAAGAAAGTGTAAGTTTATTTTTAGTTTTATAATTTTAATTCTGAAGCTCTACAAGTAGAACAATGTTAGTTCTGAAGAAATTTAAATTGAACTCATTTTAGAGACATGATTTAAATTCTTATTGCTTTGTAGGATCACTAATCAGTCACATTTTTGGCAAAGCAAACACAGTATTTAAAATAAATTACGGCCATAAAATTCAAATGTTCTAACCCAACTCCTTTTAATTTATCTCTCTTGGTATATGTCCAATATCACCTAGAATTCAGAAAAGGTGTTGTTTTCCATTCCAGTCCGCCATCCCACCTGCTTCCTTCATAAGTAATTAAATAATGTCAATTTAGATTCCAGATTATCGTAATTCGGTGATAGTGGCTCGTAACCCAGGGTCTGCTAAGAAAGCCACGTCATACGCTGAGCGTTTAAGGTTGGCCATTGCCGTAATCCACGGAGAACAGAAAGAAGCTGAAAGTGATGAGGTTGATGGACGCTACTCGCCACCATGCTTACCAAAGTAACTATCTTTATTTTATTGATCCTTATAAATCATACCTAACTTATACGAATTAACGGTAACTATGACACTGATAAGATAAGGAGTATGCAGATAAAAATGATACATATTTTTATTAGTGTTAGCACATTTCGATTTAGGTCTCATAACACTTTGAAATGAATGGTCTGATAACCTTATCTTCTAACTGTTGATCTAACCGTGACAGCAAATAATAGGATAATGACACAACAAGCAACTATAAAGCTCGAAACACACACAAGGCAGGTGCGGGGCGGGAGCGATTCGGGCGCGGGAGTACGGCGGGTATAATAAATTGTAATTCAAGGACTTATATTACGACAACACACAGAACGCGTGCGCGGGTCGGGCGCGGAGCGAGCCGGGAGCGGAGCCGCGCCCGCCGCCCGCCAACACAAACAGCGCGGTTCGGGAGCGTGTCGGGCGCGGGAGTACGGCGGGCATAATAAATTGTAATTCAAGGAATTATATGGACGACAACACACAGAACGCGTGCGCGGGTCGGGCGCGGAGCGAAAGCCACGCCCGCCACCACTGACAGCGCGGGGCGGGAGCGGTTGTGCTATTCTATAAAAATATCACCATGAAAACTTAGGAAATTCAAACAGAGTAAATTAAATAAAAAATCATTTCATGCGCCAATATGTTCATTTGTTTTTTCTTTACTTTAAAGTTTTGTGCAAGTCAATTTGTGTCGGGTTTGTATATTTTTGCACTCAGTTTAGTATGTAAATGTTCAAAATTTGCCCTTGACATGTGGAAATATTTATAAAACCGTTCCTCGTCCGTTTCTAATTCTCTTAATGATGATATTCTTCATAATGATGTCTTTGTTTATTAATGTCATGAACCCACAACATTTTCCTTTTTTGCGTTCTTCTTTTTAAAATAAGTATCAATCAATCAATCAATCTTTATTCGTGAACATAGGTATTACAATAAAGGTTCTACCAATGAAATTGGTGTACAAATAATAGGTTTTTAATAGTATTATATATTATTAAATAATTAATCAATTAGGTACCTATAATTTATTCTTATATGAATGCCAATGGTAAATTATATTAAAGGCCTGGTAATGTCATATTTTGTCGCGCCCGCGCTCTGTGTGAACACGATGAACAGCACGGCTCTCGCGATGAAAACGACCCGACCCGATCTCGCCCCGCACCCGCCTTGTGTGTGTTTTGAGCTTTAAAGCTCCACCGACTTCAAATACAAGCAAATTGCATATATGCATAACAATGTACTTTTTTTATTTTGTAGTCGATCACGCACCATGGATGTGTCGGTCGGAGTTCCCGTTCACCCGGCAAAGGAAAAGCCACCAATCAACGTAGTTGGTGACGTTGGTGGCAGAATAGCTATTATGGTGGTAAGTATCCGAAATAAATTAGATGAAATGCAACACATATGGAGAACTTCAATCTAGCTATAAAAGTCTTAACATTAGTTGCAAATCCAAATTAGTTACAAGTAGTACTAAAAAGTTTGAAAGAGACATCTTGGATTGGTCACAATATAATCAATCAATCAAAGCGGCCCAGTTCTGTGTTACGGCCAGTAATAAACCACTTATCCTATTACAGGACGACATGATAGACGACGTCCAATCATTTGTCGCCGCAGCAGAAGTGCTAAAGGAATGTGGAGCTTACAAAATATACGTGCTGGCAACCCACGGACTGCTGTCATCTGACGCACCACGGCTTATTGAAGATTCGCCGATCGACGAGGTCGTGGTCACCAACACGGTGCCTCACGAACTACAGAAGATGCAATGCAACAAGATCAAGACCATAGACATATCCGTTCTCCTCAGCGAGGCAATCAGACGCATTCACAACAAGGAATCCATGTCGTATCTATTCAAAAACGTCACCCTCGAAGATTAGTAATACCTGATGTTGCTTTCCATGTTTTAATGTTAAGTATTAATTAAGTATTATGTTCCTATTTGAGTTTTATAGTTGCTGATTATTATTGGTTTTTCAGAGTACCTACAAAATTGTTATAAACAAAATTAAGTGGTCTTTTAAATCGAAAGAAGTATTCTGCTAACTATTTAGAAACCTATGTCAGTGATTATAAAACTCTTTTATGGAATTGTTATATAATTCCTTGTTTTGTGTATTATTTTGTGTATTTTATTTCTTTAAGTTGCTTTTATTATTATTATGTTTAATTTTAATCAAAATAAAATGTCTATAATACTTGAAACCCGAACAATAGATATGTATCCATATCTTTTACTGCAATTTCAAAGATGTTATGAGGCCAGTCTCACTTTTATCATATTATTTTTCTTGACTAATTTTCACTACATTTTGTTTCTACTATGTTGCATTTTTATTCGTTCTTTTGTGAACTATTAACATGGTGATCCGTACCAAAAATAAAAGGACACACACAAGGGCACATTATTAAAAAGAAAAGTTATAAACTGTATCATAGTTATAGGAAGATTTTTGTTGTACTATGTGGAGGTAATTATTTTTAGGTGTGTTAAGTATTAAATGTATATTCATTAATGATGACTCTTTAACCATAACCAGTAATCGACGTCCTTCCTCACAATACGACTAATGCCGTTTATGAAATAGAAATTATGATACTCGGTATGAACGGACATTTTCAGTATTGAATTTCAGATATACCTTAATTATTCTCTTTGAGAATCTTATTTAAGAATATTTAAGTTATTTAATATTTTTATCAAAACCATATTGTGATACGGAGATGGCCTAGGATGATGCTAAACTAGCGTTTATCAAACGCCCGAATCGTGGTTTAAATTGATATGGACTCTATATCAATTTAAACTACGTTTCGGACATTGGAAATGAGTGATCAACTGATCAGTGATCCCTCATTTCTCACTAGTTCATGCCAACGTGTGGCGAATGTCCTTTCCAAGATGTATCCAAGTTTTAAATTAGTTTTTTTTTAATCAAGCATGTTTATTAATATGCCTTGCTGTCTAAGATAGACTGAAGAGATGACCTTTATTAGTTCCAAATAAAATACGAAATTTCGACCTTTTTATACTTAACAAAATATATATAAAATGTCAATAAGTTGCCTAATGAGCAGTGCTTGTTGGTTCTGCAATGTTTATTATATTAGAAGATACTTCGTTCTGATCTTTATATTTTATAGAAAGAGTGTTATTTAATATGAGTCTGTATTTTTTCTTAACATGATTGTTGATAGGTAATTATAGCTTTTGTGGATGAATTTTAGATGCATGTATGTAGCAATTTGTGCAACTCGATAACGGAGCTATATACTCATAAACTGGGAGATAAAACGAATTACGTTACGTCAATGCCAGAGGCGAAATGAGCGGGCTCAGCGGACTGTCTATATGACCAAATGGTGACGCGTCAGGTGTTATGTCCAGTGTCGGCCGTTGGCAGAAAGCTTGTTGCTACTGTTGTTGGTTGCAGGTGGTAGCAGTGCAAAGAACATTTATTTTGCACCATGCTGAAACATGAATAATAATTGAAATACCATAGATAAATGGGAAATACCTAAAGTACACTTTAACGTGCCGGTCATTGTTGTCTGGCTGACACCTGATGTGGATTCGCCCTCTATGTCCGAATAAATTGTTATGTACAAGATTTAACGTGAGAATTATAGTAATACATAAATTAATTGTATAGATAAAAAAACACCTTTAAAATGTGTACTTCTAAATATAGAATCTATTATAAAAATAAATAAAACTGTGGCATATTTTGATTCGTTTTTCTTTGCATGTTGCATGGTAAGCTAGAAGTTATAGTTAGGTAGGTACCCTTCTCGATTGCCATTATCACTTCTTCCCATGGTGATTCAGTGTGGTAGAACTGGTAGACAAGGAATTTCTTCATTCTACTTATCTCGTCAGCCAATGATATTTTCCTTACATATTATGAAACAAAGTCCTCCGCTGCGTCTGTTTGTCGTCCTGTACGCGATAAACTCAAAAACTACTCTACCAATTTTCATGCTGTTTTCACCAATGGATAGAGTGGTTCTCGAGTAAGGTTTCTTAGTATTTTATTATGTAATAAATAACCGACATCCACGTGGGTGACTAAGTGGTCATCAGCTAGTAAATAATAAAAAGAGGATGTCAGCACAAGCCATTCGGCAATAATAGATCATCCAGAGCTAGTCAGCAGTTGGTAGCGCGGCTATCTGCCCGGTATGAGCCCAGGTATAAATAAAAGTAATTGTTGTGTTACGCCTTTAGACCCTAAAAAATCTAAGGTGGCGTCGGTCTTGTATGAACAAAAACAACCGACTTCCAATAAAAACACAAAAAAAGTGAAAAATACAATTGGCGGAGTAATCGCGTAAAAAACATACAAAAAAAAAAAACATACAGACGAATTGAGAACCTCCTCCTTTTTGAAGAAGTCGGTTAAAAATCATCTTTGATGACCTATCCATTTTATTACCTAACAATAACCCTACACAGTTTACCTACCAAAGTAGGGAATTGATAAAACTCTGATAAGAACCAATTCTGGGTAGGTAAGTTTTTGGAGTTTGGCGGCGCCCATACATTTAGTTAGTAGTTAGTGCTACCTGAGAATTTTCATAGTTAACTATAGCCACTATTTATTGTGGTTGGTATTTAGACCATAGGTTAAATGCACAGAGCACTATATAATACGTTAAATGGTCTAACTTCTAAGGGTTTTTAAAACAAGAACCTTTAGGTATGTAAAGCAACTAAGTTTTCTAGTTACAGTTTTATTTAGAATCACAACGCCAAACCAATTTTTGCGTTCCTGAACGAAGCCTGTCATGCCAATATTGCTGGCGATCTAAAACAATCAATTATTTGTTTAGTATCAATATCCGGAATCCATCTTGAGTCAAGCACCTCTTTTCAGCCTGTTGTCAGCATTTCCTTTGCCTCTCCGCTGGTGGCGCCCTCTATACTTACCGTTGGTACTAAGTATTTTAAGCGCGCATCGGGTGATGGCCCGATTTACCGCCATTATAGCGTCGTTTTTCGCGCCGATAAGTTGTTAGCGTTATTTAAACTTCGCGAAATAATATTACCTATTTAAACTTTGGTAAAACTAATTCAGTTTTAAATTCGTGAAATTTTTTACCTCTCCGTTGTTATTATGGAAAATTCTAATAATAATTTTGAGCCTGAAAATATTAATGACGGCTCATTATCGTGTAAACGGGTTCGTTCTCCGACACCAAGTACAAAAGATAGTGATAGTGATTCTTCTACAAGTAGTGGACCCAGCCCAGAGAAACGCAGAGCGAGAATGGACTCTCAAACCGTGAGTTATGCACAATTTGAGTTCTTATCACAACAAGTGGCCTACTTAACGAACCTTTTATCGAAAAATTCCGACGTTGAGAATACGAATTCTAGTGCCAAAAACAATACGTCCGTTACCACGAACGAGTTAAACCTACGACGACCTGAAAATAACAAACTTCAGATTTTGTCGGAAGTTAGTACAACGGTAAAAGATCCGATTTACCCTAAGGCGAATGAAGCGTTTCTTAAAAAATTAACGGAACTACAGCGTTTTAATTGTGATGATTGGTATGCCGTTCGGTTTTCGGAGGCACAAAAGAAATATTCAGCTACCCCCGGTTTTGTCGAGTTAAATGTTAACGACGAATTAAAGCGTTTTGAATCTGAAATGTTAAAAGAAGATTCACGTTCATATTTATTAGAACGATCTTTTGCTGGATTAACGAATGCTTTACTTTCGCAAAAATATGAATTGCATAGAACATTACAATCATTGGTGGACTGGTCAAATGAGGCTAGAGAAACGTTGACACCCAACACGTTATTCGAAAAAGTGGAGACATTATTTTCGAAAGAATCTGCGTATAGTAAGGTTACCGACGACTTGTTACAAATAGTGTGCGGTCGTAGAGCCGATTTAATAAACATACGTCGTGAGGCTTTGTTGCGCCAGATTTCCGAAGGTTTTCATCGCGATGTGTTACATAAAATTCCTCCTAGTACAGAATCACTTTTTAAAGACGAGGCAGTGCAAACCTACCTTCAAAAAATTGGAGGGGTGGATAAATTAACTGTATCAACAAAATCAGTACCTCAAACTTATTCTAAAGATAATTTTTATCAAAATCAAAAACCGTCGACTAGTAAGCAAGCTGATGATCGATTTTTTCGTCGTGACAACTTCAATAAGAGACAAAAACATGGCTCACACGTTTCACAACAAAACAAAAACCGAGCAAGTAACCATCGAGCCAAACCTAAGGGAAAGAAATCGCAATCGCAAGCTTTCACTAAAAACAAGCGTCGCGAATGACTGTCGGACATTTCAAGGCGGCTGTCTAAAGCAATTTCAGTATGCTTGGAGCAACCTAGGTGCGCCAGACAAAATATGCCGGCTGTTAAACGGTGCACGCATACCTTTTATACTGAAACCGCCGCTAATATTTCCGAGTCCCACGGTTCTGAAATGTTACAGAACCAAAACATCTCCCAATATGACCATACAGATTCAAACATTGTTAGAGTCAGGTGTACTAGAACCTGCGGAACGGACGCCCAGCTACCTTTCCACGTTCTTTCTGGTACCGAAGTCAGATCAGACCTTCCGTCCTATCTTCAATCTAAAGCAACTGAACCGGTTCGTGGTAGCCAAACCATTTCAACTATTCAGTCACTTCCGTGTTCCAAATTTTTTGCAACAACTAGATTGGATGGCCAAACTAGATCTGAGCCATGCATACTTTCACGTAGCCATCGCACAGCAGCATCGCAGGTTCCTGAGATTAAATTATCATCAAGATTTACATCAGCATCAGCTACTTCAAATGACTTGTTTGCCGTTCGGTCTTTCATCGGCACCCAGAACGTTTGCCTCGATAACCAATTGGGTGGCGGAATTCCTGAGGAGTCACAACATCAGGTGCGTCGTATACTTGGACGATTTTCTTCTAGCAAACCAGTCAAAATCGCAGTTGGAAGACGACATCGCATTCACGATAAAGATTCTGCATTTACTGGGCTGGAAAATCAACTTCGAAAAGTCTGTACTGGCTCCGACGCAATGCCTCGAGTTTCTCGGCATAACATGGGACACAAAACGCAACGCAAAGTCCCTGTCGGAGCCGAAGTGCTTATCGCTACGCAATGCACTTCTCCAACAGCTCCAGACAAGCAAGTGGTCCCTCAAACAGTACCAAACTCTAATGGGGAGACTCAACTTTGCAACGTTTGTGACTCCAAGAGGTCGCCTTCACTGTCGCGCTCTGCAATACTACAGTCGACAGCTGTCGGTGAAACACCCGTACCGGCTGATACCTATACCTCAACAAGTTCGGTCAGAGATGGAGTGGTGGTGTCAAGCTATAGGAAAGTCGATGCCGATCCACTTGAGTTCGGTGACACACCTATTGACTACAGACGCATCAGATATCGGATGGGGGGCACAACTCAGCGATACAAATATGGTGGGAACCTGGACACATTCACAAAGGGCATGGCATGCCAACAAAAAAGAGATGTTCGCTGTTTACGCAGCTATACATCAGAACCAACAGCAACTCCAAAATGCACAGATACTGCTGCAAACCGACAATCGGACAGTGGTCTCATATATAAACAAGGAGGGCGGCACAAAATCCAAGAAACTGCTCCAACAAACCCGACAGCTTCTTGCTGTTCTAGACAAACAGAACATTCATCTGACAGCACATTATTTTCCGGGCAGATTCAATGCGGAGGTGGATGCTCTTTCTCGGCAGAAGGCTTGCCCAGAGTGGCACCTCACGAGGACAGCAACAATACAAATCTTTCGAATGTGGGGCACACCGGAGATAGACCTCTTCGCATCGAGAGCAGCGCACATAGTACCAAGGTACGCATCATTGGACGTGAACGATCAGGAAGCACAACACCACAACGCTTTTTGTCATCAGTGGCACTACGACCTAGCTTGGTTGTTTCCGCCACCAAATCTGATTCCCAGGGTTCTCAGACACCTGAACCAAGCCAGCGGAGACTACATATTGATTGCCCCGAAGTGGAACAAAGTATTTTGGCAAGCCGATGTTCAACGGCGAGCGAGACGTCCCCCTTTTCTAATTCCAGATCTAGCCCGCACTCTGATAGACACCAGAACTGGGACGCATCCGCCGCAGGTGCAAGACCTGCACTTGGAGGCATGGCTGATTTCGGGTGGCCAGATATTTTGACGGACTGGACGAATCAAGAACAAAAACTCCTTATGTCAAGCTGGAGAGGCTCCACAATCAATACCTACAGACCAGCGTGGCGAAGATGGAAGCAATGGTGTGAGTCGCAATCAATTAATTACAAATACCCTAATGCGGATCAAGTAGCTCGATATTTAGCACATTTACACTGTGATGTAGGATTTGCTTATAGAACTATTTTGGTACACAAATCTGTTATTTCAACTTTCACACACTTAACATCAAATATTGATTTGTCGTCAAATTTCTTTATAAAACATATATTAAAAGCTATAGCTGTCGCACGAGAGAAAACTGCTAACCCACCTATTTGGAACCCTAAAGTTTTATTGCAATACATGAGTACATACAGTTTTGATGAAAATAATATATTTCATGTATCAAGACATGTGGCTACTCTCTTACTGCTAGCATCAGGCCGCAGGGTTCACGATCTTACGTTGTTGGGAATTGATAGCACTAGTTTAGTGGATGATGATACTTCTATTGTATTATGGCCAGCGTTTGGTTCTAAAACAGACAACCATAACCATAGGCAGTCTGGATGGAGGCTTAGAGAACATCCTGATAAAAAATTAAATTTGATTTTTTGGCTAAGACAATTGATACATATTACTCTAAACCGTAGAGGAAATATAAAACAACTGTTTATTACAGCAAAAGGGGATATAAAACCTGCGTCTAGAACTGTTATTGGCGGATGGGTGAGGTCTCTCTTAAAAGCTAGCGGTATTGATGCAACTCCAGGATCAGTAAGATCTGCAGTAGCTTCTCTCAATTTTGTAGAAAATTTTCCGATTGATCAAATTCTTGCAACCGGTAACTGGAAAATGATTCATACCTTTCAAAATTATTATCAAAGGGAATTGCAAAATGATTCGAATATTCCCAATAATTCTGTATCCTTATCTAATTACTTTGATCCTGTTCATTGAAAGATTACCATTATGTTATATTGTTATATAAGGAGGCTGCAAGCAGTATGTTTTACTTGATTATTGTGATTCATTTACATAATTATACATTATTAATTTTATTAACCCATCTTTTCTTAAATCCCGATACACATTATAGCGTCTTTGGGTTAAGCGCACCAGGTGATAACAAACACATCACTCAAGATGGATTCCGGATATTGATACTAAACAAATAATAGAGAGTTTTACATAAAATAAAACTTACCTATTATTTTTTCATCAATATCCGGAATCCAGGTAAGGTCTACCTGGTGCATCATGAGTTCCATAATGGCGGTAAATCGGGCCATCACCCGATGCGCGCTTAAAATACTTAGTACCAACGGTAAGTATAGAGGGCGCCACCAGCGGAGAGGCAAAGGAAATGCTGACAACAGGCTGAAAAGAGGTGCTTGACTCAAGATGGATTCCGGATATTGATGAAAAAATAATAGGTAAGTTTTATTTTATGTAAAACTCTCTATTATGAGCTTTAGAACGTTGTTAATAAGTTTTATTTTTCCCACGCACTCAATCATTTTTATTTTCAAAAACAGGAATATTGAAATTCCGCGACAGTGAACTGTGCGAGATTTTGCTACAAATATAAATCATACGTTGTTATGTAATGTTTGTAAGAAGAACTGTAGTAATATAGCCATAATTAACAGTATAACAAAACATTAGCAACCCAGTATTTGTACATATTTATAAGATTGAGGTTATATCCCTCAAATAGTTTTTATCCAGGAACTTATAATTATTTTGGCCATGAAGTTACTGAAACAGATAATGTGTGTGTCTAAGAAAATTTGGCTGCAATCGTACAAACGGACTTATGCCAGTGCCAATAGAAATATTTTAAAGCTTAGTGAAAGAGGGATGTATCAGGATATGTTTCCTAATACCGCCGGGTAAGTGTTACAGATGTTACAATAGGTATGTAGGTACATTACTGACGAGTTACGTCTCATAGCTTCATTTTATGAGTTCGCCCAGGGCTGAGAGCCCTGAGAGAACTAACTTATTCTCCCATCTCTTTTTTCAACATAATATTTACATTATCTATAAACTTACAGACTAATAATAAGAAGAAAAAATAAATAAACGAATAAATAAATTTATGTACAAGTACAATACAAAAAAGGAGGGGAAATAATCATAGAGCATCAAAAAAATTGTGAATCTCCTTAGATTTGTGACTAAGTATCTTATCTTTCCTTCCTTTGCCCACCGTTTGATTATCACTAATATAAAACATAGGAATACAGTTCTGTTTCACAATATTGATGCAGGATACACCTTAAATATTTTTTCCTATATAATGTAGGTACAATGTCTTTACACATTCTGTTCCAGATCTGAAATATTGGACTTACTGAATAAAGCCCCACAGTGTGTGTATGCTGGCTTCGACCCCACAGCTAACAGTCTTCATGTTGGGAACCTGCTTGTTATTATAAATCTCTTACATTGGCAGAGAGGTGGCCACTATGTTGTTGCTTTGGTAAAGTATATTTTTCTATTTAAATTAAAAATAAAAGTTATAAAAACTAAAACCCAACTACAACAAAAAAGTCAACTAAAAAGGTATTAACAAGACTTCACAGACAGACAAATCCGGACTCACACATATATCAAACAGATTATGATAGATTACTTTGGTTTTTCCGGCTAGCACTGGGAGCCTGTTCTCTAATAATTTTACTGTCATATACTCAGAAAAAGTATAATTGTTAATATAATAATTCTAGTCTCAATATCATTTCTTCCAGTTAGGTGGAGCAACAGGCTACATTGGTGACCCAAGTGGAAGAAGCACAGATCGCATTGCATTGCAAAGTGATATCATACAAGAGAATATTAAATGCATTGAAAGTAACCTAGAGACAGTATTTGAAAACCATAAGAAGTATATCTGGACGAATGATGAAAGTAAACTTAAACCTATCAAGTAAATATAGTCTCCTAATTAAGGAAACATTTCACTACCATAATGATTTATGTTAAACATTGTAATTTTAACCTTATGGTAATGATCATAAGAGTTTCCTACTGCATGCTTGTGATCAGTTTTCGGAATAGGTAGAGCTAATCTACCTAAAGTTCAAAGAACAGAGACAAAAAAAGTGGAAACTTCCTTACAACTAAAATATTTTTTCGGGACTAATGTCGGGTTTTCGGGACATCACTTAAGTACAAATAATAAAAATGCTAAAGGTGTGGAGTAAAATTAGCTGTCATGAACTAAAATTCAAACCAACACCTCGACTTTATACCCCATTTGAAATAAGATTAGACATTAAAACAAACCCTTTTACAGTCCGTTCAACCGATTTTGACTTCTATACCGTAGGCATAAGGATAGCATTAAAAGCAAAAAAGTTACACAATACCAACTATCTACTGTGGCTGCCATTTGTCATGCCACCAACGCAATAGAATTCAAAATCGGTTGAACGGAATGTAAAAAAGGTTTATCTATACGTCTAATCTTATTTCAAATGGAGTATAGTTGCAAAACAGTACAGTTTTTCTTTCTTCTTTCAAGATTAGGAGATAACCTTTATTTTTTTTAAACAATAACAATTGTGCATACTCTTTTTTTTAAACAGAAACAGGAAATTAATACGATAGTTGTTTTTTTTTATTAATTTTGGTTGTACTTAAGTAATGTTCTGAAACCTGTGACATTAGTCCCGAAAAAATATTTTGTCGTGAGGCGTCTCCACTTTGTGTCTGTTCTTTTTCGAATACTATTCTAATTACTGCTTATGATAAATAACAATAAAACCTATCATAATTTTATTCACTTTCAGGGTGGTCAATAATGAGTTTTGGTACAGAAATATTGATTCAATACAATTTGTGAGTGAGATTGGAAGAAACTTCCGAATGGGCACCATGTTACTGAAACAAAGTGTGCAATCTAGAATAAATTCAGAAATCGGAATGAGTTTTACTGAATTTGCTTACCAGATATTCCAATCATATGACTGGCAGCATTTACTGAAGGAATATAATTGTAGATTTCAGGTAAAACATCTTCGTGGCTATACAGTTATATTATATTTGTGCATGTAAATATAGTTGAAATGGTTGTATCATTATTTTGTATGTATTAGATAGGTGGCAGTGATCAAATGGGCAATATTAGTGCAGGACATGAATTAATCAGCAGAACTGCAAAGAAAAGTGTTTATGGTAAGTCTCGACATACAAATAAAATCGTCGTCCTAATTACTCCCACTAAATGTAAGCAAACTACCCTATTTTGCAATAGATATATTATAAGGTGTGGAGAATTAACTTTAGAAACTTAAACAAAAATACAAAAACTTAAATTTATACAAATAAAAATATTTGAATTTGAAACTTTAAGAGGTGCTTCTTTAGACCATCGAACTGGATAACTTTTACTATGGGACCAACTCTGAAATCGCGAAAACAAAAACTGCTGCTCCATACTAAAGTTTAATACCTACTGTTCTACTAAATTGATATGGGACAGCAGTTTTTTTTTTATAGAACTGACCTAGCACAGTTATTAACTTTACTAGTTAAAAATTTACACAACTGGAGTATTGATAATGTAGGTATATTCGTATGGAATATACCTGCATTATCAATGCTCCGTACAAATGGTATGTTGTATATTTTCAGGTTTAACTCTACCTTTAGTTACGACCGAAGAAGGCGACAAATTCGGTAAATCAGCAGGGAATGCCATCTGGCTAGATCCAAAGAAAACTAGTCCTTATGCTCTATACCAGTTCTTTATTAGAACAAAAGACTCAGAAGTGGAGAAACTACTGAAGTTGTTCACATTCTACAGCTTAGGAGAAATACAGGACATAATGTTCAAACATAAAGAGCATCCAGAACAAAGATATCCACAGACCTGTTTGGCTGACCAGCTTACAACATTAGTACATGGAAGTAAGTACCTACTTCTACGTCTGTAGTTCTTACTCAGAACACGAGCGCACATTATATGGACCTTTTAGAGTTTGACATAAGGTTCAAACTGGCGCGCACTCATCTATGACCTACGATTCTCGCAAATACAATCTCGTCTCTCGAACTCTCCTCGTGTAACCGCGCCTTTAGTCATGCTGTATTCTTAAAAAATCAATTTCTCTATTTTCAGAGGAGGGATTAGACCGAGCAATGAAAGCAACAGAGGCGATATACAGCAAAGATGTTAAGTCTCTAGTCGCTCTTAGCAGTACAGAGTTGGAGCAAATATTCGAGAATGCGACTGTGACAAACCTGCTACTTTCGCCTGGTATCACTGTCTTAGAACTTGGCTTGAAGGCCAAATGTTTCCCCACTGAGAGTAAGTTATTCTTTCAAATTCTTTTTTATGGCTAAATTTAATATTTAAGAGCGTAAAACGATGGCATTGAACCACTACACTTTATTATCAGTGGCATTAAGTGTAAAGTAGTACGAACATCGATAGATTAAACGGTTCTTACAGTGATAAAAGTTAGGCAGGATGGAACTTGTGAAATACATTTTCATATCCCCACATTTATTAACGAACCCTCTTGTTTTCTTACTAGATGACGCAATGAGGATCATACAAGCCGGCGGATTTTACATCAACCACCAGAAAATAAAGAAGATAAATGAAGTAATCACCCAGTCTGCGCACATACTGCCGAACTTACTCTCGTTACTTAGGGTTGGCAAACGAAACTACTATATTGTGAAATGGCAGACGTAATTAAAGAGATATTTATTGAAACTTTAGTTTTAATCGTCCGAAAATATTGAGCTATATTTGTAATGAAGTAAAAAAACGCATGTAATGTTTGGGCTATTTTATTAATACTTACAACAGAAGCTGGTATACTTGAAGTATATAATAATAAAATGCATATCACATAAGATTGTAAACACTACATAACATACTTACAGCTAAAATAATAGTCATTGAAACAGCATTGCGTTGATTGCTAACTCTAATGCATTGACGAGTCACGACGGTACACTGCCATTAGACACATTCAGTTGGTCAACGCCGGATCTTTATAAATACAATTAATTTACTCTGAATACAAAAAATAAAGTCTATGTTTAGCAGCCAATTAGTCGAAAAATGCGTCTCAATGGCTAGCAAATAAAATGACTGCCGGCGCTGGCCAAATGTCTGCACGTCAATGGAAACACACCGTCAATATCGTAAAATATGGCTGTTCGTTACAATAACATTTGTGCATGCTCCCGCTTGCGGTCACCGACCGCGAGTGGTGATTATATTTTTCTAATATCACAAGTATTAATTGCAACATTCACTCATTGTACAAACTAGTTTACAACGTTCCATTATTTTAATAAAATTAGATTGCATAAAAAAGCTACATAGACAATCTAACCGATATGTCTTTTTGGAATAACATTCCAGGGGTCAATCATTAATAGTACGCAAAAGCTGTATTTTCTATTTTGGTAATAGATATTATTATTCAAATTATCACGTGTTATCTTATTAATAATGCTACACTTTTACAAAAATAAATACATAATACTCATTTGATGCAAAGAAAAACGATTCTCAATACCTTTTTCTACGCGACCGAGACACGGTTTAGCAGAAAATAAGAGCGAACATCAGTCTCGTTGCGACTTCATAATTCACGACAGCGGGAACTAGAATAAGTGTGATAGAGCACGACCGTGACGCCCTGCACGCGTGCCCGAGGAGCACTCGGCGAGCTAGCGGCGGCGCTTCAACCTCGGCATGGGCACGGGGCTGAACGGCGGCGGCTAAAGATCCGTACTCTCTCTTTGTTGCAACACCTGGGCCGACTGGGGCGCGGGCGGGGCCGGCTGGGCAGCGGTCGCAGGCGGGGCCACCGGGGCCGCAGCAGGCACGGCCGGTTGGACTACCGGCCCCGCCGGGGCCGACACCGGCGGCGGCGGCGCGGGGACTAGAGGGCGCGGCGGGCGCCCCGGCTGCGGCCGCGGGGACGGACACTCCGTGATGTCGCCCTCCGACTGCGACAGCTGCCGGCTCGCCACGCACAGGCTGCGCGGCTCCTCCAGGTCCCCATCTCGACCTCCAGAACTGTGCGTGCGCTGCACGGTCGCACGGGGTACTTCCTCTCCCTCTTTCTCCACCGCTCCCGCGCTCGCTCCCACTTGGATGACCGTAGGATGTTGTTTGTCGACGGTGTATATGTGAGTGCGTTCCAAAACTGTCGGCGAGCCGTCTGGGGCATCGGTCAGGGAAGAGCGTGGGGCTCTGAAGCTCTGCGGGCGCAGCGTGGCGGGGCGCTCGGGCACGGCGGGCTTGTGGCGTAGCGTGACGTCGGCGTCGTCGGGCGGCGCGGGCACGATGGTGCGCGGCGCGGCCACGGGCCGGGGCGGCGGCTGGCCGGCCGGCTTGGGGGCCGGCGCCAGGCGCACCGGCGTCACCTTATCTGCTGTGAACGTCCGCTCGGCTCCCAGTGACGCAGGACCGCTGTACGCGTCACCGACCACCTTCATCCTGCCCACGACCCCCGTCTGTGCGGTCACGTTTTTCACGATTAGTGTGGTCTCTTTCCCGTCGGGCCCCTTCAGTATGTCGAGCTTGTCCTTGTCCAGCTCGAGACTCTGCCGCCGCGTGTCGGCCAGGTTCTCGCGACTGCCGCAGCGCGCCGCCTCCTCCTTCATGGCCCGGCTCTGTCTGTACGTGGAGCGGTTGATAGTCTGTACGCCGCTGATCACTTTGCCGGTGTCTGCTGATATCACAGGTCTGGGAGGCTTGGCAGGCTTGTCGATATCAGCCTGAGCCTTCGCTGCACTCGGCTGTTCTTTCACTACTTCAGGAGTCGGCTGGGGCTGGGGTTGTGGCTGTGGCTCTACTTTCTTATTTTTGTCTGGAGTAAAGTTAGGCGGCACTGGAGCTAAAGGTTTGTTTTTTCGCCTCATTATCGGCTTTGGACTTCCATGAGGGGGACTAGATTGATCAGACAATGAGCTGTTGGACTGAGCTTTTTTGATATCGTTCTCAAGCAATATTAAACTAGTGTCGTGACTGTTGCTCCTCGAGTGCCGGCCGCCGTCCGTTACTTTGCTCAGACTTTGGTGGTTGTAGTCGAACATAGACTTGCTCATGCTGCTGTAGTCTCCGTTCGCTGGTTCATGACTCAGTGCTGCGGTTTGGTTGTAACCGTGGACGAAGTTAGGCGAGAACCCGTACTCGCATTGATCTGGAAGTAGATCCTCTTTGGTGAATGAAATGAAAAAATTGACGTCGTCTTTATAGAACCAGTCGGCATGCTTGATGAGCAGCTCCACGATGCAGTTGACGGCGGTGGTGATGTTCATATCGAAGGTGCTGTCGTCGGCCGCCCACAGTAGGTTGGGCGCGACCACGATGGCGAGGTTCGAGGGCGTCATTTTGTTTGTACTTTGGTTCTGTGTCAAAGTAGACAAAAATTTAATAAGATACCTAAGATTTTGGAAGTTAGCCTCGGGTAGTAAGTGTATGGCTTCCCAGAGAGCGTTCAGTCGAGTTTGTTCCGAAGGCTGTCGGGACGCGTTCACGAAGTTTTCGTAGAGGCGGTACGTTAGGATGGGTTCGGGCAGTTCTCGGAGGTAGCACTTGAGGACCGAGGCCACTACATGCATGTCCCTGTAGTCTCTGGGTAGCGGCACTGTGAACAGGCCCGCGTTGAGAGATAGTTTCATTCTGCGCACTTTCGACGTGCCTGGAAGAGACAGACTTTAGTTATTACCGGCATTATTATGATAAACACCATTGAAACAATCCGAGTTCTAATAATAGCCATCTGTTATGAAAGCGTGACAGTTATTTTGCAACTAATATTACAGAATCAATGAACAGCAATAGTGGAACACAAGATACTGATGTTTTGCATACGACAATCAGCTTTTTCTTTGATCGAACAATTGAATATGATATTTGTGTTCTGCTATTTCCTGGTAATATCAAATTAAATTATAGTATATACGTCAGGGCGTAAGCGGCCACGACCGAACGTCTACTGCGAGAGTTCCCTTAGTTACTCAACTTATTTGCCTAATCAATTTGACCTAATGTATAGTCACATCAACTCATATGACTTGTTCTTGTAATTTTGTGAATAAAGGTAAGGTACGTCATAAATTGTACGAGTCATCGAGTAATTCGCCACACAGACAAGTGTACAGTCACGTAAAAATAACATAACCATGCTAATATAATTCATTCGTTAAAAACGCAGTATGGAATTGGTTACTGTGTGTACATGAGTAAAATTTATTTATAAAAAACAGGACGTATAGAATAGATATATCAGGAATATATCCGAAAACTACATATCAAGCTATATATTTCCAGTATAAGCTGATCTCGCATTGTATAGGACTTCCGTACAATGCTAGGTAGTGTTTATCTGTGTATCTCCACCATCAACGAATGTCACACAAGTCAAAGTCATTTCATTTCATCAAATTAATTAAAGTTGACATGGTTCAAATAATTTATTAAGTGACAGCATTTTTTTTTAAATGTACACATATATTTCGTTGGATTTAGTATTTAATTTATTTTATTTTTTCCCTTTGTACATAATGTTAGTTAGATTGTTTATGTACACTTAATTTTCCAATACACTTTAGACATTA
This sequence comes from Lithophane ornitopus, assembly GCA_948473465.1. NCBI lineage: Eukaryota > Metazoa > Arthropoda > Insecta > Lepidoptera > Noctuidae > Lithophane > Lithophane ornitopus. The sequence goes on along the minus strand of OX419622.1, from coordinate 11,720,173 downwards.
GCAGAATAGTCGACATCGGCTTTGCTTGCAATCAATAAGAATAGAATAGACAGCATTTTATTGAAAGTTTATGTGTTAATATTTACAAAGCTTCCGTTGGTAACTGTACCTAACAAGCCAAGGCAGGGTATTATATTTAATTAATATTTTTCCTTCTACTTACCTCCAGCGATTCTGAATAGTCCCTCCTCATTTAGCGCTAGTTCGTGTAACGTACAGACACACAGCTCTATCGGGAACGCTATAGTTCGCCCCGTTACCCTCAGGTGCTCTTCTAGAGGATACCCAAACACCGGCTTCACGGCACTGTCGTCTGAAACAAAAGGGTTTGTTACTATTATTATATTTTCGTTATAAGTGAGATTAGTGAGATGGTTACGGTCATAAATAACCCAGTAAGTGTCCGAAGAAAGACGTGTTGCCTGGGAAACGCGGGGGTGATGACTTTTCAGCGTTTATGCTAGATTATTTTGTATAAAAAGGCAAGACATAGTGGAGCGTGGAAGGCTATTGGGGAGACCTTTGCCCAGAAGTAGGACATTGCAGGTTGGAAATAAAAAAATAGTGTATTTTTCAAGATGAACAGTGTAAAGAATAAACGAATAAGTTACTTCTGTCCTTCAGGAGTTTTATAAGGCACCTCATGCAATGTGATAGCAATGTAAAGTTAGAACAATTCAATTGGCGGCCCGATGGACCTTCCCAAGTTGGCGTTTTATTGCATTGTATAGAATTTTAATATATTTTTAATTAAATCCAAGGTCAGTTCCAAAAGCCCTTCTACAAGCTTTGCCTATACCTACAGAAAGATGTTCCTTCGTGTAATTATTCTTTCTTTCTTCTTCGTGTGGTTGGTGGCTAACTTGGTGTCAAAGTTTTTATGCCACCCATGGGCCTCTGACTTGGCTTCTCATGCCGTCGAGAAATATCTCACAGGCATGTCGGTTTCCTCACGATGTAATATTTTGTGGGAAAGGGGAAAAAAGCAGCAATTGTTTGACCCGGACTGCTGTTCCACGTATTAGGCACGCGCGGCGAGGCGGGGGGGAAGCGTTGACCAATGAGCGGCGGGCGAAACGCAGCGCGCCGTGAGCATAGACGAATTAGCGGCCTGGACTGCCCCCCCGTGTCGCCGTGCACATAGCTCAGGCGCGGAACAAAACTATAACAGGATATATTTAAACTTTTTGTCTGTGTTATGGTATAAAACCGATTTAATTACTTATTTTCAGCATTTTAATGGGAAAAATCACAATTGCGTTATCACGGAGCCAGCTGCTGTTTTTAAACATGTTAATTATTATCATTCTGTTTTAGGCACTTTAAATAATGATGAGGGGAACTATTTAAGGCGTGAGCACTGCTCGACGTCTGATTGGAATTTTAATTTTCAAAATTAAGTATCTGTTTTAATAAACACCAATTATTTTTACAATATTATTTTATCTTTCATTTTTTTTTCCTTTCATCATAAACTCAACCATCCAATGACCGATCTGAAGAATTATACCTATTGTCTTAGCAGTGATAATTTAAACAGTGATCATTGTTCTTTACAGTCAATATCTTTAAAAAACCGACCAAGTGTGAGTCGGACTCGCGCATCAAATTCGATATAAAACCAGCTATACCTGCCGAGTAGGTACATCGCTAAATTGGTATAGTCCAGTCCATCAGCGGAAGTATTATGTTCATGTATGTACCTACGTCTCGACGACGGATGTGTACATTATACTGATGCAAAGGAAGCATACATAATTTATTGAATGAAGATTTGGAGGCATTCAAATGCATGATTTACTTTGAATGTTTGATTTGATATCATGGGCCATGGCTTATATTTTCTTAATTTTACTTGACGAATCTTTGAATATGTAACTGGATGAGAGTATTACAGAGATTGGTTGGAGAGGCCTATGTCGAGCAGTGATGTTCTATCGGCTGATCATCATAGTGATAAAGTCAAGATGCATCATCATCATCAACTCATCCCCAATTATGTGATTTTGAAAAATATTATCTATATATTTGAATATTATATTTATTTAAACTATAATTATGATAGTACTCTACATATGTACTTCAGTTTAACAGCTAAACATCCTGTTACTGCATAATTATAAATAAAATTACAATCAAATTGTTATCTATCACCAATGCTTAAAATTAGGTATGGTATGACAGGATAATTTTTAATATTTCCTTTAGGTTATACCTAACAGAGCGCGAACGTCCGTATCATTGTATGGAAATGATTATTGAATAATTATAAGAGGATGTTGATAAAACAATTTGCACATACATCTAATTATAGAACTAACAAAGACTAACTTACTGTGAAATGAACTAACGATTGATAATCATAATCACTTTCTTAATTATATGATAAGTAAATACAAATTTAATATTGAAAGCAACTTTAAATAATTGTATTTAAAATGCATATTATTTTTTAATACAATGAAGACAAATGATTTTTTGTTTAATTTTTATGAAGGCACATTATTTACCTAGTTGAGTAAAAATGTCTATAAATAACAATTTTAAATGCAAGATAATATCATCTTAATACTTGATTATGTCATTAAGGTTTACTTATTTTACAAACACACCATTCTTTATAAATAACTAAGTTTTATAAAGGAGACTGAGCTCAAAACAAAAATTAAGATTGACGAAGAGTTGTGCTAACCGCAATTAAACAGAAGTGCGCCTATTTACCAATTCAATATACTTACTAATGAATCGCTCTAGCTCCGGGACTGTATCTTGTAAGGAATGTAGTGCGGACTCATGGTATGCTCTCTGCAATTTGACGTACTGTAGTAGTGTGTGAGCTAGCTGGGCTTCTTTTGCAACAAGTGCAAACATGTCTGCAGCCAGGGCATCCCTTGCTGCCTCCACCCGTATCCCGACATCCTCCAATTCCTCTCGTGCAGCATTTAGTTTGGTAGGATTCTCTTCTTTTTGGCGCTCTAAATGCTATAGAAAAAAAGAATAAGTTGAAGTTTCATGTGCAATCTTATCTTGCGAATCCACATTGATATCTGAATGTTATATCTAATCAAAATAAATAATAATAAACCTAAGTTTAAACCTATTTGGCATGAACAGAGAGTATTAAGGAAAATGAATTTACAAAATCATAAATTCTAATTAGGCTGTAACAGTAAGGAGCAGTCAAAACAACTCTTTCACACTTTCTAGTGTTGTGGATTCAGGAATAGAAGGAAAGAAGAAAATTTTTAGTAATCAATCATTTACATTCACAGTTAAATTGAGACTATTACAAATGTAACATAACTTGAGCCCTATCTGCATTTTTGTACTTTGTATTGTTCTACTAGTAGCAAAGCTAATATTGGCACTTTTAAAAATAATCATTGAACCCTCAATATGCACAAGTTATTTTACTTATCTATAACTGTTTATTTCTGTCTGTTTACTATGTTAACTATTCAGAATCAATACTATTTTTAATAGCTAAATACACAGCAAATATGAGTTATCTTAAATAATCAGATTAGACTGACATTGAAAAGCTCTCAAATATCATAACATGGTTTTGTTTATATGACGCACATATCTGTTAGGACCAGATAAGGCAAATATTCGTAAGAATTGATCTTAAAATTCAATGTTTAGATAACCCTTGATAAGTGAGATCACTATGAGATTATAACTCACATGATATCTGCTGGCCGCACTGTCCTTTTCGCTCATAAGTCTGCTGAGCTGTTTCTTAGCTTTCATTATGGCTGGAAGGTCTTGATCACTAATAGTAGTTAACGGAGCACATACTAACTGTTCTACTTTCAGTTCATGCTCTGCTATCTCATTTGCCAGAAATTTTTCAGTTTTACCTAAATGAAAAGAAATAATTTAAATGATTTATATACACAATGCTTGCATTAAACACATATTTTTCCTGTAATGGTTGTCAAGGTAAATGTAACACTTACCACATTCAAATAAAATATATTTTAAAATGCTATCATCATCATCAAAGTTGCTGGCTTCACACATAGACAATCCCAAGAGGTATTCAGGCAGTTTCTTTAGTCTTTTCTCTCTAGCTGCAGGGTCCTGGCCCTGTGTACTGCCTGCTCCTGTTGACAGCCGCTTGCTAACTAACTGTAAGGCATTTCTGAGATGTTCTACTTTCCTGTCCGCTGTTTGTAACTCATCTGTTAGTCCTTCCGGTTTTCCTGATCTGCGAATATCAATATTAATCACCAAATGTAGATTTATCTGAGACCTTATATAAACATCAAATAACAAGATCAAATTTATAATATTACTTTTTTCTCATGATACTAGCTGCTACGTAGGTTTAAATGTTACTGAGACTGGTAAAAAGATTACAATAACAACGAACCAAACCCACAAAGAAGTGAATCTTATCTGATAGCTAAGATAATGTAAAGTACTTGGTATACCTTGAAAACGTTTGGTCGGCGAGTTGCTTAACCCTATAGAACTGTTTCTTCATTGTCACTAATCAATTTCGATGATTTTAATTTTAAGTTACAAGGTCATTGGACCCAATAGCAAAATAATAAAACGATCAAGATTTCGCTAAAACGAACGTAATGTCAGAAAGTCAATGAGATCATCCTCATCAAAGAATGTTGCAGTAGAGATATACGAAAATTAACTACACAAAACTTCCATTAAGGCACTACATTTCCATTATTCACTTAAAACACTAAAATTTGCTTATTTATTTGTAATTTTACGTATAAAGCTCCAGCACTTAATACACTCGATGAATCAGAAAAATAAAATACGGACAGATAATTTAACCAAAAGTTTATGTATGTAATCTGTACGCGCTAACAAAACGCGATGATGTCATTGATGTCGAACAAAACGTTTCATAGCGTCGGGTCAGTGGCGGAAGCGCCAGAGTAGCCCGTGAAATTCAAATTTTCTTTCGTTTTTTGCTATTTGCAGGTCAGTATCAGGTTGTATGTTGATTTAACATGATTCGCGACCGTAACAAACATTTATTTATATAATTATAATCATACAAATTTGGATCTGAAAAAGTACATAAGCTAATTTGTAACATAGTGGCACATGCAAATTAAGTGCTCTGATTTGATTATTTGAATACATAAAAACCAGAAATTCTGGAGATATGGGGTGTAGTTCCCAATCTATTACTATACTCTATGGGGTGTAGTGTTTCAAGTAGATATACCAGCCTCAGGTTTTCCCCAGGCGATATTCACGCAATAGGATGAAAAAATATATTGGCTAAAAAGACAAAGTCCAAGAACCAATAAAAAAGAAACCCACTGAATGATTTCGAAAATGTCACTCGAATTTTGACATTGACAGTTGAAACAGGTTTCGTGTCGTGTATTTATTTACATGTAAGAAAACATAATTTCTTTGCTTTTATTGCTCGCTTAGTGTGCTGGTGGAGGGAGTTCGGAGTTGCGTGTAATAACATTGAAAAACTACGTCAACAACTCAGTTCTCTTTTACATGTTGTGCTGTTGGGTCCGTATTTTCTCGTACTCGTATACGTATCGCCTTTACTTAGTAAATATTATACTTAATTTTTAGTTTGGTTTCGTAGCTATAAACCTCAGCAAAATGAATCGAAAATTTGTAAACGTTATAATCCTTGGATTTGGATTTATGTTTGTCTTCACTGCATTTCAAACTATGGGAAATATAGAGGTAAGTTTAAAATTTTATATAATTACTTGCAGTCAGACTTGCATGATTAAAATTTGTATTCATTTTATAGAATTTATTCTTTTTTCTTTACTCCTGTTTTATTGCATCACTCACACTATCACGACATAAAACCTTAGAAAAAAAATGTGTAAATAAAACATAAATTTACCTAATTCTAAATACATATACTTACCTTAACAAATTTATTAATAACAACCTTATTGTAAAGAGAATAAACATCATTGTGATTTTGACAGTGATGCAAATTAATTAAATATTTTTATATTCTAATATTTAAAAACATAATGTATATGTAAATAATTAATTAAAGGAAATAAAGCAATTAAATAAATACATGAAAATTACTTCTTTGCTTACTACTTACTTAATTTTTTTTAAACCATACCACTAACATGAAAACTATGGATATATAATTTTTAATATACTGTATTGAAATAGCAAATAGTTTTATCATACATCCGCTGTGATAATAGTTCAGCATTGCCCATTATTTCCTGGGTCATATAAAACGAAGTTGTTGTAGAATGGATCACATTCCGCAGGTGGCAGCATCAATACAAATGTCAAGCAGTGGCCTTGAAATGATTATCAGTAAGCTCTGCATGACCTGTTTAAAGCAAATCAAATATAATTTATCATATCACTTATATCCTACTAATAATATTATAACTGAATGTTTATATGTTTGTTACTCAACCACGCAAAAACGGCTGAACAGATTTGGATAAAATTTGGCACTCAGATAGTTTATAACCTGATTATTTTTATCCCGGTAGTACATTCCCGTGGGATAATTTACGACATACACGCGGGCGACGCCGCTGGCATAAGCTAGTCATGAATATTCAAGAAAAAACAAAGCAAGTTTTCTTGTTGTGTTTTTGTATTTTTTTAATTAAAATGTTATTTTGTTATTCAACAATTTCGGAGTCTTTAGGAGTGATAACACTGAGTAAATTAAAACTTGTTCACCTCCTACTATGAATAATTTTTTTTGTGTTTGATAAGAATTAAAATAAATATGATAGGTAACCCATATCTACTAGTAATTTATTAGACTATAGTATAGGTACTATTTCTCTGCTGGAGGATAAATAAATGTATTTATTTAATCACTTTTATTATATGTATTCATTACTTATGCTATAAAAATCAGTGGCTAAATTAAACTTTCTTTCATAATGGACATATTTTTTTTACGACTCAAGTTTTTGAAATTGCAGTTTATATACTACTAGCTTCCGACCGCGGCTTCGCCCGCGTGGTATGTCGATAAAAAGTAGCCTATGGAAGGACATAGATATAGGTAGATGGATAGGAGATAGATGGCATCCTGGGGAAGGCCCCGGGATGCCATCTATCTCCTTGCCAATTTTTTCGAAATCCGTTCAGTGGTTTAGGCGTGAAAAGGTAACATACAGACAGACAGTTACTTCCGAATTTATAATATTAGTATGGAGTGTTAACCATAGAAGCTAATTGGTGGCAGAATCTGTTTACAAACTATTTTAAGTGCAACAGGCATATTGATTATGTTGAATACAAATTCATTTGAATCTTCAATTCACTCATTGCTTTCATAATCATATGTAGAGAGTGACTACTTGTCATGTTTTTAAGGGTTTGATTCCTGTAACCTTATAGCAGTCACAAACACTCCCTTTTATATGAGGGCTGATGGTGGCATGCCTGTTTTCCCGAAAAAATAGGCAGGTGACCCACATTACACACCCACATATGTACACCCACATTTCGTCAGTTATGTTTAAGTCCTATGTAATAGGGGTGAGGCTTTTGCCATCAACTGTGCTCAAATCCAGACTCCGGGCTGATACTTAGAAATTCCTAATGGAAAAACCCAAAAACACTTTGCCCAACCTGGGAATCGAACCCAGCATGACCACCACTAGACCAATGAGGCAGTCATCTAAATATTTCATTATTATGAAAAGCCCCAAAACAGCAGGATATATAATTTAAACCTGTAATTTCTCTAACCCCAATCATTCCGAGAGTAATACATAGATTACATGAAAGTTCATTTCATGTAGATGTCTATTAAGAGATGCGGTCCAGTGAACCCAAGTAATTTGAAAAGTGTGAAGACGCATTAAAACGAGTAGATATTGCGGCACATTTTCGCATTTGTATACCTACAGGGTGAATTTCCAAGTGTCAGTAGTACGTGAATGTCCAAAACTATAAGAAACTAACTGGGCTAGCTTTTGCCCGCTGCTTCGCCCGCGTGGTTATTGGAAAATATCGCACGGGAACGTACTACCGGGTTTAAAACGCTAAGTGTTAATCCTGGTTATAAACTATCTTTGTGCCTTTCATTCAAATCCGCTCCGCCGTTTTTGCGCCAAAAAAAACTAGATTTTCGGCATCAGACTCGTTCCCCACAAAAAATATTCGTACTGTTTTGACATTCTTACTTTCTTACTATTTTATTATATACCACTATGTGACAACCAGTCTTGCCAAGGGGTATCGTATTACCCAGATAATGGGTTGTGGAGGTCAGATAGGCAGTCACTCCATGTAAAATACTGGTATTCAGCTGCATCTGGTTAGAATGGAAACCGACCCCAATATAGTTGGGAAAAGGCTAGGCAGATGATGTATGTATAGATATCGAAAAATACTTAAAGAAGTCTCAGCAAGACTGGTTGAACTATGCGATGTAAAAATTAAGGATACGTGCGCAATCTGACGGCCAACGGAGTGCCAAAACAATAGGTACCACGATGAATACCAATGTGCTTGGTGAACTTGACGCACTAGACGTACGAGGCGGAGGCGTGGCGGTCGGATCGATCACCGCTTTGTGTTGCTTTTGTAGCTCAATAACGTAATGACTACTAATGTTTTATGTCGCCGCCGCCGCACTAAACATTTGTTTGGAAACCGTTATGCGGGCTCTGCCATAGGTACCTTCTCCTACGAAAAAAAATCTCGAGTCGGTAGAGTTCGACCGATAAAGGAAAAGGGTGTATCGAAAGAATTGCATGTACATAAACACTTGAGTCAGTAGAGTTCGACCCAGATGATGGAAAAGGGCGTATCGAAAGAATTGCATGTACATAAATACTTGAGTCGGTAGAGTTCGACCCAGATGATGGAAAAGGGCGTATCGAAAGAATTGCATGTACATAAATACTTGAGTCGGTAGAGTTCGATGATGGAAAAGGGCGTATTGAAAGAATTGCATGTACATAAATACTTGAGTCGGTAGAGTTCGACCCAGATTATGGAAAAGGGCGTATCGAAAGAATTGCATGCTTATTTGAAAGGATTGATTGGACTTTATTGCTTGGCACATCATTAACCATTCGGTTTATTTTTATGTTTTATAAATCTTACCCATGCACTTGAACCCCATTTACCCAGAAAAGTGTCAGTGAAGATAGCCATAAAATAGCACAATCTCAATCTGGATCTGCAACGAATGACGCAAGTTGAAAATCAATAAAATCCTTAACATGCAGTCGGCCTTACCTACATTATAAACATAATATATGCAAACGGATGCTCTCTGTGACACTACCACACACAGCTGTTATTTCATAACATATTGAGTAACAGATAAAAGTACGTTATTTAATTTTATTTACGGTTCATATGGCATAACATTGATATCTTTGACGTTAATAAGGAACGCCGTGACATTAACCACTTTATAACATGTTCGAAGATACCTTTTATGTTTGGTTTACGCAACATTGTAAATTGAGATTATCGTCCGAGATTCGCAATGGTATTGTGCAAGTACCTATCTACCTACCTCTAGTGCAGATCTCCCCAATCTGCAAAAATAGAGTGTTTGCCGATTAGCATGTGCTTTTTGTGAATGTACGGCGATACAGGAAATACGATCTACGTTACAATATATTTTGTTTCACATCCTGCGAATGTTTCATAAATAATACACACTTTGCCCCACCAGTGGAGCGGTTTGGTAGGGTAAAGTGGAATAATTCATAACATCATGGTAAAAATTATATTGCAGAACAGCTACCTATGTCAAAAATAATTACCTAATCGGAAAACTTGTGAAAAAGCATTCCGTTGAATGGACCTACAGCTGTCCAAGCGACCACCCAATTCAATTCTCTCCTCCTCTCATACTTATCATCGAACATCCTTCACCTGGCCTACTCCTTAGAGCTGATAAAAAATGCAGTTTTGCGATATAGGTATTGATGTTCCGAATCTTGTCGTTGTCAATAGTATTTTATATCATTGAGTGTGCAAGTAAAGTAATCCTTGGGATTTTGAAGAGATCACTGATATATGTATATGATACGATAGATATCCATTGATGTTCCGAATCTTGTCATTCTCAATAGTGTTTTTTAGCATTGAGAGTACAAGTAATCCCTGGGACTTTGATGACATCACCGATAGATATCTGATACGATACATATCGATCTTAAACAACTTCGTTGCTTTCAATAGAAGGTGAATGTAATTCTTAGCTTGTGGTTTCAAACCAGGGCAAGTACCAATGTGACTTTTTCAATTCATAATGTAGTTTCTGAGTTTATCTTGAACATGACTGACATCGGGGAGAGAAAACATCGTGTGGAAACCTGGACTTATCTTGAGTAAACGTGGTGATCAATGCTCTTGCTTTCTCTGTACGAGAAGAGGCCTTTGCCCTCCAGACAATAATAGGCTGGTATTATTATAATATTATTATCTTCTATCTATACATTATAAATTAAAGTCGCTTTTCGTGTTTGTCTGTATGTCCACGTTGTTCTTCTAAACCAAGCAATAAATTTTGATGAGGTTTGCACCATCGTTTAGAGAGTGTATTCCGGGAGGTATATTTGTATAATACGTTAGTATTAAAGTTACATATAACTAAGAAATCTCGATGTTTTGTCAAGTAGTCAAAATGTGCGAAGCAGGACCTTGTCGCTATAGTTATGAAGATGAACAAGTAAATGATTGTCATTTACACAACCTTATCATCATCCTCCTGGCCATTATTCCAATAAGGGTCGGTGGAGCAGCATACGATCTTCTTTTTCTAAACATCTCCATCAACGTTCATCTCAGTAGGTATAGTAGGTATGAATGATGAATATACCTACCGAGATGAACGACGAACGGTATATTCATCATCCATATCCACGCTCAAAACTCTATTTACGCCCGTATTTGGATCAACTCATTCATTCGAATCAAGCCAATACTCAGCATAATAGCACACTCTGATAAACTGATAATACCGTAGAAAGTATGCAATCTGCAAATAATTACGTAAATACTTGTTACGGATATTGCACCGTTGCACAGATCCAATTATTTTCATAGTAACGCTTGAGTGGAACTAACCAGTGAGTGAGCTGATTAAGTCGACTCAACAGCACTTATAATCAGTATGCTGCAGAGCTTGTAAAGTGGGATATTGACCTACGTTACTCATTGTTATGTCACTTATATTTTTATCAATCAATCATGAAACTGGGTTGATGGACGATCGCCGCTTGCGCATTGCGCAGTTCTATCGGGAGAAAGGCAGAGTTGAATGCATTTGTAGCTTATATTGTATTGCTGTGCTCTATATCTATACTTTCCCTTCTTATCGCTTTATATTTGCATCTAATGGCATCCATTTATTACGCATGAAAGCTTACTTTCAATGAGAACTATTTTACGAGTATGTGTGCCGACGATGAAATCCCTAGTTCCTTAGTAATGTTATAATGCGAAAGTGCGTTTGTTTGTTTGTTATTCTTTTACGCTAAAACGGCTGAACGGATTTGGATGAAATTTGACAGATGGGTAGACCATGACCTGGAGAAGACATATGCTACTTTTTATCTTGGTACGCAGACGAAGTCGCGGGCAAGAGCTCGTAAGACATAAAACAAATTGATATAATTAAAACCCATAACCCGTTATTACATAGGTCCTGGAGTAAAACCGTAAAAGTACTTGGGGCTATCCCAAATTCCCGACTATTTTGTGGCTGACAATAATCAGATGGGGCTGAATTTATTGGCTCCTCTTTTCACTAAGTGGTTGGGTACCTAGATGGGCTGTGGAACCTGTCATACCCAAATCGTAAAGTCATACATTATGGAATGCCCTGGCAAAGGGTGATGAAATGATGTCATTACATTAGTTGAGACAGTTCAGGGTGCCGAGACGCTTGTTAAAATGATTGACGTCAGAAAATAATAAAAGTACCCAAACATTGACGATTATTACGACGCAATATTTTGTATTTATTGCTCAATTATCTGATTGAGTAAGTACCATACTCTCCTTAGGCATTTATGGTTGAACCTGTAGATACAGCTATGCATATATACGTAATATATGAAGTAGGTATAAACCTATGTGACTCCATAATGTTAATTAATAAGTCTCATTATCATACGAGCGGTTAACACAAGTGGATATTTATCATTGTTTTGTTTCTCTATACTCGATAAATTCAAGGATTTGTTTGTACTCGATTTAGGTCAGTTAGATTTACTGGTAAGATATTTATTTTCAAGGGTCTTTTCAATGATGTGTCGTTTTCAGATAATTGGGAGGTCGAAAGTGACGCTCAGTGAGATTGTAATAGTCAGATAAATTGCGTTCTTCCGGAAAATCACAGATTTTCATTTGAAAACTGAAAATCACAGTGCTTTTACCACTACAATGGTTTGAAATATTCCAGTTTTGTTCCGCAGCAAAGGAAAGTAGGAAAACAACCGCCCATAAGTAAATGAGAATCGTGGAGAGTGAAATGGGATAGTGCATGTTGTGGTAATCCACGCAGAAATAAGAAATTCTATCAATTTAACTTAGTGATTGGGTATGTTGTATTTATCGCGCAATTCTTTGTGTACTTTCTGTAAAACTGCGGCGTTCAACGACCTCCTTACGTAAAGATAACAAGTTTTGGAACGATACTGTAGTATCCAAAATCAGTGTCTCAAGAGGAAGACCTGTTATATTCGACCTGGGGCGTTTACCCGTTTTACCTTTTAAAAACTCACGACATGTGGTGAGTTTTATTATATTGATGTTGAATACTTACTTTTCGCCTTTCGGACCTCCAGCGTTTCAATATGATCACTTTGTTACTCAGATTTCGATAAAACTAAGTGCATAACTGCATACTTTCGGATGGTAATGAAAATAATTTTCGGTACCTACCATTTTCTTCATGTTGCACCTACAAGCAGCGAACAATGAACTTGCTATTTTGCGTAAGTATATAATAATCGCAAAAATATTCAATGGACTTTTCCACTCCTCTTAATAAAGTACAAGGATAATAATATGCTTGCGTCTTCATAAGCAGTGAAATGTTTATTATTGTTTTCGAAACTGTTAACAAAATCGCAGTCACTCCTTATAAAGACATGTTTTGGTAATATTTTATCGACATCCTTGTATATCCAAATGCAGATGAATATTGGATTTGGTTTATTGATACTAAAAATGAAAATTTCGAAATCGAAAGTATTGTCACCTCGATGCGTTACGACACTAACGACATTTTAGTGCTTTATCGCATTGACATGCAGTTATAAATAAATTAATGGACTCGTATTGAAGATATTTTTAAAGCTGCATCGATAATTCGATACTGTTTTAGCGAACATCCCACGCTTTCTGGTTTCGAAAGCAGATCCAACTTAGGAGGTTGTAAATTATTGAGAGCAGCAAGGTTATAAAAATAAAATTCCAAAATTATGTACACATTGCATTGCAAAATTTAAATAAGAGAAAACGCTGGGCGACTGCAGATATGATTTTAAAAACATAAACGGTTATGTACCTAAATTAAACCTGCTTGAACACAACAGCTGCCTCAAAACAAAAATATGATGATTGTGGTTTATCAGCATTGTTGAACAAGCGCCTGACATCTCACAATGTCAAGTACTGCGGTCGTTCTTGATCTTTTGACTATGCGAAACTGTTTCAAGGCCCTATCTAAGATTAATCCTTCGATATCAGCATTTAGTATACCTACTAATTAATTTCAGATCTGTCAATACGATATTAATGATATATGTATGATAATAAGATGTAAGTATGTATTGGATTTAAATAATAATGGACTCGGAATCGCGATCTAATGTGAGATGATGCTCATTAAATTGGCTTATAGAGCTTCTTAGCCTTTGCCCCAGCTTTTTTTTTGTAAAAGTGCATAATAATAATTATGGTTATTTAAGTAATTTTCTTTTAATTTTTAGAAATTATTTCACTATTCAGTAGATAAATAGGTAGGTATCTGACAGTTAGAGTTTTTGGCAATCGAATGGTATCATTCTTGGAAGAACTTATAGGTACCTGTTTCTTGCTGATTTACCTGTATCTAACCACAGGAATTTAGCATTTTATTTAGTTGGTTTTCCACCAGTTCAGTTGTCCTTTAGGAAAATTCAAATTGGATAAAAACTTTTTACAAAAAAAAAAAAAACAACCGAACTTTAATTTCGGAAGTCGGTGGCAAAAAACGAAAATTGAAAAGCAAGGACACCTACTTCCGAAATTAAAGTTATTTTTCAAGTTTTTAGTGTTTTTTTTGGAAGTCAGTTGTTTTTTTTTTTTGTAAAAAGTTTTTATTTTTCACTTTTTAGTTGTGGTACCTACCTACCCCACACAAATTCGAATACCACTACCTGCTATGTAAATAACAGTGACGGAGTCAAACAATATATCGTCTACATACACAAACTGGGAAACATACGTAATTATTGAAGCTAATTCAAAAACTACGCAAGCAAAGTTAATAAAATCTATATGGGACCACCTCTGAAGCATGACCTACCAAACAAAAAAAGAATCATCAAAATCGATCCATAATTGGCGGAGTAATCGGGCAACATACACAAAAAAAAAAACATTCAGACGGATTGAGAACCTCCTCCTTTTTGAAGAAGTCGGTTAAAAAGGGACCTCTACCTCAACTTATAAATTAAAATATTTAGAAATCCATATCTGAACATGGAAATCTTCATGGAATGCTTCAATAACGGCGATGTTGAGGCTGTTTGTTGAACGATCCTTTTGACATCCCTTTGAAATGCCTACCTTTGTCTAGAAGTCTAATCATATCTTTTGTTCACAGAAAACAGTGTTGGACAGTATATCACACGATGATCCAGAATTCACAGGCGATGGCTACACGTCCCTGGCCATCATCTACGCTACACTGGCCATTTGCAACTGGATGGCTCCGTCCATCATCACCATCACTGGCCCAAGGGGAGCCATGTTTATTGGAGGACTTACTTACTTGTGAGTAAAGAGTTTTTTCTTCGATCCAATGCCATGGAGCTACGTAATACTGTCAGCAGGATGGTATAGCAGAGCTGGCTGCGTAGAATGGACTGTGTTGATAATGCAGTTCTCACTTAGTGAATAAAACTAAGTGTCTTTCTAATCTAATTGCGTAACTTATTTTTATAACCGACTAGCTGATGCCCGCGACTTCACTCGCGTGGATGTCGGTTATTATATATACTAAAACCTTACTCGAGAACCACTCTATCCATTGGTGAAAACCGCATGAAAATCGGTGCATTAGTTTTTGAGTTAATCGCGTACAGGACGCCAGACATACAGACGCGGCGGAAGACTTTGTTATTTATAATTAGAATATGTAAGGATTACGACTAATTTCTTTCATTTTGCAAGTTCAGCAACATTCATTGCGGTATTTATGTTGTAGAGCAGTTTTTTTTTTTTCAAAATTATGAAGTTATGGATTAGACATTGGTTTCAAACCTATTCCAATTCTGATTGATCGTGTATTACACAATTAGGGTGCAGGGCATCTAAAAGTTAGTGTAGGTACCTATCTAATACCAACCACATTCTATCGTTTACTATTTGGCTGTTAATTGCAGGAAGTGCACCTTGCATTTCATTTGTATTACTTTTACTGGTTAATGACTACTAAAGTATTAATTGGCCGCTGTAAAGTTTCCACATTATTAGCAATAATAAAAAAAAAAACTGTTTGTTAAATAGATATTTCTGTGCAAATAAATTATGTCGAATCATCATGGGGGTTTCAACGAGAAAGTTAAACTACAGCAGAAAACTTTCTCCGATTTAATACTTGAGTTTCCAGCCTCCCGGAAAAGTTAGTAACAAGAAACTATAAGATTACAATATTATGTTACATAGCTCCCAGTAGAGATATATACGCTGCTTAAATAAAGTAATAGCTTAAATACCTATTACTTAACGACGTTGTGCGAAAGTAACATTATACAACCTTTTTGTACTAAGTGCGAAATGCTAATGGTCTGATGTCCATCATTTGTCAAATTGTAGGCCATAAACCACACCGTAGACCAACTATTGAGGTTTGTGGATCATCCAACATTATGATGTACTCTACGAAAGAGTATCATTTATGAAAATGAAACTTTGTTTGCTTGTCTGTCTGTTATACATCATGTTGTTTTCTAAATCCGTAAGTTACGTATCGGAAAGTTGTTTTTGACGGTTAGGCATAAACATTTTGGAAACTCACATATTTTTCGAGTTTGTTTTAGGGACTGGTTTCTACTGAATATTATTTAGCTTTAAAATGTCAAATATGCAATTTCATTAATAAAATAATTCTATAAAGAATCAACTCTTATAATAAATGATTAAAATCTCATTCATTAAAATATTTTCACACAAAAGTCAAAAATCGCATAAAATACAAGCGAACTTTCACCGTCCATTTTATTGTTGGCATCGTGTAACATCATATTATCACACTTGTGCGAACATCTTTCGCGCGCGCAGCTAACACTCTATTTGCAATTTCACTAAGGGATTGCGTGATTTTCTTTAGTTTGTGCTATAATATGTATGGGTAATAAAAGGCAATGAAACAAATGCATGTCATGTTAACAAAACTCTGGATTTTAACGAATTTAGCTGTCGAAATCTCTTGCAAATTTTCTTTTTTCCAAACTGGGGTATTCAGGTTTCAATAACAATTGAAACTCCATTTCAAATCAATTAAAGTACTTGGCATATCGCTTTTTACTTCTGGACATTGGCCTATGCCAAGTTTCGTGTACACAACACCCGGTTCTCTTCAGCAACCAGTCTGCCCCAGCCACCTTTTAAAAATCATCATCAGTCCATCTATCTGGGGACAACTCGCGTTACGCTTGCTGACTCGAGGTCTAGACTTGAGGACTCGTCTGCTCCAATTGCTATCGGTCATCGGTCCTGCGTCTGCGAGAGACATTGCTACCACACACACCCACTGCCACTTCTGTTGGCACGCTATGTCGGTAACTCAGAGTTACCGTCATTGGACATAGCGTGCAAACAGAGGAGATCCCGAAAAAGATCTAGAGTTACTAAATGTGAGTTACGAAATTAGATGGATATTTTTTCATTTTTCCTTCAGGAAGCGTCAGTGCAAACCATGAAGATGAATATCTAAAGCAGTTGTATCTCAAAAGAAAATTCTATTCGTATTTCAAATAAGCAAAAGAAAGATATTTGCTTTTCAATGATAAAAGTACCTAGCGCCTATTGCGTAGTAGTCTCGCACCGTGGAACTAACCATAACTGCTCATACTGGCACTCTATGCCAGTACGATCCGTTACGTCCAAACAGTGTTGTGCATATTAAGTAATAACTCGTATTGCTTTCGTGCTCGCGATCTTATTACCAAACCATTTTTGACACTGGTACTCAATGCTGGTAGGAACCTTTGATAGTTTGTTGGTGAACGTACTTCTAGGTTGTTTATGTCATTGCCTATTGAAGCCTTTAATGGATGTAATGAGTTGTTTAAAATGCAAATGACCTGCAGAACATTCTTGAAAGCTGTTTCAGCATCAAAGTTCATCTGCTTTTTAACTAGATCTTAAAACTGTTTAGGTACTTTCTATCAAACCTTCCTTGGATATAGAATATTCTGGTTGTAAGACTTGATTTTTATTGACCTCTACCTTTATATTTTGTAAAATAACGCGAATGCTCTCAACTTGGGTCCCTAAAGTGTTGAACATTCTTGCACGTTTAAAATTCATGATGAGATTCAAATAGTAAAGGAGACATTTTGAGGGAAAGGGAAAAACACTTCAATATTAAATTCCAAAGGTGTATGTAATGCCTTGAGGACGAGGTAGCATAGTATCTGTCACGAGGGACAATAAACTATCGAGTACAAAATAATATTTTGTTTGTTTGTGTACACATGCTAACAATCTTCTATCCCATTGTATTGAGTTCGATAAAGTAAAGTATGTGTCCTACGAGTGCATATACAACAATAACGAGTTGTGTAGTACTATAGACAGTAGGCGTATAAACATTGATTTCACGTGGTGGTGAGTTTGCACGGTACTTTCTTTTCTAAAGAAGGACGGCCTTGTTTGAACGATGACCCCGTGGAAAAGAAGTTATCTTAAATATACCGATTGACAAGGTTGATAAGGGAGTTACCCTATTGTCATTCCGATTCGTACCTACGTTGTCTACTATTGGGCCTCGTGAAATGTTTTATCTCCGAGATCAAGGTAAACGAATGTACTTCAAGGCTTCAATCACTTGAATTTAAAGAAGAAGCTATGATATAGGTATGCCCTAGAAATAATTCAATGAACTTTTTGAATTTGAATTTCCACTTGGAATGCGGATATTATCCAAGTGGTGTTTTCTATCCAGATAGCAGGTGGTTTCCAATCATTTACCGCACTCGCATTCCTCAGTGGGTATATATCGAAATATTTTCGCTTACAAACCTTCACTAGACTAGATCACGCCCCTCAAGGTTGCCCGCTGGCTTTGTTGCATAGTTCCTTTCATTTATTTTAACAATATATATTATCTAAAGTGTAATTCAACGCTAGACGATAATATACATAGGTACCATGTTTTTTAAACGATTGTTACTCACGTCACGACTGTAGGTATGCGTTCTTCCTAATGATTCATTTGTGATTGTTGTTTTTTCAACGTTTTGTTTCTACATTTTCTATTTTGTGCCAGCCTTGTTAAACATAATTATTTAAAATGTTGATCAAATTAACATTTTTAGCTAAAAACCTGAACGTTTTAACAAGTACTTAAACTGGAAACTAGATCAAAATGTTTCATTGCGGAGCTGTCAACGAAAGTAGGCGTGTAATTAGATTAAACAACATGCATGACGTTAGAAAAAACCTCTGTAGTGATTAATTTTAATTGCGTCACCATTACATACTGTACCAGAAAGTGACCTTGTCTTGATTTGAAGGCACACTGAAATAATATTCCAACTGGTTTTGTCTAAAAGCTTAGTTTTGCAAACTTGGAAAATCCTAGATGCCATTTCCCTGTTGTCCAATTTTCAGTATTGCTTTTTAGGAGTACTCATTAGGATATTAGTAATGATGTGAAGGATACAAAATAGAGCCAGAGCCAGAGAAACTTATCTATTCCGTGAGTTACGTAATTCTGTACCGTTATAGTAGAAACATACCATGGTTAGTGATGAAGCTAATAGAAAAGGGTTTATTAGTTAATTACCCGTATAACATTTTTCTCTACACATTTCGGTTACATTTCCAACGGTGGAAACTTTGTGGAAAATGCGGTTTTATCGGTCATAGTAATTAAGTTTTACGGAAAGGCTGTAGTGCCTCTAGTAAGTACTTAACGTACTATGTAAGAGACGTGTAGCAATAGTATCCTATGTAACATATGCTTTGTTGTACCATTATTTACGCAAGTCGATGCTTATCAGTCATACAATGAGCAGAAGTTTTCAGACTGCGAGTGAATACATGACACGTTGACACGTGCATGTGAAGCGTATTTGCGCGTAATTCACTTGAACATTTGAACAACTAGATAAACGAGAGTTTTATCTTCGAGAGTCGGGACAAGTAATTCACTAACAAAACTACTAGCCTTATTTATAGGCTACAGTTTAGCTAGACTGCTAACTGCTATATTACGACATCAAAAATTGCGTCTAACTTGTAACAGTTGTAAAACGGTGTAAATTGTCATAAGTACCATTTATGTCGTAATATCCTTTCCATTTTTACGTTTTGTGACATGCGCATGATTAGAAGATAATGATTTTTATTGTTCTCCGGTCTTAGATTAACGAGGAACAAACACAATTCAATAATAGCCATAGAAAAATAACTTGTCTCAAAACAACAATTAGTTGTTGATTATTTATTTATTTTATTACTTAATTCGTTCTCCAGTTAACTTTGGCACGGTGACACCTTTGTTATTCTAGGTAGCTAAGTAGGAATGCGAATCGTGTAATGTCTGTAACCTTGACCACCCATCCCACTGATATTATGAATGCGAAAGTTCGGAGGTGTGTCTCAATCAGACCGTAACGGCTGAACAGATTGAATGAAATTTTGTACAGAGATGATATTATGTAATTAAATATGTATAAGGTACCCTAAACTAGTGTTAAAGGTACTTATTCGATTTTAATTCTGGGGAAGTAAAGACTTTAAATTCACGACGATAAAGATAAAACTGCTAATAGACAGACAAATACACCTACAAGTGCATCAGGTATCTACAGCAAAATTGCATTATCTGTAATGCCCAGGTTTAGTTAACACGCTGTCATAATACATTGGGTGAACTCCTATAAACCATCGGTGGCATTCCCAGGCGAGCCCCTTCTCTCCCTTTTCAATCATGAAATGAATGTTTTTTTAAGCTGGGTCTCGATAGTCTCGAAGTTCTCGTTAGTAGACGGGCGTTCTGCATTAAGGTTACGTTCTAACGGATTCGAGATGCATCATTCTCAGCCTGAGTCAGTCTTCACAACTAAATTGTTTTCCTCAAAATAGTTGTTGGTCTTACCTAAGCAAACACCAGCCATTATTATTCAAACATTAACTAGCCCGATTTATCTTAGCCCGTCTAGGTTCGAGGCTAGCGTGTTAGTGGTCATCCGAACTAAGTAATTGAGTGGATTGCATAACCGATACTTGTTTTATGCTACCTATAGTGGACAGTTGGACATAATGTACAGTGTTGTAACTTGTAAACACTGCTATTGCGCAACAAACAACATTGCATTTACTTGATAGTGTGTTAGTGGCCTAGTGGACATCAGATTTTAAGTTCACAGTCGTAGTTGGATGGCATCGTGCCAGAGTTCAACTTTCTTACCAAAATTAAAAGCCTTCGTCTCGTTCGTTTCTCTTTTTGTTCCATTATTTCGTAATACTCGTGAAATTGGATTAGCAAAGCTTACGTCTACCGCTGAACAATGAAATGGAGCAGTTCTCAGAAGTTGTTTTCCGTTTCGAAATGCTTTTGGAGATGGATTTTAGTTATTACTTACATCATTTTAAAAGTACCTAGCTCTAGAAGTCTAGATTATAGTAGGTACACTTCTCACGATCAAGTCTTGGCGTAATTGAATTTGAGGATCCTATATAGAAACTCCTAATAAAGCAGATTCTTTAGTAACTCTGCTGTTCTTCTGCTTGTGTATACAAAGATCATAGTCTTCCAACTTTCCATTCCACAAAACCTGTACCAGATTAGAGTATAGAAACTTTAGGTATCTGGCATGCCTTTTGATTGAACATTTTCATCAACTGCGGATCCACGGCATCGATACATTGACACTTTGTTCTTCCTAGTACCTTCCTCCATCGCAGTCACATGTTATACCATGGAAAGCGAAAGTACCAGACACATCTTTAACAAGATATTCCATTGCAGGTTCTTCATCGTGACTTTCTTGTTCCCCCGCACGTGGCTGCTGTACGTGGCGAGCGTGCTGATCGGCGCCGGCGCAGCTGCGATATGGACCGGCCAGGGCAACTACCTGACGCTCAACAGCGATGCTGATACCATATCCAGGAATTCTGGGGTATTTTGGGCTATGTTGCAGTGCAGGTATGTAACTAGTTTAATTTCTGGTGTTTTATTTGACTTGTGTCTTTTATGTTTCAGTGAAGCTTAGTCGCGCGTTATTCCAATTGATCTTGTGTTAACCGAATTAAAACTAGGCGTTGGAATCTCAAAGATTACATCTATCAAGTATTTTTTGCTATAATATTCTAGTGCGAATTAGAAAACCTATTATAAAATATGGATAACAATCTTGTTAACATCTAAATTGGTCAATTAACGAATAGATATTATTCAAACTCAATGACTGCTATTTTAGAACGTTTCAGCACGCCAATCTTAATCGATTGCTTTCTTTTCGCAGCATGTTTTTCGGCAATCTATTCGTATTCATAAAATTCCAAGGCAAGACCCAAATTGATGTGGAGACCAGAAATGTGGTGTTCGGAGCGTTGACAGGAGTCTGCGTCGTCGGCTTAGTTTTCCTCATGCTCCTCCGACCAGCTAAGCGCATGCCCAATATCGAAGATGCCAAGGTAAACCGCACCCTCTCGCGTTGACATAATGCACATTTTTACAGCTAAACCACGGTCGACTAGCTCCTTAATAAGATTTTATTGATCCACCTTGGTGATGTTTTTGGTCATATCCGATAATTCAAATACAAATTATTATTAGCGCAAGGAGAAATCGAGAACAGCCAGTTTCAATTCTCTTCTCTTGATCGCGGATTTTATGAGGCAGTTTCATTGAGGGCTAACGGGAAGTTTAATGGCAGGTATAGCCGATGGTCGCCGCGTAAATTGGGCCTTTATACTGTTATAAAATCGAAGCCCCATACATCGACACTATCGAGGCAAGGTAAAAGCCCTGATTTTGGTAGAGCAATGCCCCTCACACGTGGCGGGCAATGCGGAAGGATATGAAATAAAGGTTTTACAACTTTTGTCTTTAGGTACTGTATATTGACTGCCTCGTTGATCTAGTGGTCGCAAATTCGATTCTCAGGTCGGCGAAAGTGTTATTGGGTTTTTCTATCAGAAATTTCTCAGTAGCAGCCCGCAGTCAGGATTTGTGCCCGTTAGAAGGCAATAGGCTCGCCCCCTATTGTATGGGACTTATTGGCGAAATGTAGATGTACCTACTGTAGGTACATCTCTGCTTAACCCTTCGGGGATTACAGGCGTGATGTTGTACTATGTCCTCTTTATTACGTATAAGTTGGCTGAACACTGGGGTGACGCACTGTTGATGTTTTCAGGGAGAAATGGTTCCGCATGAAGTTCAGGAAAGCCCTATGGATGCGTTCAAAGGTGCCTTGAAGTTGTTTTGCACCCGGGATATGCTGTTACTGAGCGTTACCTTCATTTATACTGGTAAGTTAAATGCCTATCACATTTGAGAATTTTGAAGGCTATAGGTATGTTTAGAAACCCTTTCTCTGAAACAACAGATAGTGCCATCTAAGAAGACGCGCCCCACCACACTTCTCGATTAATATACAGTAAACTGTACTTTAGTACGGAGCGGAGCGGAATGGGGTGCAACTTCGTGGATGACACTATCTATACGTACCTACAGTTTGTAGATCAGGCATTTGATTTCATCGAGCTGTGTGGGTACTGGGTCTGGGTACATAGGTACCCAGATCCAGTACCCACATAGGGCGCTTGTTTCTATTATTGCATCGTATGTGAAAGAAAGTGTATATGAAAGTCTGATATTTAGTCTTGCCATGGGGAATCGTATTACCCAGTAACTGGGTTGTGGAGGTCAGATACCCATTCGCTTCATGTAAAATACTGGTATTCAGCTGCATCCAGTTACACTGGAAGCCGACCTTAATTGTTGGGCTAGACAGCTACTTAGATGAAGTTGATGTGATTCTATGAAACAATTGACTAAAAACTGGCTTAAAATCAGAAAAGCCCGAAATATTTCTAAGGTTGAACAGTGGTCAACATTTTTAATGTTGTTATTGCTATCAACCATCGTTATAAATAGGGAAACATGTGTACAGGCAGTAATAAACAAAATTATACAGCAAAGTTATTTTTTTTTAACATAGGACTACAGTGAAATGGCTTCTTAGGTGGTATTCCAAGAATCTGGGATCATTGACTGCCAGTTACATGGTCCCACCTGAATACTAATGAATTGATGAAGATATTTATTGTTTAGGTTATAAACTTTACTTGACTACCTATAGACAAAGAATTCAAGATCCTCACGATTTACTAAAAATACTGCGATTCTAATTTTAATGTCGCTCATTTTAGAAAATTATATTTGGTTATATGTACCTAGGCATTGTTCGAACCCCAATTTATAGTGAGTTCAGTTTTTATTTTTGGCGCTGTCAGGTTATTGACGTATGAGGAACAGGGTGTAAAGTTCACCCGACCGAGGATCCCCAAGAGCGCCAGGAGGAGCCACCAGGCACAACACCCGTCTGGTCGGAACCAGACGGGTGTTGTGTCTGGTGGCTGGGCTACTGCCCGAAGAATGATGTCGGGACGTTGTACATAATGCTAGTCGCGAGGTAAACTCTGTAAGGTTTTGTGAGACGTCAGTGTGATGCGTCACAAGGTAAAGATCAGACTGCTGTCAATTAACCGGTTTAGAAATGAATCTGCACGTGTACATGTATATGCTGTTTGTGTTCTTTAATAAATAATTAGCATTCCAGTAGTTATGCAAGCACTTACAGATCGATTACTATAATTTGTCCCTTAACCTTAGTTTCAATAACAATAGAGTTCAAAATGGCGACTGGCAGAACAGTGCACAGTGCGACCAATCGCTTCACGTGACAAGTTATAAAGAACGCACTGTACACACGGCTACACATCAAGCTATACATTTCCAGTTTATGCTGATCCCGCATTGTATAGGATTTCCGTTCAATGCGAGATCAGCTTATACTGGAAATGTATAGCTTGATGTGTAGCCGTGTGTACACGAAATGTTAATGTCAACTGAGTATTTTAGTTGAGTTACATTGTTCTTAAAATTGGACCTTAGAATTTCAATAAATCGAATAGGTTAGTCTTATAGAGAAATTATATTCAAAAGCAAAAAAGTCTGATAAAAGTTAGTGTCTTTATTTCTTCTTTCCAAGTAACTGGGTCGTGGAGGTGACTGTTGAAAAAGAGCTAAGAAGCTATCAAACATAAATACTAAAAGCTCAAGGCCTAAAAATAATTTAGCAGAAACGAACTTTAAAGCTAATCCAAACTAGCAATACTAATCTTCCATTAACTTATTTCAACTTGTTGCAGAAAGCAACATTAAAATCGATTTTAGGTTCTTTGATAAAATTAATTAAATCAATTAATCGATCTTTGTGCAACTGGGTGTTTCATATCATAAGTTCCTAAACCGTCAGGTACTGTAACAGGAAAATAATACTCTCAGTGTCAAGGTCACATCAATTATATTGTACAGTGTCAGTTTTAAAATGCAAAAACACATTACCATTATTAGACTATAATGTGCCCACCGCTGTGACAGGCGTTTTCTCTCTCCGGGCAGGGTTGCGGGTCCGAAAGGGATACCGGGACCTTGGCAACAGGCAACTGAAGGAACACGGGTGGGTTTTAGTCAGTAAAAGTCTGACATGCCCTTCCGCTCCACCCAGAGCGGGAGAAGTCATTTAATGACATCCCATCCTCAAAAAAAAAAAGAAGCCTTTTCACTCTAAGAGGGAGTGGACCATAATCCATGGATGGATGGACAGTGTGAAAGATGAAATTGCTAGAAACGATTAAATTGGGATATGGGAAAGAGAAGAATGACAAAGTGGGCCATCATTCAACATGCGGGCCCACAGTGCGCGTTGGTAATAATCGAGGCCGAACCGTCAGGCTACCATGTCTATTCTTTCAAACGATGTTTTTAATGTTTTCAGGAGTGGAGCTATCATTCTTCAGCGGCGTATACAGCCCTAGCATCGGCTTCACACTGTCCATGGGCGAGAATGCTAAACAACTGGTGGGCTTGTCCGGAGTCTTCATTGGTATGGGAGAAGTGCTCGGTAGGTTGTCAATGTCAATTTGACTTTTATACGCATTACCATTAGGTTTAAAATACAGTGATTGATTGCTCGTGAAATTATACGACTAGTTTGTTTGTTGTTTTGGATTAGAGTCTTAAATATTGATTCTGATAAAGGTCAATTTGGTGCAGACTAGACACTAGACAGATATATATGTAGAGGCCTAATTTGTATTTACCGATGTTACGACATGGGTACGTATGCTACTTACAAAAAGATAACAGTATCACTAAATAAATTACAATTAAAATTCCCGATGTTGCGCATACCGCCAAAATACCAACTCGTTGTAAATCTTTAACAAAATATCTATTGCTTCACAGTTGAGTAATTTGTAATTACCCAACGCTAAGTCGTTTAGATAGGTAGTTATAAACAGTTAAGTTAGCATTGTATTGATTTGTTATATTATCTGATCAATGCAATATATTGTTACAGAAACCCTTTTAAATTAATCTTGAGATAAAACTATAAAGCCCACGTTCGCACGGACGTAAATATATCGCGGCGGGATTATATCGCGCACTGGATTTTCAACTCTTGGTGATGAGCCGAGTGTTTAAAATCCAACAGAGTGCATCACAGCGCGACACACTGTTGGATTTTCAGCGAAAAAGATCGCCGTTGGTATAAATCACCCGTGTGCACCTGGGCTAACTAATTGTCGTAGTTGGTTTAGCTTTACAAATATTTGGATTGGGCAATGAAAACAGCTAAATATCAAATAGATAATAGAATATCTTAACTATACCTGTCTGTTCATTAGTTCGAGAATTGCGTAATTAACTTTTAAATCATATAAAATATGAGCTAACAGGCAAATATTTACTTGACACTAATATGCAACGCAAATTAAACTTTATGTCAAACGTCATAAGATTTAATATAACTAATTAAATGATAGGTACAATGTTTGCAATGTAGGTATATATCATTTTATGAGCGATTGATAAGTATTTCATTAATTGTTCCGGGCACATGACGGTTTAAATAATTTATTTACTAGTTACATAAGAATATTTAGAAAAAAATATCATTTGTTATAAGATTACGTTTGTGATTCCCGTTTTATTAACAGGTCATGCATATAGTTATTCATAACGAATAACAATGTCACAACATTTTCATTGAAACCACCCTCTTATTTTTCCAGGAGGCGCATTATTCGGTATCCTCGGATCAAAAACAACTCGTTGGGGCCGCGACCCGATAGTGATCATGGGCTACTTCATCCACCTAGCCAGTTTCTTCCTCATATTCATCAACCTCCCGACAGTGGCCCCATTCGGGGACACCAACGAAGTCTCCTACATCACCCCGTCTCCTGAACTGGCGATGTTCTGCAGCTTCCTGCTAGGTTTCGGAGATGCTTGCTTTAACACTCAGATTTACTCGATACTGGGAGGCAACTACTCAGATAAC
Organism: Lithophane ornitopus; assembly: GCA_948473465.1. Lineage (NCBI taxonomy): Eukaryota > Metazoa > Arthropoda > Insecta > Lepidoptera > Noctuidae > Lithophane > Lithophane ornitopus. Next base: position 11,693,150 of record OX419622.1, on the reverse strand, counting down.
AGCACTTCGGCGTTCGCATTGTTTAAGTTTACTCAGGTGAGGACTTTCAACACACGATTTTTTTTTAAATTATAAGTAAGACCGTACCTACTTAAACCGCAGTGTAAACAGGATTGTTTACAATGCAGTCGTCTCCTCTTTTTGCAGGCGTATGATCACATATTTACATTAGTGCAAAAAAACTTTAATCATGAACATAACGGTCGATGCAATCAGCTTGAGAAAACCGCAGCGTAATTATGTTCTACCTATCTGTCGACTCTTCTCGGAATAAATCTTGATATACGATTGACGATACAAAGGTCATTTATCTGAATGACTTATAGAGGAAAAAAATACTTGCTTTGTTGTATGCACTTAGAGATAACCTTCTTTTTACGGAAGTGGGTTATAAATAAGGATATTCAATACTACACTATGTGACTAACGTTTACATTATTTTAAATAGGTATAACGAAACTGTTATTATTCGAATCGCAAAAACTGTAAAACCTAATCGAGAAAATTTATTATTTTCTTACCTTGATATCGATCGTTAGTACTTTAGTAGTAAAAACATGTGATTAGCGCAGAATGAGTACGTGATCATGAACATTCAATTGTTTCTCACAATGTGCAACGAATTAATTTATTAAACGCATTTATCATTAAAACCATTGTTAGATAGAATCGGATTTTTTATCTACTATTGCGATTGATGTCAATCAAGTCGTAGACATATTCATCATACCTTGTATCGCCTTTAAAAACAATCGCTTGAAAATCATAACCGCCACGACCGTCCCTACAGGCTGACTGTATAAAACCTTGAATCTCGTGATCCCCGTCCTTCATGATGACTTACGGATAACCTCTAGTGTCCTGTGGTAAAATTAACAAGCAATTCCTCTTATCCTAGTTGAAAAAAATGCTAAAATCATTGCTTTCGAAGCATCGTGACTGTAAAATTATAGTCTCTATGGATTCAAGCGCTGTTGCCCCAACCATACAATTTGGCTGGCTTTTGGTGGCTAACAGCTGACAATGATGACCTTACTCTCTCCTATGCAGGGACAAAGATGAATAATCCACAGTCACGTCCACGATTCATGAAGGCCAAGGCCTTACCATAGGGGTAACCATAAATTAATAGAAATATTTTCTAAAATACGCTAATACTACTTAAACATAACTGGCTAAATATGAATGTTGGTAGGTAGTATATCCACACTTCAGCCTAACCATTCGGTGATTACAGGCGTGATGTTTTATAATTTTCTAAAAACACGTTTATTTATATTTCCAGTCACTAGCAGCAGCAGCATGCTTCTTCTACTCATCGAAGGCACTCCTATCGGTACAACTAACGATCCTCGGCATCCTAGCGTCATTGGGCACGGCGTGCTTCGTGCGCGTGGAGTGGGGCGCGCGGGCGCGCGCACGCGAGCTCGCGCTCGACGCCGACGACAAGGGCTCGCCCACCACGCATGCGCTCGCGGATAACGCGCTGCACTACGACTGAGAGGTGGAACTGGCTGAGTTTTAAGTGGTTTTAGGAAGAGGGGTTACTCTGTAACGGTCAAAGTTAAAATGCTACCATGGACGTGCGGATCTCATAGGGATTTTTCGCTTTTCGTGATTGGATTAAGTTAGGAAAGCGGTTATTCTGAAGATCAATTCTCGTATTTAAAAAACGTTCAAATTCAAGAAGCAATCTCATTTCATCGACAGTCAAAAATTTTGGTTAATTAGAGGGTATTTTGACAGATTGAGACTGCGATTATAATGTGAACATTCTTAAAAATACGGGAATTGCCCCTCTGATCTTTAAAGTCTTTTTGAGTGCAACTCGAATACAAATTGTTTATTAATATAAATTGCACGGACATATGAAGTGAAAATCTTTTGAAAATTTTAAGGAAAGGAATGATTTTGAAGGATAGAGTAACTCTTTCACATTTCTAAAATCATTAATATTTCAGCGTGTGTAATATGAGACGACAAATCGGGCAGCCCTTGGCAGCCTTAGTAAAGTGTAAATAAGAGTAAAGCTTATTAAATTATGAGGAAACATATTTTAGAAATAAAACTTTTAACAACTCTGAATTATGATAACGCGTAGTTGTTTTTTGTCAGAAATAAAATAATTGTCGATGCGCCTGCATGTAAAAAAAACTTTGTTGGAAAATCCGGTTTGTTTTGAATATCGAATTGTGCAAGCGCATTGACGACTTAAATGTCGTAAATACGTAGTTATGTTTAAAAAGGAATTTTAAATGAATTGGTGTGTATTGATATTGACTTCTCTTGAATAGTATTCGAATCACATTCCTTATAAAAAAAACTGTATAGTATGGAAGTATTATTACTATATTTTGAAACGAAATTATTCATGATTTTATAACTATCTATAGGCTGCTTTTATTAGGTGTTATTTTCTTTATAAAACTATGTCGGTGAAAAGAAAAACAATGAGAATGACGGTGGACTCCTAATGTTGGCTGTGTCATATAAAAATCTCCAGATTGGTATTGATTTACTCGCACAACAATGCTCAGTGCACACTAGAGAATTTAAAGTCGGGCGATAGTTTGATCCGTCAAACAATCAGTATAAAGTTTTATCGCAGTGTGCGAATTTACTGATTTAAAATCAGGTTAAAATACTCCCGACAAACGAAACCGACTAAGCTATCGGTTGACTAAATCTCTGCCTTGGGGCCACCAAGAAGTGGAGGCCCCGAAAATGTTATGGAACAGACGAATAAAAATTGTTTTAATTCGGTTTTCTGTATCAAAGGTAATAATTAAACGTATCATTTTTAAGACCATCAACATACGACATGAAAAGAAAATTAAAAAAACTTGTGGATGTGACCTTTTTTTTATCTAAAATAAATCAACATGTGGAGGACCGCGGCCATGTTGCCCCGCCTTAAGTCTGGCCCTGTGTGTTGGGTCCATTATTTTATTAATAATGAGTGAATACCCGCGAATTTTGCGTTGTTTCATAACTTTTTAATTAGTCGTGATTTTAATTCATATTTCTTTATGGCATCTCTGTAGGTCATGAGCTATCCGAATATCAAAAAATATTTGGCGTAGGTCTTAAGAGGGCGGCGTGGAAATTGATTGGCTTTTACAATGTTTTATCACTCGTGACCTATGGCGCATCAGTAATATAGTTTGTAAGCAAAATACAGCAAGCTTTAAAGTGAAAAATGATAATGATTTATCCATTATTGATAAAAAGTTACGCATTGAATGAAACAGGGAATAATTTTATTGTTTTGTATCCACATTTATACTTCAAAAGGTCATTAAAATTATTTGATTTCATTAATTACTATGTGATTAGATAATATATATTATTAATATTGATGTATGAATGGCAAAGTGTGGTGCTCTACTCATAATACTGTGAGTGTAAATAAAAAGTGTATAAATATTTTTGTATAGAAAGTAATATATATGTAGAAGAAAGATAAAATATTGTATAGGGACTTCTAGTCACAAAAGGTTTTGTAAATGAAATCATGGAATTTTAAAATCAACTACCTATTGTTTATCTAAAGTGAAACATTCCTTGTATATTTTCTTTATTTGAATTTAGTTTGTAGATAATAGTATGTAGGTACTTTTTTATCTGTTATTTTATTTTCATGCTTTTAATTTAACATTCCTGTATGTTTGAACACCTATTTACCCGACTGCCCCAGAAGGAGGGTAATGTTTTTAAAATTAATAGTATTTCACTGCTGATGTTACTATCTAGTCTTATTTTCATATTCTAAAATAATAGTCGACTGTACTTGTAAGCAGTTTATGGAATAATATTGAAAATAAAATATTTTAATAACATCTGGTGTTTCCATATTTATTTTATTTTTCACGCGAACCTGGAACTTTCATTGTCTGATTCAGTAGTAGTAGTAGTAGTATACTTGCCTCTTGGCAACAATGGGATATTAAAAAAAAAAACTATATGTTCAAGTGACCAATACATCCTCTCAAACGCAATGGGAACTTAAATAATTTCAAATATATTGCTTCTCCTCACTTTCACATTTTGGATGAAATAAGTTCAAGAATAAAATTGAGAAGTTGCTTTTTTCAAATTATCCCTGAACAGAATAGGATTTACTAACAAAACAAATCAGTAAACTTGACTACTATTTACTTAACAGTAACTAATATAATAATAATAATAAATATGACATATTGTTATTATTGATGCTTAACACTATTTACTTGTACTGTTACTGTCTTCCCCACCAAGTTTGAAGTCCATAGGTTTATCATAGCCCATCATTTTGGCATAATGCAGGGGATCCGAGAAATGCCTTACTTCGACAAAAAGAGGTGTTCCTTTTGCTTTCATTGTAGTGAATGCACCAGGAATATCTGGCACCTCTACATCTTCAACTTTGAAGTCAAGCTGCAATTTAATACACTTGTCAGTTTTTGATTAAACAACAATGTTTCCTACAATGAGGCCTATGTCAGCAGTGGACGTCTGTTAGCTGAATGGTGATTTTTATAAACAGGAGTTCTACATAAAATTGATAGTGGTACTCTTCACAAAACTAAGATATCTTCATAAAATAAAGATTAGTTAAATGCTATGATGACTGGAAAATTTATCAATTTATTCTTCATTATAGTGCTGTTTTTTCTTTCCTAAGAAGTCCACAAGTAATTAAGCTTATTGCAGTGGTAAATAAGCCTCTTGAGTCTTGTAGAAAAGAGGTGTTACTTTTAACTTCAAATCATCTGCCATACCTTTTCCAACTAAGTTAGGATGAGTTTTTATTACAAACCATGATCAGCTCCTTAATCTTTTTTCCAACTATGTTGGGGACTGCTAATTATATTTTCTCATGTAAAACCCTGACAAACCTTCCACCTAGGACCTCACATTCGGCAGTAGGTACTAATTGCCAATACCAGAGTAAACTAATAAAGAATCTGTTGAAACCATAAAATATACACACCTTTTTTTTCGCTAGGAAGAAATTTATAGTGGTAGCAGTATATGTAGATGTTGCAGGGTCATAGTGTATTTCTGTCACATATTTTTTTGTGATCACATGAAGTAATAACGGCGTTACGAATGTGAAAAAGCCCACTACAGAGCAAAGTGCTACGATTAGTGAAGTACTGCCTATAGTTGCCGCCTCTCTGATGATTATAGGTTGTGCTAGCAACCCGGCCGCACTAGAACTCAGTGAGAACACTTTCACTCCCTTTATCTGCGGCGTCAGGGGACCATAATATATACACTCCAACTTGTTATCATCATCTTTCAATTTTACTGAATAGTTCCTGCATAATATACTTGTACACCTGCTGATTGATTTTAATTTCGAGGTTATCTGTTTGTGAGTGAGAGCTTTGATTAAAACGCTGCTATGACTGAACGTACTTTGTGCACATAAACGCAACATTTTGCCTTTTATTTACTATATTCGTTTTTATATTGTTATTGAAAAATTAAATCCATTGAATTTAGAAAATTCGACGAGATTTTTTCAGAATTGTGACAATGACAGGACAGTGACAGTGACAAGACAAACATTATCAGCTACTGACAGCCAGATTGACGATTAGTTATATGTTCAGAAACCAAGAGTTTTAGTTAAAAAACTATAATTAAATTAGGTACCATGTAGACCTGACAAAATCCGGTCAGTGGGTCGTCTTAGGGGCGGAGTTGTGTCCATTTCAGTGGTACTTTCTTCCCTGGTCCCTAAGGATTCCCTAATTAAATCATCTGCGCTACATAAAGCGTATCCGGCTGACTTTTTAATCACCGACTCCGGAATCTTTTTAATTACCTACCCTATACGTTCCCTGGACCTTGTCCGGTGGTGAGGAAACAGGCCATAATAAGAAACATTTAATTTTAGTTAGTAATCAACTTAAAAAGCAAATATTTTTCCATCTTTATTTTAACATCACATTGTTAACTCATACATATTCATGCTTTGCTGTTTCACAACAAAGCATGTCTTGTCGGGCAGTTGTCAACATCGTAGCAAATATCAGTCTCCGTGTCCAGCACCATAGAATCAGGACAATCACACCTCGAAAATCCACAGACAGTTCCAACTAGCATCTGCTCAGGATGTTCGCAAGTTCTTTGAGCTGCCCAGTATGTTTGCGAGCAGTTGCTTGTTTTTTTAACCATCCATTCTGGACAACTCTCCACACCTAGAAGTCAACATAATAATAGTATCATAGGATTTTAAACATACTAAATAGGGTTAAATATTTTATAAATGAATACTGACTTATTAGATTAGACATTAGACACTCCCATGTCAGTAACCGAAAGATATCTCCATGATATGTACCATTTAAGGGCCCCTTTTATTGCACATTACAGTAATGATGGTGAAAGAAAGAAACCGACGGTCATGAAGTAAAAATGTTCCAACGCGATAGTATTTTAGTGATTCTATCTAATCATCGTCTAAAGCCTCGTGCAGACTGACGCGACGCGACACCGGTAATTGTTATAACGTTAAATTTTTTTTAGAAATTATATTGTTATAGTGACATCGCGCCAGTCTGAACGAGGCCTAACGGTAATCGTTCGTCGAAGCATTTATCTTACAGACATGGACAAATACGGTGCTTAATGAAAGTACTGTTTAGATTGTTAAGTGTCTTAATACTGGAACATGGGTATGTGAATAGGTAATAAGTAACTGGTACTGGTACTGGTAAGTACATTCAAAAGAATAAATACGGAATTTATTGCCCGTTCTTTCTGCTAACTTCATAGGAATAGAACAATTTGGAGCGAGCAACTAACTTTGAAGTTTTGGCTAGTTAGTTAAGTTCCTTGGCAATTCAATGGTGTGTAAGTTTGAATAATTATGGGTACTTACATGTATTATTGTGCCACAGGCAATTTACCGTCGACGACTGAGTATATGACGAAACAACACTTACGCCAAACATGAATAAAGTCCACTTGATCATTATGACTAGACCAGATATCTAGACTAGGTGCACCGCTGTACTAATTGCTTTTATACATCAGAATCCGTTATTAACATAACCACTGACACTGACTGTGTTTATAACACTGACAAATCGAACAATGGTATTCGAGTGATCTACAATAGACCTTTGTCCATTCAGCATCTTTAAACAATGAATGAGTTCAACTGGACGGTAAAAATAAAGATGAGTGGCGCACGAAGCCCCTCTGAGGCTCCTCCCCCCGCTCCTAGGGTTTGCAGAAAAGTTTGAGAAGCTAGGCAATCTGCCTTGGAAAGGTTAGTTAATTGATTGTCTTAGTAATCTCGGGAACGGGAACTTGTGGCATCCCGACTCGGACAGGTTAGGTTTCCTTACCATTCCTAAAAAATAGGAGACATTTGAATGCCTTATGCAGAAGAGCCTCAGAATTAGGCGAATGTAGGATGCAAGATTGGAAAAGTTAAGTTTCCTTTTGCCATTCATACAGAAATAAGATACTTACCTATAGGTACTTACTTTATTTATATTCAGAAAAGTGAAAATGCAGGATGCAAGAGCGAGTGAAGCGCGCCCGACTACGTTTATATTTTGCACTAGCTTTTGCCCGCAGCTTCGCCCGCGTTTATGTCGCAAAATATCCCACGGGAACGTATTACCGGGATTAGAAGGAGGTACCCTATGTGTTAATCCAGGTTTTAATAATTATATTTGTGTGCCAGATTTCATCCAAATCCGTTCAGCCGTTTTTGCGCAAAACTTACATTCAGATTCTGGACAAAAATTCCAAAAACTATATTTTCGGCATCAGACTCATTCCCACATCTCGTAACATTTTTTTAATTTTTTATATGTAGAGTCTCTAATTTAAATACAGTTTTGACTTCCTTACTATTTTATTATTAAGTATGTGAAGTAGTAGAGTAAGAGAGAGTGAGTGTGAGTAGTATGTGTGTGTGTAGTAGTAGTGTGTGTGTAGTAGTAGTGTGTGCCTCCAACGATCGAGATTTGGGGGCTCCCAGGACAGGGGGCGCGGACTGCCGCCGCCGCTGATGCCTGCCTCCTCCCGATATTAGAGTTATGTGAATCGAAACATGTTTGTCTGTTGACCGCGCCTCATCGTTGGTTTGGTTTAAGTATTACTAATTTTTGCGTCAAAGTAAGATAGGGGGTCGATTCATCGGCCTAAACAAGCACAAGTGAATGGCGACAATGCGGCTATCTACGAGCCGAACAAACACCGCCTATTGATTTAGTTTATCTGTTCGCAAACAACACACGCGCGCCCTCAAGCACGGACGACGTGCCGTGAGCCCGTAAACGATATAAGTACCATATAAGAGACCGTATAACCAAACCCCAAGATAAATCATTCACTTTCTTGAAAGTCTTATTCCACGCTTATCTTCGCCAAACACCCGCAAAAAGCGTTATTCTGGGTACCGATAAGGATCTGCGTATAATAACTTTATTTTATTTGTGTTCATCGAAAAAATTAAACGCAGCTATAAACCATTAGCATTAATAGAAAAAACTACAATTATTTTTTCGTTAATTGCTAGTATTTCGATGTGCAGAAATAACACCAAAAGCTTAGGGCCGTTTAAAAAAATTAGAGGATGTGCCAACTCATGGAGTCGGGGCCATAAAAGGGCAGGTAATTATAACTTTCAAAATGATCTATATCTTTTAATGTACCTATTTTAACTTGAAGGTTAAATACATAGTTACCTAACTTCTACAATAGTTTTGGACCTACCTGTGATGATAAGGAAAAATATTAAAGTTTTGCAGTTTATGATTAATAGCACCTAATTAGGTCTAGGTATACGACTGTCCATTTTTTTCGCATCCATGATCTTTCAGTGCTGAGGTATGTAAAGTACATACATACCTATTAAAACCTCGGAAGTTTCAAGGATGCAACAGCAACAGCGTCTTTCATAGTTTTTTTGAAATCTTATCTTTGTATTCTCATTTCTAAAATACTTACGTATAGTCGTTAGTCGCACAGTTTAGGTACTGTGCAAATAATAGCATTGCGACTTTTTAAATTCAAAGTTACCCAGTTACTCCAAAAAAATTTCGTAGCCTAAATTATAGATACTACGGTAAACCTTTCCCGCCAATTCAAAAAGCCCTGTAAAAGCTTTTAGTCATATTTGAAACAAATTTCTAACTTAATTACTAGACAATAAAGTTCACATTCGAATAACGTTTGATACGATATCAGAGAAAGACATAAGATATTTTTGTTTCTCTCTACTAAAGTGTTATTATATCCATCTCTTTTACTCGCTGCAGTAAATGAGCGTCAAAGAGGTTTTGTCTCTGTCGGTAATTTAGTCGAGTTTCTGAGCTGGTGTAGTACTGTCGCTTGTTGCAATCGCGGCGCAAGTTTGTTTACTTTTGTAAGTTATCCGAATAAATATGGAACTGACATAAAAGGATTGTTAAAGTGATGTGATTGGAGCGGTGATACTTCTTGCTGTTATTGTAAAATAATTTTCGTGAAAATGGAGAAGATGCGATTATTTTGGACTGTATTTTTGGGAGTTTTATGCAGAGTAGAGGCGGGGATGATGGGCGATCAGTGCGACTGGACTGGCAGGTATGTTGATGTCGAAAGATCTATTGTTTGGCTTACTTTTTATTCACCCATTTGAATATAGAATCAATCTAGTACATAATTAGACAATTATTTGCTTCTATTGTTGTTTGAATTTTGCTTGTAGGTAATTTGTTTTTAAAACATGGCAGTTTATATAACGTGTTCCTAATTTGTTTGCTTGCTTGATTGTTTTGAAATACTTGTGTACTCTATAGGTACTTACCTAAATTGTGTGAATAACTCTTTTGGTACTGTAACGCGCGTTTCATTTTATCCCGGTACCTACTTATTTTGATCACCTACTGTTAGTAGGTATGTAGTGGTCTCAGACTAACAAAAAAAGGTTTTTTTGTTGGTCTGAGGAAGTGGTGCAGTCCAAACAAAACTAGATAAGTACCTATACGAACCTACCTTTAATGGTTGCATGTTAGTACATGCTAGTTACTACCTAAGTACCTACTTACTTAGTAACCCAATTATGTAAGTAGGTACCTATGTAGTTATTGACACAATCTCACAACTATTTACAACTTTATTGCAGGTGTGAATAATTATAATTCTTGTTCTACATCGAACAATGTACAGTGAATACCTACACTCATTGTGTTAGCCTACCGCAGTGCACGCACTGGTCAAACAGCCTCTAAGAATTACAAATTTCACCTACCTTTAATCTGTGATGTGGTACCTACCAAGCTATATCTCAACTCTTTTTTTAAAAGTAGTTATGTACCTGCCACTTAATAAATTAATTACATACATACTACTGATAACTAAGCTCATTAAACGTACGCTCATTGTACGTTATTACGTACATCCAGAAAAAAATAGTAAGAATCCAATACGTTTGGCGAATTCCCGCGGAATCCATCCCAATCAGAATATTAGCAATCTTGGCTCGGGGCGAAACATCTTGTCTGGGGGCAATTTGCTTAATAAAGCCAAACTTATTTCCATAGCATTTGCGATTGCGTGTCCTATGTTATTAACAGCCTCTTGATGTTATTCAAATGAATCATTCAACGAATACCACGACATTTTTATCATAACTACCCACATTATTGGTGCCGCCTGAAGGTAGTGCTTCTTATAATTTGACCGTATATTTTGATTTTATCTCGAAAGACAATATTTTATGAAGCTGCTGTAGGTACCTTAGGGGCCAATTAGTCAAAAAAGTAATTATGAAGTAGAGAACTTCGAATATTAATAAGTATAATTAGCCAGGCTTAAATTACCGTCTCAACTTGCAGATAATCTTTTGAGCAACTTCATTTGCATTAGCTCAAATCCGATTATAGGTACGGCCATTTTATATTTTTAAGACAATCGTATTGGTACCTTGTAATAACCATAATTACAATATACTGTACACTCTATTAAAAGGAGATAAAGATAAAAGTTCGTCTTGAATCTTCAAGCTATGATTGATCACGATACAATCCAGTGAGCCGCACGAGGTCATTAAGTCTCCCCACTCAAAGTACTCATAATCGATGTTCCGATGTCAACACGTAACAACATTAAAATAAAATAATTGTTATTGTTAATGGGGCCCGGAAACGATGTCAAATGGGGGCTCGATTACGGAACAAAAATCAACAAGTGGGGTTTCCCTGCAGGGGCGGCGTGGGAAACCGAAGTGGAAACTGTTCTCGTCAACCCTAACTTGTATTGTACTACATGACCCTTCCGGCTAAAAGGGTGGCTTGCCCCTGATGTATCATGTACGTTATTGATTTAGAGTTATAGATAGAATTTCCGATATATGTAATTGCTACAATGTTGTGCAATTAGCAGAATTAAACAAATTAAAATATTAAAGATAATAAACTGAAAGGCTGCAAGCCCAATATACCGGGGATAAGCACAAAATAAGACGGTGATAAATCATATCGCACAATGTGTTACATTGGTGCTCAGTAGAGAAAATGCGTACACTTTGTAACACATAAATATTTTGTTAAAAGTTCGTTATTATGAGAAAGTTCCACCATAACCTCTTTAGTAAGTGAAGTTCCCATCAGATAGTGTTTATTTTTCTAATAAACAAACGATCAGCCAACGATACTTTGTCCCAGATGAATCTCCATCGTTTTAGGAATAACATGTCACTATAAACATTTACATTACTATTAAAAATGTATTTTTACAGCCCGACGAAGCGTTAACATAGGTATCAATACAAACAGATAATAAAAAAAGAGAAAATACGCGATAATAATTATCTATATGCTAGAAAGTAAGCACAAAGATTTGCCGCGAAGAAGCTATCAATGCGAAGAATGCAAAAAGAAAATTGAGTGTCAATGTACCAGCATCACTGTGAACATTGAGGAGCATTCAAGTTCATACATTAATATTTATTAGGGAGGGAGGAGTGAACGGAGGGGCCCGGGATCTGTTTATTATAATATCCTCCTATTATAACGCGTTCGCACGATATGCTCCGATCCAGCTGATTGGTAAATGCTCAACGCCGATTGTCAGAACCCTCCGGATCAATCTGTATAGAGTATTTATATCTAAAGTTTGATAATGGGGATGAATATTGAATTTCCTGGTAGCTAATCCTATCCGGTTTTAGAGCTTTCAAATTGAAAGAATGCCAAAGTTAATCGCAGCCATATTTAAGTAATCAGCACCAACCTTTGAACGGTTATCAGAAATATAATTGGATGTAAACGGATTGACCCTCGTACTGACGTCAAAATGTGCACTGAATTATAATTGGCTAATTAAATTGCCCCACGCAAGTGCATCTTAGCAACGGATGTGCGTAATGACTGTGACAACTGAATGTCACGAAAAACAAAACTCGATATTAAGTAACATGCGCAAAATGGTATATATATCTTAGTGTTTTAACCATTTGTCAAAGTCATGCTTAATGAGAAATTCAAAACTTTAGCCGCCAGGTGTACTCTTTATCAATTTCCAGGGGTACCTAAAGTGTTTGAAATATATTTACAAAACTCTTTAATCAGGTCTTCTGAGGAAAAAAAAAAACCTCAACAATGAGACGAAGATAAGGCTTAAATGGCCGTAAGAAGGTTTTTATCTGAGTGGCGCCTTTCAACACAATATCCGACTTGACTTCCAACAATGGTCATTGCCACTAAATAGTTAAGTGCCAACAGCACAAAAAATGGCATTATATGATACAAGTATTGCTTCAAAATTCCTATTATTTGTTTAGCTATATCCTCGCAGCCACACATTGCTCGTCAATATAACTTTTGCGTCAAAAAATGAAGATTAAATATAATTTAGCGATGAATTAAAAAAAAACTATTCTTAGACACAACTGAATTGTAGAGCTAGAGACCTAGCCAGCAAATGTGCGATGGAGTGTGAGAACGTTAATGACATAAGGAAAAACCAGATACCTATATTAATAATAAGATGTTTGAAGGTTTTTTTGGGGATACATTAAGTGTTCATTAATGGGACTTCAAATCTTGAAAAGAGTTCGGTACGAATTTTTGTACCGCACTGTAATGAATCAACTCATTGTGCTTTACCGGAGCAAAGGAAGTTCATGTTTATAATATCATTAGGTACAGTACCTACATCATAAATAATAAGAATGTCAAAATACCATTACAGTTAACACACAAGTACAGTCCTTGCGGTATCTATCAGTAACAAAAATATACATTGTTATTTATGGGAAAATTATGTTTGCGGTTTTACTTCCTGAATTTGACCCATTTATTGAACGCAGCTAACCGCTGCGGATGTCACTATCTCAATATTTGCGTAATGGTCAGTTACGATAAAAACATCAGATGGTGTATGGTGGATTGTGAAGCCGCGGGGTCTCACGCTCTCCATATGGTGGAGCGCGTACGCGATACGCTATTTTACGATTCCGCCTGTTCCTGGAAGAAGTTCCCGTTCCATATTCCACAGAGGTTCATTATCATTAGTGATTCACAGCCCAGTGCCACGGCTGGGAGCTGGGACCGCCCATCCAGGACATTTCACATGCCACGGCCATGGGAACTTGCGGGAATATGTTCGTTACAGCGAAAGAAAACAAGCATCACATGTTGCTGGATGAAATCACGGTTATTTTTAAGCGACGATTGTTTTTATTCGCTCGCCAATTGAGGGCAATCAGCGACACGTGTTCCGTTCGAGACGCTCGCCTTAGGCATCTATTGAGCTCGTTGATACAGCGTCTAGTTACTGTGGTCTAGTCAAATAAATGATCGTAAAACTAACTGAGAGTACTCTTATTGGGAGCACCAAATTATTCTTAATCAGAATGTACCTAAACAATATATCCAGGAAAAAAGTTTTGACTGTCTTTCAAGTGGACTAGCACCTAAGGATACTCGATATTCTAATTCGTTCCCAAGATACTTGAACGATTCCCATTACTACTATCATCTTTAGCCTCATACCATAACATATCTGCATGTAACTCTACTTACAGAGAATTTTTATTACGCTCTCAAGCTCCAATCACAGAGATAATGGGTGCACGTTAGCTGGTCCCTGAAGGGTAATCCAATGCTTGTACCATGTGCCCACTTATCTTTTTGTCGTAAAGTTCGAGAACATTCTGGGAATTGAAGAATATCTGACGTTCACAAGTTTTTTGGCGTTGATTGTTGTAAATTTGTAATGATTGTGACCTACTTTGATTGGTCTTAGTCACGCCAACGTAGGTAGATACTTGACTACTTTATTTGAAAGTATAATATTGATATTCTGAATTTTCCTCCTTCGAAATCGAGAAGCATATTTATCGAATAAGAACGTACGTAGTATCTAATAAGATGGTAATTCCCCAGTATAAAGCTAATTGTTTCGTTTCCATCGAACACGGCTTCTTTGAAACAGAACTAATTAACGGCGAATTGTAGGTCGGCATTGTGTCGATGGGTCAATGAAGCCTCTCTTTGTGTCGCTACTGTTTACTCTTTCAATTCGTTCCCGGAATTGTTCTGTTCCTACGATAATAATTATACAGGTGATAACTGTAATGTAAGCGGAGATATGTATCGCGGTAGCGTTTTATCAATATCTATTTTATGACCATAAGGCCTCAACTAATATCTACCTACACCTACGTGCCGCAGATAATTATACAATAGTAAACGTTGCGTTATCTTAATATATGATTTATTAGAAAATACAGACAGGTTTCCAATCAATAAATAGAGAAAATTAAAAGAAATAGTGTCGTAAATTAAACAAGAAGTCAAAGCAATATTTTTGGTCCAAATGGCACTTTCGAAGAACTATCAACGCAAAAACACGTTAGATTTGCTAAAAATATTCGAATTTGGGATCAACAGGACCTTTTGAATAATGCATTAGACGCGTCTGGTCCATTATTAGTGACGGTGCGCAGGCGCAGTCCCTTGCCGCACGAGCTGCATATTAATGCGCTACAATTTCGTCGGCCGCTGTCAAATTACAATATTTCATTTGAATGTATTTCCGAAAGATATTCCTATGATATATGCCTTGTCACATAAAAATCACGCTTAGAATAAATTATGTTCAACAGTTCAACTCAGTGCTCTACCTCCTATTATTCATGATTATGATACTTAAAAACCTAGGTGTCGCATGTGTATTTTAGAGGACAATGTTGAAATCTGATGCTTTTAGTGAAAGCTAATGTACTAAATATTCCAAATAAATGACGTTAATGCTTCGTTAATAACGGCACGGGCCGGTTTTGACGTAATTTGAGTCTGATCATACGAGATGATGGGCCCAGCCGAGCAAGCTCTGAACGAGACTTGAGAGTCCTGTCATCTGTCACTTCATAATACATGTGTCGCCCACGGACAACGTAGGACATACCACCCACAGGAAGGAAGCTAACACCAATGACGCGTTACGAAAGTTTCCTTTACTGGAATAAATGCACTTTTTGCATCAGACAACTGGCAGATTTAGGAGTCAAATAATATCATGTTTACTTAATTTTTTCATCCATGGCCATTTAGGTCCATCATCGATTCTGGACAAAAAACAAGTGAGCGGGGACCAACCGATTATAATGTAAAAAGAGGTTCGCGGTCGTTCCATAACCGATTGCAAATGGCAACTGCCGCAGGGCCTGCTGCGCCATTTATAGCTCTTCGCAATCTCGACTGCTAAAAAACCATGCAACAATTTTCTTCGGTGGAGCGCTCCCTATCTATCGACCGTTCCGAGCTTATAATTAAATGAGATAAGTTCCCGAAAGACAATGAAAATTCGGTGTCACAAAAAGTGCCAAACGCCGCAGTCCCTCTTTAAAATGCCTCTGCGTATCATGCGATTGTGTCTCCTGTTTTTACTTTATCTTTTGTACGGTGGAAAGACCTTTTATATGGATCGGTCGGGTATTCAAAATGTATGCAGACGCTTTACTATCACTACTGTTGTTTTATTATAGTTCCGAGGACATAGCGAAGAGCATTGAAGGGTTAAGAGCTGGCATACGAAGCCGCGTTTTAAATTGAGACTGGAATGCCATAAAGTGAGGCTCTGCTCTCATATAATAACTCGTTTTGTTTACACAACGACTTGAGGCCCATAACCGAGGCGACACAACAATGGCCGACCACTGAGCTTATGCCGACGTCGGTTAAGATTTTGTCCGATAATGGACTAAATTGGCTTTAGTTCGCTTAATAAGGTGTATTAACTTTGTATCGGTGACAATCGTGTTTCGCGTTTGCGGTGTCATGAAAAGATTTTCTCTCTATATTCTTACATTCAAGACGGCATTGTATAGGCTATTCGAACCGTTTTATTAGCTCTCTTGCATCCGCAAAGATGCCTTCACTTCCTTTTATGATTTCATGTTAAGTCACTTAATTCCAGCCGAATGCGCTTAGGCAACGCTTGAAAAGTAGGTGTAACTTAATATCAGAACACGCGAAACGACACATGATACTATGAACGGGTCGGAGCGATGCGACGGATTTTGACACGTTCTTGTATGAAAGTGTTATGAAAGATGAAGTTTATAAACTTGAGGGAAATAACTGAAGCATCCGTCGTTGTCTGTGCATTTTGACTACAGTTCATAATGCGCATACATTAAATAACCGTGTGCATTGAAATGCGCTTAGTCAGATATTACTTTATGAATGCAATGACATTGGCTTAGGCACTTATCAAATCGAACACGACAGCGGCGAGTACACGGGTACCTTAGTACCGACCAGTAAGATTGTATAGTCAGGGACAAGCGCTTGGATTTATGGGACTGGTCCGGTAAGCGGCTTAGCTGCTACCACAATAAGAACGCCACGATCACCGGGGCTTTTCACACCTCCTTGTTTGGGCCGCGCGTTAGCGTTCACGCCTTGTGTGTATCTACCCCTAAAGTTCGCGCCTTACCTTTACATATCATGTATTCATTATGTAAAAGCATTTTTTATTTTTATTTGAGGTGGTCATCGCTGCGCTTTTACACCTTTTGAATCCTGCGGCGGCATAATTTTTAGGAATTGTAAAACATTCGATAAACTTCTTGGAAATATGTTTTAACGTGAGTGAGGATAACTCGCTAATGTTACAGAGTCGTTCATAATTATGCTGTTTAAGAGCAGTAGCAATTGCAGCGAAAGTAGAGCATAACCTTATATAGAAGCCAATTAATTAACTTTTACTGAGCTTCGTTGGACTATTCGAGATTCTACTACTTATATTAATGAGTTTTTGTAAAATAGCCAGTAGGTATATACTTAGTAGGTCTATCGGGCAACAGCAGGCGCAGACTAAAGAAGACCCCGTGTAGTTGTGAATAGAAGACAAAAAATAGTTCTACCAAATTAATCCGAACTAAAGTAAGAAAGATGAGTTTCTAAGATTATGACGGCACGCGCAACAGAACTCATCATGCAGATGTAGGTTAAATAGAGAGATCGTCCATGAGACTGACCTTTCATCAAGCCATCAATCAGATGCTGATACGAAAGTACCTGCGATTATGGACTTCTAAAACAATTGGGAGTTCTTTTTGTTTTCAAATGTAATGACGACGCAGAACATACATGATATTCTCCACTTAACAGTATGTGAATGCCAGCTAAGTAGAGAGATCGATGTGTGTACGAAAGTGACCTTTCAACGAGTCATCAATCAGATACTGGAATCACAAAGAGTGTCGATGCTGCGTCCTGCGTGACTCCGGGTCGTGATAATCGTGAGCGGCCGCTATTGTTCAAGTGAAAGTTTACGTTATGCTTGCGACGAACGCGGCGACGTTACGAGCCTCTTGCGTGTTACCAAAACATCATTATACGAGATGACAATAATTTGTACATTTCCATTTAAATTAACGACCAGCAAATCTGATACAACTGTTTATAAAACATGAGGAGTCATACTTTAGTTGCTGCAGCTGAGAATTTCAGTAGTGTACTGTAAGATTCACAACAGATGGAGAATAATTGCACCTCGTTACCGAGGACTTTTAATTTTGAACAAAAATAAACGACAGCGTCATACGGACTTTTATCGCCAAGATCCATGTACAGTTCATGTACAGATACTATACTACTTGACAACACTGTTATTATCGTAATGGCCCTTTATAATATCAACGACAAGTAATGTCTCCATCATCATGGATGTAATTGCCACAGGTTTTGTTGTCAAGTTAATCAAAATTGCATTACGTGTCATTTCGTCACGGGCCCTCGCCGACAATCGGGGACAAAAAAGTTGCATTCATTTGACATACCCGAGTATCGCTATTGCAATTCTTGATGATTGATGGGACAATATATCGAGACTGAAGCGATGATGAGGTGCACGTATACGCTTTCTTGTCACTTGTCGTACTTAATGCGTACAAGCCTGCTTGTCTGTTTCTAAATAAAAGACACAAAGTTGTAAAACGAGATCTACCAAAGCGAAAACGAACTGCTTTTGTTCACCTAAACGTGTTCTAAGACCAGGTGCCCTATTATGAAGTATTAATGCCACCATTTTTCCAGTGTGAGAGAGAGAGACGGAGCTAGACAACACCGCTAGCACCATCCCGTTTTCGCAGTGGAATAATGATGGCATTAATACTTCATAATACTACCCCAGGGCAACTTTTCACGCAATAGGAACTATAGTCGCCCAGCTTCTTCACTAATAATTTTCTTGAAGAACAATAAAATTAAGACCTTGCAAGCTGGTGCAAGTAAGACGTTCAAGCTCTACTATCATTATTATAATGATGGTAGCGCGATAGTGCACCTGCGTGACATCACAATAGAACATTATCGAGTGTTTACAGTTAATATTTAGATATATCCAATAGCTGGTCGGGCGTGGGCGGTTCGGGCTGGCGTCTAACGAGTTATGTAAACATGCCGCGAGAGGTGACCACTGAGCCACATAGCTCATGTGGCTATATGAGAAGTTAGCACGCGCACACGCCGACAACACGACTTCAAGTAGCCATGTACCTACTGCTGTCAAGGGTGAGGTGTCACTTCCAAGATGTTTAGAAAGCGAACACATTGTGTGTCGCTATGTACTGGACATTGTTGGAGTTATCGGGTGAACATCCTGTTCAATATTGGAAATATCCATGAGATGCGAGATGATGACGTGGAAAATTTTAGTGATAGTTTGATTAAACGGCAAATAAGTTGAAACTATTCACAATATTTGCACAAAAATAACAGTATTTTCGGACAATAGATAAGAAAATAAAGCAGTCCAAGGAATGTTTGCGTAGGATGTTGACGGGCGAGGACCGAGGTGGCGCGCGGTCAAAATATTTTATTTGCTCGAGCACCCCGGACAAAGGCACAAAGCCCTGTTTGTGGTTCACCATTGTGCTGGGGTTTAGTGGCTTCTAAACAACTCCACGTACGTGCCAACGCACAGAACATTATGTCCCACCACGCAAGAAATATGCGGCCAATACCATTCGTTTAGCTACGACTATCTCTTCATAATTATTATAGGAAACTTCTAACATATAATGATTAAATTGTACGATTTCTACATTTATTAAATAAATAACTAGTAAAAACTGCTAGCAATTTAGATATAATCTAAGTTATAGAGCGAGATAAAATCATTATTACTGATCGAATCATTGGAGGTTTCTAATTTGATTCGCGGTGCAATATTCAATTTTTATCTTCTTTCTTTAAATAGTAATCTTGTAAAACGTTTTATTATTGGAGTTCATTAAACTGCGCTCGAGGCATTGTTGAATCAAGACTGTATGAAATAAGATATTGTTTGCTGAACACTCTGAGGCCACCGCTACTCGGTACTCCGGCGTTATGTCTAAATCATAATATTTTCTTTTCCAAGCCGATTCCAATAAAATAACCATTGGAATGGTACCATCTGAGGAGACGGTACCGTATTTTATGATAAGTTTATCGAGCCATAAGCGCGAGCTTCGATGATCTTATAAAAATAAATTCGTTTGAATTTCAAAAGGGATCAAAGAAATGTAAGCTCTTATTCAGATTCCGATAAATTCAATGAGTATGACATGGATTCGGGTGACTGTGAATAAATAAGGTCTGTAAAGATCTTATTAGATTAAAAGTATTTCAACCAATAAGAATGCAGACATATTATCTGACATAGTTTGTATCATCAAATCAGAACCGTTTAGGGACATAAATCACAATTAATAAGACATTGTGTAGTTGCAAGAAAAGGATGCGAATATCAGTGTTGGCAGGCGAGCAGCCGAGCAGCCGCGCCGTCATCTTGCTTAATTTACGAAGTCGGCCTTTGGTACCGCACTAATTGGGTCCTAGTTCTGACTAAGCGGACACTCTGTTTCAATGTAACTCATTTGCATACCGATAGCTATACATACCGGTCTAGAACATTCCTAATATATTCATATTTATATTATTTAAAAGCTTTAAATTCGACACACGAACGTTTTTCGACTAATCAACCTTTTATAGCTTTATAACCATTTAGTGTTACCTGCGCTTTGGGTTTATTGGACGTGAACTCTTAGGTTCATTTCCAAGCATTTGTTAAACAAATTAAGAAAATGAAAATGTTCGGCAAGATAATATATGTTCGGATAGATGTTCAAATTATCTCCTTATTTATAGCTATCAATTAATTCTGAGTGAGGCGGCGGCGAGCGGGTCATTAGTGGTAATTATATAGGCAAATAACCGAAATATGACACCAAACGAACCACTACATCTTACTAAGTACTTTTTAGATTATGCGCCAGTAAGTAATTTATGTCCTCGGTTTTTGGACACTGTAAAACTTGGTAGTGTAGCCGTTGCGACAATACCGTGAATTTAAATAAACGGTCCAATCTATTCAGGTTACGACATTGTCCCTTTCCCTTCTCCTTGTTCCGACTGGCTGTCGATATAATCTCAGGTCTGATTTTGTAGATATTGGATACCTTATAAAGTGGTGTGGGTAGTTGGAATAGTTAGAAATGTAGACGTATTTTAATGAGATCGGTAAATCAAAAGGAATAATACCGAGTGGCGAAGCGGCGCGTGCCACAAGGCCGGTCAACTGAAGGAGTCAGATATCCTGGCGGTCTCGCTCGCGCACGCGCAGCCACGACGCGCGCTCTATAAGGTCTGCCAAGTATTATGATTACTCTTTAATGGAGATTTTACCTGTTTGGCAAGCCGTACGCGTTCGTCATTGCTGTCGTTACACCATATCCAAGCACGTGGCTCTGTAAGGCATTGCATACGATACCGGACACCGCTATGACTTTATTCAAATCACCGCCAGATAAAAAATATCCGCGCCATATAAAGATAGATGGCGGCGCAGTTTGCATGACGTATTTGGTGAGATGTCAGAATTTGGTGTTCATTTACCTACATAAAGCAGTACACATCTTGATGTTATTTGGGGCAATTAAAATGTAGCAAGTAGCAATCTGTATGCAGGAGTCCGTAATTGCAGACGGCCTTTTTAATTGGATTTTGTTTAAATACGTGGGTGCATAAAGCTGTTCTTGGCGGTTACCTTTACAAAAGTGTGCCGGCGTGGCGCATTCGTATTCTTAGTCATAAAATAATACTTACAAGTTTAGCAGGATCGCATTGGCAATAGCCGGGGGCGTTCTGTCTTGGCTCGGGTCCACCGTTAAATAATAACAAGCATGTACGTAGTTCCACTGGCTATAAATTGCTTGCTGCCGCCGGGCACGGGGCACGCAATACCAATGCGGAAAATATTATGGTGTTCTGTATAGCTAGAGCGGGTTTGCCAGCGGCTATGTAAAGCCTACTATTGTTGGTGCTCTGTAGTTGTCAAGCCAGTCGCTTGGACGGTTACGTAGTGGAATACTTAGCTTGAGCCGAGCTATTCTGCCTTTGTTTATGTGCTGGATTTATTCTACTCAATTGTTCTTAGCCTTTTGTTAGTCTATCAGCGTTATAGGATTTTCATCAGTTTCATCTTTAAGATATATGCATCCACCATTATCGTATTACCCAGTTGCTGGGTTGTGGAGGTCAGATAGGCAGTCGCTCCATGTAAAATACTGGTATTCAGACTGGAAGCTGACCTCAACATAGTTGGGAAAAGGCTAGGCAGATTGATTTTGATGCTTCCGCCATTCTTGATTTTTTTCACCCTTCTCGAAATCCCGCCCTCTACTCAGTCGAGGGGTGATAACAAAAAAGGTAGACTTAGAAAAAGTTAACATTAATGAAGCCAGAGCGTGCGGCTTCCCTTCCAGGCGGTCGAACATTCTGTCTCGGCACATTCCGTCGCATTGTGCCTGACCACGGAACGCGCGACCACACCGCACACCGCATTACATAGCACTTATTGAAAACGAAACACTTTGGACACGGGACAACGTTTTTGTTCTCGACCACAACTGCTTGCAGCTTGGTGATCTATGAAACAATCTCAATCGTTAATCAACTAACTGGGAAGTGTCCACTTTTCTTTTTATTACTTGTAATTTAAGTGTCGTTGCTTGCGTGTCTTCTAACCGCGACTACTTTTAAATTCGAAACTTTCTTTACGCACTAGATCTCTAGTTTTTTTTGGGTTCCGTACCCAAAGGATAAAACGGGACCCTATTACTAAGACTCCGCTGTCCGTCCGTCTGTCACCAGGCTGTATCTTATGAACCGTGATAGTTAGACAGTTACAATTTTCACAGATGATGTATTTCTGTTGCCGCTATAACAACAAATACTAAAAAACAGAATAAAATAAGTATCCGATACTAACATAATGGTACGGAACCCTTCGTGCGCGAGTCCGACTCGCACTTGGCCGGTTTTGGTTTGTCTATAATTAATTTAGGAAAATTTAGCTGTTATATTATGATGATCACATACACGACATTATAAGACTATTAATGTGTAATTTCCCGCATTTCATAGCGCCGAAACAATATGACTCGTTGATGTCTTTTGTAGGGGCTGACATTTTCATTACATTCACGAACTTTCTTTCTAAAAATATATTACTAATTGCAACTATTTCATAGTTCGCTTGTTGAAAATAAATAAACTTACAGGTTTTCCGTTCCTTAACTAGCTTGCTGTAATTAAACATAATGCGCGTGAGCAAATTACACTTGTGAAAGCATAAAAGAAAGTTGAATTACGCAACTAATCCTTAGATCCTTCACTCTAACGTCTAATTGAATAATAAAACGTTAGAAAGTGCAACAAACAAAATAAATAGGGCAATGAAATTGTAAGTAAGTGAGTTTGTTAGTATTTTAGTATTCAGTTCGCAAACCGCACGAGTGTTTCACACGCCTCCTTGCGTATGCGACGACCGTCCGCGCGTGAGAATCCTGCCCCAAAACATGCGGGTTTGTGAATTCTCTAATCTATTAAAATGTTATCGCGAGTACGCGCTATGATATGACTTGAAAGTTGATATCTCTGATGGGAATGATGAATGAATGGATGATATCTCGTCTCAAAATGAGGTAGATTTTCGTTTTATTTTGGGCGGATTTTTTTAAATCTTGATGATGCGTTAGGCAACTCCCTGTTTCAAATGCCTTTTTTGGTGGAGAAGCCTATTTTAGAACTTGAGTTTATGAAATTCTTCGCCCTTATTTATGAATACAGGATTTATACCGGCCGTTGTTTGTGTTTTTTAGTGTTTTCTCACTCTATTTTCAGTCTCTACTTTAACATACCTTGCACATTTGCAATAATTGTTACAGTTACTTTACTATTCGTCCGCTTCATAGGGACTAGTATTAATAATATATATTTCCTAGTTCACACGGGTACACATCAAGCTATACATTTTCAGTTTATACTGATCTCGCATTGTATAGGATTTCCGTACAATTCGAGGTCAGCTTATACTGGAAATGTATAGCTTGATGTGTAGCTGTCTGTACAATAACTTCAACTTTAATTATAACATATACGTACATTTTAAACCTGCTTATTAAGCAAACGTCTCAAAAGACCATCAGGCCGCTATTAAAGGTGAATACATATTGATAAAACCACTTATTTATAGGTCCACAATCGGAACCGTTAGCAGTTTCTAGATTTGCAACGATATGCAATAACTGGACTAGTTTAAGTGTTCGCCCATAAATATGGAGCTTTCCAACATTTACATAAGAACGAGTCTACAATCAATTCAAATTATTTCGTAACTACAGTTCCGTTTACTCGATACATGTTTTATTACTCGATAACACTCGACATGTTAACACCAAATGGATATAACGAAAGTTGTTTTTAAAGTTGTACAAGTAATCTCTATAGTAATTATACTGTGATGTAAGTAATTACGGGTAATATATTAATCTATTAGAGGTTTTACAGTCTTGTATATCAATTGGTATATTTAAATATAAGTGGTCAAGGGCGAGAGAACAGGCTTGCGAAGTTATTAAAACAACTTTTAGTTTTTTGATATTAAAATAATTAACAATTGATTGATTGATTATTTTAATTGAAGTTTTATTATAATATGACATCTGAACATTTGTTGTATACTAGAAATATAATCGAACATAAAAATAGCCACGATTTGGTATAATTTAAAAGCTTAAAACTTTTATTGTTTAGTTACTATAAGAAGTACAATCAAAAAGATACATAAAACCATAGCTACCTTACTAAAAACAAGAGGTATTAAAATTAAAAGTATGATGTTTATTTATAGACGTGTAAAAACACATAATCCTGGGCGTAACGTAACACATAACACTATGAGTTATGACCGCTTAACTCACAGTAATCGGATGAGACAAACATGTGGACAACACACACGAAAGCTTTGTTGTACCCTTTGCTTTGAACTCGCTATAAATCTCTGACCAAATTTTAAATTCGTCTAATAAACAACCACAAGATTTATGTAACTTTGGCAATGCCACATTAATTTGTACATACTTCTTATAAGTTTTGTCGCCAAGGCTGTAATCCTCGAAATTATTTATATTTTGCTGCTACTGGAAATCATCATTATAATCAGTCTACTTCCAATAGTATTGGGTATAAAAAATATATTGTGCCGCTTTGCCAGAATATTATTTTTACATGAACGGACTGAAATTCGATCTCCGCATCCAAATTAACGAGGGTTTCCAAAGCCCTACGAATTAGTTCCGAAGGACTTAGTCGTCATTTTGTTGTCGCTAATTATCGTATTAAATAACTAAATAAAAAAGTCCATAACGAATGTTTTTGTCATAATAATATTGGAAGCCTTAAATTTTGGTTTCGACCATATTTTTTACCAATGATGAGTATGGAGTGACCCAATTTTCATGTGAAAAAAAATGTTCATACGAGGATGCTTTCTCCATTCTCGTGATCTATGTCGTTTCTTAGTTGACAGACTGACAGCCAGACGTGTTGACTGACCGTCCAAAACGTCACGGTGACAACTGTCACAGCTGTCATTCGTCAGATAAAGTCGTGTGAACTGCCCTTATCAGCACAAGCGCTTGATCACGCGCGAGATAGAAATTGATAGAATCACCACCTTGTGGGAACTATTTGGTGTCAGGTGGTTTTGATACAACAATATCCCAATTAAAAAAAAATAGTAAGTATATTGTGACAATTACGAGTAACTAGTTAGAGTTCTAAATTAGGCTAATAACGGTAACTTGGTGCTTCAGTGATGAACTAGACCTTACTCTACCAAAAGCTAATCTGAAAGTCTCAAACTTCGATATCAGTAAAAACAGGATCTTAAAAAAAGCTCTCTACTTAAAATATAGTTCGATTATATTATAAGTCCAAAAGCACATTAATTCGGCTATCAACGATACGTGTGTGATCCCGGCACTATTTACAATTCACAGGTAATCAATCCTTATCAGAACTTTTATGACGAGCTAGCTATAATGTCGGGATAGTTTATTTTATATAGATCATCGCTAATCAATTCCCACGATTCGCACGCTCATGTGAAAGTATTCGGGTATCAGGTAGAAAATCCCTATCTTTTATCGATATGTTTTCCCATGCCAACTATTCATGCAACACCTATTTCGACGTTTATTTGCATACAATGTCATCAGTCTATCGATTTAATCTTGTGTTATATCTTCTACCTATATTCTTCTAATATATAATGTTCTCGTGTCACAGTGTTAGTTGCCATCCTCCTCCGAAATAGCTTGACCGATTTTTATGAAAATTTATATGTTTATTCGGTAGGTCTGAGAATCGGTCGTAATCTATTTTTCATAGCCCTACGCGGGTGAAGCCGCGGGTAGCAGCTAGTTTCGGTATAATATTTTGAACACTCTTACAAAAACACACCATCATGCGCAGTACACCACACCACTTGGGCAATAATATCATAACTAATTTAGTTTTTTTTAATCATACGTTTCATAGATTACCACACCCATTTTTGTATTTATTTATTAATTTCACAATTAGCATTGTACCTAGCATGTAAACAAATTGAAATATGTATTAAGGAAGGGAACTTTTCATTTCCTGAGATACAGGTTAACTACCTAATTCGGGAGGCGGAGCTTTTATTTGCACTTACGTTTGCAAATAAATGATATTTATTTTATTTTAGTTTAAAGTACTGAGATATTAGAGATATTCAACAGGTGTAATTTTTAAGTAAAGAAGTTAAAAGATTGTAAGTAATTTATCAAAGTTTTCAATTTATGTGGTGAATATTTATATTGCCTATATATTTTGCTACCTGCATAATTCTATATGCATTAAGTGATGTCTCAATAAACTTTGAAAGCCTCTATAAATTTCATACTTCCATTAAAATGTCAAAACAGCGATAGTCGGTGCAGTCGGTGCTACACGATCTTTTATTTTAAATGAATTTCCAATGCCAAAAAATATTCATGAAGCAGTAAACGTAGATAAAATCGTGCCCAATCAAATATGACAAAGTGTCCCGTCGTCGTCACGAAACACTGAATATTTAATATAATATTATTTAAATGAGCGCTAGGACTGCATCTAGAGACACGCACAAAGAATGAGAAATGTCGCCCCTCGGGGTCCGCATAATTGCATGCTTTCCAAATTACATGTAATTGGAGCTGTGTTTTACTGAGCTCGCGTGTTTTTGTCTTTTAAATTACATTTTTGTTCCTTTTATTTGCCTAGTTATAAAATTATACAGCATTTTTATAATAATTAATGTCGAGTAAGGACATTAAACACGAAGGCATTTGCGATTTAATTTCATGTTTAGACTAGCATATATGGCAAGTACCTACGTTCATGAATGGTAGCGAGTATTTATGTTTAGCAGAGCAGAGGTCAGCATGTTTGGAATAAAACAGATTATTTACAACGTTTGTCAGCATATGTTCACATGTGCTGCGCGGGCGCCGGCGATGGCGACGGTGACGTCTGTGGCGCCGCCCGCACATGCGCACTCAGCCTAATTCATGGCCAAACCTCGACTGACACTCAAGTACCTATTATAGGCAAAAAATGTTTTAATACCGCCCTAGACGATTTATTAGCGACACTTGTCCTAATAAAACTAATTTGGAACGGACACGCCATATTAATAATTGTATTTTTTTTTGCAAATGTTCCTAAATCGGAGTGTGATATAAAAATTCATTAATTACAGCCTTCCATAGATGTCACGCAGTTTTTGTGGCCCAATGTTATTTTTCAAGTATTTTTTTCCTGTATTTACCTACTATCTAGTCTATTAGGTATTAGGTACCAAATTATTCGAAATAATCCATGTTGACAATGTGTCCATACTCCATGCACGAAAGTATAGTCACCAAAAGTTGCTAACAACATAAATATTAGTTTATCAACTGCCGTTCAGTAGCCAAAATATTGACGTCATCAAAAATGCATGACTTCTAAATATTTTACGATGATGCTAAGTGCGCATAATTTATGCATGCTTGTGTTATGTCACTAATAACGTGGTAGTACATAACACCAGTTGCTAGTACACTGTACACGTCATATACATCCAGTAATAAGTGGTCACGCTTCAATGTAACATCATGTACCTACTATTGACTTAGTATGGAACACGCTGTATGTCGTGTCGTGGCTGTTTATAGAGCCAGTTAGAGCCACTGATTGGACGAGATGACTTTACACCAAGTATGGCGGTAGAATGTTTGCTAATCGTATGTAATGACGTGCAGGTAAATGAGGTGGGTAGTTAGCGGTAGTCAACTTGCATAATTTGGTGGTCCCGGTTATAATGAGGTGTTCTTACAAGTCCTGATTTTCTAACAAAAACAATCTCAACATATTTAATAAAACAACACACTTGAACTCGGGCAGTTACATTTCCGCCGCGAATACCGTCAATAACGCGTTCATTGTTACGCAAAGTCGCGACAAATCTACTTCAATTTTGTTTATCGCCGTCAATTGATTAACAAGGTGCAGAATAGCAATTACCTCCGTATTTCTTAGCAGCTGACAGAGGGGCGCCCACGCGCCCCGCACGAGTTCTGCTTTATTATACAATCAGGACGAATCAGCACATGGGACACACGACCACTCACCACTCGCCACTGAGGTCAACTCGCTGACCAATCCAAGGCTAGCTCAATACCAACCTAATGATCCTATTATAATACTCAACCAACAATCTAAATAGTACAAATCTTTTTGATCAACGTATAATGCTAGCAGATTCGACATTGCGCATCAGACAATTTCCTAGGTCTACCCACGTCAATTACACTATTTTACACTAGATCGTGGTTGGCACGTTATTATTGTGATTGTTTCCTGGCAATTCTCGTTGTAAGAGTCTATAGATGAAAGTAGTAATTTAGTAAATAGCAATTGTAAGAATTGCTGTGCAAAAGTTTCACGTAGCGAAATAACGACAGCTTATAATAAAATTTCAAAATTGATTCGATGAGATTGTAAGCGATTGTCGCGGGCCGTATAAAAATGTTGCGTTCTCATTTTAATCGTGGCCTCGTGGGTAGCCGAAGGCGAGGCGAGTTTCTCTCGATGATCAATAGAGCTGGTCCCTGGGTATTGTATCGAATGTATCGCTGTATCGTATATGAATACAATAGCACGCACGTGCTGTGCCGTCGCCCGCGGCGTCCGTCCTACCATTGTCCAGCCAGCCATTGTTTCACGGAAATCCTCCGTATATACATGTCTTGACACTCACAGTAATATCCTATTTTGATAATATTACCATGTGTGATTAGTCATCGTAGGTAATAAAATACGGTGGCACAGGATAACAAGTTGAAGAGGAAATGACAATAAAATTTATTGTTTCAACAGGTGGACATTGTGACAAAGATGGTAAAGAATTATATCATTGAGATTCCGATCATAAACACATTCTTGTCGATTATCAATATTATCATTCAACAATGGAAGAGCTTTTGTTCTTCGTGACGATGTAAGACACTGTATGCTTTCTTTTTCTACATTATCTACCTACACCTACTCAGCATAATTAAATTCGACTTCTTCTTCATTAGAAAACACAAGCTTTTTAAAACGCTGAACATTTTCCTTATTTCCACTGGCCGATAACTGATGTTATATAATAGAATCAATCATATGATTTATTCTATTATATATAAGTCCCGTCAAAATCGATCCAGCCGTTTCGGAGATTAGTCGGAACAAACAGACAGACAGACAAAAATTTCAAAAATGGTTTTTATTGTTATAATAAGTACTGTATATACTTACTTTCATATACATTTAGTCAAACTAAAAAGCTGTTATTTAGACATTACAAACATACACTTCAAATTTATTTATTTGTATAGTTAGACTAGTTTCAAAGGTCCTTGTTTTGTCCAATGTAAGTTGCTTTAGAGACAATAACAAGTTTAGTTGAATACAATAACGAGCGAACACACTCGCTATCTATTAGGCAAGTCACAATGCGGTTACACAACTAGATCACGGAACTGCTTTGCTTATTTAGCTGTTCCTATAATCGCCGTACGCTCGACTATGACCTACAAACTAAAAAACCTTCCGACTACTACCTCCTGCCTTTGTGCGCAAGAGCATTCAATTCTTATAAGATTTGGAACGGCGCATGTGCGCATGAGCTTAAAAGCTTATAAATCTTTGTCGCTGTGCATGTGTGAGGGCGGACTTGACAAGAGCAACTCGATAGCGACTAGCGACACAATGCCTGGCATATTACCATATTGTAAGAGCCGGCAGTAAAACTTGTTTTATGATAGTGCAACGAATATAGAGCTTTAGATAGGTATAGCTTTTATAATGTCCGTATAATTTGGTGCAAATATTTTTATGGCTGGAGCTAAAATAATAAATCAAAGCTTTCGCCTATTGCAGCTTTCCAATTTACCACTTCATTTGAATTGCGGTGGACCGCAGTACTTTTATAATGAAACATTTAAGTACGAATAGTAGAATAACGGAATTTACGTTGGTTTCGTATACAATTTGTATCTATACGGACAACAATAGTCGGCGCGTGGGCACCAGGCTGCGCGGGCGCGGCCTGCGGTCCAGGGCTGCTAGAACTAACTGTAACACTTTCATATTATCTACTTGCAATAAATAATTGCCCTGCTGCTTAACAAATATAAGTTAGATTATACATGGAAAACTTGTTTTAGTCTGTACAGCCTTAAATTGTTTTAGAAAGACCAACTAACTATCCATTTTTGGTACTTTTTAAATCAAGTGATTATGCCAAGAAAGTGTTTGTACCACTGTTTATATATTCGAAACGGGAACTTCAAAATAGGAAAAGCTAAAAGCCGTCACACTAAGCCAGCCCTATTAGAAACGGAGGTTGAACGCACGCGACATTGTTATCTCGCGCCAGGTTTGGGCGAGAATAAATAAAACTCTTCGTAGAAAACACACATTTATTTTATTATTCTGTCGAGGCTCTTGTAATGTCGCGATAACGCTTTATGGGACCCGTTATCGTGCACTAACGAACTTTCACAAACATAAGACGTACGACTAAAGTTAGAGGATCATAAAAATTGTATAGAAAACGTAAATTGGACCTCGTACCGTTACAAAAATTAACTGCAATTTTTTGTGATATTTGGAAAAAGACAATATGTTAAAATATTTTATATACCTAGTCATAAAATTTCGATTAACATAACCTGTCCAGTGTTCGATTGTTAGATTTTTATAATAGTGAATCCTAATGGAATGGTAATTCCTAACGTATTTCTACTCAATTTGGCATATTAACACGAATGCGTTAAAATTTGAAATTTATGACATGGTAATAATCTTTTATTTAGAATGATAAAAATGCTTCGATCATAACTTTTATTAAAAGTTGTAAAACATTGCTAATATAGTAACTATAGAAAGCCTTTATATGCCGAAAATAGGAGACATAAACTGCGGGATACCGATACCGGTTCTCCGTCGATCAAATCACTATGTATCTAACTATCTACAACTACATACATAAATATCAATAATTTTAATTGATATACAAATCAAACTTAATTGATCTCGAGTCATTTCAACTGTTTCTAACTGATTCTAGTCTAGTCATTTCAATTATTTCTGATTAAATTTTCATATTGCAATGCCCCCATATCACACGTGCCTTGTGCGGTTGTGCTAGAGAATAAAAATAATATAAACACTAATTGGACAGCGCGCGTGACTCCATTTTAGCCGTAATTCTTTAGACTTTTATGAATGAGATAGATAGATACAAAAGTATATTGTGTGACAGAGAGGGGTTTAGTATGGTAGGGTGACGTTAAGGTACATTAGCGGCTTTTAGGCCGGTATCGGCGCCCGCGTCATTTGCGTGGTAATGGGCCGGGATTGCCTCAATTTGAATCTGCCGACCGTCATCTTTTTGTACACTTCGCTGGTTAATGGATCACGGTTACTGTACCGTCTTTGTTGTTGTTTTGTGCACTCGTGATAAAATACTGCACTTTATGAATATGAAACGTGTTTGAATATTGATCTGCAGTACCGAATGGCATTTATTGCTGCATAGTACAAATATTTATCTTGCCCTACAGTTTTTTTATGTTCACTGCATTCTATATCAATGTGGTGTATTTATTTATTCTAAATATTCGTGTCATAATAAACATTTGATTATGTTGGAATAGTTTCAAAAGTATAAACTGCCACGGTCCGCTCGTTGCAGTTAACACCCCTCGCACAGATTTTTTGTGTTTCTGTTTGGAAATATGAAAAAATCTATGCGGTTTTTATATATATTGTTTTTGTGTGTTTGTCTTAGCGCGCGCCGATAACGTAGGCGACAGGGCTCCAACACTTGGTAGTTTTTAGTTTTAAATTATTTAACTCAGCTTTTAACCTGAGTAAGACCACTAGAGCAATTAACGTTGATTAACGTTGCCCGCCCGTTAGACTTTAGTTTAGAATGTAGGTATCTACGATTAACCGAAACTATTGCGTTCCGTGGGTAAACTAGGCAACGTAGTAGTAATAAAACACCCAAATGTCTGCATAAATCACTGCCAGGGTGACTGTAATTGTAATTTCAAAGTAAAATAACGTTCAATTTAAATACTGCTATGGAATACACCTACACAGCTTAATGATTCGATTTTTAATTACAGTTGGCCATTTAAATCTATTTACACAAATTGCTTGGCTGGTCAAATAATATTAATCAAGCAAGACGAAGTAATCACATCAAAGCTTGATGTTTAAAGTTCAGGTAGTAAACCCTTTTGAGTTAAAAGGTTGTTAACCCCCGTAGACAGGGGTGCACTGTCTACTACCTTCCACGTGTTTGTCACGACGGGCAGAGGTGGCCACATGAGTCCCACTTGTTGCTATTAGTTAGTAATTTACAACACATATTTTTCAACATTCGCCCATTAGCGGGGATTAGGGAAGTCTCCCGATGACGTGAAAGTAGGATATGACGCGACAAAATTCCCCATTGCCGTCACTCCGTCCGTCAGTAATAAAAGAAAATCGATGCGTTGTCAGACGAGATCGAGCACCGCCTGATTAATGTACACGTTGGGACACACGGGATACACTTATATTGTGCGTAGGAGTGAAATGTGTGAAGCAATGACCCTTTTACATAGCAGAGTTTTAGCGTTCAAAAGGTTGAAACGTTGTTTGTTTGTTTAAAGTCTGTTTGTTCAACAACATCTAGACTTCTAGACTCTTGAACTAACATAAGGGAGGCACTCCCTAAGGACGAACTCCATAGGATTTCTCCGTATCACTTTATGGATACATGATTAGTTCGGGGCCCCAACTGAGAATGAATGACAACACGATTTGACAGTTGTTCCTACTACCGATATGTATTTGCCGCTCCGAAAAACTTAATTTGACAATGTTTTCTGGGATCATCTACTTTCGGACGGGCCCATATCATCGTTGACGGAGTTTGAGATCGGA
Source organism: Lithophane ornitopus (assembly GCA_948473465.1). Lineage (NCBI taxonomy): Eukaryota > Metazoa > Arthropoda > Insecta > Lepidoptera > Noctuidae > Lithophane > Lithophane ornitopus. Next base: position 11,659,773 of record OX419622.1, on the reverse strand, counting down.
CCCCCAGATTCGAACTTTCTAAGCCAAATGAAAAATTTGTGCCATTAAACGTGTCAAATGAGAGAGTCTGATAGGTAACTAACTAAAAGAGTATAACGTAGAGGAGTAACAACTGGACTTTCCAAGATCAACTCATAAGAGAAATGATTGCAAATAGAGACCATTCAAACAAGATGAGACAAAGCTGGAAAGTGTCGACAAGCAGACAGACGGACAACACAACGCGGCCACACTGACAATGCCCTCTAACATAAAAGCGATGCCTTGTTTTTATTGGTCGGCCATGTAAAATCTTTACGTGGCATCTTTTATAGTGTGGTGTGTCGTATAACTCGTATATTTTAGCTTTATGGCGTGTGGCTGAGTCGCCGTGGGCCGGCGGCGTGGGCGCTACTCCAGAATCGAGCCCACGTGCCTGATCGCAGATACCATTGTCCGCTTCGGGCTTGTTTATGGGAGCACTCTGAGATACCGACGAGAAATGACACCTTGATCGCGTGCCTTAATCTACCACTCCCTCCAAAGAACTTTCATCTAGATTTCGCGTTGATCTAATTTAATAGAGCTACGGACCAGTTTATGGCGTCGCAGTTTAGAAGAACAAGTTCGAGAGCTTTTGCGCTACTTTAGAGCTTATAACACAAACTATATATTTATTTACACGTTCCATTGTCGCATAAAAATTGAGTGAACACGAGTAATAAGCGAGATGATATGAAGATTTGGCCGATGACAATATAAATGACTGTTATAAGTTGCATGTAGCGTATAATCTTGGAACAATAAGAACCAACGGTTAATACAGAATCGGCTCGTAAAAGCGTAGTGGCTCGAAGCGGTAGCAATTTGAGTGTGTTTTTAATAATTTTTATTGGTTGGAGTATATGGAGCCGGTCGGCAGTGTCGCGTTGGACACGGAATACGTAATGAGCTCTCTGTTAAATTAATGACTACGAGTGCCGCGTTCCAATCAAATCACCCAAATATGATTAAGACAACTTTCTGACTGTACTATAAATAAACGTACTAGACTGATAATTATGCAGCTACTGTATGCGCAGATAGGTCGAATATGACTCCTCAATTTTGATATTTAACAATTATTACTAAGTAAAGGCATTTCAAAATTATAGAGGACTAAGAACAACTGCTGATGGTCCTCAACTCTCCCGTAAGTCTTTCATCATAACCAATCTTAGAAACTGTTAACTAAACTCACCTCTCTTTTGTTTCCAGTGGTCTGACTTCAGCCACGGAGCGAGGCGTGACTCCGATTTACCTTCGCTGTCGAGAGGGCAGCATCTCCTGGATATACCCTCGCGGTGCACTACGACTTCTGTTCCGACCAACCTTGCCTGCTGATGAGAAGGACTTCAAGGTCTGCGTGAGGGTCATACGGCGACCAGACCCGCCTGATCTATTCCACACCTTGCGACTTAATGATACAGGTAATTTTGAGATGCTTCCTAGTAATGATATAGATTTTATCAGGGTTATCTGAAAACAGAATTCCATCAAAATTATACATTCTTCAGGGAGTAATATTAACACCAACAAACATACAAAAAGTACCTAAATACCAAAATACACTTAATTAAATAAAAATGTGCAAATAATTAATTAAGTTAGGGATGATCAAAGATGGCAAGCGATCTGTGTAAATTCTCGGGTGCGTGGACCCTGATTGAATACGAGAGTAGAACTCGTTCAACATAATGATTAAATTGTGGTCGCCTACTAAGTAATGCATTCTTTCCAGAAGTCGCCGAGCGGTTTCCAGCGCGTCTCTTTGTAGAGGGCCCTCGTCGCTTAGTTCCCCTGTATGCGCCCAATGATGGTGACCCGAGGGAATTACGATGCTTCAGAAGCCGGCACGGTCGTGCTGCTGTTTACGTCGAAGCTGAACCCGAAGACGGCCCTCAGAAAAGAAAAGCTACCTTTAAATACGAAGCAAGACCCCTGATCCGGAGACACTATGACCCTTCCACGGCAGACTGCAGACCGTGCAGCGAGTCGGAACTAGAGCTCGCCTTTTGCACCAGCGACCTCGGTAAGACCTCACACGATAATCTCATTACTTCTCTAGCTGTTCCTTCACCGCAATAATGAGTAATCACAAAACCAGGAGCCCTCGCTTCGCTGAATGTTAATAAACCCGCGCCGACGACCGCACAGTCATTTGTCGCCATCGCCGGGATTCCTCGCGCCTCAAATTATATTAAACGTTGTTATACTTGAAAATTATTTTATCATTTTTCCTCGCTTAACTACCACGAAGTATTTACACAGCGAGACCATTTATCTAAAGGGCTCGTTATTTTTAAATTTTAAACAACGTTGAATTTTTACGCAAATGGATGCAACCGAAAAAGGTTTGCGCATTGTTTGTCGAGGCTTTTGTATCGCCGCTAAGTGCTAGTTGGATCTCTGTTACGATTAGATTGCATTTCATACCGGTCATGACTCACGGAAGCTTTTGCATGTGTAGTGACTGAGCGAGCCGGGATGAGCTGCTTAGATCAATTTACGTCCGTAACGATGGCGACGGTGCTTGACAAGTGTATACCGGATAGACTAGTACGGCACGCGACGCGGCGGGGAGTTCGTGTTAATAGTTTTTTCTGGTTTGATAAATTATAATAGTTGAGGAGTTATGTCACTGCAGCGCATGCGTCCCGCCGCGTCGCCCGCGCACCCACGTTATTAGCCGCCTCCAACACGTATCATTGATTTTTTGTTTGTCATTCCACACAAAGGTAGATATTTTTGGATCAAGGCGAGGTACGTGTTAAGGTTCTTTGTCAAATAAAAATGACAACCTATTGTTAAATTGTCAATAAATGGGAAATTATTATCCGATTGTTTCTGTTTGTATTTGAATAAATAAACAATGATTCATTAGTTATCAGAGAACGGAGGATTGTTTATTAGAAACCAGAAATTAATGGTCCCACCCATAGAAATATAAAATCTTATATGTATGGGCCCACCACACGAAGATCGGAACATAACTAACGTTCGTACTTCGGGCGCATATTTCGGATATTAACACTAGCTTACAATTAAATTAACAGTTGTCTTGATAACATACCGCGGTACTGAGATAGTCATGATGGCTCGTTAGTGGACCTTCTATGTAATTATCGACTGTCGGGCTCGGGTTGATGACCGTTTACCAAAGACTTGGGACTATTCACTTATCTTGCTCAAACAAAAGCTGAGCGTAGAAAAAATCCGGCTACATTTTGCGCTTACTCACGGAGCGGACAAAAAACACGGACAATGGGGACACATTGATTAATATCTGGACAATAAATCTGGTGTCGCGACTGGTACCTAGTCGTTGAGCGAACTACATTGTGCTACAGTTTTAACACTGCACTTACCTCACCGAGATAAGTGCCCACATCTACCAACTTTTGTTTCCAACTAAGTTACAAGCTTTGTAACTTGAAGAAGCTTTTGAATAAATTACATGAGTATTTTTAATGTATGCTTTTCCTTGAAGCGAAATATTAAATTACCTATCTAATACTATGCTAGGTGTACGTAAAGAACAGAAAATAGTAGAAGGATGCAATTAACTTGATACCATAAAAAAATTATATGGTATTCAAAACCAAGAATGAAAGAATGGCGCCGTGACAACAGTTGAACATTTAAAGCCGCGCTGAAACTCGTCGCTGACTCAATTGTGTTCTCGAAACACGCTCAGATAGCTCAGTCATTAAACTTTATAACTTCTAATTTGTTTGTGCCGTAGCAATTACTATAATTAACAAAAACTCGGCTTTCAAACAAAACAATCTATGTAAATACAAGGCTTGATAATAATAACACAGTAAATAATTTGATTTTAGGTACTATTACATACATAATATTAAATAATGTGTAATATTCTTATTGTGGGATATTTTATTTATTTATTTTATATCTCGAACAGTTTTATTTTGGACGTTTATTAAGATGAAACCTGTATTTCTTTTGAATAAAATATAATTATTCTATTCTAAGCTATCGAATTTTAGCATACCTACCTACCTACTTAAAGCACAATACTAGTCTTAATTTTTTGCTGTCGGTATTTATGACATCTACTTAGAAGAAATATTTGAATAACAAATTAGCTGATAGTGAAATATGTCTGATTTAACAATTGACAACATTGACAAAAAATTATGGTAAAATAGTCGAATATTTAAACTCCTCTTTTTTTCAATCTGCCTAGCCTTTTCCCAACTATGTTGGGGTTGGCTTCCAGTCTAACTGGATGCAGCTGAATACCAGTATTTTACATGGAGCGACTGCCTATCTGACTTCCACAACCCAGTAACTGGGTAATACGATACCCTTTGGTAAGACTGGCTGTCAGACTTACGGGCTTCTGACGTCCCGTAACGACTATCAAAGAAAGCTCTTGAGTAAGCTTTAACTAAAAACATTTATTGACGTTACATAGTTAGGTTTAAAGTACAGTTGCTATAACGTACCATCTCCATTTCAGTATCCCGAGGCGTGATCGTGATGAGCGAGGCTCGCGAAGATCTGGACACGACGCAACTGACTCTCCGACTGACCAAGCTGATCCGCGCCACGTCGGGAGAGGAACCCGGGGACAAGCCTGATGACCTAGCTGAAGATGACGGTTACTATAGGTAAGGATTGCTAATAATCAAAAGATTTTCGTTTGTCAGAGTACCTATAGGTACTATTTGAAATAAGATTAGAAATTTAAATAAGCCTTTTTAACAGTGCGTTCAACAGATTTTGACTTCTATTGCGTAGGTAGCACGACAAATGGCAGCTGCAGTTGGTATTGTGTAACTTTTTACTTTTAATGCCATCCTTATGCCTACGGTATAGAAGTCAAAATCGGTTGAACGGACTTTAAAAAGGTTTGTTTAAATTTCTAATCTTATTTCAAATGGAGTATAGTTATTCGAATGTAGCTAGCTAGATTATCTGGCAATATGGGCAATACAAAATTCTGTGATTGATAAACCCTAGGAGCTTTAAACTTTTAAGTATGGGTATAGTGACAAAAGTAAGTCATCATAAGTTCATTGTTTACGAGTAAAATCGACGGATCCTGCGCCCTAATTGCGTAATACACAATCAATCACAATCTGAATCAGTTTGAAACAAATGTCTAATCTATTGCTTCACAAGTTCGAAAAAAAAGTCTATTCAACAACGTAAATAACGCAATGAATGTTGTTGAACTCACAAAATGAAACAGATTACTCATAATCGATTTCGAAAATAAGTTAAGCAATTAGATAGCAGCTCAGTTATTATATTTACCGCTGTCCAAAGAAAAATAAGCGGTATCATTAAGGATTACCGAAGCGAATACCTTTTCTAGTTTACCTGTAGGTTCTGCCTACCCCAGAATCAAACTCAAACTCAGAGCATTTATTTCAATTAAACCATTTACAGGCACTTTTGAATTGTCAAAGAGTCGGTCAGTTACTCAGAGAGTTGAAGCTAGTTGCCCATTCCAAAACGTAGATCTCTATGGAGAAGAACGGGCAAGAAACTCAAAGGACACTCTTTTAAAAATGGATATAGATATTACAAAATCCTGGGTACAGTATTCTTGTTGCTTCTATATGTGAGAACAATGTAAAACAAAAAATAATCAAAAGCAATTCAAAATTTAAGATTAAAAATAAGCTCTGGCAAATAAGAGGTGACCAGTCTCAACTGACGGCGCCCGTTCACGAACATGACATGTGGATCAGCACCATCCAGCTCAAACATTTTGTAGGGAACCATACATGTAGTGTGTGTTTTGTAAGGAATACATGTACGCTAGCCATTTAGACATCACAAAGTTCGTACACGCCAACTTGTTATGAGTGAAGCATTTAAAAAGTAGATACCATGTAATTGCAGTCCCCCGCGTGGATAATTGCGAATGACCGCTTACGCTTACATAATCCATTAGATAGGGATTACGAAACCTTGTATGATCAACGTTTTAGAAGTTACTACAAGTCAAGGCATCAAAAATGTTTGAAAGACAAAGGAATTGTTATATAAGGCGACAGTAATGGGAACGACTGAGTTTAAGAAAAATACTTGGAACCAAGTCCTTTACATACCTAGGTCAACACCCAAATTGATCAGATAGTTAAGTGGGTACACATTTTTAAGAAAACCAAGTAAATCGTTGTTGTTTGATAGTATCTAGAACCTGTTGTCCACCTACAGGCTACATGCACGCTCATAAACCTCTGGCTGCAGTAAAAAGTTATTATTAGGTTTATCTTAGTCGCATCTCTCTTGGACATGTAAATTTGGGGACTGAGAGGAGATGTAAGTTTTGTAAATTCTCATAAGACGTACAGTATTTAATGAAGTCCCAAATAATTCCAAGAAAGTAGCCTGGCCAATAAAATGATGTTAGTGGTTGGGTATGTTAAGAGAGAAGAAGGAGAAATGGACAAGACAAATAACTGAATGGTACCCACGAGACACCAAAAGAAACAGGGGTAGGCAGACTATGAGATAGGAGGATGACATTAGGAAAACAGCGGGACCAATGTGGACTCGTACAGCAAAGGACAGGACTGAATGGAAATCTTTAGAGGAGGCCTTTGTCGGAAGACGAGCTGTACCAGACTAACGATCGTTTGCCGATATTTATTTTTTTATTTGAGTATCAGGAACACTTCATTTTATAATTTATAAGGCATGTTTAAAAATAAGAACAGCAATAAAGGCTTTTTATTTTACTATAGCTGTTACAGCCAAGGAACATATACGTTACAGCCAATCAACTAAGTGAAAAGTCTTTTAGGAACAGTTCATCCCTGAACGGGTTGATGATAAGTTTCCCATTCTAAAAAACCCTAATCTTTCCAGGTATGACGTGGACAACACACTAGAGCGCACTACACACCGTAACCACAAGCGGCGGAAAACGCGCAGCCTTCACGCGCACGTCCACGTTTCTTCAGTGTGTGGAGCGGCCGCGGGGGCGGGGGAGTTCCTTGTCATGGCGAGGAGACGCCTCGGGAGGTACTCCCTAGTCTGTGCCCCCAGGATAGACGACTGGGCCGAACTGGTGAAGAGACTGAACGCTGATGGGACGGCACATTGCCAGCTGCAGCATTGAGGTGATCTGTGTTACCCTGAAGATGGGCTGTTTTGAGGTGGGTTTCTCTAATGCTGTGCTGTGATAGGTTAAAATCAGTGATGACGATAAAGACACTTGTGAGGTATTGGATAATGATGGACGCTGAGTGCTGTAGTAAACTTTCTGCGAATAACTGTTGTTATGCAGTTGGTTATTTCGTAGAGATATGTTGATTTTAACAGTGAAATATTGTTGCTTGAGATCCTATTTCAAGAGTTTATCTAAAAGTAATGTAACTGCTTGCCATAAAATCAGCTTGCGTATTAATGCAATATTGTACAAAAGTTCTAATTTTTATTTGTGTATCAAATGTTTATATTTCCTGTAAATGATTTATATTTGTAGATTTTTAAAGAAAATGTGGTCCAGAGTGCCAAAATATGTAAGATCTTCATTTAGATGTAAGGTTGATCTCAACTCTGTACATATTATGATTAAGTGGGATAAAGAAAGCCATATTAGTTAAGCACCATAATTAGATATAACGTAATATATTGCAGTTTAAGTGTGATTTAGAACAGATTATTATTATTTTATATTATGCCTCTTTGGTGCCACTGTCATAGGAAACCTTATATTGTTTTTAGAACAGAAATGTTACACACCAAAAGTGAAATGGTTGACTCTTGGATAAACTTACAAAAAATATTTTTACAAGCTGGAATTGTTTAATAACCTTTTAATTTTACCAAGATTCTTCGTTGTCCATTTTTGATGTCGAACCTCAAGTTTACAGTCAACTATCAGTTCTGATAATATTATTTTGAATCAAAGTTAGGTGACCAATGTAGATATTATGGTGCTGCCAAAACAATGTTTTCTTTAGTGCTTCCATAGACAGATCCTTTATTTTTTAAATATAATTTCTATATTATCGCCTGAACCAACCATTCAGCCTTTGTGAATACCTTAGTAATATATTTTGTAAAAAATCCTAAGTATAGTTGTCGATATGTGATATAGTTTACAACGAGTATGTTATGAAGTGCCTTATGTATATATATATATATAAACGAATATAGCTATTGACAATACAAAGTGTTTATAAATATACACATACTATGTAAAAAGAAAAACTGTTGAATAAAATAGTTTAAAATATGTTTTTGTATTAATTTTCTTACCATTCCAGTTTACCGTTTCTATTTTGAAAGCCATACAAAAAGCGCATGATCTTAAAACAAGATTTATTGAATGTTTTCCACTTAGACGTAAGTGATGAATGTGATGATACATTCTGGAAAGTCTGTGATGAATGTGATGATTCATTAATTTGGTAGTTTCCTCTGAACTCTTCATACGTGTATATATTCAAGTCGTGGGCGGTAACGAGTTATACGATTACACATAAGAATCTGAAAGTATATGGAACATTAAAAATGTTGTAAGTATTAAGAAAAATAAACATGAAATATAGCAATTCGTTTATTGAAAAAATCACAACTGATACCACATAGAAAAACTACTCGGCACGGTTTAACTCTTAACTATATATAATATCACATAAACACTTTATAATTTGATAGACTATATACATAGACATTTATTCGTATTTGGTACACTTTGTGAAAATACCAACCACTAGGTGATCGCAGCTTCAAATAAAACAAAACAAAATAATTCCTTTACATTCGAGTTTTAAATAAAATATGTAAACTAGAAAAGAAACAACGAAATAATATACATACTTAAATATATAAAAATAAAATATGGATCGGATCGACAATATGTGTAACGAATTAATTATAATAAATACTATTTTACAGTCACCAAGTCCAACCGGTTAAGCCTTTGCATACAAGTTCCTCATATTCAGTAAATAATGAACACATCGGTTTGTCACAAACCGTCTTACACAAGAACATACTCGACCGAACCAACACCTCGGAAAGTCTCAAGGACCAAACAAGTAATAATTAATTTACTTGAATATTTTTTCACTACAACCCGTTTGCCGTAATTACTGAATACTATTTCCATGTGAATCTAATTGTAGGTTATTTATTATCAACTGCTTACAAAATGGAAATAACAACAGGTACGTAGTTTACAAATGTGATAACTGATATGTATTCAATGTCTTCAAAATATACGTCTTTCGTGTACTACATACGTCCAAGAAATTGAGTATCAACAAGTTGTGGTACAGTAACTCAAACTTACACCAACATTTAACATAACTATGTGTTAGAACCTCAATATAGTATAAGTTTCGAATTTATACCACTTAAACAGTCCAACAGTGGATGGAGGCAACAATATTGATCCAAACATTCATAAGATTTTTACATTTACGTAAGTAATACATTATGTATGCAAAAGAAGTTGTAGATAACAACAAGTGTCTATATTACAACGGCTATTTTGGCATTTAAGTGAATATATTCATATTAGTAGCAATATAAAACTGAATGAATGCTAAGCAGTACTAAATGATATTATGTTAAGGATTAAATTACGGAGTAACATGATAGTAGGTATGTATATTTTTAATAATACGTATTACATTATTTTATCATATACTCAGTAATTTTATCCAAAAGCTCATTCGTTCATTCTCATTTTCATTAAATTCGTACAAGTTAGCACACATACCACCGTTACCGACATTCGCCACCACAATGAGCAAAGTACTATCAGCCTTCATAGTTCAGAACCATCTCTCTACGTAATTGCGAACTCCTATATAGTAATCACATTCAGATAAATACGAGTAAGTAATTAAACACTATGGATGTCTGCCCACCAAAGATATGAGGAGGAGAAACAAGGGAAAATAGAGTTATTATTTAAAATATATATCATATAATGTCTTCTTTGTTCAATTTTAATGGACAGATATCCCATGCAGGAACTACAAACTTTTAATAAAGAAGTGGAAATGCAATTTATCAGCCTATAAACACAGATAGATAAAAAAAAAAAGATTATGCGACGTGCAAGCCAACTAACAATTTAGTTGTGTGAATTATTCAAAAAAATGTTGTCAGAATGTCACCGAGATGTATAATAAGCTCAAAACACACACAAGGCAGGTGCGGGGCGAGAGCGGGTCGGGTCGTTTTCATCGCGTGAGCCGCGCTGTTCATTGTGTTCACACAGAGCGCGGGCGCGGAGCGGCAGCGAGTCGGGCGCGGGGCGACAGCGGGTCGGGCGCGGTCGTACTTTGACAGGCGGCAGCGGTTGCAGTGGGAAAATGTCGGGTGATTCGGACACGGACAAAGAATTATTATTTTTACTTACTTTAAAAAGAAGAGCGCAAAAAAGGAAATAATTGTGGGTTCATGAAATTAATAAACAAAGACATCAGTATGGAGAATATCATCGACTTTGCAGAGAATTAGAAACGGACGAGGAACGATTTTATAAATATATAAAGTAAAGAAGAAACAAATTGGCGCATGAAATGATTTTTTATTTAATTTACTCAGTTTAAATTTCCTAAGTTTTCATGGTGATATTTTTACAGAATAGCACAACCGCTCCCGCCCCGCGCTGTCAGTGGTGGCGCGCACGCGTTCTGTGTGTTGACATCCATATAATTCCTTGAATTACAATTGATTATACCCGCCGTACTCCCGCGCCCGAATCGCTCTCGCCCCGCACCCGCCTTGTGTGTGTTTTGAGCTTTACGATTACGTTTCAAGATAAAAGTTGATAGAAAACTTAATAGAAAGTCTGTTGATTACTAGAAAAATATTAACGATCGTTAACAACTACATATACCATTCAGGTCAATATTCTTCAAAATATTAATTTAATTTTCATAGATTTACAATTCAATATATTTTTTCATAGTCTTGTTTTTTTATATAAAATTTGATATTGCGATTACGAATAACAGGTTATGACGGAGTTATTGTCGAAAACATTTATTTTGTAACGCGAGGAAGCTCGTTCTAGTGATATTGGGTGATTAAAAACTCATTTCTTCCCCAAATTAATGAAATATTCGTGAAACAAACAAATATTTAGTTCAAATAGCGTGTGATAAAAAATAATTGAGGATATAATTCATAAAAAATAAAAAATCTAAAATTATAAGACAAGCTACGGTCTAACTAAGCGTAAAGCTCATTTCAGACTACGCTATATAGTTCATATAGTTAGTTCATATAATAGCCTATAGTTCATAGCACAAAAATATCGCTCGCCATACATTTATTTAGAACACGCTGACACTTTGCTATACTATATATTATTGGAAATGTATGGCGAGCGATATTGTTGTGCTATGAACTGTATGCTATATATTATAGCATAGTCTGAAATGAGCTTCACATCACAGTTATTAAATAAATAATATAATTCAATACAAGTGTGATGAACATAGACATTTAAATCAACATAATATTAATTTACATAAATATTCTTAAACACAAAGTATAATCCTTGTATTCGATGTGACACTAGTAGCATAACACGTTGTGCCAAGATGAATCTTTTAACGTTAATTCAATACGTAAATGATTTATCTGGTAACATATGAAACTATTTAGTTATGTATACGCTAACATCCGTGGCGGTCGCGGTCAGACAACGCTGGAGGGAGATGGCATGAGGAACAGTACAGTGGAATAATCCCGTATTAAATATTCGCCGTCCTATAAGCGCGTTGTATGACCGCATCTGCCATTCGTTTTGGCGTTTATTATAATAGCAATCGCGATGAATATTAACACAAAGCAATTTATGTTCCAAAATTTCAATTCATTACTATCAGTGACCGCATCTAATTAGCTAAGGACAGTTTAATTACTATTGGTTAAAGGAAGAGAAAAAATCTTGCACAAAAGAATTCAACTTTAGGCAATTTTCGATAATATTTTCAAAACGTTTAACGTGTATATAGTACAAATGGATTAATTTAACATTTAAAAAGAAACTACTTTACACAATAAATCTATCTCTTTAAATGCTAATTCTAATTTAGTGTTTATTTTTTACAACTTACACTATACGTAGTGTTTTTTTTTTTTAAATATCTAATCATTGCACAGACGTAATTGCTATAAGTTTTAAACATTACGTAAGTATGTATTAACCCTAATTGTTTGATTTGTCGTCGATAATTTTAAGTGTTCTCTATTTTATCGGTTCAGTATTTTTTTATAAATTTTCTTATCATTTCCCTTTTTCTTTTTCGTGGTCCTAAGGCAAGATTTTATCTTTTATCCTGATACTTTCGAATACTAAATATGATACATAAAAAAGCTATTTGACCATAGTTATTTAGAAATTAGGTAATCGCAGAAAATTATAAAATATTTTCGGACTATTAACGCACATTCAACTAGCTCAAACAATTTTTAAGTCGGAAGTTTACGATGTATTTTTATGGCATGGAATGAAAATGACGATTTAAATTAATGTTCTCTTTAAATTAACGTAATACTTGGCATATTTTTAGACCGCAACAATAACAATACAAGTAGTCTTTATAGCATTATACTGATGTAAAAATATAAACTCTAAATAAATAAATAGGTAATACGCATAAGAACTGTATTTGGGTCGACATGATAACCTTGTTTTCATTTGCCGAAACCCTAAAAATTCTTGGCAAAACTATCAAACAATTTATTCACGTCAATATTTCTCAAAACCATTCAATATTGATAGCTTTTCTGGCAAACCACGAATACCTTAAACCTATAGACATCAAAATTATATTTGAACAGTTTATTGCAATTACTGAATGTAATTTTTAATCACATTCAGCAGCTACACCAACGCAACCGACGTGCAAAATGCAATCTCACACTGTGTCATCTCAAAAACACACTATAAATGTCAGATATAAGACTCAAATTTGTACGTACAGTTTCACGCGAACTGTACAGGGGTAGGTGTCATGATGTCTATGATAATGTCCTCCATGTTGGGGAGAACTAAAAACTTCTCGAACTCCTTGCTGAGCTTCTGTTCGATCCAGTTGGTGATGTGCGCGAACCGCAGCGTGCGCGCACCCACCGCCGGCCGCGCTTTCAATATTAGCTGCGGGTTCGTGCGGAATCTGGCGAGAGAATCGACACTTTTGCAATTTAAAACAGTGAAAGTTAAGTTTACTATACAACTAGCTGTTGCTCGCGACTTCATTTGCGTTCCAGGATGAAAAGTAGCCTATGTCCTTCTCCGGGTCATGGCCTACCCATATTGCAAATTTCATCCAAATCTGTTTTAGCGTGAACGCGTAACAAACAAACTCACTTTCGCTTTTATTATATTATACTAGCTGCGCCCCGCGGTTTCAACCGCATAAGTCTCGATCCCGTGGGAATATTGGGATAAAAAGTAGCCTATGTCCTATTCCAGGTCGTGGTCTACCCATGTTCCAATCCACATTCATAAGTAAAACTTTCCTTACAACATTTCTGAGCCTTACACAGAAGTCTAAAAATTGAAAGGATTGGTCTTACCCGAGCCATATCCTATCGTGTGGTGGTGGCGGCAAATTGAACGCTAGGCGCCCCTCTAGAGCGTGCACTTCTAGATGCAGCTTTATATCCGTGTTCGATAGACCTTCCATCGCACGTTTCACGTACTTGTAGTCTGTCACCTGAGCGATACAAAACGAAGAAAGTTATAATCAAAAGAATAATATAATGAAATTGTCTATGAGTCTAGATCCCGTGAGAATAGCGGGATAAAGCTGCGTTTCCACCAGAGATTAGCGAGGATGCGTAGCGAGGATGCGTAGCGAGGAATGTCCGTAAAACTAACCAATAACAACGCTAGCTGAGCTCAAGCCATGACAGTGAAGCGATGTTATTGGTTAGTTTCACACACATCCCCCGCTACGCATCCTCACTCATCTCTGGTGGAAACGCAGCCTAAAAAGTACCCTATGTCCTATTCCAGGTCGTGGTCTACACATGTTCCAAAACTCAAACTCAAAGCATTTATTTCAATTAAACCATTTACAGGCACTTTTGAATTGTCAAGGAGTCGGTCAGTCAGAAATATGAAGCTAGTTGCCCATTCCAAAGCGTAGTAGGTACCTATGGAGAAGAACGGGCAAGAAATTCCATGGACACTCTTTTAAATCAAAATATTGTTACAATATATTGGTTACATAATTCATGTTGAAATTATACAATTAGAACAATTCAAAAATTAAAATAAGCCATGGCAGCTAAGAGATGACATTCACGAACATGGCGCATGGATCAGCACCATTCAGCTCAACCATTTTAAAGGGAGCTAAATGATCCAACACATGCGCCACCATCAGCGAGACATTTTATCAAATTTCATCCAAATCCGTGCCATTTTAGCGTAAAAGCGTAATAAACAAACTCACTTTTGCATTTATAATATTAAGTTAGGATTAGGATATCAGACTTTTACGAACCCTGGATAAGTAAGTAAAAAAAATCATACTTACTTGTTGGAAGTATTTGCTAGAGGCTATCTTGTCGACCATACGTAACAACTTTTTCTTAGAAGAAGTAGTTTCGGTAGCCGGTGGAACGTAAGATCTGGAATGAACAGTTGATTTCAATATGTTGACTGTATTTTATTTATAAAAAAGGTCGAATACGTAGAGCGGCCTCGGTAAAAAAAAAAAAAAAACACATAAACCTACATGTTATGTGCACGGTTCCAATCGGTCGTTTCCTATGAAGAACTACTTACCCATGATCAGAGGCTATGGTTTCGGTGCTATCTACAGGCTGCACTGGTGGACTTTCATCGTCGTCGCTAGACTCCGCAGAATCTTCTATATCCGAGTCGTATATCGCTGGGTTTCTCAACTAAAAAACGTAATTTTAGTTTATTAAAAGAACATTGGGTAAAATGTATGGGGCTTGGTCTTTATGTAGACACTAACAAGAAACACCTACTATACCTCATTTTTTAAAATCAATCAAAAGTAGTTGCAATTAAAATTTCATCATGCATAATCAGCTTATAATGTTCCCACTGCTGGGACACAGGCCTCCTCTCTGTGAGAGGGAGCCGGCCGTAATCCACCACGCGGGCCCAGTGCGGGTTGGTAGATGTCACATGTCTTCGAATTTTTGGTTCTAAGACTTGTCGGTTTCCTCACGATGTTTTCCTTCACCGTTTGTTTTGCGTTCGTTTTGACAGCAGTGGCGATGAAATAATTTACACAAAGTAAAGCACCTGTCAGGATTCGAAACTACGAAACCGAAACCAACTCCACCACTGGTAACAGCTGGTAACGGTTTTTTTGTTCAATAACTAAAACTATTGAACAAAAAATAATTGGAACGAAATTCCTTACGCGGCTAGTCTTGTATAGCTATATCGTGGTAGAATGTTATTGAAAAGTAAGTGTTACCCGTCGCGCATGATCCTCATCTCTGGCTGCTGACGACGTGCTCTGTATACCGCAGTTCAGTCCCTGAGCGGTGGACTGGACCAGCAAATGTTCCTCTAGCGTCATGTCTGAAAAATATTATCGAGCAAATTAATGAGTAAGTAAAGAGATTACGTAGTCTTCTTCTAGTTTTTTTTTATTGAGTTATCGGACAGCTCTTGACCTCGATCTCGCCTGATGGTAAGCGATAGATGAGGTCTATGATGGAACGAGCGTGCCCAGAAGATGCATGTTCACTCTTACTTTGAAGGCTAGACGTATAGTAGGTTTACGTACGTAGTAGGTTTAGGAGGAGCTCGTGGCTACGTAATAACAGCCGCACAGGTCGATCCATCAAGTTGAGCTACGCTTGCCGGGGTTGGTCCGTGGTTGGGTGACCATCTTTTCATACCGAGACTCCTCCGTGCCTCGGAAAGCACGTTAAGCCGTTAATCCCGGCTGTCATTTGTGGATCTTTGACAGTTGTTATGGGTCGTCAGAAGCCCGAAAGTCTGACAACCAGTCTTACCAAGGGGTATCGTATTACCCAGTTACTGGGTTGTGGAGGTCAGATAGGCAGTCGCTCCATGTAAAATACTGGTATTCAGCTGCATCCGGTTAGGCTAGGCAGATGATGATGTACGTTAGGTACGTTTTTGTAGGTTTTACGGGGAAGGGAACACAGACGCTGGCAGAGAGTTCCACACCTAGGCCGTGCGCATAATAAATGTGGAGGAAAGTCGTGCAATATTAAAAGATACATTTTAAGAATAGGTAACGCCAATAGTAACTATTTATGTTATGATTATCACCAAAATATTGCATTAGATATATTTTTTTTATAAATGCACGTTTTTCTGTGACAATAAAACATTTTTCTTTGTTTCATGGCGTCTGTGAAGTTTCGCCAGTTAAATTTATTAGATGTAAAAATTATACTAACTCTTCTCCTTAAGCTTCATGAGGTTGATTTGCGTCAGTATAGCGATGTAGGCGCCTCCGTCGTACCGTATGTCGGCGTCCAGCCACACGCCGCGCGCGTCCCACGTGGGCACCTGCACGCGCTCCACCATGGGACACGCGCCCGCCAGCGACAGCTCCGTCACGATCAGAGGGGACATGAAGGACGGCAGCTGGGGACGGGACATACTTTAAACATAAAATCACGCCTGTACTCCTCGTATTCCCCGAAGGTGCGGCCAGAGATGTATAGTGATCTATACAAATAAATAAAATTAAAGTGTCTGTTTGTAATGCAAAATCACAGCTTTTTACTAAATTCTTATAGAGGTAAGTAGGTATGGTATTTATTAAAAAAAAAAAACTTTAAATTTTTTGTCTGTCTGTATGTGTGTTTGTTCCTGCTAATCTCCGAAACGGCAGGACCGATTCTGACGAGACTTCCAGTGGCAGATAGCTGATGTTTATAAGGATTAACTTACTTTTATTTTAGAAAAAGTATTAAGGTCCACGCGGGCGAAACCGCGGGCAGCAGCTTATCAGTAATAAGTAATAAATTAATAAAAATAATCCCAATGCAATCACAATAAGAGTCACTTCACCATGAACTTGTTGAGTTTCCTCTGTATCCTGCCCTGCAGACAGTTGATCATGACAGGGTTCCTCAACACTTTGAAAATGATTCGCGCTAACATTTTGTTCACCTACGTCAATGTAGAATAATCCCAGCGCAATTACAATAAGATTCACTATACCTTGAGCGTGTTGAGTTTCCTCTGTATCCTGTTCTGCACACGGGTGATCATGACAGGGTTCCTCATCAGGTCGAACATGATTCGTGCTAGCATGGTGTTCACCCACGTCACTTCAGACGGAAGCAATCGGCAATTACAATCCTCCGGTGAATTTTTATTCTGCAGTGAAGGTAAAATTAAAATAAATTATTATCCAAATTATTATTTTTTATTTAATATTTTAAACTAGGTTTTAGCCGCGGCTTGGCCCGCGTAGATGTCGGAAATTATCCCACAGGAACATACTTCCGGGATAAAATGTATCCTATGTCCTATTCCAGGTCATGGTCATGGTCTAACTCACTTTCGAATCCTAATCCTAACTAATAATTATTATGAATGCGAAAGTGAGTTTTTTACGCTTTCACACTAAAATGGCAGAACGGATTCGGATGAAATTTGGCACATAGGTAGACCATGACCTGGGTTAGAACATAGGATACTTTTTATCCCGATATTGCCACAAGCGAGATTTATGCGGGAGAAACTGCGGGGCGCAGTTAGTATGAAATAAAAATAATAAAAAAACATTAAGGCAACTTGCACAACAAGTTACAGCGATGAAAAAAAAAGTAGTTCATTCATAATCATCATAATTGAAATGATCTTTCCTGTTTTGCGTTACAACTTATAGAAATACAGTATATTAACTGTTAAATCACGTAAATCAGCAACATTTCGTATACGGCCTCTTAACTCGAATTAAAAATAAAACATCATTCTGTCGATGTCATCTTCAAACGATTGACAGCAATAGAACGATGTTTTAAATTCCTTTAACGCTAAATACATTTAGTAAATTGTGATGCAAGTGGGCTTAAATACATAAACACTTCATCCTATGGGGGTAGGCAGAAACTACAGAACGCCATCTGCTACGATCCTAACATACTCCCTTTACCTAGTTTACGTTCATACATATGGGCACAAATACTCATAATAATTATTACAAGTCTAACTTTGCTCATAGATTAACATTCTATCTGCGATGCGCGTAAGCAATTCTATACGTACTTCTGTAACTAATAGAACTGTACAATCAATGTTCTAAATGTCCATAGCCGCATAACCGCACATCTATTGTAACAGTTTTAACAGCGCCTTTATTTCAAAGCAGTTAGGGCGGTTTTAGTTCAAGTGTTACTGCTGACGTACGGTTAGCCGTATAACTATATCGATAACAATGCCGATTGTGTTAAAACTAAATTAAAATAAGAAAAAATACATCTCTTACTGAAAGACAGCTCGAGACAAACTACGTTTTAACGAGTCATGTATGTATCAAAAACAACAAAAAAAAATATTTGTCGACTTTCATTGCTTAATTTTTAATACTTTGTACCTATTGTACTATAGACAATTTATTCTAGATATCGTCTTCACATAATAATAATACCTCATTCCATTTTAAATCGTCTAAGGGGCCTCTGCGAGTTGGCTGTGGCCCCTCGTACGCCTTCTAAAGGTCCGGGACCAAGGGTCGATGACAAATTCAAGATATGTCAAAGACACATTCAAGATATATGTCAAAGAAATTTTTTAAATAATGATAATTACTGTACTTGAAACATTTTATAACAGTAACGACAGATTTTAATGGCATCCTTGAAATAAATGATTTGACTTTTAGAAGTGTTAGCACAACTAAAATCGGTGGTTCTTATTTATGTCCGTACCTTTCTTGTTTTATTAAAGAGAAAAATATGTAAATAGCCTAAATTAAGGATACCAATGCATAACAGAATCGGCACCAATGAGTAAACACAAACTAAATATATATATTTTTTTTTTACTTCTTGGTATGAACTTTATTTTTAGATAATATATACATAACACAACTAACTATTTACATAAAACACTAAAACTTAAAGAAGTTTTATGTAAATAGTTAGTTGTGTTATGTATCTAAAAACTAAATAAAATAAATAAAAACAAAAACGAACTTCATCTTCTTTTCTCTTCTTTTTGTTCTTGGGCCGGTCGCGCGGCGTCGGCTCTATTTGACACAACGTCGCCTTTTCCGATGTCGCGTTTAACGTCATATCGTGACTCTGTTTCACGTCACATTAAAATTAGCCTAAGGGTGAGTAGACCGCGACGTGAACCAACATGACGCTGCGCGCACTTTTTAACAATTATCGAACTTATTTTAATCACGAAAAGGTATAATTTCAGTTCGAGCGTTGACAGGTGTCAAAATACACTGAGATGCGCGTTGCTGCGCAGCGCGTGTACCTTATTATTTAGTAAATCAATTCGATATTGTATCGGATCATAAAAAAGTACGCGTCGCATCGCGTTTCGGCGTGAACTGACCCTAATGTGAAAGTGCGTGACCTCATAGCCTCTTTCAGGGTGAGGAGCTTGCGCGGGTGCTATGGCTAGCCCGAAATATTAAACATAGAGGGTGTAAAAAAGACTCATCATATATCCGTTGTCTACGCATTCTGTATATCAAACTTTGTATTATGTTGTATATGCCTGTAGGGGCAGTAGAGGCAAGACCGTTACAACAAAGCGATGCAGTATGGCCACCTAATCGTGCCCGCTACCACCGCAACCACCCTGAACGAGGCCTATCTATTCGTAACTACTCCTGTGATCGGTAGAAATTAAGCACATTCGTAGGGGTTTTGGTTTTCGGCTGACACTCCACCAAAGCGCAGTGAAGAATCCCTATATTTTACGGCTCTTCTCTGCTCTCCATTCATATAACTGTTAGTATTTTCCCCTCTGCCTCAGTGAAGTGTCAGCCTTACACTTTAACAGGGAACTAATCTTTTATTAAACTTTAGGGGGATGCGCCAAGGTAGCCCGCGAAATGCATTTTTCTTACTTTTTAGCAATTTGCAGGTCACTGTCAGGTTGTATGTTGATTAAAAGATGATTCGCGGTCCTAAAATGTCATGATTTCATGAAATAATCATTCCATAGGATTACATGAACTTAGAGAGTTGTATTGATGATTTTTATGATTATAATTCTATAAATAAATAAGTGATACGGCCGCGAATCATATTTATATCACAACATACAACCTGACACTGACCTGCAAATTGCAAAAAAGGTAAGAAAATTTGAATTTCGCGGGCTACACTGAAGCTTTCGTCTTAAATCTGTAAGTCGTTTTTAGAAGTGAGGATTTACAATGTTAAAAATTTTCATTTAGGCGGCTGATAGTTAATTGTTCAGCATAATTCAAGGCCTCAAAAGTTACAGGACAAATAATACTCTGATACCTGCAGCCTAACCTAGCCGTGTCAAACTAAATTAAACCTTACGTCACAAAAGTAAAGTACAATAATCACCTCTATGATTTTGAGGAGGTACGGCCAGAAAGTCTTTTCGTAGTCCGTTTCTTGCGGTATGGGCTGCGCTATCGATGAAATTGTGACACCGCCTTCAGATGAGTCTAATGTTTTGCTCTGAAACGAAAAAAAAGTTTGGTAATTTAATATATTATCTATACTGGGTTATCCTTGAAACCAGTGGTTTGGTGTCATTTATAGAACGTAAAATCAATGGAAAATTACGACTTTTTTTTTCTTTTTTTAAAATTACGATATACCACTCAAGTATTTCACCCTTTCACTTACGCGCTAGGGCAACGAACTTGCGTCTCAACACGGGTGGGGGTCGCGGGACGTGACCTGACCGGCCGCGAGCGCGACCCCTCCCTCAGTCAGTCAGCTGTTTCACTTGCGAGCACGGTGTCGGATAGAAACTTTTTAAATTTTTAAATGAAAATAACCTTTTTTTTTTGTTGTTACTCGGTTATTTATTTTTATATTTAAGTCAACTACCCATGGTTTGAGTGACAACGGTGTTCACTCTTACACCCTATACATAATATTATAAATTAAAGTCGCTTTTCATGTTTGTCTGTATGTCCGCGTTGTTTATTTATTTAAACCACGTTGTTGTTATACGTATGCTCCACTCATGTAGCTACCGCGTGTTTTTATACTTCGGTTCGCCGCCGCTCGCCGCCTTCCGTTATCTCACGACAGCAGCCGAAGATTGCCGGCGACGCCCGAACACAGTTCGCGATGTGAACCGAAGTCTGCAAACACTCGGTAGCTACATGAGCGAAGATAAACGAACTTAGCTTCGTTCCCAGTGTGGCCTACGCTTTAGCGACCGACCGGAAATGAACCGAAAACAAAAAAGTTAATTTTTTTCGTCGATAGTAAAAGTAACAGAAATGCAGTACCAAATATTTGGCAAAGAACGTTTTTTTTTTTTTTACTTTGTTGATATAATTTCCTTACAAACGGTTCATAGTTAAAAGAATATTACACTGTATTTTTTTTTTAGTTTTTCCAAAAAAAAACCCCTATTAAAAATAATGGTATGAGGTTTCGGCCAAAAAAAATCATGCCGTATTTCGTTTTCGGTCGGTCTGTAATTTTTATACTCACAGATGACTTATTGAATGCGACATTTTCTTTGTCAGTGAGCTTATAAACAGGCATTTCTACGTTGTCTTTGTTCTCCGCTGTGGGTTCGCTGCCCGTCTTGTCTTCCGCCGCTGAATTCTCCGCCGAAGCTGCATTGGCTTCTGCTACCGCTATTGCTAGGCGACGATACCTAACGAGAAAAAAAAAGATCTAGGTAGTTTAAAATATGAATTTTTGTACAGTCACGGAAATTTGTTGTTAATTAAGCAAATCAACGTAAAATTTTCCGTGTTATAGCCATTTTATCAAAGAATGACAGTTGTGACTTGAATATAAGCACAATTAATTAAATTGTGCTTATGTATTTTTTTTTTTTTTGTTTTTTTTGTAAATTGGTAGTTAATTTGCTGAACAATTAATTTCCTTGGCTTCATAAAATACAAGTTATTTTTGGGAGTTTTCTACTTCATATACCTTTCAATTGGTGTAGAATATTTTCATGACAGAACCCATTACTTAAAAAATGTAGGACGGACAAATAAACCCAACTTCATCAGAAAAAATAACTGCAAGCTTGAAAAATACTTCGTTATGCCTAGCATCCACCGTAATATAAGTTTCCAGTGACGTCATAAATCTATATTCTAAATAAACAAATCCAAAGTTTAATAAGGTTATGAAACTCTTCCCTTGCCACAAAATCAGTACAGAACAGGGTAAAGTGGTGCACTAAATAATTAAATGATGAATCAACTATGTATGAACACGTAATCGAATTAATTATATCAAATCTTTATAATTTTAATTCATCAGCATTGCAATATAATCTTAACTTATTATTTTATTAATCCTAACTAATATTATAAATGCGAAAGTGAAATTGTTTATTACGCTTTCACGCTAAAACGGCTGAACAGACTTGGATGAAATTTAACAGATGGGTACACCATAACCTGAAGAAAGACATAGGATACCTTTTATCCCGATATTCCCACGGAATTGAGACTTATGTGGGTGAAACTGCGGGGCGCAGCTAGTGAAATATATTTCTTGTACGACTACAGTTCAACGATTAAGTGATAAGGGGTACTTATCGCTAGTCTAATCGGTACTTAATAGATAAGGTTTGTGCAATAATAAGGAAAACTTGGAACGATTTAGAAACCCTGACGAAGGAAAATCCCTACAACGTACGATGAAACAGGCCAAAAGGTAAAAACACAAGATTTCCCACAAGACAACACAAGAGTCACAAGATTTTTTGAAGATTTTGATTTGGTGGCCCCGGCTGTCATTTGTGGATCTTTGACAGTCGTTATGGGTCGTCAGAAGCCCGAAAGTCTGACAACCAGTCTTACCAAGGGGTATCGTATTACCCAGTTACTGGGTTGTGGAGGTCAGATAGGCAGTCGCTCCATGTAAAATACTGGTATTCAGCTGCATCCGGTTAGACTGGAAGCCGACCCCAACATAGTTGGGAAAAGGCTAGGCAGATGATGATGATGAGTGACTTATAGTGACCTTATTGGTGATGTACTTCAGAAAGGTAAGGTGCGTAGTCCATACTCGCAACCGGAGTGCATGTTTGACCAGATTTATGAACGTAACAAGTATGTAAGGATCTTAGCAGGTGGCGTTTTGTAGTTTCTGGCTACCCGCATGGGAAGAAGACGTGAGTTTATGTATTTAGGCCCACTTGCACCACAATTTACTACATGTATTTAGCGGCAAACGAATTTAAAACATCGTTCTATTTCTGTCAATCGTTTAAAGATGACAGAGACAGAATGTTTAAACACATTGAGCGTTAAGAAGCCGTATACGAAATGTTGCCGATTTCGCTGATTTACGTGAATTTACAGTTAAATTACTGTATTTGTATTAGTTCCGATTTCGATCAATCAAATTTAAAACCTCCGACTCCAGCTACGGTTCCGGTAAAACGACTTCCGTAACATCCCTGGTATGTATGTATTCTAACAATATACCTCCACTGTTATACAGTATCAACTAGTACGGAGGGTATTGTGCCTGTTACTGGCGGTCTTACGAACTGTGTCAAATAAAGGTTATTCTTTCTTTATTTCCATTTTAATGTTAACAGTATACTTAAGGTAATAAATTGTGCACAAATAAATAAACAAAATTAGCATGTGTGAGTATGTGAGTAATAGCCGCTAAGAGTGAGACTTTATTGAGGAGGAGCGGAGGAAAATAAACCAATTAAGTCCCTTTATTTTAATGGTTCTTCTCTGTTCATCGTTCCTAAGAGGACCCTTGTTTATTCATAATATTTATTCACAAGGCAACTACAACATGTAACAGTCATAGTATAACAGTAGGTTCATATCATAGATTTTGAACTGATTATGACCTAAAGCTTAATCGCATAACATTACAAGCAACAACAATAATAATGATAACTATAGTAAATTTAGTTCACTTATGTAAGTTGAGCGGAGAAGAAGCGAATGAAAATGAAAAATTGTTTATTATTCTAGCAAGTAAAGCGTTTATTGGGTAATGTTCCTTCGCTCCGTCTCAATGGAGACTCAGCCTAACTGTCCTACTTAAAGGCAAAGGGGCATTCTCGCAGATAGAAAACGGACATTGATCATTAAGGAATTGTTTACAGGAATGAAATGTATTTTGTTTGCTAAGGTTCCAAAAGTACTTTTGAGACTTTCATAACATAACGCCTGTAGTCCCCGAAGGGTTAAGCAGAGGTGAATCTATTGTACACCCACATTTCACCAGTTATTTTTAAGTCCGATGTAATAGGGGGCGAGCCTATTACCATCTACTGGGCACAAATCCAGACTCCGGGTTACTACTAAGAAATTCCAGATGAAAAAACCCAATAACACTGCCCGACCCGGGCATCGAACCCAGAACCTCATGTTCAGCAGCAGTCCTTGCTAGCACTATACCAATAAGGCAGACAACACGGCGGTTTGAAATATATCATTGGGGTCAGTTAAGACTGTGAGTTACTGAGTGCTAGCTTTTCAAGGTATGCCATACGGATCGGTATCAAATTAACTAGTTCCATATTAAAAATTAAAAATTTACATGTCTTACCATTCGTGCTTGTCTCTGCTAGTTCGCGAGAAAATGTACAGATGCGAGTGCTTGTCTTTGGAAAGTTTCACGTGCACGCTCCACTCGCCTTCGCTCGTGCCGTCCGCAGCTATCTCCCTTTCCTAAAACACAAACCAATTCAGTATTTGATGGTGTATGGAGAAGGGTGAAATTGAAATTAAATATAAATGATAATTTCTTTGGGACAATTTATACCGTTTATTATTTTTCAATGCCTCTGAAACTCGATCAAATACAGGATGGATTACTGGGTATACTAAACTATGAGTTTCCACATCAAAACATTATTGATCTCGTGTCGGAACGGACCAATAGAGAAACACTAAAATGAAATATATATGTCGCAGATGGATTTCCGAATCGACTGTTTTACAAAACCGTTAGCTGTTTTACAAAACCGTTAGTTGTATTATAAAACATCTCTATAACCATTGCGCTAAGTTTCACAGAACTGCTGCCCAAGTTTCGACGTAATGCAGAATGGGTTATCTGCAGTCACAATAAGCGTTTGGGGTGGAACCTAATGACGCACATAAAAAAAAAAAAAAGATCGTCGTTGGTCGCTACCCGTTTCGTGGGTACTCCAACCAAACGGGTTAGGTTAGGTTGGAACTGTGGCCAAGCATGCGTGAGCCGAATTGTCGCAGTAACTAAGCTTGAGCACCCTGACCAATTGGTTTTGGGTTAGGTTAGAACTTTGACCAACCGCGCTATTTCCACTACTTCCAAGTTGGTCGCTATTTATTTCTGTTATTTTTTTTTTAGAACAAAAATCTACAGTATGATGTTTCATTTCACGCTGTTTTACATAACCTCTAATCGTTCACCACCTGCATTGAAAAATGCAAAACGTTTTTCGAACGACAAACTTCGGAACTTGTTACAATATGGCCTGGTCTGTGACGATTACGAACTCCAAGCATTCCCGGAACCCTACGATAACATTGTGCTTAACAAAAGACCAATAGGTTATTCCCGATTAGCTTTACCTATTGTTTATTATTATCGAGTTCGTTATTATAAAGTATTACCGTTCTGATAGGAGTCAAGGTTACGCGATGTTGGCGCGTCAAAGGAAAATATATGAGGAAGTTCTGAATAAAAGATAAAATTACATCGAACTGTGTTTTTTGCAACGAGTTTTTGTTAACACCAAAGGCATAGTAGCAAGTATTTTTTTTGCTAATACGAATGTTAACGAAATAATCTTAGTGCGAAGTTCTTAGAATGTTTCATAAATGAATGTGTACTTATTTTACTAAACCAACCAAATATCCAGGCAATTTGGGCTTCAATAATGCAGTCCTGAGGTTTACAATCTTTAATCAAATCAAATACTTACCTCAATTATCTTTAAGTTAAAATATAAGATTATCAATAAGGTTACGTCATTCAGGAATATTTTTAACTGACGAAAAAAAAGGAGGAGGTTCTCAACTCGACCCGTATATATATATTATATATTGTTTCTATGTATAACTTTTTAATGAGCAGTCCGATTTGAACGATTATTTTTTTATTGAGAAGGGTATACCTCGAAATTGGTCCCATTTAAAATTGTTAACCGTATAGTACAAATATAACCTCACCGTTTCCTCCAAAAGGTCCTTAATCTTGGACAGTTCGTTATCATCGAAGTCGTCGTCGTTATCGTCTTTAGTGCTGGTGACTGACGTGGAGGTTAGCTCGATTTCGTGTTCATGGAAGGAGTCGTCAAGTATCATTTGTTTCTCAGGCCGCACTGCACTCTGACTTTGAGTCTCCACCGGCTCTGTTGCTGTGGAGACGCTATCTGTCTTCTTGTCTGAAGGGAGATAAAGATTCTATTAAAGGAGATTTTATGGTCAGCAAGGATTGTCTATTAACATTTTTAATTTTAGAAATTGACGCAAAATTATTCCTTTTTTTCGTGTCGATGGTACTCTTCATCGTTGTTTTTTTTTACATAATCAGTTTTAGCGGAAAAGAATTTGTGTTATTATAATTTTACATTTTTCCAGTATTGTATTTATGTTATTGTACTTATATTATTTATGATTTAAAAACTGGAGTGTTTATCGACTTTCGTTCATGACTGGACTAATGCTCGGTTCTTAGAAACGAATTTATAATAAAAAAAATATGAAAATACAAAAACGAATCGTTTTGCTGGGTCGCTTTACCAATGGAAGCATTTTTTTATTGCCAAACTAGGCATATAAAATAGATTCGTAAGCTAATTTTACTTGTGACAGCTACTTCCATATGGCAGGGTCTACTATGCAAAGCTATGAGGTATTTTCTTCATTATTGGTAAAGATACAAGTCTTAATTTTACTCAATAAAGGTCCGTAAATAATAGGAATCGGCCATAAGCCTACTTTTGATTTTATTATATCATTAAGTAATAGACTCCTACATCTGGAAAATTTCAATCACCAAGCAGTGCTGTGGTTCAGTTTGAAGGATATGGGAGGAATCGTGAGGTGCAATATCCGGCACATGTGCTGAATTTGCACCTCATGAGGCATTTCAGCTTCATCTCTGGCTTGGCAACACGATTCCTCTAGTACGACTACTGTTCAAAGGTGACGGAGAACACTTACCCTCAGCTGGTTTGCAAGCATGAACAAAAAATACAAATTACAATTATGTTTAACTCGTTCCGGCACACTGAACGTTTATAGACGTCATAACAATAAAACTTCTATTATGTCTCATCGTGATTCTCGCCATTATACTTACAGGGTGATATTTATACTTACAGGGTGGAAAAAGACCCAAGACCCATCACATAGCCATCCACTACGCATTCTGTACATACATCAAATTAAGTCACATTGCACGAAAATAATTGCTGGGAAACTACTTTTTGGTGAGAAAAATCACTGTTTACGGTAGTTCGCAATGGAACGCACGCAATACATTGTGTTTATGGGTGTACGCAACGGTGCAGGGTTTGTGGGGGTATTTGAAATTAAGTTATAACATTTAAAACTTGCTTTTTTTAAAATACGTCTGAAGAAGTTGGAACTTTGACTTTCAATATCTCCGTAACCAGAACAAAAAAAACTATCACAATGACGGGAATAACAAGTGACTTTCGGCTTCGTTAAGCGTCTTACTACACCCGTTATGCTGTGCTTTCTTGTATTATCACTTGCCTTTATATTCACTGTATAAATGTGCGTTTGTAACCAGATGTTTGAGCGTGGAAGCAAAATACGAAGGTATGTAAGGATCGTAGCAGGTGGCGGTTTTAGTTTCTAAATACGTCGTGGGAAAAGGCGTAAGTTTATATGTAGTATTCACGTATCTATGCTACTATTCACGGTGTAATAGACACCAACGTTTATATGAATATGACTCACAATTTAATATTACTTCGTTTGCACAAGATATAGCAAACAGTTGACGTAAGTGTGTGAACATATTTAAATACCCACTCACCTCTGTGCATTTTCCTAACGAGTCTGTGCCTAAGACCTTCTTTTCCTGTTTCCCCATCCGAATGTGAACTGCTGTAACAAACAGTAATAAAATAAAAGAAAAATATTTAAAAAAAAAACGTTGACTCTACTCTTACGAAAGATACAAAGAATGCCTAGTAAGTAAAAAAAAATGGTTTTTAGATGTAAACACAAAGATTTTTTTTATGTTTATGAACCAACCTCTTTTCCCGTCTTCTCCACACAAACTTCCGCTTCTTCTCGGGGCTGGTATTAGTCTCAGTCTCCATTTCATGTTGTTGTTGCTCCTTCTTCCTTTCTAAAGTAGTCTCGGCCACCTTCTTCTCCACCGTAGTAGTTTCTTTCTCCAACACTTGAATCTTTTCATTGTCGTTTAGTATTATGCATATCGGATATTTCTTGCTCCACTGCCTACAAGAAGAAATAAGATAGCATTATTATAGACTAGCTGCGCCCTGCGGTTTCGCCCGCGTAAGTCTCGATCCCGTGGGAATATCGGGATAAAAAGTATCCTATGTCCTATCCCAGGTCATGGTCTACCCATGTGCCAAATTTCATCCAAATCCGTTCAGCCGTTTTTGCGTACAAGCGTAACAAACAAACAAACTCACTTTCGCATTTATAATATTAGTTAGGAAATAGTACTTTTGACCGGTTTTAGTGAAAAGTTGAAAACCTATAACATGTAAAAACATAATAACAGTGACTGATCCCCGATCGAACCCAAAACCCAACGCTCAGTTGTCACGCTTGCGACCACTAGACTGTAATCTACTTTCAAACTCGTTTTAAAGTCATCTTTTATGTTAATGAATTGATAATTGAGTCTCGAAATGCTCATGAATTCTTAGGCACCTAAGGCCATCGGAGCATGAAAATGAATATATTATTTACTTTATTGTACAGTACAAAAATACATAAGTAACAAACAAAAATAACTCGAAAGACTACAAAATATACAATGGGCCTTATGGTTTTCCGTGATCTTTTCCAGGCAACCTTGAAATGGACAGTGATTTGCCTGGACATAAAATAGGGCTGTCGCGTTGGTGCTAATAGGTAATACGGGCTGGTATCCGCAACTCCACGTCAAAGCGCGTATTTTGCGTACAGGTTGGTGCTAATAATAAGTATATATCATAATAATCCAACACGTGGAATGCATATTCAATGCAGTATGTATCTATTATAAATTAAAGTCGTTTTTCGTGTCTGTCTGTGTGACCGCGTGTTCCTCTAAACTAAGACACGGATTCTGATGCGGTTTTCACCATCATTTACAGAATTTATTCCGGAAGTTTTATGTTTATACATGTTTGTTTTATGTTTTACATTAATAATAAACAAACATTTAATAAAGAAATCTTGATGTTTTGTCTAGTCGTAAAATCCCTGCCTAGAAGGGCCGCAGTGGCGAGTCACTCGTTAGCCATATGAACGCACTGTTGTCAAGACCTTGATCGATATTTTATCAAGGCTGTGAGTAAGTTCGAAACTGATACATTCCTATATCTACTATCGAATTTCCATACTGGTCTGGTTACCATACTTAGTAGGTAGCTATAATACTGAGTTTATCAGATGGCTTTAATAAATTATTAGGTTACTACGATTCTTATCATAATGTTATATTATAAGCATTCCGAAATCTAGTTTCATAAACTTTATAATGAATGCTTCCCACAGAACGAGAAAGTTTATTTTTAGCCTAACTATATAGAATTAGTCACTCTACCTAGCCTTTTCCCAACTAGTTGGGGCCGGCTTCCAGTTTAACCGGATGCTGCTGAGTACCAGTATTTTATATGGAGCGACTGCCGATATAACTGGGTAATACGATACCCCTTGGTATGACTGGGTGTCAGACTTTCTGACGGCCCGTAACGACTGTCAAAGATCCACGAATGACAGCCGGGACCAACAGCTTAACATGCTTTCCGAGGCATGAAGGACTCCGGAGGAGTCTCGGTACTGTAAAGAATTAGTCTGCTTATTAATTACGGATTTATGCCCGGTTGATCGCAATAGGGGCGCCCCATATTACATGGGACAAAAACGTAACACACTTTTCACAAGTGGAAGCAATAAATATTTTGAGTATAACTGGCGAAATGAGGGTATACATCCAACTCTCCTTAAAACCCTTCGGGGGATACAGGCGTATATTTTGATATGTAATAATTACGAAGATGACTCATTTCACCGCATTTGGAAGATACCTAAACCTCAGCATCGCTTACCATCAGTTGAAATACCGGTCAAACGTGAGCCTATCGAAAAACAATTCAAATATAATTAATTTGTCGGTTATGCCAATTTGTGGTCGATTTTAAAGACAGAATGTTGAATTTAAATGACGTAGAACCATTAGTAAGTAACTGATATCTCATTGTTATAAAGTATAAATTAAAACGATTGGTTGATTGAGTACCTTACCTCATATTGCAGTGACTTACCTACTAATGGTTTTACGTCGATCGTGAATGTTCTACGGGTTCTACCTTAAAGTTCGCAGGGACCATTCAATCCCGAATAATGGAACATTCCGAACTTTTTTACAAGGATGTCTACACAAGCTTTATAAGTATGTATACCCGTTTGCCGCCGTTTGCGTATCAACAAACTGGATTTTATCAAGTACCTATTATTGTGATAAGTAATAGTCTCACATTTTTATAGTGTGAAACGCAGGCCTATTGTTTTACGATAGTGACACTTCGTAATTACAAAGATGATCTTTGACATACACTCATCGTGACTCAGTACCAAACGGTCTGTTCCACTCGGGGATTTATTTGATGATACATCGTAAGCCAGATGTGAACTTTTGCCTCACTGGAACGCTAATATTTCGAAGAAAAATTGATTTTTATAGGGCTGATATACAGGGTCACAATAAATTCGCTAGCGAAACTCCGCAAACGTGATGGGTATTGCTATCATCTTTTCATACACGAAATCTCTTAAGGGGTCATTGTACTCATCATTATGAAGAACTTTTACAATGGAATCAACACAGAAATTGCGAAAAAAAATCAGTTGTTCCCTACATTTTGACGAGCTATGCGAACAAAAATGTAGGGAACAGCTGATTTTTATCGCGATTTCAGTTTTTGTCCCATAATAAAAGTTATTCATAACTATTAGACCTCTTAAAATATTTCGTTTATGAAAAGATACACCTTATATAAACATGATAAGCTTTACAGACGTGATGACAGATTTTTTCAACTCATACTTCTAGTAACAACACTACAGGTGGTCGATAATAAACCCAAAAAAAAAACTGTTCTGTTTTTGTTTTATGGTGTTTAGATATCGATACCCAACACGTCTGAAGAGTTTCACTAGCTAATTTAATTTGATCCTGTATGTGCGAATGATAATATGCGACAAGAACTTTACGATTGCATGTTCCAAGAAATGTAGGGAATTGCATTATATATCCATGAGGCTACTACAACACTTGTATAATATATTCTACATCTACGAATATGTAACGGCCAGTATTTTTATAGGGCCATTCGTCTTCGATAATTAATGTAAGTACTCGTAATTTGCATAAGTCGAGATTGAGGAGGATAATTCTATAAGTGAGTCATGACGATTCATTATTGACAACGTGCGTAGATAGAATTATGTATCGACATAACGACTGATTATAGAAATTGAAAGCCACTACCCGTTACACGTAAAACATATATAAAAAACACCGGCCAAGTGCATGTCGGACCCGCGCACGAAGGGTTCCGTACCATTATCTATAAAAACGGCAAAAAAATCATATCTCCCCCCTCCATAGCCCCCCTTAAATATTTATTTTATTCTTTTTTTCTAGTATTTGTAGTTATAGCGGCAACAGAAATACATCATCTGTGAAAATTACAATTGTCTAACTATCACGGTTCATGAGATACAGCCTGGTGACAGACGGACAGACAGACAATGGACGGACAGCGGAGTCTTTGTAATAGGGTCCCGTTTTACCCTTTGGGTACGGAACCCTAAAAAAGTACAAAAACCCCAATAATCTTGCCCCAAACATAGAAGTGAGTAATGTAGTTTAATCCTAACTCTTACACATTAACTTTAGTTCAATATTTTTACTAATTAAGTTTTATCACAAAACAGGAAATCCGTATGTACTGGTCTGTAACATTGAACCACTGTTTTACATAATATTTTAGTATGTAGGTACCTAATCTTTGTTACCAAACGAAACAATTGGTTGTGTGTTCCACTTTAAAAGTATACGGTTTAATTATGCCAATTTGTGATATAATGTGGCTTAAACAGTCCATTCTTTACGTAACTATATGAAAGTAAACAGATAATTTTTCTTATTCTATATTTTAAATAGAATTTGCACCCTAACTAATATTATAAATGCGAAAGTGAGTTTGTTTGTTACGCTTTTACGCTAAAACGGCTAAACGTATTATACATGAAATTTGGCACATGGGTAGACCATGACCTGGAATAGGACTTAGGATACTTTTTATCCCGATATTTCCAAGGAATTGAGACTTACGCGGGTGAAACCGCGTGTCGCAGCTAGTACTTCTATAACGCATTATCTTTTTTGTCGATAATATTCCAGTTTTCTTGATGATTATGAGATAACATTATGTTGGTGTCATTCGATAGTATTGTCCTTGGGTCTATAAATAATTCTTCAGATAGGCAACAAATATACGAAGATCAAAAGCTTTATATTTATAATCAATTCCAAATTATCTAGAATAGATAGTAGATAGATCAAGTTTAGTTAACTACTAGCTGCGCCCCGGGGTTTCACCCGTGTAAGGCATCCTGCTGCTGTCCACCGGAGCGGAGAAACTGAGAAATATTAACCAATAAGATTTTGTGCAATCCTATTGGTTAATATTTCGCCGTTTCTCCGCTCCGCAGCCTCGCTCCGCTCCGGTGGACAGGCAGCTTTAGTCTCGATCCCGTGGGAATATCGCTAAGCGCTAAGTTTCATCGAAATACGTTTAGCAATTTTAGTGTGAAAGCGTAAAAAACAAACAAACTCACTTTCACATTCATAATATTATTAATAGATTATATACCTATTACGTATATTATATAGTTAGGATTTAACTAAACATCATAATATTATTGCTTTTGGTTAATACTATTTACATTAGTGACGAAACAACATCTGTTATGCTTCTGAAAGTAAACCACTAGAATTGCGTATACGCATGACATTTACGATTGGATGAAAATGTAGCAATAGACCTGCAGTAGGCATATTTTTGAGAACACCCTCATTTCCGCCAGGTATAAATTACAAGTGATAAGGGGTATGTGTATTACCCTAAAGGCTCGTGCAAACAGACGCGAAATCGCGGGCGCGACAGGCAGCGGTACCTTTGTCGACAAAGGTACCGCTGCCTGTCGCGCCCGCGATTTCGTGTCTGTTTGCACGAGCCTTAACTAGGCACGAATTCAGACTCCGTGCTGCTAATGAGAAATTACTAAAGGCAAACCCGATAAACTGAACAACACTTTGCCCGACCTGGAGATCGGAAACTCGAACTCAAAGCATTTATTTTAATCCAACCAATTACAGCACAGAAGTCGGTCGGTCACAAAGATAAAGTTAGTTGCCCATTCCAAAGGGTAGTAGGTTCCTATGGAGAAGACCGTGAAAGCTTACTCCATGGACACGCTTTTGAAACCAGATGTTGAATTGCATATACACGTGAAAATTGTAGTATTTGTTTGAACATGGTATCTACAGACCTCTGATCTAAATAAATATAATGTTCAAAGCGCCAGCGCCACGCTGTGCATTCATTAATCCAATTGTTAGTCAATTGCACTCGTGCGCATGACGGAGTCCCTTCTACGCCAACAGCTTATCAGCGCTTTGTTGGTGACCTTTATAGACGTAAATTGCTTTAAATTAGAATACATCACTAAGTACGTCTACATCGTTTATAAACGATAAATACATAGTTAATAGAACCAGTTCATGTAGGCCTATACACGTGACGTGTGGTCTTTTTTCTATTACGGCTATCGTTGTTCGGTGATTGGCTGAGGGCTATCTGAAAATGAGGTCTAGAAAATTGTAGTAGCTACTACTTTTTTCTGGTCTAGTCCGCTGTAGGCCCAGGATTGGCCGGATATTGTTATAGACCGAGAAAAGTTGAAATACGGAAGGAAACCTTTTGTCCTCCACTGCCCTGCAGTGGAACGCAAGAGAGTTATACATAATAATAAAATAGTAAGTACAGTTGTTGCGTTTTAGCATGGCAATAACGATCATTGGCTCGTCTATAATCCTATATTTTCAATTCAAAAGAGAAAATAGTCCGTTCACGTCCAGCACGCTTAGCATGAACACATTAGAATAGAAACGGGTTTCGTTGACGGAAGAATAGACAAAATGACAGATAAACAATCACAATCTGTCATTTTGTTTATTCTTCCGTCGACAAAACCCGTTTCTTTTCTTATTATGGTTGTCATGCTACGCGTGCTGTGCTGATTCGATATCTATCGTGATCCTCAACATATTCCAACAATAAGAAACGAAGCATAGTTTATTTTTCAGATGCCTACGTAGAGATATTAGGAAAAGGGCAAAGACCGCTATTGCTATGCTAAAACGCAACAACTATAGTAGCTGCTAATAAGCTCACTTTTCTGCCGTTAGGCGTCAGTAGCAACATTTTAAATAGACATACATTATGTACCATTTCAACTTTTTGCCAATGGCACTCGGCAAACTTACTAAAATGTTGATCATTTAAGAGGAACTTATGTGGTTGTTAGCATATTTTCTGCGGCACTATTTTGGTCAGATCGAATGTGAAATTTATTATAATGAAGTCAAATATTTATATTATGTTTTTATAATAAAGCAAAAGATTAGAAGGCGGATTATATTATCTTTAAATAGAACTTTTGCTGTTAATATGATACATTCTGCTGCGCACTCCAGACGACAAAACGCAGCTAATCTCGGCGAACAAAAACCAACACCAGATCAACACTTATTAAGAAAAAGCACCCAATAGATATTTTTTATAAATAAAGTCGAGTGTTAATTACCTCCTTTTAACTAATCCATTGGGCATCAATGTGACCCTGGCTCCAGTCAAATTGTACAGCCTATGTTGGTAGAACGCCACCTTATCTAATTTCTCATCCCAAAATGCTCTCTTTGGTATCTTAGTTGAAGTATACGATATCCTTAGATTGCATCCTACAAAATAAAACATGGGATAATTACTATGATAAGGAAAGAATGAGTGAAAGATAACATGATTATAAACTTCCGAGTTTTGTACAAACATTCTTAATGTTTATAAATGTTTACCCAAAATGATTAATGACTGTTTACAAAGCACCATTGATAAGAGAAAGTGAATGATGTGACCCACCTTCGAGCTTCATAAAAGCTGTTGTTGTCTTGCTGACGTGATAAGTGTACGGATCGTAATCCGGAAATCTGTAGTGGTTTATCCAACCCTACAATAATAAAAAGTTTTAAATTCTACATCGAGGACATCGATAAAATTAGAGGATTGAAGTGTTACTAACCTCGTATTTCTTTATAGGCGTATGTTCTTTCACAGACGGTATTGTATACGAAGATGGCATAGCGCTACTTCGTTTCAGTTGGAGCAAGCTCGAGCTTTTCGGTTCAAACTCACTAAAATATGTATCTAACACCCAGCTCTTCAAGCTGCTAGTAAAACAAAAGAACCATAGGCCGAGCACGAAACCGTTCCAAATATTTGAATTTCGAAACAGGATGAAGCTTATAAACATGAGGAATGTGAGGAAATACATGGAGAAACTGCAGAAATGGTTCGGTTTGCTGGGCAATTTCAGGTCTTTATTCATATTGTTCTTGCTCGGGGGCGAGCCGAAGCTCACGCAGGTCGGTGGTGGTGGCATAGGGTCTGTCTCTATAGGCTTCCCGCTAGAGAACAGAGGGTCATTGTCATGGATGTCGCCAAAACCCTCTAAGGTATCTTCCAAAGCTTCGATCCCTGATTCTACCTCTAGCTGGCTGTCGTTTAGCAGGTCTCTTCTCAGATCAGCAGCCTCATTGTGCACCGCTAAAAATATGGTTACGTTCAAAATGGAGAAGATTTAAATGTTCAATAATTATGCACTTCCTTAAAATGCCTAAGTTACAAGTTTTCACAAATACTAGCAACATCGGACAAAACAAACAAACCCTCAAAATATACTGTACATCTAGAGCTTCCTTCTTTTTTACTATGTTCGCACGATAATGGCTTATGTGCTTAGTGACAAACCCAATTCTCACTCACCAAAATTCTTGTGTGTATCATCACTGGACTCCGAATAGCTCTTGTTATCTGCAGGAAGACTTGGGTCTCGCTCCGTGGCCTTAGCCGTCAGCGGTTGCGTCATTTCCGATAAGTTTTGTATACTGCTGTCTAGGGAAGAGACCTGTTAGAGAGAATATGATTTTTAAACAAATAAACAATATAGCTGTTGCATCATTCCACGATGACTGTATTGTAGCTTCTATAGCTCTAGCATAAAGTTCAAATTGCAATGAAATATCATCGTGAAATGCAATTTTAGTTAGGTATATAGGCAATAATCGTTCTGAAGTTTAGCCATACTGGAGACAAACAGTGCGCAAGATGAATTTATGTAAATAGTATAGGTGTTGCAAGTGTGAGCTTTGTTAACAGATTATTATAATATCCTGAGCAATGAGGGGCGAAGCGAGGCGGATATGTTGTAGTAAATATAGAGTGCAATTCATAGATGTATCGCGGTTATTAATGTATAAAAATTAATTGGCCACAGCATCACACAAAAATACCATACACGTTAAATACTTCAGACTTTATTCCATAAGCACCACATGATAAGCCAATCATAGGCCATAAAAGGACATACTGAGCGTAAACATTTTTAGCAATAGCATTCAAATAAGAAAAATGCGCTGGATGCAGTGCACACTTAAGGCCGGCACAGACTTGGCAAAGCGCAGTAAAACGCGTATTTCACTCCCAAACAAATATCAACCTTGTAAAAGTTGAAATAAAGATGCAAATAAATAAACTTCCATTAGTTCGAGACAGCATCAACGAGAACAGAGGTACGCGGTTAAGTATATTTATTTTCGACTTTATTATAAGGGACCTTTGATTTTTGTTTGGCAGTGCTCTGAGCTGCGCCTTAAGTGCGCCGGCCCTTAGGAAAAAATGTAGTTATTCATATCAGATACACAGACACTGACAATGCTTGAATGCAGGAAACTTCTGTTTGATCACTTACATGTTCTTCAGCGTCGATCGAGGTGGGCTATGGCAGTGTCATCAATACAATACTTTAGATAGTAGGTACTTGTCACAGTGTAATGATATATAGTGTATTTTTTTTTGCTTGTCTTATTTTGTAAGCAAATATGGCATATTGGGACTTAGATTTTGAGAAAAAATATTGTTTTGAAGAATTCCTACATGCAAAGCAATTTTTTATGTCATTCTAACGTTGCCATTATTGTCTGTTCCAAAAGTATCTGATGAAAATGTAAACAAAGGGATCAAAAAACGTACCTGCGGATGCCATTTTGTAGTGCCACTTACAAATTGAGTACTTTGATTTATTTGAATACTAAAAATTGAAAATAATGATTATAATGCCAAAAGGGCCTCAGCTCAACAAAAATAAAGAAACAAATTATTTAAAAGTCACAAAAAAGAAAATAAATGTTAGATGTTTTACATTAGACAATTGAGGTTAATTTTCGTCGATGATTTGTCAGTTACAATTTAATAATCTGTTATTTGATTAATTATCAATAATTGCAACTTTATAAAGTTGAAACCTTCTAAATTCAGATGAATGTGTTATTAATTATCTTTAGTGATTGCGTAGGAATTTTACCTGAACAGATTTGGTTACACTTTTATGAGATACTTTTGAAACAGATCATAAAGTGTATGATTAGTGCGGAAACTCGCGGTTTTTGTTTACCAAATAAGAACTGTAAGAATACACTCTAGATACTTTACATGTTGACCGGCTAACTGCTTCAAATACACAATAACAGGCGTATGATAGACCCTTTGTATTCTAGTTAAATTTAAATATGATTCCTCAAAAGTTGGATGATGTTGGCCGACCAATGTGTACAAGGTGTTGGGACAACTTACCTGGTTGTCTGTATCTCCTACACTCTGCTGATCCAAGTCCTTGATTGCTGAATTTTCTTCTGAATCTGATGTTGAGTTTTCTCTTAGGATTGATTTCTCCTTTGTATCTGACGTAAGGAATGAAATATAATTAAGTACTTTTTTATTATTAAACGGTTTTGTTTGCAAGTTACGTTTTTTATTGGGTTTCAAATGAGTTGAGACAAAAGTGAGCAACTATGTTACTTCTTACTTATCATTTCTGTATCAAAGAACGTCTTTAACAGTTTCCTTGAATTATGAAGTTTTGTTATCAAACATGTTGTAAGTATTTAGGGGGAAAGAAGTTTTACTATGTTACTAGCTGCGGCCCGCGCTAGCCTCGATCCCATGGGAATATCGGGATAAACAGTATCCTATGTCCTAATCCAGGCCATGGTCTACCCATGTGCCAAATTTCAACCAAATCTGTTCAAATGTTTAAGCGTAACAAACAAACAAACAAACTCACTTTCGCATTAATAATATTAGTTAGGATTATTTATTTTTACTAATGAAATAAAACCAATTAACTGTTAATATATTGTCTTGTGTAGGTAAATACAAAATACAATTACATAGTACAGTACATAATGAGTAATTAGTGTGGTTTGTAGATAAAGCATGTGTAGGTAACCTACATTGTGAAATAGAAATACTTAGATTCTATTATGACCTTGCACCTAGTTTGAAAAAGTAGATTGTTATAAAATGCCAATTACAGCCACTATTTAATATATACTATACTTTGGAATTGGAACTGTTAATCCATCAGATAGAGATCCATTCCAATATTATAAATTCGAAATAACTCTGTTTGTCTGTCTGTCTGTATGTTACCTTTTCACGCCTAAACCACTGAACGGATTTCGATAAAATTTGGCAAGGAAATAGATGGCATTCCGGGGAAGGACATAGGCTACTTTTTATCGACATACCACGCGGGCGAAGCCGCGGGCGGAAGCTAGTTAGAAATAATAATGAAACATTTTTAATACTTTAATTCTGAAACTAAGTTCAATTTTCTTCATAATACCATTTGCATAGGATGCAACCGTTGTGGACTTTATTATTTTATAGGTATGCAAAATTATACAACGTGCCGCTACAATAGCGACATTAATTTAACACACGTATACGATTTCGCGTATTCGTTTTATGAAAATATTTGAATTTCTTTAAACGTTATTATTTATTTATTTATTTTCAATTTTCTAAGTTTCCATCCTGGGGCAACCTGTACTTAAAGAACTGTAGCGAAGAGGTCATTTGCCGGGGTCGCTGATCATATGGTAGGCGAATAGAGGAAAACCGCGCAATTACTTAGAAGTTATGCAGACAATAAAGCATAGTACCGAAAAGCCGAAAGAACGTAAGCCAGCTGGTAGGTAGCTTCATGAGTGAATCTTTTACACAGAGTGATCTTAATTTTGGTTATGTTTTTGTTATAGGTTGTTTGAAAATTAAAATTTTTCAATTTTCGAATAATTTTATTTTATTATAACTTTTATGTTTACTGGCCACTAGCCCTACCCGTGTGTTAAATTAATGTCGCCATTGTAGCGGCACGCTGTATATTATGACAAACCATGCTAAGTATATTTTCTCATTTATTTATTTAACTAGATATCAATTACACGTGGTTATAGTGTTATATTATTCCTTTGTTTAAAACTAGCTGCGACCCGCGGTTTCACCCGCGTAAGTGTCGACCCTGTGAATATCGGGATAAAAAGTATCCAATGTCCTTTTCCAGGTCATGGTGTACCCATGTGCCAAATTTTATCCCAATCGGTACAGTCGTTTTAGCGTGATCGCGTAACAAACAAACTCACTTTCGCATTTATAATATTAGTTAGGAAGGATTAGGACATAAAAACGGACATTTAATATCAAAGTTATCACGAGTATGAAAATGCAATACGCGAACCGTTCGTTGCCGCCATAGAGGAGAGGATGGGCACACGGCACACGGGTAGACCATGACCTAGGACATAGGATACGTTTATCCCTATATTCCTACGGGATCGAGACCTACACGGGTGAAACCGCGGGGCACAGCTAGTTATTTAATAATATTATAGCTAGGATGTCAATAAAGGAAATGGTTTTGTTTCAAACCATTTCCATTTCATGGGGTGCCATGCCAAAATATTTATTTATTTATTTAATATTATAATTATTTAAACGATTTTTTTTTCTCTCACGTCATTGGTTCGTCGGTAGTGTCTCGAATAGGAAGTTTATGTGTTATAGATAGTACTACTACT
The DNA here is from genome assembly GCA_948473465.1 of Lithophane ornitopus. Taxonomy (NCBI): domain Eukaryota; kingdom Metazoa; phylum Arthropoda; class Insecta; order Lepidoptera; family Noctuidae; genus Lithophane; species Lithophane ornitopus. The sequence goes on along the minus strand of OX419622.1, from coordinate 11,619,141 downwards.
ACTCTACACAAGACATGAATACCCCATCGTGAGTAAATTGCTTGTGTCTTTTTTTGCAAACTTCTATGGCAGTGCAACATCTTTGCATACAAAAAACCGACAAACGGAAAATTATGATGGAAAGGTACGACATTAATTACTATAAAGCAGTGTTTTTCAAACGGTAGGTCTTGGGCAAAAGAAAAAGGCAAGTGTTTCTAGGTCCTACACTACACACTAAAAATACAATTTCAGTCAGATGGCCTTAGGGCCTAGGGGGTCGCTAGAAGTTTTTAACTTCTAAAGTGGTCGCGTATTCAAAAAAGATTGAAAAGCACTGCTTCATAGAATAACTTAAGAGAAATTAATAAAATAGCTAACCAGGACAAAAATTGACAATTACAAACTGCGTAAAGTATGATGAATCGATGTCTCGAGAATCGGTAAATATATTGTTTTCACCCGCGTAAGTCTCGATCCCGTGGGAATATCGGGATAAAAAGTATCCTATGAGTTAATCCAGGTTATAAACTATCTATTTACCAAATTTCTTCCAAATCCATTCAGCCGTTTTTGCGTGATTGAGTAACAAACATACACACAAACACACAAACTTTCACATTTATAATATTAGTAGGAAGTAGGATAGTAAATTTTATATTTTGATCTAAAATTAGATTTATTTTAATTTTAAGACACTAATAAACTTTTAATGTAGAATTTAAAAGTGTATGAAAGCTGTTTGTTCAAAGTAATTGGTGTCCTTACATTTTATAAAACATAAAGGGACAGGGTATTGACCCTGTCCCTTTATACTCTCAGCTAATTTATGGCTAAAATGAATATTTATAAATAAACTGATTAATATTGAATGGGAAAGATCAGCTTAAATTAAACAATATCATTATAAATAGTTAAATATGATACAGAATATATCAATGTGTGAATAAACTACTCTGACTTTGAGTAACCTTTTCAATAATAAGAACAATGAGAAATGGAATAACATCTGTTCAATTCTATTCACACTTATTACACTTTATTATTACATAACTCCATAAAAAAAAAAAAACTATTATTTTTTCAATGATGCCAATATAAAGCTTACTAAGCTCTTGACATTCTCACTGTTTATGTTTGTGTTTATGGTACAAAAAATCAATAGTAGTAATAATAAATTGCTTCTTACCTTCAACTGAACGAGTTTTCATATCTTCAACTGCTTGAGCAATTTTAAACTTGAAATCATGAAATATCTTCCATGTTTCATTGCTCTCTTTGCCCTCCTTCACATCAGGAGTCACGTCAGGCGCACTGCGCTTGCCTAAGCGGTTCAAGTACTCCTTCATTGGAGAAGATGTCACTTCCTTAGATGCACTAGCCTTTGCTTCTTCTGGTTTACTTTCACTAGATTTGGCATCCTCAAGCTTTTCCAAAGCCTTTTCAGAACGAACTGATTTAAAATATTTGTCTATGATGGAGGAAGACCTCTCTCCTCGTTTAGGGCTTGCGTTCTCTACAGGAGTGCTAGGAGGGTCACACTGTGGTGTAGGGGGGTCATCGTCACACACATGGTACAACTCTTCTAACTCCTCATTATTAGCATTGTACCTAAATGATAGGGATGAATTTGGTGATTTACCTGAAAATATAAACACTGTTACACCACTGGCACTTTAAAAAACATACTTAACGTTTCTATTATTTACATTTACCCATTCTATATTCAGATTCAACTAAATTAACATTGTATATAACATACTCTAAAAATAAAACAAAGACAAGAACGCAGAAAGCTAAAAACTGTAATGAAACACGATTGGTGCGGTGAAGTGGCAATCAATTTGTGGCTGATTGTTTGTGTTATCGTCTTTGTAGTCAGAGAAACAACATCCAATACCGAAACTTGCACATTAATCTATAAGCTGATAAACAACCTGTGCTTGCGGACACTGACGTATACAGTTTATTTAAGTAAACAAGTTTCCTATTCCGCGAATACAACCGTATGCTTAAATTATTTCATTAAAGCTGTTGGCAAATATATTCGACACATACCCACTCCAGAGATCTCCATTTTATCAGATTATGGGTATCAATTATTAATACAGAACCATTGTTTTATTCACATTAGACACAACTAACTCCTATTATAAATATCATAAATTAACTTTGGAGTATATTTCCCTTAATTAATTTTAATAAAAGTTGCTCCTCTCGCTGAATCAAAAATAAGATTTTCTTGTCAGTCAACAACTGACTGTCTGTCATTATTCATGTCAAGTTGTCAAATTTTAAATGTCATAGTGATTGTTCATCAATGTTGTCAACAGGTTTAGTCGATTTGATTATTTAAAAGAGGCGATTTTGTGCCACTTCCTGACTTCCTTTTATATACTTACTAGCTGCGCCCCACGGTTTCACCCGCGTAAGTCTCGATCCCGTAGGAATATCGGGATGAAAAGTATCCTATGTCCTTTTCCAGGGCATGGTGTACAGCCATTTTGGCGTGAAAGCGAAACAAACAACCAAACAAACTCACTTTCACATTAATAATTAATAATATTATATAGTTGGGATTTCATATTCTATGCATTCGCGTAACACCACACATCCCTCTTAATATGTATATTATATTCAGCTTGTAAATGTATATTCATATTTTCTTTCTTTTCTTTTCTTTCTTTCTTTTCTTTCTTTCTTTTCTTTGTTTCTTGGTGCAAGCCTACAGCCACGCTGAACTCGTTGGTGCCAGCAGCTGACCGATCGTAGGTACATAACACGAATACTTCCAGGGCAAACCTATGTTTCTCTCACATCAGTGGAATCAGTGGTAATACTTGTACACCGAAAACCATCTTTATAACTACGACATAATATGTTAAATTGTTATCATTGATATGAGGTTGACTGTACATACAATTGCGGAATAAACATAAGTCTCTCGTACAGTGCGTTTGCACTGGCGAAACATTACAACAAAACATGTTTAATCTCTAGTTCCTATCAAAAAGTGTATGGAACATTGACAAAAAATAGAGATTTCTACCTATTATATAAAACGTTATTTTTTCTTTATGCTAAACCCAAAAAGGGCTCATTGTATAAGCATAGATTTATTATGTTTTTTTTTTCATTAAATAACAAAATAGGAAAATGAGAAAATAGTTGACTTGGGACGGACGGGTAAAGAAAAAAAAAAAAGAACGTCCATTAATGTGGAATGATCGTCTAAGCTCCCCTAACTAAAGTCCCATCACGCTCTGCACTCTGGCTGAATGATAAATCGACTAAGTACAACTCTAAAATGATTCAGTGTATTCCACAGACTACGTAGTACGTATAATCTGTGTGACAACAGTCACAGTCAGTCAAAGTCAAGTCAGTCGACCTTCTGTCAAAAATACATTCGCGAATCGCGAGGGCTCTTTGTAGTGTTTTGGTTTTTGCGTTTATTACATCAAAAATAATGGAAATTACACTTACGATTAAATACAAAGTGCATTAAGTTAAGTGAGCAACATGAAGTACTTATTTGTGATATTGTTCTTGTTTGTTTCGTACGGCGTAGGTTCTGTTGTGGACAGTGGTGGAAAGGTGAGATTGCACCGATTGCGCCGCATTTATTATTGATACAACTATGAATTTGTAGATACAAGGTTATTAGTTGTGTGTTGAGCGGTGTTATTGTTGTTGTAGGAAAGTACGGAGTTGTCTCGTGCTTTTGATGAGCGGCCTCTGTTGTTTGCCACGTTAGGAGGCGGCATGGTCGCGGTCGAGCCTCTGGCGGGCAATATTATATGGAAACTAAAAGATGGTGAGCAATAACTATTATTTTAATAATTTTAATTTCATTTGTAGATTGTGTTTTGTCATAGCAGAACTTAATGTGTAAGTGATAAAAATAATTTGTAGAATGTATTTAATTGGTTAGTACTAGGTTTGTAGAATTAATTGCGTTATTTCCTTCAATAAGTCATAAGAAGCAATGTGTATTATTGTTGTGGGTTGACAGAATGTTTAGTAAAGTAATGCTATTGTGGTTCAGCTAAGGTCTGATTCATACAATTTGAAAAATTGACAATTGAACAATTTCTAAAATTGGGATTTCATTGCTTATTTAAACATTGCATGTTTTCATTCATCATATTTTCTTTTATCTGTATTTGTTGCGTCAGATCTTTGTCAGATATTTAAAGTACACATCAACAATAATGTGGATTAGTTTGAGTTAAAAACTTAAAAATTGGTTTCATTTATATCGACATATGGCTTTAATCTATGATAAAACATTACTATGTTGCTTAAAAGATAAGAAATAACATTACAGTAAATAATTAATATGTCCTCTAATAATTTGTTGTTTTCTAAAATCAAATTTCCGAGGCTTAGATAAAAGGATTTAGATAATTAAAGACAAGATATTCAATAATATTTCTTTCTACATTAATCTAAAATTTTTAATTGCTTCCATGGAAACAATATGTTAGCAGTACAAACCTAAAGTCCTATGATTCTAATGAGAATAAAACTTTGGAATTTGAGTGAGAGAACATTATTGTATATTTCTAAGAATATAGGTTGAAAAATATATAAATGTATTGCAGTGCTGTTCACTTAAATACATTGATGTATTTTCTTTCATATAAATGTGTTATCAATATTGATTATAACACTAAGTAAAGTAATTATCACTGAACTTTTATGGGATTTCCAATACAGTTTTTTAATATACTATGTAGTTGCTACTTGATAATATGGGACAGTCTCCATAATCAATCACTTTATTTTTGTGTACACCATTAATTCATAAACTTTATTAGATTAGATTAAATTCAGGGTGAAAGCCTGGTAGTTGGTGATCCGTCACACAGGGTATCCTAGTATGGACGCCAGTCTCTCACAAAGGATCATATTTTATGCTTTTTTGTCATCTCGATATAGTTTTCGTCTCTGTGTTTATATAAAATAAAAAAATTATACCAGCTCCCACTCCAATCATGTAAGCTAAGTATATAGGAAAGTTAAAAATGCATTTTCTTAGTTATTTAGCCAATACAGTTTACTTAGCCAATGGGTAGAGTAGATCTAAGCCTTAGAATACAAAGCAATTTGAAGATAATTGTAATTTATATAATTTTATTCAAAGTACAAATATCAATTTATATGTATTACAAATGTGACAGTTTTCTGAAGTAGATTAAAAAGTTCGAATATGTATTAATAGGTCACAGATAAGAAATTTTATCACCTTGCGTGGGCCAGTTGTGTGTAGATTAAATAAGTTATCAGTAAATATTTGTGGATAGTAATTAACGCTTTTATATGCATGCATATGTTGGACTGCATAGACATTTGTGTGGAAGTATCTAGAGTAAACAGTATTTCCATTTTTTATTTACAATTTAATTAATTGGTGAGGTGCAATCAGTGCAGTGATATATTACATGTTAGCAGAGTAATAGTTAATTGTCTATTTAGCTTTCGTTTTAAAAGTAGCCCATATGAATTACACTGAAAAACTAGAAGAAAATAAAACAATTTTTAAGCATGACAAAATTGAAGAAATATAGTATTAAAGGATTAAATATTGCATTATTGGATTTGTTTTAAGGGAAGACATTATTAACAAACAAAAAATGTTATTATAGTTAGGTACTAATAACATTTTTTTGTTTTCCTTAGTGACTATTTATTTAATGGCACTTTTCATTCAGATTTATTTACATCCATGATTTCTCATGGCTTTACTAGTTCGTAACTCACTTGACGTAAACTACATATAACTTATATTAACATGGTAGGTACACCGTCATTACATATTATGCTATGCTACGAACAGTCTCTCCGCCGCGTCTGTTTGTCTGAACGCGATAAACTCAAAAACTACCGAAGGCATTTTGACGCTATGCGACGCAAGCTACGGTTTCCTACGGTTTCCGGTGTCCCCCCATAACGGCTGCAATGAAGGGTGTCATGAAAATGGTGGCAGCGTAGTTTAGTAGAGTACTGTTTTTTTTTTTTTCCTTTTTTTGTTTTTCTCCTTTGCACCTTTTCTCTTAACACATCTGACATTGGCAGAATTGTCGACATCGGCACCATTGCCTTATATAAAAATAGAATAGAATAGACTTTATACCATTCCCCCTCTAAAAAGCTTATTTTATTCACTGAAAACAGTGAATAAAAAGCACTTTTAGTCACTGTTTTGGTGTTTGAATTTAGAACACACCAATATATTCGAACTCCATCTCAATGCTATACAACCTCCTTGCGAAAAAATACTCGATACAAACTCCGATTTGATTGGTTGACATTTTAGACACGGAGTTTAGCATTAGAATAAAAACGTTTTGTGTTCTTTGCTGTCATTAGTAAATTGGCGCTATTATAAATACTGTAAGTTGTACGTATACAAAGTTTAGTGTTACCTAAATCGATTGAAAATGAAATGAATGAAAAGAGAGGGCGGCCGACATAGTAGAAAACTTGCTACCACGGCTAATCACAGCTGGTTTATATCAAAGCCTACGATGAGTTTTGCAAATGGAAAAATGAAAATCAAGCTTCTGGCACATTTTCAGTTTGTTTTCCTAAAGTATTTTAATGAGTTGTCGATAAAAAGAAGTCTTCGACATTATGGAGTATGTATTCTATGCTACGGCGTACTATAAAAATAAGGCATAATATTGACATAACATAACAACATACTCGAAGTTGTAAGTTCTTTTTCTCGTAGTCATGGTATAAAGTATAGTATGCAATTCTTGAATAAAATGGATTTATATCGAGGGCCATGAATCACTCGCGTCGCTCAGGATTCTAACACTTGAACTTACTCGCTATGCTCGTGATTCAGTCGTTATAATCCTTCACTTGCTCGTGATTCATGATCCTCGCTTTAAATCCGTCCTTTATTCACTAATTGCATAATATACTAATACGGTGTCAAAAAAGGCTCTCCAAGAAAACAAGCCAACTTACTGTTCTAAATAACGTTCGGCGGTAAATTCAGGACGCCATGTGGCAGCCACCGGTCTTCAAGGAAAGAATTAGTGACAAGCAGTGAAGGGGTGCGCAATAAATTAGAAGATATACGTGTCCTTTATTTTCAGGACGACTGTCTCTCCTTGGTGTAGGTTTCTCATTCGATCACCTCGAACTTGTTTACTTGACGTGGTAACTAGTCGTGATTATCGATAAGTATAACTACGTGTGTTTTGTGTTGTTATGTAGGTACTGTGTCACGAACACAAAAGGTTATAAATAAACCCCTTGAATGTTCATTCCAAGTTACGACATATTATAGAGTTATTACTTATTACATATATAAAATCTCTGTATTGAGCCAACGAAGCAATCAAATCAGTCTTTGTTGACGGTCTCTCTGATTCAGTCACTGTTTACTTCATTTCTTTCTACTTTTAATACTTGGAATCAGAGTCATTACTATGACTCTCAATCGAGTCATGACTCATCACATCACGATCACTCTAGTAGTCTAGTAGATGCTCGGAATTGTCTAAATGCCCCGTGCAAAGGAAAGCCACATTTGTGGCGGTATCTACATCGCCACATGCGAACTACGCATCAAAGACCTGACGTCAGACAGACGTCACATACATTCTGCATCGCGCAATTAAAGTTTACCGTGCAGTGGAAATATCGAGAACCCAACATCAATCGTTGGGCAGTTGCCCGCCAGACACAACACCCGTCTGGTTGGAGGATCCTTTTCTATGGAGTATGAGTGAACTTTACACCCTGTTCCTCATACCCCTAAACATTCATTCTTCACGATCTATTTTCTTAGGCAGAATCGGCAGTCAAAGTTAACGACCCTATAACAATAACGTGCGACCCCCTTTTTATGATTTTTTTCTTTCTTTTTTTTAGAACCGGTAGTAAAAGTCCCAAACCAGCAGGCGGACCTGATGCCACAGTTCCTCCCAGATCCTCGGCATGGCACCCTCTACATGTACGGACCTAGAGGAGACCAGCAGATGCTGAAGAAGCTACCTTTCACCATACCGGAGTTAGTAGCCAACGCGCCGTGTCGGTCAACTGACGGTATTCTATATACTGGGAAGAAGAGTGATACATGGTTCATGTTGGATCCTTTAACTGGGTCTAGAGAACATGTTTCAGGTATGTTTGAAGTATTGTGTTTTATTTTTACGGTTATCAGAACAGGCGTTTGAGATCCACACACTATGTCGAGCTTATAGTAAGTAATATACAATAGGCGACGTAGATATATTAAGTAACCTATTCCGCTTAACTCTCAACGCTTAACGCTCAAGAGTCATAAAAAACCCAGTAAGAAATCGACACGTGTTTCACCTTTCAACGAGGCATCCTCAGGATGACGATTGACCAGTCGCGAACTAGAACACGACGTGTTGCCACGCCGAGCGTTGGACGCAGAGTGAACGAAAACGCCCGGTTTATAGTAAGTACTGTCACTAGTCTGTTGACAATGCTGACCGAAACGTTTCTGATGAACATGACTGAACTGTCAAAATGATAGGCATTGCGATCGATTGTCATTTTATGTGAATGTGTTACACAATTACTCAGCAGATAAAATGAAGATACGATATATCTCTGATAAGCTAGTCCGTTACTTTCACTGTCTACTCTTTTGCACTTTCGTTTCTAAGGCACCATTGCACCGTATTTAACGTTAAAATATTTTCCAAATAAAAAACACAGCAACTACTTTCATCAAGTTGACTAGTTCATATTTCCGTAATAAACAAACATAGTTATAATGCTACGGTTTTATAGATTAGAAAAGCATAATTACGTGTAGGCTTATCGACGTACGGTAATTACGGTGCGGGTACGTACATATGGTCCATACTCATAATGGCCTATGTTTTTAGCATAATGTAGATAAAACTGTAGTTATTCGATATGGAATCGGAAACTGTTAAAGCATGTGGGCTTTTGTTAATTATACAAAATTATAATTCAGACTTTTCAAAAGACATCTTTGTTCTTAACGCGTTGATCTGGTAAAACGGTGTTGTAAGTTAACGAACTGTGAAAATAGTAGTCATGAACAATTAACGGATGGTTCGAAATTCGAACGTTCGAAAGCAACAGCCAGTGACATAGTTAAATGGAACATAACTTTTTGCTGAAATGCGACGAGCACTTTCGAATATTCGCTATTCATCAGGCACATTTTCTGATTGTGTTCAAAAATTATCCGATAAATACCGCTCGATCTGATCTATGACCGTCATCCTGCTACGAAATAAGACGTAAGACGACAATAGGCTCTGTTATTGTACACTGCTCTTTGTAATATTATAACAAACACAAACGTATTATGTGACCATAGATCAATGTGAAATTAAAACAGTGTTTAGTATTTCACAGAATTTCAATGCTAGATTACTTGTGGAGGAGCCACTACAACATTTTATCACGTAAAAGGTATGACAGACCATCAAATGTAGAGGTTCTGTTAAGTTCACTGGCCGATGGTTCATTTCGTAAAAATAAATAATTTTACCGACTACAAAAAAGCAAGAGTATATATGTGTTCGACTGTTTGTATTTGTGAATAGATTTTGAAAATTATTTTTCTATGACGCTAAAATGACAATGTAATAGCGAACTTGTAAGAAACGACACGAATTTTCATATAATCATTTTTATGATACTATTATAATAATATGTAAAAAGAAATTAATGTTTACAAACGAAGTTAATGCTTTACATGAAGTCGATATTTAAGTTTTTATTATCAGGGAAAATAATAAAGCAGATTAAAACACCGCTTTTTATGGATGAGACAAATACCGAATCTATTTGTGCACAAGGACAAATTGTGTTGCATCATCATGCAAACTTGTTAGATTTAAAATACCGCTATCAATTTATTTCCAGTTAAAATAGCTCTCCGACTTTTTGTATTTTTTTCAAATAAACTCTATCCAAATAGATTTCTGGTGAGTGATACTGATGGCTGTTTTAACTTAAGTGATCAATATTACATAATTTGAAACACCCATCATCAAATTGTGGGCGTACGCACGCCGACGTATTATAATCAAGCTATACATCCGTACTAATATTATAAATTCGAAAGTAACTCTGTCTGTCTGTATGTTATCTTTTCACGCCTAAACCACTAAGCGGATTTCGATAACATTTGGCAAGGAGATAGATAGCATCTCAGGGAAGGACATATGCTACTTTTTATCGAAATATCACGCGGGCGAAGTCGCGGGCGGAAGCTAGTTTACAGTATAAAGCTGACCTCATATTGGATCGAAGGCCTACGCAATTCCAGAAGTCTAATCCCCGTAATTAATAAGGTTAAATCTAGTTGCAATCTCATCTCGACGGCAATAAATGCCAAAAACTTGTCAAAAATGTAGGAAAATTAAAAATAATTGACTGAGATTAGAATCCGAACGAACGTTCTTAAAAATACGGGGATGGTCGCCTTATACTGGAAATGTATATGAAAACCTTAGCAGGTATGCCTTCGTGTGTACAAACAAACCATTCGACAATAAACCTTTTCCATGACAACAATATGTCTTAATTCTCCAGTTGTTGTTTCACTACGCCATAAGTTTACATTTCTCCTTCTGTTGTAGGTTTCGACAAATCAAAGATTTTCAAGAACTCCGACGACAATACATGCACGCCGGATAAGAAGAGAGGTATCTACGTAGCAAGAACTGAGTACAATATACTGATGCATGATTCTAAGAATCAGAACCATAAGTGGAATGTGACGTTCTTTGATTACACGTCTCTGGCTATGGGGAAAGAGATGCTGAATGATTATGGTAAGTTTTTTTTTTAATTTGGTAATTTTGCAGCACCCTTTATTGAACAGTGAACTGTAGTCTACACTAAATGGTAAAATTTTAAAGTAAAGAGAAAAAAAATATTTTTGTTTGTAATGAACAAACTCAAAAACTACAGGATAGATTTATAAAATTCTTTCACTGCTGGTGAAAGAATTTTGCTAGAAAAGAAACTTCAAATTCTGCTAGAAAAGAAACTAATCCATACTAATATTATAAATTCGAAAGTAACTTTGTCTGTCTGTCTGTCTGTATGTTACCTTTTCACGCCTAAACCACCGAACAGATTTCGATAAAATTTGGCAAGGAGATAAATGGCATCCCGGGGAAGGACATAGGCTACTTTTTATCGACATACGGGCGGAAGCTAGTAATATTATAAATGCGAAAGAGTTTGTTTATTACGCTTTCACGCTAAAACGGCTGAACGGATTTGGATGAAATTTCGTAAAGGGACCTAGTAAGTAGACCTTGACCTGGAGAAAGAAATAGGCTACTTTTCATCCTGGATCGCAAACGAAGTCGCGGGTAACAGCTAGTTAAGTAGTTTAATCTATACATATAATAAATCTGTAGACGAGGCGTTTCTGTACAATGAAAAAAAAAAAAAAAAACTTAGCTGGAGTGTCCAAGAATAACCAACAGATGCCATTTCTACCATTTTTGGAATTTTTGTCTGTTTGTCTGTTTGTCTGTTTGTCTGTTTGTCTGTTCGTTTGTTTGATTGTTCCAGTATCACGTAAAAAGTACGAAATCAATATGGTTAATTTATAAACTCAAATATTGTGTGTAACTCGATGTTTCTTTTGGTCTTTGTTTCATCGCAATCGCTTCAAAATATCCAAAGATATAAGAGTTTAAAGTATTCAAGAAGAAATTTTCATTAGGTACGTAATGTATATACACGTAACGACATCTGTTGACGTAAAATGACACTAACGTAAAATCAGGTAGGTTTGTGAGAACGTGTATAACACACGATCATAATCATCATATGTTCACATACTTCGCGCGGAAACATAACGCGATACATTGTGAATTTACCCAATCTAAAGTTTGGTTAATTCAAGTTTTCCAAATCTATTGTTTGGTAGTAGTGCCATAGGTGGCGCTATCTATCTTTTAAATCATGATACAAATTAATCATGAAAAATGGTGATAAATTTTAATTTCTTAAAAATTTTAGATTGTTACATCGAGCAAAAAGTGAGTAATTAAGGCACGAATGCGCTTACTAAATTAACACGAGTGCATTAATTACTCACTTTAGCAAGGTACGTAATCTACTTTTCTTTCAACTACCAATGTACCTGCTGCGATAAAATATACCTGCTCAAGGTTAATTCAACTCAATTCAAATCAAGTTAGGTCAAGTTAGGTCAAGTCAGGTCAAGTCAGGTCAAGTCAGGTCAAGTCAAGTCAAGTCAGGTCAAGTCAGTCATGGAACCCTAAAAAAAGTCTTTTCTACATAGCTTACAGAGTGTTCGAACGTTTTCCCATATATTTTGACAGTATCACTTCGTGCTCGATAGATGGCGTTGTTCATTTAACGTCATTTTCTGAATCGCGGTGTTAAGAGTCTCCGTAGAAGAATGACTTTCGCCGAATTCATAATTAACGAGCATTTGGCTCATTTTAAATTGAACACATAATCCATACTAAAAGATGCTTAAAAGTATAAATTCGATAGTAACTCTGTCTGTCTGTCCGTCAGTAATTCTGTATCGCCTGATCCACTGAACGGATCTCGATAAAATTTGGTAAAGAGATAGATGGCATCCCGGGGAAGAACATAGGCAATTATTTTCTCAAAAACAAATTTAAGGGGGGGGGGGGGGATATAGGGGATGAAAGTTTTTATGGGAAACCTATCATTTTTAGAGTTCTGTAGTCAACAAGGAAGCTTTATAGTTTCGCCATGTCCGTCTGTCTGTCTGTCTGTCCGCGACTTAGCTCAAAAACTTTTAATCGACCAACTTACATGTGCAGTTGCAAAAACCCAAACATTCTGTATGCGAGAACAAGTTTTTTAACTACAATGTTAACACTTTGAGGGACAGTAAACGTCCATAGACGTAATAACAATAAAACTTTGCGAAAGTTTGTTTGATAAATTAATTCATCCCAACTACGGAACCCTTCATTGTGCATGGTTCGACACGCACTTGGCCGGTTTTTTTTTAACTTAGGGCTGTGAAAATTTATGCTTTTTGTAACTAACAAAGAGTTACGTTTTTCTAAAATCATCCCTCATGAGGGTAAAAATCCTTCTTTACCCGCTTGATTTTAAAATTCACTTAATATTGACCTTTTTGCGGGACTCTCTTCAAGAGCGTTAAGGGATTGAGAATATAGTCATAGTCCGTATCTTGAGAATCTGTCCACTCAATCAAAAGTTATTACTACTTGGCTCTTGGCTTGGAACGAAGAGTTTGAGTTTACCAGTGAGTACTTACTCGATAGATGGCGTTGCGGGATGCGCCGGTAGCCCGCGCAATTCAAATCTTAAGTTTTTTGTAATTTGCAAGTCAGTGTTAGGCAGGTTGTATGTTGAAATGAAATGAAATAAAATTCTTTATTCTGTAAAAAGGTTATTGGAATCACTTTTACACGTCTTAATAATATCAAAAAATTGTAAAATTAAGCTAGATGAGTACTACTCTGAGAAGAAAGGCCGAAACAAACTCACAGTCTCTTTTAAAGTCCGGACATACCTAGGTCAGATATTGGCATATTGGTCAGGCCCTATGAGGACCATGTAGATTAGAGTCTGAAATGGTCTTTTGAGGAATGAACCACACAGATTTGAGTGAACCTGTCCTGTCACTGCAAGCATTTGTCAGTAATAGTGGAGCTCAGCTCAGAACTTAAGGAGCTCAACGACTCGACGAACAATACCAAAGAAAGGACATTTGTGTAGGCCGCATAAAGTTCTCAAATTGCCAGACCATTTTTAAAACTAACTGAGAATGAAAAAATATAAGAATAAAAACAAAATAAACATCCACATAGTCCTCACATTCACAATAATACCTACAATACTTTACAAAGTAATCATGTCATTTTGTCAATATCATATATTATATAATATTCAATAATGTGAATTTGTATATAAAACTGGTAGGTATATTTTGATGATTTTCCATAGTACTTATTCAAAATGTCACAATGCCAAAATGACAAAATGTAAGCAGAGCGAGCAACTCAATCCCATGCTTTTTGTCTTCAAAATAATCTGAAATTGTATAGTACCCTTTTTTACAAAGTTTGGTTTTAATACAGCTTTTAAATCGTTTAATGGGTGAGTTTCGAATGTCAATATGATTAAAATATGATTCGCGATCGTAGCAAATAGTAGCTTTACAGAATAATAACCATTAGATACAGGAATACAACTCCTGCAATATTAGTTAGATTAGATAAATAAATATGTGATACAACTGCGACTCATTATTTAGATCAACATAAAACTTGATACTGACCTGTAAAAAGCAAAAAACATAAGAAAATTTGAATTTCGCAGGCTCCCCCAAAGCTTTCGCCTTAGTTTCCATCGTCCATACAATATGCCATAGTTTTTTCATTAATCTTTCCGACAGTTTCATACTGCTGTCCATACTATCCACACTATCACCACAATATAGATATGGACTACCACTAATATATAAAGTTACTGGCTGTCTCATGTCTGTTACTTTTACGCCGTAACGCCTAGGTCGCCTAGACAGACCACGTATGGGTTATGGGACATAGGATACTTTTGTCCCGGTAGTACATTCCCGTGGGATAATTTCCGACATCCACGCGGGCGAAGCCGCGGGCAAAAGCTAGTTTATAAATAAATCACGCGGGCGAAGCAGCTGGCCGAAGCTAGTGTAAAATAAAAGCAGTGTGTTATTTAATCCTGCATCACAAAAGGCAATATATTTATTAACCGACTTCAAAAATGGAGGAGGTTCTTTGTACTCTGAAATTTGCCTGAAAGTGCTAACGAGTCAAAGTAAAATGTAAGTATTTTCGGTAGATACTTACACTGCACCTGTTAATGTTTACTGTTGTGATATGATAACAATCATCTCGTTCAAACTGGTTTCTATTAAACACGTTCTTACGTACGTATTTTTATTAATTTTGAAATTAACCTTTTATATACATACAGGTTGTAAGGGTAAACACCATTGTCACTCAAACCATGGGAAGTTGACGTAAATATAAAAATAAATGACCGAACAATAAAGAAAAACGTAATTTTCATTTAAAAAGTTTCTATCCGACAACGTGCTCGCTAGCGAAACAGCTGACTGACTGAGGGAGGGGTCGCGCTCGCGGCCGGTCATCCCTTTTGAGACGCAAGTTCACTTTCTATTGATTTTACGTTCTATAAATGAAACCAAAAAACTGGTTTCAAGCATAACGGTGTTTACCCTAACGCCTTGTATAACCATCATAAAATAAGTCTGAAATCACCAACCATCAACCATCTTGAGCAAGCGTGGTGATCAATATTCATGCCTTCTCTGAGAGAGAAGAGGCCTTTGCCCTACAGTGAGACAATAGTAGGCTCATATTATTATTAGTAAGACAATAGTAGGCTCATATTATTATTATGATTCACTAGCTGCTGCCCGCGGCTTCGTCCGCGTGGACCCTAATTATTTTTTCAAAAATAATCTTATAAAAAAATCGGTCCAGCCGTTTCGGAGATTAGCCAGAAAAAACAGACGGAAAGAAAGACAAACATTTAAAAAATTGTTTTTTATTATAAGCACCGCATATACTTTCATATTTATTTAGTAAAATGCTGTTATTTTGACATTACAAACAGACACTTCAATTTTATTTATTTGTATAGAAAATTAACCAGCAAATATTTTCTGCAGGCACAATCCATTTCACATCGACATCAAACGGCCGGGTGATGTCTTTTGACCGCAAGACGGGAGATCTCGTATGGTCTCACAATTTCGAGACGCCAGTCGTAGCCGCCTATTTGTTGGACAGAGACGGCCTTATAACTGTCCCTTTCAATTCTATGGGTGATGACACGCTGGACCATATCATGGAAGATGCTACGACCTTGAGCAATGGACAGGGGATCAAGAATTCTAATATTGAATTGTAGTAAGTACATATTATGCTTCGATCGGTCGATTCTGGGTTTTTAAACATCATCTGTCGGAAATCTTTAAGAGAACTGACTAAAAGGGTCTGACGTTAATGTTGGGGTCTTACAACAAGATAGACTTAGCGCTGTTTTGTTAATATTCATTATTAGTTATCAACATTTTCGGACTAAATATTGAGGTTTGGCAGCTTTAAAAAAAGTTATCTGACCATTGAAAGATCAGCCATATAAAAGACTTATAAATGTCACCATTTTTTACCCGACTACGGCGAAGTAAAAACGAGGGTTATGATTTTGGCCGGTATGTATACTGTGTTCGCAATTTATTTGCCAAACATGTAACCAAACACGAGTTTTAGGAAAAACAACTGTTATGCCGTATACACATAAGGTTCAGCTTGCGCTACAACTTCATATTTTTTATGACTTTTTCTGCAGTACTATTCAGTATAAAATCAACTTAATTTACAGTCATAAAATTGATGTTTGTTTAAGTGGAAATAACATCAATTGAAAACAAGGATTTACATAGACCATAAAATGTATGTTCATGTGCCCTCATATTTAATTCATATCTATGGATCAGTGTTATTAAGATTTTTTTCATCATGAAATCCTAACTTAATATTATAAATGCGAAAGTGAGTTTGTTTGTTACGCTTTCACGCTAAAACGGCTGAACGGATTTGGATGAAATTTGGCACAGGGGTAGACCATGACCTGGAATAGGACATAGGATACTTTTTATCCCAATATTCCCACGGGATCGACCCTTACGCGGTTGAAACCGCGGGGTGCAGCTAGTTATTTTATATTCCTACGAGACCCAAGGAAACTCGCTGAGGGACAGCCTTGTTCCTTTGGGATTTAAATGTTATCCCGACTATGGGCGTTTACTTGATAGTGCATTTAAACATAACTGGCAAAATGTGGGTGTCTGCCCAACTCTTCGGGAATACAATCGTGATTTTATGTTATGAACATGAAGCTACCCATAGTAAACAAACGTTTTTTGATCAGTTATCACATGTAGGAAATTGTAAGCGCATTGTAGTAACATCGCGTGCCAGACATTCAACACGGCGACATTGAGAATTACTGAATGACACTGGTTGCTCGTTTCACATTCCCCATAGAGATAATCGAATCGATAAACTCCGTTTCGAAGTGATAAAACTCAACGTTGCAAAGAATGGATTAAGTACCGATATTAATGGGTATTATCTGAAAGAGGAAGGCTTTGGAAAAATAAATTGAGAAGAATATACCGGCACGACAGGGGATTTGAATGTATCAAGAAACTTCTAGTTATTTAACCACCGCTCAAATGACCTTTTCCTATAAGTACATAAGCCTTAGTTGCATCGATTGTATTTCGCTGCTTCGAGCACTATGTATGTACTTGAGGTAAAACGCGTAACCATTATATTAATACCGTAAACATCGATAACAAACATATTTCAGTAGTGAATATACCACTATTGCACCGAGATGATACGCTAACTGAAGGACTGATCATCTGATTGTAAAACCTACAAAGATGACTGAACAAGTACTTTGGTAAAAGTAAAGTGCATTCTGTTATACTCATTACACTTGCGAGAAAAATTGTCATGCAACTTTGAAGTCTATTCCGATTAAAACAAGATTCATAATCAAATAATCGTTGCCCTTATTGAAAGGCTATTCAACAGTCTCATTGAAACTTATTTATTACCATGCATCACTGACTTTATTTCCGCGTTTTAATGGATTTGTATTTTGTTGATTTGTTGCAGTACTATTTTATGCCAAACTATAATTTAATAATATGCTGCTTGTTCACTGTTTATACTCGACGAAAAGTATTTATTGATTAAAATGTATTTTAAGTAATAACATTAATCCCTTGTGGTTGAGGATTCCGGGTGAAGCTCGCTTCTACCTTCAGCCTGATCATCACTTACCATCAGGTGAGATGCAGGCCAAGAGATCCCCGTAGGGGTTAAAAAAAATGGTATTAACCATTTTCTTAGTCATAGTTAAAGTTAAATGCAGTTAAAGTTAATCGTATTACCCAGTTACAGTGGGTTGTGGAGGTCATATAGGCAGTCGTTCCATGTAAAATACTGATATTTAGCTGCATCCGGTTAGACTGGAAGCCGACCAGATGGGGTAAAGGCTAGGCAGATTGATTGAGTTAAAGTTAAATGCATTTACGGTCAACATATCTGTTCGTAACATTCGTCTCGTGTACAAAACAGTGGTAAAAAGTTAAAGAAACTATTCCTGGGAAACAGAGAAATTCAGAGCAAATATCAAATGTATTTTTTTCCAATTAAAAATATATATAAATCGCATTCACTAGAGCGTAATTGTTGTTTCATTAAGTTCGTTTTTCAGTCGTAACATGCAGTTTGCGATATAAACATAGTTACGACAGGTACGCAAATGAGCACATTATCGTATGAGTAATATGGGCTATTTTCCAACCAATTTCAAAGTCAAATAATTTATTTCAAGAAGGCCTTTAAAAAGCACTTATGAACTTCAAAAAACCAGGATTGACACAGATAAAAAAAAAAAAAAAATCGTTCTAAAAAGTAATATTTCTTTTCAGCCCTACGTTATACGTCGGCGAGCACAACCACGGCCTCTACGCGTTATCATCGCTTGTCGACAAAAACACGATTACAATTTCGACCGGCCATACACAGCCTTTACTCCTTGAAGGCCCGTCAGAAACCGAGGCTAAGTCAGAAACGCCCCCATACGAACCTTTCAAAAACGTCCACTACAAACTTAAAGATTTAAACCTCCATGTAACAGCGCCGTATCTCTTATTGGGACATTACAAAGTCCCCGAACTGACAACGACATGGATGCCTCAGCTTCCGAATTCAAACTTCTTAAACGTACATAACTCACAGAACAGTGCCATCAAACTGATTAACGGGCAAGTCCATTCCGAAGGCGAGAATGATGTCGAAAATGAGACCAATTTAAAGTCGAATTCCAATCCGAATTCGATTTCGGTATCAGTTCAAACCGAAGACTTGTTTGAAGGCTACGACTTTAGACCTGACCTATGGTACAAAAAAGCATACTTGTGGTTTCATCAACAAGAGAATCAAGTCCTGAAAGTGGCGCTGATAATTCTAGTGGGACTGGTGATCACCATGTTCTGGTATCTTCGTTATCAGGTAAGCATTATTAGATTACTATGTAACTGAATAAAATGTGTAGTGTTATCGCCATGCGGCTAGCACCAACACAACGCTACAAACGTGATTAATATTTATGTATTGTATTTATTTTTCTTATCATACCTACATAGCTGTATGCGATTGGAATTGACACTGAAATTTTGGTGACGTTCGAGGTATGAATGCTGGTTACTTATAACAGTTAATATTTAACTCGAAGTAACTAAATTTGTATTGTATTGTTTGGGTTATGTATTGGTTTATTACCATTGTTCTGTTAAAATGCATTTAACTTAATCGTCTTGAGATTATAGCATTTACTTTGTAATATGATATACATGTCTTTTCATGAATGAAAAAGCGTTTGATTGTTAATGTGTTTGCAGTGATTTCATGACCATGCTTAGTTGCAGTTTTCATACAGCAGTTTTTTAATAATAACACACATTTTATTCCATAGTTTAAACTCCATGTGGTGGTATGTCAATATTAACATATTGATATGGTGAACCACTATTCAACCTTATTACTAAGGGAATAAGGGTGAAAAGTGGTTCACCGAAAATATCCGCGGTTGTACAATTACCAGGCTGTAGTACAAGTTTTGTTTGAAATTCATATCATACCATTGATGATGAGAATACGCAAGTTTCCTCAAGTTGTTTATACAATTGGGATGTGTTGATTTTAACTAGAGCAGATACCTCTCTTGTGTTAACAGTTAATTTAAAGTATTCAATTTTATTTTTGTCTCAAAAAATTCCCCAAGGTTAACTTTTTGGGTCAAATGTAGTGTTTTTCCAGTAACGACATATCGTTCATTGATAAAAATTATCACGAAGATTCGGAATCATACAGTTAAGAATTGACTAGAGAGACAAAAAGATATTTCTAACTTAAAACATTTCGAAGTTTGTCTCGAGTTGAAATGACATGTAATCGAAATGAAATTGATTGTTTTTGCTGATTAAAAACACGAAGAAAAACGTTAAAACAGGTTTATAGCTACTTTGTAGGTCCTTATCACAGTTGCCAGTACCAATATGTCATCAGGTTAAGTATGATAAAAACTACACGAGAAATGCCACCTTTTGATTCTGAAACTATCATGCGGTATCTCCGAATTTATTTTATTGTTTACATTAAGTATCAGTAGGTCAGATCAACCTGTTTTCGTAGGTGCACAATTCAAAGTTTTAAGAGGAAATAGGGTCGGTCTTTTCTCCATACAAAAAGTCATAATTCGAGGTCCGGCTCTCGTCTATTTCCTCCTCCAATATTGGACCAATTTGAAATATATTTTATAAATTGAATAAGAAGGATATTTACTGTGCCCTTTGTTTTTCTTTTTTCATGAATAGTTGTCAAAGTTGTACAATAGGCCTCTGATGCCAGCGGTCTAAACAGGCAATTTTAAGCATTTTTTGAGGGTTCTAGTGCTTCTACAGATAATGTATCATCAAAATGGAAAACATAGGGACATAGAACTATACCCCATTTGAAATAAGATAAGACACTAAAACAAACCCTTTTACAGTCCGTTCAACCGATTTTGACTTCTTTACCGTAGGCATAAGGATAGCATTAAAAGCAAAAAAAGTTACTCAATACCAACTATTTACTGCGGCTGCCATTTGTCATGCCACCAACGCAATAGAATTCAAAATCGGTTGAACGGAATGTAAAAAAGGCTTATCTATACGTCTAATCTTATTTCAAATGGAGTATAGTTGTTATTTATTTTACTGTTAAAAATCATTGCGGTTTAAGAAAACCCATTGAGAAAACAGGCGAGAGCGTTTGTATGGAGCGGGGCCGACCCTATTTCCTCTTAAGGAAAAATAAACTATAAGTACCCCGGTAAAGACCAACACATTATCTTATCTAAGCACAGTTTTTAAAAGTAGAAAAAAGCAACACTTAATTCCATTTCTTTTCAAATGATTTTTTGACCATATTCTATGAAAGCTGAAAGTACCATAAGCCCTCAAACTCATGTCAAAATTTCTTTTTTGCAGGCTCGTGAGTTCCAACAGCTATCACAAGGCGGTTCTCGAACCTCAAACGCTTCCACCTCATCGAATGGTGAAGTGACCGGTCAGTTGGTTGAGGTCGGCGGCGGAGAAGTCCGTATAGGTCGGATCACCTTCAATACTGATGAGGTGCTCGGGAAGGGATGTGAAGGGACTTTTGTTTATAAGTAAGATTCAAGATTATTATGTTATTTAAATATTACTTTTGTGGTTCAAAAATGATTACATTTTAAGGGCGAATTTTACCAATAAAACTGAACGCGACCAACGTATAAACCACGTTTAGGAGCTGTCAGTGTCATTATTTTCTTTGGAATATTGGCACTGACAGCTATTGAACTCGGTTTAGATGTGCTGATGGCGATCAGCGTCATTGGCGAAATTCGTACTAAATTGGGTACTTTCTCACCAAAACACATTTGCTGTTGGGTCGTATAAACAATCAAATCTTTAAGCAGTAAAATTAAAGAAGAAAGGCCCGCTTGCACCACAAATCACTAAACACGTTTAGCTCTAAACATGTTTAAACATCATTCTGTCTCTGTCATCTTCAAACGATTGATAGAAACAGAACGATGTTTTAAATTCTGTTAGCGCTAAACGTGTGAATTCATTTGTGGTGCAAGCGGGCGTAAATGGTGTCTGGAAATGACTAGTCTAATATGTCGTTCATTCATAATAGTGCTCGTGTTTTCCGGATTTTTCAATAACTTTAAGTAAACGTTTTCCTCCTTCTACATTCCCTCATTTATTTTGTTTTAAATTAGTTTCTTTGTTATTTTCAGAGGCACATTCGACAAGCGCGCCGTTGCAGTGAAGCGTTTGTTACCAGAATGCTTTACGTTCGCCGACCGCGAGGTGGCGCTGCTGCGTGAGTCGGATGCGCATGCGCACGTCGTACGATACTACTGCACCGAGAGGGATAAACAATTCCGGTACGTATTGTGTAGAATGCAAAGATCATAATTGCATGTAGCGCACTCTGTTACTAGCCAATGAGGCTCATACGACATTTGAACTTACGTAGAAATATCGATCAAGTATGATCGATCGTGTTTGAACCCCAAGTGTTGCTACCCTGACGCGACCCAGACCTAGACAATAAATGAACAAAAACTTCAGTCACAAGCATATTTGAGGTACCTAATTTGGTAGCAAGATGCTGTATTTCTTTCACATTGTACGTAATTTTAACATATAATTGATAGCTCACTTCGACTGCCAACTGCAGTGAACTATCATTCGCCTTGCAGGTTTCCCTAAATGTAGTCCCGTTTCCTTGGACAAAATTATCAAGTGTACTGTTTTTCTCTTCAGATACATAGCGTTAGAACTATGCTCGGCGACATTACAAGACTACGTAGAAAAGAAACTAAACTTCGAGTGCACCATTGACGCTGTAGAAGTACTGCGGCAGGCGACATTGGGGCTCTCTCACTTACATTCCATGGATATCGGTAAGATGAGATTTAAAAAAAATATTGAGTGCTTACTAGTTAATAAGATAGTTCATAATTTCCGTTTTTTCTCATTATCCTAAATTCCTACTAGTATTATAAAAAATGCGAAAGTGAGTTTGTTTGTTTATTTGTTACGCTTTCACGATAAAACGGCTGAACGGATTTGGGGAAAATGGGTAGGCCATGAACTGGGTTAGGACATAGGATACTTCTTATCCCGATATTTCCAGGGGATCGAGACTTATGCGGGTTCAACCGCGGGGCGCAGCTAGTTTTATTATAAGTATGAAATATTTGAAAAGGTTGGAAGGAGGAAGTAATCAAAGGAGGCCTTTGCCCAGCAGTGGGCTAGTACAAGATAATAATAATAAACTATGAAATATTTGCACATCCTTGTTTCAACTATATTGAGATTAACACTAAATCTAATTAGTATTTGGCATGAAGCGTACACCCTGATTCAAACTTAATGGCGGCTCGGAACATGAGGCGTATCGCTGCGCAGTAACGAATTCATGGGTCATCGGGGGGAGGGGTGGGGTACTGCGCAGCAAGTAGCTCACTTCCGAGCCATAAAGTTTGAATCGAACTTTCGTCCATAATCTGGTTACTGGGCAATACCGATATTCAAAAGTGATCAAGGTTGTCAACTGTTGAACTTATGAATGACCATCATTTATTTCCATAATGATTACCAGTGATTTGGCAGAGGTCTCGAACTCTCGATTTGAAGGAAATGCTCAGCTGTCCGCGGTAAAAGCGCATCTAAACGCCGCAGTTCTATTGATTGGGGCAAGTAGTCACTGGGGCAAGTCCCTCAAACAGTACGAATAGTAACTAATATTGTATGCTTTGTTTTTTTTAACAGCATACGGTATTTTGTCACGAGACTGCTTTTATGACATTCTTGTTTGGGTCTAAGATCGGATCGGGTCGGTATGTAAGATAAAATTATAGTACTTACAGCAGGTACTTACTGCTCTTTATGTATCTGTCGCTTAATAAAGTTTTCATTTTCTAGTAAGTAATAAAGATTTTATAAGTATTTTTATGTTTATAAACGAACTTAGCTTCGTTCATAGTGAGGCCTGCGCTTTATACATAAGCTTGATACCGGTCTCGTTTTCATGTGAACAGTAAAATAACAGTGACTCTAACACCATTTTAACATTCACAATGTACAACAACTAGGACCCCTTGCACCATAAAGTTAATCTCTAAATGCATTTAGCGCTAAACATGTTTAAAACATCTGTCATCCTCAAACAATTAACAGGAATGGACGTTTTAAATTGTTTTAGCATTAAATGTACATATACATTTGGCGTCATTTACATGCAAGCAGGCTTTACCAAAATTGTTATTTGCAGGACATCTTTCGTGATTTTTTTGTTGGTCATCATCTACCTATTAATTCGACATTCGTTATTAGAAACACATACGGAACCCCCAGTACCTAGTTCTTAATTAAGTGTAAAACTCTTTTTAGTTTTTTTTTTTTATAAAAGGGTAGTTCTATCTTTATATTAAAACCATACTAACATAAATTTTCATCTCCCCAGTTCACAGAGACATAAAGCCTCACAACGTGCTCCTCTCAATGCCGACGGGTGCCGGCGAGGTGCGCGCCATGATATCAGACTTTGGTCTGTCCAAAAAATTGAACCTAGGCAGAATGAGCTTCTCTAGGCGGTCGGGGATAACTGGGACAGATGGATGGATCGCGCCTGAGATGATTAATGGGGAGAGAACGGTACGTATAGTCGTTGGTCACGGCTGACATTTGTAGATCTTTGACAGTACTTATGGGTAGTCAAAAGCCTGACTACAAGTCTTACCAAGGGGTATCGTGTTTCCCAGTAACTGGGTGTGGTGGCAAAATTATCTTGAAACTATTCGCAGTCAGTTGGGCCCATGATTTGATTGTGATGTAGGAATACCTAAATAATTGAATATAGAAAGTTTTGAAGGAATGCGTGATATACCTTCAACTGTCATTAACGAGACAATAGAATTTTAATTGTTATCGGTATTTAAAAGCCCGATTGACACATGATGTGCGGTATATGGCATGGCTCTTTTACAAGGCAACGGGCCGGCTACAGGTTTATGATGCTTACTTTTTTTAACCGACTTCTTCAAAAAGGAGGAGGTTCTCAATTCGTCTATGTTTTTTTTTTTTTGTGTGTATGTTACGTGATTACTCCGCCAATTATGAATCGATTTTGATGATTCTTTTTTTGTTTGGTAGGTCATGCTTCAGAGGTGGTCCCATATAAATTTTATTAACTTTGCTTGCGTAGTTTTTGAGTTAACTTCAATAATTATGTATTTTTCCCACTTAGTGTATGTAGACGATATATTGTTTGACTCCGTCATTGTTATTTACATAGCAGGTAGTGATACTCGAATTTGTGTGGGGTAGGTACCACAACTAAAAAGTGAAAAATAAAATCTTTTTACAAAAAAAAAACAACCGAATTCCAAAAAAACACTAAAAACGTGAAAAATTACTTTAATTTCGGAAGTCGGTGTCTTTGCTTTTCAATTTCCGTTTTTTGCGGTCGGAAGGTTTTTGAAGAAGTCGGTTGTTTTTTTTTGTAAAAAGTTTTTTTAGAAATCTTGTTTTTCCTGAAAATATTAGTTAAATAGCATCTTCGTTTCAATTTATTTAAAACACATACACCTATCATCACAGGCTTACCTAATACAATAGTGTAGTTATATTTAAAGATTAAACTTACAATTATTTATTACTACTTGGCACGGTTTTTACAACTTGAAACATCGAGACTTCTTAGCCATATGCAACCTTAACATTAACGTATTATACACATCAACTTTCCGTTATAAATTCTCTAAGCTATGGCGAAAATCTCATCACAATCCGTTGCGTGAACCGAAGAACAACGCGGAAGTACAGACAAACACGAAAAGCGACCTTAAGGTGGATGCGCTCAAGCATTTTCCTTAACAGCTTTTGCAGGAAATGTGATAATGCAGTGTAACAAAAATAAGTGGTTAATCCTGTAGTCAATGTGATATCATATCTTATTGGCTAATCGATTTTTTTCGAAAAGGACTCTTGTATTGTCACAACTATGGTCTATTTCAGAGGAAACCTCGTCTCGTCTACAGAATGTAAGTTATGCACCAACTAACTAGAATGTTTACTTTGTTTCAGACGACCTCAGTAGACATATTCTCGCTCGGCTGCGTGTTCTACTACGTATTATCGAAAGGACAGCATCCATTCGGTGACATGTTGAGGAGACAGGCGAATATACTCACTGGAGAGTATAATCTGGAGCAACTCGAGTAAGTTGTGATGAATCTTCAGTATTTTATTATTCCTTCACTTAATGCACTTAATAATCACTGGCATAGTGGCCATTCATTTGGGTTTAGTAGGTCTGATGAATGGTCAGTCAGCACCCTAATTGCGTAACATACGTTGTCATAATTTCATATCATAATTTGAATCATTTCGAAAGATATTGCCAATCCATTGCTTCATACGTTCGAAATATTTGTCTGCTCAACAACGTAAATAACGTAATGTTGTTGAACTTTCAAAATGAAACAGATTGTGATTTGTCGTGTGTTACGCAATAGGGGTGCAGATGTTATTTGCGCAAGATATTATTGGTAACTAACTTTATGACATACCCCCGTATACTGAGAGCGTGTCCGATACTAATGCGTGTCCCAAACTGTGATTCGTTGACCAAAATGACAGGTACCAATCATGAAAATTAACTCATGTCTTGGTTACTGATTGATCAGGCTTTTTTACGGGGGAATACTAAACAATAGATTTGAGATGATTCCTCAATAGGGATTCTGATTGGTCAAAAAAGAAAAAACCATTTTGTCCGTCAGTCGGATACTGAAAAAAATATTAGAAACGTATTTTTTGCTTTATCATATTATTAAAAAAAATATTATATAAAACGCATTAAAGTAGTATAAAATCCAACCAGTAACGTCATGCCACATTTTAAGTCAATCATCATCATCATCATCAGCCTATAGCAGTCCACTGCTGGACATAGGCCTCCCCAACTCAGCTCGATTCTCGGCAGCTCTCATTCAGCTGCTACCAGCCACCCTGCGACGATCGTCGCTCCACCGAGCCTGAGGGCGTCTTATCTTACGTTTGCCGATTCGCGGTCTCCACCACCCTATTTCCAACTGCAATGTTATTTTTGTTGGATAAATTGATCCCAACTACGGAACCCTTCATTGTGCGTGGTTCGACTTGCACTTGGCCGGTTTTTTGATTACGTAAAAAAAGAGAAATACCTGTCCAAATTTTTTTATCAATCAATATAATGGACAAAAAAGAATTGTTGAGTCAACAGCTCTATTATTGATTGCTTCTTTTGCTCTTTAGATGATAATAATAAAGATTTTTTTGGCCACAGCAAAGTCTTGCCCGAAGAAGAGGTGCTAATAACGAAGATTCTCATCCGCGCGATGATATCAGCTCGTCCGAGCGCGCGGCCGCCGTGTGAGACCGTGCTCAAGTACCCCATGTTCTGGGGCAAACAGAGCATACTCAACTTCTTACAGGTAATAATATTACTAAACTTATGTTCTAATAATGACAATAATGTTCGTCAAACTTGGCTAAAAGGCTACGCTGCCTATTTCAGCGTATACATGTATCTATTTTTATGTTGTCTAAAGTATGGAATTGTGACAACAGAGATAGATATTGATTCAGTCTTTACCTGTAAGCTCCAAATTGAGAGTGGGTAATACTAAACCGTCCCGGAATAAACTACCACGTCAATATTCGACACCAATGTGAATAAATCACTGTAACCTAATTATTCGATATTTTACGTCTGTCACATTCCGTAATACCCATTAAGTAAAAGTATAATTATAATATCAATCAATCTGCCTAGCCTTTTCCCAACTATATTGGGGTCGGCTTCCAATATAACCGGATGCAGCTGAATTCCGGTATTTTACATGGAGCGACTGCCTATCTGACCTCCACAACCCAGTAACTGGGTAATTTGATACCCCTTGGTAAGACTGGTTGTCAGACTTTCGGGCTTCTGACGACCCATAACGACTGTCAAAGATCCACGAAAGACAGCCGGGACCAATCGCTTAACGTGCTTTCCGAGGCATGGAGGTCTCGGTATGTAAAGATGGTCACCCATCCACGGACCAACCCCGGCAAGCGTAGCTTAACCTGATAGATCGACCCGTGCGGCTGTTATTACTTAGCCACGAGCTCCTCAAAAGCATAATTATAATATCTATACATAATTATAAATTAAAGTCGCTTTTCATGACTGTCTGTGTGATCGCGTTGTTCTTCTAAACTACGCAACGATTGATGCCGTTTTCACCATCATTTCGATAATTTTATTTCGGGTTAAATGTGTAGTACATTAATATTAAACTTACATATAATAAAGTAAACTCTATGTTTTGTCAAGTCGTAAAAACTATGCGGACCAGGGGCGGGTCGCTAGTAAATTTATAACACAGTTGAATCATTCTCACACATGATAATTAACAGCGGCTAAAAATAACACGACTGAGTTCATGCGTACTTGAACATGCGTCTACGCATTATTTATGTCTCGGCGTCGACACTGTTATCTGTAAACTGACAAAATCGGGTCAAGCGCATATAAAATTGTCATCGCTAACATAACGTTTAAAGGTACAGACGATGAGTCCCAAGGAAATGAAAACAACAAAAACACTTTTTGTTGTTTGGTTGAGCACGTTATGAGAGTGGTATATCCATGCCCAGTAGCAGGCTGAGATTATTTTTAAGATGAAATAGACTTTCCTCTTTTCCTGTCAAATACATTTCTTTTCATTCAAAACCCGAAGGATGTGATCTGTAGCTCCTATTCATCGTAAACAAAACAAAAGTCTACACATAAATACGACAGGAGCCTGGAGAAATAATAATCACATGTTTTCAATAGCCTGTCGAGACAAATATGTCGGATCATTAATACAGTCAGCCCCAAAAATGCATATGTATACACAGATAAGGAACCATTTTCTTGCCCTCAACCCTTGTTCCATAACATTGTATCCATCGTATATTATATCGATACAAAACATAGTATACAAATTATTTTACCAAAACAAAGTAAACGTTTTGCCCCAAAACATCTCACATACACCATATGATCAAAACAATGTTCACAGTGATAGTTCCAGAACAAGGCAAACAAGACTGACAACTTCATAGAACTTCTAAAAGCAAACGAGTTCTTAAAGATATTGTCTAAAATAACTTTATAGGTATAAAAGGCATTTATGATCAGGCGATGCGAAGTTATTGACGTATATTATTTTTTTATTCAACCTAAAAGTTACTAGTATTTTTTGTTTATTTTTCTATAATTTTCTTGATACCCCCTCACTGCCCCCCCTTCAAAACCAAATTTATTTGTACAGGACGTAAGTGACCAAGTCGAAAGCGGTGGCGCTGGTTCAGAGGCAGCGCTAGAGCGCGGCGCGCGCCGGGTCGTGCGTGGCGACTGGCGCGCGCGCGTGTGCGCGGCCGTGGCCGGCGACCTGCGCGCGCGCCGCACCTACCGCGGCGAGCGCGCCGCGCATCTGCTTAGAGCTATACGGAATAAGGTATGTGGAATGATCATGAATGGTAGACGAGGTGATTTGGTATTTTTTATACAAGGGCAGGTCTTGCGTAGTTACTAAGTTATTTACGAAAGGTTTCACGCGTTCAAAATTACCTGCCAGTACTTGGTGCCGATCAGACATATCGCGCGATTTGTTGCTACAAAAATCTCAATTCCAATGATGGTACCATCTCGGTCACGCATATCTCTAACCACTTTGAAAACAAAATCTTGTCCACACGATAACCACATCTGATTACCGCCCGATTTTTTGTAGGTAAGCGTTACTATAGCGGCCGAGCGCTGCAAGCAGGAATAGCCATTATGGTGTTCAGATATGCGTGTCCGCGATACTACACTTGGGTGTTGGTCACCTATCAATTTGCTTGATATGCTCGTTTTAAATGGTCGAGTTCACAAAAGAGGCGAATTTTTTTTTTAAAGGTTTCTTTGTATTAGCGTTAAAATCATGAAATTGTTGAGACACCATATACGATGAAGACATGTCAAGTATTTTTTTAAATCATGTGCCGCAGCCTTCGTTGTTTTTTCAAAGCGAAATAATCCTTTAACAGAAACATCACTACAGAGAACTAGAAACAGAAGTTCGAGACAGCTTGGGCAAGTTACCTGACGGGTTCATAACGTACTGGTTACGAAGGTTCCCGCTCCTATTACCACACGTCTGGCTCCAAATGCAGGCGTACCGACACGAAGACATCCTCCAAGCTTACTACCCACACTCCTTCACCTTCAACAGAGATGACGTCACAGAATTAGATGAAGAAGGAGACATAGAAGATGAATTACCTATCGAAATGTGCGATCCCGACAAAAACGGTCTCTTCGTCAAAAGTAGAGTGTTCTACGACGAAAATCAAGACCAGCCCCGGTATAGAAAAGAAGGGTCGCCAAGAAAACGTTATGATTGGAGGAGCGACGCGCCAGAGCGAACGAGACAGGATGACGTCAGACTTAGGGATAGGCACCATTATAAGAAGAAGGAAAAGAAACGGGAGGAAATCCCGGTTTGGACATTACCTCAGCAGTGAAGTTTAGTTTTAAGAGTAACAGTTTTTACTTGGCCAGAAGTCACAGGGAGTAGTTATCGGGTTAGGTAGTTGTAGTACTATCTATATCGAACTTCATACATATTAAAAGGGGGGCTCGTGTACGGAGCTGCCTTACTATAAGCTCGGGACATTGGATTATTTGTGCCCATTCCAGATGAGTTAGTACTAATTTGATATGTCGGTTAGTTTTTCAATTCTATTTGTATCATCATGAAGCGATCCTGTGAAAATGTCATTCGCCTGCGAAAATCAGCGTCGATGAATCAATTGAGTACGGACTTATGGAGTGTATAGTGATTTTAGTTAGAAAAATGACATGACTGTGTCTATTCCCAGCAATGGAAATGTTAAAGTATTACTTAAAATAATAATGGTTTTCTAAATGTTTTTTTTATTATTTGACAAGTTTATTGACTATTTTATAGGTATAATTCGTTATTTGTAAATCTCTGAAGATTAAATCTTGAAAGTTGCTTTTTTAATTTTAGATAAAAGTTGTTTTTCTGGTCAGGTTTTAGCGATAATCATCTTATTTAAAATGCACAAAATTATCGTTTTTGTGATGATTATTTATTTAATATGAATTTTATAA
This sequence comes from Lithophane ornitopus, assembly GCA_948473465.1. Classification (NCBI taxonomy): domain Eukaryota; kingdom Metazoa; phylum Arthropoda; class Insecta; order Lepidoptera; family Noctuidae; genus Lithophane; species Lithophane ornitopus. The sequence continues at coordinate 11,588,224 of OX419622.1, read as the reverse complement.
TATAATTAAGATAAAGTAATATAGTTAATATATCCTACAAAATTAAATGATAGTACTTTGTAAGAGATCTCTAATGATTTATTTAATATTTTACATTTTTTATGAAATAGTTAATATTAAAAGTGCGGAAAATATAATATAAGAGTTTGGGACCAATAGAAAAAATACATGCTGTACTTTACAAATGTATTTCGATGCCACGTTTATACAAAATCATGTAATATTTAAATAAAAATTCAAAATACTAGTTTTAATCACTCGGAAGGTCAATAGGAACATTAGATACTCAATAAAAAATGAGTGTGAATGCATGGCTTTAGTTTCGACCCAGTTAATTCAATTAAGTCTACGTTTTCAACATACCTAGAGAACATAGTGATTATAATTTTATTTATAAAATCTTTGGCACTAATAATTATGAGTTGCTGTTAACCCGTAGCCGTAGCATAGATTATTTGTTATTTGGCGCTTAAACCCGATATAAATGATCCTTGTATTTTTGGGTGAAATTGTTTTTGAATATTCTGTGTAACTGCAAAACTAATATTATGAATTATGCATTGTTATCATAAACTTACTTATTACCCGCGGACGTTGCAATAATCGCGAAGTATCATTTTCAATCAAACTCTAACGCAAATGGCAGAGTTCATAATGATTATGAATGAGCATCAAATATGATGCTTTTAAATATTATGATAATTTATTGTTGTGTGTGTCCGTTCTCGGTGAATGTCACATTCCTGATATACTCAGTAGGTCGTCTAAATTTAGAGTAATATAGACATTTTAATGGTTTTATTATTGTCAATTATAAATAGCTTATGATGAGTGTCACTCAGTCTAGCTAGGAAGTAATTGTCGCTTGCAAAAAAGAACCATAGATAAATAACATTCTTAAATTGCCTAATCCTAACTATAATAAATAAAAAGAGGCAGTTTCTAAAATCATTAAAATATCTGTTTGTATAACAATAATATAATAATTAGGTCGATTTGGTCGAGTCATAATCTATTACAACACGACGGAAAATTGAAATAACCCCAGTTTTGTTTAGGATTTAGATATTAATTTCCTCAAAATGTTTCCGAAAGGATAATTACCTGGCTAATGTTTTTGAAATTATCCTTTGATGTTGAACAAAACATCGATATTATACACACATCTATTTATAATCCCTGCTACATTACGGCCTATACTGGGTGTTAGGTTAGGTTACAAGTATATTATAGATGACACCAAACCACTAGTTTCAAGGATAACGGTGTTTACCCTAACACCCCGTATAACTTAGCAGGTCTGAACATAGGCTCTGCGAACTTTAGGCATGTTCTAACTCACACTCGCCTCATATCACCATTTGGTTCCTACATAATGTGACTACGCAGCTCTCTGCGCAGAGTTCCGAACTGCTTAGTTATAGCGACCGTGTTGTTAATTAAATTTGTTTATCAAACTATCACAATAGAATATTGATATAATATTAATTTTCTACAAAACGAGATTCGTTTGTGGTGCTATGATTGTTATGTAAATATCGAGTGTAAATGTGTGAAACGTGCAAATATTAAGATAGTGCTAGACATAAATCACAATATAAGTAGGAACCTTTTAATTTCGTTATTGGTTCATTGTTTCCCGTGTTGATGGCGCCTTAGAACGGCAGATGTATTATGTTATCAAATAAAATATCTGACACGTTTTGTCTGTAAAAAAACATAGGAAAGAAAATTATCGACCGTACAGTACCCGGCCGTAAATATCGAGTTTGATACAAAGTTTAGCTTTAGGGCGACGTCTCTAACACTGATACCTGGGCCCTATACCACAAAACTTGACAAGTCTACAAAATTGTTAAATTGTAGAAAATATTGCGTACCTAACACAGAAATTACAATATTTGAGTACCTAAATTGTAGACTTGTCACTACAATTTACAAATTTGTAAGGTTTTTCCGGTACAATTACTTGTGTGGGGTAGAGACACTTGTAAGATTTACAAACATGTAAATTATAACTTGCAATAAGTAATTGTAAAGTTTTGTGGTATTATAGGTCCCTGTAACTGTGCGTTTGCACTGGCGAAACATTCACGTCAAAACATGTTGAAATCTCTATTTTCTGTCAATTAAACTGCAAAATTGAAAAGCTTGGAAGTGGCTCATCAATTAAATTTCGTGACGTACAGTCACGGACTTTAATTGATGAGCCACTTCCAATTCCGCTTTTCAATTTGCAGTTTCAAACATTCACGAGATTACATGATACGAACTCAAACGTACATACGAGTAGACCCGAATAAACCCGATTTGCATTACACGACTAAAATACGAACAGGGCCAAGTGGCTCATCAATTAAAGTCCGTGACTGTACCATACAATTTTTGAAAGGAACTAGAGATTTCAATATGATTTGTTGTGAATGTTTCGACAGTGCAAACGCAGTTAGACAGTCTCTCTAGAAGTTTCGATGTGTCATTAACACCCCGATAAAGTAAATACAAAATATTTAGGAACCTTATAAACCGTGATTGGTTCATTATGCGACTGACAAACGTACGAATACGAACCGAGCATAAATTTGAGAATTTATGCTCGATCGTAATCCTATACTTGTGTGTTTGACATTCAGTGTAATTATGCTTGGACACGGTCGTTTAGCAGACCGATTGATTTTGTTTTTAGTATTTGTCACAAACACGAACATATTTTTCAGAATTGAAGGCCGAACTTTTCTAGGCAATCAGCAATAGGAATGCCTGTAGCGTGGACTCGTTGAATAGCACAAAGCTTGCTTGCACAAACCCAGACATAGAGCAACTGTATAAGTAGGCCTAAATGTTTTGTGGGAGTCGAACCCGTGATCCCTAGCGCAGAAACTAATCACTATTTTGTAGAGCCTGTTGGCAAGAAGAATGTAGTTGCTATGATATAATAATATTATAACATCTACATCATTTTCATTGAATGTATCTATGTATGTATCACTCTAACGTTAATTACTAACATACGCGTACGAAAATAAGTAGGTAGAAGAAATGCCAGTTTTAAAACCTGTTTAGATTCTAATACCAAGGTCTGATTAAAAATTTGGTGGTCGTTTAGTTTCTGCTGGAAATATTACTACTATGACACTATCATTGAAATATCCAAGTAGAGTTTGATTTGTATATTAAATTCTGTATAAAATGATAAAAAAACTATTTCTGTTATTTAAAGGTCTGAAGTGATATTTCGCAATACGCACTCTAGATTTATTAAAAGTTACGCAAGTGGGTACTATCCAAAGGTCAATAAACGAATGTGGACTTGTTAACCTTGAAACGCATGTTCAATGGTTGGTACTAAGAGGTTCTATAAAGTGTGAATTTCTATCGTTCAAAAGCATATAGCTATGAGAGATAGTTCCTTTTTTTGGTTCAAAAATATACGGGAGTCGCATCCTAATCAGCGCCGTATAAGTCCACTATAAGGACAAAAATAATTAACAATAAATTTTAATAATGATGACGCATAATGAATCTCTCACGGAATGTATGAATAATGTTCCTGTAAATTGTAAATATTAAGTTAGGTAAGTACTTAAATTAAGTAATGAGTTTAAAATTAGCGTTGATCGCAACAAATAACGATAAGTTAATTTTTAAGTGAAACTAATGACCTAAATATATATTGAGATTGGCATTTTATACGTAGATAATCTATAAAGAATTTTACCCAAGTGATATTTTAATGGTTTTTTTTAATATATTTTTCAAAATTGATCCTGTTTGTATTGATCATTAAACAGATGCTCAAATTATTCATGATATATTATTTATTAAATATCAAATAAAGATGTACTACATACATATACCTTCACGACATGCTTTTTTATTTTATTTTGTAAATAAAAATAAGGGTTATGTTTAACTACAAAGTTTATTGTCAGTCAAAACTTAAAAATAAAATAACAATGTTAGTTAGTAAAAACTTAAAAATACTATTGTTTATAATCAGTCTTAGAGGAGTCCTGTAATATTGTGAATAGATTGAGTAGAAAATGGCACAGAAACTTGGAGACCATAGGATTTGTGGAAATGGCAAAATAATAATAGGAGTAAGAAAAACTGCAGTATAGCCCTGTCGGTGACCGTCGAGCGTAAGTAACATAGCAACAGGTTTTTGAAAAGTAACCTTCAAGCTAGATCTCCGAAAAGCATGCGGCGCTGTTCAAAATCGAAACAAATAATTGATAGAAAACTGGTAGAGCTTATAAATATAAAGTTATAAAACATACATTAACCCTCGCCACTTTCCTGTGGGGTAGGCAGAAACGACACAATGCCTCATTCTATAATGTTATATAAGTAGTTATTAATTAAAGTAATGAACACAAAATCGTAATATTGTGACTTACACAAAACAATTAGGTAGGTACATTGTTGGAATGTATTAAAAAAATGCAAAATTGGATAGATAGTGATTTAACATAAATTGGTACAAAATTAAAGCTAAATACATTTTTCCTTAGAGATTTAATATTTTAGTCCTATTCTAATTAAAATTCCTGTCTTATTATGGCATTACATTCCACTTGTATACTTATCTATTAAATCTATGATTGTCAGGTGAACCTTTTCCTTAGCTACTGTCAGAGCAGTTTTGTCTGCTCCATTCAGCATAGATAAATCAGGGTTGTAACTGAGCAACATTTTGGCAGCCCCTATGTTGCCCATAGCACAGACATCGTGCAATGGCGTGTTCCCCGCCATATCAATAGCGTTTATATTCGCGCCACTGTCTAACAGTAAACGAATAACATAAGTTTTATTATTCCAAGCAGCTAAATGTAACGGAGTTTGATTCTTCTTATTAATGCAATTCACATTTGCTTTGTTGTGTATCAAAATTTTACACAGCTCATCTGATCCATATCTAGCTGCATAATGCAAGGCAGTGAAACCATTTGTGTCTGTGAAGTTCATGTCAAAGTCTGATAAATATGATTCAGTATTCTTCTTACAGATTGGACATTCACACAATGGGTGGCAAGGAGTACTGCTTTCAGAAGTTTCAGGTTTGTCTTTCATGTCCACATAAGCGGAATAGTTGATGTTCATATAGAAGCAGGCCAGCTTTACATCTCCATATGATATAGCTTTCAATATCCTGTCAATTAATTTGAGGTTTTCCACTGCTTTTGATACATTATTATTTTCATTGAGTTTAATTTTTTGTAACTTATGAGCAACAGCACTGTCAGGTTTGCAGTTCAGGGCTTTGACATCAGTATTTGTAATATGTATGTATTCATACAAATTCGGAGTGCAAGATTTTAGGACTTGCAATATCTTCAAATTGTGTGCATAATCAAATGCTGTTTTATTGTATCGATTGTGCAAAGATGGTTCAGCTCCATTTTCTATTAACAATCTAGCAATTCCTTCATAGCCCCATTTAGAGGCCAGATGTAATGGAGTGTTACCACTCTCATTCACACAATTTATTCTTATCTTCCTTCTACTGTGCTCTGCAAAGTATATAAGTGCTTTGACGCAATTCAAATGGCCATTATTCACAGCCATGTGGAGTGGCATGTTCTTGTCAATGTTTGCTCTATTTATGTTAGCACCTGAATGTAATAGCAGCAGCAAGGCATTTTGGTGGCCTCTTGAGGATGCGTAGTGCAGTGGAGTACATTCATTAAGATCTGTTGCATTGACTTCTGCACCCATTTCAATGAGAGATTCTACTATGTTGGCCTTCCCATGAATACAAGCTACATGCAGTACTGTCAGACCATGGCTGTCTCTAGAAGTAACTGTCGGGGAAGTCTTCAAAAGATTCTTGGATATTTTGCAACAACATTTCTTACAGTTACACAAAGGATGACAGAGTTTGTGATATATTTCTGTCTCACTGTTGTCATCTTCATCATCATCTGACAGATTGTTTTCCATAGTTATTTTGAGAACATTATTTTCATTCAAATGCATAGTTTGAAGGTGTTTTTGATTTTTCTGCAAAATTGCCTGCACTTGTTCCCAGTGATTTGCTTTGATTAGCTCAAAAATGTATTCCAAAGTTTCTTCTTTGCTGTTGGTATCACTAGTGGAAATGGACTCAGTTAAACTGTTCTTTCTTTCTCTATTGCCATTCAAGTTTTCTTCTGTGAGATTACTTTCATAATAATAGGACTCAGGGTCTGGGGATCCAGTGAGTGCACCAGATTGTATGTGTTCTATGACAGCTTCTAAAGTAGTAATGAGAAAGGCACTTTCATCAGCATCACCTTTACCCACACTGCTGAAACGGAACTCTTTCATGTACATTAGTTGACTGTACCAGTTGGGGAGACCAGACTTGATGACAAGGAACACAAAAACTGGTAACATGTCATCAGCAGTTAGCAGTACTATATTGTTGCTTTCATCCTTCTTGTTGATGGCATTTAAGGCCTGTTTTACACATAAAACTTTTTCTAACACAGTGTTGTATGTGTCAATCTTAGAAAGGATTTGTTTAGCTTTAGGCACTGCATGGTATAGTTCCTTTTTGATGTCCAAATCTCTTAGTTGAATGTCGCACATATTCCTTATCTTTTTATTGAGGTGTGAGTCCTCATATGCACAGCAGGTGCAGATTGGTTTGAACAAGGCACCAAACAGTAAGTGCTGCATATAACACTCTACGGCTAGTTTGATATTTTCCAACACTTGTTTGCAAGACTTTGATTTGTCTCTTAGTCTTCTGTTTTGTAAGGCAATTTGAAGGCATTGTGTGTACAGTTCACTTACTGTGTCTCTCAGAGGTCCCACAGCAACAGGAAGTGTAGGATGACTCTTTAAAAATGACTGCACACTGTTTTCAATTTGGTCCAACACTTGACGGCCAGCAGCTTGAGTCCAGAGTAAGTCAATGCAGTCATTGATAGATGTAAGATATTCCTTAGATATTGTGTTATCACTGAAATTGGCAGTAGGTTCCAGAGGAGTTTCAATGCACCATACTTTGTATTTGATGAAGTCTTCTGTGTAGAATGTTTCTTCAAACAGGATATGGCTTTGTAGGGGCAGGCCTTTGGTCACTTCTAGCGTGATCACTTTATTGGTCACTGTCACTTGTTTCTCCGTGAGCGTGCTGTAGTGCGTCTCCGGCAACTCGTCACTTGGCACCAGTAAATGAGAACAAAAGTCCTCGACGGTGAACACCCGAGTACTTAAACTCCCGATCCGCGGGACACATATTACCCAAGATTGTGTGATACAATGTTGAAACAAATTAACGTATTCAGTCTTTAATTCAACGAAGAATGGGTTTTCAGAGATGATCTCGTCGTAAGTACCATCCATTGCTGTGTTCAAAATAGAAAACTACTTTAAACTTGAACTCATAAAAAGCAGATCAGCGCACTTGAAGTAGTTTTATTATGGCTTCTCGGTTTGGCGGAGAATTAAAAAGCACAATGACAAAAACACTACTCGCGACCTTGCATAGCTAACGCTAACTACTGACAATTTACATTACTACTGACAGGTGATTTTTGTTGACATCCAAACTGTCACATTACCACCACAGATTACAGATAATCAGTATCCACAGACAGATAAATATTCCAGTTGAAAAAATGGTTTGTTCATTCATCATATTCTATTTAGTATAGAAGGCAATCAACAATTTGCGATTTTGCGCTGTAGTCTCTTATTCTAATCTATTGTTAATTTTATTATTGATTTTGTTGATAGAGTAGGTGAGGAGTAGAGATTGCTCTTAGCCGTGGTTGGAAGTAGGTGCACAGTGGTGGTTGTAAAAAATACGATAAATACATTTTCATAAAATAATTTACTTTAGGTATAAAATCTATAAAAAAACTTACTAACTAAGATACACCAGCTCAATCAGTGTAGGTAGTGAAACGTTTCTATCCTCTGCCTCCACGACCACCGAACCCACCGAAACCTCCTCGGCCGCCGCCAAACCCTCGGCCTCCACCAAATCCTCGGCCTCCGCCAAACCCTCGGCCTCCAAAACCTCCGAAGCCTCGGCCTCCAAATCCACGGCCTCCATAGCCACGGCCGAAGCCACCGCCAAATCCACCAAATCCGCCCCCAGCAATTATTATTGGCACAGGCACTGAAATAGTAATACAAATAATTAATTATTTTAATGAACCAATAGATATGGATGTCCTAAAACAGCAATATCATGACTCATTGAACATGCTGGTATTAGGTAGGTATTGTGATAAGGCCTTCATTCAATTCGGCTCGATAATAATTAAATTAGTTAACCCTTTTATTGATTTATGTACCTAATCATAAATCTTTATTTACATCAACATCATTAATAGGTAGAGGCAGTGGTTACTAAAATGCAGTCATAAAAAATAGAGAGTGTGAGTTACAGATCACCAGGCTCTCTTAGTTCGAACCTGTTCTACAAAAGACATAAATATAATCTAGTAAGTTTAAAAGTCTGCAAATGCAATTCACAGGTACCTCTAAGCAAAAACTACAAACATAATTATTGTTTTTGATAATCATGAAACTGTAGAAAATTGCAAATTATATTGACTGATATCTATTATGGAATCCGCTGGATGCGAGGAGCACATAACCGGTCGAAGTGGCGGTGTTTGGGGCCCATGTCCAGCAGTGGACTATTTCAATGATGATGATTATCTCATTTGACTGATACATAATTAGTTATCAGTTTGAAAGCCTGCCTACCATCTACTACCTACATATCTAATCGCCATTGGTACCTAGCTATAGGTTTCGTATTAGCTCATAATTAATTGATCGAAATGTTGAGGTACTTGCCTGGCCTGCGATAGTATGGATAGTATGGATCATAATAGAATTGTCGTTTCACTCTCGATGAAGTCTCCTTTGTGTGGTCTCCATTGCCGCTGAGATCTCCAATTTCATTTTCGTTTAGTATTAGATTCGCTAATGGATTCGATTTTTCGTCCAGCTGTTGTGTTGTTTGTTCCTCTTTTGTGGAACGAATTTCTTGTATTCCTATCAGAAATACGATGAGAATAGTGAATCCGAAATTCTGAAAGCAAATAATAAATAGGTGTAGAACGAGTGATGAGTGATGATTCCATTACTTCGATGCGGCTGTGACAATCAATCTTAATTTCATGAGTTGATAGATTATTGCATAACATTGCTCATACGGCAATTTGATTTGGATGTTTACCTATTAATAATCGATATGTTATACCTACCTGATACATAATGAGTCTGTTATATACTTATATAAAATGTTTAACATAATGCTTTATTTTACACGTCGATAATCACAACACCACACACTTATTAAAGTAGTAATTAGTTAGATATTTTTTTTAGACCATTGTGTTTTTAGAAAATGTTATTAATAATTTGAACACGAATACTTACATTGATATCCATGTTCTTGTGGTTTTACTAAACGACTGATACAGAATTTATGGGCGTCCATATAATATAGGTATCTCGAGCAAACATGCTAATTGGTAACTTCTTGACTCATGTAGTCTGCAGCAAATGTCTTTTGTCATTCCCCACGCGGATATTCTTAAGTAATTTCCCGTAAAAGGTACTAAGTGCTCTAATTTGTGGTAGGTCCAAGTCGTCATAATGCACAGACGAAAACATTTATTTTCTTTAGATAAGGTAAGTACAACCTACTTCTTTCAAATGATACCTATGCTAAGTATATGATTTATTAACAGATTTTTTCAGTTCGAGGTCCTCCCGTGGGTTATCCGAGATTTGCCTTCCTGTGGATCGTATTCATTGGGTATTTTATTTTCAAATCTATCTTTAATATTTAGGTATGATGCCTTGCACTTAGGTACCTACACAACAGAATGATCGGTTCGAGTTTCTTGATCTTTAAATGCTTAAGGAGTTAAAGGGGAAATAGGGACATGCCTAACAATATTATTGTTTTTCTAGTTTCGGGCGGTTTCTTTTATAATCTGAAAATATAGTAGTAAAAACAATCTGCCTATAGCCTTTTCCCAACTAGTTTGGAGTCGGCTTTAACAGGATGCAGCAGAAAGATACAAAGATGACCAAAATAAGGGTAGAAGAAGAAAACTCTCGTTCCACGAAGATAGCGCTCTGTCACCAGTGTCACCACTCCACCAGTTTGCCCGTGACCATCGGCCGGTGCAGTTCGAGCTAAACGACGGGAATTAAAAGGAAGGTACCTCACTACTGTCTATTACTTATATGGAATGGGAATATCAATCGTTGAGAGATGTGTTATGACTTATGAATTTACGATAACTATATGTTTAAAACTAGAAAATATTCATGGGACTTTACATAGGTCATAAAATAAATCATTCCAATGGTTTTACCATGTTTATCTTTATGACGTGGCTGCATGTGGAATTATTTGCAACAACAAGTACCTAGGTAATAATAGTTGTTTCATAATATTTGCTCAAACCATTGTGATGAAGCGATCGCATTTGCGAGGACCTATTCATAGTGGGCTATTTAAATTAGCGTGATTGTTCTAATTTTAGTGAAATATTGTGGACCGACATGGGACCGAGTTATTTTGTCTTAGAGTTGTCTTAATGTCCATCTTTCTTTTCCAAATCGGTGGTTACTTTCACATATAGGTCCTAATCGCAGACGAAATATGCTAATCCTAATCCTAATATTATACTTAGGCAATTAAAACGAATATTATAAATGCGACAGTGAGTTTGTTGTAACGGTTTCACGCTAAAACGGCTGAACGGATTTCGATGAAATTTAGCAAATGGGTAGATTGACCTGAAAAGGACATATAGTAACTTTGATCTCTATATTCCCACGGGATCGAGACTTATGTGGGTGAAACCGCAGGGCGCAGCTATTACGAGGGAAACAGTCTAAAAATAAGTATGTTGGAGTAGAAAAGACTACATTCAACGGAGCGTCCGCTAACGAGGCGAAGAATCAAAACAATATCAATCTAAAGTTAACAGTTATAAGTTCATTGTCAGACATTGCGCGTGTTATTTTAATATGGCGAGGTGATGTGTGTGCCCTGCACCCGTATAAATATTTCATCGCATACAGAACGGAATATGAAGTGGTTAATTTAAATTCTGGCTCGTCTGCGCGGTGCGGTCGAACACTCCCCGGTTATGCCACTTTTTATTTTTCACTTTTCCACCTTCCCCATCCCCTACTTCCTTTCTGAATCCAAGTGGACCGTCGCTTTTATTACTGAAGTTTGCGCGAAACACGAACGATTTTTCGGAGCAATGCATTGAAGCTCGTAAAAATGCAGGGCGCGGGTACTTCTTTCTCTTACAGAAAGTAACTTCGTGATATAGAGGAAAATTGGCAATGATTCACGGCAAAAAAGAACAAGCCGTCGTCATATTCATTGAAAGTTGTTCGAATACGACGCAATTTTACATTTTATATTGGTTATCTGATATTAAAAGTTGATAATACATATTTATAGCTTCGCATAAGATCGATGTTTGCCTGAGTAGTTTCAGTGTAAGTAGGTAATTAAAACTGCACAGGCTTCTATAGTATTCCACACACGGTCGACGTCGACCGCACTAAATCCTCGTTCAATACATTTGCACCGCCAACAATTCGACCAACCATTGGACCAGAGCTTTTTAAAGCCGTCGTCGTTCTAAAATCTTTTATTGGGTACATACACCTACTTAAATAAACGAATAAATTGAACAATATAAGGATATTAGGTAATTGCTTTGTAGGATCAAAAGACATTGCCATCTCTCTAATAAGGTAATATTTTATCTACTACTTAAACATCGTATCAAAGGTATAGGTACCATCTCCCACACTACTTAATCAAGAAAAATCTATATAGGTACAAGTAGGTAGGAAAAAAGTATAAAAAGCGCTCACTCAGTATCAGAGGAGGTAATAATATACCTGCCTCTTTATCTAAAACCAGACTTGAAAATGTATAGCTATGAACTTCCAAAGGTTGCCGCGAACTGTAGTAAAAGAGCCAGCCCTCTCTTTTATGATCCCACGAGGGTTTCGGTGAGTGCCGGGTGAAAATATTCAAGAATTCTGTCGGTTTTTTGAAGTAGTATTACACAAAATAAGTAGGCATTGTATTAAAGAAATTGTATGGAACGGAACGAGGGCAATCTTTTTTAAAGTCCACGTAATATTTTTCGTATTGAGATCAGTTAGTTCTGAGGCACTTAGCTTTATTATACGGTTGAGTTTTTTTGGGGTACGTAATCTTTATGGTTATTGTCAGAAATTGGATTTTCTTCTTACTATGAGCCTTCTCGTTAACATACCTATTAGCGACTGCCACAACTCCATTCTACAATTCTTAGGCCCGTATTACAGAATCTCACTCAAAACTCAAGCATTACTTAAAACTCGTACTTAAACATAAACGAGTTAAACTACTACTACTACGAACTAGTTGTAAGTAATTTTAGGGTCTTGAGTGAGGTTCTGTAATACGGGCCTTAGTCTTTTAGTCGTCCATTCGTATCTGGCAGATAAGGTGGAAAGGTATCTTTGAACAGCAGATACTATTTGCTACTCAAAGACACTCAAAGATACTTTATTATTGCTAAGGATGCCTTGACTGTTTTTCTTCCTTATAAACCACGTTACACAGATTTCCAAAACAGGTACCTACCTAATTCTCTTGCCTTCTTTTCGCGAATAGTCGGAAACTATTCGCGATTTCCCGCGAACTTACCAATTCCACATAATATTTCAGGCACGAACGAATCCAATTGTTTCAATTTGTATCTACGTTCTGAATACATTATTATCGTAGGTTTTACACTTACATGCGTACCTACATGTTGCTGTAGGATGTTGGTTTAGCGTTGACACCAGTGTTTTGTTAGTATGGGCTTAGCTATGTCTTATTTAGGTAGGTGCCTGCCGTAGGCATAGCTCTGGATTTGTTAGGTTAGGATCAATTTCGAACATAAGATACTGCAAAGCGATAGTCTTATCAAATGTTGTCGTTCCTGAGAAATCTGTGATATAATACCAACAAATATTTTACATCTTGCGCCAAACAATGAGGCAGTAATTAGGTAATAAGGCGAAATAATTACATGACTGGCCATCAATCTTATGTACTTAAAATCAAAAGGGGTGTTCTTGAAACTCTATACTGCCAAGAACAACACAGGTACCTAAATACACATGACATTACCTATGTCACGTCTCTACGTTTTCGCATCCAAAAAGAAATCTATAAGAACACCGCGTTTTGTTTATACTCACGTTTAGCTGACGAGTGGATCTCGACACTCTACTCAGTGCGTAGGAACGACCCCCGGCGGCAACAATACGCGTTGCTCCCAAGTGTCACTTGTCGGTGGCTGAATAGAGGCCATTAGGCCCGCCTCACCCGAGCAGGGCGCTTCCGCAGTACCAGGGTACCAGGGGAAATACTCCGGAAAAACGCCGTCTTCAAATACTTATGTATGGCAGGTATTTAGGTTAGTGTTTATGAGATGGGCGGTTAAGTGACGGGGATGAGGTTTTCTTGACTCGAAGAAGACCTTCCTTTTGGATTTTGTGAGACATGTTTTAACGAAAACCAATTATTCATTCGAAATGATCTATTGTGCCAGAGTCGTATTATAATCCTATGCGATAAGAAATTCTTATCACCCGTCTCCCACAGTAAACTAGTAATAAGTATCATATAAAGTATAGTTACAGTAAACAAATACCAAAAAAATCTCGCCTTTACCAAAATATCACTGGGGGCACAGACCCCATTCCCCAAGCGACATTGAGGACAACATTTTTCTCTCACACCCAGATGAACGCGAAAGTTAATTGCAGGCGAGTACGAAACATTCTTTTTTCAAACACAAACATAATCGTGGGAATCGTACAGCGCTGCAGCGCTGCAATACCGACCCTTCACAAAATGGCCGTCGCAGTTACTGCCTTTGTCACAAAGCGCGCTGAAAACTGACGCCTGAAGAATTGCTTGCCAGTTCGCCGCAAACGAACTGCTTTGTTCCCTGTTGAATTCTTATAACTATTCAATAGCTTTAAATATTTATTGTATAGGTACTTGTACGTAGGTAAATATTACATTACCTTGTTTGCGAGAAATGAATGCATAGAATTTATTGAGAGCTTGAAGAACGCCGTGTTCGATAGGAGCAGCAGGACTTTACATATGTGTGACTTTTGTTTTTGAAGTGAAACTGTACCTACCTAAGGAATCTCGCGTACTAGACGGCCACGAATCCGGCCAGTCCTGGCCGTCTGGTGTGTGACTAGTCGGCCGTTGCGACCAAGTGCGCCGATTTGTATCGGTTTCTATAGTTTATCTGGTCGCGGTCGTGGTCGTGGCCGTCTAGTGCGCAAGATCCCTAAAAGCATAATCGTCAAAGATATGCACATATTAAATGTTCCTACCTAAAGATACTCAAATCAGTTCAATATTCAAACTACAGTTACTGTTATTATCTCCTATGCACGTTTTTAATATTAATATTTAAAAGGACCATTTTTAAATAAGTTAGCGCTAAAACTTTAAAAGTAAACCGTGGCATGTACCGTGCTCCAGCCACATCGTCGGTCGGATGCATTGGAGCAGCTATTGGCCCTAAAAGCGTATTCGTGTCCGTCGAGTTTCTCGTTAAAGTTTTTCAGTGTAACACTGGCACAGAGAGGAGATACAAGGTTTACTGTGTTTCAGGAGAGTTGGATTTAAGTCTCTTAATAGTCATCAGGGCGTTGCTTAAGTTACTTTTTCAAGTCATAATAGGTATTATCGACTTTTAGGTAAACAGTTTTCGGCGCCAGATAAGGAGGTTTGGTAGAAGGTTTTATCAGAAATTATGCTCACCCGGTACTGACTCTCAAGACAACATTCTGGAAGTTTCTAGTGTTCCTAATACGAGTGATAACAGTTTTTCAATCCGAGTGAGTCATTTTCTCAGGTGTGGGGCACAAAGACCAGCAAACAACATTTAATTTAAGCACACAAATGTGGAGGTGGACGTAATGCCATAGGCATTTTCTACCAGTCAACCTTTGGGTGATGCAGAGATAAACTGTGGTAGGTGGAATAGGGAGAATTAAGGAAAAAATATTTATTTAAATATAAAGATACATACACTTACCTGATATATTTTACAATCGATAAGGTATCTATCCAGGTTAAAAAGGTTTGATTAAGCTAAGGCTTGAGGAAATCGTATTCTATGATAAAACGGAATTCTAAATTATATTTCTAATAAATTCTGCTAAACACCTCTTATCAGTCAAACCTTATCTTTAATTGCCAGATCAACAAAGTTTATTTATTTAGCAATCGTTTTCTCTTATCATTAGACATAACTACTTAGGATTACCTGCCGTTTATGTAATTTACTTGCAAGCTAATTGCGTAACACACTTTCAATCTCAATCTGAGAGTTTTGAATCAATTGTCACTCCCTCTCGAAGCGAGGAGGCCTGTGTCCAACAGTGGGAAAATTTAGCTGATTATGCTATCTAAGAGAGCCGGGCAATTTGTAACTGAGGACCCTCTTACCTCCGACACCTTTCTCTATTTAAGACTGTCAATTTTGTTAACCAGTGCCAGTTAATATGATGTTGAGTTAATTAAAAAATCAATCTGCCTAGCCTTTTCCCAACTATATTGGGGTCTTCTTCCAGTCTAACCGGATGCAGCAGAATACCAGTATTTTACATGGAGCGACTGCCTATCTGACCTCCACAACCCAGTAACTGGGCAATACGATACCCCTTGGTAAGACCGGTTGTCAGACTTTCGGGTTTCTGATGACCTGTACCTAACGACTGTCAAAGATCCACGAATGACAGCCGTAATTTAAGTTGAGTTGAGTTAATTAAAGATGATTTATCTTTTAATTTCCTTTTGATTGTACAAAATAGTAGATAATAACTTTAAAAAACAAACGAATAATAATATATTAAATCGAATTAATAAATGAACCCCAGCTGTAACTAAAGTAGAAGTGTACGCACAAGGCTTTTTGGGTATCGATCAACAAAAAAAAAAAAAACCGACTTCCAAAAAAACACTAAAAACGTGAAAAATAACTTTAATTTCGGAAGTCGGTGTCTTTGCTTTTCAATTTTCGTTTTTTGCCACCGACTTCCGATTCTTTTTTTTTTTGTAATAAGTTTTTATTTTTCACTTTTTAGTTGTGGTACCTACTCTACACAAATTCGAATACCACTACCTGGTATGTAAATAACAGTGAAGGACTCAAACAATATATCGTCTACATACACTAAGTGGGAAAAATACATAATTATTGAAGCTAACTCAAAAACTACGCAAGCAAATTTAATAAAATTTATATGGGACCTCTGAAGCATGACCTACCAAACAAAAAAAGAATCAACAAAATCGATTCATAATTGGCGGAGCAATCGCGTAACAAATACACAAAAAAAACATACCGACGAATTGAGAACCTCCTCCTTTTTGAAGAAGTCGGTTAAAAAGATGGAAAAATACATAATTATTGAAGCTAACTCTAAAACTACGCAAGCAAATTTAATAAAATTTATATGGGACCACCTCTGAAGCATGACCTACCAAACAAAAAAAAGAATCAACAAAACCGATTCATAATTGGCGGAGTAATCGCGTAACAAATAAACGAAAACGAATTGAGAACCTCCTCCTTTTTGAAGAAGTCGGTTAAAAAGATGGTTTGCCATCAGTTTTAAGAACAACACAGATCATACATTTATTAATAGGCAATACACCAACCATTACCTAATTAACTAGAGGTTAAATATTAATCAGCTGATTGGCGCTGTTATCAAACATCGCTACACGATCTAGGTCAGCCCATTGTGATGTTGTGGCCGTTGATGAAATCACGGCGATTGTTCGCATAGCGCACGCCGCACTCAAATCAATGCCTTCGGATTACTCAAATGAATTATTTACCTCGTAATTATTGTTTCATTAAGATTATCTCGGTCGATTCATTTTCCAGAGAGTTTGGTTGAAGGGAATTTCTTTTACAATAACATAATCAGTCCCTAACTTAACATCACGCCCTGTTCTCCTTGAAGAGTTAGGCGAAAGTGTACCAAAAAAATATGAGATACAATAAAGAGTTTTATATTGGAAGAAAATGCCAAAAAATACACAAAGTATATTTGGTACGTGTTTAAATGATTACACGTGAAACTCGGATTCTAAAAGCATTTTCCACTCGTGTCTCAATATCTGAAATTCAATGCATTTGAGAACCAAAAAAGATCCGAAGGGAATTTTCGATGCACGCCATTCAGCGAAAAAGGCGATGTTTAATGCGCTTCAGTATTGATCATTGATGCATTACTAAAAATTGTAGTACGGTTTTTATATGATGGATGTTGGTGAATGGTGTGCACTCTACAACTGTACAAGCATGCTCAGCCTATATTGATCCCATTGTTCGGACAGAGGCCTCCTCTCTGAGAAACCACGTGGTAAATTGTGCCATGTACACTGTACAGGATTTGAATTCAGCAGTGAGAAAACATAAGATGTTTCAACAATTTTAGAAGACATACCCTGGGTGGGTATGTCTTCTAAAATTAAGTAAGAGTATAGGAAGCACAGAATATGGAAGACAGCAACTTGCCATAGACTGCATTATATCATTCAATAGCATACCATACAGGATACATGGATAATTCAGAGCCAGTGGAGGGTGGCGTGACCATAGATAACGTGCCGGAAGTAGAGGAAGGTGTCGCTCGCGAGCCGGAAGTGCCGCGATCCGTTGCGTTATCGCCGCCGCGTCCGGGATGAGCTGGCCGCATTACTGTGAAATATTATGTTTGTAGTTTATCTACAGGATGATGGGGATGAAAGAAGAATATAGTGGGTTAACCCTTTAGAGTTTGGTACACATGAATCAAGCATCCGTCCGGTTTTTCCCGGATTTGTCCTAGTTTTAGTCTAGGGAGCGTCCGGTCGTTTCTAAAAAGAGAACTGGTAAATTCTGTGCTGGTAGACCTTCCTGGAAAGCTACACGTGACGCCACGGTCAGTTTGCTATTGAGCGCAAGAAAAAGAGTCTTGGCTAGGATTTTTAAAACTTGGTTTTATTATTTTACAAAGATTCGCTGCGTAGCATTTACTTGCTTATTTAACAGCGTACCAGCTAGGTCCTCATGAAGATCAGCTTATGCTACTTTTCGTGCTAATGGGTGCATATCGATACTAATCTACAATATAGCTTGTTTCAATCATCATAGTAGTCTGTAGATTGTTGATAGTAAGGCAATGGTGCCGATTCTGTTGTTCACAAACTAAACAAAATTTAAGTTCAGTGCATTATTTTCTTTCTATTTCATTAAGAAAAGGACGGAAGATAAATGTTAGTTTAATCCTGTCAAATTAATCAGCGCCTGACGTAAATTGACGTAATTTTAGTAGTCATGTTTTTAATCATGTCTAAACTTGTATGGAGCCGTGTAGTTTGACAGGACTGAACTAAAATTTATCTCCTGTCCTTTTCTTAATGAAATAGAAAGAAAAAGATGCACTGGACTTAAATTTAGTTTAGTTTGTGAACAACAGAATCGGCACCAGTGAACAAGATATTTAAATGTTTTCCGTAATCATTTAAAATATTAATTTTAATGAAGTATAAATATAACTCTGAAGTTTCCAGACCAATTTTAATTAATTCAACATACGTAGTAGTTAGTAGTATGTTAATATTCGCCGTGAATTTCAGAGGTAACAATTATATCAGCGAATGATGCTGCACAGAGTGCAAGCATGCGTACCGGCAAATTGGTGGGTCAGAGGCGCTCGCGAGTTGTTGAGCTGCGAAGGTTGTTAGAGTAGGTAGAGAGAACAGAGAATTCACTGACAACTATCGTTCAAGCTGTGGCAAAAAGACTAGCCTGTTAGCATGTTGGTCGTGGGATTGATTGTCGTTAATAGGTATCGTAATTTCGCCAAAACTTTGTTGGTAGAAAAAGAAAAATTCTTAAAAAAGTTTTTCAGATTCATAGAAAATGGTGAGCGATCTTTCTATGACTTGGTCTTAATGAATGAATGTTCTCAACAATATAACTCGCGAAACTTTTTAATAAAAATAATATGCAAACGATATCATAGTAATGGTGTGTTCTGTTTCGGAGCTCACAGTTCCATGTCACGCCTGCCTCGCTCGCTGCATTTTCGCACCAGAATTATTGAGGTTCATTAAAATTTACCTCTTTGCTTTATATTCAGTTCTGTTTCAGATAAATTTTCACATAATATACGTTCGACTCTATTATAGGTTAATGCGACTCACGGCACTTTGGAGACACGAGTTATATTATCATAATAATTCGTTTCATGAATTGCAGTTTAATATTTATTGGGACCAATGGCTGATAAGAACTGTACACTAAAGAATTAGTTTCCCCAGGGATGCTCGTAAATTCAACGATCGTTACACAAACAGAATTCGCATTGAACAGTTTGAATTTAAGTTCGGAGAAAAACCATGATCGAAAAAGTGTGCTTTTCATGAAAATGGAAAAACCGTTTCGAGGAACGGAAGGTAAAATTTATGGAAAAAATACGGCTAGAAAAAGCTCTGGTTCAAGGCACTGGCAGGTAGAATATGCTAGAATTTAGATTTTAACACTTGATAGATATAACAATTTTGATGAAATTGTGTTAGGTAGAATTTTACAGGACTGCGAATTCACTGATTGCTGAATTTTAATGACGCAGTCCTGTTTGCCTTAAATAGGATAAGTAATGACTTATCCTATTTAAGGCAATTACAGCAACAGAAAAAAACAATTAAATAAATTACTCACACCAAAAAAAAAGTAGATTCTTTTTGTGTGAGTAATTATGTTTTATTTTTTTTCTGTACCTTTTTCATCGTCACGTAAGTATTCATAAATAAAAATTTAAAAGAATTTCCGGCGTAGTTTGGCCATTGTTAAAACTTTAAATCGTGTCAAAAAATCTCTCATATCCGATTCGATACGATCGCAATATTTGGTTTGTGAAAATATTTAAAATTTTACCGTTGAACGCATGTACAGATATATTTTAAAATAAACGACAGCAATTTTCAGTGAAAAATTTAAGCAGTGCCGTGGACAATGGCCGCGGATCGCAGTGGCATAGCGGTAACAAGTGATAGTCGAGTGACCGGAAGGGCTCGTGCGGATAACGCTCCGGAACGTGTCCGATTCCGGCCGAAGCGCTGCATCGCACGCTTCCGGTTCCGCCGCTGCGCCACTGCCAGCCAGTTTGTTTAATAACCTCCGATAATGAACAATTATTACGTTTCCCGAAGCTGCAACGAATACACTACCTGAAGCTATTGAACAGAGGCTAGACAAGTGACTCTCGCTTCAAAAGCGCTTCGTATTTCTACAACGACTTTCAACAGGATTGACCTAAGCTTTTCGATAGCTTATGTCAGTCCTATAAATGTTTGCCTTTTATATCATCGTTATCGCTGATAGAATGTCACTTTTTCTAGGGCCTCAAAAGGCCTAGACAAGTGACAATCGCTGCGAAAGCGTTTCGTATTTCTGCAACGACTTTCAACAGGATTGACCTAAGCTTTTCGATAGCCTATGTCAGTTCTATAAATTTTTGCATTTTCCATCATCGTTATCGCTTATAGAATGTCACTTTGTCTAGGGCCTCTGGGCATTCACATTAACTGCTTCACATTATTTCTACTTATATGACAACTTGCTGCTCCCCGCGGTTTCACCCGCATAGTCTTGATCCTGTGGAAAATCTTGATAAAAGTATCCTACGTCTTTCTCCAGGTCATGTGCCAAATTCATGTTTAGGTGTGCCAAAACAGCATATATTTATTGATAACTAGCTGACCCGACAGACGTAGTTCCGTCCAAAAAATCATAGAAAATGCACTTTCAGTTTTCCCGCATTTTTCACTTTCCAGGCAACTTTAAAATTTATAAGAACCTGAAATTCAAACTATTACGAACATTTTAGAACAATAAATAGTCAAATCCGTCCAGCCGATCTCAAGTTATGCAACGAACATAATTTCATTTTTATTTTAAATGTAAATTTTCGATTAGCTCTGTTTGCTATTGATAGATTTAGGAAAAAAAATAAATAAATATAATTATTAAAATGAGTTTTAATCGGTAATCGAAGATAATTTATTGGACGTCCATCAATCTGCCTAGTCTTTTCCCAATTATATTGGGGTCGGCTCCCAGTCTAACCGGATGCAGCTAAATACCAATATTTTACATGAAGCGACTGCCTATCTGACCTCCACAACCCAGTTACTGGGTAATACGATACCCCTTGGTATAACTGGTTGATGTAAAGCTTTATAGGAATAATAATTTTATTACATACTAAGATCAATTCGAGTCTAATTCTCTAGTAGCTTAGAGCCCCACGATCCCTTATAATACATACCTAGTCGGACAATTCATAACCCAATAATGCTTCAATTAGCAAAAACCGTTTACCCTTAAATCGAGGCAACAAAAGTCGTTTATAAAGTTGTTTAAATAATTGTCGCCGGGTTCCATTTTAGCTGATTGCTGGCGCAGTCTCTGTGACCTGCCTTTTGTAGTACGGCACGCTTTGTGTGGACGCCTCGCCGAGGCGTTTCGTGTGTGTGCCTCAAATTATCATAATAACTCCTTCATGTTATATCTAGGCATGTACGCTAATCTGAGATTTAAAATAAGGAAAGCTTGCTACATGGGGAAAGTTTATCATTAGAAGTTGTGGTAATAAATAGGTGTTTTTGCAATAGCTTCAAGTTTGGCTTGCCTTTCTGAGAATCGTGGAATTTATTTTGTGTAGGTACAGCATGTTTATTTATGCCGAACCTCATGTTGAGAGATGATTACAGATTCAGTTACAAATTCAGCCATAAAGATGGATCATCCCATAAAACTCAGACGATTCATACATATTCGTCAATTCAGTACTTTTTTGTACACCTTAACACTTGTAACTGATATATATTTCATAAAAACTCCGAGTAGGTGTTCGGCTAATATCGTGTCAACCTAATTACTGCTCATATACCGTGAAAAAACTGAGCACCAAAATTAAAAATTGGTTGCAAAATATTTTTGCGATATTCGCTCTTTACATTGCGCTGCGGCTGAAATGATTTGTCACAAAAAGTAACGTAGCGCTCAAAGGATTTACGTTTCAGTGACAACGCAATAGCAAATAAAAAAATATTGGAAATCGAACAAAACAAAAAGAATGAGAGGAAACAAAATATATACCCCGTGAATTTTTAATAGCTGAAAGCGGATTTTTTAGTTTCAAAACAGAAATTATTTGCCGTAATTCAGAATCACAGCTTCCATAGGAAATCGACTAATGATTTATAATCGGATCAACGTGTCGGAGAAACAAATTGCGGAATCGATCGGTTTCCGCGAGTGGCCATTAGTAAGACTGTTGGAGCACCCTCGTGGTCTCACGCGTCGAGCGTGCTCGAATCAAGTGCTTTGTCTCGCCCTCTCGACTACCCTCGACTATACTCACTACATGTCACAATACTCGATTGTTAGCAGCGTATTAAATTCTGTTTAGACACACCCTTGACAGTTTGTTTGACGACAAAAGATTTCAAGTGGGTGGGACAGTGTTATAATTTTTTATACGTGTGCATTCTCCCCCGAGTTTGGTATTAAGCGATGCACCCAGTTGGAAACTTTGGTACGTGTTCCACCATGTTGATCAGAGGGGAGATTTGCATCAGCTTCTGTAAACAGCCCACGGATCAAAACCCTTTCATAA
This sequence comes from Lithophane ornitopus, assembly GCA_948473465.1. Lineage (NCBI taxonomy): Eukaryota > Metazoa > Arthropoda > Insecta > Lepidoptera > Noctuidae > Lithophane > Lithophane ornitopus. Next base: position 11,565,466 of record OX419622.1, on the reverse strand, counting down.
TTTGTTTAAATGGCTTTTTTCAATAATAAACTGAAAAATGACTGCAAGTACGAATAAGTGCTTACTACTTGATGATGGAGCAATGAATTTTACTCAGAAGCTAAGTGCGTCATTTTTATTGTAGAGCATTTTACAGCCATTCAGCATTTCCGCGATTCTTTGAAGCTCATAACTAATGCACATAAATTACTATACAAGGGTACTTAACCGCGAAAATATGCAAAATTACGTGTAACGTGCAGCGCGAGCCACATGTGGAAGTTATTAGGAAAAGTGGAAATTGCAATAAGGGCGCTTTTAGAGCTCATACATGTTCATTCACGCACCGTGGCACCACGAGTGACGTACTCCTATATTGTGCACTGTTTAATATTTAAATAACTCACAATTTTATTTTACTCACAAATAAACATGAATGGGAAACCTTTGCTGCTCAGAGCAAGGAGTTCGTTCCGTTTATTACCTTTCCTCGAGTAGGTTGTATCGAAGTAGTCCACGATGAGACCGCTTAATACAGATAAGGCACGCCGCACTACACAGTAAAGGGGATGTACAAAGCAAGCTTCGAGGAAAATGCATCCACTCCCAGTAATGGTTATTTGATTAATACCACAGTTGCTGTAATATAATAGATAGAGAGTGACTGATAATCCGTCCAATAATTAAGAGCCATTATTAATGAACCAGTTCATAATCTCCACTTTAACTTAATTGGAATACATTTAATTAAAGTTGTTCTTACGGGAATGAAGCGATGGCGAAGTTGTATATTTACCTACAATTTAATCTATTCTTTATTAACAGGCTATCAGTGTTTTATTTAGTCATTACCTACTGACAAAATAGCAGTGGTCATGTGCTGACATAATGTGAACATAACTCCCACCACTCATTTAGCTCAGATAATTGCACTCAACGGCCCTTTTAAGCGAAATGCACCACATTTATTTGTAATTTAATTGTAGTGGAATAAAACAAACATACTGACATCGTCGGTCGGTTAATTGCCACTCGATATTATACAAGAATCGCGACACGGCCACTCGAGGTAGTTGTCGAATGTATTGTGTGCACCACTGTACCACTTCACAGCAGTGCTTTTGTGATCGTATATATGCGATATTCGTGGTATAACAATGCAATCAGATTATTGTTTTTAAACAATCGATGGTACTGGTCGTATTCGACGGAGGATCAATTGCAGCTCATCCAATTTATTTTTTATTCTAAAAAGCCGAGTGCTCTTGATGCTTTTTTGAAAGGCTTGCTCTTAATTGGACAATATTATTCGAAAATAAAGATAGAATTAAAAATATTTTATTTGGGACACGCACAGGAAATACAAACAGTATTACAAACTAAAAAGGAGCATCTAAAACTAAAACAATAATATTTATGTTTGTAACAGAAATGTATTTATAGCAGTACATTGCCCCGACATTTTTCTTTTGCTAAGTAGCCTTCCGTCAGGTTCGTCAAAGTAAAAACTGGAGTGAAAAATTAGTCCTTTAAGAAACAGTTCCCTTTACCATACACCTCTGAAAGAATGTGGCAAATTGCGGCGCATGTAGTGCAAGGGCTGTACAAAGGGACATGAGAGCCCTTGGTGGCAGCCCTGGGTTGCCAGCGGCGTAGCGAGCCCCTACCACGATTTATGCACGCGCCGTAATCGATGTATTAATGTCTGGCAATACCGGCAATTATGCGTGACACTTTATTTATTGACTAGTGCCCGCCCGTGGCGTGGGTCGGTTGGTTTTATTGCATTTACGTTTTAAAGTTTGCTTGTCGCTTTTGGAAAACGGGAAAAAAAAAACTTAAATATGTATAAAAGTGAGTATCTTCCCACTCATTTGTTCTATGTACTTACATGAATAATTTGAAACGATGAGTGAGTTAAGCATGAGTTACAAAATAGCATGTTGCCAATAAGCTGGAAACGCGAATACTTCATATCCTTATAATCACCATCATCTTAATATACTTTTAGGCATAAAATGGTAAAAAATCACATTTATTTCGTTCCTTTACGGTAGGCAAAGGCAAACCTGCAGTAGACAGCCATACAGCCAGCGAGCGATGCATTCGAATCATTCGGACGATTGAATCGATTAATCCGGCGCGTTGTTCGCAAACAGCCTGGTTGGGCGCCCAGTCGCCGTCGCGATGTGACACGCATGGCCACCTTCGATGGAGCTTTGTCGCTTCCTGCATGATTTACTGTTCGTATTGCGGATAGCTTACCCCTTTGGTCTAAATTTTCAGGCCCTTTACTGTATCTCGAACGTAAACTACCGATGAGTTTATCTCGATTAAGAGGAAAATTTCAGCACACTCCTTCCTTACCAGATGATTTGAAGTTACCTACCCGACTACTTAGGTAGGTATATCGGATGAAAACGTTTTCCCTTTTATTGTAGGTCTTATTTCCATTGCGGATTAAGTACCAGTTAATCGAGTGTCGGTAATCGAGAGTAATGGTTGACAATCAATGAATTTTAGTCTCGCAGCTGTTCTCTGTCATGCTGATGATATACCTACATATTATAGCGCAACCATGTAAACTCACGGAGCGCAACGTTGTAAACTCACGAACTTGCATGGATGATCAGTTTATTGCAATTGACAATTTTTACGTGAATGATACACATTGATGCGCAAAATGATCGTCTACCAAATGCAATTCAAGTGATTGTCGATATTACCTACTAAAATTGCAATTGATCGTTTCGGGGACCCTTTATAAAAGCTCTGTGCCACATTATGTTCCAATCAATCGGTTCATACAACAAACAAACTGACTCTTACAGACTTATAATAATTTATGAGAATGTGATTAAAAAATCTCTCAAGATAAGCAATGATTTTTTAAATACCTACTTACCTACAAAAAGTTGCAGAAAAAACAAATAAAAAGAAACGATGCGACATATGCGTGTGCAACAATAATGAAATTCCTCCATTGCGCAACTCACATAACCCGATTAATCAAGAAAATGGTTAATGTCTAGCAGCTCCTGTTGTACGGTGGAAATTACTAGCACTAATTAGTTATCTTTTTACACCGTTTGTGTCTTGGAAATGTTTTATACGACATGACACGCCATGTTACAAAAAGTTGTTAGTGACTATGCGCATGACTATGATAGATATCTGTTAGAAACGATAATAGGTAGGTACTGGCTGGCTTTCTTTAGAAATGAATAATTTTCAGAAAGTAAAAAGTCGTAATTTGAAAGTGGTTTCAGTTATTTTTTTACAACTAACAAAATTAATTATTGTTGACTTGGATACCTACATCATAGAGGATTAGCTGTTGCTCGCGATTTCGCCTGCGATCCAGGATGAAAAATAGCCTATGTTTGAGCCAAAGTAACAAATAAACAAACTCAATTTCGCATGGATTCGATCTTTCGCAAATACCTATCAAAACAAAAAATGCGAAAAAATCATAACCCTTCCTTTTGGCTTCGCCATAGTCGGGTGAAAATACAGCAAAGGACAGTTTATTTATTTTAGCAGATTGTCATGTAAAACCTACCTTTATTCTTAGCTCAAAAAGCTCACAAAAATAATATCAAAGCTTCACTACCCAAACAAAACTCGTTTACTAACAGTCATGAAAGTTTGATGAAACGTACGCAATATTCAGTAGTTTCAGTAGTTAATCGCGACACTTTGCTGGTACTACAGTCATAAGTACTGATAGTTAATTTACCAGGAATGCATGAATAGCTGAGCGTGTGATTCTGAAGCGCCTGCAGTTGGCTCAAGAGGTTCATTTGAAATTCATATAGTAGACGTCACGGCTGTAGAGAGACTGAATGGGCCATGGGGTTGATGTTTTTTAGCGTAGTTTGAGGCTATAAGTATATATATACATTATACGTGATCATTGTTTAATTAGTGGTAAGTTCCATCCATGTACTCATGACTTTAATTTTGGATTGGAAATCTCTATTGAAGCGGGGACGGCGAATGTTAAAAATTATTTGGTGGGTTCAAATAATTTTTAACATTCGCCGTCCCCTGACGCGATGACGCTTGGATCAAAATATTGTAAACTTAGGTACCTATATTCAACATAAAGGGCCAATATATTATTTTGTACTTATTATGTGTGTTTGTTTTAAAGGCATTTATGTATTATAACAGCGCCTGTGTACCTAGAATGATTTTCAATTCAAAAGAACTATACCCCATTTGAAATAAGATTAGACATTAAAACAAACCCTTTTACAGTCCGTTCAACCGATTTTGACTTCTATATCGTAGGCTATCATTAAAAGGATATCATTAAAAGCAAAAAAAGTTACACAATACCAACTATCTACTGCGGCTGCCATTTGTCATGCCACCAACGCAATAGAATTCAAAATCGGTTGAACGGAATGTAAAAAAGGCTTATCTATACGTCTAATCTTATTTCAAATGGAGTATAGAGAAAACAGCGAGATATTTTTTAAGCCGAAATAATGAGAAGCAGAATAATTAACGCTTAAAACTGCACCACAATTATTCCGGCATCGAATATTGATCGGGAGGATGTGAATTTGTATTGACCGCAGAGAAGTAAAGGCTCGTGCAAACAGACGCGATATCGCGGGCGCGACAGGCTGCGGTACCTTTGCCGACAAAGGTACCGCTGCCTGTCGCGCCCGCGATATCGCGTCTGTTTGTACGAGCCTTAATGCGGCGAATACATTGCCGCCACTTTGTTTCAATTAATTAATAGGATTTGTGGGAAATTAATGGGAATATTAAAAATAAATCATGCGTCTATCCATGTGTGAGCCGGGAAAATTGGAAAAGCTTGGAACCCTGGTAACAGCCGGGATTAACGATGGTACGCAAAAAATATTAGGAGTTTAAGCGATTAATTTTGTATTCATAAAATATTGATGTTTACCCTGTGTTATGAATAGGTATCATGTTAGTCGTAACTGAAACTTCTAAACATAATTCGGGTCTCCGAAAAAAAATGCGTAACTAAGTGAACATCAGAACGGGCCAAAAATATCGTCGCGGAAATAAAAATATCAATGAAATCCCACATGTCATTTATCCAAGACATTGTCGCTTCGTTGGAGGTTGACTCAGTGGACCACCCATAGCGGCTTAGCGCGGATTCTTCTCTCGCTTCGACGTAAATAAAGCGTTGCCAACACTATACACTTTTTCAGCATAACAGCCTGTGATAAATAATAACTGTTCAGTAAATATTCACATGACATTCGCGTTTAATATTCTACGCGTTAGCTTTTAGTCTGAAAGTTTTAATAGTCTATCGCAGTATGTACTCTGTTATTTACAGGTTCAATGTATCCTTTATGAACTTTTGAGCGATAGAACAAAGAACAACGAGTAGCGGCGATCCACGTTCCAGCTTTTAATAGAGTTCTGGGCTACCATTAATAATTAGACTCATTTTCAAATGATAAACATCTAACAACTTTTGAAAGTTTTGAAAAATGATCTAGATGGATCATTTTTCAAAACTTTCTGTTGGTTATCAGAATGCCGTTTTCATTAACATCATCTCATTGCTATAAAATTCATTGATAACTGTAAATACCAGTTCAGCCACAGTTTTCCATTCTCAGTCGATAACTGAGTATTACCGATGTCTGATCTTCCGCTGAGCACTGGAAATAGCTCCATTTTTCAGCATTTTCGTTTACCCCACCATTAGCGAGATACCCACAAACCGCTCGCTTCGAAAGCAAATAAAGATTTGGAATACCTTGAAACTTTCCACGGATTTAAAACCAATCACAAAGACATATTGGACGGAGATTCTGACTGTTTATTTAGGATTAAATCTTCGGAACGCATGATTTGTTTTAATAATGAATATTTGATTGGATTCATACGATGAATATGGATCGACGTTGCGTAGTTGGAATTATTAGGCAGATTTTTTTGGCTTTGGCAAATATTCGTGTTACAAGCCCGATGGAAAATGCAAAATTTTTGACGAATATTGATAGACATATTTATCGCAGCAACACGAATATTCGATAAGGGATATTAATATTGGCACTGTATCGGCAGCCTATGTGAAGTAGGTAATATGTATCTACCGTAATGTATTGCTCAATGCACAGCCCGTTACAGGCCACCGTCGGAGCGGCTAATACAGCTGGATACTAATGCCTGCTTGCCTAAATCTACTGTATTAGGTACCTATGTACAAACGTTGTACACTTATGTGTAAGCGTCTTAAAATATTTATAACAAGTGTCTACAGATAAACATACGAAAGCTTACGTATGATGCTTATTTACATTGTAAATTACAAGTGCGACATTCACAGCTATCTCAAGAAAGCGCACAGAATCCTCCAGCTTCTTCCAGAGCAACAGAGGTGACATTTCATTTAAAATATCGCCGCGTCGGTGATCCAGCGTTACTGTATTTACATAAGACACTCGTATTCAGCAAATTATGCGGGTATTCCAATGTTTTGATCGCGGAATCCAGATGGAGCCGGTATAAATCTCGCTTTGAGCTCGGCCGGCATTCCTAGCAAGTTACCGAACAACAGTAATGAAGGTTTAATCTGCTAAATTCCTGCATAATCCGCTGGGATCTCGGAGACTCGGCTTTGCTCTCTACCTATAATTATAACTTTAGTTGAACGTGTCTTTATTAATTCGTAAGCAGATGAACACAATAAGGATTTCGCGTTAAGTAACGTTTAATTGTAGTGAGAACATACGTTTACATTATTTTGTCCCTTGTGCTACATAAATATACCTGCTTAATTACCTGAAGACAATGAACAGAATCCTGCCGGATAATGAAAAAAATCCCGGCTTTATTTTAAGAAAAATAAGGAACAAAACGAATTCCATAAAATCTAAATACTTAATCGCATAAATTAAGTCTATTTCAAGAGCAAACAATAAGTCCATAATTTCGCATCTCATTAGCGCGCCTTTCTCAAATTCACAAAGATGTCGTAATAAATTTTAATACTTTTCGTAGCGGCCATTACAATTTGCGCAAACGACATCGCATTACACGAGGTGGCTAAAAGCACATTTTAAAAGGGCGTCTGAATAATTCCACCAGGACTTGTACCGGGACTACCGACTGTAGTTAGGACACTCCGTTCTTAATGACTACGTATTGTTTTAAGGAACTCTGAAATGTAGAATAAGGAATTAAGTTTAACTTTGTTTTATGAGACACAAAGATAAAAGGTTCTTTTTTGATGATATTAATTCGGTTTCGTTTTCTTGCGCTGGAATACTCGCCACGGAATTTTATTCATTTTGCAACAACCTGGTTTTAAAAGGGCATTTTAAATATATCTAATTCATTCTTCTGCTTATCATTATAATAGTCTTACCTTTTACCAGAGACATTATAATCTGCAAAATGGGAGCAGTTCAGGAAGCTAACAGCATTTACGTAGCTCATTTAAACCCTTATGTACATTTTAAAAAACTGTGGAGCTTGAATTTATTGTAAAAAAAACAAAATACATTGCTCGTGAAATATTCAGTGGAATCATAAAAAATAATTATTTACATGCATGTACAGTCACGGACTTTAATTGATAAGCCACCTGGCACTGTTAGTATTTTAGCCGAGTAATGCAAATCGGGTTTATTCGGTTCCCGACACGGAAATTCATTATGTCTTCGTATTAGTAGAAGAAAATTATATTTAATAACTTTACCGGTTGGCTAACCTGAGAGCCAGAACTACAAACTTGACAGCAGAGTAACGACTCAAAGTCAACCAATTGTAGGTCTAGCAACCGTAACCTAGAGACGATTGTTTAAGCGTAGCGATAGTAACGTTAGCGTACGGAGAAATATTAATAGTCATTTCGACAACTTCGAAATTAACGTCTCTGACATCGACATTTCAACTGTCACTGTCTTCAGATAAGTTTTCAGAATAATCGAGTTAATGAGCTCTGATTCAAAGGAGGTCAGTATCAAATAGATTGGATAAACTTAATGCAACATTTTATTTATTTTTATCATTGAGAACTTATTAGTCAACCTCTATGGTTATGACTATTTCCGATTATAAGTAATTTATTTGTCATCTTGTTTACGAGCGCGCGGTTTGAGTTCGTGTTTAATCGTGTAATCTCGTGAATGTATGAAACTGTAAAATAGAAAAGGTGGCTTATCAATTAAAGTCCGTGACTGTACCTACTATAATTATAAATAATACAACTCATGAATAGTGAATTGGATTTCGACATATACCTAAGTACCTACTATTTATAGTAGGTACTTTAGGTATATTATTATTTTAAATCTGTAAAAGTAAAATCAGTACTTATTATGTACTTAGGTATTTTTATGCATTGATTGCGTTTTTTTAAATAAAAAAAATACTCTGTTGTTTTGACCGGTGTACAAGTTTAGAGAACATAATTATCATCGTAAGCCTAGTTGCTTTTTCGGTATCGGCCACCAATTGAAGCGGCTGAATATTAATATTTATTTCAAGCTTCAGACTACCTGTAAGGACTTCTTAGATTTACGAGGTACGGAGGATTCTGCCAGGTAAGCAAATTTCTGATACAGTTTTCAAAATTCGGTGACGAAATGCCAAATTTTGGCACGTAAACTTGAAACGTGTAAGAAATACACATATTAAAACAAGTCACAGAACCCCATCGATTAATAACCAAGGTCTATTTCATGGCCCATCTGTGTCCTTGTCTATGGCAACACCTTTGGAGAGAGCATTTAGATAATTGCGGGATAGGCGCGGTACTTTGTTGGTCGCCGCTTTTGCAGCGCTGTGGTGCGCTTTGTGCTCCATAATAACTGGCGTTACATTGTTCGATGACAGCTGTGACACGCCTGTGGTCGATCTGCGACGCCGACGCACGTTTGCGTTGCGTGTTCATTAAAATAATGACGCGGTCCTGCAACGTGTGTCACGTTTTGATTGGTGCACTTGTTTGGGTATTTGCTGTGGCATGATTTTAATGTGGATGTTTTGTTTTGGGAATGGATTAATTACTTAGTGTTAAAACTATCACAGTACATAAGATTTTATTTAGCTCGTCCCGCCCTATCTTCAAATATGGTTCTGCCCATCATCCATTGCGACAGAATTTTGTTGTTGAAGTTTGTTTAAAATCGGACTAGCGGAGTTTGCTGCAGTGTTTAGCAAAGTTGTGTTTTAAGGCATAACTAAGTTAAGAAAGTGAACAATTGCATTTTATAAAGCATCTACGTTTCTAAGGGAGCAAACAGCAACCCATCAGCGAATGCCAATAAATACTTATAATCTTCGCTGAATAAGTAGCACTCAATGATATCTCTGCCGACGACACAAGGGAAATAAGCGTGATATTCTATTTACAGCCAACACAGCTTTATGTGGCAGCTAATCAAGCGGGAGTAACGATGGCAGACATCAAAGGTTTCATAACTTCTTCACTGCGCTCGACGCTTTCAGGATTAGGTATACATAAATATCGTATTCTCTTTTGTGTGCAGTATCGAAATATTCTCTCAATTTTAAACAGCTGTCAAATTGTTTGAATTTAGGCTTTAAAGGTGTGAAAGGTTGGCGCTTAATGTTTTATCTACACCCATGCTATAAATCCTCTATAAAAGTTTCTGAAACAGTCAGCTTATTGCGAACTTTAAAACACTGGTTGTTTTAATGTTGTCATAGTAACCATAATATCATCCAAACGGGTGTTATAATGTTGTACTAAATTTCATAATACAACTCATTTCAAAAAAGAACATTGTAATGCAGGCGCGTTTCACTATCAAAACACCGTAATTTAAAACAAAAAACATCTATGTTATTCGGCAAAAGTATATATAACGAAATTAAAAGGAAAACTATCACCGCTACGTAGGCTCCACAAGTTACCGAGTAATAATCGACCAACTTAAATTTGCAGTTGTAAAAACATGTTCTCTCATACATTCTGTATCGGAAAACAAGTTTTTCAACTACAATGTTAAGTTTGTTTTATAAATTCATCCCAACTACGGGACCCTTCATTGTGCGTGGTTCGACATGCACTTGGCCGGTTTTGTTGATATTGGTATTGAAAAGTAACTTTTATAGAGGATTCATATCATGGGTGTAGATAAAGTCTTGTAATAAGTATGCAACTGTAAATAATTAGGTATTAAAACACTCATGTGATACTATTATCACATTCGGCTTCGCCTCATGTGATAAACACACATTCGTGTTTTAATACCCCTTATTATATAACATTTGGATAAATAACAATTAACTACTCATAAGTATTTTGTTTGCAACTTTTCATAAGCAGTTTTTCTGTGCCACTCATACTTGAGCTTTAAATGATAAATAAATGATAAATGATTTATATCTGTAAGTAGGTTTGTACAAACACTTTTACACGTCAATCACATTTTTAAAACTAGATTTGGTCGGCGTTTCCTGACTACTCTGACAAGAAAGGCCAAAACCAACTCAGAGGTCACAGTCCAGACATAATCTTGTTCAGATCATGTGAAGACTATGTAGATTGGTGTCTGAAATGGTCTTTTGAGGAAAGAACCACACAGATTGAGTGGACCTGTCCAGTCAGTGCACGCATTTGTCAGTAATGGTGGAGCTCAACTCAGAATTTAAGGAGCTCAACGCATTTAAGGAGCTCAACGCAATTAGGTATACTTGTTAGTTCTAGGTGCCTTTGTTTATGTTGTCAGTATTTTCCTAACTACAATATCGAATTGCAGGATTCATTTTACAAAAATAACGTGACATCTATCTATTTTACGTAGTTTATTTCACAACTCAGGATGGACTGAAGCTTTAATTTTCCGGTGTGAAAAGCACTCTACGCACTACTAATGCTTGTTTTTCTGTAAGCTCCGAGTTACCTTTGCTAAACAAGAAAATGAATTCGAAATTTTTGGTCCATACAGATGCTCGACTCAATTTACATTGCTACGGAACGGAATGGAAGCGAGTTTTTGTAACTAATGAAAAATGAACTTTATGTCAATTGTGTACCTAACGTACAAACTAGGATACGAGTTTGAATCTCACGGCCGGAATTATCGAGAATGCGCGAGAATTCTCCAAAAAACGCGCGACCTGTTGTTTGGCTAATATCTAATAGTTTGTACGTTACACTATTAACATAAAGTTCATTATGCTTTGTCAAAAAATATCGCTTTCGTTCTATTCCGCCGGAATGTAAATAGAGCCGAGCATTTGTGTGGTCCAAAAAAAATTTCGAATTTATTTTATAAATTGAGCCTTTAGCTTATTTATTTTATTTATAGTGTGATGACTATTAACAGAGGGCTATTCCCGTAATTTTTTAAACATTCGTTTCTATTCTTTCTGTCTCAATCTTTAACAAAACCTACATTTTGGACAAGTTTTGACATTAAAAATGCGCGTGGATACGCGGGAATACAAATATATCCGCTCCGAATCGTCACCGCTCTCTCAGGCAGGCGGAAATCCCACTTAAATAATTAAACAAATGTAATTGAACTCCGCGTCGATAAGTTTTAAAATGAAAATCTCTTTCAGGAATATAAGAGATATCAACAACAGCACAGTTTACGGCTTCAGATACCAATAAACTGTAAATGGATCGTAAATATTGGAAAGCGTAAAATTTTTAATCTTCGTTGAAGAGGTGGGTATTCTTACTCTGTTTGCTTGTTACGATTCGATCGGATTAGTGCTTATTTCATTTTAGAAATCGGGTTCTTGTTTGTGTTATAAACGATCGGTTTCATTTGTGTGTGCATGTTCTATCGGTGAGTAATCATATAATCTGACGCAACCAACATAAAGTCATTCAAAAGGTGGTATCATTTGGCCCTCTTTTGATTTTCAGAAGAATTTAGTGTTCAAACGTCAATTGTAACTATTCGTAAATGCGCTGCTACTGAGAATTACTGATGAAAAAACTCAATAACACTTTGCTCGACCTGAGTATCGAATTTATGACCTCCATGCTCAGAAATCTCGCTTGTGACAACGAGGCTCTAGAACGTTTATAGGTCGCTCATAATTAGTGTTGTAAAACAACGGAGGCGCATGAAGGCACAGCCAAAATCGAATAGGTACTCACCCCTAAGCATTGGAATCGGTTCAGTTCAGGCAGCATGCATCTGGATTTTTAAGAGTACAATACCTACATGTTCCGGGCCATTGGGTGCGATCGATTTGTGGGACACCCGACTGATTTCCCTTCCATTGAGCTCGCTCGTTCCGCTGTCCACACGCCGTCGTAAATAAAATGCCCTGTGACTACTAGCATTATTTATATGTGTTCATATGATGTGTTGGGGTTGTCGCTATTTGTGAGTGGGAAGGGATGATGTGAATATAGTGTTGTCTATTGGTTGATAGCTGGGTTATACAAATGACAGTTCGTTTCTTTAGCTTATGTTCTTAGAAAATGTTTACAAAAATATCTGAATCTAGATTTTAGTATGCACATTGTTGTCTATGCTAGGAAAAAAATCACCGTTTTGAATCTTCTGCTTGCTTTTCTTTTATGTTGATGACGTTGCACTGCAGTAGGTAGGTAAAGATCTCTGCTTATATCCTCATGTTTGTTTATACAGAGTGTTCCTTTTCATATCCCTTAACTCTAGGCCATAAGGTATTAATGAGACCATGTCAAAGAATCATCTGGTATACCTATAAATTATTTTTCAATATTTCTTTTTTGTTTTCATTTTTCATACAAAATAATTTGACAAATTCACGATTATTTATGTAAAACATGCTTACATAAGTGAAATAAAAAATAATAAAAAATTCTGACTATTTTTGCCCATAAAAAAATATATTTTAAATATGAATGATTGGTTTGAATGAAAATGATTTACTCGTACTTATCAATGAATACACACATCGAGAGTCTTGTGATATGTTATCTTCGAAACTATGGTATTTTTGGACACACTTGAGTTCTAGGATTTTTTGTATTACTTTACGAATCCTAACTAATATTATAGGTAAATGCGAAAGTGAGTTTGCTTGTTACGCTTTCACGCTAAAACGGCTGAACTGATATAGATTAAATTTGGCACATGGGTAGACCATGACCTGGAGTAGGACATAGGATACTTTTATCCCAATATTCTCACGGGATCGAAACCTACGCGGGTGAAACCGCGGGGCGCAGCTAGTAGCATATAACTTTAGAGTTATGGGAAATCAAAAGGAACACGTTGTAAAGGCGCCGCTCAAAAGCAACAAGTTACGTGGCACGCTTCGCTTTATGAAAACTTAGGCGGTCTCCACTGGCCACCTACGATTGCGTGGCAGGCAAACAAATGAACCGCGAAACTACGTGGATAACCTCTCCGTGCACATCCTAGGCACTGGACGCTCGTGCAACTTAGTAACTACACCTACAATTTGTAGGCATGTACATACATGTATTGCCCATCCAATATGTCCATCAGGGGGCGCCTCGTTTGTATAATAATAATTGGAAATCGGATTATGTCGCATGCCGCGTCGGAATGTTTGCTTTCATCAAGTGCTCACAGCCAATTCTGCTGTGCTAACAACACGTTTTTAAATATAAACAGTGCAACAGTGTAGTAGTATGTCAGCTTTGTATTTTTTTGTTACCGACTGACCCTGTTGAAATACTTAATATGGTATGAGTAGCTTATGTCAAATATAGCGACCCGCCCCAGTTTTGCACGGTTTCTGCGACTTGACAAAATATAGAGTTTCTTTATTATACTCGTATGTAAGTTTAATATAAATCTATATACCTAAATAAACATGAAATGCTATTCGTTGGTAAGCGCATCACTTTAGAACGGCATGACAGATGTGGAAAAGTTTCCCGGTTTTTCAAATTAGGGAAAATCCGACCGTCCTGATTTCTATGGGATTTTTGTATGAATTATTGGACAGGGCAATGTTTGTCGGGTCAGCTAGTTTATTTTAAACATAAACATGCGTGAAAAGCGAATATACAACGTGCCGCTACAATGGCGACATTAATTTAACACACGGGTAGGGCTAGTAGCCAGTAAATATAAAAATTATAATAAAATAAAATAATTCGTAAATTGAAAATTTTACATTTTCAAACAAACTAAATAATAAAAACATAACCAAAATTGAGAACACTCTGTGTAAAAGATTAATTCATGGAGCTACCTACCAGCTGGCTTACGTTCTATCGCTTTGTCGGCATAATTTTTAAGAAATTGCGCGGCTTTTCTTCTATTTGCCTACGTATGATCCGTGACCCCGGCAAATGACCTCTTCGCTACAGTTCTTTAAGTACAGGTTGCTCAAAGATGGTAATTTAGAAAATGGTAAATAAATCAGTAAATAATAACGTTTAATGAAATTTAAATATTTTCATTAAATGATAGATCAGATAGTAAACGCCGACCTCATCTAGTTTTAAAAATGTGTTTGACGTGTAAAAGAGTTTGTACAACTACAGAAATAAATCATTTATCATTGATCGAAGTACTGAAAATTGATAGGTAGATACTTCTGAAAGTGAATTGAATTTAGGTGTGTCAGCGACCTTCTGCTAGGCAATGGTCTGCCCCATAGCCTTTTGCACTCCTCTGTGTATTGCCTTTTCTGGCCAATCTCTCATGAACGACTGCGTTTCCAGCAGTGAAACAAAACACTATCAAAAGTCTATTAAAATCGGTTTATTGACTTCCTTTACTCATAAAGTTTAATAGCTGCACGGTTAACAAACAGTAGGTATTGCTGTTCTGTAAAAATCTCACCCTGAGAACTTAGGTGAAGTGAGCGTGGAGTGAGCTGTCATTGTCATCGATACCTACTGATACTAAGGCAGTGACAGTTCACTCCATTTCACGGTGAGATTTTTACAGAATAGCACAACTGGTCACTTTAACCCTGGGGCCACATTGTCGCGTTATCGCGAACTTTAATTTGCGCACTCTCTGCTCCTCAGCGAGACGTCGAGCGGTGTGCGAGGGAGAGCGCGCGACGTTAAGTTCGCGATAACGCGACAATGTAGCCTCGGCATAACAGCAGCGAAGTACCTACTGTGGGTAAAGAGTACACTCTCCGGCATGTGGTTTTGAACTTGGTGGTGCAGCGCCGTACTGCCAAATATATTGTAGTGGTAATTCACAGGCTGTAAAATAAAATCGGCTTACATATTAAATGGAATTATGACTTGAAATAAAGTAGGTATTTCAAGTGAAATGAACTTCCTACTAGAACACTCGGAATAGAGTGCATATTAGGTTTTTTTTTTTTTTTCAAAGCTTTGTCTTTTAATTCAGTTGTTTACATCGATCACAGTAGGTAATTGTTAAAGAGATTTTACTTAATCCTAAACTTCACGCTAAAACGGCTGAATGGATTTTGATGAAATTTGGCACATGGGTAGACCATGACCTGGAGAAGGATATTGGCTACTTTTCATTCTAGATCGCAGAAGAAGTCGCGGGCTACAGTCAGTGTCAGTGCCGTAATTAGCCTTTTATGCGCCCGGTGCGAGCTGCTTTAACCGCGCCCTTGAAATATTTTCTAATCATAACCGCTTCTGACAATAAAATGGATTGTCTATATTTCTATAAAAATAAATCTATCATCCAAAAACTAAGTTTTTGTAAACTGGCAAACCGTAAACCTTACTTAAAGATTTACTTTACGCGCTTTCTTCATTGCGAAGTTCTGGATTACATTGTCATACTACAGGAGCCGTGCTATGTCGCATTCAATCGTCTTTAATATTGATAATATTATTTATTTGTAAGAAGAATATACGCGGACGACGCGACTTCACACGTATAAATAGTAGGTATTGTTAGTAGCCCTGGTCTTGTCATTTCTGCGCCCCTCCAGGGTCTGCGCCCTAAGCCTGGGCACCGCTGGCACCGCCCTAGTTACGGCACTGGCTACAGCTACATAATTTCAAATACTGCTGAAACAAACAGATAGTTGAGTCGCAAATTCGCAATCACAAATGAAACATCCTCCACTAACTGACAAATTCATAATACATCTCCGTAAGCCGTATACAATCCGATTGTCATCAACTCATCACATCACTCCAGCTTGATTACAGTACGTACGAGAGATACACGTTTTCGCACGGAGCCGGCTGCTTTGCAAGTTAATAACCTGTTTGGCGTCGTTCTAAAGGCTACATATTCACAATGGTGGGGCCTGGGCGTCCATCAGGAATCGGATTTGTGTGGAGAGCGGGTCATGCCGCTAGCGATAATGGAAAACGGATTACCGCGAACTCTCTAACTAAAGCCTGTGATCCGTTCATGTAGGTCGGCTATGTCTGTCGACGGAATTTGCATTGAACCCTTTATTACTGATGTTGTACGTCTTGGTGGTTTAAATGTTTTAGACTGGATGTGGAGTTACGTAAAGATATTTTTTAATCTAGGTAGGTACTGTTTTACTTCTTTCGTATTTTATTTTATAAACATAAAAACACCTGCTATGTTTCGTTTCGCTTGTAAGGACTTCTGTCTTTTTGTTAAATATTAGTGTGAGTGCAAGGGTTGCATGTTCAGACAGTTCAATAAACAGTATACAATTAGCACTAACACTAACTAAAAATACCATTCCGTGTCAACTTCATGTGAAAATGATGTTTAATCGCATTCTTTTAGTTATCACTAGCCAGGCGGGTTCGATACCCATAAAAATATATACTAATGTCCACCACTGCAAATCACTTCAGCGCTATGATATATGAAGCTGTTTGTTTGAACGCGCTAATCCCTGGAACTACCAGTCAGATTTGAAAAATCTTTGCATTTAATAACCCAATCATCCTGTTTCTGTTAATCGTTAGAAGATGATAGATCAAAATTATGTTTTAATCTGGTTTTAATACGTTACGTACCTAATGAATTTCAAATATAGAACCCCAAGTTCAAATATAGAACCTAACATACTGAACAGATCCTTGTCGCCCTACAGATGGCTTAAACTATGAGGAGCGGGTCATGTGTGGTTGTCTCCTACTTATGCATAAAATGTCTGAATATTACCTACCTACGTACAACCGGGTACACTGAGAAATATATTATGTCGTTGGTACGCGATTTATGTCACGAGACGTTTTCTTTGAAGGGTTTAAATATAAAGTAGGTGTGGGAGTAAATAGGTGCCTATTTAGAAATATAATTTAACGTGGAAGATGCGAAGAGCGTGCATTCTGAAAGTTTAAAAAAAAATATCTTACGTCGGAAATATATAGCGTACAAATAATTCGCTTTTTGATTAATTTGGCAATATTACTGTTATGAAATTTCGGTCTCATAATGACTAAAATATTGATTATGAAATACAATAAATACTATATCGTAACACTGAATATTTAGAGTTAAATTTAAAAAAAAAGTATTTGGAAACTTCCCTAACGCCCTTTTTACACATAAAACGGTTACAAAATTAAATTCAGTATTATAATAGATTATTAATATTTTAGGTACCTATCAAAATTAGCCACTGAATGAGAACTACGAACTATTGTATAATGCACTAAAAAATTAGCCACCTAAACTCGCGACAATCTAAGAAGTCCGTTTTGACGATTCGTTCTCGTACATGTAATAAATCGTTAAGTCTTGAGAATCAGTTTTAGGCAATGTAGATAAGTCGTCGATTACAAACTCTCTAAGTATGTTCAATCGCAATGCCTCGAGAATCAGTTTAAGTATAAGAAACAATTTTTTTTTCATCGCTACTCAGAGGAGTTTTACAGCTGTCAAAACGGACTTCTTAGATTGTCGCGAGTTTAATGAGAACGAGGTACGAACTATTGTATAATGCAATCTGCATTATATTACATTATATAATAGTTCGTAGTTTTCATTCAGTGGCAAATTTTGGTACAAACAGAAATGCAGTAAATAATAAATTGACATTTATGTTGCTTTGCCCATAATAGTTTCAGCATTCATAATTTGTTAGAGTCAGTAATAATAGTTCTACCATTAGTGTCAAATGCATTCAAAACATCATTTATTGTAGAGAATCTATACATAATATAAATGAAAGTCGCTTTTCGCGTTTGTCTGTATGTCCGCGTTGTTCTTCTAAACCACGCAACATATTTTGATGAGGTTTTCACCATCGTTTAGAGAATTTATTCCGGAAGGTTTATGAGTATAATAACGTTTAATTCACGGATATCGAGTTGATATTAAAGTTATAGTTAACTAAGAAATCTCGATGTTTTATCAAGTCGAAAAACCGTGTGAAACAGGAGCGGGTCGCTAGTTGGTACCAACAATTTTGTGGAAAGTAAAAAAAAAGTTTGATTTACCTTATTATACCTTATTATTTCTTTAACAATTTACATTGTGTTATGTTTATAAATACAGAAATCTAACTAAAAGTCTTATACTAAATTAACTAAAGAACTAACTAACTATGAATTTAGTTCATTTCATAGAATAAATCATTTTTAATGATTCATCTCTGAAATAGGTTATTGCTTTAATAGACAATCATTGTAGTCCGAGGTTAGATATTTACGTCATAATAAGTTGATATTGGCATACAAAAGACTCTTCTCTCGAACCTGCAAGAACTTTATAAAAATAACCCATGCAAGAATTGCAAGAATGACACCGAGCTGCCCGTATTATCTTGCGTGGTGTATTATTCGCCTTTACCACGTGGCCACGAGCTACACGCTCAAGCGACATGTCTTGCTGCGGAGAAAAGAAATGAAAGAAGTGGCATAGAGAGCATGCCAGGAGTCACCGAGTTGCGACTTGCGGAGCGACAGACGGAAACTGGAACGCAAGTTGCATCGCCTGAGGCCATGTACGGGGTGCCTTGCACTACATGTAGAGCATTTATTTTAATATTAATCAGGAGTAATCTAATATTCTACGCTACACCGGACGTGTTTAATTTTTCCAGTTAACTGTCCATTGTAGCCGGTCGTTATGCGAACGACCCGTCATTGTGTGCCGCATAATTGTATCATATTATATGCATTCGCCACAATGCAGTACACAGGACGAGGCCACAGTATTGCCCATTGACCACAACACAAGGAGAACAGTAGGCTGAGTTAATTATTTATGAATGAGGAATATTCGAAGCGGTGTTGACTTGCCGCGGTGCATTGATTTTGAGCGTTGCGTGCATTGCTGTTTGATGAGTGAATTTGATTTAATGTGTGCGATTTCTTCTACTGCTGTATGTTTTCCAAAGTTTTATCAGAACCCGCCAAATCTATGATGTTGTTTATACGTTCTAGCTACATATTTTCACGTAAAATTATATACATAGGTAATAGCTACCTGCTATATAATATCTATAGGCATCCATCTTGAATATTTAGTTGTTCTACTGTTAGTTGTATGCAAGGCCAGTAGTTTGCGGAGCATGTTTATCACACGCCTTAGATATGCATACAGCGACAGCATTAAAGTGTATTTTTCTTAAATGGTCCTATTTTATACTCTTTCGATTTTGAGAACATGTATTATTCATACGGCATGGCGTTTCTTATCTATACATATAATAAATCTGTAGATGAGGCGTTTCTGTACAATGAAAAAAAAAAAAAAAAACGTAGGTGGAGTGTCCAAGAATAACCAACAGATGCCATTTCTACCATTTTTGGATTTTTTGTCTGTTTGTCTGTTTGTCTGTATGTCTGTTTGTCTGTTCGTTTGTTTGATTGTTCCAGTATCACGTAAAAAGTACGAAATTAATATGGTTAACTTATAAACTCAAATATTGTGTGTAACTCGATGTTTCATTTAGTCTTTGTTTCATCGCAATCGCTTCAAAATATCAAAAGATATAAGAGTTTAAAGTATTCAAGAAGAAATTTTCATTAGGTACGTAATGTAGATACACGTAACGACATCTACTGTCGTAAAATGACACTAGCGTAAAATCAGGTAGGTTTGTGACAACGTGTGTAACACACGATCATAATCATCATATGTTCACATACTTCGCGCGAAAACATAACGCGATACATTGTGAATTTACCCAATCTAAAGTTTGGTTAATTCAAGTTTTCCAAATCCATTGTTCGGTAGTAGTGCCATAGGTGGCGCTATCTATCTTTTAAATCATGATACAAATATTAATCATGAAAAAATAGTGATAAATTTTAATTTCTTAAAAATTGTAGATTTTTACATCGAGCAAAAAGTGAGTAATTAAAGCACGAATGCGCTTACTAAATAAACACGAGTGCATTAATTACTCACTTTAGCAAGGTACGTAATCTACTTTTCTTTCAACTACCAATGTACCTGCTGCGATAAAATATACCTGCTCAAGGTTAACTCAACTCAATCCAAATCAAGTTAGGTCAAGTCAGGTCAAGTCAGGTCAAGTCAGGTCAAGTTAAGTCAAGTCAAGTCAAGTCAAGTCAGGTCAAGTCAGTCATGGAACCCTACGTCTTTTCTACATAGCTTACAGAGTGTTCGAACGTTTTCCCATATATTTTGACAGTATCACTTCGTGCTCGATAGATGGCGTTGTTTATTTTACGTCATTTTCTGAATCGCGGTGTTAAGAGTCTCCGTAGAAGAATGACTTTCGCCGAATTCATAATTATCGAGTATTTGGCTCATTTTGAATTGAACACATAATCCATACTAATCGATGCTTAAAAGTATAAATTCGATAGTAACTCTGTCTGTCTGTCCGTCTGTAATTCTGTATGTTACCTTTTCACGCCTGATCCACTGAACGGATCTCGATAAAATTTGGTAAAGAGATAGATGGCATCCCGGGGAAGAACATAGGCAATAATTTTCTCAAAAACAAATTTAAGGCCCCCCCACCCCCTTAAATTTGTTTAATATAATATAGAGGATGAAAGTTTTTATGGGAAACCTATAATTTTTAGAGTTCCGTAGTCAACAAGGAAGCTTTATAGTTTCGCCATGTCCGTCTGTCTGCCTGTCTGTCTGTCCGCGACTTAGCTCAAAAACTTTTAATCGACCAACTTACATGTGCAGTTGCAAAAACCCAAACATTCTGTATGCGAGAACAAGTTTTTTAACTACAATGTTAACACTTTGAGGGACAATAAACGCCCATAGACGTAATAACAATAAAACTTTGCGAAAGTTTGTTTAATAAAATAATTCATCCCAACTACGGAACCCTTCATTGTGCATGGTTCGACACGCACTTGGCCGGTTTTTTTTTAACTTAGGGCTGTGAAAATTTATGCTTTTTGTAACTAACAAAGAGTTACGTTTTTCTAAAATCATCCCTCATGAGGGTAAAAACCCTTCTTTCCCCTCTTGATTTTAAAATTCACATGTAAGTACTTATTATTGACATTTTTGCGGGACTCTCTTCAAGAGCGTTAAGGGATTGAGAATATAGTCATAGTCCGTATCTTGAGAATCTGTCCACTCAATCAAGTTATTACTACTTGGCTCTTGGCTTGGAACGAAGAGTTTGAGTTTACCAGTGAGTACTTACTCGATAGATGGCGTTGTGCAAATGATGCGATTTTCTTAAGGGGATGCGCCGGTAGCTCGCGAAATTCAAATCTTAAGTTTTTTGCAATTTGCAAGTCAGGTTGTATGTTAAAATGAAATTGTTTTTTCTGTAAATAGGTTATTGGAATCACTTTTACACGTCGTAATAATATCAAAAAATTGTAAAATTAAGCTAGATGAGGTCGGCGTTTCCTATCTGACTACTCTGAGAAGAAAGGCCGAAACAAACTCAGTCTCTTTTAAAGTCCGGACATACCTAGGTCAGATATTGGCATATTGGTCAGGCCCTATGAGGGCCATGTAGATTAGAGTCTGAAATGGTCTTTTGAGGAATGAACCACACAGATTTGAGTGAACCTGTTCTGTCACTGCAAGCATTTGTCAGTAATAGTGGAGCTCAGCTCAGAACTTAAGGAGCTCAACGACTCGACGAAGAATACCAAAGAAAGGACATTTGTGTAGGCCGAATAAAGTTCTCAAATTGCCAGACCATTGTTAAAACTAACTGAGAACGAAAATAGGTATATTTTGATGATTTTCACTTATTCAAAATGTCACAATGCCAAAATGACAAAATGTTAGCAGAGCGAGCAGCTCAATCCCATGCTTTTTGTCTTCTAAATAATCTGAAATTGTATAGTACCCTTTTTTACAAAGTTTGGTTTTAATACAGCTTTTAAATCGTTTAATGGGTAAGTTTCGAATGTTGAATGAACATGATTAAAATATGATTCGCGATCGTAGCAAATAGTAGCTTTACAGAATAATAACCATTAGATACAGGAATACAACTCCTGCAATATTAGTTAGATTAGATAAATAAATATTTGAAACAACTGCGACTCATTATTTAGATCAACATAAAACTTGATACTGACCTGTAAAAAGCAAAAAACATAAGAAAATTTGAATATCGCAGGCTCCCCCAAAGCTTTCGCCTTAGTTTCCATCGTCCATACAATATGCCATAGTTTTTTCATTAATCTTTATACAATATTTTTTCATTAATCTTTCCGACAGTTTCATACTGCTGTCCATACTATCCACACTATCACGACAATATAGATATGGACTACCACTAATATATAAAGTTACTGGCTGTCTCATGTCTGTTACTTTTACGCCGTAAAGCCTAGGTCGCCTAGACAGACCACGTGGGTTATGGGACATAGGATACTTTTATCCCGGTAGCACATTCCCGTGGGATAATTTCCGACATCCACGCGGGCGAAGCCGCGGGCAAAAGCTAGTAAATAATAAATTATACCTTTTAGTGTGTAATGTGAAAGCTCCTGATATTTTCGTATCGTATTGAAATTGTTTACTAAATCAGCTATTTATGTAGGGCAGAACACACTGTCTATAGCATATATCGGTTATGACGCAACACCAACCAAATGCGCCCCCAAGCCCTGCTTACCAATAAATGTTTCAATCGTAATAGCATTTACGAGCACTTTACACTTACTACAGAATAGCGTGAATTCTAGTTTGAATTGAACGTAATGTAATTAATGACTTATACCGGGTTCACACGGTTCTATATTAGTTTTAATCAACTTGTAAGTCGAAAGCGATTTGAACTCTCTGAACAGACTGTCAATCAAATTTAATTTCAAATTCAAAGTATTTTTTGTTCAACAACAACAGTTGTGCTATTCTGTAAAAATCTCACCGTGAAAACCAAGGTGAAGTGAGCTTGGAGTGAACTGACACAATAGTTATCGATAACAATGACGGCTCACTCCACGCTCACTTCATGAAATTATGGACACAAAGTAAAGCGCCTACCTGGGTTCGAACCCACGACCTACAACTCGTAAGTCCCCTGGCCGTTACTACTGGGCCCACCCGGCGTTGCTTGCTTATCAATAAAAAAAATCTTAAACAATTGTATGTAACAATTGTTTAAGATTTTTTTATTGTTTTTTTCGTTAAATCTGTTTTATTGTTTGTGAAAAGAACCCAATTTAATATATATTTGATTGCCTATTCTAAGATTTAATAAAATATCTTCCACTGAAACTTAAGTCCGGTTGATCTTTTGTACGAAGAATAAAAAGGAATTTTTCTAATTTTCCTAATGACTTATTATAACAGATGGAACTGCGCAAGTCATAAATTATGTTTTATTTTATATCTTTAACCTTCGTTATCATTATTTTACTAAAGATAAGAAACTCCCTGACCTTGTTCACACTTATTCCGTACATAGAAGTAAAACGCGCTCATATCAACATAAACGTTTTTATGATTATTCTATTTGCTTAGATAAGGGGAATACGTAGAGTGCTCAATTAAGTAAAATTACCTCATACGCATAATATATGTGACTTTGTCAGCTACTTGAATATCATTATCATAAAAAAAAGGTACGCGCGTCCGCACTAATAGCTGTATCATGTGATAAAGTTGCGCAAACAACTTTGACCTGTAAACCAAGCACGTAAAGAGGAAAATTCTAGTTTACTTGATATGAATTTGTGTGTTTTCCTGCAGGTCACTGTACTAGATATCAAGAGTGGTCTCGCATCGCCACATTATGTCATAATTAGAAGAAATTACGACGGTATTATAGTGGGAGCGCTAAGAGGATTCAAAATCTCCTTCAGTGTAAGGTATGTGGTTAAAATAAGCTTAGGAACATACAGGGAAATTATAAAGCAGTGTTTAATTTTGGAATTTAATTCTAAAGAGAGCGTGTTTACAAAGCCGTGTGTGCATAAACGAACACGAACAACATTGATGCTGAACACGAACATCGAACAGTTTGTTTGCATGTGCGTACCACTAACGAACATCAAACACTGTGTTCGTCAAAAATGTTCGTGGCGATCTAATTTTGTTGTTCTGTATAGAAATTTGATGCAACCACTTCCAACGGCGAATCCATGGCTACTAAAGAGAGCGGGACGGTTGAGATTGAACACATGTCGAACTGTGTGCGTATGGTGTTCGTGTTCGTGTAATTTACATCTGAAGACACGTACGAACCAAATGTTCCGTGTTCGATGTTCGTGTTCACTATATTTTGTTCGTTCGTGCGTACACGCTTAAGACGTCGTGTTATCCGTGTATATATAAATATACAAGTACACAAATACCTAACAAATGACTGTTATTGACATTAAAATACCGCTTGACTGGCGCCTAAAGCCGTAAACTTCTAAATAGCTCGTCTCGAACTTTGTTGTTAAATAAATATTAATAATCTAGCTATCGAATACAACCAAAAACACTCAGCAAAGTACTGTTGGTTCGCGAACTGCTATAAACATTCGGGGCACGATTTTTTAACGGGCATTGTATTATTTGGTGTGTGTTCTGCTGGCCTAGTACATAAATCGTGTAATGGGTGGTATAAGCAAGCGAGTTGCCAAATAATTCACACGCAAAGTGCTGTAATAGGCTGGGGGAGCGGGCATAAACAATAAAATGCTATAAAAATTCAAAGGTAAAGTGATTTTAGCGTAACAACGAGCAAAAGCTTTTTACGGACCACATTATGATAATAAACGTTCAGTTAATTTTCCATGGTTAGCGTTTTGAGGCACATTAAGATCGATTTCATTGTTAACGCTAATTTTGTGGCTCCCGGACGTATTTATGCGATATTTTCACTTACGACGCGCGTCATAAAATTTTAATTATTATCACCATTATCGCCCGAATATGTTGGAAAAGGACGTTAAAATGAGCCGCTTTTCGTAGAAATTTAGTTCCATAACACTGTTGGAATACCGTTAAAACCCATTTATTCACGGACTACTCCAAAAACTATAATAACTTCTCTAATTTAAACAAGAAGATCATCTGAAATTCTGCGAAAATAAAACACTATTCTTATTGGAACCCTGGGGCTCTTTGATACTGGAGCGCCGTCGACTTCTCATTGTATTACCACTACGTCTTATCTATTAGCATAATTGCCACAATGGACTCTGAGGCCCAAAGAGCCTGTATTTTTAGAACTAAAATTGCTTTACAGAATATTTTTTTGTATTTTAGAACTATTTACCTAGCTGCAAAGTAACGAATATCACTTAGCTGGTGGTATTATTAATAATATTATGTGCGAGTACATTAGGTACTTATCTCTAGCGAATACTACGTTTATTATGTTTTAGTGTTAACCTTATTCTAATAGTAATGGGTTAGTTGATTGTACGGAGTGTCGTTAAAACAACCACTTTATTGCACTCTCCGGAATTCCAACGTATACATGGTTGGCTTTAGTTACTTTTGTTGTAACTAAATAAAGTAAATTCTGAATATATTTTAAGATGTATGTAAAAGTATGTTGATCTAGAGCAGGGGTTCCCAATCTTTTTCTGCCCGCGGCGCAGTGTTAAGTTTAGTATTTTATTACGGCGCCCTACCCTAGCTAGCTATTTGAAAAAGATACAGTCGTAAGAAATAGGTACCTACAATAATAGTAGTTAGATTAGGTAGATAGGAACAACAATTAAAACATCCACAATATGAAATTGAGTTTTTTACAATAAAAGAATTGAAACAGAAAACAAAAAGAAATTTAAAATCTCATTGTGTCATTTTGGTCGAAAAAGAGTTTTACGACGCTATGTTCTTTACCGATGCGAGCTCTCAAAAAAGGTACCCCCCGAATATTTGTGGTTTCGGATAATGATAGAGGATCGACTCACGGCGCCCCTCTTTACTTTATGCGGCTCACCAGGGCGCCGCGGCGCACACTTTGGGAACCCCTGAACTCTAGATCAGGGGTTCCCAAAGTGTTTAAATATTTTACTCTAGAATACCGTATTATTGTAAGTCCTGTCGGTCAATTTTGTAAACATCTCATCATGAAAACTTGATGCAGTCTGATTGAAGTGAGCTGTCATTTCATCGAATGGGTACTAGGAATTGGCAGGTCACTTGACCTACGTTTCCACGGTGTGATTCTAACAGAATAACTGAAGTAAAGTTACTCACATCAAGTCGAAGCCAAATGTAACGTTTACGACAACCAATATTACGTTAAAAAAAGTTAAGTCACCTCTCAAGCGAAAATGTGGGTGGGTAGTGCAATAACCAGTCCTGCCCCAGTTGACCTTAATAACCTGTCTGAGATGACAAACGGCTGACACCCGTTAAGGTGGTTATTAGATTCTGCGTCGACAGTCGACACGTTGCATGGATTTCAAATTGTCGCCGCCTCTCAGTGAAAGGAGGATTATGTCAAAGAGCCTTCTTCTCACCCCGCGACTTATTTAAGGCTAGTGCAGACTAGCGGTACTTCTCGCGCTACGTGACACAGAAATTGTTCTACCGTGAATTTTTCTCAGAAATTGTTTTGTTAAAGTTGCATCGCGCGGCAAATCGCGCTAGTCTGCACGAACCTTTAAAAGCGATCGTAGCGCGAATAGACGATCGTTGAACAGAAGGCGCTTTTCGGTTTTCCGAACAAAAGTGACATATACACTCGACCAATCGCGTATTTTAGGCTATAAGGCTCTAGAAAGAACGCGACGTAAACGTTACGTAAATTCGATCGTATTTGAAACGAAAATACAACTATCCTTTAGCGTTTTGATGTAAAGTTTTGCGATAAGGACAATAAGTACATATCACTCATAGATAATATTAAGTCTTAAAACCTAGTAAATATTTATGTGCGGAACTAGTATTTTCAATTTTAAAAGAGAAAGCAACTACGGCGTTCTAAAGTCCATTCGAACTGTTTCGGCACGTTTCATAAAAAGCCAGCTAAGACTTCTTAACAATTTCTTATTTTAAGACATTACAAAAAACAATTATTTCTTATTTTTTGTGATTGTTTTGTCTGGATTTTGAAAGCGACCGTGACCTAATATTTTGTTATATAAATACTAAAACAAACTATTTGGTCACGGTCGCTTAGAAATATAAACTTGTTTAGAGAATGGATTCGTTTTTGTCTGTCTTAGTATTGATTTGTGTTCCAGACCATTTTATAATGGTACCTATATTGAAGACGGTTTTTCAATAAACCATTTTGTGTCGTCTATTTTAGTGATAGTCAGTAGTTTTCAACATATATTTTGTTTGGATGTAGATTATGATAATGATTGATTTCGCATATTTGGTGATTTTTAATGTCACCAATAATTATTGCCTCGGCAACCTTAAAGCTGTGAGAAAAATTAAAAATAGTAAGTAATATTTCATGTTAAAGCAGATTATTCATCATCCTGCTAAATCTCGAAGGTATTCCTAAGACCAAGATTTTGGAGGAAAAAAATTTAGATAAAGCATACAAGAGTTGGCTTTGTGTATTTGCACCGAAATGTTGACGCTCCTTGCGGATTATAAGGATTTACTGTTCTGCCGCGGAAAAGTATTGCGGTGGAACAAAGGGTAGGTATATTTTAATAAAAAACTTAGTAATGCCTGCTTATATTACGTTTTTTGGACGACAAAGTAGGGAAATAATTAAAAATACTCACAAGGATCTTAATCTAGATTGTTATAGGTACTTTTTTTCGAGTGTAAAAAACAATGTGTATTTTTTATTTCTAATTATTTATTTAAACCTAACTTCCTTTCAAAGTAAAGGATGTTAAGTTACACAGCAAAAATGTACACCCGCTACACAATAACCCAGTCTAATACAAAAACAGCTTAATATGCTAGTGAGGCAGTCCAAAAATTATTCTCATTAGCTTATCTCCGCAGCGAAATTTTGAATTTAGTCTTATCTCAAACGACAGGGCTAAACAGGCGCGCTACGCTGGCTACGGCGTAGCTATCAGCTACGACGTAGCTATTCAGCTACGAGAGAAGGTTAACGTAGTACGTGCCCCTGTTGTTGAGCATGCTTCACATTGATAGCGTTTTGTACGAAAAAGTTTTCGTATTTTTATGTAGGGCAACTCAGATCGAAGGTACTGCCTTTAAATAGATACGTAATAAATGTGTTACAAACATGATCTTATAAGTATTTAGCTACATAAACAACTGTGGTAAACAAGTTAATAAAGTATTATAATCTGCCTTTTTTTAATCCGAAGATTCGTTTTTTTCTTTGTAGCTAAGCACGTTTACGAGATTAACGATATTTGCGATTAAATTAGATTAGATTATATTTTTCATGGACAAATTGATTACATCTGATTACGTCCTATATGGCGAAAACCTTGATACAATTTCGAAATTAGGATATTTCCATAAGCAGATTTGAGTAATCTGATTATTTGACGAATGTTTCAATTTACATCAAAATGTATGCGGAAGGAAGACGTATATTCTCGTTAAAGCTATAAAAGGTTCGAGGTAATTTACCATACTCTAGATTTTATTTTAGCTTCGAATGCATGAATCGTAATAAAGAGTGAGTTGTAATAAAGAGTGTGGTAGTTACTCCCACTTTCTCTATAATAGGCATCTAGATATTACTTTTTTTTTTCTGTGTGAAAAGAAACTCATTTATTTTAAATAAACCAATTACAGGCACTTTTGAATTGTCAAGGGGTCGGTCAGTCAGAAAGATGAAGCTTGTTGCCCATTCCAAAGCGTAGTAGGTTCCTATGGAGAAGAACGGGCAAGAAACTCCACGGTTGGTTACATAGTTTATGTTTAAATTATACATATGTAGAGAAACGTGCACGTTAAAAGCGTCCGTAATTAAACGATAAAAAAAACCAAACAATTCAAATATTAAAATAAGCCGTGGCAGCTAAGAGATGACCAGTCCCAAAAGTTTATTGAACATTTCTTTGTTTATTCAACATCATATTTGTAACAACGGCTTACGAAACAACAACTTTTTCGAGAAGCCCTTCGGCAAAATAATCTAGATCGAAAGGTCAGATTTTACTATCAGTACTTGTAGCAAATAGCTTCTACTTACACTTGAGTATAGACGTAGGTACTTAGTTGTAAAGGCTACTATACACTATCAGTTCAAAATTTAGTTTCGGTTCCTCTCTAAAAATCCATACCAATCAATCTGCCTAGCCTTTTCCCAACTATGTTGGGGTCGGCTTCCAGTGTAACCAGATGCAGTTGAATACCAGTATTTTACATGGAGCGACTGCCTATCTGACGTCCACAATCCAGTAACTGGGTAATACGATACCCCTTTGGACGACTGGTTGTCAAACTTTAGGGCTTCTGACGACCCGTAACGACTGTCACAGATCCACGAATGACACCCGGGGCCAACGGCTTAACGTACTTTCCGAGACACGGAGGAGGAGGCTCTAAAATCCATACCTATCTCTTTGCCTAGCCATATCCCATTTCATTTGGGGTCGGCTCTCCTCGTCATTCTTCGCCAAATGAGTTCTGGGTTATCGAATCATTCACTTGGGCTTGCTTCAAGTCGTTGTTGACTACAGAGAACTAAGTAAGAGACGTCAGGTCAAACTGACGCAGGTTCGTCCGTTCAGTTTTTCCTCTCCATGTAAGGTAGGCTTAACAGAGGCTGTCATTACCGACGTATCTGTTGAGTGAAGTAAGTAAGTAAGTTGTAACTTACTGTAACTTGCACCAGAACGAGTGAGGTTAAGTTGTCAAGAGCTAGGGTTTATGGAGAATGTCTTCACGTTCAACGGTTCACGACTTTTACAGGTTATAAGTTTCTTTGTTGTTCACACTTAAGTAAATGTACAATAAAAGCAACATTCAAAAATGACAAACTCATCACAATGAGTTTTGTAATATAACTGAAGGTTACGAACAATATCGATTAATAAAAATGTATTATTAATCGATACCAAATTTTTGACAGCGTTTTATTATAAAATGAATGAAAGCTGTCTTTTGTATTTTAGTGGGTTTGTATATATTTGAATGATCGTTCTTAAAAGAATACATTAAACTCCACAATTAAAAGCTACACTATGAAAGTAATGTTATAGTCTTCGTCTCTGGAAGAGAACTAGCTAGCTAATCTAACCTTGAAATCAACTATGCAGCTACTCATTAAGTCAAGACAAAGGTACACGAACATCTCAATCCTATCTACAGCGTAAACGAAACATACTACGTCTCATACATGAAGCCTTGAACTATGTATATATCAGTAAAGTATAGTATAAGATACGTTATGAACTTCTCAATCCAACCAACCTACGATCGAATTTATCGCACGAGTTCGTGCGTTTACGACACGACATTACGACTGCGATACAGGCTGTGGTTACCGCTACACGTACAGGATCGCACGGAACCGCACGACACAGAGTTGTTCAAATGTATTTTCACGTTTATTTCTTTGTGGGACGGATTATTGGGTGTCGGGAGATGCATTGTCTGAGACTGCCACGACGGAAACTTAACTTAATCTTTTGTAATCCCTGGCGTACGACGATTTATGTAATTTACTGTAGACGTGTGTTTGTATGCTTTTTGTTCTTAAGCAGTCATGTTTTAAACAAAGTACCTAGATAATATTATATAAAGAATCCAAAAGGAATTTTTGCTGCGAGAGTGTATAGTTGAAAATTATAAATGCAAACTTAAGTTGAAAACACGACTAGAGACTTAGAAAGTAACATTTTTCCCTCTATAAAGCCTTCCTTTTTAATTAACAGAGTTACTAACTAAAGTGCACGTTACTTACGCTAACTGTAAATCTACACAGCAAAAGGGTATTAGCCACTGGGTTCTTTCTAAGGCACGTTTCACTCACGTGTTTACTCGGATAGCGAAGCTAGATTTTATCTGTGCTGCTCGCCACTTGCGCTCCACGCCGGGCCCCGATAAAAAACCCTTTCACGTTCAACCGCCAGCTCAATGGGATATTCTTGTACAAGAGACTATTCTGTACATATTTTATACGTATTTTGAACATTTTGTGAAACTTTTTCCGCACAATGGAGTAGTTAAAACGCTGCTTTCATTATCCTTTATTAAGCTCCAATTTGTTGAGATTGCGTATGGTTAACGGTTGTGCAGCTGTTATTGTCACCTTATATTGCTTTTATGTAAATACATTTTCCATTTTAATACGTTTTTAAAAGCCAATTAATTAATTTTGTCGCTGTGAAGTCATCCAACGTATTGCGAAATGCTTGAAACAGTTTCTGTATCAATTATGTAGCCTTCTAACTCCATTGAAGAATTACTCCGTAACTTAGGACCATTTCATTCACTTTCTCTCCCTCATCATAACTAAATCACATTCCCACATCAAAAACACTTTCAAAGCGCACTTACTTTTCAGTATCGTAAATCTCAAGATTATATCACATCTAACCTACTTAGCGGTATTCATCGTGTGTCGGATTTTGTTTGCGGTTGGCCCGGGCACTCAGCGACCGTCGGCGATAAAAGCCTCTTTGTGCCAGCCGTGTATGGAGCCACGGAATAACTCTTTCAATGCAAGATTGCGCCCGGAAAATAGTCGGCGCGCGGATTTTGAATACACATCGGATCTTGGTACTAAGTTGGATGCGGATTCAGGCTCTGTTTTTAGGTTTTTCTGTGATTATTGTTTTTATTTTGGTTAAAGAAGAGGTATTTTCATTTGAAGTGTTATGTTGACAAGCTTTTTAGGGTTCCGTACCCAAAGGGTAAAACCCTTACTAAGGCTCCGCTGTCTGTCTGTCCGTCTGTCACCAGGCTGTATCTCACGAACCGTGATAGCTAGACAGTTGAAATTTTCACAGATGATGTATTTCTGTTGCCGCTATAACAACAAATACAGAATAAAATAAATATTTAAGGGGGCTCCCATACAACAAACGTGATTTTTTGCCGTTTTTATATATAACGGTACGGAACCCTTCGTGCGCGAGTCCGACTCGCACTTGGCCGATTTTATATTAGTTAATGTACACTGAATTTACTTCTGCCTTATTTCTGCCAATGGTCGCAAGCGCAGCTATTATGATCCGTCGTGTGTGATTCTCTAGTCGGGCATAGTGTTATTGTGGTTGTCTATCAGGAAATATTTAGCAGTAACTCTGAAATTGTATCTGTTCACGGTAAATGTCATTATTATCGCTCCCTATTAGGTGGATGGAACTATTAAAGCATACGAAATGCTTATACACCTCTACTCCTAAAAAAAATCAATTTAGGTAATTGAATTCATTCCCAAGTTGTAGATATTATCTCACAATAACTGTAATTAAAAATTTAATTAAGTATCACATCAAAAACAGTTTAAGCTTGAACAAAACCGAAACCACACAACTCTAATACGTTTCGAAATAAACCGTTTTCAAAGTAATTTGCAGCACTTGCACTTATCGTTGTGCTCGTTGGCGAGGCGTGGCACACAACGCGATCCTCCACCGTGTTGTTGTAACTACTAGTCAAGACGCCGACAACGCTCCATCGACGTGCTTTATTAAATTGAAACCCTACTCGAAATGTTATTTCCGGCGAAGATATTGGAAACGGCATTTGCAGTTTCATTTGAGTGTATTCAATTCTCGGCAGTAGTCAGTGGGTATTCTATTGAGTTGTGAATCTTAAATGGAAGGTGGTGTTCTGTTATATGAATAGAAAATTATTCATTTCGTTCGGTTTGAAGTGCTTGGAGTTTGGTGGTGAATGTTTCAAGGGTTAGCAGTTCAAGTATAAGTAAGATAGAATACTCTTTATTATGCACATCATAAAAATTACATATATTACATAGGAGACATTTTACATAGGAGGGTGACACAATGGTCGATGTTATCGCTAAAAGCGAAGTTTACTTGAAAAGGTACAGAAGATTATAATTAAAATTTTATTTAAAAAACTTAGTGAAAATTAGTGCTAAGCTGAGGTACTAACAAAGAAGCTAAGTACTTTAAAAACTATTTTATTATTTTTAGTTAAAGCGGCAATAGAAATACACAATCTGTCAAAATTTCCACTGTCTACCTGTCACGGTTCATGAGATACAGCCCGCTGACAGACTGACGGACAGCAGAGGCTTAGTAATAACGTTTGGCTCTTAACGAGTACGGAACCCAAACATCTAGCTAAGTAGTACGTATTCTACAATTTAAAATAACCTTCGAGTTCTTTAACTCTATTGGTCTACCAAAACTGCAACTTTATACGAATATTATAAACTAGCTGCACCCCACGGTTTCATCCGCGTAAGACACGATCCCGTGGGAATATCGGGATGAAAAGTATCCTATGTGGTAATCCAGGCTATAAACTATCCTGCCAGGGTTGCGGGAAAGTCCGAAAGGGATACCGGGACCCTAGCAACAGGCAACTGAAGGAACACGGGTGCGTTTTAGTCAGTAAGAGTCTTACACGCCCTTCCGCTCCGCTCAGAGTGGGAGAAGTAATTTTATGATTTCCCAATCTCAAAAAAAAAAAAAACGGTGTAAACTATCTGTGTGCCAAATTTCATCAAAATCCGTTCAGTAGTTTTTGCGTGAAAGAATAACAAACATCCCTCCATCCATCCATACTTACAAACTTTCGCGTTCATAATATTAGTTATATTAAACTTGGGATTTACAGTTTTCCTTTGTGAATGAGGATACAATAAAACTGTACCTCTTCCACTGGAGGTGCTACAACTAGCACACTGCACTCCATATTGCGGGGTTGAATTTCCAACGAATTCCATTTGAATTTCAACCCGGATGCATGGAGCGCTAAGCATTCACCACGTTGCATGACTGACACTCAAATAAAAGTGTATTTGTTACAGCTGAAAAACAGACAATACGTATTTGAAATAGTTTTTCACGCAAACAGACAACATATAATGGATGATATGTAGTAGGTATATATAGTCCTGTTCGCGCTTCTGTTTTTTGTCCTTCGTCCTTCGCTAGTTTCAGCTTTTCCACGAGAAAACTTTTAGCGAAACGGCTGACTACAAGTTTCTAATAAAAACTCTTAAAGAGACCATCTTCGGAGAGTGATAGGTGTTTACTGTCATTGCGTCAATATCTGTCACATGCTTTGTGGATAGTATTTGCCTAAAAGCACACTAGCGCCCAGGCCGTAGCGGCCAAGTCGATTTCGTTGTCGATCGCACCTGGCCTGGCCGCTAGTGCGTTATTGCCCTTAGGGTACAGTAGACAGTATGTGAGGCAAATATAAAGTATTTTGTAAGACCTCGCTAATACTACGCTAAATATTTAGTCTATGAAAAAAAAAAAAACTCTTCTCACGCATAAAAACTCACAATAAAACCCAAACCGTGTCGGACACCATTTTTTTCGAAAGGTGAAACTCAAAAGGTGTTTAGTTAACCGTAATGTATGCCGCGTGTAAATTCAATGATAAATGCCTGATACGCGCCGGGCACGCTGCACGCTACACGGATCGGCTTTTAGCGTCGCTGTCCACCTGCGCCCTTATTCTGAATACCCACCGCCATTTTAAATTCAAACGACATTAAACAAAAGTACTAACGGACTCATCATACCATTTTGATGTTCAACGAATTGAAAGAGGCCTTTTATTATTATTATGCTAACTTTATTCAAGAAACGTCGTCAATTTTTTTCGGCTGAAGATGAAGTTACAATACACTAATTGTCTCATTTCGTATCGGTTACATGAATTTTGGTGAACAGAAAAGTTGTATAATGTTACTCGAGACATTAACATATTTACATGATAAGTGTTCATTTAAATATTGCGATGTGTTGTAGCGTTATTTGGTTACGAAATAAGCCAAGTTTCAGCTTCATGCAAATCTAATAACATAATATGAGACGTGGCGTACGGCGGTAATGTAGTAAAAGTTTATAACGATGACAGATTGCTACTGTGAGCTGCGTGGAGGCTGTTGTTCATCATGTAGCGGCTAGAGTGTGTCAAGTTTTCTTTTACTTTACAAAGGAAGGTTCCATATCGCATATAACGGTAATTACAAAAGATAAGTAACATTGTTTTCGACACATGAATAAAGTACCGTAGATTATCTGGACCCATTAACAAAATTAATGTACCTAAGATATTTACACATTTTATGTAGGTTGTGTGTGTGTTTTAAAGATGCTTTATCATTAACAATACATTTAAATTGAAATGTTATGATAATATTACAATTTATAATTAACTAGCTGCGCCACGCGGTTTCACCCGCGTATTTCTCGATCCCGTAGGATATCGGGATAAAAATCCTATGTGTTAATCCAGGTTATAAACTATCTGTTTGTCAAATTTCATCCAAATCCATTCAGTAGTTTTTACGTGAAAGAGTAACAAACATCCATCCATCCATACTTACAAACTTTCGCGTTAATTATATTAGTTAGATAGAATATTATAACCTTAATATTATAACCAGAATATTATAATCTATTACCCATAATAATATTTAAGGCTACTAAAACTCAGCGCTAAATCTCTTAGCACCTAACGCTTCCAGCTATTTGCACTGAACTAGGTTAAATTTGAATAAGCTCACAACTAGCGTTAGTCTTTATTCCGAAGTTTCACTCTATCGCCTACGAGGCACAACGTACTATCTACGTTATATGAAACTATCTACCCGCCGTTGCGTCACATGGTATTTACGATTTGATAAAACATCGAGATTTATTAACAATATTATGTAAGTTAAATATTATTGTAGACACAAACCCCACACATATAAACCTTCAGGAATACATTCTCAAAATGATGTTATTAAATGATGCTTTTAAACTACGCAACGGATTTTGATGCGGTCTTCCCGCATCAAAATCCGTTGCGTAGTTTAAAAGAACAACGCGTTCACACAGACAAACACGAAAAGTGAATTTAATTTATAATATTTGTGTGGATTTATAGATCATAAAAGGGAGATACAGGATAGTATGAGGAACGGTAGATCCGAGATGTACAGGCTGGGTTAAAAAAAATTGAGAAAAAATTGGTAATTGGAGGCAGAATCTGATGAAAAAATAATATTGGTAATCTTTTATGAGATTTGTGAAAAGCAGTGGTTTTTTTTGCTACTTGCAGAGTCTGGTATTTTTGCAAAGACAATTTTGAAAATAATACCGCGGCATTGACTGTAAAAAAAGGACCAAATTCTGTAAACTAGTAATCAGATCTTTTTAACAAATTTCTGAAAAAAGGAGGAGGTTCTTAATTCGTCTGTAGGTATATTTGTGTATGTATTTATTTAAATATATTTTCAACCATATTTTCGTCAATTGTGGACCGATTTTGAAAATTCTTTATTTGTTTAGTAGAGGAAGCTTGCGCGGTAGTCACATTTTTACTAGAAAATAACAAATTAAATTTTGGAAGTCGGTCATTGGTTTTGTATTTTCGTTTTTTGCCACTGACTTCCGAAATACAAATTATTTTTCACTTTGTACCTACTGTTTTTTTTGGAAGACGTTATTTTTTTTTGTAAAAAAGTGTATCTTCATATATTTTCGCTTATAAAATTCAGTCTGTATATGAACAATATATTAACGGTGGATCTTCCTCGTATATATTCATTTAAAGAGGTGTAGAGAAAACGAATGAGTTGTAATACCTTAGATATTCCATTTTCATAAATATCGGCGTGGCTTTTATATCCATGTTATGTTTTATTAAAGTTATGAGTCCTATAATGCATCCTTTTATCAGTGGCGTTCTTTCCATAGAAGCACAAAAGCCCGGCTTGCCTTCAAAATTAAGCCTATAAATGAAAATATAAAAATAACACTATATAATAATGGTGTTACCATGAACAACATAGAAAATCCGTAAATCGCTCACTTGGCTATTTTTTTAATCGTAAAAAACCTGTCTGTTTGCCCTGATTTTGACCCCTAGGCACGCAACTGCCTTTTATTAATATGAAGTTATGTGATCGTCGGAAATTGTTTTGATTTTTGTGCATTACTAGCTACTTATTGTGTTCGAAACTATATATATATTTTTATGGTGATATGGTATGACACAACACATGTTAAATAATTGTAAGAGTTTGTGCATTAAGATAAATCGAAAGTTGGTTAATTGATAATTTGTTCTTTGAAAGAAGATTAGTTTTATTGTCGAACACTTTTCCTCTTATTGTGGGTAAACTACAAAAAATAAATATATAAAATAAATAATAGTGGTTTTTGTATGTATACACTAACAGAGTACATAGAAAGATTTTTATCTGTATCTTTTCTTGTCTGGCTAGAAAAAAATAGTAAGACCCTAAGCAAGATCAGTAAAACTAAAGTTGTAAGTATAATTAAACCCCTAAGCCCTTACAAGATCTAATAGTAAAAGTAACGCGTAGGATAAAATCCAGTACCTTTTTCTGCCCTCTAGCCTTTTAGTCTAAGTAGTAGGTCCTCCCTAACCTTTGTCAGTCATCGTTGAGAAGTCTTTCCGGGTTGTCGACAAGAGGGTGTGGTGCGGACGCTACGTGGCGTGTGGCGGGAATGACATGAACAGATCTACCTCGCAAAATAGAATTACGCTTCATAAGTTAATGTATAAAGATTGAGAACTATTGATCAGATTATAATTGGAGCCTGTTTTGCTATCCCGGGAAGAGTTTATTCACATTTGGCAGATAAAAAATATAACAAAAATCATTTTTTTCGTTCCATCTTTCTTTATACATAATTTCATTCAAAAACTGTTTCTCTTATTAATATATCGAGAGGGTACCTTAGTATCTTACCTTTTTACGGAGACGTGGTGTAAAAGGTCATTAGGGTGGTCAAAGTAAGCAAATATTGTTTTTAGCGTTTCAATATTTGGTTCCGTATGCTCCCAGCTGGTCAACTTCAGATTGTGGCTTCCGATTTAGTTCGAGATTAGTCCGTCAGTATAAATACCTACTTATAACACTTCTACACTATTACAATAAATGATCAACATAATTTAATGTGATCGCTAACAGCGATCAATCAAAACAATTACACCCCCTCAACAACTAAACTTCCATTGTCTGCCATTCCCAATAGCAAATAAAGCAGCCATTTTCGTCGATAAACCGTCCAGTGTCTGTGTCCAGTTCTTCGACATGGATTGTTAGCAGTTGTTCAATGTTCGCTGTTCATTTGAGCTCGCAGTCGCGTGACAACGACACTCGCGATGCTGTTGTCTTGCTATAACAGTCGTTGTCAGCCTTATTGTTGGGAACAACAAAAACTATTCGACGCTCTTGATAGTGTTGGGATGATATGTTCCGAGTTTAATGGGTGGTGACGTTTCGTTTTTGTTTTTTTGGAAGATTTGATCGTTAGGGTTCTCAGTCTTGCGGGAAAGTCCGAAAGGGATACCGGGACCTTGGCAACAGGCAACTGAAGGAACACGGGTGGGTTTTAGTCCGTAAAAGTCTGACACGCCCTTCCGCTCCGCCCAGAGCGGGAGAAGTCATTAGATGATATCACACACTAAAAAAAAAAGGGTTCTCAGTCTATAAGAACTCTATAGAAGCAATGTTTGTACAGGGTTTGGTAATTTAAAGCCTAGAAAGCACTATTATAAATTAAAACATGCATTACTGCCGTGTGACAGAGCTGACAGATCGATGTTCCTAAGAGATGGATAGACTAATAAGAAAGCAAAGAAAATAAAAACAGTTAAAAATTCTGCAAGGCGAAAGTATTTCTGACTTTACAGTCCTCATCCCTTGGCTTGTGAATATTTTTTTGATTTTCAAGGGTGAACATTTCCTTTGTCATATTTTCCTGAAAAAAAAAAGACAAAAGCCTACCAGCCTTTTACAACTTGCAAAAAGCTAATAAGTACAGCCAGAATACAAAATTATGACAGGAAAAACAGAGATTAACATCATGTCCCTCGGGCCCTAGCAAAAGGACTACTCAGGAAATGAAGGTTGTCTGTAGGGCTGCGCCATTTCCGGCCGGTCCGGACGAACTCGCTAAACAGGGAGCTCTATTATCGCGGCTCTGTCATCTGCGATGCGCTCTCGCATCGCGCCTCTATTGTGAACTCGACCTTTGTCTGAACTCCTTGAGGGTAGGCGCACACTAAATAGTTTTCACAGCTATTTGCTGTGAAAACTACCGTTAAGAATCAGGCTACTTTTTTTTAAAGCAAGCGTAGGTTCCTGAGATACGGTTGACGGATTGTGTGAAAGGTTATAATTATGGCTAGAAAGGTAGTGAATCCTGAGACAATGGCTGATCATCCGTCTGCTCTAATTGTCAATTCGTTTACGCAACAGCGTAAGTTCCTGGATAGTATCTAATCATTGGTTTCCGTAAACGCCTCACATTTGTGTCAGTGATCCAGCAAAACAAAGTTTATGAGTGCGGTTTAGCGCACGTCTGTCCATATGTACCAGGTACGCTTTAGTATGGTTTCAGTAGTTATCGAAAATGCACATATCTTAATGTGTTGATTTTTTTTCATAAAAAATGTAAAACGCAATTCTCCGATTCTAAAACTATCGTGTGCGCGCCAGTACTTACGAGCATGTCCCCGGTTCATGTGATGTAAACAGACATTTCCGTACTCCTTACTGTCTGATCTTTGTGGTGTGTTTGCGCCATTGAGCGGAACCACTCGGCCGTGTAATTGTAGCTGTGCTGGAGATTTAAACTACACGCTGTATCTGCAGCAATAATGTATTGTTTATTTGGCCGAATGTGTAAGTTAAAAGGAGATAAGGTGTAGGTAGCAATAGTGCTGTTTTGTTCAGTTTCGACAATACGAGTCTTCTAATAGAATGTAGGTACTTGGAAGAGACCTATGCAAATATATGAAACTGCTTAAGTAAGGATACTCACGAAAAGGACAATTTCATCCTCCACTATAACTTTAAATAAGAAAAATCAAACGAGGAAACTCTCCGCTCCTTTTACCGGGTAAAACTTTATATTGTGTAGATATTTTACCGTATGACCGTTCAAAATACATTGTCAATAAAGTAGGCAGCATTAAAGGGAATCGGTGGGTATAATCGGGCACAACAGGCTTGAGTGCCGCCGAGACGGATACAAGTGCGGCTTATCTGTGCCGGATGTAAGCCGTGTGCTGTACCGGCCGATATTACGGCCTTACGTATCGAGCCCAGATTTACCTAATACGGGAATAATGTACTACACTTATTTTGTAAAATGTTTGCCGTGTTCCTATTTATGTTTTATAAGAGTTCGTGGTTTTGTGTAGTTGCGGCTTTTTACTATCAACACGTTTAATGAAACCGTAGATTTTCTTGATAAAAAATATAATTCACGGGCCGCATGGTTTGCTAAAGTTGCAATTTTGTGTATACTGATTACTATGTTTTACGGAAAAGATAAAAAAGCCGACCCTGATCAAAAAATGTTCTTATAAGACTAATATTTTATTGTTTTTTTTTTTAGTCAACTCTTGGTCATTGTTAAGTATTTCCCATATGAACCGAGTAGGGAAACTACCGAAGTAGGTCACTACAAGCTCGATACTTGAGACCAGCTTAGCTATAAAGCATTGATTACAACATGCTCCACAGCCTGGATTGATAGATGGCTGTGGGCTAGACTGCATGAGACAATGTAATAGGTACCTACTCATAAATACATAAGTGATCTTGTGAATATTAGGTACTTAGGTATATATTTATATAAGGACTAGCTGCGCCCCGCGGTTTCACCCACGTAAGTCTCGATCCCGTGGGAATATCGGCATAAAAAGTATCCTATGTTCTAATCCAGGTTATGGTCTAGCCATGTGCCGTTTTCGCGTGAAAGCGTAATAAACAAACATACTCACTTTCACATTTATAATATTAGTTAGGA
Source organism: Lithophane ornitopus (assembly GCA_948473465.1). Lineage (NCBI taxonomy): Eukaryota > Metazoa > Arthropoda > Insecta > Lepidoptera > Noctuidae > Lithophane > Lithophane ornitopus. The sequence continues at coordinate 11,524,413 of OX419622.1, read as the reverse complement.
TCGGGCTAAAGCTAGTTTGCCTGTAATGCACATGTCATTACAATTAGCCCCAGCTTACACATTATCGAGTACACATACTCTGAATACATAATTAAATTAAGAATACCTACATGCAAAATAAACACACTTTTAACAAACAATAATTCCACTTACTTTATTGTTTTAGGATCGTTCTTACCCGCAACAAAAACTTGAAAAACATTGTCCAAAAACAGATTGAAATATAAATGACGGGATGAAAAAAATATCCTAACAGCGAGCGGTAATTAAAAATCTAAATCTTTTGCTTCAGGCTGTGAGGTTCCAGTCACTGCACATTAAACTAAAACTTATCCGAGAACAAGACTATTTCTCAAAGTAGAAAGGTACGGAAGAGAATAAAAAAGCTGAAAAACTAATACCAATTAATTCCAACCCAGTAATCGTCTGTTAAGTCACACTGATTCTAAATAGTATCCCGATACGTTTCTAAAGCGAGGGCCTTTAGAGATGGCCGCTGGCTCTTTGTTTTACTGAAGCCGAAAGCCGATAGATTTAGTGAGACGAAGGACGAGCCTTAAGGAATTAGTACCGGATGAATAAAACGTTCAGTTCTAACACTTGATGGCGAACGGCTTAATAGATTTTATAAAGTAAACGCTCTTTAAAATGTTGGCTGAACAAACTTCGTCCAGAATATATCGAAGCTTCTCCCTATTTGTGACGGAGATAACATTTACTTAGGTACCTACTAACATTTTTGTACACGGAAAATGTGGTGTTTCTGTTTACTAAGCTGTTTACAAACAACTGAATATTATTGAAGAGTTAGTTTTTAACTTTTGAACTTTTTAGCGTAGTTTTTTTTTTGCGTAATTTTAATATGCGGTCCATCAGGTCTTCAATTTAGATTATATACCTACAGTAAATGACTGTATCGGCAAACGTTTGTTTCGTTATAAAAAAATAAAAATAAATTGTTTATTTGCACCTTCAAGTAATAAATAAAATACCTATGTATTACAACAAAATAGGCCTTAAGGTAAGTACGGTAGCATAATAGAGTTTCAGCCAATACCTAAGCTAAGATAACTTAATATCTTGTAAATATAAGATTATAGATTCGTTATAAGCCTAGTTCTACAAAAAGTTAATCCTGATAGTACGTTTCCGTGAGATATTTTCCGACGCGGGTGAAGCCGCGGGAAAAAGCTAGTCATAAATGAACGTTGCTTATCGTTTGTAACGATAAGCAACTTAAACAGACGCCTCTATGTAGTAATACTTAATGTGGTAAATTCCTCAGGTGGTTTCTTGAGACGAGTCTGAGCAAAGTATTTACTGAAAGAGCCTTTTACACTTGTATGAATATTAAAATAGACAGACTTCTCTGTGGAAGGAACTTTCTTGTTTATATAATTAATGTATAACGTGAAATATTTATTGCTTGACTTTATAAACAGTTTATGTAAGCAATGTTCATTATAAGGTATCCTTTGTTGGGTTTTTTCCGTATTTGTTTATATTGAACCAACGAGTAGTCAAATCAATCATTCGGTTTTGGGTAATTCTCCTTCATTTATCAAGTTGGCCAATCAAAAGTTGGTAGTTAGAAAGTTGGATATCTCTTGTTTATAATATTTGTATCTATAAATAATCATAGTAGTGATAGCCTAATGGTGTGAGGTGTGACCGTCGGACTGCCAAGTCATAGTTCTCGAGTTCGAACCCAAGGCACGCACCTCTGACTTTTCGGATTCATGTGCGTATTATATAATTATCACTTGCTTCAAAAACGGTGAAGGAAAACATCATGAGGAAACCGCATGCCTGAGAGATATTTCTCGACGGCATGTGAAGCCAAGTCAGAAACCCATGGTTGGGCGGCATAAAAACTCTTACTCACAAACCACAAGAAAAAGAAAAGACCCTAAAACAAACTAAAAATAGTCATTCTATTACGTACTAACACAGAGACTTAATTGAAGTGTATATCTATATCTTTTTAGCCCTAAGTCCAGTTCTTTCATAGTCAATTGTATATTCTAGCCATTCAAATCATCATCCAAAGTTGGGTTTACTAATTCCTACATCTGTATGAAAACAACTCACAGACTACATAATACTACATTGACAGAACTACAGAATCTCGAATAGTGTTAATATCTCCAATAGGTACACGGTTACCCAACCTCTTAGCACTGCCCTTTGACAGCCGTAGGTAAAGTTTAGCGAGAGTGCGACAGTGCAAGTTGCCTACAGTTGCACTAACTGTCGAGCAGTGCCCCTGAACTGAACTGAATTCTGTTGCCGCCACAGTCGAAGATTTAGATGTAATTTAGACCGTATCGAGTTGTGTACTACGATTTGAATATTGGCTGTATTTTGGCGAAGTTTGAGGTCGTGCTTTTGGTTAAATGAAATCTTATGTAAGTAAGTAAATATAAATGTACCTACTAGTTGCGCCCCGCGGTTTCACCTGCTTAAGTCTCGATCCCGTGGGAATATCGGGATAAAAATTATCATATGTCCTAATCCAGGTCATGTTGTACCCATGTGTTTATACATAACATACCTGTAAAAACTAATGTAAGTGGTAAGAGTGAATAAATAAATGTGTATTTTCATCCAATAAAAGTCCAAGTATTCGAAAACATAAATGCATTTGTCCATTCTGGGCATACTGTTACTGTTCCTACTCGGACAAGGAGAAGATTTATGCTCACTACGACATTATTAAGTACTCAAAGTACTTAGTTGCGAGCTAAAAGGATTGCCATCGATACGGCTACTAAGTAGCGAAGTGTTTTTCCTTTAAAAGCAAGATCAGTACGTCTAGACCTTACCTGGGGGCATTAAGTTGAAACTACCCTCGACTCAGTAATGTGTTGTATTACAAAGTTGCAAAAGTGAAACTTCTAAATTTACATGGAACATGATTGCAGGCTGAAACTTGGTAAAATGCTTTCACATTGAAAGAACTTAGTTTAGGTAACTTAGTCACAGAGAATTTAGTGACGACGACCGTTCGTTCCGTCACGAAATATTACAGGGAAGGGAACTTTGTTGGTGTCACAATAACTTACGTACGTGGGAGTTTTGTATGGGGGAACTAATTGATTTTAGCTTGTTATAGTAACTTGGACTGCGGCAATATTTTTGCCGATATTCTATTAGAGAAGTAGTTATCGACTATCGTAATACGGAATATGGAATCTTCCAATTTATGTACTTATGTCACCAAGTTGGTGAGAACCGTTAGTATAAAGGCTATTGGTATTATTCTCGTTATATTCGAAAAATTGTTAACTGGGTGAAATGGGTTAGATTAGGTTAGAACTGTGACAAACTGCGCGCGAGCCGAGCGAGCGGTGCCGCGCAAGTAGCGGCGGCGAGCGCTACTTCAAAATTGCTCGCAGCTAGGCAGGCTATTTAGTATTAGCGCATCGTAAGCAACTTTCATACCAGTTCTTAATTTGTCGGTTTCCCATAGATAGATTATTTTAAACGATCGAAAAATAATGCACTAAATTGTTAATGGTTTGTTGCAGTTTACATTTTTTCAACGGAAATATACGTTACCAGTTTAAAATCTGTTGGATTGTAAACTAACGAAGTTCATTTTAATTATACGGTGACATATGTACCTACTCTTTAAGTGGTTGGTAGGTGTGGGGTCTCTATACGATATTGTAGAGGTACGAAGACTTGCGAACCAATTTTTGGCTTGAGCCCTATTATTGTTACGTCTACTTCTTAAATAACTTTACCTTCATAGTGAAACTTGAAGTACTTCCACAACAATACTAAAGTATTCTAACAAAGTATTCTAATTCAAATTCCAGGAAAAATCCCAATATCATCCCACAATAGGTACTTAGGGTACTTATATGTCCACAACAGTTGCTGACTTCCTATATCACAAGTACACCTCAGTTGGAATACAAAGCAGAGAAAAGCCAATTATCGATGGAAGCCGGTCCTTACCTGCGAATTTTGGAATACGGTACCAAAGTAAATGAAAATATACGAGTTCTCGTTAGTGTTGGCTGTTCGTTCCAACTTGGATACACGGATTTTACTGGATTTGGTTTAGTTATCGACAATGCACGATGGTACTTTAAGGTTTAGTATGCCAATTGTTTGTTTTGTCGGTATACCTACCTATTTATTTATCGCTGTCTGAGATGTTTTGAGGTTTAGTAAAAATGAGACGACAAACATGTTTTTATTTTGAGATTTTCAAAGTTACCTAAGTGTCTATTTTTAAACAATTTTGAGAACTAAAAGAGTTTGCCGATACAGGTGAATTACCCACAGCAGCAGAAGCTCAGAGTTATAACAAGTCCTCGCAATTAATACAATAGAGAAAAGAAACAAAAATAATGTTCATTGACGTTTAAAAATTGCGCTGACTTTTTTCCAATACTCTTTTGTTCTTTACTGTAAGATTTTTACTACAATATAAAAATAAAAATAAACCAAGCAGCTATAAGGTCTCCGTTTAATTAAGAATTAAATAAAAAATAAACGGCACACCGCACAGGCTTTTCTCTCGACTAGCCGCAGAAGCTATAAAAGTCGCCGGCCTGAATTGGGTCATTACGGCGCATAGTAGCTAATTAGCTTGCAATCTGCACTACTTAACTGCTATTGAATCCTTTATGTTTATTCTATGCGTTTAAGCTTTATTTATTTATTTATAAGATTAAGACTACTTTTATTTATAATTTTATTGAAAAAAAACTATTTAGTTTGCGAAGTAAAAAGTTGAAAAATAATTTAGCTTTCGACATAATAACTACCAACTAGAAAACTACTTTTGATTCGGAATCAAGTTTTCTTAATAGATAATAGATTCTTGACTTCTGTGCATTGGCGCAATGGATCCATTAATGCATAAAAATAAGGAAAGTTTGCCTTTTGTGAAAAATTGAGATCAATATTTTATTCCGAACTTTATTTTCCCCGGGTAAATTATGTCGCTCAAGTATACAGTGGCCGCTCACAGCTGCTTACAAAGTTAAGAATAACGATACTACAGTTTTGGCGCGGAACTTTTGCATAAACCTGCACTTAGCGCCCCGACGACCAACTTGACTGTTAAATAATAAACTTTAATGGACTTTTGGTCATTCCACTTTATTGTTATTTTTTTTTCGAGTACATGACGGAAGGGACTTCTGAAATTTTGATAGCATCTTTCGGAGCTGAAGTTTTAACGAGGTTGAAATTTAGTAGGCTTTAAAAGAACGTCGTGAACTTGGGTTTGTATTACGAATAAAAGATTTAAGAGAAGTATTTTTTAATATCTATATCGTCGTGTTTTTGGATAAAAAATTGATTTGCGTGGCTTAGAGACTTTGTTAAGGTTAGTAGGTACGAAGAAGGGTGGCCGTCAGTCAAAAATATGTCTGCTAAACAGGGGGCGATTCTTGACGAGGCGTATGTGATGAAGTAATGGAAAACAGTGACTGTTAAATATCAACTCGACAGGATTTAAAACACTCCTCCGATTAACTCAAGATACAGGGTGTAAGGGTAAATACCGTTGTCACTCAAACCATGGGTAGTTGACTTAAATATAAAAATAAATGACCGAGAACCATAAAAAAAAAACGTTATTTTCATTAAAAGATTTTAAAAAGTTTCTATCCGACACCGTGCTCGTTAGCGAAACAGCTGACTGACTGAGGGAGGGGTCGCGCTCGCATGGCCGTTCAGGTTACGTCCTGCGCCCCCCACCCCTGTTGAGACGCAAGTTCGTTGCCCTAGCGCCCTAGGGTGAAAGGGTGAAATACTCTTGTGGTAAAATAACAAATCTTTAAAAAAAAGTTGTAATTTTCCATTGATTTTACGTTCTATAAATTAAACAAACCACTGATTTCAAGGATAACGGTGTTTATCCTAACACCCTGTATATACGGCAATGGCAAGTGTTGGACACTTACCATTCATTACATGCAATCACAATATGGCCCTCATTATGATATTCCCGGATGAATAACACTGGTCGCGTATGTTCCCACTCATTGAGCATTAACAGCATAACTGGGCCGTACTGACGGCGTGTGCCGTACTAAAACGGGTAAAATACGTTCGAATCATCACGTCCTGCTAAATTGCACCTAACTAGCTAAACAGTATTGCATACAGAAAGGCTGGAATCATTAGTAATTTGTACATACGTACGTGCTTGTCATGCATTATCATGATTTGGCTTATTGTTTATGCATTTTGTGTTAACAACCAATTTACTCATCATTTCGTCATGAGACATTATGTCACCTAGACCTTTCTCTGATTAAATTAATGGTCAAAGAAAATGCCTCAATTAATACGCTTTGTAGAAGAATTACTTAGCGCAGATTTCACGGATTTCATGAACGCGGTTTAGGTGTGCCGATCGCGTTCAGTTTCATTGTGTGAAATTCGCCCTTCGTGATCACATTTTGTTTTAGCAGAAGGTGATGATATTGGCGGCACTGACCTCTCGCGTCCGGCCCTGGTCCAGGCCATGGTACGGAGCGAGAGGGCATGGGAGGCGGTCACCTCCTTCTGCGAAGCAGTGATGCTCGCGAAGGAGGAGGCGGAATGCGTGAGGGAGAGGCTAAGCCTGGGCCCTCACGCCCCTAACCGCCGCCGCTGGAGACACCCTGGGCGTCGGGAATCCCAGGCGGATTCCCGGCCACCATAGGCGCGGGCTTGCGGACGGCGAGCAATGGGTAGCTCGCCGTCCGATAAGGACCAGGCCCGGGTCGATGGCGCGTCGTGTTCCACGGGCGCCTCAAAGAGATGTCAGCACACCTGACGGGGTCCGTTAGGACCGATGCCTGCCAGGGTTGCGGAATAGTCCGAAAGGGATACCGGGACCCTGGCAACAGGCAACCGAAGGAACACGGGTGGGTTTTAGTCAGTAAGAGTCTGACACGCCCTTCCGCTCCGCCCAGAGCGGGAGAAGCCATATGATGAATTCCCACCCAAAAAAAAAAAAAAAAAAGTAGGTGATGATGCTCTCGTTCGCACTAAAGGCGTTTCTTTCATCTTAAAACAATAAATGAATAGATGGCCCTGTCTTTTTTATTTATCTGTAACTCTTGCTGGCGTAAGTTGAATTATTTAATGAACCCTGAATTAGCTGTTAACTCCGAGTTATAGTCTAACCCATGTACGGCCTGAGCAAGTTGGCCTAAGCATAAACGTAGTTAGCGATTTGTGGTGCAGCCAGGCCTTAGTAACCTTCATGACGACTTACTAATATAATATTATTCGAAAATAAATACATGATTGTTCGCCCAGCAGAAACATATGGGATACGCACAGACAATATTAGCATATCCCTTCCAATATTCCCAAATTCTATCCATCAGAACTAGATAAAATAAGTTAGTGATGAGGCAAAATTATTTCAACTACTCACGCTGCGAATGAGAATCGTTCACGCCCGCATTGAAAGTAGATGGTGAGGTAGCGAACGTGTAGGTAGCAAAGTTCGCTGACTCAGCTCACCGAAGATACACTGTCTACGAAGAGCGGTTGAAATTCCGGGAATATTGCCTCCAAATTGAACCTCCGTGTAGCCAAGATCTTTTAGACTTGGTATGTAGCCTGAAATTGTAGTTATCGGCAAAGTGAAAAGGGTTATTGAAATGATATGTGTTTAGTTACGCAAAAGTGACTAAGTTTAGTCTAAAAGGCGGTTTTTGTATAATGGACAGCATAATGACATTAAAACACAAAAAAACACCAACTATTTGATTCACCTGTCATGAGCTTAATAGTTCATCACCGAATTTCATAAAAAATCTAATTTTGCATTGAAGGTCTTCTTCTTTTCGTGTGGTTAGTAACTGTGTCAGAGTTTTAAATGGGCCTCTGACTTGGCTTCACATGCCGTTGAGAAATATATCTCAGGCATGGTCGGTCTCCTCCCGATGTTTTTTCTTCACCGTTTATGAAGCAAGTGATAATTATACAATACTCACATGAATCCGAAAAGTCAAAGAAGCAGCGTGTCTTGGGTTCGAACTCGAGACCTATGACTTGGCAGTCTGACGGTCACACCACTAGGCTATCACTGCTTATATTGAAGGTATGTAAGTATTATATGAAAGGTGATAAAATGTCGTGATTGTAAGGGAATTTCATTTCTTGACATTAGAATCTAATAAATGCAATGCAAAAAAATAAGTAGTTTCACTCACTTTATTGTACCTACAAAGAGAGAAACACAAACTAAATGATTGCAATTGTAATGAACACGAGTAAAAGTGATTTAGTACCTAATGGTGTTCCTACACTAATAGATTATAGTGCATATCAGGAAATTTAAAAAAGAATATGCTTAGATGATTTGGACATGTCGAGAGGATGAAAGAAAGACGACAAATAAGAGGCAGGTGTGAGTAGAAACGCCGGGATGCCCTAGGAGGACATATAGTGACCTTATTGATGATGATCTTCAGAAAGGTCAGGTGCGTAGTACTCACAACCGGCGCCGGCGTGCGTGTACAGTCACGAGCAAAAATATGTATACACTCAGCTTAATCCAATAACGATTTTCTCGTGGAATTACGATTGTAACTTTGAGATGATACCTATTTCATAATAGGGGTTCCAAAATACTATGTTCGTAATATCATAAAGTTAGAATCAATACAGTAGGAGAAAATCACTTTTAAAAGTTTCTAAGTGTATACATATTAGTGCTCGTGACTGTATGACCAGGAAACGGGTTTTGTCGACGGAAGAATAGACAAAATGACAGATAAACAATCACAATCTGTCATTTAGTGTATTCTTTTGTCGACTAAACCCGTTTCTAGGGTGGTCATGTCATGTTACGCGTGCAGATGATTGAACGTAAAAGAACCTAAAGGAGTATGCAAGGATCGTACCAGGTGGCGTTCTGTAGTTTCTGTCTACCCCTATGGGTAGAACGGGTGAGTTTATGTATTTTTATGTGTATCAGGGATCATACCAAGTAAACCTTCTATACTGTATTGTTACATACCGAGTGGAGGCATTGCCGTTTAACTTTGTTTGTAGTTCCCCCTTCCGTCATCAGCGTAGATTGACAGCTTTGATGTCTCCCTCTACCGGTTTGTGTTGTGTAATGATATTGCTTCGTTTGTCATGATACGTTACTTATTGAATCTGCTTTGTTTTGTGATTTAATGTCTTCGGTGGTTTTATATAAAACAGTTCTGTGACTGGCTGATTGGGAGACAATGCACCTAAACCATTGTCCGCAGACGATGGTCATTGGTCATGAAAATGTCTTGCTTAGAGAATTTTTCGAAACACAAAGGGTGTTTCGAAAAATTCTCTGGCAGGCAGGCCAGCCAGGCCAAACAAAGTTCAAAGTTTGTTTGTGAAAGAAGTCAAAGATCGCTCGAAGAGCTTCCCTTTATTATACCAACGGCATCGGACGGTCGCGACTTACGAGTTGTAGGTCGTAGATTCGAACCCAGTCAGGCCTTTTACTTTGTGTAAATTATTTCATCACCACTGCTCTTAAAATGGTGACGGAAAACACCGTGAGGGAACCGGCATATCCTATAGAAACAAAAGTTCGAAGATATGTGACATCTACCAATACGCACTAGACCCGCGTGGTGGATTACGGCCCACTCCCTCTCATAGAGAGGAGGCCTGTGTCCCAGCAGTGGCACCGTAACTTTAAAACAACAAACCAAACTCTCATTTGTTTTAATACCTTATTTACTTTATATTAATTTACAAAACAGTATTTGAAACAGTTTTCATATAACAGGTGGATGCGGCTCCACGCTGGACTCTAATTGTATATTTTTATTTGTGTATGTAACCTACTAACACTAGTAGTAAAAATTGTTACTCACCCTATGGACTCCGGTCAGAAATAAAATATTTCTATTCTATTCTATAAAGCATTATTGACTCATCCATTCATCATTTTTTTTTTAAACACGCGTATTTCGTATCTCTTACAAAAACACGAAAATAAATGTTTTCAATAACTGGCGAAATGTAAATATGAAAAGAGATTCTTTAGTATATTCGGTGTTATAGCAGGTGAAATGTAATATCTGTGAATACGGAAAACGCATTAGCAGAATTAATGTTCTGCTTTTCAACTTTGTTCGCTATTCTGGGGCAAATCGGGGCTCTTCCGATGGATTGAATGAGGAATCGATAATCTTGAGGGACCTCGTAATGCCTACTTATTAGATGGAGCAGGGAACGAATTGATAGCTTCCAGGATTTAGCCTGACTGCTTTTGGGAAGGCCAAAATGATGATAACTTTGGGTGTATGTGTTAAATTCTATTTGACTCAATAGCAAAGGTTGTTGCTGACATGAAACTCATACTTACCTCTTATTTTGCGACCTATACTACCTAAGCCTTTAAACTATACATTACATATTATAAATTAAAGTCGCTTTTCGTGTTTGTCTGTATGTCTGCGTTGTTCTTCTACACCACACAACATATTTTGATTAGGTTTTCACCATCGACATCGTTTAGAGAATTTATTCCGGAAGGTTTATGTGTATAATACGTTACTATTAAAGTTACATTAAGTATAACTAAGAAATCCCGATGTTTTCTCAAGTCGTAAAAACCATGCGAAGCGTTAGCGGGTCGCTAGTTGACTCATCATCATTTTCTGCCTAGCCTTTTCCCAACTATGTTGGGGTCGGCGTCGGGTCGCTAAATAGTTGACTATAAAAATAATATTTATTATTTCGTTTCCGAATAGCATCGAACCTCTTTGCAACAAGTGCCTAAGCATGGTGGCATGCTACCTCCATTTAAAAAAAGAATGTTTGTTTTTTTTGCATCGATTTTTTTATAGCGGTTAGTTGTTGGCTGGTTGCAAAACCGAAATAAATTAATTTTCAATGAATGTAAAATAATTTTGTACAGGGTTTTTATTTTATTTTATTAAGATAAATGTAGATAAGCAATATTATAATAACCTCGGCAAAAAAGAATAAGATTTGAAAGGAAGAACTGATTCTAATTATGTAAATTATTGTCTATGGTTGCTTTTTAATCTGTAGAAAGTATAACTTTTGCGTTTTGCGCGGTTTTTCACAAGTTTTGCGGGTAAACTTATTAAAAGTTGACCTATCGAAGATGAAAGGTAAAATGTTTCACAGAAGTGTTTTGTTGCTGAGAAAATAGTCGAAATATATTCACAAATTTTTGACTTTAGAAGTTGCAACCTCATCAAAAATTTGGTAAGTACATTAAATATTGTACCTAAAGAAAACAAATCAATAAGAATATTGGTTCTAAAATGTTAGTAATACGTTTAACCAAAATTCGTATGCTGAAGAACTCCCTGCTTCATCACTAAAAATGGAAATCCTTAAATGGCACGAAAATGTCAATAAGAGACTTTCTCAGCATTAAACAGGTAATCTTTCGTTTAAGGCCCTACCCTACCTCAAATTTTATCTCGCTCGTCATCATACTACTCGCGGTCTTAGTGAGAGCGAGACGGTGTAGGGTGCTGGCGGCTCTCAAGCCTCGAATAGTCTTTTTACGGTGAAAATAATGATAATAAAAAAATAAAAACACATAATACCAAGTTAGTTCAGTTATTATGCAAAGTTTCATGATCTAATTTGAAGTATTTTTTTTAATACCAGCGGTTTATGGTTCGGTTTAGAGGTAACTTTGGTTTTTTTTTTCTATAAAGAAAATTTCATGTAAGTAATCGTGTTTTCGTCAAATATAGGACCAATCCTCAACTTTAACAAATATTTATTTCAAAATTAATGCTGCAGTATTTTCGGCATAACGGAGCGCGCGGAGGATCATGCTAAGCAATTTGAGGTAGGGTACGGCTTTAACTGGGGTCCAATAAATTAATGCGTCGAGCGACAATGGCGATCATCGTCCTCGAACACTTTTAATAGAATTAATCTATTTTAGCAAAGGCTTTAATAGATGCCGTTTATTTCGGGCTCATTTGAATATTGTAATTAAATGTTTATTAAGAAAATTTGGGGCCCTTAGTTTCGTTACCTTGGCATTTTACTTGTATTATTATGAAAATATATGTTTTCTTCTGTTTTGACTCATAAAATCAGAGTCTTCCATCCTTTCAGTATAAATTTTACGTTCGTTGGGGATTAACTTTAAAATTCCTTTGTGACTCCGCGCACAAGGAACTTATTGACAAAAACTTATTTTGGCTTCAGTAGGTGCTCTGCGTTGAGAAATCAGTAAAAAATATTAGGTTGTTTTAGGCCAATAATATAAAAGAAGATAAATATTTAACATTCGTTAAGTATAAGTAAATAACAAATCAAAATAACCAAACCCATTAGAAAATACAGCACGAATCCCACAATTTTCTAATAAGTACATACGGTAGGTATATCCCCATTTAGAATCGCATTGCAACCCCGAAGCGGTTTGGACCAGTAATAACCGGTATGAGCCGATTTGAATGCAACTGTGCCCGCTGCCCGTTTGCAATTAAATGTTTCCATTTCAATGGCGAACTGAAATAAGACAAACCTTGAATGGCTTTCAAAGTGGTTGCGGGATATATTTCCTTTATGTGGTTTAAACGACAAGAGGTGTACTGATATGATCTATATACTTATATAATAAAATAGTAACAATGTCAAAACTGTATACTGAAAAAAAAAAAGTTATTGCTACGAGGTGCGGGAACGAGTCGCTGTTGATGAAAATATAGTTTTTAGAACTTTTGTCCATTTGTCTGCTTGCCTGTTTGTATGTTCCGGATTGACGCAAAAACGGTTGGACAGATTTGGATGAAATCTGGACAAATCTAATCCAATTAATCCCGGTAGTACCTACGTTCCCGTGGGATATTTTCCGATCGACGCGGGGGAAACCGCGGGCAAAAGCTAGTTAGTAATAAATATAGCAGAATAGTTGAGTAGGTACATTTAAATAAGTTAAGCGGTATAGGATTAGGTATATCCTTCATCTTGTTGGCAATAATTCGCGAGAATCGACCCTATACAATACGGTTGATTATGCAATCCAAGCTGCAATTTCTTGTAATTGTCCAACTAGCTATTGCCCGCGACTACGTCCGTGATGCAGGATAAAAAAGTAGCCCATGTTCATCTAGAGGTCATGGTCTACCCATGTGCAAAATTTCATCCAAATCCGTTCAGCCGTTTTGGCGTGAAAGCGTAACAAAAAAACAAATAAACAAACTCACTTTATTTATAATGTAGTTAGAATGACTGATATGAAATGAAATGAAATAGTTTTTTCTGTAAATAGGATATTGGAATCACTTTTACACTTCATATTAAAAAATATTAAAAAAAATAAGCTAGATGAGGTCGACGTTTCCTATCTGACTACTCTGAGAAGAAAGGCCGAAACAAACTCAGAGGTCGCAGTCTCTTTTAATGTCCAGAAATAATCTTGGTCAAGCCATATGAGAACCATGTAGATTAGCGTCTGAAATGGTCTTTTGAGGAAAGAACCACAACGATTTGAGTGGAGTCCGATCAGTGCAAGCATTTGTCAGTAATAATTATAGTGGAGCTCAACTCAGAACTTAAGGAGCTCAACGACTCGACGAACAATATCAAAGAAAGGAGATTTGGGTAGGTCGCATAAAATATTCAAATTGCCAGACCATCGTTAAAACTAACTGAAAATGAAAAAATAAAATAAAAATCAAAACATAAATAAAAATCCACATAGTCCTCACATTCACAATAATTAAAATAATACAATACTTGACAAAGTTATCATGTCATTTTGTATGTAATATTGAATAATGTCAATTTGTATATAAAAATGGTGATGCTTTTCCATAATAATCTAAATGTCACAAAGCTTAGCAGAGCGAGCAGCTCAATCCCATGCTCTTTTTGTCGTCTAATCTGAAATTTTATAGTACCCTTTATTACAAAGTTTGGTTTTAATACAGCTTTTGAATGGTTTAATGGGTAAGTTTCGAATGTCTGACATACCTATTGCCTCGTTGATGGTCTAGTGGTCGCAAGCGCTACTTCTGACCATGAGGTCCTGGGTTCGATTCTCAGGTCGGGCAAAGTGTTGTTTTCCCATTCTCAGTAGCAGCCCGGAGTCTGGATTTGTGCCCGGTTGATGGCAATAAACATAACTGGCGAAATGTGTGTAGGTACTATGTAGGTACACATCTGCCTAACCCTTCTGGGAAACCAGGCGGGATGTGTTTTTTTCTATTATGAACTGACAAAGTGCAAAACTCAGAGCTTAATTTCATATGATTCCTTTTCACCATTCGGATACCAGCAGGCGTAGCATGACGCTTTCTATTTCTATGAAGAATAGACATAGCTTTTTCTGTACAAAGTGACATTTCGTTTCTTCATTTTTGACATCGCACCGTAGAAATCCTTCTACAATCTGTCATTTTGTCTTTCGTTTCTAACCATCTTTGTCTAGGTCTTTTTATATGTAGACTATTTCGGAAGAAAGTTTTCTACTCAAACTGTCAAAATCACACTGACAATTGACATTTGTCTATAGTAGTGAAGACAATTTGATTTTGGAATCGCCAGTAGAAAATTTCTTCTCGACGGCCACAAAGTATAAACGGTTATCTACAAAATCATGATTTTACAAGGGAGCGTTTTGAACGCAAATCTGTGATATTTAATAGAAGAATAAAGCTATCTTCTCCTATTTTACATCATTTAGTTAATAATAATAAGTACCAAGGAAATAGTTAAGGCCAATATTACTGTCAAATTGTTTGATCCAAAGTGTCCAAGACTTTGAGAAAAATTGTTGTAGTTGACGTGACTTAAATCAGTAAAAATTGAGAACTAAACGCAAAAAAAATCCTATGACAAATCAAAGAATACTGAGTAGAATTATGTAAAAGGGTGAATTTCGTAAAAAGTGCAGTTTACTCTTTCTACTTTGCTGCCATCGAACTGTCTACACGGAACGTCATTTTTGTCTTCTCTTCCGTCGACAAAACGGTGCTCGTGCTACGCCTGCAGAGGGCCTAACCAAGTGACAATCGCTTCGAAAGAGTTTCGTATTTCGACAACGACTTTCAAAAGGATTGACATATGCTTTTCGATAGCTTATATCAGTCCAGTTATACAGTTTTGCCTTTCCCACCATCGTTATCGCTGATAGACACTTTGTCTAGGGCCTCAGTACAGTAAAATGATCCTTGTCCACGTTACACAGGGCCAAATGACAGATGGAAAATTGTTATCGGACCTTATTGCACATTTAAAAGTAATAATTATTATAATGTTAATGATCACTCTTGCGATGCTGAAATTCAGCATTAATTTGGCTGGTCACTACTAGTAAACATGTTGATTGCGCACGTCGAGTCCCCAGAGTAGTGCGATGACATCACAATTTAATTGTGTTGTACTAGCAAAATCTGTAATCAATAAATCAACCTGTTTTATTTATGACTTTGTTTTTCCGAAGTTTATGACCTTTCCACAGTAGGAATAATTACATTTTGCGTAATCAACAAATATTTTAGTCCAATGTTATAATTTTACGAATATTTTGGGCGAAATGCTAATATTATTCCTACAATTTGAAATCAAAGTAACGGCTTCAATAGACTTGACGAGTTGTGAAACGCAAATTCGCTACTAATTTCGTATTTCAAACTATTCGGTATAATTATTCAAAAGTTAAAGCAGATTGACCGCGAAGGCGTTCCAATTCGCACATAAAATCAAACTTAAATGTTCCCGCAGACAGGCTGTGCACGACTCTGGTGGAGAAATTTCTATGAAAACTTCTTCACGGAAATTGTTGTCCGGTGTCGCGTCACGCCTGTCTGCGCGAGACTGTCGCTATTAAGTTGAGTAGAGAAGCGTATCAGTTGGGAGCAGTCGAGTACTCGAGGGCGGGATTTTGAGCGCCCAGTCTGCGTGCGAACGCTGCCCGAGCAACACGTGTTTATTTTCCTTGCTACTTTTGGAGGGAAAACTTCGAACGATCTCCGGGAAAATGCAAGGAAAAAATTGTGTTGTTTGTAAAATAAAATGACTTTGGAACTGCAGTGCGTAAGGCATGTGGATTTTTATTATGACTGTGTAAAAATCATGTCTTAGATGGATAGTTCGGAAAGTGGTGTTCAGTGATTGCGGACATAATGAAAGGTCTGTTGTAACGTTAATTACTTTATTTATTGAACACTTATTTTTAATTTTGATTTAGGACATTAAGAGTTAATTTAGTGAGCTGTAGGTAGTATGAGATTCATAAAAAATGTTTAATTTTTGAAAGCTAGTTCCGGTTAATCGATGAAAGTCAAAAATATGATGTGAAAATAATGTTAGTACCCATCTCTTGTGCGAAAATTATTAAAATACCTGCAAGCGTAAATCTCAGGGGTGCTAAAACTTTTCGCTTCTTTCTTTGCAACAGTTTTACATAATTTTAAAGCTTTCAGGAATAGCGTGAATTTCCTTGACTTACTCTACATAACGTTGGTTTATGGTTAGTCTCAGAATTTTTTGGATAAGGAATTTTACTGAAACCTATGATGGAACATCCTAACTACCATGTTATTTAAATTGATTGCTATCTTTCCGCTCAGCAGAGTAAGACAATGTATTATTATATGAATTTGTTGGTTTGATATTGTTTCGGGTACGGTGGTGGTAATATAAGGTAGCCTTTAGTTTATAACTAAGTGGAGAGGACCGTAGGATAGTGAAATGACATCGAAGATATTGATATCGCCGCTGATGCGGTGATTCAAAAACAACTCTTCCAACGTTAAATTAGAAACGAAAACGTAAACAACCAAGCGTCTTGTCTGTCCTCATGAGCTCATAAGGAATCAGCAGTGGCTACGATTGTGACAAAACATCGTTTATTTATTATGTAAGTAATATATTGATACGTTTTTACGCATAAACCTTCCGGAATAAATTCTCTGATGATCATCTCTGGTGAAACCCGCATCAAAATCCGTTGCGTAGTTTAAAAGAACAACGCAGGCACACAGAAAGATACGAAAATAGATTTATGTTATCTAGAACTAAAAAAAAAACTAAATTTGCATTCTACCATAACACCAGCAGCGTGTAAACTAAAAATCTCATTTTATAAACTGAGCAATGTTCCCGGCAACTGGGTCGCAGCCCGTAGTAAATATACCGTCAGCTACGATAGACGTTCACGCGGGCTGATTTATGTTATGACCCACTATGAACGACACTGACGCTAAATCTTAAAAAAAAGTAAGAAAATTAACATTTATCTTTACACTAGCTAGCATATGCAGTTAGGCACTTTAAAGCTCAAAAACTCAAACTCAAACTCAATTTCTCATTTTCATCACCTCCTATTTCCAAAATTTTTGTGGTCCATGCAGTAAGTCTTCTTCCATTCAACTTTAACAGCAGTCATCACCTTATTCACTCCTTTTCGAGCTACACACAATACATCCTTCGTTTCTAGGTCTCTTTTTATTTACTGGTGACAATTCTGATAAAATCGTCACAAAATATTTGTTTAGGTAAAGCTTGGACAATCGAATTATCGTCCTAATTTTTAGCAGATACTCAATCTACTAAAAGGGCAGTCCATTTTACTATAGTGAAAAGTGCTGACTCCAAATTTTATACAAAACGTTCCCTTAATAAAGTTTTAAAACGCGACTCAGCGTTGGATCCGGGAGTTGATTCGTTCTGGTTCAATTTTGATGGATTATGCTCAGACTTCGGATGCAAAATGTTAAAACGCGCCAAAGGAAATTAAAACTAACTTTTTGAAACAAACATTTTCGTAACTGTTTTCGTATTTCTGGCAGGTTTGTAATTATGATTTATGTATCGTTGGAAGTTAGATATAATTAATTGTAGGTAATAAGAGTCCGTTATTTTGTGAATGTTTATTTCTTAGTTTGGCCTCAATCTAAATGAGTTTAGATGATGAAGTTACAGTAGTGTTATTCTTTACACAACACTACAAGATCCGACGATTTCCAGGTGTTCATTAGCGATGCTTTAAAAAAAGCTAAAGCATCGCTAATGAATAGCGATGCTTTACTTCAAAGACGAGTGAGTCCATTTTCGAACTGCGTGCGGTCACTAGGGTCAGAATAGGACAGCTAAAACAAATTAAAATCCGGAGTCACACGTTTTAGGGCATAAATCGAACAGATTACGTGTGACTCCGGATTTTTAATTTGTCTGTCTGTGGTGTCTTGTTTATACCTTTTTAGTCGTAGTTGGGTTTTAGTTTTTATTACTTAATATTTTTTTTAATTCTTTTTGGGTTATAATATATTATATATTTTTGAAATGTGCTCATTAAACCCTTTGATACCTAACATGGTACGATTAAACATTTTTTTTTTCGAGTTTCTGACTTTATGTCCTCTAGAGGGCGCCATTTTTAATTTAATGTGACGTCACATGGCTTATAACCAGCGGACGATCAAGAGGCTTCCAACGATACCTCACTTGTCAAATTGTGATGAGTGGTTTAGAAGATATGAGGGAACAGATGAACATACATACATACATACATACATATATATACATACATACCGGTCAAAATCATAACCCTCCTTTTTGCTTCGCCGTAGTCGGGTAATTAATATGATTTAAAGGTCAGAATACAACAGCTAAAATTAATATGATTTAAATATAAACTCTATCTTACTATTAAAACATATTTTTCTAAAGAAAATTTTATAATCTCTTTGAAGTCTAGAGAAGGCTCCCTTAACGATTGAGTCTTAACTTTTATCATTAAATTATTCGTATGAATCAAATTATACCAAAAAGGCTTTATTTCAACTACTAAGTATAAATAAAAATATTTAATCTAGAAATACTTGCACAGAAAAAGAAAAAAACGGTTTTAGTATTACGCGGTTCGTAATTTGCCTTTTTCGCTTTGCCCGTCTCTCTTCGTCAGCTACTCTAGCGTTATTCTCGCATTTTCTTAATTACTTTAACTTCCTCGGCATTCTGATCTTCACGATATTTTTCCGTAGTTTTTCAATAGTTTCTACTATAATAAAAAGTGGTGCTCATCTACGTCATGCTGAGAACAGCGTGACGTAGATGAGCACTACTTTCTTCAATTTCTTTATAAAACGGTATAAAAGTTCATAGGATAATATTCTCAAGTATCTATAATTTAATCAGAATCTTATCTTGCTAAACCTAGAGTTCAATATATCGTTTATAATATTTCCACGTTGCTAGGGACGGACGGCAGGTATCTGCAAAATCTGTTAAAAAAACCGAACTACTTGATATTCTCAGTTTGAAACATACGGCCAGAAGTATTAGTAAGGGTTAAAATCCTTACTAATTAAATATCTTCTGGCCGTGACTGCGTGTTTCAACATGAAATATAACTATGGCAAAAATATTCTATGGCAAAAGTGTAGCTTTCTACCAATGAAACACTTTTTTTTAATCGTATCAGTGCTTCCAGACTTCTTTTTATAAACAATATTACTTCTTAATAATATTAGTTTAGAGTCATTTGCCTCGATATTCATAATTATTATAAAACTAAATTTTTTTATATTTTTTTTTTACAGAGTACACGCTGCCATGGATGCTCATCACCGTAGCAATGTTAGAAGCGGTAGGAGCAAGCGACAAGCGGCCGCGGTTCGTCACAGAGCCTCCCGCGCGCGTATTGTGGCCCGCCACGCGTGGGGCACACGCGTTGTGTCGTGCGACTGGACATCCGCCTCCAGACGTGCATTGGGTTACCGCTGAAGGACAACTGCTCACTACTATACCTGGATTGAGGTAAGACTTGGCTGTTAAGCTTCTTTTTAGAGGATAAACATGTAGAATTAATAAACACTATAGGAAATTAAAGGATCTCACTCCAAAAATCGCTTTGTTCATATGATTTCATACTAATGCTAAATTCTGAGTAGAAGATTAATTGCAGTTGCAATAAAATAATATGACTCTTTAGGTACCATTCAGTAGCGGACCGCAGGCGGCAATTGCAGGCGACCGACGTGTCGCCGCGATACGACTGGATTCTATGAATTTCTATGAAATACCTCTCGTAGCCAGCGACACGTCGGTTTCATAGAAATACAAAGAAACCAGTCGTGTCGCGGCGACACGTCGCATGCAGTTGCTGCCTGCGGTCGGCTACTATACGGAATTGTACCTTTTTACTGAATGTAACTTTCTCGTAGCCCCGTGCTACGAATCTCGTAGCTATGTTCTACGAGTTTCGTAGCCATCGTCTACGAAAGTTTTATTCTGAGTTTCGTAGAAGCATTTTACTGAAGTATTCGTTTTTTTGTCAGAGAAATGTTTGTCATTGCCATTTGCCTATTGCTAACCCACTAACAAACGAAAGCTATAAATCAGTTGCAATAAAATTTTCCTTTTTGTATTCATATTGCCAATTCGCCGATTGACCAATTCGTTGCACATTGGACTATTACATTTTTAACACGCCAGAGCATTTTAGACCACATGACGTACGAAATGGTTTTCGATTAAAATTGTTCGACCGAAATTCCCAATTATTGCTCAATTCAGTGTTAGATGAAATATAGGAAATACTAATGACATTACCGATAAATCCTATAAATTGTTGAAAATGTGCCGCGATAATACCACATTTGTTAGTTCGGTAAAGAAGGTAAATTATGATTACATAATTAATATTAATTTGTGGTTGAAACTAAAAAGTAAATAAAATAAAAATCGTTTAATTCAGAATATTTAAATGTCCTTTATTTGTTACTATAATAATAAGTATATTTTTAAATGTTTTTATAGGTATTTTTTAATTCTTATATTTAAAAATATAATTTTTGAGTAATAATTATATAAATAAATAAAGGAAGAGTATATATAATAAACTTCAAGTTTTGCTGTAATTTTCTGTTAATATTCGCTTAGAACTTCGTTAGTATAAAGAGGTCACCCGGAGCTACTTCTAGTTAATCGTAAAGTAAATGTAGATGTATTTTTCCTCGTAAAAACGTGCTAGTTGCATTTTTTATATTTAAGTAGTTGGAAAATCCTGACCTGTAAAGACAACATAAATACATACCTTCATGCCTGTGATCCGTAGGGTTAAGCAGAGGTCGGTTGCGGAATAGTCCGAAAGGGATACCGGGACCCTGGCAACAGGCAACTGAAGGAACACGGGTGGGTTTTAGTCAGTAAAAGTCTGACTCGCCCTTCCGCTCCGCCCAGAGCGGGAGAAGTCTTATGATGATTTCCCACCCACAAAAAAAATAAAAAAAACAAGTGTTAAGCAGAGGTGTACCTATAGTACACCCACATTTCGCCAATTATGTTTTTAGTCCCATGTAATAGGGGGCGGGCCTATCGCCAATAACCGGGCACACATCTAGACTCCGGGTTGCTACTGAGAAATTCCAGATGGAATAACCCAATAACATTTTGCGCGACCTGGGAATCGAACCCAGGACAGGTAGTGCTATCGACCACTAGACCAACGAGACAGTCGAGGGAGTGAGACAACATAAATACATTTATTTAAATATCTCCAATACATAGACAATACTTTATCTAAGTGCTATTTTGTATGTAGTTTAACGGAACTCTCTCGGGGGTTAGAACGACTGATTGTCTGATCGGTCTTTAGATTGCTTCGGGATTGGGTGTTAGTGGTACCTACAGGCGAAACTCGGCGACGGCTCCATTAAATAAACTACTCTAACTTCACCTATATTTCACAAGAAAGCGATACCGGAGTGAGCAAGTTAATATTTACTGCGAGCACCCCGGGCGAATGCCTTCGCTACGCTTAGGAACACGCGTTCTTACTAGTTGAATATTTGTCTTGAATTTGTCTTAGATATTAATTAGGAAACTCGCTCGTTTAACTTAGTTTAACTGAGCAGTTAGAGGAAGATGATCTGTATTGAGTCTTTAGAACTTCTCAAGTAACTTATAATATACATTCTTATATAAATAAACTATCGTCCCGCCCCTGGTTTTGCCGACTTGACAAAACATCGATATTTCTTAGTTAGGTACATGTAACTTTAATAGTAACGTATTATACACATAAACCTTCTGGAATAAATTATCTAGACGATGGTGAAAACCTCATCAAAATCAGTCGCGTGGTTTAGAAGAACAATGCGGACATACAGACAAATACGAAAAGCGACTTTAATTTATAATATGTATAGAAGAGTTAGGTATATTTATAATATGTATAGGAGGAGCTCGTGGCTAAGTAATAACAGCCGCTCGGGTCGATCCATCAGGTTAAGCTACGCTTGTCGGGGTTGTTCCATGGATGGGTGACCATTTTCACATATCGAGACTCCTCCGTGCCTCGGAAAGCACGTTAAGCCGTTAGTCCCAGCTGGCATTTGTGGATCTTTGACAGTCGTTACGAGTCGTCAGAAGCCCGAAAGTCTGACAACCAGTCTAACCAAGGGGTATCGTATTACCCAGTTACTGGGTTGTGGAAGTCAGATAGGCAGTCGCTCCATGTAAAATACTGGTATTCAGCTGCATCCGGTTAGACTGGAAGCCGACCCCAACATAGTTGGGAAAACGCTAGGCAGATTGATAGAAGAGTTAGGCACGACAAAATACGGCTCCACTCTCAGTTTTAGAATCCTTATTAATGTTTCTTAACTAATAAAAATATTTTTTCTCCCCACAGCGAAATATAAAAAATACTGTTGTATTTAATTAAAAGTAAGTGAGCAGTGATGCTTCCGCAAAATAAAACATCCATCCGTAAAAGCTTATGACAAAGTTGTGTCAATTAATCTTGGTTGAAATTTCAGAAGAAAAATGTATCTACATTAAGCAAGCACCGGGTGTCCCAAAGTTTTTGCTTCCACAGTCTCTAATGACTAACGGCAAGCGAGTCGACGAGTTTTGTATTTTTAATAAGGCCTTGTGTAAGTGTGCCGACTTTGCAAACTTTACTGAAGAGACATTTAAAACTTCGCAGTGAAAGTTTCTTAGCATTTTACTTAATACTTTAAAGTTATTTTGAAACTGCATAAAGACAATAGAGATTGTAATTGATTGGTGATTAACTTTATTTATTGGTTATTTTATAATGGCTAGTTTATCACTCTTCACTTTTGAGATTTAATCCTTGTTATAAAAATCTTACTCCTTTTATAAAATAACTAGCTGATGCCCGCGGCTTCGCCCGCGTGGATGTCGGTTATTTATACTAAAACCTTCCTCGAGAACCACTCTATCCATTGGCGAAAACAGCATGAAAATCGGTCCAGTAGTTTTTGAGTTTATCGCGAATAGGACGACAGACAGACGCGGCGGAGGACTTTGTTTAATAATATGTAAGAAAGCCCTGCCCGGCTTCATGGGCCGCTCTATAAATATTTGGCGACGATAATACTGTTAACGAAATGATACACACCATTATTGTCAAACGTTCAAACATCAAAGTCTCTAACATTTATTTTACGTCCATCTTACTGAGTAGCAAATAAAATCCAATACTCAAATAACATTTTATGTGAAGGATACTTTATCACAGTAACAACACGGTCACAAAATGATGTGTTGGGTAACTAATTCGTAGTTTCCCTGTGGGTGCCAGTAATAAATTGGCTGAGTTTCCGATCGCAGTCCGTTAAGGGTAAGTTGTGAGGCGAGGACGTGTGAGAGACCTACCTATGTGTTGAGTTGAAAACTTTGTCGATCTCCGATACACTTCCAAGGCGCAATTACTAAAGTCTTCAGTGTTCGCTAACTTCACGCTTAACAAATTTCTCAGAATGAGAATGTTGATGTATCTACTTGTCTAGATTATGTGAACATACCGATAGTAGTAATTGGAATAACATAAGTCGGTTAATCGGTTGTTTATAACTCATATAGATAGATAGATAGAGTACCTACATGTTATGTACCTATTTATTTATTTATGCACTAGCTTTTGCCTGCGGCTTCGATCACGTGGAGGTTGGGAATTATTACACGAGAACGTACTACCGGGATTCATTGTATTCTATGTTTTAACCTAGGACATATGCTTCCTGTGTGCAAAAATTCATCGAAATCCGTTCAGCCGTTAAGGCGTAGAAGACAGACAAAGTTACTGTGGCTTTAAAAATATTAGTATGGACTCACGCATTCATACTTATTAACATTTTAAATAATTATACAATCTAAGTCTAGCAATATGTACAAAGGGAAAAAATTATATATAAAGGAAGGGCTCATAGGGCGTCAAAAAATTCTTCCGCATCACCGTCAAAGGGAAAAGTGCCCAACTGATTCTTTGACCTAGAAATTGGCCAGCCCTCTGGTCACGTGAAGAGTCGACCAACCGCTGGGCGATGTCCCGAAATATTCGATGAGCACTGGGACCCACGGCCCTAGTGTTTCAACCCCAAACGGCTCAAAAATATAGCTGCCAATAAGGTTGTTATATTTGCGCCGTTTGAGGTTTTCTGCACCTGCAGCAGCTGCCCTAGCACAGCCCGCCGTGCTAGGAAGATGGGATGGCGCGAGGGTGTCGACACAGGTTGCATCCCACACCATACTTATTAATGACTTACTTACTGTTTTACTCAACTCTCTGGTTTGAAACTAGTCTGACAAACCCAAAATAAATATGTGAATAAAACCGTGAATAAAACATACATACACAAATAACAACCAATCTTTCTTGATTATTTGTTATTTTTGCTGCTAGTTTAAATGTTATTTCCAACGTTGTTGACGACGTACACGCAATAATTTACAAGCAAGCTCACTATTTCGACAGTTGTAAGGAGCATGACGTGTATATGTGTTACATTGCGACTGCTCAAAGGCAAGGAAAGTTCCCCCGAGCACGAAGCTCAGCGAAAGTAGCGACGAAGTATTGAATAAAATGAATTTTGCAATATGTTACAAGTTTAACCTATTGTGAGAGCGTATGCAACTTTAGCATGTAAAGCATTATGTTCTTTTTTGCAAGTCGGCAAGTCGTCGTATAGATGTTGTCTGTTATTTTTAACCGACTTCAAAAAGGAGGAGGTTCTCAATTCGACTGTATGTTTTTAGGGTTCCGTACCCAAAGGGTAAAACGGGACCCTATTACTACGACTCCGCTGTCCGTCCGTCCGTCCGTCTGTCACCAGTCTCATGAGCCGTGATAGTTAGACAGTTGAAATTTTCACAGATGATGTATTTCTGTTGCCGCTATAACAACAAATACTAAAAAAACACAGAATAAAATAAATATTTAAGGAGGCTCCCATACAACAGACATGATTTTTTTGCCGTTTTTATAGATAATGGTACGGAACCCTTCGTGCGCGAGTCCGACTCGCAATTGGCCGGTTTTTATTTTTTGTATGTTTGTACGCGACTACTCCGCCAATTATGAATTGATTGTGATGATTTTTTTTTGTTTGGTATATCGTACTTCAGAGGTGGTCCCTGTTTATTATATTTTTTTAACTTTGCTTGGGTTGTTTTTGAGTTAGCTTCAATAATACGTATTTTTTCCACTTTGTCTATGTGGATGATATGATGATAAGTTCCTGTCACTGATATTTACATAGCAGGTAGTGGTATTCGAATTTGTGTGGGGTCGGAACCACATCTAAAAAGTGAAACAACCGTCTTCCAAAAAATCATTACGAATTGAAAACTTTAATTTCGGAAGTCAAAACCATAGACAATCACTTTCGAAGAAAATTCAAAACCATAGACACTGACTTCCGAAGTTAAAGTAATATTTCACTTTGTAGTGTTTTTTTTTAGATTATAGCAGAGTTGCCTATTACTAGTTGTAAGAAAAAATTATGTCAACTTTTCGGTCCAGATCTTCATTCAGTAACGTTTCTTTCTTTTTTTTTCGTGTCATAGTTTTTATGCCACCCCATGGGCGTTAGACTTGGCTTCACATGCAGTCGAGAAATATCATATCAAGTGAGACGGACTTATTCTGTTGTTCTCCGAGTGAATTCGCAAGGAATGCGTTGATCAACTTACATTTAAGTTGATGAATAAATAAATAAATAAATATCTCTCAGGCATGCCGGTTTCCTCACGATGACAATACGCACATGAATCCGTGATAGAGGGTGTATGTAGGTAAAGGAAATTATAACAAGAAAATAAAAGTTAATTGAATGGGAATACAGTTCAACTACAAGATGAGAAGCAGGAACTCAAGAAAATAATATCAGAGCACTGGTGAAACTGATTTAATCCTTAAAACAATTCCCATCTCCGCACGTAAAATATTACGTCGGGCACTTATTCTGTAGAAATGTAACAAGACGCTTGTTCGGCGTAACGTGCAAGTAACTCTCAATTGCCATACACTCCACTCTCGGCGACGGCAAAGTGAGCATGAAACAAACGATTATGGTGACAGTTGACTTATAGCGAGCGAGCAGCGATAAATGGCCACGGCACGATCTCACGCTACCATATTTTTTCAACGATTCCAAGCACACTCGTTTCCAGTAACATTCTTATATCGTAGCAAGACTATTTGTTCAAAAGAAATCGTGGAAAAATACTCACTGACGCTCCCAGGATGAATGAACTCATTTTAAGCTCGGTTAAACATTCGCCAGATGTTGGTTTAGTATAAAGTATCAGTTAATACTTTAGGTGTCAGTCCCAATTGTTTGATCGCTAATGGAATCTATTGTTACATAGCTGATAGTGGCTAGACAAGAGGGATCTCGGTTTAACGTGATTCGACATTCTATTATCGGTGTGATTATGTTTGGTCCCTTGCCAACAGAGGGGGATATAACGTTATTCACGAAGTATCAAGGTTTGTCCTCATGGCCACATTAAAATCCACAAGAATAATAAAGTCTTTTTGATATGACACAATGTCGGGACAAAGTTTTCGCATACTGAGTGGGAGTGGCAAGTTACCGTCGCCAGGTAGCGTATAACTGAACTAAACCTTGTACCTCTCTGCGAAGACATAAGGGTCGTTTTTCTATATTCTGTTCGGCAAAATAAACGTAGTTTGGGTTAGTTACGTATCACGTCCAACTCGTGTCAGCAGTAAGTAGTAACAAGGCGTTGTTTACTCGTGTCGAGTTGGAAACTTTGGACATCTCACCTGTGAACTTACTTTAAGGTTTATTCGTGAAGATAGCTCAACGTAGTGTGTTCGCGGTAACCTGTCTTTAAAATAACCGAATGAAACTTGTCGGGGAATGGGAAAACAGCGCGAAAGTGTTTTCCTTGTATCGTATTTTTCCGCTTAGATACATTGCTTACGCATTGAAACTCTTTCATTAACAATCATAGTTAACGCAAGAATAAAATAGAGAGGGGTGGTTGAAGTTGTTAAAATCATAACTCTAAAGATAGAGAGAATTCCATTTAAAAAAATTGCGCAGATCCCATTATTAAACGTACAATATTGGCTCAATTCGCGAGCGTTTCTAGAAATATTGAATGGTTTTTACTTCGGATACAGGCTATTTGATATTGGCAGGAAAAAACGCCAGGGTCGGATATAAAATACAAATAAGTACAATAAAACAGTCCCCAGAATTTGTACACTTTACCGCTTCCGAAAGTTTAAGCCTAGTTAGGAATAGATTTGTTACCTGGACCCGGTTTCTACTTGAGAATTTTAAGTTGAGAACTTGTCGAACTCCACTTTAGCATAACTTAAGGTGTAGGTGTGTGTAATTTCACTGCCTTGACAAGTAATTCTAAATTCAGAAAACGGCAGAAAATACCCATAAGACAATAAGCTGTATTTGATGTAGCTTATCACTTCTGTACCATGATCTTACACATAGCCTCAAGTAAGCCAAACATAACTCGACAATAAATCCATGTTAACATTTTCCGCGGTAGAATTAACTTGAACGAAATTATTAAAACGACTTCGTCATGTCATTTCCAATTTTATTCCGGAAAAAAACTACGGCTACAATCAAAACGTTGGAGTAGAAAATTAGATTTCCATATCAATATGTGGGTAGACAAAGTTGTATAGGATGTTTATGTCAGCAGAAAATTGGCAATGATCGAATATCGGAACGTGAAGATAACCTGTCAGGGAGAAGAAGGCGCGATGACGGCAAAAGATTGAATATAATGGGACTCTTCATAGTTATGATCACGTAATGTTTGTTCCGTAACGTTTTTGTGTATTTATTTTTTACATAACATATAGCTAGTTTTCACATTTCGCCAGTTATGTTTTTAACTCCCATGTAATAGGGGGCGAGCCTATTGCCATCGACCGGGCAAAATCAGGGCTGCTACTGAGAAATTTCCGATCGAAAAACCCAATAACACTTTGCCCGACCTGGGAATGGAACCCAGGACCTCATACTCAGCAGTAGCGCTTGCGACCACTAGACCAACTAGGCAGTTATTTATTTTTTATGTGATGGAAATAGCATAATATTGAAGCATAAATAAACGCTAAGTACTCTGAAAAGTTGAATATAAAATCCAAAAGTAGGTACTCCTATATAAACCAATCCAGAAATCTTCCTTAAAAAGTTCAAGTAACGAAGTATGACACTGATAAAAGTTACATAAAAATCCAGTTTACGTGAATTGAAACGAGGACAAATTACCGGCAGTGGGAGAGGTAATAATTATATAAGGTAAAAGAATTTATCGTATCTGGTTTTCATCTTATAAGATTTTTGTCACTTGATTTTCGGAATTTCACTATGATATTAATATGTAGCAACCCGGAGTCTGAATTTGTTACATGATACCTAAAAAGTAACTGGCGACGTGTGGTTAAAGGGACAGCTCTGAATAACCCTTTGGGAAAATAGTTGTAATGTTATGTTTGTTATTTTTATGTTATTAATTACTAACTGTTGCCCGCGACTTCGTCGGCGGACCAGAATGAAAAGCCGTGAGCCATATTTCACCCAAATCCGTTCTGCCTTTTTAGCGTGAAAGCGTAACAAACAAACAAGCAAACTCACTTTCGCATTTATAATATTAGTTAGGAAGTCGCTCACCGAGTCGCAAAAGTTCCGCCTTGGGGTGTGCCAAAGAGCAATGGAGCGCAGCATTCTGGGCGTATACCGAACTGACAGAATACGAAACACCACGTTGCGCTCCAAAACGGGGATCCTAGACGTAGGCTTTTGCCAAGCTAAAATGGGATTGGGTGGGTCATGTCAGCCGCATGCATAGCGACTGCTGGGCAACAGTCTCCACATGGTGGGTACCTGAGGATGGACGGCGCCGTCGTGGCCGGCCCAGGAAGAGATGGCGAGACGATCTAGACGCGTACCGCAAGGGTTGAATCGAGGTGGCCCTGAAAAAGGATGTTTGGAAAGATTTGCGGGAGACCTTTGCTCAGCAGTGGGACCAGAGTAGGTTAACATAAAAAACCGGCCAAGTGCGAGTCGGACTCGCGCACGAAGGGTTCCGTACCATTATCTACAAAAACGGAAAAAAAAATCACGTTTGTTGTATGGGAGCCCCCTTAAATTTTTGATTCACTCTGTTTTTTAGTATTTGTTGTTAAAGCGGCAGCAGAAATACATCATCTGTGAAAATTTCAACTGTCTAACTATCACGGTTCATGAGATACAGCCTGATGACAGACGGACAGACAGATAGACAGACAGACAGCGGAGCCTTAGAAAAAGGGTCCCGTTTTACCCTTTGGGTACGGAACCCTATAAAAGGAAGTTAGGATTCATTTTTATAACAAAGCCAACGGATTAATAAAGAATAGTTCCTTATGTTCTTTATGCAAAATAAGTCATCATTGACCATCTCTACCTTATTCTCTTGTCATTTTTTCTGTGCTAAAACCAAACGACAGATAAAATACTTAACTTTAATTAAGATGATTGAGTCACGACTGGGAGCCGGTAAAGTAATTTGTTCTCGTACATTACCCTCGGTTTTACGGCCTATCGTTACAATGAGTCACAAATTAAGTTACTATGAAGTTTGGAACTCCCGTAAATGAAGTTATGGCAGACTGACTTAGAATACTGACGATCCTTGTGTGTTTTAAGGAATTATTTCAAACAGGCAAAGACTATCTTTGGCAGTTTGAATTATGATCTGAGTAATACACAGAGTACTATACTACATGTAATAGTTTTTAAGATACATGAGAGATGGATCTTAAAAATAAAATTGTAATGGTTGCTAATGTCTGTTTCAAAAATATTAGATGAAAGTGTAAACATACCCTGTTCAGGTTAATTTCCTATGCAATCACTCGCAAAAGGGTGTAAATTATTAGATACACATTCATCTGTATTTATAAGATTTCAACTATATATTGCACTACTTTTCCAACAATTATTGTTTGAACATTTTGAAAAATCATCGACGAAAATTGAGGATATAAAATTAACCACAATTGTCAAATGAAAAATCATCATCTTTAGGTGATTTTTTAAATTAGAATTTCGGGTTTAATTTTAAAATAATCAAACGAAACCACTCAATTTATAACTGGCCCTATAAATTGGCAATCACAGGTTCGTTTTCTGATTCATTCGTTTAGATTCTTATCAAATACTTTTTGAACAGACTATATACCGTCCGGGATGATGTAACTATTTTCAGCCTTCTCTATCCTAAGCCTAATCTATAAGATTGATGTGAATGAAAGGTACACATAATGGTAGACCATGTCCTGGATTAACAGGTAGGATATCTTTTTCCAGTTGCATGAAGAATTTCTATCAGATTTGAGAGAACAAATAAAATATAAATCCTTCTACTGTATTTACTCTCATTCATTTCATTTCATTATAATTGAATTCAAGTATTCAAAATCTTTTTCTTAGCTTTGGTAGCGAACACGTTCTAATTTCAAAGAAAGACATTGTTATTTTTAGTTTACGGAAGCTACAGCTTATTTCAATTTCGTCGCAAATGTAAAAGGTTAAAAATTAACGACAATATAATGCATGAACTCAAAAAGTTCGTACTTAACGAAATAGCTCTATCTACATCTTTACGGTAGGCGATTACCGTCATAACGTACTTTTATACGAGCCAAGTTACATCGGAGTCGGCTGTTCCGGACCGATACGGCCCCAGTTAAAGTTTTGACGTGTCGTAAACGAGGTTGTTACCTCGTGACAAATGAATGGAAATGAAATCTTATGATGACAGTAATTCGTTCAAGTTTTTTGGAGAAAGGGACTGAGAAATGCATAGGTGTTTGAGGTAGCGATGTCGAAATTGAAATAAAGGTACGTAAAGTAAAATTCCTAAACGTCGTAATAATTATTATTTCGCTCATTTTAGATCTTCACCTTTTCGCATTGGTGGTATTTTTAATCCTACTATGTATATAGAAAATAATATATCCTTAGATATTATAAAACAAAGTCGCCGCGTCTGTATGTCGTCCTCTACGCGATAAACTCAAAAACTACTGCACCGATTTTCATGCTGTTTTCACCAATGGATAGAGTGGTTCTCGAGTAAGGTTTAGTATATAATAACCGATATCCACGCGGGCGAAGTCATAATATAATATAATCTTAACTAATATTATAAATGCGAAAGTGAGTTTGTTTGTTACGCTTTCACACTAAAATGGCCATGACCTGGAATAGTACATATGATACTTTTTATCACGATATTCCCACGGGATCGAAACTTGCGGGGCTTGCCCCGCGGATGAAACCGCGGGGCGCATCTAGTCTAGTCTAGTCTATCTAGTCTAGTAATATATAAAAGCGAAAATTTGTAAAGATGGATGGATGTTGATGTTTGTTACACTTTCACGCAAAAAGTATCGAAGTTTTTTGAAAATTTTATTACATGCCATGTAAACAATATTTCTCAAAATATTGGTTACGTCTGTCACAAGTTTTCTGATGCATCGCAAAATTGTTGTTTGATTCATTACTATTCTATTGGCTTTTTTAACTTATAGTACCGAGGAAGTCCACTACTAGATTAATAATGACGTTAAAACAGTTAATAGGTACCTACCTTCTTGTAGCTGCCACTGCTTTTATAAATTCCTTATTAAAGTCCCTGGGTATCATAACGTCCATTTCCTTCAGTCAACTCCTTGCGGGAGCAATTACATTGTCTTCCATTTTATTCATTAAAAACCGCCCTCAACAGAATAACACTCATCTGCTATCAATTTAGCTGAAAGCAATTTTCTGTCTGATGCAGAACTATATTCTGCACTCCCACCAACTGTTGGGTTCGATGGATAATTATAATTTCCTACAAGTTTAAATCAGTATTTGTTGCTAAAAATATTTAACTACTAAAACTACTAAAAACTAATTATTATTATCAAATTACAGATTATGAGGTCCTTCCATACCATTTTTCCCCAACTTAGGGAAGTCATTTTTGCAGTGGGATCCTAAGGTCTTTATTATAATGATATT
The DNA here is from genome assembly GCA_948473465.1 of Lithophane ornitopus. Classification (NCBI taxonomy): domain Eukaryota; kingdom Metazoa; phylum Arthropoda; class Insecta; order Lepidoptera; family Noctuidae; genus Lithophane; species Lithophane ornitopus. Next base: position 11,492,119 of record OX419622.1, on the reverse strand, counting down.
TTATTCTCTACACATACATCTACAGTGAAAAGTTGATCTTGCATGTGTATAAATATAAATACGATGTTAAAGAACCATCTTTTGTCCCACCAGGCACGTGCTAAACGACGGCAGACTAGTTGTTGGAGCCAGACGGTCGCTGATGGATGCTGGTAGCGGCGCCAGCGCATTGCTGAGGTGCCGAGCGTCGAACCGCGCAGGCACAGTTCTCTCCAGACCTGTCATGTTGCAACCTGGTCAGTTTTATTATGCTATTTAAAATATGGAGATTGTATGAATGAATGATGGTTAGATAAACAACTGCCGAGCAAACAAATATTCTACACCTACACTGCAGATGTTCAAAAAGGACTGTCTCCAATTTTTTTAAACTTGGAGGGGTCATTTAGATCAGATTGGGTTTACAAAATCTATAGGAATTATAACGCGGTTTACTGGGACGTGTTAAGCATACCCATTAATAAAATAAGTATTTGTCCCACGTTGTAGAGATCCGAACTGATTACAAATATACCCTATTTGCAACTACTTGTGTTACTTTATTACCATAATTATAATACGAAATTAGCTGGTTTCAGTCCTAACAAAGGTTATTTATTCAAACAAAGAGATTTATTCAAGGGTTTGACCTCGTGAAGCAAAATTTGTAATGAATAAATAATTGCGAGCCCAAATATTTATTATTTTGATTATCGCTTCCACGTGCCTTCGTCTAGTATATCTTCTATCTCAATTACGCAGAGACCATAATGGAAATTATAAAAACTGTAAACAACAGACTTGTATAATAAACAGATGTACGGCAAGAGGGCGAAACAAATTACAACTTCGAGTCGAGTTGGACCAATTAACTTTCCGTTACAGCGAGGGAAATATGAAATAAAATGAAAAACAGCCCACGGCTCCCGAGTTTTTTTTACACGGAAAAACTTTTAATTAAGGGATTAAAAATGACATTAGAGTGAGTTCGCAGCAACGTAACTTTCTCTTTGTTTCCGGAATATCTGCTAGGAAGGTGGCAAGGCACAAATTATAATTACGTAAATAGATAAGCACAGAGTACTGCTTTTATTCTCTATTAAGTCTTGTTAAAACCTTACCTCACCGCCCTTGAGGAGCAAAGAAAGAAAAATAATCTACAAACTTAGTTTCCTAACATTCATTAAGAAAAGAGAATGTCAGAAAGTTGGAGGCACTTTCCAGGGCCGTTAGAAGCAAAAGTGGGTTATTTATCAACAAATCTAATTAAGTATTAGTAATTATTCTTCTTTATTTATACTAACTTTGGTGTTAATTTAATGCAGAAGATAAAAAGTTAGTTATAACATTGAAATATGGTAAACATGGTTTTATGGCAAGTTTGACTCTATAATACCTACATTGGTAAAAATTGCATTGGTTCCCCCAACCATCAACCCTCTTGTCTAAATAATAACAACCGCACGGTCGATTTACAACACTTGCCGAGATCGTTCCATGGATAGGAGATCCAAGTCATACCAGACCCCTTCGTGGCTCGGAAAGCAAGTTCTCAAGTTCAAGGTCGTTTAACTGTTGGTCCTGGCTGTCATTTGTAGATCTTTAATAGTCGTTACGGGTAGAAGCCCAAAAGTCTGACAACCAGTCTTGCCAAGGCGTGTTCCCCAGTAACTGGGTTATAGAGGTCAGATAGGCAGTCGCTCCATGTAAAATACTGGTATTCAGCTGCATCCAGTTAGACTCGAGGCAGACCCTAACATAGTTGGGAAAAGGCTAGGCATATGATGCCATTATTATGATTTTGTTAAAAACTTTATTAGAAATACACAAAATAAAGGAGAATGAAAAATAGTAATACCTGTGATATTAATAGGTACAAACATCCGGTTAGTACTGCTCATGTCGGCAACTCGAAAGTTATTGTGTGATCAATTTGTAGCCGTGTGGTTTAGGACCACGAACGTATTAATTACAGTACTGTAAATTAATGTTACCACTAAATATGGTTATTACTGCTGAAATCTCAACTAAGCTTCAGTTTATTTAACAATACTATGTCGAGAAGCAACTTCTTAGATCTACCTATATCTACCGTGCCAACTCAATACTAATATACTATTCATAACATCAACTTTCTGTTCCAGTTACTTTCAAACCTTAATATTAGGTATTTGAAAAGATGAATATTTTTCACTCCAATTACTTTTTCCACCGAGGGACGAGGAAAGTTTTAATTAAAGATTGAGCGACATTATGTCCCTCATCTCGGAAAAATAACCTTGTTATAACGAAGCCGACGGTCTGTTATTGAAAATAATTTTGTTTCGTAAGCCTAGCCTTCATACTTTATGTTGTATTGACTATATAAAGTGAAGTGTATTTAGACAGTATACCTTTTTTTAGGGTTCCGTAACCAAAGGGTATAATAAAACGGGACCCTATTACTAAGACTCCGCTGTCCGCCTATCTGTCTGTCTTTCCATGTGTCACTAGACTTTATCTCATGAACCGTCATAGTTAGACAGTTGAAATTTTTACAGATGATGTATTTCTGTTGCCGCTATAACAACAAATACTAAAAAACAGAATAAAATCAATATTTGAGGGGGCTCCCATATAACAGACATGATTTTTTTGCCGTTTTTATAGATAATGGTACGGAACCCATCGTGCTCGTGTCCTTCTCGCACTTGGCCGGTTTTTTTTGTTTTTTTTGTCGTTGGGAAATCATCAAATGACTTCTTCCACTCTGGGCGGAGTGGGAGGGCGTGTCAGACTTTTACTGACTAAAACCCAACCGTGTTCCTTCAGTTGCCTGTTGCTAAAGGCCTCGGTATCCCTTTCGGACTTTCCCGCAAAGACAGTATACCTACCTTTTTGTTTGAAGTGGTGTATTAAGCTTTTGTACACAAGGGATGGTTCTATTGCTCTGACTTATTATGTCGAATATTATTTTGGCACATGAGCCGTGAGCGATGTGTTCTCCGGAGATTATTGAACAAAATTCGATTACTTTAACGTCTTGTTTCTCTTCATATTGTTTGGCACATTAATCAATTGCGACTGTCAGATAAGACAACTCCACAAACAAATGCTTAAGTACGCTCGTTAACTGGATGAACTTCGAGAAGGAGGACCGATACAAAACGAACCCAGATAATGTGGAACAACCAAGCCACGCTAACGAGTTCCACAATCGTCTATCGTAAGTGGTTGTAAGAACATCCCTTTCAAACTCATGAACTAGCTCTCAAGTTACAGATTTTACTTACCATATTTTAATATTTTCCCCTACAATGAAGCTGACTACAAAGAGAAAATTGAAAGGCAACAAATGGGGGCGCAGGAGAAGCTTATTCTCATTCAAATGAGTTTCGAAGAAAGTATTCGACACTTTGATATTGTGATATTTACTTACTTACCTTGTTCCAGTATTGCAATGTTTTTCATTTCCGTGATAAGTTAATCTTGTAGGATCTGTTCTCGACGATGTCATATTAACATAACAATATAATTAGAAACTTTAAAAACTTTGAATTTTTATCACATACAAATAAAAGTTCTATAAAGCTCTGGCCAGACTCAAGCAAATACAGGACGATATGATCTCGTGCCGATTGTGTCGTCATGAGCACTGATCACAAAGATTGCTCAATTCGGATTAGCATTTCCAAAAGTGTGTTGCGTTGTGTTCGTGTCAAACAACATGCGTTATACAAGTTTGCACATCAATTATACTTTCCAATATAATTCAATTTATTTCTTACTGAATACAAAAAGAAGTCGTAAAAGAATTACACAAGGGGCGAAGCTTAAATATAGCTTGAAATTGACGGAGTCAAGCCTAAGATGGCTTCACAAACAAAGCCACGTCGGACGCAATTATTCCTTTATTTATTATTCCATCTCATTTTTGTTTCGTTATTTCTTTTGACAAGTTATGAAAGTCTCAAGTTACGCATTATTAAAATGAACGGGATTTTTTTTATAATGTCTTCAAAGCGAATTAAATGAAAAAATTATCCTATTCTTTTTTCCCTAGATAAATAAGTGCTATATACCTAAGTAGACAAAAACTAAGAGATGAGAATTAAAAACTTTTGCTCCATTTTTGTCTGATTTAAAGCAGACCCCAATCTGGACATAAATAAAAGAACATTTTTAATATTCCAAATGTAAAAGTATTGTGAATGGGAGGTCCGTTTTTGTGTTCATTCTTTTACTACGTTTGAGTTAAAAAGTTTCGTAGTAAATAGGTAGTCCATTACTACAGCGTATTTTTATTTGGGTATGTTTACGTTACGTAAAGAGGCACAGTTATTTTATTTTGCCGAAACAAACAAACTTTACCGCTTTGTTTTATACACCAAGGGATTATTGAATTAGAGACGTTGGTTACTTTATTTTATTTACTCCCGAAGGAAATATGATAATCATTATGTGTTGTTTGTGTAGTGGAGGACAGTGTCTTGTCCCACACTGCTCGTCAACTGACTCCTGCCAAGATCGGAGGTTCCGTGGTGCTGAGATGTGTACTGTCACCACAAGTCGGCTTGGTGGTCATCACGTGGCTGCAAGATGGACTACCGTTGTCATCAGGATATTTGAGTGGTGGTAAGATAAAACTGAAAATTGCAGGATTTTAATAAAGGTGTATTGACAACAAATGCCTCTGTCGCATTTGCTTTGTTCTACATCGCAAAATGGAAATGAATTCGCAATCGAATCGAATCGAATAATGCAAAAATTTTACTCATATTAAAACATTTTTGACGTACTATCGCTCTGTTTATCAGGTTCTGTTTAAACTTAGACTTTTATGTAATTATATACCTACACAGTCACTGCTAAAAGGATCTTTTGACGCTCCAAATGTCGTTGACAGGGGGCGCTGTTGGTAAAAATTTGTGCAATTGTTTTGTAAAATGTCACTTGACAAAAAACAAGATTATGGCAGCTGTGTTAGTTCCGATTTTGGCTACGCGCCAAAATGTCTTTGTAGCGCCATACAATGAAGTTGCTGGATTACTTTCTTCTTTAATAAGTACAAATCTACAAAGTTGTTTATTGTTTTAGAACCTCGTTGGGTGTCCGGAGCCAGTGGTCTCCTACTTGGCCTGGACCTGACTCAAGCGGACATACAGGCGGAATATTCATGCGTTGCTCTCGACACTCCTAGCCCACCTTTGAAACTCACTACAGACGGTCAGTCTAATATAGCTTTATGCATTTAGAATGTCTTGAAATTTTGTCTGCAGAAATTGGTCGGTCCGGGTTTAATGGTCAAAGATGAATACGCATGGCTGATAACATACCTAGGTACACAATTATTTAACAGTCTCGTAGAACAAACATTTGAATTTCCTTTGGTGCTTATGTTATCTGTTTACCGTCGCCGGTAAAATGGTGTCGTTAATTTTTCATCCGTTCAATGTTTATTTTTCTTCTGTAGACAGTAGCTGGCTGGAAAATATAGAATTAAATTCGGTGGAAGCCCGTGTTGGGGATACTGTTGTACTACCATGCATTCTACGACATATCACTGGACATGCAGTGAGGTAAGTAATCGTCCATCGTTTCGTTACCATTTCTAGTATGTTCTCTATGTTCTTAGTTCAGCTATTGAGTCACAGACAGGTCATTTGAAAACAGTTTTCAAATGACCTGTTTAAAACTCCTCTGTATACGTATAATTTATTTTACTGATACCTATTTTCAAGCAAATTATATTGCACATTTCTTTTTTTAATAATAAAGTAGGACATATTGCTTATCACTTCACTGTGAAACTGAACATATGAAAACACCTAATTTTTCTTTAAATAGGGTCTACAGTTTAATTTCTGACTTAGATTACATTCTGGTAAAATTAAATCATCAGTTGGCAGCGGCAGGAAGCATCTGGAACCTGGGCAGCAGTCTCAGGAGAAGGGACAGTTCGCGGTGGTTCACTCGTCATTTCATCAGCGCGGGCACATCACGCTTCAAGATACGCTTGCTCGTCCAATCCCGAGGCACCATCGAGAGTACTTGTGAAACTCGTCGTGAATGAACCTTTGTCTGTTACCGTAGCACCGAATCCGTTGGTAAGATACAATTTTTTTATTTATGTTAGGGGACACATGTATCACTTAGCTTGTTTTTTCAATTGCCACAATCACGTTTAGCACCATGAAAGCCAATTTCAGTGCACCTATTAACACTAATAGAATTAAAAACACTTACCTGAGGGCCTAGGCAACGTGAAATTCTATCAACGATATTGATGATGGAAGTGAATAAATGTTTGGGACTGACATAAACTACTGAAAAGCTATGTCAATCCTGCTGAAAGTTGTTGTAGAAATACTAAACGCTTTGAAATCGATTGCACCTTGTCCTATCCATCTCGTCACAAACTGTTCCTTATTGTAGATGATAGGTACAGGCGGTTCCGGTCACCTGAACTGCTCAGTATTAGGAGGGCGAGGCGGTGGTATCACACTGAGCTGGCAACACGAAGGCCGCCCCTTGCACGCGCCGCAGTCGCGCCTCGCACTTGGTCCAGTTCGGTCACATCACTCTGGCCTCTATCAGTGCACCGCTAACGACCATTCTGACTCCGCTGTTGCTGGTGCCGAGTTAGTTATTGCTGGTAATAATAGCATACCTATTATTTTTGTCGTAGAAGGTAGCCAAAGCTTCAATATCAGTGCCAATAGCACTGGTGATGAGAAACTTTATCCAGTCATGGTGCACCAACATTTTACTATTCGTTCGTCCATTCACTTTGATCACACTATCTAAAATTGTATTTACTGTATCAATTTGATCAGTGACAATCCTAACAGTTAGATCGAACAAGTAGGTAAAATTATTGACTAAATAAAATCGAGGATTTTTAACTATATGCTTTGGTTACCTTACTGCGGCACTTCACTTTAAAACTGCACTATCTGGGCACCCGGTTATCTTCAATCTGGTTTTCAGACAGGCCGCCACGGCTGGTGTCGACGTTCAGCGGAGCGGTCACCAGAATTGGACAGAGTATAGTTATTAGATGTGCAGCCACAGGTGTTCCATCGCCTCGTATATTGTGGACTTTAGATGACAGACCCTTGCCAGCTGCTCCTGACAAGTAAGTCTACAATTTCACGACCATATATGAACATGGATTTTGTTTATCTTCTATTAATTTTGTGGTTGTTGTATTTACCCACATCGTTATCAATTCACCCTGGAATCGCCCACATCTGGGTATATAGGGGTCCTCTACAGCTCATACAAAGCCAGTCAATAAAGTGACATCGGGGCTGACTGCCCAAGATGCGTATCATTAGCAGCTCTTTTGTATGGTCTTTTTGTAATAGTACTCTTTATAGATACAGCGTTAATACAAGGGCAGAGGCAGTACCAGGAAGTGAAGAAGGGACTATAGTATCTACCTTAAGTGTGACGATTAGGACTGCAGATGAAGGTGGTAGATACGGCTGCAATGCCACAAATTCACAAGGATCTCATGCGCATCAAGCAAGACTGAATGTTTATGGTAGGTTAAATGTGACAGTAGGCTTTTCTGGTGTGGTTTTGTTTATGGGAAATAAATTTATGATTGTCGGTACAGGTCCTCCAAATATCAGATATTTACCAGCGTTACATGTAAAGACTGACACGGATGTGACAATACACTGCCCATATTCAGGATATCCCATAAAGTAAGTAATAGTAAAATGCCCTAATCCTTTAAGGGATACTATCCATACTAATATTATAAAACCGAAAGTAACTCTGTCTGTGTGTTACCTTCTCACGCCTAAACCACTGAACCGATTTCGATACAATTTGGCAAGAGGATAGATGGCATCCCGGGGAAGGACATAGGCTACTTTTTATCGACATACCACGCGGGTGAAGCTGCGGGTAAAAGCTAGTAATGATATAAAGCACATTTGTCCAACTCACCTAATCTTCGTTATTTTTTTAGAGAAGTAGTATGGAAGCGAGAAGACGGCTCGTTAGTAGAAAGCATATTGGAATCAAATGACGAACGAGGAGTTCTTAGACTGAATTCAGTTAGAAGCGCAGCGGCAGGAACTTACACATGTGAAGTGAGGGCTGAAAGTGGAGAGCTTGCAAGAAGAACAGTACGACTTGACGTTCATAGTAAGCGCTTCACTTGCTTACCTGCAGTATTCCAACTTTCTGGGAATATTTAAACGTTCAGGTTATTGTCAACAGAGCCACCGAAAATAGCACCGTTCCAATTTCCCGAGGAACTCGAAGTGGGAGGCAGCACTCAAGCGACGTGTAGTTTGATATCTGGAGATAAACCGATACAGTTCACGTGGCATAAGGATAATTTGCCGATTCCTTCTACACTCAAAGTAAGTAGGGGGTAGTTTTTATTTTTGTTTATGTTTTTAATAAATTTTAAAATATATTAATTTGTGCAAAAACTATTTATTTTCATATAAAAAAGCATCAACTGATTACTTAGCCATGTGCTCCGAAACAATACAATTTATGTATCTCCATCTATTAAACTGTTTTTAGTATACGAATTTGATTTATTTGAAAATAATGAGTTAAATAGAATTAATGGTTCATTGTTCCCAGGTCGAACAAAAAAACATGGACTTTTTCTCTCTCCTGATCATTCAAGACCTAACTTCGGCTCACAGCGGCGAGTACACTTGCAGAGCTACAAACGACTTCGGAACAGTTAGCCATAGCGCTTCGTTGATTGTCAAAGGTATTTATTGTCTTACTTCTAAGTTTACTCTGCCTTGTAACATACGTGCCCCAGTTCACGATAGTTCTCGACTGGACTTGATTTTGGATGTATTTGGAATCGAAATAGTTTATCGACGTTGTTTTATGGGTTTTTTATTACTTAGGTACTTTCAGTGTAGTGCCATCTATAGTTTTTACGATTGATCCCTAAATTATAAAATTATATTTCTTGTGACAGACTGTAGATAGATAGAATGCTCTTTTATATAGACTATACATATAAATTACAGATATGACTGTACTACACTTTTATGAAAAAAATAAAATAAAAAAATTGGAATGAACGTAATATTTTGAGAGAAACTCGCGATTTTGCAATACTTTTGTAGCCATTGCAGCTTTTATTTTAAAGTAAATTATTAGCATGTGTCATTTCCATTAACAACACATTAACATTTTTTTACGTTCATTGTGTTCATTCTCATAAAGGTAATAATCGAAACAGGCCAGAGACAAAGTCCATTAAAAAAAACATATCTTGTTGCGAGTTATCGACGACTTTCTTTGATAGTCAGATGTTTTCTAATTCCATCCAACCTCAACAACTTTTATTATTAGTCAGATGTTTTTTCTTTTTCCAAACTTTTTTGATAAACAGAATATATACAGCTGTTCCACTTCTTTACTCTTCTTCCCCTACTTCTTTATTCTTCTATACTGTTAAGAGGGCCAGCGTAACATATAAAGCAGTCTCTCCGCACAGAATCGCCGACATGGGTGTGGCGAGCTCAGAACACATCGGTGTCGGCGGGAGCAGCACTACTTCTGCCTTGCTCGGCTAAAGGACAACCCACGCCTAGGATATCTTGGGAGTATTCTACAGGTAAGGGTGTACAACTGCATAGTATGATTCATCTTTTTTCCCCATATCTTGGATTCAGACAATACAATAGCGAGTAATCTAAAAAACGTAATTACTGTTTTGTCTGTGGTATTGATTTGCAAATTATTAAGTCAGACAGAAGTATTTTATTTAAATAAATTGCCAGTACAAAAAAGTTCCTCATACGAAATATACTACTTGTTCTTCCCGTCCTTATGTTTTTTTTTTGTAATGGTCCATACCTGGGAAACTTCTGGTTACTCACGTTAGTTTACGAAAATATATTTAAAATGTTTTAACTTAACTTTAAATGCCCACGACCCCTGTTGCACAATGTCATGCGTGCGTTACATTGAAAGCTAGAAACAGCTATTTTTCATACCGAAAATAAAAGTCGTTTCCCCGCAATTATTTTTGTGCAATGTTACTTAGTTAGTTTGGTGTACAGAATGCGTAGTAATCGGCTATGTGATGGGGTGTGTGTGGGTCTTTTAACACCCTGTATATCATAGAGTCGCATCGTAGTACGCTTTTTTTTACCGACTTCTTCAAAAAGGAGGTTCTCAATTCATCTGTATGTTTTTTTTTTGTATGTTTGTTTATGAATCGATTTAGACGATTATTTTTTTGTTTGCTAGTACCACAACTAAAAAGTGAAAAATAAAAACTTTTTACAAAAAAAAAACAACCGACTTCCAAAAAAAACACAAAAAAAGTGAAAAATAAGGAACTTTAATTTCGGAAGTCGGTGGCAAAAAACGAATATTGAAAAGCAAAGACACCGACTTCCGAAATTAAAGTTATTTTTCACTTTCTTAGTGTTTTTTTTTATAGGTACTATATGCATTATACCATATTTTATCGATCGCTCAACCAGCGTAGGGCCCATTTCTATCTACCTATTCAGCAATTTTACTAGGAATTATTTATGATTTATAGTTAGATTCTCCACGAATGTCATTCCGTTCCATAGGAGCTTACCACGCCATTATTTGTAATATCATGAATACGGAAAACTGAATTATGTACGTAGCCAGTAATCAGATTTCTGTGGTAGCGTCATTTTCAGGTATTGGCATTTCCAATATTGCGTTTCGATTACTTGTAATAGAAAATAATATGTAATGGGGTCCTTAGTGGATTATTTTAAATTTATCTTTATTACGATTTAAAGTTATGAGGTTAGGACCATTTTGAAAACAAAAACATATTAAGTGGATAACAATGCAATTTCTTCACACATGTAGGGGTTTAGGTAAACTAGAAGTGGCATCATTCAACTGTGTGAGAAGGGGAATCTTTGTCAGCCAACAAAATTCCTACCCGAAAGAAAAACATCCTATTGTAATATGTTGGTATAGATGGTGACAATTGGCGTCACGTTCTATGGGGCCAGTCAGAGGCCACAGACACCAGCGGGGGCTCAATACTGATAGACGGCACTGTGTGGCTCAGAGCCGCCAGCCCCGAGCACGAGGGCTGGTACCGATGTACTGCGCGCGTGCAGCATTCCTTCTTGCATCACTCGTTTTATCTCGATGTTAGAGGTAAGTTTGCTCTACGTTACAACCTTCAATAGAAACATAATATCAAAGATGAGTATCCAATAGTTTGGCTAGTTACTGGATAATAAATTAGAATACAATATGAGTTATTGTTGCTTTATAGCTATTTTATAAGTAAAGGTCAAAAAAAAAAATGGGTCTCTGCAATATTGGGTATATTTCATTTTAATTTCGTTCAGTTTAACTGTTTTTTCCAACTAAAGAGTGTGGATAGTTATGTACCTATCCGTGGCTAAGCTGGATTAAAACAAGTTTTTTACAGTACAAAAATTATTTTGTGTTTTTGAACTGCATAAAAATCGAAACAGCTTTTGCATCAAAATGGTTTTCATCCGAATTTGATTCGCTAAGCCGATACAAAAAATGGTTCCTGTCTTCACCATCGCTGTGTCTTACAAGTTCTACATTTAAGTTGTACTTCACAACAGAACCTCCGAGACTGAGCAGAAGTGGTAGTGGTGAGACTCGGTGGGTAGTGAGAGGAACCACGGCCAGACTGTCGTGCACCGTCAGAGGGGAACCAGAGATCCACGTTCATTGGACACACGACTCCAGGCCCTTGTCGTTACAGTAAGTAAAACTATTTTCAGGTCTAATTAAGACGAGTTCGTGACGATTTCAAAGATAACTTTGGAATCGTCTATCGAACGAAACCAGAAATCAGTTAATTTTCGAAGTCCGTCCGGAGTATGGTGACGAGGTGCAATCTACAATAATAAAAGAAGAATAAGCACCTATTTCTAAGTCAATCTCGATCGCGATTCATGATTAAAACCAATTATCACGATCCTTAATGACGGTCCTTAAACAGCCAATTTCGGTCGCGATCGTACTTATACCTATAATAAATCGTGATCATTGATTTTTGATTACAGCTCTCAAAAGCACAAGCTATCTAAAAAACTTCGATTTGTTAATGTCAATGACAATACCCAGATCTTTCGAATGACAGGAGTGCGGATTGCGTCATAGTCTGTACATTTTCAATCATAACTTACAATTTATTCGATTGATCACAACTTTATTATTTTGCGTGAAGACTTGACAATTTAATTTCCTGTTTTGATATTGAATTCTGATAACGCGTCCCGATCAATTTATAAATCAGTTTCAATGCCTGTCTTGGAAAATATTGAACATTTTTAAACTGATTTTAAAAAAAAGAAGGGGATCTCCTTCTTTTTTAAGAAATCAGTTTAAAAATATACGTATTTTCTTTCTTTCTTTTTTTTAGGTTCTCAATTCGACCGTATAGATTTATAGATTTACAATGATTTTTTTACTATGTTCATCGATATTTTCGTCAATTATTATTGTGAACCGATATTCAATTTTTTTTTTTTTATTAATTGGTAGAGGAAGTTTACGCGAGAAGGTGCTTTGAGGAGGTGGTCCCATAATAATTACACTTGGTAGTGTTTTTTTTTTTTCAAAAAATGTGTTTTAGCTTTATTTTTAAAATTGCGTAGATTAATTGTATATTTTTTTAAATAGCTGTTAGAATATCTTTAAGAACATTACGAAGAAAATTATTGTAAGTAGATGTTGAGTTATTGACCGACATTTCACCAACTTTTTTTTTATAGTGGTTCGGGTGGAGTTGAGAACAGGGAGACAAGTGCTGGGGCGATGACGTCAGAAGTGACAATACCTCATGCGGGACCAGAACACGCCGGGGAGTACCGATGTCTGGCGCGAAACCTGTATGGAAGTGATGAGCTGGTGTACCGACTGTTCGTAAAAGGTAAGATAGAATACCTACTGAATTTATTGAATGGTGATACAAAACATTTACCTACTACGAATCAGCCGGAATAAATTGTATCCTAGCAAATATTTTTTATTTTATTAGTTTGCAATCACAATGCAAAATACTTTACCTACTTGGTAGATTCATTATAGTCCTATTGGTACTTAGATTGACTATAATCACTTAGACTTTATAGACTTATAAATACATATACAACATTAGTTTTTGTTTATGCTAAACCCGAAAAGGGGAAAACAAAATCAGCTGTACCATTCATTTGTGTTCACTTAAATCGACAAAATGTATGGAACAGCTGATTTTTTTTTCGCGATTTCTAGATTGATCCCATTGAAAAAGTAGTTCAATATGATGAGTACAGTGACTCCTTTTCGGGTTTAGCATAAACAAAAACTAATGTTGTAGAATGACGCAAAACATAGAATTTATGTTCATATTTTAAATCTTTTCACGTTAAAATAAAATAACAGGGAAAAGTTGCAGTTTGCAGGGGTTTTGTAACGCTTTTGACGTTATGAGGATAGAATAGAGCCTGGAAAGTGCTAGCGCCCCTATGTATCTATGGACAAAACGACCCTGGACTATTTGTTTTGTAAATCTAGATACCAGTATGTGTATGAGTGAACTTTACACCCTGTTCCTCATGCCCCTAAAGATACAAGAGTCTTAATATTAACCAATAACGGTCTATTATAGGAATCGGCCATAAATGTAACTCTTAGATTTTAGAATACTGATTGGATTACTCATTGAATACTTTAGAATAACGATATAAAGACTAAAACCACCCAAACCTAACCTAAGTAATTAAAAACTTTTTACCCACGATATAAATTATTACGAAAGCTGTTCATGATCACTTGTTGGTACCATGTATTTACTTACATATTTGTACAAAAAAGCAGATAAACTCTAAGATAGAAATCGTGTTCAAACACTGGCCAATGTCATGTCAACGACATAAAGTTTAGATAAAAAAAAACCGCTGTTTTCAAGCCAATTTTTCAGTATCCAGGTTTTTTGTAGTTTCAGCGTAGTACAGAATATTCAAAAGTCTCGTTTTCCAATATAAAAGTACTGTAGTAAATTGATAAGTAGGTACGTAGTATGTAGGTAGGTAGGTACTTACATATTTTTCGTAGAATGTCAAGTATTTACGATACTTTTGTATACTTTACATTGATTATCAATATGTTTTTGGAAAAGTTTTTAAAGTTCGATTATGTAGTAAATATCTATACATATAATATTATACATAACTATTCAAATATTCTCTATCTACTCTATATGACATACGTATACCTATTGATCTTTTTCTATTTTACTCGGTCAAACACTACTTGAACTGTCATTGTTAACGTTAATTTCAGTGCAGAAAAGTGTTTCATGATTTTGGCTACCTTTCTACAGGTTTATGGCAATATGTTCATAATTATATTATATAAGGATACAATTCTAGAATATATACAATTATACTTAAAAAAATAAAGAGGAAAAGCTCATTGGGCATAAAAAATCGTCCGCATCGCTGTCAATGGGAAAAGTGCCCAAAAGGCTGCATATAATGTCATAATATCACGGGAAAGAGTTAACTCAGTTTTCCACTTCGTATAGTTTTCAAAATCCAAATCCTACAACTACGGATCACATCCCCCCATTTAACATGTAAACAACATTAAGTTAAACAATACTACCTATGTAGTGGTTGTTTCCGTGCCGTTGTACTGTGCAGTCCAGCGGTCGTCATGTACTCGCGTCGAGGGCCATAAAGCGTAATGGGCGCCCGCGATAATACTGAATACGTGGCCCCACTGTGCTGTTACATTGAATAAGCAAATTGGTACAGAAGAACCATTTGATTGTGTGGTGGCCGGTTTGATACAATAAAAATGCAACGTTCAAAATGCAATAGAAGACTTCAAAATAAAAATAAATATTTGCTTAGTGCAGCGACGAACGTAGGTACAAATAAATAAGGAAAACGTCTATCTGTGTGAGCTTAAAATTGACGAAGTTGAAGAAAGCGCAATTTATGATTACATATCTCTAACCACCGGTTTCTAATTAAAAGCTTGTTTAAATTAATCTGTTGTCATAATTATGTCGTGTCAAATACTGTGTAATGGCTCTTGTTATTTATTAAATCTTTAAGCAACATGAAAGGTGCAACATTGGTGCATTTTTAGGGTTATGAGGAACAGGGTGTAAAGTTCACTCATACTCCATAGAAAAGGGAGGATCCTCCGACCAGACGGGTGTTGTGTCTGGCGGGCAACTGCCCAACGATTGATGTTGGGTTCTCGTATATATGTCCACTGCACGGTAAACTTTAATTGCGCGATGCAGGATTTATGTGACGTCTGTCTGACGTCAGGTCTTTGATGCGTAGTTCGCATGTGGCGATGTAGATACCGCCACACATTATTTGCAACTGGCTGGTGAGGCTTTTTGCCTCGTTGATCGCGCACACCACCTAGTCATGTGTGAAAACTTGTGGAATGGGTCTTCTGGCCATATTTTCTGTTGGTAGCCTCTACCCTTACAACCATGTAATTTATGACATGTGATGTTTCATTTATGGTTGTACATGACGTTAATAAAATATAGGAAGTTTAAAATTTTCGTTTACCGAGCGGAAAGAGTGTGACCAAATATTTAGTAACTTCATAATTTTGTATGGAATGAAGATACAATTTATTACCGCGCTGGGATCACTGGATTTTTTGTCTGGAGAGTTCCAGTCAAGTCAAAGTAAAGTTTAAAAAAAGTGGGGTTTTTAACTATATTAGGTTTTTTACATTTACTGGAATACCATTTCGGCGTAGACTCTTATCCAAATTATAAATAATAGAATAGAATAGAATAGAATACTCTTTATTATGTACACCATAAAAATACAGATATAAATGTAGAAATGAAACATGGGTGACACAATGGGCGGTATTATCACCAAAAGCGATCTTTTACAGACAACATTTGGATGGATTAAAGCGAGAAGGAGAGATAATACTGCAGATAGTCAGTGGTGTACCATTTACATATACAATAAATACATACATACATAAAGCATATACTTATGAAATACACCATGGTCCGGAAAATGGCTTGCCATAAATGACTTTTCACACACGAGGTCAAGGAATATTATGTCGTAACTAGCTAATCGTAGTACAACAGTTCTTCCGAATCCTTCAACAAAACTTAAAGACTTTTGAGAATGTGGCTGTAAATAGTAAGTATGTCTATGTAGGCATGATGGAAAGGTATGTGTTCCTAAAAACGTTCCTTCTAAACAGAGCGCCCAAGTGTGCTAGATGAGGTATGGTCGCGTATAAAGCCCGCGACACATGGTGCATCAGGCGCGGAGCACTCGTGTCGCACTAAGTCAAAGTCACCCCATCTGTAATCTAAATATATTTATTACTTACGAGTAGATATGTTCTAAAACATGGTAATGCCTCTAAAAACTTTTCTTCCAAACAGAGCGTCCAAGCGTGCCAGAAGAAGTGCGCGTCTCAGAAGTATGGTCACGTAAAGCTCGTGTCACATGGCGAGTCGCGCGGGGAGCGCTCGTGTCGCACTACTCGCTGCAATACCGCGCATTGACGCGCGACCTGTCGCACGCGCCGCTCGACGCTCCGCTACCCGCTCTGCTCGACAATTGGGACACACAAGACGTCCTCAATATCACATTGGCTAATTCTGATCTACTACATGTTGCGTAAGTTTTTAATTTGTTATTCATGAATCTGTATTTTATTAATGTGTTGTTTTGGGTATCTGAAATAGGATTTTGCGCTAGCTTATTTTTTGTCATTGGTAGGACGAAAAAAAATATCTTATTGTTGAATGTATGGTGGTAAATAGTTAGCAACTTGCATCAGCGGTCCCTGTTAAATACATAACATAATCATGTATATCTGCTTCAAAAAACCTTTCACATTTAGCACAATCATAATAAGTCTGTAGTCAAACCGGTTTATTTCGGTAACATCACTATTAATAAAAGAGAATGATTTATTCATTTGTCATTATTCTGGGCCATATACAGACGATGTATTCTGTAAAAATCTCACCGTGGTAAACTCAAACTCAAAGCATTTATTTCAAATAAACCAATTACAGGCACTTTTGAATTGTCAAGGGGTCGGTCAGTCAGAAAGATGAAGCTAGTTGCCCATTCCAAAGCGTAGTAGGTTCCTATGGAGAAGAATGTGCAGGAAACTTCACAGACACGCACACTTTTAAGTTAGAATATTGTTACAATATATTGGTTATATCATTTATGTTGAAATAATACATGTGAGTACAATGTAGAGAAACGTGCACGTTAAAAGCGTCCGTAATTAAACGATAAAAAATAAAAGAAACAAAACAATTCAAAAATTTAAATAAATTAAAATACGCTATGGCAGCTAAGAGATGACCAGTCCCTACTGATGGCGCCCGAACATGGCGCATGGATCAGCACCATTCAGCTCAACCATTTTGAAGGGAACTTAATGATCCAACACACACGCCACCATCAGCGAGACATTAAAGTGAGCATGACATAGTTGATAACTTAGGTGAAATGAGCTGTCAATAGTGTCAATCCTTAGGATCAGGTGGAATGACAGCTCTCTTCAAGCTCACTTCACCTAAATTTTCACGGTGGGATTTTACAGAATAGACCGGCTGGCCTAGTGCAGCTGTACCCTATACCAATTTATACCGATTTGATCGTTGTTTCAAAGTAGTTAGAAGTGATATCTACAAACGGTGTAGTCACGAATTATCTATTCAGAGGCATCGTGACGTGTTAGGGTAACTTTATTACCATTTGATAGCTACCTAGTTTAGAACTTAGTCTCGAACTTGCTAGACTAAGTTAATTAGTAAGTTTATATCAACTGGAGTGGATTGATATATCTACCGACTCATTTACGAATTCAGACTTTATATACGTAGGTAGGTAGAATAATTGAAACTCAATCATTAAAGATTCTCATTTAATTCATTACAAATAAAAAGTTTGGACTTCAAGAAATAGCTACCTTATTACTTTTTCGTGGAATGTTGGTTTACTTTCAGCGTCTATTGAAGTATTTCCAGGAAAACCAGATCGGAAAAATCAAATTCTTTTAGAAACGAGTGCCGGCAGCGGTGTACCGTGTAATAGTTGCCTTGGATTTAAAGTTTAATAGCTTTTAGGCCAAAAGGGAGCACTGAAATTTTGAAACCTTTTGTATAACTTGGGTAATCGGGAAAAATCAAGTACAACTAATTAATGTTTCTGTAAAGTTGGCAAAGTTAATTTCTAGGTTTTAATACGATGTTGATTTAGACTTTACAAGTAGGTTCCTACAATGTTTTAGTTTCAGTATAGACAAACAAAGTACTGAAAGTTGAATTCAAAGTCAAACATTAGCTTTGATTTGAAAATAAAATTTGATAAAGCCAAGGTTTTCCAGCAACTTTTTGAAAAAAAAAACGAACAAGGGTGAATTTGACGTATCTACAAGGGTTCTCTTTGTTGAAGAGTTAAATAAAATAACACGTTTTTCCTGCTTAATTACTTTGATAATTAGACCGCTCATTAAAATTTTCCTGTAGGTAGCTTTGATGTGAGTATTTATAGATTTAGCAAAATCGTAATATTATTATATGTTAACCGAGTTTCTAAAATATCTAAGTCAATTAAATAATAGGGGTTGTCCTTGGATTCACTTGCATAGTGCATACAGGGATAATCGTCGGTTGTCGCCTCATCCCTTTTGAAATTGTCTAAGGGGCCTCTGCGCGTTGGCTTCGCCCCCTCGCACGCCTTCCAAAAGACCGGGACCCCATGGTCCCGAGATATGTAAACATATACAAAATAATAATAATTATATTAAATGGTTCATTTATGTGAATGAGCTCTCCCGGTACAGAGTTTATGTTCAGATTTGATGATAAGTGCAAGTGTAGGGAATTACAGGAAAATTTGATATTTTGGATGGGAGGGGATCAAAAAGTGTGTCATCGTGTGTCAAGGGGACGAGTCATACTCTACGACTTCAACTTTATCGCATAAATATTACCAACTCTATCAATATTATTATGAGGTTTAATTTAAAATTACAAAATATGTGACGTCATACCGTGGGAGGCGGGTCACACAAATAACCTTTGACAACTGCCAAGGACAAGGGGACTCCAAAAATCTTGAAATTTGTGTGATATAATTTATTGATGGCCTAATATTGCTACCTAAAAATATAAAAAGAAACCTTTGCACTTAGGTCTGAAGGGCCGGGTCGTGCGGGCGCGTCTGTGGCGGGTCTCTCTCCGGACACGAGATACGCGATGCGCATGGCTGCATTCAACGATGTTGGCGCCTCGCCGTACACAACGCCGCTGCATTTCACTACACGGGAGGAAGGTAAGTGTTGTTATACGTGCATGATATTATGCAAATTATCAGTTTTACCGAATAGAAGCGTAGCGAGGAATGTGTGTGAAACTACAGGGTGTTAGAGTTAACACCGTTATCCTTGAAACCAATGGTTTGGTTTCATTTATAAAACATACAATCAATGGAAAATTACAACTTTAAGAAAAAAAGAAAATCTACATTTTGCCACAAGGGTATTTCACCCTTTCACCCGAATGCAACGAACTTGCAACTCAACACAGGCGGGTGGCGCGGGACGTGACGTGATCGGCCGCGAGCGCGACCCTTCCTCAGTCAGTCAGCTGTTTCGCTAGCGAGCATGGTGTCGGATAGAAACTTTTTAAAATCTTTTAATGAAAATAACGTATTTTTTTATTGTTACTCGGTCATTTATTTTTATATTTAAGTCGACTACCATGGTTTGAGTGACAACGGTGTTTACCCTGTATAGCCTGATTTACATGGTGTAATTTAATTGCCAGTGGCGTGGCAATCGTCTAAACAGTGTTAAGAGGATGCAAGTCAATTGTTACTTCAATTTTATTTTTTTACAAGAATGTAAAAGTAAATCGGCCTTAATCAATAACATCGCTTCATTGTTATAGCTTCAGGTAAGCTAGCTAGCATGTATCTTTCTGGTTGTCATAGAACAAGAAAAGGCCAACCTCTTGTCCAGAACCTAAGTTTGATATGCCAAACTTATTTACTGAACTAAATCCTAGGCAAAACTATGAATTACCGTTCGATAGTTCAGTTTAGTTGTGTTGCTAATTAGAAAGAAACTCGATTCTATTACGATAGAAAAATACAATCAAATGGCTGTTTAAATTAATTAAACATTCCTACCTAATATTGACCCAGCCCTGAGAATGTTAAACACATTTCTCACTGCCATTTCACAAGCTCAGAAAGTACACACAATGTGCGGATATATCATTAATATATTCCTGAAGGTCGGCTGAAGTGAGAGCAACTTGGGGCTTTCCCGTCCATTAAAAAACAGTGCTGTGCAATTTCCGCAGGAAGCTTCGTAAATGTGTGTGGATGTATGAGAATGTGCTCCTACTTTGTTCCCAGGATAAAAAAGGCCGTATATCCCAAGTAATTTCCGACTCTATCTTGTGGGACATAAAGTTGATTGTTCTTTGGTAATGGTATAGTCAATGTGGTGTTTTTTTGTGGGTGTCGCTTTTAACAGAGGTTTTTTTTTGCCAGCGCCTGGAGGAGCTCCTCGTGACATTACCGTGCGGGCACTTAGGGCGCGAGAACTTCATATCACTTGGCAGGTAGGCATCTTCAAACTTTTTTTACGTACTTAGATATTTATTCAGCATACATCTTTATTTAAAGGTGGTGCAAATATATGCTGATGATAATCGTAAGTTGTCTTAATATTTTCATCTTGTGGTGAAAATGAAGACGTATTCGAGTCTTAGAAGTTCTGCTAATAAGCGGTCACTCATCATTATGAACCAGTTTTTCTCGGTATGGGAAACGCCCTGATCAGAAAACGGACCGCGCCTGACTGTGGTCCCAAACTACCTGTATCACATGCACTGCCTGTATCTTGGAAACCATTATATATATAAAACATTTTAGTAATTTTCAAATAAAAGGTGAAATTGGCGACAGTTCAACTAGTTAGCCTTTTCAAACCTGCAAAACTAAAACTACAAGTTATGTTTAAGTCTCTTGTAATAGGGGGCTGGGGGTTGGTCCGGGTTGATCCTATAGTAATATTTACCATCTCTCTTAGCCCCCACCGCGAGAAACATGGCACGGTACCTTACTTGGTTACACCATCCGTTGGTGGGAAGTATCCGAAGAGGGCAAGGGAACGTTGAGCGACAGTCCCGGGTCCGAGAGTGGGGCTAGTGCTGATGCTACCAGTACTACCCTGAGAGGACTGAAGGCGGCTACACGATACGGAATCACTGTGAGGGGGTATAATGCAGCTGGGACGGGACCACTGTCACCGCCACATTATCGACACACGCTTGAATCACGTGAGTTGCCTTTCATTGATTATTTTCTAGGAAACGTTATTCCACACTATGTTTTCTCAATTTACTTTTTCTCAAAAAGGTCCTAGGTTGCAAAGCCATTAAGTTGAGACTAGAAAAAAAGATTTAATTTGTCGAAAAGAATGATTGCTTCATTCAGACGCGACTTTAATCCGCTCAATTTGTCAGAAAAAAATTATGCAAAGAAGCATAATGAGCCAAACCATCCACAAACTCCCCGCAGATTATTCCTGTTCTCGATAATCACTTTGAAAGCGCTATAAAAACGTAAAACTTGGAAAATGAAAGAGATCGATTTCTTTAATGTTCCGAACAGTCGGCCGCAGAAGTGTATCGGAGTTGAAACTTCGACAAGGCAAGTTTTGTAGTAGTAGTAAATAACTGAGCGCCGCTATCGACGTGAAGCGACGATCGTAAATTTTCCCATCAAAATGCAAAATGGCTTAATTGGACTGTGGCCTTCTCGATCTAGGTCAAACGATTCAGTACAAATTGATGGCACTTTTGTATTCTGCGTTTGTTTCATTTTTATTTCTTCATGCAAAAAATAGAAACGTCAATTCTTTTTTAAAGTTTGCGCTATATCTGGGAGGCAAAAAGAAATATAGTTTCAATTGTCCGTCTGTCCGGTGGTCCATCTGTTGCAATCGATCAGAAAGGTTTACGGTGGCGCGTTCTTTTTCAGAAAAACGTGTTTGTATTTAAAAGATGTATTGAAGTGAAGTTCGTCTTATCATCTAAAAAGCATCACCGTTTTGTACGATCAATATTTTCAAACAGCCACCGATAAAAAGTCAATCGAAATTCCCTATAGAAGAATTTCGATCGACTTTTGAAAATATTTTAGATGATAAGATGAACTTCACTTCAATACATCTTTTAAATACAAACACGTTTTTCTTGAAGCCGTGAGTTTATGTATGTATGTGTATATGTTTTTCTTCCTCAAAATTAAACGGTATTAACTTGAAAAGACTTAATTAATGCTGTTAATAAGTCACATGTGCGCTCAACAACCTTTCCGGTAATTAATCTTAGAAGATTGTTATTAAGGAACTGCTCTGCAACCGTTTGGAACAGATGAAAAAGCTGTTTGAATTATTCTCACTCTTGAGCATAAAATTAATAAAAACATTATTTAAGAGATATATTTTGGAACTTTGTGAATGCTGCTAAAACAAAAAGCTCATATTTGTTTCTAGCAAATTATTTTTTTATTTATCCTAATAATATAACGACGTGTAAAAAGCTGACGTTTTTCAAACAGCACCAACGGGTAGTCCAGAAGGAGTGGCATGCATATCCAGCGGGTCCACATCACTCCGGGTGTCATGGCGGCCACCGGGCATAGACAACAGAGGCGGGCTCATAACCCACTACACTCTACAATACACGCGACGCGACGCCGATCCTATGCTGCCCACGCAAGACGCGTATCTAAGGATACAGGTGAGATTTAATTTTTCTCTCTTTTTATCCTCATTACTTCAATAGGTAAGACGGGCCAAGAACACTCGTCAATACTGTCTATAAAAAAAATGTTTATCGCAACTGTTGACGTGAATAATAAGTGTTTACTCATACATATTGATGATGATATTGTTATTAAAGAAAATCAAAGTTGCAAGAAAAAATATATTCTATGAATTATTTTGTAAATGTTAAAGGAATAATACCTACGTAATTTAGACCGAATAATACTTTTATTGAGGGTGTTATTTCATCTTTCGGATTGTTTTGCCTCTTCGTTAGGGCGAGGAAACAACAGTTTCACGTCTAACACCGTATGCTGAATACGAGATTCGAGTGCGGGCGCACAACGCCGCGGGTGACGGACCTCTGTCGGCACCACAAGTTTGCAGGACTGACGAAGACGGTAAGTCAAGGCTAGAAATATTGATATATCAGCCCCATGTTTGATTGGTAAAACAATTTTTTTCCTCTTACAATTTTTGTTTGTTTTATTCGGTGTAGAATTTAAGATTGCAGACTTCTATTGAATTTCACTGCATTGCAAATATTTAGTTTGATTCTAAGAAATTATGTCAAAAATGGTTCTATTTGATTGGTTTTACTTTAAATAAAATATATATTGACGACGTTAAGTTGCCTTTACGACGTTTAATCTAAATTAAAAAAATAGGATACAATAGACGTAGATATATTTTGTAACCTATTCTGCTTAACTATTACTCAAGAGTCATAAAAAGCCCTGTAAGAAATCTTTTTTTTTTATGACTCTTGAGGTATAGTTAAGCGGAATAGGTTACTAAATATATCTACGTCTATTGTATTTTATAATGCATTTCCGCAAAGTTACGCCTGAATCAATTAATAAAATATCCTTCATAAAAATAGCTTCAGTTTTAGGGTGTCTATTAAAATTGCTTTGTTCTGATCAGTGCCCAGCGCCCCGGGTGGCATGAAACTAATAGCCCTGGGCGAGCGCTCGCTAAGGGCCTCCTGGCTGCCCCCGCCCGAGCCCAACGGGAAACTGACTCACTACACGCTGTACGTCAAGGATCTGTCCGGGTAAGTCGTATGTCACTTTATATTTTACTAGCTGATGCCCACGGCTTCGCCCGCGTGGATGTCGTTTATTATCCAGGGGCGAAGGACTCAGGAACGTCCGTCGCCCCCCACATATCAGGACCCGAGGTGGCGACGCGTAGTGTTCCACGCGCGCCCCTCTTAGACGTCACGGGGGGAGTCAAAAACCTCACTCCCCCCCCTGACCCGAGGACCCGACCCCCGGCGTAGGTGTGAGTCGGAACACCGGGGTGGTTTTTAGTCAGTAAGAGTCTGACAGACCCCTCCGCCCGCCTCAGGGCGGAGGAAATCCAAGAGAATTTTCCACCTCGAAAAAAAAAAAAAAAAGTTTAGGTTAGGTTAGAACTGTGACCCTCTACGCCACAAACGACTAGAATGTACAGAAAAACATATTTTAGTTAGGTTTAGTTAGTGGGGGTTCTGAATACTGCGAGAGTTTCCATAAAAGCCCCGCTGCCGGTCTCCATTATGGGGGCCGGCGGTGACATTGCTGCCGGCAGCCGAGATTAAAAAAACATCGGCTGCTGACAGTAATGTCACTGCCGGTTCCCAATCGCATTATTTTTGGGAGCCGGCGCAGCGCAGCGGAGGCACTCTCCCTAATTTATTTTACACACCTTCCGGAATGAATTCTCTAAATGATGGTGAAACCCACATCAAAATCCGTAGCGCAGTTTAGTAGAACAACGCGGCACACAGACAGACATGAAAAGTAGGTACAGTTCATCCTCGTAAATAGTGCTGCGTTTTGAAAGCTGTCGCGAAGCGTGTGCCGCTGCACTTGCCGCCACCGACGGGCATACGCAAGAAATATTGTTATTTGGAATCGGTGTATCAAAATTAAAGTTAAATATTTATTTAGATAAATATTTCTATTACATTATTTCCTGCATGCTGCTTGGGTGCAGGGCCACTATTTGAGCGGATAGATTTTATAACCAGCTGACTTACAAACTCCACCGACATCTTCGAGTTTTGAATCAAATCAATAGTAGCATAAAGTCGAATTGACATTAATAAATTGTTTGCAACGAAAGGTGACACTATTTCAAATTGTAATCGATCGTCAATAGTATTTCAGAATAATATCCGGTTCCGTTTCCGGGTTCCGTGTACTTCCACGTCTTCCCGCTTCAATCATAAAGTTGGGTCCCTATCCAATCTTTAGAAATTAATTTGCTAACTACAATATTCTTCTAGTCTAAGTACATGATAAATACACAAAAATGGTTCAAAAGCTCGTTTTGCACCCATTCGAATTGCAATCGAATCTAATTTAAATAATTACTTCGATTATTTGACATAATTCCCGAACACCAATGTACTACTATTGACCGGTAACAAATCAGTATAGTTCAATGGTTCTACGTAGATAGTAGGTACGGGGATCTACAGAGCCGAGCGTTAATGAGATTACACGGGACGACGAGCTCACTGAGATGAGTGACAAAGCGAAAGGGATATTGCGTTGCAGCCTGGTAAATAGTTGAGGCATCCGTGTAGCATCTCCGTTAAATGTTTCTATTAAATGATGAGTTATAAATAAAGTTTATAGAAGATGGATGGATGTTAACGAGTTTAAAACATAATTCTGTCAATCGTTTGAAGATGACAGAATCAAACTCAAACTCAAAGCATTTATTTCAAATAAACCAATTACAGGTACTTTTGAATTGTCCACGGGTCGGTCAGTCAAAAAGATGAAGCTAGTTGCCCATTCCAAAGCGTAGTAGGTTCCTATGGAGAAGAACGGGCAAGAAACTCCACGGACACTCTTTTAAATCAAAATATTGTCTTGATTTAAAAGAGTGTGAATGATGTTTTAAATATTTTAAGCGCTAAATGTATTTAGTGATGAATTCGGTGCAAGTGAGCCATAGTTTAGCAACATTAAAATCGATTTAATCGAACATTAAATTCGATAATTTATATTAAAATCGAACATTAAATTCGATTTTATTGTAAAATAGATACATAATTATATAGAGACGCTGTGTTATATCACTATACATGTACAGAGATTTTACAACCAGCTACAGCCGATTGTTGTCGTTTGACTAACAATACGCTTAGTATACATTTTTAATCTCTTCTCCCAAAGTCTATAGTTTTCTAAACCCTCCAGCTATTACAAAACCAATTACATAGTTTAACCGCTGTAAGCTGGAGTTCATAAATAATGGAAACAGTACCCTACCTGGCAGGGGAATAAGCGAAGTTGTTCAGCAATCAAAGTTAAATACCACTTCAATTGATCCATGTCTAACCGCTTTACCTCGGCTAGTTTGTTCCGTTACCTACATAAGTAACTCCCGTAGTGTTGTTTAAGTGCAACAGGGCGTAAGGGTAAACACCGTTGACACTCAAACCATGGGTTGTTGACTTAAATATAAAAATAAATGACCGAGTAACAATCAAAAAAAGTTATTTTCATTAAAATATTTTAAAAAGTTTATATCTGACGACTGAGGGAGGTGTCGCGCTCGCGGCTGGTCAGGTCACGTCCCACGCCATCCACCCGTGTTGAGACGCAAGTTCGCTGCCCTAGCGCCCAAGGGTGAAAGGGTGAAATACTCTTGTGGTAAAATGTAGATTTTCTTTTTAAAAATCCATTGATTTTACGTTCTATAAATGAAACCAAACCACTGGTTTCAAGGATAACGGTGTTTACCCAAACACCCTGTATAGTTTCATCAAAGCCTTCCCTTTCTCACAAGACTTATAGCCTTTCAGACATAACTAAAGGGCTTTGCATATCAGTATTGAATATCTGCATTGATGTTGTGTACACATATCGGATTATAATGCTCTGTGCTGTCAGAAACTGGTTCTAGGAAGATGGCATGTGATATTTTACGTGGAGCTTCCGTTTTCAGGCAGGCTTAATCAAGGCAAGGCGAAGCGCCGATACAAAGCTGGTCTGATGTTTTGTTTTTTTGTTTTTTGACCTACATTATTCGTTGTTCAGGTATCGAATTGACATTATTTTGACTAGAAAACAGTGAGGAATAGGCTAGTTGACGGATTTTGAAAACTTGTTAGTATATTGTTTGTGGTTTATTTATTTACCTCACAATATGATTTTTTTCTTAGAAATATTAACATTACCTGAACAAATTTTTCGTTTTTATACGTAATTTAATTTTTAATGGCAAAACGGAGTTATTTTGCTATTTAGCGAGCATTGTATCTGGGCTGACAACCCAAGGTGCGTCGAACACACCTGTTTTTATCACATGTGTAGGTAGGAAAAACTTCGTAACCCTAAACCCGTAACTTTGTAACCCTACCTTAGGTCACAAGAACCCAATGTCACCCACGTGAACGCATGCGCCGAGATCGAGGGAACTACAACTGAATGTATGCGCACGATGCGAGGACTTCGCGCGGGAAGGACGTATGAGGCCTGGGTCCGCGCCGCCACCGCCGCCGGGGAGGGGCCGCCGTCACCCGCCGTGGCCTGCCAGACCAGCTCCCTGGGTAAGCAACATTAGGTTTTACATTAAGGCCCGCTTGCACCGCAGATCTGTAAATGCGTTTAACGTTAAATGTACTTTAAACATCTTTTTGTTTCGGTCAATCGTTTGAGGATGACAAAGACTGTATGATGATTAAGATCGTTAAATGCATTTAGTGATTTGTGATGTAAGTGGGCCTTAGTCTTACATAGGGATTGTGAGATTATATTGAATCAAGAGAAACTAGAATTCGTCGATAAAACTGTTTTCCTGGGGATCACGCTCGACTCAAGGCTACAATGGGGTCCTCATTTAACATCTCTTGCAGGACGGCTGAGTTCAGCAGCATATGCTGTCAGAAAAATCCGTCAATTTACTGATGTAGATACCGCGAGGCTAGTCTATTTTAGTTACTTTCATAGCATAATGTCTTACGGTATTTTACTATGGGGACGGGCTGCAGACATCGAGTCTATCTTTATTCTGCAGAAAAGAGCGATCAGAGCCATTTATAATCTACGCAGGCGCGATTCTTTAAGGGAACTGTTTAAGGATATTAACATCATGACGGTACCTTGTCAATATATATATGAAAACATCTTGCACGTAAGAAAAAATTTACATCTTTTTAGTAAAAGAGGCGATAGACATAATTATAGTACTAGAAATAGGGACTTATTAGTTCAACCAGGTTTCAGACTGGCTAAAGTAGACTCATCTTTCATGGGGTACTGTTTAAAATGTTACAATAAAATCCCTCCCCACATACTTCAACTGAATGAGACGAAATTCAAAACTTGTATAAAACGCACACTATGTAGGCAGGCATATTATAAGTTGGAGGATTACATCTCTGATAAAAATGCTTGGCTTAATGCTGGTCCTGCTCCACAACCACAACTAACTAATTAACATTCGAAAATGCTGTTGGAGCTGCTGAAGATTGTAAGACTAATCTTTGCATTGTATAAACTCAATCTCTCCTTTGTATTATATAATTGCACAGGTGTGAGTACTATGTACTATAGAGCTACCATTTACCGGGTATTTTGTCTTTCATTGACTTGAATGTGCCCTGGCGGCTGGGAATGTCATGCTCACTCAAATGTCTCGCTGGTGGTGGCGTATGTGTTGGATCATTTAGCTCCCTTCAAAATGGTTGAGCTGAATGGTGCTGATCCATGCGTCATGTTCGTGAACGGGCGCCGTCAGTTGTGACTGGTCATTTCTTAGCTGCCATGGCTTATTTTAATTTTTGAATTGTGTTTATTTTGTAATTGCGGACGCTTTTAACGTGCTTTCTACATTGTTCTCACATGTATAATTTCAACATGAATAATGTAACCATTATATTGTAACAATATTTTGATTTAAAAGAGTGTCCATGGAGTTTCTTGCCCGTTCTTCTCCATAGGTACCTACTACGCTTTGGAATGGGCAACTAGCTTCATATTTCTGACTGACTGACTCCTTGACAATTCAAAAGTGCCTGTAAATGGTTTAATTGAAATAAATGCTTTGAGTTTGAGTTTGACATACTGCTGAACTTTTTTCGTATCTCATCCCCCCTTAAGACTTGTATAATTTATATTTACAAACGAAATAAAATAAGAAGTCATTTAAACTCGTAATATTTTCATGCATCGATATTCTGCTTCAAGTTTATTTTCTGAGAACATAAGAAATCATAGAAAAGTATTTACTAACTTCTGATATTTGACGTCATAACTTGCTTTGAATAGTTTTTCCTTTTATATTAATGTTATAGTCGCATCCACTATTATTATGCTTCAGTAGCTTCGTTGCATTACCATTAGGTGTCCAGCAAAAATATGTAGGAACCTAGACTTGTATAACAGGAATAACTAGTGAAATGCGACTTTCTTGTAGAAAAAGGTGACATGTGGACAATTTACAAAAATAATGTGTGTATAGTTTCTGAACGCACACCACCACATAATTTAAGTTGAATTTTATAAAGTGTAGGTATCCTACATGTTTTAAGCTATGACTGTACGTCCAAGTGTACGCAATTTTGACGGAACTTGTTAACGTAGGAAACTTTATATCCTTTCTACTTGCAATACAAAATCATTATCTACCTAAGAATAGGACCATTGGGTTCAAACCGCACCCAAAATTCCAGGTCAAAATTGTACATAGAGTAAACCAAGCCTATGATCACATGTCATATCATGCTCACAATGTCCAGCCCCCGGGCGCATCTCGTCGTTCGGCGGCGTGTCGCTGGGCGCGGCGGGCGCGTCGCTGGCGCTGCGCTGCGCGGCGGGCGGCGCGCCCCCGCCCGCGCGGCGCTGGCTGCGCGCCGGCGAGCCGCTGCACGCCCGGCCTCCCTTCCATCTCGACGGGGACGCGCTGCTTATACGAGGTGATTGTACCCTGGAAACTGGTTGAAGAATGGTGCATGGTGTAGTTATACAAGAGGCCTTCCACTTTGGTGGAAGGATATCATTATTTCGGTGCATTAGTACAAACACTCTGCAGTCGTTTTCCAATTTAAAGACACCAGTTTCTTGTCTGCCTTTTATAATTTAGAAGTATGAGGAACAGGGTGTAAAGTTCACTCATCCACTTTAGAAAAGGGAGGATCCTCTGACCAGACGGGTTTCGTGTCTGGCGGGTAACTGCCCAACGATTAATGACAGGAAATCGTATATATACTCGGCGCACATGAAACTCTGCTTGCACGATGCAGGATTTGTGTGGGCACAGGTCTTTGATGCGCAGTTCGCATTCGATGTATTTCGTTACAAAGAAATTCATAAAATTTTATTGAACGCCCAAACCGCAGCGTTTTGAGCGCGCGCTTCGGGCGCTTGTTATAACTAGTCCCTAATATGAGCGTATTCTACGCGCTGATGACATAACAAATGGTTTAGCACTTGAACTTACAAGTGCAATTGCACCGTAATCGACGCGTCATGAAATTACGTGAATTGTGGAAAAAAAATGTCCTAACAGGTTTAGAGCTATCCCACGCTGACAACTACACATGCGTGGCAGAAAATCCTCACGGATCAGATTCTGCAACATGGCGGGTTATAGTACTGCGACCGCCTGCACCACCAGGGCTTGCACTTCTCGAAGCAAGGTCGAGGGAACTGGAGCTTGAACTCAGGCCGGCGCCAAGAGCACCTGGACATGCCATCCCTAAGACTTATAGTTTACATTGGAGACTGGCTTCACCAGAGGTACGTAGAAGCTATGATATTTTTTTTGTAAATTAGTTTGAGACAAACTGAAAAACTCTTTCACGTCTCGCTATTAGCAATAATAAGATAAGATGAGGTTCTACCGTAAATCCACCTTACTTTACATCTTAAAGCTCTTTCAAATTTGTACTCTTATTGGGAATCCTTTAGAGAATGTGGCATATCTATTGCTTAATTTCAAGTCCATTTTAGGGTGAATGGCGATTACAATTGGCCAGTCCCGGACCCGTTACACTATCTGGACTGCGCTGTGGTTCCGCATACCGAGCGTATGGTTCTGCCGGAGGGGCACCGGGTTCAGAATTAGCTGTAAGAACCTCTGGGGGTCCACCTACTGCTCCTCCAGATGCAAGGTGGATTAGAGCCAATGCTACCCATGCGATGTTCGATACTAGTGCATGGACTGATGGAGGATGTGGACCTGTGGCCTTGAAGCTGGAATGGGCAGGGTCAGGAGTAGCAGGCGCCAGGGATGTGCCTGCAGGCGGAGAAGTTATACTGGGAGGTACGTTCTCCTTGTTTTACATAGTCTGGTTTATTGAGTTCAAGGTAAACACGTAAGTATATAAAAATCAAAGAATAATTATCATTTATCAAAACTTGACTGCTCGTTAAAACTTTGTTTTATTAGTTTCCATGTTATACTTAACGAACAACAAAAAAATGAACTTTTTATTTGCTCTCGTTAGTTTCATCATCAGGTTATTTTAGATACTAGGATTAATAGTTTACCTCAGATAAAATAATCTAAGATAAGTTAAACTGTTCAAAGGTAAGGGGAAAACGATCACAGCCGTTTCAAAAACAACTGTCTGTCACAGTGATACATTTTCCAATTCCTAGGTCTCTCACCGGGCTCTCGCTACCGAGTAGCAGCGCGTGCGTCGAACGAGGCCGGCTGGTCGCGCGAGGTGTTCGAGTTCGCGACGCGCGCGGCGGGCGGGCGCGCGGCGCCGGACGAGGCGCCGTTCCCCGCCAGCGCCGGCGAGCTGGCGCTGCTGCTGGCGCTGTGCGCGGCGCTGGCGCTCGCGGCGCTCACGATACTAGCCATATTGCTGAGGAGGAAAAGGTGACACTCATTTTTATCCAAAACTAGCTTCCGCCGTGGCTTCACCCGCGTAGGTGTCGTAAATTATCCCATGGGAACGTACCACCGGGATAAAAAATATCCTATGTCCTATCCTATCCCAGGTTCAGCCGCTAAGATGTGAAAAGGGAACAGATAGACAGAGTAACTTTCGCATTTATAATATTAAGTATGGATTGAACCCCTCGGATGACCTTGATTTTATTTTACTGACTGATGAGGAGCCAGCCATCAAATTGGTACGAAAAAAAAACAAAGCTTGGTAGTTTCCTTACGCGGCAGTAATTATTTTCATGTGATATGAGTTATGAAAATGGAGATCTTAAATATCTCCATAAACAGTCCGTTCTGAGGTACAAAAAAAAGAACAATTGCCGTGAAGAATATGGGACACTGTATGTCACTCATTTTTTAAAACTGTTATAATTTTTGACAATAATTTTGCTAACTGAGCAGAACCAGTACATAAAGCACTTTCATAAAATATTTATAAGCAAAAAGTGTTTTAAAGATTTCCCTCAAACAAGATACCTTTCACATTTAATCATTTATCTTCAAATATTTGTAAACTATACAAGAATCATTTATTTCTAACTCAAAGTCGACTAGATCACTATACAACATCAAACGCGACTAAAAATAAATCACGATCAAAGTCAATTCATTAAGCTGAGTTCGAAAAATTTATTAGTAGAAATAAAGGTAGATCGTTAACGTTCGCGATCTGTGCGTGACAAAGTGCTGACATAAGCGCCGCTTCATCGACCCTTTTCAGTCCCTGCCCTAAGAGTCGACGTGTGACGTGACGTTTGAACGTTCCTTTGACGCGCGTGATTCGTTCAACGTCAGGTTTTACGTGGAAATTATTGACGCGGCATCGGTTTGCCTCTTCACGTACGTTTGGTATGTCAGCGATAAATGAAGCAAAGTGATGCGACCAGTGCGAATATATATTATTAAACTCACACCTTTTCCCATGGGGTAGTGCGAAAATATATTATTAAACTCACACCTTTTCCCATGGGGTAGGCAGAAAGTACAGAATGCCACCTGCTACGATTACGATGCTTACATACTTATATCCTTTTGGTTCGTTTAGGTATGTTCATTGAATACATCTGGTCATACACGCACGCCGGTTGTAAGTACGTAGTGAATATAACGTTACAAGACACATACACGTCTTTTTTAATCATGCTAGTTCTTTTTACATTTCCTTTAAAAAAAAAAGTTATTAAACAATGTGATACAAAACAGAAACATATCAAAAACCTTGATAGGCTTGTCTGGTCCTCGTGAAGAAAACTTTTCATTGTAACGTTTTGTAACTTTGTTGGAACGCTGCCGAGTCAAGTTTATCAATAGACTTTTGATTGTCATTGATCCGGGGACCAACTTTGTGTACTACTTAAAAGGATCAGCCATTAAAAGTTTGTTATTATAACTATGCAAAAAATATGGTAGTCTTCTTGAATTTTAAATAACGTACTGTACCATAAACCTCGTTAAATAAAAAAAAAAACATTTTACATGGAAAGGAAAAAAGAGTTTGCTACCAACCCAAGACTTAATGTCCGTCCTTGTTGTACACAAACTGCACAGTAATTATCCAAACTTAACAAAACAATGGCAGCACTGGAAATGTACAACCCATAAAATAATCCACAGTAGTTAGTAAGTCAACAGGCGCGGTTGTTAACGTGTTTTACGATCGACTTGTAATAAATTCGGCCTCTACATTGTTTGAATATTCACTGGCTATATTCATAAACGTTTGAATTGGAACTAAACGTGACCTAGATACCGCTTGTTAAATGTCGCCCATATTTCGGAAATGCATCAGCAATATCCATTTCGATAATGAGTATTTACATCTAAAGTATGTGTTGTCTGCTAATATTAATGTCTGGAATAAAGTGTTAGCAATATGCAAGTTAATTAGTTAGTTTGCTATTCATAATCCTAACTATCCTAACTTATATAATATATTTATAAATATATTGTATTATATTATATATATCATAAGATATTTCTATATAATTTATATCCTAATCAGCACTAATATTATAAATGCGAAAGTGAGTTGGGTTGTTTGTTACACTTTCACGCTAAAACGCCTGAACGGATTTGAATGAAATTTGGCACTGGGGTAGACCTTGACCTGGAGAAGCAAATAGGTTACTTTTTGTCCTGGATCGCAGACGACGTCGCGGGCTACAATTATTTATTAATAAATTACCAAAGACATAAATTGGGGACATATTTTTTAAATAAAAATACCCAGAATATATTTGTTATTTGCAAAAGCAATTATCTTTTGTGGGCATGAATTTACAATTTAATTTGGCGACGCATATTTATTAAAATCACTGGGGGAGGTGATTCGTCTGTACAATTTTTAATTTAAAATGCTAATATTGTATCGTCATAAAAATGTACGCCCATTTATTTGATATCGTAGGTAGCCCACATTGTCCTACATACTATTGCCCGCGATTTCGTATGCCTACTCAGGGGTTGGGTATCGAAAAGCCTTTCTTAGTGACCGTAAACTGTACTAAAAAGGAAAATTTGCTCCAATTTTCATATATTTTCAGTGGTTCAAACTGTACGTTTCTTGTCAGTCCGTTACGGTGCCTTTTTAAATATAAGTCTGTGCCCGCAACTTCGCTAACTTGGACTATCTATCAAGATTAAAACATAGCCGATAGTCGACGCGAGATTTTCTAGTTATAAGCACTTTATCAAACAGACAGGCAGAGAGAAAGACGAATTATCTTCTAATCCTAACTAATATTATAAAGGCGAAGGTGTGTTTGTTTGATACGCTTTCACGCTAAAAAGGCTGAACGGATTTAGATGAAATTTGGCACATGGGTAGACCGTGACCTGGAATAGAAAATAGTATATTTTTTATCCCGATATTCCCACTGGATCAAGACTTACGCGGGTGAAACCGCTGGGCGCAGCTACTTAGTATAAGAATATTATTATTAAAATCTATTTATTTATTTATTTAGGATCTTCAACAAAAGATGACACGTCAAGTATGAAGTAGGTTTACTCCTACAATTAGTGTGGGATTAATTAGCATTCGCATTCATTGTTAGCTACTGAATTCTCATTTAGCATTTAGCTAATGAAATGTAGGTGCGTAATTCTGTGAAATGCTAAGTGAATTTATTCGTAATTTTTCATACGTCAGAGCGTCGACACACGCAGCGGTAGATATACTTAAATAGATAATACACGCCAATATGTATGCAATAAATACACGCCAGGAGACGTCCTAAGGCGAACGCAATTTTGATTCCCATATTAACAAAATTCACATACTTCATTACTATCAATTATCGTCTTAGCGTGATAATTGCTATCAATTATCACGCTAAGACTCAAGAATTCACATGCCAATGGCAATTAATGCAAAATCGCATTAATTGCCATTACTACCTACAATTGTAATTATGGTATAATGATGTAGTTTCCTCAACCAGAACTGACGGAGTTGTAGCTCGAGTATCGACGAGCGCAGAGAAGCCCAGTTGCGGAACGTACAGGGCGCCACAACATCAAGCGACGAAACTACCCCCGGACCCGCCAGGTATGTACGCGACATTTTTTATTACAGTACTATTTTACTTTTCCTTATTCATTTGACTACGTACGTACGTCCAAATGGATCAGTAACATAATTTCGTAACACTCGCAATCGTAAAAGCTTTCATTTTCCTAAAGACTTTGATTGAGCTTTGACTTTTTTCAGTGAGCTGAATTTTTTTTTAGGAAAAAATGAAAGCTTGAGAGTCTGTCGCAAATGTCATATATTAGTATATGACATTTGCGACAGACTCTCAAACTTTCATTTTTTCCTAAAAAAAATTACGAATAATATATATGAATTTCCGACATATTGAACAATGAATATTGATGTGGCAAAGATTTAAATCGCGTATTTTATCAAAATGAACGCTATTTTAATTATGAGCATGTTTCACAAAAGTGCATGGTTATTTTGAACGTTGTAACTTCACTCTGCGTTTATCAAATGATACATAAATTGTCAACCTTTAAAAAGAAGCCCCTAGCTATGCTTTTAGGAGAAGACCTTTTCAAAGAAGTTTAGTCCGAGTCATCACTAAACTTTTTCTACAATTTTTCCTTGAAACCTTTGTTTAGACAAAGGTGGCTTCTCTATTTTCCTAAAAATCTGTTTCGGAAGTAGTAAGTAGTTTTATTTTGTTTCGTATCATTGTTTACGTTACATGTGCGCTCCCGACAGGATCCTGATGTGAGAAATTTCCGGGACGGGACGAACTGATGGTAAATGAAATGAAAATAAAATTGTCGCCCCGAGATATTCCGCGC
This sequence comes from Lithophane ornitopus, assembly GCA_948473465.1. Lineage (NCBI taxonomy): Eukaryota > Metazoa > Arthropoda > Insecta > Lepidoptera > Noctuidae > Lithophane > Lithophane ornitopus. Next base: position 11,456,077 of record OX419622.1, on the reverse strand, counting down.
ACCTTCAGTCTTACGTTCAATATTTTAGCTTACATTTTTACTTTAGTTACAATCGAAAAAGGTTTTTAGTTTACAGGCAGCTAACTTGCAACTACTTTAAAACATTGTTGTGAGCGTGCTTAGTGGTTCCTTCTACATCTCTCACTTAAGGGGGATGCGCCAAGGTACCCCACGAAATTCAAATTTTCTTACGTTTATTCCAATTTTCATGTTAGTGTCAGGTTGTATGTTAATTAAAATATGATTCGCGACTGGCTTTACAGAATTATAGCCATTAGATAAGTACGGGAATACAACTCCTTAAGTTAGATTAATCCTCAAATGTCACGATTTCATGAAATAGCCATTCAATATACACTTACATAAAATTAGAGAGTTGTATTGCTGATTCTAATGTTTATAATTCTGTAAATCCATATTTGTTACGGCCACGAATCATATTTAGATCACACTAATCTTTTGCAAATTGCAAAAAACGGTAGAAAATTTGAATTTAGCGGGCTACCTTAGCGCATACCCCTTAAGTATGATATAAAAAGTTATTACGCACACAATGAAAATGAAAATTGGCAGTGTAGTGGAAAGGAGAATATTTTTGCCTTTATACCAAGTAGCATGTTCAGATGTACGTATGTTATTTTTTTACCATTTGTAGGTAATATGATTCTAAAAAGTGTTTGCTATCATAAGAGACACTCATATTAAATTTCTTAGAAGCTTTTAATAACAGATCAAATAGTTGAATATAGCTCTTAAAAATACTCTTCATTATCAATTGTCTGTAAAACCTTTAGAATAAAAGTTGCTAAGAATTTTTATGCGTCGAAAACCTTTTACAGGCTTTTAGGATACTTACTCTGGGGGATTTAATATTTAATACTCCGGTTCCAATTTCATAAAAGATCCCTTAAGCTTGGAGAAGAGCCTCTGATATCATATTGTTCAACTCTATAAAGCACAAAAATACACTAATTAGCTTGTGATAAAATATGCACGGTCATAACTGAAGCCTTTCTAAAAGTATGAGATCAGCTGTTAATTAAATATTAATCTTATGAATATAGAAAACCCGTTTTTGTTTACCCAACACCCAAAAAGTAGATCACCGTCCGATTAAATTTTCCCAGTATCAAAAAATAAATCCGTTAAATCCACTGAGGCCGCTCACGGACGAACACTCTGCTACGAGCCCGTAGCTGCGTAGCAAGTCGTAGCTATAATATAAGCGTAGCAAGTCTTACCGTAACGTACCTGATCGTAGCCATGGCGTAGCGTGTTTTCTATTTTCTTGTTCATACTCAACGCTCTTTGTAAAGATCACTAAAGGCGTTAAAAACATCGTTCTGTTTCTGTCGATCGTATGAAGGTGACAGAGACAGAATGAAGCTTTAAATATGTTTAGGTAAGAATGAAAAAAGAAAAAAAAAAATTTGCCACTTCTGCTGCCCAGATTTTTCTCTTGTGATACAATGCAATGAGAATTAAAAGAAAAGAGTCGAACTGAATTAAAAAAAAAAAAGGTAATTTCTACTCACTTTTATGGACAACAACTAAGTATGGCCAATAAAAAACATGAAAAAAAAGCTAATGGTTCCTAAGACCGTTTCCCCGGGATAGATTCTTGTAAATCTTATGGATTTGCCTTTCCCCGTACTATCAGTTTAAAAAAAACCACTCTGTTTATCGTAAGCAGGCACCTATATTTGACAAAGTTAAGTGAAGGCTTTTTAATAATGTGACAATACAAAATTCTTCCATTAAATCGCACGGGAATCATTTGTGATCTGTACCCAATAACTTTATACTAGAAAAATCGTGTGGCTAACTACAAATACTTGTACAGTTTAACGCTACGCTCAGCCTGGTGTGAAAATGTCTAACAATGACAAAAAAAAAACCTATTTGCTTTATTTACTTTGTTTCGTACCAAGTGTGAAGTCGACCAACAACTGCTACGTAAGATGTGCCCGGAGAGGTTACCCTCGTTACATATACGGTTCATTGGTTTGCCAGTTACGCATTCATGCGAACCTTGACCGACGGCCGTGGGTCTCAGAGGATGATCCCACCAATTCCCACCCATTTTTATACAAAGCTAAGCACACCTGTGTGTGTACATGGGCTGCTGGGGAGAAGCGCCTTTCCTTTAAAATAGTGACTCACAGGTGCACTCTCTGTTCCTTTAGGTACTCGAAAAGAGTTAATAACATTGGTACATACCTTTTGATATAGATGTGTACGAGATCAGTCCGTACGCGACGTTCGCGGGAGGCGCGGGCGCGGTGTCGGGCGGCGCGCGCGCCTACACGCTGCAGCTGCGCGCGCTCGCGCGACACGACGACGACGCCGCGCCGCCGCTCAACCCCGCCTGCTGCGATGGTGAGACCTGACAACAACATATACTTAAATTAAGCACAAATCTTTCGAATAGCTACTTACTACATAAAGTTACTTACATACTTTAATTTTCCCATAAACTGTTAATGAAATGACATTTTAAGACTAGTTGAAAAATAAGGACATGGAGCCCACTTCGATCGCTAGAAGGAGACTATAATATTTGAAGTGGCGTTACCCAGAAGATACTAGAGGTGTAACTAATATATTCATAATAGGTACAGGGATTATGATACAAGCATGTATATTCATATTAGGATATGACAATATAAATTATTAGGTTACCAGGTATTAGTCAAATATTAGGCACGCTAATCTATCACGATCACCATTTGCCGACTGCGATCACTGAATCACTGAATCACTACGACGACGAGAGATCGCGTCGCGGTCTCTCACTTCTGTCGCACTGTCTATTAGCTAATCTAATCTAATACAACAATAGTTTAATATTTGTAGTGACCGAAGCTCACAGCGACTCGGCGACTCCGTATTATGTGCACGCACGCAGTGAATGGCCGTGATTGATTATTACTTTGTTTTTGTTTTGTATTTATGTTTGGTGGAGGTTTTGGTTTGGTGGTGGTTTAATGGTTTTTGTAGTTACTTATTAAGGGAATAAGCATTCGTGAGGCGCGCAGGGACGGCAGCCTAGACGTGTTTTTAATGGAATTTTTCATTTTTGGTATGGTAAAAGAGGAAAAAAAATAAAACATGTTGAGAATTACGGGTTCAAGGGTTTTATAAAGGGGGTCGAAATTTTCATAATTTTTGCGATAGGACACACCGTTTTCGAGATATAAGCAAAAGAGAAAAAAAATATTGATACAGTTCTGTTTTGTAACTGAAGTTGAAGTGTTGGTTTGAATTTTAGTCCATGACATCTAACTTTATTCCACACATTTTTAATCGCGATTAAATATTAGCATGTATCAATATTAGATAGTGTAGCTAATAATGAATCAGTTCACTAATATTTGACTAATATCGGTAATAGTTATGGGATCATAATATGCGAAAACTAATATATTCAATAATAGGATTACCTAAAAATGACCCTAATATAACATCTCTAGAAGATACCTATGCTCAAGAGTAGTTGAATACTGTACAATAATGAACTATGTTACGAAATCATCAAGTGACTTATGATTTAATGTTGAAGCACAGAATGTAATATGTTCGCAAAATTACACGACGCTTTATTTGCAGAAGAAACGTGTGTGGACGCATGCGATGCTCAACGGCGACGGAGACGCCGACGACATTATTGCCCGGACCACGGTGGGGAAACTACATAATTAGATACACGATTCTTAATGAAAATAACTTGAATATTTAATCAATTCTTTCATTATCTTAACATGAGTTTATATACCACATTAAATAGGTACAGTCAGTAACGAAAGTCACATAACACATTAGTTTAAAACATAACAAACTCATTAATCACGCAAAGCAGTGTTTCGATTATTTTTGTATCAATTTAAATTGTATGTAAAGTAATATTGTTAATTTTCTTATTTGCTTATCGTATCTTCGCTAAATTTACACGAATGGTGCGATATTTGTGATTTACAATCAACTAATAATTTATTTTCTTTGTCTACAGGTTGCTCACAAGATTCAGGAAGTTGAGAAACGAAACTGCCAAATTTTTTAGTGAAAATATCTAGTCAGTGTAATAATAATATAGTCTAATTCGGTTATACATATTAATATGTATACAAAAATTTATACAATAATATTGTCTATTTATATTACGATGTTTTTTTTTAACTACCTATTTTCCCGAAATTTTCAATAAAAACATAATGTGACACATTCAATATTAGTACTTATTTTCCTTTAAATATTACATGCAAGTTTTTCTTAAGAAAACCTATTTCGTCAAAGAGTCTTTGAATTGATTCATAACATAAATGGAAAAGCTTAGTCAGAGTTTTTTTTTTCTTTTTTCCCTAGTTTACTCTGTCCCACTCCTGGGCAAAGGCCTCCCTCCACTCCTTCCATCTTTCGCGAGCCCACGCGTCCTCTTTCCAGTTTTGATGGAACCTATCCAACTCGTCCCGCCATCTCCCACGTGGCCGCGACCCCGTCTCACTGTCTCAGGGCACCAGTTCTGTGCTATTTCGACCCACAGTTTGTCCGGCATGCGGCAGACGTGTCCTGCACAGTCCCATTTAAGTTGGGCAGCCTTTTGAGCCACGTCAGCTATCCTTGTTTTGGAGCGCAGTATTGTGTTACGAACACGATCCGTTAATTTAGCACCTTAGTATACTGCGCTCCACTGCTCGTTGGCAGACCTTGAGTTTGGACTTCTGGATGTTAGGCAAAGACCAAGTCAGAGTAATCAAAAGTAAATGTCAAACTTTTGAAACTGAATACTCAAGTTACAATTATATTTTTAACAGAAACTTCTATGAAAAAAACTATACATTTACTCGTGTTACAGATTTTCAAATGATTAATATTTATTTTGTAGTCAAGTAATGCCTGTTTTTACCAAGAATACGTGACAAAAGTGTATACTTTTAGGTGTCGCATAGTGTTAGTGTAAACGACGATTAGTCTATTAATAAATAATGCTAAACTCCTAGCTAAGTTCTGGGCTGACTTATATTTCAATTTATATTTCCATCGACACGTTAGCTAGGAAGATATTTCACTTTTTCTTTATAACTTCTTGGTAACTACAGTGAAAGGCTGGCTTGGCTGATATAAATATTAATAATATTACCAGGAAAAGACTCCCGAAAAATGTCCTCTGCAAAAGATAGCAATCTTAAAGTCCAACAGGTTATGACTGTACCCTTGTAAAGGGCTCATTGTAAAAAAGGGAACAAATTGGGATCGTATCCCTGCTAGTATCCCTGCACTATTTATTACAGAATCCTTGAAAAAGGCTATGGGTTGGGTTTTTTATTATTTAAGTAAATTATAAAGAATTTTAAGCCCGAGTCTGACAACCAGTCTTACCAAGGGGTATAGTATTACCCAGTTACAGGGTTGTGGAGGTCAGAAAGGCAGTCGCTCCATGTAAAATACTGGTATTCACCTGCATCCGGTTAGATTGGAAGCCGACCTCAACATAGTGGGGAAAAGGCTAGGCAGATTGATTGATTAATTAAGGATGATAAGATATCTATTATAAAAAAAAAGTGAATTGAGGGATTTCTTTACACCTGTACCCAACCCTTCAAGACGTGCAGGCGTGATGTTCATCAATTCAGCCGAAAGACGTCCACTCTGCTGGACATACTTAGGGGTTATGTTGATAATACACCATAGAGACATGCACCTCGCCATACATAGACAATTAGGCATGCATTTATAGAAGTAAATACTCAATGTACATCCGATGCATAGTTTAAATTATTCGCACGGGCGATATACTAACTTCAGATACGCCTACCTCTTAAAAATCCGTACCGTGTGGACATTTTATGCTTGTATCACGAAAGTCGGAGCTACCACAACTTACTTGAAGAAAACCGTTTTTATTGATGAGACTGTTTCATATCATTTATGTAGTTAGATAACCTGCTGTTTCATGTTATTTAAAAATTAAAGTAATAAAAACTAAAACCCAACTACGACTAAAAAGGTATAAACAAGACACCACAGACAGACAAATTAAAAATCCGGAGTCACACGTGTTAGCATAAATCGAACAGATTACGTGTGACTCCGGATTTTTAATTTAGGACGTAAAGCATAATAATGATAGAGATCATTATTATGCCTTAGGCCCTAAAAAATTAATACCATAATTGAAAAAAAATATGAATGTCATATGTTAGGTCTTACAAGATACTCTATCCGTTACTGGCCACAGCGCTTGAAAAACTTAATAAAACCATTAAATTTTTTTAAGCATATAAAAGAAAAAAACTTAATGGCATCTTGATAATCTTTTTACGGATTACGGACAGCAATCTTGCATGTTAGGTCTTAAATAATTCCACGCAATAATGGGTGCCACATGTTAGGTCTTGCAAGATACTCTATCCGTTACTGGCCACAGCGTTTGAAAAACTTTATAAAACCATTTTTTTTTTTTTATATATATGAAAAAATCTTAATGGCACGTAGACAGAGAATCTTTTAAGTAATCTTTTTACAGAATATGGACAGCAATGTTGCATGTTAGGTCTTAAATAATTCCACCTTTTCGAATATTTTATTGGGTCTACCATAATACCAATTCATTTTTCGCTCTCTGCTGAATGTCGCTGGTCAAACACCATACGACGATTTGTATACGTTGCTAAGATAACAACAAAAGCAAACACTGAATTTCGGAGTAACTAAAAACAAAGTCTAAGAAAGAACAAAAAATTAACTAATAATATAACTAAACTCCTACGTAATATTATACTAATAAAGAGGTAAGGTAAAATTATGTTACCTAATGAGATACCTAATTAACGACAAAACTACATAAGTACTCCAATTCATTAAATATTAACAGCAAGGTCGATATTACCATCAATATATTACACAATTATACCTATTAAACAGCAATTAATCTGGGATCAAGACAGTCAGTGTTCGTCTCAACCGATGGGATCAATTAGTAAGTAATCCGCTTACAAGCATTAACTATGAGGTTGATCCATACAGGGTAACTCACAGCTCACAGCGATGGTGTTACTATTATAGACGAAGTAATTTAAACTAGACTCGCGACAATCTAAGAAGTCCGTTTTGACAGCTATAAAAACCCTTTGTGTAGCGATGAAAATAAAAATAGTTTCTTTTATACTGATTCTCGAGACTTAAAGATTAAACATACTTAGAGAGTTTGTAATCGACGATTTATCTACATTGTTTAAAACTGATTCTCAAGGCATAACGATTACAAGTACGAGAACGACACGTCAAAACGGTATTCTTATATTGTCGCGAGTGTAAGTATCATAATCCGGGATTCTGCAGGTGAGGGACATAATTAGAGGCTAGGTTGTGAAATTAGAAGCTTAGCAACTTTCCAAGTCGTTACATTTCTCTCGGCAAGTGAGAAACATCTACTACCGCATCATTATCGAGATAGTAGTAGCACGCGAACGTATATGAAACATACTAAAAGCTATTCTAAAGCGCGGGAACCTCAATGTAGAATAGAATGTAAAGCAATAAAGCTGACTTATTTATTAATATTTTATTTATACAGTTAAATAATTTACATACCGTACCCGGTCGTGAACAATAATACAATTATCTAATCTAATCTTATATATCTAATATACAATATGTAAAAAAACCCTGTCCAATCCGAAACGGGGACTCAGGTACCTACTGCAATAACATAACCAGTTTTTTATTTTTATTGAAAATAAAAAAGTTACTGCAATTTGAAATTCACGTTTTTAGTACCAAAATTACCCCAATTTTAATACAAATTAGCAAATATTCTACATAGGTCATATGTAATGACTTATAGGAGACGGCCACTAAACGACGACGGCCGCCCGCGCCCCATGTAATCCCGGTAAAATTGCACATAGAATTTTTTTCTTAAAAAAAAAAAACATAAGTAGATCTCAGAATGATTCTTAACAACACCCTCACGGATCGGACATGGTTTTTGTTACACGTTGTTGTAATGTACATCGGACTTTTGGACCATCACGAACGTATGGGTAATAGAAACGACGCTCTAAAAAACAAAACTTTCCTAAAACTCGATGTGCGAACTGTTGTAAAAATTGCAAAGCGCAACTTATCAAAGCCTCACGGCTAAACTCATCCGCGCTAAGTCAATATCCCAGCACATAAGCAGAACTAATTCACACAGAAGTTACTCTGTGAATTATTTCACCGCAGCGCAATCTACAATCCGCAGAAGGGTTCCGACAGTGGCAATTAAGAGAGGCGGCCACTCGCAACATATGGCGGCCACACAAAAATGTAAGTAAATTGCCCACACTTGCCCACACTCGCACGCACTGTGAGAATATTTGCCAGAGAAAATGACCGACAAAGTTTTATTGTAGGTATTGGGTATAGTTCGTACGTGTTTCGTTAGTTTTGCTAAGATTATTTACTTGTTTATTTACCTATATATTGCGATGTAACATGCAGTTTTCAAGATTTTCACGATACCTTAATAATTAAAAAAGATACGTTTATTTGCGGTAAGATTTGACACAAAGAAAAACACATGTACACAAAAATAAAAAGGTGATAATTAAAAACAAATGGAACCAATGAAAAGTAATTAGATTCTTACGATTTTAATGTTAAACTAATTGCTTATTTAATTAGTTATTTAAAACATCGTAGGTCGATAAAAATTGCACTGTAGGTACTGATTGACCGATACTGTAAAACCAAGTTTGCAGCTTCGATAGACCATTAAATGTATGGACTAAATCTTTCAGTTTTTGCCTTATAACTTCTAAAATGCGCATCTTAATGAAAAGTCATCGTATACATTTTCAAGAATACAATTTCATTTTTTTTTTTTTAATTGTCAATATCTGAAGTATTGTATCTCGGGTTCTTTTGGACCTACAGAGCTATAGCCGCTCTCAAATTGTAGCCGTTTCCGTAGGATGAATCTTTTTAAAAGTTATAAGTAAGTCAAAAACTTTTCGAGCAGCACGCAGTTAGCACAGGTCTTTCGAAGCTACAAACTTGGTTTTTCACTATTGGTATCTATCTTAACAACATCCCAAAAAATCAGTACTTACTACAGTGCAATTTTTTGCGACCCCACGCGATTTTTATTTATTTATTAAAACTTTATGCACAAGTAAAAAAAAAAACTGTACAAAGGCGGACTTAATGCCTGAGGCGATTTTTGTGTCCGACTTTAATTTAAAATTGAAGCAAACAAACAAAAACTATTATCCAACAAATAAAAGCTACGCAAAGTTGATGTAGTTCCAAAACGGTTCAGTACATTACCGTATATAACACGTTTGTATGCTAATTTTATTCCCGAAATCCGGTCTGATGGAAAATGGTCCCTCCAAGTAGGTATTATCAGACCGGGCAGACCCAGGCGAAGTTTTGGGTCGATTTGATAACACGTCCCAAATACGGCACCCACTGAGTCCATTACCTTATCATATAAACGGAATTATTCGAATTAAGTATTTACTTAGATGTCATAATACCTACTACTTCGTTAAATCTCTTGAATATATTCTCTCTACATGAATTCGTATGAGGTTTGAAGGATTACGATTTCAGTAATGGAAAGTCATCAAATTGAGTGGAGGATAAAATATAAGTAATTGAGGTCATTTGTATTACTGTACGGACACAAAGCTGGATTACACCACCCTCTGGCAATTCAAATCTTTTCATTAAATTGCCGTTACCGGGATCCTCTTTTAATTATCCAAATATGCGTATACATAAATGTACACCTAAAGAATTTGTTATTTTGGCGTACATTTTGCGGTAGTTAGTAAAGCGATACGGTTGGCTTTGTAAAGGTATATAATAGCAGATTATCCCGTCTTGAGGGCTATTAATCACAGGTTTGGAAACTTACACCGATCTCGAGGCTTTAAATTCGTGGGATTTGGTTATAGTGGTGGGAACAGTGGTTCACTTGCTTAGCTTTACGCTTTCATACCTTTATGGAATTAGCAGAACTGATGTCATTGTTCGGTATCTACCTACGCAAGACATGGTAGAAAATAATTTTAATATTCCGATGTATTCTATCCTATGAAATCAGCTTATCGTGTAATTCTATGAATAGGCGAATAGGTACCTTAGTATTTACTAGGTACTTATACGACGATACACACTAGTGAAGAGGATCAAACACAATAGAATCAAAATTCTGGTACGTAATATTATTATCTAGACAGATATAAATCATGCCGCGGTGCGGTATAAAAGAAGATGATAATGACCAAAATTGAAAAGAGTACCTATGCTTCGATGATTTGGTCATCTTGAGAGGATAAATGAAAAACCGGCCAAGTGCGAGTCCGACTCGCGCACGAAGGGTTCCATACCATTATCTATAAAAACGGCAACAAAAATCATTTCTTTTGTATGGGAGCCCCCCTTAAATATTAATTTTATTCTGTTTTTTAGTATTTGTTGTTACAGCGGCAACAAAAATATATCATCTGTGAAAAATTTCAACTGTCTAATTATCACGGTTCATGAGATACAGCCTGGTGACAGACGGATAGACAGACAGACGGACGGCGGACAGCAGAGTCTTAGTAATAGGGTCCCGTTTTACCCTTTGGATACGGAACCCTAAAAACGACTAACAAAACAGATAAGAGTGGAAACGCCAGAGATGGGACGCCCTAGGAGGGGACATATTTTGAAGAACCGTGGCATTCGTCGAAATACCAAAATGCGACTGACCCGTGCTCTAGTTTTTTCCATTTTGTTATTGGCGCTGAAACGTGGTGCATTAAAAGCCGCGAAAGCAGTTAAATCGATGCTTTCGAAATGTGGCGCTGGCGGAGGCTAATTCGTATACCATGGACCGCCATGAGAACGAATGAATCCATACTGGTGGAACTCAACATCAATAAGCGGCTATCTACTATATGCCAGGAGCGTGCCCTCAGCTTTTTCGGACATATTATGCGTTCACCTAAGCATGGTCTGGAAAGGCTTTTGATACTGGGCCGGGTGGAAGGAAAATGCGCTCAAGGCAGAGCACCGGCAAGATGACGCGACCAAGAAGGTTGCTGGAGGCAGCATCTATCAAGCGGTCCACACTGCAGACCGCATAGCTTGGAGACGCGTCATATGTGGTCGCGATCCTCAGCATTGAGGGAACGACGACGAAGAAGGAGGACATATTATATACCTTATTAATGATGTTCTTCAGAAAAGTTAGGTGCGTGTTTATCCAGATTTATGAACGTAAACGAACTATAAGGAGTATGTAAGAATCGTAGCAGGTGGCGTTCTGTAGTTTATGCCTACCCCCATGGGAAGAAGGCGTGAGTTTATGTATGTATGTATAATCCTAACTAATATTATAAATGCGAAAGTGAGTTTGTTTGTTACGCTTTCACGCTGAAACGGCTGAACAGGTATGGATGAAATTTGGCACATGGGTAGACTATGACCTGGAATAGGACATAGGCTACTTTTTATTGACATACAACGCGGGCGAAGCCGCGGGCGAAAGCTAGTCGTATATAAATATTTATTTATGGAACAAAATCATTTACTATAGAAAGTTTTGGGTAGCGTGCCCTAAAATAGTTACAAAAAATGCATGCATATGGCATCAACTGGCATGGACCAGCCCTACGACACAGATTCTATAGATTTGTTGAGTACGCGATCTACCTACTGTACAGGATACAGAATTAAATGCAAGTAGGTACCTATAGGTATCTCGACCTAACAATTTAACAACAAGCAGTGCCTAGTGGTGTGACCATCAGACTGCCAAGTCATAGGTTTCGAGTTCGAACCCAAGCCACGCACCTCGGACTTTTCGGATTCATGTGCGTATATTTCCGATTCACTTGCTTCAAAAACGGTGAAGGAAAACAACGTGAGGAAACCGGCATGCCTGGGATATATTTCTCGACAGCATGTGAAGCCAAGTCAGAGGCCCATGGGCGGCTTTAAAACTCTGACACCAGAGGCCCTAGACAAAGTGACATTCTATCAGCGAAAACGATGATGGAAATGGCAAAAATGTATAGGACTGACATAAGCAATCGAAAAGCTTATGAAAATCCTGTTGAAAGTCGTTGTAGAAATACGAAACGCTTTCGAAGCGATTGTCACTTGTCTAGGCCCTCTGGTTAGTCAATAACTATACGAAAAGAAGAAGAATTTAACAACTCACAATTTTGCAAAGTAAAATCTATGTTAAATCTTACAAAATTCTGCTTCAATAAATAAATATTACCTACCTCGTTAAAACAAGGTCTAAGAGAAACAATTAAGAATTTAGGTCGAGATTATAACAAGTCTGAAATAATGAAGACATCCGAGCAATCGATCTTTGTCTTGTAATAAAATTAATTTGGACTTAGACTCTGCAAGATGTAATTAAACTATTTTCTGTATTGCGGGAACTTGTTTTAAGCACAATAAAATTAGTTTTAATAGAAACTAGCTGCTCCCCGCGGTTTCTCGATCCCGTGGGAATATCGGGATAAAAAGTATCCTATGTTCTATACCAGGTTATGGTCTACCCATGTGCCAAATTTTATCTTAATCCGTTCAGCCGTTTTAACGTGAAAGCGTAACAAACAAACAAACTCACTTTCGCATGTATAATTATTATTATAGTTAGGATAAATTGCTGTGAACTTGCGAGTGTATAAATAGTCGCGAAATACCGTGATTAAGCATTCAAACTCAAAAACTCAAAGCATTTATTTCAATTAAACCATTTACAGGCACTTTTGAATTGTCAAAGAGTCGGTCAGTTAGTCAGAGAGTTGAAGCTAGTTGCCCATTCCAAAACGTAGTTCTCTATGGAGAAGAACGGGCAAGAAACTCCAAGGACACTCTTTTAAAAATGGATATAGATATTACAAAATCCTGGGTACAGTATTCTTGTTGCTTCTATATGTGAGAAAAATGTAAAACAAAAAGAATCAAAAGCAATTTAAAATTTAAGATTAAAAATAAGCTCTGGCAAATAAGAGGTGACTAGTCTCCCGTTCCCGGCGCCCGTTCACGAACATGACATGTGGATCAGCACCATCCAGCTCAACCATTTTGTAGGGAACTGAATCATCAATTATGATCAACAATGATTCTATTTCATAAAGTGCATAAGTAATTAACTGTAGGTATAAGTTTGTATAAGTTATGTCGAACTGGATCAACTATTCGCATTGAGATTATATTCACTCTCTATTCATAGAAAAACGTATTTTCATAAAGTTTGAACAGTTTCCAAGTCCGTATTCGAATATACTTACTTTATTTGCACAGAAAAATGTGGAAGATTTTGAAATTTTATGAAAATTATATTTCTTTAAACTACTTTCATGAAACGCTGGTTGTGTAGTGGTCGGCATTTGGTCGGCTTTGCTTTCATATTTTTAATACGCAAGTTGCGGTGAAAAGCTTCATTCAAAGTTTACAAAATTCGTTTTTAGGGTTCTGTACCCAAAGGGTAAAACGGGACCCTAGATAGACATGATGACACCCTAGTTAGACATTTGAAATTTTCATAAATTACGTATTTCTGTTGCCGCTTTAACAAAACATACTAAAAAACAGAATAAAATAAATATTTAAGGGCAAAACGGCAAAAAAATCACGTTTATTGTATGGGAGCCCCGTGATTTTTTGCCGCTTTTTTAGATAATGGTACGGAACCCTTCGTGCGCGGGTCCGACTCGCACTTGGCTGGTTTTTCCTGGAACCTTTTTCGTTAGGTTCTGTAAATCTGTTTGACACGATCTCTATAGTTAGAGCATTGTTGAACGTCCACCCACGCGTAGGTACAGGGTGCTCCCCACGCATGAAGCTGTAACTTTATCGTGATGGTTTTTGTTTTATTACTTTCTGGTTATATTCATGAATGAGGAACTTAAATATAGAACGCGTTTAATTATAGTACCTAACCGGAAAAGTATTCTTGAATCCACCCCATTATTTTCTTGTTTCCGAAACCATGAAGTGTTTGAAAGGGTTTTATATGGGTTCATCTTCTTCAATTTTAATTTATTTCTTATATTATAAGTACTTGTTTATTTTGATTTGAACGCTAAAATTTTATATGGATGCTTATAAAATCTAAACTTTAAATATGGGAAAAAATCTGACATAGCGAATTGATCCCAGTTCAAAAGTTGTTCATTTTCATGAGTAGGTACTTTAGCTTGATTATTGACGCAGAAAACACTTATATGATTAAATTGCAAGCTAACTATAAAGCCTACTTTACGCTAAAGCAACAGGATTGATATGCGCACACGCATTAAAATTAACATCAGACTCTCGGCCGCCACAGCTGCACCTTATAGAGCGGTACCCGATCTTGGTTCTCATGTCTGGAGTCAGAGCGTCGAGATGACGCTGTAATTAGATCCGCAACCAACGCTGCCGAGCTTATAGGGTTGTCAAAGACGGAGAGCACTTTCAGCTGTATACATGAACAATAAATAAAGAAAAAAAATAGATAAAATAGAATAAGAAAAAAGAGAAGACCGAAAATAATGAAGAAACCGGCCAAGTGCATGTCGAACCATGCACAATGAAGGGTTCCGTAGTTGGGATGAATGTATAAAACAAACTTAACATTGTAGTTGAAAAACTTGTTCAGAACATGTTTTTACAACTGCAAATTTAAGTTGGTCGATTATTACTCAGTAACTGGTGGAGCTTACGTACCGGTGATAGTTTTCCTTTTAATTTTGTTATATATACTACTGCCGTGAATTTTTTCACATATCCAACGCCAACCATTTAACTGGCAGGGGGGGGGGGACAATTGGCTCTAACACAAATTAGCACTTTAAAGCTTAATATTCCAAACGGATCCCCGAATCCAAAAATGGTTTTCACAAACATGTATTATTTTTAAACGACCTTTCCAACGATACCCCACAACATGGGATTGACGAATAAAAAAAACCATCCCCACTTTACGTATATGGGAGGTACCCTAAAAAAAATATTTTTTACGGTTTTTTTTACCACTTTGTCGGCGTCGTTTATATGTATATCCATACCAAATTACAGCTTTCTAGCACCAACAGTCTCTGAGCTAAGCTGCGGACAGACGGACATGGCGAAACTATAATTCCTTGTTGACTAATGAACCCTAAAAAACGATTTCTTTTTTATAAAAAACTAAATTTTTCAATAGAAAAATAAGTTATATTTATAGCAGAAAGAAAATGTTACATAGCCATTTTCTGGAATATTTTACACTAGTTAAACAAAAGTTGTGTATAGGTCAAGTTGGGCAACATTGTAATTCCCAGGTTTTAAAAATGTCCAGTTACCGTTTAATAGGGATAAAATGTATACCAAAGCTTTCCCGAAGGATTATGTCGACTGTTCCTCAAATGCAGTGTTGAAAGAAGTGCGTTTAATATAACGTTGAAATACGATATCGATTTCAAAATGTTGCCTAGTTTTCTTTACTGTTCTATCAAGATAAAAAACCTTTTTCTAATACAAACAACACTTAATTAATATTAAATCGTGAGCCACTACTTCATTCTACTGCAGCATTAATATTCTTATGCTCCATTCAGGCTGATTGTCAATCGTTTGACAGCCCTACCGGCAGTGCGGTGTCGTTCGTTCTAGCAACTCTCAATCAATTTGTCCTCTTTTATTCCTTTTATCTTCCACTCTCTATTTTATTATATTAAAACCCTATTGTGTCGTATTAGTTAAGAGCTTTTACATAGATATTGTTATTTGAACAACGATACTACTTCCATTTGCTTTAGAAATTAAACCTGAAATAGAATTTCGTCGTAAAGACGGTTTGGTGTAAATAATAATAATTTGTAGTTTCTATTTAGAATATCTAGACCGATGTGTCTTCGCTATTTTAGTACGTATGTAAATCCGTATGTGTGTAGATTGCCGTCATTATTAGGTACATCATCTATTAGATATTTGTTAATTTCTGAAAATATGGTCACCTTCAGTAATAGTAGAACAGAATAAACGCTTCGTCGATCTGATATACCCAGTTGAAATCAAACGGAGGTGTATTCTGCTTAGCGCAGAAATAAGGTTTGGTCTCGGTTGAAGGTTTGAAGGTAAAAACTATTGGCGAAATCTTCGCCAGAGTTCGTGTTTATTGTCGTTGCGCATTATTATAATACATTTATTTTACCTAATTAATATTGTTTTGTTTAATTACACCTTAGGAAGTAGACGAAATAGTTCCAGAACGTCACCTAACAAAACCCTAAGGAAAATAAATTCCCTAATAAGAAAACTTGTGTAATGGGACATCGATAATGTCTCACAGCTTGTGTATAGATAGGTATTTTTAGAAGACGTCCCCTTCTCCGGCGGCGCGGAGATTAATTACAGAATCGGCAGTTTTAATTAGTTTTGTAATTAACAGCCGCATGGCACGCCTTCGAGGCGTAGTAAAATAAATTACCATTTAATACAATCACGCTGGATTACATAGCCAATGACGTCGCTCGGCACTGGAAACATTTTTAAACGAGTAAAGCCTATAAATACCTGTTCCACGTATTACCTACGTATATCTATATATTATACTTCTCGCACGATATGATCCTATTAATTTAATGGATTCTGGGAACCAATTTATTGGATTACAAATTGCGTCTTTCTGAATAAAAAAAGGTTTGGAACTGCGATGTGAATGGGTAACTTTTTTAATCTCACGATGCTAGCTGATTTGTAAGCTAGGTACTTAGTTACGGATTATTACTCATTTACAGTTTACTGAAAGTCACAGAGACGAAGAAGAAGTGAAATAAGAAAACAATGCTTGAAATAATTGTATTGGAAATTAAATTGACATAAAAAAGTAATAGGATACTCGATTGATCTCACTCGAAATAGTCGTTAAGTTCTATTTCATTTAATAAATAAAAAGAGTGCGCCATATTGTTCCCGGCGTAATTCGTCACAATCGGTATTGTGACAATTCCCTGGCGAGAGCTTTGAGAAAAATTGTCACTAACGAGCTCACCCCCTTCCCCCCGCGCACACCGCCGCCCCTCTACTTTTAATCCGCACCACCCCCCCTTTATCCGTAGCACTTTAAAACCCTTTTGCGATTTTCCGCATGGAGGAATTATCAAGAAAAAGGGAACATTTATTAATTGTCTACCTTTTTAAATGATTCGTTATTAATCTTCAGTTTAATATCTTAATTGTCTTCGTAACTCTGTTGGTTTAGTAGAGGGAGGGACAGAAATTTATACCAAATGATTGGGTTACGGACTTGTTTCAGAGAGAGTCGGTCGAGTTTCAATAATTACTTATTTATAACATCTTATAGGTCAAACCGGACTTAAGAATTTAAAAATGTTATTCGATATTTTTGTTTTGAGAAATGTAATCGCGCTGTGTTTTTTAGGGACCGACGCCACTAGCTGTAGGTATTGGGTAAAAGGAAAGTGTCAATAGCAGTGAAGCAAGCAAAGCACACAACTTAACATAAGTACAAGTGATTCGGTTACAAATCAGGATTTACATTGAAGTATGGCTGTAATTTAAATAAACCCTGTTCAGTAAGTTTCAGTAAATTTGCATACCAATGCAAAGGTATTTGACAATTCTTAATTAATTTTGTAACTAACTAGCTGCCCGCTCTGGCTTCACACGGGTAGCACTAAGTACTTATCTACGGCGCACCTACCTATCTACCTAGTCAACCCTACCTACCGATCTACCCTACCCTACCTACCTACCTACATTCTACCTACATACCTTCCTTCCTACCTACCTACCTACCCATCTACCTACCCACCTACCCTACTCTACCCTACCCTACCTGCCTACCTACCTACCTACATACCTACCTACTTACATACATACCTACTTACATACCTACCTACTTACATACATACCTACCTACCAACCTTGTCCTGAGAATAACAAACACAACAAAAAATTAATTAGTGCAGCCGTTCTCGAGTTTTAGCTAGACTATCGAACAGTAATTCATTTTTATTTATATAGACATTCTGATAACGCTATTTTTGCGTCCACATCAGCTCTATACCTGCGATACGTAGCGTACTATATAAGTATAAGATACGTAATATAAACTCTTCGTTTATTATACTCTTCATACAAATATCCAAATTACATGTGTATCCGAAAATATCTTCGTATTACAAATTAAAGCTCATTTGTATATCGAAATAAAGGCATTTATAATAAAAGAAATATCCGAATTGGGTCGAAATAGGCAAATTTGTTCGGAGAGTATGTCCTCTTTGAGTTGCGTTCAGCCTCATTAGCGATTTTCCATTCGAACGATTCAGTAAAAGACGTTGAAAACTCTTATTCTCATAACGCTACAAGTGTGGGACCCGGCTTTGTCTGATTTCGTATCGATTCGTAGTCGCTGACCGTTTTTATGTTTGGTATTGTTGATTGGCTAATGTTTATTAATTGGTTGTCATTTGTTGAGGAGGTCGTGGCTAAATAATAACAGCCGCACGGGTCGGTCCATCAGGTTAAGCTACGCTTGCCGGGGTTGGTTCGTGGATGGGTGACCATCTTTACATATCGAGACTCCTTCGTGCCTCGGAAAGCACGTTAAGCAATTGGTCCCGGCTGTCATTCGTGGATCTTTGACAGTCGTTACGGGTCGTCAGAAGCCCCAAAGTCTGACAACCAGTCTTACAAAGGGGTATCGTATTACCCAGTAACTGGGTTGTGGAGGTCAGATAGGCAGTTCCTCCATGAAAAATACTGGTATTCAGCTGCATCCGGTTAGACTGGAAGCCGACCCCAACATACTTGGGAAAGGCTAGGCAGATGATTGTTGATTTGCTAATGTTTACTAATTGCTTGTCATTTACTGTTGCAACTTGGTATTTGCGGAGTTTTTTTTCTGTTTTCTCTCGTGAGGAAAGATGGTTTACCTAGTTTCAAAGTTATTGACAGCAGTCCTTGTGAAGTCCGTGCTGAAGGGCGAAACTACTTCGAGGTCGGAAGAAGAAGTACTTAATTAATTAGAATCTAGTTTTTTATCATCAGCAATGGATATGATACCGTCAATATTTATGTATTCTATAAATTACTTATCACGAGAACAGACACCATTGTAAACAACAATGGTTGTTCTACACTAAGAACATTATCTTATATAAATTTTCAACAAAAATTGTTACCCGGTACAAACACACATTTTCAGTATACATAATGGCCACTGAAGCAAATCGACATTTCCGGAAGATAGTAATTTGAAAGTTGTTCACTTGTGAAATGATTGCGACTTTGTGTCGTGAACTCGTGACGTCATGACTCCATGAAATCAAAGGCGCCTAACCTTTGGCCAGAAAGTAATCTGTTAAAAGGTTGAAAGGTAATTGTGCGTGGTTGTTTACAGGTACCTACAATTGACTTTTACTTGGGACCAAGCATTAAAGATGAAAAAAATAAATGTTATACTCCCTACATTTTGATCGTGTCGTACAAACCGTGCGCATTAACATGGCACCTGGCTCGGAACTCAATACTCCCCCCGCTACCCGCGTGGCGCCCCGTCGTCGCCGTGCGGGGAAGCGAGGGGAGCTCCAAATGTCATTAAGCCAGGTGCCAAGTTAATGCGCACGGGTTGTATGTGCTGGGCTTTGTAGGGAACAGCTTATTTTTTTTCATATTTGACGCTTTATTGCCATAGTTAGAGTTGTTTATTTTCACGAGTAGGTAACCTAACATATATATATATATATATATATATATATATATATATAGTTTATTGTCCGAGGTTATCTCTCTTTTACAAACCCTAGAAAATTCAATAGGTATTCATTTATCTGTGTGTATCAGAATAAGATAAGCCTATATTTACTCCGATGGTTTTGGTAGTTAAATAAAGGTAAATAAAAAAACCACGTGTCGAAAAAGTAACCGACTAACCGGTAAACCTGTCACTTCAGTTGTCATGCTACGTCACAGTTGTACTATTCAATTTAGCAAGTTTATAATTTGTTAACGTTAAGAGTTTGGGCTCTTTACAATAGACAGATTAATATAATATTATTATAAATCTAGCAAAAAATCACCAAATGATGCTAAGTTTGGTAAAGGGGCTAGTCGACTTGGTAGAATTCAGTAACTAATTTCATAACTAATTCAGCGACCAGTTTTATTACTAATTAGGTGACTTTTTAGACAGCTACCTTCCTGAATGCGATTACACTTGTCTGAATTCAGTACCCAAGTAACACAGACATGCTGAATAAAGTTTGAGTAATAGCAATTCGCACATGTTTACAGCTATAAGTTACAAAACGTGTGAGTAAGTGGTTATTGAAAGAGCCAAATTCTGAATAATATTCTCTTTTGGCCTTTAGCTTAATAAACGTTGTATTAAGTTGACTATTTTTCTTAAAGCTTAGTAATAACTTCTATACCGCATATAACACAGATGTTAATAAGCATAAAGCATTACAGATGACTTTAATTTGAAAAAGACTGCCTGGGACAGTATTTATCTGTATAATAGTATAAGTAGCTGAATAAACGTAGTTATCTAATACTAATATACAAACTTTACTCAGCTTATTGCTTATGAAACCACTATATGCTGTAAAATAGTGAGTCTTCTGAATAATGGTGTAGTTAATTTCTATTAAACAGCTTGATTTTGAATAACCGCTTTTAATTTGTCTTCAAGTCACATAAGTATATCTATATATAATATTTTATCAATTATTCAGCTACTGTATAAAAATGTTTTCTGGGTTCTATATAGAGCTTATTTCGGTATATTAGAAATAAAGTCATGGTTTATAGCTAACTAACACAGATGGATGTTGAATGATGTATTCTTATTCTACAATTACTTGTAAAAGTACAATTTTTAATCAAGTTATACAGACTTTTTCTGGGTAGTAATTGAATTAGGACGTTTAAAACATTGTTTGTCGTTGTGTATTGTTGTACTGCGGGTTTGATGTGAGCAGATTGATAAAAAATGGAAAGAAAACCATGAAAATCTAGGAGAAGAACTGGAGGAATTCGTCGTAAATGTATGAAGGAGTTCATGAAGTTAAATGATACAGTTTTAGAGACAGCACAAACGAATCAAATATGTACTGATAGTCATAAGTTGAGTCAAGTCCGAACAGATCCAGTTGAAGAGAGTTCCTTACCTTGAAATAATGTCGTTATTGATGTTGAAGAGAGTTCTATACCTTCAAATAATGTTGATATAGACTTTGTACGGAGTTCAGAAGCCAATGATTCCGCATCTAGTGAAGATGAATCAGATGTGAATTTCATTGAATTTAAAAATATAACTTTTTGCTGTAAAATTAAAGAACGGGTTCTTAGTAAATATCTTTATTCTTCCTTTTTAATGTACAATTCATTGCAATCCAATCTGGACCAGTTTGAGCATTTTCGGCTTTACAATGTGAATGGGAATTATATTTGGGCCATCGAAGTTTTCCTTTGTTTTCCCAGTGGGAAGGTACAGTAGATAATTCTGCTCTGCCCCTTCGACGTGTGGACACTATCTTAAACGGCATTTTCCTGCAAGACATTTCGCTTTATGTTAAAAAATCTCAACCATTTGAGCAAAAATAAGTTTGTCTTTTAATAACAATTTATTTAATTAAGCTAGCATTCTTAGTTTCCGAGACTTTCAGGTATTTTTATATTATAACCCTAATTCTTTGCTCTCGAGTGTAGGTAAGTATATTCGTATAAATTTTCAAAATTGGGTCTATCGCATTTTATTTTGAACCCCAATTAGCTGTATATCTGATCATATTTAGTAACTTATTCAAGTGTTATTCAGATATTTGTACTATCAGATCACTGTTTCTCAAATAAAAGCTTAATAATTAGAAAGGCGTGACTTTTAATTCAGAGTTATGTCAAACTGCTGCAGTGCATGGAGAGCTTTTATTCAGCTTATAATGAATCGCTATTAAAACTTATTTTTAAGTAAACTATTGAATCATCATGTATATCAAATGCCTCATTTTAGTAATTAATTACAGTTAAAAATACAATTTATAATTTATTTAATGACTTTTGATAGATAAGCATTAGCTTTGTTATCCTAAGTATTTTTGTCAACACAAAAGTCTTTATTTATGTCTTATTTACTATCACTAAACTTGATTACCTAAGCGGCGCGTGAAAAATATTGAGATAGATCATATGCTATTCACGGTAAAACTACTTGCGCAGTAATATTTAACGTGTATCATGGTGTACATAATAACATTTACTTACCAATGCAGTTTCACTGTGCACGTCGTTATTGATTTTATTCAATGCAACGACATATGAAGTGTCAGAACAAAGACGCACTGCAAGATTAAACACAACTTTTTTTCTACTTTACAACATAACTCTTAATTTTGTTTGAAAAGTATTATGCAAATGAACTTAATCCTGAATAATTTCTGAATATCAATATCCATATGCATTTGTCTGAATAAATATGAAATAACAGCGCTCTAAAAGAGATGTCAGCTTTTTCTCAGATGTTACTAAGCTAAGTGGGCCATTACTAAGCTATTACCCAGACTTTAAATCGTTGTTATACAGACTAAAGCATTTAAAACTGTGCCCAAATTGCTTGATTAACAGCTGAATAGACGTTTAGTCAGACATTATCCAGACAATAGTTTCAGCGTATAGTTTCGCGGATCGCTATTACTCAAACTTTATTCAGCATGACTGTGTTACTTGGGTAACCGAGCCATTTTGACGACTAAATTCAACCAAGTCCAACAGCCCCTTCGCGCGACGATTAGCAGTGGACGCAGTCACGCAGTGCACAGTACAGTAGGCCGCACATCAGTTGTAACACTTTGACCTTGAGTTGGCCTAGCATAGTACGCTGTTTCAATAGAATCCGTTGATTGGCCTGTTCAAGAAACTGTTGATTGGCTTTAGTAGGCCGATAACAATTACAATTCTTTTGTGTCTCGTTAGCGACAGTTGGAGGTGAGGCTTATATTGGTTTTGTTACCACAGACGTGTGGCTTATAGTAAAGTCAAGCAATTGAGCGAAAGCAGAAGATGAAAGTTTATATTTCGCACAGCGCATAAGCTGCGGAGATCGCGAGTTTGGCGCAAGCAAGCGTGTGTCTACCGTCAGACATAGTTCGAGACTGGCGAACGGCAAGTTGTGAAAGTGCGGCAAAGGACTGCGCGCGCGCCACTAGAGTGGCGCGCAGGCGTACCCACCCTCACGCGCGCGCCATAGACTAAGGTATTTGACAGGTAACACAAAAAAAAAGCCTTCGTATTCCATGCATAATTCCAATATATAGATTTAGATGTAACAATAAAATTCTTTCAAATATTAATTTATAGATTTGATTTCATTACTTCAAATATTATAATTACCATGTTTATAAAACAATAAAATGGAGCACGGATACTGAGGGAATCCATGCGCCTTTAAAAAATTGATAATATAATGCAATAAATATTTATAACTATTGTTTAATGTATCTTTGCAAAAGCATTATTCGTTTACACTTATGATATTTTTGTATAAAGATATGTGTTCGAAATATATACATACAACCTACCGGTGCTAACCTAACTTTTTGTGCGAAATATAATTGTTATGCATCCAGTCGACACATTTTTCACTGTAAAGTAAGCTCATAAAAGACAAAGAACGCGGAATAATAATATTATAACCCACGTACACAAGAATAAATTTCACTCCAACTAATACAAGCACGCTCGCCACTCCGGGAATAAAGAGGACATCGTAACTTAACGTGAGAACTCGTAAATTCTCCATTAGAAGTTGTATGCAAAAGTTTAAGAAAGTATTAAAACGTGGGTTTTAGCACGTAGCCTTCGAGTTAATATCGTGAAAGCTCAACTTTCCACTCGGTGAGTCGTAATTGTAATCGGCCACTTTGCCTCCATTAGTGGCCCGGTCCGTGGGACGGCAGGACGCGGCCGGTGGTCGGCGGCCACTTCGAACCGCACTTTGTCCCAGTCTCGGCTGGGCGCGGGCCCGATTGCCTCTGTCAATATTGTACTAATGTTACCAACCGAGTATTATATATATACGCACAGATTATCTTTGGATACCACTTTATTACGCAACCGCTTGGTTAGAAGAAGGGATAAAAGACTAGGTACATCTATTGTAGATATTACATAAACCTCCAACTGTCACTTACGAGACTCAATAGAATTTTAATTGTTATCCTTCTATAGGCCAATCAACAGTTGAGCGGTACTGAGTTACAAGTAATACTGTTTATCGTTTTAAACATTTAAGTATAACGAAATACCTAGAATAAATAATTGTTAATTAACATTAACAATATTTAAGGAAAATAATCCTTTCTGATGTCGAACAGTGATTAAAATGAAATATAATATAATTTATGAAATAACAACCTAAGAGAACTCATTCTCGCTAATGTATATGACAGCACCGCAAATAAAAACGGATCGGAAATTAATGGTCCTGAAATAAATGAATTGATGTGGTGGCAAGCGTTTTAATATGGAAATGTTAAATATGAATGTTATACAAAGTAAGTATGGTAACTTTTACAGTAAACCCTTAACTTTCACTCAACAGTAAGGTAAGTTAGTATCTCTTGGGTCGTTACCTGCATTACGTTAAGGTTTATTGCCGAATCGTGCGCGTCATTTACCCTTTAACGAAAGTTAACAACTTCACTACTTTTACTTTTACTGGCGATAAGCGCTTACGCTACAAAAGTATAAAAATCTTTTACTGAAGTAAAAATGACAACACTGGCGTAGCTTCAATGGCTACGCGGTCGCTACGAGCTACGCTTCGTAGCACTCGAGCTACGATAGCCGTTGTGTGTAACCAGTGAATGGAGTAAAGAAGACCCCTTTTTGATAGGTATCTACTACATAATATTTGGATCACACAAAGCATATAGATGAGATAATTTGGTCCCAAACTGCTCAAGTTGCCACCGGCTGTCGTTAGGTGCCATGGGGAGACAATTAACTACAGATAGGTTCCAGGGGTCAATGTTATATGGTACTCGCTAGTATAATACGTTATTAGACCGTTTGACTGGCGAAAAAGGACGAAGGTTTTATTCATGATGATGTAATATTCTAACCTTCGACTAAAAAACAATTTTCTTTTAGTATAAAAAACATTAGCCCAATCTCCCTCACAGATAGGATAGGATGTGTCCCAGCAGTGGGCAGGCTGATAGGCTTATGTTAAAAAAAAAAACATTCCTAGTAACAATAGTGGTATTGATAACAACGTGCTCTAGTAACACGAGCGAGCATAATAACAACAAGATAAGCAACAAGAATGATAACAATTTTTGCCGAGCAGACAATTTGTTCAGGACTGCACACATCAGTACGGCACGCTACGCAGAGCATGACACGACGCGTTGTGGCGCGCCGCTCAGAGCACCGCATCTTACTTATGTGACCTTAAGGTGCACACACACTTCACAACAATAATGTCTGGCAAGGTGTAATGGTAACAAAGGTGCTTATTCAAAGCTGAAGCAAGAATGAGGAGCCTTTGTGCGTCTGTGTCTTTTTGGTACCAGTATTAGAAAGCTATAAGGCATGCCTCAAATGGCATGCCATTTATGACAAAATTATTTCTAGTAGGTAGTCAATATTTTCGTGCGGTTGTGAGCTATGAAATTTTTATTTTGAGTTCGGCGATCACCCCGCACCCTCTCCGCAACCCCCTGCGTCGGCGCCATGTCCACGTCTCATCGTTTTAGGATATTTTAACCATTGCTATAATTGGACGTGGACGGAAAAGTGACGCGCCAACATCTTCTCCTTTCTGCATTTATTTATTTAATACTTTAAGAACACAAATGTACAAAGGTGCACTTAATGCCATAGGCATTTTCTACCAGTCAACCTTTGGGTGATGCAGAGACTAACAGTGGTAGGTGCTGTATGTTTTGTGCCAGATCGCGTTAATGCATTTTTTATGAAGGATAATGAAGAAACGTGAAAGGGACGTCGCGTCAGTGTCTCGTCCTCGTCTCACGGCTCTTCTGTGTGGGCCGCGCCTTACATCACTGGGTCGCTGAGCGTGCTCGCCTGTGTAATTGCGCTAATATCTGTGCTCATCCCGCCTGCACATTATTTCCCGGCAGTGTAAAGCCCAAGTTATCTGTTATTGCTATGAAGAGAAATTGTGCATGAGATAACTGAGTAGTGGGGAAATTTTATGTTATAAAAGTTTTGCGATTAGTCTGTATTTTTTTTTATTACAGTGCGAATATGAAAAAAATATACGTAACAGGAACTTCCTTTTTGAAGTTGGGTAAAAACTGCAATACACTTTCCGTTTATTACCTACTAAATCTTTCTAGAAGTGACTTGAAACTTCGGTGCAAAGTTTACAACAAACAAAGTTTACAACAAACAAAGTTTACACTAAACAAAGTTTACAACAAACAAAGTTTACAACAAACAAAGTTTACATATTCTCCGATAGTTTGTTTGTTGTACAGTAAAGGTTTACAATAATATTTGCTTAATCTCATTATAATAAACTATTTAAGGTTTTTATAAAATGAGAACCGCTGCTTCTAAGCTATTTATCATTTCTCGACTCGATCATTTGTCAAGCAAAACTCAATTTATGAAAATAAAAAACACTGAAAACATCTACCTACTGCAGCTTTTCCTAACATTTTCCACAAAGCTATTTTATTTAGTTTGGTTTGCGGCACACATGTAGTTTTCATTTCATCTATTTTCATATCAAACGATGAAAAGTTTCGAACATTCGAACATAAAAATAAATATTGGATTTTAAATTTTAAAAAAAAACCGGCCTTGTACGAGTCGGAAACGCGCACGAAGGGTTCCGTACCATTATCTATAAAAAACGACAAAAAAATCACGTTTGTTGTATGGGAGCCCCCTTAAATATTTATTTTATTCTGTTTTGTATATTTGTTGTTATAGCGTCAACAGAAATACATCATCTGTGAAAATTTCAACTGTGTAGCTATCACGGTTCGTGAGATACAGCCTGGTGACAGACGGACAGACAGACAGACCAGACAGACAGCGGAGCCTTAGTAATAGGGTCCCGTTTTACCCTTTGGGTACGGAACCCTAATAAAAACCATGAAATAATAAATTAAGGCAAACTCAATCTGTTAAAATAACCGCTCGTCCGTTTAGTAACGCAACGAAACTATTCTATTTTTTTATCAGTAACAAAAATCCAGCTTGGTTGAACACTTCAATATCCATTACCGCATGACAGGCAGTGCAGTGCTGTGCAAACAGCCGCGACAGCGCTGCGTCAGGGCTGCAGCGGTGCAAGACAGCGGCTTACGACCCGCTCACTACTCGCTGTGGAATGAGGGCAAAAGAAACCTCGTTCTGTCATTTTATACTGGCAGTGCTGGATTTGTGATAAACTCTTAGCCATTCATCGGCAGTGTTGAACTCAAATCACAGCGCTTTTTTTGTTGCGTTTGACTGGTAGCTTTTTAACTGCATTACCACGATCCAAATGTGATGAATGTGGTCACAGTTCAATATTTTTTGTATATTTTTGGATGCAAGATATTAAGAGGTTCGCATAATATTTCGCTTTAAATAATCAAAACAAGAACTCAGAAATTTGCGACCTTTGAAGCCGTTTATACCTACAATCCGAAATATAAATGTCTGGCCGCTATTAATTTTGCACCACAACCCCTCAGCTGATGAGCTCTCAACCGAGCTCAGCTAAAATAATTAACAATGTCTCGATTATTGTAGTTTTCTCCTCGTCATTATTTTCAGCTATAGCACACTTTACAATATTAGAAATTATGTTAGTAATATTTTTTATGCCATCAATTACTTTACAACCATCACTTTAGAAAATTAGATTAAAAACAAACAACCAGCGCGACTATTTGTGTCGTCCATCATTTAACACGCAAATAGCAGTTACGTATGATCCGACATTCGTACTACTCGTCACCCAACTAACTAACTGCATCAAAAATGATAACCATGAATCTCACACCGTTAACATATCTTTTATTCATAGAAAATGTGACATCTGTGTTCAGAAATTATTTGTTTTTAAGAAGACGTACTCGTGTTTTTGTACTCGTCTGGGTATTTATTGAAGCAATCAACATTTCACTCGCTGCTGTGGCCAACTTTGCGCCTAACAATAAACATCAAATTTATCGCAGTCACCAGGAGGCATACTTCTTCTTGTCCACGGGCTTCTCCATTTATTTATTGATAACATCTTTATATTACTCTAAACGATTTTACAGACTTCTTTTAAACTTTGATGCGTTTTTCAAATATTTTGATGACGGAGTCTATTGCCGAAAAATGTTGAAAGCACAAAAAGTTTTAACTTATAGAGGAGTGTCATTTTGTTGTTTTATAATCATTGTGTATACCTACTTTCGTTTCCCTAGCAGTGCTGGCAGTATGGGATGGGTAGTCACTATAATAGCATTGTACTGCAATAGCATGTCTGACACCCGCTATATCCTCCAACATTTTATATTGCATTCTATTTTTTACGTGGTTTCTGAACAACTGAGAGCAATCACGCGATCAATAGATAATGAACTATCGGCGATGAGAGAACCTCGTGGGGATGTGGAAGATTTGTCGAGTGAAGCCGTCAACCACGACAAGTTAAATAAATGGTTAAAAGCATACGAAACTATTAACGACAGTTCTAACTTATGTAATTCAATGTTTAGCGTACAGGTAAGTTAATAAATTAAATACAAAAAAAAAAAAACAAACTTCACTTCCATGTTTCACCAACAGTTACGTAGTAAAGCTTGTAAGGCATTTTAATATAATGTTAAAATATCTTTACGATTGGTTTCAGTTGACGATCATGCTTTTGATGGTAACCGTGTATTACATAATATTGATGTACACCATAATAACCACTATAGTAACCGTTGGGGTACGTATAAACTTAAATATTTAAAATTACTCGTAAATATAATCTTGAATTAATAAATACTTTTGAAAAAAATTATAGAAAAAGCGTTTTTTTAATTAGAATTAATATCTCATTGACGATAGTTTTATTACAGTAATAACATCATAGATATCCGTGAATAACATCGTTTTAGGTTTTAACATCGAATTTTTATTTTACCGTGTAGAATGTAAATAATTAATAACAATAAAAATTTTGAAGAAATTAAGTATACAGGGTGTAAGGGACAGCTCTGAAATTATTTCAGGAACGTTATGGGAATCCAATAAAATAAAATAAAAAATTTAAACCTGATTTGTTTTGTTACCTCACACGCAATGTATAGTTATTGTGGCACAACACACGTAGCCGCACTCCCCGCGGGATGGCGCGCTCGCGCCGCGTTGTTTATCAATGTAAATTCTGAGCTTTACGCGTCGTTCGCTATAGTATTTCAAAATCCATTGGTGTTTTTTTTTATAATTTAGCTGTATTATTGACATAAATGGACTGTTGCGTACAGAGAATGTAATTGGACATTGAAATAAAGGAATAGTAACTGAAAAAAGGATTGAAAAAAAAAATACCTGAGAAAATTTCCGGTGGAATATGATTCAAAATAAGGAGCTGAATGTCTCCTGTTAATTTGCGGAGGGCTATCCCTTACACCCTGTATACCTACCTACTTTGCGGTTTTCAGTCAGTTTCGTTTAACTGTCTGGTCTGTCCACCACAGGGTGCTTCGTGGTCATCTCTGTTCCCCAGCCTGCTCTCGATGACAGTGTTTCTCGGCACGATGCTCTTGATATCCCGCGCTGGTCAGCAGATTCAGAACAGCTACGTGGAACTGCGACAGAAGCTCTGCGAACTCTGTGTGCACACACTGGAAAGCAAGTTTATGTTCTATACTTTGATATACCTAATTTCTTTAGTCTAAACTAGCGAACGCCTCTGATTGCACGGTTTTTACGACTTGACAAAACACTTCCTTTACTATTCTGTAAGTTTAATTCGATTAAACGATTCCTTTACTATTCTGTAAGTTTAATACACATAAACCTTCCGGAATACATTCTCTACATTATGGTGAAAATCTGTTGCGCACTTTAGAAAAACAAGGAGGTCACACAGACGCGAAAAGTGACTTTAATTTACATTGTTATAAATTAATGTTGCTTTCCGTGTCAAATTAATTGCCACATGTATGAAAGATAGTCACTTGAGAACGGCTGGACCGATTCGGCTTCTTTTTTTTGTTGTGTTCGTATTATTAATTCTATATACGTAGGATCTAATATACAGGGCGTTTGGCAGAACGTTGAACATACGAAAATGGTGGATAGGTGGGGTCATCTGCTACTTACTCAGCCCTAATTTATTTGGCCCTGGCCCCCTGGATATTTAAAAAAAAATGTTTTTGCTTTCTTCTAGTTTCACCAGTTTCTCAACTTTAAAGGGAAATTTAAAAAAAAATACAAAAATAAAAAAAATCTTGCCTGTTTTACCCATTTTTAATAAAAATTACACTTTAAAGTTAAAGAAAGAGGTGAAAATAGAAGAAAGAAAAAAAAATATCCAGGGGAGCAGGGCCAAATAAATTAGGGCTGAATAAGTAGCAGATGACCCCACCTATCCACCATTTTGATATGTTCAACGTTCTGCCAAACATTCTGTATATTAGGTCTGTATGAAAGATTTTTTTTGGAAGATCCTCCGTAATATCTCAATAAAAAAATGTGACGTTCAGTTTGACAGTTCTGCTTTCATGTTTTCTTATCATACAATAAATAACCGTTGAAGAGACATGAAATTCACCCAGGCGACGCTGGACACGAACAGTTAGTTTATTACAGTATGTTTATTTTTTTTTATTTTTTTTTTATTTGTAACAGCATCCTGAAGGTAATAGGCAATAAGTTAGACAGCCCACTGTTGTGGAGCCTCACCCAAAGGATTAAGTCTCTCTTAGTTAGTAGGTACTAACATAGTTTTTAGGTTTATACTAACAATATAAATGTAAATGTTATGGATCAGTGGTTGTCTAAATAAATAAATATATTATAATATATAATAGCTGGTATTCAGCTGCATCCGGTTAGACTGGAAGCCAACCCCAACATAGTTGGGAAAAGGTTAGGCAGATGTTGATTATATTATATAATAAATATAAATATGTTATTATTATATGTACAGATATCCAAGAATGATGTAGGTTGGTAAGAAAACGATAAACGGTATACGATAAAAAAAAATATTTTCCATGCAATTAATGAATTACAAACCTCTATTCCAGATGAGGATTACTACAAGCTGACGAAGGACCTACTCCGTTACGTGCGCACGCGTCCTGTCCGTGTGCACGTGTTCGGAACTCTGGACGTCAACATGTCCATGCTGCCGTCGGTTGTTGCTTTCTTTACTACGTACACTGTTATAGCACTTCAGTTTAATAATGTGTTGTAGATAACATAGGTGTAATTTTTTTTATAGAATGTGTTTTGTTTAAACATAGGTTGTTTGACTATTTCAAAGATTTTTGTACGTAGACTTTTTGTTAGGAATTGTTTAAGCATGTTACTGATTTATCTTATTCTCTAACGATTTGGTAAATCTGGTAAAAGCGAAATACTTTTTCATTAGATTTATGATATAGTAATCCATGTAGTTAGCCTACCACATATTTCTGGCGTATAAACAGCACAAATTCTATGCTAAGAATAAGAATGATTGCGAAAGTGTTTGTATCTCTCTCACGTACCTACTGAAAACTTTACTTTAAAAGATTTGAATTGTTTTATGTGACATTTTAATCATTTTTCTGCTTAACCCAAACAATTTAAAAATATAAGTGCCTTAATTAAAATATAAGTGCATTAATTTGAAACGATGTTTTTGTTTTATTTCAAAGCTTTCAATTAGCCTCAAAAATATTCCTCGTAATTATTAATCAGCTTTAAATCGTCTAAAACAATGAACAAAGTCCCGATTATTGTTCTAGGTACTGTCCTCATCATTATTTTCTGTTTAACTTTCGAAGTTATGTTTGTGTAATTTTTATGCAAACATTTATTACTTTACCACTCGCATTAGAGAATTGGATTAAAAACAAATAAGCGACACTGCTGATCGTACCATCACTTATCGTTTAACAGCTAACAGTTACGGATAATCCTACAGTCATACTTTTCGTTAATTAAGAAACGAACTCGATCATAATATAACTATGAATCTCACACCGTTAAAATATCTTTTGTTGATAGAAAATGTAACAACCGTATTCAGAAATTATTTGTGTTTAAAAAGACGTACTCGAATCATAGCACTTCTTTGGGTAGTTTTAGAATCATTCAACATCGCACTTGGTACTGTGATCAACTTTATTTCAGAAAGTAAATATCTAATTCACGCTCAACGGATATATTTCTTTTCGTCTACCGGTTTCTCAATCTATGTAATGATAGCATCTTTGTATTACTCGAAAAGATTTTACAGCCTTCTATTAAATTTTGATGCGTTTTACAAAATTTTCGATGATGAATCATATACCCAAAGTATGTTGAGAGCGCAAAAAGTATTAACATCTATAGTAGTGTCGTATTTCGGCCTTCTAACCCTGGTATTCACTTACATTCGGGTGTATAGCAGTGATACCACAGATGATATGATGATGTCTAAAATGGGATTCGCCGTCAACATAATATTTCAGTACATCAATACCATGAGTGACTTCCGCTACGTCTTCCAATACTTTGTATTGCACTGTATTTTGTTCGTGGTTTCTGAGCAACTGAAAGCAGTCACTCGTTCAATAGATAGCGAATTGACTGCGATCAAGGAAAATCGAGGAAAAACGGAACACTTAGAATTTTTTTCGAGAGTAGCCGTGAACCATGCCAAGTTAAACAAATGGGTGAAGGCGTACGAAAATATTAAAGACAGTTCTAACTTATGCAATTCAATGTTTAGCGTACAGGTATGTTAATAAATTAAACATTAAATAAGTTGCATTAATATTCAAAATTCATTTAAAAAAATGTTTTTTTTTGTACTTAATGCTTGTAAAGTATTTTAATGTAATATTAAAAAATTTGTTTAATTGGTTGCAGTTGACTATCATGCTTTTGATAGTGACCGTGTATTACATTATATTACTCTATACCATCGCTTTAATAACCGTCAAGGTACGTATGAACTTGAATAATTGGAACAACCTTTAGGTAAAATATATCTGAATAAAATGAAAAACATCAATATAATGTCACAGTTAAAACCGTTAATCGGTCTCACTTATGCGAAAAGAAATAAAGAAGATATTCAATTGAGATTTAAATACGTATTTATCGTCCGTACAAAAATAACAGGCTGTTATTTAATAACAGATATTCGGATCTTTTATATTTATGTAAAAGTAACAGTGATAACACTGATAACAGATATCGTGTAAGACTACCAAAATCATTCAGAACTATACCCCATTTGAAATAAGATTAGACATTAAAACAAATCCTTTTACAGTCCGTTCAACCGATTTTGACTTCTATATCGTAGGCATTAGGATAGCATTAAAAGCAATAAAAGTTACACAATACCAACTATCTACTGCGGCTGCCATTTGTCATGCCACCAACGCAATAGAATTCAAAATCGGTTGAACGGAATGTAAAAGAGGCTTATCTATACGTCTAATCTTATTTCAAATGGAGTATAGTTTTGACTGGTTAAAACAAAACATAAATGCTATTAGGTCAGTAGCTTTTTTTGTGTCCCTATTATTCAAAATAATTTATTTGTAGAGATTCTAGATATTAATATAGACAAAACGTTTTATTTACCTTAATAACTGTTTCGACAGTAACATAATTCAGTTTTTTTTAGAAGTATTTCGATGAGTGTTTCATTATTATATCTGGGTCCTACTTACCAAAAAGTTGCTGAATAAAACAATCGCAATAATGTTATAGAATCATACCTTACTACCACAAAACCGTGTTTATCAGTTGTTAACACCATAAAAACACGACATTTATGTATGGAGTTTGACGTGAGACTGGTATTAGACAGACGTTGAACAAGTGTCTAAGTTTATGCTGTAAGACCCTTAAGCCGCTTGTACACGCTAAGAAATTTCACCCTGTCTGCTGCAGATAGGACCAATGCATCATGTAAACGACAAGAATTTTGTCCTAGATCGGACAGAATTCTTGTCGGCACGAAAACCCCCCGCCCCCTACCCCATCCCCCTTCCGCACCAGAGAAACTTCGCGCGTCGGGTCTAGCGCAGATCAGATTTTTTTCTTGATCAGCGCCGAAGCAGTGTACACAGTTCGTGTGTAGAAACGACACGAATTCTTGCATAGGCCCGGCGACTTTTCTTAGCGTGTACACGCGGCCTTACTCACTAAACTTCATAATGTGCGATGTCTTATTTCTGAGTTTTCAATCAGTTTCGTTTAACTCTCTTATTTCTCCACCACAGGGTGCTGCGTCGTTGTCATCTTTGCTTCCCAACCTGCTTTCGATGACGGTTTTTTTCAGCTCTCTGCTCTTGATATCCCGCGCTGGTCAGCACATTCAGAACAGCTACGTTGAGCTGCGACAGAAGCTCTGTGAACTATGCTTGCACACCCTAGAAAGTAAATGTTTTATACTTTAATTCTGATAGTTTATTCTTAACGTTCAAAATACAAACAATAATCCAGCATTAATTTATTCTCATCTTCGTGTCAATGGAAGGACAAATATAAACTATAATATTAAATAACAATTTATTACAGTGGCATTGCAGCCAAAAAACAAACCAACACAACCAACATTTTCCAACTATGTTGGTGTCGGCTTCCAGTCTAACCGGATGCAGCTGAATACCAGCAAAAGCATTAATAAATTATTACATTGTTTATAAAACCCCTTTTTAAAGGAAATACATAATTCACTATACAAAATATACACACCTACTTTTATTTAACATAGTTTTTTTTTTCAGATGAGGAATATTACAAGCTGTCGAAGGACCTACTCCGTTACGTGCGCACGCGTCCTGTCCGTGTGCACGTGTTCGGAACTCTGGACGTCAACATGTCCATGCTGCCGTCGGTTGTTGCTTTCTTCACTTCCTACACCGTTATAGCGCTGCAGTTTAATAATGTGTTGTAAATAATAATACTTCGTATTTTCGTATGGCAATATATGACATGGTAGGAGTCTGTTTTATTGATTTTATAT
Organism: Lithophane ornitopus; assembly: GCA_948473465.1. Classification (NCBI taxonomy): domain Eukaryota; kingdom Metazoa; phylum Arthropoda; class Insecta; order Lepidoptera; family Noctuidae; genus Lithophane; species Lithophane ornitopus. The sequence goes on along the minus strand of OX419622.1, from coordinate 11,420,889 downwards.
TTTTGGGTATTTGGTGAAGTGATAATATTTTTTAACTTAAGTCATTTGACTGATTTAAAGTTTTTTATTTTTTTTATGTGTCTTTGTAAGTTTAAAAATGCTTTAGCATGCTAATGATTTGTCGTTTGGTTTTTTTCCATCTCACTGTTAAAGATTGTCTTGAATACGAAATAACATACTTTTTCGTAAGTATTTATCTTTGGTTTCGTAACCTCTACAATTACGAGTTTAAGCCCATATTTCTCAGTTTTTAAATAGCACAAATGTTATGCCTAGACTTAACTCTGAAAGTATTTTAAATATAAATTTAAAAATGATATATAAATTAAATATAAAAATATAGAATACAACGATTTGCTCTGTGTATAACCAAACTATTTAATTAAAAGCATTAAAAATAAGTTTTTGTCTTATTTCAAAGTTCCTGATAATATCTTGGGAAATGCTTGCTATCCCTTCGAAAAGTATAGGGTGACGGCTGAAGTTACCTTCAATATTAGAATTAATTTCAGTTATTGATATATTTTATGCCAACAATTAATTACTTTACCACCACTCCCTGCCTACCTCACTCCCTCATTTAATAATAAGTTCAATAACAAATAACCGTTGACTATCGACTATCACTCATCGGTCAATTGCTTAGTCACGTATACTCTTGTAGTCAAACTACTCCTCGATCAAGGAACTAACTAATAATCGTTCAAATAACCATGAATCCGACGCCGCTGAAATACCTCTTGTTCATAGAAAATGTGACAACCGTATTCAGAAATTATTTATGTTTTAAAAAAAGACGTACTCGTATAGTTGCACTTCTTTGGGTAGTTTTTGAATCCTTCAACATTGCAGTTAGTGCCGTAGCTAACTTGGCATGTGAAAGTGAATTTCACATAAAGGCTAGACGGATATATTTCTTTTCAACCACCGCATTTTCCATCTATGTAATGATAGCATCATTGTATTACTCCAAAAGATTTTATAGTCTTCTTTTGAATTTTGATGCGTTTTACAATATTTTCGATGACGAGATCTTTAACCAAACAATGATTAAAGCACAAAAAGTTTTAACATCTATGGTAGTTTCGTTTTGTGGTATCAAATTTTTAACATTCGCTTACATGCGGGTGTCCCACAGAGCTGATGCGAAGAGATGGATAATCACCACGTTAACTCAGTACAGCATTAGCATGGCAGACTTTCGCTACATCTTCCAATATTTTATAATGCATTGTATTTTCTACGTGATTTCTGAGCAACTGAAAGCAATCACGCGATCAATAGATAGCGTACTGTCTACGATCAGGAAGAGTCGAAGAAATTTGGAACATGCAGAAAATTTGTCGAGTGTACCTCTCAACCAAGACAAGTTATATAAATGGGTGAAAGCGTACGAAAATATTAACGACAGTTCTAACTTATGCAATTCAATGTTTAGCGTACAGGTAATATTTATAAACAAGAAATTTTATAGGTAGGTACGTTTCATTGAAATTGTTGTGCATTAAATGTTAAATTATAAATGTAAGTATATGATTGGTTTCAGTTGACTGTCATGCTTTCGATAGTGATCCTGTATTACATAATATTGATGTATACCATCGCTATAATAACCGTAGAGGTACGTATGAATTAGTATAATATGAACTAAAATGACATATTACAATATATACAGGTGGATTGATGCGCAAAATGTAACCTAACCTAACCTAACCATGAATTTCAGCACAAGATTCTATACAAATTAGACAAAAAAAAAATTTGTTGGTGTAAAAAAAAAATTGCTGTTTCATAAAAAAGTACAATACCTACGCGGTCAAAATGTATGGAACAGCTATTTTTTTTAAATAACCTACGAATAATTTCAAGACCCCCTGCGTTGAAATTTAGGTTCAGAATCATTTACTGAATCCATGGTAACAGGTTGCGCGCCGCTCTGTCCCTTCCACCCTGTATAGGTATCAATAATTATAATGTTATTCGTTTGCGGTTTGTACAAACACTTTAGTCTTGTCTATAAAGTAGTTGTAACCTTTCACAGGGTGTAACAACTTTGACATCGCTACTCCTGAACCTGTATTTCATGACAGTGTTTCTCATGGCGTTATTCGTGGTATCTCACAGTGGTCAGAAAATTCAGAACAATTATATGGAGCTGCTACAAAAACTCTGCGAACTTTGTGTGCACACACTCGAAAGTAAGTATATTCTAAAATTTGCAAAGTCCACACTTTTAATAATTAAAAATAACATCGATTAAAATGATATTGCTGCAATATTGGTAGGAATCATTTTTACATAAATTGACTTGTTAAACGAGCTACATACTGAATCATTAATAGTTATATATCATAATAATAGTCATGTGCTTTATTTCACAGACGAAGAATACTACAAGCTGACAAAGGACCTACTCCGTTACGTGCGCACGCGTCCTGTCCGTGTGCACGTGTTCGGAACTCTGGACGTCAACATGTCCATGCTGCCGTCGGTTGTTGCTTTCTTTACTACGTACACTGTTATTGCGCTGCAGTTTAATAATGTATTGTAAGTCATTAATAGGGTCGTAATGATTTATCATAACGATTGTACCTCCACGTTACCTTTAGGTCATATTTGACTTCAGCACGGAATAAAATGCTTAATATTGTATAATGTAGTTTCGAGTGCATGCATGCACATATACATAATTTCTGACTTTTCAGAATCGACGTCAAGTTCGATTCGACGTCATTTCACATTGTAAAAGATCTCGATTTCTTGCATATCTGCTGTACAAGAAAATCTTTACGTGTGTTTAAACACTTCATTTCAGTTATTGATGTTTTATTTCAAAACTTTAGATTACAATCCTGTTTAACGTGGCTATCCTCTCGTAGAAATTAGAAGTCGTTCTCTTTTTTGAAAGATTCAATATTCAGTCTATAATATAATTAATAAACTGCTGGTAAATACTTAATATATGAATGACGAACTGAACCGTTATCCACCACATGGGCCCAGTGCGGGTAGGTGAAGGATGTTACATGTCCTCGAACCTCTAATTCTAGGATAATTATGCCGATTTCTTTAGCACCAATCCTCAATGGAAATGTGTTTCTTGCGATGTAGTAAAGTAGTAAGTAGTATGTAGTTGAGAAATACCTGCCTTTATAAAAACCACCTGCTATAAGTTAGTCAAGTTATGCAGTCGGGACGTCGTTTTTGCACCCATTATTACATATTGATTGCTACAATCCGCAAATAGTATGATTTTGATGAACCGAGCGCAGCAAAGTAATAAAAATTTCTTGAATATTATGGTTTTTTACCCGTTATTATTTTCAGCTGAAGCACACGATCCACCTATTCGTACACTGTTATTGCGCTGCAGTTTAATAATGTGATGTAGATAAATAACTAGTTGTAGGAACAAAGTTTTGCCCCTTTTTATCCACATTCGATTCGACCACAGTATAAACTTCTTCATCGATTCTTGAATATTTGATGTTGTATTAGCACATTGTTCAATATACTCAAATAAAGAATTTATTAGAAAATACGTTTTCGATTTATTTAATTGTTTATTATGTATACCAATACCTACCCATCACGTCTGTGAAGTTTCGGTAGCAAATTGAATGTTACCTTGTATAATGCTTTCATAGAAGCAGTTTCATTTAGGACATGTTTAAATTGAACAACTACTAACTTTGAGATTGTACCTACGTACAATCTAGATCAAAGGAAAGTTCCGCTTGTTCATCACTTCTAGTTCATTGTCAGCATTCACCCGTATCCGTGGACAATGTCTACCCTCTATTTCCCGTTTATTTTAATGTAATTACTAGCAATCTGGACCGACCTAGCCATTAAAATTAAAATGTCGAACGTGTGCCAAACCGAACATGAATTTTCCAAGTAGGTAATACGTTTGTTATAATTTAAAAAATCCACACTATAACAACGGAAGGGTTAGATAGGTAAAGGTGTGTCTATAGTACACCCCCAGTTCACCAGCTATGTTTAGGTCGCATGTAATGGGGGCAAGCCTACTGCCATCAACCGGACACGAAACCAGACTACTACTGAGAAATTCAGCAGCAAGCCCAGTGCGGGTTGGTGTATGTCACATGTCTTCGAATTACCGAGACCGTCGGCAGCAGTAAAAGTCTGGCACGCCCTCCCGCCCCGCCCAGAGCGGGAGAAGTCATCCCGGAAAGGACATCCCGGTTTCCCCACGATGTTTTCCTTCACCGTTTTGAGAGTGGTGATGAAATAATTTACACAAAGTAAAGTAAGACGTACAACTCGTAAGTCGCGGCCGTTTCTACTGGGTCACCATTGCTAAACCTCAATTCGTAATAGAATAATAATTATTTTCATTAAACATCAACGCGTTTTCAACAAAAATTTTAGCTACTACGTAATTCTGTTTTCCCTGTAGATAATAGTCAACCAGTTACTAGTTGGCTCTTGGTTTTATTCACAGATGGTTTTATCGTCCCAGAAAGTTGGTACGTGTATAAAAAGACCAATACATGAAATAAAAGTAAAGTCTATGAACTGGTAACCTACTTCAGAGGAGTCTATGACAACCTAATTGTTTTGCAGTGTCATGTCAAAGAGTCAAAGCGCAGCTGAAGTTGAAACGACAACGAATGGTTTCGGAGAAACATATTAAAGTTCATTGCGATGATCGACTTCAATAAATCTTCGTCGAGTAAAATGCCGTACGTGATTCTAGCAATTGTTCAGAAATGTCAGCGAACTGTCTAGAACGTTTTCACATAATTTACATAGTCAGTGACGCCTGCCTATTTGCATCACAGTTCACATACCTACCATGTCCATGTTTATTCAACCTACGCACTTGTACTACATACAAAGCAAACAGTCATGTCAACGTATCTACAATTCTACAGACACTTTCATTAAACCGTACAAATAAAGACGTTCAAAATTTCTCATTAGGATATTACAAAATGAGATACTTACCTTATGACAGTGGTGCAAAAGAACTGTAAATAGTAGCCGTCGAGGGCGGCGCGACGATAAAATGAAAATGAGGGGGCGGGGGGGCTCGTTAGCGAACGGTCTCCTTCTGCGCTCCGCGATTGTCACCACCTCAATATCCAGCACCACCAATCATCAAAAACAACCTTATCTTCAAAGTTTCAAGACTCAAATTCCATCACCGTTAACACTTTTAAAAATGCCGTTGGAACAAAGAACGCATAAAATTCTGCAATACAAAGGATTTTCAGAAATGTTACAGACGTAATGTCTAATTAGATGATTCGTTCCTTGCTTTTGTGAGTGGATGCGAAATTTAAAAGCCCAAAATGGATGTCGAGTGAGAGGTGCTGTACCTACCTAAATTAGTATTGTTCAGCTTTCGAGAAGAGCAATAGGAAACTCGTTTACGAAAGGCTTATTGTATGTAAAAATCCAATAATTCCATTTATTAAGCTTAAATATTAGCTTGATTTTGCTATTGCAAACATTTTTATAAATATTCAAAAACTTTTTCATTGCTATTATAATTTAATGCCATTCTTGCATCGTGTACGTAGGTTAAATTATTCAAAGGAGTCATGAATAATGAGCACATGCTAATAATGCAATTGCTTATTGACTTTGAGATTTTTGTTATAAAGTTAAGAGAGCTCAGGTTTTTATAGTAAAATTATACAGACTTTAACCCACAGAACAGCATTTCACGAGAATCAAGTAATTATAGTATTCTTACGGATTTGTTTTTTTTTAAAGCTTTGGGATTTTCATTTATCAAGAATACATTAGGTTATCGTATTCTTAGGAATTTAGATTTTTTATTAGACATTTTATTAAGCTTCGCATTAGTTACTTACTTAATACCTAGCTATGTTTTAATGTATGTATATTAGACACATAAACATACAGATAAATTTCGCCTTTTCATTTAATAAAAAATCCATTGTAGAACAATTTTGCTACATGCTATATAAAAAAAATCTAATTCCACATAAATTTTACATTTCTACGGCTTTTGGCGTGTGTGAAGAAACACACGCCAAAAGCCGTACCGATTTGAAAGAGCAATTCAATCTGGCCGCCAACGACGCTATCTGTATGCTATCTGTAGCCTGTAGTGGATGAATGAGCCACAAACAAGTGAGCCGGATATCTTCAGGTGTCGCGCACTCACACACGCGACCTAGACTTGTTTACACTAGCGTTCATGAGGTGGGAAAGGGTGGAGGTGAATGTTTAGGTCTCAGTTAACTTGTTTTTGTAAGATTTTTATTTTTTTGTGTTTTTCTATCGAAAATACAGATATGCTTTACCAATCCGTTCGATATTATACACTAAAAGGAAAAAATGTTAGAAAAAAATAACAGTAGAGCCGAATAAAAAGCAGGTGCAAAGTGCACTGTCAAGGAAATAACTTGCAAAAGAGCCAAAAAGTTGTTGAAAGAGCAATTCAAGAATTTGTATAAAAACAAAAAACGCTTTCTTTTAATTATAGTAAAAAAATGGAATTATCGTGTAGTTACTCATATTATTTTTATTTTATACTTAGGAATGTTGTGAAATTAAAATAAGTTGCCTGTCAATTTCATGATTTAGGCCCCTTCTTAATTGAGATTAATGATGGACCACGTTGAGTTATATTCTGAATCCGACATAAAAATCCGCGTAAAATGGCTATGGTTGTAAATAGCTATTTATTTCTACAAGAACAAATTATTAGTAATTAATATTAAAACGTTAAACCTATTAATTTTTATTAATTATTTAATTATTTATTTATTTATTATAAATTAGTTAATTATTATTATTATTTAAACTTATTAAATAATTTTGTATTCGTCGTTCGTCTATCTTAATCTAATATTATAAATGTGTGAGTGAGTTTGTTTGTTTATTTGTTTTTTACGCTTTAACACTAAAACGGCTGAACTGATTTGGATGAAATTTGGCACATGGGTAGACCACGACCTAGAAAAGGACACAGGATACCTTTTATCTCGATATTCCCATAGCATCGAGACTTATGCGGGTCAAACCGCGGGCGCAGCTAGTATTCTTATAATGATCATTAATTCCCCGATTCAACTATAGGTAATGACCTAAGTTCTAAATTAGTCACTATGTTTATGACAGCTGATATTTCAATTCGTCCTATGATTACTTCGCAGCTCTGCGCGACCACACATACACACGACGCGATGAAAGAGCTCTCGGGGGGCAAACGTCAGGCCTTTTAATGGTAACTGCTCGCTCGGCGTGTTTGAATGAAAAATAAGAAACGTATAACTGCCAGTAGGCAACAATGTGTTCCGATCTACTGTTACAGAAGTTAGATGTGTTTGAAAAGACAAGGGTGAATAAGCAGGTTCTACTTGGCATAGTACAACGGTTTAGTCTTGATTAAAATTATTCGCTTGTTTGATGATTCACTGACTGAAAAATAAGAAAATACTTATTATCCATACAGAGTGTGGAGGTAATTTTACATCATATGATTATTATCTGCAGCTCCATCCCTGAGCGAGTCAAACGGAGGTTGACGTTAGTTAAAACGCCGGCAGTCGCGAACAACAGCTAATAACAATAAAGCAGAGTGTGGAGGTAATTTTACATCATAGGATTATTATCTGCAGCTCCATCCCTGAGCGAGTCAAACGGAGGTTGACGTTAGTTAAAACGCCGGCAGTCGCGAACAACAGCTAATAACAATAAAGCAGAGTGTGGAGGTAATTTTACATCATAGGATTATTATCTGCAGCTCCATCCCTGAGCGAGTCAAACGGAGGTTGACGTTAGTTAAAACGCCGGCAGTCGCGAACAACAGCTAATAACAATAAAGCCAGAATTCCTCTTACGCTGATTTCGTTCGCGTACCTACGGTCGGTCGCGTACGCGTAGCTACGTAGTACGCGCCGCGGACGTCAGCGTCACAGTATGGTGCTATATAGAACACAATGTATAAACGCACGCGCAAGGAATTCAAGAAATTATAATTTTTTCATCATAATAATATGGTGTTCATCTGACATCTTTTGAATGAAATAAGCAATAACGCGTTCAGATTAATTTTATACACTGATTCGATTGACGCTAGTGAAATAATTTTATTTTAGTGTGAAATGAGAGAAGTTTTAATTAAGTATATTTATTAACTAAGCATTGAAATAAGTAAAATAATTATTTTGTAAAAAAATAAATAACTTCGCCAAGCTGACCGCCTCTTCCATCTGAAACCATTGGGTGACTCAGAAACAAAGGATTTAAATAAAATACCTAACTAAAAGGAGCAAGAACAAAACGAAATCTACTGCTCTGCTGCATATGTAAACTTTTCCACTATTTATATGCACAGTGAACAATAACAGTTAACCTAATAAAACGGAGCACAAAACTGCACTAAACAAGAACCGAAAAAAGGGGGCCAATCGCTTGCTCTAATACATAATTGACATGAAAAGACCAACATTTTGCCAGACTTTTCCGCTCGTTTTAACCCGTCAGCTCAAATTAGGTTATCTGGCGATGCCCCGTGTGAACGAGTTATGCAAATTAAGTTATCTGTTTTCCAACGTCCAGTTAATTCAGTTCTTTCTCCAGCGCGCGAGCCGCTGCAGGGAAATTGTGCTGTTTTGCATTTTGATGAAATATTTTGTCCAGTCTCAACGCAAATAATGTTGCCTTCCACTGAGATTGTTTCAGTCTCATTTTATTAGGTATGCTTGTGAGGATTTTTCCAAATGAACTCGACGTATTTTATGAACTTTGTAGCGTAGATATTACAGGCTAAAATATATTACCTATATCAAACTTTTCCAACTTACTTAAAATCCTAAATCAATAGACACAGATAATTATACATACACCTATAGTCGATGTCTAACAACAGAGAAGTAGGTACAAATCAATATCACATTCAATTAGGTAGCTAATAATGTCACGGATCTGTTGAAAAATAGCTCAGTCTAGTTTGTAACGAGGGGATCAGAAGCCGTGACGTCATAAACCGGACCTCGTAAAACCCCGCGGGCACGGCTGGCGCGGCTGGCTCGCCCGTTACGGCCACAGATGTTATCACAACATAAAATGCCAAAATTAAAACCTATAAAATATCGAGCCCCAACATGATTAATGTCAGGCGCGTTGCTGTAACACCGAATTTCTCCTTTCGCTATTGGAAGTCGTAAAAGGGATTTTTTCGGTTATATCTCCCAAAGTAATACGGATGACAAATGGTTTAATGGGTTTCAGGCAAATTAAATTCGGCGAACGTCATTATAGAATTGATGTCTCTGCAAAAATCGTCTTCAATCATCTAATCAATTGTATGAAATTGTTCATAATAATAGTAGCGGATAGTTTTTATTGTTAAAGTAACTGTCACTAGATAAGAAACATGTAGGTAGGTACTTAAGTAAAACATTTTAGCTTGATTGAACGGTGCAATTTGTATCGGCGTGAAATGCATTAAGTTAATGACATTACTTTCATTTAAAGCCCTCAATGCTCTTCTCGTACTCTACATATTTTAATAACTTATGATAAATAATTATCAAAATAAATATGTCAACATTTCATTACTTCATTCATTAGCATTATTATAACAGCTTCTGTTCAGTGCAAGTACTTGATTATGACAATATTTTAATTCTACAACTTAACAAAATACTTTGTGTACCTATATAAATATTTTGTGACCGTCATGGAAGCCATCGTGATCTAAAATCCCGACTGACCCCCACCACAAACTTACTGTAGCAAACTGCCGTTATCACAGTGTATCATATAATAATCCTGAACTCATAAAAAACTCATAATTAACAAACACGTGTCGCCGCAACCATTTTACGGAAACAATATTTTATATTCCATCCAAAAGTTGTTAAGCCACGGGCTGTAACAAAATCCGGCTAAGCGATATATTTATAATTCAGCATTTCGTCCAAAAGGGGTGACAACACATCACAAACTGTGAACGTTCGAGCTCGGCTCGCGGTGTTCGTCATTACACAAATAAGCGGTTTGCCTACAAACTGCTAATTTCAGAAAGTGAAACTTGAGCCGCTCTAAGCTCGGATTTAGGTGACCTTTTCTGTGGGTTTAGTTTATAAAAAAAAAACTTTCCACGTTTACTTTATTTTTGGAGGGAATTTTAAGTTATAGTTTAGCCAAGATTCTGGTATTTAGTCGTCCTTAACTTCATTAAACACTTATATAGGGCCAGAGGGCCTAGACAAAGTGACATTCTATAAGTAAGCGATAACGATGATGGAAAAGGCAAAAATGTAAAGGACTGACATAAGCCATCGAAAAGCTTATGCCAATCCGGTTGAAAGTCGTTGTAGAAATACGAAACGCTTTCGAAGCGATTGTCACTCGTCTAGACCCTCTGTTTCTCGAACGCAAATTATCGCAAACTTAATGTGACAAATTGTCAACCGCGCATAAACCGCTGCGATTGACGGTAGGTATCTCCAATAGGTTTCTTTTACAAGTCGACAATTGTGGTAATTTTTAGTGCTCGTATCACGAGCGACACGTTGCCTATGTCAGAGGCAACTGCAGTCGTACACGCGTCGTCGGCTGCAGTTGCTTCTGTCGCTGGCAACATACCGTTCGTGTATGTATTATATGACCACCTCGATAACTTAGATACGATTGTCCAACAGCCAAAAATGCGACTGGGTAGGTAACTCGGCTCATTATGTTGCAATATTTTCCTGCACCGCGATTGAGTTTTAAAATTACTTACAGCAATTGTGACCAACAATATATTGCCCGCAGCTTTGAGTCAGAATTATAAACTAAATTAGCCGACAATCTGGACTATAGATACTGGTACGAAAGTTGAGTTACGGCTATCTTCTCCTAATATTGTTACAGAATTTCATAGTAAGTAAATTCTTACTAATAAAGCTGTATTTACCGAGATCATAATTAATTTAAATGTAGAGCTAATAAAAAAAATTTAAAGGTTAACTGTGTGTTGTTAGACGGGGCTTATCTTTCGATTAGTTAGGTACCTACCCACATTATACCGTTAATTAATTAATTGTTTATACAAGTAGTAACTACTAACAGAAACTGATCAGAGATGTAAATAAATAACTAAGTACATATATTTATTATACCTGAATTAATGAATAAATAATAACAATTATTCGAAAAAATCAACGCTCTCGCAGAAATTCCGTGAAAAATTCTTATAAATAAAATATCCTTACTGAAAATACGTTTAATTAATATTTCTGTACACAAAGGAAGTTTTCGCTTTACATTCACAAATCCTTGTGTGAACCATTAACACCGACAACGTAGATTTACGTAGTACAAAGCGTAATTACAAAAAACAAAGCAATTTGAATAAATATGAGGAACTTAGCATATCGTTGTTGGTAACCCCATTAAAAATTCATAGTTTTACTCCCACGGCCGGTAAACAGGTAGGTACTACAGGCACTGTCTCAAAGTTACTAAGCTTTCTGTTTTTTAACAGAGAACTAAATACTAACAAGTTACAACATGAATTAGTCAAAAAAGTTTGGTTATAGGGGCAAGTAGGTTTACTTAATTGTTAGGGTTCCGTATCCAAACACTTAAGTAAAACGGGTAACACGGTTTTTATTACTAAGGCTCCGCTGTCTGTCTGTCTGTCCGTCTGTCACCAGGCTGTATCTCATAAACCGTGCTAGTTTGACAGTTGGAATTTTCACAGATGATGTATTTCTTTTGCCGCTATAACAAAAAATACTAAAAAACAGAATAAAATAAATATTTAAGGGGGCTCCCATTCAACAAACGTGATTTTTTTGCTCGTTTTTGCTCGTTATTGATAACGGCAACAGGTAGACGCTTGAAATATTCACAGAATATTTAGTTATATATTCACTTTAAAAATAAATAAATAAATTAAAATAAAAAATATTTAAGGGGGCTCCAATACAACAGACATGATTTTTTGCCGTTTTATAGATAATGGTACGGAACCCTTCGTGCGCGAGTCCGACTCGCACTTGGCCGGTTTTTTTAATTTTGTACTTATATCGTTGTTAATATTTTTAAATAAAATTAGTAGGTATTAAAAAATTATAATGAGAATGTAAATCAGATGCGAATATTCAAGATGCGGTATATTTATTTACATTTATGTAAATAGATAACCGTGGGAGTATAAGTACCTAAATGAGATTAAAATCATGGGCGATTATTTTTTACAAATTATCCTTTGCGGCTAAAGGTCAATCGACATTTGCCTAGAAGGCATTTTGTCTTTTGAATTTTACACAAAACGTTTAAAAGCAATGTACCTAACATTTTGACTTAAGCCTCCTGCAGACTGGTGCGACGCGACTCTAACAAAACAATTTCTAAGAAACCTTCACGGTATATTATAACAATTATCGCTGTCGTTGCGCCAGTCTGCACGAAGCTTTATCTTTTATTATTAGCAAAGAACGTCTTGCTCTCAACTTCAAAAAGTTTAAACTATGCAACGAAGAAGAATTTTCTGAGCTGAAATGGAAATGTCAAACTAACAATGTATATAGATAATAGTGCTGACTTCATAAAACTTAACTTATTGTGTCGAAAAAGGAACAATTCGAGCTCTGGTAACAATAACTAGGTAAAGTCAGGGTGTGCGAAATTGACTATACCAACGTAAATTGTACGTATGTTCAAATCACAACTGTCATTCTTAGACAGTTGTAAGAAATAGCTATAACACGGCAAATTGACGGAGTGTGTCAATTTGATAAACAACTAGCTATCTGCCGCGGCTTCGCCCGCGTGGTATGTCGATAAAAAGTACCCAATGTCCTTCCCCGGGATGCCATCTGCCTCCTTGCTAAATTTTATCGAAATCCGTTCAGAGGTTAAGGCGTGAAAACGCAACATACAGACATACAGGCAGACAGACCGATAGAGTAACTTTCGAATGTATAATATTAAGTATGGAAGTATGGATTAATTTTCCTTAACCTACATTCTTTTACTTTTCCATCTGGATTGATAACTTGAACGAAAGAAAACCTTGTTGACCTTGCCAGATAATTGAACCTTCATTCTAAACCAAAATAATAAGGTTGGTAAAAAATACAATAGGCTTCTTTTATTACGAGTACCTACAATTTTATTTATTTAAATTGGTACCTACTTAAAATTGAAAATTGATAGAACTATGAAATAATTCTTGTAGCTATGGAATCATATATTATCATTTTATCATACAATAGTATCATTTAATCGTATCTCAACATCTACCAACCCGCAATGGACCCGCGCTTGGTAGATTACGGCCCACTCCCTCTCATCGAGACGAGGTCTGTGTCCCAGCAGTGGGAATGTTATAGGCTGATTATGCTAATCATATCTCATATTATAATGATGTAGACCATGTTCACATAACATACGTACTACAACATACAAACATAATTAAAGCAGGTCACAAAAAAATCTCAAAACTGACACATAAAACTAAATTGGTACAAACTCGTACACGAGAGTCGAGGCGTTGGCGCGAACCCTGAATAATGTATCCTTGCGAAACGACTGCGCAGCACATTTTCATAAATGTCGGAATGCTATCTAACTGCCACACGCGGCCATTTCTGGATAATCCTAAGTTACTAACTGTCATGAATTTTAAAGTGTAACCACGGGAGTTATAGCTAAAATCTCTGACGTGGTTAGCAGAGTTAGTGTTATAAAACTTTTTAAAACTAGCTTTAAATTAGACAAAAGGCACTACCAGAAAAAAATTCTGCCATAAAAAGGGTGCATTAATACTGCCTCCACTCGTACCATCACTTAAATGTATATCTGACACTCCCCAGGCAGTCAGCAAAACTACCACCTTGATCACAAGCTAATTTTAACCGACTTCTTCAAAAAGGAGGAGGTTCTCAATTCGTCTGTAGGTTTTTTTTTTTTTTTTGTATGTTTGTTACGCGATTACTCCGCCAATTATGAATTGATTTTGATGATTGTTTTTTTGTTTGGTAGGTCATGCTTCCGAGGTGGTTGGTCTCATATAAATTTTATTAACTTTGCTTGCGTAATTTTTGAGTTAGCTTCAATATTACGTATTTTTCCCACTTAGTTTATCTAGACGATATCCTGTTTGACTCCTTCACTGTTATTTACATAGCAGGTAGTGGTATTCCGATTTGTATGGGGTAGGTACCACAACTAAAAAGTGAAAAATAAAAACTTTTTACAAAAAAAAAACAACCGACTTCCAAAAAAAACACTAAAAATGTGAAAAATAACTTTAATTTCGGAAGTCGGTGGCAAAAAACGGAAATTGACTTCCGAAATTAAAGTTATTATTGAGTACTGACAGAATACAAAAAATTATAAATTGTAATTCTTAAAATTTTCGGCACTTATGAAACGTCAGAAGCTTGGCACGGTTCCAATTGGTCGTTTCCTATGAAAAAGATGCAGCAAGAAACTCCCCATAGAAATGTTATTGTATCAAACCGAAAGGATTTAGTTATACTTAGTAACAGACATCACCCTAAACGTGGTTGCCGTAAAAGAGGATTAAGCGATTTCGTCAGGGGAAGAAAAATGGCGTCCTCTTGGCGTGTAATAACATTGTTATACAGCGATCAACAATGTGTCTGCTAAGCATTATGATTTAAGTAGGTAATTACCGTTTTACCTATGACCATGATGCCGTAGGCATTTAACGACTGATTGACGTCATGACGTCAATGCCGGCTGTCACTGAAAACCAGCGCTGGGGCTCTCATACTTTCCCCCAACTTGTTATTTTCGTATATTTGTCCTTTCTTAGCGTCATGTTTGCCGCAAATAAACGTATTTTCTTTCTTTCTTTAACATTGTAACTATGACATTGTTTCGATATTAGTATCATCGTAACAGATTGGGAAAAGCTATAATTGGATAGCATAGTTTTCTGGATATATTTTTATAATAACTGTAACCAGTTCCAAAATAGTCTTCAAAATCAAGAAAAAGCTAAGTCTGATGTTGATGCACATAATTATGATAACTAAGTGATACATTAAACAAAATACAATAATCATTATCATACCTAGATCCACCAAGAATCCATCCATCGACAGAGGACGTGGACATTGCAGGTAGATATGGATAACAGTGTCTATGATTCTGGTGGGCCATTAGCGCCTCTCAGATCTGATCCGTTACTTCGCCACACACGGTCTCGTGTTAGTCTCGGGCATCAGCTGAAATCACGACTTTAGCTCGGATTTGACCGCCCCGTGCCCGATCCGTTCGTTTTGAGCACGGGCAGCGGGCAGGCGACAGGCAGACACATCCGTGCCTTTTTTCTCCATAGACACACAGATTTACCCGTCAGGTCTCATCTGCCGGGCACATCTGTGCGTGTATGGCTAGCTATTAGCATATTTGTCTAACTATTTCAATAAACATAGCTAAACTTATTACCAGACTGATTATACATAGGTAGTTTATACGCATATTAATAAACTATCGGACGGCTACAAGTGAGTGAACCTTACTGGACAAGAAGTGCATTAGCAAGAGAGTTGTTAACTGTACCGGTTGGTGAGCGAGAGATCTCACTGACTTACTTCTAATGCGACACCGCTTTATTAGCGTTTCTACCGCATTTTTTATTTTGACATCTTTAACAACTGATGAAGTTTTGAATTATGTTTTGGGAACTAACTGAAATAGGTTTTTAAAAATTAGGGGTTAAATACGACCGATGTATCTTGTGGTTTTATATTTGTTTACGGTTTTAAATCTTAACTGCATGTTACAGGAATGCAATACCGACAGATCAGCTCAATTTTATTTAGAGTCCGTACTTAACTTTGATTTTCAGCAGAAATATGCACATGAGAACAGTAGTGCTATTCTGTAAAAACTTCACCATGAAAACTAAAGTGAAGTGAGCGTGGAGGGAGCTGTCATTGTCATCGATACCTACCGATACGAAGGCAGTGACAGTTCACTCCAAGCTCACTTCACCTAAGTTTTCACGGCCTCACCGTGAAAACTGTTTACAGAATAGAACGGCTCTTCCATAGATCGGCTGTTCTCAAATAGGTACCGAAGAAATTCAACCGTACTCTATGCATCGTCTGTTTATATCCGAATTCAACGTTTACAGCCTGCATGTGCCAATGTTATTGATGCACGAGATCAATTGACACCGTATAACATCGCGTTGGCTGCACTCCAACTTCTACTGATCCCCTAAGAATGAAGACCGTGAACGATACCTAACGTAGGTTTAAAAATAAAGCCTAGATTATACTCCAGTTCATGTTTGTTCTGTATTTCAGCACACATTAACTACGAGCTGGTTAATATTAACGATAATGGAGGGAGTTCGTAACCGCACTCGTACAGAATGCGCGTGATAAACATTTAAATAATATGGATTGCTTGCATTGCTATTAATGCAGTAAAGTGTTTGTAATTTCATAAATACAATAATGTTTGATCTTATTTACATTTAGGATTGCAAGATCTTTCATTTACGTAAAAGGAGCAGGTTCACTGGTAGATACACTAGGAAGATATCTAATCCAAAACACACTTTGAGTTTTATATCAGCTTTTCTCCACTAGAAATATAGACCTATTCATTTTTCCCTGAAGTTTACAACTTTCATTTGTAATCACCAACTTTTCAACAAAAATAGTTTTATACCTAAGCCGTCTTCGAGAGCAAAACAAAAATAAGAAGGCTCCTTCCCACTAAAGTATTTTTGCTATATGAGTAAGGTTTACGTGCAATATCGCGAAGCCCCCGGCGGCGGCCTCTACAGGCACTTAATTAAGTGGCCTCGGTGTCTCCTTCGCATAGCTTTAAGTGGACTTGACGTATCTGTTGAAGCAATCGTGAAGGACCACTGAGGTCATTCTGAATGGGTCACATATATGTAGGTCAAGGAACTATGTAGGTTTGTAATATGACGTTAGTTCTACATTCCCGTAATTTGTCAAAATTATATACTAATTTATTGTGGTGTCATTCCTACTAGGGTACAATCTAAACAGTCTAAACTTCGAGTTTTTCTTGTTTTTTTTAGTAACCTGTTTTGTCACACTGTCGAACAAAGTCTCCCCGTATCTTTCCAGTTTTTTTTTTGTTTTGCCTTCTCGGACCAATCCCCAACAACGAGTCCAGATCATCACGCCAGTGGGTCCGAGGCCTGCCTCGCCGACGAAACCTAAGAAACTTCCAGTTGCCACTGAATTTTTTTAGGAAAAGTCCAATCGAATCCAATCTCAAGCTCACAGACACGTTTTTACCAAAAACCATTCTTTTCAATATGGTTTCGAATTCAAAATAAGCTAGAGCCTTAATTTCGGCAAACGGTTCAGGAACAAGTATTAGGTAGGTTTACAAAAAGGTACAAAAAGCACAATGTACTCGTAGAGGTGGCGTAGCGCGTGCTCGATTCAAGTTGGGCTTATTTGCATCTTCGTTTGACGTTCACTGAACATAATACCGTCAAAAATTGATTTAAATATTCCTTCAAAAGATATCAAATTTTATATAAATGATTTTTACGTTAGACTGTGTTGTTCATTGACAAATAAACAATAATAATGCTAAGTATTCCACTCATGTTTTGATTCATTAACATAGATTTGATTGACTACAATAAAGGAGCCATTATATTTATTCCATACAGGGTGTTAGGGTAGACACGGTTATCCTTGAAACTAGTGGTTTGGTGTCATCTATAATTTCTTTTTATAAGGGACCAACATTGAAATCGTGAAAAAAAAATCTGCTGTTCCATACATTTGTGTTCACTTAAATCGACAAAATGTATGGAACACCTGATTTTTTTTTGCGATTTCAAAGTTGTTTGAAAAAAAAGTATATTGTAGATGACACCAAACCACTAGTTTCAAGGATAACGGTGTCTACCCTAACACCCAGTATAACAAGAAAATATTGAAATCATGACCAAATATTATGGGTTTACAGACGAATGTGTTACTTCTATAAGAAAGCCAGTTATTAAATCTTTATTGACAATTTGACATCGTTTTCACTTAACACGGCTCACAAAGGCATCAATATTTTTCTTAGAACGAGCAAAATTCACGAAGTTCAGAAACTCTTAAGCTAAGGCGGTATTCTGTTGGCATCTTGGGCAGGTTATTTCAATCTACCCCTAATTTAATTTCATCCCGAATGGATTTCGCTTGAGATGGAGCGACATAAATATATCCAAGAAGCTCGTAACTCCTTATGATTAAATTGATACCTTACAAGAGACGAGGGCGTTGATCGTCCTTTCTTTCGGAGCTTTTCAAACTTTGTTGAATGGAAGTAATAACGCCGGGTACGAGGCACCTAATACTAGCTATAACAATCGAGGCACCTAATACTAGCTATAACAATAACTCAGAATCGTTTTCCTTTCATCCTTTTTTAAAAGGGGGAGAAGTGTGCAATGTGATTTCGTGACCGACGAGTGTAATGACTAACGATTGCGACGAGCCACTTCAATGAACGTTGATTTAATTTGAGCGAAGAACGGAACGTCGCAGGAGCTTGATGTAATGCTCAACTAAATAACGCGGACATCTACACCCCTTTTCCCCCTACCTACTACACCACGTCTCCTCCCCGCAGACGGCTTGTCCCCCACACCTCCCAGATTAATCTTCCACATGCCTCAATGTCATCTGCTGTTGCAAATGACGCAAAAAATAACGATAAACACGACAGTAATATGAAATTCTTTGCACTATGAATAATGTTGTGTTGGATACTACAACAGCTTCGTAGAACCCACACAAGAGAGAAATTAATACAAAATGATTGCGAAAACACTAAAAGTGTGTTTCATGTTATTTAACTACGTACATAAAATAAAATAATTTAAAAAAACAATCTACTTTTCCACTATACGGTTCTGATAAAACGAATGTACCTATTTATCTTGTTCCGGGAATTAAACCAGGCCAATTTACCTCGTCTCCACATTCGCACCGATTTGAATCAACGCCAGACCAATATCCAGCGGAGCGACAAATCAGCACTTCGATATTGCCTCCATTTGGGCACCACCTCAATATATGAAAATCTGATTTTTCATTGCGCGCCAAACGGCACGCGAGGTCCGCTCCCCCCGGAAATATTTAATATTTACAAAAGTCTGTCGGCTTCGCGTCGCAAAACTCGCAGAGTAAACCCAATTAACGAACAATTTCAACTTCCTAATAGGCCATTATATCGACTTATCGACTAAAGAAAACGTTGCTTTTATATCATTTATTTCCAATTATAAGAAGGGTGCATATTGTACTTAATTTCTTGCTTTGTTGGCTTTCGCAAGCTGCGCAACATTAGTCAGTAGACTGCGTCAAATACAGATGGTATTGTTGAAAGTTCAGCGAGCAGCGCCGGGTAACGGCAACGTGTTTTAAAGTTCATTGAGAATTTTGTGCTTAACAAGCTGCTAAAATTTCGTTGCTCTTAATTTATGTTCGTTCCTTGCTTGATATTGGAGACACTTTAGGAACAATAAATACGAGTAAAATTAAATTTTGGGTTATAGGTAGTGTATAAACCAATTAAGATTATTTTAATAGCATCCGTATCTATAATTTGAAAGCTACCCAGTGTACAGTGTGTAGGCTGTGCTCCCTCATATTTCATATTCTAATTATTGCTCAGCTCGTATACAAATTTGTACAAAGCAAACATCGCTAGCGACAACACTCGTTTGCTTAATATTAATAATATTATGACTTCGGCAATGGGTACACTAGATTACAAAACTCATAAGACGGCTTTATTATTTATGCTTTTGATTGTTTTACCTTCCAGTTCAGCATTCCAAAATAAAAAACTGAGATAATATAGCTAGCTACACATCGAAACAAAAAAAACCACAGTATCACTAACAGAACATAGCCCTATCATTTTATATTTGTCTATCAAATATCGACAGCTCGAAGCTTGGTATATAAATTAGAACATTCCTCTCCCAACTTTGATTTTCATCGATTTATAAACGGGACAGTCAAATTTTTGACCTATGTAGCATGATTTATTGATCATAATTATTAATAGCTCAGATTTGTGTAAAAAGGTATTTATTTTTTCCTATTATTTCAAAAATACCAAATATGAAAATAAAAATTATGTGTACGAATAACAACAAAACACGTCTTGTTCGTTAAATGTAAATATTTTAATTTAAAAACTAGTTTTAATCATTAAACAAAAACTTAAGCAATAGACATTTATTAGGCGCTTACAGTAGCCCCTTACAAAATAAAAATCTACAGAATTATTCGTTAGTAAACTCGCCTGTCGCAGATGTGTATAAAATAGGCCACTCACATTATCGTGATAAATAATCCGTAATCAGTTTTCACTCAACCTTGCCCATCCCCGATACATTCATCTTCCAAAAATATGACGAGCAAATATAAAAAAATTTGGGGACAAAACAATATAAGAAGCGTGTTGTACAAAAAAGATGTAGGTAGTGGATTTTATCGAAATATTTCGACTTTCCGTTCACTTTTGTCGCCGCATGTACAGTTTCGATTCGATTCCATTGGGCTCTCATCATTTCAAAGGCACGAATATCGAAACTGTCGTAAGCGGCTTAAAGTGGCTTCCAATCTAGAATGAAGTGCCTTTATGTGTGCAAGTGTACAATAGTTAAATGTACTTATTGCGTGTGTGTGTGTGTGTGTGTGTGTGTGTGCTCTCCAATAACGTTATGATACATGTACAGTCGCGGAACGAAAAGTTTCAGGAATTTTCTAATACATTCCTTTCCCCTTTGCGGGCTCATGCCACCTTCGAATTCGAAGTGTTGAAAATGCGTGATTTGTAAAGTATTTCGCTTCTAGCACTGTTTAAGCGAAAATAATCCTACGTGACTACCATGCCAATACGTCATTAAATAATTAGTAAACTATTAATAGTAATATCATAATAAAGTATCATAATTTAAGTAGGTACTTAACAACTCAATTCCCATCTAAGATATTTTTCGATTTTTTGTATAAAAGCAAGAAATCGAAATTCTACGTAATCTGTGTAAATAAAGCTTCCGATCTGTCCATTATAATCTTCTTCGCTTCGGGGAAAAATGGTAATATGTTGATCCAGGAATCCAAACTGAGCATTAAAATGCTTACCTGTGAAAAACGAAATTATGTTTACATTATCGTTAAGACTTCATAAATATTATGCTTACTCATTTTATAATTTGAGAATACATAGATATAGCAAAGAGGGCCTCGTGGCTAAGTAATAACAGCCACACGGTTCGATCGATCAGGTAAAGCTTCGTTTGCCGTGGATGGGAGACCATCTTTACATACCGAGATCCATCCGTTGCTCGGAAAGCACGTTAAGCCCGGTCTCAGCTGCCATTTTTGCATCTTTGACAGACGTGACGGATCTCCAGAAGCCCGAAATTCTGACAACCAGTCTTACCAAGGGGTATCATATTACCCAGTTACTGGATTGTGAAGGTCAGATAGGTAGTCGCTCCATGTAAAAGACTGGAATTCATCTGCAGCCGGTTAGACTGGAAGCCGACCTCAAAATTTTTGGAAAAATGCTATATAGGCTAGATGGCTATGGCTAGAAAAAGGGGTTAATAATTAAGATTAAACGGCTGGAAGAACTAGGTTAAAAAACACCCCAAATAAATTG
This sequence comes from Lithophane ornitopus, assembly GCA_948473465.1. Lineage (NCBI taxonomy): Eukaryota > Metazoa > Arthropoda > Insecta > Lepidoptera > Noctuidae > Lithophane > Lithophane ornitopus. The sequence goes on along the minus strand of OX419622.1, from coordinate 11,399,220 downwards.
GGGACCGATGATAAACACAGCAAAGAGATAACTAAGATTTTTATTCGTTTCGTATAGTTTTCCGTTCGATTCCAGAATAGTCGTTGAGTAATTGGCTACTGTTCTATAAGTTGCGGTATCGATTCCCGGATGGAACAAATATTGGTATGGCCTACAGGTAATTTGATAATTAGAAATTATTTTTAAGAGATATATATTTATAACGTTACTTCAGAGATTTTTTTATAACCGAACATGTAATACGTATACGACTGTGAGCCAACGTTGGTCCAGGATACACGGCATTTCCTATTATTCTAAAACTCCTTTACTGAGATTGGTTGTAGCAATATAGACATATAAGGTCTAGTAAAGAAAGAAAGAAAAATAACTTTATTTATCACAGATACACACAGATCGCGATAGCGATAAGGCCGCCCTTTGTATATTTTGTAGTGTTTGTTATTGTTTTTTGTTATATATTTTTGTGGTGTACAATAAAGAATATATAAATAAATAAATACACGTGCATAAAAAAAGGCATTAGTACTTAGCCAGCAAAATTAAACAAAGTAGACTCATGTGGCTAGTGACATTGTATTCAACTTTGTAAGGTATAATTTTTACCTATTCCAAAGCATCCAACAAAAAAATAATCAAAATGGACGGTAAGGCTCAACTATACATAAAAATAGTTTAATTTATCAAATGTTTAAATAGGTATACTTACCTTCGTCTCCGCCCTGTAAGAGAAGCAGTGTGAGATGCCCCTGTTCATGCCTTGTAGTATGCCGAACACGTCACCCGGCCCAAGAAACTCATGCGTGATCTCGGTCAGGTCTGCTCTCACCGACACCACTGAGACGGACCCCGAGGCAACCCAGTACATCCGTGATTCGCTGTCACCTGCCACCACGACGTAGTTGCCTGCAAAATGGAATTCGTCACTATCATCTTCAACATGCCATCGTACCTTACACATAAATCTTATCACAAAGATGGTATATGATGGTGTAGTAAAATTTAAAAGTAATCATCAAAAGAAATAATTTATATTTACATTAAGCTCTGGCCACACTGAGGCGAATATCGTCCCGAATCCCGCGCGGGATTCGCTTCAGTCTGACCAGAGCTTTACGGCAGTTAGTAAAACAGCAGTTAGTAGTAGGTATACCTAATATTGCTGAAGTTGGCACTGTTAAAATTGAACGCGAAATTATCGGAAGACTATCTTTGACAAAGTTTAACTCACTAGTTACAATCACAGTTACATTCAGTTTCCTCTGTGAACGAGTGATGCCATAGAGAATTTTAGATTAGTTTTGATTTTCAAACGTAAAACTTTGTCAAAGTGAGTTTGACTACCTACGTTATCCATAGTGCAATGCGTTTTAAAAACTTTTAGTTATTCAAATGGATTCTTTAACCGCTTGTATTAAAATTCAACCAGTTCAGTTAATACAAAAATATAAAACGAGGATAGCTTTTTAAAAGACACAGCCGCAATGTCTTCTTGCCTTAAATAAAATTCTTGTAGTAGGTATACTGTACCGTTCTTTAATTGAGTTTTAATACGTACAATTCCCCATTGACAAAAAATAGCGGCGAATTTTTTTTTTTTTTTTCCAAAAAACCGCCACATATGCAGGGTGTTCGGGTAGACACCGTTATCCGTGAAACTAGTGGTTTGGTGTCATCTATAATATACTTTTTCTATGGGACCAACCTAGAAATCGCGAAAAAAAAATCAGCTGTTCCATACATTTGTGTTCCATACATTTGTGTTCACTTTAATCGACAAAATGTATGGAACAGCTGTTTTTTTTGCGATTTTAAAGTTGGTCCCATAGAAAAAGTATAATATAGATTACACCAAACCACTAGTTTCAAGGATAACGGTGTCTACCCTAACACTCTCTATAGACTTTCAGTATGATTCTTAACAGACCGGACAGGGTTTTTTTACACGCAAAGTCAAAGTCAAAGTCAAATAATTTATTTCAAATAGGCACATAAAAGGCACTTTTGAACGTCAAAAATGAGAGACGCTGTATAAATAAAATGAAATGCTGTTCGTTGGTAAGCGCATCACTTGAGAACAGCTGGACCAATTTGGCTATTATTTGTTGGCAGTGTATAGAGTGAAGTAGAGGCACTCTATACACTTTTCTTTTTTGTTTTAAAATGTTAGCAATAGTCCGGATTAGGTTTTTATGGAAAGTAAAATCGGAATGTTTTAAAATCTGAACGTCCTTTTTCTGTCAAAGTACTTGTGTGAACTATTTTATGGACAGGACAATGTCTATCGGGTCAGCTAGTCCATCCAGCAGGTCCATAATAAAACAATAAAAAAAGATAAACTTACCAGGAAAGAAAATGGTAAAGTCAAGTGCAACAGTCAGCTGTCGCAGGAACGCTTCTCCAGTCTCGGAGAAGATGTAGCAGTTCCTCAGATGATGACCAAACATGGCGGACATGAGGTCACACCGCCGCACGTACGGCGTTTGAGATAGCAGAACTGGCAACTGATATAATGGGGATTAGTACCAACGCAGATTTATAGACATGGAAACTACCTCGGATTTATTTTATTGATCCTGCAGTCATTTACATTATTACCAAGGGTAAATGTTTAATGGTACTAAGATGCAAAGTAAGTTTTAAATTCATAGCAATTAGTTCAGAGATATATTATTTTCACTTTAAAATATACACTCCTATATGTCTATCAGGACAAATCAATGAAAGCATCACAGAAACCCTTTATAAAAATTCAAGTGGTTCACATAATTATGGCTATAGTCATAAAATAATTCCTTGAATAGTACCTAACTATCATAATTAAGCATGCAACATAATTCTAATTTTAGTAAAAATGCGATTGCTACCTGTCTTCCACGCTCGGTAACCCAAAGTTGCTGTATGTACTTCCAAAACTTCTTCAATTGGTAACCTGTAATAATTTACTAGAAAGGTTACTTTGCTACCTTATTACCCATCTGGCTTCCAGATGGCCTATGTTTTATTTATTAAACAATCATAGACTACCTGATGGAAGCCTATTAATTGGATCCCTTTCCAAATAGCAACTTTAACGATTACCGGAAAATAATACGTAGATTAGGTACATAGCTAATTCCAATAACGTACAAAATTGTGCGTCCACACTACGAAATTCCACGTAAAATGAAGGCTACACTTTTTAGAAACTGTTTAATAAAGTACTATTATATAGGTAAAAACACAGGTACTGAAGAAAAAAAATGCGTCGTCTAGGTCAGATATGTAGCCGCTCCATGTGAAATACTGATATCCAGCTGCACCCGGTTAGACTGGGAGCCGACCCGAACTTAGTTGGAAAAGGTCAGGCAGATGAGGATGACTGTGGTAAAAATATTCGCCGTTTCTTACTCACTCGAAAGACCCTGGTTCTTCAACATATCAATAAGTTCCCTGGTCACTTTCTCATAAGCCGTCAATGCATACTTGGTAGAGTATGCGAGCTGAATGGAGGCTGCAACGACGATTGCGGCTAACATTTTGCCACAGACGAGGACCACGGCTAAGATAGTCATAGGCAGGACCTCGTCGATGAAGAACTCGTCACTGCCAGTCGTGGTCAGCTGGGATACCACCATGTAAAATGACGTGACGTAATCCCAACGTTGCTGTGGTGTTTCTCTGTATATGGGAAAAGACGTTCGATGGTAAATGCAAATCAGGTGTAGAATCTACTGCCAGGGCTGCGGAAAAGTCCTAAGGGATAATCCCTTTTAGTCAGTAAAAGTCGGTTTTAGTCAGTAAAAGTCTGACACGCCCAGAGCGCTCCGCCCAGAGCGAGAGAAGTTATTTGATGAATTCACAACCTCAAAAAAAAAAAAATGTTGTAGAATCTAAACGTGAAAGACTATTTGATCTGGATTAGGATATATGATACTTTTTATCACAGCAGAACATTCCTGTGAGATGATTTCTAACCTTCTCGAGGACGAAGTCGCTCGCAAAAGCTGTCATTTAAAAAATGCTACTGTCGCAGGGTGCACTTCCACTTATTTTATTAGGAGATGAGACAACAATACAAATACCTTAGAACTAATCTTTCTGGTTTAATAATATTAGAATTGGACTGAGCAGCTTTACCAGCTTTTTTAATGTAATTGAAGACTGTCAGACGATCCAGGCCAAGATTGAGATGGTTAAATGTGAACCCAAGCTGGATAAAACTACTCAGAGTGAAAAAGATACTTACTCATCTATAAGATGTATCTTGAGTGTTCTAATGACGCTGATGGGGGAAGTCCCAATCATTGCAATCAGCCATACGCACGCGAAAGTGTGGATCATAACCACTACGACTATTATAGTCATCGCCGCCTGCGCAAGTTTTAAAATAAAGTAACAAACTACACTGTCTTAAAAAATGTTGCACTACTAGTAAAAACGTTGTGTTTTGTGTAATTAACGAAGAAAATGAACGTAGCGATAATATTAGGTATACTTACTTTTTATAGCCAAGTATAAAATCCCAAATAAGCCACAAGTCAAATGAATCTCGTCTCGTTAATCAACATGATCCTAGTCGATCTACCTCCTTTTGTTATTCTTATAATTTTTTTAATAAAAATATGATATTGTCTAGCAACAAACACAATTATAATTATTGTCTTGCTATTGTGGCGGCATCTACATCGCCACATGCGAACTACACATCAAAGACCTGACGTTACACAAAAATCCTGACGTCATATAAATCCTGCATCGTGCAATTAGAGTTTACCGCGCGATGGACATATTATATAGATTCCGACATCAATCGTTGGGCAATGGGCAGTTGCCCGCCAGACACAACACCCGTCTGGTCCCTTTTCTATAGAGGATGAGTAAATTTTACACCCTGTTCCTCATACCCTTAAAATATCTTAAAATTATTATTTTTTTAGCTTTGCATAAAATACCTGTAGTGTGGTTAGATTGTTGGTGAGCTCACGGGAAGTACTCCGATAGAATTCAACCAAATACTTCAGTCTGAACAGCTTGATCGCCCGTAAGTAGTGTATAGCCCTTATGGGATTTCTAAAATGTAAAGAAAACAGTATTCTCATTGAAATCCTCATTGCTAATCCAAAAATTACTCATTTTTTAAAGCCCAGAACGGTTAAAATAAGAATAGAGAAGCGGTTGCCGACCCAAAGCTAAGCTAAGTTAGTTTAGTTTAGCTCGCTTAGCTGAGGTAGCTAAACTAACTTAGCTTAGCTCTTGGTCTGCTACCGGCTCAAGAACCTTCTTCTCGTGTCACCATGCCACCATGAGCCAAGAATTTTGAAACAAAAATAGAAAAAAAAAATAACACCTCGAGACTCTTGACTACCTCGTTGTAGTGGTCGCAAGCACTACTGCTGAGCAAGAGGTCCTAGGTTCCATTTCCGGGTCTAGCAAAGTGTTACCGGGTTTTTTTCATCTTGAATATCTCAGTAGCAGCCCGGGGTCTGAAATTGCCCGATTGATGGCAATAGGCTCGCCCTCTGTTAAATGGGACTTAAACATAACTGGCGAAATGTTAGAGTACCATAGGTGCACCTCTGCCTAATCCTTCAGGGAATACAGGCGTGATGTTATGTTTAAAGATAATTTTTGTTATACCCAAAATTAAATATTAAGCCGGCTCTACACTCGCGTGTGACGTCGCGCCGTGAATTCGCGCCGTGAATAACGCAGTGATCCGCGCGCGAACTGTGTCCTTCCACGCTCGCAAAGCTTCACAGTCTTGTTCGCGACTATCAAAACCACTCCCTACGCTGTTTTGTACGCTACTGCGAGTGTGGATGCGTTCACGTTCACGCGCCGCAAAACCTTTGTCGCGGGCCAAAAAACCGACACTGATCGGGGAACGGCGCGAAGCGCCAACGCGAAGCGCGAACAACATCTACACTCATCTATCGCTGCCGTTCGCGCCGCGAGTGTAGAGCCGGCTTTATAATGTTACTTAAATAGGAATCAAATAACCACTCACGGAAAACCAAAGCCGAGGAATTCCAATGGAGCATTAACCAGTATGTCAGTCCACACCCATAGTTTGTGCTTAAAATATCTGTGGCGACATTTGGGTCCGTCCAATATGAGCTCGCCATGCTTGCTCACGTAGCCCTACAAGTTATGTTGGCTTTATAAAATCAGTATATTATTCTTATGTATCAAGATAATTATGTACACACGCGGTGACCCAAACACGGTACAAACATAGGAAGTCAAACATTAAAAAACAAAACAAAAAAAATCTTCCCTTTAAGTTAATTTACACATTTTAATGTTCTTTTTTGGAAGATGGTTGTTTTTTTGAAACGGAACTTCGCGCAGGCCGCTGCATAGTAACAATTTTTAGAACCAAATGGTGACATACCTATGAGGCGAGTGTGAGTGAGAGAACATGCACGAAAATTCGCAGAGCCTATGTTCACATCTGCCAGGTTATATCGGCCGTGTTGTACAGACAGACAATCATTTGCTGCAAACAATCTACAGCTGCCTTTAAAGGGTTGCAACCACTGCGAACGTTTAACGCCATTATTGTGAGGTCAGGGATATATGAGACGACCATCGACATCATTCGAACGCGGTCTGTTTGGACTTTAGTCTTAGCCCAATTGATCTGTCATCACAAGATCTTACTTGTCGAATTAATTCATGAATTTTGACGATTACCTGATGCAAAGTTAGATAAATCTTGCAATAGAAGTAGATATCTAAAACAGCGTGTATCCAGAACAGGATGTAGCAATCATTGAGGGTCACCAGGTCATACAGAGCCATCACGTAATGTATGGTAACCACCACACATGTAACGTAGCCGTAACTCTGCAAATGAAATTTTTTTTTAAGCTGATCTTGACACCACCTCACAGAGAGGAGGCCTGTGTCCGAGCAGTGGGAACATTATAGGCTGATTATGCTATGCTAAGCTGATACTGAAGTGTAGACCCGAACTTGTATCGTATAATAATTCTTGTAATACTCTAATTTGCACCGATCTGTCCGATGTACTCTACCAGTTTAATGTAAATGTTTCATTTAACACACTGTATTGTGGTAAAAATTCCAGGAAGTGCCTTTTAGTCAGCCAGTTATAAATTATACATTCTGGGACAAACAAAACTGGGAAATATCTTTCTTGGAAAATTGGTTTAATGTAGGCGCGAGTTTAGAATATTCCTCTATTGTTAGCTATTATCCTATAGCATTAAGTCCACTTCACCTCTATAATTTGTGTGCTTGAAGTATTAAATAAAATTCTCGCTGGCGAGCATAAAAGTGATAATAATTAATTATAGGCATATAAACTTTTGCAAGCTTTCATACGCAAATGCCGAATGATTAAAGCAACATCCATTAAGAACTTATTATGTATTTAAGTAAACACGGTGAAGTTTCAAATATCCCGTTGCCAACAAGATTTAGCAAAAATAAGTAGGCACGTAAAGTGTTTGCTTATATTGTTCCAAGAAAAGCGAGGTTACCTGTTACGCCCGGCGCGACGCGAAGTGATTATAGGAACAGAAAATGTTATCAGAATCTTATTATATGTATTTTGGAGCGTATCCTGATATAGAGCTAGAATACTCAATCATAATGTCAATCAACAAACTAGATTTACGCCTAACACGGCGAGTTTCCACTGAGCCCGTATTTTCCAAGCCAAACGAACATAAATCAGTCATCATGGCACTTACAAGCACATCTGTACACAGCCTACATGAATCCAGGCTCCCAGAGTCACAGACAAACAAATATCCGCTTCGTAAGCCACAAGGGCTCATTAGAGAGCGGTATCAATTTACCTGAAACATGAGCGTTCCGGGCCGCAGTAGATTAGAGGCGTGAGTGTAGCTGTGATACGTGGACACGCTGGCAGACGACTTCGCCTGACTAACGTTCGACTGTGAAATGCTCATCGGCAGCGACCCTACGGATTAGGAACACGATAGTTTGATGACAACCTTGTTTGAACGCACGAAGGAAAATGCTGCCTTTGCTCCGAAGGTGGCCTGTTATCTTAGTAAACAGACACCTTTGTGCGGCGTAATGATGGAGATATCTAGAAAAGTTCTATGGTAAATCTTTTTACAAGCTTTATATAAGCTTGCTCTGTTCGTATGTGTTTCCGATTACTCCAATTGTCATCCATTTTTCAAGCACTTTCTGGCATCTGATTGAGCTGAAACTTGGCATACTTATATAACTACCGAGACATTTTGAAAAAATTATACCATGGAACTGGTCTGATGATGGAGCCGGAAGTTGGCCATAGGAACTCTTCAATCAAACAAGATAGGAGCATCGTGTTTGGACTCATTAGCTATGTATTTGACAATTTTGACACTAGGTGGTGTTCAGGGTCTGATGATGGAGCCGGAAGGAGGGACTGGAAAAACCCGTTTTAGTTCATTAAAAGCTTGTTTTTTTTTTTTTTTTGTGTCTTGTTCTTATGACACTTGTTTCACGAGACAATATTATAAGTAGGTATTAATGCAACACATTCTGAAGTCATGAAATACATATTTCTATTCTCTCCTTACTTTTTACTGTCCTTATCTGCAAAACATCTCGTATGATGATTAATCTAGCTAAAGCTGAATATAAAACTGTTTATGACAAACCTGAGGCTTCAAATCTACTGGAACCACTCTTCGAATCAGCTCCCGATTCTAATGACGTCAAATCAAGCGTCGAGTCATCTGTGAAATAAATGTAGTACGTCATCGGTACCTACTTGATACTATTCGGTTTGGACCCTTTCCAGTCAAGTCAAGGTAATAATGCCATAGGCTGGTGCCGGAAGTTATTAATCTCTTCAGCATACTGATAAAGTAACAGTTAATCCTAAAGCCTCGTTTTTTTCGTGTCTCATCTTTTCCGAATACAGACACGGCAACTTTTTAATGTTTATTTTTTACTAGCTGCGCCTCGCGGTTTAACCCGCATAATTCTCGATCCCGTGGAAATATCGGGATAAAAAGTACCCTTTGTCCTTACCCATGTGCCTTTCACCCGAATCCGTTCAACACTTTTAGCGTGAAAGCGTAACAAACTAACAAGCAAACTCACTTTCGCATTTATAATAGTTAGGATTGGGATTTCAAACACAAACTTCCAACATTATTCCTACTCAATCTACGTTTTATATAATTTAAATGAAAACTGGTATTAAGTATCTATGGAACTTTGTTGTTGAATTAACAATAATAATAATAACGTTTATTTGGACTAAAATGATATATATAGAATTAATTTTTGTTTATTTTACAAAATAATACAATTGGAGTATTTGAGACATTGGGATGGCAATATTTTACCAGTGAACATTTCAAGCTAGGAGACAGATTTTTAGCCGACCTTAAGAGGTGCTCAATTCGTCGGAATCTTACACTTACACAATCTACAGTATACGAGCAAAGTACTTCACCTTCCGAAGAGTCATCGTCGTTCACCTCCATATTTATAGGCAAGATATAATCTCGAGACATTTCAAAAGCCTTGTTCAAAGGCTCCTGGATCTTGGGGTAATATTTGACCAAGTTGAAGAATGTCACACTGGGTATTACTAATAAATCCAGACTCCGACTAGCGTATATCGTTACTTCAGAACATGAAATTGGTTGCTGAAAATTTTATGAAGTATTACAGTTTTTCTGGAATTCGTATTTTGCGATTTTTTTTGTAGAATAATGTAGAACATTTTACTCAGTAATATGTTCTACATTATTCTACAAAAAAATGTCTTTGACATATCTCGGGACCCTGCGGTCCCGGACCTTTGGAAGGCGTACGAGGGGCCGAAGCCAACTCGCAGAGGCCCTTAGACATTTTTAAGTGTTGAGACACCAACCAACGATTATCCCTGTATGCACTATTTAAGTGCAGCCAAGGACAATCCCCGATTAGTGTAGGACTATTGCATGATATGGAAACAAAGATATTTGATTATGCGTTTGGGTGGCTAAGTGAACTGGTTATCATGAACTAGGAAAGACTATGGCCCCTGCCTGACAAATGTTTATAAAATATACAGATAAAATGGCAGAGGGTGACTTGCACACTCAATAATGGGCCCCCGAAAACGGTCGCTAGCACATAGTGACGTAGCGACTCAGCGTATTATTATTAATAATATCTATTCCGCACATAGATATCCGTGATTCCGCATAATGTAAGAAATGACACTGGCAGAATGTTTCATGTGATGGCAATGTAGTTATGCAAGATCGAGTTGTCAGGTTAACCTGACAACAATTAATTAATTAAGTAATTAAATAATCTCGGGATTAATCCCGAGATCATTCAACGTTATCCTGGTAGCTTTAAACATTCCCAAGATTCGAATTATTTGCGCTCAGATAAAGTCGCTGACGCTGTCTAATTTTTATTGATATTAGTATAGAAAAAAAACCGGCCAAGTGCGAGTCGGACTCATCCACGAAGGGTTCCGTACCATTATCTATAAAAACGGCAAAAAAATCACGTTTGTTGTATGGTAGTCCTCTTAAATATTTATTTTATTCTGTTTTTTAGTAAGTGTTGTTATAGCGGCAACAGAAATACATCATCTGTGAACAACTGCTTAACTATCACGGTTCATGAGATACAGCCTGGTGACAGACGGACAGACAGACAGCGGAGTCTTGGTAATAGGGTCCCGTTTTACCCTTTGGGTTCGGAACCCTAAAAAATCACAAATCCTTCAAAAATTACATAATTAGGTACTTACGCCTGTGAAATTCCCGAACATTCCACCTGGGCCCATGCAGGTTATCATTTCATTATACGACGTTAAAACATCCACCTATAATTTAAAACCAAATATTTCTTTATCCATTATTCTTAATTCTTAATGAGGAATAATAAAGCTCTTAAACCATTATTCTAAAGGCTGAAATACAATATTATAAAATTTTCTATTTCAAGCTGATAACACGGGAACCGATCCAAAAAATGTATTGTCGACGAACGGAAAAAGGGTCACCCATCGAACATTACATTGTACATCCTATAATTCTCCTCCATGTTTACAATACAAACTTAGTGAGTTGTGCAAAAGCGGAATAATCAAAAAACCTTTTCCTATTGTTCCTGTTCAGTGAATCAGTATATGTCTCCGGGATACGTAGGGTCCCCGATCGTAGGGTCACCTTGAACGATATTTGACTTGAAAGATTGACTGTGGACACGGACTTGTGTGCGTAATAAAAATATCTATGAATATAAATAAGATACCTTCTGTATAAATAACTCTTTCATGATTCCCTGACTTGGAATGAAGGGTTTGGTAAGGGAGATGTAAAAATTATGGCCAATACAGTATGACATAATCATCCTATAATATTACTGCTGGGACTCAGCCCTTTCTCTGAATACAAAGTGAATACTAAGTGTCAGATATAGCTGACATAAATAATATTTACTATAGTTTTGATACAACAAATTAAATCTTAAAAAACACTACAAATTAATTACACAATAAATAACATCTGAATAGGTCGCAATGAAAAGAAAACCTCACATACAGGGTGTAAGGGACAGCCCTCAGCAAATTAACAAAGGGCATTCGTCTACTTATTTTGAATCCTATTCCACCGGAAATTTTCTCAGGAAAGTTTTAATTTTTTTATCGTTTTTTCAGTTACTATTCCTTTATTTCAATGTAAAATTACAATCTCTGTACGTAGCACTCCATTTATGTAAATAAAACAGCTAAAATCAAAAACCAGCAATGGATATTAAAATACTCCAGCGCGCCCCCCCGACATGGGGAGTGCAGCTACGTGGGTTTTGCCACGGTAACGATACATTGCGCGTGTGGTAATAATACAAATCAGGTTTATTGGATTCCCATAATGTTCCTGAAATAATTTCTCCGGTCGTCTTAGTATGATAATTATGCTGAATCCATCCCATCAGTCTGCGGAAGGCTGTTCCATACACCTGTAGTTCTAATACTTTTCCTAAAAAACATTGAAAAGTTTACCTTTAGTTTAGTTATGTTTTTAGTTTAAGTTTTTAGTTTACTCACCTTCCCACGATATATAATATAGATGTAGGGCTGTATATCCCTGCACTGTATGACGGTGTCTCCCTTGAGCAGGTACATTTCATGCAGATGTTGTGTGATGACCCTGATAAATGACCTCTCCACCTTCCCAAACAGAGGTACTTCGCGTAAGGCTCGCTCATACATGAACACTAACGTGTCTTCCATTAAGGCTGAGTTTAAACGACGGCATATTTTCTGAAAGATAACTTATTTTATTTAAAAAATGTCTGAGTAAATCCTAAACGGATGATAGTAACTACATTAGCAACATAATTTACTAGTATGCTGCGAGCTGCTATTTTTACCGTAATTTCTTACCAAGTAGGTTAAGACATTACTTTAGATAGTAGTATCCTATACAGGGTTATTGGTAAAACACCAACAACCGCTTAAGGAGTCATTGTACTCATCATTATGGACAACTTTCACTATGGGACAAGCACTGAAATCGCGAAAAAAAAATCAGCTGTTCAGTACATTTATGTTCGCATAACTCGTTAAAATGTACGGAACAGCTGTTTTTTTTCCCGCGATTTTGTATTTGTTCCCATGTAAAAGTTGTTCATAATGATGAGTACAATGACTCCTTAAGAGGTTGTTGGTGTTTTACCAATAACCCTGTATATTAGTATTGCATTTCTTTCTCGGAATAGTCGAGTCAAAGATAATTTCCATTACAATCAAGATAATTATTTACTTTTAGCATCATGCAGGTTAGACACGTGTTTAATCATTACCACAACCCGCGAATGTCCGGAAACATAAGTTCTGTAAAGGCCACAACAACGGAACAAGACAGGGCAGATTATTCAAGTATTAATTAAATAATATATCATCGTGACCCAGGATCTAATTTAGTAGCAAAATGATGAAGCGACATTGCTCGCCACACCTGTCACCACTGAATGCCACACCTGCGGTCGCGCGGCTGATAGAGATGCGATATAATAGATATGTGGTTGAGTGAGCATCCGGTGTTATGAGTTACTTTAAAAGAAATGTGTATTTGAAATCAAAGTGGACGGTGAAATTTTGAATCGCACATTCAGTTTTCCTTTACATAATGTTGTATAAAAAACTATCCGATAGAATATTGTAAAGGAAATCAAAATCAAAACTATGTTATTCTGCTGTGGGAACATGATAAAAATGCAAAATTGAAACAAACACACACATAAAAAGTGTTTCCCCAAAGCAGCAGCCGTCAGCGTTTCACCAGAATTAATATAGTTTCCATAAAAAGTGCATAACACAATATTTTACGACTACGTGACCAGTGAAATACTTGCTGTTTTTCATTGTTTACAATTCTGTACAACATTCAGTTTGTAACACAGTGAAGACAGACATTATGATTTACCTGTGGATTACTGCCGTTGGTCCGCTTCCACACATATTCGAAATATTTCAACGTTTTCATAGTGAGCATGGGATCCACGTTCTCTTGGTACAGAAAGTTGGCTAGATCCTTTGTTTTTTCCTATGAAACAAACGAGGGCTGTGCTCGTTAAAACTAATATAATTACTGTACTGGAACTGCGAAGTCGTAATATTTTTAATGACGGAACTTTAGCCGTAATACTGAGTACTAGACTAACAGTATGGTCTATCTACAACGTTAATTAGATTTTATTCATTGTTACATTTCGCAATTTTACAAACTTAGTCATGTGTGGGCGGCAGACATATTTACATGTATAGGTATGATTTAATATCCGTTTTGTAAATAAATAAGATCACATTTCCCGTTAGCATTTGTTTCATAATAGGGTATTGATTTCCCTTCATATTCAGTTTATTAACTTTAGAGATATTTGATCGGCTTTGAAGACAATTGAAATATCGCTGACAATGTAATAAGAAAAAATCTGAAATGAATTTCCTATTCAAGTAGGCTTACTTTATTTTTGTATACTGATTGGAGTAACTTGACAGTAGATACATTCTTTTAAATGTTAAGAAAAAAAGAGATGTTTTCATGCTCAGTGAAAGGTCAAATGACTTGAAATGGCTTCAACATTTCTGTGGCTTTAAGTGGGCTCCTAAACGCGATAACTTTTTATTTGCTACTAACAATAGCGGCCGCCTGTTAATGTTCCACTAGGAGAGAACCTTCAACGAAAGTTGCCCACAAAGGGAGATAACGGGGGCAATAACAGCTCGGTACATATTCGTAGGTATTAATTATTTTTGTTCCAATTCAAATAATCATTACAAATAAGCGGGAATAATACGTGGGTCTTAATTTTAATTGTTTATAAGTATCTAGAGACAATGGGCAGAACGTTTTTTTTATTATTTTAACATCAATTAATTTTGTTGACGTCGTTCTTATTTAGCTTCCCTGACGAGGTAAGGAACCTTGCAAGTAGCACTAATAGCTTTTCTTTTGCTCAAAAAACATCCTTCAAAAAGAAAACTTTACAGTGGATCGATCTCGGACGATCCTACTGACTGCCTGATAACGATGCAAATAAAATAATTAATTGTTATATGCATATATGTACAGGTTGATCGATATCCTCTACTAAGGTTATACAATACTAAAGGTGAGTGATAAAGTAGTCTAGTCATGTGCTACGGGCTCGTAGCACACATGTGATCTACGCGCTACGGTTCAGCGTAGCAGGGTGTTAGTCATAGAGACACCTACATTTATTCAAATTATTTATTTCACAAAAGATTATACAGAGTGTTAGGGTAAACGCCGTTATCCTTGAAACCAGTGGTTTGGTTTCGTTTATAGAACGTAAAATCAATGGAAAATGTTTTTTTTAAAATAGAATATCTATATTTTACCACAAGAGTATTTCAAACTTTGAGCCTAGGGCGCTAGGGCAACGAACTTGCGTCTCAACACGGGTCGGTAGCGCGGGACGTGACCTGACCGGCCGCGAGCGCGACCCCTCCCTCAGTCAGTCAGCAGTTTCGCTAGCGAGTACGATGTCGGATAAAAACTTTTTAAAATCTTTTAATGCAAATAACGTTTATTTTTATTTTTACTCGTCATTTATTTTTATATTTAAGTCAACTACCATGGTTTGAGTGAAAACGGTGTTTACCCTTACACCCTGTATAGCCTGAATCGAAATCTACCCTACTTAACATTACCTAGATTAGAAGAGTGCAAAACAAGGTAAAAATAGTACTTACATTATGTTCCAATAAAGCATGCGCGGCGGCTGACCGTGTGGAGGCAACATATCCAAACATGAAGGCAAAGTACATAAATCCAGTGATCTTCAGACACATCACTAGCCAGCGGTCCACGGAGTTGGGCATGCCCACTGGAGTGCAACCCATACCTAAAAGTTATACAATAGGTTATTTTAGTTTATTTGAATACTAGCAACCTGACCCTGCTTCGCACGGTTTTTACGACTTGACATTGAGATTTATTTATCACAATGTAAGTTTAATATTAATGTATTCTACAGACTCAAACTCAAAGCATTTATGTCATTTACAGGCACTTTTGAATTGGCAAGGAGTCGGTCAGTCAGAAATATGAAGCTAGTTGCCCATTCCAAAGCGTAGTAGGTAGTAAGTACCTATGGAGAAGAACGGGCAAGAAACTCCACAGACACTCTTTTTTGTTACAAAATATTGGTTACATCATTCATGTTGAAATTATACATGTTGAGAGAACAATGTAGAAAGCACGTTAAAATCAATCAAATAAAAAAACAATTTCCTCGTGTCGGCACGTTGTTTCCGGCTGTCATTCGTGGATCTTTGACAGTCGTTACGGGCCGTCAGAAGCCCGAAAGTATGAAAACAAGTCTACCGAGGGATATAGTATTACCCAGTTACTGGGTTGTGGAGGTCAGATAAGCAGTCGCTCCATGTAAAATACTGGTATTCAGCTGTGTCCGGTTAGACTGGAAGTCAACCCCAACATAGTTGGGAAAAAAATCCTTTCAAATTCGCAATTTAAAATGGAATTATTTAACTGGCTTCCCGTCGTCCTCGTTCGCCTTCGAAAACAAATGGTTAAGAAGCTTATTCCAATTAAACAACCACACGTTACATAGAAATACGTTAGAACCAATACTACGTCCTTAAACTGTGTTCGAGAATTAGTTTCCAAACACGTAAAGAAATATTGTATATTTGAAAATCAATTTTAATACCCACACATGAAGATGAGTTTGCGCTACAACTTCAAACATTTATATGAGTGTTTCAATAGTACTATTCATTCTGAAATTAACAGAATTTACACTAGCACAAAGTTGATATTCGTTTAAGTGGAAATAACATCAACTGGAAACAAGGATTTGAACAAACTGTAAGCCGTTGACATACCCCGGAACATTCCACTCCATACATTACCTGTAACCGTAGTATCAATTACGTGGAGTACTAACCCACGAATATCTCGTAAACCCAGTAGAACGTGTACACGTATTCCGTGACTGCATCTGGGACAAGCATACAAAGTAGTGTGACCACACGTTTGTAATAAGTTGGATAGCTGTTTATGGTTATGGGTATTGACTGTATTAACTAATGACATGTTGAATTATGAAACATAAAAGGGGATCGTTCAATATGGATGTTGACTCAATCTTTTTTTTGTCCGTCGTCGTATGGATTTGACATTAAAAAATATTGGACACGTATTTTTCTTTTTTTACGTAGGTAATCAAAAAATAACGGCAATACATTGATTTAAAATGTGCCATAACGTCACTGGCCGGTAGATTTTATACTGACTTGTGACGTAGCGAGCCTGCCCCCCACTCACCTACTTTAATGCGTAATATGTATAGTTTAATCATTTTTTATTAATAATGATAAAGCAAATATTTTTTTTTATCTGACTGACGGAGTATATGTATAGTTTTTGATTTTTTTTACCCAGTCAACGTAGGGCCATTTTTATTTCCGCGTATTTTCAATGTGGCTAATTCTTCTAGTATGTGCTGGCATGTGATAATTTATTGAAGTATTACATACAATATCACATCGATGCGAAGGCCGCTTTAGCATGTACACAGCCTAAACTTTCATTTGTGATGCGGGTAGCGAACTAAAATGAGCAAACACTTATTCCACAGACTTCTAGCTCAGACTAGCGTGTTAGTGACATATACTGGGTGTTGGGGTAGACACCGTTATCCTTGAAACTAGTGGTTTGGTGTCATCTATAATATACTTTTTCAATGGGACCAACCTCGAAATCGCGAAAAAAAAAACAGCTGTTTCATACATTTGTGTTAACTTAAATCGACAAAATGTCTGGAACAGCTAATTTTTTTTTGCGATTTCAAAGTTGGTCCCATAGAAAAAGTATATTATAGATGACACGAAACCACTAGTTTCAAGGATAACGGTGTCTACCCTAACACCCTGTATATTATCCTTTTCTCAAAAATGTTTGGAAATTCGAGCATTACCTATTTTGATAACATTCTTCGAAATAATTCGAAAATGCTGTACTGGTCAAATACATGCAAGCAGGCGGCCGGCAATGTTACTAAGGATAATACGTATCTGTCTTGTTTAGGAGTCGAATAAATTACTATAAAAACTCATATCTATCGTGTAGTTTAAAAATGGAACGAACTTTTTACTTCGACACATAGCAACCAAGGAGATAACTTATGAAAGATTTTATTTAAATTTCGGACTGGCTTGCAAATATTAGAGTTGTTTAAAGTAAAAAAGAAACAAATTAACATATTGGCGCATGAACAATTTTGGTAGTTCGACATAGTTTTGTTCGTTCGTTTGAATTTCCGCGCATTATTTGAGAAAAGTACTATACAAGCCTTGGCCGAAACCAGGTATTGATGGACTCAAGTATGTGTGTTACGGCTTCGCCTCGGCCCTTTTGCAGGCCCCAGCAGTAATGTACCTACTGTTATAAATCAAGAAACAATGTATAAGTAACAAATAAATAACGAATGTTCACTTACATCTCAAGTCATACTTTGTACTCGAAACGATCAAGACCTTCGTACAATTCACCAAAATATAATGCGAGTTTGGAGGAGAGTAGGGTTCACACGCATTCACAAAGATGAACGCCGTAGTAAAGTTCACAATCGTCACGGCTATAGGCAGGAACTTCAGTAACGCTACAGCTGGATTTACCCGCATTATATCACCCTCCCAGTATGAGAAAGCACCTGTTATTCTCGTCACCTGAACAAAAAGAAATGTTCACTGAATACTATTGTGTGAACTGTGAAGATCGGTACAGTATCTAGATACGATTAGATACATCCTTTGTTATTTGTTGTTGCGCGTCCTTTTGTGTTCGGACCTTTTTCAAGCTCTTTCTAGGTGAATGAACATCCATTTTCTATCAGTTTTGTAGTTCGTACCATTTATTATAAATATATTTTCTGACATAACTCTCCATTTTTAGGTAGTCGTATAAAAAGAAAAACTAATCGTCTTGTTTCTGTTTATTCGCAAAGTGGATCCCGTCAAATTAACGCAAACCCTTGATAAAACGTATTTCCTGACAAAGATGCGAGTTGTACTCGAGGGGAATGCTCATCTACCTACCACCTATTTCGTCACCCTCTATAGAAAAGGGGGGATCCTCCGACCAGACGGGTGTTACTGCCCCAGTATTGATGTCAGAGCAGTGTATATATGCTAGTCGCGCGGTAAATTCTGCTTGCGTGTTGTATGTAGATAGATGCCGCCACAAAAACATTATTTATTTCAGGCGTTCAGGCATATACGCTAGTGAGGCGTGAGGTACAACAGTCAAACTTTCAAACTCAAAGCACTTTATTTCAATTAAACCAATCAGCCACTTTTAAATTATCAAGGAGTCGGTCGATCAAAAAGATTAAGCTAGTTGCGCATTCGAAAGCGTAGTTAAAACGGAAATATAACCTCTTTTGTGTAAAATATATCACAGCAAATAACTGATAATGATATATTATTAATATATCATTATTGCAACTTTAAAAATCACTTACCAAAAGCATTCGATTAAGTCTATAAAGATCCATGTCGGTATTATCATTTACTATTTTAAACTGTAAGAGAAGAAAAGTATCATAAACTGCTGCACTCAAAGACGTCTCTTTAAAATATCAATCTTTAACTTGAATTCACCAGTTTACTAAGAGCAGTGGAGGCCCATTGGTAACGGGCTTACCAGTTTTAGGTCGTAGGTTCGGACCCAGGCAAGCGCTTTACTTTATGTTAATAATTTCATCACCACTTCTCTCAAAATGGTGAAGGAAAACATCGTAAGGAAACCGGCATGTCCTTTATCCAAAAATTCGAAGACATGTGACATCTACCAACCCGCACTGGGCCCGCGTGGTAGATTATCAGCCCACTCCTTCTCGAAGAGAGAAGGCCTGTGTCCCACCAGTGGGAATATTATAAGCTGATTATGCACCAGTTCACTGTCAACACAAAAGTATGACAGATTAAAAACATTTAAATTTTGAAGACATGGTCAATTATTATTGATGGGTTTTGGGTGGGAATGGTTGTAAGACCTTAATGGAAATATACAGGGTGTTAGGGTTGACACCGTTATCCTTGAAACTAGTGGTTTGGTGTCATCTATAATATACTTTTTCTATGGGACCAACATTGAAATCGCAAAAAAAAATCAGCTGTTCCATACATTTTGTCAATTTAAGTGAACACAAATGTATGGAAAGCTATATTGTTCGCGGTTAGTTTCAAGGATAACGTTGTCTACCCTAACACCCAGTATAAATTCTAGAATACTCACAACTTCTTCAAACGGAAAGACGCTTATAATGTCCAATAAGAAGGCATGCTTCAAGTATCTTGACACAGTCAGTAGCGGATGTGTGACCAGTAAGGACTTCTCATTGTAGTAAGCCACATATGACATGATGATTATGTCTAAGTACAATACAACATCCGACCAGTTGTATGGGCCACCATGTTTGTGTTGTTTGGACTGAAATTGCGTAACATTTTAGTAGAGGAGCAGGGCCTGATAGATGAGGGACAAAGCATAATTTCTTGAAATGAAACTAGCTGTTGCCCCCAACTTCGTCTGCGATCCAGGATGAAAGGTAGCCATGTCCTCCTCCAGGTCATGGTCTACCAATGTGCCAAAATTCATCTCCGTTCAGCCGGTTTAGCGTGAAAGCGCAAACAAACTCACTTTCGCATTTATAATATTAGTTAGGACTAGCTGCGCCCCGCGGTTTCACCCACGTAAGTCTCGATCCCGTGGGAATATCGGGATAAAAAGTATCCTATGTGTTAATCCAGGTTTTAAACTTTTTTTAAATCCAGGTTTTTACCAAATTTCATCCAAATCCATTCAGCCGTTTTTGCGTGATTGAGTAACAAACATCAAAACACACAAACACAAACTTTCACATTTATAATATTTGTAGGATAGTAGGATTAGTAGGAATTGTACAAAATATAGGATTTGGTTAAGAGTTCGACCATAGAGCCAACTTCCTCATGACGGTGCCTGAAAATCTGTAAAAATATTCCATCCCGCGTGGTTGTACCATCATATGCTGACTGTGAGCGTCTCAATGGTCATCCCTTATCTTTCAAAAATCTATGGAAAGAGCCACGCATAATTTGGAGTTGCATAATTTTTTAAGGCATAATATTTATTCGTTATAATTTGGGAATTACTCTATTGGATTAGGTTAGGATTCTCAGCCTTCCCAGTAACGTAATAAAAACTCGAAAGCACACTCCACACTTTACTCAAAACTTTAACTCACATACATTTCCCCGCGACATACTACAGTAACACAATAAAACATGCAAACTTACAGCAATATCGTACGGCACAGCGAATATGTAAAACACAGCGACTAGGAACCGTACGGCACACCAGAACTTCAGGAACATTCCATGGGGAGTAATGCATCCCGGCACGAAGAGATACCTGACGTGTCTGCACAACACACGAGTTATCAGACACCAGCAAAAGTACACACATGAATCATATTTTTAAATTATGTTACTGCTAAAATAAGTAAAGTTTAAATGGTATTTGTATGGGGATAGAAATGGAAAACTGCGGTCGGGACATGGATGGTGGGTACATGATGGTGGCTTTCTGCTTTGCCCGACAGGGTCATTATGTGATTTATTTATTTATTATAACGTAACTTCTATAATGTAGCTTCACAGCTGACAGTTTATACACTAGCTTCCGCCCGCGGCTGCGCCCGCGTGGTATGTCGATGAAAAATGCCCTATGTCCTTCGCCAGGATGCCATCTATCTCCTTGCCAAATTTTATCGAAATCCGTGCAGTGGTTTAGGCGTGAAAAGATAACATACAGACAGACAGAGTTACTTTAGAATTTATAATATTAGTATGGATATGGATTATTGATATATCGTGGCACTTCAGAATAGAAACAATCTTTAGAGAAAACTGTTCTGACATTCAATTTCATGTCTCTGTCCCAAGAAGTATACAGGATAGGGACAGCAGAACCAATATAATGATCTAGTGGAACTAGAAACTGCAAAGTCCTGAAAATACCGATGACGCTTCTGGCCGACTGCATTTGCCACATTCATGATAGTTTTAAATGCTCACCCTGTTAGTTTAACTAATGCATCTGGATTTGTGCAATGTTTTTCTTCTGAATGGACCATTGTTTTTCGAAAACGACGAACAAAGCCAAGTTTAAAATGCTATTATCATATACATACAAATACAAGGCTAGAATCCTGCTTTTTGCGAATGAAAGGTGATATAAAAGAACCATAATCGCCAGAAATTTCATATGCGCCGTTTTTATAAGCATAATATGTACATCAAAAGCACATCATAATTTACTGCAAAAATGACGTGGTATACAAGATATTTTATGATCAATGAACAATAAAAAAATCTATTGTAGCCGTGATCTAAGAATTCTTTGGGGTCCGTAAATATAAAAATGTTGTTATTACGAAGTATTATAGGAAAGGATTTTTTCGTAGAATGTTAATTCAACGAAAAAATCATATAATTATGAACTAATAGGTACACATCAAACATCGTGTTTAAACTCAAAACTATTGTCGTTACTACACACCACGAACAATAATGACTAACATAACATTTTTATCAGTCTGATGAATGTAAAGAAAAGGATAGAACGAGTTTGATGGTAAAAGCAAGAGTGAGAGAAACTAACTGCTCTAGCTAGGCGTCACCTACCGCGTCTAATTGTGCATGTAAATCAACCAAGGATTCACTCAAATTTTTATAAACCAATGCATTATACAATATCCGTAATGTCAAAGTAGTTAACTTTCAATCCGTCAGTCTATATTTAATCTATATTTAAAGCAGCTTATTGTTGTTTCTTATCAAGACTCGCCTTTCCATAATACTGAAATGTATTCCCAATTAAAGCTTGTTCGAACAAGTACGCTTGTTTAACCAAGTATTGTTCTCACAATAATAGAGCTAATTAATCTAATTTGTTCAAATTGTAGCACAAAGACTTACATACCTCAATACGCCTAACTTGTTGAATGTCTTCACGTAATGGCCCCTCTGTTCTCTTGTGGTAAATACCACGAAACTTTCCTTTATCTCTTGCTAGAACAAATTATTTACTTTTCAAACTAGTGCGGTAAGTAAACTTGTGTAGTGTTAAATGATTTGAGGGCACATAACTGTTACAAAAGTCTGCGACTTCGTCCGCATGAAATTTCTTGTTCCCCGAACTACCCCGTCGCATTGCATCGCCTGCCTTCGCTGTAACATCGTTTTCGCGGCTTTTTTTCTTTATGCTCGGCTCCTAAGGCTTCTAGTGTACCTGGGCCTTCCTCAAGAATTATTAAGCTATCATATACAAAAATATTTTTTGAAATCCGACTGGTAGTTCCGAAGATTAGCGCGAACAAACAAACAAACTCTTCAGCTTTATTATTAATACCTACATAATTATATAGAATAAATAGAAATAGCATGTCATTGTTTTCCAACGATGATGATATTCGGCCCCTCGTTGTCACATCATGAGATATGGACGAAAAAAGGTTGGATATTCCTAGCAAATAAAAAAATCTGTCACTCTATGCTGAGTAATTAAAATAAATAAATAATACCTAGAACCCTACACTGAACAGACGCAGTCGTCACCACTAAATGAGGCAATTTATCTCTCATATGGTGCAGTGCATGATGGTAATACTTACTGCAATTCTGTTCGTTTTCGAGTCCAATCGACCGATTAGAGGTTTCGCATCTTCGTAACAGGCGGCTCGAGTTTTGAGTTCATGGTCTTCTAAAGCCTGTGTGATATAGGCAGCATTTTAGTATCAGGGAGCATGCAACAATATGAATCTATATTATTATTCACAACATGAAACTAAATTTCTAAAATTTAGCTTTCAATAAGAAAATCATATTTCAGCGTAAGTAAACGCTTACAAAAAGATGCCAAAAGAAATTGAGTGGGCGAGTAATCGATGAGGAAAATCGAGTTAAGGACGTTAAACGAGTTTGCACTCAAATTGTATTTCTGTGAGTGTTATTTCAATTTCGGCTAAAAATATCTCATTCTTCGTAGATTAAAGATTTCATGTACCTTCCAGTCTCTACTGTTTTTGTTTTTGTGGTTAGAAATATCTCAAATTCAAACTCAGAACAATAACCTCCACAGGCTCTTGTGAATTTCCACGGAATCGATCAGTCAGAAATTTGAAGCTAGTGAAATTGATCCACCTAATTTTACTTATTACACCAGTTTGCCAATCACTGAAGCGAATTTGATTTTATATTTCATAAATCACTTATCATCTGAGTTAAGTCAATATTTTAGTGACATGTACAATTATAGGTCTTCTGGAGACTGTTCTACTTCACATGCTTGGCATTTATTAACCCAGCCATTGTCAGAATCGGCCTATCTGCCTAACATTACATACTAAATTGTTATAAGTACAACATCGCAAGCACACCCAGACGTTAATACATCAGACACAGATGCAGGCACACAAAGGTTTCCCTCAGCAATAAGGTAGATATATATTATGTACAGAAGGTTGGCTTCAAACAACGAGCGAAAATAGGCGCACACACACATAGATAACCACGTAACGTACGACGATCTCAAACTTTCTCAACTGAATGCCATATGCCAGTGCCCGCGAGTGCGCTTGCACTCCCTGTACGTGAACCGTGTCTATGTGGGCGTGCGTTTTCGTTCATTGTATAGAGACAACCTTCTGTGCCAATTTATTCTGTGGCTCATCTGTTGTTGTACGGCGATATTAAATGCATGAATCACCGTGATAATGGGGTGACTAATGTCCGGGAACGTTCCCCAGCATTGCACCAGGGCACTGTATTCCACATGCAGTAATATGCAGTTTGTTGACGTCACCACCGTGTATACCTGGACAAATTATGTTTTCATTACATAAATGTTAATGAATACTGCCTCAGTTGGCACTGATCTGCATAGGACGTTAGGACGGAATATTAATTGCAATTTGGTTTGACTATGATGTTATTTTATTGTAGGTATCTGCAGTCAAAATTATAATATTTATTTTTGTATCTAATTATAATTTTATGCTCAATTTGTCACATAAAAAGTAAAAATACATTCGTAATTTATAAAATAAAAGCCCAACAAAGCCTTCCCGTAAAAATGTTATTGGCGTAGATGAAAAAATATTATTTTAAACCGACCGGGCAGCTCTTGAAATTATTTAATTAAAGTTAAGATAATGAAACAGAATTCTGTTTTGTTTATTAAGGAAGGAAAATTGTAAGCCAAAGTTTTATAAATATTAGGTAAACTTATTTATTACGCAAAAATTAAAAAAATATATATAATATATAAGACAACTAACTATTTACACTAGGTGTCAAATTAAATGACTAAATAGCTTAATACAAATAAAAACATTTTATAATAAGTTAGGTAAACTTAAATACAATTTTACCTTAGGCAACCCAAAGAGCATTTCCACAACACCAAAGTGGGTGCCGGGTCCTATGATATTTTGTCTTTTACCGAGATTATTCAACATGTAGCAATGACCCTGTAAATAGTGCTCTAGTTAGATCAGCCTTAATGATCTAGGTACTTAGATGTTGATCACTTGAATGATTAGAGGAATTACTTGAATCTAGATCACTTTAATAACTCCAGTGGAATAATAGGTAATGTGAAAGAAATATGTTTGTCTAATCGTTGGAATTAAATCCCAATACGCCAATGGATGAATTGCTTTACAAAATCATATTTAAACAAAAATAAACCCTTTTCCTTTTAGAAAGAAAAAAACGATAGAAAAATTGTTTATTCTACACAAATAAAACGCACGTTACAAAAAATAACTCATACCAAAAAAAAACGCACGTACAGAGCAGCCAAAAGCCTCTTATTCAAGCAAAGCAGGTTTGCCAATTTTGTCTATTGCTTGATGTCTGGGCCAATCACAATACATTGCATACTTTTGAGGTACGGAACCCTAAAAAACAATCATGGAAAGATTTAAACGGTTCCACCTTAAACCTCTAGGAGCTTCTATGGAGTCAGAAAGACGTACTTTTTGCAAGATATACATGTCCCGTCCGATATCAGCAGCATGCTGTACCACCTCATTGTCAGGCAGCACCAACTTCCTCGTATTACTGGCCACAGTCTGCAGGAAATCCCTGTTCAATACCTACGAACAAATTAAAATGCTCTACATCTGAACGCTCCATTTACTATAAACTCGCTTTTGTTCACTATTTTTAATCTCGACGAAGATTTCTGATGAGAAAGTTTTAAAATATCTGGTTTCGTTTTTCTGAAATATTTTCTTATTTTTTCTTAAATAATTTACCTACTTTACAAATATCGTACGTGATATAATTGTCGCGGACAAACAAAAGCATTGTTGTCTAAAAATCTTATTAGTTTACCGATGCCACGTAGTTTTAGAAAACAGAGAACTAGTGAATGACAATTTCCTAGCCTCAACTAAATAATCCGATAGCACCTTTACCTGATGTGAAACTGAATGCCAATTAACAAGCTTTTTACTCGTTCCGACTACCGGATAGTTGGCACTGGATATCCGGTAGCTAATGCATAGTTGAGCCGGGTACGTGGAAAATCCGTAACCCACTTGTAGAATTTGTAGATGTCCGTTTTTCACCGGATAATAAACCGTTATTTTCACCGTACTTATGGTGATACTTAGGTTACAATGGAATTATGCATCGGACGCCGGTCCGATGGAATAAGAAAGGGCGTGTACACGGCGGCTATCCACTTCGCCACCAAATAGCACGGCGGCGTCTATCCAGCAGCCAAAACGTGTGCAAAGTGTCATATATGTCTTGTCTACACTTACGAAAGCGCTTGTTACAAGGGAAGACGATATTGCCAGTATGTAGAATTTTAAAATATTCTTATAAGCAACATGACAGGAATAAAATACGACTAGAGTTTCACTATTTATGGAAGTAAACATTCAAACAGATACAAATCTAGTTGATAAGGTACCTAAAGAATAAAAATGTACCTGAAATAGTGGGCAGAACAGCAAAGTTTCGACCATTTCTATAGAAAGTACTTCTTGCTGGATATTTGTGGACATATCTTCAAATATTTCCTCCGTAGAAACCGAATGATTGTAGTACCTGTATGATAGACATATGATACACTAGCTGCGCCCCGCGGTTTCATCCGCGTAAGTCTTGATCCCGTGGGAATATCGGGATAAAAAGTCCTATGTGTTAATCCAGGTTATAAACTATCTGTTTGCCAAATTTCATCCAAATCCATTCAGTAGTTTTGACGTGAAAGAGTAACAAACAAACATCCATCCATACTTACAAACTTTCGCGTTTATAATATTACTAGCTGCGCCCCGCGGTTTCACCCGCGTAAGTCTCGATCCCGTGGAAATATCGGGATAAAAAGTATCCTATGTGTTAATCCAGGTTATAAACTATCTGTTTGCCAAAGGAGATGTTACATTTTCGGCCATAAAGTGTATGCTAATGAAAAAAAAGGAAAAAAATCCACGAATTGAGGAAAAATATTCTTTCCTGAATATTACCCTGATTTCTTTGGTACAAAAAATAATAGTTTATCAAATTATTACCATATTCTATTGATCATGGCGTCGTCTTACTTACACAATGCTTTCGTCCAGAAGTCATGTTACATTTAAACATAATAAAATCACGTAGACGTTATTTAAATAATAAGAAAGGCATGTATTTCTCTGCTATTAAGATAAGATAATAAGTTAGCTACCAAAAAACAACTTTTTTGATTAATTATAAAGTGTGATTCATCATTTAAAAAAAAAACGGGGATTGTAGATTTGTAGGTACTTCTGGACGAAATATTCAATTGGTATTTGACATCACATCTTTGACAGTTCTAGATTTTAAAATAGAGATGGGTTGTAACAGATTAAACACGATAACTGTTATCACTGTTACTGTTACAAAAAAATAACAGATCCAAATATCTGTTATTAAATAACAACCTGTTATTTTTGTACGGACGATAAATACGTATTTAAATCTCAATTGAATATCTTCTATATCTCTTTTGGTTTAAAGTCGATACTCGTATCTATCTGTTATTAAATAAAAGCCTGTTACAAACGATAAATACGTAAGTAACAGCCACGGTAACAATCTGTGTGGGGATTGTTATAATGTATAAACAGTAAAGACCGCGGTAACAGTCTTGAGGATCTGTTATTTTATGTAAAACGTGTGGTTTATTGTTAGGAACAATTGTTAACTGTTATTTTTAATATCTGTAATTTCTATCTGTTACGACACATCGCCTCACCCCTATTTTAGAAAAATGTAAACGTCATCTGTCCAACCAATCTGTCATGACTGGCTGTCGATGGTCGTTTAACGTCAAACATTTTCAGTTTATAATTAGTACCCAAAAAATATCAGATACTATGAAAAAAAAAGCCTTTACTGTATTCAGGGGTTCGTTTTCCAGGTTTTATAAAGTGTACATGTTATGGCCGGAGTCCCATACAAAAATGAAACGTCTCATTTCATCCAAATCCATTCAGCCGTTTTTGCGTGATTGAGTAACAAACACACAAACTTTCACATTTATAAAATTATATATTTATATATATATATAGTAGGATATTAGGATTTAGATGATTAAAACATCACATAACTATACAGTGAATTCAGAAATAAAACACAACTAAAACCTTGCGTTGATCTCTTTTGCTTTTGCTACTGCTAGCTTTGTATGGTTTACCGTTTTAAAAACTGTATAAGTAATCATAAAATATCAAAACTTAAGAAACCTGAGGTAAAACCAACTTTTACTTAATCCACTTTAGAGTCCACTTTAGTTATAAAATGCCATCCAAACGCTTCGCTCACCATTGCACACAGAAGAACTTTTTCACCCGCGCTTTGATTTTTCCACTAACGTGATTTACGGAGAGGAAATAAAACAACTCCCTCATGGATTCCTACGAAAGATGGATGGAGTAATAAATAAAGTCCAGGAAAATATTTTAGCTGTAACATTATAATGAAGATGGAAGAATAAATGTCATAATGTACACTAATTGGATTTCTTTTTATCACCTTGATGATTTATTTCATAACGTTTAAATATAAATAAGACGAAAAACTAAAGTACAGTATTAATAATCTTTTAATATTCTTTATTTAATTGTTTACATATAAATTATATTTTAAATATTATAATACAAAAACATTTAAAAATATAAAAAATAGTAGCCCACCGGTATCGGGAACAGGGGCCAAGCTACCGGCATTTTTATTCATACATACATATTTAAACGTTATTTCTAAATTATTATCAGGGAAATCTAGTTTGTTCTTATATGTCTGGGATTAAAATAATGGAGGAGTAAAATGCTACATTCGCAGGACTAAGAAAAAAATTAAAGTAATAAAAACTAAAACCCAACTACGATTAAAAAGGTATAAACAAGACACCACAGGCAGATAAATTAAAAATCCGGAGTCACATGTGTTAGGGCATAAATCGAACAGACTACGTGTGACTCCGGATTTTTAATTTGTCTGCCTGTGGTGTCTTGTTTATACCTTTTTAGTCGTAGTTGGGTTTTAGTTTTTATTACTTTAATTTTTTTAAATTCTTTTGGGGTTACAATATATAAATTTTTGAAATGTGCTCATTAAGCCCTTTCATTTGATAATCAACATGGTACGATTAAACATTTTTTTTTTTAGTTTCTGACTTTATTTCCTTTAGAACGCGCCATTTTTAATTTATTTATTTAGCCTATAACCAGCAGAAGATCAAGACGCTTCCAACGATACCTCATTAGACAAATTGTGATGAGTGGTTTAGAAGATAGGAGGGAACAGATGAACATACATACATACCGGTCAAAATTATAACCCTCCTTTTTTCTTCGCCGTAGTCGGGTAAAAAGAAGATACTAGGTACCTAATGATAACTTACATAAAATAAAAGAAACGACGATCGAAAGGTTGGACTGTTCAATTAAATATAAAGTATACCTATCTTTATGTAGTAATTTTGTCATAAATTTTCACAACCCAAAAGACAGACAACAAAAAAAATCCAGGTTCAAATATAACCAATTCTGTTTCTATTATTGATGTTCACTGATTCAGAAGATTCGGATATTGTTCTTGTTTTTCGACACCGATTTAAATTGTATTTCTCCTATTTTAAATGTTGATTAACTAAAGGTATGTGAAGGTTATTTTCATTCAAATTCCTCAGGGAATATCCTTCTGAATTCTAAATTGTAGGATCAATTGGAACAATATCCAACCTTTTTTAATCACGTTCTGAGCATGAATTAACAGTCCTACCTATCGGTAGCGATCGGTATTTTCAGTGGAAAAATAATTGAAGATTCCTTTCCACTTTAATTAAAAATGTTTGCGTACCTTGAATTTTAACTTTCTGTATGTGGATAGCAGGTAGTTGCTGCAGATCCTTGCTGTGTAGAAGCAACTCAAATATGATCCCAATCCGAAGAGGATGATTACCTGAAACACAACATTTTACTTTACTTTTGTATTACATATTGCTTCTCCAGATTGCTTCAAGCGCGTATGTAATACGCGTGTTTCACTACAAGTATCCCGACTCACGCTTATTTTTGTTTTGGACTACTTCGATTAGTCGTTAGTTTGAGATAGCAGACACATCTCATCCGTATATGGATGAAATTGTGTCCTTAGGCTTCTAGTAACCCAGCTGAATGCATCTCTTTACGCGCATATAAAGTCATAACTAGACAAGGACTTAGGACGGCGCGGCGTACACTCACGAGTATGAAAGTATGTAGTTGTTATTAGGTAGGTAGGTACATTGTCGTTGTTACGTAGCTATATAAAATTTGCATGTCTATAAAAGCGTCACCACTTTATATCGCTGGCGGGGTGGTGTCGCTTATCATGATACTCTCAGGGCGCCCATTTAAAATTTATAATTAAATGCGTGGGTTAGCCAGGGTTGCCCGTCATAACTCGAAGCTCATGACATATTTAAAATATGGACGTATAAAAACGCATCTGTGGTAATCCGGGTGTGAATATAATTATAAGTTTATTGTCCCTACACATATTTTTATTACACAATATGTTAGGTAGAAGAAGCGACATACTTTATAGGAGTGTAGTATTCATGCAAATGAAGAACTTTTAATACGGGAACTCTGCAATATGAAAAATTAAACTGGGGGCCTAAAACGGCCACTTTAGCAGGATCATAATAGGATAATATTATGAATCATCGTAAAATGTCACAAACTGACAATCCGTAATATTATCGGTGGCAATTCATATTACGTAATTTATTTAATTTGTCAGTTTTGTATGGAGATCCGTAAAATGGTCCACAAATTATGAATTGCTTTATTGAAGCTTAATGCTAAATTTAAATTACGGTCATTTTATTAATTACCTACGTCATTTTCATGCAACAATATTTACACCAAATAATTATGATTCGATATGAATTGAATTGAGTACGTATGATTCAGCTAAATAGGTGTCACCATTTTGTGACAAATTAGAGGAATTGCTAATGAGCTGCTGGAAGTTCAGGAAATGTATTGCTTTTAGAGGAATTGCTTATTGTGGCCCCTGCTGTTCCATACACGATCAAAATAAATATTTATGGAACAGAAGATATTTTTCACTCTGTAAAAGTACGTCCTTCTTTTACTTAACATACTGTTTACCTCCTCTGACATAATAACGTGGAATAAAATGTAGATACTTTATATGTTACGAAATGTTGTATACGCAACTCAAGAAGAAACTCAATTTTATGGGCTTACATAACAGGTAACAATAAAGCAACATTTCCAATATCTAGTAAATCTTACGTGACTGAAACCACATGAAAAAACATAGGCCTATAATAAATCGAACCCAACACTCCATAAAACTTTTTGTGCATTGAACAAAATTTCAGAGAAAAATATATGGTTATGGTGCCGGAGGTAATGGGAAACATACGTGGGGTAAAATATAAAGTGTTTTTGTATGGAACGAGAAGGTTCGCGTTTTTATGATAGACTACACTAGCTTTCAGGATAGCTGAATTTTTATTATTTATAGTGGCATACTAAATCTTGCATTTGCCAATGTTGTTAAAAGGTAAATAATAAAACTCTTCAGTGATACTCGGATAAAACGATGGTTTTGGTTTTGTAATGTTCTTTTCTTTTGTAAATAGTTTTTGATGTGTAACATCTTTCTCAATCTGTGGGAGTGATTTCGTGAAAAGCGACGGAAGTTTGTAACAGGAAGCCGGGGAAACGCGTGCCATTTAATTTGACCAATGAGCGCGCGCGGTGCTAGAGTATTAGCTGTCAGATGGGACCAAACTATTTTCCGAGAGATTGGTACTGCCAGCCATAATGTCAGATGTTTTTTTTTTCTAGTTTCAGGGGTTTTGTTACCTACCTTTAATGTTTATATTATTGTAAATAACGAAATATAAGAATCTCCATCAAATTAGGAAGTGGAGACCAAACGTTATCCTTAAAACAGAACAGTGATTATAATCTCGTATTACATAGATTTTAATCCGTATACATCTCATAGGACTCTCATTTATGTAGTTCTGCGTAATACCTACCTAAGCTACTTGAGTAGGATTTCACATGTATTTGCAGATCATAGAACCGCTTCCAAGTAGAGTTCCCTGTAACTGGACGGATTACCTGTCCCATATCAACGCTACTTAACAGATCCCGTACTGTACAGGGTTATGGGTAAAACACCAACAACCTCTTAAGGAGTCATTATACTCATCATTATGAACGACTTTTACTATGGGAACAAATATGAAATCGCGAAAAAAAAAAAGCTGTTCAGTACATTTATGTTCGCAGAAATCGTCAAAATGTACGGAACCGCTGTTTTTTTTTTTTCGCAATTTCATTTTTTTCATTTAATTCCAACAAATAAATACATTATAGAAACTATGTACCTTTTATCGACAACCATGCAATGTTTAATGATAATTAACCAATGGGTGCATTAGCATAGTCTTCATACACTAAGCTGCGATATGTACTTAAATGTGCGTCGGGCACTGTGACACCGGGCAGCATTCTTTTTACCAAGAGTTAGTAGTGATACACACAAGTTCGGTTTGGAATGATCCAGCCGGGCGGCAAAATAGAATATGTATTCGGAGGTATATGGAAAAAGAGGCTTGGCATTAGCTCGAATTGTGCCTACCCGAGCCAAACAGGATTCAGCGAGGGTTGATGCCGAACAGAGCTTGCCGATCAGCACGAGCCGAATGACAGCCGAATACTTGGGTGTCGAAATAATATAAAAATAAGCGCTGTTCATCCTCTCTCCTACCATGCTGTGCCCGACAGGGTCCATAACTGTTTCATTAATTTTAAGTCTACCAACTGTTTTTACCAACATTATGGAATGCAATAAAGAATTGAGAATACTATGGGTCGACTTTATTGTTCAACAAATGCCGAATCGAATGTGCCAACCCGAACATATGTGTAGCGCTACTTGAACCAAAGTCACTTTCTTATTTCTACCTGACCCGTAGAAAAAGCCCGTGTCTGCCAATATTTAAACATTAGCTTTATCTGGTACTTACAACGATAAGATCGATGTCACCGGGAGCGATCTCCGAGCTGCCAGTACCAGTGAACACGGATGTGCCGAACAGGAATGACGTCTTCATAGGGCTCTCGTGATGCGCCTCGATGGCCATGAAGACTTTCGTCTCCCAGTATATCAGTTGGGACATCCAGGAATTCTGTTGGAAATTCATGAATTATATAGTTCGAAATAAGAGCCTAAAGGCTAGTGCATAGGACGGGCCACAACGCAACGCATTGAGCAAATCCTCCTTATTGACTTTCATACATTTTCTATGAACCAACGTAGACGACAAGCGGGCCGCACCGCACTTTTTTTTGCATGAAACTACGTTGCGCTGCGTCCGCCTGTTGCGGCAGCTTGTGCGCTCGGCTTACCACCCGGTTTCTCAAAGGCCAATAAATACAAAATTAACTGATTGATTATCAAACTCATATTAAATGTTAACTGTTGTGATTGATTGGATTGTAATAGCAACATTCTATCAAATTGATTGACATGGGTCAGCAAATGTGTCGATAGACTTTTAGAAACCGTTTGTAACTTCCGTACGTATATTTGATTGAAGTAGGTTTAAATTGGAAAAGAGCCGTTTGGGTTAACTGTCCAAGTAATATATCGCAGATGGATTGTCAAATCTGTTTTACACTACAGCAGTTCCGATAAGTAAAACAGCTGAACGACATTTAGCCGTTTTCATAATTACTGAACTTTAAGATGCCGAATTGCATAAACGTTTTGCATTTATCAATGCAGCGGGTAAAACAGCGTGAAATGGAACGTCAGATTGTAGATTTTAGTTCTAAATTCTGTCGTGTAATAATGGCGTGTGAAATAAAAATAAATAAAACGAGTAATATAATATGATGAAAATGACCCTAAGTCAAGTGAAAAAAGTGGTTTTAAGGACTGAGTAATATGATTTTTGGATAAAGACACGTTTGATGTGTGTGTCGAACTTTCCATCGCTAAGTTCTGTAGCCGATTTTGGCAACTTGTTATAAAGGCGGATACTGTTTATGAAAAATGATTTGCTTGTTCTAGTTAATCTAATTCATGTCAAATTCACCGTTACTATGAGTAGATTGCTACAGGCTTGATGATAGTAATTATATTTACTAATATCTAGTAGCTATAGTAATGACTTAGCCTTACAAAAGGCAGCAACTATAATTAATATGTAAGTTTATATAATTACCGCACGACACAATTTCCTCGGACACGCAAAGAGATACAAGAAACATCCGGACCAGTAGCAAAATATAACGAATATGAGGCTGAACTTCGTCAGGATCAGCAGCTGCAAATTATAATTATTATTTACTAGCTGATGCACGCGACTTCGCCCACGTGGATGTCGATTATTATATACTAAAACCTTACTCGAGAACCACTCTATCCATTGGTGAAAACAGCATGAAAATCGGTGCAGCATTTTTTGAGTTTATCGCGTACAGGACGACAGACAGACGCGGCGGAGGACTTTGTTTTATAATATGTAAGGATTTTTATTTTATTAAATCTATTATTCACATATGGTATAACTAAAAACCGTAGTAGTGGTTTGACTGTGGGGTCGGTGAGTCTCTATACACTCAATAAACTACTTAAAACGAATTATTATTTTAGGTAGTCTAACCTTTAAAATATTTCTAAATAAAAAAAAACAAATTAAACTATTTTTGTTCAATTCACTCCTTGTCTGCTGGCAGACTGTTCAATAGATATGGTATTCGTTTTTAAGGGTTCGATCAGCATTTACAATGCTTTGTAATTAAAACGAATGTATTTTTTTAGGTTGTCTAATCTTTAAAATATTTCTAAATAAAAATAACACATTAAATTTTAAAAAAAAAACTATTTTTGTTCAATTCACTCCTTATCTGCTGGCAGACTGTTCAATAGATATGGTATTCGTTTTTAAGGGTTCGATCAGCATTTACAATGCTTTGTAATTAAAACGAATTTTTTTTTTAGGTCGTCTAATCTTTAAAATATTTCTAAATAAAATAACACATTAAATTTAAAAAAAAAAAAAAAAAAAAAAACTGTTTTTGTTCAATTCACTCCTTGTCTGCTGGCAGACTGTTCAATATGGTATTCGTTTTTGAAGGGTTCGAACAGCATAGTAACTAGTGACTCTGGGTACATTGAGCGGTACCTATTTAATATTCTCCTACAGGTTGAAGTAACTCTACTGTAGGATATACTTAATATGGCGTCGAATGATGCATCATCTTACTATACATATAATTGTAGACCAACGAAGGCTGTATTCAAGGAAAATACAACTAGTACATTAACTAGTGAATGCGGGTTGAAGTTGTAAACGTGAAACTGTGGTTTCTGAACTTGCAAGAGCTCAAATGTGTGAAGCATTCGGTACAAGGATTTCATTAAGGTATTACAAGTGTTTAATGAAATATCCTAATGTTTGGTAAGATGTCTATTTATTATCAAAAAAGGAAATTACGTATCCATTGAAGACTTGTAGTCCCGAGTTGACATTCAAAATCCTTTAGACCTCTTAATTGGCTTATCACCCTAAGGTTCCATGTCACGCATATAATGATAACGTCTATTTGTCCATGGGTCATTTAGAATTTCAACCTTAGTGATGTTTACCAAGAGGTTAGTTACCTATGTGTAAACCAAGAGTAAACCTACTTTAAAATTGCATACCTTCACGTGGCTATCAAAATTCTCTGCCCACTTGTTCAGATAATCCCATAAATGCCACACTTGCAGTATAGGGAACAGCATGGCTATCTGACCAGCTACCGTCTCTCCTTGAGGGTCCATAGTGTCAGTGAAGATTGACACAGGGAATACTGAGACAATGTCTAGGTAGAAACCAACAGTCGACATTTTTATTTCTGCTATTTCTTTTACGGTTTCTTTTCTTATGTTCTGTAAAAAAGTGGTTTAAAAACATTGGTAAACAGCGGAATGACGGCAGTTCAAAGGCGGTAGGAGAATAATTATGAAAACATACCTCGTTATTACAAAAACTGTATTAAAACATTAATAAATCATGTTTTTTGCCATTAGTCTTAAAACAAATTTTAAAAAAAATATTTAGATATTCTAATATTTTCATAATTTGACGCTGAACATGAAACCATGAAAATATTAGAATTGTGTAACAAAATTTTCAGAAAAAAATGTAGTAATGCTAAACTGTGCTAAGCTCAATTGCACCGTAATTTTGCTCACCTCTCCATAGAATGTGCAGAATCGATTAATTGCCACTTCAAATACATACCAATACCAAAATGGCTTAGGAATTAGTAACAACAACGATTAACTACTAACTCTCCGAATTCTGATGCAACACATACATTCAAGGCAAAATTACGAGTATAGGTATAGCGTATAGCAAACAAGCTCATCACATGAACTGTGCTTCTAATCGAGAGTATTCGATACTTGATACATAAGGCAATGTTTTAATTACTACTAACAGCGCCCCGCATAAGTCTCGGTCCCCTCGGGATATCGGGATAAACAGTATTTTATGTGTTAATCCAGGTTATAAGCTATCTGTGTGCCAAACATCCAAATCCGTTCTACTGAACGCCTCTTTAACCGGCGCCGCCCGCCAGTATAAGACCGGCGCGGCGGCGGCGACGGAGACACAGCGACACTCATTTGAACACTTGTTTGAACACTTGTGAGGCACGGGTGTTTCGGTATTTGATCAAAGTTTGATCTCGCATTTATAACCGTAACTCACAAGTGTTCAAACAAGTGTTCAAACAAGTGTTCAAACAAGTGTCCAAACAAGTGTTCAAACAATTGTTCAAACAAGTGTTCAAACAAGTGTTCAAACAAGTGTTCAAACAAGTGTTCAAACAAGTGTTCAAACAAGTGTTAAAACAAGTGATCAAACAAGTGTTCAAACAAGTGTTCAAACAAGTGTTCAAACAAGTGTTCAAACAAGTGTTAAAACAAGTGATCAAACAAGTGTTCAAACAAGTGTTCAAACAAGTGTTCAAACAAGTGTTAAAACAAGTGTTCAAATAAGTGTTCAAATATGTGACTGTGTCTGGCGCCGGCTTTAGTGCCTCGTGTAAAATGCGCAATAGTCATACGAATATTATAAACGCGGAAGTATGTGAGGATAGCTGGATGAATGGAAGGATGTTGGTTACTCTTTCACGCTAAAACGGTTGAACGGATTTGGATGAAATTTGCCACAGGGGTAGACCATGACCTGGAATAGGACATAGGATACTTTTTATCCCGATATTCCCACGGGATCGAGACTTAAGCAGGGTGAAATCGCGGGGCGCACCTAATAAATGATAAATAGTCTTTCATTTATTAACATCTCGGTACATACATATCGGCCATTTTAGTCTTTACGAGAACATGCTTAACTATTCGTCCGCCAGCGGGTACGATGCGGTTCCGACGCAGTTTACATTAGAACAAATGGATAATGATCCGTTCACAGTGCGGTTGCGGTCTCGGTTGCAGGCAGCTTTAAACCTTCCCATTACACTCGAGTAAAACCATAGCAATACATCAACGTTTACACCAATTGTGAATCAAACCTCACAATGTCATTAATTGATTTGAATTAACCGAGTACATGCCACCAAGCCTCCCTTTGTCCTGTTCGATCCAATCAAGCAGGCTCTTTGTGTGCCACAATAATAACTACAATAGCGAACTGGGCCTTTATTTGCCACAGTTTATAGGGTCTGTCTGGACGTAAGCATTTACCTGCCTGTACCTAAAACTTGTTATTTATTCTTATTGTATTAGGGTCAGAGTGAATGGAATGGGATTCGTTATTTAGTTTTTCATCGCTTGTGATATAGTTGGTCGGAGTTTTCTTATAATCAAAGGCTTGATAAATGAAAATGTCGGTAATGTGATGCAAAATTGTAATTCATTAATATTTCTAATAAGCAACCTAGTCGGTTCCTAAAGGGTCAAAAGCACGAACCAGCGAGAAGTTGCGACCTGCGTATCGTAGGATAATTTACAAACACAAATTCTATGTTTCTGAATCCAGCGCTTGGCGTGGCAACACGTCGTGTTCGAGTTCGCGACTGGTCAATCGTCATCCTGAGGATGCCTCGTTGATAGGTGAAACACGTGTCGATTTCTTACAGGGTGATTCTTGAGAAATAGTTAAGCGGAATAAGTTACTAAATAATTATATCTAAATCTATTTTTTTTAAACACAAATTTCAAAATACTTTCTCTCATTCCCAGAACAATGTAACTGTATATTTATTTGTACTTTCAAGAAACTCCAATAACATGAACATGACATTTTCTTCGGCCTGGCACAAATGCGACGGGTAGGGTAGTTTACTCTTTTATACTTTCGACCAATAAATAGAAACTAACTTACCTAGAATTTCGACTTTCACGGTAACAACGTATATTTGGGATTGATCCGCCGCTCTACAGCAGCCCACAGCTAAGCTACGCAAGTACGCACTCACGTGAAGCTTCGCTTTGTATGAAAATATAGGTTAGCTAGAAAATATCTTATAGCTGTTAAAGGTTTTTTTTGGCGCGTGGCTAATCTCGGAACTAACACTGCCATCTTGCTTTTTCAATACATTTCACAAAACAATATTGCACAAATGTTTGCCAACAGCGCCCCCCTATTAAGGTCATTCGAGCGCCAAAAGATCCATAAAGCACGAATGCATGGCTGGCAAACAAATGAACCGCGCAGCTAACATGGCAAACATCTCCGTGCACATCCTACTTAGTAGTGGAATGTAGACTTTAATGTGTTGGCCACGAGGCCTGCGGTGTCTCCAATGTTCAGCGTAGGCGGAGGCTAAACCACTGAACAAACAACTTATGAACTACTCTAATATTTTACAAGAATATATATTTTTTTATGTCAAATAGCCAGCTCACTCACTCAACTTGAAGTTAAAAAGAAACACTGACATGTTCCTTTTAAGCTCTCTCCTGCGCGGCTGTTAGTGAGACAACTTTGTAATCATTCTTGTTAGTTTATTGTAGGTACTAATGATTCTAATTTAGTTTTTTTTTTATGGAATTACGTAACATGACATTATAATATCTGGCTGATTATATTAACACTTTAGAGCGTTATAAAAAACTTGTCACGACAATAGGCCCAACACATCCCATGGTACTAAAAACCTGTGCTTCTCCTGTTAATACGTCAAACTATTGTCTTACCCCTTCGAAGGTTTAGCTCAGTAAAATATTATACAGATCAAGGAAGAGATAGTTATGTTATACGTAAAACCTTACCTATAAACCTGCCTATTGGCACAAACCAAATGAAACACACCTAAAAATTACCGTAACCAAGTTTAAACCTTCTGTATTTACTCTTACGAAGTACCGATTTATGTATTTAAGCTAAGCCCCACGGTTTCACCCGCGTAAGTCTCGATCCCGTGGGAATATCGGGATAAAAAGTATCCTATGTGTTAATCCAGGTTATAAACTATCTGTTTGCCAAATTTCATTTAAATCCGTTCAGTAGTTTTTACGTGAAAGACAACCATCCATCCATACTTACAAACTTTCGCGTTTATAATATTAGTTAGATTTAACTTTCCACAAACCTCAGACCAAATAAAAAACCAAGACATAGCGTTGTCAACAGTGACGTGAAGCCGG
The DNA here is from genome assembly GCA_948473465.1 of Lithophane ornitopus. Classification (NCBI taxonomy): domain Eukaryota; kingdom Metazoa; phylum Arthropoda; class Insecta; order Lepidoptera; family Noctuidae; genus Lithophane; species Lithophane ornitopus. Next base: position 11,359,439 of record OX419622.1, on the reverse strand, counting down.
TTTTGTAAACATTTGTGTGCACTTAGTGAGGTGTAGTTCGATTGTAATTTGATTGTTAATGTGTGAGCGTCAATGCACAGAGTTGAGGTGTAGTTTTGGCATGCTTCACTGTATTGTTTGCAGCGTTGTCTTGGTTTTTTATTTGGTGTGAGCCGCAAACTTACATTCTCTATGGTAGCAGTAGTAAGTTGTATATAGATGTTCAGCAATAATCCGAAGACCACAATCGTAGTGAGAACCCTCTCGGTGTCGGAGTGATGGTTCTGTAGCGCCGAATACGGGGACATGAAGCACACGTACAGGACCATTAGGAAGTGGGCTACGTCGAACATGCGTGTCTGTAATGTAAAGGGTTGATTCTGGTTGGTACGATGAATATTAAGGTGGTAAAGTAGCAAAATGAAATACAATAGACGTACTATATACTTAGTAACCTATTCTGCTTAACTATTCCTCAAGAGTCATAAAAAACCCTGTAAAAAATCAATACGTATGACGATTGACCAGTCACAAACCAGAACGCGACGTGTTGCCACACCGAGCGCTGGACGTAGAGCTCAGTGCTCGGTGTGTCAATTATATACCTTTAATTGTAACATCGTTTGTTACTGAAATACAAGTTGCAACTGCTGGCGTGATTGACAAGGTTTGTTGGTATTTTGCACGCGGAGTATCACCACAACAACGGAAATAACGAAAGAAAAAAAACAAAGAGTAAATACCCTATATAAACACTTAATGCACCAATGCCTAAATATGTACGTGGGTCATGCTTTTTATTGTTATTTATTTATTTATATTTATATATACTTTATTGTACACCAGAAAATACATAGCGAAAATAAATAAATTGAACACTACAAAACATACAATGGGCGGCCTTATCGCTTTCTGCGATCTCTTCCAGGCAACCTTAGAATGGACAGTGATTGCGTGGAAATCAAAAAATGGGGTTGTCATTGGTGCAAAATAATAAGTAGGTACTTAAACTTACCAATAGATACAATATACTATAATATATAATAATATATATATGCTATACAATACATACATAAATACATACATACTGACTTTAAAAGAATATTTATGTAAGCAACGAAAAATAAATGACGACTACAGATTATTACAGATGAGAACAAGATCACATCAACAAGTAATGTTCCTTCACAAGTCTCTTAAATACAGGTAACGATTGCGCGCGTTTTATTTGAACTGGCAATGCATTCCACAAACGAGCGGCCTGAACAGAAAAGGATTTGTCGAAGAAATTTGTGGAATGCATTGGCATTTTAAGCTTCAAGTTATCTGAAGACCTTAAAAATTTCGTATGGGAGTCACAAAGATACTCGAAACGTTTCTTAAGATAGAGAGGGGTGGAAGGGGAAAAGAGCACATTATACAAAAGGGAAAGAATATGAGCATTATTACAAAATTTTGTTTTATTTATTCCCCAAAATGTTTATATCCACCTCAGTATGCAGTTCATCGGTACACAAAATGCCAAAATATCTACTAAATACATACAGAAACTGAACTAAACTTACAACAGCATAATTAGAGCGTTTACTTACAAATTCGGTGTCAGGCATCAGTATCCAAGGGAAGTTGGATCTTAGACAAATATGAGGTGCATCTATCGTGGTCACGTTGCTGGACATTTGATATAGCTCCAGGAATTCCGTAGTGAACTTTGGCTGGCGTTCGTTGTTCTCGTCTAAACAATGAACTAACGTTATGGAGGTAAATGCAAAGGACTACGCGGAAGCTCCGGGGTTAGATGGGTGCTACGAGAAATAAGCTACGCTAATCTCGTAGCATGTGCGTAGCTTCTATCGTAGCTATAACATTTATTAATCATTTACGTTTTTTTTGCTTATGTCGATACAAACATTCTATTAGGTGCGGGTTTTGGCCAGATTACCAGGTTTTGTACCTACTTAAATTTAACTACTCTTCCAAAGTAAAAAAAAACAATTCACAGTAAAAAGTATATACCTAGAAATTCACAGAAATTGTAGAACAGTCACTACAAAGTCCCCCGACGCGTCTTTCTGTCTGTCTGATAAACTCAAAAACTACCGAACGGATTTTCATACGATTTTCACCAATGTACGAAGTGATTCATGAGGAAGGTTTAGGTGTAAATTGGCGGAATCATCATATTATGATGATTGTTGAAGATGTCGGAAAAAATAATGACTGGGAGGGAGGAGGTTTACTGGCGTCCGCGTTACGGTAGTACGTTTCCGTGGAATAATTTCCGCCTTCAACGCGGACGAAGCCGAGAGTAAAAGCTATATAACTTCGCCATCCGCAAAACAAAAAACTAAGCTCAAACAGATTGTATTACCTCTATAATACATGTGAGAGTCATCTACAAAAGTGGGATCTTCTTCCTCGACCCCTGCCAACTTGTCTTTGAGCACTTTCATGGGCCGGTATCGGGTGCGAATTAGTCTCGAGTCTCCTTTATCGTATCTCTCTATTGCTTCCTAGATAAATAAATAATAAAGAGAATTTGCTTAGTGATGTAATTGTATGCTTATTTTGTTGTTTTACGACTGTAGAAATTATTTAGTTTGAGAATTAAACTGTAAAAAAAATCCCTTGCCGCGTAGTAAAAAAACACATTTTCATAATAAACAAAAAAAAATTAGTAATAACTGAAATTTTATATACCAGGTCTCAACTAATATAAAAAGTGAATGAATGTGTCTAATTTCGTTATTTAAAAAAGCCTTTATCAAAATAAATTATTCTGTTTTTATAAGGTTATAAAGTTTTTTATATTTTTATAAAGCTTCTGTAACTAAATAACAGACATGAATTAAAATAATAAGCATCATACTTAACTTAAAGCCAAAAAAAGTTTAATATAGAATGGTAATAATGTTAAAATTAAATGCTGAAGTTACAGCTACTTTATTATTCTAGGGAAAGTCAGGTGGGCGGACTGAACAAACTGCTGTGGCTGAAACTAAAACCTACAACTGAAATTCCGAATGAACATTGTAAACTAAATGGCGCAGATTTCGAAATCAGTTAGCTTTTTAATAAAGTAATTCTATGCTAAAGGACTTTTTAATTGATAAAACTTTTATCTTTGTAAGAAGGCATATGCATAAATGGTGTTCGGCAGGACACCTGGCAAGGCGCAGTGATGACAGATGGAATAAGGTGACCGAGTGGCGTCCAAGGACTGGGAGATGAAGTGTCGGTCGTGCGGCAGCAAGATGGGCGGACGACATTGTTGCCAACCCGAGTAGAACCTGGATGACGTTGGGACAGGAGCGTGGAGATTGGCCCAAGAAAAGAGAGCCCTTTCTATGCCCAGCAGTGGGTCGGGCTGTGGTTGATGATGATGTGTGATCTACATCGCCACATACGAACTACGCATCAAAAACCTGACGTCACACAAAAATCCTGACGTCACATAAATCCTGCATCGCGCGATTAGAGTTTACCGCACGAAGGACATATATACAAGATTCCGACATCAATGGTTGGGCAGTTGCCCGCCAGACACAACACCTGTCTGGTCGGAGGATCCTCCCTTTTCTATAGAGGATGAGTGAACTTTACACCCAGTTCCTCATACCACTAAAATGATACAGCGAAACTACTGAACATTGCTCTTTATTCTTATTTCTTGATGGGGGGATGCGAGAATTGTTCTTACTGTGCGTTAAAATATTTTGCAGTAAGCCAGTTCGATAGTTAGCGGGGCTGACTGCCCGTGCGCGCCAAAATATTGAAACTCGTGGATTCTCTATTAGTACACCTTATATTTATATTAGGATAAGTCTTCACAGGATGCAAGGATCGTAGCCGGTGGCGTCCTGTAGGTAGATTCTACCTAACTCCACGGGAAAAAAGAGGTAAGTTATAATACCACGAATGTACTTTTTTGTTTTTAAGACTATTACAACACCCTACTCTTTCTGCAATTTACTCTCTTACCTGTCTAGTTCTCGAACTCTGAAGTCTATGCATTATTTTATTTCGTATAAGATCAAACATAGTGGGATGCTCTGCAATAACTCGCATGAAATCAGTCCTTCGTAAAACCTGTAAGTTTATGAAAAACTTGACAAGATCAAGCAGTCCTACAAACATTTAAATGTCTAAGGCGCTCGTTTACATGTAGATTGCGTATACGTGCGACTGCCGCTTTTGATTAGGACGCGAGTAAAAGTAGGCAGTGAAGGACTAGCGACAGTGTAATTAGCAGTTATAATAAAAAACTTCTTTATATGATATAAAGCCTTGCAAGATTAAATATTGTTAGATTTCAGTTCGTCTCTTGTACCGTCTCAGTGGAATCAAAAAGCTGCTATTCGATGTCCATAAGAAACAGTAGCATAACGGCTAGTAACAAGTATACAATTATCGTCATTGTAAAAGCCAATTATTTTTAAAAGAGTAACCGTGTAGTTTCTTCCCGGCTCTTCTCATAGGAAACGACTAATTGGAACCGTACACCTAGCTTCTGACGTTTCATAAGTTCCCATGTAGGTTTATGTGAAATAAAATATTTTGATTTGATTTTGATTTTCCTCATTCTCCTGACCTTATAAAGTCATTTATTTGGGGCCGTCGCAACATGACTTTTTTTATTCCATATGTCTCTATTAGTCGTCATCTCGGAAGTCACCCCCTTTCTAGCTATTTCATCTTTCAAACAGTGCATCCAACGTTTAGGCAAGCAACAAACATAGGGCATCTTAAAAACACCATCGTTATGACAAGTTTCTCAAACAATCATAAGTAAATGTAAATAAGAACACACTGACTTGCAACTCAACATAAGTAGCCGCCTTCACAGTAACTTTGGAAGGAATCGAGTAGAACAGGCTTAACTCGCCAAGTACCTGAAACAAAATTACCGCTTGTCTCACCAACTTACTCAGAAAGCACCTTCATTAGTGACCGGACGATGTACTTAGAAAACAACTTTTAAAGAAGTTCAGTAGAATTGTGACTTAGAGCCTCTTCACACAGTGTGGTAACGAGTTTTTATCGTTGAACTCAGTTACTGTAGCGAATTTATCTCAGTAAATTAATATTATTTTTGAAAGAGAGTAATTATTGAAATTATAAATTAATAAATATTTTGATAATATTGTACATTCAATAATGACCTTTATGAACCTAAACAGGCAATTACATTTCGAAAATGTTGCTCACTATCGGTAATATACCAACAACTAATGATGTTTTATGCATATTATTATGCTTTTTGCTAATAAGCAAAACAAAAGCATCATTATTATCTAAAATATTACTTTAATAAGCACATTGGCAAAATAATTATGCTGCTGTGCTATCCCAACTAAGTTCATGTAGCGATTGGAAAAAAGTGAACAGCGACAAATTTTAATGACATACTTTTTACTTGCCCCTTCCACATAATTTTATTTTGAAAATAGGTCGCCAACAGCATTATACATTGTACATTAAATATTAAGCTCTTATGTATATACCAATTATAGGCTGGTGTACACGACATTGATATTAAACAAAGTAACCTTTGTAGACAAAATTAATAAAATTAAAATATAAATTAATTAAAATGAACAACAAAACACATACATAATAGATATTCTTTGAATACTAACAGTTCCGTCTTTGAAAGCAATCATAGGGCTCTCATCATCTTCGTCGGATAACATTTCGATTACGCCTCTTTTGATGCAAATCATTCCGCTCTTCACCACGCCTTGGCTCCAGATATGCTGTCCAGCCAAGTACAGCTCATGACGCATCAATAGTGAGATTTGACGCATAAATGATTCCTCTACAAGAGATAAAATAAGTAGGTATAGGTACAAAGAACCCAGAGTTGTTCGCAAAATTCAAATTTTCGTCCTTTTTTTTGCAATTTGCAGGTCTGTATCAGTAATTACAATCATTAATACATCTCTCTACGTTATTTATTCGTTCTCAAATATCATGATTTCATGAAAAGTCATTCTAGATAAAGAACAAATCTAATTTAGAGAGATGTATTAGTGATTCTTTTAATTATAATTCTGTAAATAGATATTTGTTATAGTCGCGAATCATATTTTGACCAAGGTACAACCTGAAACTGACCAGAAAATTGCAAAAAACGTAAAAAAAAATGAATTGCGCGGGATACCTTTGCAGATACTCTTTAAGGCGAATCATACGTTTCTTTAAAAAAAAATGGTCTTGAAAAGTGAGTACAATGATAAAATGTTGTCGAGCAAAATCCAAATAGAACTTATTTCTACAATATGGATGATAAGCAAAAAAGATAGGACGTAATGGTTTGGCAATATTCATCAATCAACCTCAACGAAAGTACAGACGACGTTCGTATAATAGTTTACAAATAACTAGAAAAAACGTCAAGATTTTCAGTAAACCTTGAAGATTTTCCTTCAAAGATGTTCCACTTAAAACAGAGACAATAGAAGACTAACAAACTTTAATAAAATGTGCACGGAGAAGCTCTTAATTAACGAAAACTTTATTTCAATACAATATCATTATCCAACAAGCCCCAAAGTAAACGCCCACTACGTTTTTAGGAACTTCGTGAGAATTTACAAAGGTATTGAATTTAGCGCAAACTTCGCAGCTGCCATTATAAAGTTAGTCTGTAGTAAAGTATAAATTACACTAACTTGTCTCTCTAAATAGCAAGGAGTTATGGAAATTCCCGACATTAATGTCGAAGATTAGTTCCATCTGTAGTGGTAGCGGCAGTGTCTGTAGTTGGTCCGATCTTAGTATTCCAGCCTTCATCTGCCACAGTTGTAACTTGTAGTTCTTACATTGGTGTACCAACCAAGCCGGCGCCTTGCTTAACTTTAGGTAGTTCATCATATAATGATACTGAAATTAATTCAATAATGCATGAATTAATTAACCAACAATTATTCATAAGGATTAAAACCTGTGCAATCTGATAATGAATATTCATGCCAGGTTTTTGTTCAAATTATGAATTTTCAACAGTAATCACACATTATTAATATTTTCGATAATGTTTATAAAGGCATTCTGCATTTATAAAAACATTTTTTGAATTTTATGAACATTTTCCAGAATCTTTAAAATAACCCGCGTGTGATGGAGAAATTCAAATCATAGCAAATAGCTCAGTTTACATAACAGAACCTGTAAATAAATTTACCCTATCAACAAAGTTGGATCTCCTAGTGTTTTCGATGACCAGCTCCCAGGCGAGGGTCCCTATGAAGCGATAGCGGAAGAATACATAGCCAACCAGCATCAGACTTGACGTCAACCACTTTTGGGAGTCACGCTGTAATGTAAAGCCAATTTAGACTAGATTATGTGCCTACTTACGGACATGATAACAATTTTTTTAAACAGCTATGCTATATATAAATGTACACCTATCAGCTCGGCACCGCATCACCTCGCTTCATCGGCTCGTCATCAACCAGGCGTATACCAGGTACAAATCCGATACTGAGCATAAAAATATAGTTAACTAAAAGCTACCCATGCTCATTTGAGAAAAATATCATACTCACTATAGGAAATGAATCTCCAAATATGACATTGAAGAAACGACAAGTGCAATAATACCAACACGATCTGTAACTGTAAATAAAAAAATACGATACACAAAACAAGCTGGTGGCGTTATGTGTTTACATATTATGTGTGAAAATAAAAATTTAGTTTTAGATTTGAATCAATCTGCCTAGCCTTTTCCCAACTATGTTGGGGTAGGCTTCCAGTCTAACCGGATGCAGCTGAATACCAGTATTTAGAATATAATATTTAGAATATTTTATTTAGTTTTAGGATATAATATTTTTAATACTAAACCATACGCCATATAAAAATGAAAAACATGAAAATACACCAAGAAATTCGGAGATACCTACATTATTGAGTACCATTGAAAGTTACGAGTATGACTGCAGCCACCTTGCGCCAAGTTTATAAGTACCAAATGTGGTGCACGTTATAAAATATTCGAACAAATATGCTGAGTTTTCCCGCGTCGTTAAACATTTAAATAACCTACATATTCATTTTAATTATTTTGTATGCGTGATGATGTTCAAAATTTTGAAAATTATTCACGAAATTGGTGAATAATATAGTACCGACATGAGTAGGTACAATCCACGTAGGTACCTAACCAAGTAAAATATGAGGAAATGTGGATGATTTTCTCTGTACCTACACCGACCCAACTATGGGGGAACTATTAGTTGTAACTAAAACAACTAATTCAACTTAGGGACTACAAAAAAATAAAACAGGTATACCAATTGAATTTCAAGCTCCTAGCGTGCACATGTGGTGGATACCCTATATTGTACCAAGGGTGTTCCATTTCAGGTGCCCGGTTCAAAAAGAACCAGATACAGGTGCTTGCATGTAGGATCAATCCTGCAGTTATTATTTGTTCAGTAAAGAACAATAACCGACGGGATTTACGCATCTGAAATTGTTTATTAGCATAAAATGTAGGTAAGTACGGTTCTACCTTCTAGCTTCTACCCGTGATTTCCGTCAGCGTGGAAGTGAACTATACCACAAAACATATACAGGGTGTTAGGATAAACACTGTTATCCTTGAAACCAGAGTGGTTTGGTGTCATTTAGAGAACGTAAAATCAATGGAAAATTACAAGTTTTTTGTTTAAATTACATTTTGTTTACCACAAGAGTATTTTACCCTTTCACCCTATGGGTTAGGGCAACGAACTTGCGTCTCAACACACTCAGCAGGACGTGACCTGGGGGCATACCACTAGTAGTAGTAGAAGTAATATTACTTCAGTGTAGGAAAGAGATGAAGCTCTACAGGACGTATAGCTCCATCTCTTTCCCACGCGAATTAACATTAAAATAATACTACTGTAAGCGGTGGTTGTAGGCCCCCTGTCCGGCCGCGAGCACGACCCATCCCTCAGTCAGTCAGCTGTTTCGCTAGCTTGCACAGTGTCGGATAGAAACTTTTTAAAATCTTTGAATGAAAATAACGTTTCTTTTTATTGTTACTCGCTCATTTATTTTTATATTTAAGTCAAATACCCATGGTTTGAGTGACAACGGTATTTACCCTTACACCCTGTATTCTATGGCACTCGACAATAGCTTAAGCTTTCATTAGTGAAAAAGTTTTGTGATCGGATCAGTAATTTCAGAGATTAATTCTTACAAACAAACAATTTTACCTCTTTATAAAGTTAAGATCGTGGATATAACCGTCACACGTTTTAACGTTAATACGCTTACCGTTGTCGGTTAGTGGGTGGGTGACCATCCATTAGAAATCGAGACCCCACCGTGTCTCGGAAAGCAGGTTAAGCCGATGGTCTCGGCTGTCATTCGTAGATCTTTGACAGCCGTTACGAGTAGTCAGAAGCCCAATAAGTCTGACAACCAGTCTTACCAAGGGGTATCGTGTTACCCCAGTAACTAGGTGTTATAAAAACTTACGTGTTCGTTTATTTCTTGGAAGAAGATAAACAGTCTATAAATCCTTCCAATTTCCAACCACCTACCAGCTAATACACAGTTCTCATAGCCTGGTCTATTTTTAACTGCAACCAATTTTATTAACTAATTGATGTTGTAAACTGCGCGCAAGATAAGTCTGAAATCGTAACTAATCGTATGCTGCCGTCTTGTCGTTTATGTACGGTCAAATTAAGTATAGAATTATTTAACTAATTAATATTAATATAAGATTAATCATATCAATATAAGATTAAGAATATCAATATACGATTAATAATATCAATATAAGATTAATAATATCAATATGAGATTAATAATATTAAGAAAAAATGATTAATATAGATTTAATATTTTAAATATTACAGTATAGAATTAAGCTCGCCAGCGCCACCAGTCGTGCACAGTTCTTGCGCGCACTCTATCGGCCCGTAGCTATGTTGATGTCTATAGATCGTTCACTAAATGGGGTTTATTTGTATATATTGCTTAAAGTTAAGTGTCGTTCAAACGTCAAAAATGTTAGGTTAAACAGTTGCTAATCATTACTTAACTTTAAGCAACGTTTATAAATAAACCCCTATAATGCTACGGTAAAGCAGCTGCTGCCATGTTCTAAATGTTCCTCATGATCTGGGAATATAATTACGGCCATAGGAGGCTAATCTCTTGTTTTAATCCCAATTACGGTTTTGAATCAAGTGATTCAAAACCGTAATTGGGATTAAACAAAATATTAAAGTTTTCAATCCTAATTAAGTAATTAGGATTGAAAACTTTAATATATTTTTTTCCATAGAGTCTGCTTATTTACTCCATTATAAACCATAATTACAATATACAAGCTAACACTCACACTAAAATATATTATATTATGTACAAGAATACAAAGGAAAAAAAATAAAGGAAGAGCTCATTGGGCATAAAAAATTCACTAATTATTTGGACAAATTATAAGAAACTTACAAATCATAGTCAGAGGAAAAATTGTAATTAGATCGTAAGTCAGAAAGAACAAGTTCCTCCGATAAACTCGAACATGCAATCGAACCAGTGACCAGAACGAGTGAAGTAAATGCACTACCACATCGATAAAATAGCATATTTCCGGGAGAGACAAGGTTAACTCTAGAATAAGCCTGTGCTGGTCATACAAGTAGTATGCGAGAATAAAGTGCAGCAAAAACTTGTACACTACGGAGAGAAGAATGAAGCCCTGAAACAAGTAGCGTTTACACTTAAGAGGAAAAAAGGTCGGTCCCCTCCCCATACAAACGCTCTCGCCTGTTTTCTCTCTGGTTTATTTACCTTAAGGCAATGATTTTTTACAGTAAAATAAATATCAACTAGTTCTATGCCCCTATGTTTTCCGTTTTGATGATACGTTATCTGTAGAAGCACTAGACCCCTCAGAAAATGCTCAAAATTGCCTGCGTAGACCGCTGTCATCAGAGGCCGTTTGTACAAATTTGACAACTATTAATGAAAAATGAAAAACATTGGGGCACAGTAAATATCTTTCTTATTCAATTTATAAAATATCTTTCAAATTGGTCCAATATGGAGGAGGAAATAGACGAAAGCCGAACCTCGAATTATGACTTTTTGTATGAAGAAAAGACCGACCCTATATCCTCTTAATTGATATTAGGAAATAGTTTTTTTGTATATTGCTTTCGGGTACCTACCGTCACCGCGTCTGAGGAGTTTCATCTGTTTATTTAAAAAGCCTTTATATGTATGTCTACAACACAGCAGGCTTTATATTTAAATACATATTTATTCCTCACTTCTCGCTATTGCACCTTTTTCGGTTTGTCTCTGCATTATCCAAAAAGAAAATGATAGAAAATGCCTAAGTATGGCATTAAGTCCACCCATGTACATTTGTGTGCTTGAAGTAAAAAATAAATAAATAATATGCACGCTGCAATTAACTTCGACTTGATAATTTATAGTAATCACGAAATAAAAATACAGAATAAATTCGTGATAGTGTTGTAATTTTACCTGAAACCGTTGATTCCAAGCGGTCATCACAAAAGCGGTAGTAATTTTTTTCATTCGTCCCTCCCACAGCCAGTTTCCAAAGGCTTTGTCCTTCCTGGCTTTTTTCTGAGAGTAGTGTTCGGTGCCATCCGCAGTCACATTTGTGGTTATTGTCCTGAAATACCCTTTAAAGCTGTCATTCACAGGGTAATTGAAAAAATACCCGAAACCTCCTCACACTAAGTTTTGACCTGAACCATGTTTTTTTTTTAATAGTTAATAAATGCCGCTGTATCCAGCATTGGTCTACCTACTTGGGTACTTCAATTATGAAAAGTACTGGCTTAAATATAACTTACGCGGTCCCCACAGTACCCACGGAGGGCTCACTTACACTCCTATGCATCCGTCCGTACATCTTGACAATTCAAATTACTTAGTTCATTACAAATCTTAAAATATAAACCATTTTCTCATTGTATCGACAAACAATTCAAAACTTAGCCAACCTGTTTTTATTCATTCTTATATTCGAAAAAAATTTCTTCATTACATAGCCTATAAAAAGGAGTTTTTCATAGAATACCAGGCAGGAAAAAATACCCTGGTTTATAGCTTTAATACCAAAGACAGCAGGCCCATTCTATTAGGAACATAAATAATTAGAAAGAAACCCATTACATTTTTACGTCCCATCTTGGCATTTCAGCGAGAGGCCAAATGAAATGCCATATTTTGGCGGATATTGAAATTTTACTGCGGGCTGCTTCGTTCTCAGCGATCGTAAAGTAAGTGTGGAGGCTATGGCCCGACGGGAGCCGTGATAAACTGACACCGTACTCCCAAGTGCCGAAGTCTTCAACGATGGATTTGCAATAAAACCTCGTATTGTGGGAGTTTCGCAATCGACGTGCGGAAATGGCACCGGAAAATATACCCTCTTCTGTGTGAACGGGATAGATGACGAATCGTGCCAAAAATAGAATAAAAACGTTACCGCTGACGAAAAATCCACCAACCGTAGCGCAACAAAAACGCTAACCTAGTGAAATGGGCACGCTGAGCGTCGTAGGCGCTCATATAAAATGTAAATATGCGTCCAAGCTGTAGCAACGAAAGAATAATTCATATTCACGAGGTGTGCGGGGCGGGGGTGGCCATCCATTTTGCATGGTTATTTTGGTGAAATCCCCGCGTATTCTGCCCTCATGTAATTAAGAGATTAAAAGATCAGTGAACGCCGCTGAGCGAACCCGGCGAGATTTTTATGAAAAACATTTTTCATCACAATATGCAATAACCCTACACTACGTTCCATTTTGAGGCAACGCTGTGTACACTCATGACTTAGCCGTTTTCATGATGTAGTCATAATAAAACTTACGATAATGGTATGCTCACCTACACGATACGCGTTATGAAAAAGTATACATAATGTTTAGGTGTCACTTAAGTACCTACATAATGTTTAGGTGTTCATAAATGTGAAAATGTTTTAATGAAAATAAAAAGGTTTTTCATACTCAGTTATTACGAGTTTAGGTGCTTTTATTTTATTCAGGCACTAGGTATTATAAAAGAAATAAATTGTATGGGTAGGTACAGTACACACATTGTAGGACTGAACTCTGGAATACAAAGTAAATGGTTAACTATTCGTAATGAAAGAGCGTGGTACCAAACTATGTACGAGTAACTACATGTGTAAAGAAACATACCTAAATGCACGGATCACAAAGAAAAAGTTTATTAACGTGAACAACACCAATTTCACAATGTAAAAGCTAAAAGGTAACATGAAAGGCTCCCCATAACTGTAGAGTACGAAATGCTACGTACACACGGCCATAAAGTTATACGAGCCGACACCCGGCGGCCATCAAAATTAAAATATACCCGCGCAAAATATTGAACGTACTGAAATACTTTTTATCGAAATAAAATATTGGAATTTTTTTCATACCTATTACCATTTTCGGGTTGGGTTAGAGGACTTTGGGCTGGAATGGACACTTTCGAAAACTTATAGCTTTTAATTATTAAAAAACCTATAACCATTGAAAAGAATATTTAACAATTTGGTGGGGACTAGTGTTTTTACTACAAATTTGAATAATTCTGATTAAGAAAAGGATTTTTAACGAAAGACCAGGGTGATAGCCCAATTTTTCTCTTTCTTTTGTTATCTTGGGAGGTTTCTTGAACAAATATTAACTTAACACACAACAATTATACTCACGGTATGTTTTATTTGTTATCCCTGAAGGATAAGGATAACACATCAGTGGTAAAGACGTAAAGGCGTGCGCTACCAATGTAAAATTTTGAGGTACAGTCAAACGACTGTACAACAAAATTATTATAGGTTCACGATCCCACACGCCCGTGTGTCACACGTAACTAGCTAGTTCGAACAAAAAGGCGCGAACGTCGGCATTGCCCTCAGTCGCGGCGGAAAAATGTTTCTGAGCAAAGTGCAGTTGCAGTATGAAAGGTAGCAGTAACTTTGTGCAGTGCGCCGGCAGCAGCACTCCTAATTAGCAATGTTTGAGCTGCCTTTAACTGCACACCTTTGCGAGCTGACTTCCTTTATACTTTGTCATTGCGACTAATAATAACTCGTTTTAATTAAGACATTACTACATTCTTTGAATATCTTACTAGTTTGTTTCAAAGAGAAAAGTTCTGAAGAACGCGTTCTGTTCCAATAGTATTGAGCTGAGTTTCAGCGTGTTTAATAAAAATCAAATAAAATTTTAAAATAAAATGGAAATACAATCCAAACATTGACATCGTATCCAATATACAACATTATTTTTTCTTTATGCTAAACCCGAAAAGGGGTCAGTGTACTCATCATTTTGAACAACTTTTTCTATGGGACCAACGTTGAATTCGCAAAAAAAAATCTGCTGTTGCATACATTTTGTCGATTTAAATGAACACAAATGTATGGAACAGCAGATTTTTTTTGTTGCGAATGACCCCTTTTCGGGTTTAGCATAAACAAAATCTAATGTTGTTTAAATAACTAAAATAATTATAATTATATTGGAATAATTGGCATCCCTTTAAAACGGCTGGACCGATTTGCCTTCTTTTGTTTAAGTGTTCGTAATAGTTCGAATTTCGGATTTTAGGACAGGATTTTTTTTTTAAAGTTCCTCGAAATGTTGGTCAAATGGGGAAAAACTAAAAGTGCTTTTTTATGGGGTTTTTGAGACAACTATCGAAATTTGGACAGGATAACGTCTGTTGGGTCAGCTAGTCATCACTATAAAAAGTATGCCGCTAAAATACTTAATACTTCCATAAAATACTTTTTGTTATTGTGTCCATTTTTCCAATATTTCAGTAGAGCTTGTTTATTGTATGTTAGTCGAAAAGCATACCGTTCATTGGGTATGTATCATAGCTGTTTTGAAAAACAGAACAGCAATAAAAACATGTTTTATTACCCAATGGTTCATTTAGCTAAGTGTCCTCAATCTGAAAACAGTATAAATTGTGTCTAACTTCGAGACTATAAATAAATAGGTTTTCATTAAGTTATCAATAACAAAAATTAAATGGCAATTTTTC
Organism: Lithophane ornitopus; assembly: GCA_948473465.1. NCBI lineage: Eukaryota > Metazoa > Arthropoda > Insecta > Lepidoptera > Noctuidae > Lithophane > Lithophane ornitopus. The sequence goes on along the minus strand of OX419622.1, from coordinate 11,344,388 downwards.
GTATAAGTAATCAAATAAAGGATTTTTTAGTTTCACAATACGGAGAAATGTACAAAAACAAAGGAACAATTATCGTCATTAAACAACTATGTGGTTTCCTTTGAACGCCTATATGAAATAATACAGTACCGACAAAATCAGTTTTTCTCAAACATGCAATTTTACGCATTATTTGAGAAAAGTACTATACTTTCAAGGCTTAGCCGCAACCAGGCATTGATGTTGTTCATGTTCAGGGTGCTGATGGGGCTGCGGCGATTCTGTAGTATATCAGGGATGTTTGCTGAACGATGCGTAGACTGCTTTTACGCTGCGATGCGTAAAAGGTGCGCATCCCTGGTGTGTGGCGCGGTAGTGATTTTTGAGTGTACTTTATAAATATGTTTTGTTGTGGGTAGTTTTAAGTATTACTTACACTAGTCTATAAGAACGTTGTTAAAGTAATTTATTATTATTATTATTGATGGACTGCACACGTATGTGTGGCTCGACTTCGCCTCGGCCCACATTTTCTGGATCCTCCGTCGATACATCACAAGAAAATAGTAATAGTATTCTTCAAGTAATCTTCAAGAGTCATAAAAAACCCTGACAAAATCGACACGTGTTTCACCTCTCAACGAGGCATCCTCAGGATGAAGATTGACCAGTTGCAAACCAGAACACGACGTGTTACCACACCGAGCTATCAAGTCGTGTTCTGGTTTGCAACTGGTCAATCGTCGCCTGAATCAATTAATAAAATAAATTACCACAAATTTTTCTACTTCAATGGAGTTATCATTACCTATTGCCTTAATGAAGAAGTACAGTCAACAACTAAGCAACTTGTAGTCGCCACTCAGAAACAAAGCTATGAACATAGGTACCTGAAACGTGTCTCGCGGATATAAAAGCCCGAAAGCCCGAAAGAACATAAAATTGAAGTGAACTTAGTTAGGCAGTCATCAACGTGCCTCGGTCACGTCCGCCGTCTGCGACGGAACCCGAGGGGAAAAATCCTGAGAGTGGTGATTGAGTTAGCGCCTCGGCTTGAGGAAATGGCCGTCCCCTGTCGCTTGTGTAACGCAATACCGCGGGTGTCGACCAGCCATTTGCGCGGGATTCTGTTACACACGGCAGAGTTATGTCTGGAAGTGGTATTGTCTTGTTTTCAACTAGCTTTAGCCCGCGAAATTTCGCGGATTTATATTATTTTTATTTTGATAGATTTTTAAAATATTCTTTATATCTTCTCGAGTGTGCAGTGTCAAACAAATCGTGACACATTTGTGTCGTTGTCTAGGTAGCTATAGCAATTTATTTTTTGAGCTATGTAGTCGAAGGAAACACACATTATAATAATCAGTTTGTGAGTGGGTTTAAACCAGCATTATTATTTGTCTCAACTAAAACAATTGAAAATCTGAAAATAGGAATTTGGTCAGACAAATAATCTCAATCTCCACTACCAAGATGTCTTTACATTTAAAAACAATCCAGACTTCAGAATCCAAGCTAAAAGTCCACTTTTCAATAAAGCACTTAAGACCATTGGCATTCCCTGACGTATTTTACGTGAAATGCGACTTCTAATTACTTTAGTTCAGTGAACAACTGTGTTCGTGACGTAGATCCTACTAACGGAGCTCATTCAGAACAAATGAACTAGGTTTCAATGGCGACTCTGCTGTAAGTACCCTCAAATAAAGTGTTGATATCGTGGAAACAAAAATGGGAAAGCATTTTTTTAATTTATGTTCTACTTGTTATTGTTTTTGATCACAGATACTTGTTAGAGTTACAATCCAGATTACTTATAAAAAGTCTACAGCGTGAATTTTAGTCTTTTAAATACCTACTCTTAAGGGGTCATTGTACTCATCATTATGAACAACTTGCACTACGGGACAAACACAGGTATCGCGAAAAAGATAATCAGCTGTTCCCTACATTTATGTTCGAATAGCTCATCAAATAAAGGGAACAGCTGTGTGTCAATGGTAGGTACCCATTCAATATGTAGATAGTTTTTTTTTATTTGGAATTGAAGGTCAAATTTTGGGTAAATATCGAAAGACCCTTAAAATTCAAATATCTCGAAAACTGTTGAATTTCGGCCATAGATATGGGGGGTTCAATTTGTTGCATTCTGCCCCCTGACGGATATACGTCGAATTACAAGTAACCCTGTATACATAAATACATATATGATATGATATGAAACGTATAATTAACGTATACATAGTCAAACGTCTATAGTATAAGATTAGATAACAGATAGTGAAACACGTGTCAGAAAATAGCTGGTATCTCGGAGGAAATCATAAGTCACTGTATTCGTTCCTCTGTTGATAATAAACTAAATTATCTTGTATTGGAAAAATATTTCGGTTCGTCCATCTTTTGGACCTACCAACCATTACTGGGTTATTTGTGAAAGCAATGTATTTGTTGAAAGTAACTGTAGACAGTATAGTGTAGGTATCTAAATATACCTTGTTGTTGGTTAACGAATGTTTTTTTTTATCCCTTTCACTGATGCAGCTCAATAGGTATCATAGGATGATGCCTTACCAACAAAATGAGATCGTTAAAATCAATTATTTCTGAATCAAAAATGTTGTTATAATAAATATTTAATCATTTTATATTATGACAATCTTTGCCTCACATTTATTTGATAAAAGTTAAGAGACGTTTATCCAACAAAACTGTATGGTTGCATCCATCCATAAATACCTCAGGTCAAATTCACTCATCTCGCTCGCACGATAGGTACTGCTCGCGGCCGCGGACTGAGTGAGAGCGAGACTGAGCGGCGGCGGGGAGAGGGTTCCAAGGCGCCAATAGTTTAGATAATTTATTTTACGGCGAAAATAATTGTAAAAAACGGCCAAGTGCGAGTTGGACTCCCGCGCGAAGGGTTCCGTACCATTATCTATAAAACGGCAAAAGAATCATGTCTGTTGTATGGGAGCCCCCCTTAAATATTTGTTTTATTTTAATTTAATTATTTATTTTTGTGAATATATAACTAAATATTCTGTGAATATTTCAAGCGTCTACCTGTTGCCGTTATCAATATCGAGCAAAAAAATCACGTTTGTTGTATGGGAGCCCCCTTAAATATTTATTAAATTTTGTTTTTTAGTATTTGTTGTTATAGCGGCAACAGAAATACATCATCTGTGAAAATTTAAACTGTCTAACTATGACGGTTCATGAGATACAGCCTGGTGACAGACGGACAGACAGACAGACAGTCAGCGGAGCCTTAGTAATAGGGTCCCGTTTTACCCTTTGGGTACGGAACCCTAATAAAAAGAAACGTAATATATGCTTTATAGTTGGTTCAATTATTATGCAAAGTTTCATGATCTAGTTTGAAGTATTTTTTTAATACTTAGCGGATTTTTTCTTTACGAACTTTGGTTTTTTTTTTCTATAGAGAAATTATGGAATCTTGTCTTTGTCAAACATAGTACCTTTTTAAAAATGAATCCTGAACTTCAAGTATATTTATTTCAAAATTAATGCTGCAGTATTTTCGATATAACAGAGGATCATGCTAAGCAATTTGAGAACTCGTCAACTTAAAGGAACGTTATAAATATGAAAATTTGTGCACACCGTATTCAAAAACTTTGACACTCAGCGGATTGAATCCCACACAGCACACAGACACACACCACACCACCCACACACACAAACATAATTCCATCAACAAGTGAAAGTCCAACTAAACGTAACACCCTGGAGATCCAACTTTGGACTACGAAATTAGTTCTAGTAAATCCAAGGACAAAGTCACAAACCATTAAACGCTGAAAGCTAAACTTTCGTATCACAGAGCTGAGCCAATTAGAAATTTAGCCGAACTTCATTAGCTCTAAGTGGATACTGGAAGTTCTGTTCACCGGCATGAGATGATATGAACGGCTTGGAGACCTAGAATTAATTATGAATCGTAATGTAACATTTTTGCGAAGTTTGGGGTGAAATCATTTTGTTTGCAGCACAAAATTATGGAGGCGTATGAATAAGTAAGATCGGTTTTTTATAAACTTCTAAATTTTCCGGGTAAGTAATAGGTAGGTAATAGTTATCGTCAAAATCTTGACACCAACCATTAAGTTCTTTCAACCCTTTAGAGGAAAATTACAATTATCATGAACCGTAACAGGTTGTTAGCGCCACCTGTTACGTTCAGTAGGAACTAAAAACAAAAGAAATTCTGAATAGAAAACTTGCTTAAATTGCTGGATTTTTTGTAAATTATTGATGAAAGAGAATTTGAAAATATAAACTTGTTTGTTGAATGTTTTCTAGTAACCCACCTGCCTATCTCAGGTTTTCTATCACACCACACGACAATCTATACCTACGTCAAACTACGCCGAAGTACCTACTTAGGTACCTAAGTATTTATTCCATGAAAAAGAGTACATATATATTCCCTGCAAAAGAATAATGGTGCCGATTCCCTTGTTCACAAACTAAACTAAATTTAAGTTCAGTGCATCTTTTCCTTTCTATTTCATTATGAAAAGGACAGAAGATAAATTTTAATTTAGTCCTATCAAATTAATCAACGCCTGACGTAAATTGACGTAATTTTAGTAGGCAAGTTTTTAATCGCATCTAAACTTGGAGTAGTGACAGTTTGACAGGACTGAACTAAAATGTATCTTCTGTCCTTTTCTTAATGAAATAGAAAGAAAAAGATGCACTGAACTTAAATTTAGTTTAGATTGTGAACAACAGAATCGGCACCATTCTCTAATGAACGACAGCTAATACTTACTTATGTACTTACACTCCATTATTATGATATTCGTGTTCGTTGGCTTTATAGTATTTGGTAGCTATGATTATCATACACATAGTGACGCCATCGCCGTAACGTGACCTTGCCAAATCCACAACTACCTAATAGCAACCAGGCCATCACCGTAAAACCAACTTTAAAACTTCCAGCACATGGTACACATTTACTTGCTATTTTCATTCCGGGGGAATCTTCTTTTCTATTCAGCCATGTTTGTGCTGATGACATCATAAACTCGAATGAGATAGCTAATTTCAAACGTTTTCCTGTCGGCTCGTTAGCTCAGTGGTTAGAGCGCCCAGTTAAGATTTAATAGTGGTCGGGGGTTCAAATCCCTCACGAGCTGCAAACTATTCCTTTTATAATTTTTCTTTTGCTTTTTTTTGGATATTTTTTTTACAATAGTATATAATTCATTAATAGTTTGTGACTCAGTTGTCATTTAGCCACACATTTTCATTTTCAACTATGACTGATGACTTGATGAGTGATGGATGTCTGATTAATTCATATCGTTTATTCCCATCTGCCTCCTTTAAATTATGCTTTTCGTTATCTACAACACATTGAGATATGGTATCACAATTAATCACCAAAACAATTTAGGTATCTTAGTAGTGGTAAGGTGAGTGGGGGTAAGTTGGAATGGATTTTTGATTAGATAAACAGTGTTGATTTGAAACTGTTGTGAAACAAAGGGATTCAAGTGAAATGCATAAAATGATGTTTTGGGTAAGAAAGTACAGTCAACTTGTTTCTATAATGTTGACAGACATCTTTTTGAAACAATATTTTATGTAAAAAAAGGTTAATAAAATTGGTCTTCAGAAAAACAATATGTAGGGGAAAGACGAAATGCCGAAGGGGTAAGATATATAAAATAAAATATTTTCCAAAGGAAATTATTTGATAAAATTAACAAGAACATAACGGTAGGTTATACCTAGTGGAAAAAAGTAACCACAATGGTTTTAGGATGATTATAATAGAACATTATAAATTTAGGGATATTGTAATGAAAACTTTAACCATGGATTCAGTACACGATTCTAGACAACCCAGCGTAGACATTTTTCATCTCCTTAAAAAATCTACTGTATCATACATTTTGATCGTGTAGGTATTGCACATATGAATTGAACATCAGACTTTTTTGAAATCGACAAACGTTTTCTATGTCTAGAATTATGTACCGATTCCATGATTAAAGTTTTTGCTACGATGTTGGGGAAGGGATTCCACCGTGTATTTCAGTTTGAGAACCTCTGACCTTTTCTAGGAGTTTCGTAAACGGGGTAAGATGGAAAGTTTTATATTACTATCTTAACCCGTTAAATTTTGCAGGGGAAAGTTTGAAAGGCACCATACATCTTAAAATACGTGAAATATACTAATCACCACTTTATAGAGCATATTAAATTTCAAATATATTTATAAATATCGAAACAAAATGTTTGTTACTCACCTGTGTAAGAAGATACAGCAAGCGGGGTAAGATTGACAAGACTCAATTTTACGCGGGAAATGTGTCCGTACGGAAAATTGACAAAAAACACACGTGCGCTCTCACTTGGCGACTGACGCAGAATGCGGGGCGGGGCAAGACAAAATGGTGTCTACCACGATATTGCTAGTAGTAAAAGAATTCCTTGATATTCGGCGTTATTGTATTTTTTTTATCTTTCCCCGTTTTTTATCTTACCCCCAGTCACCTTACCGTTAGTAGGTACATAAATGATTAAAATTAATCAATAATAAGAACCTACTTATAATCAACCAAACCGTTACCTTTATCTCCGGTAAAAAAAAATAAAGCGGAGAGGAAAAAAATCACCAACAAAGTAGGTAAAATTACTTCGTATTTCAGCGGAATTCTTCTTCCATCAGCCAATTGCAATAAATGAGCGAGTCTGATTGGAATCCGATGGGATAAGATTTTTTTGCTTCGTTCGAGGGTAGACGTCAATCCCGACTGGGAGATACCGCCGAGGCAATTTCCCGAAGTCGGCTCATTTATCACAAACCATTATTGTATCTAGTTGTATTGACCGGCGGACGTCAATTCATTACGTTTTATTATTTATTTCTGAACTTGCTATTTGCAATCAGTTGAGCGATTATGAGGTATTTCGGTGGATAGAATATAATATTAGGACACCAGGCTCCAGCTGTGCCCACACGGCTGTGTCTTCTTTTGATATCCATACTAATATTAGAAATTAGAAAGTAACTCTGTCTGTCTATATGTTACCTTTTCACGCCTAAACCACCGAACGGATTGGCAAGGAGATAGATATACTATGGGGAAAGACATAGGCTACTTTTTACCGATAGGTATACCGCGCGGACGAAGCCACGGGCGGAAGCTAGTTAAAAAATAATGAGAACTTTTAATTTATTAGAAAACTAGCAGCTCCCCGCGGTTTCACCCGCATAAGTTTCGATCCTGTGGGAGTAATGTCGGGATAAAAACTATCCTATGTCCTAATTCAGGTCACCCATGTGCCAAATTTCATCCATATCTAGCCGTTTTAGAGTGAAAGCGTAACAAACAAACAAACTCACTTTCGCATTTATAATATTAGTTAGGATTAGGAAATCCATAACTTGAGCGCGTTTCATCAAGTAGTTCCTTTGTTGTAATGTTGGCTCCACTGTTGTAGGACCAATATGAATACGCTACGACGCCGCGGCGCTACAGCGGTACTTATTATAGATAAGTACTTATAACTACCTACCTAACCAACATAATAGATACCTTACTTAACTATGTAGTACAGTCCAACAAGCTATTTGGTATACAGGCAAAACATATTCATTTTCCGCCACACTACCAATATTCGTTTTGATTGTATGTGTAATTTTACTTTTTGAGCTTATGGCTTAGGAGAGTGACGTAAAAGTATTGTTGACTACTGAAAACACTCACAAAACTGTTTAAAGTAGTTGCAAGTAATCTGCCTGTATACCAAATAGCTTGTTATACAAGGTCCATATCTTACATTTTCTTCATAATTATATCTGAATTTATGCTGATATTAGTCCAAAAGTTTATATTCAAACGACCGTACTTTAAATATTTAATTAAATTATGGCTTCCATTACTGAATCAAATACAAAACCACAGTAGCGCAATTAATTAAACCCAATCAGCCATAGTTACAGGTTTCAAAGACAAGTAATTACATAACAATTATTATATACCTATATACCAGTAACACGTAGGTACCCATCCCAAGTCCCAAGTATCCGAGGCCACATCTCTATTGATTACAGTTAATTGAATATCAGCGTAAAGGTACCTATAGATATCTAGTATGTACCTATAATCCAGTAATCTGATAGATATTTGGGTTTAACAATGTTATCTGAGGAAGCGTTGACACAGGCATTGATACAGCATCTGAGTCACCCTAATATAGTACATACTATAATGATTAACGTACAATTATAAACTACTAGCTGCGTACCGCGGTTTCACCCGCGTGAGTCTCGATCCCGTGGGAATATCGGGATAAAAAGTAGCCTATGTCCTGTTCCAGGTCATGGTCTACCTGTGGCAAATTTCATCCAAATCCGTTCAGGTGTTTTAGCGTGAAAGCGTAACAAACAAACAAACTCACTTTCGCATTTATAATATTAGTTAGGACTAGCTTTTCTTGCGGCGATAAGTCCCCTCTTTGAGGAGTGGCTGGAGAGGCACCACGGCGTCCTCACCTTCCGCCTGACGCAGGTCCTCACCGGACATGGCAGCTTCGGGAGGTACCTGTGCAGGATTAGGCGGGAGGAAACGCCCGGGTGTCACCACTGTGCGGATCGTCCGGAGGACACGGTGGAGCATACGGTGGAGGTGTGCCCTGCTTGGGCGGAGCACCGCCGTGTCCTCGTGGAGGCGATTGGCGGCACTGACCTCTCGCGTCCGGCCCTGGTCCAGGCCATGGTACGGAGCGAGAGGGCATGGGAGGCGGTCACCTCCTTCTGCGAAGCAGTGATGATTGCAAAGGAGGAGGCGGAACGCGTGAGGGAGAGGCAAAGCCTGCGCCCTCACGCCCCTAACCGCCGCCGCTGGAGACACCGTGGGCGTCGGGAATCCCAGGCGGATTCCCGGCCACCATAGGCGCGGGCTTGCGGACGGCGAGCAATGGGTAGCTCGCCGTCCGATAAGGACCAGGCCCGGGTCGATGGCGCGTCGTGTTCCACGCGCGCCTCAAAGAGATGTCAGCACACCTGACGGGGTCCGTTAGGACCGATGCCTGCCAGGGTTGCGGAATAGTCCGAAAGGGATACCGGACCCTGGCAACAGGCAACCGAAGGAACACGGGTGGGTTTTAGTCAGTAAGAGTCTGACACGCCCTTCCGCTCCGCCCAGAGCGGGAGAAGTCATATGATGATTTCCCATCCAAAAAAAAAAAAAAAAAAGGACTAGCTTTTCTTCGCCCGCGTGGATGTCAGATATCGTTTCACGGGAACGTACTGCCAGGATAAGAAATGCTGGGCTTGGTATACAGACTTTCATCCCCTATATCACCCCGTTTAAAATGATTTTTGAAACAAAAAGTACCCTTCCCCAGGATGCCATCTATCTTCTTGCCTAATTTTGTCGAAATCCGTTCAGAAATTTAAGCGTGAAAAGGTAACATACATACAGACAGAGTTACTTTCGAATTTATAATATTACTATGGATAGTATGGATTATAGTGACACACCCCTGATTATACACCGAGATTTCTGTATTTTAATATAATATTAATGCATTATACACATAAACCTTCCATAAAAAAGCTACATGATGGTGAAAACCGCATCAAAATCTGTTGCGTGGTTTAGAAGAACAATGCGGTCATACAGACAGACAAACACGAAAAGCGACTTTAATTTATAATATATGTTCAAAGACATAGATAAATGATTATATTACGTATATTGATTGATATCTAAGTTTATCAACAAAACGTCAGTAAAGTACAAATTCGCAAAGAAAGTTATCAGCTCGTTAGCTCAGCGGTTAGAGCGCCCCATTCAGAAATTGAAGGAGGTGGTCGGGGGTTCAATTCCCTCACGAGCTGTAGATATCTTTTTGATCACAAATTCGTATTAAAAGTTGGGATTAAATGTTGTTTTACTACATAAAAGCTGCCGTAGGTACTGTAAAGATTACATGCAAAAGGCGACGTTATGTCGTACCGGCTGATAGAAAAATAACTCTGGTTGCATTCGATAATTCAAGCGAATTTAGAATTAATTTTAAATAAAAATGAATAGGACAAATGAAAAAAGGACAGTGTTAAAATAGACGGGTAGAAGAGTGCACGTTTCTCTGAGATAAGCTGACAAATATAAAATACTTAAATATAATTACAAATTGATCATCTAACGCCCCCACGCTTGCTCTTCAAGCTAGCGCTACAGTACTTAAGAATATAACAATATAAGAATTAAATTATAAATCAAAATTATAACTATTGTGCGCTTTTATAATTTCTAACGTGACGATATTACTGTGGACGTCCACGTCCACATCCATAAAATGTTTGGAAATACGTGCACGTTAACATTATTGTGGACGTAAAAGCGTCTTCATATATTTCCATACATTTTACTTTCCCGGGATATCGTAATACGGTGGACGTCAACGGTAATATCGTTATGTTATAAATTATTAAATTATAATTCAAATAGACTTACAGTATCAGCCTTCGCCCTTCATTATTCACAAATGCACCGAAAACGAGTAGTTTTTTATAGGCTTTTTTAAATATTATTTTTGAAGATAAAACAAGAAACAGAAAAAATAATGTTCATCTTACTAAGCTTCCGGGTAAACTTCATTACGATCAGATTATAATCATGATTCTAATTTTAAATTATTCACTAATGAGTCGTAACACTGGGGATTGCTTGTTTCCATTAACGCTAATGGAGTTAATCGCCGCAACTCTATGGGTGATTGGATCCCCGCTGATTCACGTTAATCCCTATCGAAAAGATCAGCACTTATTTGTTATTACTTTTATTCCGCCATCGCATGAAATGCTCTGCTTTTAATTAATTCGATTACTTTTCCTGACTTTTCCGGAAAATATTGTGCTGTCATTTCAAAATGGCGGCAAAGTCATAGACCGACGTTTTTGACGAAGATATTCAACGCATTCTACCAAAGACAAACTTTTTGTTATTTTTTAGATTTATTTCTTTTTTAACCGACTTCTTTAGTGTCTATTTATAGTGTTATATTTTTTGCTCCTAATGTAAAAATAGTAAATAACTCAATTATAACAAAGTTTTATAGACTACGAATTTTATTATGTCGTTAAAAACTTTCCTTGCGGATCCATTTACTGTAATCGTAAATAACCCAAACTTTTACCAACTGATGTGGTGCGTACTAAAATAATGGCTAATAAAAATGAGCCATTCTGAACCACGTGTAACGATATCCTAAACATACTGTGATTTTGCCTAGGTAGGTAAATGATTTAGCAAGTTAGTAGGGCTACTACAATAGTCATGGTAAAGTAGTGAGAGCGCCTACGTCTAGGCATGACAAAGCCACTAATTAGTCTGCGCCCCTTCCCCGTGTTATTCTTTAACAGTTATGTACTGTTACCTACTTTTACAATGTTTGTAAATATGTGAGCACCATGTATCTATCACATAATTTTATTAATCAATTTATTTGTCATTGCTCCATTTTTAATTCTTTTTACAAATTGTGGTACAGTAATCGTATTCTAGGTGCATCGTATTCACATGTAATTATAATTGATGTATACAAAATATTGTAAACCATTTTTTTAAAGAGTAACGGTGGAGTTTCTTGCCCATTCTTCTCCATCCGTACATAAAAACTACCTTTTGGAAGGAGCAACTAGAATCAGTTCTATTTCTTAGTTTTTTTGACGTTCAAAAGTGCCTTTAAAGTGCCTACTTGAAATAAATGATTTGACTTTGACTTTTTTGACTTTACTTACCTACCTAGAAAGGGGAGGCTTGGAACTTGCTTTAGGTACAGGGTATTTACAACTTACGCAACAATTAATAAAAACGGGGCAAGTGCGAGTCGGACTCGCGCACGAAGGGTTCCGTACCATTATCTATAAAAACGGCAAAAAAATCACGTTTGTTGTATGGGAGTCCCCCTTAAATATTTGTTTTATTTTAATTTAATTATTTATCTTTAAAGTGAATATATAACTAAATGTTTGTTGTATGGGAGCCCCCTTAAATATTTATTTTATTCTGTTTTTTAGTATTTATTGTTGTAGCGGCAACAAAAATACATCATCTGTGAAAATTTCAACTGTCTAACTATCACGGTTCATGAGATACAGCCTGGTGCCAGACGGACAGATAGACAGACAGACAGCCTGGAGCCTTAGTAATAGGGTCCCGTTTTACCCTTTGGGTACGGAACCCTAAAAACGGATAGTTAACCATCATAAACTTTAAAATCCCTAGGGAAGGTAAAGGTTGTTTGACCACGCGGTTCAATTTTTTATGACAGCCCATATTCAATTGGATCCTCAAGGACTTTTCAGTTACATTCACAGAACTGACAGAGCATAACATTATGCTTACTCTATACCTTATACCGTATAAGTAGGTACTTATCTACCCACTGTACCTACTGTATGTACCCAACTCAAGAGTGTAGGTACCTAGAAAAGCTTAGAGAGCCGCTATTATTTTGAGACTCCTTCAAGTAAGTAACAATAGAATGATCGCCTCTTAAAAATCTATTCACCAATTTAATTAAAGAGCCCAACATCTAACTGTCAATCTTTGAGCCGACGGAGAATAATGTCGTTGCAAGATGACTCGGTGATTTAATTAATTTTCGGTATCTAGTAGGTATCATGTCCCGTTCAATAATTATAATGAACTACCGCGCTACGGAAAGAGATATCCTTGAATTCGATTTTCGAATTTTGTGGGTTTGTGTATATGAAGGGATCTCCGGAACCACAGCTCCTATTTGAAAAATTCTTTCACCATTTGAAAGGTACATTATTCGAGATAGACATCGGCTATATTAAATATATTCTGTAAATATTATATATAAAAAAATAAGTACTTAAAACAAATGAAAAACTATCTGAATTAATGCACGCCTAGTTTTTTTTGTTAGATTACCTACAGCACAGAACCTTTGAACAATGTATCGTGAACAGAATACCGTCTTCACATGTAAATTCCACCCGTGTGAAGCCGGGGCGGGTCGCTAGTATAATATGATAATAATGTTGAAGTACAAACTCTAACCTTCTCATTGTAAAAATTATGCCAAACTTCTCATTAAGTATTTACAAAAATCATTTAGGGAATGAAAATTCCACAATGATAAAGTAAATAGGATAGAATATATATATAAACTTTTTGTAAAGACCGAGCGACCTCTTTGTTCAATATTTATTTTTATTAATAACATTTTTTTAACTTTAGAATAGTCAAAATGACGTTTAAAAAATCATAGGTGACGTATGTCATCGGCCTAAAAAAAATACAAAATTAGTTTTTTATATTTTGATAACAACCATTATGTATAATATTTTGAAATAAGGTAAATATATTTCTTTTGTTAGATAATGTTGATGAACTTTACTCGTTGTGAATGGATGTGAAGAAAAAGTCGCTTGGAAGTTGAAATGTATAAAGTTTTTGTTTTTTGTAGCACTACATTTGCTGCTGAACAATGATTGAAACTGGCAGCGATAACGCAACAGCTGTAACACCAGCGGGAAACCTGGTTAGCCGATCTAACATAGAATTCATCACAATGGTCACTTTTGTAGATATACCCTCAGATATACCTAGCAATCTTCAAAGATTTTCTGCTTGAACAAAGAAAGAAAGAATGAAATGAAAATTTAACTCTTTCCAAAAAACAAATTTTTAATACTTATGTACCGTAATTTCCACAAAACGGTCGCTTTTGTGTGGTAAGAGAAAAATATTTTTGCCAAATACAGATGTAAAATACTTAAGGGTGTAAAAAGACCCATCACATAGCCGTCAACTACGCATTCTGTACATCAAATTAAGTGACATAGGACAAAAAATAATTGCTGAAAAACGATTATTATTGTTGGTGTGAAAAATCGCTGTTTACGGTAGTACGCAACGTAACGCACGCAAAACATTGTGTTTATGGGTACATGCAACAGTTCAGGGTTCATGGGGGTATTTAAAATTAAGATAAAACATTTAAAACTTGCTTTCTTTAAAAAACGTCTGAAAAACTTGTTACTTTGACCTTCAATATCCCATAACCAGATGGTTGCCAGGTATGGTCCAGAACAAATAAATAAGCATAGTGACGAGAATAATAAGTGGCTTTCGGCTTCGTTTACACCCGATAAAGGTGCCTGTTTTAGTCCTATGATATTACACAATTGATAATCTCAATCTCCTAATGCAAACATTCTCTCAAAATGAAAACGGTAAAAAACTGAACCGACATTCATCCTAAACTAGTGTGTTTGTCGTTTTAATTCCCTTTTTGATTTTCGAAGACAACTTGTTAAAATATTTTTCCTTAGGATGTACAAGAAGACGATGACATCGCCCGACCAGAAGCGACGTTTCGTTTCACAGTTCAAAACATAAGTCAGCTGAAGGAGCAAGTTCTTTCACCACCTTGCGTCGTGAGATGCCTGCCTTGGAAGATCCTCATACTCCTGAGGAACACGACGACGCCAGAGCGTCAGCAGCAGAAGGCGTTGGGCGTGTTCTTGCAATGCAATGGCGACAGTGACTCACCAGGCTGGTCCTGCTATGGCCTGGGGGACCTGAAGCTGCTGTCTCACAAGCCAGAGGGTGGTCAAGCACTATGCCGGAAACTTCATCACATGTATCACTGGTAATTACTTTGAGAATTACTTACGTTGAGGTTTAACAGATAGTAAATCGATTTTAGCCAAGCCAAACTGGAAATATATTTTACAGCCAACTTATTTTTCATTTAAAGTTGTAAGCTTAAGGTTCATGCGCTAGGGTGGCCCGCGACATTCAAATTTTCTTACGTTTTTTGCAATTTGCAGGTCAGTATCAGGTTGTATGTGTACTGACGATTTCATGAAATTTTCATTCAATACACTTACATGAACTTAGAGAGTTGTATTGCTGATTCTAATGTTAATAATTCTTTAAATCCATATTTGTTAAGGCCGCTAATAATATTTAGATCAACATACAACCTGATACTGACCTGCAAATTGCAAAAAACGTAAGAAAATTTTAATTTCGCGGGCTACCCTAGCGCATCCACCTTAACCAATGAACAATAAAAATATAGGCCAAAAAAAAATTTACGAATTGTTCAGGTGCTGACAGGTATTTTGGATGTATTTATTTTTTACAGTAAAGAAGATGACTGGGGATTCGCACATTTCATATCATGGGATGACCTCATGGAACCTGACAACGGCTTTGTGAAAGACGACGCCATCACTGTAGAAGCACACGTCATCGCGGAAGCACCGCATGGGGTCTCATGGGACTCTAAGAAACACACAGGATTCGTCGGTAAGGTGATAGATATAGACAATAATAAGGCGTGTACAAAACATGGTAAACACGAATATCGATCACGGAACGGACGTAATTAGCTAAACTAACACAAAACCAACGAACACTCGACTTGTGTTCGCGCTGGACGCTCTCTCTCTCCGCTCGCTCTCTCATTTTTGACGAACAGTGTTTGATGTTGGTTGGTGGTACACAATGGTACGCATATGCGAACAAGTGTTCGATGGTCGTGTTCACCATGTTCTTGTTCGTTCATGCGTAAACGCCTAAAGATAATCTTATTATCCTCATTATAACTGAATGAAAGTAGGTCATACCTTAGTGAAAAGATCATCCGTCCAAGAAGTTGAATTGCGTAGTCTCCTCTCATAGACTTGTATACATGTTAACGGTTGCCATACAAATTTCTGCCACTCATGCTTTCAAAAGTTCAAAATACTAAATCCAAATCGCTTTTCATATCAATATTATTTTGATATAGCCGTGTCCCGTGTGAGTGGCAATCCGTTATGCATAAGTGCATATTGCGCCAGTCAAAGGGTTAAAGGAAAATTATCAGAGCGGAAATAATGGACGAGTGAATAGAACTAGTTATTTGATAGAATGGGTATAGCAGTAGGCGACAAAGAAGTTATACGGAGAGTACCTATGCAATAGTATCCGTCAGTGGACGTAATAAAACCGATATATTCACATCTTTCGTGAGTATTTTATTTTTATGTTAAGGCGCAGAAATATACCTATGTGGTTTGAATGAGGCTGCACTCGACGAAAAACAGCTAAACGCCCATTAGGATAGGCTCGCCCCCCATTTCATGGGACTTAAAACAACTGGGGAAATGTGGCCTGCCTAACCTTTCGCGAAGAACTAGACTTAATGTTTACTAGCTGCGCCCCGCGGTTTCACCCGCGTAAGTCTCTATTCCGTGGAAATACCGGGATAAAAGTTATCCTATGTCCTATTTCAGGTCATGGTCTACCCCTGTACTAAATTTCATCCAAATCAGTTAAACAAAACAAACTCAATTTCGCATTTATATTTAGTTAGGATGCTCATTAAAATGATTGACTTTCAGGTCTCAAGAACCAAGGAGCAACATGCTACATGAACTCCCTACTCCAAACCCTCTTCTTCACCAACGTCCTACGCAAGGCCGTCTACAAGATTCCGACAGTCGGCGATGACAGTTCACGGTCCGTCGCTTTCGCCCTTCAACGCGTGTTCTATGATCTTCAGTTTTCCGACAAACCTGTCGCAACTAAGAAACTGACGAAGAGTTTCGGATGGGAGACGTTAGACTCGTTTATGCAGCATGATGTACAGGAATTCTTACGGGTAAGCAGAATTTATTCTTGTTATGAAGTCATGAATTCTTGCGTCGAGCTATGGTCAGTTTTTTCCGTCGGTAGAGATCATTATAATTTACTCGTTTTTATACAAGTCAAATATTTCTTCAGACTCGTATTTCACCAGGTTTTAGTTTCTATTTTGTTAAAAAAGGTTTTGCATTTTTTACGTGCAAGCTTACAATTATAACTACCACGCCGGATTTTTTGCATATAAAAGGCTTCAAACCTTTGGCCCGTGAACCCTCTTGAATATTTTACAGATACCTTTTTTTTGTTTATTTTTTCAGCAATAGTGGCAATATGTTATAGTAACATCATTACTAAGGTTTTTCGATCAACAATACAGCCATATTCAATACTTTTCATTCTCGCGCTCCAGTAGTAGATAAATGGGAAATCTAAATGTAGTAAATTTTCAAAGTGCCTTCGATTGATCAAACTCAAAGGGGGTCGGTCAGTCAAAAAGATGAACCTAGTTGCCCATTCCAAAGCGTAGTAGATACCTATGGAGACGAACGGGCAAGAAACTCCACGGACACTCTTTTAAATCAAAATATTGTTACAATATATTGGTTACATCATTCATGTTGAAATTATACATGTGAGAACAATGTATAGGTAAAAGACGTGCACGTTAAAAGCGTCAGTAATTAAAAGATTAATACAATTCAAAAATTTAAATAAATTAAAACGATACAATAGTAACAGCACAAAGCCTTATAATGATGCCATTTTCATAGTGCTAACAGCTTAGTAAAGCAGCTTTGTAGGGATCCATGAGGATTAACAAAAGGCCCCTCGCCCACGGTGACTTTTTGTAGCGATGCAGTAGCGATGCTGTCGCGCGTTCGAATCGATACAGCCGCGATGCGGTCGCTAGCTATAAGTTGCACGATAGACTCCGTTGAGGCAACAATAGTCACGTTGTCTTTGGTGCTGCTTTTACGTAAACAGCCGAGGCGTGGACAACCCAAGCGTGGTCAACGAAAGCAGCGTCAATATTGGATGCACCCATTTAATAAAGAGAGATTACTTGGAGGACATTATGTAACAACGATTTAAAAAAAAAAAAAAAGCGTATCATAAATTCAGAAGTTGTTATAGAATGTCATATTCGACGTTTTATGACTTGCTTTCAACTGTAAAACAAGAGTTGACACGCAGAAATACAGTGATGAGATAAAACAGTCGCGATGCTGTAGCGCGTTAGTAGCGCGTTGGCATCGCTTCCTTAGCGCGTTGCAAATGCGACTAACGCGCGTTAGTAGCGATGCTGTTATCGCTACAAAAAGTCACCGAGGGTGAGGGGCCTTAGTCATGTAAGCAGGCATGGCGAAACATAGCCTTGTTTAAAATCAAATAGCAAAGACTCTTATCATCGACTCTTATCTTTCATGCTTCTTTGCAGGTATTACTAGATAAGTTAGAAAACAAAATGAAAGGGACGGTGGTGGAAGGAACAGTGCCGAAGTTGTTCGAGGGTAAAATGACGTCATTCATAAAGTGTAAGAACGTCAACGTGTCCAGTACGCGAGTCGAAACCTTCTACGACATACAACTTAGTGTCAAGGGAAAGAACAATAGTAAGCTATCTTTTTTATTTAAATTCTAGCTGTTGCCCGCGACTTTGTCTGCGATCCAGGATGAAAATTAGCCTATGTACTTCTCCAGGTAATGGTCTAGCCATGTGCCAAATTTCATCTAAATCCGTTCAGCCGTTTTAGCGTAGTAACAAACAAATAAACTCACTTTCGCGTTTATCACATTATAAGCTAGGATCCTTTTTCAAACATAACATTACATCATGGTTATTATCCCCTAGGTTAGGCAGAGGTTATACCTTGACCTCTTAACCCTCAGGTACACTCACATTCCCCCAGTTATGTTTAAGTCCCATTTAAAAGGGGGCGAGCTTATATTCTATTGCCTTCAACTGGTTACAGACTCCAGGCTGCTACTGAGAAATTCCTTATTGGAAAACCCAATAACAGTCTTCAAACAAAAATATCAATTATAATGTTTCGATTTTTTACCTGTGCAACTCAGACGGTCGACTTTAATCGCAGCTCAGTTCGGAATGTAGTAGCCGACGATAAAATAGGGCACAATCAATGTACGCTTACTTTTCCGAAGCTATTTCGTTACCAATAAATTGGTTCCAATTTGAAACTTGAAAATGCGATTTATTAAAAGGCTTAAGGAAATTTCCATTTCATTCCTATTCCTCCATTCCGTGTGCCATTTAGTGAAGAGGTGCTATGACGTCACAGTTTATAAATTATTTATAGGCTGAGTAGCGGGAGCGTTTGCTTGTTGTAGTAACAGGTGCTAATAAATCTTTCATATCAGTACTGTAAAGCAGGCGCCTGCATCTAAATTAGGTCTTGTATTAGAAACATTTGCGTTTATACGAGAATATGAGGTTAAAGTTTGAAGAGACTGAGCTCCAGGGCAAGTTTTAAATCACTTATGATACAAGTAAAGGGTTTTAAGGTGGGTACTGACCAACGTTACGAGGTGTAATGTAACATTCGCATCGAGTGTGTCCGCATCGAGCATGTACTGTGTTTTATAATCGGCGTAACATTCTCGTCAAAACTCTGAGCTCCGCTTTCGCCGTTAGTTCACTCAAGAAGGCCGTCAGCGAGGACGCGTTGGTATCTTTGATTTACTTAATTATTGTTTCATCCAAATTAAGAAGAAGAAAAAACGTGACTGGACATCAAACTTATTTTTCTATAAAATACACTCCATGTTTTAAGAAATAAATACGAGATGAACGACGTGTGATTACTCGCGACGTGCGTGCGCTCGGGACGACTTGCAAGAGCGTACTGACCGAACCGCGTAACACTCAAAGGATTCGCCAAAAAACCGACAGCCGCTAGCCGGGTGGAGCACTCAAAGCGAGCAACGAGCGGCTCGTTGCTCGCTGGTTTCCCCGTAACACGACGTACTGACTGCACGAATTCCCGCGGTGTAACACGTTACATTACGCCCCGTAACGCCGGTCAGTAACTACCTTTAAGCTGGGTACTGACCGGCGTTACGGGGCGTAATTTAACATGTTACACAGCGAGCGTTTGTTCAGTCATTACGGAGAAACAAGGCGCTCGTAACGAGGAACGAGCGGCTCTTTGCTCGCTGCGAGTGCTCCACTCCGGTACCGGTTTTTGGCGAATCCTTTTAGTGTTACCCGCTTCAGTCAGTCGCAGCGAGTCATCACGAGCGCACGTGTCACAAGCGTCGATTCTAGGTACATTGGGCCTTTAGTTTATTAGAAAAGATGGAATGGGACAAAGAGAAAACTCTGTATTTCATAGCCAAAAATATAGAAAAGAACCTGTTTTATGGAAACCAGGTCATCCAGAACATTATAACAAAATAATTCAACGAATCTGGGGCACGGGCGAGCAGAGTTCGAAACGAGCACGTTAACACGGAGTTTAGAACACAGCGTAACGTAACATGCTCGCTGCGAATGGTACATTACGGCCCCTAACACCGTTCAGTACCCACCTTTAGAGCACGTAAAATAGGTTTAAGATACGTATGCCAAATATTTTTAGGGCTAACTAAATCCGTTGAATTTACTTCCTTCCATATATATCATCCTTCAAATAACCTCTAAGACCTTAATTTTCCTGCTTTTCCACCATATTCTTCCTCTCACCCAGTTTACGAGTCATTCAAAGACTACATCAGTACGGAGCTGCTTGACGGCGAGAACAAGTACGACGCAGGGGAGCACGGACTGCAAGAGGCGGAGAAAGGAGTGCGGTTCGACGTGTTCCCGCCAGTACTGCACCTACACCTCATGAGGTTCCAGTACGACCCGCAGAGCGACGCGTCCGTCAAGTTTAATGACAGGTTAGTAAAACACAAAGTTGGTGCCCCGAAACCATGAAAGAGATAGCAGGTCGACTAAGGTGTTTTCCTTAGAAATTGGCAAGCGCACAATAGCGCAAATCCGGGACTGGTGGAAAGAATGGACGGAGGCCTTTGCAACAGGGGGACAAAACAGCAATATTAATAACTAGCCGCGCCCCACGGTTTCACCCGCGTAAGTTTCGTAAAGTTTAATAAAAAGTTACAAAACACAACTAAAAATAAAATCTGAAGCATTGCAGAGCCACACTGAACGTAAATAGGAACATAATCTTGTTTCTACACTATCGAGGCATCTTCCAGCCAGATTTGAACTCGCTACGTTGAAAATTTTGTTCACAGGGTCGAAAAATCGAAATGAAAGTATAAAATTCCTTGAAAAATTATTATAAATAATAAAATACATAGGTACATAAATTACCGAAATTTTCTGAACTGGTGAAAATATCCCAACTTTTAAATTTCCACATTTGCCTTTGAACCACTACGTTTGAGACACCCTGTATATAGATAGGATAATAGTAACATACGGCAAAGGTATTCTCTACGAGAGTTCTACCAGAGGACTTACCTCAAATTGCAGGCGTATCCCATTGCCTACCATTATTGTTGCCTTAACTTGCCATAATTATCATCAAAAGTTAATTTTATCTTTTCCACAAACAACTGTACAGGCTTTTGTATTTAAATACTACTGTAAACATTTTAGCCTTAATACCTCTGTTTTTAAATAACACTATTATGCAAATATTCGCCCCAAAACCATATCATCCTCTAATATTGGTGCCACAGGTGTCGTTGTTTTTAAGCCAAAATAAAAAATGTTGACTCTTTGATATTGTAGTATGTTCAACGTAAAGTTTTGTTTTTTTTTTAATTTTCATTAAATTATTGACGTTGATATTACTTTTTCCCTTATTGATACGGTATAAATAAAGTCTACGGATATTGAATTATAGTAAAACTAGCTGTTGGCCGCAACGTCTTCTGTGGAGCAGGATGAAAAGTACCCTATGTCCAGGTCATGGTTTACACATGTGCCAAATTTCATCAAAATCTATTCATCCGTTTTAACGTAACATTCGAAAACTCACGTTCACATTTAAAATATTAGTAAGGATGTTTTAAAAAAGAGATTACATTATCACCATAAAAGATGGTCTCCCTATGAAGAAAGTCTTATTTTAACTATTAAGTAGATACTTGTATAGTTTTGATTGTCAGTTAATGTTGACTAAATCCTGCAGGTTCGAGTTCTACGAGACAGTTAACTTGGACCCGTATCTCCAGGAAATCCCGTCGATACCAGCTCACTACACGCTACACGCGGTGCTGGTACACTCGGGGGACAACCATGGAGGACACTATGTGGTCTTCATCAACCCTAAGGGCGATGGGAAGGTGAGGTTCCTTTCTTCTCTTTCTAGATTTTTATGAAATATGCATGTATGAAAGCAGTGTTTTGTCACTTCGTCTTTTGTACCCATTGATATACTAAAAATTGTACCGGACTTTAAGAGAATACAGTCACCAATCACCATCGGTTTATAACAGTCCACTGCTGGACATAGGCCTCTACAATCGCACGCCACTTAATTCGGGTAACTTTCTAATAACTCTACTGAGAATTGCCCAGTATTCAAAAACTGGGGCGGCCGGATAAGCAGTTTTGGTCCAGTGGTAACGACCCCAACTTACGAGTTGTAGGTCGGGGGTTCGAAGACAGAAAGGCACTTTACTGTGAAAATAATTTCATCACCACTGCTTTCAAAACGGTGAAGGAAATCATCGTGTGAAAACCGGCATGTCCTAAGAACTAAAAATTCGAAGCTATGTGACATCTACCAGCCCGCACTGGGCCCGCGTGGCCCACTCGAAGGCAGAAGGCCTGTGTCACAGCAGAGGGAACATTATAAGCTGATTATATTATGCTATGCATGCATGCTTATGGGAGGACTATTCAGAATATGCTAAACGCACATGTAAGTGGAAATCACCACTAGTAGAAGATATTTCATCTACCTGAAAATTATGAAGAGAAAATGCAATTTCTCTTACAAGATTGAAGACTGCACATTAATATTCAGTAGATAATTATGAAGCTTTGCTCATGCAGTGTTAAAGCGAACATTACGCAGGTACACTTTGTATGTTACATTAATGTGTACCGTGCCAAGTTAGCGCTATTCTCCAAGTGCAGTTAGATATTATTATCTGTTCATTACGGTACCGTAAGCGTCAGTCCTAAGTACTAAGACATTTTTATGTAATTCTAGCTTTTTCGCGTCTTCGTCCGCGTTGTGGCCGGAAAACATAATACTGAGTGTTAGGGTAGACACCGTTATCCTTGAAACTAGTGGTTTGGTGTCATCTATAATATACTTTTTCTAAGGGACGAACCTTGAAATCGCGAAAAAAAAATCAGCTGTTCCATACATTTGTGTTCACTTAAATCGACAAAATGTATGGAACAGCTGATTTTTTTTTGCGATTTCAAAGTTGCTCCCATAGAAAAAGTATATTATAGATGACACCAAACCACTATTTTCAAGGATAACAGTGTCTACCCTAACACCCTGTATAAAAAAAAGTCCATCCTTTTTATTATTTGTCAAGGGCCTTGGATGTGACAGTAAAATCGATAGCTAAAGGGATCAGATTCCAGAAGATAAATTATAAACTTTTCCTTTTTTGGGGACTCTGGACATATTTTCCTTACGAATACTTTTTTTACCGACCCTTCCTGGGTAGACTGTATTTGATTTATTTTGGTAATAATTCTTAATCACCTCTGAAAGATGATCTACCGAGAGCTAGTATTTGATTTACAGTAGTCAGGTACCGGAGATATGGTAATCGAGTGTTAGAAAACTTAAACAGTGGGGTGTACTATAACCCAAATTTCGCCAGTTATGTTTAAGTTTGTTACAGGCGCTCTTTGCGTCCAACGCTCGGTGTGGTAACACGTCGCGTTCTGTTTTGCAGTTGATCAATCGTCATCCTGAGGATGCCTCGTTGAGAGGTGAAACACGTGTCGATTTCTTATAGGGTTTTTTATATAACTCTTGAAGAATAGTCAAGGTTACTAAATATATCAACGTCTATTGTATTTTAAGTTTGTTACTGTGAATCTTCTACCAAAATAAATCAAATACAGTCGACCCAGGAAGGAAATTATTTAATACACATAATGAAAGCTAGCCACGCGATTTCACCCGCTTAAGTCTCGATCCCATGGGAATATCGGGATAAAAGATATCCTATGTCCTTCTCCATGGTCATGGTCTATTCATGTGCCAAATTTCATCCAAATCAGTTCAGCCGTTTTAGCGTGAAAGCGTAACAAACCAACAAACAAACTCACTTTCGCATTTATAATATAAAGTTAGAACGTGCTTTTTAACTTTTAAATGATGTGTCTTTATTCTGGGCAGTGGTGCAAATTCGACGACGACGTAGTATCTCGATGCAGTAAACAAGAGGCCATCGAATACAACTTCGGAGGCAAAGAGGACGCACCACACCTCGCGCGGAAAGCCACCAGTGCATACATGCTCATATACATACAGTGAGATACTTTGATTTAGTACTTAAAGCATTGCAGACATCGCAGTCCAATAGTAAACAAATCCCCAAAAAGGGACAGAAGGATTCCCTTATTTTTTATAAGCATTTATTGTCCCATTTTCTAGGGAAACGCACTTCCATCTAACTCTCTCTTTCTCTCTGCCAAGGCCCACTCTTAGTTAAAGGAGTCCAGATCACCCATTTCGACAACAGTTCCAAAATAATCCATGATTTGCCAAATGCGATTTTGATGAGACTTACAGTAGTTACCTACTATGGTAGATATCTACTATAGTAGATTTTTATAGGACCTACCACCTATGTGTCACGATATGTGTAGGTTCCCCCATTGGTCAGGTGGGCTTAGAAAAAAGGTAAAAAACTAAGACAAAAGGTATGCTTACAATTCAGCGTTCTGCTATACAGGGTGTAAGGGTAAACACCGTTGTCACTCAAACCATGGGTAGTTGACTTAAATATTAAAATAAATTACCGAGTAACAACAAAAACGCTATTTACATTAAAAGATTTTTAAAAGTTTCTATCCGGCACCGAGCTCGCTAGCGAAACAGCTGACTGACTGAGGGAGGGGTCGCGCTCGCGGCCGGACAGGTCACGTCCCGCACCCCCTGCCCGTGTTGAGACGCAAGTTTGTGGCCGTTTGTTGTTGGTGAAAGGGTGAAATACACTTGTGGTAAAATGTATGTAGTTTTCCATTGATTTTACATTCTATAAATGAAACCAAACCACTGGTTGCAAGGATAACGGTGTTTACACCCTGTATTCCTTCCGACAAAACACAAGCGTTTATGCGAGCGCAACTGAACCCGCGCTTTGTCATGGCCATGCTGTCATCATCAATATCTCCAGAAGTTCCGCGTTGCATGAATAAAATGTTGCGTTGTCCGTCTGCAGGACATCGCAACTTAAATACGTGTTGCAAGACTGCCAGGAGGGAGACATCCCGAGCGACCTGTGCGAGCGTATCAGCGAAGAGATGCGATACGAGATGGTAAGAACATGTAAATATCAATCCACACACCCACCTTACGTGACTTTGAGTTTTTTTTATCCTTTTTTTATGTAAGCATACCCATTGCCCGTTTCAGGCGGCAGAAAAATAAGATGCAGGAAATTTAAATCTGATACGTCAGTCACCTCCGCCAAGTACTATGCGAAGATATTCAGCGCACTAAAACAGTTCTTCACTTTGCAGGCCCTAGCCGGCTCTAAATATAAAGGAAGATAATGAACGACACGGACCACACAACACTGTCCAAATTATTTTTTATACATTTTACAGTTTTTGAAATTATTACAGAGTGTTTACCGATAAATATAGTAAATTTGTCAGGTAGGTAATTAAGCTTTATATAATCTGAATATATTTTCTTTGTGTATATTTTATTGTAATTATTTATGTACCACTGTTAATAAAATTTGTTGCGATATTGTTCAGGTTTATTTTTGAGTTATCCTTCTTCCCACGCTATGCGCGTATTTCTCATCCATTCTATCATCTTTTGCAGACAGAAACTGACAAATAAATACATTTATTTATAAAGGATATAAGATTTGCGTGACCATAATATTTAATATACATTTCGTTTCGTCTTTAAACCGAGATGAAATATCACGTGCTAATTTTAGCTACTTAAGTGCCTATATAATAGTGTCTAGTAGGATATTTTTATGTAGATTTCAAATTCTAAGGCCATATCCTAATTTACGCGATCATCGCGATACTCGCTTTCATTCCTCCCTCACACTCATTTGTTCGGAAAACCGGAAGGCGCCTTCTATGGGGACGAAGCTACGCGTTCGGGTTCGCCGAGCAAAATTAACGCGACGATATTAGAACACAGGGTAACAGGAAATCTAGCTCACACATCACCCAATCCTAATTACAACATATTATTATTTGAACAAAAACCTAATCTACAATGGCCAAAATAAAGAAAGAAACCTCCGTCTAGCCGAGACTAGCGCTTCCATTGTTAAATCATTAATTAGGTGTACTCCAACGTTATTTCAGAAACACGTCTCGGGATTCGAGTCACTAAATATATAGGTACAGAAGGCCGATTCTATGCAACGAGTGAAAACAGACGCACGCACACACAGGCCGTGTCCTATATGAAAGTTATCATTGCGTGAATATGCGATCGGTCGCGTGCATATACGAGTTTTTGTTCGGAAAACCGGAAAGCGCCCTCAGTGGGCGCGAGAGAAATCGTTCTAAAAAAAACAGGAAAGAGTATTTATTGGGATTCGCTCAGGAAGATCACAAACAAAGCACACTAGAAGAAACAAAAACTTGAATACTTTTTGCAAATGAGCGGGCTTTTTTAAGGACATCGAATGTTCACCTAGGTCGCGAGCCCTACGTGAACGAATGTCTATATGTGCGTCCATTTTCGCTAGTTGTAAAGAGCCGGCCCACTGTAGTATTCTGTGTCTCTCGGGTACCACGTAACATTGTTCACCTCGTTCGGTGCTACAAATGAAACCGGTGCATGTTGCATGCTAAGCAAGGCCCTAGACACTGACAAGATATCTGAAAGACACGGCCTTACCACGTTATTTACTTATGCAACCCACTGAGCAATCAGCGTTGCTACCTATATGTTCCACAAGCTATTTACAAAATTGCTAACAAATAGGGAAATTTGAATACTATTTCTTATGCTCTAGAATTTTAATCTCAATGAAGAAGTTATAGAAATAATTTTTGTACGCGACGTCAGTGATCGTGTTTCTATATCTACGAAATCCTTATTACAACCGTTTAACCACTCACAAAGTGTTTTTAGAATATTACATAATTACATAATTCCATCGGTTTGATCACACGTAATTGTTACGCTGTTGTTTATTTTAAGAGGAAATAGGGTCGGTCCTCTCCCCATACAAACGCTTTCGCCTGTTTTCTCTCTGGTTTATGACTTTTATTAGAGCAATGATTTTTTAAATAAATATCAACTAGTTCTATGCCCCTATGTTTTCCGTTTTGTTGAAATATTATCTGTAGAAGCACTAGAACCCTCAGAAAATCCTTAAAATTGCCTGTTTAGACCGCTGTCATCAGAGGCCTATTGTACAAATTTGACAAATATTAATGAAAAAAAAAATAGGGGCACAGTAAATATCTTTCTTATTCAATTTATAAAATATCTTTTAAATTGGTCCAATATTGGAGGAGGAAATAGACGAGAGCCGAACCTCGAATTATGACTTTTTGTATGGAGAAAAGACCTTTCCTATTTCCTCTTTTGAAAAGTGGATTTTAACATTTCGGATTTGTTAAAAAATAAATAATTACGTGACGATTAAAGTATGTTTCATTTGTTATCATTATCACAACGCTTACCAAGCTACGGTAACGCAAGTTACGCTTATCAAGGTATTGAGAGATATGTACTTAGTAGGATTATACCGACCAGTTTCACGAATCGCGCACCATAAGGGGTTAAACCGCCTAGCGTTGCTCTATGACGTGATCTAAATTTAATCCTCTAATGTTTTTACAAACCATTTTGGTTTATTGATGTAATGGTAATTCAAAATAATTGGATGGCACAACTCATTCATAAAACTCTAGATCTCTCTGTCCCAGTTTAAGAAACTGAAAAGACGGAATACTACTCACTGCTCAGTATTAGAAATCTAATATAGCGAAGGATGATAAATGAAGGTGGAGCTGGAACATAAGTGAACAGTGGATGGCTTACATATTTGAATAGTGTTCAGTTATTCACGACTAGGGCCGCTAGATTTGTCTGTAAAAATAAAGGACGTCTGCCAAGCGGGTTGTTAATCATTTATGAGGTGAACAATAATCAGAATCATTTTAAAAGATTATTAACTGTTGCTTTATTTATTGATAAAATCGCTCCAAAACATCACAAATGAAAATCTTCATAGAAATTTGAGTGAAGAATGGCATTTCTTGTTAGTCGTTACCTCTCAAGCTATAGGTAAAGCTGCAACACATAATTGCGTAATACACGATCAATCAGAATGGAATCTGTTTGAAAGAAATTTCTAATTCATTGTTACTTATGTTCGAAAAAAAAATCTGCTCATTTTGTTGAACTGTCAAAATTAAACAAATTAGTCATAATCAGTGACGAAAATAAATTACGCAATTAAGTGGATTTCACCTGAAAAAAATACCCGCAGCATCGCCCGATAACTTTTGAGTTACCTGGACAAGAAGTAGGTACATAGACTCCTCTT
The DNA here is from genome assembly GCA_948473465.1 of Lithophane ornitopus. NCBI lineage: Eukaryota > Metazoa > Arthropoda > Insecta > Lepidoptera > Noctuidae > Lithophane > Lithophane ornitopus. Next base: position 11,316,006 of record OX419622.1, on the reverse strand, counting down.
CCGGGTTTTAAGTTACATAAGCAATTTTACGTAGGTACTTACATAGGGTCTCCCTCTCGCACTTTTTATAACGTTAACACTAGACTGTCCAAGTTTAAACAGAAGTTTTGGTTACTGTGTGTGATATATGCACTTACGGTTCAGTTCACTTTGCAATTCTACCCCAGAGCATTGCTCGTGTTTTAATTTATGCAGAATCACGTGAATTGTAACGGATTTTCATTACCCATCTTGTGTCAATCGGACTTTTAAATACCGATAACAATTAAAATTCTATTGTGTCTCGTTAATGACAGTTGAAGATGTAAGAATTGTTTCAGGTTACCCGTGTTCTCTCAATATGTGTGAGTGTAAACATAGGTATTTGAGATTGTGACGACCAAAACATTGTTCTGCATGTTTGGTATTCAGGTGGAGTTTTAGATTACCTACGTTTGGTATGTCATGACAGACAGGCGTAGACGGCGGAGGCGGAGGCTTAGGGCGAATATCACCATTAAAACTGAACGCGATCAGCTGTATCTAAAACGCGTTTAGAGCTGTCAGTGTCAATATTCAACAGAAAATAATGACACTGACAGACCTTGGGGCCTAGACAAAATCCCTTTTCTGTAAGCGTTAACGCCAACGGAAAGATCAAATTGTATGGTGTTGACATTAGCTTTAGAGATGTCACGTGACTGCTGCTGTCAACTCCATACAATTTGATCTTTCCGTTGGCGTTAACGCTTACAGAAAAGGGATTTCGTCTAGGCCCCCTTATACCTAACGCGTTCAGTTTCGTTGGTGAAATTCGCCCTGAGGGTCAGTTCACACCGAGACGCGACGCGACGATGTACACGCGCTGCACAGCACCGCGCATATCAGCGTACTTTGACACGTGTCAACGCTTGCACTGAAATTACACCTTTTCATGAAGTTCGTTATTGTTAAAAAGTGCGGGCAGAGTCGCCTCGCTTCACGTCGCGGTCGGAACCCTAAGACGCATGACCGAAAGTCCTAATGCAAAGTCCCAAGGTCCTAAATCTATTCTTGACTTGTTTATAGTCAAGGTCGATTGAATTAAACTTTTTTTTCTTTCCGGGTCATCTGATAGCGTTTTAGGACTACAGTTCTTCAGAATTTTTAGTCAATCAACTTGGGACTTGAGCAGGTCTTGTTGATACATAGGCATTTTAAAGCTCGCGAATGTATTAGATAAATACCTAAATCACAGTGAGTATACAGGGTTATTGGTTATAAGTCGGCAATCCGTTAAGGCCGTAGGCAGGGGGGGGGGGGGGTTTGGGGGTTCAGACCCCCCCCGAAATGCAAGAAACCAGAATCTCAATCCAAAGATCGACCCCCTAGGGTACCTCCTTATACAGATAATTGTAATCTATTTCGCATAGGTGTACTTTATAATCTACAGTACCAGTAAGAGTATGCTTAAATACTGTATTTTTATCGACTCTGACTTTGTATTGAATCAATTCCTGCAACTTCAGAATGCTCTGAGATATTCTAACCTCCCTCAGCCTCTGCCAGGAGGGGTGCGAAAGTTTTCGAGCTCGCTTCGCTCGTTCTTGCATCCTTTTCTGCATCATCCTTCTCAAACTTTTCTGCATATTAAGTCGATTATGTTACTTCTATTTTTGTATGATCGATCAAAGAGAAAGAAAACGTAACTTATTCGAACCTGGATGCTAAAAATTACGAGCTCGCTTCGCTCGCAATCATTGTTTTAAGATTTCCGAAAAAGAGGAAAATACTCTTCTTTTTTTTAATCTGTATTTACTATTTTTCTACCCTCTCTGAAATCAGAAATAGGTACTTAATTTCTTCAAAAAAAAGTTTGCAATGACCCCCCCCGAAATGAATTCCTGGCTACGGCCCTGATGCCATTGTCAACCATTTTCGAGTAATTTGCCATTTTAGATTTAAAAATGTATGAAATAAAAATAAAATGTCAAATGATACGAAAGATTGACTTGCTTAAGAGTTATTTGATTGTAAATGATTTCTTCTACATCCTCTTAATGTATTGCTGACATATAACCAATAACCCTGAACATAGAGTTCTATTTCACTCATTGAAGGAAACCAGCGTGGCAATATCATATTAGTTACTAGCTTCCGCCCGCGGCTTCGCCCGCGTGTTATGTCGATAAAAAGTAGCCTATGTCCTTCCCCGGGATGCCATCTATCTCCTTGCCAAATTTTATCGTAATCCGTTCAGTGGTTTAGGCGTGAAAAGGTAACATACAGACAGACAGACAGACCGACAGGCAGACAGAGTTACTTTCGAATTTATATTATTAGTATGGATTACGTACGTAGATAAATAGTAGATAAATGGGCATTCCATTTAAATCAGAAATCGGAGTATTAGCATATAAAATTGACGGTGAATGAACACCATTTGTACCCTTCGAGAGTGGTAACTAGTAAAGTCGGAAGTCCTGTTTAAAAAATTGCCTTTCGCTTTACATTGTGGCAATAAATCTGTCGCGACATGCGATAAATTAGAGCCCAGTTACTGACTACACTGGCATTGTTGTGCAAACTACGAATTTGGGATGTCCACAACAACAATGCTGTGTTGACGTTCTTTAGTAAAAACAAAACTGGATTCGGATAAATACGGAAGCTACTCGAAAATGTATCTAGGATTTTCATTTTCTCACTATTTTTCGCCCGCTGCATTTAACATTAATTTACTTATAGCAAAGCTTGATCATATAGGTATTATGAAGCAATATAGGTTAGTCATTAGCCAGTGTAAATTGATCTTATGTGATTGAAACGATGAAACTGAAGCTTCTTAATTGGTGGATTTTTCTTTTTTATTAGGGTTCCGTACCCAAAGGGTAAAACGGGACCCTATTACTAAGGCTCCGCTGTCTGTCTGTCTGTCCGTCTGTCACCAGGCTGTATCGCATGAACCGTTATAGCTAGACAGTTGAAATTTTCACAGTTGATGTATATCTGTTGCCGCTATAACAACAAATACTAAAAAATAGAATAAAATCAATATTTAAGGGGGGAGGGGGAATATTTAACGTGGATTTTTTGCGGTTTTTATAGATAATGGTACGGAACCCTTCGTGCGCGAGTCCGACTCGCACTTGGCCGGTTTTTATGAAGCTGGGGTAAGTATTTTAATTAAACATCAATTTAGACTCAACTAGCTGCGCCCCGTTTGTCGAAAATTAAGTTCAAATCCAAAAAAAACTCTTTAACTTGTCTTCCTAGCCTATTGTAATAACATAATAATGCTTTATTTCGAGAAACTTAGCGTGAACTAATTAGGCCAAGCGCAAACCTTCATGTTGATTAAGCAAGTACCAATGTTAATAGGTATGTACCAAAAGCGTCAGATTACAGTCAGAACGTCACAAACCTGTTACTGTTATATTTTTAGAAATAGTTACCTAATTAACTTACTAAAACTAACTTAAGCATTGCCATACAACGTGGCAATGCCGCCAGTCTCTTGGGTACATTACCAGACGACAGCGATGCTGATGAATATTCCGACGCCATACTTATTTTAGTTTGTAAATAGTTTTAGTTAAGTTAGGATATAATTTTGTTATTTTTCCCGACTACGGTGAAGAAAAAAGGAGGGTTATGATTTTGATCGGTATGAATGTATGTATGTATGTTCATCTGTTCCCTCCTACCGTCTAAACCACTCATCACAATTTGACAAATGACGTATCGTTGGAAGAGTCTTGATCGTCCGCTGGTTATAAATAAAAAATGGCGCCCTCTAAAGGAAATAAAGTCAGGAAGTAAAAAATAATTTTGTTTAATCGTTCCATGTTGGGTATCAAATGAAAGGGCTTAATAAGCACATTTCAAAAATATATAACCCCAAAAGATACATGTCGTACCATGCACAATGAAGGGTTCCGTTAGTTGGGATGAATTTATAAAACAAACTTAACATTGTAGTTGAAAAACTTGTTCTCCGATACAGAATGTATGGGAGAAGATGTTTTTACAACTGCAAATTTAAGTTGGTCGATTATTACTCGGTAACTTGTGGAGCCTACGTAGCGGTGATAGTTTTCCTTTTATTTTCGTTATATATACTAATGCTGTGAATTTTTTCACATATCCAAACCCAACCATTTAGCTGGCAGGGGGGGAGACACTTGGCTCTAACAAAAATTAGCACTTTAAAGCTGAATATTCCGCAAACCGATCCCTAAATCCAAAAATGGTTTTAACAAACTCACATTATTTTTAAACGACCTTTCCAACGATAGCCCACACCATGGGATTGACGAGAAAAAAAATCCATTCCCACTTTACGGGTAAAAAAAAATATTTTTTACGATTTTATTTTACCACTTTGTCGGCGTTTATATGTATATCTATACCAAATTACAGCTTTCTAGTACCTAACAACGGTCTCTCAGCTAAGCCGCGGACAGACGGACAGACGGACATGGCGAAACTATAAGGGTTCCTTGTTGACTACGGAACCCTAAAAAGTATAAACAAGACACCGCAGACAGACAAATTAAAAATCCGGAGTCACACGTAATCTGTTCGATTTATGCCCTAACACGTGTGACTCCGGATTTTTAATTTGTCTGTCTGCGGTGTCTTGTTTATACATTTTTAGTCGTAGTTGGGTTTTAGTTTTTATTACTTTATTATTAATTAAGTAGGATACGTTTTTATTTACGCACATAATAATTTAATCTTAGGTACTTACTTTTAAAATACTCGCAGGAGGAAATTCTCATCCTTTATACCAATTATAATCCTATTACAGTTCCCACAGCTCCGCAAGTTTTACATCCTCTCAGACAGTTTTTATTAACTTTAATAAAACTAAAGGACTATGAAATTACTACTGGTCTGCTAGAAGTTTTAATTAAAACAAAAGACTTCACAGCGCTATGGAGTATCTAAATAACTATGGTCACCGAGGATTTAAGAACTAAATAGAATGAGCCATAATCATCCATACTAATATTACTTATAAATTCGAAAGAAACTCCTGTCGGTATAGATTTCGACAAAATTTGGCAAGGAGATAGACGGCACCCTGGGGAAGGATATAGGCTACTTTTTATTAACATACCACGCGGGTGAAGCCGCGTGCGGAAGCTAGTTTAAATATAAAAGACAGGTAGAAATCATAATTTTATTCGGTATCTCACAGGTCTACCCGTCATGGCATCACAACGTTGCCATGCTCCAACAAGCTCTGTATTTCCAACTCTTCAACACACCACTTGTACGTAGTTTTACCTTCTTCACTATAAATTCATTGTGATAGAAAGGCCTCGCTATTTCGTACCTCATACTCTGCAATAATTGACGTATGATTACAAACCACAAATCGAACAAATTCGCATTCCATAACTAGTACCTAGGTACCTCTAAGTTTACAGGGGTGTTGACTCTCGTATTGACTCTCCAAACACTCAAGTTTTCAAGTAAACATAGATATAACGCATTTCCAACAAACATTTATCATAATATTTTGCTCAGTACAAAGTCAAAAACTGTAGAACAAAGACGATTCTCGGTGAAATATGAAAAAACAATGTCATCTGCTCCTGTTCCACTCAATCACACAAATGGAATAGGTAAATAAATTATAGTCGTAAATAACAGGACTGTATTCTCAATAAAGGAACAAGAAAAGGAATAGATACATATATCACAATCAGCTTTGTTTTAGTAAATGAAGTCTCTGGGGACATCAATCAACTTAATCAAACTGCCACCAGGACGCAACCGAACGTAATTATAAACCTTTGTTTCTCCTGTTTTCCTTATTTATTCCATTTGAAGAACACTAACGACGCAATTAAAAACCATCTGACGTCAGATATTCATAAATAGGTACCTTCACTATGTAAATATTTGGACAAAGAAGAATTTGTTTTTAGTTTAATCTGTCCTTACTTTGGAATTAGTGTTCGAGACAAAATAATTTCTTATGAACTTCCAAGTAACAGCTAAAACTCGGCTTTGTAATTAATTTAAGAGTCTCTGATTTTGTACTTAAACAGGCTGATAATTTATTAATTCCTGCTCCGAGAGAATAGTTAAGAAGATAACTAACGAAATTCAAATAATAGGAGCGGCAGGCGGCGGCAGATCTCTGCTAATTAATCCGGAAGCTGCACTATTAATTAGGGGAGTTTTTCTTCGTCAGAACGAGGATTACAGCCGGCGAGACTAGTAATTGCCAGCGGCGAAGCTTTAACTGTTTTTTATTTAAACGACTCTCCATAACACGATGTCTGCTGCCTGATTTTGATGAGTTGACAACAATTTCTGTTTTACGATGATTCTGACTTTTCGTAAACTCGCTTTGGTATCATGGAATTTCGTAAATTGTTAACTTACCATAACCAAACGCTTCACGCTTTACAAAACAAACTGTGCCCCACATGCATGGACACTAACAAATAGTTCTTTCTCAGCTATTTCAGTAGTTCACTATTACACAAGAGAATGGGACTGCGAATTGTATTTGGGACTTAATTCTACTGTGAAAAGTACAAGTACAGAATATTTTCCAGGTAGAATATTTGAAAAATTATTTCCGTACGTTTGTGTTATGAGTCTCCTTTTTTTTAACCGACTTCTTCAAAAAGGAAGAGGTTCTCAATTCAGCTACAATACCTAGCCTCAAGGGTTATCGTTCGTCAATGACAAAAAATAATGTTAAACAAAACGATGGTGTTGTCATATTTTATAAGGAGCACCTTGATTGTACTATTGAGGAACCAAAGTTTAGCGAGGGCAACTGTTTGATAGCAACACTCCAAAATCAAATTGCAATTATTGCGATATATCGGTCTCCGTCATTTACAAACTTAGACTTGTTCCTTAAATCTCTGAATGATGTTTTAATAAATTACTCTTCCTTCAGAAACATTATAGTAATAGGAGACATCAATATTGCAATTAATCCAGACAAAATTGACCATCATGGTGAGCGTTATCTTACTTTAGCTGCAAGTCACGGTCTGCTGCCTTCGCATACGTTAATCACTAGGCCAGAGAGTAAAACATGTATTGACCATGTACTCCTTAAAACTAAAAATGCTTGCAACACTTTTGTACCAGAAACAACTTTGACTGATCACTACCCGGTTTTACTATGGATGAACTTTAAGAAACCTAAACATTATGCGATAACAACCATTAAAAAAATCGACGAAGATGGCTTAAAAGAGGAAATGTCAAAACTCGACTTCACTCTCGTATACGAATCGAATGATCCAAATTTTTCTCTGGGACATATTGTCTCTTGTCTTCAGGCTGCAATTCATAAACACACTAAAGTTATTACCTTATCAAGTAGAAAGAAGATTATAAAACCTTGGATAACACCAGGATTACTGCGCTGTATGAAAAACAGAGACAAATTGCATACAAAATCAAAACTTTCGCCAGATAACGCTATATTAAAATTGACTTACACACGCTACAGAAATTACTGCAACTCAATACTTAAAAAAGTAAAAAGAGCTTATGAAAAAAACCTTGTCCAATCGGCTCAAAATGACAATAAGAAACTTTGGAAGGTAATAAAAGACGTGACAAACTAGTAGGTACAACTGCTAACTACTCAACTGAACTTCTATCCCTTGATGCCAGTCCGAAACAGTCTCTGGATAAAATAAATGACTGTTTTGTGAATCTTGGTCTCTGGCCGATAATATCCGACATATAAATTCAGACTCAACAGGCACTAGTGCAGATACCAACTCTGATAAGCCTATGGCCCACTGTAATTCTTTTGTAATGGAGGATACTGATGAATATGAGGTAGACCGCCTCATTATTAACTTGAAAACAGATAGTTCAACGGGATTTGACGGGATCAGCAATAAATTTTTTAAAAATTCAAAAACATTTTAGTTCCTCCACTTACCTTTATTTTCAATTCGTGTCTCCAAAATGGAATTTTCCCAGAATCATTAAAGAAGTCTGAAGTCTGCCCTATACATAAAGGTGGGAAAAGAGATTCCATCACCAATTACAGGCCCATATCCATACTCCCTTCTATTTCAAAGCTCCTGGAGAGAAACATCAATAAGAGACTAACTAGATATCTAGAAAACAATAACTTGCTCTCACCCAATCAGTACGGCTTTCGAAATGGCAAATCCACTGAACAAGCGGTAAACAAACTTCTAGGTTATATCAGTGATAATTTGGATAGAAATAGGAAGTGCCTGACCATCTTTTTAGATCTAGCAAAGGCCTTTGACACAATCTCTGTCTCAGTCCTCTTGGCCAAGCTAGAAAGGCTCGGAATCAGAGGCACGCAGTTGAAACTCTTTGAAAGCTACCTTACAAATCGTCGTCAGTGTGTTCGTGTGGGAAACCTTAACAGCACTGACCGTCAAGTCACACACAGGGTTCCACAGGGTAGTATATTAGGGCCAACCTTATTTCTTGTATATATTAACGACCTTACTAACATAATACTTTCCCAGGGCGAAATCATATCTTTTGCGGACGATACAGCACTCCTTTTTTCTGCTGATAACTGGAACGAAGTATTTGATGCCGCTAAATCTGGATTTGATACTGTGAGAAAATGGCTAAATGATAATGTCTTAACATTAAATACCGGCAAGACTAAATACATTTGCTTTAGTATTAGATCAGACTTGGGGATAAACCACGATCATGCCATTATCCCACATGAGTGTACACCGCATGATTCTTGCTCTTGTACTAAACTAGAGCAGGTTGATTCCATCAAATATTTAGGCGTTACTATAGATAAAAATCTTAATTTCAAGGAACACATAAGAATTTTATCCGGACTGGTTCGTAAACTCATATATATCTTTAAAAATCTACGACACATTGCTGATCCTCATATCTTGAAACGAATATACTATGCTCTTTGCCAGTCACTCATAACATATTGTATATCCGTTTGGGGAGGTGCTCCGAAAACTACACTCAAGTCTGTTGAGGTTGCCCAACGTGCAATACTAAAGGTCAGCACCTTTAAACCGATACTTTTCTCTACTGCCTTACTATATCGATTCTGTGGAGTACTAACGGTGAGACAATTATTTATACTGAAAATAATCATTATGCAACACACTTGTACAAATTATGACCCTCAGATTTTGAACACACGTAGAAATTATATGGTTTGTACACAACATAGGTTTTACAGCACTAAATTTAGTACTAAATTCTTTAATTTCCTTGGTCCCTATATCTATAATAAACTTAATAAAATTCTTAATATTTATCCACTCACTACAGATCGTTGCAAGAAAAAGGTATCGGAATACCTACAAGGTCTTACATGTGATGAGACTGAGCAACTACTAATTGTACCAGGATACACAGTAATAATGTTCAATGTTGGCAAAAATTCATTATCTCTAGACAAATATATATACATTTATATTATATACATTTTCACTATATCCGCGTATCTCACTAATTCATGTGTTCACTCATAAAAACCACAAGCACACTCACGAATATACACACCCTCTCACACTCACTCATTCACCATTCGCATCACACAAAGAGAGGTTCAGACCGTTAATTAAACCTTATAAACTATTAATATTCCTTTGTTTTGTAAAATGCTAGCATTTAAGAACTCTAATCTAATGTAACTCGAGGGGATTGGCGCTGTTAGCCGAAATACAGGTTCCTCCTAGTTCGGCTCCAGATGCTAAAACTTTTGTGTACCTACTTTTGTTATAACATAGCACTGTAATGTAATCTAAGTACTGTTTTTATGAAATAAAGCTTATTATTATTATAGTTTTTGAGTTAGCTTCAATATTACGTATTTTTTCCCACTTAGTGTATGTAGATGATATATTGATTGACTCCGTCACTAATAGTTACATAGCAGGTAGTGGTATTCGAATTTGTGTGGGGTAGGTACCACAACTAAAAAGGGAAAAATAAAAACTTTTTATAAAAAAAAACAACCGACTTCCAAAAACAACACAAAAAAGTGAATAATAACTTTAATTTCGGAAGTCGGTGACTTTACTTTTCAATTTTCGTTTTTTGCCACCTACTAAAAAGTTTTTATTTCCGTGAACCTCCTCGTTTTGAAGCTGGATTTTGTGAATGTAGCTATATGCTCCACTTTCTAAAAAATTTTTATGTCGAAAAGCGTATATATGGTTATGTTTATCATTACTTACTTGATTTGAAAATTATAAACTACTAGCTGCTCGCCCCGGCTTCACACAGGTCACACTAAGTACTTATCTACGGCTATTTTACTTACTTATTTTACTTCAACGGAATTTTTTTTACACCTTGGGTTACATTATTGGAGTTTTAGTAAGGAGCCCTAATTTTTTTGACAATATAATGTAGCCTATGTCAGCCGGGAATAGTGTAGCTTCCCAACAGTGAAAGAATTTATCAAATCGGTTCGGTAGTTTCGGAGCCTATTCAATGCAAACAAACAAACAAACAATCAAATCTTTCCTCTTTATAATATTAGTATAGACTAGCTGTTGCCCACGACTTCGTCTGCGATCCAGGGTGAAAAGCAGCTTATGTCCTTGTCGGGGTCATGGTCTCCCAAGTGCAAATTTTGCACATGGGTAGAGCATGACCATCCAAATCCGTTCGGCCGTTTTAGCGTGAAACCGTAACAAAAAAACAAACTCACTTTCGCATTTATAATATTAGGACTTACTTCCAAGACCATCCTAACTAATACTATAAAAATGCGAAAGTGAATTTGTTTGTTACGCTTTCACGGTAAAATGGCTGGACGGATTTGGATAAAATTTGGCACAGGGGTAGACCATGACCCGGAATAGGACATAAGATATTTTGTAGGATCGAGACTTACGCGGGTGAAACCGCGGGGCGCAGCTATAGAAATCTACCGAACACGCCTTTTCCTCAAATCAAAAACCGCTGTAACTCATCAACGAAGCCTTTATTCATCGATCGGCCGTAACGAAGCAATCGCGGAGGGCCATCCGTCAGTAACTCGGGCCCTAATCAAACATCTCCAGGGACTAATGTTCCGTCAGAAACAATTACACTGAGTGAAACGTTCCCAGACGACTCTCAATGTTTTCAGCTATTATCGTCATTCAATCCCTAGACGAAGTGTACAAAAAAACGAAGTGTAGGTATATACCTAGGTAGATTCCATTATTATACGGAAATGAAAAGGCATTGTTTTTAAATGAAGATCTAAGGCTGCCATCAGACGGACTGCTTCGCAGCAACCGCGTGCAGTCGATATATTCAACTGCATGCAGTTGAATACACGCATACTTACTAACACACGCAATACACGCATGCTGTCCATCGCTTACCGCATACAGTTATGCTCCTTGACTAACTGCAAACTAACTGTAAGTATGCGGTTAGCGATGGGCAGCGTGCGTCAACACTACAAGACTGTCGCCGACCGCGTAAAGTTGAAGTCACGACTGTATGCAGTTAATATTGATTTCACACGACTGCAGCCGACCGCGTGAAGTGATATCATGAATCAAAATCAAAACCAAAAGTCATTTATTCAAACTAGGCTGAGAATCAGCACTTTTCGAACGTCATGACTGAACGAAGTCGATGAATATACTGCTATGCAATCCGTCTGATGGCAGCCTTAGATCTATATATGCAACTACTTTAACAACTTCTAGAAAAAGTCAATTTAATATCCGATAATCCTGATTTTGTTTTGAGCAATAGTGGCCCAGTGGTAGTAACGGCCGCGACTGACAAAACGGTGAAGGAGGAAACCGGCATGTCCTAGAACCAAAATTTCGAAGATAATACAATTATATGACATTACCAACCCGCACCGGGCCCGCGTGGTCGAATTCGCGCTAATCCCTCACACCGAGAGGAGACCTGTGGGCTTAAAACAGTCACTTTGGTAGAATCATAATAGGAAAATATTATAAATCATCGTAATATGTCACAAACTGACAATTCATAAGATGATCTACGTGCGATTCATATTACGAAATAATTCATCTGTTTGACAGTTTTCTATGGAGATTCGTAAAATGGTCCACACAATTTGGCTTATGAATTGCTTTTGTGTCAAATAAGAGGAATTGCTAATGACAGCTGGAAATTCAGGTAATGAATCGCTTTTAGAGGAATTGCTAATGTGGCCGTTTTAGGCCCCCTGTATCCCAGCAGTGCGAACATTATAGGCTGTAATGCTTATGTTTAATTTGATATGCAAGTAGTAGTGACAGTGTGAAGACACAATTCCCAACAAGAAGACTTTTGATTTATCATAGTCGTCAGGCAGGTCCACTGAATACCCAAGTTCAATTAACAGAACCATTTTCAAGGATAAAAAAGATTGAATATATTTTTTTATTTTATTAAATTAAACTCGTTTACACCGGATATTGCAATGTTCAGGAGTCTCAAACCTGTTCTGATTGCCACCACAGCCTCCATATACAAAAATCTTGCATTCATTTGCCTCCACGTCGTAATAATACCTTGAAAAACATAAAAATATTGAATTAGTAATCTTACCATTATCACATGCAAGAATTTGACTCGATGTTTTTTTTTGTTTCAGCTGATTTAAATCAGTCCTGAGGTAGATTGTCTCGCATCGCCCATTGGGTTATTCATCCCTAAAAACTAGAAATGTGAACGATGTTAGGCGTGCTCATAGATATAAGAAAGAAGTGTTGTTTGTGAAGTGTGAACAGTTTTTTATATTTCTAGGGGCGTGCTTGCCCTTGTTCGGGTCAAACAGCATATCGGATGCCCCATAGACCGATCGCTACAAGAGTAAATAAAACCAGCCAAGTGCATGTCGAACCATGCACAATGAAGAGTTCCGTAGTTGGGATGAATTTATCCAACAAACTTAACATTGTCCTTGAAAAACTTGTTCCCCGATACAGAATGTATGGGAGAACTTGTTTTTGCAACTGCAAATTTAAGTTGGTCCATTATTACTCGGTAACTTGTGGAGCCTACGTAGCGGTGATAGTTTTCCTTTTAATTTCGTTATATATACCTACTACTGCCGTGAATTTTTTCACATACCCAAAACCAACCATTTACCTCGCACTTGGCTCTAACAAAAATTAGCACTTTAAAGCTTAATATTTCGCAAACGGATCCCTGAATCCAAAAATGGTTTTCACAAACTCACATTATTTTTAAACGACCTTTTCCAGCGATATCCCACACTATGGGATTGACGAGACAAAAAAAAACCATCCCACTTTACGTGTAGGGGAGGTACCCGAAAAAAAATATTTTAACGATTTCTTTTTACCACTTTGTCGGCGTGATTTATATGTATACCCATACCAAATTATAACTTTCTTGTACCAACAGTCTCTGAGCTAAGCCGCGGACAGGCAGACGGACATGGCGAAACTATAAGGGTTCCTTGTTGACTACGGAACCCTAAAAATCAAAAGCTGTTGCCGATTCTTCTGATCTGCAGAGCCGTTTGATTTGTCAAACGGATATCTGGACATCCCAGACTCGAAACTCCTCGATCGGGCTGCTAGGCCAAGCATTGGGTTTTGCTTACCTTTGAATTAAAGCCATACATATTCCAGCATTCGGTTGTAATTTACAATAAGTTTCTTTTGTAGTGTCTTTTAAAGTCATGTATATGGAGCCTGAAATAATAATTTTATGAAGTAAAAGTTAACACATGCTAAATATTTGGCTGTTTCTACATATTATACTTAGTACCCTAATGATAATCTTATGCCTGGAGTCGGACTCCACACAATCCACGTATAGTACCTACTAGTAGACGCATGAAGTCCAATCCAGTGACGCGGCATCGGACAAACCCAATAGTGAAGGTTCTGTCATACTCAAGAGATGTGCCAGCCCTCCAGTAGCATGCAAAAGTAGGTATAAAATCACCTTATTATGGATATTCCCCCTAATAACGGTATTTTTCAGAAGATATCTGATCTGGTCCGATAAATCTTTTCCCTATGGCATTTAGATTAGTTTCAAGTAAAATATTATGTTTTACATTTAGTATTAAGTACGTACATAAATGTGTCTAAATCATACCTTTACAATGGCGTTCACATTTTTCTATCGTTTGGAAATTGTTCATATTCCCCTCGCACCCGGAGAACATGAACATTTTACAGGAGTCCAGCTGCGCGTCGTAATAGTAACTGTAAACAGGTTTGCTTCACATTAGACTTAATAATGAATAATATAGGCTAAGATGGATTTATCAATACATATTCTAACTTTATCTAACTAAAACAAATAACTCACTTTTGTGTCATCGGGCCTTTTCTCCTGCAAAACAATATAAAATTAAATGATTATATCTAACTAATATTATAAACGCGAAATTGAGTTTGCTTTTGCGTTTATAATATTAGTTAGATTAGATTGAAAAACCGATTATTAATCTCGAGTAAAAATAACGAACTTACATTCCTGAACATTTACCGGTTTTATGTTGTAACTGGCAAGAGAAATCCCATTCCCATACATCCACGTTACCTAAGAATTAAGAGAAACAAAATAAAGAAAAGATCGAGTGGTTAAACTTGAAAGAGACCAGCATTGCTATTCTGTAACCATCTCACCGTGAAAACTAAGGTGAACTAGCTTGAAGTGAACTGTCACTGCCTTTGAATCGATGACAATGACAGCTCACTCCACGCTCATTACACCTAAGTTTTCACGGTGAGATAGCTACAGAATAGAAATGCTGCAATCTTATTGCTTAACATAATTTCAGCCACTATTCGAGGGTTTAATAAAAACTTTTTACAAAAAAAAAAGCGACTTCCAAAAAAAAACACTCAAAACTGAAAAATAACTTTAATTTCGGAAGTCGGTGCCTTTGCTTTTCAATTTCCGTTTTTCGCCACCGACTTCAAAAATTAAACTTCAGAAAAAAAAAACATACGGACGAATTGAGAACCTCCTCCTTTTTGAAGAAGTCGGTTAAAAAAAATCGAATCGTAAATGATAAAAAGTGTCGTTACCATGGCGTCATAACCACATAAGGTGACCACTGAGACTTAGACCCATTTCCAAGAGTCGAAAGCCAACATTTTATATAATGATAAAAATGATTATCATGATGGTATGGATAGAAAGGGAAGATTACTAAGATGAAGAGTATATTTATTATTAATTGGTAAAACTTTTTATTAAGAGGTAAAACTGCGTCGACTCCAAATAAAAATATTTCATTGAAAGGGCAGGAAAATGAGTATGGTTATCATGATGATACTAACTTCGTCTCTGAGGCCCTCTAACTCGGAACAAGTCATACGGAGTGCTTGAGAACTCTTGAACGGGCTCAACATGTATTCTTTGATACAAACTGGTTGGTTTAGGTGACGCACTACCACGAACTTTAGCTGTAGTCAAAGTAGTTTTAGTAACAAGGGAAGAAGTTTCTTCTGACGATGAAAAACTCGCACAGAACACCACCACCCCGAATATTATGACAGTGTTATAAACACCTTCCATTTTTAATATGAATTTCAGTGTTTTATTAACTTTGTTACAGGTACTCCGATGTGAAATAAATGTTAGGTAAGCACAGAATTTATATCGCTATAAACCATTTATCGCGCGGGCACAGTGAAATCATACGTTTTTGCATTTATTTATGTACCTACTTTTTACCTAAGTGCATTTCTAAAGCGAGAGCGGAAGGCAATTGGTAACTGATGGATTTTATAACATGCAATGCTTTAGAATAAGTAGTAGTTCCCTACGCAAATAGGTATGCACGTAGGCTAGGTATGACACAATATCTAAATGCAGTTGCAGTGCACTCTGGTATGCCGTACTAATAACTATCAAGTAGGGGAAATGTGTACAAGATGATCCGTTGAGGTGAGATGATCCTTGTTTATTGCAACGAAACTATTAGCGACATCTAGTTGTTTTCAATGGTAAAACGTAGTGTCCGATATTCCCGAGCCACAGTCAATCGTAATGGCGTCGTGGGTGACAAGCAAATTTTTAGTGAAGAAAAACAAAAATTGCGTGACTTTTATCTAAGGTAAGGTTGACTTTGAGTTTATGTCAAATGTGATCTAGGTAGTCTATTGTAAAGGCTGTTATATTAGTAGCTTTGTTTATTGCTCTATTTTGTTTTTTAGTGGCGTGGCATTGGCGTGGTAACAGTTTTTAAGATATAGGTTATTTTATCGAACATTGAATAAAAACATTGGTGGTGGGGCGAGATGATTATGTTACCATTGTGTATGATAATAGATTATGTTTTAATTAATTATTTTTTTCTAACAAATATGACTTAATTAATAGCTATGGACAAAGTAGTAATAGGCTTGTATTAATTTTATCGATTTCAATTAATAACAATAAGTATTGTATCTTGTTTTAGACTATGCCTCATCATTCTATCATAAAAACACCATCAAAAAAAAGAATAAAACACCATCACCAACCCCTACAAATGATGGGAATTTCTCAGTTCGCAGGCCTTTGTCGCCAATGCCATCTACGAGCTACGCACGCAACTCAAGTGTATCGCCACCCATCCTTGACGATAGCCAACGTGAACTTTTTAATGTTACACCGGCCCAGATTCATCCATTGCCAAAGATTGTAGGCAGAAGAAGTCATCTGAAGAGAAAACGAATAGACACGTCGATTCTAACTAGCACGCCATACAAAAATTATTTAGAGGAAGAAAGAAATAAAAAGACTGATAAAGAAAATAGAAAAACTCAAAAAGAACTCAATGTAAAAAAAAAAAAACATCCTAAAAAGAAAGGGAAAGGAGTAGGCAAAGGTATGTCAAATAAAAGGAAGAAGACTAATATTGTGTCAGAGTCATCCGAAGAAGAAGAAGACGACGCAGAATGTCTATTCTGCACGGAAACATTTTCCAAAGATAACAGGGCAGGGGCGAGGGATGGATAAAATGTTGTTTATGCCAAAGACGGGGTCATGAAGCTTGTGCAGGGATAGATAGCGATGATCCTGATGAATTTACATGTGATTTGCAACAACTCCAGGAAAGCGACGTATAGGCCTATAAAAATATATATTTTTTGAGTTTCATTTTGATTGTTTAATTGGTAAAGATATAAGAAATGTTATTTCTTTACTATGGATATGTGTTGATGATTATGGATAGTGAGATTTGTTATTTCAATTATTTTAGAAGAATATTATATAATTTTGTTCAACCTTTACATAACGATTGATCTCATATGTTACCTATTAGTGATATTGAGACTGAATATTAATTAATAAGACTGGCTCATTCTACCTAATTTAGGTCTGTACTATATTTTATTTCATAATTAAGCAAACTCTGTTATGTTCTTTTTTATTTAATTCTGCCAAAACCTAGCAAATTCCCAAAATAATAATCAAGTCAATGCAGATGTTAAAACGTTTATTCACATTTAATTGTGTCACTGACACTGTCTACCCGTTGTCATACTCAAAATGCTTTTTTTTTAGATCTAATAATATTCTAATTCATTTTTTTTTAAACACTACCAAAGAATCATCTTGGACACCCTGGTGTCCAAGTTAATGCAGATGTTAAAACGTTTATTCACATTAAATGTATCTGTCTACCCGTTGTCATACTCAAGATGATCCCTACGGTAGGGGCAAGATGATCCTAGGAATCATGTTTGGCATTAACTTGATTATCGTATTAACTACAAGCATTCTCCCTTAAGTGGATCATCTCGTACACCTTTCCCCTACCTACATACATGTACACGGTACATTCGAACTCCACCAGAATATCCAGACGATCCACTACGCAATCGCGCGGCAGAATGGTTACGATAATTATTTCTCCGTTACCAGCACACAATGCAACGTTTGATCGGCAAGCTGAATGTTTGTTGATCTAATGGCATTTTCAATTTGCATTCAAATTCCTGAGCTCGCATTGCTGAGCTCCGCGGGAGGGCGGCGGGATGCCGACAACGTTGGATACTCGAATGCTCCAATGCCCGAATCGGATTAACGCTAACGACGCACCATTCTGTATGACCGCCGCAGTCGACCGCATTCCCGCCGTGTCCTGTGCGACACTGATAAACTGTTGCAGTGGGATCCCTAGCATCCACACATTAAATTCCCGTGCATGCCTGACCGATTTATCACTTTAATAAAAATCAGGACACATACGAGGATGCCACGCATGAGGAATGGCTGCAATAAGGTATGCCCCACGTTGCGATGTGCTTGCAGACACCTGAAACCTTTGCAGCTAAAAACTCCCTCACTAACGAATAATAGCTTTTCCTTATCACACATTTATTTACACATTTAAAATATTAAGGACAAATATGTAGGTAACATGCCTATAAAGGTATTTAAAAATACTGCCTTGTTTGAACTAGACGGTTTTATAAAGGGTTGTACAAGGCAGTAATGCTGGGGCTACAATGGTGCCGATTCTCTTGTACACCGAACTAAACTAACTAAACTATCACTAAAATTCCTTACTTTTGACTATGGGAATCTTGGAGCTATTCTGCCAAATAAATTCTCTAAATTTAAAACTTAATTTGACACAACTAAAATCGAATTTGACAACCGCGCGCCTCCACTTGGTACTTGTTTTCCCTACCCCATGTTTTTTTTTAGAGCCAGAGGCGCGCATGCACGGCAACCTCGACGTGTTTTTAATGGAATTTTTCAGTTTTTGTATGGAAAATAACGAAAAAAAAAAAAGAATTACCAACATGTTGACAATTAGGGATTTAAGGGACTCCTAAAGGGGGTAGAAATTTTCATTATTTTTGCGATAGGACACACCGTTTTCGAGAAATAAGCAAAAGAAAAAAAAAAAATACAGTACTGTTTTTTCTAACTGAAGTCGAAATGTTGGTTTGAATTTTAGTTCATGACATCTAATTTTATGCCACACATTTTTTATCGCGATTAAATATAGTCAGATTTAGTTAGAGGATTTTAGATATAGGACAAAATTTTAGTTTTAATCGTCTAATTCAGAATAGCATTTTCACTAAACTAATCTCAGTGCCATCTTAGTGCTGTCAAACTAAATTATAGTTAAGTTGTGTTATTTAAAGTCTATTTCAGAATGAGTTTGATCGTTTGACAGGACTAAACTAAATTTTTGTGATTTTTAGTTTAGTTTAGAGAATTTTGTGACAAGAGAATCGGCACCTATGTTAATGTAAAGCAATGTGATGTGGAAAATGTTGTTGTTTAGGGAGATCTATAGAAGTCTTGAATAGTCTTGCTTAAGTTTCTCCTACCATCAATTCACTATCAGTGATAGACTAGTGGTGTGACAGTCGGACTGCCAAGTCATAGGTCTTGAGTTCGAACCCAAGCCACGCACCTCTGACTTTTAGGATTCATATGCGTATTGAATTACACAAAAGCATGTACGTAAACACAAAAGCTTCGGTCACCATGGGCGTTCCGCAGGGTTCAATTCTAGGTCCTTTCTTATTTCTCATTTATATTAATGACTTGCCTTACCACATAAGGGATAATCACAAGATCGTATTATTCGCAGATGATACTTCCCTCATTTTTAAAATAAAACGTCAGTTAGTCAACTTTGAACAAGTTAACGATGCACTCTCTAAAGTGGTGCATTGGTTTAATGTAAATAATCTTCTCCTGAATGAGAAAAAGACTAAACTCATTAAATTTTCAACGCCAAATGTCAGGCAGCTATCTACCAATGTTAAAGTTAATGGAATAGAGTTGGACCCCGTTGAGTCGACAGTTTTTCTTGGAATAACCATTGACGGTAAATTACAATGGGGCCCACACATAGAAAAATTGGGCTTAGTTCGGCCGCCTACGCCGTTAAAAAAATTAGACAGATAATTGACATAGATACAGCCAGAATTGTTTATTTTAGTTATTTTCATAGTCTTCTGTCTTATGGGATTCTTCTCTGGGGAGCCTGTGCGGACATTAATGCTATCTTTGTTTTACAGAAAAGGGCTATTCGAGCCATTTACAACCTAGGTCCAAGGGATTCCCTTCGAGAAAAATTCAGAGAAATAGATATTCTGACTGTAGCCTCACAATATATATTTGAAAACCTATTGTATGTACACAAAAATATATCTAATTTTAAGAAAATGTCCGATATTCATAGTTTAAATACCAGGAATAAACACAATCTTGCTGTACATCGCACTCGTCTCCACAGAGTAGGCAACTCGTTCATGGGTCAAAGTATACGCTTTTATAACAAACTTCCCATTGACATTCGAAACTTACCCATTAAACGATTTAAAAGCTGCATTAAAACCAAACTTTGTAGAAAAGGGTACTATAAAATTTCAGATTATTTAGAAGACAAAAAAGCATGGGATTGAGCTGCTCGCTCTGCTAAGCATTGTAACATTTTGAATAATATGGAAAATCATCAAAGTATATCAACCAGTTTTATTTACAAATTGACATTATTGAATATTCTATACAAAATACATGATTACTTTGTAAAGTATTTTATTATTGTGAATGTGAAGACTATGTGAATTTTTTTAATTTTTTTTTTCGTTCTCAGTTAACTCTATCAATGGTCTGGCAATTTGAGAATTTTATGCGGCCTACCCAAATGTCCTTTCTTTGGTATTGTTCGTCGAGTCGCTGAGCTCCTTAAGTTCTGAGTTGAGCTCCGCCATTACTGACAAATGCTTGCACTGACTGGACAGGTCCACTCAAATCTGTGTGGTTCGTGACGTGACGATCAATGACGTGTAAAAGTGATTCCAATATCCTATTTACAGAATAAACAATTTCATTTCATTTCATTTCATTTCAATGAAAATAGAAGACTTCTCGATATCGATGATAACTTCAGAATCTGTAGTTGCAAAAGTTGCAAACAAGTAGGTACCTATGTCATGTTATAGTCAATAGTAATTTAGCTGGGTCAGCTGCAGTGGTTCGGGGGCTCAATAAACATCTTAGAAAGTAGGGGTAGGTTGGAATACCCATGTTGGTGGTGTGATACTCCCTGGCCGCGCCACAGTGGAAAATTAAAAAGACATGTTTCTAGATAATTTGTACGCTAAATGTACTATACGGAACGTGTAATGAAAATAATTGTACCTCAACGAATAATGAAATATAATGAAGTTTATGTGGCGCGGCTGGGGAGTATACTCCCTGGCCGCGCCACCATGGTTCTTGTTAACTACTAGGCGCACCCGAATATAGTAAACACTAAATAAATTTACGCAATACGTACTCCTCCGTACGCTATAGAGAGATTCGAAAATTTAATTACTTTAGAAATGATAGCCTTGCGTATATGTGGCGCGGCTGGGGAGTATACTCCATGGCCGCGCCACCATGGTGTTTGTAAAAACTACTAGGCGCACCTGGACATGGTATACACTAAATAAATGTACGCAATACGTACTCCTCCGTACGCTATAGAGAGATTCGGAAATTTAATTACTTTAGAAATGATAGCCTTGCGTATGTGGCGCGGCCAGGGATTATGCTCCCTGGCCGCGCCTCATTCGCCGCAATCGAGTTAAATACATTAAAAAAAAAAAAAACACACAGACGAATTGAGAACCTCCTCCTTTTTGAAGAAGTCGGTTAAAAAACAAAAGGCCCACATTTTCATGTGTTACATTCACGTTTCTTGAATTGGTTGAAAGTCAAAACGTTAGAGAAACCTAATATACCTACTCACTATTTTTTATCGCAGTAGAATTTTAAAAACTGTTTTTTTTAAATGTAAAGCAGCATGAAATGAAACGTCAGATTGTTGATTTTAGTTTTAAATTTTGTCGCTTGTGGCTCTGTGTCCTAACAACAGTAATGGCGTGCAAAACAGTTTTTTTTTTTTAACATAAAGCTTTCGTATAGAGTCATATAAAATTCTGTCCTAAAAATACTAAATAGACAAGCAAATGGGACCACCTTGGAAGAAGTGCTCGCTGGCTGCTGCCGCGGCACACTTTGTTTAGTGTAATTTTAGATGTCATGTAAAAGTAGCAGTAATAACGACTTTCGTTGCTGACTGTACCTAATAAAAAGTACCTACCAACTTCTTATCTTCTTCTTGAAGGTCAATTATTCTTGTAAAACATTTACATTCGTATTGTGATGCATATTTCTAGCACTTATACGCAACCATCGCACTGAGATAATACCATGTACTTCTAATTTTGTAGGCCACATCTAGTAAGTACAAAGATCAGCAAGTCTGTTGAGTCCGCTGGTTGTTTTCTCTTAAGATATTACGTTTTTCCGTAATATTGTTACACTTTTGGGTAGTACATATTGCGTACTTTTATTTAGTGCATACCATGCCCAGGTACGCCTAATAACTCTTTGTGGCGCGGCCATAGGGAGCATACCCCCTGGCCGCGCCACATACGCAAGGCTATCATTTCAAAAGTAATTAAATTTCCGAATCTCTCTACCTATAGCGTACGGAGGAGTACGTATTGCGTACATTTATTTGGTGTTTACTATATTCGGGTGCGCCTAGTAGTTAACAAGAACCATGGTGGCGCGGCCAGGGAGTATACTCCCCAGCCGCGCCACATAAACTTCATTATATTTCATTATTCGTTGAGGTACAATTATTTTCATTACACGTTCCGTATAGTTATATGTATAGTAGCATTTAGCGTACAAATTATCTAGAAACATGTCTTTTTAATTTTCCACTGTGGCGCGGCCAGGGAGTATCACACATTTTGGTGAGGTTACAGGGACGCCATGTAGAAGTTTAGACTTTTGGAAGCATTCTGCTGGTCTCATTTGTGACATGTGACATGCGTGAAGCTAAGAGAATGTTTAAATCTCGCTCGAAATGGTGTCAAGTGTAAAAATAAGGAAGACCCAACGATCACTAATAAAGAACTAGATACACAATCCCATGCAAAAGTTTTAAATATGAAACTCCATACTTATTTTGCGTCCTAGAAGTGTGATTTTTTCATTTTTTTAACGAGCACTGATGCATTTTTACAGTCGGAGCGTTCGAATGCTACTAAATGAAAACGAGACCCAAATGTTCAAGCGGGTCCACATTTGGTGAGGATACTTTTTATTGCTGATTGTGTATCTAGTTCTTTATTAGTGATCGATGGGAAGACCAAATAAAAATTCATATTTTGGCTTCACAACATTCAGGCAATGATTTTCGCTCTTTTGGAAACATACCAACAGGCTGAGCAGTAAACCTGACCCCTTAGTTTGTGTCTGTCAATAGCGAGAGGGATCCCGTAGGCATTGGTGCCGATTCTGTTGTTCACAAACTAAACAAAATTTAAGTTCAGTGCATGTTTTTCTTTCCATTTTAAGAAAAGTACAAAAGATAAATTTCAGTTTAGTCCTGTCACTACTCCCTATATGTTTAGACGCGATTAAAAACTTGCCTACTAAAATTACGTCAATTTACGTCAGGCGCTGATTAATTTGACAGGATTAAATTAAAATGTATCTTCTGTCCTTTTCTTAATGAAATAGAAAGAAAAAGATGCACTGAACTTAGTTAGCAAGTTTAGTTTGTGAACAACAGAATCGGCACCATTGCTGAACTTTTAGGGAACACTTTAGGATAAAGTCACCACTACCTGGGTCCCTGCGTATCCTAACCTGATGTTATTGACCGTGGTGACCTTGTAACGAGATTCACAGCCATAGACGTTAAACCTGTGTTATTAACAGTATGTCAAGAGGCAAGTCTACAGATTACGATGATCTGAGCATCGGCCCCTCATTTACCAAAAGTATTAGCAATATTGTTTTACAACTTCTGTGTGTTTGTTACTTGTTAATCCTACTTCCTACTAATATTATAAATGTGAAAGTTTGTGTGTTTGTGTGTTTGGATGTTTGTTACTCAATCACGCAAAAACGGCTGAATGGATTTGGATGAAATTTGGCAAACAGATAGTTTATAACCTGGATTAACACATAGTATACTTTTTATCCCGATATTCCCACGGGATCGAGACTTACGCGGGTGAAACCGCGGGGCGCAGCTAGTTAAATATAAAATATGTAGGCAGCAACTACGTACCTAATAATCTTCATAAAATGAATAATTTCCCAGGACCATAATAATATCTGCATTTGAAACAATGAGTCCCCATCACAATCTCTTTTGATGTTGCTTAGCATTCCCCGAGGAGAATCCTAATGAGAAATGTAATTCGAGAAAGCAGATAGCTCTTCACAAAGCTTTTTAAATGTACAATTCCGAGCTGTAGGATTAATTACTATAGTTTTTCATCCCGTCTAGTCCGTCGTCGGTCGAGGGAAGGTAGGATTACGAGTGGATTCAGCCGACGACGATTAATAATTAATTGTCATTACGGTTATAGCTGCAAAGCCAATTGCCTCTCGGCTTAGCAGGATTATATAATCTTTGGGCCTGCATGAAGTAGCAAACATATTTTTTCAGAACCTGATAGTACTTACTCACTCACTCAGTCGTTAGTAAGTTTGAATGATTGATGTTTGTTGTTTGATGAATTTCATAATATTCAGCTAACATCCGATAGTTTACGACTACATAACTACTTATGTGTTCATTGTCGCTGGGACATACCTAACTCTAGTTATAGTTACCAATATATAAGTACAGGTAGGTAGCGTAACTAGGATACCTACCTAAATTTAATTTGAAATAAGATTAGACATGTAAACAATTGTGTGATAATGAAATGTGAATGAAACTATTGAATATGTCAATATAAGTAGTAGGTAGGTATACCTACCTATACCTACTTACCTAAGTGAAGTGAAATTTATTGAATATGTTAGTTCTAACAGGTACCTGGTACCTACTGTAAATTGTCACACTCTTGTATGTATTCCGAGATCTACTTACCTCATTCTTGTTTGGTCCTTTGTAAAGTTAAAAGTACCACTATTTGGCTGAATTCGGCTGCTTCTTTAATTCAATTCCATTCCATTATATCAATGTCAGTCAGTCAGCCTTACCGAAAAACCAACAAAATTTAGTTTAATGAAAGAGCGCCCTTAATTCCAGCATAATATAATGTAAAAACAGCGACGGTAGCAAAATAAAAACAGACAGGGACTCGCATAAAAATTCAATCATTTCGAAAGCTTCGCCAAGATTTGTAGGCCGAAGCCGGAGAGGATTTAAATGAAATTACGACATTGTTCCGACGGGCGTCGATGGACGTCCTAACGCTTGTAAATTATAAATTAAAAATATATAAATCGCTTAGATTTATGTGCTTTGTTTTACGTGCTGTAATTAATGCTATTTGTTAAGCGTAAAATTCATTTAATCCTGGGAAATCCAATACAGATAAAGGTGTTACCTACCTTTATTTTTTTAATTGAAATTAATTAAGCATGTCCGCTGGTTTACCGGAATATTGAAAAAAAAATTATGTAGATAGGTACTTACCTACTTTAATTAATCTGTTGTTTAGTCCTGAATGCAATATGCATGCCATGATGCTAGTTCTTTACCTACCTTGATTAGGTCACCTAGGTAGGTAACTTTACACACCTATGTAAGTAGGTGGGTAGTATATTATCATTACGAGTGCCTACCTTATGTAAGTACCTACACCTAAAATAGGTCGTTTTAGGATAGACAGAACCTTAAGTGAGTATTTTATTCTAGTCTAATAAAATACCTAAAATAAAAAAGGTATTCACAGCATCCCTTTAGATCATAGATCAATGCTTTAGGTGGCCCTACTGTGGTTTTATTTAACACAGACTCTTATCGTAATGCCTCAACGGAAACGCCTCCCTATTACTTATTTTTGTAGGCAAGCCTAAAAGCCTTTTACCGTGAAATGATATACGGCTTCCAATATCCTAAAATATCGGACGCATCTCGCGTTGATTGATCCCAATCGTCTATTTAATCGGAAGC
The DNA here is from genome assembly GCA_948473465.1 of Lithophane ornitopus. Classification (NCBI taxonomy): domain Eukaryota; kingdom Metazoa; phylum Arthropoda; class Insecta; order Lepidoptera; family Noctuidae; genus Lithophane; species Lithophane ornitopus. Next base: position 11,290,163 of record OX419622.1, on the reverse strand, counting down.
GCGTGAAAGCGAGATATTTTGTTACTTAGGTGTATTTTTGTAGATAGGTAGGTTACGAATATTCTAGTCTCAGACCAAATAAAAATCCAATACAGAGCGCTGCGAACAATATAGTGAAGCATGCCAACTACACCTCCGCTCTGTGCATCTGTGCATATCTACACGCTCATACACACACATTTACAAACATTTAAAATCAAACTACACCTCACTAACCGCCTGGCCATGGGACAGGCGAGGCGGCGCGAATTGCGGTGCGGCAAAACAAGCGGCACGGAATGAAGCCACGGGAAGAGCGTTCGCCGCCGCGATTAATATAGACCCGAGATAAGTTATCTCGATATTGCTTGGAGAGTAGGTTGTTTATTTTTGGAAGTGATTGTGTATTTATTATTTAAATTAAAGTCGGGGTATGGACGGAAAATTTCACAAGAAGAACTTGTTGGGCTTCTATCAGGGACTTGAAACGTTATCAAATAACGTTAAAATACCGTTACAATCCGTTCCAGTAGCGATAATTTCTACTGTTCCACTCGGATCGTAACTAAATTAATAGTTGATGTCGTTCCGATAGATTTTCGTAATATTGCCAAGAAATTAGTTCGTAAACGCTTACTGGAACTATACCTAACGTATTACGTCCTAACGTTATCATACCTCATACCCCTAATTTGAGTAAAGTTTCAAGTTCCTGGCTTCTATACTATCCGTGGGTGTGGCATGCGCCTAGCGCTGCCAACCATACTATTAAAAACAGTATTATACTTTATTTCAATAAAAATAAAGTAAGTATTCAAAAATACTTTTTTCGCGTGTAAACAGAACCATTAATAAAATTTGTAAGAACCATCAATAAAAACCATTAATAAAAATTAAAGTTATAAAAACTAAAACCCAACTACGACTAAAAAGGTATAAACAAGACACCACAGACACACAAATTAAAAATCCGGAGTCAACACGTCGTGTTAGGGCGGGCATAAATCGAAAAGATTACGTGTGACTCCTAAAGTAAAGTCTAATAGTAGATTATGCACTAAGGGGATAAAGTAGTGTCTTATGTAGCGGGCGCCGTATTGAATCCCGAGCAAAACGAAGGATTCTAGCGTTAACTCCCGAGCAAAGCGAGGGAGTTAAGACAAGAATCCTGAGTGCAGCGTGAGATTCAAGTTCTCCCAAGACGAAGGCACCTTTATCCCCGAGGAGAATACTCTACTTTTCACACCATCTACGAGACAATAAAAATCATTAGTACTAGAATCCAAGTATTTATTACGACGATAGGACGATGTCCTTCCGATTTCCTTTTTAAAAATGCCAGTAATTTGGTGTATGTATTAATTTGTAAGTATAGGTACTGTTGTTGTAATATACTGATTCAGATACAGACTTGATGCCCTTTATAGTTTTCCATTTGTAAAAATCGACGTAGGCTTTAATGTACGATTCCTTGGACTTTTCTGGGAGTAGATTGTTGGCAATGCCAATGGCTTCGGATTTAATGTTATGCTTGAGTCGGTAGGCGTTAAACAGTAACTAGGCGTATTTCACGTTGAATTTATGCCCAAGAATTGCTTCCCTACTGCTTCTATTCGCTGTTTATTCTTAAACAATTGCTTCCATCTTATTCAAGAAGAAAAAAATCATTGTAAGGGTGGCCGTTCCTTCTGATGTCAGGACGGCCGGTCACTGAATCGTAGTGTCCCTGATAAATATAATTATTGAAATTCACGGTGGCCATTAATTACTTCCTGTTTGCTTCTCTCAATGTTTTACAACGATAATAATGTAACTATCACGGCAGTACAGATATCGACAAAAGTGTTGTTTATCAATATTTTTTGCGCCTGACAAAAAATAAAGCAACAATTCTTATTTAACATTGCAGTTATGCTTGAGTAGGCGTTAAATCTATCGTATTGTACAGTCAGCGTCAAATAGTTAGTGACACTCAGGGTATCCAAATAAATAGACGCAACCAAAAAGTCAATAATATCGGTACAAACAAAGTTTTCATATTGTTGTCAACAATATATTCGCTCAAAAGGTCGAGACGTTTAAAATGTCTTAAAGATCGGTACAGTCAAACCGCCATAAATATGGTTACAGTCATCTCGCCAATGGTATCCAAGCATTACAAGTGTTCAAAAATATGGAACACATTAGAAAAATAAACCTTACTGCTTTAAATTTTAAATATTATTTCTCACGTCAGCATTTCACAAAATGAAAGTGATAGAAACTTCTGCTGTCCTTTTCATTTTAAGCATGACGTCATAGAAATGTCTTTTGTTTTGTAAATAATTTCGTGCATAGCCGTTTACGATACTTATATGTGCTTATATTTGAAGCAATAAATAGCTGACTGGAAATAGATGTAAACCTCATTGATAATGATTATGTGTATCTATATATCTTATAGAGCAAGAGTGCTTATCTATGATTCAATATCATGTTCATGTCACTTATTAATACGAAATTATTTCGTATTGAATTTAACTTTTGTACCTATTGATTAAAATGAGCAGGGTGCGAACGTACGTGGTGCTGATTAATTGTCGAAAAGTATCCCGTATGTTTATGGAACATACGTCATGACGAATTAAACGATAGAATTGACTTCGTACAATCTCTGCGTATACCCAATAACATCGCTGTCTTTTCTTTCATTCTTTTGACAAAAGAATTGCTAATAGAAATTCGTCATCGCCATTCTTTTTAAATTATTTTTTATTTCATGCGTTCAAGCGTTCTTCGATACAATCGCCACAAGCTCTGGCACACGAGAGCGTAGAAACCGAATACAATCAAACGCCTGTATGCGAAACTCGTCCGATCGTGTTTCTGAATTAGAGAATCTGAAAAGGTACCTGACGTGTGCGGCCGCCCTTACATGCTAGTTTATTTTTCTATGTGTTCCATATTTTTGAACACTTATAGATAATGCTTGGATACCATTGGCGGGATGACTGTCACCATATTTATGGCGGTTTGACTGAACCGATCTTAATTAAGACATTTCAAACGTCTCGACCTTTTGAGCGAATATATTGTTGACAATAATAAGGAAACTTTGTTTGTACCGATATTATTGACTTTTTGGTTGCGTCTATTTATTTCGATACCCTGAGTGTCACTAACTATTTGACGCTGTCTGTACCGGTGGCCTACAGATAAGTATTATGTTATTAAAAAGAAGTGCCTAAGTATGCCCTAAGTAGGGAAACAATTCTTGGGCATAAATTCAACGTGAAATACGCCTAGTTACCGTTTAACGCCTACCGACTCAAGCATAACTGCAATGTTAAATAAGAGATTTGCTTTATTTTATTGATTTGCACTTTTGTCGATATCTTTATTGCCGTGGTAGTTACATTATTATCCTTGTAAAACATTGAGAGAAGCAAACGGGAAATAATTAATGGCCACCGTGAATTTCAATAATTCTATTTATCAGGGACACTACCACTCGGTGAGCGGCCGTCCTGACATCAGAATGAACAGTCACCCTTACAATGTTTTTTTTCTTCTTGAATACGATGGAAGCAATTGTTTGAGAATAGGAAGCAAATAGAAGCAATAGGGAAGCAATTCTTGGGCATAAATTCAACGTGAAATACGCCTAGTGACCGTTCATCCTGACGGAGACATTTCTGTGAATTAAAACTCTTATGAACAAATGACTTGTGAGCGTCAAGATGACGGGATCAAGCCCCCAATTTAAATTTATCACATTTAAGTGTTTCTACTACATATGTACTAATTGTACCCTAAACAAGACATTTGTACCTCTAAAGGTAAAGGAAGTATGTCAAGACTTCCCTGGTCCCGCCACTTTGACGTCAAAGTGGCGGGACCTTCTGGAAGCGCTACTCAGAGGCGGGTACTTCACACCTGAAGACTTAGTACTACATATGTACAGGTATATACTCAATTTTCAATACAATTGTAAGTGCCAAATTAAAGTTATTTAATTAAAACATTGGTCCCGCCAATTTGATGATTTATGTTATCGCTGAATTCTTATGAAAATCGTTAGAGCTCGCGCAAAATCAAATGTGGAAACTTAGTACGTCCTTAGTACATGAAGGTGTGTAATTTTCATATTCAAAACCTAAGTACATCAAAAGTTATTTAACATTCATCGTTATCTTTGGACAAAAACCGGCCAAGTGCGAGTCGGACTCGCGCACGAAGGGTTCCGTACCAATCTAACTAATTTTATAAATGCTAAGTTTGTTTGTTTGTTTGTTACGCTTTCACGCAAAAACGGCTGAACGGATTTGGATGAAATTTGGCACAGGGGTAGACCATGACTTGGAATAGGACATAGGATACTTTTTTATCTCGATATTCCCGCGGGATTGAGACTCACGCGGGTGAAACAGCGCGGTGCAGCTAGACTATAAAAATGGCATGTTTGTTGTATGGGAGCCCCCTTAAATATTTATTTTATTCTGTTTTTTAGTACTTGTTGTTATAGCGGCAACAGAAATACATCATCTGTGAAAATTTCAACTGTATAACTATCACGGTTCATGAAATACAGCCTGGTGACAGATGGATAGACAGACAGACAGATGGAATGTGTCAATTTTTAGGGTTCCGTACCCAAAGGGTAAAACGTCCATCTGTCTGTCTGTCTATCCATCTGTCACCAGGCTGTATTTCATGAACCGTGATAGTTATACAGTTGAAATTTTCACAGGTGATGTATTTCTGTTGCCGCTATAACAACAAGTACTAAAAAACAGAATAAAATAAATATTTAAGGGGGCTCCCATACAACAAACATGCCATTTTTATAGTCTAGCTGCACCGCGCTGTTTCACCCGCGTGAGTCTCAATCCCGCGGGAATATCGAGATAAAAAAGTATTCTATGTCCTATTCCAGGTCATGGTCTACCCCTGTGCCAAATTTCATCCAAATCCGTTCAGCCGTTTTTGCGTGAAAGCGTAACAAACAAACAAACAAACTTAGCATTTATAAAATTAGTTAGATTGGTACGGAACCCTTCGTGCGCGAGTCCGACTCGCACTTGGCCGGTTTTTGTCCAAAGATAACGATGAATGTTAAATAACTTTTGATGTACTTAGGTTTTGAATATGAAAATTACACACCTTCATGTACTAAGGACGTACTAAGTTTCCACATTTGATTTTGCGCGAGCTCTAACGATTTTCATAAGAATTCAGCGATAACATAAATCATCAAATTGGCGGGACCAATGTTTTAATTAAATAACTTTAATTTGGCACTTACAATTGTATTGAAAATTGAGTATATACCTGTACATATGTAGTACTAAGTCTTCAGGTGTGAATTACCCGCCTCTGAGTAGCGCTTCCAGAAGGTCCCGCCACTTTGACGTCAAAGTGGCGGGACCAGGGAAGTCTTGACATACTTCCTTTACCTTTAGAGGTACAAATGTCTTGTTTAGGGTACAATTAGTACATATGTAGTACAAACACTTAAATGTGATAAATTTTAAATTGGGGGCTTGATCCCGTCATCTTGACGCTCACAATGACTTGGGCTCTCAATCCAGACGCTTGCATAATGAACTGTAGGTATTGTAAAAAGTTAATAATTATTAATAATTCTCTCAATTATCGACTCAGTAACCCTTGCATAATGAACTGTAGGTATTGTAAAAAGTTAATAATGATTAATAATTCTCTCAATTATCGACTCAGTATTCAAGACAGAAAGCACACTACCTACTGGGGAAGCTGAACACGCAGCTTACCCCAGTAGGTAATGTGCGTTACCCCAGCAATTGGGAAACAAAGCATCTGGGGACTGAGGGCCCGTTTTTTTTAACCGACTTCTTCAGGAGTTTCTCAATTCGTGTTTTTTTTTTAGTGTGTATTACGCGATTACTCCGCCATTTGATGATTCTTTTTTTGTTTGGTAGGTCATGCTTCAGTGGTGGTGTTCCCATATAAATTGTATTAACTTTGCTGGCGTAGTTTTTGAGTTAAGTTTAATATCGTGTACCGTTCGTCCCATTGGCGTCGTCCCATTACGTATTTTTTACTTTTTTTTTGTGTTTTTTGGACATCGGTTGGTTTTTTTTTTGTAAAAAGTTTTTATTTAGAAAGTAAAATCGTTTTACAAAAAAAAAAAAACCTCTTTCGCAAAACGAATCCAAGGCTTGGTCCCTCCATCTTCTTGACGCTAACACTTGAATAGAAATTGAACTGACCCTGGGTCATCAGTTCAATTTCTTTGAGACACTTGAGTCTCTCCCATCTTGACGGGCCCGTCACACAATGTTCGTGAAACTTCTCAGTTCCAACTGGCAGCAGTGTACCTAGTGTCCCGGTGACGATTTTCTTTTTCATTGCAAGCCCGCCCGGCGCCACACCTCGTTTTTCCAGCTCGATGTCATTGGTGCCGATTCTATTGTTCACAAACTAAACTAAATTTAAGTTCAGTGCATCTTTTTCTTTCAGTTTCATTATGAAAAGGATGGAAGATAAATTTTAGTTTAGTCCTGTCAAATTAATCAGCGCCTGACGTAAATTGACGTAATTTTAGTAGGCAAGTTTTTAATCGCGTCTAAACTTCTATGGAGTAGTGACAGTTTGACAGTACTAAACTAAAATTTATCTTCTGTCCTTTTCTTAATGAAATAGAAAGAAAAAGATGCACTGAATTTAAATTTAGTTTAATTTGTGAACAAGGGAATCGGCACTATTATATATTTTCCAGGATTAAACTCAGGTAGGTAAGGTACCCCCTCCCCCATTGGGGGTTGAAGCAATGACTAATGGAATAACGAAATAAAACCACAAGTTCCAATGATGTCTCAATCATCAGTTATTCACAGCTGGACTTTCTTTTCTTGTGCAAATCTCCAGATCCAATCTAGCAATTGGCCTATAGTAAAATCTAAACAATTTTATTTCGCTATACCAATTTCAACCGTATTCAAAAGGAATTAAAGTTGCGATATAGCAACTTAGCAACGTTGTAGAAAGTTTGGTGATGCAGCGGCCTAAATGCCGATTACCTAATCTGGCAGACAAATCCATGTTAAGTTTAACCCCCGTTTAACCAGAGTTTACGTTTGTATCCGAGTGCTATTGTTTCGATAACTTGTTTATAGGAAGAAATTTTGCAAAAATTTACAACTTTTTGAAAGATTATCGAAGACCTAATAAAACAGGTAGGTTATCTGACAGATATATGCCATAGTGCTTATCCGAACATATTGAAGACTTTCAAGAACTTAGTCTGTTCTTGGAAGTCCTCAACATGTTTAGATCTCTCGTCTCAGATTCTTAATTTATTAGGAATGAGATTTCAAATCCAGTAGGTACCAAATCACGGGCTATCGTGTGACTGACACTGGCATGGCCACCATCAGGGATTTTAATTTTGATAACAAATTTTTTTTTTGCTAATGAGTGCCGCAAAAATATCAGTATTTGTCGGGTCACTGGTTCAATAGTTATAAGGATTGGCTGATCTGGAGACCATCTCCCCAGCTTGGCCCAAAAAAGCAAAGGCACCTAGCGAAGACCTGTTTTCTCCCAAATTTTGTCGCTAATTAGTCATTAGAGCTAGAACGCAGAGAATACGCGTAAACTCTGCGATCTAGGTCTTGGACTATGATATCGTATTGAATTAATCTAAGCCCCGACTAAATCTGTGACTTGGCGAAAAATTGCGACTATTAGCGACAATTATAAATTTTCTGCCCGATTTAAATTATTTTTACCTGTTATTGATAATTCAAGGGAATTTCATCCTCTTTCTATACCTGTGTCTTTGTGAATTTCTTACTAATTACTTGCTTTTAAAATAATATTGTAACCATTTTCTCCGTAGAGCTGAGCTATCTGATTGAAAAAGAGACTTTCCCCCTTGACCTTTTTTGAAATTATCATTCGAACAAAAAGGATGAACACTCGCGTACGAAGAGAAATTGCGAGCACGTACGTCCCGTGGGAGCCTTTTTTTTCAAAACAAACCAAATAAAACAAATATAGGATTATATTCAGTGAAACATTTAAATCCAACATAACAAACATTGGAGTAATTTCAATGTTTGCACAAGCTGTATACAGACTCGCCTACACAACGGGCTCAAACCTAGTAAGATAGCTCAATAGATGAAACAACTAATAGTCTAATTGTCTATAATCCCATTTGCCACATTTTATTATCGTCGGCACATATTAGCTACTAAGCCACTATGTTTCTAAGTTCCTCTCAAAATACCTCAAACCGTGTTAATGAAAATAGCGCAACCAACACACATTGTTAACATAAAATTAACGAGTTCAATAGAAACATTAGAAAGAAAACAATCTACACGCGAGGACATCGCTTCCACTCATTTAGACAATATGATATATAATCTACCGGAGGCGCGAAATTACCTTCTCCAGGCACGAAATAATAACTAAAAAGGGTATAAATTAAATTAAGCACTACCATTTCAAACCACTAAAAATGTCTTAAAACGTCTAAGGCATCTTTACGAAAACTTATTGTATTTTTTTTTCTTAATTTATTACATCATATATATACATAATTTCGACATAATCATTTATTTAAAACGTAACATATCTCTGGCAGGTCAAGTAAAAAATTAAATGGTAAGTAACATTACATAAAGTTATACTTTGAGGAAAAAAGTTCACACTTTCACTTGATATACAACAATAGACAATAAATTACCAGCAGTTGGCTACTAGTGTTAATTAAGTACCTACGGACACCCTTTTCCCGTTTCGTCGAAATTAATTCCACGAAACGATTAGGGAAGGTTCGTTTTCCTCAAAATATAATTTTACAATGGATTTTCTCAAAGAAAAGATTCTGATTCAACCAATTATCAAATAGTAACATGTAGACCGCTTCGCTTTAGATCGCTCGGACGCTTTTAGCCAGAATTAACAATAAAGTGCTAACGTTAAATCTATTATGTGCAATTAAACCTAGTGTACACTTGAGGCCGCTAAACGCTACGCCATCTCGCTGTTCTATTTATTATACTAATTGATATCGTCTCCGCCTCAAACATACACCCTGGTGTTGGCAATTCGACAATCAATAAAACATTTTAGACTTTAGTATATAATATACTCCAATAATTTCTATAAAAAACAGATTACACATGAAAATTTTAGCGAGTGTCTTTTAACATTACAGAAAAGCACAAACCTACACATGATTGTCGTTCGATAAGGTATGTGCAGTAGCTATGTACAGGCTTCACTAATATTTATTATCACAATACGGTCATTGTAGATACAAAAGAATAATTTTCAATGTAATAAAATATTCAAATTTATTTGCTAGTCATGGTTATATAGTTTTTAATTCCCATGATGCAAATCAATGTGGATTTTGAGCAGTCTAGGTAATTTTCAAACATGTCAAGCAAATTTCATGTAAAATGTTACAAAATTAATTAGTTACGGGTATATGTAAGCGTATATCGTTTATCACCAAATACTTCTATTGTTGAAAATGTTACTAAGAATTACATTAATTGGCTGTATTTTATACCTTTGAATATTATACTATTTCTATCATGCATTTCATTCAAACTCGATTACTATATTAAACATTTATAATAAAATAGTTTTTAACATTACAAGCTTCTGAAAACTTTTGCCGTCATACTGAACGATCAGCAAGCCGATTTTAATTTAACTGGTAAATACTTCTTTATATTACACTAGTTTGTTAATATAGTTAATCAAACAAGCGTCAACACACAGAGGCACATTTTATTACTATTCAAATTCATGTCTAAATAATGTTGTCTTGTATACTCCGTGAAAATGCTTTACATTGCCGAATCACCCCAAACGACCGCGCTGCTCGGCTGAGCGAGGCTGGGACAGTTGGCACAGCCTTCGAGGCAACGCAAACGATAACGTCTCCGCCTCGTTCAGCCAACAGCTATCAGTACATTTAACATAAAAAAACACCTGTGGACATTTATCAGTATTTTCGGGAGGCCACGTGGTTCACTCACTGGTTATGATGAAGTCGTGTTTGACACAGGGAATCACTGACGGAGCAACGCCCTCGCGACAATTCTTATACGTCGCCCGCGCAACTGAAATAAACGCAGGTTCCACGGTACATGCTTTCTACTTCGAGGATAAACTACATGACCACGCCCATGGATTGTTATGACCAGACACGTCTGGTTTCATTTAATTAATGTAGACTAATGTCGAGTGAGGTACAACTGAATATTTTCGAAATGCACGTGAGTTTTGCCACCGATTAAAGAAGAAATATAACGCTATACATGAAAAAAATTGATGGGTTACACTCGATTTAGTCACTTTACCGGCGAGACGCCTCCTGCTTCAGTGACAACAATAATATAATATACGACGGCCATACAAAGCTACTGTTACAAATTATCATAAAAGCATTTTTCTAGCAGGTCTACTCTGTGGCCTCAGTGTCTATTACACGTATGTTTAGGGTCAGTTACCTACATAGAATAAATAGGGCGGTAAAGAAAGTCAAATATTGGTGTTAGCGATGCACATTATGTAGATAAGGCTATTTGTTGCGTATCCGGGCGATAGTAACACGGCATAGCGGAGTGCACCTGTTTAAAGTAATGTGTATTAGTAATCGAAGAGGTCGAATAAATTACGAGTGGTCCGGAGTACGAAATTATGAGCTATAATATGTGTATAACTGGGATAGCAGCGTGAGTGTGTGGCACGAGTGTGCGCGTCCGCTGGTGCGGTGTTACTGTCGCAGGACGTGCGCGGCTAGGTAGCTCGCCCCGCGGCGCCAGAGGTGTGTCTCCGTCAAGCGAACCAGGGAGCGCACTTCACGGCTCAGTTGTATATCTTGATCGCCTTCTCTAGATAGTTGACGCGAGACCGCTTGGGCGTCTTGTTGATGTGCTCGAGCCCGAGCCACGGCCGCGCCGTCGCGTCTGGAAGTGACAGATCTAGATTAAATTTTAGCACACATTCTTTTGAGGATTGGATCTATTGTAATCTAAAATTTTGAAAACAAGAAAATATTGAGTGATCCAAACATGTTAAGTGTTGTTACAAGTATAATAATACTCACTCGCGTTACTACTTGGCCTGAAGTCGTAAATGTTTATTGTCGCTCCTTCACTTATGTAGTTCGGTCTTCCATTTGTCACTATAGCGAAATTGTACTGAAACAAATATGAAAACAAAGTAAGTAATTATTGGAATTGCAGTATTAGGCCAACCTGAGAGAACTACATAATAACTTCACAGGGATCCTTCAGATCGAGATTTACGTCGAAAGGTTTAATCAACCTCTTTGACGATTCAAAAGTACGTAACTGGAAAGTTAATAGTTTATTTTAAATAAATGGTTTCGAATTTAAATGCTCACCTTTTCCCACTCCTTGTCGGGTATGTCGAGTTTCTTCTGCAGCCGGTCCTTGACCGCCTGGAAGGGCTCGTTGTGTTTGACGCGCGCGTAGAACGGAATGCCGAACGTCGCGTACACCTGCTTGTGGAAGTGTGCGCACGGCACTACGATCTCGTCCTCCTAGAATAGTAAACAAAATAACATTAATTAACATTCCAAACAACAACAATCAGTGCATTTCTCAATAACCAGTCTATCATTTAAATTTCTGTAAATAAAGAAAACCTAAAAGATGTTTTGCTAAATAATATTACTTAGCTAATATTCTATAGCGCTTATAATATTCTTGCAAGCATGATTCGAACAGCAGTATAGCTGACACTTAATGTCTTTAGGGAGTTAATTTGCAGATTTTCCAATAGATATCACAAAAATTATATAAAATCAAACGATTAGCTTTTAAGTACTAGTACTATATTTTAAGTTCTAAAAAATTTCTCAAGTAAGTAAGTCCTTGTAATTTGTTGATAAGGTTTTTTTTTACATAATACTCAACAAAGCCGATGTAATAACCATACCTGCAAGTTGAGCTCATCTCTAGGAATCTCCTCTATTCTGTAGAGTCTGGGCGGCGATATGGTGACCTGGTCCAGCGTGAGCTCGGGGTCGGGGCCCGGTAATACTTTGTGACACGATACCTCCACGATCCTTAACCTGAGCAACAATACAATTTTATGACGAACATCGAATATTATCAAACATTTAGTATATAAACTTTGTATAGATCCACGATCGAATCATAGCTCATCTTAAAACTGGGAAAGTATTCTTTACATATTCTAAAACTATTTTTTCTGAACAAACAAGCTGACGGGCTTTGATTGATAGTAATCGGCGATCACTAACTATCGCAACATATGCAATACTAGATGCATCACAGCGGCAGTCATCCCAGACAAAGCTTAAATGTCACAAGTGCTTACAAATCAGAATACTGCAACGCTGCTTGAGAGCACATCCAGGTTTAGTAGTAGTAAATATTTGGACGAGCTTCTTCAAATACACTACTACTACCATTAAAGTTGCATAGTTATGCATAAATAAAGAAAACTGCGTCACTTACGTTCCAGAACCGTCGGGAGACATTTCGACGACTTTAGCTGCCTCTTGTAAGATGTCTGACACCTTACCGCCTTTGTTTGGATATAAAATTAATTCCTTATCTTCTTTATAATTTGGACCAACCTGAAAGCAAAACATTTTTGGTTTAAATACCGCAATAGTTATAAGATATGACATACTTCTTCATAGTACTGTATTTCCTACGTATAAATTTGAAATTGGAATTTAGGAGAATTCTCAGATTTCCTATTACAAAACCCTCGAAGAGAGATAAAGCAGACCATCTCCTAATTTCTCTACCAAAAAGAATTAGACTAAGTGCATTTTGGATTAACTCATACCAGTAAGTTTAAAAAAAAAAAACCTTATACCTACACACATACTTTATAACTACAATACATAATATTAAAATGTATCTATAAAAAGTAATAAAGTCAAAAGTTTATCTTACCCATAAACATTTAAACTGTTTCTTGTTATCCAATTCATTAACTTTAATAGATAATATCTGGTAGAACAACTTCTTAGGGCACTTTGGTTTACAGTACACTAGCAAATCTTTAAGTATTCCGTCATAAGAGTATCTGAGTGGCAGGCCTGGGGTATCCTTGTAGCTGCAACAAATTTAACCATAGTTGATCACACCAAATCGCTTTTGTAGTAATATTCAGTTCTTGCATATAAAATCTCACTTTAATTGTACTTGCTAAACTGGTGACAAATCTGTTGCAATTTTTATTTAGTAACCGTGCGTTTGCACTGGCGAAACATTACAACAAAACATGTTTAAGTCTCTAGTTCCTCTCAAAAATTGTACGGAACATTGACAAAAAATAGAGATTGCAACATGTTTTGTTGTAATGTTTCGCTAGTGCAAACGCAAGGTAATTATAACATATTTCATAGAAAAATATTTAAAAAAATGTAGCGTTCTATTAGTAGGCTTAAATTGACGATTGATTGGATTAAAGGGAACATCAATCATATCATGTTAAAGTAGGCCTCTCCTCCTGCCCCACTAACAAAAATGTTCTTGAGCATCTTCACGATGCGCTCGTTTCATCATAGACCTCATCTATCAGGCAATATTATGGTCAAGAACGAACCAAATCATATATTAGTAGGACCAAAAACCATCACCATGCTCCATTTTTGCACCATATCTTTTGCTTGCAGATATCGTTTTTTTCTCTCCCAATCCTCCACTTCTTCCATCTTTCGCGAGCCCGCGCGTCCTCCTTCCAGTTTTGACGGAACCTATCCAGCTCGTCCCGCCATCTCCTACGTGGTCTACTGCGACCCCGCCTCACTGTCTCAGGGCACCAGTTCTGTGCTATTTGGGATATAATATGCTAGTAATATCTCAAAACACTAACTTTTGACACTTGAAGAACTGTATTAAGTAGGGGTCCACATTGAGCCTCTGTCCCACTGCGCGCGCCATCTGGTCGTAACGCATCTGCATCGACAGCTCCATTGTGAACCTGTGCAACATAGACGAAACTTTTAACCATGAACTTGCAGTATACATACAATATCGCTATCCGAACTAAGGTACTTAGCTAAGTACCTTAGTTCGGATAGAATATTAGCTAATATTCTCGGTACTTTTTAACAGAAGGCTTTGATAACTACTTTCAATTCAACATGACTACAACTATTGATGGTAATTTGCTGTCCTACTTCGAAGTTTCAAATTCGGCTGTGGCTGTGGCATATTATTACTGTGCGGAACTTTTTGTGCAGTTTCACAACTGTACTCTCCAAACGCACAAGGACTTTGAAAGTGCACCATTGACACTTGGTGCACACAAGTGTCTTTGGACAAAATGCGGCACTTTGTGTGACTGCTGAGCGCTTTCTTAGGTAACTAAAGCTTTAGTCATACTTCAACGCTAATCACTGCATTTGTTGCCAAAATAACTAGTCGCTATTGTAACTAATAAACAAGGAGTAATAGTAATACGAGAGAGCAACTACCCAAGCATTATTAAAATGAATAGTTGATACAATGCCTTTTTATACCTTGGTAGCAAAAAATTCTTGAGACCTTAAGACAAAACCGCGAATCTCTGCGCTATAACTAAAAAAATATACCTATTCAAAGCATCTAGTTCTCATTGACACTGTTACTACAACGATGCTTAGCCAAACTTGGAATGTATGAATTTTACATTGCCAACAGCTTTATTACAGTTACATTATAAGTACAAATCACATCACTGCAAAAAATCGACAAACGATAAACATGCTTTGGCTTACACTTTTCCATCTCTATCTTGCACTTGTCTTTTGACAGTTGTGCGACAAGTGACAGGAATAATTTTTGGTCAATATATGGTATAAGTAACGCTTATCAATTTCAGCCTGAGCTTATCAATCTCTCATGAGGTATTTACTCACTAATATATAAAATCTCATGAAGAGGCTTTCCATTTCTCATCACTAAAAATAATTACATAGGTACAGGTACACCCAAAAACTCACCCAGGATCATTAGGCACAGTCTTATCCACAAACTGCACCTCCACCTTGTAGAATATGTACTTGAAGTAGTCCTGGCAGGTTGGCAGCTCCAGATCCTCGTGTCGATGGTCAGCGCGCTCGAACACGATGATGTCGCCGTCCATCAGCTCGTCCAATACCTGGCCGCGTGCACACGACTCAACCCGAGGGTAGCCCGCCTTATGCCCTCCCTCCATAGTTTGTGGCGTATACCAAAATGCGTGGATATGTGATCGTGTCATGTCACTGTTTAGTGTTTTATTTCGTTCATGACGCGGTATGTTCTTAATTTAAAATATGAGTGAATCTTAAATCGTGATATTGCAATTTCTATTGAGCTTGTTTATTGCGAGTAAAAAAGTGATATTTTCCTTCGCTTTTTAAAACTTTAGCGTAATGGACTCAGTATATTAATTGTACAGTACAATTTTATTGTGAACTTATAATAATAAAATCTCTAACAATGGCTATACAAAGTGAATAATTAAACCAATCAAGCTTGAAAAGGGTATCCAAAATCTCATCCTGGGCTCAAACCAATAAAAAAACTACAATCTAAGGATCTAGGTAATAGATCCTTTTTTGTTGTTTTGGACTCAGTAAGAGATGAATAATTTCCATTTTCAGGCTTCCTTAGGTTCGATAGACAGGAAGTATATTCGTAATATATGTACGCATGTTCGTATACGAAACAATCCTATGGAGAGGTGACGTAAGTGGTGATACAAGTAACTCAGTATAATAAAGCAGCGTGTATCTTGTGATCTTAATCGATGAGTTACTCAAGAGGCTTAAGGCCTAGTTCCCATGGCAAAAAATCTGACAGACGCTACATGTCAACGGTAATAACCGTGCCTTTTTTCAAAACGTGCATCTAATGGTTCGTGTAAACGGTTATATGACTGGTCATTTCATTAAAAGAATCACTAGGCAAAAAAATTACAAAACCGACCTTTTGTAATTTTTTGGCCTAGTGATTCTTTTAATACTCTCTTCTTGGACTTCAGATAGAAGCGCGTGTCAGCTTACGTTGTCATGGGAACTACGCCTAAAAGTAATTAAAAAAGCTTTGTGTGTTGTTGGATGAAATAAATTAATATAAGGATGAGGAGAAGCTGATACATATACAATAAATAACATAGCACTGTTCAGAAAGCGAACATTATACAAAAATGTTTGTAATAACAACACAAAAACGTATCCACTGTAGGAGTTTTTTCTCATAAAAAGTTAGCCAGATGTTTATTGGAATCCCGCAAATAAAATAAATAAGTCGTGACCTTCAAGCAAGCGTTATGACATCGTGTTTGAATATTATTATGTACAAGGAGCCAGAGTTTATAAGCAGGTTCGCCTGTTTCGCTACTACGCTGACGTCATCGAAATATAATACGTCTCAAGCAAGGAATTATTTTCGGAACAGGAAAGAATTATGAGGAAAATTTACTGTTTAAATAAAACAATAACATTGTATGAAAATAAGTTTGCTTTGAACTTATACGACAATTTACGATGCTAAGTGTATTTTGTGACGGAAAATAAAAATAAAATGCTATATTACAGTCTGGACAGTGCTATTCAAAGATTCATTACATGATAATAAATAATTACTAATAAATACTATACCTGAGCCAGCAATACCTGAATGTGGGATCAAACTAGAACTAAAATCGATCATAACATTACACTATTCCTAACCAAGTTTCAAAGATATAATATAATAAGTATAATTTTACATAGAATTACAAACTTTCGGGGCATATTTGTGTTTATTAATCACATACACATATATATACTTTGTCATATAGTTTATATAGAAGAAAGAAGAGTCATCTAAATACATAGTTATTTGGGAAAATATTTGTGTAGTAAAAGCTTATGTCTAGTGAATAGTTTGTTGGGATAAAACTGATAAATAATACCTTTTCGAGAGGCTCGCTGTAATTGTTGATCTTCTCAACAAAGTCAGGTTTGATCTCTTCATATAAGACGAGCGGAGTATCTGGCGGGAAACCTAGGAACACAATTACAAATAAGTTACCCAAGTTGTAAATATTAGCAAGACAAACACTTTACACTTTAAGGTGGAAGAGCGAAACGAGATAAACATGGTGTGGTTACATTATAAGCGAAAATCCGGCGTATATTCAGCGATGACGTGGTTTCAGTACACATACTACATAACGATGTAATGTAGCCGCTATCATAATAATGACTCAATTTGAATCGGTCGTTTTCTTAGAATGCGATCAAATCATCCATCGCGGTTTACTATACGTATAATGTAGCCACACGCATATTTAGTAGCACAATTGAACTAATAAAAAACAAAAAAAAAGAGTTTGCCAGATCGATGTTTATTTAAAAAACGAAGTTTCGCCTCTTTCATTGTAATTCGGTTAAAATAGCTAATATATACAAGATGTTATAAATGTTAGGCATTTATTACATCAGACACGTGCATAGATCATTATTGGTATAGCTTAAAACGTGTTTTGATTAACGGCTTAATGGATGGAAATATATGAATAACATTCAGTTCCATTACAAAATTGAATAAAAATTAATAATTCATGACCTTAGGTCAACGAACTAACAGACCGGCATGGTATTGGTTGTGTCAGTAGAATCAGATTTTAGTGTTGAGGACAATATAATAGCTGGTAAATTTGATAAATCATGGCGCCGGTTGCGCGGGTCCCTCCTCGTATGACCTGTACAGAAACACGACCACGCCGCCCCATACGTTCCTCAAACGATACCGTAGGTGCACAAAAGGCGCGGCCAGTAATGGTCTATATCAAAGCGCCATTTTCATAAGCGACAGCGTACTGCAATCCAATCAAGTCATGACCAGAGTACTCTCTCATGCAGGGTCGCCATCTGCCAGGGTTGCGGGAAAGTCCGAAAGGGATACCGGGGCCCGGGGCCCGGGGCAAAAAGCAACTGAAGGAACATGGTTGGGTTTTAGTCAGCAAAACTCTGACACGCCCTCCCGCTCCGCCCAGACGGGGAGAAGTAATTTGAAGATTAAACACCCTCGAGAAAAAAAAAAGGCAGAGTCGCCATAAGCTCATACATTAGATGTCGTTTACGTGCTGTATCGTGTATGTGTCGTGTACCGGAAAGGGAACTTATGCCCTGCATCAGAACGAATAAGGCTGTGAAAACACAATAAATGATGAAGATCTTACCTGCACGCTTGTTCAGTATCGGAATCAGATCAGCGGGCTTGCTGGCAATAGGCAAGTAGTGATGTCCACAATAATGAATCCGCTTCTGTTTGGGGTCGTAGAACTTGAAGAACAGCACTACGTCATTCTCTTTGTCGAAGTTCGGGAGCGCACTGAAGCCTGAGTCTGGGGGTAGCATCTCCAGGAATATGTTCCAAGGGTTCATGTTCTCGGAAACGTCGGCCACGGTCTTGTGCTGGTCGTTGAGGATGTCTAGGCAAGTTGGTCTGCATGTCTGTTGAGAAGTACATTTGCCTGTCAATAACTGCTTCTTGAGACAGAAAATAATGATAGGCCATGATAGCCCATTTCAGGCTTTATACCTTATAATGCTAGACTATTCCAATGCCCTGACAATAAGGCTTATGTTACGCATTTATTTAATAAGATTCTAAATAAATAGATATTTTGTAAGTATGCTGCTATCACTTAGAGATCTCAGCTATACAATGTGGCGAACAGTCGGCAGTTGAACGTCCTAACGTGTTTACACAGCTACTGGGAGTAGAGGTCAGATAGGAAGTCGCTCTATTTAAAGTACTGGTGTTGAGCTGCATCTGGTTAGACTAGAAGCCGACGCGAACGTAGTCAAAACGCTAAGCAGATGATGAATTCTCTCACCTGATTAGAACGCGCACTAAAAGGCCACGGCCTCAGCTGTTTGAGTGGGTACTTGAAGTTCTCGGCCAACATCTCCATGAGCTCGGCAACAGTCGCCTGCTTCCGCACACGGAACACGCGGTAGTGCGCGCGCTCGGGGTCGTAGAGGTCGTTGCCCTGGTGACCGTCGAAGGCCTCTTCAAGTACGACGTTAACGTTCATGTAGAGGTGGGCTTCGTTGCGTTCTTTGCGACGGATCTGTTGAAGGAAGGAAGTTGAGTTCCCGTCATTTTGATGTTTTTTTTGTAGTAGACGATACCTGGAAACCTTATGGTTACGGAGATATTACGTTTTTTTCAAGTAAACAAGTTTTAAATGCCTCCTTATCTACTGTACCGTGGCATGCACCTATAAGCACAATTGCATTATGCATTGTTTTGCGTGCGTAACATTGAGCGATTTTTCGCACCAAAAATAAAAGGTTGTTTCGCAGCACTGTTTTTAATTTGATTTACAGATAACTTGGATAATGGCTGTGTAATGGGTATTTTTACACCCTGTGCAGCTTAAATATATTATGCATAATATGCAAGTCGAAACGAGGCATAAATTCAGTGATAACTCTTTTTATTAACACAGAAGTCTCATATTAAATACTATTTAGTGACCTCCGGGTCAGCGTATAAAGTTTACACGAGTATTTTTAAGCTATACTGAGCAGTTGAAAGAGAAACATCAGTACAGTACATTCTCATAGCATGTAAGTATGCCGCCAATGAAATTTATAGTAAAATTCAGCCTAAGACATGAAAGTAGGAATATAAGTCTGATAGTAACTTACAGTTTCAATTCTCTTTTCTTCAGCGAGCCTCTCGCTCAGTTCTGTAGGAATGTCAGCTTGAGTGACCTCTTGCAAGACAGTCTTCAACTGTGAATCCCTGGAAATCACAAATCATCATTCTAATTATGCAATGATAGTTTAATAATTTTATATAATTACTAACAACCGCTCCTGCTTAGCACGGTTTTTACGACTTGACGAAACATCGAGATTCCTTTGTTATATGTAACTTTAATATTAACATAATATACATATAAACCTTCCGGAATAAATTCTCTAAATGATTGTGAAGACCTCATCAAATCTGTTGCGTGGTTAAGAAGAACAACGTGGATATACAGACAAACACGAAAAGCGACTTTAATTTATAATATGTATAAATTAAGGGTTCCCTCTATCTGGCAGAATTTTGATGCTCCGAAATTTATTTGGCATAACACACTTGGCATAATCTTCTTTAAACGAATATATATATGGCATAAAAATCATTTAATATAATTATTGTTTGGCCGAATGTTTATATGTCCGAATTTACAAAGGCATACTTTTAAGATGGCAGAATTTTATTTGGCATAATTACTTTTAGCAAAGCTTAATTTCGCATAATTTCGTTTCACATAACGTTTATTTAGAGCGACGATTATTTGGAATAATTTCACTTGGCATATTAAGAAGATGGCAGAATTTCATTTGGAATAATTTTATTAGGCATAATTATTGTCATTTCTATAAAATGTAATCATATTCTTAACCTTAAATGTGTACTACAAAAGTTAGTGAAGTGACAGAACCGAATCGCTGCAAAACCGACTGCACGTAGTCTTGTCTGCCCTACCCCTAGAGTGTAATTTAAGCCCGCGTAGGCGCGGAGGGGCGAGGCGGCCCGCGAGCTGAGGAGCAGGTGGTTCTAACGCTCGCCGCCGCGGCTGAGGCTGGCCGGCAAGGCCGGCCAGCAAGCCGAAGCTGCTGTGGTGAGCGTTACAACCATCTGCGACGAGAAGCTTGCGTGGGACCGCCGGAACCCGCAGCGCCGGAGCCGTGACAGAAACCATGCCTGCTGCATGTTGCATGCTTGCTTGCATGCTGCATGCTTGCTTGCATGCTGCATGTTTGCTTGCATGCTGCATGCATGGTGTGTGCTTTTTTGCATGTTTGCATTCTACATACTTGATGCATACATGCATGGTGTGAGCTTTTTTGCATATTTGCATGCTACATGCTTGATGCGTGGCGAAAAAAAAATAGTTGAACACTATTATTTTTTCGCCACGGACTTACGAACTTATCAATGGTAAGAAATACAAAATTATTCTAACTATGAATTTTTCGTAATGTGATAGATGAGTCTTTCAATTATTATGGATATGAAAAGTATGCCAAAAGATGATTCTAACTGTAAACTTTCTGAGATATGATAGTTCTACCTTTTAATGATTATCGATATGAAATGTATGCCAAAAGACGATTCTGACAGTGAACTTTCTGCAATATGATGGTTCTACTTTTTAATTATTATGGATATGAAATTTATGCCTAAAGATGATTCTGAATTACAAAATTATGCGTTTTTAATGTATTATAAATGAGTGTATGCCAAACGATTTTCTGCGAAATGAAGTTTATGCTATGCGCTGTTATGCAAAATAATATTATGACATAAAAAGTTCTGATATAAAGGGTAGACCCATAAATTATACAACTAATATTTTCTGAACATATTCAGACCTTGCACTAAGTTATTTGACTCGAAACCAACTCGTCGGGTTTGTTTTAGGATAGAGTGTGGAGTTGGTACAAATAGCCGTGAAAACCTAGCGTCGCAGCTTTTCTCTGCAACAGTCTTGGCTAAGTACCCGCTAAGTAAAAGATCTTTGCCGTTGACTGTCCTATTGGGACTAAACAAACTCATCGTTCAATGGGGAAGAAAGCTGTCAAATTAGTTAGATGGTTCGCGTAGATAGTGCTAAATGTTTGTTACTTTCTTTAATGATCAATAATAAATGATTTTATTTCTGTTAATAGGTTTGTACGAACACTTTTACACGTCAATCATATTTGTTTAAACTAGATGAAAGTCGCCGTTACCTATCTGACTTCTCTGAGAAGAAAGGCTGAATTCTAAGCAGTATCAAGAAGTACAGTTCAATTCTCTTTCATTAAAGATCACTTTGACAAGCGTCAAACACTGCTCTTTCGCGGCGAAGCTTCCAACCACTTCCAACACAAACCCCATTTGCGACACATGTCGCGTTGTCTGTGCCATTCCTTTTTTTATGTTCTTAGTTAGTTAACCAACAGCGATACACGTAGTATGTTACAGAGTATATTTATTACATTATTGTATGGCCAATGCAAGTTTCCCATGTTTATAATTAGGATAGGTATAAAACATGCGAACACGCTACTAAGTAATATGTAATTAAATTCAGAAGGTGCAATTTTAGGTATATCCTTTCCTACTAAAGTTTGTGAGGATGGATGGATGTTTGTTACTCTTTCACGCAAAAACTACTAAACGGATTTCGATGAAATTAGTAGGACACAGATAGTTTATAACCTGGATTAATACATAGGATACTGTTTATCCTGATATTCCCACGGGATCGAGAATTATGCGGGTGAAACCGCGGGACGCTGCTAGTTAGTTATATTTAAAGAAGTCATAACTCACCTTATGTAGACCAACATGTAGGCGTTGGTGCAATGGCGCACGGTCAACGCCATGTCTTCGTCATGACCACCGTAGTTGTATTCGATGGCCTCCTGCTTCGTGCAGCGGGAAACTACATCATCGTCGAACTTGCACCACTAAACAACATGAGTATTTATTAGAAACTAGCTGACCCGACAGACGTTGACCTGTCAAAATTTCAATACGGTCTTGAGTTTATACAAAAATTCCAAAGAAAAAAAACAGTATTTCCCGAATTTTACGTGGAACTTTTCCAAATTTTTCTTTCTGCCAAAAAAACAGCCAAAGCAGTCCAGCCGAACTCAAGTGATGCACTTACCAACGAACAGCATTTTTATTAATACAGAGTGAAATTTAAATCATGGTCATCCTCATAAGGGGGTCAATGTCAAAAGAATCAGCTGTTGGCTTAATTTTGACGAGCTATGTGAACATAAATGTAGGTAACAGTTGATTCTTTTTTCGCGATTTAAGGGTTGGTCCCGTTGTGAAAGTTGTTCATAATGATGAGAACAATGACCCCTTAAGAGGATGCCCATGAATTAAATTCCACCCTGTAAATATAGAAGATAGATAGACAAAATATACTTATAACTCCATTATGATTATGAAACAAGAAAGCCTTCAGCTCAGCTGTCTCTTTTCTCTAGTACTTTTCAGTGCACCGACTTTAAAATGGCAAATAGCTACTTACTGTTCCTGGTTTTAAAGCTGTCTGTAAAATTATTTTCTTACTGAGTTCAATCTCTCAACAAATTAACTAATTGGCTATAACAACTACAATCCACAAGGGTGGGTGTTGAAATGCAGTTTAAATGCCCTCTTCATGACCATGTAGGATTCAACATAAAAACAGTATACTACAAAATATTCTATAACATCAATATCTTTCAATGCTAAGAACATATCAATTACTTCACACGGCTAGGTGAGTAGGAATCACCAAAACAACATTTCAACAAAATCATCGTCATCAGCCTATTGAAGTCCACTTTTAGACTGGACATAGGCCTTTCAGATCGCCCTTTATTATCGATTGGTCTCAATCAGCTGCTACCAGACACCCTACAAAGGTCTTCTCATCATCTAATCTTACTAAGTCAGCCTCTAAGTTTGCCATAAAATATAATCACCTAACTTCAAAAATTAGCCCATAAAATAACTATCTCTCACCTTCCCATCGCCCTTAGGGTTGATGAAGACCACATAGTGTCCTCCATGGTTATCTCCCGAGTGTACCAGCACCGCGTGTAGCGTGTAGTCGGCTGGCGTCTCCGGCTTCTCCTGAAGGTACGCGTCCAAGTTGATATGTTCATAGAACTCGAATCTATAGAAAGAAGTGGGGAAGATTTTTGCATAAGAGTAAAAGGTTGGAGATTCATAGTATTTACTCGAGTCAAAGTGACGTTGTGGATTACTCGAATCTACTCGGGCAAACCCATAATAAACACGTCATTTAAAACTGTAAATCATCATCATTAGTGTCGCACGAAATTCAGAAAATATAAAAAAAGAGGGATAATTAAAAAACTTAACTAAGTTTGTTCAGAAAAGGTGTTAACGTGCAGTGGCGTATTTACCCTAGGGCCAAAAGGGCCATGGCCCGGGGCGGTAGGCTGCGAGGGGCGGCACAAGCCGTACCTCACGCTCAGCTTTCTTAGCCTTTCATTTTGAAGAAATTAAAATAAGCCTACTTAGCAAAAATTAAAACTCATTTGGTTGTAAGTTTGATAGACATCAAGACACGGGACTATCGTAAGCCGCGGTAAGCCCAAAACACACACAAGGCGGGTGCATGTCGGGAGCGGGACGGGCGCGGGAGTACGGCGGGCATAATAAGTTGTAATTCAAGGAATTATATGGATGCCAACACACAGAACGCGTGGGCGGGACGGGAGCTGGATTCTCGCCCGCCACCACAGACAACGCGGGACGGGAGAAGGTCGGGTGCGGGAGTATGGCGTCGGTGTCGTATTTGTTTGCCGCCGCCTGGCTAGGTACGTCCGCGTCCATACCGATGCCGACCCGCGCCCGATCCGCTGCCGTCCCGCGCCCGACCCGCTGCCTTCCCGCGCTCGCGCTGTGTGTGGACACGATGACAGCGCGGCTCCCGCGAAGAAAACGACCCGACCTGCTCCCGACACGCACCCGCCTTGTGTGTTTTGAGCTTTACTGAACGGCGCGGCGGTGGCGGCACGGCGGTGCGGCTTGTCGGTCGGTCGGACTCCGTCGCGACTCGGGGCTGGTTTCGTTGCTTTTTTTTTCCCTTTAATTTTTGGGGCGGCAAACCTTACAGGCCCAGGGCGCTGAATCTTAAAATACGCCACTGTTAACGTGTGTAAACATACACACGTGTACTGGACGAAACACGGCGTTTCAAGTATCTGAACTCGCGCAGTTTTCAAAGAAGACAAAATATGTATTTGCAATTAGTATAGCTACGCGCGTCTCGCAAGACACCGCTATAAAGTGATTATCACCTTCAACGACGAAGAAGAGAAAATCTCTTCTGCGTCGTTCTCTCAATGCTGAGAATCACGACCACATACAACGCGTGTCTAAGTTATGCAGTCTTATCACCACTAAAGACACCTCAAACTTACCTATCATTAAACTTGACAGAGCTATCCGTGATGGGGTCATACTGGAACCTCATGAGGTGTAAGTGCAGTACAGGCGGGAACGAAGCGAAGATGACTCCCTTCTCTGCCTCTTGAAGACCATGCTCCCCTGCGTCGTACTTGTTCTCACCGTCAAGAGTCTCCGTACTGATGTAGTCTTTGAAGGATTCGTCGACTGAAATAAAAAGTTTTCAATGGTGTCAAATGTCTTAGTCAAGTGAATTGGTGAGGGTTATATGAATAATACTATTTATTTTAATGTCCCTTTTTAAACATTGCGTATTGCAATGAGTGTCTTTGAATTTATGCATCAGCAGAATGATTTTCTTGATACGACGCGATAATCGGCGACAGAGTTAAACTTTACAAAGTTGAAGATCGTAGCATGGCTTCAGGAAACTGACCGTTACCTACGACACATTTCGAAACAAGAGGTGGGCAAGAACTGTTATTTAATTTCTCATAATTTTCAGTGCTTTCAGGTACTAATGCGCCTTAGTGTGGAAAAGGCTTATGTAATTCATACACTTACTGTTCTTCTTTCCCTTAATATTCAGTTGTATATCGTAGAAGGTTTCGACGCGCGTACTGGACACGTTGACGTTCTTACACTTTATGTACGACGTCATCTTGCCCTCAAACAGACGCGGCACTGTTCCTTCCACGCAAGTACCCTTCATTTTACTCTCCAATTTATCTAGCAGCACCTGTAATAATAATAGATTGTAGTGTCGACTTCCGTAAGAGCCAAGTTTATGCTATTCCTCTTTAATTACTTACTCGAAATTTCATTGAATAAAAACTAGAATAAGGGGCTGAG
The DNA here is from genome assembly GCA_948473465.1 of Lithophane ornitopus. Lineage (NCBI taxonomy): Eukaryota > Metazoa > Arthropoda > Insecta > Lepidoptera > Noctuidae > Lithophane > Lithophane ornitopus. The sequence continues at coordinate 11,264,373 of OX419622.1, read as the reverse complement.
CAGACAATAATTTTGCCGCTTTCTGTACAGTTGTATGAATTGACTAATCATCGCATACCGCACGTGAATACGACGACTTTATTTTTGAACAAAATACAAATAATTATAAATAACAGTAAGTAAATGTTACGATCTCGGTCTATTTTATTTATAATTTAGCACGAATGGCATTAGAGCGCGTACCCTAAGAAACTCCTGCACGTCATGTTGCATGAAAGAATCCAGTGTCTCCCATCCAAAACTCTTGGTAAGTTTCTTAGTGCCGACAGGTTTATCTGAGAATTGTAGCTCGTAGAAAACTCTTTGCAATGCCAAAGCTACGGACCTAAGCAAAAAAAACAAAGTATTAGGTAATGTACATTAACATATCGCCTAAATACAATTTTGCCGCAACCGAAATCTGTTTGGTATTGCTTACTTTTACAAACTAAGAAAAAACCACAAACTAGTTTTTCTATCAATTCAGACTGCGAATTTCCTGTTATCGGGATGACCTTCGACAGACTTTAGTCAGGATAATGAAGTGTCACTGTAATAGACAATCTATCCTAGATTACAAAAGCAACTACTCATTTACCTGGTACTGTCGTCAGATTCTGTCGGCATCTTGTAAACAGCCTTACGTAGTTGATTTGTAAAATACAATGTTTGTAACAACGAGTTCATGTAACACGTCGCGCCTTGGTTCTTCAGACCTAGAATAAACACGAATGTTTTTTTTAGAAACCTGCGTTAATCGGTTCATACACGAACTGGAAAAGTGGAAACTTTTGTCGAATAAACAAACACATTCCGGTGAACCTAATATAAGCGTGTTAAAAATATATGAAAATACAGGCCGCGAAGTACCTACCCAACCAAAACGAATAAACAATATACTCCATCTGTTTTTAATACCCGACTATTTGACCCTTCACTTATTTTTAAGCGCACCCTTTATCGCGAGCTCTCTCCGCGCCGAGGTCGCGATCCGAAGTAGGACTAAGCAGCTATTACGGGAGCAACCACGTCAGTCAAGCCGTACAAAAGCGAGGAGTCCTGAACAAAATGAAAGTATTGTGCTATTGAAATACACAAGACTTACCAACATAGCCGGTGTGTTTCTTCGAATCCCAGGAGACACCGTGCGGTGCCTCGGCAGTCACGTGTACCTCCAACGTGATTGCGTCGTCCTTTATGTAACCCTTCTCGGGGTCCAAAACATCGTTCCATGCCATGAAGTGGGAGAAACCCCAGTCGTTCTCTTTACTGGAGATATTACAAGGAAATTTATTTATAGACAATTGAATAACAGATGTTTTACTTAAAACAAAATTTACGACTGCATAAATAATTATTATGAGTAAAGATGTTTTTGTTGTAGGAAGGCAGGATAAATACTAAAGGCTGTCGTAGTTACAAAGTCGTTGCGAACTTAGAGTCGGCATAGACTTGGCGAAGCGCAGAACATAGCGGTTATCACTGCTTACAAACGTACTAAAACCATGTATGTTATTGTAAAGTTCAAAAGAAATTACTCTTAACTGCGTGCATTTGTAAGTTGAAACTCACGTGGACGATTTATGGATTTTATTTCACCATATGCACTAGTGATACAAATAGAAAACCTCGCCGAGTTAAGGGTTGCCTAGTCCGGTACTGACGAGATTACATACAAACATACACAGATTAAACTTGCCTTCAGTAGTAAATATGGCTCATCGAGTTATAGAAAAAGTTCGGTGTTGTAAAGAGTCTAACTCTGTCAGTAATCCCTGTGTGAGTCTCTCTCTGAAGCTCAAGGTGTCTTATTTACGCCCGGGTACAATAAATTCATAATAATATTTGTCTAAAAACAATCAACAAACCTATAAAACAAATGTTGGATCTTCCTGAAGAAAGGTTCAGTCTCTGGCTTGTGGGAGATCAGTCTTAGTTCTGCCATTGCATAGCATGACCAACTCGAAGACTCGCTCTCGCCATTGCACTGGAGGAAGAACCCTAAGGACTTCTGTTGTTGACGATCCGGGGACGGAGCTTGCCGTGGCATGACCATGATCTTCCATGGAAGGTTCCGGACGAAGCACGCCGGGGACAACACAGAATCTTTCAAATTCCTGAAGTTCTGTACCGTAAAACGGAATGTCGTTTCTGACCGCGCCTCGTCATCCTCCATTTCGGTATCAAGACAAGCCAGCTGTGGAGGTAAACATCCTGCTAATACTATTCTTAAATTGATGCATAATGCCTGGTTTTGTGTGTAATGTAAACTTATGTTGACGCATGTATTTGAAAGTGAATTTAATAACTTAATTACTTTCTCTTTACTTTTACGTTCTGAATTTCAGCCACAAGACCAAAAAGAAAAACGTCGAGTTTATGAAAACTATCAAAAAAGGTAGTTGAAAGTCATGAAGACAGATATATCAAGAAACAGATGAGACTATTATGGCGCGAATGTGCGATACTATCTTTCGAATTGATCATCTAACCAACATAATAATATACGATACGAATATACGACGTAGACGTTATTAACAGGATAACATGTTTCATACTAACTGCTATAGCATTCAAATGGCCTTAAATGTTGTATAACATCGTAAATATTCACACATTACTTATATAGTAACACGCCAATTCGTGATACTAATATTATCTGATAAATTAGAACCCAATCTCTGTTTATCAGACCCTGCAGAGACTTTGAGATTCAATTGTTCTTCCGTCTCTTTCACTCCTTAATTTGGTTTTCAATGAGATGAATCGCAAACTGTGTTGATCTATAAGGAATTGATTAAATGGAGACTGTTTGTAAATAAACAATAAGAGAGAAGAAAATTAGGCAAATCCATTGTTACTTGTACACTTAAGTTTTTTTTATTCTGCATACCAAGTGAGGAGTTCCAATTTCCAAGAAATTCTAGTAAAGATGGAAATATAGCAATCTGATAGAATAAAATTAATTTGAATATCTGCCTTGATGACAATCTCCTTTCAAAGAAAAAAAATTGTAGAATCATTTATTTATTTCAATAATGGTGGCAGGTTTTAAGATTTATCTAGCGGACACTGTAAATTGCTAGTCAGATTTGACAATCTCTCTGGGGCCATGACAATGGGGGCTTAGAGTCATCATCATCCCAGTGTGAGAGATAGATGAAGCTCTCCACAAGATGCATAGCACAATACCTTTCTTACAATAGAATAATTTATGGCTTTCAATACCAGAGTGATGTTCCATCTCTCTTACTCACCGGCATGTCTGAAGATGTGGTCTCTTGGTTCTTCATAACCTCACCCATGACAACCTCGCCGTTGGGGCCTTTCATAAGATCGTCCTCCCAAGTCTTGTCAGTGACAGTATCTACAGTTTCCACTGCAACAGAAGACATACAATTACATTATTTCTGAGCTCCACTTCAACACAATCATGCCTCATACTGTTTGGAATTGAATAATTATTTACTTGTAAAAGATATGAAATCTTGTCATCAAACCACATGATATCAACTTCTGAGAGTGAGTGAAATTCAGTGTAAAATCTCTATACTACTTTGGAGAATATTTTTTCATATTGCTTTTGTAAACAAAAAACAGATGTTTTTAGTTTTTACATAGCTGTTTGCAGTGTGCCTACTTATTTTACTTTTTATTCAAAACCATACAAAATAACTAAATATAACAAAGAATAACTGCAAAATACATGTTACCTCAATTTGATTTGGATGTACAACTCACTAAAGTAAACTTAACAATTAAAATAGAACAGTAACTATTCAGCAGAAACAGATCTGTCCATTGTTTTACAGATATGAATTTTGACATTTACTGACAACTTTGACAAAGGATTAGAAGAAAAAATATTTAGTACAACCAGTTTTTTTTCTTTTAAAAACTTTTTAGTGTTGAAATCAGCTAGTTTGCAACAACTCATTGGATCAACTCCAGTATTTTTCAATTTCAGTAAGCTGGGTAGAATTGATATTTTCAATGCTTCAAAAATCAAGCAAGACTTTAGGTGCAGTATTTTTCACAGCTGTCTGCCCACTAACTTCATTGTTTTATCAAAAACAAAAGTGTTTCCTTAAACTTAGATGCAATATGACTTTTAGTGCACTCCACATTATTTCTAATGGTTATCACATGGTTCAAATAACTGTTTCATCATTACATACTTGGAACTCTACTTACAAGTTTTTTCATTCATTCACATTTTGTGCTTACTTAGCAATTAAATTCACTTACATCAACTCATTAATCATTATACTCTATTGAACAAACTAATAGTTCAAGTAGGTACTTATGACAAAGCAGGATATCCGAAACCATGTAAACTGATCAATGAATTAGAATGAACAAACATAACATGCTTATCTACATTACAGAATTATAAAAAGATAATCAATAAATTCTTGTAAGTCAACATGATCACAAGTTTTTGACATGACAGTTTTGTTTATTTTTATGTTTTCTATAAATTCTCACCAGTTGGCAGTGCAACACATTCACTCATGCATGTAGATCACATTGACATTTGAACACACTGAGGTAACCTGCACTCAGGTATAAATATACTAAGTAAGCATAATGTATAACAAACTAGATATTTTTAGCCACAATGATAAACAAAAACATTTATTTAATTAATTAATAGTCAAATTCAATAATATTACATACATCAAACATGTATGTAGACAAAGATATTCTATAATTAGATATTTTCGTTTCACTCTCAGGACAGCGACTTGCACTTTCGAAACAAAGAAAGCTTCACTCCAAATCTAATAATTGAATACTCCAGTACACATTTTTACCATAGCTTTACACTGCAATGATTATCATTTGTCACAAAACAGATTTATCAATTAACAATGTCCACTTAATGAATGCAGTTTGAGGTTATGTAGGGTAATCTGGATAACAAATAAGTTCAATAACATTTGCAAATTCATGTAATAAGCAAATAAAAAAAAAAAATGGCTATGGTGAGTAATGGTTTCATTTGATGTGTTTTTAGAGATTACCTGGACTTGTGTGGGTGAAAGAATTGATTACAATGTAAATATTGTGACATCACTAACCATCTTGAGTCTCCATCTCCTCCACCTGATTGACATTGGAGTCGTGCTGCTGCTGCCTGTCCGGTGCAGGCGTGTGGTTCATGTTAGCCGGGCGCGCCACGGGGGACTCTCGCCCACTACTCTTGGTTAATTCCTGAACAAATATTCCACCATAAGAATAGACTGTACGCGCACAGCTTATTCACACTTATGACGTCCGAACTCCGATTACTGCACTTCACGTACCTCTAACGCTAGGGGATTGCTCCCTTTGAACTTGGTGATTATCCGAACTTTTCTCATCAACTCGGGTACCCTGCGTGTTTGGGTTTTTACTTGTCTTCAACGGTATCCTGTTAATTTTCAAAGAGTGTTTACTAGCGGCGCGGCCGATGTCTGCAAATTTCAACACAAGGGCCAGATAATAGATAGGAACGCTAATAGCACATTCCTAATCTTATAATCATTGCCAGATTAAGTAGATCACTCTGTTGTATAGTCGTTAAACAGGAATATTCTACAACGTATCCGGGAAAAGACTTATTTTCGCGAAAATAAACAAAATGGTGGATGTTAATTTAATTTCTGGCTTCGGATGTGTGGCCCGGTTTGATCGACGAATGCACCATTTTATCATTCTCTCACATTCACCATAGTGTTGTACGCGTTATAAAATATTTCGGTTATTTTGTTATTTATTTTGATAATCAAATAAGTTTTATTCGATAAATTGAACTGAACTTCGGTAAAGCTACACTTTTTTAATGAAATATCACATTACGCTACAATTTTACGGGCCTCACGCAAATATTTGACCAGCTTACTATATTTTTTGTCAACAATTTCTATTATTTTATTTACGTTACTTTTTGATGTAGCAGTTAATATTTTTGCAAAGAGAATAAAAAAAAACAAAACAAAAGTAGAAAATAAAACTGTTTACTAGATACATTGTTTATTTCTAGCCGTAATTCAAAAAGTTCAAAAACCGATCACATTTATCGGTTTTTGAACTTTTGCTTATGAAAAGATGTTGGAGAATTATTATCTGCGGTAAATAAAGTTACCAGTATATAATATTACAAAAATCTTTTATTTATCTTCAACAAATGGCCTTTTTGGTAAAAAGCGATAGCGACTGCATTTATTTGGAGCATTTGGAGTTTGATGAACTCTGGTGATACTTTACATTACTTTTTTGTAAAAATAATAAATAAGTAAAACATATTTTTTTTGTAATGTTATTTTTTTTTAATTTCCGCCATTTTTCTTGGACAGCTTTCTTTGGCCAGACTCTACAAAGCTTACATTGAATAATAAAACAGAAACAATATTAACTAAATGGTTCGAGCTATGGCTTTCAAAATAAACAACGCAATTTTGACATTGTCATTTGTCAGATTCAGATTGACAATTTGACATTGACAATTTATTTTGTTTGACAAGTACCTCAAACGTTTTGCGGTTTGATTCTGGTTTCTTTTGGTAAATAAAATGAATTTGGATTTCCAAGATTCCACGCAAATTAGCTAGAAATGTGACTAAACTTAGATTAATTTAAAAGTCATCATGTTTCCCATAAATCACAAAACAATATTCGTTCTCGACCACACACCTTACTTCGGCATCTCATCGGATAATCCGATAGACTTCGATGTCCCGAAAAACCGGGGATATCTTCCAGTCCCACCGATCTGCAAATCGTTGTGGACGTGCAGTGTTGAAGCAGCTGTTGAGTACTGCCGGATAGTATGGGACCTATTTCCTGAAGGAAAACTGGTAAGGATCACCTGTTGCTCTCCCATTGCTAGCTGGGCCGTTCGAAACCAGTAACTGTTACCTGATAACATGAAACTGTCAATAACACTGCCTGCCTTTTCATGTTCAATATTTTAAGAATCGCTATTCCTTTCAATTTACTACTGCACACTCATCACAAGTAATCCCGATTTTAAGTTATTTCTTACACAAGAGTAAGTATTACCACAACCCTAGCTGTAAATAACTGTTTAGATGTATTGGTGGAAACATAAATAGTTTTATGAATCTCTTAAAAGTTAAGTTGCAGCACTAATAATTGATGTTTATTTAAGTAATTTGAAATCTAGCTAACAAGAGCCTGCCCTGTTTCTTCTGCAAATACTGTAGCAAGCTACATTCTTGATATTGTTGCAAATTATCCATTAACCCGTCAAATACTCACCTACTAGAATCCGTTTGCATGTAAGCGCTCAAGTGTACTCTGTTTCTCATGAACAATCACTGGTGCAAACAACATTTGTCATGTTAACAATTTGGGTTTAATAATACTCGGATATTATTTTGCTCATTTTGTAAAAGTACTTTTACTTATAATTTCAGGTGCGGTTTGTTGTGAGTGATAATACTGCTCACATGCTAAATACATGGGCTGTGGCACAACAAAACTTAACACATGTAAGTAAAACCAGGCGCGCTCGCAGCCCAAGATTTTTGGGCTGGGGAATGGAATATTTTTACTTCTACTTCACTTATGTTTAATTCATATGTAACGGTGCGAGCCTATTGCCACCAACTAAGCACAAATCCAGGCTCGGGGCTGGTACTGAGAAATTCCTGATGGAAAACTAACAACACTTTGCCCTACTTAGGAATCAAACTCAGGACGTTATGCTCAGCAGTAGCGCTTGCAACGACTAGACCAACAAGGCAGTTTACCTACGTGATATGAGCATAACCCTGATGAGAATTTTTTCTGATGCTATATGGAAGTTGTGGATGATATTTCCGTCAAATCATTTATTTGCAAGAAAGACAGTTCTTTTTTTTATTCAGCATAAACAAAACGCACATTATAAAAAAAAATACAAAATATTTCAAGTAGGCAATTAAAAGGCACTTAAACTCATCATTTGTTCGAAAATAGAATTGATTCTAGATGCCCTGTGCCCTGAAAAGTAAAGGCAAGAAGAAACTCCATAATTACTCTTATAAATTGTTTTACAATATTTCATATACATCAATACAATGTACCTGGATTAAAATGACTGTAAGCTACATTATGGTACAAAGTATAAAAAAATAAGCAATAACAGATAAATACGGTGAAATTAATGTATTTGTCATAGCTCCTGAATGGATTATGTGTGGTGGGGCCAGTACGACGGGGCGCGGGGGGCGACGTGGAGGGATTGGTAGCTGCCATTGAAGCATTAGCTGAACCTTCGCCTGATCAGACCTCTAGGCCTACAGAGAGGCACTTTCAGAACCGGTAAGTGCTAAGAGAGGCAAGTGTTGTATAAAAAAGAAAATAATTATTCAGGAATTATCAGCTTTCATCAGATATCTGATATAGACCTGTTACAACCATGGAAGTACTTGCATATTTTGTATTACTATGCTTAAAAAATTATATGTTAACAACTCTATGCAATTCCAAAAAAAAAACAAATCTTTTGAGTAACTCATAACACATTTCACAGGAAAACTATGATGACAAAAAAAAATGTGAAGTTACCAACTCAATAAAAACTGCTTGAGGGCAGTGTGTGGTTGGAGTCCATGCAAATTATACACACAGTACTAATACGCCGTGTCATGAAAAAACAGTATTCCCGTTCCGTAGGCAGTGACATGGCGTATAAGCAGGACGTTGTTGGGCACGCTTTACCATCAGCAAACACATTACTTACAATACAGGCTTTTTTGCTCTTAAATCACAATAAATTCGAAATTTGGTTTACATTTCAGCGGCCGCGTAATTTGCATAACAAGCGCCAGAGACAATGATTCTATCAAAAATCTTAAAGACATTGCTCACAACACGATTGTTCAAATAAACAAAAAGGCGACTTTGGCTCAGCCTGCCAGTACCTCCGAGTCTACTAGTACAACGTCACAGTAAGTATAAAATTTGTTTAATGTTTCTATGCTAAAAACAGTTGTTTTATAAATAAATATATTATTTATCGACTTATACTAGCAGCATCACAAGCAATCCATTTTTAAATTTACACCACTATCAAAAACGATCTCGAATTTAGACATAAGCACAACTCCTTTCTCGAATTTCAGGACCCTAGTGATACATTACTGCCATATAGTAATAATAAATGTTACCCCAGAGAATGCTGATACTAGAGTAACTAATCAACCGCTAACAGAGGTAAGTTTTCACAAGCAAATGTCCCATGTCTGGTAAAATCGATATTCCACCCTTGAAGTGCCTTGAACTGATATCTTCGACAGACCGCGACGCTTAAATCTTTCGCCTATGAAATATTTAAGTCCAGCTTAAATATTGAAACTAAACAATTGAACTATTCCAGATAGCAGGTGGACAAATAGGAGTAGAAGTGATAGTGTCAAGAGCAAGTGCCTTAGCCAATCTATTGGGACGGTTGGTGTTACCACATTATAAACTTGCTACTACCACTGTCACTGGTATTCCTATGAAGGTACGTTTTATTTTACTATTTCTACTTGTGAGTGATCAGGCTGAAATATTAATATTAATAATTGTAATTTTATAGGAGGAACAAAACGCCAGTTCTAGTGCCAACTATGATGTAGAGATTATCCATGCATTAGATGCTCACGCTGGTCTTAGAGCGTCGCAAACGCCTGCTGAAGCTTTAGAATCGGTTAGTAAACTAAAACAATAACTTGCTAGCAGCTTCTGAATCACAAAGCCATCTCTGTGAACCCATCATCTATAAATATTATTACAATTTATAAAACCATGTATAAGTTAAAACATCATGCTGTTTTTATAGAATACCACTTTGCCTGTGACATCGTTGGCGTGGATTTTGGACTTTTCCACACAAAATTCAACACCACGTGAGACTCGATCTCTTGTATCTGTAGTTGATAATTAACTTCATATGCGTATGTCATATAAAGTGGATCTCACAAAGCGCCGCATGTTGCGGTGCGCAATCAAGTGGATGAACTATTGTACGAAATAGCTAGAGCCACTAATACAGTCATACGACCTTATCACTATGACGGTTGAAGTTCATATAAAGTAACGGCACCAGGTGGTACTCCGGTGGTGGACACCTCGCGGGGCGGAGGGCGGCGCGTCAGGCTGCTGCGGCTCCCTGTGGCGCGTCACGCCGTCTGATGTGGCCTCCAGACCCTCCGCCTGCCTGGTCAACTTCCTGCTCAATGGACGCTCTGTCACTCTTGAAGTACCCAGGTAACAAGCGATTCACCTAAAAGGTATGAAATAAAAAGCAAAATAATTAAGAAGTTATAACGTAAACGATGCAAAAGGAGTGTGAAAGGATCGTAGCAGGTGGCGTTCCGTAGTTTCTGCCTTCCCCCATGGGAAGAACGCGTGAGTTTATGTATGTATAAAGTGACTGCCTTTGGCCGCTTGTACCTGGCCTCGTGATCGCAAGCGCGACTGCTGAGCGTGAGGTCCTGGGTTTGATTCCCAGATCGGGCAGTGTTACTTGGTTTTTCCATTAGGAATTTCTTAGTAACAGGCCGGAGTTTGGAACTCGACACCGCTTTTAACTTGGCGTAGACAGTCTGCCTTAAATCCTAAGTAGGAAATGAGGTTGGTACCTAACTAGCCTATGTTATCCGGTATGATAATGCAAGGATTCCAACAATCCTACATAATTACATCGGAATCGGTTCAGGCGTTTAGTTATGGTGGAATAAAGAAACACACATACATACATGAACCCTGAAAACATAACACTCCTTTGTCGTGTACCAAGAGGAGCTCGTGGCTAAGTAATAACAGCTGCACGGGTCGATCCATCAGGTAAAGCTACGCTTGCCGGGGTTGGTCCGTGGATGGGTGACCATTTTCACATATCGAGACTCCTCCGTGCCTCGGAAAGCACGTTAAGCTGTTGGTCCCGGCTGTCATTTGTGGATCTTTGACAGTCGTTACGAGTCGTCAGAAGCACGAAAGTCTGACAACCAGTATAACCAAGGGGTACCGTATAACCCAGTTACTGGGTTGTGGAGGTCAGATAGGCAGTCGCTCCATGTAAAATACTGGTATTCAGCTGCATCCGGTTAGACTGGAAGCCGACCCCAACATAGTTGGGAAAAGGCTAGGCAGATTGATTTTGATTGTCGTGTACCAAGTTATGAGTTGATTGAGTGTTCTGTGATTTAGTTTAGATATTCCAGTAAGGTGAAGGTCGCAGAATCCGCTGGATGCGAGAAGCACAGGTCGATGCGACGACGCTTGGTGGGAGGCCTATGTCCAGCAGTGGACGTGTATCGGCTGAAATAATGATGATTTCAGAAAATCATTTTCTAGTTCTTCCCAGGCTTCGCCAGATCTCTTGCACAACGAAGTTGGTCTAGTCAAGATGGAGTTTATTCAAATTCTGTTCTACATCTATCGAGAAGCTACATTATAAACATAAAATCACGCCTGTATTCCCCGAAGAGGTAGACACAGATGTATACATTTCGCCAGTTATGTTAAGTCCCATGAAATAGAGTCGGGCTTGTTGCAATCAATCAAACACAAATTAATCCAGACTCCAGGGTGGTTCTAAAATTCCTGAGGAAAAAACTCATAAACCTTTGCTCATGGGAATCTAAATTGAATCCAGGACCAGTAGATACTAGCTTTGTGCTTGTTACCTCTAGATCTAAACTAACTTGGTAGTTAAGTTGTGTTTGTTACACCGAAAGTAAAAACATTTTTAAACTCTTGAAAACAGCGCAACGAACTTATTTTGGCTTCTGCCGCTGTGTGTTAGGACTTTGAAATAATGGAAGTTTAGGTACAGATAATAATCTGTTGTATTCTGAATTTCTGATACAAGTTCTGAGTCTGAATAATAATTAAGATAAAATTAGCGATAGCGTCGTCCGCCATGCAATTCTGGTGTATGTTGTAGCAGAGTGACTCCTTGCGCCCCTGGCGGCGCGAAATGAAAAGGCGGCGGCATGGCTACACGCAGGCATGGCGGGTAAGCCCTGCCGTGCGCCATCTGGCGGCGGCGGGGCTGTACCAAACTAACTTACAAAAATAATAAAAATGAAAATTATTTTTATAGAAAAGGGGGCGGTAGATCTGCCTCACATGTGCTAGCGGCACAGGGTGGTGAACTGTGGATCGGTGCCTTAGGAGGACGCACGCCTTACGACGATCCACCTGCTTTGTCTGAAGGCGCCGGTGGACGAGTCACTGATTACAGGTATGTTAGAAGCAGAATTAAGCCTCATAGTCAGGCAAAAAATGTCCGACAACTTGTGTGGCTTTCAACATTGCGCGACGTCACTGAACACTGTCTTCTTTCTTCGTCCAGGCGGTATTTCTTTGGAATGCGCTCCCTCTGAATATCAGGATGGCAGCGAGTCGGTTATCTTTCAAAGTAGCGGCTCGTGAACATATTCGTAAGAAGTTGGCAGAATCTTTGCGGCGCTGATTTGCCGGGCTTGTTTTCTCCTCCACCTATCGTTATTTTTCCTGACAAAGTTTATTCTGTTTATATGTATGTATATAAGTATATATGTATTACTATTTATCCTTTTTCGAGTTATCTATCCCTTATGTTGCACCTGCCATGTTTGTCTCTGCATCACCCTAAGGTTGACTGGTAGAAAATGCCTCAGGCATTAAGTCCGCCTTTGTACAGTATTTTTTTACTTGTGCATAAAGTTTTAATAAATAAATAAACAAATATTGCCAAATCATGTTCGACATATCAGCTTAATATAAATGATCCAAAAATAAAACCGCGACTGGAGTCTCCAACATCGGGCAATTTTGGAAGTAAAATATTGCATAAGGAACATGTCGTGTTGCATAGTAAATACAAAGATGCCCATTCCACATTCTAGAATCCACCATATAGCCAGAAGACTTAACTTCTTCTTCTTTCTCTGTAAAACTGTTGTCCTGTAAACCACAAAGTGAAGGGTTCTATAAAATTTGTGTCATGTTGGGTGTGAAAACCACTAGTAGCGTGTCAAATAGTCGCAGCTCGATTTATTGTAAAAAAGACGCTTCCAATGATACCTCATTTGTCAAATTATGATAAATAGTTTAGAAATTATGAGGGAACAGATGAATATACATACATACCGGTCAAAATCATAACCCTCTTTTTTGCTTCGCCGTAGTTGGGTAAAAATAAACTCTTTGTCTCTAGTCTTTGCCTTTTTGTCTCCTACAGAATAAAAGAGTTTGGCGCTCTAATGCAACAGAACAGATTGTATCCTCTCCGCGGCGCGGGCGCTAACGGGCGAGCGAGAGCGCGACTACAGCGACACACCACGTACTGGCCGCTTACTATATCCTCCACGCTCATATTTAATTTAGGATCGGTAAGTATTGATTGATTGATCGTATTCAGTGATTGTAAATGCCGGGAGGAAGCCTTTGCTAGAAGGATATACATGTGACTTTATTGGTGATCTTAAGAAAGGTCAGGTGTGGGTATCGATATCTCAACATAAAAACGTCTGTGAAGTTACATCAGTAAATTTTATTTGATCCTGTTTAAGTTTTTGGGAACGATAAAAGAGTATCAGATACCCCGCGTATCTTTAAGGAGCTCGTGGCTAAGTAATAACAGATGCACGGGTCGATCCATCAGGTTAAGCTACTCTTGCCGGAGTTGGTCCGTCAATGGGTGACCATCTTTACATACCGAGACTCCTCCGTGGCTCGGAAAGCACGTTAAGCTGTTGGTCCCGGCTATTATTCGGGGATCTTTGACAGTCGTTACGGCTCGAAAGTCTGACAACCAGTCTTACTAAGGGGTATCGCGTTATACCCAGTTACTGTGTTGTGGAGGTCAGATAGGCAGTTGCTCTATGTAAAATAATGGTATTCAGCTTCATCCGGTTAGACTGGAAGCCGACCCCAACATAGTAAGGCTAGGCAGATTGATACCCCGGGTATATTTATGGACACGAATATCAGAAACCTCGCATATATGTAAACGTTACTTACAGTTTAATCCAGCGAAATGCAAGCACGTATAAATTTTTTCGCATCGTGATACTTGGGGTGTCTTATTACACTCAGTATTAGAACCATTTTGATTACACGTTTTCATGACATTCGTCACGCTTGTGACCCTTCAACTATTGAACATAGATGTTATGTTATATGTTATGTTATGCCTTCATCGACATAAGAGATATGCATGCTTTCAACTAAATGCCAAGTAAAGCATTAAATTTATAAATCGTTCGCAGGTATTGGAGCCGCTAACACGACTGGTGGTACAGGAGACATTGACTGATGAAGAAGTGGATACGTGCAGAAATGTACTGCTTTCACTATTAGGCATGGAGTCCCGCCATGAGTTCCCGACAGCGCAGCTACCTTCTAACATGAGGTATTACTCTACTTTATAATGTAGCTGATGGTTTTGTATTTTAGATTTTTAAATCTGCTGGTTTTCCTTGATATGAACCCAGTGTGTGCCTCTGACCAGACTGTCCAATTTGATGTACTGCACTTTTATGTCGAACTGAACTGCGGCAATTATTTTTTTTAAACAAGCATTCTTCATTCATGCATGATTTTTATTTTGAGCATGAGCTTCATTCTATAACTTTATACACTGTTATTGGTCCGAAAATACACAAAATTAAAACTCTCTTTAAATGCCACTTACTATCAATTGAAAAAAAAAAATCTTAAATTCAATGATAGGCAACGCACAGCCCAAACCGCTGGGTGTAAAAGCATTATATTTTCGCACAAGAGTTCCTCTTACGGCGACAGTGAGCATCAAAGGAAGGGTTTTGAAAATTCACCTTGTGTTGTGCTGTGATGTGGTTAAATATGGGATGAAAGTTTGTATTGAAGTTTGTCATTTTTGCCGATAGAAAATGGCTTGTGTTTAATAGAAAGCTGAGTTCCATTTCCGACTTTTGCCAGCAACCGGTGTGAACCTTGGAATGCTGTTTTCTCATCCTAAAAACAAAAGTATTCTGTGCATGAAGTTATATAGTGTATCAATCAAAGTTGTAGTCAATGGTAGCGCATTTAATCTATCCGGCAGTAAACTCAATAATATTATTCAATGAAGAAGTATGTTCAACAGGGGCAAGTCGGTGGGGCGGCGCGAGGAGCAGTGGCGCCAGGTGTGGGGCGAGCTGGAGGCGCTGGTGCGCGCGCACGCGGCCGCGCCGCCGCACCGCGCGCTGCTGCGCGTGCTGCTGGACTGTCGCGCGCACAATAATCATCCTTCTGACGGTAACTCACTACTATTTTTACGAGTTTGTGACTGTTTGAGTTTTGTCTTTCGGAATGTTACAAGCTTAAGCACGACTTATTTTACTCACATGTGTGATACGTAACCGTAAATACACGTTGAAACGAACGAATGCAACGTATGTAACATTTCATATTCCACATATGTGTACCCGCCATTACTGCGCATTTTTATGATTTTTTTATAAACTTGCTTGCTTTTATGCACACCCCAAGTTTATATGCACGCCAAGGATCGACTATATTTTTCTCTAGCGCGGTGTAACGGTGTTGTCTTTAACGAAATTAATCCACGGCTTCGCATGAATTATTTTAACACGGCTAATATTCACTTATTCCGTACTCGACTACCATAATTCTTGATCACTCAATACCTCTCTTCAATGTGGAACTACCGAACTTGGAGTGATACAAACTTCCTTATGTGTCAATCGCTGACTGTACGTTACCATCGCGCCTGAATCGTTCTCCACGGCAATCATTTTAACCCAATAAGGAATATGCATGTGATTCAAATAAGGTTCAAGTAATTTTTCTTATAAACTATATTACTTCAGAATTATGCCTCCATAAATATTTTTGAATAATATTTCTTTTTGAACGAGAAACTAATTTTTTTAAAGTGCCAAAAAACTGTGGGAAATTCAAATACTTGAAAAGCGACGTTATTGGTCAGACCGGATGTGACGTAACAGTAAAGAGAACAAAAGTGACTCTAGTCAATATCTACGATTTTTGGGAATAGAATAAAATGTGTTCCACGGATTGAACATTTTCTATTCATTCTAGAATAACTTTTTAATATGAAAACGAAACTGAACGAACGAAACTGACCATTAATAGTCCGTTTTTTAATATAAGTGTGATAAAGTGTACTTTTTTGAGTCATTTAGTTTAACTCATTTTACAAAAATTTTGAGATAGGTCACTTTCATTCTTAGCATGCAACTTGTGACGTCACCACACCAAGCGCGCCAAATGGAGGGCGTTTAAATAGCCCGGGTCGGTTGGATATTTTCAAAATTTTTTCGAAGTACTTTAAATTGCTTTTTTTGCGTCGATTTTTTTTAAACTGTTATTTGGCGATGTAAACTATCGAATAAAAATATTAAAAAATACATGCATATTCCCTATTGTTCATTGTGAAAGTGAACTGTCTCGTGAAAAATTGTAGGCGCCCCAAAAAGCCCACTTTCTACCGCTTTGCAACTTAAGCAAGGCAAACTTTACCATACCTATCCGTGTCCACTACCCCAAAACATTGTCTTTGTTAGTTTCAGTCGTTTTTGCGTTAAATTGAGGTCTATCATAATTCCACCCATTCATCCAATCAAAAGAACAATATCGATTCGATAAATCGACTGTTCCTTACTGATTATTGTCATGAGACAATATAATGCATTAAAACCGATCAAGGGCGCCATTTTGAAACGTTACTAATACTACAGTATCGTTGTCGGGTACTAATTAGCATGAAAAGGTCAGCTGCGTCGATTGTGTGTGTCGGCGGCGATACATCAATGTCTTTAATTTGAAATGCTTATTATTACAAGACTCACTACCACGTTTTCGTAGTTGTTAGTATCCCGTCCGGTTTCGCACGGATACGATTTCTTGAAAACCGTATTCAGGAATCGTAAGGGTATAATTATTATGTAATATTTTTCTACGTCAAAAGAAATGGGTACACTTAATCATTACTCACGAAATTCTCCAAATCTTGAGGAAACTGCAACTCCGTCAAGTAGTTTAGGAGTACGAAACGACAACACAGACGAACGACTTAATTTAGAGACCATCCATTTCGCCTTTCTTTCATCAAGAACAGCCCTGTCTTACAGGTCAACTTATCTTGCATTCATCAACCAGTTAGTATGATGTTTTTTTTTTCGAATACAGTAGAAAGTAGTTGTAGTTAGTCTGGCTGGTATTAAATTAGTAATCATCATACATAATTATATCAAGCCACTGCAACACATAAAAAAATAAAAATAAAATGACTTGTGGTGTTTGCTATCTCGAAGACCTTTTTACTACCAACCAATCATTGTTTATCAAAAGAAAGCTCGTACTTTTATAACTAGGTAATCATTATTATAATAATTCATTAATTGTAGGCGAATCTCGGGCCACAGTGATCCGAGCAACGACAGACTCGCCCCTATCGCCTGTCGGTGCGGGCAACGGCGGCTCCAGCAGCGGCAGTGACGTGTGGGCCCCGCGCAACGTGCTGGACGCGCTGCTGGGGGCCCCGCGCCCGCCGCGCCGCGCCGACTTCGCGGGGCGCCTGGCGGCCCAAGCCAGGGTCGCCACCTTGTACCCGCAGTTACAGCAGGATGTGGAAGTCCCTCATTAACAATCGATTGTGCTACATTTCAATCGATGTTTGTGGTCGAATATTAGTCTAAGGCACCTGTCCCACGAGGAAGCGACTAGCTATAGTCTATTTTATCGCTCACAAAACGTACAAAAGATGTAGGTCTTGTGTCCGTAAAAGAGATACATATATTGTTGATCGGACAATTCACTGCCGGCTCTTTGCATTGTACGTTTCTTGAGCGAGAAAATAGTCCATAGTTAGTACTTCCTCGTCGATAGTGGGACTATTTCATCAGACAATATTATTATATTATTTTATACAATTGTAATTTAAGAGTAATATTGCGTTACGAAAAGCTACAATAAAATGAGTAAATGAATGTCGATAGACTTCAGGATGTGGTCAGCTGATTAACATTACGTGGTAGAGCGACACTGGCCGCCGTACTTTGCGGTCGAAGCGAACATTTTATGGCTCGTGTATGATTGTGTTGGTGCAATAGCTCCTAAGAATTGTGTTGAAAGTAACAGTGTAGTAGGACGTATAGATACTTTAAAAGCCATAGAGCTATTCCTTGTTTTGGTAAAATTAATTACCGAGTATTTTTGTTTGTATCATTTATTACACTGTAACGGGAGATTGAACTGTAGTGTAGTTATTATAATAAGCGAATATGTGAATAAAAGTATTGGAATAAGGAACCTTGGTTTAATTTGGGACAAATGAAAAATGCGAATTATAAAATTAATATCTTATATTTGTTCAATAAAAACTACATGTGGGCCCGTGTGCCCGGCGCCCGGGTAACACGACCTTTGTATTATCTTGTTGCATATAAACTCTGCGGGCAGACTGTGTCATAAGGCAATGGTGTGAATGGCGGCCTTGCGGCCTCGTCAAGGCATCTGGTCCGGATCCTCCGCGGCGACGGCCCTGCGCCCTCGCCGCCGAAACTTTACAATTATTGGAATGTCACGCTGGATGCGAACGTTCGAACGTTAAAAATTATTACAAACGAAACCTAACACTAGGCCCCCTCGTGGGCCACTCCGAAGATACACTCACATCGAAATATTGTACAATCTCATACTCCCGAGCGCGCCCGACCACTCGGTTGCGCGCCCCAAAGATACCCTATAAAACTTACAAAATCGACCGGTACTCTTAAACTTAACGCTAAGTTAAAATTAATCGGAATTGAAAAATAAATTACCTAGGTACAATATTTTAGTCTAGAAAGCTATTTATAGGCGCACGAGGGTCGCTTGGTGGGAGTGCGCGGATGTCAGTGTGTAGCTTTTCGAAGTTTCTTAGCAATAGGTAGCGCAGACGCATCTGATGAGTCACCCAGTGAGTTCTCTTCTGCTGAGCTCGCCTCCTCTATTTGCCTGCGTCAAACAAACGAAACAAATGAGTAAACGTATTCGATATAAGTTATCGTGAAAATGGTGAAACAACTGTATGCATAAAAACCGATAGGACGGCTGGTTGTTCTAGTTGGAACAATGCAATGTAATTATAGAGTGTGTAGTGGTTATAGTTACCGTTTGGCGCGCGGCGTGCTGAAGGCGGAGTCGGAGTTGTCGGAGGGGGAGGCGGGCGTCGCGGGGGTGGCGGGCGACGCCGCCTTCGCGTCCATCGAGTCCTCTGTGCACGACGTCGTCGTGTCCTCGTTCACTGAGTCCGCAGTGATTAACTTTCCTGTAACAACGACAAAAACACACGGAAATTAGGAGCGTGCTATTACGTCTCATTTCCCTAACATGTTTATTACTCGTTAGACATTAAACCGAAAGCGTCTTGTAAACTGTACACAGCTATTGTGCGGGTACAATTACTCCTAAGTTAACTGGATGCCTAGTAATCTTTAACATCACAATTAAGCGATACCACATATTTTTCGTCTCGTTTACATAGCAGATTGTGGGTAGCAAACTGGCAATAACATAAAACGTGGTCGTTATTCCTCGTACTCGTTCGTCGGCCCCGCATTTGGTTATCATAGATCGTTAGCTAAAACATGCGGGATATCGCATAATGTAAATACGCCCTTATGTAGTGCTTCCAACGCGTTTTGCTAGCACAATAGAGGTGTTAATTTATCAGTTTTATACAGAATACATGCCCTCATGTATTCTGTATACATGAGGGCATGTATTTGGGGTATAAACAAAAAGGTGTGTTATTCTTTCTATGTGTTTACATATTCAAGCTCATCTCGGATTATATTTCAGTACCTTGATGGTAAATTGTCTCTCTGTTCTATCTGCTTCAGGAATCTTTTTTTTTTTTTATGTTAGCCTACACTGTCCCACTGCTGAGCAAAGGCCTCCCCCAAATCTTTCCAAACATCCTTTTTCAGGGCCATCTCAATCCAACCCTTGCGGTACGCGTCTAGATCGTCTCGCCATCTCTTCCTGGGCCGGCCTCGGCTTCAGGCATCTATTTTTTGTTTTTTCGTTTAAGAGGAAATAGGGTCGGTCTTTCCTCCATACAAAAAGTCATAATTCGAGGTTCGGCTCTCGTCTATTTCCTTCTCCAATATTACACCAATTTGAAAGATGTTTTATAAATTGAATGAGAAGGATATTTACTGTGCCCCTATGTTTTTTATTTTTTCATTTATAGTTGTCAAATTTGTACAATAGGCCTCTGATGACAACGGTTAAACAGGCAATTTTGAGCATTTTCTGGGGGTTCTAGTGTTTCTACTGATAATGTATCATCAAAACGGAAAACATAGGGGCATAGAACTAGTTGATATTTATTTTACTGTAAAAAAAATATTGCTATAAGTTCATAAACCAGAGAGAAAACAGGCGAGACCGTGTGTATGGGGAGGGGACCGACCCTATTTCCTCTTAAAGCTTGATGATAGCCGAAAAGACAATCCTAATGGGTGACTTTCAGAACAACTTTCTTGGCAAATGAAAGAGAGAAACTGTTCCAATTTCCGACAAAATTGTTGAACTTGATTAATCAAAATAACGGGCTTCGAAATGAGAGCAGGCCTCCATAGATTTGGAGTAACCGCACTGCAGTTCAAGTTGCTTCAGTTTAAGCACCAGACAAGTGGGTTACTGGACTGTTTAAACAGAAGATTAAAGTTCAATATTTGCCATTTTCGGTACTGGTATTGATAAATACTACTAGCTTCAACTTTCTGACTGACTAACCGACTCTGTGACAATTAAATGTTTTGAGTTTGATAAATTACCCCTCTTATTTTGTCTGTACGATTACTTGAAGTCTAAACTAAATCTCAACCTTATAAGACTTGGTCCCATCTTGATCCAGTTGTATAATATTTGTAGTTGTGTTCCAATACTACTACGTGCACGTCTTTCGACATGGTTCTCACATGTACAATTTCCACATAAATTATGTATTACCAATACTATGCAACAATATTTTAATTTAAAAGAGTATCCATGGGGTTTATTTCCCATTCTTCTCCATAGGAACCTACTACGCTTTGGAAGGGCAACTAGCTTTATCTTGCTGACTAACGCACTCCTTGACAATTCAAAAGTGCCTGTAAGAAAGTGCTTTGAGTTGAGTTTGATACTCACCGTTGCCATTAGTGGAGGGTGGTTCGAGGTTGCTCTCATCACTGGGCAGGGGCGAGCCCCCATTGGCTGGCGCCAAACTCCGGGGCTCCTTGCCCAAGAGCTCGGGCTGCAGGTCCGACACTATGTAGTGGGTCCATAACGCCAGCTCCACCATGTGTGGGGAAAACTTGTTGCCACAGCCGTTTTGTTCCTAAAATTTGATCAGTCGTTAGAAGAAAAATAACGTTTTCAGTCGTTGTTAAAAGAAAAGGGACATTTTGAGTCGTACTGTTTTTATTTGGTTGTATGTGTAGTGTATATATACGTTTTAATATTTTTGGTTTTTAAGAGTGTTTTGGCACTGTCTATTTGGTTTTTATGGGTTAGCTACTTATTCGATTTTAATGAGATTACGCAGAGGTAGGTTGATAGCTGAAGTATGATATGATATGGTACTTTTTACTTTATGGTGGTTGATATGGTACTTTTAACGTGCTTATAGGGGTCACTGTTAACACACATATTTTGGTAACTATTAATAAGATAAGCTCGTGGATGGTTTCACAATATTATGTTCAAGTTATCCTGTTATTTTATCTGGCCTAATTTAGAGTCGTTTCAGCAGTATTCGCGTGTTTATTTAACCGAAATGTTAACGCTTCTTTTTATTCCAACTTTAATTTGTAAGGTCGATTAAAGTTTTAAGTGTTATTGTGTAAAGGTATGTACTTTAAAATCATGGGCTTTTTAAAACAGACCCCATTAGACTCACTGCCAAAACATTACAAAAGGGCACTTGGGCCCTCTGCCAAAAAAGGAGAAAACTGCATCGTATACTCAGATTGATATAAGACGTCGTGTACTAACCTTATTTAACCTATCACAGACTTTCCTAATATGGGTTACAAAATTGAGGTATTCCTTGGCAGTGTAGTCGCATTCTTCCATCTCGGGGATCGCCTGTACGCATTCGTCGGCCATGAACGGTGCTATGTCCGGGCTGGCGGCAGCGAGAACCGCTGACGCTGTGGCAGTGCCCACCCCCTTCAAATTACTTAAAGCCGCCATAGCTGTCTCGATGTTCGGCAGCTTTCGGAAGGCCTTCTTCGTCTCTGCCATGACAGCCCTTGGCGTGTTCACTTTTATCAGATATGATAATTGTGGATAAAATCTTCCTCTCTGTAATAGAAGATACAAAATATTCAAGCCATTGTTAGCTTTGAATAGGTCGTTTGGAATTGCAAGTGTTCAAAGTGTTTATAAATCTTTTGCAAATGTTGGTTGTAGTTTATAAGTTATTCTTTCGCTTGATTGACATACGCGATGTATTTGTGTAGCGTATGCGAATTGGCTTTAACTATGGGAAATTTACCTATTTTATTAAAATAAATACGGGTATCTGGATAATTTGAATTCAATGCTTGTATTCAGTGTGATTACGGATGCAAATTACGTTGATTCAACAAATTGTGAAGCCTTGAATAAGTATCCTAATTTATTTCTGTGATTGAATCGAATACCTATTTATGACAAATTTCAATATTTTGCACTCAATTCATTTCTCAGTGCAGAGCTGCCTGCAAAAACTAATAGTTTATCAATAACGCGATAGTTATGAAACTGGTTTCGCTGGATGTTAGTATAATAAACTCGTACTGACCGCTTGTTTCCATTTCATGAGTTGTACCAGCTCCTCGTGCACCAGATGCGCGTCCTTGCCTCTGGATTTAATCTTCTTTGGTAGTTCATTCTGGTACCTGCAAATAATACAAACAAATGACTAAGGTATTTTATAAACCGTGTCAATCTCGTTGTACGGCACGGCAAAAGTACCGACGGAATAAATCGCTCGTCTGGTTTGAAGATTCAGTTATTGAAATCGAGGAATTGAGCGGTGTTCGAGACGAAAATTATTTTGAAATTCAACCCTTCAGGAGGGTTGAAATGGAAACACATTAAATATCAATCTCAATGCGGGAATGAAAGCTATATACATTTTCCTCCCGCTACATTTTGTTACTCGAAGAACATAAAGTAGATGCTAATTACTAGAAACGGTCCGTTTTATTGCTGTATTCGTTTAGCACATGTTCATAAGGAGCCATATGGTAAAACGCTTGTTAAAAGTGTACGCCCAAGATGTGCCTAATGAAATGAGACACGACGAATTTTGTATCATCTGGTAATCTAAAGTACCTATAGATCTTTCAATAAAAATACTTAAATAACTTTATAAAAATTCAATGTATTAGGTACCTATTTAGGTATGCACCTAATTCAATAAAAGAAAATATCTTATTTTAAACTTATAATGGAAGTATTTCCGTACAGGCGTGCATCTATTCTATAACTAGAGGGGGCATACATTAATTTACCGGAAAGTTATGTACCTAATTAAATTTCACTTAATGAAACATTCCGTGGTCTAAAATATATTAATTATATAATTTTTCCTGCACCCTCTAGATGTTATGAATACCAAATTAAAAAGATGAGGCAAAAATTTACTTAAATATTAAAGAGATTATTCACAATTACAGCGAGGCGTTACTAAAGTATTAGGGGAAGGCTAAGCTCAAACTCGCATTAGACAGCATTTATTATTTTTAAGATTGCTATACTTACATAAACTTTAGCATGTTATTGAAAACGAAATTCTAAATGTATTCTTTGATTTTTCCGGAAAAATATTTAATTATTCTCAATAAATTACTTATTAATGAATTTTATGAAAGGATTGTAAATATTCGCCCTTATAACATCTTTCAACGTAGATTAAGATGCGTAAAATTTTAATTAAGTACTAATAAATAATACGTTTTAATTTTATTTTATAATAAGTATATAAGTCATCTATTTCTTTTACAAAGTGAAATTAAAAAAGAGAAATACCAAAACTTCTGGGAAAAACTTAAACTTTCTGCTCTGGTAAAAGTTGATCGTACTAAAGTACATGATGACTCATTGTGCTTGGTAAACTAATCTAATAATACAAAAGATTTATAAATTAAAATGCTAGAAATATGTAGGATAATTAGTTATCTAAAATAATTGATCAAACAAATGCCAAACTAGTCGAAATACTAATAATAAAACTTAACTTTAAAAGGCAAGTCACCATTTTGAACGGATGTGAATTGTGAGTTTGTACTCAACAACGCATTGTATTATCTAGCGAAGTACCTAGTCAGACATGCAACAACATATCGTACACATTATCAAGGCTGTTATTTAGTCAGGGAATCTGTGGAATTAGCAAGCAGACGATCCTAAACATAAAGTTTAATGCATTCAAACGAGTCATGATACGTAAAGGACAGCCACCATTTTATAACGCCTAAGCGCGGCGATATTTTCCCCCACACTGGCTTCAGGAAAAACGATCGTGTCAATTTGACATCGATCCCACGTGACGCAGTGGTTTTAATGAGCCGTCCGCGGACTAGAGATGCAGTCCGCGAGGGAGGTAGCTATCAAATCAGTTTGCACGGATACACACACAATACAAGTTCATTGACACGCCACGGCCGCATTTTCTCCTTGCAAAGGCGTTCGTACTCACCAATTGTCCAATTTTATGAGCTCATCGGGTTTCTTTGTTTTCAGTTCAGCTTTAAGCTTAATCGCTTGTGGGTATAACTTTAAAACACTGTCAAAATCTTTTGCATCTGCCTCCAGAAAGAAAGTAGACGTGTCTTTCGCGGTAGCCATTGTGAACGTTCTAAATGTACAACACTGCGTATTTAGTTTAGCTATAGCGCCGAACTCGACGCGGCGGCAGCACCTGGCCAACTGGGCGCCCTCTCCCCACTCGCCGCCATCTTGTACAGTGAACCTCGTAATGACGTTCGATATTATTATTCGAAAAATGCTTATTTCGTCTGCATTTATGCTTGTAAAACTATTATGTGTATATAATACTTTATCGAAATTGACCTAATGTTCCAATTTACTTCAACATTCCCGATATTTAACGAGTTTCAGTACGATTGTAACAAAAAATATACTTACTCGACATCACAAGGTTATGTCGGTCGCACGGCGTGTCGAACGTCGGACATTTGTCTGGCCTCCACCCACAGGGAAAAACGGGATGAGAAAAAATAAATTCCATCTTAATGTTAAATCACTGCACCACACAATATCAAATCGAAATTTGAAAAACTGAGCATAAAATGAGCACAATCACGATAATGTTAGTCACGTCGGCCTCGGCGCACTATCAATTTCCTTAAACGTGACGCAACACACGACACCGTTCTACCGAAACGACTTTGTTAAACACGCATATTTTCCGTTGCATTGCAGTACACACTGAGCTCGGAGTAGTCATGAAGTAGTAACTAGCGGTGTACATAAGGCATTTAGGTAGTAGGACGTACATATCACCGGGGTGGAACGTCACACCAATCGGCTTTGTTGTTTCGAAAGATAGATCGCCATGTGCTCTGATCCCTCTTTAATTTAGGTGTATTATTGTTTATATAATAGCTCGTTGTAATGTTGCGCTTTTATTTATTTCATTGATTAGATGTCTAGCGTTTGAACTGAATGAATCCGCGAGTTTTCTGTTCCCAATTCATGTTTTCTTTTGTACCTTCAAAGGGGAATTTTAGGGAATCGTTCTGGATTTTCTATGATTAGGTACCTAGGTAGGTATATGCTTAGCGTCTTGCTTACTAAATTACAAGGTTACTAATCCTTGCTCTTTATTGCTCTGTACCTAGGTGTTTTTTTGTACAGTTTCTAGAACCTTCTAAAAGTTTTCCAATTTTGCATGCCTATAACTCGAAAAACTGCTTTCTTCTGGATGCTTATTACTGTCTAGGTATGGAAGCTCGATGAAACGGAATGCTTGTCATAATAAAACTACCCTTACATTGACCGAAGGACCGAAACTGAATTAAAAATTAGCGATGAGTTTCCAACTTGTTTCGACATTCTCTAAGATCTTTTAGGCCCATCGTAAGACCAACGCCAATTCAAATAGTACGTCGGTCAACTCTGTTTGAATCCTACATGATCATAATTTATTTAAATTAAGAACTTACCTACATCTAAAGACACAGGACTACTAATTAACCTATTTTCCATAATACTTATGTGTATCTACATAAACGGACTATAAATAGGACTAATAAACTATTTTCCATATTAATTATTATGTATCTACATAAACGGTTAGAGAAACAATCTAGACAATTTTTGTTTTTCAGATTGCTTTAAATCGTTTTCATAAAACTGTATCCTGTATGGTGCCTTGCTATCCGTCGATTTTTCTTCTAATTCAAATCTTTCTCTTTCTAATCTGAATAATTATGTCGAACTAAGTCGAGGAAAACAAGGACTCATTGCGAAGAAGTAGAAGTAGTTTGCTTTCAATCTGTCAAGTGTACCTTTTACACTAAACTGCCGTTTTACATCATACTTTCTGAATACTGCAGCAAACAGCATTTGTCACAAGGTCCCCATAATTCCCGAAAATTTGAACTTAATCAAATACTGTTAAGTAAGGTTTTTTCGTCTAACATTTTGTTTCTCCATCTCTCAACATTTTGACACGTTATCGAGATGATTCATGCATATACTCCATTTGAAATAAGATTAGACATTCAAACAAACCTTTATACAGTCCATTCAACCGATTTTGAGTTCTATACCGTAGGCATAAGGATGGCATTAAAAGCAAAAAAGGTTACACAATACCAACTGTCTACTGCAGCTGCCATTTGTCATGCTACCAACGCAATAGAAGTCAAAATCGGTTGAACGGACTGTAAAAATGGTTTATTTAAATGTCTAATCTTATTTCAAATGGGGAATAGTTCTTTTCACAAACACTGAGCAATACAATATTGAAGAAGTAAAAAACCTGTTTTTTTCGTTTTCGTAACTTCAACGATCCCTTGAACTAAATTCATATTATAAGTATACTTTCACCCCTGTCTATTTCCACGTAGTTAATATGCATGGTATTTAGTACTTACCTACTTGTTTAAATCAATTACTTCAGTACTATAGTATACTGAACCTAATTTTCCTAAAATCTGGTGACCTATCTGCACTATATAACTTTGTTTCTTTTCTAACAGAAATTATTTTATATTTCAGGAAGCCTGTCAAATCATGATGAGGTGACCTAAATTGAGGCACATGAGTGTATTGGTCGCTCGACAGTATTTCATATGACCTACCTTCAGGTAAGCCGGAGATCATCCAGTGCTGTGTAACAGACTTCAAATCAGACCACTACACATTCTTTAGTATTCTAGCATCATTAGCATTAGCCGCGGCAATCAGATTGGAATGCAGTATGTTGTTATTAGCGCACAAGCGGCGGATGCCCATACTTATGACATAATCTAGTCTGATTTATAGAGTGCAGAAAAGGGAATGGCTTAGCCTTTGCCAGGAAGCTACTATATACTTTTTTTTGTTTAATTAGAGTGGTATAACGTTCTCATTGCTGGGAAAAAGACCTCCTCTCTCTGAGAGGGAACGGGCCGTAAACCACCACGCAGGTCTAGTGTGAGTTTGTAGAGTGTAAATGGTACTGACCAAGCATATATTTCCAACGATAATATTTTTTTAATAGGTCATCTGTTATGTAGAACGTAGGTAGGTACTGTACTGATTCCTACTGAAGTATTATAAACCATTTCACCTCTTTTCAGTTGCACTCGTTTGTTTTTGAGTCTTGAAACTTGAAATGTTAAAGAAATCAGTTTAGTACACACGGCTACACATCAAGCTATACATTTCCAGTTTATGCAGATCTCGCATTGTATAGGATTTCCGTACAATGTGAGGTCAGGTTATACTGGAAATGTATAGCTTTATGTGTAGCCGTGTGTACCTATTATGACTAAATAGAACCATATTTTCATGCATTTTACAGATGGATTGCTTCAGAATTCATACCAACCGTATGCAGTCATCGGACAGCTGGTGTGACTTCATCTTCTGAAGCTGTTCCTGCTACTATTGCTGCCTACGCATCTTACGGTGATTGGTGAACTAGCTCAGACTTCGATGCTGAAAACAAACGGTTATACTGGTACAGTACCCTCAGGGTAGTGGTTGTCCCTATGTATGTGTATGTTCCACTAACAACTGGTTTCAAAATCCCCTTCTTAATGGTTATATGGTAAATGTATCCCGCTGGCGTTAGCTTATAAAAACATTCTTCAATTTCGCGCCCTGTAATAATATTATTTGCGTACGTTTAAGTATGAACGTAAACGAGGCTAATGGAATATGTAAGGATCGGCGAAGGTGGCGTTCTGTAGTTTCTGCCTACCCCCATGGGAAGAAGGCGTGAGTTTATGTATGTATGTACTTACGTAATAATAGAGCTGTATTAATATTGTTATTTTAGTATATTAATATTGTTTTTTTTTTTTTTTATGTGCGCATTAAAAAAAAAAATAACAATATTTTTGTCAGAGTTATGAATGGGATAATGTGGCTTTTAATTTATCGTAAATGAATCATTAACTGCGTTAATTAAATATATCCATTTACTGTTCCAAGTATCTGTTATATAACATATTACTAACAGACGTATACGTGTTATAAGTAGAACGAACAAACAGGCAGTGTGTTCACTAATAGACACAGATAATTTCACATGATATGACATCCAATTATTCCTTTAATCAGATCGCGCGCTCGCGAGTCGCGACTAACTAAATTATAAACAACGGCGTCTCAGACAATAACAATTAATTCGATTGTATCAGAATAAATACACCGTTACTGTAAACAATAAACCCTAGAATATCCTTTTGGTAAAACAAAAATGCGTTAGGTAACATAATTCCAAATACAAAAGGATAACGATTTTCAAAGTAAAAAAGACAAAAGAAAAATACTCTGAACAAAAATCTTAAACTGGAAGCTATAAAAATGAAAAGCGTTTGACATTCAAATTCGTGATAACAAAACTGTTCAACACTGTATTATTTAACTCACAACGACTTAACGATAATACAGTATCGTCGTTCTTTACGACGGGATATTTCGAACAAAATATGGCTTCAATAGGGTGCCAGTTGAATGCAGGGATACGGGCCCTAAAAGCGGTGAGCGATCGAGGGTTTGGCCGCGAGCACAAAAAGTACGAAGGGAACAAACGCCGCCGCCGCGCCGAGGCGAGGCGAGGGTTCGGCGAGGTTTAATTTTTTTATGTTTATACTGGGATAGCGTCTGTATTCGATAAACGAACTGGCAGCCTGCTGGGACCGGGCCCGGCGAAAATACAACGTGTGCAAATAAATTTTCGAATGGAACATAGGTGCTTAACGCTAAAATTGAGATTGGTAAAAATACATACCTAGTCGAAAATATAGGAAGTATTTTTGTCTATTGTTTTGATAACGTCGATTTTTGTTTATTTAGAACAGGCTATCAAACTTGACGGTTTGAAATTAATGCGCGAATAATAGTTTTACAGCGTATTAAAAAGTAATGAACCAAAGCGAAATTTCGAAGAAAAATTTCTGGCGCTACCAGTCATAAAGCAATTTGCATTCAGTGTTCTACTGCAGTAGTGCGTAAACATTGTAACGGCAGTTACTTTATAATTTTATACCTTTTTTATAATTTATGTTAAAATATTGTCACTGTCGTATTAACAAAATACCAGTTTTGTTTTTATTATCAAGACATAATGCAACGCGAAGAATGAACATTAAACAGATATGACACACCGCATATTGATGTATGTAAGGTAGTTGTTGAATAGCGGGAATTAAAATTGGGTGCGTCACTGAGTGTGCGCCGTAGCATGTTGACAGCCCACTTGTCCGCGTTCCTGGAAAGCGCGCGTGAATGTATCACGGCCTGTACTTAAGAAGTTTTTTTTATTTTCTTGATTTGCTGTCGAATTATAGGTGTCATTTAGTCTGAAAATTGATGCGAAACTTGCAAAATGCACACACGTGTGAAGTGTGCGCGCCAAAATTGTAATACCTATTGTATAATTATTCATGCCATAGTCCAAAAATATAAGAAAAATCTTCCAGCGTAATCGCAAAAAACATCATTCAATGCAGCTAATTTACTTAATCCGCAAAAACCTAATCGAAAACTACGAAAACATCTAATCACTACATGAAACAAAGTTTCTAAGAATGAACAACGCCTTATTAGTATGCTCAAGTAAGAAAAACACCGCAGTTGGAATTAAAATTGTTTCTCCTTTTTGCCCCAAGGTCAGTGAGTTGTGACTTGTGATAATCACAACGTGCTCTCGGTCGCGCGGTCGGCCGCGATACGGAGAAACCAGATATTTTTGAAACCACGCGATACGCTTTGTGCTCCAACACACTACTAACGCCATCTGTCTCTACACAGCTGTACTAACATACAACAAACTAATTACCGCCTAATTTTAGCACATTTTTGCCGTTTTGGAATGCGCAGATAATTACACGTCGTGCTAAAAATACTTATTGAATATATCCAAAACCACAATACGGGTTTCTGTATGAACGTTTTAAAGCGAAAACGCCTGAGTTTTATCTTATCGAATTCAAATAGCTTAGGGCGACAATAGTCACTGATACGGACCACGATAAAACATAATATTTTAGTCCAATACTATTCTAGCTATATGAGAGTCAGTTTGTAGTATACAACCACGCATATAATTTGCTTTCTTATGTTAATGGCAGATATAACGCATACGGTATTTACTAACACTTGATTTCAAGGTAGCTCGATATAATTAACAGAAAACTCTTACAGGCGATTAAAATTCGGCAGTGTGCAAGTATCCATGAACGGGAGATAACCACCAAACGATAACAGAGTGAATGCTTTCCCTTTCAACCCAATTACACATTCACTCTCATAATAACAATGACGGACATACCTAAATAAGATAATAATTATAATAAACTAGCTGATGCCCACGGCTTTGCCCGCGTGGATGTCGGTTATTATACTATACTAAACCGTTCCTCGAGAACCACTCTATCCATTGGTGAAAACAGCATGAAAATTGGTGAAGCAGTTTTTGAGTTTATCGCGAACAGGACGACAAACAGACGCGGCGGAGAACTTTGTTTTATAATATGTAAGGATTTTTGCATACATTCATGAATAAACACATATTTCTAATAAGTAGTCGATCGATCACAAAGAATTTTTTTTTTAAACAAAAGCACCTGTAATTTGTTCTTCCAAATTGTCATCGAACCCAACGAATACGAATTTGAGACAAGCTGTATGGACATAGGTACGTAACAGTATCAGACAGACTCATAAAAAAGAACACGATAAATTGGCGGACTGAATTCCAAAGCTCGTTTCGTTTGGCAGTAATCGGCTTTATTTAAATATGATAAGCAAAGCGACACTCGGCACATTTTTATTTTAGTGCTTAAAGTATGTGACTGAAATATTACGACAGTGAAATCGGGTAGAATATAGATTAACATTCAACTCGTTATGTGTATAAGCATACAATGAACATAGGTACCTTTAACGATGCGCTCTCTCTGAGAAAGGCTGGCATTTGGTTTCGGTACCTGTGTCTCAGGTACCCAAAGTTGTAAAGCCAGTTATGCACCATCTGTCAAAATATATGAATTTGAAATGCCTCTGCCCTTCACTAAACAATGATTTGTAAGTATTAAAAGCAGTTTTGTAATGAAGTATTTTAACTATAGCGGGCTCGGAATGGCTAGATTTTTTCTAAAGAGGATATTAAGTGAATCTCATAAAACCCTGATTCTTCGTTTTCTGTCTGGCGTATCCCGCCTTCTACCCGAATGCGCCCTCCGGCACAGTCTTTTCTACTTTATCCTGTTTTTAACGCTCTAATTGCCAGTTGTCCGCGCTTGTTTTGCCTACGTTAATTTAAAGTAGGTAGTACCTACCTAGGCGACCAACCTCTGCTCGGGTGAAATTAGAGAAAACTAATTTTCCCAGATATGAGACCTGGCTAGATCGATTTTTCGCCCCCGTAAACTCCTATTTTGCAACTTTCATCGAAATCGCTTGAGCCGTTTTCGAGAAAAAATAGTTAAAAAATAGCGAAAGTAATCACAAATACAAATACTGCACATTTAATGGTATAGGATACCTAACCGTGTTAGGTACCTGCCAATTTATAATTAAAACTAGATTCTTTAATGACTTAACATTTTCATGATCGATCGATATTAAGACAGTACCTACCTACTTATAAGGTGGTATGGTACGAGGCCGCTGGATGTTCTAATGAAGTCATACGTTCTACGCAATCTACACAGAGCAGATAGGTGGAGACTTCCTAGGTAGCATTCAAACGATCAGTTGCACAGCGTCAGTATCGACCCCTTTAATTCTGCGATCAGCTTCCAGTCTAGCCAATATCTGGCTAGACTGGAAATTATAGCATTAAATATCAGCTCCTATTTTACATAGAGCGACTTTCATTTGACCTCTGCTACTTTATTGTTAAGAAGCACTTTGATTACTTTGTTTAGACCCCTTGTCTTACTTGAGTTGTAATTATGATGGCAGGTGCACAACCGGGACCGCCGGCTTAAGGTTCATAGGCCCTCCAGACTGTGAGGCACGGAAGGCAAACTTCATAAACTATTATTATTTGGTTCTATGGGACTCGCCGAGCTGTCTTAGCGCTATGCTACTTGGTCGCCACGGTAGACTCTGGATTGCAGGAGTTTCAGTGGTAGGGTAAAGAGTAACGAAATAGTGTACTGAAAACTAAAAAATCCTGGGCTTTTTTTTATAAAATCCATACTAATATTATAAATTCGAAAGTAACCCTGTCTGTTTGTCTGTCTGTACATTACCTTTTCACGCCTAAACCACAGATCGGATTCCGACTAAATTTGGCAAGGAGATAGATGGCAGCCAGGGGAAGGACATAGGTTTTATCGAAATACCGCGCGGGCGAAGCCGCGGGTAGAAGCTAGTATTAATATTTAAAACAATAAATGTTTACTTTACAAACAACCCT
The DNA here is from genome assembly GCA_948473465.1 of Lithophane ornitopus. Classification (NCBI taxonomy): domain Eukaryota; kingdom Metazoa; phylum Arthropoda; class Insecta; order Lepidoptera; family Noctuidae; genus Lithophane; species Lithophane ornitopus. Next base: position 11,231,285 of record OX419622.1, on the reverse strand, counting down.
CAATCAAGCTTCTACATTGTTTTGATTTTAGATACGGGCATAATTGAATAATTGCTATAGTCCGTAGTTAAGGTAACAACATTGTACAGTCACGAACATACCTAGCAGATAGGCAAATTTCAAAAGCGTTTCAGGGTGGTTTGGCCCTGCCAGGGTTGCGGGAAATTCCGAAAGGGATACCGGGGACCTTAGCAACAGGCAACTAAAGGAACACGGGTGGGTTTAGTCAGTAAAAGTCTGACATGTCCTACCGCTCCGCCCAGAGGAGCCCGGGAGAAGTCATTTGATGATTTCGCACACTCAAAAAAAAAAGGGTGGTTTGAGCAAACTCGATTAATCGAATGAACCAAAAGATTTGCACTAGCCCCTGGAGCCTCATGTTTCATGGTTTTATATACAGAGACCATTGCATATCAAGGAGTAGACTGGGGGCGCGATAATGGTTGGGAAAACGTGCCCCTAAGATATAGAAGGATTTGTGAGCCGTACCGGATATGCCTCCTAGAGTAGGCAATGGACTAGTAGAGAGACGAGTGATATTTTATCGACAAAAAAAAATGCAACTTTGCGAGAAAAGACCTATTTCATATTAGTATTTTTTCGTTAATAAGTACTAAGTTTGTAACATAACATATCTATCTGTATATTAGGAAAAAATCCCTTGTGAGTTTTGCGTAACATTAAATATTTATGCTCGTGACTGTACATCTAAATATCCAGGTAGGTACAATTAGAAGTGCCCCTATCTCTACCTTGTAAAATGATAGCTAGGGTTGTATCTATGAGGGGGCGGTAGGGATTACACAGCAAGGGTCTCGGCAGCCCCAAATCTGTCATCTAAAGTTTAACAAGCGAAGCATGATGTTGTTACAGTAGTGGCGTTGGCTTGTGTTCAACATTCTGAACATTTCTGAAATATCTCGGGTAGAATATATTGCCTTTAAAATAATAATTAGTGGACAGACGTGTGGGATAATACAAATACGAAAAGCGACAGTTAAATATTTAATGTCTTTTAATTTTTTGTAGAACGAACTTTTACTTAGTATATCCTACTATTTATATCCTATACTATTAAATGACCAATATTTATTATACATATGTAAGTGTATGTATTTGTAATCACGTTCTCGAAAACGGCTCAAACGATTTCGATGAAAGTTGCAATATGGGGTTTACGGGGGCGAAAAATCGATCTAGCTAGGTCTCATATCTGGGAAAATTCGTTTTCTATATTTATACAGCCTCGGGAATGTGATACAACGTTGGCATACCTGGACGATATGTTTATCTATTTTCTCCCGAGCAGAGCTCAGTCGACCGGGTACTGAAACATAAAATGTCAATCCCAGTCTACCCTTTCATAAAAAAAATCATGAACGATATGAACATGTAATTCTTTTACCTCGTACCCACTCATAGGGACATGTCAGGTTTGGCCTGGCTGTGACACAAAATCAATACCCTGTGGGTACCGGCGACACGTCGAATTTTAAATCCTTTAATGAGAGAGGACTTTATAACTTTTAAATAAAGAAACATTGACATAAACAGGTACTGAACAATTAATCGAACAGCTGATATTATAATAACAAACAGCTGCCTAATTATCTACCGTTTACAAACGGATCTAATTATGACAACACGCTCACGTATATAATGATATCGGTATTTCTAATAATGTAACACATTACGTATGCATTATCTACAGTACAACGCGCTAAAAATACCACGTGCCGATATAAGTTCTAGTTAGCCTACACAAGGACTAAAATACGTACGATAGTGGTAATATACGTCAACTAAATTATGTTGAAACATTTCATTGAAGTTTTCGCAAAACCCGTTTCTTGAATGAAATGACGTCACTACGTAGTAGATAGCTATACGTATAAACAGCTGTGTACTTATAGTATAGATTATTGGGTTCTTTCTTTTGCGTCAGATGTTAGTAGGGTTATTCGACAACCATGAGGGGAGGCGTCGCGGAAGCGTGTCGTTGACATTAGAGGTGAATTCTCTTTGTTAGTTCAGACGGGTCGGTTACGGATTTTGTGCTAAATGCGCATCATATAGATATGGAATGTTTTCAAATTCGTTTTTGTAAGTAGGTACCTATCCAAATTCATGTGAAAATTATTATTTTGTGCTCATAAATCTCCTGAAGAACTTTCACGAAACTGAACCATGTCACACATAATGTTCTACAATTTCAGAGTTTATTATAAGTCTGCGATAACGACACGACATCATTAATTTTAGGCGCTTTGAGAATAGCCCGTCGGCTGCCCTGCCTGAATAGAATAGTCAGAAGTACATAGTCACAACTCGGTAGCGATGTGAGACGGACGCAACATCCTCGCCGCCACTCGCCTCGCGCTCTTTCGCGCCCGCGGCTCATTGCTACACCGCGAATTTGGGCCAAGCACAAATATACCCCTCCCTTACCAACCCACGTGTTACTAATCTACCTGTCTCTTTCGGCAATTTTCTCTCTCGGCCCGCGGTAATATACAGTCATTTCATGTAATAAGTTCAATGTTTACATTGTGACTGCTATCAGCAGGTGATGAATGGAAATATATTTCAAATTGCGATAATTCGGCCTTATCTTCAATGCTGTTGCTGTTCTCTCCGGCTTATGTATAGGTGGGTAATATATATAATAAAAAAAGCGAAATTACTACAGCCTTTGCACATAATGCATCAATCATTCCAAAGTTTAATGTAGAAAGTAACCCAGTTTCAAGATAAAGAAGGTGCGACACACGTCTCATACATAGATGTCGATCAACAACATGAAGCTGTTCACATAAGTACCTGCCTATATAAAAATATAAACACCATTGTTGTCAACTGTGATAGTCAAATTGACATGCATCACCATCAGCATCGCTTAAAATTACACGTATTTACCTACTATCGTATAACAGAAGTATTGAGCTCCCTGTTGGAACCAATTTGAAATAAGTCGTTATCATGTCAACAATAATTTTAGAATTTCGGCAGTCGACATACATTTTGACTGCGCTGAGCACAAGCACCTGAGTTGATAACAAACACACAGCGTTGGTAAATTACAACATGATTTCATCAGTCTTACCAACAATAAATAATTATGTGACCAATAAGAAAACTATGTATGATTTTAGAATCGACAAATTGGAATTCCAATTTCTAACTAGCCAGTTTCTAACATGTTTATCGATTTACGAGAAGGTGAAGGTCGGAATCGATTCCAACATAACTGTTTTTAATGACCCCCCAAGATACCGATAATATGACATAACTGTATGAGCAGTAGCTACATTTTTAATTATAGGATGAAATGTTAATACATGATGTATCATTATCATTTGTTACTGTTATTTACCGCAAAGAAAAACAGTCATCTAAACCTAAACAAAAAGCAACTATATATTTTCTTTTGTTAATTTTCCAAGTATAATTAAAAATAAATCGAAGTAATGGCGGCTGTAAAGTCGTTGACAGAACAAAAAAAATACATAACAATGAACGGGAAATGTGAGTTTTCAAGTTTGTCAATATTCAATACCAAAGGTTTTCCTGTTACGTACGTGTTATTCAGTTAGCTTTGGCATATGATTGGCACTCGTCGCATATGAAAAGACATTTTGTCAATTCTGGTTGTAAGGTATTTCTCAGATGTTAAAATTTTCTTTCGGTTTGCGGGAAGCTTAAACACTGGTGGCTGACTGTGCGTTTATACGTACGAAGAAATTCAGTATAAACTTTACACCATTCGAGGAAGGACTCATTGGAACTCACACTATTAACTATAGGTACTATACTGATGAGTATCCAATATTTAAGTACTTAGGTTTATGTATCATAGTTAGACCTTAAGGGACAAGGCTAGTTTTTGAAAAGGTCGATTATAAAAATATAACTTTTTTCGACGAACAAAATTAAAGTTTAAAGTTGTACGAATTAACCAAAGAACAATAAATTGGAAAGCACATAGAAAAATACCTACCCATTTATGAGCTACTTATGTATATTGAAACAAGGTCATGGTTGGCATTATACGACTTAGAACGTAGCAATTCTCTGAAAACTGTAATTCAGGGTCATTTTCGCCATTAATACTTCTCTTGAAACGAGGATGGGTCATCGCAGTGAAATTATAGCACTTAATATGATTAAAGCCACCCATTTTACCTTGGCTTGGCTTCATCATGCGGCATACCAAGACTATTGGAACGAAAACTGCTTTTGAAGGCTTTGCTTATGCCTATTCTCTTCACGTGGTCCCTTCGTAGACTTTCAAATACACCCATTTAATAGAATGAGCATAGCATTATTCTGTCTCAAGTGTCTATCTAGAATCGAAAACCATTACAATATCCACGAAGCGAAAGCTTCCTCATTCGTAGCGAAACCACACGTACGATCGATAACTTTGATTGCTGTTTCAACTCATGCACTAGGTAGGTACCTACCTCGACCTTTAAGCCCACACAACCTACTTGCATATGCAACGATTTAATTTTATTAAGTACTAGCTTTTGCCCGCGGCTTCGCTCGCGTGGATGTCGGAAATTATCCCACGGGAATGTGCTACCGGGATAAACAGTATCCTATGTCCCATAACCCACGTGGTATGTCTAGGCGACCTAGGCGTTACGGCGTAAAAGTAACAGATATGAGACAGCCAGTAACTTTATGTATATTAGTGGTAGTCCATATCTATAGTGTGGTGATTGTGTGGATAGTATGGACAGCAGTATGAAACTGTCGGAAAGATTAATGAAAAAATATTGTATAAAGATTAATGAAAAAACTATGGCATATTGTATGGACGATGGAAACTAAGGCGAAAGCTTTGGGGGAGCCAGCGAAATTCAAATTTTCTTATGTTTTTTGCTTTTTACAGGTCAGTATCAAGTTTTATGTTGATCTAAATAATGAGTCGCAATTGTATCAAATATTTATTCATCTAATCTAACTAATATTGCAGGAGTTGTATTCCTGTATCTAATGGTTATTATTCTGTAAAGCTTTTTTGCTACGGTCGCGAATAATATTTTAATCATATTGACATTCGAAACTTACCCATTAAACGATTTAAAAGCTGTATTAAAACCAAACTTTGTTAAAAAGGGTACTATACAATTTCAGGTACCTATGTCCGGACTTTAAAAGAGACTGTGAGTTTGTTTCGGCCTTTCTTCTCAGAGTAGTCAGATAGGAAACGCCAACCTCATCTAGCTTAATTTTACAATTTTTTGATATTATTATGACGTGTAAAAGTGATTCCAATAACCTATTTACAGAATAAATAATTTCATTTCATTTCATTTCAACATACAACCTGCCTGACACTGACTTGCAAAATGCAAAAAACTCAAAAAATGAATTTCGCGAGCTACCGGCGCATACCCCTTAAGAAAATCGCATCATTTGCACAACGCCATCTATCGAGTAAGTACTCACTGGTAAACTCAAACTCTTCGTTCCAAGCCGAGAGCCAAGTAGTAGGTAATAACTTTTGATTGAGTGGAAAGATTCTCAAGATACGGACTATGACTATATTCTCAATCCCTTAACGCTCTTGAAGAGAGTCACGCAAAAATGTCAATAAGAAGTACTTACATGTGAATTTTAAAATCAAGAGGGTAAAGAAGGGTTTTTACCCTCATGAGGGATAATTTTAGAAAAACGTAACTCTTTATTAGTTACAAAAAGCATAAATTTTCACAGCCCTAACTTAAAAAAAAACCGGCCAAGTGCGTGTCGAACCATGCACAATGAAGGATTCCGTAGTTGGGATGAATTAATTTATCAAACAAACTTTCGCAAAGTTTTATTGTTATTACGTCTATGGGCGTTTACTGTCCCTCAAAGTGTTAACATTGTAGTTAAAAAACTTGTTCTCGCATACAGAATGATTGGGTTTTTGCAACTGCACATGTGAGTTGGTCTATTAAAAGTTTTTGAGCCAAGCCGCGGACAGACAGACAGACAGACGGACATGGCGAAACTATAAAGCTTCCTTGTTGACTACGGAACTCTAAAAATGATAGGTTTCCCATAAAAACTTTCATCCCCTATATCCCCCCCCCCCCCTGCCCCTTAAATTTGTTTTGAGAAAATAATTGCCTATGTTCTTCCCCGGCATGCCATCTATCTCTTTACCAAATTTTATCGAGATCCGTTCACTGAACGGCGTTCAGTGGATCAGGCGTGAAAAGGTAACATACAGAATTACAGACGGACAGACAGACAGAGATACTATCGAATTTATAACTTAAATAAGCATCGATTAGTATGGATTATGTGTGCAATTCAAAATGAGCAAATTAATTATGAATTCGGCGAAAGTCATTCTTCTACGGAGACTCTTAACACCGCGATTCAGAAAATGACGTTAAATGAACAACGCCATCTATCGAGCACGAAGTGATACTGTCAAAATATATGGGGAAAACGTTCGATCACTCTGTAAGCTATGTAGAAAATACTGTTTTTAGGGTTCCATGACTGACTTAACCCGACTTGACTTGACTTGACCTGACTTGACCTAACTTGATTTGGATTGAGTTGAGTTATCCTTGAGCAGGTATATTTTATCGCGGCAGGTACATTGGTAGTTGAAAGAAAAGTAGATTACGTACCTTGCTAAAGTGAGTAATTAATGCAGTCCTGTTAATTTAGTAAGCGCATTCGTGCCTTAATTACTCACTTTTTGCTCGATGTTTTTTTTAAAGAATTTTTAAGAAATTAACATTTATCACCATTTTTTCATGATTAATTTGTATCATGATTTAAAAGATAGATAGCGCCACCTATGGCACTACTACCAAACAATGGATTTGGAAAACTTGAATTAACCAAACTTTAGATTGGGTAAATCCACAATGTATCGCGTTATGTTTCCGCGCGAAGTATGTGAACATAATCATCATAAAACAACTGTTGTTTTATGATGATTATGATCGTGTGTTACACACGTTCTCACAAACCTACCTGATTTTACGCTAGATATACAATAGATGTCGTTACGTGTATCTACATTACGTACGTAATGAAAATTCCTTCTTGAATACTTTAAACTCTTATATCTTTTGATATTTTGAAGCGATTGCGATGAAACAAAGACTAAATGAAACATCGAGTTACACACAATATTTGAGTGTATACGTTAACCATATTGATTTGGTACTTTTTACGTGATACTGGAACAATCAAACAAACTAACAGAAAAACAGACAAACAGACAAACAGACAAAAATTCCAAAAATGATAGAAATGGCATCTGTTGGTTATTCTTGAACACTCCACCTACTTTTTTTTTTTGTTTTTTCATTGTACAGAAACGCCTCGTCTACAGATTTATTATATGTATAGATTTTCAATTCACCGCTGCATTCAAATTGTATACAAATATAACAGGTTCGAAGTGAATTCAATATTTCCATTTACTGTGAATAGACCCCGTCCGTCGTTATTGTTCATTGATTTTCTAATAAGTAGATAGTTTGAAAACAGGCTAGTTATTTTTGAAATTGGTTCAAAGACAATACTTAGTAATATTGGGATCTTCCTAATATTCTGTAACTTATCAAACAGACTATTCTTCTCATTTACTTAACAGATTCCAATGTGTAGATGCCAATGGTGTGAAATCTTCCGAAACACCAGTTCAGTTAAGTAGGTGTACCTCAAGGCTCAATACTACCCTTATTGTGTAATTAACTGTTAATTTATTTTACTTTGATAGTCCTAGTTTATCATTTGTGACTGCTATATATAAGCGGGAATGCCCTTTATGCCTGGAGGCTTTTATTTAGGTAGTCCTGTTGACGTTTTTATTTTTTTTATTTCTGCTTGAGTATATTGGCGTATGATAGCTGACATGTGGCAAATAATTTAATTACTTAAATTTTTTGTTTTGCGTAATGTAAATTATTTTGCATACTATTGTATAGAATCAAGTTTTTCTAACTGAACAGACAGCTGTGCTCCTGGGGAGATTTTTGCGCCACTCCTTTCCAGCTATAGCACCAGGAAGTGATAAAGGGCGGGCGTTTTGGGAGACTGTCTTATGTAATTTAGATGTTCGAAAACTGCTGATTCTCAGCCTTGTTTGAATAAATTAATTTAGATTATGATTAAACAAAACATGTTGCCACATTAAAAATATCTGGGTCACCAAAAAATATAACAAAAACAATAGAAAAGCATATAAAACTAACATAAAAGCGTCTACGCTTCATAGAAACATCGATATCACCATTCAGTGACAAATAAAAGTATATTGGAGGCAGCGATCGTATAACCCATTGCCCTACTTAGAAATGGGAATATGAAGTTTGTTTTCCTTTAGCAAGGTTTCAAAGATTACCTTTATTTGAGAAGTTATGTGCGTGGGATCTTGTCAGAACACGTGGTCTTTGTTATGTGTTGGCTTGTTTATTGACCACTAGCGCCATCTACCTGGTTTATTGTGAACTATTTGTTCTAATTAGAATACTATTATACTGATATCCAATTTTATTAGAGTTAAATGCATATTAAGTTAAAATCAACTGAGAATCTATATTCTCAATCTCATTACTTAATGGACAATACTAAAAGTACTAAAACCTTATGAATTCTACAATAAAACTCCTAGGTAACGTAATATACACACTTATTAAAGTGGAAAGGTTCGGCTGGAAGAATAAAAATAAAAAATTATGTCCAGTAATGGGATTTTTTCATCATTCCTGGACTATGACTACAGTTTTTGAGTAACCCGAGATAATTTTAACACAAACAAAAGGTCGAGAAAAGGTCTAAACAAATCGTGAGAATATTCCCAGCCACTTCATTGCCGCGTTCATAACGCGATGACGAATATAAATGTAAACCAGCTGCATTACTCCGCGAGAAATGCAGTGAGTCACAAACACAGACTATAGTGAGTATAATACAGGAGGAAAATGCAGTTGAAAACAGACGTTTTATAGAGCGATTTGATAAACAGATACGTAATAAAACTGGTTTACATACTTATGGACTGGACCCTACTCATATATTTTAGAATATCCCAGAAAACTATTGGAAGTCCCAGAAACTGTGAAGGCAATTCAGCCAGTCAGCTAGTGATAATCTTTAGTAGCGGTTACTAAAACAATCAAATACAGAAGCTCTAAAAGCAGACATTCAGCCAGAGTCTATTTTAGTGGCGGTGAATAAAAAAATAAAATCCTCCAAAGAGCTACGGACAGTCTGAAAAGTCTGTCCTTTGAAAAGGTTAATAAATATAAGTACTTATGATGACAAGAAATATACATCTGTGCTAGCTTATTTTCTAAAAATGAGTCCGGTTCTAGTAACAGATGGGACCGTGGATGGGACCCATCATGTGAGTAATTGTAGAACTACTACCTCGTGTCGTTAGCTTATACCTACTGCGCCACAGATGGTATTAGGGCAGCTGCCTCAATGGCTCTGAATGAAATTCCAAAGTCGGACGAAGTAGACTGCATGGACACTCAGGTTTTTCTGTTCATGTTAGGAAATTCTTAGAGTGGAACTTTGAATGTACCTAAGATTCGAGAACTGTGAAAGCGGAATATACTTCTGTCGACTTCTTTGGTGATTTATATCATGTCGCTATTAGACCCTTTTGTCCAACAAAATGGAATCAATGTAATTTGCCTAATCGATTCAACTGTTTTGAATTCATGACCTCAAATGCCACGTAAGGACTGTGACAATCAGTCGACCTAACAAAAAGATGACAAGTCATTACCTATACATTTCCCGTTTATGTTTCTGAAAAAACTATGTTCTGAGAGTCAGTAGCAGCATTCTTTAACAAGTCATTGATATTTGCGGATTAGCTACTTATATCGCGATCGCTCTGTAAATATTATAATAATTATAACTCTCCACTGATGGAATTTAAAGTTTGATGTAGCGAAAAAGGGTTAAAGTCATGAGGATAGGAAGTAGCGTCCTCTCACATTAGTTAGACTTACCTAATTTCTGGGCGAACGGATCTTTAAAGGCGGATGATAGGTAGGTAAGTACTCAAATAAACAACACTTAGGACATATCGGCTGTTAATATAATGATTATTTAAAGAACATTAGTTATCATACCGTCGAAAAAACACTATGCTAAGAGCATCTTTGATTACCTACAGGCGTGCGACATACTATGGACCGAATGAATGACGTAGGTATCTCCGACAGATTCCGACCTATTCGGTTGAAATATTACCCTAGTCTTTGTAATTACAGGATGCATCAATAATATTGACAGACATGCATACTGTTCGATATTTATAACGCAGCTGCATGCATGCAATAGAGGTCGAATCGATTTTTATTGCAATGCCAAATAAACAGGTTTATAGGTAATTCATCTAGAACAGAGTCGAATAAAAACTCCTATTACTTTATTGAATAATTACTTGTGATTTATTAGCAGTATTCGTAATCTGAATAACTTGAATAAAATCAAGCGCAGTATCGTATTGTTCCCGTGAAAATAGTCAGTATAGTTAGTTATAAAAGTCTCTTTTTTGTCCAAGGGATCGGTAGTCTTCATTCAATCAAACTAGTTGGCACTGGACAGGTTCTTACCCCTTATCAGCTACGGACTTTCAACTGCCGGATTTAAAACCGAAAGTGGTATTAATAAAATCAAGATAACAAACAATTGTAAGATTATCATTTCAGATACTTGGGCCATCTTTTAAGTCCACAGTACACACGCGATAATAACATTGATAAAGCAGTTACCTAGTTACAAATTATTACCATTCTTTATACGGAGTTCGTATTATAAACATTGTATAAACGAATAGGCGTGTATTTTCCGGTATATTTTGAATCTATAAGATCTGTTCAGATCATCTCCTTTTCATGTGGTTAGTGACTAACCTGGTGTCAGAGTTTTAAACACTTGGACCTCTGACTTAGCTTCACATATCGTCGTGTTAAGATCATAATATCCGGTTGTATTGTGGCCAGCACTACGGTTTTTCAAGCAAACTTGTGACATTGGCAGGCTATTGTGAACGTTAATTTACGGACTCTGCCTGACTGTGTGTCTGTTTTATATGAAGAGTACATAAATAAAATCTTTTGTGTAAATTCTTTGCTCGTGTTTAGTCAATTTGCGATAATTTAAACCGCGGCATCGCTTCACTCCGGTTATGTACGTCCTCGTTAAATAACCTCTGCTAATGTGTTGTGTGTGCCACTAAAAACATAATACCTACGCTTTTTTTGTGTTAAACGCTGAAGACTGAGATATCTAGAAGGTTAATGTAAGTGTTCTCTTATTTTTATCGATTAAGTAAAAAACCCGAAAATTCACAGATTTTCGGGCCTACGCTTGGTTAGTTATAAGTTATAAGCTCAACAACCCAGTAACGGGTTGTTTAGGTCAGACAAGCACTCGCCCCATTTAAAATACTGGTATTGTGATAGTTGATTGATTCAGGCGTCGCTTTGCAGAAATCCATTATAAAATACAATAGACGTAGATATATTATTTAGTAACCTATTCCTCTAACTATTTCTGAAGAGTCATAAAAAACTCTGTAAGAAATCGACACGTGTTTCACCTCTCAACGAGGCATCCTCAGGATCACGATTGACCAGTCGCAAACCTGAATACAACGCGTTGTCAGGCCGAGCGCGTGTTTCTTACAGAGTTTTGTATGACTCTTGAGGAATAATCAGCGGAATAGGTTACTAAATATATGTAGATATAGACGTAGGTCTATAGTATTTTATACTGGTATTGAACTGCATCCGGTTAGACTGGAAGGACCCCAATGTAAATTGGAAAAAGCTAAGCAATCGTGCTGCTACAAAGAGTATGCAGTGCAGTCTCCTCTAAGGAACTAACGAAAACGGATGTTTTGTTAATTTTATCGTGGTTTTTTAAACCGGAATCTAATGGCAATGAATTCAAATATTTACTCACTTATCAGTTTATTTACTCTAGGCATATATTTCGCAGATAAGTATGTCTATTTATATATTTTCTATCAGCTGTACGCGCGGCGTAGGTATAATGTATCATAATTATATCTGCATATTTTCACAATTCTAGATACTTTATACGTAATAACTAGATACCTATATGAAATTTGTTTAGAGCCATTTAATAGCAATATCAGAAAACTATTTCAACAAAATATCATGAATCCGCTACACATAATTGATTAACGTTTTGGACACTACGCCCCCAAGTAAGTACGTCATAATAAAACTTATATTCGTCTCGTTCAGTGTCCTTCAACCGATTAAGTAGCCTGCAACCTATTCAGTCAGTCATTCAAGGGTGGCCCAGTGATCTCGGCCGCGATTTACGAGTCGTAGGTTACGCTAGGTCGTAGGTTACGTTAGGTCCTGAGTTCGGACCCAGACAGGCACTTTGTGTATTTAATTTCATCACTACTGCTCTCAAAACGGTGAAGCAAACATTGTGAGGAAACCGACGTGTTTTAGAACCAAAAAATTCGAAGACATGTGACATACCCAACCCGCACAGGGCCCGGGTGGTGATTATGGCCCACTCCTCCTCACAGACTGGGGGTTGGAGGTCTGCGTCCACGAATTGGGAAAATGCTGCTGATTGAAACATAATTTAAGTATCGCACCTCGGGCCCCCAAGATACAGACGCTATACTTACCTAGTTTAGGGACCACTGCTCTGTGTAAATTCATGTTAATTGAACTAGTTACAGTAGGCATAATTATATATTTTAATAACTATTAAGTTATATTTTGTAACAATTAATCAATAAATTATTCTTAGTTTTTCAGTTGCCATTATATTAGGTTTGCTTAGTGTAATATTATTTCCGTCCGAATAACCCACTTATTCCTCCCAGAAGGTAGACTGAACATCCAATCAACTGGTACGAACTACCAATAAAAGTTCTCGTTCAAAATAATTTTCTAACTTAATTAGAACTAGTCGGAGCGCGAAAATCAATTTAGAAGTGCTAATCAAGTTTTCAAAAGAATTCTTTTACGTTTTCATATAGGACTAATTATTCTTTCAATTTAAGTGCCAAGCAACGTAATAGAACTTTTGTTTTTCTTCACTAATGATAGCCTACGAATTTGCGCGGTATTATGTGCCGACCTCATCTAACTTATTTTTAATATTTTATAATATGACGTGTAAAAGTGATTCCGATATCCTAATTACAGAATAAACAATTTCATTTCATTTGTAATTTTTTGTTTAAAGGGACAAATATCATGTTCCAATTTATCAATTAGCATCTTGTTGCGAAAGTGCTCAAACATGAGCTTAATTTATTAATACAGGCTTCAGAGAGAAGCCCATTGACGATGACGTCGGAATATTTTAAATTACGAATGGGCGTTAATAAAAGAGCACCTAAACATGAACTCGCTGTCGGAAGCCCAATTAAGATAATTCTACCGTTAATTATTATAAAGTCCAATGTGCAACATTGTCGTACATATGTACGTACGTGTAGATATTGATTGTTATAATAATATATGCGTGACATGTGCCCACTGTTATCAGTCGTACTGCGATCTCCACCTGCGCTGGTGTTGCTGAGTCCCGTGAACTCTGAGGTACTACATATTTTTCTCTATAACTTTGAAATTCGAATAGGAAAGTGGCATACCTTTTTTATTTTACTTTTTTTGTCCCAGTGTCAGGTTGAGGTCATACGGTCAAGTGCCTGCTTAGTAAAGCTAAGTTATCAACAGTAGCGGGCTCTTTGTATTAAGAAGGTTATTTCCCGGAAAACTGTTTACCTATGGAGTTTTTCTTTTTACTGAACAATGTTTTGGAGATTTTTTTCGATCGTGACTCGTGATTTAGAATTAATAGCCTTGAGGCTCAATTATAGGTGTGTGATGTCGTATCGGTATATTTTGTTTGCAATCTTTTTCATTAGGAAATAATTTTCAATCAGTTTAAAAAAAAAAAACTTAAAGGCAATTTTAATTACTTTCTTGTTCTCCTGTACTCTACTATTTACTTTATTTATGTTAAGCGAGTTCTTATTTTTTTATTTACTAACTTAGTTCCACAGACAACAGAGCTCGTAAAACTAGAAATAAATAACATTTGTTATCGGTACTTCCAAGACTTCCTCCTTCTGTTTTCTTCAAATATAACAATTTTGGGGCTGAACAGCGACATGTTATGTACTTGGCTTATTTCCAGAGCTGTCACAGTGTTCTTACAAAGATATCTTACACAGCTTTACGAGTATATTCGTATCTTGCCAACGATTTAGGAAAAAAATCTTATATTTTCTTAACAAAAATCTATTTTCTGAAGGTCGGCTTACCAGCTTATGTTCCAATGTATGTAGAAAATAGGAATAGGTGCACGGACATTTGGTAATAATTTTGGATTTTATCTAGGCCAAATAAAACATATATATGTATTTTTTAATTTGTTTGCCATAATATTCAGCAACGCTAAAACCGTTTGCTGACGCAGCCATTAGGTCCTCACGTGTGCAGTTTACAGGGTATGGGGGTAAGATGGAAGGTGGGCCAGTGATCTAGGCATAGAGAAAATACAGTACCTGTCGGGTACTGAACATTCTCAGGATCCGGCCGTAAATGGCACATCGATTTATATAAAAAGTTTCGTTATAGCACGGTTCTTATTAACGATTTCCTAGACAAATTTTCAACGCTTCGCTCTTGTAAGTTTTGTGCGGAAATCGAATCTTTGTGCCGGAAGTCGTTCCGCCGCTGCGCCACTGGGGCCAACTGACTGACATACCCTTTTCCGATTGAATATGGATTTTGTACTTACCTATAGGTCCTATTTAATATTCCAAATATTGACCTAGTATGCCCGGTGTTATTACCTATATATACATGATGTTTGTATGTTTTTTTAACTTAATAGTATAAAGAATAAAATACTCTATAATATGCATACCAAGAAAAATCCTTCTAATATTATAACAAATAAATAAATGCGAAAAGTGAGTTTGTTTATTACGCTTTCACGCTAAAACGGCTGAACGAATTTGGATTAAAGGCACATGGGTTAATAGGTAGACCATGACATGGATCGAGAAAAGTACATACTTAATCATTATTATTATTTATATTTATAATAATTATTATGCATGTAATGTGTAACAATGTAACTTTTCTATTCAAATTACGAGTATCTCTCACAAATCAAATCATCTTTGGCTTACGCCTCTGCATAAGCATGAGTGAGATTAATTTGGCTATCAATTGATAGTCGGATTTTTGCCTGCTGGTCCATTAATTAACAAGCAAAATACAAACCACAGACAGTCCTCATGACCGACCGTACCTACTTTAAAAAGTAAACAACAATTCCAACTACTTATTGGAAGTAGTACAAAGTGCAGTCCAATGTTATGATGTAGATCGACAAGCCAATAGAAACAATTTACCTACTTGGTTCACACAATTTATTCTAACTAATTATCATTTCAATTATGAAGTTCATGTAAGTGTATTGAATGAAAATTTCGGAAATCATCAGTCAATACACTTACATGAACTTAGAGAGTTGTATTGCTGATTCTAATGTTTATAATTCTGTAAATCCATATTTGTTACGGCCGCTAATAATATTTAGATCAACATACAACCTGATACTGACCTGCAAATTGCAAAAAACGTAAGAAAATTTGAATTTCGCGGGCCACCCTAGCGCATCAACCTTAAACAAACCCACTAGTAAGGAGACACGCATCACGATAGCTCCCCAATCACGTCTTCCAACAAACGGATTGGGAAAATGGTAATTTAGAAAAAAAAAACGCGGTCACCAGGCAGACACGAAAAGCGACTTTCTTAAATAATATATGTATTGATTGAAGTATGGGTAGTATGAATGATATGTCAATTGTTTTGTTTAGTCAATTAATTTGTCGTCAGTACTCTTCAGTCTTATTTCAGTATTAGTTAGTTAACCTTCTGAAACTTTCATTTTACTTTGCCAGCAAAGGTTACTATTACCTACATACGTTCTCGCACTCGACTTGACCTTTACGTAACTCTAATAGTAACTTATTGATTGCCAAGTAAACGATAAAAGACGAGATTTGTTGTCAATGAGTTTTGTTGCTAATGAGAATTTAGAATTACCTATTGTATTATGTCATGGTCACTGAGAAACCAAGATATCATGGTCATCTATAGGTAAATATATGCTAAATTAAAGTCGCTTTTCGTGTTTGTCTGTATGTCCCCGTTGTTCTTCTAAACCACGCAACGGATTTTGTTATTGTTTTCACCATCGTTTAGAGAATTTATTCCGGAAGGTTTATGTGTTTATTACGTTACTATTAAAAGTTACATATAAAAAAGAAATTTCGATGTTTTGACAAGTCGTAAAAGCCGTGCGAAGCAGGAGCGGGTCGTTAGTTTAATTTTTAATAGAAACCATGGAATTTATTCAACTTTTGTCTGCTAAAGCCTTCAGCATACGAAGGTTAGGTACATAATTTCAATGGCTCAAAGCATCAAGATTCTTGTGTAACACTGATGAAATCAAATTGATTATTCTGTAAGTAAATTGGATATCGGAATCACTTTTACACGTCATATTATAAACAAGAATTAAAATAAGCTAGATGGAGCCGACATTTCCTATCTGATTGTCCTTGTGAAGAAATGGCGAAACAAACTCAACGGTCAGTCTCTTTTAAAGTCCAGACATAATCTTCGTCAGGCCATATGAGGAACATGTAGATTAGCGTCTGAAATAGACTTTTGAGGACAGGTCCACTCAAATCTGTAGATTTGAGTGGACCTGTCCAGTCAGTGCAAGTATTTGTCAGTAATCTAAGATGTATTGTATGATTAGATTGATTTGTTATCTTGATATGTCATACTTTTTTTATCATCGCATTGGAACGCTGGTCATTAGTGGATTTATTTTTGCATACTTTGATATTTATGATTACTAGTTAATTTAAGTGATTATGCGACCAGGGGGCCAAGTCTACTAATTTAAATACATGTCATTGGTCTCACAATGATGAGTTTTTGACAGATTTTGTATGGCATATCTGTCAAAAACTGATCATTGTGAGAACACTAACACGTTTGTAAATTAGTAGACGTAGATTAGTAGACGTTTTTATCGAAAGCCGTAACCGGAAACCTGGGGGAGGTTTCGATAAAAACGGGCACCGATTTGCTTTCGAGAAGGGTTTCCAAATAGGTTTACAATTTCAAGAATCTACATTATGTGCCAACACCCTTACTTAGGCAGTCACGTGTTAACTCAATGTTACTAAAGTAATTACTTAGATACTAGTAAAAGTGAAGTAGGTACTTAACTAGAAAGCAGAGTAATCTATAGTTTGGCAGCAGTGACCTTGATGGCAGTGAATATTGAGAACTCAATTTATATTGGTAGTTTATGCTTGGCGTGTCTGAGAGCGCTATCGTTATCAAGCGGCGGTTTTATGGCTTCTGCACTGAATGGTCGGCGTTGGCGCGGTCTGATTTACATTGATAGATTGATAGCGTCACTTCTTTTGTAGATGAGTGGTGCGAAAACGTCTAGTTCAACAAATCACCGATTGCGTAACATCCCGTATTTTTTTTAAGTTGGTTAAAAAGTGGAATTTAAGCCTTTACGAATTTATTTTGTTGTAATAATGAATGTACCTAGAGTCCTAGATAAGCTATGTGATGTGGTTTTTTACCTACTTAATAATTATGGTTTGAAAGACGTTGTTAAGTTAGGTACCTTAACATATACTTAATTGACAACTATTCATAACTACTTACCTGTTGAAAAGCTTTTAGTTCCGACGATTAGTGTTTTTCAGTCACGCTAGTTTTTTCATCGCCAACAATTGGGACACCTGTTTCTAAACATGATAGGCTCTTTGTCTTTAAGTTTCAACCAATTATTTTGTAGTTCTGTTTATACAGGGTGAAATCGAATTCATGGGGGTCATTGTACTCATCATTATGAACAACATTCACTGTGGGACCAACCCTGAAACCTACTCTACTGGAATAGGTATTCCAGTGCATTTAATTCATGAACCTTCATGAAACAAGATTAGATCATAGTTATCTTATTATTAGTAAGTGCCCACTTAATTAATTATTTATGTACTATGTATTTATATATCAGCAAATTTTAATGCGTTCATTATGCATAACAAAGATACATGGGAATAGAAAGATTTCCAATCTTACCTACCTACTTGATTTGAATTTTCCATCAAGAATCTGATTTGAATCTGAATCCCACTAAGATCTCACTGTCAATTGGATCGAATCAACTGTAAGAATTAACTGAATCTAACAAATATAATACAGTAGCTTAACTATTTTTAACCACACAAAAGACCGACGTAGGTACGTAACTAAACCTAATCAACGACGCCGATCTTAATTTGACTGGCGCCTTTGTTGGGACTACGGTAGTAAAGTCAATACGTTTCAATGAGAATGTGTTTGTCAGTTCGATCCCAGGACCTTTCACTTGATCTCTGTATCAGTGACTACTTAATATAATTATTATTGATAGATAACAACTGCTAAGTAAACCGACGAACTGGAAAGATGGAGGAGGCATGTGATTAATAATGCTGTAGGCTACTTCATCAAGTTGTGGACAAGTTTTGTGAAAATTTATAAATGAATAATCCTCTGTAGTTTCGTGAGTTGTTGGATGAAGACAGTTAGCTGTGGCCTGTACGATAATGTCGGTCTGCCTGTACGTAACCTATATTTTATTCGTTGTAGGTGTAGCACAGTATAGATAGAAAAATTTTTCGCCAAATTTTAAATCAGAATTTGAAAAAAATTGTAAAAGTTTTATAACTTTCCTTCGGGAGATCCCACAAAAGAGTCTCTTGCTTCGAATTTACTAAATACTTATAATGCTGGACTAAGTAGTTGACTAAGTGTTTTTTTTTTAATCTTCTGAGCGTATCGATGGCAAAAGTTTAAAGTTTAAGGCCGCTTTCACATTAGGACATTAGCAGCGCGACAGTAGCGCGGCAGAAGAACATTCCTCCACAATAATCACAAAAATACATATGTGTAGGTAACAAATTTGGAGCAAATTGGCTGTGACAGACGGACAGACGTACTGTTCTTATAATGTTAAGGAATGTGCTTCTGCCGCGCTACTGTCGTGCTGCTAGCGTCCTAATGTGAAAGCGGCCTAATTATGATAGTAATATTTATATTTGGGTTTAGCCCATATTATAATAATTTCTTAACAATCTTTATCGTGTAATAATGCCCAAGAGTTCATTGCCTCATTAGAAGTATGAAAAATGGCTGCTATTCCGAACTCGCTGACATTCTCATTAAAGCAAACCATTAGTTTTGCCTTCGAGTGGCGATGATCGATGACGTTGTAATATCGCTCATTAATCGATACGCTTCGATTCTTTACTGCATGGCGTTATAGGTAATAACCATGCATATTTGATGGAACGACGAAGATGACGTTACGTAAACTTGGAACTTTTCAATAAGTAGGTAGGTATCATTATATGTTTTTTTTAACATTATTTTCACAACCTTCTTCGAGATAAATCGAAAATGCAATACTCTACTACTACTTGCGAGCGCCCGGCCGGCAATGTTTGTATGAAAATCCATATCTTTCGTGTTTACCGGGTGAATAAATGACTATGAAAACTCATAACTGTCGTGTTGTTTAAAAATGGAACGAACTTTTTACTTCAACACATGGCAACCAAGGAGGAATTTCGAATTTTCTTTTGGTTTTCGGGTGGTAACTCCCGAAAGCCAAAAGCCAAATCGAAATTTAAACAAAGATTTTATTTAAGTTTCGGTTTGGCTTGCAAATAGAGCTGAGGGGGCAATTCCCGTAATTTTTAAAAGCGCAAAAACTGCTAAACACATTTGGATGTTGGCACAGAGGAGGTTTATAACCTGGATTAACACATAGAGTACTTTTATTCCCGGTAGTACATTCCCGTGGGATATATTTTGATACACTCGGACAAAGCCGCCGGGTAAAAGCTAATTAATATTGTAACAGAGAAAGATCCGGCCAATTACCTACGTGTCGGATTTTACCGGCCGCAATAATAAGTTTGTATCATAGCACTTTTCGAAGAAAAACAACTTTATAAATCTAAACTAAACTATATAAGTACCAATCTGCTTATATGGTACCTATTCAATTCATAACTATGATACAAGTTGTATATTAATAAACCTATTCCAGTCATTAATCAATCCACAGGATGTTCATATGTGTACATGTTATAGTGCTTGGTGTGGACCTATATGTATAGCATATGGTGTTCACATCTGGAGCCCCATTTTTTGTTCCCCTATCGCCTGGATACTATAAAAAGCTGAGTAACAGGCCATTCGATTTTGTTAAGTGCATCAACTTTTAAAAGTGGAATGTACTACCAAAGATTAATAAAATGTTAAACTTAATAGGTACTTAGGAAGGTAAATAGGATCTGCTCTCATCAATTATCGAAATATAATAATTTTACACATAACATTAGACATTCACCAACCCACTCTGACCGTGTGGTGGATTATGGCCCTCTCATGCTCTCATGGTTATGCTAACTTTTATATATCATAAATGCGAAAGTGAGTTGGTTTGTTTGTTACGCTTTCACGCTAAACGGCTGAACGGATTTAGATGAAATTTGGCACATGGATACCATGACTTTGAATAGGACATAGGATACTTTTTATCCCGATATTCCCACGGGATCGACACTGACGCGGGTGAAACAGCGGGGCGCAGCTAGTACTTTATAATAGTTTGGCGACTTGTTGGTTTCCACTTTGTCGTAACTGATATCTAAAGTTTTTTCTTTTCAGTACCTAATTTACTAGCCGAGTTAGAGAAAAGAAAGAAATTTCCTTACTTCCCTGACTCACTTAGGCCAATTTCATTCATGTCCCGTCCTCTTAGATTCCAGGTTCTAAACAACTCAATTACTAACCATGTACCAATATCCGGCAGGTATTATGGGCAGAGCCGGTGACGCTGCTCGGTGAAAACATCAACCATGCCGGTACTACGCAACGCCGACCACCCTGCGCACGCGCTGTCCGACTCTATCGCGGTGAGGTATACCGTCGCCGTGCTTGGCGCTTGGGCCGCTGAAGGAGGTAAGTCCTAAAATACCTATTGATAATAATAACCTAGTTGAAACTCAGTCAACCACTTTGGGCTCTTCTGGGTAGAACTGCCACTGGGCCCGCGTTTTGGAGTATCCCACTCTCTCTCACAGAAAGGAGGCCTCTGTCCCAGCAGTGGCGTGACTTGGATAACATTGATAACAAATCCTAAGCGATTCTACCAACAACGTGAATGAGTTTTGTAGTTAGGAAACTCCAAAATAGAGTGCTTTTTCAAAATATCAGCAACTGTAAAACATTTGGATCTGTTAGTTAGACGAATATCTAAATTACAAAGAAATTAGGAGTCACGTTCATCATCTATTAACCAAATCAAAAAACGAATCAATTCTATCGACGAGTTTTTTTTTTTAATAAGCATAATCTATACCTGCTCATTATAATAAACCCGTTGGGTATCGTTATAAACAACAGTTGTTGTTGTCACAGTATGATAACAAAATTACAGGCACTAAAGCGGTTGCTGCCATCCGGTCTTTTTCCCGTCTGTTGACACCCTGTAACCATAAAGGACGATAAAAGGGTTAACTTTAATTATCTTCCTTGCTTTCATGCATGCAATTAATTGCATTATGTGTGGGGAGTCCGAGACTCCGAGACTCCGAGCCCCGGTGCATAATGCGATTATATCCCGCATCGAAGTCTGTAGGAAAATGTGTTATTGGGTTTTTACATTAAGAAAATAGGAATTTCTCAGTAGTATGGCCTCAGTCTTGATTTGATTTGTGCCCGGTTGCTCGCAATAAGCTCGACCCCATGACCTACATAGGACTTGAAACAAAACTGGTTGAAATGTGGGAGTAGCATCTCTTAACCCTTCGGGGAATACTGGCGTGACGTTATGTTTAGGTTGTAGGAGCCCGACATAACCCTCTGTTATTTTTAAAGGGCGAGCGTTTTGGGGGACTGTCTTATGTAATTTTGACGTGCAAAAAGGGCTGATTCTCAGCTTATGAACGTACAAATAAATAATATTTGCAGTTGGAAACTCTTTTTTTCATATATTTGGTTTGAATAAATTACTTTTTAACCGACTTCTAAAAGGCAGAAGTTATCAATTCGGATGTTTATACATTTTTTTTTAAATGTATTTCCTTTATTATATTATTTATTATATATCTACTTTATTTCTTACACAGATATGCAAAATTCTTTTTTGTTTTAACGAGTTCTTTTAGAGACTTCCGAGATGGTCCCATTGTCATCTGATGATGGGATCCTGGAGAAATCGAGGGAACTCTTCAAATATTCCGACTTACAAAATTAAAATTATTTTTCACTTTGTAGTGTTTTTTAGAAGTCGGTTGTTTTTTTGTAAAAAAGTTTTTTTCTTATGCAAATGGCTTTCATGAATATTTTCCTCACAAAAAAGGGGGTTTCCATAGTGAAGTAAGAGTAAGAACAGCTTCCCTCGTAGCAACGCCCTACTACAGGTACTTATATCCCGATTCTGTGTAATTTATCATAGTCATTTATAGATAGTAGCTGAAACTCAAAAGCTTTTACATTGAAGTAGTTTATACCGTTTAAAGTATTCTTCAAGTGGTGCTAATGCTCGACTGATAATATTATTAATGCGAAAAGCCTCTTGAACTCGACTGTACGTGACTGTATGCTATGTACATTGTAATACTTTCTTTACCGTTATTCAAGATTTATATTTGATTTGCTTTGAACACATTTCAAATGTGTGATTAATAACTATTAATAAGTAAGGCTCGCAAATCCTTCAATATCCTAAGGGCACGTACCCTACCAATACCGCACCCCGGTCGAGTCCTTGATATGCAATAGTCTCTGTGCAGGAGCAGGAGACTCCAGGGGCTAGTGCAAATATTTGGGTTCATTCGAATCATCGAGTCTGGTTAAACCACACTAGGGTCGGTGGATTTCATTAATTCATTCTAACTGATGTTATAAATGCGAAAGTGAGTTTGTTTATTTACTTGTTTGTTTGTTACGCTTTCACACTAAAACGGCTGACCATGACCCGGAGAAGGAAATAGACTACTTTTCATCCTGGATCGCAGACAGAGTCGCGGCCGACAGCTAGTTCATTCATAAATGATTATAAAGAGGTTTATTTATAAACGTTGCTTAATGTAAAGAGACGTTTAAACGTTATAAATGTATTATGTAAGGTTAAACAGTCGCTCATCATTACTTACTTAACTTTAAGCAGCGTTTATGAATAAAGGGGAATTTTTGCAAGAAGCTGTTTGTTAATAATAGGAAAATCATTTGTTTTTATCAGATTAGACCGTTCCATTACTACCAAACATGGGTCTTCTATTCGGCCTCTGTACAAAACAGTCCTGAGGGAATTTCGCCCTAGACCATCCGACACTATATAAAGTAAACATATTGGTGGCCGCAGGCAACGTGTAGCGCAGACAATCTTATTACCTAACGTGCAGGAATTTTGAACAGGCCAAGGGGTCCTGTATTTAAAGCATATTGGTAGGTAGGTACGTCACACAGTATGTTAATAAACGAAGGGCGTTCCGTATAACCGGTAATATATAGTGTGTATAGTATAGATGCAATAGCGGCAGCGTCCACAGATATCGAGAAAATTAAGACAATTTTTTGGGTCGGTTTATTTTTTAGCATGTCCCTTAGTTAATTAACATACTTGAAGGTCGCAAATCACTTGAATAGACAGCAGGCCTCGTATCAACGAATTACCATCAATCATTTGTAATCCTATACTATTACAAGAGCAATATTTATATACAGCGTGTAAAAAAAACCTGTCCGATCCGTGACAGCGTTGATAAAGCATTTTTTATTTAATAAAAGAAAAAAATAGCCCCCTTTTTCTTATTGGAAATTTTATATGGGGCGCGGGCGGTCGTCCT
Organism: Lithophane ornitopus; assembly: GCA_948473465.1. Classification (NCBI taxonomy): domain Eukaryota; kingdom Metazoa; phylum Arthropoda; class Insecta; order Lepidoptera; family Noctuidae; genus Lithophane; species Lithophane ornitopus. Next base: position 11,207,263 of record OX419622.1, on the reverse strand, counting down.
TTAGCGGGTGTCTATAAGTCACTAACTAGTATAACTTAATATTAATAAGTTTATTTCAGATAAAAATTAATGCATACAATTAATACTTACGAACTCTGTAGTAAATGTTCTTATTTATAATTAAATTTGGGGTAATTTAGGTAGGTACTAAAAACGAAAATATTAAGTAGTAATAAACTCCTTATTTTCACAACATAAAAAAATCTTTTTAGTAATGTTCTTGCGGTACGTAGGCGCCCCCTTTCGGACCGGACAGGGTTTTTGTTATATGCTGTATATACCTGTATATATATATTTGTAATCACGTTCTCAAAAACGGCTCTAACGATTTCGATGAAAGATGCATTACAAGGATTTACGGGGGCGGAAATCGATCTAGCTAGGTCATATATCTGGGAAAATTCGTTTTCTCTATTTTCACAGCTACGGGAATGTGATACAACGTTGGTATACCTGGACGATATGTTTATCTATTTTCAACCGAGCAGAGCTCGGTCGACCAGGTACTATTATTATAGTGACAGGAAATAAATGACCGGACCATTTATTTTTAAAGTTCGATGAGCAATATAATGGATCTTTAATAACTCGAAGATGTTAAATCTCTAGACGTGAAAATGTACATAACAAGTTTTTGAGCACGCTATTCTTCTTTACCATTACCGCGCCACCCGGTCTACTCCTTGATATGTAATGGTCTCTGTAGCCCCATAAAGCATGAGGCTCTAGGGGCTAGGCAAATCTTGGGGTTCATTCGATTTATTTAGTCTGATTAAACCACAGTCGGAACGGTGCATTTCATTTTCACTCGTTCATTCATTCCTTAAAAGGAAATCTTCGGTAGTCTGTGGCAAACAAGGAAAATTGAAAAGTTTCTCAAAATTTTTCACTTTTTTCGTGTTATTTTCTGGAAGTCGGTTATTTTTTTAGTAAAAAAAATTCAAGCCAAAAAAGAAGTAATGTTCTGTGTACTGTATGTGTGTGTGTGTGTGTGTGTGTGATCATGAATGAATGAAAACTTTTTAATGTGCTGTTGTAATCTAGGTATCGGTTATTCAGTTAAGTCGGATTGGATAACATGTAAATCATACTATCCAGATACTACTCTCCTGAATATCCCTGCAAACAATCTGTTATCATTCTTCTTTTATTTATTGATTCTAGCTAGTGTATTGTAACTAAAATACTTAATTAATCCTTGTTTCTCTTGCAGCAACCTACCCGTTCGACTTGACAAAGACAAGGCTTCAAATACAATCGGAAGTCGCAGCCGCTAAACATGGATACAAGGTAAATAGAAAACCGAATTGTTGAGTATTTAATTAACATTTTCCTCACGATGTTTTCCTTCACAGCAGTGGTGATTTCATCACCACTGTTCTCAATACGGTGACATCTGCTGCCTGAGTTCGAACCCACGACTTATAAACTCGGTAAGTCGGGGCCGTTACTACTGGGCAGTCAACCATAAAATGAAGCACTTCACTAATGAACTTAAATCCAAAGTCGATAGCCGGTCATATAATACAATAGCGTCATAATCCAGAAGTGGAGTGGATTAAGTAGTAAACGGACGAGCATGGCGTGAGAAAGTCCATGCTTATTAGATTAGTACCGACCGGCCAGTACTTTGTTCCACCACACTCTGGTTCCACCAACTTTTAAATATATTTTAGTTTGGAACAGTTTAGCTTTCATGACGTTGGAATAGTATGAATGATATAGTGCATTACTGTCGCAGCCAGCAATAAGGGGATTTATAAACGATGCCAAGGAACACATACGTGAGTCCATCAATTCCTGATTGCGGCTAAGGCTTGTATAGTACTTTTCTCAAATAATGCGCGGAAATTCAAAAATCCAGAATCAATGACGAACAACTATAATTTTTCATGCGCCAATATGTTGATTTGTTTTTTCTTTACTTTAAACAGTTCTATTTGCACGCCAAATCGAAATATAAATAAAATCTTTGATAAGTTAGGTACCTCCTTGGTTGCCATGTGTTGAAGTCTTGAAGTAAAAAGTTCGTTCCATTTTTAAATAACACGACAGATAGGTACGAGTTTTCATAGTAATTTATTTGGCCGCTAAACACGATAGATATGAATTTTCATAGTAACTATGCTGGCCACATCGTCATTTGTTTTTGACCAGTACAGCAATTTCAATTTATCTCGATTCCAAGAATGCTCGAATTTCCAAGGATGTTTGATAAAAAGATTTTTTATTTGAAAATAGAAGTGATTGTCTACTTGACCTACTTCATAGGACCCCAGTGATTTTGAACACATAATGCTTCACGCATTGCAATCGTTACTTGGAGATTAAAAAAAAAAAATGCAATGAACACTCTTTAGCGCCTTAGTTTCCTGAAAGAAATTACTTTTTCACCTCAGCACCTCAAACAAGCAGGTATTGCTGTCTACAGACAGTGTGCAAAATTCAATTTTCGTGCGAGCGTGAGACAAAGTACCTTTTTTTTTTTCTAAATTCCGGGAACATGCCATGGGTCTACTCACAAAATACGAAATATTTGAATTTCACTTTGTTCTGTCACTTTTACTTCGATACGAAAAGAGCGAGAGATAGAAACAAGTCGATTCGAAGTTCGATTTTAATTTCGATATAGTAGGCCCAAAAAAGAAACAAACAATAAAACGTTCGGATACTCATACAGGTTTTAAATGTAATAAGTGATTTAACTTTTTTTTTTTATATATTGTTCGTTTTACAAATATACATGTGGTTTGTTTACCATGTGCTTTACGTTTATCATGTTGTATTTTTTACCTTTAGGCAATAATATGGGTTTAAATATGAAATTTACTGCCGTTAAAACGTACTGGCCACTTTGAATTAAAATTAAACTTGCATCACAGTGTGAGATTCCAGAGTGAAACTTTTTTCACAAGATTAGATTTTTGTTTTTGCATTCAGCTTTTAACAGTAAAGTACAGTACGACACAACTTAGATGTAGCATAAATGTGAAAATTTGCATATAACTTTACTAGTTATTGCGTTTGCGTAAAGATCATTTTCACCTAAAGCAGTAATAAAGATTGGTGATTTTGAAGGCGCATTCAGGTCGGATTGTGATGGGTTTTATGAATTTTGCCGATGCTACATGTGAGTTGTGTCGTACTGTACATATATTGAAAATTAGAGTAAAAATTTTAATACGAGTTCCGACGTGGAACTAACGAAGCGGAAACAGCTCGCAATATCAATGTTGTGTTTGGAGAGGATACGGCTAATGAACGCACCGTGCGTTTTTGGTTTAATCGCTTTCGTAGTGGAAACTTCGATTTGAAGAATGAACCCCGAGAAAGACCAGCCTCTAAGGTAAATAACGATGAATTAGATGCGATGATAGTAGCCGCTCCATATCAAACTACCAAGGAACTAGCGGTACGGTTTGGCAGATCCAAAATAATGACCAATTTGCATCAATCGGTGAGACAAAAAGCTTGCAAAATAGGTGCCCCATGATTTGACAAATCTGCATAGAGAACCGCGTGTTGAATCTTGCCTTACCTACCTTGTTGAACCTGTACAGAAATAAAGGGGTTTCAATACAGAATGCCTTCACTCAGTTTGTTGAGTCCAGGTCCCCAGAGTTCTACCGCAAAGGCATAAATGACCTTCCCAGGAGATGGCAGAAATATGTAGAGAATGGGGAAAATACTTTGGTTAAATAAATATATTTTACCTCAGAAAAATAATGGTTTCCGTTCTTCAGTACAAAACGGCAAATTCATATTTAAACTCCTAATATGTTCTAATATCTCATAATAATATGTTCTCGCTGCTGAGGTGAAAAGTTGTATGTGTTACACGAGACCAAAGTTATTTGCATCTCGTGCCTTTGAATCCTTCACTTACTCGGGATTCAAAATCAACACTCGCACCAAATACAACTTTGCTCTCTTGTTGCACAAATAACTAATGTCAAACGCCCTCATTTTAAGTGTAGGTAATTGATACCCTTTTAACGAAAAACTTTTCCAATGTGTCCTACTTATGGATACTATTCCAATAAATGCTTGATTAAAGGAAAAGACCAGCTGACGTAGTTCGTGGAAAACACTTCGTAACAAACTTGTTTCAAACTAGTAACGGATACCGGAATATAGAGGTTCTTATTAATCTGTTATAGTATCTGTCGTATCTTGAAACCGAACTCCTTAGAGTTTCCCTGCGAAAGTGAGTTAGTTGCGCGGTTTATAATGTTACCATAAAAGTAGCTACTTATGGAAGTAGGTATATCGTATTAAAAAGCTCGTCCTATCGATTTCGAATAGTTTGATAAATTATTTCAAGTTTTCCTAGTAGGTATGTTAGTCTTAAGCAATGAAAGCCCTTAGACCATTTTTTTTAACATCCCCTGGGAAGCTTTATCTATGTACTATTATTACTATTTATTCTACTATTCAGAAATGTCCTCTGTCCTACATAACATCAATAAACCTTACCATAATATTATTAGGTATTTATTTATTTTATAGTTAATTAAAACGGCACAACACCAATTACCTATATTAATTAACATAGAAACATAACAGACAGACGGACATGGCGAAACTATAAGGTTTCCTTGTTGACTACGGAACCCTAAAAAAGGTTACTATTGACAGTACCTTACAAAGTAAGAATCTAATCCATCAAAATAAACGAGAGCAATGTTGGCCCAGTGTTAACGGCCGCGACTAACGACTTGTAGGTCGTAGGTTCGAACCCTGACAGGCGCTTTACTTGTGTAATTTATTTCATCACCACTGCTCTCAAAACGGTGAAGGAAAACATCGTGAGGCCGGCATGTCCTAGAACCAAAAATTCGAAGACATGTGACATCTACCAACCCGCACTGGACCCGTGTGGTGGATTACGGCCCACAGAGAGGCCTGTGTCCCAGCAGTGGGAACGTTACAGGCTGATTATGATGAAAATAAACGAACATAGAAGTTAGTACTTAAGTATTAGCAAATCCTTCCTTGTACCTAAAAAACTTCATCCAGGAAAATCCTGCAACCGTTCTGCCAACAGTATTGGGTATAGATAGTGCCAACGACGAAGACGGGCCCCAATCTTCTTCCTAAACGCGATTACTGTACTGTAAGCGTGAGGCGTGTAAGAGTGGGCCGCATTTTCGTGGATAGCGCTATCTATACCACCCCCCAACCTTAGAGAAAATTACTAATTAATTAATTAGTACTCTTTATTTTACTAAAACCCAATGACCATCCTCAACAGCTAGAAAACCTTGGCATGATAAGAACAGCAGTAGGTATAGCGAAGCAGGAAGGCGTGACCAAGCTCTGGACCGGACTCATGCCCATGTTCCAGCGCCATGCTATCTACTCCGGCTGCCGGCTCATCTTCTACGAGCAGTTCAGGAACTACTTCAAGGACGACAAGGGAAAAGTGTCGCTTGGAATCGCGTCCGTAGGTGAGGGAATTGGTTTATTAGTACCTATTTGTTTTTACTGTAGTTTTGAAGATTTGGGAATGTTGTATGATAGTGTTAAGGATAATATAATATAATATAATCTTTATTTATATAAAACAGATTGTTTAGGTAACAATTGTCACAAAGTGGGTAGTATCTAATCTTTGACAATCAAGTGGGTGACGTGCTGCTCTTCTAGCTAGGATATGAATAAACCTGTATTAAGGAGTAACAGTGCCGATCCCCTGTAATTGTATTACTACTATTTTATTCTTTTGTAACAAGTTTAAATTTTTAAATTGTTAAGGATGAAGTAGGTAGTATAAGATTTTTCTCGAAACATGTCAAGGATTTCGCAAACGCATCTACAGGGTGTACCTAAGGGTAAACACCGTTGTCACTCAAACCATGGCTAGTTGACTTAAATATAATAATAAATGACCGAAAACAACAAAAAAAAAACATTGTTTTCATTAAAAGATTTTTAAAAGTTTCTATCAGACACCGAGCTCGCTAGCGAAACAGCTGGCTGACTGTGGGAGGGGTCGCGCTCGCGGCTGGTCAGTTCACGTACCGCACCCCCCGCCCGTGTTGAGACGCAACTTTTTACCACTAGACACCCAAGTTCGTTGCCCTATGCGCTAGGGCAACGAACTTGGGTGTCTAGTGGTAAAAAGTAGATTTAAAAAAAAAATGTAATTTTCCATTGATTTTACGTTCTATTAATGAAACCAAACCACTGGTAGCAAGGATAACTGTGTTTACCCTAACACCCTGTATAGGGTGTTAGGGTAGTTAGGGTAAGTTCTTTCAAACAAGTTTCAGAATAATGGTTTGCTTTATTACTTTATTAGGTAGATTATTAAAATGACATTTTGACAAAGACCCTAATATTAACGAACAGAAAAAGTTACGATATAACTAAGTTCATAAAATATTATTCACAGAATTTTCTCCTACGATTGGTACAATTCCCATACCATAAATCATAACAAAGCCAAGTAAATACTGAATATAATACAGAACATATTTAATCCTCTTATTCAAGAGATAAAATATTCATTGGAAAGTCTTAGTCCTCGTCGTATTACGTTCGACTAAGCCGATCCGCTTTCATTAACGTTGCCATCCGTGGCTTTGCTCAACGACCTTCTTCAGACATAAAGGGGCGCAGTAGTGGGTATCTAATAACTAGGCATCCTCTATATAGGGTTATTCGATAACCGAGAAACTGCTTTGTTAATGTATGTCATCAGATTACAGGCCCTATCTAGTGAAGGATTTTGTAGATAGCTAACGTGAATCAAAATTAGGTAATCTACAAAACTTGTTATAAGGATTCGGCATGTAAACGAGACTGTTTGATTGAAAGCTCTTTCAGGGGTCATAGAGATGTATAGATGAGAAAGAAATGCTGCGCTGCACCCTAATTGCGTAACGCACCCTAATTGCGTAACACACGGTAATCACAATCTATTTCATTTTGACAGTTCAACATCATTCATTGCGTTATTTACGTTGTTGAGAAGTTTTTCTTTTCGAACATATGAAGCAATGGATAAACAATATCTTTCAAAATGATTCAGATTATGGTTGATCGTGTTTTACGCAACTAGGGTGCTGATTCTAAAGCCGAATTTACATTGCGAAACATATCACTCATGTAAAACAAAGTCCCCCTGCCGCGTCTGTCCGTCTGAACGCGATAAACTCAAAAACTACCGGAGTAATTTTCATACGGTTTTCACCAATGGACGGCCTGATTGGTGGAAGGTTTAGGTGTATAATTTATGGTAAGGTTTTGTGAAAATTGGCTGAAATATGAATGACAATTATTGTTGAAAAAGTCGAAAAAAAAATGCCTATTGGGAGCCTTACTGGCGTGCGCCGCGTAAACCAGTAGACAGTCGCGGTCGCAGCTCAAAGATTTTGGGGCGGTCACCATTGGTGCCGAGGAATATTTTTAGGGAAATGGTTACCTAATTGATAGTACACTAAAAGTAGTACTCTAAAAACTTTTTTTTTGTATATGCCCATCGGGGTCACTGTGGCTCAAGTACCTACAGTTTTTAGTCAGTAAAGCATGTAAATCATTCAGTCTCTCGACAGCTTGAATAATTTGGGTGGGCATGCGCAGACAAAAGCTACCTATTTATGTATAAAAAAAAATGTTATAAATGTATTTGCGTAATTTTGTAAGCTGGGCCAATACGAGACTATTTGCAAACATGCCAGAGAGGAGTTAAAGCACACAATGAACGCCCGAGAGGAGTTGCTAGGCAAGAAAATGCTGGACAAAACATGAAAGCAGACGACGAGACCTTTTATCAGACAGCAAGTTGTACGTTCAACTATACTATCCCTACATCTTGCTTCACTAAGAGTTCTAAGTAGATAAAGTATGCACACTATGCACTAGTACTTTATGCGGCCAGCGGCTAGCCGCATTGCGCCGCACGATAGCACACGATAGTCCTTGTATGGGTACCTACTTACAATCTATACAAATAAATAAAATTGAACTGTCTGTTTGTAATGTCAAAATAACAGCTTTCTAATAAATGCATAATGAAAGTATACATATATAGTACTTATAACCTTTTTTTGTCTTTTTTTCCGGTTAATCTCCGAAACAGCTGGACCGATTGTGACGGGACTTTGACTGGAATAGCTGATATTATAAGCAGTAATAAGGACTAGGGCTACTTTTATTTAAGAAAAATAATTAGGGACCACGCGGGCGAAACCGTGGGTTTCAGTATTATCTATTTACACGTGAAACTTTGAAACTAATGTCAGGAAACTAATATAGCGCAACTAGTTTCGTAATGAAAATTCGGCTTTTTATTAATTTGGAATAAGAGCAGTACCTAATAGTTCTTCATTGTAGAAAAATATCACCCACACTCGTATTGTTTAAAAGAAATACGCATGGCGTGGCATATTAGCTTATAGAAATATAGTTTCTTTCTCTAGAGAGCTTATATTCACTGATAACATAGTATTTTTACATCTGTTGGAGCTTACAGGCACTTGAACCAATGAATTTGAACGACCCGATGAGTGAGATAGATTGCGGGGCTCGTGGGCTTGGGAATCGCTCAATATACAGCCAAACTATATCTAAAAGTTATCGACTCTTCTTTTGCGACTTTATTATTTAGTTAGCGTTTTCAATTGTGTGAAGAAAAATGGCGTCTGTGGTTATAGAGGAAGATGTAGTAGTTTGCTTTACCACAAATGTTATAGATTTCTGGTAGATCTTTACCAGACAAAGTATCTCTTGAATTTGTATGACAAGTCGTTCATTGCTTACTTTTAATCTTTATTACTAACTCCCTCTAACCATACCAGTACGATTTAGAACAGACTTAGTAACAACGTAACATAATTGTCACGAAGTTCTGCAGGTGGGTTAGCGGCAGGTTCTCTGGCACAGCTGATCGCGTCCCCCACCGACCTGGTCAAGGTCCAGATGCAGGCTGAAGGCCGCAGGGTCTTGCAGGGCAAGGCACCCAGGTTCTCCAACTGCAGAGATTGTTACAAGATGCTGTATGCTGAAAGCGGGCTCAAAGGATTCTGGAGAGGTAAGATACCTTACTTTGCTATTCCTAATATGTCTCGTGTTCAGGCCAAAATAAGTATAGGCTTACCGAACAGTTAAAGGTCAGATTATACTGGAAATATATAACTTGATTACAGGCGTATGTCGGTAGACAAAGTCGTCAGGTTGTCAAACTCAACTTCTACAAGATTCCGTAAGACATTTTTTGCTGTCTAAAGCTGTCTAAAGTTTTGACAGCACCTCACCAATACAATGACTTTTTCTATACAATAAACCCGGGATTGTTTATGGTTTAGGGGTATGAGGAACAGGGTGTAAAGTTCACTCATCCACCATAGAAAAGGGAGGATCATCCGACCAGACGGGTGTTGTGTCTGGCGGGCAACTGCCCAACGATTGATGTTGGGTTCTCGTATATATGTCCACTGCACGGTAAACTTTAATTGCGCGATGCAGGATTTATGTGACGTCTGTCTGACGTCAGGTCTTTGATGCGTAGTTCGCATGTGGCGATGTAGATACCGCCACAATTGAATTGAAAACCAATTAGTTCGACTACAGTAGTCATTATTTTTGTTACCTATAAAAATATTTATTTAAATAATACAATACAATGTAAGTAAGTATCTTAAAGTACTTATTTTGCGTCCATACGAATGATGTATTGTTAGCCATTATTTACATTTATCTATGACTCACCGTTGATCCTTATTTATTGGACATTCGCACGCGTTTGTTTACAATAGACGTATATTATTAGGTGTGTTGTATGTTGCTGTGATCATATGTTATTATATAAACTACTTGCGTGGTAGTATAAACACATGACAGTTGTACAATTACGACCTGATAAGGGACTACTGTGGCTGACATAATCTGTTATGCTAGATAATAATAAAAGTACCCGTTATATTGGGTAAAACAAAGTAATTAGGTGACTTTATATAAACAGTCTTTGAAATAGATATCTATTTCGAAAGCTTATTAATGTTATGTAAGTTTTTGATGTATACAAAATATTATAAAACAGTTTTTAAAGAGTAACGGTGGATTTTCTTGCCCATACCTCTCCATACGAAAACTACCTTTGGAAGGGGCAACTAGAATCAGTTCTATTTCTTTGTTTTTGACTTTCAAAAGTGCCTATTTGAAATAAATTATTTGACTATTGATTTTTATGAAAAATTTAACTAAAGAAGTAAAATAGAAGTAGGTAGGTAGTTCTATAGTTAGACTAATGTAGCACAATTTCGTATCGATTTTGTAACAAAAGTCCCAAGGTTTTGCTACAAAATCCCTAGTCATAACCCGAGATTGGAACTGTGCCCGATGAATAAATAGATTTAAGTAGTTTAGCTATCATACCCAAAGCCCTCATATTTTGCGAGAAAACTTTGATTGGTATTTTACTATATTGTTAGTGAACTGAAACTAGGTGTTTTCAAAAGATTGATGTTTACGCTATTTAGATAGATAACATACATATATTTTTTAACACTTTGTTTTTTTTTTTTTCTTCTATGTAGGTATATTTTTTTTCTTAAACTTACCTGGCGAAATGTGGGTGTACCTGTAACTATGGGTACACCTCTGCCTAACCCTTCGGGGAAATAAGAAATAATAATCCATTTCCTATAGAGAGGGTTATGTCGTGGTTATATCACCTATCTCCATCGCCTAATTTTTGATTTCCAGGTGCCGTTCCCAACGTGCAACGCGCAGCCCTAGTCAACATGGGAGACCTAGCAGCATACGATTACACTAAACAGTTCCTAATGCGGGAGTTCGGCATGGCCGACACCGCTTTGGTGCACGCAGCGGCGGCGTTCACGGCCGGATTCGTGGCTGCCGTGCTCGGCACACCCGCCGATGTACTGAAGACCAGACTTATGAACCAGCCTGTTGGACCTGATGGAAAGTGAGTAAGCTCTAAAGACTTCTCTTTTCTTTTGAAGCGTTGAACAAATCTTTGCCATGAAAAAGTTTGTAAAAAAACTGGACCACACATTGTTAATAATATACCCATTGTTTTAGCAATACCTCGGAAGGTTTGGGAGTGTGAATTGCAAAACAATATAATTGTTTGTGAAATAAAAGACGAACGGGTAAAAATAATTTCGAAAATAGTTTCAGTAACAAAACAAATCATTGCTTGGTTATAAAACCTGCCAAGGGGTATCGTATTACCCAGTTACTGGGTTGTAGAGGTCAGATAGGCAGTCGCAATACAAATGAGATGCATACTTTGTACATCTGGGGTAGTATTATGAAGTATTAATGCCATCATTATTCCACTGCGAAAACGGGATGGTGCTATCGGCCTTGTATAGCTCCGTCTCTCTCTCACACTGGAAAAATGGTGGCATTAATACTTCATAATACGGCACCTGCAAACAATTAGTTGGTGACAGGCTAGACAATCGTTAGGTTTCATTAAAATAAATTTAGGAACCGTCACTCAGAGTTTGGCTCTGCTCCCAGCCGCCTCGCCAAAACAACGGGCAAGGGGCGGAGGGCTACGGAAAAAGTAATCAATACTTCATAACTTAGTAGAGGAATAACGATCCTGTTTCACTATTAAAATAAAGGAAACTGGGTTTTATTGTAAGTACGTATTCGCTTAATTTCTAGTGAACTAAATCGTTCGTTTTAAGTAGGTGGCACTTTTTAAGTACTCATATTGGTAGATATTATATACCTACTATCGTTCAGATTAGACTGGATTTATGGAGTACAAAGGCCATTTTGTGTATTAAATTGACCTCAATTAGAAAGAGTCTAAAGTCCACGTTTTGTTAGTCATTGTTGTTGTAAAATATTTTATTAATTAAGTAAGTACTTAATTAAAGATGACTGAACTAAAACACGTCATATTTATTAGGTACTGTTGAACTTCTTTAAAAAATTATGACACGTAAATACTAAATAGACATGAGTTTTATGTTTAATTAAAGTCAATAAACTCAAGCTAAATATATTATACACATTAGATAGGTATGTACTTACATAATGCATTCATGTTTTACACATCATGTGATTGTGCATAAATTACGCTTTTTGTGCATTTATTTGCTTGAGTTGTCAGCAAAAAGTCTTAACCAAGATAGTTTTTTTTTGTGTGGAAACCATTAGCATATGTATGGCATCACCATAGGGTGATGCCTACATAAAGATGCCTGTGGGCGTATACAGACTGATATCGTCATATTGTCGTCAAGCACACGTAGTTTCATAAATAAAGCTTAACATGCTAAGTGTACTTCTTTGTAAAACATAACATCACGCCTGTATTCCGCGAAGGGTAAGGCAGAGGTGTACCTATACCTATAGTATACCCACATATCGCCATTTATGTTTAAGTCCCATGTAATAGGGGGCGAGCCTATTGCCATCAACTGGGCACAAATCCAGACTCCGAGCTGCTACTGAGCAATTCCAGATGGAAAAATCCAATAACACTTTGCCCGACCTGGGAATTGAACCCAGGACCTCATGCTCAGCAGTAGCGCTTGCGATCACTAGACCAACGAGGCAGTTCTTTGTAAAAGTTTAAATAAATTTTATGGAGCTGTTTTCCCTATGGTAGAATATTGTATAGCTTATGGCTCGGCCAGAAACAGAATACCACAATTATTACGCAATTCTACCAAATAGGAACATTCGGTACTAAAATTACGGACGCGGATATCACCAAGACAGCTGACATTACAAACTTGACTGTTTATTAGCCACATCAATATGTTGTTGTTACTAGTAAGAATTCCGAATAGTTGTTTTGGTTAGCTATTTATAGCATGTGAATAGGTTCATTACGAGCGTAGGTACGCGGTCGAGGTCACAGGAACGAGGTCAAAGTCGCTTCGTGAGCCGCAGGACGCGGTGCACGCTCGAATGCTTTTGGATTCGGAGTTACGACGCGCGAACGCACCGATATAAATACGTTATGAATGGAATTAGATTATTCTATTTTTGAACGAATGCATCCTTTATGAGTAGTTAGTGATGCGTTGCGTTTCAACGTACATATGTTATTGGTTGCGTTTGTAAAGGATTTTCGAGTAACATAAATGTTGGTCTGTCAAAAATGTGAACGGGATGGTTCAGATTGAACTATAAACGATATTTCGTTTCGTCCTCTTTCCTCTATGCAGAGAAATTAGGCTAAGTATGATGAAAAAAAAAGCCCTTCTAAATAGCTATGCTCAAAATAATAAGACACGTCATTATCTATCTAGCCTTTTCCCATCTATGTTGGGGTCAGCTTCCAGTCTAACCGGATGCAGCTGAATACCAGTATTTTCTAGCTATAATAAGAAGCGTGTTCTCCAAAAATATGACTTAGATTGCATATTCTTAATAGGCTATTAAACTTTCTTATTGCATAAATAAAATATGCTAAAACACAGTGGCGTTATGTAGTACTTACTGCTAATGATTCAATTACTTAACAACTCCAACCTCAAACGCTTATGATAACTCAATTAGGAGATCTGTTTATTAGAACTACCCAGGGCAGAAATAAATGCGGTAGACAGACCGTTTACTTAAGCCATTTACTAAGTAAGATCACATCCTATAAAGCTACCCATAAATACTTCATGATAAAATGACTTACATTCCATACTTACTTACAATACTTTTATTTTTTCCATTTCCAGGGGCTTGTCATACAAAGGCATGATCGATTGCCTGCAGCAATCCGTGAAGAACGAGGGTATATTATCAGTGTACAAGGGTTTCCTACCCCTGTGGATGAGGCTGGGACCCTGGGCGCTCATCAACTGGATCGCCTTCGAAAACATCATGCTGGCTATTGGCGGAAAAACATTTTAGTTCTATAAGGTGTTGACTTCTTTCAGGAGCGTAGCCAGGGTGAGATAAAAGACATTTGGTATCTCTTTCTTGACAGAAAGACCAGCGCCAGCGATACCACATTTCTCTGTACATTGCAAGTTACGCAGTATGTGCATTTATTTGTAAGTTACGCAGTTTTCTTGTTACATGTGACGAATGACAAATAAAATGTTATCTTGTGTCGACAGGAGGTAGAGGCTGACTGGTCTGGGTGCGTTAGACATAAAGGCGTTGATCCAGTATTTCAATCCGTTTGAATCCATTAGCACTGGATCGAAATTACCGACTTCTGTATTCTAATCCAACACAAGATGGCCGGATTGAAGATTCATGCATTGCTCCAATATCGATTAAGTGTCACTGGGTTGAAATACTAAATCAATTAATAAAATCAGTCTTTGAAGGTATAAAAATAGTGGATAAATTACTTAATCTTTTTCTCTTTCTAATTCTGGCTACGTTCAATAATCTTCAGTTCCTGAAAATCTTATGCTTGTAAAAGTAAGGTCGTGGTGCTAGAAAATAGCTAGCAACCTTGTTACCTCTTAACTAGAACAATATTATTGAACCAAGTACATACTTTAGTTAGACTTAATATTAAAAAAAACTTGGTCACCCTAGCCATGTTATTATTATACCAATTTCTCACGCTGAAACATTATTTTACGCGCGTTTACGATAGCAACGTGTTAAAATTGTATTTTATGAACGTTTTTCGCTATAAAATAGCTTATAGTTAGCGAGTGATACTGACTTCCAAGCTTTATAGTATATATGGATATTGATTCTCCTTCAAAGGAATAGCGTTTTATTGATGACTAAATAAATTTATTTGTCATAAAAGGCAGAATTTCAGAAAAATTATAATTGTTTTGCAATGCAAGTTTGCGGAAGTTAAAATTTGATAGATAAATACTATGCTATAATTAAGTTTAAATATTTTATTTTTGTTACTACTTATATAGGTAGGTAGGTAGGTAATATATTTTTTATTGTGAATTGTTTTATTTGTAGGACATGCCACTTGCACAATGAGAATAGAGTACGTTTGTTTACACAATCCTCAATACATTTGTAGTCCTTATTAATATAAGTACATCGAAGCTTGCACTCAAATAATTGAAAGTTTCAAATCTTGATATAGATGTAAAAAAAATAGCGTAATGCCTCAAAATCTTGTTATATTATATTCACAAATAATTGACAACTTTCGTTCATGAGTGATTCACGTATTTAAAAAAAATAAGATTTGAAATATTGAGCTAAACTCGTAGAATGCCATGTTCTTTATAAACCAAGATAATGGTTGCAATTTTGCAAATAAGAAAAATGTACTTAAATCAGTTTTTACCAAAATTATGCTTGAATCACTGTGAACTTGGGTATCCTTATTGTATTTATTGATGCCAAAGGTGCTATTATAATTGTTTAGGAGTAAATGCGTGCAGGACAAGCTAAAACTATATTGGTATTACATAATATATACGAGAAACTATAGCAGATAAAGCATTTTTAATTTACAACAATAGATACCTATTCCAATTTCATAGCTAACGGTGCTCTTACACGAGCCACTAAATTGCCAAGAATTGCGCAATTCCAAGATAGTATAGAAATTGCGCTATTTAGTAGGTCGTCTAACGGTGCTCTTGCACGAGCTATCCTATACAAACTTGGAATTGCCGAAAATTGAGCAATTTACAGCAATTCCAAGATTTTATAGAAATTGCCAAGAATTGTGCAATTCAGTGGCTCGTGTTCGAGCACCGTAATGTAAAACAAAGCAATTAGTATGATGCAGATAATTTTATGGTTGATTGCTTTTATACATATCCGGTTAGCCGCCGATGCTTCTTCAAATAAATACTGTGATTTTATATAAAGCCACCTTGTAATCCTACAGTAACGATGCGATCGCACTGCAGGTTGTACTGGAACGTCCAGAACGTTTCTGAAATCCAATACCACTAGTGAAAGAATATTTGAAATAATCTATTAGCTGCAGTGCGCTCGCACCTTACGGTTGAGTGTTTAGAAGTAGCCTAGCTTTACTGTCCTGTTAATTGTTACAAATTGTGATGTTATTATTTAAAATAAATTATTGTAATTGTTAAATACACCCTTTTACTTTAGGTACCAAAAATAAAACAAAAAAATATAATATTAAATTTATTAGTAAAAAATATTATACATCTTCCACAATATTGGAGAATCATAACTTAAATTATTTAAATATTTGATTATTATAGATTATAGCACTTCCGATTTATTGAAACTTGCCTTTATGCACTTACTTGACACTATAGCTATAAGCACAAATAAGGGGCGTTATTATCGGATTGTGTGTCGCGGTACAAACGTTCAACAGTTGACATTCACAGCGAGCACGTTACATACGGAGCTGTACCACACTTATACTATAATTACACACAGTTTAAATGCTTCGATGAAAGGGAAATTCTTTAAACGATATAGTTAAACATGCACGGTGAAATACTCCTTACATTAGATGTCTGCTTACGTCTAATGATCTGATCTGCCTAAGGATATCAGAGTTCGTCAGCGACGATTATAACTCTTGTTTCCATAAATATAGTAATTTTGGGTACAATACAATAACAAAAATAAATATCTACATTGGATCAACGATCACACAAAGTTTTATTAATTTCAAGTCTTGACTAAATGTTAATCGCTAACTAAGTACAATGACACGCGCGTGTCACGATGTGACGTCACTTTAGATTAGTGCAGTAGTCGTTATCGACCACCACCGCCTTATATCAACATTGAATTACTTTACGTTACAACATTTTAGACATTTTCGTTCGATAGATCGGTAAATGGTAAAATATGTACAGGTAACGAATTTGCGTCAAACTAACACGTCAAAAGCTATCAAAAAGCATGGTGTTACAACATACATATATTATTATATAAAATACATCGCTCAATATACATCCGTTCATTCAAAACATCGTCGAAATATAAAATAATTCCAGATTTATGCAAAATAATGTTCGTGGCATTGTAAATTGTGCGCAACACAGACCGCTGTCGAGCTGGCTCTAAACCTAACGAGAGCTGAGCTTTTGGGGCGCTACCAATTTATATTCTACATGATTACTGTACCAGATTATACACTGCGGTATACCAATAAAAAAATAAGATCGAAATACATGTAAACCGAACTTAAAATTATCACTTAACTAACGTATAAATGGTAAATATTTTAATAATGAGCATTAAAGACTAATACAGGGATAAATAATGGTCATACTTTAAAAATCACATCAAATAAGAAAATCTATATACTTGTAGGGAGTAGTCAGTATGTACTGATTTGATCCCTTCCACCTTTTATTACTAAACGTATATTTCAAAAAACTACAAATAACATTCTGGCACGTTTTCGAGGATAAAATAATTCTCTCTCATCCAGCGATCGTCACAATATAAATGAGAGGACAATAATAAATTCGTCTCAGAACAATGAATACAGTGAAACACGACACAAAACTTTTGTACTACCGAATTACATATCCATTATTGCAAAAATCAAGGCAGTTTCAACACGCGATAAAAATGGACATTGACGATTACGCGTAAATTATTGTTATAAATTATTACATTAATTAAAATCATCGTAATCAGCTGTGAACACGAAGCACCATCTCGTCAAAACATTATATAAAAATCAAACTTCATCCGAGCGAGACATTGATGACACTTTGTGCCTGGTCAATAACTCTAGTAAGGGTGATCAAATTTTTAAAATCGCATAAAATATTACGCATAAGTAATGTGTAGTAAAACTGAGAAAACTATAACGTTTTCAAATGTAATAGTTTTACTAATAAGAATAATGTTCGATGTTCGAGTTATTGATATGATGTAGGTAGGCGAGTGTGATCATTGTCGTGCTGAGGCGCGCGTGGTAGCGGCGTAGAGAGGCAAGGGCGAGCGGCGCGCGGCCACTATGACGAGTGGTACGCCGTCACGTACGACGCCGGGAACAGGCCGCGCCGGTGTGCTATCTCGCCCTGCAATAAGTATTACACACTACTGTTATTTTCTTGCACTGCTTGCCGGGGTTGGTCCGTGGATGGGTGACCATTTAACATATGGAGACTCCTCCGTGCCTCGGAAAGCACGTTAAGCCGTTGGTCCCGGCTGTCATTTGTGGATCTTTGACAGTCGTTACGAGTCGTCAGAAGCCCGAAAGTCTGACAGCCAGTCTAACCAAGCGGTATCGTATTACCCAGTTACTGGGTTGTGGAGGTCAGATAGGCAGTCGCTCTATGTCAAATGCTGGTATTCAGCTGCATCCGGTTAGACTGGAAGCCGACCCAACATAGTTGGGAAAAGGCTAGGCAGATTTTGTTATTTTCTTGCACATCATCGTCTATCTCGGATAGGCAGTTAGGTGTGGCTTTTACTTTCGTACAACTAGAGTCGCTTGGTCTACAAAATAATCGCATTGCTTTTAACAGCAGATTGATCATCACCTAATACTACTAACTTTACTAGGCCATGTCGAATAGTGGATTTTAGGCAATTGAATTACTTAAGTGTGAAAGTGGAAATCTTCTAGGCAACGTGTTAAAAAGATTACACATTAATTGTAGACGTCTTATTGATATGAGCAAACATAATGTTTCAACTAGGAATGGGCCACACACAAGGTGTGGAGAACGGCGCAGCCAGTGAGTATTGTAAAAGGCAATTAAGTGATCCAAGAGATTGGGCAGACTTGTCCTGTCTGCCAAGTATGGTGTGATTAGATTATGGCCAAACGATTCGGAAAACCATCTGGAATTTCATAATGGCGATTATTAGGTATTGTGGACGCTTATAGCCAATATGTAAGAAATCATGTATCATCACGTACCTGCCACCAATGCTGATCCGTGCGGTCAGTGACCGTGATGACGTCACCGCGCCTGAACTCCAGCTCGCCGGCCTCCTGTGGAGTGAAGTCGTACAGCGCTTGCACCAGCATCTGAAATAGAACACAACACCCATTTAATTGTGTACATAACAATCAATCAACTAGGCATTTCGCAGTTCTTTTATTTATGATGCTTCGTGGGAGTGGAAAATACTTTCGTGCCGGTATTAAACGAAAACCGATTTTTGTCGAGAATCGGCACCTCACTTCGTGCCGGTATTAAACGAAAACCGATTTTTCTCGAGAATCGGCACCTCACTAATGTGTCCCTAAATGGAGGTAAAGTATTTCACCTGCGTGACATACGTGTCCTAAACAGGTCATGAGTGTTTAGAATTGGATTCCCGCCATCTTTTACGTGTCGTTAGTAGGTTTCACTGACTAGCTTAAAAAAATTAATTATTTTCTATTATAATTTATTAATTTTCTTTTTATTTGGGACATGGCGTCCTACAATATTTTCTACCACTCTTGTAAGCAAGAACTCAGTGGCGTCCAACCGGGAATAAAAGTGCCGAGACAGTGAAGATGGAGAGTCCCAGCGAAAACGATTGCAAACCGCATCGAAATTAATTAAAAAGGAGAATCAAACGAGAGCAATATTGCTTTTTATCTCATGATAAAACAAACAAGGCTCATTAAAATATTAAAAATCAAAGCAGGATATACTATCAAAAAATTTGATGTCTGATAGCAAGTAATTCAAATAACAGTGTCAAACGGGACGTCGAATGTTATCGAAAATAATAATTTCATTGCCGCTCTCAGCGAGGGGTTGTTATAGAAGGATAAATTGATGACGTATTAAGAAACGAAGTACCGCTGCAATTAGGTCAGCTTTCATCCTCGTACAGTTGTACACGACGTAGATAAAATCACAAAAAAAGGTCAATAAAGCAATCACATACATGAGATGCTGTTACCCTAATGAACATTTACATAACTCGTTTATCAAGTTGAAGGGCTGCTAAATGCGAAGTGACGCTTCTCGAGCATATCTCGTCCCGCATTAGAGTCAACAAAAAGTTTGAAGTTTAGAGTTACACATAGTTGACTAGGTAGGTTACTATGCGTCCTTTATATTCGTTCAAAAAACGTAAAGGTTCTTTCTTCTACTATAAATAACAAGACGAAGGTTTTTATTTATAGTATAAACTTGAAATACTTAGACATTTTCTCATAGGAGAGGCACCCAACTCAAAAAGAGATTGAATTGTTAGAAAACCACAATAAAACTTTCTGTGCAAAGTTAGCACAAGTTTCTTAGTGATACAGAACCAAGTTATTTATGTTATTCAAAGTAATTCAGCGGAGCAATAATGTGGTTACGATTGAAAATGCATTCGACTAGCCACGACCAAAACATACCACCAATACAGAAACAAATGTTTGTTCAAATGTGTTAAACCAAATGAAGCTATTAGCTAAATGGTGCGAACATATTGGTACCAATTACGAAAATTAATTGAATAGACCCAATTAACTAAGTGTTGGAATTAATTAGCAGTTTAGTATCAAGGGCTAACAGATCGTTAGCAAAAGTGCTACTGTTATCATAATAAATAGGAGTTTATCTATGGATTTATCTAACCAATTAAGAATCTAAGTTATGGATGCTCATGGTGAACTGGGGGAAAACAAAACTAGAACGTTGCTGGTTACAAAAGAAAGCTTTGGGGGAGAAAAACTAAAGAATATGATCACAATCTAAGAACATAACATTTTGCTCGACACGATACAGCTGCTGTGACCAATTGACAATTACTCGTTTTGCGCCAAATATAGTTTTTGCGGTCAGACTATTTCAAGTAAACTTTTATATTACACGATATTACAAAGACCCTATTATGTAAATAATCCATAAAACCACACGGAAGTTATAAGTCATAACCATAACACAAAAACCAATTAATAAAAGAAAGCCAAATACGAAGTACGAGCATACGTGCAAAAACTACTTGAAAATTTTCACTTTCCTTATTTAGGACTGATACGTCAAAACGTGCGTCCAAATACGCAATACCTACCTATACTATAGTGATTCACGATAATGTATTCAGTAATCATCCAATGAAATGCGATGGGCCGTTAACTCATCGTGGGAAAACTTCAGGACTTATTGTGACATACATTATCATTTCTGCGTGTGCATGTAAGTAAAATGAGCGGCTTTTGTACGGCCTTACTTATTATGATGGTAAGTGTAAAGAATAGTGTTGGTTTTAAGTGTTTTCTTAAATGGAGACGAAACCTACTGCAAAGGTAAATGCTTCGTCCAGGAGAGCCTAATATTAGGTACAAATTTAGACGCAGGCGCAAGTTGGTGCAGTGCGGATTTTACAATGCGTTGAAGATATTGATTAAAGTGTCTATACAGTAATAAGATCATATTTGCACACAACGTATACACCTTGGAACCCCGCGCAAAAGTCGCTCAATACGCCTGTGCGCGCACCGTTCAGTGTTAGGTAAATCGTAACTTATTTTAAAAAAAACTATTAGTACTATGGAGGATTACTCTAGGTTGAAAGGGGGACACGCCGCAAAGTTAATTTGAACGTTCTGAGAATTAGAGCTCTATTTAATTAATCTGACGTTGACGATGCGGTTTAGTAAATGGATCCGGAAGGGCTTGTATTAGATACTTTAGCCTACAAAGAAAAGGTCCAAGGGGTTGCTATTTCAATAGCATAGGAAACTTGGGAAATCCATTAACCAAATTTTAAGACTTGTTATGCCCGACTGTCATATCACAGTAGTATGCAGTGCTGTAACAATCGCACATCGAAATGTGTTTGCTCCATTTTTTAATGTTCCGTAAGTTCGTCCGAATGAAAAACGGGACCCTTATGGGATGACTCGTGTGTCTGTCTGTCACAGCCCATGTGCTCCGAATCTACTGGACCAATTAAGTTAAAATTTGGTAGACCTATGAACTTCTGTGAGCCAAACACGGACGTGTTACGTACTTAAATAAATTAATTTTGAATATGGGGATCACTTTTGGGGGGAAAGATGGAAAACAAAAAAAAACAAAAATTGCAAACTGTATAGTGTAACATATGAATTGATTTGCGGTGAGGGAATCTTTTTTTTTAAATCAGTTTAAAATAGCTAAATGCTTTAACTAGCTTCTGCCCGCGGCTTCGCCCGCGTGGTATGTTGATAAAAAGTAGCAAATGTTCTTTCTCATGCTCTAGACTATCTGTGTTCTTTTTTTTTTTCATTTAAATAGGTTCAGTAGTTTTGGCCTGAAAGCGCGACAGACAGACAGAGTTACTTTGGCATTTATAATATTAGTAAGGATTTAATTAAGAAAATAGATGAAAATCGACCATTTCCGGAGATAAGGGAGCCCGTATCTCCGAAATTACTGAGCCTTACAATAAAGATAATGGTTATTTACTTATAGATTACAGAAAAACCTATAAGAAGTCTATGGTCTTAAAATAACATGGTAAGTAACTCAATATTGTGCATACAAACTTACATTTGCAGTTGGAATGTATGGTAGACTATGATTTTCAACTACAATGTTATGTTTGTTCTTGGAATAAATTATTTTAGGTTAAAAAAATGCGTACGGAACCCTCACGCCTCACCACGCGAGTTAAACTCGTACTTGTCCGATTTTTACGAAAAAAATCTGCATTGCATAAATATCGGACCTGTATCGATGACGTTAGAAAAACAAGAGCGTATATAATGCGTCTGTTTTTTGCGTTCAAGAATATTTTATAGAAGATCGAGACTTTACAAAAACACGCGATCCGGAGGAAACAGTAACCCATACTGAAATATACATGAACACAACACTCGACAAGGTCTTATGCCCATTTGCACTGAACTTGAGCATTGTCTACTCTAGTCTAAATTGTTAATTAAAACTTAGGCGTTTCCTGATCCTAAATTCCTGATGTTCCTAATTTAGGAACCGCCTAATTTGCACCGAACGCAGCGCATATTTCAATTCGGTTCAGGTAAAGGAATTTGAAATGTCTCGTATGTAATTTAAAGTTCACATTAGCATAAAACTTACAGCAGGCCGCGCCCCGTCCTGCGCTTGCGCCGGTTGCTGTAAATCGATTCGTGAAAATTACTTTTATTTAGGAGTCGTTGAGCACGACGACGTTAGTAAATACTGTCTCAAGAAAACTGACATACATACAAACATTCCCGGATAAAAAAAACGAACCGTTACACAAATCATCCAACTCGGGATATCAATTGGAGGCAGAGGCTACCACTAGTAACCGAGATTATAGGAACACGCAGTGACCGGGTTATTTTCGTTACTTATCAGGGTCACAGCGGCCGCATTATTTACATAGACACAGCGCGGTTCCACACATAAATGTATTGAACGTGTATAAATTGTGCTAAAGGAAACGGGACGACGAAAGGGAATTTTCCTTATGTTACTATTTACTATCCTTTCTTTAGCTTTTTATAGGGAAACAATTCAATATGCATTCATCTTCTTCTTCTATATTCGGAACTCCTGATCCGATTCCGAAATTTCTTTCAATAATGGAAAGCATACTTACAGTATTGCCGAGTGCCATCCTAACTGTAATATATTGTAAATGTGAAAGTGAGTTTGTTTGTTTGTCACGCTTTCACGCTAAAACGGATGAACGGATTTAGATGAAATTTGGCAAATGGCAGACCTGGATTAGGACATAGGATACTTTTTATCCCGCTTCTCCCGTTTCATATAACGATCAAGACTCTAAAGATTTTGTACTTATTACTTAATTAAACGGGCAAAAGTTATGTAAAAAATGGTAAAGGGCAATTTATTCAAAGCCCAGATTTAATGGATTTGATTTCTTAACGACACTTTTATGGTTTCGTAAGGAAAATGTTATCATAACGTGATTGCTTCGACAAAATATTCCTTATTGAGAAAATTCAGCGCTGCCCTTAAATCGAATATTGAATCAATATTAATCGAGAACGGTATTGACATTGCTAGAGAAACTATGCGTTGCGGGGAGCTAGATTACACCATAACTAAGCGACCATAGACATTTGTGCTTTTACTCTTTACCTCCTTAGCAAAGGTCTTCGCGTGATATGCCATAAAATATCTGTAACTAATGTTACCAGTACTCATCAATATACGCTTAAAAATCTACGTCGTTAACAAACACCGTTATCTACACATGGGTGTTAATTGAAATGGTATAAGAAACACGATTATTCATTGCTTAAACTTTTAAAATTCCCTAAATATTCGGCTGACGAAAACATGTTTTATAGTATAGTATTAAAAACGGACTTGTGCACAAATTCGTTCATTTCGAGTCGCCTTACGGCCGCGACTGGTAAAGAATGGGTGCTAATATACGATAATATCTTTTCCCAAGCTATTACACAAGTAACTTGTCTTGTGCAATAGTCTAGGGATTGAATGGCGAGATTCCAGTCTAAAATATACAAGAACGCCGACATTTAAGCCAGCTGTGTTAGGTCACATTATCTCTCTCTTTTTACCGCATTCGTAAATACTGGAATTACTCTGGACGTGTGTGGCGAGTTATAAAAACTTCTCGACGCAATCGAGCATTGAAAAGTGTTAGTATTACCTGTCATTCAAACATTTTCGTTTATTGGAAACTAACTGTGCCCCTGGCTCTACTAACATGGGCTAGCAATATTATGTTTTAATTCGTAGATAATATTATGTGACACCTAGCCAGCGGGCGTAAAACATTAGTAATTCCTCTAAAAGGAATTCATTTCCTGAATTCCCAGCTGTCATTAGAAATTCGTCTAATTTGACACACAAGCAATTCATAATTTATGGACCATACAAAACTATCAAACAGATGAATTATTGCGTAATATGAATTGCACGCAAATAACCATATTATGAATTAAGTATCAGTGACATTTTACAATTATTCATAATAATTTATCCTATTATGATTCTGCCAAAGTGGCCGTTTTAGGACCCCAGCCCCCATTATATCTACCAATTAAAATTTTATTCACTTTAATCTGAGAATGAATCTCGAGTTGTTAGCGCATTAACCGTTTGCAGACGGAAATATATTATGATTGATATTTATAATTTAAAAAAGTAAAGGCTCTGTAGCCTACGTGCACACTAATACGTCTACGAGCTACGTGCGAGCGGGTAAACCAAGCAAGTATGAATTGACGGCTAAAGGAAAATCCAATACATACCTTTATACACCGTATACAGGCCATTATTCAAGCAAGAGATAATAATAGTAAGTTGTAGTATATTGGGAAAACGTAAAGTATTTGTAAAAGGCTATCAATATGTCCCGACAGAGGGGTGAGTACTACCGGAAACCACAAAATGAAATAGTTCCGAGCTACGAGGTGATTGCTGAGAACATATCCAAGAGTTCTGCTAATATTTTAACAATTTAATGGTACTACCGCGCAATGTCAAAATCTAGGAGTAGTAGTTGTGATTGTAGTATAACTAAAGGCTCACTGAAGCATACGTAACGTACCCCACCTTCATTTGAAGCACAGAATTAAGGACATAAGGACCCAGTGAGGCAAACAAACCTCCCTATATTTTGAGACTGAGCGGGTCCCAACTTTTAGCTAAAATTTGTGCTGTTAATGACCGTCGAACAGAAAAGACAGAAGATCTAGTAAAGGTAGTGCAACTCCGTTGGTAACAAAAAAACACAATTTCTTAAATAAATGTGCGGGGGAAAGCTGTAGGCTTTTAATTCCAGAGGTCTTACAAGTGATACTTACATCTAATTTACCTATTCCAAATATAGAACCATCTCTATGACAAAGGGCATGTAAAAAAAAACCATGTTACAAAAAATGTGAACTCACCTCTTCAGGAACCACATCTCTGAGCTTGACATCTTGCAGGCGGCTAACCGACGCAGTACGATGATAATCAACCAGCTCGTTAAGAGAATTGAACTTCACCACCCACAGGAAGAATTTGCTCGACGCATCCCGAAGCACTTTGAAATGCTGCACACCATCCGGACATCTGAGGAAAGACGGTTATCGAAATTGTATAAACAAAGTAAAACTTTCGAAAAGTGAAATAAGAAGATTACGATGTTATACTTAGGTTATGTTATCGCGGGTGTCGTAAAAGGCAACCAAGGAATTTGTTACGTAAAGAGAAAAGGGCAAAAGCATCCTACTATGGCCCTTATCTGCTAGCAACTATTTTCGGGGACATTTATTCCAATTTAGACAGTTTGCCAATGTGACCCATTATTTATGAATGTTATTTTTTGAGAAGTCCGTGCAGCTGCAAACGTAAACTAAGGCTTAAATCAGGTGGTGATCCCATAGTGTCTAATCAATGGGCGAGTTGTAAAGGTAAGCATGCGGTAACGATATAACTGCCTTTATTCGAACCCGCCTCATGTTATGCCAGTCTTACGATGATCCACCAGTAAGTTTTACCGGTGAACTACAATACCACAAGCTTATGGCTCGCCCGTCTATCAAGCATTATTACCTACTATGTAATCGTAAACGGGAGGAGACTAGAGACGCGATCGACATTGTGCAAGGTTAACAATAATCGTCGCGATAAGTTGACCTGTCATGCAGTTTCGCCAAGTCCTGACCCCTGCATATTTTTGCTGGTGGATAAGACTTTTGGCAGTTATAGTAGGTAACTTTCAGTTCTCCAGTTCACCTAACTCGAACAGGATCCATGGGCGTGGCTGTAAATATTTATCTAGATGAATAGAAAACGTGTCGATCCTCAAACTCCGAACAAATATTTGTGGAACTAATTGAACTTGCTGACGTAATAAAGATGTAACCGAAATCGTAAATGGGAACGGTAAGGTCGACATATCGAATGTCAGGCGTTAACCTGTGAATATCGTCGTATAAAATAAAATATGGTTTGTACTGAAACCGGTTGTGCGGATTGTTTCGCGGGTCATTCAAGTTTTCTGCTTTCCTGATGTTTGCGTAACTACCAAACGCTATCATTAGAATATATAGAGCAGCTGTAAAGTTTATCGGAATGTGAAGAAATTCTTGGAATCTTCGAACTTTATGTTACTAGCTAGGTATCCCAAAACTGGGGTATTGCCTGTAGCTCGTTTGTTCCGCAAACTGGTTAGTCCCTCATTGATTTAAATATGAAACGCATTGAGACAATTATAATAACTGTTCATAAGGAAAATGATTTTGTTTATATAATTATATCATATGAAAGGATTTTTTTTTTCCTGTTTCACATTCTCATTAATTCGCGCTATTAGTTCCTATTCAAGCAGTTCGAGGTAGCTACCAATTGTCCGTGGCCAGACGTCACAGATATCAGGTTTTCCTAGTTTCATGTAGGTACCTACTCGTTCTTAGACTTAGCCCAGGAAGATTGTTACTTTTAGGTGTTCATGATTAGATGTGAATGAGAGAAAAACGATTTTACGAAACCGTATGTTTCAACTCAAATGAGGCCCGTGCTTAAAATCTATAACCCAAAACTGGTTTCAGCGCAATCTCAGTACCGCTGATTCATACTATTTGACAGAAAACAGGTTTTAAATAGAGAAAACTTTACGAACATTATGACCTGTCTTTTGAAATTTATTCATTTTATTCATACATAATTTGATCTTGGTATTTCCCGTTAGATTAACTGCAGAATTAATTTTCTAGTTTTCCTCTGCATAGCAACTTATTTACTTATCTGAAGGGGTAAATAATCGGTTCGATAGCACAGGTCAAGGGACTCAGGGGTAATAGGACATTTTACAGGAGTTATGCTAATTTGTGCTTAATATTTTCAATTTGATTCATAAATTCCAATAAGATAGAAAAAGGAAATTTCAAACATGTAAAAATCTTAATTCGTGTCCCCAAATTCCAGATACAGATTCTCGGTACAGAAAAATATACAATCTAAATCATTCATGAGTTCTGAGAAACACTCTTAAATATCTTAAACGCGAAATAGGCAAAACTAATAATCAAATTACCTGTCGACATAATGTTAGCAGTATAGAGATAAATATGACTAATACAGCACGCCAAGACAGATTCAAGACAAAATAAAACGTCTCTAGATACTCGGTGACTCATGCGCACTCCGGAGCGGCAAAGGCTAACCTTATTTTTTTATTAACTACCAATTTAAACTGTAATGAAATTGTTTGTTGTGCGTCACCTCACATGAACAACTTTGTTATTGACCTATAGATTATTTGACAAGCTATAAGGAAATTGGTACAGCACGAACGCGGAAAGTATCCAAGTGTAGGAGGAACTTTATAGGAAGTAAGTATTCTTTAATTACCTAGTTATTACGAATTATGTGCCTCAAATAAGGTAATTTGCCGGTAATATTTGGCGGCGTCAATGTAAGGATTATTATCAGAATAATAGTTATTAATATAACTCCAACTGGATGCCTTATCAGAGCATTTAGCTACCGTGGGATGATTCCCATTCCTAATCATTCCGGTATGCGGAATATTCTGGTAAAAAAATATAGGATTGATTTTAATTTTTATCAATAGTGCTCTATTGGTACCTACTTATAATAATATAACTTCAATTCTTTAATACCATGCTCTAAAATAGAATTGCTTGCGTGCCATGCACTACTGATAAGTGTTTAGTGGAGCGGGTTCACATAAATCAAAGACATAAAACTCACAAGTATTTTTCCCGATACGGGAATTGACCTCGGGCGGGACGTGCCATTTAGGATTCTTTGAACTTTCTCCTTCCTAGATGACGTCATCGTATAGTAAACGTATACAACATGGAACATGACACTTAACAAGACATTTACGGTAAATCGTACGTCATCCTATAAAGAATTATTCTAACGGAAAAAAATAGAAATATATAAAATATAACTCTTGAGTGAAACATAATTAAAAAAAACCGACTTCAAAAAAAAACACTCAAAACTGAAAAATTACTTTAATTTCGGAAGTCGGTGTCTTTGCTTTTCAATTTTCGTTTTTTGCCACCGACTTCCGAAATTAAAGTTATTTTTCAGTTTTTAGTGTTTTTTTTTTTTTGTAAAAAGTTTTTATTTTTCACTTTTTAGTTGTGGTAGGTACCTACCCCACACAAATTCTAATACCACTAGCTGATGTAAATAACAGTGAAGGAGTAAATGAAAACATCGTCTAGATAAACTAAGTGGGAAAAATACGTCATATTGAAGCTAACTCAAAAACTACACAAGCAAAGTTAATAAAATTTATAATTATGGGACCAGGACCTATTCGGAAGCATGCCCTACCATACAAAAAGAATCATCAAAATCGATTCATAATTGGCGGAGAAATCGAGTAACAAACAAAAAAACAACAAAAAAAAAAAAAAAACACGAATTGAGAACCTCCTCCTTTTTGAAGAAGTGAGAACATCCATCCATCCATACAAACAAACTTTCGCGTTTATAATATTAGTTAGAAGTTAGATAGATAAAACACCCTTGAGTGGAAGCGCCGATATCATAAAAGCGTACCTTGTTACGGTTTTTTTTTTTTAGCTTGGGGATTCCCCATATCATCAAGGGGCTTTTTTTCTTATCTAGCTCGTGGCTAAGTAATAAGTAATAACAGCCGCACGGGTCGATACATCAGGTTAAGCTACGCCTGCCGGGGATGGTTCGTAGATGGGTGACCATCTTTACATACCGAGACTCTTCCGTGCCTCGGAAAGGACGTTAAGCCATTGGTCCCGGCTGTTATTCGTGGATCTTTGGCAGTCGTTACGGGTCGTCAGAAGCCCGAAAGTCTGACAACCAGTCTTACCAAGGGGTATCGTATTACCCAGTTACTGGGTTGTGGAGGTCAGATAAACAGTCGCTCCATGTAAAATACTGATATTCTGCTGCATCCGGTTAGACTGGAAGCCGACCCCAACATAGTTGGGGAAAGGCTAGGCAGATTGAATTATCATAAACACCCCTGTCACCCTTCATGGATTAAAGGCAATCGTTATTGCCTTTAAAACAAGTGTATGTTTAAGTACCTACTGTGAGTATTAATAACAAACAAAGCTTATAATCTAAACAGTCAATAAGAAAGTCCTTCTGATAAGAAATAATAACAACATTCCTATACTTGCTCCCCTTATTATTAGCTGACCTTAGTTCTTGGGTAAATATTACATACTAGTCACTACACCAATTCAGTGGTATTATAGTTATTAGAAATTAATAAGTTATCATGGGATAGGTTAGAATTAAAACATGCAAGTTAGTGTGGAACTAAGAAGTCATTCATTTCACAGTTCATTAGTGAAAAATACTTTTTTTTTTTTAATATGTTTTTTTAGTATTGGACATGTTTTTGAAAATACTATTTTTAGTGAATGAATTGTATGTAGGTAAAATACCACTAAATGACGCGTTTGATAACTAAAATACCTAAGTATGCATTTGAGTAGGCTCCTAATAAAAGTATTAAATAAGTACTACTTCTATTGTTCCCAACTGGTTGTTTTTTCCTTCACCAAAGTAGCTTTGCCATACTGTGATGTTTTCCATAAATCAGTTACTTTGGGCTTAACCAATTAAGTATAGTCTATGGTGGTACATGGGGCAGTAGCAGTACCTACATCCATATATTACGCAGAGCCAAAGCAAATATATTGTACTGAGAGTTACCAAATCCCTTAGTAATGAATTTTGGTCATATTAATTTTCTAACTATAGCATAGAGATTTGTATTTTTTTTTAAGAGAATGGGGGAGCAGTTGCCAAGGAAAATTTAAGGTGAATTGCTATTAAAGGCAGACCTAAGCAAAATTTGATGGATTGTGTGAAAGATGATATGGCTAGGACAGCTGATAGACATGAATGAAAGAAAAAGATTTACTGAACTAACCCTAAATAAATTATAATAAAGCAGGAAGATTATGATGGAAAAAAATCTGAAATGAATTAATGACCCCTAAATTAAATTGATTGCTTAAATGAATGAATGAATGATATATTTATTAGCTATGGCATATTGATATGACCTAATTCGTATTGTTTACTGCATGTAAACAAACAATTGAACAGTTTACTTTTATTACAAACAACAAAAAATGAGATAAATTATGTGTATCAAAGACTTATGTAGAGATCAAGAGGATTAGATTATAATTTGAATATTCAAAGAAGTACTTCACAGAAAGAAGATTGTTTATACCAAAAAAATCTTGTCTTATTGGTAAAACCCATGTGCCAACCCATCATAGTATAATTAACAACTCTTACTTTTTTAAATTATGCCATTTAAATTATTTTAGTGTCTTTTATAATAATATAGATATCTACTATGAAAAATGGCGTATAAGACTATCAACAATTTACAACTATGAAGCTAATTGGAATTCAGTAAATAAATACAGAAATGAATTGATAACAACATACTGTGATCATCAATCTGTTTGCAAAGCATTGTGGTTATTGCAATATTATTAATATTAATTAATTCCAAGCTGAAACTGGGCTTCTTTTATTGGTCTTTTTGGGCCCAATTTTAACTGAAACATCTATGTTGCTGATGACATGGATGTTTTGTGTCTAACTGACAGATGTATCTTATCTTCAGTGTGTCCACAAACAGTGAAAACATCAATAATGGCAATGAAGATAACGAAGACCATTTGTTTCATAGAAACATAGTAGGATTTACCCATTAATACCTGTTTTAAAGCATGTCTTAACCAACAAATCAATGAGAAATTAGGTCAAATGAAATCTCTGTCATTCAACACTGACAAGTACATATATGATAATACAGAGTGACTCACTGTAACTTATAATCCAATTGGAAAGAATATTCTTAGAACTATAATAACATTAGATAAACATGCATACATATAAGGAAACTACTCACTTGACAGATAAGGAAAAGTCACCGGGGCTTGATTCACTGATTCTTATCAAGAAACCACCCTCTGGTTTATTAGCTAGAAGTTTCTCTGCATCTGCTCTTGTGATCCTTCCATAATACCAGCTAAAAATGAGGTTTTAATTTAAAAGCTATTCTATTTTCAAAAGAGGTTGGTTAACAATAATTTCCAAACAAGATGAAACTGTAGTAGCACTTAGATATAAACACCTACATGGTCATATTTTTAGAATGATTAATGGGATGTGTATGTTATTATAACAAATTAACTTTTACGTTTTATTTAGAAGTTGTAGCTGACCCATTATAAGATTTGTTGTAGCGGGATTATCATACTGTAGGATGAACTAAATAATCCAGTTACGATTATAACCTCTTACAAACTCCTTGGTGAAGAGATTTCCAATAAGTTTCATTCTTGTGCATTGAATCAGGTAGGTTTGGTGTAAACAGATAATGCACTCACTGGGTTGTATGCAAGAGTGTAACATGTTGTAAAATAATAAAGATTTATGTGATACACAACGGGTTCTTGTTATTCTAAACATAAATACCTATCTAGTCTTGTTTTTACAAACGGAATTATTAGGAACGATTTATGTAAGACTATTATTAGAAACAAAAACATTCTTCACTGAATGTGAGTATTTACCTGTGACTTTTCATTTGGATATAATTACTAGGAATAAGTCCTTCTTTGCCGTCTAATTCAGCCCTGTACCAGTTCATATCGTCCTCCATGTTTAGTATCTGTAATATCAAAAATTCTAGAAAGGACCTGTCATTTTACAAAATAAAATTCACTGCACATAATTTCAATTAATGCACACGTACCTTGAGGACTTGATTCTTCCTAAAGCTGAGCTCATCATCAGCAGTTGCAGTGAAATCGTGTTTTGCTATAGCCTCCATGATCAAATTAGGCACTTCACTAAAATGTCACCGATTACCAAAATAACTCACTAAGTATACAAACTTTTTACAACGTTTAAGGTCAGGGAAGTAAAGTAATCATAATGCATGTATTGTCTTACAGAACAATCTAAAATTAGTACGATAAAATGCCTATACGGAAAAATAATCTCCGCTCACAGGCCACACATCAGTCACATCACCAGTCACAAAAGTATTAATATATGTTGCCATGTACTAAAAATAATCCGAATTTTGCAGAGTTGCCAGGTTTTCAGTCCATTTACGACAAAACGTAACATGAACGAAACTATAATGCACTGGCCCGATGACGGCAGCGCTGTCGACGGACCAAATCTTATAATTTTTCATAGTAATTTCTTTAGCTTGCCAACTAAGCTTGCTGCCCTGTAATATTTTTACATTATTTATATTTTAATAAATTATTATGCTAAGTATGCTTATGCTTCTGAATGATGCTGGAATCTTTCACTGTTTAAAAAATAATGTACCTACTAAATAAAATAATGTAAAAATATTGGAGTGCAGCAATCTTAGTTAAGCGCAGCTTCCACTACAAACTGCAAGGGGTAATGAAAGTGAAATAGTCAAGTGGAACTTGCTAAAAAAAGTCAGGTTAGTTTCGGTTCGACTGAACGGTTAGAAATTTCTTAGGTTTTACCAACCGTTTTGTTTTTATTTTTATTATTATTTGCCTTCCTCTGTGTAATCTTTTGTATTCTCAACCGAATTGATTGAATTGCTCACATGATGATGAGATTGTCTCGAGATTGAATAATGATGCTGTTTTAACTCGGGCGCTTGAGTCCCTAAATGAATATTTATCCACTTATTGTCGATTACACACAAAAAAACGAGCTAGGCTTATTGATTTGTAACATCTGACATCTTGGCTGATGTTTAAAATATGATAACCATAAACAATATTCATCATCATCATCACCATCCTTAGTTCCAGTGAGTGCCTGTAATAAGATGAGATAAATACATACATACGTCAGCGCAGAGAGTTGAGGGCGCGGTCTATGTTGTATTCTATACTCGACAAATCCACTTCTCTGCCATGTTCAATACCTATGCTCTGCCCATAGTAAAAACCTTCGTTCCACCAACAATCGTCTTCTACGATGTCCTTCTCACAGCTCTGGTTTTATTCACTCTTCTTTCTTCGTCCAGGCGGTATTTCTTTGGAATGCGCTCCCTCTGAATATCAGGATGGCAGCCAGTCGGTTATCTTTCAAAGTAGCGGCTCGTGAACATATTCGTGAGAAGTTGGCAGAATCTTTGCGGAGCTGATTTGCCGGGCTTGTTTTCTCCTCCACCGTTATTTTTTCCTGACAAAGTTTATTCTGTTTATATGTATGTATTTAAGTATATATGTATTACTATTTATCCTTTTCGAGTTATCTATCCCTTATGTTGCACCTGCCATGTTTGTCTCTGCATCACCCTAAGGTTGACTGGTAGAAAATGCCTCAGGCATTAAGTCCGACTTTGTAGTTTTTTTTTTTTTTACTTGTGCCAAAATTTTAATAAATAAATAAAGATGTATGATTATTATTCGTTTATTTATTTTCTTTCAACAACTTTATTTACATTTTTAAATATTTTTATTAAAAAAACATAAGAAAAATCATTTAAAAATAAAAAAAATTGAATTCCGCCGGTATCGGGAGCAGGGTCCAAGCTACCGGTGGTTAGGGCTGCAGAGACAGGAACCTCCTCACAATGCGAGCCGTATCAAGGAGTACTGCCTTCTGAGTGAGACCCTTTATCCACCCACCTAACGAGAGCCTCGAGATATGTTGGTCAAGGCTTGCGGCCAACAGGCTATTGGCCGTTACGACAATCGGCACAATGACAGCCGAGCTCACATTCTACATGTCGACAACCTCGTGTGCTAAGTCGGGATATTTCATTTGTTTCTCTTTTTCAGCTTTCACGAGGTTCTCGTCATGTGGGATGGTAACATCGACTATCATTGCGCGGCGCGCTAATATGTCTTGAATATGTGCAAAAATGTCCGAATAAAATAGGTAATTATAATTCCTCTTGATTCCACTTTGATTCCACTGAACACCCCGGCCTATCAGGTTATGATTATTATTATCATCCTGTTTACAACCTCTCGGGAAATGGGTTGGTACCATCTGACGGCCAACTCTAGCACAATATACAAAGATACGGAGCAGTCTGGTAAAAACTTTTTACAAAAAAAAAAACAACCGACTTCCAAAAAATAACTTTAATTTCGGAAGTCGGTGTCTTTGCTTTTCAATTTCCGTTTTTTGCCACCGACTTCCGAAATTAAAGTTATTTTTAACTTTTTTAGTGTTTTTTTTGGAAGTCGGTTGTTTTTTTTTTTGTAAAAAGTTTTTATTTTTCACTTTTTTGTTGTGGTACCTACCCCACACAAATCCGAATACCTAGTGGTATTCGGATTTGTGTGGGGTAGGTCTGCTATGTAAATAACAGTGAAGGAGTCAAACAGGATATCGTCTAGATAAACTAAGTGGGAAAAATACGTAATATTGAAGCTAACTCAAAAATTACGCAAGCAAAGTTAATAAAATTTATATGGGACCACCTCGGAAGCATGACCTACCAAACAAAAAAAGAATAATCAAAATCGATTCATAATTGGCGGAGTAATCGGGTAACAAACATACAAAAAAAAAAAAAACATGCAGACGAATTGAGAACCTCCTCCTTTTTGAAGAAGTCGGTTAAAAAGTAGATATTACCTACAATCTTCCATATACGTGATGATAGCGGTCGGCCTATACTTAGCAGCTGCTATTACAAGTTGAAGTCATTCAAATTCAACTCAAAAACTTTTTGTGGTCAATGCGAAGACACAGGGCCGGATTTAAGGCGGGGCAACAGGGGCCATGGCTCCGGGCCTCCACAAAATAGGGGCCTCCACAATTTGGGGTATTGCAAGGCAACCAATTCTAATTTCAATTCATTCACTTGATTTTATTTCAGAACGCAGCCATATCAACCGTCATTAAATTACGCTTTTCGGAAGAAACCGGTTTTATTTAAATATAAGAACTGCCACATTTTTTTTATTTCTTTCTAGTCGTTGAGAAAATCAGCAAATAGAAAGAAACAGCATATTACATGAAGTTATCAGCAAGTACTTGAAGCTGTCAAATTAGGTTGATATCAGTGACATTCAAGTTTGACAGTTCTTTTATGTCCATACCGCCTCCCAGTGGCATTATACGCGTAAGTATTTTTTAAATCTTTAATTTATTTCTAAATCATTCCTGAATTATTAAAGAAAGTGATTGAATTTGGATTAAGAACTGTTGTACAACTTAAAATGTAAAGTATTTTTTAAGTGTATGGTGTAAACATAATTGTAGTCGTTGTGTTTTAGCGGTGTCACATTTGTTGTTTTAGGTTTAGCCGTAACTCATTTAAACGCAACGATGTCGGGAGGATTAGACATACTCGCCCTCAACGAGGAGGATGTCACCAAGATGCTGGCGGCAACGACCCATCTTGGGTCGGAAAATGTCAACTTCCAGGTGGGTACCGAACATATGAAACATAACCTCAAAATTTTAAAATAACATGCAAACATGATGAGCCAAGAATCCGTTCCATATATATTGTCTGAAAATATTGACGATCCATTCTCCCAACTGAGATTATGACCCTTAAATGATCAATATCTGTGTTATTTATGAACTTGTAGTGACGAAGTTGATGGTTTTAGATGGAAACGTACGTGTACAAGCGCCGCGCTGACGGCACACACGTAATCAACCTGCGCCGTACTTGGGAGAAGCTAGTGCTGGCTGCCCGTGCTGTGGTTGCCATCGAGAACCCCGCGGACGTCTTCGTCATCTCGTCGCGTCCCTTCGGTCAGCGTGCTGTGCTTAAGTTCGCCGCACATACCGGAGCTACTCCCATTGCTGGACGTTTCACTCCTGGTGCTTTCACTAACCAGGTAACTATCAGAATGATTATAAAAATATCCAAGACAGTGGTGTGTTCATATCTTTTTCAGTTTGTAAGTAATTTTAATGTTAGGTACTGTTATTCTTTTTCATCTCTCAATCAATAAAAGTAGTCATTATTGTAAATAACTCCTTAAAATGATGACAAACAAACTAAGGAACCACTGACTGCATTTATGTAGTAATGATTATAAGATTTTCTGACTGTTTAGAAAGCAATACAGACCTGAATAATAATATAACAGGGAAAGTTTTTTTTCATAACCATACATTTTTCAATCAACAGATCCAAGCTGCGTTCCGTGAGCCCCGTCTCCTGATCGTACTGGACCCCGCTCAAGACCACCAGCCCATCACTGAGGCTTCCTATGTCAACATTCCAGTCATTGCCCTGTGCAACACTGACTCTCCCCTGCGTTTCGTTGACATCGCCATCCCATGCAACACTAAGGTGAACTACAAGGAATACATTTAAGCTTTTCATTGTTCAAATACTTGCTGACAGTTGTTAATTTTGGTGCAGATTTGGCTACCATAATGGAACCATTTAGTCTTCTGCAATACAGTATGGTAGGCTAATCAATAAGTTATTGATATGCATGAAACCATTACTGTAAAAGTTACCAGTACCAATGCATAAATTAGTTTATTAACAACTACCAGGTAGCTTAAAAGTTTATGAACTAATATTATAAATGCTGAATAATCTTTTTTTTATTCCAGTCCTCTCACTCCATTGGTCTGATGTGGTGGCTGTTGGCGCGAGAGGTCCTCAGACTGCGCGGCGTGCTCGCCCGCGACCAGCGTTGGGACGTGGTCGTCGACCTGTTCTTCTACCGCGATCCTGAAGAGAGCGAGAAGGAGGAGCAACAGGCTAAGGAGCAAGTTGTTGTAAGTATATCATTAAAAAAAAAACAGTTTTCTGAAGAAATGATGCCTATAATCTCCCCAAATTGGAATACTAAAGTGTATAAAAAGAAAGAAAAAGTACATTCTCTTAGCCCACAAAATATTCAGTAAATAAAAAAAAATAAAAAAAGTCGGTTGTAAAAAAAAATGCTGAAATGGTCCACTTCAGCAAAAATGTCAGACCTGAGTGCCTGAAGCTAGTGCTTCTTATTTAAGATTTTTATTTATTTATTTATTGTACTAAAATCCCAAGTAACGTAGTCAAAGTTCTGATAACTATAAACCAATCAGCTATTACAAAACCAATTTATCATAGGCCAGTTTTCTATTAGCTGTACTCAGGCATCACACATCAAGCTTTAGAAGAGACAAAAATCTACAAACCCCAGTCTTGTTAAACTCGATGTGGTTACGCTGTATCTAATCCTTATAACCACAAAATCCATGATGCATTCTCAAAATCTAATTTTCTATTTTTCCTAGGCCCCACCACCACCCAAGCCTGAAGTGCCAGCACCCGTGCACGAGGACTGGAACGAGTCAGTGGAGCCCGTCACCTCATGGGCTGAAGACGCCGCGCCACCACCGGCCGCGACCTTCGGAGCTCCTCCCGCGCAGGAAGACTGGGCTGCTCAGGTATGTAGAACAAAGTGCAGAATATTATGTAATCATATAAGTCTGTTTTCGCCAATCTGCCGTGAGCAAGCATGGTGATCAATTCTCACGCCTTCTCTGTATGAGGAGACGCCTTTGCCCAGCTGTGGGAATATAAAGGTCTCGTAAAAAAAAAAGACGTTAACTTCTTGGAACATTCATCATCATTTGATAGCAGTCCACTATCATGCCTCTCCATTTGCACGCCATTTTATTCGACCGAATTAGGCCACTCTCATCCAGCCTCTACCAGCTATCTCGCAAATATCACTGTGGTGGAGTAGCATTAGGGGATATGTTTGCGAAGCGTTGGATTATGGCTGACTTTCGTATCATTAAACGCAATCCTACTCGATGTTCAGTCTAGCACATTACAACTCTTTTTATAATAGCCTCTTAGATGTTGTCTGAGTAAATATTGAACACAAAACATCTTGTTCCCAGGTCCAAGAGGAGTGGGGCACCACAGCTGCCGCGGCCGCGGCCGCCCCGGCGCCGGTTGCGCCCGCGCCGGCCCCGTCTTGGGGAGGCTCTGCCCAGGACTGGAGCGCTTCGTAAACGTTGCGTTTGCTTTGGTTAATATAACGTAAAACCAACCAAATGTTTTTATTTACTACTGTACCTTTTTGTAGACCTTCCCTAAAAGTAAGATTGTAGCTGCACAGTAGTTAACTAAAACGACGGTCACACTACACCGCGCTTCGTCGCGTAGCGCGTGGCGGTCACAACAAACAATCTGTTACAATATTAAATCTTGCCGCCTCGCGCTACGCGACGGCGCGCGGTGCGTTGTGATAAACGCTTAAGTATCATTTGCGAGTACTGGAATAGATCATTTATAATGTCCATACTTTTTTACTTTTAATTGTGGCCATAAAGCATTATACATAGAAAAACAACGGTACTGTCCAACACCTATTTATTAATTTTCAATTTTATTAAAAATAATTACATTATTTTGGACTTTCCCATAAAGATGAACTCTATAAACACAAGTATATTTCATATTCCCTTGGTTAGTCAGCACGCGGAATACTAAGCTCTTCCATTCAATATTATTGTAGGCTAATGGGTAGTATTGTTTTGGGGCACCTTCAGCTCGGTATTGTGCGTCAGCTACTTTGATCCAAGTGTTATTTGCAAGGATACCCTAGAAATAGAATACACAAATAAGTCTTTGTTGTAGGGCACAATATAGAATCAAGCCTGTATCCTAATTGCGTAATACATGGTCAATCAGAATCTGAATCGGTTTGAAACAAATGTCTAATCCATTGCTTTGTAAGTTCGAAAAATAAATCTGCTCAACAACGTAAATAACGCAATGAATGTTGTTGAACTGTCAAAATGAAACAAATTAATCTTAATCGGTTACGAAAATAAGTTACGCAATTAGATAGCTGAGCGACATTGCCACCTAAGATATTAATTATGATCATGCGTTTGTCGTATCTTCACAGTGCGAAGTCGGCGTAAGGGACAAGCCCTACACAAAACTGCGAATTCGTGCGAATTTGCAACGCAGAAGCTAAGCGCGCTAAGAAAATCTTAGGCGACCATCGCTGATTTTTGCGATGCGACGTCGCAACGCAGTTTTGTGTACAAGCCCTAAGGGCCTACGCACATCTAGTGAAACGCGGTTTCACTGCCAAATAATAACACCTACACGGGTTATTTTCTGTTAACTGTTACTAAGTTCATTTTTGTTTGGCAGTGAAAAATGCCTTGCACATAGGTAAATATAGCCAAAGTCACCTACAAAAATAGTGGATGAAAAAAAAACAAAAAAATAATTGCTTGGGCAACACTTTACGCGTGATTATAATAGAAGTGAAACTTCATAAAAGAATAAAGATTATGAGAGATTTAGTGTGAAAGACAGAGAGCTAAGAGAGTTATCTTTTTCTCTCTCATTTAACGAAATGTGCCTAAGGCATGTCCTAGAAATTTCACCCTCAATTCTCATCCAATTATCGAATTGCAACCTAAGAAGTTTCACTTGGCTGATGCAAAAAGTAAGGTCTGCTATATTAAATGGACTGTTGACCTAAAATACATCACAGTGGCATCACTTCACAGTATTAGTCAATGCAAAAGCATTGCTGAATAACAAAACTGAATTTGCATGAGTTCGCATATCCGAGCTCGAGCTAAGACGGGAACAAGCAACATGACACGAATAACATAGCATCCCTATTTCTGAAGTGGAATTGTCTATGCTATGCGCTCGTGGAAAACAATTTACCGAAGAGTTGCCTAAGAAATTGAAATCAAGATATTCCATCTATGCATGTAATGATTTTAACAGATTCTATTGATGAGATTGCATCGAATACCGACATAAGAACCTAGGTTATATTATGAAAAGCGATGAATATTGTCGTCGTTCGTCTTGGAAATCAACGCTTACACTCAGGCAAAACCGCGAAACACAGTCAGTGTTAATACATAAATGAACCGCTATGCAGAATAGCAATTATAGCAATTATATTCAATGTGCTTCTAAGATGTAGATATCACGTTTGTTTTAGCATTAGGAGTTCAAAGCCGTAATCTCAGCTGTTTGACTACTAACGTATATTAGGAAATGCTTGGGCGCACTCCGGGCGGTGTCTGGGTGTATGTGCTCGACCGTGATGTAACGCACCCTCTGCGTTTGTGGAAGTCTTATTATTATTTCGCCGTATGAACCACTGAAAATAATTGCTGTGTTAGTAAGGGTTTGTTTGCAAAATAATAGGTATACATGTTTCAAGGATTTGTTATTTTTGAATGAATGGTGGCGGGGTAGGAGCAAAACTGGTAGGTAGTGGGCAATTTTGGACACCTCTCTCACATTATGTGATCTAGAGTTCGCGAAGCCCACTCCCAGCCAGCTATATTATATTACAGCACGCGTAGCATGACCACCATAGAAACAGGTTTTGTCGACGGAAGAATAGACAAAATAATAGATTGTGATTGTTATCTGTCATTTTGTCTATTCTTCTGTCGAAATAACCCGTTTCTATTGTGGTTATGCTACGCGTACCAGGTGTAGGTATGTTTTTTGCAATTCAATAATGCATCATCATACAATTTTCTTTTAAAGCAGCTGAAGCTGCTTTTAAGCTAAACTTAGCCCATGTTTTTTGGACGTACGACGTAATCTGTCTACTAAGCTGTAGGTACTGCACGATGTTTAACATGCCCATTATGCTCAATGATAATTTTCATTCAAATTACAGTTGCCCACACTTATATATCTTTATCCCCAGAGGAATATACTGCACTAACTAAAACCAACGATCAAACGTTTCAAAACTTAGTGCCTGTCAGGTATCTACTTCTCATCTTTGAAATTCGACTCACATGAAAGGCCAACAGTCGGACAGCGTCGGTCTTCGCAAAGCGAGCACAGTGTCGGGCGGTGGCGCAGCGCGCCACAATGGCACGACACCCCACAGGGCTACCCTACCACCCCACTCCGTTGTGTCACTACCCTTTGACGCCGTCGCACCTTCTATGTATCGCGTATCAATGTCCTTAGCTCCTGCAACTGTTGCCATTTGTTCTGAACGAATGAAACTTGGAGATTAGATTACAGAGAATCGGTCACGTTAGCTAGAAGGTAACGTTGAACTTTAGACGATTCGTTTGACGGGGTGTTTCGAATTTGTACTGTACTGAGTTGTAGTTTGGAAGAGGTGTAGGTATATAAATAATTATAATAGACAAACTTTTATGAATCTTATACCTATCTAAAGTAAAAATACCGGCCAAGTGCGAGTCGGACTCGCGCACGAAGGGTTCCGTACCATTATCTATAAAAATCACGTTTGTTGTATGGGAGCACCCTTAAATATTTATTTTATTCTGTTTTTTAGTACCTATTTGTTGTTATAGCGGCAACAGAAATACATCATCTGTGAAAATTTCAACTGTCCAGCTATCACGGTTCATGAGATACAGCCTTGTGACCGACGGACAGACAGCGGAGCCTTAGTAATAGGGTCCCGTTTTACCCTTTAGGTACGGAACTCTAAAAATAAACCGAACAACGCCATAATTATGCATAATCAGCCTATAATGTAATTAGGTACCTAAGTATAATAAAATGGTAAATCTGAATAAATCCTAATGGATTTTCATCTTAAATTTCGCCCCATTCAAGTCTATTAAAACTTCTCAGAAGGTGTGATATTAAGTTTGAATTTTAAGATGGTTACCACTTTACATTCTCTTTGTGCACAAATCCAACATTTTATAGGAATGTATTTTAGGCGCAGGATCAATGAACGCAGGGGCAACAACATTTTCAGTTTTCAAAATAGTGGAACTTAGGTTCAGCTGATTATTGGCATTTGGTCGATGATATATCGATATAAGTAGGTACTAAGCTAATTTCGGTTTCGGTTGTGAAATTTTCGGTATTCTGCCTGTACACAGCTGGACACGTCCATGAAATAGCCACGAGTCTCCAAAGAGAACTTTAATAATATATGTACCGACCCAAGTAAATTAAGGTGTATTATTAGGGTATGATACCTACCTTTCATCGTACGTGATGTCAACAAGCTGGTTCGAGATCTTAGCGTATTTCTGAAATGAAAGGTATTTTTTTATTAGTAAGAAGGTAATAATGCATGCTCTTTGTTTAGTAGTTAGCAGATTATTATTGTTTTTTTTGTCAATCTAGTGTGTCACTTTACATGATGTGTAAAAGTAGTACTGTTAGCTTGTACAGTAGACTTGTTGATGTTGCTGACCGTACCAAAGGATTAGATAAGGAAGTTTCAATCAAATCGCTAGAAAATTTTATATATTCGCAAATAAAAAATAGAGTATTCTCACACACAGGAATACGCGCTTTCGAACGCTAGCGAACGAATGCTCACGGACAACTAATCACTCTGCCATAGATATTCCTGTGAAAATCCCACCGTGTATTTACTTATGACAGCTATGCACCTGAGAGTTTGTTCCGCTTTAGCAAGCTGTTCTGCTAAATATTTCATTCTGTTGCAGCATTGGAAGCTGACTGATGAAGATGAGTCCGTACCAGCTTGAAAAGAGAGATAGTGTTATTGATTTGGTTGACCGTTGCCTAGCAGCTTATAGGCATTGTCAAACTATAATATATTATACTTTTTCAATGCCTTTGTGCTGTGCTGCAAGGCAATTTCTTATTTGACTAAAAGAATCTTTAATATTCTGCATTCAGTGGAAGACGATATTTTTGAGCTAGGTTATAGCGCCAAATTCACACGCACATCGTTGACATACCGTTGGTCTTTTAAGGCATTCTTTAGCCAAAGGTCGGTTAACTGTTCTCTGAAGAATAATTATGTTGGTTTGACATATTTTCTATACAAAAGCTGTCAAACCGCCATTTTTATTCCTCAGACAAAACTTCGGCCATGAAAAAGAAAACTAATGGATCCTTCTGATCTTTTTTATCTAGTAGGTCAACTTGATGTCAACCAAATAAGTAATTACCTAATGATTAGGTTCTATTAAAGTTTGTTTTTTAATCTCGTAGACTAATTTGACATTTCAAGTGATTGTTGTTTGTTTTTTCAGTATAGAGTTTGACATTTGAGCCTGTCAAATTAATCTACGAGATCAAAAAACAGACTTAAGGTACACCTACGAGGGTGAAGTATGTACTTCACCCTCTACGATGCGCCCATGGTTATTGATTATGGTATGGCGACATTCATAATTAAAAACATTTTATTACTTTGCATTAATTACCGATAAGACTTGATGGATGGTAGAGGCCAGTTATTTTAATGGTAGGCAATTTACATGGAATTTGCTTGTACTTACGTGGTTGTTTTACGGATAGGTATTTACGATATTTGATATTGTTAGGTAAGTTCATTAGTTAGTACCCAGCTAAGCATTAATTTGTTATGATATAATTTAGCATAAATATCAAAACGTAGTACTACCTACTAAAATAATAACTGGTTTTACAGATTTCAATGTAGTCATAAATTTTTTTGTTTTGTGTTGGACTAGATGAACCAGTGAACTTCGAACCACGTGAGACAAAATTTCAATGTGTTCGATTTTTCGGCTGTTCCTTTGGGTTTTCCTAATTTTATTTTTTTCTAAAAGACCAGTACAAAAAAAAAATCAAATCGGTCGAGCCATTTTCGAGTTTTGACGAGACGGCAATTGTTTTTTAAAATATAGGTATATAGATAGCAACATGAACATTTTGCGGGGTCTTATGTCCACCTAGGTTCTACCTAGTTTCTCAAAATAGTGACAGATTTTTTCATCTCAACGGATTATCCTGTATATCACAGTACACACACAGTGTGTGTGTCACAGTAGTTTTCTACAGCGAAGATCCATTTTCAGCGTACTCTT
Organism: Lithophane ornitopus; assembly: GCA_948473465.1. NCBI lineage: Eukaryota > Metazoa > Arthropoda > Insecta > Lepidoptera > Noctuidae > Lithophane > Lithophane ornitopus. The sequence goes on along the minus strand of OX419622.1, from coordinate 11,162,750 downwards.
GATCAATATTCTTTACATTTCGTACCAAAAAAAAACCGATTTTGTTACTCCTCTCCTCTTTTTTTAAAGTTGAATGTACGTAGCAAAATATTTAACTAAAACTACACTGTCTTATACTGCCTGGCTTGTCTAATGTAACACCATGTAGGTAATTGAATTAAACGTCGTAAGGAACACAATTACTTAGCTACTTACGTAACGACATTATCTTCGTCTTAGGTGTCAAGTCTTCTCCCGTCCTGTTAGTCTTCCATAGAGATACTGAAACTGAGTTAATTAGCGTGAGTTGGGATATTAATCTTACAGATTATACCTACGTAAGTTATTATACTTAGTTTCAAGTAAATTAATGAGCTTATTATTCGTCTCCTGATTACATGTTTAGTCCTAAACAAGTACCTACCGAATTTTATATCGATATACAGAATAATATTTTGAGAATTGAGATATACCTACCTAGAATAGTAATTTGTAGCGATATTAGGTAATAGTAATATGTCTTATGGGAAGACCCAAAAAGTGATACCTATAATTATGTTGTTTAACACTTTATTTTGTCTTGTATTTTGGTAACTTGCGGCTGTTACCTACAAGTAAAGTATTTTCTATAGGTACTACCTATATTTCGCATTTTGTTACTTTACATACTAAGAAATAAAGCCCTCCCAAAAGGAAGTATTTAGCATAGATATTCAAGTCGTTATCAATAAGATGAGAGCTAGCATCTAGGTGAGTTAAGTGATCGCCTGATGACACCAATGTCCGATGATATCGCGGCCCTCTATTAGACCTTAGAACATATATCTGTGGCCTACAGGACCGTTCTAAATAAAACCACCAAAACAATTTAATTAGTTTCAACACTAACCTAAAATTCCCATCGCAGCACCAAGTATCAAAAGAAACCAGACAGCTGTTTTCCTACAAGAATCGCTTTCGACCGACTTTTGTTTACATTTCCTATGTCTTCTTTTATTGCTGCAACTGAACTTTTGTTCGACGTTATCTTCATACAGATATTCCCAGATGTTTTCCCGTAACGGATACGTGGATCGCATTTCCCACTTCGGCGTCGCAAGTTTCTTAGATTTGCTTCTTTCGTGAACTTTTCCTGCGGAAATGTAAGGTAAATGGACTGGTGTAACTAGGCCAGTGTGCTGTTGATTTGTATGCAATTTCAGTTGTTATGACGTTAATGATTTATTGTTGAATATTAAATAGAAATTCTACTGAGGTAAACACAATTAATGGTCAACAATCAGCACATCGTCAAGAGACATAATTATCAATACCTATATCCTACTAATATACATCATAAATCAAACATAATTTTTCATAGTTTGCAATTTGATTATTTTTGGATGTTGTGGATCAATGCTAAGAAGGTCTTAGATAGATAGATTACTCTTTATTATGTACACCATATAAATAACAGACATTTTAGAAATTTTACACAGGCTGATATAGGATGCTCTTTGGGGGGTTAGGGGAGACGTTTCTAGTTACAAGTCAAAAGGCTAATATAATGACGGAAAATCAGATAGACTTACCTACACTATCTTTAACGTCAAAGGTAAGTCGTTATATGGCTATGATATCAAATCATCTTTGTGATCTTGTTAAAGAAAATTGGGCGTCTATAATACTAAACTCTAAAGATATTACGATAGGTAGTGGGGATAAAACATATTGAGGGTTTACTAATACGTTGATAGCGGTAGCTTTTATAGTAGACATGTAGTGATCTATTCGGTTCCGTTTGATTGCTTATTTTACGATGGCCACTGTCTAGCCTAGCCGTAAGGGGCTAAGGGCCCGGGTGGGACTCTTGGTAATTTAGAAGTCTGGCTAGTGTAAATACAAAATATCATGGTTTTGTAAAATATAAACTGTGAAGCCAGTGCCATTCTGTATAAACGTGAAAGCTTAGGTCAAGTGAGTTTGAAGTGAGCTGTCAAACCCTAGAATAGCGTCAACCGAAGATTTTTACAGAATAGACACCACTACTGTTCACTTGCAAGTTCACTTCACCTAAATTCTCACGGTGAGATTCTTACAGAATAGAGCGGCTGCAGCGGTATGCACTGTACCTGTTCTAAAACTAACTTTAGAGCCTAAGTACCCACTTCTGTATCTACCGGGACAACAACGGGCTAATTGCGTAACAAAAATAACATGACAATTCATCGCAATGGGTTACATTTTGACAGTTCATCCACTTTCATTGCGTTATTTGCGTTGTTGAGCAGACGAATTTTTCAAACCTATGAAGCAGGATTTGCAATATACTTAAAAACTCTCGGATTGTGATTGAAAGTGTGTTACACAATTATTGTGCAGATTGTTGCCCTAATAAAAGTAACAATCACTTGTTTTTTTAAGAAAAGAACAATCCTTTTGAATTTGAATATCACAGCTTTAATTTTTCAGTCTCTTACCAATCAATGAAAAACACGACAATATCTACTTATTAAGCTGAATCTTAGTCGTATGGACGTTATATTATGTTCACGAGAATTGGGAAGAGGCCGATGTATGTCATCATAATTATGACTGACCCATTTCATGTAAGCCCAGAGCCTCATCAAAACTCCTATATACATTAATGTGACATTTACGTATGGATGTTGACCATAGTTGTATTATTCCCTTGTGTAAGAGATAAAATTGTGGAGCTTTTATCTCTTACATAAGTAAAGGTTTTATTTTAATAGCTTATTGCACATAATTCCCTCATCTAACAAACGATATTGGACATGATTATACCCTCAATGTAGGTACATATGTTATTAACGATATAGGCCTCGTTTACGGAGACGCGGGGCGTTGGGCGGCGCGTGCAGCGTGGCGGTTCGCGGTGCGTCGGATGTTTTTTCTGTTTACGGAGAGGCGGCGCGTGAAGCGGCACTTACCATCGTACGCGTAAACACAAACATATGGCAATGTACGATGTTGTTCATAGAGATGCGTGGCGGGAAGAGTGGCGGTGCCCGCCGCGAAACGTCAAGCGTGTAGCGAAGAACGCGGCGCGGAGCACCGCTGCGTGCGCCGCCGCGGGCTCCGCTGCGTGCCCCGCCGCGTAAAACCACCCATTTTAAGCAAACGCGTGAAAATACGCTTCTCCGTAAACGCACTTATACAAAGCCATAGGTATTAGAGATGGGTTGTAACAGGTTAAACACGATATCTGTTATCACTGTGACTGTGACAAAAAAATCACAGCTCCAAATATCTGTTATTAAATCACAGCCTGTTATTTTTGCACGGACGATAAATACGCAGCCCGTTATTTTTGTACGGACGATAAATACGTATTTAAATCTCAATGGAATATCTTCTTTATTTCTTTTGGTTTAAAGTCGAAAATCGTATCTATCTGTTATAAAATAACAGCCTGTTATTTTTGTACGGATGATACATACGTATTTAAATTTCAATTAAATATCTTCTTTATTTCTTTTCGCTAAAGTCGAAAATCGTATCCGAAGTTTTAACAGTAACAGCCGCGGTAACAGTCTTGAGGAGCTGTGATTTTAAGTCACAGATATTTTTTATCATTAGGAGCAACTGTTATCTGCTATTTTTTAATATCTGTGATTTCTATCTGTGACGATAAATATGCCTCACTCCTAATAGGTATGTTTGAATTCAGTGCGGGCCGCGCCGCCCAACGCCACGCTCGACGCCCCGCGTCTTCGTAAACGAGGCCTTAGGGGTTTATTTATAACGTTGCTTATGGTTACCTAAGTGACATTCAAACACCAACAATGTATGGTTAAACAGTCGCTAATTATTACTTTATAAATAAACAACTTTAGAAATAAATAATAACGTTTATAAATAAACCCCTTGATAATTATCGCTAGATATATATATTAGTAGGGTTCTAAAACTATCAATTTGATTCGAAGCTAACGTATAACTTTATATCTAAAGTCTGCCAGCGCTATGGTGACCTATTTCGTTTCGTTGGCTTTTGCAATTTGTGCTGACAGAGTAGTTTTGGTTCAGGTTTATCTTAGAATGTACCTACCTGTTTTTTTTTTATTAAATAGAAAAAGTATTAGGTATGTTGTACCTAAGTTTTATTTCTGACTATCAAGAAATTTATCAATATTTTTGAAGTAATCTCGTTGGTTAAAAAATACTAAGCTAAAAGTAGGTAGGTAGGTACCTACCTAATACTGAAGCCTTGTTTTAATTTGATTACATGAAACGTTAAATGATTCTTCGTTTTATAAACAAGCTGTTCATATCGTCTTCATTAAAGATGAAAAATACCTACCCTAACAAACCCCACAAGCTTCACAATTTCAAACTTCAGACATTTTTGTGTGACCTTAATTAGACAGTAAAAGATAATTCGTCTGATATTTAGTGCTGGCCGAGCTTCATTGCTCAGAGAGGCAGGTGGCACGCTCCAATTGCATTACGTAGTGAAATCGGACGAGCCAAATCCGTTTTTGGGTAGCACTGATTATAGTAATACGGACTTCATTAACTCAGTATTCAATGGAAAAGATTGACAGTGTTTTGTTACTGTGAACATGGAACATTATTTTTGATACTTGAACTTTGAATATTTAGAAAAAATCCTCGATAGGCGGTTTAGGAAAAAATCATCATGAGATGCAAGATAAAGAGTTCTCGAAAAAAAAAAAAATTGTATTTTATTATACATATATATATTATTGTGTTAAAATTTCGTCATTCTTATATGTAGGATGTAGGACCTACCTACCAACCATATTAACTTGCAAAAATATGAGTCGCGTGTTAAAAAATCGTACACCTTGCGAAATTATACCTGCCTACAATTATTTATCCGCGCTAAGCTATTGTAACATAGGTAGCTGTACCTAATATTGTTCTAAATGTAGGTTACATTGTAACAATTTGTTTAATGCACTGAAGGGAAGCCGTAATGATTCGACTGTTCATTGCTTATAGCTGCAAAGGTACGGTTAGACTGGAAACCGACCCCAACAAAAGGGGAAAGGGTATACCCTATCTATAGGCAGATGATGATAGGTACCTATCGGTTTGCCTACCTAACTCCTATACATGTAGGTTAAAGGTGTAAGAAATCATGCTTGTATTACTTATGAATAGATATATAAGTAATATATACTAAAACAAACACATTATATATGAAATGCTGTGAAAACAAGAAAATAATACTGAAACAGGAAAAATCTCTGGAAAATGAGTTCAATTTCGTTGGGCATTTAGGTCAAGTTGGGGCTGCACAAACCGTCAAAAAAACCATATTGTTTCATATACTTAATATATGTTTAGATAGGTACGTATGGTTCAGCCGAGCGGACTAAAATGGTGTTCAGTTTACAAGGGGTTATGTATGCCCGTGCGGTCACCCTTAGGTATTGTGTGCGGAAAACTCGAGGACGACATAGAAACTGTTTTTCAGAATAACATGCAGGATTTAGAAAGCAGGGAGGTACCTACCTATATGTCCATACAATAAAGTAAGGTAAACATCTGGATCTGAGAGATAAAATCTCTTGGGAGATGCCAAGACTGACTAGGAATGGAATATTACCTGGCATGGCTTAGTTTATTGATTAGATTTCATTAGATAATGGAAAATTCACAAGGAAATCGTGTGTATTGCAAAACTTGCTGTTTTCTAAGGGATAGAAAACGATCTTAAATAAGATCGTTTTGATTGCATTTTTTACAAGCATGAAATTTTATATTTTTTCGTTTTTATTTCAATCTCCATTTTTCAGAAAAGATAACATTTTTTTGTTTGTAAAAATGCAATCATTGATTTTCTTTGAAAATATCGTCAAGTCTTTGCTTTGCACTGCTGCCTTCACTACTTCTTTGACTTTACATACTTCTTCATTGACGTGATCCATGTCGAAGAACGTTTCAATTTTTAGATTTTTACTTACGTTGACCATTGACGCGTATGTGAATGAGTCGTCCTGGACAGTTATTGATTTATCGGGACATTTAGTGTCCCGATCAGGTGCAAATCGGGACGCGTCCCCAGACCCCTGAAAATCGGGACGTCCCGCGCAAATCGGGACACCTGGTAACGCTAGGTGAAACACGTTTCGATTTCTTACAGGGTTTTTTATAACTCTCGAAGAATAGTTAAGCGGAATAGGTTACTAAATATATCTACGTCTATTGTATTTTATAATGGATTTCCGCAAAGTCACGCCTGAATCAATTAACTATGACAAGCTAATGTCTGTCATTTGATGCTTTGTAAATAATATGACTAAGGTCCGTATTACAGAAGGTAACTCAAGTATTGATCTCTGTTTAAAACTAGTTTTAAGTCCGCTTTTAATTTTAGAACGTTGCTCAAGCATAGATTCATTGATCTTTGTTCAACTGAGTTTGGCTTTATTTTAGATCGCTACTCAGTTACTCAATCGAACCCAAGCAGTGATCAAATCTGTAATCACCCAAGTGAGGTCGAAACCGCGCTTAAGCATAGATTGTCATGTCAAATTGTCAATATTTCTTCTATTCAAATAGTGTATTGTCGAGTTCTGTTGATATTTTTAAATATTAGGTACCTACTATCAAAATCATAATCAAAATGGATATATTTGAAGAGAAATTTCTATTGAAGGGTTTTTTCCAAAGTACTACAATTTTTCTTCCGTCCTGCTATTTTAAAAGTGTTAAGTAATATGAATAAAATCAGCTAAACAAATAATTAAAGTTGACAAACAACAAACTTAAAACAAACTAATGTTTTTCACGCTGATGCTTGGACATACTGACATTTTAAATAGCATACTTATTTAAGGCCACAAATACAAGTCTTTTAAGCTTGACAAATTTGCTTACAAAAATACTATACTTCACTTCAAAGAGCTTTACTTCAATAAATGGGGCATTTTACTATTCAGGAATGAAATAATAATGCTGATTTCCTAAATAACTGGGCTTCTATGGTGTATTTTAATATTTCTAATCCAGTGACGATCGGATCAAACTCGGTTATTATAATAAATCGTAAACGAAAACAGGCTGATGCATAGACAATACACATCTCTGCTTGAGGCTCGATTTGAGTCTCGATTCAGCTGAGTATAGATTGATTACCGTTCTGGAATAAGACCGATGCTCAAGTACTGATTCTATACTCAAACAGTGATCAACTGATTGCAGATCAAACTGGACTTGAGGAACGTTCTGTAATATGGACCTATGTCTTTCTGTTTTCGTCTTTTCAAAGAGTAGAGATCCTGAGATTCATAATTCTGTAAGGCTACGTTCGTAAATGTTGCGGACAAGTGTTACCTACTGTGTGTATACGACGTGTCTTTAAATCATTACTACTCAGATTTGAGATCGCCCTAAGTAATAAGTATCTAGCTCTGTACATACGTTTGTTTTGTCTGTAATTAGCTTTGATTTTACAACGAGTAGGTATAGAGTCAGAACATCATGACATAGTATAATAAAGTAACAGTATTACGTCTCGGCAGTGACCTTCAAATAATTACTTACGGCCGCTCGGTAGATAAAGCTTCCGCGGTCGTGCGTAACTGCCGCACTCTGAGATTTCGAAGTACAGTCACGAGCAAAAATATGTATACACTCAGCAAAATTCAATAACGATTTTCTCGTAGAATAACAATTGCAACTTTGAGATGATACCTATTTCATAATAATATGGGTTCCAAAATACTATGTTCGTTAAAACATAAAATTACAATCAATACAATAGGAGAAAATCACTTTTAAAAGTTGCTAAGTGCTAAGTGTATATTGGTGCTCGTGACTGTACACCGTTTCGGACATTTTCTATGAAGACGTAATACTGTTACTTATTTATACTGTGTTATAAAACTTATATGTGTTTACAGACCTAACGGTAGCTACCTAATACAGCTATACAAATACCTACGGTTTCTAGACCTTGGTACATATTAAAATGTAGGCCATTGGTACCTACGTAGGTATTCCATTATTAAAGAGAAGTAGGGTAGGTACCTTTACCATGTTGGAGTTGTGTCGCCCACGTCCTTGTAATTTTTATTGTTGATGTACTTACTCGTAAATATTGAATCGAAAAATTAAGTAAGTACCTACTACAATTTTCTCATTGAATTTTGTTTTGATTGGACTTTCACCGATATAAATTGTTAATGCTCTAGTAACTAAACGAGCGTAATCATTGATTGAACTTTGAATTATATTCGTACTAGGTGTTGCCCGTGACTTCGTCTGCGATCCAGGATAAAAGCCTATGTCCAAAATGTGCCAAATTTCATCTAAATCCGTGAAAGCGTATCCAACATACAAACTCACTTTCGCATTTATAATATTATATTAGATAGGATTTCAAAGGTAACGCTGGCAATTAATACATAGGTACTTACTCCAGAGAAAAGTACCTACTTACCTATTTTTAATAGGACCATATTTAAATCCAAGAATATGAAAAGAGTAAGTAGGTACCTAATATTGGAAACAACATAGCTATTTCAAAATAGAAAAGTTGATGTAAGCTCATTCTTCTTTTCGAGTTGACAATCTATTAATCTTATTGTTAGAAGTTAGAAGAACGCACCCTAGGCTGTATTCATTCGATTTCAAACTGATTTCTGGCAATTCATAACGTTGATTTAAAGTTATCTAATTAATTCATGAAATCATGACTCCCACAGTCGCCCTTGTGTGCGTCGCTGTACTCTGTAGGTACATATTTATAATTTACGCATTCACTGCTAGGCTACTTTCTATGCTTGAATAAATTCTTGGTTGAATTATTCATAAAACTAATTAAAACCTAAATTGTCTCTGTTTTAGAACTACGTATGCGGCAAAGACAACACTTTACTGCCTAGTTTAATGATCGAATTCATTGCGTGCGTTTAAAAGCACTAGAAGATTAAAAATAAATTAAGTAAGTACCTAAACGTTAAAACTCTTAATTTGAAATTAAATTAAATTATGCTGTAACTTTATTTTTTTACTGGCTGGTTTTATCAGAGAATGTGATTGATTTTCTTTGTCATTTATGTAAATTGGTAGGCTATAGGTACTACTTTTTAGTGCAAATTCGCATAGAAAAAACTTATAACTTTACTTATTTATAGTCTAAGCTTATCAAAGCAAATAATATAAGACCAATTCAGTACCATATCAAATAATGAATACCAAGAAACTAAGTTATGGATAATTTGCCATTTAATAAAAATGATCTTACCTGACGAGCACCATGGTGGAATAATATTTTTTTCTGATATTCCGCTACTATCACAACTCTCGCAAGCTTTTCTATACGCGCTTCTAGTAATGATTACCATTTATGCGTATTGAGTTTTATTTATTATTTACTGAATAAATCTTTGTTATTTATTTTGGCGCGCGACCAACTTGATGTTGTTATTTTTTTGACACTTTGTGGTCATGTCATAGATATAAAGTTTTCCCTCCAAATTACCCATAGATTATCTGGAAAAGGCAAAAGACGTACTCCAAACAGTGAGTGTAGGGTGGTACCTACGTATTTATAGTACCATTTTCTAATTCCGTACAAGTTACTGGCAATTTGGTAAGAGGTAGGTAGTAGTATTTTATTTTATAGTTTTACCTGAAAAACAAAAACAAAATTTTATTACGGTGACTTTTAAAATATGATTTAGTAAATATGTAGTCAAACCCTTCGGGAATCGGGGATTAAAGGCATGATTTTATGTTAATTAACTTTTTTTCAGAGCCTATTTTTATATTATTCTAACTCTAGGAAAAGTTTGATAGGTTTTATCATACATTAAAAAAATGACATGAAATCATTAATATTTAAACAAAATAAATGTTGTACAAAGGTCGTACTTACGGCTTATATTTAATTCTGTCGTAAAAATATAAGAATCACACAAAACACTTTCATTACTTGCTCTAAAAATGAAATGACCTGACCCTTGTACCGTTGCTTTAAATTACACAGAGATAATTATCTGTTCCCGCATATTATATCTTGAAATTTAAATTTCATGGGCGAGGTTTTAAACTAGAGGAATTATTTGAAGCGGAACAGTCCGTGAGCTATGTTTGTGCTACTGGTTGTTGTTATTGTTGTGTCGCGGGGTTGTGCTCAGGACCAGTCTATGAGCACAGTGCCTCCCTCTAACTCACCACCCATGCCGTTCCTGGACTTATTCACTGGTGCATCCAATTATTATTCGGAACCTATACGAAAGACGTATTCTGATCCACCGCACTATGTGTCGTGTCCAAAAACCGACACCCTGTCAACTTTTGCTAACATACTCGGCAGTGCTGCTAAAATAATGTTCTCAGCTGCTCTCATTGCGTTCTTAAAAGTGATTGTAGGAAAATTGCTTCTACTGCCAGTCGTGTTTATACTATTTGTTAAAATTGGATTCAAAGCATTCCTACTATGGCCGATGATATCGAAAATGATGAAATACTTCAAGAAGAAAAAGAAGAAAGGCCTCAAATCAAGAATGATCACGGATTGTTCCCAGAGGTTCGCCTGTGTGATTCAAAGATCCGCTACGACAAGTTGGTCTAGTTACATAGGAGCAACTGCCACATTTTTCTTAATTGACGACCTCGAAGAAGATGGTTCTTTTGCCAAAAGCATGCTTAGTATTTTATCCGACGATAAAATAGCTCAGTGCATGTCACTGGACTGTAGTTCCGGAATCGATATAAGCTGAAATCTTAATGTTTACTAACATTCAAGTATGTAGGACAATGCAGTTGCTTCATTCACAACGTGACCCAGATATTGTGCGGCTAACATGAACTGCCAACTTGCAAATTGATGTTTCACTAATTTATAAGTAAGTGTGTTTAGGTTTCTGTACATATTTGTTGTAATTACTTAGTCAGAATGAGTCAAGTGTGTGTTACATTTCCGTTGCTCGTGTTATTTTCGATTCGATTAGTTTATGGGTTTCCGGGTGACAATGTTATGTTAATGCCTCCATTTGAGTTGCGGAATGTGGACCCGTACCTGACACACCCGTCACAACCGAATACGTTCCAGTTCCAAGCAAATAGAAATAAACCGCAGCAAGTACTTAACACTAATGTCATGCACAGGAGGCAACCGCAAGTTCCTGAGACGGAGAAACCAAGCAACCAAAACATGACGTTTGGTGAATTTATGGAAGTTTTGAATGAAGTTACTCAGCAGTCTCAACATAGGGAAGAAGAGTTACAGCGACTTCGGGCAGCTGCACCAACCGGGCGTGATGATAACCAGGCTTATCCCACCCTTCCTCGGCCGATGGGATACTCGAGACCAAACTACGCACCTCCGGCGACCTACCATGAGACTGCTTCCCCCGCTCCGCTCACACCGCCATCATCAGCACAACCGAAAATTTCCTTACTGAAGCCCGACTTCTCCAGCCTCATGCCGCCAGTGACTACAAAAGTTTCCAGCAAATTCAGCGGTCTGATCGGTTTAATCTTTTCACTCCTCAGCGGTGGCTCGTCGGGTTCGCAAATGTCTGGATTGAAGGACATCCTTATCGAAGGAATAATAAGACCACTATTGGTCGCGAAAGGAGGTTTAAAAGCGTTGATTAGTAAGTTGTCTATTCCTGTAATAGCTTTGTTGTTGATAAACATAGAAGTGTTGATAACTGTTTGGTGGTTGTGGGAGGAGTGTCCTGTACATTTGCCTGAGCCAGCTCCTTCTACTCCAACTTATTCAAAGCCGGCTTCAGCGCCTTCTTATAACAGTAATAACTATAATTCTTATAGATAAGTGATTTATGTCGGACATTATCCCAGTTAAAAGTATGTATATTTTATAGCTTTTCAATAAGATTATAGCCGTGCTAGTTTGTATTTTATCAAAGTGTTGTTGTTGTAAGGCTGAATGTACAAAGGAAAATATAATGTTATTTTGTAATTGTTGATTTTTATTTGATACCGTGTAGGTTTTCCTTTAGATTTCAAGACCCTGTAATGAGGTCAACGCAAATTCAATAAAAGACGAAGGAAAGGGGTTTGTAGGTTATAAAATATCGCCTTTAGATGTTCCACTGCTGGGAAAACACCAACACAAACAAACTTTGTTATAACTAATACACATAATATGTGTATTTAACTATGCAAACATTAGCATTTAAACGGTTACTGTATAATAATTGCTGTGATATATGATTTTCAACCGGTCAGTTGATTAAATAAAACTATTTAAATAATGTTGGCCTGGCTTTATATTGATCGCTACAGTTAATATCATAATTAAACTGTAGTTAAACAGAATAAAGTTAAATTAATGATTTGCAGTGGAAATGTTTGCTGTTCATGCAACCATCCATTTGGGCGATCATATTTAATTAATATATCACAGGAGCCATAATATTTTATTCAATATTCAATGTAGATTTTAATATTTTTTATTGCAACTGGTTTTTATAAAAGTAGGTTAGGTATATCGAATTTCAGTAGGTATTGCTTTTGATGTAGAAAATCATAGTTATGTAGGTAAGTATAAATTATTGCATTAAAACAGTTATCATAATAAGTACCTATAATATATTTATTTTTATAAACTGGGTCTTCATCTTCGTGTGGTTAGTCACTAACCTGCTGATCTATTCTGTAAAAATCTCACCGTGAAAACTTAGGTGAAGTGAGCTGTCATTTCATCTTACGATAGGGATTGGCACTAAGTAATAACAGCCGCTCGGGTCGATCCATCAGGTTAAGCTACGCTTGCCGGGGTTGATCTGTGGATGGGTGACCATTTTCACATATCGAGACTCCTCCGTGCCTCGGAAAGCACGTTAAGCCGTTGGTCCCGGCTGTCATTTGTGGATCTTTGACAGTTGTTACGAGTCGTCAGAAGCCCGAAAGTCTGACAACCAGTCTAACCAAGCTGTATCGTAATACCCAGTTACTGGGTTGTGGAGGTCATATAGGCAGTCGCTTCATGTAAAATACTGGTATTCAGCTGCATCCGTTTAGACTGGAAGCCAACCCCAACATAGTTGGGAAACGGCTAGGTAGATTGATAGGGATTGGCACTATTGACAGTTCACCGCAAGCTCACTTCACCTAAATTTTCACAGTGAGATGTTTACATAATAGCCCCAAAGTTTTTATGCCGTCCATGGGTCTCTGACTTCATTTCACATGCCGTCAAAAAAATATCTCACACAGTTTTTTGAAGCAACTTGCGAGGGCGGGGCGTGGGTTCGAACTCGAGACTTATGACTTGGCAGTCCGGCGGTCCCACCACTAGGCTATCACTGGTAAACTAGGTGAGGTATCAACTCACTATGCTCACCTAGGCCCAAAGACACCCATCACGTCCTAGTTTTTGACCTGGAATTAAGACACGTAACAGACTCAATTAGGTACCTTTTTATTTTTGTGGGTTGGAAATCATCAAATGACTTCTCCCGCTCTGGGTCGCGCGGAAGGGCGGGTCAGACTTTTACTGACTAAAACCCACCCGTGTTCTTTCAGTTGCCTGTTGAAAAGGTACCGGTATCCCTTTCAATTAGGTACCTGCCTATAAGTTATTACCTTTGTTGATTCTGCCAGTCGTTTCACAGCTCTATGACCAAAATAGATACAACTGTCTATTGGTTTTGCTCTCTGGTCAACTGGGTTTTTTTTCTTCTATCAACGTTCGGTTATCATCCGATACGACTGCGCTTGGAGTATGAATACAACGAGCAGTGTGGTTAAATAGGCGACTAGGAACTTCAAAAGCAGACTTTGACAGACTTTGTGTAAATCAAAAGCGGGTATTTTATGTTCTAGAAATAATTGTCTACTCCACATTATTACAATATTCCACAGTACATTTTAACTGATTGATACAGTCAGGGAAATTAATTTATCAGTAAATCGACACCCTACGTCATGTTACAGATATTTCATGAAACTGTCAAATAATGACAGTTGTGATTTCAACATACGGACAATTTTAACCGGTAGTCTCTCTGCTTAACAATTAATTTCCCTGACTTTACGGCAAGCGTGCTTTAAAAGTCTATAAAAATTACTTGCAAAAGTGTTTTGCTTTATAATCTGCCGATAAGGTCGTTGCACAGTGTCTGGATAGGTCAAACATTCCAGTTCACTTAATACGTAGATTCTCAGCTAAGTTTTACCGGAATTAAGTAGGTACTTGGTGAATCAGTTAACCATATATTATGCGCTCTACGGTCGTAATACTCTAGCGATGTACTAGTTTCGGCCATAAAATGTGCAGATGGGTAATGCTGTTAGGTGTCAGGTGTCTTCATTCGTTACCCAGTCGTGTCCTATTACCCCTAATTGGGTCGTGACGGAAAGAAGACAATTGTGATAAAAGAGACTGTCTTATTCGATAAACGGGCTCTGAGAACAGTTTATCGAGTCTTTTTTAACAATTTGGCTGTCTAGATTTTATAAAAGGACATTTATCAACAGAATTAAATAAAAAAAATAACAACAAAAAAAACAACCGACTTCCAAAAAAACAATAAAAACTGTAAAAATACGTTTTTGTGTTATTTTTTGGAAGTCGGTGGTTTTTTTTTGTTAGTTGTGGTACCTACCCCACACAAATTCGAATATACTACCTGAGTAACTTGACAGGTTCAAATGTCTAACTCCAAATTGAAAAAACAAACAACAATCACTTCAATCAAATGTCAAAAAATTTGTCTACGATATTTAAAAACAGACTTTAAACTGAGGACACCCCCATTTAGCCAGTTATGTTTGAGTTCCATGTAAGGGCGAGCCTAAAAACTTGCAAATGACATTATGGCATTCGTTTCCAACAAGCTTGGAGGAGAGAGGTGATAAAAAAATCTGTTAGTAATAGAGTGATAAAACTGATGCCCGTCTGCACTAAACCTAGGCATTTTCCAAACTGACACTTAAAAGTTAACCTTTCCTAAATCCAAAGTGTTAAACAACCTATAAGACACTTATTTCTATTCCGTATATATTAGGTAGGTTTAAAGGCCTCTTGGGTAAATGTTATCAGCCGCACGGGTCGATCAAAGGTTAAGTTAATACGTTTGCCGCGGTCGGTTCGTGGATGGGTGACCATCCTTTAAATAGCGAAACCCCTCCGTGCCTCGGAAAGCACGGAAACCGTTAGTCCCGGCTGTCATTCGTACATCTTTGACAGTTGTTACGGGTAGTCAGAAGCCCAAAAGTCTGAAAACCAGTCTTACCAATGGGTATCGTGCTCCCCAGTAAGCGGGTTGTGCAGGTCAGATAGGCAGTCGCTCCATGTAAAATAATGGTATATTCAGCTGCATCTGGTTCGACTGGAAGCCGACCCCAATACCTATAGTTGGGAAAAGGCTTGGCAGATTGATTAATTAGATATTAGATAGGATTTTGCAAGTAGTTCATGGGTTCGTCTTGCCATAAATCAGCATTTTTAATAAGAAATGGCCGAGTAGGCACGGGCGAAAGTAATTTCAATTTATCAATAAGTCAACTATGACCATAATTTTTGTGGGAAAATAATCTGTTAAGACATTCCACGGATTAATTTCATGATAATCGTCGATGGGTAAAACCATCGACGATTATCATGAAATTAATTAAATTTACAATTTAATTATTTTTTTAATCACTGACCTAAAGTGAAGTCAAGGAACACTTTTCTTTTAATTGAAACAGGTTATTTGAGATTCCTATTTATTTGACACTAGCTTCCGCCGGCGGCCTCGCCCGCGAGATGTCTTTATAAATTATAGCTGCACCCCGCGTATGTCTAGATCCCGTGGGAAGATCGGGATAAAAATGTCCTATTCCAGGTCATGGTCTGCCCTTGTGCCAAATTTCATCCAAAAGCGTTCAGCTGTTTTAGCGTGAAAGCTTAACAAATAAACTCACTTTCGCATTTATAATATTAGTTAGGATGTTACTCATTATAGCCTATGTGACTCAGTGATAATATAGCATTCTTCAGGTGAAATATTTTTTTAAATCGATTCTGCAGTAGTTTTTGTGTTTATTCAGATTATTTAAATAATATTTTTGCATTTTCCGACATGGTAGTGAAGAGACGAGGCTGCCACTTTTGTGTTGGGAGACACCGCACTTACGTACAAATGTTTTTGAGTCACGAGTCAACCCCTCAGCCGTGCATAGCAAAAATCAAAAAGATCCGGAAACTTAATAAAGCATTTTAATGTCGTTACAATCGTGAGGAGGGTAACGAGTTTACGTGTGAGCTCATTAATACCCTCCCGTTACCCTTGCGTCCACGTCCGAGCCACGTTCATTAACATTATCTAATTGTCTGGACGATTGTTTGATCGCGCCATTTTCTCCTCCTATGCTTCTGGCTGTTGTTTTTGCTTACCCCCTAGATGTGTTAGTTCGGCAGAATAAGAATATGAATAATTTATTTGCAGAAAATACAGGTGTTGTAAAAATTGGTGGTTTAATGTACAATCCATATTTTGCCTGTTTATGGTATTTTATTTTACAATAATATCTAATAGATACTTATCTACTTATTTTGATAAGATATAGGTAGGTACAGAAAAATACCTATGTTCTTTCAAATAAGATACCTACTTACATTTTAAGTTACAATAAATATAAGTACACTCGTGGCTAAGTAATAACTGCCATGGATCAATCCATCAGGTTAAGCTACGCATGCTGGGGTTAGTCCGTGGATGGGTGACCATCTTTACATACCGAACCTCCTCCGTGTCTCGGAAAGCATGTTATGCCGTTGGTCCCGGCTGTTATTCGTGGATCTTTGACAGGTGTTTCGGGTCGTAGAAGCCCGAAAGTCTGACAACCAGTATTACCAAGGGGTATCGTATTACCCAGTTACTGGGTTGTGGAGGTCTGATAGGCAGTCGCTCCATGTAAAATACTGGTATTCAGCTGTATCTGGTTAAACTGGAAGCCGACCCCAACATAGTCGGGAAAAGGCTAGGCAGATTGAATAAATCACACATAACAAAACGTCACTGGAACGATGTTATGGAATATTTTTCAGACATTTGTAGTCAGTAATGAATAAGTTTAGGTATTGGTAGGTAGTTTTTTTGGTCACGCACAGTAAACCGCTGCCTGGGTGAAAAAAAACTTAAAATTTTGCACAAGAGTTCCTTGTATAACGAAAGTGAGCAGGTAGTGTAGGTAAAAAGGAAAGATTTTCGAAAATTCATTCTTTAAGGGAATTAAAAAGGGGATGAAAGTTTGTATGGAAGTTTGTCATTTCTGCGAATGGAAAACCCCATCTGGAACACAGCTTATTCAAAATAACTCACAATCTATTGACAGATAGCCATCAATAAATTAGTGCTCCTATTCCAAACTTCCGCTTAAAAACAATTTACCACCACGTGTTATAGCGTTCAGTAAGAGATGTTTTCTATTTTATCTAAAGTACTTTTCATAAATGTGGGCAATATTTAACAGATTATCCGCCATTTAGGCACGCAGCGAAAGCATGAACCAATCACGATTATTACGCACGAATTATAGCCAATAGCCGTCACTTTTGTGGGAAACGCTGATTTTCTAACACATTTAGGGGCCGACGAGCGATCGATCTTGTGTTGATGGTTAGGGCCACAATTTTATAGTGATAATTTGTATATCTATCTATCTACGTATATCAAAATCTTGTCAAGTAGGTATCTCAAGGACTTGAGCTGCACTATAATAATACTAAGGGCTGATTTTCCAACGTCAGGTAACTTTTATCCGTGGAATAAAAATGTCTAACAGTTTTTCCATACAAAAAAAAACAGTCAAACATCAATTTTAAATTCAAAATTATTCCTCTGTTATCTAGCGTTGGAAAGATTGGCCCTTAATTTATTAACCGATTTCAAAAAGGAGTAGGTTCTCATTTCGACTGTATGTATATTTTTGTGTATTTGCTACGCGATTACTCCGCCAATTATGAACTGATTTTGATGTTTTTTTTTGTTTGGTAAAACAAAACCAAAACTTTTTGCAAAAAATAAAATAAAAAAGTTTTATAATAAAGAGGTTGGGAGGAGGGGCATGCGCTAGGGTAGCCCGCGAAATTCAAATTTTCTTACTTTTTTTGCAATTTATAGGTTGTATGTTGATCTAAATATTACTGGCGGCCGTAAAAAATATGGATTTACAGATTTATAAACATTAGAATCAGCAATACAACTCTCTAAGTTTATGTAAGTGCATTGAATGACGATTTCATGAAATTTTCATTTTTCGCGGGCGCTATGATGCGCTAGGGTAGCGCATCAACCTTTGTTCCAAGTTTGTAAAGTATGGCATACACGCGGACGGAATTGGGGGCAGGAGCTAGTGTATTATATTCGCAGTCTTTGACAGAAGCTTTTTCTGTATTCCTTTGATTTTATGAAGAAAAGGATCTTTATGTAGAGAGAAGATACTTTTTTCTGATCACAAAAGAACAAAGGTGAACCAAGACTTAATGGTATTTCTTAATAATAATACAAGCCTATTAGTCACAGAACAAAAGCCTCTTCTCATGCAGAGAAGGCACGTGCGGTATTTCTTACGTGAAAATATTTTACCATGGTAAGTTATGAGCTTGGTGATTACAAACTGGCAAATATGGAATTTCTCCAGAGCAGGAAAAGGAAATTAATATTTTCACTTTAAAAGTTTTCGAGGAAAAGCGGTCTAACCCATCTTATCGTCACCAAAAGGTAAAAGGTTACACAAGAGGTCAAAAGTAGGTCGAGTTGATTTCGGAAAAGGATATTCCAGGAATAGATAACGTGAAAACGCGTCAGAAATTGAGATTTCTAACGATTTTATGCACAGAGTTCTACCTAATACTACTCTAGTCCTACCAAGGGGTATCGTGTTACCCAGTAACTGGGCTGTGGGGGTCGGATAGGCTGTCGCTCGATGTAAAATACTTACTGGTATTCAGCTGTTATATTAGGTAGAAAATAAGGTTTTTATTTCCCTTTCCTAGGGTTCAACAATAGGATGGACCCTAATCTTATTACAATCTAGCTATAAAAGTAGGCTGATAAGTAATTGAATTATAACCTAAGCTATGAAATTGTGTTTACTAAGAATGTGTCCAATAAATAACTAAAATATATGTCTTAATAGAGACACTATTAAGGCGAATACACTTCGTTCTTGTGTTTGTTTGGCACTACAAAATAAGGTAAGTAAATTACTCACATAATATTTCCTAGTAAATAAACATCAATATTTGAATATGGAATATTCCAACGAATATAATAATTATTCTGCTTATTATTTTAATTAATTAATTAATATGGCACTCGTGTACGATAGCGTACTTACGTACTATTGGGTGTCGATTCAAAAGCATAATAAAATATTATTATGAGCGGGAGTGTAAACGACCTAGGTACTGGGTATATTATGTGTGTATAACATAGAATTATGAAATGTGCTTAATTATGTATGTTACTGTTAAACCTAGAATAGAGGTATGCTTTCTTCCTACCTGTGAATATTTTTAACAATAATAAATAAGTTGAAGAATCATGAAGATTGATTGTACCTGAAAAGCCTCCACGTGACGATTGCCTACCTTCAGCAAGCCCAGTCGGCCTTTCTACCAACATTGCTGATTGTCTAATCCTATTTATCATGGCATGAGAGCAGTGATGGCCCATTGGTGACAGCCCAGACTTGCTTGACAGCACAGAGTTGTAGGTCGTGGGTTCGAAGTTTCAACCAAACTTGCATGTCCTAGAACTAAAAATTCGAAGACATGTGACATCTACCAAATCCAACCCGCACTGGGCCCGCGTGGTAGGTTACAACCCACTCCGTCTCGAAGAGAGGAGGCCTGTGTCCCAGCAGTGGGAACATTATAGGCTGTTTATGAGCTTTTCTTACCCTTAGACAGAATTTTAGATGGTGGCGTATGATTGTTTGGATTCGCAATTATTTTGATTGGAAAATCGGGAACTTAAAGGCGTATTAATTAATGTTAAAGAATAGAATACACTGGGGTTTGAGATAAAATCAACAGAAATTAGTCGGCTGTGCAATTTCAAAACCTAGCAACTGACAAAACATCGGTGTTTTTGCATAATTTGACTTCATAGATATCTATCAAGATCTATGATTTTTTGAGAAATGTCAGTTGCACAGCCGAAGTATTTCTGAGTTAAAAAACTACCATCTTATTTTGATGAACGCACCCAAGATCAACTCAGCCGACTGCTGTCCATAGGCCTCACGAATTCACGATACACTAACTAAACAACGTTATTGGAAACGTTTGCTCTTTGTTTTGACTATTCTAGAGTTTCCTACGAAATTGTTCGGGCAATCTCAGCAACACGATACATAAACGTGAACGTTTGCGTGACGTAGCCCTGTTACCGTTTCTAACTATGGGATATTTGTTTCCTATTGTTTGTGTTAAGGTATCAACGGTAAAGTATCCAGCATGGTAACGGAATTGTCTTATAAATCGTTCAACGGCTCTTGTTTAGTATTCTTTTATAGGGTCGTTGTTTTAGTTTATAAAGAGCCAATTGTGCTTTGAGACATAAATGTATGAGGTTATAAGGTATCTATTCCTCTGACTGCCTCGTTGGTCTAGTGGTCGCAAGTGCTACTGCTAACGAGGTCCTGGGTTTGATTCCCAGGTCGGGCAAAGTATTTTTATCAGGAATTTCTCAATAGTAGTCCATTAGTCTGGATTTGTGTCCGGTTGATGGTAATAGGCTCGCCCCCTATTACATGGGGCTTAAACATAACTGGCGAAATGAGGGTCACTATACGTATGTACACCTCTGCCTAACCCTCCGAGAACTACAGGTGTTATGATGAGTTATGCCATTCCTGTAAAAAACCGGCCAAGTGCGAGTCGGACTCGCGCACGAAGGGTTTCGTACCATTATCTATAAAACGGCAAAAAAATCATGTTTGTTGTATGGAAGCCCCCTTAAATATTTGTTTTATTCTGTTTTTTAGTATTTGTTGTTATAGCGGCAACAGAAATACATCATTTGTGAAAATTTCAACTGTCTAACTATCACGGTTCATGAGATACAGCCTGGTGACAGACGGATGGACAGACAGCGGAGCCTTAGTAATAGGGTCCCGTTTTACCCTTTGGGTACGGAACCCTAAAAAAGTGTGAGAAATTTCTAAGATTACCTACTGTTTTTCCTTGTCTTACACCAAAATGTGTGTGTGCCATGTCACCCACTGCTCTGTTACAAAAAATTGTGTTGGCTTACAATAAAAAATAAGGACAAGATTTTATCTTTACTGTCCAGTTTTCCCAGCGTATTGGATAGTCCTTTGTCCGCTCAGTCGAAACGTCATGTACTTGTTTACCACTAGAATCGTCCATTCTTTGGTTGCCATTTAGATACTTGACGAGGAATCCTTATCAAAGAAAAAAACATCAATGTCTCAAATTACAGATGTGATGAATCGATGACCTGGCCCTAATTCTAGTCACTTTCTGAGTCCTTCAAATGTAATGATTATAAAGAAAATGACAATATTATTAATAAACAAGCCGTGCGCCTGATCGGCAAAAACGACAAAATTCCATACAAACTTTCATCCCTAAGTAACCCCATTAGGGTGTGAATTTTCAAACATCCTTTTTTGTGCTCACCTTCGTAATTAGAGGAACTTATTCTTCTAGATCCAGCGGTTTAGCTGTGTCAGTGAATGAATGAATTTAAGATTTATATTAGGTAAATAGATTACACGTAAATAGATTACACGTTTCTGTCATACAGATCCAAAATAAAATACACCTAATCTCGACACGCCACCGACGCGTGAATATTTAATCGGAAACTTCCCACAATCATAATTTAATGATGACTACATCATCCCTAGAAACTTCTATCCAGAACAAGCTACACTTAATTTGTCCTCAAATTAGCAACAATTGACAACTGTAAGTTCAGAACGTGACACGAATAACTAGGACCTACTATGGCCTACTAACATCGTTAGTTTATTTAGTCCGGTACTCCTCCGACGAGTCCGTCTGACGATTCTCGTTTTCCGACGTCAATTCTGACTTCTGAGATGCGTGTTATCCCTAACATATACTGAATAATACATACCCAGTTTGCATGACAAGTGAAGCCGAGTGATGGCAATGCGAATGGTGTAGGTACGACGCACCTTCGTTAAGTCAAATGTGTCCCCTCACTAATTTTCTTCGGTTGCTTTCTATTATATATAAAGTTTCGCTGTTCATTTACGTAAAACTCATTTTCATATTTTCTTTTTTCGAATAATAAAGTAATATAAATGATAAAGAAATTCAAAAATTGCATACCAGTTCACATACAAGTATTAAGTTTTAAGCGTTAATTAATATCCTTTGTGCGAATATCGACATTATTCGTGAAACCTCTGAAACTGCTTCCATATTAATCGAAGCGCTCTACATAAATAAAATTGGGTCAATATTCGCGTACAAACAGAGAGGGAGCGCGAAAAGTTTATCCTAAAACAGTAATGTCACGAAATAGGTTCTTAACCTATTTCGCTAGTGAGTGTAGGTACAGCTTCAGGACTGCGACACAGCCGTTTGTGACCATTCGATAACGTAAAAAGATTGTAAGAAAATTAGCTGGATGAAAGGTCATGCCGTGGGCATTTTCTTTATCTCTACATTTTTCTAATTGATTATCTGATGCAGACACTTTGTTCTTTTTGGCCTCTTTGCTTGTTTCGTCTTTAAAGAACGTCATATTTGTTATTATAATGTGTCAAATCGTAATTATTTATACGTAGGTAACGTCTCCGTTTGCTTTTTATGCCCTTCAAACATAAATCGTGTAGGTCATATAAACGTAAGCACTCTGAAAACGAACGCTCTTTTTTACGAGTACGAGATTATTCTGAAATTGGGAATCGCGGTTATTTCAATAAAATCGGATCAAATTAAGGTTTCGTGTGAACAGGATACTGGAAATAAAAGTAGGCTACAGGCGACGGTCGTTCGTTTTGCAATCGAGTGTTTGTGTCGGTGCGGCCTGAAGTGTGTTGCGTAGCGCGGCTCGGGCTGCGCGGCGGCTCGCGGCGTCGATAGCGCACCGGTCTGACGTCGCCGCGCTCCCCGACCCAGCACCCCGCGCCCCCGCCCCGCGCCCGCCAGCGGCGCACGTCACACTCGACACCCGCGACACCCTCGGCACCCGAGCCGAGCCGCGCCGACCACCACACCGCGACGCGCACCATCACCCCCGTGACTGTTTACTGTGAACCCCATCAAGACATAGCCCCAGGAATCACCCAGTGTCGCGATCTGTGCAAAATCAGTATCTGGTGAAAACAAACACATCACAAGGCATTAGCGCAGGCGCGCCGCAAGCGGACATGATGAGAGCGGCCATCTTGGCCGAGGACGCACTTTCGCCTCGCCCCAGCTTCAAAGCTCGTTTGGAAAGCTCCATATAAGCCGTAAGAAACAAGCGATGCGTCTTGAAGTAAGATCCGCGGCGTGCGCCCTCTGAGGCCGCCCCGCGCCGCTATCGATCCGGTAGCGTCATGGCGCCCGCGGAGTGAATGCGGACATCGGGACAGCGCCGCAGCCCCCAAACGCGAGCGGAGCGCCCGCCCAGTGATAGTGCTAGAGTGGTCGCGCGGCATGTGAGACAGAGTGTTGGCGTGGTTGGGAGGGCGCGCGGGCGGCGGCGGGCCCGGCTGACCGCGCGCCATGGGCGAGGAGTACGCGCGCTCACCGTGCGAACGTTTCCCGGCGACGGGCGCGTTCAGCGTGGCGCCGCCGGAGAGGCTCAGCCCGCCGCCGCCCGCGCCGCTGCCGGATCGGTTCTCAGCGTCCCCGCGGCGGGTGCGCCGTTGTGCGGAGGCGGAGCGCGCGCGGCGGCCGCGCTATGTGCCGCCGGCGGCGCACGTGCCCGTGGAGCGCTACGTGCCGCGGCCGCCGGCGCCGCTGCGGCCTCCGCCCCCGGTGTACTGCGGGCTGGCGTGCAGGCCGCCACCACCAGCACCGCGCAAGTGCTGCGGGCCAGCGTGTCGCGAGGACATCGCAGGGTCGCCGCCGCCGTCCCGCTACGTGGAGTACGTGGGCGCGGCGGCCGCGCGACGCCTGGCCTGCACGCCACCACCGCCGCCGCCGCCCGCGCTGCAGCTGCCCTGCGAGCCACAGGAGCCTCCGTGCTGTGTGCAGGCTCGCAGACGACCACAACCACCACATGATTGGTAAGTACCTACCTCACCTGAATGGAAACACGATAACATCACTATTTCTGAGTTAAGTCCGATACGAAAACGTTTACTCACCTACCGACAACCCATCAGTATATCTGACTACCCTCTTTAACCAAGTTATTCCACCTACCACATATCGTGACGTTAATTTTGATCGTTTCTTATAGAAATAACAAATCAAGTAACATTAACAAACTTGTAGGTAATAACTAGATGCGCAATGGATCTCGCTAACTCTAACTGCGTAACTCGACTATGTGAGCGCCATAAAATAAAGCGTTTTTAATAATTCGCCGATGATAGCAGAGCCGGGCCGTTATAATTGGTTAATATTTTGTGGATGATGCCGATAACGTGTGATTGATGGCGGCTGGCTAACGATCGACGTTTGTGAGCTACTCACATGTACGCACTGATTAGCTCCTCGCCAACGTTCGGCATTTCACTAAATATTCGGCGAACATTTCGACATCTACGAATGTGTCGCATCTGTTGGCTTGTATTTTTGTACCTATTGCTATGTAGGTAGGTAGTTTTTCGTCCCATTGTATCTCTCGAATCTTTGATGTCGCGGACCAAACTTTCATTAAGAAAAGCTAGCGGTTTCTCAATCTATAACTTTTGTGACGTTATTTCTTCGATCTTTTCATATCCACACGAACGATGAAAACATAGTTCGTATTTTGTTTTTGACACAATATCACAGTCAGTTTTTGCAATTGTTCTGTAGTGAAACGCAAAATGATTTTAGTTTGCATTACCTAAGCTCTTGGAATTGTACCAAAATTGGTTAGTGTCCTACATAGTACAATTTTGCATTATTGCATCGTAAATCCTATTAAGTAGCTTTGATAGTGATTACATGGGGTACTTTTGTGTATAAAATTATCTTTAGACCATGGCGTTTTAGTGCGATATACTCCGTTTTTAGAATTGATTTGAATTGAACATAAGCACGAAGTATATTTACTTTGTGGTTCCGTAGCCAAATGATGGTAAAAACGGAACCCTTATAATTTTACCAATTTAAGTTACATATCTTCACGATAACGTTTACAGTATTTTAATAAAATTTAAGTAGGTACTTACTCGGTATTATGAAAATCCGGGATGGAAAATTGTACTCTGACAATGTACCTAAATATTCATTTCGTTAGTTTGCTTGGAAACGCGCACAGATTTTAATTAAAATAGCTATCAGTGTAGTTAATAATTAGGGACTATTTAATCAGAAACATTTTCTTTAACTAACTAAGAAGTTTTGATTTGAGTGCTACTAAGTACTATCAAGCACAAGCGCTTACAAAAGTGGCTGAAAATATATGTGTGGCATTTTACAGGTACTTACTTACCTAGGAAAGTATTTTATTTTCTTCATTCAACTATACTCGCGACAATCTAAGAAGTCCGTTTTGACGTTTCGTTCTCGTACTTGTAATAAAACGTTATGCCTTGAGAATCAGTTTTAAGCAATGTAGATAAGTCGTCATTTACAAACTCTCTAAGTATGTTTAATCGATGTCTCGAGAATCAGTATATAAGAAACCATTTTTTTTTTCATCGCTACACAAAGGATTTTTATGGCTGTCAAAACGGACTTCTTAGATTGTCGCGAGTGTAAAGGCTTTGTAGTTGCTTCCAATAAAAAATACGTATAAAAAACCTGTTACGAAACTTAGATATTATTAAATTATAATTCTCTGCTCATAAGTACTATAATGTTTTTTCAAAAGGTATTCTCGAAAATCTCTCAACAATGTAATTTAATGTGAAACTTTTTTCATAAAAACTTTTATTTTCAAGGCTAGCCTTCAACATCTACAGCTTGAAGAGGCGTAGTGTTACCAAGTCCTAATTTAATTTGTCTATTTTAGGTCGATTCAATACTTTACATTTTTATTAAATGAAATAGAATTAAACAAATTCTAAGACTAAAAAATTAAGGAATAACATTTTCATTAATTTTAGATTCCTAGGTATGTATAGGTACCTAATTTTCTCTAAAATCAATGGCAATTGTTTTATTGGATAGCAACTTTAAATCACAAATTAATGTTCTTTTTTTGGTGGTAGTTAGTTGTAATTTTCGTTTGCGGACTGCGGCTTATGTGACAGTCAACTTTTAAAATATTTAGTGACATTGACATACGTATATTTAACACAGAAAGTGAAAACTTTTTTTTTTTCTTTATACACACTTGCTTTTCCAACTCATTTTAGACATTGACAGAATGGTGGACATCGGCTTTGCTTGCCATAATAAAAAATAGAATAGAATAGAAAACTGTATTATATACCCACTTAAAATATATAGCAATATTATTCTCACAAAGTGGACCTTGTACCACAAAGTAGATCTTGAAGATATATTTTACTCATTACAAACATATGTTTAATAAAAATGTAACAGTAGTTATGTACATTGTACCTAATCTTCGATTAGTTGTAACTAATCGAAATGTATTTACAAGAAAAGTAAAATAAGATACGTTAAAATGTGTTATCATTACGTAGAAGTAGATAATCGCGATAAGATTCGGGCGTGTCATCGTATCGCGTATCGTTGCTCCAGTAACAATTAGACCAACATGCCATTTGCATTAGCCAACTGAACTATGTTCTCTTTGTGAATAAAAACTTTACTTACTATCTTACTTTATATCTTAGAGTGACTCGAAAAAATGTGTCGTGAATAGTGGTGGTTCGCATTTTCTCAGTACGGCCGTTTAAAGGATCGCTATGCATGAAAAGTAAGTGAACTAATATGATTTATGTAGTGGTCTCAGTGTTTTTGTATACGTTTACAAAGCCGAGTCATCAGGGGGCCTAAACTGGCCACATTAGCAATTCCTCTAAAAGCAGTTCATTTCCAGAATTCCAGCTGTCATTAGCAATTCCTCTAATTTGACACAAGAGCAATTCATAATGTGTGGACCATTTTACGAATCTCCATAGAAAACTGTCAACAGATGAATTATTTCGTAATATGAATCGCACGCAGATCCTAATATGAATTGTCAGTTCGTGACATTTTACGATGATTCATAATATTTTCCTATTATGATTCTGCCAAAGTGACTGTTTTAAGCCCACAGAGCTGTGTGTGACCTTTAAAAAACATAACCTCTTCATGATTTACGTATACGGGCAAATTATGTTTCGTTTTTGGTGAAATCATACATACCTAGTTTTTAGAAAATAGACTAAAATAAAGCAAACTTCTTAGTTACAACAGTTAGAGAGTTCAAGTAACTCTTCTATACAAAGTCGAGTTGGAAAGTTTAGGGATTCTTTAGTTGATTTCTTTGAAGACTTGACGTTCTATTACTCTGGGGAAATTGGTTTAGGATAACATGTCTGCTACCAAAATTCGAATAGAGTAAATCAGTATATTTGTGGAACTCAGCTATGTATAAAGACTTAGATCAATAGTTCTGTGGGTAAAGCAGTACGGTAAACATCTAAGTGAGGTTGTAATTGTTGGAAAAAAGTATAGTGTTTATACAGTGTGTTTCAGAAATGTGTGGCTGTGGTACAGATCATCAAACGAACAACTTAATCAATTAATAAATCTAGACTTTATGAGCCTCTGATCTTCAGATAGGAAAGCCGACCTCATTTCCCCCATTTAAAATAAGATTAGACATTAAAACAAACCCTTTTACAGTCCGTTCAACCGATTTTGACTTCTATACCGTAGGCATAAGGATAGCATTAAAAGCAAAAAAAGTTACACAATACCAACTATCTACTGCGACTGCCATTTGTCATGCCACCAACGCAATAGAATTCAAAATCGGTTGAACGGAATGTAAAAAAGGTTTATCTATACGTCTAATCTTATTTCAAATGGAGTATAGTTTAAAAAAATATGATTGACGTGGAAAAGTGTAAGTACAAACCTACCTACTTACAGAAATAAATCATTTATCATTTAAATAATCAGCTGCCTCATTCATTTGGGTCGAGTAGGTATTGAAGCTTTGTATGGGATAGCTGATTATTTTTTCGCGATTACGCTGTTGGTCCCTTGGAGAAAGTTTGAACAGTTTGATGGTCTGGTCTGTATCCATAAATATGACCACGCATATCTGATTCACGCTGTATTTAGGTAAAAAAGGCCCATGTTTGGGCTTCGTAATAGCGTTTAGTGATAAAAATTTAATCTGAGCTGAGCCCTTTATAGTTAGGTACTCTTGTGGAGCCCGAGGTGGACTGTATGCTGACATGGCATTTTTATATTATATTACATCAGATTGTGAATTTTGTTTGGCTGCTTAGCAAATTTTCGATAAATATGTGAACAAAATCTATGTCTAGGATACCTACCTAATACAGACTTTTATTTATTATATTATTTATGTACACACTGAAAAATATGTTGAGATACGACATGTTTTTTTTTTTGAGTACAATGGTTTACCGGTTATTTCTAAGAACGACTTACTTCTGTCTTATTCTGTTTTATTTAAGTATTTCTATGGGTTTTATTTAAGTATTTCTATCTGTATTTTATATGGTGTAAATAATAAACAGTATTAGGTACTATCTATCTTCACAAAACTTTTATGATAAAAATCTAACTTTATTTATTTATTTCGTGTTATATTATTTTTAAGAGATTCACATAGAAACGGCTTATCTCGTTAAAACGATACGGAATGTAATTATGTATGATTGTTTTGAAATTGTTTAGATAGTGGGTGAGTGTTATCTTGAAATGAACAGATATTCTTTACTGATTAGTGGGTGCCTAATCATAATAATTTCATTCATAAATAAATATGTAGGGTTTATAATAAGTAGGTTGTAAACTTGTGCGCAAAAATACGTAACATACTGGACAGATCTAATCAAATCTGTGTGGTTCTTTCCTCAAAAGACTATCTCGGACATTAATCTACATATACCTCACTCCTCATATAATCTGACCAAGATTGTGTCTCGACTTTAAAAGAGACTGACTTTTGAGTTTGTTTCGGTCTTTCTTCTCAGAGTAGTCAGATAGAAAACACTGAAGCTATCTAGTTTTAAAACATACGTTATTTTTGTCGTGTAAAAGTGTTCTTGCGAACAAATTTACAGAAATAAATATATAATTTACCATAACACTAGCTGCGTCCCGCGATTTCACCCGCGTAAGTGTCGATCCCGTGGGAATATCGGGTTAAAAAGTATCCTATGTCCTATTCCAGGTCATGGTCTACCTATATGTCAAATTTCATCTAAATTCGTTCATCCGTTTTAGCATGAAAGCGTAAGAAACAAATAAATAAACAAACAAACTCACTTTCGCATTTAATATAATTACTAGCTGCGCCCCGCGGTTTCACCCGCGTAAGTCTCGATCGCGTGGGAATATCGGGATAAAAAGTATCCTTTGTGTTAATCCAGGTTATAAACTATCTGTTTGCCAAATTTCATTCAAATCCATTCAGTAGTTTAATTACGTGAAAGACTAACAAACATCCATCCATCCATACTTACAAACTTTCGCGTTTACAATATTAGTTAGATATATAAAAGTTAGGATCACACCTGTAGGTATTTCCCCGAACGATGGGTTAGGCTAGGCAGTATTTAAAGCTGTTCAGCCTTAGAATATTCTCTTTGCAAGTAGGATTTTTTGTATGTAACTTACATAGGTCTACATAACAGACGCCATGTCATATTATCTTGAGCCCTCTTTTGTTCATTCATGCTAGCTCTGTTTTATTTGCTTCGCGGATTCATATTTCTGTCTTGCGTAGGTATGAACTGTACAATTATTGTGAAATTGCTATACCTATTTGAGAAAACCCTCCAACT
This sequence comes from Lithophane ornitopus, assembly GCA_948473465.1. Lineage (NCBI taxonomy): Eukaryota > Metazoa > Arthropoda > Insecta > Lepidoptera > Noctuidae > Lithophane > Lithophane ornitopus. Next base: position 11,132,783 of record OX419622.1, on the reverse strand, counting down.
GTCACTCACTAGAGACAATAGAATTTTAATTGTTATCGGCCTTCTAAAGGTCAATCAAGGCCTGTACAGCGGATGTGTTGAGTTTTTATATTTTTTACGTACACAATGTACACAATGGTCTATAGTGCTTGTACCTACTTTGGTTAGTTAAAAAGTTGCCTACCTACATTCGGTTTTCTCCACACTATTGAGCAGCAATTTTCTTGAAACTCACGGATGACACAAAAAGAAATGGTTTTGTTCTTGGCATTAATCTGGAAACTGATTCCAATATCTCCACCCACATTTCGCCAGTTATGTTTAAGTCCTATGTAATAGGGGGCGAGCCTATTTACATTTACCGGGCACAAATCCAAACTCCGGGCTATGCTACTGAGAAATTCCGATGGAAAAACGCAAAAACACTTTAACTTGGGTGTACTGTAGGTACTGTCTAACGGTTAGACAGTACTGTCTAACGGTTAGACAGTACCTACAGTACACCCTCTGGTTAGACTCTAACCCTTCGGGGATTACAGGCGTGATGTTATGTGTGTTTCCAATTTCCTCTTTGTATTGTCTCTTTTCATAAGTCTACAAATCTGTGTCGAGTTCTGTATTAAACATCCAGGTATTGACTTAAAAACTAGGTACTAAAACAGAATTTAGTTTATCGGACCGTCTACCCATTTAAAGGGAGACTTTGTGTCCAACCCTTTTGTGTCTGGAAATCTGCGACCCGTACCCTATTCTAGAAACCTATAAAGTGCTTATCATAGTTTTCCTGAAAAGCGAAAAGGATTCTGTGATGTATTGTAGCTAAACGTGTAATCAGGGCTGTCACTACTTTGATTTGGTTTAATAAAAATGTTTTGTGTGATGAGGGGCGAACGTTAAAACGGACGTATTTTTTCGATTTTGTTTTTCGGAGATGTTAGGCTAAAACCTACCATCTGCCCAGCTTTTATTTGCGTTAGTTCCTGTTTTACGAATTTAAAAATGTTTTTTTTATTTACCTTGATCCTTACTTAAGTACATAGTTACATTTTGCTTGATGAACGTTGGATGTTCTGGGCAGATATCCGAAAAAATATTGTCCTGTATTGCCAGTAGAACTTACTACAAATATACCGTAAAAATACGTATTCCTCGATACATAATATATGTGTGTACAAGTTTCTCAAAGAAATAATCCCTCAAAGACATTGAAGGAAACAACTTTAGCAATATCTGCGACCCTTTCAAGTGTAACTACGTATCGTCTCGAAGGCAACCCTACGGACGCAACATGAAAAAAATATACAAATGATTTTACGAACAACGGCAGGGCTAGCAGAGGTAAAAGAAATTATCCTAAGTAAGAAAGCAAGGTACGTGATTTATTGATAACCTTACTGAAAATGTGGGGCTGGGCAAAACAAGCGAATAAGGAAGATAAATGAATTACTTACTTTCATTTCCAAAGATCCATTTGCGCTAAACCCTAACTGTTTTTTTAGTGTGATAGATCGCGTCGGGCTTTCTGATATTTGTTGTTTATCTACATTAGGGTACAACATACACAATAACAACTACCTAGACTTACGCAAGATGTAAAAGCAATTAATTTCTAACGTATTGATAATTTTTTATGGTTTTACGAACATAGTATTATCAAAACCATACTGAAAGATGTATTTTCTCGAAAGTTGCTATTTATATTTCACGAGAAAAACCTTTATGAATTTTGCGTAAGGGATTTATGCTTGTGACTATACATAGGTTTTTCTACCTAAGCTATGTGCTTGCTCTGATTAAAAAAACTAAAACCGTCTGCGAAATAAAAATCTTCAACGAAATATATAATGATTGCTATACCTATAGGGACTTGTTGCCGAATAAGCTCGTATTCAGACTTTGCTTGAAATATTCATGGAATGTATTTTAGCCAAACTTACTAATGATTAATTCCTACAGAAAGACGGGTGAATACGTATTTGTAATAAAAACAATTTAACAGTTCAATAATTGGCTGTCTGATTCGAATTAAACAATGGACCTGATTTTTGGCGTACGGATGAGTGGCGATTGTGGCGAAAACAAAAAATGTCTGCTCCCATTGTGCTTGTTGAGTTATTTATTTCAGTTTTCGTTGTTCGTTTTCTTTAAAAATAAGCATAAATTTTTAATAAAAAAATACGTCGATATTATTTTTGGAGATCGCTTTATTTTTTAAGCTGAGTTGGGCGTGAATGATGGCCGCCAGTAAAAACAGATTTTGCCTCAAATAGGTATTAATAAATCCTTCATTTGAAATATTGCTGTGATAATAAGATCCAAAGTAGGTACATATAACATTACAGGGCTTACGGATTAAAACTGCTCTTGGGTCATATCCAAAGAAAAATGAATCTATCCATTCGCAGTGGACATCATGTAAAAAATACGGTAAATAGCTTATGAATGGATCTGAAGTTGCTTACATTAGCTGCCGCAAACTGGGGCTAGTCGAGGACTTTGTAGAATTATCTACAGGAAAAGTTGTAAAGAAAACTCTGTTCAGAAGAGAGAATTGTTTATGAGACATATTCCGTGCATCGAATTATTACTAAATATTATGTATATAGTTTTGGTAACTTGCATGAACTGAAAATGCACAATTTCCTCTTCTCTCTAATCGGCAAGAAATACCTATATTATCTTAAAATAATAGCTAATTGGTGTCGTCGTAAAACAAAACCCTCAATTTCCCGCAGTCGGTTAAAAAAATTGCCACTATTTAATGCATCGAATGGATCCTATGCATTCTTAATTAATTTGCTACAAATAGCTTCCGCCAGTGGCTTTGCCTGCATGGTATGTCGATCAAAAGTAGCCTACGTCCTTCCCCAGGATGCCATCTATCTCCTTGCCAAAATGTATTGAAATCCGTTCAGTGGTTTAGGCGTAAAAAGGTAACATACAGACAGACGGAGTTATTTTCGAATTTATAATATTAGTATGGATAGTATGGATTTGGTAACATGCATGAATCTAGTTGCACGAAGTGACGATCCGATCAATCGGCAAGGTCGCCAGTCGAGTATTTCTTTGTTAACTTAAAAATTGATACCTCCGTAGAACCGTCTTCATAAACGCGAAAGTCTTGTAGCATAGCGTGTAGTACTAATAGATACTTTCGTGGCTCTTTGTGTACCTACGCAGTTACTCATCAGTAGTAACACTTGCAGTACGAATACTTGCCTTTATTGCTACGGCATAAAGGCGCCGTCAATGTCAAATTGTTGATGAATGAAACCACTGATGTGCGGTTGACTGTACCTAGTGCTCATAATCAATACTGTAGTTTTTTTAGGTTTTTCTTTTGTCTTATATACATACTTACTGATGCCCACGGCTTCGCCCGCGTGGATGTCGGTTATTATATACTAAAACCTTACTCGAGAACCAATCTATCCATTGGAGAAAACAGCATGAAAATCGGTACAGTCGTTTTTGAGTTTATCGCGTACAGGACGACAGTCAGACGCGGCGGAGGACTTTGTTTTATAATATGTAAGGATAACACACGCTAGAATTTTTTTCCTTATGTATTTTTATCTGAAAATAATATTAATTTATGAAGAGACATTCCTAATTAAACATGTGTTACAGTAATTGAAATCCATTCAGAATCAATCGTTTATCTTCAATTAACCGTAACTAAAGGTACATCGACGCGCTCCACTGTATTTCACCTAGATTGATTACATAGTAATGCATTAGGCATTACCCAGCAGACTGGACCATTGTTATGATTTATTTGAAGTAAATCGGCAGATTAATACCACAGTGTAACAATAACTTGTGTTCTAGATTAGTTAGACTGCGATTATTGTGTTAGATTGCGTATTAATTAATGTTAGTCTGTGTCAGAAACTTATTACTGTCGCATTCGATTTTTGAAAATGTTTGGTTTGACGAAATACGTTTACTTGCGGTAACCATGACTATAGTTGTAAAAAAACCGTTTTAAACCAAAATCCGTGGTTTAAAAACCGTTTTAAATTTGTTTAAAACGGTTTAAACGCATGACCACGTGGGCCGTACATTGATTACGCATTACATTAAAAATTAAGTTAGATAGGCTAATTGAAATCTTTCACCATGTTTATTAATTTATAGGAGTCATTTAAGTATATTAACTACTTTTTAGGATTAGACAGACTGAAAACAAACTTGATACCTTTATTAAAATTATACATAAAAAAAATAAGTTTTAGCTACCAATAAAAAATAGTCTGATTAGGTTTTTACTTAGCTACTGCATATTTTTAGAATGTATTTTCTTCTTACCAATTGGTCTGTGTTCTAATCCTTCTTTCGACCTCTGCATCGGATGACATTTCTTAATACATATGTGGAAGCTGTTGTATCATACATACTTAGGTAAATACTTTGACTCACGCCTTTTTTCAGGGTCAGTGACAACTGGGCCCGTATCAGTGGTGTGTACCGTCGGCATGAAAAGTTTCGACCTCAAAAATATTAAAGATTTTTTTACAGTCCTTTCAATCGATTTTGACTTGTACCTATATCGTAGGCATAAGAATGGCAATAAAGGCAAAAAATGTTACACAATACCAACTGTCTACCTAGTGCAGCTACCATTTGTCATGTCACCAACGCAATAGAAGTCAAAATCGGTTGAACGGACTGTAAAAAAGGCTTATTTAAATTTCTAATCTTATTTCAAATGGAATATAGTAGAACATAAAAGAAATGAAGGCGATTTCGGCGATTCTGATTTTTGCTTATACGAATAAGTATTTAAATAAATAAAAACAGACTTTACTGCAGAACAAGTTCTATCATTCAAAATATCATTTATATAATTTAAAATAATAATATCTATTACATTTATTCATAAAAATATATACCTAAATAAAATCAATCAAATAAAAAAATCTTTAATATTTTAAGAACTTTTCATGCCGACGGTACACACCACTTTTTTAGGCGTTTTGATGACGTAGTATCTGGTATTATTATTCGGGTTGAGTTGACACGGGCCCAGTTGTCACTGACCCTTTTCTCATGGGGGTAGGCAGAAACTACAGAACGCTCCTGCTACAGAACATCACCAATAAGGTCACTATAAATATTTCTAAGACTTCCCCCCCGGCGTTTGCACTCACATCTGTTGTACCAATTCTCCAAATGTGCTGTGCCCACTTTTTCAACCACCATTGCAAATAAAATTACATTGAAAAATCGCTATTTTGCTGAAAAAATGAAAATCTACAGTAAAACATTTGCATACCGTTATGATATTTATGATTTACTGTCTGTATCTACATATTAAATATATACTTTATTGTTTCAAATATATTAAAATAATCTGCTGATACTAAAGTAAACTAAACTTGATTGTTAGCCATTGTTTTAATAAAAAGTTTTCAGGTCTATTTCATAATCAGCCTATAATGTTCCCACTGCTGGGACACAGGCCTCCTCTCTGTGAGAGGGAGCGGGCCGTAATCTACCATCAGGTCTATTGAAAGTTCAATTTATATGAGGATCTCATCTCAAAAATAACGGCGTTAGAATAGAATATTGTTAATCTTTCAATATTTGAGAATAACCTACATATTTTTAGAATTAGTTAATTTTTCTCCGTGTCTTTGTTTCGATCTCATTTAACTACCTTTGGTATGTACTCTTTGCCCTTTCATTCTGTGACCTCTGAGTTTTTTTCGGCCTTTCTTCTCAGAGAAGTCGGATAGGAAACTCCAACCTCATCTAATTTTTAAAATATGGTTGACGTTTAAAAGTATTTGGACACACGACTACACATCAAGATATACATTTCCAGTTTATGCTGATCTCGCATGGTATAGGATTTCCGTACAATGCGAGGTCAGCTTAAACTGGAAATGTATAGCTTGATGTGTAGCCGTGTGTACAAACGTACTTACAGAAATAAAAATCATTTATGAAGTTTTCCCCGTAGGTATCTAGACGTCCACATAGCAATGTTTAATTCATGTCATATGTAATATATTCCTTTGTAGATATTGATTCACTTAATATAATAATTATGCCCCTTAGTAGGAATTTTACACTCCCACGGTTCATCAAACAGTATTGAAGGATATCGTAGGCGGCATTTAACAGAGAGAGGATTATTAACTCCAGAAGAAGAGGCATTACGCCCATTTTACACTTTCGCCTTGAGTGTGACGATCGATGCCGAATTCTTAATAGCTCAAAGTCAACGCTATTGTGCGATTTTATAATTTCTCACGTGACGATATTATCGTAGACGTCCACGACGGCATCACGACAACATAATGAAGTAAAATGTATGGATAGAAAGAAAGAATAATATTTATTTGGAAACAGTTCGTGAAACACAATACAAAAAAAGAAGTGATAATAATGTATAGTGTGGGTGTGTGTGTGGTGTGTTGTGTGTGTGTGGTGTGTTGTGTGTGTGTGTGTGTGGTGTAGTGTGTGTGTATGAAAATAAGTAAGTATATGAAGACGCTTTTGAATTTAGGTCCACGATAATGTTATTTATAACGTGCACGTATTACCATACGTTTTATGAACCTAGACGTGGACGTGGACTTCCACGATCATATCGCCCCGTTAGAAAATAATAAAAGCGCAAATTGGTTAAGACCAATATGTAGGTACCTACTTATACAAATAAAAGTATACTTTCCATAGTTTAAAATCTGAAAGATTAGACTCTTTTATGGTCAGAATGACCTCCAGAAAATCAACAGAGCACCGGTATCCAGTCGTTGTATCGAATTTCGCAACGGCAGGAAAGAAAAATTGTAATAGACTTTAAAATGAATCGATTTAAAGTTTAGTTGAGATTCTAAACTTTACTGAGTGCTTTTAGTTTCGAGAAAATATCGTGAAAAAACCGGCCTGTCCTAGGACCATAAATTTAGTGACATAGGCCCACGTTGTGGACTGTGGACTACGGCCCACTCTGGTCAGAAAAGAGGGCTGAGTCTCCAGCAGCGGGAATGATATAGGCTAAGATTACGTATATTTGTGTACCAAAGATAAGATTAATAAGCAATACAATTTCAATTTCAAACTTTATTGCAATTCATAATGTACACATATAGGCGCTAATCATTAATAAATATAAACACAATCCGTTTTGAGAAGTTAGGAACTGGCACCAAAACAGATGACGTGATCTACTGATAAACGTTACGTTGGTCTAACGATAAACGTTTTTATCGTTTAAATATTGGTTTATTTAAAAAAAACATAAGTACACATTACTGAAAGCTAATGAGTAATTTTCAAACAATGCGATCGAATATAACATACTTAGGTACTTAACTACCGACTGTAATATAGTGGTGCCAGGACTAAACTAAAATTTATCTATTGTCCTTTTGTTAATGAAATAGATAGAAAGAAAAAGATGCACTGAACTTAAATTTAGTTTAGTTTGTGAACAACAAAATCGGCACCACTATCCTTCCATTTCTCTATTATTTATTATTTTATTTTAAGTCTGTGTTGTCCCACTGCTGGGCAAAAGCCTCCCTTTCTCCTTTCCACTCCGCTCTGTTTTGAGCCAGTGTGGACCAATCCGGTCTGTAGGCGCCATTTCTCTAGTTGGACCAAAATAAACGATAGTCTAAATGGTTTGATAAAAACCCAAGGCTCTATCATCCGCAAATAGGGGCAGTTTCATTAACATTAAGAGCCTTCCGTCATTACCATGATCATTAAGTAGGACTATGACGTAAACGATACTGCACCCGGACGTTGACAAATTACTCCAACGTTTGGTAGCCATCACTGAATTGATCTTCGTTACTTGTTATATGTGGTGCCTTTTTAGAGGATTTAATTTAAATGAGTTTGAAAATTGTTACTTAATATGGTAGCTTGGCTTTGCAGAACTTTGATAGTTCTTACGGATCGTCAAAAGCCCGAAAGTCTGATAATCAGTTTTATTTGAGAGTATCGTGTTAGGTACCCAGTATCTGGGTGCTGGAGGCCGGATAGGCAGTCGCTCCATGTAAAATACTACTGGTATTCTGCTACACTCAGTTAGATTGAAAGTCGACCTAAACATAGTTTGCAAAAGGGTGCAAGATGATGATTATGAGTCAGCTTTGAAGATCTTTAGCAGTTGTTTTGGATGGTCAGAAGTCCGAAAGTTTGACAACCAGTCTTATGACTGGGTGTGACCCAGTTCCTGGAAGTCGGATAGGCAGTTGCCCCAAAATACTGGTATTCAGCTGCATCCGGTTAGACTGGAAACCAACCTCATCAAGGCGAGTTTTATTTTTATGACAATCACTATAGCAACGTAGATTTGAAACTAGATTAAAAATTTGATGACCTGTTAGACACGGACAATAATAACTTTCTTCAGTAGTACTAGTATGTAGTATTGTAGTAGTACTTGATGAATACCTACATATTTAGTGATTTCTTTCTACATGGATTACTTATTCAGCGTTGCGTCATTGCTGAATGTCGTATAGGTATATGAACTATGTATGTACAAGGGAAAATTATCAAAGGCCATCAAAAAATTCGTCTGCATCGCTGTCAACAGGAAAAGTGCCCAAAAGGCTGGCAGCATTGCCACGTTGTATAGCAATGCCGATTCTTTGGCAAAGATATTATAAGTCAGTACGTATTCAATACCGTAGTAGCTTCTTCAATAACCATAGGTAAAGCAACTTAAATAGGTACGAGTATATGTAGTATATAATGTACTTACTCGAATGGGAACGTGACAAGAATGAAACATGTAAACGGACGAAAAATTTTCTTTCGCTTAGCTCTCTCATATTATTGAGTGAATATTTTATAGCGACATGGGGAAACATCCTGTATTGCTTTTATAGTCCCCTGATTATAATAAACGTACAATACTGTGTGTTAACCCCTTATTTTTTACCCGACTACGGCGAAGAAAAAAGGAGGGTTATGATTTTGACCGGTATGTATGTATGTATGTATGTATGTATGTTCATTTGTTCCCTCCTATCTTCTAAAGCACTCATCACAATTTGACAAATGATGTATCGTTGGAAGCGTCTTGATTGTCCGCTGGTTATAGGCTCTGTGACGTCACATTAAATTAAAAATGGCGACCTCTAGAGGACATAAAGTAAGGAACTAAAAAAAAAATTTGTTTAACCGTACCATGTTGGGTATCAAATGAAAGGGCTTAATGAGCACATTTCAAATATATATATATTTGAAATGTGCTATTATTAAAACGCCAAAAGAATAAAAAAAAGTAATAAAAACTAAAACCCAACTACGACTAAAAAGTTATAAACAAAACACCACAGACAGACAAATTAAAAATCCGGAGTCACACGTAATCTGTTTGATTTATGCCCCTAACACGTGTGACTCCGGATTTTTTATTTGTCTGTCTGTGGTGTCTTGTTTATAACTTTTTAGTCGTAGTTGGGTTTTAGTTTTTATTACTTATGTATTTTGGTGGATGCCTTTCGTTGTTGTTTAAACGATCAATTTTGTAATCTGTTAAATATTCCGTCAAGTAATCATTGTTTACTTAAACATCAGTTATCATTACAGTATTCCACCACTTTATAAACCAATTTTCAAGTTGATTCGATTTGTGAGTTAGAATACTTTGGATCCTCACTTTTCAGAACTTTAAAATCAAAAGAATCTGCTCTAATTACAGATTTGCTGAGATTTTAAAATTTAAGGTAAAACTATATTTTTTTTAACTAGAAATAGTTTGTAAAGTTCGTTTTAAACGTATTCTTGTTGAGTTTAATAACTTCTCTTGTGAAGCAAAAATCAACATGATGTGTTTGCTTAAACATCTTTATGTACATTATTCTGATTGTTTTTTATTTAATTTCATTCAAAAGATTGTCCCGAAAATCGAATTAATGAGAAAGTTTACTGTTCACAAATATTTTATGAAGAAGTTTTATATTTAAAAATACTTTCTATTGCAGGTATTATCACTATTTACAATGGTATGTTGAACATTTGTACAATATGAGCTTTTTAGTCCCTTGGGACATAAACGGTTGAAGGGTTCTGATGAATATCACATCAATCAATCCGTCATGACACTTAAGCAGGTTTTTCCAAGTTTAGACGTTAGAATTTTTCATGAAATCTTTTCTTTTTAGACTAAATACTCCCTAGTAAATAAGGCAGACAAAAATAAATTGTTGTCAAAGTATTTACAATTATTTGTCAAAATTCAATAGGAGTTGTGAAGTCTGAGCAGTGGTTTCGATTTATTTTATTAACAAATTTTGTTCAGCTCTTAGCTTTATGAACTTGAAGATGATGATGGACCAAACATAAATTCATTAAAAATATAAAAAGAAATGCAAGTTAACGATGATATTGGTAGGACAGACTTAATCCGACACCCTGTATTTTTTCTTCATAAATACCTAGTTATTTTTGGTTTTCTTCTTAGATTTTATTATTTTATGCCTGTACTATTTTCAGCATCGCTGAAAGCGTTCAAGTGTATTTTTCTTAAAATTAGCAGCAGTGTTTTACTTTTGTTCTGCATGTTTGATACTTTCATATTATTTCTGCATTTCCGTTTGATACCTTCATATATTTTTTCCTTCATAAACCAAAACGAACATAATTTTCAGTAATTACTACTGCATTTCGCGCTTCTACTGAGCAAAATATCGAGCCAAATGAGTTACGACTCGATCGTTTGTCAAGCTCCGACCAGCATTTAACTTAATGACATTCAAGGATGCCGATTTAACAACTCTTGGTAGAGATTGTTCGGTGCAGAATTTATCATAAGTTAGCTCATTATTTATTTGATTTCATATTTAAATAATGTAATTATGATAGTTAATTGATTCAGGCGTGACTTTGCGGAAATCCATTAAAAAATACAATAGACGTAGATATATTTAGTAACCAATTCCGCTTGACTATTCTTCAAGAGTCCTAAAAAACCCTGTAAGAAATCGACACGTGTTTCACCTCTCAACGAGGCATCCTCAGGATGACGATTGACCAATTGCAAACCAGAACGCGACGTGTTACCACACCGAGCGCTGGACGCAAAGTAATGTAATTATATAAATATTATACCTACATAATGGTGACAAAGCTTCGTAAATATTTTTCCTGTACTTATAGATTTTATTACCTTTTCAATTATATCATAAAAACTATTTATCATTAACTGACTTTTACGTGACTGATAAAAAACCCAAAATGAAGTGTTTTGTTTTCCGATGGGCGTAAAGGTACAAAAAAAAAAAACGTTTTTAGAGTAGGGACTTATCAATTAGGTAACCATTTCCCTAACAATATTCCCCGGCACCAATGGTGACCGCCACAAAATCTGGGGCTGCGACCGCGCCTGAATTCACTGTTACAATAATGGTGACTAAAGTTTGTGACTCAATGCCCGATAGCTTTCATTCCCCTTAATAAAATCACAAAAAATATATATAATTGCCTACTAACCTTAACCCGATTACAATAAATACCAAAAGGAGCGTTATGTTCTTTCCTACTTCACTGAGGCCCTAGTGCGAGTTTCTTTTAACCATCTCGACTTTACGCATCGCCCGCGTTCGGCGCTCCGATTGGCCCTTCACCAGTGTAGGCCAATGAAGGGACAATCGGAGCGCCGAACGCGGTCGATACGTAAAGTCGAGATAGTTTAAAGAAACTCACACTAGGGCCTCTGTTATAATAATGGTGACAAAGGTATTAGACTCTATGCCCGATAGCTTCCATTGCCCTCAATAAAATCACAAGGAATATTATAATTGCCTACTAACCTTAACCCGATTACAACAAAGGCCAGAAGGAGCGTTATGTTTTAAACGTGTAGATAGCCTCTTCAGAACATTGTCCTTACAAAAATTATGAAAATTGTTACAATTTCTTTTTTTCGCTTTCTCATTATTCGTTAATATTTCTTCAGCCTCCCTGATTCCTTTATTCGTTCGCATAATTCCACCTCAGTTCATTTCAGTGTGTCTCATTTGCGGGCAAGCCGTAGTCCGTCTGTACAATAATAATTCAGCAAATATTAGTACTGGAAAGGCCTGTAATCCGGGCAGACTGAGCTAATCACGACGTACGCCGCATTTGTCAGGCTGAAACCGGTTTAGCGTGATCATCATTGAATACAAAAGTAGATGGCTACAGATTGAAGTACCTACCTGTTAGATGGAAATTTTCGCTTGTATGACTTTATCATTTTGTCAGTTGATGAATTCTAGTTCTTAGAGGATAATTTTTTATCATGGGGGTGTAGTTATAACCATAATCCTTCCCAAATGACCAAATCGCTTCATAATAATTAGTAGGTAGGTAAAGCTATGGCGGACTGACAAACATACCTACATTCAAATTCTTCATTTTATCAGTAGGTACGTACGCGAGATACCACACATTTTTAAAGATTCCTAAACATGCCTTTGACAAATAACTTTCATATAGTCTTGAGCCTTGGAGGCATCTTTGTTGCTCTTTCTTGCTTATCTTCCTTAGGGTCGAGGTTCCTCTGACCTTAGAGGACGTGCCCTCCCAACCTTGTTTACTTAAAAGCTTTCCTTCGCATGGGATCGTTTTCCTTCGTACGAGATCGTTTCCGTGTTCGTGCGACAGGTAACTCTTAGCTTAAGTGCCAGTACTGGAGTTTGCTTTTTAAGGAGACTGTTATGATGACAACTGGGTTTTGTTTTATGTTTACTGTTGCAACTATGAAAGGATCCATTTATGCTTGGATTTACCTAGTTGGAGATTCTTGAAATTATGTGTATGTTTTGTAAAGGTATGCCACATACCCCATTTTTTACGATTCTGATTGAGTTGTGTTGAACTTTTAAGTGGGTTCAATGTTACTAGTTCAATGTAGAGATCTATATTTTTCAATTTCAGTTGTGAACGCAGTTAAAAGTCCAGCTCCCTAGGACCTCGGGCCAAACTTTTAATTCACAAAGTTATTTGTATTCTGCATTTGAAATTGAATAAAAAAAAACAAAGAACAAACAAGTCTAGCTTAAAAGAAGTTGTTATACGAAATTCAAAGCCAGCGAACGACGAACTAAGCTTTATTTATGAGACAAAAAATTGTTTAACACAAAACATTCGCTGGACTAATTAAAACGGGCGATCCATTTGCGTATTCAAATACTCTATGTAGTTAATTAACGCATTTGTTCACGAAATTGGTTTCATCAGCAAAGAGAGCTCCGTTTGAAGACAACGTGCATTTTTAATGGCAATTTATATAATCTTTATTACGTATATTTTAATTTTCATTACGGTTAGAGCATTTTCGGTTATGTATAATGTGTTTTACTGAAAATTTAGGTAGTGTGGATTCAGCACATTCTGTCTTTCTCTTTGTCAAAATTACAGCCATGGGAACGTTGAATATTCCCGTATAAAAGCTAATATCAAAGTTATTACCGAAATTAAATCTAATATTGAAGTGACCGCAGTAAAAACTAGCTAGACAAGCAATAATGTTGTAAATTACTTAAATATGCACTATTATTATTATATACCCAAACTTCGTTTGGAATATGAAGCACATTTTAAATGAATTAATTAGACAAGGCACTTGTATTAACAGCTGTAAAATTCACATTCACTTTCCGGTAAATGTTTTTCATTAAAGTCGATGCTATGATTGTTTCAATTTGCACTCAGTCAGTTTTACTGTTTCGTCTAACAGTAAGACCCAATTAAATCGTTCCGACGTAGATCGGGATCGACGTGGGTCGGGTAGTTCAGTTCAGTTCAATTGATTGGAACCCTTGCTGCTATTGGTCGATTGTGCTGATTTCTCGTCGTCTTCACTTGTTTTTAAAACAAAAGCAACTGCATTATTAACTTCTCCGACGTTGAAGATATTATTGGACCAAGAGTTTGCTTCCTGATATCGATAAATGTAATACTTATTTATTTTTGTGGTTGATACGTTTAGTATTAAGATCGATTGAGGACTGAAGGTGACTTTGTTTAATATTGGATTGTAATGCATATTGTACGCGTTGAATATTTTCTCCTTCAATTGCGTTACCTACTTATAGTTTTAAAGGATTTTTAGGTGGCTTTCGGGCTTTTAAGCGAATTCAATTTAGAAGATTTACTTGTGATTTTCTTTGGATTATTGTAAAATCCAAGATATTTGAGGTCATTGAACTATGTGTGTTGTTATCGGTCGTTGAATATTATCGCGATAACTGACATGCACTCTTACGATGCATGACGTAATATCTTTGAAAGACTCCTTTTAACTTAAAAAATTCCATCATCGATTCAAGGATAAAAAGAAGAAACCCACATTAGTATCAATGAGCAAATGAACTAAACCCAGTGTTAAGTAATAAATCGTGGTACAATAATCACCTAATCCATCAATCCGCCATTAATTATTCCATGGTGACGTCAAATTTATTCATTTTTTACCCGTTGCGTGAGGACCATGATTAATATTCGTAATATCTGACGATCTTTACGCCCATTAATTTATCAAAGAAAGTGAGTGTATCTCGAGTGAGTCTTGACAACGCGATATTGCGGGAATCCTTTTCAATTCATTGTTTACATCCGTGGCGGCCATTTTGGTTTGACGTCATTCATTTTAAAAATCGAGCTGGGTTGTAATGTTTCTGACATTTGTAATTAGAACAGTAGGAACAGTTGAAGGTTGTCCTTGTTCAATTGGGTTTTACACAATGGTTGACGTTAGTGTATTTTGTATGAAGAAAGTTTATTGATGTAAGCGAATGAAGCAATCGACATCGTAAAGTAAAAGGGTCAATATTAAAAAAAAAATGTTTTGTACGCAGTTGATAGAATAGTGTTAATAGTGTTGAACGTATTTTGGCATCCATTGATGTATTTCCAATCAATTCTGATTAAACTGTATGAAATGAACAAGCGATGTTGAAGTGTGACCAGCATCCATTGTGTACAAGATCGAATAAAGCAGAGAGCATATTTTTCTTTCTTTTTTGTGATTCGCCGGCAATGGTAACTATTTTATTTTACAGGGTTCAGTTTTACAGCTCTTTTTACGACATTCAAGTGCTATAGATTGAAGCTGAAAGCTTTGTGGCTAATGGCTCTGGATGCAATTTAGATCGGAATTTGATTTTATGCGAATACTATTTCTCGCTAAATATTTTTCAATTAGGTTTTTAGATGAAAGTAATACTTCTTGATATTTGTGGACTCTAGAATGGTTAATATTATGAAACTAAAATGAGATTAAAATACTTTTGCTAATGCTTCAAATGAGCTTTTTAGGTATCTGGGGAAACTAAGTTTAATTATAATGTTGTGTCTAGCCAAAAAGGTTTTACATACCTAATATTATCTATTGTATACGAAGCTATATTAATAGGTATAAATACTTTAAAGGTATGCCGAAGTTAATGAGAAAAGTTAAAATTTAAATTTAAAATTACATTGTATTTTTAGTTAATATTTATTTAGGTATAGAAAATTCTCTTTTGTTTTCTGTTAGCTTTGGCACTGCCACGTTTTTTTAGAGAATTTCCTAAAATTGGTGAATAATGAACCATATCCTATCTATATTATTATTTAAATAGGTGCATAAACTAAATAATTAGAAACATGTTAGTCCTAAAAATGTTTTTTTTTTTAAGATACCTACTTGTCTAAATATTTCTGTAAGCCAGAGTACAAGAAAATATAGGATTCTATTAGAACTTGAATACCTAACAACAGACACAAAAAAAAAAAGCAATCAGTGCTCTTTTGGCCGTGACGTATTTTTACAGGAGAAGGGTTGTTCAGGGGGGGGGGGGGGGGAAGTCTCGTCTAATTTCCTGATACCGATTTACACGGCACAGACCGAATTTCTAAGATTCTTGACAGATGTTAGGGACAATACAACTGAAGTGGAAACCAGGAGTTTTAGAATTCACCAACGATTTATCATCTCAAAATAATAGGCTTTTTTGTTGGTGATTTATAATAGGTAATTTTGTTTGCCCTTTGAAGTTTCGTCGCCAAAGAATATACGTAATTGCAGTGCTTCATTTAATGGTTGTTTAATTGTTCTAATGTCATTGTTGAAGTTTTTTTGGAATAATTTATTCATTGGACTGTGTAATTAATGTTCAGGCAATTTATATGCTTTGGTGGTCTTTAGAACATTCCATTATGTTTTAACTTATAGTAATTGCTACTGTTATTATAGTGGTGTTGTATTTTATTTGTGATTATTGATGTTTGTTATTATTTACTGATGGAGGTAGCTATTTTTCATGTGATAAAAGAATTTCAGGATTAGGCCCCAGGTGTCAGAGAATTTATAAGGGCTGTCCGAATACTTTCGGGCTCAAACTATATAAGCTCTTATTTACGAGTTCTTTTCAGTATTTACAGCAAAGCTATGCAGCTTGCAGTTAAGCTTTATTGTGTAGGTAAGCTTTTTGTTATGTACCTACTCATAAATACCTATATTTTTCATCTCAAGTGCCAAGCCTATTCAATATTCACACTTCGTCATGTACCTCTGTAACATTGCGGTTTGAGACTAGTATTGGCGCGATACCAAATCACATAGTGCCCTTGGCAGCAGTCTTACGAGTAATGATGGCACTTAGCTTGCTATTAATTATCTTTACGCCCTTTAAACCTGTACTTAATCTTTTGCCAACGATGTGAGCCTATTCTCAACCGGTAACCCACCTGTGGAAAATCACAGATTATATCCTTCTCACACCTAACATTAATTTTGCAAGCTACAAAACTACCTATAGACCGTACTGTACATAAGTAACTGAAGCTCGAAAAACGTAACAACATTTTTTTTAACTCAAGTTACATAAACATAAAGAATATTTAGTACAAAGTGCTCCCGTGTACCAGGAGAGCAGTAATCTAAGGGAGGGAACTCAAACAGAATTTTGAATGCATTGCGCAATATACAGGCTGCTTCATTTAGATACTCACTCGGCGTGTGACGAAGGTGCGACTGCGAAGTATGCGGTGGGCGACACGGTGTAACGGTGCTGTCCTTGGAGGGTGCATTTATTATGTCATAGATAGTGGAGTACAGATTTCGTTTGTGCTGTTAAAACGTGTTGCTAATAGTACCATAACCCGTACAGTCTCTACGCCACAAAAAATTGGTTATGGTGCGTTTAAACTTTTAAAGAGATGGCGATTTTAATTTTATTATCTTGATATTTTCCAAGCGTAAATCTCTTTTATAAATACCTCGGTACTAATCTATCTATCTTATATCTATTATATATATAACTAGCTGATCACCCGCGTGGATGTCGGTTATTATATACTAAAACCTTCCTCGAGAACCACTCTATCCATTGGTGAAAACAGCATGAAAATCGGTGCAGCAGTTTTTGAGCTTATCGCGAACAGACATACAGACAGACGCGGCGGAGGACTTTGTTTTATAATATATTATATAATGAAAATCAATTGCCGTACGGTAGTCACAAAAACTCGAAAAAGGCTCGACAGTATTTTTTGTTTTTGTTTCTATCATCTGGGGTGGTTTAGGAAAAAAGGGAAATTAGGAAAAAGGTAAAGCTGAAAAAACTAAAAAATCTAAATGTTGTCTCACGTGGTACGTAGGTACGAAGTTCACCGGGTCATCTAGTCTATTATATTTATAGGCATAGGTCAAAAGGTACATTCACCTTAGAAATAAATCGATACATTATAGACGTTACACGATGAACGGGTCCACCTTAATACATAATTTAATAACGGCTTGTATCTGGAATTAAATCTGTGCGTAGATGTTGTTAAAACTTTACAATTAGCATGCATTTACATTGATTAAAAATAAATCTGAGCCTACACTACTCTCCGCACGGTACACACACACACTTAGGTATAAAGCCCACTGAAAATACAATTTATAGGCCTTTAAACGTTCTAGATTCTAGACATCAGTGGCGTGACAGAGTAGAGTAATTCTGGCAAATGTAAACAGTCCGCTACCGCGGTCTCACTTACAGAAATTGTCCCACTACATAGTTGGTCACTGGGGGGTAGAAGGAGAGGGGCACGAGGGGGTTATACCCCAACCCCGAGCTGTCTTTCAAAGCTGTCAATGTCAAAGGCGATGTACCACTTACCTACACCGAATAGAGTAGATAATATCGCTGGTACCAATACTTATTGAGCGGACACACATAAATAGTTATTTGAGCGTGTGGTGAAATTGAGATCTAAATAGAAATGTAGGTACCTATTGGACTCAAATATATTTTTATTTTCTGTATGAGAAGGGTATATCCACGACACCTACCCCATGTTTTTGTTAACCTACCTTTCATTGAACGTATAATTTTACTAAAATTGTGACTCTATTTTCTTAAGCGAACGGCAAACGAATTCATTATTTTATTCCTCCTACGCACAAAGGAATCCGTAACACAATTAAATGAGATATCTTTATATTCATACAGTTTTAATGGAATTTCCTCTAAACATTGTTATTAAATGTTCGTATGAAAACATCGACTGTTTTCATTTCAAAGAATAAAACAACTTGTCTTTGCCTACGTTATGCGGATAAAGAAAATATAACATTGATAAATTAGGATCGTTTTTATTTCCGCATATTATGATGCTATACATACATAAGACATGACATAATCGAACCACAAATAATTCTCATTTTGCTCTCCTAAAAATATGATTGTACACTCTAATATAATGATTGCGCCTCTTTTTGTAAACCTCGTGAAAAAAATACTAAATACCAAGTTGTTACTTGGCTATTTAGTATTTTAGTGACCAACTTAGATGTAGCGCTCGCCGGCCGCTGTCAGGGCACCGCTCGCTCGGCTCGCGCGCGTTTTGTTCCCACAGTTCTAACCTCACCGGTTTTGTGGGAGTACACTTTAGCTTAGTTACTGCAACCAACTGTGAGAAAAGGCTAGAAAGTTGAAAAGAGGCTCAATTATTAATAAAAGTGTGCATCATTAGAAGCGCAAAAAGGTTTTACGGATTTTTACTTTGAATTTTCCCCATACATAATACCTAAGGTACGAAATGTTTTGTTTTAGACACAATATAATATGGACACAGGTGCTTTAAACCTTTCAATATGAATGCATTTTATATTATTTGATCGAATAATATATTTCAAATCAAAAGTTTTATTGAGTAGACCCCAGTTGACAATGTAAATAACCTGAGGACTTTAATATTAAACTTATGTGCGGAGATATTTATTTTAGAAAATGTATGCAGCTTATTTGCGTTAGAATTTATGATGGTTTGTTAATAATATTTAATTAACCACACTATATGTGGGTGATTCTGATCAAACTTAAAACCAAGTAGGTAAATTGAAAGTCTGCTTCTATTTTTAACCGACTTCTTCAAAAAGGAGGAGGTTCTCAATTCGTCTGTAGGTTTTTTTTTTTTTTTGTATGTTTGTTACGCGATTACTCCGCCAATTATGAATCGATTTTGATGATTCTTTTTTTGTTTGGTAGGTCATGCTTCCGAGGTGGTCCCATATAATATATTTTATTAATTTTGCTTGTGTAATTTTTGAGTTAGCTTCAATATTACGTATTTTTCCCACTTGGTTTATCTAGACGATATCCTGTTTGACTCCTTCACTGTTATTTACATAGCAGGTAGTGGTATTCAGATTTGTGTGGGGTAGGTACCACAACTAAAAAGTGAAAAATAAAAACTTTTTACAAAAAAAAAACAACCGACTTCCAAAAAAAAACACAAAAAAAGTGAAAAGTCGGTTGTTTTTTGTAAAAAGTTTTTTGTTTTAAATATTTATTAGTGAAAACAAATACCAGAATGTAAAGTAATATCCAGAATGCACCATAATATCCGTTCTCCCCAGGCTACCTTTCAGTTAAACCTGTCGGTTCAATGGTTTAGCCGTAAAAAGGTAATAGACAAATAAACAAACAGACAGACAGACATAATTTAATCTGCCTAGCTGGGAAAAGCCCAACTATGTTGAGGTCGGCTCCCAGTCTAGTCAGTATTTCACATAGACGACTACCTACCTGACCTCCACAACCCAGTAACTACTGGGTAATACGATACCCCTTGGTAAGACTGGTTGTCAGACTTTCGGGCTTCCGACCCGTAACGACTGTCAAAGTTCCACGATTGACAGCCGTGCTTTCAGAGGCGCGGAGCTGAGACTCCTCCGTGCCTCGGAAAGCACGTTAAGCCGTTGTAAAGATGGTCACCCATCCACGGACCAAATCCGGCAAGCGTAGCTTAACCTGATCGATCGTCATAATAACATACAAAAACAGCCATAATTAATTTTGCATATTAGCCGGAACAAGAAAAGAAGGACAGAATGTTGTCAGAAAACTGATAGAGCATGTACCGAAGTGTACACGTAAACGTCAACTGAACTATAGAAGTCCAATCGTGAATAGAAGACTCAGAAACGAAGAGATTTACTAGATATTTTCTTCACACGTCGATCCCACCCACGGGCTAAGTTTATAGCTAACTACATGCTTTGATGTCCCCATTGTTTACGAATGAAATGATGTTCGTTGAAGTGTGGCAAATAGGGGTCATTGTGTAGGTGCTATTGAATTGTATTCAATTGTGTATTAAGGGGCCGCACTGGCAGGGAAAGGTCAAACGATCTGTTTTCTAAGCTCAGAGGACTAAGTTGTTTGTCATGTGGTAGTGAAAGGCACACCGCAGGCTGACTGACCGCAGAAGAGAAAAAACATAGAGAACTTAGTACCAAGACTGTTAAATATGTAAAACAAAGTTTTACGTAACTTGTGTTAAATAAATAAAAAATATAAAAAATATTTTCTAACATGTAAAAAACTGGTTAGTAGGCATGCATTAAAATTTGCAATGCATTGCATGGTATTTTTCGTAAACTCCAAAAAGACACCGTGGGTCTTCACGTTAATTTTCCTTTTTTTGATTGGATTTAATCGCAATATAAATTAAATCGCAGTTCACACAAGGCCCTTTTTTATTAAAATGAGAAAAAAAATATCATTTTTTTGTCTTGTCTGCAAAAATATATGTTGCTATCAGTATGCAATCGTTTCCTTCTTCTCTCGGATCAGCAGGAATTATACGTGCATAGCTCATGAAGTAATAAAAAAAAAAAAAGAAAATCGGGAGGTGGTACAGTATTACACAATGTAACTGTACTACTGCTGGGCTTGTTGCCCGCAAGGTACGACAAAAGTACCTATATTTAAGTATCGCCACCAGTGCCACACATTGCCTCAATATTATATGACTAAAAAGATCTATAGACGGTACTTCGGTACTTCAGATCAATAATTGTCTCAAATGCCTACCTTGTGTCAGCCTTTTGTCAAACATTACGCTCGTTGAATGCATCTTCAAAGGGCAGGTGTACATCAGAGCAGCCATTCAAGTTCTTGTATCGGATTAGTGCAAGCTAGGGAGTTAGTGCCTTCTGACAATGACGATACGAAGTTACAGCTCAAGTTTGTATCGAATTTTAGACTGCTATCTGTTGTAGGTATTGTTAATTTTGTGAATGGGAAAGTTTATCGTGTCTCGTTTTTATCTTGTTTCTTTAGATTATTCATTCATTGTAAGCAGATGTATTATTTACTATTGTAAGGCAATGATATTATATTAACAGATATGTTATACTCACACAAAACAACCGAAAAAATGTGTTCCGCGCAGCAGCGGCAGCACATATCGCCACTTTTCATTCATTTTACATTTCACTAAAGAGATGGCTTGATAAAACAACAAGAAAAAAAGAGACGGCTGGTGCAGCTGCTTCAACTAAGCGTATTATTCTTCGCCATGCGTGTCGCAGACTAAAGTCGCAGAGTAAAACGTTTTCGAGTCTTCACGTTTGCGCGCTTCAACATATCCGCGTTATTTCTGACTAGCTTCCGCCCGCGGCTTCACCCGCGTGGTATGTCGATAAAAAGTAGCCTATGTCCTTTCTCAGGCTCTAGACTATCTGTGTACCAAATTTCATTTAAATCGGTTCAGCAGTTTTGGCGTGAAAGCGCGAAGGACAGACAGACAGACAAGAGTTACTTTCGCATTTATAATATTAGTAAGGATTTAATATAATATCATTGTTGTAAGGTATGAAGGTAATAATCTACTGCTATTTACATAATAAATGCCCCTGACTTCTACTGAGAATAACCCAACTTAAAAAAACTGTTAAGCTGCTTGTGAAAATTCCGTGTAGCGACAACGGAATTTCCACAAACAGCCTTACCGCCTACCCTTACCTGGGCTTAGAATTCAAAATATCTGCAAAAAAACACTTTTGATCCCTTTTAATAGTTCTCTATCCACAGAAAATGTCACTGTAAGGTTAGGTTAGACTGTCATGTTCTATCGTCACGATAAAGTCTTTTCAGACGGTATTTCCACAATATTGATGACACAATCATGTCATGTCTATTTTTACCTTTAGTTATAATAATAATTCTGTTTGAACAACAACTTTATTGTGTACCTAACTTTCTGTTAGTGTAGACTGTGTGTTTTTAGGATTCAGATAGTTTGCTGGCATAATTAGGAGCCGAAAAAAGAAAAGGAACATTTCTGAATAAATACGATTTGCAAACAGAAGTCGACATAGCTAAATGTAGCAAAAATAATCTACAAAAAATATTTTAATCAATGATAAATGAAAATGCGTAAAAAGATTTATATAAATAATCGAATTTATGTAAAACCTAATCATCCACGGGAAACCCTGCTAAAAGTCAAAAAGTCTCAGATATGATTAGCACATAACACGGTGTAATGGCACAAAAGGGATTATACTCAGCTTAGCTCAAAATAACACATCTTTTGAGCACGCTTCGGTTTCCATTGTCCTTTATGCAAATCCACAAGAGCAGATGATAAACTATATTTTACGATACCCCAGCTGCGCATAGAAAATTGTATTCCAGAGCTATAACTTAAATTTTAATGCTAACCGCATCTGTAGTTAAATAATGAACTATAGTTCACTTAACACTGTAGGTAAGTGTAAAGAATCCCAGTTCTTAGTCAACTTTCTACATTATTTCTAGGCATCGCGTTGAATATTGAAATGAATAGCGCAAGTTTCCAGACGAACTTAGAACTCGAATAATAAGAACCTGTGCTAAGGAAGTAGTATTGTATTTAGTAAAATACCCGGCATCCGCTTGAAACTTCCGTGTGCAATATGAAACGTGGACTAACTTCTTTGACCGTTTCATTTCAGTTCTTGACTTTTATACGAACAGTTTACCGATATAGCATCCATGTTTTGTTGTTCTGAATTTTGCATATAAAGTGAGAACTTGATGAGAATTCTTGAGAAATTTTCATCAGTTTAAGTAGTCGTAATGTCTTAGCAGATGGCCGTCATAAGAATTAGCTGTTTACTGTCCCGAACTTTGCATTGGCTGAAGTCGACGACACAAAAAGGTTGTAGGTAGGTACTTAAAAGTATAACAAGTATCTCTCAGACGTGCTTGAGAAAAATATAATAACACTTGTGACTCTTGGAGCGAATATGTTATTCTCGCAGCGTGACTTCTGGACCTAATAATGCAATGATATCATTTGGGACTGCTCACTCCGCGGAAACAAGATTTTCATTGACCTGAATTCTGCAGCGCTCAACCAGGACACGTTGGGTTTGATTTTATTAAAAATATTTTCCATCCTAAAATATTGCTATTGGATGTATTCATAGAAAATTCATTTTACAAAAATAATGTGAAATTGATTGACGTCACGTAATCTAGACCCAAACGTGAAACTTCGAATGAATATTTTAATTAACTTGTGAAATTCGTATTTCACAACATACGAGGTATCATTTCCTTCTGTCATTCAAACTGTTTAAAAGATTTAAAATGTGTTGTGCACCAAATTCGTTGTCATCAACGAGAAACTTGGTTTCGGGTCGAGTGTTTTGACCGACCCAGTTGTTAGCTGCAAGCCTGCAACGTCGATATGCTGTCACAGCACACACCCAACCACTTTAAATTTACCACTAGCTAAAAACAGCTACCGTATCCCGACCACATAAAGTATAAAATGGCTTGAAAAGTATTTGTGTACTACGTGTCGCGTGCCCGTTTGAACTTAATTTGACGCTTACATTGCATTTTTATTTATTTCTGTACACAGTGTTGCTTTGGTCATAAAAATTGCAGTCGCAGTCTAGTATGACCTTATAACCTTATTTTTTATCGTACCTACATGCAATGCTTTTAATATTTTACACCGATTTGTTCCTGTTCAGAAATCATTTCTCATTGGTGTGAATTAATAAAAGTTGCTTTTGTTAAATGTGACTAACTCTAGGTTCACCCACGATTTTTTTTCTTTGATGGCACACAATGATGGCAAGGTTAGGCCTTGAAGTACTAGTACTAATAGCTATAATAGGTATACCTACACTCCTACTTATGTATAAAAGCAATTGACGATTTAACATAACGTTGTTTTTATAAAGACATCACTTTCATTGTTAAACGTTGTTTATGTCTAAACTTAGTGGGAAATAGATTACAATGAACTCGTCATATATTAATATAGCTATAAAAACTGCAAACTTTTGTCATTGATTTGAAACTGAAGCAGAACTGGCTTTAAATACGCCTCTATCGCTAAACCTCAAAAACGTAGCTCGGCTTAATTTAAAATCACTCAAGGGTGTCGGGAAGGCCGGGTGCATGCTATCTGCGGAGATCACGATAGGCCGCGTTCAGACTTGGCACGGACTTGGCCGCTTCCCAGCAGTCTTGGCAGCCAAATGCGGGGTTCCGTCTTACCAGATACCGCTTTACCGAAATATTAAAAGTAATAAGCGGTAAGTTTGTGTTGTTTGCTATTGATTGTGTTTTGTTTTTGGTGTTTGGTCTATCGAGGCGTGTAGGAAAGGAAGAATAAACATCAAGCTGTACTAGCTTGTACTGTACTTACGAGGATCTCTTGGCGCGTGGAAAAAAAATAGAACTAATGCCGCCATCTTGCTTTTTTAAGATAGTTAATTATTCAGGCGTGACTTTGCGGAAATCCATTATAAAATACAATAGACGTAGATATATTTAGTAACCACACCGAGCTCGGCTCGCTGTGGCAACATGTCGTGTTCTGGTTTGCGACTGGTCAATCGACATCCTGAGGATGCCTCATTGAGAAGTGAAACACGTGTCGATTTCTTACAGGGTTTTTTATGACTCTTGAAGAATAGTTAAGCGCAATAGGTTATTAAATATATCTACGTCTACGTTGCTTTTTTAAATAAATTTTCCCAAATGTTTACCATCAAGCGCCAAATGTTTGGTTAAACGAAGATCCAGACTCAATAGCGAAGCAAATAATCTTTAAATTAAAATGTTCAGTATTCAATTGCACGCCGACATTTTACATAATCGTTGATTGCAGTCCAACCGCTGCAAATGATTACACATTACCGACTTAGGCGCGGAATTCCGCATCCGCTGTTTTATCGGTATGTAAATTAATTGCTAGTTACTATTCACACTACGATACAAACGTTTAAACGAGCGCGTAGATAATCGACTTAGCAGTGATTCGAAATCGTGCGCTTCTCTCGCATAAATAAGAAAGATTTGTGGTTTCAATTACAGTGTGTGCAAGAATGATGAAACCAATGTTATATTGAGAAGTAGGTATGCAATCATTAGATTAGATTTTTTCCTCCCTATAGATAGAATCCCCATCGTTCGAAGTTAAACTAAGAAGTTGAGCAAATATTTAACCTTGTAAAGTAAGCATAACATAACATAACATCACACGCTGTTTCCCCGAAAGGTTGGGCAGAGGTGGTAAAGACTATAGTACACCCAGTTATGTTTTAAGTCCCATGTAGGTACCTAATATGAGCCTATTGCCATCAACCGGGCTGTTGCCCGGTCCAGACTACCGGCTGCTACTTTTTTTTTTTATGTGTGATATCATCAAATGACTTCTCCCGCTCTGGGCGGAGCGGAAGGGTGTGTCAGACTTTTACTAAATAAAACCCACCCGTGTTCCTTCAGTTGCCTGTTGCCAGGGTCCCGGTATCCCTTTCGGACGTTCCCGCAACCCTGGCAGGCATCGGTCCTAACGCGCGTGGAACACGACGCGCCATCGACCCGGGCCTGGTCCTTATTGGACGGCGAGCTACCCATTGCTCGCCGTCCGCAAGCCCGCGCCTATGGTGGCCGGGAATCCACCTGGGATTCCCGACGCCCAGGGTGTCTCCAGCGGCGGCGGTTAGGGGCGTGAGGGCGCAAACTTTGCCTCTCCCTCACGCGTTCCGCCTCCTCCTTCACGAGCATTACTGCTTCTCAGAAGGAGGTGACCACTTCCCATCTCCTCTCGCTCCGTACCATGGCCTGGACCAGGGCCGGACGCGAGACATCATTGCCGCCAATCGCCTCCACGAGGACACGGCGGTGCTCCGCCCAAGCAGGGGCACACCTCCACCGTATCTCGGCTGCTACTAAGAAATTTCTGTTGGAAAAATCCAATAATACTTTGCCCGACCTAGAAATCGAACCCAGGACTTCATGCTTAGCAGTAGCGCTTGCGACCACTAGACCAACGAGGCAGTCAAAAAACTGATGTAAGATGATAACAATTATGTAATCTGAGATCAATTTTGCTAATTTATAATGAAATTAGTGTAATTTTGGTACTAAAAACGTGAATTCTGAATAGTAATAATTTCCTTATTTATTAATGCTATTGCAGTACCTAGGCGCCCGTTTTGGATAGGTCAGGGTTTTTGTTACATGATGTATACAAAAGATTACATACCTACATCATTTATGAGCATAGTCCCTCAAACACAGAACAGAACACACAGGGAGAACCTATACAATATGCATGTAGCCACATTTACCGCACTGAGTTTAGAGATTACGAAGTACCTACCCATTCAAAAACCGAAGAACTAAGTTCTGAGAAACTTATTACCATTAAATACCTACGTTAAAGTACATTAATTATGTACTAGGCTAAGTATCGAACAGTGAAAGTTGAAAGAAACCTGTACTTTGACTTTTGGCTTTTGAAGTTGAGCGTTTATAGTCCCGTTGATGTTGTAATATTTTAATGTACGCTTAAGAATTAATGGAAGGTTAAGTTTACAATCCATTTTGGTTTTATAAGGCTACAAAAGGGGTATCGTGTTACTCAGGAACTGGGTTGTTGAGGTCAGATAGGCAGTCGCAAAATGTAAAATACTGGTATTCAGGTGCATCCGGTTACACTGGAAGCCGAACCCAACATAGTTGGGAAAAGGCTAGGCTGATTGAAGGCAGTGTAGACTTAGTTGAGCAATGCGACGCTTCTTTATTAACTATATGGTGTTCATTGATTACTTCAAGTGATTGCTGCTGAGCTGCTTCTGGTTTCGAACAAGGGGTCGGGCAAACGATATTATTGAGGTTTTCCTATTATAGATTTTACTAGAGCATAGAACTAGAATACAGACTGCTAATCGGAATTTTCTTTCAGAGTAGCAATCGGAATTCTAGTTTTATGCTATTTTACGGGGTCCGTTAGGACCGATGCCTGCCAGGGTTGTGGGAAAGTCTGAAATGGATACTGGGACCCTTGGCAACAGGCAACTGAAGGAACACGGGTGGGTTTTAGTTAGTAAAAGTCTGACACGCCCTCCGCTCCACCCAGAGCGGGAGAAGAAATTTGATGAATTCCCACACAAAAAAAAAAAATGCTGTTTTAAGAGGGACTAGCTTTTGCCCGCGGCTTCGCCCGCGTGGATGTCGGAAATTATCCCACGGGAATGTGCTACCGGGATAAAAAGTATCCTATGTCCCATAACCCACGTGGTCTGTCTAGGCGACCTAGGCGTTACGGCGTAAAAGTAACAGACATGAGACAGCCAGTAACTTTATATTAGTGGTAGTCCATATCTATATTGTGGTGATAGTGTGGATAGTATGGACAGCAGTATGAAACTGTTGGAAAGATTAATGAAAAAGTATTGTATAAAGATTAATGAAAAAACTATGGCATCAAGTTTTATGTTGATCTAAATAATGAGTCGCAGTTGTTTCAAATATTTATTTATCTAATCTAACTAATATTGCAGGAGTTGTATTCCTGTATCTAATGGTTATTATTCTGTAAAGCTACTATTTGCTACGATCGCGAATCATATTTTAATCATATTGACATTCGAAACTTACCCATTAAACGATTTAAAAGCTGTATTAAAACCAAACTTTGTAAAAAAGGGTACTATACCATTTCAGATTATTTAGAAGACAAAAAGCATGGGATTGAGCTGCTCGCTCTGCTTACATTTTGTCATTATGGCATTGTGACATTTTGAATAAGTACTATGGAAAATCATCAAAATATACCTACCAGTTTTATATACAAATTCACATTATTGAATATTATATGTAGGATATTGACAAAATGACATGATTACTTTGTAAAGTATTGTATTATTGTGAATGTGAGGACTATGTGGATGTTTATTTTGTTTTTATTCTTATATTTTTTCGTTCTCAGTTAGTTTTAACAATGGTCTGGAAATTTGAGAACTTTATGCGGCCTACACAAATGTCCTTTCTTTGGTATTGTTCGTCGAGTCGTTGAGCTCCTTAAGTTCTGAGCTGAGCTCCACTATTACTGACAAATGCTTGCAGTGACAGGACAGGTTCACTCAAATCTGTGTGGTTCATTCCTCAAAAGACCATTTCAGACTATAATCTACATGGTCCTCATAGGGCCTGACCAATAGGTATGCCAATATCTGACCTAGGTATGTCCGGACTTTAAAAGAGACTGAGTTTGTTTCGGCCTTTCTTCTCAGAGTAGTCAGATAGGAAACGCCGACCTCATCTAGCTTAATTTTACAATTTTTGATATTATTATGACGTGTAAAAGTGATTCCAATAACCTATTTACAGAATAAACAATTTCGTTTCATTTCATTTCAACATACAACCTGCCTGACACTGACTTGCAAATTACAAAAAACTTAAGATTTGAATAGCGCGGGCTACCGGCGCATCCCCCTTAAGAAAATCGCATCATTTGCACAACGCCATCTATCGAGTAAGTACTCACTGGTAAACTCAAACTCTTCGTTCCAAGCCAAGAGCCAAGTAGTAATAACTTTTGATTGAGTGGACAGATTCTCAAGATACGGACTATGACTATATTCTCAATCCCTTAACGCTCTTGAAGAGAGTCCCGCAAAAATGTCAATAATAAGTGAATTTTAAAATCAAGCGGGTAAAGAAGGATTTTTACCCTCATGAGGGATGATTTTAGAAAAACGTAACTCTTTGTTAGTTACAAAAAGCATAAATTTTCACAGCCCTAAGTAAAAAAAAAACCGGCCAAGTGCGTGTCGAACCATGCACAATGAAGGGTTCCGTAGTTGGGATGAATTAATTTATCAAACAAACTTTCGCAAAGTTTTATTGTTATTACGTCTATGGACGTTTACTGTCCCTCAAAGTGTTAACATTGTAGCTAAAAAACTTGTTGTCGCATACAGAATGTTTGGGTTTTTGCAACTGCACATGTAAGTTGGTCGATTAAAAGTTTTTGAGCTAAGTCGCGGAAAGACAGACAGACAGACGGACATGGCGAAACTATAAAGCTTCCTTGTTGACTACGGAACTCTAAAAATGATAGGTTTCCCATAAAAACTTTCACCCCCCCCCCCTTAACTTTGTTTTTGAGAAAATAATTGCCTATGTTCTTCCCCGGGATGCCATCTATCTCTTTACCAAATTTGATCGATATCCGTTCAGTGGATCAGGCGTGAAAAGGTAACATACAGAATTACTGACGGACAGACAGACAGAGTTACTATCGAATTTATACTTTTAAGCATCGATTAGTATGGATTATGTGTTCAATTCAAAATGAGCCAAATGCTCGATAATTATGAATTCGGCGAAAGTCATTCTTCTACGGAGACTCTTAACACCGCGATTCAGAAAATGACGTTAAATGAACAACGCCATCTATCGAGCACGAAGTGATACTGTCAAAATATATGGGAAAACGTTCGAACACTCTGCAAGCTATGTAGAAAAGACTGTTTTTAGGGTTCCATGACTGACTTGACCTGACTTGACTTGACTTGACCTGACTTGACCTGACTTAACCTGACTTGACCTGACTTGACCTGACTTGACCTGACTTGACCTGACTTGACCTGACTTGACCTAACTTGACCTAACTTGATTTGGATTGAGTTGAGTTAACCTTGAGCAGGTATATTTTATCGCAGTAGGTACATTGGTAGTTGAAAGACAAGTAGATTACGTTCCTTGCTAAAGTGAGTAATTAATGCACTCGTGTTAATTTAGTAAGCGCATTCGTGCCTTAATTACTCACTTTTTGCTCGATGTAACAATCTAAAATTTTTAAGAAATTAAAATTTATCACCGTAAATTCACAATGTATCGCGTTATGTTTCCGCGCGAAGTATGTGAACATATGATGATTATGATCGTGTGTTACACACGTTCTCACAAACCTACCTGATTTTACGCTAGTGTCATTTTACGTCAATAGATGTCGTTACGTGTATCTACATTACGTACCTAATGAAAATTTCTTCTTGAATACTTTAAACTCTTATATCTTTGGATATTTTGAAGCGATTGCTATGAAACAAAGACCAAAAGAAACATCGAGTTACACACAATATTTGAGTTTATAAGTTAACCATATTGATTTCGTACTTATTACGTGATACTGGAACAATCAAACAAACGAACAGACAAACAGACAAACAGACAAAAATTCCAAAAATGGTAGAAATGGCATCTGTTGCTTATTCTTGGACACTCCACCTACGTTTTTTTTTTTTTTTTAATTGTACAGAAACGCCTCGTCTACAGATTTATTATATGTATAGATTCCCGTAACAAATAATGCTTTACAGAATTATGATCATTAAAATCAGCAATAAAACTAACACGTCCTGATTTCATTAAATAGTCACTCAATAGGATTACATGAACTTAGAGAGTTATATGGCTGTTTCTAATTTTGTAAATCCATATTTGTTACGTTTGCGAATCATATTTTAATCAACATACAACTTGATACTGACCTGCAAATTGCTAAACAAAATTTGTATTTCCTTACCTTGGCGCATCCCCCTTAATATTTGCACGTTTCACACATTTACACTCGATATTTACATAACAATCATACGGCTACTCTGAAGCTTTCGCCTTAATAGCAATTGGCTTGTCCCAATAATTTGGTACTTGTAACATAACTTGTAAATTGTACCTACTGTACTGTTTTCTCCTTCGGGAAATACAAGCGTGATACTATCTTATGTAACATTAGTTTCTCACCGGATAATATTGCACGACACATTCTGTCGTGCAATATAGCTGACAGTTAACGTAGCTTGGCTCTGTACATTCCATTGACCATCACGACTGATTACGGCAGTCTAGCTGGCTTGTCCATTATCTGTCTAGCAGCTATTGGTATTGGCCTAATATCACGGTTAATATTCTATGTGAATGTTAGCCTCTATGTCTGTGTGTGTGGCGAAACTGTGGATCCAATTCTGATGAAGAGCAGAATTAGCTCGGTATCTGGATATCGACTTCTAATTCGAGAACTGTAATTTTTTACATTATATTTTAAGTTTTCTACAAATATAATAATAATAAAAAGTTTTAAACGAAAAAAAAACACAATATAGTGAAAAAGTTCTTTAATTTCATAATGAAGACCGATTGGAGAGTTCCGGATCATATTTTTCTTTCAAAAATTTAAAACATCAAACATGATAAGACGGTATTTTGCATACTTTCAATTTCTCAACATTTAAAAATTGTGTGTTAAACTTGGATGAGGTAAAACTAAGATTATAACTTTATAATGGCTTTCTGAACTTATATTGCTGGATTAAGCCCAAGTACTTACCTCCCGAGGCGTATTCTGTTTAGATAAACAATAATTTGAAACATATAGATAATGGGTTGGTTTGGTATGGTGACGCTCTTCAGAAAGGTCAGGTGCGTAGTACTCGCAACCGACGGCGGCGTGCGTGTATGAACGTAAACGAAGCAAAAAGAGTATGTAAGACTCGTAGCAGGTGGCGTTCTGTAGTTTCTGCCTACCCCCCATGGGAAGAAGGCGTGAGTTTTTGTATATGTTTATTGGGTAAGACAAGAATATATTCGAGTTGGGATTAAAAACGTGACAGCTGTGCCACAAGAGAAATGTTCTAGAAAATTAGAACATGTATCATGGCGGTTCCGGTTTTACCTACTTTTCATTGTAGGTCCTGAATTTTATTATCATTCCAATTTATTTGGAGTCAGTGCAGCATGTTGTCGTCTTCAAAGAGGGTAAAAAATACCCTTTTTCTAGTTATATTATTTTTTGCAAAGTGTGTATAAACAATTAATTATTGCACATTCAAAAGAAAAGGATTATAATTATGTACCTAGTAATCCACATAATGATGACGTCGAAAGACAGCCAATTAGGTACCTCACGGCCCTGGGTAAGTAAATACGTGTACCTATGTTAAATTATTCATTATCAATTTCAATTTCATTTATTAATTTCCTATCACAAATGTTGATTTGTACAGGGGGCTTAAAACAGTCACTATGGCAGAATCATAATAGGAAAATATTATGAATCATCGTAAAATGTCACAAACAGACGATTCATAATATGATCTGTGTGCGATTTATATTAGGTCTTTACCTATGAAATTGCCGTTCTGCAGTACTGGCCATTTCAAATCAAAATAATTTTTGTTTGGCTAAGAATTCTAATTTCAAATTAATTTTATTTTAAAAACATGGATTTTTTTTTCCAAAAGTAGTCATTTCTTTATTGATTAGTGTTACATTTTCATCGCATTTCAATCTTTCATCATGGATACGTTAAAAATTCGAGTAATTATGGAATATGAGTACCGTCGTGGCAGCAACGCGGCACAAGCGGCACGCAACATCAACGACGTTTACGGAGCTAACACTACAAACCAACGCACCACCTGTTATTGGTTTGCTCGCTTCCGTTCTGGAAATTTCGACCTGAAAAATGAACCTCGCGGTCGTCCGAAGACTTTGGTCGACAATGACGAATTAAAGGCGATTGTGGAAGCTGATGATACACAATCTACGGCTGAATTAGCAGCAGCTTTCGACGTTAGCGTCAAAACAATATTGGTCCATTTGCGTCAAATTGGCAAGGTAAAAAAGCTTGACAAATGGGTGCCCCACGAACTCAATGATCGCCAGCGCGAAGTACGCGTCGAGACGTGCCTTGCACTGCTCAACAGACACACAAATGAAGGAATTTTGAACCGCATTGTTACCTGCGATGAAAAATGGATTCTGTTTGATAACCGCAAGCGCTCAGCAAGTTGGTTGGATCCTGGTTCAGCACCTAAACAATGCCCTAAACGAAAACTTACCCCTAGAAAAGTGATGGTCACTGTTTGGTGGTCTAGCGCCGGTGTGATTCATCACAGCTTCTTACCAAACGGGGTGAGCATTACTGCAGATGTGTACTGTGAAGAACTGAACACAATGATGGAGAAGCTGGCGCATCTCCAACCAGCATTGGTCAATCGCTCGTCTCCGCTGCTCCTGCACGACAACGCGCGACCTCATACTGCACAGCAGACGGTCTCCAAGTTGCAAGAACTGGGGTTGGAAGCTCTCCGTCATCCGCCCTACTCACCAGACCTTGCGCCTACAGACTACTACTTTTTCCAGAATTTGGATAACTTCTTGGCGGGAAAAAAATTCAATACCCGAGAGGCAGTACAAAATGCCTTTGAAGAATTTGTTGCCTCCCGTCCAGCTGATTTCTTTAAGAAGGGCATCAATAAACTGCCACTGCGATGGCAAAGATGCATTGATTGCATGGGTGATTACTTCGATTAATACAAATAAAAAATTCATGAAAAAAATTCGTTTAAATTTTTTCATACAAAACGGCAATTTCATAGGTAAAGACCTATTATTACGAAATAATTCATCCATTTGACAGTTTTCTATGGAGATTCGTAAAATGGTCCACATAATAAGTATTGCTTTTGTGTCAAATTAGAGGAATTGCTAATGGCAGCTGGAAATTTAGGAAATTAAATGCTTTTAGAGCTAATGTGACCGTTTTAGGCCCACAGGTGCTTAAACTAAAAAGTTGGGTTAACATTTGTGAGAGGAGACATAAAATACCTGTAACCAATCATAGTCTGATTGAATAATTTAACATACATATGTTTTCTTTGGAGCCACGAGTTATATTAGCACGTGCCTAAAATACTCGTGTAAAATTTAATGTTTAATCATAACTTAAACCACATTATTTATGTGAAAGTTTATGTTCTATATAAAATTATACACACACTAACTATAAATATTCACACTAGACTCTAAGTAAAATGGTTGTTTACATGCTTATTATTCATAAAATATGCATTAAATATTAAAATTACTCTAGAGAATATAATATACATAACACAACTAACTATTTACATTACGTACTAAATTAAATGACTGATTAAAATGAACTATACTATGTATACTATAATATAATTGTAAAACACTAAACAAAATTACACTTATGTACCTTAGGAAAAAATTTCACATAAGTGGGTAATCCTAGCGTTTGAAATTCAATCTTGGTAATGATTTTATATGTTCCGTTATTCCATCGAGTAGTAATCCGTCACTGTTTGCAATGCCATCATCTGCATAAATCTGCCTAACCTTTTCCCAACAATGTTGGGGTCAGCTTCCAGTCGAACCAGATTCAGCCAATATTTATTTATAGCCAGTATTTTACATGGAGCTACTGCCTATCTGACCTCCACACCGTAGTTACTGGGTAACACGATACCCCTCCGTCACTGTTTACAATATACGTACCTACATAGTCAAAATCAAAATTCATATCAAACTGATTAAAAAATCTCAGAATCAGCACTTTTCGAACGTCAAAATTACATAAGACAGTCCCCCAAAACGTCCGCCCTTTACCACCTCCTAGTGCTTTAGCTGGGAATAAAAAGTGGCGCAACAAACTCCCCAGCAATAGTCACATAAGTATATATCCGCCATTGTACACAAGGACCATAAGCTCGTGTATGGTAGGTACCTACCTAAGTGTGCAATGAAATGAGCACCAACATCCGATTATGAGCTTAAGAGCGATGCATGCAGCATTCACAAAGTTGTACATAACATCTCGCCTGTCTTATCCCTCGAATGGGGTAAGCAGGGGTGAACCTACATGGCATACCCCACATTTCACCAGTTGTTTAAGCTTTATGTTATAGGGGATACTATTGCAATAAACTGAGCACAAATCCAGACTGCTGCTGAGAAATACTAACCATTTAAGAAGAAAAACCCGTTAACGTTTTGCTCGACTTGGGAATTAATCCTAGGTCCCGATGCCACCAGAGCAACGAAGCATTGAAAGTTGTAAATCCACACAAACATAATACCTATACCATCAGGCCTGTATTCCCCGTAGGCGCGGGGTTGCCGACGGTGAGCAATGGGTAGCTTGCCGTCCGATAAGGACCAGGTCCAAGTCGATGGCGCGTTGTGTTCCACGCGCGCCTCAAAGAGATGTCAGCACAACTGACGGGGACCACTAGGGCGGATGCATGCCGGGGTCGCAGGAAAGTCCGAAAGGGATACCGTGGCCTCTGGCAACAGGCAAATGAAGGAACACGGGTGGGTTTTAGTCAGTAAGAGTCCGACACGCCGTCCCGTTCCGCCCAGAGTGGGAAAAGTTATTAGATAATTTCCATGGACAGGCCTGTTTTCCCCGAAGGGTAAGGCACATATAAAAATCCTCTGCTGTCCTGTAAACAAAATGTGTATATTTGTGTTCCGTACCCTAACTCCTATAAGTTCGGTTGTCTGCCTGTCAAGACCCTTTTCTCAGACGGCTGGCCATTTTAAATTAAAATTAAAAACATTCACATTTATCTTAGATTTTTTTACAGCGAAGCCTGAATGCTATGGATGCTTTCAACTCTTCTCTAATTCATTTTATTTAATAAGAACACCAACAGCATAGGTACATTCAGCATTGATTTACAATAGTACTTGCTGAGTATTACTGCTCATGTATACACAAATTATAGGTACAAACATTTAGCACCACAAACAAAAAAGTGTTGTTTATACAAATATTTTAAACGCGAACAACTAAATCAGACAGATATGCGAGCACCGACTAATATTTCAACTCCTAAAAGTTAGAATGAATGGCTGAATGTGACTCATACCAGTTTTTACGCAACATTGTATTTTTAAAACAATACCTTTCGTGTTTTTTGACCCGGGAAACAAAAGATGAAAGTACCAAAACAGAGCTGGGTGAGAATTCTGATAGATTTCTAGTCTCAATAAACACAATAGGAATTGAATACACTTCGCACATTGATCTATTGCTATACAATTCTATTCAAAGTGATTGGTTGTCCATCAATGGACGTTGGTGGACACCAATGGTCCATTGTGTATAGGCCACAGGAGTATCGATTCAACACACGGCATTTTATCCCGTTCTATAAGGAAAATGTATGAAAAGAAAATGTGATATTTTTAGACACAGTTGTACACAGCTGTTGACATTTTTTATTCATGTTTGTTTAAATATAATTTTTAAAATTTGCTCAAGTGCACGTCTTTAGTCAAAAAAATCTTAAAGAATCAATGTAGGTCCGCTCAGCTGTTGATTGGCCTTTAGAAGGCCGATAACAATTAAAATTCTATTGTGTCTCGTTAGTGACAGCTGGATGTTTATATCATGCAAAAAAATAATATTTAAGGAAATGATGTTTTCCACGTCTCGTGGATTATAACATGTACTTATATAAATGCCAAAAAAATTGATATTTCTCCGTCTTTCCTCATATACAAAGATACAGTACCTACACAAAACCGCACCCTATAAGGAAAACACCGAATAAAAATGATACTTTTTATTTTCCGAGCTTTGACAGCTAAATTAGGTTGAAAAGTAGTCTTAACGAAACCAAAAAGCTCAGGAACGAAATTAGTTATAAAAAAAACATACAAAGCTAGTTTTGTATATAAATCACGACAGACAGGTAAGTAATAAGTAAGTATATAAAAATCCTATAATAAATCAGAAAGGTTCATAGGTGTTTGATGTTCCCTGATTGATCTCTTTTCTACTATTACTTTTTTACGCTGTGAACCAATCAAAGATAATAATTATACCTACCCATTAATTGTATCTATTGGTAGTCTCTTTAAAACACTGTTCCAAGTTCTTAAATCAATCGCCAATAGCAATTGCAAACACTTTTCCGTATAATTATAAAATTAACGTAGACTACGGATGAAAATATAATGTTTTTGAAAAACTTTCCAATGGAAATCTGGTTTTGTCTAATCCTAAAATAATTGTTGGAACTGAGACCTTAAAAAAAATAAAAAAAGTTTTTATTGTTTGTCATACAACTATTCTACAGCACAAAATTGAGGATTTTTGAGAAACGTATGTTACTTACATAGACACTCTATTCACCACACAATCCCATAAGGAAAAACATTAAAAAGAAAAGTGATACTTTTTATTCTGAAAGCTCTACAGCTAAATCAGACTCCGAGACTACGACCAAATATATTAGCCTGGAATAACAGCCAAGAGTTATGGAAAATGTATGCAACTCCCCCAATGCATGGGTACGGCTTAATGTCTTTAGTTACAGTCAGTATGGCGTTGCTTTATTGTTATGGGGGTCCCTCACTTCGGGTTAATCAAAGTAATTGTTTTGTTCGTTATCTGTTTTCTAGCGATAAATTGGAGAGTTGTTTTTGATGTTTAGTTAATGAAATCTGATAAGTTTAATTGTGTTTGATCGATTTGTTGTGTTATAGGGTGGTTAGTAGTAGGGTGCAAATGGTGTGATAAGCTGGTAGATGAAAAAAAGATTTGTCCTTGTATTTGTGTCCTTATATAGTCGGTAAATAAGTACAGTACGACAAGTCTTAGATGTAGCATCGGCAAAATTCGTAAAACCGATCATCATCCGAACTGTGTGCGCCTTCAAAATCTCCAATCTTTATTATTGCTTTACGTGAAAATGATCTTTACGCAAACGCAATAACTTGTAAAGTCGTATATCTATATATCTTTCAAATACAATCGTAGAATTGAAATACATGAATGCTTTTGAAATTTATGCTACATCTAAGTTGTGTCGTACTGTACGTGGACTGCGTACTGGATGTTTGACATTATTAAAATGGCCACTCCAAACATTTTAAACCTTAATAACTCTTCATAATATAGGTAATCCCTAAAAATAATGTAAACAGCTCCAAATATCTTAAAAGCTTAAAATGATAAACAACCCGTAAATTCAACCCTCCATTTAAAAAGCGCATCAAAAGTTATGCCCGTAAATCTGCGAAACTATCTGATACCAGCACGTGCGGCGTCCAGGTCGTTACGAAACTGATAATTAATCACGAAGACATAAAGTTTTCCACCCTAAAGGGCTTGTTTTCAAGCCGACGAACTAAATAGTACTAAATTGAGTTTTGATTAAGCTAAAACGGGCCTGACTCCACAGCGTAACCGCTGGCAATGGCACGTTGGGCGCCACTTGTAGGTACTATGTTGATTACACTGTAATTTTAATATGTAATCAAGTTACAAATTAATTCTTATGTGAGCGGAGTTTTAGGTGTAATTAACTTTATCCATCAATGTTTTGCTTGTGTAACTTTATGCTGAGATTCATTTTCGTCGTGAGGATGAAATTCAATGATCTCGCTTGGCGATTACGAATTAAATGCGACGTTGTTTTCGTTTCAACGAATTTTATCTCTATGTTCATTTCGTGTAGTTTATTATTCAAGTACCTACTACATATGTGTTGAAGAAGTCTCATATTAATGTGTCGATCTGAAAGCTGCTCGTAACAATTTGGAATTAAAAACGCGGTACATGCTAAAAGGGATTTAGAAACTTAATGCAAATGAATATGGGTATGAAGGTATACCTGCCTATTACCTACTTCTAACGCAAAAACTATATAGTTTCTTCGACATGTTTGTAGCTTGAACAAAAGGTTCATAACAGTTTAGAACTTTCCATCCATAGACGACATTTAACGTAACCAGGCCAGGCGCATCCCAAAGGAGAAAAATCATTTTGGGCTAAATTATGAAATTGCCGGCCAAATAAAAAAAATGATATATTCCGTTAGAACATGTTATTATCTTCACTTTTCACTATCAGACCAAATCTGTAGGGCAATTCCCTGCGCTGTTATACGATTTTGAAAAATACTGTTTTCAGTATGTTTTAGTTAAAATAATTAAAAGTAATCTAATTAAAGTAATAGCTTGTAGTAATAAAAAATTAAGAGAAAAACGTACTCTTTCGCAATATAATATTTTTTTTGTTTGGCCGGCTTTCACAATTATAGCCCAAAAATGTATGGACGGCGAATGATGTCCTTTTAGGTATGAAGCTACAAGTACGCGGCGGGCCAATTCAGTGGACGTTACGTAGTCAGAAGATATAATAGTTACGCGATAGAAAGAGATGCAATTTCTAGGTGAATATAAATTGGCGGTTATGTAGGTAATTAGGGCTGTGCGACCTGAATTGCACTTTATTGTGTCAATGTGTAAATGATTTTGCGGAGTGAATCTTCTGTACGTCTACTGTTATGTATTCTGTGACGTAACTAAGCGACAAACCAGTTTTCTTTTTCTCAAAGTTTTCTGATTTCGTTCGTTTCGCAGCTATAAAGTTTACACAGTGAGATGAAATAAAATACAAGGATTAGATATACACATCTGTGCTTACTTGTTTGTGTTGTACACCGAGCCGCACAAGTTTCGATCACGTACAAAGTACGATCAAGTACAAACTAAACGGTTTCTTGCGAGTTATACAGTTCTTCAATCTGTGAGGAGCGTGCGATAACGCATTTAATGTTCAACGCGGAAAATTCATTTTACTTTGACGCTTTATGCTTGCTTTATTCAGTGCCACTTTATTTCAGTGAGTTCGCGGGTACAATTGAGCTGAAACAGTAATTTTGTAATTTAGATATTAGTTGCCTTAGCGTGTTAGTTTTGCGTACATGTATCGTGAACTGTGTAGTACTTGTATGTGATAAAAAGTCGACGAACTTGTTTACGAAGCAGCTGATGTACAAAATCAGAAGTTCAGCAAGACAGCTGTTACCTATAGATATTCTGAATTCCTCAAGAAAAACAAGGTCTGAAACAGAATACAAATGTTAGACGTTACCTATACTATCAGCATTCCGAAATGATGTAACAGCAAAAGTTGTGAAACTTTCAGCAGAGAGGCGTTGAACACCTAATGGAGTGATATTTATTATATTTCGGATTCATTGAAGCGAATAAAGTCAAAATTATGGATATTTTTGCAAGATAATTTAGATCCAAGTTCAAGTAACACGAACTTTGCCAATAAACTGGAAGTTCTTTCGAAATTTAAATTGTAATCATTGTTAAATTCTCTTTTAGAATGAGGTAAATTAGTATCATCATTATCTCTATTAATTTAATTTGGTTCTGCGGAACCTTTCACAGAGGAATATCATAACGAATACTAAAATTCCTTTAAATTATTTTTTATCTGGAACCGCTTCATGAATGAAACGGTTCTACTTTGAAAATCATTATGAAAATGTACCCAGTAAAATACTTCCAAGGGTTTGTTATACACGTGTCAATTTTGAAAGCTTTCAACATTGACACGTATCAAAACAGCTTTAAGAAAAAGTGTTACATACATTAACCCGAAAATGTCCATTACTATAAACCTTTCCGCAGATGGCTACAACTAACGACCCGAGGCGAATATTCTATTATCACCACGTTTTCCAGGCGGATTTGTGATCGCAGTATGGTGTTATTAATAAGCAGGTTGATACTGCCCGAAACGTCGCGTTTTACGAGTCCCATGGGAGGCGCTCCCGCCACAAGCGAAACTATACGGAGCCTGAAATATAATCTTCAATGGAATTAATTTCATACGCGTCGTGTTTTTACATCGTTTCTGGGGGTGCGGGCATCAATCACTCAGCCGGTAACCGCGTTACGTCACCGCTAATTGTGATCCCGTTCCTCCGAAACGAATGGTTATCGGCACTCGTCCGCGATCGATCGTCCTCGCCGTTCGCGACTCGCTTTTCTTCCCACTTTGTCAGCTTTACATTGAAGTACGAATTCCCTTGGAGCTGTCGCTAGGTGGTATAAACGCGGCGATAGGAGAGCTGCGATGCCGGCGCGCTGTTGAAGTGCGGTAGGGTTGTGGGTGAGGGACCTACGGGAAAGTAGGTCGGGCCGGCGACTCCCCCCCGCCCCCGTCTCTCTCCCGTCTCCACCCGGTGTTGTCGCTTTCACTGCGTCCGCTCGGGATAAAGCCTAATTTTATTGCGTTGCGTTCGATCGTGTCTTTTACTTGCGGTCGGTTGTTTGATATTAATGAATCGGATGATCTAATGCGTGTGGGTTGGTATTGTATTTTCGTCCGTTTTCGCTAATTAGTCACCAGTAACCTAAATAAACGCCATTTCATGTTGGTAAATATAATTTCTGTGCAGACGGATGTTATTTTTGGATCATCCCAGCCCTTTTTTAATTATGATAGCGTCGCCGTCTAACCTAATTTGATGCGGCTGTATTGTAGTGCTGCACAGCAACAAAATTCATCATCGTATCTCCCCATACCATCAAACGGAGCCATTAACTACTCACAGAAACTTACAGAACCTCATTACGCGTTCGCAGTTTTCGCTATAATGTTTACCTGCGGTTTCTCTTTATACCTACGCTCAACGCTTGTTTATTACAGCAAATAGGAGTATGCATTAACCTATATACACTATGAGCTGAGAATGCGTCCACACTGTTTTCAATGGCCTGCATTTTAAATGTCGCAGTTTTCTGCAGTCATGAATCACGCGTTGACAAGAGCCGTGGGAGTTTGCCCGCGTTGTAAATTGGTAGTAGTCAGGTATAGT
The DNA here is from genome assembly GCA_948473465.1 of Lithophane ornitopus. Lineage (NCBI taxonomy): Eukaryota > Metazoa > Arthropoda > Insecta > Lepidoptera > Noctuidae > Lithophane > Lithophane ornitopus. Next base: position 11,090,770 of record OX419622.1, on the reverse strand, counting down.
CGCATGATATATTCGTGGCCACCGTGCTTTTTTGCTGATGCCAGGCATGAAATTTTTATGGCTAGAAAGTCTCGCAATTTTGTTCTCGTTTTAATATATCCTGTGATAGGTGCTCGTATATTTCATTCTGACGTTTTCCTATTCGTTGGTACGCGCTCATTTTTCTAAACTTCGTGCCCAAGATTGCAATGTCTAAGTAGATAGTGTGATATTGCATTGAAGAGCGCGAGAATTTCCACCGAGCGGTGTAATGACACTTTTATCAAAGGCGTTTTTCGTGCTCTAAAAGATAAATGATATTGATGTGATAAATGATGGAGGTGAAAGCTATTGGCGTTAGTATATCTTTGTAAAGAATGTAAAATATCATGATAAGAACACGTTTTGAGATCAGTATTGAATAGAAATCTAATCAAAATTGAATCAGCTATCTTAGAAAAAAACACTGTTCGATTTTATGTTGATTTTGAATCCCCTTATGAAATTAGGATGACGCGTCGTGAATTTACGATATTAATATTTACTCAAAAAGGTACGGATTGACAGCGTAGTTAATTATGAGCCTCAATATGCGAAAGTGGACTTAATCAATCAATCAGTCGAGCTTATCGCTGTCCGAATTTGGACGCAGGTTGGTTCTAAAATAGGGTGTTAAATGCCCACCGGCCCAGCGGCTATGGAGCTTAATTATTTGGAAAAGCCATCTTCAGTTAGCAATCTAAAGATTAAGATAATATCTTAGCTAAAGAACAGCATTGCCATTCGATGTACAATGCTAGTCTTTTGGACCCGCTACCAGGTGATACTTTCTTTTAGTTTGGGTATTTTTTTTTCTTATTTTGCTGGTACATATTTGGCAAGTCAATGACCTTGTGGGCGTTATTTCAACTCAAACCCAAGTTTTATTGATGACTGACGCCGACTCATTTGACACATTTTACGACTAGATTTTTATCGTCATACTTTACTTACAGCGTGATTATATTCTACCTATTACAGGCCAAGGGAAGTTATGGGTTTTACTCCTCAGTTTATGGTTTATGGAATCAAAAGTTACATTTCGATAAAAATCTCTCGTTTTCCCGTTTGGTTAATGTGAATCAAAAGTTATGATCTTACCAAAAGTGAAAATGGAACGAATAATTTAACATTCATTTGTTTAAAAAGATACGGAATTTTAGGTTCTCCGGCCACACAGTTTATGTATTAACGAAGCCACATGGCTTCCTATCACAGAGGGCTTAAAGGAAGATGTTATATTAGGAAGAAAAAACAATTACAAAGCGTTTTTTATGTAGAGTAAGCATTGTCGCGTCGTTAAAAATGAAATGTGTTTCCTTTAACATGGTTGCAAAGTGCTATTAAATTTATACGAGAGAGTGTTTCGATGGTCCATATAGCTTTGTAACGACTTCCTTTGATGCTTGGTACTTGTATAGTACTATAAGTTTGTAATTTTACATTGTGTTGTAAAAAGTTCAGGCGTTACACAGTAGCCGAGCCAAAATGTACGCTGAACGACTTACGACCCTCCGCTTATTGGCCAAGCGCCCTTATTTTGCAATAATCCATCTAACATTATAAATGCGAAAGTGATTTTTTTTGTTGGTTTTTTTGTTACGCTTTCACGCCAAAATGGCTGAACGGCTTTAGGTAAACATTTAACACAGAGGTAGACAATGACCTGGAATAGAAAAGAGGATACTTTTTATCCCGATATTTCCACGGGATCGAGACTTACGCGGGTGAAACACTGGGGCGCAGCTGCTAACCAATATTTTCGTCAAGACTTGAAGAATATATTTCAAAGGGGAAACTACGAACATGGCTAATCCTATAAGGAAATACCTAACAGAAACAAGAACACCAGACGAAAGAACAAAAAGGCCATTTACTTTGAAAGAATTAAAGTAAAAGGTCGTAGGTAGGTACGCCCGAGTCTACTTTATCAATTTTATTTATGCTACACTTGATATATAACTTTACTGAATTTAAAAAGGAGCGGAGAGCGTTCTGCCTCCCCGCGGCGTTACATGGGGCATAAATCGTGCGCTGTCCCCCGCGCCCGCCATTTTAAATAGGCGTCATTCAACTCATTTGACGTGTAATTATTTTCATTTCGCAGCTCGGTTTCCGAACGTGACCCGCTCGCGGCCGCTTCAACGACATTTTTGTCACTGACAATCCTAATTTATGTTTTGTTCTTTTAATTAATTCGAATTTTTCTTGCCAGCCAGCAGTCTTGTAGATCTTTTTATAGCTAACATTTGTTAGGTTGGATGTCGTTAAGATACCGTTGTGCAAAGACGGAAGCCTCTTTTATTCTACTTATCAGTACAATGGGACTAGGTTAATTACTTCGTATTTATTGATGGGGAAATAAATATGTTCGAGGACACGAGATGTTTGGACAATGGACAATCCTATGTTACAAAAGTGCCTACTGAAATTCCATGGTTTGGTTGTTGTCTAATGTTAACGAACTATTTATGTTGTATAAACCATTTTGCCCCTGAAACCTGATATCTGGGAATTCTATTTTCTAGATCTATCAACAGTTATAACAGATGTCTTATGATTACAGAAACCTACTTGCATATTCATAATAACATATCTTATTATATCGCTGACTACCTTGATTTCTTCCATCATTTTTCAGTCCTCGTATGCTTCAATCAGACTTCCTTCAAATTTACGACATCTAGACTTATTTAACGCGTTGAGAAATCGATACGTATTTTATAGCCGTCTTATCTTATAACTCAAGGGAATGGCATTTTTAAGTCTGAGAACACGATTACATTAAGCTCCTACGCGGTAAGCACTTGGAAATAGAACTACTTATCGAAATTTGAATTATGTAAAACTAGGAATTTTTTGTCGCGTTATAAATTGCGGCGGTTAGCGTGTGGTTTAACGGATTGTAGGTTGAAGATACTTTTGAAATAGTGAGAATTCTAAATTGACGTTTTTTTCGTCTCCAAAAGACGGTTTTCTAATCGGCAAAAGCTGCCTTATCCCTTAGCCCAGATACTTATGCGTACCCAGATACTGCATACCTAAAGAAAAGTGCTTTATTTCCCACTCTCATACACACTAATTGCGTCGCCGTATACATACAGACTCAAATTAAATTATCTAGCGAAACTCCGCAGAAGTGTTGGGTTTCGATACCTAATTAACACGAAAAAAATAATGAATTGATTTTGTTTTTGTGTCTAAGTGCGCTGGTGGTTTTAGTACTTATTTGAAGTATGAGTTGAGTTAAACTGGTTAATTTTTTTGTTTTATCGTATTTATACCAATCATATCCATACCAATCATGTCTGTGAAGTTAAAGTACACAAAAAAATAAATGTTTTTTAAACTGATATTTTCAATTGAAAACAAAAACTGTGGTTGATGCCCCAAAAAAAACTCATGAAATTAATTTCTGTTTTGTTTGATTATGTTTAGATATCGATATCCATCATTTCTTCGGAGTTTTGCTAGCTAAGTTAATTTGACCCTGCATATTAATGGTTTTATACAAAGTCAGTTAAGGACTTGTTTTTGTTCCTTGGGGAAATCCGCAAAAATACACTATGTCTTGGGAGAACGGAGGGATATGTCGGATTCCACCGACTAAGACCCCACTGTTGCTAATAATATGAGTCGAGGGCTCGGTACCGTACATTCGCCGCAACCCCGACTGGATCAGTAAGGAAACTCATACAAGCATACCTACCTACTACACATCTGCAACATTTTTACACCTTTCCTAAATGTTACGTAGTTAGGTACTGATTGTGGTTAAGTGACCTCGTTGATGCCTAAAAGTGCCTCGTTTGCTGTTTCCACCTCATTTGTTGACTTCAATGTATTTACTTATAGCTCACTACCTGCTGTATCGTCCTGAACAGTTCATTTCATTTTTTTGTGTAGGTGTATCAGCAACTGTCTGCCGGTAAAGGAAAATATCGCAGAAAATCCTGGTATTTTAATGGGAAGTAGTGAGCAAGTGTTAAATATTAGTGCGAGCTAAACGGAATGACAGAGTTGTCGAATATTACAGGTGGCACAGTAATGCTATTCAAATTCCTCATGCTTTAAGAGCCTGACACTTGGAAGGGTTAACCGCCACCCCATATAAATCAGACCAGTTTTTAACCATATCTAAATCCTGGTTTGGCTCCTCAATGGCTTCGGAAATGCTGTCAACACTTGCCTGGCAGTAAAGCTGCAAATCGTCAGCATAAAATGTGGTTGTTATTTTGGTATATTGTGGAGTCTTACGACTTCCACGCGAAAGAAGTCGCGGGCAGATGCTAGAATAGAATATAACAACCGCTGATACTTAGGTTTTACAGTAAAGCATAGAATTTTATCAGCCGCTTTTCCATCCACAGTCGTAAAAAAAGAGTTAAGGAAAGGTTTACAGCTACACTATTAACTACATACCTAGTGCGTTTACTAACTTTTAGTCCACCGCCCCGCGTTTTCTTTCACGATGTCGGATTGGATCGACGTGGATGTGAATTGGTAATAAAGTGTTTTGATTCCATAAAAGGCCGCACGGTTCGATGTGTCAGATTAAGCTACGCTTACCGGGGTTGGTCCGTGGATGGGTGACCATCTTTACATACCGAGACTCCTCCGTGCCTTTTCCTTTGTTGCCTTCATTTGTTTGGGCCCTAATTACATCTTCATTGATCACGTTCTACATGCAAGCTAGCCCTAACATGTCCTAAATACCGTCCAACCGAGCAAAAACTGCTAGGTCATCATGTGGCAAAAAATATACTCAGAAATTCAATGAACAATGTATCGTGGCTAAGCGAGGGTACGAGGGGAACAAACTGGGACAGTTTTTGTGCACTTTCTAACTGTACCGAGTACTCCGTAATACGTGTTTTGTGACACAGCACAGGTACTTACGTGGGATAATGTCAATGTATGAGAGTTTTTTTGTAGTTGGTAAGTAGGTATGTTGTGATTACTTTCGCAAGCGGTTGGCCGACTCTTCACTAGTCCAGAGGGCTTCTTTTAGGGCAACGATTTCAGCATTGCCATCCAACGTGGTAATGCTGCCAGCCTTTTAGCCTCTTTTTTCAATTGACAACGATGCGGACGCTTTTTCTGATGCTCAATGAGCTCTTTCCTTTTTTATATACTTGTACATTATATACATGTATTTTAGTGTGTTAGCTTGTAAATTGTATAATTTAAGTAATTTCGGAAGGAACATAAGGAATGCCATTGAACTCACAACAATAATATCTATACTTATTGTTACGTCTCCAATATACAGTGCTATGGCAGCACTGTATAGCATATATATACACAAACTGTATAGTATACCGCATGCACAGTGTGCGACAAGTAAAGAAGAAAGAAAGGCAAACATAGGCATTCCTATGAAGATGACAAGTGAGGTATTTGTTGATGACAATTATAATAATGATGCATAGTTTGATAAACACCTGGATATTAAATATTAAAAAAAAACGGAAAGTAAACTGCTAGCAGGGCTGTTGATTTCAAAATATATAATTTTTTAAATGATATGGTTATTTTTAAATCAGATATTCGTTTCGACGCGTGCCTCACCTATATTCAATATAACTGACAAATGTGTCACTCATTTTCATGCGAATAATAAACGGCATTTTAACTTTGTTTCGATGTTTTCTTTATTTTTATGGTGTACATAATAAAGAACTACTATTCTATTCTCGATATAATGCAGAAATCCTATAAGATACCATGAAAGCACGATTTTAGTAGTTTTATAACTTTTTCACGTAATCCTGGGAGAGATATCGAAATTTTCGATTTTTGAGGGATTCCTGACTTTTCCCATAGATATCCCGTGAGAGTTGAATGAAACCCTTCTTTTTCAGATGACTTTCAATAGAACAAAATAAAATCAACGTGATCGTAAAATCAAGATTTAATAAAAGTACTCAGTGTTTGCGTTTTTATTAGTTTATTAAGGAAGGAGTGGTTGTCACGTTTTTGTCATGACCTCGGTTTTGCAACTGTACCATGTCGCACATTGGAGAAATAACCAATCATAATCCCCATAGCCTAGAACATCCAGGAAATTACCTTAACAGCGAACTTTGTTATCTCACGGCCACAACTTATAAACCCGAACATTGTGTATAATTCCAAATTGGTCGGTACTCCACAGTTCAATCAACTTACATATTATCTACTACAGAAAATTATATTTGATAATGTATTGTCTAATATTTTAATGAAATTACGTCATGCGACCGTTAGTAATCCATCACTATTTGGTTGACTGCTGCAATATTGTAACCTAATTTATTATTGTTGTGTATTTAGAACTGGCCGAAATTTCGTCCGAGTGTTCTATGTTTTGGTCAATTAATTTCGTAAAACCAATACTTACGTAGAATTTATTTATTTATTTTCTTTACCTATAATTTTGATTAGATTCTTGTGGTTCGTTGACAGCGTATCGCCCTTAGGTATACCCCTACTACACTTCTCGTTGCTATGCTAAGCGTCCCCTCGCTGGCGAGGAAGCGATTAGATATCACCGATTTTCTAGCTCAAGAAACGTTCAAAAGATTGTTGGGCCCGTATAAGTAAAACAGGTAGATATGTATATTAATAGTTTATCGCTGACTGTTCACACCACCTGCGGGTACTCGTTTGTCGCGCACATGAGCTAACAAAGAGAGTACTCGTTCAGCAATGTTCGCTTGGCGGGCAGAACACTCGCAGCTGACAGACTTACGCTTGGTACAGTCACGAGCAAAAATATGTTTACACTCAGCAAAATTCAATAACGATTTTCTCGTGGAATAACGATTGCAACTTTGAGATGATACCTATTTCATAATAATATGGGTTCCAAAATACTATGGTCCATATAACATAAAATTACAATCAATACATTAGGTGAAAATCACTTTTAAAAGTTGCTAAGAGTATATGTATTGGTGCTTGTGACTGTACATACGCACATCAGCGAGTATAATCGCTAGATTTTTTGACGTTTTTTCAACTAAACCCACAGCGGTTTTAGGAATTTTCTGAAACGTAATATTAAAATAACTCATTACTTCTTTGTATACGCTTAAAAGCTTTTTACAAGAAATGTGCATAAAAATTAAACTAACACAGAGTCTGTCATCAGATGTATTTTAATATTTACAACGGTTACGTAACTTTTATTTTAGCCTTTCGTTCCGGAAATGAAACAAAAAGTTACTTATGATGAATTACAAAAACGTCCTTTGACGGTCAATTCTCAGAAGAATTCCAACAAAGTTACTTCCGCCCCTGATTATTAAAATCACAGGTTTTTATAAAGTTTTCATTTCTGGCCGTTCCTAATGGAAACGACCTAGTTTTGCCTTCTATAAATTATAAAAATATTTTATTATAAGTTCACTTTTGGTACGAAGTGAGTTTTTTAGAATAATTTCATGCATTGCTTTTAATTAGAGACTTTATGACCTTTTTACGAATGTATGTACCTATAAGAACGACATACTCCAATCAACTAATAATGTTATGACAGACTGCAGGAATATAGCTCTTCGCGATAACAAGTGTGTTTTTCAGATCGCGCGTGGATCAGATCGAACGCTTACTACGTCGCTGGTGAGAACGATTACTCTTAAGGCGTGTTATGTGTAATGTAATTTATCTTGTAATGTAACGCGTAATCTGCTTGTGGACGCACTACGAGCATTACATGAAAGCTCAGGCTGGCACTCGCGCTGATCCATTAACCGTTCGTTTGTATGCCGTCCACACTCTTTGCGTTACATAACATTTTATTACATATACATTACATTATAGTTTAGACAAGTCTGTACAAGATTTTAGAAGCAAAACGTTGAAACTGAACAGTCCGTTCGTTTCATGTGTGTGTTCGCAACCAGTCCGGCTTATGATCACGATCATTTGTATCAGATTCGTCTGTTCAGTTTATTTCTCCATAAATTAAGTTGCATTATACAATTTCATTCAAAAGTGTTGTTGTGGTGCTGTTCCACAAACAATGGGACACTTAGGCTAAGCGTATGCTGAGATACAGGTGAAGCAGGTCCACGCAGCGCAGGGCAGAGCAGATTTTGTAATGCATGAACGTACTGACAGACGTACTCTGCGGCGCAGGCACGTATGACGCAGATAATGTGTCTGTCCTGTTATGCGTCTCGTTGTAGTGCCGGCACAGATTTCTGTGCGACGCGTGTAGGTTGTCACTTGTTTTTGAGAAATCTGCTCTGCCCTGCGCTGCGTGGACCTGTGTCACCTGGGCCTCAGCATATGCTGATTCATCATTTTGTTGCAATCGTCTATTGTTTGTACTCACGTCGTTGTAGACACGTTCGCGCTCGCGGCCTTCCCTGCAGAATCTGTACTGTGATGTGCTCACCTGCGTTTCAGCATACGCTTAGCCTTTATATCGTGTCATGCGTGTCCTGTCGTCTGCACGTTACAGAAACTGATGGAAGCTCGTGGGCCGAGTCCATATAGATGCCATCGACACGCTAATAAAAACATTTAAAAGAAGAGGATAAATCGATAAAGTTTTACAACCACAACCAAATTATTTTCAAATTCTATGTACTAAAAGCATCGAAGAGAAAGCAAAGTGCCGACTAAGTTATCCGATACCGATGATCGTGTAATCCGCTCTCAAATCGATTCAACCGTTACCATGCAGCATTTACTAACAGAACGGTTCCAGGAATGACTGCCGACGGCAACAGCTGAATATGTTCTGAAACATTTGAAGAGAATGTGAGCTTTAAGACATAACATAAAATATTACATATTTAATGTAGGTATAGGTGTTAGGTTTATGTCGGTACCTGGTTTTCTGTGTTGTTTGCTGTATCGTGTTATCCTGTAAGATTCAATGGATGTAATAAGTAATAATAAAAAATATAATTCAACCACTTAAATTATTTTACATGGAGCGACTGCCTATCTGACCTCCACAACCCAGTAACTGGGTAATACGATACCCCTTTGTGAGATTGGTTGTGAGACTTTCGGGCTTCTGACGACCCGTAACTACTGACAAAAGTCCATGAATGACAGCCGGGACGAACAGCTTAACGTGCTTGCCGAGCCACGGAGGAATCTCGGTATGTAAAGATGGTCCATCCACGGACCACCCCCGGCAAGTGTAGCTGATGGATCGACCCGTCATCATTCTCCTGCCCTTATCCCAATTTATTTGGGGTCGGCGCAACATGTCCCTTTCTTCCATACTTCTCTATTAGCCGTCTCGGTAGTCACCCCCTTTCTAGCCATATCATCTTTCACACAGTCCATCCATCGTTTCTTTGGTCTTCCCCTACTCTTATAGCCATCGACATTCATACCCAAAACTTTCCTCACGACATTTTCCTTATTCCTCCGCATCACGTGCCCATACCATGACAACCAATTTCCGCACAACTTTTCAGTCACCGGTGCCACTTTCAGACTTCCTCTTATGTACTAATTTCTTATTCTATCCATTCGTGTAACACCACACATCCCTCTTAACATTCTCATCTCAGCTGCATGCAATTGCATTTCATTCATCCCTTTTGTGGCCCAACATTCTGATCCATACTAGACAGCAGGTCTAACCATTGTTTTATATATCTTTCCCTTAAGTTTAAGGGGAATGCGGGATTCGCAGATTGTTCCCGTAACCTGCCGCCATTTCGTCCATCCAGTGTTAATTCTGTGGTGATGGATCGACCCGTACGACTGTTATTACTTAGCTTCAAGCTCCTTAGAGGCTTTTTTTATGGACAGTAATTCAATAATAAATACATTATTATAAATCTAACACTACAATACTAATAATATGTACAAGTATATAAAAAGTGGGGGAAAAAACCATTAAAGTGCATCAAAAATTCGTCCGCATCGCTATCAGCAGAAAAAGTGCCCAAAAGGCTGGCAGCATTGACACGTTGTATGGCAATGCTGATTCTTTGGCCGAAGAATAGGCCAGCCCTCTGGTCACGTGAAGAGTCGAACAACCACTTGGCGATGTCTTGATATAAAAAGCGGGCAGTCGGACCCCATGGCCCTAGCGTTTCAATGAGGTGATTAAAATTCTAGTCTAAACTTCCAAAAATATTCCCTTTGAAAATATTTTTGGGAACTAATATTAAAGTTTTGAGGTACCTAATAACTGAAAGGGTCTTCATTAACACATTCTTAAACAACATTGTTGGGATGTTTTAGGGGCAAATTAGTATGTTTATCTCTATGACAATGTTTGTGTTGGTTATAGGATTAAGTCTATTCGGGACGAATGTAAACGTACTGACAGATAGAACAAAATAAAAGAGCACTACGTACTACATGCGAGGGTCCTGGTATTGCAGATGTTCATTAACACTTGCAAAACGAGACGATTTGGCGAGAACTAAGCACCTATTCCTGCAGACAGTTTGAACATTTGCTAATCTTTTGTTCCCTAAATACCTAGCAATAAATCTACCACGAAAACCACGACAAAGTAGGCAAGAATTCAGTCACCCGAGTGTCACATCTACGCATAACGATGCCCAATCACGTAAGATGGTCACGCTCCACTATGCTCTCTAATGACTCCATTACGAAGCTACGACCGGCGACCAGTCGTCAAGCGATTACTCGTAATTGCTAGTTGTGCGATACACCTACTACCGAATTTTCTCGAGACAGATTCTCAAGCACTAAAAGATTACGTTTAATTCGTCTCAAAGTTATTCATGTCGTAAAACAAGGTTGAGTATTTGAGTAATTTCTAAGTGATTTAACAGAATTTATCGTCATTTTGATTAGCTTTTCGGAGAGTTGACAGTGAAATTTGAAAAGTTAGTATACTTTTACTACTTTTTTGTGTGATAAAGGTTAAAATTGCTGCCATTTTTGAACTCTTTCGGTTCAAGCGACTTAAAATTTTCGCTTTTTCTCTCCGTCTGTGTTGCTGAAACTTCAGCCAAGAGTTTGTTGCCCCCATTCACTTATGAGAAAAGGTACGTTCAATTTGATTTATTAGACGCACGAATATAAATAAAAGAGTAAACAAAACTTGGTTTGGGTAGAAATCTAGAAGAAGCAGCTCAAGCAGCCCATTAAAATGAAACTTTAACTCCACTGTTCTACGGCAAACTTCTTCAGCAAAACTATTATTTTTCCCCAAAAATAAACACACTACTGTATATTCATTGTCATTCCGCCATTGAAACGTATGACTCACTTAGACAGCAAACATGAACCTTAAAGCTGTCACATTACGTAAAAGCTTGCTAGCTCGACAAAGTAGATCTTGTGCAACTGTTACTGCGAAAAATGGAGTCATGTACATTGAATACCGACGGCGGTATATACCTAGATATATGCATAGAGCGTCTTCACTTGTTTTTCTCTGTCGGGTTGTTAGGTGGCAGGGTGCAGGGCGCATTGACCCCCACAACGCCAGTGTCGCTACCTACTCCAGTTGAATGTGAAAGCATTTTCTCAACGGACCGTGAGCGAACATATTATTATGAAACTGTTGTTGTTTTCTTTTGCAATTTGCTTTTACAGGTTGTTACGTCATGTCATGTGGGTTAGATGTGTGTTAAATTAAAATGGAGTACGACAACATGTTGTGTAAGAATTTTATAATTTTGTAGCTGAATTTTCGTTTAGATCCAATGAGCGGGTTTTGTTTATAAAAATGTCATGCAGCGGAAATTAAATAGTTTTTCATACTAGTTTCTAAATGGCCTGACAGAAGGTAATCTATGATACTAACATAGGCACCTACCTGCTTAGTAGTATAGGTAATCTTTTAAGTACATAATTAAGCAGTCATTCAAATATTTTGCTTTTAAACTGTCTAAAATTAATTTAAACAATTTGGCAGTTAGTCAAAACTATAAATTAGAAATGTCGCAAAGTAATTTAAATGTTTTATTTGTTTAGACATACTTTGATAATAATAAATGAATGCCTGCTTAGCTATAGTGCCCCAGCGGTTATAATGAAGTTTTATCAAAACCACTGTCTTATTACAGGAGTGAGAAATGTACCTACAGTTTACCTACTTCTATAGTTTTCCAAGTAAAATTCTGTTTTAATACTTTTAAAGAACCTACTACGAATTGGTTAATGAAAAAGATTAATAAAAAATGATGTTTTTTACCTTTCATGAGTTTAGGTTTAATCAATACTTATTTGTTTTTCTGTAAAATAAAATATTTCTGTTATCGAAGTGTTTCTGTTTTCTCTTTTATTTTACGAATATTATGACTGAACTAGTTTCTACCTACACTACCTGTAGGAACCGCCTTTTTGTAGACATTGAAATGTAATTTAGTCACTAGCTGCGCCCCGCATAAGTCTCGATCCCGTGGAAATATCGGGATAAAAAGTATCCTATTTATTATTCGAGGCTATATATAAACTATCTGTGTGCCAAATTTCATCCAAATCCGTTAAGTGGTTTTTGCGTGAAAGACTAACAAACATCCATCCATCCATCCTCACAAACTTTCGCGTTGATAATGTTAATATAGGTAAGATAATTTGCTGTGACAAGGCAATTATATTTATTTTTACCTAGTCTATACTATAAGGTAACCTAAGATAAATTATCTTCACCATGTCTCTTTTCGTGTTGGCAGATGACAGTAAATACTTATTTTCGGGCTCAGAATATTCCAGTTACCCTTGAACGACTTTACAAGTCTGTCAGCGAAAATTTTGATTTTATTTATTAACGAGCGACCCTCTCCTGTTTCACACGGTAAAAATATCGAGATTTCTGTGCTATATCTAAGTTGAATAACATACTATCACGCCTGCATTCCCCAAAGGTATAGGCAGAGGTACATTTCGCCGGTTCCTAATTTAATATTAATGTTTTATACACATTTACTTTCCAGAATAAATTCGCTACATGCTGGTGAAAACGGCATCAAAATTCACTGTGTAGTTTAGAAGCGGTCATACAAACAAACCTGAGAAATGACCTCGTTTTTAGGGTTCCGTACCCAAAGGGTAAAACGGGACCCTTTTACTAAGACTCCGCTGTCTGTCTGTCTGTCCGTCTGTCACCAGGCTGTATCTCATGAACCGTGATAGCTAGACAGTTGAAATTTTCACTGATGATGTATTTCTGTTGCCGCTATAACAACAAATACAAAAAAAAACAGAATAAAATAAATATTTAAGGGGGCTTACATACAACAAACGTGATTTTTTTGCCGGTTTTATAGGTAATGGTACGGAACCCTTCGTGTGCGAGTCCGACTCGCACTTGGCCGGTTTATTTTATACTTATGTATAGATATTCTGACGTCTATTCTTGATGTTTACCATCAAATTAATATAAAATTCAGAATCCATTAGGAAGATATAAAAAAGACGGACCTCAATTTTCCTTTTTCCCAAAACAATTTATACATTTTTATTATACAGCTTTTAGTAAAAGAAAATGTTTTTAAAAGATGTTATTAAATCAATATTTAACTTGTAAGTTCTTCTCGGAAGTTTTCTAGTAAATGGCCATTTCCAATGATTGGCTCTGAAACTATTGGCGAATTTGCCGCAAAGTGAATTTTTCTTTCGTTAGTTGAAAGTGTTCACTTTACTTTTAAAACGATTGGGACTGTTAGTAACTTTCATTCTTCGAGAGAGAAGTAGAACGTTTATCAACTTATGTAGTGTAAAAACTTATTACTTTATAAATCATTTATATAATACTAGCATCCGCCCGCGGCTTCGCTCGCGTGGTATGTCAATAAAAAGTAGCCTATGTCCTTCCCCGGGATGCCATCTATCTCCTTGCCAAATTTTTATTAAAATCCGTTCAGTCGTTTAGGCGTGAAAAGGTAACATACAGACAGACGGACAGAAAGGCAAACAGAGTTACTTTCGAATTTATAATATTAGTATGGATGTATGGATTTAGATCGAGGTGGCTGCGAAAAGGATGCCTGGAAGGATTTGTGGGAGGCCTTTGAAAATAAACATTTTATACGGCCATGCGGTTAAAGGAAACATCGTCAGGAAACCGGTATGTCCTAAAACAAAAAAATCGAAGATATGACGTGAAATTCACTGGGTCCACTGGGCCCCAATATTTGCTTATGTGATTATGGCGAACTCCCTCTCGCAGGGTCAGGAACAAGGCCTCTGTCTGTCTGTCCCAGGAGTGGGAACATTATAGGCTATAGTAATGCTTATCCATAATACATTTTATAGTTGACTGGTTAGATTTCGTTACTCTTTGAATGTTTTGTTTCTTATTGTGCGATATCGCCGACAAGATGCAAGAGAGTAGGCTGCCATGGGAACTTGGAGCTACAACATACCATTCCCAGTCCAAGACCAAGAGGCAGACCCAAAACAAGATGGAATGCTGTAGTAGGTACTAAAGGACATGAAAGAGTGTCAGGTATCCGAAAACGATGTCGAGGATAGAGCGAAGTGGAAGAGAAAGTCCAGAGGCCCAAGACAAAGTGACATTCTATCCGCGATAACGATGATGGAAAAGGCAAAAATGTATAGGACTGACATAAGCTATCGAAAAGCTTATGTCAATCTTATTGAAAGTCGTTGTAAAAGTACGAAACGCTTTCGAAGCGATTGTCACTTGTCTAGGCCCTCAGGGAGGCTGGCCCCACCACCATGTGCGATACATAGCTAGGAAGAGAGAGATTGTAGTCATTTGATTTCCAATGAATTTAAGGTTTCGGAAACCAATAATAAAACTCGTAGCGTACTTTTATCTCGCCTGGTTAAAAAAATATCGGAAAATGAAGCATGAAATAATAAATCCTGAAAATTAGGTACTGGTAATGACCTAGAAAACGCGATAAGAAACACCGGTCACGTTATTAAGTTGAAGCTACCTATTTATGGACGAAAACCTTTCGAGTGTTGCCTTTTGATTATGTATTCTGTACCTACACTTCACCAGCAAAGTTACAAATCTGAGAAGGTTTCGTTTTTTTTTAAAATATTTTAGTCAAATTATTTTCTTCGTCAAATCATAATTATTTTGCTTTCACTTGGTCTTCGTGCTGGTCCCGGCTGTCATTCGTGGATCTTTGACAGTCGTTACGGGTCGTCAGAAGCCCGAAAATCTGACAACCAGTCTTACCAAGGGGTATCGTATTACCCAGTTACTGGGTTGTGGAGTTCAGATAGGCAGTCGCTCCATGTAAATACTGGTATTCAGCTGCAGCTGGTTAGACTGGAAGCCGTCCCCAACATAGTTGAGTAAAGGCTAGGCAGATTGATTGCTGTATGTATGGTACCTTACCTTATCCACAAGTCATTATGATAAGTCTAAATCAAATGCCTGATTGCCATACAGGACTATGTACTGATACTTGAATTCAAACCAGTTCTAGAATTCTGCGGACTATGCACATTTGTACAACGTTTTGATTGGCTCACAGTGCAAGCCAATCGAATCACAGAACACAGCCTGTGTCGCAAGCCTGAACTAACCTAACCTATAATTCAAGTCTCTTGACTCAATAAACACTGTCTTGCGAATTAAGCACACTAAACTAATTGTAATAATTAAAATCAATGGTTCTTTTATATTCCAACTATTGTAGTAAATAGAGCTAAAATTATGAAGCACTAGAGTAAAGTGAAATAAGTAAGTGTTTCATTATTAAATTAAGCTGAATCACTCTCTAATTTCATTTATTTTTTCGTTGTTGCCAAGTATCTAATGGTTCTAGGTAATATAAAAGCTGTTTCATCTGGAAATAGGCAGGTTTAATGGCTGGACAGTCAGTCTAGTTTCTCCCATCAAGGTATCTACTTAATGAATCCATTAACCTGTTTGATCTCCATTTTACTGCTTTTTCTAGGTTATATACGTATTTACTGGCTTTTGCCAGCGGTTTCGACCACGTGGGGGTTGAAATCATCCCACGGGAACGTACTGCTGTAAATCATTTTCATTCAAACCAATCATTCATATTTAAAGCTTAACAACAATGAAACTTAGATACACACACCGAGAGTCTAGTGTTCTGTTATCTTCGAAACGATGTAGGTATTTGTGGAACACTTGTTCTAGGACTTTTTGTGTTATATTTACTTATAGCATACAAGCTTCCGCCCGCGGCTCGCCCGCGTGGTATTTCGATAAAAAGCTATATAATCTTACCCGGGATGCCATCTATCTCCTTGCCAAATTTTATCGAAATCCGTTCAGTTGTTTAGGCGTGAAAAGGTAACATACAGACAGACAAAGTTACTTTCGAATTTATACCGCTCAACTGTTGATTGACCGTTTAAAAGTGACAGTTGGAGGTTTATTAGTACGGATTAGACTTATGGGACATCAGAAGGAACAATTTGTATATGTCCTGTCATTCTACCTTTCCCCAGATAGATTTACGAAACAGAAAGCAATACTTATAATATTTCTCTTTTCCTTCGGGTCAACAGGACCTATACTTAATGGAGTTTTCCGATGCCAAAATTAAATGGGACCGGTTTTTATGTTTACTGTTTGTAGATGCGTAAAAAGCATAATGCCGTTTGCTTAAACTTTTACGACTAGGTATTGCTTTGGATTGCGCAATAAAAAAAAAAACTTTGTCGGGAAGTTTGCTACATACAGTCATACAATGCAGCTTGGAGAAGATTTTGAGAGTAGCCTATCTTTATTAATATCTATATGTAAATATGTTACAATGATTTTCTTCTTGGAGTTCAACAGTTTAATGATAGAACCCATCTCAGGTTAAAACCTTTATCTATTAAAATGTTATTTTGACAACGAGGTCTAAATAATTATGTCGTTTTTACTGTTTTATTTGCTATTGAGACAACATTATTTTTTCAGTCATTATTCCACGAAGAATGAAATTGAAAACTCTTTAAACTATCGAATTAGAAATGAATCTCAAAATCCTGGGGCATAAAAATTAACATAATTTTTCAACAATTTATTATTCGAAAAACAACAGAAACCAAAACTTATTCTGTATGTATAATGGATTATTATCGAGAGTACAATTTGTTCGCAGACTTGTAAACAACCCGAGTGAAACAATACAAGTTTCACTCATTGAGATGACTCGGAGTCGAGATGAGTTCGTAATTACATAAGTAGCTGCGACCTATCTACATTAGGACGCTGTTTCGCGAAGTTTCCTTTCACAAGTTAATTCTTATATCCATAGATACGTTTGTAGGTATATTATTTATTGCTCTTATGTGGTCCTTCGGTTAATAATAAATTAAGTATCTGGCTAGATATCACTCTAAATAGCAATCATAATTACGATAGAGATTCTAGTAAAGGGATTAAGGTGAACGGTGGGCGTTTTGGGGGACTGTCATATGTAATTTTGACGTTCGAAAAGTACTATTCTCAGCCTAGTTTGAATAGATGACTTTTGATTTTGATTGGATTTGATGAGTAACATGTCTTGTCATTTTAACGTTCGTCAATCAGAATGATTATATATTTTAGTTAGGTAGGTAGGTATTTGTAGTGGCGAGTGGCTAACGCCCTTTGTACACACGGCTACACATCAAGCTATACATTTCCAGTTTATGCTGATCTGGCATTGGATTTTCGTACAATGCGAGGTCAGCTTATACTGGAAATGTATAGCTTGATGTGTAGCCATGTGTACACACACGTTTTATCTTACCGTACCGTACCGTAGTTTTTGATAACTACGGTTTATACCCCGTGTGCAGGCACGGTCGTCAGTGTTGTATGTATCACTTAGAAGCTTGTTAACAGACACGGTTTTTCTAGAGTGCGGTTTATACGCCGTACCGCAAAGAAAGAGACCGTGTCGTGTAAAAAGAGCCTAAGAATAATTTTCACGTAGCTGTGATTTAAAATATGAAAAATATTTCTTACATAAACCCGAGGTATGGCTAGGGAACAAAAGCACATTGAACTTACCTGGGGACAGAACACGATATCTGCGCGTCGCTGATTAAAAACGCATCTATTAGCATACCTACACCTATTATCACAATCACTTTTTTGGCTTGTGGATCACCACAAAACTATAAATACCTATAGGTAAAAAGTATAGATTCAAACAAACCGTCAAACATAAGTCTGTCCGACTTTTGTCTCGTCGAAATTTATTTTGGTAATTAAAATGTGTGTGTGCGTTACACATTTATTGAAAAAATAATAATATCGTAGGTGTATACCGGATAACGATATAAGCGTAAAATAGGGTAAAGAAAACTACTAAATTGAATATAACTTTTCATAATAAAATGGAACAGAAAATATCAAAATTCAATTAATTTAATCTTCACTTTATAATTTTATATTTGTAACATCGAACATCTGAACTTAAAAATCATACTACCGCATTACTAAACCATAGAAAATTTTGCACTTGTTGTTTGTATGTTAGGATTTTTTTTTTTAATTGACTTTACTTATATTGGGAACAGCCCCCAGGACACGTTGGGCAAGCCCGAACGCAAAATACACGCAAAAAGGCCCAGTATACGTTGGCCGAGCGCGCACAGCCAACGTATACTGGATAACTGGGCTTTTTTGCGTATATTTGCCCGTTGGCCGACGCGCTCGTCCAACATGTACTCCTGTTGAAAGAAAAGTCTGTTCTTTCTAAAGGCCTTAAATAATGACTTCGTGACTGCAAAAATAAACTATTCTATTGTTTTGTTTTCGTTCCAAACTTGAAAATTGCGTTTGCAGATAACGACCTCCCTTTGAATTAGTTTTTAAAAAGATGTTGA
The DNA here is from genome assembly GCA_948473465.1 of Lithophane ornitopus. Taxonomy (NCBI): domain Eukaryota; kingdom Metazoa; phylum Arthropoda; class Insecta; order Lepidoptera; family Noctuidae; genus Lithophane; species Lithophane ornitopus. The sequence continues at coordinate 11,072,035 of OX419622.1, read as the reverse complement.
ATATTCAGCCAGGGTTGTAAAACGAAAAATAATCTCTTCTAGAATTAAGATTTGCAATTAATTGTCCGAGATTTATGTTCTAAAAACGTAATTAGTATTTGTGATTCTATGAAAAATACATTTCATGACTACCAAATGACTTTTAGTAGGTACTAAAGCCATCTGTTGTTAAATATTTGTTTGCTTTTTGACTCGTATTTGTTCAAGTTTAAATTACTGCCTCGTTGGCTTAGTGGTCATAAGCGCGAATGCTAAGGCAGCGGTCTCGGGTTTGATTATCAGTTCAGGCAAAATGTTATCTGCCCGGTGTCTGGTTACCCGGATAATGGTAAAAAGTCAAAAATAAAAAGACACTTTCACATATCTGGCAAAATATAAGTTTACTATAGAGTTCTGTCTACCCTTCGGAAAACACAATCGTGATGTCATCTATACATATTATAAATTAAAATCGCTTTTCGTGTTTGTCTGTGTCCGCCTTGTTCTTCTAAACCACGCAACAGATTTTGTTGAGGTTTTCACCATTGTTTAGAGAATTTATTCCGGAAGATTTATATGTAGGTATGATACGTTAATATTAAGAGGAAATAGGGTCGGTCTTTTCTCCATACAAAAAGTAATAATTTGAGGTTCGGCTCTCGTCTATTTCCTCCTCCAATATTGGACCAATTTGAAAGATATTTAATAAATTGAATAAGAAGGATATTTACTGTGCCCCTATTGTTTTTTCTTTCTTTTTTCATAAATAGTTTTCACATATGTACAATATAGGCCTCTAATGACAGCGGTCTAAACAGAGAATTTTGAGCATTTTCTGAGGGTTCTAGTGCTTCTACAGATAATGTATCATCAAAACGGAAAACATAGGGGCATAGAACTAGTTGATATTTATTTTACTGTAAAAACTCATTGGTCTAAGTTCATAAACCAGACAGAAAACAGGCGAGAGCGTTTGTAAGGGGAGGGGACTGACCCTATTTCCTCTTAATTATGAAATCTCGATGTTTTGTCAAGTCTTTAAAACCGTGCAGGAGCGGTTCGCTAGTTTCATTATAATGAAATGTTTTACTAAACATTTAAACAAACAGCTTTGTTGGATTTCAAGGGTTATTCATAGAGTTGATTGGTTTCAATATAATGTCTTCCCAGAATTACGACTTGTTGACAAGTCGTTCGAAAATGTCTAATACCGATGAAACCGGGTTTCCTCGAAACAAGGTGCAATGACCGGTCGTTAGGGAAATACCTATTGAATTAATCAACATGTATTCCGATTGGTGTTAGCATAGGTACGTTGGCATAAGGATACCTGTACACACTCATTCCATATGGAAGCGTTACATAAAAGTTATGTACATAACCATCACGCCTTGATTCTCCGAAGGGTTGAGCAGAGGTGTACCTATAGCACACCCACATTTCGCCAGTTATGTTTTTATTAGGGTTCCGTACCCAAATGGTAAAACGGAACCCTATTACTAAGGCTCCGCTGTCTGTCTGTTCGTCTGTCTGTCTGTCTGTCCGTCTGTCACCAGGCAGTATCTCATGAACCGTGACAGTTAGACAGTTGACATTTTCACAGATGATGTATTGCCGCTTTATCAACAAATACTAAAAAACAGAATAAAATAAATATTTAAGGGAGCTCCCATACATCAAACGTGATTTTTTTGCTCGTTTTTGTTCCATATTGATAACGGCAACAGGTAGACGGTTGAAATATTCACAGAATATTTAGTTATATATTCACTTTAAAAATATTATTAAATTAAAATAAAACAAATATTTAAGGGGTGCTCCCAACAAGAGAATTGTTTTTTTTGCCATTTTTATAGATAATGGTACGGAACCCTTCGTGCGCGAGTCTGACTCGCACTTGGCTAGTTTTTGAAGCCCCATGTAATAGGGGGTGAGCCTATTGCTATCAACCGGGCACAAATCGAGACTCCGGGCTACTACTGAGTAATTCCAGATGGAAAAACCCAATATCAGTTAGCCCAATTCGGGAATCGAACCCAGGACCTTATGCTCAGCAGTAGCGCTTGCGACCACTAGACCAACGAGGCAGTAGGTATATACATAATATATAGGTTTAAATACTTATCTTTAAGAAACTACCTTTTTTTACCTTTATTTTAATGTGGGTGTACTAATAGGTACAGTCACGAGCAAAAATATGTATACACTCAGCAAAATTCAATAACGATTTTCTCGTGGAATAACGATTGTAACTTTGATATGATACCTATTTCATAATAATAGAGGTTCCAAAATACTATGTTCGTAATATCATAAAATTACAATGATTAGAGTAGGGGAAAATCACTTTTAAAAGTTGCTAAGTGTATACATATTGGTGCTCGTGACTCTGCCTAACCATTCGGGAATACAAGCGTGATGTTATGTATGTAAAATTCCAACTTATTTTAAACTAACTTCCGGTCGCGGCTTCGCCTTTGTGGTATGTCTATAAAAAGTAGCCTAGGTCCTTCCCTGGGGTACCATCTATCTCCTTGCCAAATTTTATCCAAATCCGTTGAGTGCTTTAGGCGTGAAAAGGTAACATATAAACAGACAGACAGAGTTACTTTCGAATTTATAATATTAGTACTTATGCAAGTATGGATGTGAAAGTGAATTTGTTTCTTTGTTTGTTACGCTTTCACGCTAAAACGGCTGAATGGATTTAAATGAAATTTGGCACATGGGTAGACCATGAACATGACATGGAATAGGACATGGAATACTTTTTATTCCCACGGAAACGAGGAGTTACGCAGGTGAAACCTCGGGCCGCAAACTTTCGTCTTGTCTATAAATCGAAGCTTGGAAAGAGAATTCCATTCTATTCTTGGGTAGTTTCGAACCCAAACGGGAGATCATCCCACAGGGTGCCTCTTGGCAAATATGTTCCATCGAAGCATATAAATATTATGAATATTATGTTATTATTATTTTGTAAGCCGAGTGAGGCAAAACATGTTGGTCCGCTAAAATTATGTTTTCACCTATATTTGCATATTCTTGTATCATGTTACACGTTTTTTTTTTTTTAGCCTAGACTGTCCCACTGCTGAGCAAAGGCCTCCCCCAAATCTTTCCAAACATCCTTTTCCAGGGCCACCTCGATCCAACCCTTGCGGTACGCGTCTAGATCGTCTCGCCATCTCTTCCTGGGCACCCACCGTGTGGACACTATTGCCCAGCGGTCGCTATGCATGCGGCTGACATGACCCGCCCAATCCCACTTTAGCTTGGCAGCCTTTTTGCCTACGTCACACACACATTACACATGTTTGAACAAATAAATGTATCTTTATCTTTATCTTTATGATAATTTCTTGTAGCATTTCTAGCAATAATCTAGGAGGGTCATGCTTACCAATAGACGTCTATAGGCAGTAGAAGCCTTAATTTCTTATACTCCGTATGGGGAAAGTATATACATATTCGTAACAAACACAATTGTAGTTCAAGGCTAAAGCAATAAATTACGTCGCTAAGTAAATTATTATTCCAAGAAATGATATGAGAAAACCACTTGTACACGACATTAATTATTTATTACATACATTTGCGCAGCTTAATTTCACCTTTAAAACTACCTTTTGCGTGTAGCCAGCCTATTTTTATTCAAAAGCCGTTTTCCGATTGGCTAGCCAATTAGGTACCAACTAATAAAGCCCATATTTCTTAAATGCCAAGGGTCGGTAAAGTGGAAACTGCGTTCATTTTGCTAGAAAAGCCTTTAAATATGATAACGGCCTTGTGGGCGTTTGTTCTTTTATTGTGCAGTCATTTAGCCTTCCTGCTACACCCCTGTTTAGTTTCAATGTACTCTAGTAAGGGATTAAAGCAGTTACTGTGGTTATGCAAAGTGGAAATGGTTATACCATTATTACCCGAGCACACTATAAAAGAATGTTTAATTATGCAAAATTCAGCAGAAATGGAGGAGCAGTGGTGGCCCAGTGGTAACGGCCATAACTTACGAGTTGTAGGTCGTAGGTTCGAACCCCGACAGGCGCTTTACTTTGTCTTAATTATTTCATCGCCACTGCTCTCAAAACGGTGAAGGAAAACATCGTGAGGAAACCGGCATGTCTTAGAACCAAAAATTCGAAGATATGTGACATCCACCAACCCGCACTGGGCCCGCGTGGTAGATTACGGCCCAGTCCCTCTCACAGAGAGGAGGCCTGTGTCCCAGCAGTGGGAACATTATAGGCTGATTATGCTATGCAGCAGAAATGAAAAACAAAGTTGGTGTGCTGATAAGCAGTTTTGCATTAAAAAGCACAACATATTTTTATGAACAAGCCCTACCTTGGTCTTTACATTCAATAACTGTTTGTGTAACCAAAAAGGACACATGAATCGATCAACAGTTTTAAAAGTAAATACAAAAACTGCAAATAAAAAGATGCTCCACATCTACAAACATTTACTATTATTATCATTCCTCTACACCCTAAACCGATCTCCGCGACAAAACGTTAAGTGGGGGCCCATTTTGTACAGTGATTTATAGTCCCATGGAACATATACAACCAATGTGCTATACGCACATATACCGCTATAAAACGTAGTGACAGCCTTCGCGAGTCGCGTCTCGTCATAAATCTACATCACTATGTTCGTTCCCCACTCCCCTCAGCTGTTCCGTAGAAAGGCTTCGATGTAATTCGTACAATCCATCTTTCCCCGCGACACTGACCGGAGTAATTGCCTGCTAAAAGTTTCTGAGATAGGGTTAAAGGCGCTTCAAGATTTGTAATAGTGATATAGATCTTTTCTAAATGGACAAATACCTATTAGTTGTATAGCCTCCTCTGTGTCATTCCTTGGCAAAGGCTCTCCATTCGAGCCAATAAGCATAATCAGCCTAAAATAATAGTCCACCTGACCGTATTTTCGGCCACGGCGGCCAATCTCAACGGAGACTAGCCTTCGGCGCGGGAGATATTATAGTGCACAAGTGTGTGCGCAGACACAGGTGCACTCTCTCTTCCCTCACTCTCATAGTCCGATGGGACAGCAATCCGACACGACCGGAGAGAGATCAGGCGAAGGACCAACGGCTTAACGTGCTTTCCGAGGCACGGGGGTATCACACCGCCAACTTCCAAACTCCGGGCTGTTACTACGAATTTCCAAATTGAAAAACCCAATAACACTTTGCCCGACCCGGGACTCGAACCCAGGACCCCACACTCAGCAGTCGCGCTTGCGACCACGAGACCAACGGGGCAGTTAAAATACAATATAGACAACCAGTCTTAACAAAGGGGGATCGTGTTACCCAGTCACTGGGTTGTGGAGGTCAGATAGGCAGTCGCACCATGTAAAATACTGGTATTCAGCTGCGTCCGGTTAGACTGGAAGCCGACCCTAACATCGTTGGGAAAAGGCTAGGCAGATGATGAAGCATAATCAGCCTGTAACGTTCCCACTGCTGAAACACACGCCTCATCTCTTTGGGAGGCCATAATCCACTATGCGGGCCCAGTGTTGGTTGGAGGATGTCACATGTCTTTGAAGTTTTGGTTCTAAGACTTTCCTTACGATGTTTTCCTATACCATTTTGCCATGCCCAAGTATCTAATATCCTAATGATTTCGTTCACCTTTCTTTGTATAACGTAACGAAACCGACAAGGATTCATGCACATAGGTTTGTTGCCAAGACTAAACAGTGGAACATATAACTCAATGTCTCGTCGTACGAATATATCATGGGCCGTCTGGTTTCCGTAGCCTTTTGTGTGGGGTTTAGGGGTGCTACCTATAGAAACTAGCCTCTGTTGCCTTTGGAGGAGAAATTGTAATCTTACCTTCTGCTCAAACAGAATGTTGGGAACGCACTTGGGTATCGTGAAACACGATAAAATCTAATTCGCTGTTTTTATTTTACAAGCCAAATAAATTTTGAAAATGTAATTGTAAGAAGATTTAAAGTTTACCTAGATTTTTTTTAAAGTTTATATTTTGAGATATAATATAGGTACCTACTGAATTAAAGCTTGTTAAGCAAGGCCTCAGTATTCATTATTCTCCTTTCTTTTAGCTATCCATTTATCACAGGCTAATATATTCCAAGAAGCCATTCACAGATCGCTACAATAGACTGACCTTGACAGAATAACCAAACTTTTATATTAATTCCACCTACTTCATTTCCAGAGCTTCATGTTTTTGATTGATTGTACAATGAAATACTAATTTATTGCTTCTGTTTTTTTCAGGTACGTACCCGTTTTAAAACCTTTTGGTAAGATCGCTCATAAATGTTTGTTATAACACTCAACACAACTCTTATTTAAAATTCTATAAGCTACATACTCCAAATTTCAAGCAACGCAGATTAAAAGTGTAAATTAGAAAAAACCAGCCAAGTGCGAGTCGGACACGAAACACTTCGGAATGGTACGGAACACTTCGTGCGCGACACGAAGGGTTCCGTACCATTTATCTATAAAAACGGCAAAAAAATCACGTTTGTTGTATGGGAGCCCCCTTAAATATTTATTTTATTCTGTTTTTTAGTATTTGTTGTTATAGCGGCAACAGAAATACATCATCTGTGAAAATTTCAACTGTCTAACTATCACGGTTCATGAGATACAGCCTGGTGACAGACGGACAGACAGACAGCGGAGTCTTAGTAATAGGGTCCCGTTTCGCCCTTTGGGTACGGAACCCTAAAAAAGTACGATCGAAAATATCTTACAGAATGAAAAACAGATGCTTGCATTTCTGAACGAGGATGAATATTTTATGTATCATTTCGCAGTCCCGGCAAATTCATCTCCACTTGAAAGATTTATATCGGGCGAAATCTCGAGTTTACGGGCGGCGCGGCGTGCGATCTAAACGCTCCGACATATTTCAGCGATACGTTGCAATTTTTTCGCTACTGCATTTTCGCTGCCACGGAATCTGTATGCACTCGATCAATTCGCACTACCAAACATTTGGAAGCGATTTGAATTTTTTATACGAATTTTATCGCACCCTATGTTTTCCTGTTTAATATGGACGATGGAAACTTTTGGAGCGTGAATAAACCTTTTTACGAGTTTACCTCGTTCATTTTTAACTTTGTTTAATATTTAATTTAAAACTCAATTATCTTTGCAGTAAACCATTCACGTGTCAATTTTATATTGATTCATCTTATCCAATATTTATATTTAATGCTGACACAATATAGATATAAAAATATTAATATCGTCTGAAGTAACAGATCTGTTTGCATAACTAAGTAGTTACCTACTATCGATGTCAGAGTCAATATGTCTACGTTTATATCTTGATCATGTCCTTTAGGCATTACGTAGAAGTAACTTTATTACGTACTATAAGAGTTTTTAATAGAAGTACCTAACGAAGTTTCGTTAGGTACTTCTATTAAAAACTCTATTAAATGAAAATTATAATCTAGAATGTAGTTACATTCTAGATTATAATAATTATTAATAATTTGGGTCGATAGAAGATATTCTGTTTTTAACCGACTTCTAAAAGGAGGAGGTTATCAATTCGGATGTTTATATTTACTTTTTATGTATGTCCGGACATAACTCCGTCATTTATACACCGAAGTGCAAAATTCTTTTTTTGTATGAAAGGGAGTTCCGAGTTGGTCCCGTTGCCATCTGATGATGGGATCCTGGACAAATCGAGGGAATTATTCAAATATTATAGGCACACCTATAGCGATTTGGGTATTTTTTATAGTAACTCGAGCAGTTGCTCTCGAAAAGCGCCATTTGGTGAGGTGGAACTGATGATGAAGATCACAGATGGCCACCGAAACTACTCAATAATATAGTATTTCACGGGTTTCGCTTCGATAACTTTTTAAATATGGTTGCCAAGTAATTTATGCTCGTCATAAAGTCACAATGCATATGATGAAGTGGACCTGATGATGAAGTACCAAGAGAACTCCTCAACAATTAACGTCCCTGCATCGGTAAAGGCAATATTTTGTATTAGGAGATGAGCAGTTGACATTAGGTTATTGTAACTTAGATAAACTACAAACTGATCGACTAAAAAGCGAGAAATAAAATCTTAAAAAAAAAAACAAACGACTTCCAAAAAAGCTCTACAAAGTGGAAAATAACTTTAATTTTGGAAGTCGGTGGCAAAAAACAAAAATTCTAAACCTCAGACACCGACTTCCGAAATTAAAGTTATTTTTCACTTTGTAGTGTTTTTTTGCAGTCGGTTGTTTTTTTTTGAAAAAAAGTTTTCATCTAATACTCATGGTAAAACTGTAGCTGGAATTTTAATTCTACCTACGGCTGGCCCAAAAATCATACCTATAACCTACAACAAATTATGAATTTGTTTCATTACGCCGTTATTTTCTGACGCAAAGCAATCGTTCACTCTCATCTCGCCATCACTATCTGAGCCTACGATGTACCTATTTTTGTCCAATATTGGCTACACAACAATATCCATTGACGAGGAACTGACCAGTTTGACGAACCTATTGTATGCAAATGAAGCGTTGGTTGCCAATGTTTGGTGTTGGCTTGATGGCCTTTCTCGAGCTCTGAATGCTCTAAGAGCCAATGGAGGGAAATAGGTCGTAGTGTACGCTTCGATGATTGACCTGCAATCCACCATTTATGGAACACAGCTTCTGTCCTTTTGGGAATATGTAATAATGGCTAAACACGCTAAATAGACTACTTAGTCCAACACACACACACACACCACAAACCAAGTGTAGACACACTTGTGTCAGCCTGAGACGGCTCAAAGGACCATAATAAATTCCTCGAACCACAAGACCAGTAAATCATCCAGTTCCTTCGATGAATTGGCAATCAAAGGTGTGTATTGTGTAATAACTGTCGATTTCACAGAAACTTGCACTAACATCAAAAACTACAGTGTTACAATTTCCATCCGCAGGTGGTCAGGCAGAAACTGACTTTAGTGATAAGGCCGTTTGCCGCCGCTAATTGTAAATTTTTAAGGTTCTAACAAATAATATACCAACGTGGTGCGTTCGTTCGAGCCGGATTAAGTGGTCCGTTCGAGCCGGATTTTGAATCTCGGCCACGTGTATTAGTCGGAACAAAACCTGTGTGCAGGGATGTCACTGCTTCGCACACCCTCAAAGGGTGTTATAACACGTTGTAAACGTGCCACGGAGCAGCTGGCTTATAGTAAAGGTGAACAGTTACTCGTAAAATCAGTGAAAAGTGATAAAACTGCGTGTTCGTTCTCCTGCAGCATACAGTGCGTACGCTATTCGCGCGCTCCCGCGCTCCCGCGTTGTCGCCGGCACGGGGTCTCAGACACGTCACACGATAAACCAACTCAACTGTTTTTCATTTTTACCCACTAATCACGTACTGCGTGCTGTACGCAACATTAAGTGGAAATACTGATACGTTGTAAGATAACTTTTTTTCACTACAGACGTTTTTTCTCGAGATCTATGCAACTTAAGAATTATAATTTTAGCAAAAATTTTTACCTTATTTAATGTTATTCTGTTTTTATATTTCCCTTAAAAATAAAGTAGCTTATCTTATGGTAAGTCACATGTTTTACAATAAAAATAACTTATAGCCAACAGAAATATCCCCGTTCCTACGCGATTTTACGCCAAGTTCATTCTACCCACTCTCTCTTCATTAAGTTAGAAAATACAGTTATCTCAAAGACTAAAATTACATTAATTGCTGGAGACGCTTTTAGATAGGCATCCCTCACGTGGAAGACACTGAAATTATTAAATTCGCCTGACCTATTTACCGGGTCTCTATTGTATGTCACAGCGTAGCGAAATGTGCCACCTTTCAGTCAGTTGAAGCAGATGTATAATTTGTATGACTGTATAAGCTTTTGTTTATTCTGTGGCTGTAGACTATTTATTACAGTGTTTGTGAATGTCATTTGAAGTTTCCTCGAAGGGAGATTATAGTTTGCAGTTAACATTAACCAAAGTTATAGTTTCGTTTCTGACAATATTAACTGTACTTACCTAAGTACGTTTTTCAAATATTGCTAGTCTAATAAAGCAAGGCCGATTCTTCTATTAGTATTCATTATTTAAAAAGTAAATGTTCTAAGAAAAGTTCTTTTTAATATTTATGAGAGAACTACGCGTTAGCTATGTCTCGAAGCTTCACGAATATTAATAAATCTATTTTCTACAAAATAAGATTTCTTCAATCGTCTTTTTTTGTAACAGACACGGTTTTCTAGAAAATGTTTAAAACATTTATCCATGTTTGACCTTTCTGTCCCGTACGTAAGTTTCGTGGATAAAATATAAATATAAATCATGATATTCTTTCATACAAGCTGAGATACACACTATGAGATCTTTTTAACTTTTCTATGTCCCTACGTGCTATGAAAACTATTACATAAGTAAAAAATAAAGGTTATTTACTTATTCTTGGAACTTATACTTACTTGGGTGTTTAGTAAGCACGTGCCAAATACTTGATTCAAATATTTAAAATCGAAATTGACATTATTGGCGTTGTAATAGGACCTCGCCAGCCAAGAGGACTTAAGGAAAGCGCCCTCCGAAATTATTCTTAATGGCATCATAAGCGGTTTTTCCAGCATTCAATTTATTTTCATAAGATAACTCGTTGGGAAAATTAAACGCAAATAGAGTGATAATTTGGCGTATGAAAATAAAAGCGAGAGTGGAAAAGTATCTAATCGTTGTTATTTTGTAGTTGATTGTTGTTAGTAGAGGTAATATAGGGCTAAAATGTCGTGACTGGTTGTTGGACAGTACAGGCTTGTTAGGATCAAAGGCACGTCATTCAGTAAAGCATCCGCACAGAGGTCTGTGGCGCTCGCAGCGCTATCGATTTTCCGCAGTCTGTGGCGGGGGAGAGGCGAGCGGCGAGGGAGCAGAGGATCTCAGCTGAGCGCCCTCCCTCCCCCTGTAAACATAAACACAGGCTCCGGCCGCTCGCGTCTCAGGATCGACATCCGCCGAGGTGAAATAACGACACTGAATATTTATGAAGCCCTCGTATCACGGATTAAGATTCGACTTTTCTAGGTCATCAATTCGAAATTCGAATTTGTTAGGGGCTAAGCCGACGGTTGGTAACCAGCCAGTGATGAGGGTAGCTTATGAAAAAGTTTGTAATCAGAGTTACCACAATAGAGTTGTTCGGCTAGAATCGATCGCTTTGTTTGTAGTTATTGTTAGGGGCTTGTACCTACACCGTACATGCATTGTTAATTTAGCGTGGAACATTTTGCGGTAACTAATTAAAGGTATACATGTACAAGCGTTTATGTATGTGGATGAAAGATTAATGAAGCGTTGAAGCCATACGGAGTTGGAAATGGATTTCTGGTTTATATAGACTTTTCAATGGTGTTCTGTAAGTTAATGAATTGAGTTATTTTCATAATAATGTAATTAGAAAACATGGCTACATTTGGTGGCTATAAACCACCGGCTTTAGGCTCAATCAACGAAGATATCCAGCGAAGAAATGCGAATAATAGCTTAGTGAGATAAGATGACGAAAGAATGAAAGTCACCATCAATCTAATATAAATTCGGACGTTTTGACACTGTTCTTTAAAACTGAGCTCTCAAATAAGCGCTGAGCCGTAAGTGCTCCAGACTCTAGAGGAGTGTTAGAGGGACATATCACACATTATAAGACACCGTCACAAAATAAAGTGTTCGTACACTTTATTGCCGCTAGTTTAGAGTGGCACCCACTTATATCTTGCCTCTACGGCTAGACTATTATTTATACAGCCAGAAAAATACATTGCCACCTCACCTAGTAAGTGCTAACTTTAATGTCATCTTGAAGAATTATTTTATAGAAGTAACTAGGGAAGCAGGGGCGGGCCCTTGCTTCACAGGTTTTTGCAACTTAACAAAACATAGAGATTTCTTTATTATATATAAGTTTAATATTAATGTAATATACACAAAAACCTTCCGGAATAAATTGTCTAAATGATGGTGAAAACCGCATCGTAATCCGTTACGTAGTTTAGAAGAACAACGAGATCACACAAACAGATACGAAAAGAGACTATAATGTTTACATGTAATAAAATCGTAGCGAATTCAAAACTGTACATTGAATAGTTAAAAAAAAAAAAATTGCTACGAAATTTGGGCACGATTCTTATGCCGAAAATATAGTTTTTAGAATGTTTGGCAGTTTGTTTGTTTGTCTGAATGTATGTTCCAGCTTCACGCAAATACTACCTTTAATTATAATATTTTAATTATAATTATAGCATACGGATGATTATGAGAATCATTACTTCAATGTGTTGCTTCGGTTTGTTTTTCAGATGGACGTCATAGACGTTGCGTGGGAAAATTGAAAAGTTCACGGAAAAGTTGGTATTAAAATTAGATAATTAACTTGTAGTAAAGTGACAGTACGTCATTACAGACTTGTGAAGTAATTCTTTAACACAAAATTAAGAAGACAAAGGAAAAAATATGTCACTTTCACTAAAGAATCAGCATCTAGCATCCTTTTGTACACTTTTCCCACTGACAGCGATGCGGACAAATTATTTGATGATCAATGAGCTCTTCCCCTTTTTTTTATTTCCTTCATATACTTAATGTAAATATTTTCGTGGTAAGATTGTTCGAATTTAAATAGAAGAGAAATTCATCGTATTGAATGAATTTCTAAAAAAAAAAAAAAGGCAATCTCTGAGGTCCTTTTGCTATCAGTAATCTACCGGAGAATCAATAGCGAATAAAGAATCAGTGAGTTCCAACTAAATACCTTCTAAGTTTTTCTTTCAAATTTCCGAGGCAAGAAAATGTCACATCTATTGAGTCGTTTAACATTGATCTCAGAGTAAGGCAAGTACTTACATGTACTTTACGGACTGAATACCTCACGGCTCATAGACCGATTTCCCCTCCCTTTGTGTGACGTCACATTCAATGTAATGTAAGCTCACCGCAAAATCTATACTGGGACCCTTCGCGGGGACCAGGTTATAATATAATACGAACTTGGGTGCGTGTGTAAGTGAGTGAGTGAGGGTGTAAATGTGTGAGTTGAGGAAAAGATAGACCAAATGTATCACATAGATTACACTCGATGGAAAGTTTATATCCTCAAAGACTTGCTGAAGGAAAAAAATATTGGGTTCGGCAGATGCTAGGCTTATCTGGCGTAAAAGTAATAATTAACATATATCACCATTAAGCTCATAAAAGTTGTGGATAAGCCAAAGCAATCAGTCACTCGATACCAATTATCTTCGTAATATGCGCGGCTTCGAGTTTCCAGTGTGCTTTGAGTGAGGCAAAGTTCAATGATAAAAGGAAAAATTATCATTATACTTTTTTTTTTTTCGTAAAAATTTTGTATATCTGATGCGTAGGTAACGATCTGATGTCCTAGCTAAGTTACTTAGTAGCCAGTTAAAGGACAAATTCTAATGCTCTTATTCCAATTTATTGCACAGTATGTCTTTTTGTTCCAGACTTCTCTATTAGTCGTTATCTCGGTAGTCACCCCCTCTTCCATCTAGATATACTATCGAAAAAAAATGACAGAATAATACTTTTTTTTGTGCATCAGCGTATGCATTTTTTGATAATCTTTTTGCGTATTCTGATTTTATTCAGATCGCACATACAGTACAATTCTGTAAAAAACGAAGCTTCATTTAAAGTCCCGTTCGCCAATCATGTTTCTTTTTCTCTATAATAAATTTAACCTTTTAACATTGACTTTGGATACTCTGACGTCACAGACTCTACAACAAAATAGTGCCACCCATAAAATGACCAGCCCTAAAATAAGGGCGTCACCACACAATTATGTAGGTATCTTAGTATCTTATGTACAGTCAACTACAGCCACTACCTCTTCATTAAGATAGCGGGTTGGGCGAAACCCTTAAATAAATATTACCTTAATGCTACCTACGAGTGTGTTCTATGGGGTATTTTTATGGGCCTATAAAATCCGGAATCCAAGTACATTTAGGGGCTGCTACCTAATATCAATTTACTTGCTATTCTTCTTGTGTACATAAAAGATTGGAAGATATTTTGCAGGCTTAATTGAATCTTCAATTATGGCGAGTTCCGGTATGATACCGTTTTATTGATATCATAAAGGTGGGTTATTTTTATTGCAATTAAGTGTGATTTGGTATTTTGTGTACTGCCCACATTTAGGAAATATTTTTATGTTCTATGTTAGGAAACATTATTATGTAGGTAAATGTTTTGACGAAAGTTCGTTGCTCTTTTAACTACCTACTAAACCAATGTTTTCTATTCATGTAAATGCCATCTTTGCCAAAAAAACAAGATCTTCTAGGTCGTGGATCTAAATAAAATAATTTTACATAAATTAATTTTTATCATGTAAATATTCCATTAAAATTGTGTTGCTCTTGTGAATAGGCGTAGGCGAGCCCACGTAATCTATTCTTGTAAATTTCATAGAAGTCGGCGTTGCAAAGTTTCGAGTTCGTACTATAACATAATTATGTACTATAACATTTTTGATACAGAAATACTACATAGACAAACAAAGTCGCGTGAATCTTTATAAAATAGGGATGTTGAGTAAATATTTTTTTTGTCCGTCAGATAAATTATTAAAAAATAATTGACATGCATTTTTTTTTGTTTACGTAATCAAAAAAATTACGGCAATAAATTGAGTTAAAATGTGGCATGGCATCTCAGGCCAGCAGATTTTATACTGACTTGTGACGTAGCGAGCCCCCACTCCCCAACTTTAATGCGTTTTATCTAAATATTTTTTTATTAATATGATAAACCAAAAAATATGTGTCTCATATTTTTTTTATTATCTGACTGACGGACTAATTAATTATTCTTCTTTTTTACCCAGTCAACATACCTAAAAAAAAAAGAAGTACCTAGATAATTAATATAACGTGTATACAATATATAAAAAAGACCCTGTCCGACCCAAAAGGGGCACTTATATACTGCAATAACATTACCAATAAGTACTAAAATATCCTATTATTATTGAAAATAAAAAGTTATTTAAAGGCCAAATTTTTGTTCCAAAATTACCCGAAATCCATTAAAAATTTGCAAATTTACCCGGTAAACGACAGCCGCCCGCGCCCCATGTAATAAAAACCCAGACAAATCCCCTATTGAAAAAAATGTGACAAATTTTAAAATAAAAATAAACTCTCAGGCTTTAATAGACTCTCAGTACGATAATGAACAAAACCCTCACGGATTGGACAGGGTTTTAAAAATAAATAAATTGTATATGTCACAAGATTTTGGTTTTATCCTATTGCTACGCCGTAGCGTCATGGTAAAGACGCTACGAGACTACGAATACTGTCTTGTTGTAGCATATAGCCGGCGTGCTACGCGACGAGACAGCTCATTATTATTTTGACAAATGTGTATCTATGGTTGTTTGTTACTGTAAAATACTATTATTCCATATAATGCCAGCATAATATATAAATAATAAATTCACCACACAATATTCACAATATTTTACCTACTAATGAAAATTTTCGTCAAATCCATACTACACATTACCACATTACGCTCGAAAATTAATAAGGCTTAAGCTACG
The DNA here is from genome assembly GCA_948473465.1 of Lithophane ornitopus. Classification (NCBI taxonomy): domain Eukaryota; kingdom Metazoa; phylum Arthropoda; class Insecta; order Lepidoptera; family Noctuidae; genus Lithophane; species Lithophane ornitopus. The sequence goes on along the minus strand of OX419622.1, from coordinate 11,056,425 downwards.
TTAGCAATATAAAGCGCGTCGTAAATTAAACGCATTATTTCGATAATGTTCCGCTTACATTACGTATTGTGTGTGACTTACGATTTGTTTTACCCTGAAAGTGCGGCAATGTATGCTGGTTACATTCGGGTAACCGTTGCCAACAGCTTACGGCGCGCATTGCGTTTATAATGCGTCTGTGTTGTGTTGGTTTTAGTTGCCGCTATGTTTTGTGCTGGCTAATTGTACGCAATTATAAGGGTGTGTTCATATTGATCGTGTTTTACTTAGTAATTTCAGACTGTAATAATAATTGTCGTCCTACTTCGCGAGTTGGAACCGCTCTTGAACACTAAGCTTGGTAATTATTGCCAATCGGTAATACATAATAATATATTTTCCAAAAAGACAGCTTTTGTAGCCACAATAAAGTAAAATTGGAAATCCGTCAAACCAAATAACTGCATATAAATATCTATCTTTACGCTCAGTTCAGTTCTCCTATACCTTCCACAAAATTGCAACTTAAAACTACCATTTTTGTAAATAAAACGCTGTTTTTTTTCCTTTAGGTAGGTACGTAATTAAGGACATTCTATGTAGTGAATAACTCGACATCTGATACTATCTGGACGATTTAGACATTCGTCGGGTTCGTAGGCCGAAATGAGACGTAAATAATTATGTAATTTCGTGGATAGCCCGAATGCCAGACGTGAATGATTGACCTCCAGGGAAGGTGGGGTCTAAAAGTGTTGCTCCAAGGATACATACATATCTACGTATGTAGATCATACGTACACGACTGAATGATGAACCTATATATGAATAAAAGTCATGTTGAATGCGTCGTTTGTCAAGTGGTCGTAAGTGCATGTGAGGGTCCGTGATTTGATCCCCGGGTTCGACAAACTTGGCTTTTTCGATTAGGATATTCTTAATAGCAGCTCGTTGGATGTATAGCCGGTTAAAGCCGGTTAAAATGATGGATCTCAGCCTACCTCCGGGGAATACTGGCATGACGTTTTCCAATGTCCCACATTGAAAAATTAAGAACCGAAACGTTTTACAAAATATGAAGTACGAACACTAGAGTATTTCGAAATAGTTCTCCATGAACGGGTGTCCAAAATGACGAATAATGGCTTCTATCAATTCAAACGAATGCCAAAACGGGTTAAAATGTTCTGAAAAATTCTCGAACTTTAATATAACACCTGTATTCGACTGTACCTCCTTATAAAAGTGCTATTTATTTCATTGTTAAGTATCAAAGGAAAATCTTTTATAGAAAAAGAATTTCTTTTTTCAAAATTCAAGACGTAATTTGTGATTTTCTTCTTTATAATATGAACTTGAACAGCAAACTGTGCAGACTGGTACCTAAGGGACATCTCTGGTCTTTAACCAGTAAATTCTGGCTGAACATTGTCTAAGTCTAAAACTGCGAGATAATAAGAATTTATGGGCGCTCGACGAAACATCTGTCCCGACCTCAGAGGTCGGATTATGACGATAATTATAGATATTTATAATAATTCTAATCCCGAAGGATACATGGAGGTGAATTTGTTGGCTCAGACATCGTAGACTAACCACGAGTTTTGTAGACTTGGCATGGACCAATCGATGAACAACTGGCTAAGTGCGAGTATTAAGAGGCCGTATACAAAATTAACTTAAGGCCTTGACCTACCCTACTTTTTAATGCTTCGCATGATCCTCCGTTATGCCGAAAATACTGCAGCATTAATTTTGAAATAAATATATGTTAAAGTTGAGGATTGCATGCAAGGTCCTATGTTTGGCGAAAACAGGATTATATAAAATTTTCTCTATAGAAAAAAGTTACCTCTAAACCGAACTATAAACCGCTGGTATTCAAAAAATACTTGAAATATAAAGCAGGTCTAAAGTTACAATTTTTTTTTTAAAATTTCCTTTATTTTCACCGTAAAAAGCAATAACCTAAACTATTCACGGCATAAGAGTCACCAGCACCCCATTCCGTCTCGCTCTCACTCAGGCCGCGAGTAGTATGGTGCGAGGTGGGTATGGCCTTAACCGTCGATCCACCCGTGCGGTTGTTATCACTTAGGGGCTGCGCAGACGACACACTTTTTGTGCGATCGAGTCTGTGGCGCACGCGTTACTCCTAAGCAATGATATGAATTTACTATGCAGTAACGCGTGCGCCACAGACTCGATCGCACAAAAAGTGTGTCGTCTGCGCAGCCCCTTAGCCACGAGCCAAAAAAACATAAAAGAATGTAATCCATATAGTATAATTTGTGATCAAACTACATAGATTCTATTTGGTTCGTGCAATCAAATTATTTGTCGATCATCCATGTCTCTATTGACCGTCGGAAATGAAAATATTCACCTGAATGAATAGTTGTTCGATTAAAAACAAATGAAAATCATGATTGGATCATATCTATTGGGATTTCATTGTACGTTAATAATACTTTTAATTGATGGAATAAATATCTAAAATTCTTAATTGGTTCAGTCAACATGATTAAGATATAATTTTTAAATATCAATTTTATTAAAAAAATATTAATACACTTACCTACCTGAGGTAAGGTATTTAAATACCTTACCTACCTATTTCTTCTGCCAAACAGCGTTGCTGAGTTCCAGTTTGTAGGGTTTAATCAGTGCCGGATTCAAACTTAGCGCCGCCCCTGCACACTGTAAAAAATGCCGCCTCATTATCAATTTTAATTGCAGAAAAAAAAATCGTATCTGTTTTCAATTAATCGAAAAATAGAATACAGTTTTTTTTTTTTAAGTTTTTTTTTTTCCATCACGAATTTCTCAGTAGCAGCCCGGAGTCTGGATTTGTGCTCGGTTGATGAAAATAGGCTATTACATGGGACTTAAACATTACTGGCGAAATGTGGGTATACCTACACCAGGTAGACCTCTGCCTAACCCTTCGGGGATTACTGGCGTGATGTTATATTAAACTCCAGTAGCTACTGTTAATCCCTTAAAAAGATTTAAGCCGTCTTTAAAACACCGACCTGAAGAGACATGGTACCGAACTCATCTTCCAGGTAAATTATTATTTCTTTAAAATAAACTACAAACAAACTACCAAACTACCTGATGATGTAACCAATAGTGGCACCAAAAATACATTTAAAAAGCCCTAGAAGAATACGTTAGAAACAACACTAACAATACAGATTGTCACCTTTGGGTCTTAATTTTTCTTATTGTGAACACAGAGAATCGTACTTAATTTTATTTTTAACCGACTTCTTCAAAAAGGAGGAGGTTCTCAAATCGTCTGTACGTTTTTTTTAATTTTATTTTTTTATGTTTGTTACCCGATTATTCCGCCAATTATGAATCGATTTTGATGATTCTTTTTTTGTATGGTAGGTCATGCTTTCGAGGAAAAAACCTACGCAAGCAAAGTTAATAAAATTTATATGGGACCACCATATAAATTTTATTAACTTTGCTTGCGTAGTTTTTGAGTTAGCTTCAATATTACGATTTTTTCCCACTTAGTTTATCTAGACGATGTTTTCATTTACTCCTTCACTGTTATTTACATCAGCTAGTGGTATTCGAATTTGTGTGGGGTAAAACTTTTTTTTTTTCACTTTTTTTTTTTGTAAAAAGTTTTTTAATCTTACTTTTCTCAATATGTTAAGTGAACTGTAATGTTCTTTTTTTTGAGAAGTCTTTAAACCGAAATTAAATAATCGATGCTTCCAAACTGAAACTAGGTAACCTACATTAGATTCTATTTAAATTATTTTTCGTAGTGCTGCATAAAAAGGGTTGCAGAGAAAAAGGAATCTATTAACCCAGTTCCACGCAGGCAGGTGCTAACAGTTATTCTTAATTAAATACGAGAAAGTCTTATTAGCTCGAAAGTTTGTTTTTAGGTTTAACTTTGAAACATTTTAATTTTTAACACCTCAGGGAATTCTAGTGTCAGGTGAAAAGCTTCATGAAAATGAAATGAAAATATTTTTGCATACCAACTCCAGTTTAGTAACTGTGCCCAAGGAGAGTTATACAAAAAGTAATATTAGAGTTTTCAGCAATATTTTGCATAGTTTTTGTAGCTTTCAGTCTAGCTGGCTATTGCGTGATATCTTAGAAAAGCGCTGTGACGTCATCTGTGCTCAATAGGAGAGTCGCGCAACTTGACCTGCCGCGTCAAACACAGAAATTGGTCTGTGTGGTTAAATAGCGGTTATACCTACCTATTATGTATAGTCAGCGGCCTTTAGTCTGAATCCTCCAACTATTAGGCGCCATATACACGGGAAAGAGTATCACAGCGATATTCTTCTTTTTCTTTTCGTGTCACTCACAGCCGACCAAGAGCCACTGACTTGGCTTCACATGCCGTCGAGAAATATCTCTCTCGCATGACGATTTTCTCACGATGTTCTCCTTCACCGTTCGCGATAGCCACGGCGTGGCATCAAATTCAATAGAAACTGTATGGAGAAATCGATGGCACAGGCGGCGGGAATTTGATGGCACGGCGATACTATCGCCACGATTCTCTCGCCCGTGGAGATGGCGCCAAAGCAAAGAACAGAGAGCCTAGACAAGTGACAATCGCTTCCAAAGCGTTTCGTATTTCTACAACGACTTTCAACAGAATTGACAGAAGCTTTTCGATAGCATACCTACGTCAGTCCTATACATTTTTGCCTTTTCCATCATCGTTATCGCGGATGGAATGTCATTTTGTCTAGGACCTTAGGTCTAAAGAAAAAAAACCGGCCAACTGCGAGTCGGACTCGCGCACGAAGGATTCCGTACCATTATCTATAAAAACGGCAAAAAAATCACGTTTGTTTTAGGGAGCCCCCTTATAATATTTATTGTATTCTGTTTTTTTGTATTTGTTGTTATAGCGGCAACAGAAATACATCATATGTGAAAATTTCAACTGTCTAAATACCACGGTTCATGAGATACAGCCTGGTGACAGACGGACAGACAGACAGAGAGCGGAGTCTTAGTAATAGGGTCCCGTTTTACCCTTTGGGTACGGAACCCTAAAAAATGCAGTTGTTCTTCTAAGCGTGACGATGGCTGTTGGAACAAAGGTGCGTATTGCAGTGTCAGTAGCGACTCCCTACTGACCTTTATAAACATAGGGCTTAGTCGTAATGGCTTACCGTAATAAAGTTAATAAAGGTTTTTTTTTAATTATCCGCCTTGATATTTTATAATTATGTAGGTATTATTAAAAAGGATTCTATAAATAAATGAGCACGTCAGTTTCTTTTATAGAGTCTCTTTCATCATTTTTAAACCCGTTTTTTTTGTGGTGCGACAAACATAAATTAACTCAGCTATTAATTATAAACACGGATATATTGTGATCCGGGGGCGTGGCGTCTAAACAACTGGTAGCTATTGGGCTTGCTATTGGTTTAGTAATATAAATTGATATAGCTGGTAGGTATTTTTTGGTGCCTTTTATTAATATTTTTTCTTTTAAACTTCATGTAAATAAAAGGCAATTATTACAAGTTTTACTATTTAAATAAAATTATGATAAAAATATAGTTTGTTGATATAACTCCATAAACCTAAATATAAATGACTAGCTTCTACCCGCAGCCAACTAATAACAAAATATAATCTTTAGCACTCGGCAATAGTGTAGTTTTCTAGTAATAAATAATTGAAATTGTACGAGTAGTTTTGGAGATTATCTCCTACATACAAACTATACGGCTTTATAATATTTGCAGAAGTATTATAACAAAAGCATAATAAAAGGATATATAAAACCCCGAAAAAAAGAACTCGGAATGAAAGCCCATAACCTTTACCGACCTTAATAAGTAACATCTCGTTCTTACCGTTTCCTTTCACGGTCACTTTATTAGAAGGAAAGGATCACACGTGTCGTGACACGGTTGACACGGCACAATGAGCACGTTTGTTAAGGGGGTGCGTTCGTTGTTAAGCAGAAAATTGGAGGACTTTGACATCATATTTTTGTCGTTGTTTTTATTGCAAAAAATCTGGAAAAAAATGCCTGAATAAGAAGGAGTAATTGTACCTACTGATTATTATGAGAAACTTTTAATATGGGACAAACATTGAAATCGCTAAAAAAAACAGCTTTTTCATATAAAACGGTGTGTTTGTAGGATATTTTACGATTTTTAACCCAGTTTTTTACTTCTTGCCAAATGTCGTGAGCATCCTTTGAATTCGTAGGGTCAAGGTCATTTGCGTGATACAGGCCCTTAATGACATGTGTTCAGAAGTTACCTTCAACTTTAACAAGGTTACTGTGCAAGTTTGATTTTAGTTTGTTTGCTTTTGATGAATTAATAGGCTCACAAAAAGGTAGACAAAATTTGCCTACAACGGATTTTGATGACTAGGAAAATTCTCGTGCCATGAGTAATAAACAAGTGGTAGTCGGACTCGCGCACGAAGGGTTCCCTACCATTATCTATAAACGAAAAAAATAACACGTTTGTGTAATTTGATTATTTATTTTTAAAGTGAATATGTCACTAAATATTCTGTGAATATTTCAAGCGTCTAACTATTGCCGTTATCAATATCGATCAAAAACAAGCAAAAAAATCAAGTTTGTTGTATGGGTGTCCCCTTAAATATTTATTTTATTCTCTTTTTTAGTATTTGTTGTTATAGCGGCAACAGAAATACATCATCTGTGAAAATTTCAACTGTCTAACTATCACGGTTCATGAGATACAGCCTGGTGACAGATGGACAGACAGACCGACAGGCACACAGACAGACAGACATACAGCGGAGCCTTAGTAATAGGGACCCGTTTTACCCTTTGGGTACGGAACCCTAAAAATGAGCTGAAGAATTATGAATTTGCTTATATTAATGAACTGCAATATCAACAGGCTGTTTATTCTAACTTACCTATCTATTTAAATAAGGTATTTTTTCCCATGATAAACACAGCAGTCCACTGCTGGACCTATGTCCATATGAATGTGGAGGATGCTGTGGCGCAGCCTGGGAGAGGCATAGGCCTCTCCCAGGCTGCGCCACAGCATCCTCCACCTTCCACATTCAGTCGTCGTTGGTCCATCCGATTTCTCCTATACGTCTCTTTCAAGACGATTTTGATAAACATGAGTATTCATAAACATGAGTGAAAAAGATTTGAATTTTCGTGGCATGTCTACCTTAATATTCGGCAAAATTAAAAACCCAAATATTAAAAAACAAAAATATCTTAATTTTTTTATTCGCATTTCTGAGGCTACTTCTTCTTTGTCTTTAAGTCAAAGTTTTGTTTTTAATTTACGAGTACAACTTTTTTCGAATTCCGTAATTACGGTAAAAAATTTTTTTTGTTTATTTTTAACAATGGTAAGACAAAGTTCTCTCTTTGTTTTTATTTTAGAAAAGGACTTAATAACTAAATCTTATTCACAGGCCTAAAGATAAATAATTAGTCAATACATATTACGAGGAGCTCGTGGTAAAGTAATACGTAATAGCCGTACGGGTCGATCCAACAGGTTAAGCTACGCTTGCCGGGGTTGGTCCGTGGATGGGTGATCATCTTTACATACCAAGACTCCTCTGTGCCTCGGAAAGCACGTTAAGCCGTTGGACCCGGCTGTCATTCGTGGATCTTTAACAGTAGTTACGGGTCGTCAGAAGCCCGGAAGTCTGACAACCAGTCTTACTAAGTGGTATCGTATTTATTACCCAGTTACTGGGTTGTGTAGGTCAGATAGGTTCGGTAGTCATCCATGTAAAATACTGGTATTCAGCTGCATCCAGTTAGACTGGAAGCCGACCCCAACATACGCCGTCAGCCACGATATTCTCCTTTCTATCCTCTCTCATCTTATGGTTTCACCCGAGGCCCTGGAATGGTTCTCTTCTTATCTCCGGGGACGTCAGCAGTCGGTTCGCGTTGATGAGTGCTCTTCGAGTTGGCGCGATCTGGATGCTGGTGTTCCGCAAGGCGGTATTCTTTCTCCATTGTTATTTTCCATCTTCATTAATTTTATAACTCACTGTCTTCGGTGTTCATATCATCTTTATGCCGATGATCTTCAATTATATACAGCTGGGCGGGTTGAAGGTTTATCAGACGCTATAGCGGATGTAAACCGAGATTTAGATGCCATCAAAAAGTGGTCTGATAGTTTTGGGGTGTCAGTAAACCCCTCAAAGTGTCAGGCCATTCTAATTGGGAGCTCACGCATGATGGGTAGGGTGACGCTCAGCTCTCTTCCTCCACTCATTTTCAATGGCACCGTCATCCCCATTACTTCTACTGTGAAGGATCTCGGTTTGCATCTGGACTCGACACTTAGCTGGCAACGCCAGGTCTCTAGTGTTAGTCAAAGGGTCAGCGGTACTCTGCGATCCCTGTATCGTCTGAGGAACTTTTTGCCCGCTAAGACGAAAACTATGCTTGTGCAGACTTTAATTTTCCCCATCATCGACTATGGTGACGTGTGCTACTTTGACTTGAATGCAGTTTTGTTGGATAAGCTTGACAGACTACTCAACAACTGTATTCGGTTCATTTTCAACCTGAGGAAATATGACCATGTTTCGAGCTATAGGTCTGAGCTCAAATGGATGTCCATTCGCCAAAGAAGAAGTTTGCGTGCTCTGACCACGCTTTTCTCCGTTCTCAACTCTCCCACTCCTCCTTCTTATCTTGTGTCTCACTTCCAATATCTATGTTCTTCACACACTAAGAATCTGCGTTCTTCTAACAATCTTCTCCTACTCTGCCCTTCTCATACTTCTGACTTTGTTCATTCTTCTTTTCATATTCAGTCCATTCTTCTTTGGAATGCGCTTCCTCTTGATATCAGGACGGCCACCAGTCGGTATGCATTTAAGCGGAAACTGCAGAGATTTTTTCAAAATAAATAGAGTAGAGTCATATACACCTCTCTGCCTTGAATTTGTATATTATGTATACATATATATATATTATAGGTATATATTATAGTAAATATGTATGTAAGTATTTATGTATCACAAGTTGATTGCGTATTTATGTGCTGTAAAAACTGTTTTATTTATAATGCATTATGATATATATATTTTTCCTTATTTTTTTAATATTTTTTTTCTCTTTGTTCCTCTCAATCAGAGCACCCGCCATCTAATCTCTTCACCACCCTTGGTTGACTGGTAGAGAATGCCTAAGGCATTAAGTCCGCCTTTGTACCTTTTTTTTGTGTGCGAAAAGTTTAAATAAATAAATAAATAACATAGTTGGGAAAAGGCTAGGCATATTGATTGACATATAAACATATAAAGTACGAAAAAATTGGATTTGGGTACGAGTACTTTCTCGGTATTAAATATTAATGAATATTCAAATCGATCAATAAAATTAACTTTTGATTTCAGAAAGTCATACCAACTTCAAACGCAAAATTAATAGGTACAAACTTTCTGCTAATTAGCTTTTAAGAGCTTTTAGTCATTTAGAGCTGAATTCAATTCGTCGAACGAATTAGGGATGCCAATAAAATGATTCTGATCGAAATGGATTCAGTGAACTCTTTATTATCAATCGCGGTTATATCATCTGTACGACGACTGAAAATTGAACAAAACGTGAAAAATCACGTTAAATAGATACTTCGCGTTTTGATCTTAACTAGCTAATTATTAATAAACTAATTTATTCAGAACTAGCTGCGCCCCGCGGTTTCACCCGCGTAAGTCTCGATCCCATGGGAATATCGGGATAAAAAGTATCCTATGTATTTGGCAAACAGATAGTTTATAACCTGGATTAACTCCAGGTTATAAACTATCTGTTTGCCAAATTTCATCCAGATCCATTCAGCCGTTTTTGCGTGTTTGAGTAACAAACACACTAACACACAAACTCACAAACACACAAATTTTATATATATAATACATTTATAAAACATTTATATATATAATATAATATATATAATATATTCAGAATAGAACAGTCACAATGACGAGTGATCATTATTGGCAGTCTTGATCCTCCCATTGCTGGATATAGGCCTTCTCCCTTTTGTGCCATGCTACCCTGGTCTGTGCGAGGCCGAACCAGCATACAATGCCAATGCAATTAATTAATTTTGACAGTTTAACAATATTCATTGCGTTATTTACGTATGGGTTAGGAAATTCCTTCACAATCCTATACATTGTGATTGAAAGTGTGTTATGCAGTTTCGCATACCCGCGATTCTCTGTTAGCCATCCACCCTTAAATCTACAATCACAGACATCTTATCTTGTTCGTAGTACACTGTAGTACCTACACATAGACACATAAACTCACGGCATCTTCCTAGGAGTAGGCAGAAACTGCAGCAAGCTACTTACTACGATCCTTAAATACTCCCTTTGTTTTGTTTATGTTCATCCACCGTCATACTCGCACTCCGGTTGCTAGTACTACGCACCTGACCGTTCTAAAGCACATCACCATTAAGGTCACTATATTGTCAGGTTCATAATTTTATCTTTATGTTTTAAATCGACCAAACTGTCATATCGATTATTGAGAACGATTATTTATGCGGTGACGGTTGACTAGTGGCCAAGGAAGGCGCGATCCGCAATCGATTCGTTCACTTGGTTTTGGAGCGAGCTATTGGGCGGACAAACTAGAGTAGCTGTGTCGTATAATGATTGTAGCTGGTTCATCGTAGGCAGTGGTCAAGATTGTTGGATTTCAGTAATTAATAGTATATTGTGATACGAGTGTGGTCTTTTGGATATTACAGTCAAGGCGGTATTATTCACGCGAGCTGCAAGCGAGCGCGATAAGGTAGCAGAGAGTGTAATAACCAATGCACACGCGTTTCATACGACGTTTTTCAACACACTTGCGAGGAAAAAAACAGACTTGTTGTAAGAACGTTAAGCTACAATAACGTAACTATACATAGAGATGATAGATTTATAAAGTTTAACTGACCTTTGTTGCCAGGTACTGACTATCCGGAGTTTCTTTTAAAAACTTCTATGTCGGTTGGTGACAATACTTTAATTTTTTGATATTTTTGATACACACAACGAAAACAATAATAAATATTTATGTAAAATGGCGGGCTAGTTTTGTTTTTCTATAGGTGTAAATAGAGGCACTGTCAAAAGCGTTAGACAACCTATACAAAAAAATATGATTTGAATGAAAAATTTACTAAAACTAAATGTACCATGGCGGAGTCAAATCTATTTATTATTATTTACGATCTTCTTCCCTACGTGAAATCGACATTTTTAATAATGATTTTAACCACACAACAAAAAAGTTAACAAATATTTATGGAAAATGACGGAAAATGGCGGTGTTTTGTATTGGATGGGATTTTTTATGGGAACTAAACGCCACTGGTTTGCATATGGTTCTTTAAAAAAAAAAAAAAAAACTTGCTTTTGAGCGCTCTTTGGTAAAAAGCTTCACCAAAATCATTTTATAGCTGGATACATATTCCATGCTGCCATGTCATTACTCCGACTAGTAAATAGTTATCTGTGGCGCATATTACCGCACTCGTGCGGTAATATGAAGTAAAAAGCACGCTTCCATAATACACCGCATTATGAACCTAAAAGCGGTTCATTAAGAGCCACTTTACGAGCAAGTGTGTTGAAAAGAATATTATTATCTACCAAAGGAGTTTTCTTACAATATGTCCTTTTAGGGCGTCCAATTGTTTTACGAACAACTGCCGCATTCGTTAGTCGCTTTTCATTCATACTCTCAACATGACCAAACCATTTAGGAATAGTAATGGAAATTATTATTACATACCCGGCTGACCCCGATTTTTTGTCACAATTATGAGCTCTCAATTTTCCAAGTGGAAAACTGGACTGGCCGCTGCCCAGTTTTTCCATCAATTAGTAATTTTACCACACCCATATTTGATTGGTTTCAGCGTTCAAATTACCGTGTGGACGTTTTACGAGGGCGCGCCGTACCTCGGAGTAACCTCTATTTTAGTTATACGGCGAAAATATTGGGCCGAGATTGATAACTACTTAGCACGTTCTTGGCTTAGATATGTTCCCGTAATACCGTCACTATCTTGGACTTGTAGTTTGTGCGACAATGACCCTATGCACTTTAGAAATTGGCAGAATAGTTGACAACGACTTTTCTGGCCATTTAATAAAAATTGAATAGTGCCCAAGTGTTTTCTATAACAAAAAGTTATCCTAATAAGTACCCGTTTTTACTAACACAAGGCGACATTATGTAATGCCTAAACGCAACGCTTGGCACTATTACATTTCGTCGTCGCCTAGTGTAAGTGAAAACGGGATCTAGTCTATCTAAGCAGAGGCAGAAATATTGAAGCTTTTCTAACCTCAAGTTTGACTTTCAGGCTTCTGACTACTCGAGTGTCTACAAATACGTTAATTTGAATTACTTATGGGACTCCCTTTTAAGTTCTGCTTTAAATTAATTGTAATGCAAGAAATGCCTGAAATGTACTGGGGTACAGGGGATGACGATAATTTAATTTATTTCGAAAATGGTCAATATCGGATTTATAGGAGTGTTCGGTTTATCCAAAGTAATGGAAAAAAATAGGCAACTTTCTTAGATTATGCACAAATAATCCGTCAAGTTTTGCTCCATTTGATTTCATGTATGATATTAGGAGATTTTTTTCTGAAAAAATGCCCTTCAAACGTTCTCAAAAGGAAAATAAACCTAAATGTCGTGCAAAAGAAAAGTTACGTAAAATACTTGAACGCTCTTTCGTTACTTACGGCGTCATCTCGATTCAACTTTTAATATTTTCTTTGACATTTTCTATCTAGAAAAATATCGCTTTCACACTTTTATGTCCGTACACATAAAATATTGTCTATCTACCTACATAAGGTTGCCAAGGTGACAAGAAGCCATCAAATTATGTATCGGCCCCTCCACTACAGCAGTAAATATTTTACATTGCCAATTTTTTTCCCTCGTACTATTTTTCCTTTTATACATTGCCGAATCCAGTCCCATTTCTGAGGGTCGCATGTAAAAATGTAGGCTGAATAGCTTCGGTACGTTAAAAGGACGAATAGGTCTATCTCAACAATTGTATGGAACGTTGATAATAGGGTTGTCAAAAGTGGAACGACGTTCTAAACGCATAAAACCTGGTAAATAAGATTTTTGTATATTTTCTCGATTATATTTAGAAAAAAATTAAAGATAGTCTGGACATTTTTATATTTTAATAATCGTATATCTTCTACCCACATAAAATGTATACTATACAGGTTTATTGGTAATACACCAACAACCTCTTAAGGAGTCATTGTAGGTACTCATCATTATGAACAACTTTTACTATGGGAACAAATATGAAATCGCGAGAAAAAAACAGCTGTTCCGTACATTTTGACGAGTTATGAACGTTTTACAAAATGTACGGGTTATAAGTTTAAAGTTTTACTTTATTTTTACGATCTTCGCGGTCACGACTAGGTTTAAACTGACCACGAACTAAACATAACTTTTTAAGTAAATATTTGTTTATATATTTTGTTAAATTTTATTCAAACTTAGCTTGTTAAAAGCTGCATGCTAGACTGGCTTATTTTTGCAAAACATTCCTGCTCACAACACTGGAATTCTTTCAACATTTTTTTAAACGATAAAGTAGAGGAGAACACAAATGTACGCAATAGAGTTGCTTTTTATATGATATTATGTATATTTTTTGTCAAAGGAGGACGTAAGTTTTTCATAATATTATTGTCCTTTTTTGCTAACCCACTTTACGGGACACGCGTCACAAAGGCTGTATTATCCTGTCCCTATTGGAGATACGTGAATGATATTTCAGTCGCGAAACGACCTGAATGGAGTCGTCAAATTATTTCTCATGTTTCAAGGACACCTTTAGCTGTGCTATTATTTTTTTATTTCTGAAGAAGAATATGCTAATGTGCTTATTCATATTTATTTGAAGTTCTGTATTTTAGGTAAAATTCCTTGTTTATTGGAAAACTTACTGTGTAGGTATATTTATGATTCCTTCTGAATCGTAAGATATGAACATAGATATACCGTCTCGTTACAAAAGGAATTCTAACTTTGGTCCAGGTTTTAATCTTCGAGTCTTCGTATTTCAAACCTTATACCGACGTAGTAAAGTTTCTAATACAAAATTGTCTAATTCGAAAATTTTGGGGTTTACGACTGTAAACACGAGTCTAATTTGACCAAATTGTTTTTTTTTTAAAAAACCTTGTTTTGAGTTGCAATTTAGAAAGATTTCTCTAAACTGCAACAAAACAAGATTTTTTTATTAATACTGCCGATATAGATTAATATCCCACCCACAAACATCTCCCAAAAAAAATACTTAAGGCCATTCAAATAACTGTCTGGATGCGCTTACTAAATATACGCAACGCTTTAACAATAACACATTGTTTATTTTATAGCCTCCTGCAAGTTAGGCAGACGGCCAGGCGCGTTCGCTAATCTAACGATCGCAGCCGGCTTGCATAGTGTGCAATGCGTACTTGCGTAGTGCTTGCGGCAAGTCATGGTACGACAGATACGCTGCTGCATTCTGGCTGCGGTAACGTGATTGCCGTTGCGTCAAATGTTATGTATGGTGTAGGAAAAAGCCTATAGGTATCAGCATAGCCTTAACCTTTGTATACAACATTCGACGATTCAATTTATTTGATGATTTCAGCAATACATTTGATATTTTCATTTTGTTGACTGCGAATTTTTTTTTATCTCATACAATTTATTTGAACCATCTAATTTCAATACATTGCATGCATTTTCTCTCGGATAAATGGCAATGACTGAACAACGATACAAATCGACATCAAAATAAATAATGCACATGAAAAATACAATGCATACTTACACCAAACGAAGGTTTCGAAATATCGTAAATATTTAAGTGCGCTCCTTGAGAAGTTACAGGCTCGGATCATTATGTTGTAAAAGTTACGCCCAGTAATGTTTGCCGAGATTGCTTCGAAATCGTCCGCCTGAATTCTTTTGTTTACAAGGAATTCAATTAAACTCAAGTGTGATATCTCTGCCAGTATTTAATTAAAAATTTCTTTATTTCAACCAACAAGACAAATAGAAAAAGACAGCTTATTTATCTGAGGTTGAATGGAAGTTTAAAATTAAAATGGTGACTCCAATGGTTTTCCAATGAGGGGGAGCAATAATTGTCCGTAGGCCGGGATGCAAATTGGATCGTAGCTCGGTCGGAGATTGTATATATTTGTCAGATTCCGGTTAATGTTTTTTTCTGCGATTGTACTCGCAATTTTGTTTGGGAACTTAGTGTATTCTTTGCAGTGTTGGGGTTGAAACTAATTTATGGCCGATTCTTATAATTTAGGGCCCGTTATTGGTTAAAATTAAGACTTGTATCTTTACCAATAATGAAGCAAAGACCTCATAGTTTTGCATAGTAGACCTTATGGAATTAGTTATCACAGGTAAAATTGGCTTACAAATCTATTTATATGCCTAGTTTGGCAATAAAAAAAAAGCTACCATTGGTAAGTGAAACGATTCGTTTTTGTTTATAGGAACCGAGCATTAATGAAACGTGTAATATTAAAGAGCGTTAAAGTGTGTCACAATATTATTTTTAGTTGTGAAAGCAATTACTTACACTTTACCTATTGTTTTCGATAAAATATATTATTATAATAATAATAAATAAATACTATTATAACACACATAACATAACATCACGCCTTGTTTCCCCGAAGGGTTGGGCAGAGGTATACCTACACTTCGCTAGTTATGTGCGATATTATCATGAGGTATTTTTATTTTTTATTTATTAAAAATTTATTTTAAGTTGAATTTATATTAAAATAATTTGTTTCATGTTAAATACTTAATTGATCTACTCCTGATCAACATAGATTAAAGATAATGCAATAATTACTAATAACATTTTTATACATTACACACAAACAAACAACCTACATTTATAAAAATCAGAATTAAACGAATTTTATTTGAATTTTATTATTAATATTATTGAAATTTCATGGGGAAAAATATCAGATAATATCAGTTCTTACATAAGCTTTTAATCTGGAAAATTGCCAACATCGACTGGCCGGTGACACGTTCAATAAAAATAAATTCCTTTAAGTTAATGAACTTACTGACTAAGAATATTTCATAAATATTGAATGCAATATTTATGAAAAATCGGCATAATCGGCCATCATTATATTACCAGTGAACCACATTCATGAATAGAAAATCGACGGTTTAAATGCCACATTGAATTAAATATGAGCAACTGTAGTTACTGGAAAATGTAAGTGAATTTATTTTAATTGTACCTTTTTTGCTGGCGTAGAATTTATCTCCGCATCTTGCTGTCTTTGTTTTATCGTTTCAATAGACTGAATGAAAAGATAGATGGCCTTCACCGAGTGTGTAGGCTGCTTTATGTGCACTATACAAATATGCCTTGTGTATGTGCTTAAAAGTGCAGTGACGTCATGGTGCAACTCGGTGGAAGTAGTGAAGTCATGTTTGTGCCGGGGTGCTGGGGAGTTTGTTGCGCCATTTCTTCTTCCCAGCTAAAGCACTAGGAAGTGGTGAAGGGTGGGCGTTTTGGGGGACTATCTTATGTAATTTTGACGGTCGAAAAGTGCTGATTCTCAGCCTAGTTTGAATAAAGGACTTTTGATTTTGTGTTTCATAATTAGGTTGCTAGTTTTGAGGGTAGAGGGGCTTGACGTTAAAGGGCTAATTGGCTACAGAGATCTGTTGATTGACGAGTGATCTGATCAGCGGTCTTGTCTTAGCTGAGTGAACGTTCTTTGCATAGGTATTATTTTGTCTAAGAGAGGAGATAAAGCATTGGTTCTGGCAATGTACTTGTATTTTGGTGTTTCTGAATTTTTTTGCTGGTGAAACTAAAATCGATATTCAGAAGGGTGCGAGAGTCAGTGCTTTGACTTTCATTTGTCTTGCCCTTTCAAGTCATCATCTGCCTAGCCTTTTCCCAACTATGTTGGGGTCGGCTTCCAGTCTAATGCAGCTGAATACCAGATTTTACATGTTTTGCCATTTGCCAAGTAAATTTTTTTAATACAATCTCACATAACAGCAACACTAAAACCTAATGCTAAGTACTAATAGGAAAACCAAAGACAAAAATTATGAGTACCGAATCGAATAAATCTCAAAATAATTAGTTTTTAAAACGAATTTCGACACAAAATTAAGGTTGACATTTCGTGTCTTTTTATATCTTAGTAATTTGTGAGCTGTCAAAAGATGTTAGCCCGTGATTTTTCAGAGTTTAAAGGCTGTTTTGGAAAGCCTCTGGTTTAATTTTAATTTGATATTTTTCGCAAACAGTTTTTTTGCAAATTGCGGACTGACGGACAAATTTTCCGTGACATGTTTAGAATGTTTTACAGATTATTTTGCCATAATCTGTATCTTAATTTTTACCTTCTTTCTATGCTCCGTGATTTTTACTAAATATAAAATGCAGACTGTATTCTCTTATCTTATTAAAGACACCTCTACATTTGTAAGTACCTACTGCTTGTGCACTGAAATAACGCGCCCCTCTATTTTGTTTGTTTTAATATCTCACTCACACAGCCATTTTACACACATACTCACACACTCAAATTCATGGTTAATTCAGGTCATTAGAGGGTTATTATGACACAAATAAATAAGGTTTCTTTTGTTACTACCGCATGACTGCATTACGTGCGTTTCACAATGGCAAGCTTTATCAAGTCTCAAGTCTGGATCTTGAGTTGGTCATATTTTGACTTACCAGATAAATAATATTGATTCTTACCTTCCCTGGTCGAAGGTGATCCGTGATTATAACAAATCTACACTAATGGTATCACCGTCAATATTCAGAATTCAATATTAATAATTTACAAGGATGTTAAATTTCAAATGACAAAATATTCGTCACGCGCAAACTTCAACGGACCCAAAAGTTGTTGAAAAAAAATTGACAGTAAATAACAGCTTTTGGATCAGTCTGTCCGGAGGCAGTGCCGTCTAGCACATATCTAAACCACACAAGGTCCTGCAGCTACACAAGAGATAAGGCTAAAACTCAACATATACCTAGATGTATAATTTCAACAGGAATGATGTAACCATTATATTGTAACAATATTTTGATTTAAAAGAGTGTCCATGGAGTTTCTTGCCCGTTCTTCTCCATAGGTACCTACTACGCTTTGGAATGGGCAACTAGCTTAATATTTCTGACTGACTGACTCCTTGACAATTCAAAAGTGCCTGTAAATGGTTTAATTGAAATAAATGCTTTGAGTTTGAGTTTGAGAAGAATAAAACGCTCATACTACCATTCGGAACGCACCTCAGAGGGGCAATACACCGAGAAAGAATATCAAACTCCTATTTGGTAAATGTAATTGTCATTATGTATTCATAAATGTAGGTCCTGGATAGCTATGGGCCTTTCCTCCCCCCTCTCCCCTGTCCGTCCTCCAGGGAAATGGCTGCCTAGAATTTTGGAACATAAAATTTTCAAGGCAACGCTACAAGCGTCCATATAACCTTATTTTTGACATCTCTTCTGTGTTCTGTGTGAATAAAAATGGAGTATAGTTTTCTATCGCCTGTTTAAGTCGTGTATAAGTAACATGACGTAGAATGTGCGAGAAAAAATGTTTGTTCTGACATAATGTAGGTGTTTGGCATAGGAATAACATTATTTAGAATAGTTAAATAGGTATTTTGTAAATCGATACCTATATAGTTTAAATTCAGTGTAACAGTGCCCTTTTCAATGGATTTTTATTTTTTTAGACTTAAAAAAAAACTGAAAATACTACCTAAAACTAAACATACCTGTATAGTTATGTATAGTCCACCTTTTTTAAAATAAATATTTTTTTATTTCTCAAAAACATAGCACTTTGCTCTGTATATATTATTTGAAAAAAAAAATATGCAATAGTAGACTCTATCTTTTAAACTAGGACTAGCCTGTATCTTAAAAAATAGGGTTCAGCCAAATGGATTTTGAATAACTGGCAAAATATGGGTGTACTATAGGTGCAGCTCTGCCTAACCTACGAGGTAGACAGGCGTAATGTTATGTTATGTGTATTGAGTCTAAAAAATATTAAACCCAATATTATATTATGGCAAAAAAAAACTATCAAAGCACATTTAAAAAATCCCAATAACACAAAATATTGAGCAGAAGACTTAAACCTATCTATCTACCTGATACTAATACTCTTTTGACGTCAAATTACAATGTTAAGGACCCATTTATTGGTTTCATTAAAAATAAACCGACGGCTTTGGTAATAGACAATGAAAGTTTTAATCGGGCGGGAGTTCTTTGCATCGCTTCTAACTTTTAACTAGAAGAGTTCGCTTGATAACAGAACACCAACTTTCCGCTTCATTTTACCTGACGCGGCATAAACTGATAATAGCAAACGCCTTCCAACTTTAGCTCACAGATGACGGAATGGAGAGGGTAGTAGTAGGTATGTCATTATAGAGCCTGGGCTTATCCTTACTAATATTTATAAATGCGAAAGTAACTCTATCTGTCTGTTTGCCGCGCTTTCACGCCAAAACTACTGAACCGATTTAAATGAAATTTGGTACACAGATAGTCTAGAGCCTGAGAAAGGACATACTAGAGATGACCAATGAGGAACTGTCTTGTGACAAACTATTCTTCATGTTGTGGAAGGTAAGTGAAAAAGCGTAGCGATTATTTGTAATTCATCCTCTTAGGTCTAGTGGTCGCAAGTGCTACTGCTGAGCAGGTCCCAAGTTCGATTCCCGGGTTGGGCAAAATGTTATTGGGTTTACCATCTGGAATTTCTCAGTAGCAGCCCGGAGTTTGGACTTGTGTCCGGTGGATGGCAATAGGCTCTCTCCCTGTTACATACGACTAAACCATAACTGGGGGAATCTGGGTGCAGGTACACCTCAGCCTAACCCTTCGGAGAATACAGGCGTGATGTTATGTAACACCTGTTTTATGGTTTTTGTATAAGAGTACCTACACAATTAACAACATAGGAGTGACAGCAATAGCACAGTATAAATTAGTACCTACAGTATTCTATCTTCATAGAACCAACCGAAACGATGCGCTTCGAAATCTCTGTATGTAGCATGACCACCGTAAAAACGGGTTTTGTCGACGGAATAAAATACAAAATGACAGATAAACAATCACTATCTGTCATTTTGTCTATTCTTCCGACGACAAAACCCGTTTCTACGGTGGTCTTGCTGCGCGTGCAGTACGCAGAAGGTAATTATTTCAAGATCACTGCCGAGATATAGGTATATAGGTAATACTGCTATTTTTTATTCTGTGGTAATAGAAACTGACGGTTTGCTTTAAAAACGGCAAAGATAATTAGCATAAAAATATACAAACAGTTTTTATAACAAAAGTGTAAAGCTGTTGTATTAAAAGAAGGTAGGTATACCTAAAACCATCCAGGTAAATCCCTAGTGATCGTCCAGAACTGACAGTTGTTTACCTACCTATAATCTATATAGCCATCTGTCTTCCCAGACTGAGTGGTTTCTGCTTTCTTACATTATGTAGACGAGAATAGGATCAAAAGATATTCTTTTTATATTTTGAAATAGCTGCGTCTCGCGGTTTCACCCGCGTAAGTCTCGATCCCGTGGGAATATCGGGATAAAAAGTATCCTATGTCCTATTCCAGGGGGCCTACCACGACCTGTAACAGCAGTATTATTAACCCACTTCTCCTTCATATCTGACTTGCCATGTTCAATACCTATGCTCTGCCCAAAGTAAAAATCTTCGTTCCACCAACAATCTTCTTCTACGATGTCCTTCTCATCGCTCTGGTTTTATTCACTCTTCTTTCTTCGTCCAGGCGGTATTTCTTTGGAATGCGTTCCCTCTGAATATCAGGATGGCAGCGAGTCGGTTATCTTTCAAAGTAGCGGCTCGTGAACATATTCGTGAGAAGTTGGCATAATCTATGCGGCGCTGATTTGCTGGGCTTGTTTTCTCCTTCACCTATCGTTATTTCTCCTGACAAAGTTTATTCTGTTTATATGTATGTATTTAAGTATATATGTATTACTATTTATCCTTTTTCAAATTATTTATCCCGTATGTTGCACCTGCCGTGTTTGTCTCTGCATCAACCTAAGGTTGACTGGTAGAAAATGCCTCAGGATTAAGTCCGCCTCTGTACAGTTTTTTTTTTTTACTTTTGCATAAAGTTTTAATAAAATAAAATAAAATATTATTTTAATATTACTTCAATGTAGGAAAGAGATGAAGCTTTATAGGACGTATAGCTCCATCTCTTTCCCCCACGAAGTAATATGAAAATAATACTGCTGTAAGCGGTGGTGGTAGGCGCCCAGGTCATGGTCTACCCATGTTAAATATATCTATATATATATAAATATTATCTAAATACGTTCGGCTGTTTAAGCGTGAAAGCGTAACAAACAAACAAACTCACTTTCGCATTTATAATATTAGTTAGGATTATACAGTGAGACGTCTAGAATTAAGTCTGCGGATAATTTTCATTCAGAATATTCAATAAGCAGACGATAGAATATTGCAGGTCTTGGAAACTATTTTAATGCAGTCAGGGAACTTAATCCTTACCTCCTTACATATTAATCCTAACTTCACTACATTATTATAAAACAAAGTGCTCCGCCGCGTCTGTCTGTTCGCGATAAACTCAAAAACTGCTACACCGATTTTCATGCTGTTTTCACCAATGGATAGAGGGGTTCTCGAGGAAGGTTTTAGTATATAATAACCTACATCCACTCGGGCGAAGCCGCAGGCATCAGCTAGTATAGTTATAAATTTGAAAGTAACTCTGTCTGTTTGTATGTTACATTTTCACGCCTAAACCACTGAACGGATTTCTATAATATTTTGCAAGGAGATAGATGGCATCCCGGGGAAGGACATATGCTACTTTTTATCGACATACCACGCGGGCGAAACCGCGGGCGGAAGCTAGTATACAATAATAAACAGTGTCCTATGTTCTTTTTCAATTCATTATGTTTTTCCTCACTCATCGTCTGTTAGGCTTTTTCCCAACAAGTTGCGGTCGACTTCCAGTCTAAATGGATGCAGCTGAATATCTTTATTTTTGGTGTAGTAAGTGCATCTTAGAAACGTGAGGCCGTAAACTAGGATATAAACCTATTTTACATTAAATTTTACCCCTATCCATTTATGGGCTCGAATGAGATCTATTAAAAGGCAATAAGCTCAAAGTTTTCTTAGAATTTGATACTACAAAAATATAAGATCGCTTTTGTAAATGCAAGTGTTTTCATATAAAGGTAGTAAATATTCCTTATCATACGACACTGAAAATGAAAATCCATTGTTTTATTCAGTGCATAAAAGTAAAGTTTCATTCTCACTTCTGCATCTCCTAAAGGAGTAATACCGCAAAGATAAAATTGTGAAAGGGCCTTGTGTTTCGAGAAATTACATGCTTAAATGCGAAAGTTGAAACCCGATAGTGTGGCGTGACCTTTCCACCACTTTTGCTTTGAGGCACAAAGTTACACAAGATGTGTGTTTAACTTCTCCTTTTACGGTTTCTTGAAGGTTTTCTAACCACCGTTTAAGACCTAGTTCTCTTCTAGGCTGTGGTTTCTGTATGCCTGCGATGAGGACAATAAATCGTGCGTTTCTATTTTTATAATGTTATCGCATATAAACTTTAGTAAGCTGCGTCGAAATCATGACGTGTAAAACTTATCTACACCGTCACTTGATTTGACACGTTTTCAAGGGCGCAACGAGCTTTTTAGCGTGCGGATTGCGGGGAAGCAGGGAAGCGTGGCGTTTCTTGCTACGAATGGGCGGTTCGCGCGCTAATTTTTAAATTAATACACATTTTGTAAATGCAATATGTACAGAAAACCTGTACTTTTGTTATTAATAAAAAACTGACAACCTTTCATGATGATGATGATTTTTTCCTATAGAGGATACTACAACTAATCGTGTTTCAAAAGTGTTTGATGTAGGTATAGAGTAAATCCTTAAATACCTGACATAATTTATTGCGTTACTAAAGAGTTAGGTATTACGATGCAGCAGGTCGGTGCGCTCCTAAAGTTACGTCATCACTTACTAAAATATTTAAAATAAACTTTTGTCTCTAAGGAGTCATTGGCCCCGTAGATAATTATGATACTTTTTGTTCCATCTTAAAAAATAAAACTGAGAACTTCGCTACTCTAAGTAGGCTACGCAATAAGGAGATTTTTTTCATAGGATAAAAAACTTTTCTGTATTAGTCCCTAACATAAGTGCTTTGTGATAAGCCCCGAGATCTTGGGACAAAGTTTCACCTCCGTGTCACATAGGGCCGCCTGATGTTCCAGAAAAGGCCATAACTCGAATGCTTCCAACTACTTAAGTTTTTTATCAGATGCTGAAGAAAATATTACTTCTACCTATCTGTGTTATTAGTTATAATAACTGTTTTATTAAAGTTTATTATATAAAGGACGATTTTTAATACTACCTGCGTACCTGGCGCCAAAATTAGCATTAGTGAAGTAAAATAACTAAGGAATTGAACATTGACGATAGTCTTTTGTTTTAAGCATCGATTTCGATTTATGTAGGAATCGACGTAGAGGTCGACCAAGTAAGGCGCCGGATAGCGCCCTGTTTTTTTATATGAAGCCCAGTCCAGTTATAATACATTTGTGTATTTTGTATCAAAGCATAGTGTCCAAGCGACAACGGAAGAATAATTTGGATAAACTATATATAAATTTGGATTCAAAACCTCAAGACGCTAAATGGTATTGTCAGTTTATAACTAATATATAGTGGGAACCATACATATATACGAAGCATACACATAAAGAAAATAAAATTGGTGATAAGGCAGCTTGCTTTTGTTTTTTTTTTAATATTCTATATTTATACACGTTTGATCAGTTTTAATTGATAATTATTTTATTATTTTTTAAATAGCAATTATTATTATTCATTTATAATATATTATACAAATAATACATTAACATTACCTGTAATACAATAATAATAATCACCACACTTGACTAAAAGATTGGTGTTCGATGTATTTACCTAGTGAATGATAAAAGGATGGAGGAAATTAAGAGGTTTTTCAAAAAAAAAAAAAAACATACTACCTTTAATATAAAGAGGTCGTTTTACGTAAAACCACATGCATATAACTAAACAGCATTATAACATGTTAGTACAAAACAAACGTTAAAAAATATAGTTACATGAAAGAGCAACCAAATATATTATTCGTTGCTTTTTCATCCAGTGTAATTGTAGTAAAAGGCCCGGGCTACGTCATACGGACAACAAAACCACTATTTGTATGTTAATTTACTCTTCTACTGCTTTGTTTGGCTTAGAAAAATGGCATTATTATACAAGTATTTGTAAAAAGTTTTGGTGAAATAAGTTCTTAGTGTTTTACAATGGGTTTTTGTACTCTTTTTTGTCAGTAGGTATAACGATAGTGTTTTTTTAGTGCTGTGATATACGATAGTTATACGTAAACAATGTTTTTCTTATGCCTAAGGTTATATTAGTTTGGCTACATTTCTTTTTCTCACTCTATTTATAAATTGTTATTGCACTATTATTAGCGGTAAATCTGGATTCTAGATTTAGCAGTAATAATGGACGATTACTTGAGAACTACGACTGTTTGTCTAAAGGATTATACCTACTCCTAAAGTTATTCAATGAGGTAATATGAATTAAGTTGGCAGTAGTAAACTCTTTATAGTTTTTAAAGATTTTCCCAAACAACACGTTATTTATTTATTAATCTAGGATCTCCAATAAAAGATGTATACAATACATGACACATAATAAAGGACAACATCAGGTAGGTGAAAATAATAAAATAAAATAATAATAACGAAAATAAATAATATTATAATACATATTTTTATTAATATTTAAAAATAAATAATAAATAGGTGTAGGTACTTCTTCACTTATAGGAGACCTCAAGTTAAAAACTAAGCCAACAAAGTTAAATATTAAGTTATTGAAAACTGTCCAGTTATGAGCGAGCACTTTACCATAAATATAAAAATGAAAACCCTAAAAAATATTTTCACTAAACATGCACCCATTACCCATTCACACAATTGTTTCCACACAAAGCGCCACAACCAAACACATTACCCGCCATTTCTCTCCGCCCTAGTTGGGTAAAACTTGCCCTGCAATACGGCTAGACAAAGCAACGGAAGCTGGGTTATGACGGCCATATAAATGCGAATTGTCGCGATTTAACTTCCCCGACTTGTATATACAGTGTGTTCGGAAATGACACAGCGAGTAAGCGAGTAGTGTTTGTGTCGGCAAGCTGGAACTGATGTTGTAGCATGATCTGTGTGAAGAGGTTAGGAGAGGAGGACTAGTCGTAATGTCTTAGTAAACGTAAGTGGCTCCAAATTCTAAAGATTTCGGTGGAATAGTATTATATTCTGGTGTTTTGTTGAGAGCATTTTCTTTAAAGAGATTGCAAGTTTAGAGTAGGTACAGTAATCTGTGTTTGACATAAGCCTTTCGTTAGCAAAATAATTAATTTACGATTGTCCTATAGTGCACGACTTTGAAAAAATCCTGGGTCTTATGAGGTAATCAATACTTTAGGAGTAAATCACTTTTGAATCTTGC
This sequence comes from Lithophane ornitopus, assembly GCA_948473465.1. Classification (NCBI taxonomy): domain Eukaryota; kingdom Metazoa; phylum Arthropoda; class Insecta; order Lepidoptera; family Noctuidae; genus Lithophane; species Lithophane ornitopus. The sequence goes on along the minus strand of OX419622.1, from coordinate 11,030,707 downwards.
GCACCTATTTATGCTCGTGAACACGTCAGGAAGATATTTTTAAAATTTTATTTTGTTGAATGGTTCTTGTTGTTTATCATTCAGCCAATCACAGCAGTTTACGCGCGCGATCACAATACATTTTTGACTTTTCCATCATCCTTATCGCAGAAAGAATGTATAGAGATGTCTGGTTCCAATGTGATTGATACATTTATTACTGCCCGCTGTTACTTCGTGTATCCTAATAAATACTATCGCTCATGATCAGGTTGAGCTCCGAGTCGAGCTACACGATTACTGACAAATGCTTGCACTGGCTGGACAGGTCTGCTGAAATCTGTGAGGTTTTCGCCTCAAAAGATCATTTCAGACACGAATATACAGGGTCCTCACATAATCTGACCAAGATTATTTCTGGAATTTAAAAGGAGAAGAAAGAAGAAGATTCTTTCTTCTCAGAGTAGTCGGACGGGAAACGCCGATCTCATCTAGTTTAAATATGATTAACGAGTAAAAGTGATTGTACAAAACGACTTAAATAAAATAATTATCATGTACTGACGTGATTGAGTAAATTACATCGAAACATTCACAAATCACCACTGCATTACGAGCCTATTGCCATCAACCGGGAACAAATCCAGACTCCGGGCTCGTACTGAGAAATTCCAGATTGAAAAACCCTTTACCAGTTTGCTCATCCCGGGTTTCGAAGGACCTCAGCAGCAGCGCTTGCGACCACTAGACCAACGAGGTCGACAAAAACGATGACGTAAATGATTAGTTACTGGTATATTGTTCAACGAATCACGACAGCCCATCTATATGAAAGATGTACTTGTTTAGGCTTTCTTTACTTAGTCTACCTTTCCTTACGTCTCATTAGATGTGACTGATGGATTTTTTCCAGTGAATAAAGAACTTTCAGTAGGTAGGTTTTTTATTTTTGTAACATCTGTTGTGAGGTTACTCAAGTAATTTAGTTGAATTGAATTCAAAACTGAATTGTAATTGAATCTAAGAGAATGTTGTGAAGGCTGTGAAGGAGAAGCAGCATAACTTATGCATAATCAGCCAATAATGTTCCCAATATTGGAATACAGTTCTCCTCTCTGAGAGACACGACACGGCACGACACGACTCGGCACGACACGACACGGCACGACATGACACAGGCCCAGTACTGGTTGGTGAATGTCACATGTCTTTAGACAGAAAAAAAAGTAAATAATCGTCACAATTTCAGAGATATATATTAGTTTCCCATGTTGGAATGCCATATTGGAATCATAATAGTTTTATGATGTATAAACCTAAATCATTTATAAGCGGCCATTTCTAATACCAAAACTCAATTTTAACACTTTTTCTGACCCGATGACCTGAGCCAAGAGCTTGCGCTTGCGACCACTAGAGCGAGCCAAAATAGGTCATATGTAATTAATATTTTAGTACTGTGAGTACCCCAGCACTAGCGCTTAAACCTCATAGGATATAATGTTCATAAACCCGAATACATTAGGTAATGTAATTGTCCTCCGGTATCCATTACGAAAACAATTAATAATTTACTTATCAATTAGGATTAGCCGTTGCTGACAGGGTTTGGTCGAAAATGTATGCAAAAGATGCAATTGCCATCATTCCATCGATGTATTATTAACATTTTGATTGCAATACTCGAATTAGTTTAATTAGTTTTGCTTGATAAGAAGGGTTTATGAATGCTTCAAATTCATCTTCGGTCTAGGATAGCCTTATCTTTGGTAATAAACATTCAAGTTAAAACAAATGTCTGTTGACTAACTTAACCCTAGAATTCCCAAAGTGGGACTTAGTGTAGTCTGGAACCACAAAAAACAGACGCTTTTTTATTTCATGATATATTTAAATAGAATGAATAAGAAAAAAGAGGCAACATTTACTAGAGAGGACATCGCAGTCTCTTGAAGCCGCGGTCTAAAAACATTTGAACTGGTATATAATATTTGAACTGGTATATAATATTTCTGGTATCTCAGTTATCTGAGCAGGTATTTCTTACAATGTACATACACTAACTATATTTCGTAGCGTCTAAAAATGCAAGTAGTAGTCTGAAAAAAAAGCAACACTAGCGTAGGTACCAAATTGGTCTGCCAGGGTTGCGGAATAGTCCGAAAGGGATACCGGGACTCTGGCAACAGGCAACTGAAGGAACACGGGTGGGTTTTAGTCAGTAAGAGTCTGACACGCCCTTCCGCTCCGCCCAGAGCGGGAGAAGTCATTTGAAGATTTCCCAACCAAAAAAAAAAAAGGTACCAAATTGGTATAGAAAAACTATCAACTGCTTATATTTTTATTCCCATGAGAAATAGCCTTTGGCCTTCAGAGCTTTTTGTGGCACAACGAGATTCTCTTATCGACGGACTTACACATTTTCCTTAAATCCTCGTTTTTGCTCTAATATTATCAATATCGAGCATTGAGAAGTGTAAAAAAACTTTCCTATTTACTCTGTTATGGTATTTTCCTTTTATATCTACGACGCCGACGCGACGTCGACCTACGAAAACCTTAACCATACTTAGAAAATTGTCTATTCTACGTTTCTTTATGGCAATGGTGCCAATGTCGACAATTCTGCCATTGTTAATAATATTGTCTTGTCCGCTGCCACATCTCGGTTATCTGGGCAGGTATTTCTTACAATGTACATACACTAACTATATATTTTTAGCGTCTAAAAATGCAAGTCTGAAAAAAAAGCAACTTGGTTATTTATTATTGGTTTAAGGAAAAAAGAAAAAAATACAAAAAAAAACAATGTAAAACTTTTTGGCTATTATGTATTTTTTTATAAGCAATGCTAATAGTGACGTCAAAAATTTCGGGTCAATGGCGTAACACCTAAAAATTACAAGCAACGAGCATATGAGTCAAAGTCCAAGAGTGATTACGTTTTCGTAAAGTGATCACACGGGTAGTGGGTCAATGATCGATAGAAAAGCAGTTCAATGTGGTTAGTAATCAAGTACCTATTTAATCTAATTCCCTTCACAGTAACTTTTTGGTTGATGATGTAGAATTTATTTGTTTGACCTCATTCAAAACAAGCTCACACTGTACCCTGATCAGTATTAAGAACATTAATTTACCTTAGAACTAATGTAACTTTCCTTACGATAACTATGTCAAGACACCGACTTTCGAAATTAAAGTTATTTTTCACGGTTGTATTTTTTTTGTAAAAAGTTTTTTGATTTAGCCAGTCAAAAATTTAAGAAAAAAGGTAGCTCTTGCAAAGCACCACCACTTTATCTAATCATTACCATATGTTTATAGTAAAATGTAAAAGAAACTTCGACATTTACACGGTATGTAACGACATTCCTCTACTACCGAAGTACCTACATCGTCGGGGAACACATGATTTGTTTTTATCAAAGATTTCCTCACCACACAGTCGACACGCACATAATACAATGACGTAATCCAATAATCAAACTAGATCCAGTGTCAGATAATTTGAATACCGAACTGTATCATAATTCTGTGTTCGAAATATGGTGCAGATAGCACATAGCAGGCGATGTAACTGGACAGGCGGGGATGATGAATTCATTGGCGCATTGAACCCCACAGAGTACTCAGTGCAGTAGGACAGGGTTAAAAGGAGAAACATTTTATTGGTTGAGTTAGCTAAAGGTGAATATATTGATATTGATTGTGATGATACTTTTGCAGAGTTTTTTTTTGTTTGTTATAAAGTCTACTATTATTTAATAATATGAGTAAAATAAATAAAAGCCACAAATTAGTGAGAAATATTTTGTCCTGTTCTAAAACTTTTGCATAAGTGTAGTAGGCAAAGTACATCGTTATTTATTTCATTACGATTTATTTTGTAAAGAAAAGTCCAAAGATTTACGAAAACGTTAAAGTATTCTGGAGCAAAAAGCCTGTAGCTCCCTCGTGGCTCTCAATCAGTATGTCACTAATAGCTTACATAATTGACAACTGACATAAACCACGAGACAGGCTTACATTTTAGTGAGTAAGCCCAGAGGCATTGGTTCTGAACTATTGCACAGAACCATTCTATTATTTAAGATGTGAAACGCTTTACATGTATGTACTGTTGCCATAATGAACGGACGCGAACATATACACGTCTATTCTAACAAGAGTTTACGTGAGGGCGACATAACAATCCATTTTGGAGCGAAACTGGACTACTGTCCTTTGTAGACTGTGGCATTATTCATACCAATCTCTGTCTGGGAGAGGCGCCCGCTACGTCGCTAGACAATGGTATATTATACTGCTTACTGTAACAGAGTTTATTGGCTGCCAAGTCGGTACGCTGCAACTATGAACATTTTCACATGCTACTCCGGTATTCGTCGGTTTTATCGGATTAACTTTCGTTATGAGCACAAACTTTATTATTCGGCTTTATAGCATGAGATTTTCCGTTCATTAACTTCTTTCGTAAACATTTTGTCGCTGCGAAATTAGTATGAGCATTTCTGGACTTTATTTTTGTTGGTGTACTGTATTTTTTGTTTCTGTGGTTTTTGGGCAAATAATGCTTCCTTTTTGTATGAGTTTCGTATTAGGCCATTATGTTTTGTAGAAATCTCTACATTTTTCTTAATTTGTTTGACTTTAACTATTAATACTAACTTTCGCCAGTCTACAATAGTTATTATGGCGAACCTGGTGCCAAATGTGGCCTAGCCAATTCCTCATACCTGGAAATGTTTGCTATAACGATTTATTAGGAGGCATTGTCTCATAATAATTATGAATATTGGTGTGTTGACAAATTTTATTTTCCTGTAATGAATTATGCATAGCTTACATCAATCGGTTTTACTTAACAAGTAAAATAACGCTCGGAGGCTTCGAAATACTTTACTTAAAATTATTTATTATAATAAGTTACTTAGGTTGCAAGTCTCCTTATAAATCATTGTGACTAATCCATACTTTGATAGGGATACAATTAGAAATAAAAAAAGCGGTCAAGTGCGAGTCGGTCTTGCATACGTAGGGTTCCTTACCACCGTGTAATATTTACACGACATTTTTTTTTAATACTTTGAAAAAAAAAACTCGTTTACTTTAAACCCCCTTTAATTTTAATCTTTACTTTATTTTTATTTGTTGTTATTACGGAAAACGGAGTAATAGGGTCCCGTTGATAACGATTTGGGCAGGGAACTCATTTAAAGTATTTAAATTGCATCGTATTTTCCAATAAGTGCTGAATTACATTGGATAATGCAAAAGGTTCAACATTATTAGCCATTTGTTCTTTGTATTCGATTATTTTTCAAGACAACCTACTTTTGCCGATATTGCGTGACTAGACCCAATTGGATCAGCCTTAATTTATCGAAATCGGTCAAGTGAGTTAAGCTGGCAGTTATACATAAGTGGCTATTTACATAATTGTCTTATGTTACTGTCTTTAGGTACTAGTAGAGGTATCTTATATGAGTAGCTCGTGGCTAAGTAATAACAGCCACACGGGTCGATCCATCAGTAGGTTAAGCTACGCTTGCCGGGGTTGGTCCGTGGATGGGTTCCATCTTTACATACCGAGACTCCTCACGTTAAGCCGTTGGTTCCGGCTGTCATTCTCTCTTGCTCTGTTTTATACTGGTGGCTTATCCTGCACTATATCCTTAAAAGTAAAGGTATCTGGTTTTCTGTCACGCTTTAACGGCTAAACGGATTCATACGGATAGCTGGTAGGATGTCTGGGTTAGGACATAGCATACTTTTTATCCCGGTAGTATGTTCTCGGATAACTTGCGACCTTCACGCGGGAGCAGCCGCGGGGAAAAGCTAGCAGAATATAAATAAATACGGTGTTGTTTTGCCAATGTCAGCAGATATTCACAGCAGCCAGGCTTCATTTACATTGAGAACAATTTGCCACGGTGACCAAGGCTAAGCGCCCCTGAAACAGGCATTTGCATTGTATCCCAATTAGTTTTTACAAGCCCCCTAATTTTGCTTCAAAGATAAATTACTGAATTCTCTGCTCTGATGACGGATCATTTTGTTTGAGATTACATACCTACTGTAGGCTATTGAGAAAATTAGTCCGTTGTTAGGTTTGTAAATAATGTAAGTTGTTTTTTACCCGACTACGGCGAAGAAAAAAGGAGGGTTATGATTTTGACCGGTATGTATGTTTGTATGTTAGACAAATTAAAATTCCGGAGTCACACGTAATCTATTCGATTTATGCCCGTGTGACTCCGGATTTTTAATTTGTCTGTGTGTGGTGTCTTGTTTATACCATTTTAGTTGATTGACTTTCTTGTCATAGTGGGTTTTAGATTTTATTACTTTATTTTTTTTGATTTACAAAGACATGAATATTTAAACGAATCTCACAACACCACATCATCACCAAAAGGTGGACCGATGTCCATGTGAAGGTCGCAGGTATCCGCTGGATGCGGGAAGCACAGAACTGGTCGAAGTGGCGGTGCTACGGGGAGGCCTATGTCCAACATTAGACGTCTTTCGGCTGAAATGAGGATGATGATGTATATTTAAACGAAAAAAGTTTGATTCAAAAGCATTGCTCTTATTTTTATACCGCGATCATGTAGTAAACCCACTTTATACAGTTTAATGTAAAACTTAACATCGTTTACGTAAATTAGGTTTTTATATACTTCTTACCTATCTAAAAGCTGTTGCGGTATCTTTAAATATGTACGAAATCTCCCCAAGGAAGGAATGTGGTACGCTTTTAATGAGCGAACATTTTTAAGCTACACAAACTCCCAACAGGTCGGCGAGATACTTATAACAAAAACCATCAGTCTTCCAGAAACAATTTCATGAAGAAAAGTAAATAAAATTGTTACCATAAATTACACTGCTTTACTAAAAGCCTGCGGTTTAAGGATCAAAGTACTTTTCTAGTTAAAGAATCTAGAAACTGAGTTCCACGCGAGTTCTTGTAGAAATAAATGCCGTGTAACTTGAAGTCACGGGCTTAAGAATAATCATGGAGAAACTTCTAGAATTTATTACTCTAGTCTGACACTTGTAATTTTAACACACGTATCGGTTTGCCAATTTTAGTTATTCCATTCTTTCTAACAGAGTAATATTTTAAGTTCAGATAAGTTTAAAAGCCGATTTGGAAGTAGGAATTAGATTTGTAAGGAATTCGCGAAGTTTCATATAAATTACCTTTTGTAGAAGTTAAATAAGTATCTTAAAATGCAAGTACCTACCTTTTGTGTGTGGGAAATCATCAAATGACTTTTCCCGCTCTGGGAGGAGCAGGAGAGCGTGTCAGACATTTACTGACTAAAACCCACCCGTGTTCCTTCAGTTGCCTGTTGGCAAGGGTCCCGGTACCCCTTTCGGACTTTCCCGCAGCCCTGGCAGGAAGTACCTAAGTCCTAAAACATACTTAGCAGCGCATGAGCAATTAAGCAATATAAAATACTAAATAACTATGCACTACTACCTCAATACAACAATAAAGTCAAAAATATGCAGGTAAACGTAATCTACATCCGACAGTAAAAGTAACAAACCAAAAAATTTAATCTTACCCATCACGTCTAACTACAAATACCTAACTACCAAATAAAAAAGTCAGTTTTGCGCCCAAAGGCGGCAAAACTTTAAGCCGCGTTTCCACTAGGCAACATTTTTCGCGCGACACGTGACGCTCAACATGTACGGCAACGCTGCACAACAGCGCGCGACGTTGCCAGCTGGCGCGCAACATGACGCGTGGCTTGTTGTTTGTTGGATGCGTAAGACAGACAACGTTGTTCAACAAAAGTTCCGCGTTGACTATCAACATGTTGGGCAACTTGTTGTGCAACATGTTGCGCGTCAATTGTTGCCTAGTGGAAACGCGGCTTTAACATTGATCAATGAATGTAGTATGTTCTGGTTGACGTCACTCCAATTAAAGGGTGCCGCGATAAGACGAGGGGTAAGCAACCATCCGGACGCTTGACTTTCTTAATTAAGAGGCCGATCTCCAGCCCGATAGGGGACGGACATGCGATCTACTTGTTATAAATGCGGTGTTTTGTGTGAATGATTTTTGTTTAAGCTACTTTGAATTGAGTGGAGAACAACCTATGGCCGATGGGATTTTTCATCGGCAAAAATCGGGGATGAATTTTCATAAATCCTTCCTTAGATATGTATCGAACTCTTGTGCAAAATTTAATTCTTCTAAGCCCAGTGGATTATGCAGTTCGTTACCTGTCAGTGAATTTAATATTTTTATTAAGTAGTTATCTCCATTTATTTTTTATTTGCTTTGATGAACTAAACGATTAAAACTTAATGGTGGTTCGGAAGTCCGCTACTTGCTGCGCAGTACCCCACCCCTCACACCCGCTGACCCATGAATTCGTTACTGCGCAGCGACTCGCCTCATGTCCCGAGCCGCCAATAAGTTGAATCGCGGTGTACTTCATCCATTTTGGTTTGTTTTGACTGAACAGTGGAAGTGTGACTGTAGTTTTTTGGGATAAAAAAATACTTATAATAAAAATGACAGAAATCGATTCAGTAAACGGTTCGTAAAAATATGTTCATAATGTGTGCATTAATTCAGTTACACATCGTATATTTTACTAAAACATCTCAAAATATGATGATGAAAGACAAATAAAAAGCCGCTCTGGCAATGCAGAGTTTTTTGTATCGCAATTTAAGGTTCGGATAAATTTTCATGACGTCATCAAATAATTCTTTGGCAACATGACATCTTGTTATTAGCAAGTTTGACGGAGACTCGACAAAACTCTAGGAGCCTCGATGAACTCTCCCGAAGTTTCTCGAAGGGTACATACTTACGTTATTTAGGTTAATACTTTATGGGACAGGAAAGTATTTCGACTTTTGTTTCCTACGACATAATACCACCGTTTTATGTTTGCACTTATGGTACACTTATTAATATTAAACTTGTGACCTGGAAACCATATTGTTTTCGAAAATATACTGCGCCGTTGAAATTTTATGGGGGTAATAACTACAGTTTTTTCTACAGTTTTTTGAAATAGTACAAAATAATTTATAGTAATTTATTTTTCTAAGTTTGTGTGATACATTATATTTATAGCGTGCATCTTTTACATTGAATCGGAATAAAAAGCTAACATTGGATTTCATTGATGGTATTGTTTTAGAAATTGAGGTTTTCTCTAGTAATAATGATTTCGAAGAGATATTATTACTATAGACTCAGGAATACATTATTATATTAATTATGATTCAATGGATTGCATACCTACGTTTTTCTGTGAGCTCTGCTTACATTTTGGTCGAGATATAATATAATACTGGATATAGATAGTACTATCCATGAAGAGGCGCCCCACTCCACTCCGCTCCGTACTAAAATACAGATTACAGTACATTAATCGCGAGTGGGGTGCGTCTTCGTGGATATCGTATCTGTATCGTGCTTCTTTTGTTTTGTGATAGAAAATGTCACCAAATTGTAATACATAGGTACATGCAACAAATCACTTTCGATTGACTTTGAATATTTCGTGACTTTAATTTTCTCAAAAGATCGTAATCCACTCCGGGATGTTTCTCCACAACATACGCTTCTTCCCCATCTGAAACCCAGTTTCCCCCCGCACCGCCTTCAGGTCGACTTTCGATCGACTTATAGCCGCTTCAATCTCAAAATGTGACGCCTGTCGTTAACACACCAATTACATGTAACAGCGCGTGAAGGGCCTTGTAAACAAACTTTGCCATCACACAGTATGTTCAAAAGGCTCTTATTGAAAAACTTGTCTCCGTAAGTGAACCGTTTCTAGGCCAACCTTACGGACCGTAACTTTGCGAATGACAAACTTGGACCGTGATTTAGATTGACGGTAGTGGAAAATACGGGTCTTTTAACGTGACGCATCGTTTGTTCATCGGTTTCGTGGTGACTGGCTGGCTTTAAATTTATTTATTTAAATCACAATTAAAATAACTTTTGTTTTACGGCTTGACAAAACATTTATATTTCTTTATTATTTTTAAGTTTAATGTGAATGTATTAGCAGAGCTGTTCAATAATTTACCAAACGGCTTAGAGAAGTGTGATAGTACAAATATATTTAAAATAAAACTTAAAAAGCACTTATGTACCCTGTAACTTAACCAACACCGCAGAGGCAAATATGATAATTATAATTACTTAGATGTAAGCACTTTGTATCTTATTTTAAATGAACTGTTATTTAAGTTTTTATGACAAATAAATTCTTTAAACTTATGTAGTATACACATAAACCTATGAAGACATACTGTTTATAGATAAAGAAAAGTAGGTGTGGCTGGTTTTATTTCGTATCAATAACAATTATCAAGTTATATTTAAAGCTACCCACTTTTTCAGGAACAGAGACTGTTCAAACTGACGGAACAACTTCTGAACGGTAATGAAAGCTATTTTCTCCTAACCAACAGGGAAATAGTGGCCTTAATTAAAATAACTTTGTAATCTCTGTGGGAAAATAATGAATTATTACCGCCCTGGTTTCGCGAGGTAGTTTACAATAGGAATGAGGTCATTCGACTACAACTTAGCTGGCAATAGGCTCGCCCCCTATTACATGGGACTTAAGCATAACTGGCGAAATGTGGGTGTACTATGGGCTAAAGTCTGATCTCTGCTAACCCATCGGGAATACAGGCGTGATGTTATGTGTACTACGACTTCTTGTGATCAATTTGTCAAAAGTTTTCTGAATAATCGAAATTACTTTTCAAATGATATTCTAGTTGATGAGGTTGTAACTTTGAAGATTAATCTTCGGAAACCAATATACGACATTATTTAAATACAAATAATATTGATTTTCAGAAATGTTACAAATTCAATTCAGTTCATTTATTAATTTTGTGAACATAGGGTAAATTATACAGATGTTTTACAAAGAAATGTTGGTCCATCCAATTCAAAATTGTTGAATTAATAATATAAAAATGTAGCACTAATAAAATAAAAATATAAAGTCAAGGTAAGTTCATCTCACAGTTTCATGCCAAACTCTAATGGCTAATAATAATATTAAAATGTCAATAAATGAAGACTGCACAAAAACAAATAAGTGTCACAATTTCTTAAACAATACCTATTAAATAAAATTTAAATAAAAGCTAATGAGAGCAACATTTTAATTATACAGACAGTTCTAATATTATATAAATATTATTTTAATTTGTCATTTACGGCATTTGGTTCGTTTAAAAATATCTGGGGATGTAAATACTAACTCTTACTAATAAAAGTATTATATCTGGTGAATAGTTATACACCGATTTCTCTCTTTCAGTCTTTAGTAATTTGACTTTCGAAAGAAGAAGACAAAGCATTGTGTTACTATACAGACGCTATACAACGTTTATTAGTAAGGACGTAAGTAAATTAAATCAGATACTCGGTTTATTTTAAACCGATGTAGCTGTAAAACATCGTTAAAACTCTGTTCCTTATTTAAAAACCCAAACTTATTCTGTAATCGAATTAGAGCTCGCAACAAAACCGAATTAAAAATGTATATATACCCTATATCGAACCGACTTCAATGTACCATTTAGCACTTTGGACAAACTTCTGAGACTCTTTTAATTGCTTTCGACCTATCTGATAGCTCGACATTGTTTGACCGACATCTCAGTGTGTTCTTATCTTAATTTTATTCGACATTTTTATTACTTGAATATTAGTTCTTTAGCGATCTTTCTTTTGTTTTTAAGAACATAATAGGTACCCTAATTGTTGAGTATAAAAGGTACACTCAAGAGGATAAATACCTTACACTAACGTAAAATTAAAAATCGATTTTCTCCTGAAATAAAAATCCCAACTTTGAGAAAAAACCGTTTTCATAGTAGTATTCATCACTATTATGAAATCGGTTTGTTACGAAAATACTATATTACGTTCGTAACATCATAGAAAAGCGGCCAGGTGCGAGTCAGACTTGCACACGCAGGGTTCCGTACCATCGTACAATATTGTACACTACATTTTTCATTATATATTTGATAGCGGCCATAGTAGTACACACTCTGTATTACGGTTCAAAATGTACAGTCCTGTAACAAGCGGACGGATGGACAGTCAGCGTAGCCTAGGAGTTTTGTTGGCACTTTTTGGGTAAAAATTATCAATACTTTAGGGGAAAATCGCTTTTGAATCTTGTGTAAGTGCTGTACTTCGTGTGCTGCTAGTATTGTTCTTATTGTCAGTTTATAATCACGGTCTATAAATTCAAGATGGCATTGCTTGCTCTAAGGTCTTTTAAACATTGACAAGACTAGTGAAGAAACTACATTTTATTACTTTTTTTATTACCTATAATCTCAGGTCTCAATAGGTTTCCAAGCGATTTGACAATTAGTTACGATTCAATTTCTCAGTGTTCGCTCAAAAAGAAAAGTTTTGAAATATGCTATTGATCTTATATTCCTAATATTAAAACGAAGTATTTAATTTTTTTTTTTTAATATTTCATATTGCATGGCGAATTTGATGCTCCGTGTAGCACATTTCTTTACTTTTTTACTATTGTGGCATGCATGGATGGAATAAAATACATTTTTAAATTATCTGTGTAGAATTAAAGAGAAGTGCTACGCCGTAGCTGATACACTGTCTTGGCTTCGTTGCCTACGCTGTTGTAGCAGTAGCCTACGGCGTAGTAAGCGTAGCGTTTTGTCTGCTATGCTGCGCTGCGTAAGTTATATATTTTTTTAACCACAACGGGGATGCTCCTGGCCTGCATATCACTTGATGGTAAGTGATGATCAGGCCGAAGGTGGAAGTCAGCTTCACCCGGAATCCTCAACCACAGAGGAACTATCTTACCTCTCACTGCCGAAACTCAACAATGCTGTTAACCTTGTTGTCATGGCGACAGACTTCGATAAGATCGTGGTAGCTAGCCAGGGGGACTTCACAAGCCCTACCACCAACCAAACCGAGCAAAAATTTTGCTCCCACTGGGAATCGAACCCGGGACCTCTTAGTCTGAGACAGGTGATCTAACCACTGGACCACAGAGCTGGTTAAATGATTAATTTTGTGCATCACACGTTCGTGGTCTTTCAATATTGTGAAAAAATGCTCGGTACCCAATATTCTCATGTAAAAAATTGAAGTTATTTTTCCTGTTTATAAAAAATCCTTGAGTGCTATGTAAATAAGAGTACACACTATAAATCCCGCAGTAAAATTACGAAACAAGACAACAGACATCACTCATCCATTTGTAAGTGTAACTCCAAGTACTCCAGTACGTAATGTGCGCAATATTTTACGTTACGGAACTTTTATACATCGCATAAACGTACAATGAACGTATAAAACGGGAGAAAAGAGGGTAAAGAAGAAAAATATGCTTTTAGAGCGCTAACGTTCACCATGGTAGGTAACCGGGGTCCCTGGGGCCCCGTTTAATAAAGATTGGTAACTTGTTTTTATGATTTCCTTTTGCGTACGTCGTTTAGACGCATTAGACGAGTCTCTAGACGCTGTATAAACGAGAGTGTAATTCTGGATTGTGGTGAGTTTCGAAGTGGCAGTCATTTGTTTTTTCGATTGTGACTGTCTTTTGTTAATTGATGGATACGTCATAACTGAACTAGTTTGTAAGTACTTACATTATATTGTTCATATTGAAATGAGTTATTTACATGAAGTGCATGGTTTGTGAGACATGCTAATTAATAGGCTTAAATTATCACCTGTTTAGCGTAGGTATCTTTATTATTTTGTCACATAAAAACGTGATCCGATATGCTCGAACGAGGACTAAAATACGTCTATACTTAAGTGCTAACAGATGGCAACGGAGGCGTAACCACTAGCTTAATTAACCAACACAACACCCAATTCTACTAATTACCCGACTTGTCAAAATCTCATTCACTGACATGTAAAATTGCCCTTTACCCCTATTGCAACAAGGGCACCGCGTTGACCTAAAATCGAGTGATGTAAATCACAAAACTGACATTTATATTATGAAATGCAAATCCTGATACATAAATAATATCTTCGGATACCCCACTAAAAGTTTAATGGTTGTGTAAGATTTTCTATAGGGTTGTACCTACATTAAAATTTTAAGTAAAAGTGAATTAATTTGTAAGATAAATTAAACTGTGTCAAGCTGCGTCTGAGGTATAATTGTGGTGACCCAGTTCTGTGCGGCGTTAAGGTGACGCCCCGTGGTAGGTAGTAGCGCGAGCGGAGCGTGGCTGGGCGAAGATGCGTCCGAGTAACTCGACTTACGCATAAAAAGTTATAACTAGTTATTTCATATAGTAGGTGTGTTCGTATGAAGTGAACTGTTAACTTTTCTCAAAGCAATCCTTGGATTCCACTAAATTCTAGAGAATGTCAAGTTTTCACACGCCAGAATTATAGTGAATATCTAGGACCAAATAAAAACCAAGACAGCGCTGTCAACAGTGACGTGAGGCCGGTTTTGTAAACATGTGTGCACATATTTTGGTGTAGTTTGATTGTGTGTGTCGTTTGAGCGTGTATGCACAGAGAGGTGGTGTAGTTTTGGCATGCCTCACTGTATTGTCTGCAGCGCTCTGTCTTGGTTTTTTATTTGGTCTATGGTGAATATGCAAAAAAAATTGATTGAGTAAGGTTAATATATTTTTTAGGAAGTGCCTCCACTGCCGGCGCCTGTTCCAGGTAGTACTTTATTACTGGAATATGGAAATTATTAATTATGGAAATATAGTATAATACATAATAATAATTATGCCTTAATACATGTTTAATTATGCCTACCCCGCCTATATACTCTATATGCCAAATTGACAACCAAAGTCAGCGCCGGCAGCCAAATACAACGACTGGCGCTGGCAGCCAATTCGGGACAAAGCGCCGGCAGCTGAGGCACGTAAAAAATCATTCATCTTTTTAAAATTAATTACTAAGTCAAATAGAATTAATGTGTCACAGTCACCTCAGCTTAGCACAGCTCACTATATGACCTCGGTCAAAACAGGGGATCGTGAAAAGGGGACGACTAAGGTTTACTCCGAGCTCGTGGTTATTAATGTGGCGTTTTTAAATTTTATTCATTCGGATAACAGCCGGTCTCGTATAATTTTAGATTTATTTTTTTGGAAATCCCGCTTCGTTAATGCTGGCAACTCTTTTGGGTTTCGACGAATGTTGCCATGTTTGGGAGTTTTGGGTAGGATGGTTTGACGTGAATTGATGACTTCGTTGACGTTTTGTGGGTTTGTCTGAATATTACGCTTCGTGGAACTGATCAATACAGTTGATGACATACTTATGTAGCTATAAAGTAGATTAATCACTATTGTTTTAGGAATTAGGCAATAAAGTTGTTCACGGTCTGTCTACTTGGATGATATGGTTTGTTTTATTTTTTAAATTACGTATAATGTGTAGCTATAGGGAACGATTTCCTAGGTAATTCAAGAGTCATAGAGAGGCCTGTTTCCCAGCAGTGGGAACATTATAGACTGATTATGTTATGCAGCCAACCTTTATTTGCGTCTAAGACAACCTCTTCCTTCATATATTTTCTTAAGGCTGAAACATGTGCCATCTCATTATATTTTACGGGTCACGAGGATAAAACCAACAGTGTGATGTGTAGTGCACATATGTATACAACCTGTACATGTAGGTATAGTTTGTATGATATATGTTACCGTGCGTTTGCACTGGCGAAACATCCACGACAAAACATGTTGAAAAAAATGTATGGAACATTGACAGGAACTAGAGACTTCACCATGTTTTGTCGTAAATGTTTCGCCAGTGCAAACGCACAGTTACGGTACATTATATACGTTTATCACGACTCGTTTCCATTTTACATTAGTGCTGCCCCCTGTGTGTTGTCTTATAACTATTATCGCTAATGTTCTACCAGTAGAGATGAGCTGATGTTTTATTTTATAGTTATCGATAGTGGTGGTGATCGGTTGGATACTAATTTGGTATTTACTGAAATATGCCTGCCTGCCTAGCCTTTTCCCAACTATGTTGGGGTCCGCTTCCAGTCTAACCGGATGCAGCTGAATACCAGAAAAAAAAATAAAAAAAAAAAACATAAACATTACATAAATATTTACACAATAAATATTTATTATTACAGAAATGTATACTGAAATATCTACCTTAATAAATACCTTAAATTCATTCATTGAAATTTTGCACAAGAGTTCTTCAAATAGCAAAATTTGCACTAAGGAAGGATTTTTCCAAATTCATACCCAGAAGTTAAATAGAGGATGAAATTTTGTTTTGAATGTTGTCATATATGCCCATAGGAAAACCTCCCCGGGCACACAGCTTGTGCTTTAATAAATTCTTTTTGAAGTCGAATCCATTATAAAATTGATACGGGAGAGTTTATTTTTTTCTACTATTTTGTTTTGATAGTATTATATTTTGTCTACACGTCACTTACAGAATTAAAATCATTAATAAAATAGGTAGTAGCTATTTTATTAATGATTTTAATTCTGTAAGTAGGTTTTTACAAACTCTTTTACAATTCAATTATATTTTAAAAACTAGATGAGGTCGGTGTTTGCTATCTGATTACTCTGAGAAGAAAGGCCGAAACAAACTCAGAGGTTTTCCTACTAGTCTATACCTACTTGTCTATTATTTATTACTATTCTAATTATCTCCAAGCTTGTCCAGTTTTATATTCGTCTTTCACGAATAAACTCTAATGTAGAACTCCGAAACTGACCAAAAATGTTGATATTTGCTGTAGAAAAATAAACAGTGCTCGCAACACAATAGGCACAATGCAAATGGTGACTTCGCTATGTAAACGTCGGTTAATGTATGCCAATGTTGCTTGTAACGAGTTTTTAATGTCACATTTTTCAATTCAGTGAGTTTGGACGAGTGCCAATTGTAATGCCATGCATTGAAATGTTTAGATATTGATTGTGTATTACTGACCACAACTGTCTTCATGCTTCTGTCAGCGACATTATACAATAGGTACAGGTATTGTTGCAGCATTATCATAAGCCGTATCTCAAGAAAATTTTAAAATAAACTTTATCCTCCAATCGGCTATAAAATAGGAAGGATAAGTGATGAGCTTTAGGAATATCTTATCGATATAATCTTAAGCTTATCACTTAAGTAAAGGAAGCGAAGTTACCGAGTACGCAACTCTTACTACATCGACAAGTCGATAGTCGGCTGTTTCCGCCTCCCGTCGTCTTTCATCGCAATGAGATATCGTTCATTTCCTCACCTCCCGTCTCCTAATCGCCGTCATCTACCGACACCCAGTCTACCACTTTACGCCAAGAAAAATTGTCTTTTTCGCATATTTTTTTATTCACGCAACCGTTGCTTGTTTCGTTCGGAAATAGATTTTGACGCTAGAGAAATACGAGCGATAGCTCGCGTGATAAAATCTGGTCTCGATGTTACGTCGATTTTTATAACGGAAGTATGAAATATGGATATATCGTCATATGAATTCAGTCGTAATTTTTGTTGTTACCAACCTTTTTTTAATTGGAAGGGCTCTTTTGACAGGGTTTTCATTTCATTGTTCCATTATCTGTATGTTAATATTGAGTTTTATTTGTAAAATTGGATCTGTATTTCTACGAATTCAGGAACGCCATTTTTGTTTTATTTTCCTCGTACAGTAGGTACTATTCTGTCAGTTTCAGTAAGTCTTTGTTTTGAGAAAAACAGAGTATTGCGAAACTACGGTCTAGACATCTTCTTGTTCTCTGTGCAATGTCGTTGTCCGACATCAATCGAACAGAATGAGAGTGCATAATGTCCTTTGTTTACTTATAACGTTTTTTCAAAAAGCGAATACCAAATGTCATATTATTTAGTTGTCTGAGACTATTTAGTCCGGTCAATATAGACATTTGAAATAACAATCATTCCCGGAGAGCCAAATATTGGTGGAGAGCTGGGGTTTACCATTACAAATAAAGTTTTAAAAGTCCCCGTCGATCCTATGTGCGTATCCGTGTGCAACAAAAGTTATTCGGGGTCAAACGTCAAAATTTGAGTTTTTTTTGGATTTTTCTCGAAAACGGTAAGTTTTATCAAAAAAAACCTCATACCAAAGTTGTAGATCTTAAAATTTTCTCCAAAGTGGTCTTCATGATTTTTTTCCTAAGAGTTACCATTCCTGAGATTTCGCGATTCTAAGAGTCACATTAAACATGATATGCACACACTTCCACAACAAGGCCGAAACAAACTCAGAGGTCACAGTCTCTTTTAAAGTCCAGACATAATCTTGGTCAAGCCATATGAGGACCATGTAAATTCGAGTCTGAAATGGTCTTTTGAGGAAAGAACCACACAGATTTGAGTGGACCTGTCCAGTCAGTGCAAGCATTTGTCAGTAATGGCGGAGCTCAACTCAGAACTTAAGGAGCTCAGCGACTCGACGAACAATACCAAAGAAAGAACATTTGGGTAGTCCGCATAAAATTCTCAAATTGCCAGACCATTGATAAAATTAACTGAGAACGAAAAAAAAAATTTAAAAAATTCACATAGTCCTCACATTCACAATAATAAAATACTTTACAAAGTAATCATGTCATTTTGTATAGAATATTCAATAATGTCAATTTGTAAATAAAACTGGTTGATATACTTTGATGATTTTCCATATTATTCAAAATGTTACAATGCTTAGCAGAGCGAGCAGCTCAATCCCATGCTTTTTTGTCTTCTAAATAATCTGAAATTTTATAGTACCCTTTTCTACAAAGTTTGGTTTTAATGCAGCTTTTAAATCGTTTAATGGGTAAGTTTCGAATGTCAATGGGAAGTTTGTTATAAAAGCGTATACATATGAACGAGTTGCCTACTCTGTGGAGACGAGTGCGATGTACAGCAAGATTGTGTTTATTCCTGGTATTTAAACTATGAATATCGGAAATTTTCTTAAAATTAGATATATTTTTGTGTACACACAATAGGTTTTCAAATATATATTGTGAGGCTACAGTCAGAATATCTATTTCTCTGAATTTTTCTCGAAGGGAATCCCTTGGACCTAGGTTGTAAATGGCTCGAATAGCCCTTTTCTGTAAAACATAGATAGCATTAATGTCCGCACAGGCTCCCCAGACAAGAATCCCATAAGACAGAAGACTATGAAAATAACTAAAATAAACAATTCTGGCTGTATCTACGTCAGTTATCTGTCTAATTTTTTTAACGGCGTAGGCGGCCGAACTAAGCCTTCCTGACAATTTTTCTATGTGTGGGCCCCATTGTAATTTACCGTCAATGGTTATTCCAAGAAAAACTGTCGACTCAACGGGGTCCAACTCTATTCCATTAACTTTAACATTGGTAGATAGCTGCCTGACATTTGGCGTTGAAAATTTAATGAGTTTAGTCTTTTTCTCATCATTCAGGAGAAGATTATTTACATTAAACCAATGCACCACTTTAGAGAGTGCATCGTTAACTTGTTCAAAGTTGACTAACTGACGTTTTATTTTAAAAATGAGGGTAGTATCATCTGCGAATAACACGATCTTGTGATTATCCCTTATGTGGTAAGGCAAGTCATTAATATAAATGAGAAATAAGAAAGGACCTAGAATTGAACCCTGCGGAACGCCCATGGTGACCGAAGATCCTGCAGATCTCTTGCCATTAACATCGACCCTCTGAATTCTGCTGTTCAGATAAGAAGTCAGAAGGTGGAGAGCCTTGTCCCTCATACCATAGTGGTACAGTTTCCTGATGAGAGTATCATGATGTACGCAATCGAAAGCTTTGGACAAGTCGCAGAAAATGCCAAGAGCATCCTGCGACTCCTCCCAAGCCTCGAATATGCTCTTCAGTAATTCCACGCCCGCGTCTATAGTTGAACGACCCTTTGTAAAACCGAACTGTTTCAGATGAAGTAAATGATGTGTATTGAAATGACTTAACATCTGTTTTAAAATTAATTTTTCAAAGATTTTGCTCAACGTAGGTAATATCGAGATAGGCCGAAAATTCGTGGGATCAGTTGTGCTGCCAGACTTGAACAGTGGAATCACTTTGCTAAGTTTCATCAGATCAGGAAATACACCAGATGCAATACAAGAGTTAAAAACAATTGCCAAAAAGGGTGAAATAACATCAATTATTGAAGACATAGTATGTACTGATAATCCCCAAAGGTCAGCAGTTTTTTTCACATCGAGTTCTTTAAAAGATTCTATAATGTCTTTAGCAGTAGCAATTGTAAATTCAAAAAGTTTATCACATTCTGGTACACATTCTTTTAGTATTGAATAAGCAGAAGTGGATGACGACAATGACAGAGTTTTGGTTGTTAAAATTGGAATATTAGTGAAGAAATTTTCAAACTCAGTTGCCACCACCCCGTCTGCCTTAATATCTACATTTTTAGATGGAAGTCACGATTCCGTACTGTCGTTCTTCCTGTTTCAGAATTAATAATATTCCAAGTTGTTTTAATTTTATTCCCAGAAGATTTTATTTTATTTTTAATATGTATGGCTTTTGCTGAGGAACAGGCTCTTTTAAAAGTTTTAGAATATTTTTTAACAAATCCTTGAAAAGTTTGATCTTGGTTATATGTTTTTTCATGATACAATTCAAATAACCTCTGCCTACTTTTGTAAATACCTGGTGTTGCCCAATCACTAAATAAAACGCGGTCACAAACAGGTAATGTTTTTGAGGTGAAACTCACAATTGATGAGGTTAAATAGTAAAGTATAAGCTTGATCCGGGTCGTTGTGATAAGGCAAACCCGGTAGTTTTTCTATTAAATTATTTTTAAATTGATCTAAGCGACTTTTATTTACAGGAACAAAACTCACAAGTTTTCTTTGAGTTCTGACTATTTTCTGAGGGAAAGTGACTAACTGGCCACAGTGATCAGAGTCCAACTCATTTATAATTAAATGGGTAGAAGGTCTTGAGTTTGTAAAAAAATTGTCTATACAGGTAGCACTAGTGGCAGTTATTCTAGTCGGCTCAAAGAATGTATTGTACAAGTTATATGACTTTAATAGAGTTATAAATTTATTCATTTATTTATTTACTGTAGCAGATTTTTCTAGTATACTCTAATGTCTAAATTGACCGGACTAATTTAACATGTAAAAGCTTTTAATAAAGCTAACAAACTGAAAGGTTTCCAACCTCTGGCAAGAAGAGGTTACCAACATTTTGTTCTTTTAAAATGCGTAGTTAAATCTAGAATATCCAGATTAATTACACAAAATTGTTTTTGCTTTTATATTTCAAATATGATAATTTACCTAATGTTATGCATGGCTATATATCTAAAGCTGAAATTAAGTCAGACTTTGTCCTTTAGGTCACTGCTCTAAATTAACGACCCGAGTCCTGATGCTGACATAACGTAATTAAAACTGAACTAATTTTGTAAATGTTTCTCTTCGTTAACTATTTTATTAAGATACGCTTTTTAGTTTTGAATTTTAGGAAAGTAATGAATAATGTCTTCTTTGATAAAGTTATTCACGAATAATTTTAATTGTTTTTATATCATCAAAGCTAGATTGTGGAAATATTTTGAGTTAATTGAATAATAGTTTAGTTTTGGTTTCATCCATTTTCTTATAATTGTAACGTTTTCCTAGCTATCTCTCTGCCCAATACAATGACATCAAAATCAAATAGATAGCAAGTAAAAGTAAAAGTTTAGTAATGTAAACTGAACAGGTGGAGCAAAAGTACATACTATTTCGTTCACACCAAATATATCTATTCATTTATTTATTTTCCCAAAAGATGAAGGAAAAAAAAACGGTGCGTAAAAAAAAAAGCGAAAAAGAATATTTTTCTTGGATAAAGGAAGTCCTAGTACTAGAACCAAGTATTACACAGATGTTTTATTTCTTGAAATCAAAATAAATAAATGATTACTAACCGGTCTTTTGACTATGATATTGGATGTGAGCATAATAGAATATAATCTGTTTGAACCGCAAGTGCAGAAAAATGGGCCAAAATTATACATTAATGTGAACCAATAGGAAAACTATATATAAATAAATAACAATTATATATAATGTTGTTCCTTGGTAAGCGCATCACTTCAGAACAGTTGAACCGATTTTTGTTTTAAAATGTTCGTAATAGTCCAAATCAGGTTCTTGCGGGAAAAAAAATTGTATCAACTTCTATTTATTCGCCGGTTCTTGACCTTTGTAAGCATCTTGAGAGGTATTACCATTTATATTTTAATTCTTGTTTTCGCCTGCCTGCGGCTTTACGTGGAGGCTTAATATTTGTTACGTTTTACGGTAAATGTCAGATATACACCTAGACAGGTAAACTAAAGAAAATCTTGAAGGATTTGACCTCCCGATTGGTAAAACAAAAAAATACGTTGCCATTTAAATTCGCAAAAAAAGAGAGTTTTTTTTTATGGCCTTCTTTCTTTATGTCTGCCAAGTAATCAGCGACTGTATACATACGAAGTTCATTTACTATAAATATGTATCTGAATGAAATGCTCAAACAGTTATTCGAAAGGCTATACGATGTTCTTTGTTGCCGAGCGCTGGATGCAAAGTACTGTACTTTGCGTCCAGCGCTCGGTGTGGTAACACGTCGCGTTCTGGTTTGCAATTGGTCAATCGTCATCCTGAGGATGCCTCGTTGAGAGGTGAATCACGTGTCGATTTCTTACAGGGTTTTTTAGGACTCTTGAAGAATAGTCAAGCGGAATAGGTTACTAAATATATCTAAAATACAATAGACGTATTGTTGCAAAGTCACGCCTGAATCAATTAACTATCAGTCTTGTAAATATGTACCTACGTTATTAACCTTAGGTACATATGTACCTATACCTACCGGTACCTAGGTAAACATATTGTATTATAGGTACTCATTCTCTTTTTCTAAACATAGTCTGTAACGTGAAAACTCGTTTGATTTGGGTTGCGGGCAAAAACATTACATGTCCATTAGCCAAAACACGCACACACAAGAGGTAGGTCATGTGTTTACAACCCGCATGGGAATATATAATGTCAAAGGTCACAGTTCCCTGGAATGTCCATTCACATTACGCATGAATTCGTAGGAGGGTTAGTTAACATAGCACGCCAGCTTTCCCCAACGGGTTAGGCAGAGGTATACCTAAGAGCAGTGGTGGCCAGGCACTTAATTTTTGTATTTAATTTCATCACCATTGCTCTCAAAACGGTGAAGGAAGGACCAAAACGGTGAAGGACAAACAAAAAATCGAAGACATGTGACATCCCGCACTGGGCTGGTGGTTTATGGCCCACTTCCTCTCATGGAGAGGAGGACTGTGTCCTACCAGTGGGATCATTATAGGCTGATTATGCTATACCTACCTTTAGTACACCCACAGATTTTCGCTAGGTATGTTTAAGTGCCATGTAATAGGTGGCGAGCCTATTACCATCAACCGGGCAGAAATCCAGACACCGGGTTTCTACTGAGAAATTCCTTATGGAAAAAATCAATAACAGACTAACCCGTTCTGGAAATCAAAACCCTACACCTCATGCTCAGCAGTGGCGTTTCTATCGAGTAGATTATATTAGGTAAAACCAGTGCCGTAATTTGCCTTCTATGCGCCCGGTGCGAGCTGCTATAACCACGCCCTTGAAATATTTTCTAATCATAACCGGTTCTGACAATAAAATGGATTGTCTATAAAAATAAATAATAGGTATTGTTAGTGGCCCTGGTCTGGTCATTTCTGCGCCCCTCTAGGGTCTACACCCTGTGCCTGGGCATCGCTGGCACCTCCCTATTTACGGCACTGGGTAAAACCTACCCATTACTTAGTATCAGCATCAACAAAATATGCTAAGAACGAGATTGTTAATCCCGCCGAGAATACAGACGTTTCAACATAATCTCGGTGCAGATTTCAGTCATATTTCATACATAAACATACAAAATATGGAAGTGCCTTTGCGCGAGACTAAGCTCACCATACTTTATGGTGTCACTTCTATTCATATGATGCGCTCTGTTGGCTTTACATTTGTGGGACTGTACGGGATTTTAAGCCTTATCTAGCTTTGCTTTACATAAGCCTTTCCCGTGACGACTTAATGGCTTCAATGAAGAATCCTTGTGTTATGAATAACAGTACCAGTGCCTCTTTGGTCGCGGTGTGATGTCATAATCTCATTGACAAGCAGTTAGGTTGTTTTGCATCCCTCTGAACATCTCTCCATATGAGCACTATCTAATACTTGTGAAACGTGCCCATTTTCTTGCGAAAAGTGCCCATTTTCTTGCTGACTGTATTTTATTTCAAAATCTGTGAATGTAGATCAAAATGTCTTAACATGT
This sequence comes from Lithophane ornitopus, assembly GCA_948473465.1. Classification (NCBI taxonomy): domain Eukaryota; kingdom Metazoa; phylum Arthropoda; class Insecta; order Lepidoptera; family Noctuidae; genus Lithophane; species Lithophane ornitopus. The sequence goes on along the minus strand of OX419622.1, from coordinate 11,006,343 downwards.
AAAGGACAGTCTTTCCTGTAGCTACAGCGGTTAAGATACCTGTCTTTATTGCCCAATCTCAAAAATCCACCTTGTATAAGTACTAAGTAACTAGCTGACGAACCCTTTGGTAAAAAAAAAAACAAAATACCTATATGTTGTATTTTTTAAACATGTCGCAGTTAACTGCGTGCCCAAATCACTTCGCTCTCACAATGAATTCCATACTTATGCAAACACCTAGGTGCTTTAGATAAAAATCGTGCAAAAACGCATGCATGACGTGCAAAAACCGTGATAAATAATCCAAATTGCTTTCACTCAAAATCCTTTTATTAGTTCTGTGAAAAATGATTTTATTTTTGATAGTGGACTATGTAAGCTTTATTCGCATTGTATTATTTTGCCGATTCATTTTATTTGCTGGCCACCTACTGTTATAAATCCTTTAATTAATAGGTCCAATAATGAAGCAATTACTTTTATCACCGACCTGAAAATATCGCGATTACAGGTCGCGTTGAAAACCACAATCGATTTGTAAAATGGTTCATAATTAATTTACAAGATTTTTATATCATCTGTATATTAAAAGAGTAAAAGGAGTTTCTGTCACTGATTTTTTTACTTGTTAGAGGCTGCCTCGCCTCACAACTGGTTTCTGCCAGTTGCGAGGCGAGGCGGCCTTTACACTGGACACAGTATACATTTTTTAAGGACATAGTATACAGTTTAGTTATTCTGTAAAAATCTCACTGTGAAAACTTAGGTGAAGTGAGCTTGGAGTGAACAGTCACTGCCTTAGCCTCAGTAGGTATCGATGACAATGACAGCTCACTTAACCTAAGTTTTCACGGTGAGATGGTTACAGAATAGCAATGCAGTTGTAGGATTCAGTATACAGGATGAGAACAAATTAGCAGAACAAAAAACCACATTTTGCTCGAGTCAGTCTACGTATATCATTCCGTCCGGGATCGTCCAACTGTCGATACTAATCCGCCTTCTAGTTATGTTCCGGGTTGATACAGCTTTTTGGAGCCAGATTTTTTACATTTGTTCGTTAACCTCGTTGGTCTAGTGGTCAAGCGCTACTGCTAAGCATGAGGTAGGGTTCGATTCCCAGTTCGGTCAAAGAGTTATTGGCTTTTTTCATCGAAAATTTTTCAGTCTCAGCCTTTTTTTTGGGGGGTAAAATATCAAATAACTTCTCCCGCTCTGGGCGTTGCGGTCAGACTCTTACTGCCTAAAACCCACCCGTGTTCCTTCTGTTGCCTGGATTTGTGGCCGCTTGATGGCAATAGACTCGTACATAACTGGAGACATTTACGTAACATGCTGTAGGTAAATCTCTGCTCTACCCTTCGGGGAAATCAGGTGAAATGTTATGTTATTTTTAACAATAATAGCAAGCCAGTGTTCTGAAACATCCCCATTTCTTCCTTCTCTAAGATTATAAAAGACTATTATAGTATTGAAATAAAAGTAACATTGTATTACAAGAATTTTAAAGTTTTAGTATAATTTTATACAATAAAAACTGGTTTCATCAAGGTCCAATTTCCATTAAGAAATTCAAAGAAGAAAAAACCTGTCTCAAGAAAACTTGGCTACAGAATCTATTTCTTATCAAAGTAAGTACATTGAGAAAGAACTCTTGGCTAAAAGGCTAGACTATACCTAGTCTATATTTTCATCACGGAGGCTACAAAGGCTTTCTTTTAATTAATTGCAATTAGACCAGCGCCTTATCGAGCGAGTCAGGTGATACGTTTAATTAGTTTTACTGTTAGACTTTTTATTCCACGGTTTAGATGTTAGAAAATGCTTTGAGCGTCTACTAGCTAGTGAGTTTAAATATTTAACGTATTTAACCCGTCCAATTAAAAAGCCATTGTGTTTCGCCGATATCGCGACCGCGGGTTGAGTTAGTATTAACCTTCGCAGTCATCTTGTTTATTACAATGAAGTATGAGTATTTTTTAGTAGTGTGTGCACGAACGCGCGGAGTAAACGTAACGTAAATTTTTAGATTGAAAATACTCGATTTGCATAAAAAATTTACTTAGTTTTAAGAATTTATTCATATGCAAAAATTTTAATCGAAATGCTTTAAGATAGTTGTATTCTCAATTAAAAATTCGTCTGAATTTACGTTATCAACATTAATATAATAAAGAGAAAAGATTTGTGTATTTTTTTGTAATGAATAAATTCAAAAATAACAGGAATGATTAAAAAAAAAATTCACCAGCAGAATGCTTTATTATCACTAAGTAACATAATTATAATATATAAAGATATCACGCGTTCGAAGCCGCTGGCGGAAGCTTGTATTTAATAATAGGTCTCTATTACCTGTGACTGATAACACAAATATCAATAGGCGTATGCGCACTTTTACAAAACCCATATTATTGATTGCTGAATATCCGGAATTTGATACTCGAGGTTACAAACAGTGGTTGTATTCTACTACTTGATAGGCTAAGAACTAAGCTGGAAGCCGACCCCAACCTAGTTAGGAAAAGGCTAGGCAGAATGATAGGCTAAGAACTCACGGAGCGGTTTTCACCCACGCCCGCCGCGTTTGCGGGCCCGCAGCTTCTGTAGGATGTATATTTATATGCAAAAATTAAGAACACATTTCACGACGCGTTTTACACCCGCGCATCTTAAGAAGCTGCGGGCCCGCAAACGCGGCGGGCGCGGGTGAAAACCGCTCCGTGAGTTCTTAGCCTATCATTCTGCCTAGCCTTTTCCTAACTATGTTGGGGTCGGCGTCCAGCTTAGTTACACACAACGGCTCTTCCAGCTATAAATTGCCAGCATAAACTGACCTCGCATAGTATAGGCTGTCCAGTGTCCGTACAATAGGAGGTAGGCAGACACTGGAAAAATACACCCATAAGGAATACAAATAGCATTCTATTAGAAAGTCGGTAACGGCTAAAATCCGTCACCTGTCCGTGTTTCCGTTTCTATGTTCGTTTCCTTTATCTAGGTATAACAATATAAAAAAAAATTCTATTCCTGCGTCATTATGAGTTAGTCTTGATCTTATGTTATTTATAATTAGATAGCTGTAAACCCCCTGTCCGCGACTTGGTTTGCGTGGAGTTTGGATTAGCCCAAACACTCCATTTCATTTTATGGGTTGATTATAAGGTTGTAATGGAGGATCTTAGCGGAGGCGAAGGTGGAAAAATAAACAAAAAAATATAAAAAATTAAAGACGAGAATCGACCAGATCGGTAATCAAAATCTAGAAGGGGCAAACTGTATTTTACAAAAAAAACAGTTTCCCGGCTTTGTCACCTTCTAGGCGATTTCGTAGTAATTTATAAATTCAACCTGATTTCCTGCGGCGGCGGAGGCAAAGTGCCCTTACAACCCTAGTTGATTATATTAGGTCCTACTTTATTAGGGCCTTGTTTTGTAATTTAGAAGAATACTTTTTCTTGTCTTTCACATTGTAGCCAATCAGAGAGCTCTTTCCATTGTACCATGAACTTGGATTAGCTGATCAGATTTCTGAATAAACGAAATTGCACTCTCTGCTCCTCAAGTTCCCTTGATAAAATTAAGCCAGCTCGAAGCAGCTCTAACAAAAGCCAATGTATAAATTAGTCCTTAAAGGTACATTCCGAGACATTTTGTACTGAGTTCAGGGACCTGGAAAGCGATACGAATTCCCCGAATTTCCTCAGGCAGGTGCAAAAACCTATGTTCTTTCAGGCCTTAGCTTTAGGGTATAAGGTTAATTCAATAGTACATAGAATAAGTAAGGATAGTATACGAACTTTTTTTCTGAAATGGAAAAGAGGAGGGTTTTATAAGACTAAGGTGGGATCTAAAGTGGTTTCAGGAATAATGTGAACGTTGGCTCAGGTAACTCGATGAAATGTAAGACTGTGTGTTTCAGTCTTAGTATATTCAAGATTTGTGAGATGTAGTTACGTATTCATAATATTGTTTATTCTAAAAACAATCCTGACGCTTGTGGCATTTAGTTAATTAAAATGTTAGAGTTCATGACCTTATGTACTTTATGTACAACAATGTGTATGGTGGAAATACGCTTATAACTATAACTAACTGATACCTTTAGCTATCGTAATTACCGTTGGGAATCATAAATTTTATATTATGTGAACTGTGAGTAACTTAAGTTTAAACACTTAGAGCTTTTTGTTCTAGGTTTAGAATATACGAAACTTTGGGACAGCATTTAGGTTCATTGCTAAACAGATATAATTATCTAACGATTCAAAAATCAGCCCTTAATAATATACCAACGTATCGTATTAAAGGCTTTAACAGTCAGAATATAACTTTTTATCTAAAGAATGAATATGACAGTTTGAAATTATTTCTATACAAAAGGTGTCCAACCCCGATATTTATACCGCGTCAGTATAACTCTCGGGAATGTTTACGTTTTGACAGCTTTTATATAGAAAATAAATGTCAAACCGCCATATTTATTCCTCAGATAAAAGTTAATTGACGATTGAAAAATCGGCCCATTCTACTATCTCCAGTTTTGCGAAGATCATAGGCATAGTTGTCAGTAAGCTCTTTCCATCCGTAGGGCTATCGACAAATTTATAACAAAAAAAATCCTTAGCAAAAGAGCGAGTAATTACAAAATTGAAACAATATTTCCTCAGTGTTTGCATAAAGGAGCTTGCATTAATTTGTGAGACAATTCAGGCAGCACCACGTTCTAGGGTATTAATGAAATAAGTCGTAATTATTAAAATGGCCGCCGAGGCTGTTGGCTCACTGCCCGTAGCATTGGAGTCTCGCAATCTTAGAGTAATTGCTGCACTCTAACCAGCCTTTCATTGTTAATTAATTTATGATTTGATCGCCAACTTTTCACTTCCCTTTTTCATCATTATCCTAACCTTTTCTTGAGTATATTTGCTCACGACTCCACTGAGAGTAGGTACTTTCGAAGGTGATTGAATAGGAAAGTATTTTGTGATTCATTTTGATCGATTTAGTGAGAGTTCCTGCAATTTCATTACATTTTGTTCTAAGAGACATGACATGGTTTTAATAATCTACATAAACCTGTAAACATAGGCAAGTTTACATCATAAACGGGCCAAAAAATGCCCAAATGTAACTATTCAGGACATAGATTTTTGCTTTTTTTCCATTGGGAAGTAGGTACTTTGAGATAGGAAGAGGTTTCTCAATGAAATAAACAGCGATCATCCAATCAATAGTTGATGTTGTCAACTTGCAATACCATCACAACGTTACGGATTTCCGCGACAGCTAACTTTGCAGAATTGTACAGATTCAGGACTTGATTTCACATTATATTGTACAAATGCTTTTCAACTTTGCACGTGAGCGTTTTCGTTTAATTTGTAATACATTCAGTAAATTATAGCGAGTTCAACGTGCGACACATAACAATGCGAGTTCGGAATACGGATAAACACGTTTGATTTATATTGCACTCGTAAATCCTCCTTTTAATTTCGGCTCGAAATACTTACTCATGTATTTTTAAAGATTTTTTGAGCGAGTTGTGTTTTGGGCGTTTATTTTTTTGAAAAGAGCGTTCTTGAGTGATTATTAGTAGATAGCAACACTAGAAGATCAGTCTAGCAACCAGAGTATTAGACTAACGATTGTCTTCTGGACACGCTCGTAGATCATTATCGTAGACATCATCCATCGCTTAAACATCAGGCGAGACCGTGGTCAAGAGCAGAAATACACCCTAAAAAAACGAAAATGAAATATATGTGCTAAAGCCTGTTTTATAATCTCGTAGATTAATTTGAAATTTCAAGTGATTGGTCTTTGTTTTTTAAATTTGGAGTTTGTAATTTGCACCTGTCAAATTAGTCTACGAGATTAAAAAACAGACTTTAGAGGTAAATACTAATTTAGCGTTTTTTAAAGAATCATTCTACTACTCGAGTAAATATTTTGAGAACCAAAGTCAAAGTCAAATCATTTATTTCAAATAGGCACATAAAAGGCACTTTTGAACGTCAGAATGTGTACAGAATAATACGTTATATAGGTAATTTATTCTAGTTGTCCCTTCGAAACGGTAGTTTCGCATGAGGAATGGGTAAAAGACTCCACCATTACATTTTATAAATATTTTGTATACATTAATAATTGCGATATACAACACTGCAACCATCCCGTGTCAACCCAAAAAATGACAAACTTTGGCCAGTTTTATTATTTAAAAAAGATTAATTTTGCATGTCACTGGCTGGTAGCTATCCAATAAACATTGTTTGATAAACAATTCCGTCCATTTTGATTAATTAAATGCAATACGTCACGCGTTTGTACGTCACATGAGCGATCAACAGAATGACATTGATCCGAATTTAGATGAAACGCATTACGGAAATGATGAAGGGAAATGGAAATCCAAATTGGCCGTTTAGAGATTTATAACATAACATGACGCGTTTACTCCCCGAGGGTAAGCAGAGGTATTGCAATTTAGGATTTAAATAAAATTTGTCAACGGTCATGGTGATGACTGTTGACAAATTTTATTTAAATCCCATGTAATAGAAGGCGAGCCTATATTAGCTTTGTTTTTGTTCAGTCACTCTATTTTAAATGCTGGCATTCTACTGCATCCGGTTAATCCAACTCCAACATACTTGGGAAAAGGCTAGGCACATAAGAGCCGAGCCTATTGCCATCAATCTGGCACAATTCCTGATCTCAGCGTATAAAAAAAATATTGTCTATTTTGTAGTGTTTGTTATTGTTTTTGTTGTTATATATTTTTGTGGTGTAAAAATATATAAATAAAGAATATATAAATAAATAAATTGTAATATCTATATGGGCTGAATGGGTCTCAATGGTCTAAAATCGTCAGAAAATAAACAAAAATAAGCTGCTCTTGCTAACTGCAAAGCAAGAGTTTTTTTTTTTTTTCTTGAGACGACAACAAAGATGTTATAGCAGTTCGCTTTGTGTAGTATATACATATTCATCACCACTGCTCTCAAAACGGTGAAGGAAAACATCGTGAGATTTTTTTGTTTCAAGGGCATGTGCCGACAAAAAAAAATATAAAAAAGGGATATCCACGATATGACCCATTTTTTCTCGAAGAGAGGAGTTCTGTGTCCCAGCAGTGGGAAAATTATAGGCTGTTTATACTTAATGCTTTATGAGAAAACAAGCTTTTTGCTTGTTGTCCTAAGCAAAAACTTTGTTTTCTCATACCTCAGCCTTGTGGCTGATAGGTATTAATAAAATGTTCAGTGACTCTTGTCGGTTATCAATTATGTCTGAGTGTTATCATCAAAGTAGGACTAAGCTTTTGTGTACTGTGATCGTTCGCTGGCAATAACGCTTTGCGGTGTCAGCCTTTTACTGGATGGACGGACGCTGTTCGTTTAGTTATACAGTATAAAATATTATTCGTTTTAATCCTCTTAAGGGGTCATTATACTCATCATTATGAACAACTTTCACTTTGTGACCAAACCTGAAATCGTGAAAAAAAATCAACCCTGATTTTTTTTAAGCTAAGCAATGTTCCTGTCATCTACATCGCCACATGCGAACTACGCAGCACTCTGACCTCACGCAAAATCCTGCATCGCGCAGGAAGAGTTTACCGCGCGACTCGTATATATAGAACGTCCCGACATGAATCGTCGGGCAGTTGCCTACCAGACACAACATCCTTCTTGTCGGAGGATCCTCCCTTTTCTGTGGAGGATGAGTGAACTTCATGCCCTGTTCCTTAAACGTCTATATATGTGAAAAAAAAAACACACCACAGGCAAATCAAAAAAGTATTCAATACAAAAATGCGAACTCATTTTTTATTAAAACTCATTAAATTGATGTGTAGTCGAAGTTACAAAACATAAATTGTATTCGCAGCAACAGTTGCAAAACAATTATTAGTTTGTAATTACTTGGTTGAATATGAATATGAGAGTACGACGAACGTGCGTAATAAAACATTTGTTCTGTCAACAGAATATTAAAGAACAACAGAGGCTTCTTATCGTTCTGTGTCTGTGTATCAAAGCGAACATAGATTTTATTTAGAACATGACCTTTTTAAATTGCTAAAATCTTCAAAGACGTGTTGGGTGGGCAATAAAAAATAAATTGTCTAAAATCATCAAAGTCAGTGTGTGTGCTAACCCATCGGGTATTACAGGCGTGATGTTATATATCAATCTGCCTAGTCTTTTGCCAACTATGTTGGGGTCGGCTTCCAGTCTAACCGGATGCAGCTTAATACCAGTATTTTACATGGAGCGACTGCCTATCTGACCTCCACAACCCGTAACTGGGTATTACGATACCCCTTGTTTAGACTGGTTGTCAGACTTTCGGGCTTCTGACGACTCGTAACGACTGCCAAAGATCCACAAATGACAGCCGGAACCAACAGCTTAACGTGCTTTCCGAGGCACTGAGGAGTCTCGATATGTGAAAATGGTCACCCATCCACGGACCAACCCCGGAAAGCGTAGCTTAACCTGATGGATCGACCCGAGCGGCTGTTATTACTTAGCCACGAGCTCCTTGAGCGTGATGTTATATATATTTATCAGTAAACAGCTGACCTCAAGGTCTAATTATCTATCTACAAATTATAAATTAAAGTCGCTTTTCGTATTTGTCTGTATGTCCCCGTTTTTCTTTTAAACCACACAACAGTTTATGAAGAGGTTTTCACCATCGTTTAGAGAATTTATTCCGGAAGGTTTATGTGTATAATACGTTAATATTAAAGTTACATATAACTAAAAAATCTAAGCAGGAGCGGGTCGCTAGTGATATAAAAAAAACTTTTGTTCTGTTTCCGATATCCATTACGTCAAACAAGTTTCTCCAATTAATTGACCAGGCCCGTGGATTCTCTCGTATTCTATGGGAACCATAGAGGGCGTTCTGGTGTTTACCCCCATGGGAAAAGGCTTGATTTTATGTTTGTGTACTTTATGAACTTGGATAAAAAGCCTTCTAAGTTTAACAACAACACAACATGAAAAATGGAACATGGTTTATTCTATGCGTGATTTAAATTTAAAAAACTACACCTTTTCTCTGTATTAGGTTATTCTAAATTGTGTTAGAAAATACTAGAATTTAGGAGATTTCTGCTCAGACGACTCTAGCGACTTGTCAATATTTGCTAAAGTTACACAAAAACTTCCTATAAATTAATCTGCGTCTGGCACAAATTGCCAACTTATATAATCTTTAGCATCCCTAAGTTTGCCGAGCTCTTAACTTTATACCTAAATACTGATCGTTTCAAGACCCTTTTCAACCTCCAAAGAGTTAGTTTCAAAAATTCCTATAACAACATATAGGTACGTCATACCGTAGATATGTAGGTACATAAGTTACTCAATGAAAGTAACTTTGCTTTTATATTAAAAGCCTTAATTCCCCGGTGGAAGGCCGTGTAGTCCATGTTTCTAGCTGAATGTACTTCGAAGTTATGTACTAGGTTTAGCACTGAAGCGGGGAAAGTATGGGTTTAATATATTTGTGTATGTCGAGGTATATATACGTGTGTAGGATTATACTTTAGAGGTATAATTTATATACCTGTGCACGGTATTTCTTGTTGTTGTTCACTTCTCTAGTATTTCCCGAGGGCGACGTAAACGGTGACTGTCTATCATATAGCCAGCCGAATATTTCGGACGATCTAAAATCAATCGCTAGGAGACATTTCGTGATGGATCGAATGTTAACTTCTGGCGAATCAATTCAGAAAATTAAATATTTAGGTAAGTAGGTAGCATGTTATTGGAGAGTACGGGATCATTATATTTTTTATCGAATCTGACTGTATGAGTATCTCGTTTTTCTAGCGGTGTTCGACTCTTTACTAGTGCACGAAGGCTGCGTTGACGTTCATACGGGGTTACCAATTTAGGGGTATGAGGAACAGGCTGTAAAGTTCACTCATCCACCATAGAAAAGGGAGGGCCCTCCGACCAAACGGGTGTTGTGTCTGGCGGGCAACTGCCCAACGATTGATGTCGGGGTTCTTGTATAATTATGTCTATTATACGGTAAACTTTAATTGCGCGATGCAGGATTTATGTGACGTCAGGACTTTTGTGTGACGTCAGGTCTTTGATGCGTAGTTCACATGTGGCGATGTAGATACCGCACACGCACCGCACACGTACTTTAGTACCAAAAGTACCTACTTTGACAAGTAGTAGTACTACAACAATCTTAACTTGCTTATTTTTCGTTGAGTCTTAGTTTGGCTAACAATAAACAAAACATCCCTTCCCATACTTTAGCAACAATTAAGTAAAACTTCAATACGCTTAAATATCGACCCAATGTTTTGCATTGGATCATTATCTAAATAATAATATGCTTCTGTATCACAACATTGCTATGATATAATATTTTTTGAACGTAGAGCCGGCGCCAGACACAGTCACACATATTTGAACACATGTGAGGTACGGTAGTATATGCGAGATCAAACTTTGATCAAATACCCAAACACACGTGTTCAAACAAGTGTTCAAATAAGTGTTCAAATGTGTGTTGCTGTGTCTGGCGCCGGTTTTACGTTCAAAAAATATTTACATTATGTGCACTATATTATTAAACAAGCTATTTAAACTAGATACTAAATTAAATAAGTTACAAAATATTGTTATTAAATTCTACCCAACAATGACGTAATCAAAAACCATTACGTCACCAATTTAGCGCGAACACCGCTGCCCGCTTACAATATTGTTGATCTACAGCATGTTTGCAGTTTAATGCTCAATAGTTGGCTGAACAGCCTTATTAGTCCAATTTGCATGTGCTAACAATATCATGGTCGTACTGTTTGTACATAATTCAGCATAAATTAGCAATAAGGACCGATACCCGTGTGATACGCTGACTGTAGAAGACAGTAAGATTTATTGGCATGGTGATTTTGAGTACTAGAATATTTCGCTTAGTCCATTGGTCAAAATGTCAATACTTCATTTTCGTCTAATGATTTTGTGATTCGTAGAACCAACTAGCCACCATCGCTTACAGCAGTATTATTTTAATTTTACTTCGTGGGGGAAAGAGATGGAGCTATACGTCCTGTAGAGCTTCATCTCTTTCCTACACTGAAGTAATATTAAAATAATACTGCTGTAAGCTGTGGTGGTAGGTCCCCAGATGTCTAAAAATCTTTTGGACTTGCAACAAAAAGGTATATATTGGCAGTGGTAGCGGCTTTTGTGTTAAGAATAACGATTTTGTTTGCGTTTACCAATATCTTGTACAAATACATACTTTTTGCGATTGTTAACAGGAAATAGGGTCGGTCTTTTCTCCATACAAAAAGTCATAATTCGAGGTTCGGCTCTCGTCTTTTTCCTCCTCCAATATTGAACCAATTTGAGAGATATTTTATAAATTGAATAAATAAGGATATTTACTGTGCCCCTATGTTTTTATTTTTTCGTTAATAGTTGTTCCGTGTTGTACAATTTTTTTTGAGCATTTTCTGAGGGTTCTAGTGCTTCTACAGATAATGTATTATCATAGGGCATAGAACTAGTTGATATTTATTTTACTGTAAAAATTCATTGCTCTAAGGTCATAAATCAGAGAGAAAACTGGCGAGAGCGTTTGTATGGAGAGGGGACCGAACCTATTTCCTCTTAAAGGCACACCATAGATTTCACTTTGAAATAACGTTGTGGTTATGAATTCATGATGTAGAATGACTTAGTATGCCTGCACTCAAGGCGTCTGTGTACACTTTTACAGACTAAAAGCTCACATGTAAATTTTTCATCAAATTAGATTTTCATCACGGGCGGCCAGGTGAATGACCTCGATTGAACTGACTTGTGAGATTATTACACACCAGTTCGTGTATTAATTTCACGAAGCGGGCAGCCTTCATAATGAAGATTAGGTACCTATGTCGGTACAGAGATATATCTACGTCATTAATAAAATTATGAACTTAAGCTTGTTAAATTAATTACAACGTAGGTAGGAGAAAGATGTAACACCATTGTGTATTTTTAATTAGTTTAGGATCTTTTAACAGGTTTTCTATCAATATTGAATACAGCATTCTATTTATTTTTGGGGGAACAACGAACATCTTTTGTTATTTCGATTTTTAAAGCTATTTAAAATACCTACTTCAAAAATGGTTATTACCGAACTGATTTTGACTTCTATACCGTAGGATAGCATTAAAAGCAAAAAAAGTTACACAATATCTATTGCGGCTGCCATTTGTCATGCCACCAATGCAATAGAATTCAAAATCGGTTGAACGGAATGTAAAAAAGGCTTATCTATACGTCTAATCTTATTTCAAATGGAGTATAGTATTTTAAATAGCAAGGAAATAAATATGTGAACAAATATTGCTTTCAGGATATTAAGATTTGGCAGTTTTAATTGATCATTAAGGAAATTGCTAATTCATTGTGTCATATGTTTGAAAAGTCTGCGAGGCAAAGTAAATGACTCAATGAATATTGTTGAATTGTCAAAATTTCAGGGCTATTGTAAATGTTTTATGTAATGACCACTGCTTTATCTATAAGTATACTTGCAGATCCCAGTGTACAGGTGTGTCCAAACATTGAGTGGCAAACGTGCGCCGCTGCCGCGCGCGGCGTAGCGCGCTGTGTTTAGACGACTACCGCGCGCGAACGCTTCTGTCTACCTGCCGCGTACAAACATTTCTAGCAAACATTCCTCAGTAATTGTGTTTGGACGAATTATAAGTAGAGCTACGATACACGCAACCGCTTTCATTTTAGTTCTCATACCAACTGAAGAGCGCGGCGTGTCTCGGACATTCCGCACAGTACTGCCGCGCAAACATTCGTCGGTTTAGTCCTAACTAGAGCGCGGCAGAAATGTGTCCTGCAAACGCCGTGTGTTGCTGCCGCGCTCTGGTCGCTCAATGTTTGGACACGCCTTAATAGCAACATAATTATATCAAGAACCTTCCAGATATATGATACACTACGGTTTAGTCTGAACGACACTAGACCCGTAAGTCGTAAACTGACGACATATTTTGATAATAGTTTAAGGACAATATTGTTGAGGGTTACTACTTAACATGTGATGATACAACTGTAGGAAGCACTCCGCTAACTGTTTTGTTGCTTGATATGATTAGAGATCGTTATTGATTCGGTGTGGGATCTTTCTTGAATGGCTTTGTTTTTAAATCAATGACTATCTGGTAGGCAATGAAACAATACGAGGTCGTTTGAGTGGCATTTGAGTCGTGTCGTGAAGCGCGTATCTTGATAGGGCTTTATTGTTGAGGGGCAATATCGTTACATGTGATGATAGGAACATAATGTAGGAAACAGTCCGCTTAGTCAGTTGTTGTGATTAGACAAAATTATCCCAAACTACTAAGCGGGATGTATGATGGAAGGTTTTCCTTAAAGACTAGGTGTTGGCTGTAACTTTGTCCGCACATAGAGCCTAATCTAGATAAGAAATTTTACGTACGTACAGACACACTTGAAGACGATACAGTAGGAGCAAAGAAATTCCGTCCACATGTGCACGATTTGCTCGAATGACTATGCGAGCGAAATAAAACGCGTAGGTAATCTGGGAAAAAATATTTATTCAGTGCATCATTAAGAACATTATCATTATTTTCCGAATTCATGAATTCGTTAATTATTTCATGTTTTTTTCACCCGTAGGTAGGCTGCGCGATGCCTTTCAATATCTCCGTTTGAAAAATCTTTTATTTGCTTAGATTGAATGCTTTCTTACTGATTCTGCAGACAGCAGCCTTGAAAGCAGTCGATGCTCAATTAAAGATAATGGTTCATTATGTCTCTGAGACCCATTAGCTTTAGTAAACCTTGAGTAGTCTGAGTGAAAGCCCGAGCCTTAACGATCTCAACTTTGTATGGCAATACGAGTTTATTGTAGAATATATCTATCTTTACGTTATACATACTTTTTATGATACTTTGAATGTAACATCAACTTTAAAACCACTGTATTTGACTTGAGATTTCTGCGAAGGCAGAATTCCGCGGGTGTGATACTATTGCGTTTTTTCGTTCAGAATATTCGTACCCTTATATATAATTACTTAACTTAGAATGTTTAATCATCGGCAGTAGATATTTATCTTGTGAAGTTGTAGATAACATGCGTCTAAATCAGTCAAATTCAAACTCAAAGCATTTATTTCAATTAAACCAATTACAGGCACTTCTAAATTGTAAATGAGTCGGCCAGTCACAAAGATAGAGCTATTTTAGCCATTCCAAAGAGTAGTAGGTTCTTATGGAGATGAACGGGCAAGAAACTTCATGGACGCTCTCTTGAATAAAAAAATATAACGATGCCTCATCACTTGAAGATAAATACCTACCTAACATTTCTAAATGGTAGGTACCTACTTACAGAAAATAAGTAACATGTGCTACCAATTTATACCCAAGAATAAACCTCCAAGATTTCAATAACCTGCCATAACTTTCAAACGCTGTTTTGACAGTTTAATCGTTCAATTTGCTTACAAATTACCAAATGAAAGCAACATGGAAAACTTTATCGGAAATCCATAATGGACAGTAAAATGATAATTAACGATATCTAGGTAATTATTATGAAAAGCGTTTCGTCCGTGCCTGACCTGCCATTAGCTGGAGTGCTGGCCCAAATAACCTGGCTGACATGTTAGGGCTGGCGCGCTTGGAGACACTTTTTTTTCTGTGTACCTATGTCTCACTGTCACTGTCTGTCTTGAGTAGGGATTGAATATAGGTTTGCAATATTATGATAACAAACTTTCCAGGTCCTTGATTTTGACTAATCATTTGTGATGAAGTAAAAAAATTACGAAGTGGCAAATAGTTAGAGAGCCTAGACAAGTGACAATCGCTTCGAAAGCCTTTCGTATTTCTACAGCGACTTTCAAGAGGATTGACATAAGCTTTTCGATCGCTCATGTCAGTCCTATACATTGTTGCCTTTTCTATCATCGTTATCGCTTATAGAATGTCACGTTGTCTAGAGCCTCTGGTATGATAAAAAAATGTATTAATATGATAAATTAAAATTACAAAATGCATTGAAAAGGTTCTGTATGTCATTTTGACACTAAATATTAGGTTCTACAATTCAATTTACAACACACACTTTTTTTTAAAATCTTTTGTAAGTAAGTGCAACTTTCTAGGTCAGGGTTCGATTTTATTGGACTCGCCAGCTTTTGGCACACGTTAAAATGTTGGACGAAAATGGGGTTTACGCTGCTGTAGCGCTTGTTATCCCAGGAACAAACAGCGGTATTTGATAAAACGTTTCGTAGTTTCGTACTAAAATGTAGGGATTTATGCGAGCCAAATGTTTTTCGCTAACCAAAGTTAGTTGTGGTTATGTCGAATATATTTTTGTATGAAAATTTTAATGCTGTTAAGGTGGACCAGATATTGAATCTTTATTTTAAATAGGTATTATTGTAAAAACAGTAAAAAGCACAATTTAAAAAATCTTTATTTCTTTCTTTCGGATTCCGAATCTCTTTAAGCATAATACCGTCTATTGGTGGTGCCCAGTAGTAGGACTAATCTACTGAGTAAAGCCCCTATAACGCGTACCTTGCGTGTACTTAATGACGTAGCAGACAGCATTCATCTTTTTACTTGTTCTCTGAGTGAGTTCACAAAAACCACGATGTACGTAATATGTTATAAATTAGGTAAATTCTGTAACGATAGTGATGATGAGTTAATAAATAAAACAATAAGTAAATAATTAATTCGTTTGAAGAAGCAGGAGCTCACCAAAGATTTTTATTGATTTCATCCTCAAATTTAAAGCCACCAAGAGTGACAGCCCTGAGCCGTAGCGTTAGCCTGCTAATGACAGTTCCGTCATATTGCGGAACTGCCGGTGTCGACGACAACTTTTTAAATTCCTCTCACTTCCAAAGGAAATAAAATTTCATTCGCGTGCCGTGACGAATTGAAAAGTTTCAGAATGTTTATTTTTAATGAATGAGTTGATATATTATTACTGCTTCTGTGTCATAAAATTAAAATTTCAAGTGTTTTGTAAGTGTGTAATTTGTGGTGATCCAAAATAAGGCTACCGGTTTAGAGTTTGTTTCCCAGATTGTGCAAAAGTTTTTCCAATCCTAAATTATTAGTACCTACTAAGCTGCAAAGTTGCCCATAATCAATTTAGATAACACCCAATAGGCTTTTACTTAAATTTTTAATCAATTAAACACGATACTGTACGGGAATTAGGGTATTTATTACTCTGCTTATCCCTACGAGTAAAAGACGTGCGACATGTTTTTTTAAAGTTATAGGTATTTTTGTTTTTACTTCGTACATTTTCACATCAGCGTTTTATTGGATGAGTTGAAACCCCAAAGTAGGTCACCCCGATTTTAAAATTCTTTATAAGCAATATTTATTATAATTTATTATGTTTCTGTCTCCGGAGTTCCCAAAAATTAAGAGCCGAATCACGAAAAGAAATAATAACCTACTTACGAATGGGAATTATAATGATCTTGTAAACTCTCACTTTGTTTTACAATTTATTCCAAAAGGGAAAAGTTATACCTACAGACAAATGGCGAACCTTCTTCTCTTTTAAATCTGTTAAAAGAATATAAACCATAAAACCATAAATATAGGTCTGTTTTTTAGCTCCGGATTTCCTATTCCATTTTTTTGTGTTATTTTGCTAGACAGCGCATTCTAACTTGACTTAAAACACAACAACCCAAAAAGTACAAATCTTCCCACACGAGATATCCCTTATACCCTTCCATAATCTTCTAACCCCCCTCTCCTGACCCCCGTCACATATTATAGGCCAACGAACGATGTCCACTATGCACTAAGAAATAATTCATAGCTACCGGGTCGACTATCGACCGCTTCTCCCCAAGCTGCTTCCAATAAGCTGCCAGTTACCGCTAACAGCTTATGTAGCTCGTCACACAAGCTGGCTAAGCGATAGAGGATTTGCATAGCTATCTGCGAGTTGAAATGAGACCGGCAACTGAGAATTGAAATGATTGATTTTGTCTTTAGAGTCATTTGTTGTATGTATTGTTTTTTTTTTTTTAAGTGTAGAGCTGTTTGCTTAACGTCATTGGTTTTAAGTGGCAATATATTTATGGTTAAGTAGCATTTGCTTCTTTATATTATTTTTACTAATTCATAGATTTTTCTTCTGTCTTCCGTCATTCGTCATTAGGTACTTACTTACCGAAGTGTGTGTTACTTATCTATATGGTTATTTTTACATTTCACCTAAAGAGGGGTGTATTTCAAATTTGCAAAACACCAGGAAGTTGTATTTAAAGGATTTAAATAAATATGAAGTCGTCATACAAAATACCTTGTCATTATTCTATAACTGTGGGAAACAGGTCATGAGGTATTTTATGCTCGTATTAAAACGAAGAATTGCTCGCATGATAGTGCATGCCTTCATCATTACTTATGCACTAAACGAAGCACGCTATTCTTTCAATCGATTCTGAACTTAGAACGACTACTAAAGTTTTTTATTTAGTTCGCTTACTGAATAACATAAATTTATAATTATGTAGGTCTCTTTAGATTCATGGATAAATCTACCCAGTACAATGGACACAGACCTTTCCAGAAAAAAAAAACAGAGAATTTCGATGCCTGGCATAATCTCCTCACGTATATTGGACTTAAATTGATTAAAACCATTGAATTATGATCATGGTTATAATTGTTTGTATTAAGTTTTTAATACTACAGTCTATTATTGTTTCTGTGTGTATATTTCAGAGCTGGACGATATTTATGTACTGGTCTAAGACAAAAGCTGAAATCCATAGTTTGGATTGAGGTCTAGAGTTCAATGACCTGGTTATAAATAGGTACTCGTTAAAGACTCGGGTCAACGGTTTCGAGTTGAAAGTTTGGAGATTAATAATTTTAGTTTAGAAATTATTTCAAACGTCGTTATGGTGGTTACGGATTTTCAGCCTATTTATTTTATATTTATCGGATTATTCGGATTATTTTGTTACTAGCCGTTGCCCGCGACTTCGTTTGTGATCCAGGATAAAAAATAGCCTATGTCCTTCTCGAGGTCATGGTCTACCCATGTGCCATATTTCATCCGAATCCGTTCAGCCATTTTAGCGTGAAAGCGTAACAAACAAATAAACTCACTTTCGCATTTATAATATAAGTTAGGATTAGTTAGGACAGTTAGGAAGTTAGGGTAAGATTAGTTTTTTTTTTTGTATATTAATTAATGTACAAGACAAAATATAAACAGAAACATCACAAAAACCTCAATAGGTTTGTCCGGATGTTGAAAAGTCAGGATTAGGATTATTTTTCCGTACATAACTGAAGTAAACACCGTGGTATAGATACTGAGTAGATACCTACTAATTAAACCACCAATCACACTAGCAGAAAACTGGACTATTGAATACGCAATTTCCCTAACAGATTCACGTACCTACTACACAAATTAATTTCGACTAGCAACTGGCTTATTTGCCAACATGTCCAGTAACTCACACATGTACACTGGTATTATTTACCCTAAATTTGAGTGGTACGTCATTAGGAGTAATTTATGTATGGTCGAGCCTGTGCTGTCAGCCGTGGTATGAACCGAATGAGGTACTGAATTTATCTGTATATTGATGTGTCGATCAGTGATTGAAGCAAAAGGTTAATGTGGGTTGCCTTCTAAAGAACATTGGTAGCGATATTTTTTGGTATAATGTATGTACATGTACCGCACATCAGTAGAAACAATTAATTGACATTGACAACTCCTATAAGTCGCAGCCGTAAGGGCGATTTTCATAGTGCAAGTGTTAAAGGGGTGATAGACGTGCGAGCAAGTCCGCGTACTTATGGCTCGGCGAGCTTACTCGCCCGTGTGTCATGCTAAGTACGCGGACTTTAAAACTGCCGAGTAAGTTCGTCGGCGATCCAACAGGTTTAGAATTTTGCTCGTAGCCCGCCCTGGCTCGTCGTCTGTCATCAACGAGAGCCGCGAGCCGCGAGCCAATTTGACAATGAAATTTTGAGCAAGCTTCACGTGTTACACCGACAGCGAGCCGCGAGCCGAGTAAGGTCGCGAACATAAAGACCGCGTACTTTAAGTACGCACGTCTATCACCCACTTTAGCCCTGATGTGCGATTTACTTTACCTACCGACATCACAATAAAAATAATTTAGTCCGGAAATGTTAATGTCAATTTATCAAATAAAGATTTCAATATAATTACAACTGAAACCGGAATTATATAAAAGGAGAAATTCCACGCCACATAGCGTCAGCAATTTACGGACGAATGACGTCATTGAAACGTTTTTTATGAAAATATGTTGGTGTTTTCCTAGAGACCGTTTTTTGACACAGTAAGGTCAAATCCCGGTGCCACCATTGTCATGACAGCCGTCACTGCGGCCGTTATGTGGCGGCCAGCGCTCTTCTAGGGAACCGTAGCTTTACTAATCCCAAATGAATTCTTTGCTAAGTACTTATTGATTTTCTAATGTATACCCTCTAAAGTTAAACGTACTGTATACCTACCTACTTACTAAAGTTTTGTGTAGCATCATCTCCTTTTTATAATTCCCGCGATGGCTAATTTATGTAAGTCTGTTACATACCGTCGAAATTTCTGGAAAAACTTCACGATACTTCTTGCGTTGTCGATTTACTTAGTGCTGATAAAGGAAAGTGAAAATTGTTAATGTGAGTTTGTTATGTACAGTCGAACAAGCTATTTGGTACAAAGGCCGGTAGACTTGCAAAAAAAAAAATGTGAGTGTTTTCAGTAGTCAATAATCCTTTTATGTCACTCTCTTAAGACATAAGCTCAAAAAGTTAAATTACACACTAAATTAAAAAGAATGTTGGCATTGTAGCGGGAAATGAATACATTTTGCCTGTAAGTATACAACTCTCTAAGTTCATGAAAGTGCATTGAACGACGATTTCAATAGTCATTCAATGCACTTACATGAACTTAAGGAGTTGTATTGCTGATTGTAAAGATTATAATTATGTAAATCCATGTTTGTTACGGTCGCAAATAATATTTAGATCAACATACAACCTGATACTGACC
The DNA here is from genome assembly GCA_948473465.1 of Lithophane ornitopus. Taxonomy (NCBI): domain Eukaryota; kingdom Metazoa; phylum Arthropoda; class Insecta; order Lepidoptera; family Noctuidae; genus Lithophane; species Lithophane ornitopus. The sequence goes on along the minus strand of OX419622.1, from coordinate 10,986,210 downwards.
TGCAAATTGCAAAAAACGTAAGAAAATTTGAATTTCGCGGGCTACCTTAGCGCATCCACCTTAAGTCTAAAGGCCGAAGGTCTATTTAGTAGCCGACTGCAGGCGGCAACTGCAGGCGACGTGTCGCCGCGACACGATTGGTTTCTATGTATTTCTGTGAAATCCTTTCCGTAGCTAGCGACACGTCACGTCGGTTTCATAGAAATACTACTCGTGACACTCGAAACTAGTTGTGTCGCGGCGACACGTCACCTGCAGTTGCCGTCTGCGGTCGGTTAAGGAATTGTACCTTTAGTGTTGAAATTACGGTTGTTTTTGTTTTGTGTTGTATTGTAATGTTAATGTATTGTTTGATGAATGGGTGATGTATTGAATATTGTCTCTGAGTCATTGAAACTTGAATGAATAAATTAATAATAATAATAACCGACCAGTAATCAATAATGTATTGAAAATGAAAGGAATAATAAAAATAACTGACCAAATTGTCGTGATTTGAAAATTCACGTAAAACAATGACAATTTTCGTGAACAAAAACCACGATGACTGAAAAGATAAAAATGCCAACACAAGAAGTGAAGTCAGTGAGTAAGCCTTGTGAGTTCTAAAGTCAACTTATCAGTGAATTTTCACTGATAAATTGACTACAAATACATATTCAAAAAACAACCAATTAGTACTTTAGCATCCAAAAACTGATCTACACCCTGCGTAACACACGATCAATCATAATCTGAATCATTTTGAAAGCAATTTTTCAATTGTTTCATACGTACAAAAAATGCGTCTGCTCAAAACGTAAATAACGCAATGACTGTTGTTGAACTGTCAAAATGAAACAGATTGTGATCGATCGTGTATTAAGTAGGTAAGCAATTAGGGTGCAGGCTAATATAGCCTAAAATAACCCATAAAATATAAACTAGCGAACGCTTTTCTGATACCAAAGTGACGGCTCAATCCACTTTCCTAGACTTTATTGCAAACTCGTTCATTTAAAAATCGAACTTATAAGTCTCACCAGTGATGCATAGCTGTTTGCAACTTTTCAAACTTTCAACTATTAGTTCGTATGCCTACATACATAGGTACATGGTCGCGATTCCCGTGATACGTGCATCAAGGGAACTCGTAAACTACCCAGGAAATGCATTGTAGGTTATTTTGTTGGCTAGCCGACTGAAATGATACTGTTCGTAACTTTCTGAACTGTCCAAGTTTACGGTATGCACTTCGAAAGGCTAACGCGGCAGTATCATAAAGAATTTGAACTAGTAAAAACATGTTTTGGTGAAATCGTACTGAGATTTTAGAAGTGAGTTAGAATTTTTGAAAGTTGAGTTGAAAGTTGTTATTATTTTGGGTGCTCAAGTGCCGAACGTGGCCGCTTGTCAAAAATAAACACATTACCTACTTGCAAGCTGTTGATTACGAAAAGAAGATGATACCCTGGATTAGGTTATCATTAGTAGTGTGATGGTCGTTCATAATTCATCAAAATATGCTGTGAAATACATGATTAACCTTTGGTATCGTATCGAACGTAGATCTCGTTGAGAAACAATGGGTTAATGCAGTTTTAGCAATATAAAACATTTCAAACTACATACGTAAGTTAGCAGATTGGATAGATTAATATTGAGCACATTTTGGTGAAAATGCACTGTTTTTTTTCTAAACATAAGGTAAAAACAGCAGCATTGACTGTGATAGCCTAGTGGTGTGACCGTCGGACTGCCAAGTCATAGGTCTCAAGTTCAAACCCAAGACGCGCAACTCTGACTTTTTGGATTCATGTGCGCATTGTTTAATATCATTGGTTCAAAAACTGTGAAGGAAAATATCGTGAGAAAAGCGGAATGCTTGAGATATTTCTGGACGGCATGTGAAGCAAAGTCAGAGGCTGATTGGTGGCATAAAAACACTTCTCTAAACACATGAAAAGAAATCAATAGTCATTTCTATCGGCTTATTAAAGTTACTATTCACAAAGGTTCTAGTAATTGCATAAGTAATTCTTCAGCGGTAAATGAATTTCTTAAATATTAATTTAGTCTGAGTATCTTGAAAATTCCCATATCATTTCTTTGCAAATTGAGTCAAATCAAATTAACTATATACCTACCTATCTTTGGGAATATGAGTGTAAAATTAGAACGAAAGTTAGTTATATAGAGATACCTTTTCTATTTCATTTGGTTAATTGCTATCAATGATTTTAATATGGTTTTTAAATTATTTGAAGACTTTTTATAAAAAAAATAAGAAAATGTAAAACTGCTGAGTGCAGTGAGGTGTGTGTGTGCATATTTTTGTCCGTTTTTAAGAGCGTTCATTCTAACAGTTGGAAACGTCTGCAATATTACTGTATGGAAATATGAAATATCGCTAACTAGTGAACTAGAACTTTAATAATTAATTGCAATATAACACTGAATTTGATGCTGTAAGCATTTTAGGTGTTAAACAGGCATTTGCAAAGTTTACAAATACTTTTTTAACATCTAAAACTAAATAGTCGATTACGATCATAATTATTGCATATCTTAATATTTGAGTTCACTAGTTAGCCATATTTATTATTTCCATACAGTAATATTGAAAAATAATCAAAACAGCGAAATATTTGACATCTATTTGCGACGTTGCCCACTTTCAGAAAGCACGCTCTTAACCGACTTCTGTTTTATGTGGTCTACTAAGCAGTGGCGTTCCTTCCATACAAGCCCGAAAGCCCGGCTTGCCTTCAAAATTAAGCCTATCAATAAAATTAAAAAAATAACACTATATAATAATGGTGTTACCATGAACAACATAGAAAATCCGTAAATCGCTCACTTGGCTATTTTTTAATCGTAAAAAAACCTGTCTGTTTGCCCTGATTTTGACCCCTAGGCACGCCACTGCTACTAAGTGTTAAGTGTTTACATAATCAGCCAATAACGTTCCCAGTGCTGGGACACAGGCCTCCTCTCGGTGAGAGGGAGTGGGCCGTAATCCACCACGCGGACTCAGTGCGGGTAGGTAGATGTCACATAACTTCAAGGTTTTGGTGTTTAATATTATAAATAATAATAAATAAGCTAGGAAAGTAAGTAGTGATTATGTTCCTGTATTCAGAAATGTATAAAAGTACCTATCTATGTACATACGCATGTATCCCTGACATACATTAATTTCATAACCAAGACCAACCCGACCCGTTACGAACCAAAAACTATAAATATATTACAAGTTCTCGATAATAAACTACGTGTCTCCTACATACAATTTATTCCTATCGATAACATGTACTTTAATATGCATAGCGTACCGATATTAGTATTTATACCTCGTCGATCCGACATGTTACACTGAACAGTCCCGATAGACAAGAATTTACCGCGTCTTAAGACGAATACTTTTCCCATATATTTAAGAGTAAAGCCACGTTCAGACGAGATAGCTTTGTAGTGGGTGTGGGGAATAAATCTTGCAGTAACTTTGGTTTAGATTTTGTGAGTGGCAGCTATGACGGGTGCTCGGCGTCGTATTGATTTTTCCGTTGCAGTCCGGTGTTGCCACCCCTCTATTGAAGTTAAAAGGAAAGATCTGTCGGCGTTTTCTTTGAGATGTTGTGTTATGACGGTTAAAAGCAGCAGGGATGAAAATATTCGTTTTATTTTACATTTTTGGGTGTAACTGTAGCTGGGTACTTGTGCAGTATATTATAGTGCTCAAGTTCTCACATACTCACCTCAATTGGCGAAATCTGGGTGTTCTATAGGTACACCTCTGCCTAACCCTTTAGAAAATACAGATGTGATGTAATCTGCCAGGGTTGCGGAATAGTCCGAAAGGGATACCGGGACCCTTGGGTTTTAGTCAGTAAGAGTCTGACACGCCCTTCCGCTCCGCCCAGAGCGGGAGAAGTCATATGATGATTTCCCACCCAAAAAAAAAAAAAAAAAAGATTTTATGTAATGCGTTACACGTATCTAACTAATATTATAAACGCGAGAGTTTGTAAGTATGGATGGATGGATGTTTTTTACTCTTTCACATAAAAACTACTGAATGGATTTGGATGAAATTTGGCAAACAGATAGTTTATAACCTGGATTAACACATAGGATACTTTTTATCCCGATCTTCGCACAGGATCGAGATTAACGCGGGTGAAACCGCGGGCCGCTTTGTTAATACGCTACTAGATAAATTATATAACCCTTTCAAATCACCATTTTCAAACTAAGATAAACTTTGCAATGTCGCTTCGCGTGAAAACGAATCTTAATAGAGACGGGAGGACGCTGTATGCGCCCCGAGTCTGCCTGCTGAATTATTAATGTACTCTCTGAGAAACATGATACTTGGCGACATCGGCACGTAGCGAACTACGGTATAACTACTTTTGCGATTCGAAAACAAGTTGCAGATAGGAAAATGTAAAGGTTTAATTTCAGAGTGCATTGAGTTTTTTTTGCGTTTATTAGATTATTTATTTCTTTTGCTAGATGTTTTTTATAAGTTGTGGAGGTCAAATGACGCTCCATGTAAAATACTGGAATTCAGGGCTCAGCTGCAAAATGACCAATTCGCAAAATGTCTACCCGACGCAAATGTCAATTTCTCAGTAAGTCTCTTTCGCAAAATGTCCCTTTCGTAAAATGTCCATTTCTCAGAATGTGTCTTTCGCAAAATGACCACTTCGCTAAATTCAGCTGTACCATGTTACACTGAAGCCTAACCCCACATTGTCGATAAAAGGCTAAGCAGCAGATGATGATAACTTGATGTTTTTTAAAAGTTTGTTCAATTTTATGCAACCATTTTTAACCTTTTTGAAATCCAAAATCTTAAGTTATGTAACGATCATGTCAGTCTAAAAACTGTAATGTTGTAAGTCTTTTGTTCACTCACTAGTAAAAAAGGTCTACCTTATATTGTACCTTCAACTTGTACCTACAGGTACTATAATCTCAAAATTATAGGTCTTAAAATGTAGGTAGGTATTTGTTTTTTTTGTAAAATCTTTGCGTAATTTCTAGTTTCACAACAACATCACGCCTTTTTTCCTAAAAGGGTTGGGCAGGGGTAAACCTATATGAAACCTTTTCGACTAATATATTTAAGTATGATTAAGTCCCATGTAATAGGAAATAAATCCAGACTCAGGGCAGTTATTGAAAAATTTCTGATAGAAAAGAAAGAAAGAATAACATTTATTTGGACACAGTTCGTGAAACACAATACAAAAAATTAAAAGAGAAAATAATGTTTTAACAATAATGTGTGCCTCACGGCTGCGCCAAAAAGGTAGGATAGAAAAAGAATCCAATAACACTTTGCTCGACCTGGGCCCTTTTTAACCGACTTCTTCAAAAAGGAGGACGTATTCAATTGGTATTTTTTTATGTTTGTTACGCGATTACTCCGCCAATTATGAATCGATTTTGATGATTCTTTTTTTGTTTGGTAAGTCATGCTTCCGAGCTAGTCCCATATAAATTTTATTAACTTTGCTTGCGTAATTTTTGAGTTAGCTTCAATATTACGTATTTTTCCCACTTAGTTTATCTAGACGATATCCTGTTTGACTCCTTCACTGTTATTTACATAGCAGGTAGTGGTATTCGGATTTGTGTGGGGTAGGTACCACAACTAAAAAGTGAAAAATAAAAAGTTTTTCCAAAAAAAAAAAACAACCGACTTCCAAAAAAAACACTAAAAAAGTGAAAGATAACTTTAATTTCGGAAGTCGGTGGCAAAAAACGGACATTGAGAAGCAAAGACACCGACTTCCGAAATTAAAGTTATTTTTCACTTTTTTAGTGTTTTTTTTGGAAGTCGGTTGTTTTTTTTTTGTAAAAAGTTTTATCAGAAGTTACACGTCTACACGTTCACAAGCTACCTAGAATGTTAATTTTCGTTAAGGTGGATGCATAGACAGGCCTCGCCATACATTTTTGAGGTGTTGTAATCTCCGTAAATAAACTGTTTCTGCAGAATAAAAGCAAGTATAATGAGACTTTATAATGTATTATGTTCGCATAACGCCAAAATTTTATAAAAAAAACAGTATTTCTAGGAGAATTAGACCCAATAAAAAACGAAAAATCTTTACATGTGTGAGTGACCTGAATCGCGCCATCTAACAGAAATTTAAAGAACCACCGAGAAAGAGTTATAATTGCTGTTGTCTTACGAGTTTAAGTTCGGTAAATATTTATAATAGATGGCGTTCGAAAATTCGAACAAGCCCCAAGGTTACACGTCGAGTAGGTAGGTAACGCAGCGATGCGACGATGCCATTCATACGCACCCCGCATTGTTGCCAAATTGCTCCAGTGAGTCTTGACAACTTGCGAATCGTTTCCAAAATTGTGTTTCTAGAAAGTTAGCGCCGGCGCGCGGGTTTGCCCGCGGGTTTTACATTTTATGTTTGATAAAATGTTTTTTATTAGGGAATGAGAAAGAATGCTAGAAAGTGAAAAAAAATATCTGCGATCTGCATTTGGTTCACACAGATACAATACTAATGTAATTATTGTAATATCTACTTTAAATATAAAGTACCTAAAGATTTAAAAATCTTTCTACTGTATGTAAGTAGGTACTGATAATACATTTTATGACACAGTTAGGTACTAATTCATTGGTTTGGGTTGAATAAAATCAGAGAATAGAAGTTCATGTAAACTTAGGGTATACCTAAATCAGGCGATCAGTGTAGGCAAATTTACCTTTTTTTTTTCTAATATCCTACCTACCTACGCAATGGTGACACGTAGGTACTACTTACATCTATTGATTGAATCATATTTAATTTACGTGAAACCATCAAGATAAGTGAATACACAGACAAACCACATTGATTTTTCATAACAATTGCACATTTTAGTATTATTAGCACAAGTCAAAGTGCGTCGAGATAAATTGGTCTTGCCATCTAAGAAGTTTACCAAGAAAAAGGGGAAATAAAACATAGGGCAGTATTTTAGTAGTAAGTTGTAGGATGTGCTGATATTTAAAACGATTAATGATATAGGTACAGCAGTGGTGGCTCTGACTTACAAGTGAGAGCCACCACTGCTGTACATCATTCATTTATGGTTTCGGGGTTTTTAACTGTCAGCGAAATGACGTTCTCAAAATGGTAGCTGTAGTTCCAATTTCGCTCGTCTGAACAGCTAAGTAAGTAGTAAGCACCATTCAGGTTTAGAATTGGTGACTGGGGCTACTACTGAGAACCATTCATACGAGTGCCATCCGTGAAAGAGTTTTTATTTAAAAGTGAAGTGTTTTTGTGTTTTATTGACGGTAAGTGTTATTTTTATGTACAAAGGATGCTTTTCTGCTTGAAGGTGATACAGAGTTATATTATAATAGTAATTACCCTTAGAACTTAAAAAAGTGTAAGATTTAGAAGAGGAAATACAAAATCAAACGTTAGTAACACTCGTTGATTGTCATCACATCACATACCTACCTACTCTAAATTTCAAATATTTCCCCCTAATAGGGACGTCAATTCTCTCTAAAAAATCACTTTGCCTGTCCCAGAGGGACGAAAGGAACAAAAAAAAAACTCTCTGAAAAAGATCCGTTACTGAATTGATTCGAAAGGGAATATGAAAAATCGATTCACAAATAAAGAAATGATTTTCCAAAAATCAATCATTCGTTTTCGATGAAATTCGCAATGTAAAAAATCCGTATTTTTACGCAAAAGGATTTGCACTGGATATGCTTCGTAATTTTCCCGCCACCACAATTCTTAACAATTCAAACAAACAAAAAACTGATGTTCTAGGGTGAAATATCGATTCCCTGTATCGATTCAGTACTAGATATCGATTTGAAAAAACGTTTTTATTTGTTCCAAAAAATCGATTCTTTGCTCAATCGATCTCAGATTGACATCTCTATTTCGTCTGTTCTCATGTTCTGTCAGTTGTTTTGCAAATTTTCACACAGCTTGACAGCTTGATTGATGGTGACAAATGGTGGTGTTATTTCTGACTAATACAAATTTCTTGAAGCATTTCATAATTACGATACTTTTGCTGTTGTGTTTAATTATACTTTTTGATTACAGATTGAATTGCAACTCTGCCTAAGTTGAATCCGACTAATAAACTTGCCTATATACGACATGTTATTATGTATTCAGGGCCGCGAAAATCACGGAAAAAAGTGCAAGCAACATTGAAAAGACATCATGGCAATTCTTCTAATGATTTTTAGTGAGTAAATCAGATTCCCATAAGATTTCGAATCAGATTTACGTGAATGTACCTATGAGTGTATTTGATACTCGTTGGCCCGTGATGTACCTAATGTCTTCGTTTGCCGTTGGTTTGCCAATAAAGCAGGATTTAGCTACTGTAAAATAAATGTTCCTCTCTTTTTCAACCGATTTCCAAAAAGTAGGAGGTTATCAATTCGACTGTTTGTCCACCGATTTGTCAGCCAATTGTCGACCGATTTTCAAAATTCTTTGTCAAAGTTTTTTGTCACAAATGAGGACCTGATAATGGAATCCCAGGGAAATTGAGGGAAAACCTCAAATTTTATTGGCATTTTCAAAGTTTTTTGTTGTTTTTAGTAGTCGGTTGTATTTTTTTCAAAAAAGATTTTTTCTCTTCCTATGTTTTAATATTTATATTTTATTTAAGATTTTAGGTAATACGAAACTCCCTCTGTATGGACGAAATATTTTGAGGCCTAAATTGATGAAATTGACACTAGTAGCGCGAAAGATTATTGTTCACAATAGCAGTCAGCCAGGTTCAATGGCTGATGATTTAAGGAATAGTCCACTTCATGTATTTGGACAGCATGAAAAATGTAAGGAATATTACTGTTCAGTGAAGCAATTACCACCTGACGAGAATAAACAGCAAGACAACCAAGTAGAAATCCTAAGAAATACAGCACCAGAGGTCTGGGCTCTTATTTATGCTGCAAATGAAAAAATTGCTTTGAAAGCTGGACGGTTGTCTAACGAGACAACAAACGTTGCAGAGAATTTTATGAGTGTCATTAATAAATTTAACTGTGGAAAACGACTCAGTCTTGGAAAAGGAGGCTCTTATCAGCGGCGTGTTCATGTAGCAGGTAAATAAGTTTTTTTATAGATATTTTAAAACAATATATGAAATCTCTAGCAACCCCCATGATCTATGACTTCTTTTTCTATAAGAGGTTTTTCTCAACTTATAGAACTTTCAATGGTCATCAATGAAAGCTTAGGTTGCAAACAGACATGTATGTGACTATGATTTGGTTTTTCAGGATTGTCTCATTCTGTAGGACATAAATGGCATCAAACTGCATGGAAAAAGAAGACAACACAGAGCCCTGGATAATATTTTAAAAAATATGTCCATCAAAAACAGAGAAGTAGATTGCGCCAACAGAAAATGACCCAAAACGGCTTTTTACTGAAAAGACTAAAACTCAACCTGATAAGGACTATGGCCCAGAAGCAAGTGTCCCTGTCGACATTAATGAGGTAGAATTAAAACGGCTCTGTGAATTGAGATTGCTTAAATTCCAAGAAGATACACAAAAAATAGTACTAATTGAAAACCAGACTGTGGGTCAACATGATAATGAAAAGTATCTCTCATACAGATCTGACCGTCTCACAGCAAGTCAGTTTGGAATGGTAAGATATCAGCCATCCTCTTATTGTTTCTTACTTTCTAAGAAGCCACAGCTCAAGCCAGTACAAGAATTATGATTGTCACTTTGTTCATTTTAGGTTTGCAAACGTCGTAATGCCACACCATGTCACAATCATGTGAAATGCATTCTCTACAAAAATAATATTTGTACTAAAGATATGATGTATGGACAACAAAATGAACATGTTGCAAAGAGCATGTTTATGCAACAATATGGCAAAATTGTCAGGCCATCAGGTCTATTTATGGATGAAGACTTTGGATTCTTAGCAGCTAGCCCTGATGGTAAGATTATTCAATAATAAAAATATACAAATAACTAGCTTTTGCCTGTGATTCCGCCCCCTTGGATTTTGTGTGTCGCGTGGATTTTTTAATTTGGTTCAGTGGGCCTAAAAACTGTTCTTTTTTACAGGTATTATAGAAGCAGAAAATAATATTGTAGAAATAAAATGTTTTCCCTCCTTGAAAAGGAAATCTCAAAATATTAGAGAAGCATCAGAAAATAGAAATTTTCCTATTCATTTGGAAAATGATGTTTTAGTTATGAACAAAAAGCATAATTATTATTATCAAGTAAGTAACAAAGATCATTATTTCTTGGTTCATGTATGTATAAATATAATGTATTTCTTGGATTGTTTCTCAGCTATTATTATTTTGATTCTAGGTCCAGGGTCAATTGCGAATTACCAAAATGAGTAAATGTTACTTCATTTGCTTTACATCTGTCACCCAACCATTGACTGTCATAGAAGTTAACCGGGATGAGGAATTTATCAACGCTATGATGCCGAAGTTGGTAACGTTTTTCAAAACATGTGTACTGCCGGAAATTATTTTGAGACGAGTTGAGAAAAATGCTAAATGTCTAGACATCAAGGAATTAAAAGGTATGAAAAATATAAGTCTTACTCATTGCCTAACTTATTCCTCAGGTTTCTGAGGTGTGGGTTCAGTAAGAATAGTCTAACAAAACTGTGTAAATTCATTTGTTGCAGCGAAAACTGTGTCTCCCAGCAATTGATTCAGATCGCACGGAAATGATATAAATGGAGGTAAAAAATGACAACAAAATGGCGACGGCGGCGCAGCAAAAAGTAGCGTGTAGAAGAGAAGATATTTTATTATAGTATTTTTTATGTATCTTTGTATGGTGGTACGAGTCGATGGTTCGAATCCAAGCCGACACTTTGCTTTGTGTAAATTATTTCATCACCACTGTTCAGAGGAGGCCTGAGTCTCAGCAGTGGGAACATTATAGACTAATTATTATGCTATTTTTGTACGTAGCGATGTATAGTTTATGTTATTTGTTAGTTTATAAGATTTTTCAGTGTACATATGTTTCACTCATGTATTTAGGTACCAGCCAAACAATTCAATTGTAAAAGAATATTTATTGTTCAAAGTTGTATAATAAGTGGGTATTCTTGAAACATAAATGTTATGGTTAGCTAGTAACCACTTGTGTGTTGTTGTGTAAGATACTTACACTTACGTGTGATGTTACATAAATTGTAATCTACGTACATAATTCTTTCTAATACTAAATTCAGAATCATAATTGTAAATATCAAAATATTGAAAAAAGTATGTTATCTTTGTGTGGTGGTACGAGTCGATGGTTCGAATCCAACCAGAAAATATTTAGGTAAATGCAGTGAGAGTAAATAAAACGATATTTGTATGAAAATATTAACCATAGATAAATATTATTAATGTATAGTAAGATACAATAAAACGCTTTACAATTGAATACATAATCTTTTATTTATTTAGTACAGGTCACAATTCATTTACACGTTAGGTACTATTTAGGTTCAGTCACATTACAACAACCTATATAGGTACAATATACCTTTATTACCCAAAATAATTTATCTGAATAATTTGTTATGGTGAAAAGGTATCTGATATCGAGCCTAGAAACAAAAGTAAGCATATCCCAATAATTATATTATTAAGAAATAGATTGGAACATAACAATCCTCTAGTAATTTAAAGTATGCTTAATTAGTAAATTAATATTTGTTTTCAGTTTTTGCTATAATGTAAGGATATTCATCTTATAAATAATTTGGTCCTCTTTCTTTAAATTAACGCCATCTGGACATTTTAATTTCCAACCATGTTTGAATAAAACGACATCTAGTGGAGTCGGAAGTTACTACTATTTACTTTGCATGTGTGTGTAAAGAGTAAATTCATGCGGCTAAATCATTATTACGTTCTAATCTTTGTATGATACCAGTTAACAAGCACAGTGATGATCGTAAAAAATCAAGTTAATGCCCTAGGTTTCGCATAGAATAAAGTTGTTTATTAAAAATTTCTATGTTAGGTGTAAAAATTGAAAATGTTCGAAATTGTGGATGTGTCGCCATCTAGCGGCAAAATGGCAGTGAGATCATCTAGGGATCCACCTTAAATTCATAGCTATAGCTAGCCATAATCAGCCTTAATGTTCCCACTGCTGGGACACGGGCATCAGGTCATCTCTCTCTTTTGAACACATTAAAAAAAAGAAAATCGAATTTAAACATTTATTGCGGTACTAAGCACGACAATTGTAAACTTGTAAGATGGAATATAGAGTCACCGGACACTCTCAGGATTTGTTATGATTTTCTACAAGTTGAAACTTACAAAGAATTTTTTGACAAACAAAATCACGAATACAAGTTTAAAAATATAAGTACTTGTGAACTAAATAATGACATTTGGTAATAGAAGGCTAAACTTACAAGGTTTGTATTACCAAATGTCATTATAAACAGGGCACTGGTCCAGTTTCTTATGCCAATATTAATTTTAAATTGTAAAGTAAGTAAGAGGTACCACGTTTTTAAGCGGCTTAAAATCTATTGAATAACATTAAACGCACAAATTGACTAATATTTTAGTAGTCACCTTCAAAGTTCTTGTTTGTCGCCAACCCGTCAGCGACTTCATTCAATTTAAGTTAGTTTGGCTAAAAGTAAGGCTGAGTCATTATTGTAAATCTTTTACCGTGACATGTAACTTTCTTAATGGTATATTGGTTTTTAGACTTAACTCTAATCTACACTTCGGCCGCCCAGAGGCTGCGTTCTTGACATCTGCCAGTTTCATACTAACGAATATGTGTTTTACTACCTACTAGAAATTGTCCAACTGACAGATGTCAGGAACGCATTATCTCGACGTTCGGACTGTAATCTTTTAGCAATACGTACCTTTGGGAGTGATCGCCACTTTTCTAGGGCCTCTGATTAGCAAATGAAATAACACGTATTGCTAGTCAAACATAAAATAACACTGTGTCTTAGTCATTCTAATCCTAAAATAGTTATTAACCATTGAAATCAGTATATCTAAACCTGTTACATTTACCTAAAGTTCTGCAAAACATCACCGCATTCCCATCAAATCCAATAGCTTAACCTCAAATATAAAATGTACCATAAATGCTAAAACAGAGCCAGTCGTAATCGATACCAAATATTGCACAACCAGTTTAAGTAAAGCGGATTAGCAGCCCGCAACAAACACTAACAAATCTAAAGCTCTCTGCCATTTGATACTTGGTGCGTTTTAGCATGACAATATATTATGTCATCCTGGGAATCATCATCATCATTTCAGCCGAAATATGTCCTCTGCTGGACAGAGGCCTCCACCAAGCGTCGCCACATCGACTGGCCTGTGCTTCTCGCATCCAGCCGATTCCTGCAGCCTTCACAAGGTCATCGGTCCACCTTGTGAGAGGCTTTCCAACGCTAAACCTACGCCTAACATTCCTTCGTAGGAACACGAACAATAAACAGTCACAAAATATCGACGTTAAAGAACTGAAATTCCATTTTCAAAATGAGGAATAATTACTAGAATCTGTCAATTGGAACCACCAATGACCGTGATTGACATGCTAAAACGCACAAACTATAGTAGGCAACATAATCTTCAACAAATCACGAAATTATTATAAGGAAAGCATTCGCTTGAACCGTCTGAAGTTTCAACACTAACAATAAGGTTTACGAGTACAAAGTTTTGTTAGTAAACAGTACCTCGCTTTGTGTCGCGGAAGAGATGCAGTGGATAAGCATGACCCTACATTATATTGCTTGGAAGCACGCTATTGTAGTGGGGTCGTGGTCCTATAGTAAGCGAGTAGCGAGTCATATTTTTCTCGTATTTTATGGTTTCTCTAATGAACTTCATAAAAACACAAAAACTTATATATATTATGTATGAATAAGTTTTTGTTATATACGTACACGTAATTAATAAATATTTCATGTAATTCATGCATAAATCATACAGATTACGTGTGACTCCGGTTTTAAGAAAAACAAAACCGATGTAATTTTGTCTTGTTGACTTTTTTCGTAGTTGGGTTTTAGTTTTTAGCTTTCATGTTAATAATAATCGCCAAGCCTTAGCTTTCTGATGTTACGTTGATAAACTAGTTGACTGAAAAATCTTTTACATTCGATATGAGAGAAGAAGTCATTTGTAATCTATGACTGGAAAAAGGACACTATGAATAATAAATAATATTCAACTGCCCACAGGAGCCTGTCTCCTATGTTCTTTTAAATAATGTTTACGTATGTATGCCCAGACTCAGAACAAATAAGTTTAGACTGAACAAACATTTATTTCGTGGTAGTATCGAACTGGCGATATTTATTGCTTTTGCCGTGTGGTCAGACCTGTGAAATAGAAAGGCGTCTTTTATTTACTCTCATGGGAAGAGAGGCGACAGTATATTTTTAGTGAAGCATTGTAAATTGCACAATACGTCGGCGGGAACAGACATGAAGAAGGAAAAATCGACTTTGTAAACAGAGTAATAAAATAATTTGAAAATATAACAACATGAATTATTGTAGCAGAAAAAAAGATAAAGAGCTACAAGAATACATGGTGGTATGGTGCTTTCCATCAATTCAAGCAACTCTAAGTTTAATTAAGTTCTAATTAAATAAAATGCTAGCTGCCGATAACTGATGCAATTCCCGGCTATATTGTAGTCCCTTAAAAATTTATAGGTACGATTATCACAATGCACCAAATACCTTAAAGGTATAATCGCTAACAATGAAACCTCACCCTAACATCTACAAGTGGAATTTGTACTAGTCGCATATATTTTATCGTTCCTAACATATTTATATCGCCGCCGGCGAGGGTCAAAGCGAAGCTATAGGTGGATCAATAGATCTGTTAGGTAAACTCAGGTTGTCGTGGTCATTACAGGTCATGTGTGGAATGGATAACAGTTTTTCAAAAGTAGAAAAACTGTATCCATCGTACAAATAACGATATTTGTACACCGTTGGCGACAACTCATTATTTTAGACTATTCTGTAATACCTTTTACGTATGTTTGACGTTGACTCGGGAACCTCGTTGTGGCTCAGGGTCACTAATACTGCCGTCGTTTCGAGTAAGCTACGACTACCTCATGGTATAACTCAAATAGACAACTTTTTATACATTGATGGTGGTTCGGGGTTGCCGTATAATTGATCGTAAGGTGAAACTGAAACTACCGTATTGTGATATTTCTTTTTCCTACTGAAACGCAGCCGTCGAGTTGAAACAAGTAGTTGACAAAAATATTAGTATCGATTTAACAAAAAATCCAATTTTTAATTACTTCAGTTAGATTTCGCAGAACACCAGAGTTAGCCCAGTGTTTAAGGCCGAGATCTATAAACGTTACTCAGCTTTTGCTTTGACCCAGACAAATATTCCCGTCTCTGTCTTGCACTTGTAGTTTGACAGCTGTGAGACAGTGACACGAATAGCTCTTAGCCAAAGAGGCCTTGCAACCTACTCTACCTTTCTTTTAAAAAGGCTTGCAGGTTGATGAAGGCGATAATTATTAGCCTTGTCCAATTTGACCTTGACCAAGTCTTTGTGTTTTGACTGCGGGATTTACAGCATATAACTCATTTCCTCTTATACTTTATGACTGAAGGGGAGCGTCGTAAATGTTCTAATAACGGTGCGGTGATTTTGCAAATATGTCATAAAAATGTTATAAGTTGCACCTCTTATCTACGTGTTTAATAACTTTATTAGGTGGTGGATCGCAGTGGCAGTGCATGTGAGGTTAATGCATTTAAAACTATAAAAAAAATGTATAGCCAGGTGCCATTTATATTTCGAATAAAAAATTTGTACTTAGCTTTATTTTCACTCAACATTTTTTTATAATTTAATAAAAAAGAGGGTATTTTATATAACTAACACTTTGAAAGTTTCTTCATATTTTAACATTTTCATTTTACAAATTAGGTTCCAAGAAAATGTTTTATTACTCAGTTCTGAAAACTGCAGACACGCCATAGTTTTAAATGCCACTCCAACTTTATAGCATGACAACATTTACTGTAAACATGGTATCCTTAAATAACAAACTGTGGACTGAAAACAAAATGAAGATAAGTAAAAATTGTTGAAAGAAGTTTGACTTACTGCTTATTTAGTCAAGTTAATTATAAAAACTAGTTTTTACTAGCAGAAAGAAGTATTTTTATAAAATACGTTAATATTTTTGGCGTTGTCAGGTTTTTGTAAGTAATATCCTTTATAAAGGTTAATACCAACAGCCTAAAATAAAAATAATTTTAAAACAGACAATATAACAGGTCAGGATAGCAGTAGTCTTCTTACACTAGTAAGACTGAATTTTCTAGAACAGAATATTTATAATTAAATGTTCTGAGTATTTCAAATTTTAGTTTAATAACGTGATACTGTATGTCAATAGGTTGAAAGTAAATATACTAGGTAATGAATTGAGCTATTATATTAAATGTAGGTAGGCACCTACGCGAGGTCGCGGTTCGCCTGCGTCGAGTGCAAATAGTTTGTATATAACTAGAGGCAGCTTTGGTTAGATTTCAAGGTCATACTCCATGCTTGTTAGCTTTTTTTACAGGACTCATAATCCTTACATATTATAAAACAAAGTCCTCCGCCGAGTCTGTCTGTCGTACGCGATAAACTCAAAAACTACTGCACCGATTTTCATGCTGTTTTCACCAATGGATAGAGTGGTTATCGAGTAAGGTTTGAGTATATAATAACCGACATCAACGCGGGCGAAGTCGCGGGCATCAGCTAGTATTGTTATAAAATAACTATCATCGTCATCATAGATAGTTATATTCATATACATATATAAAATCACGCCTTCTTCGCAGGCAGAAACTATAGAACACAAACTATACTCCTTTATACTATAAAGATACTCTTTTTGTTTCATTTACGTTCATACATCAGCCGTTCTATTATGTAAACGTCACCATGAAAACTAACGTGAAGTGAGCTGACAATCCTTAGCGTCAGTCAGGTGACAGCTCACTTTAAGCTCACTTCACTTAAGTTTTCACGGTGAGATTTTTACAGAATACCTACCAGTACTGATCATACACTCATGCTGGTTGCGAGTACTACACACCTGACCTTTCTGAAGAACATCAGCAATAAGGTCACTACGCTGATGATACTACGCTGGTCTGGAGGAGTTTCAAAAATGGATAAGATAAGAAACGAATATATCCGTGGTACTTTCAAAGTCGCTAAGATACACGAGAAACTTAGTGAGAACCGTCTGCGTTATTACGGACATGTGATGACGCGAGATGATGACCATAAATGACTAAAACAGTCCTGAATATAGAAGACGGAAAGAGAGACCGTGGACGACCACAAATGACTTGCCTACGAACTATAAAAATACCGGCCAAGTGCGAGTCGGACTCGCGCACGAAGGGTTCCGTACCATTATCTATAAAAACGGCAAAAAAGTCACGTTTGTTGTATAGGAGCCACCTTAAATATTTATTTTATTCTGTTTTTTAGTATTTGTTGTTATTGCGGCAACAGAAATACATCATCTGTGAAAATTTCAACTGTCTAGCTATCACGGTTCATGAGATACAGCCTGGTGACAGACGGACAGACAAACCAGACAAACAGACAGCGGAGTCTTAGTAATAGGGTCCCGTTTTACCCTTTGGGTACGGACCCCTAAAAACGATATGATAGCGAATAACACAACAAAAGAGACAACCCACAACCATACCGTGTGGCGCAGAAGTACTAGGAGGGCTGATCCCAAATAAACTGGGATAACAGCCAGGAGAAAGAAGAAGCAGCACCAATCCTTGACATAATCATTGTATTTGACATTATTCCTATTATTATAGATACCTCCAATTTAATTTCAACTCCTAGTAGCTTTTGTGGACATGATAATTATTCAATTTGTTACAGTTGTAATAGCAATCACGTCATTTGGCTGAAATAGGTTTTTTTTTTATTGTTTGTCTTTTATATAGATTATTTTCTATTTTGTGAATGTGAGAACTTTGTAGGCTTATTGAACTGTAGATTTACTGAACATCTATTTTGTTAAGTACCTGGTACTTACTTGTTGAAAGGCCTACATTGTCCTCCCATGCCTACTAATACTGTAATTTGAAAATATTGTAAAAGCCAATTATTTTTAAAAGAGTAACCGTGGAGTTTCTTGCCGACTCTTCTCCATAGGAAACGACCAATTGGAACCGTGCACCTAGCTTCTGACGTTTCATAAGTGCCCATGTAGGTTTATGTGAAATAAAATATTTTGATTTTGATTGAATAAGGTCACTGTATTATGTCCTTCTAGGACATCTCTCGGCCTTTCCACTCAGATCTGCCCTGTAAATAATATCTTACCAAACCATCTAGGCATACTCTTCAAAAATGTTGTCACTACATATTCTTTTAAACCGCAACGTTGCTTTATCACAACATTCCTCAGCGTATCGTTCATATTATATTCTTCGATAGCCATGTCAAGTCAGTTCAGTCTTGCCAAGGGGTATCGTATTACCCAGTTACTGGGTTGTGGAGGTCAGATAGGCAGTCGCTCCATGTAAAATACTGGTATTCAGCTGCATCCGGTTAGACTGGAAGCCGACCCCAACTAGGTTGGGAAAAGGTTAGACAGATGAGATGGTGATATTCATCAATAATAAATTGTAAGATTTTAAGGATAATTGATTACCACTAAAATGAACTGCGAATATCGATTCCAAATAGGTATTGCTTATTAACTAAGCCATCTTGTGTTATAACGTTATACACTCTAAACTGGTATAACTAATTAAACTATTAAAATTGATGTTAGATTAATCCTAAATCTTAATTCAATTAACGTTATCAAATTCAATTCAAAATTCCATCTAATGAGAAAGAGGAGTTTAAAGACTATAATTTACCGTTGCGTGCAAATCTGATGAGTTTGTGAACCCGCAAATTGAAAATTAATTTTTAATAAATGTCATTTTGATCTCCTTATAACGCAGGCGAATATTTTTTACACATAAAATATTCACATAATTTTACCCTAATGGCGTTTAAACTACAGATTTGTTAGTTCAAATATTTCAGAAAAAACGCGTTTTAAAAACAGAGAACTGGGGCTTTAATTAAAATTCTAAGTAGCATTTAAAAGATTCTAAAGTAAGATATGCAAGCTTTATAGTATCCAGTTGCATACTTCTGTTTATTTTAGTGCCGGGCATTATAGCAAATTGCAATGTTAATTACACAACGCTCTTTTAATATATCCTTCTTTCCTTCCACATTTAGACTTGAGTTATTGAGTTCGTGTTTCGCATAACAAATTACTGCTACGCCGTAGCCACGTAGCGCCGTAGGCGCCTACGCTTTGCTACGAATGAAAAACTTTTAAAATTTTGAGCAGACTTTAGTTTTGGTAGTGGGCGATGTTTAATTTCGTGCGTCAATCTGTGTTTTGTTTGACGAGTTGTAATTTTGTTTTCGTCAGTCTTGACTTTTTGTCTTATAATAAAAACGGTTATAGCTTTTTTACAATAGTTTCTTCCAGGAATTATTTTAAGAGTTGTAGGTTTTAAATATAAAAGGGTCTGTGTTTAAGATTTCGAATTTCATGTCACACGCCATGGCTGATACTTATTACGAACATAATTATGCCCTTGGTAAACAACATAATTATGCCCTTGGTAAATTTCCCATCTCTCTGATAATTAATTAATGGTTCAAAGACCTATCGACTGGCTGATCTCAATCGTGTACAATCCCTTATGTTATTATGTACAACAATAGCTAAATATTAATAATTTATTTTGAACCACAACTCAAATACGCAGAGTTCTAGTAAAGCTAATATCAAAATTAACGCAAGCATCGTTAGTTGCACACATTTGTTCTCTTAATGGGCTCATATACTTTACACAAATGGGTTGGTAAGACTGCCTAATACTGTGGTCCGGGTACATTTGAATAAAATTTAAATGTTATATTCAAACGGCTCTTAAATTATGTTGTGATATCGTTTTGAAGGTAAGTAAAAGGCCATTTACGCTGAGAATTAAAGAAACTTACATACCTAGAACTAAAAATTTTGCTGTCCATAAAAAAAAAAACCACCCTATTACTATCTTACTGCAAGAGCAAAGGAATCTTTTCATACAAAGAAGGCACGAGAAATGTTTTTCTCTACACCATCCTAAGATTGACGGATAGAAAATGTCTCAGGCTTAGGTGGTTAGTGACAACCTGGGGGCCAGGTGGGCTTAGGTGGTTAGTGACAACCTGGGGGCCAGGTAGGCTTAGGTGGTTAGTGACAACCTGGGGGCCAGGTAGGCTTAGGTGGTTAGTGACAACCTGGGGGCCAGGTCTTCTAATTTACAAACGTGTCTCACAATGATCATTTTTGACGGATTTTGTATGACATATCTGTCAAAAACTGAATATTTGTAAATATTAGTAGACTTGGCCCCCTGGTGTCAGAGTTTTTATGCCGCCCGTGAACCTCTTGACTTGGTTTCATATGCCGTCGAGATATCTCCCAGGTTACCTGACGAAACTTTCCTTCACCATTGTTGAAGTAATTGATAAGTAGTGTTGATGTCTCAGGGCTTTAGTGTGCCTTTGTACTTTTTACTTGTGCATAAAGTTTTAATAAATAATGTCCAAGATAAACTTAGAAAGTGCATATGAAATGAAAAAGTTACAATGGTACTTGTCCAGATTTTAACCCTCAACTTTGTGTATAAAAGGCGAGGCGTTAACGATAATGAAGTTCCCAAAACATTTTATTTTATATTTTTATAAAACCCCTGAAAAATAATTCATCAAAATCATTGAGTTGAGAAAACATACTTCACGCAAAACAAAAGACTACATAGTATTGTCTGTGATAACATTTCAATGAGATAAAAACAACATTTTAAATTACCTCCTTGTTCTCAAAAAACCAAAGGTAACTTATGAAGGTACAACCTTCGTATCGGAACAGGCCGAAAGCGATACAGCCTTCGGCTTAATAAACGGAGGATTAAAAAAACACGCTCGTCTCGTTACGTTAACGTTCCTTGAAATAACGAAACTCGTTATTCATGAGTCCTCACGATACAAGTCCCGAATACATAATTCAGTTGAAAAATTTCGTTATTTTCAATTCTGAGTATTTTTCAACCGTTTGCCTGATATTTTTTGTTTATTTGCGTCTCATTTTATTTATATGTTTGGATTCAGGAATCCTGAGAAAGGTTTTTGATTTTAGGTGCATAGGAGAATACACACGAGATTTCCACGAAAATATTTCGGATAGTGTTTGTGTTCATTTTCAGTCAAATCCACTTGCGAAACTAATATTTGTTAACTTGTATTGTTTTTTAATACATCATAATACAACAACGAACCAAATAATACTAAAATCTAGAACACTAATTCAATTAAAAAACAAATTGTTTCTCCAGTGTTGAATTCCACTATAATACCCTCGTATTTTATAGATGCTTACCCATTAACATTATAATTATGACCGGGTACGTAGTTACAAGGCTTTAGTAGGCTATCAACCGGAGGAGATTACTGATAATATAATTTAGGTTGCTAGGTAGGTCCTTTGGTAACAGATTGAATAGTTGTCCCGAAGATTTGATGTTAATCAGGAACTTCCTTAAACATGCTTGGTCTAATTATGAGTTAGTGGTAGTTGTGGATGTAGGTAGTAAGCCGAGATTGGAGGCATGGGGAAAATGTCGTGAGGAAGTTTTGGTATGAAATGTGGATGGCTACAAGTATAGCGAAAGACCAAAGAAACGATGGATGGACTGAGTGAAAGATGATATGGCTAGAAAGGGGGTAACTACTAAGATCATCAGCTGCCTAAACTTTTCCCAACTATGTTGGGGTCCACTTCCAGTCTAACCGAATGCTGCTGATACTAGTATTTTACATGGAGCGACTGTTTATCTGACCTCCACGACCCAGTAACTGCGTAATACGATACCCCTTGGTAACAGTGATTGTCAGACTTTCGGGCTTCTGACGACTGTCAAAGATCCACGAATGACAGCCGGGACCAACGGCTTCACGTGCTTTCCGAGGCACGGAGTAGTATCGTTATGTAAAGATGGTCACCTATCCACGGACCAACCCCCTATAAGTACAAGAGAATGTTAATGGTGTAAGACCGTGATTAATAAAGTAGGTACTTTGGCTTAGCATTATTTGTGTCACTGTCGCACAACTGTCAATCTACAAGTGCAAGATAGAGACGGCAACATCATACATCTGAAGCCAAAGCACATGCGAAGTAACGTTTAACAATGTCGGCATAAAATGTGTAAATATCATCGTTAATGCGAAGATAAGGAATGTTGGACTAATGAGTTTATTGCTTACTTTGTTAGCAGTTTAAAATTGCGGTGGTTTTATTAATTTCTGTATTTCAAAGTGAAAAAAGGCATCGCAAATCATCCATTGATACGATACCAGATTTATGATCAACAGAATTCTATTAGAAAATAATTGTTTCTGCTTACAAAACAAAACAAGTATTTTATTCTAGAAGTAGCACTTTTTGTCTATAAAAACCCCCAATATTACTCATTTCTCCTACTTTTTCAACCAATAAATCATTTTCAAAACATGTGATAACCATCTGTTTGTCAAGTACCAAGATGTATGGCCTAATAACATTTTCCCGATACTGAGCAATATAGCCCCGATATTGGACAAGCGGTAAGAATAGCAATCAGCTGGGAACACGGATGGAAACTAGGTATCTGCATTATTGGGCGGATGACGTGAGCGGAATACTGGTGCGGACGATGATCGATATCTGGTGATCTAGATAATAGTCTGGTGATTTAGTCGTTCTGAAAAGTATAGTTTGTTTAATATAAAATTGCAGCAGTACGACTGTTCCGAATATTTTTCAACGGGTAATAGGTAATTTTTACAACTGTTAAAAATTATGAGATTGAGATCATTATGATAATCAGTTGAAAAAATTAACGGGCAAGTCATTAAATTTTTCGGCGGTTGGTAAATTAGTGTGACAGTCAAAGTACCTAATAAAAAGAAAATTGGTTGGTTATTTCATCTTACAATGTCAGTACAAAAAATAATCAAGTAGTGTGTAATAAATGAGCGGCCGTTTAAAATGTTGGAATGGGCAGTTAGATAAATATTTCGGCAGTTCATAGGTTAGGTTGGAACTGTGACCAACCACCGTCGACCCGAATTGATAGCACTAACTAAGCCTGACCAAACGGGTTAGGTTAGGTTATATTTGTAAGCAAACGCGCGCAAGCCGAGCGAGCGAAGCGAGCGATGCCACGGCAGCGGTTGGCAAGCGCTACTTCCAAGTTAGATTTCGTATTGACTAATTCTGATTTGTTAACTGCTCACACGTAACTGTCCGTTAAGTCATTTTACTGCTTAAATATTGATTTAATTAGCAACCCATTTCAATAGTTGTTATGACTAACTGTAATTTTTAATTTACCAAAACTACAATATACAACGGCCGCTTGAAGTTAGTCTGTCGCTTTAAATTTATCAGTGCCTTTTTCAACTGTTTGTAGGTACTGATAATTTACTGGAGGTTTGCCACTCTACTTTTTTTCTCGCCTTTTTATTAAAATGATCTACACTTGGGTTACTTAATTACCAACTACAGCTTTATGACAGTGCATGCAGAGAGAAAGCACGGGTATGCTTTTAGCTTTTGTGAGTGATCAGGATTAGGAGACATTGTGGCAGCAGCCAACAACAGTAAAATTTTAATGTTTTTAATCATAAGTACACAAAAATCCTGTAGATTTTCAGTAATATTAAAAAAAAATCCAATGTATTTTATTTATAAAAAACAGTACGATTATGCTTTATCACTGTCGGCTTTATTTTTATCAAGTTCATCAGATTTTATTTGTATTATTCAAATCTACTTTTTATTAACCCTTCATTCGTCCACAAAGGGCAGTCTAGAAAAGGCGCCAACAATATTTTTTAAATGCCCTTAAGATGAAACCTTTTGACTAAATAACCTAGAAATAAATAAAAACAGCGTTACCTACAAATGACATTGCTTATAAAACTTGCAAAGATTTGCCAATTCAGTGAGTCGAAAGATTTTATTTGAATAGCGATTACTTTTATGGTTGATTGGTCAAATTATGCATGTTGATAGATTATTTAATATAGAAATATACTGTGATAACGTAGGTAGGTACGATATCTAGGTAAATCTAGATTCTAATTTTAGGAGAATCTCAAGGGTATTCGTACATTGACACCTTTTTACGTAACTCGGTAGGTACCAGTAAATAAGGATTGATGATCTCCTGAGTATAGCCTAAATATAGCCATTTTATCTATTGCCTGGTATATTTGCTACTTGGACAGATTCGCACTTAGGTACCTACTTTAATGTGTTTCTTAAGGTTATCGTCCTAGAATAGAATTGATTACTATGTAGGTACTGTTTCATTCAATTTGAATGTGGTTCTCATTCTGAATGCAGATACCTTATATTATTTAAAATGAAGTCTAACACAAATAACACATCACATCAACATTTCTCAACATTCATTCATTTGTCTACATTTCTTTCTCATTTCTCCTTTCGCAGGTCTGCTGGAAGAAATTTCTTAAGAAATAAGCAGTATCTTTGTACTCATATTATAATTATGTCATATCTCTATGTATTTTACCGTGTGTACATAAATAATAAAATAAATGAATAAATAAACAAGAATTAAAAAAAAAACAGACAGATAACCACAAGATTATTATCAAACAACTTCACAAAACAACCACAGCCGTGACATCATCAACCCTCATTCTCCCCTCATCCAATTTCTCGCCCAATTTCCTTACATTGTCAACCTACCTTACATAATATCACCAACACACATCACTTTAATATGCACACAAAACACCAGCATAAAGCATCTTAATCTTCTATTCAGAACGTACACACAATAATAAGGAATATTTGTCAAAGACATTACTTGGTGCGGCGCTGTATCTTAATTTACCGTTTCTGCTTTACGTTAAAATTATTGCTCGTTGAGCTCACACCTGCGTCTGCCTACCTAATACTGTGCTGCTGCAGACGCATAAATAATAGTGGGATAGACTTCGGATGTAGGTAGGCATAGGTCTTATGTACCTTTAGGTGATTCGTTTAGGAAACATGATGCCAAGATGTGAAAATGTTTGTGAGTTTTGAGAGAGGCAAAAATTACAGATTGAATTTGTCTTCTATATGAAGAACGGTAAGCAAACTGAAGTGGCAGT
The DNA here is from genome assembly GCA_948473465.1 of Lithophane ornitopus. Classification (NCBI taxonomy): domain Eukaryota; kingdom Metazoa; phylum Arthropoda; class Insecta; order Lepidoptera; family Noctuidae; genus Lithophane; species Lithophane ornitopus. The sequence goes on along the minus strand of OX419622.1, from coordinate 10,960,899 downwards.
GGGCTGGCCATGTTTGTCGAAGGGCCGATGGCTGGTGGAGCAGACGAGTCCTAGAGTGGAGACCGCGTATCGGCAAACGTAGCGTGGGAAGCCACCCAGCTAGATTGACCGACGACCTCAAGAAAGTGGCTGGGACAGATTGGATGCGAAAGGCGAAGGATAGTGTTATTGCACAGCTTAGGAGAGGCCTATGTCCAGCAGTGGACTGCGACAGGCTGAGAGAGTTGATTGATGAAGAACAGTAGGTACCAGCATTTTCAATAACACATCGAGCTGAAAGAGATTGTCACTAGGGTGACAGAAAGTTCACTTAAAAAAAAAACTGTTTTTTTTTTAAACCGCGATATGCCTTATTCAGTTTTTTTTAAACTTTTTTATAAAATATTACAATCACTTTGGAAAGAAGTGATGAACGGTGTTCTGATCTACAAAAGTCTATGTACATTCCATCTACATAATAAGGAATCTTGTAGGGACCTACATTATTTTTAGCTATTTAATGTCATTTATTATTGTACTTATTAATAAAAAACACCACTGCCTTGCTAAAAAACGAACTAAAAAGTAAAAAAACAAGTTGATAAAATTGTCATTCATTGGCAGTCGGGGGACCGTTCTGTGGAACACTTTTTAATGTAAGAAGTCTGCCGACTGCAATGACAATTTTATCAACTTGTTTTTTACTTTTTAGTTCGTTTTTTAGCAAGGCAGTCGTGTTTTTTAATTATTTATTTTGATTTTATACATTTTAGTGACAAGTTTTATTACACTTTTTTGTTTACCGCTATGCCATAGTTGGCATTGTGTTAATGTTCACATTTTTTTTTATTACTTGCCTAACTATACTGTTTGATGATGAAAGAATTCTAATAATAACTCAATCATCTACCAAACTATTCACTCATTTAGACATTTGCAGTGTTACTAAAGTCTGATTAAATCGTTTGCAGCCAAAGATGAAATGTTTTTTTTGCATGTACACCCTACCTATGTAAAATGTATACCAATAAATTATGTAGTTTTGGAATGTGCTCATCAAGGCCTTTAATTGGATATCCATATTGTAAATAATTGAAGATTTTTTTAATTTTTCATATTTGAGAATGGAGCCATATTGCCGCAATATTGATTTAAAAAAAAAAAAAACCTAAATGGCCTATGTCACTCGGGATAATGTAAGGATTATAACGATATCCCATACATCCAAATCCGTTCAGGCATTTTAAAGTTATGGTGGAATAAAGAAACTCACATACATACATACATACATAATACATACAAGAACTCTGAAAACATTACACTCCTTTTTGGTTCTTTGCTCTAGGAATTGAAGATGTTAAACATTCTCTTAATAAAAATACTCTAGAGAAAAACAAAAGAATCGCTCGAAAAGAAGAAAGCATAACGAATCACAAATATGCAATTCAATTTACAATTTATAACAGAAACATACAATTTTATTTCCTTTATCCTTTTATTTTTACATTCAACATTGATTAATATTATTCCAGTCTGTTTCCGACAAATTCCTAGCAAATAGAATCTAAATAGTCGAATAATTTCCAACCATAGCTCGATGATTGACTACAGGCGGTGCGAATCGATTTTGAACGGAATTGCAATCGGAAATACCGAATCAATTCGGCCAATTTCACGATGACTCGGGAGCCGGGATAACGAATTCCGTTGCTACTCATAGATCTGTTATGGGTATTCATTTATTGTTGTTATTTGATGTAAGCTAGTTTATTTTTATTTTCAATATTAGTTTGTGTAACTGGAAAAACGTGCGATCGTTTATTTTCTGATATCGTTGCTCGTTTTTTATTGGTTCTGTTGTATGTGTTATGTACTTTATGGAATCATATTTTGTGAATGTTCGTGTTTGTGCAAGGGTGTTGGATTGATAAAATGTTGTTGTTTTCTAGCATTTTCGCAAATGTCGACTAGTGAAAAGGCTCAATTCCAAATTAAAATTACACAATGAAGTTTCCTATTAATTATTCTAACAAAAACATTTCTATTGTTACAGGCGTTCAAGCGCGGGCCTACTGGCACCGCAGCTGGCATGCCAGTCATCATCACCAGCAGCGTCTGCGCCGGCGCCACCACTCCCCGCGCCCGCGTCCCCTCCCCGCGTCGTTTCCGCCCCGCCTGCGCCCACGCAACCCCCTCCCGACCCCGACCCGCAGGACCAGGAAGATGGCGTCAGATTACGGCGAACGCATACAGTCGCCGTACGAGACTACCTCAAGAGGGAAACGCAAACGTTTTTCGGCGTTCAGAAGAATAATGAGAGGGAACAAAGACGGTTGTGGTACGAGAGGCGGAGGAGGCACGCGGCGCGGGCGCTCGGTGACCTCCGGCCCGACCTGCCGCCGGACCATCATCCTGATGATGATGATATTAGGTGAGTTTTTAGTACAAATTTGTTAATGTTGAAAAAAAAAATATTACTTTCACTGCGGCCAATCTCAGCGGAGGCTACCTAAGTACGCAGGAGATATTATAGTGCACTCCGTTTCTCTCATAGTCCGATTGGACGACTGGGGGTAAGAACAGACGCAGGACCAACGTCTTTAGGTGCTCTCTGGGGCACTGAGGGGGTCTCGATCGATATATAAAGAAAACGGTTACCCTTTTGACTGACTGAGAAAGCGCAGTTTGGCCTCGCAATCTATCGATCCGACCGGCTTCGAGACCCATATTATTAGGGTCTCATTATTCAAGCTTTGACAGGTTAAATAATCAATTTATGAAATATAATACCTATGTCACCTTAGATTGTTGCTCAAAATCGCAAACATAAAGACTTCTAAATGAAAATTGCAGAGCTACATGACCTGAAGTAAATTATAGTTTTAATATCGATTAGGTATTCAAGGTAACCTGCATTGTGTTTTACAATGTGTACACATCATTAATCAATAAGTAACCCAGTCACCATATAATTTCGCGAACAAACTTAATGAACTCTGTTGTTCATATTAATAATGTGTAGGTATTATTGATCAAAAATAGGTAATTTCATTTTATTCAGGCCATTAATTTCATTGCCCTTGTTATGTGACCTACATATTTATGGGATTAATTTAGTAGTAAATTACCGTTCGCAAAATAATTTAGGTAAGAACTTGCCAAACTGTATAGTTTTATATTAAAACTTGGAATTATTTATGTCGCAATTATTGCAAGTAATTTGATGGGGCTACTAAATAAACAGCCTGTAAAAAAATATTGCCTTCTTTAATGCATTGTAGTTGACAGCTCATTACATTGCCCTTCCAAAAATGATGTATGATCATGATCTTTTTCCTTTGGTTAGTGATTAACCAGAGGGCCTAGACAAAGTGACATTCTATCAGCGATAACGATGATGGGAAAGGCAAAAATGTATAGGACTGACATATGCTATCGAAAAGCATAGGTAAAAGTCGTTGTAGAAATACGAAACGCTTTCGAAGCGATTGTCACTTGTCTAGGCCCACAGGTGTCAGAGTTTTTATGGGTTTCTGAATTGGCTTTACATGCGCTCGAGAAATATCTCTCAGGCATACCGGATTCCTCACGATGTTTTCCTTCACCGTTTTTTAAGTTTTTTATGCACATGAATCCGAAATGTCAGGCGAGCGTGTCTTGGGTTCAAACTCGAGACCTGTCTTGGCAGTCCGATGGTAAGTGTGGTGGTAAGTGGATAAGTCACACCACTAGGCTATCACTGATACAACATGGTTAAACGCCAATATAGGAGCAACGAGGTATTCTGATATAGTATATAAATAAAAATCACTGTCAGTGGTAATAAAACCGGTAGAAGCTGGGCCTCTTATATTAAAATTCCGAAAAACGCTACGTCTTTATCTAGTACATAATCGAATGAATAACAAAAAAAAAAACCTGACAGCCAATTTCAAAATAACAAAATGTATCAACCGCCATAATTTCCAAATATACCAAACCGGTTAGGTTAACGCACGATAGAGCAATATCCCCACTAATTGCTCATATGAAATACGGTTTACATTTCACATGAAATAAATTTCGAACAAAATTAACTGCAATAACGTATCATTGACTAATAATGATCACATTGAACACTTCATAAAATAGCTCCATGTTGTAATTTTGTGACGCATCACGCAATTTTTAAATGGTTTATTAATTGACAGTGGTATTTTATTATATCATTTTACTGGAAACGGTATATTAAAATGTTTTAAGCGTGGCCAATTGTGCCAATTGATTGTTAACCATTTATTAATTGCCGGCATGAAGCCTGTTTACCTCATTATGAAGTCAAATTAAATTAAATGAATAATTTTAATAAAAAAGTTGTATGGGAAGCTAGGTAAAATTTGATAAAAGATAAGGTTTTGAAGAAGACTTCACAAAGTTTCCATAATTTTTTACAGTTTTCCCAATAGATTATTTATGCTCTGAGAGCTTGATTCTAATTTGAAAACCTGGCTGATATTTATGTAAAAATAAATTAAATACAAACATTTTAACATCCGCCACCAGCAGAATATGATTTTAAATAGGCTGGAATAAAGTTTCAATATAATATCCTCTCCTTGTAGAATATGTATAGGCAAAGTCAAGTAAAGTTTATCAAATTGACTACCAACTTAAATTGTTCGTATATTCACATCAAACCTGTCACGGTTTAATACGGTAAAACTCACTCGCCCACAGTGGGCCATAGTAGAAGGCTGACACCGGTAGAACACCTCCGCCGAGCGAAATTGCAGTAGTTCAATTGTACTGACTCGCGTCATGTTCAGCTACGCGCTACGCAAATCCAATTCGTGTAGCGGAACATGAATTAAACTACTGCGGTTTCGCTTCTATGGTTTCGCGGCGGTGGAGTGCTACCAGGGTAAAAGTCACTCAAAGGGCGGAGAGGGGTATGCTTGAAGTTTCCCTCCGAGATCGAATCAGAAATGAAAAGATCTGCAAGAGAACCAAGGTAACCGACATAGCCCGAAGAATTACCAAACTTAGGTGTCAATGGGCAGGGCACAATGCTCGCAGAACAAAATGGCCGATGGGGCCGACAGGTTCTGGAGTGGCGACCGCGTACCGGAAGATGTAGCTTTGGAAAGCCTCCCACAAGGTCGACCGATGACCTTTTGAAGACCGCAGGAATCCGCTGGATGCGGGAAGCACAGAACTGGTCGACGTGGCGGTGCTTGGGGGAGGCCTATGTCCAGCAGTGGACATTTTCGGCTGAAATGATGAATGATGATGAACACGGTAAATTAATATAGTGTGCAAATCATTATACGATTAATTTCCCTTACTTTACTTAAACAATGGTGCCGATTCTGTTGTTCACAATCTAAACTAAATTTAAGTTCAGTGCATCTTTTTCTTTCTATTTCATTAAGAAAAGGACAGAAGAAAAATTTTAGTTTAGTCCTGTCAAACTGTCACTACTCCATACAAGTTTAGACGTGATTAAATACTTGCCTACTAAAATTACGTCAGGCGCTGATTAATTTGACAGGACTAAACTAAAATTTATCTTCTGTCCTTTTCATAGTGAAATAGAAAGAAAAAGATGCACTGAACTTAAATTTAGTTTAGTTTGTCAACAACAGAATCGGCACCATATTCTACTCAAGGAGAGGATAGTACCTATATTGAACTGTATATAACAATATTTATTCTCTGTATAGTTATATCAAAACAATAATACGAGAAAAGTTTCGTCTAACAAGTTGACATAGCTTTAACTCGTCCCAGCGAGATTGATACAGAATTCAATTTCCACGGAAGCAATCCGACTTTGTTTTCCTTGAGCAGTTCCGGGGCGTAGTCTTAGCCGTAGTTTAACATTCAGCAAGATAAGTCATGGTAAGGGGTTGGTTAATGAATTCGTAATGAAGTTAGTACATAAATCACAAACATTTCAGGTAGGTACCTTTGTGGCGGGCTTGAGTAAAAAAATAAACAATTTAAGTAATATTTTTCCAATACAATAAATATACTGCAGTGCACGAAAGGTTGCGAATTTTTAGTCATCCTTTTTCCTTAATGTTTGGAGTATTAATCAATCAAAACTAATCAATTTTAACAAGTGACAAAATTAATTAGAACTCCTCACAATTTACGAAACCGTCTTTAGTAATCCGTGTGATCACGTCTCGACTTATCAATTCATCGATATCGATTGTTCCATTCGACGTACAATCCGTTCACTACAGGCTCACTAAATGGACTACAAAGCAGAATAATCCCGGTACAGCCGGGCACGGTTGCCAATACCGGGCAGTCTCTCCGGGATAATAAAATTAAACGTAACTATTCGCCGTCGGCAGCTGTGACGACACTCTTTATAGGCATTTTGTATTCTTGCGTGCAACTTAGTTAACTGGGCACAAGACAATTAGGTTTGGCTCGCTGTAATAAGACAGAATTACTTTTTTTAAAGGTGCAGGTTTTGTTCATTAGCTTAAAGATATCGGTAGATGTTTCAGCCGGTAAAATAATGTTGAATAGTAAGAAATCCATGTCTCATAATAAAATAATAATTTCCTCTTATAAGAAAGTTCTAGATGTTGTAAAATGAATTCTATTACAGCTCAGAGCAGTAGCACCAAGGCTTTATAATATGAAGGGAAGTCTCCCAGTAGGTGTAATTCAAATCGGCAATGAGTTATTTTCTTTTCAGGATGCAGAGGGAAACCCTGTTTCTTTTAGATTCTGTTAAACAATAATTTTATTATGCAGATATTTTCCCTTTCATGTTCAAGATATATGGTAGAAAATTGTAATTCAACTTACTGCATGACTTTGACTATCTCCATGGCACCCAATTACAACAAACAGTCATTCTAAACTGCACATAATCTACCAGGACATCATAACATAAAGGGGGGTGTAACTGAGGAAGTAAGTCATACGACAATGAGTTGTTTTCCCGCCGGGACGTCCGGGCGAGGCAACCTTAATGCTCCTGCTAATTCTTGACTCCTGGTAGTTGAACTTCAGACGCTTCGAGACTGTGTGCTAGTGTTAAATTTACATTTGTTTGCGGTTGCTCGGGATTACACGATCGAAGTTTGGAATATTGTGATATATGGACTAGATTGTGATGTTACTTAGTCTGAAGTAATTAGAGTATATTTGCGTAGATACATGGTTGGTACGTGATTAGATTCACAGTAATTTAGGTATGTAAGTGCGTAAGGTACGTGTATACGTATATTTTATCGTTATTTCAAAGGTTTTGACTTTCAAACGGTAGTTGTTCAGTATAATTACATAGAATAGCGAAACAAAGAGGCCAGCACTAAAAGATGATGCAAAAAAAGTTGCACAATTTTACAAACACACAAATTTTTTTAGACGAACTTTTAACTTAAATCCAGTGGAAGTTTGCACGGTATAAGCATTTTCATTGGCGTCGTGCAATTTTGCGGCACAAAGGAATTTCTTAAACTCGTCGAATTCAATTGTACGTGGTCTAAGGAACGTTTCGATTGAGATTATAGATATTTCGCTCCGTTTATTCATTGTGGAAAGTTAATTTCTATTTAAGTGGCCTAACTCTTCATGAGGTGATGACGAGAAGCTATATCCCAGTATTCTGCTTTACCTAACGTTTTTTTTTATCGAAGCAATTAGGTAAAAGTACAAGTTATTTACTAAGATAAAAACTGTAATTATTAACTTGTACTAATTATTGCCATTTATTTCGAACAGATTCCATAAAAGTGTCAGTACAATAAAACTCGAGAGAAAGTTATTAACTCGTATTCTTATTCATCATAATTATATTGTTGACATTGAAGCAAAAATTAATAATCAGGACACGAAAAGCATGAAAAAGTAGCCCGCCCAAGGCGTAAACAGAATTCTTTTTAATCTACGAATGACAACGACATAAACGTTCAGCTGACCACAGTATAAACTGCTTAGCAAACAATTTATAAAACACGGCACACACATATTTCACAAAAATATGTGTGTGCACTATCTCGATAGTTGTTTAGAATATTTCTCAGTTTTCCGATGTCGATGCACGATATTTATTTGACGGCTTTTATAAGTTACGTCTGCAATGCCAACATCGAGCAGAAATTGAATGTAAAATAAATTCCGTTGCAAGTATGGAATACGTTACAGTGTGAAATAACTTTGAAATGTTTCTCTCGTCCTTTGTGTTGATTCTTAACACGTTTTTCTGTTAGTATAATATCAGTATACTAGTAGGTACTAGGTATAAGTGTGTATAACATAGACTACTATTTTATATGTGTATAATACGAGTTAGTATATAATATTAGTAGTCCAAGTGTTTATAGAAACCAACAGAAAATGGAGATTTTAGAGTTTGGTTTTCTCTGGGAGTAACTTTACTTAAATAATCAGCAAGCAAACCTGACATTGAGTATGTTTTTTAGATATAACACAAGTTTTTGAATTTAATAGCACTTTATCCTGTGATCAAAATTAACTTGAGACCTGTATGAATCAATCAGTTGTAGGTTTTGTTTGCTGAAACAAAACAAAAAGTAAATGGCAAAAAACGTCGAAATGGTACGAGTATACACGAGTACAATATGAACAATTAAAACAATATTTGTAGCGTTTTCATGGCACAAAAACATTGCCATATTAAAAAAAGAGGGAAACGTATTTGAGTTAAGGGTAGGAACATTTTTATTTCACTTCCCTATTTACAAAAGTTTAAATAAAAATATTTTGTTTGGTTTTGCCAGTACGTTTTCTTTTGATACAAAGTGTTTAAATACACAACCAGTTTTATGGGAAAATAAATCAAATCTGATGGAAAGGATTTTCTGTGTGCTACATAAAAGAAGACTTTGTTTATCAAAGGTTGTATTTTGTGTTAAAATGTTCATTGTTGTTTTGTTTCCCTTAACTTTATCCTGCGTTCACTGTTTAGTTTCCAAACATGTAAATATGTAGTTTTAGAAAATAAGTTTAATAGCCACTTGTAAAATTCAGTTTACGCCATAAAATCAACATTTTATGACCACTTTATCAGTAATAAATACAACATTTTATGATTAACAAATAAAAAATAAAACACTTTAACAGTAATAAATAAAAAACAAAACACTTTATTATTTTAAAATAATAATTTTTAGAATTGAATTATTGATAAAATTAATTTACACTGTTCTAAAGTTTATATGTGTTAAGGTGGATATAACATCAATGGGATACAAGGATTTGAATGTATACATAATTATAATAAAATATAATATGTTTTTAAATATAATATTTTTGAAAAAAAGTAATCGCTCCAAGATGTGGGAAGGATTCTGATGCCGAAAATATAGTTTTAAGAACTTTTGTCTGTTTGTTTGTTAGCCTGGGTGTATGTTCCGCATTGAACCCCAATTAATAATTCTGGTTGAGAACTTTTACAAATCGAATTGCTTTTTATTACCTCGCAGAAGGTATGAAAAGTAAGTATAGTGTTCTCCTCGAGGATAAAGGTATCTCCGTCTTGGGCGAGCTTGAATCCCTCGCTTCACTTGAAAGCATTAAAATCCTTCGTTCCGCTTGGATTCAGTTTATTGCCCGTGACATAAGATACTGCTTTACCTCCTTAGTGAATAATCTACTATTTTATGTTGTACTCTTGTTGTAACTATGTACCTTTCCGCAGTATGTACGGAGCGTCGGGCGCAGCACCCAGAGAGGCGCGGGGGCGTGCGCGGGAGCGGCCCGACGTACTCCCAGCGCCGGCGCCGCTCGAGGAGCCCACCCCGTCGTCCCTGCCCCGACCCGGGAAGGACAGCGTTGCTAGGCTCACGCTTACCGGGCTTTCTTATGTTGTTACCGTAAGTACCTATTTTACATTATTTTTCCTGTGACTCTGTTCAAGAAAAATCTGTGAGTTGGTACTAAAAGGGTAGCCTTGCCTGTAATCAGCTATGAACTATTTGAGTATCGCACGAATAGCCAAAATAACAACTACTGCTAACGCAACTCAATTTCATGTAGTCCCTGTTTCTAACATGAACAAATATAGTTTAACAATAAACCAATGACAAGGCACAACACAATGTCATGTCCGTTCGAACTAATAAAAACAATAGCACATAATAAGGTATAAAGAACAGTTATCTAACTTGTTTTAAATGCCAGTCAGGTTTATAGTAAGTTGAGGCAATAGCTTTAACAGTTAAGCCAGTGAAGAATTTTAATTTAAAAAAGTCAATAACTTTAGAAACTATCAAAAATCGATTAAGTGTAGACCATCTGGTCGTTCTATTAAATCTAAGTCTCATCATAAGTAATAAAATGCTCAAACCAAAAGAACTTTTAGAAAAAAAATCATCTCCTCCGATATATCGATATATCTTAGAAATCACTCCATATTAATGGTCAGGGTCATAAATATTATATGTGTGGCGCCGCCCTGGCAATGTAGCATCGTTATTGATGTGCGGCATACGGTTGCAACCTATTACTTTAAATATATGTAGGTGTATCGTAAAATATGAGGCTTGAAGAATTCTTGTTACTTTATAAGGACACTTAGATGCGACATTTTGTGAGTGCGTTGTAAATTGGATCTTATTAGTATACAATACAGATCTTTGAAGGACGCATCCGTGTGACGGCGATTTTCGGAACGTGATGTTTTGTGAGTTCGTACTGTACGGGGTGAATTTTACCAATGTCCCAGAAGTAGGGTATTGTTTTTATCATTACTTATTGAGTGATCACCTTTACCCAGCCTCTTTAGATTAGTTGCTAAAATTTGTAGACAGACCTGTATAAAAACTTCACTTTTTTGCCAGTACCATAAACATAAAATATTATTATGACGTCGAAGCATTTACTGCCAAAGACTTTTGGCTTTTATGTCAGAATGTACGTACAGCCTACGTATGCCAGTTACTTAGAAAATTAGTCAAAAAGCAAAGTGCCATAAACAACGATAATTTGACTAAACAAGAAACGATACTACCCGCCATTTAAGAACAATAAAAATAGAAATCTATTTACCCTCACCAATAAAAAAACAGATTTACCCATACACTGAAAATTCGCACGATGATTTTATTTCCTACGTTCTAGAATATTCGATAAGAGCGAAACGCGAGGACTTCGGCTGTCACGTGCCAGTAAGAGCCAACCTTGTTATGATAATAACTGGTATACCTGCCTCCTAGCGAACGTGATGTGTTCTTTAATAGGTGGAGTGGTGGAGTTTAATAGAATGTAGTGCTGTTTAATGTTTACTACAGTAACTAAACAGCTAAAGGATTGGTCTCAAATTGTAAAACAAAGACAAAAAATTTATACAATAATAAAACAGATGCTCTTTTGTATTTTGCAATATAATTTATTGTTTATTTATTTATTTTATTTTTTGTTAGTCCTCTTGTGGGTTTTTTTTTTACGTCCGTATGTGTGTCCGTGACATTGCATTGGGCCCTATCAGAATACCAGTGCTGCGGTATTTGTTTTTTTTTGGCCAAATATCGTAGCATCATGCTGAGATAGGTGCGTTTTTTTGGCTCGCACAGGTCTTCGTTTGTTTTTTTTTTTGTTTTTTAATTCTTTGTTTGTTTTAATGTTATTTTTTATTTCCTGTGCGTGTCCCAAATAAAATATTTTTCTTTCTTTTATACTGGATGGACTAAACATTCAAGTTCTGTAGAAAAATGACTTGTCATTTTGGATTTATTTAATAAGAAATCTGTTGTTTTACAAGTCTATTATCGTTTTGATAAAAACTACTCAAACAGAAAACATTTAACTTCTTATTGGAGTTAGTTTTCTTTCAAAAGGAATTTTTAAATAACTAATTCTAATTTCAATAAGGTTATTGTTCACAAGAACTTAGTTAGTATTCTACTTCGTTTTACCAATTCTTTATTGGCGGCAAGACTTGAATACTGATTGAGTCTACTTGATGATAAAATAAATATTCTAAACTGTGTGTTAAAGTTTAAATGTAGTGTTTCAGACGTTTTTGTCCTTATTGACCAACAACAAACTGGTAGCAAGTAAAAATTAATAAATATTTTAATGGGGCTGGTAGATGGAAAAAAGAAATGTTTCCTTTTTTCTTTCTTAAGGACAGATCGATTATTAGCTACCTAATATAGAAAATATCTTTTAGACTAATCGTTCGCTATATTATAGCCTTCCTTTCTACCATGCAAAATCAGCGTATAGTGTTCCCACTACTGGGACACCGAATCCTCACGGAGAGAGGAAATGGGCCGTAATCCACTGCGCGGGTCCAGGGCGGGTTTGTGGATGTCACATATCTTTGAATTTACGGTTCTAGGACATGCGGTTTCCTTCTCCGTTTTGAGAGCAGTGGTATTGAAATAATTTACACAAAGTAAAGCGCCTGTCAGGGTTCGAACCTACTACAACTTATAAGTCACTGCCGTTAATATTGGGCCACCACCACTCTACCATGAAAGCGTTAGAAATAATGAGATTCTCTGGAAGAATTAATGGGACACTTTTGGGAATGCTAAATGCGAACCTGGAATAGAAGCTAAATAATATTTGTGTACACACCAACAACGCCCGCTTATGACCACAGGTGGCATAGTTGGCCGCTAACCCAGTTTCACGTGTTAACCATTTAAAAGTTGGCTAAATATCACACGGAAAAGTTGTTGTTTTAACTATGCTAAAAGCTCTTGCAGGCCGTGTGAAATCCTAAACCAGCGAACACATAGCTTTAATGGACCACCCTATGTGTGCCCCGAGACTTATAAATACACGCCGCATTACGTGGCTTGGCTCATGATAAAATTGCGTATGTGTACATAACTTATACACGTTTGTACCAGATTTTGAGGCGAATTAGGTCACCGATTTCAGAGGGATGAGTAATTTATAGGTTAGTTAATTTTGAGATAGTTGATATAAATGGTTCTGTTGACCTATATTAGGGATATGGAGGATCTCGGTAATGATTGGTGTTGTCCTAAATCATACGATTAAAGAGTTGTAGGTTGGCGTTAGTTACAGATGTTGATAGACGATTCGTTTGATGAGAAAGTATATACAGTATGTTAACTAACAAAGGAAGGATTTCCCTCTTCATCAAAACTAAAAAAAAAAGTGACTTGTGAAATATTCGCAAAACGATTAAATTGATACGTAAAAGAAACACTCTGTACACGCACACTTGTATTTCAACGTAGAAAGACAAGTGTTTATATACAGAGTGTTTCTTTTCCGTATCAATTTAATATTTTTTGTGAATATTTTACTATATTTTTTTATATATTTTTTTTTTAATGGTAATATCTTTTTTGCATTTATAGACGCTATACTATTGCAGGTTAGCGGGAACGCCCTTTGTTAGGTAACATACTGTATGAAATGGGGCATTTGAATAGGCCACTATCTCGTGAGATGTTTCATTGTTAAGTTTTATATACTCGTAGGGTATTAATATTAGAGAGTGCCTCCGCTGCCGGCGCCGGCTCCCAAAAATAACGCCACTGGGCACCGGCAATGACATTACTGACGGCAGCCGAGATTAAAAAATTTGGCTGCCGGCACCGCCGGCTCCCATAATGGACACCGGCGGCGCGGCGTTTATAGAAACCCTTCCAGTATTCAGAATCCCTACTAACAACCGTAACTAAAATATGTTTTTCTGAATATTCTAGTCGTTTTTGGCGATTCTAGTCGTAGGGGGTCAAAGTTCTAACCTAACCTAAAACTAACCTATTTTGCTATTAAAATGATTAAACCTAATCTTACTAGTTCGGTTTACGGTAGTACTTTATGACTTTATTAATGGAATATGGAAAAAAAATTGCTAAATTACATGTTTTTTAAATTATGCCCGACCTATCTACTCCATACGCCAAACTGACAACCAAAATCAGCGCGGGCAGCAAATTCAGCAACCGGCGCCGGCAGTGGAGGCACTTCCTTAATATTATATTATTAAAAAATATATATATATAAACGAAAATATGAGACTTCTTTATAAAATTAGAGAATTCACATACATAATATTCTGTATTGATTGCATATCAATTGAGACAAGTTTTTATGAACCAATATCTAAAGAACCTGAACCAACGGAAGAGAGAGAGAGTCAGACTAACATATAGATTGACTTTGCTATTACCATATAAATAACTTTTCCTTGAAACATCTTATTGACATACAAATGTCCTGTTTCCTAACTTAATTTATTTGGCCTAAATCGAATATGGTACTTTTCTTTGGAAATCATCAAATGACTTCTCCCGCTCTGGGCGGAGCGGAAGGGCGTGTCAGACTTTTACTTACTAAAACCCACCCGCGTTCCTTCAGTTGCCTGTTGCCAAGGTCCCGGTATCCCTTTCGGAAATAAGGTACTACCTACGTTCCTTTGTTCGAGACTGAGTTACAAATTACATAATCGACTTGAAGGTATATTAAATGAACACACACGGAACCCGACTCTTAATGTTTGACCTGAAAATGTTTGTTGGCTTTAAAATATTATGTTTATATTTACTACATAGTAAATCCAAACAAAGAAAGGTGGCAATGGTGAGGTAAAGTTCAAATGTGAATCTCAGTATTCGAGTAATAAAGTTACCCTTTTAAATTTAAATTTTACCTAAACATTTTATTTTATGTGAATGTGACCTATGTGACCCCGATTCGGGTAAAATTACGATCTTATACCTCACGTGAATATACCAAATTTTAGTTAGGTTAGGTTAGATTAGATAGTAGCCGCAGGTATAAAAACTACGTAGAAAAGAAAAATATATAAAATTCTTTACGAGACTAATAATATTTTTTGTTTGTAAGTTACATAAGTAGTGCTTATTTATTTATTTATACTTTAATGTACACCAGCTTATATATTACTAAGATAAAAATGTACACTGTGTTACTGCAATGTACATACACTAGATTGGGCAGCCTTATGTCTTAGGTAGGTACTGCGATATCTGTGTTAGTTACTGTCTAGGTAAAATTAACGCAAATATATAATAAAAGCACGAAATAGTTTAGTCGATTATCTATTCAGGCTTTAAGCTCCGTATAATGCAAAATCATATCACGTGCTGCCAACTCCACTTCGTGGCTACGAGACTACGGCGTAGCAGTTGCGTAGCCGTAGTCGCGTAGCTCTCGTAGCACGGAAGTTCTAACTACATAACTAATAAGATTAAGTCCGTGTATTTATTACGAACAGTATCAGTTATGTTATGTTATTTTATGTTCACTTTATTTTATACTGGAAATTGTCTCTTAGTAACGTTGTATTTATTACAAGAAAGTATATTTTTATTTATGTTGTTATTATGAAGTTGCTGTGTGTAGTTTAGTGGAAGTTTTTCTAAGATGTTCATATGGAATCATTGTTCCTGCGAATACTACATCTTACGGATGCATTTTTATAATTTTGAGACTGCGCTACACTTTTCTCACCAACCCGCACTGGGCCCGCGTGGTTGATTATGGCCTAGTTCCTCTAATTTGTAGGTTTACATCAAAACCTTGCACAAAATGATAGGTAACTCATACTATATTGCTGTCCATATAACCCTCCAAATATTATAATATACGGGCGGATGAATTAGACCGCGATATTTCCGAGCAATAAATTATAAAAGTGATGTCTTTTGGGTAGAGGCGGCCGTTATGGCATCGTAAATAATCGGAGCCATTCCCCCCCCTTTTCCGGTAATATCCCAAGGAAGGAACTAGCCGGACTGCGAACTACTGCTTCCTGTAAAACAGCTGACGTGAGCGGTTTCTTTTAGTGGTAGCCATGTTTATTGCGTTTTTTCGGGCCCTTTGATGGGTTATGAAAATTGTGGGGATTTAGCTGCGAGTACGAGTATGAGTTGGTAGAAATGTTTTGGCAATATTCTTTAGTTCTATATTATCTACAAAGATATGTATTGTCTTGCAGGCGAGATTTAGACATATAGGGCCTTATCATAAAAACTTAGACACTTGTTCAACACGTGTCTAATGTCAGTTTTATGTCAAACTCCATACAGAAATGTCATATTAAAAAGGTGTTTAGGCTAAACAACTGATAAACACGGTTTTGTGGTAATAAGGAAATGGTCAGTTTTTGTGAGATTTTGCTACTGTTCTTCATTATTGGTCTCAGATTCATTGTGCGTATATGAGGAATAGTTGACCTCGTGATTGTTTTACCACTCTAATGTTAAATAACACTTGCACGTCAAAAAACGACAAAAGTAGTGCGGTATTGTTTCGGTACAGAACATACCGCACTGCTGTTACCGATCAATGAGGAAACAAAAACTATGCGGTATTGTTTCAGAATTATACCGTAACGATACCGTACCGTCCGGTGAGAAAAGGGCCTAAGTGACAGAGTTTTGAATTTCCTGCGAATAGTGATAAAGCGAGGTCGGGCCTTGTTCCAAATCTGAGTATCCGCATATGTGTAGTTTGTATCTGAAAAAGGCACCCATCATTAATAATATAATGATGCCTTTTATTTGAGAAGTATATTACAAATGCTGGGTGTTAGGGTAGACACCGTTATCCTTGAAACTAGTGGTTTGGTGTCATCTATAATATACTTTTTCAATGGGACCAACCTTGAAATCGCGAAAAAAAAATCCGCTGTTCCATACATTTGTGTTCACTTAAATCGACAAAATGTATGGAACAACTGTTTTTTTTTGCGATTTTGATGTTGGTCCCAAAGAAAAAGTATATTATAGATGACACCAAACCACTAGTTTCAAGGATAACGGTGTCTACCCTAACACCCTGTATAATATCACATAACAAACATAATTTGCATGTAGTATTTAAAATTCAATTTGCCAGTTAGTGCAGTGTTAAAGTTCTAGTTATTGTTAGGACAGTTGCAAAGCTAGTATCCAAATCTATTCACTGACTCCGGTTCGTAACTTTGTAACATCACTGAGTTTGTCAGTGAAACGCGTTCTGTTCTCGACTGTACTCGCCAGCATATTTTATCGAAGGAATTTTTAATCCCCTTTCATATTTCTTCATGAGTGTACCTGCAAGGTTATTAGTGCATGTAATATTTTAAAAGGCTTTTTTACCGTATTTGGCATTTTCGCATTTTGTGTTTTTGCAAAATATAAATAATGTTATGTAGGGGAGCTTTTGTTAATCTATACTTAACGTGTTTTACAAGTAGGAAAATGTACCTAAACAGATGCCTTCTTTGCGCAAAAAAGGAAAATGGACGACTTGAAAAGAAAATGTATGATGCAAGTTTCAAGAATTATGAAAATATCTTCGTTATTGTTAAAATCTATCTGAGCTCAAAGCACTTATTTAAATAAAACCAATTACAGGCACTTATGAATTGTCAAGGAGTCTATCAGTCAGAAAGATTAAGCTAGGTGCCCATTCCAGAGCGTAATAACTTAGGTACTTATGGAGAAGAACGGGCAAGGAACTCCACGGACACTCTTTGAATAAAAACATTATTACAAAATATTGTTTACAGACGATTTTATAGTGTTTTGCCGACAAATATCAAATTAATTACACTTGAATTATTAGTTCAAAAAGTGATGATACTATCTAATCTATTATATTCAAATTGATGCAAAGCATTGTTCAATCAGCAGAGTGTTATGTGTATATAACATGTGCTGACATCCTCATTGACCTATATTAGACTTTGAAACAGTTATAATATTAGTTTGAACACGCTTGTAGCATATTGCCCCTTGACACGATATTGTGATAGCATTCATTAACAACAAATAATTTACGACTGTTTGAAACAACCAATTTTATTACCAAAACTAAGAATATTACTAATATAGTTTCCTTTCTTTCATTATCATACAGGGTGGAAGGGACAGCCCTCCGCAAATTAACAGGGGGCATTCAGCTCCTTTTTTTAAATCATATTCCACCGAAAGTTTTCTCAGGAAAGTTTTTATTTTTTTTATCCTTTTTTCAGTTACTATTCCTTTATTTCAATGTAAAATTACATTCTCTGTACGCAGCACTCCATTTATGTAAATAAAACAGCTAAAATTAAAAAACTAGCAATGGATGTTAAAATGCTCGAGCGCGTCCTCCCCGACGACGTGAGGAGTGCGGCTACGTGCGTTGTGCCACGGTAACGATACATTGCGCGTGAGGTAATAATACAAATCAGGTTTATTGGACTCCCATAACGTTTCTGAAATAATTTCATGTACCGGTCGTCTTAGTATGATATGCTGAATTCATCCCATCAGTCTGCGGAGGGCTGTCCCTTACACCCTGTATACTTACAGGATAATCAGTGATGATTTGTACATGTGACAAAGAAATGCGTCTATCTACATCACAATATTATGTAGGTATGTCCTTGCACTTTATTAATACCCTTGAACCTAACCTCTATCATCTTCCTCAGGCGGTGACGCGACGCTCGCGTCAATCGACTTCGGCACAATGGTCGAGATCATTCCGCGGGGGAACGCCTCCGCATGACGACGTTGACGTCGATGACGTGTTCTTCACGCCGCCGACGTCAGCCACGCTACTGCAGCATCACGATGAAGCTGATCATGTTGACGGATCTAAGGGGTGAGTATAATTGGTTTATTTTGTTTTTAATAAAGGAATTTGGTAAAAAGACTATTTATTATGGAAGTATACCTATTGATTTTCTTGTAGTAACAATAAGCAACCCGATATTTACCGTACAGTAAGGTAGAAATTTAAGAATCCTAGCAGCAACAATACCATAAGCAGGCCTCGCTAAGCAGCTACGAATAGTAAAAACCCTCTCCTGATTTTCATTAAAATTATCAACAAAGCATGTTTACTTTAGCTCATCTAAAACACTTCTACAGTACAACTATTTTCTTAATGTCCCTCGGCAAAACTTCGTGTTTCGTCAGTCGTCGGATTTCTATCTGTTGCCCTTTGCACTGTACGCTCTCATATACTTCCAAGTCGATTGAGAGCGTCCGGTCTGCACCAAGTGCAAAGGGTAACTGATAGAAATCCGACGACTGACGAAACACGAAGTTTGCCGAAGGACATTAGGAAAATAGTTGTACTGTACATCATATAAACAATCGAGTCCTCCTACAATTTACTGCTTCCAGATTGAGTGTTTGAATCTGATTTATTTCCAGCCAGAACCATTTTTTTGCCAGCCTGCATGCTGTAAGGTTCCTTCTGGTAGTCAAACTTTTCAGTACCTATAGCTAACCGACAAATTCGATCACTCCGATCGAAACCGACCCATTATTTTGCAAAAGATAGTACACAGTTTCACAAGTTCATATTCCATTGTTTTAGCAAAGCAACCAATTATCCTCCTCCTATTTAATAATGCAAAGATATAAGACAATGTACGTGGTAATTCCCGAACTTCATAACTGAAGATGAAGCTGTAATAGCGGTGTAAAGCCACGGTACTAAGTAAACCACGTCAAGTTGTAGCAGCTAAGTTTGCCTAATAATCCTGTTCCGACCAGATCTAGCTGCGCCATGTTGCTAGCTCGACAGATTAATTACCTCGTTTATTTTATAGTGCAATGTGTGAGGAGTTTATCATGTAGAGTTTATGGGTGTTTTTTATGTTCATTTTTATATAAGCTATACACGCTTTGCAGGGGATCTAGACAAGGTTACATTCTATCAGCGATAATAATGATGAAAAAGACAAAAATGTGATTTAAACTCGCGACAATCTAAGAAGTCAGTTTTGACGTTTTGTTCTTTTACATGTTGTAATAAAACGTTATGCCGTGAGAATCAGTTTTAAGCAATGTAGATAAGTCGTCGATTACAAACTCTCTAAGTATGTTCCATCGATATGTCTCGAGTATCAGTTTATTGCCAATTGTTTTTTTCATCGCTACACAAAGCATTTTTATAGCTGTCAAAACGGACTTCTTAGATTGTCGCGAGTCTAGTTTACAAAATAATTATGCCAATACCCGCACTGAGCCCGTGTGGTGGATTACTAACTGAGAAGAGGCCCGTTTCTCAGCAGTGGGAACATTATAGGCTGATTATGCTTGTATGCTTTTGCTACCAAAAAACTTAACTGTGGTGGCATGTATAGGTATCGCCACCAACGAACTACAATAACGTATCCAACATTGCGATATTAGAGTTAACCACGCGATTAACATAATATATTACAGAAACCCGACAAAAGGTACCCCAATCAGGATGAGGAACTTTTTAATCTTTTGAAAGTGTCACTTGTCACCTTGTGTCACTTGTCACCTTCTAGGGGCTTAAAATGGTCACTTTGGCAGAATCATAATATGAAAATATTATGAATCATCGTAAAATGTCACAAACTGACAATTCATAATATGATCTGCGTGTAATTCGTAGAATTTTTAAATAATTTATCTGTTTGACAGTTTCCTATGGAGATTCGTAAAATGGTCCACAAATTATAAATTGCTTTTATGTCAAATTAGAGGAATTGCTAATGACAGCTGGGATTCAGGAAATGAACTGCTTTTAGAGGAATTGCTAATGTGGCCGGTTTAGGCCCCCAGGTGTTTGGTTTTTCACTCACGTATGCGGTTGCGTGCGGGGCATATTCTTAGATCTCGCATGCTTTTTATAACAGGTAGCCTTAGACAGAGTTATTTAGATCTTTCTTATTTTTCTTCCATTTATTGACTCAGTCCTCAGAAGAACCTTTATTTAACAATTTTACCGCAGAAAGTGTCAATTTCACATGAGTAACTTTTAAAACGTATCATGAGAACGATAAATTGTAATTAATTTTCGCTTTATTTAAAGGTTGCTGTGAACTATCGTCCGGGCGTGCGGTCGTTGGCATTCGGGTGTATTTTTCTGTATGTTTCGCCTCATTTCTTTCGTGAGTTGAATTGAGTTCAATCGGTAACGTTCTTAATTAATGTGGTTTCGATAGGTACCTACAACTTTGGTTTGTCATTATTTATCAACATTGATGGAACAAGACTTTGAATCGCTATTGTAAATAGATTATTTTGAATAGTAAAAAATCGCACTTGAAATGAAGCATTTGTTTAGAAAACAATGGGGTGTGGCCAGCATTACAAGTTTTTTCAGCGACTTTATTTTTATTAATTTTCTAGCTGGGTTAAATAAATGGCGATATGATTTAACAGAATTTAGAAATTGATTAAATTGAAGTTTTAAGTGTTCAGAAATGTATCTTACTGTTACGTATCCTTTGATACATTTTCACAATAGTTCAAGAAGACAGTATTGGTTGCAAACACCTAGTGTTTACATGAGAAACTGCTTGAATAACTATGTTTTCGAGTCCTTTGTTTGTTGCCAGAATAATGGTGACTAATCGATACTGTACGTAAGTCAAGACACTTAAATCTCCAAAGTTTTTACCTCGTCAGACAAACGTTGAACATTTAATTTTATATTATGCTAATGATTGATTGATATCTTTTGCGAAGCCAACGATTTTAGTTTTAAAACCGTCATTGAATGTTTTATGAGCTCAGCGGTTTTCTAATCTATAATCGATTTTCTTATTATTTCAATATTTTTTTCTTGTTTTCTGAATCCATTTATGTGCCATAGGTATGGTTTTAGAGCAATTCGTCATTTTCACCCCTGTTAATTGAAGTCTTTGCCTGCCCTACCTCCATTTTTTTAGTTACCATATATTTCTTTGTAACACATACTTCTAACATACGAGAAAATCCGATACACACATTGGACGAAAAGAACACACACAGCTATATATTTTGTGGAAAAGCAAATAATAAAAAACAGACGCCTCATCGCGCATGCGTACTTCACGCGGGTATCAGTCCCAAATCTTTGTGACAAGGGTCTGTGATCGGAGATTAAATCTTCGGACTATGCTGACATACGTAGCGTATATCTATATATTTGAACATAATATGTATACTATACATAAACTGTACAGAGTTTGTCTTTGAGTGGTTGTAAGAACGAAATTGAAACTATGAGGAAGAGAGAGTTATTATATAAGAAGGGTTTATAAAAAGATGTTTA
Organism: Lithophane ornitopus; assembly: GCA_948473465.1. NCBI lineage: Eukaryota > Metazoa > Arthropoda > Insecta > Lepidoptera > Noctuidae > Lithophane > Lithophane ornitopus. The sequence continues at coordinate 10,938,933 of OX419622.1, read as the reverse complement.
AAAAAAAATAACTTATACCGTAAAAATTCTTCCAATAATTGCTCTTATTCAGAATCATTGTAGATTCACACTTCTATAGGTACTTTTAGCTACTTGTAAAAAGTGTAGCGACACATCAGCCGAAATTACACGACGGAAAATTCGGCGAGTTTACGCCTGTCATTCGGCAGATGTGTTTCTAGACTAACGTTCGAATTTGCAGATTCTATTTTTAGAGATCCGTCCCTCAAAAGGAAAAAACGGAACCCTTATAATATCACTCGTGTGTCTGTCGGTCAACCTGCTTGTCCGTCTGTCACAGCCAATTTGCTCCGAATCTAATGAACGGATAATGTTGTAATTTCGTGCACATTATGTTTTTCTGAGACCGAAACTCGGACGTGTAACGTAAATAAATGAATTTTGAATATCATGAGCTTGCTGCGAGGATCTCAAATTTAAAAAATAATTATTTTAAAATAAATACTTTTAAACATATTTAAGAAAATAGATGAAAATTTATCACGCTTATCGGCGAAACTACCGAGCCTAAAATTTTGAAAAATATACAGAGACCGGTTCTTTACTCATAGATTACAGGAAAACAGATAAGAAGTCTATGGTCTTAAAAAAACATGGTAAACCACTCAATATTGTGCTTACATTTGCAGTTGGAATGTATGTTCTTGGGTTAAATTAATTCCAACTACGGAACCCTTCATTATGCGTGGTTGGACACGTACTTGGCCAGTTTTTATTTGATAAACATCTTGTCCCTACTATGGCACTTTTCTTTAATATTGCTCATCACATCGTTTACAAAAGAAATATATTTCATTCCATTTCTATATACGAAAAAAATTATACTTGTTCAACAGTCAACAATACGGAATTACAATGATAAATATAGCACATAATTGCTAAAATACTTACATTCCAATGAAACTAGACACGGTAAGTAATCACATTTTCCATTTATACTCGCAAAGGTAAGGAAAGGCGTAGAAGTTAATAAATAATTACTCGTTATAATATCAAAGTGAGGACGCCATAGAAGGCATGTCTTTGATCTAAATGAATTTAAAATGAAATAACGAAATGCTCATTATCCTTCATTAATTGGGATATATTTGTGGGCAACAATAGCGCGTTCAGTTTATTTTTGGGTTGCTTCCACGCCTTTGTTGATTATCAAGTTTTGTTCGGTAAAAAATAGACGACGGTATTCTGTGGTTTCAACTGGTCTATTATGGTAAAAAGTTTTAGCCCTGTGACAGACGGACAGACAGATGGCCATACATTTTTGTCCACCGCACAAGGAACGGGAACGTCAACGGGGAACAGATGGCGACACCGAAGTAGCGACAGTACATTTACTATGGCGACGTCATATGTTTCTCGTTGACGTTCCCGTTGCGGTGGACAACCGCCGGAGATTTAGTAATAAGGCCTCGTTAAAAGACAGACCTCCAGATTACATTACCTCCTTTTACAATTTTTTTTTTCCTCTGATTCCAGGGCGAGATCCCCAATCGGTTCAAACAGCGTGGAGTACCGAAGGCCCGAGCGGAGTGTGTCGTGGGGTGCGGGGGGAGCGCGCATCCACACACCGATGCTGGAGCCCCTCGCAGACAACTCCAACAGAAGGCAGTTTGGAATGGGCGTTGTTGGTAGATTCTTTAGGTAAGGACTGGAATAACATAATTATCATAATTATCTGCGCAGCCAGTTCAAAGCGATGGGGCCGGCTTCTTGTTTAATCAGATACAGCTGAATGCCAGTATTTTACATGGATCGACTGCCTATCTGACCTCCTCAACCCAGATACTGGGTAATACGATACCCTTTGGTAATAATGGTTCTCAGATTTTGGGCTTCTAACTAACGATAGACAAAGATCAACAACAATATAATGATCAATTTTGGATACAACTTCTTTTAACTATCTTGACGGGTGCTAAAATAATTAAATCGCTTGGCGAGCCACAGTTTAATATCAAACTATTCCGAAAATTCCCGATGTTTTCCGAAGGTCTACGTCAAAATAACTTTCGGCAGAACATTTTTATAACACGAGTCTGGGATTAGGCTGAAAGTAACGAAGATTTATGTAACGCACAGATAGCTAGTTCAACCAACCATGCTGGCAAATTGAGGACAATCCTTAGGTTGCTACGGAGGGATCCAGTTAATTTAGTGCTGATCCTTCCAGCCTAAATCAACGGACATATTTCTGTAACCAAATGTTGTAAAGCATACGGATTTGGTATTTTGTAGGTCGTCGCTTTTTTGGGCCAGATATTATCTTGCCTGACAACAAGAAACTATATCAACGATAAATCTTATTGTGTACCGACTAAAATAATAATCAGCATGACCTGACAAAAAATGTTTGCAATACTTAAAATACTTTAAACGTTTATTAATAAAAGCATCACATAAAACAGTGTTACGCTCAATTTGACGTACAGTAGCTAAACATGCTTCTTACTTCACAACAAATTCAGACAAGCCTCCAACATTTTAAAATCATCTTGTTATCCAAGTCCCAACACAAAAGTCCCCCTTCAAAACCAAACGAATCGTAAAACAACTTTTAATACATACCGAAAAAGTTGGAAAACGCTTCGTTTTTAAGCCTTTTTGGCGCAAAACGCTGGGGGAAACAAAGAGCGAGTATAGCAGTTGCAAAGAGAATTATTTCCACGCGGTCGACGACCGGTATCGACCCATCGCGCAATTATTAAAGAGTTCCACTGAGGGGGCGTTCTTGCTGTTTTTATTTTGTTTAGCCTCATACTGTGTTCAGTGTGTCGATCTGTGTACCTATAAGTCTGAATATTGGTATGTTATTCTTCTCTGTCTATATGCTAGAAAACCGTCCGGGTCACACGACCTACAGGAATCGAAAGTAATTCATTGTGGAGTCACACTTTTATTTTTTTAATGAGTATCAATTGTACATGGCTACATAAAATTAAACTCTATTGTTCATCACTTGCAAGTGTTATCGGCGTCACTAGTCTTGTTTAATATAAAATTCAAATAGGATTCAAAACACGTTATATGCTTGGAAACCCAGGTACATTTATCTTGTAAACATGCACTAAAAGATTAATGTAAATGTTTGCCTTTGATACTACCTACATTTAATTTCTCAGTACTTAATCTTTCAGAAATATCTATACAGTCTTTTACAACACCGCAATTACGTAATTACCGAACATTTCGTGAATACTAGCTTTTGCCCGCGGCTTCATCCGCTTGGAGGTCAGAAATTATCCCACGGGAACGTGCTACCGGAATTAAAAGTATCATATGTAGAACATAGAATACTTTTTATTCCGGTAGTACGTATCCAGGTCATGGTCCGTATGTCAAACTTTTGTTCAAGTCCATATAGCCGTTTAGGTGTGAAAACGCTTTAAATCTAAACGGCTATTATGTATATTAGTAGCAGTATGGATACCCATCAAAGAACACATGAATCTAGAACGCGAGGTGAAGTTTATTAAATGTGTCCTTGAGAGCTGCCTTTGACCCACTTTATTCTGTTTATTTACTAGTTCAATAATAGGGCAACGTTGACGTCATCAAAATACCTGCCTATTAAATATTAACTCCATTAATGTAGAGTGGTGCTCTATTAAAGGACTTGTTTTGGCTGTAAATATTCACGATATTTGGAAGGTTTTCCATATTTTTGTTATTGGCATTATGTAATATGAAACGATGTTTGATGTGGCTGGTAGCAGTTGGATGAGAGTTGCCGAAAATCGAGTTGAATGACGTCTAATAGGAGAGGCCTATGTTCAGCAGTGGACTGCTGTAGGCTGCTGGTGATGAGATGATTCAACGTACCTCATGCTGTCACAGCTCATCAGGCGACTAACTTTCTGAACGCCCTTATTTCTTATGAACCGGATATCGAAATGTTTTTATATAATAAAAAAATACCATGCCTGAAATCACTGAAAGGGTAGCCAGAGATGTATGCGCAGTGCACCTACATTTCAACATAACAATTTGCTATGAAACAAACAGAAAACACAGTGAAACTTACTGAATTACCGAAAGCTGTACCAGGGGGCTTAAAACAGTCACTTTAGCAGAATCATGATTGGAAAATATTATGAATCTTCGTAAAATGTCACAAACTGACAATTCATAATATGATCTGCGTGCGATTCATAATACGAAATAATTCATCTGTTTGACAGTTTTCTATGAAGATTCGTAATATGGTCCACATAATATGAATTGCTTTTGTGTCAAATTATAGGAATTGCTAGTGACAGCTGGGATTCAGGAAATGAACTGCTTTTAGAGGAATTGCTAATGTGGCCGGTTTAAGCCCCCAGGTTAACAGTAAATAGTAGGTGGTCTCGCTCCGTCTATGCAATATTATTTCGTGTGGATTTGACCAACTACATTCCATATTCAAAAAATGCCAGGACCGCCTGATGGTTTATTCTAACCGCGAGAGGTATTTGTGGGTCAGATAGTAAACCCCATTTCTTGGAAAAGCTCAAGCGGTCGAATAGTAATTACGAAGCGGTTTTCTTGTAATAATAAATTAATAATGATCTGTAGTAAACGGGAATGGTAAGACCTGAGAATGGAAAATAATATAATTCAATTGAACGATTCAAAGTTTTTTTTAGTTAGTTTGAGATCATTTTGATTTAGGTTTAGATGAAACAAGAGACCCAATTTATTATCTTTGCAAACAATTTCTTCGTACATACTTATTTTTAACCGACTTCTTCAAAAAGGAGGAGGTTCTCAATTCGTCTGTATGTTTTTTTTTATAGCGTTTAACTTGTTTAATGCACCACGCCGGCCGTCCGCGGGTCTCGTAACCATAAATAAAAAATTGTGTCAACTTCTCCAAGAATAGAAGTCTTAAGACACCATAAACGTATTTAAAACATCGTTCTATTTCTGTCAATCATTTAAAGACTGCAGAGACGGAATGATGTTTTAATCATGTGTGCGTTAAATACATTACCTAAGTAATTTGTTGTGCCTAAATCTTTATTTTGATAGGCAGTATTTTGGCTTTCTCTAGCAGCTGTCTTAAAAACACTTTGATAGCTTGTTAGCATGTTTATAGCCTTTACCTAATGAGAACAGTGCCACTGTCTGTCTCCCAAGTCTGAAAACATCATCAACACAACTTCTCTTAATTAACGAACTAGGAACATTCTAATGAATCTTACTTAAAGTAATAAAGAAAGATTAAAAAATAATACTGTAACTGTACGGCGTCGTTCTCGCTCATAATTCACCTGAGCCTCCTATATATCACAGTGTTTACGCCAAGTCACTCTTAAAAGTTGCTGTAATGGCTTTTTGAATTAATACTTACCTACTTCGTGGATACGGCGTCAGTAATTTATGGTAAAATGCATTATGCTAATTTTTCTCTGTAGAAATTGGTTTTTTTATTTTTTTATTCGCAATTTTTTTTGCAAGGAGTTTGAGATAAAATTTTAAAAAATAGGACTTCTTTTTTTTGTCTAGACTTTTAGTCCATCTACTCGAGCTGTTAAGTTGAGCATGAACTGTTGCACAATAGGTGCTGTTTAAGTATGTATGTACCTTTATTCGTCAATCCAAGACCGATCACATCGACTTCATTTTCTGCTTCCTATACTAAAAGACTAACACTCAAACTAAAATTCCAGGCGTTCGCTCCGCAAGTCAATGGCGCATCATGAGGAGGTAGCACGACAGCTCGACGAGCTGACGGACTACCGCCCTTACTTCACGTGGTGGGTGAGCACAGTGCAGACCCTGGTGCTGCTACTGTCACTCCTCTGCTACGGGTTCGGACCTGTCGGGTTCGGCAGGCACACACACTCGGGACAGGTCCTGGTGAAGAGCTTGAGTTTACAGCAGGTAAGTGGAGTATCATTTGTTTTTGTGAAGTAAATTATGGCTAAATAATGACTCATGTAGTGACCCTACTCAGATAGTGTTAATTGCATTCATCAGTAAATTGCTTAGTGCTTTCATCATCATACATATAGCCCGACTTCAGCCACAGCTGAGCAAAGGCCTGCTTACCCATCTTCACGCTCTTGTGCAAGTCTCATTCTGGTTCTACCGGCTATGGCAATAATGTCTCCTGTCTGCAATCCTGCCGCCGGACGACTGATATTCTTAGCCGCTTTAGGTACATCTGTCTCCATCATGGCTTGTAATTAAAATAAATAGAAAGTCCTGATGGTTTTTTCCATGGTGTTATAAGAAAGCCGGCAGAAGTTAACGAAGAACTTGATGAGTAAATCTCTCAAGATAAGTCCAACAATAATGAGTGGGACTGCTGAAGTTTTTCAGTGGAAAGCTCAAAACAAATCATTCATGCGATGAACTCATGTGAATATTCCAAGTAAATAATATGTAGACTTCTCCTTATTACCAAATCCGTGCTCATTTTAGCCGTCTCTTACATTTTTTTACCATGATAAGATTGATCATTCACAGTTTCCAACACATTGCATATTGATTGCCTACTAGATTTACACTTGAATAGGTAATTTTATGTGGCGTCGCATATAAAACCTTTTTTTTGGGGACTGCGTTCAAAATCGTGAAATGTTTATGACTTTAACGGGGATATGATGGTCCTAAGTGATTTTTAAGAGTTCACACGTCATATGAAATCTGGTAAATTTTTTCTTAGACCAAATAAAAAACGAAGACAGAGCGCTGTCAACAGTGACGTGAGGCCGGTTTCGTAAACATGTGTATACTTAGAGAGGTGTAGTTTTATTGTTAATGGTTGTAAATGTGTGCCTTTGAGCGTGTATGTACATTGCGGAGGTGTAGTTTTTGCAAGCTTCACTGTGTTCTTCGCAGCGCTGTCTTGGTTTTTTATTTGGTGTGAGTATTTTTTATGTATTTTACAGTGAATTCACGATGGGTTTAAAATAATTATGTTAATTATTAGAACCTTTTTAAAACTGTCGCTCTCATTTAGAATTCCACCGTATTGGCAAGTTAACGGCCTGCTTACAGACAGACTGATACTCCTAAGCATCCCTCGTAAATTTGCATTAGAATAGAGTTTCACAACATTAATTAAACAACGCAACCGTAAAAGGGTCATCTCAGTAAAAAATGCCAATTGCATTCCATCAAGTTAGTACCTAGTCTATTGATCAACCCTGTTTAAATAAGTAAGACAATGTTTCCCGAAAAAGAACGAGATTTTGAACAAGATGTAGCAATGACTTTATATTTTTTTATATTTTTAATCAGTATTACATTACGAAGAATCTTGAAAATGTAAGACAAAGCTATGCATATAATCCGTATGTGTATTCATACGTCTCTTTACTCCTCAAAATTCCGTTTCTTTGTATAAGGCTTAGCATTACAAGGTGAAGCTTTTAGACAAAACACGCTCCTCTCAGATTTAATGTCTGAGAAAGAGCTCAATATTTACTAAAGACGATTTATTGGCACATCATTTTGCATTTCTTTGGATTTAAAGTAAGGAGTATTTAATCATTGGTTTAGTTTTTATTAAAGAGAGTTTTAAAATCTACTTTTGAATACTCGATTTGTTTTAACCCTTTGTAACTCAAATATTTATAGGAAAGCGTAGCGTTCAGCCTTCAGGGCAATTTTCAGTAGATAAGGCATACTATCAAAGGCTACATTTAGTCTACAGTAAGCAAAATGAAACAATTATAAACAAAAGCTTCCCTATATTATTGAAACTGGCCAAACACTATTACTTACATAGAAACTGACAGATCTCTTATTAAAAATATAATTTACGTAAACAGGGAATTAGTAGGTATAGTAATATGTTATCAATTGTGTAGTGCGATACATTCCAAGGTAGGTACCATCGGCAAAAAAAACACTCAATGCAACCATACCGAAAAACTACTGTGACGCAAGGGAAATCGTCACTAAGAAGTTTTGCGATAGGTACATTCCAAGGTACCAACGGCAAAAAACCACGCGTTGAAACTAAGTATACCAAAAAGAACCAAGAAAATATAACTCAATATGAAATTAACAATTAGTAAGTAGCAGCTACAAAGGGTGTACATATTCATTGTGACGCAAGGGAAAGCGTCACAAAGTAAGAGTATTAGTGAGCAAGCTCCGAATGTAGGTCACACAGTCTTTGTGAGTCGCCCCTTTTGTCTGCTTTTTGCTGCTTACTGCAGTCTTTCATGATGCTATCTTTTAGCGACGAGTGACCGCAAAAGGTCCGTCTATGTAATTCTCGTTGTTTGTACTTTTACTTTGTTTTTGTTTCTATAAATAATGGTTTTGAAACGGTTAATTTTGATATTTGAACTTCCTTTGAGACAAAAATTGCGAAAAAAAATCGTGTCGAAGGACCAGCAGAGTGATTGCGTAACAATATCAATGCCTTTCATTTTGACAATTCAACACAATTAATTGCGGTATTTACGTTGTTGAGTAGATGATTTTTTCAAACCAATTCAGCAATGATTTGGGAATTTTCTTCTAAATCATTCAGATTGTGATTGAAAGTAAACCTACGTAATTGTATTTTACGTAAATTAATATTTTTTCAAGACGTAAAGTAGGAGTATTTTTGGAATTAATAAATGTGATATTTTATTGTAAAAGTATCTCAGGATAATTTTACAATCAAATCCTCGAAACGTTAATAAGAAAAAAAATCTAATGTACGTAATGTATATCTTTAGCCTAGCCAACTCATTAGTACATTATATAATATTTTTGGGCGTCTACAAAGACACATTTGTACCTATTTATAAAGACTGTAATATTCTTGATATATCTCGTTCCAAACCGAAGTAATGAAAGCTAATGAGTTCTCTTTTGAGTCCAGGTACGTAAGTACACCTGAGTTATTAGTTCTTAGGGAGACAACCAATTTAGGTCTTTTATAAAAATAATAGCTCCTTTACAAAATTATTTTTTAAAGCCTATGGGATTATTAAACAACTAACTGCTGTTTCCAACTTATTTGTTAAAAAAACTTGTACAGTCTGCGATAAAAGTCACTGATCATTTAGACTTTTGATTATTTCTTACGCTATCTTACAATCAAAATTATTGTAGTTCGTTCTTCAATCTTTTCTGACAAACAAACTTAGCTAAACTAAAACTATTAACAAATTAAAATATGGCGTCGAAAAATTCATCTGCATCGCTGTCGACTTTTACCTTGGCCAGAGGCTAAGCATTGCCATACATGCCGCCGACAGCGATGCTGATGAATTTTGTCGATGCCATATTTTAGTTTTATTTAAGTTAGAATAAAATATTGTTATTTTTATTTATTAATTCTGGATAAACGACAAACAAGCTTTTATTTACTAAACTGTCTTCTGAAACTTTGTAAACCTACTTTTGTATGTGATTATACTTACTTAAGAAGGAGGCATGAGCATTGACCGTCGTCGGCTCTCTCACATTAAAAAAAAATTCTATTAACAAAAATAATTTAAAAAATAAGTGCAGAGCGCGTGCACCTACTTTATCCGAGTCCGAAATAAGATTCCAGATTACCATCAGTTTTTTCTACTTTTGTCTAACATTTTCTCAATTATTTTCCAGGTTGAATGGGAAGAGCCGGCGTCATTTTGGCTGGGTCCTCGCGCGGCCGACCTTATCCACTTGGGGGCAAAGTTCGCTCCATGTATGAGAAGAGACGCGAGAATAGCCCGGGCAATAGCAGCATCAGCGCGAAGAGAACGGGACACAGCGTGTTGCATACGGAATGACGATTCTGGATGTGTGCAGTCGTCTAAGGCTGATTGTTCGGTGGGTATTACTTCCTCCCGGAGAAGTCATACATCATTTGTGACGTGATATCATGTCATGTGTTCTTAAAAAACTATACAAGGAGCATGAATGGGGGAACAGCGAATTTGAGGAAGGACTGTTCGACGTTAAATATACCAATTCACGTACCTAACTACGAAGTTTAGTTGAAATGCAATTAAGAACGCTTTTCGTATTCTCCATGGCTGTCAGCAGTCAGATACGCTTGCGTCATGTTCCCGTGCGCAATAAGATCCCATTCTACTGCAACGCGCAGTTCAAAGATTACAAGAATAATGGTTTAGCATTCAAACTTGAACTTACTGCAACTGCACCGTAACTTGATCGGTGCGTTATGTTATGCCTTTGTTGCGATTGTTCGCCCCTTATCGCGCTTATCGCACTGATAACGATCCTAGCCAATCAGCGCCGAGCAGCAATCCTATATAAGTGGGGGTGACGGGCGATTTGATTCACTTTGCGTCCAGCGCTCGGTGTGGTAACACGTCGCGTTCTGGTTTGCAATTGATCAATCGTCATCCCGAGGATACCTCGTTGAGAGGTGAAACACGTGTCGATTTATTACAGGGTTTTTTATGACTCTTGTAGAATAGTCAAGCGGAATAGGATACTAAATATAATTACGTCTATTGTATTTTTCAATGAATTTCCGCAAATTCACGCCTGAATCAATTAACTATGTTTACCGTCTAGTATTCATTATGTATAATGCTCCATTTTTGCGCATGCTTACGTATAGATACGAGGATTAATATCAAAGGTATGTTTCTGCATATATCTCGATAGCTCTAATAGGTTAAGATTATGATATGAAAGTATGTTCTTATGCTGTTGTGTAAAACATGGCCCTCAAGATCTAAGGAATATCCTTTCCTTGGTAAACTGGCGACTTTGGAAAACATATGCCTGCTTTTATGACACCAATCTTCAACAAAATTGGTTCAAGATAGGTAGTCGCAAACGGCAACCTCTGGGCTGTAAAAATCCAAATATCTGCTTCGTGATCTGCCTAGCCTTTTCTATACTTTAATGGAGTCGGTTTCCATTCTAACTGAATGAAGCCTGCTGAATACGATTCAAACTCTTCATGGAGCGACTGCCTATCGGAGCTCCAAATTCAAGGTACTTGGTAACACGAAATTTTTTGGTCTTACCAAGCATGGCTGGTTATCAGATTAAAATTAATTGTGCATGTTAATATATTTAGCCATAATTAAGTGTTCAAACGCAGTTCGCTCCATGGGTCACACCTAGTAATGGGCGACGCATAAGCTTGTCAACCGTGAACTTTGTTTTGTCTACCTTTCAGACCACCATCTCGACGTGGAAGAAATGGTCATCGGGAGAGTCGGGGCCTGGAGGTCGGATATCAGGGTCTGTTTGTGGATTAGATCCCAAGTAAGTACCTAAGATTTTTATAGAAATACTAAGAAGCTAATAGTCCCTTTATCAGTAGAGTAATTTGCCTTGTTTGCGTCATATGAAAATGTGAACCACGCGAAATAGTTATTTGTTATGCAAGGCTGCAAAGTTGTTCTTTGGCGCGAGTGCTTGTATTGAAACCTGAGCAAGCGAAGGATTCTAGGATTGAACTATGAGCGAAGCAAATGGTTCAGATATAGAATCCTTACGAGGGTTTCAAAGGTACGAGACGCAGAATAAATTTGCTGCCAACCGAAACACACCACTTTTCACCTCACTACAGCGAGGAAAATGCTAGGTGTCTCCATGCAATGAACAAATATTGTACGCTTTTATGTACTTTTCGCGCAATTTTTCCGGGAGAAAGCTCAATTCGGCATTATGTACCGCTTGCACTAACTCTGCCAATGCTAAACAAACCCAAATGATGGAAAGTGAACTGCATTATACAAAAGAAAATTAAATAAAGTTTTTTGAAGTGAAAACTTCTTTAGGCGCATTGAGCCATTTTTTTTCGTGCTGGCCAGTGTGATTATTCTAAAAATCAGGTTGGCGCACTGACAAAATAAGTATTATCAGTGGACCCGGCGGTATTAGAAAATTATTGAATAGAAAGGTTCGTTAAAAGGTTAAAAACTCTTTCCACGTTAGCGGATAAAATGCACTTTTGCATACAAACAGAATAGTTCCGAGCTTGTGAGGTGAAAAAAAAATAAGTTTCATGTTAATTTTCTTTCACCCCTTTTTGGAATTAGAAGGTAAAATTGCCGTGGGATATGGTCTCGAAACAGCCACCATATTCTATGTGTTCTCAACTCAAGACTGCAGTACACAATAATCAACATCTTATTCTAAAAATTCCATAACCCTTATCTATATCAGAATGCTGTTTGTGTTTTGATAGTCTAATCACCATTTTTATTTATTACAGGTTCTGCGAAGCACCGCGATCGATAGCACCGCACGAGTGGCCAGATGACATCACAAAATGGCCGATCTGCCGCAAATCCGTTCTAGACGGGTCTGCGGCCGCTGGTCGGGCCGGCCACGCAGCAGAACACATGGCCTGTGAGGTTATAGGCCACCCCTGCTGCATAGGAGTCCATGGTCAATGCGTCATCACAACTAGAGAACACTGTGACTTCGTCAAGGGTTATTTCCATGAAGAAGCGTCATTATGTTCACAGGTTAGTTGATGTAGCTCAGTTCCTTGCATACTCAACCCTGACGAGAAACAAAAGAGGCTTGGAAGTGAACATTGAAGTCTTCGTCGGCAAGGCGAGATTATTGGAAGTTTGTGTTAAAAAAATGGTGAAAGATCCTGATGTATATCTAAATAACAATAGTTGTTTGATATTCCAAGCCTGCCTTCGCGCGGCTATTCTGTGCTGTGTGAAATACTTATTACCCTGTACAATTTCTGGAAGTTTTAAACACAGCATTTTCTAAAAACATAACCGATATTTCTAACTTATCATCTCTAACTTCACCTGCTTCAATATCTGCGTTCAATTTCAGGTTTCTTGTCTCGATGACGTCTGTGGCATGCTACCTTTTATGCGGCGACGTCGACCAGACCAGCTGTACCGTGCATGGACATCTTTATTCGTCCATGCCGGTCTCCTGCACCTGGCTGCCACGTTGGCGCTGCAATGGCTCTTCATGAGGGACCTGGAGAAGATGGCCGGGCCAGTTAGAATAGCTACCATATATTTAGGAAGTGGGGTCGCCGGGAATATGGCTTCGGCCATATTTGAACCTTATAGGGCGGAGGTGAGTCAACCTATCGATTGTTCTTCTCGTTTCGCTTTTGTCAGAAACTTTTAATTTGACTCCTTGAGTTCTTAAGGACAAAGTGCAAAAAAATGCTATTTTATGTTCCAGGTGGGGCCAGCTGGATCACATTTCGGTCTTCTGGCGTGTCTAATAGTAGAAGTGATAGGCGCGTGGCCTCTCCTGAGGCATCCGAAGCGGGCAATCTTAAAACTAGTCGGTATCGCCTTCGCGTTGTTCCTCCTGGGTCTTCTGCCCTGGATCGATAACTTCGCGCACGTCTTCGGCTTCGTGTTCGGATTCTTACTCGCATACGCGCTGCTGCCGTTCATAACCTTCGGGCCTTACGAGAGGCGGAGAAAGATTGCGTTAGTTTGGGTCTGTATGGTGTCGGCGGGCGGAATGCTGTGCGCGCTGGTCGCGTTGTTCTACGCGGCGCCGGCGTATGAGTGCGCGGCGTGCGCATACTTCACATGCTTACCGTTCGCGCCGGACATGTGCGCGTCGCAGGACGTGCGCGTGCGGCAGCTGGACGGGGTATGACGGCGCGCGGCCCGGGCGCCCCCGCCGCCGCCGCCCCCCCGCCCCGCGCCCCTCTCGTGGGCCCCCGCGCGCCCCGTGTGCGCCCCCGCGCCCCCCGAGTGCAGCCCCGCGCCCCCCGCGAGCCCGCGCCCCACGCGCCGCGCCGCCGCCTAGCGCCCACACCCGCCGCCCGAGCCCACGCCGTCGCTGCCCATACCTCACATCGTCACCTCGCTATTACAGATACACTGCTACAGAAACTCAATCTTCTCTTATTGCGTACTGGAGACAAAACAAACCCTCCTCACTGCCAGTCAAATTGATGGCAACGAGATGCCATGACAAGCAACAATTTGGTCTCCTGTGCGCAATAAGTAGTTAATGGTTTAAAATGACATGATGAGCACACAAATTGACAAGAAAAATGAACGTTTATCGAAATCAAAATGTTAATTGACTCACTTGCACTGGTCTGAATGGACAGTATCTAACTGTGTAATTACCTACTCATTCAATGTTGAGTTTCTGTTTAAAGTGTGCCGTGTCGCTACTGCCCTCTTGAACGAACGTGTCGGTATGAGTGAACTCTAGTTACTATCTAGGCGATCTTTTAAGATTTTATAATCGTCGAACTAGACTATCATACGTATGCGAATATTTCATCGATTATTTAATTTATCGATAGAGACGTATTGTTGCATGTTAAGATTTGTTGTTTTGTGGACTCATGATTTGTCCCGAATTTCAAGTGCGAATGGTCGAATTTATTTTTCTAGCATATTTTCGATGTCGTGATTTAAATCCTTGAATATATAATTCTAAAACGCAATGTGTTAAGTCTGATTTTGTAAAATAATTGACATAGCAATGTTCAGTTATTGCTGCCAATATACTCGTGAAATAAATTCGATCCAAATTAAATTTTAAATAAAAATAATTGTGCTAAATCCACGGATATAGAACTAACATTGCAGACGCGACTTACTGATGTAAATATTCTGTAAAATAAAATAATAAAGTTACGGTGGTAGGTGAGTCGTGTTAAGTGTGGTTACGGTTCGTCTGCGTGAGCCTTACGGGAGCCCCGTTACGTCACATTGTATATTATTAAGTCTGTATCTATACACGAGATTTTTAAGTATGTACACAGAACTAATAATAATAACATTTCGCACACAATACAATTTAAACAAACAATAGACTATTCTAATATTTCCTCTCCAAAAAATGTGACCTAACGCGATCTCGTAACAGTGTCAAAATATAAGTACATAATTTAGTATATTACTAAATAATGTAAATATTATAACGTTAAAAACATATTTTTCATCTATTAAGTTCACCGTATATGAACGAATTCAGTATATGTGTAAGTATTCTAATGGATTTTTGATTTCGTCAATTTATATAGCTGTATCAAGTCTGCGTAGATTAACATTTATTTTATATAATATGCTAGTGAATATATTATATATACCATTTATATTTAGGGATATTTATTTTAATACAGACAGTTTAGGGGAGACTTTATCGTTCACTATCATTCATACTTTACATGTTTTATTACGAATTTACATTTAATACTAGTCACTATGTTAATTATAATATTTTTTAGTTTAAAGGATGTAAATATATAAATTTAATCAAGCGAAAGTGGTGATCATTGTAATTAAACAGTTATTTTGGTAAGGAATGTTAATCGAGATTGCGTGTGTGTGAGACAAGTTTTGTATAACTGGCACGAAACCATTGTAGATACTGTACTTCGGGAGTTTTAAGAAATATGTTTTAACTCTTAAATTGCGCACATTGTTTAGTTTTATTAATGTTTCCGTTCGGTGGCACTTATGTGGCTCGTTCTTAACTACTTGACCCAGTTGCAATTGTGATGAGCATTTATTATCCTGTTTCTCAATTGTTGCTGTATTAACGCTTCCGTAGACAGGCACGACCCGATTCTAGTAGAACAATTTCTATGAAAACTTAATGGAAACTGTTCTGCCAGAATCGCGTCGCACCGTCACCTCGTGCCTGTCTGAGGGAGCCTTTAATGTGTTAATCATAATCGTTGGAGCGACGTTACTAACACTCGTTTATAAGTAGGTACATCATTTTAAATGATAATTATAATCTTGTTTTACTATTTAAGTTACTTCTGGGCATGCGTTACTATACCTGGTGCGATGCATGCAAAACGAGAGCCTATAAAAAAAAACGTGAAAATAGGTTACTTAAGGCCCATTGTACACGGCACGGATTCTTTACGGCGCGGTTTATACGCAGTAGCGTATAAACCGCGCCGTAGAAAAAACATGTCTGTCAACAAAAACTACGGCAAGAAAAACTTGTGTGTACAAAGGGCCTAAGTCTTTACGAATGCCAAAGAAGCATATGTGTTGTTAAATTGAAACGAATTTATTATATTTTTATTAATATTTTAATAATATTATAATAAAGTGACTTTTGTGTAAAAGGCTCACCCCTGTTATTTAAAAGCTTCGACAAATTATTTTTTTTGTCAATTCTCTAGTCAAGTGATTTGGGTTTTGTTATTTCCATCAATACCTTATAACTGAACCTTAAGCAACGGATTCCTAGAAGAGCGGTGGCAGCCACATGACGGACGTAGTGAGTGACCGCTGTCTTGGAAATGATAGCAGCGGGGTTAGACTTTACGGTGTCAAAAAATGCTTTCTAGAAAACACCAACTTACTTTCATAAATAACTTTTCAGTTTCGTCATTTCCACTAAATTGCGGACGCAATGTGGCGGCCCCCGCTCTTCTAAAAGGCCATAGCTTACCATAACACTTGATAGTAGATATCTGATCAATGAATTGAGCAGGCTTTTAGAAATTAGAGTAAATTCGTAATTTACCCATGCACAAAATATTATCTAAATATCAATTTATTTGAAGACTGTAAAATTATAATACTGAAAAACACTATAATCTCCAGCACAAATTGCAAAGAGAAACCATTTGAAAAGTCTGAAATCACTATTGTTTCGTTCAAGTTTGTTCTGTTCAGCACAATTATTTTTCTCTATGTAAAAACACTAAAATACTTAGTTATGTAGGCACTTATTTACTTCTTATGAATTAATAATAAATAATTTAGTGTACTTATAACGCGTTGGACCGCGGTAAATTGGCCCTTATGATGAGAAGTCGCTTTCGATGAGATCAATACAAAAAAATGAGGCAAGTAATTTCATCATAAGGTTCATTTTACTGTGAACAGACGCATATTTTGCTCAGAAGACTCCAATAAACGTGCAAAAAGCAATAAAAATCATACTTAATTGTTGAAGATGAATTACTAATGTGCGAATCAATGAAAGATAAAATTGTGTTATTTATTTTAGAAAATAACATTTTATTTGGTAAAATCACTTGTTAAAATAAAAGTGGTAAGTACCTAAGTGATTTTAATAAATAAGGAATATTTTTGTACACAGTCGAAAAGTAATATTCTCAAAATATGAAACGGTTTTGTGACGAATATAAATATAATAATAATAATAATGTAAAACCGTTTAGTCGAATTCATGTCATAATTTCTAGTTTAGATACAGCTATTTCAAAATAATGCCATGAAACTGCACATTTTTCTCATCAAACATTTGTTTAAATGTAGACCGTACTTTTCTATGTATTACGAAGATAAGTAACGATACTACTGTAATAGGTATGTTTAGGTATTCTACAGAACGAAATCTAAACGCAACTACAGTCGTAACGTTACGGTTCCTCGTCCACGACACTACAAAAAAATAACGTAAAAAATAACGCGTTACTTTTGAATAGCTTCGTGAACAATGGGCTTAATTTGACTTGATGGAAACTCAACGCAGCTATTAACTATAATTTATACCTAATATCGTGTTTGACTGTGTGTGTGAAACTTCTCGATTACTTTCTTTGAATAACTAAAAGTGGACGTTATCTTAAAGTGCCCTTGTGCCCGGCGGCCCGGTGGACTATACTCAGAATAAGACAAAAAAAAATACATACATAATTGTACATTGTGAACATACACCTAATTATTACTTGTACGTTAAGGATGGTAAAGTAATCTTATTGTAAACTAGTATTAATCGAACAAGAAACCTTATTATCATAATACTGATGTGTTTTATTTATGGGGGAGATTTTCCTGTTTCTATGTTGGGGCATTCCCGTATTCTTCAGAACGTTCTCATTCGCAATCTGTCAAAAATACAATCAATTTACCAACATTTTTTAAAAGTTTGACAGGTTGCGACTTGAACGTTTTTTAAGTACTTAAGAGAATTGGCCTTAACATTACTTTTAGAGATGGTTTATGTAAATCTGGATTCGGAATATAAAACCTTTATTTTCCGGTTTTATTAGATCTAGATTAAGGTTGATGCGCTAGAGTGGCCCGCGAAATTCAAATTTTCTTACGTTTTTTGCAATTTGCAGGTCAGTATCAGGTTGTATGTTGATCTAAATGCGGCCGTAACAAATATGGATTTACAGAATTATAAACATTAGAATCAGCAATAAACTCTCTAAGTTCATGTAAGTGTATTGACTGACGATTTCATGATCATCAACATCATCAACATACAACCTGATACTGACCTGCAAATTGAAAAAAACGTAAGAGAATTTGAATTTCGCGGGCCACCCTAGCGCATCAACCTTAACAACTATTGTTTAATACGCCGATATAACAGGTGCTTTAGTTTAGAAATGTTCCCATCTCTATCTTGTACTTGTAGTGACAGTTGTGCGACAATCCTACTAATATTACACATGTGAAAGTTTGTGTGTTTGGATGTTTGTTACTCAATCACGCTAAAACGGCTGAATAGATTTGGATGAAATTTGGCAAACAGATAGTTTATAACCTGGATTAACACATAGGATACTTTTTATCCCGATATTCCCACGGGATCGAGACTTACGCGGGTGAAACCGCGGGGCGCAGCTAGTGACAGTAATAATGTTTAACCAAAGCACGTGCTTATTAACGTTTATTATTCTTTCGTATAAGACAACACGCCACACCGCATACATGAAGTGCTGTCTGCCGCAGAATACGGTACGTGTGCGGGTGCGATAATAAATGCGAAAGTGAGTTTGCTTGTTACGCTTTAACGCTAAAATGGCTGAACCGATTTAGATGAAATTTGGCATATGGATAGACCAAGACCTAGAATAGGACATAGGATATTTTTATACCGATATTCCCACGGAATCGAGACTTACGCGGTTGAAACCGCGGACGCTCCGGCCCTACTCTAATTTATTTTGGAGCGTTGATCTACGTTCCACGACAGGTTACAATCTTTTTCTCGGACGCACGTGACTTCATAATAACTACGCAGCTCAAGCGCATCAAGAAAATTAGTAGAAACTTTGATACACTATACGCGGACTAATCAAACGCCTGTTACACTCCACCTCCTGTTTTAATGAGAAAAGCCTATACACCTAAAAAGTCGAGGTAGGTAACCGTAATTGCGATTTATCGATTCGCTTTTCTCTTTAACCGCTGCAGTTCAGAGAATACGGATAAAATATAATGTTTTAGTTTAGAATATACTCTGAAAAAGGTAAAAAAGTCAGCGATAACCGTAGCTGGTTATCGCTGACATTTTTACCTTTTTTTGGTCGAAAAAAAATGTTCCCTAGATTACATTTTTCGGCGTTGTTTTTAGGGTTCCGTACCCAAAGGGTAAAACGGGACCCTATTACTAAGGCTCCGCTGTCTGTCCGTCTGTCTGTCTGTCTGTCTGTCTATCCGTCTGTCACCAGGCTGTATCTCATGAACCGTGATAGTTAGACAGTTGGAATTTTCACAGATGATGTATTTCTGTTGCCGCTATAACAACAAATACAAAAAAACAGATTAAATAAATATTTAAGGGGCTCCCATACAACAAACTTGATAACTGCAACAGGTAGACGCTTGAAATATTCACAGAATATTTAGTTATAATTATTCTCTTTAAAAATAAATAATTAAATTAAAATAAAAACAAATATGTAAGGGGGGCTCCCATACAACAGATATGATTTTTTTGCCGTTTTATAGATAATGATACGGAACCCTTCGTGTACGGTTCCGACTCGCACTTGGCCGGTTTTTCACTTTAATTAAGTAACCAAATTACATTTAAGGACATGTTCATTGTTCATTTTGTAGAGAAGAACGCTGTGGCAGACCGTTTTTTTTTTCTAATTCTAATATAGGAACTTCTGTCATACCCAATCAGTTTAAATCTAAGTCTATTAGTCTTTAAGTCCCTCAAAGGGAAATGGCGCGGGTTATGCTCGCAGATTTCTCTGTGCTATCGAATTAGAAATGAGGAGATTGCACGGGAATCAAGGTAACCTTCACAGCCTGAAGAATTGCCAAACTTAAGCAGCAGTGGATGGGGCACATAGCATTGCTTGCAGACAAGATGGCCGATGGGGTCGAGAGGGTCTGGCGTACCCATTCTGAAAGACACAGCGGGGGGACACGGTAGATCGATAACATAGTGATTTTTGCAGGAATCCTCTGGATGCATGCTGCCGACGTCTTTCGGCTTTACAGGTGATGATGAAGACTATTTAAAATTATCTTTAATAACAAAAATTCTTGTTAATTTTGTTAGTATGATGTGTCACGTCACCATTGTTTTTAAAACGTGATATCAATTATAGTACAGTCGAACAAGCTATTTCGTATACAGGAAAAATATATTCATTTGACTGTAATGTGTAATTTAACTTTTTGAGCTTATGGCTTAGGAGAATGACGTAAAAGTATCGTTGACTACTGAAAACACACACAAAATTGTTTAAATTAGTTGCAAGTTATCTGCCTGTATACCAAATAGCTTGTTCGACTGTACCTAGCATAAATATAATCAGCCTATAATGTTCCCACTGCTGGGACACAGGCCTGGAGTGGGCTGTAATCTACCACGCGCACCCTGTGCGGGTTGGTAGATGTCACATATCTTAGAATTTTTGGCTCTAGGACATGCCGGTTTCGTCACGATGTTTTCCTTCACCGCTTAAAGAGCAGTGGTGATGAAATTATTTAGACAAAGTAGAGCGCCTGCTTAGGTTCGAACCCCAGACCTACACCTCGTAAGTCTCGACCGTTACCTAATCAATGATAGACAAGCATCAATTGATAAATGGCACGTGTTATGAGTAAGATAATATCTATACAAGATCGTATATCGAAGCTCTTTATAAATGTGTCCCGTGGTTCGTGTGAAATAATGATAATAATGTAACGTAGGTAGATATGCATCCTCTGTAGGTAATTTTTGTTACTATGCAGATTAAAAGCGAAGCCTTGCTTGAGAAAGATCATGTGTGTTTCTGTCAGCCTACTGCCCTTAATGTATGATCAAAGAAAGCCGCTGTAGGTATGTTTTCAGTATACGGTGGAGGTGTGCCCTGCTTGGGCGGAGCACCGCCGTGTCCTCGTGGAGGCGATTGGCGGCACTGACCTCGCGCGTCCGGCCCTGGTCCAGGTCATGGTACGGAGCGAGAGGGCATGGGAGGCGGTCACCTCCTTCTGCGAAGCAGTGATGCTCGCGAAGGAGGAGGCGGAACGCGTGAGGGAGAGGCAAAGCCTGCGCCCTCACGCCCCTAACCGCCGCTGCTGGAGACACCGAGAATCCCAGGCGGATTCCCGGCCACCATTGGCGCGGGCTTGCGGACGGCGAGCAATGGGTAGTTCGCCGTCCGATAAGGACCAGGCCCGGGTCGATGGCGCGTCGTGTTCCACTCGCGCCTCAAAGAGATGTCAGCACACCTGACGGGGTCCGTTAGGACCGATGCCTGCCAAGGTTGCGGAATAGTCCGAAAGGGATACCGGGACCCTGGCAACAGGCAACTGAAGGAACACGGGTGGGTTTTAGTCAGTAAGAAGAAGAAAAGAAGGTATGTTTCAGTGTAGTTCAATTTCAAATCAAATTAGCTAGCGAAACTGTGCACATGTGATGGGTATCGACATGTCACCATCATCATCATTTCAGCCGAAAGACGACCACTGCTGGACATAGGCCCCAATATCGATAATAAAAAGACGATAAAAAAATGAGTGTATGTTTTTTTTTTGTCGACGACTGCGGGTAGTTTTGTTACTTGAAAAAAACCGTTTTCTTTTTGTTATATCGTATTAAGAAAACCATAATAACTTTGAAGTTTACACAAAAAAAAACAGGTTTTTAATATTGTTACTTCAGGTGAGTACACTAAGGAGGATCTAAGTAATAACAGCCGCACCGGTCGATCCATCAGGTTAAGCTACGCTTGCCGGGGTTGGTCCGTTGATGGGTGACCATCTTTACATACCGAGACTCCTTCGTGTCTCGGAAAGCACGTTAAGCCGTTGGTCCCAGCTGTCATTTGTCGATCTTTCACAGTCGTTGTGGGTCGTCAGAAGCCCGAAAATCGGACAACCAGTCTTGCCAATAATACGATACCTCATCGTATTATCCATAGTTACTGGGTTGTGGAGGTCAGATAGGCAGTCGCTTCATGTAAAATACTGGTATTCAGCTGCATCCGGTTAAACTGCGACCCCAACGTAGTTGGGGACAGGCTAGGCAGATGATGAAGTGAGCACACTAACTGCGGTCGATGACCCCACAAAAAAACCATCAAATTAATTTTTTCTTGTTTTATCATTTTTAGATAGCGATACCTACCCATCACGTCTTCGGAGTGTCGCTAGTCAATTTAATTTGACCCTGTATAGGTAGGAAGGCTAAGTTAAAAATGCTTTAACTCATTATTGTGAACAACAATGTATTTAGTTATAATAATAAATACCTTTTACTTACACAACAAAGTAAAAATATTAATGTTTTCGTCGTGCTAAATTCAGGCGTGACAGATTTTCACGGTCATCTGGATACTTCCTCTTAAAAATAACACTATAATAAATAACAAAAACAGTAATTATTTGAAAGGGAAACGAAATCTGTAATAAAATACTTGACTGGGTCGTTCGCCAAGCGCTAAGTACTGCTGTGCATCAGAGGGGCAATCCTCGTTATTTTGAAGAACGTTCGCATTCGTTATGAACGTTCGAATTTGTATTTTTGACAAATTGCGAATGATACCTATTCGCAATTTGTCACAAATACAATTTATCATTTTTACAAATTTGACAGATTGCGACTTGAATGTGAATTGCGTAACACACGATCAATCACAATCAGTAACATTTTGACAGTTCAACAACATTCATGGCGTTATTTACGTTGTTGAGCAGACAAATTTTTCGAACATAATTATGAATCAATGGATTAGCAATATCCTTCAAAATGCTTCAGATTATGATTGATGGTGTGTTACGTAATTAGGATGCTGGGTTCAATTCCCAGTAGCAGCCCGGAGTCTGGATTTGTGCTCAGTTAATGGCAACAGCCTCGGCCCAGAGAACAATTGTGACCTTAACATAACTGGCTAAATCTGAATGTAATAATAACTCACCTCTGTCTAAATTTGGTTTAAATAGATTTAAATTTTTATTTTTTATTTAGGTATCGTGTATATGGATTCTGTTCTATTTTTTAATGTGCGAAAGTTGTAGGCCTATTATACTGTAGATTTGTTGACCATTTTCTATTTTGTTAAGTACCCGGTACTTGTTGAAACGCCTACGCTATCCTCCCTTATCTATTCACTATGGGCAATGGCCTCCCTCCCCCGCACAATTCTGTCCCCTTCTATTGTGGGCCAGTCCTTTCGATAGGAGTCAATTCCATTCCTAAACTTCATCTTGTTTGATATACCTTCATAGATATCTATACTAAATACTATTATTAAAAATATTATATTTCTCAGTTCTATTTCTTTGTTTCTGGCGTTCCTTTCGAAAAGTGCCTTTTATGTGCCTATTTCAAATAATTAATTGGACTTTGACTTTGAATATACAATTTGTGAGTTTTTATGTAATCTTCGGAACTAATGATCCGATTCCGATTTTTTTTTACTCTAATGGGAAGCTACAGTATTCCTGAGTGACAGTCTTATTATTAGGACCTAGTTATAACAAGACACGGACGTAGTCGCAGGCAGATCACATTCCGAATTACCTACAAATCAGTAATATTATGAAGTAAAATAGTTTCACGTGCTGTTTACGAGAAAAAACATCGGGAATTTTTTAGAACATCAGTATGATAAATCGAAAATTCATTCAAATAAACTGCCAATCAGATAATGTATCACAAAGTGATCAATGACGTATATGAAAACGCAGTAGATGCCGCTGTGAAGGCACTTGAAGTTAATCCTAAACCTGATAGTGTTAAAGGCTGAACCAATTGAAGTATTTATGTAAAGCCTGTGTTAAAGTGGTCTCTGAAGGCTTATGGGCATCAAAGAAACGAGCGGTGATAATAATATTGCTAGACTTTAGTTAAAATGGTGGTATTGACGTTTTAAAAAATGCAGCCTTTTGTACACACACGTTTTTCTTGCCGTGATACTGCGCGTACGCCTATCCCAATAGGCGTTGATTCGGTTACTAAAAGCTAACATTTCAACTAAGCTCACTAAGCTCTCGCTCGGGCGAAAGTTGAAGTTAAAATGTAACGAGTGTGGAATTATCTAACATTAGTATGAACACCACATTTCAAGATAGGCATCAGACAGATACTATAATGTCAAATGTCAGATTGAAAATGATTTTTAGATAAGATTATATTATCTTCTAAATCTTAAATGAGAACGAGATTTTATTTATTTTTGTCATGTGGCACATTGATTCCGTTCATGTAGCTTCTCCAGGTAGCTAGTAGGTTGGTATAGGGCATTAGATAAAAAAAGATAAGATATTTGAAGATGTGATACGATGGATTAAAATATTGAAAGTGAGCTATTGTTTTGCAATGTACCTCTATCCATATGACCTTGTACTAAAACTAAACTAAAACACTCCAAAAGCCGTCAAAGTGATATAGATTAGGTATTTAATAAGCACACAAAAATCGCATTTCGCACTCTATCACATTGCGCATGACACCTTTTATTTTTTACTACCTTCCACCCGCGGCTTCGCCCGCGTGGTATGTCAATAAAAAGTAGCCTATGTCCTTTCTCAGGCTCTAGACTATCTGTGTACCAAATTTCATTTAAATCGCTTCAGTAGTTTTGGCGTGAAAGAGCGACAGACCACAAGACAGAGTTACTCTCGCATTTATAATATTAGTAAGGATTTTTGTAAATAAAGTGCAGGTGCTGATAGTCGAGTCATCTTGTCAGTAAAAGACTTTCGACGAACATCTAGCGAGTCTGTTGCTAAAGTACCTTTATGTAGAGAAAAGACGCGCCCTGTTACTTGCATAATGCGTTTTAGCATTAAATCCAGGTTCCCCTCACGATCTTTCCGTTCAGAACGTGTCGTTCAAGGTGAACTTAGAATGTACATAATGATTTTTATACCTATATAATCTTTTTACAACTTCAATACCTTCAGACCAGAGACTTTGGAACACCATTTCAAATTTAAAAAAATCTACCCCTTTTTTAAATAGAGTACCCTTTTTTTGAGGGTGGGAAATCATTAAATGACTTCTTCCGCTGGGCGGAGCGGAAGGGCGTGTCAGACTTTAACTGACTAAAACCCACACGAGTTCCTTCAGTTGCCTGTAGCCAGGGTGCCGGTATCCCTTTCGGACATTCCCGCAACCCTGGCAGGAAAAATAGAGTACCCTAGGTTGCACGGCGTCTGTTGATCTAAAGATGCGATGTCTCTGGCTTGCAACCCAGGAAAATTCTTATAGCGCCGAATAAGTTTCTACTGGCGTTCCTATCCACACAGCACACCGAAAAGCACAGCCTTGAAAAGTTAACCACAAAAATCTTATCGCACTATTCCACCTTCGTAGCATGGCGGGCTGTGCTGGGGCGGCTGCTGCAGGTGCAGAAAACCTCAAACAGCGCAAATATAGCAACGTTATCGGGAGCTGTGTTTGAGCCATTTGAGGTTGGAGGCCGTGGGGTCCGAGTGCTCATCGAGTAATTGGGGCGGCAATAAAAACCGTTGCCAATTCAGTATTTTTTGGACAATATGCCAAACGCGAGCGTTACTACCCCACGCACTAATCCTATCTAAACTCTTCCATAGAAAATTGAAATCTGAAACGATCTCAATCTTACAAGGGCTTATTGACGCGTGTAGATAGCCGACTACGTCTTATAAGCAGGCACTCAAAGAGATTGGCCACATGATCCAGATAAATTTTGAAACGTGCCAATGATGTATCTATTTATCTTAATTTGTCACACGGTATCGAGAAAACCCGGTATAAAATTGCACGTTAAATTTGTGTGATAAATGATTACCTGAAAACAAGTGTACAGATCGTACTTACCTTAAATACTTGGATCGATGGTCTAACGACACATTTATCGATGCTGCCATACCTTTAAGGTGGATGCGCCAAGGTAGCCTGCGAAATTCAAATTTTCTTTCGTTTTTTGCAATTTGCAGGTCAGTATCAGGTTACATGTTGATCTAAATATTATTTGTGGCCATACAACCCCTTAAGTTCATACTAATAAGTGCCAAATGTCATGAATAGTCATTCAATGCACTTACATTAACTTAGAGAGTTGTATTGCTGATTCTAATGTTTATAATTCTGTAAATCCAACAGTTACGTTACATTATTCCCTACGTACTTGTTCTCTGGAGCTAGCACAAAATATCCACGTGAACAGTTACTAATCCATTTGGGTTTTCACAAGTACATGTGTTGACTTTATCACGATGTGAGAACGATAGGCATCAATAATGCTGGGGCTACATTGTCGCGTTATTGCGAACTAAACTTCGCGCGCTCTCTCTCGCACACCACTCGACGTCTCGCTGAACAACAGAGAAAGCACGAAGTAAAGTTCGCGATAACGCGACAATGTAGCCCCAGCATAAGGCCGAAGACACACCACAAGTGGCAAGCTTAGCGGCAAGAGGGTAGTTGATCGCTTAAGCTCATCCTAGTGAACCAGTGCATGTTATGTGCGCGGCTCCACCACCCGCTTAGTCGGACGCTTGGCGCCTCGATAGTAGCCTAGCCACAGAGCCTAGCGGTTAGCTACGCGAACGGACGTGTCGGTTATTCGCTTGGATCACTGGGATGCAAGGGAGCAATTTTCTAGAAAACTTTGAGAGAGATATTTTTACCACAACAAAATATACGTCTACAATCACACTTTATATCACCAGGCATGGGCTATCAGTGTGGCCACCGTGAATCGAAGCATTTCGACCATTCAGCTCGTCTCCTAGCTAACCTCTAAGCGTGCCACTTGCGGTGTGGCGTTAGCCTAACACTGCGGTCTATGCGGCTATGCAGCTGAGACTACTAGATTCAAGATAATCAATGGATACACTGAAATGTCCACATACAATTATTAAACGCCAACCAAACCAGAGGACCTAAACGGACTGACATTCAGCGATAATGATGGTGGAAAATTCTGTTCATTGTTTAATATTATGCAAGCAAAGCCGATGTCGACCATTCTACAAATGCCTGAAGTGAATTACGAAAGCAACTGTGAATGATAAAAAACTAAACAATGTACACACAATTTTTTTTTGAGACACTACTACACTCTTTCTAATCTCAATCTCAATTTGTCCAAAAACCTCTAATTTACCAACATTTTTGACAAGTTTTTGACATTGATTATCGCTGATACGAGATTGTGACCTAAACTTGTAACGTTTTGATGGTGGTTCTCGACTATGTGCACCGGACAGACGGAGAGAAATTGTGTTGTGCATGTAATAATTACTTTATGTAGGTACATAAATAATACAAGTATATAGGTAACTGCTACGATCACTTACCCGTCTGCTTCAAGTAATTTTATTTATTCAGCAAATATAGTTTATGATATCAGTACTTAATAATTTAATCTGAGATAAGTGCAGTAAACTCTTTATAAAGAAGAAGAATTTCTTTCTGTGAAATTATTTTCTTGCTTACCTTATTTACATTGCTGATTGCGTCCAGTTTGTTTCGCGGAAATCTTCAGCGCACATTCCAGCTAAATT
The DNA here is from genome assembly GCA_948473465.1 of Lithophane ornitopus. NCBI lineage: Eukaryota > Metazoa > Arthropoda > Insecta > Lepidoptera > Noctuidae > Lithophane > Lithophane ornitopus. The sequence goes on along the minus strand of OX419622.1, from coordinate 10,911,364 downwards.
TGTCATTACTTAGAATCTTATGACATGTTCAGTTGGAATGTATGTCCTATCCGTTTGGCACCCTTCGGGAACGGAATCCTAAAAAGATCTCGGTACGTTTTACTTTAATTAATTCACCTAGCTAGCAGTTCACCGTACCAAATTTTATCAACGTCCAATTTTCCGCAACCGCCTGTCGCGTCTGACACACTTTGGTCTTCACCTGTCTAAGCGTAGTACCGAGTTCCTAATAAAATAAAGTGCCCGCACCACGGTCTCTAACCGCGTCCCGACAGAGGTGACCAGAGGGCCTAGACAAGTGACAATCGCTTCGAAAGCGTTTCGTATTTCTACAACGACTTTCAACAGGATTGACATAAGCTTTTCGATAGCTTATGTCAGTTCCATACATTTTTGCCTTTTCCATCATCGTTATCGCTAATAGAATGTCACGTTGTCTAGGGCCTCTAGGTGGTTTACAACCAAATTTGAAATAGCTCTGCCGGTCGCCAACCAAGGTCGCCTCAGTCGGTACGCGGTTGGCAACCGTGTAGCAGGCACTTAAGAGGCCAGCTTAAACTGGTTTTGTTACCACTGCGACGTGCGGCTTACCTACTATTCATCTAAAAATATTGCTTAACATTTTACAAGATGAGTAAAAATAACTTTCAACCAAATAAAGGAAACCGAGATACTAGGTCCTTAATTAGGTACCATAGATAAGACATATCTCCCGTAAGATCCCTAGGGTCGGATGTTTAAAAGGTAGCATAACATAATTCAGATGATAACGTCAATCATATCGATACTGTCGTGCCTAAGCCACAATGAAAATATTATTATAATGGCTTGCTATAACATAAGTGTCAGTATTATTTCAAGTTCCGAACGACACACGTTACACGCGCTCATGGAATAAAAAAGAAAACACGTTCCAATTTTAAAAAGTTACAAGTAAGTTTTCTTTTTTAATTTTGAATTTGTTATCTATGACAATCGAAATTTAATTGCGATCATAGATATTGTTTTGTTTTGTTGAATTTTCTTATGTTAATATTTTATGGCTGTTAACTATCTGGTGTGACACAAGGAGAGGTCCTAATTATTAGTTTGAGAAGGTGTTACATTGTTTTGTATTGTGGTGAAATTATTATAGATTTATGTAAGTATAGTTGCAGAAATTTTCTTCATACTTGAATAGATGTAGTGCAAAAGTTGTTTTCCGTGGATATTTTTCATAAATGGGTACATCATCGAAGTTTTCGGCAGTATTTTAGTAATTTCATTAAATTTGTTTTATATAAATACACTCAAGCGCACATCAGTGGTAACATTTAGACATTAACTGCGTTTATAGCGATTTTCGTAGTACAATTATTGTTGTGATACACTAGTACCGTTATGTAAAGCAAAATTATCAATTTGTGAGTTACCTATTAAAATTCGCTCGCTAAATAGATAGCTACCTAGGTAGTGTAGCGAAATAAAATGCAGATAAACCATTATAACACGTATAATAATTTATTATTAATTAAAAAAGCATCACATCAAAAAAATAAAAACTGAAATAAAAATATGATTAAAACAATCGCGGAGCAGGTAATTTGACCTAAATGTTAAGGGATTACGACAAAACCTAAGGAATATCAGATTGTAAATCTTTGGTACGAATTTGGTTTCGGAGCCCCCTAATCAATTGCAATCGGTTTTAAGTTTGCGACCATTAAGTTACGTAAAACACACGTGAATATTTTAAGTTTGCGACCATTAAGTTACGTAAAACACACGTGAATATTTTAAACTAAAAATTGAGCCTTTTTAAACTAAAAATAGTTAAAGTTAGCCTGATATAAACAGTCCTAGTTTAAAAACTAATTTGTACTAAAATACAGTACGTTATCTAACAAATGGCGTTCGCGCTAACCTGCAATCGTTTTGTGAATCTTTTACACAGAGTGATTTCAATTTTGGTTATGTTTTTATTATTTAGAGTGTTTGAAAATGTAAATATTTCAATTTACGAATTATTTTATTTTATTATATTTTTTATAATTACTGGCCACTAGCCCTTCCCCTTGTGTTAAATTAATGTCGCCATTGTAGCGGCACGTTGTATATATATTTTTTTACTGTTAATATTTTTTTTTAGCTTTTGTGGACGCTATACTATTGCGGGTTATCGGGAACGCCCTTTGTTAGTTAACATACTGTATAACCCGTATCGGTACTAATAACTATAATAATTGAGTGTGATGGTTTAAAACAAGCCAATCCTGTCAATTATGATGATACGAATTCTTATAATTACTGGGTGTTAGGGTCTCGCGAAAAAAAAATCAGCAGTTCCATACATTTGTGTTCACTTAAATCGACAAAATGTATGGAACAGTTGAATTTTTTTTTGCGATTTCAAAGTATGTCCCATAGAAAAAGTATATTATAAATGACACCAAACTACTAGTTTCAAGGATAACGGTGTCTACCCTAACAACCTGTATATATTTAGGTACCTATTCGTTAGTATTTTTATTATATGATATCCTTGATGATTGTAATAGTGCGATTCGACATAGCTGTAAAAATTTAATCATAACGTGTCTGAGTTTATAAACTCAATCCTGCTAAATATACATACATCTCATTGTGTCTAACCCTTTTTCATTGTTTGTAACAATGGACTTATATTTTATTATGAATTTGATAACAGGTATTATTAAATAGGTGCACTTTTTTATAAAATATTTTACATCTTGCTACCTGCATTATGTAATAATAACATAGCCCTATTACCTTCCTCAAGAATGGGCTCTCAAATTAATGTACAAAATATTTTTTTCAAATCCGACTGGTAGTTTTATTATATTATACACCGTGTTTTTTATTTATTATTTCCCATAAAGTTTAGGGTATTAATGAGACCATGTCAAAAAATCAACTGGCATGTTTTTGTTTTCTTTTATCATATAAAAATAATCGACAAAGTCACGATTTATTCGTTTTTTTTCGACGACGATAGTTATGGGATTAAAAAAAAACACGCTGTATAATATAGATTGTGTATTAATAGTCAATTAATGTTCATACCATCTACTCTAGGTAATAATATTATAAAGAAAAAAAATTTTTGTTTTTGTTTGTAATAAACTCAAAAACTACTGGACCGATTTAAACAATTCTTTCACCAATACAATCCTATATTATCAATTTATGACTGAGTAACATAGGATATAATTTATAAAAATATCACGCGGACGAAACTGCTGGCGGAAGGTAGTAATGAATATAATTCTAAATGACGGTAACATTGAAAATATAAGGAAATGATAAGATATGTACTTGCTTGCTTGCTACTCCTTTGGTAAATATTTAAGAAAAATATTAATTTTTACGCAAAACTTAAACTATACCACTTAGTAATCATTGTTTAAATAATATTTGTAGGTGTGAAAACAAATATTGTGTAGCACAATATGTGGCTAGAAAATTCTTTTAAGAATTTGCGTTTGCATGAGAATTGTACCGTGTTTTCCCCTGAAACATATTTGCTCTTCCATCTGGCCCGCAGGACCTAAAAGATTGGTCGATTCTACTCCTCAACTAGGACATGAAGTAACAATACCCACAACACTTTTTTGCCATAAAAATCTGATTACTAAGTTCTGTTTATTTTTTATTACTGGGGTAGGGGTAGTATTATGAAGTATTAATGCCATCATTATTCCACTGCGAAAACGGGATGGTGCTAGCGGCCTTGTCTAGCTCCGTCTCTCTCTAACACTGAAAAAATGGTGGAATTAATACTTCATAATACGGCACCTGGTAGGCTTCCCTTTGACTACTATCTCACTATCTCACCTGCTGTAAAAATCTCACCGTGAAAACATTGGTGAAGTGATCTTGAAATGAGCTGCAGATAGTCCCATCCACGAAGACGCGCTCCTCTCCGCAATTACTGTACTGTAAGCTGTACTTTAGTACAGAGCGGAGCGGAGTGGGGCGCGTCTTCGTGCATGGCACTATTTATATCATTCCACCTAATGCTAGAGATTGACATTATTGGCTGCTCATGTCACCTTAATTTCACGGTGAGATTTTGGTGAAATGAGCTACTGTCACCATCGTCGACCACGTCATCGCGAGGCGAGCGGTGACGATGGTGCCCGTTTGTCTAGGTATAACTTATTCACCTTAGATTTGAAGAAGTATATAGGTACAACCGCGGATTTTTGCGGTGAACCACTTTTTACTCTTAATTCGGTTGAAAAGCGGTTCACCGCCACTGTCCGCGATGGTAAATAATTATAGGGAAACACAGACTGCGGCAGGGAATTCCACTCAATGAGTGGAATGTTTCTGTTCAATTGTCATAGCATTTCATCATTTCATAAACATACAGCAGTACAGAAAAAAATATGTATAACGACAAGAATTCATTAAATTGTTTAACTTATTTTTTTATTTTATTTAATGATATTTTAATACAAAGGTGTTACTTAAACTCGCCAAACGTTTACGTTTGATGTCGAGTAACGCTCTTTTATATAATAATGCACCAAACTTACGCACATAAATACTACTTATATATTAACAATGTTTTTTGTACTATAAATATTTTATAGCAAATCCAATCCGTGAGGGTGTTGATAAAAATGATACTGAGAGTCCATTTAAGTGGTAATTTTCTGGAAAAACTAAATGAAAATCGCCTCATTTTTTTTCAATCGGGAATTTTACCGGTTCGTCGTTTAGCGGGTGTCTACAAATCATAACTTAAAACCTCTGTAGAAAATTTGCTAATTTTTAACGTTATTTATTTATAACGTGAATTTTAAATAGCAATAACTTCTATATTTACATTTTTTTTTTTTTTTTTTACTTTTTGTTTATGTTATTGCGGTATCGGAAAAGGTTATTGTTACATGCTGTATATGCTGTAGCCACAAAACGCTCGTGCCTCCTGTATATATGATAACAGCCGCACGGGCCGCGATCTGTCCGTGGATGGGTGATCATCTTTATTTACCGTCATCTGGAGGGGTGTCGGTAAATAAAGATGATCACTTATACCTCAATTACGTTAAGCCCTTATTCCCGGCTTTCATTCATGGATCTTTGACAGTCGTAACGGGTAGTTAGAAGCTCAAAAGTCTGACAACCAGTCTTACCAAGGGGCATCGTGTTATCCAGTTGATTGGTTGTGCAGATCAGATAAGCAGTCGCTTCATGTAAAATACTGGTATTCAGCTATGCATCTGGTTAGACTGGAAACCGACCCCAACACAGTTGGGAAAAGGCTAGGTAGATTGATTGTATACATCTTTTTGTGGCTGACTGTACTATAGTTAAACTTGTAACATTTTACTGTTATTTATTTATTTAACCATCTATGTACACACATAATAAACAGACAAGAAGCAAAGAACAGAAAAATACATAAAAATGTATGTATACGTAAATGATGAATGATTTATTTCTGTAAGTAGGTTTGTACAAACACTTTTACACGTCAATCAACGTACGTTACGTACTTTCGTTGTTATATCATTGGCCTGCTTCCTGACCGATTGTTCTCAGTCTTCCTAAGTCTCAGGGTGTTTAGGTATTTGCAAACTAAGAATAATGTTTACGTTTTTTCAATCAAACAAATCGATTAACCGATTGAATTATTATTTATTATCTCACCGATTAATAAACAAGATTTGACAATGCCTGACGAATGTCGAACGACAAATGTCGATTCATGCTTGAATATCTTGATTTAGGTAGGTATGTACCTAAGTATAAGCATAGTATAGGGAGATAAGTATTTGATTGTTTTTATATGCTCAAGTTAAACAATAATGTCAGTTTGTCAATAAACACAATTTCACAACACAACACAACAAAACTCTACACAATTACAACACACTTAAGACATCAACACAACAGAATGAACACAATTTTTACTTTCTTTAAATATTGAAATCTTAATTTCATTATAATTCAATTCACTTTTATTCATTTTAATATTATGACATTCTGAGAAATTCCTATTTGAAAAACCCAATACTTAACACTGTCCAACTTGAGAATCGAAGCTAGGAGTCTCATTCTCAGTAACAGCCCGGAAGATGGATTTGTCCCTGGTTGATGGCAATACGCTGGCCCATTACATGCGAGTCCAAAATGTAGGTGTACTATAAAGGTACATCTCTGCCTAACCCTTCGGGGATTACAGGCGTGATGTTTCATATGTATATGTTATTTGACACTCTGAATATTTTTCGAATGCAACAATTATATTGAACAAATGTTATTCTGACATAGCTACTGATATCAGTTGTTGGATATTACGTTGATGTAAGTATTTACTCAGTTGATTTCAAATATTTGCTTCCCGCAAATTCTTATACATGGAATAATATGATTTGGCTTTTGTATTTTTGTTTTCATGGAAGGTTTTGTCGTAATAAGATTGTATATACAGTTGTTCATAACATATACAATTATACATATACCTATGTAAGAAGTCTAACAATCTGTTTGAATAACATTCATTTTTTTTGTTTTTGTCTGCATTAAAGATTAATTAGAAATAATAACTTCTACCGTCATCTGTCTTTATATTGATTATACAGGATGGTAGGATCATCGACGTGCTACCTGTTACCTTGGATTCAGTAAATCATGATTCTGAATTTGAAAAAAAAGTTGCTTTTCCATAAATTTTTTATCGCGTAGGTTTTGCATTTCTCTTTGAAACAACTATCGGCAAGCGTAGTGTGGGTCGCCCACCAGCTAGATGGACTGAGGACCTTAAAAAGTTGGGCGGGACAGACTGGATGCGGAAGGCGGAGGACAGGGTGTTGTAGCGCAGCCTGTGAGAGTATGTCCAGCAGTGAACTGCGATAGGCTGAGTTGATGAAACAACGGATTTTTTTTTGTTGATAACCGACTGAAAATTTCTACTCGTTTAGAATCTGAAGTTTTTCATCGGTAACCTGTACAGTTTGCGCGTCGATGTCGGGATGCCAAACCGTATTTTTATTTTCCTAACATTTAAAAAATTGAGTCACGTTTTTTTTTTGTAACTAGGTAATTAACAACATTTTTAACGGAATGCTAGTAAACTTCGGCAACTTTGTCCAAAACCTGAAACAACATAAACTTTATTCCTATAATATTTATGGTGGCTTAATAATATTCAATAGGTAGTCTGGTACTAAGGTAAGTAACCTTTTAATCCTGACCCTTCCTTATCTTTTTCATGAAAAGTGTCGGCTATCAGACCTTCGCAGCCCTTAGGGAAATAAGAGTTTGTTAAAAATATGATTTTCCAGTTATTGTTAGTGGACATTCTCACAGCGTGCGCAATATGTCGCAATTTGCATTACATTCAGTAAGTGCCCACTCCCTCTCACAGAGAGGAGGCCTGTGCCAATGTGTCCCAGAATCCCAGCAGTGGGATATACTAAGCTGTTTATGGTTAAGCTTAATTGCGGGAGACAATTATAATCTGTACATAGTATAAAACAACGTAGCTTTTTCTGTCTGTCTGTGCGACCCCTTATAACCTAGATGTTCCAAAGATTTGATTATATGAAAAATTATCAATTAATTCATACAAAACTTAAATTCCAAATGTATGGAACCGCTGATTATAATTTTTTCGCGATTACGATGTTGGTGCCATGGCGAAAGTTGTTCAGTTTGACTGTCTGTACCACACCTTTCTGATACATGCTGCAGTTCAGTGCACATTAGCAATATTGGGTAGGTCCTATTTTCTTAAAGACCCTCGAGAATCAACGCATTTCCGAATAAAAACGTATGCTAATTTCTATGTCCATCAATTATTAGATTTATCGTGTATAATAATTTGAATTCAGAACTAAGTACTTTATTGTTTTGATATCCGTGTATGTAGAGCTAGAAAACAATTTTCCTTAAACTATTTCCACCCATTTTTAACAACTCTATATACTTCCAAGTCCAATGAGAGCGTCCGGTCTGTACTAAGTGCATTAGTGCAAAGGGCAACTCACAGAGTACATTTTTATATGGGGCAACTGATAGAAATCCGACGACTGACGAAACACGAAGTTTGCCGAGGGACATTAGAAAAAAGTTGTACTGTACGTAGGTATCTATTCACAAATTTCAACAGTAGTGTAGTTTCGCGCTTATCAGACATTTTAATATGGTTGAACAAATGTTTTTTGTCAAATACATGCATTGTTAGGTACTATATGTATTTCATTTCATTTTAATGTTATTTTAAATAGCAGAACAAGGCATTGCACTCCATGGCCGATTGTTACGGGTATCACCTTGTTATTTATTGCTGTAGTTAGTACTGTAAATAATTTGTAGGTAATGTAAGTAGTTAGGTACTACAGTTTAGTGGCTTACTGCAAGATTTTAACTCTCGAATGAGATGTGAAAGATTATATACAATATGTTAACTAGTTATATAGTAGACTAGATATATCGTAGTATAGCATTTATATATACATATAACAAAGAAACACAAAAAAAAAAAAAAGTAAATGTATGTAGTGAAATATTCCCAAAACGTAGGTACGTAAAAGAAACACTCTGTACGCACACTTGTATTTCAACGAAGAAAGACATTATGTGACAAGTGTGCGTGTACAGAGTGTTTCTTTTCCGTATCAATTTAAATATTTTTTGTGATATTTTGCTATAAAAAAATAAAAAAACTTTTTTTTTAAATGGTAATTTCTTTTTTGCATTTATAGACGGTGTACTATTGCAGGCATACATATACACTATATCACCTATGGATGGACTGTGTTCGGTATGAGTCTGATGGAAATGATCTGTTTGGGAGTCTTGAGGTTGAACCGACTTGATTTAGGCACATTCCATAGAATTCTGTCTCAACCAAATGGTGATAAGATGCGAAGTCTGTTTTGGTACATAGTCCAAAAGTAATTAGTAGTCTCCATTTTTTTTATTAGAGAAATAAAAAAACCGGCCAAGTGCGAGTCGGACTCGCGCACGAAGGGTTCCGTACCATTATCTATAAAAACGGCAAAAAAAACACGTTTCTTGTATGGGAGCCCCCCTTAAATATTTGTTTTATTTTAATTATTTCTTTTTAAAGTGAATATGTAACTAAATATTCTGTGAATATTTCAAGCGTAGACGCTTGAAATATGACTGTTGCCGTTTTCAATATCGAGCAAAATCGATAAAAAAAAAACACGTTTGTTGTATGGGAGCCCCCTTAAATATGTATTGTATTCTGTTTTTTAGTATTTGATGTTATAGCGACAGCAGATATACATCATCTGTGAAAATTTCAACTGTCTAGCTATCACGGTTCATGAGATACAGCCTGGCAGACAGACAGCGGAGCCTTAGTAATAGGGTCCAGTTTTACCCTTTGGGTACGGAACCCTAAAAAGGAGGTTGTAACTCGTAGGTAATAGGTATTGTAAAGATGTCTGAATTAAAGTGACTAAAGAAAATTTTGCTGGGTGAATTGTTTTTGCGTGTTTGGTGATAAGTACACCTACTCCAAATACAAGAGGGTTATGAAACCTGTTAAAAAAGAAAAAATAATTGATTTTAATGAAACGCTCGCAATAGTTTTGATAGTCGATGGCAAAAAAAGACCTAAACAAGGTTTGGTAGATACGTAAGAAGTTACATTTTTAAAGTTTCTTGCATTTGTAATAGTTTTTTTTTTGTCAGATGTTTGTTATATAAAGAAGCTGTCGCTAGGTTCATTAGCCTATTAATTTATTCAAATTCTGATCAATTAATTATATAAATATCACATTATACATACAAACGGAAATAGAACTAGTTTATAAGTTTAAAAAATATATAATTATTAGCAACCCGCTACTGCTTCACACGGTTTTTGCGTCTTGACAAAATATTGAGATTCCTTTAATAAAACGGGTGTAAAGAGACTCTTATCTTAACGAAACCTTTTCAGGCGGTATTAAAGAAAACAAGTTTTAAATGTTAACTTAATTTTAAATACCCGCACGACCCCTAAACCGTTGCATGCACTCATAAACACAATGTTTTTCGTGCGTTACGTTGCGCACTACTGTAAACAGCGATTTTCACACCAATAAAAACTTAAAAAAAAAGCAAAGACACAGACTCCGAAATTAAAGTTATTTTTCACGATTTTAGTGTTTTTTTGGAAGTCGTTTTTTTTTTATTTTGTAAAAAAAAATATTTTTCACTTTTTAGTTGTGGTACCTACCCTACACAAATTCGAATACACTACCTGCTACGTAAATAACAGTGACGGAGTCAAACAATATATCGTCTACATACACTAAGTGGGAAAAATTCGTAATTATTGAAGCTAACTCGAAAACTACGCAAGCAAAATTAATAAAATTTATATGGGACCACCTCTGAAGCATGACCTACCAAACAAAAAAAGAATCATCAAAATCGATTCATAATTGACGGAGTAACCGCGCAACATACACACAAAAAAAAAAACACATGCAGACGAATTGAGAACCTCCTCCTTTTTGAAGAAGTCGGTTAAAAATAAAAGTCGTTTCCCAGCAATTATTTTTGTGCAATGTTGCTTAATTTGATGTAAATAATGCGTGGTTAACGGCTATGTGATGGGTTTTTTTACACCCTGTATGTAAGTTTAATATAAATGTAAAACACATCAACCTTCAGGAATAAATTCTCTAAATGTTGGTGAAAACCGCATTGAATCAAAATCCATTGCGTAGTTTATATTAACAACGCGGTCACACAGACAAACACGAAATGCGACTTTAATAATTAATAATAATAATTCAAATGATTATTTGATAATGTGTCTTGATTATGGTACGATCCATTAAGTAGTTAGATTTTTTTTTTTGCGAATTATCCGTGCTAACTTATAGGAATGTGATTTATTTTATTATTAATCCCGTTAGCCTTGTGAAGATGACTTTATCAACTTAAATATTGTCGTAAAGATTCTCCAGCATTTTCCCCACGTTAACATGAAAATATAGGTAAACTAGCTGCGCCCCGCGGTTTCACCCGCGTAAATCTTGATCCCGTTATTGTCCCAGTGGGCAGGGCAAATTGCTCGCAGAACAGATGGCCGATGGGGCCGAAAGGTTCTGGAGTGGCGCTCGCGTACCGGAAGACGTAACGTTGGAAGACCTTGTGGGGGACAAGGTGGACCGATGACCTGGTGAAGGCCGCAGGAATCCGCTGGATTGCCTTGATCCGTGCTTGGCCTATGTCCAGCAGCTGACGTCTTTCGGCTAAATGATTAATGATGATGATTTCTGGGCAAATGGTTGATCCCACAGCTGGGCAAAGCCTCGGGATACTCTATTTCCTCTCTCTGTCCAGATGTTCCAAGGACCAAGCTTCCTTGTTAAAGGAGTTCAGCTTATACCGCTATCTCCGTTTGGGCCTAGCGCTATGTCGTTGCCACAATATCTGTGTTCTGATACAGGCGTAAAGTCATCTCCTATTTAGTTCATCTGCGGGAAACAAAACACAGTTCACTTATTACTCACTTACTTATTTCACTTGTTCACTTATTTTCTTCAACTCACTCAATAATTTTTTTGACACTGAAAGTTTTCATTGGTTGAGTAATATCGTTGCGTGACCACAACACTTCCTAGATTTACTGTTTCCTTAATGATGAGGGCCATGACACGACCTTAAGAGAAGCCAGATAAGTTTTATGATTTGCTGTAAAATACAAATGTGTATAGTGACATTATTTTCAATTTTAATATGTAAATCAACGATTTACATTATGAATAAATGATTATTTGTAAGTAGCAGTTCCTAAGAAACATTGAACTTGAAAACGTTGAATTGGTTATGGTTTTAGAATTCTGCAAGTCGCGGTCTTTCATAAAAAAAACCAGATAAGTGCGAGTTGAACTCGCGTGGTAAGGGTTCTGTACGATAAATATGTTATCAACCATTTTTTTGTATCCCAAGAACAAACTTTCATTCCAACTGCAAATGTAAGTTTGTACGCACAATATTGGGAGATTAATTACCATGTTATTTTAAGACTATGATGATCATGATGTTTTATTAGATTATAGACTTCTTATAGCTTTTCCTGTAAACTATAAGTAAAGAACCATTCTATTATTTTTTCAAAATTTTAGGCTCAGTAGTTTCGGAGATAACGGTATTTTTTTTTCGATTTTTTTGAATACCTACTTATCTTCTTAAATATTTATTTTAAAATTATTAAACAAATGAGATCTTTACAATAAGTGCTTTCATTTGTTATGTCACACGGTACAGTTTGCAAAACAATTTTTTTTTAATTTTCCCATTTGCCTCCGACAAGTGAAAATTCATTTATTTACGTTACCATAACCGTGTTTGGGTCACAGAAATTCATAACGATGTGTACCGAATTTCAACTAAATTGGTCCAGTAGATTCGGAGCAAATTAGCTGTGACAGACGGACAGACAGACACACGAGTGACCGTTTTTTCAGAACCTATAAGGGTTTCGTTTTTCATTCAGACGTACAAACCCTCAAAAAAAAAAAAAAAGTTTTTTTTTTGCGTTACTAATGATACTCGGAAAGTTCATGGGTAATATAATGAAATATGTAAATTTCCTTCCTATAAAGTTCATTCATTACCTAAGTAGTTTCTCCAGTCACCAAATAACTTAACTGTTACCTTATTTTATCCTTTTATCGTTACCTACGTCAATTTCGCCGGTCATACAATTTTGTAGGAACTGAAAAAACCCACGATCAACTTTCTTGATTCACGCCGGTAAACTCAGAAAAAACATTCGCAATTCTTTGATACTTACCAATAATACAAAAAAACCTATAGTCACTACAACAATCTTTTATATTTAATATTTTATAGGTTTCATGGCAAATATTTTAGGCCGTTATTTTCGGCTTCGATTCGCCTTCGTCGATTCGCACGAATTTACTCGTCCGAAACGAGCGAATCGCCACTTTTAAATAATGTTATTTATTCTGAAAGTTAAGAAAAGTAGGTACACTAGGAACTATTTGCCAATAGTTTTTTCCTAACTTTATTGCATAGAATTTAAAATATGACAATTGCCTAATTCGTATTTCTGGAGTTGCCTAAATTAACGTCGTGCGAATCGCCTAAAGAAAAGTTACATTATTCAAAAGTATTCAGTTAGATTAAATTCGTGTGAATCGACCAATAAGCCTTATTTTCTAACAATATTATAATTATTGTATTAGATATATCTACTACAAAATAATAATAATATAGGAATGGCAACATTGACGTATTTAGGTACTTACGTATTATTGAAGATTCGTAATTATCCATTGTTACTATCCTTAGAAATAAAGTCATCGGTGTGTCTTGCTTAATTAATAAATAAAATATAAAATAAACGTTGATCGTACAAAAAAATTGAGCAGCTTTACTTGGCACAAGGTTTTCCTCACACATATTACAGGTACCTACGGAACAGCAATCGGTTAAGTCCCGGTTCGCACTTGGCAATTAAAAAAACTGGCCAAGTGCGAGTAGGACTCGCGCACGAAGGGTTCCGTACCATTATCTATAAAAACGGCAAAAAAATCACGTTTGTTATATGGGAGCCCCCTTAAATATTTATTTTATTCTGTTTTTTATTGTTATAGCGGCAACAGAAATACATCATCTGTGAAAATTTCAACTGTCTAGCTATCACGGTTCATGAGATACAGCCTGGTGACAGACGGACAGACAGACAGCGGAGTCTTAGTAATGGGGTTCCGTTTTACCCTTTGGGTACGGAACCCTAAAAAGGAGATGCTGTACAAGCGACCTTGCTACCGCGATCCGGTAGCGTCACCTCAATGAAAACTCCGTGCCCAGACGCCGCCATACTTTTTCCTGATTAGCCTTTGAGCCAAATAGTCGTGTCCCGACCGTGCGCAAGAGTCCGTCTCACAAATGAACTAAATACAACAGTGCTGTGTCGGAGTGTGTTATGCTAATTTAAGTCTTATTTTTTAAAGGTAAAGCTTCAAAATGTTAACGGGATGGCGATTGGCGTTATCGAAATGTAAGTATTTAATTACTTTCAAGTGATTTTTAAAATTATTTTATTTTGATGTTTATTTATTTGTTATTATTTTATTACTCTTTATTTATTTAAGCATCTACCTGATTTTAGAGAGTCAACAATTAACAATATAATTAACTCCAACCATAACATCAAAATATTAATAATAATACTTAATTAATATTGTTCACTTTTAATTACTTATTTCTTAAATAATGAATTTACATTTTTTTTTAAACACCTAAGCTATTGATAATTTCTAGCTAATGTATAAAAATGAGGAATTTTACATAACTTATTGATTTTTATTTGCTTTCAAAATACTTATTCTACGCTATAAACAAAAGCAATCTTTAGGCGCTCCCTCACCTGTAATGTTACAATGTAAGATTCTAATTTGAGCATTACTATATTACCATTATCTCGTTTTTCCTCACTCACTAATTTAATGTTCGAATCTGAACTGCTACAGTGCAGGCGAATGCTCAGGTGAGGGGCGCCTTAGGTACTGGTATAAAATAAATAGGTACGTAGAATAAATAGAACAGTAATATTTTTGTCTGACAACCAGTCTTACCCAGTTACTGGGTTGTGGAGGTCAGTAGGCAGTCGCTCCATGTAAAATACTGGTATTCAGCTGCATCCGGTTAGACTGGAAACCGACCCCATCATAGTTGGGAAAAGGCTAGGCAGATTGATTGATGAGAACATTGTATTTTGTTGAAAATTAAACTAGTAGCTACCTACATGTACTGGGACTAGTGTTTTTGAGCAAAAATTAGAACCTCAGCAATACTAAATCCTTGTACTTGTTGTTGATTCTCGTGGTTAATTCATAAAGGCTTCTAATAGCCTTTATGCTATTGAATTCAATTCAATGTCAGATTGTATTGACATCTTCATTGATTCTTACTAACTTGTTACTTATACTTTCTTTGACTCTTTGACTCATTGCTCTAGTGGTCGTTAGCGCTACTTCTGACCAGGTCCTGGTTTCGATTCCCAGGTCAGGAAAAGTGTTATTAGAGTTTTCCGTCTCAAATTTCTCAGTAGCAGTCCGGGCTCTGTATTTGTGCTCGGTTGATGGCAAAAGGCTCGCCCCCTATTACATAGACTGAAACATACTTAGCTGGTGAAATGTTGGAGTGCTAAGGTACATTTCTGTCCCTTTGATTACGTATTACAGGCGTGATGTTATGTTATGTAACTTGTTATTTCTTTTCAGTATTTATAATACCGCAGAGGTATGTCTTGGCTATCATGGCCCTGTTGGCCGTGGCCAATGCGTATACTATGCGAGTCTGTTTGAACCTGGCCATCACTCAGATGGTGAAGAAGCCACAGTCTGTGTCGACTGGAGATGAGTTTGACCCCCTCGTATGCAAAGAACGATACGGGGACGAAATTAATTCAACTGATATCAGGAGCTTCTATTCTGCGAAAGCTGATGAGGTGAGTAAAAAATTGTTATATATACAGAGTGTAACAAAAACCCTGGTCAATCCGTGAGGGTGTTGTTAAGAATCATACTGAGAGTAAAGGTATGTTTTTTTTTTTTTGAAAAACGAAAAAAAAACTCGCCACATTTTTCAATGGGGAATTCGTGGGCGGCCTTCGTTTAGTGGGTGTATAATAATATGTTATGGACCAAGTAATAAATACGGGCATTTTTCATAATGCCCGCGCATTATGAATAATGACAAGTTACTTTACTTAGGGCAAAATAACTAATTATAATTTGAACTTCCTTATTTATCACATTGCCTCGTCATTATAAATATTGCCGTGTGGTCTTTGGGCAATCTAATAATACACAGGTATTTAATTATGATAAAGTCATCATAGGCCAGTAGAGTGTCTATGAATGGAAATATTTTATATGAGATTTCAAATATTGATTCTACGTTTGAAATCAAAATAAAAGTAATAAAACCTGGTTTTAATTGTGCTGCCCCAAAGGTGACTAGCATAATAAAAAATGTCTGGTTGATTTGATTATTTCAATAGTTGTTATCATACTGCCCTCTCATATTGGGTATTTTTCAAACTGTCCGGGCATTTTTTATAATTCCCTAATAATCGCTTGGTCCATAGCATATACAAGTAACTAACTAACTAACTTATAACTAAATAAATAACTTATGATCTCTGTAGAAAATTTGCTAATTTATGATGACTGGGGTAACTTTGTTACTAAAATCGTGAATTTCAAATTAAAATGAATTTTTTTTTTTTTTTTTTTTTTTTTTCATGTTATTGCAGTACCTATGTGCCCCTTTCGGATCGAACAGGGTTTTTTTTCACATATTGTATAATAAAAATGAAATGATGTTCGTTGGTAAGCGCACTTGAGAACGACTGGACCGATTTGGCTGTTTATTATTTTAAACGTCCGAATCAGGTTATTTCAGAATGTAAAAAATTAAAAGATTTCGGGTGCATATCTGAATTTTGTATTAATTATTGCAATTTGGATAGGACAACGTCTGTCGGGACAGCAAGTTTTTATTAAAAAAAATACTTAAAGCATCTAGCCAGCAACTTTGTCCAACCTATATTCTCTAACACGTGGGAATTTCGAAAAATTCGAGCAGCATGGTAAAATGTGTGCATTGCATTACCTTTATAATAATAAATTCACAATTTATTATTGTTTATGAATAGATCTAACTAGCCGGTATTGTCCTACTGCATAGCTAAGATCTCTCTCTCCTTTTTCCATACAATTCTGTTTTCCGCTAATTCGAGCCAGACATGATATCAAAGTTTATGTAGGTATATGATCCTTTTAGCCGAAAGACGTCCACCGCTGGATATACGACTTCCCCTCCATCGCGCGATTGTTTGTTTGAATGCGCCCTTAGGCGCAAATCACGCGCATATTTCGTGAATGTTCATACACGCGCGCGGACACGCGCGAGGTTACGGATCCGAAATTTATCCGAAACGAGTCGGAGCACCCCGTTACTAACCACTTGATAGAAGCCATACATAATATTCATGAACCGAAAATATTTAGCGGTACCTACAAATAATTATTACATAGGTAGGTACACTAAGCCGCTCGACAGTGGTAACAAAACCAGCTGTAACTTATTTTCGTAACCGATAAGACTAAGGGTCAACTCACACCGAAAGAGCGGCGAAGGGTAGCGAAGCGCCGCGACCCGCTCGGTAGAGAAGGCGCGCGGATTGAATTCCCGCGGCGCCGCGGGCATCCGCGCGACTCGTTCGAGTTTCTCATGCGATAATAAGTATTATAGTAATGAAAATAAAGTTAAAATTCATATGACACTGAAACTGCGCTCCGCTTCGCTGCGCTTCGACGCTCTTTTGGTGTGAGTTGAGCCTAAGGGTCAGCTGACCGCGACGTGCAGTGACGCGACGCTGCACACGCTTTTTAACAATTACCAAACTTGACACGTGTCAAAGTACGCTAAGTAAGATGCGCGGTGCTGCGCAGCGCGTGCACCTTATTGTGTAGGTAGTGAGTAAATAAATTCGATATTGTATCGGATCATAAATGCGCGTCGCTTCGCGTCTCGGTGTGTACTGACCCGTATTGGTTTCATTTTGACAGTTCAATAACATTCATTGCGTTATTTACGTTGTAGAGCAGATTTTTTTTTCGAACTTATGAAGCAATAATTATTAGACTTTTGTTTCATACCGATTCCAATTTTGATTGATCGTGTATCGTGTAATTCGTGTATTACGCAATTAGGGTGCTGTATAAGCTTTCCTCTAATTTTATTGAAACTCCGCACTACGCTAGGCCAGCTCAAGGTAAAAGGGTGCGGTCGACTGTATCTACTGCCGGATTCAAAAGTTTATTAAACTTATAAAAGTGATCTTTGTCGCCCCGCAGCAAGTTGCTACTTATCAATTTTTGTTGAGGATATGTGAACTGTAATCATTTGTATTTCATCTTTAAATTTGTTGTTTTTATCTAGTTAATATATATAGTAATATATATATCAACAATATAATATATATATATATGTCTTAAAAACAAACACGAAACAGACACGTGTGAAAACGTGTTTTGCGTTTTGCAGAAGTACTTACTGAATGTCAAACTCATGGACCGCATTAGAAACTCTAATAGGACTTTGTTCCTAACCATAAATAGTTGATGCTGATAGCGTAAAATAGAACTGTGCTGGGTATTTTATCAGTCTGTTGTATGTCGGTAGAGCAATGGGAAAAAATTACTATCTACTTAGTGGAAAATGTTAATTGAAAAGAAAATGTTGAAACTTTTGGAAAAGCGGCAGAAAATGACAACGGCATAAGCTTGACTCCTTTTTAAAAGATTCGCTGGCAGTCGCAGTAGTCCGGCGGGGAAATATTATTTTTATTTTATTAATTTTTTTTAATACTTTATGCACAAGTAAAACCAAAAATACTATACAATGGCGGACTTAATGCCTGAGGCATTTTCTACCAGTCAACCTTTTTAATTGCGTAACACTCACAATCTCAATCAAATCAAAAATCATATCAAACTAGGCGGAGAATCAGTCATTTTGACGTTTGAAAACGTCAAAATTACTTAAGACAGTCCGCCAAAACGCCCAGTCGCCCACCCTTCAGCTCTTCCTAGTGCTTTAGCTGGGAAGAAGAAGTGGCGCAACAAACTCCCCAGCAGCAAAGCTGTCTTTTCAGTTAGAAAAACTTGATAGATACAATAGTATGAAAAATTATTTACTTTACGCAACACAAAACATTAGGTACTTTAAATTATTTGCCATTAAGTCAACTAGCACACGCCATAAACCACACGAAAAACATAGAATTAATTGTCATCGTATTTATAATAAAACTCTTTTCAAATAAGTTCTAAATTGTTGAGGAAACTGTTAAGAAAAACTTGGTGAATACGTTTATTTAAAACGAAAAAATCTAAGTAAACAGTGACTTTTTCCTTATTTAAAATCGATTTGTTACAATTATTTTTTGTTCAACTTTTTTCGTCCAGTTGACGTAAATTACGTTAGTCGCAGAGTCGCAGACAATGAGGAAACGTCAACATAATCAGCAGATTTATATTATCACCGTCTAAGCCTTTATCAAGTAGGTTACGGTCGGCTTTTACTTTAGCCTAGAGCTGATTTTAGTACAATTAAAAGATTTAGTCTGCGAAACAAACGGTCCTTAAACTTTAAGGCGTGTACGCACGAACGAACAGAACATGGTGAACGCGAGCATCGAACACGGAACATTTGATTCGTACGTGTGGACGTAAATTAGCAAAGAGAACACGAACACAGTTACCTACTGTTCGACTCTTCGAATTATTATTTACAGACTAAAGAACCAATTGAAATGATAATATTATGACAATGATGTTTATCTAAAGTAAACTGTCATCTGATAATATCCTTAGGAGGAAGAGGAGTTAGATAAATGATATATTATTATCATCTTAAGATTATTGTCTCGAGCGTAGTACTTATGTTGTTTACGATTTAGATTATGAGAGCATTTTGAATTCAGCGTAATATCTAGTATTTTTCGCACTGCAATGATACGTCTTTTCTTTTTACCCGACTACGGCGAAGAAAAAAGGAGGTTTATGATTTTGACCGTTATGTATGTATGTATGTATGTTCATCTGTTCCCTCCTATCTTCTAAACCACTCCTCACAATTTGACAGATGAGGTATCTTTGGAAGCGTCTTGATCGTCCGCTGGTTATAGGATATGTGACGTCACATTAAATTAAAAATGACACCCTCTAGAGGACACAAAGGAAGGAACTAAAAAAAAAATGTTTAATCGTACCATGTTGGATATCAAATGAAAGGGCTTAATGAGCACATTTCAAAAATATATACAATGTAACCCCAAAAAAAAAAACAAAAAATTAAGTAATAAAAACTAAAACCCAACTACGACTAAAAAGGTATAAACAAAACACCGCAGACAGACAAATTAAAAATCCGGAGTCACACGTAATCTGTTCGATTTATGCCCTAACACGTGTGACTCCGGATTTTTAATTTGTCTGTCTGCGGTGTCTTGTTTAACTAAAACCCAACTACGACTAAAAAGGTATAAACCTTTTTAGTCGTAGTTGGGTTTTAGTTTTTATTACTTATTATCTGCTGACTTGAGAGTGATTAAAGATCAGTAGTGATATTTTGTAAAAATCACCCTGTGAAAACTTATGTGAAGTGAGCTGTCACTCCACCTGACGCTAAGGATTGGCAGCTCACTTCACCTAAGTTTTCACGGTGAGGTGTTTACAGAATATACCAGCCGGTCTCTCTCCGGTAGTGTCGGATTATGTGCCATCCTACCGGACTATGAGAGTGAGGGAAGAGACATTGAAAAAGGCCTCCCAAGCTTCTTATGCTTTCCAGCATTACCTCGAACCAGCCTTTTCATTAGATATACGTCGGTCTATCTAGAAAAAATAAAAATATCAAATCGAATAATTTATTTGCTTGAATATGAGGGGATACATTATTATTATAAAGGAGGAGGAGCTCGTGGCTAAGTAATAGCAGCCGCACGGGTCGATCCATCAGGTTAAGCTACGCTTGCCGGGGTTGGTCCGTGGATGGGTGACCATTTTCACATATCGAGACTCCTCCGTGCCTCGGAAAGCACGTTAAGCCGTTGGTCCCGGCTGTCATTAGTAGATCTTTGACAGTCGTTACGAATCGTCAGAAGCCCGAAAGTCTGACAACCAGTCTAACCAAGGGGTATCGTATTACCCAGTTACTGGGTTGTGGAGGTCAGATAGGCAGTCGCTTACCCAGTTACTGGGTTGTGGAGGTCAGATAGGCAGTCGCTCCATGTAAAATAATGGTATTCAGCTGCATCCGGTCAGACTGGAAGCCGACCCCAACATAGTTGGGAAAAGGCTAGGCAGATTTTATTTTGACATTATTATTATAAAAAAAGTTCTGTAAGCCATATCCTACCTTAACAGGTGTGCAAATATCTACTAGCCGATGCCCGCGGCTTCGCCCGCGTGGATGTCGGTTATTATATACTAAAACCTTCCTCGAGAACCACCATTGGTGAAAACAGCATGAAAATCAGTGCTGTAGTTTTTGAGTTTATCGCGAACATAACGACAGACAGACGCGGCGGAGGACTTTGTTTTATAATAATATGTAAGGATAATAAAAATATGTCTCATTTAACATTACTTTATCTATTACAAATAATAATAGTGTAGGTAAACCGCAAACTAAATCATATACGGTTCCGACCACTTCGTAAAATTAATAGGAAGGTATATTTACAGAACATAATGTAGGTATGTCACGTGAAGCATTTATTGGTTCGAGAAGGAAATGAATTATTAAAGAGTTTCCGAAAAACGTTTGTCAAAACAAACAGTATATTGCATTCATTTCATGTATTTGTTCAGGTGAATCATAAGTTCAAAACGCAATAGAAGTCAAAATCGGTTGAACGGACTTTAAAAAAGGTTTATTTAAATGTCTAATCTTATTTCAAACGGAGTATAGGTGCTTAACAAAAGTGATTGGAAAATCGAGATTTCGCATGCAAGTGTGGTCTCGAGATTGGCCTTTCGTGATTTCGACTACTAGGTACCTATTTGAAATAAGGTGCTTATAAAAATAAAATAAATCTTAATTCTAGTTAAATTTAAAAATGCATCAAGATACTTAGTGTTATCGTGATAAATTGTGTTAAATTAAAAAGCATTAATCGAATCTCGAAATAAAAAAAAAGATAATTATTATTGAAAATGGCTTCTCAAGAACCTTTTGCTAACTGGTAAGTCGCGCGCGCTCACTCCTCAAAATCTCGAAGAAAGATTTCGAACGAGATTGTGTTTCCACAAGATTCAATCTCGAAGAAAGGCGAGCGATTGCTTTCCCTAGTAGGTACCTATAAAGTTAAGCGCACATTAGAGCCGCATCGGCTTGCAGCGCAACGCATTCCAGGTAGAAAAAAGCGTGATGCAGCCCGGCTCTAGTGTGCGATGGTTCAAACCGAATGTTCGAAAGTGATGTGGGAGGATTTTCGCGTTGCGTGCTGTCAGGTCAAATGGCGTGAGCCTTGAAATCGTATTTTTCTTCAACTCTCAAGTTAGTTTAGGTGCAAGTTTTACAGTCACGAGCAAAAATATGTATACTCTCAGCAAAATTCAATAACGATTTTCTCGGGGAATAGCGATTGCAACTTTGAGATGATACATATTTCATAATAAAAGGGGTTCCAAAATCAAAGTATTTTCGTTATAACATAGAATTACAATCAATACAGTAGGAGAAAATCCCTTTTATAAGTTGCTAAGTGTATACATGTTAGTGCTTGTGACTGTACATGTCAGCACACGAGTAGGACATCCCTACCTAAATAGATAACATAACATCACGCCTTGTTTCACCGAAGGGTAGAGCAGAGGTATACCTGTAGTACACCCACATTTCGCCACAGTTAATTTTGTAAATCTCATGTGCTTGGGCGACCCTTTTGCTATCAACCGGGCTGCTACTGAGAAATTCCTGTCGGGGAAACCCAATAATTTTTTGTCCGACTTGTGACTCGAACCCAGGACCTCGTGCTTAGCAGTAGCGACCAAGACCAATGAGGCAGTCTAAATAGATAACATAAAGTATTTATGTAACTATGACGAACAAAATGAGCTATTATGCCACACGTGCCACCACACCTACAATAACAAAAGTCAATCTGTCTCTAAGCTCTGGACAATTATTTAAATAGTGCCAGCTGATAATGATACACCGTTATTTAATAATCTTTAACACCTATTATGATAACAATTACTACAATTTACAGTCAGAGTAATTAATCGTTAAGCAAATTGATAGTTTACGTCTGTTTGCCGTGGAAAGGCTAGTGCAGATTGGGGCAAACGCATTGCAAAAATCCTCCTTCATCACTTTCGTCCATTTTCTATGAACCAACACACACTACAGGCGGGACGCACCGCAGTTCTTGTATGAAAATGCGTTGCGCTGCGCTGTTGTATTGCTTAGCTTTATAGCCATTTTATACAACTGTCAAAAGAATGACAGTTGGGATTTGAATATACAGGCAGTTTACAGGTAAATTGCGTTTCATATTTGCCGTAATGTTAGCTGCACTGTTAAATTTAAAAACCGGCCAAGTTTATTTCGTACCTTGCACAATGAAGGGTTCC
The DNA here is from genome assembly GCA_948473465.1 of Lithophane ornitopus. Classification (NCBI taxonomy): domain Eukaryota; kingdom Metazoa; phylum Arthropoda; class Insecta; order Lepidoptera; family Noctuidae; genus Lithophane; species Lithophane ornitopus. The sequence goes on along the minus strand of OX419622.1, from coordinate 10,888,190 downwards.
GTAGTTGGGATGAATTTATAAAACAAACTTAACATTGTCGTTGAAAAAAGTTGTTCTCCGATACAGAATGTATGGGAGAACATAACCGAGAGAACAAAACCCGACCATTTAGCTGGCAGAGGGGGGGGGGACACTTGGCTCTAACAAAAGTTGGCACTTTAAAGCGTAATATTCCGCAAACGGATCCCTGAATCCAAAAATGGTTTTAACAGACTCACATTATTTTAAAACGACGTTTCCAACGATATTCTCCACACCATGGGATTGACGAGAAAAAATAAACCATCCCCACTTTACGTGTAGGGGAAGTACCCTAAAAAAAACATTTTTTACGATTTTTACTACTTTGTCGGCGTCCTTTATATGTATATCCATACCAAATTACAGCTATCTAGTACCAACGGTCTCTGAGCTAAGCCGCGGACAGACGGCCACGGCGAAACTATATGGGTTCCTTGTTGACTACGGAACCCTAAAAACGGACCTATTAGGTAGCGCCGTAGCGGCGACGTAGCGTATTTGTCTTATTTTTCGGTCGGTCGTATATTTGATGGTAGATTTTAAACAATTATTATTTACTAGCTGTTGCCCGCAACTTCGTCTGCAATCCAGCATGAAACGTAGCCTATGTCCTTCTCAGGGTCATGGCTACACATGTGCCAAATTTCATCCAAATCCGTTCAGCCGTTTTAGCGTGGCGGAGTAATAAAAAAAACTAACTTTCGCATTTAGAATACATACTACCTTCCACCCGCGGCTTCGCCCGCGTGGTATGTCGTTATAAAGCACCCTATGTCCTTCCAAGATGCCATCTATCTCCTTGCCAAATTTTATCAAAATCTGTTCAGTGGTTTTGGTAACATACAGACAGACAGATAGACAGACAGAGTTACTTTCGAATTTATAATATTAATATGGAAGTATGGATTAGGACCCTGAATTTACTATTTATTTTAACAGGAGATTCTGTTTGAATGGAGTGAAGCTACCCAGGGATTGCTGTTGGGGTCTTTCTACTACGGCTATGTTTTGACCCATATTCCTGGAGGGATGTTGGCTGAAAGATTCGGTGGTAAATGGGTGCTCGGCTTTGGACTTCTGTCGACCGCTGTTTGTACCTTCATTACGCCAATAACGGTCAAGATGGGAGGAGCCACTGCACTGTTCACATTGAGAGTTATTGAAGGTTTTGGAGAGGTGAGTGAAATATTATATTGTTTAATATTTGATTTAATTACGACATACAAGGTTAGCTGAGATACTACACATTTTGACACACACACACACATGAAAAATTTGTCACACAAAAACCTCCAATATATTATTATAGGTATAAGGTGAGGTACATGATACCCGCTGTGGTAGGTTAGGTTGGAACCATTTTAGCGTTTTTAATACGTCAATAATCAAATAAACTTGCAAAAAGATTCTCAAGCTAGGCAACTTCGACATTCTTACAATAATTCTAGAGCGTTGAGTGAGTCGGGTTGGCGCCGCAAGGCCGAAATAGGCCGAAAGTCAGACCTTTTTCTAGACTCATTTTGACAGCTGTCAGTCGAAGGGTTAAGAAAATCTCCCGTGGGATAAACAGGCTCTTGAATAAAAAAATACATTCTGCTTAAGAGGTATTATGTGACTTTGTAATGGTTCGTCCATTACAAAGTGACATTAATGTTTTGAGCATAATTTTTTTTTCTTTTTTTAATTTGGCTGTCATGGTGACATGTCGACAGAAGTGAACTGATATTAGCGCCATCTATATTCTATAGCCCAGCACTACGCAAATCCATAAGTTTATCCCCACCAAAAATAGCTCAACGTGCCTAAAGAAGTTTTCATTTCAAAAACTTCTTGTTTTATAAGTGAACCTCTTTAAGTCAATGGTTTAGCATACAAGGATGTGTTGGAGACGTAATATTTGAATCGCAATACGAGTACCTATTGTAAAAGGAAATCCCCTACACAAGTGTCTCAAACCAATAACAGCAATGGTGTATATTATTAATGGTTCCTGAATAGGGTATTAACACCATAATTTGTTTGTGTTTTTGTTAAATATAATATATACCTAAATCAATAATGTTTAACCTATGGTATGCCGGAACGTGGATCTCGTTGAGAAACAATGGATTTTTAATTGTGTCTGTAATTACGGCATACGACGGGTTAAGACTAATTTCCTTCAGATGATTATGTTTTAATCTTAAAATCTTAAGTACCTACCTAATTTTTAAGCTGGTTTCTATCTGTTTTTTCTACTTAGTTATTAATTTTATAGTGCTTGTGGCACAATTATTACGTTTATGGGGCATGCTGTGCTAGCCAATAAGAAATAGTTACATTAACCTTAGATTTTAATAAAACATTATTTTATCATTTTTACAGTGTAAACAAGCCATTATAGAATTATAAAAATAAATAAAATAATACCATCATAGTATTAAGACGTAAATCAATAAATTAATTAATTAATTTGAGATGTGGTATCTTAATAACTTGTTTTTGACAGCTATCTAGGAAAATAATCTATAGAAATCTATTTAAGCAACATAAAAAAAACCGGCCAAATGTTCCACCAAAACTAATATTATGGTCTTATTATAAAATGGGATCTATCATTTGTATACGTGTCATTGATGACTGCAGCATTGTTAGGTTAGATTATAACCCAATGTTATAGAAACATTTATTACTCAACATTACGTACCTACAAGCCCCACAACGAAGTAAGGGATTAATTACTATAGGCCAGTCAAAACTTTACTGTTTCATTTATTTGTCCTAATTACTATTTCATGTTCAAATTAGATGTTCGAGATAAAAAAAAAAATGCGAATTCTCTTTGTCCCATAGTAAAATTTGTTTATATTTGATGTGTAGGTAGAACACTCCCCGTATCTTTTGTCGATGGTTTTCAAAGTCACCGTGTATTAGGTACGAGAGTGCGCGCAAGATAAATCTGCGCACGACTGGTGGCACCTGGCGTGCTTGATTCTACAATAATATAATATTTAAAGTATTCATAATTTAATCTTAATATTATTAATCTTATATTAATTAATTATATATTTCTATACTTCATTTGACCTTACATAAACCACAAGACGGTGACATACGATTAGTTCCGATTTCAGCCGCGCGCAGATTAATCTTGCGTGCAGTCAACCTTTATAATCATCTCCTGCATTCTTTTTTATTTCCACAGCCCACTAAAAACTGGAAACTTTACTATAACGAACTAATTTTCCCCAGGGTCCCACAATGCCAGCTCTAATGGCCATGCTGTCGAAATGGGCCCCCAAAGCAGAGCGAGCACGTATCGGGGCCATCGTTTTCGGAGGCGCACAGATAGGAAACATTGCTGGATCATACTTTTCCGGTCTTATCATGCATAACGGAAGTTGGGAAAATGTATTTTACATGTTTGGAGGACTCGGCCTGGTGTGGTTCCTGTTATGGGTGAGTTTCATAATTATTATAACTTTAGAAGGTCAAATTAGATGAATTAGCGAAACTTCAGACTACAGATAAAAACAAAAGAGTGTGATAAGGTAGGACGCCCTCAGGCTAGGTGGAGCGACGATATACGCTGCAGGGCGTTAGAGTGGAGAGTCCAGTCGCTGTAGGCTTATATGATGATGATGATAATTGATGTTTTAATATCGGTCTGTGAAGTTTTGCCAGTCAATTTAATTTGACCCTGTTTTTTTAATCCTTTGACGTAAATGTGGTTATGGCAGTCGATGACTGCAACACCAGGAAAAAACAAATGAAAAAAGCCACTATCAGCACTCATTCTTTTAAAAACAAAGCACAGGGATGACGTTGATGGTAGAATTTACTTCATCCTTACTATTAAATGACCATGATATTTGTATATGTCGCAGTAAGATGGTTGAAACCGTGATATACTTATATCCCTAGGGATATGGCTATATACCGTAATATAGTTATATGAAAGCGGTTCATAACCGCAGCCGTAACATATGGCTTTACAGAATTATAATAAGTCTGTAAAGCCATATGTGTTACGGCCATCATATTTAGATTTATACACAATTTTTCAAACTTTTCGCGAATTTCGCGATTAACTTACCGCATACCTACCCCTAAAGTGTCCCATCGTTCGAAAAAATATCGAAAATAAAATTATAATTATTTGAACATGCTGTCAACAATTCAACATTTAACACAATTTCTCATAAAAAACCGGGTAAAAAACTTTTTCATTGTAATTGGTTAACACAATCGTATTACATGGGCAATATCTGTCGAAGTGCAGTGTCGGCCTGATCTTTTTTATCGATTCGGTTTCCAATTTGTTTCCAATCTAGTGGCGTTTTATTTTACGGTATTGGACACTTTTATTTTCCAGTCAAACCTTTGCATGTTTCGGCTGGAAACTTTTTCAGTTATCAAAATAGTGCACGGTTATTGGAAAATGGTTGAGTTTGGTTAGCTTTTGTTGTGTAATATTCTGGGGGCTTAAAACAGTCACTTTGGCAGAATCAAACTAGGATAAATATTATGAATCATCGTAAAATGTCACAAACTGACAATTCATAATATGATCTGCGTGCGATTCATATTATGAAATAATTCATCTGTTTGACAATTTTCTATGGAGATTCGTAAAATGGTCCCCATAATATGAATTGCTTTTGTGTCAAACGAGAGGAATTGCTAATGGCAGCTGGAAATTCAGGAAATGAAATGCTTTTAGAAGAATTGCTAATGTTACCGTTTTAGGCCCACTGTTATTTTGACAGTTAGAATATCGAAATGGTACTTTGCGTTTATTTTCATAACAAGAAGCACTATAAACGCGCAACGTAAGCGTTACTTAAATACGAACGATTTTTTTGTCGAAAATGCAATTATATCCTGTAGCATTATGCTTTAAATTTTTGCAACAATCACAATTAGTATCATATATTTATGAACAAATAATGTATCAGAGCAGTGGTGGCCCAGAGGTAACGGGCTGCCACTTACGAGTGTACGTCGTGGGTTCGAACCATGCCAGGAGCTTTCATTTGTGTAAAATTATTTCATAATTACTACTCTCGAAACGGTGTATTTAGTGACTATTGTTTAATATGCTATTATGAATAAAGTCTTAAAACTAAGGCAGTAAATACCTATTATGTTTAAAAACAGTTTTTTTTTAAAATCATTTTTCATATGCAAATTGCGAAAATCTTAAGAAAATTTGAATTTCGCGGACTTAAGGCATACTAAATTTCGCGGACTTAAGGACTAAATTAATACTAAAGCTTATCTTTTTTTCTTTTAGTCTGTACTATGCTACAGTACTCCGAACACACACCCCTACATATCAGACAGTGAAAAGAAGTTCCTGAACCAGAATGTAGATGCTTTGATCCACACTTATTCGAAGAAGTTGGATCCCATCCCGTGGAAGGCGTTGCTCCGATCTGTGCCTCTGTGGGCCTTGATTATCGCCGGTGTAAGTAATTTCATGTTATAATTATTTTTTTTTACTTTATTACTCTTAGGTCCAATTGGACCACAAGTCACTAAATGAAAAATGTCTTTCTATTTCTGTTCTACGACAGAAACAAAATTATGTGCGTTCTAAAGTGTCGTTCATAATGATGAGTACAATGACCCCGTAAGAGATTTCATGTATGAAAAGAGATATAATACATGTATTTAGTGATTTTTGATGCAGGGGAGCCTTATTGAATAATTGCTTCTGATTTTATAAGATAATTAATAACTTCATATTAAAAACTTTGCAAAAAATTATATAGAAAAACAAAGAAAGAAATAATATATATTCTGCACAAACAAAACGTAAATTACAAAAAATAAACTCAAAATACATAGGTACATAGAGCAGCCAAAAGCCTCTTATTGAAGTAAAGTAAGTTGTGTAGTGTAGTTTGTCATACGTTAGTAAACCTAACCTATCTATGATGTATAGTTATGAAAATCCCTACTACAGGCTCAACATAAATGTGGAAAGCTTACATTAGTGATTTACCCACAAATAGTCCATCAGTAACTATAAAAACTGATAGTTGAGTGATAAATTGCATGCCACGAACATAAAACTGTGTAACTGTCTATTGTCAACTTCTTATTTCATTTATATCTACGTCTATTTGTACAGATTTTATTATCACCATAAACTTGTAGCATTTCATTATAAAATATCGATTTACCATGAACCAAATTGAATGTTAGGAAGTGTAAAAAAATGTGTGTATTACCAAATATTTAAATCGCTCGATTTTTATAGGCAGGCGAAAAACTATCTCTACTAAGAAATGTGAGCTCACACCTTGTTAAATAGCGTTACTGTGACAATCAAGTCAAGTCACTGCATCATTGTGTGTCAGAGGTGTCAAAACAAAATAGAAGCGCGACTATCTTTTGACGCGGGCGAATTTAACGATTTAAATCTTCGAGCTACACGCGCAAGCGACACGTGTCTTGCGATAGCGGCTGCGGTGTATTACCAAAAAATTAAATCGCTAGATTTTTATAGGCACGCGAAAATCTATCTCTTCTAAGAAAAGTGAGCTCAACTATTGTTAAATTGCGTTACTGTGACAATAAAGTCAAGTAGTCAAGTCACTGCATCATTGTGTGTTAGAGGTGTCAAAACGAAATAGAAGTGCGACTATTTTTGACGCGGGCGAATTTAACGATTTAAATCTTTGTGGATTACCCCGTGGCCACGAGCTACAGGCTCAAGCGATGCGTGTCTTGCGATAGCGGCTACGGTGAAAACAAAAGAAATTACTTGTTTAGACCATGCCATGGGTCACGTCGACGCAACTAGCGGAGCGACTGACGAAAAGGTCGCGTCGCGAGTCGCTCAGCTCGAGACCGTGATCGGGGCCTTATAAAAACATGTGATTTTTATCAACAGATTGGACACGATTGGGGCTATTTCACAATGATCACTGACCTCCCTAAGTACATGACAGATGTTCTGAAGTTTAACATAAAGTCTACCGGTCTGCTGTCAGCCTTGCCGTATGTGGCGATGTGGATTGCTTCCTTCTTCTTCGGCTTATTGTGTGACTTCTGTGTAAAGAGAGGAATACACAGTATCAGAACTGCCAGGAAACTTTACACTACCATCGGTAAGTCACGAATGTAGCTATGACTGCTAAAAGCCAACAATTATAGATGAGAAAAGGACCCCTTTTTAAATTATTAAAACTGGTCTATAAAATGCATTTATAATAATTATAATCTATACTTAGTCCTTGACGACTCTTATCACAAGAAAATTAAACTGTATCCTATTTGAAAACTCAATACACAATGTATCAGCAGCTAGCTTAACAAAATCAAAAATAAATTCTATAAAGACTACTTTCGTTTAAGTAACTCCGAGTCAACGAAACAGTCTGGCTTTTACGGAGAATTTACTAAAAGAAAAACACTAAACACTTTATCCGACTCGGGTATCGAACCTAGGACCCCTAGTTCCTGGGTTGCGGGAAAGTCCGAAAGGAATACCGGGACCCTTGGCAACAGGCAACTGAAGGAACACGGGTGGGTTTTAGTGAGTAAGTCTGACACGCCCTCCCGCTCCACCCAGAGCGGGAGAAGTCATTTGATGATTTCCCACCCTCAAAAAAAAGGACCCCTAGTTCAACAGATGCACTTGCGACAACAAAGGTCGTCAATATAACAGCCTGTTCATCATTTCTTTCTGTTCGTAGCGGCCACTGGTCCTGGTATCTGCATCATCATGGCCTCCTACTCCGGCTGCGACACGACCCTGGCCGTCTTCTGGTTCATATTCGCCATGACCCTCATGGGAGCCTACTACAGCGGTATGAAGATCAACCCACTGGATATCACACCGAACTACGCAGGAACTACTACAGCCATGGTGAATGGTATTGCAGCAATTTCGGGCATCATTTCCCCGTATCTCATAGGGCTATTAACGCCAGATGTAAGTTGAAACTTTTAATTATCTAATTTTTTGGCTTTGGCTGACAAATTCATGTTTATCTAATACTAGTAATACTACTACTCGTAGGAATATCGGGTTAGAAGGTATCCTATGTCCTTCACCAGGTCCTTCGCCATTCAGCTGTTTTAGCGTGAAAGCGTGAAAAACTCACTTTCGCATTTATAATATTAAAGTTAGGATTAGGATAGGTAGGTACACTGACTGGTACAAGCCGCATTTATCAGAATGGACAATCTATAATAAGGTTATTGTAGGTACTTATTGAATCAAAGTATGAAGATTTACGAAACTCTACAATATGCATTATGATAACGGGTTTTCGATAAAAGTAATTAGGCTAACTGTGAAATATAAATAAACAAACATATCAAGTACCTAGTTAATCTAACTTGCGTAAAGTTAAATGACATAGATCCGATAAACAATTTCGTAGCATTCTTATCATTATAACTCTTCAGTTTATCAGTTAAACCTGTTCTTCCACCTGTCATCGTTGACATTTATACTAAAATATTATAACGAAGTAAAAAAGGCTGTGACGTAATTCGTCTGAAGAGCGTTACGGGTTTTTTGACAGCTTGAGATGTCCACTTGAATCTTTGTTGAGTTTTAAGAAGCTTGGTAGGAACTTACTGAAACTTCTTCCAAGTTAAGGAAACAAAATCTTCCTTTATAAGATACTAGCTGCGCCCCGCGGTTTCACCCGCGTCAGTCTCGATCCCGTGGGAATATCGGGATAAAAAGTATCCTATGTGTTAATCCAGGTTATAAACTATCTGTTTGCCAAATTTCATCCAAATCCATTCAGACATTTTTGCGTGATTGAGTAACAAACACACAAACACACAAACTTTCACATTTATAATATTAGTAGGATAGTAGGACTAGTAGGATAGAAAATGCCTTACGGAAAAATCCACAAATGAGGACATGGTACCTGATGTAGTACAAGATAGTTGTAAGTCAAAGGATCCTGCCCATTTTAACTAAGGTGCTTCCAGACAGTGGGTACTTCGAATGGTAAACCACACTGGTGACGCATGCCTCAGGCTGCGGCAACTGACATTTGCGCCACACTATCTGCAGATGCACCTCTAGAAGCTCCATAACCCTCAGCTAAAACGATGGTTCATACTTTTCTAATAATAACTTGTCTTTTCTCTACTTTACAGTCAACACTGAAACAATGGCGAGTAGCATTCTGGGTCTGCTTAGGAGTTCTAGTCTTCACAAACGTAGTATACATCCTCTTCGCGAGAGGAGAACAGTTATGGTGGGATGACGTCAAGGCTCATGGGTACCCAGATGGCTGGGCCCATGGCGACCTGCCAGTCAGACCCGCGGACTCAGAAGGAGAGAAAAAAGAAAAGAGTGAGAAAGAGAAAAAATAAACCGACTGTTAATGTAAACGTAATGTTCTGTAAATATTGTATTTAGGCTAATTTTATTATTTATGAATAAGATTATTTAATTAACATATTTGTCTTGTTTTATTTGCTGTTTGAAGAATTTTAAGACAAATGTGAGTATGCCAGACAGCTTAGGCAAAATGACATTCTATCAGTTGTCACGATGGTGGAAAAATCAAAATTAGATAGATAGATAGAATACTCTTTATTATGTACACCATAAAAAATAAAGATATAAATGTAGAAATTTAACATAGGGTGACACAATGGGCGGTCTTATCGCTAAAAGCAATCTCGATCGATCAAAATTGTATTGGATTAAAGAAAGAAAGAAAGACAAATCATTTATTTGCGGTAAACATGACGCAAAAAGAAAATGAACACAAAGAAAAAAAATAAGAAAAGGTTGGGGGAAACATGCGTCACATCCACGGAAAGCGGCTATCGCTCAGCATTACCTTGTCTTAACATAATTATGTTACCGAAAAGCTTATGTCAATCCTGTTGAAAGTCGTTGTAGAAGTACGAAAGCGATGCCCTCAGGTTTTTTACTTTCAAACCAAGGTTTTTCTTTACACATGGTTTAAACCTCTACCAGCCAGAGCCACAGCCAGAGCCAGTTTTCGTAATAAGACCATAACTCTGTTCTTTATTAAAAACTGACAAATCATACATATTAAGGCTCGTGCAAAGGTTGTCGTTGTCGACAAAGGTACCGCTGCCTGTCGCGCCCGCGATTTCACGTCTGTTTCTACGAGCCTTTAAAGTTGATAATGATGACAGTTTTGTATTAAATACTTTACCCATGGAATTACACAACATAACATAACACTTTGCGGACAAATTGTGGCCCCAAATAGCACAGAACTGGTACCCTGAGACAGTAAGGCTAAGAAGTCACAGAGCGGTTTTCAACCACGCCCGCCGCGTCTCCGGGCCCGCAGCAGTTTTTAGCCTGAGGCGGGATCGCGTAGGAGATGGCGGGATGAGCTGGATAGGTTCCATCAAACTTGGAAGGAGGACGCGCGGACTCGCGAACGATGGAAGAAGTGGAGGGAGGCCTTTGCCCAGGAGAGGGACAGCGGAGCCCAGGAAAAAAAAAAATAACTTAACATCACGCCTGTACCTATTCAAAATCGAAAATGAAAAACTGTCTCGCTGTAGATTGTAGATTCGAATGAAATAATTGTTAGTAGGTACCTGAACGACATCAGATACAATAATAATTTACTGCAATATAACCATGCATGAAACCTTTAATTAGCGCCAAAACTTGAAAATTATCTAAGATTCAGAATTCACGTTAAGTAGGCGTGTGGCAATTTCTCGGAGCTCATAGAAGTGTCACAAATGTGGACGCAGCTTTAGATTTCTTTAAAACAGGAAAAGAGGACAGATGACATGGCAAAAGCTTGCAATTTTTTACAATCAACAACCACATTAAAAATATATATAACTACCTATATAAAACTTAGTAGGTATCCTCACTCGACTTGTCGGGTCAATTTAGTAGGCGTAACGTATTCAGAAGATATAAGAGTTACGCGAGAGAAGAAAGAAAGTGAAAGGAAAGTCTGAAAGTGGCACCGGTGACTGAAAAGTTGTGCGGAAATCGGTTGTCATGGTATGGGCACGTGATGCGAAGGAATGAGGAAAATGTTGTGAGGAAAGTTTTGGGTATGAATGTCGATGGCTATAATAGTAGTGGAAGACCAAAGAAACGATGGATGGACTGTGTGAAACATGATATGGCTAGAAAGGGGGTGACTACCGAGATGACGGCTAATAGAGAAGTATGGAAGAAAGGGACATGTTGCGCCGACCCCAAATGAATTGGGATAAGGGCAGGAGAATGATGATGAAGAGTTATGCGATATAAAGAGAGACAACTTCTAGGTGAATGTAACTGTAGCTCTGTGCGACCTGAATTACACATTATTGTGTCATATAAAGAGTTGCTATTTATTTAAATGATTTTGCGGAATGAATCTTCTGTACTTTTCTTGTAAATACTATTATGTATTCTGTGGTAGTTCTTGCTTACCAGGTTATATCTAAATGATAAAATTGATATTCAACACATGTCTGTCTGCATATCTCTCACAGATTATATCGCGAACACAGAAACAAATTTTCCTTGTGAAGTTTTTCCATTCATTTTCCAAAACAAAGATTTGATAAACGTGTGGAATAAATAATGCAAAAAAGATATAGGTATTATCATATCTTTTTATATTATATCATAGTATCTTTTTATATTATATAATATAATTGACGTGCAACACGTGACCGCGCTGCTCAGCAATGTTGCCAAACAACTTGCAACATGACGCGAAACAAAACGAGCGCCTTGTTATTGGATAAACAACGGTGCGAAACAAAAGTTGTGCAGAAAGTGATAATTATATTATATATATAGGGTGACTGGTAATTAGTGACCAATGCTTAACATGAAATCGCGAAATAAACATCAGCTGTTCTCTACATTTTGACGAGTTATCTGAACATAAAAAAATTAGCTGTTCCCAACATTTATCTTCAGATAACTCGTCAAAATGTAGGGAACAGCTGATATTTTTTTCGCGATTTCAGGTTTGGTCCCTGAAAGTTGTGCATAATGATGAGTAAAGTCACGTGTTTAAGTATTGGTCACTAATTACCAGTCACCCTATACAACATTATTTTTTCTTTATGCTAAACTCGAAAAGGGATCATTGTACTCATCATTTTGAACAACTTTTACTATGGAATCAACATTGAAATCGCGAAAAAAAATCAGCTGTTCCATACATTTTGTCGATTTCAGTAAACACAAATGTATGGAAAGCTGAAAGCGTAACAAACTCACTCACTTTCGCATCACTCACTCACCACTCACTTTCGCACATAACTCACTTTCGCATTTATAATATTATATTAGGATTAGGATTGAGGAACTTATTATACATACATACATCATAAACTCACGCCTTCCCGTGGGAGGTAGGCAGAAACTACAGAACGCCACCCGCTACGATCCTTACATACTCCTTTTGCATCGTTTACGTTCATATGTTTATCAAAAGTTACAAGTCTTCACGTTCACAAGTTACCTAGAATGTGTGAATATGTAATTTTTCGTTAAATTCATAGTTCATCTCCTTATTCATAATCAGCCTTAAGGAACTTCTGGGACACGGGCATCAGGTCATCTCTCTCTTTTTTAATCACATTTAAAAAAAGAAAATAAAATTTAAAAATTGATTGCGGTACTAAGCACGACAATTGTAAACTTGTAAGACGGATTAGAGAGTCGCCGGACACTCTCAGGAGTTGCTATGATTTTCTACAAGTTGTATAGGTAACTTACAAAGAATATTTTTGATAAAAAAAATCACGAATAAAAGTTTAAGTATTTACTTGTGAACTAAATAACTTGGAACACGTAATTTACACGTGTAGTTTTTGTTTATAATAATGAAATTTTTTACAGGAAAAATGCTTGTAATACAAGGCTTGTAAGTTTACTTTTAACTTACAGAAAAATAAGGAAGCATGGATGAATTACCACGCAAAAGGACCTTTCCTCAATAAATTAGGTAAATTAACACACAATTCAAGGAAAAATAAAAATCGACAGACGGTTCTTCGCTGGAGTCGAAATTATCTCCGGCTTTTTATTTATCTTCAAGTCGTCTCGAGTGCGTTCCTTATCACAGATCTGTCAGATAGTGCTTATATGACGAGGTTAACGTTGTCAATTCTGTCATCCGAATCATTGCTTACTCCGTGATGTCGTAGCATTCGAAGTGTAGCTTTGTTTTTTTTTTTTTTATGTGTATGGGAGTGACAAAATGACTCTGACGGGATGGCGGCGTATTTTGAACAAAGGTTGGTGTTTTCATATTTTATTGTTTTGTTTTGATGTCGAAAATGATAGTTTATGTCATCGACAGGGTTATGTCGATGTACGTCGTCAACTTTGAGTAGGTTAGGTCTCTCAAAAACGAAGTCCCTTTTCGCGATTGAGCACAAAACGTTAACTATATTGAAGTTCTTTTTGCCCCTCCTTTCATTTTAAACGTTCTTTTTACGCCCTATGCGTTTCATAGAATATTTTGTGATGTGCTAAAAGAATACAGTAAAATTGCGAATCGTCTGTAATAAATCGAACAATGCTAATAAAAATATTGAAGTCTTGAAATTGTTACTTTTATTCACCGTTTTGTCTTCATTGAATAAATTTATTGTCTATTTGTTTTAATATAACTACACCTAGAAGTAGAAACAATGTCTCCAAGGGTAACGGAACGTCTGAAGGCGTAACAGTACCTTTATGTAAATTATTACTTATCTATCGATATTATGCAATCTTTAAGGTAGGTAAGGAAATCTTGAATACATCACTATGATTGAGTCCTGTGAACTCAACGATAAATAAAGTAGACCATCTAACTACTGCTACCCAGGATGAGCACAATGATTTGACAAAATTTTGTTTGTCAGTTTTTTTTCGTGCGTAAGTCAGTAACTAAGTACAAACGTTAGGAAAATACTCAGATCAAACTCGAACATAAACTCAAAGCATTTATTTCAAATAAACCAAGTAAAGGCACTTCTGAATTATCACGGTTAATAAAACAAAACATTGTATTTCTGACAAAAATGTTCTTAAGCAAGACAAGATTAAGTAACAAGAATTTTGCCTAATGTTAAAAGAAACAAACAATATTAATAATTAACGGGCACACATATATTGTTTTTTTAAGTTTAATTGGTATTATTTTTTATTTTACTGATAGACTTTAGGACCTAAACTAATACCGATACAAAGTCATTCGGTTCAAGGAAACTTACAAATACAGGGTGTTTAACGCCAGAAGTCGAAGAAGATTCAATAACAAGGATATTTTATACAACATTTTATTGGGTACAGTCACGAGCAACCTTACACTTAAAGTATAGATCGTTATTTTATGGTATTTTGAACACAGTATTATCGAAACCTTATTATTACAAAATAGGTTTTTCCTCAAAGATGTAATTTATATTATTTTCACGAAAAAATTCGCTCATGACTACATTGAAAGTCAGCGGTACCTAAACCAAAAAACGTAAGTATAGGTATCTCCCTACACTTTAAAATGGGCCAAGTGCGAGACGGTCGACTCTCACACGAAGGGCTCCATACCACCGTACAATATTTAATACTACGGTCATTCTTTTAGTTAAAAAAAAACACGTTTCATAAAAAGGGACCCCATTTAATTTTGAACTTCGCTCGTGGCTAGGTAATAACAGCCGCACAGGTCGATCCATCAGGTTAAGCTACGCTTGCCGGGGGTCGTCTGTGGATGGTTGACCATCTTTACATACCGAGACTCCTCCGTGCTTCGGAAAGCAAGTTAAGCCGTTGGTCCCGGCTGTCATATGTGGATTTTTGACAGTCGTTACGGGTCGTCAGAAGCCCGAAACAACCAGTTTTACCAAGGGGTATCATATTGCCCAGTAACTGGGTTGTGGAGGTCGGTTAGAGTGGAAGCCGACCCCAACATAGCTGGGAAAAGGCTAGGCAGATTGATTGCTGTTAAAGCGGTAATAGAAATACACAATCTGTGAGAATTTCAACTGTCTAACTATCACTGTTCATGAGATACATACCGCTGACGGACAAACAGACAGCGGAAGCTTAATAATAGGGTTTAGTTTGGCACCTTTCGGGTTCGGAACTCTAAAAATGACCCAATATATTATGTACACTCAGTTTCGTCGTAAAACATTTTGCGAGATTTACCTACTTTGGAAACGTTATAGGAAATTCTAAGTAGGTAGGTACCTAATGACAGTTGCTTATTTCCTTCTAAAGGGAAAATACCTGCCCACCTTTACATTATAATCGTCTGTCATCGTAGTCTTGGTAATTTCCGTACGTTTCCTACGACGTTGTGGTTAGACCACAGCCGGGGTTAAAACCTGTGGAAAATTATTATAATTATTCAGGCAGAATACGTGCATTTATTGGATTCCATCTTAAAATAACCTTTTATGAATAAAAAATCAATAGTACCTACCTACTATATACTAGTCACATTTTAAAGAAAATCAGAGCAAAGACTCACGTACCCAAGTAATCATATCAATATCAATCCATATTGTTCCATCTTATGTTATTCAGTATTTTAAAATGGTTGAAGAACTTTATTATTCCTCATAAGAATTAACAATAATTCACGTACTGAAAAACTAAGTTTACATCAAATGTTTACGAGCGTACAAAAATGACGTTCAAAGTAAATTTATAATAACAAATGGGAAGGTAGTGATAAAAAAGTAAATATCAACTAATCACCAACCAAGTAAACACGGATCTAAAGTAAAAGTATAATGTATTACTGGATGTGGCATACATGGCAGCGATTTTAAATGAAGCGACTGCCTATTTGCCCTCCACAGCCCATTTACTGGGTAATACGATGCCCTTTTTAACCGACTTCTTCAAAAAGGAGGAGGTTCTCAATTTGTCTGTATGTTTTTTTTTTTTTTTATGTTTGTTACGCGATTACTCGGCCAATTATGAATCGATTTTGATGATTCTTTTTTCGTTTGGCAGGTCATGCTTCCGAGGTGGTCCCATATAAATTTTATTAACTTTGCTTGCGTAATTTTTGAGTTAGCTTCAATATTACGTATTTTTCCCGCTTAGTTTATCTAGACGATATCCTGTTTGACTCCTTCACTGTTATTTACATAGCAGGTAGTGGTATTCGGATTTGTGTGGGGTAGGTACCACAACTAAAAAGTGAAAAATAAAAACTTTTTAAGTACTAGTAAGTAAGTAACTTTTGTAAGACTAGTTGGCAGAACTTCGGCATTACCCATACCCGTAATATAGTAGTAGAAATCATTCAAAATAATACAACAAATCGACATCCGCGTCTGCGTCTATCAATGTTTTTTTCTAAATGAGTTCATTTCTACATTCTATTCTCCGCTTTATTTCTATTTTCTTTCCAGTGATGGTCATCCCCCAGCGGTATGTCCTGGGTATCCTGGGGCTGTTTGCTTTGGGCAACTCCTTTACCATGAGGGTCTGTCTCAGCATGACTATCACACAGATGGTACTCCACGTGGAACCAGGAGAACACATCATTGGAGAAACATGTCCTGATCCGGCCTATGAACTGAGCTCTAATAACACGTCCACTAATAACGTTTCAGTTGTATTCACGGTAAGTGAAACAACCTTCTCTGAATCCTCTTCCTAATCTGAATCAGGAGGAATGATGGTTTGAAGTAGCCGCGATGTGTCGTACGTCAGAGGTAACAAAACCAAAATCAAAATATTTTATTTCACATAAACCTACATGGGCACTTATGAAACGTCAGAAGCTAGGTGCACGGTTCCAATTGGTAGTTTCCTATGGAGAAGAGCCGGCAAGAAACTCCACGGTTACTCTTTTAAAAATAATTGGCTTTTAGAATATTTTCAAATTACAGTGTTAGTAGGCATGAGAGGACTTTCAACAAGTAAGTACCAGGTACTTAACAAAATAGATGTTCAATAAATCTACAGTCCAATAAGCCTACAAAGTTCTCACATTCACAAAATAGAAAATAATCTATATAAAAGACAAACAATAAAAAAAAAACCTATTTCAGCCAAATGACGTGATTGCTATTACAACTGTAACAAATTGAATAATTATCATGTCCACAAAAGCCACTAGGAGTTGAAATTAAATTGGAGGTATCTAAAATAATAGGAATAATGTAAAATACAATGATTATGTCAAGGATGAATGTAAAGAAAATAAACATGGTAATTTGGGAGCAGTTAATAGACTCTTACATAATTATGCCGTTTATAAGGTACCAGGGAAGCCACATGTGCAGAACAAATTATTGCCAAACTTCCTTGTCATCAACGTAGTCTTTAATCTTATAATATGCTTTTTTGATAAGGACACGTTTGATATTTTTGTACTAACTGTGTTGATTGTCTTAGTCTGTAGTCTGTCAACTGTACTTATTAAAATAAAATAAAATTAAATATGGGTTTTGAACTTTCCATCGCTAAGTTCTGTAACCGACTTTGGCAACTTGTTATAAAAGCGGATACTGTTTATAAGAAATAACCAATGTAGGCTGACCACTTTTTGTTTTGAAACTTCGTACTATGCCAGGCCAAATGTTACACCAGCGTTTGGACTCCTGTATTAAAAAAAAGTGAAAATGTGTTCAAACGGTATTATTATTATTATATTTCATATGAGGGTTTGCGCACTTGATCTATACTCCATTCGTATTTGGAACATTTCGAATTCGGTGGGTAGTCGGATCTCGGATTTAGATCGGATGCAGTGCGCAGAACGCCCTTAGAAGTGTGCCATAGAAATGTATAATTATGTACTGTACTGTCCCGTGATCAATACAAGGTGTAATTAAAATCTAAAATCCTGGAAAGGACCTATTTTACTCATCATTATGAACAACTTTTACTGTGAAACAAACCACGAGATCGCGTAAAATAAATCAGCTGCTCCATGCATAATTAATTATGTTCGCGTAAGTTGACAAAATGTCCAGTACCACTCTCCGTGGCTCTGAAAGCACGTTAAGCCATTTGTCCTGGCTGTCATTCGTGGATCTTTGACAGTCGATACTGGTCGTCTGAAACCCGAAAGTCAACCAGTCTTACCTCTGTAGTCTGACAACCAGTCTTACCAAGGTATCGTATCACCCAGTCACTTGTGAAGGTCAGATAGGCAGTCGCTCTATCTAAAATACTCGTATTCAGCTGCATTAGGTTAAACTAGAAGCCTACCCCAACATAGTTTGGAAAAGGCTAGGCAGATGATGGTGCAAGACCTCGACAAAATGTAATGAACAGAAGATTCTTTTTTCACGATTTCAAGTTTGGTCCCATCGCTAAAGTTGTTCATTATAATTGAGTACTCCGTTTCAGATTTTCAGTTATTTCAATTACACCTTGTTATGATTCATCACGATTGTTTTACTATTCTGTCTACTTTCCTATATTCAAGAAAAGCGCCTGAGATTTTTGACGCATTTGTCGAAAAGCTACGTTTTTGTGTTATGCTATAGTTGGCGCATGCACATACATATATACCGTATATGTAGCAGAATTAGACAACATGTTTGTTCGTGTTGCAGTCCCTAATGGGCAAGCATTTAGGTTTGCTTATCCTATTGATGAGATCGATAGTAACTTGTCAAACGCATTATCTTATTGATAGACTGTCTAATTTGAAAAGTATATATATTTACAAGAAATCTAAATAAGTACCTAATATTCCGTCTCCCTAGTAACAAACTTCTCGCCTGCATTCCCTAGAGTAGTACACCCAGGTTATAATATACATTTTTCGACAAAGAGGGCCCGAAAGCAGTACAAATAAAAGGAACATAATAATTATGCAGCAATGACTTACAAAAATATCGTAAATCCCGAGCAATAAAATGCTTATTTTATAACGTAATATTACTTAACACCTTTTCCTTTACTATCGTCACTGCTCCAATCACGTGCTGAGATAACTTTGGCAAATAACAAAGAGCAGTAGCTTGTTTTATTACCACAAAATTATTTAAAAGGATTAAGTATTTATTGTGTAATCTGTAAAATAATTTCATCAGGGTCGGGACCGGTATGACTGGGATGAAGCAACACAAGGATTTCTTCTAAGTGCCTTTTATTATGGCTATGTTATCACCCATTTGCCTGGAGGTCTGTTAGCCGAGAAGTTTGGAGGTAAATGGACCGTAGGCTGCGGACTTCTTCTGACCTCTGTGGCGACTGTGCTTACTCCTTGGGCTGTGACTGTCGGTGGAGCGATCGGGCTGTTCATCATTCGAGTCATAGAAGGCTTTGGAGAGGTAAGTCCTTTCATGGTTTTTGTTTTAGTACTAAAAGCTACAAATTGGTGGTTTTAAAATGAATTGGTTGTTAAATCGATTTTCATAATCTTCTCTACCGTTTCTCGTATTCTGAAATGAAACGATTATGCTTTATAGTATATTGTCTGTCCATTAAATCTAGAATTAATTAATATAGTTATCGATTTCTTGCAGGGCCCAGTGACACCGGCATTTGTCCTGCTACTGGCTAGATGGGTACCCCCATCAGAGAGGTCCAGATTCGGCGCCATGATATTCGGCGGAGCTCAAGTTGGAAACATCCTTGGACCCTACATTTCTGGACTTCTGTTAGCAGATGGCGGCGACTGGGCCAACGTATTTTATTGTTTTGGTGGACTCGGAATTATATGGTTCTTATTCTGGGTAAAGTTTATTGAACATATTTCATATTTATGATAGAATTTATGGACGCTGTAAAATGTGACATGAATGTATGATTTGCTGATGTGGGTGGAATGTTTCGAGTAACATCTGCACTTTACATGATTCTACACGTAGAGTTGGCTATAAGAATACATAACATTACGAGAGTCGTTGTAGGCTCTTATAATTGTTTACTATTTATACGTTAGCCTAATTTCTTACATTGAACTTATTTGAATCCCCAATAACTTAAATAGTCACTTTGTTATAGTACCCTTTTTTTTTTGAGCGTGGGAAATTATCAAATGACTTCTCCCGCTCTAGGCGGAGCGAACGGGCGTGTCCGACTTTTACTGACTAAAACCCACCCGTGTTCCTTCAGTTGCCTGTAGCCAAGGGTCTCGGTATCCATTTCGGACTTTTCCGCAATGTTATAGTACCCTGGCTTTGATGAAACAGAACTGAAGATGATCTTCATTTTAACATATCATCACGACTGTCTGTAATCCCCGAAGAGTTAGGCAGTACCTATAGTACACCCACATTCCTATTGCTAAGGAGTTGATATTAGAATTAATAGATAAATACTATAAATAAATAAAAGTTTATTTTCAGGTGCTCCTATGCTACAGCACGCCGAACTCCCACCCATTTATATCAGATGAAGAGAAGGAATTCCTAAACGAAAATATAATAGCTTCTGGTTTACATAAGAAGCTGGATCCAGTTCCATTTAAGGCTCTGTTACGATCGACTCCTTTGTGGGTCCTTGTATTAGCTGCCGTAAGTATCTTGTTTTTGTAGTTGATTGGTCAGATAGACACTCGCTCCATTCAAATGTAAAATCCTGTAGGTAGTTTAGCTGTGGGTTAGACTGGGAGCCGTCCCTAATATAGTTGGGAAAAGGCCGAAGATGATGGAGAAGGTGATGGTGCGTTGGTTCGCTAAGAGCTAGGAGCATGTAACCTAGTGCACTAGCTGTATGGCTTAAAGAAATTTTGAGAACTCTTAGATTAACTTAAAAGTTTCAAATTTTCTTCAGTACGATCTTGGAAGGCCATGCAACAAAGAAGTTAGGAACATACAACGTACGATTGTCGTTTGTCGATTGTCGATGTATTAGAAATGGGCGATGTGTGATGAAAACTGTTCTCGGTTATGGATATGTTATTGATCTAAGTGGCAATAATATCTTTTGTTTTGAAGGTTAGGATAGGTTTGTACCTACGGGCCCCCCTATTTACTTTCGAAAGTTGAATCTTATTGAAATTGTAAATTCTCTAGTTTTTGCTGACGTGAATGAAGTCCCAAAGTGGAGGTACCATTTATTTAAAAAAAAAAGCAGTCCCAATAAAGCAAAAAAAGTATGTACATGGTTTGTGTATTAAAATAACAAAAATAGCCTTTGTTGAATCAAATGGTTCTTTAATGATATTTCCTTAAACATTTCTTATTTATACTTCACAGGTTGGCCACGATTGGGGATACTTTACGATGATCACAGATCTTCCTAAGTATTTCTCTGATGTCTTGAAGTTTAATATCAAAGAAACGGGTCTCATGTCCGCATTGCCGTACATAGCCATGTATATTTGCTCCTTCATATTCGCCAGTTTGTGTGATTTATGTGTCAAGAAGAAATGGCACAGTATTGGCACTGGCAGGAAAATCTATACCACTGTTTGTAAGTATGGTTTCACCATTGTTTTCAAATGACGTCAGTATATTATGCAACTATTGACAAACAATAGCGATGATTATTACATTTTAATCCATTATTAATTGATCTTTCTAACTCTTCCGAGATATTGCAAGGCTAAGTTGTCATTTTGATTCACGGCAATTTTTTTATTTACTTCAGGCCGTTTGACGTTGGCTGCACATCGACTGTTTAAATGATTTATAGGCAATATTGTCGTAATAGCATACCGTTCTCTTTTTAAATTCTAATTCAGTTTGTGAAATTCTTCTATGCTTAAGTTATAACATAATTCAACGTTATGTTCATTAACTT
This sequence comes from Lithophane ornitopus, assembly GCA_948473465.1. Classification (NCBI taxonomy): domain Eukaryota; kingdom Metazoa; phylum Arthropoda; class Insecta; order Lepidoptera; family Noctuidae; genus Lithophane; species Lithophane ornitopus. Next base: position 10,866,517 of record OX419622.1, on the reverse strand, counting down.
ATAACAAGCAGCAATTGACTAAAATATTGACACCGATTAAGGCATCAATAAGGTCGTTTTTCTATCACAGCTTCGTCTATACCGGCTCTCTTTATCATTCTGGCCTCGTACTCTGGCTGCAATCGAGCTGAGGCCGTCGGCCTCTTCATAGCCTCTATGGCATTCATGGGAGGCTTCTACAGTAGTGTCAAGATCAATGCCATGGACATCGCTCCAAACTACGCTGGCACATGTTCCGCGTTCGTCAATGGAATTGCTGCTATATCTGGCATTATTACGCCGTATCTGATCGGATTGTTGACTCCGGATGTAAGTATTATTACTTGAATTTAAAATCTTACCCTCTTATTCATAAACGTTTCTTAAAGTTAAAGAGACGTATAAACGTCGAAAATGTATGGTTAAACAGTTGCTAATTCATACATAAAATCACAACTCATGAAGATTCAGTTGCAAAAATAAATGTTCGACAAAGCCTTCTACTTTTCTTTTTAGATAATTTTTAAATTGGTCAGGTGGAAAATTCTCAAATTTTTTGGAAAAAAATGATAACTCGAAAGCTATGAAAAATCGCGGAACATACATGGGGGTGATTCGGATACTCCACGATACGAGGGACCTGAATTTTACTTTTAGACGTCAATGTTCCGGCCACCCTGTATATGTTACTGTGTGTACATAAATAATAAAATAAATAATGGTACCGTACAAGAAACAATGGAAACAAATTGGATCTTTTTTTATAAAGAGTTAGGGAAGGGCATTACGCTCGACCGAACTTGTGAATGTCGAAATAAATTAACTCAGGCGGAGAATTGACAGATTTTTTGGACAATTTTTTTTCGGGAAAATCGTGTCTTCCTTAATAAAATTTCATGATTAGCATAATCAAATTAGACCGTTTTTTAATAATTTTATGTTTATAGTTTTTATCTCTGAGATTAACTACCTATTTAGGTAATTTTTTTCAGCGAAGCTATTAATCTTATATATTTTATAGCTCAATTTTATATTTCGTTGCTCACTGAATGAGATAATTTCAAATATTTTTTGTAAGGAGAAACGTTTCAAGAAGGTCAAATTAGTACGACATTATTTCATTAGACTAAACTTGTATTCTAGACATAAATAACTATGAAATCCGTCCGATTTGAATTGAGATGCTTACTTACTTGAGAATTGTTCTCGAATACAAATTTTACCTTTTTTTTTTTCAGCAAACAATCGGTCAATGGCGCATAGCATTTTGGACCGTATTCATAGTACTAGTAGGAACCAATATCGGATATGTTATTTGGGGTTCCGGCGAGCCACAGTGGTGGGATGACGTGAACAAGTATGGCTATCCTCCAAACTGGAAACATGGACCACTGCAAAAACGAGCCGTAGATGGAGAGAAGAAAGTCGTATACCCTAAACATGACCATTCGCCTGTATCAAATGATTGATTGTAAATAAAATATTTTGTATTTTTTGTTATTTATTATTATCAAATATTAGGTAAACCTAAGTAAATTTTACTGTACCTACCTTTGGTCAGAGGATGCATAGGTAACTAAATACTTCAAAACACTGCTATTTATAAAATACTAGCTGATTCCCGCTTGATAAATTATGTACCTACTAAAACCTTCCTCGAGAACCACTTTATCCATTGGTGAAAACAGCATAAAAATCGGTGCAGTAGTGTTTGAGTTTATCGCGAACAGGACGACAGACAGCCGCGGCGGTGGACTTTGTTTTATAATATATGTAAGGATTGATACGAGAGCTGATTGATTCACATGGCTCGCTCGTCTCTCGTTTGCCTGTGCTTGTTAGCGACTCGTTCTGGTCTTTTCCTTTACAGGTAGCCAGTGATTTCTGATATTAAGTGTACCTAATAACTTACAGATTTTAATCAACAATCTCAAGTTTCAGCCTTCTCATAATAATAAAGACATCAATTAGGCGAACCGTGTTATTTAACACAGTGCCATCTAGTGGTGTAACGATAAACTTCTTAGCGTAGTAGTTGCTGAGTAGTATAAGAGATGGTGTTACTTACGGACGTAGTTATAAACATGTCATTACACTTTAACTACGAAAAGTATTTTTTTACCATGAATCACTGAGTGCCGTTACGAGTATTTTATTTAATAAAAGCTTGTTCAAAAATATTTAAAATTTTGGATATGATTTTAAGAATAACTTTTTAAAGATAAGTAGGTACTGGCTAACCTAATCACAAGTAAAAGTCTGTCGCATCTGTCATACTTAATAGGGAATATACATGTATTTTTTTAATGTTTTAATTTCATAGTTTACATCGCCAAATAATAGAAAAAAAAAACGACGCAAAAAAAGGAATTTAAAGGAATTTAAAAAAAAGTTTAAAATATAAAACTGACCGCTATTTAAACGCCCGCCATATGGCGTCACATTCTATGAAAACAAACAACAAGTGTCAAGTCAATGTCAAACACATTGACATTTTGATTGTTGTCACAGATTGTTACGTCACATCCGCTCTGACCAACAGTGTCGCTTTTCAAGACTTTGAAATTCCTTTCCTTTTTAAAAATTAATTTCTCGCTCAAAACCAAATATTATTCAAAAATATTGATGGAGGCATAATTCTGAAGTAAAATAGTTTATAAAAAATACTTGACCCTTATTTGAATCACATGTATAAATTCCCGATTGTATACGCTTTAACAGTTTTCGTCTGAAATCGAAACCTTACAAATACGATTTCAATACTATAAATGCAGGTGCACTGGGTTGAAACGTACCTTATTCTAAGGTCATAAGGTCGAGCCAGTCAATGCCTTGGCTGTTACCCAGTAAATGGCGGCAATCGCTAGGGTTTCAAATCTAATTTGACACCACTGCAAGGGTAGGTACCTAATGGTTCTAGAATCAGTAGGTATTCACTTTTTGCTTGCACATGAAATTTTGTTACTTATTGAGGCTTTTGGATTCAACTTTTGGAGAACTAAAATAATCAATCTATTTATAATCGACTTCTTCAAAAAGGAGGAGGTTCTCAATTCGTCTGTGTTTTTTTTTTTTTTTTTTTTTTGTATGTTTTTTACGCGATTACTTCGCCAATTATGAATCGATTTTGATGATTATTTTTTGTTGGGTCATGCTTCCGAAGTGGTCCCATATAAATTTTATTAACTTTGCTTGCGTATTTTTTGAGTTAGCTTTAATATTACGTATTTTTCCCGCTTAGTTTATCTAGACGATATCCTGTTTGACTCCTTCACTGTTATTTACATAGCAGGTAGTCGTATTCGGATTTGTGTGGGGTAGGTACCACAACTAAAAAGTGAAAAATAAAAACACTAAAAATGTGAAAAATAACTTTAATTTCGGAAGTCGGCAAAAAACGGAAATTGAAAAGCAAAGACACCGACTTCCGAAATTAAAGTTATTTTTCACATTTTTTGTGTTTTTTTTGGAAGTCGGTTGTTTTTCTTTTGTAAAAAGTTTTTATGTAATATAGTCATATTATAATAAAAAAAATGTAAAGCAGTGCTTTGGAGACCCAAAGCTATACATAGGTATCTGACGTTTTTCCTGCTTTACATTTTTTTTGGAGTTTCTTCAAAGATCGCCTTTGCCTTCAAAACACATTATCGTAAGAGCGGAGACGCACTTTAAGCCCGTGTACGCTACTGACCGACCCACTAGTTTCGGTGAACTCCGGTATAGGACGCGCGTTTGGTTAATGCAGATTGTGTGTGAGTAGAACAAGCTTCAAACGTCTACGTTCCAATTCACCTTTATTCTATTATTGGTACCTAAAGGCCTAAAAAAAGCACTTTCCTTTCAAAATTCAATTGCATGTACAATTCACACACCTTCATTTTTGCCCTTCGGGTCATGGCAGTGTGCCAACCCCACCGGGAAATATGATCCAGCCACCTTCCATTTACATTTCTTCAAATATGATATTTCAGGTTGTATTTGGAAGAGAACATAATTTCAAATATCAAGATTGGAGTGGCATGGTCGTAAAAAAAATCTTTCGACAATAAAATGCAAGTATCTACTTTTAGTTTAGGTAAGTTGAGTAACTGAGAGTTGTTTACCAAATTCGTCAAGGCAAAAGACAAAACTGTTTTATTTATAATGTCTTATCCATTGCTTCATAAGTTTGAAAAGAAACAGCACATTTTTTTTGTCTCACAAATGAATGTTGTTGAACTGTCAAAATGTCAAATTAGTCACGCAATTAGATAGCAAGCTGTACGCCCAAGTTACTACAGTCGTGTCCTTTACGTGACACTGGCAGAAGTCGACACCGACACCGGATCGACACCGGATCAATTGTCAAGAAAGAAAAAAAAAAATGTCATGTCTTCAAATTATAAGGTAGGTACGGTCAGGAAAAATGGGACGTTAATATGAACGATGCATGGTACCTTCGCCCTTGTCGCACAAGGGCGAAGGTACGTAAGTTTAAAATCGAAAGTATTGGTCTCGTAAAATATTTCGAGTCACCTGTTATTGCGTTTTGTATTAATATGCAGGAGAAGCACGTGTAGCTACTGGTAATTGACATTTATATTCAACAAAGATCATTGAACAGATGCTATTTTACTGTACCTAAGTTGTACTAACTGTACCTACTTTTTGTACAAAAAGTTCTGTGAATCGAATTATATGGGCCAATTCTGTGTTGATCACATGCATTGTTGGGGAAACACGATAATAACAGATAGATTTGAACCCAATAGTTTATATAATGGTTCGTACATATGTTTAAAAAAGGAAATTAGTACAAAATTATGAAAAAGTACATAAAAACCCTTATATATATATAAAAATGTAAATAACTCTGTGCCTGATGAAAGTACATAACTATAAATATTGTAAATCTCTTAGTTTGATTAAAGTACAAGAAAATGCACATTTTATATAAGGAAAATATAACGCTATGTACAGTTTAGAAACAATTCTTTTGTATTGCTATGTAGCGTAAATGTAAACAGTGTTAGGTAGAGATAAGGAATCCCTTGGCCGACACACCCCTTACCCCGCCTTCACCTCTTGGCCGACAAAATTGAGCCGTACCCCGCAGACACCCGATCCCCTTCAACACCTTTTGATAAGGTGTCTAGGTCAATTGGACAATATATTAATAATAGTGCGTGACTCACACGCAACTTGTGCATATGTGACAAAATTATAAATATAACTACCCTGTCCAATTTAGTTTAATCGTCACTCAATCGTCAGTTGAATCGCTACTTGAATTGTCTCAGTCATCTCTAAATCTCCAACGAAGTAGCATCATTGTCGCGTTCCGTAACTCTGCTGCTTCGTATCGCGCTCAGTTTATAGGAAATCTAGTTTCCCTAGATTTAGTTCCTTAAAATAGTTTTGTTTCTTATTATTTCGTTATTTCATTGTCGTGTTAAATCGTAGTTTGTTTCTCGTGTATTTATAATAATAGTGTTAAGTGCTAATGTACACTGATGTGACATATTTGTGATTTATTTGTGATGCAATACAATCTATTAAGCTGACAAGAACTGGTTTTATTGGTGAATTAAGCCTTCCGACACCCCCGCCTAACAGACTGAGCTCTCGTCTGCTACATTTTGGTCCTTCAGTCGCCGGATAAGGTCGTAGTAACCATGAGTCAGAAGAGCAGCATCACGACTAGAAGCAAACTACGGAGGTTGGCAGAGGAACAAAGTGCTCGTCGCCGTGAAGAAATAGTGTCGGACTCCGGTATGCAGTCTGAACGAGTGCCGGGTTCGCCATCCGTCGCGCCGACAATGGCGTCGACGTCTGCCCTCAATATCCCTCTGACGGGTGGTCGAGTGATCGACTACAGTGCTAGAAGTACGTCAGAGGGACCCTTGGGAGGACAGGCGCCTGGAAGAGGTCGCCATACGTCGCCGCGGAGCAGAGCGTCTTCAAAGAATAGCCGCAGGAGCGTCGAGCACATTAAGAAGCGCATCGAGTATGAAGCTGAGCGTGAGCTAGTACAGCTCAAAGAAAACCTCCTAAAGAAGAGGATGGAAGCTGACATCGCTGAGATAGAAGCAGCCGCTGAGAGTGACGACTCAGCCTCGGACGGCGGTACAGCACAACGAGTGGAGCAATGGATCGACACGACGCCTCAAGCAGGCAATAAGGAAACAGTGCGTGTTCCTAGCCCAGTGTTGTGTGACAAGGATGCAGTGCCTAGTGACAAGGATGCAGTGTTGTGTACCCCGTCTGTGGGGCGCGGGCCTACTGGAATGGCCGCGCCTCGCAACATAGCTGGGAATCGCCATAATGTGAGTACGCTTACCGATTACCGTGATAATATTGTGTCGCATGTGTTAGGGACGCCTGTGTCGGGACCGTTTTCGAATGTAACGGTACCCATAGCACAGGCGCGCACGCCAGTCGGTGAAAGGGTTTCATTCCGTCTGCCCGTGACGTACCCAGTGACTACCACTCCGGCCGCAGGTGTACCTCCCGGTTCGACCCGGGAGTCGGATGCACGGCAGACTACATACGGAGCGGGTGAAAGAGAGTCACGAAGGGAGGCGTCGGGCGACAGAGACAGTAAGATAGACCGACTGGCGGATGCAATTACAAGCATGGCTCGACCACGGCCGGTACCTAGACAGGCATATGAATTGCCTAATTTCAATGGCGACCCAGCTGACTGGATATCTTATAAAAATATGTACTGGGACACAACCGAGATGTATAATTTCAGAACGTTCGAAAACTTAGCTCGTCTTAAAACCTCATTGCATGGAGAGGCTAAGTTGTCTGTTGAAGACTTATTGCGGTCGGGTACGGATCCCAACGATATAATGCGTGCTTTAGATGAAGAATACGGGCACCCTACTTTGATACTAACAAATGTTTTGAAGAAAATAAGGGACCTACCGCGTATTTCAGAGAGCGGCCGCGAGCTTCGTAAATTTACATCTACGGTTAGAAATGTTGTGTCCCTACTTAGGAACATTAGAGCCGACGGCTACTTAAATAACCCGCAAATGGTTGGTGAAATACTACAAAAGTTGACACCAATACAGCGGGCACAGTACGGTGACTTTGCCATGGGGTTAGAAAGCGTACAGGGGGTGGACCTAAGGGTATCTCCGGACTTAAACATAATATCACAATTCTTAAATCATTTGACACGTACTACGTCATATTATTCGCAAGCTAATATGTTTGAACCCGGTCCATCTAAGCCGCCCGTGAGGCAACAGAAGGCAATCGCGCGCCCCTTCAATAATAGAGTACCGTTAGCGTCGGCTCAAAGAATAAACACGCAAAGTGACGAATCTACGGTACCGGTAGAATGTATTATTTGTAACAAAGAGCATGCCATAGAAAACTGCGACACTTTCGGTAGGTTAAACGTGCAGGATAGGTGGGCTACTATAAAAGCCAAGAACACGTGTTTTAAATGTCTTATTAGAAAACATCCGAAAAGGTTTTGTCGCGCAAAACGTTGTGATAAGTGTGGATACAGCCACCACTCACTATTGCATGCAGATAAAGCTTCTAATTCTAATAATAGCAGCAAACAAGTCAAAGATAAGACGGAGAGCGTCACGAACATAGGCGAATGGAGGGCTACGGCTCTGTTAAAAATCGTGCCGGTAACAATAACCGATGATAGTAACACGGAATATAATTGTTACGCATTACTAGATGACGGCGCGACAGTATCGCTTATAGACAGCTCTATAGCTGCAAACTTAGAAGGCCCGCGCGTTCCACTTACATTGAAGACCGCGGGTGGCTACGGGGTCAGCGACCTGACCTCAAGGGCCGTAGAGGTCAAGATAAGAGGGCCAAACGGATTACAACATCAAATCAAATGCAGAACGATGTACAATATGAACTTGCCTACACAAACGGTGTCCGCTGCCATGCTGAGCGACAATGCCCACCTGCGCGACTTGGGTTGCGCAGAGATGAGGGGCGCTAAGCCACTGCTGCTACTGGGGCAGGACAACTGGCAGCTGTTGGTCAGTCAGGACATCCGCCAGGGGCGATCTGGTAAGCCGGTTGCCTCCTTGACCAAATTAGGTTGGGTAGTTCATAGGCCATTTGATAATAATTGTAATGATGTTGAACAATCCATCAATTGTGTGACAGTTTCCCTCCCTGACCTACATGATCTAGTCAAAGCTCAATTTGAGCTAGAAGCGATCGGTATATCGCAAAACGCTCGTAAACATAAAGACAACGAAAGAGCGTTAAAAGTCTTAGAAGACACAAGTAAGCGTGTTCCCGATAGCAACCAATGGGAAGTAGGGCTATTATGGAAGCACGATAGGGTAGAGTTACCCGACAATTATAATCAGGCCCGGCAACGATTATACGGCATTGAGAGACGTATGCGGAAGGATGCCGGCTACGCTGAGGCGTATTCAAAACAAATAGACCGGCTACTTGAGGAAGGCTATGCGAGGAAGCTGGAGGGGGAAGTTGACAGTTCACCTGTGTGGTACTTGCCACACTTTGGCGTAGTGAACCCAAATAAACCCGGCAAACTTCGCCTAGTCTTCGACGCGGCCGCTGCGTCTCACGGTACGTGCCTCAATGATAACTTGTTGACCGGACCTGACCTTTTGAACTCGTTGCCCGGTATATTAATGAAGTTTCGTATAGGTCCTGTAGCTTTCACCGGAGATATTGCGGACATGTTCATGAGAATTAAGATAAGGGTCCAAGATCAAGGCGCACAATTATTTTTATGGAGAGGCGCGGATCAGACCCAAGAGCCGAGCGTGTTCGCAATGGACTCCATGATTTTCGGGGCAACCTCATCTCCGACAACGGCAATTTACATACTAAATAAGAATGCCGGCGAGTTTGAAAATAAGCACCCAGAGGCTGTGCAGGCTATTAGGGATAAACACTATATGGATGACTATTTAGATAGTGTTTTCACAGAGGAACAAGCAAATAAACTTATTGAAGAGGTGACCCATATCCATGCTTCCGGTGGATTTAATATACGGGGGTGGGTCATCAATTCATCAGAGCTCAGAGATAGGCTCAATTCAGATATGCCAGAAAAGGTGGCCCTCGAGAAAGGTCTAGGCATGATAGAGAGGACCCTAGGTCTAATATGGGCACCTAAGGAAGACGAATTAGGATTTGACCTATCATTTAAAAGACTACCCGAAGAGATAAAGAATGGTAGCATAGTGCCTACTAAGAGGCAATTTTTAAGCTTTATTATGTCAATTTATGACCCTTTAGGCTTTCTTTATCCTTGTATTATACAATCAAGGATCCTAATGCAGGCGATCTGGAAGTCAGGAATTCAATGGGATGAACCATTGAAAGACAAGGACGCCAAGGCATGGTTCGCATGGCTAAATAACCTAGAAAGGTTGAAAGAAGTTAAGATACCACGTTGGTATGGGCTTGACCTTCGTGACCTTGAACTTCATGTGTTCGGCGATGCTAGCGAGCTAGCTTACGCTGCCGTAGCGTATTTGGTTGGGCATGACGCAGCCGGGAATAGGGAGGCTGTCATGCTAATCGGAAAAGCCCGGGTTGCACCACAAAAAGTGGTTTCAATCCCTCGACTCGAATTGCAAGCGGCCTTGTTAGCCTGCCGACTTGCAAACACGGTGGAGAACGAGTTAGGGCTACCAATTAAACGTAAAACATACTGGACCGACAGTAAAACAGTACTTAAATGGATCAATTCGGACGCCCAGGAATTCCAACGGTTTGTGTCCCATAGATTAGCGGAGATCGATAAACTATCGGACCGAGGCAATTGGCGCTGGGTACCTTCGGAGGAGAACCCCGCTGACAAAGCGACCCGATTGTCTTGGCCCGATAATCACGCAGCTTGGCTGCGTGGCCCCTTGTTTTTGCGTGATCCACAGGAGCGGTGGCCGGTGTGTCGCGAGGCTGAGGCGGTGGAAGCGGACCTCGAGCGCATTCAGCGGGTCCACGCTACAGCAGCACCAGCAGCGCCACTTCTACAGTACGAGCGCTACTCGTCGTGGGTGCGCATACAGCGTGTCATGGCGCAAATCCTGATCTTCATCGGCCGATGCCGTAAACGTCGGCAATCGGCAGAGATGCGGCGAAGCGACATGGAGGAGGCGCACAACCACCTTCTGAGGTTGTGCCAAGAAGACAGCTTCAGGAACGAGCGGGCAGCCATCCTTGAAGGCTTGCCTGTACCGAATAGCAGCAATTTAAAACCCTTAGATCCAATGATCGCAGACGACGGGCTGCTACGGGTGAGGGGACGTCTGAGTGCCTGCGAGGTGCTCACCTTCGACGAGAGACATCCCATTATCTTAGATGGACGTCACCCCTTGACCCGAAAACTCATCGCATTCTATCATGGGTTGGCCTTACACGCCAACCATGAGACCGTGGTCAATAACTTACGGGAGAAGTATTGGGTAATAAGGGTAAGGACCTCAGTGAAAATGGTAGTAGCTAAATGCCAACTATGTAAAATTTCCAGAGCGAAACCAGCTCCACCCAAAATGGGTGACCTACCACTCGCAAGGGTGGCCACGTCCAGACGAGCCTTCGTCCGAGTGGGCGTGGACTACTTCGGCCCGATGGAGGTGGCGATCGGACGGCGGCGCGAGAAGAGGTGGGGTGCCCTATTCACCTGCCTCACCACGCGCGCCGTTCACCTTGAACTGGCCGCCTCGCTGAGCGCCGATTCAGCAATACTTGCCCTGCGGCGCCTCATTGCGCGCCGCGGGCAACCGGCGCATCTGTACTCAGACCAGGGTACAAATTTCATCGGGGCCAACTCCGAACTGCGAGCAGCCCTGAAAGACCTGAACCAAGGTCAAGTCAGGGCCGAAGCCATCAGCCGTGGCATCGAGTGGCACTTCAACCCCCCGGCGGCCCCACACATGGGTGGCTGCTGGGAAAGACTCGTCCGCTCTGTCAAGAACGCACTACGTAGCACGCTCAAAGAGCGTGCACCCCGTGAGGAGGTCCTCTATACCCTTCTCACAGAGGCCGAGCTTATAATCAACAGCCGGCCTCTAAGTTACGTGCACGACGATCACGACCAGCCCATGGTCCTGACACCAAATCATCTGCTCCTGGGCACTGCGTCCGGGAGTACTCCGTTCGCGCCGGCTGACCGAGATGACGTCGACTCCCGACGGCAGTGGCGGCGCGTGAGCGCCCTCGCCGACATGTTCTGGCGGCGCTGGCTGCGGGAATATCTCCCAACTCTACAGAGAAGAGAAAAGTGGGCCAATAATGTGCCAAATGTGCGGGTTGGTGATGTCGTAGTGATCGTGGACAATAATAAAGAACGCAGTGCGTGGACAAAAGGAATAATTAAGGCAGTGTACGACGGCAACGACGGCATCATTCGTGTCGTCGATGTAAAGACAATAAGTGGGGTCCTGCGTCGGCCCGTTGCTAAGATTGTCGTGCTTCCCACAGACCCAGATGTAATGCGGTGGAACCCTGTTACAGGGGGTGGAATGTTGGGGAAACACGATTATAACAGATAGATTTGAACCCAATAGTTTATATAATGGTTCGTACATATGTTTAAAAAAGGAAATTAGTACAAAATTATGAAAAAGTACATAAAAACCCTTATATATATATAAAAATGTAAATAACTCTGTGCCTGATGAAAGTACATAACTATAAATATTGTAAATCTCTTAGTTTGATTAAAGTACAAGAAAATGCACATTTTATATAAGGAAAATATAACGCTATGTACAGTTTAGAAACAATTCTTTTGTATTGCTATGTAGCGTAAATGTAAACAGTGTTAGGTAGAGATAAGGAATCCCTTGGCCGACACACCCCTTACCCCGCCTTCACCTCTTGGCCGACAAAATTGAGCCGTACCCCGCAGACACCCGATCCCCTTCAACACCCCCTGCCTGATAAGGTGTCTAGGTCAATTGGACAATATATTAATAATAGTGCGTGACTCACACGCAACTTGTGCATATGTGACAAAATTATAAATATAACTACCCTGTCCAATTTAGTTTAATCGTCACTCAATCGTCAGTTGAATCGCTACTTGAATTGTCTCAGTCATCTCTAAATCTCCAACGAAGTAGCATCATTGTCGCGTTCCGTAACTCTGCTGCTTCGTATCGCGCTCAGTTTATAGGAAATCTAGTTTCCCTAGATTTAGTTCCTTAAAATAGTTTTGTTTCTTATTATTTCGTTATTTCATTGTCGTGTTAAATCGTAGTTTGTTTCTCGTGTATTTATAATAATAGTGTTAAGTGCTAATGTACACTGATGTGACATATTTGTGATTTATTTGTGATGCAATACAATCTATTAAGCTGACAAGAACTGGTTTTATTGGTGAATTAAGCCTTCCGACACCCCCGCCTAACAGACTGAGCTCTCGTCTGCTACATGCATAATTTTTTTATTCTTGCAATCCCACAGGTTTTTTGCTGACCGTTAATAAATTAACTTAAAAACCGGCCATGTGCAAGTCGGATTCGCGCACGAAGGGTTCCGTACCATCATCTATTAAAACAGCAAAAAATCACGTTTTCTGTATGGGAGCCCCCTTAAATATTTGTTTTATTTTAATCTAATTATCTATTTTAAAGTGAATATATACCTAAATATTCTGTGAATATTTCAAGCGTCTACCTGTTGCCGTTATCAATATTTAGAAACACGTTTGTTGTATGGGAGCCCCCTTAAATATCTATTTTATTCTGTTTTTTAGTATTTTTTGTAATAGCGGCAATAGAAATACATCATCTGTGAAAATTTCAACTCTCTAACTTTCACGGTTCATGAGATACAGCTTGGTGACAGACGGACAGACAGACAGACAGACAGACGGACGGACAGCGGAGTCTTAGTAATAGGGTCGCGTTTTACCCTTTGGGTACAAAACCCTAAAAAGTACTTATATGGCACAATGCCATCATTCACCATCTTAATTTCAGCCTAGAATCACCCACTGTTGAGCTAAGTATTTTCGCTAATACATACGACTCAATGCTATTTCATTTTTTGAAATTTCAAACACATCAAATAGGTAAGGAGTTTTACACCTGGGGGCCTAAACTGGCCACATTAGCAATTTTCTAAAAGCAGTTCATTTCCTGAATCCCAGCTGTCGTTAGCAATTCCTCTAATGTGTGGACCATTTTACGAATCTCCATAGAAAACTGTCAAACAGATGAATTATTTCGTAATATGAATCGCACGCAGATCATATTATGAATTGTCAGTTCGTGACATTTTACGATGATTCATAATATTTTCCTATTATGATTCTGCCAAAGTGACTGTTTTAAGCCCACAGGTCTGGAACGAAAAAAAAACATCGACGTGTCAAAATTAAACGCATGTCAAGTGATCCGATTGGCTGTTGATAATTAAGAACCAATCTCAACAGTCGATACTCGCTTGTCAATTTGTTAGCAAAATGTGTTAACTTTCGTTCATATGAATTTCGCAATGAATCTTTAGTCAGGCACTTGATTCTACTAAAATAATAAAGGAAGGTAGTATTATTAGTAACTTTTTACTGGATATTTCTTTTTATTCCAATTTATCTATATAATTATCTTTCGTATATAATTATCGTATATAATTATCTTTCGTTGTTTACATTAATTTATCCTGCACCCAAAAAATTTATCGAAACAAAAGTATATTTTAATATTATAAATTATCTTAAACATATACAATTATCCTAAACAATCTCTCTAGCTGTTAATTATTACATTCAATTAATTAATTTAATAAAAACAATTCAAAGCGCATCTCAACACAACTAGGCACCTTTCTATCTACATGACATCTGCACGCAATCGTCATGATCTGTGGGCGGAACACTGAGGCTGCGTACGCGCCGATTTTCGCGCTAGTCGAGTAACAAGCGCAGTCGCTCGCCTGTCTGTTACTTTACTTGACTTACTTTACGTTCGCGTGTAAAGTAAACACAACGATTGAATGGGAAACAAAATTTTGAGAAGAAAATTGGAACACAGGATTTCTTGGCTGATTTCTGTGAGTTTGTTTTTTAATTACTTATAGTCTTAATTAATTAAAATGATTATCTAATGACAGTTGACTTTTTCGCCATAATTATAATACTTACCTTAATTGATAGTAAGTCGTTTTACTACATCCGCTGAAATAATTTAAAAAGTTTTCACACAAATGCTTACAATATTATTTTTTTTTTTTTACTTTCACTTTTTTTTTGCAAAAATGCAAGTTTAATAAAAAATCATTGTAAACCTAATTATATCTTTTAAAAAAGAATGTACGATTCGAATACATAATATTATTTCCGGAATCACTTCGTACATATAATTTATATTTTAATTATAATTATTTCAGACCGTTGGTTACGTACTTAATGACGTACGTAACCAACGGTCTGAAATAATTATTGTAATCAAAATATGTGAATAGCTGCTATATTGTAACGTTTTAATGAATTTATTTAATATTTTTTCGATGTACGTATTTACGCGAAGTAAGGTGTTATTGTGAATGAATGTATGGTATGTTAACCTTGTTGAGACAACTGTTTGCAACCTGTTAGCGAGTCGAAATTATTATTGATATAATTTTTGTCTACGCTTACTTTATCAGAACATTAACATATAGGCAGAACTTAAAAAAAAAAAAAACTTATTTTATGTGAAACTTATACATTGCTAGCAAAATGTGGAGTACTATAGGCCAATGTTATTTTTTTTTTTATATTGGGTAATCATCAAATGACTTTTCCCGCTCTGGGCGGAGCGGAAGGGCGTGTCAGACTTTTACCGACTAAAACCCACCCGTGTCTCTTCAGTTGCCTGTTGCCAAGGTCCCGGTATCCCTTTCGGACTTTCCCGCAACCCTGGCAGGATAGGCCAATGCCTGCCTACGCTTTGGTAAAAAACAGGCAAGAGCTTTATTCAATAAAAAAAAAACACCGCTGGTTTTCATTTTTTTGTATTACGCTCTATCTTACAATTTTCTACCACCATGCTTACTCTACATACGATGTATTGCAACAGTCACTTATGTAGTCAGCAAAAACATAAGTACCTAATATTTTTCATTACTTTGCTGACCCACCCACAGACGTCGATTAAGGTTAATGAACCATTATCTGACAATCACTTAAGAGTGTCCATTGGAGACAAACTGCACAATGGCACACTGGTTACAAACACAAGCAATAATAATAATTATGAACAAATGGTATTAATCTAACCAATAACCATCTATGTAGCTTTTGCCCGCAGTTTCTCAGGAAGAATGAATTATTTTTATTCCAGTAAGGGCAGATTTTTCAATGTCAATGTCATTTTTCAGTGCATTTTTATCCATGGAATAACATTGACGTCTGTCAGTTTTTGTATGGAAAAACGGTTAAAAAATTATAATTATTTCTTGGACAAAGAAATCTGGAAAATGAAGTTAAAATTAGTAGTTTAGAAGTTATGAGGTAATAGATGAACATCCATTCCCACATAAATACCGGTCTAAATTATAACTCTCCGCCGTAGTCGGGTAAAAATAAGTTAAAATTAATTAAGAAATAATAAGTTCCCCATCAAGGAAGATCACTTGACCTGGTCGGAAGACTCCCCCTTTTCATTGCACCGTCCTCGCTTCTCTAAGCGACACATTATTGTTTTGCACCATCCATACGAACGAAGTCGCTGGCACAGTTAGTGGTAAAGTAATTATTAGCAGGATTCAGTATTTATCCGCAATTTCGACATAAGCCAGGATTGACATCTTCTCCTACTCTTCTACCTATCCTGGTCGAAACTAAGTTGGGGTCAGCTACCAGTCTTACCAGATGCAGATGAATTTAACATGGAGCGACTGCCTAACTGACGTCCACAACCCAGTTTACATGACAGGATTGTATAATGTCTTATTAAAAAGAAATACAATAATGTTGATGCATGATGCGTATAATGAGGTATTTTATGACGCTGCCGTGGGTATAAAACTCAGAAGGCTTTATAACTTAAAAGATAGGAAAGTGTTAGGTAAATAAATACAGGAATGTAAAGATAAAGATAATAAATTGCTTCTATTTGTTTAATGATTAGGATGTAAGTCAGATTAGCAACATAAGTAAGCTTTTAAATTTAAAAGTTGGCAGTTAACAAAAATGTTCAAGAAATACCTACTTATGTTTTTTTTCATTTGTTATTATATAATCTTGCTGCAATTAAATAATAACAAGATTACATGAATATTAAGAAAATTAATGCTGTAATATACAACGATGCCAATATACCTACAAAAAAAAAATTGTCACTTTTTTCTGTCTTTCTTATCGCTAACAATGATGACTTAGATTCTACGTAGTTTGTCAATTATTATTGTATTCTGCACAGAATTATAATTTTGGAGCACAAAAATAAACAATTTGATTATTTATTGCAATATTATGCTTGAATGTAAACTTCTAGTTGTTTTTACCCGAGGAAAGTTACATCATCAGGTTATTGCAAGGTTGTCAGGTAATCATGTGTCCGCTTACAATACCTTACAAAAAATTCAATCCAATTCTTTCTAAATAAGAGTAACGAAATAGGTAATAAATTTATTTTGGTGTCCTACCATACATTTGTTTACTTCACTGAAATTCAGTGACAGCCTTATAAATTAATAATTTATATATCCTACTAATATTATGCATGTGAAAGTTTGTGTGTTTGGATGTTTGTTACTCAATCACGCAAAAACGGCTGAATGGATTTGGATGAAATTTGGCAAACAGATAGTTTATAACCCGGATTAACACATAGGCTACTTTTTATCCCGATATTCTCACGGGATCGAGACTTACGCGGGTGAAACCGCGGGGTGCAGCTAGTAAATTATATTTCTTATCTTTTTAATATTATAATTGCTTACACAAAAATCTTTGCATTGTTGACTAACATTGTAAATTTTAATTTGTCTCTTTTAGAGATTTTAGATTTATCTCTATACGACATTGTAATTAATTCACCACAGTTTAACTAGTAGTAATTATATTATTGTAATTACAATAATTAAGTTTAACTTTCCGCATTTAAGTGAACGAATAAAATACAACTTGCTTGTCTTATTTGAGGATACCTACGTAGGTACATAATTGAGACAGTAGACGTTGTAGAATAATCATAATAATAATTAATCATCATAATAATATCAGCTGAACGCTGACTTTTTTTAAACTGCTTAGTGCTTATTGTACCTTACATTTATATATATATATAATATTATTTTATATCGTGCTTGTTAGTGATCCTATGATTTTTATTGCTTTTCAGTTTTTACCCGTGAGAACCTGTAATTGGCTCTATGTTTCCTATTTAATTGTTATCCATCTGTTATAGCTGTTGGTTCTCCTATGAATATTAAGAAATAAATAAAGAAAGAAAGAAATAAAGAAAGAAAGAAAGAAAGAAAGAAAGAAAGAAAGAAAGAAAGAAAGAAAGAAAGAAAGAAAGAAAGAAATAAAGAAAGAAAGAAAGAAAGAAAGAAATAAATAAATAAATAATTAAATAATTAAATAATTAAATAATTAAATAATTAAATAATTAAATAATTAAATAATTAAATAAATAAATAAATAATTATATTATTTGCACAAAAACCAAAATAGGGTCTTAGCATAAGCGTAATAGCTATAATGTTCCCACTGCTGGGACACAAGGCCCTAATCCACCACGCGGGCCCAGTGCGAGTTGGAAGGGTCATATTTAATAATAGGTCTAAGATCAATGCTTTTGAAAAGGTGAAGAAAGGGTAAACCCCCAAGTTAAGGCGGAGATTTTAGTGTCCTGAGTTCTAATTCGACCCCGACTTGATAATCCACTTGTAGGCAAAGGTTGGAGGGTTGGAGGGTTAAAGGCTTAACCCGTCTCTCCCTGCCTTTGACTTCTGTAAGTCAGGATTCGCGGCAGTCTTTAATGAAAAAGCAATGTTGTTTAGAAACCTTAAGAACCTCTAAACATAGGAAAGTTTATAGAACATTTTGTTTTTGATAAAACAGCTACTCCGATAAAAAATGCAACAAAATATTAATAAATACTTAGTAGTTACTACAAAGATCCCGGAGCGCGTGCGTAATTGAAATGTCTTTCAAGTCATTTTTTAATTACCTACCAATCCATACTTATTACTTATCCATCCATACTATACTTCAATTAACTAAGCCTATCGCAGTCCACTGCTGGACATAGGCATCTCCCAGGCTGCGCCACAACACCCTGTCCTCCGCCTTCTGCATCCAGTTTTTCCCAGACAACTTTTTAAGGTCGTCGGTCCGTATAGTTCGGGGCGTCCCACACTACGCTTGCCGATACGCGGTCTCCACTTTAGGACTCGTCTGCCCCACCGGCCTTCGGTCCATACTATAGCGCTTGAATTCGATGAAATTTGGCACACTCACACAGATCATGGCCTCAGTTAGGACATAGGAAACATTTTATCCCGGTACTACGTTCCCGAGGCAGATTTTTCCGAACTCACCGCGGGTGACGACGCCGCGCCGCGTGCAAAATCTAGTACAGAATAAATGATTTAAATCAACATTTAACGCCTCATTTAGAAACTCATTATGTTTCTCGTCACTATTTACATATATTTATGTAGGTACTGTAGACAGGAAGTAACCACAGTCGTGATAAACAAACCTTATTATTAACCACCTCGCACACTATGTGACATGCGCCTGCGACACCTCCACGACTAGATGCAACGACAGGCTGCGATTTTCTTCTACGTTCTACATACTTGGCATAGAGTTGCAGAGTCGCAACGACGGGCCAGGGAAGTCGTACTATCTCGTCGCAGCATCTAGCTAGACGAACAGTGCACGCGCACACCCTATGGCAGTCACATGCGACAATTCAGCGTCTTGTCGTTGTGTTGTAGCATAGTGTGCGAGGAGGTTTAGAGGAAAACTCAGTGAGGAAATCGTTGTTCCATGAGGAAAATTCTAGTTTGTTCGATGGTCGGCACTTCGGCAGGTCGTGTTTCTCACCTTGATACTGAAAATTCTGCTTACATTTGATTAGTAATAGTGATAATATTATTTTAGTAGCATTCGAATTGATCGTTCAAATATTTTTGATTTGTTAGTCGGGTTTGCGTCTAAAATGTTGATTCGTCGCATTAAATACCAGCGTGTTATAGTCATCGTTTGAGTCTATTTTGAAGATATAACTATAATATAATTAATCACATTTTTTTTTTTGTGTTTGAGATTTTTTTTACTCAACAACGCATTTATTTTCATTAACTTTAGATTTTTTGGTTCAGTTATTTGTTAAGATGAATGCAAATATACGTTATACATTAAAATTACTACAATATATACGTAACACAAATAACTATTATAATTATAATAATATCTTACTAAAAAAAAGAAATTAATTTACTTATACAGGGTGTTAGGGTAGACACCGTTATCCTTGAAACTAGTGGTTTGGTGTCATCTATAATATACTTTTTCTATGGGACTAACATTGAAATCGCAACAACAAAAAATCTGCTGTTCCACACATTTTGTCGATTTAACTGAACACAAATGTATGGAACAGCTGATTTTTTTTTCGCAATTTCAGTGTTGGTCCCATAGAATAAGTATATTATAGATGACACCAAACCACTAGTTTCAAGGATAACGGTGTCTACCCTAACACCCAGTATAGCTAGCTAGGTACTTAATTATGTTCTAGAAACTTTGACTGAAAAGTATAAAAACTTGGTACGATGATTTTACCCGAAGAACGTAGCATAGACATAGCAGGGTAATTCATTGTTAAATGAATAAGTTGAGGTCAATAGCAAACGTCAAAACAGCACTCATCGCGGATGCAAAGTGACAAATTGAATGTAAAGCGCTGCTCTTGAAATTCGATTGACCAAAAGTGGATACAATCTAGATTTCAATATTTTCTTATACAATTTATATTTTGAGCTACATTCTTAAAAACTATTACTTTTTGATATTCATTTTATTTTTAAATATACGAAAATACCAAAAAAAAAAAAAAAAAAACATAAATTTACTATAATTTATGAACAATTGATACTATACAATGACCTTTTTTCTATACTTATGTATCCAACATATTTCAATACGTATCAATCAACACACAGACACAGAACACAGATGAAAAATATTCAAATTAAAATTCTAATCAAAATTTAATCCGAGCGAGTGCCAATCGGAAGAGATTGATAACAACAATATTGCCAACATTATAGTTGCAAGTTGACATTGTTTATTCTATTTTGCTGTATGAATGAGTGCTTAAATACCCACTTTAGAGTCGATTGCTCGGTAATCATAGGCAGTAAAGATAGAGGCTATCTTTACAAGGTCTGGTAGTTTTATGTAGGTAACCGTAAAGCGTAAAGCCCAGTGCGGGTAATTAAATGGCGGCGTTAAGCAACATTTAAATGTCGAACAACACAGCCGGTATGTTGCTTCACTATCGGACGATTTTGCATTCATTTTGGGATGTTGGTAAAGAACTCAGTGTATGGTTGAAAAATTTCGTACACATTTATTTTATTTAACCATATAAGTACCTACACACAAATAAACAGACAAGAAGAAAGGAAGAGAAAAATATAAAGGTGATGCTTCATCATCTGCCTAGCCTTTTCCCAACTATGTTGGGGTCGGCTTCGAATCTAACCGGATGCAGCTGAATACCAGTATTTTACATGGAGCGACTGCCTATCTGACCTCCACAACCCAGTAACTGGCGATACCCCTTGGTAAGAATGGTTGTCAGACTTTCGGGCTTCTGACGACCCGTAACGGCTTGACGTGTTTTCCGAGGCACGGAGGAGTCTCGATATGTAAAGATGGTCACCCATCCACGGACCAACCCGCAAGCGTGGCTTAACCTGATAGATCGACCCGTGCCGTTGTTATTACTTAACCACGAGCTCCTCTACACAGGTAATGCTTATTTGTAAATAAATCTCTTCCAGCATACCTGCGATTAGGACAGGGGATAAAAAAAGAGATGTAGATACCGTGTTTAAGAAACTCAAACTCAAACTCAATCATAACGACTATCGGCTATAACAACCATAATCTGACGGTCCCTTCAAAGTCGTTATAAACGATTTTGACTGTACATAAGATAAAAAAAGCAATTCACATAATAAATAAAACATTTACAATAATTATTATACCTAAGTTAAATACATACGTAGGTATATACAACTTCTAAAATAAATATCACTAAAATAACTCACAATTATGATGAAGTGGAAAGATATCGTTCTTTTACTCTTCTTTTAAATACTACAACAGTTTGGCACATATTTGGTATTGCAGGACTCTTAAGGCTCTTACATTCTGCGCCTGTTTGTGGGAGCCTTTACATTTAAATTAAAGCCCAGTTCATCAGTATCCCTGTGTCGGCACGAGGTGATTATTTTATTTTTGATAATTATGTTAATTACTAGGTTCTGCCGCGACTTTGTCCACTTTTTTTTTTTTGTTTTCGTGAAAGAATTTTCGGATCAATAGTTCCGAAGATTACCCTCTACATATTAACTCACTTTATACCTCTTTATAATATTTGTATAGAAACTGATAACGATACAATTCTGGTATAAGTACTAAGTGTTTATTTGAAGGACTAGAATTTAATTTTATTGTTATTTAAAATTTTACAATATAGAAAGTAATTTTATGCAATCCCTATCTCGTGCTTGTAAAGGTACTTATGTACACAAGCAGTTTGTTTTTGCACGTTGACTCCAATAATACTGGTATTATTATAAGGTATTTATGATGTTATAATAACCATTTCTCTCTCGAAGTCAGATAGTTACAAATACTTGCCAAACCATGCAATTAAGTGACACTGACTGAAACAATACATTATATTTAAATTTAAGCTGATTTCACAGCATATTCTTCCTTAATACACAATGATATGAAACTTACAATTTAATTCAAACATGCCGCCGGTTTTTACCCGACTGCGCCAGAAGGAGGGTAACTACAAGTTATGTTTAATTTTTTTTTTTTAATATTTCATTAAAGCAAGCAGTTTCAGTTTTAATATTATCTCCTTAAAGGATAGAATGGCGTGTATTTTTATAGATAATTTAAACTATCATTGAATAGTTTTACGTGACTCGAATAACTAACAATACGATAATAATAAGGAAAAACGAAAATATGAAACGTTATTTTTTCTTATCATTTAATAAACTACTCGAAAGTTACTCATAATAGGCTAGTTGACAGTAAGAATAATATCGTATGAATTTTGTTTTGTAGAATGGTTCTGAGCTAAAAGTACCTATCAAACTTAACCTAATTTTGTAAAAAACAAATGTCAATACTTATACTTATGACTTTTTCAATTCTTAGTAATATGTAAGTAGTATGTATCTAATTTGCAATTCATAATCAATATTTTATGCATTAAAATAGAGCGATATTTCATAATTTAATTTATTGATAATTGACAAAAATAACAAAACAGCGAAATATTTGCCAGCTATTTGCAACGTTGCCAACTTTCAGAATGCACCGCTGACATATTTAAACGAGTATTTTGAGAAAAATAAACCACAAGGAACATTGTTTTTAAAACACATAATATATTTTGGTTTTGTAAAACAATAGGTAGGCAAAAAAATTAGGCGTAGTAGGTGAAAAAATTCTCAGGTGTCTCGTAAATTTTGGTTGAGTAGGTTTGTTTACCCATTGATGTTTTGTATAAGACAGTTGATAACTTTTTCGCGATGACGATGTTGATCTCATGGAGAAAGTTGTTCAGTTTGATGGTCTTTACACCAGCCTTAAATATGACCACACCTCTCTGATTCATACTGTATAACATTGCAGTGTCCCCGTCAACCAAACAAAACAGCGATACTTCAGATATAATGACATAAGTAGGTATCGAAGTTGGACTTCCCCGCACAAACCTATTGAAGGAGGTTTATTATTACCTACATAGGGTACTTAATCAAAGGTACAGTCCCGAGCGATTTTATACTAGACTCGCAACAATCTTAGAAGTCCGTTTTGACAGCTACAAAAATCCTCTGAAAAATAAAATTCGTTTCTTCTAAACTGATTCTCGAGACACATCGATTAAACATACTTAGAGAGTTTGTAATCGACAACTTATCTACATTGCTTAAAACTGATTCTCAAGTTCGAGAACGAAACGTCAAAACGGACTTCTTTGTCGCGAGTTTAAAGTAGGTAGGCATTTAATAGTGTTACGAACATACCTACATAGTAATTATTATCGAAACCGAGAAATAGGTGTTATCTTAAAGTTGGAATTTTTATTTCACGAGCAAAGCCCTTTGAATTTCGGATAACTTTAACGGCCTATTTGTTATTCGCACGAATTTACTCGCCCGAAACGGGCGAATCGATACTTTAAAATAATATAATTTTTTCTTTCGTCGTTAATTTATTTATACGAATCGATTTTTGGAGTAAATTCGTGTGAGTCACCAATAAGCCACTTGAACTATGATATTACATAAATATATAACTCTCGGTCAGGTTTTTCCGATTTGTATCAAACTGTAACATTCTCAAAAAAATCAATTTTTTTTTTGCTAACATTTAAAAATTATTAGCATTTAAAAATTGCAATAGACACAAATGATAAAGAACCAGTTTATTGCCATCTAGAGTCCATTACCGGTTGTTTCGGCGATGAATTTTAAATTACCACCAGCATTGGGTCAAGTTTAACCACTTCGTATGTGAAATACGTTGTGACGTAGCAAGAAGTATCCTCTTCTTTTTTGCAAGAATTTTGCATATTTTTTGTAGCAGTTTGTAACAGTACGCGGGTGTTGACAAGGCACTTAAAAAAAGCCTTTAATTCTAAAACTTAATTTCAAACATTAATGAATATTAAATAAGCTAGCTGTTGTCCGTGACTTCGTCTGCGATCCAGGATGAAAACTCTATGTCCTTCTCCAGGTCACGGTCTACCCATGTGCCAAATTTCATCAAAATCCGTTAAACGTTCTTCAGAATATACTAACTTTTATAATCCTAACTATCCTAAATTCCTAACTAATTTTATAAATGCGAAAGTGAGTTTGTTTGTTTATTTGTTTGTTTGTTACGCTTTCACGCTAAAACGACTGAACGAATTTGGATGGAATTAGGCACATTGATGCGTAGACCATGACCTGGAGAAGGACATAGTTTCATCCTGGATTGCAGAAGTCGCGAGCAATAGCTAGTAATATAATGAAAAACTTTTTATTAGGTACCTACATATTACGAATTACAGATATAATAAAAGTAGTAAATTTCACACACAAATGGCGGCCTTATCGCTAAAAGCGATCTTCAGATCAATCATTTACAAAATAAACTACAGTTACACGTAATAAAAAACGATAATACCTATATTTTATTTTATCTTCAATGCTTTACTTATCAAAATCTTCCTTGTAAGTTTACCAATATTTTGGTTGGAAACATCTGTATCTAGATACCTGTCAAACGATGTACAGTATCGAATAAATTATCTTAACGATTTGTCATCTGATTAAGAAATACCTAGTTTCCATTACAACTTTTTGTTGTCACGTGTAAGCAGATTTTTTTATCATCTTACATAGAAACTAGTCAAATTGAAAAATATCGCTCTATCTTTGGGCGGACCAATCATATGCCTACATCATTTTATTATACGTTTAAATTATCATAATAATTATTATTATATTATCATTTTGCTTTAAATTTAAGGATCAAAATATATTAAAAATACATTTCGTCCTAAGGGTCACGTTAGGTTAACTACCTGATAGGGACAAACTGGTTTATTTTTAAATCAGGTTTAATATAAACATAACTTAGATATGAACACATTCATAAAACCCGAATAGAACCGGATCTTTGGAAATACTTAATTATAATTAAAAATTCATAATAATCAATTCAACTAGTTTGCATATATCAATCAAAGGTCAAAAATGAGTGATTATTTAATAGTTTATTATTATTTAGTCAATCACGGTTTGATTGGTGTCAATCAAGAGTTTGGTCTTGATCTGTCTGACTTTGACTTTTGTAGAATGGTATTTATTACGAGTAGGTAGGCACTTAGTTAATAAACTAAGTTTATTGGTATTGGTTCACCAACAATTGTTAAAACTAGATTAATGCATATGAGTAACATGCAAAAATGATAATGTGTATGCAATCACACAGGTGCATGAAGAACTAAGTTGTACAAGAGTAAAAAACAAAATTAAATCATATAAAAGAAAATACCTAGTTTTAACGTTTTACTTATCCAAAAGTTACTTGAAATTTTTTATAAAAATAAATCGATTGATTCAACTATTTTCCGGTAGGTTTATTCATTTATCAGCAACCTACGAGTTGTAATTGAAATAAATGAAAACTTCTTAAGGGGTAAAAATAAATCAGCTGCTCCATCCATTTAAGTTCGCATACAACTCTACAAAATGTAGGGAACACCTAATATTTTTTCGTGAAGTCTGGTTGGTCCCCAGTAAAATTTGGTCCTCATGATGGGTAAAATAAAATAAACCTTTATGAGGTTTTCAGTTATTTAAATTACACCTTGTATAATGTTCTGTGTCCTGGCAAAGAATAAGCCGCCTTTGCCTTGTCTCTTGATGTCGTAAAGGGAGCATGAACTACTGCCCATGCCTATGTTTCTTTGAAGACAGGATATATTGATTGACTTGAGTGCTCCTGTCTTCAAATAAATACAATCAATCATCGTCAATCCTCTTTGTCAAATTCAATGGGTCATTTGGGAGCCCATATTTATTTAGTGGATCTTCTTCAGATAGGTAATGTTTTAACTTAATTGTGTGTTTAGTCCTTTTTTTGACATGGCTGTACATTAACCCCAATATGTCATCAAATTGTCATTGCAGATTTGAATAAGCGTGAAATTATGCTAGAGATTGAGGAACATTTTGAGTATGAATGTGGATGGCTATAACAGTAGGTGAAGACCGAGGAAACGATGGATGGGCTGTGTGAAAGATGATAATAATATGGCTAGCAAGAGGGTGACTACCGAGATGACGACTAACAAAGAAGTATGGAAGAAAAATACAAGGTGCGCCGACTCCAAATAAATAGGGAATATGCATGTGATTCAAATAAAGGTCAAGTATTTTTTTTAAATAAACTATACTACTTCATATTTATGCCTCCATCAATATTTTGGAATAATATTTGTTTTTGAGCGAGTAATTAATTTTAAAAGGTGCCAAAAAACTGCGGGATATTCAAATACTTGAAAAGCGACGCTGTTGGTTAGAACGGATGTGACGTAACAATCTGTGACAACAATCAAAATGTCAATGTGTTTTGTAGGAGTGTTTAAAATTTACTTGACAGTTGTTGTTTGTTTTCATAGAATGTGACGTCATCACACCAAGCGCGCCAAATGGAGGGCGGGTCGGTTGGATATTTTTAACATTTTTTTTAAGTACTTGAAATTGTTTTTTTGGCGTCTTATTTTTTTAAACTATTATTTAGCGATGTAAACTGTCGAATAAAAAATACATGCATATGGATTGGGATAACGGCAGGTGAATCATGATTATTATACTTAATAGGTGTTAGCATTATTTTCTTTTTCCTGTAATTCTTAGGTAAAACTGATAAACTAAACTGTCCTACATCCAATAGTCTACGTCATACTTAGTCCTTTAACGCAAGTAAGTCCGGTTATATAATGACTGTCAATCCACACAAATGTGCCAAACCCATCGGAAATCGTGAGAGACTCATAATATATAAACAAAAAGACTATTATATGCAAATGTCGCGTGCACGGAAAGATACTAGATGCTAATGCAAAGTAATTACAAGTATCTAAGTACATTCATAACGTAAGTACAGGTTTGACAAAAAAACAACATTCCGACATGATGTCAGTGTCGCATGCTGGTAGGTTTGTAGGTCGGTCAATACACTTGACCTTCAATTTATGGTAGTCATAGGTAGATTAATAAACAGCAGTGGTAGCCCAGTGGTAACTGCACCGACTTAGAAATTGAAGGTCGAGGGTTCGAACCCAGTCAGGCTCTTTGTGTAATTTATTTCATCACTTATGCTCTCAAAACGGTAAAAAGAAACATTGTGAGGGAACGGGAATGTTCTAGAACTAAAAATTCGAAGACTTAAGGGACATCCACTAACCCGCACCCGGACATCATTGCATTGGAAACGTTATAAGCTGATTATGCCATAGGTACGTAAATTTGAATAATTATCTAACTAATATGATACAAGTTCTGGATTCTTGATGTTCGGTAGCAGCAAGATCCAGAACTTGTATCATATTTAATTTAAAACATTTTTATGAAACAAAGTCGTTTTTCGCGCTCAGTTCTTCTAAATACACAATGGATTACTCAGACACATCTCTAACCTATTGGAGGCCTTGGGCACTTTAGGATAATGGGGAATGTACGAAGAAAGAGCCAGCAGGCCAAGCTCGAAAATTTTAAAACACCGTCTGTTATGGGTTGTTTACTCTTGACCGTTCATACAAAATTATTTAAGTTACTTTATCGACTTATGCAGAAAAGCTAGAAAAAAATGCAAAAGTGAGCTCGAAAGTTTTGGCCCCTGTCTGGGATAAGTGAGGTTTTCTTTTGACAGCCCCTAGCTACGACACTGGCAGGAACTAGGGGACCCCATGCATCGCAGGGCCCTGGGGACCAAGTCTACTAATTTAGTCAGTGGTCTCACAATGATCAGTTTTTGACAGATTTTGTATGGCATATCTGTCAAAAACTGATCATTGTGAGACAACTGACATGTTTGTAAATTAGTAGACTTGGCCCCCTGGGCACTTGCCCAGAGTGATCTATGAAAAAGATTGCCGTGGGATTACTTATTACCCGTGCTAAACAGGGGCGGGTCACTAGTCAATCAATAAAATTGTCATTACGAGATGATATAATTACTAACTGATGAACACGTTAAAACGTATTTCTTTTCCAATACCTGTGCAAATTCGGAAATATTGACTCTACCAATATTCAGGGTCTGATGTAACCGCGTAAAGTATCGTAACTGTTTAAGAAATTGTGACACCAACTGACAGCTACATACCACAGAATGTAAGAGGTACTAAGTGATACTTTAATCAATTCAATGAATGCGAGGTTTATTCCGTTGACTTGGTGGTGGTTAGGTACCTAATGGTCGGTAATTAGGTCCCCAGCCCGCCAATTGGTCTCGAGTTCTTAGTTCCATTTCTAAGTTGAAATTTAAAAGTCTGAGACACATTTTCTTTTGGTAATAATATTATCAGTTACGATCTGAGATTATTTTTTTAAGTTTTATAAATTACTATTTTTTTAAGTCAATCGAAGGCATTAGAGTCTTTACCTTCCAAAAATACCTAATTGTTTTGTCCTCTTTGGAAGGTAAAGACTCTGGTGCAGGTTGGCTGCCATTATATGTTTAGGTGTTTTGGCCTCTTCGGAAGGTAACGGTCATTGGCTTTATGTTGCATTGCATCTGTATGCTTGAGATGTCAATGACCGCTTCCAAAACTGCAGTAGTTCAGGCTTGAAATATAAAGATGGCCGTTATCTGCAGAAGGACACAAAACTCAAACTTACGATTACGGTCAGATCCTTTTAATATACAATTAGTTATATATTATACACAATCTCCACTAACATTTTTTTTTTTTATGTCTACCCTACTAAAAACGCTAATCGGCTATTTTGTTTACTTATTATTGTATTTTCTCTGTAAGTGATTAATGTAATCTTTTGAGAAAAATAAATATCTTATACCGTATATTAATAAAATTATATTGCATTATTTCCAAATAGTATATGTATTTTTTAACAATTTTCTTTTACCACGTTCAAAAATATTTTTATAATAGATGATGTCATACAATACGTATGCTCGGTATCATAGATGGTGTAATTTAAATAATGTTGAACCTGCAAAGGGGTCATTGTACTCATGATTATGAACAACTTTTACCAGGGATCGAACCAAGAAATCGTAACAAAAAAAACCTGACGGGAAGGCTCTTACATACAGGCGCGACTTGTCGAGCGACGTGACTTTTAAAAAAACACGACAAGTCGCGCCAGTATGCGAGCCTTTATCTGTACATAAATGTATGGAGCAGCTGATTTGTTTTTCAGGGTTATTCTCATCATAACATTTGTTGATAATATGGAGTACAATGACCCCTTTTCATGTCCAATACTTTAAGTTACACCTTGTATATTATGCCTACTATCATTTTATTCGAATGCCTAAGCATATATTAAAACCACTTAAGTTAACCACAGGCTTGACTTTGCAATTCTAAGATTTTGTCGGTCCTTTCATAATGCTGCGTTCACACGATTTGGCTTTATAATGTCAGTTTCCCATGGTATAGGTAATTACTCGTTAGTCGATACTGCATGAAGAATTCAATTTGTTTTTAGTTATTAAAATTATGCAGAAGAGTATTCTTTTTAGGAATAATGGAAATCTATACTTAAAACAATTCGGTCGTTGCGACCATGTGCGCGATTCGTATCGGTTTCTATAGTTTATCTGTTCGGTGCCCACCACTGGTCGTGATCGTGGCCGTCTATACCCCATTTGAAATAAGATTAGACATTAAAACAAACCCTTTTAACTGTAAAAGGGTTTGTTTTAATGTCTAATCTTGTCTAGTCAAAATCGGTTGAACGGACTGCCGTTCAACCGATTTTGACTTCTATACCGTAGGCATAAGGATAGCATTAAAAGCAAAAGAAGTTACACAATACCAACTATCTACTGCGACTGCCATTTGTCATGCCACCAACGCAATAGAATTCAAAATCGGTTGAACGGAATGTAAAAAAGGCTTATCTATACGTCTAATCTTATTTCAAATGGAATATAGTTCGCGAGATCTCTAATTGTATGCTTTTTCTTTTTTTCATTATAAATGCAAGAGTTTGTTTGTTACCTACGCTTTCAACTTAAGCTTACACGCAGTCGTCCGTCTCACAGAGAGGAGGCCTTTATCCCAGCAGTGGGAACATTATAGGCTGATTATGCAGTCCTTTTCATTTTCCGTGAAGTGCATTGAATATTACTTATAGAGATTTCTACAGTTGCAATGCCTATTATTAATTATCTTCGTGTTATCTAAAGATTAACCAACATTTAGTAACAATGGATGCTTGAGAAGTTGCATAATATGCCCTTCGCTAGGATAGCGATGAATGCTAACAGATTGCTAATAGGTACGTTTACAAACGGTTTAAGATCATTACCTACCATTTCCAAAAAAAAAAACTCCAACGTAACCATGATTCTTGGAGCTGGTCTATTCCTACAACCTTGTTATTAATTTGGGGCGTATTAAATTTATCTGCCAATGCGACTTATTTGCCAAAGTAGACACATTTTCACGACTTATGTTATTAGAGCAATGTAGATTTGTCGGATTGTCGCCTGTCATCTGTCGCTTGTCAGTCCTCTGTCATCGGTCACTTGTCGTTGTAGGCCCCTGGTGGCGAAAAATACAACTTGCATTAAAATCATATTGAGTCTTTAATGCATTTAAAAGACGCTCCAAAAGGTCACATTACACATTTTATAAGAAAACCTCAAATAATTACTTACGGTAAAAAATATTTTTGATGAATAATATATAAAGTAGGTACCTACACTTGGAACTGGTTTCTTTGACTTTAGTTTGGATACTAAGGTCTTAAAACGAACGGAGGAGCTCGTGGCTACGTAATAACAGCCGCACGGGTCGATCCATCAGGTTAAGCTACACTTGCCGGGGTTGGTCCGTGGATGGGTGACCATCTTTACATACCGAGACTCCTACGTGCCTCGAAAAGCACGTTCAGCCGTTGGTCCCGGCTGTCATTTGTGGATCTTTGACAGTCGTTACGGGTCGTCAGCAGCCCGAAAGTCTGACAACCAATCTTACCAAGGGGTATCGTATTACCCAGTTACTGGGTTGTGGAGGTCAGATAGGCAGTCGCTCCATGTAAAATACTGGTATTCAGCTGCATCCGGTTAGACTGGAAGCCGACCCCAATATAGTTGGGAAAAGGCTAGGCAGATGATGACTAAGGTATTAAAACAGGTTATTTCACAAATACTGCCTATATTCTATAATTCGCCTTTGTTTAAAAGTTTAAATAAATAAATACTAAGCAAATCTTGTATTGTTTACTAGGCTATTTTACTTGTTAAGGAAAATGCACTTTTAAAACATTTGTTTGAAACAAAAGTTTTAAGGCCCAACCTCACCTCAAATTGCTTAGCATGATCCTCCGTTATGCCGAAAATACTGCAGCATTAATTTTGAAATAAATATAAATGTTCAAGTTGAGGATTGATGCTAGGTCCCATGTTTGGCGAAAACAACGCTTATATCCAATTTTCTCTATAGAAAAAAAATCCAAAGTTACCTCTAAACCGAACTATAAACTGCTAATATTAAAAAAAATACTTCAAATGCATAATAACTGAATTAACTTTAAAGCAGGTCTTATGTTTTTTTTTTCAAATTACCATTATGTTCACCATAAAAAGCAATTACCTAAACTATTCGAGGCTTGAGAGCCGGCACCCGCCCACTCCGTCTCGCTCTCACTCAGTCCACGAGTAATAGGGTGCGAGGCAGTAGCGTGCCTAGGGTTCTAAATTAGGGCAAGCCCACAGACTATTTACGATTTAAAAAAAAAAAAAAAACAGCCAAGTGAGCGATTTACGGATTTTCTTTGTTGTTCATGATAACACCATTATTATAAGTAAGCGCCATCTATATTAACGAATGCGCGTTACCACACCGATTAGGACCTTTTCACCATAATAAATTCTTTCGCTTGTCACCAAAATTATTCAATCATAAGCCGCTAGATGGCCCCCAAATTATCG
Source organism: Lithophane ornitopus (assembly GCA_948473465.1). Classification (NCBI taxonomy): domain Eukaryota; kingdom Metazoa; phylum Arthropoda; class Insecta; order Lepidoptera; family Noctuidae; genus Lithophane; species Lithophane ornitopus. Next base: position 10,834,620 of record OX419622.1, on the reverse strand, counting down.
ATTTGTTGTTCTTTTACCGTAAGCAGAGGTACTTAGTTTTATGAATTATAATGTCGATTGAAAATGTTAAATGAGATATTACATTAGGTACCTATATAACATTTTATAATTAATCATAATGACAATAGCCAACTCTAATCTTTATTTCAAAACACCTAGTTACGAAGAATATCTTCGATAAGAAAATTATTGTGTTTTATGATCTTGATGAGATGTAATAATAATAAGATGGTTTGTTTTTCAGTGGTTTACCGAAACTACAATTGCCATACAAACAACACTATACAAATTTTGATGTATTTCATGCCACCAGCTACCTAAGTTTGTCATACTCATCAACATAATAAACAATCGAATGCCAATTTCAATTATATTCTTCAACTGACAAAAATACTTGTTTTTTTCCAAATTTTATTAGGTACATTCATTTGGGGTTGATTACGGTGAAGTAAAGAGAGAGTTACACTGCCAGAAAACTCAATGTAGATACTTACCTTTTCGAACACAGTTTCCGAATTCACATTTTGATGATAAAAATAACACTGTACCTACTTACTAAGACACACACACTTACGAATTACAGCCGCAATAACTATCAAATCATTTTAAATAGTAAAACTAATTCATTATCTCAGCACTTGGAAATAAAATACTGATCTCAAAATATTAATTTCAAAACAATAACAAATCGAGTCGTGTCGCGGACTTGCAACTCACTTTACGCGGGTCAACATCGCGGCTAGTGCATTTGCGCGAACTTAACTCTAAAAAAGCCCGGCTTTTCATTTCATACAAATCTGCGTATAAGTACTTACCAATATATCAACAAATGTAAACGTTTCTATAGCAATTTGTAGGCGAAAACTGCTAGACAAAGAAAGGTAAGGCAAGCCCCATTGAAAGCCGACGAGTGTGAGCGAGAAGGCGCATTTGAATGCATTGTAGTGGCGCGTAGGTTTGGCAACAAAGCGCGGTATTAAAAATTATATTCTTATGAATGATTGAGTTCAATGAGTGCGTAGATCTGGCACCCTTGCGCAGTGCGCGCGGCAGATAGAGCGGGGATTTCGAAATTTGATTATTCCTATGACATGAATGATTGAATTCGAGATTATTCGAGTTTTTTTTAATTTATTTTTTATTGGTAGGCTTACGTTTGTTCTTGTGAATAAAGATTTTTGAATATGAAAGTACCGCCCCTGGGTAATACCATTATTAAATAGTGTTATTTTTTATTTTTTATTGATAGGCTTAATTTTGAAGGCAAGCCGGGCTTTTGGGCTTCTATGGAAGGAACGCCACTGGTGCGAGGGACCTAAAATCTAAGGTAGGAAGGCTTCTGTTTTTAGTATACGGGCTTATAATACAATTATACAAACACCTATATATTAGGTGGTAGATCTCCTTGATCAAAATATAATCATTGTTTGGAATTCATGCCTACATTTCTTGTAATTATTGTTATTATAAGTGCTGGACCATGAATGCTATGATTAAGCAACGCGCAGATCGACCTTGTGGTCTGCGACGGAATTGACCTTGAGCTGATAAACTCTCTAACTTATTCTACTTATAAACCTAGCTACTTTTAATTTTACATAACATCACGGCTGTATGTCCCGAAGAGTTAGGCAGAAGTGTATCTATAGTATTTCACCAGTTATGTTTTAAGTCCCATCAACCACCCGCATTTCACCAGTTTTTAAGTCCCATGTAACAGTGGACAAGTCTATTGCCACCAACCGGGCACAAATCCAGACTCCGGGGTGCAACTGAAAAGTTCCAGGTATAAAAACCCAATAACACTTTGCCCGATCTGGGAATCGAACCCAGGACCTCATGCTCAGCAGTAGAACTTGCGACCACTAGACCAACGAGGACCTTTGCCTCGTTGCCCTTGTTGTAAGAGGCGATTGTCTCCGGTGCCTTTTGTCTGCGGCTTCGCTCACGTAGATTTCAGAAATTATCCCACGGGAACGTACTACCGAGATAAAAAGTATTATTATGTCCTATTCCAGGTCATGGTCTAGCCTTGTGCCAAATTTCATCCAAATCCGTTCAGCCGTTTTAGCGTGTAAGCGTAACAAACAAACAAACTCACTTGCGCATATATAATAATTAGCTTCCCCCCGCGGCTTCGCCTGCGTGGTTTGTCGATAAAAAGTAGCCTAATTCTCAGGCTCTAGACTATCTGTGTACCAAATTTCATTTAAATCGGTTCAGTAGTTTTCGCGTGAAAGCACGACAGACAGACAGACAGAGTTACTTTCGCATTTATAATATTAGTAAGGATGTATAAGTTAGGATTGTTGATTAATAAAACTGTTCTAACGTGTCAATGGCGATAACGTTTATAATGAAGGTACTTCCTAGTGTCAACATTCTGTTAAGTAAAATTAACCTTAGGGGCGAGACTAGACGGCCTCATCACATGTATCAGTTCATTCCGTCGTCCCCCTGCCCTGTTGGAACGGGAATGCGTTAATTTTTTCCCGATCGTCCCACTGATTTTGTTGGTGAGACGAACGGGAGTAATTTATTATTTTTAAGTCCCATTATTTCCTACCAAAGAACAACATTACGTTTATTTATTTACACCAAAAATAATTCCTTTATTGTTACTAATATTCACATCAGGTGGAACAAGATTATTTTCTGCTTAATCTATAAATACATACATACAAAATAATACTTTTTACTAAATGCATTAGCATTTAACAAGAAAATTCTTAAAGCCTTTGTCTATCTGTCGGTTTGTTCCGGCTAATCTCCGAAACGGCTGGACCGATTTTGACGGGACTTTCTACTGGCAAAAAGAGCTGATATTATAAGGAGTAACTTAGGCTTTTATATTAGAAAAAAAACTTTTGAAAAAGTGTAAAATAACTTTAATTTCGGAAGTCGGTGGCCAAAAACGGAAATTGAAAAGCAAAGACACCGACTTCCGAAATTAAAGTTATTTTTCACTTTTTAGTTGAGGTACCTACCCCACACAAATCCGTATACCACTACCTGCTATGTAAATAACAGTGAAGGAGTCAAACAGGATATCGTCTATATTAACTAAGTGGGAAAAATACGTAATATTGAAGCTAACTCAAAAATTACGCAAGCAAAGTTAATAAAATTTATATGGGACCACCTCGGAACCATGACCTACCAAACAAAAAAAGAATCATCATAATCGATTCATAATTAGCGGAGTAATCGCGTATAAAACATACAAAAAAAGAAAAAAAGAAAAAAAAAAATCGTACAGACGAATTGAGAACCTCCTCCTTTTTGAAGAAGTCGGTTAAAAAGGATTAGGGTCCACATGAACGAAGCCGCTGGCAGCAGCAATAATATTATAAAATTGAACCTACATGTTTCAAATAAACGAATTTTTAACCACACGACGCGTACATCACTATCACTTAATTAGTAATTAACACTCCGTAACAAGCAACAAGGCTGCCTCGCTTTGTATACAGGATGACTGTTAGATGTGTAAAAAATAAATTAAGGTGCATTTAGGCCACGACCTTCGATGCAGTCGCAACGCGGCAGCTTTAATGCATAAATTAACAACATGCTGTAGTTACGTGGCTACTAATGTCTGATAAGCTACTTGTCAAAAAAAAAACTTAATTATTCAATGTGTAACTGAATTAATGCACTATAAGAAAGTAATTATGTTCTATCATTTTTAATACAGGTACCTATTTGTTTATTCCAAAAATATCTATGTTTTCAGCCACAATTCCGGTGTACAGTCAAAACATACCAAATAGACGAATTAAAACATTTAAAAAAACATGATATAAATATTGGAAAAGCAGTTTGTTTTATAAAATAAACATCCATATTTCTCAATTATACAGGATGTAGAGTTCTATTTTGATTTGTGTTGGGTATTTTATGAGATACGTCACAAATTGTTTCATATTATCGATAAGCTACGAGGGAGCACTGAAGTGTTAAATCGAAATCTCTTTCCATCACTAGAGGATTGATCTATCGCTTCTCATTTTTAGAGAAATGTTCATCTATTTCATAAATCCCACTATATTTTTATTTTAATAACCTTGTTTGACCGATCAATATTTATAAACAGTCTAATCGACCTTGAGAAAATATTTTTGATAAACCAGAACATTTTATTTTTAGGTTTTGCTACACAACATTGTGCAAAAGCTACTTTTACTGTATGCTAACATATTGACGTGACAGTATTATGATATTAAGGGCCTACCCAACCTCAGACTTTATCTCGCTCGTACCATACTACTCGCGGCCTGAGTGAGAGCGAGACGGTGTGGGGTGCTAGCGGCTCCAAGCCTCGAATTATTTAGGTAATTGCTTTCTACTGTGAAAATAATAGTAATTTAAAAAGAATGGGCCTAGCATCAATCCTCAACTTTAACATAATATACCTATTTATTTCAAAATTAATGCTGCAGTATTTTCGCCATAACGGAGGATCATGCCAAGCAATTTGAGGTAGGGTAGACTTTAAAAAAAAGTCGAGATTTGTCGTGGCAAACCCGTCTAAAATGAAGTTCCTTCCGCTGTATATTATGTAACAGGCACAATTAATAAATTAACATCGTTTGTGAGTAACTAAATGAATAAGAAAAAAGTATTGTGACGGTCAAAATGTTAGTTTTTTCGGTTTAGCTCTCATTCGTAAAGTGTGCAGTGTGTAACGCGCGATAAGAAACTTTGATCCAAAAACACAGAAATAGCTAATAGGAAGCAGCCTTATTAATTTACCACGTTTATTAAAATTTAACTTTATGAAATACGAAACATTGCATACAGTGTAAAGGTCTCAGCACATTCCGCGTTTGTGTTTTTTTGCGTCACGAAGTAGCTTTGTTGCTAACGTGTCGTGAAATGGAAAGTAACGTTACAAAAACTGCGATCCGGATAAATCCAGTTCGCGTCAGCTAAACCGAATTAAGCGAAGGCAATGCAAACATAAACATAACTGGTTCCATGAGAATTGCATTGGGCAAATATATTTTATGATCAGTATTTTAAGGATAAGGAGGACCAGGAAATATTTTATTAAATGTTTTTGTCACGGTATTTGCAGTAAAGGAAATGCCAGCGATTTTTTTTCCCAAATTTTGCTTTTTATTTTATCACGTGCTTTAAAATAAGTGAATTGCTGTGAATTTTGTAGGTATTCCACTCAGAGCACTGATCTCAACAGCACTTACTCAAACGTACATCTGAAATAATACATTATTTCACAAGGTATGCCTTGAGAAATAATTCCTAAAAAACGCCCTTGTAAGTTTCTTTATAAGTATTATAATTGTCTTTTAGTTTAGTAACACTTATATAAATAGGGTTTTTTTTGGGATAGCTTCTCCTAGGTCTACATACGAGGTTGTCGGCTCCTTAATTGGACTATCCTCAGGACATTACACAAAAATAAGTGAGGTAAGGGCTTCGGGTTTAGGGCATCTCTGGGGTAGGCAGCAAGGGGCAGGCTAGACTTAAACTTACTTACTTACTTTGGCTAAACTTAGGGCCTATACGCACGACGTTTTTTACACGCGCGTTTCGAGTAACACTCGTCGAATGTGCGTTTTCTATATGACTAAACTTGAAATGCACTGTAAAAAAACGCCGTGTGCAGTGTGCACAGGCCATTATGGTCCGTCGATGACGTTATTAGGACCAATTAACTGCCAAGTTGCTGCTGTGATGAGGTTGTCCCTATTCCCTAGGCGACGCTTGGAGCCTAATAGAAGTGGGATGTACCAACATAATTCTGATTCAGTTAGGCTAGCCGACGAGAGTCTCGACTTAACTGAAACGGAATTATGAGATATAAATAAAAAAAAAATATAAACATACCTCCGTCTCGCTTCTACAAATCAATTTTTGTTTGTTAATCCTTTATGAATGAGGTAATTCGGCAGAGACCCAAAGTTGCCGACATAGCTCACAGAATAAGCAAGCTGAAGTGGCAATGGGCCGGCCATATTAGCCGTAGAACCGATGATCGTTGGGGTAGACGTTTCTTGAGTGGAGACCGCGAATCGGCAAACATAAGGTGGCCCTCAGGCTAGGTGGAGCGACGATCTTCGCAGGGTGGCTGGTAGCAATTGGATGAGAGCTGCCGAGAATCGAGCTGAATGGCGTGCAATTGGGGAGGCCTATGTCCAACAGTGGACTGCTATAGGCTCATGATGATGGTGATGATGATAAATCCTATTAGCTTTATCAAGAAACTTCTTTTAAATTCCAGACTAGAGATCATTTTCCTATCACTAATGGTCTGATGCTGATAATTTGCAAATATTATAATTAACTGATCTCTATTTTCTTTATAGATAGGTAGATCTTTATACCCGGCTTCACGACGCAAACGAGGACAATGACGTGTTTATTCTACTAGGTTCTAATTCGAGTTATTAACAATCTCCTAGAGTCGCAAATTCGCTTACAGGCTTTTTTATGTGACATTACAATAATCGAGGAGTTCGTGGCTAAGTAATAACAGCCGCACGGGTCGATCCATCAGGTTAAGCTATGCTTGCTGGGGTTGGTCCGGGATAGGTGAAAAATTGTATTCTGAAACTGTTGGAACACATTATCGGAATCAAGATTTCGGGTATCGATAAAGTAAAGTCAGGGAAATTAATTGTTCAGTAAAGTCTCTACCATCTTAAATTGTTCGTATATTCAAATCACAGCGAGGAGCTCGTGGAGGAGCTCGTGTCTAAGTAACAGCCGCACGGGTCGATCCATCAGGTTAAGCTACGCTTGCCCGGGTTGGTCCACGGATGGGTGACCATCTGTACATACCGAGAATCCTCCGTGCCTCTGAAAGCACGTTAAGCCGTTGTTAAGCCGTTCCGGCTGACATTCGTGGATCTTTGACGGTCGTTACGGGTCGACAGAAGTCCGAAAGTCTGACAAGCAGTCAGTTAGATACCGAGGAGTATCATATTACCCAGTTACTGGGTTTTGGAGGTCAGATAGGCAGTCTGTCTTCTCTCTATATCTTTGAAAGTATTTTGCATGTTCGCATAAAGGCTCGTGCAAACAGACGCGAAATCGCGGGCGCGACAGGCAGCGGTACCTTTGTCGACAAAGGTACCGCTGCCTGTCGCGCCCGCGATATCGCGTCTGTTTGCACGAGTCTTAAACTTAGGACTTTTCAAAATAAGAAGCGATTTCCATAATATAAATACACGTAGTAGACACGAAATTGTCATACCCAAGCAACCATACTAAAACAAGCAAGTCATTTCTTATAAACAGTATCCGCTTTTATAACAAGTTGCCAAAGTCGGTTACAGAACTTAGCGATGGAAAGTTCAAAACCCATATCAAACGTGTCCTTATCAAAAAAGCATATTATAAGATTAAAGACTACGTTGATGACAAGGAAGTTTGGCAATAATTCCTTCTGCACATGTGGCTTCCCTGGTACCTTATAAACGGCATAATTATGTAAGAGTCTATTAACTGCTCCCAAATTACCATGTTTATTTTCTTTACATTCATCCTTGACATAATCATTGTATTTTACATTATTCCTATTATTATAGATACCTCCAATTTAATTTCAACTCTTAGTGGTTTTTGTGGACATGATAATTATTCAATTTGTTACAGTTGTAATAGCAATCACGTCTTTTGGCTGAAATAGGTTTTTTTTATTTTATTGTTTGTCTTTTATATAGATTATTTTCTATTTTGTGAATGTGAGAACTTTGTAGGCTTATTGGACTGTAGATTTACTGAACATCTATTTTGTTAAGTACCTGGTACTTACTTGTTGAAAGGCCTACATTGTCCTCCCATGCCTACTAACACTGTAATTTGAAAATATTGTAAAAGCCAATTATTTTTAAAAGAGTAACCGTGGAGTTTCTTGCCGGCTCTTCTCCATAGGAAACGACCAATTGGAACCGTGCACCTAGCTTCTGACGTTTCATAAGTGCCCATGTAGGTTTATGTGAATTAAATATTTTGATTTTGAGTCGCTCCAAGTAACATACTGGTATTCAGCTGCATCCGGTTAGAAGCCGACCCCAACATACTTGGATAAAGGCTAGGCAGATTAATTGATCGCAATATATATAATTATATAACACGGTGTCTGGGGTGGGGTGTAGCCTATAATATAATTAGGTTTACTTATTGGTACTATTGTGTAAATGTGTGTGTGCATAATAAAATAAGTAGGTTGGTAACCATTTTTATGTTCTTTTTAAGTGCTGTTTACAATTGCATGGTCCATTTAAATGAATAGTTATTTACCTACTTCATGTTAAGACGTCAGACAAAAACCTATTGTTTTTACATAAGAACATCTATAATGATGATGATGATTTATAGACTAAACACTATTATAATAAAAAAAATAAAAAAACAGACAACCAAGATCCGAAGTGGTGACCACATACTTAGTGGTTTATTAATAAACGTTGCTTAAAGGTAGGAAACTTTAAGCAACGCTTATAGATGTACCTAAGGGGTACATCTATAAGCGTTGCTTAAAGTTTCCTCGTTATAACCACAAAACCGTGTTTATCAGTTGTTTATCCTAAACACCTTTTAAACACGACATTTCTGTATGGAGTTTGACATACGTGTCACTGTCTACTGTCAGTTTTATGTCAAACTCCATACACAAATGTCCTGTTTATAAGATGTTTAGGATAAACCACTGATAAACACGGTTTTGTGGTAATAAGGATTATGTTAATTTACCAAAATAAAACTGTAAATACCAATGAAAAGTAGTATAGGTAGGAGGTATATTATTGTTTTATTTACTTAATAAAATTCTTTAATTCATTCATTCAATCACTGACAGACAACGCACAACCTAAACTGCTGGTTCTAGAGACTTGAAGTTGCATAAGATGAAGGTACTATGGAAGGATTTTCGAAAATTCATCCCCATAATGACGCCTTAGAGAGAAAACCTCGTAAGTGTAAAAGAATTAACTTTTCAGGAGGAATATTAATATAGTAGATATTAATTAATAAAAAAACTTTTTACAAAAAAAACAACCGACTTCCAAAAAAAACACAAAAAAAGTGAAAAATAACTTTAATTTCGGAAGTCGGTAAAAAATACGTAATATTGAAGCTAACTCAAAAACTACGCAAGCAAAGTTAATAAATTTATATGGGACCACCTCTGAAGCATGACCTACCAAACAAAAAAAGAATCATCAAAATCGATTCATAATTGGCGGAGAAATCGAGTAACATACACACAAAAAAAAAACATACAGACGAATTGAGAACCTCCTCCTTTTTGAAGAAGTTGGTTAAAAATAAAATTAAAACCCAACTACGACAAAAAATCAATCAACTAAAAAGGTTCACAGACAGACAGACAACACCACACACACAGAAAGACAAATTAAAAATCTGGAGTCACACGTAGCCTGTTCGATTTATGAAGGATTTTCGAAAATTCATCCCCATAATGACGCCTTAGAGAGAAAACCTCGTAAGTGTAACAGAAGTAACTTTTCAGGAGGAATATTAATATAGTAGATATTAATATTTTTATGACCGAAGAAAACTCATCCATTTAGACTTTTGTCATCCATCGATTCTCGTGTGAACTAGCAACCAAATGACGAACGTCGTTAGGTTATCCTTGCCCTAGGCACCTTGACGTGCAAGTAGATGAAATGGGAACACTGTCAGCAAAATGTCTGACAAATCTAACACTGTGATTGAACGATGAAATTGTGACGCTAAATGCGACAAAGTTAAGAAGACAGCCATTGTCGATAACTTTCGCGAATTTCACTAATGTAATTAAACGCGATCAGCAAATCACATTCATCATCAGAAAATGTAGCCAAGTGGGCGATTTTGACTAAATTTTCATACAAAGCGAAGCTAAATAAACGCGCGTAGCCTAGTGCCGCAAATTAAATAGTACATTTAACTATACATAATATTATAAATTAAAGTCGCTTTTCGTGTTTGTATATGTTGGCGTTGTTCTTCTAAACCACGCAATAGATTTTGATGAGGTTTATTAGAGAATTTGTTCCGGAAGGTTTATTACCTATTATTAATAAGTCTCGATGTTTTATCAAGTCGTAAAAACTGTGCGAAGCAGGAGCGGATCGCTAGTATATAATAAAATTAACAGATTTTGTACACCCATAATATACAGACAAGAAGAAAAGAACAGACGAATCATTTATTTTACACTTATACAAGGATTTCAAAATAAATAATAAATTGTAGTACCTATCAGCTATGAGGATAACTTTATTTTCCTTAAGTTCTTCATAAAACAAAATAAAAGTTTTGTGTCTGCCTCAGACGTAGTATGCTAATTTAAGATTATTTCCCATGCTGTCATTATCAGGAACAACATAGGTACCTATTATTGTTTCCAACGCAGGTATAGTCTATTTTTTCATACATGTCTTATTTGGTAAACAAACTTTTTATCAAAATAAAAATAAATCGTAGTACCTATCAGGTATGAGGATAACTTCATTTTCCTCAAGATATTCATAACAAAAAAAAAATTGTGCCTGCCTCAGATGTAGTATGTTTTTCCCAAAGTACCTTTCAGGAAAAAGCAGTACCTACTAACTTAATATTATTTTCCATGCTCTCATTATTAGGAACAACTTACATATTATAATTGCCAACGTAGGTATAGTCTATTTTTCCATACATGTCTTATTTGATAAACAAACATTTTATCAAAATATTAAAATAAATATAAATCGTAGTACCTATCAGGTATGAGGATAACTTCACTTTCCTCAAGATCTTCACAAAAGGAAAGTTTGGTGCCTGCCTCAGACGTAGTATGTTTTTCCCAAAGTACCTTTCAAGAAAAGCAGTAGCTACTACCCTAAGGTTATTTCCCACGCTGTCATTATTAGGAACAACATAGGTATTATTATTTCCAACAAAAAAGGTACCTATAGTGTATTTTTCCATAAATGTCTTATTTGGCAAACAAACATGGTACGAAAATCACGGGTTTGGGCATCAATCACACACATGTCGGGTTGCATGGTTTGACTTTATAAGCACACGGTCATTTCAAAACTGCTTTGAATGAACAATTCTGCCAAATAATATTCTTACATGTATCACTAGATATTATAAAACAAAGTCCTCCGCCGCGTCTGTCTGTCTATCTTTACGTGAACTACTGCACCGATTTTCATGCTGTTTTCACCAATGGGTACAGTGGTTCTCGAGGAAGGTTTTAGTATATAACTAGCTGCGCCCCGCGGTTTCACCCGCGTAAGTCTCGATCCCGTGGGAATATCGGGATGAAAAGTATGCTATGTGTTATTCCAGGTTATAAACTATCTTTTTGCCAAATTTCATCCAAATCCATTCAGCCGTTTTTGCGTGATTGAGTAACAAACATCCAAACACACAAACACACAAACTTTCACATTTATAATATTAGTAGGATTTGTCAAGACATCCACGCGGGCTTCAGTTAGTATTTTATAAAAATAAAAAACAAATTAAATAACTACTTCAATCAGCATGGCCTTAAATTCCAGTCTAACCGGATGCATCTGAATACCAGTATTTTACATCGAGGGACTGCCTATCTGGCCTCCACAACCCAGTTCATTACTGGGTAACACGATAAATAGGCACCTCTTGGTAAGACTGAATAAGTAGGTAAGAGTAATAAACTATAGAAAATTATTTCTTAATACTCCTTATTACTGTTTGTTTTGTAAGAGGTTGTTTTTTATTCTACTATGTGATTCAATTTGATTCGTTAACCAGGAAGAAAACATTGCAATATGTTAGTATCAAACAGGAATGATGTACTTGACGCAAAAACCTTTACATTCGGTTTCGTTCGCAAGTACCGGTTTTTTAAAACCGGTATTTAGAAGAGTTTTTTTTTTTAGCGGATTTACCGGTTTAGAGCTATAAGAACCGGTTAATACTTCAGTTTTTATTCAGCACGGCATCCCCACAAGTATTCACAAGTTGCAACGTTTTTACCGACATGCCCCTCATCGAATAAACCGGTTAATTGAAGAATGCCAACGACCACATGAACGCGTTTGGTATATTATGAAAATAACTTTTAAATTACGTTATGGCTGTTTAAAATCTGGACAACGCTGCCACAAATTCATTGTTATGCAAATCACGTACCTAACAGGTAAAAAACAAAAACATAAATCGTTATTCAACCGAATAACCGATAACTTCGTCAATCTATTAAAGAGAGTGGATGGCGGTACGTGCTCTGTGTCCGGTATTGAGTGCCAAAATACGAAATATTACCTGAAAGTGGGTGACCTTATAGAGTTATTGAATTAGTTAAATGTGTGCACTGTCGCATTCACCCTCGCAACACATCATACAAGATTAGGTTCAATATAGTTAATTGATTCAGGCGTGACTCAATCCAAGATCTTAGTGGGTTAATCCAGACTGAAAACGAGAGCTGGTCTGCGTCCTGCGCTCGGTGTAGCAACACGTCGTGTTCTGGTTTGCGACTGGTCAATCGTCATTCTGAGGATGCCCCTCAACAACAAAAACCGGACCGAGATTTATTGTCAAGAAAATTTATACACTACGTCAATTAATTTGTGGTGTTAAGTATAGTATTCATAAAGAATGACAGCTATGATTTGGATCAAAATCAATCTTCCATGCCTTTTCCCAACCATTTTGGGCTTCAAATCTAACCGGATCCAGCTGAATACCAGTATTTTACTTGGAGCGACTACCTATCTGGCCTCCACAATCCAGTAACTGGGTAATACGATACCCCTTGGTAAGACTGGTTGTCAGACTTTCGGGCTACTGACGACCCGTAACGACTGTCAAAGATCCACAAATGACAGCCGGGACCAACAGCTTAACGTCATTTCCGAGGCACGGAGGAGTCTCGGTATGTAAAAATGGTCACCCATCCACGGACCAACCCCAGCAAGCGTAACTTATCTAACCACTGCAGTAAGTTGAGAATGAAAAAAAAAAGAAGTCCACCACCCTAATTGCGTAACAGGCTTTCAATTGCTTCATAATGTTCGGAAAAGATGCCTATAAGTGATGTATTTACACAGAATTGAAGACTAGTGATTACGTTGTAATTGTTACTATCTTTGTAAATATGTTGTTGGTGTGCCTTGCTCAATAAAAAATAAATAAAAAAATCTGCTCAAAAACGTAAATATCGCAATGAACGTTGTTGAACTGTCAAGATTAAAGCCATTGCTACTGTGTGTTACGTCATTACCCTGCAGGATATACCTACCTATACTCCATTTGAAATAAGATTAGACGTATAGATAAGCCTTTTTACATTTTGTTCAACCGATTTTGAATTCTATTGTGTTGGTGGCATGACAAATGGCAGCCGCAGTAGATGGTTGGTATTGTGTAACTTTTTTTGCTTTTAATGCTATCCTTATGCCTACGGTATAGTCAAAATCGGTTGAACGGACTGTAAAAGTGTTTGTTCTAATGTCTAATCTTATTTCAAATGGGGTATAGGTGCTGTTCAAAATTCGAATTAAAAGTAGAGAGAAAATTTAAAAAAGACAACTTTCAGAGAATTTTATTTTTTTGGGTCGATGAAAAATCCAGGCTGAACTCGATTCCCTTTTTGTATCCGTTTTTCTCTAACATTAAGTAGCTAATCCAAATTATTTTAAAATACACGTTTCATTTAAATTCATGCGAGTATCTTGAGGAAGGAATATACGAAAAATAATACTACTGGGGTTTTTAATCTTTACAAAATTATACCTGTATCTACTACTTGATAATTAAGGAAGTTAGTAACAGTAAATACATTTTGTTGTGAAATAAAATAACTCTAAATGGTAGCATTATTTCTTTTTAATACATATTACTATTTAAAATACCAAAATTTAGCACATTTACAAACGTATTCCGAGAATTACATGCCAAAATGTTTTTCTGAAATATTAACGCTATTGATACAGTTTGCATAAAAATACATTATGTTGATAAGTCAGATTAGCTGAACTAATACTTCGAGTATTGTCATGTTAATACTCATATTCGAGATCAATCCACGTTTATTGTCATTAATATTGATGAACGACCGTTGGAACTTGTACCTATCTATGTACTTATGTAGCTACTTCGCTGTTCTTAAATTTCAAGGTTTTTCAGGTACGTACGGTAATGGAATTGAGTTGTCTAACTTAGCTTGTAGTAGTCCACAGGGCAAAAGTCTCTGCCAAGGTCCAACACCCGGTTCTTCTGCATCATTTCGTTTTGAAAACAGATCCAGTCCGTCCCAGGCACTTTTTAAGGGCCTACCCTACCTCAAATTGCTTAGCATGATCCTCCGTTATGCCGAAAATACTGTAGCATTAATTTTGAAATAGTCTCTAGCTCCTATGTTTGATGAAAACAAGATTACATAAAATTTTCTCGATAGAAAAAAAATCCTAAGTTAGGTACCTACCTCTAAAGCGAACTATTCCTAAGTTAGGTACCTACCTCTAAAGCGAACTATAAACCGCTGGTATTAAAAAAATACTTCAAATTAGATCATGAAACTTTGCATTAACTAAACTAACCACAAAGCAGATTTTTGAAATTACCATTTTTTTCACCGTAAAAAGCAATTACCTAAACTATTCGAGGCTTGGAACCGCCAGCACCCCACACAGGCCGCGAGTAATAGTAAAAGAGATAAAATTTGAGGTTGGGTACGGGTAGGCCCTTAAGTTCATCCGTCATCGCTTCATTTATACTACACTCGCGGTTTATTTTCAAACAAATATATGTTTTTGGAAAAACAACTTGAAATACAGTCCTCAGATAAATTTCAATTTACGCTAATACCTCAAACGTGTTTATGAGTTTATCAATAGCACTAGCCATTTTGAAATCTGCCTCATTTACCTACAGTGATAAAAAGTTGATATTGTATTGTGTGTAAGTGGAAATAACATCAATTTATTATATAATTGAAAACAAGGACTTGAATCGACTTTAGCTGGGGGGATTACCCATGATGAGTATGTGCGTTCTATTTACTAAATAATCACGACTCAATTCAGCATTGAGTCGTGATTATTTAGTAAATTCATCTTCAGCTTCAGCCAATTTATCACAAGTGAAATTGAAAGTGTATTTAATTTATATTATGTTTATACATCAATACCAGCATGCAAGCAGCTGCTATAGATTTTTAAATCTGATTAATCCACGTGAGGGCTTAGATATGGAGTTTATAGCTTTTGTTTATTAGCTTTTGTAAAAGTAAGAGCCTCGAATCTTAATCTGTTGGTCAGAGAAATCAGTAAACGTTGAGTTACTTATTTAAGTAAAAGGAAAATGGGTCAATATTGATAGCTGGAGATTATTAGATTAGATTAGAATATTGATAGAGGAGCTTGTGGCTACGTAATAGCAGCCGCACGGGTCGATCCATCAGGTTGGTCGGGGTTGGTCCGTGGATGGGTGACCATCTTTACATACCGAGACTCCTCCGTGCCTCGGAAAGCACGTTAAGCCGTTGGTCCTGGCTGTCATTTGTGGATCTTTGACAGTCGTTACGGGTCGTCAGCACCCCGAAAGTCTGACAACCAGTCTTACCAAGGGGTATCGTATTACCCAGTTACTGGGTTGTGGAGGTCAGATAGGCAGTCGCTCCATGTAAAATACTGGTATTCAGCTGCATCCGGTTAGACTGGAAGCCGACCCCAATATAGTTGGGAAAAGCCTAGGCAGATGATGATGGTCAATATTGATACTCGAATTTGATCACTGCATCTAGTTGAATCTGTAATTACTGATAACTTCGACTGATGTTCATTTTTTATTTTATTTATAAGTGCCTAAAAGTTGCTTAAAGTTAAGTAATTATTAGCGACTGTTTAACAATACATTTTTGACGTTTGAACGTCACTTAACTTTAATCAACGTTTATAAATAAACCCCTTGAAGACCAATAATAATCAATAGTAACGGAAATTATCTGATAAATAATTAATCGGATTCCATTAAAAATATCGTAATAAGTAGATACTTATTAAAAAAACCCATCTTTATAATGTTTTGCGACAACGTCTTGGTTAGTGCAGAGAAAACTTTACCTTTTGGCAATGAAGAGTCTTACACCCGCGAGTCTTTTTGTTTGGAGAAATGTGCATTTATTTATGTTCATATAATGCTACCTGTGATAGTTTTGGCAAAAGACCTTTGCATCTAAGTTTATAAATTTGGCTTCAGTTCAAGTTAAATGCCCTAGAAATAAAATTTAATTTTATCTTCCAAATACCTCGCGCAATTTATTATTTTACTCTTTCACGACCACATTAGAATTTATTACCTTATTTCATTTTATTGCAGCAATATCGTAGGTAGCAGGTACCAATTTGATTACGTCAGTTAAATAATAATATAGCCCAGGTGCCTATCTAACTGCCCGTCGTCCTTGGCCATAAAAATTAAATTGATCATCTCGTCAAGTACGGAACCGATCCTAATGCTTAGGATATTAGGTATATCAAACAACAGTGATTAGTCACTGTTGAGATATTTGTTCATTTTAACACGCTTTTTTTGGAACGAAGTTCCTTATTGCCATGTGCGATCGACTTGCGAAATGTGAACTAGACCGAAAAATATGTAACATTAGCTTCCGCCCGGTATGTCGATAAAAAGTAGCCTATGTTCTTCCCCAGTGTGCACTCTATCTCTTGCCAAATTTATATGCCAAATTTTGTCGAAATCCGTTCAGTAGTTTAGGCGTGAAAAGGTAACATACAGACAGACAGACAGAGTTACTTAACGAATTTATAATATCAGCATGGATTTTGACTGTCACGATACTTATTTATGTTTATGTGTGAAAAATTCCTTCTTTTTTTAGGGTTCCGAAGTCCCTTTAAAGTTTCGCTATGTCCGTCTGTCTGTCTGTCCATCTGTCTGTCTGCGGCTGAGCTCAGAGACTCTTAGTACTAGAAACCTGTAATTTAGTATGGGTATAGTTTATACATAATATAAATCACGCCGACAAAGTGGTAAAATAAGATCCGTTTACGAATAACCCAGTAATGCCCGATTGGTGTTTTTTCTCTCTCTATTATGAACGCGTAATTTCAACTTCACGTCAAAGTTAGCAACCTAACTAATATCTCAACATCAAAATCAACACGTTTAGCAAACATGTAATCAAAACATGTTGGTTTCCGAAATTTTGCAAACAAGCCAATGTTTGCGAAATTTATCCGTCCATTAAAGTTTGACCGATATATCGCGAAGTTTAGCTAACACATAGAAATCTGAATAGGTAACTATGGCAATATAGAGATTGTGTTTTGAATCTACTATTGTTAGACCGAACATTCCATGGGATAGACGAGAAAAAAAACCATCCCCACTTTACGGTTGGGGGAGCTAAAGATTGTTTTTTTTTTAATAATTTTATTTTACGGTTTTTATTATTTTACAAAGTAAGTATGCAGATGCATTTATAATGCTTTAAATTATAAAATTAACCTAAGAGAGTACCTAGTTCACTAGTTTACTAAAAATTTACCTAATATCCTTGGCATACATGTAGACAAGTATTGGTCCGTGTGCTTCGGCGTGTCCTTCAGTAGTGGACCGGTATTACCATTTCTTGACTAAAATACACTTTGAATAACAGGTTAGTAGGTATTTAATACCATAGAAGGAATTTACTAATTTATTGATTCGATATCCTTAGGAAATGAGTGAAAATAAATGTAACATAAGAATATGATGGATACAATATGTTTAATCATGGAAGGCTCGCATATTTTTTTTTTTTTATTAACAAAAGAAAACTTTGCCTGAGTATTCATTATGTCCGCGCAGCAACTGCATGTGCGCCGAGCAAATGCTTTATCGTTGTGAAACACAAAGGAGATGCGCGTAACACATTGATTGTTGCCCTAATATAGTGGATAACCAGCTTTACAATTGCATTATTAATCAGTAACTAGGGATAGTGATGGCCCAGTGGTGAAGGCTTCGCCTCTCATGCACGAGGAGGGTTCAAAGCCGGGGAAGTATCTACCTACCAATGTAAATTTTTCTGACGACCTTACTAACTTTGGTAAAGGAAAAGTATCGCGAGGAAACGTGGTCTTAAAGTAATTATTATAAATCTGACCTTATGATCAAAGCTTGTGCCTCCTCCGCCTTCTCTGATATGAGACATGAATATTAAGCTGATTTTATTATTAGACTATCACTAGTCTTATTGAGGAGCTCGTGGCTAAGTAATAACAGCCGCACGGGTCGATCCATCAGGTTAAGCAACGCTTGCCGGGACAGTCGTTTCGGGTCGTCAGAAGCCCGAAATTCTGACAACCAGTCTTGCCAAGGGGTAGCGTATTACCCAGTTACTGGATTGTGGAGGTCAGATAGGCAGTCGCTCCATGTAAAATACTGGTATTCAGATGCATTCGGTTAGACTGGAAGCCGACCCCAACATAGTTGGCTAGGCAGATGATGACTGACTAGTTTTCACTTATTACGGACTCGCTAAGTTCGAATACTGATCTGCAAAGTAGTATACAGGGTCAAATAAAATTAGCTAGCAAAACTCTGCAGACCTAATGGGTATCGATATCTAAACGTAAAACAAAAAATAAATTAATTTGATGTTTTTTTGTGGGGTCATCGACCACAATTAGTGTAGTTTACTTATACTGTCTGAAAATAATATTAAATTAATTTCTCAATTTCTTTGCAAACTATAGTTTTGTATAATTTAGAAGCATTTTTTCAATTTTTGTAAATGTGAGTACCATGGAGCCGTTTAGTATGGTATGATGTATGTTGACTTGAAATAGCATGGCAGATGAGAGCATGTCATGCTCTTGGTGGCGCGTGTGTTGGATCATTCGGTTCCCTACAAAATGGTTGAGCTGGTGCTGATCCACATGTCATGTTCGTGAACGGGGGCCGTCAGTTGAGACTGGTCACCTCTTATTTGCCAGAGCTTATTTTTTATCTTAAATTTTGAATTGCTTTAGATTATTTTTTGTTTTACATTGTTCTCACATATAGAACCAACAAGAATACTGTACCCAGGATTTTGTAATATCTATATCCATTTTATAAAAAGTGTCCTTGGAGTTTCTTGCCTGTTCTTCTCCATAGAGATCTACCTACGTTTTGGAATGGGCAGCTTCAAATCTCTGACTAACTGCCCGACTCTTTGACAATTCAAAAGTGCCTGTACATGGTTTAATTGAAATAAATGCTTTCAGTTTGAGTTTGATACAATTTTTATTTTTATTAATTTTTTTATGTATTTTACCAATGTCAAAGAATATTCAATTTTACCTTTACCAATTTTATAATTTTTAATTAGAATTCCAAACATTTTAAGTTCATTTAATTGTAACTATTTACCTATGTTACCAATGTTTTTCTATATTAGCGCTTATTACTAAGTAGTTAGCTTACGTATTCTTCCGTTCCTTTCTCCTTGTCTGTTTATGTGTGTATGTACAAAAATGTTGGTTGTGTGGTGAAATAAATAAATAAAATTACTTACATTACAAATGACTAAAAAACAAGGTACACAGTCATGCAATCCGATGTAACAAAATATATTATAATTATACAACATTGAGCCTATAGAAAAAAAATACGACATAATGTCGGACACAGACATTACTACACTATTCAATAGTAAGTTGGTCGATAAATACATTAATAAAAAATGACCTAAATGTCTATCGACTCGCGTACCTGAAGGTGACGCAATAGATATTTTATTCTTACGAGAACAATTTGTTCGTAATACATTACAATGTTATTCATTAGATAGGTACTGAGAAGTTTAAAGTTGTTTTTTCTGTTCCGGAAGTAGATAACTGTAGTAAAAATGTGCATGATTATAATAATAAGAACTCGCACCTCTTTCTCGCCTTTATTTGCCGGCTTGAGTGGAGCTTCGCAAGAGAAAACGTGCTCGTAGGAGGGAAGTATTCCAGTAAGATGCTGTTAGGGATCTTGACCGTGCTATATAGCTCCCCACTCCTGAAGCACCTCGGGATATGATGCCCTTGTGTCGCTACGTCATGACTGCTAGCGACAGTTTTCGGGGGCTCATTATTGAGTGTGCAAGACACTCCCTGCTATTTTATCCGTGTATTATCATTGGTTAGGTCATAGTCCATAATAGTCCTACCATAGTTCTAGGTAACCAATCCACTATAGGCACCCAAACCCATAGTCCGTATCTTTGTTTCCATAACCTTCTATAGTCCTACACCAACCGATGTTTGTCCTTGGGTACACAAGCTAGTGCGTACAATTAAAATCGTCGGTTAGTGCCTCATTCAATTTAAACTAATAATTTAAATTTTAATATCCATTTAAAATAACATAAAAAACTTTTTAAGCGACATCTGTGAGTGGAATTTCGCGGGCTATGTTAGCGCATAAATTGGTCTGTCGCGTTTGAAACGCGCTATTAACGCACATAACAGTCGTGTCGAGCCGCAGCGTATTGCATTCCAATACAAAAAAGCGGCCCGTCTGTAGTATGATGGTTCAGACTTCATACGAGATGATCGAAAGTGATGGAGGAGGACTTTTGCGTTGCGACGCGACCCGCCCATATGTGCGTCAAACTTTAGTCTACATGTTACATGCATGATCGTTTCGCTTCTTAACGAAAGATTTTTTCTTTTTCCATGACATTACATAACAACAAGGCAATAGGAGATACACATCAAGACCACACATGTGTGATGTATCGTTACTAAGAACTATATCTCACATAATGCCTGCTTATCTGCAAAGATAATAGTCATCAAGAGCTGTTTTATCTTATTTATACTCTTAAAAAGATAATATAAAACTACTCAGAAATATTCTTCTTATCTTTGTGCAGTGTGCTCAATCTTTCTTCTTTATTTTCAGGTAATAAAGTAGTACTGGAAAAAAAGGAACTACGTTGCAATGTTACCAAGATGGCGGCAAACTATTTCGAGACGTAAGTTAGAGGAAACGATTTTATTAGGTCTTACACACCTTGTTCGGGTAGCTCACACAGTATTTTGTTGGACAACACTGCCAACCCGAAGCAATTACTACATACAACTTGTATCAGAAGGTTTAATATTTAAGGATGTGTTAGTAACAGACCATCATACTGATCATGTTCAACCCGATAAAATTATCAACAAGTCCATTAAAAAACTTAAAATACCTACTCGACCCAAATCCTTACATATTATAAAACAGAGTCCTCCGCCACTTCTGTCTGTCGTTTATTGAGTATATCGCGTACAGGACGCGATAAACTCAAAAACTACTGCACCGATTTTCATGCTGTTTTCACCAATGGATAGAGTGGTTCTCGAGTAAGGTTTGATTATATATATTATAACCGAAATCCACACGGGCGAAGCCGTCGGCATCATCTAGTGTATGATCATTTTTTCGAGATTACGATTTTGGTCACATGAAGGAAGTTGTTCAGTTTGGTGGTCTGTACCACATCCACACATCCACATGTCACACTTTTCTGATACTTGCTGTATATTCGATTTTGCCGCCCGGCTGTATCGAGGAATGCCGACCCGAACGAAAGTGTGCAGCACACCTCACATTTAAAAAGACACTTTTTTTAAAGTAATTACTTATTTTATCAATTTTCTTCTACATTATATTTTTACATAATTTTGACTATTAAATGCCACGTTTACCTCAACTAAAATCGTGTGGGATCTGTGATTGTTCAAAACCTAAACAATTATTAAACTGATGAATATTTATAATGCTAACTGGGTGTGTATATTTATGGTCTTAGTAGATAATCAACGTAATATTCCTAGTGTATAACATACTCCAATTACAATAAACCTACATACGTGTGAAGTGGGTGCACGAGGGAAACAGAACCGAGCAGCTCGCCATTTGCCCCTAGAGCGTGTGGAATTTATTGGAACCACGTACAATGTGCGATATTCTTTTATCCTATTGATTCCCCTGTAAGCGCTTTGTCTGAGGAACAACTTAATTGCTGTCTGGCAAAATACCTTTAAAACAGAGTAATAAATAAAAATAACTATACGCAAAAATAATACAGCAAATTATTGCTCTTAGAAAAGTTCTTCCATCCATATTCATCGCCGATTAGGCCCGTAGATATAATCCGTTCCAAAACTTTTTGATGAAAGCGTAAACTAATCCAGTAATCCTGTTCAAGTTCAATTCTAACGAGACTCATCCACGAAAGGTAATTAGTAACACATTCATCTTTATTTAGAAGGTTTCAACTTTATATCACACCACTATTTCAAACAAATATTGTTTGAATTACATTATTAAATTGTAAATGAACAATTTGTCGACGAAAATTAAGGTTATAAAAATAACTTTAATTATTACATAAAAACGTCTTTTATGTGATCAATCATTTGAATTTCGAATTTGTAAGTGGCTCTACAAATTGGCATCCACATGAACTATTTTTGACCCATTTGTTTACATTTTCACCAAATTGTTTTGGAACAGATTATAGTTCTAAATTACTTGCTTGTAGTATTTTTTTCTCACAAAAATCCAAATATCACCACCATCCCACATTTTCACTACGTACCTACCACAGCAAATATTAACTACATGAGATCGTTTTGTCCGCTCAGTGTTCCTAATTCCTCAGCGGTATGTCCTGGGCATCATGGGGCTACTGGCGGTTTGCAACGCGTATACTATGCGCGTTTGCCTCAACCTGGCTGTCACACAGATGGTGAACAATACGAAAAATGAAGAACAGCATTATGACCCTTACGCGTGTCCGGATGATAGCGAAGTCTTGACGAATGGGACTGTTAGTTTGAGACCGGTGAGTGGTTCTTTTTTTTAATTACGTTTTTTTTTTTAAACTGATGCTTCTTTGGTAGCAAGCGCTACTAATGAGCACGAGGTCAGAGGCCCTAGACATAGTGACATTCTATCAGCGATAACGATGATGGAAAAGGCAAAAATGTATGGGACTGACATAAGCTATCGAAAAGCTTATGTCAGTTCTGTTGAAAGTCGTTGTAGAAATACGAAACGCTTTCGAAGCGATTGTCACTTGTCTAGGCCCTCAGGTCAAGCAAAGCGTTCAGGAATTTATTATTTTATTATATTAGTTTATTATTAGCCTGGAGTTAGGAAATGTATCCGATTGATAGCTGCAGGCTCATTACATGGGATTTATACAGGTGCTGTTTAATAAAGCAGAAAACTATGAAAGAAACTTACAAAATTGACGGAACAAATTGACGGACCTGTCTGTTTTATTACATAGGCTCAGCTTATACTGGTTTAGTTACCACTGAC
The DNA here is from genome assembly GCA_948473465.1 of Lithophane ornitopus. Taxonomy (NCBI): domain Eukaryota; kingdom Metazoa; phylum Arthropoda; class Insecta; order Lepidoptera; family Noctuidae; genus Lithophane; species Lithophane ornitopus. The sequence goes on along the minus strand of OX419622.1, from coordinate 10,811,304 downwards.
GTGCTGCCTACTGTACCAGATAATGTGGCATGTTTCTTGCAGTTCCCATACAACTTTGATTAACACAAAATTATTATAGAATCCGCACCATCACTGAAGTCCGGCGGAAAATTGTGGAACTACATTTTTTTATGCAATTTGATGCAATGACATACACACTAACACCGCGGCTATCGGACTTGTGGCGCGGACTCTATATGCCTCAAGTAGAGTGCGTTTCATCACATAGTTCCTATGCAATACGAATACGCTAATCAGGTCCGTTTTTTTTTAATTTAACAGTGGAGCCAAAGGAACTATTTGAGGAAATGCACTTGAAGCAGCAACTTTAAAACTAAACCATAGACTACAGGGTGTTAGGGTAGACACCGTTATCCTTGAAACTAGTGTTTTGTTGTCATCTATAATATACTTTTTCTATGGGACCAACATTAAAATCGCAAAAAAAAAAACTGTTTTTCCATACATTTTGTCGATTTAAGTGAACACAAATGTATGGAACTGCTGATATTTTTTTCGCGATTTCAAGGTTTGTTCCATAGAAAAAGTATATTATAGATGACACCAAACCACTAGTTTCAAGGATAACGGTGTCTAGCCTTACACCCAGTATAGTTCTAAAATAGTTTCAGTTTTCTAGTGCCATGATTTAATATCATAACAAACCTCTTTGTTACTACTATCATCTGTCAGTTGTTCAAAACGATTGTGCAATATACTAGTTTATACCAGATACTGGATGTGAAGGGCTCAATTTCTATATCATTTCTATTGTTATTAACAATGATAAATAACTTATTGAAGCACTCACTGATGGTTACAAAGTATTTTGTGTACTGCGTTATACCTACATGATGTACTTAAATGGCACAAAAGATTTTCCAAACACGTGTTAATATACTTTTTTGTGACAATCACAATCATAATTCTCACTTTTGCTATTTTTAGGGTTCCGTACGTCAGAATGAAAAATCGGAACCCTTATATGTTCACTCGTGTGTCTGTCTGTCTGTCCGTATGGGTTGATATTTTATGGGACCACCTCGGAAGCATGACCTACCATACAGAAATTTAATTCTAAATTAGCGAAGAATCATCAAAATCGATTCATAATTATGAATCGATTTTGATGATTCTTCGCTAATTTAGCGGAGTAATCGCGTAACAAACATACAAAAAAAACGAACTAATTGAGAACCTCCTCCTTTTTTAAGAAGTCGGTTAAAAACACCGAAAATAGTTTTATACTTATAGATTACAGGAAAATCTATAAGACGTCTATAGTCTTAAAATAACAGATAATTCTCTCAATATTGTGCGTTTATCCGTACAAAATGAAGTTAAGATGTACGGAGATCATGATTTTCAACTACAATGTTAAGTTTGTTCTTGGGATAAATTCATCCCAACTACTAAACCCTTCATTGTGAATGACACGCACATTGTTTTTTCAGAGTGTGTATTTTAGCCTAAATAGGAATATAAAACTTTTTGCAAAAAAAAAAACAACCGACTTCCAAAAAAAACACTAAAAAAGTGAAAAATTACTTTAATTTCGGAAGTCGGTGGCAAAAAACGGAAATTGAAAAGCAAAGACACCGACTTCATCAAAGTTTTTATTTTTCACTTTTTAGTTGTGGTACCTACCCCACACAAATCCGAATACCACTACCTGCTATGTAAATAACAGTGAAGGAGTCAAACAGGATATCGTCTAGATAAACTAAGTGGGAAAAATACGTAATATTGAAGCTAACTCAAAAATTACGCAAGCAAAGTTAATAAAATTTATATGGGACCACCTTGGAAGCATGACCTACCAAACAAAAAAGAATCATCAAAATCGATTCATAATTGGCGGAGTAATCGCGTAACAAACATACAAAAAAAAAAAAAAAAACGAACTAATTGAGAACCTCCTCCTTTTTGAAGAAGTCGGTTAAAAATTGAAGCATTGCAAACTTTGAATAAGATATCAACGCATTTACATTGATATTAGTGATGGTTACAAACATATCCGTTGAGTTTGCATTTCCTTGAATCTCATCAGTATCACGCTTATATGTCCTAAAAGGATAGTCAGAAGCATTTAGTATGAAAATTCTAGTAACTAATCCATACACCACCGGTTTGTTACTGAGAATTTTCTAATGGAAATGTTTATGAAATATTCACAATAAACTTAGCTTTATTATTCATAATAATATATTGGCTACTTAAGAGGCCTACTCCGCTGTTTTTTATATTTCCGCCTTAGGGATTTAACGTGATATTTGGCTACATAATAATATTTTGTGCCAATATTGACTTTATCGAACGTAATTTTTTTTAGAATCTGTTTGCCTAAATTATTGCCCTACTCGGTACATTAGGACGGAGCGCATACCATCAATGATAAAGTCGTGATGTTTTCTTTCTCAATTTGAACACTATTAACTTTGTGCCATCATAGAATGATTTTGGGTACTTTAAAATTCATTCCATAAAATCAACAAGATAGATATTATATATTGATAAATTGGTTTTGATGAAGGTGAAATAATAATGATTAATTAATTTTTCACCAATTATTGATTTCCTATTTGAAAAGAACAGTCGGTCCAGCCAAAAAATCATTTGGCAACTGCACTTACAAGATCTCGAATTTATTATTGCCTTTCCATTTGGTTGTAATAGCACAAGCTTTTGCCAGCAGTACACCCGCGGTACACCCGCGGTAAATTGTAAATACATAACAGATAGATGGGAAATGTTTTAGATATTTAGTAACAAACTTCCTCTCTCCTACTTATTAAAAATGTTGCTGCGCCCGACAGGGTCCATAATTGTTTATATTTATTAATTATTACCGCCTGTATGTGTACATTATGGATTGCAATAAAGTTTGAAATTGAAATTCGAATCATCCCACGGGAATGTTACATCGGGATAAGCACTCAAACGCCCGAAAACCATGGTTGCCCCAACTCTACCCTCGGGCGTTTGAGTGAGTATGAAACTCTCCTAAGTCCAAATTTTAATTAAATTTCTACTCGTGTGCCTTCCGTTCAGCCTTTAAGGCGTGATTGATTAACAAACATCCGAATTCGCAAACAGACTTCCACATTTATAATATTAGCTAGTAGGATGGTCTCAGTACCCCTCAAGTACACAGCAATAATAAAATAAATCAATCACCTTGATTCCATTGACAGACAAGCCAAATAATTGCGTTTCAGCTTCATTGTTCAACCGATAAAATTAATTTAAAATATCCATTGTCATGCCAAATGAAAAATAAAGTGAAGTTACAAGCATAACAGGAAATATTTCATTGTACCTACTTATATTTTTTAATAAGACGTTAAATTGGATTTTCTTTGTCTCCACAAAGACAGCTTAGTAGGTATAGTCTATATCGCTGCTGAGCTACAGTTCTGTAAACAAGGCAATAATTTGATGGGCAATAAGTTTTTACAAGCTGTTGTAACATAGGTCATAGCATTTATCTAGAAGTGGGAATAAAAATATCGTTTTTATTATAATAACGAAGCCTACGTTATAAAATATACGTTACGGAGACAATACATTGCCAATAGCGAATTCATTAAAACAGGAATCAATACAATACAAAATCAAACTTGTCCGCTTTTGTTTTGTTACATAGTTTATATCGCTAAGATCAACAATAGCTCTAACGTGTGTAATTATGTGGTTGTTAGGAAATCAATTTCCGAATTATTAATGTTGTATGAAGGTTTATTTCTGTTCCTCACTATATAATATAATGATGATCACTAATAAAATTTTCTTTGATTTCAGTACGCAATATTTGACTGGTCAGAATCCACTCAAGGGTTAATCCTGAGTGGATTTTATTATGGGTACGCCATTACCCATGTCCCCGGGGGTTACTTAGCAGAGAGATATGGAGGTAAATGGACTCTGGGCATTGGCCTGTTAAGTACGGCCATATTTACCTTACTTACACCTGTGGTGGTGAAGGCAGGGGGCGCCACCTGGCTGTTTATTCTGCGAGTACTTCAAGGTATGGGCGAGGTAAGTGAATTATGTGTTATATTTATGATCTTGTAAGTGGGATAAAAGGGAAGAGAGATATATATATCTTCACTTCGCTGTATTACAATCTATGAGTTTTTTTTTTTTATGTAAACGTTGCAGGCGAAAATCAGCGCAAATTCAGGCATTTTTGCAGTTCATATGCATCATCTTATGTCGTGTTTGTATGTAGGTGTATCCAAATATTGAGCGGCACGAGCGCGACAGCAACACGCGGCGTTTGCAGGACACATTTCTGCCGCGCTCTGTTAGGTAAAAATGTTTGTGCGCGGCAGGTAGACCGAAGCGTCCACGCGCGGCAGTCGTCCAATCACAGCGCACAAGGCCGCGCGCGGCAGCCGCGCCCTATTGCCGCTTTATGTTTGGTCACACCTTTAGATATATACGAGAGTTTGAGTTTCTAAGGCTGCCATCAGACGGACTGCATTCCTACTGTTTGAATGCAGTTTAGTACAACGACAATACTCGTAATGTACTGTAGCTGCATTCAAACTGCAAATTTGCAGTTGAAATGCAGTCCATCTGATGGCAGGCTAATGTAGTAAGAGAATTAGCTAGTCAGCAGGTTTTTTGCGAGGCTTAGGTACCTTAGCTTAGCCTTACCTCCACCAGCACATAGTACCTATCTACCATTATTTGCTCGTGCGAACAAGTGTGCGAGTCCAGTGACTTTTGAGCACGTGATTCGTATGTTTACCTTCATAGATCCGTGTTTACCTTACATTTTGTAGGTATAATATACAAACACCTTAAAATATAGTGCACTAATTACGTAGCTCATATTTACAATTACTAACCAAATCTTAAATAACAACAAGAAAACGTCATTTCAGGATTTTTAATGACGTTCCTCGCATTCTTGCGTTAACGAACATACCTACATATTACGTACCTAATTTTGTAGACAATTTTCTCCCATATGACCTTAGTAATAGGGTTAAAAGTGTTCAAAAGCCAGTGTTCGCGAAGGCACCTACATACCTATAGTCTTTTATTATTTTAATTTAAAATCAACCATGTGAAGATTACCGTTGTAATTTTATTGTTTGCAAATCATCAAGATTAGGTAAAACGTTGTGAACATGACAACATAACCATCTTTTATGAGAATATTTTTGCTATAAACGTAAACAATGAGTAGTTCGGGATGCTATTGTTGGTAAGAATAATATACAAATACGACAATTTGACAATTTGTTTCGTTTTGTTAAAACAACTGAACATACCTTTTACATATTTATATAGGGAATTTAATTTAAAAAAATGTTATTGTTTATTGAAATTAAGTTTGGGTTAAGTTGAAAATATTCCATTTATTGGAATACCTACTTACAAAATAAAATGAATAAGTAGGTATACATGGCTAGTATGGCTACACATGCATTTCCAGTATAAGCTGATCTCGCATTGTACGGAGAAATGGGAAATCCTAGACAATGCGAGATCTGCATAAATTGGAATGTAACCTATAGCTTGATGTGTAGCCGTGTGTACCTATCCCACTTCACATTCTAGAGGCAAGAGGATTTTAAAGTATTAGAATAATATTGCAATAAACATTGTTAGAAATAATTATATTAGAAGTAAGAAGACGTAGATTAGATATGATACTTTCCCAACATTAAATCTTCAAAAACGGCACAATGTCACACTATTAGATGACACTTGGAAGTAGGACAGCATGTCGTAATTATCGGGAGCGAAAAAGAGAAAGACGAAGAAAATGTGGCTAATTAGCCAAATGGACGTGCCACTTGCGGAGCCGCAGTGTGTACACTCTATCTACCGCCTTTTTTTACATAATTATAATAATATTTTTCTAGAATGCTATATTTTCAATTTAATGACAAGTGCCAGATTGGACGTGCAAATGCAGCCATAGCCTTGTTATTATCGAGTCTGGCTCAAGTCTCTACTCCTCTCACGAATGCAAATCAAGGTTCCTGCACTTTTAGTTTTATCAAAATTCAATTTCTGTTAGAAAGGTCAGTTGCGTAGTACTCGCAACGGGGGCGTGCGTGTATGACCAAATGTATGAACGTAAACGTGGCAAAAGGAGTATGTAAGGATCGGCATTCTGTAGTTTCTGCCTACCCCCATGGGAAGAAGGTGTGTTTGTGTGTATGTATGTATTTAAGTATCCTATCTACAAGTGGCAATACAATGTTAAGTGTTAATATAACCAATAACAAATTACATTCTTCACAAATTTCAGGGTCCTACAATGCCAGCCTTGATGATAGTGCTAGCCCGCTGGGTTCCGCCGCACGAACGTTCAAGACAAGGCGCTCTTGTATTCGGAGGAGCTCAGATCGGAAATATTTTTGGTTCCTTCATGTCTGGGTTCCTCATGGCTGGTGATGGAGACTGGGCTAATGTGTTCTACTTCTTTGGATGTTTCGGAATACTGTGGTTTTTGGCCTGGGTGAGTAGCATATTTATTTATTCACTAGCTGCTCGGTTTTCCCCGCGTAAGGCACGATCTCGTGGGAATATCGGGATAAAAAGTTTCCTATTTGTTAATACAGGTTATAATCTATCTGTGTGCCAAATTTCATCAGAATCCGTTTCGGAGTTTTTGCGTGAAAGAGTAACAAACATCCATCCATCCATCCATACTTACATACAAACTTTCGCGTTTATAATATTAGTTAGATTCATATTTTATGCACAAGTAAAAAAACTACTGTACAAAGGCGGACTTAATGCCTATTAGCATAATTATTTTCGTTTTGTTTCCATCTGTTTTTATAGAGAATAATCATAATAATATAAGTTTAAGGGGGATGCGCTTAGGTGGTCCGCGAAATTTAAAATTTCTTACGTTTTTCACAATTTGCAGGACAGTGTCGGGATGTACATATTGATTAAAAAATTATTCGAAAATATTGTATTTATTAAATTATACTCATTAGAATCAGCAAGCTCCATAGGTTAGAATTAGCCTCAAATGTCATGACTTTATGAAATAGTCATTCAATAAGGTAATGTGAACATATAGTAGTGATTTTAAAGATTATAACTAATGCATAATGTTTAGGGTCGTGGATCATATTTAGATCAACATACAATCTGATCAACAAATATTCCAACAACTTCGGAAAAATTTAAAATTGGAGACGGACTTTACGCGACGCTCATATTTAGGTATAATTTCTATACTAGGGATGCCGTAAAAAACAAGGAAAATATTTTTGATAAAAGATTTATGTCTTAAAGAAGGTACTCTACTTCAAAGGGGGAGGCATACAAACAAATTATTCGTTGCGCCATAAAAATAGACTAAATTTGCCCCCCTCCCGCCTTAAATTACATTCATCTAGTCCATATTCAATGTCAATAAGAATATATAATAAATTACCAGAAGAAATAAAACAACAAAACAAAACCAGATATTTTTAAATAAACTAAAACAATACTTAATTAAAAAAAGCTATTATACAATACAAGATTATCTTACGGATACATCCAATCTTAATAATAATAATTAAAATAACAAAAATAAATTGTACTAAAATACTTAATAATTAAATTAGATACATTAATAACAATGAACAATTTTCAAGCGAGTAATGAAACAGCAAAACTAAATATAATTAAATAAATAATAAATGAATAGATAGACCTGTACTTATACAAAATTTTAATAGAATAAGTAAACTAATGAAAATATAAATACATAGATAATAGGATACCGAAAAATGTAAAACGGATAAATTCAATTCAATAATAATTACGCAAAATTATGACTCCCTGATATATTTTAATGAGTAAAATAATAAAAATAAACTATACCATAATACTTAAAATTATACTACATTAATAATAATAAACAATTTTTAAGCATGTAAAGAAGTAAGCAATATTAAATATACCTAATTAAATAAATAAATAAATGGATAGACTTGTATATAAAATATTAATAGAATAAGTGAATGAATGGAAATATAAATACATAGGTAATAGGATATAAATAATTCTTAACTTAATATCAAGAAAAAATTGTAAAGAGAGCTCCTCTCTCTACCTATTTAAAAATTTGCTGTGCCCGACCGGGTCCATAATTGTTTATATTATTTTTTATATTTACCACCTATATTTTGTACATTATGGATTGCAATAAACGATTTGATTTGATTTGCAAATAATAATAAAAATCTTCAATTTCTATTTCAGTGTCTCCTGTGCTACAGTACTCCAAACACGCATCCGTACATCTCCGAAGAGGAGTTAAAGTATTTGAACGAGACGGTCACCAGTGCTGATATTCAGAGCGTTCGGGACCCGGTACCTTGGAAGGCTATAGTTCGCTGTGTGCCTGTTTGGGCACTCTTGTTTGCTGCTGTAAGTATTTATCCAGAAGTCTTAATTCAAACAGGATCAGTAGTTAAACAAGGTCAAATTAAATTATCTAGCGGAACTCCAACAGACGTGACGCGTACAAGATGCTGGTGCTGATGTTTCTTTTTTGGGGTCAATGACCACAGTTCGTGTACCTAGTTACTTGATGTATGAGTAGGTATCACCTATCACGTATGTCATCACGTATGTGAAGTTTAATACGAAAAAAAAACTGATATTCCAAGTTCTACAACTACCTGCGTACGTTGACCCCAAAAAACATAATTATTATTTTGTTTCCTTAACATCGCGTCTGCGGAGTTTAGCTAGCCAATTTAAAATAAACCTGTATAAATCCATCTGTAGCAGAAATTGTTTGTTCGGAACCGTTTATACCGACCGACAGCCTCGCGCACGAGGACTTTCGAACAAAGCGCTTTCTACCCGCTAATTGGATAATAATCAACAGTTTACGTAATAAAAAGGTTCCTTTGCTTAGCTCTTCTCATAGAGAAAATTAATTGGGGCAACTATTGTTTGGAAGATAGCTTGGTTTGCTGGTAAATGAATTTCTGTCTGGAATACAATAAAATTCTCTTAATTGTACCAACATAATTGTTATTTACGGGTACTTTTTACACGTTTCGAAAATGAAACTATTTTCTTATCCTTAACGTCTTGTATAGTTGATTATGAATAGAGGAAGTAATAATATTTATATCATACTAGCTGTTCGTGCCCGGCGTCTTCCGGTTGATTTTCATACAAAAATACCATTCCGACTTTTCCGGTGAACTTACCAAAAATTTTCATTCGTACAAACCTTGTCCTGATTACGCAACCAAAAAAAAAAAAAACCAACTCGGTCGAGTCTTTCTCAAGTGATGATCTTTCATACATGCGGCAATTAATTTTTTTATTACCCGACTACGGCGAAGAAAAAAGGAAGGTTATAAAAAGAATATCTGTCAAATTGTTAAGTAACAATAATAACAGCTTGTATAAAAATAATAATTCGCTCTTTTAAAACGGTTATATTATGTTTTCCAGATTGGCCACGACTGGGGTTACTACACAATGGTGACAGACCTCCCCAAATACATGACAGATGTTCTCAAATTCAACATCGCAGCCACGGGTACTTTAACAGCGATACCTTACCTCGCCATGTGGATAAGCTCCTTTATATTTGGCTGGGTGTGTGATGTTTGTGTGAAGAGAAAATGGCACACGATAAAGACAGGAAGAATTATTCATACTACAATAGGTAATTTATTTATTTTTCTTTGTAATATAATCTGATATCGTCCTTAATAGATTTAGCTTTTTACAGTGATCTAGATATAGCTCGTATGGTTACGAAACTTTTTCTTTGTTTTCATCGATAATCACGTCCTTTGCAACATCATCTTACAGGGCCGTCGCGTCGATAAAATGCGTTCTAGATACCTATCAGTTCCATACTGACGAATATGTGTTTTCCGAATATAATCCTTATTACTACTAGAAATTGTCCAAGTGAAAGGTGTCAGCAGCGCATTTTCTCGGCGGCCCAAATATAGGATTTTCGCAAAGGTTCCATTGTTTCAATTATTATATCATATGACAATTACCCATATTCTTACTCAAACATAATTATGTATAGAATAGAATAGCCTTTATTAGGTTTACCATACGAATTACCTTTTCTTGTATTTTTAAGCCTTCCAACTAAATACAGGCTAATATTATTTCATCTAAGCTAACAACTTGACCTTAGAACAACAACCTCTGCAATGGCAATCAGACGAGAACAATAATTTGCTCAACTATTGAGTTGGAACCGGACGGCTCGAAGCTCCGTAATTGGCTGATGCAGCTACAATTTGATTTGTATTCTGGTTTTTGGTACGAGATAAACTGATTGGTGGTTGGACTAATAATGATGTTCAGTAGCTAAAGCAGCAGCCTAATTGGCTAGCACGTCACTTCCACAGTTCCAATCTTAGTTAATTAATTAATTAGAAACTTCAAGCACACATTATGTACAGTGGCAGACTTATTCGCTTTTAATTTGGAAAATTCTATAGTATTCCTGTAAGAAAAAATGATGGATGGAAAAGGATAGGAAGGCCAAAGAAAATATGTGTTGGATTGTGTGAGGAATGATAAATGAAAGAAAAAGGAATAAATGATAGCTTGGCGGTTGACACCGGATGGAAGAAAATAAAGTGTTGCGCCGACCCCAAGTAACATGAGACAAGGGCATGAACATGATGACTCCCGCCAAACATTCCCACTATGCTTAACTTGGATTGGGTCGTTCCCACATCTGTCGTAAACCAAAAAGATACATAATTCCAACAAAATAATCGTATTATTCTTCTTCTATACTCCATTTGAAATAAGATTAGACATTTAAACGATTTTGACTTCTATACCGTAGGCATAAGGATGGCACTGAAAGCAAAAAAGGTTACACAATACCAACTGTCTACTGCAGCTGCCATTTGTCGTGCCACCAACGCAATAGAAGTTAAAATCGGTTGAACGGACTGTAAAAAAGGTTTATTTAAATGTCTAATCTTATTTCAAATGGAGTATAGATAAAGATATTTACCATTTATTGCTACGCTATTGAAACACATATCCATGAAAATAACTTCCAAACAACAAGACAGTAACACAGATGACTTCTACGTGTTTCTCCGAGATTGTTCTTTATTATATTGGGGCACGTTTCATAAATTCCCTGACATTTGTTCCAGCTGCTGCCGGGCCAGCAATATGTATCATATTGGCATCATACGCGGGCTGCGATCGGTTTGCCGCTGTCGCTTATTTCATAGCCTCGATGGCGCTCATGGGAGGCTTTTACAGCGGAATGAAGGTAATAAAGTAATTTTCCGATATGTTCGTGGAATATTAGCCTGTTAATGCGTCTGAAGTGTTGTTTGTGACTCGCTAGGGAGCGATTTGTGAGTTTATTTGCTTGTAAAATTGGATAATGCAGGTTAAACCGTGTAAAGGTTTAGTGATATTAGTAGAATTGAATAATAACTTTGCAGTAGGATCTTTTTGAGAACGGTTATTATGAGGAACTTATAAATAATATGAAAGTATTAATAAAAAATAAAAAAAAAATCATTTCACATAAGTAAATGATGCATACTGTGTTAATAAAAAACCTGTTAGCTACTTAAAGTTAGTGCTTATCTATCACTCCACTCTTCGAACTCAATTTCATTTCATTCACTTGTATTTCTTATTTCATTCGTGTAATATTCTAATTCCATTATTCCGGTTAAAAGCTTCAGAACCTTCGCAAGATAAGTCTGTAGATGACGGTACTACTTTATTGCGTCAGAAACAGGAGTGTGACCCGAATTTTGATGATCTTCATCTTATAGGGTCACGTATAAAATTGTGTACCTTTGATATTTTCTGCTAGCGAATGTCGGTATGAGAATATCTCATTGAGAATGAACTGATGAAATTGGAATCCTCGTATCTTTGCGAACAATTTGATATAATATAAAGATATACATACCTTTATATTATCTAAGTCTTCGCTTAGCTTAGTCGTTCAACTCCAGTTCCATTTCTAATTATGTGGCTATGATTGTTCGTTACCCAGTCAAGCGGTGGATTGATATCACTGAAATTTCATGCTTAAGTGACTCATAAGCTCGGGCCAAAGCGCACATAGATGGGAACAGAAGGTCAGCTTTATACAACAAGGAGAACAGGCGCACGCACACAGATGCATGCGTGTCTATTTAACATAATATCACGCCTGTATTCCTCGGGTTAGGAAGAGGTGTACCTATAGTACCTACACCCACATTTTACCAGTTATGTTTAATCCCATGTAATAGGAGGCGAGCCTATTGCCATGAACCAGCCACGAATCCCGATTCCGGGCTCTACTGAAAAATTCCAGATGGAAAACCCCAATAACGGTTTTCCGGACCCGGGAATCGACCACTAAACCAACGAGGCAGTCGTTTTTGTTCATTGTGTGGAGCCGACCTTCTATAGCTATTTATTTGTGGCTCCGGGCCAAAGGATTCTCGGAAATTTAACAACCTATTTAAACTTGGGGAACCCCGGTATGATTATTGGCACTATGGGAACGTTTGGTTTATGGCGTACTTAGTACGTCTGAATTACAGTAGCTAAACTAAACTGTGAAACTACTATAGGTATGCACAGGAAGTATTTAAGTATGAATTCTGTCGGATTTTTATTGAGAATATAGACATGGATTTATTTGGTAGCCTAACAGCCTGATGGAGAAGCCTATGATGCTGTTAAGAACCTCTTAATCCACTTACAATTTAAAAACAAAGCATCTTAACCAGAAATTTCTCATATTTTTTCGGCCAGAACCACAGATTTACAATTTTATTGGATAACTATCAAAACAGTGCCAATACCAACCCGAAAAGCATACGAGACCTTCACACCCACGTGAACACATTTATTTCTGTGTACGAAGGCAATTTGGCAAGACTTGGGCTTCACATTAATTCTTATGTTCGTAGGTAAACGCGTTGGATCTGGCACCGAACTATGCTGGCTCCCTAACAGCGATGATCAACGGGACATCCACCATCTCCGGAATTATTACGCCATATTTGATAGGGCTGTTGACACCTGATGTAAGTATAAAAATATTTTTTATTACTCTTTGATTTTATTGCCATATTTTTTTAAGCATAACATACAATTTGATAACAACCATACAACAATAAATGAAAACACTGGCAGTACTAATGCTGAGTATTTTAAAATATCAAAATACATCCTAACATCGAAATTTGAAAAAGTGTTTTTTTTTTATCACACTACGTCTGGACGACTATTGGTTTTGCCGATAAGCGACTAGCTATGTACTGACTAAACTATTGGAGATTTAGGAAATATGTACCTACATAATTATATAAATACGCAGTTTAATTTAATGTCGTCTCCTCCGTGTACGTTATGCTTTAAGAAAAAAAAAGAAAACCTCTTCGATAAATTGATAAATTCTGCATGAGTAGCAAGACCACAATAAAAACGGGTTTTGTCGACGGAAGAATAGACAAAATGACAGATAAACAATCACAATCTGTCATTTTGACTATTCTTCCGTCAACAAAACCCGTTTCTACGTTTTTAATTGGACCATGTTTTTGCTTGGCATACAATAATATTGAAGTCACTGTCACACACAAGTCTAGACACTGGTATGGTTCAACTTATTAGATGGTTTAAATGATATTTTATTTTATTTATAGGGTCAACTTTTATTTTTGCCTCAACTTATGGTATGCCACAAGCAATTAATTAAATTGCTCCGAGTTCGTTTCGCTTCAAGGCTCCCGCAGATAGACGTAACGCGACGTGAACAATTTCCATGAAGCTTGGAGCTGGGCATGGAAATTGTTCTACTAGAGTCGCGTCGCGTTGTCGCGCCGCGCCTGTCTGCGGTTGCCTTCAGGCTTTAGATAAACAGAACTAAAAGACACAGTCTTACCAAGGGGTATCGTATTACCTACCCAGTTACTGGGTTGTGGAGGTCAGACAGGCAGTCGCTCCATGTAAAATACTAGTATTCAGCTACATCCGGTTAGACTGGAAGCCGAACCCAACATAGTTCGGAAAAGGCTAGGCAGATTGATTGATTTTAGAAGTTTAAAGGCGTGTCGGTGTTGTGTTTGAAATACGGACGGGTTTGCACAAACAGTCCTTAATTAACCGTCTAGTTTAACACGTTGACTGAAATATGTATTCATTTGCCCAGCAATAGCGTTGCAATTTTCGTTTTTGATCCAAAATTAGTTCCAGTAAAGATTGTTTGCAACTAGTCTTAACCTAAATTGGATTCCAGTTTCCAATAAATATTTTGCTTGCAAATGTAGAACAACTAATAATTTAAAGAGCCACACTAAACAATCTTATACATTTATATATTTTATATGTACTTAGGTCCTTGACAAAGTGACATTTTATCAGTATAACGATGTTGGGTAGCTTATGTCAGTGAGCTATCGAAAAGCATATGTCAATCCCGTTAAAAAGTGCTGCAGAAATGCGAAACGCTTTGAAAGCAATTGCCACTTGTTTAAGCCCTCTGATATCGACTCTCGGAAGATAAAACACCTCATTCAAAAGAAAAATATATCAATGGCAACAACCCACCACGTAGCCGCTTCTTTTCGATTTTCAAACTTTGATAAAACCAAACAAATCAAGTAATCATCATAAATCATCTTCAACGAAGCCTCGTCACCCAAAACTTCGTTTCGAACAATAAATGGGCCTTAATTAATAAAACATTTTCGAGTCAGTGTCAAGTTTCGACAAGATGTCGACTTTGTGGCTTTAATACGAACTTGATGTCTTTGAAGTTGCTTCAATCTTGTTGTCAGTGCGTCGATCTCTATTTTTAGAAGGAATCGATAGTGGTTCTAATCAGTTACCGGTTGTTATATTGGCAAAATAATGCAATTACGTGCCGCGTAGGACTCGCTTCCTTATTAGGGACGTTGGAAACTATCTTGTTATCGGCGCACTGTTATTATTACACTTGTTACCACAAGTAAAGCGCGCGTTGCTTCGTGAGATAAAAACATACAGACAAACATAGAATCTCCTCCTTTTTGGAAGTCGGTTTAAAATACTGTAACTGGTCATTAAATACAAAAAAACTCTGCATTCTCAAATTGAATGGTCATCAATTATTTGATAGTGAATACGTTAACAAAGCTTTCACCGTATCTATACTCCATTTGAAATAAGATTAGACATTTAAACAAATCTTTTTACAGTCCATTCAACCGATTTTGACTTCTATACCGTAGGCATAAGGATGGCATTAAAAGCAACAAAAGTTACACAATACCAACTGTTTACTGCAGCTGCCATTTGTCATGCCACCAATGCAATAGAAGTCAAAATCGGTTGAATGAACTGTAAAAAAGGCTTATTTAAATGTCTAATCTTATTTCAAATGGAGTATAAGTGTTCATCAAACAGTAAAATATACAACAAGAAGTTAATTAACGATTTTCAAAATCATGTAGGTACTTACACTCAGCAGCACGGAATCTTGGCCAAGCGCTTATCTCGCAAATACTTACGATAACAATAGCTTTTAGTGTGTCCTTCATCTACGTCCTTGGAAACTATTTTGGGCTGTTATGTTGTGCGTGGCAATGTTTTCGTATTGTGTTTATTTTCCCATCTGAACGTTCACGTACTGCCAGGAAAATTAATTTGCTAAGTTAATTGACACCCTACGTCAATTTGTCGCGTTACAGGAATTTCGTACAACTGTCAAAAAATTATAGTAGTGATTTGAATATACGGAAAATTAAGTTGGTAGTCTATTTTGCATAACAATTATTTTCTCCTGAAACCAGTTCTAAATCTTATTTCCTTTTATTGATAAATTTTCTCTTTTCCAGTCAACACTGGCCCAATGGCGGATAGCGTTCTGGGTATGCTTCTCAGTCCTAGTAGGCACAAACATTGTCTACATCTTCTGGGCGGATGGTAAACAGCAATGGTGGGATGACGTCCGACAGTACGGGTACCCTGAAGACTGGAAGCATGGGCCACTTAAAATGGCCAACCAAGACAAAGAGAAGAACAAAGAAAAAAACAAAGCAATCGAAGCACAAAACTCTTCGAAATAAGTTCAAGTGTTGTGATTCGAACGTTTTGAGACCACAGACTAGGTTTGCTGACTCTTTAAAAAGTCTTGGTTGTATGTTTGTTCCAATTTGAGTTTTAGGAATGCAGACTAAAGTGCACTTTTAAACTCATCAATAAGAGTATTCGATTTTTGTACCTACCTTTGATTGATATTTATATGTCTAGATAGAGTGTCGCACTAAACTAAAACAAACAAGCCTTCTTTGTTACGCTGGTGATCGTGATAGCTACGTCATTGTGCCTTTCTAGTGTGAGAAAAATGTAGCGGCCAACAGTTGGACGCTATTTTTTTCGACAAGTTCACAGCTTTGACTGTCTATCTAGACATATATATTATCTTTGGATTGTACATGTACATAAGTTGTTAACAAACTTACCAAAAGGGTGCTGATGAATGATGGTGGTAATAATATTTATTCTATGAGATTAACCGTTTCTTAGTGATGAAAATGAATACTACGCTTTTTCTGATATGAGTTCATTCACCATTGGCATCGAGGTGGACCGATGACCTTGTGAAAGCCGCAGGAATCCACTGGATGCCAGAACCACAAACCCGGTCAAAGTGGCGGTGCCTATGGCCAGCAGTGTATGTCTATCGGCTGTAATGATGGTCATTCTGTCTGTGGTCTATGTCATCAAAAAATATTTTTAAGTTAACTTAAATATTGATAAAGTAACTCTTGTGATTAGCTAAGTATTATAGCAATGTAGGTGATATTAATTGAGGCGAAGATAGGAACTTTATCCATTTGAGGACTTGATTTAATCAGGCCGAAGGCTGAGAAACGATCCAGGCCATAACGAGGTACTGCCGTGAATAAGAGAACGTGGCCTAGAATTTTAATTGCGACGCGACTTGTTAATTGGAATAAGGATTCATTTGAATTGAATGATGATTGGGTTTTAAGGCGGGTTTTTAAACACCGATTGAAATTAGGTACTTTTTATACAGCGTGTATCAGAAAGATGGTCACCCATCCACGGACCAACCCCGGCAAGCGTAGCTTAACCTGATGAATCGATGCGTGCGGCTGTTATTACTTAGCCAAAAGCTCCTCCAAACTAATTAAAAAACTTCCCAACTTCCCACTTGTTGACAGCTTTTGTGGTCATGATTGCGATGCTGGTCCCATAGAGATTGTTGTTCAGTTTAATGGTCTGTGCACACGGCTACACATCAAGCTATTCATTTCCAGTATAAGCTGACCTCGCATTGTACGGAAATTCTAAACAATGCGAGATCAGCATAAACTGGATATGTATAGCTTGGTGTGTACCACGTATCACACCAGCATGACCACACATTTCTGATAAATGTACGCTGATCATGATGATTGAATATTGGTTGTACATGTACACGTGGTGACGCGTTGGCTAAACAGATACAATACAAATAATAGGTACATTATAGGTTTTCTTTTTGAAGTTTAATATACAGTCAGGCTAAGTGAATCATGACCCACTTTGACGATAAATCGTTTGAAACCTTCAAAATAACAAAGATGGCAGATGACAAATTCGTTACCAAGGAAATGTATATTTACGCGAATGTCGACCTAATTGTATTTGAATGTCTGTACGAAAATAAGCTTATGGTGGGTCATAATTCAATTTTTTCGACTGGACCTACCTACCATTTTTTTAGGTAGATTAATTTGGTTAGTATTTAAACCATTAATCCAAACGTTTAAAAGAGATTTTGGATTATTTTGTTTACGAATTTATTAATTACAAACTTATATTTTATATCAATAAAGTTTATGTGCCATTTTAAAATCCGTGTAGTTGCATTAGTTTACAAAATATAGGTACCTATTTTACACGTCATTTTGCATATTTATTTTCATTTGTGAAACTATTTATTATTACGAATACCTACCTAAGCTTCGTTCCAGATATAAATAGTTGGTGATAGTCGGTTTTTATTTCTTTACTTGAACATTACCTTGTATGTTGAATATTATTTTGACAGTGTCTGGAACATTATTAGAGCTCCTTAAACTTTTTTAGAATAATAAGTCGTAATAATTTAATAAGCTATTACTTTACGCAATTTTGGTTACCTGCTGCGTGCATTCAATGCATTGATAAAACAATAGAATTAGCCATAGCCATGTAAAATAATTTAAATCTAGTTTTATAAATACTGTATAGGTTATTTCAATCAATTTTCCTAACGTTATTTGCAGCGATTGTGATAATTATGTAATAAATAGCTAAGCGTACATTGAGTAGTTCAGAGAATCATGAATTAACAAATTGAGTGAAACTGTGTTATTTTTTAAATGGTTTAAAATAAATATTGTTAAAACTATGCTTTGTTATTTTGCTACCAACGTTTAAAGTTAAGTGAAGAAGCCTGTTCTGAGTACAACGCCTGATGAAATTATTATAGCAATAAAGTTGTGAGAGAACTTTTGAGTAAAGCTCCTTGACTCCTAACAGACTATTAAATTATTATACATATTTAACTTCTATTCTTGGAACACTTTAATATAAAGAAAATGTTTAGGTCGATAGTGCTTATTTTGCTACAGAAAAACAGCTCACCTACTGCTAAAGCTGAAAAGTTTGTTTATTTGTTTGAACGCGCTAATCTCTGGAAATTCCAGTCGGATTTGAAAAAACATAATGGTTATTTAATTTCCAACATGAATGTCAAATTTTGGCCACTGAATAAGAATGGCCCTTTAACAATTTGACATTGACCGTTAATTAATTAATTAATTTATTATTTATTTATTTATATGTCTAGCGACCCACCCTGTCTTCCCACGGCTGCACGGATGCAATTTACATGTGAAGACGGTATTCTGTTCACGACACGTTGTGCACAAATTCTGAGCAGTAACCTAACAAAAAGTATTAAGCTTGCATGAATTCAAAATAGTATTTCATTCATGTCTTTATCCATAATGGAATAATGTACATTTTTTTTTTTTTGAGTTTGGGAATCATCAAATTACTTCTTCCGCTCTGGGCGGAGCGGAAGGGCGTGTCAGACTTTTACTGACTAAAACCCACCCATGTTCCTTCAGTTGCCTGTTGCCAAGGTCCCGGTATCCCTTTCGGACATTCCAGCAACCCTGGCAGGTGGAATAATGTACCTACAGTTCGATTCAAAGTTAATGGCGGCTCGAAAGTGCGCTACTTGCTGCGCAGTGCTCCACCCCTCACCCCCGCTTACCCATAAATTCGTTTCTCCGCAGCGACTCGCTTCAACCGCCATTAAGTTTTGAATCGGGGTGTACGTTTGAAATAGTGGAAGAATTTTTCAAATAGGAGCTGTGGTTTCGGAGTTTACCCTCAACATATACCTACACATAGTCACAAACTTCGCTCTCTCAATATTAGTAAGTATAGGTATAAATCCCGTTACAAATACCGTTTTAGGACTATCATAGAGAATGAATATTATGTACCCCTTTATAGTTACAAGTTATCTAATCGCGTATTTAAATCGAGCATCATGTATTCTGTACCAAGTGCTGAGTCTAGTCAAACGATGTCTGTTGAATAGTAAATAATCACTTTAGCCTTGTCAATAGTAAATTATGTAAATACACTTTGCGTTGTACTGTAATGAATGAGTAAATTCGTGCATTAAATTATTAATATTATGTTCCTATTATTAAGTTGTATGTATTCCTGTCTTGTAGTGTAGAATTTATGAGTTGAGTCGATACATATATAGTATTAAAACAAAGTCGCTATTTTGTCTGGCCTTGTGACCGCTTAGATTTTATAAACTACACAATGGATTTTAATACGGTTATCATCATCATTTAGATTATGAAGATTTATCATAGGTATGTTTATTTAACTTAGATACTGTACAGAAATCTCAATGTTTTCACATGCCACGCTGCCACATAAGCAGGTGCTTCGCACAGGTGTGCGAAGCAATGGCGGGCCGTTACGGCTAGTACATAGTATAAAACATAATATTAAGTAAGTAAAGAACAACGATGAAGAGTACCATCGACACGAAAAGAACAACAACAAAGAAGTACAAAACAACGACGGTCTTCGTGTCCGTCTGCGTGACCGCTTAGGGCTGATTTGACTAATTAAACTGAACGCGAGCACATCTATACTAAGCTCAAGAGCAGTCAGTGTCAATATTCCCCAATAGAGATGGCACTGACAGCTCTTGGTCGCAGTTTAGATGTCCAGGGGGCCTAAACCAGCCACATGAGCAATTCCTCTAACAGCTATTCATTTCCTGAATCCCAGCTGTCATTAGCAATTCCTATAATTAAACATGAAAGCAATTCATAATTTGTGGAGCATTTTACGAATCTCCATAGAAAACTGTCAAACAGATGAATTATTTCGTAATACGAATTACACGCAGATCATAATTATGAATTGTCAGTTTGTGACATTTTACGATGATTCTTAATATTGTCATATTATGATTCTGGTACAGTGACCGTTTTAAGCCCCCTGATCGCGTTCAGTTTCATTGGTGAAATCAGCTCATAATTCACTTAATCTGCACTATGGATTTTGATGCGATATTCACCAACGTTCACAGCAAGTTTTTTTTGTGTATGAAATATTAATATTTAACTTGATGTTTTGACATAATATGTTGCATCCATGCGAAACAGGGGCAGGCTGCTAGTATGATAAATCTGTACAGTGTTAACAACTGTCAATTGTATGGAATTGCTTTTAATAATATGTCAGTACAATCTGTGCAGTAATTGAATGGGTTTTGCAATGGTCGATTCAAATTACAATGTTATTGAATGACATCGACGTAGTGTTTTTTGAATAGTTTTACATTACTATGATGCTAATATTTTATACATATAAATGGTGTTTAATGTTGTATATTCAAATTTCATTCTTAACTAGGTATAATTATTAATTTTAATATTTGTTATTTTCAAAAAGTCGGTAATCGTAACTTTAAAATCAATGTCAAAATTAATTAAATGTCATCTTGTATTTTTACAATATTCTATAAATTGACCATTGACTATAATAACATAAAAGCAATCCATTATCCAACTTGTTAGCTTTTCTCGAACCAAGCAAGTCCTATAAAAGAGTTATGTAACTTGTTATATAATCTCATATTCATTATCACAAACAATCAAGGAATGGCAGTAGGTACTAAGCATTTTTCTGCACCCTCGGCAGTTATTCGCACAGGACGACATAATAATCGCATACGGCTTGTGCCGACACCGACTTGTGAGACTCTTTATAAATGCTTAAGAGCCTCCGTTTTGACAGGTGTAGTATAACACCCGTTTGAACCAACACGAGGCGATACCTAAAATACCAAATAACAGCACACTACTGGATTTTTTACGTTCGGCTCAGCGTTGAAAATTAAATGTGCGGCTTTACTCTTACGTGAAGCGTAGTGCAAGCGAACGCATTTGAGATTTTTAAATACGAATTAATTCCTTCGTATCAGCAAGCTTGTTTTACCAATTTGATTGATCTTTAGTTCCGGCTTACAGAATAATAAGTAAACCAATATCACATAACCTAATTCAAGTTTATTGGCATGATTCAAATCTTTTGCTTAACAACAATAAGTGATTCTAAGAATCAGAACAATAATAAAACCGTACGTATTATATTTATCACAGTCATATCCGTGACGAAATCCACTTTGACCCGTTGCGAAACAATACAAGACTACGAGTAGATATGAATGGTCTTGGAAGGCATTAATTATAAACACAAGCGCGCTGACATCATGCACAGTAAAACACTAAATGATTAAAATTACTAGGTTGCGCAACCAAACAGTGTTATTTGCGTGTTGGTTGATCAAGCCTGGGAACATTATTATGTAACCTGCTGTGCCCGCGACTTCGTGTCTAGGATGAAAAGTAGCCTATGTCCTTCTCCAGGTCCCAGGCTACCTATAAAGGGTTCGATTCAGTAGTTTAGGCGAGAAAAGGTAACTGATAGAATTATTTTCGCTTTTATAGTATTATTTATACTACGAGCTTCATCTGCGTGTATTTTTTTTTTAATACAAAAATGTTGCCTTTCCTTCTCCATTCTATTCCAGCCTATTCCAAAGTACTAAATAGCTAGTACAGTACCTATTATAATTCTACAATAAAACAATTAGTATTAGACTAGATGCCTCAGCGGTCACAACTCTCAAAGGGAAACTATAATTGAGCTGGGAAGACAGTATAAAGACAAAACTCAAACTGTTAACTTAGTTTTAATATCTAGGTTGAAAACAAAAACATCTATGTTAAACTTTTAAACAATATTCAAATATCTATCTTATACTTTTAACAATCTTCAGAACTAATTCAAATCTAATGTCGCAAGCGACGACCCGGGAGCGAATGCCCCCTGCGCACCCGCTCCTAGCCCAAAAATACCTCACGTTCCCGGGGAATTCCCGCTCTCCAATTGGCCCACGATATTGGGCGATACCAGTGTCGTGGTCCAATCGTTGACCCATTCATTCCTCCAATCAATATTAAATCAAGGGCTGACATTCCCAAACAATAGAAATGAATCGTTTACACAACATTATTTCTGATAACATTTAAAACATTATAAGTATTTATATAAAACAAAAATCCTAACAAACTTTACTTATTTTAACAACTATCTTTCAACAACATCATCTCCTTAGCATAAGCTTTATTAAAACGAACAAAACCTAACATTAGGTACACTTATATTATTAAACAATAGCCTAGTACTTTAGGACGCGCCTGTACGTTGCGCAGACACATCCCTTGCACTGTCACTCAGCGTTCTTTTTACGTGACGACAACATATATAGGTAGGTATTTGTAAATTTTTATAAAGATCTGCGGGGTAATCGCGTAACACACATAAAATGCCATAGTTATTCCACAATTTTCGCTATTGCACCTACCACTGTTTGTCTCTGCATCACCCAAAGGTTGACTGGTAGAAAATGCCTATGGCATTAAGTCCACCTCTGTACATGTGTGTGCTTAAAGTTTTAAATAAATAAATAAATAAAATGACAATTGAAAGAAAGAAAGAAAACAAAGAAAAATTGTTTATTCTGCACAAACTAAACGCACAATACAAAATAATGAGTGACATTCACTATATGTACAAAT
The DNA here is from genome assembly GCA_948473465.1 of Lithophane ornitopus. Lineage (NCBI taxonomy): Eukaryota > Metazoa > Arthropoda > Insecta > Lepidoptera > Noctuidae > Lithophane > Lithophane ornitopus. The sequence goes on along the minus strand of OX419622.1, from coordinate 10,788,118 downwards.
TAGCCAAAAGCCGCATATTTAAAACAGAAAATTATACTAGTTTGACAATTGCTATTCTAGTAGTAGTCTATTGCTTGATTGATTGCACTATATTTCATTTTGACAGCTCAACCACGTTCCTTTGCGTTATTTACATTGTTGCGCATACTCATTTTTCATTCTTATGAAGCAATGGATTAGGAATTTCCTTCAAAACCATCGGATTGTGAACAAAAGTGTGTTACGCAATGAGGGTGCTGCTATGCTATTCTGTAACCATCTCACCGTGAAAACTTAGGTGAAGTGAGCGTGGAGTGAGCTGTCAGTGTTATCCCACCTGATGCTAGGGATGCCTAAGCTAATACATTACAATCTTTCGAGATTTTAATCATATTTTTATGCTAATACTATTGATAATTTTATATTATTTAAAAAATACTGGTAAAATACTGTGTTGGTTTAAATACTGGTATTCCCTTTGTTCCCTCTATACCAGATTCCCAAAATGACCTGCATACGAGGTTCCCAATTTATCAGATTCCCACAATACCAGAATTTGTACAGTCAAATACAAAATGCGTCGTTAGCAGGCGTCGTGTTTTATTAATATTTTATAAACTTGCGAGCAAACCTGCGTGTCGAAGAATAGCTACATAATATGTACCAAAGTAAAGCAATCTACGAAGACACGTGACTGATAAAAGATTATCTATTATTTCCTAGTTGCACTTGTCTAAAGAGGTAAGCTTACTTTAATACTGGCCACTACCTTGATATTTATATTGTTTATTCTAAAAACAAAAATTTAAATAGAGCTGCATCCGGTTAGACTGGAAGCCGACCCCAACATAGTTGAGAAAAGGCTAGGCAGATTGATTTGAATTTTATATTATTTTAAAGGTTCAGTGGTTTAGGCGTGAAAACGTAACAGCCAGACAAAAGAGTCTTTCTCATTTATATTATAAGCACATCTTAGTAGATAATAATACGTTGACATAATATTACATACACCATTAATGTTTGACTCATACTGGACTCCACACACATTTCTTAGCCCGAGTGTGGGGCTGATTGCTTTCTTTGTGGTGTATATTAAGGGGTGGGGCGATACGTGTTAATATTCTTAGGATTGATTTGCGCTATCATGGTTGAGCGATACTATGCATGGCGCGAGATAGGGCAAACAAGTACCTACAGTCAACCTCGTAATTACTTTAACAACCTGAGGCCGTTTGTCAACTGCCACGTCAACGGGACGTTTTATTGTTTACTAGCTGATGCCCGCGGCTTTGCCCACGTGGATGTCGGTTTTTATATACTAAAACCTTCCTCGAGAACCACTCTATCCATTGGTGAAAACAGCATGAAAATCGGTGCAGGAGTTTTTGAGTTTATCGCGAACAGACAGACGCGGTAGAGGACTTTGTTTTATAATAATGTAAGGATAGTTATAGATTACCGAAAAACCGATAAGTAGTCTATGGTCTCAAATAACATGGTAAATCTTTCAATATTGCGCATACAAATTTACATTTGCAGTTGGAATGTATCAGACAGAATATATTTTTAAACAACAAATTAAATTTGTTCTTGGGACTAATTCATCCCAACTACGGAACCCTTGGTTGAGTGTGGTCTGACACGCACTTGGCCAGTTTTTTTACATAAACACACACACAGAATACTGTTTTAACAGAAAACTGGACAACAGCGTTGGTCGTGAACTCGCGAGATGATGGAACATGAGCGCCATTTTGAATTTTAATTTGTTGATAATCGATTTTTGTTATCTTAAAACTAAAATCGAATAATCAAATTATCTTATAAAATTATTAATCTACCCATGCCTAGGCTTGCCGTCTCAGTGTGATAACTTCTGGAAACTTACAGCAGAAAACCTGATCTAGGATTATTTTATTATCTAGCTATATAGCGCCTACGTAGTAAGTACATGTTTTAGTTAAATGCTTCTACAAATAGATACGTTTAATTAAATAACTACTAAAGGGTGGTTGAGCAATCTATGAATACCTACTACAAAGTACATAATGTATAGGTACTCTACTTATAATGTCGACATAGCGATTACTGAGTTTCCATCCGGGACATCGTTAATTTTGATGGATAGAAACCGTATTATACCATAATCTGCGTTCGAATTGTAGTTTTCAAACATGTACCTACAGTACAACTATTTTCTTAATGTCCCTCGGCAAAACTATAAACATAACAAAGGGAACGGCTGAACGGATTTGGATGAAATTTAGCACACAGTTAAACTACGAACTTGGATTACGATTACGACATATCGCATACCGTGAATATGCCAACATTACCCCCAAGGGAAACTTTGCCCGTAGAACGATTTATAAGCATATGTTTTATTTGCAAAAATATCTTAATATTATGGCCAAATTGATTGACTTTGGTGGAAAATAGGTTATATGTATGGTAATACTGACTATCGTGTTTGTTCCTAACTTTTAGCACACAGTTAAACTACGAACTTGGATTACGATTACGACATATCGGATACCGTGAATATGCCAACATTACCCCCAAGGGAAACTTTGCCCGTAGAACGATTTATAAGCATATGTTTTATTTGCAAAAATATCTTAATATTATGGTAAAATTGATTGACTTTGGTGGAAAATAGGTTATATGTATGGTAATACTGACTATCGTGTTTGTTCCTAGCTTCGCTTAGTAACGTGTTGGAACTCGTCGAGTAAGGTGCGTGCTTTTGCGGGCAACATTTTATGCAAATTTGAAAGTATATTCTGTGAGATGGCGATAACACAGGGTAGTTTACTTTATAACATGTAATAGAAAATTATTTGTAGAGTATAATAATGTCAGTGTCATTGCTCAGGGTCGTTTAAAACTAAAGTTATGATGATGGGCAAAGTTATCCAGTAATGTTCCGACCTACGATTGACAACATTGCCCGCCATTAAAAAAGGCTTAGGGTTGGCACGTTACCTACGAAACCTTGTATTTAATTAAATAATTATGGCTACTGCTGAGCTTATTAACTTTTAAACATATATTAGGTATTTAATTAATAAAATTCAAAGATGACATTAGTTATTGTGAAATTTAATTATTGTGAATGTGAGGACTATGTGGGTCATTTTTATTTTCTCTTTTCTCTCTTTCTTTAGTTTTAATCTGGCAGTTTGAGTACTTTTAGCGGCCTACCCAAATGTCCTTTCTTTGGTATTGTTCGTCGAGTCGTTGAGCTCCTTAAGCTCTGAGTTGAGCTCCTCGGTTACTGACAAATGCTTGCACTGACTGGACAGGTCCACTCAAATCTGTGTGGTTCTTTCCTCAAAAGACCATTTCAGACTCTAATCTACATGGTCCTCATATGGCCTGACCAAGATTATGTCTGGACCTTAAAAAAGACTGCGACCTCTGAGTTTGTTTCGGCCTTTCTTCTTAGAGTAGTCAGATAGGAAACGCCGACCTCATCGAGCTTATTTTATTTTTTTAAATATGACGTGTAAAAGTGATTCTGATATCCTATTTACAAAATAAACAATTTCATTTCATTTCATTTCATTGGGTACTGAGTGAGTACCTGCTCCACACTACCGTATAATTTGAACTTTTTTATTATTCTTATACTAGTAATGAGCGTGAAACATATTTATTTTATTTACCTAAACACAATCACATTATTTAAAATTGAATTGTAGAAAGGAAAAAAATCATAATATTTTTTACCATGTGCCATTATTAAAACGCGAAATGTGGATTGTATGAAAAAGTGAAAAAATGTCAGGGTATCATTGCCCAGTCGTGTTAGTAAGAAACTTTTCATATTGTCGTTTACATTCCTTAAGCCAACGCCATCTTTACCAAAATTCTTGTACTGGTTTTTATATCATCTGCGTAAAGGCCATATTTGCGTCAAAAATCAATGTGGGCAAAGTTGGGTAAAAGTCCAGATAACTTTGCCCGCCAACAAACTCGAACAAATATTGAATTAAATGTTGAAAAATAGTTAATTTAGCTATACTAACACATGCACATGATCTTACAGTTGAATTTGATGAAGGAAAATACTTACGTGTCCATAGAAAAATCGTATTAAAATTGTAATTATTCGAAAAAACTGGGCAAAGTTGGCTTGTTTCACGGTACTTTTCATACTGGTAGCACGTATGTTATGTTTATAGTTTAAGTTTGCCGGCAAGAGGAAATAGTTGTAATGTGAACAAATAGGAGTATTTAGAAAAAATAACTTTAATACCTACATATAGAGTTGAGTTTGCGCTATAACATCCACATTTGGATTATGAATGGTATTTTTCAATAATAGACAGGTACTACCTAATCATTCTTAAATTAACGTAATTTACACTGCTATAAAGTTGATATTTGTTTAAGTGGAAATAACATCAATTGGAAACAAATATTTGAAGAAACCTTAGGTACACAAGCTGCTGATTTTAATTAAAACTATATATCACTGAACATAACTTGCGAAATACGAATTCATCAACATTTCATGTCGGTTATATGGTATTGTTAGTCAGAGTCAATAAATTACGAACTAGTCACATACCTCATGTTTACTGATAAATTATTCATAGGTAGGTAAGTAGTACCTACTCAGGAAACAAGTTTTTTTTGTTCTCATAGTTGGTAACGAATCTCATTTTACCATCACTAAAATATACTACGAGACAAAATCAATCTACTTAGCCCTTTCCCAACTATGTTAGGGTCGGCTTCGAGTCTAACCGGATCCAGCTGAATACCAGTATTTTACATGGAGCAACTGCCTATCTGACCCCACAATCCAGTAATTTGGCAATACCTGCGATACCCCTTGGTAAGACAGGTTATCAGACTTTCGGGTTTCTGACAGTCGGAACACAATGTACTAAAATAACAGCCAAATTTTGTTACTTCACTTCCCTTTAAACTACGTTTGTAGTTTTGGTCTCAGCTGCCAAAATAAACAGAGAGTCAGGACTGGTGACGCGGGATTAAGCGGTCCATGTGAGAATCAGCTCGTCCCGAGGTGGACACGAAGTATTTTTATTTTTAGTGAATTAATGAATGCTGTTCCTGCATTTACTACTGATGGCACAACATTGATGCACTGAAATTACAGATTATTCCTGACGAACCCCTATCACTAAAATAATATCACTAAAATAAGAATGAGACAATAGAACCAATAGATTGAAATAAAAGCGATACAGTACAACGCCCCCGATTTGTTTGCTGAGTAACTAATTCTATAAATAGCACCATTATGTCAGGCCGCGTCCTATTTAAAAGTGATCGTTGTGCGAATACACGATCGGTTGCGTCTTGCGTCCATATATGTCACTTTTGTTCGGAAAACCCGAACGCGCCCTTTGTCAACGCGATGACATGTTCGGGTTCGCCAAATGTGTCGGCAGCGAACTTTTGAATTTTTGTTCGATGAACCCTGAACACGTGGTCGCGCCGACAGAGCGCGCTTTCCGGTTTCCCGAACAAAAGTGAAATATATGGACACAAGACGCAACCGATCGAAATGAGTGACAAATGATCGCGACATCGCGCGATGGTCGCTTATATTAGGACACGGGCTTACTATGGATAGTAGGTTATGTAGTTTTTTGTTAAACAAAAACAGAGATGGTGTAAAAAAAAAAGTTGGCCAAGGATAAGTTGTTTGGTAATATCCTTATTGCCTCTTTCAAGGTTAAGGGGCTTCATTAGGGTTTCCCTTCTCATACCTATAGTTTAGGATAGCTATCTTCTTCTGGCTTTGAACCTTTTGAAACTCTGACAACCAGTCTTGCTAAGGGGTATCGTTTTATTCCCCATTTACTGAGTTGTGGCGGACAGGCAGTCACAGCATATAAAATACTGGTATTCAGCTGCATCCATGTAGACTGGATGCCGACCATAACATCGTTGGGAAAATAAATAAATAGATAGAGAAATAAAAAATCGTTTATTGTCCAGGGTATTACCTGGACAATAAACGATTTTTTATTTCTAAGTAAGCAGGTTACAATATTACCTATAGCTAGGTTACAAATTATTTACCAGTGAGCCCCAAACTAGACAGTCTGTATCTTAGGACTCGGGGTACGACTTACAGAGTGGAGAGTAGTAGGTGATTTCAGGTCAAAGGCAGGTAATAATGATGATCTACAGCTGGCATAAGCCTCTCGTTTAATATAATAACACTTCACTAATGGCTATAGACACAAAATAAAATGCATAGTATTAAACATTCGTTGAATGATAGAAAATTAAAAGTTTGAGCACATGAATGAAATTGTCGGTTCGAGGAGGTGAAAACATGGCCGGTTTTGAGTGAAAGAATAGTACGTACACCAGGCTGCAAGTTACTGATTTTTAACCGATGAAGGAGCAGGCTTTCAAGTCAATGCATATATGTATATATATTTTTTAGTTAGTTCTTTAAGTTTTAGTGTTTTATGTAAATAGTTAGTTGTGTTATGTATATATTATCTAGTATTTCTTGTTAATTTAATTTGTTAAACGCATAAATTAATTGCACTTTTTTGTAAACAAAAAATTTAATTACCTACTTATAGCGTAAAATGGTAGCTTGATGGATCTTCGTTGAATGTGTGTTTGGCGCTGCCTCATTTATTACTAAAATTAGTCAAGGAGCTTAGTAACAGTTACATTAAAAGGTTTTTTTTTTTTTTATATTTACTGTTTCTCCACCTATCCCGCTAATGCACATACGGAACCCTATAACAAACCCAAATATATACCAATTTGAAATCCTCAGACCTCGTAAAATAAAACAAACCATCAAACTAGGCCATGCTTTTCCTAAACTGGAACATAAATAGACTGAAAGCCAGACAGATAATAACCAAATCTGTCTACATACCGACCGATAAATCCGACAAGAAATTGTGTATCAATCATATTATTGTACAAGCAGCGATAAAGTTGATTGATTAGGACAATATTAAAGAGTATTGCCGCTATCAGTATTTAAGTAACAACATGGTCGGTGTATGAATGATCCAAAGCAAAATTAAATGGTTATTAAGAAAGTGTTGTTAAATGAAATGAAATTGTTTATTCTGTAAATAGGATATCAGAATCACTTTTACACGTCATATTTAAAAAAATAAAATAAGCTAGATGAGGTCGGCGTTTCCTATCTGACTACTCTGAGAAGAAAGGCCGAAACAAACTCAGAGGTCGCAGTCTCTTTTAAGGTCCAGACATAATCTTGGTCAGGCCATATGAGGACCATGTAGATTAGAGTCTGAAATGGTCTGTTGAGGAAAGAACCACAGATTTGAGTGGACCTGTCCAGTCAGTGCAAGCATTTGTCAGTAACCGAGGAGCTCAACTCAGAGCTTAAGGAGCTCAACGACTCGACGAACAATACCAAAGAAAGGACATTTGGGTAGGCCGCAAAAAGTACTCAAACTGCCAATGTTATGTTTGACTGCCTCGTTGGTCTACTGCTGAGCATGAGATCCTAGGTTCAATTCTCAAGTCGGGTAAAATGTTATTGGGTTTTCCATCTGGAAGTTCTCAGTAGTAGCCCGGAGTTTGGATTTGTGCCCCTTTAGTGGCAATAGGTTCGCCCCTTATTACATGGGACTTACACACAACATAACTGGTGAAATGCGTAATGTTGTGTGTGTGCGTGTGTGTGTGATTAACGAAAAATATTAGCCAGTCAGCAGATCGGTCGGTAGTAGCGCGACTGCTCAAGGAGCTATAGACGAACACTTACCTACATGGTACTGTCGACGGTATGCCAGTGATAACACTTTTGACCTTGAGCTAGCCCAGCGTAGTACAGAGTTTCATTAGAATAAAAGATCAGCTTATATTGGTTATAACCGTAGCAAATTTTATAAGATTGTTGGAACGAGACTAAACTGGCAGAAATCTTAACGCGAAAAAGCGTTCATAATCGTCTTCTTCTAATTGGTCAAAATGAAAATCCAAGATGGCGGCTGCGAAAATTTTCACATTTTTCGCCCTGGGTGTCGTTTTTATAGTTTTCCAGGGTGCTAACGCCGATAGTGAGGTCAAAATGTAAACTCTGTCTGAGAAAATTTTGTTTTTGTTAAAAATCTTATGTGAGAAGGGACTTCGTTCCTGGCCGTTCGTTCCCCGACCGCACACGTTTTTTTGTCTCTCACAAAAAAGGATCGATTGGTGTTTGTTTGTATCGTAGATAACCTACTTACCTACCTGCTAGTGATTAGTCATCGGCTTGAGTCACACATCATTCGCTAAAGCCAACCGTGTACCCGAACGTATAAGATGGAGATTGCAATGTTTCTACGTACATAACATAATATCGCGCCTGTAAACCCTGACATGACAGGCAGAGGTGTACCCAATAGTACACCTACATTGCGCCATTTGTGTTACTAGCGTACCTGAATATCTGCAAATGTTTCATATGAAGACGGCGCTCAATGATGACTAATACTGCCGAACTATTCTGTAAAAATCTCAAAGTGAAAACTTAGGTGACGCTTGAAGTGAGCTGTCATTCCAGCATGTTCGGGATTTACACTATTGACAGTTCACTTCACCTAAGTTTTCACGATACATTTCTATAGAATAATTCTGTTAGTCAGATTACAATGTAAGTAACCCTGTATGAAAATAGCCTTATTCTTAACTAGCGATCCGCTCCTGCTTCGCTGCTTTGGACTTAGCAAAACATCGAGATTTATTAGTTTATGTAACTTTAATAGTACTAACGTTGCCACATAAACCTTTCGGAATAAATTCTTTAAACGATGGTGAAAACCTCATCAAAATCTGTTGCGTGGTTTAGAAGAACAACAGACATCCAGGCAAACGCGAAAAGTGACTTTATTTTATAATATGTATAGATAGTCACTACTCCCAAAACGAAGTGAAACCAAAGCTTCCATAAAATTTTACGAGACACAGCCAAGTTCCAGTTCGGATCATTCAGCCAAGGCCATAAGATAAGCGTCCATGACGACATTTAAGTTGATTGGACTCTTTATGGCAAACGTTTTTTGCGCTTGTAAAGTCAAATAGGGTGAAACGACAAGTTGTTAGACGATTGTATTTAATTTGCTGTTGACCTTTTGAATACTAAGCCGTAAGTACACTAACAATGTGGGTTACTCTTGTAACAAGGACAATAGGTAATAATATTTTTTATACGATCAAATATTTAATAAAGATGTTGCCACTAAAAGGTATCGTATTACCCAGTAACTGGGTTGTGGAGGTTGATAGGCAGTCGCTCCATGTAAAATACTGGTACCTATTCATCTGCACCCGGTTAGACTAGGTTAGGAGGCCCACAGTGGCGGGCCGGCACCAGTCGGGGGTAGCGGAAGATTTTTACGTTCCCGCGACCCCCGGCGTAGATGTGAGTTGGAACACCGGTGGTTTTTAGTCAGTAAGAGTCTGACGCACCCCTCCGCCCGCCACAGGGCGGAGGACATCCATGAGGATTTTCCAAGACGGAAAAAAAAACAAAAGGTTAAAACTTAAAAGCCTAATGTTGAATTACATTATTTGAATGAAAATTCCTAAAATTCTGTGAGTTTTTCATTTGGATGTTTAATAATCAATCACGCTTTATCGAATGAAAGGGATTGGATGAAATTTGGCACACAGGTGTACCATAGCCGCAGATAAAGAAATAATTAATAATTAGTACCCTTGGAATTATTTTACCGTTCCTTTTCTAACCTACACGTGGGCATAGCCCTGGGTAAAAGCAAGTTATTTAAGTTTCTGAAGTCACTTCGTTCATGCATTTTTTGCAACCTGCAATTGGATTTGTGGTCAATAATAGGATACTTGCTCGTTCTTTATTACATTGTTTCTAATATCGTTATCGATGCGCCGAGCTAAGATGGCTTCCACTATTTCTTGTCTCTTCGGGGATTGAATACACTTTTCTTGTTTATTATGAAACAATACAATTTTCCGCTAGCTCGGCATGAATGAGTTTTATTTTGCAACAAACTTTTGGTAACACAAAAACATATCTACGTTTAAGGAATAAGTTTAATATTAATATCCGAACTCAAAATAATTAAACAAAATTATTGTACACGTTATTTGTGAATAGATACAAAGAAAGCGGGCCTTTTTGGCGCAGCTGTGAGGCACACTCCCCTGATAAATGTCCTACATCGCACTTTTACACTTTTTATTTGGTTTTTATTTTATTTTGTTATCTGCTGTATATTATTTATATTGTGTGCCTTTTATAATTATTATTAATTCTGTGCTAAATAGATGTTTCTTTTTCGATTTATTTCTCTACTGTAAAGGATTTTAGTATACAAAGTATAAAACGAAGTCGCTTTTCGTGTCTGGCTGTGTGACCGCTTAGAGCTCAACTAGTGAATTTTGATGCAGTTTTCACCAGTATTTAGTTAAATGCTCAGAGCATTTTATATTTTACGATAAAGCCCAAAAATCTTTATGTTTGACATTTCACCACATCAGCAGATTTCAGCCGTGCAAAGCATGTACGGGTCAGTAGTTAATTATAAAACTTATATAAGTATCTTCTGCTAATTAAAATTTATGGAATAAAATTATTTTTTATTATCAGTAACTATGAACTATTATTACCGCACAAGCAGCATTAAAGTATGCCTTTAACCCGCGCTTACTATGAAACGCGATATGAATGAGGTAAACCCTGTGTCACAAGACTCACTAGTGATATCCTAACTAGGGTTTAGGTAAATCCCAAGTTTATGAACTCTTCTTGCAAACAAAGTAATAAATTGAATTGATGTGTGCGCTGTTTTCCAATAGAGAGATAGGTATGTATCTAAGTACAAATTATGAAAAATGAGGGCTTACTGCAGTTAAAAATATGTACCAATTTATTAGGTATAATATAAAAATATTTTTACTACCTACCATGTTTACAAAAATGTTCAAAGTTTGTGTACACACTTTCCATCACAATCAATGTTGCGTAACTTTATTTCCTAATGGATATGTACAGTCAGCGACAAAAGTCGATTAGAACTTCAGTACTTAAAATCTTAAATATTATACTTAATATTTACCTAAATAAATCGAAACAGAAGTAAGTTATTTGTCCATTTAGATGTGTAAAAGTAGCAGTGTTGATCGACTTTTGGCGCCGATCGTACGTTGAATAACAGTCAGTGTACCCTACTACACATACTCGAATTCTCATACGCACAATCCGGAGCTCCGAAGGTCACAGTTGAATAAAATTTAAATTCAAGTTGAATGTTAAAACATTGTGATAACGTTTGATTCATTGACTAGCAGTTCTGATTACGATAAAACTGTACCAAATAAGGTTAATGTAACAAGTGCATATTAACCTACATTGTGAATTGTACTGGTTTAAACTGCAGTGGATGACATAAGTAGGTTGTACCTACCTACTTTATTTAAAGGAAAATATTAATGAAATTTATTAAATAAATATTATTTATCCGTTTTTAACTGAGGTTTCGTCTGTGTTGTGGTCGGAAATTATCCTACGGGAATGTACTACAGGGATAAAGTATTCTCCATCCTAATCCAGGTCATGGTTTATCCGTGTGACATGTTTTTTTCCAAATCCCATCAGCTGGTAAGAAAAAATAAAGTTTTTATGCACGAGTAAAAAAGGATACTGTAAGTATAAAGGATATTTAATGCCTGAGGCATTTTCTACCAGTCAACCTTAGGGTGATCCAGAGACAAAACGGCTTATCAAACATGGCAGGTGTAACATACATACATTACTCGAAAATGTATAAACACTAATTTATTTATGGGATAAGGGCGGGAAGATGATGACATTTATAAACAAAATACACTTAGGCGAAATAACGATGGGTAGAGGAGGTTTATAATATTAGTACTTATAGATGTTATTACTGTAGATTCTCAAGAGTTTTCATTTTCTGGGATTCTTTACAGAAATGGACTGGAATTTATAAAGCCAGCAGACGTTAGGTTGCTAAGTCTAATAAATAACTACGAATGAATCTATGTAGGTAGGTATATTCTTTGCCACGTTCATGTCAATGTAACACATAGATATGTAGGTAGGTACATCTACCAACCATTAAGTATGTCATAGGTACTTCGATTTAGTTTAAACAATGAAGATAAGAATTTTAAATATTCATGAGAAAATAGTGACCTTCGTTTGAGTCAATATTTTTTGTTAAACTTTAGTAGACGATTTCAGTTAAATTTAGTAAAACCAGTTTTGTAACCAAACGAATGACGTCACTCCTAATATTATTAGAAGGACAGACACGTGCTAACAGATATTATACAAAATTTATGAGATTTAAAATACATTTTCTTCCATCACATTAATTTATTTAAAAAAAAGAAATCTGTTACTTAATGCTTGTGTAGTATTCCTGTGTTTTAAATGGATAATATGGATAGAAGACAACAATCAAAGATTGCAGTTTCACGTGACTGTACTTCACATTTTGCAATGTAAAAAGAAATAGAAAATTAACAAACCAAATAAATCCAACAGCCCAACATAGAGTCCAATTCCATTAAAGAAAAAAAATATTTATTACTTCGCGTTTGAGTAGTCGTAGAACTCGTAGAGCTCTATCAGGAAACCAGACGAGTTTGGTTACTGCCTACTTATTTTATGTAGATGTCAAGTCCAAGACATAAATTATTATCTGTTACGATTACTTCGAAATAAACGTTATAGCAAACACGAAGTTAGAAGTTCGGTTAGTGATAAGTTATGTTTTGTAGCAATGTTTATTGACAGAACGAAAAGATTAAGCAATTTTCAAATACGTACAATAAACACAAAACCTCTAAACTATCTATAGCGTTGTTACTACTACGATTATAAGTAGAAGAAATAGAATTAAACGCAATAACGTTTATTTATACCTATAGGTACAGGAAAAAACAACACTTGTTGAAATACATTTCTGATACTAAATTGAACACCATATAAAGATAATGAAGTAAGAGTATATAATCGTGTGAATATAATCGTAACGGATTCGCAATTCAAACGGGGCGGATCGGATGAATATCACTATACACTTTTCAATATCGCTGACCCCGCAACAGGTATCGCCAGTGTATAAAATTGTTTATTCCATTCAAGGCCGACAACCTCGTGCTGGCTGCGCGGCTGAACAGTTGACAATATTCGCTATGCGCCGGCGTCGACCACGCGGCCCGTAGCCTTAAATCTTGCGCACAATTGATAAATAAATACTCGAACAATATATTATACGATAAAGATCGCTAATTCGTGTCACTGTACTCGCGTTTGTGGTTCAGACCGCGTGTGCTTTGTTTTTTTTAAATAATTAAAATAATGTAATGTGCCATTTTTTTTGCAAGTGTGTTTAGTGCATTTTTCTGGACTTTTTCTCGATTAATATTTGTGTAAGTGGAATTGATCTGTTTAGTTGCGAAACCATCTGGCGATTATTTGTGCGATTTATATTTATTTTATGAATGAATGTATGGGTATTATTTGATTAGCTTGTAATTGAAGTGTCTGTTTTATAGTTTTAACCCATTTTTATTATTAGGTTTAGTTTGAAACGTGTAACATTATAAAGTCAAAAAAATTGACTGCGTTAGAGTTCGTATACTTTTGACATTTCAATTACGATTTCGCAATACTTAAGACTTTATAGAACAAACTTAAGGAAATTAATTAAATAATTTCTATAGAATAGTTTCTTGTGCCTCTGACGGAGTTGTAATTGTCGCTGTTAATAAGTCATAGTTTTGCTTAGCAAAATAAGTAGGTATGTAGGTATTACGAAGTTAACAAGCACATAACTAGGTACTTACCTACAACCATTTATTTGCTATTATTTATAAGAAGAATTTAAGTAATAATGTTTCAAAATACATAATAATTCTATTTCGAGAATTGAATGAAGAAAAGACAGATAATATGCTTAGAGAAGACTTTTTAAGTTAGCTACAAAAGAACAATGTTAAAATATAATTTATAGGTAATAAAATATATAACATTATACATATATATATATATACATTACATTATATATATATATATATAATGTAATCAAGAATAACAATAGTGTCTTAGTTACAGTAAACGTTGTAATTATCGGCATTAGGTACATTGATATCGGCCGCAACCTCGGCTCTTGAACTACGCCAGAGGTCTAGGTTAGGCGCGATTTCAATCACTCGTTTCATGTATTGGGTCAAAAATATAGATCAAGTTAACGTTCATAATTAAAAAAAAACATATGAACTAGAAATAAAAGCAGGTTACACAATTTAAAAAATATTTACAATTTAATTTTCATATGGAAATATGATTAAATTTAATATTGATGTACCATCAATATTAATAGAAAAATATATAAAATATCATTTTCGTTTCATATAAATTATTCCGTAAGTTTCATAAAGGGTTCACCGCATAATTCACTTAAATGTACATAATATATAGATACGGTCAGTTATAAAAGTCAATTAACACAACTCATTTGTAACACATCAGCTAATTTGACACCAAATTATTCGATACATTGTATATTTTCAGCACTTCATTCGTTTATTAGCTAAGAGTTTAATTTTGTTTTTGTTCCAATTTTAGTTTATATTTAGCTCAATATTAAAATTTTAAAGCTGAACTGAAGTGCCGCTGACTGTATTTACTACTTTCTAATACAGAGTGCGAAAACACAGTTATTATTTCAGCTACCTCACCATAAATGTAATACATTATACGCACTTCATTCTATTTCAGGATATCGAAAAACTTTCATAGTAAGAGCTTCAATATGACTAATATGGACGATACGGAAGCTCAGGTCCAAGCGCATAAGCTTCTCGGCCAGAAGACTCGGAGCCCACGACCACCTGACAACGGCCTTACAAGAGCTTTGCGATCATGTGAGTACAGCTTTATTATTTTAATGACAATGGCACCGATTTCACATCTCATCGTAGACAGCTAAAGAAAAAACCAGCCAAGTGCGAATTGGACTCGCACACGAAAGGTTCAGTACCACCGTGCAATATTAAGCAAAAAACGTCGAAAAAAAATATTTCTAACTTTATTTTGTTTTTGGGTAAATAAGTCGCACGATCGAGAGTAGATTATTTACGAATAATTAAAAAAAAATGGTATTTTGATTTCCATCCGCGATCGTATATCTTACCAGAATAAGTAGAGCATTTCTTTTATTAACTTAGGTAGGTATTAAAAAATATTTAAAAAAAATTACTTCTGCCTATGTAGGTGCCATTCTTATAGTGCCAATGGTCAATATCTTAAACCTTTGTTTTGTTTATTCTAAACCTACAAAGGGTAATTTTAGGTAGTCATCACTATGAACAAGTTTTTGTTCATAGTACATACTATGAACAGCTGATTCCTTTTCTGTAAAGGTAAATTTAACTAAGCTTGTATAATAGAAGAAGCCAGACCGCAACTCATTCCACGGAACGAAAATTCCGCCACACCACGAATCAGCGGAATTCCCTTGAAGTTTACCTTTTTGATGAATTTGGTATTTCAATTTCAAATACGAATCACTTAATTTTACCCATTTTATGAGACATGAGACAGTAGAGGGAAATCCGAATCCATATGAGATACGCGGAAACTGTTTAAGGAAACATTAGCTCCTTTTTCATGAAAAAGATATCACTATTTAGTTAGAAAGTAAAATTGTTAGCAGTTGACCAACTTCTGCTGTCCAGTTTATCTTCTTCCGATACGAATGAATATAATTCGATTGGATTCTACGATCCTTACAAAAACCAAAGCAAACAACTTTAAAAAACGATTGGTCAATATGAGTAATTTTATGAATTACTCGCACTTTACTCAATTATAGTATGCCAATTTTATTCATGAAAAAAAATAATGTCTACATTTCTTTCTCATTTCTCCTTTCGCAGGTCTGCTGGAAGAAATTTCTTAAAAAATAAGCAGTACCTTTGTGCTCATATCATAAATATGTCATATCTCTTTGTATTTTACTGTGTGTACATAAATAATAAATAAATGTAAAAAGAATAAGACTAATGTTTCCTAAAACAGTGTCTCTGTAGCTTGTGTGGATTCGGATTAACTTAGTGTCCCAGTAAAAAAAAATCCCTTACAATTATATAAAATAATTATACTCAATCCATAAATACATTATTATTGCCTATTTCCAACTATGTTGGGGTCGGTTTCCAATCTAACCAAACGCAGCTAAATACCAGTATTTTACATGGAGCGACTGCCTATGTGAATCGTTATTTTGTTTGTGGAGGTCAGATAACCTCCACAACTGAGTTACTGAGTAAAACGATACCCCTTATTTTGACTGGTTGATAGGCTTTTAGGCTTCTGCCTAAAAGCCAACGCAAAACAACAGCTTAACGTGCTTTCCGAGGCACGGAGAGGTCTCGATATGCTACTGAATGGTCACTCAACCACGGACGGACCGCGGTAAGTGTAGGTTAACCTTCAATGGACCCGTGCGGCTTTTATTATTTAGCCACGAGCTCATACTATAGTAAATCATCATCATCATTTTAGCCGGAAAGACGTCCACTGCTGGACATAGGCCTCGCCCAAGCACCGCCACTTCGCCCGGTTCTGTGCTTCTCGCAACCAGCGCATTCCCGCGGCCTTCACCAGGTCATCGGTCCATCTTGTAGGGGCCTTCGCTACGTCTTCTGGTACGCGGTCGCCACTCCAGAACCTTTCGGCCCCATCGGCCATCTGTTTTGCGAGCAATGTGCCCATATAGTCAATCAATCGTTATCTAATGCAGCGCTAATGTATCTTCGAAGCCTCACAGCGGAGCCTATTAGATAATAAGTAGATCTAAATAATGCAATAAAAGAAGTGGGCTCTGCGAGCGTGTAGCCATAACATTCATTATTATTACTGAAGCGTGAAGATAAGTCGATTTTCTGTCATTGAGTCGTTTTAAAGTGTTTTTTTTTTATGACCGCTGAGTACTGTCACTAAACGTAAATATTTAGGTTAATAGGTATACAGAATGATTGGTGATTGGGGACATTCCTTGAAATGGGTTTTATTATCAGAGGTAATTTGTAACAATTTCGACCCTGATTTATGGTCCAAACTGGGTTGTTTTCGAGTTCGTCGAAAACCACCCAGTGTTGGGTTGTTTCGTCGAAAACCACCCAGGGTTGGGTTGTTTCATCGAGAATCTACGTGCTGGTGAAATTGCGGGGCAAAGCTAGTTGTCAATAAGTATCGCTTTATTGACCAAATTTACTGACTGAAATTCATCATAAAATATGATATTACGTCATCTATCCTAATATTAGAGAGAAAGCGTATTTTGTGAGTTTGTGTATATGTGGAGCGTGATCTCCGGAACCACAGTTCCTATTTGAAAAATTCTTTCACCATCTGAAAGGTACCTACCTATATTAGGTATGCCAGATGGACATAAGCTGCTTCTCTTCTTTCGTGTGGTTAGTGAATAAGCTATATAATTATGTAAATATATACAAAAAAATATAATAATATTTAATAACTAATGAAATACTATCCTGAATTCATGTAAGCCTAGTAATTTTTGGTAGGTTACTGCTCTGAACTTGTGCATAACGTGTCGTGATCGTCTTCACACTCATTTAAATTGCACTCGTGCGAAGCCGGGGCGTTTCGCTAGTTATAAAGAACTAGCTTCCGCCCGCGGCTTCCCTCACGTGGTATGTCGATAAAAAGTAGCCTATGTCCTTTCTTATGCTCTAGACTCTCTGTGTACCAAATTTCATTTAAATCGGTTCAGTAGTTATGGCGTGAAAGCGTGACAGACAGACAGACGGAGTTACTTTCGCATTTATAATATTAGTAATAAAGGGATATGAAAGAAAGTATGTTTGGCACGTAGGCAATATAAATACAAAAGAAAGACCTAAAACAGAAAAAAACACAATAAAATACGATAGTCGAAAACCGTAACTTGAAAAAAAAAAACCATATTCTTTTAAAGTTACGGTTTTTGTTAAACCGTTTGCAAATTGTTGTGACAGCAGAAACTGAACGCGATTGCAATACAAATTGAGCTTATACGGTACAACGGTATCTGAATATTGGACAGTAGCCAAGAGATAGTGGTGGATAGTTGGCTTTATACGTATAGAATTCTAACCAACGATTAGGTTAAGCTATGCTTGCCACCGTCGGCAAGAGGATGGGTGACTATCGCATTAATTCATGCGAAGGCACGTTAAGCTGTCGTGTCCCAGAAAGTCTTACAACCAGTCTTGCTAAGGGGTATCGTGTTAAAACTCACTTGTTGAGGTCAGATATGCAATCACTATAACTGTGCAATAATTATTTCACATAAGGCTACTCAGTATTTCAGCTACTTAGTATCCAGGTACTTTTTATTCCAATATTATGTTGAAATTCACTAAAAAAGCGAAGGAAACCACAGGCAACTTTTTTTGAATATCTAATATAGATACATCATCTGCCTAGCCTTTTCCCAACTATATTGGGATCGGCTTCCACTCTACCCGGATGCAGCTGAATACCAGTATTTTAAATGGAGCGACTGCCTATCTGACCTCCGCAACCCAGTAACTGGGTAATACGATACCCCTTGGTAAGACCGGTTGTCAGACTTTCGGGCTGCTGACGACCCGTAACGACTGTCAAAGATCCACAAATGACAGCCGGGACCAACGGCTTAACGTGCTTTCCGAGGCACGGAGGAGTCTCGGTATGTATAGAAGGTCACCCATCCACGGACCAACCCCGGCAAGCATGGATCGACCCGTGCGGCTGTTATTACGTAGCCACGAGCTCCTCATTTATTATATATACAGTATTGTTTATTAGCTATACATTTTTTCGCTACAACTTGGTCGCGTTGTGAAGTATGCTTTTAGTGTGGATAAGTCAGCATGAACATTATCGTATCCGGTTATAGTGACAGTAGTAGTACACTGGGAATAAACCTACTAATGGATGCGCCGTGTGTGGCCTTCAGCACTTTAGATAACACACTATCGGTAAAACCACTCGAATCAATCAATTATGTGCATTCACGGTAACAAATTGACACACTCCGTGAATTTGCCGTGTTATGGCGATTTTGTACAACTGTTGAAGAATGACATGATGTTGTTATTTGATTAGACGGACAATTTAAGTTGGCAGTCAATTTAATAAACAATTTTATTAGTTACCCTAATTAAGTACTTTAATAGGGAATATGCATGTATTTTTTAATATGTTTATTCAATAGTTTATATCGCCTAATAATAGTTAAAAAAATTGAAGCCAAAATAGTAATTTAAAGAATTAAAAAAAAATGTTTAAAATATCCAACCGACCCGGGGTATTTAAACGCCCTCCATTTGGCGCGCTTGGTGTTGTGACGTGACAGTCTATGAGAACAAAAAAACAAGTGTCAAGTCAATGTCAAACACTCCTTCAAAACACATTGACATTTTGATTGTTGTCATAGACTGTTACGTTACATTCGCTGACCAATAGCGTCGCTTTTCAAGTTTTTGAATTTCCCACAGTTTTTTTGGGACTTAAAAAAAAAAAATGTCACTCATAAAGAAATATTATTCAAAAATATTGATAGAGGCATAATTCTGAAGTTCATAGTTCATAAATAAAAATATTTGAATCACATGCATATTCACAAGGTACAGGTACCTATTATGTATACAATGCTGGATTAGACTGGACACTTATAGAAAAGAAATCGACCTATAAGGCTTTAAAAAAAATACTGTACCTTTCGAACGAGTAAAAATATCGCTATCTTATCCATACGTCTTTTCTATTCACTCAGATTTCATTGTTACATTGTAGTTCGCAAGCCAACTTGCTAAGTTTCGTATATTGTATAAAAGTAATATAGTGACTGCGTATTATGCTACGACTGGGACGTACAACCAACCGCACATAAGAGTAAGAAATTTGACATGAAAGTGCTTTTATGCCGTATCAGTAAGGTTGATTTTCGTAGTGCTAGTGTTACTACTGATGTGTGAGTGGCTGTACAAGTATAATAGACTTTTCCTAAGAGCATTACTCGCGTAATTTGAAAGTTGGCACGTTACTTCCCTGTCGTGGAGGCACACTACTTATAACTACATTATTTTGTTCTTTTTAACCGACTTAAAAAAAATGAGGTTTAGAATTCCTTTTTCAAAATGTTTGTTACCTCAGAATTTCGTCATTTATGAGCTGATTTTTTTTTTTTTTAGAGGATTTGGTGGTTCCTTATTTTGGTGAAGTTCTGATGAGTGGTTTTAAGGTTAGCTTCAATAATACGTATTTTTACCACTTAGAGTATATTGATGATGTTATAAAAACTTCATTTAGGTTGATTACTAGGTTTATCCACGAAGGAACTTCACGGTACGAGCTGTCATTCGTGTATCTTTGATAGTCCTTATGGGTCGTCAGAAGCCCGAAAAGCTGACAACCGGTCTTACCAAGGAGTATCGTATTACCCAGTTACTAGGTTGTAGAGGTCAGATAGGCAGTCGCTCCATGTAAAGTACTGGTATTCAGCTACAGGTGGTTAGACTGGAAGTCGACCTCTTACATAGTTGGGAAAAGCCTAGGCAGCAGTGGCGAAAGTACTATAGAATACGATTCCTACCGGCTCCCCTTTGGAGGTTCACATCAGCAAGTCTACCGCTATTGAAAAATGGCATAGTCAATAGCGGCTACTATTGCCAAAAAATAGTTACACAACCAACTATTTAATTTACCATAACATTCAAACAACAAAAACGCCTATTTCTAGCTTTGAACTACAACAAATACAAAAAGTGTCCTAAAATAACCCGGCGCCAAAACGTCAGAATCGAGAACTAAAAATTCATACAATAGCGATCCCGGCATGACGTCACTTTAGGTCACGTGACACCGCTTGATAAGGACGAGAGCAAGCCGGTGTACACCGGGTTACGATAGAGACAGATATAGAAAAAATGCGTCAGCGAGAACGAGATGGAGGAATATTGCACATTTTATTTCGTTTTCACCTGTTCACGTGTATTTTATAATTTTAAAATGATACTTATTTGAGTTTATTTCTGTAAAAAAAATTAAGTTATAAAGCGTCTGTTTGGTTCTGCTACTTGGCGATAGATAGTGTTAAATTAAAGCAAAGTCTTTAATAAATTTTTACTGTATTCATAAGTAAGTTCAGTCAGGCACCGCTTCGGCTTCACTCTCACAAAAATTGACCCCTCGCCGCTGCTAGGCAGATTGATTTTATTTACATTATCGACCAGATGAATTTTTCGAATGAAGTATGATGAAAAGAAGAAAAGATGATGATCCGCGGCTTTTGGCTGTCATAATACCATAGCAACACAAATGAAAATAGAGTTCAGTAAATAATCACTACCAAAATAGAGCACGAAGTCTGTGAAATAACATTATCTAACATTAGTAAATCAGGTGAAAACACCGTGTAGATAACTATTTATAACATGTAAAGTTAATTAAATATTTAAACCGTGTGATTCTCGGTATCTATGTAATTAAATTATTATACAAATGGTAAATATTTTCAAATTATTTAAAAGATATTCTTAGATACGAATTCAGTTTAAAAGATATACTTAGATACGAATTCAGACTTCGCAATAAAATTGTGGATAAACAGAAATGATTTGATACTAGATTTTCCCACGGCTTCGCTCGCGTGATGGTGTGAAATTATCCATGGGAACGTACGACCCGGATAAAAGTGACCTATGTCTTAACTTAGGTCATGGTCTATCCGAGTGTTCGTGTGCTAAATTTGTTCAGCCGTGAATGGTCGACAGACAAAGATACTTTTGCATTTCCGACATACGAGCGGCGCCCCGCGTAAGTCTCGATCCCGTGGGAATATCGGGATAAAAAGGTGTCCATGTCCTAATCCAGATCATGGTCTACCATGTGCCGAATTACATCCGTTTTAGCGTGAAAGCGAAACAAACAAACCAACAGGAAACTCACTTTTGTGTTATCCTAATCCTAACTAATATCATAAATGCGAAAGTGAGTTCGTTTGTTTATTTGTTTGTTTGTTTGTTACGCTTTCACGCTAAAATGGCTAAACGGATTCGGATGAAATTTGGCACAGGTGTAGACCTTGACCTGGAATAGGACATAAGATACTTTTTATCCCGATATTCCCACTGGATCGAGACTTCCGCGGGTGAAACCGCGGGGCGCAGCTAGTATGGAAGCTAGTATAGTAGTTTCGTCAATTTAATGGAAGGCTTGATGGAACTACCGGAAATCGGAGACATGTTTGTTTTATAAACAGGCTAAAGTGTTATAACCTGACTTCTCGTCAGGTCTTGTGTTCCTGTACCAATCATGTGCTCGTTAATAACAAGGCGACTCGTTCCTTCCTACATTATGGCCAGTTTCTTTATTCATTGCGGTACTTAGGTACCCACCTTGTTTATAATTACGCAAAAGTACTATCAAGGCAATTGTGGACTATTTAACTAAGAGTTTAAGTACTTCAAACTCTAGTATCTACTATTTAAAACGAGATATACATAAACTTTGAAAGTTTACCGGTTTAAGTAGGTACGTCATCTAATCCGTTGAGATGGATCAGGAAATCAGTATGGAAAACTATCTACCGCTATCCCTACACAACACATACTCGTAACATGAAGCTTGTAATCCCCCAAGGTTTAGGCAGAGATTTACAAATAGCACACGCAAATGCTAGTTATGTTGTTGTGGTATTATTCCGAACAAAAATCAATACTGAAGGTGCCTGACAACATGTAGTTACATGTACAAAGGTTCAGGACATCATTCACCGTCCATACATTTTTGGGCTATATATGTGAAAGCCAAACAACGAAAAAGCTAGGTATATTCCGAAAGAATACGTTTTTCTCTTATTTTTTTACCGACTTCTTCAAAAAGGACCTCCTCCTTTTTGAAGAAGTCTGTTAAAAAATATGAGAAAAACGTATTCTCAATTCGTCTGTATGCTTTTTTTTTTTTTTTTTGTTTGTATTATACTCAATTACTCGTACTAGGTTATGAATCGATTTCGATGATTCTTTTTTTGTATGGTAGGTCATGCTTCCGAGGAGTCCCATATAAATTTTATTAACTTTGCTTGCGTAGTTTTTGAGTTAGCTTCAATAATTACGTATTTTTTTCACTTAGTGTATGTAGACGATTTATTGTTTGACTCCGTCACTGTTATTTACATAGCAGGTAGTGGTATTCGAATTTGTGTGGGGTAGGTACCACAACTAAAAAGTGAAAAATAAAAACTTTTTACAAAAAAAAAAACAACCGACTTACAAAAAAACACAAAAAACGTGCAAAATAAGTCGGTTGTTGTTTTTTTTGTAAAAAGTTTTTTATGACTACAATTACGTTTTACTTTAATTAGATTACTATTCATTATTTTAACTAAAACATCCTGAAAACAGTATTTTTCAAATCGTATAACAGCGCAGGGAATTGCCCTACAGATTTGGTCCAATAGTGAAAAGTGAAGAGAATAACATGTTCTAACGAAATATATATATTTTTTTGTCTTTCATAATTTAGCCCAAAATGAATGACGTCCTTTAATGATGTTCGTTGGATCGACTGGACTGATTTGGCTATTCTTGTTTTGCAATGTTCGCGATAGTCCGCATCGGGTTCTTACGATAAAAAAAAAATTGAAAAGTTGCCGGGAAAATTCGGGAAAACTAAACTGCATTTTCTATGGGAATTTTGTATGTGGTTTTTCTATGGGCATTGACATCACAGAAGCGTATTAGCTAGCTATTACTAGCTATGACGAAATTTTGATCTATTGTAACCCTCTGCCTGTCATTCGGGTAATAAAGTTGTGATCTTTTATTATAAAAAAAACCGGCTAAGTGCGAGTCGGACTCGAGCACGAAGGGTTCCGTACCATTATCTATAAAAACGGCAAAAAAATCACGATTCTTGTATGGGAGCCCCTTAAATATTTATTTTATTCTGTTTTTAGTATTTGTTGTTATAGCGGCAACAGATATACATTATCTATGCAAATTTCAACTGTCTAACTGTCACGGTTCATGAAATACAGCCTGGTGACAGACGGACAGACAGCCAGCGGAGCCTTAGTTATACAATCCCGTTTAACCCTTTGGGTACGGAACCCTAAAAATGATACGTAAAAATTATATTTCAATTTCGGAAAGTTCTGTTTTCGTATAGACAGAAGACATTTCGTATTGCTTAAACAGAAAGGACTTAGTCCCTTCTGTTTAAACCAAGATAACTCGCAATATACAATCCAGTAAGCGATTAAAAAATACAAATAAATGATTATGTACCTCAATCGTGATCTAGTCAAGCACTTGATCTCGATTGAGATACCTTTTGATGGAATAAACGTGTAATTTCACGCCTGAAGAACTTTTGGTTGTATGTTATCATTGAATTATCTAACAAAGGCAGGCATAATACTGATATGATTCGGAACATGTCGGTATTACTCATGTAGGTACCTACCTCACAACATTGTAGTGTTTGTTTACTCTAAACACGAAAAGGAGGAGTTCCTACTTATTGAACAGCTATTACCACGGGGCCAAACATGAAATAGTGAAAATAAAATCTGCTGATTTTCCATCTTCTAAAAGGAGCCATTTTTTTATGTACCTATGTACGGGCAAAACTCTTTGTAAAATCTTTTTTGTTTGAAAGGATAAACTGAGATGTCCAATTGTCATTGCCATCAGGTCAGAATCTGATGATGGGATCCTGGAGAAATCGAGGGAACTCTTCAAATATTTTAGGGACATAGCGATTAGGTAATTTTTATGGCAACTCGTGCAGTTGCTCTTGAAAATCACCATTTGGTGAAGTGGAACTGATGATGAAGACCACAGATGGCCACCGGAACTACTCAATAATAAGTATTTCACGGATTGTTCGATTACTTTATTAGAATAATGGTTGGCAAACAATTTATGTTCGCCACAATGCTTACGGTGAAATGGAGCTGATGGTGAAGTACCAGGTGAACTCCTCAACGATTAACGTCACTGCATCGGGAAAAGCAATATTTTGTAAAAGGTGATGAGCAGTTAACAATAGGTTATTTCGTAACCGAACTGACCCACTAAAAAGCGAGACATAAAAACATTTTACAGAAAAAGCTATAAAACCAATCCTCACTGTTCACGTTATGGATTCTATAATCCAGAGCCGGTTTAACACATTTACCCACTGCCCGCCTCCTCTCACTGAGAGGAGACCTATGTCCCAGAACGTTATAGACTAACTTTTGCAAGTATTGGGTATCGTAAACACATACTGTTTTGCAATTTACATTTGATACCACTGCAGAGCATTCAAATAAGGGTCATAGAATCGATTATCGTTTGAAAGTAAAGGGCTTAAATCTGAGAGTGGGCGGACATACCTAATGTTGTGCAACTAGATGCTAAATTGAGTCGCCGTCCTCGGTTATGTACTTATATCTTACAAATTTTGTAACATAGATACCATTTATGGATAATGATGTTAAGTCATGTAACTTAACCTTGATAGAATACATAATCTTTTGTCAAAGAACCGTGTGGTTGTGTGACCGTGATCCAAGAACAAATAATAAATTGTTTGTGGGTCTGAGTGAGAGTGAGAGATAAATGTTTGGATATAAGTGGGGGGGTACATATATCCAAACATTTAATTGTAACCTAGGAAACTAGTTTTTTTTTGTTAGTAAGTACGATGATCGACTTGCATTAGCCTGTCAAACAATCGCCTACTATAAGCCGTTTGCAATTAAACGCTCAACGGTTTTCATGATTATAATTATGTATTTTTATACGACGGTTCGAGTGTATTTTTTTAATGAACAACTGCAAGTTCATACATACGACTTTTGTCGAGTTAGTGATCAAATAAGTGGTAAATAGTAAAATATAAGCTCTCCCTATTCCAAAAATTCAAAATCAAAATCATAATCATTTATTTGCATAAATAAGGTAGGTACAGAAGGTTCCTAAAATAAATATATTTATCGATCTCATATTATGCCTTTAATTTCGGCGGCCAAATTTTACATATTTAAGTTTAATTTTATAATTAATTAACTTCCAACTGCAACACTTCGATGTTCGTCCACCTTGAAGAAGTCAAATATGAAACGTTTCCACTGTCTTATTTTGTTGATAATTTGCGGTTTATTTTGACTCATTTCGGTAGTGCATGCTAAATATATTTAGTGACATTCTTGATAAAGAAGAGACTCACTAAATATCTTTAGCACAAATATATACATAGCTTAGCGTATATTTATTTTGTAACAAGATATCGGAAACTAGAGTAGATATCCTATCGCAGTATCGGGTGACATTGCCAGCGTACAGTCACTTCGCTAAGTGAATCGATCAGTAAGCACCAGATTAACCCATTTCCCTTCATCAAGTAGAATCACGCGCAGGAAATTGAGAACGAACGCTATTTGCGTTTATTTTTATAGACTTTAAAAAAAAGAAGGAGATTCTCAATTCAACGTTTCCTTTTTCTGATTTTAAAATGATCAGGTAGGAACTGAGTTCAAATAATTGGCATCAAGGGTAATATTTTAAAATTCGTATTCGACCCTCTTAAAAATTAAGGAGGTTCTCATTTCGTCTGTATATACTTTTGTTTTTTTCATAACTGTTCGTATATCACTACTTTATTACAAAACAAAGCCCTCCGCCGCGTCTGTCTGTCTGTCTGTTCGCGATAAACTCAAAAACTACTGCACCGATTTTCATACTGTTTTCACCAATGGATAGAGTGGTTCTCGAGGAAGGTTTTAGTATATAATTTGTCAAGCGGGCGAAGTCGCGGGCATCAGCTAGTTATTAATAAGATCGTTATACCTAAACATTCTGTATAAATCATAATATTATATACCTTCAAGATTTTTAAAGTCAAATTCCAATTAATCACAAGTCTGACTAAAAGTTTAAAATGCAAGGCATTGTCAGCACGGAATAATAAACAATTTCAATATCTTAATAACGAAACTTCATGCAGAAAACTTTTCCTTTAAAATTGACGCATCTTGAGCTGCCACGAAAAAGTAATATTCTGACCAAATGGCTGAAGTCTCGGACCAAAAGTTGCACACTGCATAAAAGGCAGACAATATTATAATACCTACATTGCATAATAAAGGGATCTTGTTGAAAAGTTGTAATGAATCCTTATAAGTAGATAGGTTTAGGTAATTAGTATAGAATAACTATTCTTTTTTTTCCTGGGAAATCCTCATTTTTTTTTAAATGAGAAAAACCAAGACCTAGCGCTGTCAACAGTGACGTGAGGCCGGTTTCGTAAACATGACTGTGTGCACTTACTGAGGTGTAGTTTGATTGTAAATAATGTTCGTGTGTACGTGTATGCACAGAGCGGAGGTGTAGTTTTGGCATGATTCACTGATAGCAGCGCCCTGACCATACTCATACAGGATACTCATACATAACATAATAACATAATATAACATTACGCTTGTATTTTCCGAAGGATTAGGCAGAGGTGTACCTTACACCCACATTTCGCCAGTTGTGTTTAAGGGGGCAGCCTATTGCCATGAACCAGACATATATCTAGACTCCGGGCTTCTACCGAGTTTCTGATAGAAAAACTGGTATCGTTTTCTGGGCACCAATGCGATTGGTTCAACATTCTGGACTGGAAAGCATCAATATCAATGGCGAGTACATCACTCACCTTCGGTTAGCCGAGGATAATAGTAGTCATGACAGAGACAAGAAAAATTGTTTTTTTTAATGTTTAGTACGATTACGTTTACCTAGGACAAACTCTCCAGCTATGTAGGAGTCCAACTTCGAGAAAGAGGTCAAACGTCGAATCGGTTTGGCAGCGTGCGGGAAGCTACGTACTATCGTCTCCTCTCGTATACCACAGTGTCCAAAAACTAAAGTTTTTGACTAATATTCTTTTCTTTAATCCAGGTTGCGTGATTCCCCAACGGTACATTCTCGGCGTGATGGGCCTGCTAGGGGTATGCAACGCGTACACAATGCGGGTCTGCCTCAACCTTGCTATCACGCAGATGGTCAACCGCACTAAAGCAGGCGACTCAGATTACGTTGACCCTGATGCCTGCCCAAGCGACGATTTTATTAACAACGTCACTACTATTATTGCCGATAAACCTGTGAGTATCAGTATACATATTATGGCACAGTTCACACGGCGGATCAGGGGGCTTAAAACAGTCACTTTGGCAGAATCATAATAGGAAAATATTATGAATCAACGTAAAATGTCACAAACTGACAATTCATTATTAGGATCTGCGTGCGATTCATATTACGAAATAATTCTTATGTTTGACAGTTTTCTATGGAGATTCGTAAAATGGTCCACACATTGTGAATTGCTTTTTTGTCAAATTAGAGGAATTGCTAATGACAGCTGGGATTCAGGAAATGAACTGCTTTTAGAGGAATTGCTAATGTGGCCGGTTTAGGACCGCTGCTGATTTATTCTGTAAAAACTCACCGTGGAATGACAGCTCAAGCACGTCAAGCTCACTTTACCTAAGTTTTTACGGTTATATTTTTACAGAATAGACCGACAGTACGATATTTTACCGTTAAAAATTGGGATCATACAACATCTCACTGTTCATACAATTAAAAACAAAATGCAGTATCATTCCAAACATAATATCGTAAAATTTCGTACTGATCATCGCCGTGTGAACGGAGCCTATCCTTCATAATAATTATCTAATAGGTAAATAAATATAGGCAATTATTGCGTACCTTTATTTTAATTCATGATGATTTTTCTAACGTTAAGCATGCTAGCCACGATGACAGATATATTTATGACCTTTAATCTCTCTAGTTAAGATGGATTACTTTTCGATTCGTACTGTTCAAAATATACCTACTTTCATCCAAAACTCTCAGCGTTCCTACTTTAGATGCCATTGTTTGATATTATACTAAATAAGATAACCTTGTTTCCCTTCTTTTCCTTCCCTTGTTTCCGTGAAAGGTTGAGCAGAGGTGTACCTATAATAGATCACCCACATTTTGCCAGTTACGTTTAAGTTCCATGTGATTGGGGGCGATCTTATTGAGATACCTGGGAATCGAACCCAGGACCTCTTGCTCAGCAGCAGCGCGTGCGACCACTAGACCAACGAGGCAGTTGATATCCTAACTAATATTATGAATGCGAAAGTTGTTTCTTTGTTTGTTACGCTTTCACGCTAAAACGGCTTAACGGATTTGGATGAAATTTGGCACATGGGTGATGCACCAGCTATTCCAGGTCATGCATGGGTGCATGACCTGGAAGAGGACATAGGATACTTTTATCCCGATATTCCCACGGGATCTCGACTTACGCGGGTGAAACCGCGAGGCGCAGCTAGTATTAAATACATTTTACTATTTACATTCTTAGCTTGACTTCATTGAGAATTGCTTGCATCCTCTATTAAGTAGTTCAATAGGAAAAGCCGTAACCGCACAATAAAATTGTCCTCTCTTTTACCTCAAGATAAAGTTTTATGACGCAATTTAAAAAAAAAAAATATTATTATTTATTAAAACTTTATGCACAAGTAAAAAAAAATACTGTACAAAGGCGGATTTAATGCCTGAGGCATTTTCTACCAGACAACCTTTCCAGTCAAAACTTTTAAAGCAATTTAGAAATTGCTTTAAAAGTTTTGGGTTTTAAATAATCATTTGGGTTGAAAATATCCTACACTTCAGATGATGTTGTTTGATTTATTAAATACCATACATTTATACATACATACGCCACATGTACCTTACATTTTATCTTTTAGGGGTATGAGGAACAGGGTGTAAAGTTCACTCATCCACCATAGAAAAGGGAGGATCCTCCAACCAGACGGGTGTTGTGTCTGGCGGGCAACTGCCCAACGATTGATGTTGGGTTCTCGTATATATGTCCACTGCAGGTACTATATATATGTACACTTTTTTTTTTTTTTTTTTGGGTGGGAAATCATCATATGACTTCTCCCGCTCTGGGCGGAGCGGAAGGGCGTGTCAGACTCTTACTGACTAAAACCCACCCGTGTTCCTTCGGTTGCCTATTGCCAGGGTCCCGGTATCCCTTTCGGACTATTCCGCAACCCTGGCAGGCATATATATGTACACTACGGTAAACTTTAATTGCGCGATGCAGGATTTATGTGACGTCTGTCTGACGTCAGGTCTTTGATGCGTAGTTCGCATGTGGCGATGTAGATACCGCCACAATCTTCTCAATTTGGCCCACTGAGTAATGCTAGCTATAATTTGAATATATTTATTATTTCTACTTACCTTGTCAACTTGGCAGCATTGAGTAATTACATCCTCTGGTAGGTGATTCAGTACGAAAAGCTATAACCACACAATTTTTCTCCAAAGTATAAAACGAACCCAAATAAGTTTCAGGATAGAGTTTTATGTCGTCAATTTAGAAATTGCTACAAAAGTTTTAATCACTGGCTAATCACTTTCAGTTTGGGTTTCGTTCTTTTCGTTGGCTTGGTACCTATTGGAACATACATTTTTACTAAAAAATTAAGGAACCAACACTGAAATATGAAAATAAAAATGCTGTTCTACATTTTTATCGTGTTAGTATTGCAAAGGTACCAAAAATTTTGGTTTATGAGCAGAAAAATATCATAGTACCTACTATTTGTAACTCATAGTACATCATCTCATAGAAAGAAGGAAAAACAAGAATTTGCGCTAAAAATGATGCAGAGAAAGGTTCATATGGAAGAAAAAAAGAGATGTAGGTACTGTAAAATTTCAGTGACTATCCATTAAGCGACTGCCTCTATGTTAGTTATTCCCATGAGCTCCATAACTAGGTCCCATGGGAACTCCTGAAGGGTCAATAAACATGTCAATCATCGTTGTCATTTTCAGCTGTTGTTTGCGCAATAATGGAGGTTGTTTATTTAATTGTTGTTCATTTATGAGTTAATGGTGGCCACTGTGTAATGGGTAATGGTCATTTGATCTTTGCCACCACTTCCTTTTCTATGAATTAAAAATAATTGTGTCTGTTTAGAATATTATGATGGTCCTTGGGTATGCTTCTGTGTAATAGGCTTGTGGCTAAATAATAACAGCCGCACGGGTCGATCGTAGGTTAAGCTATGCTTGCCGCGGTCGGTTCGTCGACCATTCATTTATAGAAATCCCTCAGTGACTCGGAAAGCACGTTAAGCCGTTGGTCCCGGCTGTCATTCGTAGATCTTTGACAGTCGTTACGGGTAGTCAGAAGCCCAAATGTCTGACAACCAGTCTTACCAACGGGTATCGTGTTACTGTTACCCAGTAGCTGGGTTGTGGAGGTCAGATAGGCAGTCGCTCCATATAAAATACTAGTATTCAGCTGCATCCGGTTAGACTGGAAGCCGACCCCAACAGCATTGGGAAAAGGCTAGCAGATTGATTGTGTTTGTTTAGAATATTATGATCCTTGGACACGTTTCTGTGTTCATAATGTTCACAATGGCTAGGTACTTTCAACTAAGTAGACCATAACAACATCCATGAATAACAATGATAGTTAATACTTATACTGATTTGTCTCATGTCTTAGTTATTAGTATGTTTAAAATGTATTGTGTGTACTTTTTATCTTGGAAATTACTGACATCGTTGAAGGAAAACATCGTAAGGAAACCAGCAACTTAATTGCGTAACACAGTTTCAAACACATTTCCCGAGTTTTGAAAGATATTTGTAATCCATTGATTCATACATAATCAGCCTATAATGTTGCCACTGCTGGGACACAGGCCTTCTCTCTGTGAGACGGAGTGGACCGTAATCCACCACGCGGGCCCAGTGCGGGTTGGTAGATGTCACATGTCTTCGAATTTTTGGTTCTAGGACATGTCGGTTTTCTCACGATGTTTTCCTTCACCGTTTTGAGAGCAGTGGCGATGAATTAATTTACACAAAGTAAAGCGCCTTTAGGGGTTCGAACCTACGACCTACAACTCGTAAGTCGTGGCCGTTACCACTGGGCCACCATTGCTTCATAAGTTTAATAAATTCGTCTGCTCAACAACTTATATAACGCAATGTACGTGGCAGAAATGTCAAATAGAAAGAAAATGCGATTAGTCATTATACAGGGTGTAATAATACCCATCACATAGCCAACTACGCATTCTGTACATCAAATTACGTAACATTGGACAAAAATAATTTTAGTGAAACGATTTTTATTGTTGGTGTGAAAAATCGTTGTTTGCGGTAGTGCGCAACCTAACGAACGCAAAACATTGTGTTTATATGCAAGCAACGGTTCAGGGTTTAAAATTAAGTTATAACATTGAAAACTTGCGGTTGTATAATGTATATTATATACTGGGTGACTAGGTGATTTTAATATGATTTATTCATACTTTTATCGCAGATGCATGGAAACCACATGTAGGGACAAAATAAATTCATGCACTGTGATTTATTATTCAAATAAAAACAGACATGATGATATCATAATATACTATGTCCTCATTCGAATGTCCTTTAGTGAGTGCAAAGATACTTTGTAATGCGTTTGCATTTTAAAAGCATTTAACTTTTTGGCACGGAACATATACGTTCGTTATGCTTGCACATGTTTGATAAACAGTATCTTATGGTATTTTAGTTCTTATGATACAGATTACTAAATAAAAATAAATAAAAAATAAATAAAATACTTGCCATGTAATGTACTTTCCGAAATATTTTTGATTCAATTTTGTTGATTGGTTTGGTTAGTTATGTGGATTGTTACTATAAGCTTAGCTGTTTTTATTTTTTTTATTTAGTTCTTGATTCACAAGAAAAACATCATTAATTACTTAACAGAGTTCATTTTTAAAGTACTGTACCTCAAAAATAAAAAAACGAAACCCTCATTGTACGTCCGTCTGTCTGTCTGTCAAGACCCTTTTTCTAAGGAACGCGTGGAGGTAACAAGTTCAAATTAATATAAAACTTAGGTCTACGGCCGTCTTGGAACTCTAAATCAAGCTTCTATGTCAGCACAAAAATCATAAAAAAATACGGCCATTTTTGCGAGATATTTTCATAATCGCAAATAAATCACTATCTTATACTTCCCGTTGACCTTATATCATGAAATTTGGCAAGAAGGATCATAGCACAAATAAAGGAAAGAGTCTGAAAATCGTATATTACACCTTTTTCTTTTTGCAATTAGTGACATTTAGCGATTTAAGGGAGATTTTTTTTCAACTACAAAGTTAAGTTTGTTCTTAGGATACATCCAAACTATGGAACCCTTCATTGTGCGTGGTCCGACACACCCTTGACCGTTTTATTTTAATTTTAGTAATATTAAATTGAAGCGACAATAAAATAAATGTATCCCGATTTTTGCGTCGAAGTTGTGATTGAAAAAATACTTATGTAAAGTTTTGACCTGCAATACGCATCATTATTTCCTTATTTCCTTTTCATGCATATGCATGCCAGCTCCTCAGAATAGCCGCAAATAAACCTAACCTTAATTAGTAAGAAACCCGAGTAACTGGAAGTATCTACACAACACATGCAGAATAATACTTATCAAAGACGCGTTGGCAGTACGTGGGATCACTTATACTATAATAAATAATGATTATTCACATGTCATCCTGCAATTAATAATCACCTCGAGTACCTCTAACGATACCGACATACCGACCTTAAATTATGCTAAAATGGCGGAACAGATTACTAGGCAGGTATTAAAAATAGATTAGACTAGCTTTTGCCCGCGGTTTCGCGCGCGTTGACGTCGAAAAATATCTCAAGCAGAAACGTACCGGGTACCGGAATAAATAGTATCTTATGTGTATCCAGGTTTTTAAACTGCTGTGTGCCAAATTTCATCCAAATCCATTCAGCCGTTTTTGCGTGATTGAGTAACAAACATCTAAACTTTCACATAAAGTAAGATTTGCTTGGCCCTTGCAAGGAATGCCGTGAGCTTACTTAAATATCTTCGTTATGTCAAGTCAAATGATTTTGATGAATTTGAAGTTCCTACATTTATTAGCTTAATATTATAGCCAACAGGAGAACAATTATTTTTTTGTTATCTTCTATGGAATAGAATAGGATAATAAGGAACGTAATTGCTACCCTGTTTAGGAACCATTTAAAACACATAAAGAGTGGCAATTTCGTTATCTGCTTCTGTAAATGGGTGATTCTACCCGTCGCGTCGTATTATACAACTTTACGAGAAGCTAATAAACTCTTTGTTGGATGGATGTATGAAAATATTTTCTTTACGAATCTTCATCTACGAGTTTCATAGCGAAATCAGTTTAGTATGACGGGTAGTCTCACGCACTTGACGAATACGGGTGACTAAATCACCATCCTGTATAACTGTTTTTTTTGGTAGAAGCAAAATATCAGTACGGGTCCAAAGTTAAAGGTTTGGCATCTTTCATTTTCCAACTGTAATTTGCTGCAACTCCCTATGTTCCACATTTCATTATTCTCACATTCCTTCACTCCTCACTTTTTCACCTCTATACCCCAATAGTCTTTACTACAATGTCTAAAAAGAATGCTTTTCTTTCCAGTACGCAATCTTCGATTGGGACGAAAAAACCCAAGGATTAATTCTAAGCGGTTTCTACTACGGATATGCAGCCACTCAAGTACCAGGAGGGTACTTAGCTGAGAAATTCGGAGGAAAATGGACCCTTGGTGTTGGACTGCTAAGTACGGCAGTGTTCACCTTCCTTACGCCGGTCGTGATAAGAGCTGGTGGGGCGACGTGGCTGTTTATATTGCGAATCCTGCAAGGAATGGGAGAGGTGAGTCTTACACAGATATTTTTTTTGATGCCCAATGAGCTCTTCCTTTATTGTATACTTGTACATAATTTGTATTTTAGTGTTAGATGTATAAAATTATATTTCAGATAAATGAATAAAAAAATTTAGATAATTATGATCTCAATCAATCTGCCAAGCCTTTTCCCAATAGCCTTTTTTTATTTTACATGGAGCGACTGCCTATCTGACCTCCACAACCCGTAACTGGGTTGTGGAGGTCAGATACCCAGACAACCAGTCTTACCAACGATACCCCTTGGTAAGACTGGTTGTCAGACTTTCGGACTACTGACGACTCGCAATGATCCACAAATGACAGCCGGGACCAACGGCTTAACGTGCTTTCCGAGGCACGGAGGAGTCTCGATATGTGAAAATGGTCACCCATCCACGGACCAACCCAGGCAAGCGTAGCTTAACCTGATGGATCGACCTGAGCAGCTGTTATTACTTAGCCACGAGCTCCTCTCAATTATGATATCAATGCTGATAGGAAACAATATTTTGGTGATCAATATGATCATAAATAGGATTATTTGGTTTAATAGGATTTATCTTTATTACTTTATTTATATTTTTTTGCGAATGTGAGTACGTTGTAGGCGTTGCAAACTGTAGATTGGTTGACCATTTTCTATTTTGTTAAGTACCAGGTACTTGCTGACACCTATACACTGTCCTTCCATACCTTTTAACACTATAATTTGAAAACATTGTAAAAGCCGATTATTTTTAAAAGAGTAACCGTGGAGTTTCATGCCGCCTCTTCTCTAGGAAACGACCAATTGCTTCTGACGCTTTATAAGTGCCCATACAGGGTTTATCTATACTAATATTATAAATTCGAAAGTAACTCTGTCTGCCTTTCTGTCTGTGTGTTACCTTTTCACGCCTAAACTACTGAACGGATTTCGAAAAATTTTAGCAAGGAGATAGATGGCATACTATGGAAGGACATAGGCTACTTTTTATTGACATACCACGCGGGCGAAGCCGCGGGCGGAAGTTAGTGTGAAATAAAATAGTATGATTTGAACGAATTGAATCTATTATTTGTTGCAATTATAGCCGCCCCGAAAAAAAAGAATAAATGCCGCAACTACGATGCGATGGTCTCGCTTATTACTCTTTTAGGGGCATGAGGAACAGGGTGTAAAGTTCACTCATACTCCATAGAAAAGGGAGGATCCTCCGACCAGACGGGTGTTGTGTCTGGCGGGCAACTGCCCAACGATTGATGTTGGGTTCTCGTATATATGTCCACTGCACGGTAAACTTTAATTGCGCGATGCAGGATTTATGTGACGTCTGTCTGACGTCAGGTCTTTGATGCTGACATTTGACATTCTGATTTGACACTCTCTTTACATTTCTTTAGTCAAATTATTATGCTAGGTACTGTTGTCGCAACTCACAAACGAGTCGCTGGCGACTGAAGATGCTGCATGTGTATCCGTGTACCTACCTAGTATTAGACAATTTGTGCGACAGTTCAAGTAGTGTCATTCAAGAGTGCACATAAATTCATTTAATTGGCAATTGTATTTACATTTATGGACATATTTATTCCTGTACTTTTCCTCCCACTACAAAAATGGGTCAGGTTCATTATCTTTTTTATTTTACTCAGCTACAACTTATCAGTTCAACAAAGGAATGGCGCGCGAACAAAATATGCTAATTATTTATTCAAGATGAAACACAACAGCAATTTGTTTCCAACCGTTAAAAACCTCCTTGACCTACTTTTGCGGCGTTATTTTTTCACTGTAATTAAGCTTATGATATTTATTTTTTGTCCTGTATAATTTTGTCGGGATTTGTCTTGAGATATTCGTAATTTTATACATATAAAATGTCGGAAGACCTAGGCACTAATTATCATAAAGGTTCTTCCGTGTTATACTTTTTTTGTTCCGTGGGAGTTCCTCACGGATACTCCCTGTCTGGGTAGAACAGAGGGTTATAACCTAAAACTCCGCTGTTCCTTCTAGTACCAAGAGTGGGTCCAGTCGATGTTTAATAACTTTACTGTTTCTGGGTAAGTTGGGTCTAATTAGATACGAACATAAATATTGTGTCTAAGTTATTTTGGAAATAAATAAGTAATAAGTTATTGGAATTAATCTTAGAGAAAAATATGAAAAAATTGAACGTTTTGTCACTAGGCTGCCTAGTTGCACAACAACGAGTTTCATAGCGCAAATGTAAAATATATAACAAGTATTTCTACTTTGACTCAAGTGGTGTTACGTCATTTTTAATGAAAAATACGTTTGTGCATTCATGAGTTAATTGCTATTATATTTTATTTTTATGCTTTTCCTCACTTTGTGCTATAAAATCACTACTAGTTTTCCGTCACAATTTATTTATAATAACTTTAATATTATATTTATACGAATTTCAATCTTAAAGTTCATAATACATCTATTTCTCTCCATGATCATCATAATCATTGGCAGCCTTGTTTCACCCACTGCTGACTGTAAGCATTTTGTCTCTCGAAAATTAAAAAAAAAAAAAAAACCTTCAATTTTTTCTTTTTATTTCATAAAATGTAGTGGGGGTAAATAAATAAATATTAAGAATTAATTAGAATTTTCCGGCCCTGGAAGATTAAACAGGGTTAAATAATTATGTACTTATTAGTACCTACATAAAAATTCACCAACACAAAACATCTGTTATATCTCAATAGGTATTCTCTATATTTAAACCGATTTATATCGATATTGATCGATATCTTTAACTATACATATTAAAAACCAAGTTGTGTCTGTCTATGTAATCACTAGTTAAGGATTTTGAGGCAGTTTTCACCATCATCTTGAGAATTTATTATTGAAGGATTATGTGTATTTAATACATAAAATTAAAAAAAGACGTTGCACATAATGATATCTCGATGTTTTGACACATTAGTAGAACACAGCTATGCGTAGTGCGAAGGAGTGGCGGGTCAGTCTATACTAGATAATATTAAAAAGAGGTATTTTTAAAATTTTGTATTTTTGGAACTACCGATTCCGAAAATTCTTTCACTAATGGGAAGCTACAGTATTGCCGAGTATCATAGAATACAATTTATGTTTAAAAAAAAAAACAACCGGACGACGTCGCGGGCTGAAGCTGGTTTTCTTATAAAGTAGATAGGTACTTATCCACCTGACAACAAACGCCACTCCATTACTTGAACGTATTCAATAATACGAGTACCTACCTAATGGAAAATCTTAGTCTTCTGCATTGGTGCATGAATGAAATCGATTCAAAAGAGTCACGGATGAGGAATTTTATTCAACCATGATTCTGCTGGTATGTGCATTTAAACAGTTACCATGAATTTAACTCATGATTTTACACCCCCCAGCGTAAAAATGTTTTGTCAATTATTAATAAAAATCTGCTGTTTCATACAAAAATGCATTACCTACACGGTCCAAATGTATAGAACAATGCATTTTTTTTTAATATCTGACAATGTTGACAATTTACGCGTCGATGTGTTACATCACGTTTACGGGGTGGCCCGTCTACAGTGGTCCAAAAAAGTTTTTGAAGCCTCTTGCCAAGAGCTCCCACTCCCTCTGCGAATATTTATAATTTTGGAAAAACTGAGCTCAAAAGGAAACATTTTGAACGACATAATTAATTACAGATTTTCACTCCCCAAAAATTAAATGAAAAGATTGTTTCAAAGACTTACCAATAATCACTACATAATTATAAAACAAAGTCTTCCGCCGCGTCTGTCTGTATGTCCGCAATAAACTCAAAAACTGCACCGATTTTCATGCTGTTTTCACCAATGTATAGAGCTCATGAGGAAGGTTTTAGTATATAATTTGTCAAGCGGGCGAAGCCGCGGGCATCAGCTAGTTATTTATATAATTGCAAACATAATTTAATATCGCTGTTACTTATGTAAGCTCTACCTTCAGAGGCCTTAGTGTGAGTTTCATTTAACCATCTCGACATTACGCATCGACCGCGTTCGGCACTCCGATTGGCCTTTCGCCAGTGAAGGCCAGTAAAGGGCCAATCGGAGCGC
Organism: Lithophane ornitopus; assembly: GCA_948473465.1. NCBI lineage: Eukaryota > Metazoa > Arthropoda > Insecta > Lepidoptera > Noctuidae > Lithophane > Lithophane ornitopus. Next base: position 10,749,205 of record OX419622.1, on the reverse strand, counting down.
CGAACGCGGTCGATGCGTAAAATCGAGATAGTTAAGAAACTATCTCGATAAGAAAGAACTCACACTAGGGCCTCTGAACTACAATGCCTTCATTAACTTGACGTGTGACGCGATTAGTAGCACTGAAAATTGCAGTCTTAGTTTTAATATTAATAGAGTTCAAAATGGCGACTAACGCATTGTAGGTTGTAAGCTGTTACCTTCATAGCGCCTGTTGCTTACACTTCGGCAAACAATAGAGAAACGCCGATTTCAAAGTGAGATTATTATCTTCGTGCAGCCGTCAAATTGCCCTATGTCCTCGGGGATTGTCATAGGGAGACATTAGAACACTATATTTAGATCTATGATCATAGATCTATGAGTCATAGATGTGAAATATGACAATGTAATTTACACATAATTATGAATCATTTGTAAGCTTCGGTATTATAATAATGTACATATTTCATAAGATCCTAGATATACCTAATTATGTTATTGTAATATCCCCCATAGATTGGCCTGGGATAGTAACAACTGAGTTTCGTAAAACAGTTAGTATTATCCCATATTATGTGTGCTACTTTCCTAAGGAAATTCTACTAAAAAAAAAACCACACTTTTCAAATTTTTATGAATATGCCTTTTAGAACTAGCAGTTCAGTAGAGATAAAAAAAAACATTTATTTTTTAATAAAAACTGAATGCAAGTTCACTGCAATAGAACAGACTTCTGTGTGATTAGCACTGGTCGACTTTTCTAGCTTTAATTAAACATTTACTTGCCCTCTTTTCTTTGTCTCTCATGGAATGAATTGAATTTCAAAGAGAAAACAAGAGCATGTCGGTCACGAGCTGTATCTACGTACAAAGAAGGATTCTTAAGTCTTTAGAAGGCAGGTAAACTAATACGGCGCTTGGATTTGAATAACAGAGAGCTTTAAACAAAGAGATGAAAGCAGGAAAAAATAAAATATGTTTTTAGACTGAAAATTCCGACTGAATGTAGAGTTTAACACGTTTTTGTGAGTTCTGTGTAAAGCTAACAGCTGACCCAGTGTAGTTCAAGCTGTTCTTTTTTCGTGCAAAATCGAGCATCTATCTATGGATATTTTTTTAATATTATTGAATAAAGAATAAAAATATGACGTGGTATGATGTTATTTTGCCTGTAGGGTTTATGGATACGTAATAACAGCGAATGGGTTAACCTCCGCTTGCCGCAGTTAGTCCGTGGTTGGGTGATCATCTTTACCAACCCTCCGTGGCTCGGAATGCACGATAGGCTGTTGGTCCCGGCTGTAATTCATGGATCTTTCACAGTTGTTACGGGTAATCAGAAGCCTAAATGTCTGACAACCAGTATTACAAAGGGGTATCGTTTTACTCAGTAACTCTGTTGTGGAGGTCAGATAACCTCCACAACCGAAATAAGAAAGAAAGAAAGAAAAATGCATTTATTGGCATTGTAACAGAAAAATACACCTTAAAACTATAAAAACAGAAACAATCAATAAAATGCCAAAAGGGCCTCAGCTCAGCATACTGTCAGATGGCAACACAAAGTGTGCCACCTGACGCTGATTTTCAGCTGTAACCCACGAGTGTCATACGCTAGAATAATAATATAGGTTATAAATAAAAAATACCGAATCACATAGGCAGTCGTTCCATGTAAAATACTGGTATTCAGCTGCATCTGAAACCAACAGATGACTGGTCCATGTAAAATACTGGTATTCAGCTGCATCTGGTTAGAGTGGAAGCCAACCCCAACATAGTTGGAATAAGGCTAGGCAGATGATGATGATGTTATTTTTCAGTTCCAAAAACGACAATAACAAACACTTTTGTGGATTACGGTTTCCTTGAATCATGTCAATTCATGTCTTACAATTTATCTTCATTACATTTATAGGTATATAATACTTAATGCACTTTGTTGTATAAGTACGTCCTATTAAAAAACATTTTGTTTTCTCGACAGGGTCCCACGATGCCTGCCCTCATGATAATGTTGGCGAGATGGGTCCCGCCCCATGAACGGTCGTTCCAAGGAGCACTCGTGTTTGGAGGGGCTCAGATCGGCAATATCTTCGGATCTTTCATGTCAGGAGTATTGTTATCTGATGGGCGAGACTGGGCATTGGTGTTCTACTTCTTTGGAGGATTCGGAATCTTGTGGTTCTTGCTATGGGTAAGTACATCTAACTTAATATTATAAACGCGAAAGTTTTTAAGTTTGGATGGCTGGATGGATGGATGGATGTTTGTTACTCTTTCACGCAAAAACTACAGAACGGATTTGGCACACAGATAGTTTATAACCTGGATTAACACATAGGATACTTTAATCCCGATATTTCCACGGGATCGTGCCTTACGCGGGTGAAACCGCGGGGTGAAGCTAGTTTTCTATAGGTAATTATATTGTTTATGATTTGCGACTATGGCGTGTGGTATTACGCGAATGGATAGAATAAGAAATCCTAACTAATTATTATAAGTGCGAAAGTTAGTTTGTTTGTTTGTTATGCTTTCACGCTAAAACGGCTGGACGGATTTTGATGAAGTTTGGCTCATGGGTAGACCATGACTTGGAATTGGACATAGGATACTGTTATTCCCACGGGATAGAGACTTACGCGGGTGAAACCGCGGGGCACAGCTAGTGAGTATATAAGAGGAAGTCTGAAACTGGTACGAGAGACTGAAAAGTTGTGTGGAAATCGATTGTTATGGCATGCTATTTTAATTATAATGAAAATGTCGTCAAAAAAGTTTTGAGTATGAATGTGGATGGATGTATGTGTAGGGGAAGACGAAAAAAACGATTGATGGGCAGAGTACAAGATGATATGGCTAGAAAGACTGGTGACTACTGAGATAACGAGTAGTTATGAACGAAGAAGAGATTCTACGCCAACCCCAAATAAATTGGAATAAGGGCAAGAGAATGATCATGAATTTATGCGACTATGCCGACTTGCTAGATGCGGAAAAATCGACTGTTGGTGGAAAAACTAAATGCCAAGAGCAAAAATGCCACTATTTGTAAAAAAAATATACATATTATCAGAACCCCCTAATGAAGAACATAATTTATTTATTAATCAGCGACTTGTCGATGATCGGAATTTTTATAATTATTATATTACCAAATTATTACTTTGATTATACATAATGATCATAATCCTAATCCTGAGTAATATTATAAATGTGAAAGTGACTTTGTTTGTTTGTTACGCTTTCACGCTAAAACGGCTGACCGGATTTGGATTTAAATTTGGCACAGGGGTAGACCATGGCCTGGAATATGACATAGGATACTTTTTATCCCGATATTCCCGCGGGATCGAAACTTACGCGGGTGTAACCGCGGGGCGCAGCTAGTATTTCATAATGCTGGTCCTTGAAATAGTCTCTACTCTTGGATAAATTGTTATAAACACGTTTTCAATTCTAATTTATCCAGCTCCCTCTCTCTAATAGTTTTACATTATAGTATCACAATATCAAAATATTAGAGAAAGATACATATGCAAAATGACTGTTCTCAGTATACTTTCCCTTTTACAAACAAAGGTGATTGTATCACCAGCATTTTAAAACAACCAATTACCAAAATGCGCCTAAACAAGCTTTGTAAAAAGCACATTAATCACAGTCCCCAGACAGGCAAACCCAATAAATAAAATAAGAGAGGCGTTTGCAAAAATAGCTACTAAAGCCGTGAATAAAATTAGTGGGCACGTATAATCGGTGCCGTTATCGGAAAATTGCCGCGTGCTTTTCTACGTGCGTAAATTGATGGACGGCTTTACGGCAATTTTATGACCACTTGTGGGATATAATATGGATTAGTGTCGAGTGATTGGTGTTGACTGACGCTGGGTTGAATGGACGTTTATTGCTCGTTTTGATTTGTGGATAGTGCTTTTATTCCTTCTATTTTATCGTTCCAGTATTTTGCTACTTTATAATGTGTTATGAATTGAATATTATTAAACCAAGTTTGGTTATTTCAAATCATCAGGATTTCTCTGACTAGTTTTTGGACCCAAACTCAGCTAGAGAAGTCCCGCTTGGTATTTCCTAGACTAACAAGGGGGTTTAAATAAAACGAAGCACTATGTTTTCTCGCTGTTTCATTTATCTATCAGTTTAACCGGAAAATGTGTCGCTCTAACAAACAAAAACTTACTTTATTTATTAGCAATACCACGACAAGATGTCAAAGTACTGCAGTAGGTTCTTTCCTTTCACGTTTCGCGGAACAACTATACTCATTATGTTTTTTTTTTTTCTTTTTCAGAGTCTTTTCTGCTACAGCACGCCGAATAGCCACCCGTACATATCTAAGAAAGAGCTCACGTACTTAAACAACAATGTGACGACTTCTGAGAGCATTAACAATAAAGACCCGGTGCCCTGGAAGGCGTTACTGCGGTCAGCACCAGTGTGGGCGCTAGTTTGGGCTGCGGTAAGTACCCTAACATTAGTACCCGTTCAGACATCTCGGAAACCCCGCGGATTCCGCGCGGCAAATGAGCGGTTAAGAGAATGATCACTTAGAGACCAGAAATGCGCGGATCCTGTTGTTTCTGAACAGGTACTGTCTTCTTTTTCTTCGTTCCGTGCCCCGTGCGAGATTCACCTCAGTGAGTTCAATTTATGTTAAGCAGACGTTTAATCATTAGGTAGGTACTTAACTTTATGCCAATAAATCCCATAGGTATTTAGTAGCGGAAAAATTCTACATGTTCAAAGTATTTTCCCGCATCTTTATCTGTCATTCGAGATGTTCGGTGGCAAAATATTTTTTATCATAACCTCAAAATAGCAAAGTGTAGTGTAGTGGATCTTATCTATTTAGGTATTGTATTATTTTGAGAATTTCATATTTTGATTAGTCTTTCGTAGTTATTTAACATGTTTTGTGAATAACATGTTATTGACGAATCTAATCTAATAAACATTAAAACCCAGGAATTGTGTACCGATACACAATTCTTGGATTTTAAATGTTTGTTGCGCATTGTTATTTTAATATTATCAAACTTTTTATCTACTATCCTATCGTAAAATTCGAATTATAAACTTCAAATCGAGTTTAAATTGACATACTTTCTAAACATATTCATACCGAAATTTAAAAATAGAATTATAATAATATAACACATTTTCTTTTAAAAAAATATTCATACACATTTTTTTTACCAAATCCAAAGAGCAAATCCAAGAAGTTTATAATATCACCGAAGAGTTTCCAACAATAATTTTTTTCTAATGGAACATTTAAGCGGGGGCAGCGCCCGCTTTAGCGGGGTGTTAGGCTGGGTTTTGGCGCCATTCATAATAATATTGTATTTTAAGCAATAAACTATTTCTTACTCTTTTAACTTTGATCTTTTATTTAGTAGGTTCAATCCCATTGTATGATAGTAGATAAAGTAGTGTATGAAACTGCACATAACTAGGTAAAACACACACTCGTGTTTCACCCCTCATTATGCAACAGTTTCATAAACTACTATTACAAACGAGACATAGATAAAAGTAGTTCATTAATTTGTAATGATACGTAGGCACAGAATAATTGTTATTGTAGGCAGTTATACTTATTATGAACTGATTTTAAAACAAAATGCTAAAAACCTTAGCAATTATATTTTTAATACATTGAGGCAACAATATTTTTCAAATTAGCTTCAAAACAATGACGAACGCGCGCACTTAGTCCTGCCACCAACCACAATTACGTTAAAAGCGATAAAAAAACCGCAAATATGTAGTTAGTCACATAATGCATTATTCCCACCTAAGTTGGAACTGCAGCCTTAGGGTGTGTTCATGTAGAACAGCAGGAAGTTTTCCTACTTTTTGCCAAATCAGCGCGGACCGGCGCCGACTAAACGGATAGGAACTTTGTCGCCACTTATCGGCGATTATTCGCGCAGATTTGACAAAAAGTAACAAAACTCCCTGCGCCGATCATCGTTAAAAACCAGCGCTTGTCGGCGTCAACAAACGCTGGCATATTGGCGCCGGTTACCAGCGTTCTACAAGAATACACAAGAATACACACCCATAGGCCGGGGTTAACGGCCTCGAGCGATGCGACTTGCGACGCGACTTGCACAGCGCGCACACAGTTTCCGTAAGTCGCTCTGGAAGCGTGGCGTGGTGCCAGTGACTCCTGACAGACTCAAAACAATTTCCTTCATTTGTTTTCTTCGCAGTCGCTGTCGCAAGACGCGTGTCGCTTGTGTCGTAGCGTGCAGGTCGTGGCCACGAGGTTATGACGTACCAAACACACTATCTTTTTCATTTTGACAATTATCTATAAGTACCTATTCATTGCGTTACTTACGTTGTTTAGGCGATTTTTCAAATAAGTATATGAAGCAATAGATTATAAATCCCCCCCAAAGGAACGTAATTGTGAGTGAGTAACACAATTAATTGGAAGCATTAAAAACCGAGTTTAAATTTAATACATAATAATATGAAAGTATATTTCTAATAGGTTATTTTAAAGTTATCACAGCAAAAATAATTTTTAAACAATAAATTAAAAATATACTTATGTTGGCTCTCGTAATGAAATATTTTTTAATCGCTCCGTCATAAACGAGACCTTGACTAAATTATAAAACAGAAACACCTAATAACAACTATATAAAAGAAGGCAGAAAGACCAGTTTACAAAGCACGGAGAAGGCTCGGTTAGAGTTAGAGACGGCGTTTATGTCAACACTTTCCATACACTAAGCTTGACACTAAGCTTGTCACCGTTTTCGTATCCTACACCACAAATGGTATACCCTACACCACAAATGGACCCTCTGGGTCCCATGCCAGAAACCTCTACCCTTATTACCACAAAACTGTGTTTATCAGTTGTTATAACCGCTTTTAAACACGTCAGTTCTGTATGGAGTTTGACATAAAACTGACATTAGGCACGCGTTGAACAGTAGTGGTATTCTGTAAAAATCTCACCGTGAAAACTTAGGTGAGGTGAGCTTAAAGGCTCCTGCAAACAGACGCAAAATCGCGGGCGTGACAGGCAGCGGTACCTTTGTCGACAAAGGTACCGCTGCCTGTCGCGCCCGCGATGTCGCGTCTGTTTGTACGAGCCTTAAAGTGAGCTGTCACTCCACTTGACGCTAGGGATTGATAGCTCACTTCACCTAAAATTTCACGGTGAGGTGTTTACAGAATAGACCGGCTGTTTGTGGTAAGTCCTACAATTCTACAAAATTATTAAATTGTAGAAAAAATTGCGTATCACAGAAATTACAAATGTAGACTTACGAGTAGTTAAAATTTACAATCCACAAGTCCCTACAATTTACATATTTGTAAGGTTTTTAGGGTTCCGTAGTCAACAAGGAACCCTTATAGTTTCCCCATGTCCGTCTGTCCGTCTGTCTGCGGCTTAGCTCAGAGACCGTTGGTACTAGAAAGCTATAATTTGGTATGGATATACATATAAACAACTCCGACAAAGTGCTAAAAAAAAAACGTAAAAAAATTTTAGATTCAGAGATCCGTTTGCGGAATATTAAACTTTGTGCTGATTTTTGTTAGAGCCAAGTGTCCCCCCCCCTGCCAGCTAAATGGTTGGGTTTTGGGTATGTGAAAACATTCACGGCAGTAGTATATATAACGAAATTAAAAGAAAACCTATCACCGCTACGTAGACTCTACAAGTTACCGAGTAATAATCGACCAACTTTTTGCTGTTGTAAAAACATATTTTAGAACAAGTTTTTCAACTACAATGTTAAGTTTGTTTTATAAATTCATCCCAACTACGGAACCCTTCATTGTGCATGGTTCGCTATGCACCTGGCCGGTTTTTTTTCAAATTACAGGTTTGATAACAAATATGAGGCTTAGAGTTTTGTGGTACAAACACTTTTACATATTTGTAAATTGTTAATTATTATAATATAAAGCCATGCTTGGTAACCATAACAAGCAAGCATTTTTATTTATTTTTACAGTAATGGGTTAAACTTCTGAATATACTATTAGTAGTAGTAATATTGTATTTAGCGCCCACGTGTTGTTGAAGGTCGTACATGAGCTTTGTTTACTAAATTATGCCTATTGATCTTAAATATACGGCTTCGAATGTTGGCTTAGCTCTGATATAAGTTGGTTGTAAAGTCAAGGGAAATTAATTGTTAAGCAAATTGACTACCAATTTAAATAAATTGTCCGTATAAATCTGTTATTCTTTGACAGATGAATGAAATGGCTATAATACGACAAAATGATGTAGCATGTCAATTTGTTAAATAATTGATTTATCTGACTGTACATAGGTAATCTAAAACTTACATTTCTGAGTGGTGAATATCATGTAATGTGCGGAAATTATGGGCTCTTTGGCCACCTCCGGAAATGATTCAGTTTAATTATACTGGCAGATAATTCATACAAATTCTTTTGCATTATTTTCAACGAGGTGTAAGGGTTAACACCGTTGTCACTCAAACTATAGGTAATTGTCTTAAATATAAAAATAAATGACCGAGTAACAACAAAAAAAAACGATTTTTCATTAAAAGATTTAAAAAAGTTTCTATCCGACACCGACTGAGGCTGTGACTGACTGAGGGAGAGGTCGCGCTCGCGGCCGATCAGGTCACGTCCCGTGCCACCCACCCGTGTTCAGACGCAATTTCGTTGCCCTAGCGCATAGGGTGAAAGGGTGAAATAACCTTGTGATAAAAAGTAATTTAAAAAAAAAAGTTGTAATTTTCCATTGATTTTACGTTCTATACACCAAACCACTGGTTTCAAGGATAACGGTGTTTACCCTAACACCCTGTATTCTATACCTATTACGGTTCATGATATACAGCCCGCTGATAGACTTAGGTACCAACTTTTCCATCATTCAAAACATTTTCCCATCATTTTATCATCATTCACGCTTATGGCCCTCAATCCTTCCGAACGTTTTATCAACTCTAAAAAAAGCATAACAGGAAGGATTTAATTTTATCTTATAACAAAACAACAATGCTCCTCATGTCGGAAATACACACAATCATAGGTACAATACTAAAGTAATTACTTACGCAACTTTGTTTGGTCCGCTAACCACAAGGCTACTACGTATACATAAAGGTACTATAGAATATAATCCAACTGACCTTTTGAAACCTCATGACTCTACAAACTTAACCACAGGATCGAATAGATTAAACTGAACAGGAAGAGAAAATCAAGAGAAAACTACTAAGTATAAAATACAATAGACGTAGATATATGTAGTGCCTTTCCTATTCCGCTTAAAGAAGCGGGAAGGGGGTAAGGAAAAGAGAGTCTTATAAAACCCTGTAAGATTTTTAGCCTGTAAGAAAAAAAAAATGTTTTTTTTTAATGGATTTCCGCAAAGTCACGCCTGAATCAATTGACTAAAAATACTATATTGAAGGAAGGTAGGTACGGTATTTTTGGTAGGGGATTCACTTTTGGATTCGCGTCACCACATGGTCGCACCATAAAATAATTTACCAGATTATAGGATTTTTTACAGGGGCGTGCGCACCCCATCGACTATGAAAATGTTTATAATTATTGCAAGGATTGCCAATAGATGTGAAAACCAGACTAATGTTAATTATAATTTCAAAAACAAAAAATTATTACCTAACTTGTAAATTATTTTTTTTTTTAATTATTTATACTTATATGTATATATTTTTTTAGTTTTTACTTCTCTCAGCATTCCACGTGATTACCTATTTTTAACCGACTTCTAAAAGGAGGAGGTTATCAATTCGAATGTTTATTTAATTTCTATTTTAGTTGTCCATTTTAATAAAATATGGCTCGTGGGTACGAGATTTTGATTGCCTTGCAAAGTTTTCCCATGAAAAACGAATTGTTCTTTGTATAGATTGACTAGCTTCCGCCATCAGCTTCGCCCGCGTGATATCTTTATAAAATTATAGCATAATTATGTTACTCAGTGGTATTTTTTAAAATTTAAATTAATATTTTTTTTTTTTTTTTTTAATATTTTTTACAATCAATCGAGTTGGAGATTATTTATTACAAACATAATATAAGTGTAGAAGAAGAAAAACGGTCACTGAATCTGCGATGGCAATGTCTTTAATTTTTACAGTTCAACTATATTCATTGCGATATTTGTATCGTGTTGAGCAGACGAATTTTTCAAACATAATGCAGCAACGGATTAGCAATTTTCTTCAAAATATTTCCAATTGTGATTGAAAGTGTGGTGAACTCTTAGGGTAATGGTTACGATATCTTTGGAGCCCATTTAGATCCTAACCTCAACAGCTGTGTGTGTGTAATTGTCTCGGATGACGTCATCATCCTACATAAGTTTTGATGTTAATTCTAAACAGTTACTGGCTAGAGCTATAAAATCTTTATAGATAGGTACATTACTAAAGCATGCATTGTTGTGATCACTACTCACCTCATAAGTTTGACTCATTTACCTACAAACATAATTTAAAAACCACATCATACGCAAAACAATGTTACGTTGCCAGTAAACAAAGTATCGGATAAATACACACACAAATCATTTTTGGAATAACAGATGACTTATAAATATTTGAAGAAGATACGTTTCTCCTATACAGAACCATTCAAGAAAACAGTTCAACAAATTACTAGGAGACGCGCTGTGCAAAAACATTCAATGCCTAGATGACCCCCCATGAAAATTTCACCATATTATATAAATTTTCTACATAATTATGTCTATTTTTATTTTATTTATATGGTATACATAATAAGGAGCAATCTATTCTATTTTGTTTGTATATTTAGTAGTATATTCTAGTTGGTACAGTCATAAATAGTTGCGCAAAATTCAAACCATGTCGCGTGAATTAAAAACAGCAACTTTAAGAAATCATCTAATTATGTTCGTAACACGGATGGGTCACCATCATACCGAGACCTTTCCGTGCCTTGGAATGGTCCAGGCCATAGATATCCGTGGTCCAGGCTGTCATTCGTGGATCTTTGACAGTCGTTACGGGTCGTGAGAAGCCCGAAATTATATGGCAACGAGTGTTGCCAAGGGGTATTGAATAACCTAATAACTGGGTTGTGGAGGTTATATAGGCAGTCGCTCCATGTGAAATTCTGGTATTCAGCTACATCCGGTTAGAGTGAAAGCTGACGCTTACATAGTTGGGAAAATTCTAGGCAGATGATGACTGTGTTCGTTACACAAATCAATACTTTAGGCGAAAATTGTTTTTGAATCTTGCTTATTTCTTTATAATCAAGATATTTATGCTCCTGACTATAAATTCTGTCCGAATTAATGTCAAAAAGAGTATTTCAGCACAATTATATAACAAGTATGAGTCTATGAAGTTAAAAGTGATGATTCCGCAGCAGCCATGGTCTATGGGAGGGAAATTGCATTCGTCGCAGACTACGGCGGCGTCAGAGAATGACGTCAGACGCCAGAATCGCTCTATCATGTAGATTAGTCAGCGATCGTACAACAACAGAATCTTTGTGAGGCGGTCGCCCGTAGAGACAGTCCCTTAGGTCGATGGCACACAGCCAGGAGCTTCGCTTGCTGCTAAGAGCTTCGCTTTCTCTTTAGAGCTACTCTGCCTGCTATGGTCTGTTCGAAAAGTATCTGATGAAAATATAAACAAATGGATCAAAAAACGTACCTGTGGTTGCCAATTTGCAAATTGAGTGCTTTGAATACGCAAACCTAAAATTATAATTTCAAACAACCAAGTTGTTTGTCATTTGATAATTGAGGCTAATTTGTAACCTTCTAAATACAGATGAATGTGAATTCTCTTTAGTGAGTGATTGCGTAATCTGAACAGGGTATGTTTACACTGTTAAAATATACTTATGTGCCATGCTCTAGCGCACATTGACGCTGCATGACTAATAAAAAGTCACATAGTTCGAACTACGCTATAAATCACCTAGCGTAGCCCTAGCGTAGCACCAAATAACGCTCCTGCCTGTGAGACTCCGGCCTAAGGAATACTTTCCAGTTCAAGCAGCCAACCAAAACACACATTTTAGTAAATCCTTTCCGACACTTATTGGATATCGGAATGTCTTAGGAGGCAAATATTGCAATTCCTTATCTACGCGTTAGTGAAACTATTGACGGAAATACAAAATGGCGTCGTTTATCTGGGAACTTGGGAACCCTTCTACTGTAAAGTACTCGGTATGTTTAATAAATATAGCAACCTTTTAGAATGTATTGTAGGAAAACTGAAAGTACTCGTAGAATGTTGTTGTGACTTTTCCCTTACGGTTAGTTTAACGAGCGGGGCCGGGCGACTAATGGAGCAAACGGAACAAATACTTTATGTGCTTAGGGAAATGGCATCGGATATCTTTTTACGTACTTATGAGCAAGCTCAGACCAAATAAAAAACCAAGACAGAGCGTTGCGAACAATAAAGTGAAGCATGCCAAAACTACACCACCGCTCTGTGCATACGCTCAAACGCACACATTTACAATCAAACTACACCAAAATATGTGCACACATGTTTACAAAACTGGCCTCACGTCACTATTGACAGCGCTCTGTCTTGGTTTTTTATTTGGTCTGAGCGAGCAAGATGACTTATGTATAAGTGTGATAATCAAAGATAAAATAAGATTGTTGTAGCAACGTAAATGTCATGAACATAACTCAACAACAACATTGGATTCAAACTCTATACTCACTGAACTTCAGATTTATTTAACATCCTACTATCCTACTAATATAAATGTGAAAGTTTGTGTGTTTGGATGTTTGTTACTTAATCACGCAAAAACGGCTGGATGGATTTGGAAGAAATTTGGCAAACAGATAGTTTATACCCTAGATTAACACATAGGATACTTTTTATCCCGATATTCCCACGGGATCGAGACTAACGGCGGTGGAACCGCGGGGCGCAGCTAGTAATAATTATAATTTGCATTCGTATCGCATTTTGAAACTGTTTCTCAATGGGTTTAAAGGCTCACATCGCGTTTATGCTAGCTTTGGACTTTTCTATTGACAAAGTTCAGTTTTGGTTCGTACCTACGTACTATACTATAGTCGCCTGCGCGTAACTTGGCCAGTAAGTTAGCGAATTTACAATTAGTGCAAAAAAATGACACTTTTATAGCATGTCATTATTCTATTAACGTCATAATTTTGTTTTTGATCGAAAAAAACGAAATCAAATTCTGCCGCATCTACATCTCTTGCCAAGTTACGTATTGGCAAATACGACATAACATAACATAACGACACGGTTAGCGCAGTGGCTGAGCGATGGACTGCTGCGCAACGTGTCGTGGGTTCGATTCCCGCACGGAACAAATATTTGTATGATCTGCAAGTAGTTGTTCCGGGTCTGGGTGTTAGTGTATGTGAGTTTCTATGTTTGTAAACGCACCCACGATACAGGAAGAAATTCCTAGTGTGGGGCAATGTTTTATAAAAAAACAAAACAAACAAACTATGTGTAATTTCAGAGTAGACCCTGAGCTTACAAGCTACGACACTGTACTTGATTTGCCAATGCCAAAGAGGGTCTGTTGCCATCATCCCAATAATTTTTTTGCGCAGCATGACTCCTTCTTCCACACAATCTTTTCCCCTTTTTCAGCCATGTATCTTTCACAAAATCCATCCATCGGTTCTTTGACCTTCCCTTCTAATGAAATTGCGCCACCCTTTTCTTATTCTTAATATGCATGTATTTTTTTCATATATTTTTTATTCGATAGTTTACATCGCCAAATAATAGTAAAAAAAAAATCGACACCAAAAAATCAATTTAAAGTAGGTACTTTAATAAAAATGTTAACAATATCCAACCAACCCGGGCTATTTAAACACCCTCGTGGCGTGCTTAGTGTGATGACAGTCTATGACAACAAACAAACAAGTGTCAAGTCAATGTCAAACACATTGTATTTTGATTGTTGTCACGACTGTTACGTCACGTCCGCTCTGACCAATAGCGTCGCTTTTCAAGTATTTGAATTTTCCACAGTTTTTTGGCACTTAAAAAAAAATATTTTTATCAAAAATAAATATTATTCTAAAAATACAGTAAAAAAAAAAAAAAACTTGACTCTTATTTGAATCACATGCATATGCTATTGTCGCTTTCCCATCTACAACTATACTGGCACTGCCTGCAAATTATTATGCATACAACAATATGAATATACCACTAGTTTCAAGGAGCGAATGCGACTCAAGCATGTATATGAAGAGAAAATTAAATGAATTAATAATGAACATCTTAATTTGAAGAAATATTTAGATGAAATATTACGCTTCTTGGGAGCGTGTGAGCGCGTTTAGCTGTGTTGAGCTAACAATACGTTGCCAAGGCGTTATTGATCGTCGTGTATAGGTTTGCGTAATTTGGGGGATCATTCATATTGGTACCTACTCCAATATAGGTAGTGCTCTATTTCCGCGAGATTTTCATACAGGTATTTTTTAACGTAAGTAAAATAATTATTCACGTGACGCTCCATCTGATAAATTGAAAAAAAAAAAAGCAAGAATCAGCGGGGTAATTCTGTAACAAACTCACAATCCTATTTCTATTCATTTCGCAATAATTAAACAATATTATTGCGTTATTTACGTTGTCTAGCAGCGGATTTTTTCAAAGAAACAACGGAATGTGAATTTCCTTAAAAATCCTTTGGATTGTGATATAGTGTGTAACGCAATTGGGGAGTTTCATGATGTATTGAATAGTTTGAATTATTTACCTTAAAAATCTATTCTTGAGGTACCTAACGGTTTCTTGAGCAATACCGATGTATTGCCCCGAATGGAAATAGAATAAGTAGAAGATGTAATTGCTCTGCTGGAGAGGCCATGCCAAATCTTTCAATTTGCCAAATTTTCCATTTTTTTTAACTTTCTTTTCAAAGTGTGTTCAACTTCGCTGTTCTACTTCCAGGTTGGCCACGACTGGGGTTACTACACAATGGTGACAGATCTTCCTAAATATTCCCACGATGTTCTGAAGTACAACATCGCAACCACTGGCACGCTCACTGCCTTGCCTTACATCGCTATGTGGGTGTCCTCCTTCCTCTTCGGATTGGTCTGCGATATTTGTATCAAGAAAGGCTGGCATACCATCAAGACTGGAAGAATTATTCACACTACTATCGGTATGGAGCTTATTTTTTTTTTTGCTGGAGTACGTACCATTTCCAGGACTCAGTAAAAGAATATGTTATAACTTGCGTTTGTAATTCAGTTTCCAAACATGTAAAAACATAATATTACATGTGCAAAAGCCATATCTGATGATATTAACATAGCCTGTACAGTATAGTTTGAAAAACATCACTATTTTTTTTTTTTCATTATTCTTTATTCGATTCTTAGCCTGTTTTCTCTGAAGCTTTAAAAAAGATCCGCCAGAGGCAGTACTAGTGGGGGTACACGTGTTTTAGTTTCCCTATTGACAGTAAAGTAAATAAAAAATAAAGTATCATGCCTACTAAATATTTGTGCATTCGCAAATTGCAGTTCTGACAGTCGATATAAGCAAGATGATATAAAAATTAAAATTGACGAGAAAAAGTGTTTGGACTGGATTCACTTATCACTAAGAACCGGCTTAACAATAGATTTAAAAAATAAAAAAAACATGCTTGTGTGTATTAAATATTTAATTGGAAACAAGAATTGCCACATGATGGTCGTTTCTTTCAGAATAATATTAATTATTAACGAAACCTAAAATTGTTTATAATTATGTCCAACACTAGATAAGGGTATAAAAACCAAATTATTAATGGTGAAAAATCTATTCAAAATGTTTCTATTCCCCTAAAAGTCGGGTAAAGTAAAATCTTTGAAGTGATGAAGTTGCTTTGTAACCTGTAACTAGCTAGCTATAGTCTAGTTTGACTAGAGCGTGCAACATCACTTCAAAAATAAATTTATTTTTTATATAAACTAATTCATCAACACATTTTAATTACAGCTGCCACCGGTCCCGCCATCTGTATCATCCTGGCCTCCTACTCCGGTTGCGACAGAACTGCTGCAATGGTGTACTTCGTTCTCTCTATGGCTCTCATGGGAGGCTTTTACAGTGGCATGAAGGTACCTACCTACCTATAGTCTGTTCCAAAATTATCTGATAAAAAGTGTAAACAAACCCTGTTCAGGTTAAGTAAGCAATCACTCACTAAAGAAAGAGAATTAGTGACACATCTCAATTAAGAAGGTTTCAACTTTCTATCTCCCCACTTTTTACAACATTTATTGTTTGAATAACATTATTAATTGTAATTGAAATTGAGGTTATGAAATTAACGTCAACTGTCAACATATGGATATTTAAAATTAGAATTTTAGGTTTAATTATTCAAATAATAAAGTAGCATTCATTTTGTAAATGGCCCCACAGATTGGCACCCACAAGTACGTTTTCTGATCCATTTATTTACATTTTCATCAGATACTTTTGGAACAGACCATTTATTAATGTTAAAGAGGTTAATTGCGAAATTAGCCTCTTAACATGTTCTAAATACCTAATGGCAACGTTTTTAGAATTAATTGTTCGCTTTTAGACTAGAAGGAAAGCACGCAAAAAATTATTTTATTTTATTTTATTCTTTTATTTTATAACATGTTTTTTTTTACTAAAAATAATTATTTTTTTACAAAGAATATATTTAACGGATTTTGTAGAAAAGGGAGAGAGACGGCATTGTTTAGAGCTCTGTTTTTGTATATACTAACAATAGTTTTATAAGGTATCTGTGTTACTAACAGTATATGGACTACGTCTGAATTAAATATCTTAAATAAAATAAATTGCCCTGCAGTGAGATAATACCTCCAGGCGTGTAAATTAGTTACAAAAATAAACTCCAGTAATAAAAAATAAAAAAACAACCTATATCCCTACTTAACCCTTGTTACATCAATACAATAAGTTACAATTTATAATGAGTCCAAAATCTTGGATCCTATGTAGTTATTCAAATTTCTGGATAAAGTTTTTTCAGAATTTTCCTTAATCCAGTAAGCTTCGTATTACTTTACTCCCAAGGGTATATCTTATCAGAAGTAATAATACTTAGACCCTCAGAGAGGTTTTTGTGGTTTTCTCAGAGGCGTGTTACTGTACTTTCGGCGGAATATAAGTGCTGAATGAGACAATAAGTTATGTTCCTTTGTTTACACAATGTTGTTTACGAAAACGGGATTCGTGTTTCTTTCGGGGATCTTATTGTTGTTAGGGGGGCGTAAATATTAATTAACGTATCCTTCTCACGGATAAATATGAAGGAAAACATTTTATTTCCTACTATAACAAATCTGAGGAGGAGATAAATAGGTATAGTAATGGATTGAATTTTGATATTAAGACAAAAATGTAGAGGTGAAGGTTGGTACTAATATATTTCGAACCCACTAACCCCATTAATATAATATGTATTGATAAACTTACATTTTACCTTTCCGACTATTGCTTGCCAGTCTGACCCCGAGTCCTAACCAAAGCGAACGCTCGCGCGAATACGGGATTGTCGTAACGTTTTCATTATGTTAGGTACTATTACTCCATTTGAAATAAGATTAGACGTATAGATAAGCCTTTTTTACATTCCGTTCAACCGATTTTGAATTCTATTGTGTTGGTGGCATGACAAATGGCAGCCGCAGTAGATAGTTGGTATTGTGTAACTTTTTTTGCTTTTAATGCTATCCTTATGCCTACGGTATAGAAGTCAAAATAGGTTGAACGGACTGTAAAAGGGTTTGTTTTAATGTCTAATCTTATTTCAAATGGGGTATAATTTGTTTGAAAAACCGGAGGGCACCTTCTGTGAACACGACAGTCGCGTGTTCGCGTAACAATTTTATACAAACCGGATTGATATGGAATTTCCCATCGGCAAAAATTACAAACTTCCATTCAAACTTTTATCCCCTGCTTACAATTTTTCTTTCATGCTTCTACACTAAGAATTAAGGCTGAGCATTATCGGTCAGTGAGCGGATGAATGAATGAATTTAATGTTTTTATTGAAAAACAAACAAATGCAGCCAAAAACAAAAACTAACGAAACAAAATATTAGAATCTCTCCAAATACAAAATATTAAAATATCTCCAAAATATATATTTTTTTTTTAATCTTAATTTTTCAGGTGAACGCGTTGGACTTGGCCCCGAACTACGCCGGAACTCTGACGTCACTAGTAAATACGACATCAACCTTCGCTGGCATCATCACTCCGTACCTAATCGGCCTACTGACGCCTGATGTAAGTCTCCATACAATCTTCATCTAGGTTAAGTGCTTTCTACCTCGTAAAAACTCACGAGTGAATGGATTTAACTTCACTTGGCTCGGTTTACGATTGGATTTCGCATAAAATTTTGAGGCGTTTAGACGGAGACATTGTTTATTGTATCCTTCTGAATGAACGACTTAGTTGACACCAATCATGTATGTATGTATGTATTTTTATTTTATTTAAGCACACACATACAGAAAAATACATACAAAGGATTGCCTTTGTACGTATTTTTCCGTAGATTTCTTTCATGAAGTATATTATGAATGTACTAGAATCTAATCAGCGTCAGCATTCTTTGAACAAATTTACGCACACATCAAAGAACGCGTGGTTATGAAAAATAAATAAAATTATAATGATTAATAATGTTTATGAAATTAATAATTTTTCTGATTGATAAATTTAGGCTGCTGATAATATACAGATGCAGAGCTTTTTAAAAACTCGCAATTCAATCAATGTTAACCGCTATCGAAATCAATTTGTAATAAGCTTTAGTAATAATACGAATAGTTATTGATTCGATTGATTGATTTTTATGGCCCATAAAATTTTACGTTGCTTTAAAAATAATATTGAGTTTTAATTTTCCTCTTCATTCGTGTACAATAAATATCTAGAGCAAAGTGGACGATAATTATTTTAATGTTTCGATGTCAAAACACCAGCACATGATCGTATACAAGGTTCTAGTAAACACAGACCAACGGATTCTGGTTAATCCATACTGTTGAGAAACAAAAGCTATTGTAACCAATTAAAATTGACCTATTTTCGATCCTGAATTTGTCATGACAGATTTTTTCTTTTCAGATTGTTGCTTCTGATTTCACTGCTTTTGAAGGTCCGTTCGTTCTAGTAAAATAAATGATGACTCAAAAGCATAAAGTTACGGCTACGTTTGATTAGTACAATCAATAGAATACATTGGTAGTTTTATAACTGGAGAAAGGAAATTTCTAAGTTGGTATTTAGTCTGGTAGTATTCGTTTCCCGGGAAACTTTGATTTTGACTTTGAAGCTCGGGAGCTTATTGATTATGCGTGTAGATTTTCCATCTTCCATCAAATTTTGCCCAACTGAACTAGCTTCTTTAGGCAATAAAACGAATCTAACTAATATTATAAACGCGAAAGTTTGTAAGTATTGATGGATGGATGGATGGATGGATGTTTGTTACTCTTTCACATAAAAACTACTGAATGGATTTGGATGAAATTTGGCAAACAGATAGTTTATAACCTGGATTAACACATAGGATACCTTTTTATCCCGATATTCCCGCGGGATCGAGACTTGCGTGGGTAAAACCGCGGGGCACAGCTAGTGAGAAAAATAAATTAACTCTCTCTTCTTGTTCTGTTACAGTCAACCCTGGCGCAATGGCGGGTGGCATTCTGGGTATGCTTTTCGGTGCTGGTGGGCACAAACGTCATCTACTGCATCTGGGCTGACGGCAAACAGCAATGGTGGGATGACGTCCGGCAGTTCGGCTACCCCGAAGGATGGAAACATGGCCCGCTGACCAGAGACATAGTGGAACAACCAGAATCCGTGAGACTCTCAGACCACAAAACAGGATCATCATGATTTAAGAAATAAAAGACAATGCAACCAGTGCAACTAGTCAGTGAAGAATACATAAATATAGTACAATAACAGTGCCTTATACTCTTATGGACATAATAATAGTTATAGACGAGTTATAATCGAATTTTTCTAATAATAAATCTCCTTTTTTATGATTTGTGTTTTTCTTTCTATTCCAATTTAACAGAAAATTGGTTAAAAGACCATCAAGTAATGTCAATTAATTATGAAAATTATTCTGTAGTTAGCAGTCGAAAACGTATGATACATTGCGGTTCATTAAAAAAAAAAATTAAATCAAAAGAACGGAAAGACATCATCGCACTGTCTGTTGAACAGATTGAATTGTCCTGTGTTGAGGTTGATGATTTTACTCACAATCCTCACCAGGTCATCGGTTCACCTTGTGGGGGGCCTTCCAACGCTACGTTATCCGGTACGCGGCCGCTACTCCAGAACCATTCGGCCCCATCGGCAATTTGTTCTGGGAGCACTGTGCCCGGCCCACTGCCACTTAAGTTGACCGATGACCTGGTGAAGGCCACAGGAATCAGCTGGATGAGAGAAGCACAGAACCGGTCGAAGTGGCGGTGCTTGGGGGAGGCCTATGTCCAGCAGTGGACATCTTTCGGCTGAAATGATGATGATGATGATGATGACTTACAATCCGATCTAATATTATATACGAAAGTGTTTGTTTGTTAAGCTTTCACGCTACAACGGCTGAACCGATTTGGATGAAATTTCGCTCAGGGGTAGACCTTGATCTGGAGAAGGACATAGGTAATTTTTTTATCCGGGATCGCAGACGAAGTCACGGGCAACAGCTAGTACTAAATAAACATAAAGAAGGGGATTTCGAGAAGACATACGATTTATCAAACAGGATAACGATCGGCTGCAGGCTTAGGAGTTATTACTTTTCAATTACCTCTTCGAAATACTTTGTATCTGTGCTTAAAATACAAAGTATTTCGAAGTGACTTGGTATATATACATAGTAGATACTTTTCATTGCAGAAAACAGACTGAATTATTCATAAGCTTATTCTATAAACAATAGCGCTTTAAAATAGAATTCTCATTATAAACAGCGTGGTAATTGCGTAACACACAAAGTTACAATAATAATTGATCGCAATGAGTTTCATTTTGACAGTTCAACCACGTGGAAGCAACCAGCAACCTGAATTTTTCAAACCTACGAAGCTTAGCAATATCCCTCAAAACCCTCGGATTACGATTGAAAGTGTGTTTTGCAATTAGGGTGCAGGTCGGCCAGAATATAAAATTAAAATAAGTTCAAAGTTCTTATCTATCATCCATGAAACCCATGGGTAAGCTCGCTAATTAATAAAGCTATCCGGTACCGCAGGAGGTTGTTAACTAACCTAATACTTAGCTATACATTATTTAGTTACTGATATTAATAGGTTGTTAATGATAGTTTGGGTCGGAATACTTAGGGCGAATTTCACCAAAGAAACTGATCGCGATCAGGACAGGACATCTAAACCGAGTTCAAGAGCTGTCAGTGTCAATATTCCACAATAAAGTTGACACTAACGGCTCTTGATCGCAGTTTAGATGTGCTGATCGCTTTCAGTTTCATTGGTGAAATTCACCTTTAGTCGGGCTTACGTTTAAATCCGATATTGGGTATGTTCAGATTACCTACGTTGTGTGAACGTCATAACGCTTCCTAATTTCAGTGTGTTTGTTCATTGAATAACGTAGGTATTAAGAACTTGGTACCTACTTATAGGGAAGTAAAATTGATAGAAACCAAATATGTTTGTATACAATAACGAAATACCGAAATAACGAAATACTTTGTAAACAGTGTCATGTAAAAAATGACTATCGAAACTTTTTTGTTTTCCACATAAGTTTCTATAGGCCGACCGCTTAACTGAATCAGTTAAAAAAATTCGAAATCCTGAGGCCTCGTTTACGGAGACGCGGGGCGTTGGGCGGCACGTGCAGCGTGGCGTTACGCGGCGCGTCGGACGTTCTGTTTACGGAGAGGCGGCGCGTGAAGCGGCACTTACCATCGTACGCGTAAACACAAACATATGGCAATATACCATGTTGTTGATAGAGATGCGTGGCGGGAAGAGTGGCGGTGCCAGCCGCGAAACGTCAAGCGTGTAGCGAAGAACGCGGCGGGGCACGCAGCGGTACCCGCCGCGTTCTTCTACCGCGTTCGCCCCATTTCAAGCAAACGCGTGAAAAAACGCTTCTCAGTAAACGCACTCATACAAAGCCATATATGTTTGAATTCAGTGCGGGCCGCGCCGCTCAACACCACGCTCGACGCCCCGCGTCTCCGTAAACGAGGCCTGAGATTGATGCGCGACGCGGGAGAGGTTTAGTGACGTGTGGCGAGAGCTCAGTTATTAACTGTCACCCCTCCCGCACCGCGCAGCTACCTCAGGAACGCACTCATCTAAGCAAGTGTATCGTAGATTTTGCACTAACCCGATCTACATAAAACAAAACATAAGCTACTCAAGTAATTTAATGTTTAGGTATTTTCCGATTCCGAAAATTTCAACACAAAGTTCAACTTAGGAGAGCGTAAATTTGCAGACATGAAGTCGATAATATTGAAGGAGGTTAATTAGCGTCGTCTAAACACTCTCGAGAAGCTTTGATTGAAAGGTGGAAATTAATGTTCCGTTACGTTATCGAAACTGACGATAAGACCTTTAACGAAGTTTCGACAGTTGGTCGCTTCCTCGTCGGCGGTGGGACAGCTGCCTGTGTTGTTGGTACGAGATTGTCGACAGAGTTTACATAGACTGAGTTATTTTCGTTCTTGAAAAACGTCGTGTCAATGGCTACAGGGTAGCCAGTTCACAGTGGTCTATAGTACATTACTGTCGCGTCCAGCAATTAGGGCATTGATGGACGATCATAAAAATGGGCCAAGGCCAAGCCAGTCCATTTTTAAATAAGGGTCAGCTCAGACCGCGACGTGAAGCGACGCGACGCTGCGCGCATTTTTTAACAATTATCGAACTTATTTTCTTCACGAAAAGGTATAATTTCAGTACGAGGGTTGACACGTGTCAAAGTACTCTGAGATGCGCGGTGCTGCGCAGCGCGTGTACCTTATTGTGTAGTAAATAAATTCGATATTGGTGCCGATTCCCTTGTTCACAAATTAAACTAAATTTAAGTTCACTGCATCTTTTTCTTTCTATTTCAATATGAAAAGGACAGCCGATAAATTTTAGTTTAGTCCTGTCAAATTAATCAGCGCCTGATGTAAATTGACGTAATTTTAGTAGGCAAGTTTTTAATCGCGTCTAAACTTGTTTGGAGGAGTGACAGTTTGACAGGACTAAACTAAAATTTATCTTCTGTCCTTTTCTTAATGAAATAGAAAGAATAAGATGCACTGAACTTAAATTTAGTTTAGTTTGTGAACAACAGAATCAGCACCATTGTATCGGATAATAAAAAAGTGCGCGTCGCTGCGCGTCTCGTTGTGAAGTGACCCTAACACGACAGGACTTATATGGACTTTCATAGTAACATTGCCGGCCGCATATTCACTTGTGATTTATATTATATAATTAATGTAATGTAATTAAAATAAAATGTATTGTATCACACCTTGTACAATTGTTTGTTTTTCCCAAATAAATAAAAAAAAACCAGTAAATAAAATACATGTCAAAAACCATATTTATATGTATTGATCGACTTTCTTGAACATAAATCATAATTTTAGTAGCTTATACAACCGTATGTAACATTTATACTTAACACAATTATGCACTTTATTAGTTTGAATAGCAGTAGGTATATCTGGCGAACGATTGGTCCTACGTGAATGACATGTCTGACTTTTTGGTGCACAATTAAAGGAAGAAACTTGTTGTTTTTTTTTTTTTTTTATTTGTTGATGAAAGCAAGAACCTGATTTTTGGGACATCGGAATAGATTTTTCACAAAGTAATTCTAATATAAATAATAGGTAATCCCAGTGAGAAATCTTCACTTTGATTTTATTCGCGGATTGCCTTTAATTTGTCTTATTTTCCTGGGCTTAAAGAGTTTTCTATTGATTTTGTGGCGGTATCTACATCGCCACATGCGAACTACGCATCAAAGACCTGACGTCAGACAGACGTCACATAAATCCTGCATCGCGCAATTAAAGTTTACCGTGCAGTGGACATATTATATACGAGAACCCAACATCAATCGTTGGGCAGTTGCCCGCCAGACACAACACCCGTCTGGTCGGAGGATCCTCCCTTTTCTATGGTGGATGAGTGAACTTTTCACCCTGTTCCTCATACCCCTAAATTGGTGACCCCGAATATGAACGTCAACGCAGCCTTCGTGCAACTACTCCAGCGTGACGTCATCATCATCACTCCCGCAAGCTTTCAGTGAGGCGAGTCACACAGCCAAGCCAACACCCGAGGAGTCAACGGGTATCCTGACCACCAGCATGCAGCGAACGCGCATTCCTGGTCATCACCCTCAGCCTCATCACCCCGACCCACTGGGGAATCACCTCAATCACCTCATCACCCCGACCCACTGGGGAATCACCGCAATCACCTCAATCACCACAATCGCCGCAAACAGTTCCGACCCACCGCGAACAATGCGGCACCCGGTTCCGACTCACTGGAACCACAACTGGCACTGGCAAGCATCGCAAGATACAAGACTCAGCCCACTATTAAAGTTTACCGTGCAGTGGACATATATACGAGAACCCAACATCAATCGTTGGGCAGTTGCCCGCCAGACACAACACCCGTCTGGTCGGAGGATCCTCCCTTTTCTATGGTGGATGAGTGAACTTTACACCCTGTTCTTCATACCCCTAAAATTTTAAAACTCTTATGGACTGTTGGCTTGTCGGCTTCGTTTCACAAATAAATGTTTCTTGTGTGTGTCTTCAGCTCGCGCACCCAATGTTTGCCGAAACGCAAAGCAAATGCTCGCGGTGAGAACGTTCCTTAATAGTAATTGAAAGACAATAAAATGGAATAAAATGATTATTTAATAATATTTCAACAACGATTTTGAATAACGATAACAATATTTAAAATAACAATTATACTTTAAAAATTTTGTTACAAAATAAAAGGGCAAAAAAAACTGCGTGTCTTTTGCTTTTCAATTTTCGGTTTTTGCCACCGACTTCCGAAATTAAAGTTATTTTTCAGTTTTGACTGTTTTTTTTAGTTGTGGTACCTACCCCACACAAATTCGAATACCACGAGCTGATGTAAAAAACAGTGAAGGAGTAAATGAAAACATCATCTAGATAAACTAAGTGGGAAAAATACGTAATATTGAAGCTAAGTCAAAAACTACGCAAGCAAAATTAATAAAATTTATATGGGACCACCTCGGAAGCATGACCTACCAAACAAAAAAATGAGAACCTCCTCCTTTTTGAAGAAGTCGGCTTAAAATAATTTGCACCATATAAATAAAAAAGGTAATCGATGCACATCAAAACACATAAACGCCCGCTATTAAACTACAATTCAGACTGTCTGTTATACCTTTAATTATAAATTCATTCCCGTACCGAGTCAATACTTCCTGCACTATATATATATATAAGGGGGACCGAAATGTGAAGGAATAAATACGCTACCGTATAAGTCCATACAACCATCTCACTGCTTAAACATTTTTGACTAAAGATACGTTATGTACCACAACCAGGGCCATACACCACAAACCTTTACAATTACAATTTATAAGTTACAATTTACAAATGTGTAAATATTACAAACCTTTACAATTACAATTTATAAGTTACAATTTACAAATTTGTAAATACAATATTCTTACTCATACGTCATTTCAGTGTTACGAATTTTTTTCTACAATTAAACAATTTTGCAGAATTGTAAAAATTTGTGGTATAGAGCCCAGATCATAATAAATACATAGGTAAGTACGTGACAGATGTGTTTCGGCTCCTAGGTATAGTTGACCTCGTACTTGTTTTACCACACCAATTTTATTCGCCCCCAGTTACACAGTGCAAGTTAATTACCTGTGGCATATCATTAAGAAGAAGCAACAATTGACTGGCACCGTCTAAACAACACGTACAATTAATTGTTGCTCATTATGAGCAAGTTACCATTCAAAACTTGTCTTGGTGTAAACAGCACGTACAACGTAGCTTTTTATGCAATTCTTGTAGGATTACGTTTTTTAAGTATGTTTTTTACATTGATATGGACGAAAAAAAACATTTTTCATTAAGCATTTTTAAATATGACCTGTGGATGTAATCCCTATGGCCAACTTCTGACTGTTTTATAGGAATCGCACGGGTGTAAACACTTGCATGCAGTTCTTGAATGGCAATAATTGAACATGCTTAATTACATGAGATCTTGCTCTTGAACGATGCAGAAACGTGTAAATGGGATTTAGGTTACCTAAATGTTAATTGCACTTCATAAGATGACAAGGTCTGTGACAGTTTACTGTCGGGTACAGAGAGAACAGTGAGTTTCTTTTAACCATCAAGACTTTACGCATCGACCGCGTTCGGCGCTCCGATTGGCCCTTCACTGAACTTCACTGGTGAAGGGCCAATCGGAGCGCCGAACGCGGTCGATGCGTAAAGTCGAGATGGTTAAAAGAAACTCACACTAGGGCCTCTGGTCGCTGTGGTGTTAGGGAAGGCCAATGTCCAGCTGTGGACGTCTTTTGGCTGAAATGATGATGATGATGATGACAGATTGATAAAGCGGAACACGAAATCTTACACAAATTAGCAGTTCTCAAGCAATTTAGCACAATAACTAGGCCAATTTGTTTTACATTGTGTGTTAAAAACATTTGAGTGTAATATTGTAACAATCCAAGATTCCACTGTAATGGTTAGGGCATTGCAAGTAGACTGCGCAGACTATCAACTGCTAGATGGTGTAGAGAGATAGAAATCAGCAGGATAAGTTAATACACATAATTAAATATGCAGAAGTAACACGGCTAGGTCCCTGGTTAAGGTTACATTACAGGCGAATGCTCTCGGAACGGGATCACCTTTATATTTCATGTTAAGTTTCAGAAAGAATAACGTTTATTTGGACCCAGTTCGTCAAACACCAAATAAAAATAATGTTTAATAACAATAGTGTATGGCTGCACCAAAAAGGTTAATTTCAGCATTAATGCCAGACAGATGCTGTTTAATGCTGGGTTTTCTGGTCTTCACCAATCTGTACCCAGCATAATTTAGTGGGAACAAAAATTGTTGTCAATATTGGTAAACAAATTACGAGGTCGACTATACTTTATGAGACATCACTAATAGCTGTAATAAACAAAAAAAACTACTTCAAAACTAAAGACATAACTTGGGATTAAGTTAGGTATAATTGTCGTTATTTCAGATGATTTCATTATATTGTGCTAAGTTACCCTGAATCTATGTTCTTGCGTGCTTTTCTCAATTCTTGCGAGGCTTTCAAGACCTGTGTCTCAAGGCTCTTCTTCTTCTGTCCTAATATCACCACCTAATCAGATAGGGCTAGTTACATACTTTCAAGATAAGCATTATTAATTCAATAAAGAATCGTTTATGACGATATTATTAGATATACACTATCTATAGTACCGCGCTCTAGGAAAGCACGGCGAGGCGAGGGGCAGCGTTGATGAATGAGCGTCACGGCGGGACGCCGTGAGCCTTGACGAATGAGCCTGTACTGCCCCACGTCTCGCCGCGCACATACCTTAAGGGACGGTACAGCGGTTTCGGTCAAACTATAGAACTTCCGTTAAATAGGTAAGTTACCATCAATACCCGGTTTCACTAACACTAATACTTAAATAAAAGCGCGCTGTTAGATTATGCTAGACTTACCGATAAAAGTTGAAAACCCAGGAGCGCGTTTTTATTTAGACATCCATTTAGGTGTCATCTAAGTGTTAGTGCAAACGGGTTATAATGTGTATTTAAAACTAACAACTGGAGGACGTCTCGACATCAGCATGTGTCGGCACAATTATAGATTGCTGTTTAGTAGCTTAAAATACCTACCTCCTACATAGCTTGCATACGTACATAAACCAGCTAGGAGCAACGGTCTCTGGTCTACGACTTATTTTTTCAACTATTTCGAAACAAAATAACTATAGAGCTAGCTAAAATATCCATTCTTTAAAATTAGTAGCCTGGTGCAGTAATCAATACAAATAAAAAATCTTTTGTACAAATGGTCACAAAAAATTGTATACCACTACTTGCTATGTAAACAACAGAGACAGGAAGTAATAAAACATCATCAAGATACACAAAGTGAATTAAATACGTATTATCCAAGCATACTCAAAAACTACCCAAGCTAAGTTAATACAAATTTCTATAGGACCACCGCGTAACGTTCTTCTACCAAATGAAAAAAGACTTTTCAAAAATCGGGAAAAACTTTTTGTTCTTTAGAATTTGAACTATTGAAATCTGGATGGGACGTCTGTCGGGTCAGCTAGGGTCAAATAAATATTGTTTACCTCGTCTAAGGAATCTTGGAAGTCGCGCAGTAAATCTTTTCTTGTTAGGAGGCCGGCTTTCAGTCTTTCATCCTCTACGGACCAACGCAGTTTATTGCGATGACCCTGTTTATTATAAAAAAGAATAATTTTATTTGTAGCAATAGTATGGCATGTACTGAGAACCATTTTAAGCTTTCAGGATGGACTGTGTGAAAGTTGATAATTATATGGCTTGATAATGGCCGACGATTATAAATAAAGAAGTATGGGAGAAGAAGATATGTTGTGCCGACCACAACTATGTTGGGATAAGGGCAACAAAATGATGATGAACCACATTCAGCTGGATGGAATTGCTTAACAGGTTATTGTCATGCAATTAGTACGCAGCATGCATGACTTTATCGGTAAAGGGATTGCCGAGACGCAGTTGCTTTCTTACTTAAACGCCATATTCATTTTTGTTTTACTCTACGTTCACACCTCAGAACAAATAAAAAACCAAGACAAAGTGCTGTTAAAGGTGACGTGAGGCCGGTTTCGTAAACATGTTACACTTAGTGAGGTGTGGTTTGATTGTAAATGTGTGCATGTGGGCGTGTCTGAACAGAGCGGAGGTGTAGTTTTTGTACCTTCACTATATTGTTCGCAGCGCTGTTAATGATAGAAAAATAAATGAAATGCAAGCAGATGAACATTAATTAAATTAAAGCATTCGTGAGTGACAGATACCGAAATCCAACATTGATGGATTGGTTTACTAATGAATTCATTTTTCACTTTTGATTCATGTTATATAATTATGTTCGTTTCACTTCGAGTGAAAGGTGCCGAATGAAAACATAAGTGAACAAAAATTAAGCTTCTGATTATTACTATCTTTCTTTTGCACATGAGCACATACATTTTTGAATGAAATGAATATTGAGATATTCCTATAATAAAAATGAGTATTGAGATATCCCTCTCAACTCTCCAATAAAATCAAAAGCTAAGAAAAAACAGTTACCTTAACCTGGCCTAGATCTTCTCTGGCCCTGTAAAACTCCAATTCGGCGTCCCCTAGATCACATTCGGCGAAGTCAATGACCTCATCAGTGTGATGCATCTTCTCTCTAATGTGAGCCAAGATTTGGTTATGCTCCGTGCATTTTGCGCGGTTTTTTATAAGCTCGTCTTCACGTTCTGTCGAAAATGTAATATATTATGATAAGGGCAATTGAAAATGGTGTCAACTTAATGAAAGGATCTTTAGAACAACATTTTTGGCAATAGTAATTTTGTGTTTTGTTGTTTGCGTAGGATTTTGTATCTGTACAAAGGAGATCATTTACCGTCCATACATTTTTGGGCTAAATGTAAAAGTTAAATACCAAACAAAAAAAAAGCTATTTTCCGAAAAAAAACCTTTTTCTCTTCATTTTTTTTACTACTTTAATTAGATTACTATTAATTAATTTAACTAAATCATACTTAAAACAGTATTTTTTTAAATCGTATAACAGCGCAGGGAATTGCCTAACAGATTTGATCCGATAGTGAAAAGTGAAGAAAATAACATGGTCTAACGGAAAATGTCATTTTATTCTTGCATAAAAAAAAATCATAAAAAATTACCTTCAATTTTAGTGTTATAGTTCTGATTATCAATATTAAGTTGTTCATATTGCCACACGTAAAGTCCTGGGCCCAGAGTTTCCAGCTTCTTTACTATAGCTTCAAGTTCAGCGACGGCATTTCTCGCCCGTATGTACCGGAGACAAAGTGCAGAGGATTGTTCACTCTTGCGCCTTTGAAGAGTAAGGAATCGCTCCACAGTCTGCAGATAGTGGAATACTTATTAAAATCATCTGCCTAACGTTTTCCAAACTATGTTCGGGTCGGCTTCCATGTTAACCAGATGCAGCTGAATCATCAGTAAGTATTAAAAATATGAAGCGACTACCTATCTGACCTCCACAACCCAGTTACTGGAATACTGTTTCAGATATCATTAAGGCTCCCACAAACAAGCGCGATATTACGGGCGCGACAAGGGTTGCGCTGCCTGTCGCGCCTGCGATATCGCGCCAGTTTGCACGAGGTTTTTAATTCATTATTCAAAAGTATACAGAAACGATGAATGAATTTGGGAGTAATGACAGAGCTCCGACAAATGCCTTTAGTTACTTGATATTATGAGATTACTAGCTGCTGTCCGCGGCTACGCCCGCGTGGTTCCTAATTCTTTTGCTCTAAATAAAAGTAGCCTAAGTTACTTCTTATAACATCAGCTATCTGCCAGTGAAAGTCCCATCAAAATCGGTCCAGCCGTTTCGGACATTAGCTGGAATAAACAGACAGAGAGACAGAAATAATAAAAAGTGTTTTTTTGATAAAAGTACCGTTTATCCTACTAATATTATAAATGTGAAAGTTTGTGTGTTTGAAAGTTTGTGTGTTTAGATGTTTGTTACTCAATCACGCAAAAACGGCTGAATGGATTTGGATGAAATTTGGCAAACAGATAGTTTATAACCTGGATTAACACATAGGATACTTTTTATCCCGATATTCTCACGGGATCGAGACTCACGCGGGTGAAACCGTGGGGCGCAGCTAGTAATTTCATAATACATTTAGTAAAAAGCTGTAATTTTGACATTAGAAACAGACACTTAAATATTAGTCTATGGTTTAGTTGTGCGTTTAGTTTGTGCAGAATAATCATTTTTTCTTTCTTTCTTTTTCAGTTTTCGTCATTGTAAAGACAACTACCATTTTTATGGGCAGCAATTTAAAAAAAAAATATTTCCTTGAAAACAATCTATCAAACGAAATTTTTATAAGTAGGTGTGTAAAGCTTAAATTTAGTCTCAGCTGAGTTAAAATCAGACTATACCTGTATAATCTGAATATGAACATGATTTTTGAAATTCAGACTTCAAACAGTGGAGCACCGATGGTGGTCAAAGGAATCATGAGCTTGATTTTGATAAAAACTAAAACTGTTTTTCAGTTAATCTGATAAGCGTTGAATCTATGGTCATCGTCTTTTAGGCCTGTATATAATAATAAATGGCAGGACCTAACTGTTTAAAAAAAATCGACATTGTTAGGTAGGTACCCACCACAGCCAGGGAAATGAATTGCTAACAACCTACGTCAATTTGCTGAGTTACAGCCATTTTATACAAGTGTCAAAGAATGACAATTGTAATTTTGGAATGAAATTGTATATTCTTTAAAAAGGGTGGAATCACTTTTGTACACGTCATCTATTCGTGTTTGCGTGTAAGTCCACGCAACAGATTTTGATGAGGTTTTCACCATCGTTTAGAGAATTTATACCAGAAGGTTTATGTATTAATACGTTAATATTAAAGCTACATAAAACTAAGAAATCTCGATGTTTTGTCAAGTCGTAAAAACCGTGCGAAGCAGAAGCGGGTCGCAAGTAATTTACAAAAATCAAAAATAAGCAAGATGGGGTTGACATTTAGAAATGGCGAAACAAACTCAGGGGTCAAATTCTGGTGGAGGTGTGCCCTGCTTGGGCGGAGCACCGCCGTGTCCTCGTGGAGGCGATTGGCGGCACTGACGTCTCGCGTCCGGCCTTGGCCAGGCCATGGTACGAAGCGAGAGGGCATGGGAGGCGGTCACCTCCTTCTGCGAAGCAGTGATGCTCGCGAAGGAGGAGGTGGAACGCGTGAGGGAGAGGCAAAGCTTGCGCTCTCACGCCCCTAACAGCCGCCGCTGGAGACACCCTGCGCGTCGGGAATCCCAGGCGGATTCCTGGCCACCATAGGCGCGGGCTTGCGCGGACGGCGAGCAATGGGTAGCTCGCCGTCCGATAAGGAACAGGCCCGGGTCGATGGCACGTCGTGTTCCACGCGCGCCTCAAAGAGATGTCAGCTCACCTGACGGGGTCCGTTAGGACCGATGCCTGCCAGGGTTGCGGAATAGTCCGAAAGGGATACCGGGACCCTGGCAACAGGCAACTGAAGGAACACGGGTGGGTTTTAGTCAGTAAGAGTCTGACATGCCCGTCCACTCCGCCCAGAGGGGGAGAAGTCATTTGATGATTTCCCACCCAAAAAACAACAAAAAAAAAAGGGGTCAAATTCTATTTTAAAGTCCCGACAAAATCTTGGTCAGATCATGATATGAGGACCATGTAGATTACACGGACTTACGGACGAGTCAATTTAACTGACTTAGTAATTAATTTTCCTGACTTAACATAGGTAGGACCCTTCTTTCCATGTTTAGGGCTCCTCCCACACATAACTGCGAATTCGCAACGAAAAAGAAAATCTTAGGGTACCGTCGCTGATTTTTGCGATGCGTTGCGAATTCGCAGTTATGTGTGGGAGCCCTTAGATAGTCCTTTATCCTAGTGTTTTGTATTAAAATAGACTTACCTTATCAGCGATAGGTTTTCCTTTTCTTGAGTAAATTAGTCCCGAACCAGTGGTCCGCTCGAGGTGTTGCAACCCATCAAACTTCGTGTTAGCATGATCCAATCTACCAGCATATTTTTCCTCAACTTCAGAAACTTTCTTTTTTATCTGTTTATAAATAAACTTTTTAAGTAAAATTAATATACGGTAAATAAAATGGTGAAATTAATAAATCTCCTAGTGCCTTCTGTTTTCTTTATACAATTTATGTATACAACGTGTTTTTTTTCTAGCGTATTGATAAGACGATGTCAAAGAATCAACGGGAATTTTTCAATTTTTTTTTTAAATATGATATCGTATCGTTTTTAAAGCTAAGAAAATGCGAAGTTGTCATATTTTAATATTGACAAACATAGTCAGAATACAATTAATGTTAATAATAGTGACTTTGTCGAATTATTTTTGTATGAAAAATAAAAAAAATACATAAATCTTTGACATTGTCTCATTTATAACCCAGAGATATGGGATTTAAAAAAAAACACGTATACAAGGTTTAAAAAGACCCATCACATAGCCGTCAACTACGCATTCTGTACATCAAAATAAGTAACTTGAATACTTATTAAAGGTCAAAAGCCACTAACTACAATGTTAAGTTTGTCCTTGGGATAAATTCATCCCAACTACAGAACCCTTCATTGTGCGTGGTCCGACACGCTCTTGGCCGGTTTTTTTAAATATTTTTTTTCATGCACGCCCGATTGGTTTACCTCTGTTATGTAACAGTTTCCAAACTACTATAACTTGGGTATGCCCGTATTCATTAAAAACATTAGATGCTTACATCAGCGATTTCACTCTCTGCCTTCTTTTTCAATTCTTCGTAAGAATACAATTTCTGTTGATATTTTTCCTCCATATCTGCAGCCCCCTCCAAAGGCTTCAAAACATGTTCGCATTTACGTTTCCTGAAAAGTAAGGTGTTTTTTGATACAATGCACTGAAGGATGCCGCAATATTTTCTATCTCATCATCTTCCTGCCCTTATCCCATGTAACTTGGGGTCGGCGCAACACGTTTTCTTCTTCCATTCACCCTTGCCAATCGACGCGCTATCATTCACTAACTTGGGTATGATATTTGTTATTAAGTTTATGGTTAAGTTATTTTTGTTTATTTTTAATATGCTACTGTTTGTTTTCCCTTACTAAATAAATATAAATAATATAAACTTCTTTTTCATAATTATCATTCATTTCCTCACACAATCGATTAATCTTTTCTTTGGTCTCTCTCTGAACCCTCTCCATCATTAACATTTATCACTCTGAATATGATAACATTCATCACTCTTTTAGTCACATGCGTTTCCTCCTTCCTCATTATATACCAAGCCAAACAATTTCCTTTCAACTTTTCTGTCACTGGCGACAATTTAAAACTTTCCCTTATTTACTCATTTCTTACTTTATCCATTTTGTGACTCCACACATCTATCTCAACATTCTGATCTCCGCTGCATGCAATCTTTTTTAATTCGTCTTCTTCATGGCCCAGCATTCCGACCCATACAGTACGACAGGCCTTAGAATGGACTTGTAGACTTGTAGATATGGACTTGACCCTTTAATTTGAGAGATATCCGAGAGTCGCAAGTTAATGTGGCCTGTCGCCATATCATCCACAGATCGAAATTTAGAGTGCATACTCTAATTTCATTTAATATTGTATATTATAAATTGTATATTTATAAACTAAAACATCATCATCATCATTATTTATACTATTTTATAAGTAAAATTCTTTGGCCCTAGCTTCCTTTGTGTGTAATGAAGAACTAAAGAAATCGTCGAAAAAAAATAAACAAGTGAATGCATGTTTCTGTTAAAATATATAACGCCTTGGGGGTTACGATTAATCTACACGGCATCGGCAGTGTTTAATTTCAACAATTTGTTCCCGATACAATAAATTACAAAAATATCGGCATTCTGGCATAGACATATGACAACACGAACAGTCTGCCTGCCAAAGTATTATACAACTTCTTGTTATTTGTATACAGTTCAGTGGGCTAGTATTTTCTTTCAATACAAATGAGCAACTCAGATGTTTGCGCCAAACTCGCGACGGTGACTAGAAAAACAAATATAACATCAGTTTTATTTTACAGTTGATAAGTTTTATTCTTGTACGTTATGTTTTGTCTTGTTACTCGTATTTTTACAATTTTACTGCCACATGCAAGTATTACGCTGGCGAGTGTATATTAATTATGGCGTCATCCCAAAATGTTCTAAAGTGATCATTTTTACGATCCAAAAAATATGCTACGTCTGGCAATTTTTTAAGCCGAATATCTAGAACTTTTGTGACTAGGAAAAGTTTCGCATTCTTCTTCATTTTTTGCCAACATGCATACTTAAATAGCTTATGCTGTGGTATACAATAGAGATCGGGCAGTAAACAAGTGTATGACGCGTATCACAAACATGTTCGGGTCAGCACATTCCATTTGGCAGTATTTGTTGAACAACAAAACCAGGCCAAAGCAATTACTATAGGTATCCGCCTAACATTCGGTTCCGTTCAGCATCTGTCTTCGCTAAATTAGCATGTTGCAGTTCATTTTTACCACCCAGCTCTGCTTACCCGCATGCTGCTGTGCACCTACGTGCGGCTAAGCCGAACGGTATTTCCCCCGAACATTTATAGTTATCTATATATATAAAACACAAGGGTGACTGACTGATCTATCAACGCACAGCTCAAACCACTGGACGGATTAGGCTGAAATTTGGCACACAGATAGTTATTCTGACGTAGGCGCGCACTAAGAACGGGTTTTTGGAAATTCAACCTTTAAGGGGGTGAAAAGGGGGGATTTCGTTTGTATGTAAAATCTTACTCCTTTTTTTTTTGGGTGGAAAATCATCAAATGACTTCTCCCGCTCTGGGTGGAGCGGAAGGGCGTGTCCCTTTCGGACTATTCCGCAACCCTGGCAGGCATCGGTCCTAACGGACCCCGTCAGGTGTGCTGATATCTCTTTGTGGCGCGCGTGGAACACGACGCGCCATCGACCCGGGCCTGGTCCTTATCGGACGGCGAGCTACCCATTGCTCGCCGTCCGCAAGCCCTCGCCTATGGTGGCCGGGAATCCACCTGGTATTCCCCACGCGCAGGGTGTCTCCAGAGGCGGCGGTTAGGGGCATGAGGGCGCAAGCTTTGCGTCTCCCTCACGCGTTCCGCCTCCTCCTTCGCGAGCATCACTGCTTCGCAGAAGGAGATGACCGCCTCCCATGCCCTCTCGCTCCGTACCATGGCCTGGACCAGGGCCGGACGCGAAAGGTCTGTGCTGCCAAGCGCCTCCATGAGGACATGGCGGTGCTCCACCCAAACAGGGCACACCTCCACCGTATGCTTCACCGTGTCCTCCGGACGATCCGCACAGTGGTGACACCCGGCGTTTCCTCCCGCCTAATCCTACACAGGTGCCTCCCGAAGCTGCCATGTCCGGTGAGGGCCTGCGTCAGGTGAGGATGACGTGGCGCCTCTCCAGCCACTCCTCAAAGAGGGGACTTATCGCCGCAATTGTGGCGTGCCCAGCACTGAGTTGCGAGAATCGCACTCTCCATGCCACCATGAGATCCTGCCGGAGCTCTGTCCGCTGTGCCGCGATTTCTCGTAGCAGCGGAGTTACGCCCCGGCGCTTCATCTCCTCGCGCCACTCTCAGATGTGCGCGAGGACCTTCGCCTCCAGATCCCATGGCGGTAATCCGGCAAGGAGGCTCGCTGCCTCACGAGAGACCGTGCGGTATCCCCGGGCCAGCCATATGGCCATGACCCTTTGGGACGCGTTCAACCGGCGGGCTGGCCGCAGCCTAATGGAACGCGCCCACACCAGTGCCCCGTAAAGGACCATGAACCGCACGACCCCCGCGTAGAGCCTCCGGCAGGAGGCGTTTGGCCCCCCAAGATTGGGCAGGAGCCGCTCCAAGGCGGCCCCAGCCCGGTCCAGCCTGCAAAAATCTTACTCCTTGAGTTAATAGACTTGAAAATTGGCACGAATATTTATCTATGTAAATAATAAAGTTTGCCATTTTTTGTTTTTTTAAACTACCCCCTAAACGGGGATTGGGGTGTGTCAAAGTTTGTATAGAAGAATTTTAACGCGCGGTTCGATTAACTCGAAACTCAGTATTTATATTAGGTCTTTACCTATGAAATTGCCGTTCTGCAGTACTGGCCATTTCAAATCAAAATAATTTTTGTTTGGCTAAGAATTCTAATTTCAAATAAATTTTATTTTAAAAACATTGATTTTTTTTTCCAAAAGTAGTCATTTCTTTATTGATTAGTGTTACATTTTCATCGCATTTCAATCTTTTTCGTCATCATGGATACGTTAAAAATTCGAGTAATTATGGAATATGAGTACCGTCGTGGCAGCAACGCGGCACACGCGGCACGCAACATCAACGACGTTTACGGAGCTAACACTACAAACCAACGCACCACCTGTTATTGGTTTGCTCGCCTCCGTTCTGGAAATTTCGACCTGAAAAATGAACCTCGCGGTCGTCCGAAGACTTTGGTCGACAATGACGAATTAAAGGCGATTGTGGAAGCTGATGATACACAATCTACGGCTGAATTAGCAGCAGCTTTCGACGTTAGCGTCAAAACAATATTGGTCCATTTGCGTCAAATTGGCAAGGTAAAAAAGCTTGACAAATGGGTGCCCCACGAACTCAATGATCGCCAGCGCGAAGTACGCGTCGAGACGTGCCTTGCACTGCTCAACAGACACACAAATGAAGGAATTTTGAACCGCATTGTTACCTGCGATGAAAAATGGATTCTGTTTGATAACCGCAAGCGCTCAGCAAGTTGGTTGGATCCTGGTTCAGCACCTAAACAATGCCCTAAACGAAAACTTACCCCTAGAAAAGTGATGGTCACTGTTTGGTGGTCTAGCGCCGGTGTGATTCATCACAGCTTCTTACCAAACGGGGTGAGCATTACTGCAGATGTGTACTGTGAAGAACTGAACACAATGATGGAGAAGCTGGCGCATCTCCAACCAGCATTGGTCAATCGCTCGTCTCCGCTGCTCCTGCACGACAACGCGCGACCTCATACTGCACAGCAGACGGTCTCCAAGTTGCAAGAACTGGGGTTGGAAGCTCTCCGTCATCCGCCCTACTCACCAGACCTTGCGCCTACAGACTACTACTTTTTCCAGAATTTGGATAACTTCTTGGCGGGAAAAAAATTCAATACCCGAGAGGCAGTACAAAATGCCTTTGAAGAATTTGTTGCCTCCCGTCCAGCTGATTTCTTTAAGAAGGGCATCAATAAACTGCCACTGCGATGGCAAAGATGCATTGATTGCATGGGTGATTACTTCGATTAATACAAATAAAAAATTCATGAAAAAAATTCGTTTAAATTTTTTCATACAAAACGGCAATTTCATAGGTAAAGACCTATTATTTAAAACCAAAAATAAAGAATAATGTGTAACAGGGATTTACAAAAATCTACCCCTAACGGGGTGAAAAGGAGAAGTCTATATCACAGCTCCAACCGACACACAGATCGTTACTAGGACGTAGGACGTAGTCATCCACCAAGAAAGGATTATTGGAAATTTGACCTATAAAGGGGTGAAAAGGGGGGAAAATATTATTCCTTGAGTTAATAGACTTAAAACTTGCCACGAATACTGATCTAAGTAAATGATAAAGGTTGTCATTTTTAGTTTTTATAAACTAGCCCCTTAACGGGGATTGAGGGGTGTCAAAGTTTGTATAGAAGAATTTTAACGCGCGGTTCGAAGAACTCAAAACTCAGTATTTATACTTTAAACCAAAAATAAAGAATAAAGTGTACCAGGGATTTTCAAATATCTACCCCCAACGGGGTGAAAAGGGGTAGTCTATATCACAGCTCAAACCACTGAACGGATTGGCCTGGCAGATAGTTATTATGACGTAGGCATCCATTAATTAAGGGTTTTTGGAAATTCTTTTCCATAGAGGAATAACGGGGTGTTAAAATTTTAACGCGCTGTCAGAATAACTCGAAACTCGGTACGGTACTAATATTTAAAACAAAAAATAAATAAGTACATGTTCCAGGGTTTTTACAAAATCAGCTCCTAACGAGGTGTAAAATGGTAATAAAGTTTAAGGGGTAAAGATCGTAAATAAATGTTAAAGATCGTGAATATTCATTTTCGAAAACTATCTTTCAAAGGAGGTGGAGGGGTTGTTGAAGTTTTTAGAGGAAACTACGAAATCTACGCGGACGAAGTCGCGAGCAAAGTGCTAGTTATCCATATTTTTTCGATAGACTACCCGGTTGTGGCTGTAATTACCGACCCGAACAAGTGTATTATAGCGTGCTTTATAGATATAGGTACTTGTAATATTCAGCAAGTCGTCTATGGAGTATGTTGTTGAGGACTTGTTGATGGTTACGCTCCAACGTGAGGTCTCTGTGAGCTTGCAAGTACTCATCCCTGTCCACGTGAAGAGTAGTCGAAGTAGCTACATTATATCCAATCTGGCCACTTTGTTCTCCTTGGTCATCTACTTGCTGGTCACTTACTGAAAAATTAATGAATGAATAATAATAAAATTATAGGAGGTGCAGAATTTGCACATAGAATATAATTTTAAAAGTGCAGAACCACGTCACTCACTCCCATTCACACACATTTCATCCACTCAACACATTAGGTCTTGTACAAATTGTTGTCTCAAATTGTACTCATGCTAAGCATTGGAAATGTCAGGTTAAATATGTACAACCCGTGCGCATTAACATGGCACCTGGCTTGGAACTCAATACTCCCCTCGCTAAACGCGTGGCGCCCCGTCGTCGCTGTGCGGGGAAGCGAGGGGAGCTCCAAATGTCATTAAGCCAGGTGTCATGTTAATGCGCACGGGTTGTACACATAAACCTTCCAGCACCAACACTCAATGGTGAAAACTGCATCAAAATCTATCCAGTTTGTTAACGAACCGATGGGCGGTGGAGCAAACGAGTCCTGAAGAGGCGTATCGGCAAGCGAATGGTGGGAGCTTCCCAGCTAGATGGACCGACTTTTAGCGAGATACTTTATTTAGATTATAGAAACCCTATATTCATAACGGTTGTTGTTGCAGAACTTTGGAGAAGCCCATGTCCGGCAGTGGACTGCTTAGGCTGAGAATGATTGTTTTTTTTTTGTGTTGCGAGAA
The DNA here is from genome assembly GCA_948473465.1 of Lithophane ornitopus. Taxonomy (NCBI): domain Eukaryota; kingdom Metazoa; phylum Arthropoda; class Insecta; order Lepidoptera; family Noctuidae; genus Lithophane; species Lithophane ornitopus. Next base: position 10,709,124 of record OX419622.1, on the reverse strand, counting down.
ACATGTTGCAGGCAGACGTTAAGTGCAGTCAAGTACCATATCAGACCAATAAAGTCGGTACAGTGGCCAGGATTTTATTTTTTATAGTCGACCATAAACGTTTGAAAACAATTGCCAGTAAATTGAAACTTCACTAAGGTTGAAAATATCTAACTCAAACAAAGGTTGTCGTTTTATGACGTGCAAATCACATTTAACCTTAGATTGATAACGCAATTGCGAGGACGACTGTACACAAAAGAAGTGGAATTATGTTTAACAACTATACACAAAAGAAGTGGAATTATGTTTAAGGAATTACCGGTGGATACACTATCAGCATCAGAGCTTGCATCGCCCTCTTCATCGGCTTTGTTAGTAGAGTCCGAAGTAGATTTTTTTGACTTTACTTTCTTTTTTGCCTTTGTTTTATCCTGCAATTTGTTACAACATTTTAAGAGTTACGTTGTATCACTGTAGGTGTTAATAGTTGAAAAGGCGGTGAAACTTTTAGTTTTCTTGACTAGGCTAATTATTTTACGATCATACTTGGAGATCGAGGCAACTAACTGAAGAGGTTTCTGCCACCGCTATTTTAATATTTGGGGCTGAAAACATAAAATATTTTGTAAAACGTTAGCAAAATGCGCGATTAATTGCCCTAACCTAAAACCCAAATTTTTATTGACCAATTATGTCTAGTAAAAACCATTGCCTCACTAATATTTAAATTTTACACAACGTTAAAAATTAGCCCAATATCACAAAAATATCTCTTTGAGGCGCCATCTCCATGGGCAATATAAATGCGGCGATATATTGCCGTGCCATCAAATTCTCGCCGCGTGATGGTATCGCCGCACCATGTGGAGATTACTTCATACAGTTTCTATTGAATTTGATGCCACAGCGTGACTATCGCTGTGTAGATGGCGCCTAAATGTCCTTAATTCAAAGTAATAACGATAATCTAGAAATAGATCAAAAAATACTTAAGCAAAATACATAGAAGGAATAAGGACAAAATACATAGCAATATGAAACTCGCCCTGAATATTCTGCGTAATGAAAAGAAATTTCTGAATCGTCGGCATCGTAAAATAAATTACACAAAGAACGTAGCAGTAGTTCGTCGGACTATACCCACGGACATTATAAATGCTAATGATGACGGCACAGGGGACGGGGTTCGTGTTCTATGAACAGACGCAGACGTTGACGTAACAACTCGATTGCATGCAAACAGTATCATGTTAATTAAATTGAAAGGGACAAAAACGTAGCAGCATACCTCAGTTCCAGGCATATCGCGTGATTCGTTTGAATTACTCGACTTTTATTGATCTGCTTAAGGTTATAACCCGAAATTATTTCACTCCATTATCTTCCCAGCACAACATGCAAAGACTGTTGAATGGTTGTCATGGTAACTAATAAACGAGTATCGAACGGCTTTCAAAACTTTGCTGCCAGTTGCAGATGCATGTAGACATAAGAAATAAGGTTTCACAAAATAGTTTCACATAGAATTTCGACAGTTTTTAGTTCATTCATTTGAACACAAACTTATTGTTTGCACGACGTGCACCATTACACATAGGCATCCCCAATTGTCATCAAATCCGCTGATATACATACTTCTCGCATCCAGCGAAATCTCGCAGATTTCATCAATTATCGGTCCACTTTGTGGGAGGCCTAGAAACGCAATGCTGCAGCTTCTGGTACGCGATCGCCACTCCAGAACCCTTCAGCTGCCTGCCAGGATTGCGGAATAGTCCGAAAGGGATACCGGGACCCTGGCAACAGGCAACTGAAGGAACACGGGTGGGTTTTAGTCAGTAAGAGTCTGACACGCCCTTCTGCTCCGCCCAGAGCGGGAGAAGTCATATGATGATTTCCCACCCAAAAAAAAAAACCCTTCAGCTCTATCAACCTCTGTTCTGCCCAACTGCCCACTGTCACATAACTTTGCTAGTTCTCCGCGCTATGTCGGTAGCCTTAGTTCTCCTACGGATCTCTTAATTTCTAATTCGATCACGTCACAGACAGACGCGGCGAGGGTTCTTAGTTTTATAATTTAAAAAATATTTTATAATGTAAGGAAGAACATACATTGTCACTTACAATATATGCATCACTATTAGGGTGTAAAGATGTAGTAGTCTGTAGTCCAGTAGGTAGCAATAGTTTTTTTTTTTTACAAAACAATTTAAGCTCAATGATATTCTTTTTCAAGAAGTGAAAAGTTCATGGAAAGGTCGTCACGTTAAAAACAGGTTTGTTCTGAATCCATCAAGCGTTTTCTTAAGAGTTTAAAGCATCACTAAGTATCTCTAGAAAACTAGAATAGACTAAAACTGAACTCTACGTGTTGAAGTGCTTGATGTGAAAAGTTGATTATTCTCTCATAGAGGTTAACCACCGTTACACGAACTATCTTGTAATTTTCTTAATGAATAATTTTACTAGAATTTATTGAGTTTTGTCTGCCTGGTCGTCCCACTAGCCACTGAATATTCTGGACGTATCTACATAGCTACAGGAGATGCAGTTGGTTTAACATAGGCAGGTTTGTCTTGGCTTGTGTGTGACTTTTACTGTTATTGTCGGATGTTGTTAATATTAACATAACAGCTAAATAAAAGGGTCGCCAAAGCTAAGGCTGTTACATATAAATAATTGTTATGTTATGACCGATGGCCCCGTGACCACGAGCAACACGCTCAAGCGACACGCGCGTGTTGCGACAGCGACTGCGGAGAAAACAAATGAAAATTACAAAAAAAAAAACGACCGACTTCCAAAAAAAACACTAAAAAAGTGAAAAATAACTTGAATTTCGGAAGTCGGTGGCAAAAAACGGAAATTGAAAAGCAAAGACACCGACTTCCGAAATTAAGGAGTCAAAGAGGATATCGTCTAGATAAACTAAGTGGGAAAAAAATACGTAATATTGAAGCTAACTCCAAAATTACGCAAGCAAAGTTAATAAAATTTATATAGGACCACCTCGGAAGCATGACCTACCAAACAAAAAAAGAATCATCAAAATCGATTCATAATTGGCGGAGTAATCGCGTAACAAACATAAAAAAAAAATATTAAAAAAAAATCATACAGACGAATTGAGTACCTCCTCCTTTTTGAAGAAGTCGGTTAAAAATAAGTTGTTTAGAGCGTGTCACGAGTCACCGCGATAGCGACGGAGCATCGGACGGAAACAGGAGCCGCGTGCGCGTGTCGCTTAACGCTAGTCGCATAGCAGGTCGCATCGCTTGAAGCCGTAAATGATGCCTTACTGTTTAGAGGACAGTGCATACGTGACGGAAAGTGTCCGGTTCTAAATAGAAAGAGACGTAGAATTAATAAACGTAAATGAGTAATATTATTATTTCCTTTTATTTCATAAATTTACATATAAATTACATTTTTAAATATTAGAATATAAACATATAAAAACATTTAAAAATATAAAAAATAGTAGCCCACCGGTATCGGGAACAGGGTCCAAGCTACCGGCGGTCAGGGCTCCAGAGAGAGGAACCTTCTAACAATACGGGCCGTGTCCAGAAGTACCGCTTTCTGAATCAAGCCCTTAATCCAGCTGCCTAACGAGAGCCTCCGTAGATGTTGGTCGAGGCTCTTGGCAATTAAGCCATTGGCTGATACGACTATCGGCACAATGATCGCAGAGTCCACATCCCACATGTCGACAACCTCGTGAGCCAAGTCAAGATACTTGATTTGTTTATCTTTCTCGGCCTTCACGAGGTTCTCGTCATGCGGGACCGTTATGTCAATGATCATTGCGCGCCGCTCTGTTCGATCCACCACCACTATATCAGGCTTATTGGCAACAATAGTCCTGTCAGTGATGATGGATCGATCCCAGTACAATGTGATATTTCCATTTTCGAGAACTTATTATTATTATTATTAATTATTATTATTTTTGGTAAACAAATTTTGCTAGTTTAAGCTACATTAACGGGCTCAAGCCAAGTCAATGTAGCGTGTGTGTGTGTGTGGTGACGTTTTTTTTTTTTTTACGAAGCATTAATGTTAAGAGGAGTGATTTCATTTTCCTCGATTTGCATGAACTTTCTTACTATTCTGCAGGTGATTAAAATTGCGGCTTTTTGGAGTGTTATGTAAATTGAGTCTTTTAGGTCTATTAGTTTAAGGCTGTGGTGGAGATGATTGGGTATAACACCGTCGTGGAAATCACAATGGGTACTATATATACTTTATCCTGCCTCCAAATTCTGGTCACTTCGTCTTTCAATTCAGCATATTTACTCATTTTCTCACCTATTGTTTTTTGTAAATTATGTGTATACACTGCAATATCTATGAGGTATGTGACTTTATTAACTTTATCTTGAAGAGTTATATCTGGTCTATTATAGTGAACGGTCCTGTCGGTTAGTATGGCGCGATCGTAGTAGAGTTTGTGTGTGGTATTTTCTAGAACTGTTTGTGGCATATACTTGTAATAGGGAGTGTTTGTATCTAGTATGAGTTTATATTTGAGTGCTAGTTTTTGATGGATGACGTTAGCTACCTGATTGTGTCTGTGTGTATAGTCTGTTTGTGTGAGTGTTGTGCATGCCCCTGTTATATGTTGAATAGTCTCTGGTTGGCTGTGACATTTATCGTTTGTTATTATGGGGTCTTTTATAATGAATTTCCTGTAGTTTTTAGTATTTATGATTTGATCCTGTATTGCAATAATAAAACCCTCGGTTTCCGGAAATAAGTTACCGATTTTAAGCCATTTATTTGATGCTATTGTATCTACATGAGATTGTTCTAGGTCATGGGGGTGTCGTCCATGCAACACTTTCTTTTTCCAGTCTTCTAACTTTTGCTTATCTGGGTCTTCATTGCTAGTGTGTTGTGTATCTATTTGTTCGTGTAGGTTAAGTGGAGTGTAGCTGATGTCGTTCATAACTACTGCTTTATGAATTTTGCTTGTGTGTGATTTAGAGTGAAAGAATGTTCTTAGTTTGGCTATCTGCTTCCGCCAAAGATGATGGACGTCTATAAGGCCTCTCCCTCCGTATTGCCGTTTGATGGTCAGTCTTTCTGTTGCAGATTTAGGGTGTAGTTTATTGTGTTTAGTGAGTGTGGTGCGTGTTGTTCTCTCTATTTGTTGTATGTCAGTTTTGGACCATTTGATCACTCCAAATGAATATATTAGTATCGGGATTGCGTATTTGTTCCACGCTTTAATTAAATTTTTTCCGGAGAGTTGGGAGTTTAATGTGTATTTAATTGCTGAATGATCTAGTCCTTTGAGTTGTTTGTACCCTAAATATTTATATAAATCCGTTGGTTCCATTGCTGTGATTGTGTCTGTATTGTTAATAGGATAGTCACCCGGTTTTATTTTACCTCTTATTATATGTACTGTTTTGCATTTATCTAAACCAAATTGCATGTTGATGTCTTTACTAAATTCTGTCGTGATATCTATTAATTTTTTCATGTCTTTTTCAGACTTTGTATACAGTTTAATGTCGTCCATATAAATAAGATGTGAGATAATAGTTTCATCTGTGGTATGTTTAAGAGAATATCCGGCTTGGCTGCGATGTAGTAGATCGGACAGAGGATTCAGAGCGAGACAAAACCATAAAGGACTCAGACAATCTCCCTGATAAATACCCTTCTTTATGGAAATCTGCCGAGTTGTAATAGCGTTGTGTCGGTAATTTAATTGGAGTGTAGTTCTCCAACGGGACATGATATTCTGTAAGAAGTCTATTATTTTTGAATTTATTTTATATAGGTATTTGTAGTATTTGAATCAACCAGGAGTGCGAAATACTGTCGAATGCTTTTTTATAATCTATATATGTGCAATGTAGATTTCTATTTTTTGTGGTGGCATGTTTGTGGATTATTGAATCTATAACTAATTGCTCCTTACACCCCATATGGCCCCTTCTACATCCTTTTTGTTCCTCTGCTATTATATTGTGATTTTCGATGTGTTATTAATTTTTGTTGTGATTACTGACGTTAGGATCTTGTATATTGTAGGTAGGCATGTAATTATCCCACGGGAAGTTCCCGTGGGATAATTTCGTCCCGTCGGGAACGTACTACCTGGAATAAAAAGTATAGTTTGTCTTAATCCAGGTCATTATCTAGGTATTGTGTGCCAAATTTTATCCAAATCCGTTCAGCCTTTTTTTTTATTTTTTTATTACGTTTTCACTAACAAAAATCTCTCTATTAGTTAGGATTCCCTAAATTAAATAAAGTGTGCCCATTTTCTATTAATAGAGGACTATTTAGAACACTCTTTGTTTCCTTTGTACTTCGAAATTACTGGAAAAGTTATTTTAAGAAAAAAAAAAGATCACAGCCATTTTAATTTGAACTGACAAACCGGAGATTTATTATTATTAGAAGTAGGCAAGGGCGGCCTAAAATATAAAAGAGACGTTTCGTTTTCGTATGGGACTCCGGCCATAACATGTACACTTTATAATACCTGGAAAACGAACCCCTGAATACAATAAAGGCATTTTTTTTCATATCATTTTTTTTTTGTTGGAAACCATACTGGTTTAACTTACCGGTTACATCACTATACACTTTTTCACTGCGTGTCAACTAGGGACAGCAGGCTAAAGATTTGGGCCATCGGATCGCAGCAGCAGTCGATTAGTACTACTGGCCTTTTTCTTCACCAGTTTTTTTTAGGCCACTGACCTTTGTTGACGTTGGCAGTGTCACAGCTCAACTCTGGGCCGATGCCAGACTTTCGACAATGCTTATCCCAAAATAACTACGGTCGAAAGTTTATACGACATTTTTCTGTTGTAAAATGTTAAAGACTTGGACCGCAGTACATCAATCCAGAACATTACTTCAATAGGTATGAAACCGTTTGTAATTTTATTCATAACACTTTGTCACTTTAGCATAAACATAATTTAATTATTTTTAAACCTGAAAGTCGTTTTGGATGACCTGTCAATGAATTTTGTAAAAAGAACAGGGTTGGATCAAAAAACTCACGAATAAAGTTTAAAAAGTTTATTCAATAAAAAAGAAATGTATAAGAAGAACGTACATAACATCAATACACACGATAATGCAAATATATTGGAATAAACAAGACCACTCTTCAGGATGCATTCCGTAACTGTTTTAACTCAAACTTACCTACTTTATTCCTAAGATAGCGTTTCCTGCACTCCCCGCTCTATAAGTTCTATAAATAAGTCCCCGATGTTTAGACAATAGAGAATTTTATGGTCCCAACTCGATTTGTTCGTTTATGGATGAGGAATTCCATTAATACAAATATAAATTCCCCTTCTTATTTACACAATGAATAAGAACATTAGTTTCATCATAGAATATTAAAACAAATGACGGAAGTGATCCTCACAAACATATGCATTATAATATAAGTTTGACTAGAATCAAGTTACACTTTGGCAGCATAGTAATAGTACAACATATTTACACAATAACGCAAAAAATTACGCATAATATTTATATTAATTATATAAAAACCGCTATTTTATAACACGATGTACGTTAACTTCGTTAATCCTATAAGTCCGAGGCGAATACATAAAGTTTAAATACGTTTTTCACATAAAAATATTGCAAGCCGGTAATAAAAAATGTCGCGATAAAGATGATTTTTTCCGTCGATTATAAGATTAACAAGGCGTACTAATATAAACGTCACGATTCACATTCAGGGTGTAATTAAACTCAAGGTAACAGAATCAGTCAAGAGACGTCTAAAAGCTGAAACTGACGGTGTGTAATTATGCTAGTGATGCGACTCAAACCAAGTCTCTTGCTCGAATTAATCGGATGAGTTCATTGCAGCTCATGATCGACGAATTCCGTCGTTTTCGAAACCAATCGGGTGTAATAGCAGACTCCTTCGAGTATGAACAACTTCAGAAACTGACTCGATGCGGAATTATCTGGCAACGACCATTTATATGAAATTCCTATCTTTTCGAAAATAAGTTTGAAGATAATTTGTCCAAAGCATGACTTTATTTCGTAACGCCATTAAATGACGATTAAAATCAGCTGGTAAATTTAAGTATATCACCGATTTTATTTTGAACAAAACTCCATGCCTTCGTATAGAACAATTTTGTAAACAACTTCGAATGGCAAAACGTCATCCGAGCCGCACCACTTAGTCTTATTTTTGTAGAATACATTATATGGAAGACATGAACATAGTTACAGCTATTGGTCATTTGAGCACTGTTCAGTAAAGATTTGAGGAAGCTTTCCCACGACGGAAGATGTCGCGTGACAATCATTCGCTTGAAGCGTCATCGGCCGATGATGGTGGGTTCATCGGCCATGGCCAGCTCGTCTGTTGCTGCTTTGTCGCCTTTCCTTTTGCGGGAGTACCAGAGGAAAGAGGCAGCAGCGAAGAGGTTGACGAGAACCACGAACCAGGCCAAAAAGAAGCTGATGTTGTAACTGTGGACAAAGAGAAATTAGTGTGATGTTAACTGATAATAGATTTAAAAAATAAGAAATAAAGCCACGCTATGCTTAAAATGGCTGTACAAAATTCTACAATGGAATGCTTTCAACACGAAATGATAATGCTCGCATAAACAATGGACGATGTTAGCCGCACTTAACATGCATTGGTCCGATCGTATACAAACGTCTATCAAAGTAGTTAGTAATACGTCAAAAACATATCATTGTATACAGAACCAAATAGAATTTTGCAATAACACACGAATGGTGTTCATTCGAAGCCTATAGAATTTTGGAACTGATGTCAGAATGATGTTGAAAAGACAACCATCGTAACAATTGTTCACAGGAACTTTATATTAAATTACTTTTTATGAAGAACCGCACCGCTGCATCCGGTTAGACTGGAAGCCGACCCCAACATAGTTGGGAAAAGGCTAGGCAGATTGACTTTTGATGAAGAACAAGCTAAACAAAATAATTCAATAGACTCTAGTAACTATTGAAAGATTATTAAGATACTTAAACACACGAATGAACATATAATAATTAGGGGTCTTTAACAATATGGGATAATAAATGTAATACTTACTAATGGTAGGCCTTTTCAGGGTAGATAAATTTAACGTTTTTCTTTATATGATCTACTGAAGTCATCATTACTTGCACCACCACGAAAGTGCATGAGGCTGCAAAAAAGTATAGTATTAGTATGTAGTATTTCCATTCTCTGGAATTTTCAGTATCAGCCCGGAGCCCGGATCTAGATTTCAACCCAGTTGATGGCAATCCCCCGCGCGCCCCCTATTACATGGGACTCAAGCATAACTGGCGAAATTTCGGTAAACTATATTATTTTATTATTTACCTCTGCCTTACCCTGCAGGGAATACAAGCATGAAGATATGCTACTGGCCACAGAACATCATCAAAAAAAAAAAACCAAAAGAGTATAGGTATTATAATTGAGAATGTAGTCAGTTTGATGTTTTTTTTATAAGAGGAACAAAGATAATGATAACAAACTAACGCAATCTGGTAATATTTAATGCAAAACTTTATATACTACCAACAAAATATCGGTCACGGCAGCCAATGTCAATGGAAATTAGCCAGGAGATATTATATTGCACAAGAATGTATTTCATAGTCTGGCATAGATGGCAATCCGAGACAACCGGGGAGAGATCAGGCGCAGGACCAACGGCTTTACGTGCATTCGAGTGCCGAGTCACGTGGTCTCACACTACTAACTTCCAAACTCCAGGCTGCTACTTAGAAATGTTTAATGGAAAACCGCAATAAAAATTGCAAAACTGAAGATCTAAAAAGTCGTCTGTCGTTAAAATGGATATACTTACAATAATAAAAATGCTTTGTTACGTATTGTACACCACGAATAAATTGTATTAACTATTTATTACTGCACTGTAACAGTGCACTATTTTACTAAATTATAATACCGATGAGGCTAACCTACTTACTAAACAATAGCTCTTTCAGTGAATTTTTAGGTTATGATCGTATTTCTCAGTATTCCCACTAGATGAAGTAAAATTATTTCTAGCACTGCAATGTCAAGATCATAAGGATCAAACTAACATGCATTTCAATAATAGACGCCACAATTTTTGGTGGGCCTAACCTTCAAACAAAAAAAAACTATCTCCTTTGCAATACTAATAACAATATTTGTTTGAACAACCTATCTGATCCATATTTTAAAGTAAATCAATTAAGTGATCAAAAATATTCTGAAATACTTACTGCTTATGAAGTGTATGCCCGCGGCAAGACGCTTGAACATGTATCGAGGGTTGTGGAAAGTGTACACGGAGAAACCACAACCCATCGCCATGACGAACAGGCTGATGATACCGAACGATATCATGGTCCTTACGTAATCTAAGCAAAGAAAAATATGTTATGTAAGTCAATGCAATCAATACTTTAGATAAATTTATCAGTTTGAGTACAGTATATTATATCTGCCAGTAGAGGCACTTGAGTTTAAAAAGAATAAAACAAAGATTCCTAATTATTGAAGGATCAATCCAAAAAAGTCAGCAGGTGAGCCATAATAATATTTGCACATCATTATCTTCACATATGAAGTTACGCAACAGTATAGGTTATTTGACAAATCTTCGATCTTATACGCGTTTTAAGTGGGAAAAAAAAAAACAATATTACAAACACAGTATTACTTTTAACTTCATGGCATAGCGTGGAACATGCACGATTCAGATCTGGTTACAAAAGACTTTGCCTGCCTTTGTCACCTGATATTGGTTTCGAAATAGAAGCGATAAATCTAACGGGGTTGTATCGTTCTGCATTGTTTGGTTACTAAACCCGGGCATTTTAATCAAAAAGTTAGAAAAAAGTTGCCATGACGACGCAACGAAGATAATTTATGATAAATTGAACTTTATAGTTGTTTTATTGTGGGGGATCGATACCTTGCAATGGACTTTTATAGACTTTAGTTATTGTTAAGTCTTTTGCTTATAAACAATTTATTCAAAAGAGAAGAATACAAAAGAAAAATAACAATATACTTACTAGCAATATTTACATCATAAGCTAAGTCAAGTGGACGGCCGTGCTCCATGAGAGGCTGTGCCAAATAATTGGTGCATCCTGCAAAGAGAGTAGCAATTAATAACATTATCATTAACAACTGATAGCAGTTGGTACCAGGCCGCACGATATCCACGAAATGGGAGTGCTTAGGGTATGAAAATAAGTTTCAAAATCATTTCCGCTTACGAAAATCCTTTACCATTCTCTGCCGCGCCGTGCCACCTGGTAGTGCGATAGATGTTCATTTGAACATACAATTATTCATAAAAACAAATGATCTTTAATTAAAACATCTCGTAGAAATAATCGTATCTGTTGTCTCGACAGACTAAAAATCTCGCAGGTATTTTATTAAAGAAAAGAAAAACCAAAGATTGAAAAATGGACCAAAGCAATAACTGGCAAAACGATTTTCATCAAAAAGTAATTTCAATTTACAATCACTTGTACATTTCAGTGTAAAAGGAAAAGCAATTTAGCCCATTAAAAAATTGTGGAGTTTCATAAAAAGGATCTAAAAGCATTTAAGGGGCATATCAGCCGTATTTTGCGACAAGAGGCTGTAAGTATTGTTATCATCTTAACTTCTATCCGTTAGTTTGGATTAAACTCGAGAAAAACGTTACGTACCTACCTAACATGAAAATGGAAATTTTAAGTTTACTTGGAAAGCTCTTAGAGGTTTTACGCTGGCACTTGATGGTATTGCGATTCAAAAAAGCGAGAAGCGGTAGTATTCAGTACTAAAGTGAATTGACACTTAAGAGAAATCAATTTTGGTAATCCTAATCCTAAGGAGCGTTGGCAGATCAATAGCCAGGTGGGTGGGCGACCTACAGAAGTTCGTGGGGAAGACCTGGATGATACTCGCACAGACCAGGGAAGCATTGTACAAAAAGGAGGAGGCCATACTCAACAGTGGATGGAACAAGGCTGCCAATGATAATGATGAGAATGAATCCTAATTTTAACAGCCACGTGCGTACGATTCGTACAATTGACAAGCACGCATGCTTGTCAACCGTACTATAGAATATAATCTACTTTATAGGGTTTCGGACGAAGGTGATAAAACGACTCTGAATACGCCGTCTGTATGCCTGTCTATCTGTCCGGCTGTATCTTTTTACGGTATTGTGCTGGTGTCCGCAACTCCCCGTCCATGTGCCCATTTTTTGACGGTACGTCTCAACATATTTGCAAGCAAACCCATGGTAATACATAAGCACCGTGCTCAAAAGATTTATTGAAATACTTAACTTGGAAATCTGTTGCGTTAATTGGACAGAAATCAGCTTCTTTTGATTATTTTCTAAATTCGTTCGTTTATAAAACATCGCATTTTGTCGTCTGTGATTTTTTACGCCGATTTTGACGTTACTACTAGCCCACCACTGACTGTTCTAGTTTAAAGTTCACCAAATTCTAACTAAACATTTTACATGGTAAGCATCTAAAGCTATTTCACTAAGTAGGTCATTAACTGCTAGTGCGGTACCCGTGGATGTTTTACGTTGCCTACTACCGGACATTTGCTGCTTATCGCGCCCCTACCTATGGCTATGGGTGCCTGGTACAAGTTGCCGGATAAGCGGAGCTCGTACGCGGTTTATCGCAATGCGGCAAGAAATTTAATACCTGCGGAGTTTGCATTGACCGTAGAATATGTTTGGAACTATGTTGTGTCAAGTTTTCTCTTTTTATAGGTAATAATACTACTTATTTTTGATGTTTTGCTATCCTGCAGGGTCATTGCGTAACACAGTCACAATGGCAATGCCTATTTTGAAAGTTCAAGAACATAGTGGTTTTACGTTGTTGAGCAGATGAATTTTTCAAACATTAAGAAGCAATGAATTCATTTTAACCACTGTGGGGACGCTCTTGGCGTTCATCTCAACTGATGGTGAGTGATGATCAGGTCGAAGGTGGAAACGAGCTTCACCCGGAATCCTCAACCACACAGGAACTGGCTACCTCTTTTTGCGAAAACACAACAATGCTGTTAACATTGTCGTTATGGCGATAAACTTAGATAAGATGGTGGTAGCTAGCTAGGCGGATTCAGAACAAGCCCTAACAACAAACAAGCCGAGCAGAAAAGCAATTGGGGTACTGCAGTTACTCCCCGCATGTATCTATTTATTTAGTTTAAGAAACCCCTTCCAGTTTTAGTCCGAATGATTTTATCATTCACTTTCAAGGTGGATCGACGACGGTTTTTCAAACAAATAAAAGAAGGTAAAGCTAGCTTACTCTTTAATGAAAATTGGAAAAAATTCCCTCTTTGGGATTTTAAAAATTGAACTGGACAACGTATGTCGGGTCAAATAATATTCAAGTATTAACTGGCTTTGTTCAGACAAGTATTATTATAAACCTAACACGTGCAGCGTCTCGACTAGCTAAGTCTGAATAATTTATGAAACCAAAATAGAATTGATATATTCCTCAGTCATATTTGGCATTCAATTGTATCGATAACAAGTGTAGTGTAATTTTTTTTGGAGATTACTGACAAGGAAAACATCGTGGTACCTATAGTTGTAAATAATTTTAAACCGAAACATATTGTTTAAAACCCGTTTTTTTTTTAAACAGTCTGTAACCATGACCACGCGGGCCGTACATTAATAACGTACTTACCTATTACTTTTAAAATTAAGTTAGAAAGGCTAATTGAAATCATTCACCATCCTATGTGTTAATCCAGGTTATAAACTATCTGTTTGCCAAACATCCAAATCCATTCAGTAGTTTTTACGTGAAAGAGTAACTAACACACATCCATCCATCCATACTTACAAACTTTCGCGTTTATAATATTAGTTAGATTAGATGTGAGTCATATAACATGCTTAAACTACTTTTTTAGGATTAGACAGTTAGAAAACAATCTTGCTAAGTCATAATCAATAGGTTTGTACTAGGTTTTTACTCAGCCACTGCATATTTTTAGAATGTATTTTCTGGTAACTATGCATATAATATTGTATAGAGAAGTCGAGATTATTTCTAAAAAATATCAGGGAGTAAGTGTGGTCCTGATTACTTCGTGTGAAGCATCAGTGCATTCTATTTAAAAAAAAAACTTTTTGATCCGCTGAGTGGGGTTTAAAACGTTTTAAACCAAAAAGACGGTTGTGAACCAAATGGTTTAAAACGTTTAAAATACGTTTTGCATTTATAATCGTGAGAAAACCAGAGAGCCTAGACAAGTGACAATCGCTTCGAAAGCGTTTCGTATTTCTACAACGAATTTCAACAGGATTGACATGAGCTTTTCGATAGCTTATGTCAGTCCTATACATTTTTGACTTTTCCATCATCGTTATCGCTGATAGAATGTCACTTTGTCTAGAGCCTCTGGACTGAAATCCCCAACCCATCTTAAGCAAGCGTGGTCGTACCTTCTCTGTTTCAGAAGAGCCCTTTGCACTGCAGTGCGACAGTAATAGACTGGTATTACCGTAAGTTTAATTTCAATCAAACAAACGATTACTATTAAATTTTCCGTTTGATTTCTATTAGTTACGAGACAAGTAATTAATGTCAAAAGATTAGATCGCCGAGTTAAATGTTATGGCCAAGCCTCGCGTGATTTATATTATTTTGAGATAACCGTCTTCAGTTACATTAATCAACATTTTACGAGTTGTTTCTCCATCTACTAATCACATTTGTCATTCTTAAAACTCATTTAATAGTTTCAAAACTATTAAAGTTTTATTGGTCATTCAGATAGGTACCATTTGAGATAGTATCTCGTGGAAATCTGGCTTATGATAGTCATGATCGACCCTATAGATAATCTGAATCGTAAAATTGCATGTGTTAGTAATATTAATAAAACTACAATTACCATCCCGTCTGTCAACTGTGGTGTTTATATTGTAGATACAAGAACTTGAGAATTACCAGACTTTAATGGGCCGATGAGAAATGTATGGTGGTATATAAATCCTATTTCAGTAACAGTAAGTACTTATGTTTCTATGTGCCTTATCGCTTTGATCGACTGAGCAATTTATACAATTATCTAATGACTCACTGAATTACCCGAAGATTAATACCTACTAGTCATACTTATTTTAGTTGTAAAATCTTCCAAATGCCTCTCAATCAACTTTGCGTAGGTACTAATTATAATTTACTAGCTGCGCCCCGCGGTTTCACCCACGTAAGTCTCGATCCCGTGGGAATATCGGAATAAAACGTGTCTTGTCCTATACCAGGTCATGGTCTATCCCTGTGCCAAATTTTATCCAAATCCGATCAGCCGTTTTAGCATGAAAGCGTAACAAACAAACTCACTTTCGCATTTATAAATATTAGTTAAGATAGCTAGCCTATATTATTGTCCTATTGCAGGGCAAAGACCTCTTCTCATACAAAGAAGGCATGAGTATTGATAACCACACTTGCTTGAGTCCTCCACAACCCAGTTACTGGGTAATACGATACCCCTTGGTTGTCAGACTATCGGGTTTCTGACTACCCGTAACGACTGTCAAAGATTAACAAATGATAGCCGGGGTCAGCAGGTCCCGGTTGTCATTTGTTTCTATGCCTGTGTTTTCTGTGCCTCGGAAAGCACGTTAAGCTGCTGCTTAACGTGCTTTCCGAGGCACAGAGGGCTTTCGATATGTAATGGACGGTCGCGCACGGACCGACCTCGGCAAGCATTGCTTAAGGGGGATGCGCTAAGGTAGCCCGCGAAATCCAAATTTTCTTACGTTTTTTGCAATTTGCAGATCAGTATCAGGTTGTATGTTGATTAAAATATGATTCGCGATCGTAACGAATATGGCTTTACAGAATTATAAACATTAGAATCAGCAAAACAACTCTCTAAGTTCATATAAGTGTATTGAAAGACTTTCATGAAATCATTACATTCAGCCATTCATGAGATACTGACTTGCAAATGCAATAAACTTAAAAAAGTTTTAATTTCGCGGGCTACCCTGAAGCTTTCGCCTTAACCTCGAAGATGAACCCGTACGGCTGTTATTATTTAGCTACGTGCCTACCCCTCTTACCTACTTACGTAAAAATGTTCTGTCTTTCAAATAAAAAAACTATTCTAGTAAAAGATGCACGCAAGAACATCGTTTAACGACCAGTGGAACTCGGGCAACTCGTAAAGAAAGATAATTATGTTCTCGCTACGCAACTGCACAGATGTGTAGCTAAAGGTACCTATGTAGGTGTTAGACATCACCGTTCACAGCTCCGTACTGTTTCTCTTCCCACCAAACATTCTGCTTTACTTTATTTATTTACCCGACTCGAACTGTTGATATCCACGGATTTGGGCAGTTAGCGACTCCAAATAACCGATGTGGTATTTTTATCGCTGACTATAAATCTTATTGTGTGGGCAGTTACTGTTTACTCGTTGTGAAAATTTTGACGGTTTCCGCAGCTATGCGAGATTCTTGTAAAGTATTTTTTACGTTCGTTAATGTGAACACCTGGTTTAATGATTTAATAGTCACGCGGTTCATAGCTAACAGATACAATTTAGCACAAGAATAAACTGTTTGACATGAACTAAACAATCTTGGACGCTGGAAAATTGTTCAAAGTAGGTATCAGAATGAAAAACTGTGCTCGAAATAATACGTAAACAAAGAAAGTGGATAATAGAGAGTTCGTGACGTCACTTTATTATAGATTAAATTTATTCTCCATTCAATAAAACGTAGGACAAACAACGGTATAACGTTTTTTCAATGTATAGTCCAAGAAAATGGGCCTCCCTGATTTCTGAGTAGAATAAGATGGCTGAGTTTAAGCAAAAGCCTGGGTATTGTGTAAAGGTATTTACGGTTCATTATAGAGATTAAAGCAAAAAAAAAAATTGTAATTTGGAACAATGGCAGAGAAAAATAAAAACATTTCATTATTTTCAACTGAAATCTGTGAGCTTTAATATTATAAGATCATTCTCAGACGGGTTTAGTAGAACGGTAATGATTATTACAATCTTAACACGCGACATGAGGTCACTACCCGCGGCGCGCCTAAAACATTGTCAGTGTTAGGCTCGTAATACAACGAGCGCTTTTAATAAAACATGTTTTCCTCGTACGAAAGAAACTCTGGTGTTTGTTGGTAAAAAGAAAATAATTATGCATGAGTACGGATCTTCTTACTTATTATTTTTTCATAGAGGGTGATAAAAAGTGTAGAGTGTCCACCTCGGCAGCAACACTATTTTAAGCTCGAGTGACGTACTTTGGATCCGTCGCTGCGATCCCTCGCTCGCCCCCTATTACCTAGGGGGCGAGCCGTGAGCCTATTGCCCAAAGCTAGGCTAACTCCGGGCTATTAATGAGAAATTGCTCATGAATGATCAAAACCAAACAACACTTCGAATCGAATCTGGCAGAACCTAACTAATGCTCAGCAGTAGTGTTTGCGACCACTTAGATCACCGCGAGGCAAAATTGTATATAAGTACTTTTATTAAAGCATTTATTTAAGTACTTACAAAGATTGTTATAACTGCATTATGGGGTAATATATACTTACTAAAGTAATAAAGAAGACGCAGATAATACCTACAAATAAAACGTTTACGACCACAAAATTTACAATTCTCATAAAATATAATACGGAAAATAATGTTACCTACTCAAAATCTAACTAATAAATCACAATGAAGAAAAATATGGCCGACACGGGATGCCCGGTAGATGTGAAACATCGAAAAGAGCGGTGGCGAAGGCGGCATGAGATGATAAAAGAGCGTCATGACGTTTGCCGTCAGTCCATGACGGCATACGAGGTGGTCTGACCCCCACGGGCGGCGCGCCAATAGATATTTTACATTAAAATGCTGCACAAAAATAGCATCAAGATAAAAAGCAACCATAAATTCCTAGAAAATCGTCTGACACTATTAAGCACTAAATCACTGCGAGTGACCTTTACGACCTTAGTTCGATTCACTCTCCAACTTATTATTTTATTTTTATCAGCAGTCATAAATTTTAGTAGTTTAAACAATAATGTCAAAATTCCATAATTGTGAATATAGATATCTACCTCTCTCCAAATGCATGCAACTGAACTAAATCCTCGGTCACTAACATTCAATTTAATTTGAAAGCATGTTAAGCCGTTGGTCCCGCCTGTCATTCGTAGATCTTTCGACAGCCTTTACAAAACAGAAGCATGAAAGTCTGATAACCAGTCTTTACTAAGGGGTATCGTGTTACCCAGGATTTGGGTTGTGGAGATATAAAATACTGGTATTCAGCTGCATCTGGATAGACTGGAAGCCGATCTAACGCTGTGAGTAGATGATGATGATGTATCTAGGCACAACTCGTCCTTTTACCTTGCCTAATAAGGGTGTCCTACACTACGTTCGCCGAAACGCGATCTGTTCAAAATGACTCGTCTTCCTCACCTGTCATCTTTTCATTGTTTTCATCATCAATTTAGTTTAGTAGCTCCTAAGTAAACGTCTACTGCAAATAACTATGAGCATGTCGCTAGTAAATACCGGTAGGTATTACAAAAAGTCATCAAGTATCTACATCGCTATGATAAATCAATCCGTCGGACTTAGCCTCTTAACGAAAAATTTTACTTCAAAAAACAGTTAATAAATCACTGTATTGTTGTTTTAGATCAATATTTTAAACAAAAGTCTGCTTTTGAATGACGAAACACGCTTGTTTGTAGTCACGTACACTTTAAATGCAATCGTTTTCTACTGTGAATAAATCGAAGTATGTTACCTATAAGTACTACCTACATAATATATTAGTGTTCTAGTTGGCACTGCAATTATAGGAGGTGTGTTGCTAGCCAGCGTTTTAGTTGTGTACCCTTTCCCCTTTGACAGGTCTTAGGTGAACAAAAGATTTAGCGCCATTATCAGTGACACGTACCTTGTTGAGGAAGGTTACTGATCAAAGCAAGCCAAACATTGTGCAGGAGGTGGAAAACCGGGAATTGTGGTGCAACTTGGGAGAAGCCTACGTTCGGCAGCTGGGGACTGCAATAGGGTATGTTGGTTATGCGTTCTCATGGTAGACTTGAAGATGCATACTCATAA
This sequence comes from Lithophane ornitopus, assembly GCA_948473465.1. Classification (NCBI taxonomy): domain Eukaryota; kingdom Metazoa; phylum Arthropoda; class Insecta; order Lepidoptera; family Noctuidae; genus Lithophane; species Lithophane ornitopus. Next base: position 10,689,983 of record OX419622.1, on the reverse strand, counting down.
TTTGGCTCTTGAGTCACACCGATATAACTTTGTACCTTCTATAAGAATGAAAAAGTTGCCTAGCTTGAGAGTCATTTTGCAAGTTTATTTAATTATAGACGTATTACAAATGCTAAAATTTTTAGTCTTTAGGGCTCCCACACATAACTGCGAATTCGCAATGCATCGCAAAAATCTGTTATACGATAGTCTAATATTATGTGTTATTTAATTTGATAAATTATGACAACATGTTGAAACCTGCTAGGTGTGCCAAATTCTTTACGACTAGGTACGTCGCCAGAGATTTTATAACTCAATACAACGTTTTGTCTAACTACTATTTTCTGGCTGCTTTTAACGCTCGGCCTTGAAATGTTTATCGTATAATGATATGAGCACACCACCAGTAGGTTCTAATAGTATTTTTAATAATCACTTTTTTGTTAATTAATTAGATGTTTCATCCAGTGCTGAGTTTTGTGAAACAATTTTCACAAAACTCGCTCCGTGCGGAGATGAGAAAACCAAACAACACTTCCTTATTAATACATACTAGCTTCCGCCAGCGGCTTTGCTCGCGTGATATCTTTATAAATTTAAGCCTATGTTACTCATCTATATCTATATCTATACATATAATAAATCTGTAGACGAGGCGTTTCTGTACAATCAAAAAAAAAAACAAAAACGTAGGTGGAGTGTCCAAGAATAACCAACAGATGCCATTTCTACCATTTTTGGAATTTTTGTCTGTTTGTCTGTTCGTTTGTTTGATTGTTCCAGTATCACGTAAAAAGTACGAAATCAATATGGTTAACTTATAAACTCAAATATTGTGTGTAACTCGATGTTTCATTTAGTCTTTGTTTCATCGCAATCGCTTCAAAATATCAAAAGATATAAGAGTTTAAAGTATTCGAGAAGAAATTTTCATTAGGTACGTAATGTAGATACACGTAACGACATCTATTGACGTAAAATGACACTAGCGTAAAATCAGGTAGGTTTGTGAGAACGTGTGTAACACACGATTATAATCATCATATGTTCACATACTTCGCGCGGAAACATAACGCGATACATTGTGAATTTACCCAATCTAAAGTTTGGTTAATTCAGGTTTTCCAAATCCATTGTTTGGTAGTAGTGCCATAGGTGGCGCTATCTATCTTTTAAATCATGATACAAATTAATCATGAAAAAATGGTGATAAATTTTAATTTCTTAAAAATTGTAGATTGTTGCATCGAGCAAAAAGTGAGTAATTAATGCGCTTACTAAATTAACACGAGTGCATTACTTACTCACTTTAGCAAGGTACGTAATCTACTTTTCTTTCAACTACCAATGTACCTGCTGCGATAAAATATACCTGCTCAAGGTTAACTCAACTCAATCCAAATCAAGTTAGGTCAAGTAAGGTCAAGTCAGGTCAAGTCAAGTCAAGTCAAGTCAAGTCAGGAACCCTAAAAACAGTCTTTTCTACATAGCTTACAGAGTGTTCGAACGTTTTCCCATATATTTTGACAGTATCACTTCGTGCTCGATAGATGGCGTTGTTCATTTAACGTCATTTTCTGAATCGCGGTGTTAAGAGTCTCCGTAGAAGAATGACTTTCGCCGAATTCATAATTATCGAATATTTGGCTCATTTTGAATTGAACACATAATCCATACTAATCGATGCTTAAAAGTATAAATTCGATCGTAACTCTCTCTGTCTGCCCGTCTGTAATTCTGTATGTTACCTTTTCACGCCTGATCCACTGAACGGATCTCGATAAAATTTGGTAAAGAGATAGATGGCATCCCGGGGAAGAACATAGGCAATTATTTTCTCAAAAACAAATTTAAGGGGGGGGGGGGATAAAGGGGATGAAAGTTTTTATGGGAAACCTATCATTTTTAGAGTTCCGTAGTCAACAAGGAAGCTTTATAGTTTCGCCATGTCTGTCCGCGACTTAGCTCAAAAACTTTTAATCGACCAACTTACATGTGCAGTTGCAAAAACCCAAACATTCTATATGCGAGAACAAGTTTTTTAACTACAATGTTAACACTTTGAGGGACAGTAAACGCCCATAGACGTAATAACAATAAAACTTTGCGAAAGTTTGTTTGATAAAATAATTCATCCCAACTACGGAACCCTTCATTGTGCATGGTTCGACACGCACTTGGCCGGTTTTTTTTTTAAGTTAGGGCTGTGAAAATTTATGCTTTTTGTAACTAACAAAGAGTTACGTTTTTCTAAAATCATCCCTCATGAGGGTAAAAACCCTTCTTTGCCCTCTTGATTTTAAAATTCACATGTAAGTACTTATTATTGACATTTTTTCGGGACTCTCTTCAAGAGCGTTAAGGGATTGAGAATATAGTCATAGTCCGTATCTTGAGAATCTGTCCACTCAATCAAAAGTTATTACTACTTGGCTCTTGGCTTGGAACGAAGAATTTGAGTTTACCAGTGAGTACTTACTCGATAGATGGCGTTGTGCAAATGATGCGATTTTCTTAAGGGGGATGCACCGGTAGCCCGCGAAATTCAAATCTTAAGTTTTTTGCAATTTGCAAGTCAGTGTCAGACAGGTTGTATGTTGAAATGAAATGAAATGAAATTGTTTATTCTGTAAATAGGTTATTGGAATCACTTTTACACGTCGTAATAATATCAAAAAAAATTAAAATTAAGCTAAATGAGGTCGGCGTTTCCTATCTGACTACTCTGAGAAGAAAGGCCGAACAAACTCACAGTCTCTTTTAAAGTCCGGACATACCTAGGTCAGATATTGGCATATTGGTCAGGTCCCATGAGGACCATGTAGATTAGAGTCTGAAATGGTCTTTTGAGGAATAAACCACACAGATTTGAGTGAACCTGTCCTGTCACTGCAAGCATTTGTCAGTAATAGTGGAGCTCAGCTCAGAACTTAAGGAGCTCAACGACTCGACGAACAATACCAAAGAAAGGACATTTGTGTAGGCCGCATAAAGTTCTCAAATTGCCAGACCATTGTTAAAACTAACTGAGAACGAAAAAATATAAGAATAAAAAGAAAATAAACATCCACATAGTCCTCACATTCACAATAATACAATACTTTACAAAGTAATCATGTCATTTTGTCAATATCCTACATATAATATTCAATAATGTGAATTTGTATATAAAACTGGTAGGTATATTTTGATGATTTTCCATAGTACTTATTCAAAATGTCACAATGCCAAAATGACAAAATGTTAGCAGAGCGAGCAGCTCAATCCCATGCTTTTTGTCTTCTAAATAATCTGAAATTGTATAGTAACCTTTTTTACAAAGTTTGGTTTTAATACAGCTTTTAAATCGTTTAATGGGTAAGTTTCGAATGTCAATATGATTAAAATATGATTCGCGATCATAGCAAATAGTAGCTTTACAGAATAATAACCATTAGATACAGGAATACAACTCCTGCAATATTAGTTAGATTAGATAAATAAATATTTGATACAACTGCGACTCATTATTTAGATCAACATAAAACTTGATACTGACCTGTAAAAAGCAAAAAACATAAGAAAATTTGAATTTCGCAGGCTCCCCCAAAGCTTTCGCCTTAGTTTCCATCGTCCATAGGTACAATAAGCCATAGTTTTTTCATTAATCTTTATACATTATTTTTTCATTATTCTTTCCGACAGTTTCATACTGCTGTCCATACTATCCACACTATCACCACAATATAGATATGGACTACCACTAATATATAAAGTTACTGGCTGTCTCATGTCTGTTACTTTTACGCCGTAACGCCTAGGTCGCCTAGACAGACCACGTGGGTTATGGGACATAGGATACTTTTATCCCGGTAGCACATTCCCGTGGGATAATTTCCGACATCCACGCGGGCGAAGCCGCGGGCAAAAGCTAGTTGATAATAAAGCATTCTTACCTAGTGAAAGATTTTTTTAAATCGGTCCTGTAATTTATAAGTTTATTTATTACAAACAAAAATACAAATGTTTTTTCTCTTTATAATAGTATTAGTGTAGACAAGCCGTGCGCACGACAAACGCAAACTTTCATCCCATATTGTTCCGTAATGTTGTCTTTTTTATATTTCACGTAGGTAAGACTGTTTTGCATAAAATAATCTTGACTTTGTCGAATTATTTTGAGTGAAAATGAAAAAATAATTATTGAAAACTAACTGCCAATTAATTATTTGACATGGTCTCATTATTACCCTAGAGCACGAGTCACCAAATGGCGAACCGCAGTCCGAATCCGGAGATATGGGATATTAAAAATACCTTTTACAAAAAAAAAACTGACTTCCAAAAAAACACTAAAAACGTGAAAAATTACTTTAATTTCGGAAGTCGGTGTTTTTGCTTTTCAATTTTCGTGTTTTGCCACCGACTTCCGAAATTAAAGTTATTTTTCACGTTTTTAGTGTTTTTTTGGAAGTCAGTTTTTTTTTTTGTAAAACGTTTTTATTTTTCACTTTTTAGTTGTGGTACCTACTCCACACAAATTCGAATACCACTACCTGGTATGTAAATAACAGTGAAGGAGTCAAACAATATATCGCCTACATACATTAAGTGGGAAAAATACATAATTATTGAAGCTAACTCAAAAACTACGCAAGCAAACTTAATACAATTTATATGGGACCACCTCTGAAGCATGACCTACCAAACAAAAAAAGAATCATCAAAATCGATTCATAATTGGCGAAGTAATCGCGTATCATACACACAAAAAAAAACATACAGACGAATTGAGAACCTCCTCCTATTTGAAGAAGTCGGTTAAAAAGAACAATGTTTTTAAGGAACTCTTATAAAAAATATCATGCTACTAAACCCAGCGGTTTAAGGTGTGGGTTGTCTGTTAGTGAATGAATGAATTTAAGATTTATTATTGCTCTCGACTAACCTCCATAAATATAATTCATATATTTATAGTCTCACAATAATATATCTCATTCCTATCTACAAATAACTGTGGTATTAAATTCTTGTGTCCGATGACATACCCTGGCGCAGTAATAGATGATTCAGTACAAGGCATAATAAAGCCACAATATTATATGTCTGAAGAATATTGTTGACGTGACATGTATTCCTAATGTTATTAAGACAAATTTACAAAGCGCAATTTAAATGTCTGCGGCATACCCTAACTCGAAGCAATTTAAAAGTTGCACCCTCTAGTCAATGTTTATACGATTCAAGTCATGCAGTTTCTTAAATTTTACTGAAGCCTCCTGAATAGTGACAATAATCCTATCCTTACTATACGAAAGTGAGTTTATGTGTTTGTTACGCTTTCACGCTAAAACGGCTGAACCGATTTGGGTGAAATTTGGCACATGGGTAGACCATAACCTGGAGAAGCTTAGAGGATACCTTATATTCCGATATTACCACGGGATCGAGGCTTATGCGGGTGAAACCGCGGGGCGTAGTTAGTATAATTAAAATCCAAGAATTAAAAACCCAACGTAGGTACCGAAATTGGGTCCTGGTTCTCTCTGAAAGGAATACAGAAAAACGATGTGCTTTTATAAAAGTTATGGATGAGAAGTCCATTTTTATAATAGTTTTGTTTACTCCAAAGTCAAACGTGAAGAAGATAAACTTCTCAGTCAATGTTAAGCAGAAGGTAGATAAAGTAACTAATAGATAAGCAGTGGAATAGAATAAACTGAGAGTTTTATCTTTGTAGGTATTTTAAGAAAACGAGCCGAGATACAGCGAGCACGAAACGACTGTTATTTAAAAAAGTAATTGCTATGTAAGTGGTTATTCGTACGAACGAAGTGCTCCAACACAAATTGTGAAGAGAAAACCGTGGAACTAACGACAGATTTGTAGGTGTTAATAATAGGTAAACACATTGTGAGCGATTAACTGCTTGCGTCTGGGCCAACGCGTTGAATTTACGAGGAAACACTACAGCGCGCGTCATTTTAGCCAAATGTATGGTTTTGCACACCATTCAACGGTTGATGGCATGACGCAGAATATTATTAGTTTGGGAACATATGGTAGCTTTGGAAATGGGCTGGTTTTAATGTTGTGATGAGTCCCCAACACTTATTCAGAATTATTACTATCATAGGTATATAATCCGAGGCACTAGTCCGAACGCGCGAAGTAACCGTAACGTAAATTCTAACTTTTTGAATCGAAAACGGATATAGTTACTACGTAAAATATTATGTAGGGAACAAGTATTTTCAATTTAAAAATTGTTAGAATTTACGTTACGTTTAGGTACAGTCATAAATGAATAAAATACACCGACCCCAGCGTGGTTTAACCAGACTCGATAAATCGAATGAACCCCAAGATTTGCACTAGCTCCTGGAGCCTCATGCTTCATGGGGCTACAGAGGCCATTGCATATCAAGGAGTAGACCGGGGGGCGCGGTAATGGTAGGAAAGACCGTGCCAGACGATCCTGACGGATAAGGAAGGATTTGCGAGCCATACCGAATATGCATGCTTGAGGCCTACACAAGGATGCATATCCGGTGTGGAGAGTCGGATGGACTAGTGAAGAGTCATGTGATTTATCTATGGATGCATCTTTTTACGACGTCGCCGCCGGTTGGCTCCGTTCTATCTTCACCGGTGAATCCTTTGGCGAAGTTATGTTGCATTCTCGGCTCTTTGCTATCTCACTGCTGTGCCCCAAAAATATATTGTACACGGACAAGGAACCATTTTATTGTCTGCAACCATTTGTTCCATAACACTATGCGTAGCGTGGTCGTGGGTCGCAGTGGACGATTCCGTCTACATTTTCATAAAAGCGAAGCTAATTTAATGTAGTAGCTTAGCCGTGGGCTGCTGTGGAGTAGCGCCTAAGTGTGGAGACATTTTTGTATACTGGGTACCTACGTTAGTGTGAGTTTCGCAATGATAGCGTATCTAAATCTAAAGGTACAATTGAGGTTGAGCTACAGGCCTAGTCTTGCGTATAATGTGATATCATTTTCATTGATTGGCAAGGACACTACCAGCCGCACTACCAGTAGTGTCGTTTACAAAAACGGCACTACCAAGCCTAGGATATTTTGGTTGCAGCGTTATATATTCTCGATTTTCTATAACTACCTTCCATAATAGAGAGAGCATCCTTACATATTATAAAACAAAGTCCTCCGCCGCGTCTGTCTGTCTGTCGTCCTGTACGCAATAAACTCAAAAACGACTGCACCGATTTTCACGCGGTTTTCACCAATGGATAGAGTGGTTCTCGAGTAAGGTTTAAGTATATAATAACCGATATCCACGCGGGCGAAGTCGCGGGCATCAGCTAGTTTATTATAAAACGAGATGTACCTACCTATTGTAGTACCTATACTTGTAAAAAAAGTCAAAGAAAAACTAATATTGAAAGATGAAGGATAGCACCATTAGTGTGCAAACTTGTTAGCCCTCATGTACTTTTGTAATTCTTATAAAAAACCTTACCTGTCTCCCTATGGTCAATGGTCTATCTTTGGAGACTTCCTTATAGTTTCTGACACGACATGATTTTTTCAGTTCATAGGTACCTACGAATTTTCTTCATTAGGTACCTGTTTCTGTGTACTTCGCTTTCTTTCCATCTTGTCCTCATTTATGTAGGTACCTACTTATGAATAATGAACTTCATTTGTTCTTTTTGTTGTTATAATAATCCTGTGTAGGTAGTTAATGTTTGTAAGTATAGATTATTTTGATTGGCGGAATCTATTTATATAATATATTAATAAAACACACCGAGGTGCTTGTGGCTAAGTAATAAAAGCCGCACGGGTCGATCCATCAGGCTAAGCTACGCTTGCCAGGGTCGGTCCGTGGATGGGTGACCATAATTACATATCGAGACTTCTCCCTGCCTCAGAAAGTACGTTAAGCCGTTGATCCCGGCTATCATTCATGGATCTTTGACAGTCGTTACGGGTCGTCAGAAGCCCGAAAGTCTGACAACCAGTCTTACCAAGGGGTATCATAATTACCAAGTTACTGGGTTGTGGAGGTCAGATAGGCAGTTGATCCATGTAAAATACTGGTATTTAGCTGCATCCGGTTATTTATTTATTTATTTATTAGGGACAAAAAACAGTTACATGCTACAAAATACAGAGAAATAATTAAACTAAGATTAACAAACATGTAACCCACATCATTGTCCACGTTTTAACTAAAGATTAAACTGGGTTAGACTGGATGCCGACCCAACATAGTTGGGAAAAGGCTAAGCAGACTGATTTAGATTGATTAATAAAACTCACCGCTTCCTATGGATATTATGTCATCGTTGCTGATACGTATTGCCATCCCAGAGACGAAGCCGAAACGTCTCATGGACCTGGTAACTCCGAGCCTTCAGATAGGAACACAACAACGCTGCTGTTGCAGAAATAGGTCAATCAATCTGCCTAGCGTTTTCCGAACTATGTTGGGGTCGGTTTCCAGTCTAACCAGATGCAGCTGAATACCAGTATTTTACATGGAGCGACTGCCTATCTGCCCTCCACAACCCAGTAACTAGACAATACGATACCCCTTGGTAAGACTGGTTGTCAGACTTTCGAGCTTCTGACGACCCGTAACGACTTTCAAAGATCCACGAATGACAGCCGGGACCAACGGCTTAGCGTGCTTTCCGAGCCACGGAGGAGTCTTGGTATGTAAATATGGTCACCTATCCGCAGACCAACTCCGGCAAGCGTAGCTTAACCTGATGGATCGACCCGTGCGGCTGTTATTACTTCGTCACGATCTCCTGTTACGGAAATAGGTACGGTCATTCATCCTTTCTAATTTATCTTTGTCAGCAAAACTCGTAAACATGCCAAAGTTTCACAGAACCCAACAAGAAATAGCTCTTAAACTCTCAAAACTTTTATCTGAAATAATTTGCGATGACGTAATTAAAATTGATAGGCCCGTTGACTTGATCCGCAGTCCGAGACATCGAGGCAAATATCTCCCTTTTTTTGTTACATTTGTTAAATTTAAATATAGGTTCTACCAATCAAAATATAAACATAGACGAATTTATGAAGTCATTAGTCATATTACGTAGGTACACAAATGAGGAGAAGATTAAAGGAAAGAGAAAGCTGATGAAAAATATTATATTAACTAAAAAAAAAACATGAATTAGGAATAGGAACTATGTGATGAAACGCAGTCTAGAAAAAGTCAAGTTCCTCGTTTACACTTTAGCATCAACCTTCTGTCTGTCAAACTGTGAGAATTAATTGAAGATTAAAATGTTTAGTGGTTCTTAACTAAGAAAAGAAAACAACGTTGTTGTAAAGTAAACCAGCGGGAACTAATGGACAAACTGAGTGAGTAAACCCAGAAGGTGTCAGGGAAAAATAAACAAACACGAGTTTCCTTTAGAACGGTGTAAAAATTCACGAGAGATTTTCAAACACTGCTTTCAGCCGCTGCCAACCGCAGATAATAATTCCTCGCGACTTTTTGCCGAATTTTCAACATGGCGTCGCATTGTTTAGGAATGGATAGCTATTTTCGCATCAGCTAACGTTGATAAAAAGCCTCGAGTCTTAAAACGAATGCGAACTAGGTGTTTATGTTAAAACTGTTGTGGTTAATTTTGATCTAATAAAACGGTCTATTGTTTGATTTGCTAATGCACATTGGAGTAAATTATTATTTCTAAACGATTTGAAATGCCGGTAACGATAGGAACTTCCTGCGGAATTTTAACAACAATACAACAATGGGAACAGAGTATCTACCTAGGTACCTCTCTTATTTCATTGACATTGTTACAATGAAATTTTTTATTATTTATTATTACTAATAATCTAACTAATATTATAAACGCGAAAGTTTGTAAGTATGGATGGATAGATGTTTGTTATTCTTTCACGTAAAAACTACTGAAAGGATTTGGATGAAAAAAAAAAAAAAAAACCCCGATATTCCCACGGGATCGAGACTTACGCGGGTAAAACTGCGGGGCGCAGCTAGTAGTTTTATAAAGAGGAAAGATTTTTTTGTTTGTTTGTACCTACCATATAGGCTCCGAAACTACTGGACCGATTTTAACCATTTTATCACCAATAGAAAGATATTATGTAATCAGGAAGTAAAAGGCTATAATTTTATTTTCCAAAAATTAAAAATTAGATCCTTATGAAAATTGCAATTTTATAACCCAAAGTAGCAAAACTATGCCTATAAAATTCGTTATTTGGCGTGCGCTGGGAATACTATCGATAATACATAAAAAATATGTACTACATGATTAAAGTACTCATTATTACCTACGCGCGAGGGAATAGGTACTTATATTTAATACCATAGTTATGTCACAATAGCAGCTTTTGTGTTCTAAAATTTAATAAGATCGCCGGTAGAAACAAAAGTTACTTACGTTTGTATCATAGTATTAAATCTTATTTGAATAAATAGTTTATCATCAAGAGTATTTATACAGCAGTAAAATACTTTTTAATTCATTCGAATCGGACATTTCATTTCGAGATTATCACGTTTATAATAAAAATGCAATACGCGAACCGTTCGACGCCGCGCCGCCGCGACTTTCCCTACTCTAGAGAGGATGAAATTGGCACATGGGTAGACCATAACCTGGAATAGGACATAGGATACGTTTTATCTCCATATTCCAAAGGGAACAAAACGACCTACGTGGGTGAAACCCACGTAGGTCGTTTTGATTTTGATTGATTTGCCGCGGGACACAGCTAGTAGAATAAATAAAAATAAAATTAATGAAGCTACTATAATTTTCGTAAACGATGTTTAAAATAAAGAAACAGTAAACACGCACGACAGAGACTAGTCCATACGACGCCAACTACTTACTAGCTACTTACATACGATGAAATCTCTGTAGTGTGGTATGACTCATGATCGACGTCTTTCAAAAATTTCATTGTCTTTATAAAACATTTATATCATACCAGGTTTTGAGCGAATAAATAGAACTTACTAAAAAAAAAGATTTGTTTATCGTTTATTTTGCGCATGTAGTGGCTCCAATTCATGAAAAGGAAATTGGTCTTTATTTATACGTACTTAAGGTTTTAAGTGTAAGGCTTGTCGACTCTGAAATGACGCGCCCCATTACCGCATTTTACGCACACGGTAATGCTAATTCTTACTTTAGATACTATAAACATCCACTTACTTGTAAGAAACATGCCTGTCAACCCGGTTATATTCATGGGTGCTTCCTTCGCTGAGACAGTCTTATTTGGCTGAAAGACGTATCGACACATCTCCCATACTCCGGTATTGCTGGACATAAAATACCGGCCAGTGGGCAAGTAAATACCTGGAACCAAAGAGCATAGTTAAGAAGGGAACAATCGGCCGTGTTAATGACTCCACGCGATCGTTTGGCGCTATTCCAAGCAGTTAGCAAGTAGTAATTAATATAGATCAAAAACAAAATTCACTGTTCATAGGTGCCAAGTTGTTTTACGGCGATTAGTGAATTGGTTCGAAATGTTGTAGGCAGCGTGTAATTCGATTTTTTTTTGAGCTGCATCCGTTTTACGATAAATGTTTGTTTCGCAACTTCCGTTTCTGTTATTGTTGGTTGAGCTGTAACCATACATAACTTAACACCACGCCTGTAATCCCCGAAGGGTAAGGTAAGGCACAGACACGAGAAAAAATATGTATACACTTAGCAAAATTCAATAACCATGTTTTCGTGCAATAATGATTGCAACTTTGAAATAATACCTATTATATAATAATATGGGTTCCAAAATACTATGTTCGTTATAACATAAAATTACAATCAATTACAGTAGAAGAAAATCACTTTTAAAAGGTGATAAGTGTATACATATTGGTGCTCGTGACTGTACCGCACTCACATAATTGCCAGTTATGTTTAAGTCCCATCTTTTAGGGGGCGAATCTATTGCCATCAACCGGGCGCAAATTCAAACTCCGTGTTGCTAGTAAGAAAATTCTGATGGAAAAATCCAATAACACGTTGCCCAACCTGGGAATCTAACCCAGGATCTTAAGCTCAGCGGTAGTAGCGCTTGCGACAAACACACCAACAAGGCAGTCTGACGAGCTGTAACGTGCCGGTAAAACTGTTTTAGTCATTTGTGTAGGTACAGTCGAACAAGCTATTTGGTATACAGGCAAAATATATTCATTTTCCGCTACACTGCTAAAATTCGTTTTGATTGAGGAAATAGGGTCGGTCTTTTCTCCATACAAAAATTCATAGTTTGAGGTTCGGCTCTCCTTTATTTCGTCCTCCAATATTTGACCAATTTGAAAGATATTTTATAAATTAAATAAGAAGGATATTTTTACCCTGCTTTTACCCTATGTTTTTCTTTTTTCATGAATAGTTTTATTTCTAAGTGTTTATACTTGTAATTAGTCTTTGTACAATAGGCCTGTGATGACAGCGATCTAAACAGGTAATTTTGAGCATTTTCTGAGGGTTCTAGTGCTTCTACAGATAATGTATCATTAAAACGGAAAACATAGAAGCATAGAATTAGTTGATATTTAATTACTGTAAAAAAATCATTCTCTAAGGTCATACACCAGAGAGAAAACAGGCGAGAGCATTTGTATGGAGAGGGGACCGACCCTATTTCCTATTAACTTTTGAGTTTATGGCTTAGGAGAGTGACGTAAAAGGATTGTTGACTAAGAAAAACACTCACAAAATTGTTTAAAGTAGTTGAAAGTTATCTGCCTGTATACTAAATAGCTTGTTCGACTGTACATGTGCCCGAAACCCGTGTTTTTATAGTAGGTACTTTATAGCAATCAAGCAGGCTGCCAACCAGGTGTAGGTAAGTGGTTGCTGCCACCTATCAGCATCGGCAATAATAGGAAAGTTGCAGGTGCGTTAGAAGCGCGGCCTCATCTAGAAGTATTGTATCGGACTCAACACAATGTGGCCGCATCAGCGCAAAAGACATGTAAGATGGGAGAGGGACGGACGTTGGAACCCGTGGCACGCACGCACCAATGGACTTTGCTACGCCAAACACATGTGTACGGAGAAAATTTTGTTAAAATGAAAATAGCCTGTACGGGTGGGCAAAAGGTGATAGAGGTATGTCTCTGGGCAACCTCGTTAACTGTCAAATAATTATGTTTAACACCGCATGAGTTATTATCAAAAACCTAGGTACTTCTAGTCATTACGAGAGAAGAAGGAGAAAAAAACCATTCCATGCCACTGACCTCAATTAAATCTAATTTTCTCAATAATTAACAGACGAGTCTGTCATAAAGAATAGAGATCTATCATATAGAACCCATTCGTATAAAGGACGGTTTAGTTAGACGAAACCAGCGCATGCGCATTCTATCCCCACTTTACCAAATTCTTTTTGTGTAAATAGCTTAGACCTTATCCTAAAAGGGATAAAGCTAGGGTTACCATCCGACCGGACATGTCCGGCTTTTCGGCCCCAGTCAGGCAATGTAATTTTTTTTAAATATGAGTTCAATGAGTACTGAAAAAAGAAGAAACTTGATTACAAAGTAAAATGCCCGGACTTTTTTGCATTTTCCGCAAGACATTTTTCATAATAAGTAAGATAAAAATAAAGACCAATTCAAACCAAATGACATGATTGCTATTACAACTGTAACATTAGGTCTTTACCTATGAAATTGCCGTTCTGCAGTACTGGCCATTTCAAATCAAAATAATTTTTGTTTGGCTAAGAATTCTAATTTCAAATTAATTTTATTTTAAAAACATGGTTTTTTTTTTCCAAAAGTAGTAATTTCTTTATTGATTAGTGTTACATTTTCATCGCATTTCAATCTTTTTCGTCATCATGGATACGTTAAAAATTCGAGTAATTATGGAATATGAGTACCGTCGTGGCAGCAACGCGGCACAAGTGGCACGCAACATCAACGACGTTTACGGAGCTAACACTACAAACCAACGCACCCCTGTTATTGGTTTGCTCGCTTCCGTTCTGGAAATTTCGACCTGAAAAATGAACCTCGCGGTCGTCCGAAGACTTTGGTCGACAATGACGAATTAAAGGCGATTGTGGAAGCTGATGATACACAATCTACGGCTGAATTAGCAGCAGCTTTCGACGTTAGCGTCAAAACAATATTGGTCCATTTGCGTCAAATTGGCAAGGTAAAAAAGCTTGACAAATGGGTGCCCCACGAACTCAATGATCGCCAGCGCGAAGTACGCGTCGAGACGTGCCTTGCACTGCTCAACAGACACACAAATGAAGGAATTTTGAACCGCATTGTTACCTGCGATGAAAAATGGATTCTGTTTGATAACCGCAAGCGCTCAGCAAGTTGGTTGGATCCTGGTTCAGCACCTAAACAATGCCCTAAACGAAAACTTACCCCTAGAAAAGTGATGGTCACTGTTTGGTGGTCTGGCGCCGGTGTGATTCATCACAGCTTCTTACCAAACGGGGTGAGCATTACTGCAGATGTGTACTGTGAAGAACTGAACACAATGATGGAGAAGCTGGCGCATCTCCAACCAGCATTGGTCAATCGCTCGTCTCCGCTGCTCCTGCACGACAACGCGCGACCTCATACTGCACAGCAGACGGTCTCCAAGTTGCAAGAACTGGGGTTGGAAGCTCTCCGTCATCCGCCCTACTCACCAGACCTTGCGCCTACAGACTACTACTTTTTCCAGAATTTGGATAACTTCTTGGCGGGAAAAAAATTCAATACCCGAGAGGCAGTACAAAATGCCTTTGAAGAATTTGTTGCCTCCCGTCCAGCTGATTTCTTTAAGAAGGGCATCAATAAACTGCCACTGCGATGGCAAAGATGCATTGATTGCATGGGTGATTACTTCGATTAATACAAATAAAAAATTCATGAAAAAAAATCGTTTAAATTTTTTCATACAAAACGGCAATTTCATAGGTAAAGACCTATTATTTTGGAATGGTAACCCTGGATAGTTTCTTTCGTTTGTTTATCTATTATCAGGGCATACATGGTACCTGGCTTAATAATATTTGGAGCTCCCCTCGCTTCGCCGCGCGGGTAGCGGGGGGAGTATTGAGTTCCGAGCCAGGTGCCATGTTAATGCGCACGGGTTGTACTAAATTGTCAAGAATAATGTCTAGATTAGAATGCTCTCACTCTTTTTCTCGTGTTATGTGGTCTAATCTAAACCCACCATGGTGAGACTAGCAATATTCAAGATCGTTTATCCAAGCGATGTTTTTATGAGTCCTATGTTCACGAGTGGACGTTTACGATGAATTTATTTGATCTATTTCTAAAACAAACCATTTTGAGTTCAGCCCGTTTACACTTCAACACCTAAGTAGCATTTTGTTAGTTTTCTATCTTTTGATCAAAAATAAAAAAATCGGTCAAAAAATTAAATAAATAAAAGAAAGTGTTTAGTTCATTGATTCAGGCGTGAATTTGCGGAAATCCATTATAAAATACAATAGACGACATAGTCGTTAACTATTCCGCTAGACTATTCTTCAAGAGTCATAAAAACCCTGTAAGAAATCGACACGTGTTTCACCTCTCAACGAAGCCTCCTCACGATGACAATATTGACCAGTCGCAAACCAGAACACGACGTGTTGCCACACCGAGCGCTGGACGCAGAGTCGAGAGAGAGTGGAGTTTGACTCTGCGTCCAGTGTTGTTTCGCATAGGTACCTGCCCGTCTAATCTTTGTTATAGTGTTAATTCCTAGCATCAGCGGCATATCCTGTAAAAATCTCATCGTAAAAACTAAGGCCACCTTACGCTCATGTCCGTCGCGTACATCGGTCGCGCGTACGTATATAAAATTATACATTGTGTTCTTTAAAGCACCATACTGCGACGCTGACGTCAGTGTCGCGTACTACGTCTACGCGTACGACCGACATCAGCTTAAGAGGAATTCAGGCCTAAGGTGAAGTGCGCTTGAAGTGAGCTGTCATTCCATCTAATGCAAGGGATTGACACTATTGACAACTCACTTCACATAAGTTTTCACGGTGAGATTTTTTTTTACAGAATAGACCGGCAGGTTGAATGAAAGCCTCCCGATGCTAGGGATTGACACCATTTCTCATCTTAGCGTGTCGATGGCAATCTAAATAGACTCGGCCATGAAGTGCTCATTGACACTATTGACAGCTCACTTCAAGCTAACTTCACGTAAGTTGTCACAGTGAGATGTTTACAGAACAGATCGGCAGACCTACGTGTTTTAGTCTCTATTTATAGCTCGCTAGTATGCAACTTGAAGTCAGTTCCGACATGAACTAACATTGTTCGCATTTGCTAACTAGGCTATTATTTATAAACCCGTAAGCAATCTACTGTCTGAAGAATTAACCTTTTTTTTACTAACTAAATAATATAATTATTATTGTAATTAGATTGTAAGATTGTTATTAGACAAGTCATTATCATGTCGTTTATTTATTTCCTTTCATATAAACTTAATTACATTTAGATGTAAAAGATACATTTAAAACTAGAAGTCCGCCGGTATCGGGAGCAGGGTCCAAGCTACCGGTGGTTAGGGCTGCAGATATCATTATCAGATTATAAATACATACACGTACCGCGGTTATAGTTTTCGACTAAATATATTAAGTAGGTAGATTGGTAGGTGTGAGACTATTTGCGCGTCAGTAGAATTACTTTGACATAACTGCCTGACAAAAATGCCAGTTCAAATCACCCAACACCGCCCCTGTAACTGGCAATAATTCAAAGAAACAATGCAAGTTATCGTGCTATAATCTTTATGTTGTATTTATAACTTTGCCTAGCTCTCGAGAACGGAAATAGATCAAAGGCCAACGACCTCGCATGTTTGTAATTAATTATAAACTGCCCGATGCATGGTATAGGATTTCCCTAATTTTAAAACAACAGTTAGCCGCGATCCGTGTCTTGACTATGAATAGAACGTCTCATCACTTCCTATGGATGTCGTAATAAAATAATGATGAAATGTGCTCAGATGAGTAACAGTTCTAGATTGATGTTCCTACCTAATGGGGTTAAAACCTGTAAACTCGTCATAGCTGGCAGCACTGTCACCAGTCCACAAACTGCCATTGTTGTGTAATGTGTTTACTGTTGTATCGATCACAAATAAAGGCCCATTCAGATATAAGCGATATCGCTGTCACTCTCGGTAGCGATACTGAGACCCTAGACAAAGTGACATTCTATCAGCGATAAACGATGATGGAAAAGGAAAAAATTTATAGAACTGACATATGCTATCGAAAGGCTTATGTCAATCCTGTTGAAAGTCGTTGTAGAAATACAAAACGCTTTCGAAGCGATTGTCACTTGTCTTGGCCCTCACCGCATTCTGGTTAGTTATTTTGGATCAGTATCGTTACCGAGCGCGACAGTGATATCGCTTATATCTGAATAGGACTTTAGGAAAAATATATGTGACTTGGTGTGTACCACAATTAAAAGAAAGAAAAGGGAAGCGACTATCACTAGTAAAAAAGCAGCTTTAGTGGAAAGGTAAATAAATGATGAACTTTTCGTTATATAGAACTCTAACATTCCTACACTGGAAACTTCAGAGATCCCATGACAAGTACTTGTAATGAAAAATAACTTGGTTCTATGTTTTATGAAAAGGAACATTAATTGTTTACGAATAGCACAGCACAAATAGGCTCGACGAATAAGGTTTCCATTTTTTCTTCGGAGCTTTCTCAGTCAACTGAGGGCAATAAGCGTAATAAGCTAATTAATTAACAGGTAAAAGCAGTCAATTTAAAAAAAAAAATTTTTTATTGATAGTGACAACTATCTGTCAAATTTTAGGACTAGTGATAGTAGCGACATCTGCAGTAAGCAAGTGGCAGTTTTTATCCCCATTACTGCACTGGTTTATTCCACGTTCGCCTATTCGCTGCTAAGGACTTCCTTGTCTTGGACTTTGTACCCAGAAATCCCTCTGATTGTCAATACAGTTTACCGAATACCACGTTTTTATACTTCTTTTATTTTTCTCTTGGTGTTATTCAATATAACGATAAAAATAGCGTTATGAAAACTATTACAGTCTACCAGACTGTGCTCATCTAGCTGTCATCGCGATAAGGTTTCGCTATACGTCTGAAAGATCGGGAAAAAACAGACATCGGAACTGTTTGAAATACCTTGAACTATTATTGGCTTTAAAAAACAATGTAGATAGGTACGTAAAATCCATTTATTAGACAAATAACGGCTAAATAACAGTTTTTGTATCATATAGTTATGCACTTTAGAGGTATTGGAGTTTACTCCTTTTTTTGTTTTTTGAGTTTGGGATATCGTCCAATGACTTCTCCCGCTCTGGGAGGAGCGGAAGGGCGTGTCAGACTTTTACCGACTAAAACCCACCCGTATTCCTTCAATTGCCTGTTGCCAAAATCCCGGTATCCATATGATTAATGATTCCAATTCTGACCGAACGTGCATTACGCAATTAGGATGCGGATAAACGCCGCCGCCGTTCATACAAAATAACAAGTGATTTATAAGAATTTAAACATTATTAGTTCCTAATCGCGTCAGGATCGCATTCTCTCGGTGGTCGGAATGAAACCGGCGAAGTCAACAGACCTGCTATAGACAGGTCTGTAAACTTCGCCGGTCAGTTGACGTTGAAGTCGGTATCTATCCATCGCAATCGCCTTAAATACCAACGCAACTGATTCCACGGAATGAACGATTCTTAAATGTCTCGAACGATCGAAGCCATTGCTTTATAGCATAAATAAACAAAGTTAGGTACAGTCAGCCCCGAGAAGTTGTACACAAATGACACGTCAGTGACTTCATTCATGAAATTAAGAGGACTAAAATAAAAATTGTTCTTCTAAACCAAGTAGACATAAATATGGTTCGATGTAAGTAGTATGTATGACGTTGTCAGTCTTTTTTAAATTGCTCTGGAAAGATCACTGTAAACATTGTTTTGGTCTATGGTGTAGGTACAGATGTTTTAGAATAAAAGGCCGTTTTTTTTGGTAAAATATTGGAACAATGGTTGTAGAAAATAAAATGGTTCCGTGTTCATGTATATACATCTTTTTGGGGTCGACTGTATTAGACGTGAAACAGTATTAAACACTTCAAAATACATACAAGGTACCTATTGATAATAATAATGGTTTCTACTACTATGATTAATAATACTAACCAGACCGACCAGAACCAACGCACTGAAATACATGCGTGAATAAATATTTACAATTGTAATGAATCATTCTTGATAATAAATATTGCATTATCAGATAGGTTCCACTTTATATTATGATGGGAACAATAAATATCACTGTTGATACACTTGAAGATTTATCGAAATGCGGTTGCCGGCAACCGTGTTTTGGAGCTGTCAACTTTTTTTGTTGTTAATAAAAGTTAGATTTTAAATCTTAGTGAGGTTGCAATACTTATACAATGTTTGTAATTTGTATTTTACACCCAGTTGCACAAAGGCAAACATTAATGCCCCATTACGTAATGGATTACCGCTAATGATTTAATTAATTTCATCGCTAATGATTTAATTAATTTCATCACTAATTGTTTTAACTTATTGCAGAATGAGACTCGATTTTAGTGAAAGATTTGTATTTAATGACAGCTTTAAAGTTAAAAGTTCGTTTCTGCAACTTGCTGTAGGTTAGGTTAGGTTAGGTTAGTTAGTTTGATTAAGGCGAATTTTTCGAGCTGAATTATTAAAACCACTTCCTCTTATCCTACGGAGTTGACATTTTACATGTTTGTCCAATTCCGAAGACAATGCATTTTTATGATAAGATGACTGATTCTACACCCAGGATTGGCTCCAAACGAAAGAACCCCTCAACGGTCAACAGTAAAGACACAAATTTTTATACATATACGCCTTAATTATGACAGTCCGTTCTAAAATCCACTATGATCTGGCTGCTGCACACAGAGTTGGCTTCAGACGGGAGATGTCCTCAGTGATCAACAGCATAGGCACGTAATTGTCAAGTACTTAATAGCCCCGTCGTATTTGGTTTCATTGGATATGTATTTATAAGTGCTTTAGATGATGTTCAGGGTCTGATGATGGAGATGGAAGATGGCCGTAGGCATTTCACAATCACACAAAAGCATCGAACAAAATGGTTCACAATTTCATTGTGTAGAGACTTCAAATTATAACGTTTGTACGTTAGTACTAGGCTGCAGATAATACCTAGTAAGGTATCATCTGCAGTCGAAGTAGATGAGAGCCCGTATTTCGGCATACTACCTACTATGTACCTTTCGAGGAGCAGAGGCGCGATCTTATGTTATTAAGAAAATATTTATTGTAAAACGAACGAACCTTCCATCACGATTTTTTATTGAAACGCTGTTATTGAGATTGCTATAGTTTTAAGCCAGTGGCCTTGGTGCTCCGATGGCTGGAGTAAACGAGTCCCGGGAGCCAAACGTTCAACGAGGGTGGGGAGAGAACCTGGTTGGACCACCTCTAGCAAGATAATTTTAATATGTATTATAGTTCTCCACAGTAGGAAAAAGATAGAGCTATATAATATGTACGTCTTGCTTAGCTTCATCTCCATCTCACACTGAAGTAAGATTAGAATATTACTGCTATAAGAGGTGGTGGTAGTCACTGGAGTAGTGGTAGTGGTGGTAGTCATTGCCAATACGACCGCGTATTGGCAATTGTACAAGACAGCTAGATGGACCGAAGGCCTTAAAATGGTGACGGCCTTAGATTGGATGCGGAAAGCGGAGGACTGGGTGTTGTGGCGCAGCTTGGTAGAGGCGTATCTTATGTCCAGCAGTGGACCTAAGGTGAGTTGATTTATTGAGGTAGGTATAGTCATAGTAGTAGTAGTAATAATAGGTATAGTAGGCATAAAGGACATTACCGATCAAATTAGAATTATGTAAAACCAATTTTGAATGGCGTAAAACCAACCGGCTACTTCGGTTTTATTCCAATAGCATCACGCAAAATTTTAAGTCATTGCAATGTAACTATTATCTCGGTAAGATATGATATAAATTTGAATGGTAGCCCACAGTTCTATAAAACTCACGGCAAATCGTTCTGATTTTAAATCCTAATAAAATACAACAATTTCTTTCACATGTTCGACTTACCATTTCCACCTTCTATGTGCACCCACTTCTCAGTGCATACGGCTGCAATCCAGAGGAAAGTGCACAGTCCAATAAAACACGTGCATCCAAACAGGATACGTCTCTCAAGGACCAGCGCCTGCATCAATGGCCGACGCTCTGCGGCCCCCACAGAAGACGCCGTCGACATTTTGTCAGTCTCCATCTTTGGTTATTCTGTAACAAATTAAAATACACAGGTTTATTATTAGTGTATTTGAAAGATTTTATTTTATTTTTAGAAACCTACTTAAAAGGTAGGCCACAGTTTAAAAAAAGTTGGGAACGTTTTAAAGTCAGTTTTTGGGCCTGAATACACTGAAAGTATATTGCGAAACGAACCTACTGCTCGCTGCCGAGGACTTTTAGGCTTGGCGGCGGGGGCGGCGTTACGCCCAAGTGCGTTAATGGCACGACTGAGAGGCTCAAGAATTTGTGTAACAAAAGTCACACTGTAACAAAAGTCCGAGGTCAAAACCCGCAGGCGCTCCACTATAACTTGTAAATCCTACTTAGCTGTGATAGTTTTCCTTTTAATATAATATTATATATTGCTGTCGTGATTTTTTTTACATTATAATAACTATCCTGATTCAACCATTTAGCTAGCAGCCCTTTGACTCAATAATTTGCGTGTTAAACGATTTTCTTAAGTGATAACCTACTACAGACACAATAAAATCATTCGAAAACTTTAATATAGGTACCTACTCGTAAGTTTACACTAAGAGTACTTCATTATACCTACTCTAATTGAAGATATTATGGAAGCACGCCAAATAGGCGACACGGCGTGTGGTAGTATATATCTCATCGCTTCATTAGTCATGCTGTTTACCAGCATGACATTTCAACTCAAAGATATCCGTGTTTCAACTAGTACAATTGGATATGTAAGTGAGACCGACAAGTATTTACTCGTAGCAAGCTAAACATAATGCTGTAATTACTCTGTTACTTGTATTGAATGGAATGGAATTATAGTGTACTTAGTTTATTTATATGAAAGCGGTGCAATCATAGTCAAAATTAGAAATCAAGAAGAACTCCATGTTCCTTTATAACAGTAAAAGCGTTAGTGTTTTCAGATGTTGGCTATATAAAAATAATAGCCTCAAACCAAATAAAAAACCAAAAAAGAGCGCTGTGAACAGTGACGTGAGGCCGGTTTCATAAACATGTGTGCACATATTTTGGTGTAGTTTGATTGCAAATGGTTGTAAATGTGTGCGTTTGAGCGTGTATGCACAGAGCGGTGGTGTAGTTTTGGCATGCTTCACTGTATTGTTCGCAGCGCTCTGTCTTGGTTTTTTATTTGGTCTGAGATTTTAGTGTATTCATATCTATGTTATAAATGCCTTTTTTTTTGGGTTGGAAATTATCAAAGTACTTTAGGCGTGTCAGACTCTTACTGACTAAAACCCACCCGTGTACCTTCAGTTGCCTGTACGTTGTCAGAGGAGATGGTATCCCTTTCTGACTTTCTGACGTTTTAATATGTATTTAAAAAATACATACCACAGTAATTATAAGAAATCGGGTCAGTCTTTTCTCTTACAAAAAGTCATAATTCGAGGTTCGGCTCTCGTCTATTTCCTCCTCCAATATTGGACCAATTTGAAAGATATTTTATAAATTGAATAAGAAGGATATTTACTGCTCGCTGTCATCAGAGGCCTATTGTACAAATACATAGGCCTAGATTTGCCTATTTGTACAATAGGCCTCTGATGACAGCGGTCTAAACAGGCAATTTTGACCATTTTCTGGGTTCTAGGAGCATAGAACTAGTTGATATTTATTTTACTGTACATAAAAAACATTGCTTTAAGGTCATAAACCAGAGAGAAAACAGGCGAGAGCGTTTCTATGGAGTGGGGACCGACCCTATTTCCTCTTAGCTAAGCTTTATGTGCGTAACGGAGTAAGGAGGGGTTTTTGAGATTCGTAAACGTATGCAGTTATGGCATGATGCTGTATCTTTGCGCAGAAAAGAAGACATTACCAGTACTTTTTACTAGTTTCTCAAGCATAAAAGAGACGTTGAAAACATAAAGATCCGGACTGCTAACTGCTGTTCACAAAATAAATGTTGCAGAAAAGTACTCTTTTAAATTTTTGTCACTACCATCTTGTAGTGACAAAAATTTAAAAGAGTACGAGGGTCATGCCGAAAGAAATTAGATACTCAAAATTATACAATTTATTATTTATTACAAGTATAGATCATTTCGAAGGATTCACCATGAGCACGTATACATTTTTCAATACGTCTGAACCAATTGAAAAATACCTCTAACCACTCTTCTTTAGACACCTCAGCAATCTCGTAATTATAGGCAGCCGGTGCATTCTTTGCTTTCAAACCTATTCCCATCTAGTGTTTCTTTGATTCTTGGAAACAGGTAAAAATCGCATGGCGCTAGTTCAGGAGAATATGGTGGGTAAGCGAGGACAGAAACGTTTTTTGAGTAAAAAAAATCATGTTCTGGCAGATGTGTGCGGCGGCGCATTGTCGTGGTGCTAGAGAAGGTGGATTTGACTGACTTTGATTTGACTGTGGTTGCTTGTCACACCAAGTTAATATTACTGTTCGAGCACAAACTGTTTCAAATAAGTCATTAAACAACCAGCCTTTAAGATGATGTATAACTTGTCACTGTCATACATCTGAGTAAAGAATATCTAACTTTTTTTAGCATGCCCCATGTATGCTTACAACCCGTGCGCATTAACATGGCACCTGGCTCGGTACTCAATACTCCCCCGCTAACCGCGCCGCGCCCCGCCGTCGCCGTACGGGGAAGAGGGAGGAGGTACAAACGTCATTGAGCTAGGTGCCTTGTTAATGCGCACGGCTTGTAGATCGTTTGGTCATGTTGAGAGGATGAATGAAAGGCGACTAACAAAAGGTATTTACAAGGCAGATGTGAGCGGAAACGCCGGGAGTGGACGCCCTAGAAGGACATAATTATAGCGGCTTTATTGGTAATGTTCATCAGAAAGATCAGCTGTGTAGTACTCGCAACCGGCGTGCGTGTATGACCTGAGGGCCTAAAACGGTCACATTAGCAATTCCTCTAAAAACATTTCATTTCCTGAATTTCCAGCTGTCATTAGCAATTCCTATATTTTGACACAAAAGCAATTCATAATAGGTGGACCATTTTATGAATCTCCATAGAAAATTGTCAAACAGATGAATTATTTCGTAATATGAATCGCACGCAGATCATATTATTACCCGACTACGGCGAAGAAAAAAGGAGAGTTATGATTTTGACCGGTATGTATGCATGTATGTATGTATGTTTGTATGTATGTATGTATGTATGTTCATCTGTTCCCTCATATCTTCTAAACGACTCATCACAATTTGACAAATGAGGTATCGTTGGAAGCGTCTTGATCGTCCGTGGTTATAGGCTACGTGACGTCACATTAAATTATAAATCGCGCCCTCTAGAGGACATAAAGTCAAGAACTAAAAAAAAAAATGTTTATTCGTACCATGTTGGGTATCAAATGAAAGGGCTTAATGAGAAAAATATATATTACAACACCAAAAAAAAAAAAAAAAATTAATGTAATAAAAACTAAAACCCAACTACGACTAAAAAGGTATAAACAAGACACCACAGACAGACAAATAAAAAATCCGGAGTCACACGTAATCTGTTCGATTTATGCCCTAACACGTGTGACACCGGATTTTTAATTTGTCTGTCTGTGGTGTCTTGTTTATACCTTTTTTGTCGTAGTTGGGTTTTAGTTTTTATTACTTTAATTTTTGAATTGTCAGTTTGTGACATATTACGATGATTTATAATATTTTCCTAATATGATTCTGCCAAAGTTACTGTTTTAAGCCCCCAGATGTATGAACGTAATCGAGCCAGAAGGAGTATGTAAGAAAGGATCGTGTCAGATGGCGTTCTGTAATTTCTGCCTACCTCCTTCGGAAGAAGGCGTGAGTATATGTATGTACACAGTATGTTAACTAACAAAGGGCGTTCCCGTTAACCCGCAATAGCAATAGCGTCCAGATAATATGCAAAAAAAAAAAAAAAACCCCCAAAAAAAAAAACTATATACTGAAATATTCCCAAAACTATTAAAAATTGATACGTAAAAGAAACACTCTGCACATGAGAGTGTGACAAGTGTGCGGGTACAGTGTTTCTTTTCGGTATCACTTTAATATTTTTGAGAATATTTTACTATAAAAAAAACTATTTTTTTATGGTAGTATATTTTTTTGCATGTATAGACGCTATACTATTGCAGGTTAGCGGGAACGGCCTTCGTTAGATAACATACAGTATATGAATTTAATAGCAAAAATATACCTAGATGCTAAAACTGTAGCAATAATGACTAAATGACTAAATAGGTTAGCGGTTCCACGACTGCTTTGCAAACTTAAGTTTGATTGCCAACAATTGACATTATTTGTGCTTCTTTTTTAACATTTTAATGTACTATTATACGATAGTTCGTAGAACGTAAACATACGTCTCTTCTATTATAATCGGTTTAAATAAATAGCCGTTCTTCAGGAATAATCTGTAAGAATTTATCAATCAGTGTATCAGTATTGACTGTGCCAATGGGAAAGTTCGAAAGGGATACCGGGGCCTTGGCTACAGGCAACTGAAGGAACACGGGTGGGTTTTAGTCAGTAAAAGTCTGACACGCCCCTCCCGCTCCGCCCATAGCGGGAGAAGTCATTTGAAGACTTCCCGAACTCAAAAAAAAGGTAGTATATGCAGAAACGTAGGCATTCAATAATTCCCTAAAAACAAAGAATTTCCATGCGTCGCGGGCAGAAGCTAGTAATAGTATATAATAGTTGGGAAAAGGCTAAGCTAATAGATTTTTGTTAAATCCTTTGTCAAAATAATAACGAATACGATAAAATCAGTTAGTACAATCAATAGAATCAGCTGATACGTGTCACCAGATAATAATTATAATATGCGAAGAGCCTGGCTTTCGTTATCGTTATCAGTAATCCATTTGTCAAATGTGTAGGTACACAGCGTAGTTTGTTCGGAGTGAGTGTGAGATATGGTTGAACTTTAAGTACCTAGGTATATGTCGCAGTGATATAGTTATATCCCTAGAGTTACAGGTTTAAACCGTAAAATAGTTATACTGGGTGTTAGGGTAGACACCGTTATCCTTGAAACTAGTGGTTTGGTGTCATTTATAATATACTTTTTCTACGGGACCAACCTGAAATCGCAAAAAAAAAACAGCTGTTCCATATATTTTGTCGATTTAAGTGAACACAAATCTATGGAATAGCTGATAACGGTGTCTACCCTAACACCCTGTATGAAAGCGGTTCATACCTGTCGGAGTGCCCAAATTTTGTTACTGCGACCAATTTCGACGTAGTGCTTGCTCGGTTCGCGCGTAGTTGGTTACAGTTCCCTATATAGCTTTAAAAATATAATACTTTTCATCCAATGAAATCTGTTCAATGCATGAAAAGTATTTTAAATCAGGGGTGAAGGTCATCCCTCTACTCCTACTATCCTCTACTAAAACACTCTAGCATCAACCGAGTTTAAAATAGTTACTAGAAAATAATGTATTTATGTATGTAATCGCAAAACACTTTTCCCAAAGGTACATTTATCAATTCACATCCACAATATTTTACGAACGTTATTACTTTCTTGGTATATAAAAAGAGAACTAACTCACTTAAAACTTATTGTGAATTTCCAAAAGAATATTAATAGAATATTTTCAAACGTGAAAGCTTAGGTGAAGTGAGCTTGAAGTGAACTGTCACTGCCTTAGGTATCGATGACAATGACAGCTCACCCCACGCTCACTCACTTCACCTATTTGTGCTATTCTGTAAAAATCTCACCGTGAAAACTAAGGTGAGGTGAGTTGTCATTGTCATCGATACCTACTGATGCTAAGGCAGTGATTGTTCACTCCAAACTCACTTCACCTAAGTTTTCACGGTGAGATTTTTACAGAATAGCACAACAGCTGTTCTTCTGGTCTGTTTTTTTCCTAACAATTCCCTGCAATTTTTTTTAATAGATACTTTCTTACTTATTAAGTAATTTTAATCAGTAACCAACAGAGACAGTACAAAAGCTTGCTATTTAGGTAGATAATATACATATTTTGTAAGTTTATATACATATACTTACAAAATACATAAACTCACGCCTGGGTGTAGGCAGAAACTACAGAACGCTACCTGCCACGATCCTTACAAACTCCCTTTACTTCGTTTATAGGAGTAACAACGATAACATTACATCTGCCGATCTACCTATTCTGCAAGTCTTCTTCCTGCCCTTATCCCATGATATTTGGGGTCGGCGCAACACGTTTTCTTTTTCCACTCTCCCTCAACCGTCACGCTATCATTTACTCACCCTTCTCTTTCATATCATTCCTCACACAATCCATCCATCTTTTATTTGGCCTTTCTCTCCAGCTCCATCCATCAACATTTATATTCATCACTTTTTTAGTCACATGCGTTTCGTCCCTCCTCATCACATGCGCAGTCCAAACGATTACTTTTCAACTTTTCTGTCACTGGCGCCATTTTTAAACTTCCCTTTATATACTCATTTCGTACTTTATCAATTTTCGTCACTCCACACATCCATCTCAACATTCTCATTTCCACTACATGCATTCTTTTTTCATCCGTCTTCTTCACGGCCTAAGGATCTATTCTGCAAGTCTCACTGTGAAATCTTAGGTGAAGAATTACATAAGCATAATCAGCCTTTACTTAATGATCCCACTGCTAGGACACAGGCCTCCTCTCTGTGAGAGAGAGTGGGCCATAAATAATCCACCACGCGTGCTCAGTGCGAGTTGGTGGATGTTCAATGTTTTAAAATTTTTGGTCCTAGCATAATTATATCCTGTGTGTGCGCTATGCCACCGGCTTCCACACGATGTTTTCTCTTCACCGTTTTACAAAGTAAAGTGCTTGCCTCAGTTCGAACTCACGACCTACACAATTACAATTCGTAAGGCGATACCACTGGCCCACTACAGCTGAAAAAACAGAAAACCGGAAAAGATGACCCCCTTTTCCGGTTTTCATTTATAGCAATCACACCATAGACCTATGTACTCACACAAACAACTTTTACTATAAGAACAAGCTTTAAATTGCCTAAAGAAATAGTTGTGTCCTACATTTTGTCGAGTTTTTTTTAACATAACTCACTGGTGCTTAGAAAAGACAGTTGTAGGTAGTACTTGCTACCGGTGTGGTATGATCACTGGGCTTAGCACAAACGCGCGGAGTGAACGTAACGTAACCGTAACGTAGGTATATAAGTTAGCACTAGTTTGTTAACAGGAAATTTACCATAAACATAATAGATATTTAAACTGTACGAAGTGTCCGTCTATCCAGCTTTCTAGCTAGATTGGTTTGTTTTGTAGTGTTCTAGATTTAGATATACTAGACACACTCCTTTTTAATGTTCTGCACCTTTGTCTCTAATTTTCATTTGCATGGTTACTGAAATGACTATGCTATGTGCTTATGATAAATAAAGATTATTAACACCCAAGTTATTTTACATTATTCATTACTTACAACCTATTTTGAAGTTAAGTTTCCGCTGCAGCTGGCATCCTAAGGCTACCTAAATATCATTACGCAAATAAAAAGAAACACAATTTTCTTAAAAATATTTATTATATTTTGCAACTTCAACTGCAATGACCGAACGTAAGACATTTGCAGCTGTGCAATACTTACTGTTTCAGTATAAGTAGGCACATCATTTGTATCGGTAAGTACCTAATTACCTACCTTATTTTCTAATCGAAAATATAACATTTTCAACAGTTACAGCGGCAATGAATCAAATGTTTGATACAATAAACTGACCTGTTGATACAGACGAGTAACGTTGCCAGATCCGTAGTACTGACGTGATATCATGAATATTTAATGACTCCGGTCATCTTTCACGGCGATTATGTTAAAGTTAAACAATATAATACACAAATAAATTACATTAAGTATCGTTGTTATTGTCACAAGCGAACACGAATTGTTATCGTACGGTAACTTTAGTTTTATAGCGCGTTTATAGAAAACACCGATTTATAGTTCGGAGTGCTCAAAGTACGGGCGGGAACCGAGTTCGTGAAAAGTGTTAGCTCGCGGCGGACGACTCGTCAACTGATCAAATCAACTGAAGTGAGCTGCGCCAACCCGCCTCGCCTGTTGCCGGGCTACCGTGGCTCGCTCCTCCAATAATGGCACGTCGCCGCCACGCCGCCCGCCCGCGCGGCATCGCTACACTTTCATGTTTGTGTAACTTTTATGAAACAATAAAAGTAGATGCAAGTGTTGAAAGTTTGTCATAGAACTATTTGCTATTTTAGTTTTGCAGGCGTTGTTAACTTCGTTTGTTAATATTTTTAAACTTAAAGCAAAATTCACAAAACAGTCGCGGCGTTTTAGGTCGATTATTTATCAAGGATAAATAATAAAATAAAAAAGTACTTCACTTATTAGAACATAATTGAAATTATCTTTCATGTTGTGCAATAAAACTTATATAATAGAAATACAGTACCTATTTTTACAGTAAAATTACGAAAATCAGCGTTCGTATACGGCCTTTTAAGAGGTGCTTTAGACCATCGAATTGAATAACTTTTATCATGGGATCAACTTTGAAATCGCGAAAACAAAACAGCAGTTTAGAACAGCATATTTTTTTTTCTAAAGCACCTCTTACAGTTTCTAAAGTTAATTTTTAAACCCATACGTAGCTAATGGTTATCAGTGCCACTCTAAGAACAGGATTAGGATACTGTTGTATTGTTGTTGATGACCGACATAGGGTAAAAAGTCGGAAGATCAAGCAAAAGTGAACTCTGATGTCCGGGGTGGATAGATGAATACGCGTTTCCGAGTATCAAAAAAATATCCACGAATGACATCCGGGACCAACGGCCTAACGTGCTTTCCGAGGTACGAAGAAGTGCATCTGGACTGAGAGCCCGTTTAATTTTTCCTTCGAAACAACTTGAGACTCATAGGGAATTTAGTTAAAAATTTAAAAAACTTAAAGCAAAGGTCCAAAAATTTCCAAAAAATTGAATGTTCAAAAAAAATAATTAAAAAACCAAAAAGTCAAATGTAAAGATGGTCACCCACCCACACACCAACCCCGGCAAGAGTAGCTTAACCTGATGGATCGACCCGTGCGGCTTAGCCACGAGCTCCTCTATATTGTTTTTATAGGTATTTACTTGTTTAATAAATAATTGTTTAGACACATCACTCATACCTACTAATTTCTTATAAATATTGAATATAATTGTAAGATATTATCAATTTTTTGGCAATTTTGTTCCTTCTATCTCTTGTACAATTACTTACTTAATGGTATGCGTAACCCCAGCAAAATGTTGCGCCTTAGAGAAATGAGAGTATTAGAGATAATTAGTTCATAGTTAGTTGCAATTTGTTCAAGTATAGCAAAATTTGTTCAAGTTGTATTTTCGAAGATATTCGCGAAAAACTGATTTTGCTGGAGTAACGTTACCCAAGCAAAATGTTTTTCAAAAAAGGCTTTTAGCCTGGAACCAAGTACATGAAAAGATAGCTTTTGATGAGTTATAAATGTATACCAATAGCAAAATTTGTTCATCTTATAGTTTTTTACATATTCAAGATTTTGCTGGGGTAACGTTTTGGGATTTTCAAAATCTCGAAAACTGTTCGTCGCAGAAGTTTGAAAAAAATACCAGTTATAGGCCTTAATTTGTTCAAATTTGTTCAAACATAAGTATTTCGATTCATCAACAAATATCGATGTAATTAATTGTTTTTAAGAATCAGTAAAAATCAATTTACTCGTAAACTAGTACATTTACAAACAAATAAAAGCAGTTACATATACCTATCATATACTCTTTTAAGGTGTACAAATCTGGATTAAGCAACTTTATGCGATATGAAGATAAAGAGAGATTTCATCAAATTTCAAGCGGTGTTTCTTTGGCAATCGAATACACGGCTCCCTCTGAATACAAAACGATGGACTATAGTGAACAAATTAGTTCATTTTGTTATAAAAGATCCCTGAAAGTTTCAGCTTTAAATCCTGGATAGAATAAAAGTTATTCAAAAATTAAGAAAGTGTCAGCAATTATCTTATAAACCGACTTAATTACGGAGGCTACGAAAAAGCGACCGTTTCATACTTGCGGGTGTCCTACTCAAATTAGTAGCCTAATAACCGATATTGAGTACAGTCGGGCAAAACAATATTCATGTACCTACTTAACCGAAATCAAAAGGTTAAGTATAGGTTATTTGGTGTGAAATTGTAATATTAGTGTTATATTTAATAATGTGTCTATGACCTAAGTTTCTATGACAACTAGTTCTGTTATTTTTGAAAGATTCTTGTTCGGTTGGAGATCTCAATGAAAATATAAAACTAATATTCTTTCAATGAGCGTTGAATTGATTATTTAAATAATATAATAGGTTATGGGCCCAGAGAACCAGGAAAAATATGTGAGTAAAAATGAGTCGCATACATATTGAACCACTAAAAAGGGAAAATTATGACACATGGCGAATACACGCACAAGCCCTACTAATAAAAAAGGCCTATGAAATGACGTCTCACAAACAATAAAAAAGCCTACTAGTGAAGGTGAGGAATTATTTCTGATAATCTCGCCTAGCGAACTAAAACAAGTGAAGAACTGTCAAACTAGAAAAGATGTCTGGGACATACATGAGGGCATTTACTGCTGCAAAGGCCCTGCACGAAAAGCAAGTCTCTTGAAAGAACTATTAAAGTATTTGAATATTAAGGAAAATGAAAGAAGGTGATAATATATTAGATCACTTGAACAAATTTGTGGACATCTTTGATAAACTATCAGATATGGGCATTGAAATTAACAAAGATCTTCTTAGTATTATTATGTTCTATAGCCTACCTCAATTTTTTTAAATTTTCGGGTTGCTATAGAATCAAGGGATGACGTACTAGATCCTGAAAACTTAAAAATAAAAATTATTGAAGAAGCAGTAGCAAGAAGAAATTTAGCTAATAAAAGTGAAGAAAACCCTGAACAAGAAGCGCTATATAGTAGACAGATGCTGGTCTAAGGTGGTACAAGGAAATAAAAGTATTTCGATAGCCGGCGATGTTAGAGACAGAGAATCTGATCATTTTATGCTGTGTCCATTTTATTCTGAACTTAGCTAATACTAATCATAAAAACTGTATTAATTTAAAACCTATGAAATAGGGGATTTGTAAGAAAATTTTTAACATTTTTTTTTTTGATATATTTTTATTTCAGCTAATCAAAGTACTGGCTTAAATTATCTATACAATTTTGCCATTTTGATGGCAGTTTGTTTATACCTTTCAGGCTCGTGCAAACAGACGCGAAATCGCGGGCGCGACAGGCAGCGGTACCTTTGTCGACAAAGGTACCGCTGCCTGTCGCGCCCGCGATTTCACGTCTGTTTGCACGAGCCTTTACTATAGAAGTCTGCCGGACGGGAGGCGATGAAATCAGCGAAAGCGTTTTGTACTGCCTCTCGGGTGTTGAATTTTTTCCCACTTAAAACTCTCCAATGACATAGGTAAAGACCTATTATATTGTGTTATTAGTACCCATTTGTTCTTTGAGGAACGTTCTACGAAGAAACAAACTGTGATTTGAAATTTTACTGAAAAGCATTTAGCTGATATGTGTATGTTTGACTAGTGATAAAAGTAGGTACACTTAACTTGTGTTTTAAATACGCAAACTATTTGTGATTGTTCTTAGTTTAAGTACGAGTATCGTATACGATTTTTGTAAAACATTTATTTGATTAAAAATTAATCAAGCTCATCAATTTTTTTTATCCACCGACCACAATAATCCTTTTATATGCGACTGTACCACCTAAAAATTACTATTATACTATTTTTTTTAGATGGTTACGCTCAAGTATGAAACGGTCGCTTTTTCGTAGCCTCCGTAATTAAGTCGGTTTATAAGAGAATTGCTGACAATTTCTTAATTTTTGAATAACTTTTATTCTATCCAGGATTTAAAGCTGAAACTTTCAGGGATCTTTTATAACAAAATGAACTAATTTATTCACTATAGTCCGTCGTTTTGTATTCAGAGGGAGCCGTGTATTCGATCGCCAAAGAAACACCGCTTGAAATTTGATGAAATCTCTCTATATCTTCATATCGCGTAAAGTTGCTTAATCCAGATTTGTACACCTTAAAAGAGTATATGATAGGTATATGTAACTGCTTTTTATTTGTTTGTAAATGTACTAGTTTACGAATAAATCGATTTTTTCTGATTCTTAAAAACACTTAATTACATCGATATTTGTTGATGAATCGAAATACTTATGTTTGAACAAATTAAGGCCTATAACTGGTATTTTTTTCAAACTTCTGCGACGAACAGTTTTCTGAATCAGATTTTGAAAATCCCAAAACGTTACTCCAGCAAAATCTTGAATATATCAAAAACTATAAGATGAACAAATTTTGCTATTGGTATACATTTACAACTCATCAAAAGCTATCTTTTCATGTACTTGGTTCCAGGCTAAAAACCTTTTTTGAAAAACATTTTGGTGGGGAACGTTACTCCAGCAAAATCAGTTTTTCGCGAATAACTTCTAAAATACAACTTGAACAAATTTTGCTATACTTGAACAAATTGCATCTAACTATGAACAAATTATCTGTAATACTCTCATTTCTCTAAGGCGCAACATTTTGCTGGGGTTACGCATACTACTTAATGACACTTATATAAAAAAAAATTAAAACTATCTCAAGAAACAAAAAAGTACAAATTTTTGATCAGAAGATGACCAAAATTTTCCATAGTGCG
The DNA here is from genome assembly GCA_948473465.1 of Lithophane ornitopus. Classification (NCBI taxonomy): domain Eukaryota; kingdom Metazoa; phylum Arthropoda; class Insecta; order Lepidoptera; family Noctuidae; genus Lithophane; species Lithophane ornitopus. The sequence continues at coordinate 10,655,921 of OX419622.1, read as the reverse complement.
GCGGCGCACTGCGCAACGTGAAAAGACCGGCTCTTCAATCTCCATCAGTCTCTCTCTCTCTTCTCTCTTCGTCGTCATGTCGCGTCGCGTTTCGGTATGAACTGATCCTAAGGGTCAGTACAGATAGCGACGTGAAGCGACGCGACGCTGCGCGCACTTTTTAACAATTATCAAACTTATTTTCTTCACGAAAAGGTATAATTTCAGTACGAAAAGATATATTTTCAGCGTTGACACGACGACAAAGAACCATGACCATCACCCTATATATGCATACCCTCACCAAAACGATTATGACCAACAGCTACATATGGTGCATTTAAAAGCACCGTAGACCTAGATTCTGAAATAATTCCTCTATTTTAATTTTAATTAAAGGTTTTTGTATATTTCAGAACAAAAAAAATACTTTTCCTGGCAAATAGCTCATACGTTTCACTTCAAAAAACATGGACGTTTGCCCAGCACGGCCCCCCAAAATTTGCGTTTTCGGTGTGCACCAATGCAATGTACTCGCCTCTAGGAGTATATGTACCGCATTCTTTTTCAATGAACCTCTGTACTTTTGAAGAAATACGCAAAAAACGGGGGCCGTGCCAGCCAAACGTTTTCAGCACGGCCCCCGTGTAACTTGAGAAATATATAGCGTATTAAAAAAAATCTTAAACTCAAGGAATGTACTCTATTAGCACGTTATATGTACTGCAACAGATGTTGTGAATTCGTAATAACAAATAATATATAGATGTGGATGGAAAAAAATATAGTAAGAAAATATCAAAAAAAAAAACTTTTTACAAAAAAAAACAACCGACTTCCAAAAAAAACACTAAAAAAGTGAAAAATAACTTTAATTTCGGAAGTCAGTGTCTTTGCTTTTCAATGTCCGTTTTTTGCCACCGACTTCCGAAATTAAAGTTATTTTTCACTTTTTTAGTGTTTTTTTTGGAAGTCGGTTGTTTTTTTTTGTAAAAAGTTTTTATTTTTCACTTTTTAGTTGTGGTACCTACCCCACACAAATCCGAATACCACTACCTGCTATGTAAATAACAGTGAAGGAGTCAATCAGGATAGATAAACTAAGTGGGAAAAATACGTAATATTGAAGCTAACTCAAAAATTTCGCAATCAAAGTTAATAAAATTTATATGGGACCACCTCCTAAGCATGACCTACCAAACAAAAAAAGAATCATCAAAATCGATTCATAATTGGCGGAGTAATCGGGTAACAAACATACAAAAAAAAAAAAAAAAAAAACATACAGACGAATTGAGAACCTCCTCCTTTTTGAAGAAGTCGGTTAAAAAGACAAAACAACCTTTGCCAAAAACTATTAAAAAATAATTGATGTTTGGCAAGTAACATATGTAACGCATTGGATTCTCATACAACTTGCTAAATTTGAAAAATAAACCAATTTTATTTCATTCAGCACGGCCCTCTATAGTTGCCTATATCTTTTTAAATATGACATGTTTGCACTGTGATGTCTATGATGTATGCACTGGCGAGCATTTAAGACAAAACATGTGGAAATCTGTATTTTCAATTTTTGACAGGAACTAGAGATTTCAACATGTTTTGTCTTGAATGTTTCGCCAGTGCAAACGCACGGACAAAGAATGGTAATAGACACGTCGCGTCGACCACAGATATAAAAATATCGGCTAATTCTCGCTGGAATTTTGTAGACTGTGTAAACTTAAATAATCAACAAAGGTGTATCAGGTGTATGTGTCTTATGCCACCTAACCTCCAATTACTCAACTACTCATTTGCGCATCCTCTCGGACCGCCAAGTCACTCCCGGACTTTATAGTTTCTCACGAAACCCCACATTTACCAGAGTTGACTACCTACCGCGTACTCACGGACTACTCTCTCCAGCAGACACCGATTTCTAATGAGCTACGGCTTCAACCTCTGATCCAAACTATTATCCTATCACACACACAACTTAATCTCTACTCTGTTCCATCAACAACTCACTTGACTCTCCCTCAAAGTCAGTAATACTGATCCCCTGGCATGGGTCTTAGCGCATGGAATTCAAGGCTTTTATGGCTTATCCCTTTAACCGTATAGTTCGGAAGCGCCCCCGATTGGACCCGAACACAGAAACCTCCGCTGGCTCGGTGGCGCGTCCAATTGGACCCCAGAATGACCACATACGACACCCTAACTTGATTATGTAAATATTGAATATGCTACCCATCAAATCATATGAATGTGCGTTAATTAAGAGAGTTGGATAAAAACTCATTATGTTAACGCCATTCAATCTTTCTTAATTAGCGCGCAAGTTAACTAATTTACCTATAAATAATTCGAAACTGTAAATACGATAATCGCCATTTTGATGACAGTGGTGGTCCAGGCTAAAAAACATAAAAATTGGAGATTTCTAACATCCAAACTCCACCACAGGGGCAGTCAATAATACATCATTTAATTATTTGACGAATTCATCCATTGTTCAAGTTAAATAAATAGTGGTAATGAAGTTTTGTGTTTTCTAAAGTCGAAGTTTCGCGCCAATCGTGAGTGTTATCATTTTTACTTTTCACCAATATCAGTCATACACATGTCGATACGATTTAAAATGTGACAAATATTATTCCAAATATTATAAATAACTAGACAATGTCCAGATCATAACATAATTCACGAACACAGGTCCAATAACACGTATTATTTATTACCACTACTCAATTTGTGTTCAAAATCGCCGACCATTATTGTTTTTTTTATTGTAATGATGTCCGAAAGCGATTATGCCAAACGATTTTTTTTTTTAATTTCGCTCTTCTCGATTAATTAATATGTCGAATGTCGGAAATCGATACTTGAAAATTGAAATAAAATTGTTTTAAGCATTGCACTGTTTAAAAGAATTATTTCTACTTTTCTAATGTAATTTTAATAGTTTTTCAGACAATATATTGAAATCTTTTTAATTATATTGACTCAACAGATTGGACATAAAGAACCGGGAGGGATAGGTACCTATTATTGAATTTCGCGCCGAAATGTTTCTATATGTTGAATTTAAATTCGGAATGCGCTAGCTGTTCAAAATTATTTTAATTTATTGGACAATTATTTAATGTTGATTTTATTTTTGATACTTTCTAATACTTTGCTACATAATGCCCAGTATACATTTTTTAGGTAGGCTATTTTGTTTGGGAATGTTGATAAATTATAATATGTTCCGCAAACATTTTTAAATAATGTCTATATTTTTTGTTAGTTGTATGACTTTGGTAGTTTTTGTTTTTATTAGGTTATTTTGTAGTTTCACGATATTTAAAAAACTGACCAAGTGTATGTCAGACCACGCACAGTGAAGGGTTCCGTAGTTGGTAGTAATCTTATCGACTGCAAAAATAAGTTTGTATTTATCGAAAAAAGTATGAAAAACAAAGTTAATTCTGCGGTTTTAAAAGAAAATATCCCCTACCTTCTTCCAAATTTCATCGATATTATGTAGTGTAAATAGAGTCCGAGTAAAATAGCAGTATGACATCCAGACGCATGCTCACATGGAAGAGATAAAATAATAAAGAGGTCCGTTTTTTTAACGGATTTTGACTATCGAGTTTACAATCGGTATGAGACTGATGTCTATGAGAATTGATTAACAATATTAATATTTATCTTACTTGGTACCATTTTTCTCTTAATCTTGGATTTACATTTTGACCTCACCGAGTGAGAGAGTTTAGTACTTCCGAAAACTATGTAAATGATACTGATGAAATATGTGAAAATTTTCGCAGCCACAATCTATCAAATAAGAAAACGGTCACAAGTATGAAGAATTTTCGCAGGTCTGCTGGAAGAAATTTCTTAAGAAATAAGCAGTACCTTTGTACTCATATCATAATTATGTCATATCTCTTTGTATTTTACTGTGTGTACATAATAAATAAATAAATAAATAAATAAATGAACGCGCGGAGGGGCTTGTGGCTAAGAAATAACAGCCGCACGGGTCGATCAATCAGGTTAAGCTACGCTTGCCGCGGTTGGTCAGTGGATGGGTGACCATCTTTACATACCAAGAACCCTCCGTGCCTCGGAAAGCACGTTAAGCCGTTGGTCACGGCTGTCATTTGTAGATCTTTGACAGTTGTTACGGGTCGTCAGAAGCCCAAAAGTCTGACAACCAGTCTTACCAAGGGGTATTGTGTTAGGGGTGTTGTTGTGGCAGTCGCTCCATGTAAAATACTGGTATTCATCTGCATCCGGTTAGACTGGTAGCCGACCCCACCATAATTGGGAAAAGGCTAGGCAGATGATGGTGAGTCGCAAGTATGAACGCTTTTTCGCGTGACGAGTTCTGCCAGTCTACTTCTACAGCAAGCCGCGTTTAAAGGATTTCGTTCCAAAAATAAGAACAATTAAAAATAAATTTGAGACCGTCACAACAAACCCTTTCATTTGATACGTCACACGGTATAGTTTGCAAAACTTATTTTGCCCCCCAACAGTGACCCCATATTCAAAATGTCATTTATTCACGTTACACTTCCGTGTTTGGATCACAGAAATTCGCAAAAAGCAAATTGGATGTGACAGACCGACAGACGGACTCGAGTGATCCTACTAAGGTTCCACATTAGTAGGTAGTGCTAATAAAATTAATTTCAAAAATAAAATAATTCGTGAAAAATATACCAAAGAGTTTTAATTCAGTTTCTACTAAATTTTTTTCAAGTTTGATTTTATTGCGAGTATCGATTAGACTGAATGCAAATTTTGAATCGAAATAAAAAAAATAGGTGAACGGTCAGCACTAAGAAGTGTCACGTAGCACCACAATTTTTGGTAATTTTTGTTTGTATTTGATCGTGTTTTTATATAGTTTATGTATGAAAAATGCTAAAAGTAAGTATGCAGAGAGAATGATAATATCTTTATTTGATCCTTTTGCGTATTTTCAGTAAGAGAGAAGATTGTTTATGTACATATTTTCAGGGAATATAAGTTGCCTACCTTTTGGCTAGGTATATTAATACCTATTTTATACAAGTTTCGCAGTAGACTGGCGCGGTTTGACCACCCTCAACTTAAAATTAATTATATTTGCCACAAACTTATTGAATAAAATAGCTGCGGTAACATATTTTCTTAAATAAATTCGAAAGCTGAAAGTTCATGTAAATTCCTGATTTTCATGACGGAATTCGCAACACCCCGTCGAGTTAGCTGATGTGTCACGTGTCAAAATCTTGTCGAGCAGAGAGGTTAACGCACACCCTAACTTTTTTTGAAAACCTTAATATTTTGTTATACATTTATTTTCTAATGTAAATCACAATAAAGTTTTAGAAATAAAACCTGAAAATCGTTGGTTTTCGAGAAAATCCCGAAAATCTTGTGGCCAGTAAACTGGACATTAAACGTTCTGCGTCACTTACAATCACTGTAAGATCACTGGCCAGTAAAAAGGAAACTAACGAAAACTATTTTATTTTTGTGAAAGGATTATAAAAAGACTAATTATGTATTACCTAATCAGCCTTTTATAATAGAACAGATATATACTTAACAATCAGTTTTAATCACAAATAGAATTCACATGACACATTTCTTCTAATTCTCCCACGTAATTATTGGATATACTATTCTTGTACACTGATGGAGCTCCAATATTTTTACAACTCCACTTATATCTTCATTCAGTAGATTCTCTCCAGGACCTGGGTCTTAGGGAGAAATTAACTCGTCATACCTGGTCGAGTTCGGTGATGGTGGCGGTCGAGATGGTGGCGCCTGTGGAGATGGCGCTCGTAGGATAGTTGGGTTACCGTCAGGATGGCTGGACCAAACGAGATATCTACATGGGACCATGTGCAATATTTAATACCTATTTGCTACTATTTACTACCTTTATTGAAATATTTGCTACCTTTGCGTTAAGAAATATATCAAGGAAATAAAGTGGTCAGCCATTCTGACATCAGGTTGGCTGACCACTTCTAAGTTCTCATAGTTTTAGCATTGTATTAACCACGTTGTTAATGTAAATATTTACTACCTATTTGCTACCTTATCATATATTTTTTACACAATTTTAAGAAGTTCCTATGAAAAGTTATTAATAAAAGCCATTTAAACGCCTGTACATCAATTATTTACGTCTTTTCTTCTCAGAATATATTGCTAACAATGTTTTTGCAGGCGCTTAGTGGCTTATAAACAACTTGTTTTTGGACATCCCTATTGTTTCTGGTTGTATCTGGACTCTTCTGTGTATTTGGAAGGCTGTCAAAAATAGAGAAACAATAAGATATTCGAAATTATTTATTTACATTCATTAATGTAAATGAATCAAAATAAATATCAAAAAGGATAATGCCAAGACTCGGCTCGGCAATAATTATGTAGCGTCCGATAGACTTTCTATAATAATGATAATCCTTACATATTATAATTACATTCCCGCGTGGATGTCGGTTAATATATACTAAAACCTTACTCGAGAACCACTCTATCCATTGGTGAAAACAACATGAAAATCGGCGCAGTAGTTTTTGAGTTTATCGCGTACTGGACATATTTCTTAACGCAAAGGTAGCAAATATTTCAATAAAGGTAGTAAATAGTAGCAAATAGGTATTAAATATTGCACATGGTCTCATGTGGATATGTCGTTTGGTCCAGCCATCCTGACTTCGCCCGCGTGGTTGTCGGTTAATATATAATAAAACCTTACTCGAGAACCACTCTATCCATTGGTGAAAACAGCATGAAAATCGGCGCAGTAGTTTTTGAGTTTATCGCGTACTGGACGACAGATAGAGGCGGCGGAGGACTTTGTTTTATGTATAACTAGCTTCCGCCCGTGGCTTCGCCCGCGTGGTATGTCAATAAAAAGTAGCCTATGTCCCTTCTCCGGGATTCCATCTATCTCCATGCAAAATTTTATCGAAATCCGTTCAGTGGTTTAGGCGTAAAAAGTTAACAGACAGACAGACATAGTACAGTTACATTCGAATTTATAATATTACTCGCTGTGCCCCGCGGTTTCACCCGCTTAAGTCTCGATCCCGTGGGAATATAGGGATAAAACGTATCCTATGTCCTATTCCAGGTCATGGTCTACCCGTGTGCCCATCTTCTCTAGAGTAGGGAACGTCGCACGTCGTGGCGGCTCGGCGCCGGCGTCGAACGGTTCCCGTATTGCATTTTTATACTCTCGACTAACTTCGAAATTAAATGTCCGATTCGAATGAATTAAAAAATATTTTACTGTTACATAAATACCCTTGGTGTTAAAACTATTTATTTGAATAAGAATTAATATAATGTTGATAAAACTCCTTCGCAAAATAATGCATTAATTTCGAACAAATTTGATTACCATAAAAAAGAATATAGAGAGTCAATCTTAAAAGATACACATATGCTGTCGCGGACTATTTTTTAGAACTTTTAAGGAGGAACAATTCCATAATACATGATATTTGCGTAACTTAAACCGTTTACGCAACGCACGCAACGAAAGCTCTCAAAAAGGAATAATTTTTCCCGTTTTTGCAACATTTTTCATTTATGCTCCGCTCCTATTAGTCGTAGCGTGATGTATATATAGCCTATAGCCTTCCTCGATAAATGGACTATCCAACACTAAAATAATTTTTCAATTCCAACCAGTAGTTCCTAAGATTAGCGCGTTCAAACAAACAAACTCTTCAGCTTTATAATATTAGTATAGATATATAGGGATTATCATTATTATAGAAAGTCTATCGGACGCTACATAATTGCCGAGCCAATTCTTGACATTGTCCTTTTTTATATTTATTTTTATTCATTCACATTAATGAACGTAAAAATAATGTCGAATATCTTGCTGTTTCTATATTTTTGACAGCCTTCCAAATACACAGGAGAGTCCAGATGCAACCAGAAACAATAGGGATATCCAAAAACAAGTTGTACATAAGCCACTAAGTGCCTGCAAAAACATTGTTAGCAATTATTCTGAGAAGAAAAGACGTAAATAATTTATGTACAGGTGTTTAAATGGCTTTTATTATTAACTTTTTATAAGAGCTTCTTAAAGTTGTGTAAAGAATATATGATAAGGTAGCAAATAGGTAGTAAATATTTACATTGACAATGCAGTTAGTAAAATGCTAAAACTATGAGAACTTGGAAGTGGTCAGCCAACCTGACGTCAGAATGGCTGACCACTTTATTTCCTTGATATATTTCTTAACGCAAAGGTAGCAAATATTTCAATAAAGGTAGTAAATAGTAGCAAATAGGTATTAAATATTGCACATGGTCCCATGTAGATATCTCGTTTGGTCCAGCCATCCTGACGGTAACGATAGTTGGTAGTGGCAGAAATAAAAACTCAGAGTGGTTGTGATGAAGACGATATTCTAGAACTTCGAACTTCTTGACTTCGAATACGTATGCTTAGGATGCTAATACAAAAAGGGACACTTTCGTCGAAACAAGCATCAGAATCACCACAGACATCTGTTCTCCAGAACGGTCAGAAGGCCAGAGCACAGAGTACATTTTTAGGCCAGAGCACAGAGTACTTTTACTATGGGCCAGAGAACTCGCCCTGGCGCCCCTCCATTAGCTAGGCTCCGTCGTAGCACGAAAGTCAGCTGCGTGTTAGTACTACCACTACTCGGGTCACGTGACGCACTTCGTTTAGTGACCGTCTCCGATATACCTAATACATGGAATCATGGTCACCCTATCAGTTGTAATATATGATATTTTTGATCCAATTTATCTTTTAAAGAACTAATACAGCAGAATCGTAATTTACTTGGAACGAATGTACTCCTAATCATAATTCAGGATGTCGAATTTTGTTAGCAAACATGTCATATTTAAAAAGATATAGGCAACTATAGAGGGCCGTGCTGAATGAAATAAATTTGGTTTATTTTTCAAATTTAGCAAGTTGTATGAGAATCTAATGCGTTACATATGTTACTTGCCAAACATTTATTTTTTAATAGTTTTTGGAAAAGGTTGTTTTGTCTTTTTTGGATATTTTCTTACTAAATTTTTTTCCAGCACGGCCCCCTATCCACGTCTATATTATTATTTGTTATAACGAATTCACAACGGTACATATAACGTTCTAATAGAGTACATTCCTTGAGTTTAAGAAACTTTTTAATACGTTATATATTTTTCAAGTTACAAGGGGGCCGTACTGAAAACGTTTGGCGGGCACGGCCCCCTTTTTTTGCATATTTCTTCAAAAGTAAAGAGGTACATTGAAAAAGAAACCGGTACATATACTCCTAGGGACGAGTACATTCCATTGGCGCACACCTAAAACGCAAATTTTGGGGGCCGTGCTGGGCAAACGTGCATAAATATTTATCTAGTTTGTGTGGACTGAGGGACCACAGTTTTGTCGTTATATTTTTTTGTCTTTAATGCTTTTGTGGTTTGTTTTTTAGTAAATATCTTTACAAAATCTTTACTAAATGTCTATAATCACAAAACCTTAATTTTCGAGATACTTTCCGAGATTTGGCTGATGGTCTGTGAGAACTGAGGGACCACACTTTAAGGGCTGTAGTTTTTAATATATTGATTTACAAATTCCCAGATTCGTTCTACAATTGTTTTAGGACTACTACTAAATCATAGGACTTTTTTTGCGATTCCCAGTTTGGTCCCTCAGTTCACACACACATAGAAAAAAAAGAGGTGGGCCTCAGTCCAGATGCACACATTTTCTTACTGGAGTAACGCACACCCACTACACTCACGCACACTCACGCACAACTATTATGTACACGCACACACAACTAATTTAGAAAACATCTAAAGATCTTGTAGATTTCAGTCGATCTAGCGAGGACGGACTGGGATGTAATGACTCAAAATTAAATAAAACCAAAATAAGTAGGTAGACAATTCAATATATATTTCGCGTTAAGTCAATAATATTTTTTACAATATTAAGACTACCTACTATACGCGCGAAAGGACGGCCCCGTGTTACATCGTGTCCAGTGTCCTTTTCACAAGCGGTCGTCGCGCGAAAACTTTTTAAAGAACAATGGCCGATCTCTTTAACATACTTGGACTAGAAAAATCTAATAAAACATAACTTGATAATACTTAGTGTAAAGTATTTTATAAAGTACCTTAGGAGTAATTATTATCTAAGCAATTTTTTTGTTTGTTTAAAATATCCTATTCCAGATCATGGTCTACCCCTGTGCCAAATTTTATCCAAATCCGTTCAGCCTTTTTTCCGTGAAAGCGTTACAAACAAACTCACTTTCGCATTTATAATATTAGTTAGGATCACTTAAACGTGTTGTGCTGAACATGGGACAATGGCAATACGATGATGACATGAGTGAGACGTAACATAACTGGGGGCTAATTCTACTAATTTAAAAACATGTTTGACATGTTTGTAAATTAGTAGAATTAGCCCCCAGTTTTGAAGAATTAGGTCTCACAATGATGAGTTTTTGACAGATTTTTTATGGTAAATCTGTCAAAAACTCATCTCATCACTCATCATTGTGAGACCACTGACACGTTTGTAACCCCCTGATGAAATGTGATTGTACTATTATGTAAAACTCTATCCAACCCTTCGGGCAAACAAGGTGTGATGTTATATATTATGTTCTGTAAAACTATTTACTTAAGTATCCGTAATATCAAATTCTGCCAATGGCTTTTCTTATTTAAATAATTAACATAAAATTACCGGTTGGCATTGCCTGCGATTAAATTTCGTTTTAGAAATAAAATCGATTACCTACAAGTTTATAAAAAGACTAGCATATCTAAATACTTAGTAATAATTACGAATGCTTTCAGAAATAATATCATTATTATAACCTGCCTTTTGATAAGCAAAAGTTGTATTTTTGAATAATTAAAAAAAATATAACATTCAATGATTACAATAACAACGTAGGTCAGTGTTGGTAATGGTCTCATCTCATCTACAAATTCTAGTCCAAAATGACCATTGTTCTTTAAAGAGCCTTAAATACCTTGTGTCCGAGCTTGTCTTACTGGCACTGGCAACACATGCCACAAACGTACAGCTCGGAATGTGAACATATTGTCGTAAATATTCTTAAAATGTGACATCGGGCCAAACAACGGGTGCCCAGACCATCACAGTCAATAAACCACCAATGTTATAATAATGGTGGCAATGGTGGGCCAAAATCCGTTAGTTTTCTAAAAAGAAAAAAAAAAACTGATTAATAAAAATGTTTTTGATTTCCATGAAGAGTTCCTTAAACCAAAAGTGAGCACGGCGCTCCGCAGACAGCAACTTTAATCTCTGTATTGCGGCAACAGGCAACTCCCAACTAGCTATTTACATATAACATAAAGAAACTGCGCAGACATAGCAACTCTAGTTTCGAGTTTTGATGATCGACAACAATTTTCAGTTGCTGCACCCGATGCTAATGTTTCAAATTGACGCAACTAGCAACTGTCAAATTTGTACTAGTTGTGTCAAGTTGCTGGTTCCCGAATCGACAATCGCAACGTGTCGAGCGACCTACTTCTTCGAGATCCCTATTCTCACTGACTGCTGACCATGGATTTGAAAAGTTTATTTAGAATCGCGGCAACCGTAAACTAGGCATTTTTTGTTGCTGCAACTGGCAACCTTTAATATATTATTTTTTTTATGTTGATAGTTACTTCAACTAAATTGCTAGCTTCTTCAGCTAAAGTTGCTCGGTCTGCGGAGTGCCTTAGGAGTTTATGAGGGATTATTAAAAGTGTATAGTACTACTGGTTGTAGGGTGCAAATTCATCATTTTGTCAAAAATGAGGACGAGTAGATATCGGACAAATTGAAGATTGTGCGCTTCTGTAATTTCTAACGTGACGATAATACTATCGTAGACATTCACGTCCACGTGCGTCATAAACATTAAATGTATGAAAATAAGTGTACGATATAATGTTATCGTGGATGGAAAAATAGCGTCTTCATATTATATTTTCATACATTTTACTTCCCTGTGTTGAATGATGCCGTGACGAGGACGTTCACGATAATACTGTCATGTTAGAAGTTATAAAAGTGCACATTAAGTATCGTAAATATTATGTTAAATTGTCCAAATTGGAGATGGTGCCATGTGGTGTGTTCCAATAAATTCACAAAAAAGGAAGTTTTATTTAGACCTAATTATTTGAACTCGAATATCACGTATAGTAATTAAATAGATTACTTGAGAAGAGAAGAGAATAAGATTTGTGAAACTTAACTACAATTACTTAACATAATATGCTGATTAACTTAATCGTTTGGTTTCCTCTATCATCTGTAGTTACTTATATCAAGAACTTCGCATTACTAACTTCTGTTTTCGAACCATCATAAGCAACATTAACTAGGGGTTTGTCAAGCCATTGGTTTTGCAACGGCTAACGATGCATATTATTTAAATTAATTACAAGATTATTATTAAGCCTATTTATTATTTTATAAAGAGAATATTATTGACATTTTGGTAATTGGTTGGATATTGTATAATTTCAGTATAATAATGCGTTGAGGGTATTGTTGGGGCAGCCCCGGCACTGTAGCGCGTCGGGAATTTTCGCCGACGCCCGTGTCGACTGTTTCTACACGACGATATGAAAGCGGTGCACATCTCTGGGGCACAGGCTTCGGGGCACCTCCTACACCATCCAGCAGGCGTAGCATGAGCACCGTTTTGTCGACGGAAGAGTAGACAAAAATGACGTTTCATGTAGACGGTACGACGGCAGCAAAGTAGAAAGGGTCAACTGCACTTTTTACGAAATTCACTCTTTTACATAATTCGACTCAGAATTCTTTGTTAGTCATAGGATTTTTTTTTTTATGTTCCGTTCTCAATTTTTACTGATTAAGAAAGACAACTTCAAAAAAAAATATCTGTGTCGAAGTACCGTATTTTGGATCAAACAATTTCACAGTAATATTGGTTTTAACTATTTTCTTGGTACTTATAACTACTTATTATTAACTAAATGATGTAAAATAGGAGAAGATAGCTTTGTCCTTCTATTAATTATCACAAGTTTGCGTTCAAAACGCCCCCTTGTAAAATCATGATTTTGTAGATAACCGTTTATACTTTGTGGCCGTCGAGTAGAAAGTTTTCTACTGGCGATTCCAAAATAAAATTGTCTTCACTACCATAGACAAATGTCAGTTGTCAGCGTGATTTTGACAGTTTAAGTAGAAATCCAAGACAAAGATCGTTAGAAATGAAAGACAAAATGACAGATCGTAGAAAGATTTCTACGGTGCGATGTCAAAAATGAAGAATCGAAATGTCAGTTTGTAGAGAAAAAACTTATGTCTATTCTTCGTAGAGATAGAAACCGTTATGCTACGCCTGCTGAGCGTATTTGCGAACAGGTTTGATTATCAGTTCATATGGTTAATGTAATTACAAACAAACAAATGACTCAGCGGCGTAATAGTTAGTCATTTTAATTTTATTTTATGATTTTAATCTAATTTTATATTCTTAATTTTATTAATTATGTTTATGATTTTATTTATTGTGATTTAAATTTTGATTTTTTTATGATCTTAAATGGATTGAAATACTTAAATGATTTTTGAATTTGAATAATAGTACGAGAGCCCACGACCATAACCATGTCACATCGTTTTACGGTCAAAACCGTATAAAATCGTTAGTTTAGATGATTCTGATCCCTGGTTTCATCACAATATTATTATGTCTGATATCTACTCAGTTGAGTACGGCGGCCTAGCAAATGGGTTTATGAAATCTTCATTTCTACACCATGGAATGTGAACGTATTGTTGTAAGTATTGCTAAGAATGAAGTCTATTCAAACCTTTATAGAACCAATCTGGCAATGTTTTTAAATCGGGCCAAATTATGGGTGCCCAGAACATCATAGCCAGCCATGTTATCGCACAAGTGGATACAGTAGGCCCAAATCCGTTATAAATCTGGAAAAAAAAGACGGGTTGACCTGCAGTGGGACAACATTGGTTCGTAATATAAAATACATAACAAAATATATATAATTTTCTATGAAATAAGTTACAAAATTGTTTGGGCTATACAGCACCCTAATTGCGTAACAATCACAATCCGTTTCATTTAGACAGTTCAAAAATATTCATTGCGTTATTTACGATGTTGAGAAGAGTTTTTAACGAACATAATATTATGAAGCAATGGATTAGCAATATCCTTCAAAATTATTCAAATTATGATTGATCGATTGATCGGTGTAGGCCCCGCTCGCCCCTTGGATCTTGCCCCTAATTACCTAAGTGTACCCACTCGCCCCTTTTTATATTAGATAGCCCCAGTCGCCCCCGATTGTTAGTAGTTTAAAAGTACAGTCAGCACTCGTTAAGTTTTTAAATATTAAAATAAATATTGTTTTCTTAAAACTTCAATCAAAACCTAACAAAAAGTACTAGGCTCAAGACAGTATTACAACCATTAGTATTATCGCAATATTAAGATTTGGATGAAAGGTACATAAATAATTTATAACAAAAAGTACTAGGGTTGCATGAATTCAAGATAGTATTACAATTTCGTTTATTTATTTTCTTTCTTATCTATTTACATTTTTAAATATTTTTATAAAAACATTATAAAATACATTTAAAAATATAAAGAATAGAGGTCCGCTGGTATCGGAAGCAGGGTCCAAGCTACGGGTGGTTAGGGTTGCAGAGACAGGAACCTCCTCAAATTGCGAGCCGTATCAAGGAGCCTTCTGAATCAGGCCTTTGATCCAACCGCCTAACGAGAGCCTCGAGAGATGTTGGTCGAGGCTTTCGTCCTGATATGATAATGATAGCCGAGCTCATGTTCTCTTTCACGAGATTCTCGTCATGCGGGACAGTATTACAATCATCATTATTAGTATTATCCCACTAATAAGATAGAGATATATAAAAAGTACTAGGCTTGCATCAATTCACGTTTAGTTACACTTGGAGATAAGTAATAAACTAATATCGCAAAACGCATACCTTCCACATTATAATACGAACATAGAAAGAGAAAGCATTCATAATATATTCGACTCTAATCCGATTTTCTCAACGGGTAACATATTTTACCAATTTTTTTGTTTAATGGACATATGAAAAAGGTTTGTTATTACTTATTGGTAAGCCAGGTAGCAAAACCTATCATAAGTGTCATGAGATTGTGAGATTACAGATGGTTATTAAAGTAATCAAACGTAGCGTTATTCATAATGTGTGCATTTTTCTGTCTGACTGTACCTTTTTTGGTTAAATTTCAAAGGAAATGCCGCAAGGGCCGAATCGGTACATCAAAATAATTATTTAAATGTCAATTTTCCACTCGCCCCAAGGGGCGAGTTACACCAAAATTATTTAAAAACGGGGCGAGTAAACATTTTAATGAAAGGGGCAAGATCCAAGGGGCCGAGCGGGGCCTACACCGATTTATCGTGTGTTACGCAATTAGGGTGCTGGTTCGCTATTGTAACGGGGCAATAAGGTCAGGTACCTTAGTCGTTGTAGCTATATTAAAACGTTCTTAGGAAACTGTCCTTATCTTTTTGAGTGATTGATTTGCATTTACATGATTTGAAATATATATTGTTTTAATTCGAAATCCGCCTGTTTGAATAACTGTTCGGCTGAGTCCTGAGTGATTTATCAGACGGGGCATCCTGAGTGATGGCGGACCGCCTTTGTTTGTTGCTATGGCACTACCGTTGCCATAGCAACGAACCGAAAGACATGACATTGTAATAACGTCCTGTCAGAATATTAATCAACGATTAATTCGTGTTATTGAGTGCATTTTTCCAATATAAAGTGAAATTTGGTGGTTTCGATTGATACTCATTGTTATATATAGTGTATGGATATGAGGATTATGATTTTGATTTTTCGATGACCGTATACGTAAGAGACGTATACGTTCATACAAAGTTATCGCGGCATGTATAATGGGAAACGTCAAATTCGCCGTGAAATTCGCGCGCTCGCTCGCACTCCGGGACAAGTTCGAACATCTCGAGCATTTGTTTTATCCGCCGTTCATTCCGCCTGCGCGTTGCCTCGTCACTCAAGACTCAGCCTTAGGTAGTTTTTGAGTTTATCGCGTTTAGACAGACGCGGCGTAGGGACATTGTGTTATAATATGCCTGTTTGGGTTCATGGGGCAGTGTGCGCGTCTCCTTTTTAAGGGAATTTCTCGCTGACTGGTCTACGCTGGACGTGACCAGAGGGATGGCTCGTTCTTTGGCCAATGAATTAGTATAGCAATTCAAAATGGCAATGCTACAAGTTTTCTGGGCTGCACGTTTCCGGATGACAGCGATCACAGCGATGCGGACGAGGACAGACGCGTGTGGACTGAGTGATCCCTTTTAGCCCAAGGAATTTACCTACCTAATTTTTCTTTTAACGTGTAGTTTATGGTCAAGAGAGTTTGTTAAAATGTATACCTCGAAAAGTTCACCCCGCGTGTAAGTTTTATTAAGAAAACATCTAATTTCAATTTTACGTGGTAGAAAAAAATATTAACAGACATGTTTGGACGGAGTGTTTGTCGGTCAAAAAATTAAACATTTTATAATTAAAAAAAAAAAAAAAATTAAGTAATAAAAACTAAAACCCAACTACGACTAAAAAGGTATAAACAAGACACCACAGACAGACAAATTAAAAATCCGGAGTCACACGTGTTAGGGCATAAATCGAACAGATTACGTGTGACTCCGGATTTTTAATTTGTCTGTCTGTGGTGTCTTGTTTATACCTTTTTAGTCGTAGTTGGGTTTTAGTTTTTTTTTTTTTTTTTTTTTTAATTCTTTTGGGGTTATAATATATTTTTTTTTGAAATGTGCTCATTAAACCCTTTCATTTGATACCTAACATGGTACGATTAAACAATTTTTTTTTTCAAGTTCCTGACTTTATGTCCTCTAGAGGGCGCCATTTTTAATTTAATGTGACGTCACATGGCCTATAACCAGCGGACGATCAAGAGGCTTCCAACGATACCTCACTTGTCAACTTGTGATGAGTGGTTTAGAAGATATGAGGGAACAGATGAACATACATGCATACATACATACATCCCGGTCAAAATCATAACCCTCCTTTTTGCTTCGCCGTAGTCGGGTAATAAAAGGTATTATGTTATATTTTTGCCTGAACCGATATTGTAAAAAAAATTTAATAATATTTTGCGCTAGTGCACTATGTTTAATTTTGTTGGATAGCATATTAAAATATTTAATTAGGTCTTTTAATGCAAAAAAACAGCTGTTAACATTTTTGGTTGAATAGGTACAATTAAAAAAAAAAACCTAATTTTATTTTTATTTAAATGTCTTTGGAGGAAAATTAATATATTAGTTTTACCAATTTCTTACATAATTTAACCAAAATTTTTATGTTAACTATTTTGCCTCAATTTTCAATACTCAATACTCAATACTCAATATCTTTATTGCTTTACCATAATGTGTACTTAGGTGGTAACTATATATTTAGATCATTATGGACCCTGTAGGGCACAGCAAAAGGGTAGGAGAGAGGAAGCCCTGTTTAAGGAGATCATGCAAGTTTTAACTTACATTTATTCAAAGTCAGGAGATCGCAAATAGGATCTATCATTTCGTTTATCTATTGTTTATGTATTGTTTTATCTGTAAAAGTGTACTTAAATATTTTAGATTATTTCGATATGTACGTACATATCTATTATAATTCTGTTTATTAATTTATATAAATTTTTATTCACATAATCGTGTTTTTGTTCTAATTAACCCCTTTCTTTATATTTCTACTCTCGTCGGTTGCGGCTGCGGCGATTTGCGTGCGGCGTTGAATACGACGAGAAAGACGCAACGCCTGCAGCCAAGGCGACGGGTGCGAAGGCCCAGAATGCGCAGCGCCCGAGGTTCAGAGCGGACCTACGCCGCAGTCATAAAAAGAATGACAATTTCATACATGTCATTTTGTAAATAGTAGCCTCAGACCGTAGACAGAGAACGCTATAGACAAATTGATATCTTTTGTCACATTCACACATATTATGCCGATGCCAAAAACAGCAACAATGCCGATGTCGTGTAAAGAAATAAGACAGAACGATGAGATTTTTTGTTTCACGGCGCGTGGCACGTTTTTCAAGGATTCGAACACAATTAAAATGGTAGAAAGTCACCTCCCTACAGACCGCGCATTTAATAGTCACAAATTTCTTCGCGCCTAGTTAATTGAATCGACGCTTCGAGTTTGTGCGAAGCATTAAATTGCTCTAGTGAATACAATAGGCGCTTTTTGTTCTGGCGCTGTTTCTGAGTAACTTTCGTACGTAGATTTATTAGACTGCGGTAAGTTTTGTGTATTTGTTTGATAATACTGTTTTATGGCTTCTACTAGAAATTATTTGTTGTACTTTTAATTAAAAATCTTTTTATTTTGATGTAGTTATTATTTTATTAAAATGCTTAAAATTATTTAATTTTTCAGCTGTCATTCTTTGACTGGCCAAAATGACCGATCAGCTTTAAAGTATTACTTAAATCTAATCCTGAAAATCTAAAATCTAAATCTAGTCCAAAGGTATCAAATAGTAGCAAATAGATATTAGATTTTAGTAATATTTTAAAGCTGATCGGTCATTTTGGCCAGTCATTCTGATGTTCACAATATAATATCTCTCGATTCGATAGCTGACTCCGTTGAGACTGACCGCCATGGCCGAAATTCGATCTGAAGGACTATTAAACTGTTATTTATTGTTTATGTACATTATGTGGAAAAAAAAATACATGCCAGACTCCTCAACACCGTTTTACTATAGCTACAATGGTTTAGGAACCTGCCCTTACCTACTGCCCCGTCTCAAAAAATCACTTGCATAGGGATAAAATGTTATTTAATGTACGTATATTTTAATTCGTTTTGGTCTATACACACGGTGTTTTCACACGCCCGCTGCAAACGTATCTGGCGCTGTTTTTTTCAAGGCAGAAAATGCACCGTCAGTCTATACACAGACGACGGCCGTTACATGGAATCCACGTGTAAAAAGATGCCGTGTGAATAGGCCTTTATACTAAATTAGGTCAGGACAATATGGTACCATTTTCCCCGTTGGAACTTTTGCAGAACTTTGCACGATAAGATTTCCAGGAGTTCCTACGGGTATCATGAAACAGTAGGAAGCCGCTATTCCCGAAGCAATGTTATACCACAATGGATTTATATCTATATTTTCCGCCTGCAACAAAGCTTCCAAGGATTAATACAATGTCATATTTTGTTTTGTGAAAATAGGTAAGTAGATAATTTATTTTACGGCATGTTGAAACGATTTACTGGATCTTCGGTGGGTAATTTCAAGGCTTCATGCAGAACAATAGATTTGAGTACCTTTAGTAGTATCTATAGTAAAGTATCTATAGTATATATATCTCCTTTTTCAGTAGTAGCCCGATACGGTTTGAGCGACGAAAGGATTTTGCACTGTTCGTCAAATAGGCCTCGACCACACGACAGAGGTAGGTCGGCATCTGGTGGTACCGTACCTCCCTTATGCAACTCCAGGGCAGGAAGTTGAAGGCGTTGGCGATGTCTAGAGAAACCGCCAAGACGACCCCACCCCGGGCCACAGCATCCTCCGTCGTGAGCGTCCGTACGCGCATGATGGCGTCCACGGTAGAGCGCCCTCTGCGGAAACCAAAATAGCTCTCCGCCATATCCGGCCCCACCCACACCAGCCGCCCGACGAGGCGGTTTGCAATTACTCTTTCAAAGAGCTTGCCCACCTCGTCGAGCAG
Source organism: Lithophane ornitopus (assembly GCA_948473465.1). Lineage (NCBI taxonomy): Eukaryota > Metazoa > Arthropoda > Insecta > Lepidoptera > Noctuidae > Lithophane > Lithophane ornitopus. The sequence continues at coordinate 10,636,079 of OX419622.1, read as the reverse complement.
TACGTTGGGCCGATAAGTGGACCGAGAGTCCGCAGGGCGCCCCGGCTTCTTAATGAGGACCAGTTTCCTCGTCTTCCAAGTGTGAACTGGGAACTATGGCCCCTCTCTATGCATGCGCTTAGGAGACCCCTTAGTCGAGGCACGTGAGCCTCCATGGCCAGGACCCATGCCTTCCCAGGTAGGCCGTCGGGTCCTTGGGCGGTATTTTTGGCATTCAGCCTACGTACCGCCACTCTCCATTTCTACCTCGGCCGGAGTATCGTCGTCGTCGTCGTCGGCGGTGTGGTCCGCATCGAGCACAGCAATAGGTGGAGCCATGAGCGAGGAGGTATGTTCCCTTCTCGAAGGGAACAGAGCGCTCACCACGTCCTCCACAAGCTGTGTCGTGTACCTACAGTTAATAAATTGCTCAAACTCAAAACTCTCAAACTCAAGAAGAAACAAGAAACTCACCAGTTCCATTACTATTGGTGTAAAAACAGTACAAACAGCGACGTTGGATGCAAAGTTAGTAATAAACACAACAACGACAATAATGAGTAACAGAATCACAGCATTGTCTAGCCCAAGTAAGCTTTGCTTCATGACAGTGCCGATCTTGGCGTTCAAACCCGATATATTGGCTGCATTCGACAATGTAAAACCACCACCTGGAAACATTAATATTTTGTTTTGGATAATGTTAGAGAAAACCTCTTTATTTCTTTTCAAACTAGATTAGTAGATTAGTTGGTTAAATGAACTGAGAAAATGGGCAAAAAAGTCCTAGGAGACCGCACGTCAACGGTAACTTTGTAGGTAAACCACCCCCTATTTCCACGTACGTGAGCTTGTTTGTTAAATATTTAAAACAAACCTAATAGAAAAGAGAAAGCATAAGGGCAGTAGGAATTTAGTAAAGGGAAGTCCAAAACGCTTTGCGCTTTTCCCTTTGGTAGATCTTCTCTATCTGGAAAAGAACAAAATGTTAAAATTTTACGAAGTTGGTACATAATGCTTGTGAAAAGAATAAGTTTAATATCGCGAGGCTTTCCGTAAGCCTCACCCATTCACCCATTTGAAGATCAACATGCGAGGCTCACCCATAGTATTCCACATTGCGCACACACGGTTGTATTTTTAAAACATTGATAAAAATTTAGTAAAAAGTACTCACACAATTTATGTGTGATAGTTAATACATGTAAAATACCGGTAGGCATTCAGCTGCATCCGGTTAGACTGGAAGCCGAGTCCAACATAGCTGGGAAGAAGGCTAAGCAGATGATGATGTATGATGATATCCCTGGCCGCGCCACAGTGAAGTAGGTATTCAAAAATCATGTTTCCAGGTAAGTTGTACCATTATGTACTGAACACCTTCTTCGAGACAAATCGAAATTGTGGTACTGGAATAAATGCGAGCGCCCGGCCGGCAATGTTTGTATGAAAATCCGTATCTGTCGTGTTTGTTGGCCAAATAAATTACTATGAAAACTTAAACATGCAGAGTTGTCGTGTTATTTAAAAAAAAATAACTAACTTTTTATATCAACACATGCCAACCAAGGAAGGTAAGTTATCCAAGATTTTATTTTAAATTTCGATTTGGCTTGCAAATAGAGCTGTTTAAAGAAAAGAAGAAACAAATGAAAATATTAGCGCGTGAAAAATGTTCGTTGTTCATCAGTGATTCTGGAATTTATAATGAATTTACAGTTTAGTTTGAATTTCCGCGCATTATTTGAGAAAAGTACTATATAAGCCTTGGCCGCAACCAGGCATTGATGGGCTCACATATGTGTGCCTCGGCTTCGCGTCGGCTCACATTCTCACGACCGTCCATCGTGAGCGTCAAGATGACGGGATCAAGCCCCAATTTAAAATTTATTTCATTTAAGTGTTTGTACTACATATGTACTAATTGTACCCTAAACAAGACATTTGTACCTCTAAAGGTAAAGAAAGTATGTCAAGACTTCCCTGGTCCCGCCACTTTGACGTTAAAGTGGCGGGACCTTCTGGAAGCGCTACTCAGAGGCGGGTAATTCACACCTGAAGACTTAGTACTACATATGTACAGGTATATACTCCATTTTCAATACAATTGTAAGTGCCAAATTAAAGTTATGTGATTAAAACATTGGTCCCGCCAATTTTATGATTTATGTTATCGCTGAATTAATATTAAAATCGTTAGAGCTCGCGCAAAATCAAATGTGGAAACTTAGTACGTCCTTAGTACATGAACGTGTGTAATTTTCATATTCAAAACCTAAGTACATCAAAAGTTATTTAATTTAACATTCATCGTTACCTTTGGACAAAAACCGGCCAAGTGCGAGTCAGACTCGCGCACGAAGGGTTCCGTACCATCCTAACTAATATTATAAATGCTTTCACGCTAAAACGGCTGAACGGATTTGGATGAAATTTGGCACAGGGGTAAACCATGCCGGGGCCGCTTTGGGGCGGCTCCTGCCCAATCTTGGGGGGCAAAACGCCTCCTGTCGGAGGCTCTACGCGGGGGTTGTGCGGTCCATGGCCCTTTACGGGGTAGTGGCGTGCCTAGGGGTCAAAATCAGGGCAAACAGACAGGTTTTTTACGATTTAAAAAATAGCCAAGTGAGCGATTTACGGATTTTCTATGTTGTTCATGGTAACACCATTATTATATAGTGTTATTTATTTTATTTTATTGATAGGATTAATTTTGAAGGCAAGCCGGGCTTTTGGGTTTCTATGGAAGGAACGCCACTGTTACGGGGCACCGGTGTGGGCGCGTTCCATTAGGCTGCAGTCAGCCCGCCGGTTGAACGCGTCCCAAAGGGTCATGGCCATTCGGCTGGCCCGGGGATACCGCACGGTCTCTCGTGAGGCGGCGAGCCTCATGCCGGATTACCGCCATGGGATCTGGAGGCGAAGGTCCTCGCGCACATCTGGGAGTGGCGCGAGGAGATGAAGCGCCGGGGCGTAACTCCGCTGCCGCGAGAAATCGCGGCACAGCGGACAGAGCTCCGGCAGGATCTCATGGCGGCATGGAGAGTGAGATTGTCGCAACCCAGCGCTGGGCACCCCTCTTTGAGAAGTGGCTGGAGAGGCGCCACGGCGTCCTCACCTTCCGCCTGACGCAGGTCCTCACCGGACATGGCAGCTTCGGGAGGTACCTGTGCAGGATTAGGCGGGAGGAAACGCCCGAGTGTCACCACTGTGCGGATTGTCCGGAAGACACGGTGGAGCATACGGTGGAGGTGTGCCCTGCTTGGGCGTAGCACCGCCGTGTCCTCGTGGAGGCGATTGGTGGCACTGGCGGCCCTGGTCCAGGCCATGGTACGGAGCGAGAGGGCATGGGAGGCGGTCACCTCCTTCTGCGAAGCAGTGATGCTCGCAAAGGAGGAGGCGGAACGCGTGAGGGAGAGGCAAAGCCTGCGCCCTCACGCCCCTAACTGCCGCCGCTGGAGACACCCTGGGCGTCGGGAATCCCAGGCGGATTCCCGGCCACCATAGGCGTGGGCTTGCGGACGGCGAGCAATGGGTAGCTCGCCGTCCGATAAGGACCAGGCCCGGGTCGATGGCGCGTCGTGTTCCACGCGCGCCTCAAAGAGATGCCAGCACACCTGACGGGGTCCGTTAGGACCGATGCCTGCCAGGGTTGCGGAATAGTCCGAAAGGGATACCGGGACCCTGGCAACAGGCAACCGAAGGAACACGGGTGGGTTTTAGTCAGTAAGAGTCTGACAGGCCCTTCCGCTCCGCCCAGAGCGGGAGAAGTGAAATGATTTCCCACGCCAAAAAAAAAAAAAAAAAAAAGGTTTAGACCATGACCTGGAATAGGACATAGGATACTTTTTATTCCGATATTCCCGCGGGATTGAGCCTCATGTGAAACCGAGGGGTGCAGCTAGTTATCTATAAAAACGGCACGTTTGTTGTATGGAAGCCCCCTTAAATATTTATTTTATTCTGTTTTTTAGTATTTGTTGTTATAGCGGCAACAGAAATACACCATCTGTGAAAATTTCAGCTGTCTAAATAACACGGTTCATGAAATACAGCCTGGTGACAGACGGACAGACAGACGGACAGCGGAGTCTTAGTAATAGGGTCCCCTGTGGGTATGGAACCCTAAAAATGGACACATTTATGCAGAAATGAAACAACCCAAAATGGTTTTGATACTTATATATTATTATAATATGGATCCAACTCCAATTATAAGTAGGTACATGAACGTGTGTAATTTTAAGTATCATATTTTATTATCAAAGATCAAAATTTTATTTCTATAGAATTGAAAAATGTATGCAGAAATGAAACAAACAATCTTAATGATTCTAATAAATACATCAGTGGAAACCGTAATTACTTTACGTAGTTTGTATTTGACGATGTAATTATCTCTTATCCGTGTTTTATAAGTTGTGAGAAAATATTATTGAATGGGTAGGTTATTGTAGGTCGGGATTTTTCATTTCTGCATAAATGTGTCCATTTTTATATTATATACATTTGTATCCTATGTCCTATTCCAGGTCATGGTCTACTCCTGTGCCAAATTTCATCCAAATCCGCACAAACAAACTCACTTTCGCATTTATAATATTAGTAAGGATGGTACGGAACCCTTCGTGCGAGAGTCCGACTCGCACTTGGCCGGTTTTTGACCAAAGATAACGATGAATGTTAAATACTTTTGATATTCTTAGGTTTTGAATATGAAAATTACACACGTTCATGTACTAAGGACGTACTAAGTTTCCACATTTGATTTTGCGCAAGCTCTAACGATTTTCATATGAATTCAGCGATAACATAAAGCATCAAATTGGCGGGACCAATGTTTTAATCACATAACTTTAATTTGGCACTTACAATTGTATTGAAAATTGAGTATATGCCTGTACATATGTAGTACTAAGTCTTCAGGTGTAAATTACCCGCCTCTGAGTAGCTCAAACTCAAACTCAACTCAAAGCATTTATTTCAAATAAACCAATTACAGGTACTTTTGAATTGTCAAGGGGTCGGTCAGTCAAAAAAAATGAAGCTAGTTGCCCATTCCAAGGCGTAGTAGGTTCCTATGGAGAAGAACGGGCAAGAAACTCCACGGACACTCTTTTTAATCAAAATTTTGTTACAATATATTGGTTACATCATTCATTTGAAATTAAACATGTGAGAACAATGTAAAAAAGAAAAAAAAAAGAGACGTGCACGTTAAAAGCGTCCGTAAAGATAAAAAACAATTCAAAAATTAAAATTAATTAAAAATAAGCCGTGGCAGCTTAGAGATGACCAGTCCCTACTGGCGGCGCCCGTTCACGAACATGACGCATGGATCAGCACCATTCAGCTCAACCATTTTGAAGGGAACTTAATGATCCAACACACACGCCACCACCAGCGAGACATTTGAGTGAGCATGACATACTCTCAGCCGCCAGGGCACATTCAAGTCAATGAACGACGTACCTAGTAAATGGTAGCTTTAAGGTAGGTAAGTACATAGTGCTCACATATGTGCTATGAAATTATACAATACTAGGAGATTGAATTTATACAATGCCAAGATAGTCTTTACAATCTTCAGCAGCTCCAACAATATTTTCGAATGCCAATCAATTAGTTTATGCGTCCTTGTGGAGCTGGAGCAGCGCTAAGCCAAGCATTTTTGTCAGCGATGTAATCCCCCAATTTATAATATGCTTGGCGGCATAGTGTGCGTTTTACCCAAGATTTAAATTTCGTTTCATTCAGTTGAAGTATGTGGGGAGGTATTTTATTGTAACATGTAGCGAAGGTCCCGTCACGTTAACGTCAAAGTGGCGGGACCAGGGAAGTCTTGACATACTTTCTTTACCTTTAGAGGTACAAATGTCTTGTTTAGGGTACAATTAGTACATATGTAGTACAAACACTTAAATGTGATAAATTTTAAATTGGGGGCTTGATCCCGTCATCTTGACGCTCACCCGTCCATCTATGCCTTGTTGCAGGCCGCGACAGATAGAAATACGATGCTTGTAATGATAAAAAATGTACCTTCAAGATATTGAAATACCCATGTATTATTAAGTTTTGGTGGCGCGGCTCCCCAGCCGCCACCAAAACCATGTATGTATGTTAATGTTAATGATACCAATGGACGTCACCACTGGGGTGTCGTTTACATTTTTTTTTGGTAAATAAATTAGGTAAATTACACGTCACATGTAATTTTTATTGTTATGTAATTACGATGCATATACTGAAATAACTCGACCCGGTATTGCACAATAACTTATATGTTAGCTATAAAAAAAAATTATACCGTATCTTTGTATGCTAATTCACTATTTAAAATATTTTTAACCGACTTTTTTTTTAAAGGAGGAGGTTCTCAATTCGTCTGTATGTTTTTTTTTTCGTGTTTATGTTACGCGATGTCTCGGCCAAATATGAATCGATTCTGATGATTCTTTTTTTTTTGTGGGTCGGAGGTCCCATATAAATTTTATTTACTTTGCTTGCGTAGTTTTTGAGTTAGCTTCAATATTACGTATTTTTTACAAGCTTTATATTAGTTTGTTCCCACTTAGGGCGAATTCGACCAAACTTTTATCCCTAGTATAAGTCTAATCCAGCGAATAAATATTAACTTGACAGATTTTCTATACAAAATTTTTCAAACGTCAATTTTATCCCCCGAGTAAAAGATTGGCTTGGCTTTTGTTAAATCAGCCCTTAGTTTATGTAGACGATGTTATAAGTGATTCCATCATTATTATTTCCATAGCAGGAAGGTAGTGGTATTTGAATTTGTGTGGGGGTAGGTACCACAACTAAAAAGTTTTTATTATTACGTTATTAAAAGCTTTAAAAAAAAATTGACGATTTATTTAAAAAGTTTTTATTATTACGTTAGCTCATTACGTAATAATAAAAACTTTTTAAATAACTATTTAATTATTTTTTTAAGGATTTCGTCCTCTCTAAATAAATGGTGTAGGCCCCGCTCGCCCCTTGGATCTTACCCCTAATTACCTAAGTGTACCACCCACTCGCCGCTTTTTATATTAGATGGCCCCAGTCGCCCCCGATTGTTAGAAGGTTAAAAGTATAGACAGCACTCGGTAAGTTTTTAAATATTAAAATAAATATTGTTTTCTTAAAACTTCAATAAAAACCTAACAAAAAGTACTGGGCTTGCATGAATTCAAGATAGTATTATAATCATTAGTATTATCCCAATATTAAAAATAGTTTATACCTAAGAAAAAGTACTAGGATTGCATGAATTCAAGATAGTATTACAATCATCATTAGTATTATCCCACTAATAAGATTTGGATGAAAGGCACACAAATAGTTTATAACTAACAAAAAAGTACTAGGCTTGCATAAATTCACGTTTACTTACACTTGGAAATAAGTAATAAACTAATTAGAAAATATCGCAAAACGCATCCCTTCCACATTATAATACGAACATAGAAAGAGAAAGCATTCATAATATATTCGACCCTCATACGATTTTCTCAACGGGTAACATATTTTACCAAACGTTTTATTTATTGGACCTATGAAAAAGGTTCCTTTTGTTATTAGCAACAACTATCTCAAGTGTCACAAGTTGGTGAGATTACAGATAGAGTTATTAAAGTAATCAAATATAGCGTTATTCATAATGTGTGCATTTTTCTGTCTGACTGTACCTTTTTTGGAAGGAAATGAAATGAAATGAAATGAAAGGAAATGCCGATAAATAATAATTGATAACAATAGAAGCATAAGTTTAGTGGTAACACTTCGTTACGGTGGTACATTATAGTTACCAAAAAAAAATGTTAACCCTTAATCGGGCCGAACAAAAAAAACGACTTTTCATGGTTTAAGTGTAACTTCTCGTATCATGTTAGTTAGCAGTGTACATAAAATACAATATAAATTACTGAAACTGAAAAAATAAGGTTTTTTTCGTGTGGGAAATTATTTCCCTTTGCCCGTTTACGTCTATAAATTTAATAGACTAGTAACTTACCCTGACTTTACTACTCAAGTTATGTTCCTCAATCCTCAAATAAATGTGCTCAGAATTGTTTACTTGGAAGTGAGGTGGAGCGAACGAGGGATTCAATAAAAAATAAAAACAATGTGAAATGTGAATGTGTGTAAACAAAATTACATAAACAGAAATAAAAAATTCGACAGAAATAAATACCTACATTTCATATATATTGACGCAATATGGAGTTCTAGAACGGGGAATGGCAACTATTTTCCCACTTGCAAGACAATATTTCAAATGAATAAGATCCACACAAATATTACATTTTTGCATTGAATATCATAATAAAGTTACAGAGAATATAATATATTAGTCAATAACGGATCAAATTTCTACTTATCAGAATCTTTCTTGAAGAAACTTATCAGAATCTTTCTTGAAGAAACTTAACAGAATTATATCTCCACTACATGAAAAACGCGCAGTTTTTTCAAAAGAGACGATAATCTAGCTCTGACGATGACATTTGGCATTTGAAAGAGTGGGGTAGTCAATAAAATAAATCAGTTAACTAATCAAGAATATATTAGAGTTAAAAAAAGTCTGGGTAGTTGCCCTTTTAAAGATATACGTGTATTTATAACTCGGCTGTCGGGGTGGGAAAATAGTTCCTTGTGCCCGCCCGATTAAGGGTAATACACCCCAGTGGTGTCATTGACCAAAACTATTTCATAGATTACGAAAGAGTTTTTTGTGGTCCGAAAATGAGGATTTTGAAAATGCGTCGTCCAAAGTGGTTTAATAGGGAATAAAACATTTTAGGGGAGGTTTTAAATTTTGCCGATGGTCCCTACTGGGCACAAGCCTTGTAATTTAATAATTGACTTACATGTGCAGGTAAAGTTTTTACAAAATGTGGTGTTTCTTGGGAAGACGCTCATCATAAATGCAACAAACATAGCCAGGGCAGAATCACGAATGCTGTAAAAAATACAATTATGTAGCTGTTCAGTTCTGAGGCTCCTTAACTCGTTTGAATGGGCATTGTCTATTTCTGACCTACGAATATTATATTTTTCGAAAATATAGAGCATTTTGATAAACTAATGTTGATGTTTTATTACTGGGCTGAGTAATTAATTAATAAAAAAAAATCTCAGAATAGTTATATTTACATTGATTAGATCATCATAAGCCTGCATATGTTTTCCTTGTTTGGAATTCACTCAAAAGGGAGGTCAAGGTACATATTTCATATAGACTATCACTATTCATAAAAATCGCTGGTGGCGGACTCGTGGTCACACCAGGTTGTAACAGCAGTGTGACTAACAGGAATGATTTTCCTGGAGTCTGGACTCGTGGTCACACCGCATATTTCTACACCATGTACCACTTGTCATTTTCAACTAGTGCGGTGAGATAAATGTTTGTTTCAATAAGTCTTCACTTTAAACTCAATGCATCTCTTATAATATATGTGTCACCTAAGATTGTGAGTAACGTTAGTTTACAATCTATCGGTATTATTTCCGTTAGATTATAAATTATTGACAAAAATTGTGAACTGGATGAAGTGGGTTAGGCCAGCGAGCGCTACTTCCAAGTTGCTCGCAGCTAGGAAGGCTATTTAGTATTAACGCAAGGTTCGTTACGTTGCAAGCAAGTTTTATGCTAGTTGGAGAAGGAAGTGATGAAGGGTGGGCATTTTGGGGGACTGTCTTATGTAATTTTGACGTTCTTAAAGTGCTGATTCTCAGCCTAGTTTTAATAAATTACTTTTGATTTGAGTTCACATTTTGTCGCTTTCCCATGGATACTATAAATATAAACTTATCGAAAAATAATGCCCACATATAAAAAAAAATATCGATAAGTATAATAATTCATTTTTATAACTATATTTTTTCACCGCACTATTAATTCATTTGTAAATGGTATAGAAATACTAGCGGTGTTACCATGAGTCCGGACTCCAGGAAAACGCACGTTTGAGAAAATTCGCCTTTTTTTCAATATTAACTCGTAAAAAATACAAAAGGGACAGCACAAAATTATGTTATAGGTACGTTGTCAATTCGCTTCAAAAAAAATTAGTTGCTTATTATGTTAGCGCAATCTGTTACTAACCACTAATCTCATAAAAATCTATATTTTCAGAGATTTTCATCGAAATCAAATCATGTTTGTTGAAGAAAAAAATTAAAAACGAAAAAATCTTTTTTTGCGTGTTCTTCCTTTTGCGGTTATGTTGGAAATTGGTAAATACAGAAGTTAAGTACATATAACTTCTTTCGATATGCGGTGTAGTTTAATTCGTCCCCTTCCGGGAGTTCCACCAAATTCTCTTAATATTTTTCTCATTTACTTGTAAACTTACTTTTTCCGACCAACCACAAACTGCTAAGAATTATTTTTCCTAAAATATTTGCCCTGGACTAATAACATATATCTAGCATAGCATAGCGTGCATAATTGATCTGGCGGCACAGATCAATTATGCACACGGCATCAGTCTATACATTTAAAATAATAATTATAAAATAAACAGGCTTAAACTAAGTACGCACAATTTCATATTCTTTATTTCGTAAAACCCGGTCAATATGTCACCCCAACCGGGGAACATTTGTGGAGAACGACAGAAGAATGCACACATGGCACCACCGAACAACAGGATCACCATCTGAAAATAAGAAACTAGTTTAACGAGAGCCCGCGACCAACATTTTTGCCTTATCGTTTAACCTTACAAAATCGATAGATGTGGTTATTCTGAATCTGAATGCGATGTAAATTTTTAATATCAGACATATTATTGTGATGAAACCGTTTGCTATTTTTTTTTTACATAGCAGAAATGGGCTCCCTTAAAGCTATGACGCCTCTGACCGGTCGGGCCCACCGAGTCGGGTTCACAGTCATTGAAACTAACGATTTTATACGGATTTGGCCGTAAAACGATGTGACATGGTTTTAGTCGTGGGCTCTCGTACTATAGGGGAAACGGAACGAAATGAGCAGAGTGTGATAATAAACAAAATTTAAAAAAAAGTTAAAAGCTTAAATACAATTATGACAAATACACAAACTTAAGATCATGAAGGGTTTGGTAGAGGTTTTATTTTTATTACATAAACATACGCACGCGCACATCCCCCCCACACACACACACGTAATATGTACGGTTAATGCCTTTATTACATGTTGTGTGACTCTGGCTATACGAAAACCGAAAAATATCGCCTTCATTTTATTTCAAGTATTTTAGGGTTATCATTGAGAGTAGGTTCCTACTCACTTCTTCGATTTGGGAAAATAAATAACATATAATTATATTTTTTAAGAACCATAATGCAATTAACACAACAACACGCCTGCAATCCCCGAAGGGTTAGGTTAGGCAGAGGTGTAACTATAGCACATCCACAATTCGCCAGTTATGTTTAAGTCCCATTTCATAGAGGGCGAGCCTATTGCTATCAACCGGGCACAAATCCAGACTCCAGAGTGGTACTCTAAAAAAAAATCAGCTGTTCCATACATTTGTGTTCACTTAAATCGACAAAATGTATGGAACAGCCGATATTTTTTTTGCGATTTCAAGATTCGTCCCATAGAAAATAGTAATATGCAATTAGTGAATAAAGGACGGATTTAAAGCGAGGGCCATAGTTGCATCACGAGCAAGTGAAGGATTTTAACGATTGAATCACGACCGTATTCATGATGATTGAATCACGAGCATAGCGAGTGATTCAAGTGTATAAATCCGTTTTATTCAAGAGTTGCATACTATACTTTATACCATGACTACGAGAAAAAGAACTTGGAACTTCGAGTATGTTATTATGTCAATGTTATGCTTTGTTTTTATAGTACACCGTAGCATAGAATACGTACTCCAAAATGTCGATGACTTCTTTTTCTTTGACAACTCATTAAAATAAGTTAGGAAAACAGACTCTGAAAATGTTCCAGAAGCTGATTTGCATTTTTCCATTTGCAAAACTCATCGTAGGCTTTGATGTAAACCAGCCGTGATGTGTTGGGTAGCAAGTTTTCTATTTAATTTAGGTGTTAACACATCTTCTTCATCATTTGAATGCATTTTCAGTCGATTTTTATTATAAAGTAACAGCAAACTTTGTGTTCATACAACTTACAGTATTTAAAATAGCGCCAATTTGCTAATGACAGCAAACAACACAAAACAGTTTTTATTCTTATGATAAACTTCTTGTCAAAAACGTCAACCAATCACATTGGAGTTTTTATCGAGTATTTTTTCGCAAGGAGGTTGTACAGCATTGAGATGGAGTTCGAATAATTATATTGATGTGTTCTAAATTCAAACACCAAAACAGTGACTAAAAGTGCTTTTTATTCAGTGTTTTCAGTGAATAAAATAAGCTTTTTAGAGGGGGAATGGTATAAAGTATATTATATTATAGATGTAAAGTATATGATAGAGTTTTATTAAAAACTGCCGAATCGGAGGTGTCACCTCTATTATAATAAAATGACCAGAAAATAGGAAAATGAAGCTAGTATGTTGGCAAGATTGACCGCAAGTCGAGCACGCCCGGCGGCGAGGCGGAGCTGAGCGAAAAGTCCGAAGGTGGTTCCGGACTCTGCGATCAGCTCCGTCTCGCCGCCGCCGGATGCTCTCTCTTTTCAGGTGCTTGATCCAGCCAGCCACACAGAACTGCACCTTCCAGAGTGATGAAAGGTGGGTTAATGGGGCTTGGAAGCAACCGGACCAAGGTGTGGCTGACACATACCTGCCGGATGATGATGCCATGTGCTCTTCCTGGCGCAGTAACTGGTCGTTGCCTGTAAGCCACACTAAAGGTGATTGGAATCGCAAAGTCGAGCGAGCCTGCGATCCAATACCAGAAATAGGGGCTATTACCATCTGCCCCCGAGATATAGCTCGTGCGTCCGTTGCCCAACTGAAAGTCTCCAGGGCCAGACGGGCTGCACAACTTCTGGATAAAATGGTTTATAAAGTCGCACACGCTCGCGTAGCGGCTCAGTCCTAGACTGCTTTGGAATCTGGTTCGCTACCTCAGTTCCTAACGATAGGAGTTACCCACCTGCTCCATAAATCAGGTAGCACCGCGGAATCCAAAAATTATAGGCCGATCACGTGTTTACCGACGGTCTATAAAGTAAGAACTTTATAGCCCGTCTTTTTGGAGAGCTAAAATTAATAAGCTTAAAGACACAAACTTCATTATGTCTGCCTCTCAAAATGGATGTGTAGGAACGGATCCCGTGGTACTTAGGAGCTACTCGCCATTGATATGGCCATCAGCCAACGGGATCGTCGTTCCCAAAAGGATCTGTCGACATGTTCAGTAGATTATAAGAAGGCCTATGACTCGGTACCACATATATGGCTCATGAGGGTGCTGGAGTTGTATAAAGTAGATGCAATTCTGTGCACCTTCCTGATGTCATGTATGGGGCAATGAAGGACGGTCCTTCGCTATCCAGGATGTCGAAATATCCAGAGGAATAGCGAGCCGATAGGGTCGTTGGTAACGACAATGTATAATATTGATATACAAAAACAAAAAAGTATGGAGGTCGAAGCTTCTTAAACGCTATGACCCTCCACAATCGCGAGATAATGCAATCTCAGGAAATATTTCCTAGAAGCTGACGTGGGGATGCATCAGGATGTGGAGAAAAGAGAACTGGCGCAAGCCTGTAGTGCTTGATACTAATGATCGCAGGGAGGTATGGCAGAGTAAAGAGTTCACGGACGAGATTTATTGTGAAAGGGGGCACTGTTGACATCTGTCAACAAATGTCAACAGTGCATGCCACCGTCCGGGACAATCAATCCGACACATGTGTGGTGGTGTTCTCGTCTAGCTAACAAAGAGTACTTGTATAGACACAATCTTGTAGCCAGGATTATCCATCAGCAGCTTCCTCTGAAATACAGCCTTGTGGAATCAGAAGTGCCATACTACAGGTATGTTCCCGACCCAGTTCTCGAAAATAGAAATATCACATTGTACTGGGATCGATCCATTATCACTGACAGGAATATTGTTGCCAATAAGCCTGATATAGTGGTGGTGGATCGAATAGAGCGGCGCGCAATGATTATCGACATAACGGTCCCGCATGACGGGAACCTCGTGAATTCCGAGAAAGATAAACAAATCAAGTATCTTGACTTGGCTCGCGAGGTCGTTAACATGTGAGAAGTGGACTCGGCGATCATTGTGCCTATAGTCGTCAGCCAATGGCTTGATTGCCAAGAGCCTCGATAACACCCTCGCTGGGCACCTGGATTTAGGGCTTGATTCAGAAAGCAGTACTTCTGGATACGGCTCGCATTGTTAGGAGCTTCCTCTCTCTGGAGCCCTGACCGCCGGTAGCTTGGACCCTGTTCCCGATACCGTTGGGGTCAATTTTTTATATTTATACATATTGTTTTTTATGTTTTTATAAAAATACTAGCTGATGCCCACGGCTTCGCCTGCGTGGATGTCGGTTATTATATACTAAAACCTTACTCGAGAACCACTCTATCCATTGGTGTAAATAGCATGAAAATCGGTGCAGTAGTTTTTGAGTTTATCGCATACAGGACGACAGACAGACGCGACGGAGGACTTTGTTTTATAATATTATGTATGGATTTAAAAATTTACATATTTAGGACTTGGTGCGAATTTCAATTAGGATTAGGACACCTATTAGACATAATACAATATATGTAATTATACAATATTATAGTAGTATTTAATGGTAGTTCCACAAAATAACTAAGAGAACTAATGACGTAGAGTTTAGACTTACACAAGTCTGCGTGATACTGAATGGCACGGATACTTGTGTTACTTCATCTCAGACACGTTAATGCATAGGTACTTGTGCAAGTCCAATTTAAAACAAGTATGTCGTAACGCATGGTGGCTTGCATTACCTTCTCCCAATACGAAATTGCTCCTCTTTTCTTGACATCTGCGGCTATAACTGCTGCTGCGGCTTGCTCTACGGCTTTTGGCATTATTGATTTTCTTGCCGTTTTACTATTAGGTCTGGAATATTGTTAAATTTGTATTTATATTTTAGCTTTTATAATAATAAAAATAAGATAGATTATAAGAAGAACTATGACCCGGTGAAACATACATGGCTTATGAGGGTGCTGGAGTTGTATAAAATAGAACTCTGCGCACCTTCGATGTCGTGTATGGGGCAATGGAGGACGGTCCTTCGCTATTCAGGATGTCAAAATATAGCGATCCGATAAGAATCGAGCGAGGCATATTTCAGGGCGATTGTTTAAGTCCACTTTGGTTCTGCTTAGCCCTGAATCATCTAAGCACACTGCCGGAGGACTCAGGTCTAGGCTATCGGCTGAGGAGAGGTGGACAGGTTATATCTCACCTCTTCTACCTACATGGATGACCTACTCTTTGCCTCCAACAATTTACAACTGATGGAGCTACTGAAAGTAACTGAAACTTTCAGTAGAGCCATCAGGATGGAATTTGGTGTGGACAAATGTGCGGTCATGCATGTAAAGCGAGGGGAGGGGATTGTGGAATCCGTGGGAACCCAACTCTCGGATTCTATATAGCTTACATTCCGTATGGAAGAACAAATTTTTCAACTACAATTTTGAGTAATTAAGATAAATTCATCCCAACAAGATAAATTCAACCCTTCATTGTTCGTGGTTCGACACTTGGCCGGTTTTTATTATATCTGATTTCTTCACCTCTTTTGGATAGATTATACCCTTTTCGTTACACGTTGTATAGAGTACAGTATTCCCTTTATTGATGTCAGTAATGTCCAAGATAAATACCATAAGTACCATAAGTACATATCTTTACAGTCTACTGCCATTACCGTAGCCAGAAACGAATTGCATTACCATGTTATTCATTATTTGTTGTCTGAATTACATTGAGCTGCAGGGCGAACACAGTTAAAAGATCGAAGTTTTTAGAAGATCAATTAAATATTCTCTTAACGATAAAAACATACCTTAAAAATCCAAAATGTACAACCGCCAAATACAAGTAAATAAAGGCTTCACATATAATCATTTTTGGAACAGTAAAGGCGGAAAACATCGGAAAGGACAAATATTCTGGAGCATCCGGGAAACCCCTGAAACAAAAACAATCAACTTAGGGCGGATTCGGCCAAACTTACTAAGTCTTATCCTGGGAATAAAATCACTAATTACTCTAGAGTTAGACAACTTTTCGTTTTACCAAATCATAATCTCGGAATAACTGTATAACTGACAGTAAATCGTTATACCGCCGAAATGCATCTGTTGGCGCAACTACTAACGCCATCTATCGACGCACCGGGACATCACATTCCTTATCTCCGAATGAGGGCTCGCCAACGTCGGCGACCAATCACAGCACGCGTTTGTTCTTATTCAATCCTTTTGAGAGGAGCTGTTAATTTTTTTAATATACCCGATACCTACACACTGCTTGTAAAAAGACGAATTAATTATAACGAATCGAAATCAAATCAATAAATCAATTATTGAAGAGCACCTGTACAGCATCGAGTAAACTAGTTATCCGAGAATAATATAATGGCGGCCGCTGCATTACCAGCTGACAATCACGACAAGCAAACAATAAGTTGTACATTGACATTGACAGCTACCTACTTTCCCAAGCTTATAATACGGCAAATGAGAGTTGAGATGAGTTAGGCTAAGAACTCACGGAACAGTTTTCACCCGCGCCCGCCGCGTTTGCGGGCCCGCAGCTTCAATAACATTATTGTATTTACAAATATGTAGCTGTAAGTCACAATTTACATAAAATGTAAGTTTTTCGTGCAGATTTTAATAAACGAGGGTAGATTTTTTACTCTTGAGTTTATAATTTTAATGTTTCACGGAGTAGGTACTCTGTTACTGGTTTGGTTAACGTTCCTTTAGTTACACCATGTACTTGTACATCTACTACCACATGGTATTGGGAGTCACAGCCCATCCAGTGCAAGGCACACAAAATTTGTACAGTCGCGAGTCGGTGTAATGGCTACATTTCTCTTCATTTGTGTTCAAGTAAATGCCCAATTTTTTTTATCATAAGAAACTCTTGTGCATAATATTATGCTTCTCGACCTGCGGTTTCGGCTGTCCGTAGTTTGTCAGTGAATTAACCTTTGGTATGCCGGAACTTGGATCTCGTTGAGAAACAATGGATTTTTAATTGTGTCTGTAATTACGGCATACGACGGGTTAAAGGTTTAAAATGAGTGTTTTGTTCGTTGTCAATTACCAGTGTCGTAATACAGATAATCGTAGTGGTACTACGCAATATAAATTGTCATTGGCCCGGATATCCAAGCTTTTAGACAAAATTGACAAACTTACTTTGCTTGAATATGAGGATTTTGGAGGCTCTGGTCTGTATTTTAAGTTTTTTTTTTTTTGTAATTTTCCTTTTGTTTGTGCAGTGTAAATTTTTTTTTTTCTTTTGTTTCAATAGGTAGGAACGGGCTTTATGGCATGCGATTAAACTCTTGCCATAGGTCTCGAGTTCGAACCCAAGTCACGCAACTGACTTTTCGGATAAATGTGGTGTGGGTATTGTATGATTATCACTTGCTTTAAAAACGGTGAAGGATAACATCGTCAGGAAACCGGCATGCCAGACAAATATTTCTCGACGGCATATGAAGCCAGGTAGAGGCCCTAGAGGGGTTTTGAACTCTCGACACCAAGTAACTCACTAACCACACGAAGAAGAAGATTACTCTTGAAAGTTACAGAAACGTTGCACCGTGTGAATGGGGCTAAGCTACTACTTACGATTGAAAAAATCCTTTAAATACTAAATTTGTACCGGTACCCACAAGTGTGCCGATTCCACCTGCAAGATATTATTTTATTTAGCTACATACAAAGAAAAATCTGTTTATTTATATCGGAGACGATCCAGAAAAAATAGTTCAAATTGTGGTACCTATGTGATCGCTGAATATAATATAATGTTCCCCTTAACAGAAGCTTGAAGCAGTTCATGCTGCACCGTGCCACAGTATAAGTATGGATAGTTAAGTACAGAAACTACGTAGTAAACGTTCGACGGCACACTTACAGGCGCGCTCATTGACGAGACCCCAAGCGATTGTCGCGATGCTGTCAGTTGCGTAGTACGAGAGCCCATATCCCTAATTTTTGACTTAGGTACCTATCGTTTTACCGAATAAACTCGATAGATTTGGTTATTCTGAATCCGAAAATCTTAATTGCAGAAATGTTCCGCGTCACGGCTGACCTGCGACATTTTTAAATAGCCTAGCCTTATCTGCCTAGTCTTTTACCAACTATGTTGGGGTCGGCTTCCACTCTAACCGGATGTAGCTGAATACCAGAATTTTACATGGAGCGACTGCCTATCTGACCTCCACAACCCAGTAACTGGGTAATACGATACCGCTTGGTTAGACTGGTTGTCAGACTTTCGGGCTTCTGACGACTCGTAACTGTCAAAGATCCACAAATGACAGCCGGGACCAACGGCTTAACGGCGAGTCTCGATATGTGAAAAATAAAGTAATAAAAACTAAAACCCAACTACGACTAAAAAGGTATAAACAAGACACCACAGACAGACAAATTAAAAATCCGGAGTCACACGTGTTAAATCGAACAGATTACGTGATGGGTCCAAATCATCAACCATCCAAATCCATTCAGTAGTTTTTACGTGAAAGAGTTACAAACATCCATCCATACTTACAAACTTTCGCATTTATAATATTAAGTTAGATGTGTTGAAACATTTTACCGATCGGTAACATAGCATTCTCTCTGAAAACTGTTGGACATGATGAAAGAGGATGCCATGTAGATAAAAATATTATATGCGACACATTTTTGTGTCTCGCGTTACTAATCAGACAACGTTTAATCGGAAATCTATCTCTAAATTCATATAATAAATCTGTAGACGAGGCATTTCTGTACATTGAAAATATTTAAATAAAAATAGTTGTTGTAATAAAGCAACCAAAGATTCCATTAAACCAATTTTGTTTTTTTTTACTGTTTGTCTGTTTTTTACGCGAGAGATTAATTTGTTATGGTATCACGTAAAAAGTACGAAACCAATAATTATGGTTAACTTTTATACTCAAATATTGTGTATAACTCGGAGTAACATTTAGTTATTGTTTCATCGCAATCGCTTCAGTTTATCAAAAGATTATAATCTTATTGAAAGTGTTCAAGAAGAACTTTTCATTACATAATTTAGAAACACGTAGCGACATCTATTGCCCGGAAATTATACTAACGTAAACTCAAGCAGGTTTGTGAGATCGTGTGCTGTTTTAGGGTGGTTATTTTCGCATATTTCGCGTGCAAACTTATCGCTATACATTGTGAATAGAATATAACTCCCAATGACCAATGAAAAGTTAGACTAATTAAAGTTTTTCAATGTTTATTAGTTTAGTAGTAGTGCGGCAGGTGGCGCTACCTATCTTTCAAATCATGAGACAGCAGAAATGGGATCCCATAAACAAATACGTGACGTTTCTGATCGGTAGGTACTGCCCACCGAGACGGGTTCAGAATCTTCTAAACTAACGATTTTACACGATTTTGGTGGGTACACTACATAAATACGAAAACTTTATTTCAAGATACCGATTTTCATAATTTCGAATGGTTAAAAATTCCTAACATAATTCCGATTTCTCATTCATCCTATTTTTATAATTATAAAATTTCAATATTCCTCACGTTTAACCTCGCTTAACTGAATAATACAGGGTGTAAGGGATAGCCCTCCAAATTAACAGAGGCATTCAGCTCCTTGTTTTGAATCATATTCCACTGGAAATTTTCCCAGAAAAGTTTTTTTTGTAATCATTTTTTCAGTTACTACTGTACGGGGCACTCCATTTATGGGCTATTACTAAGGCTCCGCTGTCCGTCTGTCCGTCTGTCTGTCTGTCTGTCTGTCGTATTTCTGTTGCCGCTATAACAACAAATACGAAAAAACAGAATAAAATAAATATTTAAGGGGGCTCCCATACAACAAAGTGATTTTTTTTGCCGTTATTTAGGGAATTTATTTACGAGTCTCAAGTTGTTCCGAAAGAAAAAAAAACGGGCCCTCAGTCCAGTCCAGATGCACATATTGCGCGTGAGGTAATGAAACAAATCAGGTTTATTGGATTCCCTTAACGTTCCTGAAATAATTTCATGTACCGGTCGTCTTAGTATGATATTATGCTGAATGATCATCAGTCTGCGGAAGGCTATCCCTTACACCCTGTATACTAATTCATCATTTGCCCAGCCTTTTTCCAACTATGTTGGGGTCAGCTTCCAGTCTAACCGGGTGCAGCTGAATACCAGAACTTTACATGGAGCGACTGCCTATCTGACCTCCACAACCCAGTAACTGGGTAATACGATGGGTAATACTTGGTAAGACTGGTTATCCCTGTATACTAATTGTGAATCAGAATTATTATTATAGCAGGTTTATTCGAAGTATTGAAAATCGGAATGTCGTATTTCAGACCGAGAACTCATCGAGCATTTGATTCTTCGAACGTATGAAAATCAGAAAACAAACAAATCGCATGCATTACGACTTTCAGTCAAATCAATTTCGTGATCTTTATTAATAGATATTATTATATAATTCTTAGGTAGGTATTATAACATTCGAACTTTTGAATATCGGAACATCGTAATTCGGAATAAAATATTTCGTAGTATTTGGATGTTCCCGATTTTGGCCGTAAAACGATGCAACATGGTTTTGGTCGTGGGCTCTCGTACTATCAAGGCGAGTCGTCACCGCGATCTTTTTAAAAACGTAGGTTGTTATTTCAACAAATAGGTCTAGTTTCCATACTGTCCATATTTATATTGTGACCGCGCGGAGTCCATGTTACGTCAAGAGTCTTGGTTCCGGGGCAAATTGGGCAGATATGGATTGGCACGCGCCCGCGAAGGTCTTGCTTAAATCATCCCTTATCTGTCCATAATAGGGGGAGAGGCTTAAGACAAATAATTGAAATAATTACCTACCCATAGTCGCTGAATACGTAACTGCACAAAAATAGCACGCTGTTACATCACTTGCAGTTTCGTCACCGTCAGGTGAGATGTCATATACATTAATTACACCTTGCTATAAATAAATAAAAATCAATTAGGTACAGTTAGAATATTGTATTACTAGAATTACAAAAAAGAGGTAAATTCAAATCATTTATTTCGAGTATCTATATATTTTTACAAATAACATTTTCAATTAAAATCAAATTAAATTTTTGCATTTTCGTCTTATTTGCCCAAATACGACGATGTGAAGTTACTCTATTCGCCTATATTTACCAATTTTTCACGATTAAGATGAATACGCAAATAATACACGAACACTCGGTATCAACCGGGTTGTCGGTTTTTTGGTCACATTTACTTATCAAGGAATTTTGAATACAGTATATTCGAAATACTTTCGTTTACCGTCCATACATAGCTTGCTCACTAGAGTGTGGTTTTATACTGTAACTGTAATTAACACAGAGGAAATACATAATAATAAGTCGTCCACACGTCCATCTTTGCGTTCAGATTAGTATATTTAATTATCTTTAGATAGCAAAAATATTCTTGAATGTTCGGCATATTCGCTGTTTACGACGATGTGTGGACGGTGTTGTTCGAGTTATTCGGACTTCTACACTGTATAGCTGAATAAAATACTGTAAAAGACGCGAACACCGAATAGCGATGTGAAGTGCCAAGTACCTAGGCATAATTATATTTTTAGGTAGGTTGTCGGTACCTATTATTTGTTATGGTGGCACTTCACATTGTATAGGTATAGCCCATGACCTGATTGTAACACCTGGTATAATATCCGACATTCACGCGGGCGAAGGCGCGGGCAGAAGCTAGTAAATAGAAAAAGAGCGGTTAAAAATACTCACTGCCTCAAATACTCTTAGTATAGCAAAATTTATAGGAACTATCATCGTTGTAGCAGCAGTGTTTGTTATCCACATGGAGGCAAAGGTCGCAACGATGCACAAAGCCAGCAGCAGTCTGCAAAAAGAGTGTTAACACTTGACAACACCATACAAAAAGTCATAATTCGAGGTTCGGCTCTCGTCTATTTCCTCTATATTGTATATTGGACCAATTTGAAAGATATTTTATAAATTGAATAAGAAGGATATATATAGTGTGTCCCTATGTTTTTCTTTTTCTTTAATAGTTGTCATATTTGTACAATAGGCCTGTGATGACAGCGGTCTAAACATGCAATTTTGGAGCAATTTCTGAAGGTTCTAGTGTTTCTACAAATAATGTAAACGGAAAACATAGGGGGCATAGAACTAGTCGATATTAATTTTACTGTAAAAAATTATTGCTGGTCATAAACCAGAGAGAAAACAGGCGAGAGCGTTTGTATGGGGAGGGGACCGACCCTATTTCCTCCTAAGAAAACGATTATTTTAGCAGAATATAATTATTACTTAGGTATATAATATATTTATATAATACCTATAATTATTAATTATTAGGTATACTTAATTATTATGTTTTCTGAACCTTATTATTTTTTTCGAATTTTATTATATTTATAAATTGTAATCTGAATGTTCATTAATTTTTCGGTAATTCATTTTAACACAGCTATTATGTTAGCATTACAGTCAACCACAGATCGTTGGAAGTTAATTTGTTTTTCGGAAGCTTTATTAGGTATTTCCCCAACTTTATTATGGTTTTCATCCATTATTAAATGCAATGCAATTTTATAAATAATAATATTGTTGCGTTTGTTAGTGAAATAAATAGATAATAATAATAATTAAAAAAAACCTTACCTTAAGTGAGAATAACCGATCGACTGTATAAAACAGTATGCCAAACGTACGTGGAGTCCAGACTGTTCCACTGAATAGGATATTATCAAACTTCCTAGAAACATCATGACAGTATCCTATAAAAAGAAAAATCGTTTACGGCTCTTTTATATAAAGAGTTTATAGTACGATATTATTTGTCGCTGAGTGGTGGTAATGACCAGCTAAATGTGATAGAAGTCCAAAGCACTAAAATAATGACAATTATGTTTTGTTCCTTTATTTTCGCTACCAAAGACTTCCTTTATTTTCGCTACCAAAGACTAGGGCACCCGCCCCTCCCCCCCTGCAATAAGTTAGCTTTGATTTAGTTCAACTCCAACATTTTTGAAACAAAATCAAAACCAAACTTTTTTGGAAGGCACAAAATAACCACTCAATAAACACTATTTTATCACACACTTGAAAATGAATTCAAGTGATGAAGAAGATGTGTTAGCACCTGAGTATGAAAGAGATGTCCGAAGAGGTGGCCGATATAGTAAAAAACTTGCTACCCAACAAATCACGGCTGGTTTACATCAAAGCTTACAATGAGTTTTGCAAATGGAAAAATGAAAATCAAGCTTCTGGTACTTTCCGAGCCTGTTTTCCTAACTTATTTTAATGAGTTGTCGAAGAAAAAAAGTCATCGTCTTATGGAGTATGTATTCTATGCTACGGTATACTATAAAAACAAGGCATAATATTGACATAACAAACATACTCGAAGTTGCGAGTTCTTTTCCTCGTATGGTATAAAGTATAGTATGCAGCAACTCTTGAATAAAACAGATTTATATCGAGGGCCAGGAGCACTCGCGTCGCTCAGGATTCTTATACTTGAATCAATCCCTACGATCGTTATTCAGTCGTTAGAATCCTTCACTTGTTCGTGATTCATCCATGGCCCTCGCTTTAAATCCGTCCTATAATCACTAATTGCCTAATTATATATATTGGATTTTAATAGGTTTTTTATTTTCAGTTTCTTAATAGAACAGAAAAAAGTAAAAAAAATCGAAGCCGCGTTTTTATATAGTACTTGCTTCCGCCCGCGGCTTCGCCCGCGTGGTATGTCGATATAAAGTAGCCTATGTCCTTTCTCAGGCTCTAGACTATCTCTGTACCAAATTTCATTTAGATCGGTTCTGTAGTTTTGGCGTTAAAGCGCGACAGACAGACAGACAAGAGTTACTTTCGCATTTATAATATTAGTAAGGATTCCTAATGCCTGAATAAAGATAATTCCGGTAATTTATACCTATCTGTCTTTAATTCAACTTCTCTTCCTGTATTATTTTGTGCCACTATTTTGGCGAAACGCACTCGACTAAAAGTAAATGTAAAATAAATGTAATCTTACATTCATGTAATTTTCGCAGCAAGCTCGGGTGCTCATTATTGGAACAGTTGGTAATATCGCAAGTGGCAAGAATGCTGTTACCGCCAATGGGATACATTCTGACACCCAATAAATGGCCATTAAAAGAAGCGTGAACGCGACCCAATTGGACTTCTGGAAAACAAGTATTTAATAATTATGGAGATGGTGTAAAAATTGTTTAACCCAGTAATCGATACGAATAGGCTATAAATGCCAATAAATTCTTTATTATGTGAGGAATAACCCTAACCCCTAATGGTAACTCCCAAATCCATGGGGGATCCGGGGTAGTTATACGGTGACAAAGTTTCAAATGCTAATGCGGGATCCAACCAACTTGAAACTTAGCATCAACACCAAGCTAAATAAAGTTTGGCATCATCGGTTTTTCAAAATTACCCCTCAAAGAAGTAAAAAAGAAGTTTGGGGTTCAAAAAGTCTCATCTCCCATAGAAAATTAGCCCACGTCTGACAGCAAAGAGAAGTAAGTATCGCTGTGGCTCAAGGGGGCCAGCTAGATAGAAAAATATTAACTGGCTAAAATACGAAAAAATTCTCTGAATAGTCGTTTCGGGGTAATATTATAATTTTGTAAAACTGCAGATTTTAGTTTTAGAACGCCTAGAAATGCAACGTACTATTTTCTACACGTGGCTCTGGAAACACATTCTAATCTGCTTCATATTACGGGCAATACTTGCCCTCACATGCAGCATTGCAGCATGGGTTTCCAGAGCCACGATTTATTCCGTTCTTATAAGTACCAAAAACGAATACCACTGCTAATAAAAAATAGAAAATAAGTTGAAACCAATAGGTTTCAACTTATTT
Organism: Lithophane ornitopus; assembly: GCA_948473465.1. Lineage (NCBI taxonomy): Eukaryota > Metazoa > Arthropoda > Insecta > Lepidoptera > Noctuidae > Lithophane > Lithophane ornitopus. The sequence goes on along the minus strand of OX419622.1, from coordinate 10,610,988 downwards.
TCTAAATTTTTTTGGCTGTTGGTATTAGCCCGGAATAAACCCCAACCAGTGGGGTGTGCCCCATTCGGGGGGCGTAGAATGACCCACTAGGTAACGACAAAATGTTCTTAGTATTAGAAAAGATCAAGGCTAGATTCCAAAACATTAATATACATATTATTTAATTCGACTGTGTGCTCAAGTCTTAAGATTGATCAAAAATAAATCAAGCAATCAAAGCCACCGACTTCCGAAAATATTGCATATCGTTATTTGTTTTCTTTTCTGTCATAAATAAGTATGACACATCCTGTAGCGAGATAGGTCGATAAAATGCATAGCCAAGCAGTGGTGTGATGGAGGCTGAAATACGTAGTGTATATTTTTAAATTATAAAATAATAATAATTTAACAAGCATATTTACCTGTGCAGGAAATGGCATCAATAACGGTAGCAATATAAGGGGTCCCAAAATTATTACTACACCTCGCCAATGACAAACAAAAAAAAATTTCAATTTCTGTGCAAACGTCAGATCGGGATCTGGCGGTTTAGAAGCAAATAGCCCTTGACGGGCCGGAGCCTTCCCCTTTGCCGTTTCCACTGGCTTTTTACTAAAATAAAAAAAATGCAATAAGTAGATATATTTCATACGCATCCACCAAGCCTCACTGGGCTTGTGTGGTAAATTACGGTCACTCCCTCGAGCTCGTATCAGCTCTATAGTACCTTTTTAAGCACATAATCACTAATTTTGGACTAGACCGTTAATAGTCCAAAATGAGTGATAATGTGCTTGAAAACATACCAATCCGTACTACGGAATTGTATCTTTAGACTCGCCCAACCGCTCTTACCTACTACATTATCTGTAGCGGTAATATTTTTTTCGCAGGGTGCAGAATCGAGGTCATACCAGGTTGTAACACCAGTGTGACTAACAGGATTTTTTTCCTGGTAGTCTCACACTGCATAATATTATTATATTTCTACTCCACTGAATGTACCACTGAATTAATAGTGCGGTGAAAAAACACCGATATCAAAATTATATTTTTCTATATTATGTTTATTAAATATTAATTTATTTTGTTTAAATGTCACCGTTAGGAACTTAGTTAGGTATTTTCTCAGACTAAGTAAAAAATCTAGACAGAGCGCTGCGAACAATAAAGTGAAGCATTCAAAACTACACCAAGCTCTGTGCATACACGCTCGAACGCACACATTTACAACCAAACTACAACAAATCGATTATTTACAGCTAGTCTGTCAATGAAGCGTCACGCTGAAACAAATTAAATTATTTTACCGCGAAAATGCCGCCTTGTGCGGTGAAAGGGTGCAAAAACAATTCTTAAAAAAATAAAAAGCCAGATGGCATCACGTTTGTATGTAAGTAAACATAAAAACTAGATGAAAATCCATAATTTTAATAGATCAAAATATGACAGCTTGGAACACAAAATCTTAACCAAGTGTTGTCACTAGTATGCGTCACAATTTTCCCTGTTTATTGGGTAAATAATTCATGTGATGCGAAACGTAACATTACAGGTTCATTTTTCACATTTGGACAAGGAGCCATACTGCCGCCATAATGCTTTTTTTAAACGTAGCCTATGTTACTCGGGATGATGTCAGGATTCAAACATACCCCACACATCCAAATCCGTTAAGGCATTTAAAAGTTATGGTGGACTAAAGAAACTCACATACTTAAATACATAGGTACATGAACCCTGAAAACATTACACTCCTTTTTGCAGTCGTGTAATAATAAAAATGTAGTTACTTTTAACTATTGTTTTATTTTCTTGTCGGAATCAAGCGAGGTACCTATAAACAATTTTAAAAATATATAACGCTAACCTATCTATTTACTTGTCCAGTCCCCCGCCAGTACTTAAGACAACATATTAGGGTAATGAGTTTTTACTGAGCGGCAACACTCACTAAGTGCATACATGTTTACGAAACCGGCTTCATGTCACTGTTAACAACGCTCTGTCTAGATTTTTTACTTCGTCTGAGGGTATTTTATAATCAATCGGTATTATGTCCGTTAGATTATAAACTGTCAAAAAATTTAGAACCGCAACAAACCATTTCATAATTCAGTGCATTATTTTTCTATAGTTTATAATCAATCCATGGGAAAGAGAAAATTTGAACTAATACCCTTAGACCAAATAAAAAACCAAGACAGAGCGCTGTCAACAGTGACGTGAGGCCGGTTTCGTAAACATGTGTGCACATATTTGGTGTAGTTTGATTGTAAATGTGTGCGTTTGAGCGTGTATGCACAGAGCAGTGGTGTAGTTTTGGCATGCTTCACAGTATTGTTCACAGCACTGCTTTTTATTTGGTCTGAGCTAGTACCTATCAAACTTGCTTGCGACGTAACGCACCTCATGAGCTAATACTAAATAGCCTCCCTAGCAGCGAGCAACTTAGAAGTAGCGCTCATTTATCCAGTCTTTGAGAGAATTAGTTCCACCTCTCACCTATTTTTTTTTCATATTTCTACTATACCACGGCTATATAATACTTCAAGCTATACATTTCCGGTTTATGCCGATCTCGCATTTTATAGGATTTCCGTACAATGCGAGGTCAGCTTATACTGAAAATGTATAGCTTGATGTGCAGCCGTGTGTACTAATGGTCGACCATTTTACGATCTAGATTTAACGATTTTAAATTTATGATTACGATTTTTAACAATTACGATTCTACAAAAGCCGTATTTTTAGAAGCATAGTTGCTGGAGCGTGTTCCTCGCGGTGGAATGTTGGATTAGTGTGCCATTTTTATAATTTTTTTTATCTATGTGATTTATATCTATGAACCATGCCTGCGGATTCCATAACAACGTTAATTTATTAAAAGCAAAAAAAAAACTAAGTATTACTCACGCCGGGGCCATTTTATTACTTATTATGCTCTTTGGTAACTATCCAATTCTTTTTTCCGTAATTATTTATGATGATACAAAAATCAAAGGATGAAGAATTGTCACCGTTATCCTTGACTTCTGCGATTTGATTAAAAAGAAGAGTATTCTATTCTTAAAAACTTTGGAATCCAATTATTGCCAGTATTTTTGGTTAGATTTATTTTTAAAGGCCGATTTATATTGACGCGGCCGCGTGCCAGTAGCGATACATCATGTACAGTCGCGATCTGAGAATGTTTACCACCTTAGGCTTATAATTGCATGCACACATCTATGTCACAAGGACGATGATAGTTGCGATTTGATTACGTATAGAGCACATATTTTTTTTATTAACTTGTAATTGGGCGCTCAAGAAAACCTTATTTGCAAAAATGCAAAATTAGAAAGAAATAATCAAATAGAATGAACAGTGCACTTTACGCTATTGCGGGTGATAAGAATGATAATTCAGGTGAGAATTGTTGCCTGAACGTGTGCTAAATCGTGAAACTATCTTGGTAGTCACACAATGGATGCCTAGTTACTAACGGCCAGTTCACCATGCCGGCCCACGGTCAGGGTCGGCGGCAACCAGCAGCTGCTAGTTGATCTTCAAGAACGAAACGAAAATCAAATTTACATGTAGACTCGTCACTACTCCTAAGGTACCTTACTTAGGTATTTTTGCCTGTCCCAATCCAGGAAAAGTATGAAGGGTAAGTTGCATCACAGGGTCAGGTTGTGTGTAGTTGTGTATTTATTCATGTGTTGTCTAGGTAGAAGACTGGCGGTGACCGTCACAGTTTTATTACCTACTACGCCTCTCGGGCGTATCCATGAGTTTGCGGATGGTATCGGATATTTACTTTTTAAAACCTTTTAATGAAAATGAGGTTTTTTTTATTGTTACTGGTCGGAGTAATGACATGGTAGTATGGAATTAGTAAGTACTATCATGGCAGCATGGAATTTGTATCCAATAGAAAATGTTTTTGGTGAAGCTTTTTACCAAAGACAAGCGCTCAAAAGCAAGTTTTTTTTTTTTTTTAAGAACCGTAAACAAACCAGTGGCGTTAATCATTTTTTACCATAACTAAACGTCAGTGGGATATTATACCTTAGCCGCCTTCACACGACACGCGCTTTCACTCGCGATCGGAGTGTGCACGATTGAACGCGTGAAAGCTTGCACGCGCAATCGTGTGTGATTGTTTTCATCAATTTTTATGTGCCTTGTATTATGTTCGAAGCGCACAGATTTGAACTCATGAAAGCGCGAGTGTGCGGCGCGCGCGTTCTTTCTCATTCAGTTTTTCTATCTTTACACACACGTTCTTTTCTGCGTGAAAGGCCTGTCACGTGAAAGCGCGTGTCGTGTAAAGGCGGCTATTGAATTAGTAAGAACTATCCTAATAAATGAGCATTCTCTTTTTATACCCGAGCAGAGACTTTTTTCCGGTAAGACCGCGGGGGGCACGCGCGCAGGCCACTTGTCGCGAGGTACCGCGCTGGCCTGCCCGTGTGCTACCGCTTTAGCGCGGACTAAAACTCTATACTGTACTATTAAATAAGGGTTTATATCGTCTGTGGCAATTTCAGTTTATATTGTTCACTACCCTAACCCCATTTGCGTATTATGTATTATTAACATTATTATATTTTTATATAGGCTGTTTAGCGGTATTACCAGTGCCTTCATTTAAACCCGCGCGCGCATCGCTAGCGGAAAAAACAAAACGAGCCGCCATTTTCCAAAAATATTTACTAACTTTTTTGTTGTGTGGTTAAAATCATTATTAATTAAAAATGTCGATTTCATGTAGGGGAGAAGAGCGTAAATAATAATAAATAGATTTGACTCCGCCATGGTACGTTTAGTAATAGTTGTTTTTTTTTTTTTTTTCTTATTCGAATCATATTTTTTGTATAGACTGTCTAACGGTTTTACGAGTGCCTTTATTTACACCTATGGAAAAACAAAACCAGTGCGCCATTTTCCATAAATATTTATTATCAAAATCAAATCAAATCAAAAATGTTTATTTGCTAGAAAATACATACCAATATATATAATACATAATATCGTTTTCGTTGTGTGGTGAATTATTATCAAAAATACAAAATTTTAAGTATTATCACCAACCGACATAGAAGTTTTTAAAAGAAACTCCGGATAGTCAGTACCTGGCAACAAAGGTCAGTTAAAATTTGTAAATCTATCATCTCTATACCTAATTACGTTATTGTAGCATAAGTTTTTACAACAGGAGTCTGTTGTTTTCCTCGCAAGTGTGTTGAAAAACGTCGTATGAAACGCGTGTGCATTGATTATTACTCTACTGCCAATAGAGCACACTCGTATCCCAATGTACTATTGCCGCATTGTAACTAAATAATAGATAACTGCAAAATTTGGCTTTAAATCAGAATGGGGACTAGGACTCAAGGATATTTTGCCGCCGGGACGACGTTGACAGGGGGGCGTTGTTGGTTAACATTAATGTGTTAAATTGTATCATATAAATTTTTAATTGGCCATGTTAGTTCCGATTTTGGCCACGCACTTATTGATTATACCATTGGCAATGAGGAAGAAATCGCAAAGCTATGAACAGGTGGCGCTGCTAACGCTGGCTATGGACTAGACTTGAAATGAGTGAATGAATTTGTCAAGGGAACATTAAACCATGGAATTTGTATGTACTATATAATACAACAATAACAGCCTTATTAAAACTTCTCAACTGTCACGTGATACCCCATAGGTATCATGAACAAAAACGCCCCAACTGTCGATGGCACCTATGGGGTATCATGCGACAATTGTTGCCATTGGTCGATGATTTTTGTCGTTTATTTGCACTTGCAACACGATCTGGCTGTATCATTCGAATAATCGATTAATAGTTTACTGATTTTAGTAACAATTTCTTGGTAACACCACTAAAAACGGAACGAAAACCTAACAAACAAAATCTATCTGTGGTCGTGTGACGCGCGACGCCATATTGGCAAAATTCGTCAAGTGTCAAGTGTTGTTTACGTTTGTTCGCAACAGAATAAAAGAAGAAAACGGTGAGTAATCTTATAAGAATTTTATACAGAATTACTGAGAAATAAGTGTGGATTTCGTATTGAGTGTTAGTTTATCGGAAAGTGATAAATATTTCAGTGAACAAGTAACGAAAGTTTTGTAGTAAACAATTTTGACGCTATCGCCGCCGTGTTTAGTAATGTATTTACGATAAATATTCTTGTATACTGTTTGAAATACACATAAGTATCTAGCATAATAATCTACGAACATAATTTGGCTAATAGCTACTGATATTATTGCGAATTGTTATCGTAATCGTATTTCCAATTCGGCGATTCCCCCGTACCATGACACAGCGCTCATAGTAGGCGGGGCCAGTAAAAAGTACTATCTGCAAAAAGAATCCAACTAGAATTTTTTGTTCCAATAAGAAAGAAAGAAAGAAAAAAATAAAGATTACATTTTATTATTTCTTGCAGTTTACATAACTGACATGTGTAAGAAAAATAAATGTCGAAGTTGTTTTTTTTTTACCGACTTCAAAAAAGGTGAATGTCCTCAAAAAGTATGAATGTTTTTTTTAGGATCATGGTATTTTCCTAGGCCATTAATTTGGTAAATGATTGTTTTATGATATTTTCAGCATGGCGAGGCTGTCCTCGACCTCAAGGTCACGAGTGTGACCCCCGCTCCGTGCAAAAGGGCCCCAGACAGAGCGCCGCCCGTCGCGCTATCATCATGGGGTTCCTTGACGCTACCCCGCGCTCCGATCTGTCCCCATCCCCACCGCGCACCGCGGTAAGTATTTTCAGTATAGCATATTACTATATATATTTATTTAGTTTCAGTGGAATAATTTGTATTTCTTGTCTTTTCAGCCACCCCCATGCTGTCCCGGTTCTAGCGACCCGTCGATACGTCTGTACCTACTACTCTTTGGAATGGGCAACTAGCTTCATCTTTCTAAGTGAACGACTCCTTGACAGTTGAAAAGTGCCTGTAACTGGTTTATTTGAAATAAATGCTTTGAGTATGAGTTTTGTTTTATTTTGTTATAATTTATTTCTTGAAAGCAAAATGTGTTTTATTTCAAACTTTTCCTAGCTTTCCGTAAGAAGGTATCCCACATACTTACGAAGAGCTAGGAAAAGTTGCACTAAAAACCGACTACCATTGATACGTTGAGGAGTTAAAATAAACAATAATTACCTCCACTTATTTCGTTGTCCGTCTGTCTGCCAGTCTCTAAAGACCCTTCCTCGACCGTAACAGTAGTTTTGCAGGTATGCCGTGCATTAGACATTCTCTTTTACTATGCGTTTGCACTGGTGAAACATTCACAACAAATCATGTTGAAATCTCTAGTACCTGTCGAAAATTGTATAGAAAATTGAGAGAAAATAGAGATTTCAACATGTTTTGTTGTGAATGTTCCGCCAGTGCAAACGCAGTTATGCACCTATGCGGTGCATTAGACGTTCCCTCTAGTCTTATGCACCTATGCGGTATCATGTGACATTATCGTGATAGTAATGCAAATAAAAAACTAATACAACGCTATCAACAGTGACGTGAGGCCGGTTTCGTAAACATGCGTGCCCTTACTGAGGTGTACTTTAATTGTAAGTGTGAGCGTGTGTGCACAGAGGGAAGTAGTTTTGGCATGTTTCACTGTAGGTATTGTTCGCAGCGAATGTCTTGCTTTTTTATTTGCATTACTGTCACGAGAATGTCATATGATACCGCATAGGTGCATAAGACTAGAGGGAATGTCTAATGCACCGCATAGGTGCATAACTGCGGTGCATTAGATATTCTAAAAACCGACTACTATTGATACATGAAGAATTAAAAATTCAAACAGGCATACTTTACCATGATGAATAAACACAATAATTACCTCCACATACTTCGTTATCGCAAAAAATGCGATTACAAACTTACATTTGCAGTTGGAGAATTGACCGTGACGTATGTCGATGTATGGGAGAACATATTTTTCAACTACAAAGTTAAGATTGTTTTTGGGTTAATTTCATCCCTACTACGGAATCCTTCATTGTAGGTGGTCTGACTTTATTGTTTAGGCATAATCGGACTATAATGTTCCCACTGCTGGGACACAGGTCCTCCTGTCCGTGAGAGAGAATGGGTGGGTTGGTAAATGGATTTAGGTACCTACCTATGTAGGTATAGGGAAAGATAGAATAATCATTTATGTAATGTTTTGTCCATAATAATTGTTACACAGCTGTTAGTAAATAAGTGTACCTAGGTACAAATAATGATGAATCATTATTTTCAAAGAAATCGAAATAATAATAATAATTGGGATATCTCAAACCAAAAATTTATTTCGTATGTTTTTTTTAACAGGTCATTATTATTGTAAGAGAACACAAATAGTGAGATAATAAAGAGTAATATTATGTTATCTAATTTAAAGTAACATAATAAACAGACTAAAGGAACAATAATTTATAATAAAATAATATCGTACTTCAAAATTATAACATACAAATATTCGCAGTCTTTTTACTCTGATGCGCTGACGGTACCCCACGGCTCCCGCGAACCAGTAAAAACCAGTTTTCGGGCCGGCTCTGCGCGCGTCGCTGCGTAATGGCCGCGGAGTATTTACGTTGTGTAAACAAAAAGTTTCTTATCGCAAAGATCGTGTTACAAGTGGAATGAGGTGCTGTTATCGTGTTTATGATTAGGCCTGTACATTGTGCTAACGTTTTCAAGTGTTTGTGACGTGAGTGAATGTGTGTATTAGTGATATTGATAAATAGTTTCTAGATTAGGCGAGTGAAAATAAGAAAAAAGAAAAATTATTTCATCACAGCGAGATCAGGTAAGTCCTTTCGTCTTTTATTATCATTTAAATATATGCTGTAACTCATAAAGAAGTTAGGAAGGTATAATTTATGGTGTGCAAATTACTGCTTGGTGATGAAATCACCATTTTTAGGAAGGCCTACCCAAAAATAAAAAGAAACTTGAGACTAGGTCGACGGGATTTGCATTTTTAGGTAAACCTAGGCATGCGCACTAGGGGTTAATAAAAATCTCGCTAATCACTGATTTGCCACTGTTTACCTTATGAATTAGCTCGTTGATCGCGATCAGTTTCATTGGTGAAATCCGCCCTAAGTGATTAGTCTCAAAACGAAAGAGAGGTGAAATTGTGTTCGGCACAGATTATAAACAAAATAATCGACTAAAAAACAGAATTTAGTGAATAAAGTTGTCAACCACGATTGTTGTAACTGTCGTGAAGACTACTTAGTCTGTACTGTCGCGACTTCGACAGACAAAAGTCAACATCGGAAAATTTAGATTTGAATAAAATAATTAGGTACAATTTAAATGTCAATGATTGTGTTTACGATAGTAGCAATGAAAATTATAAAAGCTCCAATCATTGAACTAAACAGGACAAGGTATTTATATCTGAATTTATACCTACTTCAAATAAATGTAACATAATGCAAACTGACCAAGTGAATGAGCAGTAAAATACAATAGACGTAGATATATTTAGTAACCTATTCCGCTTGACTATTCTTCAAGAGTCCTAAAAAACCCTGTAAGAAATCGACGTGTTTCACCTCTCAACGAGGCATCCTCAGGATGACGATTGACCAATTGCAAACCAGAACGCGACGTGTTACCACACCGAGCGCTGGACGCAGTCTTTGCGTCATCCTGAGGATGCCTCGTTGAGAGGTGAAACACGTGTAGATTTCTTACAGGGTTTTTTAGGACTCTTGAAGAATAGTCAAGCGGAATAGGTTACTAAATATATCTACGTCTATTGTATTTTATAATGGATTTCCGCAAAGTCACGCCTGAATCAATTAACTATCTTGAATGAGCACTAGTCGATAATAGCAGTAGATATATGTATTTTCATGTCATATAAACTTGTTATCACGAAAATACTATTAGATACTTGGGTCTGCTTTATATAACTTCCTATTGCTTTTACACCAGTGTTTCAGTATATTTTAATAACAATTATTATTCCGTTTATTTCACTTTAAATACATACAAATTATATTTTTAAATATTAGAATAAAAAATATATAAAAACATTTAAAAATATAAAAAGTAGTAGCCCACCGGTATCGGGAACAAGGTCCAAGCTACCGGCGGTTAGGGCTCCAGAGAGAGGAACCTCCTAACAATGCGAGCCGTGTCCAGGAGTACCGCTTTCTGAATCAAGCCCTGAATCAAGCCCTTAATCCAGCCGCCCAACGAGAGCCTCCATAGGTGTTGGTCGAGACTCTTGGCAATTAGGCCATTGGCTGATACGACTATCGGCACAATGATCGCAGAGTCCACATCCCATATGTCGACAACCTCGTGAGCCAAGTCAAGATACTTGATTTGTAATAATAACAATTTATTATTAACTTGTTTACAGGTACAGGTTTGACTGTTGCTATGAAAGCCACTTATATCTAGCACCTAATCAACTTCGCAGAATGAGGGAGGAGACCATGCTACGTGAAAGATGTCATTTGTGTGAGCATTCCACATGCAAGTGGCACGAGAAAATAATGGCTCCCATGTCTTTGGAGGAAGAATATTGGAAATCAAAAATAATGAATTTATAGCAAAAATTATGCTTTAATCAAAATAAATTGTTTTTTATAAAATGTGTCTTGACATTTGTGTGATACTGCCACAACCTGGCTTTTCTTTAGTATTGGGCCTTCGAGCTGGCACCATAAGATGAGGGGCACATGGGATTACAAATTGGATAATCATTATCTCCGATGAGCTTCCCTATGAACTTATTCACTTCAAACCTACTGAACCTCCTCATGATTTAGCTTTCCCTTATAAATCCTTTTACCATTGTGTACTTTGAAAGAAGAATATTATTTAATAGGTAATCATCCTCTTAGCGGATTTAAATGAACTTTGTTTATTGGATTTCCTCGGTCCAGTCGTAGTGATTTTTTGAAAGTCGGTTGTTTTTTTTTTGTTTTTTATTCAAGTTAACTTTTTGTATGTACGTGTTTCTGTGACAAATAAATCTATTTTTCTGCCTTACTTTCTTTAGGAACCTGTCTAGTTTTGCCTGTTTGATGCATGTCCAACTCGATTTGTTGTCTAGAGATAATTATCTAAAAATCTCATTTGTCTTAGTAATATTGATTTATTCTCATCTGGTCATGGCTGAAGCTTTGGAAGATTTTACTGAAACACAAACAGAAAATAAACCTGTTGACGAGTAAGTATGTTTAAGCCTTGACGCTCTATACCAGTGCTCCAAGGTATAGGCACCCGTCCAACGGCCGGCAATTAACGAGGAGTGAGTAGAGTTAGCAATTAAAGACGTGTTGGCGAGGAACGAGCAGTGAGTGCAGGACGACGATGAGCAATTCCTCGCTGGTATGCGCATGCACTGGCCCCGTCACGTAAAAGGAACGCTGGGGGCTTACCTGCGCACTGACCAATTTATCGATTTCAGCCTATTCCAAAGTACTAAGTAGCGAGTAAAGTACCTACCTAATGAAACAGTTACAATAGCGTATAATATTAGTATAATATTTACGTGACAACAATTTTACCAAGCGTGAGTCTTTTCTGCCCGCTAGGCGAGTGTCGCTTAGCGAGTACTCTCTTTGATAGCTCTTGTCACTAACGATGGATTAATTAGCATTCACATTCATTGTTAGCAAGTGAATTGTAGTTGCGAAATTGTGTGAAATGCTAAGTGAATTTATCGCTTCGTAATTTTTCATACTATTATACGTCGACGCATGCAGCGGTAGCGTACGCTCTCCGTCACACCCACGGGAAGTCGGGAATACAAAATCTATTTGTTTCACATGACCGTGACCTCGTTCGCGAGTGCAGGTGCTGCGAACTTGCGAAGAATGGGTTAAGCAATTGTTATCTTAAATTTGCGCGTGCTTAGGGTCGTGTATTGATTGAATGAATGCGTGATTATTTAATAATAAATTGTGAACGTGTGGCAAGCGCGTGACGCCCGTCGTTTTGTGTCAAAATTCAGTACGTTTTGGCAAGTGATAGTAAGAGTTTAGTTTACGTATTCGTCATACAGTAATTACATTGTTTCGTCTTGTGCTTTTTATTGTACTTTAAATAGATAATACACGCTAATATGTACGCAATAAATACACGCCGGGAGACGTAATAAGGCGAACGCACTTTTTAATTCGCATATTAACAAAATTCACATACTTCATTATTATCAATTATCGCCATATTAGCTATTAGCAAATAATATAGCAATAGCATTAATCACGCTGAGTCGCAAGAATTCACATGCTAATGAAATTAATGCAAAATCGCATGAACTTGTCGCTACTACAAACGAGTACTTATGTAGGTACTCGATGGCGCGGTGTGAACAGTTAGCGATCAACTATTTATAATTATTATGTATGTCTCTTACTTATGCGGGACCTACAATCTTGTACGTTTCATAAGCGAGAAAATCGTCGATAGTCGTTTTCTTGTCGGCGGTGGTACAGGTGCCATAGTTGAAAGGCAGGGGTAGAACATGACCGGGAATAGGACGTAAGATACTTTTTATCCTGATATTCCAACGGGATCGAGACTTACACGGGTGAAACCGCGGGGCGCAGCTAGTAAACTAAAAAATAAGCATTGTCTTTGTATGTATTTTTCTGTTCCTTTCTTCTTGTCTGTTTAATATATTATGTGTGTGCATAAATGGTTAAATAAATAAAATTTGTTTTGATACTTTATTCATATTTTAATGCTATATAATAGTTGTATTATCGATTCAAAATGCAATGAGTCTCCACTTGCGAGCTTGTCGTGTCCTTGCATGGAGGATGACATGGTTAGAACGTAGTAGGATAATACACACACATGATTTAACGATTTGCAAAGTCAAACATCCAGTGATCCAGTCAGTTAGATTATGAAAAGTTTTAGCTGCCATTATAAAATCGCAATGAAATAAAAATGATATTTAATGACGAACTAAAAAAAAATATAAAACTTGGATTTTATTGAAACCCTTCGCCTAGGCTTTATGATCATAGGTTACTCTATCACGTCTTGCCGGGAATACCAGTAACCCTGATATTCATCATAAAATACCTTTAAAGATTCACTCTTCACACGGTAGGTATTTACTTACCCAAGTTTCATTTATACGCAGGCCCGAAGATACAAAAGTCCCATGGTGGAGAAGAGTTATATTGTTCCTGAGCACTCACTGGAGCGGCCTGGTTTGCCTGTTCACTCCACTTATATTAATTCTCGTGCTGACACCTTTCCCTCCAAAGGTTAATTCTTATCATACATGCATTATTTTAAATGATAATCATTATAGAAAGAAAGAAAGAAAGAAAGAAAAATATTTTATTTGGGACAACGACAGGAAATATAACAATAAAAACAAACATTAAAGCTAACAACATCAATAAAACAAAATAAAACACTTAGGACGGGAAAAGAAAAACTGTGCGAGGTCAAAAAGGCTCCTATCTCAGCATAATGCTACGATTATCATCCCCCGACCAAATCGGTCACGGCGGGCAATCACAAAGGAGACTAGCCAAGTACGCAGGAGGTAGTGTACAACACATGTGTGCATCACGCGGCGGCGGTGACCTCTCGTGTCCGGCCCTGGTCCTGGCCATGGTACGGAGCGAGAAGGCATGGGGGGCCGTCACCTCCTTCTGCAAAGCAGTAATGCTCGCGAAGGAGGAGGCGGAGCGCGTGAGGGAGAGGCAAAATTCGTGCCCTCACGCCCCTAACCGCCGCCGCAGGAGACGCCATGGGGACGCCGTCGGGAATCCCAGGCGGATTCCCGGCCACCGTAGGCGCGGGCCTGCGGACGGCGAGCAATGTGTTGCTCGCGCGCCTCAAAGATAAGTCAGCACAATAGACGGAGTCCGCTAGGACCGATGCTTGCCAGGGTTGCGGGAAAGTCCGAAAGGGATACCGGGACCTTGGCAACAGGCAACTGAAAGAACACGGGTGGGTTTTAGTCAGTAAAAGTCTGACACGATGAGCGGAAGTCATTTGTTGATCCACCAATCTCAAAAAAAAAAAAATGGTATGCATCACGCATCAAATCACATTGCCGTGTTGTAATGACCGGGTCAAGGCTCTCTCGGAGAGCCCGAAACAACAATATATTATATTTTATTATTTTTCAGAAATATCAGTGGTGTGCCTACACTCTTCTGTTAATGGCAATTTTCTGGGTAACGGAATGTATACCTTTGCCCATTACATCTTTTCTCCCCGTTCTAATTTTCCCCCTGGTTGATGTTATGGACACACGGACTACTTGTCAATGTTATATGAATGTGAGTAGGTATGAGAATACTCCTATCCTATCCTTCCTTTATTATAATCATCCATACTACTACATACTATAATAATTATGTAGTTCTGTCTACATTTTGTTTCATTGTGTGGTAAAACTACTCTATTTATGTTCATAGGATTACTAAAATAATATGATCTCAGCTAAGAGGAAAGCAATACACAATTTTAGTTTTATATTATTTAGTAGAAACTTTTTACTAAAAGTAATGTGCACTAGACTTTCTGTTGTGCTATTCTGTAAAAATATCACCGTGAAAATTTGGGTGAAGTGAGCGTGGAGTGAACTGTCACTGTGTTAGCGTCAGAAGGTATCGATGACAATGACAGCTCACTCCACGCTCACTTCACCTAAGTTTTCACGGTGAGATGGTTACAGAATAACAATGCTGATATTCCTTTCGTCAAGCAGTTACACACGAACATAGTTCAGTGGAGGTGACGATTGAGGGACCAGTTTTAATAATCGCTATATTCAAATTACGTCGATATTTCTGCTTCATTTCTTTAAAAAAAAACGTATTAACGGCTTTTACTAAAACGTTATGTAGAAAAAGAACGGTTTTATTTATTTAATTCGGTAATATCCACTAAAATATTTATCTTTGTTGTATAGACTGAGGGACCACACCGTTATATATTTTTTCTATGTAATGCTGTATGGTCTGTTATTTAGTATAATATCTTTACAGTCCGTGATCACAAAACCTTCATTTTTAAGATGGACTTACTTCTACTTCTACTTTCTGAGATCAGGCTGATAGTCTGTGAGAACTGAGGGACTATAATTTATGGGCTGTAGTTATCAATATATTATTTATTTACAAATTCCCAGATTCGTTCTACAATTGTGTTAAGACTACTACTAAATCCTAGGGCTTTTTTTGCGATTCCCTGTTTGGTCCCTCAGTTCCCACGCACATTAATAACCGATGTAACGAATTGTCTTCTAAATATAAATAATCTCGACGCTAACTCTGACATTTTTTATTTTCATACTCAGGATACGGTTCTAATGTTCTACGGAAGCATGGTGCTTGCATATGCCATTGAGCAGTCAGGATTACACCAAAGGCTGGCGTTATATTCTATCCGGATAATTGGCTACTCTCACTACAGGTTTTTATTTATTTTCACAGATTTTATGAATAGACTCCACTAAGTTTATTTTATTTTGAAATTCAGGATTTGTTTGATTTTGACAACAAATTATGCAGATTGCTGTTCGCGATATCAGTCACAACTATGTTTTTCTCGATGTGGATCACTAATACTGCAGCGACAACTATGATGATGCCTATAATTTTTGCCATATTAAGGATTTTTGAAAACGTGAGTCGGGAACTTGTCGGTAACTTTTATTATAATTTATGACACGTTACGTACTTACACACACAGAGCTCGGAGACGCCTCGACGACGGCCGCAGCTGACGGTGGCGGCTGACGTGGTGATTCCGCGCACTTTACCAATTTCGTTCGAGACTATCACTAGCTACATTTTCTTTCAGTTTTCTTTTATTGTAACCCTTGTCCTACATACAATAAGCTCCTATCGAATTATGCACCTTTTGCTGTACTGAAATAATAATTAATATTATTCGTATAAATTGCAGCAAAACCTGATAATAATATATGAGAAAGACAGTAACGGTGAAATGATAGCTTCCGATATAACAACTTGTTATTTTTGTGCTGCTTCTTTTTCGGCAACTGTTGGTGAGTTGGCTTTTTATCTCTTCGGGCTTGTGGGTAGTTCGATACCTCAATGCATTCTTATTAAGGACTGTTCATTCGCTAAGCGGAGGCAACGAATAGAGATGGGTAGCACACCTTTTTAAAATGAGGATCGATTGAGGCACTCTTTTTATAAAGTGTGGTAGCACAGTGTGCTAGCACGAATGAGGTGAGACTGCGGTGGCTTGGGAGCACGAACGTGCTGTGAGTGTGCCAGTGAGTCACGTGCTCGCTGACTCAGCGAGTCACCGCGCGAGTCGCGTGTGTGCTGTGTGGTGTGTAGTGAGTATTGAGTAGTGACGACAACGCGACACGACACGGCACACATACGCAATTAAGTAGGCAGACGCGCGGTGAGTTCTGTCTGTGTATGTTTGTGCTAGCTACAGTGAACGAAGACATCGATGATCAAAATACACAAAAAGAGTGAGTGACTCGATCAACTGACTCACTTCGTTCAAAACTTACAAGTACAAAATGTTCTGTGTGTAGCTAATCTGTGCCAATGTGGTGTGTGGTAGCACATCAAAATAAAATGAATGAGTGACTCTTTTCATCCAAGTGAGTAGCTACAACTGTGCTAGCACGTGTGTTGAGTTACTCAACACTAGCAACGAATGTTTGCTTTGTTTTACAAACATTCGTTGCGCGAACATTTGTTACGCAACGAATGTCATTCACGAAACAAGTACTCGTTCGCGAGCACTGCTTCTGTTTTTTCACAGATTTGGCCTCAGATTTTGCGTCACAGATTGCTGTAAAGTGTTTTGTGGGATGTCACAGAAATAGCATTGAAATAGATGTCGGTGTTCGTTCCGATTTTGGCCACGCGCCTAAATAATCATTCGACCTATGGTGATAAAGCACTTTCATGGAGGATTTATAGCCCTTCGTTATTTTTATATTTCCTTTTGAATAATATCTGATTAATGTTGTGTTTTTAGGAGGTATCGGTACTTTAGTGGGCACTGCTACCAATTTAGTCTTCAAAGGGCTCTTCCAAAGGTAAATTTACTTATGATCAGAGATTAAACGACTCAATGATTATAGCAAAACATTTGTCGTCACGTAAACAGCTATTTTGATAATAGTAGTTTATGAATCTGTTGCATAATGAGGGGTATTAAGATACTAGAGTGTGTTTAAGAACCGAGCCGCAGGCGAGGTTGCTGCACGTGACTAGGTATTAAAACACTCGTGTGATAATATTAAAAATACCCCTCATTATGCAACAGTTTCCTAAACTACTATTATTATATTACATCAAATGTTGAAGTGGCGGTGCTTGGGATAGGACTCCCAAGCACCGCCACTTCAATCCAGCAGTGAAAGTCTTTCGACTGAAATGATGCTGACATCACATGTGTTATTTCAGGACATTTCCAATGGCACCCGAGTATTTATCATTTCCAAAATTCTCTGCATTTACAATCCCTTACATGCTCCTTCTAGAAGCTGGAATATATTTTTACCTGATTGTCGTATATTTGGGATTTCTAAGGTGTGTATATCGTATTTTCATAACTTTAGTTAAGGTATTATTATTTCTGCATAAAGTGCCATAATAATGGTTTTTGAAATAATAGGAACAGAGCGTCTAGTTAATATGTAATATAACACTAGTCAGTTTCCATCACTCGTTAGTTTATTTAATTCGCCAGTTTAGTGGATTAGTCAGTTTCGATATTGATTGGTCCTGCGGATTAGTCAGTTACGTCAACTCGATAGTTTCCTAATTTTAGTCAGTTTCCTTGATTCTTCAAATTATTTAATTCATCAGTCACACACGCGTCTGTTGTTTTTTTTTATTATTTAGGCAATGTCTTGTAAGCAGTACATAAATACCGATTTATATTGTATGTTAACACAAGTCTATGAAATAATAAATAATTTCAGGTCTAAGAGTCCAGCTGCTCAAAATGCAGTGATGTCTGAAGAGGGAGTTCTGGCTGCTAAGAATGTTGTTGAAGATAACTGGAAAAAATTAGGGAAAATCACTTTTTGGGAAATTGTAAGATTTTATTTCTAATCTTGATACATTTTGCTGCTATAGTAGGTCCTACTAAATTGTATTTTAACATTGTGAACAGTGTCCAACTAACCGTAATTAGATCTTAGCCTTTAAGAGAAAGGAACCTCCCTACAACGAATGTCATGTCAGTGAAAACATGTACCGTTGTCGTGACCCTTGATAAGATGCGCGCGAAAAAACAAGTAGATACAGAACTGACGACCATGCATTCAGACCAATTTACATCATCAACTATACGGCCGAAACCTTACAAAATCGAAAGATTGTATATCTAACATAGTTTTTATGTCATAGTTAAATAACTTTACAAACTTAAAGAGGTGCTTTAGAGCATCGTACTGAATAAGTTTTACTACGGGACGAACTTGAAATCGCAAAAAAAAACTGTTGTTGCATAGTACCTAAAGTTTCACTCGTACTGTTCTAAACTGTATGGGATAGGGTGTTGTGGCACAGTTTTGGAGAGGCCTACGTCCAGCAGTGAATTGCGATAGGCTGAGTTGAGGTTAGAACTGTGACCAACCGCTCGCGAGCCGAACGAGCGTAGCGAGTGGTGCCGCAGCAGCGGCCAGCGAGCGCTAAGTACTTCCAAGTTGCTTGCAGCTAGGCAGGCTATTTAGTCTCAAGCATGTTTGATACCAGTTCACAATTTGTCGGTAAAATAATGCGTTCATGTGATAAATGGTTTGTTGCAGTTTACAATTTTTCAACAGTTTTTGTACGAATAATATTCCACAGGATAATATTCCGAGCACCAGATTCCATGGACACCTTAGCGTTTTACTAAATTGGAACCTACAAAAAAAACTGAAAAAATTGTTTGTTACAGATGGTTATAATATTGTTTAGTTGCGCTATGTTGCTATTCTTCTGTCGTTCACCACAAATATTTTACGGATGGGGTGAATTTATTTCCGATTACTTCAAGTTAGACGATTATAAATTGTACGTAAAAAAATGTTTTAATTATTATTATCTTTAAATCTAATACAGCCACAACATATTAGTTTAAGCTAAGCAACGTTAAAGCTATATTATAGTAATCTATGGTTAAAGCTATGACGTGGGCGATACAGCTTAGTAAAGTAAAGATTGACAGACCAAATATATTTAGGTAGGTACTTATTACTTACGATAGATGGGACAAAGCGAACAACTTCGTAATCTACAAGCTAACGACGCTAAATATTTTGACGAGCTATTCGTTTTTGTTTAAGCCATTTCAAACTTATCCATTATAACCTGTACCTACAGTTATTTTTTATTATTTCAGCGTACGAGACTCTGCAGCGGCTTTCCTCATTTGTTTCTTAATGCTTCTTCTGCCATCTACTTTGGATATTTTCTTAAACTGCTCCGCAAACAGTAACGCTGACATTTTATTTAAATTATTATTTAGGGTTGCCCATGAATAAACACTATGGTCGCTAAGTCTACATCCCACTCTTGCTTGCCAAGCTCAGATCATACTTGATACATTGACCAATTTCTGTTCTTGGGGATGTGGCGGCATCTAAAGCCACATGCGAACTACGAAACATGCCTTACGTTATTATGCACAGTCTATCGCAGAAGCAGAGTTTTAATGAAAAAAAAAAACAATAAATTCAGGCAAAACCCATTTACTTATTTAATTAATTAATAATAAAAAAAATAAAAACATATTTAACAACAACAAAAAAGGTAATCCGCGCGATTGGCATACATTAAACAAAAACCCAGCAACAATCGTCATGCAGTACGCCCACCAGAGCCAACACCCGTCTGGTCGGAAGATCCTCCCTTTTCTATGGAGGATGAGGAACTTTCTCACCCTGGTCCTCATATCTCAGAGTACCATAGGTACAGTCCGGAGCATAAAATATATTACTATAGACAGTTCGGCAAAAGGTAACAGCTAGTTTAGTTAGTTAAGACTTCGAATGACCATCACAATAACTATGGAGGATGCGGAACTTTCTCACCCTGGTCCTCATATCTCAGAGTACCATAGGTACAGTCCGGAGCATAAAATATAGTACTATAGACAGTTCGCCAAAAGGTAACAGCTTGTTTAGTTAGTTAAGACTTCGCGTGACTATCACAATAATAAAATAAAAAAAGTTATCATTTTATTCTAGCTTTATACATTTTTCAGTTGACGAACTACCGGACAAGCCAGTTCCTTCAATATTAAATTGGGTATTGATGAATGAAGTGATGCCCTACAGTTTCATGTTCCTCTTAGGTATGCATACATGTTATTACTATGGTAGCTAACGAACATGATCCTAATATGGCGTGACCAAGATTATGTATGGACTTTAAAAGAGACTGCGAAAAGTGATTCCGTTATCCTTTTTACAGAATAAACAATTTCATTTCATTTCATTTCATGACATTTTTTATACAATTTAGAAACTCTGACGTCAAGTTAATTTTATAACTTACAGTATTATAGCTTTGTCGAGAACACATATAATAGGATAGTGTATAAAACTCAAAATAGTAAAACAACAAACAACGGAGTTACAGTGTTATGCTTCTCAGCATAGTTTCAAAATTGTATGATGTGCCTTAAATGCAATTAAATATATTTTAGGAGGTGGATTCGCGCTTTCAGAGGCAGCCAAGAAGGAACATTCAGATCTGAATGGGAAAATTGGGACTTTACTGAAAAATCTCAACATCTTTCCAAATTATTTTATCATCCTGTTAGTAATTATCTTCACTGTTTTCATGACAAACTTTGCCTCAAATGTGGCAGTGTGCAATGTTATCACGCCAATAGTGATGCAACTGGTAAGAACATCATTATATGTAGGTATGTTTTTGTATAGGTACTTATCGTGTGCAATAAGCCGCTCAAAAAGTAGCTCGTGGCTAAATAATAACAGCCCCACGAGTCGATCGAAGGTTAAGCCACGCTTGCCCTTGCCACACTCGATTCGTGGATGGGTGACCATCCATTATTACATACTCCGTGGCTCGGAAAGCACGCTAAGCCGTTAGGGTCAACGCAGACCGCGACGTGAAGCGCGCGCAGAACAATTATCGGACTTATTTTCTTCACGAAAAGGTAGGTATAATTTCAGTGCGAGGGTTGACACCTGTTAAAGTACGTTGAGATGCGCGGGGCAGTGCAGCGCGTGTATAGGTACCTTATTATTGTGTAGTAAATCAATTCGATATTGTATCGGATCATAAAAAAGTGCGTGTCGCTTCGCGTCTCGGTGTGAAATGACCCTTAGTCCTGGCTGTCAATCATATATCTTTGACAGTCGTTACGGGTAGTCAGAAACCCAAAAGTCTGACAACCAGTCTTACCAAGGGATATCGTGTTACCCAGTAACTAGGTTGTGGAGTAGGCAGTCGCTCCATGTAAAAATACTGGTATTCAGCTGCATCCGGTTAGATTGAAAGTTGACCCCTACATAGTTGGGAAAAGGCTAAGTAGATTGAACGAGTGCAATTTAGGTATTAGCCTTTTACCTGGAACTTGGACTGGTAATTTTGCTCTACACTCCGGCTGTCGAAAAGTGTCAGGAACATTCTCTCGAAGTTCGGATTTTAGGGCTCTTAAAATATCTCGGATAGGTTGTGGTAGGAAAAAAAATTGGCAAGTTTCTTTTCCGTATTTATGATCCGTGAATTATGATCCGTGAATCCACAATCCGGGTTAGGTACTTCTGAATGATCGTCAATTTAGACCAGCTTGACGAATACTGGCTTCCCTTCCTCCTGGCTTCTATTAAAATATGGCACTTAGAGCAACGGACGATATGTCAAATTTTAATTAAAAAATAGTAAAAATACTTGGTCTAATTTATATTACTCTAAGAGGTTGACCCTAGTCAATAATGCCGAAAATATTGGGCTCTCAGTTCAAACGTTTTCAAAAAATTCGACTTTCAATTACTTTTCAACCAATACCTTTTGAGCCGTTATTTCTTTTTAACTAATTCACAGAGATGTTCAACTATAAGATATAGAAGGCATATTAATGTATTTCCATAGTTAAACTCTCGTTTTGAAGATTCCTCAGTACAAACTGAGGGCCCCAGTTAAACCGCCATAAATCTCATATTCTAGCGAGATGCAAATTTCTTAAAAGATTTAAAAAACTCTTAACTAAATTCTAAAATAAAAATTATTAACACATAGTTAGTACTTTCTGAGATTCATGCTATGCCACTTTATGCAAGCGTCTGGACTGAGAGCCCAAGTCTTTTGTTCATAAAAGTTTTGATTCATGTTTAAGAAATTTTTGCACCTTTGCTTTAAGTTTTTACTATTTTTAACTAAATTCCCTATGAGTCTCAAGATGTTTGAAAGAAAAAAAAACGGGCCCTCAGTCCAGATGCACATTGGAATTGCTATAAATTGCTCAATTTACAGCAATTCCAACATAGTTTAGAGAATTACCAAGAATTGCGCAATTTAGTGGCTCGTGTAAGTGCACCCGTTAGGTTTGCGCATAGAGGAATCAGTGTTGTACTTTTGTGGTAGGTAATTTTTTACGAAAACTAATTAAAATGCGTTTATCTACGCATTACATTTAGATGTCGCCTTATTAATTTATAAGTCTCCTAATTTTTTACATGAGGCCAAATGTGTATATTTATCATGAGTGTTTTCAATCAATCAATCTGCCTAACCTATATGTAATCAATCAATCTGCCTAACCTATGTTGGGGTCGGCTATCATGAGTGTTTTAATACCTATATATTAAATACCTATATCTTTTATACCTAGTTATTTGCAGTTTCATACACTCTTTGTCGAAACTCATGCAATTGCATCCAATTGATGCAATTGCATGAGTTTCACAATAAATAATATCGTAAATATGGTGCCAAAATCCAACTAAAACCACTACTAAAATACTACTGTGATGTCCACAGGCATAAAAAACATAGGTACTACTATAGTTAATTTTATCTAAAACATACTGAAAACAGTACTTTTAAAACTCGTATATCAGCGCAGAGAATGATCTTACACATTTGGCCCCATAGCCTAAGATGAAGAGAAATTACATTCTGTCGGAATACAAATTTTTTTAACAGACATCGAATCGATGAGTTATTTTTCACTTTTTAGTGTTTTATTTTTGGAAGTCGGTTGTTTTTTTTTATTTGTTTGTTTGCCACTTCCATAATATTACTTAATTTTAATTGTGTCCTTTAGGTAAATAAAATCTAATTTTTACAGGCTAGAGAAATCAACATACACCCGTTGTGGTACAATATTGCCTCTGGTATTTCGGCTTCGTTTTGTTTCTGCTTACCTGTAGGCACTCCAGGAAATTTAGTTATTCAGAGCGCTGCTAATATACCTACAATGAAAATGGTGAGTACCGTCAAAGAAACCGGAAAGAGGAACGTTAACGATAGTTACCTCAATTTTAATCATAATAAGGGCCACAGCCCAAACATCAAACGCTGTTCACTCGGCAGAGGCAGCGACTGTTCTTGCATCCACCACACGCGCTCGAGCAGTCTTGCGGATGCTCGCGGAACCAGAATAATAATAATTTTATTTATTTATTTATATTTAATTCACAAGTAACATGACTCAAAACGTTAGTAACAATCTTTCTTATCAACTATGTTAGTACACTTAACCTAAATACTTATCTAACACTGCCTTAAAGATATGAGAATCCCTGCTACAAGCTCAAAACCGATGTAGAAAGCTTGCAGCAGCGATTCACACACAAGCAGTCCAGTCTGCTCGCCACACACTGCAGTATAATGTTGGGGCTGGCCCGCACCCGGCGCACCAGGGAAGCGCATCTTTTCCGCACTTTACTTTGCCGGAACAGGTCTAGGAAAGGGAGCCAGACCAAGACAGATACAGAAACCCGCAGTGCAGCATGAGGCGAGCTGTTGGGCAGTAGCGACTCCACGGACCTTGTCTCCCGGGAGAAGTTCCTCATCTCATTATTGCCTTTATTGGCCAGTTTGAGTTTGTTGAGTGGACATTCGCAAGAACAAACGTTCGTAGGGATCTTGACCATCTTCCGGGCTCTGGGATTGTTATGATAGAAGTGGAATACCTCACTACTCCTGAAGCACCTCAGGACATTATTGAGTATGCCAGTCACCCCCTGCCATTTTATCTGTGTTCTACATAACATTGATCAGGCAGGGGACCTAGTCCTCGAAGGGTTGGCGGGGTCCGCTAAGACCGATGCCTGCCAGGGTTGCGGGAATGTCCGAAAGGGATACCGGGACCTTGGCAACAGGCAACTGAAGGAACACGGGTGGGTTTTAGTCAGTAAAAGTCTCACACGCCCTTCCGCTACGCCCAGAGCGGGAGAAGTCAAGTGATGATTTCCCAAACACAAAAAAAAAAACAAATCGTAATAGTCCTTCCATAGTTCAAGGTAACCAATCCACTATAGCCACACAAACCCATAGCCCAATATGTTTTGTTTCCATGCTCAGCAATAGTCCTGCACCAACCGTGGCGTATCTGGTTGCGCGTGCGCGCGCATCCTGAAACATCCGTTGCGTCTGCCGAGTTTACGCGGTGGACTTTTCAAGACAAGTCGACCCAGACAAATCGGCCTCAACAACTCGACCCAGACCGATGATCAGCTGTGACATGGGACCGGGAAAATAGTTATTTAAACCCCCACATTCGTCATTCCCCCATTCCCACTTGACACCATTGGTGGTGCCTTTGTTGGTTTGACAACACCAAGTTTGAATATTATCATTACGCTATGAATAAATTAGCTGGACGTCACTAATGGTCGGAGGTGTCACTGTGAAAACTTAGATGAAGTGAACAGTCAATCCCCAGCGTCAGGTGGAGTTACAGCTCACTTTACCTAAGTACCTGTTCACGGTGAGATTTTTACAGAATACCACAACTGTAATTCCCACAACACCGTTGACTATGATGATGATTGTAATACAGAGTTTTTTTTTTCATGTGTGTGTGAACTGAGGGACCAAAATGGGAATCGCAAAAAAAGAGTCCTATGATTTAGTAGTTGTCCTAAAACAATTGTAGAACGAATCTGGGAATTTTTAAAACAATATATTAAAAACTACAGCCCTTAAAGTTTGGTCACTCAAGTTCTCACAGACCATCAGCCAAATCTCGGAAAGTATCTCGAAATTTAAGGTTTTGTGATTACAGACATTTAGTAAAGATTTTGTAAAGATATTTACTAAATAACAAACCACAAAAGCATTAAAGACAAAAAAAATATAACTACAAAACTGTGGTTCCTCAGTCCACACAACATAGATAAATATTTTAGTGAATATTACCGAATTAAATAAATAAAACCGTTAATTTTTGACATAACGTTTTAGTAAAATGCTTAATACATTTTGTAAAAAAGAAATGGAGCAGAAATATCGACGCAATTTGAAGATAGCGATTATTAATACTGGTCCCTCAATCCTCACCTCCACTGACACAAGTGCGTGTACTACCTGCTTGACAATAGGATTATTGGAAAGTCTAGTGCACTTAACTTTTAGTAAAAACTTTCTACTAAATAATAGAATGCTAAAATTGTGCATCGCTTTCCTCATAGCTGAGATAATATTATTTTAGTAATCCTATGAAAACAGATAGAGTAGTGTCACCACGCAATGAAACAAAATGTGGACAGTTTTATTATACTTTAATTAATATGACATAAGAAAGAATTAAAACAAGGTTGTATGGTTAAATTAATATTATAATACATGACATACGTCATGTATTACAATAATAAATGAAAAATCAGATTAAACAAGTTACTCAAATTAAAAAAACCCAACTGCAAAAATACATAACTGAAAAGAGAAAAACATCATTTGGAAAGAATTGAATAAAATAGATATTGAAATGAAATGAAATTGTTTATTCTGTAAAATAAGCTAGATGAGGTCGGCGTTTCCTATCTGACTACTCTGAGAAGAAAGGCCGAAACAAAGTCAGAGGTTGCAGTCTCTTTTAAGGTCCAGACATAATATGGTCAGGCCATAAATGAGGACCATGTAGATAAATCTCTGAAATGGTATTTTGAGGAAATAACCACACAGATTTGAGAGGACCAGTCCACTCAGTGCAAGCATTTGTCAGTAACCGAGGAGCTCAACTCAGAGCTTAAGGAGCTCAACGACTCGACCACCAATACCAAAGAAAGGACATTTTTAGCATACATCTGCTAACAGACTTTATTTACATCATTATGGTATCTAGGTATATTGATAGATAAGATAAATGTCGATCTGTTCCGTTTATTTTCATAATCTCTGATTTTCAGAAATTGGCTATCGTAGAATATTACAAGCGCGTATTCAAAGTCTTCAAATTACTCACTTCAAAAGTTTAAATTGTTTTATCATTTCTCATTCCGAATAACATAACAAATAACTTGTATATATTTTTGGAATCACCTTTTAAACCCCTTTATTTTGATACCGTACTTGATAGGTTTGGATGATTTTTCTATTTTTTAAACATACATTTTGGCCCCAAAAATCTGCCATTTTTTTTTTTATATACGGCAATGGCTCGCGCATTAAAGACGAATCCAACGATATAATTATCATTTATCAAAATCGGTTCAGCCGTTTTGTAGTTAAGAGGGAACATAGAGACGGTCACACATACATTCAGGTCTTCAGGTCAAACACAGAACCCTCCTTTTCGGCTATACCGCAGTCGAGTAAAAACTATCAAATCACTGATAATAATAGTTTTATTTAAGTATTTTGGTACAATTTATTTTTGTTATTTTAATTATTATTATTAAGGCGAAAGCTTCAGGGTAGCCCGCGAAATTACAATTTTCTTACGTTTTTTGCTATTTGCAGGTCAGTCAGTATCAGGTTGAATGTAGATCTAAATATGATTCGCGGCTGTATCAAACATTAATTTAGAGAATTACAACGTGTTTTTTTTATATACCATAACTCCAGGGTATTATGAGACCATGTCAAAGAATCAACACTAGGCATGTTTTTTTTTCTTTTTTATACGGAAATAATTCGACAAAAACACGATTAATCTTGTTTTCATTCTTTTTTGTGTCATAATTAAAGTATAATAATACTGTCCACATTTTGTTTCATTGTGTGTTGACACTACTCTATCTATTTTCATAGGATTACTAAAATAATATTATCTCAGCTAAGAGGAAAGCGATGCACAATTTTAGCATTTTATTATTTAGTAGAAAGTTTTTACTAAAAGTTAAGTGCAGACTTTCCAATAATCCTTTCGTCAAGCAGGTAGCACACGCACTTGTGTCAGTGGAGGTGAGGATTGAGGGACCAGTATTAATAATCGCTATCTTCAAATTGCGTTGATATTTCTTCTCCATTTCTTTTTTACAAAATGTATAAGACTTTTACTAAAACGTTATGTCGAAAATTAACGGTTTTATTTATTTAATTCGGTAATTTTCACTAAAATATTTATCTATGTTGTGTGGAGTGAGGGACCACAGTTTTGTCGTTATATTTTTCTTGTCTTTAATGCTTTTGTGGTTTGTTATTTAGTAAATATCTTTACAAAATCTTTACTAAATGTCTGTAATCACAAAACCTTAATTTTTGAGATACTTTCCGAGATTTGGCTGATGGTCTGTGAGAACTGATGGACCACACTTTAAGGGCTGTAGTTTTTAATATATTGTTTTACAAATTCCCAGATTCGTTCTACAATTGTTTTAGGACTACTACTAAATCATAGGACTTTTTTTTGGCGATTCCCATTTTGGTCCCTCAGTTCACACACACATTTTTTTTTTTTCTAGCCAGTAGGTACCGATTAGGGTCGTTCTTTCGGGTCGAGTCTAGTAGTTGGGAGTCAAGTTCGGGGTCGGGTTGTCGGGTTCAAGTTGTTGAAGTCGAGCTGTCCGGATCGAGTTCCCGGGTCGTCCTGGGGTTGAATTGCCGCGGGGTCGAGTTGTCGGGATTGACTTGTCTCGGGGTTTGTCGATGAATCGTATTTTATATCTCTGCATCTTTATAAATTCGATTTAAACTTGCTTATTACAGGTGAAAGCGGGTATTGGTCCTACAGTAGCAACAGTATTAATATCGTTGATAAGTGTCTCTTTCTGGGCACCCGTAATATGGCCTGACTTGAATAAGCAAGCGGCGGAATTAACTTGGATGGAATAAAAAGATTAATGCGCTTCTCTGCTATTTTGATTTCATTATCCTTTTCTAGGTAATAATAGCCACACGGGTCGATGCATCAGGTTAAAGCTACGCTTGCCGGGGTTGGTCCGTGTATGGGTGGCCATCTTAACATACCGAGACGGCTGTCATTCGTGTGCGTGTGGATTGATTAAGTTAAATTTTCAAAATCAAGGAAGAATTTAGGAAATCATTGTGAAAACTTTAAACACAACACAACGATTCACGCCCTAACACGTGTGACTCCGAATTTTTAATTTGTCCGTCTGTGATGTCTTGTTTAAGTACCTATACCTTTTTAGTTGTTTTTTTAGCCGTAGCTGGGTTTCGTTAGATTCCGTGCCCGTTCATTCCCCGTGACGCCACCACTCGCAATTATACCACGTTGACTACCTTTACTATGTGTTAACTGGGGGGGGGGCACCTGGAGTTCTAAAATACAGGCCTAGGCTTAGTTTAGACTTCAGATCTCCCACAAATTACAAAATTTTGTCAAATTACCAGTCAACTTTTAGTAGTATAAGAATGTAATCTGTGGAGATAAATAAAAATAATGTTTCTTTTATTTATTTTAACATAAATATTTTTTTTTGCTAAACAAAAATTTGAACAAAATTGAAAGCAATGTGGGTATTTCTTTCCTCACAAATAACAAAACTGTATTGTGATAAGTTATGTCATTAGAATTTTTGTTTGATGATCGATTTACGTAAAAATTGTGTATAAAATGTAAGATGTGTGTGTGTGAACTGAGGGACCAAAATGGGAATCGCAAAAAAAAGTCCTATGATTTAGTAGTAGTCCTAAAACAATTGTATAATGAATCTGGGAATTTGTAAATCAATATATTAAAAACTACAGCCCTTAAAGTGTGGTCCCTCAGTTTTCACAGACCATCAGCCAAATCTCGGAAAGTATCTCGAAAATTAAGGTTTTGTTATTACAGACATTTAGTAAAGACTTTGTAAAGATATTTACTAAAGAACAAACCACAAAAGCATTAAAGACAAAAAAAATATAACGACAAAACTGTGGTCCCTCAGTCCACACAACATAGATAAATATTTTACTGAATATTACCGAATTAAATAAATCAAACCGTTATTTTTCGACATAACGTTTTAGTAAAAGTCTTAATACATTTTGTAAAAAAGAAATGGAGCAGAAATATCGACGCAATTTGAAGATAGCGATTATTAATACTGGTCCCTCAATCCTCACCTCCACTGACACAAGTGCGTGTGCTACCTGCTTGACGATAGGATTATCGGAAAGTCTAGTGCACTTAACTTTTAGTAGAAAGTTTCTACTAAATAATTGAATGCTAAAATTGTGCATTGCTTTCCTCTTAGCTGAGATAATATTATTTTAGTAATCCTATGAGAACAGATAGAGTAGTGTCACCACGCAATGAAACAAAATGTGGACAGTTTTATTATACCTAATTATGACACAAGAAAGAATGAAAACAAGGTTGTATGATTATTATAACACCTGACGTATGTGTATTGTGTAATGAATGACTAAAAAAACTAAAAAACTGTTTCATATCGTTTTTTTTTAGATATCCCATTACTCTAGGTTAATGAGACCATGTCAAAGAATCAACTGACGTAGGGTATATAAATTATTTTTGAATTTGATTTTTTTTAAAGATAGTTATTGTAACATTAGAATCTCGATGTGTGTATCTAAATTTCATTGATAAGTACGAGTAAACCATTTTCATTCAAAACAAACATTCATATTCAAAGCTATAAAATGCGACGTTTTCATATTTTTTTTTTGTGACTGAAAGAGTCGGAATTATTTATTTTTTTACGTAAGGGAGTGTTTACGTAAATAATCGTGATTTTGTCGAATTATTTTAGTATAAAAAAGAAAAAAAAAACATGCCTAGTGTTGATTCTTTGACATGGTCTCATTAATACCCTGGAGTTAAGGAATATAAAAAAAAACACGTCTTTATTCTCTTTTATAAATGTTTGATACGGCCACGAATCATATTTAGATCTACATTCAACCTGATACTGACTGACCTGCAAATAGCAAAAAAACGTAAGAAAATTGTAATTTCGCGGGCTACCCTGAAGCTTTCGCCTTAAATAAAATTATTATTATCAGTGATTTCTTAGCTTTTACTCGACTAAAATTCCACTCGATATTCTTCAACTAAATGAGAAGAAACTTAAAACATGCATTAAACGCACACTATGTAGACAAGCATATTATAAGTTAGATGATTATATTATTATTTCTTGCCCGTTCTTCTCCATAGAGATCTACGTTTTGGAATGGGCAACTAGCTTCAACTCTCTGACTAACTGACCAACTCTTTGACAATTCAAAAGTGCCTGTAAATGGTTTAATTGAAATAAAGGCTCTGAGTTGAGCTCCTCGGTTACTGACAAATGCTTGTACTGACTGAACTGCTCCTCTAAAATCTGTGTGGTTCTTTCCTCAAAAAACCATTTCAGAGATTAATCTACATGGTCCTCATAATTATGGCCTGACCAAGATTATGTCTGGACCCTAAAAGACACTGCGACCTCTGAGTTTGTTTCGGCCTTTCTTCTCAGAGTAGTCAGATATGAAACGCCGACCTCATCTAGCTTATTTTATTTTATTAATATGACGTGTAAAAGTGATTCCGATATCCTGTTTACAGAATAAACAATTTCATTTCATTTTAATGTTTAGGTATATCTATTTTATTCAATTCTTTCCAAATGGTGTTTTTTCTCTTTTTAGTTATGTATTTTTGCAGTTGGGAGTTTTTGTTTTTTTTAATGTGAGTAACTTGTTTAATCTTATTTTTCATTCAATACTTATACGTCATGTATTATAATATTAATTTAACCATACAACCTTGTTTTCATTCCTTCTAATGTCATATTAATTAAAGTATAATAATACTGTCCACATTTTGTTTCATTGCGTGGTGACACTACTCTATCTGTTTTCATAGGATTACTAAAATTATATTATCTCAGCTAAGAGGAAAGCAATGCACAATTTTAGCATTCTATTATTTAGTAGAAAGTTTTTACTAAAAGTTAAGTGCACTAGACTTTCCGATAATCCTATCGTCAAGCAGGTAGCACACGCATTTGTGTCAGTGGAGGTGAGGATTGAGGTACCAGTATTTAATAATCGCTATCTTCAAATTGCGTCGATATTTCATGTACGTTTGCCCAGCACGGCCCCCCAAAATTTGCGTTTTAGGTGTGCGCCAATGGAATGTACTCGTCCCTATACTCCATTTGAAATAAGATTAGACGTATAGATAAGCCTTTTTTACATTCCGTTCAACCGATTTTGAATTCTATTGCGTTAGTGGCATGACAAATGGCAGCCGCAGTAGATAGTTGGTATTGTGTAACTTCTTTTGCTTTTAATGCTATCCTTATGCCTACGGTATAGAAGTCAAAATTGGTTGAACGGACTGTAAAAGGGTTTGTTTTAATGTCTAATCTTATTTCAAATGGGGTATAGGAGTATATGTACCGGTTTCTTTTTCAATGTACCTCTTTACTTTTGAAGAAATATGCAAAAAAAGGGGGCCGTGCCAGTCAAACGTTTTCAGCACGGCCCCCTTGTAACTTGAAAAATATATAACGTATTAAAAAGTTTCTTAAACTCCAGGAATGTACTCTATTAGAACGCAAGAGATGTTGTGAATTCGTAATAACAAATAATATAAAGACGTGGATAGGGGGCCGTGCTGGAAAAAAATATAGTAAGAAAATATAAAAAAAAGACAAAACAATCTTTGCCAAAAACTATTAAAAAATAATTGATGTTTGGCAAGTAACATATGTAACGCATTGGATTCTCATACAACTTGCTAAATTTGAAAAATAAACCAATTTTATTTCATTCAGCACGGCCCTCTATAGTTGCCTATATATTTTTAAATATGACATGTTTGTTAACAAAATTCGACATCCTGAATTATGATTAGGAGTACATTCGTTCCAAATAAATTACGATTCTGCTGTATTAGTTCTTTAAAAGATAAATTGGATCAAAAATATCATATATTACAACTGATAGGGTGACCATGATTCGTCGAGTCGCAGTCGAGTCGTCAAGTCGCTAAACGAAGCGCGTCACGTGACCCGAGTAGTGGCAGTACTAACACGCAGCTGACTTCGTGCTACGACCGAGCCTAGCTAATGGAGGGGCGCCAGGGCGAGTACTCTGGCCCATAGTAAAAGTACTCTGTGCTCTGAACTAAAAATGTACTCTGTGCTCTGGCCTTCTGACCGTTCTGGAGAACAGACGTCTGTGGTGATTCTGATGCTTGTTTCGACGAAAGTGTCGCTTTTAGTATTAGCATCCTAAGCACACGTATTCGAAGTCAAGGATCAGGTTCTAGAATATCGTCTTCCTCACAACCACCACAGAGTTTTTATTTCTGCCACTACCAACTATCCTACCAGCGCCACCTCCACATGCGCCGCCATCTCGACCGCCACCATCACCGTACTCGACCAGGTATCACGAGTTAATTTCTCCCTAAGACCCAGGTCCACGAGAGAATCTACTAAATGAAGATATAAGTGTAATAATAAAAGATTGGAGCTCCATCAGTGTACAAGAATAGTATATCCAATAATTACGTGGGAGAATTAGAAGAAATGTGTCATGTGAATTCTATTTGTGATTAAAACTGATTGTTAAGTATATATCTGTTCTATTATAAAAGGCTGATTAGGTAATACATAATTATAGTCTTTTTTATAATCCTTTCACAAAAATAAAATAGTGTTCCTTAGTTTCCTTTTTACTGGCCAGTGATCTTGCAGTGATTGTAAGTGACGCAGAACGTTTAATGTCCAGTTTACTGGCCACAAGATTTTCGGGATTTTCAGAATTTATTTCTAAAACATGTCATTATGATTTACGGCACAGAAAATAAATGTATAACAAAATATTAAGGTTTCAAAAAAAAGTTAAGGTGTGCGTTA
This sequence comes from Lithophane ornitopus, assembly GCA_948473465.1. Taxonomy (NCBI): domain Eukaryota; kingdom Metazoa; phylum Arthropoda; class Insecta; order Lepidoptera; family Noctuidae; genus Lithophane; species Lithophane ornitopus. Next base: position 10,577,792 of record OX419622.1, on the reverse strand, counting down.
AAGCAATAAACCATAAAAGCCTTGAATTCCAAGCGCTAAGACGCATGCCAGGGGATCAGTATTACTGACTTTGAGGGAGAGTCAAGTGAGTTGTTGATGAAACAGAGTAGAGATTAAATTGTGTGTGTGATAGGATAATAGTTTGGATCAGAGGTTGAAGTCGTAGCTCATTAGAAATCGGTGTCTGCTGGAGACAGTAGTCCGTGAGTACGCGGTAGGCAGTCAACTCTGGTAAATGTGGGGTTTCGTGAGAAACCATAAAATCCGGGAGTAACTTGGCGGTCCGAGAGGATGCGCAAATGAGTAGTTGACTAACTGGAGGTTAGATGGCATAAGACACATACACCTGATAAACCTTTTGATTATTTGTGTTTACACAGTCTACAAAATTCCAGCGAGAACTAGCCTATTTTTATATCTGTGGTCGACGTGTCTATTAGCATTCTTTGTCCGTGCGTTTGCACTGGCGAAACATTCAAGACAAAACATGTTCAAATCTCTAGTTCCTGTCAAAAATTGAAAATACAGATTTCCACATGTTTTGTCTTAAATGCTCGCCAGTGCAAACGCACGGTTATGAACACAACTTGTTCAAACAATAGTAGACTGTATCACAGTGAAAAAAGAGTTTGAAGTGGCACGGGATCAGTGGCGGGAAAGCTTTAAAAAAATGTTATGTGTGTACAACGTGTATAGAATATATATTATGTACCTAATTTGTATGGAATCATGGTCACCCCTATCAGTTGTAATATATGATATTTTTGATCCAATTTATCTTTTAGAGAACTATTACAGCAGAATCGCAATTTAATTTGGAACGAACTCCTAATCATAATTCAGGATGTCAAATTTTGTTAACAAACATGTCATATTTAAAAAGATATAAGAAACTATAGAGGGCCGTGCTGAATGAAATAAAATTGGTTTATTTTTCAAATTTAGCAAGTTGTATGAGAATCCAATGCGTTACATATGTTACTTGCCAAACATCAATTATTTTTTAATAGTTTTTGGCAAAGATTGTTTTGTCTTTTTTTTATATTTTCATACTATATTTTTTTCCAGCACGGCTCCCTATCCACGTCTTTATATTATTTGTTATAACGAATTCACAACATCTCTTGCGGTACATATAACGTTCTAATACGAGTACATTCCTTGAGTTTAAGAAACTTTTTAATATATTATATATTTTTCAAGTTACAAGGAGGCCGTGCTGAAAACGTTTGGCTGGCACGGCCCCCTTTATTTGCATATTTCTTCAAAAGTAAAGAGGTACATTGAAAAAGAAACCGGTCCAATACTCCTAGGGACGAGTACATTCCATTGGCGCACACCTAAAACGCAAATTTTGGGGGGCCGTGCTGGGCAAACGTACATGATATTTACTTTTACTAAAACGTTTTGTCGAAAAATAACGGTTTGATTTATTTAATTCGGTAATATTCAGTAAAATATTTATCTATGTTGTATGGACTGAGGAACCACAGTTTTGTCGTTATATTTTTTTTGTCTTTAATGCTTTTGTGGTTTGTTATTTAGTAAATATCTTTACAAAATCTTTACTTAATGTCTGTAATCACAAAACCTTAATTTTCGAGATACTTTCCGAGATTTGGCGGATGGTCTGTGAGAACTGAGGGACGACACTTTAAGGGCTGTAGTTTTTAATATATTGATTTACAAATTACCAGATTCGTTCTACAAATTGTTTTAAGACTACCTACTACTAAATCATAGGACTTTTTTGTTGCGATTCCCCGTACTTACTTGTGAAATGTAATTTGATCACATTTTTTTGTTTTCCTGATGTGCTATGACATCCCTTCACGCTACAAACTGTCATTTTAAATTATTTACTCGCGAGCTGTGTTCGACGGAACGTGACCTTGAGTACCGACAGCTCGAGAGAGAGAAGTAAGCCACTATTATGGGTCAGTTTTAGTCGCATTAGGTTTTCATGCGTGACGGAATAACAGTCGATGCCAAACTGCAGTGTGGCCCACATATATCGAGCCTAGCGGGGAGGCTCAGTTCGGCCGCTTACGCCGTCAGGAAAGTAAGACAATACACTGACGTTGATACTGCTCGGTTAGTCTAGTTATTTTCATCGCGTTATGGTATACGGTATTCTGCTGTGGGGCAAAGCAGCTGATATTCAAAATATATTTGTCCTGCAAAAACGTAATATGAATGATTTTGCATACTATTATAAATAATCTTTTTTTTTTTTTCTAACTAAACAGAGCTGTGCTGCTGGGGAGTTTGTTCCGCCACTTCTTTTACCCAGCTAAAGCACTAGGAAGTGGTGAAGGGTGGGCGTTTTGGGGGACTGTCTTATGTAATTTTGACGTTCGAAAAGTGCTGATTCTCAGCCTAGTTTGAATAAATGACTTTTGATTTTGATAAAAAAAAATATCATATTCTGGACTGAAATTTTTTAGACCACCAATTTGCAATATATTTATTGACAATCATAGGTAATTGAATATAAAATAATTTTCATCTATTAACCAGCTCAGTAAAGGTCGTTCTATGGTGGGATCCTATACTATTAGAAACACGTGTAATATTGTGTGGGAGGGATTTGGCTCAATCTTTATCATAAAATAAAACAACATTTTGAGATTTTAAATACGTACTTATATTAGCGGAAAAATCAAACGCTGGCACTGTATGGCCACACAAATTAAATTAAAAACCACTTTCTTAAACATAAATATACCTACTTATAAAGTATCAGAGGGAGCTGCTGTTGTTGTTTTTGGCATAATTGGCCATACTGGCATAAAGCCCTTTCCATCAGGATCCCACAAAGATGGAGCATACAACAGTAAAGCAAGGTATAAAATTATGGCGCATATTATAACAGTCGGGATGGAGTATTTTAACTGCAACATGAATAAATTACAAAATTATTACCTAGGTAGTTTAACAGGTACCTACCTGCATTAAAAAATATACTCAGTTATGACCACGAAGTGAATAATTAGGGTACAAGGGCAAAACAAATAATGTCACAAGAAATTCAAATACAAGTTAATTATGGCAACATTCAGGTTTTCGCGCATATTTTTATATATCGTTGGTAAAAGTTAAAAAAAAAATCATAGGTCCATCATATCTTCAATATGCACGTCACAAACAATAGGGTATCAAGTCGAAGAATGCCATTTTTTTTGGCCTTTCCTGTTATAGATTTTTTTTTCTACAAGCTGGTAAAACAATGGTATTTTTGGCGCAAATAGTTTCCGAGATATGACAATACATTTCTTTATTGACCGTTCACTCGTCATTTACGCAACAATCAAATTATGTCGCATTCTAGTTGAGTCAGTTGCCGCTTAGCGATTGTCGATGTCACACGTATTTATTTCGAGTTACGACGTCTTTACCGAGCGAAAACATGAAATGTGAGTATTTTATACAGTATTATTTTGACTTAATACTCTATTTCCTGTTCAATATAATACAAACCATAGTATTATTTTGAATTAATACCGTATTGATTGTTTTGTTTCCATGGATTTGTGATTTTCACCGAAATTATCTCCAAATGATACTTTATAGCCATCGGTTTCCTTGAGATAATACTGAATTACACGTTAATTGTTGCGCAGTGACTGAGTGTTAAAATAAAGTGATCACCAAATGACACCTAAGAGGAACTCAAATGATGAAAATGGGAATCCGCTCAAGACCAGATGCTGCACAGCCTAAATGAAGCTTCTCGGTCGGTTGGCTTCGGCATGAATTTATACAAGACGAAAGTCATGTACAATTCACACGTCTTGCCGAGTCCAATCCAAATCGAAGGGTCGTTTCTCGAAGTTGTAAAGGAGTATGTATACCTAAGGCAAGTCATTAAGAAAGAAGCCGACGGAAGGATCCAGTTGGTTGGGCAGCATTTGGGAAACTTTGTCAAGTCTTCTCGTCGCCTATCCCGTAATGTTTGCAACCAGTGCGTCCTGCCCGTTATGACATACGGTGCCGAAACGTGGACACTGACAGTCAGACTGGTTCACAAATTCAAGGGCGCTCAGCGCGCTATGGAACGGGCAATGCTATGGAGTTTCTATGAAGAATTAAATCCAAAATGAAATTATCCGGAAAAGAACATGAGTTACGGCATAGCTTGCAGAAAAAGCAAACTGAAGTATCAGTGGGCTGGCCATGTTTGTTGAATGACCGATGACCGGTAGAGCAGACGAGTCCTGGACTGGAGACCACGTATCGGCAAGCGTAGCGTGTGACGCCCAGCCAGATGGACGCAATGGCTGGGACAGACTGGATGCGGAAGGCAGAGGACAGGGTGTTGTGGCGCAGCTTGGGAGAGGCGGAACTATCTGCGGTGATTCCCCAGTGGGTCAGGGTGCCCCGTGCTAACTTTTAAGACGTAACGGTTTTATCGCTCAAACTGTGATAAAATCTGTGACTCAATCCATGTCACAGTAGGCCGTGCTCGGTGGGCAGGACGAGCTGCTTGTCACACGGACAACTCTACGTCACCTGCTCCCGCGTCACGAGTCTTAACTCTCTGTATAATTTTGACTGCTGAAACCAAAACTATACACACGAGTACAGGGAAGTTTTATAAAATGTAGCTGTTATGTTAGTATATTGTGGTGTATTACGACTTACCACGCTAACGAAATCGCGGACAGAAGCTAATATAATATATCTCCTGAACTAATCTAAATGTTGCGTCGTATTACTTATTTGTGCATAAATAATGTATAAAATCAACGAATAAGTTGGCCTATTAACAAAAGTATTTCAAAACATATTTACCATGCAGCGGATTGGTACTCTTCCAATGTGATGGCAGTAATAAGCCGGGGTATATTGAAAAGGGAAGCAGAATCCGAAATTGGATCCTATCCCCACACCTAATGCCGCAAGATAAACTTGTGACGGCCAAGGGTCAGCGCCATCAGATGACTGCAACAAGAAGATTAAAAAAAACTCTAGAAATAGTAAAATACGACGGTCTCCGCATTTAAAAGAGAATGACCAAAATGTATAGCGCAGGGGTGTTTTTTTTTCTTGGCGGCCATTAGTGAAACTGTAAAATGATTTCTGTTAATCATACAAATCTGTGCGGACTGAGTAATATAGTATACAGGATGAATTTTGCGAGAGTACATCAAGGCTAAACCTACTGGTTTTAAGGATATCACAGACAGACAAATTGTAGGTATTTTAGGTTGTTACCTATGACCTCTGCGTTTGTTTCGGCCTTTCCTCTCAGAGTAGTCGTATAGGAAACGCCGACCTCGTCTCGTTATAAAACTATGATTGACGTGTAAAAGTGTTTCAAGTACAAACCTACTTTCAGATATAAATCATTTATCATTTATCTTTTTTTTTTTTTGTTTTATGTGTCATTCTGTTGTGTCTAGCTACCGCCTTGTCAAAAAGGCGTGGGTTTATGTATGTGTATGAGTCAAAAAGTTACATTACTATGAGCAACACATAGGGAAGCCATATTGCGCACGCTGCCATTGGAGTCATCATGTTGCATAGTATCGACGATATAAAAACAATCATTGCCAGCCCAACTGCCCAGCTTTGATCAGTAAACATTTTACCAGAATTTAAACCAATTTGATGATCTAGTTCAGTGAGTGTAGCGGCATGAAGAATGGCAAAAGCACTCCCTGAAAAATAAAAATATAGTGTCATCATTTTATAAGCCACGGAAATTACGCAAAAAAATATCGTCAGAATGAACTACTCTGTAAAAAGTTATGTGTGGTCATAAAAATAGGTCCGTTAAAAAATAACAAATATACGCGTCGACTCGTTTATGTTTTAATTTATTTTTCCTCGTAAGTATTCTAAAAAAGTGGTTTCATACTCGTGTGCATTTTTCATTACACTCTCGGCTCCATTGCGCACTCGCCTTTGGCTAGGGCTGCAATCCCACCTTGAGCGCAATGACAAACTTTTCACACTTGCATTATGACGTGTAAAAAGTGTTTGTATAAACCTATACTCCGATTGAAATAAGATTAGACGTATAGATAAGCCTTTTTTACATTCCGTTCAACCGATTTTGAATTCTATTGCGTTGGTGGCATGACAAATGGCAGCCGCAGTAGATAGTTGGTATTGTGCAACTTTTATTGCTATCCTTATGCCTACGGTATAGAAGTCAAAATCGGTTGAACGGACTGTAAAAGGGTTTGTTTTAATGTCTAATCTTATTTCGAATGGGGTATAGTTACGGAAAAAATATCAGAAAAGAAAAAGAGCAAAGTAGAGGGCGCCGATTTATTTTTTAAAACCACCCCTACTAGGACCACAACGAAAAACTCCCATGAAAATCCGGCTGCCCCGGCTAGCCGGAGTAGTTTACCACTTCGTTGTACTCTATTAATGCTCGGTTCCTATAAACGAAAACGAGTCGCTTTGCTTCCCAATGGTAGCATTTTCTATTGCCAAACTGGGCATATAAATAGATTCATAAGCTAATTTTACCTGGGATAGTTACTTCCATATGGGAGGGTCTACTATGCAAAACTATGAGGTTTTTGCTTCATTATTGGTAAAGATACACGAGTCTTAAGTTTAACCAATTACGGTCCGTAAGCGAATTATAGGAATCGGCCATAAGCGAATTTGAATCAGCCATAAGTTAAGATTATGAATTATAGGAAATAATTATATAATTACCATACACAAATATATAACCATAGTTTACGTTCTTATCAATATATCGATACCATAGAATGGCCGATTCAGGTTTCTGAGGCGGCAAATCCTTTTTTTCTGAAACAAAAACATGTCATGTTCCCTTTATTAATTCTTTTGATTTGCTGTACCAACTTTCACAAACCCAAAAACTAAGGCCCATATGCACGTTTGGTCGAGTTAATTAAATAAATGTAGATTTGTAAAGTCGGAGTTATTCAACCGCCAGTTTTAACTGTCTTTTACGAGTTGTGCTGTTTAAAAGTAACACCAGTTTAGTTAACCAGACATTAGTGCTTTTTAACCGACTTCTTCAAAAAGGAGGAGGTTCTCAATTCGTCTGTATGTCTTTTTTTTTTATTTGTATCTTTGTTACGCGATTACTCCGCCAATTATGAATCGATTTTGATGATTTTTTTTGTTTGGTAGGTCATGCTTCCGAGGTGGTCCCATATAAATTTTTATTAACTTTGCTTACGTAATTTTTGAGTTAGCTTCAATATTACGTATTTTTCCCACAGTTTATCTAGACGATATCCTGTTTGACTCCTTCCCTGTTATTTACATAGCAGGTAGTGGTATTCGGATTTGTGTGGGGTAGGTACCACAAGTAAAAAGTGAAAAATAAAAACTTTTTACAAAAAAAAAAACAACCGTCTTCCAAAAAAAACATTAAAAAAGTGAAAAATAACTTTAATTTCGGAAGTCTGTGGCAAAAAACGGAAATTGTAAAGCAAAGACACCGACTTCCGAAATTAAAGTTATTTTTCACTTTTTTTTTGGAAGTCGGTTGTTTTTTTTTGTATAAAGTTTTTGAGTTTGCAGTTCAGTCGATGAAACATAAAATAGAATATATCTTTGATGCGTTTCTACCTAGCCGTTCAACTCGATCGGCATTCTAAAGGCCGATAACAATTAAAATTCTATTGTGTCTTGTTAATGACAGTTGCGAGGTTTATCTGGCCCCCATGAGCCATAGCAATGAAACCGATGTAGACTGTTAGCTTATTGAACAATGCCGTCTAATCGAAAGAAAATTATCAATATATCACAGAAATGGCATATATCGGTTTCTATTCATCGGAGCTCTAAGTTATTCTATTGCTTAGAGTCTGCAATAGAATAACTTAGGGCCACGTGCAGTCTCAGAATTACCGTTGCAATGGGTAATGAGAATAATGAGTAGAAGGAGTATCTCCAATAAAATTTTCAAGTGTCTAAGCAAGTCTCACTCCGCACTTAAGGCCAGAGGGCGGCGACAGCTCATTTTTCCATCGGACTGATTTTCCTGCTGCTGGTACCTACCAGTTTTTCAGTACCCCCACCACCTCGCTGGGAACTTCACGGTCGGATAGCTTTTGCCACAGTAGATCATGGTCAACGCGGTCCAAAAGCCTTGCTGAGTTTATATAAAATCTTCTCAAACAGTTTGGTTACTTGCTCTTGATAATATTGTAGCCAGACTGTTGGAAAAGATTTACATAAACTCAGCAAGGCTTATTTTTTGTGTTTTATTTATGTTCGAATAGATCGTCAATTTTTTTTAAATCGAGATTTCACTGTTGTTCCTAAAGTGAAAGTTGTTCGTAATGATGAGTACAATGACCCTTTAAGAGATTTCGTGTATGAATAGATACACCTTATACAAAGTGTAACAGTAAATGCGCAAAACCTCAGACACCCCAACTGATTTTTAATTCAATTGACCAATTACAGAGAGAAAAATAATCATTAAAAAATTGTTTTAAGTGCTGTTTTAGTTTTACTGGCAATTCTGATCGTTTCTTGCGTCTGCGACGACTCTCTATCGAGGGAGGGGTCGTCACCGGACCACTGCGCAGCGCTGGCTTGACCTATTAATAAATAGACACGGCAACGTTTTTAATTAAGATTTTTTGAAAAATGTGTCTATATTAAAATGTGGTTCAATTGATTCTGCTCGTTATTCTGATCAAACTATTTTCAGGTTTTGCGCATTTAACGTTACACGTTGTATATGGTTAGGATTAGGTTAAGGATTACCTACACAAACCCAGGGTTTAGCGACTTAAAGGCCAATTTCACCAACTGTTTATACATCGGACATTAGTAAATCAGCCATAAACATAGATGTTAATGGTATTTACATTACCGAAAAAATAACACCCCACAGTATGAAACCTGGCGTTATGGGCACTTTACATTGGATGATAGCGATAACGACACGTTACGTTACCGATAGACAGGTAGTTTCGTAGAATTACTACTAAACGCTTTCACCGGTATTGATTGTCGTGCCGATATCGGCGGACGACACAGTGCACTTGTTCACTGCGCTGCCATTAGTACCTCGAATACACTATCACACTTTTGGAATCGCGCGGCGATGTAAGCGCTCTTCTGGCGCACCGCAACTATTAATTCAAGAATGCTGTGGAATAACAATAAGCTGTTGGTTACATTGTGTCACATAATAATAAATAGAGTAGAGTCATATCAACACCTCTCCCTTGAATTTGTATTTCATTTATTTTATTATTTATGTACACAAAGTAAAATACACGGAGATACGACATAATTATAACATGAGTACAAAGGTACTGCTTATTTCTTAAGAAATTTCTTCCAGCAGACCTGCGAAAGGAGAAATGAGAAAGAAATGTAGACAATAGTGTGTGAGAACAAGAAGAGAAAAACATGATTATGCAAAGTCTTAACTAAAATATTAAATATACCTACACGTATACGCAAGAAAATTAACATATACTTAAATAAATACATAAAGCTTAAATATACAAACATAAATACACTATACGTACCTATATAATTATATACTCATAGTTGAGAGGAAAGATAATGCTCTTTTACACGAATTTTAAATAGAGAAACAGTTTTTACATCACGAATGCTAGGAGGTAGTGAGTTCCATAACCTTACAGCATGCACAGAGAAGGAATAAGAATAATAGCTAGTTTTATGAGGATGATATTTAAGGAGGGATCTAAGGTGTGATCTACACGGTGCGTCACTAGGAGGAGCATAGGAAAAACGCTCACGCAGGTAGGATGGATAAGACCGGGTTGCGTAAGATGTTGAAGAGGAGACATAAAATCCGAGTGTTCCTGCGAAGGCGGATAGGGAGCCACTTCGAGTTCCTTGCGAATGTGAGAAATATGGTCATACTTTCGAAGACCGAAAACAAAGCGAATGCATAAGTTTTGCAAGCGCTCAAGCTTGTTTAATAGCTCCTCGGTAGCATCCAGGTATCAGGCGTCGGCATAATCTATAATGGCTGAATAAGTGTTTGGGCCAAGGAAATTTTAGTCTTCAAGGGCAGTAGACTTTGAAGACTTTTTAACGAATGAAAGGAGAAATGTACCTTTCGACTTACCTCATTGACCTGAGCACGCCACGAAAGATGGGAGTTAATTATTACACCCAGATCTTTGGCGGTTTCGGTGTAGTCAATGCGAACACCATCGAGATAAATAAAGGCATCAATCAAAGATGTAACATCAGCCGCATTGCGAACGAATCTGCTGCCTATGATAATGGCCTGGGATTTAGTTGGATTCATTTGCAAACCAAATGACTTAGCCCAAGCGTTGATGCAAGACAGGTCATGATTCATAGCAGTAAATGCAGAACCCGCGTCAGCTACAGTAAAGTGTCGGTAAAGCTGCAAGTCATCTGCGTAGAGATGAAAACTAGAGGAGATTACTCTGGTAACAAAGTTGAAAAAAGAATAGGAGAGAGAACGCTTCCCTGAAGAACACCCTCAGTAAGGCTACACCACTCAGAGAAGGACTCCTCCAGGCGAACACACTGAGAGCGTCCCCGAAGATAAGTATGTTGTTGTATTATATATTATATTATAGGTATATATTATAGTAAGTCTGTATGTACCTAAGTATATGTATCATAAGTTTATAGCTTATTTATACTGTAAAACCTGTTTAATCTATAATGCATTTTAAATAAGATATATTACATTATACATTTTTTTTTCTCATACTTCTTCTCAAATAGAGCACCTGCCATCTAATCTCTTCCCCACCCTTGGTTGACTGGTAGAGAATGCCTAAGGCATTAAGTCTTCTTTTGTACCTTTTTTGTGAGTGCGAAAAGTTTAAATAAATAAATAATATCGTACGACTATGTCGGGCCGATATGTCGGTGTCGTTATCGCCGCAGTGTGAAAACGGCCAATGAGTCATTGTATCCTTCATAAGGTCAGTTGTCAAAGCAATCAAAATAAAAAGTCGCAATGTTAGGTAGGTACCAAGCCGGACAACAGAGTTATTTTTGATTTTTCCCTTTATTTTGGTGAAAACGGATTTAGGTAGGTATGTCTAATAATAATTATCATTACTCACTAAACCATTTTTAAGAACCAGGTGCTGTTGTATTGGTAAACACCAACCAAATTAAAACGTGGGTAATTTATGTTAATTTAGATTAAAAAACACTTTTTTTCCGTTTAATAGAATATATAAGTACTTGAAACCGACTTTTGTAGTTTTTTCTGGTATCAGTTGGACCCTTATACAGAAGTTAACTTCTTTATTTTTAGAGATAGCTTAGATCCGTTTACACTAAACAACAGAGCATTTTTTTCTGATCACTTGTGTATACTTAACTCATTTTCCACAAAATCGGACTTATACCCCTTTTCACTAGGGCCACAGGTTTGTTGTCATGGCACTACTGTTGCCATAGCAACGAACCGAAAGACATGACATTGTAATAACGTCCTGTCAGAATATTAATCAAATATTAATTCCTGTTTTTGACTGCATTTTTTCAATATAAAGTGAAACTTACTGCTTTCGAATGATACTCATTGTTATAGTGTATGGATAACATAGTAAGTAATTCATGAGGATAATGAATTTGATTTTTCGATCTCATACGTATACGTTCATACAAAGTTATCGCGGCATGTATAATGAGAAACGACAAATGCGCCGTGAAATGCGCGCAACCGTTCGCACTCCGGACAGGTTCGAATATCTTGAACATTTGTTTTATCCGCCGTTCATTTCGTCTGCGCGGTGCGCATTTACTCAGGACTCAGCCTAACGGTTGGATTTTTGAGTTTAATAGTTTTTTTTTTATTGAACACAAATAAATAAATCGGACTAAAGCGTCTCGCACTCAATAGTCCTGCGGGATGTCATCGATGTCTCAGGCTTCTGCCTGAGCTTTTTTAGTAAACAACTTCAAAATGTGGAGGTCATCTTTCCTTTACCCGCGTTGCCCGACTACTCACAGTTCAGATTTTTTTTAGCCTGATGTGTCATCGCAAAATCATTGTAATATTCCCCTCACTTCCATGCAGGTGATATTTTTTACAATTTTTTTGAGATCCCAAAAATTGCCCTTTATGATTTTGGAGCGGTACAAAATTACCGGTCCAAAACGTTATGACATAGGTTTTTTTTACTGTTGAGGTTCTCTCGTGGTGTTTTTCCCTTTGTATTAATCGATATGTTTTTGCTCATATCGGGTTTCGTCATAGAAAACTCCTAGAGTGAAAATAATGTTAACTTACTTGTAGCACCAAAGATAGTCAGAAAACCAAAGCCTTTAGGTAAACTATGTAACACTACAACAAATATAGCTGCAACAGTCGCATCTTTAAGACTGCAACAAAGGAAAATTGTTATTTCCAAAAAAGTTTGTAGTCCTGAAAGCAAACATTTTAAACCCTGTCGTGACGTTTAAAGTCTGTTGGCTATGTCGTTCTGTGTGTGAAACTCAAAGATTGTGCCGTGTCCGCGGCTTCCATGTGTGCGGTACCCCAGCATGAAAATCTCTCTTCAAGAATGAATTGAGTTCTACGAATAGAGCCTAATTTGCAGTAAATGAGCGCCAAGTAAAAAAAAATTGCGTGCTGTCGTTTTGATTAAAAAAAGGTAAAAACAAAACCTGCTTGGGTAACGTTGTTTCAGCAGGAAGATTTTAAAAGAAACGACATGGGTAGATGTAAAGTACATGGGCGGATAGCTTATATTTGTGCGTAAATGAAACCGCAATGACTTATTACCAATTATGACTAAGTTATTACCCTAATATTTCTGGCGAATCCTCATATTTGGTATAATCAGCCCATCCTGTTACCCAAGTGTTCGTGCGGAACATTACACAGACCAAATAAAGTAACGCAAAAAATAAGGTTAACTGCAACAAAAAGAACTAATGAGTCAAGTAAAACACATTGAGAAGAAATTATGGTAAGGCCTGAATTCCTCTTACGCTGTTGTCGGTCGCGTACGGTCGATCACGTACGCGTACTAACATAGTACGCGCCGCGGACGTCAGCATCGCAGTATGGTGCTATATAAAACACAATGCATATACGCGCGCGCGACCGACGTATGCGACCGACATAAGCGTAAGAGGAATTCAAGCCTAAGAAATAAAAACTAATAGGAAGTGTGCAGTCACAAGTACGTATAAATATATTGTAGGTATGCCAGATTCAAAAGCGATTTCATCTTATAGTATTTCTAGAAAAGACATGGATAGAAAGATCGCCACAGAATAGAAGAGTTTATTAGGTATATTTAAAAAATACAGGTGACCTTTAAAATGTCTGAAAACAGATGTATAGTTTACCCGGTTACAATAAAAAAGATTTAAAAAATATTGAACCAGGTTGCTATGAGATAGATCGGTAAAAAATTTGGCGACTCGGTTTTGTACGTGGGCTTTCGTACCTACTATCGAGAAGAGAGGCCGCCGCAATCTTTTTAAAAATGGAACGTAGGTAACTGTCCATATTTATATTGTGTTCGATGCCCACGTTAAATTTAGTTGTTATAAGTACGTCTTTCAAAGTTTTTTTACATGTTGTGCATAAGGCCCTTTTCCTGTCATGCCTATTTTCGCCCGCGCGCGGATCTGGTCCATGTGCAGGCTGCCCGCATCATATCATTTCATAGATGTTTTTCTATCATGCGGCCAGCACACGCGTGGAACGCGGATTGGCTGCGGGCGCGATAACTTTGTTTTTCATAGTGGACTACGATGCACTGTCTGACGCCACTAGCATATCTAACATGTTTAAAGATGTATTTGTAATTTATTCACCACTGGGACCCCCGTCGTCGTCGGATGACCTTGATTTCAGTACCAAGTCGTCAATACCGAAAAACCTTACCATAAGATTTACAGCTAAAGAGGTAAAAAAATGCAATTAGTCAGATGAAACGTGGTAAGACGCCCGGACACGACGGGCTCAGTGTTGAGCATCGGACTCAGTGTTGAGCATCTAAGACATGCTGGTAAGCATTTGCCCCGAGTCTTAGCATTGCTGTATAACATCTGTATCTCGCATTCTTATCTGCCTAGTGACATGATGAAAACTGTGGTGGTACCTATTATTAAAAATAGAACTGGTGACATATCGGACAAGTCAAACTACAGACCGATCTCTCTGGCAACGATTGTCACAAAGGTTTTTGATAGTCTCTTGAACACCTTCCTACAGAGGAATATTACGTTGCATGATGCTCAGCACGGTTTCCGCCAGGGACTATCAACAGAGACGGCTATATTGTGCCTGAAAAAGGCAGTAAGCTATTATGTAGATAAACAGAGTCCTGTCTTTTCTTGCTTCCTTGATATGTCAAAAGCATTTGATATGGTGAATTATGAATGAATATGGTGAATATTATAGGCTGCAGTGTGGGGTCAGACAGGGTGGTTTGACTTCTCCGATATTGTTTAACCTATACATAGACGGACTCATTAGTGAGCTCAGTAGCCTGCGGGCCGGCTGTTTTATAGATGGAGTAGCTTTTAATAATATCAGCTACGCCGATGATATGGCACTATTGAGCCCGTCAGTCTCAGGCTTGAGGAAACTTTTAGATGTATGTGAGAGGTATTTTGAGGAGCATGGTTTAAGATACAATGCCAAAAAGAGTGAGGTTCTTATTTTTGGAGCTAAGTCCTCAGAAAGTTTTCCTCCCATTAAACTTGCACGTAATATCTTAAACCGTGTTCAACAATTTAAATATCTAGGCCATATTGTAGCGGTGGGCATCAAAGATGATCTGGACGTAGAAAGGGAGCGAAGAGCATTGGCGGTTCGATGCAACATGCTTGTCCATAGGTTTGCTCGTTGACGTGTGAGGTGAAAGTGACGCTTTTTAAAGCATATTGTCAAACATTTTACACGTGTAGCCTCTGGACAGGTAGTACGCAGAAAGCCATCAATGCTCTTCGAGTTCAATACAACAATGCATTCAGGATGCTGTTGGGGCTGCCACGCTTCTGCAGTGCGTCAGGAATGTTTGCTGATGCGCACACAGATGGCTTCGCAGCGATCAGACGTAAGCGTGCCGCGTCGCTACTGCAGAGGGTCCGGGGCAGCGTGAACAGTCTCTTGAGTGTCATTGCGGGGAAATTTGATTGCCCGCTCGTTCATTACTTGTCAAATCTGCACGTATACTAACATAGTTATATAAGGTAAATTGTTTACTAACAAAATATGGATAATTGTTCTGAAATAAAATTATTATTATTATAGTTTTTTGCAAACTAATTTGCGGTCGATAAAACCAATAGTTTGCATGCGTAAATATTCATTCCAACTACGGAAAACTTAAGGCGCCATCTCTCTACGGGCGAGAGAATTGCAGCGATCAAACCGTACCATCAAATTATCGCCCGCGATGAAATCGCCGTGATGTGGAGATTGGTTCATAGAATTTTGAATTTGGTGGCACAGCCAGATTATCCACCGCAATTCTGTCGCCCGGAGATGGCGCATAAGGCTAGAGTGGTTTTCACCCGCGGCCACCGCGTTTGCGGGCCCACACTTCTGTAAGATGTAGATTTATAATTATGCAAAAAGTAAGAGCACATTTCACGCGTTTTACACACGCAGCGCGCGTGGTTGTTTGCGGGTCCCGCAGCACCGGCGGGCAACTTGTAGAATCACGTAGGCAGTCACCCGTCGCCCCGGCCGGCGGCGGGTTGCGCACTCTGCGCTATCGCTTGGCGGGCGACCGCAGTAGCCGGCGGGGCGGGGGGTACCGACGGTTTCGTGACCGCGCAAATCACCGGCCTCGAAGGTTGGGTTGCGGTTTTATTTCGAGTTTCGAAATAAAACCGCAGTTCCACCACCGCGGTGGGCGCGGGTGAGAACCGCTCCGTGAGTTCTTAGCCCAACTGTGCGTGGTTAGAAACGCAACTAACCGTTTTTTTTTTTAAATTGCATTTGTTATTTTGAAAGTAAACCGCTTTGCCTGCCAGCGCTTTTACTTCGTTTTCGCTTAGCGTTCTGTTTGGCTTTTTTCTTTTTGCTCGGCTGCTTAGGGTCCAAGCGTGATGTTAAGTACATAGGTACTTAACATCACGCTTGGACCCTTTAAGGCTATAGAGCCTTCCTCAAAGAATATCTGGCTATCAAATGCAAAGAGATTGTTACTGTTGTCACCATGACCTGGCTTAAGACATTGTCTTATATATTCATAAACATTGCATACAGTTAAGAGACATTTAAACGTCTAAAATTAATGGTCAAACAGTCTCTTATCATTACTAAACTTTAAGAAACGTTTATGAAGAAACCTGTATATAGCCCGGTAGTACGACCCGTAGGATAATTTTCGACCTACACGCGGGTGAAGCCGCAAGCGAAATCTAATTACCGTATATAAATCCACCCATCATTAAACTTTTATACCTTACCAATTCATGACAACTGGCTTCGGGTGGAACGAGGGCATTTTGTCTCCCAATTTCCTTCTTCAATGCTTTTTTATCAGCTCCAGTCATTCGCAGGGCAGGCCTTTAAAAATAATATTTTATAAGATTTAGGCCCGAAGCATAAAAAACGTGCTTTGCGTGTTAACTTTTGAGCATTTACAGATCGCAACACAGCGGGATCGCAAACCGCGGCGGCATCGCCGTCCTATCGCAATGACAGACCGCAGCGACACGACTGGTTTCTATGTTATTCTATGTAAACGCTTTCGTAGATAGCGACATTGCCTGTTCCAGACTTCATAAGAGCCATGTGACGCCGCTCGCCGCCATGGTGACGTCGCCAGGTCGCGCTGCCAATAAAATTTACACAGCTATATAGTGGGTGGCTCACCTGGCGTCCACTTGGTTACGCAGCCAACCATACATTGTGTTGGCGACGCGACGTGGCTGCGCCACCATGGTGTCCCGGTGAGGTATGGCTCCAAGGGTGTGTCCAAACAAAGCGGAAATCGTGCGCGGCTGCCGCGCGGGAACTCTTCTGTTCTGCCGCGTACAAACAACACGCGGCGTTTGCAGGACACATTTATGCCGCGCTCTAGTTAGGTAAAAATGTTTGTGCGCAGCAGGTAAACAAGCGTTCCCGCGCCGCAGTCCGGCTTGCCGCGCTGTGATTGGACACAGCGCGGCAAGCCGCGCGTGGCAGTTGCGCATGATTGCCGCATTTTATTTGGACACACCTTTAGAGTTACATAGATACTCGGGGGCCAAGTCTACTATTTTCAAAGATTTGTCATTATGACAACGCTATTACTTACCATTGTGATAAAAGTTCGTAATAATTGACTAAATGCATAATGGCGTGTTAAGTGGTCAAATGAAATGTCATAATAATAACAGCACGCTAATTGCGTAACATACTTTCAATCACCGATACTGCTACAACATTCATTGCTTCATTTATGTTTGAAAAATGTGTTTGTTCAACAACCTAAATAACGCAATGAATGTTGTTGAACTGTCAAAATGAAAGCCATTGCTACTGTAAGTGTGTTACGCAATTAATCCGCAGATTACGACCTGTGTGGAGTATCAGTTGGACGTCATCGGAAAACCAGACTTGGCCCTTAGTCGTATCGCTGCGGTTTGCGGTTGCTGATCATAGCCTGATATGTTATTTATAAAACTTTATTTATTTAGTCGGTACCTATTTTTGGTTAATTTGAAAGGAGATCATTTATTTTGGGCTAAATTATGAAAGTGCCGGCCAATTAAAAAAAAAGAAATATTCCGTTAGAACATGTTATTCTCTTCACTTTTAACTGTTGGGCCAAACCTGTACGGCAATTCCCTGAGCTGTTATATGATTTTGAAAAATATTGTTTTCAGTATATTTTTATGTTAAAATAATAAAAAGTAATCTAATTAAAGTAATAGCTTGTAGTAATAAAAAATGAAGGGAAAAACGATTCTTTCGGAATATAGCTTTTTTTTGTTTGGCCGGCACTTTCACCTCTTTAGCCCAAAAATGTATGGACGGTGAATGATCTCCTTTCGGTCACGTAAAAAGAGCGCTCACATGAACTTGTGCAGTAAGTGTTCAGCGTTCTTTTTCGTGACGCGCACACTATTATTAGTACCTAAAGCGGTGATAAAATAAAAAAAATGTAATGTAGGGTTGAGGGTTAAATCACATTTACACGGGTACAGATTGGTTAAACGTAGCATAAAAGTTTAATTAGAGCGAGATGGCGCTAAATAGGTTAGCCCTATAGCCTAGCGAGACCCTTGGGCTTTGCAGATTGATTTCTAGTGCTTGGTGTCTTCTAAATAACGATAGCAGAAATTAGAAATATATAGTGCTCTTCAAAGAACTATAGAGTGGCTAGAGGCTAATAATTTAAAAGTTAATATTAATAAAACAAAATTCATTCAATTTCATACCCATCGATCAAAACCGCAGGCCCTAAATATATCTTATAAAGGGGTCTCCCTGATAGAAACTGATTCTGTTAAGTTTCTTGGAATAAATTTAGATAAATTTTGCTCATGGAAAAATCATATAAATGCGTTTGTGTTAAAATAAATAATTGTATATACCCTTTGAGGCGTATTAGCTGCGAGGTATCTAGAAATGCCACATTAACGACTTTCCATGGCTATATAACCTCCACTCTAACGTATGGTATTATCCTATGGGGTCGTTGTGTGGAGATTGATCAAGCATTCGTAATGCAAAAAAGTGTCTAAGAGCTATATTTGGGTTGAAGCAAATAGAGTCATGTCGTCCATTCTTTAGGAAATATAAAATACTAACTCTACCATGTATTTATATACTAGAATCCTGTATATTTGTTTTTAAACATAAGAGACTTTTTCAGCAAGCGACAAGCTACTATGCCCCACGATCTATGTGTAGTTCAACCGAGGACGAATATCACATGTACCGGTAATATCAGCTATATTATGTGCTTATTATTGTATAATAAAATACCAAATTCTATAAAAACGCTACCATTCTCTAGATTTAAAAGTAATTTGACGAGGTTTTTAATTGAAAAATGCTTTTATAGTGTACCTACATGAGTTTTTAGAGTATAAAGTGTATGGTATGTAAATTGCACGGTCTTTCTAAATTATTACTAAAATTGTGTGGCGAATCTCTCCCATTATTGACTTGATTATTATTGACATTTATTATTACTTGATTATTTTTATTTTATTTTTTTATTATATTGACATTACTTAATTCAATACTTAATACAATTTTAATGGGATTATCTGTTTAATGACTGCATGAGTATCATCAATAATTAATTTAAATAAAATGTAACGTTATTTTATATTTGCACGCCGAAATTAAAGGCAGAATAAGAGAACAATTTTGTACATTTTACCAACCTTCTGTACCTTATTTAGGCAAATAAATGATTTTGATTTTTGATTTTGATTTTTCTTGGCATAAATTCATCCCAACTACGGAATCCTTCATTGTGCGTGGTCCGCACATGTACTTGGCAGGTTTTTTTTTACTTCCCATCATCGTTATCTCTGATAAAATGTCACTTTGTCTAGACCATCAGGTACACTTGCGCGAATGGACACTTGCGCGAATGGACACTTGCGCGAATGGACACTTGCGCGAAAGACACTTGCTCGAAAGACACTTAAGCGAAAGATATTTACGCGATTTTGAAAAGATTCTTCCTACAACATATTTTGAACTTCTTGTGGGGGAGGCCTTTCTTGTTACACAACTTATGTCACCTAAATTGAATGTTACATTTAGTGTGGGCTACCGAAAGGTACGTACGCTCATGTTATGCTAGAGAGTTTTATTTAGCTGCAGAGTCTGCACTGACTCGTATAATGCACTCTAAATCTTTTCCTAAATGAATCTATGCATTTTTCAAGGATCCCGCTAGACGAACGTACATCATTTAACCCAACCTCACGATAGTATTAAGGTCATGTCTAATTTAGATTATTATTTAACTTACTTGTCAATGAGATACATGTGGTAAAGTAAATTAAAAATAAACATAACAAAAGCTACAGGAAACGCAAACACCGAATATTGTAGGTAGTTAAATATATCTGCATACTCCTTTTTTGCTGGTGCTAACCTGCGAATAATAAAACAGGTGTAAATCAAAAATGTCGAATTGCCCTTTAAAAAATAAAAACCTTTTAAACGTGGATTTTGGAACATGAAACACAGTCATCATTTCAGGTGTAAAATGAAGCGTTTGATATGACAGCTGCTTCCCGCACGCTGTCATTTATCGTGAGGTAGCGAAACTAAAATCAAGGTTTCATTTTATAATTTACATCTAAGGGGAGATGCTCTGGCTCCATAGAAAAAAAAAACCCAGCTTCGAGGGAAAAGAGATGTAATCTCAAATCATCAATAATAATAAGTAATAAAATAATAAACAGTTATGATCGTGATCCTTCCTGGCAAACAAATAAAATTTTCAAGTTTTATTACAAAGGCGTCGGCGTCGATTTAAAAATATTGTTCAATGAATTATTTTTAATTACTATATTCAAAAATATGATGTTAAAATGCGACCAAGACCCGTTTTTAATTTTTTTACAATGCTCAAGTCGTTGAAAATACTATAGACTGGGTGTTAGGGTAGACACCGTTATCCTTGAAACTAGTGGTTTGGTGTCATATATAATATTCTTTTTCTATGGGACCAGCCTTGAATTCGCGAAAAAAAAATCAACTGTTCCATACATTTGTGTTCACTTAAATCGACAAAATGTATGGAACAGCTGATTTTTTTTTTGCGATTTCAAAGTTGGTCCCATAGAAAAAGTATATTATAGATGACACCAAACCACTAGTTTCAAGGATAACGGTGTCTACCCTAACACCTTGTAGGTATACATTTATTGTAACAGAAACTTCTATATTTTGTTGCAGATTCAGGGCGAAACACATGGATCGAAAAACTTATGTTTTCGTGATTTAGTTAAATGTTGTAAAAAAAAAAAAAAATGATTCAAAAACGTTTTTATACTCAATTCTTACTAAGGATATCACGCTAAATCGTGTGATACTCCCTGGCTGAGGCACCATATAGGATTCAAAAAGCATATTTTTTTATAAACAAATTGTACTTACCATTTATGGAGGTACTAAATGTGTAAAGAAAAGATTTAAAATACAAACAGTAATTTGTTTTGTTATAAAATTACTCGCTTCGCCACTCCCTCGGTTTGCGCTGAACCTAAGTAATCCTGAAGACAGTTTTTACAATATAAGTACGTACTCTTGAAAACTTCCCCGAAAGAGCATATTCACGGTCGAAGAATGCATAATTGCAATACCACCTGAAAATCATAATTATTATTAGTAATTATAATTATTTACACGAACAAAAAATACTCAATTTAGCAACGAAATAAATCGAAACCTACGGAAAGATGATAAAAAAAATACACAGTTTATTTTATAAACCTAAAGTTTTTAACAAAAAAAAACTGGACCAATATTGGAGGTAAAAAC
Organism: Lithophane ornitopus; assembly: GCA_948473465.1. Taxonomy (NCBI): domain Eukaryota; kingdom Metazoa; phylum Arthropoda; class Insecta; order Lepidoptera; family Noctuidae; genus Lithophane; species Lithophane ornitopus. The sequence continues at coordinate 10,556,374 of OX419622.1, read as the reverse complement.
TAAATTAGAGTGGGCACCTAACATAGAAAAATAAAGCTGGGAATCAATTAACGAATAGACCGGACATATAGAAAGTGGCAACAGAATTCTATGGTGCTTTCTATGAACCCTACGGACCATCACGAACAAGACTACAACCTATGTAGCCCATTGAGCACGGTTCATCCATGTTAATATGCTACAAGCTGAGATTAGGATATGCTATAGTATAGTTGCACAAATAAACTAGAAAACACCGGAGGAAGACAACATAACAAACCTTGAAATCCCTCTCGGAACCGTTACAAAGCGTTTTCCAAGCACTATTACAATAATTGATCTACTTCTGACTCCACTTCAGCAGTTCTTCATAAAAACAGGCGACCGTAGACCCCATCAGTCTGATGTGAAACCTCTTTATACTATTTTCTAAATTGATTCCCATTAATTACGTACCAATTGTCGCAGATGTTTGAATTGAATTATTAACTATATGACGCAAAGTAGCGAAGTCAGGACCGTCAGGAGTATCAGTCTCCTCGTTCGTCTTTACAGGCCTCTGAAACCCAAAACGATTCATATCTACACTGTCAAAACTGTCGTGTAAATATATTTATCTACACCCATGCTATAAATCCTCTATAAAAGTTTCTGAAACAGCATAATTATTGCCAACATTAAAACAACCAGTGTAACGTCATAGTAACCATAATATCATCCAACTGACTGTTACAATGTTATTGGAGATGTCCGCTTTTTGTAGGGACGTTGGTTTTTTATTCCGCGAAAAATCTAACCGGCATCAAACTACACCTAAATAAAAGCGACAAAAATACGAAACTAGGAACCACTGAAAATAATATTTTTAGACCCTCCATTTAAGAGAAAAATTATAAACAATTTAATGTTAGTACCTCAGACCAAATAAGAAAGCGCTGCGAACAATATAGTGAAGCATGCCAAAACTACACCACCGCTCTGTGCATATACGCTCAAACGCACACATTTACAATCAAACTACACCAAATTATGTGCACACATGTTTACGAAACCGGCCTCACGTCACTGTTGACAGCGCTCTGTCTTGGTTTTTTATTTGGTCTGAGGTAAGTACCTATATTTTCTTTGTTGATGGCAGCCCAAATACAACCTTCCACACACTTGACAATTTCACTGACAATGTCTTAATTGACAGATGATTCTTCTTCTGTCAAATACGACAAAGTGTTGACTGACAGGCCGTCTGAACTGTCACAGTTTCGCTCCGTTCTGTTACCCAGTATTATCGTATTTTATTATATTGGGGCTTTGCTTTCTATGAATTTCCTGATTTTAAAGACTTGGCTCTTTCATAACGGATTCTTCTACTTTGCACATGATTAGGACACCGGTAGCTTATGAACCTTTAAACTAAAAAATGGCCGGTCGAAATTGTTTATGGTTTAGTGATAGGGTCGTATGACTTTTAGGTTTTGGTGCTCTGGCGTTTTGGTGCTGTCCTCATACCCAAAAGTGCTATCTATCGATGTTACGATTTTTTAAGTGTTTCATTAGTATTTCATTGAGTAATTAAAAAAAAAAACAAATTTTATTTCAATTCCATGGAAATATGTTCATAGTTAAATCATGAAATAAAATACAGGGTGCAATTAAAATCATGGGCATCATCTTAAGGGGTCATTCTAATCAGCATTAAGAATAAATTTCACTATGACACCAAACCAGAAAACGCGAAAAAATATCAGCTGTTCCCAACATTTTGACGACCTATAAGAACATAAACGTAGGGAACAGCTGTTTTTTTTTTTTCGCAATTTCAGTTTTGTTTCCTTAGAGTTGTTCATAATGATGAGTCTAATGACCCCTTAAGAAGATTAAATCTTAATTGATTAAAGCACAAAAGGAGATGTTTTATTTTCGGCCATAAAGTGTACGATAGTGAAAAAAAGAGGAAAAAATCCACGAATTGAGGAAAAATATTCTTTCCTGAATATTCCCCTGATTTCTTCGGCACAAAAAATAATAGTTTATCAAATTATTGCCATATTCTATTGATCATGGCGTCGTCTTACTTGCACACTGCTTTCGTCCATAAGTCATGTTACATTAAAACATTAAAACACATTACACAAACAACACAATTATATCACGTAGACGTTATTTAAATAAATATGAAAGGCATGTATTTGTCTGCTATTAATATAAGATAATAAGATAGCTACCATAAAGAACTTTTTTGATTAATTATAAAGTGTGATTCATCATTTAAACAAAAAAAACTACTTTTCAGGATTGTAGATTTGTAGGTATTTCTGGACGAAAAATTCAAACATCACATCTTTCAGTTCTAGATGAGTGTTAACAGGTTAAACACGATAACTGTTATCACTGTTACTGTTACAAAAAAATAGCAGATCCAAATACCTGTTATTAAATAACAGCCTGTTATTTTTGTACGGGCGATAAATACGGAGGTATTTAAATCTCAATTGAATAACTTCTTTATCTCTTTTGGTTTAAAGTCGATACTCGTATCTATCTGTTATTCAATAACAGCCTGTTATTTTTGTACGGACGATCAATACGTAAGTAACAGCCGCGGTAACAGTCTGTGTGGGGATTGTTATAAAGTATTAACAGTAACAGTCGCGGTAACAGTCTTGAGGATCTGTTATTTTATGTAAAAGGTATGTTTTATTGTTAGGAACAATTGTTATCTGTTATTTTTTAATATCTGTTATTTCTCTGTTACAACAAATACGCCTCACCCCTATTTTAAAATGTAAATGTCATCTGTCCAACCAACCTGTCATGGCTGGCTGGTCGTCAGAGATGGGTAGCACACCTTTTTAAAATGAGGATCGTGGGAGGCATTCTTTTTACAAAGTGTGCTAGCACACTGTGCTACCACGAATGAGGCTTATGCGCAGGAACGTGCTGTGAGTGTGTCAGCGAGTCACGTGCTCGCCGACTCACCGAGTCACCGCGTGTGTAACGTGTGTGGAGTGTAGAGAGTAGTGCGGCAAACATACGTAGTTGAGTAGGCAGACGCGCGGTGAGTTCTATCTGTGGTGTATGTTTCTGCTAGTAACAGTGCACGAAGACATCAATGATCTAAGTACACAAAAAAATTAGTGACTCGATTGACATTTCGTCCAAAACTCGCAAGCACAAAATGTTCTGTGTGTAGCTAATCTGTGCCACTGGTGTCAAAATAAAATGAGTGAGTGACTCTTTTCGTCAAAGTGAGTAGCTACAATTGTGCTAGCACGTGTACCGAGTTACCCAACACTAATGGTCGTATTTCTCCTGACAAACATTTTCAGTTTATAATTAGTGCCCAAAAAATATCAGATATTATAAAAAAAAATGCCTTTATTGTATTCCGGGGTTCGTTTTCCAGGTTTTATAAAGTGTACATGTTATGGCCGGAATCCCATAAAAAATGAAACGTGTCTTTTCTTTAAAAAAATAAATCAAATTTCTAAATAGGCTTGCTCCTTGCAGCTCCAAACAGCATCTTGAAGATCCTAGCCGAAAAACCACGATTGATGTCTGTATAATAATATAAATAAATTCAATTGGTATTTTTTTCATTAAAGAAGTATTAAAATACTCCTTGTACAAATAGTCGATATTTATTGTGTTAATCACTAGCATTTCAATGAGAAGTTATAATTAGACGAGACGAAAAAGGATGACGGTCGTTTGACGTTTGAATTCAAAATCCATACCATTTTTCGCTTTTATTGATATTATGAAATAGTATATTTAAAATTTTAGAAATACGCACAGGATGTAAAAGTAAAGTGAGTGTGATAATACGTGTATCCTATTTAGTGCGTATTCAATCAGTGACACGTCACACGACAAGCTATCGCGTTCAATTCCCAGGCATGTTCAATGTTATTGCTTTTTGGGAAACGCGAAAAATTCCAGTATACGTGTCACTGATTGAATACGCACTACATAGGATACACGTATCTCACGTCTTTTATAAAATCCAGACATAATCTTGGTCAGGCCATATGAGGACCATTTGTAGACGAGTCTGAAATGGTCTTTTGAGGAAAGAACCACACAGATTTGAGTGGACCTGTCCAGTCAGTGTAAGTATTTGTCAGTAACCGAGGAGCTCAAATCAGAGCTTAAGGAGCTCAACGACTCGACGAACAATACCAAAGAAAGGACATTTGGGTAGGCCGCATAAAGTTCTCAAATTGCCAGACCATCGATAAAACTAACTGAGAACGAAAAAAATATAAAAATAAGGTATAATATAAAGTAATAGGTAAAGTACTTAGGTAAATAATTTGGTATTTTTGTTTGCATTGTCTTCAAAATTATTGATTGATTAAATTCTGTAAGGACCATGTGACAATTTTGACAAGTTAATTTTTTTTTGGGTTGTGTTCACTATATTATCCTAGATAATTTGAAAGGTTTGTTCGTTTTAGGAGTAAATTAACACTCAATTATAAACCGATTTTTCTCAAAAATGGTTATCTTTAAAAATGTCCGATATAGTTAGCCTGACTAGTTTTTGGGATGTCTATCCAAATATATTTTAACTTATCCTGGTTAGAATGATTGAATAATAAATAAACCAGTTTTGGACATGTCCTTTCAATAAGCACCTCCTTTCCTCTTTCGATCCCTTCTTTACTCATAAAACAGCCACAGTCTCACTACTGAATTCGTAGTAGATACCACGACTTTTATATTCGAATTCAAATCGTATCCCGTATTTATTTATTGTTTACAAAATGAACCTTTTATGGAGGATTCATATCATGGGTGTAGATAAAGTCTTGTATGCAACTGTACATAATTAGGTATTAAAACACTCATGTGATACTATTATCCCATTTATTATTACTATTAAATCCACATTCGTATTTTAATACCCCCTATTATATAACAGCTGCATATATAACTAGCTAATATAACCCCCAACAATTTTTTTTTTTTTCAATTTACAGAAATGCCTCTACTTATGTATAGATGGATAGTGTCGATGACACGACGTATCATATTTTGAAATCTGTCTAAAGCCCACCTCAGCAAGGTTTCTTGGCTTCGCCCGACTTGAGTTCCAGGTTGGCAATATTTCAAGACTCGCCCAAATTGTCTCAAACTCAAACTCAAAGCATTTATTTCAATTAAACCATTTACAGGCACTTTTGAATTGTCAAGGAGTCAGTCAGTCAGAAATATGAAGCTAGTTGTCTCTATGTGAGCAGTGGTGGCCCAGTGGTAACGGCCACGACTTACGAGTTGTAGGTCGTAGGTTCAAACCCCGACAGCCGCTTTACTTTGTGTAAATTATTTCATCGCCACTGCTCTCAAAACGGTGAAGGAATACATCGTGAGGAAACCGGCATGTCCTAGAACCAAAAATTCGAAGACATGTGACATCTACCAACCCGCACTGGGCCCGCGTGGTGGATTACGGCCCACTCCCTCTCACAGAGAGGACGCCTGTGTCCCAGCAGTGGGAACAATTATAGGCTGATTATGCATGTTGTCTCTTATGGCCGACAGTGAATGAAGCACTTTTATGGCTACACGGATTGATTTGGTTTCTTCGTCCAAATTGAATGGCGTGATCTGTGTTTTATTGTCAAAATGGAAATAATACATTATTATTATTAATATTGTACTTACGGTTATTTTTCCGTATGAATTAGTTATAATCTGCGTGAGGGTATATGTCACTATGAGCCGATTACTAAAAACCGAAAGAAAGAACGCCGCAGAACCACATTTGAAAACCATGCTGAAAAAAAAGTACGTTTTAATAATTATGTGAGCAAAGTTTATCACTGCACACGAGGCGGCATTGCAGCTCGAGCTGAAGGCAAGGTTTAATGGAGCCGAAAAATAATAATTATATATACGTTGTATTGTATATACGCGTTGACTTGAGAACCGCCTCCCTTTTTTTCCGTCGGTATCATCTTCATGTTCGGGTCGATTTTATTGCCCGGTTGTGCCGAATCATGCCGACCCGATCATGTCTGTAGCACCCAAAGAGAATTAAACCACTTGAGAGCTAGACTGATTTCGTCTACGCACACAACTCGCCACTGCGGGCCGGGGACGAAGAAATTACAGCGGTTGCGGGGGACGAAGAAATTACAGCGGTTGTGATTGGCCAATATGCAGCAATGTCAGGACGAAAGTTCCAAACATAGTGAGTGATGCACAAGTCAGTTTTGCAACAATAATATCGATATCGCTAAAATCGATGTCTAAAATCCTAATTGAACAATAAATTTGAATTTCACTAATGAGAATGTATTATTCTATCCGGCAGGGATTGATATTGCTATTACTTATTTTTAATCTGCTATGAAATGCCCGTGTTCGTGTTCAGGATAGTATTTCAACAAGACTCATATTTCAACAAGAACAAGCAGACTCAAAAATAAAATTATAAATCATTCCCGTTCGTCCCACTGACTTTCTCAGAGCGGGAATAAAGGACATTGACCATCCATATATGGGAGTTGGACCAAGTGCTGCCCAGAATGGACACATCGTGCATTATGTTCCTTGAGCTTATAAAAGTCTGTAAACCAAAGCTCTTTATAATCTATCCGAGGAGTTTTGAGAAAAACTAATTTTTGTTGAATATTTTTTTTTATGAATACCAACCAACTAATTATGTTAAACACCACATTATTATTTCATTTGTATGCATATCATTTACATGTTAGATATTTTTTACTGACCATTCATTAATGGAAGTTGGGCCAAGTGCTGCCCAGAATGGACACATAGTGCATTATGTTCCTTAGGCCCATACTAGTCTGTAAACCAAAGCTCAATAAAAATCTATCCGAGGAGGTTTAAGTAAAAATATTTTTTATTGAGTATTTTTTATAGATGAATAACAACCAACCAATGGCGGAGCAGGAGTTGAGGAGTTCCTATGGGTACCTTCCGGCTCCATCATCAGACCCTGGCTAAAAACTTGGGCTATACTAGGTACTTGTCAAGACAAAGCTAACGAGTCCAAACACGATGATGCTATCTTGTTTAGTTGAGGAGTTCTTATGGCCATCTTCCGGCTCCATCACTAGACCTTGGATAAAACCGTGGGCTATACTAGGTACTTGCAAAGCCAAAGCCAACGAGTTCAAAGACGATGGTGCTGTCTTCTTTGGTTGAGGAGTTCCAATAGATACCTTCCGGCTGCATCATCAGACCTTGGACACCACCTAGTGTAATAGGACTTTTCAATACGTATCTAATGAAACCACATACGACGGGGCTATCTGGTTTACTTGAGGAGTGCCCGTAACCACCCTCCAGCACCATTATCAGACCCTGGACACCATGTGAGGCTATAGCACTTGTCAAGATAAACTCAACGAGTTCAAACTTAACGACGCTATCTTATAGATTTCCAATAATTAAGCAAATAAAACTAGGTAGGTACCTGAAAAATATTAACCTTTCTCAGGCAATAACTTTTTAACCCTGGGACAGTTTTTTATTTTTTTTATATATAATTTGATGCAAGGAACCATTTGGAAGCACTCCCATGTCTGGGCAGCATTTGGTCCAAATCGGTCAATATCCTTTAATATAATTTATTAAATTCCGTGTATTTTCCGTGTAAATTGCTTGCCCAGCAACGCTATATTTATTTAGAAACCAATTTTCCCTGAGAGCTGCATTAAATCCACTTTTCTTTCAGTTACGGAATATTTTGAAATCTAAAATGTAAACATTAAGTACCTACTTAATGTTACTTTTTTACCATTACGAAACATCTTAATTTTTTTCCTCATTAATAATAGACTTTATTTTGAAGTTGTCATAACAATACAGTATTTAAAGTGCAGATAGAAAGAGACAGACGTATTCCAATAACCTAGTAAGAGAAAGGGACTTTTCAAAAAGACATCAACGCGGTGTACATTTTTGTGCCATTTTACGTAAAAAACCAGTTAAGCTTGAGCCCTGCAATATTTATTTTACTTCAGATGAAAAGTTATGCCATCCTTTTTGTAACTAGATGTCTTGGAATGTTTCCCACAGCACTTCACCGCGCATGAAGGCATATTGCTGCGTCATAATTGCACGTTATAATTTTTTTTATTAGACTTGGACACAACTAAAATGGTTACTAGTATCGAATCCTATACATAGTCATACGTCAGGACGCTCGAAAACTATTAGTATTTTGTCGCCTGAAGTGGTTATATAGTCTTTGGAAACACCCTATAATTATGGTCTAAAGTAGGTATTAATTTTAGTATTATTTGGCTTAATCCCATTTTCCACTTTCCGTGTAACGCAGTTTCGCAAACGATACACGGCTACACATACTATACATTTCCAGTATACGCTGACCTCGCATTGTACGAAGATCTTATACAATTCGCGATCAGCATAAACTGGAAATGTATAGCTTGATGTGTAGCCGTGTGTACTACATACGTATATACCGTTAAACGTACTTACTTTTTTCCAGTATACTGAGACGAATCTCCAGAATTTATAAACCAGAAAGCTATACGTTTATCTACGCCTGAATTATTGAGCAGTACTATTAGCCACCCAGATAATACGAACAGCAAGACAGCCTCCTGTAAATTAAAGTGTTGTTTATTCATAAGTTAATTTCCCGAAAAAAATATGGTTTACTAATGTTAAGCATAAAATAGATTGTCATATTTTACATTGGCATAACGAAATTCAGCATAATGATCATTACGCATAATATTATTAGGCATAAATGTTTTGCCATAATGTTAATTTCCATAAATACTGTTGGCATAATAATAATGCAGCATAATGTTATAAAGCATAATGTTTTAAAAGCATAATGATATTTACACAATGCTCTTTGGAATAAAATAAAAAAACTCTTTCGAAATTTAAGTTATTTTACACTAATAGTGTTTTTGTTTCTCGCTTTTTAGTGGGACAGTTTGAAATTTATCTAAGTTACAATAGCCTAATGTCAACTGCTTACCACCATTACAAAATATTGCTTTTTCCGATGCAGGGACTTTAATCGTTGCGGAGTTCTTCCAGTACTTCCCCATCAGCACCACTTCACCATATCCATTGTGACGAGCATAAATTACTTGGAAACCATAAAGTAATCGAATCGCAACCCATGAAATATTTTTATAGAGTTCCGGTGGCAATCTGTGGTCTTCATCATCAGTTCCACTTCACCAAATAGTGCTTTCTGAGAGTAACTGCACGAGTTATTAAAAAAAATAGAACTTTGCAAATCCGTTTATATACGACGTATGCCCGAATAAACAAAAAAAAAACTCCGTATTGATAACCTTCTCTTAGAAGTCGGTTAAATGGACTATCCAACACAAAAAGAATTATTCAATTCCAACCAGTGGTTCCTGAGATTATCGCGTTCAAACAAACAAACTCTTCAGCTTTATAATATTAGTATAGATAATGTTTATATTTATGACTGACGATTATAAGACGAATAAATAAATTATGCCTTAAAAAATTATAGCAACTCCAAATTATGCTTAAACAAATTAGACCAAATGACAGTTATGCTAACCTTAGCATTATGCCAAGGTATTATTATGCCACAGTATTATTAAGCTAAACAAGGTTATGAGAAAACATTATGCCAAACAATATTATGGCTAAAAGTATTATTCCAAGAGGGGGAATTCCCAAAAAATATAGGTACTAGAAACGGATTTTTTCATAACAAGCCGACTTGAAAACCGTACTTTTCGCGGAAAATAATATTGTGTTCTATTAGTGGGAACTAACCCAAGATAACAACCGCGAGAATTAGGTCTCTGTGATGTTAATAACGGTAAGACGATTGTCCAGGTAATGGGAATAACATACCGAAATAATGTAATAATTACTATGAATATTAAAAGAGCTTACGTTCATGTAAGATTTACAAGTCTTAATGGATTCCAATATACCACCGAACGGCAGCATAAATACAGGAATTAGTGCTGTGACGGGAACACACACTGGTTGGAGCAGGAAGAACCACAACATCATTAGCCACATATGCTGAAGTTTTAATGTAACCTAAAACAGATAGTGATACAGAAGTATTATTTAATACTTTAAGCACAGAAATGTACAGAGGCGGACATATTGCCAAATGCATTTTCTACCTAGTAGTTAACCTTTGGGTGATGCAGAGACAAACAGTTGTAGCTGTGCAATATCGAAAATTGTGGAATAAATATTTATTTAAATATAATAATATGGATAATTAATACATATACTTTTTAAGACATATACCTACTAAAACTAAGAAAACTAGGGGAAGAGGATGAGTCAAGAAATGAAAACAAAGGTGTCAGTGCCCTCTGCGCAGGCGTATGGGCAACCACTTTCGAAGCGACCAATGAGCAAAGACATGATTATATTTATGCAGATTGAAAACGAATCGAATGCAGTTATTGAGAAGACGGTCAAGTTTGTCGAGGAGATCTGCATTCAGGTCATAGTAGCACAAATCACCATAATCGATGATAGGGAAAATTAAGGACTACACAAGCATTGCCTTGGTACTTGATGGTAATAAATTTGTCAGTCGGTACAGAGCCCGCAACGTTCCAGTAACCTTTTGGCTGAGCCTAGCGACTTGAGTACACCCAGTTCAGGGTACCATCGATGTACAAGCCTAGGTCCTTCACGTCAGTGCTAAAGAGGAGAACTGGCACGGTTGAACTATCCTTACCAATATTACGATGACTCTCAATTATGATCGCCTGACACTTATTAGGGTTTACTCAAACTCAAACTCAAAGCATTTATTTCAATTAAACCATTTACAGGCACTTTTGAATTTTCAAGGAGTCAGTCAGTCAGAAATATGAAGCTAGTTGCCCATTCCAAAGCGTAGTAGGTACCTATGGAGAAGAACGGGCAAGAAACTCCATAGACACTCTTTCAAATCAAAATATTGTTACAATATAATGGTTACCTCATTCATGGTGAAATTATAGATGTGAGAACAATGTAGAAAGCACGTTAAAAGCGTCCGCAATTATAAAATAAGAACAATTCAAAAATTAAAATAAGCCATACTGCAACACAAACAGAAAAAACTGGTCTGACTGAGACCAGGTTTTTATGGCTGCCAAATCTCTATTTAACTTGTCGATAGCGTCACATCAAACCTCTCTTGACAACTGCTAGTCATCTGCTTACAGATGATACGCACACTGAAGCTCGGAAGATATAAGATTAGGCAATAAAAATAGAAAACAGAAGAGGAGAAAGAATACCGCTTTGAGGAACGCCATTGAATATTGTACAGTTCTCATCAGTACGATCCCTTTTAAATTTATAAAACGCACGGTCCCTACGTCGCATTGCCATGTATATTCCTCTTGTCATCCATGGTGCAGGTAGGAGTTGTAACTTTTATTTTTTGACAATAGCATGCATGTTATAAAGATTTATTATAACATCGTTCAAGATGGTAACGTTGTCGTCAACTGAAGTAGCATCAAAGGCTCCTCCGCGGTTGATCCGCGCAAAACAACGCCTGTACAGAGCGTTCGGTTTAGGTTTGGGAGGTTTCAGGGTATATGAAAGTGCCACCATAAATACATAGATTTGCGAGGAATTATCAAGTTTAGAGTTTCTAAACGGAAGGAATGGAATTATCATACAATTTGTATTCCGCCTTACCATCCTCCACTGGTAGAACAATTTCCGTGAAGTTGTTCATTGTTTCACCAGAGTGGCGTCACGCCTGTCTGGGGGAACAATTATTTGAGACTAGCTGCCGCCCGCGGCTTCACCCGCGTGTTGTGCCGATAAAAACTAGCCTATGTCCTTTTTCAGGCGTTAGACTATCTGTGTACCAAATTTCATTTAAATCGGTTCAGTAGTTTTGGCGCGACAGACAGAGTTACTTTCACATGTTTCGATTTTTCTGATGAGAAGTGTATTAGTAAGGATTGACCGCCATAGTAACAATTATTATGATAGTCATAAAAGAGCTTTTCAACGACATACGTCAAGTCGTTATTGGTCAGTGGGGACATCCTGTCGATTATTCTATTTTTTCTCTACAACTCTTGTTGACCTCCTATATTATGTTCGGCTTTCAACGTGTTAACTTTAATTAATAAAAAAAATTAGAATATTATAATTATACTTATTTGATGATCATACATATTTAGGTATTTGTAATTTTGTACTCACATTATATTTATCAAATTGTGGTGCTAGTATAAATAGTGGAACTAGTACGCCAAACAAACCCCTGAAGTTGTTCTTTAACATATTCTTTAATCGTTCGCCCATGCCTTCAACTGGGACTTTTTTAGGTTCCTTTGGCTTGCTAAAAACATAATATTATTGTGTATAATGGTTGTTGCAAATACTCCGGCAACCATTAGGTCATCAAATAGATCTATGTTGTATTTACGCGTTTGATGAGAAAACCATTTTTGATTATCATTCATAAACCTCATCGCAGATCACCATCAAACACGTCGTGGTTCCGTAGTCAACAAGGAACCCTTATAGTTTCGCCATGTCCGTCTGTCCGTCTGTCCGCGGCTTAGCTCAGAGTCCGTTGGTACTAGAAAGCTGTAATTTGGTATGGATATACCTCAGACGAATTTAAAAAAATCTAGACCAAGCGCTGCGAACAATAAAGTGAAGCATTCAAAACTACACCAAGCTCTATGCATACACGCTCGAACGCACACATTTACAACCAAACTACACCAAATCGATTATTTACAGCTAGTATTAATATTATAAAGAGGAAAGATTTGTTTGTTTGTTTCTTTGTATTGAATAAACTCAAAAACTACTGAACCGATTTTCAAAATACTAACCGACAGAAAGCTACATTATCAGTGGGTAACATAGGCTATATTTTATTTTCAAAAAATGCTCTGCTATCGGGCTCCGGAATGGGTCGCTAGTTAGGTATAAGGTCAAAAATAACAAAGTTAGACATGAGTAACATAAGACATGTTGATCTAAACTGATCCAACGCGAGTCACAAATTAATAGATAAGTGCTAATATGCCAATCTGTATCTAAGTAAGTAGGTAGCTACTTATCTTTGACTTGCGTTGGGTCAGTCTTAAAGAATATTCACTTAATATGTGTTTCTTTTCATAGGGGAAGAATCTTGTAGATGAGAAGCCCCACAACTGTACACCAGATTTCCCAAAAAATGAGACTGCAATATTATTGCAAAGAATAAAGGAGAAAATAACAGAGCCAAACTTTCCCGCCGTGCCAACTATCTACAACAAAGCAATGGCAGAGATGAATAATTCCGACGTGAGTAATATTGTGCAACTTCCTCTATTTAATAACATCAAATCATCATTATATAGGCATAGAAATAAGACAGCAGAATTGCCAAAAATATCCTGTTGTGAAGCTGAAGGTGGAAATCCCAGCTAGATACCAAGAATTTTTGATGGCCGACTACAGACATGAAGGAGTACGTATCATTATATTCTGCTCCAAAAAATCCAGAGAATTAATTAGAAAGGTCACGGACTTCTTCAGCGATGGTACTTTTAAAAGTTGCCCAACATGTTTCAAACAATTGTACGTAATTTATGGAGATTTGGGGAGCGATAGAGAAGCCACTAACATCGTGCCGTTGTTGTACTGTCTTATGAATAAAATGACATGTAAAGCCTATTCCTATTCGATTTAATAAAATTGCAGATTTCTGAGTGGGAACCATTGAAATTTAAGACAGACTTTGAAAATGCTGCGATCAAAGCTATAAAAAAATCTTTCCCAAATACAGAAATTTCCGGCTGTTATTATCATTATATTAAAAGTATTTGGAAGAAAGCAAAAGAACTTGGACTGACACAAAGATACGAAAAAATTAAGAGACGAGAAATAGAACTTAGCGCAGTATTACCTTTATTGCCTCGTAATGAGTTATTAAATGGCTGGAAATATATAACGCGCCATGATACTGAATGAAGACCCTCAATTACTGAAATTCAGGTCCTATATGAAAAAACAGTGGATAAAGTCTGATTCGCTAGAAATTTTGTCAGTGTATGGCCAACGCCACCGAACCAACAATTTTTTGGAAGGTTGGCACAACAAGCTAAACAAAGCTATGGGAAAAAAGAATCCAAATATTATGCATTTTTTGAATATCATTGAAGAAGACGCGTCAACGTTAAAAAAACTCTAATACAAAACAAAATATTTAAAAAAAGGGATCAAAAATCTATGTCCAATGACGACTTCATTCAAGACGCTCAATTAGCGTTATTGGATGATCAAATAACAGTAGGCCACTTTTTGGAAATGGTGCGTACTTAATTTAAACTTTTCTTGAATTAATATGATTACATAAGCTTCGACTGTGATTTGAATCATTATTACTATTTTTTGCTACTAATGGGTACATTATTCTAATTTTAATAATATTGTGATTAAAACTGTAATCTTAGTTGGTAATTTAAAAAAACTTAATTTTTTTAAATAATCTTGGTTAAGTTTTCGTTAGTGTCGTTAGTTAAAAAAATATAAGTAAGCGATTGGTTTTCATGACACGTAGTCATGAAAACCAATCGCTTACTTATATTTTTTTTTTGTATAAAAACTAGTCGATTATTGTAAATTATACTGTGATTAAAACTGTGATTGTGGCAATAGAACATTATTTAAAATTAAAAGATTATTTTTCTGTAGCATAAGTTTTTGCTGATTATTCCATTTTGTGAAAATATTCATCACTTGTGTAAAAAAACTGTGACTATACCCAATAAAGAAACAGAAATGTATAAATATTGTTAAAATAATGTAATGATTTTACACCCATCTTAAATTGTTGTAAGAGTACTGTTATACTAATAAAGGAATAGAGAATTTAAAATTATATTTATACAACATGTAAATTGTTTTTATAAATATAGAAAAGTTCCAAAATTATTTGCCATTATTAAAGTTAATTTTTATTGCTAATGATATCCAATGGTTTTATTTAAATTTCTATTGATAATGTCCAGTACGTAATATGAGAACGCGGTGGAGAATCGACCACCTTACAATCATCATGAAGGGGGCAGATGACACTAAATAAGTGTAATCTGCCACGGTAAACGCCACTACTTAGTGCCAGCCACCACCCCGGTGGCAATCTCGAAGGGGGCAGATGGGAATAAAGGGTTTTTTTTAGTACTTAAGAGTCTCTGAGCAAAGCTGCGGACCGACAGATAGACGGACATGGCGAAACTATATGGGTTCCTTGTTGACTACGGAACCCTGAATCTGTAGGCACCACTAAGCGTTAGTGAGCATACGGCGGGACGTGTCACCTCGCTTACATAATGTCGTCGCAGCACTTGCTGTTGAAGCTTAGCCGATAAGTTGAAGTGACGCTGATCCGGTGCCGAGCTGATATGTGTGCGATAACCTTAAAGGTCATCACTCATTATAAACCACTCCAGCGCAGAAAGGGCCCAGCGCCGCCTTGAAAAAATCCACCCGCTTGTCGCCAACGCGCCGTCAGCAAGACGACCGGCGATCGAAAGGCTCAATTCAATTAAGATGGTTACCTGTTAGCCTCCTTGTTCGATCACTTTTTACCTAACTACGGCGAAGAAAAAAGGAGGGTTATGATTTTGACCGGTATGTATGTATGTATGTATGTATGTTCATAGGTTCCCTCATATCTTGTAAACGACTCATCACAATTTGAAAAAGAGGTATCGTTGGAAGCGTCTTGATCGTCCGCTAGTTATAGGCTATGATTGTGACGTCACATTAAAAATGGAGCCCTCTAGAGGACATAAAGTGAGGAACTAAAAAAAAAAATTATTTAATCGTACCACGTTGGGTATCAAATGAAAGGGCTTAATGAGCACATTTCAAATATATATATATTATAACCCCAAAAGAAAAAAAAAAAAATTAAGTACCTAATAAAAACTAAAACCCAACTACGACTAAAAATTAAAATTCCGGAGTCACACGTAATCTGTTTGATTTATGCCCTAACACGTGTGACTCCGGATTTTTAATTTGTCGGTCTGTGGTCTCTTGTTTATACCTTTTTAGTCGTAGTTGGGTTTTAGTTTTTATTCGAAATCTAGATTCTGAGACGTTCTACGATATTACATGCGCTTCCGATCCGATGAACGGTTAAGCCCATATTTAAGGTGACGAACATTATTGTGAATGCGACTGTGCTGACTGTGCATTAGTTTATATACGAGTATATGATGAGAATGATTAGATTATGAACATAAGTTAAAAATACTAAGAGAAAGATAATTAATAATGTAGAATTTTGTAGTACATTCAACCCCACGTCAACAGTAACACTTGAATTATTAACGCGAAACTACAAAGTTTTGGCCCCGTAATATCTTTTTATGATTCATGAAGTAGGCATGTCATTCGTGTTGTTTACAAACAAATACACGGATTGTCCACCGCACCGAGAACGGGACGTCAACGAGAAACGAGATTAATCGGACCGAACGTGACGTCCCGTTGACGGCCATCGTTTGTCCACGGCAAACGAACTCAGCGGCTCAGTCAGATCTTGCTGTCTTCCGGGGTAAGCGACGCGACGTCCCGTTCTCGGTGCGGTGGATAATCAGTGAAATAGTGTTAAGGTGAAAAAAGTGTTTGAGCAAGAGACCTGGATAACTGGGCTTGTAGACAGGAACAGTGTATACGGCATGTCGGAATCAATATAACATCTAACCAAGACAAAAACACTACTAAGAAAATAAAACACTTACAATGGATTATACCTGAAACAAAAAATCAAATACATTTTGAGTACGATCAATTTGATCGTTTGAGAATCTTTTACACGAAAAAGCGGTACCTATCACAAAAATGCGCTTAAGACCACGTCCATTATGTTGAGGTTTATTGGGTGACAATGGTATTTTAAGTATACTTGTGCAGATATTTTATAATCATTGGTTTATGGTACCTCTTTATTATTTCACTAGCCGATGCAGAAGCACATTTTTGTTCAGAGGAAGGCTTTTGTAAAGCCTGTAGGTATGACTTTTTACTTCGTCTGAAATGCATAATTAAATACAATACTTACATTTTTGTGTAGTATTATTTTTCCACAAAACACTTAGTATACCGGTATCTTCATCGGTTTATATTTCTGGCTTTAGAATATAAAATATTCATTTCGCGTTTGACTTGGGTAGTTGATAATTATCTATTTGTCAAGTTTAGAAAAAAATTGAATATCTCTTAAAACAAAAGTCGTTTTTTATAAGGAATGTGGAGCTCTCAATTTTAATGAAAAAGTTTGTGAATTTGAGGTTTTTATAGATTTTTTTAAGTAGTACATTCATAGATTTATGTATTCAGTTGCAACCGGTTAGAGTGGAAGCCGACCCCAATATAGTTGGGAAAAGGCTAGGCAGATAATGATGACATTCATAGATTTAGGCTGTTGTAAAAGATGTTTTATTGCCAATAATTGAACTGAAGTTTATTTCTGTTGTTTTAATTTTATGAACAAGAGTTCTAAGTAACCGAAATCATAAGCAAGCGCGCTCTCTTAAGTAAACAGAGAGCGAAAGAAATAATCCGCTTTATTGCGACAATGGTGTGCCTACGAGTCCGCGTTCTAAAATAAAACCGAAAAATATTTGATGTTTTTACCCGAGCTGCCAAGGAAGGGTTATATTTTTCGCGCGTATCTTGTATGTATGTTTGTAAGTTTCTTTATTACCTCGTATCTTCCAAACGGCCGGATGACTTTCGACAGTTAAGGTATCGTTATTCGTCTTAAAAACCCAAGTGTCCTTAGATAGGTGTATGAAAAAAAAACAACAACAACATGGCCATAGATATTTGAACATGGCGGATGTTTGGAGCGAAATGGTAACACAAAAATTTAAAAAAAAAAAACAATCCTATCGAGTATGGTATCAAAATAAAGGAAATTAAAAGGGGATTACAAAATTATATGTTTAAATTTAATTAGGAATAATAAATTGGTTTAAAAACTTTTTTTTAGCGTAAAAATGGGCCGTTTGTGTCGGACCTCGTTAATTGCCTGCGAAGCCCTGCACAAGCTAATTTACAATAAACTAAAAAGCTGAAAATAAAAAATCTATTTAAAAAAATCAAAAATCCCGACTGCTAAAACACGTACTTTACTGAAAAGAGATAAACAACCAGTATTATTTATAGAATTATGGTATCGCAGGCGGGACAAACCGATAACCTGAAATATGGTGTAACTTTTGTTTGTCCCGCCTGCGATACGAAAATGCTATAGATTATAATGCTTGTTTATCTCTTTTCAGTTAAGTACGTGTTTTTGCAGTCGGGTTTTTTGGTTTTTAAATTGATTTTTTATTATTCCTTATGTTTGTTATGAGTTGAGAAAATATGTTTTATTTTGTTTTTTCGTGTTTCAGGTATCGATATCCAACTCGTCTGTGAAGTTAACACAAAAGAAAAACTGATTGTTCAAATAGCTACACTAACTGCGGTCGACAAAAAACGTATAGTTAAAGGATCAAACGGTGTTGCAGTTTATCAGTCTCACGTCTGTGGAGTTTCGCTAGCTTATTTAATTTGCGCCGGAATAAACTTTCATCATGAAAAAAACGTAGATAAAGGTATGCCAACTTTCCTGGAGATCGCTCAAACGGTGTTGGGTTTTATCAGTCTCATAAATCCTAATATCCAATTTTGTATATTTATACAGGGTTATTGGATATACGTCGACAATCTGTTATGCATGTAGGAGAGGTCATTTGCAATCAAATGACCCCTGATGACCCCTCTGCCAATGTCAACCATTTTCGAGATTGACAAAATGAATTAAATAAAAATACAAAATGTCATTAAATGACTTAAAAATTGTAGACATTTGCATAGGAGTCAAAACCCCTCATTTGGGTGTAAATGACCTCTCCATTAATGGAATGCCGACATTTAGACAATAAACCTGTATGTTTATAGATAAAAAGTAAATAGACAAATGGCAGTGTTTATTTAAGGAATTATAACAATTAAAAATTTCATAACACAAGTCACGTATGCACCTATTATACGTTCATAAATTCGAAAGACACTTCTTAACTGTATCCGGCTAGGTACGAACATTAACTATTTAGTACGTAGCACGTGAATAAAATCGTCACTTTATCACTTCTCGATATGCTTTATATTCGGGGTGGGAAACCCAAGTTCTTGGATCAGACGGGCGTCGTTCTGCGGTAAGGGTCGGTACCCACAGCACGGTCGTGGCGCGGTGGCGGCGGCTGTTCTTCACCGCCCCTTGCGCCTGCACCGAAAGTCACCATTTCTTCTTCCCGTGATGGTGGAGGCTCCACCGCCGAAGTATCTAGAAAACGACCGCTTGCCACCGACGCTTGTGACTGAAATATCGACGCACTCCTTAATCCACTCAAGGTATTCGCGCTTTGAGGCACCTCTTTGAACTCTTCAAAGTAATTGTCGCAAGCTGTCGGTCGCGGCGCCGCCGGAAACCCGTACAGCGTTGACGACGACAAATCCTTTAATGATGCTGAACTTAAATTTATTCTTCTATTTTTATTGTGTATTGAACAATGTGGGATTTCATCGCCGTCAAACACGAAGCGTCTTCGTTCTCGTGGTGTTGCAGCTGAAGATCCTGAAGGGGGGTATGTGTCCCTTTTCATCATTCGCCTTTCTAGAAGTGTTGAATCTCGCTCTCTGAATTCTGTAAATGCATACTCACGATCCCACGCACGGCAATCAGCTTTAGCTTTTTCAGTTAGCTCTGTTATCCAATCTTTTTGGTACCACTGGAGAAATAGGAAAATAGCCGAGGTGCCTGCTAACTCGGCAGCCACGAAGCCACTGATGTATAGGCCAAATGAATACCCGTAACTATATGACATTCTGGGGGTTTCAAAATAAGTCATGTAGCGTAACTTGTGGCCTACTTGTGATTTAAAGACGGATATATACATGACGATTCCGGTCAGCATTATTAAACCTGAAATGAAAAAATGTTTCGATTATTGGTTGAGCAACTATTTATTATGAGTAATTAAAAGGTCCAACCAACCAACAGAGTCAAAATGATTAATAATGTGATCGTTATCACTCAAAATCTGTCTGGTATTTTTTAAGGTTATGCCTACACCTTGCAGGGGTAGTGCTTAAGAAGCTTTTGGGCAGATAAATAATGTAAATACGAGCTACCTAAATACTTCTTTATCACAACACATGCCCAAAAACTACTTTATCACAACCCCTTACAAGTTTTGGCATGAAGAGCATTTTTGTAAACATGCATTCGGTCTATTCAGATGACTTAAAGCACAATTAATGCTCATTAATATTATGTAGTTATTAAACTTATCAAAATCCAATATTTCTTTAATCTAGTAAGTAATTGAGGAATACAAGTATATATTGTGTCTCTATAATATAACAATAATAATTATACTATAACGTAAGAGCACGGCGTTAAACCCTGTATTATGCTTAGAGATAAGATGGTGAAAACTTCATCAAAATCTGTTGCGTGGTTTAGAAGAACGACGCGGACATTCAGACAAACACGAAAAGTGACTTTAATTTATAATAGATTGAATTGAAATCTATTAACAGAATATTTTGATACTGGTTACAAAACTGGGCATTAAAACCAATAATGTTTTATCTTTTACGTTATTGTACGTTACTTATTCTAATCCATGATAAGTTTATATGTGTTTACTAACCTGATATAATAAAAAGGACGCCCGCAATGAATGTGCAAAGCCGTCTTCCTTTTACGCAGTGACCTAAGACACAACACAGTGCTCCAACCGCTTGAGCGAACACAGCAAGAAGCAGAGGTGCTGCCGACCGGGTCACCACGTCTGAAACACATACAATATCTATTATTATTATTGTGTAAATACTGCACAGTGCAAGCAACCTGTCATAAAGGCACGGAACTGGTTTAAAAAAATACCGGTTAATACCGTTTTATTTCGGTTTTCCTCCGAACTTTTCTAAAGAACGCGAACGTTAAGAGAACTTTATTTTAACCTAAATTAACCGAGTTAAGGCTCTTTCATAATGGCGCGAATTGTCAGTGGGAGAGCCTTTATTCGACGAGCGTCATGTCGGTAAAAGCCTTGCAACTTGTGACTACTCGTGTGGATGCTGCGCTGAATAAAAACCTCCGGTTTTAATGGCTCTAAACCGGTAAATCCGAAAAAAACCTATATATAATACTCTTCCAAATACTGTATGTGTGAATCAAACCGAATGTAAAGGTTTTGTCGTCATCGTACCGGTTTGAAAATTTAACCGGTATCCGAGCCTTGCTTGTGATACAGAGAAGCGAGAATTGTGATAAATGTAACAGACAGTGAGCAAGTGTAGTGTTCTAAGAAACATAGAAAGAAAAGAATATCACTGCATGTTGGCAATTAACTAATGGCCGATTCCTATATTTTACCGACCGTTAATGGTTAAAATTAAGACTAAAATGAAACAAAGACCTCGTAACTTTACATAGTAGACCCTCCCATATGAAAGTAGCTATCACAGGTAAAATTAGCTTACGAATCTATTGTAATACCCAATTTGGCAATAAAAAAAGCTACCATCGGTAAGCAAAACGATTCCTTATTGTTTTTAGGAACTGGGGACTTCCATCTCTTTGATACATTGAAGTAATATTAAAATAACACTGCTGTAAACGGTGGTGTTAGGCCCCCTGAGCATTACTAAATAGGTGTACTAACTACTCGTTATTAATAGGTATACAGAGTGACTTATCGTAACAGACTATCCTATAAATTCCGATTTTATCTAGTGTTTAGAATATAATATACAAAAAAAATTGTTCGTCATGCGTAAGACATAAATAACCACAAATGGAAATGTATTGGTTCATTATATAGGGTGACCGATAATTAAACACGTGATTTTACTCCTACGGAATATTAAACTTAAGCATAATCAGCCTATAATGTTCCCACTGCTGGGACACAGGTCTCCTCTCTGTGAGAGGGAGTGGGCTGTAATCCACCACGCGGGCCTCCAATTTTTGGTTCTAGGACATGCCGGTTTCCTCACGATGTTTTCCTTCACCGTTTTGAGAGCAATGGCGATGAAATAATTTACACAAAGTAAAGTGCCTGTCAGGGTTCGAACCTACGACCTACGACTCGTAAGTCGTGGCCGTCACCACTGGGCCACCACTGCTCTCAACAAACCATTTCAAAAACGCATTATTTTTCGATCGTTTCTAATCTAATGGAAATAATATATAATGGATATAATACCGACACATTGTGAAATGGTATCAAACGTACTTGCGACGTCACGCACCTTGCGTTAATACTAACTGCCCTGCCTAGTAGTGATGGATTAATTAGCATTCGCATTCATTGTTAGCAAGTGAATTCTCATTTAACATTTAGCAAATGAAATGTCGATGTGAAATTCTGTGAAATGCTAAGTGAATTTATTCGTAATTTTTCATACTATTAAACGTTAGCGCGTCGACGCACGCAGCGATAGATATACTTAAATACATAATACACTCCAATTTGTACGCAATAAATATAGGCCAGGAGACGTCCTAAGGTGAACGCACTTTTTAATTCGCATATTATCTTAATTCACATACTTCATTTTAGCAATTAGCATAGCAATAGCCGTTATCATGCTAAGACTCAAGAATTCACATGCTAATTAAATTAATGCAAAATCGCATTAATTGCCATTACTACTGCCTAGCAGCGAGCAACTTGGAAGTAGCGATCGCCGGCTGTTGTCGTCGTTTTCGTCGTGTAAAAAGACCGATATATGTAGCACAGATTTTATCAATATTTTGTCATGTCACCATTGCACTGTGCGAAGCAAAGGCGGGTGGTTAGTTGAAATTTGGACTCATAGAAGCAAAACTCACATGGTATCGCGTTCGTAGAGTCACTCGGATCAGGCTGCCATTGAGATAATGGAAAATATGGGATGTCTAGACACCGGAACACCGTGCTGCCAGCTGAAACACATTAAGTTCGTGGAATTAATACAAGGTGTAATTGAAAAGTAAAAAGAAAACCTCATCATAAATAAAAATAAAACAAACTTTTTACATTTTTTTTGTTTTTGTAAAAAGTTTTTATTTTTCACTTTTTAGTTGTGGTACCTACCCCACACAAATCCGAATACCACTACCTGCTATGTAAATAACAGTGAAGGAGTCAAACAGGATATCGTCTAGATAAACTAAGTGGGTAAAATACGTAATATTGAAGCTAACTCAAAAATTACGCAAGCAAAGTTATATGGGACCACCTCGGAAGCATGACCTACCAAACAAAAAAAGAATCATCAAAATCGATTCATAATTGGCGGAGTAAACGCGTAACAAACATACAAAAAAAAAACTTACAGACGAATTGAGAACATCCTCCTTTTTGAAGAAGTCGGTTAAAAAAAATGGGTCTTTTCACCGTTTAAGAACTTCAGTATAAAATTACTGACGTTATTGCAATGGTCATGCGTCTTATGGTCCATAATGAATATGCTTTATTTTAACTAAATTAGTTTTGAATATTGAAAATGAGATATTGTCATGGTGTACTAACAAATGTTTCGTCCATACGGGTAATTCGTAAAGTTAATCGTTGAATAACGTAAACGGGACGGGCATGGAGGGATAGCTGTGCCAAAGCAATCGACAGTTTGAGAAGAAGAGGCTAATCGTTGTAGGTACGTCTTGCTGGTCGAATTTCGCTACCCGTGACTGAAGCGGCCGCGGCTTCTCCAGCAGTCTCGTGTATGTCAATCAAATGAAAAAAATACAGTTCACTATGAACTCGCAGCAAGTGCTCAGTCATTACTGCTTCAAACAGTATGTATATTGTATGATCGATTCAACAATATCAACAGACTTAAGGCTACCATAAGGCCTTTTTCATAGATCGGTCCCGTATAAAAAGCATCATTAAAATAACACACAAAGCTCGTTATTTAACGAAGGAAATGAACTAGTCTCAAATGGGAGTTCCACAGTTACGGACGCATCAACGGACTTTGTAATGGAACGAAAGTGGGCCGGCTTGGACTGTGGGACAATGCATTTCCCACGTGCCGCGACGGAACCGGAACGCATTGTAGGACCGCGACACACGCGGAAGTTTCCTACCCTATTGTACTAAAAAGTACCTACCACGCTTTATATTCCAAGCCGATACGTTTTATGTGTTTTTCTACCTTTTTAGGATTCCGTACCCAAAGGGTAAAACGGGACCCTATTGCTAAGACTATGTCTGTCTGTCCGTCTGTCACCAGGCTGTATCTCATTAACCGTGATAGTTAGAGAGTTATTTTATTTTTTCACAGATGATTTATTTCTGTTGCCGTCACAATCACTAAAAAATAGAATAAATAAATATTTAAGGGGCCTGCCATACATCAAACGTGTTTTTTTTCCGTTTTTATAGATAATGGTACGGAACCCTACGTGCGCGAGTCCGACTCGCATTTGGCCGGTTTTTTATTCAAAAGGCTAAGGGTTTTATTTATAAACGTTGTGTATGATGAAAGTTAAGAGACGTTTAAACGTCAAAAATATATGATTAAACAGTTGCTAATCATTACATAACTTTAAGCAACGTATATAAGGGGTAGGTGACGCATCATTCATTCAGTGCGTGAAAGTTGTGTAAGGAGAGATACCTATACTGGGTGTTAGGGTAGACACCGTTATCCTTGAAACTAGTGGTTTGGTGTCATCTATAATATACTTTTTCTATGGGACCAATCTTGAAATCGCGAAAAAAAAAACAAAAATCAGCTCTTCCATACATTTGTGTTCACTTAAATCGACAAAATGTATGGAACAGCTGATTTTTTTTTTTTGTGATTTCAAAGTTGGACCCTTTGAAAAAGTATATTATAAATGATACCAAACCACTAGTTTCAAGGATAACGGTGTCTACCCTAACACCCAGTATAGGATTTTTATTGTTAGAGCATTTATATTATTGTTGGACCACAGACAGGCTACAAAATAATAAAACCTAAATGGGCTGGAACAAGCTATATGTACATACAATAATGTATTACAATGATGTTTTAGAAATGTCAAAATACACTTACGATCTGTGTGGCATATCCTCCATAACCCGGACACGGTTTGCTTTGCAACTAGGTCATGTCTCCCGGTGCCGTTGTACAAAGGGTTCAGCATATTCTCCTGCGTGTGAAGCCAGTTGTTGGTCGATACTGCTACTAGAACTGCGACCACAGCTGTCCCAGCTGACAAAGGCGTCAGTAACCAGAGGCACGCTACTGAAGAATCGATTTGAGCCACTAAGGTTGGTGACGGAGGAGACGGCCTGAAAATTACCAGAAATTTATGTGAACGATTTGTAAGGCATTTTCATCCGCGGGCACAGCTAGTAACATATAGAATTTTGGTATCATGATGATACCAAAATTCTATAAATTATAGTTAAGTACTTGTTTTTGTCTTTTCTGTTATGCGTTTTTGCAGTCGGGTTTTTTTTATTTTTTTAATTTTTCGTTTTTTATCATTTCTCATTTATTTATTTATTCATTATTCATACAAATTACATATAAACATACAATTTGTATATTTTTTTTTGTTTTCAACTTTTAATACCCTGCTCTCAAATTTTGATAGGTACCCCACTCAATAGGTTTGGGAGTTTTCTTTTTTTTAACACATCCATTTTGGCGCCAAACACATCATTCAGCCATTTTAATTTCTTAACATTTTGATATACCCAGTGACACTCGCACAATAAAAAAAAATCTAACGATATAACCCTCCTTTTTTGACTTCGCCGCAGTCTAGTACAAATAAAATAGTTTTAGGCTTAGGCTCAATTCAAACTGGCAGCTACAGCTGGCAGCGAAAGTTTCAGTGTAAAATAATTTTCAAATTTTATATACATTTATACTAGAATAGTATCACTGCACACAAGAAAAAGAAAGAAAAAGCGTTTATTTGCGGTAAACGTGACGCAACCAAAGAACACAAACAGAAAAAAGAACAAATTCGGGGGAAATATGCATCACATCCATGCAAAACGTCGGACATCATCGCTTAGCATAATGCTGCGACCCTATGCGAGACAGCAACCAACCACACATCAATGACAAAATGGTAAGTGTGAAATAATTAATTGATATTAGATTGGTTTTGGTAGAAACATTACCAAAAGAAAAGTAAGTACATAATTATAATAAAAGAGCGCAATAGTAGATTATTTACTAAGAGGATTAGGAACAAATAAATACATTATTGACCAGCGGGTTATAGATTCAGTACAAAATTAGGTATTACTCGGGTAGACCTAGGGATATTATGACTTACTATAAGCATGACATTTATATTGACATTACCGTGCAGATGGTGTGAAAAGTAGTTTGTTACCTGGGCGGGCGGCGGCTGGCGATGGCGCCGCTGAGCGTGGGCGCAGGCTGCGCACGTGCGCCGCGAGGTAGCGAGGCGTGCACGCACTGCGCACCGCCTGCCCACATTCCTCCCTTCCGCTTCACTGGAATACATATCGAAATTTTATATCAGTTACTTGATGTATTACGAGATTCTGAGTTCAAATCCAGGAAAGTACCAATGTGACATTTTCAATACATATGTACTTTTTGAATTTATATTGGACTTGGATTACATTGGTGAAGGATAAACATGGTGAAGAAACCTGGACTTATAGTTAATATAGGTCTGACATCACCAACCTTAAATCTTGAGCAAGCGTGGTTTACAAAGAAGGCACGAGCATTGATGCCTTCTCTGTATGAGTAGAGGCCATTGCCCTTCAGTGAGACAATAAGGCTAAGCGTATGCTGAGATGCAGGTGACGCAGGTCCACGCAGCGCAGGGTAGAGCAGCTTTTGTAATGCATGAATGAACGTACTGACAGCTGGTCGTCACTTGTTTTTCCGACGCAGGTAATAACGCAGCACAGCACATCACGCGTCACTTCTGTGCCGTCTCTACAACTAGACGCAGAGCAGGACAGACACATGTCTGCGTGGACCTGAGTCACCTGAGTCTCAGCATACGCTTAGCCTAATAGGCTTTTAGCGGTATGAGGAACAGGGTGCAAAGTTCACTCATCCACCATAGAAAAGGGAGGATCCTTCGACCAGACTGGTGTTGTGTCTGGCGACTACCCAACGATTGATGTTGGACTCTTGTATATATGTCCATCGCGCGGTAAACTCTAATTGCGCGATGCAGGATTTATGTGATGTCAGGGTTTTTGTTTGACGTCAGGTCTTTGATGCGTAGTTCGCATGTGGCGATGTAGATGCCGCCAAAGGCTGGTTAAGTGTTACAAAAAAATTCTTCCACAAGTGTGTCTTTTCTAACCAATCCTGTGGTTACCGGTATCCAGACCCTTTTGTTATTGAGTACCTAAACAGAATTCTAAAACATTGTATCAGGTGGTTATTGAAATTGAAATTCAATTCAAAATAAAAAAAATTGTAGTTTCCGAAGATTTCTTGTAGCGACATCAGCACAATTCGTTCCTAGACGAACACTAAGCCCGCAATGTCAATAATGTTTTATGTAATATGGGGCTAAGTTAAGCTACGCTTGCTGAGGTCGGTCCGTGGATGCCATTACACATCGAGAACCCTACGTGCCTCTAAAAGCACGTTAAACCAATCGTGGCTGTCATTTGTAGATCTTTGACAGTCGTTACGGGTAGTCAGAAGTCCGAAGGTCTGACAACCAGTCTTACTAAGGGGTATATCCCAGTAACTAGGTCGTGGACGTCAGATATGCAGTCGCTCCATACAAAATACTGGTATTCAGTTGCATCCGGATAGACTGGGGAAAGGCAGATGATTAGCAGCACAATTCTTTCCTGGACCAACGCTAAACCCGGAATGTTAATAATGTCAATAAAATTCAATTATATCCCTCCGTCCAAATTTATGTTGCATTTGGATCTTTTGGATCGACCCAATTTCTTGCTATTACTATGTTTTACTGTTATGATTTTCGGTTAATCCATTTTCCTTCGTTTTTTAGGGTTCATTACGACCCGCGCGCTTGTCGCTTGACCCAAATCGCATGGCAAGTCGCATCCAAAATTAATAGGTACCTACCTATTTTGGTAGGGTTGGCACAGGAGGATAATTAAGAGCGGGTAGGACCCAAAATTGCCTGTCTTCAATTTTATTTATCATGAAATTAATAAGACTTAGGTATAAAATAAAAATAGTATGAGTAACTGCATGTATTTCCAAAATTTTTGTGGAACAGAAACTAAAAATATTAAAATTTTCTCGATCAAAAAATATCACTAAGTTACCTCAAATTTTCACGTATTTTCGATTTGTACTTAATATGCTAATGCCTAATAAGATAAAAATTGGATGATTATTTGTATTAAAACAAGGCAAAAAAAATTGTGTAGGCTTTTTTTTTATTCGTTTTATTTTTGGTTTTATTACGAATCCAAGCTTGTAGGACTTACGACGTTCTTAGTTCGTGGAAGAAGCCATCTTCCGTCGCACATTGCAGGAATTTCAAGCATATTTTTGTTTCACAAATCAGTCAGCGTCGCTCTGTTGAGACGAGAGGATTGCGCTCAAATTTTTAGCTGCGCCGATATATTATTTATTTTCGTAAATAATATTTTCGTAATTTATCACATTCCACAAAAGAAACTGAGACATAGAAAACATGAAAAAAACACTAAAACCACTTCCAAAACGAATATTAAAAGTGTTATGAATTGATAAATAAATACATTCCGAGGCTAAATAAACATATAAAATTCAATGTTGATATTTGAAAACTCAAGATGACATCCATTTTATTTGACAGAATTTTGACTAATAAAGTAGGTACAACCAAAGAGTAAATTTTTATATAGGGTACCACTAGCGCCATTGCTCTGTATTGCGGTGAATTTTCTTGCGGAGAAAAACAACATAGCCTATTCCACGTTCATCAAGTTCGCACTGGAGATTTAAAATCTTATTACGATTTACTTAGGATCCAAATTCTTTTACCCCTTTTTTTGACAAACTTCTTGTAAGGTGACCCTTAGACGAACATTTCGAGCGACTTTTGACCGTCCCCTAAATAAAACTTGTTACTTGTTTAGAATAAAAAAGGTAGGTTTTTGAATGAATGAATGAATGAATGAAATGCACCGACACCAGCGTGGCTTAACCAGACTCGATAAATCGAATGAACCCCAGGATTTGCACTAGCCCCTGGAGCCTCATGGTTCATGGGGCTACAGAGGCATTGCATATCAAAGAGTAGACTGGAATAGGTAATGGATTTGTGTCGATAAATGTACTTACGCACACCGTTTGTGCACGGGACTTGAAATTTTTCATAAGGACTCTTGTTGGAAATTGTTGCGGAAATTGTTCTCATGACTAGCCCCCTTTTTATGATGGGGATGAGTAACGGTTGTGACGGATTTAAAATTCACAATGATTGTATGGGAATGTCGGCATCGCTGAAAGAATAAAAGTTATCGAACTATCGAACTTTTACGGTAACGTTACAAATTAAAAATCCGGAGTCACATGGGGCCATAAATCGAACAGATTACGTATGACTCCGGATTTTTAATTTGTCTGTCTGTGATGTCTTGTTTATATCTCTTTAGTTGACTTATTTGTCGTAGTTGCGTTTTAGTTTTTACCCGACTACGGCGAAGCAAAAAGGAGGGTTATGATTTTGACCGGTTTGTATGTATTTATGTATGTACTAGCTGCACCCCGCGGTTTCACCCGCGTAAGTCTCGATCCCGTGGGAATATCGGGATAAAAAGTATCCTATGTGTTAATCCAGGTTATAAACTATCTGTTTGCCAAATCCATTTAGCCGTTTTTGCATAATTGAGTAACAAACATCCAAACACCCAAACTTTCACATTTATAATATTAGTAGGATGTATGTATGTTAATCTGTTCCCTCATATCTTCTAAACGACTCATCACGCCCTCTAAATGACATATCATGAAAAACAAAATATATTTTTTAATCGTACCATGTTGGATAGCAAATGAAAGGCTTTTAATTAGCACATTTCAAAAATATATATTACAAACCCGAAAAAAAAAATACCAGCGGACAATCAAGACGTTTCCTACGATGTCTCGTTTTTCAAACTTTGATGAAGAGTTTAGAAAATATGAGGGAACAGATGAACATACATACCGGTCAAAATCATAACCCTTCATTTTGGTTGCCGTAGTCGGGTAATAAAAGAATTGAAATCTAAATAAGTGCAAAATTCTATAGATTTGAAAAAAAGCCTAAAGAGTTAATGTAACTGGACATGTTTTCAAAGCTGCAATATCAACAGTTACAAACAGGAACCCCAATAAACTTTCTACTAAGGGACTAGCTGTAACAAGCGCCCGAGTCGCGCGATTTATACACTGCGTTTCGGGCGCTCAATAAAATTGTATGAATTCCTATGTAACGAATTATATCAAGCGTTGCCGTCCAAGCGAGCGCCCATGCCGGGCGCCCTTAGGCCTCATTTATGGAGACGCGGGGCTTGGCCCGTCGCGTGCAGCGTGGCGTTTCGCGGCGCGTCTGACATTTTTCGGTTTACGGTGCGGCGGCGCGTGAAGCGGCTTATCACTTATCATGGCACGCGTAAATACAAACGTATGGCAAAACACGATGTTGTTCATAGAGGTGCGTTTTGCGGCAAAAACAAATGTATAGAAATGTCAGCATGCCACGCGAACCGCGGCAGGCGGGGCGATCGGCGAATTTTGCCGAGCGAATCGCACAGGCGGTAAAAACAAATGCGAATCAGTATGGCGCATGTAGGGCTGCCAACTTTTTTTACAAGAAATAATGTACGAAAGTATTTTTTTTTTTTAATGTTTTAAATAGGTTCATTATTTTTTAGTACTCCTCGCACATGTTATAAATGTATCATCATTGAGGCTTCGTAAGGCTCATCACATTTCCATGTAAAATTAAAGTAAATGAGGAGCTAATTTTTTATTAACTTCGTTGTAGCTCTAATTCTGTCGTCCCGCCATTTTTTACAGCCTATTTTTGTTTCACCATTTAGTTCGTTTTTTAATCTCGTAGACTATTTTGACATTTCAAATTATTGTTGTTTGTTTTTTCAATTTGGAGTTTGACATTTGCACCTGTCAAATTAGTCTACGGGATTAAAAAATGAACTTTAAACTTAGGGGTTTTTGTAAGAGAAGATGAAGGTGAATGTGAATCGTTTTCATTTTCTATTTTTGTGCACTAACTAACTAACAAAGTAATCACAATTATGATAATAGGTTGAGTTGGAAAACTTGGAAACTAACAAAACGAAGGCAAAGGCCCGAAAAAAGATTATGTTATCCGCGCGTATTTGAGTCGGTACCGTCGCCGTCGGCAGACTGTCAGACGGACGGTGACCTCTTGCCGACAATTTGACAGAGTACTTTCTAAATCCACCGCTAGCATTTATTTTCTTAAACAGATTCTATTAATGGTTCTGGTTAAACAGATTCTATTAATGGTTCTGGATACACGCGAAAAAAGTATTTTTGAATAGTTTATTTTTATTGAATAGTAAAAAGTATTTTAAGTTGAAATAAAGTATAATACTGTTTTTAACGGTATGGTTGGCAGCCCTAGGCGCATGCTACGCCCACGGATAGTATAGAAGCCAGGAACTTGAAACTTTACTCAAAATAGGGGAATGAGGTATGATAACGTTACATAATACGTTAGGTACAGTTACAGTAACCATTTACGAACCCATTTCTTGGCAATATTACGAAAATCTATCGGAACGACATCAACTATTAATTTAGTTACGATCCGGGTGGAACAGTAGAAATTATCGATACTGGAACGGATTGTAATGGTATTTTAACGTTATTTGATAACGTTTCAAGTCCCTGATAGAAGCCCAACGAAGTTCTTCTTGTGAAATTCTATACCCCGACTTTTATTTAAATAATGAACTACACAATCTCTTCCAAATATTGAACCAAAAAACCTACCCTCCAAGCAATATCGAGATAACTTAGATAAAGACATTTTGCTCTCGGTCTATAATAATCGCGGTGGCGAACGCTCTTCCTGTAGCTTGCATTCTGTGCCGCTTGTTTTGCCGCCCCGCTTGCCGCACCGCAATTCGCGCCGCCATTCGCGCTGCCTGTCCCGTGGCAAGGCGGTAAAGCAACAGAAATTGGTGGAACGATAGGTCACATACAATTATTGGAATAAATAGAAACTGGAATACGTAGTTCTGTTTTTTAAATAAAATGTTTTATTCGTTTTTCATGATGCGGATATTACGAAACTTTGATATTAAAAAAAAAAAAGTTACATGTCGTAGCAAAGCCGGAGTTGAACTCTCGTGCCAGAAATTATAGAAACTATCGATTACTTGAATAAAAACAGAATGAAACAAAAATCGGGTTCACACACTGTGCAAGGTCCTAAATAAAATTTGGTTACATTTAAATTTGAACTTTTTCACGTCAACATTGAGTTTCTAGTTCCAAAAACATGAATATGATCTATAGTTCTAAATTCAAGCTTTAGCAAAATAAACTACAGAAGATTGAAATTCGAATTCTATAAACGCCAGGCGAAAAGTTTCTGCTGGCGGGAAGACATTGTGTTTTGTTTTCGTCGTGTTTGATGAGAGGGGTAGGTAAGGGTTGCGCGGGTGAAATATGTTTTTTTTGCTGTCAAAACACGCACTCTTAACTTTAACGTCGGTAGGTATTACCTACCTACGTATTTCAAATCATAAAAACCAAACATGGCATGTTTTCAAATAGGCGTTACATGCGACGCGTACGCAGAGCCCTGAGCGATTCAACTAGCTGAGCCGGTATAAACCGGTTTCTCTTCGTCCGCGAAAAAGCCGCCAGTGGTACACACGTACCATATTCTTATAACAGTGTGCCTATTATAGCGTGGTTTTTGTATATTATAGCGTGGTTGTATCTTTATTCATGTGCGAGCAAGTGCAAGCGCACTTGTGAAATCGCGACTGGCATTCGATTGAAATACTCTGAGATTGTCGACGTATACGTTGAATGCGTGCGACATCTTTTCGCTAGTTGTGAATCGAATGTTTTGGAAGCCACCCTTCTGAGCAGCTATTTATTTTGTGCACGAACAGGTAGATACAACGTGTTTCAAACAAGATAACGTAATTTATGTCTCAACAAACAAACTTCAACGACTTTCAAGTCGCCCGCCCGAGCCCGACCGACCCTCCGTTTGAGCGAAACAATTCTTCAAAACGGTGTTTTTACCGAAATACTTATAAATAAGAGTTCGTGAATTTTAACATGAATCAATTAGCACTTCCAAAAATCTTTATCTTTTGTTCCACAAGTTTAGGAATAATTTAATATATAGAAGCCAAGTTTATCTAACGGAAAAGTTAACAAGAAGTAAATCTTTGTGACTATTACCAACCGGGGGGAGTTTCTTACCTTTTTGTCCGACTTGTGGGAAAGGGAGGGTAATGATTACACCTTCCAGGCATTGTTTTGTTTGCTGTTGTACTTGTTACTTTGTAGATATTGTGGTTGCTGTGTCGGCAGCGCGGTTTACTTATGGCCCTGATTTAGGTCCCGATTCGCAAACAGTGCGGTAGGCTCGGTTTTGGCGGACTGTATCTGGTAGCTAAATGAGCGTTGTGGATTATAATCGTACTAATATCACGCAACCGTTCTAATAAATACCATCTTGAATGTATGCAAGCTTAGTATTTTTTATTAAAATATGACTATTTCTAAAACTGATGCGGAATAGGTTCGCGTTTTTTGTGTTAATTTGACCTACTTTATTTTAACGTAGGGGGAATCAACTAAAGAGGTAGCATCAAAACAATAAATGTGTGACAAGACTTTTTTTTTCTATTGAAATTTTGCAATAGTTCATGCCTGTCTCTAACCTACCACTACAATAGTGGGTCGCGAATCATATTTTAATCAACATACAAACTGACACTGACCTGCAAATTGGAAAAAAACCTAAAATGTAAGAAATTTGAATTTCGCGGGTTACCTTAGCGCATCCCATTAGTCACGCATAACAGAGGCGCGGGCGCCCTCTTGACTGATTGCTGTTCGCCACGACGACTCTCATTCATTTTTACTTGAATCCTGATTTAATGGACATTATTTTTGTTCCCAATTGCTTAGGTTACTAAGAGGCAAAATGTTATATTTGATTCTTTTTTCTTTTAAAATATGACACTGAAGATAATTTGATGTCTTACCACCTCAAGCTCCTCCACAATCCTAGCTGTATAATTATTATTTATTAATATAAATGCGAAAGTGAGTTTGTTTGTTTATTTGTTTGTTACGCTTTCACGCTAAAACAGTTGAATGGATTTAGATGAAATTTGGCTTCTAGGCAGATCATGACCTGGACATGGACCACGGGATCGAGACTTACGCGGGTGAAACCACGGGGCACAACTAGTATTCAATAAATTCCTGTATTTTAAAAGGATAACAAATTTTAAGTAAAATCGTTCATATACGTAGGTATTCTAAATCTGTGGGAGGTATTTCCTACTTGCAATCTTCCAATACGTCAGTTAAATCTACGGCCTTGATGGCAAAAAGACGTACTGTGTTGGGTTATTTAGCGTGTTAATATTGTGTACTTTTTCTTGTCCTGAATGAGGTTTTCTAAGAATATTACAGGGACAAAATATTTAGCAATACATCTGTCTAGTTGACA
Source organism: Lithophane ornitopus (assembly GCA_948473465.1). NCBI lineage: Eukaryota > Metazoa > Arthropoda > Insecta > Lepidoptera > Noctuidae > Lithophane > Lithophane ornitopus. The sequence continues at coordinate 10,521,669 of OX419622.1, read as the reverse complement.
TACTGATGCCGCATATTAGCATGTTACAATGCCTGGGACGTTGTCACAAGGTCTTGCTTAAGTATAAGAAAGGAGAAATGGGTCTAATATGGCGCTAGGGCGTCAAGGTGAATGACCTAACATTCACCTTGACGAGAAAATCCAATAGGCTCAGTTTACATTGCAGCACAAGCGTCAATTTCACCTCGTTGCGCGAGAATGCTCGAGAATGGTCGCGACTGCGCCTTGATGAGGCTGTAGTAGGTGCTGGCGCTAGACTAGACGCTTTACGCCGCACTACGTACTCCTTCGCGCCACTTCCCGTTGATTTTCCCGACGTCGCGACGATAGTTGCGGGAATTCCCGAGAATGCCCGAGAATTCGCAAAAATAGATTGATAGGTTGATTTGGTTAATAGTAAAGCCAGAGGAAAGATTCGTTTTATTTATAATATTTGAAAGGATGGGAAAGGATGGAAATGGTCAACACTCGATCAATCTCCTATTATTGCGAGTCAAAATAAGCTCAGATTAAATATTGCAAAGAAGGAAAGAGAAAACGATATACCTACTAAAACGCAACCTACGGATGTATGGAATAGACTTTGATCGATGATTTCATGAATTTAGGCTGTATATGTTTTCGCTCCATTTATCTATACTTACTTACATTATGTTCGTGTCTGTCTGTGTGACCACGTTGTTCTTGTAAACCACGCAATAAGGTTTGATGCGGTTTTCGCCATCATTTAGATTATTTAGTCAAGATGGTTTATGAAGTGAATAAATTATTCATTCAAAATATAGCTCAGAAATCTCGATGTTTTGACATGTCGCCACATCAGACTGTAGACTGCCCATGCGGAGCACGACCGGGTTGCTAGTATTATTTAATATTCAGCTACGACAGGGGATCATGTAAAATTTAGTTTTTCATCTTTTATCACCATCATGATTGCAGCTTTAAGACGTGCACGACTGATAGACAAGTGCTTCTTCTAAGTATAGCCTCCTGCTCTTCTTCAATCCTTCAAACTGTTACAGGCGATATAGTCCCCACATATGAACAACATTTAGTACCGAATGCGACAAGATAAATAATTATGTAACCTAACTGAGTCACTGAGATGCCTATGTAAAAACGTCAAACCAATAGTTTATGACAGTTGCGTGCACAGATAACAATGTTGCTGCCGACTGAACGTAATGTTGCCATTTAAATGTGATATTTATGCAAAGATTTTGTATAAATATAAATTGTGTATTTATTTTATTTATTATTTCTTATTTTGCTTATTGTAGGTATTTCATTTTATGCTCCACCAAGGTTATCACGTCAACGCCGTTCTAGATGGAAAAAACTTTGCTCAAAGCTTAAACAAAACGCTGAAAAATCTGGAAGTCATGGGGAGGCCTTTGTCTAGCAGCGGGAGGATGCAACCTGCATGCTCCCGCCGACAGTCATCAGTAACCAACCGGTTCTGCCGATGTATTCTATAAAAATCTCACCGTAAAAACTTAGTTGAAGTGAGCTTGAAATGAGCTGTCATTCCATCTGATGCTAGGGATTGAAACTATTGACAGCTCACTTCATCTAAGTTTTCACAGTGAGCACAGAATGGATCGACTTTTCTGTAAAAATCTCATCGTGAAAACTTAGTCGCAATGACCTGTCAATATTGTCTCTAGCTAGTGGAATGACGGCTCTCTTCACCTACGTTTTCACGGTGACCGCCTGATGGGAAATTATTGACAACACACGGTGAGATTGAAGAATGTTGCGATTAGGGATGTTGCGGACATCCGCATCCGCATCCGCAACCGCGGCGCTTCAGCATCGATTTGGACATTCGCATCCGTATCCGCATCCGCAATAATGAATGCAGATGTTTATGCGGATGCGGATGTAGCACAGGTCGCGACAAGAAAGATAATGGGCGGGGCCAGCGGCTGGCGCGTGCTGTATGCGAACGAAACCTTCGCTCCTATTGGTCAATGAGCACTTCTCATTGACCAATAGCACGCAGATTTTTATCGACACCACCAGCCAGTTTTCCTAGCGAACAATTTGTTCAATAGCGCGGGTTTAATAATAGGTCTTTACCTATGAAATTGCCGTTTTGTATGAAAAAATTTAAACGAATTTTTTTCATGAATTTTTTATTTGTATTAATCGAAGTAAAAGATGGCAAAGATGCATTGATTGCATGGGTGACCATGCAATCAATGCATCTTTGCCATCGCAGTGGCAGTTTATTGATGCCCTTCTTAAAGAAATCAGCTGGACGGGAGGCAACAAATTCTTCAAAGGCATTTTGTACTGCCTCTCGGGTATTGAATTTTTTTCCCGCCAAGAAGTTATCCAAATTCTGGAAAAAGTAGTAATCTGTAGGCGCAAGGTCTGGTGAGTAGGGCGGATGACGGAGAGCTTCCAACCCCAGTTCTTGCAACTTGGAGACCGTCTGCTGTGCAGTATGAGGTCGCGCGTTGTCGTGCAGGAGCAGCGGAGACGAGCGGTTGACCAATGCTGGTTGGAGATGCGCCAGCTTCTCCATCATTGTGTTCAGTTCTTCACAGTACACATCTGCAGTAATGCTCACCCCGTTTGGTAAGAAGCTGTGATGAATCACACCGGCGCTAGACCACCAAACAGTGACCATCACTTTTCTAGGGGTAAGTTTTCGTTTAGGGCATTGTTTAGGTGCTGAACCGGGATCCAACCAACTTGCTGAGCGCTTGCGGTTATCAAACAGAATCCATTTTTCATCGCAGGTAACAATGCGGTTCAAAATTCCTTCATTTGTGTGTCTGTTGAGCAGTGCAAGGCACGTCTCGACGCGTACTTCGCGCTGGCGATCATTGAGTTCGTGGGGCACCCATTTGTCAAGCTTTTTTACCTTGCCAATTTGACGCAAATGGACCAATATTGTTTTGACGCTAACGTCGAAAGCTGCTGCTAATTCAGCCGTAGATTGTGTATCATCAGCTTCCACAATCGCCTTTAATTCGTCATTGTCGACCAGTCTTCGGACGACCGCGAGGTTCATTTTTCAGGTCGAAATTTCCAGAACGGAAGCGAGCAAACCAATAACAGGTGGTGCGTTGGTTTGTAGTGTTAGCTCCGTAAACGTCGTTGATGTTGCGTGCCGCTTGTGCCGCGTTGCTGCCACGACGGTACTCATATTCCATAATTACTCGAATTTTTAACGTATCCATGATGACGAAAAAGATTGAAATGCGATGAAAATGTAACACTAATCAATAAAGAAATGACTACTTTTGGAAAAAAAAATCCATGTTTTTAAAATAAAATTAATTTGAAATTAGAATTCTTAGCCAAACAAAAATTATTTTGATTTGAAATGGCCAGTACTGCAGAACGGCAATTTCATAGGTAAAGACCTAATATAATATGAACCTCTGCGTAACTTTTCTTTCTTTCTAACAGACTTGACTCCGAAAAGGCGGCAATATTACTTTTTATTAAATACAAGCTTCCGCCCGCGGCTTCTCCCACGTGGTATGTCGATAAAAAAAAGTAGCCTATGTCCTTTCTCAGGCTCTAGACTATCTGTGTACTAAATTTCATTTAAATCGGTTCAGTAGTTTTGGCGTGAAAGCGCGACAGACCGACAGACAGAGTTACTTTCGCATTTATAATATTACTAACTTACTAATGTAATAAAAAAATACTACCTATCTTTTTTTTTATTACTCCACCCACACATATAAAAAAATATTTATAAAATATCTAAACATCCGCATCCGCATTCGCGGATGTGAGCCTCCAAATATCCGCATCCGCATCCGCATCCGCGGATGTGAAAAAATCTGCATCCGCAACATCCCTGGTTGCGATGTTTACAGAAAAGATCGACAGTTTTGTATGTGAACTTAGTATTTAACACTTAATAAAAGTCTTCTTCTTCTTACCATAGTTCTTCTTACCGAGTGGGCACAGAATTTGGCTACGAGTTTGCTATTAACTATGCAAGATATCAGAGCTTTCAAAGTCAAAGGGTAAAATCGACAAAAACTTGTTAGTGCCTGAAGTCCCAACTTGGCAGAGAGATGAAGTGCTAGTGCGAAACTTGTGCATTGTGAAAGTTTGCGTCAACGTTTTAAGCTGCAGGTAGGTATTTACTAACTCAGCTTAAGGTAGCTTAAGATGAGGCACCTCTGCGTAGATGACATTTGCAGCTATGTCACATTCTGCTTAATAATTCGTTCGGATAACATCTCTCCGTGAAAACATAATTATGTGAAGTGAGCTGTCATACCACCTGATGATAAGGATTGACATTGTTGACAGCTCACTTCACCTAAGTTTTCACCATGAGATTTTCACAGAATAATGCGGCTGAACAAGAAGTTTTTATACCTACCGCGCTTACAGTGGAAATTAGCTTTTTAAAACCCTGAGTGGTTACCGTCGAGGGGAATGCGCGCCTAATAGTAGGTATTGTAGTAGGCAAGTTACGACATCTTACATTAGCACTAGTACAAGTTAAGTGGTCCTAAAATGTTTATAGCCAAGATGTTACATATAAATTGTGAGAAACGATGAAGCAACAGTGTAGACGATGTTATTGTATGGTGAGTAATTGTAGGGCAATGCTTTGAGAAAGTGCTAGTGAAACGTTATGACCTTTTACCAGCAGAGATTTATATTAGCTGTTTTTGTTGTTTTACTATGCTAAATAATTCCATCCCGTTTTGGTGTCTATAAAACCTAACCGAATAAACTCGGAAGACGTCTTTTAGCTATTATCCTAAAATTCTAAATCAGCCCTATTTTAATTAGGTAGGTACGAACCAGTAATTGGTGCGTCTGAAAAAACGTGCACCTATACACTTGTCAGAAGCGATATAACATTATTAAGATCATCAGCACCAGAACGGCATCAACTCGCCTCATCGGTTCGTCGTCAACTACGCGTCAACCCAAAGTAGGAAATAATAAATCTTTTATTTCAAACAGTATTAAAGTCCATATTATCATAAATTATTAGTTTTAAGTTTGTATTCTAAAAGAGACCATTACGTCTGAGTTTATTCGGCATTTCTTCTTAGGGGTCAGCCAGCGTCATCTAGTTTTAAAATATCACGTGAGACCGTAGATCTTTTAAATCTACTTACAAATAAAGTAATAAAAACTAAAACCCAACTACGACTAAAAAGGTATAAACAAGACACCACAGACAGACAAATTAAAAAGCTGTCAGCTGTCGCAGAAGTCAGCGTGTTAGGGCATAAATCGAACAGATTACGTGTGACACCGGATTTTTAATTTGTCTGTCTGTGGTGTCTTGTTTATACCTTTTTAGTCGTAGTTGGGTTTTAGTTTTTATTACTTTAATTTTTTTTTTTTTTTTTGGGTTATATTATATATTTGAAATGTGCTCATTAAGCCCTTTCATTTGATACCCAACATGGTACGATTAAACAAAAAAAAATGTTTAGTTCCTGACCTCTAGAGAGCGCCATTTAATGTGACGTCACATAGCCTATAACCAGCGGACAATCAAGACGCTTCCAACGATACCTCATTTGTCAAATTGTGATGAGGGGTTTGGAAGATATGAGGGAACAGATGAACATTCATACATACATACATACCGGTCAAAATCATAACCCTCCTTTTTTCTTCTCAATCTCATTTAATGAGCTAAAGGCACTATTTTAAACTTACCTACAATAATGTAATCGGCAAAACCCTTTCATAGCTCACGATTGCTTTACGAAAGAAGAATAAAACAGTTCTTGTCTAAGCGATCCACGAAAGCTGAAAAGCACCAGTTACTTAATAAAAGATCTCCCTTGGGGAGTGAAGCAAACGGGTCAGTAAGATAGACGGTATCATCATCGTAGTAGAAAAAACCTCGTAAAATGTAGGAGGGGCTACATTAAATAAATTGCTAGCCACCCGTGGTGACATCTGCGTCAAGTCACTAAATGCTAACTGGTACAGTCAGCCTTAAAATAATATAGGCTTTTTAACCCATAGAACCATTAAAACAATATTGGGTGTGTACCTACCGTGATTCTAGACTGGAGAAATCAATTACTATAAACATAACCGTGACTCGAATATTATTAGTTTTTACGACTTGACAAAACATAGAGATTTCATAGTCATATGTAACTTTAATATTTACGTTTTATACACATAAACCTTCCGGAATAAATTCTCTATACGATGATGAAAACTTTATCAAAATCTGTCGCGTGGTTTAGAAGTACAACGTGGACATACAGACAAACACGAAAAGCGACTTTGATTTATAATGTGTGTAGATAGTTAAATATAGTTACTTAGATTATTCCTCTAGAGTCTAGAGGAAGTCTAGAGGAAGTTTAGAGTCTGGACTTCCTAATTCGTACACACGTTCATCTAACCGACTATACCTGCATTTGGTTGTTCGCATTTCTACACATGCATTCATAGTATCAAATACGCAAACATTATTTTTTGTTTTTTATTTGGTTAATACAAAATCAAATACAAAAACCCTGTAAGTAATTAATGTATAAATAAAATAAAATAAAAATATTTGCCTTGCTTAAGCATCGAAACAGAGATAAATCTTCAGTAATAATTTCATTTTTCTGAGCTCAGATTATCTATAAGTAATAGGTATAAACTGTGGACATTTAAAAGCTTTTGTCATAATGATGCTGAGATTACTCAGACTAATTGCTTGCTATGAGTGAATGACTACTACTTGGCACACAGAAATAAATATAGGCATGTACCTCCTCCTTTTTTCGGCTATTTCATTTCAACAGAATATTTTTCTTGAATAACAACGCGGAAACAAACATTAAAATCACAACAGGGAAACCATAATAGGGCATCATTGCCAGCGTCAACCAAACGACTTTCATAACTTTTATAAGTTGTGTCTCTTCTGAGACAACTTAGATGATTTCAGGGAGATCGCGTCCAGCGTGATTGTATATAACAGCGACCGGCCCCATGCTTCGCACGGTTTTTACGCTTTACAAAACATCCGAGATTTCATTATTTTAGTAATGTTTCATTTATATTAATGTAATAATATTAATATACACATAAACCATCCGGAAAAAATTATCACACAAAAAGCGACTTTTATTCATTATAATTATGTAGATATAGATATTGTGATGTGTCCGCTGCTAAAACACTTAATTTTCTGATAAAAATGGACACAAAAAATGCTTTTACAAAGAAGCTTATTTCACGGTAATTCTCGCCCATACAAATGTCACAAGCTATATTTTTTTAATAACTTATTTCTGGAACATTTTAAGCTTAGTACGTATGAAAAATAATTAAAGATTACAGGAAAACCTATAAGAAGTCTATGGCCTTAAAATAACATGGTAAATCTCTCAATATTTTGCTTACGAACTTAGATTTGCAGTTGGAATGTATGGGAGAACATGTTTTTCAATTACAATGTTAAGTTTGTTCTTGGGATAAATTAATCTCAACTACGGTTGTGCGTAAAACTATTCTTATACCTACATAACTATTCACTAAATAAGCCTTTTTGAAATGTCGCATTGCATATTTTGATGTTGTGGGCAAGAACGTTGCGCATTTGTGTCTCAACTTTGTTTTCAATGGATACGTACGCGGCATTACATGCACATTGTAAGGCTGAGAACTCAAGAAGCGATATTATGGTTGCGGAACTGTTGCTTTGTTATAAAACATTTTCTTCACTAAACCGCAGTTTTGTGTTTAGTTGGTTACCGCAGCCCGTTGTTGTGGGAATGCCCACAAACATGGCGGGAGATGATCGCAAGGCTATCCTTGACCGGCTCGCGATCTATGACCGCGAGAACGCTAACGCAAAAACTACCCAAGCAAAGTTAATGAAATTTATATGTGACAACCGCGCAAACTTCCCCTCCCAATGAATTTCCAAAAATATCGATAGACATATACAAAAAAAACAAACGCTACGAACCTCCTCCTTTTTGGAAGTCGGCTAACAAACGCACTCGCTGCGGTCATAATTCACGTTGCAATTATTTGCTACTTGCTTGCGGGAAACTTTTTAACCCGCACCTTTAGTCTAAGAACTCACGGAGCGATATTTACCTGCGCCCGCTGTGTTATTAGGACCTTGACAGCAATATAAGAAATAAACCTATAAAGACTATTTAATTTTAGTTATGGGCTATAGAATTACTCATTTTCCAAAAATAATGTTTGCAGATCTCCAAATTAACTTACGATACGTACCCATCAACCTTACTATATTAGTATAACCTCGGGGTATCAGTAACACGTCCCCGTCAATATTGCTTTTATTATGATACATTATTGTGGTAGATAGACAATTAGTTTATCTATTATGTTCATATGGCCTGTCTATACAAGTAAGCTGTCTCGATATTGACAGGTTGCTTAGAGTATTATAAATCTATATATATAACTAGCTGCCCCGACAGACGTTGTCCTGTCCAAACAATAATTCATACAAAATGTATTGTATTTTCAAACTATCCAGGGACCCACCCAAATATACACGAAAAATTTCATCCAAATCGGTCTAGCCGTTCAGGAGGAGTTAGGTGACTAGCACACGTACGGAAGAATTATATATTCCTGCTTCGCACGGTTTAATTTACGACTTGACAAAACATCGAAATTTTTTAATTATAATTATGTAACTTTAATGTTAACGTATACCTACAGTGTGATGTAACTGATATTTTGTACGTTTCGCATTGTGAAACAGAACAGATTTGATGTCCAATACAAGGAAAATGATTGCTATCAGTGACTTATGGCTCCCTTCCTATTATAAACATTAAACATCGGACGAAACGTTTGTGAACTAAACACTTCTGCTTACCGCTTCGAGGAATACAGCCGAAATGTTTCTAAGGACTAGGTATATACTATACTATATGTACTGTAATTCATTGGTTCTGACCCTTCTTAACTCTATCTATCTTTTCGTTCTAGCACCTCGCTCCTGCTTCGCACGGTTTAATTTACGACTTGACAAAACATCGAGATTTTTTAGTTATAATTATGTAACTTTAATATTAACGTATTATAGGAAAAACTTCCGGAATAAATTCTCTAAACGATGGTGAAAACCTCATCAAAATCTGTTGCGTGGTTTAAAAGAACAACGCTGACATACAGATAAACACGAAAAGAGACTTTAATTTAAAATAAATGTATAGATATAGATATTGGCACACCGAATCCTAATATTTTTAATAGAAAACACCGTTAGGTCTTAACTTTAGGTAAGTATGCCTCTATAGCAGCTTGCATTTTGCTCAAATTGTCAATTTTCTCGCTCATTAATGGAAAAAAAAGGTAGGATAAATCAGAATTAATCGAAACCCATTGAGTCGAAAATGTGTGACACTTAGGGTTCGGGATCGGCTAGTGAACAGCAGTCACCGAAGTTACAGAGCCGACCGACGACTCCACCTTCACCCAGCTCTAAGCGAGGCGCGACGGCTAGCTTGCGGCTAGCCGTCACGCGCGGCGTCGCCTCGGAGATGATGAGCCGATCTGCGGTTACGTGCTTACGTGGGGTTAACGCCTGGTTGATGACGGCCTCATGGGGTGATGCCGAACCCGCGCACTGCTTATAGGTACGCGCGGGTTGTCTTTTAGTAGCAATATGGAGAAAAGACTGAAGCACAACTCTTATTTCGATTCCACCCTACTGATGAACAATGTGAAAATGCCACTAGTCTCCTCAGATCTCCATCTCTATAGAATATTGTCCTAAAAGACACTTCAGGGACAAAGGAAAGGACAATCGGAAACTCATATTATTTTTGTTTGTACATAACCAGTAAGGCGATTAACGTTAAGTTGGATCGACGCTCTATACGCTGCCCTAAGCAAACGAGACCCACCCTTTTAGGATATCATAGTAACTATTATTGCCTCTTTTATTTTGCTGGGTAAGACGTTGTTCATTATAATGTGTGTGCTTTGCCATAATCGTCATGGAGGGTCGTGTAAGTTAATGGTCGATTGGATATGCTCGGTTCGATTATGAAATGTTTTCCTGTGCCAGCTTTGTTTTTCCATGTCAGCTTTCGAATAATATTTTCTTATAGTTTTTTAATAATTTCTCTGAATACCTACCTAAAACATTTTTGATATCCTTTATAATATAATATTCAATGTTATTCTACGTAATGTTGAAAGGCTCTTTGTTTCGTAAACTCTTGTCACTTTCAGCGTTTGACTAAATCCCAAGACCTCAAAATATGAAATCTGAAGTCATCTTATTATACTAACAGCAAAATATTCAAGAGAAAGATATCTCCCAAGCCTTACCTTTGAATTTAAGAAAGTATTTAAAAACGAAAATTACTGCTTTAAGAATAGGCCTCATCCCGGTCCAAGCGCGCGTCTGGTCATTAAGATGAACTGTTAAAGTAGAAAACAAAGACGTATTACGTAAATTTACTATACCGTTTCAATTTTGTTAAGTGGTCTCTAAAGTCTACAGTGTAGTCGGCAAAATAAAACTTGAGCTATAAAAAGACAGCGTTTTGACCCTGTCTTAGCTGCCATCTTGATAGGAGATTAACAGCCATAATCAAGCAATTGGGTGAAGATTACAGCGATTTTTATGTCGCTATTGACGACGGCGCCTTGAGCGGACCCTTGAGCGCGTCATCAATCAACCTCGTCGGTTCAAACCCGTGCAATAACAATGACGAGCATGCTCGCGTAGAAAATCCCTCGGAAAATGAACGCGAGAGTAGGTAAGACGGTGCGTAATAAATGTAGATTTAATGCGTAAGCGATATCGACTCCCAATGACACCACGCGTCGTACGTACATAATTATTCATCGCTCAGACATTTAAACGGCAGGCGGTAGGTGAATTTCGGCTCATATTTACCGAGATTTTCTTTGAAAGATTTCAAGTATTTATTTTTCACAATTAATGCGTGGGCTAGCGATAAAATATTGCTAAACGTATACTGGCAGGCGGAAGAAACAATTAAACTTTATACAATGAGAGATTGTTTTTATTTTCTGACTAGAATTAAGCGACAAAAGACATCTTTTTTTTATAATAAATTGTTCCATGCGACAGCGATTACTTGAAGAAGACGGTATAAAATATAAGGCTTTTACTATAAAAATAGGCGTCCGCGACAATTATCGTTAATGGCTCCTCATTTTTTAAAAGCTCATTGTGCGGAAAATTTATTTGAAGCTTGATCGCTAAACGTAAAGAATATGCTATTCAGCTCTATATAATTAATAGTTCGGAAGCGTTATAAATTGGTTACGTAGTGACAGCGTACTGGGAGTCACAGTGTTGATAGGCCTCCGACAAGGTGGACTGAGTCTATATTATCCTGGCGAAAGTCGCGGGAATTTGCTACTTACGAAAAGCACAAAAGTATTATTTTAATCTTAGTTCGTGGGGGAAAGAGATGGAGCTATACGTCCTGTAGAGCTTCATCTCTTTCTTACACTAAAGTATTTAAATAATACTGTTGTAAGCGGTGATGGTAGGCTTCCAGGTCCGGTGTTTCAAAAGTTCAAAAGCTCATTTTATGTTCTAAAACTAGAAGTATTACTACGTGTATTGTTCCGTTTATATTATCTACCCGGCTGGTGTCCGCAACTAAACGTCCAAGCGCGTATTCTGCGTAACATTTCTACAAAAGGCAACTTTGCCGATGAGGATAATCAGTCAGAAAGTTGCTCCTATGTTTAGTCCTCAATTACTCATGTTAGCATGTTAGTGGAAAGCCAATCGAATCACATCGGTGATTGCTAAGCGTGGCGGTCATAATGCCAAATCGGATGAACAATACGACCACAAACTGAGAAGCTAGACTTCGTGAAAAGATATTAATGTTTTCATGCGTGTTATGTAATAATAGGTCTTTACCTATGAAATTGCCGTTTTGTATGAAAAAATTTAAACGAATTTTTTTCATGAATTTTTTATTTGTATTAATCGAAGTAATCACCCATGCAATCAATGCATCTTTGCCATCACAGTGGCAGTTTATTGATGCCCTTCTTAAAGAAATCAACTGGACGGGAGGCAACCAATTCTTCAAAGGCATTTTGTACTGCCTCTCGGGTATTGAATTTTTTTCCCGCCAAGAAGTTATCCAAATTCTGGAAAAAGTAGTAGTCTGTAGGCGCAAGGTCTGGTGAGTAGGGCGGATGACGGAGAGCTTCCAACCCCAGTTCTTGCAACTTGGAGACCGTCTGCTGTGCAGTATGAGGTCGCGCGTTGTCGTGCAGGAGCAGCGGAGACGAGCGATTAACCAATGCTGGTTGGAGATGCGCCAGCTTCTCCATCATTGTGTTCAGTTCTTCACAGTACACATCTGCAGTAATGCTCACCCCGTTTGGTAAGAAGCTGTGATGAATCACACCGGCGCTAGACCACCAAACAGTGACCATCACTTTTCTAGGGGTAAGTTTTCGTTTAGGGCATTGTTTAGGTGCTGAACCAGGATCCAACCAACTTGCTGAGCGCTTGCGGTTATCAAACAGAATCCATTTTTCATCGCAGGTAACAATGCGGTTCAAAATTCCTTCATTTGTGTGTCTGTTGAGCAGTGCAAGGCACGTCTCGACGCGTACTTCGCGCTGGCGATCATTGAGTTCGTGGGGCACCCATTTGTCAAGCTTTTTTACCTTGCCAATTTGACGCAAATGGACCAATATTGTTTTGACGCTAACGTCGAAAGCTGCTGCTAATTCAGCCGTAGATTGTGTATCATCAGCTTCCACAATCGCCTTTAATTCGTCATTGTCGACCAAAGTCTTCGGACGACCGCGAGGTTCATTTTTCATGTCGAAATTTCCAGAACGGAAGCGAGCAAACCAATAACAGGTGGTGCGTTGGTTTGTAGTGTTAGCTCCGTAAACGTCGTTGATGTTGCGTGCCGCTTGTGCCGCGTTGCTGCCACGACGGTACTCATATTCCATAATTACTCGATTTTTTAACGTATCCATGATGACGAAAAAGATTGAAATGCGATGAAAATGTAACACTAATCAATAAAGAAATGACTACTTTTGGAAAAAAAAATCCATGTTTTTAAAATAAAATTAATTTGAAATTAGAATTCTTAGCCAAACAAAAATTATTTTGATTTGAAATGGCCAGTACTGCAGAACGGCAATTTCATAGGTAAACCTAATATTTAGGAAAGTTTTGACACTAGGTATAAGTTCCAGCACAAGTTTTTTATGAAAGATTAAGATATGGAACGAAGAGTAATAATATGAAACGTACCATGAAAAGCATTTTCATTCAAAGTTCTAAAATTGGAAAACTAGTGTCTCCGGATTATGTGAGAATTGGTCGTTAACGCGGTCTCATCTGCGTTTATTCGATTTTAAAGAACTTATTGTAAGGAATATAATAATTTGGGATCAATAATACCAATGTTATGGAGGAGTTGATACTGTAAAAATGTGAAATGTATTTTTCCTTTTCTCTTTTACTCATCCAAGATAAAATTTCTTCAGTTGAGGGACACAATTTTTATTTAAATAATAATTATTTTAATATAACTTATAGGTTAACATTATAATAATTATTATTATTTTTAGTTTTATTAATGATTTTTCTAAAAATATTTTAAATTGTATTTAATAAGTATGAAAATAAACAAACTAGTTAATTCAATAAATACGTAGGATAGAGATTGACATTAAACCGGCTGTCCACCAGAACGGTGCGGTGGTGGTTTTGGAATTAAGTACCAATAACGTCTAAGAATGATCACAAATTGAGCAAGCTGACAAAAATTTGGAATAGTACATAGTTCGATTTTGTTCAGCACCATTGTGCTTAGCTCTTGTTGTCTGCAGTTAACCCTCCACAGCTGCCATAGACTTCACATAGGTACCACAAAAAACACGTTTTTTTGTCTTCATATTCATGTGATCCGACTTTATTAAAATATTTTTTACAAGCACACAAATTTTTCCTAACGACCCGCACCATCTAGGGACATTTGGCCGGGATTAACTTTATGAAGAAAACTCCGAGCGAAGTGGGTTATAAGCTCCTTTTGTTTAGGACTGTACATCACTTATATACGTAGCATGCAAGGAAGTATCCTAATTAAACCTTTGTTGGACAGGTTGCGGTTGGCAGTCATTATTATATTGTTTTTTTTGTATTCCTCGCTATAAAGAGTATTCTGACGCAACAGTTTCTAAGTACTAGAACGATTTACTTAATATTTACGGCCACTCACAAAGTTTAAAAATATTATGTTTAAGGAAATTTAGTTTTGTTCCTTGCAAGTGTGTTGAAAAATGTCGTTTGACGCGTGAGCACTTTTCATTTTTTTTTTTGTTTAATGTCGCATATTCATTGTTTTTAAAGACTCAAAGTGATTTTATCCACAAAACTATAGACAATACTTCTCAAGTGGGAGGTTACCAACTCGTGTTCTTAGAATACCGTATCAGCCTCCTTCCCCTAATTGAATTTTAATTGTTACCGCAGTTAGCGTTCATGGATCGCATATAACTGTGTGTGTAGCCTTGTAATTAAGTGTACCTACCTATGTAAACATTTGAACGTCTAAATTCGATGTATCTACAAAAAAGTTAGGAAATCATTCTAGATAAACTACTAAGACTTAGGCCTAGTTTACGGAGACGCGGGGCGTTGGGCGGCGCGAGCAGCGTGGCGTTTCGTACGTTTTTCCTGTTTACGGAGAGGCGGCGCGTGAAGCGGCACTTACCATCGCACGCGTAAACACAAACATATGGCAATGTATGATGTTGTTCATACAGATGCGTGGTGGGAAGAGTGGCGGTGCCCGCCGCTGCGGCCGCCGCGAAACGACAACCGTGTAGCGAAGCACGCGGCGGGCTCCACTGCGTGCCCCGCCGCGTAAAACGCCCCATTTCAAGCAAACGCGTGAAAAAACGCTTCTCCGTAAACGCACTCATACAACGCCATATGTTTGAATTCAGTGCGGGCCCCGCCGCCCAACGCCACGCTCGACGACCCTCGTCTCCGTAAACGAGGCCTTGATACATGATGACATAATATTATTATATAAAATCATAACTTCTTTATTAAGTACTGATCAGACTTTTTCACAGTCCAAAACAGATCACTTGTAACCTAGCCGGTCGTTACGTATCATTCAAAAATGTAAACGAATGAAACATTTTTTCTTTGCCACATTATTTAATACCTATTTAATTATTTATACATTTTTCAAAAAAACTACAAGTTAAAGGTCATGTTTTTCTTATACTCCTTAAGAAAGGGAAACTTGAGACGTTTCCTACTTATTTATATTCAAATAGACTCGTATCTCCAACGATGTCTACTTCATACTTGTTTAGCGGTCTATCATCACCCCTGCAGCGAGTTTGGCACAACTTTGACATCTCGAGATCATTCCCAGCGGGAGAATTTGGAATCTTCTCAACGTTTTCGACAAAGAATCGTTGAAAACAAAAAGAAACCACAGAATCGTTTAAGACATTACGCCGGGTTTTTTCCATCTCACCGTTCGGATCACGCGTAAAACTTTCATTTAACTGCCTCCAGGGATTTGCTTTGATAAAAGAATAAAGTTATGTTATGAGTTGGGTTTAATCTGATGCATGTAAATATGAGTGCTGTGACTAACTTTACTTCATGATCTTATATCGATGACATTCTTATTTTTGTTTGTGGATTTGCGAAACCACGAGCACGCAGGAAATGTAACCTAGATTTGTATGTCTCAAAACATCCAATTCCCATAGTAAATTGACTATCTACTTAACTTTAGTTTTTTTTTTTTTATTCCAGACTAAATTCTTCTATAAACAAATAACTACACTAAATACCAATAACTTTTATAAATAAAACAACGTCCGTATTTTGTCCAAAAATTTTAATAAACGTCATCAAAATTACCACTAACCAATTACTAGTATCGCAGTCAAACCAAACTATTTGCTAGATAAAGCAATACAAACTGAAAGTTCTTGTTTGCACGATTAACGAAATAAACTGTTGTCTAGTTAGTATTCATGGGGATCCTCTCATTGTGTATTCGAGTAGCGAAGTGAAATGAAATATGGACTATTCTCCGTGAATTTTGAGTACAAGGTGTGTTGGCAATACCCTATAATAGGTACTTGTTATTGGTGTTTTTCATTTGCGGTCCCTTAATTATTCTTTGCTTGTTAGAGCTTTCTTCGTGGGCCAGGTCAAGTTCAAAGGAGTTATAACCGACGTGTTTTTTTCGTTTTTAAGAAGTTTCCACTTCGTAAGAAACAACGGTCCCAACTTTGTTAGTATTGTTTCAGGTATTTTAATTTCATAAAACTATAAACAAAATAATTAATTGTTAAAGTAATGATACAATTGATATTAATCATAACACACCGTTTCCTAAACAAGTAAGTTTTTTTCAAAAGTGATATTCGGAATATCAAAAAGCAGTTTAATTTCAACGACCGCGACGCACACAAAAATATTTTAACAACTATGTTTGATGACTACTTAAAGAGAAAGCCATAAAGTTTCCATCCAACCTCGCAAAACCAGCATGAAAAAAAAACGTTAATAAAACCGTAACACCATAAAACTGGGCACACAAAGTATAACATTGGCCTCGAACAGAATCCAATAACAAAATATCACACTTTCCGTAACATGAACAAGAAATGGCAGCCCTAACTCGATTCACGAACTACTCTCAGAATCGTCTTAATGCGAAATGTTCCAAATGGATGCCATTGTTTTCTTCCACAAAAAGCATCAAATAAGTAAGAGAGCGAATACAAAACGAAGTATAGCGAGCACTCAGTATCGTAACAGTGAAGTGAGAATACGATATGTCTCCATCACATTACCATACATTCTTGAAATCGACGTGGGAATGGATACCTATTCTGCAGTGATGCGTAACTTAGGAAACACCTCTTTGCCGAGCCCGTTTTATTTTCGTTGAATTCATTTTAGGGTTAATATATTATGCGACGAGTAAGTAAGGGGTTAGAATTTTAAATTTAGTGGGTTTTTATTCTATGTATTTCCATCGCTTTGCCAGCAATTGCATCAATTCGCCATAAGAGATTTCTTTGCATTTATTTTTTACATTGTACTTATTTATTTCTGTGAAAATAATTGGTACAAGGTAAAAATTCAATTCATTTCTACCTTAAACAAAAAACTCTGGAAGAAATTGAAACTACACAAAACTTAGGAAACTTGCCGCATTTTTAAGAATATTTTCTCGAACATAATATCTGGCACAAAATTAACTGAGATGCTACATTTCGAGTTCCTGGGCGCCTGCAGTTAGTTCACGACGTCCCACAAGTGGCAATTTGGACGGCGACGCAGCGGAAAGTGCCCAACTATTCCTTACTTCTAACAGAAAATGAGAAAACAAAACATTGCTGCTCTTGCACTACTTAATTAGGAACGTAGAAACGGCTTTAGTTAGTAGATACTACTTTGTGTTGGGTTTTGTTGTTTTAACAAAGGTTTTTGTTCAGTCTAAGTCACCCTGATCTAGAAAACGCTACAGCACCGGAGCTAGAAAAGAGCTTCGTCTGTAGCGCGAACGTCGCCTGCTGATCTATATACTATACTTACTATACTAATATTATAAATTCGAAACTAACTCTGTCTGTCTGTCTGTCTATCTGTATGTTTCCTTTTCACGCCTAAACCACGGAACGGATTTCGATAAAATTTGACAAGGAGATAGATTGCATCCCTGGGAAGGACATAGGGACATACTTTTTATCGACATACCACGCGGGCGAAGCCACGGGCGGAAGCTAGTCATCTATATGCATAAAGTCAAATTCAAAGTTTGTTACGCTTACACGCTCAAACGACTGAACGGATTTGGATGAAATTTGGCACATGGGTAGACCATGGCCTGGAATAGGACATAGGATAGGACTTTATCCCGATATTCCCACGGGACTCGAGACTTACGCGGGTGAAACCGTGGTACGCAGCTAGTTTATAAATTAAAGTTACTTTTCGTGTCAGTTTGTGTGACCGCGTTATTCTATTAAACTGCGCAATGGATTTTGATGCGTTTTTCACAATCATTTAGAGAATTTATTCCGGGTGTGTTACGGGTAGTCAGAAGCCCCAAAGTCTGACAAACAGTCTTACCAAGGGGTATCGTGTTACCCAGTAACTGGGTTGTGGAGGTCAGATAGGCACTCGCTCCATGTATTTAGCTGCACCCGCTGAAAGCCAACCCCAATATAGTTGAGAAAAGGCTAGGAAGATTGATTTTGGACAATTTATTTCGAAAGGATTTGTATTAAATACATTTATATTAAACATACTTTAAAATTATAATAAAGAAATGTCGAAACAGTGCGATGCAGGGGCGGGTCGGCGAAGTCAATCTTCTTACAATCATACCTACTTAGTTACTTTTTTTGTGATGCTTAAACTTTCACATAATACCCTTAATGAGACCTACCTATATTTTCTACTCAAACGTTCTGCCCTGCTTATCGAGAACCCATTTTGTCGATGAAAAGCGTTTTACTCAAAAAATTGATTGATGTGACAAGATTTTTCCGGTCACCCTTCCGAGTTAGGAATTACTTTCATTTTATCAACACAGCATGAATTTTCATCAGGGAAAATATTGAAAGGTTTTAATTTCTTAGTAACTTTGAACTTTGCAATGTGATTTTTTCGCAATATGTTTTTTTTTTTGCAGCTGGGTGAACTTATTGCCTTTTGGTTATGAACATAACCGTAATGGAAATCCAAATTATAAACAAAAAAAAATAAGTGAAAAAAAAAGGAACTGAGTGAGGAACCCTTTATTTTCCTCAAATGCCACGAAAAAAACCATTATCAATCAGAAAGTCAAAACAATGTTTTTGGTAAACGTGCGTTTTCGCTTACCGTTTTTAAAATCCATGTGCCGCTGTTAAATTAAAATGAAGACACTTTTCCTAAAATCAAAAAACGACAAAGGTACACAAAATGTGTAAACATGGAACCCTTGTTCCCTCAGTTTTTATGTTCTGCATTTACATACATTATACGAGGATATTTTAATTTATTTAACAATATTATAAAGGATGTACTAGCGTTTAGTCTCAGCGTGGTTGTAAAGAAACTCGACACATTGTGAGGGGGAAAATATTACGCTCCCTCGTAGTCTATTAATTATCTTATTCATAGCTATGCGGTAGTAAAACTACGTTCTGCTACAGTAATAAGGAATTATGCTGCTTCAGTATCTTATTGTGATTGTGTTAATTTTCTGTGAACTTTGTTGCCATTATACAGCGCAAGTGTGTGTGTGTTTCGCTGCAAACTCGGCGGTCAGTACTGCTAACTTATCATTTTCACAGTATTAATAAGCTGTTTTCTTAAAGCCCTACCCTACCTCAAATTGCTTAGCATGATCCCTCGTTATGCCGATAATACTGCAGCATTAATTTTGAAATAAATTTATATGTTAAAGTTGAAGATTGATGCTAGGTCCTTTGTTTGGCGAAAATACGATTACATAAAATTTTGTCTATAGAAAAAAAAAACAAAGTTTCCTCTAAACCGAACTATAAACCATAAAGCAGGTCTTAAAGTTTTTTTTTTTAATTCCCTACCATTATTTTCACGGTAAAAAGCAATTACCTAAATTATTCGAGATTTGAGAGCCGCCAGCACCCCACTCCGTCTTGCTCACTCAGGCCGCGAATAGTATGGTGCGAGCGAGATAATATCGATGAGGTAGGGTGGGGCCTTAAAGATCGTGCCGACTTAATAAAAAAGGAAACGTATGGTAAATAATAGTAAATTAACTTATGTAAAAAAAAACTAAATCGCAATCTTACTATTATGAGCTGAGAATGTTGCGTACATATCCGTGGTTGCTTAATTTCAGATTTGATTCAACTAAGACAAAACTTAAGACTACATGACCATGTAGTCTTAAGTTTAGCCTAGTCATAGCCTGTAGCTATGTGTACATTGTGCAAATAAAATAAATAAATAAATTGAATCAAATCTGAAAGTAAGCAACCACGGATATGTACGCAACATTCTCACTACATTTAGAGGATTTGACATATTCTTGCTTTTTATCTTAGCGAGAAACGTCACAAGAAGAGCCAAGATACACTGGGCACACAGCAGAAAGTCTGAAACGCCTCAATCACGCACCGCATAATGTGTGAATTATGCGCGAGAGGGTGAAAATTTCGGGACGTAATATGTGTAATGCGATTTTCACAGGCTTTGTCTCTCCTTTTATTGGCTAAAGTCCCAGTTTTTACTGTCGTAGGGAAGTTCTGTTTGCTTTAATCTTAATTGTTTCATTATTTAAAAATACAGGGTGTAAGGGACAGCCCTCCGCAGACTGATGGCATGAAATCAGCATAAATACTAAGACGATCGGTACATGGAATTATTTCAGGAACGTTATGGGAATCCAATAAACCTGATTTGTATTATTACCTCACGCGCAATGTATCGTTACCGTGGCAAAACCCGCATAGCCGCACCAGCCGCACTCCCCGTGTCGGGGGGGGCGCGCTCGAGTATTTTAACATCCATTGCTGGTTTTTTTATTTTAGCTGTTTTATTTATATAAATGGAGTGCTGCGTACAGAGAATTTTGAATTTTACATTGAAATAAAAATAGTAAATGAAAAAACGATAAAAAAATTAAAACTTTCCTGAGAAATATACTGGTGGAACATGATTCAAAATAAGGAGCTGAATGCCCCCTGTTAATTTGCGGAGGGCTGTCCTTTACACCCTGTATGTCTTTAAGTGTCAAAGTGTGCTGAAATGTGTGGTTTTTCTGTTTACATAGAGAGTGAGCGCCGTTGCTATGATTTTGCATATTATAAAACAAAGACCACACCGCGTCTGACTGTCTGTCTGTTCGCGATAAACTCAAAACTACCGAACGAATTTTCAAACGGTTATCATCAATGGACGGAGTGATTCATGAGGAAGGTTTAAGTGAATAATTATCATTAAGGTTTTGTGTAAATTGGCTGGAATGTTGTTGCTATGTGTTTGAAAATTACTTATCATTTTCGCTCCTTGACCTACCTACCTACCTACCTGATAGAACAACAAATCCAGTAATAGCAATCACTTTACAGACTGGTAAGTCATGAATTCATGATCCATCTTGACTCTAAAGGTGCTCCCTCACCGGGAGCATTCGCCTGTAATGTAACGTTACAGAGTCGAGCATTCATCAGTGAATGAGGATACTTCGAACACTCGAACACTGTGACAAGTGATCGTGTTTTTTTTTTTTTTCGATGGTCATTACTACTAATTTTACCGTTGTTGACGACCCTAAATAAATGTTACATAATTTATTTTCATTATGGAGCCTATAGAATAACCAGCTACGATTTGAAAAGGTTTTGGTTTGTTTAACTTGAATTCATAATTTTCTACCCTTAACATCCTAAACACGATGTAAGGTTAAACAACCCTGTATAATATGCGCAAACTTACCATGAATTCAGCACATGATTCTAGACTAGTTATTTAAAAAAAATCTGCTGTACATACTGAATTCATAGTAACGTTTGCGCGTCGCTTAAACCTAGCGTATGTCCCTTAAACCTTGTATACCTACTTGGCAGGTATTATATAAATTTTGGTGCGATACAGAAAATCATTTAAGTACAGTACAACTATTTTCTTAATGTCCCTCGGAAAACTTCGTGTTTCGTCAGTTGTCGGATTTCTATACTTGTTTTCTTATTTTCGTCAGTTGCCCTTTGCACTTGGTGCAGACCGGACGCTCTCTATATACTTCCATGTTCATTGAGACCGTCCGGTCTGCACCAATTGTGAAACCAGAAGTTTACAGAGGGACATTAAGAAAATAGTTGTACTGTAGGTATAATTTATAATTATATTTTCTTAAACCTTATGATTTTTGCGTTTTCTTAGCCAGCTGTGTGAAAAACAAATTTACTTAAGTAAATAAAATACAAAAGAGTTGCTCAGAAAACGTGCCTCCTACTCGTTATCTAAAGCTGCCAATGCCCCAACATGGTCCAGAGTATCTCTCCAGACAAATCTGTTCGTGACTTGACCTCTTTCTCACAGGTCATTGAACAAAAGCTTTGAGTCGACATAAGTAAGTATAGATACCGTAGATTAAGAAAGAAATCGTGGAAGAACAATTAAAACCATTTTGATTTTAAGTAACTTAATGGACGGGATAATAGACGGCGTTAATATTCTGGAGTTCTTGTCGCTGTTATCCGTTTCTTAAGTGAAATATTTTCAAGAATTAAGAGTAAAAAACCCTATAAAAACCAAATGACATTGTGGCGGCATCTACATCGCCACATGCGAACTACGCATCAAAGATTTGACGTCACTCAAAAATCTTGACGTCACATAAATCCTGCATCGCGCAATTAGAGTTTACAAGAATAAACAATACAAGAATCCAACATCAATCATTGGGCAGTTGCCCGCCAGACACGACACCCGTCTGGTCGGTGGATCCTCCCTCTTCTATGGTGGATGATTGAGCTTTACACCCTGTTCCTCATACCCCTAAATCGAATTGCCGTTACAACTGTAACAAATCTGAATAATTATCATGTCCATAAAAGCCACTAATAAAGAGTTGAAATTAAATTGTAGGTATTTAATGTAACTGATCTGATCCTAACTACAAAATTCATCAAAAAACCTTTCACTTCGGTCATGAAACATCAAACATACATTCAAGCCAACTTGCCTGTTTATTATCTTAGTGTAGATGGGATGTAGATTCCCTCCAGCACCTTGTTTATAAAGTGTGACAACTTTCGAGTTTACCCCTCGTTTCTTTTGTTTCATACAAGACTGAATGTGTGCCTTGGGAATCCAACGGCGTACGATGTTGTTCAAAATTGTTCGCGTTGAGTGTGAAATATAAACTCGTTTATTTATTTAACTTGTGATTATGGAGTTGAATACCGGAGATCTAGTACTGTAGTTCTTGTTAACATAACATAGGTACAATTACGCCTAGTTTCCCTGAAGGGTTGGGCAGAGGTATACAGGGTGTCCCTGGAAGTATGGATCAAATCGAATAGGGGCGTGGGCAATGTAATTTCCGAACTTTCAAACCCTGAGAATATCGGTGCAATTTTTTACGGTTTTAAAATTATGATCAACTTTCTATCAGGGTAACTAACTTACTCAGGGGCTATTTACCCTTTTCTTTTCCTTTTCTTTCTATATATTTTTTTTCAGGACGTTGTAGAACGATGGGCCTTTCCTGTGGTAATACTTTTACGTAGCTAGAAAACATGTGTTCACTAAGAAACAACCTTTACTACAAAAGCTTTGATCTGGCAAAATTTTTATTCAATTTTCGAGCGATTATCATGGGAAAAAGATAGGCTAGCGAAAACATATTTTCAGGGTTACGACCTTGACCATGCCCCTATTCGATTTGATCCATACTACAGGGACACCCTGTATAGGTACCCTGTACATTTAGTACATCTATATTTCGATAGTTATGTAAAAGGGGGCGACCCTATTGCCAGATTCAGACTCAGGTTGCTACTGAGCCTACCAGGGTTGCTAGAAAATCCGAAAGGGATACCGGGACCTTGGCAACAGGCAACTGAAGAGACACGGGTGGGTTTTAGTCAGTAAAAGTCTGATACGAACTTCCGCTCCGCCCAGAGCGGGAGAAGAAATTTGAAGATTTCCCACCCTCAAAAATAAAAAAAGTCTGCTACTGAGGAATAGAAAAACCCAGTAACACTTTGCCCGACCTGAGAATGGACCCCCCGGACCTCATGCTCAGCGGTAGCACTTGCGACCACAAGACCAACGAGGCAATCTTGAGGGGGCTTGTTTTCAGGTGAATATTTGTACTGAGTATTGTACTTGCTCTGTTTGACTCATGCATGAGTGTCGTTAACTCATTACAAACGCAAATCTCATTGCACAAACACTTTGAGTAAACAGCTTACAACCTGTTGATGTTTACCTTGGAACCTCAAGAGATCAGAAGTCAGGTAAATACAAAACTGTAAATAAAACCAAAGCAACCCAAGGAGACTGAGCGTACTTGTGTGTGTAGGTACCTATATTGTGTGTGTATATTTACTTTTTATTTTATAAGCATACGACATTATAATTAGTAAATTTTTACATCTCATTCATAAAAATAATAGGTAATAAAAATTATATTTAAAAAAATATTATTGTATTAAGACATTATCTAATCAATAAAGCCTAAAAAATATAAAGCAAATGATTATTTAAATGATAAATCTAATTACATTTTTAAGTTATGTAATGATAATCCCAACTAATAATAACAATGCGAAAGTGAGTTTGTTTGTTACGCTTTCACGCCAAAACGGCTGTACTTTGGATGAGATTTGGCAAATGGGTAGACCTTGACTTGGAATAGGACATAGGATACTTTTAACCCGGTAGTACGTTCCTGTGGGATAATTTCTGACCTCCACGTGGGCGAAGTAAAATTATATTTAATTAATTTCATAAATAATCTAAAATACATTTATAATAGTTAAATGAAAGAATAAAACGAAATATTTATATTATAATAGATATTATGCATACTTGTTTAGGTAGGATATGGGTTTAAAGAACTTTCCGTGGAGTTTCTTGCCCGTTCTTCTCCATAGGAACCTACTACGCTTTGGAATGGGCAACTAGCTTCATCTTTCTGACTGACCGAATCCCTTGACAATTCAAAAGTGCCTGTAGTTGGTTTATTTGAAATAAATTCTTTTAGTTTGAGTTTTTTTGTATGTATCACCACATGTACCCATATACAAGCAAATATATGATTTGATTTGATTTAAAATTCCCAATGGTGCCTATCAGTCAGTCGCAAAGTTGTGCCATAGACTGACGTTCTTCGAATTTTAAATCAAATATTTTTATATTATTATAAAAATAATTTATATACCGAAAGAGTTAAAATAACAGGGTAGGTATTTAGTGCTGTAACCTCATAATCATAACATTTAATCCCTATTCCCTTGGAATAAAAATCAGTTAGTAAGCGTGTTATCAGCTCACCTTACTGAAAGTTTAACCCTAAACTGAAAGAGATTAGCAAACTGTCAGCACTTAACACTATCAAAGTTTAAACCCGACACTTTGGGTGACACGGAGCGGGTCAAGAGGTGTTCGGTACCATTTGCAGCTAACGAGGTGTTGCCAGTTGAAACGGTGCGTAAATCTTACTTAATACACTTGAAACTTGCTATAAGAGTTAATGATTCTGTCCTTTGTTTTGAAGACGGCCGCGCCACCTTTATCAGGCGAAATAATTATTAATGATATTTATTTAAAAACTAGCTGTTGGTGAGATAGGAGCCTTTCTTTGCCCTTTTGTTTTTTTATATTTTTTTTTACTATTTGTATTTATTTTGTTAGTTTTAATGTTTGATTTTATTGTTTTATTTCCTGTGCGTGTCCCAAATAAAATATTTTTATTTATTTCTTTCTTTCTTCTCTTACCCGGTGGTTTTTCCGGAAAGTATCTTTCATACAAATCTTGGCCTGACTGTGTGAGCTGTTATTTGAAGTGATGATCTTTCATACAAAGCTCAAAGCAAAGAGGAGCTCGTGGCTAAGTAATAACAGCCGCTCGGGTCGATCCATCAGGTTAAGCTACGCTTGCCGGGGTTGGTCCGTGGATGGATGACCATTTTCACATATCGAGACTCCTCCGTGCCTCGGAAAGCACGTTAAGCCGTTGGTCCCGGCTGTCATTTGTGGATCTTTGACAGTCGTTACGAGTCGTCAGAAGCCCGAAAGTCTGACAACCAGTCTAACCAAGGGGTATCGTATTACCCAGTTACTGGGTTGTGGAGGTCATATAGGCAGTCGCTCCATGTAAAATACTGGTATTCAGCTGCATCCGGTTAGAATGGAAGCCGACCCCGACATTTTGGAAAAGGCTAGGCAGATTGATTTTTTTGATCTTTCATACATGCGGCAATTGATTTTTATTTATAAAGATAACACTTTTTTTGTTTCAATCTAGATGAAGTCGGTGTGTCTTAGTCAACGACTCTGAAAAGACACACCGAAATAAACTCGGAGTTCACTGCCTCGGAAGACAACCCCATCACTGACTCTCGACACTGACATTATCATTACAATTTGATAATGTCAGTTGAAAGACGCGCCACTATTAAACATAATATATAAACGCAGATACCTACTAATAACCTTATAATTAGGTATGTGAGATGCGAGGGTCTTTAATTATAATTATAAATTACTCTCTTCCTCTAGCTTTGACTGCGTCTTTTTTTGCATTTAATTAATTCTGTACAATCACATGTAGGATGGATTCTCCGAGATACATAGTAAATATACATCAATAGTTTTATGAATGTATATCGCCAAATGCAACACGTACGTACCTTCTTACGTAATGCATTCAGTTTCGATTAATGTTACTAAGCAAGTGAATCTTTATTAAGGTGGAAACGCAGTGGGACCGCGAAATTCCAATTTTCTTACGTTTTTTGCAATTTGCAGGTTAGAAGAGTTTATTTAAGCAAAATAGATGAAAATTTACCATTGCCCTCTCTTATCTACGAAACTACAGAGCCAAAATTTTTGAAAAAATACAGAAAATATTTCTATATTCATTTATAGATAGGAAAACCTATAAGAAGTCTATGGTCTTACAAGACACCGCAGACAGACAAATTAAAAATCCAGAGTCACACGTGTTACGGCATAAATCGAACAGATTACGTGTGACTCCGGATTTTTAATTTGTCTGTCTGTGGTGTTTTGTTTATACCTTTTTAGTCGTAGTTGGGTTTTAGTTTTTTACTTTAATTTTTTTTTAAATTCTTTTGGGGTAATATATATTTTTTTTTTTTTAAATGTGCTCATTAAGCCCTTTCTTTTGATACCCAACGTGGTATGATTAAACAATTTTTTTTTTTGTTCTTGACTTTATTTCTTTTAGAGGGCGCCATTTTTAATTTAATGTGATGTCACATAGCCTTATAATCAGCGGAGGATCAAAACGCTTCCAACGATACGTCATTTGTCAAATTGTGATGAGTGGTTTAGAAGATAGGAGGGAACAGATGAACATACATACATACATACATACCGGCCAAAATCATAACCCTCCTTTTTTGTTACGCCGTAGTCTTGTAAAAATAGCATGGTAAATATCTGATTATTGTATGTGCAAACTTACCACCTACAAATTTTGCAGTTGCCTTGTTTGGGAGAACATGTTTTTCACCTAGTTTTAGTTTGCTCTTGGGATAAATTCATCCCAACTAAGGTCCTTTCATTGTGCGTGGTCCGAAACGCACTTGGCCGGTTTTTTATTTAATTACAAAATAACGCGACTTCGACTAAGTTTGGAAAGGAATACTTCGATACCGGAAGTATCAATTTGGGGACATTTTGGCGAAAATGAGTTATATATATCATTGGATTCAGAATTTCCAGCTCTATCGATTGGTAGTATTAAAATATCTCTATCGTTATCGTTGAAAAAATGTCCCTTACTGTACACATTTTTGGACTGCGTAAAACGATTTATGACAAAAAAAATGATTTAACGGACATTTAACTATGGTAACAGCGCAATAATAATAATTATTTTTCTTATATTATTAATCATAATTATCATTTTATTATTTATTCATCTTTCACACATTCATCCACCTCTTATTCGATCTTCTTCCCTTAAGGCTCGTACAAACAGGCGCGATATCGCAGGCGCGACGGGCAGCGGTACCTTTGTCGACAAAGGTACCGCTGCCTGTCGCGCCTGCGATATCGCGCCTGTTTGTACGAGCCTTTACGCGCCCTTATTCGCCCCTTCTATTCGTAATTTCAACTTTCACTGGTAACATACTAATCATCTTTCACACAATCCATATTCCATTTATTCATCCAGGTTTTCATTTCCAGTTAGTACATTGATTCAATTAGGTACATTAATAAATAAGACTGTTGAAATATTAACAATTGTTTTATTTTTGTACTTTTACAGTGATTAGGACATTTACAGTGTTGCAATTTGATGTAACTATAGATTATCTACTAAAATTGATGGTATTTTAACACCATGGAAATAGGTTCTTTGCATGATTAATGTTGGTATGAAGCAACATTAATCATTCAAAGCAAATCTATAGGTACGTTTGTTTCAGGTTTTACATCTAAATTTCAATTAAATCTGTGATAGCTAAGCTGTAAAAGCTGAAACGAACGTATAGATTTGCTTTGAATGATTAATGTTGGTTCATACCAACATGAATCAAGCAAAGAACCATGGTGTTAAAATACCATCAATTTTAGTAGATAATCTATAGTTACATCAAATTGCAACACTGTAAAAGTCCTTTACAATAGAATTACGTATAATCTTCTATTTCTCTTGCTGCTTACACTATCTTTGACGGTTTACACATAAAATATCAGTAACGTAAGGGACAACTAAACATATTTTTTTTAATGTAAGGGACATGCTATATTCTAAACCACTGGGTATTCGTTAATCTTTTGTTTATAGCATGAAAGACTATGAAATACTAAGAAACTTTGCTCGAAACACAATTAAAATTGGAGCAGACAGCAAAAAGTTATAGACAGATAAAAAAAAAAAAAAAACGTTTTTTGGCTCTCCCGAAAAACCGTGTTTTGTCCGTTACGTTAATGGATACTTCTGGTATCGACTTATGTAAAAAAAATTGTTTGCGCTTAAAAAATATTTATTATCAGAAAATATTTTGGCTCATTAAAGGCAAATAGTAAACTCTCAAACATTCTAATAAAAATATATAGCTACTATTTTATGATTACACCAGCGACCTGCCCCTTTGTGTGGTTTTTACCACGGACGTAATATCGAGATTTTTTTAATCAATGTATTTTGCACATGAATGTATTTTGTCAATTATGGTGAAAACCGCATCAAAATGGAATTATCCGGAAAAGAAGTGAAGTTACCTACATAGCTTGCAGGCTAAGCAAGCTGAAGTGGCAGTGGGCTGGCCATGTTTGTCGAAGGACCGATGGCCGGCGGAGCAAACGAGTCCTTATTTTTTTTCTTTTTTTTTTTGGGTGGGAAATCATCATATGACTTCTCCCGCTCTGGGCGGAGCGGAAGGGCGTGTCAGACTCTTACTGACTAAAACCCACCCGTGTTCCTTCAGTTGCCTGTTGCCAGGGTCCCGGTATCCCTTTCGGACTATTCCGCAACCCTGGCAGGCATCGGTCCTAACGGACCCCGTCAGGTGTGCTGACATCTCTTTGAGGCGCGCGTGGAACACGACGCGCCTACGACCTGGGCCTGGTCCTTATCGGACGGCGAGCTGCCCATTGCTCGCCGTCCGCAAGCCCACGCCTATGGTGGCCGGGAATCCGCCTGGGATTCCCGACGCCCAGGGTGTCTCCAGCGGCGGCAGTTAGGGGCGTGAGGGCGCAGGCTTTGCCTCTCCCTCACGCGTTCCGCCTCCTCCTTCGCGAGCATCACTGCTTCGCAGAAGGAGGTGACCGCCTCCCATGCCCTCTCGCTCCGTACCATGGCCTGGACCAGGGCCGGACGCGAGAGGTCAGTGCCGCCAATCGCCTCCACGAGGACACGGCGGTGCTCCGCCCAAGCAGGGCACTCCTCCACCGTATGCTCCACCGTGTCCTCCGGACGATCCGCACAGTGGTGACACCCGGGCGTTTCCTCCCGCCTAATCCTGCACAGGTACCTCCCGAAGCTGCCATGTCCGGTGAGGACCTGTGTCAGGCGGAAGGTGAGGACGCCGTGGCGCCTCTCCAGCCACTCCTCAAAGAGGGGACTTATCGCCGCAATTGTGGCGTGCCCAGCACTGGGTTGCGACAATCGCACTCTCCATGCCGCCATGAGATCCTGCCGGAGCTCTGTCCGCTGTGCCGCGATTTCTCGCGGCAGCGGAGTTACGCCCCGGAGCAAACGAGTCCTGGAGTGGAGACCGCGTATCGGCAAGCGTAGCGTCAAACGCCCCCAAGTTGAAGGATCACATTTAAAAAATGTCTGGGATAGACTGGGTGCGGAACAGAGAGACGAGGGATATGTAGCGCAGGTCGGGAGAAGCCGTAGGGCCAGGCCACAACAGTGCGTTGCGGCGTCGCATCGCAAAAATGATCATCATGATCCTTATGGATGATCGATCATCATCGTCGTTGATTTTTGCGATGCGACGCCGCAACGCACTGTTGTGGCCTGGCCCTATGTCCAACAGTGGACTGCGATAAGCTGAGTTGATTGAAGCGATCACACAGACAGTCTCGAAAACTGACTTTGTTTAATACTATTTCATACTTTTTCTTTTCTTTATTATTATAATAAGTAAACATCAAGCAGATACAAACGACAATATTATGTACGAAATGATTCCAATGTAATTTATGTGGCGTATAAAGACTTGCACAGTAAAACTCGTCTGTTCGTGAAGAAAATTATGTTTAATATATGAAGCTATACTCATAACTATGAATGAGAGACATCTGAATACAGAACGGGGAACATGTGAATCTTAACACTGATATATCTCGACTATGAAACAGTAATACGTGTTCGATTTATTGCAAGTGTATCGGAAAGGTATCTCATTATGGTATAGTATGTTAGGCTTACCTAATAATATATTTGGGGTAACTACAAGTTGTGTTGGGAAGAATCCTAACTAATACCTATTATAAATGTTTTTATTATAATTGTTTGTTTATTGGTTTGTTTGTTTGTTACGCTTTCACGCTAAAACGGCTGAACGGATTTGGATCAAATTTGGCACAGGGATAGGATACTTTTTATCTGGATATTCCCACGGGATCGAGACTTACGCGGGTGAAACCGCGGGACGCAGCTAGTAAATAAATAAAGAAAGAAAGAAATAAATAAATATTATATTAGTTGGCTTCCCTCCCACATTATTAGTTTGACAACCAGTCTTACCAAGGGGTATCGTGTTACCCAGTAACTGGGTTGCGGAAGTCAGATGCAGTCGCTCCACGTAAAATACTGGTATTCAGCTGCATCCGGTTAGACTGGAAGCCGACTCCAAGATAGTTGGAAATTGGCTTTTGAGTTTTCTCCCTCTATTTCGTAACAAACAATAATTCTTCAACGCAGATGGAATAATGTGTTTAACGTTATTGTAAGACTAGAATTCCGGAGTCTGGATTTGTGCCCAGTTGGTGGCAATAGGCTCGTCCCCTATTACATGGGACTTAAATGTAACTGGCGAAATGTCGCACTATATAATCCTTACTAATATAATAAATGCGAAAGTAACTCTGTCTGTGTCTGTCACGCTTTCACGCCAAAACTGCTGAACCGATTTAAATGAATTTGGTACACAGGTAGTCTAGAGCCTGAGATAGAAAGAAAGAAAGAAAAATTGATTTATTTGTCACAGAAACACGTGCTTAAAAAGAGATACCAGTAATCAACAATATTAAACAAAAAAAAACAAAAACAAAATTGGTCTAAGTACAAATATGAGAACACGAGTATAAATAATTGGCACGTCATGACTGTGACAAGAAGGCTTCCACTCAGCATGATGCTGCGCTATGGGGGACCCACAGCTCAGCGCTGATTTTCAGTGGTCACCCGAAAAAGACGTACGGAAATCAGGTTCAAAGATTAGACAAGATAGAACATAGGCTACTTTATATCGACATACCATGCGGGCGAAGCCGCGGGCGGAAGCTAGTATATAATATGTACACCTCTGCCCAACCCTTTGGGGAAACAAGCCGTTATGTTATGTTATATGTATGTGTATTTCCGTTATAAGTTTATTTAGCAATTACACGCAATAAAAATCACGACAAATACGTTACAGCTTTTATTATTTGCCCAACAAGACCATCCATCAAGGCTGTTGCCCTGATGAAACTGCCCCGTAAAAACCTAACGATTTCAACGTTGAAAAATGTCACTAACGATGCGCAGATTGCAATACAAATACGTGCACCGAAACGTGTTTGAAAACCCCAAATAAATAAAAACATTTTTTTTTTTAACTACCGTCTTCCAAAAAAACACTTCAAAGTGCAAAAGTTGTTTTCGGAAGTCGGTGGCTTTGTTGTTGTGTGGCGATTGTTTTTTTTGTTTTGTTATTAACTTAATATTTTTCATTTGTTTACGGTTCCGTCCGAATGAAAAATCAGGAAATTACTGACACAAATTACAAAAACAATACAGGAAACAGTTCTTTACATAAAGATTATAGGAACACCTTTAAGAAGTCTATGGTACCTATGTGGCGTGGCATGGCATGGCAAATCTCTTAATATTGTACGTACTAACTTACATTTGTAATTTGAATGTATTGAATGTACATGTTTTTCAACCGTGAACGTAAATAAAATTCATCCCACTACGGAACCCTTTATTGCGCGTGGTCGACATGTAAAATTACAACAAAAAAATCGGCCAAATGGCCGATTTTTTTGTTGTAATTTTACATTGCAAGTATTTACTTATTATTTTTTATTATTATTTAAAAAAAAAAAAATTAATAACCTACATAATCGAGCTCAAAAATCACTAATCAGAATTTGACCCAAGTAGGTACCTATGAGGTAAGGAATCCATCTCAGTCAAAAAAAGAATCATCGAAATCGGTTGACGTGGTAAAGAATAATCCCTGAATATACATTTAAGAAAAAGATGCCACCGATTTGAGAACCTCCACCTTTTTTAGAAATCGGTTGAAAATAAACAATTTCTGAGAATGAAGGTCCACATCACAGGCGAACACATTTCCAGAAATATAAATAAAAAACCGAGTACCCTAACTAGAAAATTCATTATGTAATAACAGAAAACCTATAAAAGAAACCCGTGAAATATAGCAATATTACTCACTACCCCCGCTTTCTAAATGTAATTCAAAAGACGAAACTTGAGGTTCATAACAAGCTTTTTATTATTTTGGCGAAGCGAAAGCCCTGCAGTGGGAAGAGTGAAAGCGTATAGTGGTTAATACGAGCGTGTCTACATAGGATCATTGAAATTTATTAATCTTAGTAATAATGTATTTTTAGCTGCTGTTTTAATGTAGTAGAATCTAGACGTTTCTTTTAGGAGTATACGTGTCCATATTCTTCGCAAAGGTAATATTTATCATGTACATTTCATGAATTTCGATTTGAGAAAAAGGTATGTGTAAACTAAGGAATGTTCTGAATATTCTGCGCTCAACCCATCCTAACTAATAATAAAAATGCGAAAGTGAGTTTGTTTGTTTGTTACGCTTTCACGGTTAAACGGCTGAACGGATTTGGATTGGAAATTTCGCTAATAATAATACCTTACATACAAAATTACAATGGCGTATTCCAATTTCTCAGTTACCTTCAACATTTTGAAGGTAGGTAACTGAAAAATAACCATTGCCATTGCCTTTGTTATAAAAACAGCATAACTAACAAAACATTGTGTATTTATTGGAGTGCTGGTAACAGATATTGACTGACCGTAGCATTCTATACAAAAACACTACGCTAATTGGACTTGCGGCCAAATATTGAAATCAGACACTTGCATTTTGGAAACAAATATCCGCCCGCGGCAGCCTGTCTGTCATGGTTGTTACTGGGGAAATCGAATGTCACATTAAAGGGGTTACCTATTGTGATTTGGTCACAACCTGTAGTTTGGTCATCAAAACATCGTAAGATAGTCACAGAGACATACAATCTGTAAATACATCCTTTTTTATGTTTGAAATCTTTGAAAAGTCCTCTTTACCTACAGTCAAAGGCAAAAGGGAGCGTTTCATGATATAAATAATTATTTTTAACTAGCTAATGCATCGGGGGTATCGTATTATCCAGTTACTGGGATGTTGAGGTAGAGGCAGTCGCTCTATGTAAAATACTGGTATTCAGCAACATTCGGTTAGACTGGAAGCCGACCCCAACATAGTTGGGAAAAGGCTAGGCAGATTGAACTAGGTTATGGCTTTTTCAGACTTAGTCGACTGGCAGAAAGTGCCTTAGGCATAAGTCCACCCCTTTAAAAATAATTTGCTTAAAAAATTAGTGACTATACAAACAAAACAAACAAGTAACTAAACGATATTTAAAAGTGACATAATATACCTACGGGGTCAAATAAAATTACCTTCAAAAATTCGATATAGATATCTAATGACGAAAAAACAAAACAAAAAAAAGATGTTTTAAACTCATAATTTTAATCAACTACAGCTAATTACTGGGTTAAATTATGAGTTTAGAAAATCTTTTTTGTGTTGTTTTGTCGTCATTAGGTTTCGATATCAATCACATCTGTGAAGTTTCTCCAGCTAATTTAATATGTCTCCTTAACCCTTCACGTTTAGGTATAACATCAAAAACAAATATATTATTATAAGTTTGTTCCATGCGTCAGGTGTTAACGATCCCATGAGAAATAATTGAGGGTAACGGATAACCTAAATGGGGCTCGAAACTGCCTGTGTTTGTGCACGGATATAATCTTTACATAACACAATTATGTTACGTGTATAGGAAAAACACCCAGATCAAACTCGAACTGTAGGTACTTTTGATCACCCATTATATTACTTTATAATTATCAATTATCCACTAATCACACATATTTATTTTTAAATGATAGGTGTTGACATACAACTCAATACAAAAACCTATAAAGGTCAACTCACAAGTAAAAGCACTGCCCGGGATCGGCATCACCTCATCGGCTCGTCGTCAACCCAATCTAAGCACGTTACCGGATCGACTCAGCATCTACGAGATGACGCGGACGCCTCCGCTTACGCGGTTGGGCAACGCCGCGCTTGCTGCCGGCCGACATCTCGCTTATGGTTGGGTAAAGATGGCAACGATCCTATGTAAAGCTACGGTATCCTAGAAGAACGGTGGCCGCCCACATGGCGTCCGTAATTTACCGGCGAATGACGTCACTGAAACATTATGTATGAAAATAAGTCGCTATTTTTTCCTAAAGAGCGTTTTTTTGTCTCGGTAAGTCAAACCCCGGTGCCATAATGTTCATGACAGCCGTCACAGCGGCCGTTATGTGGCGGCCACCGCTCTACTAGGAAAACGAGATAACGTTTCCGGGACGACGACGACCTGCCGCGCCGTATGCGGAGACCAGGTCATATGTGAAATCGGAAATAGTCAAATGATAGTATCATTGAAAATACTGTTTTAAATATTTCAAATTCGGAAATAACTGAACGTTCTTTTTGATATGGGTTTATTGTATGAACATCTGGGACAGGACAACGTCTGTTGGGGTCAATTAGTAAAATAGAGATGCTGAAAGTTAGTGACAATTACGAAACAAAACAAGTCTAGTTTCAATTGAAAATCTGCTGACAATAGCAAAAGTTATTGATCGTAAATGGCCGACGACGTTTGACACATTACTTATATTAGTCTGTCACGTAACGGGGACTCAAGGACGCTTTGAAAGGCTCCCGTCTGTCGGCAAGGTATAGGTAGTACATAGTTGTACCGGAAATCGGAAATGAGACGCTGGCGTTGGAGGTCTGCTGACGCCACAAAGAGAATGCTTAAAAAAATACGAAAAATGGTTAAAAGATCTCACTATTTTAATTATCGATTGAAATAATTATTACCTACATAATAATTGTGTTGACGGAAAAGTGTTGTCTTTTGAATAGGTAGGTATTGAAGATGTAGAAAACGTGTCGATTTTTTAATGGGGAGTTTTATTTATATAACCCTAAAGCAATTTCTATCCCGGGCCCCATAATTATCCCCAAATACTTAATATGTTTTAAAAATATTATTTGCTAACAAAGGTGTTACTTTTTTTTTCACATAGGTAATTGCTTTCCGTTTTCTTAACAAAAAACTCTAGTGCGCAGACTGATTCTCTATGACCAATGACGTCGCCTAATATTTTAAAACTTGTTTTTAAGAACTAAATTCTAATAACAATCTCATATAACGTTTCTGTATATCTTCAAATATTGTGACATCAAAGTACACGATAAGACAAGCATCTTGAAACCAAGAATCGATCACAGACGTCCTTCAAAAGTTCTGCCAAGACGTATCATTGCCGCGGTTGTCAAGCGCTTTCAAAATAAACAACTGCTTACAATGTTGAAATGGGGCTGTAAATGGCCCATTGTAACTTGAAACTTTCTTCTCCATTGTGCTTATGTGCAACTTCTGAAGACTTCTTTATAATTGCCGTTTAAAACCCCCAGTACACGTTGGGCGAGCCCCCGCTGGGTAAACGTACCGGGCCTTTTTGCGTGCATTTGCCGTGATTTCGGTATATTTGTCCATTTGCCCAAAAATAATACGTATTTATCTTTAATAGAATCTTTATTAAAGATAAATACGTATTATTGTTAACAGTATTAAATTCCGAATTTAAAAAGGAATAGGAATTTTCTATTTTTTTACAGTCTATTTTATTGACAAACACACACGTTAAATAATGTATGATTATAATAATGATTATAAAACTTAGATGATAATAATCATTATAAAACTTAGATACTATCACTGATAAATCGGGCCTGGTCTAAAATAATTAAAGACTAGTTATTTGTAAATAAGTTAAAAAAAAATTTAAATAAGTAGTTAAAATACATGAGATAGTTTGTATCGACCATAACTTTCATTTCATTCAGAAACGATCCGATGAATAAGCTGTTTCTGGGACGTGAACAATTACAATAACACGGTATCTATGTATCTAAACTTAGACAGGTAAACTTTGCACATTGTTAGTAGATAGTGTACTTGACAAAGGAATTTAATGTGCATACGTGTTACGTACCTATTTCTGTCTCATAGAGACGTAGAAGAAAACTTATTATAATGGCTTCTGCCTCTCTTAAGTCGACACGAGTTATGAAGCTTACTTTTTAGTTTAGTAAAGCTACTTACAACGAGGGTAGTGGCGTGGTAGGTTAACCATGGTGGAGTTCTCACAGTTCCTTGCGTTTATATTTATGAAACCGCTAAGTTTGTTAAAACAAATTATTCACTTTTTGAACTTAATAATAATACGAATAAACGAAAAGCCACACAATGTTTATTAAAAATGCCTGTTCCTAAGATTGAACTATTTCGACGCAGTTGCGTATATATGACGCCACTTATTTATAATTCAATTCCAAATTTTATAACTGATCTTCCTTACAAAAAATTCTGTGTAGTACTAAAAAAATGGCTCATTTCACATAACTTTTATTCAATACGTGAATTTCTAAAAAAAACTACTTGTCGGTCCTATCATTACAGGAATGCATTGTAGTTGCATAATTTTATTGTTTTTTTTTTATGTTGAGCCTAATGTCACCTACCTTTAAATTTAAATATATATTTTGTTAATTTGTTCTGTTGTGGACATTGAAGATTGATTTACTTACTTTAAATATTTTATGTTGCCATGCCCTAACCGGGTTTCATGTTGGATCTTACCTTAAATACTTGTAATAGCTGATGTACACATGAATGCAATAAAGAATTTGACTTTGAATTTGAATTTGAACGTACTTACTAACTTAAGAAAATACCAGCTATTTTTGAAGATGTTTTCAAATTGACGCTATTTCTAGCAGATTGTTGTGGGCGAACGAGCTACTGAATAACAAGAATCATCAATCAGATCTGATCTGAAACAATCATTTCTTGGAAACAACCATGTTGTATTGTCTGTTCTAAAATTACTTGACGAAAAAACCAGTCGTCACTAAACAGTTTATATTTATAATGATGTATTTGACACAAGCTAAATGTTTATTTTGGAGTTGTTCTTATGAATATCATATTAAATCGAACGTTGGTCTTTTCAGGTTTTTGATATGAAACTGTTCTTTAAAATATTATTTTATGCCGCGTTAAACTATTAATTACTAGCTGCGCCCCGCGGTTTCACCCGCATAAGTCTCGATCCCGTGGGGGGAATATCGGGATCCTTCTCCAGGATTCAAAGTATGGATACAACATTACATCCACATCTGTTCTGCCGTTTTAGCGTGAAGCTTAACAAACAATTAGACAAAAGAACTGACTTTCACATTTATAAAATATAGTCCTAGGATTAGGGTATATTTTATATAATATTATATGTATTTAGGATTGCCAAGACCGATTTTTTTTGTTATGTTGTACTTTTAAGGAAAACACGAAAGGTTGTTTGAAATAAAAATTTGGTGTTAAAACAACCGGTAAAGGTTTGCGTAGTGATAATATCGCGTAAAGCTATTAGTTCAAGGTATGAGAAAGGAAGGAGGATGTATGCACCTCCATAGTAAATCATTCGCTTATTCTGGAAGCTTCGATGTAGCTCGAGAGTTTGTTTGGTTAACTTAAGCTCAACTCAATCTACTCAGTTTCTATGAATTAATCTCTCAAGCTTAGCTTACGGGTAATGGGTGGAGAAGTTCAACATAATTTAAAAAAGTGCACTTTATTCATTTTTTACTATTAAACATCGATAATGGATGGATGGATGACCTACAGAGGAGAAACGCTAGGAAAACCTGGGTTACAGAACCCAGGTTTTCCTAGCGTTTCCCAGGATCATTTATTGTGTAACAGACATTATGCACACTTAAATAAAGTATGTATCTGTGTACGTTTTATTATTAATAAAGTCGCAATATGCTTTTATGGAAAAAGTCTACGAAACAAATAGTAGCAGTTCTATCAAATAAACGCGCCACAGAACAATTTTAGGTCACGAACTGAATATTGTATTCTAGGTAGGTACTAACGCAATACTGCAAATAGTTTTTTTTTGTTTTATGCGGAACCAAAACTTATATAGCTTATTTCCACAGTTGTATTGTTTACGGTCCAAATACGCATTTTCTTTGGTGAAAATGGTGTAGTCAAAAACTTCTAAATTGTTGCTTTTTTATTCCGTTTTTACGGCAAAATTGTTCCAAATTAATTAAAAGTATTTGTTTCTATTTGGAAATATCGTTCACTAACGCTCGTTTTGTTTTAATAAAATTCACGGTTTACTTGTATGCTATTGAAATATTTGGAATTCCTCTGTGAATACAGCCAGCTGGCAGCCCTGTTGCTTTGTGCTCGGACAAACGCATATTTCATAGATATTACACGCCCTGGGGGGCTATTCTATAGACCGCCAGCAAGCGAACACAGTACTGATATTTTTCATATGTTTTTGCAAAATAAAAGCCTGTTTTCATAACGGGAATGATCGTTTTATCATTACGTCTTTCTGAATAAATATTCATACGGTCTCCGATCTGTTCATGTACAAAATCTCTATATTTCGTGGTACAAATGAAAGTTTTTACATATAATTCAGGAGATTTTATTTTAAAAATATGTTTATTTTTAATTGTACTAAAGCATTTCTGTAGGTTAATGAATGCACACCGGTATGGATACGATGTAGCCATATACCTACGTGAGCATTCATTTATTTGTTTTAATCGCTCATGTGTTGCAGGTCGCGTCACGGCCTAATGTAGCCTCAGCCTTCGGTAGTAGCATTTTGGTAGTAAGTTAGCACGTGTAGTTTCCCATCAAAATGTTTCCCTACCGTTACCTAAAATGCATTACGAGCTGTATAATGCCTAAACACAAAATATCTCGAGGCGAACACAGCCGAGGTAAACTAATGTATATTAGTAATTCCTAACTTCGTCTAATGTTAACTTAATTAATTAACGACTTAAGGTTGGTTTAAGTATGCGCTTAAGGGTCTGTTACGTTGCCAAGTGTTTTACCTTCAAACTGGCTTGAAAGATGTCCACGTTCAGCATTGGCAGCTTTATGTATCATAATCATAATCAGCCTATAATGTTCCCTCTGTTGGGACACAGGCCTCCTCTCTGTGAGAGGGAGTGGGCCATAATCCACCACGCAGGCCCAGTGCGGGCTGGTAGATGTCACATGTCTTCGAATTTTTGGTTCTAGGACATGCCGGTCTCACGATGTTTTCCTTCACCGTTTTGAGAGCAGTGGTGATGAAATTATTTACACAAAGTAAAGCGCCTGGCAGGGTTCGAACCTACGACCTACAACTCGTAAGTCGAGGCCGTTACCACTGGGCCACCACTGCTCTTTGTTCTTTATGTATAGCTTCACTATAATCAAGCCACGACTGTTTAAACAGGACGACAATCTGTCGTCACGATACAGAGAGAACATTCGCTTTGACTTCTCTAACTGTAGTATTTCAAAGCGGAGCAAGCGTTATTCAAATAACTGTGCCTCTAAGTCTCAAACGTTTACAGCATATTGACACACATAATGTTAGTTGGGAACAGAAACTAAAGTTTGCACAGCATTTTATTTCAAGAAAGACTGCTTTTCACAGAAAAAGGAAAGAAGTCTCCTAAGAGAAATATCTACATTCATTGTTCCGTATTGTTCTAAAATTAGAGTTGAATAATTATAATGCTCCATGTCTGCCTGAAGGGTTGGGAAGAGTTGTAGCTACTTATAGTACACCCACATTACCTAATTATGACGTGTGTGTATAACTATATTCAAGACATGTTTTTAAAATGACTAACGGGGTTGCGAAGTCTTTACTTATCCTTGATGAATACTAAAGATAAGTTAGTTAATTGATTCAGGTGTGACCTTGCGGAAATCCAATATAAAATACAATAGACGTAGATGTATTTATATATTTACCTATTCCGCTTAACTATTCTTCAAGAGTCATAAATAACCCTGTAAGAAATCGACACGTGATTCACCTCTCAACGAGGCATCCTCAGGATGATGATTGACCAGTTGCAAACCTGAACACGACGGCTGGACTCTGCGTCCAGCGTTCAGTGTACCAACACGTCGTTCTTACAGGGTTTTTAATGACTCTTGAAGAATAGTTAAGCGGAATAGGTTACTAAATAAATATATCTAGGTACGTCTATTGTATTATATAAATATAGGTTGTAAAAGTACTCTTGTAAAAGTTCTCGGTACCCCATCCAAGGCATATAACAATACAGACAATACGTCCAGATCCGAGCTATCTAGGTCCAATGCTGGACATAGTCGGCTATCAAAAAGGTCAGCCAAAGAGTAAGTAGGGCGAAAACTGGAGAGCTAGCCATTTCACACACATGCCGCTCAATTACTATACCACAACCAAGCCTTCCCAAATATGGAGCTTGGTTTAAGTCTAGACCAGATGCGGTTGATATCTGTATTTAGTATCCGTCATGCTTGTATTTATGTACGTAATACAAGCGAGTTTGCAAGTAGGTCCTACGTTCCCTAAGCAATTAATGATCACCCATCCACAGATTGTTTGCTAAGTAATCGATTCATGCTGTTGATATTAAACCACTTCTACTTTCTATACCAAAATCCAATAAGGTATCATTGTTGAAACGAGCATTAACTTTGTGAATAACGGACCGACTCTTCCACAATTCAAACGTGTCTAAAAATAGTTTTTAGTGGAATAAATGAAAATGAGTGTGTCATACGTCCAAGTTTGATTTAACTAGCGAACCAACTAGTTGTTTATCCTCCGGGCTGGTTGCGAGAGTGGAGGAAATGAGTTAGTGGCGTCGACCTAATAACCAGATCATACTGATTGCTCACTTTTATTGATAGATTCACTATTAACTAGCGACCCGCCCCTGCTTCACATAGTTTTTAAGACTTGAAAAAACATCGAGATTTCTTTATTTCGTGTACGTTTAATAACATACATTTTCTGGAATAAATATGAAAACCGCATCAAAATCGCAAAGGTCAGAAAAACAACGTGGGCACACGGACAGACACGAAAAGCGACTTTAATTTATAAAACATAATTATAGAAGATAAAGATATTTTTCAAATACCTATGATCCGTAACTCGCGGGTCATTCGAAAGCAAAGAATAGAACGTACTGTGTTATGTTTTACCAGAATTTGGTACATAATTATTTCACTTGTTAAAGGAATATTTTACCGGGCTCAATTCTCATGAGACTGAACTTTGGTAAATCAAATATGTATCATTGTTTAGCTTTCGAATCGAATCCAAGACATAAGATAGAGGTTTCTCTAGCAACCACTCTTCCCGAGTAAGTATTTTTTTTTATTCACCTGCTTTTGACACCGACGATTGAATTCAATACAAAGTAGTCTCCCACAAGGTGGACCAATGACCTGGGGGCCAAGTATACTAATTTACAAACGTGTCAGTGGTCTCACAATGATCAGTTGTTGACAGATTTTGTATGGCATATCTGTCAAAAACGGACGGACGACTGGTGAAGACCGCAGGAATCTGCTGGATGCGATGGCGATGCTTGGGTGAGGCCTATGTCCAGGAGTGAACGTCTTTCGGCTAAAATGAGGGTGATGATGCGTCTCACAAAATACTCTACGGTATCATACGCTCATCGGAATCATACGATCTTTTCACGAAATTCGATTTGCAATACCAAAAATTGCCTAGTGGTTTCTTTGCGGACCCATTATATATTTTATCTCCCTCGAAAACGCATACGTAAGACAATTAAGATAGAGGCAGCAAAAGATTTATGTAGAACGTAGCCGGGTCAGTTAATTATCTCTGATTACATTGTAAGTATTTCCTGGTACAATCGGAGAGTTAAGGCGACGCTTTGAGCGTGTTAGCAAGAACCTACCTACGATTTTTTTGTACATTATCGAGATTACAGTTTTCTTATATCCTATATAAGAAAACTGTAATATCTGATCTTATATTAAACTGTAATCTTATTATTATAAGACTGTGAGTGTGAATAAATTACACGAAAAGAATATGGGGACATTGTTAGTCGGCTCCATATAATAGTCATGCTGTACAACGAATAGGAGGAGCTCGTGGCTAACTAATAACAGCTGCACGGGTCGATCCAACAGGTTAAGTTACGATTGCCAGGGTTGGTCCGTCGATTGGTGACCATCTTTACATACCGAGACTCCTCCGTGCTTCGGAAAGTACGTTAAGCCGTTGGTACCGGCCGTCATTTGTAGATCTTTGATAGTCGTTACGGGTCGTCAGAAGCCCGAAAGTCTGACAACCAGTCTTACCAGTCCAGTCCAGTCTTTAGTTTGTGCAGAATAAACAATTTTTCTTTCTTTTATTTCTTTCTTTCTATACCAAGGGATATCGTATTACCCAGTTACTGTGTTGTAGAGGTCAGATAGGCAGTCGGTCCATGTAAAATACTGGTATTCAGCTGCATCCGGTTGGACTGGAAGCCGACCCCAACTTATGTGGGAAAAGGCTAGGCTGATTGCTGTACTACGAATAAAAAATCTTTTTAACGTTCAGATTAGTGTACTGTCTCACTGCTCAAATGCTCAAAGCGGGACGCTCATTACTGGGGAATGCTCCCGGTGTGGACACACCTTTAAATCATATTAAAAGGT
This sequence comes from Lithophane ornitopus, assembly GCA_948473465.1. NCBI lineage: Eukaryota > Metazoa > Arthropoda > Insecta > Lepidoptera > Noctuidae > Lithophane > Lithophane ornitopus. The sequence goes on along the minus strand of OX419622.1, from coordinate 10,478,318 downwards.
TCATTCGCTATCGTTTGTGACCAACTTATATGTACATTAGTAGTAACTGATGTAGTACAAAATGTAATTAGTGGAGATAAATAAAAAAAAAATTTTTTTTTGCTAAACAAACATTAGAACTAAATTGAAAGCAATGTGGCTATTTCTTTCCTCACAAATAGCAACACTGTATTTATATTGGTAGTCACAAACGCATCTCACTATATTCTAAATATTATTAATTTAAAATTAAATAATCAAGTTGTCATTCATAGGGTTGATATTAACTTAACTTAATGACAACGGGAATGCTTATAAATTAATGTTAAAATTGTTGTGCTTTCGCTTTAACGCGACTCTCCGGAATTTAATTATAATTTAAACTATAATAGGTATTGATCGTAATTAATCTTATTTGACATCAAACTGTATTCTCAGCTGATTGTTGTTACACTAATTGAAAATATTGAACTCTGCTAAATATAAAGGTGATTTATGTGGAAGTTTCTAATTAGCAAGCTTTGTGACTTTAATTATCGAATAATTACAAGTCATTTGATCTAGATTTCTTTCATATTCGGCTTTTACGGCAATATATTAAACTAAATGTGTTGACGTTCCCATTAAATCCTAACTAATATTATAAATGCGAAAGTGAGTTTGTTTTTTTGTTACGCTTTCACGCTAAAACGGCTGAACGGATTTGGTTGAAATTTAGCGCATGGGTAGACCATGACCTGGAATAGGACATAGAGACTTACGCGGGTGAAACCGCGGGGCGCAGCTAGTCAAATCATAAAAATCTTTCACCAGTGGGTAGGTATGCTATATTGTCACTGAGTAACATAGGCTTTAATTTATAAAGATATCACATGGGTAAAGCCGCTGGCGGAAGCTAGTACAAGATAAGATGATTATAAAATTAAGAGATGTAATATAGGCTCCTAGATGTTCGATATCATCCACACACCTTTATAAAAAAACTACCCTCTTTTTGGTGTTTGCCGTAGTCGGGTAAAAAGACCGAGACAAAATGATTACAAGTCACGAAAACACACAAGCCTTAAAAAGAGAAAAGGAAGCATGAATTATAAATTGCTGTCAAATCCATGCATGATTAAAAAACGAAGGCTTCGTTCAAACTCGAACTCTTTATCGTACAAACGTTCGATAAGAAAGAAAAGAAATAAGTACCTTGTCAAATGTCTCGGCGAAGTTAACAAACATTGACGTCACGAACAAATTACTTATCTCAAAGGGGAAATAAGATAAAAGAGGCTTCGAAGGCAACGAACAATAGATCCTGTGAAGTGGAGACTGAAAATTGTAACGTGTAAAAAGTAGGTAGGTACATAAGAAAATTTTGTCTCCTGAATTTTTTTTTGAGTCATACTTGAAATGACATCCAAGCGTTGCGCACTTACCTGCTTGAAGAAGACAAAAAAAAATAACTGGGAAAAATCACAGGATATTATGAAAAAAACCGTTTAAAAGCAAGTCAGACTCGCAAAATTTGGGATCAACCAAACTACACCTGAGCTGTCCGTGGAACGGTCGCTGGGCTGTTGTAATTAGGTACTGTATTGCGTGTAATTAATAAACCTGAGCTAGCTCCTAAACTTACATCTAGATCTCAGAATCAAGGAAAAAAATCGTCGGACTCTCACACGAAGGGTTTGTACCACCGTGAAGTATTTAGCAAAAAAACTCTGAAATAAATTAAATTGCTCTAATTGGCATGTATATCGATACCTATCAAGTTATGTTTCGTCAAGTAATTTATTTATTTATGATAATAATAGAGCAGTGGTGGCCCAGTGGTAACGGCCTCGACTTACGAGTTGTAGGTCGTAGATTCGAACCCAGACAGGCGCTTTACTTTGTGTAAATTATTTCATCACCACTGCTCTCAAAACGGTGAAGGCAAACATCGTGAGGAAACCGGCATGTCCTAGAACCAAAAATTCGAATACATGTGACATCTACCAACCCGCATTGGGCCCGCGTGGTGGATTACGGCCCACTCCCTCTCACAAAGAGGAGGCCTGCGTCCCAGCAGTGGGAACGTTATAGGCTGAGTATGTATGTATGTATGTATGATAATAATAATAATTTCTTTATTTTGCATACAATTTGGTAGGTACATTCTTAATTATATGAATTACACATATTTTGCTTACTTATTTCAGCATGAAAAAAAGTCCCTTAAAATAAAATTATAAGTAGGTATTGTTTATATGTTAGTAAGTTCTTCTATTTAGCGACCTCTTCGCATGGTTTTTACAAATTGACAAAACATCAAGATTGTTTAGTTATACGTAGCTAATATTAACGTATTATACACATAAACCGGAATAAATTCTCGAAACGATAGTGAAGAGGTCTTCACTATCGTTTAGAGAATTTATTCCGGTTTAAAATCTGTTTCGTGATTTAAAAGAACAACGCGGGCATACAGACAAACACGAAAAGCGACTTCAATTTATAATATGGTATAGATATAGACATCATGTACATTAATTTTCTAATGTTAAATGAAGACGGTTTTCAATTATTATTTTTTGGTTGGCCTTTATTGTCCCGCTTCTGGGCAAAGACCTCCATCGAGTCCTTCCAAGAACTCCTCTTATAGAAATTACCACACAATATTATCAACTTACATTAAAATACATTAAACCTAGCTTAAGACTTTTTTGTGATTTAATTATTATTTAACTTTAGGTTATTTTACTAGCGCAAATGAGTTGTGTCGTGGGAAAAACAAAAATGCATTAATGTATAATTAAAATAGTAATTATGTTTACAACTTAAAAAAAAAAGTTTATTTAATTAGTGTAATCCTTTTGTTTTTATATTTATTGGTAAGTATACTTAGTTCTTTTAGTTATTTTAGTATATTAAGTTTATCCAATGTAAATATTATATCAGATTAAAAAATTAAAACAAAAAAAAATGTAGGCAGGTTCAAAAACATGATTCTTTTTAATTACATATTATAATCCTCCGCAAAAACCCGGTCTTTTGGTAAGCTTATGTGCGGAAACGGGTCTAACACGCGGAGACCCTTTCATATTTAATCTAAATGGAAAAGACACTAATTATATAATAACCGTATACCTAGAGAATAGGTAGGTACCAAAAGTATAATAGAAATAAAAGGGCCATGAAACAAACGCTTATAAAAAAAAAATGAGGCTATAGTTAACACAAGCTAATATGCACAAATTTTATTATATTGTAGAACCTAGTTCAAAAACGGACATTCTAAAAACATTTAAACGTACAAGTACTATAGGTAAATGGGTCCTGAAATACCTACTTTGAATTCAAACCGTGACTCAAACTATAAAATTGTTAAAAAGCAGTAACCATTAATTTTAATTAACGACCGAAAGCGCATAAACGGTATACAACACACAAACACTTACCATGTAACAATCACAGATGTGAACCAAAACAACTCAGTGTTAATCCTTCAATTAACTCACAAATTCACGAACATACTCGTATTTCACTTGAAGCGTTCACCACAAAAGTTAAAGTCACTTCACTACGTAACCTCGATACTCGTAGCTCGTAGTACGCTCGAACCTCTCGCTACGCTGCTACGCCGCGCTCTACGCCGGCACGTGCGATCCCCGTAGCTGAGTAGATAAACTGGAGTACAGCCGCTACGAACTAAAGTTCCGAAGTTTACCGAGCGCTGCCGAGCGCCACCGAGACTTTGTAAGCCGTGATTGATATCAAATGAAATGTGAAGAATGAGTAGTTCTAGAGAGCTCTTTGTTTTAAGGATTATGTTTTTTGCCACCACCGCGCGGTGTCGCTACGATCGTATGTCTTTTGAAGAAAAGCATTTTCCTTGTAGTGTGTTTTGATAAAAAAATACTATTTTTTTTAGCTACCTATTGTAATAGTGTAACAAATGTGGAATCTTGCGAGATTACAGGTCGTACTGTGTGTATACTTTAGCTGAACTTTATAACATCATAGTACAGTTATATAAAGGTCAAACCACGTTTCCAGTTAATTAGGTCGGTAACAGATTAAGTAATTTTATCCACGCGTTATATTGGATAATATGTGGGATTTATCGTAAATTAATTTTATTTTATTAAAGCAACATAAATACTATTTCTATATACTTTCATTGAGCAAAGGGGTTTGAACATTTTTTGTATGGAAGCTGGCATAGCCACCCATCGCCATTTTAGTTTTTCGTCACAGATGCGGCGTACAATGTCACTGGCATACAAATGGGTAGAGGTCACTTGAACAAACAAAAATATAAAGAGATACGAAGCACTGAAGTGTCACGTTGCCAAGATCTTTAGAGGTACAGATCTTATACAGCGATATTTACTTCGGGAACAGTCTTGGGAACGCTGGCGGTATGACTTAGAAGCGTTTATGGGAAATTGACCGGAGAAAGTAATGTGCAGGGAGGAGTGGAAAGCAATGGAAAACTTTGCCCAGCAGGGAAACAATTAAAAACAGAGACAGAACAGAGAGGGACAGAGAAAAAATCTCTGCAATGTGACACTCTATTATAAACTAGCGACCCGCCCCTGACTCATACGGTTTTTAGTTATTTATTTTATTTATAATTATATACTTTATTGTATACAATAAAAATACTTAACAAATAATAAAATATATACCTACTATGGGCCGCGGCCTTATCGCTTTCCACGATCTCTTCCAGGAAATCTTGGAACGGACAGTGATTTGCCTGGACAGAAAATGGGGCTGTCGTTGGTGCAAAGAATAAGTATACCGTTTTTACGACTTAACAAAACATCGAGATTTCATGTAAGTTTAATATTAATGTATAATACACCATTCCGCAATAAATTCTCTAAATGATATGGTAAAAATCGCATTTAAATCGGTTGCATAGTTTAGTTAAACAACACGGTCACACAGACAGATAAAATACGAAAAGAGATTTTATTTTATATTTATGTTTATTTTCTAAAAAATATTAAAAATGGTTTTTCAATTTGACAATATTGTTATTATAATATCTGTTTGTGCGCTTTTATTAATAACATAATTATTAAACAGCGTTTATTTTTTTCTCATAACATTATACACCCTACGGGTATGTAAAAATATTTCAATGTTGACCTGTTTTGCGCTCACTGTGGCAGAAAGTAAATAAACTGTTACGTTTACATTCATTGTTATTTATATTAATTTAAATATCACTGTAACGAACAAATAATAACTTGTAAAAAATTCTGATCCTCTAATTTTTTAACCCTGTTTCACATACTAATAAGTACATATTCATTATTTTATTTATATCACGAAATAAAATAACGGGTGTAAAAAGATGCTTAACGAAGCCGAGAGTCACTTGTTATTCCCGTCATTGTGAACATTTTTTGTATTGGACCATACCTGGGAACCGTCTGGTTACGGAGATATTGAAGGTCAAAATTCCAACTTTTCAGACGTGTTTTTAAAGAAAACAAGTTTTAATATTTAACGTAATTTTAAATACCTCCACGAACCCTGAATCGTTGCTTGAAACCATAAACACAATGTTTTGCGTGCGTAGCACGCAAAACATTGCGCACTACCGTAAACAGCGATTTTTCACAAAAATAAAAGTCATTTCCCAGCAATTATTTTTGTACAATGTTACTTAATTTGATGTACGTACAGAATGCGTACTCGACGGCTAGGTGATGGGTCTTTTTTACATCCTGTATAATATGATTATTAAATTAAACAACGTTACGTTGCGGTTTAATAGAAGATATTTGTTTTGATACTGTAAGCTTCTAAAACATAAAAACATGATTACTGTGATACTCAAATAAGCAGTCGAAACTGTCTCTCCTAAATACAGATTACTCAATGATCTAGCTAGGAGAGCAGCGATTCACCCAACAATTTAATTGTACCTACACCATGTAATTAATAATGCATACTTAAAAAATGTGTATCCTTTTGTGTAGGAGTAGTAAAACTCAAAGTTAAAGTATATACCTAGTTACAAAAAGTGAAAAGAGTAGGCATGCTTAGGTGGTTGGCTAATGTTGAAAGGATGAATGAAAGGCGACTTACAAAAGTTTTTTACAAGGTGGAGTGGAAACGCCGGGAACGAACGCCCTTGAAGGACTTATTGGCCTTATTGGTGATATTCTTCAAAAAAGTCAAGTGCGCGTATTCACAACGGTGCTTGTATGACGCAGACATATGAACGTAAACGAAGCAAAAGGAGTAGGTATGTAAGGATGTGGTGCAGGTGCCATTCTACAGGGTGTTAGGGTAAATACCGTTATCCTTGAAACCAGTGGTTTGGTGTTATTTATAGAACGTAAAAACAAAGGAATACGACTTTTTTTTTCTTTTTTTTTAATTACAATTTACCACTCGAGTATTTTACCCTTTCACCTATGCGCTAGGGCAACGAACTTGCGTCTCAACACGGGTGGGGGTCACGGGACGTGACCTGATCGGCCGCGAGCGCTGCCCCTCCCTCAGTCAGTCAGCTGTTTTGCTTGCGAGCACGGTGTCGGATAGAAACTTTTTAAAATATTTTAATGAAAATAACGTATTTTTTTGTTGTTACTCGGTGATTTATTTTTATATTTAAGTCAAATACCCATGGTTTGAGTGACAACGGTGTTCACCCTTACACCCTGTATAGTTTCTGCCTACCCCCGTGGGAAGAAGGCGAGTATTATGTTTATATGTATTTAAATTATTATATTTGTACTTACCTATGTATGGATTTAAAGTAAAGTATGTAATGCATGAAAATTCAATGCCTGTTTTCACTAATTACATTGGGCGAGATCTAAATGTAACGAATAGATATTAAGCAGTTACTTAGCGTAAACAAACATTTCACGACCCACTAGGCGATCACTACAGTTACGACACCGATTCGCCGATGCGTAATGCTTAGGCCCATCGTCAACGACGCTATTCAAAAGTAACCAGTTACAAAATCAAATCACCAATGAGAAGCGACTAGCGAGAATGTCACAGCACTAGTATTTAAATGGCCGTCCGTACACGACTCGACTTACAACGCGTTATCAACTACATAGTTTGTGATTTTATATTCTTTTTAACCGACTGCAAAAAGGAGGAGGTTCTTAATACGTCTGTATGTTTTTTTTTCAGTTCAGCGAGCACCTAGCTTCTAACGTTTCTTAATTGCCCATTTAGGTTTATGTGAAATAAAATATTTTAAATTTTAATTGAAACACAGGAGTGTTTACATAAGGAGCTGCTTACGTTATACATTACCTGGCTATGCTAAACTTGACGTTGTACATTATCTGGCTTTGCTAAACTTGACGTTGTACATTACCTGACTTTGCCAAACTTGACGTTATACATTGGTGCCGATTCTTTTGTTCACAAACTAAACTAAATTTAAGTTTAGTGCATCTTTTTCTTTCTATTACATTATGAAAAGGACAGAAGATAAATTTTAGTCCTGTCAAATTAATCAGCGCCTGATGTAAATTGACGAATTTTAGTAGGCAAGTTTTTAATCACGTCCAAACTTGTATGGAGTAGTGACAGTTTGACAGGACTAAACTAAAATTTATATTCTGTCCTTTTCTTAATGAAATAGAAAGAAAAAGATGCACTGAATTTAAATTTTGTTTAGTTTGTGAATATACTCTATATAATAGAAAGAAAAAGATGCACAGAATTTAAATTTTGTTTAGTTTGTGAATATACTCTATATAATAGAAAGAAAAAGATGCACAGAATTTAAATTTTGTTTCGTTTGTGAATATAGTATTGTGATTATACTCAGCCTGTACGATTTAAAATGGAACTCCATTCAATGCAAGTATAGGTTACCTACAGTTCGGTTAATAGTTGTAGTAGTTGGTACTAGGTACTCTAACCTCAGCTAGTCAGGAACAGTCTTTTAATCCTTTACGAAACTGCATCGATTGGCATCATAAAAATAAAACGTGAGTTGTCATTAGCAGGCTGAAGGTACCATTTTTCCAAAATCATTGAATGGCAATTACCGTTTATTAAAAAAGTTAAGGACAGTCTCCTAAGAACTTTTTTCAGTAGCTGCAAGGGTTAAGAACCTTCTCAAAAAATCATCTCAAAAATCCACTCTGTATTTAATTACAATTTTGAATACTGTGACAAAAAAACTGTCTTATATTATGACATTAACATTTTATTACAAAACTAACTGCTACCTGCGGCTTCGCACACGTGGAGGTCGGAAATTATTTCATAGAAACGCGTACTAACGGGATAAGAAGTATCATAAGTGTTCATCCGTTTGTACCTGCGTCATGTCACTGCCACTAGAAACAGAGCTCTCGTTTGCGTCTGCTACTAGACTTTACGACGTCGGTGAGCCGGAAGCGATCATTTTCTTTGAGTATTCGAGAGAAACTACTTGAGAACTATTCGAGAGAAAAAGTACTGCTAAACGATATTGGAGCTTTGAACAAAATATTATTTAAAAAAATTGTCGGCCGCACCATGTCGTTGCGTCTAGTCGCCGTGCTGTCGTAGTCGCATGTCGCATGTGTGTCGCATTTTACGCTATGTCTAAGTACGCATTGCGTCTACCCAACAAAACAGTAGATCGAAACCTATTTACTAGGTATGAAGGGGACGCATAAAGATGCCTTTGCATCAGCAAGTAATTAGTATACGGATGGCGCGGCGGACCGATGCCGCATTGAACCAAATGAACTCAAGTAGCTTAGTTGTAGGTAAAACAAATAAATGCGGAAAACAAACTTATTTATCGTTCAGAAAAATACAATAGATAGGTGTTAGGGAGTGTAATTTTAATTGTATTTTTGGATACAGTATAATAATTAATTATTAGTAATTTAAAATAATTAATTACATAAAAATCTTCGCAAAGCACAAATTCATCGTTTATTGCAATCTCGAGATGTTCACTGCACGGCGACGATATTGTACCTATACGTATATGCATGCTTGCATTCATGGCAGGCGGCTGATAGTTACTTCGACGTCTATTTAGAAACTTTTAACACTTTGAGGGACACTAAACGCCCACAGTTATAATAATAAAACTTTTACTGTGCCTCGTTCAGTGTCCTTGAATTCGTTAATAATACCTTATAAGACTTTACTTTTCCTGAAAATAATAAGTACCTACTAACGTACAAGGTAGGTATATTTGATCATATGGCCTGACCAAGATTATGTCTGGACCTTAAAAGAGACTGCGACCTCTGAGTTTGTTTCGGCCTTTCTTCTCAGAGTAGTCAGATAGGAAACGCCGACCTCATCGAGCGTATTTTTTTTTTTTTAAATATGACGTGTAAAAGTGATTCTGATATCCTATTTACAGAATAAACAATTTCATTTCATTTCATTTCATTGATTTACTGTCTTTTGGGAGAGCATGGAGCATCAAATGCCACTTTGTAAAAATAATAAAAAACAGCGTTTTCGTAATTTTTTAAATTTACTTGAATTTTTAGCTACTTTTATGAAAATTCGACTTACTTTTTAACGCCTGACCATGACTCGCATCGCTTATTTAAAGCGATGTCGTATACAATCTTTCTTCACTGTGAATAATTATGCAATTCAATTGTTTTCTGATGCATATTTTTCTAGAAAACAATTTCCCTAATCTCAATTTAAATTATACATGAAAATATACAAATAAAAATCTCTCGTAAACCAAAAATAAATTGATCTCATACTTGACAGTTTACATCAATCGTACTACATCACAAAACAATTAATTAGAGATCAAATTATAACCACGAAAGCTAATAGAGAGTGGGTAGGAGCCAAAATGGCCTGTCTTCAATTTGATTTTTCATTAAATTGATAAGACTTGGGTATAAAACAAAAATAGTATGAGTAACATGATATTTCCAAACTTTTTATGGAACAGAAACAAAAAATATTAAAATTTTCTCGATAAAAATATATCACGAAGTTACCTCTAATTTTCTCGTATTTTCGATTTGTACTTAATATGCTAATGCCTAATAAGATAAAAATTGGATGATTATTTGTATTAAAACAAGGCAAAAAAAATTGTGTAGGCTTTTTTTTTTTATTCGTTTTATTTTTGGTTTTATTACGAATCCAAGCTTGTAGGACTTACGACGTTCTTAGTTCGTGGAAGAAGCCATCTTCCGTCGCACATTCCAGGAACTTCAAGCATATTTTTGTTTCACAAATCAGTCGGCGTCGCTCTGTTCAGACGAGAGGACTGCGCTCAAATTTTTAGCTGCGCCGACATATTATTTATTTTCGTAAATAATATTTTCGTAATTTATCACATTCCACAAAAGAAACTGAGACATAGAAAACATGAAAAAAACACTAAAACCACTTCCAAAACGAATATTAAAAGTGGTTTGAATTGATAAATAAATACATTCCGAGGCTAAATAAACATATAACATTCAATGTTGATATTTGCAAACTCAAGATGACATCCATTTTATTTGACAGAATTTTGACTGATAAAGTAGGTACAACCAAAGAGTACATTTTTATATAGGGTACCACTAGCGCCATTGCTCTGTATTGCGGTGAATTTTCTTGCGGAGAAAATTTACAACATAGCCTATTCCACGTTCATTTGAAAGTTCGCACTGGAGATTTTAAATCTTATTGCGATTAACTTAGGATCCAAATTCATTTACTCCCACTTTTTTCGACAAAATTCTTGTAAGGTGACCCTTAGACGAACATTTCGAGCGACTTTTGACCGTCCCCTAAATAAAACTTGTTACTTGTTTAGAATAAAAAAGGTAGGTTTTTGGTATATTATTATTAATGGAGTAAAATAAATCAATCGGAAAATTAAAATAGGTAATGGGTTTGTGTGGATAAATATACTTACGCACACAGTTTGTGCACGGGACTTGACATTTTTCATAAGGACTCTTGTTGGAAATTGTTGGGGAAATTGTTCTCATGCCTAGCCCCCTTTTTATGATGGGGATGAGTAACGGTTGTGACGATTGTATGGGAACGTCGGCATCGCTGAAAGAATAAAAGTTATCGAACTTTTACGGTAACGTTACAAATTAAAAATCCGGAGTCACACGGGGCCATAAATCGAACAGATTACGTATGACTCCGGATTTTTAATTTGTCTGTCTGTGATGTTTTGTTTATATCTCTTTAGTTGACTTATTTGTCGTAGTTGCGTTTTAGTTTTTACCCAACTACGGCGAAGCAAAAAGGAGGGTTATGATTTTGACCAGTTTGTATGTATGTATGTATGTATGTTTATCTGTTCCCTCATATCTTCTAAACGACTCATCACGCCCTCTAGACGACACATCATGAAAAACAAAAAATATTTTTTAATCTTACCATGTTGGGTATCAAATGAAAGGCATTAGCACATTTCAAAAATATATATTACTAGCTGCACCCCGCGGTTTCACCCGCGTAAGTCTCGATCCCGTGGGAATATCGGGATAAAAAGTATCCTATGTGTTAATCTGTTTGCCAAATTACCTCCGAATCTATTCAGCCGTTTTTGCGTGATTGAGTAACAAACATCCAAACACACAAACTTTCACATTTATAATATTAGTAGGATAAACCCAAAAAAAATAATACCAGCGGACAATCAAGACGTTTCCTACGATATCTCGTTTTTCAAACTTTGATGAAGAGTTTAGAAGATATGAGGGAACAGATGAACATACATACCGGTCAAAATCATAACCCTTCATTTTGGTTGCTGTAGTCGGGTAATAAAAGAATTGAAATCTAAATAAGTGCAAAATTCTATAGATTTGAAAAAAAGCCTAAAGAGTTTATGTTACTTGACATGTTTTCAAAGCTACAATATCAACAGTTACAAACAGGAACCCCAATAAACTTTCTACTAAGGGACTAGTTATAACAAGCGCCCGAGTCGCGCGATTTATACAATGCGTTTCGGGCGCTCAATAAAATTGTATGAATTCCTATGTAACGAATTATATCAAGCGCTGCCGTCCAAGCGTCCGCCCATGTCGGGCGCCCTTAGGCCTCATTTATGGAGACGCGGGTCGTGGCGCGTCGCGTGCAGCGTGGTGTTTCGCGGCGCGTCTGATGTTTTTTCGGTTTACGGTGCGGCGGCGCGTGAAGCGGCACTTATCATCACACGCGTAAACACAAACATATGGCAAAATACGATGTTGTCGTTTTGCGGCAAAAACAAATGTATCGAAATGTACTAAGCATGCCACGCGAACCGCGGCAGGCGGGGCGATCGGCGAATTTTGCCGAGGGACTCGCACAGGCGGTAAAAACAAATGCGACTCAGTATGGCTGCCAACTTTTTTTACAAGAAATAAAGTAGGTACGAAAGAGACAAAATGAAAGTATTTTTTTTTCAATGTTTTAAATAGGTTCATTATTTTTTGGTACTACTCGCACATGTTATTAATGTATCATCATTGAGGCTTCGTAAGGCTCATCACATTTCCATGTAAAATTAAAGTAAATGAGGAGCTAATTTTTTATTAACTTCATTGTAGCTCTAATTCTGTCGTCCCGCCATTTTGTTTACTTAGGCATATTTTTGTTTCACCGTTGAGTTCGTTTTTTAATCTCGTAGATTATTTTGACATTTCAAATTATTGTTGTTTGTTTTTTCAATTTGGAGTTTGACAATTTCACCTGTCATATTAGTATAAGGGATTAAAAAATGAACTTTAAACTTTAGACTTCGACAATTTGACTTTCTAGGGGCTTTTGTAGGAGAAGATGAAGGTGAATGTGAATCGTTTTCATTTTCTATTTTTGTGCACTAACTAACTAACAAAGTAATCACAATTATGATAATAGGTTGAGTTGGAAAACTTGGAAACTAACAAAACGAAGGCAAAGGCCCGAAAAAAGGTTATGTTATCCGCGCGTATTTGAGTCGGTAGACGTCACCGTCGCCGTCGGCAGACTGTCAGACGGACGGTGACCTCTTGACGACAATTTGACAGAGTACTTTCTAAATCCACCGCTAGCATTTATTTTCTTAAACAGATTCTGGATACACGCGAAAAAAGTATTTTTGAATAGTTTATTTTTATTGAATAGTAAAAAGTATTTTAAGTTGAAATAAAGTATAATACTGTTTTTAACAGTATGGTTGGCAGCCCTAGGCGCATGCCACGCCCACGGATAGTATAGAAGCCAGGAACTTGAAACTTTACTCAAAATAGGGGTATGAGGTATGATAACGTTACGTAATATGTTAGGTACAGTTCCAGTAACCATTTACAAACCCATTTATTGGCAATATTACGAAAACCTATCGGAACGACATCAACTATTAATTTAGGTACGATCCGGGTGGAACAGTAGAAATTATCGATACTGGAACGGATTGTAATGGTATTTTAACGTTATTTGATAACGTTTCAAGTCCCTGATAGAACCCCAACAAGTTCTTCTTGTAAAATTCTCCGTCTATACGCCGACTTTTATTTAAATAATGAACTACACAATCTCTTCCAAATATTGAACCAAAAAACCTAGTCTCCAAGCAATATCGAGATAACTTAGTTAAAGGCATTTTGCTCTCGGTCTATAATAATCGCGGCGGCGAACGCTCTTCCCGTGGCTTGCATTCTGTGCCGCTTGTTTTGCCGCCCCGCTTGCCGTACCGCAATTCGCGCCGCCATTCGCGCCGCCTGTCCCGTGGCCAGGCGGTAAAGCAACCGAAATTGGTGGAGCGATAGGTTATTGTACATACAATTATTGGAATAAATAGAAACTGGAATACGTAGTTCTGTTTTTTTAAATTTTTTTTTAATTCGTTTTTCATAATGGGGATATTAAGAAACTTTGATATTAAAAAAAAAAAAGTTACATTTCGTAGCAAAGCCGGAGTTGAACTCTCGTGCCAGAAATGACAGAAACTATCGATTACTTGAATAAAAAAAGAATGAAATAAAAATCGGGTTCTGAACACACTGTGCAAGGTCCTAAATAAAATTTGGTTACATTTAATTTTGAACTTTTTCACGTCAACATTGAGTTTCTAGTTCCAAAACATAGATATGATCTATAGTTCTGATTTCAAGCTTTAGCAAAATAAACTACAGTAGATTGAAATTCGAATTCTATAAACGCCAGGCGAAAAGTTTCTGCTGGCGGGAAGGCATTGTGTTTTGTTTTCGTCGTGTTTGATGATGGGTAGGTAAGGGTTGCGCGGGTGAAATATGTTTTTTTGCTGTCTAAACACGCACTCTTAAACACAAACGGAGCCTCTCAAGAAATTATCTTATCGCTGTACACCACACATATATAATACACTAAACATTTTAACGCTCGCTCATCTCTACAAGTGAGTGCTTATAAATATAACAGCAAATTGCGTTAACCCAAGCTCATGATTTGCGGATATTGAATTTATTATCATTATGGAATCCACTCAGAAGGGTTAGGTGATTAAACCTTCTACCTACCTACCCAAGACAATCGCTTCCCACTTAGGCAATTTGAGAAATTTCAGGAATATCTTCATTGGGGCCCCGGGCGACGGGAAACTATTGATGTGGCCTTTCGGCGACAACATGAATAAACTTTCTGACACCGCTACTGAGGGTATTTGTTAATGTTCTCCATATTTTCGCAATATTTGAAAATACTTGTAGGTTATAGTTAGAATCCGACCGAATATAGCTTTTGTTTTCGGTTTTGGGCCGAAAATAAAACTATTTTCCGTCCGACTCTTGTTATAGTGAGTTATTAAATTTTCTTTTTCCAGTAGCTTCAGGCCAAGCAATGTTTTACAAAATCCAATTTCTTTTATTTTAATAACTTCGTTTTAAATTCGCAATTTATGCCCCGTTTGTCGCTAGTAAGATACGCAATCAGTAGACAGAGTATGAAAATCTGGAGGAGTTCTCCAGAGGCCTAGGACATAAACGTGGCATTTTAACTTGCCACGATTATATAATAAGCCTAGGATAAGGAAGCACAAGAAAACATAATATAGATACATACACCAATTTTTGTTCATAAGATCATACATAACACTTATGCCTCGTATTCACTTCGAAAATATTCAGCAACATGTTTGTGTGTAGCGGGGGCTCAGCAGCTCCGAAGCGTAGGCGAGCTTAGAATGCACAACGCTGCCACAAATAGGCGCGATATCGCGCCAGTTTGCACGAGCTTTAAATTTGAACGATATAAAAGCATCGCAATGTAACTCTTATCTCATTGTAATAAAGTATTAATTATTAATTGATCACCCTGAGTTCGGTGACGCTCCGACGTCAGCTCGGTGTTTAACTGATTCCGGAGCTGTCCAACAAGTGTGCGTTGCAGTTTCATAGAAAAATGCTGAAAAAATGCGGCTTGGGTTAAGGCTTGGATTGGCTGTCTGTCTGTCACAGACGAAGATTTATTGTCTACATAAGCATAATTATTATTAATTAGTAGTTCATCTAACACATTAATTATACTACATCTATCTTAATACGAGTCCCATATCATGATCATAACTAGGGATACAATCAAAATGACTAATTTATAGGTTCGTATCCTCGCGACAAGAATCGGCCAACGTAAATAAGGTTCGTGTTTGGCTTACATAATTATCTTTTGTTCCTCCACTCGATAAGCGATACAAGCATAAAGAGCCTAGCATTTTCGTTTCTGTACTTCATTAGTGTCTTCATTCATCCTTAGTTAAGTATCCTACATTGTATGATGGTCCAATTCAAAATGGTCGAGCTGAATGGTGCTGATCCATGCGTCATGTTCGTGAACGGGCGGCGTCAGTTGTGACTGGTCATTTCTTAGTTGCCATGGATATTCTAATTTTTGAATTGTTCTTATTTTATAATTGCGGACGCTTTTAACGTGCTTTCTACATTGTTCTCACATGTATAATTTCAACATGAATGATGTAACCATTATATTGTAACAATATTTTGATTTAAAAGAGTGTCCATGGAGTTTCTTGCCCGTTCTTCTCCAGAGGTACCTACTACGCTTTCGAATGGGCAACTAGCTTCATATTACTGACTGACTCCTTGACAATTCAAAAGTGCCTGTAAATGGTTTAATTGAAATAAATACTTTGAGTTTGAGTTTGAATCTAGCCTCGGGAGTGCCTGGTGATCTGGTGATAGGTACTGGTTTTTATACACCTACCTACTTTAGGCACCAGTCTCTCACAGAGTTAGTTCCTTGTTCGTGCACTACTGTCGAAGATTAACATTAAATACATAATTTGTGTAGAGATAATAAACGTTTTATATTATTATAATGTAGTTGGTGTTACAAGAGAATATTTGATGGAGACAGGCTTTACTACAGTTGTAAGTCCATAGGTTTACGTAGATTCCCAGTGCCTTTAGCAGGGCTAACATGACAAGCGCGAGAACGCTCTATTTCTCGTTTTGTAGAAATTTGTCGTTGATTATGACGTCATTTTAATCCCTAACATGACCGTTACGCACGAGTAAGCTCGTAAAAGGCACTTTGACACTTCTCTATCTCGTGACGAGATACCGATGTAGCAAATTATTAAAAACAATTAATCATTTTTATGATAGCAACATCAGCTTGAGGTTCGGTTTCATTCATTCGATTTCACGCATGGAATTAGTTTGTACTATATTAATTTTACGTACACCTCTTTTGTAACCGACTCTTTTGAATAAAATTTAATACTTTTCTTTGGCATACCGAAATTAAAATAAATAAGTAAAATAAAAAATGATGGAAATGAAAATTTGTGGCACAAATAAGTTTAAATAACATTTCTTTTTTAATAAGTATTGAGGTCCTTAATGGAGAAGTAGGTATAGAATACGATACGATTAGAATACGTGGATAATAATGCCAATGAATTAAATTTCAGCCTGTATACTCATTAAATAATCACCACAAATAACAAAGGGGCCGATGATCGCAATTTGATAAAGCGAAGGTTGATATCGTAACAATCACCATAAAACCCGTGTTATTGCAAATTTTGTTAACCACCTTTGCCAAAACGACTGACGTTCAGTTAAATATGCAGCTGGAGTTGATTTCGCTATTATAACCACAAAACACTAAACGTAGTAAATACCATCCCATAAAAAATGAATGGCAATTTTAGTAATTAATATGTTGCGAAGGTATGATTCTGCCATACAGTCATAATCCCTAGACGGCATTAATCACCATAATTGGCAAAGTGACTGGTTATTACTGAAAGTGATGCTCATCTACTTAATAGTGCTCCGCCACAGTTTCTCTCGCGGCTGCCGAAAGGAACTTTCGTTGCAATGTAAATACCTAGAACTTTAAAACTAAGTTTATTCATTATTATATTATATTGCAAAATAAAATTATGACTAAATTAAGTACAATTTAAGAAACTGCCATGATATTAAGGAGTTTTTTTATTTTTTTTATTTAATAATTTTGTCTACTCGTCTCGTCGTAAAAACCGACGACGAGTAAAATGACAGAAAATCAGAGATATCTCGTGTTGAATTGTCAAAAGTCGAGATAACTTAGGTGCCATGTTAGGGTTTGTAGAGAAATCGTCAAGTTTGACAGAACGAGTCGAGTATTTTGTATGGCAACGCTGTCAGAAAACGAGTAAAGTGACGAAATAGACAAAAATTACTCACTCTCGCGTGAGTAATTGTCGCGTGTGTCATGTTAGGCCTGCTGAACTCAGATATGTACATACACAGTTTACCGGAATTGACTCGGGCCGAGCTGTCACTGACCCATATAAAATCCGTCATCTAGCCTATAATTTTATATTCATTGGAGTAGTATTATAAGAAACAAAGAAACGTAATTTTAACTAAACTATGCCCTTATAATATACTATACTATGCCTTATAGCTATAGTATAGTTGTGTTCGATGGATGACGCAAAACAATTTTAGCGCTAATATCACTAAACTGTTGTTAGAACATACTTACACGGTGTTTAGAGCACATTTTCTTAATTACAGCTAGCCCGTGCGTATCGCACATGGGTTTTTTAGTTACAGCAAAAATGATTGGAAAAACTGCAATGATATCAATGTTTGGCTTATGTTTTTTGATGCTGTTACATACCTTATTTCCCTTTATCCCGTAAAGGGAACCCGCCCTTGCTTGGTACGGGTGCTATCAACTAATGTGCTGACATGTTGTCAAAAATATCCAGATATTTGTTAAAATAATAATGAAAAACGCACCAACAGTTGCGTTATGTATGCGGTCACACGAGCAATCACAAAAAGCGACTTATTTATATATAGAAGATGCACTTCATTAAAACCCAGACACAAACAGATACGGACTTTATTATAAGTTTTGATAATCCAATGGATGCATTTTATTGAAATACTAGCAGATGCCCGAGGCTTCACCCGCGTGGATGTCGGTTATTACATACTGAAACCTTCCACGAGAATCACTCTATCCATTGGTGAAAACAGCATCAAAATCGGTGTAGTAGTTTTTGAGTTTATCGCGAACAGGACGACAGACAGACGCGGCGGAGGACTTTGTTTTATAATATGTAAGCATAATATTAATTTCAATGAACAGGCTCTCCCATATTGCATACCTAAATACCACCGCCGCGCCATCTTTAACGGCAAATTCAGATCGTTTGTGTTCATTAATTAGTGTCCACTAATGGAAATGGCTATGACCTAGCGGAATGGCCCCCAGAATGGTCTCGCGCGGCATTTAACCTCTCGCCCCATGTACGTAGGTTTTTAGACCATATTTTAGCTCGGATAGTTATATACATATTTTAGGAGTCTTGTAATCTCAGTTATGTTGGCAACTATGAATTTGAGCATGTAGTATTCAGCTATTTTCATTATAAACGTGTACAGTGGCGGTTATACTTGTGCGTAAATGTAAATGAAGAAAATGTAAAGTTCTTGTAGGTAATACGTAGTTTTAGTGCTCACACAACGGCAGAGGCAATTGTAGCCGTCCACACTCGTCGGCGACAGCCGCAGACTCGTCGAGACGGCAGAGGCGACTGCAGCCGTCGACTCGTGTATTTGGGTAGATGCTTAATTACCCTAGCGGCACGTTGCCAACGGCCGAGGTAATTGCAGCCGTCGATGCGTCTACGGCTGCAGTTGGCTCTGCCGTTGGCAACGTACCGCTCGTGTATATGAACATTTAAATTTCTTGTCCTGTAGATAAACGGAATGAATAGATTCCTAGACCCATTGCTATTGTAAATGATATTGTTTTTCTTTTAATTTAAGATTTATAAAATTAAGTTTATTAACTTGAGACTGAGATGTCAATAACCTGACTGTAGGTACTTCCCGGTTTTAATGTTAGAGCAGTCAAATTCCTTCAATCACGTCTGGGTCCGTCCTTGGACTTATTGAACGCAATCAACATTATTACATTTCTCATGTGCCTACATCTCGAAAAGATCGTTCAGAGTGTCCGGAATGTGATGGCGAATTCATAACAATTGTATTTCCTATTCAATGTGAGTTCTACTATTGTTAGGAATTTCTTTCGTAAAATAGTCGCCTTGACAAAGAGGTATGGAAAAGAAAAATATACCCTTGGATCGTAACAGTCTGGAGTATTGACTCAAATATTACGTGGCATTCAATTCGTTTAGTGACTGAATTTTTACACATACAATAAATTATTTAGAATAACTTAAAATTGAATTAGAACTGATAATTTGATAATTAAACTTAAATTGTGTCAAAAAAAAAAAAAAAAAAAACTACATTGCCAGTACAATTATTACTTATCAACAAAATAAATAATGATGCAGGAACAAACCAGATTTCAAAGTAAGGGTTATAAATTTTGATTTTATTTTTATCTACTTGTGCCTATTGTCTGTCACAACAATACTCACGCCTTCGAAATTTGGGTCGCCAAACAAATATGATAACATACCATTAATATATCCAAAGATGACAAAGCTGGGCGATCTATCTTTTTTATATTGAGACCCTAACATGCCGCGGTACGACCACGGTTGAAATGCAAAGAAAACAATAATAAAAAGTGTGTTTTTTGGAAGTCGGTTGTTTTTTTTTTTTGTAGAAAGTTTTTATTTTTCACTTTTTAGTTGTGGTACCTACCCCACACAAATCCGAATACACCTGCTATGTAAATAACAGTGAAGAAGTCAGACAGGATATCGTCCAGATAAACTAAGTGGGAAAAATACGTAATATTGAAGCTAACTCAAAAATTACGCAAGCAAAGTTAATAAAATTTATATGGGACCACCTCGAAAGCATGACCTACCAAAAAAAAAAAAACATCAAAATCGATTCATAATTGGCGGAGTAATCGCGTAACAAACATACAAAACTCCTCCCTACTGTTCAACTCAATATATATAGTTTTTTTTTTTATAATTTTAATTCTTGTTATTTTTTACTTTAAATTGTATACTTTATTTCCATATCAATAATTGATTGTTTGATATCTTAATGCAAGCTGTGGTCTCCTATAATTGAAGATGCACAAGGATTTGTATCTTTTTATGTTTTATTTTTAGCATGTAAGGTGTAATCTTTGTTGGAGATCCAAATAAATAAATAAATAAACAAAAAAAAAAACATACAGACGAATTGAGAACCTCCTCCTTTTTGAAGAAGTCGGTTAAAAATTGGACAGCAACCAGTATTGGCAGAGAGGTTGATTGTACACTATAGAATAACTATAACCCTCATCATTCTCATGAGGGTTTGATTACAAGTATAGTCATACGCAAAAGCACTTCAATGCATTCCAAATATTAATTATTTAATGTAGCAAAACTGTTGTATGAACATTTTTGTCTATTGTGAGACGTAAAGTAAGCCAAAGCGTGAATTATTACCAAATCCTGTAGGATGGGGGATGGATGGTAGGTTGTATAGAATCAACCTGTAGCAACGTAATGACAGACTATGCAAACAGGCAGAGTTGAAAACAAACCTTATTACCACAAAACCGTGTTTATCAGTTTTTTAGCCTATACACCTTTTAAACATGACATTTCTCTATGGAGTTTGACATAAAACTAACATAAAACACGCGTTGAACAAGTGACACTGCTATCTCTAGTTATGTAGTACAAAGTTTGTTAAAGAAAATAAACTATGTTTATTATTTTTATAAATGGTGATGACGCACAAGCAGATCCTAAACCATAATTTATTTATTTATTAATCACCAACTTGCACTAATATGATTAATCCTTGATTGTTTAATCCTTCACAAGACAAATTGTTCCGAACCAATGTACAGCATTAAACATGATGACTTGTCCACGTTTTAAGGGCTTCCCATGAACCCTGTAATAAAGTTCATGGGTTTAATTCCCAGCACCCATAATGTAAGGTAATCTAATTTATAACTTCATTGCTATCAGCTGAAATAAATTTACAGAGACAGTGTTATAGCGGATGTTGTTTATTTTACCTTGCTTTACAAGTAAAAAGGTAAATTATATGGCTATTGACATTTCAAGATGTTTCTAATTGTGCCTAGCTTCTACAATACATTATTTCAATCAATGTTTTGCAACTTTTTGACGATACGTTTTTAAACAGCCCAAAAGGAGAAGAATATTTATATTAACCTGTATGTTAGTGTGCAGGTACGGAACCACGTTTAAAATTATTATTAATTTATTAAAATAATTCTATCCAGCCAGTTCCTCTGTGGTTGAGGATTCGGGGTGAAGTTCGCTTCCACCTTCGGCCTGATCACTTACCACTTACCATGAGGTAAGATGCAGGCCAGGAACTTACTAGTCGTGAATAAAAAATTCGAAAAAAAAGAATTTAAGATTTTTCTTGTTTCAGCTATTTCAATGCAAACCTCCGTTGGTATCTTTGTGTATTTTTTTTATTTTACTTTTTTTTTACACATCTATGACGACTCACAGATACAGTGATCAGTTTCCAGGTATTTGTGCATTTGCAATCGTATACAAATTCTATCGACTATTACATCATTTATAACTAAACTCCAAAACAAACTACAACAAAAGTAACTAAATGTACCTATTTTTAAACGTTTATTTTTTGTCATAACATGGGTCTTTCGCATATTCAAAGTTCAGCCTGCAAAAAAGGCTCATACATACATATAATAAAACGATTCGTTTGGATTGGTCATGATACTCTGGAGCGCACCTAAAGGTATAAACCTGGGAACTGGGACCATGGATATGGTCGACATCGTTTCTGCACATCTAACTGTCGGTGTATGGCCAGAAAACCAACGGATACGAAATGTTCTGTAATTTTCTTCTTTTTTTTAAGCAATGTTCCACTTTATTCCTGGACCAAAACAGCTGGAAGTTATGAAAAAGTGGCTTATATTTCAATGTTTTCATTTTTATTATGAACCACTAATTCACATATAATTCTGTCTTTTGTGCATTATTTTAATGCTGCCTCAATTATCATTTTCCTTTATCGTAGATGCGTATAGACACTTCATAATGTGCCTATGATGTTCCCATAGCTGCATGCTGGGATACAGGCCTCCTCTGTATGAGAGGGAGTGGGCCATAATCCACCACGCGGACCCAATGCGGGTTGGTGGATGTCACAATTACATGTCTTCGAATTTTTAGTTCTAGGATAATAATATTACGGTTTTCTTACGAAGTTTTTCTTAACCGTTTTGAGAGATGATCCGACCTGTAAGTCGGGGCCAATACCAATGGGCTACCACTGCTCGACAAACTGCTCGACACACTGCTCGTTGACCCTTTGCAGGCACCTACCTGTAGGCTGTAGAATACAAATTTTTGTTCCGTGCGAGAAAATTTTAACATAAAATATATTTTTTATTTAATTTCTAATTGAACAGGACCATCTTCAATGAAGATAGGTAATGAAAAAATATCTCCAGGAAGGAAAACTCTTGAAAGTAATAAAGTGGGCAGGCTCGTGTGATAAGAGGCAAAAAACTCATCTTAAAAGGGGCTCTATTATCCCATTGATAAGTAACAATTAGAATTGGCTACTTGACTACTTTTAAAAAGGCTATTGTGGGCGTTATTTCTTTTGACAGTTAGGAACAAAGAAAATTAATAATACTTAATAATATTATACAGTATATTAACTAACAAAGCATGTTCCCGTTAACCTGCAATAGTATTGCGTCCATATATGCAACATAAATATAACCAATAAAAAAAAAAAAAACTGACATATTCACAAACCTATTACATTGATATAAAAGAAATACTCTGTACATGCATGTGCGTTGTGCGTTTACAGAGGGTTTCTTTAAAACTTTTTTTTTAAATGGTAGGTAATGTTTTTTTTTTTGCATGTATAGATGCTATACTATTGCAGGTTATGGGGAACTCCTTTCGTTAGATATCATACTGTATAATCAGCCTATAATGTTCCCACTGCTGGGATACAGGCCTCCGCTCTTTGAGAGGGAGTGGGCTGTAATCTACCACGCGGGCCGAGTGCGGATTGGTGGATAATAATATTATAAATAAGTATAGACTATAATGCGATAATCCTGACTGTGAACCTCCCAGATCGATAGAAGTTATGCAACATTATGATTACCCACACGATTTCACACACACATTTAACTCAACATCGACATCCAAGTATCTTGTACGAGTAACATTTGGGCATTTCATTTTCCTCATCCTTGATTGAGATCGGGACGTGAGAGTGAGCGATGCCAAATCAAGATGGCTGAACACCCCGATTCTAATCAATTATAAGCGCTCTAACTTAGTCAATGAAAATGTTTGGGTGGAATTGGCTTGAAATATCTCACCAATCTGAAAGTAATTAACGCCTTAATGACATAACTGTCAACGTGTAATAATGAGGTAATTATGCAGTAAGTTCTGTAAGAAGGTGACTAAGTTTTTGATGGTTGTTGTAGGTAGATGGTTAATTATTTACTTTCGTATAAAATAAACACAACACGGCGAATTTTTAACCGACTTCCAAAAAGGATGCAGTCGCTCCATGTAAAATACTGGTATTCAGTTGCATTCGGTTAAACTGGAAGCCGACCCCAATATAGTTGGGAAAAGGCTAGGCAGAATGAATGAATGGTCCAAAAAGGAGCAGGTTCTATGTTCTTCTGTATGTATTTTTTAAAATTATATTCCTTGTGTGATTCTCGGAATAACACAAGTATTTAATGTTGACTTATGAATGGTATTTAGACATGGAAGCGGGCACAGAGAGGTGATTTATAACGATGCGATGCTAAGACGAGCTAACTTGTTTCTGCATGGAGTTTGACATAAAACTGACACTAAACACGCGTTGAATAAGTGTCTAAATTTTTGTGGTAGGGCCCAGAATGTTTTATATTATGCTAGAGCAAACGTAAGTAGTAGTAGTACGTAAGTTTTAATTCTAACTATCCTAACTAAATATTATAAATGCGAAAGTAAGTTTGTTATGCTGTCGTGCTAAAACGGATTTAGATGAAATTTGGCACATATGTAGACCATGAACTGAGATAGGACATACGATACTTTTATCCCGATATTCACACGGGATCGAGACGTATGCGGATGAAACCGCGGGGCGCAGCAAGTTTACTATAATTATCTCTCCAAAAGCTGTTTCCTCCTCTCGTTTGTTGGCCACACTCATATAGCTAGGAATACGATATGCCGCGGCTGTGCCACCAGGTATAACCCGTTTTATTACATCCAATTTTATTTTATGCCCCTCTCATACCCGTATTGATCGTTCGATAGATCTTTATGCATCTAAATCTTTATTTGAAGTCCCAAACGACGTTTTAATGTTCTCTCCGATATGCATGGACCGTCGGACACAATCTTTCATTTGAATTCGTGAAATTTGACGGAGGTATTATATGGGTCATAATGTTGTCACACTGTAGAAGAATACAAAAAAAATAGGACTGGTTTTTATTCTATTGTTCATCGTATTTTTCAGCTTGGTGACACTGGCTTGATGGTTCCTTAAATTGCCACCATCAAGACGTTCATGTAATTGGTGGTTTGTAGAGGATGTGGGTAGCAGAAGTCTAACAAATTAAAAATCCGGAGTCACACGTTATAAATCGAACAGATAACGTGTGACTCCGGATTTTTAATTTGTCTGTCTGTGGGGTCTTGTTTATACCTTTTTAGTCGTAGTTGGGTTTTAATTCTTATTAATTAATATTTTTTTAATTTTTATCAATTATCGAACTTATTTTCTTCGCGAAAAGCGGGGCAATTCCCTTAAATTTAAGAACGTTTATATTCGCATCTCATTCGCAATCTGTCAAAAAAAACAAAGTTTGAGAGATTACAACTTGAATGTGAACGTTTTTACCCGACTGCCCCAGAAGGAGTGTAATGTTTTCGAGAGTATGTATGTATGTCTATTTCTTTGGCACGCTCTTTAGCCTAAACGGCTTGATGGATTTTAACATAGGTACGAGGCGTCGTTAGGTTCGTCTTAATTATGGGAGTGACTTAAGCTATATAATTTTTATATATTTCATCTGTAAATACAAAAAAAAGGGAGGTTTTTAAAAAAATAAATTACAACAAAATTGGTATCAATTAAAAGCTAGTAATGAGTTAATTCCAAATATATAAATATATTAATAAAACTAAAAAGGTTGAAATAAAACAAATTAAGTACAAAAAAAACTAAAAACCATTTTTGATTTTTAAATAGTTTGTTTTTTAAGTAAGAGCCTTCTGGTATAATTTTAGTGCGAGGGTTGACACCTGTCAAAGCACGAGATGCGCGGTGCTGCGCAGCGCGTGTACCTTATTGTGTAGTAAATAAATTCGATATTGTATCGGATCATAAAAAGTTCGCGTCGCTTCGCGTCTCGGTGTGAGCTGACCCTAAACATACTCAGGAAGCGTAGTAATTAAGGCCATATAGTGCGACCATGGTCCATGTTTATCAGTTTATAGGTAATAAAGAACCCGTTCGTTGAGAATCTTCCAGGCTGAATAAAATCAGAGTTTTGTTTTGAAAGATTTACGATTCTTCAGCAAAATCGCAGGTTTAAGTAGTAAATACCTGAGCGCGGTACGAATGATGTGGGTCCTTTTACAGTTACTGACGCTGAAGAGTAATATATCCTTCCCATATTCGTCTTATTATGATTTCCACACCCGTTTCATATGATGTTACATATTAAAATTATACATTAGGTAGAACGATTTATGAAACTGAGACTGTCGAGTTTTGATTTTGAGTAGGGGTTTTATGACATGAGTAATAGGTTTACTTATAATAATATATAACCAAGACAAGCTTGAAAGTGGTGATGCTTTGTATGGCTTTGAATTTATAAAATGGATTACCGCCTTACATTAAAAGGTGATTTTATATCTATAATATATAAAATATATAACTATTTTTAACGGAGCCAAAATTTATATTTAAAAAAGTTATTAAGAATTCCAATAGTTAATTGATTCAGGCGTGACTTTGCGGAAATCTATTATAATATATATTTGGACGTAGATTATTTTTAGTAGGTAACCTATTCCGCTTAACTTTTCTTCAAGACTCATAAAACACCCTGTAAGAAATCGACACGTGGTCACCTCTGACCGAGGCATCCTCAGGATGACGATTGACCAGTTGCAAACCAGAACACGACGTCTTGCCACACCGAGCGTTGGACGCAGAGTTTCTTATAGGGATTTTTATGACTCTTAAAGAATAGTTAAGCGGAATAGGTTACTAAATATATCTACGTCTATTGTATTTTAAGAATTCCAATGTCA
The DNA here is from genome assembly GCA_948473465.1 of Lithophane ornitopus. NCBI lineage: Eukaryota > Metazoa > Arthropoda > Insecta > Lepidoptera > Noctuidae > Lithophane > Lithophane ornitopus. The sequence goes on along the minus strand of OX419622.1, from coordinate 10,451,644 downwards.
TAAAATGCCTCACATGGGCGGATCACCGAATAAATAAAAAGTTCATACACTTTTATAATACTTCTAGAACATTGAACCTTATAGCATTCTTTTGCCTTAGCTCTAGTATGAAAATCTTATACATGAGGCCGATTTATCTTAGTAGATAGAGCTTAAACTACAGCAGCATTTTTCGCATAGTTCCTTGAGACGCTTGGTCCGAAATACCTTTTTACGATCCAAACGCTGACATATACAAGTACTTGCATATTATTCAACGTCCCTCCCGAATAACTCGAGTAACTGTGGAATGTCTAATTAGGAAACAGGTGCTACACTACTCAAGTTCAAAACGTACAGAAGTTTCGGACACTTTGCAGTCCATTGCGGCACTCGCACACAATTTATAGAATAAAATTACCAAGAAACTGGTAATGAAATGGTAGGTTATAGGGCAGAAATTAAATCGCTATTTAAATGTGTTATGATTCCCATTCTTGCTTATTACACGATAAACGCGTATTAATAAAAATATCCCTTTTCTTATCTATAAAAATAGGTACGTATCGGGCCAAATATTAACTGGGGCGTTATATTTGTTTAGGTAAGAAATAGCCTTAATAATAACTTACTAATAAGGCTAGTGATAATAATATCATTTTGCTGTTTCAGGAAAACCTAATCATCAATAATTCGAAATTTATAAAATAATAATATATATGTCGCAGTGTGATGGTTAAATAGAGTTATATGAAAGCGGTTCATAACTGATCGTGATCGATCTAGTAATAAAACTATTAGGCTTAGATAATGTAATTATATACTCTAAGTTATTAGGGCAGTCCGACCAAATAAGTTAGGTTAGAACTGGAACTATATTACGGTAAATAGCTATATCCCTAGGGTTATAACTATGTCCCGGCTTCAACCATCTTACTGCGACTTAAATATAAAGCAGGTAAGTATCAGAAATGTGTGGTCATAAAAATGTATTCGCTGTCCCATATATTTGGGTCGAGTAAGTAATTCAGTATTGAAGTTTAGAATGGGATAGCTGATAATTTTTTCACGATTTCGATATTGGTCCCATGGATAAAGTTGTTCAGTTTGATGGTCTATCTATACCCTTGAATATGATCACACATTTTTGTTACACGCTTTATATAGTCCTCTTAACCTTATCCGGCGACAGTGACCCAGACTAATTTTCTTTTGTGAGCTATATACCTGATGACTAACAAAACCAAACAAGTCGATGTAAACATGTTACCTATAACAATATCTCTCTTATAAATAATAATATAATCTTCTGTTAAGTATTTTACTATGCTTTTAAAAGTTACTGTTTGTTTCATAATTGAACATTTTAGCTCCCTCCCTGCTTTGACTCGTTCAGAGAAATTAACTTTAATAAACTTTATAACGGATACATTCTAATCTTTTAGGCGGCTTTTTAAATAATAATATTATAGGCAAGTAGGTACTTATTTACAGTAGGGTTTTACTGTATATGTTATGGACCAAGTGATTATTAGGGCATTATAAAAAATGCCCAATATGAGAGGGCAGTGTGATAACAACTATTGAAATAATCAAATCGACCGGGCATTTTTTATTATGCTAGTCACCTTTGGGGCAGCACAATTAAAACCAGGTTTTATTACTATTATGTTGATTTCAAATGTAGAATGAATATTTAAAATCAAATAAAATCTTCCCATTCATAGACTCTCTGCTGACTTATGATGATTTTACCATAATTAAATACCTGTGTACTATTAGATTGCCCAAAGACCACACGGCAATATTTATAATGACGAGGCAATGTGATAAATAAGGAAGTTCAAATTATAATTAGTTATTTTGCCCTAAGTAGCTTATCATTATTCATAATGCGCGGGCATTATGAAAAATGCCAGTATTTATTACTTGGTCCATAACATATACATCACCACAATATTCGAAAGGTGTCGAGGTGTGCATACATAACGATTTATTATGAGCAAACACTTTCTAATCATTTTTTCTGTAGTTTCTGCGGTATATGATGTGTCCCTTTTAGTCTGTGCTAAATAAATACATATATTTCATTCTTTCTTTTATTTTTTTATGATAAAATAAGCCATGAACCCTAACAAGCCACTTCATAACGAATCACTCTATATCAATCAACGTATCGATCCTTCATTACCATATTCAAATCGACATTGATATTCTCTAGTTATCGAGAAGTTTGCATCGAATAATAATGTATCAGATTTCATAAACACATCTATATTACTAAACGTACAATCAACTGAGATTGAACAGCTTTCAATTTAATACATAGATAGATTTATAAATCATTTACTTGGTGCTCATAAAAGACAAAGTAGAACATACAAAAGCACGATTATTATATCGTGTATATATATAGATAATTACTAGTCACACGAATATTAGTAAATAGTTACAAGGTGGTTGGTTAAGGGTTAAGGGTTAGTGGTGTGGCGGCATCTACATCGCCACATGCGAACTACGCATCAAAGACCTGACGTCACACAAAAATCCTGACGTCACACAAAAATCCTGTCGTCACACAAAAATCCTGTCGTCACACAAAAATCCTGACGTCACATAAATCCTGCATCGCGAAATTAGAGTTTACTGCGCAAGAATCCAAAATCAATCGTTGCGCAGTTGCCCGCCAGATACAACACCCGTCTGGTCGGAGGATCCTCCCTTTTCTATAAAGGATGAGTGAACTTCACACCCTGTTCCTCATACCCCTAAATTGGTGACCCCGAATATGAAAGTCAACGCAGCCTAAAGTGACATGCCAGTCCTCATACTGACTTCGACTTTCACTGGCAGATAGCGCATATTATAAAGAATAACTTAGGCTACTTTTATTTTAGAAAATAATTAGGGTAGGTACACGCGGGCGAAGCCGCGGACAGCAGTTTGTAAACTAATAAAAAGGTACATGCAAAAAAATACTTACCTAACCAAACGGCTGTGTGACACTTCCCGTGACCCAAGGGCTGGCCTTTGCCTTGGTCACAGGCTAAGCAGTGCCAACCCGAGGCAGTGCCGCCAGTCTCTTGGGTACATTACCAACCGACAGCGATGCGAAGGAATTTTTCTACGCCATATTTAAGTTATTATATTTTTTCCCTTTGTATACATGTACATGTACATAATGTTAGTGATAGATTGTATTTTTTTTTTTAAGATTTGTAAAAATAATTATTAAATATATCAAAGTTATTAATTGTTTATTTGTATAGTTAGTTTTAATTAATATAACTTAGTTAGGATTTAATTATACTCCATTTGAAATAAGATTAGACGTATAGATATTTTGAATTCTATTACGTTGGTGGCATTACCAATGGCATCCGCAGTAGATAGTTGGTATTGTGTAACTTTTTATGCTTTTAATGCTATCCTTATGCCTACGGTATAGAAGTTAAAATCGGTTGAACGGACTGTAAAAGGGTTAGTTTTAATGTCTAATCTTATTTCAAATGGGGTATAGTAAATTGATAAAAAAGACCCTTCAATTAGCTCAAAAAAAAAAAACAACTTACCTTCCTAAAAAATAATACTAGGTACTATATAACCATATTAATAAAAACCTACTTATTATTTTTAACAATACATAAGTAGGTACCATTAGTACGCTTTACTTTGCCATAACACGGATAACACCTTGCTAGTTAAATGGGAGCTGATATAATTTAAATAATGCAGGCTCTGTTAAACAAACAGGTAATGTTCGATAAATTACATAGTCATTTCGAATAAACGGCCGTCAATGGTATTATTCTATTTAAAATATTATGCCTATTCCCGTGAGGGATTGTCACAATCATGATTTGAGTGTTATTTAGTTTAATTATTCACAAACCTACTGTACTATAGCGCCTCTGCGCAACCAGCACTTGATAAAAATTTAACTTGACCATGTACATTCAAAGTGAAGTCATTTATTTCAAGTATAAAGTAGGCCAATAAAAGGTACTTTTTTACGTCAAAATTAACAAAAAAATGGATTTGATTCTAATTCCCTCTGCCCCTTCCAAAAGTAGTTTCGGTGTGAGAAGATGAGGTAAGAAACTCCTTCTTTTAAAAACCACTCCTCAACTATTTGAGGAGTTATTTTTAAAATACCTTATTTCCATTTTCCAGCCGATTGGAGATTTCAGTGTACACTGTTCTTCCATAACATTTTTTTTTTTTAATTATGCTTATCTTCAAATTGCTTCTCCCGCTCTGGGCGGAGCGGGAAGGCGTGTCAGACTTTTACTGACTACAACCGTGTTCCTTCAGTTGCCTGTTGCCAAGGGCCCCGGTATCCCTTTCGAATAATCCTTCCTAATAAAACTGTTTAAAAAAATATTGTAATAAAAGCCAATTTTTTTTTTTTAAAGAGTAACCAAGGAGTTTATTTATTTATTTAAACATTTCGCACACAAAAAAAAAAGGTACAAAGGCGGACTTAATGCCTTAGGCATTCTCTACCAGTCAACCAAGGGCGGTGAAGAGATTAGATGGTGGGTGCTCTGATTGAGAGGAACAGAGAAAAAAAAAAAGGAAAAATACATATATCATAATGCATTATAGATAAAACAGTTTTTACAGTACATAAATATATATACCTATAATATACAATATATATATTTATAGATATAGTAGTTGTTAAATACGAAACAAATACAAATTCAAGGCAGAGAGGTGTATATGACTCTAATCTATTTATTTTGAAAAAAAATCTGCAATTTCCGCTTAAATGCATACCAACTGGTGGCCGTCCTGATATCAAGAGGAAGCGCATTCCAAAGAAGAATGGACTGAATATGAAAAGAAGAATGAGCAAAGTCAGAAGTATGAGAAGGGCAGAGAAGGAGTTTCTTGCTCTTCTGCGTATGAACGACTAATAAAATTGTGCACCCTAGCTTCTGACGTTTCGCTGTAGAGTGCGTTCCATCCATAGTTCCTATGGCGTAATGTTGGCTACACTATTGGAGAACCAATACGAAATTAAGAATACGCTGCACCGCTACCTAATAGGTCCGTTTTTTAATTTAACAGTGGAGCCAACATAACCGCAAAGGAACTATTTGATGAAACGCAATCTAGGTTTAAGGCTCGTGCAAACAGACGCGATATCGCGCTTCTGTTTGCACGAGCCTTTATGTGAAACGAAAACAAAAGTTATTAAGCAGCTCACGAATTTTTTTAATGAAATTTTCATGTAACAAAATAATATAGGTATGTGAGGAGTCTGCGTAACTATTTCACGTAGGTACAAAACCTACTTTCAATTCTTGTGGGTAAAGCACAAAATCTTCTCTATCTACCTGTCTAAATAGGTAATTTTAATCAGTCATTTTTAGGGTTATTTACCATTTTTATCGTTTGGCACCTTTCGGGTACGGCCGAGGTGCCAAACGGAACCCTATTACTAAGCCTCCACTGTCCCTCCGTTCGTCAGCGGGCTAAATCTCATGAACTGTAGTAATAGATAGACAGTTAAAATTTTCCAAGATTGTGTATTTCTGTTGCCGCTATAACAACAAATAATAAGAATGAAATAATGTTAATAATTAAAGGGATATCTACGAGACACGTGTTTTTTTACTAAAGTAAAAAACGTAATTTCTCAATATTGTACGGCGGTATTGTACGGTGGTCGGAGTCGCACACGAAGGGACACTAAATTAGCCCATTATTTTTTAAATAAAAATAATAATATATATTTAAACATCCGAATTGATATCCTCTTCCTTTTAGAAGTTGGTTTATAAAAGAACGCCCTACCCTAAATTACAAGGTCAATATGCAGCAAGATATTTTCCAAAGTCAATTTATTCTTCTATCTCAGTATAAAAAGTACCTAGCTGATTGGTACATGCATTAATTTCTTTCTCTCTCAGTTTTTCAAGGAGTATTTTCAGAAAATTTACACACATTATTCAATTATTACCATATTGAACGTTAGGTTGTGATGTGCAAAAAGCAAGGAGCCGATGGATGTAAAAACGCGAGAGAAAATAGCGTTACATAATAGATGCTTCAGTAAGTACGTTTATAAGTCTAAAAAACCGGCCAAGTGCGTGTCGGACCAGGCACAATGAAGAGTTCCGTAGGTTAAATGAATTTATCCCAAGAACAAACTTTATATTGTAGTTGAAAAATATGTTATTTTAAGACCAAAGACTTCTTATAGGTTTTGCTACCGGAACAGATAAGGTACCGGATAAGTATAGAACTATATTCTATATAAAAAAATTACTCAATAGTTTTGGAGAGTGAATGGTCAATTTTCATTTATTTTCTTAAAATAAACTCTAAAACTATTTATTTAAAAATTATAAAAATATTATATTCGAGAACCTCACAGTAGGTAAGGCCTTTCATTTGATATATACCTCCACACGGTACAGTGTGCAGAACATTTAAAAAAAATCTTATTTTTCTCCCAAAAGTGAGACCGTGGACACGTGGGTCTCACAAATTGATATGTATGTACTTACCAAAAAATTTAATCGGTCCATTAAATTCGGAGCAAATTGGCTGTAGTAGATGGACAGGCAGACACAGGAATGAACCTGTATGAGCGCCGTTTTTTTTCATTCGGACATACGGAACCCTAAAAATCTTCCGCGCCATGGTAGGAAAGAATAGAAAAGAAATGTTAAGATTGTCAACAAAACTATAAATATACTGAAAGATTTTGCAAATGAAAAAAAGTGGCATCATTCAAATTCAATTTCAAAGGAAATAAAAATCAAAACCATCGTCTGTCTGGCTGCAGTCACCCATGTGTAAAATTCAATGATATCTCGCAAAAATCAAAACTTTATAAAGATAACCTTCTTCGGCAGAGCTCATCCACACTGACTCAAACGGCACCGTCTGAATAAAATAATTCAAAATAGGTGTCTACATAGTAAAGGCAAACTATCTTAGACACAGAACCCTCGAATTCAAGATCATTATGTCAATCACTAAATCGATAAGACGGCAAACTTATGCGACCTTGATCGCCTCGCCTATAACGCGCAAACTCTTCACGTTTTTATCTCCAAGTTATACTTTACTTAAAATTCCTAAGCACCGACGTTCTTAAAACACCTTAACCTCAAGGAAAAACGTGCGACCCCAATAATGATGTCAAAAAAGTTTCAGATACCCGCAAGCGAAACAAAATGTCGTTAGTAATGAGCGAACAAAAGCTTTATGTACGAAAAATGTGGACGAGGAGACGTTTCATTATGTTGAGAGGCACAATATATTATTTGTTTGTAAAATAAAATGGTCTGAACCACACTTTATAAAATGTTATTATGAGATACAGATGTGCTAATTCTATTTTTTTTTCAGGAATTCTTTTAAAAGAAACACGTGTAGTAGACGGTAAATGAAAACACTGACAATACTAATGTACCTAAGTACTTATAGGATTATTTTGAAATTATCAAATACGTATCTTAACATTGAAACTAAAAAAGTGTTTTGTTAACCGACGCTAAAAAATAAAGTTTTGTTTTTTGGTGTGATCTTAAAAAAAAAAATATGTACCTATGTTCCCCGATTAGGTACTCGAAGAGGGCTGGACTGATTTGGATTTTTTTTTTTTTGTTTGAAAGCGTGGTCCCATATTTTATTAACCATGCTTAGTTTTTGAGTTAGCTTTTAATACGTATTTTTCCCACTTAGTTTATGTTGAACTTCCTGTCACTGTTATTTACATAGTTATACACATTGTTACTTATAAACGCAGCTTCATTTATTGTCGTCTCCACATAATATTAACGTAATAAAAATGGCTCAACTTACTGATTGAGTAAACTTACTTTTTTCATTAAAAAATAACAATTTTATCAGTTTAAAAACCAAACCCAAATTATCCATAAACTAGTTCAAATTATCATAACCAACAACGTAAATTCATGAAATGAGTGGATATAACTAAGCACTAAGAGGTAAATTAAAATGGAAGTATGAATGGATGATGCATGACCATACCAGATTGGAAATATGTCATCCACCCTGCATTACGAATGATAAATGCAGTACGTTCAACCAACTGAATTTCATTCCCAATGGGACTACTACTAGTTTCAGCTTATTTCATAGCTCTGACGAGTTAATAGGGAACATGGTATAGCATTTATTTTCCTTGCGTATATGGTTGAAAGTGGTGAAGTATTTCTTTCTCAATTTGCTATCTGATATTTCAGTTCAGTACTGTAACAGGTAAATAAACAAATAAATGTTTAACCCGGTTAAATTTACATTGTTGATTGTGGTGATGTTGTGAAACCATCTGGTGATTGAGAAAAACTAGACTCATACTTACTACTACTTGGTACTTACCCTTCGTTTACTCTTTTAGTGTCTATTCAGTTTTTTGTTGTCCCCAGTGAACATAATGGCTTTCGACATAGGTACATGTCGTGTTCGGTTCAATTTGAACTAAAGTAGCACATTCACTATCAAAGAATAATCAATTTTGACGCAAAACCAACCGGCTCAAATCAATGCTGCGACGTTAAATTTAGAATACACTCACGGTTTTATTACAAATATAATCACGCAAAATAGTAAGTCACTGCAATGTAACTCATTGTAATAAAGTATGAATTAGAACGATTGCTGTGAATTTGAAAAGACTCTGGTTAATCATTTTAATTATTTTGGTTGGATTTAAGTCAAAATTGATCATTCAAAGATCGTGAATGTAGGACTACTTTCGGAGGCCTTAACTTGAATTTTCTCTTTCTCAGTTAAAAAAAAAACAACCTTAATTATTTTTGTTGTAAGCTAAGCTCTTATCTACACAATCTGTCCAATAAAAGTTGTGAAAAGGAAACATTTTTACTGTCACAATTAATTTGCGTGTAAAAAGGGTGTAAACCTACAATAAGGTATTGTAGATAAAACGGCTTTGAAGAATCTCTTCGCGCCCCCAAGTAACGATTGCATTCCTATCTGCCAAACAAACTGTAATAACAAGCACACCTTAGCACGCCTGTGATAAATCCTTAGTGTATGGTGTAAGGAATAAGCTTTATTGAAAGAAAAACGGTAGTAGGCGGATGGAGAATGGATCTATAGGAATACTATACTCGCTGGGTAGAGGAAGTGTTGATATCGTGAGGAGAGGGTTACTTTGTATGGTAGGTTTTGTAGGATGAAAGAGTGGTTTGAGTATCTAATAGCAAGATACTGGCAACTATCGTTCATTTTAGATTTTACATTTCAGGCTGTCCTATGTGATGAATTAGAAGAAATTTCTCAGTGGCAACCCGGAGTCTGGATTTGTGCCCGGTTGATAGCAATGGAGTCTCCCCCTATTACATAGGACTGAACTGATACACTAAGCGAAATGTGGGTGTAATAAAGCACACCTCGGTCCAACTTATAGTTCTCGATTTTTATTTTTTTTGTTTGGTATATTGACGTGTGAGGAGCTCGTGGCTAAGAAATAACAGCCGCACATGTCGATCCATCAGGTTACCAACCCCGGCAAGCGTAGCTTGCCGGGGTTGGTAGGTTGGTCCGTGGATGGGTGACCACCTTTACATATCGAGTCTCCTCCGTGCCTCGGAAATCACGATAAGCCGGTGGTCCCGGCTGTCATTCGTGGATCTTCGACAGTCGTTACGGGTCTTCAGAAGCCCGAAAGTCTGACAACCAGTCTTACCAAGGGGTATCGTATTACCCATTTACTGGGTTGTGGAGGTCAGATAGGCAGTCGCTCTATGTAAAATACTGGTATTCAGCTGCATCCGGTTAGACTAGAAGCCGACCCCAACATAGTTGGAAAAAGGGTAGGCAGATGATATTGACGTGTGCTAGCTGACATTATGGCTAATAAATAAGATGTATGTTTTGTGCTGCGTAATTTATATGATTTAGCATACTATTGTATAGAATATTTTTTTTCTAACTGAACTGACAGCTGTGCTTCTGGGGAGTTTGTTGCGCCACTTCTTCCCAACTAAATTGCTAGGAAGTAGTGAAGGGTGGGCGTTTTGGGGGACTGTCTTATGTAATTTTGACGTTCGAAAAGTGCTGATTCTCAGCTTAGTTTGAACAAATGACTTTTTATTTTGATTTTAATAAACGCTTCGGCGAAAACAGCTGTGATTTTGTTATGTTTATGAGGAAGATAGCAGGGACAGATGGTGCACCGTAACGTTATTCAAAGAGACTGACTGTAAGGTACTGGTGGAATTTCCAACTCTGACCGATGGCCACACCACATTTAGTAGTAAGATCATTTATATACGTGATTTACCTTCTCGAAGAAAGATTCCAGTTTTTTTCCGGCGAAATACAAATTTTATTACGTTTTTTTTAGTTTGCAGGTCAGTATCAGGTTGTATTTTGATTAAAATATGATTCGCGACCGTAACAAACATGGATTTACTGAATTATAAACATTAGAATCGCAAGCGCGGGTGGACGTAAATTATTTCAACGATCGCGATATTTCAATCATAGATGGGTTAGTCAAAAGTGCTCAGCAATCAGAAAATATGTACCTACCCACTTAGTAAAGATAGGATTTTTATCAATTTCAATAAGTTCCTTTTATTTAACCGTCGAGTTGGCTACATGTGTGTCTCATACAAGCGAATGGTTATATCTTCATTTATTTGTGAACAAATAACAAGACATCTTACTCTAAATAACAACGTTTCTGCCAAGCGTGATGTTTACATTCATTCCAAATACCATTTTACGTAGCCAAAAACAAGATCTCCAATTAAGTTTAAACCTACATTAAAACTAAACAATAGATAATTCAAACGGTAAACAGTGAAAGATCCTAAACCAACACAACTATTCAGGACTACAAAATTCAGGTAACCTTATCTAATCAGATCGTTGATGAGACTAACAACTGTTAACTTATATTTAAATTCCTTCGAATCGTCCTAAATAAACTTGTTAAATAATTACTTTATTCATTTAAGCTACATTTACATTTTGTTTACATCTTTTGTTTTTCCGATGAAATCTGCCAGCCATGTTGGCTTCAGCTTCCATTCCAACCGGATGCTGATTTACATGGACTGGCTGCCTAATCTGACCTCCGTTCCTCCGTCTGAGCCCAGTTACTGTGTAACACGATATTCCTTGGTAAGACTGGTTTCAGACTTTGGGCTTGACTGACTACCGTAACGACTGTCAAAGTTTATAGAATGACAGCCGGGACCAACGCAGCACGTGCTTTCCGAGGTTCAGAGCCGTCTCGATATGTACTATATGGTCGCCTTCGATCGACCCGTGCCGCTTTTTTAAACTCAATCTCCGTTGTATTGTTATAATTGCATAGCATAGGTGTGAGTACTATGAACTCTAGAGCTACCTTTTACCAGGTAATATGTCTTTCATTGACTTGAATGTGCCCTGGCGGCTGGGAGTATGTCATCACTCAGATGTCTCGCTGATGGTGGCGCGTGTGTTGGATCATTAAGTTCCATTCAAAATGGTTGAGCTGATTGGTGCTGATCCATGCGTCATGTTGGTGAACGGGCGCCGTTGTGATTCTGGTCATCTCTTAACTGCCTTATTTAAATTTCTGAATTGTTTTTTTTAAATATGCGGACGCTTTTAACGTGCTTTATTAGATTGTTCTCATAATTATGTATAATTTCAACATATTTAAAAGAGTGTCCGTGGAATTTCTTTCCCGTTCTTCTCCATAGCTACATACTAAACTTTGGAATGGGCAACTAGCTTCATATTTATGACTGACCGACTCCTTGAAAATTCTAAAGTGCCTGTAAATGGTTTAATTGAAATAGATGCTTTGAGTTTGAGTTGATTTTATTTAGCCACGAGTTCCTTTTGTTTTTCCGATCAGTATGAAAATAAAATCCCATCTGCCTAAAGGTCACACGTGGGCGTTTTATATCCAGAAAAATGATATTGACAATGAAGGATCGATTATTCAAATCCATTTGTGTCAATCCAAACAGACGTACCTACTTTAGGGAAATGTTATGAAAACACTCAGAGTTTTAATATCTGTTGAACATTATTCTAAATAGCCATAAAAAATGTCGCCATCTATTTACAATGTGAAATTCAATTCATGGGCCATTAATTCATCCTCTTAAGGGGTCATTATGAACAGTTAACTTTCACTATGGGAAACCTAAAATCGCGAAAAAGAATTCAACTGTTCCCTACATTTTGACGAGCTATGCGATGACAAATGAACGGAACAGCTGTTTTTTCTCGCGATTTCCAGGTTTTCCCGTATATGTACATATTTTAAATTATAGTCACTTTTCGTATCTCTGTGTGTGATCGCGTTGTTCTTCTAAGACGCAACGGAATTTGATGCGGTTTTCACGTTCATTTAGAAAAAAATCCGGAAGGTTTATGTGTATATTTCATCCTACAATTATTAATATTAAACTTATACATGATAAAGAAATCTCTATGTTTTGTCAAGTTGTAAAAACTGTGTGAAAAAAAAAACTTTTTTCTAATTTACTTTATTTACCATTACAGGATTACATAATGCATTAATACGCCCATCCTATATAACATCTATAACTAATTATAAAGTAATGTAAGAAAGGTTAAAATAATCAGAGGTGTGTAAGTATATGAGAAATTATTAAACCAACCCAGCTCTAAATTTTCCCATCACTTGCACCAACTGAACTTCAGGTTAGACGACAATTGCAATCTTATACAAAGTATACGGAGTTCGTCGCAATACGAAGCATTGAGTGAAAGGGTGGGCACACGATAAGATTTTGTTCTGCCGCGTCGACTGTTTTAAGACCACCGCTTTCAGCCGGCAACAATATTGTCTGAACGAACCACGTCATCAAATTGCTCGAGATAATACGCTTTGAATAAAAAAAGACAATAGGCATATTATCTTGAAAGTGGTCTAAGGAACTTTCATGGTTTCAGAGTTGTTCGAGAGTCCTACGATATTTTTACTTGATACTTTTTCGCAGCGCCTGCTTTCTTTTGTCTTAGCTACGGGATCAACTCCCATATTTATATTGTGGCTTAAGGTTGTATTGATAACTCAAAATATGTACATGAGCACTGAGTAGGTATCTAAAATTCTCTACCGTGATATAAGTTACAATGGTAAAGAAAACTTAGCAAAAAGAATAAAAGGAATCAACAAAAAATATCAGGTTCATAAAATGGATACACTTTCTTCTTTTTTATTAAGTTAACTTACATAGTTGTACTTAGATAAAATATATTATGTATAATTATATAACAAAATTTAATAAAAAGGGGAAGAGCTCATTGGGCATCAAAAAAAGTTTTCCGCATCGCTGTCAATGGGAAAAGTGCCTTAAAGGCTGGCAGTAAGTAAGTATATGTATAGGTACTTTCCTTTAAGAAGGTATATGATTTCTATCAGAATAAAATAAATCCTTGATTGTAGGGTAAGAATATTCTAAGATAAAGAACGAATCGAGAAAGATAGGTCAAAACCTCGACGATCTTCTCACCAAGAAAAGTAAAACCCCGCCAAGTCAGATTGGCATCGCTTTAAAGATAGCCTCTGTTAGTGAACCCGCAGTATATCATACGAGAAGTTTTAGCTCAGTATGCACGGGCCATATCTCAGTGTCTGCGTAAGTAAGGGATGCAGGAAAACAACGGCTATAGAATATAATAATGTAAGTTGGCAAGGCAGAGAATTTTGCTTCTCCAACCAAAGCTTATATAGGAGCGCCGTATATTGTTGTGGCTTGTTGTTTCATAGTTTACTAGACTTGGGTTAAAAATAAGCCAGCAGTAACCTTCGTGGGTATCATATAAAGTCGTTAACATTTTCATAGAATGGGTTTCAGAAAATAATAGCGTTTTAAACTGTGTGTTCATCAGAGATGTCGCTATGAATGGGGATAGTTTCGTCAGCATTCAGAACGATGGATAGATACAATAATCTTTATTATTTAGCCACGCTACCTCCGTGACAGCACTAATGAGATTAGAAGATGGGCCAAACTGGCCGTCTAGTGGTGATATGATGAGCCGCCGTTGCGAAAAAAGTGCGCGATTCGTATCAAATTCTACGGTTTACTTGGTCGCGGTCGTGTTCGTGGCTGTCTAGTGCGCGAGATCCCTTAATGACGCCAAAATAGCCATTCTCTGCAATCTCTAATCCGTTTGTTAAGAAGAATAATTACACAATGGAAATACCTATATTTCCCCCATTTATATCTCCATGTAAAGCAATGGAAGTTTACGAGCTGATAACTATGATATACGATCAATTCCAGTTTGATTTCACATGCCGGAACGATGTTTCGCATATAGATTTGAATTGGTTTGTGTAAGCAATCGCTAATGCTCTTGGCATTCGCAATTGCCAAATGTAGTGTTAGTGCGTTGTGTTGTTATAGTGTTGTGGAATATCGCTTAGGAATAATATACAAATAGATGTTTGTTTTGAAATGTAAACTCACGTTGGTATTATTACTGTCTTCACGCTAAACAGACATCGAGTTCGTTGGAAAATTCTAGAAAAAAAAAATCACGAACAAGCCGAAATGGTGATTAAATTTAAGAGGAAATAGGGTCGGTCTTTTCTCCATACAAAAATTCGTAATTCGAGGTTCGGCTCTCGTCTATTTCCTCCTCCAATATTGAACCAATTTGAAAGATATTTTAAAAAATTTATAAGAAGGGTATTTACTGTGCTCCTATGTTTTTCTTTTCTCATTAATAGTTGTCTATGTACAATAGGCCTCTGATGACAGCGGTCTAACCAGGCAATTTTGAGCATTTTCTGTGGGTGCTTCTACAGATAATGTATCATCGAAACGGAAAAAAAGGGGGATGAATATGCGTTATATTTTTTTCTTGTAATTTCAGACATTCTGAAAAAAAAATACCACAAATAATTTAAAACGTTTAGACTTGTATGACTGACTTTGACGTCTGACTTAGTAGCAAGTAGCATCCTGTCTAAAAAGTAAGAGTCTCATTTCAAAGGAAATATATGGAAAAAGTTTTATGTGATTTCTGTTACTTTTCTAGTACACAAAACTCAGTTGATCCCATAGATTTTTTTGATTCATATTTGAAACAAGATCGATTTGCACCAAAATTTTTTTTTTTAAATTGCCCATTTTTTTGCTGACTGTAGATATTTTTTTTTTACATAATCTGTGAATGCAGATCAAAATATCTCAAATGTTAGGGACAGGCTCCTGAAACCATTTTCCTGAGCTACAACGGTTAAGGCACCTGCCCTAATTGTCCCATCGCAAAAATACAGATAGACCTGTGCCTACCTCCAATTTTCTAACTTTTCGTCTTTTTACAATTTGTGGCAAACTATATAAGAATACGAACATTTGTGTTATATTGCTCATCCCCCATAGCAAATAGCGTGATAATGTACAGACTGACTACAGACTGACCAGACTTTTAGGAAATATCTATGCATGTGAACAAAATCTATCTGGAACTACTTGCGTACATAATGCTGAAACATACCTACATTCAGACAAGCAGACAAAAATTCGAAAAACTAAATTATTGGCATAAGAATCGTTCCCGGACCTCGAAGCAATTACGTTTTTTTTTTCAAAAATATTCAATGTACAGTTTTAACTCTGCTACGATCTTATCATTATGTAAACATAGTTTTTTTAACCATAGTACCTATCTTTGCAGGCCTTATTTACGGGAAAATTGTGACTTTTTTGCTAACCTTAAAATATAGGTACCTATGAACGGTTCACAATAACAAATGTTTGTGTTCATTTAAAACTTTGTTAAGCACATTCAAATGGGGTTGCCATAACTTCGAACAACACCAAATAATCCTCATCAGAATAAATATTTCAGTAACCTCTCGTGTACGCAGAGTGAATCAATATTGTTTCATCGTATTTTTGGATGAGCAGCGTGCCTACAAGTTGTGAGTGTTTTTGATTACGCTCAGCGCCGTTGGAGCCGGATTAAGCGTCGATTTTTACGCTGAATTTTCTGTTGGCAGCTGTTAAAAATATAGCTGTTTAGGCATGTTTTTTCGGTCGCTTCGTTGATAAATGATATAGGAAATCTAAAAGATTTGATAGGACGGTACCACACGTTCAAACGAATACGTAAATAAAGTCATAAATTCATCATAATAACTTCGTTAAATACTTTTTTCGTGTCTTATACACTTCACCTATTGTTGCCGCCTGAATCTTTCAAACGTACGTAAGTACTCCTTACAAACATACATTGGGATGCAAAGCCAACTTGATACGACAAATGGGATGTCTACCCGTTCCGCGCAAGTACCCGTCCCAATCTACGGGCAAACTCGGTCTTCCCGTCACGTCACTCGGCCGGGAACGCAAGTTTTTTAACCGGCCTATCCGCTTAGCCAACGAGGATTACGTATCCGGAAAAGTTCCGGGCCGTTCCGGGCCTATGCATCCGCACATCAAAGAGATATGCACTTAATCATTCGGGCCAGACCGAGGTTTATACGGGACACAAACAACGTTATGAATGTTTTGTAAAGGAACACGTCTCGTGAAATACTCAGTATTCGATAAACTTTGCAGCAGTGGGGAAGTTCTGTGGGGAATTTCAATAAGGTCGCGTTAACTGATAGTTCGGATATTCGATTCGAAATAAGATCTATGTGAGCTCGGAAAATCAGATTAGAATAGCGAATGTGCCGCTTTTATGCAAATGCACCACGAGATATTCGTGCTTGTTATTGTTTTAGGGCGATATTACATACAATTTAGAACGATAATGTTCCTTTGCAGCATTTTGTACATTTCTTAGGTAGGTACAATATTATAACAATTATAATTAAGTACGCATATTTATGTTTTGGAATAGAAACAAGGTAAGTATATCAAACATTGCTCATATATCTTTTTATTGCATCTCTTAACAATGGCTTTTCATTTATCACTAATTGTATTATAATAACCATTACCGAACCCATCGCAGTTAGCTTACAATAATGATAAGTGTTAAATTAATAAAGTTTTGATTTAATTAAGTGTTTAAATCCGAGTGCATGGCACAGAATGGAAGCGAGTTGGTAAACGTGGGGGAAATTCCCCGCCACCTTAAGATCTTACCAGTACCAACTTCCAGCTAAAGAGAAGTGTATTAATAGGACAAGCCTCTGAGAAGTTTCAGGTGCCGTATTATGAAGTATTAATGCCACAATTTTTCCAGTGTGAGAGAGAGACGGAGCTATACAAGGCCGATAGCACCATCCCGTTGTCGCAGTGGAATAATGATGGCATTAATACTTCATAATACTACCCCAGGAAGTATTGAAAATTTTGCTCCAAACTTAAAAACTTAAGAACGACATAGTATTTGTTCATTTTTTGTTAATGTAGTTATGTAACAGAACTTCGGGTTCCGTATTTTAAAAAGAGAAAGCAGTTATTATTTTTTTGGAAGATTGATTTTCATTTCACTTTATAAATCTTAAATTAACAATACCCTATATTGGGAATATAATATTTTTGATTATCATAAAAATAAACAAAAAACTTTTTCGTTTCTAGTGAGTAGGTACCGTTAACAGCTGTTCAAACTTTGCAGAAACTGCAATATTCCTTAGGCGCTCTATAAATATCTTCAATACTCTAAGAAGCGAGGACTTAGTTAATTTTATGCTGTTCACGGCTACTTTAATTTCTCGCTTCGCTGATAATTCTGGCGTCGGCAACCATGGAGAAAATCTGGGCAAAAGTTCAGTCCACGATATTATTTAAATGCAGACGATGTACAGTCTGCGCTTTCATATTTTATTGCGTCTGCTTTTCTGGAAAACTACACGGTTACTCGAATGAACAACAAATACTGAATTTGTGTTCATTCATAGTAACGTTTAATTTTATATTTCGTTCCTCTTGTTTCGTCTTGTTTGCTCTTTTTTATTTTATTGGGCCATTTTTTATTTACTTTTTATTGTTTAAATGCGTCATTTTCAGGCACAGTTTGCGATTAAAGGCTTCTTTGTTCACTCCGAATTCAATTGCATTTCATAAAATATTATGCATCATACAAGGTAGAGACGACAATAAATTAAACTGCGTACCTTTAAGTAATGATGTTACCAGTCTGACGTTCTAAATTCAATCAAATATATTGATAAGTTGTTTAGTCTATAGCTGATCGGAAAAACCCTTAGTCCTGAATTCCTCGGTCGGTCGCGTGCGCGTACCAACGCAGTACGCGCCGCGGACGTCAGCGTCGCAGTATGGTGCTTTATAGAACACAATGTATATACGCAAGCGCGACCAACGTACGCGACCGACATCAGCGTAAGAGGAATTCAGGCCTTAGTTGGCTCCTACTAGTTTGTTAGACAAAATCTGTTTTTAACCAACTTCTTCAAAAAGGAGGAGGTTCTCAATTCGTCTGTATGTTTTTTTTTCTTTTTTGTATGTTTGTTACGCGATTACTCCGCCAATTATGAATCGATTCTGATGATTCTTTTTTTGTTTGGTAGGTCATGCTTCCGAAGTGGTCCCATATAAATTTTATTAACTTTGCTTACGTAATTTTTGAGTTAGCTTCAATATTACGTATTTTTCCCACTTAGTTTATCTAGACGATATCCTGTTTGACTCCTTCACTGTTATTTACATAGCAGGTAGTGGTATTCGGATTTGTGTGGGGTAGGTACCACAACTAAAAAGTGAAAAATAAAAACTTTTTACAAAAAAAAAACAACCGACTTCCAAAAAAAACACAAAAAAGTGAAAAATAACTTTAATTTCGGAAGTAGGTGGCAAAAAACGGAAATTGAAAAGCAAAGACACCGACTTCCGAAATTAAAGTTATTTTTCACTTTTTTGTGTTTTTTTTGGAAGTCGGTTGTTTTGTTTTTGTAAAATGTTTTTTAATTTCGTTTTTAGGATTTATTTGATAGTTCCATAATACTTCTATGCATTAGTATCGTCAGCGTTTTCATTTATTGTCGTACTAGCTGCGCCCCGCGGTTTCCGCGTAAGTCTCGCTCCCGTGGGAATATCGGGATAAAAAGTACCCTATGTCCTATTCCAGGTCATGGTCTACTCATGTGCCAAATTTCATTTATCCGTTCAGCCGTTTTAACGTGGAAGTGACAAACAAATAAACAAACTCACTTACGCATTTATAATATTAGTTAGGATTAGGCTTAAACTAAAATTGGTATAAAATGCGAAGACGACACTTCGCATTTTATACCAATTTTAGTTTAAGCCACAGTTATTTTCGGAAAGTTAAATTTCAGTTATCGCCCCAAATTATTAACGACATGACCGAATTGGGAGTAATTCAATTCCGGGTTAATTTTGACATTGAAAAGTAGGGAAAGGTCCAGAAAAAACAGTGGAAAGGAAAATGTGGAAGCCATTTCTGAGATTTTACTCGCACCCTTCTTCCACATGATTTAACTTCATTAAATATGCCTGCTTAGAAAAGGTCAGCCGTCTTTTGTTCCTTATATATACTTATGCGGGAATATTTGTTAGGACTTTTTGAAGGCTTTCTGCTCGGCTCTTCGGCATGTTAAAATAATAAAAAGAAGGGAATTTAAAAAATAATAGGAATATGTTTAAAAAAATATTGGTTTGGTTAAGTAAAACTTCCTTTTCTACTTCACCAAACCAAATCAAATGCAAAAACCAACGACACAATTTTCGAAATAAAAAATTGTCGATTGTTATTAGATTGACAACCCAGCTCCCAAGGGTATCACAAAAAGTATGTAACATGTACATGAAAGTATTGTAATGTCTATAATTATACCTAATCCTCTTATGGAAACCAAACTGCTAAATCAATCTTGACAACCAAATATGTACCTATATTTCCGTTACATAAGTACAAATCATGTGGGTACATGAAAAATTTAAATTGCACCCATAACATTTTTGAAACTAAGGTCAGGTAAGTTTAAGGCTCCCACAAACAGGCGCGACTTCGTTGCATTGTTCACCGTGAAGTTTTCTCAGAAATTATTTTGTTAAAAGTCGCATCGCGCGACAATTCGCGCCAGTATGTAAGAGCCTTTACCTTACTGAACTGTCATTACCTACCTACTGAGTAAAAATAATTGCTTTATTATTCACTAGCGACCCGCTCCTGCTCGCACGGTTTTTACGACCTGACAAATCATCGAGTTTTCTTTATTATATGCAACTTTAATTGTAAACTCAAACTCAAAGCATTTATTTCAAATAAACCAATTACAGGTACTTTTGAATTGTCAAGGGGTCGGTCAGTCAAAAAAATGAAGCTAGTTGCCCATTCCAAAGCGTAGTAGGTTCCTATGGAGAAGAACGGGCAAGAAACTCCACGGACACTCTTTTAAATCAAAATTTTGTTACAATATATTGGTTACATCATTCATTTGAAATTAAACATGTGAGAACAATGTAAAAAAGAAAAAAAAAAAAGAGACGTGCACGTTAAAAGCGTCCGTAAAGATAAAAAACAATTCAAAAATTAAAATTAATTAAAAATAAGCCGTGGCAGCTTAGAGATGACCAGTCCCTACTGGCGGCGCCCGTTCACGAACATGACGCATGGATCAGCACCATTCAGCTCAACCATTTTGAAGGGAACTTAATGATCCAACACACACGCCACCACCAGCGAGACATTTGAGTGAGCATGACATACTCTCTGCCGCCAGGGCACATTCAAGTCAATGAACGACGTACCTAGTAAATGGTAGCTTTAAGGTAGGTAAGTACATAGTGCTCACATATGTGCTATGAAATTATACAATACTAGGAGATTGAATTTATACAATGTCAAGATAGTCTTTACAATATTCAGCAGCTCCAACAATATTTTCGAATGCCAATCAATTAGTTTATGCGTCCTTGTGGAGCTGTAGCAGCGCTAAGCCAAGCATTTTTGTCAGCGATGTAATCCCCCAATTTATAATATGCTTGGCGGCATAGTGTGCGTTTTACCCAAGATTTAAATTTCGTTTCATTCAGTTGAAGTATGTGGGGAGGTATTTTATTGTAACATTTTAAACAGTACCCCATGAAGGATGAGTCTACTTTAGCCAGTCTGAAACCCGGTTGAACTAATTGGTCCCTATTTCTAGTCCTATAAGTGTGTCTTTCACCTCTTTTACTAAAAAGACTTAGATTTTTCCTTACGTACATGATGTTTGCATAGATATATTGACAAGGTACCGTCATGATGTTAATATCTTTAAACAGTTCTCTTAGAGAATCGCGCCTGCGGAGCCCATATATTGCTATGATGGCTCTTTTCTGCAGAATAAATATAGACTCGATATCTGCCGCCCGTCCCCACAATAAAATACCGTAAGACATGATACTATGAAAGTAGCTGAAATAAACTAGCCTCGCGGTATCTACATTAGTAAATTGACGGATTTTTCTCACAGCATATGCTGGTGAACTTAGCCGTCCTGCAAGAGATGTTAAATGAGGACCCCATTGCAGCCTTGAGTCGAGGGTGATCCCCAAGAAAACAGTTTTATCGACGAATTCTAATTTCTCCTTATCCAATACTATGTCACAATCACTACTTTTAACATTCGGTAAAGCAAATCTTATGCATTTAGTTTTTTTCCCATTTAATACTAAATTATTAGCAGTGAACCAACTATGGACCTGCAGTAAGGCGTTATTTACTTCGTCCAAATTTGATGCACGTCTATTTAAATACACACCTTCCGGAACAAATTCTCTAAACGATGGTGAAAACCTCATCAAAATCTGTTGCGTGGTTTAGAAGAACAACGCGGACATACAGACAAACACAAAAAGCGACTTTAATTTATAATAAGTAGGTATATAGAATAATAATACAATGAATGTCACATAGTCGTTTTCTTTCCTTTTAATCATTATGTCCCAAAGGAGTTAGTATTCTCATCAAGAGGGCAGAATATCAACTATTTTTTACCCGACTATGGCGAAGAAAAAAGGAGGGTTATGATTTTGACCGGTACCTATGTATGTTCATCTGTTCCCTCATATCTTCTAAACTACTCATCACAATTTGACAAATGAGGTATCGTTGGAAGCGTCTTGATCGTCCGCTGGTTATTATAGGCTATGTGACGTCAATTTTAATTAGCCTCTAGAAGACAAAAAGTCAGGAACTTAAAAAAAAAAATTGTTTAATCGTACCATGTTGGGTATCAAATGAAAGGGCCTAATGAGCACATTTCAAAAATATATATATTATAAAATAAAAAATCCGGAGTCACACGTAATCTGTTCGATTTATGCCCTAACACGTGTGACGCCGGATTTTTTATTTGTCTGTCTGTGGTGTTTTGTTTATACCTTTTTAGTCGTAGTTGGGTTTTAGTTTTTATTACTTTAATTTTTTATAGAAGTACATAACTAATAAAATTCCAAAAGTAAAACTATGAACATCATCACCCCTTATCCTATACCTATACTACTATACTACTATACTATACCTTATAGGTGGTATTATGACAGCAACAACAGCAACAGCACCTTTCAGCAACGTATATATTATGCTGTGACGTCATATGCATGCTTTACAAAATTATGCAAGTTGAACATGTGAGTATGGATATATTGGACATACCTTACCTTACCTTATCATGTCCAAAAAATAAACCTAGGTAACCGAAAGGTCCATACACACCGGCGGACTCTACTTTGAAGTATTTTAAGACTGCCAAAAAAACCGACGAGCACGTTATGTAGAAGTGTACGCACACCATTAATCTCCCTCAAAATAAAACGTCCGCTTTGATGTTCCAGCTGAAAAGATACATTATCCTATAATTGGCATGATCGTCCTTATGTACGTACAGCAAACAGATGTATTTTTTCATTATTTTTTACCGAAATTTGTTTCACTTCAAAGAATTATGAGTACTTAGGTCGTCTTTTTATTTAATGTTTTATTGTACCTACTGATATAATGTAGCAGCTACAGTTCTGTAGTACTGTGTAACCTTGACCTTGAGCCGGTCTAGCGTAGTACGGAGTTTCAATAAAATAACAAGCCAGCTTTAAATACAGCGCGTCCAACTTATCTGTGCAGGTGGCAAAACACAAAAGGTTCTAAAACTTAATGTAGATACCGAATTTGTCATGCTGTTGCATTTTTCCTTGATAAACCACCACCGTGAACTGCAAACTTAAACTAGTCATGCTGTACTGGTTTTGATACCACTGACGTGTTATAGCTGAGGTTAGCGCGCCGTAGAGTACAAATGTTTGTCCTACAACCAGTGGAGCCAACATTACGGCTTAAGAACTACGTATTTGATGAAACGCACTATAAAAAGCAATTTCGCAAGTCACAGCCCAATTCAACATTGATTGACATTAATAGTGTTATTGACGTCATCCCGATCCATAAATCTCACTATGACGCTTTTATTTTATGATGCCATAAAACTTTTTGAATCAAACACCTCAAACATCCTACCAAACATTCATGTTTCTTTAAATAATCCTCAAAATAAACCCACTCATCTCAGTTTAGACACTACCATGAATAACCAAGACTCGATATATTTATCATCATCTGCCTAGCCTTTTCCCAACTATGTTGGGAACCTGTTACGTTTTATATTATTTTTCTTTCTTGGATCTTTATGGTAATGTTTTTGGTTGTGATGCTCACCCACCTTTTACAAATGCAGTAATCATGTTAGAAAACATTTTATTTTTCTTTTCTTTTAGTCTGGATTGTACCCGGTTGATGGCAATAGGCTCGCCTCTTATTACAATCTGCCTAGCCTTTTCCCAACTATGTTGGGGTCAGCTTCCAATCTAACCGGATGCAGCTTCATACCAGTATTTTACACGGAGCGAATGCCTATCTGAACTCCACAAGCCAGTTACTGAGTAACACGATACCCTTGGTTGTCAGACATTCAGGCTTCTGACGACCCGTAACGAGTGTCAAAGATCCATGAATGACAGCCGGGACCAACAGCTTAACGTGCTTTCCGAGGAAGGAAGGCTCTCGGTATGTAAAGATGGTTACCATCCACGGACCGACCGCGGCAAGCGCAGCTAAACCTAAACGATCGACCCTCTCGGCCTGTACTTTTCCCAACTATGTATGTTGGGGTCGGCTTTGAGTCTAACCGGAGGCAGCTGAATACCCGTATTTTACATAGAGCGACTGCCTATCTGACCTCCATAATCCAGTTACGGGGTAACACGATACCCCTTGGTAAGACTGATTATCAGACTTTCGGGGTTCTGACGACCTGATCGATCGACCCGTGCGGCTTTTATTACTTAGCCATGAGCCCCTTTCTTAACCACGTCCCACCAAGACAATAATATAAATTCAAGTAAAAAAAACTTGGAGTTCCGTACAACGTACTAAATCAGAGTGGCTCAGTTGTTATGAAGATGGGATCGGGGTAATAACAGTAAAAGACGGGTAAAGGCGAAGTTAATGCGTGCCCATATACGAAACAGTGTTTTAACGGCATCATTCGTTTGTGGTCGAACCCTAAATATTGGCCGTACTTAGTAAGCGGAATTCGGAAATCCCTATTTCGCTGATATCGTTATGATAGTTATGGTTTGTGCGCCATGATTCGAGCCTTCTTCTTGTTATTTTTATGTCGACAGTACATATTTTTGAGACACTGTAAAAGTTACCTTGTGGGTAACTTCGTCTACCCACTTATTCTGATACTGGGCTAACTTCGTTTACGCTGGTATTTCTTCTGCACGTGAATTAGTTTTGATACTCGTTTATGATCACATCAGGGACCGAAACCGATATGATCAATATGATAAATATAACAATATAGTTTTTCGGTTACAACATTAATTATATTTTTTGCAGGTATTTTTAAAGGTTACCTTAAATTAAATACAACCACATACCGGTTACCGAAATAAAATTACCTGTGTCTTACACGTGCCGTCGCGGTCGGCATTAGTTAAAGGGATCGCATCGCCTGTGTGTATGTAACCGGTATTAAAACGGTAACCTAAAAGAGGCAACATGCTTCTTTTTCTTAGGTTACCCAGATAGCGGTAGCCTTAGGCGTAGAAGTAACCAAAATTATTCGATACTGAATCTGCCTAGCCTTTTCCCAACTATGTTTGGGTTGGCTTCCAGTCTAACCGGATGCAGCAGAATACCAGCACTTTACAAAAAAATAAAAAACAAAAAGTATAATTATACATATATAAAAAATAAAAAATCGTTACTGTACCATAACTTAAAGGTTTTCGGTCCCTGTGTGGCGGTATCTACATCACCACATGCGAACTACGCATCAAAGACCTGACGTCAGACAGACGTCACATAAATCCTGCATCGCGCAATTAAAAGTTTACCGTGCAGTGGACATATATACGAGAACCCAACATCAATCGTTGGGCAGTTGCCCGCCAGACACAACACCCGTCTGGTCGGAGGATGCTCCCTTTTCTATGGAGTATGAGTGAACTTTACACCCTGTTCCTCATACCCCTAAATTGGTGACCCCGAATATGAACGTCAACGCAGCCTTCGTGCAACTACTCCAGCGTGACGTCATCATCATCACTCCCGCAAGCTTTCAGTGAGGCGAGTCACACAGCCCAGCCAACACCCGAGGCGTCAACGGGTATCCTGACCACCAGCATGCAGCGAACGCGCATTCCTGGTCATCACCCTCAGCCTCATCACCCCGACCCACTGGGGAATCACCTCAATCACCTCATCACCCCGACCCACTGGGGAATGACCGCAATCACCTCAATCACCTCATTACCCCGACCCACTGGGGAATCACCGCAATCACCTCAATCACCACAACCGCCGCAAACAGTCCCGACCCACCGCGAACAATGCGGCACCCGGTTCCGACTCACTGGAACCACAACTGGCACTGGCAAGCATCGCAAGATACAAGACTCAGCCCACTATCGACCTCCGGTCTCCGGAGGGGAGTGATGTGGCGGTATCTACATCGCCACATGCGAACTACGCATCAAAGACCTGACGTCAGACAGACGTCACATAAATCCTGCATCGCGCAATTAAAAGTTTACCGTGCAGTGGACATATATACGAGAACCCAACATCAATCGTTGGGCAGTTGCCCGCCAGACACAACACCCGTCTGGTCGGAGGATCCTCCCTTTTCTATGGAGTATGAGTAAACTTTACACCCTGTTCCTCATACCCCTAAACCTGCATCACATCATAAACACAACATATAAATGTTTGCCTAGAACTTGAGTCTTCCCTTACTACCTACTGTTACTAGCACATTTAATCTTAGTTGAAATATCTACTTCACCGATACCCATACACAAAATTGTCCATTACAAATTGACATAAAGCTGAGTACATACACCAATTCAACAATGATTGAAGGTTGCATTCATATTTTTTCACTACTTACATGTCTTTTTTTGTCAAATTCCCTCTCGAAACTTTTCTTTCATCCGTATTCCTGAATGCCAACGATCTGTTTATATGTATCTATGCATATAACTATAGTAAACATTGAAACAATTTGCTGCATTGTTTAAGCCTCTCATTTAGACCTTTTGTTGAGCTCTGCTCCGAAGCCTTCGATATCTCGCACAGCGAAGTGAGGCTATTTAGAACAAAAGTTTGAATCGGTGCGTTCTAGAACATTCCGTTTAGATAAAACAAAATGAGGCGGTTGAAAAAAGAACACATTTTACAAAATGATGCGATCTTTGACCGTCTATATAATTAAATATATAAAATTGAAGTGTTTTATTGTGTCAAAATAACAGCTTTTTACTAAATGCATAATTATGAAAGTTACGGTAGGTACATACATATAACATTTTTTTTTTGTCTCTGTTTGTCTCGGCTAATCTCCGAAACGTCTGGACGGATTTTGATGAGACGGGTTGGGACTTTTACTGGCAGATATCTGATGTTATAAGGAGCAACTTAGGCACTTTTATTTCACAAAAAAATTTGGGTCCGCACGGGCGTAGCCGCGGGCAGCAGCTATATAGATAAACATATAAGTAGAACAGATATAAGAAGATGAAGGAAGTAATCCTGTGAATAAGGGTCTAATTTTAATCAAAATTAATATTAATTAAATGTTTTATACAATATCAGTGCTAGGGAGGGCCGTCAGAAAGTTTGGTCGACAAGTAGCAACCCTCATTACGGAATGCCTATCTGACGTTTGGAATCGTCTTGCGCCAAATATAATTGTCACTGAAGGCAAATTACTAATCCGGATTTAATTAAACGCGAATAGTTCCGCGTCCTCCGATGAAAATGATCAGGCAAATTAGATCTTTAAGGATAAGGCTATCTCCTAAAATATTTAAAAACAGTTCGAACAGTTCTTCTTGTTTTTGTTGAAGTTTTAATCAACGCTATTCATTGGAGTCCTCCAAATATAGATTTGTTTTAAATGTATTCTGTAAAAACAAATAAAACTTTCTACAATTTTCGGGCAATTATTCTCGTTCATTTTATTTGCGAAGAGAGAAATATGAGTTTCGGCGCTCGAAATTTTCTCAAGTTCTGATATTCAAATAAAGGAAATTAGGTACCTACTACAGTGCCTCTAGACGATTGACTATGAATTTAAAGTAGGTTCTTAGGAATATATACGCATAGGTAGGCTATATTTTCAAGTCTGTGACTTGATTGCGTGAATCTAAAGGTTTTGTTAAAATATAATATTTTATAGTCTAACACTGGAGTACTTAGGTAGATATGCTTCTTATATTTGACTACATTTTATTACCTAATATGATGGGTTATGATTTAGGACTAAGCAGTGATCTCCCAAGTCATAGATCTCGAGTTCGAACCCAAGTCACGGGTTGAAACGGTGAAGGAAAACAACATCGTGAGGAAACCGGTATGCCTGAGGGATATTTCTCGATCGCATGTGAAGCCAAGTCAGAGGCCCGTGGGTGGCTTTAAAACTCTGACACCAGGTTAGTCACTAACCACACGAAAAGAAGAAAGACTTATAGAATTTTATATTAGGTTCGCTTTAGCTTTTTTTTTCAGTATTCCGTATATATATTTTAACAACAAAGAGAATACCATCAGAAAATTAACAAATTAAAATAATTAATGGCTGATTAAGGGCCCAGGGAATAAAAAATTCCAACAAATTATTTGTTCACAAAAATTCCAAACCAACAAATTGATTGTAAAAGTAGTCAATTGGATTGTGGTTACCGCGGGTTCACGTTCACTGGGCCGTGTAATTTCGCACAGAAATTCAAGTCCAATTCCAATATTAAGAAAACAAAAATTTCCATTACCTTTTGGTACAGTTTTTGTTTCCGATTTCTTCGAATAACTCCTTCCGGCACTCGATTTGTAACTCGTTGTGTTGTTAAACATTTTGGGCGAAAATATATAGCACAGATAAAAATATATAGCACAGATAAAAAAATATTCACACAGTATTTTGGGCGTGAAAATCCTTTTAAACGCGTAAATCGGAACCCGTTTGATTTTTTTTGTCCGCGAATAGTTTTAATATGATGACAGCGTGCGCGTGAAACGCATGTGTCGAAACTGAAATTGGCGGGCGTTGCGCTAGTGGCCGCGTTATTTTTGTTACCCTACTCCCGCACTGTTTATTTAATTTTAATAAAAATGATTGTACATAACATAACATCACGCCTGTAATAGCTCAAGGGTCAGGCAGAGGTGTGTACCTATAGTACACCCACATATCGCTTAAGTAGTTATATTTAAGTCCCATGTAATAGGAGGCTCGTGGCTAAGTAAAAACAGCCGCACTGGTCGATCCATCAGGTTAAGCTACGCTTGCCGGGGTTGGACCGTGTATGGGTGACCATCTTCACATACCAAGACTCCTCCGTGCCTCGGAAAGCACGTTAAAGCTGTTGGTCCCGGCTGTCATTCGTGATTCTTTGACAGACGTTACGGGTTGTCAGAAGCCCGAAAGTCTGGCAACCAGTCTTAACAAGGGGTATCGTATTACCCAGTTACTGGTTTGTGGAGGTCAGATAAACAGTCGCTCCATGTAAAATACTGGTATTCAGCTGCATCCGGTTAGACTGGAAGCCGACCCCAACATAGTTGGGAAAAGGCTAGGCAGATTGTAATAAGAGGCGAGCCTATTGCCATCAACCGGGTACAATCCAGACTAAAAGAAAAGAAAAATAAAATGTTTTCTAACATGATTACTGCATTTGTAAAAGGTGGGCGAGCATCACAACCAAAAACATTACCATAAAGATCCAAGAAAGAAAAATAATATAAAACGTAACAGGTGTTTATCATTCTACCTACGTTGTAAAAGACGGCGATGAGAAAATATGCACTTGTGTGTCAGTAGATAATGTACTAACAAGTCTGTCGACACTTCCTGGAATATTTCAATCTATGAAACGTAAATATTTCGTTTTCACGTTTGCATTTTCGTCTAATAAATCTATCACATTTTATCGCTATGTACTCAGTGTTTTTTTTTTCAATGAGAGAGGGTTAGGTTCTTGAAAAATGTGTCCGTTAGCTAACCACCAGAAAGTCTGGAGTTGGTTTCGATGAGCATGAAATTAACGTTTTCACACACGCGAGATACGTCGAGCGGGCCGGCATTCGTATCAAAAGTCTCATAAAAAAGAATACGCAATAATTGTCTAGTTACATGTTCATGAATTATGTTTATTTTACGAAATTTGTTTTCTCCCGCCGCGTTCGCACATGAATTTCGAAAGTATAAAAAGGTTCGTATTTTTACCTCTTCATAAAACCGGCGCGGGGCGAGTTTTCGCTCCGCATAATGATGTTCATCTGATGTTTTAATATGTAGGAGAAATTATTTGTAGTAATGTTTTCATGCAGTATTTTATCATTTGAATGCGAATAGTGCATAACAGTTTTATATGTATGTTTTTTGAAAACTTTCGCCGATTTGACGATCACGAATAAAACGACGCAAAATTTCAAAATGACAGATTCTACTCATAGGTTTCAACGACATTAATTATTATTGTTTCTCAGTAACTATTTAGGTAGGTAAATATTAAGTTATTGAGACAATTTTATCTGTATCTTGTCAATAGTCGATTGATAACATTATCTCCCAGATTGTTCTTGAACTAAGCTATCATCATGAAGACCGCATGAGGTTCATTCTGGATTCTAAATAATTTCCACAAACAATAGCTGAGAATATCATCAATCAAAATGTAATAAAATTCTCGCATAATACAATTGAATATGAACTGAAACCTTTGATCAAGTACCATTACTCTAATAGCATTAAATTGGATTTCATCATTGTTTATTGTTTGAGCCAAAACATTAACTGAAAGATCCAATTAACTTAAGTAGGTAGGTACGTATTATTGGTTCCAATTTAATGTATTTACCGACATAAATCATTTGTGAGGCGTATAATAATTATGTATACAATATGCAAACGAACGGATTACCCAAGAAAATATGGCTACGTTTTGTTAAACATCTTGGGGAGAGCTTCCCGAGATTACCTTTATTTATGAAGCTTTTTGTAAGTTTTCGTCTTGCCTAGTAAAAAAATATTTTTTGTGTTGTTTTGCCGGTCCTTTGTGCTTGAAGAAATCTCCTAATGTAATGCTAATGAGTCCTTAGATAGTATTACAAAAAGGTTCTTCATTACTTCATTCCAGAAAGCTTGTTATAAGCACTTGTTACTCTTAATAAGTGCTCTTAGTTAAATTTTAATTAGTCTGTTAGCTAAAAATATTTAATAAATATTGTAAGGTTTACATAGACAGCCAGTTTCTTTTATAAGTGGCCTATATCTGTCTTTATAAAATCTACCTTACGGGGAAATCCAGTGAATTTGTAAAAGGTAAATATGGGCGAATATGACTACGAATCCGTAAGAAAAAGTACTAACATTTTCTGAAAATTGATCTTCTTCAGCAAAAGGCTCAATTTGTCTTCAAACTATGAGTAGCATTCATGATAACTAACAATTTGTAACAAAGTAACTAAAATTATATGCTAATGCGAAAGTGAGTTTCGCTTTCACGCTAAAACAGCTGAACGGATTTGGATGAAATTTGGCATATGGGTAAACCATGACCTGGAGAAGTACATAGGCTACTTTTCATCCTGGATCGCAGACGAAGTCACGGGAAACATCTAGTAATAATATAAAACTAATATAAAAAAACTAACTAAGTAGTAGGTTATTTTTAAACTGACCACACGCCGAGTTAACAAAGTTTTTTCACGATATACTTAGATGCAACTAATCGTAAAGCCTAAATCGATACTGCAATCAGAATATCTAATAACTTTCTATGCCAAACGCCGCACTAAGTGTGAATTAATCACTATAATAGTGAATGCCTGGTGGTCGATGTGTCCACATTTGAGATCAGTGCCGGCTCGGCTGGTAAAGCTTTTAGTTTTAGGCTATGAATACTTAAATAAATTCTATACAAAGTCAATTAAATTAATTAGAGAAACTTTACAAATGTGATTTGTTATACTGTGGTATCTTAATTACGACTTCCACGCGAATGAAGTCGCGGGCAGAAGCTCAAAATCTGCCTAGCCTTTTCTCAACCATGTTGGGGTCGGCTTCCAGTCTAACCGGATGCAGCTGAATACCAGTATTTTACATGGAGCGACTGCCTATCAGACCTCCACAACCCAGTAACTGGGTAATACGATACCCCTTGGTTGTCAGACTTTCGGGCTTCAAACAACCCGTAACGACTGTCAAAGATCCACGAATACAGGACCAAGGCGTAACGGGCTTTCTGAGGCACGGAGGAGTCTCGTTATGTAAAGATGGTCACCCATCCACGGATCAATCCCGGTAAGCGTAGGTTAACCTGTTGGATTGACCCGCGCGGCTGTTATTACTTAGCCACGAGCTCCTCATCCTCATGTAGGTATAAGTAAAATGTAATAGTTTTATACGAGAAAATTCTAATCATGTATTTTACATGCGACTAGTGGTTCTCCTAGCGTTTGCCTATAAAGTGGAATTTTAATAAACGGTTTATTGCTCTGTTGGTTTCAAGTAGGAACAGTAGGAATCTTGGTAATACCTAATTATACTGGATTCTATGTTTTTTTATTACTTAAAACGTTTAGAATATTATAATTATGAAAGTAGGTACCTACTAGATTGTATTGAAAATGTCACACATACCCAGACGAATGCAATATTCCCTAAGTATAAATAATATAATAATAAAAAATAAAAAAAATGCGATCTCTATAGGGCGTTTTATAATTCTATTTTTATAATAATTGTATAATTCGATACTTATCTAATAAATTCTAATAGGAACTTAAAACAAAAAAAAATCGATATCCTAAAATCATAATTTTAAGTAGGTAAACAGCTGATCACGGAGTCAACGCCCTCGTGGTTTAACTATGTACCTAGTAGGTAACTTAAAATAAGGAAAATAAATTGGTATTTCTATTAAATCAAACCGAAATCCATCACGTCCGTGAAGTTTCGCCAGCTAATAAAAAGGTCCTGCAAATTAAGTATGCAATGTAATCATTGACAAAGTTCGTAGGACATCAACAGTTCCACTTAATTTACCTTTCAAAAAACAACAACAGTTTTGTATTTACCTAAGCACATACTGATATCCTATACCCACTTAATGAAATATCGGACTTGATCCCGTATAATGAAAGAAAAACACGGATCGCATCGGATGCTTATCTCCCCAAGTTGTTAGAGTTAAAAAGTAATAGGATTACTACTACGGTATCAGTGTTACGTTTTGTATACGGAATTGGATGTTAGGAAGGATTGGGTTCCAAAAAACTATTAAAGAGATTGTCTCTTTAATAGTTTATGCAGGGGTTTATAGGGGAGATAAGCATCCGATGCGATCCGTGTTTTTTAAAACTATTAAAGAGACTATTGTCTTTAATCGTTTTAAAGAAGAAAAAAAGTCTTTAATCGTTTGAAAGAGTTTTTTGGAAGAAAATTTGAAGTTGAGAATGTACCGTGAAATATGCCAACATTGCCCCCAAGGTACTTTGCCCGTAGAACGATTTATAAGCATATGTTTGATTTGCAAAAATATCTTAATATTATGGCAAAATTGATTGACTTTGGTGGAAAATAGGTTATATGTATGGCAATACTGACTATCGTGTTTGTTGCTAACTTCGCTTAGTAACGTGTTGGAACTTGTCGAATAAGGTGCGTGCTTTTGCGGACAAATTTTTGTGCAAATTTGAAAGTATATTCTGTGAGATGGCGAAAATAAACTACCCTGAGTTTACTTTAAAACATGTAATAGAAAATTATTTGTAGACTATAATAATGTTAGTGTCATTGCTCAGGGTCGTTTAAAACTAAAGTTATGATGATGGGCAAAGTTATCCAGTAATGTTCCTACCTACGATTGACAACATTGCCCGCCATCAAAAAAGGTTTAGAACTTTTTTATTATTCTTATACTGGTAATGAGCGTGAAACATATTTCTTTTTATTTACCTAAACACAATCACATTATTTAAAATTAAATTGTTGAAAGGAAAAAAATCAGAATATTTTTTACCATGTGAAATGTGGATTATATGAAAAAGAAAAAAAATGTCAGGGTAACATTGCCCAGTCGTGTTAGTAAGAAACTTTTCATATTGTCGTTTACATTCCTTAAGTAAACGCCATCTTTACCAAAATTCTTGTACTGGTTTTTATGTCATCTGCATAAAGGCCATATTGGCGTCAAAAATCAATATGGGCAAAGTTGGGTAAAAGTCCAGATAACTTTGCCCGCCAACAAACTCGAACTCGATTGAATTAAATGTTGAAAAATAATAAATTTAGAAATACTAACACATGGACATGATCTTACAGTTGTATTTGATGAAGGAAAATACTTACGTCTCCATAGAAAAATCGTATTAAAATTGTAATTATTCGAAAAAAGTGGGCAAAGTTGGCATGTTTCACGGTAGTGTTCTTTTTTAGGGTTCCGTATCCCAGAGGAGAAAGGGACCCTGTTATTAAACCTATACGCCGTCGTCTGTCCTTCACATGGTATCTTTATCCATAATATGTAGGTAGCCAGTTGATATTTTCACAGCATAGGTACATGTATCTGTGGGCACTGTGGCCGCTTTCATGGCAAACAGACGATAAATACGTACTACAATACTTTTGGTGATACGGAACCGAGTGCAACTTGCGAGTGAGCGAGGTCCGAATCGCACTTTTCCGTGTTTTATCTGTACTTTTGAATCATTGATAATGTAGATGAAATAAGGTTTTACTCTGTTTGTGTAATTGCAGTATGGCGTTCCAGTGTGAGAAGAAATAAATAATAATAAATCGCTACCGAGATTAAACGTGTTCTAGGTGCTTGCCTATAATATATTATGATACCATTCATGAATGTGGCTTACTTTCAATAAAAACAAATATAGTTTACGTAGTACGTACGTTCGGCGCACTCTACTCGATACTGCGTTCTTGGCACCAATTGTAATTTTATACTCTACTAGAAATATTGATTTATAATAATATACTAGCGACCCAACTCTGCTTCGAGTTTTCATCTTTAGTGTAATAATGTTATTTTAATATTAATGAATACTGAATATAAATAAAAGCTTCTGGACTAAATTCTCTCCATCACGGTGAAAACCGCATCCAAATCCGTTTCGTAGTTTAGAAGAAATACGCAATCACACAGTCTGGCAGTCAGACATGAACAGCGGCATTAATTACCCGACTACGGTGAAGCAAAAAGGAGGGATATGATTTTGACCGGTATGTATGGTTTGACCGGCCACGTGCATATGTCACTTTTTGTTCGGAAAACCGGAAAGCGCCCTCTGTCGGCGCAACAACGCGTTCAGGTTAACGTAGATCGTGTAGGTATTTGCGCGACGATCGCTTTGAAGTAGGACGCCGCCGCCGCCGGGTAAAGCTAGACTTTATTTATAATTATGGACAAATAGCTAGTATACATGAAAATAACTGTCTATTATTTTCACTTAAATAACCTTTGGGACAATATTATTCGGTAACGTGAAAGAAATAATTTATCTACCTACGTCATTTTTGTTAAGTAACATTAATAATGGAACATTCATGCTCTCATTTAATTTGATTAATATTGTTACGAGAGCTGCTGAGGGGGTCTAGAGACCAGAATAAAAATACTCATCTCTTCTAAACACAATGAACGCTTAAAAGGAGTCTGTGAATTTCTTAGAAAATACAACGTTAAAATTAATTTTATAATAAACCTTAATTTTAATAAACATAAAGTTAATTATAAGTACGTACGTACTTCAGCAAATATGTTTAGCATAAAGTTAATGTAAATAATAAATACTCGAGGAGAAAATACAATACAAATACCGTATTATAAGCGCTATCCCCAAACGATTCTTAGTTCAACACGTAAAATCATGTTTGCTTATAAAATTAGTTTTGTGTTCCGTAAAATATTGTTTATTATATTTTCAAAATGGATTACAAACACACCAGAAAATACGGTAGGTACAGGCGTATCTAAGTTCAGTATTTACCGGGCCATTTTCGGGCATAGCTGCTTAGCCTAACTCTCCTAGGATCTCCATCCCATAACCAATAAATAACATTTCTTCTCATAAAACATCCAAACGTAAGATGTGCCTCTATGGTCTGTTCCAAAAGTAGCTCCTGAAAATGTAAACAAAATGGATCAGAAAACTTACCTATCTGTGCATGCCATTTAGTAGTAGGTACCTTAAAAATGTTGGGCTATGATTTGATTATTTAAATACTTATACTCGAATTTAAAATAAAAAATCACTTTGAAGATGATTTTTGCAAAAAGGTTTGATAATTGAGGTTAATTTAATTTTTGCAAAAAGTGTTGTTGAGTTATAAAGTTGAAACTAGCCAATACAGATGAATGTATTACTAATTCAAACTGAACATTAAAATAATTTAAACGGAACAGGGTTTGTTTACACTTTAATCAGATACTTTGGGAAAAGACTTTAAGTATGTTAAATGTCAACATCAAAAGTATATCTTAACAAATACGAAAGTTTACCTAAAACTAAACATCAAATTACACTTCTCCCGGAACTAATTATTACTTTTATCTACACCCATGCTATAAATCCTCTATAAAAGGTTCTGAGACACTTAGCTTATTGCCAACATTGAAACAACCAGTGTCATTTTAACCATATTATAATCCAAACGAGTGTTATAATGTTGTACTAAATATCATTATGCAACTCATTAAAAAAAAAGAAATTTGTCATGCGTTTCACTACCAAGGTGCAGTAAGTTAAAAAAAAAACTTAAATTTTATTCGAATTAACGTTGTATCCCGCCATTTTTGTTCGATATTAGTATTGCAAAGAACCTTTTATAGAGCATTCTTAAGATGGGCGTAGATAAAGTCTTGTATGCAACTGTAAATAATTAGGTATTAAAACACGAGTTATTAGTATCACGTGAGTGTTTAATACCCTTTATTATACAACAGTTTTATATATAACTATTAAACTACTCGTGTGTTACAGCTAATAAAATTACGTGCATCAATTCTTGAATGAAGGAGAACTTTGCAAAATTGCTGATAGTTTGGTTACACCGGTGGAGTTGTAAATTTACTCTGGCACAGCCGGGACATTAATGAACTCCGTATGTGGCGAACTTCTTGTCTTACCGATAGTTCGTACATATTGATTATTAGCCACTTGTATATTACTTGAGTGGTTTATGGTCGTATTTTGGCGTTTAATTTTGTTGTGAATGAAGGTAAGCGTCCCTTTTCGTTCAATAGGTACCTAGTAGTAGTAGGTAAAGTGATTTTTGGTTTTTCTATCAAGAAATTTCTCAGTAGCAGCCGGGAGTCTGGATTCGTGCCCGATTCATGGGACTTGAACAAAACTGGCGAAATGTACTGAACTGATACATCCCTGCCTAACCTTTCGGGGATTAGATATTAACTTTCGACGATTTTTTTTTTCGTTTTGCACCAGATTTAAAAACCAGAGACGTGAGTTTTATACCTAAACCAATATTATCATTGTACTAATTTACTGATATAGTTTGACTCTTCTATGACCCAAAAATGACATGTGTTGCGTATCACAATATCTCTGATATTTCTAAATTATACGTGTTACAAATACTATACTTAAACATTACTTTTCAACCAAGAAACATATTCTAGTGTCTTATGTATCGTCAAGTATATTAACACATTTTCTTGCATGGCTTATTTCCAGGCGCTGCCCTCATCCTCGTCTCGTTAGCAGTCGCCGTAAAAGCCATGTGTGGCCAACACCGCTGTTCATTTGGTAAGCCAGCGCTTATTATGAATCTAGACTTCAATTAACTTACCCAACCTGACACTCAGCTGGTCCATATGACCAGTACCCTCTTCACACTGATCACAAAATGTGTATTTAAAATGTAATTTTGTCTTTGTCAACTTCAAATAATTGACAGAAATGCTCAAAAAAAAAAAAAAGTTTATTGCTAAATGCATGTGATAATTTTATCATGCACACTTTTTTATGATAATTGAGCCGATGTCGACTAATAAAGGAATTACGTCGTCTTCGTAATAAGAGGTCTTATCTCTCAAGTGTACTGACGCGGGCGAGGAGCAAAAGAAAGTCAGCAATATTCTGAATAATACTCTCTGACATTAGGGAATTAAAAATAATGTAAACGACGTGCCTCCGAATACGCTAGACGCGTGCGCAATACAATCCACTCATTGCACTGCCAGGGTAGTCACAATGATCACCGATCAATGATCGAATTCACAATAAATCAATGCTGGGTTTTCGATCGATCTCTTCGATCTTCAATTGGTTTCCATTTTTGGCAGGCCGCCGCCTCAGTACCCTGGGTTACGTCAAGTTGACAGCTGTCAAATACGTTGACACCTTCAACTGTCATTAACGAGACACAATAGAATTTTTATTGTTAAGGTTGA
Source organism: Lithophane ornitopus (assembly GCA_948473465.1). Lineage (NCBI taxonomy): Eukaryota > Metazoa > Arthropoda > Insecta > Lepidoptera > Noctuidae > Lithophane > Lithophane ornitopus. Next base: position 10,413,743 of record OX419622.1, on the reverse strand, counting down.
TGCGCTAGGGTGGCCCGCGAAATTTAAATTTTCTTACGTTTTTTGTAATTTGCAGGTCAGTATCAGGTTGTATGTTGATCTAAATATTATTAGCGGCCGTAACAAATATGGATTTACAGAATTATAAACATTAAATTAAAATTTCATGTGCATAAGTGCATTTAATGAAAATTTCATGAAATCGTCAGTCAATACACTTACATGAACTTAGAGAGTTGTATTACTGATTCTAATGTTTATAATTCTGTAAATCCATATTTGTTACGGCCGCTAATAATATTTTGATCAACATACAACCTAATACTGACCTGCAAATTGCAAAAAACGTAAGAAAATTTGAATTTCGCGGGCTACCTTAGCGCAGCCACCTTAACGGTATTTAAAAGTCCGATTGACACATGATGGGATAAAATCAATTCTGTAAGTTTAGCTTCGCAAAACCTTTAGATGCGTCATCAAACCTGTCAAACTTATGTGATTAGTGATAATTTGATTGTTTTTTAACTTAGCCATAACTTATTTTTGTCACTTAATCTAAGTCGCATACGTTATCTTAGTTTTTATACATTAGTCCATAAAAGTTTTAAAACATTAGTGTTCATGGTTGTTATAATATATAAATTAAGATAATGTTAGTATGAAAAATGCAACTTCTTTAAAATTCCCCATACAAAACACCGATTTCATAGGTAGGGACCTAATATTATTACTAATACTTATAAGGCAATGTATTTCATAATAATATTACAGTCACGTAAATATGAAATACAACTCTATCAATATATTTTATCCTATCAAGTTTTCACTGAGTCAACGTTTCCCATCCCAAGAACATTTGTGTATCAATAGGCTTGTATGATTTTTACTGGTACGCTTCACAATAACCTTTCTACTGGCCTAAGCTCCTAAGGGAACCCTTTGATAGTGGCAATGAGCAAAACATAGCTATTACTTGAATCGCTAAAGAATTTCCCTGAAGGATATTACTGCTGGTAATATTGTGCTAAAGAAACTTTTTGTTTTGAATAGGAAGTTGGCTTATGGGATAGGACCCTTTGCATAATCCATACTACTATAGGATCGAATAGTATGATTTTTAAAGTAGCACATTTCAGATCAGGATACCGAATCTAAAAGGCCGTTCAAAGTAGGTAAAAATCCGTTCTTAGTGTTCGAATGATTTGTGGAACTTTAGATAAGCTTTTTTTTACAATCATCAGTCGGTTCCTTGAACCCTTTTACGTACGGAACCCGATGAGATTTATGACCACGCGACTCAGATAGTACTATATTTTATACTAAACACTTGAAAATCTATCATATTCGCCAGTTTTTGACATTCAATCTTCTGCCTTTTCCCTACTATGTTGGGGTCGGCTTCCAGTCTAACCGGAGCAGCTGAATACCAGTATTTTACATGAAGCGACTGCCTATTGGACCTCCGTATCCCAGAAACTGGGTAATTTGATACTCCTTGGTAAGACTGGTTGTCAGACTTTCGGGCTTCTGACGACCCGTAACGACTGTCAAAGATCCACGAATGACAGTCGGGACCAACGGCTTAACGTGCTTTCCGAGGCACGGAGGAGTCTCGGTATGTAAAGATGGTCACCCATCCACGGACCAACCCCGGCAAGCGTAGCTTAACCTCATGGATCGACCCGTGCGGCTGTTGTTACTTAGTCATAGGCTCCTCAGTATTTGACATTAAGGTGTCAAAAAACGCTTTGTATTTGGTCAGACTTAGACCGTTCACCGCTTTCCTAGGTAACGAAACCTTTACTAAATAAATCTTATCTCAAGTAAACATACCTACTGTACTTTCAATTTTACTTATAACCCGAATGATTAAGCCAATTTCGAGCAGCTATGCAGGTCCCGCATTTGTTGCAATCCCTGCTAAATGCAAATGATACAAAGTTGAGCCACTTGCACTGCACCACCTGAAACTTAGACTAGATCTGTTTCCAAACATACACAGATGTAGGTCGCTATAGTTCTGCGCTCAACTGATTTCAATAATCTGTGCTGCAGATGCAGATAGTATATAGCGTATCTAGTGGGATTGTGTTTTCGGCTCTACGTTCCTTCAATACAGAAAAAAAAAACTGGTTGCAGTAAAGTTTTCTACATATATTTTTATTCTGATTACTTTTGAAACCGTAGTTTAAATCTTATACTGCCGTCGCTAAATAAATTAAAATCAAGAAGCTAAGTTCATACTAATTTGTTTATATATGGGATTTTTATGTACAGATTTCCCAAGAAATGTACTCTATACTCAATATCTTTACTTTAAATACTCAATATCTTTATGTATGCTTTATCTTCGGAAATACGAACGCGCAATAATGAGATCTAACAAAGATCCTGGAAGTACTTGCCAATTTTGGATTAACATGATTACAAAATCATAAATTATCACCTCTATAGAATTTCAAAAACATTTTCACAACGTTTGAATGACAAATGACGATCTTCAACCAGAGTAAGTTACCAGACAGAGAAAACTTTCTTTAAACGTGCAATTTTAGGTGCACTTCTACAAAGCGCAGCATATCAAACTTTAGAAGCTTTCCTTTTGTGGCGCGACGTTCGTACCAATTTGGATACACAATTATTACCGAAGTGCATAGCTTTTCTGCCATACCTGTACTGTCCTAAAACCTATACATAATCCTAACAAGACCTTTTTTTCAAGATCCGTGGACACGTCAATGGGCACCTAATGGTATAAGAACCTAGTGTACCTAAACCTACTTATGACTTATTGGAATGCATAAATAGTAGCGCCCGCCCAACCGCCAAAGTTTGTGGCGGCATCTACGCCGCCACATGCGAACTACGCATCACACTGACGTCATGTAAAATCGTGCATCGCGCAAGCAGAATTTACCGCGCGACTGTCATGAATACACCGTCCCCACAACTATTGTCGGGCTGTAGCCCACCAGACACGATACCCGTCTAGTCGGAGGATCCTCCCTTTTCTATGGAAGATGAGTAAATACACACTGTTTCTATATGTTAGTGAAAAATAGGCTTTAAAACTGCTGTGTTTCCAAAAAATAACCTTAAAAACTATAACACTACCAAGCAAAACAGAATACGATCCATGAGAGAGCAAATTATGAGAAATTACAAGCAACTTGTAACTTATATATTTTTTCTTAGAATTTCTAATAACGTGTTACAAATATCTTTTGTATATCTACAAATAAAATTACAAAAGAATCCCATTTTTAGTGTTTCGTAGTAAAATTGTATAAAACCCTTATCAGATCGGTGTGTCAGTCTATCTGTCCTAATGCCACAACGCTAGGCATCGTTATAGTTGGGTTTGAGCCAAATATAGCCTTAAAGAACACCAAATTTTGAATGTATCGCAAGCAATTTTGGGTGCCGCCGGCTTTAGTTTTTTTTCGTCTCCATTTGTGAAATAACATGCAGGTTCTTTTTTCCAGATAATCCTAACTTTATCCGAACTAGTCCTAACTAATACAATAAATGCGAAAGTGAGTTTTCTCGTGGGATATTTTTCGTCATATTTCACGCGCATGAAGCCGCGGGCAGGAGCTATATAGTTGTCTATAAATTAAGAAAACTGACAACACAACCATTTCTTGAAAAGATTTATTTCCATAACAACATTCCCAATACGGGATAACCAAATAAAACCTCCAGAAACATGAACAACGTATTCCCCACACAATAAACATAAAAACAATTACCACCTATAGATATAATAACTTTTAACTTGAAACGTTGCGCACGTATTATTGCAGTCATACAATTTTTGCTGGCAATAAAAAATATAGCTCATAAAACTCGTGAAATGACGAAAAAATGCGTAGGTACATTATAGAGATAAGCGCAGGCGGTTATTTATAGTGGATGAGCAGAGCTAGGGGTGCGAAAGAGGTCAACACAGTCGGACGACCATAATTTTTCATTTCATTAGCCGCGGGAGGTGTCGTCCTATCCTGTCCTGGATGGGCATCCAGCCTCATTAACGTCCATACGGGCTTGCCTCCCACCTACCTCCTTTGTGACTATTTATAGGGTGATGAAGTGTTTAAAATAGTCAATTTTACGCAACAATGGACAGGTTGCGAGGTAGCACCAGTTGCTATGCACCTTGGTAATAATATTTCGTTTATGTTTAGATTTTGTGATCAGCGTAAATTCCCCAAAAAGTACAAAGTGCTTACCACTTACCTGTCTCATACTTTAGCAAGTATATCACACATTGACTGGCACTTGTCTATGACGAGCCTGTAAAGCGATTTCACATTAATTTCATACTTGAAGTACTTTCTTTTTTCGATATTGTATGGTGAGTAGGCAGTTCCCTAACTTCTTAGAACTCAGCCTAACGAATTAGTTCGAAAAGTGCGGACTTTTCATCATCAAAGGAAACATAAACCACGAACCATTTACTTAAAATTATTCTAATCTCCTTGGCGTCTATTTAGGAATTGGCACACAGTCTAAAATAATGAGCGTTTAGGTACGTTAAAACGTTGAAAAGTATATAGTGCATGACAACTGCATTGCATTCCATTTAAGTAATGACATTTGGTAAATACCTAACAGTTTGGTTTCCTTTCTTTGGGAGCAACAATTACCGGAATAATTTGCATTATTATACCTAATCTTGGAATTGCCGTAAATTGCTGTTGTTGAGACGTCGATATTGACAACAATGGCCAAGAATTCGTCAGCACTTTTAAAGGAAGAATACGTTACAGCATCTCGATATGCGCTAAAGCCCACGACTTCATTTGAAGCAATGTTGAGCGACAATTGCGTAAAGTTGTTATCGGTAACATCAAAATGTTGCCAGGAATAGTGCTATTGATTTTTTATAATTAATATAGGTATTGTCATTGACTGGTTCTAGATGAGGCGGGAAAAGAGTTCCTGGAAGGAGTTAGGGGAGGCCTTTGCCAAGCGGCAAAAAAAAAAACATTTGATACTTGTGTTTTACATGATTTTTAAAATTGAATATTCCATGTTGCCAGCAACATATTTCTCGCTACATAAGAACATGTTCAGAAACAATATAGCGCCGCTTTGTTTCCCAATTATTATGTAAGTGTCTCAACATTGTAACGATATAGTTTATGTAGCCATCGTTTCAGATATTCTGTATGTACCACATTCTATTGACGCGTCCTTCATTTTAAAATAGAATTGATTTTACATGTACCTCGTGTTTCATTAAAATATGTGGACTTCTTATTGAAAAACGATTTACCTCTATGTAGAGGTGTACTTATATTAGGTAACCCACATTTCACCAGTTCAGTTTATGTATTAGGGGGCGAGCCCATCGTCGTCAAAGGGGCACAAATCCTGACTCTGGGCTGGTTGTTACTGAGAAATTCCTCCGCCTAACCCTCCAGGGAAAATCAAGCGAAATGTTATGTTTACGAATGCGATTTACCTCTATGAACTTCTTACCAGTCAAGTCTTCTTATATGCAAGCCTACCACAACCTACTTATGATTTTGACAAACATCCTAATTTTCTGTTCTCCAAGGTCAAAGGGTCTTGGAATATTCATCTTAACATTATCGGTCTCAATACGCCTTAAATAAAAATATATAAAGATGATCCGTATATTAAATATTATTCAAAATACCTGTGCCATTTACTCGTGTCTCATCGATTCTGATATAATCTCGCAACAAAATTAGAAGCGAATATTGTATGTAATAAAAGCTGTCAGTTCCCCAGACTGCTTGAGTTACGTTCAATCTCGATCCATCTAATATTCGACGTTTACTAATACACGGGAGCTTAAAAGATAGAGTGTTTGTAGGTAAAGTCGAATAAATAAATCTGTTTAGGAAAGAAACAGGATAAGCGAGGCGAACCATGTGTAAATAAACCCGGGAATAAATTGATCTGCCGGAGAGGGTAAGCAACTCTTGACGTGGTCACTCTGTCAGTGGGTGACCATGTTTCCACGTTTTTACTTCCGTGGTCTATAGACCACGCAACCAGGACCCACCGTATACGGTGGGTCCTGGTTGCTATGTAAATACTTTTTTTGTTAACATGTAGTACCTACTGCCCTACTCCTTGGAAAAGGCCTATGTATTACGAAGACCGGTTAGTAGGATCGGTATGGTTAATAATTGTAATCGGTTTAAGATAGCACTATTCCGCTGTATCAGGTAGATACCTAAGATGAAAGCGAACTCATTATTATAGCAGAGCAATGCTGGAAATGTAAATTTTTTAGGGGTCCGTAGTCAACAAGGAACCCTTATAGTTTCGCCATGTCCGTCTGTCTGTTTGTATGTCTGTCCGTCTGTCCGCGGCTTAGCTCAGAGACTGTTGGTACTAGAAAGCTGTAATTTGGTATGGGTATACATATAAATCACGCCGACAGAGTGGTAAAAAAATCGTAAAAAATTTTTTTTTTGGGGTACCTCTCCTACACGTAAAGTGGTGATGGTTTTTTTTTCTCGTCGAATCGTCGGTATCGTTGGAAAGGTCTTTTAAAAATAATGGGAGTTTGTTCAAACTATTTTTGGATTCAGGGATTCGTTTGCGAAATATTAAGCTGTTAAGTGCAAATTTTTTTTAGTGTCAAGTAAATGCCAGGTAAATGGTTGGTTTTGGGTATGTGAAAAAATTCACGGCAGTAGTATATATAACGAAATTAAAAGGAAAACTTTCACCGCTACGTAGGCCCCAAGTTACCGAGTAATAATCGACTAACTTAAATTTGCAGTTGCAAAAACATGTTCTCCCTTACATTCTGTATCGGAGAAGAAGTTTTTCAACTACAATGTTAAGTTTGTTGGATAAATTCATCTCAACTACGGAACCCTTCATTCTACGTGTTTCGACATGCACATGGCCGGTTTTTTTTAAATTCCTATTTTAAAAAGGAAATGCGTATCATCATTAATATATATTTGCATGAAACAAGAGCTCATTATGAATAACGCGGATAATCGAATTGCAGTAACAAGCCTGTGAAAATAATGCTACGTTGAGGATTTAATTTTAATGAAAAAGCATTGTTAACGCCATTAATCCTCAACTATTTTATTCTGCAGATAAAAATTACTGAAATTAAACGCTATAATAACAAATCTTTTATGATGAATTTCTTGGAATCCAGAACTGATTTTGCTAGAACTGACAAAACTGTCGAATTTTCGGATTGTCATTTGTCGGTTTTTATTAAAAACTAGCTTCCGACAGCGGCTTCGCCCGCATGATATCTTTATAAATTATAGCCTATGTTACTTAGTGATAATAAAGTATTCTACTAGTGAAAGAATTTTGAAAATCGGTCTAGTAGTTATTACAAACAAAAATACAAATCTTTTCTTCTTAGTGTAGATAATAGGCACCCTACCGCACCGTTGATTTTCTACTCAAAATCCTTATTATTCATATAAGATAGCATTAGAAAAACAGGGGTGGTACAAACAACTGACCGTCCGACCATAAGAGATTAGTTCTAGATTTTTGGCACGCCAGCTACGACTCAGTATAAAAAATGAGGGTAGGTACGTACAAATATGTTTTATTGTTTATTCGCTGGCCTGTCAACTTACTGAGAGAAATGGCTACGTTATGTTGCTGAAGTTATGTGATGTACGTGGTAGTATTTTTCCGCTTCGAAAATACTGTGTTGCTACGAAGGTACATTTTTATATGTATAATATGTACCTACGTGAGTTTGAAGGCTCATATTATGTGTATGAAAATAGAATCGCAATATAAAAGGCGGACTCATTTCATATTAGATACCTACTTTTATGAATTTCCTCGCGTTTTCCGCCTTTAACGATCAGATTTATCAGAAAGAGACACAGCTGGTAAAAACTACTAAAATCTGAAGTACTGATAAGTTCAAGAAGTAAAAAACTTCTCCAGAAGCTTTTACGTTTAATTTCTTATGTAAACAACACCCCAATTGCGTAACACACTTACAGTCACATTTGAAAGGATTTTGAAGGAAACTCATACCTAATGAGCAAAAAAAATAAAACAACACTTATTTAAACACCAGAGAGGATATTAAGATCGGTTGATAATGTTAATTGTTATTATTATGTTAATTGTTATTTTTATAGAGGGGCTAGTGGCTGCTTTTAAACAACCGTACGGGTCGATCGATCCAGTTAAGCTACTCTTGCCACAGTGGGTCCGAGGATGGGACACCTCCGTGCCTCGGTAAGCACGTAAAGCTGTTGGTCCCGGCTGCCATTTGTAGATCTTTGACAGTTGTTACGAATCGTCAGAAACCCGAAACTCTGACAACCAGTCTTACCAAGGGGTATCGTGTTATCCAGTAGTTACTGGGTAACACGATACCCCCGATAACCCAGTTGGGTTGTGGATGTCAGGGGGCTTAAAACGGTCACTTTAGCAGAATCATAATATGAAAATATTATGAATCATCGTAAAATGTCACAAACAGGCAATTCTTAATATGATCTGCGTGTAATTCATATTAAGAAATAATTATCTTTTTGACAGTTTTCTATGGAGATTCGTAAAATGGTTCACAAATTATGTAATTATTAATAATTGCTTTTATATCAAATTAGAGGAATTGCTAATGATAGTTGGGATTCAGAGAAAAAGAACTGCTTTTAGAGGAATTGCTAATGTGGCCGGTTTAGGCCCCCAGATAGGAAGTGGCTCTATGTAAAACACTGGTATTCAGCTGCATCTGGTTAGACTGGAAGACGACCCCAACATATTTGGGTAAAGGCTAGGCAAAATATGATTGTTAATTTTTCGGCAACAGTAAAACATGACAACAAAAATACTCAAGTGCCTAAGTGTAATAAATGAATGGCCAGTAAAAATGTTGGAATGGGTGGTTAGATAAATAGTTAAGCAGTTCACAGGTTAGGTTGGAACTGTGACCAACCACGTGCTAACCGAATTGGTCGCAGTAACTAAGCCTGGGCACCCCGACCAAATGGGTTAGGTTAGGTAAATACTGTGACAAACCGCGACTACTTCAAAGCTAGATTTCTTACCGGATAATTCGGATTTGTTAACAGCCGATCACAACGAACTAAGGAAGCAAGCATGGTGTAGGCTGGATACGAAGGGCGGGGGAAGGAGTTATTAAAAACCATCTTGAACAAACCATAGATCTAATAAAATATTTGATTTGATGAGAGTTGATGAATTGCAAAGGAAAAGAACAGGGGGCTTAAAACAGTCACTTTGACTGAATCATAATAGGAATATATTATGAATCATCGTAAAATGTCACAAACTGACAATTCATAATATGATCTGCGTATGATTCATATTACGAAATAAATCATCTGTTTGACAGTTTTCTATGGAGATTCGTAAAATGATCCACCCATTATGAATTGCTTTTGTGTCAAATTAGAGGAATTCCTTATCACAGCTGGAAATTCAGGAAATGAATTACTTTTAGAGGAATTGTTAATGTGGCCGTTTTAGGCCCCCAGGTAAAATTAAACAATCAACAGAGCAATTATACGAAAAAGAATAGACCAATAAATTACAAAGACGTTGATTTTAAATCGAAAGCTTCGTAAAGCCCTAGAAAGGACCATTAACCATGTTACAACGCATGTAATTAAGCCAATTCAACAACTTTCAAATGATTCCACAGATTACGCAATTACCCAAGACATTTCCTTAGCAGAGCACCCAAACTTCAAACGTTAACAGATTCAATTTGCGGTCGGTAACGGATAATGGGAGCCACAAATATGTTCTGAGGAGCCAAAGTGCATTGTAATGGCCCGATTACAGATAGTTATGTGCAATGTTACCGTTCCCCGTTTGAACAATTACTTTCGAGGATAATGACAAGTGAGAAAGAAATACATTTTGTTAAGTGAGCGCCACAACATATTACCATCCTGGTAATAAACTTGGCTAAAAAGGCACGGTGATATGGAGCTCGCTTGATCTAGTGGCGAAGACTGCAAAGGAAATAATGCGCAGACCTTTTTTTTTTTAGGTTGTGATATCATCAAATGACTTCTCCCGAACTGGGCGGAGCGGAAGGGCGTGTCAGATTTTTACTGACTAAAACCCACCCGTGTTCCTTCAGTTGCCTGTTGCCAAGGTCCCGGTAACCCTTTCGGACTTTCCCGCAACCCTGGCAGGGATGATGCGCAGATCTGGTACGGTATTTGGCATACAATTTTAATACTTGAGTTACCCATATTTAGCGCCTATTAGCATCAGTAAAAACGCTTAGTTGGGCCGACCGATCAATATCCAAACTCACGGCTTCAATCGCCAAGCATTGTGTATCAATATCCGAACTCATGGCTTCAATCGCCAAGCCTCGTGTTTAAAGAAATATCCATTAATCATCTTTACCAAAATTATATTTAATTGATAATCCAAGCTAACTGTAGGTAGATACTTCTGGTAGGACAAAGGATTTCCTTTCGATTTCATTTTCATTTAGCGCTTATTACAATTATTCTCGAAAAGCATTCAACTCACTGGATTATTTCCGTTATCCTATTTAATTTATATTAAACTAGCTGTGCCCCGCGGTTTCACCCGCGTAGGTCTCGATCCCGTGGGAATATAGGGATAAACCGTATCGTATGTCCTATTCCAGGTCATGGTCTACCCGTGTGCCCATCCTCTCCTCTCTAGAGTAGGGAACGTCGCGGCGGCGGGCGCCGGCGTCAAACGGTTCGCGTACTGCATTTTTAAACTCGTGATAACTTCGAAATTAAATGTCCGATTCGAATTAAATAAAAAGTATTTTACTGCTACATAAATACCCTTGATGTTAAAACTATTTATTTAAATAAGAATTAATATTATGTAAATATAACTCCTTCGCAAATAATGCAAAAATTTGATTACCATAAAAAAGGTTATAGTGAGTCAATCTTAAATGATAGACATAATTATGCTGTCGCGGACTTTTTTTCTTAGAACTTTTAAAGAGGAACAATGTCATCATACATGTTATTTGCGTAACTTAAGCCGTTTACGCAGCGCACGCACCGGAAGCTCTCAAAAAGGAATTATTTTTCCCGTTTATGCAACATTTTTCATTTATGCTCCGCTCCTATTGGTCCTAGCGTGATGTTATATAGCCTATAACCTTCCTCGATAAATGGACAAAAAAATAAAATAATAACTAGGTCTGTGCCGGTAGAGTTTACTTTGCCGGAACGGGTCTAGAGTGAGGAGCCAGACCAAGAGAGATACAAAAACCCGCCGGGCAGCATGTGGCGAGCTGTTGGGCAGTTGCGACCCCACGGATCCTATCTCCCGGGAGAAGTCTTGTTCCTCACCTCTGGCTTGCCTTTATTCGCTGGCTGGAGTAATCACTGACGAGGAACAGAGCTCCCACCTCATTCTTGCCTTCATTGGCCGGCTTGAGTGGTGACTCGCAAGAGCAAGTGCTTGGAGGAAGGAAGTATTATTAGTAAGTGCTCGTAGGGATCTTGGCCATCTTCCGGGCTCTGGGATTGTTCTGAAAGCCGTGGAATACCTCTCCACTCCTCAAGCACCTCAGGAAGTGTTGCCCCCTTGTCGCTACGTCACTATGTGCTAGCGACTGTTTTCCGGGGCCCATTACTGAGTGTGCAAGTCACCCCCTGCCATTTTATTCGTGTATATGTTATGGACCAAGTGATTATTAGGGCATTATAAAAAATGCCCGGGCAGTTTGAAAAATGCCCTATATGAGAGGGCAGTATGATAACAACTATTGAAATAATCAAATCAACCGGGCATTTTTTATTATGCTAGTAGTCACCTTTGTGGCAGCACAATTAAAACCAGGTTTTATCACTATTATTTTGATTTCAAACGTACAAACAATATTTAAAATCATATAAAATATTTCCATTCATAGACACTCTACTGGCCTATGATGACTTTACAATAATTAAATACCTGTGTATTATTAGATTGCCCAAAGACCACACGGCAATATTTATAATTACGAGGCAATGTAAATAAATTGTAAGGCAATGTATTTTACCAATTTTTATTTTTTGAATAAATTTATTCTTATTTATTTTTTATTATTTATTATTATTAATGTGATAAATAAGGAAGTTCAAATTATAATTAACTATTTTGCCCTAAGTAGCTTGTCATTATACCTATATAATGCGCGGGCATTATGAAAAATGCTCGTATTTATTACTTGGTCCATAACATATATATGTTATGGACCAAGTGATAAATACGGGCATTTTTCATAATGCCCGCGCATTATGAATAATGACAAGCTACTTAGGGCAAAATAATAAATTATAATTTGAACTTCCTTATTTATCACATTGCCTCGTCATTATAAATATTGCCCTGGGGTCTTTGGGCAATCTGATAATACACAGGTATTTTGCACGGGGTGCGGATATCGCGCGGGGTGGGGGCTCGCATTTCGGAGCCGCGCCCGCTCCAGTCCGACCAGTCAGTTTTAACAACAGTTTAACATTTAATTATGGTAAAGTCATCATAGGTCAGCAGAGTGTCTATGAATGGAAATATTTTATTTGATTTTAAATATTGATTCTAAAATGAAGAGATCCGTAGTAGGAGAACCAAGGTAACCGACATAGCCTGAAGTATTGCCAAACTTAAGTGGCAGAATGCCAACTTTCAAGTAGAGTTCAATTAAAATGAGTGAGTGTATTGAAGAGTGCTCAGTGAGTGAGTGTTTTTTTACTTTATCTTTAATGTGATGTAACCTAACTTAACTGTTTCCTTTTACAAAAGCGATTCGCTTCTGGCACATCGCTGTTCGCTGCCGCGGCACGCTCGCTTCGCTCACTCGGCTCGTGCGTTGTTAGTCATACTCTAACCTAACCTAACCTATCGTAACCTAAGATTGAAATGTTTGACAAATGATAAATGTTGTCATACTCTAACCTAACATATCGTAACCTAAGATTGAAATGTTTGACAAATGATAAATGTCCCAAATGTTTTGTGTTATTATAATAATCAGCATTACAATAATTCTACCAAATGAAACGTTGTCATAAAAAAATTTGCTAATCGTTAGTTGTCAAAGTGAAACATCGGCGAAACGTTGGTTGGCAAGTGATAATCTGCCAAACAATTTTTGGCAAAAAGGCAGGATACCAGGCCTATGTCCAGCAGTGGACGTCTTTCGACTGAAATGATGATTGATTCTACGTTTGAAATTAAAATAATAGTATTAAAATCTGTTTTTAATTATACTGCCCCATAGGTGACTAGCATTATAAAAAATGCCCGGTCAATTTGATTATTTCAATAGTTGTTATCACATTGCCCTCTCATATTGGGCATTTTTCAAACTGCCCGGGCATTTTTCATAATGTCCTTATAATCACTTGGTCCATAACATATATAAAACATTGATCAGGCAGGGGCCATAGTCCTTCCATAGTTCCAGGTTACCAGTCCACTTTAGCCACCCAAACTCAGAATTCATTATCTTTGTTTCCCAATCCTGCAATAGTCCTATTCCAACCGGGGATTGTCCTTGGCTGCACTTGTATAGTGTGAACAGGGATAATCGTCGGTTGGTGCCTCATTCCTTTTGAAATTGTCTAAGCGCTTTGACCTCTAAGCCTCTGCGTATTGGCTTCGGCACCTCGTACGCCTTCCAAAAGACCGGGACCCCATGGTCCCGAGATATATAAACATATACAAAATAATAATAATTAATAATAATAAATAATAATTATATACATATATAAGTATAGATAGTATAGATAGAAGATATGTCATAGGTAGGATGATTTGATAATTCAAATTTTGAAAACACGGATAATTAGACAATAGTGAAAACATTTCTCAATCTTACTGGAAAAAGATGGGGTTTTTGCAAAAACACGAGTCGCTCGCACTTATAAATGTGAGATGTATGTATGTATGTTTGGATGTTTGTTACTTGGAAGTAATTTGGCACACAGATAGTTTATAACCTGGCTGAACTAACTTACTTTTTATCTCGTTACTACGTTCTCGTGGGATAATTTCCGGCCACCACGCGGGCGTAGCCCCGGGGAAAAGTTAGTAATTAAATGAATTGGCCTCTAGTTTTATGATAAAAAAAACTACACGTACCTAGGTAAAAACCTGGTTTGGCTTCACTTGTCCGTATTCGTTGAAACCTGTATAATGTTTAAACTTAATATGATACTGAATCAGTATCAAGGCTCCGTTTTTAATAAAGCTCTTATTTAATATACCGTACCTTACCCTTATTTGATATACCTACAAGTACATTACTCGCGGTTGCTTCGTGTATAACGTTTAACCGCTTGAATACGTCCTTCACACTTCTACCCCAATTCAAGTGTTGTGAGCGAAACAGCACACCATTATGATCAGCCGAATTTGCTCCATTTAACTCAAATTATATTCTACTTATAAACGCACGGAAGACTTCATTAACTGAAGCGTCTCGCTTCCCTTTTCAATATTTCTTCCGTATCTTTTTTATAATCAGGAATATTGTTACCTAAAATCTTTCTTTTGTATTCGTACCGTGTTGGTTAGAAAGTGGTATTTTTTTCTAGTCCGTGTACGCTTGAGGCAGTTGAATTTGAGAACGAATTTTTGAAGCTCATTGAGTATTGAATGACTATTTCGTTGTTTTATTTATTACAAGAAAATTTATAAAAAAACATAACTTTGAAAGGTATTTTTATACAATTTTTTTTTACCCTCTTACGCATATACGACAAAGTCGGTTCTCGTGTCTGTCACTGTTTCTGCTGAGTTCTTTTAAAATACACAATAGATTTTGATGCGATTTCGCCGACATTTAGATCATTTATTCCGAAGGGTTTATAAATACAGACACCATGTAGCATAAGAAGCTATGTAGCATAATCAGCCCAGCTGGGATACAGACCTGTTCTCTACCATGCGGGGCTAATGCGGATTCGTGAATGACATATCAATGAAGCCATGTGCTCGATGTGATTTCCCGTCGGCATAACATTAAGATATAGCTTACAAACTTTCATTTGACCCCTTTAGGGAAGTTTATTTTAAAAATTCTCTTGCTGACCTTCTTTTTATGGAACTCGAGATTTTATGCTTCTAGATAATAATATATAGGATTAGGTTGTGCGTTGTTTGTCAGTGTACTTATGATTTTTATTAAGAAGATTAATATTCTGACATAATTATATTATTAGTCTGACAACCAGTCTTACCAAGGGGTACCCAGTAAAGGGTTCTGGAGGTCACATAGGCAGTCGCTCTATATAAAATACTGCTATTCAGCTGCATCTGGTTAGACTGGAAGCCAAACCCAACATAGTCGGGAAAACGCTAGGCAGATTGTGATTAAAATGATTATTATTAAACTTAGTTATAGCACAGACATTTCGATTTTTTATATGAAGATCGGACCGTAATCACATCCGTGCGAAGCAGGGGTGTCTCGCTGACTTTATTATAAAAAAATAGCTGCGCCCCGCGGTTTCACCCGCGTATATGTCCATCCCGTGGGAATATAGGGATAAAACGTATCCTATGTCCTATTCCAGGTCATGTCTACCCGTGTGCTCATCCTCTCCTCTCTAAAGTAGGGAACGTCGCGGAGGCGCGGCGCCCGGCGTCGAACGGTTCGCGAATTCCATTTTTATATCGTGATATCTTCGAAATTAAATGTCCGATATTCGAATGAATTAAAAAGTATATTACTGCTACATAAATACACTCGATGTTAAAACTATTTATTTAAATAAGAATTAATATTATGTCGATAAAACTCCTTCGCAAATAATGCATTAACTTCGAAAAAAAATTATTACCATAAAAAAGGTGAGTGGGTGAGTCAATCTTAAAAGATAGACATATGCTGTCGCTTACTTTTTTTTAGAACTTTTAAAGAGAAACAATTCCATCATACATGATATTCGCGTAACTTAAACCGTTTACGCAGCGCACGCAATGGAAGCTCCCAATAAAAACTTTTTATAAAAAAGAAACAACCGACTTCCAAAAAAAACACTAAAAAAGTGAAAAATAACTTTAATATCGGAAGTCGGTGTCTTTGCTTTTCAATTTCCGTTTTTTGCCACCGACTTCCGAAATTAAAGTTATTTTTCACTTTTTTTGTGTTTTTTTTGGAAGTCGGTTGTTTTTTTTTTATAAAAAGTTTTTATTTTTCACTTTTTAGTTGTGGTACCTACCCCACACAAATCCGAATACCTTTACCTGCTATGTAAATAACAGTGAAGGAGTCAAACAGGATATCGTCTAGATAAACTAAGCGGGAAAAATACGTAATATTGAAGCTAACTCAAAAATTACGCAAGCAAAGTTAATAAAATTTATATGGGACCACCTCGGAAGCATGACCTACCAAACAAAAAAACAATCATCAAAATCGATTCATAATTGGCGGAGTAATCGGGTAACAAACATACAAAAAAAAAAAAAAAAAAACATACAGACGAATTGAGAACCTCCTCCTTTTTGAAGAAGTCGGTTAAAAAGGAATAATTTTTCCGTTTTTGCAACATTTTTCATTTATGCTCCGCTCCTATTGGTCGTAGCGTGATGTTATATATATGTATATACGTGATGTTATATGCCTATAGCCTTCCTCGATAAATGGATTATCCAACAATCAAATCAAAACTATCAAATAATTTTTCAATTCCAACCAGTAGTTCCTGAGATTAGCGCGTTCAAACAAACAAACAAACTCTTCAGCTTTATAATATTAGTATAGAAAATAGCTGCGGCCCACAGTGTCGCCCGCATAAGTCTCGATCCCGTGGGAATATCGGGATAAAAATAATTTTATATCCTAATCCAGGACATGCAACCTACCCATGTGCCAAATTACATCTAAATCTGTTCAGGCGTTTTAACGTGAAAACGTAACAAACAAACAAACAAAATCACTTTCGCATATTAGCTAAAATGTAACACAATAAAGGAATCATCCATTCAATATACGCTTTGCGGCTGATTCTAACTACCGACAATGTCCAACCACAGAACTATCAAACTCTAGATACGAACCGATGGCCCGCATGTCTATCAGTCCGTTCTAATCCCGTCCATAGACCAGGCACTCAGCGTATAATCCCCTCACATGAACCTAGTACCTACTAAGTGAGTGCAGAACTCTGTAAACACTTCTGAGATAGCAACTATTGTTCGTACTTTAGTAATGTTATTTCTAGTGTCGTTAGAAAAAGCCTAATAATTACACATTCAATAAAGAAAATAAAAAATAAAGTGTTTGGATCTATTTTGGAATTAAATAAGTGGGTTGGTACTCTTTTGCATATTGTACCAAAAAACCCCAAAACATTTAAGCAACTGCTAAACATGATTAATTGATTCCATCTGAAAGAGTGTATGTGTAGAGAATAAAACTTCAATAAAAAATCAATGAATCCCATCGAATATTCCAGATAAATTCAAAACAATATTAAAATTTCAACATTTTCCAATTCCCGACTGAATACTAGTTTATCCAAATCAAAACTATCGAAAACCAATCGGAGTAACTTCATGTTATCCATACTCGGCTTGAGAAAATTACGCACATACGGAATAGTTATTGATATTTGATTGGCTCCAGCACTCCACAGCATAAATATTAGTTGGTTTGCAGCGCTCAACGACGGATAGATTGCAAGTTGTTTGATTGAAGTTTGGCTGTACTTTATAGATTGTTCGAGGTTCCCGTTTTTCTGAAAGATTTATGCTAGATTGTTCGGGGCACGAGCTAGGTACGAGCCGTACCTCGTACGAGCCAAGGATCCATAACTCTACGATGAAGGAGTTCAAGTTACACCGTTGCGGCGCTGGCACCCGAGCTGACACTGGCACAATCAACGTCCTTCTTTAATTACAATAGCACGCTAATAAAATTGCGTCACACTTTCAATCACAATCCGAAAGATTTTGAAGGCAATAGCTAATCCATTGCTTCATAATTATGTTTAAAAAATATCGTCTGCTCAAAAATGTAAATAACGTAATTAATGTTGTTGAACTATCAAAATTAAAGGTATTGCCATTGTTAGTCTGTTACGTAATTACCGCGCAGCTTTCATCATGTTCAAACACCTGTTAACCATAATCGCTTAACCCAAAAGCCCCACAGTTGATCTATTAAGACGAACATTGATTTATACCACCTGATCCTCTCACTTCGAAGGACACATCAAGCGGTAAGTCCCGAATGACGTCACTTGTAATGACATTGCCCACAACAGAGGCTTATGGCGGACTGACAACTTGGACCCGGAAAAGGTGGGGATCGTAGATATCAGCTGATGGCTTCACATAGCTATGACAAGGAAAACTTTGGGTATTCGGTTTAACTTTTATGTAAAGATCTGAAATACTGGGTGTTAGGGTAGACACCGTACTATGGTACGTAATATTTTTTCTATGGGACCAACCTTGAAATCGCGGAAAAAAAAACAGCTGTTCCATACATTTGTGTACACTTAAATCGACAAAATGTATGGAACAGCAGATTTTTTTTTAGAAAATGTATAAGTATTATAGATGACACCAAACCACTAGTTTCTAGGATAACGGTGTCTACCCTAACACCCTGTATAACACAAGAAGAATGTAGGAAAAACAAAAACTTAACGCGACCATGGCCAATATATTCACTCCTCTAGTCCAACCAATAAAACTTACACAGGCCATGATCTCACATAATACAATCAATTTGCCACAACTTATCAAACACACCCACTCGTATACAACTATCTTTATCTTTCGCGGCAAGATTTACAACACGTCAATCCATAATACTTGGGGGTCGTAAACAAAAATTCACTGTATATAAAGGCAGTGAGTGAAAAGAGTAATTTTCTCCTCCATAAAAACAGTTAGGCAGTTATTTATGGTGATACCGCAATCTATACAAGGGATTTCGCCCGAGGCAGAGCATTAACGATTATCCGGGTTTTTCCTACAAAGAAATATTACTTGACAAATAAATTCCGTGTAGGATTTTTTTGCTCATCAGTGGTATAGGTTTATGGAACGATCATTTTATCGGGGCGGATGATATAAAACATATTTTATTTTATAGATAAAAGTATATCAGTGTATCAGATGTGAGTTTATTTCATGTATCTACTTAGGTCGGTTTAGTAGGTTTTCACCACAACTATTTGATTGATAATGAAGGAAGGTTACCCTGTCCTTGAAAGGAACAAACATTCCGATGCCACCCTTATCTCGCACCCGAGAATTCGCTGAAACACGGTGCGTAGAAATAAAATTCCTTTACCATACCGAACTTGAGAAAGGTCAAATTTAATGTTCGCACAGCTACATTTAAGATAAACAAAAGAATCCGGAATCGCTGGCAGCAAAAAGGAGGTACGGAACCACCGAAAACCCGCGACGGCGACGCGGCGACGTGACATTATCGTGCGCGTGCGACATTCCCGCGTGATTTGCATACAGATTGTTTACATTTATTCGAGCAATACTGCTGGGGATTTTTGCATTTTGTCGCCGCTTTGCTAACAATTATTCCCTACTTTTACGTTGTTGAGTATTTATTTATAACAGTTGGGTAACCGCGTTTGTTTTTATAATCGGTTGGCACCAGAAATAAATGGCTTTGTAATGGTTTCTGTGTACACGTTACAACGCGGTTTTATAACCCCAATTTATTGGTTGTGACTAATTCTTAAACGCTATACGATCTTTCAGGCAGTAAGACGAAATTGTACTTCGAGAGGATCACAAGTACCAGTTTGTAGTGTACTTACTATCCTAGAATTTAACAGAACAACGGCCAAGAGCGAGTCGCACTAGGATTTTATTATTTTCCATCGCTCTGTAAAAAATCATCTGTTTATCTAGTACGGTAAAAGATAGCCGCAGACCTGTTGTGGCAGACAGATAGACTAACAGACAGCGAAAGCTTAGCAATAGGGACTTATTCGCAAACTTAGATAAAGAAACAAAAAAAAGGGAGTAAGAATTCGAAGTCTCCACTAAATGTGTAATAATAATTCTGCACTACATACCACGTATGACGTAAAGTACTAACCGATATGACAAAAGAATGTAGCTTTCATCTTCAGAACGACGTAGTTTTGAGCGATGACAATGCGATGAATTTACAGAATTCCTTCACATAAAACCAGATAGAATCAATACATAGCTACCGTCACGTACTTTTTCCACAAGGAATTCTGATCTCTAAGCAATAAAATCCGCACCAGACATCGGTTCGGAGTTCGGACTTCATGGTCATATATCTGATTTTAGTACAGAATGTGTTGGTACTTATGGTACCTATGTAAGCCATGGCCACAACAATATAAAACTGAATGGAGAAATAAAGCTGTGACATAAAAGGTAATACATAGTCTGTCTGTCTGTCTGAATGTTACCTTTTCACGCCTAAACCACTGAACGCATTTCGACAGGGAAAGAAATAGATGGCACCCTGGGGAAGGACATAGGCTATTTTTTATCGACATCGATTCATCTGGTCTCAAGCAAGCATGATTATCAATGCTTGTGCCGACAGTAATATGCTGGTTTAGAGGTATGAGGAACAGGGTGTAAAGTTCACTGATCCACTAGAGAAAAGGGAGGATCCTCCGACCAGGGTGTCGTGTCCTCCACGATTGATGTGTATATATTTCCATCGTGTGGTAAACTCTAATTGCGCGATGCAGGATTTTCTGTGGTGTCAGGTTTTTGATGCGTAGTTTGCATGTAGCAATGTAGATGCCGGTCACAGTGGTATTAATAACTATAGATGCTCGGAGTCAGCGACCGCGACACACGAACTAAAAAATAAAAAGTTTCGATAATTAGACTGTTTTTGTTTCTGTGAAGTTTCACCTTTTAATTTAATTTGACCTTACTGAATTCCGCCTACAACAATACACCGTTGAGCAACAGTTATTGCTATCGGACATTAATTAGGGGTCTCGTTACAATTTATTACATCCACTTTGAAGTTAATTAACCTCTACAGTTATCGCTACGGTAACGTGAGCTGGGGAAGCTGTAACATCTTTATCGTTGGCCATGAAACTTCTTATTTTATTAAAAACGTTATAGACGAAAAGTCTGAAAGTATGAAATATCAACAACGTTGTTTCATATTTTTCAGTTGTAAAGCGGTTAGTATAAAATATTCTGGTTGATATAAACAAATTACGCGATGTAGGTACAGATGCGCTCAAACATGTTAACTTAGACTTTTTTTAAAGCACGTAGCCTTTATTTTTGAGCCAATAACTACATAACAGGGCAAATTATTTGTTCATAATTTTATAAATAAGTAGATAATAAATTAATGATAACAGTTTAAGTGATGAGTGTATTAATGGAACTAAACTTAATAATATAACTGAAGATTCAAATATTTTATCTATCTAAACAATCCGAGGTCAAGTTCAAGCTTTCGTCGGAAATTTTCAATAAGAGGTACTGTCGGCATAATGCAGGCGAGCTGGTTCATTTGGCGCGTCTTGCCTTTCCACGCTACCCGCTTGTTGTGAATAGAATCCAAATTACTTGAAAAATTCTTAGAGTGCATCCCCGGGGTACGAAATGCTTCACTAAATTCATTCACCGTAGAATTGAAAGGAAAATATTTAATAAATTGACTGAATGAGTTTTAATTTTATTTATGAATACCATTCAGGGTATCGAACTGGAAGATTGGAAGCGCGTTTCACGTAACAGTCTTATCTTATCCAACTCAAAAGATACCGAAAAAGATCGTAGTAACGAAACTTTTGGTCCCAATTAGAAGTAGACACCCCAATGACAGTTCGGCGTACGCAGAGCCAAAAAAACCAACGTTTTTAAAAGATAAACATTACAGGCCAAGAACAGGCCGAATCGGGCAAGTTTCGTTAGTTTTTCTGTAGCTTTAGTAACACGAGTACGGTTCTAGGGAGGGGGAGGGTGAAAGGAGGGGGGGTCCCAGCGACACGGCATGTAATCTCAAGTTAGCGAGCAATTTGGTGTTTGCTTTCAATAGTGCAGCTTTGACTATTAGATTGTATTGCTTTGCGAATTTAGAGCTTTTTTACCCGACTACGGCGAAGAAAAAAGGAGGGTTATGATCTTGACCGGTATGTATGTATGTATGTTCATCTGTTCCCTCATATCTTCTAAACGACTCATCACAATTTTACAAATGAGGTATCGTTGGAAGCTTCTTGATCGTCCGCTGGTTATAGGCTATGTGACGTCACATTAAATTAAAAATGGCGCCCTCTAGAGGACATAAAGTCAGGAACAAAAACAAAAATATTGTTTAATCGTACCATGTTGGGTATCAAATGAAAGGGCTTAATGAGCACTTTTCAAAAATATATATATTATAACCCCAAAAGAAAAGAAAAAAATAAAGTAATAAAAACTAAAACCCAACTACGACTAAAAAGGTATAAACAAGACACCACAGACAGACAAATAAAAAATCCGGAGTCACACGTAATCTGTTCGATTTATGCCCTAACACGTGTGACTCCGGATTTTAAATTTGTCTGTCTGTGGTGTCTTGTTTATACCTTTTTAGTCGTAGTTGTTTACATATCTAACACGAATTGAATACTGGGAATTTTTAGGTTAACACCAATAATATTACGAATGATAATCCTTTCCTTAGATATTATAAAACAAAGTCCTCCGCCGAAGCTGTCTGTCGTCCTGTTCGCGATAAACTCAAAAACTGCTGCACCGATTTTCATGCTGTTTTCGCCAATGGATTGAGTGGTTCTCAAGGAAGGTTGTAGTATAATAATAACCGACATCCAGGCGGGCGAAGCCGCGGGCATCAGCTAGTAAATAATAAAAACAAATATTTTAAATAATATCAAAGTTTTTGGAACTTCATGAATAACTGAACGGCTATTGTTTTTCTTAAAAATGTAGTTATATATTCAAATTAATGGTATCTAATCTATATCTATTTTTTTTTTTATGATTTGCTTTTTCCCGCGCCTTCACCGGAATTAAAAGTACCCTATGTGTTATCCACGCTATAAACAATCTGTGTGCCAGTTCAACCGTTTTTACGCCAATCCGGAACATACATCCTGAAATGAGACAAACGCACAAAAATTCTAAAATCTATTTTTAACGGCATCGCACTACTTCCCATAATAATTCAATGTACAGTTTAGACTTCGTTTTTATTTTATTTGTCAATTATACAACATTCGTTTTTAGGGTTCCGTAGTCAATAAGGAACCCTTATAGTTTAGCCATGTCCGTCTGTCCGTCTGTCCGCGGCTTAGCTCAGAGACCGTTGGTACTAGAAAGCTGTAATTTGGTATGGATATACATATAAACGACGCCGACAAACTGGTAAAAAAAAATCGTAATTTTTTTTTTTTTTTAGCGTACGTCCCCTACACGTAAAGTGGATGGCTTTTTTTTCTCGTCAGTCCCATGGTGTGGGGTATGGTTGGAAAGGTCGTTTAAAAATAATGGAAGTTAGTTAATACCATTTTTGGATTCAGTTATCCGTTTGCGGAATATTAAGCATTAAAGTGCTAATTTTTGTTAGAGCCAAGTGCCCCCCCCCCTGCCAGCTAAATGGTTTGGTTTGGATATGTGAAAAAATTCACGGCAGTAGTATATATAACGAAATTAAAAGGAAAACTATCACCGCTACGTAGGCTCCACAAGTTACCGAGTACTAATCGACCAACTTAAATTTGCAGTTGTAAAAACATGTTCTTCCATACATTCTGTATCGGAGAACAAGTTTTTCAACTACAATGTTAAGTTTGTTTTATAAATTCATCCCAACTACGGAACCCTTCATTGTGCATGGTACGACATGCACTTGGCCGGTTTTGTGTATGCTAAACCCGAAAAGGGGTCATTGTACTCATCATTTTGAACAACTTTTTCTATGGGACCAAACTTGAAATCGCGAAAAAAATATCAGCTGTTCCACACATTTTGTCGTATTAAGTGAACACAAATGTATGGAACAGCTGATTTTTTTTTCGCGTTGTATAATTATATGTATAGATAAGCATTTTAACGTTCATTCTATCAATAGGATCTTACAATAATTTAATATAATAGTTTTGCATGAAGTTTTCCGAAGGTATTCCCAAAGTGAACAGTCAACCTACCACTAATTGCCGTTCGGCCAAACATAACAGCGGGAAAGGGCAATAAAACTCCCCTGACACCGACTTATGTCTGTCATGTTCCCCCGAAACCAGACTTCAAGTCTTAGTCACCACTTCTAATACTACCGATTCCTAGTTACGGCACAAATAGTCTGACAACGTTTAAAAGTTACATCGATTTTCTTCGAAAAAGCCGAAATTAGTAAAATTTGATGATCGAAATGTGAATATCGACCGATAGAAATCGATTGATGTCCCAAACTGTTACCTAAATCATAATCCACTGATTCTCACTCACATATTATATTGGATCAGAAATTTCGGCCAGATTTCGGCGTTATCAAAAATAAACAACAACGACGGAACCTTTAAACGTTCTCAAACTACTTATTCCTCGTTTACTCCTACAATTAATCAACTCCAGTATTTACCAAAGTAATAGTTACTGTTTAATTAGACTTTAACAACTCGTAACTTTTAATTGTGCTAACAACACTGGTGCAGATAAAGCGACGAATGTCCACATTTTACTCAACTTTGAATGCTTTTCGACGGAATGCAATTATTACGCTCGTAATTTTGGATTTTGCCCAAAACTTGCTTACTATGGTCATTGCGAATGTTACATTCAAAAAGGCAATTAGGTTTTGTGGGCTAAATACAATAAGTTATGTCACTGCCCGTGCAATTTATTGCTCATTGTTTCCGTAAGTAATCTGTTTGAAATTAAAATAAAGTGAGTAACATTTGGCTAAAATGATTAGATTTCAGCTTTTATTCTTCCATTTTAATTAATGCCTGGCTATGTTCACTGAAATTCATTAAATTAGACAAATATTATTTTTGTACATCATTTATTTATTACTTAACTATACAAATGTAACATAAAATATACAAAGGCGGACTTAATGTCTTAGGACTTCTTTACCAGTCAACCGAGGGTGATGGGGAGCTAAATATTTCCTACATCTCAGTATTTTGTATAGCGTGTGATATTTTTTAAAATTGGAATTTAAAGTTTAATTAGGTACCTACTTTGATTAAAATTGTTCAAGTCGGAGTTCCGAACAAAAATAAAAAAATACTTTTGACGTGATCATTATAGTT
Organism: Lithophane ornitopus; assembly: GCA_948473465.1. Lineage (NCBI taxonomy): Eukaryota > Metazoa > Arthropoda > Insecta > Lepidoptera > Noctuidae > Lithophane > Lithophane ornitopus. Next base: position 10,388,529 of record OX419622.1, on the reverse strand, counting down.
TACACCACGTGGTGTCGAACATAAGTTCCAAACAGGACCACCTTCAGCCGTAGACGAAAACCATGAACATGCATTACACTTAGCACTAACATACTCATAATACAACCCCTAACATCCATTACAACCCTTCTAAGTATAGCAGTAATGAAGTGTCAGCCAGACCCAACCCTGTCACACGACTACACGAGTCTAAAATTAATAATAATGCTAACAAGGCGCTGGTTTTAAAGTGTTATATCCAAGGCAATGAACCGGGAGTAAAGATAATCAGGTGTGAAACAAGTCGAGTATGAGATCGTTCATACCACGGCGGCAACCTCAGGGTTGAATTTTATAAACAAGTGAATGTAATATTATGCTCTTGGCGGCGTGAAGCGTGATTAATTGAGAGGCGGTAGTTGACAATTTTCAAGTATTGTAGGTAGTTGCGAGTTCAAAGTTTGTTCAGTACCTCTACCTAGTGTACAGACGGATTTATATTTACTCGATGCGTGGTTAACAAGCTCGGGTGAAATAGTTTTCACTTCAACCTACCAAGAACCTCGGAGATTTTACTATTTCATAAAATTGTTTCCCTTATATCTATAAGCATTTAAGAATTGCTTGATAGGCTATTTTGAGGCTATTGTGTCTTAAAAAAAAAAATTATGAGTAATTTTTTTTTGTGACGAATTCTTTAATCCACTCGTTATCGAGTGGTGTAATTAAATTTTGGATGTAGATGATAGGTATGTAGCTGCAGTATCAAACTGTATCCCCTGATTTTATTATGATACGTTTTTTCTAATTGCCTCCCACTATACAGGGTGTTAGGGTAGAAAACAAAAATCTGCTGTTCCATACATTTTGTCGATTTAAGTGAATACAAATGTATGGAACAGCAGATATTTTTTTCGTGATTTCAAGGTTGGCCCCATAGAAAAAGTATATTATAGATGACACCAAACCACTAGTTTCAAGTATAACGGTGTCTACCCTAACACCCAGTATAAGCTTTAAAGACATATTCACGAAAACATATTTGGTACAATATTGTAAAACAATACAGAACAATACAGGTGGATGAAAAAATTGGAAAACAAAAGAAAATGGCAAAATCTATTCTTTGTTCTTTTCCGAAGGGTGTAGAATTCGAGAAGGCTACATTTTGCCAAATAAAACCACACGATAGTGAGCGAAACACACCTTCCCATTATATATTTCCCGCCATTGTTACAACAGAATATTACATTCAATAATCTACGAGCCTTAACGCAAAAACATTTCAAAAATTGCAAAACATTAAAAAACAACAATCCCAAGCACTCATCAAAATCGGGCAACTGCATCGATATTACAGCGGGCAGGCGAAACAACAAATTTTATTTTCGGCACGATGATTAAAATTTTTATTTATGTTTTATACACCAGCGGCCATCAATCGAGATTATTCGCCGGAAGAAGTGAAAACAGGTTCACATTAATAAAAACGACGCACGATGATATTTTAAATGAAAAAATTCATTTAACCCGTGCGCCGCGGCAGTCGCAATTAACGCTCCGATTAAACTGTGAATTATTTATTAACATTTTATGATCACGCGATAATTTATAACTTCAATTGTGCATTCTACTATAGTAAACGGCTTATTGTTTAGTGAAAATAACGCTTTGAATTTGAATTTTATTGTAGTTGTTAAATAAACGCCTGAATCAGATTCGGGGTGAGAATTTTGTTTGTTATGAAGCCATTAGCGAGTGCCTTGTTTAATTGGTTAATATTTTTAACCGACGGGACCTGTACCCTAATTGCGTAAGTAACTTTCAATCACAATCAGAATAATTTTGTAGGATGTTGTTAATCCATTGCTTCATATATTTTGTTCGAAAAATTTGTCTGCTCAACAACGTAAATAACGCAATGAATGTTGATTACAAAATGAAAGCCATTGCTGCTCTAAGTGTGTTACGCAATTACGCTGGCTTCTGCTTATTGCAGATTTTTTTGTTTAGATTGTCTCTTTGGGTGTGTTTTTACCTATGTTTTTTTTATAGAAAGTGGACATACTACACTCAAACGACTCCCTGGTAAAACTCAAAAGATTTCCAATTGGTCTACAAGACGTCTGGCCGAGCGAGTCAGACGGAGGCAAAGGCGAAACATTTTCTAGACGATCTAACATTACATTACCGTTATGTGATTGTTTGAAGAGAAGAACAAACTTAAGAAATTGAAACTGCAATAGATAAACCGGTGCGGAGATTTTCCTTTAAAATAACAGTTCGAGACAGTGCAGACAATACTTCTTGTTAGAAGATAGCAGTCTTTTGTTTTTAATTTATTTCATATTTTTTGCTTAGAATCTCTTGAAGATTTGCAGTCGCTTGTACAGCCAAGTTTTTTATATCTTCGTCAGTTTTCTTATTATATTTCCTTTATCATGCCAGGACAAATACGACCCTTTGAAGCTACAGCTGAGCAGACTATTGGCCTGGCCATTTTATGAAATACTTTTGCCCGTGGCTTCACCCGCGTGAATGTCAGAAAATAATCTCACGGGAACGTACTACCGGGATAAAAGTATCCTAAATAAGTTAATCCAGGTTACAAAATCTCTGTGTGCCAAATATCATCCAAATCCGTTCAGCCGTTTTTGCGTGATATCAAACATCCAAACACTCGAACAAATATAATACATAATTCTAAATAGTAGGTTATTTAAGAAAACAAAATAAAGAATTGTCAGAGCCAAGATTGAATGTCACATTTCTATTTCGGTCTGACATGTAATGAATATGGCTGAATGTCATTCTGCGGTATTGACTCGTGCAAACAACAGACAAAAATAGCTGTAGGGCTATTTAATTTATTTTCTTTTTTTTAGTTGGCAAAAATATTTAAATGTGACTAGACAAAGTAAACGTAACTTTTTGCGCGTATTTCTTGTGCAAGCGAGAAAGAGAGAGATCAATCGATGAATTGAATCTTAACAATCGGTAAATGCCTTATGTATATATATACTAGCTTTTGCCCGCGGTTTACACGATTCTTTCTTTCTTCTTTTTGCTATTTTTGCTTCACATGAAGGAAATAACTCGAAATTAAATAACCGATTCGAGTGAATTATTTTACTGCTACATAAATACCCTTGATGATAAAACTATTTATTTGAATAAGAATTAGTACTACGATACGAATGTAACCTACTTTTGTTTTTTCTTGACTTGACGTGACTTAACTATGATAGTTAGATAATTCCCTCGCGGAGTTTTTTGTGGGTAGTACATAATTTTTATGTATCATCAATAGTTTTCTCAGCGTACACCAAATAATGAATTTAGTAAGCAAAATTTTGCTACTTTCGGTTACATTATTGCAACTTTCTTAAGGATGTCTAACTTTTTTGATAATAAATTGTAGTCTATGTTACTTCCTGATAATTTAGCGTTCTATTGGTGAAAAAAAAAGATTAAAATCGGTCACACAAAAAAAAAAAATCTTTCCTCTTTATAATATTAGTATAGTTTTTTTTCTTTTAATTCAAAATCTTTATTCGTGATAACATGAAGTCTGCCAAACTACAACTTCCCGTTCGTTTCTTCAACGTCCCGTTCGTACTGCCGTTTCCTATAAAGTTCCGTAGTAATTGAACATGGTAGGTACTTGAAATAACATAGGCTAAGACACAGAAATGTAATGAAAATTAAATAAAAATAAAAGCAACACCGCTGAGTTGGATTATGTCCAGGGTTGGAACCTCATTTGGAGTTGCAGTTTATTTATTGCCAGCCTTTGCTTGCTGCGAATTGAATCCAAATTACTGGAAAAATTCCTTACCGACTTTGCGCTAAATTCCAGTTTAAACCTTTAAAATCGGTGGAGCTACTAAGGCCGTAAAATTACATAAAAGTTCTTTCAAAGAAAATTTTAACTTAATGTACCAACATACCTATTAATTATTCTGTGTAAGTTTTTTATAAAAGTTTATAACAACCGGAATCTTTGGATGATAATCAACCCTAGAGTGCTGGCGCTATGAGCATTTTGAGAGACTAACGCACGGCAATTGATTTTTATATAATTATAGAAGAAACATAGATTTGCCCGTTCGCATGAATATTTTAAGGTACCTATTCGATATGACAGACTACATTTCGAAGAATACCCAGGTCCTTTCACAGGTCTGCTGGTAGAAATTTCTTAAGAAATAAGCAGTACCTTTGTACTTATATTATAACTAGCTTCCGCCCGCGGCTTCGCCCGCGTGGTAGTCGATAAAAAGTAGCCTATGTCCTTTCTCAGGCTCTAGACTATCTGTGTACCAAATTTCATTTAAATCGGTTCAGTAGTTTTGGCGTGAAAGCGCAACAGACAGACAGACAGAGTTACTTTCGCATTTATAATATTAGTAAGGATTATGTCGTATCTGTAAGTATTTTACTGTGTGTACATAAATGATAAAATAAATAAATAAATCCCAATATACAGGGCGAAATTGAATTCATGGGCATCATCTTAAGGGGTCATTGTATTCATCATTACGAACAATTTTCACTGTGGCACCAATCCTGAAACCGAGAAAAAAAAATCTGCTGTTACATTTATGTTCACTTAAATCGTAAAAATGTTTTGGTATAAGTTTTAGAATGATCCATAAATGTACCTACCTATATAAAGACAAACATGTAAACCAAAAGTCTTTTATCACATTAAAAACCAAAAGTAGGTACACAGTCATACCCTCAAAAAGATAAATTCTTTAACAAGAATTCATTTTATTGTCTACACTCTTTGTTCTATAATATTTTATTAATGTGTAGCCACAAATTATATTACACATTGGGTTCTTAATTGAAGCTACACATTGATACAGAATGCAACACAAATTGTAGACAATCAAATGAATTCTTGTCGATGTATACATCTTTTTGAAGCTGACTGTACCTACTCATTATTCAAGGAAGCTAGTAGTCGAGACAGTAAAACTTTCTTTGTTAAAGTTACTACAAATATTATAAATGTGAACCTTGTATGTTTGTTGTTCAATCACGTAAAAACGGGTGAACGGATTTGGATGAATTTTAGCACACAGATAGTTTATAACCTGGATTAACATTCCCGTAGGATAATTTCCGACTTCGCCGCGGGTGAAGCCGCGGGCAAAAGCTAGTTATTATAATAGTTCATCCAATATTCTCCGCAGAGACCGCAATGCACACCACTATTGTAGCAAGGAGCTCCCAAGTAAACAGCCTCCCTCATGATATTGCTGAACTGAAATATTGTCTCAAGTTTGCAATTATCTCTGTATGTTACTAACACATAGTACATCTTTATTAACTTTTGCCATCTTTCTTATGAGACAGCGAGGCGGCTCAAAACAATGCGTAACAATTTTATTATTTTCCGTTCCATGCCAGCGCTGCCTGCAAAGGAGAATGTATAAAAAAAACCGACTGCAACTAAAAAGTTCGAAACAAGCTCAGTTTTCAAGCAGTCTGATGCATGCCCATAACACTGTTATTTGAAAATATTGTAAAAGCCAATTTGAACCGTGCACCTAGCTTCTGTCGTTTCATAAGTGTCCATGTAGGTTTATTTGTGAAATAAAATATTTTGACTTAAAAAAAAAAAGGTATTTTACTGCTGATACGACGGTAACAAAATGCTTAGCAAAATATAATTAAACGGGTCATGTTTGCTCAAATTATCGACCAATAAAAATATTGTAGAAGTGAACTACTAGTGGGTTTCGAAACAAAGCGAAACTCCTGTTACAGCTCAGAAATGGACGCTTGAATGTTTTCTTTTATCCTTGAACACCATACGAAAGAAGAAAGAAAGTTATTTTCTTTCTTAGTCCTTCACAATAATGTTGGTTGGTGGGAACAATTTGCTATCAAAGAGCTGCTAGACGAAGTGTAAACTAGAATAATCCAAATGCTTATAGAAAACGCAATTGCTTAGGTAACTACTAACAGAAATGATGTTCATTTAATTTCAATAAAAAGAAGTAAACATACCTAGGTATTCGTTTCCATTTTGATTTGACCTTCAAAAGAGGTTAAGCCCTGGTTTGCTCGGGCGATTTTTTCACGCGGCGATTTTTTTTTCAACTCACTGCTTAGCACCGAGAGTTGAAAATCCAACAGTGTGCTTTGGATGTGTGCTGAGATGTGCTCTGTTGGATTCCCAAAGTTCGGCTCAACACCGAGAGTTGAAAATTCAGTGCGCGATAAAATCCCTCTGCGATATTTTACATACGTGTGAACGTGGACTAATTATATCGAAAAACCCTTTGACCTTCTTCGCATTTCAAGTCCATTTCAAAAGATATTTGTATATCCTTTTAGAGGATCGATGACCTCCGGTGAAGTGTGTGGAAAAACCTCTACCTTTAGATTATATTAATCTAAAGTTCAACCAACTACAACATCCATCCTATTATTTCGCTTTAAAAGCAGAATTAAAAAGATCATTTGAGGAACCTTACCTTTAGAAAGATATCTAAACAAAGATCTGTAAACCATTAAAGAAATCTGTTTCGTGAAAGACCAACAAACAAAGCTGAATAGAAAGTATTTCTCGCGAAAGTCGTCGTTAAAACTATTTTATATGTGTACTTGACGTTTTATCGTTAGGCTGTATAAAGTTACCTTTGGTATTAAAAGAAACAATTGTAAATACGAACGTGGAACTAGAGAAAAGTAAATGGATAAGACATACCTACTTTAAAAATAAATGAAACAAAAAACTTAATTCTGGCAAGATCAGTTACCTCCTTCGCGTCTTCGGTAGAGCGTAAGAGTTGAGAGTAAAGAAAAGGGAGTTAACCTACTGGAATTTTTAACATCTTTTACCTATCTTTGTATTCCAAATGCGGATTCAAGTAGTGCCCGGGGACTACTTAAAACTTTGCTTAGCTCGTTAGGAATCAAGAGGATGATGTAGTACGTTTTTATAAAAAAAAAATACCTACCTATGTTAAAAAAAAAATCTTTTGTGGGAGTCGGAGAAACTTGGGAATTATATTATTCTTTGTATTTTCTGTTCTTTGGAATGGAAAAGCAACCCAAAATAAAAACACTGCTGAATATTTTTCTCTTGGAAATCTTTTTTGTAAAGACTTTGTAACGTAACATTCGTTCTAATCCCCAGTAAAAGTTAGGTCCCAATAAAATCCTAGTACCGAACGTACATGCGTACTGTTAGCTTCAAACCAATTCTTCTAGTTTCACTTTTTTTCGCCATAAAAAACATATTGGTCCGATGTTTTCTCGTACACATTTCAGGTGAAATAGTGCTGCGGGTTCCGCCAGGGAGACGCTATTGAAACCTTTTTGACCCATATCAAAGCTACGGAGCAGTTTGACAGTAACATTATTAACACGTGGCATAAGGTATGTACGAGGGGCTTACAGCATGTCCGGGTAGATTCTTTTTTAATAACCCTTAAAAATCGTACAAACCTTTCTTTGTTTTACCTTACGCGTATATTAGAGGAACTTTCCCCGTATTATTTCCTGTCGCAGCGTGCGCGTGATTTCCTGGAGTTGTTTTCCTTTCCGCTTTGCTCCGTCGCGAGTGTCCATGAGCTTATTGTGGAGGACGTGACAACGTGCCAGATTGTGATGGATGCCGTCCTTCCGGACTTGACACTAGTCTTTTGTTATAGTCGAGGCCACTTTAAAATTCGCTGTTTTGTTGCTAGGAGAGAGTACAGTAAATATCTCACTTGTCGGGGATATGGAACAAAGAAGCGTATGCAAAAAGACTAGCGACCCTCTCATGCTTCGCTTGGTTTTTACGACCTGACGAAACATCGAGATTTCTTAGTTATATGTAACTTTAACTAACGTATTATACACATAAACCTTCCGAAATAAATTCTCTAAACGTTAGTGAAAACCTCATCAAAATCTGTTGCGTGGACGCGAATATACAGACAAACACGAAAAGCGACTTTAAATTATATGTATAGAAGATATTTTACTGCATGTTTTCACTTACGAGTTTGTAGTGGAAAGATTTAGATAAGAATATCTTGTAAACCGTTTTCAAACGTTCGAGATTAAATGTCACACTAGACTGACATTTAGTTAACTCCTATGGGATCAGTAGCGCGGTTCCGATCTGCCAATCGTCCCCGAACTTTACCAATACTGTGTCAATATTTCCACAGAGATAGTAACCGAGGGATGACTGTGAGTGGGAATCGTGAGCACCAAGAGGTAAAAGGTAATCAATACAGCAACTAGTCACATTCAGTATTCTGATTGAATAATCTGTCCATATATCCCATTGGCAGTACCAACGCCGCTGGCTTTAATGTAGTTAGATAGGCAAATATTGTTTTGTATGATGGAGACCGTTCAAATTGCGCGTCCAGATTCGAATATTTCATAATTATATGACCTTTTCTGAGTTTTGACGACAGCATCATGTTTTTAGGCTTCAGTAGTACAATCAGGTACCCTTATAGTTTTTACCCGACTACGGCGAAGAAAAAAGGTGGGTTATGATTTTGACCGGTATGTATGTATGTATGTTCATCTGTTCCCTCATATCTTCTAAATGACTCATCACAATTTGACAAATGAGGTATCGTTGGAAGCGTCTTGATCGTCAGCTGGTTATAGGCTATGTGACGTCACATTAAATTAAAAATGGCGCCCTCTAGAGGACATAAAGTCAGAAACTAAAAAAAAAAATTGTTTTATCGTACCATGTTGGGTATCAAATGAAAGGGCTTAATGAGCATATTTCAAAAATATATATATTATAACCACAAAAGAATTTTAAAAAAAATAAAGTAATAAAAACTAAAACTCAACTACGACTAAAAAAGTATAAACAAGACACGACAGACAGACAAATTAAAAATCCGGAGTCACACGTAATCTGTTCGATTTATGCCCTAACACGTGTGACACCGGATTTTTAATTTGTCTGTCTGTGGTGTCTTGTTTATACCTTTGTAGTCGTAGTTGAGTTTTTGCCAAGTCAGTCCGTCTGTCTGTTCGCGGTTTAGCTCAAAGAATCTCGGTACTAGAAATCTATAATTTAGCATGGTTATACATCCAAAAAATGTGAATTATTTTTTTTTTGGTTCCGTCCTTTCTCGTAAAGCGGGGATAATATAATTTTACTTGTCTGGTAGGTATTTTTTATTAGGTAGCTTTCAGGGTTGATAATAGGAGACAAAATCTGAGTTTTTTTACAGAAGCTCTTAAGGTGAAATGGTTCCAAAGCAGATGTTTTGACGTGTTTCGACTTCACGCAAAATCAATGTTTTATTTTATTATTATGATTAAGAAAATTGAAGAGTGTCTTTAGTAAAGTATGAGGCCCAAAACACGATTGAAAAAACTTTCCTCGATACAAAAAAACCGCAAAGTTTCCTTAAAATCTGTTCTTTTAAAGAGAAAAAACCTATTCCATTCGATTGTTATCAAAGCAATTGTAATAAAATGTTGTCTACGTGTTCACTATTAAATACTTTAAGGGATAATGAACTTCTATATAAACACAAATAAAATTTAAAATTCAATATTTGTAAACATAGTGCAATAGAATTGCGCGCGGGCGGGGTCAATACGCCCCCCCCCCCCCCCAGCTCCCGTCTATCCCTCTTCGCCTTAACAGGAAAAAGAGCTACATTTACACAACTTGAAACATCTGCGGTTTTGTTCTATCGATCTACCTTGTAATACACATTCAATACACACTCACCACAAAATATATCAAAAAACAAAATGAATTTATGTTTCTGACGTCAGCAAAAATTTGGCTGTACATGCACACCGCATACATTGCTGGCGTAAGGCACGATATATTTTTTAAGGCGTTCCTGCGGAGACGTGGAATGAAAGAATTATCGGTGTTGAATCGTGGCTGCTGATGCGGCCGGCCATTTGGCACGCGGCCAGCTCCCCTCGCCTCGATCTTGTAATTTACTCATGTGGAATGAGATTAACACGACATCTGAATTGTATTTAGTGAATTTTCATTGTGAACTGTCACGTTTTAGTACACAAGTTGGCCAGAATAGTTTGAGCAAAACAAAAATTAAGTCGAGCATAATGAGAACAAATTTTGGCTAAATAAACGCAGCGCCGCCAGCAAGTTCATTTCATTTGAGTTAAAGAGTATACTTTTAACTTTTAATGCGAGTTTCTGCTTAACTTTGTAGAGCATATTTAAATGGTGGAATTAATCTTCTTGAAACTATTCATTAAGGGTACTCGGTTCATTAATGATTACACTGCAGCAGTTTTAGTAAATATCTCCTATTTACTTAGAGATTTGTTTTTATGTTTCAAACGTTTCTATGTTTATTAAGGTAATTGGCGTGAAATTGTCTCCCAGCTAACCGCCCCGACAAATAATTAATAGTCGTCCGTTTTTAACAGAAGATTGAAGGAAGATAGCAACTTAAAGTATTTAAAAAAAAATCAGAACATAATCATAAATGCAAACAGAGTAAATACGAAAAGTAATAAAATGTATTCCCGTTTCCTCCAATAATTCCATTCGAACAATTTACAACTCTAATAAAACGGTACATGTCGCCTCCAACCCATACAAGTAGCTCAAATATTCGAAACGCTTATCATTTCCGAGCCATTGAATAGCGAGCGAGCGGCCGGACTTCTTACCTCGCGCCATTATAAGAAATCATCTATCGATGGGATATAATTCCATTGTCAACTCAATGATAAATCGGTGGATACAAAATATTTGGAAGTTAATCAACTGGTTTAATTCGGGTTTCATTTTGAAGACAATTTGTCAATGTCGTGGAATTCAAGAGCTTACTACACACATGTTTTGTGCAAAGAGTAATAAAGGAAAATTGCGATAAATCAAATCTAAAATACAATAACTATGATAATATCTTACATATCCTTATCTGCCATAACAAAATTTAATAAAAAAACTTTCGTGAAAAAAGAAATTTAAACAAATGATAGAACAATCACTTTTAAAAAATACAAGCGATCTGACCTATTAATAACATCGCACTTACATAACAGAAGATCTATATCGCAGAAAAAATACGTGTTGAAATAATTTACCTAATGAAGCTAGCTGGCGCTGACTACAATCTGGCCCACTGAATTTATTCACACCGAAAAATCGCGCGGCCCGAACTGTACGAGAAAAAAGTATTTAATTGCCCCCAAGGAACCGAGAGAATGGTGAAAATTCGGGTAGCGAATTTATAGGAGCTATTTGGATGCAAATGATGAGCGCGCAGCCTCCGCCAGTGACGGTGTAACCCCAAAAGAATAAGTGAGAAACGTCTTACGAGAAAAAGGCTCGTGAATACTTGTGATACTTTTTAGAGTTCCGTGGCTGAATGGTAAAAATGGAGCCATTGTAATTTTGTCTTGTTCGCTCAGCTGTTCGTCTGTTGCGAAAGCACACAGCAAAAGAATACTTTCTCAAACGAATAAGTTCCAGCAAAAAAAGTGGGGAGGTGTCGTGGGACACCTGGTTGGAACGAAGTTCCTTTCGCTATATATTCTGTATTAATACAGAGCCATCTAGGCTATGGTCTCAAGTTTCAAGTGACACAATTTTTCGACAGCGACTCAAAACGGTTTTTTTCGGACATGACGCTTTTTCGCTACGTAACGATTTCTACCAGCTTACTCCTACCGCAAGCCGCGTTATGGTTGATGCACCAGGGTGGCCCGCGAAATTCAAATTTTCTTACGTTTTTTGCAATTTTCAGGTCGGTATCAGGTTGTATGTTGATCTAAATATCATTAGCGGCCGTAACAAATATGGATTTACAGAATTATAAACATTAGAATCAGCAATACAACTCTCTAAGTTCATGTAAGTGTATTGACTGACGATTTCATGAAATTTTCATTTGAATTTCGCGGGCCACCCTAGCGCATCAACCTTAAAGAACTTCGTTACAAAGATGTCCTATTTTACTTTAGGAAAAGCTGTGGACTCAGTGTGAAATGTGTCTGCACCTGGGGGCCTACCACCACCGCTTACTGCAGTATTATTTTAATATTACTTCAGTGTAGGAAAGAGATGAAGCTCTATAGGACGTATAGCTCCATCTCTTTCCCCCAAGAAGTAAGATGGTCCCCCTGGTCTATGCGTACCAAATAAATGCTACTTGTTTTAGCCTAAGTTTGTATGAGCCTATTTTTTATTTAATTTTATGTGTACTAAGACAATCGTGATGTCTACGGAATCCTACAGTGATTCTAATGACATACTCTTTTCTGGTTTTTATTATCCTTAAGTGCGAGTGCGACTCAGCCCGTAACAGCGAGATGTTTAATACTCATGACTTACTTAAAGATTATTGTGTGTTGCAGTCCCACTCAAATGTGCGGTAATACATTATGTAGAAGAGCTTTTGCCAACTTTTAAATTCAAGACGGATAAATAATGATATTACCAAGCAACAGAAAGATAGTAAAGAAGAGCCCGTGACATAGGAAAATGGCGCAGACATGCAGAGACCTAAATCTAGTGACGGATTTTTATAAGCTGACGAAAATAGGCAGAGACTTTTCTTTTGGTTCTCGCACTAGTGTGGTGTAGACACATGCCCTACGGTCTTAAATATAATCTAGATTTTGTAAATAAGTAGGTAGGTAGGAGAGCCTTAAGTTACCCAAGAGGCCAAGAGATAGGATATTAATAAAAATATTATTTAAATGATAGAATATAAAAAATAAGTGCCTATTATTAATTCACGTTTAGTTTTCGAATATTTTCCTTCAAAATATTTAAGTTGTTTGTTTACCGCTGCTTCTGTGACAAAAATATATTGTCCTACTATTTTTGCTCTCATTCCTAAATAAATCTCGCTTAAAAATATTCATTACGATTTTTCATCGCTGTCTGGAAGTCCTATTTTTATGTAAGCTCTTTTCTCGAACGTTAAGTAAAGTTACATTAGATTTCATAGACTGCAAAAGTCGGTTTGTAAAAAATGACATCGATTATAGAACAAAGAAAGTTTCGGATCGAATTATAAGGTTCTTTCACAATAGAAGTTAGCCGTTCAACTTAAATGTAGTATGAATATATAGTTGCAAGTAAAATGCATTCGGCATTCGTCTTTTGTTTGGAAAAGTTGTGGTAAACAAGTTCGACACTCAATCCTTTGTGGGATACTTTTGAAAAGTTGTAGTGTATAAGAAGGCGGGACTTACCGCCGCCATAACAGAGTGGCGGATGCGGCGACCGCAGCTCGCCTTCCGGGGCCCGGGAGTATAAAAGACATACTGTTTATTTTTGTACAGGACAAATATTTATTTGGGCTGGAAAAAATGTGAAAATATTTTTATAATGAAATATCTGCTTCTGCGTAGCAGTCAACTCACAACGTATTTTTTCATTTAGAATAAACCGTATCTTTTGTTTTTGTCGGCACCTGTGATAATCAATTCCCCGATAGACTAAAGAAGATAGCTAGAGCTACTTGCAAACCGCCTTAATATTTTATAAGCCAAATTACAGTTATTTTATGTGTACCTATATAAACGATCGTATCAGAAAAATTCATACATTTTGAAACAATCCAGTGAGACGTCACGCAGAACATATCCAACCTTAAATAAAAATAAAATATCGTTTCTAATCTCCACTTTGTACAGACTATAACATTTCGCTTGAAACCCAACTATTTATCACTTGAAGGCCAACATATCCTTAAGAACAACTCTGTGAAGATAAGGTTCATACTTCAAAGGCTTCAGGTTGTTAAATATAATCGGATTAAACGCCAACCAAAATTAGGGTAGGTGGTTACTAGCGGCCTTGTAAACTTATATTTTGACATTTACGAGCAACCTCAACGCGCCGGGCCGTCTGTCTAGAATTTGGACAGTGTATATCTAGCCTTGTATCTTCTGGCGTCTGTTTGAGAATACGTTGTGGAAAACGATCTAATTTGATGTTCTGTTTGAAGAGCTTTTGCTTTGATCTAAAGGTTTTTGTCAAAAGCCAAAGTATATTCACGAATTTATGAGCTACAAGATAAACATTCAGTAGCATAAGCATAATCAGCCTATAACGTTCCCACTGCTAGAGCACAGGCCTCCTCTCTATGTGAGGGTGTGGGGCGTAATTCACCACGCGGGACCAGTGCGGGTTGGTAGATGTCACATGTCTTCGAATTTTTGGTTCTAGTACAGGCCGTTTTCCTCATGATGTTTTCCTTTACGTTTTGAGAGTAGCGGTGATCAAATAAATTAAACAAAGTAACACGCCGCACTGGGTTCAAACTCTCGATCTACAACTCCTAAGTCGGGGCCGTTACCACTGGGCCACCACTGCTTCTCAAACATTCAGTAGCTATATGTTAGTAAAACCTTAAATAAAATGGACATCAACCTAAATTATCAACTTTGACCTCGTACCTACGTACCTTCATATATAGGTACTTATGAGGTTGTACGTACCTATCTAGTGTAAATAGTTAGTTGTTATAAATATTAGAAATTTGTTTTAAAATAAGCTTTTTACTAAATGCATAATTATGATAGTTTAAACGGTATTTAGGTACTTTAACTGAAATAATATCTAAAGATTTTTTACTAACTGACTACATTCTGTAAGCGATCTATTTAGAAATTACATGTATCAATCTGCCTAACCTTTTCCCAACTATTTTGGGATAGGCCTCCATTCTAACCGGATGCAACTGAATACCAGTATTTTAAATAAAAATTATATTATAGGTTAATAACCTAATAGGTCCCTTTTCAAAACATTATTTCTTACGTATGTGATAGATAGTCAATGGACTGTCTTATTGGTTTATTTTTTTCAATATTTCGGACTATTTTGTACGTTATCTGTAGGTACACAGTTCGGAGGCTAGGCAGACTTTTTCTCGTTATCCATCAAACGATATTGTTGGCAGTATATCAACAGCTGTATCGTTGACAGTCAACTGAACAAGTTATTGGTTTCGTGGTCTTGAATAGAGTCGATTGCATTACCGAAAACCGAAAAGTATCACTTTGAAAATGAGCAGCTAAGCTGTTAAACGATTGTGTTTGACTCACCTACGATAAAAAAAGTTTAGTTTTTTTTTTGTGTTGATAGAGATGCCTACAGATTTGCTCGATTTTTGACGATTGACACGTGTGATCAAACAAAATCGAGTAAATTGTAAGCAATAGACGCTTGACGTTGTATCTTTTGTCGATCGCCACTGTGGATCGTTTTTGACGATCGATAAATCAAGACGTGATGCTCGATGTTAACCTTAATATTTATCGATCGAACAGGCGACAGAAACGATCGATAAAATTGAGTAAATATTTGAGAAGCTGCCAGATCGTATTGATAGTTTAAACACAGCATATCGCGCGACGAATCGTGAAAAATCCGGAAAATCTGTAGGCACCTAAATGTGAGTTATCTAGGTTTTTGTACTTTTTGATACATGTCATGCATTGTATTAAGAGTTAGACTTACGTCAACTTCAACTGCCTGTGATTCCTGTGAAGCTACTACTGCTACTACCGTGCAAGCGCAGTCGTTGCGCTTTTGTTTTGTTTTCGAGTGCGGTGCAGCGCCCATACCTTGATTTGTCGTTTGTCACCCATTCTTATGTAAAGTGCAAGTCGTGAACTCCCAGTGTCGAGAGGTCGATATTCAAAGCCGCTGAAAATTTTCGGCAGCGTCGTCGGCTTTTTACCCAAAAGTGCCTCCCATAGCCATCCACAGCAATAGTTTATCTCTGTAAGTATCTGTAACTAAACACTAACAAACGAAAAAGAAATTTTAATTTCTAGCTTCAAAATAAAGAAACATGCGCAGATGGGGTGATTTCCTGAGAGCTCGGTTTTTCCAATTTTGGTCCGGAACAAAAACCACGCTTTACTGAGAACGAAAAGATTTGTTTTCCTCTTGTTGCTCAGATGTTTATCTTGCTTTCCAATTATGAGGGTTAATTGAGGAAATGAAGGGTTTAACTGTCCCTAATAAGATAGAAACCGGTCGCCACTTTTATATTAAAATCTTTAATAAATAGCTAAAGTGAACAAAAAAAAAATATCTACACACAATTTTTGTGTGCTTTTCAATTTCAGAAAAACATCACAAACTTATTCTCCTATAGATATATTTTTGCTTTGCATTTAAGTCGAAATTCGGTTGCGCAAGCTTCCTTTCATCAGCCAAATTCAAAATATTAACAATGAAAATGTTTAAATACATTTATTCAAACTTTATTTCATAACAGCCTAACCTCTGAATATTTCTCATTTCCTTCCAACACACATTAATACCAGCATCCGTCCAAAAAGCAAAAAAACCACAGTTGCACTTATCCGAGCCACAAAAACATTACAAAACTTCGCAGCATCGGCTGAAAAAAGGCCTGTCTCGTTAAAAGGCCGTGCGGCGGGTGGCTGGCCTTCTTCCGGCACTATCCTCCCCCGGAGATGGGCTATTCATTCCACTATCGACGTGCTGTGTATGCTCGCCGACTATACGCTTTGTGGCCAACGGAAATATATCACGATATGTTTTTATTCGAATAACATGTAACAGAATACTTTCGAATCTGTTGGGACGAATTTGATGTATGGTTCTGGTGGTTTTAGTGAGTAACTGTTGCTGGGGAAAAAATTGTTTTTTTTTTTGTTGAGTTTTTGCTCGACTATTTATTGCCATAGAATATGAATGAAGCTCGCTCCGCTTTAACTAGTAAACGATTTCAATGAAAGAGGAGACGGTAAACGTCATGGTGGTTTTCCCTGAAGAGTTAGGCAGAGGTGAACCTTATAGTACACCCACAATTTGCCAGTTATGTTTAAGTTCCAACTCCCCTGTAATAGGGGGCGACCCTATTGCCATCAACCGGGCACAAATCCAGACTCTGGGCTGCTACGGGAAAATTCCAGGAATTTTTAATAAACTATCCTTGGGAAGTTAGTAGTATTTTTGTGAAAACATTTTACGGGAGAAAAGTATTTCATAACTCCTGGAAGCAGTCTCTTATTTACGAACATGTTTAACAAAAGACGACCGCGTAAAACTCAAATAAAAATCTTGAACCGTTACTCCGGCAAAGTGATAGTCGGCTAACTCTCAATTCATTGAGGGAAGCGCGAGCTTGATAAATAAATTAGCCGACCATAAAATTCCACACAGAAGAATTACAGGGCGATTCGAGGAAATAGCGTAATACTCTTCATATAATTAAATGAAATGATTACAAGGAAAGTTGCGAAAGATGTTCGTTTTATTAAAATAGAACGAGAAATTCTAAGAAAGAGATATAAGTTTGATAATAGTAATAGAAATAAACGTCTAAACTATTCCACTTTCCCTACAATTGGCCTATCTAACTTAATCGCGAACAAAAACACATTAAACCGTTTCAAGAATAACAGCGTACTTACACTTTGTAAAATTAATTAGGCACATTTCGCTCCACCTTCCCGATAACTTAGAGTGAGAGCTGAAATTTGCAAGCGGAACTCGCAGTAATAAATTTAATAGCAAAATAAACGACGTCGTTAACTTATCTGAAATATTGTCGGTTGAATAACTCAACGCGTTTAATAGCGTATTCCAGTTTAAAACGAGTCGTGACCTCACCGAGATTTAGAAAAAAAAAATTCAATGGATTCATTCATCAAAATGGCATGATTTATGATCTGAAACTCTTTCAGTAAATACAAATGAGAGGGTAGTAAGGACGTTGGGTCACTGCCAAAGTGAAGCCTGATTAATGATTTTTGAGGCACACGGGAATGTTCTGCGGAAAAATAAATTCAAAAACTTGTCGGTACACCGCCGAAAACTTGTTTGGCAAAAAGTTTTTATTTGTTTTTAAATACAAATCAAGTATACTTTGTTGATACTTTGCTTTTTAACGACTTCGCTGCTTTATTCATTCTACTGGTCGTATGCTTGGTTTTGTCCTGAATTCCGAAACGCCTTTTTTTTACTCTGGCTATTTTTGTCGCATAGTTATGCCGAAGATTACCAGAATTTTCATATAAATAAGCATACTGCAAAAAACATTGCTTTCTTCAATGGTTAGGGCCATTGAAGAAAGCTGTTTTTTTGCAGTATTTTTTATGCGATAGATAGATAAAACAGTATTTCCATTAATTGGACAACTTAAATTCTCCTATAATTCAGCTATCTTACCTCCTTGGCTTAAATTGGCTTAAATTAAACGATCTGAACTCTTATTTATCGAAATCCGGGAAGGGGGACTTTAACTACCCTTAAAAATAAAAATTTATGACTACTAGGTAGGTACCTCGCAGTGGCGTGCCTAGGGGTCAAAATCAGGGCAAACAGACAGGTTTTTTACGATAAAAAAAAATAGCCAAGTGAGCGATTTACGGATTTTCTATGTTGTTTATGGTAACACAATTATTATATAGTGTTATTTATTTTATTTTATTGATAGTCTTAATTTTGAAGACAAGCCGGGCTTTTGGGCTTCTATGGAAGGAACGCCACTGGTACCTCGGTCCTAATGGGTTCTGTAAAATTACATTTTAGGGATGTATTAACAAATTGAAAAAGATTTTTTTTTTGTGAATCATAAACTCCATACACTTTTATAATGTTATAGAGATTAAAGATATCGACGTATTGGGAACAGAATATATGATTGTGTCAATGGAATAACGGGCAATATTTTATAATCCTCTTACTGAATTGTGCACACTGCGATATTATTCTCTCCGACCATTCAGAATATTTATTTTTCATAAAGGTTTTTGACGGGAAATAAATAAAACCTATCTAGATTGCAGATGATCCCGAAGCCACGCGAAAACCGAAAATAAGTCTTATTTTTTAATTTCAGCAGTGTTACTTAGTAAAAACATGCATATTGTACCTTGTGAAAATAATGCAACAAAAACAGAACCTAGATCAAAGTACTTGCAATATTAACACATTCACGTCAAGTTAACAAAATATTTATTTTATGTGGCGTTTATTATTAGAGTGTATGTACGCTAATGCACGAGTACACATAAATACTAAAACTAAAAGTTTTTGCCTTTTCTGTCCCACTGCTGAGAAAAAGCTTCCCCCAAATCTTTCCAAGAATTCTTTTCCTGCGCAAAAAAATTCAATTACCAAAAAAAAACTCCGCTTAACCTTAAAGTAGGTACTTTACAACGTATCGATGTTATAGTTTAACGAAAAGTTTATTATGCTGCCCAGCGAACGACCGTTACAGTTTGTTAACTCTAATTCTATGAGAGAGCTCGTTCCTGTTTCTGTTACAACGTGAAGTCAACAATACTTGTTACAACGTGAAGTTAACAACACTTGTTCAATCTGTGTTCAGTCGCTGTAAATAGCGCCAGCAAAAAACAGAAATAAAAATTAAATCCAGCTAAATTTGAAAAGTTTGCACTCTCGCATAAAGCTGTTCGGCAGGTTGGGATGCGAGCCCCTAACGGACTACGAATTTAAATATTTTGTTTCCCATTTATCTGAATAGTCTTTTCAAACTCTAGTAGTAACAATAATCGTTATTGCAGTGAATTTGGAAGAGGATTATTCAAATTGCTCTGATGCTATAGATACTGTTGACAAGGCGACTTTTTCTTAGCAGAGGTACACACAGCTACACATCATGCAGACAGTATAAGCTGACCTCGTATTGTACGCCAATCCTATAGAATGAGATCAGCATAAACTGAAAATGTATAGCTTGATGTGTAGCCGTCTGTACATCCTATCCTAACTAATTTATTTACCCTATTATTATAAATGCGAAAGTGAATTTGTTTGTTTATTTCGCTTTCACGCTAAAACGGCTGAACGAATTTGGATGAATTTGGCACATCGGTATACCATGGCTTGGAGAAGGACGTAGGCTACTTTTCGTCCTGGATAGCACACGAAATCACGGGCAACAGCTAGCTTCAAATAATTTATCAGATCAAAATACTGTCCTCAAAATTATTCTCAGTCTCATTTTGTCCAAAAAGGTTTCGTTATTTCGCCAAGAATGCGAACTTCCTTTAATCTAGGTTTTCTAAGTTCACGTTTCAAGTTCGCTTTCGCTATGTTTGTGCCCACCCTTTCCTAACCTGACAAAGCAAATCTTAACAAGGCCTGATATTAAATAAGAGACCGAACATTTAATCTCTATTGTTTTCGAGCCATCGTTAGTTAATCAGCTTTCGTTCAGAATATTGAACGGAATGAGATCGTTCGGATGAAACAGCTGAAATCGCGTTAAGTACAATCGAATGTTAATTGTTCGCTACGTTTTATGGACCTTTTCGATAGGTCGTTAGTAGTAATTGGTCGTATATGCACAGCGTTCGTGTCAAATTAGATGTAGTCCAATTATTGTGTCATCATTTGGTGCAACATTATTGACGCCATTAACATTGTGTAAAAACAAAACTGGTTGCATTCTGTGTTTTATATTATGAGCCAATCATGGCTCATGAAAAGCTAGGCTTTAATTTTATTTCCATAATAATCATATTATGGAAATAAAATTAAAGCCTAGGTTTTCATATACATGAGGGAGGTTCTGTAATACGGGCCTAAGACTCTTACCCCCTTATTCATAAACGTTTCTTAAAGTTAAAGAGACGTATAGATGTCGAAAATGTATGGTTAAAGAGTTGCTAATTCATAACTTAACTCTATGCAGCGTTTATGAATAAGGCGGTTAGTCTCAGCTACTTGGCTAAGTATAGTAGGTACCTATTTATAAATTCTCCGTGAATCAGTAGATTGAGCAATATTACTCTCACCTTATCGTATGTGTGTGACTTAATCACAGCAACATCAGAATTGAGTAAAGACCAAGAGAAACCTATTATTTGAAAGAAATACTTTGAATATTTGCCTCAACCATATAATGTATACCTACGTACATACATAGGTTAATGCATACCATACATTATCCAAACGGCACAACCCACAAAACGGTAGAAACCAAGTCCCAACGACGACAATCCTTACATTCCGCCGCGGCTCCCCTATCTTTCCACCTATGCCAAAAATTACCTATGCACGATAAAAAGAGATGTATGTTACAATATGGCATCAATATAAATAAGAAACTCTCGCGTATGATAAAGGAAAAATATAGACTTCACTTTATACGTATCCATCGAGATTAAAGCAATTTCGGCAAAATTAAACGTAAAGACAAATAGGTGTAAAAGTGTCGTTCTACGTCTAAAATCATGTACATTTTCTATAATCCATGAACAAGATAATGGAAAAAATACTCATTCACTTCAACAATTTCTTGCGTTTCATTTGTTAGCTAATTTCAAGGAGACAGTATTGTTCCTTGGGGCATTCCTACCGCAATTGTTGGTTGTAAGCCTTGGCCACTACGAGATCCCAGCTTACAGAGGACACAGTCAATGTGTGACAGGCTAACTCCTAATAAGACTACGTTTTAACTAAGAGAGCCACTTAATTAACAATATTATAGTGTTAGATTGTGAAACTACAAAATACAGAACTAAATGAAAAAAGTAGGTAGATGCTGTTAAAGAATAAATGAATCATTTAAGAATTGTTCCAAAGCTATGAAAAAAGGAGGTAGGTATATGACTATGAGACTATGCAGCTCTTTTAATACAAATAAAACATAATAATATATAAAATATAATCTTGTCTTGAGGAGCTCGTGGCTAAGTCATAACAGCCGCAGTCCATCCATCAGGTTAAGCTACGCTTGCCGGGGTTGGTCCGTGGATGGGTGACCATCTTTACATACCGAGACTCCTCCGTGCCTCGGAAAGCACGTTTAGCCGTTGGTCCCGGCGGGTCATGTGTACATCTTTGGCAGTTGTTACAGCCAAAATTCTGACAACCAGTCTTACCACGGGGTATCGTGTTACCCAGTAACTGGGTTGTGGAGGTCAGATAGGTAGTCGCTCCATGTAAAATTATGGTATTCAGCTGCATCCGGCTAACCGGATGCAGAATTGGGGTCGGCTTCTAAGACTGGAAGCCGACCCCAACATTGTTGGGAAAAGGCTAGGCAGATGATGATAAAATATAATAATGTTTCAGTAATAAACTAATAAAAAATACGATTGACATTTTTGTTTTACATTACTACCACCCAAGTATCGTTAAACTCGCCATTCATGTAGATGAATATTAAGAAGATTTACATTTTAGTACCCGATGCCAAAAATGTTGAGTGCTCAATCATAGTGAACGCGGAAACTTATTACGACAACTAGCATTTTTCCAGATTGAAAAACTTGTGTAAACGATCAATTATATTCCATCACACTGTATGTAATCAAAATAAAACATTTTGAAGTATCCACTATTATAGGCGTTATTACCGAAACTTTGATACTTAATCATGGACATAAAACGTTACGCTTTAGTTGAACACAATTTATTAACGGTTTAATCTAATACAAGATCGTAAATCTTCAGTTTTTTGTGTTTTGCTCATAATTTTATACGCGCTAATTTCTCAAATATTACAGAAGTTAAATCTAACGAACATAATTTTAGAATTAATTTGAATGTAAGAAATGGATGAAATGCTTAATAAATTCGGTTAATTTTGTATTATCTAACTAAATATATCTATACCTTTCCTTACTGAAGGACAAAAAGGTAAACAAGAACAAATACACAATCGTATGTTGTCTTGTCATTCCTAATTCACCGTTTCTATTAACCGAAGTACGACGTCAACAAATTCGTAGTAAATAGCAGCCGGGGGTTAGGCCGCATGGCTTTGTTGCCCCGAAGCCATAATAGGTAGAGTTGAAACTTTTGCGGCTTGCCCCTTCGTTCCAACGAAAAAGTTGATCTACGATATTGCTTACTATACTTTGAGGATACACGATATCAAATTAACATTCGCCGAAATTGGTTTTGAAATCCATTAACGGTTGATCATAAACTTGTCTGATTATTGAATGTTTTGACTTTATTTGTTACTACGCCCGATCGTTGGAAACAATTAAGTTGCGTTGGTGATAATACTATTCGCCATTTTCATTAATTTTACTCGTAGGTATTTCAAATGGAGCTATATACTACTAGCTTCGCCCGCGTAGTATGTCGATAAAAAGTAGCCTATGTCCTTCCCCGGGATGTCATCTATGTCCTTGCCAAATTTTATCGAAATCCGTTCAGTGGTTTAGGCGTGAAAAGGTAACATACAGACAGACAAACAGAGTTACTTTCGAATTTATAATACTAGTATGGATTAGAGTTTTTGTAAGTTCCTCAGATACCTCAAAATATGCTCAGTCAGTTATTGTTGGAGATCGGATTTCGTCGGAAGTAGTCAAAACCTAGCTCCTCATGGGCAAACTTTAGAGTACCCAGTTACCTACAATACTTACAAACACGTACCTACCTAGAAAGGTACATAACACTGTTATACAACTTTGGCTTTCTTCGGCAATTCTCCTTTGGTAAAGGAATCTTACGGTTACAACGAGTACTGTAGTCTTGTTATTGCCTGTGGCAACACTAAGAGCCAGTTCAAAGATTAATATAATGTAATTTTTTGAAATAATTGACATAACTACTTGAAACATAATATGACAAATCTCATTTTAATAAAGAAATCTTTATTAAATTCTTTTGCCGCATAATTTACTGTTATTATTTTTTTCCATGCTGCTGTCCCAAATTCCATGGTCGTGGCGAACACGTAATTCAAATTACGCGAGAACAACAAAGTTATAGGAGCGTTCGAAATGATTTATATTGCGGGGTAGCCCGGGGGCGCGATGGTTAGCGACGTGTTAACTTATCCCTATGGATGTTAGGATGTTGGGCGTGTTGGGACACACAGTTTAAAGTGCCCTACGTTATGCCCGGTGGCGTTAGATATTTAGTTGTTAATCATCGCACTGTTCATCTAAAGCGGCACGTTTGATAAGATTATGGTGAGTATTTTCAAATTTATGGACTGAAAATTATATTGTGCACTCTTCTAAAATAGTTTTGACTTTATATCAAAATGAGAACCACGCCATATATGCCGATATTTATTTCAATATACTTACATCATACATAAATGAACACTCGAATACAGCCTTTGTTTTGCAGTAGTACGCTATGGCTAGCTCTCGCCTGCTCTGAAAACTGTTATCGCGTTCAAACAAAGTGCTCTTATGCCAACAAAATCGAATAAACTTACGCTGAAAGCTCTTCACCATAGCTTCTAGCACGTCACTTGTACTTGAGGAAAAGCTGCGAAAATCTTCACCTTCCCTTGATAACTATCCATTAGAAGTACCTCCTGACTTTTATTACGGCCCGAACAAAAATTCAGAAAGTTTTTATTTTATTTCAGTCCAACTCTCAGCTCTTTCACCTGAAAATAAATTGTTCAAATCCCTCACGAGCAGTTTTATTATGATTTATGGTAAATCCAGAGACATCTTGTGCTTAGGGAGTTTTATTTAGTCTGCCTAGTTTCGGCATGGGGTATAATAAGTTCGGGACTTTACGATGCTGTTTTGTTTTCAATTACCGAGCTCATATTTTGCTACCTGCGCCCGTGGGTCCGCCTGACATAAGTTTGTTTGTTTAGGGATAAATAAGTTACCGTTTTTTTAATATACGGTCTATCGTTCTTCCCTTCATTTAATTCAAATACAATTAAATTCAACGGAAGACTAATTGTAATTGAGGAAAATATGAATTAATACCTACATATAAAACGTTTTTAAATACGTAATTATAGAACGTTTTCTCATAAAAAGAAAAATCTGCAATCAAAATTCCATAAGTTGTTATAAACACAAATCTTTCAGATTTGTATGTAAAAAAACGCCGCCGGTACGCCACCTAAGCAAATACTCTAATATTGATGGAGTATTATGAAAACTTTTGATTGATCTTCGCGAGTTACATTTCCATGTTTACTTAGAACGGGGAAAATAACGAAACACTCGTCGTATAAGCGAGAGGTGTGGCTAGGGTTGACGCCGTTGGGTTTTAGAGAATATTTTTTATATAACATTTTGCAATAGTTCCTCAAGTAATAATAGATCTACTCATTTTAAATGCGCACTCCACTGCTATTTATGTAGGGGAAGCCGGGGCAATACCCCCTAAGGAAAATTTTAAATAAACCCTTGGAAAACAATATTATGAAAATAATCAAAATAATTATTAGCAAAAAAATCAACAAATGTGAAGGGACTCGTCATCATTATCCTCTTCGCCAGCACAGGAACAGTGGGCTCATGTATAACATGCACTGCAAGCGACAAAACCCGCTCTAAATTCCGAGTACCAATATCCAGAGTACAAACACTTCTTCCTAAGTCTTGTACAATGTACTCCAAGTATTTTTCTACATAGACTATTTTGTGGGGGGGCGCACCCCTCCAGAAAATAGTCATTTTAATTAGACGATCTGTACCTACCTACTGCTTAATTTGGTAACTGAAAGGAGGTGTCTTGATAACTTATGAATTTTAGTCTAACGACTTTGATAAGTACCTAAGTAAATTTTTAGACTCGCTTACTTTAAGTAAAAAAAAACAAAATCTTATTAATCTTTTGCGTATATAGAAAATCCCAAGTTGAATGATGAACCAGCACCATCCCTACACGGTCCTAAATATCTCAAAACAAACATTCCTGGAGAGTTCGCGCTATTTGAGAATACGGCCGAAGAAGGAAATTCAGAAGCGTTTTATTGTGAGAAAAGCGAGTTTGTTCCGTTTAATAGCCGCGTAAAATTGCGCCCATCGAAGTAAGACCAACAAACTCGACGTCACGTCCGTAATCTTTCTCGCACGAATTGCACATCACACTTACACGATGATATAATTTGGTACCAATTTTATTTATTGCTAAAATATAGCCGACAGCCACCTAAAAAGGATTTGGAGCTGGCGAAGTGGAATTGCTATCGATCGCCCTATTCCAGTCCCGGGAGATATTATTCGTATTATATTTTCAAGGTTAGACTTATAAAGGTGACAGAAACAGGCGACCTTGTTAGTATTGAAAGCTTCAGACCTGATATAGATTTAGTTTGGTCTATGAAATGATGAATTATGTTTTTGAACTCGGTGTTCTGGGAATTTTGGGAGGGTCGGTATGATTCGATTTGTATTCAAAATAATGTCTTAAATAATTGATATGATGTATGTATTTTTTTGCGTCAATTTATGGTTTTTAAAACAAAAATATTTCAGAAATTAAATCGTTTTGTCTATAAATAATTCGTTTAGTTTATTTATGCCGTAGATGTCGTAGCTAAAAACTAGCATTTTGTTCTTTTAAATAAATATGTAAATTCAGTATTTTTTAAATACCTAAGTTTATTGAGACTATAAAAATAACAGAGTTTCAAAAGCTCTTACATTTGGCTAACACTTGACGAAAACTGATTTTACCCACCACTATACCATATTTCCGCGTCTAGTTTTGACAAAATGGATATTTTTATCTGCGAAACAATTTTCGTAATTCCGGACGGGTTCTTCAACATGGTTAGAATAACAATTTTACAATTTTCTGTTGTCACGTACTCGCCACTCGTTGGACCCCCGAAGGAGAAAAGTAATCATTTGAAGCAATCGGAAAGTCTAAATTTATATTCAGACATCGTCAATTTAAATGTTTGGCTTTTAAAAAGTCATAACAAACGATAGGACGGTACTGACAACTTATAACTTAATTTAAAAAACCTGCGATGAATATTTTATTCCCTCCAAAGACTTTATAATGAAAGATATTCGATATTTATTTACATTAGTATCCTCTTCGAAGTGGCGTCTCGTAATAATTTAACAGACTTTTTTTAAATTCTCACATAAATTTATCGACGTAGAAAAGTTTAGACAGCTTGCTAATAAGAATCTAGTTAAGAACGATAACTTACAATATTATTAAAATACATTCAGAATATTCGAATAAAAGAATGCGGATTTAAGTATCCGAATGGATCCGTCACGGGGAAACGTGTGTTTAATTTATAATCCGGTCCAAAGAGAGATTAGACCCGTCCAAAAAATGGCCGTAGCGAATTACGTACATCGCTATTCAATTTTGGCAGATTCAAACGTATCGGGGAATGCTCCGATACCCTTTGCTTTGAAGTTCTGAGCTTTACAAAAGCGATTAATTAAAAAGAGAAAACACACAAGGGATCCAATATCAATCTTTCATTCGTTTCGGCTTTGTGTTGGATGTATCTCCGCACATTTGTTCGGGGACTCGGTGATGGCTCGTGTGAACGCGAATTATGTAATATTGGATTCTCTGTTCAACTTTGTTGTTCCTGACGTAAAAACAATGTCGTTGCTTTGGATATGAAACCAAACATTAGTCATTTGTTTTCGCTTGTGTGTGTAATGTATGTATTTAATGTCTGTCGGCAGTTGAAAGTAGAATTATTGGATGTTATTTATGTAGATTTATGAAACATTATCTATTATTATTTAATAAATGCAGATTTGTTTTCTACAACTCAACATCTTTCAGATAAGCACGGAGCTAATAACATATTTTGGTAAATAAACATTTAATTACAACTTGCCAGTAATAACGTCTACGTACATAATATATTCTACAATAAATAATATATATCTTAGGAAATTAAAAATTGATTTTGTCCCAACAGTTTTCAAAATAACGCTAAACACCTGCCCAGGTATCACAATAACCATTTTAGTGAGAAGTTCTAAAGGCATTGGGAGACCGGATCGAAAACAAAACCGTATATTGTATTTACATTGCAAAAATGTGAACTCCAGTTACAATATTGCGTACAAAAACTGAGAATGCAAAAGAATGGAAACCGGTATTATTATTTTTTCTAACATATAACCTGACAGTGACCTGCAAATTGCAAAAGAATTTCGCGGGTTACCCTTTGCGCTCTTAATTATACCGTAATATACAAAATTCAGAAAGTTAACCAAGTAAAATTTATATTAAGTTGCCCAGTATCATCAACATTAGAATCACTATTGACGCCAAATTAGTTATACATTAAAATCCAGACTGTTAGATGACTTACGTCACTGGTCACATTTTGTATTCTTCTTTTAATTAACTCTTTTTCAATTATTTTTTTAATAGAATAAAGTCATCAGATAGGTACACGAAATTTCCATTTACATCAGCGTAAGTCGTTAAAAGCGGCAAAGTGTACTCGTAAAGCAGGACATAACACCGGTGTATCTGAATGTACTTACACGCACAACAGAGCTTATAATGAATGTTACATGAGCATTATGGATGAAGGGTCTCCAAAATGAGCAGACGCCAAAACCTCGTACTTGCGCCACGGGATTAATCGGTGGTACTTGGTGGTACTACTTCACCGCAATGTAAATTTCCAACAGTAGGTACTTGGCAATTTGTTAAGCACAATTGCAACGTACTACTAAATTAATGGGAACAAGCAAAATCTTGTTAATTACATGTTTTCGGGTTGTGCGGTGAGGACCTGAAAATATTACGGGTTCACTGTCCCCACCGCAGAGAAGAAGTAATGATAGAGCACGGGCTACATTTTAGGCCAAGCTGTTGGAAACTTTGCCAAAGTATGCGTGAATTTGGGACAATAATCCAAGTTTGTAAAGCAGATCCATATCTACTTGAAGACGTCAGTCTAAAAACATAATGATGATTACAAAGTAATTCGTAACAAAAGAAGCTTTCCAAATATTAGAAATTTCAAAGACTATTTTATAAGGAAACCTTATTATAAAAATGTTGCGCTGAGCAGAACTTGGTTACTCCTCGGGTCGGCCGAAATCAGATTAAGGATATAAAAATATTACCGTCCATTTACTTCGACCCGATTGAAATCATCAAATTTCTCCGTACAAATAAGAAATAAACAGATATTTACCGAAGCGAGTTTATCGAAAAGTAAATCAAAGGCATTGCAGTATGGTTCGGTCAAGTTTCTGTTTCTATAAGCGGCTTACTTTGATCCGCTATCTTCACGGAGCGACGCTTCAGCAACAAGTTTGGGTATTAACCAGGCTTTGTGTTCCTTTTACTTATTTTTTAAACTGGTTTTCAAACGTATTTTTGCCGAGCTCTCCTTACTTGCCATTAAGCAGTTTCAACGCTTTTTAAGGAGCCTAACTAACTCCACGTAGGTCGATTGATCTTCGAGATTAAGGCGCGTTTGTAGCGATCATGTTCTGAATGGGCGATCGTTCTTTTTACCGGGATCCCTCCGAGCTTCGGGGAGCACGTTAAGCCATCGTTCCTGGTTTGTCATATGAGTACTAACGACTGTGGTTACGAACATAATTTAACATAATAATATTAGAAAGTTTTCTAAAGACTAGCGGCAGTTGTTGTTTTATTTTATATTACGTCCAAAATCCCTGGGACGTGCAGAATCAGCAATAGCCGGGCATTATATCGCTATTGTTGGGCAGATCCCGTATAGATCGATAATCTGCAAGGTTTGTTCATTTTAATCAAGGCGAATTATTATTATACTAGTCAACATTACAGCTGTTTTATATATTTTTGTTGTTACTGTATCGTACACTTATCAAAAATCAAAATAGGAACCTTCTGGTCCGATAATATCTCTGCAACGAGGATAAAATCTGACGTGTATCAGTTTTGACTTTCAAAAGAAAACCTCTTAATTTTAAACTCATTTACGCCGTGTAAATAATATAGATTAAGAGATTAATTATTAAAATTTCATCTCTCATACTTTGACTGATTTTGATGAAATCTTCATCTCATATTACACAAAGTTACCCGTCGTACTCGTAACTGAAGTCATTAATTAAAAGTTTCTCAAGTATGACGTAAGCAATGTTAATACGCCCGGCTTATAAAGGTAGTGAGCCGAACCCAAAACATGTTCACACATATACTTGACATACAAGTATTGGTACAACGAGAACAAGGTATTTCTGTATACTAATTTCGAACTTCCACGATCTCATTTGACTCCAAGCCTTCGGAATGTTACAAAATGGTGTGGGTAGTCTTGAATTTTCAAGTTTCAAAGCCAATATGGAAACAATGCTGGCACTGTCGCATGGCGCCTTATAAAGTTTGCCTTCACTTTATACGAGACTTGCACTGACTTGAGCTTGTTTTGCTTGGAGTACATACAAGACCTTTATAGAAACTAATCTTTGATGCAGCGCTGCTGTTATTATTAGTAATCCCGACTTCTTAGTGTCTCATAGAACTTCTTGAAAGAATGAGATGGTGTTTTTTCGTTCAATACTTTGGTTGTAAATTGAGAAAGTTTCCTTACATAGTTTACTTTATTACCAGGCCTGTTAATGTAATTTACATCTTACCCTCATGTTACTGTCACAACCGATTTACAAAACAAAATCAAAGAAGATAGCAACTGAAAAGAAGGGTAGGTACTTCGGTTCCCAACTACCATTCCTCCAAACAGTGATCAAGGAACAAAACAAGAGCAAACTAAATGCACTACATCAAACGAGTCGAGTCCACCTTTATAATAAACTAGGGCGCAACGTGAGCAGCAACAGATGGCGACAATGTCCTAAGTTCTGATATAAATCAAACCCTTTTAATGTTCGACTATCGGTCGCTTGGGTCAAGTAGGTAAAAGTGATTTACTATGGCCATAAAGACAGCAAGAAACGGGTATATTGCGCTCGTCAGCACCCTTCACCCGGAATGGTTCGTGTAATGAAATGTAACGTGAAAAGTTTGCGATGGTATATACTGAAAGGTGTTTTCGGAATTGTGTTTTTTTGGGACGAATTTTATGTTTATAGGTTTAGAATGGACGGTGTGAAAGGCTATGGAGATATTTCTTTTATATAGTTGATTGTAATCAGAAGTAAAAGAAATGTAGGACTTCTAAATGGCATCGTAAATTATTCTACACTAGCTGTTGCCCGCGACTTCGTCTGCGATTCAGGTTTAGGCAACCTGAATCGCAGGCTGTATTACAGCGAATATATTTTGATATTCGGATAGCTCATGACCTAAAAAAGTGGCCTAAAAACTATTATAAATGCGAAAGTTTAAATATGATAAAAGCGATATCGTGGGAATATCGGGATAAAAGTATCCTATGTCCTTTTCCAGTTCATGGTCTATCCATGTGCCAAATTTCATCCAAATCCGTTCAGCCGTTTTAGCGTGAAAGCGTAACAAACAAACAAACTCAGTTTCGCATTTATAATAATTACTAGCTTCCGCCCGCGGCTTCGCTCGCGTGGTATGTCGATAAAAAGTAGCCTATGTGCTTCCCCGAGATGCCATCTATCTCCTTGCCAAATTTTATCGAAATCCGTTCAGTGGTTTAGGCGTGAAAAGATAACATACAGACAGACAGACAGAGTTACTTTCGAATGTATAATATTAGTACCTATGGATTTATTAGATATATTATATTTTATATTACAGTTAGGATTTACAAATCAAAAACTTACAGAGGTTTTCAAAACTTAAGAATGATAGCGTTCTGAAATAAAACGCATTAATAACTGTCTAAAACCTAAAGTCAAATCGGACTAATCGATTATTCATTTTAATTAGGCTCTATAGTCACAAAAGTTACTTTAGACGGCTTATCAAAATTGATTTCTCAGTTTCATTGAGTCTTTATTGACACGAAATTTCTTAAGAGCAGTCTCTGACTCTCATAAGTACCCACGTAACTATTTCAATGTAAAATCCGAGTTGGCGACCGATCCGCGGTTCTTGACTAAAACTTTGAAGAAAGTCCCCTCTCTACTGCTTCTCTCAAGGTTGCCATTATCTCTGGTCCACATTTTTTGTTTTTTTGTTTTAGGCCCAACCCTTTGTCTAAAGATTATTATTTCAAGTGAGGTTTCTGTCAAACAAAAGATTGCTCTCGGTTTGAATTGATTATGAAACGTGGTGTGGAATTGCAGATTAACGAAATATCTAATTACTATTTCTTTAGATAAACGCAACAGTCATTCATATATAGGTCGAATACGAGGGTCATGCCAAAAGAAATTAGATACTCAAAAATTATATATTTTTATCTTTATTACATGTATCAATCTTTTCGAAGGATTCACTCTCAGCAAATATACACTTTTCCATACGTCTGAACCAATTGGAAAATACCTCTGGCCACTCTTCTTTAGATACCTCAGCAATCTCGAAATTATAGGCAGTCGGTGCATTCTTTGCTTTCAAACCTTTTCCCCTTTTTCCCATTTTTCTTTGTTTCTTGGAAATAGATAAAAATCACAAGGCACTAGGTCAGGGGAATATGGTGGGTGAGGAAGGATAGACAAGTTTTTTTTGTTAAAATTCGAGTGACGTGTGGGGCACCGCATTTTCGTGGTGCCCGAGAAGGTGCCAGATTCCTGACGGTCGCTTGTCACACCAAGATAATATTACTGTTCGAGGACAAACTGTTTCGAATATGTCAATAAATAACCAGCCTGTAAGATACCTAGTGAATAACTTGCCAGTGTCAAACAAATGAGAAAACAATATCTAACTTCTTTTGGCATGACAACCCTTCAGTGGCTTCATTGAAAGTTGGCGACTTCATTATGATTTGACTTACAGAAGGACATTCTACAATGTAGGAGACTAGACGGGTAAACATTTTTGAAGTAAATGTCTAGAAAACTTTAAGATTCTTCATAATACGTAACTAAGATTTTTTTTAATAACGGACCTATGTATTTTTAAGGTGGCATAAAAAATATTATCTACATCGAATGCGAACCTAATTGATAATTTTAGGTGGTTTAAATAAAACCTTAGATGATGAAATAAATCTTAACATTAAACAAACAAAACTTTATTCAAAACCATAAAATAATAAACTTTTATATATAAACGGCCCCTTTTTGTTTCACCGTCGCGTCCCAAGTCCCAACGAAAAAGGCAATAACAGTTGGGCAAGTTTTCTTTAGGGGCAAAGGTAATACTCAGAGGGACCGAACAGTTAGTTTACTTAGTATTAGAGAAGTTTGTTTAGGCCCGCCAACACTAGATAATAACGCAATATAAATATTTCGGTAATAAATCAAACGCTCTCCTGACTCTTACCGTGTTTCGTAGCGGGAAGTTCTGGTGGTTTTTAGTAGAGAGTACCTCCAATTAGAAGTATGATGAATGTCTGACGGGACAGTTTCATGTTTCGTAGTGTGAAGAGCTATGGGCTGTCAAAGCCTACACTTCAAGGCATGTCAGAATTCTCTGAAGTTTGGAAACCCTGTGAAAACTGACAGCTATGAGGTATGTAAGCGTTGAGTTGGACAGGCGATGTATGGCAGCTTGCAACTAGAAAGTCGTTGGTTTTTTAAATCGTGTTGTCTTTTGTTCTCTTGTAACAGATCAGGGGGCCTAAACCGGCCACATTAGCAATTCCTCTAAAAGCAGTTCATTTCCTGAATCCCAGTTATCATAAGCAATCCCTCTAATTTGACATAAAAGCAATTCATCATTTGTGGTCCATTTTACGAATCTCCATAGAAAACTGTAAAACAGATGAATTATTTCGTAATATAAATTACACGCAGATCATATTATGAATTGTCAGTTTGTGACATCAGAACAAACTATAAAAATATGAGAATACAGTACTCTATCGCTAATCTGCCGCGCGTCTATCCAAAAATTACTATAATCCGCCGTTTTTTACGAGTCGAGGCTGGTCTAATAATACTCTGTAATCCGCCGTCAGTCTAAATCTTCAGCTCGATAATCCTCCGTCTACCGTCTCTTTCATATGACCATATACAGTTCGCCGCACGGTCTGAAGCAGCAACTCTTTAGTCCGTAATTTGTTGTTCCTGTAAATACTCTATAATTCGCCGTTTTCAGTAATCTGCTGATGATTGGGATTTTGGGTGAACGAGAGAGTACCTATTGTAATTATCTTATTTTATGCGTTGCTTCTAAGGAAACAGAGTATCGGTTAGTCTTTAACTTATATTCTATAAAATACGTGTTAAATTAAAATTTCGCCATCTTTTATTTATAATTATGTTCCACAAACTAATAAAGCAAGTTCCCAACCATTATGTACACTGTTGGGAACTTGCTTTATCATTATTTCTTCTTCCAACCAAACTATGAAGTCAAAGAAAAAGTAAGAAACCGTCTGTTTCCGACACGTACGCGATGGGAAATGATTGGAATTGAAAGGGTGTCTAATTTCCGCTAAAAATCCATTATTTTCGAATCCGTAGCTACCACAAATTGCGAAAACTTTCCGCCATTACCGCTCACAACTTGACTTAGCTCTTGAAAGATGATTGTTAGATGTTTTATTTGAATAAACAAAAGTTTTATTAAAACGACAATTTTGATGGCTTGAAATGGATTGTTTTGGTCGTTAATATCATTAATATAATTTATTAAGTAAAAACATAAGGAATTTCAATAGTCATTTTGTTTTTAGCTAGTTTATCTAAGCTATTGATTAGTTTTCGTTTTATTTATTCGTTACTAGCGACCCGCTCCTGCTTTGGACTTAACATCGAGATTTCTCAGTTATATGTAACTTAAATATTAACGTATGTTTATACCTTCCGGTATAAATTTTCTAAACGATGGTGAAAACCTCATCAAAATCTGTTGCGTGGCTTAGAAGAACAGCGCGGACATAGAGACAAACACGAAAAGTGACTTTAATTTATAATATATATAGATAAGGTCACATGATCAAAATGATGAAATAGCGCTACTAAGCCTTTATACACCTACACTGATTTGCTTGTACAAAGAATACAGATGAACTTTAACCGTGATTTTCATTCCTTTTCTCCAAAAGAAAAGATTTAACATAATCTGTGTTCTCAAATCTCTACTTAATTCAGTTTGAATAAGAACTTAAGTAGGTATCTATCTAAGAGTATAAAACTGTTAAAACAGCTCGGTGCACCTTTTCTATTAGCATCATCAATATTGAGTTTCACTCAAAAGCCAGCGACCAACTGTAGCTAAAACAGTAAAATGAAAAGTTTGATTAAAACTTAAAAAGTCTCGAGAAATTCATCAGTGTTAAATTAAGTTGAAAATTTGCATTGTTAATTTTATATTACGCACCTTGCCCGTCTTATTATTAGGCATTCAGTTTCGGCTTGGAAAATTTGATTATTATAATTAATTATATTGTTTGTTTGCCTTTAAAGTTCCTTGCACGTTTTGTATTGGACATGGCTTCTGATAAGACAAGGCTTTGTTTTGCGTTTTTGACTTGAACAATCAATCATCATCAGCTTCCAGTCTAACCGGATACTGCTGAATACCAGTATTTTACATGGAGCGACTGCCTATCTGACCTCCACAACCCAGTTACTGGCTAACACGATACCTCTTGGCAAGACTGGTTGTCAGACTTTCAGGCTTCTGACGACCCGTAACGACTGTCAAAGATCTGCAAATGAAAACCGGGACCAACGGCTTAACGTGCTTTCCGAGTCACGGAGGAGTCTCAGTATGTAAAGATCACCCATCCACGGACCAACCCCGGCAAGCGTAGCTTAACCTGATGGATCGACCCGTGTGGCTGTCATTACTTAGCCACGAGCTCCACGAGGAATTTTACTTGAACTTGAATCAATCTTGAATTTTATTATGTTAATGTTCCCACAAGGTGGACCGATCCAGGCCCGGGTCGATGGCGCGTCGTGTTCCACGCGCGCCTCAAAGAGATGTCAGCACACCTGACGGGGTCCGTAAGGACCGATGCCTGCCAGGGTTGCGGAATAGTCCGAAAGGCATACCGGGACCCTGGCAACAGGCAACTGAAGGAACACGGGTGGGTTTTAGTCAGTAAGAGTCTGACACGCCCTTCCGCTCCGCCCAGCGCGGGAGAAGTCATTTGATGATTTTCCACCCAAAAAAAAAAAAAAAAGTGGTGGACCGATGGCCTTGTGAAGGCCGCAAGAATCCGCTGGATGAGAAAGGAACAGGATCGGTCGATGATGTGGTGATACTAGGGGGAGGCCTATGTCCAGCAGGGGACATAGGCGTCCCCCTAGCATCACCACCTAGGGGACCTTTTTTGGCTAAAATGATGATGATTTGTGATATAAAAATATGTTAAGAATACTATTATACTTATACATATAGACATGCAGTGTGTAACATTTTGACTATCATTCATTCATATCATCAAAGTCAAAGTCAAATAATTTATTTCAATTAGGCACATAAAATCAGTTTCTCATCTGTTTTCAAAATATCTATGTGAAACAGAAAAATAGCTAAACCGTAATAAAAGTTAGAGTAACATGACTATTAGGTATCGTTTTTAGAAAAACGCTACCATGTACCCTAGAAAAGAAATGTCTTATACCTGCAAACGGTCATTTAATTAAAGCATACTATACGCTTTAATTAAATTATTGCTCTACCATTGAAAGATTAATTAAAATCGACAGGAATTTGAACTGCGATCCGTTGTTCGGGTTGTAGCCTGCTGAGTGGATTATATCTTTAGTAACTGACGGAATAATAATCTGTGCTTTGACTTGTCTTGGCATGAACCACAATCGTTTGCATGGCTGTCAAAATGGCAGGCCAATGTTACAGTATTAGTTGCATTGCACATGGTTCAAAATCGCGTGACAAGTAATATGAAGCCTGACTTTTTGTTAAAGAGTGGTAAACCTCCTGTAGTTAATTTTATCACATAGTTTTATACGTGATGTATGACTTGTCTTAAAACTCGTGATGTGCTTAGTACCACCCGAGCAACTTTATTTACAATTTGTGTTTGTATTGCATAACCATTGATCGATTAGAAACACTTTCCTGAATAGGATACTGTTTGCGCTTTATTTATTAACTAGTTGACCAGCCCCTGCTTCATACTGATGCAATTGTGACATGTCTAAGATTTTGTGTACTATATCTAAGTTAAATAATATATGTAACGCTTGCGGAATAAATGTTCTAAATGATCATAGAAACCGTATGAGAATCCATTGCGCAGACAGACACGAAAAATGACTTTGTTTCATAGTATGTCAAGATATAGAAAGAAAGAAATAAAGAAAATACATTTATTTAGCACACACAGAAAAATCCTAAACCTATAGAAAGAACCTCATGCTGCCATGGCATAACCGATGTATTGTATAAAAACAACTATAGCTGCGTTGGGGATTGAACTTTATCGCCTGAAGAAAAATGGTAGGAAATAGCCTTGACAACCCAGTTTCTTTTACCAAAAACGGTGTGATTCTGTAGACTTGTTTAACGTATAAAAAGCTTATTTAAGAAAACACATAATTATTAATCTTTTACTTAATAAAAATCTTAAATTCATTTACTAATAGACAACGCACATCCACACTACGGAAGAATTTTTGAAAATTAATTCCCTGAAGGGGTTAAATATTGTGACGAAATTTCGTTTTTTTTGCCGACGATGGGAAATTCCATCGGGTACACGGCTTGTATTACAGAAGCCCAAGCCTTAATAGAACCTAATTAAAATACCTGGCTAGAGGTAATTTAAAAGCTAATATTGAACTTATATTTAGTTAGGATAACAAAATGTAAATAAATATTATACATTTTTCCGACGAATAAAATTGAGAGTATAAGAGATAATAAAGAATAATGTAAGTCTTGAAGTCGCGCTTCTCGTGTCCCGAGGCTCTTTTTAAGATGTAAAGCAATCACAAGCTCACATATTACAAGTAACTCTCTCTACAGAAACTTTGATGAGCTCACATTTAAATTTCAGATCGTTCAGAATAAATTTACAATCTAATACCTACCCTTTCCTATTTTAATGCTTACTTTTTCAGTTCCAAGATAAAAGTTAGGAACACGTACCGGGTGTTTCGAGTTTTCGATAGTTTTGATACTAATAATACTAGCATAATATAATGTCACGTAGAAAATCTAAATAATTATTCATTAATTAAGTATACGTTGTTATTTATGTGTAGTTACTTATATTACTAATTACTAAGGAGGAAATCCGAAAGTAACTGAAATCCTAGCTATCTATACTAATATTATTAATTCGAAAGTAACTCTGACTGTCTGCCTGTCTGTATGTTACCTTTTCACGCCTAAAACATTGGACGGATTTCGATAAAATTTGGCAAGGATATAGATGGCATCCCGGGGAAGGACATAGTTTACTTTTTATCGACGTACCACGCGGGCGAAGCCGCGGGCGGAAGCTAGTATAATATAAATGCGAAAGTGCGGTTGGTTTCGTTGTTACGCTTTCACGCTAAAACGGTTGAATGGTTTTGGATGAAATTTGGCACATGGGTAGGTACACCATGACCTGGAATACGACATAGGATACTTTTATCCCGATATTCCCACGATATCGATTTTATAATATTTAAACTTTCGCATTTATAATAGTTTTTAGGCCACCTTTTTAGGTCATGAGCTATCCGAATATCAAAAAATATTCGCTGTAATACAGCCTCGTGCAAACTGGCGCGACAGGCAGCGCAACCCTTGTGGCGCCCGCGATATCGCGCCTGTTTGTGGGAACCTTAATGTTTATTAGATGGGTACCAAGAAAATAATGCTTTTCTTCTTGTCCTAGTTCTATACTCGTTTGATGTAAACTTACCTTTAGGCAATTTATTTTAACAACTTTTGTGACTCGAGAATATGGCTTCATTAAAACTTAACTAGGTAGTAAGTATTACTTAGTACTTAACAAAGTTTCAGTTAAAAGTGATAAAGAGAACAATATTATATTATTTAGCTCTATTTATAAATAAACGAAGACGGTGTATAAAATGAACCTCCTTAACTTCAAGCAATTTTGTCCTGTCCCCTGAGAGCGACGTTGCCGTTCTGCAACCTTATGCATGATGAAAAGGTCAGGTTGTTTTAATGCAGTGATAAAAAGGGGTATTCTTTTGCTTTAAATTGAGTTACTGTTTTATTAGGTATAAAATAAAATAATTTATTTATATTCGACGAAGTACTAAAGTGTATTAAGGCTTGCTTATGTACACTTAAGTGATTGAAGCACTTAGTTATTAGCTTTTACATTAAAAGCACCTCGAATAGAGGTAAAAATATAAAAAAGATAGTATTTTTATATAGTTGGAAAAGCTAAGTAGGTATGGCTCTTGACCCGTGCCGTATAGAGCTCTAGATTAAGAGCTCCGTTCGATTTCAAAACTATTCAAGCAATTCCGATCGGATCCACAACAGGAAAATAGTAATAATAAGTCCTTTTACGTGCCTCCCTATTTTATTGCTGAATACATTTCTAAGTAAGTGAAATACCGTCAACTTCAGGTATAAGGAAACCTAATTACGGTCCACTCAGACGGACCACTTTACAGCATCGCCTCCCCTGAAACAATCTACTCACTACTTCATTTCACTTTCAACACGAACGCAATATCATGGCACAGACCTACGCCCTGCTGTATAGTTGTACACTTGCGACTTTTAATCGTGTTACTCGTCGCAAGTCTTACGCATTTTAATTTATGGTTTCTGAATCGATTTATTTCAATTAATACGAACGTAGCCTAAATAGACATCCAATTTCCTTCCTCATGAATATTCGTTAATAATTTATTATTCATAATGAATATTCCTAAATTATTTATAGTTTCCATGGCTCGTGGCTAATTAATAACCGCCGCACGGGTCGATCCATCAGGTTAAGCTACGCTTGCCGGGGTTGGTCCGTGGATGAGTGACCATCTTTACAAAACGAGACTCCTCCGTGCCTCGGAAAGCACGTTAAGCCGTTGGTCCCGGATGTCATTCGTAGATCTTTGACAGTCGTTACGGGTCGTCAGAAGCCCGAAAGTCTGAAAACTAGTCTTACCAAGGGGTATCGTCTTCCCAGTTACTGGGTTGTGGATGTCAGATAGGCAGTCGCCACATGTAAAATACTGGTATTCAGCTGCATCCGGTTAGACTGGAAGCCGGCCCCAACAGAGTTGGGAAAAGGCTAGGAAGATTGATTGATTTATAGTTTCCATGCCTTTTATTTTTTGGCCTCTAAACGGTAATACCAATCAGAATAAAAAAAACCGGTCAAGTGCGTGTCGGACCACGCACAATCAAGGGTTCTGTAGTTGGGATGTTTATCCCAAGAAGAAGCTTAACATTGTTGAAAAAAATCTTCTCCAATACATTCTAACTGCAAATCTAAGTTTGTACGCGCAATATTGAGAAATTTACCATGTATATTAAGACCATGGACTTCTTATAATTATGTTTTCCTGTATGAGTAAAGAACCATTCTAGGTATTTTTTTCAAAATTTAAGGCTCAGTTATTACGGAGGTAATGGAAGAATGGTCAATTTTCATGTATTTTCTAAATAAAAAATAAAATAAAAAAATGGAAATCCTCGCAATAAGCCCTTTCATTTGATAATTATGTCACACGGTATATTTTGCATAACTTTTGATATTTCTAGTTTGCCCCCCAAAAGTGACCCATTAAAAATTCACTCATTTAAGTTACACGTCCGTGTTTGAGTCACAGACATACATGGGTGTACCAAATTTCAACTTAATCGGTCCGCTAGATTCGGAACAAATTGGCTGTGACAGACGAACAGACAGACAGATACATGAGTGATCCTATATGGTTTCGGTTTTTCCTTTTGGGGTACGGAACCCTAAAAACCAACGATTGCTTATATCGAGAAAAATCATTACAAAACAAAACAAGCACGAACGCACGTTTGTGCACAC
Source organism: Lithophane ornitopus (assembly GCA_948473465.1). Classification (NCBI taxonomy): domain Eukaryota; kingdom Metazoa; phylum Arthropoda; class Insecta; order Lepidoptera; family Noctuidae; genus Lithophane; species Lithophane ornitopus. The sequence goes on along the minus strand of OX419622.1, from coordinate 10,347,925 downwards.
CCTAAATGCTTGTGCCTAGTTCGTGTACGCCACTCCTTAGCATAGTACATAGTACGCATACCTTCAATATTGCGGGCCTAAGATCGAATGAAACGTGAAATTAATAGCACTTGATATAATTACTCTGGGTTCCGAATGAAATAAGGGACCATTAGCGATGTCTGCAGTCCGTGAAAATTATGAAAATAATTCTGGAGACGTCTTTTTAAAAGGTCCTATTGTTCTTGGGTAATTGTTAGGAATTGCCTTAAGTGTGATGAGTGTAACTGTAGTAGATAGAACATGCTACATAACTACATACACAGAAGTAGGTAGGTAATTTAGATGCAAATGACTGAAGCTTTCAGGAAGGAATTAAATTAGAAAATGATTTTCCATTGACGATTACCCACAATTAGTACTACAAGAATAAAGGAACTCATCAAGGTTTTGCTAAGTTCTGCACGAACACAACTATTTCATGCAATGAAGATAGATACTGACAATAGTTCATAAAAATGACGTGCAATGCTAATATATACTGAACTATTTAAGTATTTCAATTGGAACGGAAACGAATCAACACCGTGCAAAACTAAGTTATGAAAGGTTTGAGTTACATTTCTGTTAAAGGCTCCCCGTAGACAAGTGCAACGCGATTCCGGTAAGACAATTTCCGTGAAGTTTTCATAGAATTTGTTCCCTCAGAGTCTTGTCGCGCCGTGGCGTCAAGCCTGTCTGCGGGAGCCTTAAACTGGATAACAGAAACATAATGGCAAAAAGATAGGTGCTACAAAATACACCTTTCATTAACTGTTGGGCAGGTCACAAGTTCACAACACACATTATGTTCCAAATCAGTACAAAAGCATTTACCAACTTTCCAATTACACGTTCATTTCGAAATAAAAGCGCACACTTTTAGCATGTAGGGAAAATTGTTCGCAGAGGATCCTCAGTATTAGCTGGCAGGGTATTTAGTGAGAGCGAACTCACGTGAACAGCCTTTGTGTGCCAAATTGAATCATGAGGCAGCTTTAATAAATTAATCGCTAAGTAGTCGTGTCTCCCTTTTAGAGGCTTACTTGCTCTTTGCTGGAATAATGTAATATTCGCGATATACGCTAGTAATAACACCTATTAGGCAACTGTATTGAATTAAACGGGGCAGGTGTGCGATCGATCACTCTGATGAGTCCCTGCGGAAAGTAATACAATGTTATGGAAAGAATAGAGTTTCCTACAACTGTGAGTATGTGTTGCTTAAGATTGATTGCTACTCATTCACTGTTTTGGCTCGCGATTTAGGTATGAATGTCTCAATCATATTATGTACAAGTATACAAAGGGAAAAAATAAAACATAAAAGAAAAGTCTCTTATGGCATAAAAAAATTCGTCCGCATCGCTATCAGTGATAAAAGTGCCAAAAAGGCTGGCAGCGTTGCCACGTTAGATGGCAATGCTGATTCTTTGAACTAAAAATTGGCCAGCCCTCTGATCTCGTGAAGAGTCGAGCAACCGCTTGGCGATGTCCCGAAATACTCTATGAGCACTCGGAAAGCACGGCCCTAGTGTTTCAACCCCAAACGGCTCAAAAATAAGGTTGTTATATTTGTGGTTTAAGTTCTTAACTCCTTCCACCTAAACTCCTAAATGCCTAATAGGAATAGGTATCGAGTAAACTATCAAATATTTAAAAGTCATTAATTATGGCTGAAATAATTGAAATAATAAAAACGTGACTACGCTAACGTCTGTCGTGGACGTCGTTCACGCATACCAACAAGATCACGATACCCATTAGACATGCATGGTATTCCTATTCCACAATTTCCGATATACCTCTGGTGCACGCCACGTACGCCCGTGACCGCCGAATTTACGACGCGTAATTTTCAGCAGGTATTTCGCTACGCTACTATTCAAACCTAAAGTACACACACCCCCACCTTATAATTTTTCAGTACAATGACACCTCCACAAAATACGTAGGCGCATTTATAGCACAAACGATGCGTATGTGAGTGACGTCATTAAAACGGGTCCTTACTCGCACCGCTCGACATCCGGAAGTGTGTCTGTCTACGCTCTCACAGAGAGGCCCACTTACAGGAAATACCACTAATGTCGAAAATATACGTACCTAATACCCTTTGCATGTGTTGCTTGTACTTCAAAGGGTTAGTTTTATGAACTTGTATGAATGAAAGGCTGTACAATTTATACAAGCGACTGAGCACAATTTCGACTGCATGTTGCAATTTTTACTGCTTCAAGAGCTAGTCTCATGCAGTATGTGTCGATACAAAAAGAACAATAAATTGTAAAGAAATGAAACAGGTATTGTGTTTCTCCCTTCGGGGACAATAGGCGTGCTATATATCCGTGGCTGGACGGACATCGACATGTCGACTTCTATGTTTTTATTTTTATTGGCTTAATACGTCCCACGCATACGGAATTTATATGAAAAAAAATTACAGCCCCAAATATACATAACTTTTGGAGCAATCGACTCTGGTAGTATGTTGACATCTCCCATTTTAACGTGTCTAACTTGACAAAACCTCATGTCAAATTAACGATTCAAATGTTTTTGTAAACGAACATTGATATTTTGTTGTATCAACCTATACTCAGCAACCAAAATATTATTTGATAGTTGGTAGCTCAACTTATACACCTGTAAGAAATTGACCAATTGAAGTGTCAATCTATGGCCAGCTGAGGTCTTTTTGATTAAATTGTGACAAATTGAGATGTCAAGTTATGGCCAACCGAAGTATTTCTGTTTAAATCGTGACAAATTGACATGTCAAGTTATGGCCTACCGAAATTTTTCTGTTTGAAATTTGAATTATTGAGATATCCGGTTACGGCCAACTAAGTTCTAAATCCTAAATGTAATAGGAATAGTTATCACTAAATGTCGGTTACAAAAAACATTAACGTTAAATGAATATGTTTAGTTGCCAACTTATGTACCCAAATTCTATTAAAAAATAATCGAGTTGTCAACATGCTTCCGTAAAAAGTAACAATTTGTGAAATATCGTGGCACATCTTTAGCTCAAGCTCGCGTGTAAATGATGATGTTCATGTTTTTGTTAAATAGTCATCCGACGCTGCAAAAGATAAACCACAAATTCCTTCTCAGTGGGCACACACATATGGAGTGTGACTCTGACCACGCGATTATTGAAAAAACGAAAAAGAGAACACAAATGAGAATCAATCATTTATATGATTGGGTGCAGTTGGTGAGGACTTGCAAAGTGCAGAAACCATTTAAGGTCGTGGTGATGACGGTAAATGATTTCTTGGATTTTACCGAACTTAAATCCAAGAAAGGACCCTTTACTCTAAAAAAACAGGATGATTTGGGGGAGAAATTTCTGTGGCAACCTATTAAATGGCTGCAATATAATAAAAACAGCGTAGGAAAAATTAATTACAAGAAAACTCTGGATCGCGAACTCCCATTCAAGACAATAAATTTTAAGAAAAGTGGAAAATCAGTAATAGATCTCTTTCTCTCTCTCTCTCTCTATTAATCAGTATGTTTCCGTTGTTTGTGGCCTAATAAAACAATTTACTATTTCTTTTTTTTTATTTATTGCGTATTACACTACAATACTGATAGGTTAGTGGTGTTTTAATTAAATATTTGTTCAATTAGAACAACATTGCATAATTTGAGTAAGTAATCCTAACTAACATTATAAATTCGAAAGTAAGTTTGTTTGTATGTTTGTTTGTTACATTTTCACGCTAAAACGGCTAAACGGATTTGGATGAAATTTGGCACATAGGTAGACCATGACGTGTTTTAGAATATAGGATACTTTATATCTCGACATTCCTACGGGATCGAGACTTATGGGGGTGAAACCACGGGGTGCTGCTAGTAAAAAAAGAACTCTTTAGTTTTAAAGATTTTATTATATTAATTTATTATCTCCGAAACTATGTGACCAATTGACATACTGTAAAGGGCAAATCTTATCTCTATGATATCTTTGTGATCATATTAAAATAGTTTATTTTGAGATGGATTAGTATTTTGTTGTTTAAATAATCATCCAAACGTAAGGATGTCGAAAAATACTTTTTTAAAACATAAATGAAATGTAAAAGATAAAATATAAAAGATAGAAATATGGTGTCTTGGACTTTTTTGTAGAAATATATATGGCGGACCAGGTTGCCATACATTGTTTTCAATTATATACAACTTTTTAGGTAGCTCATGCAAATAATTCTGTTTTAAGAGGTATTTCTTTCCGACATGCTAGACTAAAGTTGTAATAGCTCAGCTAATATGCATGTTATAAACATAAATTATAACCTATAGCACTAAGGAATAATGCAGCTTGCTACCAGTGAATTTTTTTTGAGAATTGGGTCGTTAGTTCCGGAGATTACCTTCTACATACGAACTTACAAACAACCAAACAAATTTTACCTTTTTAAAACATAGGATAGATATTCATCATCTGTTTGCTACCCAACATTTGTTTATTGATAAATACGTTATTATTCACTGTGTTTGTCATTAAAATAACATTGTTTACCTACTAGTTTTATTCTATATTTGCCACTCAATCGGTAAATAAGTTGATAACTGTGGTGAACAAATTGACAAGTCGGTGAATAAGTTGATAACTCGTTGGTGAACGACTTGACAAGTCTTTTATTATGGAAACTATGGGGAATTTCGTTTGTTTACTGTCATCATTCAAAAGATGGCATAAAATAACCTATAAAACAACTGGAACACATACGTTAAACTAATTTACCGATTTACCAGAAGAGCTCAAAAGTTTAAAATGGCCGCCCTGAAAAGTTGCCATTTTAGACATGTCAACATATTCACGCCAGCCACGGATATATCTATTCAGAAAAAACACAATTCAATCACAATTATTATTTTTTCTGTTGAACAGTTTTGTTTTTCTATTGCACAAACCCGCTTTTCATATTTGTCTGTGTGATCGCTTAGATCATCTAAACTGCACAAGGGATTTTGATGCGGTTTTCACCATAAATTAGAGCATAATTTATAAATAACTAACTTAGATTCAGCTCTGACATATCGGTATTTTTTCATGTCGTTAAAACCAAGCAAAGCAGGAAGAGGTTGAGTCAAAAATAAAAACACACACAACTTGCTTGATTATTATCAAAAATTCAATGTCTGATGACAAACAATTCTTGATATGTAGGAACGTGTTTCTGAAGCACCGGGACCTAAATTGGTATTCTGATATTTATATCTCCTTACAACATTTCAGATGACAGCTGTCATACGAGTTGCCGATTACTCGAAAATTGCTCTGAAGACCCGTGAGGTGTGAATATCACTCGCGACATATTTTTGAGAAATGTGTGAGCTTCATGTTCACACATTTCACAAAAATATTTCGCGCTAAGTAAACCTAAGTAATCTTTAGTTTAAAAGCTACCTGCTGATTTTATATTGACAAATCACGGAGTTGGAACTTTTGTTTTCGTCGGTTTTGAAGTGAACCTTCTTAGGTGGCGATTCGATAATTGGACGAGAATTGAGAGTTTTTACACGTTACACGTTTCGTTACATACCAGTGAAGAAAGATATAACTTTCTCTGTCTCTCGCACTAAGTCTCTCTTATTCTTTACTAGCTGTTGCCCTCGACTTCGTCTCTGATCCAGATAAAAAGTAGCCTATGTTCTTCTCTAGGTCAAGGTCTACCCTTGTGCGAAATTTCATTCAAATCCGTTCATTCGTTTTAGCGTGAAAGCGTAACAAACAAACAAACTCACTCTCACGTTTATAATTTTAGTTATTATATTAGTGAGGATTTTTTTGAAGCTACACTTCTATCACTTGTACGGTACACGAGCCGGTTTTAGGGTTCTGTACCTTGACATGTAAAGCAGACTCATTTCGTATGACCACGTTCGAAACAAAACTGTTATCAACACCTTTACAAAATACAAAATAAAAACTTATTACCACCACTATTACCCAAATACAAAACTATTACCCAAATACAAAATAAAAACTTATTTGACCGCCACGCGGTGTCCAATTTGATTTTCAAATTAAATTAATTATAACCGCTGAGGTTAGAAACGGAGCTACTGTTTCTATCATAACTCATTATGCAATCTCGTTACTAACATTCCGAAAATTTTAATTAGATTAGTGAGCGTCATAATTACTTTCTCAACTTCCCAAATCCGCGCCATTCATCTCAGTTAAAAAATGTTTTACAGCACCTAAGTGTGTTGTGAAGTTGAATTGTATTCTTAAACTTTAAAGGTGTAATTTGAAGTTCTTCAGAAGACGTGGATGGCGGAATAATAACATTTACAGTTTTAAACTTTTGCAACTATGAAAATTGTTGCCAGAATCGAGTTTAACTCTCATCGTTCACGAGTGCTGGCGACTTTGTGCAACTTCCTTTTTTATTTTAGATTTTATGTAGCTATAAACTAAAGAGCTAACTTTAAAATTAAAGCTTTGGGGACGAAATAGGAATATCTTAAATGTTGTTAGCGTTACGGGTATGCCTAATTGAATGAACAAAATCCAATTTCGGGCATTAGTGTCTAGAATTGTTAACAAGATGCTTGAGTAAGAGGGAAGTTTTAATGGTGCCGATTCCCTTGTTCACAAACTAAACTAAATTTAAGTTCAGTGCATCTTTTTCTTTCTATTTCATTAAGAAAAGGACAGAAGATCAATTTTAGTTTAGTCCTGTCAAACTGTCACTACTCCAAACAAGTTTAGACGCGATTAAAAACTTGCCTACTAAAATTACGTCAATTTATGTCAGGCGCTGATTAATTTGACAGGACTAAACTAAAATTTATCTTCTGTCCTTTTCATAATGAAATAGAAAGAAAAAGATGCACTGAACTTAAATTTAGTTTAGTTTGTGTACAAGGGAATCGGCACCAATGTCGTACTTTGTAGTAGATATATCTGTATGATGATAAATCTGTATGATGATGATTTGTCATTGTCATTGTTATTTCAGTTTTTATTATTGTTTATGTCTTACTCTTAAGTAAGTGGCAAAATTGCAATATTGTTCGATTTTTAATTTTGTTTTGCTTTGTTATTAATCTTGACTTTAAGTAATATTTTGCCATAATTTCTTTAGTTTTAGTATAATTATGTTATCACCTATTTCTGAGATTGCTGGTTATCCTGTAATTGGCGACTGTGTAAGTCCGAGGCTATTGTTAACTATAGTACTTAAGATATATTATACACAGAAGCTGTTAGTGTAGTGTTTATATATAAATAAATGATAAAATTGCAGTGTCATTAAATTGTTCACTCTAATAGGGTATTTTGCCATGACTCACATAACTTTATATCACGCCTATTACAAGCGTGAAATAAAGTTAACCCCGAAGGGATAGGCAGAGGTGTACCTCTAGTACACCCAAATTTCGCCAGTTATGTTTAAGTCCCATGTAATAGGGGGCCTATGACAACATCCGAGCACAAATCCAGACTCCGGGCTGCTACTGAGAAATTCCTGATGGAAAATACCAATAACACTTTGCCCGATCTGAGTATTTTGCCATGAATACCAGTTAAATATGTTATTTATTAATAATTGCAAAAAAACGTATGAAATACTAGTTGCGCCCGAGGTTTCACCCGCGTATGTCTCGATCCCGCGGGAATATCGGGATAAAAAGTATCCTATGTCCTATTCGAGGTCATGGTCTAACCCTGTGCTAAATTTCATCCGAATCCGTTCAGCTGTTTTAACGTGAACGCTTAACTAACAAACTCACTTTCGCATTTAAAATATTAGTTAGTTTGTGTTATTTAGTAACTTTTGTATATGATCATACCCACTAGAAACAGTAAATTATGCTCAGATTACATTATTTTGAAGCGTTAGGTAGTAAAATAAAATGAGGTGCTCATCAATTTTATCAAATCTCTTTACGATACGGGTTCCAATGTTCCTGAATACGATTTGTTACGTAACCAAACGCCATGTTAATTGTTACGTAACCAAAAGGTCAAAACGTCTTTACGTCAAACATACTTTTTATGACAGCTGCGCGCACAGATTGCAGTAAGTGGCGCGTGAGTCGCTGACGGAACAGAATGTTGCCATCAATAAATATTGTATTTTTGTAAACACTTCGTAATGTATTTATTGTATTTCTTATTTTGTTTCTTATATTGATAATTCATTATGTCCTGCACCGATTGACGTCATGACGTCAACGCCGGCTGTCACTGAAAACCAGCGCTGGGGCTCTGTCTCGCATAGGGTCGTAGCATTATGCTGAGTGATGGCCGTTTTGCGTGAATGTGACGCATATTTTCCGGCAACTGGTTATTTTAATTTTATTATATTGGTCCTTTCTTAGCGTCATGTTTGCCGCAAATAAACTTATTTTCTTTCTTTCTTTCTTATTTGGTTGGCTCTGTTTACGAAAACAAGCTTATTGTGGCTTCAATTTATCGGAAGACGCTCAGGTACCTTCACATTCGTTTGAACTGTTTTACACGACGTTAGGTAATATTTAATAAGCTTTAAATTAATGTAGGTACTACCTAACTTAAGTTCATGCCAGGCCTTTTTTTTTTGAGGGTGGGAAATTATGAAATGACTTCTCCCGCTCTGGGCAGACCGGAAGGGCGTGTCAGACTCTTATTAACTAAAACCCACCCGTGTTCCTTCAGTTGCCTGTTGCCAAGGGTTCCGGTATCTCTTTCGGACTTTCCCGCAACCCTGGCAGAAGTTTATGCCAGGCCTGGATTTTCCGAGCAAAATTATTTTAAATAACTAATTATTTAATTGAACATAGAGTGTACAAATAATCCCTAAACGCATACTGTAACATCAATTATATTTAAATCGGACTCACGTATCTTAACTCGTGTATGCCAATTCGTCACCGTTTATTAAGTGTGTATCGCACCTGCACAGAAATAGTAAATAGACTTTAGTAATTATTGTGTAACTTGTTTTATTTACTAACACTTTTTATTTGTTATTTTGTGGGTACTACTAACAACCCTACTAACGCTAACTTTGTAAAAAATATGGACTGTATCTGGATACCTTTTTTAGGGTTCCGTACCCAAAGGGTAAAACGGGACCCTATTACTAAGGCTCCGCTGTCTGTCTGTCCGTCTGTCACCAGGCTGTATCTCATGAACCGTGATAGTTAGACAATTGAAATTTTCACAGATGATGTATTTCTGTTGCCGCTATAACAAAAAATACTAAAAAAACAGAATAAAATAAATATTTAAAGGGGCTCCCATACAACAGACATGGAACGGAACCCTTGGTGCGCGAGTCCGACTCGCACTTGGCCGGTTTTTTTATTTTTTTTTAGCTTGGTAAATCATCAAATGACTGACTAAAACCCACCCGTGTTCCTTCAGTTGCCTGTTGCCAGGGTCCCGGTATCTCTTTCGGACTTTCCCGCAACCCCTGGCAGGTATCTGGATATCTGTGTCTGAAATAAAGATAAATAATTAATTAATTAACTAAAACACTTCAAAAATATGTTAGGTCTCCCGAAAGACATCATACTCGTCAAAGATGTCAAAACACATAACTCATATACATATTTTTTCGAATTCTAGGCTTTTGGCTATTCTGTATTAACACATAACATCACGCCTGTAATCCCCAAAGAGTTGTGCAGAGGTGTACCTATAGTACACAAACATTTCACCAGTTATGTTTTAAGTCCCATGTAATAGGGGCGAGCCTATTGCCATCAACCGGGCACAAATCCAGACTCTGGGTTGCTACTGTTTTTGATAGATAAAACGTACTACAGTGTGACTGAGTTCCTTTCTGAAAAAAAGATTAGTTGACTTTTTTAGTATTCGTTTTATGTATATAAGGAACTCTAATTTTATTGAATAATGATTAATTTAATTACCCGACTACGGCGAAGCAAAAAGAAGGGTTATGATTTTGACCTGTATGTATGTATGTATGTATGTATGTTCATCTGTTCCCTCATATCTTCTAAACCACTCGTCACAATTTGACAAGTGAGGTATCGTTGGAAGCTTCTTGATCGTCCACTGGTTATAGGCCATGTGACGTCACATTAAATTAAAAATGGCGCCCTCTAGAGGACATAAAGTCAGGAACGTGAAAAAAAATATTGTTTAATCGTACCATGTTAGGTATCAAATAAAAGGGTTTAATGAGCACATTTCAAAAATATATATATTATAACCCCAAAAGAATTTAAAAAAAAATTAAGTAATAAAAACTAAAACCCAACTACGACTAAAAACTTAATTTTTTGATATATAATTTAATAATAATTGATCTAATGTTGAATATTAATTTGATGTAAATAATATAACTATGACAATAATGCTGCATGCTGATTGGCAAAATATGGCTGATCTTTGTACTGTAGGTACTAACACCTATTGATGTATCATTTACCCATATTTGCAAAAATAAAATTATTCTATTCTTTTCTATTCTACTGAGAAATTCCAGATCGAAAAACCCAATAACACTATGCCCGACCCGGGAATACAACCCAGTACTTTATGGTCAGCAGCACTACGGCACGCGGCTGCAGCGGTATGGCTTATTTGTATTTTTACCCGACTACGGCGAAGAAAAAAGGAGGGTTATGATTTTGACCGGTATGTATGTATGTTTGTTCATCTGTTCCCTCCTATCTTCTAAACCACTCATCACAATTTGACAAATGAGGTATCGTTGGAAGCCTCTTGATCGTCCGCTGGTTATAGGCTATGTGACGTTAAAATGGCGCCCTCTAAAGGACATAAAGTAAGGAACAAAAAATTGTTTATTCTTACCATGTTGGGTATCAAATGAAAGGGCTTAATGAGCACATTTCAAAAATATATATATTATAACCCCAAAAGCATTAAAAAAAAAGTAATAAAAACTAAAACCCAACTACGACTAAAAAGGTATAAACAAGACACCACAGACAGACAAATTAAAAATCCGGAGTCACACGTAATCCGTTCGATTTATAATTTATAACACGTGTACTTTATATGTGTCTTATTCGTACCGAATAAACAATTATTTTCTTTCTTTACTCGTAATTAAGTGTAAAAGAATCATCCTATAAAATCACAGAACATAAGGTCGTGTAAATTAACTCAACAACAATAATTTACACCCATTCAGAGCTAAATAAGTTTGCAAAGAAAATTTTCAGAGCGGGCTCCGTGCAAACCTCGTATAATTTTTTATTAAAATTAAAGACACAGTGAAGTTTTCCCACGGTTCTTTTCTGGTACTAAAAGTAAAGTGTACCGGAAGAATATCGGCTTTTCCACCGCAAAACAGACCAAGTTGTGGAGACAATCTTATTGCAAATGTTGGTCTACGAACAGGAAATCTCCCGCCCGGGGTAATATGATTTTCTTCGCGTTAACTTTTGCTATAATTATCATAATTTTGCTCTGATTGAAGCGAAATGCGACATCGTAGCTCAATAATTAATACCGGGAACAATTATTGTGCAATTTTAAGTTGGGCTTGCCATCTGTAAATAGATTGGTTTACATTTTTACACATGCCTAGGAGAGTATGTTTAGTCCGTGTCTGTTATTTATTTAAACTTTTCACACTCAAAAAGGTACAAAGGCGGACTTAATCATTCTCTACCAGTCAACCAAGAACAGACGCTTGGTTGTATATATATTATATATATTTATATATTATAGTGGTGGTTATGTTGGTTATATATATTATAGTGTTATCACATAACTGCTGGGTTTGAAGGTAGAATCTTCCCAATTATTGTACCTATTGCAATGTATATTTTATAGTTAAGTATATTTTATTATTCATTATATGAAAGTGCCTTTTATGAACTACTAGCTTTTGCGAGGAGGTCGGGAATTATCCCACGGAAACGTACTACCGGCATAAAAGATATTCTACGTCCTAGGCTCTATCCATGTGCCAAATTTCATCCCAATCCGTTCAGCCGTTTTAGCATGACAGCGTAACAAAGCTAATTTTCGCTTCTATAATATTAAGTTAGGTTGTATAGTTATATTCTCCTTCCCTCTACTTTATCATTGCGTCTGAAATTGCCAAGTAATTCCATAAAAAGATTGACGTAATTTAATTTATTTAAATTTCATTTTCTCCATTATGTATCTATTCAACTAGTCAAAGACGCCACCACACGAGATATCCAGCTCACAATCGCGTTGCTAATTTAATTAAATCTGCTTCGTAACGTTGCTGCATAAAGTGCATTAAATTTCATTAATACACGGCGTACCTATTCGTGCTGTAGGCATTATTTTTAATTACAAAGGTATTGTACATAATTGAGTCGTGAATGTTTCATGAAAATGCTCTGAACGCCTTTGTTTGGACAAGGATTAATTTTGCACCATATTCTAGATGTACAAAATTCATGCTTTCTTGATAATTTTTATAAAATATGAAACTGCATTAATACTAACGAAATATAATCTGTTTTTAACGCTAAAATTAAATATACTTTTTGGAAGCCATATCTTCAGCTTTTCTAACTATGTTGAGATCACCTAACCAATTGCAGCTGTACATTCTCCGTTGAATTATTTAACGAGCTGACCTTTAGTAACTGAAATGCTGACAATCCAAGGTTAGCACGGCTGTTAAAAAAATTAAGCTAAATTCTAAGTAGTATTTTCAATAATCAAGGCAGTATTATATAGATATATATTTATTTTGTGTGTACTACTTACAATCCTACAAACGCTATCTTTGTAAAAAAAATATGGACTATATCTGTCTGTGTCTGAAATAAAGATAAATTAAATTCAATAATAAATATGATTAAATAATATTCCCTCATTTCGCAAGCAACGTCACGGATTGACGCGAGTTTATTTTAATATCAAGAAAGTAGTAATAGGTTACGGAGGTAGGATGGGACATCCATCTTACCGGTCCCTTAGGAAAAGTAAACACGAAGGGAAAATTCTATTTGTATGAAAAATATTATTTATAAAAATAAATAAAAGATAAAACTTGGATTGGTAATAGGATTTAGGCATTTACATTAAATTTCTTGTTCGACCGAAATCCGTTTAGACGTTAACAGGCTATTTTGCAGTCCACTAAGCATTATTTTTATGTTGGAACCTTCGCCTTTTATTTACTTTTAACGAGGTCTTGGAAATTGATGTTTGTGGACGATAGTAAAGTAAGATGGTTTCAGAAAACTAATTAGGCAGCCTACGCAGAATTGCGACCGTTTGTCTTCTATCTAAAAAAAACTGAAAAAATGCAAAGAGAAAAAAAGAATGAATGCAAAGAGTTTGGTCATTTATTCTAATAAGGTCCTTATTACAATGGAATGAGAGTTACATTGTTGGTTGGCTTTACGACATCATTCTAATTTTGTTCTTGAATATGATAGAGAATTCATAGCTAACGAACAAAAACTACCTGCAGAACTGATAAATATCTGTTCTGTGTTGTATACTGTAACATATAAAAGCAAGCAGCGCTCAAACTAAGCCTTACATTACTTTCAGATTACTTTACAAATAAACAGTACACATTCGCCACCTTGTGGGGAAGGTAACAAATACCTGAATAAGACATCGCAAGAAAATCCCCGTTCAGTCTAGTTAGTCACGTCCCCCTTACAAAGCCACATAACGCCGGGCACACACGGAGGCAGCTAGATCGAGCACACGATAAAATTGTAGAAAGGATTTGTTCGCGCGCACTTCTTTAGAACCTTGGCAACTTGTGGAGAATTTAGAGAGAACGAGCTTAAAGCATGTTACACACGCATGCACAACGTGAAGAAGAGCTTGGAATTGATACAGAATTTTTCGTTCAACAAATACCTATCCTGTGTTTATGCATAAAATAATTGTTGGTTTAAATAGGTATAATAGAGTGTCACTTATGCTCGGTTCCTATAAACAAAAACGAATCGTTTGTCTTACCAATGTTTTTTTTTTATTACCAAACTGAGCATATGAATAGATTCGTAAGCTAATTTGACCTGTGATAGCTACTTACATAAGGGAGGGTCTACTATGCAAAGCTATGAGGTATTTACTTCATTATTGATAAATATACAAGAGTCTTATTATTAACCAATAACGGTCCGTAAAATATAGGAATCGGCCATTAGTGTAGTGATCAGTTTTGATCAGGATTGCTGCGTCGGCCTGTTTTTTCACACCTATTTAGTATGACGTACATAAACGACTTGTTTATACGTTTTTAGTCAGCGTTGTTGTCGTAGTTGGGTTTTAATTTTTACGCGACTACGGCGAAGAAAAAAGGAGGGTTATGATTTTGACCGGTATGTATGTATGTATGTATGTTCATCTGTTCCCTCATATCTTCTAAACCAATCCTCACAATTTGACAAGTGATACATCGTTGGAAGCGTCATGATCGTCCGCTGGTTATGGGCTATGTGACGTCACATTAAATATTAAAAATGGCGCCCTGTAGAGGAAATAAAGTCAGGAACTTAAAAAAAAAACACACACAGACAGACAAATTAAAAATCCGGAGTCACACGTAATCTGTTCGATTTATGCCCTAACACGTGTGACTCCGGATTTTTAATTTGTCTGTCTGTGGTGTCTTGTTTATACCTTTTTAGTCGTAGTTGGGTTTTAGTTTTTATTACTTTAATTAACTTTCTGGAGTTTGGGAACATTGACGTTAGGTAACAAATAGAATTTGATACCTTTGGTTTGTTAAGCAGTCTGTCTACATAACATTTTAGAACGATTTTTTGTGGTATTGAAAACAGTCAGAGTGAAACAAAACCTAATTGTTTTATTCTTATTTGGGTGGTTGTATGTATAATTAGAGATAACCAATATATATTCAGAAAGCACTCCTTAAGACCTTTCATTAGATACCAAATACTATAGATAAAACTTTTTTTTTTTTCGGTAACCTTTTGCATCCGCAGTAAGCTGCATTGTTGGATTTTATTTTGCGTCTTAAAGTTTAAAACAACCCGTATAACAACAGGACGCTTCTAACCATACTAGGTACTCGTTTGTCAAAATACAACCAGGAGTTTGGGAGTTATTAGGGAACAGATGAACATACATACATAGCATCCTTTGTTTTTGCCGTAGTCTGGTACAAAAATTAACCTATGTGACCCGGGTTATAAATGTTATAATAATAAATTGGTTGACACCTTATTTATCAAAAACCGGATGAGTATAGTTTCGGCGCTACAGTGGATCATATGTAAATACAAACATGCTAAAAACATACAACTTCCTTT
Organism: Lithophane ornitopus; assembly: GCA_948473465.1. Lineage (NCBI taxonomy): Eukaryota > Metazoa > Arthropoda > Insecta > Lepidoptera > Noctuidae > Lithophane > Lithophane ornitopus. Next base: position 10,332,661 of record OX419622.1, on the reverse strand, counting down.
TGGTTTTGCCGTAGTCGGGTAAAAATAAGCATTTTCACTCAATAATAATATTGTCATAACGATATCAATTTTTTTTTGTAGGTCTTTATAAAGACCGATTAATCGCACCTTTACAGCCACGTTTTAAGTTCTTAAGTTAATAAAACTACCAAATCTTAAGTTTAATTGCCATAATTTAAATATACATTATTCGCAATCTACCCAAAGTTAGGTTATTAGTCAAACAATTTAGATCCAAACTAGTTCCGAATAGTTTCAACTATGTAGTTTGCAGGATGTAAGATTCAACGTTGGGAAACAGAGAATCGTAATAATACCTACCTACGGAGTTTTCTCTAGTCAGTGTACTGTTATAAAAGAATAGATGAGTATTTTTACCCGACTGCAGCGAAGCCCAAAAAACGAAGTTTTCCTAAAAAGAAGTGTCAATAATCACACACACAACACATTAATTTTTGTTTTTTTGTGTTTCACGTACAGTTGCCAAATAAACGTTAATATTTTGTCTTTATTCATTGGTATTTTTTATTTACATATTATTTATTTATTTTCTAAACCTCTCGCAGAAAGGCGTAACGCGACTGTGTTACATGATTCTGGTAGAACAATTTCCACGAAGTATTCATAAAAATTGTTCTACCAGAGTGGCGTCTCATCGTCGCGTCGCGCCTGTCTGCAGGAGCTTTATTTGTTCGTTTACAATTCACTTTTTTCTTGCCTTCTCGGCTTTTAGATTTGCCTTTAATGATCTAATAGAAATAAATGATTTGACTTTGCCTTGATCGCCACATCTAACAGTTTGAAAAAGTGGTCGGAGTCGCACAAGAATGGTTCCGTAGTTTAAAAAAATAATTACTTTATTTAAAAAACACTAAAAAAAAACACATTTTGTTTGTTCTCCGCCTGTAATACCAAAATTCTACAGATTATAATGCTTGTTTTCTCTTTTAAATGCGTTTTTGCAGGCGGGATTTTTGGTTTTTAAATAATTTGTTTTATTTCAAGCTTTTTAGTTTTATTAATTTATATATTTGGAAATAACTCATTACTAGCTTTTATTTGATACCAATATAGTAAATTATTTAAAAAAAAACCTTCCACTCTCTTTTTTTGTTTGCAGATGAAATATATAAAAAAATTATAGCCTATGTCACTTCCACAATTAAGACGAACCTAACGACACCTCGTATGTCAAAATCCATTAAGCCTACAGAGCGTGCCAAAGAAATAGACATACAAACATACATATATACAAACATACATACAAACATACATATATACAAAAATACATACAAACATACATATATACAAACATTCATACAAACATACATACAAACAAACATACAAACATACTTACAAACATACATACATACTCTCGAAAAACATTACCCTCCTTCCCCTTAATTTTTTTATTTTATTTTATTTTTATAATTTGTTGCAGTCATAGTAGACACTCCGTGAAAATTTTAAGTCCGTACCTATTACGGTTCAAAAGATATTATATAATATTATATAACAGACGGATGGACGGACAGTGGAGCCTCAGTAATAGGGTCCTGTTGGCACCCTTTGGATGCGGAACCCTAAAAAGAAAAGTGCTGCACCACGAACACGGTACAACGGTACGAGCAACCGTTTTCTACAAGTTATTTATCACCACACACTCCAATGCATTTAAATAGTCCAGTTATCTTTTGTTACGAATACGAGCCATATAAATTAATGAGAGTTTTTAATCTAAACACACATAAACAAGTAAATTAGGATCGGTAGCATTGCTAACTCTATCTTACTTTCACAGTCCTTGAGCACCACAAAAGGGACGGTGACAAAAAAAAAATGTTGTTCGTCAGCAACATTGTAAAAAAATATTGGAAATGTATTTTTTCTTTTATTACGAGAACAAAAAAATAATTCGAACTTATGAAGCAATGGATTCACAATCTGTTTCAAACAGAATTCAGATGTGATAGATCGTGTATTATGCAATTATGGTGCAGGTTGACTTCGAAAGCCCGTTGGGCGCACTACTTCTGACACAGACCGCTATTCAAAGCTGTCAGTTTCTATACGTCATTTATGTCGTAGTAAACGGTGACACGCTTGGTTTGTATGGAAAGTGTTGACAATGCTGCCTCTAGTATCGAACGCGTCTCCATGCTCTATGTGTAAAACATTGGATATTTACATTGAAGTGGTCTATTATTTAATGCTATGTGAAAAAGTAAAAACATAGGTACTTTAGATGTAATTCATTTCAATCTACACCCTAATTGCGTAACACACTTTCAATCCCAATCTCTTGGGGCTTGTGGCTAAGAAATAAATCTCTTGGCGCTTGTGGCTAAGAAATAACAGCCACACGGGTCGAACAATCAGTTTAAGCTACGCTTGCCGCGGTTGGTCCGTGGATGGGTGACCATCTTTACATACCAAGACCCCTCCGTGCCTCGGAAAGCACGTTAAGCCGTTTCAGCCGTTCCAGCGGTCATTTGTAGATCTTTGACAGTTCTTACGGGTCGTCGAAAGCCGACCCCAACAAAGTTGGAAAAAGGCTATGAGATGACTTTCAATCCGCAAAATTACTCCGCAGATTAGGTTGTAGTTTTCAAAATATTTAATATTTTAACTACATAAACATAGTATAATTAAACGTTATCAGTGTACGCTTTCGTCTTAAATAAAATATAAACAAACTATCGTTCATACCTTCAACCTAACATCGAAATACCAAAATGAATAATTAATTTAATAGCAAAGTTCTGTACCCGCAGTAACTATGTATTAGTTGCGGGTTTTCATTTAGAAGTGCTTATCCCTTTTATAATTAAAAAGTTTGATAGTCAGTTTACTTATAATTGAATTATTTCTGAAGAGATTTATTTAGGGTTCAGGGTACCAACATGGGACCCTGTAACTAAGACTACACCGTCAGCCTCCACGTCGCAAGATTGTACCTGTAAAACCGTATTAGCTCGCATATAAAAACGGTAAGCAATCATGGTTTTGGTGGTAAGGAACACTACGTGTGCAAGTCCGACTCGCAATGGATCGGGTTTTTTTATTACAAGCTTTATATTAACTTGCTCTGTTCGTATGTGTTTCCGGTTACTCTAATTGTCATCCATTTTTCAAGCACTTCCTGGCTTCTGATCGAGCTGAAACTTGGCACACTTATATACCGAAACATTTTGAAAAAATCATACCATGCAGCTGGTCTGATGATGGAGCCGGAATTTGGGCATAGGAACTCCTCAATCAAACAAGATAGCGGAATCGTATTTGGACTCATTGGCTATGTATTAACAAGTACTTTGACACTAGGTAGTGTTCAGAGTTTGATGATGGAGCCGGAAGGCGGGTGTAGGAAAATCCTTTTTAGTTAATTAAAAGCTTGTTTATAAAAAGATTTTTACTTCTATTTTATTTTCTTCTATACTGATCCAAACGATGTGTACATAGTAACACCTCTACCTAACCCTGCGGGAAATACAGGCGTAATGCTATGAGATGTTTATGATCCAAACGATAGGTAGGCAGGCAGGACAAAAAAAAAACTATTAACTATTTTTTAATTTACTTTAATTAAAATCCCCCATATTCATCTAAAAGGGTGCAAAACCTTACTTTTACCTCTTTAATGCCCCAGTAATGAAGTAAGAGAAATCTAACGTACTTCTACTTGCTGAACCGGACTAACATTGCCGTCAATAGCCGTTCCTCGGTATTTAAACTGAACATTTTAAATGCTTCGCTTCAGAAATGCATTGGCTTAAGTGTTTCCGATCGTACGAGTATGTAAGTAGTTCCAATAGTTTTTACTTCAGAGATTGTACAGTAATTCCTTTCTCCTCTTTAACTTAAATCAATGTTTTTAATATCAACGTAAAGAATAACATGTTATTAATTATTTCCTAGTTTTTAACTTCCAAACTTGCATCGATATGTTTAGATTTCGATACACATCACGTCTGCAGGGTTTTGCTAGGTAATTTAATTTGATCCTGACATTTTCATGAATTTTCCACCATAATAGAGTAAACTACTTCCATAAAATCATATCGTAACGTGAAGCAAAAACTTTGTTTACAACCAGTAATAGTGATAGATTTCGCTGTCCGATCTACATAGATGGGTTCCACTAGTTTTTCTGTTGACATAAATCGTGACCCCACGGGGGTATGGGACATGTTACGGAAATACTTGGCAGAAGGCCCTCTTGGGTAGTGTAATTTATAACTATATGGGAACAGTAGTCAGCCGGTGATCGCTCGCACTCCAATGAAACAGACATATATCACTGGACTTTATAATTTATTGCGGACATAGGTCAAATGGTACAAAACAAAGTTGTACATGTACTTATGTTAAAATGGGCATGCCTCTTCTTTTTGTCCAATTCCAACATGGAAGGAAGCAATGTAAAAGAAAAACAATTTAAGTGTAGGCAGTCGTAATTGGTTCCGTACTGTGACTGGTAAGTTCAGTTTAGTCTTGAACATTCTTAGATATTATATAAGCAAAATAAATAATAGGTACGTTTTAGCAAGCAGGCGTAAGAGGGTGCATTCTGGAAGACAGCAACATCACAAATAGCTGTCAAAATGGTTTTGATTATTTTGTCAATAGTTATTACTTAACGAAACGATCAAATATCGCTCTATAGTGCACGGCATATTAATTATGAATAGCAATTATGGATTGCAATAATAACACTGAATGAGGTAACAGTTTTAGGACTTAATATCCAATGTTACGATTATATTCCAATTTGTAGTCATTATTTTAGTACACTAAGTATAGAGCGATTTCGTTATTTCATTTCATCATCATCGTCATCATCATTTCAGCCGAAAGACATCCACTGCTGGACATAGGCCTCCCTCAAGCACCGCCACTTCGACCGGTTCTGTGCTTCTCTCATCCAGCGGATTTCCGCGGCCTTCACCAGGTCATCGATCCACCTTCAGAATGTCAATTAACGAAAGGCATTCCCGCTAATTTGAAACAGTATAGCTTCCATACATGCTAAAAAAAAAAAATTTATTTTTTTATAATAAAACATTTACAAAAAAGAATAAATTGATACGTAAAAAAGAACTTTACCTTAAGAAAGTGGGTGGGACAAATTAGATGTGGAAGGCGGAGAACAGGGTGTAGTGGCGCAGCTTGGGAGAGGCAGTAGACTTGTCCACTGTGGACTGCGATAGGCTGCATTGATTGATGTTGATGACGTAAAAGAAACACATGCGCACTTGTCTTTCAACGTGGAAAGACAATTGCAACAAGCGCGCGAGTACAGAGTGTTTCTTTTTTAATAGATTTCTTAAAATACTGTACAATAACATAAATTAAAAAAACTGTATAATCAAAACAGCGAAATATTTGACTGATTTTGCTTACCCACTTTCAGAATGCAACCTCTTAACTTCTTAAAAACGAGCGGAACACGAACCTCGAACGAGTACAACGTATTTCCTGCCGATGAATAGAGATCACGCTTTTCAATATCAAGTAGGTAAACGTGATAGACGTTACCTAGAGCAATATGCTCTTGTATATATTATTTTTTGCCGCCTGACTGTGGCACCTGCTTTCGTATCTGAAAGTCGCCTTCCCGCTGACGCAGTTATTATTTATGTTCCCAATCTAAATATTCACGTGTTCATTTTTGTGTAAAAACTACCAGGACTAGGCGACAAGTAAATAAGTTAGTTGTAGTTACCATTTAAAAAGATTTTTTAAATTAATTTAGATTTGATTTATTTATTTATTATTTATGTATTATTTACATAATTATGATATGAGTACAAAGGTACTGCTTATTTCTTAAGAAATTTCTTCCAGCAGACCTGCGAAAGGAGAAATGAGAAAGAAATGTAGACAATAGTGTGTGAGAACAAGAAGAGAAAAACATGATTATGCGAAATCTTAACTAAAATATTAAATATACCTACACGTATACGCAAGAAAATTAACATATACTTAAATAAATACATAAAGCTTAAATATATAAACATAAATACACTATAGGTACCTATATAATTATATACTCATAGTTGAGAGGAAAGATAATGCTCTTTTACACGAATTTTAAATAAAGAAACAGTTTTCAGATCACGAATGCTAGGCGGAAGTGAGTTCCACAATCTTACAGCATGGACAGAGAAGGAATAAGAATAATAGCTAGTTTGATGTTTGATAATTTAAATTAAACATTTGTTATTATATTTAAATTACCTTTGTAATTTTAGGAAGAGATGAAGGTGTTCATTAAGTTGTAATTGGTAAACACAAGGATTCATTTCATAATTTTATTTTAATTTTCTGCAGATTTTATACGCTTCGATTAGAGAAGAGTTTGCAAACACGAAATAATTACCTCGGGCTGTTTGGCGATATAAAACATAGTTAAGTTCTCGATCGAATGTATGGGATTATTTCCGAAAGGTTACAGGAGTAAACATTCGTGTATAATATTCTATTATATTAGATATGGCTTTTACCTCTCTATCGACCGTCTCAATTTGAAAATATTTATGTTATAAGCACGCAAGACCGAACCTCTTGAGTAAATAACCTTATTCCAAAGAAAATAAAATACAAAAACCCACAAATATTCCACTTCCTTATATTTTCAAAACTTAATATATACAGTTTGGCGTAGATTTAAGGGCGTGACTCCCTTGAGGCACAAGTCACAGGCCAGGCAACGTATATATCACCCTCGGGACAATACATTTCGTGCTTTTCCACGATAAGTAGCTCATACAAGATACACTGATTTATAAGGGGCGAAAAAATATTACTACCCGATAACGGGGCAGAGTTGGCAATAATATTTGTGACGTAATATAGCGTGCATTGAGAAAATGTTTTATTGCGGCTGTTCTTTGTATAGAAATTGTGATCTTGAATCTAGTGGGGTTGGTTTTTTCTTCGTTCGATATACACTTCATTTCTTCCTGTGCGTGTCTTTTGTGTTAGATTGAAGTATTCATCATTTTATCGATGTTTTATTGAGAGAATCAAGGACAAGCGGTTTTATGTGTGTAGATACTGTTTTAGTTGCAATGCTTCCCAGATTATTGGAAAAAACTACTGGAAGTCAGAAGCAGAGACAGTCACAATGACGAAACTATTTCTGATCTTGTACAAAATGTTTTGTCGAGTTGCAGGGGTTGTTACCAGCGTTTACACAAAGTAACTGCGTGATATTGAGACTGAAACTGCATGAAACCGTTATCATACACAGAACAAACCTAATGAAATCAAACGTTGAAGGCAAAAATCTTGAAGCATGCCCAAGAACCAAAAAGTTCGAAGACAAATGTAGATTTTAGCCCACTCTCTCTCACAGAGGGGAAAATCCCAGCAGTTCAATGTTTCTAACAATATAGGCTGATTACGCTTATGCTATGCAATGTCAACCAACATATATAAAATATTACACAAACAACTTATAACAACCAGCCTTATTACACCAAATTAACGTCCTAATCTTCCCACATTAGCTGAGCATGACAAATTCGTCATAACAACACGACACATGTCGAACAAGACACTCGTGTCGAACAACTTGCCCGAACAAGTTCCGAACTCCTTTAACACTTTCCAACACATGTTGTACTGAATGTTCTCTGCGGATTGCTAGTATGTTGGAATAGGATATTCGTTTTCAAGGCGTCTTGTGAATATTGTAAGATGCGGCTTTTACTTAAAAAAGCAAAAGCCGCATCTTACAAGACTAACTGTTATCTCGATGTCGAGTTTCGAATATATTGGTTTATCGAAAAATTACATTACTGTACACATTGAAAAATAATTCAGTTTCAATTTCCGTGGACAATGAGGTACTGAGTGGATGAATTAACTGACTTACAACTTTCAGACCAGCTGATCTATATTGTAAAAATCTCACTGTGAAAACAAAGGTGAAGTGAGCAATGACGAAGGAGAAATAACGAAGGTAATAATACATCATTTGATGTGAGCTTGGAGTGAGCTATCAATAGTGTCAATCCCTAGCATCAAGTAGAATGACAGCTCACTTCCCCCTAAGGCCCTGCCCTACCTCAAATTGCTTAGCATAGCATAATAATAATGTTCCCACTGCTGGGACACAGGCCTCCTCTCTGTGAGAAGGAATGGGCTGTAATCTACCACGCGGGCCCTGTGCGGGTTGGTAGATGTCACATGTCTCGAATTTTTTGGTTGTAGGACATGCCGGTTTCCTCACGATGTTTTCCTTCACCGTTTTGAGAGCAATGGCGATGAAATAATTTACACAAAGTAAAGCGCCTGTCAGGGTTCGAACCTGCGACCAACAACTCGTAAGTCGTGGTCGTTACCACTGAGCCACCACTGCTCTCCACTGAGCCACCACTGCTCTCCACTGAGCCACCACTGCTCTAGCTAATTGCTTAGCATGATTTTCCGTTATGCCGAAAATCCTGCAGCATTTTTTTTAAAATAAATAGTTATATATTAAAGTTGAGGATTGATGCCATGTCCTATTTTCGGTGAAAATACGATTAAGTACATAAAATTTTCTATAAAAAATCCAAAATTACCTCTAAACCGCTGGTATTTAAAAATATACTTCAAATTAGATCATGAAACTTTGCATAATAACTGAACTAATTATAAAGCAGGTCCTACGTTTTTTTTTATTTATCATAATTTTCACCGTAAAAAGCAGTTACCTAAACTATTCGAGGCTTGCGAGCCGCCAGCACCCCACTCCTTCTCGCTCTCACTCAGGCCACGAGTAGTATGGTGCGAGCGAGATAAAATCTGATTTTTACAGAAATCCTAGACCGGCAGTTTCCTAATGAAATTGCCAATCATTATCTTATATATCTGAAAACGTTGTCTGCTTAGCAACATAAATACCGCAATGAATGTTGTTTATCTGTCAAAATCAAAGGCATTATAAGTGTGTTACGCAATTACCCCGCAGGAAAAATACTCCATTGGAGAGTATCATTGCGATAAGTATCAATACCGCCGAGAGAGAAGCTCCCAAAGTCTCTCAAAACAAAGCGAATATTGGCAATAATACAGTACTCAATCAACGCACATAAATCTTCGTATATTAGTGTGTGCTCATTCACACACATACACGATTATATCCCTAGCAATACACAGATAAACTATATCCATTACAATCGGTCTTGTGTTTGTAATACATTATTACTTCCCCTCGCCGCCAGTCATTTAATCACTGTAACTACGGCTAATGCGGAACATTATTCGGGAGGAAGAAAGCCACGCGAAATATCGCCGTGACGTGCGCTAATACAAAATATTGGGCCATTAGTTTTGTGCCGTGGTTTAGTAAGCGATACTGTTGTTGCCTTACTATGGATCATTAGTGAGATGGAACTGCTCTTTTAGAACGTTAAATCAGTAATAGCGTTATGAACAAATCATGCAAAACAAAGGACTACTGAAAATTCTGTGCGCCGTGGGTGCGGTGCGCAAACAAAAACGCGTAGCAATATTTCTCGTAGCTGGCGTAGCTCTCGCGTCAGCTACGCCGTAGAATCCAGGTAGTTCCTTACTTTTTAGGGTTCCGTACCTAAAGGGTAAAACGGGACCCTATTACTAAGACTCCGCTGTCTGTCTGTCTGTCCGTCTGCCACAGGGCTGTATCTCATGAACCGTGATAGCTAGACAGTTGAAATTGTCACAGATGATGTATTTCTGTTGCCGCTATAACAACAAATACTAAAAAACAGAATTAAATAAATATTTAAGGGGGCTCCCATACAACAAACGTGACTTTTTTGCCGTTTTTATAGGAACCCTTCGTGCGCGAGTCCGACTCGCACTTGGCCGGTTTTTACAATACTATTATAATGGTTGTCTAGTTCCATGCATGATACTAACAAAGTACTCTACTTATTGGATGATCAAATCGATAAGGAAGTTAATTTTGAAAATGGAACTAATCAAATTGGTAAAATCTTCTACTCCGAGGCTCTAGAGAATATTATTCTGTACTTTCTTGAATAAAAAGCATTCATAAATTGCTTTTTTTTTTCAAAATAATAAAGTGTCATAAATCAACGCATACGCGAGATGCGACTGAGATCGGCTCGTTTGTGAGTGCTATGCCAAAGCCACGCGGCCAGCCGTTGTTCTCTGGTACATTAATTACTCCGCAGTGTGAAATATGAACCTGCAGCGATATCCCATTGCATTGTGATGCCTTTGAATTATTTATGTGGACGAAGAGAAAACTTGGAGATAAAGGTTTGAACCTATTCGGGCGTTTTAATTAATTTATCCCGTTGACATTGTTGTCCAACCAACTGAACTAAAGAAAGAACATTGTTATTGTTTACTAACGATATCCAGAAAATCTCAGTGGTCTCAGTTGTTCAATTATTTATTAGTATTTTTGATTCAGCTGGTACTGATATTAAATACCAATTTAAACTTCAGTCCGTCACTAACTCATATAACCTAACCATATAACTTACTAGCTATCGCCCGCGACGTGGTCTGTGTGATATTTTATCTTTTTTAATACACAAATCCAGGATAAAAAGTAGCCAAGGCCCCTCTCCACGTGTCAGGCTACCTGGCTGTCAAATTTCATAACGAACGGTTCAGTGGATTAGGCGTGAAAAGACAGACAAAGTTACTTTCGCATTTATAATATTAGTAGGGATGAATATGGATTAGCTGAAGCCTGAAATAAAAATTGTATCTATAGTCCGTCGCTAACCCATAAATTATAACCTTAGGTCATAACTTATCTGACGGGGTCCGTTAGGACCGATGCCTGCCAGGGTTGCGGAATAGTCCGAAAGGCATACCGGGACCCTGGCAAAAGGCAACTGAAGGAACACGGGTGGGTTTTAGTCAGTAAGAGTCTGACACGCCCTTCGGCTCCGCCCAGAGCGGGAGAAGTCATTTGATGATTTCCCATCCAAAAAAAAGGTCATAACTTATAATAATATACTTTATAAATCACTATGATATATATATTTTTAATATATTGTTTTACCATTGTTCCTCATAAACAAAGCACCTACCATCTAATCTCTTCACCACCCTGGGTTAGAGAATGTCTAAATAATTAAATTCGCCTTTTTATATTTTTTGAGTGCGATAAGTTTAATAAATAAATAACTTATAAAGTGGCATGATTCAAGTTTTCAAATAAAAATTCTGTTCGACAAAGCAACAACAAGAGACATGTTGTTTATTCAGCAAACCGAAATAAAGCCATAGCGGTGATAGTCAAAGGCATGCATTGAGCCCGTGTAAGCACGGGAGGCTGTGATCATAAACTGCGGACAAATGAAGCGGAAAGATTGGCGCAAGTTAGGTTAGGTGCAAGGCCTAACTTACTACACGTGAGTTAACAGGGGTTGGCAACAATAGTTAAACAGTAGTTTTAACTTTATTGCATTTGAAAGGAATAATACTGGCTTATTAACTAATACTGGGGTGTGATTCTGTAAGACCTCATTCTAAACTTCGAATCTGAATCCGCTATGAGTTTCTTGATTGGCATTCTAAAAATTCGGTTGATACACTAGCGCTACCCTTGCGAGCGTGTCACCGAGTTGAACTAAATTGACCGTGAGATTTTGACAGATAAAGTTTGAGATGACATAAGAAGTGGCATTAAGTAAGGTAATTCCCCCGTCACTTCGAAGCTCACTTCGCACTCGAACCCGATTCAAAATTCGAAGTGAGAGTGAGATGCGAGTTGTTGTTTGAATTTTACAGTATCGACGTACTAGTTGCTGTATGAAAGATTTGAAGTTATTTTCAACTTCAAATTCTCAATTCATAAAACCAAGTGTGATAGTCATAACATAATTGTGGTATTTGAAAATTGTTAGTGAATGTCGAAAGTAGTAAAAATGGACCTCAAAGAAATTGCATACTGCCATATTATTTTATTTAGACATAAAATCTTCCGAACTTTATTCATGGTATTGCTAAATGGTGCATAACGTAAACTGTATAGTACACAAACCGGGAGGAACATGAATATTTAAATATATTATGAACAGAAGACAAACGTACAACGGAAGCGTATTGTATAGTTCTTAATTAGGTATTTCATAAACATGGAACATACCTAATAATAAGGTAAAAGTCAATGTACTCGAATAAATCCTTTACTATCAACAAAAACAAAAACCACACATTTACAGACTGGCAACACACGCAATAATTAACGATATCATCAAAAGAGTAGCTTAAAAGGATTAGTGTTGCCACACTGCTTCGGAAGCATCTCAAACAAGATTCGGCTAAGTCGCGCCAGGAGGCGGGATTACTGAAATAGAGTTGGCGAGGATTAGGCCAGAGCACTCTCTGCCGTTCGATGTACTACCCGCTTAATACGAACGTAATTGTCACGTGGGAACGTAAATAAAGGCCAGTATTCTGCATTCTGTGTTGAATTCTATGCGGTTCTGTTAGTGCTTTTGAGAGTAACAGGTAGGGGTCCCACTAGAGAAAATTTCGCTGCAAAATTACCTTATCTATGGGCGTTCTGAAATTCTATTTCAGCTAATGAATAAGTATAAACAGAATTGCCAATTATTTCATTGAATACTAAAAATTGTTTGTATAGGAAATTGTATACAATTTGGAGACGACAATACAACAATAAATGAAAAAACTGGCAATACTAATGCATAAGAGTATTTTGGAACTATCAAATAAATCCTAACATCGAAATTAAAAAAGTCATTTTTTCAAACAAACTAAATAGTAGTGCTGGGTCAAGTATGGGATTTGCCGATCTTTGACTAGCTATCGTAACTAAACTATTGGATATATTTGATTAATTTTTTGTATATAGACCGAGTACTTCATTAGATATACGGAGTTTCATTTTTTGTCGTATTGTCGTCTCCACTTTGTATACGAAATACGTTTCATCGTTAAGCGTTTGGTCCAAAATGTCGCATGATCCTTTGATGTTTGTCTTATAATATCTCGAAGTACTGTGATTCGATTTCGACAAATATTTAACTGATAGAACACGCACATGTTACACTAGTGCCATGGGACATATTTTATGTTTAAACTAGAAACTTCAGGCAGACAAAGTCGTGAGAAGATAGCAGAAAAAAAAAACGATCGAAGGTTAGATGATTGTACACCATATTCAATCGCTTTTACTGAACTTCCATAAACTGTCGAAACAAACAAACAAATATAAATGTCAAATACAGTGTGACCCATTGTATTTTTATAGAGAGACGTATTACAGGTGGACTTTTACGCGAATTCTGCCTATTCAGTTGCTAATCCCTTGGCTTCTTACAACACGGACAGGAAAAATTACTGTTCTATTCTTATTGCGAGCCACAAGACACCTACCTTAGTACATTATGAAGTACTCCCTAATCTCTTTCCCCTTAGGGCCGATGTATACGAAATCACCAGATGATGCTCACCTACTCGAGAGATAAAACGCTACAAGGTTCTTTTGGCGTGTGGCCATAATCAGAACTAACGCAGCTATCTTGTCTTTTCAATGCATTTCACAAAACAATTGCACTAACAGCGCCAACCTGTCAACGTCATTCCAGCGCCAAAATATCCATATAATATGTACTCATGAAACGTTAGAAGCCCAGATCCAATTGGTTGTTTCGGAGAAGAGCCGGCAAGAAACTCCAATTTATGCTCTATTAAAAATAATTGTATTTTACAATGTTTTCAAATTACAGTGTTAATAGGTATGGGAGGAAAGTGCATGTCAACAAATGCCGAGACTAGCAGGTTCTTACCAAAATAGGAAATGTCCAACAAATCGAAACATCTATGACAAGGCCAAAGTTCCCAAGTTATCACCAATTAGAAGTGTTAGGGCATGCAAACTATTTGCTTACCTACTTTTGTGCAAGTTACTTGCATATTTACGAGTATGTGAAGTAAGAACCTACCCGTGCAAGATTTTCCACCTATGAAAGCTCAACCTATGTCAAGTGAACTGTACAAAATGTTAAATGAAAAAGCAACATCTTGACACATTTTGTTTCCGTTTCACTTCACAACAAACATTTTTAAGGCCTCATTGTAAACGTTATGGGGACCGAGAACAAAAACTTTTTCGTATTTTCATTAAGTGAAGTCGTGGAACGTATAAATTTTAATGATTCCGAACAAGTTGTGCAAGTAATGAGCTTTGAGTTTCAAGCTAGGAATAAAGAAAATATGGAGGTGTATTCTATTCGTAGACCTGTTATTGCACCCGCTATGCAAAAAACCTAGGAAAAAGATACCAATAAGTTTGATTAATTTCATCGCCGAATAAATATCTTAACTTTCCTACGTTTTAGTTTGACGATAGTATTTTACTAATAAGGGCCGACTCATGAAACGCATTTAATTAATTGTCACAAAGAAAAACTATCATCGTTAAACAACATTTTGTATATATGGTTGTAACAAGTTTTAGGCCTTGTCCACATTTCTGCCAGGGTTGCGGGAAAGTCCGAAAGGTATACCGGGACCTTGGCAACAGGCAACTGAAGGAACACGGGTGGGTTTTAGTCAGTAAAAGTCTGACACGCGCTCCCGCTCCGCCCAGAGCGGGAGAAGTCATTTGATGAATTCCCACCCTTAAATATAAAAAAATCATTACCATTTTAGAGGCAAACTGACTCCCATGATCGCGTTTGATTTAGCGTTAGCCCTAAATTACAACATTGCCGTGGCTTTTCATTAATATGGTGTTGAGGTGTGCTCACTTCAGCACGTCGTTTGCGGTGGCCGTCACATAGCATCCGCAATTTACCGTCACATGACGTCACTGACACGTTATTTATGAAAGTAAGTTCTTCTAAGGAACTAAAACTTTACCACATCTCCGCCCCTTCTAACATCCACGTTCACAGGCGAGCGATGTTGAAACTCAACGAAGCCGGTGACGAATTACAAAACCTAATAAATATTCAGCGTGATAACGATTGTTAGTCACATTGAGATTTCTTTTGATACACCGCGTTTTGGGAGCTTCCTGTTTCGTTTCTCATATTCATGTGGAATTAATGTGTGTTACTGTCTTAACTATACTGATATTATAATATTATAATCGTTTCGCAGAGTTCAAGAAGTTGTTTGTAAAGTACGTGTGAATTTGAATATGAATATTTATGAACTTTGTTTTAAACATGAGGTGAGCAATTGAGCATGCCAGGTATTAGCATAGGTTAAATTGGCATCCTTTTGTAACGTTATTTTATAGCTCGATTTAACAAAAAGAGAGGATGAAAGGATTATAATTTTTAAGGCTTTAAAAGTTCAATGAAAAAGAGTAGGTGAATTTATTTGTAAAAAGATTTACCTAAGCTTTTATTTTTAATTTATTTATTTGTAAATAAGTAGAACCTTCGTACAAGTTATTCTTATACTATTTTTGAGAAGAATCACTTCGTAAATATACCATCGTTAGGGATTACTGGATTAAGAATATTATATAAAGCCAGTAATACCTACTTATACCGAAAGTTCTTTGTATTTTCCTCCGTAATCTTATAAAAACAACTCTCTTAACCAAAATAAAATATAACGAGTATTATCCAGAATGATGGTAGTAGAAATAAAATATTTATATCCAATAAAAAAATTACTTTGAAACTAAGCTTTATTTTCGATCTGGAACAAAACAAATCATAGTTCAGATAGCTGCTATAGGCACAGGGTCTACGCGACAGCTACGGCGTAGCTGGCACGATGATGTCATCGTAACCCTTGCTACGCTCTCGTAGCAAACAGCCGAGTCACTCTTTATGGTACATGATTAAGCATAGAGGGGAACGTGTTGTATTCAAAGCTGTATTTATATTATAAAATGGATAATGTCTTAAGTAAAGTGATTGACAAAGGCAGTATCCGTCACCACTGTCCTCACAGAACCAAACCGCGTTAGTTATGTATAGTACAAAAAGGTATTTAAATTTAGCCCTTGAAATTCGCCTAATTTCTTGCAAATCTCTTCTCACACCGTTTTTGCCTCGCTCGATTTCCTACCAGGACTTCATAATAGCAAAGTATACATCTTAACTAACTGTGACTGCAAAGTTTGTACGCAAAAAATATCTCAGTCCCTCTGAGCTTAGCTTGGAAGCTATATAACATTTCATTAGCGGTCAGCGAAGACGCTCCGGTTACTGCGGTAATAAATCCTCATTTTTACTAAAGGACAAGTGAAAAGAAAAGAAAAATAGTGAAGGGAATTTGCGTTATGAGCGAATAAACTATTTTGTTAAGGTTTAGGAGCTGCTGTAAATCATTTTAGATTAAATGAAACATGGATGGGATGGGATTATTTAATTATTTATTTAATTTAGAAGATTTATGGCTGTCCCCAGCAGTGGGAATTATAAAAATAATTTTACGTTTTACTAGTTTTTTTTTTCAAGATTTCACTTGACGTGACTGAATAATTTTATGTAGGTATTCTTATATTTTTAAAAGAAATCCACCATATTATACATATACTAACATCTCAATTAATCAAATCCATTTCATTTTCATTTTATATTTGTTGGTTATTATTTTCAAAACAATTATTATACCAAATCCCTGGCTCAAAACGATTTTATTATTAAAGGTTTTACCTTACCTTTTGTCGCATACAACATTTTAATTAAAATAAAATAGCCTTTTTGTCCATAGTCAATAACATGGGTAGGGCTACCATACCGATGAATTGACCAAAATTACCATTATTACCAAAAATAGGTACCATTTAAAGCGGTCAAAGTTGCATGTACGTTTTGACCATGTGAATATAGTTACATTGTTACTGTTGGCCTGTATCATCCCACTGCTAGGATCCTCTCCCCATTACATTATTTCATATATTTAAAAGTAATCTTCTAAACATCTGTTTACTAATAATTTCCCACAGCCATAACAACCGCCATAAATTCACGAAAGCATAAAACGCACAACAAGAACTTTATTATGCATATCTATCTTCATACCTCCCTTGACATAAGCAACTCAGCCTCAAATCAAAATGCATCGCTGTAATCCTCACATTATTACAGTAATTCAAGCTTCAGTGATCAACCACACATAATAAATTTAATGTAACATATAAAACGGTGGAATTGTAACAGTAGCGCTGTAAAGCGCTGCAGAGCTTTGCAGCCTTAACCCATAGAATTGCGGTTTAGCCGCAGAATTGCAGCTTTAAACGCCTTAGCCGAAATGCGGCTGTTTCGAACCCGGTTCAGAATTCGGATGGTTGGCACCCCTGATCCCAACACAGCGACCGATGCGCTAATTGACGAGCGAATCCCTTTTAGACTTTTGTATTGTTAACTATTGCAACAGCTATTCGGCTTACGTCCATTGCTTCGTATGCATTATGGTGAACATTGGATTTTCATTTTGCTCTTTGTTTAGGTTGAATCTGGATTAGCTTTTTGAATTGTCAGTATTTGAAATTTCAGTGAAAGTTCACTATTATTTATTCACTGTCTGTATTTACTTTTTCAACCCTCACATTGCGTTGTATTTATAATAATTAATTTGATTTCGCTTTCAAAGTTTACTAATTAAAAGGTAAATAAAGGTAATGTATTTTATATAACGACTAACTTCAAGCTTCCGTGAACACAAACATAATTATTTTCAAAAACACTTACACGTGCGTATCCAACCCTTCTTCAGTGGAACCTTTAATACGCTGAAGTTTAATTATATTCGTATAACACAGATACTGTGAATCGGAAGTTGAAGGAGGACCAACTTTTATGACGCTGCGAAACGGGTTGGTCTATGAAGGATTACCCGGAGAACTAACTAACTTACAGTATGAATTAGACAAGCTTTTATAAAAATACTTTACTTATGTTTTTTTAAGTTTATTTTTGTTTAGGTATGTTAAATATGCTATTATAAGTCGTAAAAGCTTGTCAAAGCCATAAATTATTTTCATTTACTGTCATTGTAGTCCGATCAAATCAAATGATTTATTTGCTTGAATGTGTGTAATACATCTTTTCCATATAATACCATTTTTTCCTTTGTGTACTTGTACATAATTTATATATTTTAGTGCTAGTGTTATCTTGTTTATTATATATTGTGTGTATTAAGGTAAATACTGGTATTCAGCTGCATCCGGTTAGACTGGAAGCCGACCCCAACATAGTTGGGAAAAGGCTAGGCATCTTGATTGTGTGTATTAAAGGTTTATAGACACGATTAATAAATAAGAAATATAATATTATGAAAGTTATTCTGACAAACTGGTCAGCTGTTGATCTGTTGAATTATGTTGAATTGCTTTAATAATAAATAACTGAACTAAAAAAAAAAAAATGTAAGGTAATTTATATCTTCCATCCTTTCAGGTGTCATCTCAGTGTTTATTTTCTTTCTTGTCTTAAGTTACTTCACACGATTTGATTATAAGTCTGTATGCCACGACTTATTATCAAATCGTGTAAATAACATAATTATGATCATTACTTTATCAAATTGTGCAATGTTTTTTTACTACCTAATCCTGAAATCTTATCGACACCTGAAAAATAATAATGTTATCTTTATTTGTGGTTCAACATAATAAATATCAGCCAGTATATTATTATTATCAACAAAATTATATTTTTAAATGTAGTTGCTGCAGTGTATTTACTCGTATTATGTTAAAAACAGTTTAGTACCAGCAACTCATGACAGTTTAATCACGTAATGAAAACACGAATATTGGGCGCATCTGTTCATCGTTTAATATTATATTAACCCGTATAGTCCACTAGTGAAAACATTATTGTATGTAAAACGAATGGTAATAGCAGTAAAAAAACATTTGACACTTAAAATAAGTAAGTCACTTAATACAAACAAGTAAGTCGTCATAATACAGCACACAAACGTACTGCCAAGAATCTGATCCTAACCCCCAAACTAGGCCTGGACCTGTATTTTGGGGGCCAACGTCAGCCATGGGCTCTAATAATGCTCTTACAATATTGTGGAGAAGTGTCGCTGAATAGTTGACAGTAAAAAAATGGAGTAGGTACATAATCACGTAAAAATGTTCTTGCCGTTTTCGCTATACAATTCAATCTGCCAGTCTAACCGAATGCGACTGAATACCATTTTATTACATGGAGCGACTGCCCATCTGACCGCCACAACCCAGTAACTGGATAATACGATACCCCTTAGTAAGACTGGTTGTTAGACTTTCGGGCTTCTGTAACGACTGTCAAAGATCTACAAATGACAGCTGGGATAAGCGGTTTTATATACTTTCCAAGACACGGCCCTCCTTGCCTCAGACCTAATATCATGTCTCGGCAGTAGCGGCGTTAGGGCACCGTAGCCGCCCAAGGGCGCCGAAGCCGCTTCATGCATGAAATCAGATATAGATGGTTATTGTATTGTGTGACGAACTCATAAGCCTGAAATCCTTTTTGCCTAATGAAGATGTTGTTTCTCCTGTTTATATTTTACACTAGCGACCTGCCCCTGCTTCGCACGGTTTTTACGACTTGACAAAACATCAAGATTTCTTAGTTATATGTAACTTTAATAGTAACGTATTATACCTACACATAAACCTTCCGGAATAAATTCTCTAAACGACGGTGGAAAGAACCTCATCAGCATCTGTTGCGTGGTTTCGAAGAACAACGCGGACATACAGACGAAGATGAAAAGACTTTAATTTATAATATGTATAGATTTCATTAAAGATCGTATCATACAAAAATTATATCCAAATGTATGGATAGTATTGAGAATATTGGTCACTATGCCTGTAACGATAGCGAGTGGAGAAAGGAGTTTTTCAAAGCATAAGCTGATAAAACCTATCTGCGATCGACACTATCTCAATTGAGATTGAAAAACTTGGCAACTTTGTCAATCGAAAATGAAATTGCAGAAAACATGTACTTCGATGAGAAAGGAAAGAAAGAAAAGAAAGAAAGATTAACATTTATTTGGACACAGTTCGTGAAACAATATATACAAAAAAAAAGTGAAAATAATGTTTTAACAATAATGTGTGCCTCACATTATTGTTAAAACTGTATTAAGCTGGCTGCGCCAAAAAGGTTCATTTTTAGCATTAATGCCAGACAAACGCTGACGTTAAAAAAGTAAAAAAAAAAGCAAAGGCTAGAACAATAATAAAAAACATGTTTTTTTTAAATAAACGGTTGTTTTTCCCCTTTTTTCCAATTTCTTCCACATTTATGAATTGGAGAGTAGAAAGAAGGTGCCATAAAAATCTCGCCAAGAGCGCCGGTAATGCTAAAACCGGCACTAGGTCTCGTTATGTATTGATGGACACCCATCCACGGACCGCCCTCGGCAAACGTAGCTTAACCGTATTGATCGACCCGTCCGGCTGTTATTACTAACCCCTCACAAATTCTGCGCTCTATAAATTGTAATTCGTACTCCTTGATTACAGCTAGGCGTTGAGATTACCCCCGTCTAATTTCCACTGGCTTCCAGTTTATTCTTTGAGGCTATAAATTGCTAGTTTGTAGTATAAATTACATTGCTTGTATAATACAAGTTATTTTGTTAGTGGTTATGAAAAATTGTGGCCGTCGGGAATTAAGATACCTTATTGAATTAATGTTGCATAAACTATGAACTTTAACGGGGTTAAAAGAGTTGTGGACTATTTTATAATAGACTGTTTATATTGTGGATAGTAAGTTACCAGGATAATATAAGATATAGAGTTTTGGTGGCATGATAGCTAATTTTGATCTCGAGACTGACTGTTGGTCTAGTGGTCGCAAGCGCCACTGCTGAGCATTAGGTCCTGGTTTCGATTCCCGGGTCGAGCAAAGTGTTATTGGGTTTTTCTATCAGGAAATTCTCAGTAGCAGCCCGGAGTCTGGACTTGTGCCCGGTTGATGGCAATAGGCTCAGTAACTGGCGAAATGTCGGTGTACTATAGGTATGCCTCTGCCCAACCCTTCGGGGGAAACAAGGCGTGATATTGTATTTATGTAATGTAAAGCTTATTCCTGAATTTATGTTGGCCACATATAAAAACTTTTCTTTGTGCGTAAAATACGCATCAATTCTCCACCAAATAAATTAAAATAATATCTTATTTATTTATTATATTTTTTATGTAGACACAGTAAAATACATAAAGATACGACATAATTATAACATGAGTACAAAGGTACTGCTTATTTCTTAAGAAATTTCTTCCAGCAAACCTGTGAAAGGAGAAATGAGAAAAAAATGTAGACAATAGTCTTAGAGATTGTCTTTAGTCTGACAGACTATTTGCCACCATATACCGAAATATTTCATGTTACAAGTCCAATTTTACTTGAAGAAAATTATGCTTTACGGTTCCGTTTCGGATAATAAACGTATATTATTTGGCAACTCGGTCACGTCTCTGTTGTCTAACAAACGAAGCAAGCCGACAGCGGCTTTGTGCCTACTGTCTTAACCCAAGGCTTAGGCGGCAAAGATATACCTACAGTAAAATATGAACCCACCTTTATTTTACGTGAAGACTGATTATAAGGTATATCAGACAGAACCTATCTAATATTCGTTCTGCGTGTCTTAAGAAGAAAGCTAAGGGGCATGTCATTCCTCTTAAGACATCTTACCATCTTATCTTAGCATCTTACAAAGTTACCAATTTGTAATGCTTTTATTTAACAAATCCATTCGCCCAACAAAGGTGATAATATATTTACAAAGTCGTTTTATTATGATTTTCTTTAATCTGCTCCAAAAGCAATTACCCAACATTTCATTAATTTGAGTTTTGATTGGCATAATTATTGTTTCAGTTGTATTCATAATTTAAGCTAAGAGCAACATTTTGAGTTTAAACAATTGAATATTATTAACTGTCAGACTCATCACGAATAATAACAAAACTTTACTTGAATTTCTGCCACTTGCACTTTCAAATAGAAGGTATGGTGTCATAAATTACAATTTATGACAATCTACCTTATATTAAATTTATTATTAATCTACATGCATTTTTGGTATGTCTCATCAGCTAAACCGAGATAAAAGTGACATTCTTTAACTAAATGATGTGCGAGTTAATCAACATTTGATACGTAAGACCGTTGAGAGCGAGTGGTCTACCCTTTTCAAGGCCCCGACTTAATGGCGAGCGCTGACATTTTAGAAAAGGGTCACTAATTTATCTAAACACTGTTCGTTGTAACTTGGCCTTAATTATAGTTTAACTTATTTGCGGCAGCTGCCCGCTGTCCGCGTGTACGCATTCAACAATTTCTGTAATTAAGTGCTAAATAACAATAGTTTTGTAACTTCAAGCTACAACTTAGAAGTTTGCTATAGTTTTTAGTGAAGGGTGTTCCACTGTTCCATGTTTGCTTGTGTTTGATAGCACCGCTAAGTAAATAGTTGCGATTTGTTGCGGGATCTAAACGCGGTTGGTGTACGAGAACTTGGTCTCAATTCATCTTGTGGTGCCGATACCAGTTCGTAGGCAACACGTTCTCACTCCGATTAAATTGTTAATTCCTAGAGTACCTGCGAGCAATTTATTCTGACTGTTCTTTAGCGAATAAAATACGGGTACTTGGCTGTTGTTGCTTTGATCTTAGAATAAATGATCGTATAACATGTCGGAACTTCTAAGCTATTTCACCAACGTATTAAAGCTAAGCAGATCACATCACCGCGCTATAATAACTATAAACAAGCGCTTTACTGCAGTGGGAGCGTACGTGCGAGGGGTGAGTTTGCGTCGAGTTGACACGTCGTTAAAGGTGAGACAATTTATTGCAAAGCAGACGAAGTGATAAATGGGTGACGACCACGATCTACACTCGCGTCAAACGCGTGAACGTGTTGTGGGTGTTGAATAAGTCATATAGTCACAGAAAATAATTATAATTGTGTACCTAGTTGGGAGCTTTAACAATTTTTTTCAGAAAAACTTGTTTTAAAATTGTAGTTGTGTAAACTTGTGTTAAAAACGGCATAATAAACTCAAAGGTGGACTTGAAACTAGCCAGACTCATGTCTCGAATGATGATCGTACCTTGTATGATATAGGGTTTGAAAGTATCGGCAACCACTAAAGCTAACAGGTCAAGAATGAGAAGATTATGAAAAAGTTATCATGAAAGACTTGATAAACCAAAACAAAAGAAAATGCATAAAATCTTAGACGGAAAAACAGTAACCAATCGCATCAAGAATCACAGGAAGTACTATCTCGCACATGTTCACAGAAGTCGCAAACCACACCTGTTACATGCAGCAACACAACACAAGGTCGAGCTAATTATTGCCACATGGAATGACAAACTAAAACATGACATCACATCACATAGACATGTCATCGACAAGGAATTCAATTTTTGGATGGACACGGCTGAAGACCGAGATTAAATCAATAAGGCTGCTAGCGAGATTTACAAGAAACCTGAAATGGATAGTAGCGAAAGTGCGTTCCAGAAAAATAAAGATTTTATCGAAATTCAACACGCCCAACAAAAAAAACAGTCCTAAGCACCTAATTCTCTTTACACAATTTTTCACACAAAAACGCCGCCCTATAGATTTACATAGTGTAGATTTGCGAGACGGGACCAAGTCATTCCCTGGGGACCAATCGAGGCTAAGCCGCGGACGGTCGCCCTGCACACCGGTGATAGTGAAAAAAAGCCACTCTCCGTGTAAAGGCTGTGTACTTTGGTGTTCGTTTGATTAAAGTGCCGCGCTCTCCGTGAATTTCAAATGGTTCGTGAATTTTTTGAAACTTATCCTTTGCAAATGTTGGGACGATCCTTGTGATGTAACGGTTGGAATAACATGGAGTTTGGACGTTGTAACTTCCTTAATAGGATTAAGCTGATATTTTTTCGTTCATGAAATTGGCCTACAAATGCTATGCTGTGAAGGACATCTAAGTTACATAAATGCCACACATATTTTTTATTTTTATACCAACACACAGTCAAGCAAAATGGCAATTAAAATCATCTACCCTATTAAGATCACAACTATTTAGACAAACTAAAATTTTCAAAGCAACTCTCAGTTGCTGTTACAAAAACATCGCTACAAGGCTGTGGACCGTGTTGCCGCGAAGGCAATTATAAAACACCGTCAACTTCCACATAAACAGTTGCCCTAACAAGCTTGTCCGACGCAATTTGTAGTAATCCGGTAACAGATAGGAGAAAAGTTGTACCATAGAGTAAGAACTTTATTATAAACATATATCTGCTCTTTCATAATATCTGCATTTTCATTGTTTAATTTGGATTTACGAACATTATACTCTACCATTTACTCTCTTTTTCTGTGGCCTTATTCAAAGGCACCACTAGAATGTCTACACCGTTTGTTTATTATTGGAAAATGCCGCGTGGAAGTTGTGGAGTAATAATAAAGAATAAAATAAAAATAGTCAACAACAGTCAATAGTCAAGGTGATACCAAGCGACGGCAAAGAAACGCACTCATGTTAATGTTATATATTAATTAATTTTGAGTTTATTATTTATTATTATAGAACCAAACCTTTTAGATTATTATACTGTTAAAATTTTGTTTATGTAATTTCAATATTTATTTGAAATTGCATTTCCGGCAAAAACTAAAACAGCCAGCTGTGAATAGCTGCGTTCATATAATATGCATAGACACATTAACAGATTATTTAAATGACATAAACAACATTTTAACAATTTAATAATAGGCTTTGTGTATGTTTTGCTGTTGGTGTATCAATCAATTAATTAAAATCGCCTAGAAGTTTAATACTGTCGCTGCTTGCGGCACCTTAACCGCTCTGCACTTGATCATCAACAAAATTGATTAGCTTAAGTGCCTATACATATGTCATACATATGTCAGTAAGAGACGATCGACATCGCATTTTTGTCGATTGCCACTGTGTATCTTTTTTGTGAATCAACAAGTGGTGCTCAATTTTAACCTTGATATTCATCGATCGATAATAGGTGTCGGAAACAATCGAGAAAATCCGTAAGAAGCTGACGGATCTTATTGATCGTCAAACACAGCATATCGAGCGATAATGAAGAAAAAAAATTGGCTTGGACGAGCGCAGTTCGCATTGGTAGCGGCTGTAGGTGTTCATAAAAAAACGCATACAATTATGAGTTACACTTCTATACAGATTTCTTATTCTATGATTGTACGCAGTGTTTGGACAGCAAGTTGGAAGTGGGTTGTCCAAGAGGTGGAAAGATACACTACGTTGATAACAGTCCCTTTTATCTGGTTTGAAGGGTGTTCTGTTGTGTTTTTATACTAGGGTGCCATGTGTGCAACTTACTGTTTTAAATGTGTGAGCAAGTCCGCTGACTATCCTCAATGCTATTAGAGAATAATTATTATCATTCATCGTGAGTTGGATATACGATTATAATCATGGTAATTATGTGTTTGCTGTTTAAAACAAAATTGTTCATAGTTGTTTTGTTATATCAAAAAAAGGGAATTAAATACCTATACCCACATAAGTTAGGCTCACCCCCTATTACATGGGACTTAAAACCTAACAGGTGAAATGTGGGTGTACTACAGATCCTGCAGACCTCTGCCTAAGTCTTCGGGGACTACAGGCGTGATGGTATGTTATGTTGTTGTACCATTAGGTATTATGTTCAACTTCCACCGATTATTTCAGTAAGCGATGAATCGGTAGTTTTAACTCAACTCATAGATTATACTCATGATATATTCCGGTCACGATTTTCTGATTTTGTTGTAGGTGTATAAGAGATTTTCTTGTCTTAGTGGTCTTACATAACTCTTGATTGGAAGTAAAGTGTACTGAATACGTGTTGGGGCATATGTTTGTCAGGAAAACCTATTGTTATGATTGGCATTATTTTTATATCGACCAAAAACTTTGAAAAATGAAATAAAAATATGGTAATAGTTATTGGAAAATATTATGAGAAAATTGAAATCCAATGTGAGTGTACGTGATTAGTTTCAGCAAAATTGCCTTGTTTCTTGGGATTTTCATAGGTTAGTTACAAACCCTACAAGCAGCGGAAGTGGAAACTTTTGAGAGGCCGTCACAACTAAAACTATGATCTACAAGCATGAGTTCATCATTTTTATTCTGTTCTTTGTTTTTGTGTGAATATTGTGTGCCTTACCTGGGTCAAATAAATTTATTTTATTTCTTTCTATAACTCGTCATCATTGGCTTGGAACTTGTAGACTGACTTTAGAATAGAATAGAATACTTTTATTTTCAGACAGAGTCCATAGAGTTAGTAACAGTTTTACTTAACATCTTGTGTTAACAGGTACAGACACTGATTGAAATAAAAATAAAATTTAGCGTGGATCTGCGTCGGAGAATCCCACCGATCAGCGAACATAATAATAATTCTCATAGACTGTACCAGAGATGAAGTAAAAGAACTTAACATTAAAACCGATTTGCAGAAGGACAGTTCACTTAGTACCTACCTTCCATAATATTTCAAACCGGCCAGCGGTTTTTATTTTTTTTTGGAAGAAAAGTAAAGTAATACAAAACTTGTCTTCGCAAAAAACGAAAAACGAAGTCGCGGAGCGCCCCTTGTTTTACAATAACATTCGATATCGCTCGCGTATTGCTATTTCCAATATCACTTGAAAGTTTTTCGTTATCTTTCCTCTCACAAAGGCGTAAAGGGAAAAAGGTATGACACACACACACATTGCATTCCAAAAATAGAGCAGATACTATCAACATTCCTTCTTATCTAATATCGGGACGCGAAAATAATCTGATACAAGAAAATAAACTGCCGGGTAACGGAGCTGTGCTTTACTTTATATAAATATTATATTATGTAGGTACTATCTTTAAGTTAGAAGGAACATGATAGTGTTGGTGCAAAGTTTTTTTTTTTACATATTATGTAGTAAAACGCGGTTATGGACGCGGGAGCACGCAAAATATGGAAGAAGGCATTTGCCCAAGAGTGGGATAGAGCAGGATAGCAAACAAAAACAAAGCAGATAAAAATAATTCATGGGAATATTTAATTGACCGTCGAATGATGCACACTTTTTTTAATTAGAACCTCTAAACATTTTTTGGGCTTTTAATGATGAGTGCTTTTTAAAATAAATGTTTGTGTAGTTCTCACAGTTGGTCGCAGTAACTTAGCTAGGGGACCCCGACCAGTGACCATCCACACGCGAGCCGAACGAGCGAAGTCAGCGGTGCTGCGGTAGCAGCCACACGGTTCACAGAAAGAGGCGTAATCATTAGGTTTATTTAGATGTTTATTAATATTATTACAAAAGCAAAATGTGAATTATTTGAGGTTTTATTAAGGTCTTGCATCAATCAAGTACTTTAACTTCCATGTTTCACTGATTACCAAACGAAAGAAAAACAAAAAAATAAACCTTTGTTACATTCTCTAAAAAGGACGAACAAGAATAATTCAAATCGGACAATCAGAACTAAGCCTTAAAGAGTAGCCTCGGTATTATCATGAAAGTGATCACTTGATCACTTTTGATAAGTACGCCGCCCTACCGGATTACTGTCACAAGAGCTTACAAAGTTGTGTTTTATTGTGATCTACATTTCTTTTTTTCCGCTTTATTCGATTAGGTTCTTATATGCTTGAGATTGGGCTTTGATAATAATGTTATTATCCTTGAGTTGCAGATGATAGAGCCAAATAAACAGTAAATAATATTTTATACAACGTGCCGCTACAATGGCGACATTAATTTAACACGTATACGATTTCGCGTATTCGTTTTATGAATATATTTGAATTTCATTAAACGTTATTATTTATTGATTTATTTACAATTTTCTAAATAACCATCCTGGAGCAACCTGTACTTAAAGAACTGTAGCGAAGAGGTCATTGGCCGGGGTCACGGATCATATGGTAGGCGAATAGAGGAAAGCCGCGTAATTTCTTAGAAATTATGCCGACAACAAAGCATAGTACCGAAAAGCCGAAAGAACGTAAGCCAGCTGGTAGGTAGCTTCATGAGTGAATCTTTTGCACAGAGTGATCTCAATTTTGGTTATGTTTTTGTGATTTAGTTTATTTGAAAATTAAAAATTTTCAATTTACGAATTATTTTATTTTATTAAAATGTTTATGTTTACTGGCCACTAGCCCTACCCGTATGTTAAATTAATGTCGCCATTGTAGCGGCACGCTGTAGATAACACATAGGTTGTGAATTATATTATAGGCACACAACCTGTATTCTTGTCATAAGGATTGTAGGTATGAATTCTAACTCAAATTATTGATAGGTACGTTTATTATAGAAAAATAAGCAAAAGTATTAAAATATCTCCCAAAACAATTCTCGGAAATCTTTCCCAGCGAAATCTGCTCAAATACTCAGCATATTCTTAATTTAAATATCACGCAAAGAAAACTCCGTATACAGACCTTTTATGAAAAGCTTTTTTTAAAGATAAGAAAAATGCGCTGGGATCTGGCAGATAAAACCGGAGTCGCCATGAAAGGGTTAATGCAGCGAAACCTGCCGACAATCGCACTCCAGGGGCGGTAGGGTTGGATCCTATAATCCGATATTTCACACCGCCAGCGAAGAGCCAGGTATCAGATCATAACTTATCTCGTTTTAAGGTTTAAAAGAGCAATATTGTTTTTTTTTATGTTTGATTTCCCTGCTTTTCATTAATTTTACGATATAATGAATCTAAGGAATGGAGCCTTTTATAGCACTTTATTAAGCTATTGCTGAAACAAACGTAAACGTAAATTTTAGTGAGAAATAAGAGCCGGGAAGATAGCAAAGGAAGCAATTCTTCACAAATATGACTAAACATCCTGTAGAGCCGGCTTTCATCTACCTACATATCTATACACACCCTGTTCACGGATAGAAGACCTTCCTATGATCTTGGGAGATCTATTGGTGCTGTATTCCAATTAGAATAAACTGCTTATCAAGCAAGTACCGAATTATTTCAAATGTAACACCGACACGTCAAATAAAACATCGATAAATTTCTTCCACACACGCAAAATATCATTACAGCGACATAGCCTTAGTAACTAGCTAGCATAGCAACAAAGTAGATTACAATCCCGCACATCCTAACCTATAATATTACCACTTGATGCTCGCGGCTTCGCCCGCGTGGATGTCGGTTATTATATACTAAAACCTTCCTCGAGAATCACTCTATCCATTGGTGAAAACAGCATGAAAATCGGTGCAGTAGTTTTTGAGTTTATCGCGAACAGGACGACAGACAGACGCGGCGGAGGACTTTGTTTTATAATATGTAAGGATGCGAAAGTGAGTTTGTTTGTTACGCTTTCACGCTAAAACGGATGTACGGATTTAGATTAAATTTGGCACATGGGTAGACCTTGACTATAGGACATAGGATACTTTTTATCCCAAAATTTCACGGGATCGAGACTTATGCGGATGAAACCGCGGGGCGCAGCTAGTTAAAATAACCTCAGAATGGAGCAAGTAAACTTAATCAATCTTCCACTGACAAAAGTTTAGGTAATAACGTGCCCCTTTCGTTTCTTCTCGGTTGCAAATTACTCGTCCTCTCTTGCCAACACTAAGGAAACTTTCACTGAATCGAAATTAAATTGCTAATTTTGCTACTAACCCCTGAATTTGTTATCGATCCCTTCTTTCAAAGTCTCTCAATGCCAACGAGAAGCTGAATTAATTTGAATTTGTCCGGGTCATTCAAATTACACATTAACTTGCCAAATGAGGTTCTATTTAGGAACGCTCCATGTACACTCGTTACAAAGCTTATATATTATGTAGCTCGTTTCGGCTTCGCGGTTGTTTTGTGATAGAAATGAATACTAAAATCGTTTAAGTACCTACATATAAATTGTTTTATTAAATTTTAGATTCTCGTTCTAAGTGGATGGATTTCAAGGATTTTACTTTAATTTTATGGCTCCCACAAACAGGCGCGATATCGCGGACGCGACAAGGGTTACGCTGCCTACCGCGCCAGTTTGCACGAGGCTTTAATCAGTAGATAATGCCAGCAGAATAAAGTAAGAACTTATAAGGTATAACACAATTACTTCCTACTTTTAGTACTGCTACTAAATATAGAAATAATGAAATCTCAAAAATTCTAATATTCTCTCAATAAACATAACAAATTCACATCACGATTTTTGCCAATAACGACAGAAACCCAAGAAAAGTAAACCAAGAAATATTAGCAAAATATTTGTCCCGACCGAGGACTTCGTAACTCGAAAAGAATCATCTGATATTGGCTTATAATATCAAAAACTTCACGTTAAATTTCGTATCCAATATAAACCGCGGTGAAAGTTGAAAACGGCAAGTTCGGGAGGCACTTATCTCAAAGTTTTCGGGGACACGAGGCACTTTAGCGTTGGATTATTTATTATCATATCATGGGGCGAGATGAGTGGCTAAATTGTGTGATGACGTGTGAGGTAACATGAAAAGACGATGAAGTGGCCCTTTGAACAGCAAGTCCGGCTCGCCGACCCAACTCAAAGGCGCGTTCTGCCTAATGGCTTGTGTCGATGTGTTATCCGCGCGCACGCCCCACTACACTAAAAAGACGCTAGTTTACAACGTCTTTGGTGCCTCAATGGGTAATGGCTTTATCTAACGGATACTATGTTTGAAATAAAACGCCATGTCAAGATCTTTGAAGTCTCACTTCGGAAAACTTTAGGGTAACCTCTTCAGAGAGCGATATTTCAAAGCAAAAGTTATTTAATATAATATATCAATAACACTCAAACATCCACGTCCCCAACGTGAGCTATAAAACAAGATTCTCCAAACATATTACGCAGAAAACTTACACCCACTAACCCAGAGATTACGGATAAGAAACTTAAGTACGCCCAACAACTTTAATATTAGGGAAAATTGTAATAAAGCATCGCCAGATAAACGAGGAGTTTGCGCGGTAATCCCCATTCTGGCGACAGCAGGAACGCCGACAGTGCGACCGACGGTACATAATCACCGGCGCTTTGCACAGAATATATTAATTGATAACGTTGGGTCACAACGCGACGAGCTCATAACTCATGAAAACGGTCATATTTCACCGCTGAACAACTTTAATTTAGCACTCATTATCACAGTTGGTTTGTAATTATATTGAGTTCCATATACGAAATAACAATTTTATAACCTCTGGGAGCAATGGAATTATTGATGAGCCTGTTACAGACGTGCCCCGAACTTAATTTCGCTATTCTAAAAGGGTAATAAATCATGATCTTGAATGCTAAAAGCTAAGTTCAATTCACGTTACAAAAGTTATATTTTCAAGGTCTTAAAATGAGTTCGTACTTATTCCAATTTGTAATAAAAATCTACCTTTTCTAAATACATTATCCATTGTAATGAAATTACGATAGATATACGACAAATAAGTTTAAAAACCTCGATAAAATCAATACTTTCTAGCACAAAGAAAGGTAAAATGCAACAATAAACAAACATCGTAACGGTGCCGTTACGAGTTTCACGTATATCATAAAATGCGCCATATTTCATCGTTGAAATTTCATTTAGCACTCATTACCCGATGCAGGTTAGTTCGCAGTTTCAACGTACCTAGGTATGTTTAATTTGTAGAGCAAGTAACCCGAGGGAAAATGATTTAATCCTATTTGTTTTATGTGCCTTTGTTTACGTCGGTTGGCTGTTGTGTACCATTTTACGTTAACACTGAGTAATGCGAATGTGTCCTAGGATATGTACGGGATACTGACAGGTGTGTGCATGAAACCTCGCGAGAGCATAATAATGTGTACCGTATCTAACATTATTACGACAGTTAGAGTCTAGTAGGTACCTAACTTTGATGAATTTAAGGGCCTCTGTAATTAAAGTTGTCTTCATTCAATTTTGCCTGGCTCTTTCGTTTTAGCCATCTTTCAACGATTATAGGATTCAACCGTTAGCAGTTGAATATTTTTTATAAAATCAATTTGCCTAGTCTTTTCCCAACTATGTTGGGGTCGGCTTCCAGTCTAACTGGATGCAGCTGAATACTAGTTTACATGGAGCGACTGCCTATCTGACCTCCACAACCCAGTAACTGGGTAATACGATACCCCTTGGTATGACTGGTTGTCAGACTTCGGTCTTCTGACGACGCGTAACGACTGTCTAAGAGTTGAATATTTTTATATTACCATTATTTTACGCCAAAATCAAGTAGAGAATTTGATTTTACTTTGTTAACCTTCACTATGCCTTCTACTATGTCATAATCTAATGCGGAAAATCTACTATCACCCTAAGCTAAGCTAATTCGTCAGTAAATCATAAGATCCGATTGCATGACTTGCACGGACTTGTTCCAACAATGAGTCGCAATAATTTGACAAGTTAGCTAGGGGAAGAAGGATCAACTGCCTTTGATATTACCGTATATAGACCCTATTTCACTGTTTCCATGCAAGATAACACGAATTAAGTGAGTCATCCTTTTTAAATGAGTAGAAGTTAAACTTTTCAACAATTTAATTGTGTGCATTCTGACACATACTGCATTAACTTCACAAGAGAGGTTATCATTAAAAAGCGTTTGATAAGCCTACGTTCGCACGGACGTAAAAAAATCGCGGCGGGATTTTATCGCCCACTGGATTTTCAACTCTCAATGAACAAACCTCTCCCAGCGCGTCGAAAAAACACACTGTTGGATTTTCAACTCTCGGCGCTAAACAGAGCGTTGAAAATCTACTGCGCGAAAACAGAAATCGCCGCGGGAAAAAATCGCTCTTGCATACCTGGGCTAACTACGGCTAGTTCATTAAAGCACGCCCGCTATCGATATGCATCACGTCTATGAAGTTTCATCAACTAATTACTTAAAGGTAAAGTTCCTGCGATTCAGAATTACTTCTATACATTGCCTTGTATGAGTTTATTACATGGTCCTCACATGACCTGACCAAGATTATGTCTGGACTTTAAAAGAGACTGATCTCTAAGTTTGTGTAAGAAGAAAGGCTGAACCTTTCTTCTTGAGTTTTCGGATAGGAAACGCCTAAAACTATGACGTTTTTACACGTCATATTTTTAGGCGAGTTTGTAGAAACCTACTTACAGAAATAATTAATTTATCATCATCGATAAAATATAAACAACAGCTGATATAAATAAGGCTAAATATATGTATACAGCAGTGATTTCAAATTTATAGCGCACAGTAAATAACGTTCTTGGATTATATCCCCTCTCGTACGTACCCAGGGCTATTACCTCTTGTCACGGCCGCTTCCCTGTAATGTGTGTACCCAAATATTACAGCCGGGGGCTTAATATTCCTAAACATTTCCTATCATTCCCGAGATCCCGGCCGACCCTCCAGACAGTAATTAGAGACAGAGTTTAATTAATTAAATAATTGTGATCTCCTTGTAAACGTTACTTAATTTATGAACAATTGTTTGAAATATATAAATAGATTTGCTTTTGTTTATTAGAATGTTGATTATATTTCGTACAGGAAAATGTAAATCTTGAGAATTCTATTAAGGTCAATGATTTTTTTGATGTTAATTTACTTTTAGGGAAAATAAGGACATCGTCTTCGAAACATCCAACAATGTTGGATGTTTTATTCGGAAGTAATGTATCAATGTATCGACCACCTATAATTTTCTTCCCCGGTTTAGTACTGAGTCTAGTACTAAGTAAGTAAGTATAAGTTTAAATAAGTAGGTACATTACCTTTTTTTCAAAAAAAGCCAAGCATGTGAGTCGACGAATTAATGAATTGTTTGTATAACGGAGGTACAGGGGTTCAGCCATAAGGTTCAACAATATTGTTTTTAGAAATTTCTCCATCAATTTTTTTACCTGGTTCGTCCCTTGTTTACATTTTCTTTTTAAGGCAATGTTTTATAATTACATCGTTGTTAAACTGTAACAATGTCTGTATTTTCTAGTAATTTTGCTTTAAAAAATATCATAAAAATGAAAATTCGGAAAACACAAACAATATATTTCAGGCTCTTAATAATAATATAATAATTATGTTTGATAGGTAGGCGCTTCGAGTCGATAATTCCATTTCATTATGATATGTGAGCTTCGACCATAATTCAGCCACGATGATACGCTAACACTGGCCTCGCAAAGGTCTTTCATAGTGCAGGTGTACAGAGAGCAGGTCAAGAGATGAGGCATCGATTGTGGTGCAATCTACCAGTATTACTTACTGTGTCAAAAGTAACTCAAAAGTCAAAACCGAAACTAAGAAAACAAATTCAAATTAAAAGTAGGTATTCGAACGGAAGTCCCAAGTCTCCAGTATTTAGGAATAATGGCTTCAAAATAGATTCAAATGAAGGTGACACATCCCATACCTATTTTGTGCAAACCCTTTCAATCGAATCGAAACACAAATTGAATCGAAGTGCCGATACTCGGAGTCCCTTATTTCCGGGCACCATTTAAAATTACGACTACCTACCTCTGATATTCTTCTAATAATATTGGACTGTTTACTGCGCACCCCGGACCATCAGCCCTGCTACAGTATCCGGACAGCTGCTGACTGGGATTTTTTTTACACATACATGATTTAATACATAGAAAAAGATAAATGTTTAACATTTTCTTCAATGGTTTGTTAGGTTAATTATTTTTAAATCGTCTAACAATGAAACTACTACTTCTTACAACTGATACGAAGCATGTCATATGTCAAGTCAATCAACTCAGCCTATCGCAGTCCACTGCTGACATATGCCTCTCCCAGGCTGCGCCACAACACCCTGTCCTCCTCGTCTAGTCTGTCCCAGACACGTTTTTGATGTCGGTCCATCTAACTGGGTGGCGTCCCATACTGCGCTTGACGATACGTATCCCAAATGGATACTTCTGTCGGCTTTATTCTCAAAGTTGTGTTTTAGCTTTCATATGTATTTTTACTATCTTGTATTAAAAATATTAAAAAAATCCTTCCAAAATAGCTCTAAATAACGCATCCTATATCCATTTTAGTCTGCAAATAAACAAGAGGGACCCATAACGAAAGGGCAGAGCGCTACAAAGCAAATTGAATCGAGGTGCCGATACTAGGAAGTCCCTCATTTCCGTGTTATTTGTTGTCGCTTGCCCCATAGGCATTAAATTTTCTTCTATGTGCCATCGTACGCATCCGGGTATGATGTCCGTCCTTCCCAGTGCTCGGGACAAAAGTGAATTAACAGTCGTCCGCTCTCATTCTATTGACCTTTACGCCTTCGTTATCGAAAATCGAAGCTAATAGTTTCCGACGGCAAGGCTCTGTGTCGATAGTATTGTGTTGTACAAATTGTGGAGGAGGGTTTTGTATTTCGTCGATACTTTAATTGGTCACTAAACAGAGTGGAATCTATTGATTCTGTTTGTTTTTTATTTGTCGGGCCGTTTAACAGTGGAATTTCGTTGCCAAGCGCGTCAAAATATCAGTGTTAGTTACAAGTTTGATGATATTGTCGAATGTGTTTGGAGACTATAAACATTCGTTGTTTTTACGGTCGTTAGCTCTTAACGTAGATGTTACGTTAATTAACAAAGGTTTATATAGCCGTGTGTAGGTGTCCTCACACATTAAAACTAAAGAAGTAGCCACATGTTGCGTTCTTCAATTATACGAAAGAACTTTATGAAATATTGCACGAATTTTTACTGGCCAAGCGTACCCTAAAGATAAGTAAACTTTTAAGTCTGTTCAATACTTTTTACAACTAAACTTTTTAATTACTTTTCGAATATAACGTAAGGGCCACCTGCTCAAGGCAGCATAGTTATTAGCCCCTGGGGGCCCGGTGCCAATAGCCGAAGGACAAGCCGAACTAGGCTCAAGGGATACTGATAACGTAGAAAACGCTTTATAACACCCTTAAATAAAGTTAATAGCTCTCGGGAAGTTTTTCGCTGTACCCCTTAGGGCCATTACGCAGTGTACGATACGATTTATATAGCGTTTACAGACTTAGGCGCGGCCCGAAGGAGTTGCCTTATAGTATTTAGGTGTCAAATGGAGTTGTACAAGGTCGATTTACTGGCGTGATAGCGCACCCTCATTCCTACTTGTTTTGAGGGCTTTAGTGATTTTTATTAGGTTTTTATAGTGGTATGTTAGCGACTGCGAGCGTGTTATGTAATCGATATTGTTTGTCGTTCTTTATCGCGCATGCTGACCCAATATTTTTATGATTATGTTGGGTAATGAAAAATACGTCGAGTAAGGGATAAGGAATATCCGAGGCAGTTTCGGGGCGTACACTTATAATGGTATAGGAACATGGCTATTATCATCAATTCAACTGCGTATATTGCTGATTTTAACAGCATCTTTCGATAGTATTGTTATATGAAAAGATTTACTTACTTACCTAAACATTCAGGATTTCCAGGTTTAGTCCAATTATCAAGTATAAAACCTCAACTTGTTCCAGCTAACTAAGTGCTTGGACCTTTTTAATCAAGCCCCTTTTTACACAGAAAGAAAAAACCGGCCAAGTGCGAGTCGGACTCCCGCACGAAGGGTTCCGTACCATTATCTATAAAAACTGCAAAAAATCACGTTTGTTGTATGGGAGCCCCCTTAAATATTTATTTTATTCGGTTTTTTTAGTATTTGTTGTTATAGCGGCAACAGAAATACATCATCTGTGAAAATTTCAACCATCTAGCTATCACGGTTCATGAGATACATCCTGGTGACAGACGGACAGACAGACAGACAGACAGTCAGACAGCGGAGTCTTAGTAATAGGGTCCCGTTTTACCCTTTGGGTACGGAACCCTACAAATCTGTATTAACCTAAATCGGTAGAAGGAAATGAAACCCAACTAAAACTAAGCGAACAATTCCCATTCATCCAGCCGTACTCCACCAATCCAATGCATGAGGGCTAAATGTAGATAGGAGCAAAAAATCCAATCCTATATTTAACTGGCTTTCATAGGTACGGCGGGTCGGCTAACTAATCGTTTACCTATACCGTAACAATCAATCGCACCCGCCTTAATTTTCCAGCCAATAACGGAGGGCCACACAATCCATTCAAAGTACCTAATTAATGGGACAACATATTTTCCGATGCGGATCACGTAGGTATAGCAGGTGACGTCATGAAAAATATGCCGCCGCGCCATATATAAGGGTATGTGTGCATTTGGCGCCGAAACACCGTTTTTATGGCTCGTCCAACATTAATTAACACGGGATCTGGGAACGACAAATGAAGAACGGCTGGCTCTGCAACCATTGATTTGTTGCAAACCGTTGGTGACCCCGCCGGTTTTCTGAATTGACTTTTTGCAAAGAATTTGGGATGAAAATTTAAGGGTTTCGGAATTTTTGTCGCCATTTCAGGCATGTGTCGTTTTAGCATATTTTAATATAATTTTAAGAGACTTTTTGTAATAAAATGCTTATCAGAATACATTTTCAATTATGAGATAATAAATTAGAATCAAAAATAAAATTCATACGTACTGATCATTGTCATACTTTCACCATTTTTCCTCGACAAAATATTCAAAGGCTGCCATCAAAACAATATTTATTTCTCATACTTATGCAGACATCAATCTACGCCGGAAAACATGAACTAACTTGTCAAGCCTGAAGTTTTTCACGACATCGCGTAATAAAATGGTCGAAAAAGTCGTAGCTCGATTTTTT
Source organism: Lithophane ornitopus (assembly GCA_948473465.1). Lineage (NCBI taxonomy): Eukaryota > Metazoa > Arthropoda > Insecta > Lepidoptera > Noctuidae > Lithophane > Lithophane ornitopus. The sequence continues at coordinate 10,294,968 of OX419622.1, read as the reverse complement.
TCGAAGTTTCAGTCGACATTCGCATTCGTGAAAGAGCCTTTGTCAGCTCATTTCTCACATTCTGATTGAGATGGACTGTCTTGCATAAATCTGAAGCATTTCATTTCACTCCCGCAGGAAATATTTCAAGTGATGAACAAGAACTCGTAATTTTTACTAATGGATGTTTCTTTTTAGGAAATTATATTGTAATTTACGAGTTGTTGTATTTTTATCGATCTGGGAGTAATGGGAAAGTGGAAATTGTCTTGATTCGACCTGTATAAAACAAAATATAATTATCATCAATAATAGGTATAATGAACAGAACCAACTAATTGCACTTTTTTACATCAAACGTGCTTAGCAACTATGCAAATGATCTTACATTAAAACCGTCTTACATTAATAATACTTTATGTAAGCTGCCTGCTAACGCATTGCGTAAAGCGACTGCCAAATGTTATAAAGAAAAATTGCCCGTAAGCATTTAAACATTATCTGCGATATCTAAAGACCTTGCAAATATCATTTTTCACGTAGCGTGACCACATGAAAGGAGGTGAAATCTCGATAGGCTCGAATAAGCTTAAGACTTTATTCCGGAGTGCGGCGAGGCAACCTTAACGAGCGAAAGATGAACTTTCTATAGACATCGTTATCCATGGCGCTTCTATGATGACTTAATGAAAAAAGGTTACGTAATATCTATAGAAAATACCGTACGTAAGTTCGTGTATTGTTCTCTAAATTGTGAAAGAAAAGTTGGTACAATTTCTGTCGTCTAGATACAATTTAGTTTTTTTTATGATACTTCAAATACATTTTATGCATAGGTATTACGACTGAAAATCAATGTGCTTAGCCAACTATGTTGGGGTTGGCTTCCAGTCTAACCGGATGCAGGTGAATACTAGTATTTTACAAGGAGCGACTGTCCACAACCCAGCTGTTACTGGGTAACACGATACCCGTTAGTAGGTAAGACTGGTTGTCAGACGTTTGGACTTCTGACTACCCCTAACGACTGTCAAAGATTTACGAATGATAGGCGGGACCAAAAGTTCGTGCTTTCCGAGGCACGGAGGGATCTCAATATGTAATGGATGGTCACCCATCCATGAACTAACCGCGGCAAGCGTAGCTTAATATTCCATCGACACGTGCGGCTGTTATTTTAGCCGTACCTATTTAATGACTGAAAATTTTAAAACTAAATAATATAAAGGACTTAATAAATTGAACAAGTTCTTATATCAAACTGGAGCTCAATCGGAAAAGCGAAACGAAAAAGATACCAATAAATCATGAATCATTAATTAACTATAAGACACATAATTATCTTATATAGCATAATATGTGTAGATTATTTACAAACACTTAATATCGAAATCGATACACTTAGTCGATACATTAGATACTTCTCATCAATCTGCCTAGCCTTTTGCCAACTTTGTTCGGGTCGGCTTCCAGTCTAACCGGATGCAGCTGAATACCAGTATTTTACAAGGAGCGACTGCCTTTCTGACCTCCATAACCCAGTAACTGAGCAATACGATACCCCTTAGTAAGACTGGTTGTTAGACTTTCGAGCGTCTGGCGACCCGTAAAGACTGTCAAAGATTCATCAATGACAGCCGGGACCAACGGCTAAACGTGCTTTCTGAGCCACGGAGGAGTATGTAAAAATGGTCACCCATCCACAGAACATCCCAGCAAGCGTAGCTTAACCTGACGGATTGAGCCGTGCGGCTGTTATTACTTAGATAATTCTCATCTCATGATTAATAATGGCAAATATTCGACAGCTCTTGATAGTAAGTAAGCTGGCAATATATTTCAGAAAACAGAACAGAAATACGCTGATGTACAAATAAGTAGATAAATTATGGCACAATTGTTTGTTTCCAATTTTAATTTATGATTCATTGAATGATTATCTGCACAGTCGGTATTTCTAATATGCTGATAGTTTTCAGAATAATTACAGAATGACCCCTGCTTCGCCCGGTTTTTATGTCTTGATAAAACATCGAGATTTCTATTAAATGTCAGTTTAAAATTAATCTTATACACACATAAACCTTCCGGAATAAATTCTCTAAATGACAACCGCATCAAAACCCGTAGCGCAGTTTAGAAGAATAACGCGGTCACACATACGGACACGAAAAGCTACTTCAATTTATAATACCTATTGGTAGATGTGTTTTGGAATAATTAATTAAAATTATGTGAATGTCTTAAAGTTAAAACAATGCAAAATAATAATTTCATTGTTCGGTATAGGTCAAGCAAATAGCACAATCCATGATAGCAAAGCAATTTAATAAAGTCGCAAGCAAAAAAAAACAATGTTGTTTAACAGATGAATAAAACGTTTAACAGATGTAATAAATTAGAATCGATTCTAGCAGATTCTCTGGAGAGTGATGTTGCCAGAGTAAGATCCAATCATTACCAATTTATTTTTCTTTCTTTCTTAACTTCTATAAATACTGAACAACTTTGGATTGATCCGCTGTTGTTGTAATTCAAGATAAAACAAAAACGGATAACATTTCTTCCGTTTGTTATACTTTTCTTTTTTCTCAACTTTCAATCACAGTTAAGTAGCCTTTCCCCTCGTAAATATAACAGATTGCGATTCCATAGAGCTCCCTAACAGACTTCCTGCAAATAAGTATCGCGGTAAAAAACGTAGCAAACAGAAATGAGCCCCGTTGTTCCCATAACCAATTCAAATTTTCACGATCAGAATATTTATATTTGTTCCTTGTATTCAATTTGTTTAGAAAAATAAAATAGAATCAATATACGACGTTCGGTTCTAAACGTATACCAAAGCACGGACAGATGAATTCTCAAAAATAAAAGGAGCACTTGGAATCGGGGCCCAGCCGAACTGTGTTAACCACAGGCGCGATAAAGAAGGCAATTTCCTAAATAGGGCTTGTGAGGATTTCCCTAATGTTGGACCAAAAATGGATTGCTACTCGCCAGGGATATACCTTTCCTACACAAGTTTCACTAGCCAGCGAGGCAAAAATGTGGACGAGGACGTATTTTTACTGCGAAGAAAAAAGATTATGATTTTGACCGGTATGTATGTATGTTTGTTCATCTGTTCCCTCCTATCTTCTAAACCACTCATCACAATTTGACAAATGAGGTATCGTTGGAAGCCTCTTGATCGTCCGCTGGCTATGTGACGTTAAAATGGCGCCCTCTAAAGGACATAAAGTAAGAAACTTAAAAAAAAATTGTTTATTCTTACCATGTTGGGTATCAAATGAAAGGGTTTAATGAGCACATTTCAAAAATATATATATTATAACATCAAAATAATTTAAAAAAATAAAGTAATAAAAACTAAAACCTTAGACTTAAAAGGTATAAACCAGACACCACAGACAGATAAATTAAAAATCCGGAGTCACACGTAATCTGTTCGATTTATGCCTTAACACGTTATAAATGTGGACGAGGACGTATTTTAACTTTGAAGGATGTAATACTGAAAGTCGTATCGCGTGAATGAGCACCTCTTCCTTTATGTCCTGCCACTTTCAACTACTTTAGCGACGCGTTCGCTCAGCGGGTAGTTCGTTTCTCCTATAGTTTAGTCTGAAGAGTCTCGATGTAGCTTTTAGGAATCTTTTTAAGTACCAATTGTTTGCGTTACGCTGGAATACCCTGAATTTCCTTCATTAATTTTATAATGAGTTTTGAATACAGAAAATACGTAAAGCTAAAGAGAAAACCCTCGCTCCACTTCTCAACACTAATTCGCTATTGTTTTTGCTATCATTGTTTCTGTCATAAATTGGATTTGCTCAGATTTTTGCGGCGACGTTCTTCCATATCTATGTATTTTTCTTGTTTCGCTGAATCCGGAGCAATATGCTACTTTGAATGTAATCTTGTAATCTAATCTGCAGGGCAAAACATGAGGATGAGCTTATACAAAAGAAATATTTTCGCCTGGACCTCGCAGACAAATATAATTAAATTCTCTGAATGTATTGGGACTAAAGTTGGAGAAGCGCCTGACCGAGACACAAAAGCAATTTGTGTCGTCAATTACATAGAACTTTATTGAAGAATTTGGGGCACTTAGTGCCTTAATATATTACACAAAACTAACCGAAACATTTTGTAAGAAAATTATGTACCCACTCATGTTCTCTTAAGACGTTATTGTTTTTTTTTTAAAGGTTAGACAGTAAAACTCAATATTGTTTCAGCATCTTTTCTATGTAAAAGTAAATACCTTCCTCCCATGCAAATTGGTTGATAAGAATAGGCAGCGCTCTTATTTTTAGAGGTCAAAAAGGCGACGGAAGATTCGATAAATTGGCAGCTATGACCAGAAGGCAACGTCCTGAATTTTAATTCTGATTAAGAAATTTTATGATTACATTTTTACAAAGTCAACCTAGTAGTATCTCACAACATCTCAATGATTGACTATTTCATTTCAATGTTAAATATGTACCTACCTATACCAACATAGTAATTACGAAGTACATTAATAAGCAGCTGAAAGCTATTGAAATATTAAACGCAAAATTGGGCATACATTATCGTTACCTGTGGTTATCACTCAGGTTTTAGTGCATTTAATGAAAACTAATTATAGTTTTCATTAAACCAACTCCACAAAAAAAAGGTTTCATTTCTAGATAGGTAGGTACCGTATCTCGTCAACTGGGCAATCTGAGAACAAGTTTTTTTTAATAATAATAAAATGGCGGTCCAGATTAAATAAGATGAAACAAAACTAATTTACAAGTAGGTAGAACAATCCCAAGCCGAATCCACTCCGCCATCAGTAGGAACTGGTCATCTCTTAGCTGCCACGGCTTATTTAAATTTCTGAATACTTTTGGTTTTTTTATCTTTTATTTACGGACGCTTTTAACGGGCCCGTCTTTCTACATTGTACTCACATGTACAATTTAAATATGAATGATGTAACCAATATATTTTAACAATATTCTGATTTAAAAGAGTGTCCGTGGAGTTTCTTGCCCGTTGTAACTGGTAGTGTCCGTGGGCTTCATCTTTCTGACTGACCGACCCCTTGACAATTGAAAAGTGCCTGTAATTGGTTTATTTGAAATAAATGCTTTGAGTTTGAGTTTGACTCAGCCTTCATACACCTACATACAGAATGTATTCAACAGTCCAAAAACACAGCCACCTCATTTACTTCTAAAAATACATGAAATATTTTCATCCAAAATTTTCCATTTGAGGTAAAGTCGAAGGTACACGGTACCCTTAAAAGGATGTATCTTTTGTAAGGCATTCGTCTCAAAGCGGTGTGTATCGCTAGAGAGGCACGTTCAATTGGATTGAAACCTCGCGTCGACTACAGAAAGTGGTGTTGGCCAAAGGGTCCTAATAGCATTTTTGTAGTGGAGGCCTGTAGGGCGCGCTACAGAAAAATTGTTTCGCAGATAGAAAGCTATTTATCTTTGATTACTATTTTGTTGATTAAATCTATCGTATAGCGACAATTTGGACCCACCCTTATCCTGAAGGCCTTCTGAAAGTCAATTATACGAAAATCCCTTTATTTTAGGTAAAACCCTTACTTCGGAGCCTTTCCAAGAAACACGATACTGAATAATAATCCATTTATTATGTCGTTATTTATTACTCAATGAAAGGATACGGAAATTGTTATACAAAATTTCTATTAGTCAATTGACAGGTACCTATGTAAGTATGTCCTTTAACATCAAATTCATCAAGCATTTCATTTGGATCATTACCAAACTTTTGTTTAACAAGTTTTTTTTAGTTCACGCTTTAAATCGTACGCCATCGCGTCCGTACCATAATATTGTAAATTAAGATTTACATAACCAAAAACTTCTGAAAACACAATTACAGAAGTTTTAACATAGAGCCTGTAACCGTAGTAGGTAATCACATTTGTCGGGGAAGTTGCTAGAGAAAATTTTCTTCGGTGCTTGTAACAAGGTTCAGCCCTTACCATTTTCCACCCCCTGTTGACAGAGTCGAGACGACTTAGACTTGAAAATACAAGAATAAAGCTCAATCTTTCAAGACGTTCAATGTGTATCTGTCGGTTTTCGATTCGATAAATGTCTTTGAAGTGGCGAGGCTATAGTGGAGAGATCTTTAAAAATAAAGGATCTGGCGGAGCTTAATGTGGGTTAAATTGAACCCTTTCTAACTCATGCTTGAATAAAGTACAAAATCCTTTAAACTACAGTAAAGGTTATTATGATTTAAATTATTATTAATAATTCTTTATATTAATAAGCTTCCCAGCACAAATAAATTTGAAGGAATTACTACTTAGATAGTAAGTACTTCACCGGTACCAAGTTTCAAAACTGTGTGGGTAGACAGAATAATTTAATAAGAACGAGTTCTGAATTAATTTATTTTGATAATCCAAAGCCTTATTACGTTGGTACTAGACTTAAATAAACAACTAGGTACATATCTTCCTGGAAATGAAGATGCTTTAATAAGTTATTGGGAAGGATCTACTGTGTTAGTACCAACATTCTGTGGAAACCTGATTTCTGACTTCAAATAACGAGGTTCGACGGAGGTCGCTCTATATAACACTATAATTTTCATTTACTATCTGGTGAAGAAACCCAATACCGGGAAAAGAAAACCTATGGGCATTTTGTAGAGTACTGTAAGGAAAACATAAAATACAAAAATAATGCCATATACCAAGTTATCCAGCGATAATTTAAAGGCATAGAACACCCACCCAGTGGAACTATATATTACAAAGCTATCAGTGAATTGCATTGAGACCGAATCATTTATTCACCGAGTCAGACCGAATGCTGAGAATTGATCTGAGAAATGGAGGCGTGTGCAAAATCTAGCAATTTGCTTGTAAGGATCTCATCTAAATACTATTGACTATGCAGAATTGCATTGTATTTAGGTTATAAGTATGAACATAATGACAAAATTATGACGTAACGAACTGACAAGGATAGGTAAAAATAAGAAAATTACCAAATAATTTTACAATAGATCATACTTATTTCAACATTCCTTATTTAAGAACCATGAATTATGGAATCAAAACCATTAATGCTAAGATCAAATTCAATTCAACAACACTACGCAATGTAATTAATTGAAATCAAAGTTTAAACTCGCTCACCAAGTCCGTAAAAGTCCTTCAAAGTTTCGGAGATCATTTTACTTACCAGGAGGTACTTTACCTGGACACAAAGTGAAGTGAAAGGTCTTGTAAACAAAACTGACAACGGCCAAGCAGACGGAAACCTACGCCAGGTCACGAATGAATACCCAAAGGGAAAATGTAGCTCGAAAGGTCTGAACAAAGAGTTTGGTAGATTATTCGTTACACAATTGTCCCACAAAAAAAACAGGAACGTGAATTGAAATTGTAAATTTCTGGTTCAACCTTTGGCTGGCTGTGGCATGTTAAATAGTGTTTGAGCCCTGTTTGAAATAAAAAAGTGTATTGTTTCTAAATACAATACTTTATACCTAATTACATTTTACATAACAAGTATTTATTTAATTATTACAGCATGGAAGACTTACAGCTAAAAAAAAACAACAAAAAAAGGAAAGAATATTCAACAGAAAGCCAATTCCAAGTCTTCGCGTTTAGCCTTAAAATAGAATTTGTGTTGTGAACATACAAGCAGTAACATATTATTACTTTATATTTAATACATTGATAAAACGATTTATTTATTTTACATTTATAATGACATGTTTGTTAATTTAATAACAGTTTATAGGACAAATAATGAATATAATAATTAGACACAGCTGTATTTTTTATTTGGGCAAATTATAAAATACCTACTCGTCAGTTTCACCTATTTGAATTGAGTAATTGGACGAATTAACAATAATATTTATCGTTTGCATCTACACAATTAGTTAATACTCATAAGATTAGACAACAATTAGCGGTGTATCTACTTGTATCTTACTAAGTTCGTCGATAGATTTCCAGCCTGCAAATCCATCGACTAACTTAGTCATATACTTAGAAGTACGTACAATCTTTCGTACGTACAACTATCGGATCTCACTTCCGGACGAAAAGTAGCGAAACATTCGATGTTATCCTTATCCTCCAAGACAACAAAAGAAAAATATATCACATAAACTACTTTCCGAAATAATCTAACTTATAAAAAACCGTAACAAAACCATAACACCAGCACAATCCGCAGCTTCCGTGTAAACAAAAACTTCTCTACATTAAATATCTATACGCAAGTTTATGCAGTAACTTTATTTCCTTTGGGTTGCCATACATGCCCCAAAAACCCTCCGCTTCAGACGGAAGTCTCGATAATGTGATATGCGAAGCTCAAATACGCCTACCCTCTGTGCTTAAGGTTAAATATACTTTTGCTTTGTACAACCCCTGACTTGTTTTGATGTTTGCTTAATGTTTTCTATTTGTGGTAAACAACGGGAATAATAGTTTGAGCCACGTCAAAATGTTGGTAAGCACCTTTTTTCTGGGTATTTCACGATCAAAGCTTTTTAGTTTTTGCATTATGTGACATACGTTTTATTAAAATTGTAAAAATACTCTGAGCATGTCTTCAACATAAATGAACTTATATTCATTCCTTTATGTATATCTTTAAGACACATTTACGCGTCAATGTTTGTTTACTTTCAGTAATACCTAACAACTTTCAGTCATGCAAATTCAAGTTAGCATAAAATGGCACCGTAAACTATGTATCAGAATGCTGAAAAGCACAAAACGGATGCTTTTTATTCAACTTCAAAGTTTCGAGTTGGAATCGGAATTTCATGATACCCGTTGCCTATATCCAAGTTTTTATCGTACCATAGAAAAGTATTCTATTACTCGAATGGAGCTTCATTCGAATGCATGCAGTTTCGTCGTCGGTGTAACGTAATATGCAACGTCGTCGCGTCGTCGATATTCACTGTTTCACCTGCTTTCCCATTCAGGACGACGAGCGCCCGATGCTGATACGATACTCAACTACATTTCCTACTGCTTGCTGAAGACACAGTAATGTGTGGTTAGATGCTACCGAACCTCACTAGCATATTAAACAGGGAATAGCGCACAGTACTTTCCGATAAAAGTTATTCGATTATAATAATAAAATTCAATATGAGTATTACGTTGCTAACAGCACGTTTTTCGTAATGTACAGCTTCGGGCAGAAGTGCCCCAAGCCTTACAAACGGCCTTTGTGTTACGCTTTATCAATATTCTCTGCACATAATTCCCCTTTCTAGATTCCTCGGCTTTCACACAAAATATCGATGGTCAGTGACCTGCACATTCAAGTTTTGTTTATAAAAACCTGAATTCTCACCACTCGACCCAAAAAATATTGTAAACATAAATATTTCTTCATACAAACGGTAATGAGTCGGTGGAGAGTAAATTTTTCAGAAAAGCGTTTGGCGTTGAAGAGGGAAAACGGCTGCGTAATTACTAATAAGAATTGGAGTAACTTCAAATTTCTTTTTTTGCAGAAACAGGCTTTACTTCGAAACAAGTTTGTTTTAGAATTTATTTACACTTACAAAATGTAAGTAAACAACGACTATTTTCTTTATTTTCTAATTCTTATAATCCTTTCGTATCTTACAGCTTATGAGGATTAAATCTCTATTAATAAACATTCATAATATGTGATATTAAAGTGATACCAAACAAAATCCTACATAATACATCAAGTGCTGCAGAAAACTTCTAAATCTGTTTGCTAAACCCAGAAACGTTCTCAGTTCTAACCCAACGCCTAACAAGAACTCTATATTACGTACAAGTCTAAGCTGTACGTTCAAGACGGCGTGGTTGGCTAGCAAGTTTGTTCATCAACAAACTACTATTTCATAATACGGCAACAGACTGGCTGACTACACAAATATAGCCGAGGAACAAGGAGTGAAAATGGCTACTTACATTCCATCCATTTCATCTGAACTTCCGAAAGTTAATAAGGTACACCTGGCTTAGTTAAACTGAGTCTACACCCTATTGTTGGGGTGTTATGTAAATGAGGATTTCGTTGTGATTTACGAGAGTTTTTTTCCAAGTAACCCTGGTACCTTTATGTTTATTCCGTGTGAGATACATTTGATTTACTGATGGTAGTGGATAAAAGAATGACCGACATAGAAAGGGATAGTTTGAATTGTCATGCTTTTCATCCTCATCAGCCTATAGCAGTCCAAAGCTGAACATAGGCCTCTCCAATTACACGCCATTCAGCTAGATTCTCGGCAACTCATCCAGCTGTTACCAGTCATTCTACGAAGATCGTCACCCCTCATGGCCTGAGGACGTCCTACCTTACGTTTGCCGATTCGCGGTCTGCACTCAAGAACACCTTTATGAATGATTAATTTGGGATTAATTTCACAATCCTTAATAAAAACTAAGAAATTTGTTCAAGTCTGAAACTAGTCGTGCAAATCAGAAATTAGCTTATTCAGCCTATAATATTCCCACTGCTGGGACACAGGCCTCCTCTCGGTGAGAGGGTGTGGGCCGTAATCCACCACGCGAACCCAGTGCGGGTTGGTAGACGTCACATGTCTTCGAATTTATGATTCTAGGACAAGCCGGTATCGTCACGATGTTTTCCTTTACCGTTTTGAGAGCAGTCGTGATGAAAATTCATACACAAAGTAAAGCGCCTGTATGGGTTCGAACCTACGACCTACAACTCGTAAATCGCGGCCGTTTCTACAGGTGACCCTGTAGAAACGGCCGCGATTGCATATCCCAGAAATTAACACGTAAAAAGATTTATTACAAAAGAACGTTAAAACCTGGTTAACTATCATAGTACGGTTAATTTGCACACACGTGCTGACTGCTAGACTTTGTGGGATACATACATTAAATAAAAGCTCACTTCACAAATGCTCCATAAAATTCGCTTTGACGCTTCAGCACCGTTAATTAAAGAACAAACAATATTGCAGCGCTTTTGAAAGCTGCTTTAATATTTCGGCGAATAATGAATAGCTGTGATACTCGGCGTTAATTGAAAGCATATTTGATATACTGGCTCGATATGAAAATAAAAAACGGAAATATGAGATATAATTTTCATGAATGCCAGTGTTATCTAATATAGGCTGTGAAAATGGCTCATATTTATGTGAAAATTGAATTAATAAATACAATGGAGGTCGTGAACATGGAGACCGTTATTATGAACTATTTGGATGATAGCTTTTATTACATTCCAAAAAAATATAATAGGTACGGAATTATGGGTACGTTCTGTTTATAGATTAACAATGTTATTAGATGGGATCCAAATCTGAATGGCCATGCAACATGGTGCCTACCAAACCGAAGGATTCACAAGATTGTAACAGATTCTTATATTTTAGCCTTTCATAAATAACAAATGAAACACATATTGATATTTCCGAAATAATTTTAAACGATCAACAAAAAGCAATACATTTTCATCAAGATAATTCAGTTTGTAGAAGTCAGCTGCTCTCTGCTCGTTACCAAGCTCACCGCGCATAATCTAATACTCTCGCGTAGTATGAGGTGTTGATCGCAAGTTTATTACAAGTCGACGCAAGACTGGGATACACGTAGCGTATAAACAATACACTTTGCTAAAGAAAATGATAATTTTTGATGAACCAACCGATGTATTGCCATACATCGGTCGGTAAGTCTGCTTCTTTCTGCTACACATAGTACTGTATCTACGTGTAGTAATGTAATGTTAGTGTAATCCAATACGAGAGAATTCGGTGTGAAATCTTGAATTTAACTAGCACCAGACAAACTGACCTATGTGATATTTACGAAAAGAACAAATACAGATTTATATTTATAATCATTATCGTAAATTGAAACGATAATCAAACTTTTAGAAAAAATACAGCTCTTCTTCATTGTTATTACAATTTATTCCACAAACGAGAACTATCACCTGAACATTTGTTGTTCAGGTGATAATTTAGGATAACGCGATTGTCTAAAATTTTACGATTTATTGGTTATATTCATGCATACATGCATAAACATTCACTTTACATACACACAAATACTGAAGCCCAAAGAGCATTAAAAGATATCTGAATAAATAAAATTATGAAATCAATAAAAAACTTCACGAAGAAGGAAACTTTTAATCCATCTGCTTCGAGAGAAACTATTAGTATAACTCGATTTTCTCTAATGAAATCCTTCAATACGATCAGCCTGATCATAATATCTTGCCTTTTTTTGTTTCCCTTACTGGTGGTGTTATATCATTATTTTATTTATATTCATTTGTTTCTAATATTCTGTACCTTGAACATAGAAGGCGACCCCAACATAGTTGGGAAAAGGCTAGGCAGATTTTTTGAGTTACCTTGAACATCTTCCTAATCAAAAATGTCTCTCGTTCTGCATGCTTTGTTTTGCGCATAAGAAATGCTCTTCTTTTATGATCTATATAAATAAAAATACCTATAATTAATCTGCGCAATTTTTTCTCATCCTCATACTAAAAGTATGTAAGTGCTCCCGTTTTTAATATGCGGATGTCGGACATGTAAACACATCTATATTCGGAGCGTAACCTCAACATTGATCTTCTTTCTTACGACTATTGCTATTACTTACCATTACTCTTCCAATGGATATCATCGGTAAACTGTACCCATATCGCTTGCAGAGGACCGATTTTGATACAACCAGAATTTTATAGTAAGTCAGTTACAGTGAGTAAGCCTTAAAGGTGGACAATGTTCGAATCATTCACGAGATCCGAGATCCTGAGTCACCTTTTGTGACCCCTATGGGAAATTATGTGATGGTGTTTTCCAAGTCAAGTCACATAACAATTAGAATGGCATACATCTTGGGATTCCAATCTCGCGACGAGAGGGTGAATATCAAAATATATAATGCAGTATATTACTATATAAACACTGAACACGTTATTGGATTGAGATGGAAAGATTGTCGCGTGATGTAGGTTGGCATAACATGATAGATGATCCAAATCCTTTTTCAGAATGGAATATCGTCTACGGTCAATATTGGTTTTAAAAACGGCTGCGTCTGTGTGTTCTGGGCTTTGTGACTCTTTTTAGATGGTAATCGATTCAAGATGGTGTTGTTGTAGAAGTCAATCGATATTTTTGGTATGAAGCAGTTGTAGATTTTGTTATTCAATCATTGTTGAAAATATAAGCGGATCTGTCTGAACCGAACAACATTTTCGGTTCAATTGTTTTTACAAAATTCAAGTGCATACGTAACAAAGTAACAAATAAAATAAAAGACCTTCTCTCAAGCCCTAAAATAATTAAGTAAACGTAAATGTTCGAGTAGGCACTTTTATACGATATAAAAAAACCTTAAGATAAAAACCGTTCGCCCGAAATTTGATTGTACTTATTACATAAGTGCGTTAGTGGAAGTAAGAGGCAAGGTGCTCTTAGCAAATAATTTAATTAGCCCATAATAGGGAAACCCTGCGGTGATATTATTCTACTATACGTATTCTCTCCTAGTATACGTATTCTCTCAGATATATTTATATTCTTAAGAGAGAATGATTCAGTGCCGCAGCCACTGTTTGTTTAGGGTGGCTGCTCACTTTTTTAAATATGAACAACTGTATTCAAAAATCCAATTGGGGGTGCTTTATTCTATCGTGCTACTTTGGGAATTTTATCTCAATTATTTTTTAAATATTAGTATGCAATTATTATATCGTCATTTTCTTTACGAATTCAGCCTAGTACATTGTTTTTAAATTATAATGATTCGTTGATTGATTTGGTTTTCGAATAACTGCCTAATACCTAAGCTTTCGTTTAATTCTTTTGAACGGAAAATATATTGTCCAAGTTTTAAACGTTTAGATGCGGTGTCATCGTCAACCATTATTTTAACAAGCAAAAGTAAATGTACTCTCATCAAGATACAAATGGCCGTGTTTATGAGACGTTCATGACCAGAATTTTGTGCGAATGTTCTTCAGAAGAGAAGACGGGTCGTCCTGACCCAGGCCTTGTAAACCGAAACTTGCGAACTTCGCTCATAAAACTCAAATTGAAGGCTAAAAAAGTCTTACAAGAAAGGTCGATTTCGGCTGAAACCTTAGATAATACGGTGGAGATGAAAATTCGCCAAATTCTGGGAAACTAAACTACACTTTTATGTCGGACCCTCATGTATTGAAAACATAAGTAGAACGAATGGAACCAAATCGAGGTAATGATTTTAGAAGATTGCGTACTTAGGTGCTTGGTAAAAAGGTAGGGACCGTGATTCGAATATATCTGACTTCGGGTTTCGTAATCGTAAGGAGCTTTATCAAGAGAACTCAGAATTTTAGTTTCAGAAACCGTATAAACACTGATCAAGGGATTTCTTTAAATCTTTGAAGCATATTTTTGTTGCTTACAGTTTTTTTTTTATCTCACGTAGCGACACGCACTTTAGTTGTGGTAACCAAGTGTACAAACACGCTGTGAGTGTGTGCGTGAAGAAGCAGCTGATAACACACGCACACGCACACTTACCACTTCGACATTGTTTCGGACGATACCGAGAGCTCCTGCGCTTACACACACATTCACAGCGTGTTTGTAAACTTAGTAAAGTGCGCGTCGCTTCGTGAGATAAAAATATTATACTTACTCGTTTCTTTAAAAAAATAGTAATTTACAACAAATACTGTACAAACATGTGAGTACCTAACGAGAACTGCAATGTTCATATTAATTGCAAATAATGATATTTGACGGTTCGGTATCATGAGAGTGCCATAAAGAATAAAGAGCTATTTTTATTTTCATGTTTCTAGTTTGATCACGAGAATGGTAGAATACTTATAGGATATCGAATCGTGCTCGTTATAGGATACATTGATAACAAAATATTCTGTAAAAAAGTCACACTCTTATATTTTATACTTCGATAACTGTCAAAAACCAACAGTTACCAGCCAAGAAAAAACTACATTACGTACCTTTTTAACGCCAAATACACGATTATCTTTACAAAAATGGATATCAAGTGGAAATTCAGTTGAGAATTTAATGGAAACTGATAAAAAGGCAAAATCTAGTGCTTACATAAAACCCCCGATAGATGCATTGCAAGTTTAATTCAACAGGGATGTAGTGACCGGAGCTAATGGAAGCACTCAGCGAGACACGGCAGTTGACAGGAATCAGAATGAAAACGTACTGCTGGCGGGCTCACTTCAAATCACATAACTGCTGTACCCCACAAAGGCTATTCAGAAGTAGGTATTTGCTTCTAGTAATCTATGGAGGTGATTAGTGATGGCAACGATAAGAGGCTTTCAGATGTATATGATCATGATTATGTGCAGTGGTGTGGAAGCTGCAGATACTAATTATATTAGATCAAGGTTGTGAGTGGAATATGTTAATGTTCCTACTTGAGACATCACTATCACAGTGCAGCGTTCACCCTGTAGCTATATGGATACGACGCTCTTATCTTATTAGGTTCTAGAATTCTCCCTGAGATGGGTGAAGAACTTTTGTGCACTTATGTTGAGTTCCCCTAAGTGACGTTTTAATGTTTATGGTACTGTGTGATACTCTTAGTTTTCAAGTTTCATAAACAACAAAGTACTTATTTCTTGTCAAATTCGCAAGACCTTTTTTAGAAACTTTTTCAATAAAAAGGCTAAATTACGTCCTACAATATCATCCCCCTTCCCCTTATTACCTGTGTTTACAAAGAACCGTTGATTTGAAGGGCACGCGTTTAATCTAATCTTCATATCTACGTCGCTCAACCAGATACCTTTCAGGGTATGAAGCCGGCGAAATTATGACAAAAATAAACTTTCTACGCATACAAAATGTGACGAGCGCTTCTTCTGTACATAAAGGGACCTCACGGATTTGTATGAAATTTGGCACATTGGTAGACCTTGACCTGGAGAAGGACATAGGCTACTTTTCATCCTGAATCGCAGACGAAATCGCGGGCAACAGCTAGTAATCTATATAAATATACATGAAATCCTGTTCGTTAGTAAGCGCATCACTTCAGAAAGGCTGGACCGATTTGGAAATTTTCTTCCATTTTAAAATGTTCCTTATAGTTCGAACTAGGTTTCCAGGGATAAAAAAAAATTAAAAGGTCCCGATAAAAAAAAAAATGGGTAAAACTGAACGTCTTTTTACTATGGGATTTTTGTATGAAGTACTTAGGTATCGAAATTTGGACAGGACGTCTGTCGGGTCAGCTAGTATGCGATAAAAATAAGTACACTACTATTTTTATAAATTATGTCATTCAGACATGGGTTTAAAAATAATATCATCAGTCACTACTGAATCTTGCTCTCCCGTGTGCAAACGACCCAACCAGCGCTGTAATAACATTCATAGCATGCAAGCTTTAGGTACCCATTAAAACTGTGAAATACTCAATATTACTTGCTAGTGACTGCTCATCAATAACTACGTGTCCAAAAATAATGTCGAATTTTAAAAACATTTAAATTCAAATGTTGCCAAGAGTTTTCTAAACCGTAGATGTACCAGCACATCCCATTACAGGAATTGATTGACACTTCGTTTAGCGAGACCCGCGTCAACCGTTTAAGTCAAAATTACCAAAACTTTTATGACAAACGAAGTCTGTTTCTACAGCGGATATAAAGTCTCTTCATTCTTATCATGTTTAAATATGACAATCGTTTATTTCAAAGACCCTTGAATACCTTTCACAAAGTTTACGTATTTTTTGTTTGTCTTAAAAGTTGGTGAAACAAAAAGCCTGTCTACATTGTTTTTCTTTGAAATTGCCGTTTGTCTCGCTTGTGGTTATGGATTAATCGCCATTTTCACTCGAGTTTTAAATCCACTTTTGTTTAAATTACGAATTTCTCAACTTGAAAGCCACCTCAAAAGAAACGGAACCGACGATAATCAATTTTAATAGACAGCGCTAACGGATTATTCTAGGTGTCTGCGTCTAAAACAATTCTTCAACTGTTTGCGGATGCAGCGAAAACTTTAGTCATTTTAAAATCTGAAAGCGCTTAAAGCGATTCAATCATACTTTCCTTCCGGAGCGACTGGCGTCACGTATTCTTGTATAACCTTTGAACTTATCTTTTATGAGGACCATTTCCCGAAGCCAAAAGATACTTCAATGAGATTAGTTTAATGAAACCGTACGTCGAATGTAGTGCATGCGGCTGGCAGTTGAATTAGCATGCAATTTTCCATATTTTGAACACATTTAGTCCTGTTACCTACAGCTGTAGCTTTTCTGTTTAGATAGGCGAATGATTTGATGCACAGCATATTTTATTTATAAGTACAATTGAAAATGAAGTGTGTATTTTTTAGTGAATACTTTTTTTATAAACAATTTGTGGATCTGTGCAGATATTTTTTTGGCATAATGATGTAGATGGTTAAGCCATAGCTTCGTAGTATGTATTTCTAGGTATGGTTATATGTATGTTGTATGGTTATATAGGTACCTCTAAAAACAGTGTGCGGCAGTTCCTCCCTAACAGTGACATATTCCACTGTTCCCGACGTCTGTATTTTTATGTTGCAGCGTCCTGATGGCACGATACTCCATTTTTGTCACCCTCACCACGGCTGAAGTGGATTTTAAGTGGCGTGCAGCAAACCATCCGTTTTTATGCTGAAAATATTTTTCGACTTTTCAAACAGTATTCGCATTTTTCGAATTTGTTACTGAGAGGTATCATGACAAACTCACAGGATCTATTTTATGTTTATTTAAACTCTTTGGAAAATTTCTAATAAATTATATAAATGAAAACCCCCTCACCTTAAAGGTCAAACTCCTGCCAATATCTACGCCAAATAAAATAAAAAAGAATCAAATTATTCTGCCCAAACATTTGGAAGTGGATCACATTATTTTTACAATATTACCAAAGATTTAATCCAAATCGTTCGTACAAAAGAGGCACAAGAACGTGGAAAGAAATTGGAAAGTTTCCTTACGTCTCTCGCACTCATACATAATACATACAATTCTTAAACGTAAAAACTTAGGTAAGTACCGGAGGTAGTAGATGTACTTTGAAGGCAGTTTATTGATATATAGATATACTTAAGAAAACCGCGACTCCGCCTGAGGTAAAAATTTTGAGTTTTGTGGTAGGTGTTGTAAAACAGGTCAAAACATGTTTGAAAACAAACTTTGGGTACATTGGATTGTTTAAAAATAGTTGCATGTGAGAAACTGACGAAGTCTATGCAATTGAAGAAGGACAACACAAAAAAAAAGAATGTTTATATCTTGATGTTAAATAAATAGGTAGGTAGGTGCATAATAAGTCTGTAAAGCCGAATCGGCCCCTAAGATCTCAAGCTTAACTTTTTACACCTTGTATAATTTCGGCATTACGTTAAGAGGCTACGGTTTTGCTACTTTGTCATTCGATTATGTGAGCATTACCGTTGCTTTTTGCCTACAGTCTGGCCGTCGAAAGAACGCGTTCTTGAAACCTGTCAGTTGGAAAAATTCTAGTTTTAATAAAGATAAAATTCGCAAAACACAAATTCGTTGAAACTGACAGGTCTGTCAAGAACGCATTCTCTGGGCGGCTTGACTATATTGTACCTACATAATAATTAGAGAGCAAACAGAATGCACTGTCACAGTATAAATGTGAGTACGTAAGTACATAATATTGGGTCCCCACCTATGAAATTCGCGTTTTTTTTCACAAATAGAGAACCTCGTCACTTCTATTATTTAACATATTCATCAATTGCTTGGTATTATATCGAATAATGACCATCATAGACAACTACCAATAGTAAAAAAACCTTATTACTTACAGTTTTCTAAACATAAAAAATACCTTAAAAATTACTCATCATTTTGTTAGCAGAAATGACCACTATTTTTTTTTTTAACTTGGCTATCACTTATTTTTGTCGCTTTATCTAAGAGGCATACGTTATCTTAGGTTTTAAACATTAGTCCGTATAAGTTTTCAAACAATAGTGTTCATGGTTGTTAAATAAATTTAAAAAATGTTAGTTTGAATAATGCAACTTGTTTAAAATTCCCCATAGATAAAACCGATTTCATAGGTGGGGACCTAATATTATATCTACTAGGTACCTACTCTATATAAAAACACAACGATTTCTTTTATTTGTGTCGTACACGTCACCACGCAATAGTATTTCTGGATAAATAGTAGCCGTTCAATTTAATTCAAGGGTCACTAGATCGCCGCGTGACATAGGCTCCACTCAGACTGGCAACTTTATGAAAACTACGTAGGCACAAAAACTGTTCAAAGAAACTCAATACTCAATATTTTTATTGCTTTACCATAAAATAAATCAAATAAAAACATTTATTTGACACTTAAAATACATGTTACCATAATGTGTACTCAGGTGGTAACTATAGTATAATTTAGATCATTATATACTATGAACCCTGTACCACAGCAAAAGGGTAGGAGAGAGGAAGCTCTGTTTTAGGAGATCATTAAGTTGTTATTGTGGGAACAAGTTTTAACTTACATAATTATAATCAAAGTCAGGAGATAGCGAAATAAGATACTAACATTTCGCTTATCTATTATTTATGTAGGTACTTATCTGCAAAATGTACTTAAATATTTTAGATTATTTTTATATACCAGTAATTGTATAAACGTAGGTAAACTAATAAGAATTGTCAATTGTTTAGAAAATCATTTTTTTAATCCTTTCTTTATCATTAGATATATCACATCTGAAAAGTTTCGCTAGTGAATTCACTTTGATCCTGTATATTATCACAAATTCTACCATTATTTCACCTGAAAGGCGTCGTACCTTCTATTAGTACAACAACACGTAGGTATCAAAACTGTCTATCACTCACCGCCCACGCTGCGTCTCCGTAATGTGTACCACAAATACGCCTTAAGAGAGTAATTATATCTACATTCGGTATTTAGAATCCATACGAAACAGAAAATATGTCTATTTGTACTGACAGAGATCGATAGAGAAGTACATACTTCTTTTAAATTCAAGTTTGAGTTCACGATATCAAATGGTTAAACCGATTGCACGGTTGGTTGCTACGACGTAGCAGTCGTTTGCTACGTCACGTAGCAGCACTGGATGACGCATTGGTAAAAAAAAAGATATTCTATTTAGCCCGTCAGTCAGATAAGAAAAAGATGAGACACGTATTTTTGTTATATCATATGAATAAATAATGACTTAGATAAAGAGTTGGCTCGCTACGTCTTAACTTAGTATAAAATCTATATAGGCGTGAGTGACGTCACGCTACATTTTATTATTACGTAAAATAAAGAAAAATACGTGTCCAATAAAATATTTTTTAGTAATCTACCTGAAGAACAAAAATAAATTTTGTCGTCATCTCTATTCTAATTGTTAAAGATAAATGTTATCGGTAGTAACTGTTATTAGTTATACTATATAATCAAAGTAATGATGGCAGTCGTGATGTCGTCTACAACATCACGCCTGCTACGCCGTAGCAAAAGTGGATTGTGGCTACACATGCGCCACTAGTAGGTACGTACGCTTTTGTAGCCAATTTTCAAATGAATTAAATCCTTGATTTGTTGAAATGGCCTTTATCGCATATGCTTAAAATCGTGGCAACAGCTTGATCACTTCAACGGCAAAGTGATCGCCAATATATCGCCCGTCTGAACTCGTTTTCCGGGCTATTTTGCACAAGTGCCCACAAAAACGACGGGTCAGCACGCGATTATCGACGCAGGGCGGACAATGCCGTGAATAATTATTCAATTTGTTACCCTTACAACGACGCTCTCAACCAGCATGTAAAGTAGGCTTTCGTTTTACTGGTGACTTTATTCTTGAAATTAAATTGTATTTGAACAATTTTATAGACACTACATCCGGTGTCAGTTAATAACAGAATGGATGCTTGATACTTTTAGCTCTTTTTCATAACCTTGTTGTTTTCTCGTGTAATTGGATTATAAATGTACCGTTCTGTACTAGCGCAATCAGGGGCAAAAAACTGAAGTAACTATTTTATTTAGTTTATTAAAAAAAAATGGTACAGTCGACCGTATATAAACATTTTTATCTTAAGCAGCTGATCTTAAACTTTTTTTTTTGAGGGTTAGAAATCATCATCAAATGACTTCTCCCGCTCTGGACGGAGCGGAAAGGCGTGTCAGACTTTTACTGACTAAAACCCACCCGTGTTCCTTCAGTTGCCTGTTGCCAAGGGTCCCGGTATCCCTTTCGGAATTTCCCGCAACCCTGGAGGCCTATGCCTACTATACCCTGGAGGCGTAGCGCTGTGTAGTAAACCAGCACAGCACTGCATCAAGCCTTCTTGTCACAGTCATGACGTGCCAGCAGCTGCCGACCATTTCTGTTTTGAACCCGTTTTGATCAGTTGTTTAGCCTAAACACCTTTTAAACATGACATTTCTCTATGGAGTTTGACATAAAACATACATTAAACACGAGTTGAACAAGTGTCTAAGTTTTTGTGGTAAGTGTTTGATTTAATTGTTTTGTTACTTGAGTTAATTATCTTTTTGTATGCACATGTTTCTGTGACAAATAAACTTATTATTTCTTTCTTTCTAATGTAGTACGAAGTTTCAATAGAATGCGGGGCCAGGTTATACTGGTTTTGTTTCCAGTGACGTGAAGGAACGTAACTACCTAATAAACGATATAACGCTATCTATTACACAATCCGCAATTAAACAAAGATGACAGACCTGTCGAGTCGACGGCGTTTAATTTCTTATTATTCAAATTCCATTAATTAATTCACTGCAGACTCGAATAGAATGCTTTTAAGTTCGGACGTCCCCTCTCTCAGGAGCAAAACGTGGAAAAAAGGCTAAAGCCTAGCGATACACCTGCTGAAAATTACGTCGTGTAATTCAGCGCAGGAATATACGCTTCGACATATTCAGTTGCTAACACACCGACGAAAATTATTCGTCATAATTTCTATACAAAATGGAAAGAAGGTTTTAAGTTCCGACCGACTGATTTTACGCTCGATACGATTTTTACGATTACTTCAGAATGCGACGTAATTTCCGCCTAATATGTTGCTGTTAATTTAAAAAAGCGTTGTTGTACGTCAGCCGAAGTTCCGTCGCGTATATTCAGTCCGTGTGTCGCTCCACCAGTTAAATGACTCAACAAGTGATTGTTTGCTATCATAGACACTAGACCTCTATGATTACCTTCCATAGAGGTCTATAGAGATTACCATATCCCTTGGGTCTGACAAACACCAACAAGATCCAGACAGATTCCCAAGTCCCAATAGCTTTGTTTGCATTGCACAGTACAATTGGAGCGATATGTTGCCACCGCAGCACTTGATAGATGTGTAATTACTCGCGCGCATATACAATGCAATCCTACGTGAAATCAGTGATATCGATACTCCGATACATTAATCAATTACAAGTGTGAAGCTAATGTTACATACAGTGCCTTTTATACGTATATCTGTAGAGCTAAACGTAACAGCTAAAAAGCTTAAAAGCTTAAAGACCGAGATTTTTCGTGATGAATCAATTATTTGAAATCTTATCCTAACTAAGCCTAATGTTAATCCTAACTTCCTTACTATTAAATGCTTTCCTAACTATTATTTTATTAAAATGTTATTTAATAATTTTTTATTAATATAAATACATTATTCATACTAATATTATAAATTCGAAAGTAACTCTGTCTGTCTATCTGTATGTTACCTTTTCACGCCTAAACCACTGAACGGATTTTGACAAAATTTGGCAAGGAGATAGATGGTATCCCGGGGAAGGACATATACATAGGCTACTTTTTATCGACATACCACGCGGGCGAAGCCGAGGGTGGAAGCTAGTAATATTATAAATGCAAAAGGGAAAAGACTTTTATTTTTGGTGTGAAAAGTCGCTTTTTACGGTACCTATTGCGCAACGTAACGCGCGCAAAACATTGTGTTTATGGATGCATGCAACGATTCAGGGCTTGTGAGGGTAATTAAAATGAAATAATAACATTTAAAAACTTGCTTTCTTTAAAACATGTCTGGAAAAGCTGGACTTTGATCTTCAATATCTCCGTAACCAGAAGTTTCCCAGGTATAGTCCAGAAGAAAAAAATGATTACAATGCCGGGAATAACAAGTAACTTTCGGCTTCGTTAAGTGTCTTTTTATATCGCTACAACTGCCAAAAACATCTCCTCCAGCATGTTATTAATACACACACCAGTTACTCACGTCATTGTCTAAATAATACAGTTCTGCGCAAACAAGGAAAAACTGGAGAATCATGACAAATGCCCAGACAAATTGTTGGTGCCGTTGAAAAAGTGAAGCCACCAAAGATTAATGAGAGCCAATAAGGAAGCCTTTGTGCGTTTGCATTTCATTAGGAGAGGTTCGATCGTCAGTGTGGCAATATTGTTGGTGAAGCGGTTCATAATACATACATTATGTACCCCTATGATGCATGCCTGTAACGTGTTCAGTTAAATGGACTGCAATTAGGAGCATATCTTCGATATAAGAGACAATACGTTGTGCTGGTTGAATTTATCAGAGTCCAAAGTTATCTCGAAGTTTGTGAAGTGTGTTGTGGATTCTTGGACTATTTCGATGATATCTCACAGTAAATTACACATCAAAATAATGTAGGTAAAGTATTAGTAGTAGTAAGCATCTTACAGTGATAAAGAACTGGCCCAAACCCGATGTTTTTCTAAAATTTCGGAATATTTTCTTAACGGCTGTCCTGTAATCTACTTAAAAAGTTGAATGAACAAAACTAAAGAAACACACCTAATAAAAACAAATTCATGTTCATTCTTTTCAACGAAAAGGACACATAAACAATGTTGATACCCAAAAGGCATAAACAGTTCGTTATTATCGAACGCTTCCCGGACCTAAGTGGATACGTTACGCTCTCGTACGATACGATACAGTATCGTACGAGGGCACGTCAATATTACGTACGGGGGAAACAGAAGTGTAAGTGGTCCCGCGAGATCAGACACTTCATACGTTCAATTGCATATGAATGAGTTTCGATGGCTCGGTAAATAAACCACTTGTATCTGTCAACAACGTTTGTGCTTTTTTTAAATTGTGTAATGTGTTGTTTGTTTTTATTGTTAGGGGATTATTATGATGTGACACACTTAGTACTTAGGTATATGACGTGCTTGTATTGGGGTCAGAATAGAGTAATTTACAACGTGCAAACTGAAACGGTATCTTTTGTCTCACGTTTCATTTTTTATGAAAATTCCTGACACATTAAAAATAACAATGTCGGCGCTGGAATCCAGCATTTTTTTTTTTTATATTTTATACTGGACTATCGACCCGCCCCTGCTTCGGACGGTTTTTACGACTTGACAAAACATCGAGATTTCTTAGTAATATGTAACTTTAATAGTAACGTATTATACACATAAACCTTCCGTAATAAATTCTCTAAACAATGGTGTAAACCTCATCAAAATCTGTTGCGTGATTTTAAAGAACAACGCGAACATATAGACAAACACGAAAAGTGACTTTAATTTATAGTATGTATAACGCTGGTGAATAGGTATATCCGATACCTATAGTACTGGCTGTAGAGCTAAATAATTATGTAATGTAGGTACGTACTGCATCTACGTTAAT
Organism: Lithophane ornitopus; assembly: GCA_948473465.1. NCBI lineage: Eukaryota > Metazoa > Arthropoda > Insecta > Lepidoptera > Noctuidae > Lithophane > Lithophane ornitopus. The sequence goes on along the minus strand of OX419622.1, from coordinate 10,270,268 downwards.
TAACAGACAGACATTAACTGCCGTATTAATTGCCACAAAGCGAATCGCTCTTCAAAACGTATCTGTATTAGCATTTTGAAACGCTATTAGGATTGCATCAATTTACAATAATTATTCAAACTCAAAGGGAACAATTTGGCTTGACTAAACTATACTACATTATTCCCAAGGGAAACTAAACATTGGCGTAGCAAACCAACAGCCGTAAATTATGTGACGAAAAATTGGCATGCTATACTTTTAAAATTATCTACAGCACATCATGCCGAATTTCCGCCGCGTAATTTAAGCAGGTGTGTCGCTACGCTTGCCGCTGTCGGTTCGTTGATGGGTGGCCATCCATTACATATTCAGAACCCTCCGTGTCTCGGAAAGCACGTCAATCCGTTGGGTCATTCGTAGATCTTTGAGAGTCGTCACGGGTATTCAGCCCAAAAGTCTGACAATCAGTCTTACCAACGGGTATCATGTTATCCAGTAACTGGGTTGTGGAGATGCTAAGATGAATTGAAAACAAATGTCGTCACTTGTATAAGGAAGTTTCATTTACACTATGGTCAATGTTATTGACACGTCAAGACGCGTTTCCTGTTTGATAGATAAATTATTATCTCTCTATAATTATGTACCTACCGCTGCTACCAGTTAACTTCATCATCATCATCAGCCTACAGCAGTCTACTGCTGGACATTGGTTTCTCCAATTGTACGCCATTCAACTCCATTCTTGGTAACTCTCAGCTAACCTGCTTCTCGGCTACCCTGCGAAGATCGTCGCTTCACGGTGCGGTGGACAAATCTTAAGTTTGCCAATTCGCGGTCTCTACTCAAGAACACGTTAAATTCGGATATGAATATTTGTAATGGCTGGATTACAAATATCCATATCCGAAGTTAACCTGACAGAATATCTAATACAACAGACACCCTAAATGTTCAAAAATAAAAGGTAGGCAGTTTGATTTTTCACATTTTTAACCCAACACTAAATTCAAGATATACCAAAAATATATGTAACTTCTAAACCTACAAAAAGTCAAAAGAAAGTTAGAAATCTATATCGGTAGACTATCTAAATAGACAAAGAAGGCTATCATTAAACTTTCATTGCCATTTGGCCGCTGTACGATTTCCTAGCAAATAAATCAACCACAAAAGAAAAGTTTTTTTTGTAAGGAAAACTTTTTCCTTCATAACGTTTCATTGGTTCACTTGTTGGATTGTACGTTGAGAGTAGTGAATACTTGTTTCAAACATTATATTTCGTGTAAAAAGCTTGTTGTACCCTGGAATCTTTTTTACTTTAAAGTTTTTAATTCTCCGGGGATTGTATTACTTACTTTATTCGAATTATCTTTATTGGCGTGTGCTAGCTGATATTATATGGCTAATAATTAGATTTATGTTTCGTGTTCCGTAATGTGAATGATTTTGCATAGTATAGAATATTTTTTTTCTAATCGAACAGACAGCTGTGCTGCTGGGGAGTTTGTCGCGCCCCTTCTTCTTCCCAGCTAAAGCACTAGGAAGTGGTGAAGGGTGGGCGTTTTGGTGGACTGTCTTATGTAATTTTGACCTTCGAAAAGTGCTGATTCTCCGCCTAGTTTGAATGAATGACTTTTGATTTTGATTTTGATTCCGGTATTGAGTAAGCTCTGACACATAATACTTGCGAGTATGTATGAACGTGGACGAAGCAACAGGAGTATGTAAAGATCGTAGCAGGTGGTGTGTTCTAGTTTCTGCTTACCTCTCATGGGAAAATACGTGAGTTTATTTATGTATGTATGTGTGTATTAATTAATTATCATATGAAGGCTTCTTGGAAACGTTACGTTACGTTTTGTAAAAGTAGGTAGGGACCGTTCAGGCGCTAGGTAAAGACAATTTAAAATTTCTAACTCTGAGAATACGGAAAAATTATAATGTTGTATTTCTGGGTTCATTACATGTTCATTTCGTTAAGAATGCTGTTTTCGTTTTTTTTTTAATAATGACCCTTTTTTAAATCATTCCAAAAAAAGTATTTCTTAATGTCATGCTGGGCTTGCGCCTCCTAAAACTGACATTAAAAATTACTTTTGACAATTGAGAATGTGATTTGCTCGTCATCTAGCGCCTAAGTGAGTAAATAACAACAATTATAAACAACCAGAAAGAAGGAAGAGACAAAGGTTTATGTTTTCTACGTCATCGGTCCATATTTAGTCGCCTGAAAGTATAACCGTAGATAGCTACTACTAACGCACCCATAATAATTAATTAATTGCAAGCCTGATTACTACAATTAATTCTTCTGTTAGCTATCTCAACGGCTCAACCCACTAGTCACCAAGCAATTTTCAGTGTTTAATTAAAGCCCTCATACATAATACTTCATCAAGACGGCTAGGCTTTAGTAGGTACAATGTGTTAAATAGCAGCTACCAAGTAAACATAAATTACGGGTACAGAATGGAGTACAAAGGGCTTACAAAAATTTGAGCTCTCTTAGAAAAGACACAACTGATTACAACTAAAGGTACAGCTGACTGGACAATAGACTGTCCCCTACTACATGGGACTTAAACATAAACTAAACATTTCGCCAGTTATGTAGTAGGGGCCTAGATACTTTCCGAAGGCATACGCCTATGTGTTTGGGTGTACTACACTTTGTCCGACCCGGGAATCTAACCCAGGACCTCATGCTCATCAGTAGCGCTTGCCACCACTAGACTAACGAGGTCAGTCATTCAGCAAACATTCCTTGCCGGAAAATTAACGAGCAATGCGATTTCAATGAGTTTCAATCCTAGCACTGAGAACTGACTAATTGAAATGTACGTAATTGGTAAATTACCTGTACCTAACCCATACCGCTCGTAAACGATACCGCAATGATAAATGAGGGCGTAACCTCACTTTAAAACGTTGTACAGTATACAAATTAACGTTTTTTTTTTTTTACAAAAACACCTGTAGGTACCCCATTTACAATATTTTGAATAAAAAGAACATGATACGAAAATTTATTTTTCTTATCTTAAATGGAAACTGACAGAATTGAAGATATGAGACAACTTAACAAAAAAACGATCAGGTTCTTAACGTATTTGCCAACTATGTTGGGGTCGGCCTCAGTCCAACCAGATGCAACGAGATACCAGTATTTTACATGGAGTGACTTGCCTATCTGTTTTCAATAGGTATGGGTACCTACTGAAAAAATAATAAAGTATACCTACATCGAATTATTATTCATTATAGCCGCTCTTTAGCAAACTATATCAGCTCGGAGTCAACGGCAGGGCTTAAGACAATACGACATTCAATCAGCCAAAACGATGATAGAAAAGTCAAAAATAAATGGGACTGACATAAGCTCCCGATAAGCTGATGTCAATCCTGTTGAATTTAGAAATTCGTTATAGAACTAAAAAAGGCTTTGAAAGCGATTTCCTTTTGTCCAGGTCTTCATAAGACGCACGAACTATGACATGTAGGTTTGGAAAATTATACTTCTTTTTACCCGACTACGGCGAAGCAAAAATGAGGGTTAAAACTAAAAAATAAAAGTTATTTAACTAAAACCCAACTACGACAAAAAGTCAACTAAAAAAGATTAAATAAGGTAATGACATCACAGACAGACAAATTAAACATCCGGAGTGACACGTAATCTGTACGATTTATGTCCCCTTACACGTGTGACTCCGGATTGATGTGTGTCTTGACCTTGTTTAATCCTTTTTAGTTGACTTTTTGTCGTTGTTGGGATTTAATTTTATAACTTTTTTTTTATTTTTTTGTCATAATTTGATGTTGTTACCCACCATGTTTGTAAGTTGTTTAATTGGACCCTATAGACAAATATTAGATTTGTATTTCAATAAATGTTTACCTGTTTTCAGCCAGCTCAAACTAAAATCCCTATCATAACCGAATTGCATTGCGAACTCGATTCACCGGGCACTCTCAGTACACCGCAACAACTCTCGAACGCTCAGCCGTGCCGCGCCGCGCCGTGGGCACGATGATACTCAACTTTAACTCAATGTAGGTCGGAATCATTCGGTCTTTCACGACGGCTGCTATGTTGCCACTTATACACTGAAATGGAAGTAAAATTGTTTTGTGAAAGCAACTGATATGGCTCGCTGTAATTTTAAATGTTTAGTTCGTTAAAATCTATACCTATTTGATGACAGTAACGATAGAAATTATGAACAGTATTTTTTTTAAATTGGGAATCTTTTTTCTACATAAATATCAATGTTTGTTTGTGTGAGTCCTCTATGGGCTCCGAAAGGGCTGGATCGATGTTGATGAAACTTTGGTAGGGTGTTTTCAGGAACCCCGCGAGGGTTTTTGGCCCAAAAAATCTAATCAAATAAAAAAAGTGGCATTCCAACGTGTGGAGCAGCTAGTTAAAAAAAAATTGAAAACCGAAAGGGAGAGGGATATTGCGAAAACCCGGATAATTAGAAAATGTTTTCGCAATATCCCTAGAGTTTTCGCGAAAATTCGAACTAACAAATCATCCTACGACATAAATATCGAATACGGTAGCGAACAGAAAAAGCAGCAATATAAGACTTTTGAATATCGTCCAAATAGTGCACAGTAAGGTAAACAAGAACAGAATAAAAAGCATAAACACACGAATGTAAATCGTCGCACCCAGCTTACCAAACCAGAAAGAAAAAAAAATCTGTTGCCCACACGAATGGCCAGCAAAAACTCCTGTGGATAGTTACCACAGAAAAAAAAAATAAACACCCGAATGTCGTCCGGCTTAAACACAGTTTGCCACTCACCGTCAACATTTCAACTAGCCACAGTAACCACTCCAACATAACATTATGCATCAACATGAACGGGACACAGATGGCTAGTCACTTTTATGTGCACTCCGTCGGAAGCTTGGACTTTTATTGGAGGCACACCGACTTCTCGATACAATTTATTACCTCTTCGTCTTCAGTAAAGTGTAGAACGAAATTCTATCTATGAAATACAAGGCTTGTAAGTTTTGGGCACTTGTATTACCAAATGTCATTATTTAGTTCACAAGTACTTATATTTCGACAGTTTTATTCATGATTTTGTTTATCAAAAAAATGATTTGTAAGGTCCAACTTGTAGAAAATCATAACAAATCCTGAGAGTGTCCGGCGACTCTCTATTCCGTCTTACAAGTTTACAAGTGTCGTGCTTAGTACCGCAATAAACGTTTAAATTCGTTTTTTTTTTTTTTTATGGTCAAAAGAGAGAGATGGCCTGATACCCGTGTCCCAGCAATGGGAACATTAAAAGGCTGATTATGAATATGGAGATGAGCTACGAATTTAATGATAATTAACATTACTTGTGAACGTGTAGACTTGACTTGTATATTTTTAAGTTCCACGTTGAAATTTACCAAAAAAATCTTACCTAAAAGTCCTTGTTATCGATCAATAAATCAATTTTCAAATTATCATTCTTCTTCGTTCCGTTAACTCATACCTCTTCTATTTTGTTTCATAACACAAATAATTACATACATATGTTACCCCAATTTTCCCATTAAAATTTAAACTCTACTTATTTATGGTCCACATTTACGCTTCAAAAACAACCCCAACTTTTCATTCAAATGTTATAAGTCTGAAAGGGTTGAAGGGTTTTCGAAATTACTTTCAGTGGGTTCAGGTCGGAAATTAAGCCATATTTCACTGTGAATCTAGGCTATTCATAATGTACAGGAACACTTACTTAACCTTCGTTTGTGTATACTTAGTTGTTCAGGTAAATAAGACGTCACTTGACTCACTACGAAATAATTACGTTGTATAAACTCTGGAGATTAGGTAGTCAGGTAGTATTGCAGTTTCATTATACACTCAATCTGCCTAGCCTTTTCCCAAATATGTTGAGGTCGGATTCCAGTCTAACCGGATTACCGGATGCAGCTGAATACCAGTATTTTACATAGAGCGACTGCCTATCTGACCTCCACAACCCAGTAACTGAGTAATACAATATCCCTTGGTAAGACTGGTTGTCAGATTTACGGGCTTTGGACGACCCGTAACGACTGCCAAAAATCCACGTTTGACAGCCGGGACAAACGGCTTATCGTGCTTTCCGAGGCACAGAGGAGTCTCGGTATGTAAAGATGGTCACCCATCCACGGACCAACCCCGGCAAGCGTAGCTTAACCTGGTGGATCGTCCCGTGCGGCTGTTATTACTTAGCCTTAGCTCCTCTAGTTTCATTTCTACTCTAGCTCGCTGTGCATTGTTTGCTCCGGACCGGCTGCGGCGGTTGCGCGCCTGTGCCTCGCGGTGTCTGTTTGCGGCTGCCCCAGTGCGTACCCATACTGCTCGATATGCCCCAACAACCCAGGCGATCAATCTGCTGAACGCCCTGATTGCTCAGGAGCCGGATTTTGACAAATTTATATGTAGCAGTAAATTTATGCATTAAGTTTTTTAGTTGAATGTTATTTTGTTGGCTTGCTCACTTTGGTATTTACTGTAAGTGCAGCAAGCAATTGTTGTTAAATAAATAAATAAATAATAAATTACGACATACTACTAATCGTAAAAAATATTTTGTTATTGTTCTTTGTTTTTTGAAAATGTATCGTCTTGAAAACGAAACCGATTTAATTTCCAATACTTAATAGAAATACTGCTGAGCCTGAGGTCCTTTTTTTTTTTTTTGGTTCGTAAATCATCAAATGACTTCTCCCGCTCTGGGCGGTGCGGAAGGGCGTGTCAGACTCTTACTGACTAAAACCCACCCTTGTTCCTTCAGTTGCCTGTTTCCAGGGTCCCAGTATCCCTTTCGGACTATTCCGCCTGAGGTCCTGGGTTCGATTCCGGGGTCGAGCAAGTGATATTGGGTTTTTCCATCAGGAATTGCTCAGTAGCAGCCCAGAGTATGGATGTGTGCCTGGTTGATGGCAATAAGCTCGCCACCTATTTACATGAGACTTAAAAACATAACTGGTGAAATGTGGGAGTACTAGGTACACCTCTGCTTAACTCTTCGGGGACTACAGGCGTGATGTATCGTAGATTAAAGTTGATTATAAATACTATCTACTTTTAAACTGTTCCTTCAACACAACACAACAACAATATCAGTCTGTCAGTCACGCGCATTTTGATATAAATTTTGGTCAAGTGAAGTCCAGTTTTAGCGTGTTTATATATTACATGCAAATATATTAAGTACATAGTCTGATACCTACTGGACGCTTTCAAAGTGTTAAGAAGATTATGTAGACGTGTATTCACAACTCGGCAGTATATTCTGTTATTCAATTAACAATGGGTTGTGCTATCTCGAGCCAGCGTCAGAACTTCGGAGACGGTTTTGACTCGCCGCTGTATCGTAAAGGCGCTATCCTTTACGATACAGCGGCACATTAACGTGTGGGCCGCACCGCATCGCATTTGAATTCCCGCCATGCTTAATATAAAATGTACGCAAATAGATGTAAAGATTTTTGCATTGCGAAGCGGCCCACCAAAATGGGCGTCAGCTTTTATGCTATCAAAGCGCTATCTACTACAAAATCAATATAAACTGCACAGTCTGGTTTAGTTATAACATAAATTTTAGATTTAAGAAAAACAAATTGATGTGTTACTGAATACATGATGTTGAAGCGCTAATCAATACCCGATATTCGGGTCCAGTTTCTAAAAGCCTGAATTTTAATGAAAAATTCTGCTTAATTAAAGTATGTATAGTAATAATATATATTTAACTTTATTTATTTAAAGGACTTTTATCGAGTGGATATGCTAATATTTTGTAATAATACCGACACGGTTCACCTTAAACAATATTCTGTCTGTGTGTAAATTATTAAACAATTGAGTACAAATAGTTAATGTAAACTATTTGATCCAATTTGCGACTACCTTCGCAAGTTTAATTCCTATAAACTATCAATATTGGGTCTCAACAATATTAAATTATGGAAAACCAACTTTCCTTTAGTAAATTTGTTGCTAATGTATTAACTTCGTAATATCTGCTTGTTCTTGTGTAATAAAGTATTTCGTGATGATGAGATTAATTTGATAAGTTAGGATTTGATAATTAGGTAGGTAGATAAACGTACCTATGGCTCCTTTCGGCAGCGTAGACTATGCCAATTTAACCTACATAAGCAAAATCCAGCAGAGCAGTTTTTCAGTAGAAGTCGAACGCTATAATGGAAGTAAGGAATATCAACATTTTTTGAGTTCTTGTACCTATTGCATTCGAAAAATCACACACACTATATTTTTCTTTTCTTCGCAGCAATAAATAAAGACAAAATTATACACAAAAAAATAAATAAAAACAGAAATAAATAAAGAATCCGCTTGCAAGAACAAAAATAACATGAATAAATACGTTATTTGGCTAAGAATCGTCCGCATAATAATGGGGCGGAAGATAAATAAAAATACTTCGGTAATACTCAGGTCAAAACAAAAGTCAAGGGAAACTGTCAATGCTAAACTGTATAACACTTATCCACGCCATCCATTGTTTATTTCGTGGCCCTTATCGAATTAGGGGGAAGTTTGCGAGAAATAACATTAAAAGCGAAGAGGACGGGCGACGAGCGTTTTAACTTAATGGCCATCCCTCGGACTCCCTTGTCGTCACTTAGCCACGACTCGCCGCCCAATAAAAGAAAATGTGGACCACTCGCCAACTCGCCCGACTTGCCCAACCCGCACTTACAAACCGCACACATTATACGAACATACAAACCGACGCCAGATACACTTTTTTATCCTTTTGGATCGGAAATCCTTTGAATTATGTATAGTAGAGACAGTATCAATATTTTTCTAAAAGTCTTTGGGAAACAACACTAAAAGTATTTCTTATTCCATTTTTCTGGATACAAAAGTTAGGTGCATAAGTTGAGATCTGACTTGGCTGTTATTTCTTAAATACGGTCGCACTTAATAGGAAAAAGTTTGTAAACGATGCACAAAAATAAAATCTTAGTGGCACTCTGTTTACGGAAGAGGAGATTAAAAACACAACCATCGTGATACTTTAGAAACTTTTGAATACCTAACTTTTAAGTTAAATCACTTTTATTTCAAATATTCTTGAAAATAATAAAATGAGTTTCAAAAGAATAATAGAATGAGAACTTCAAGGTACTGTACGCAGCGGGTACCTGAATCACCTGTACTTGTAAGGTGGAGTACCGGTACCCATCTGGAACGGGTACCCAGGTACCGAAATGGAAGAACCGCTAAGTACTGCGATACAGAACCTATACTTTTGGTAGAGGTTCCAAGCCCTGAATAGGTACTATAAAGATAGGTAGGACCTATATTTCGTCACACAAGATTTAACGCAAACACGAGAGATTAACACAACACAATACTATAATGTCTCTCAAATGACTGCTTCGGTAATTAAACAAAACGGGTAGCTCAAAGCTAAATGAATAATCAGAAGTGTTCCCACATCAATGGGTTTTAACACCTTAATCTCGAACGAACATCACGAAGTGACGACACAATGAATGAGGGATTCTATTTGATAATCGGGAATGGGTGTCTAAATAATTTGGCACGATTGGATGTTATTATATGGTAATGGTTTAATATTTAACACTATGAATGAATATGGATGAAAACCTTTTATTAAATTACTTACCTTTATACAGTTGTTACGCAGCCAATTATTTACACTACGTACTAAATAAATAACTATACAAATCACAAACAAAAGGACACTTGGACGTGGAAATACTCGTCCATATTGCTGTCATCCGGAAACATCATCATGATTGCATTGCCACGTTGAATGGCAATGATAATTGTTGGGCCAAAGAACGAGCCAACCCCTGGTCACGTGAAGACTATCAGATTTCTTGATTCTAATTTAAATATTTCTTTATATCTACTCTCTTATATAAAGTTCTAATTATGAAATCAAAATATACCTAGTACGTTAATAGCAGAATTTATTCACATGCTCTCTTCAACTCTACCAAAAATAAAATAGTAGTTTATAAAACTGTTACATATTTGGGGTTATTAAAACACGAGTGTGAATTTATTTAATTGTTATACCTATTATTTATTGTTTTTTAGATAAACGTACACTAATGTATGAAACTCCACATTACTTAGTATATGTAACAGTTTCATAAACTTCTATTAAAAGTCAGTAATATTTAAAGTAATAACAAAAAAATTCTAAGAAAACGTTTTACGAGAAACGAAAAATTTAAAGTCAGACATATTTTCACAAAGATTGGGAAAAATAAGACATCGCATGATCGCACCTTTTGTTAAATGTTTCCAGCACGTGTCATGAACAATGTCCATTCGCTGTGTTAAATTATATCAAACTTACTTTTGCCCGCGGCTTCGCCTGCGACAAAGTTAGAAGTTAAAATTATGGCAAGGGATCGCACCTACTATCGGGATAAAAAGCATCCTATGTGCTTACCATAGGTTATTTTATAGTCTACCCGAACCCAAACATCCAAATCCGTTCAGCCGTGATTGATTCACTATTAAATTTAATTCCTATTTAATTAATAAAATTAATTGATAAAAAAACATCCAAACTCACAGACATCCAAACTTTCCCATATAAAATATTACTAACTAGCGACCCGATTCTGCTTCGCACGGTTTTTACGACTTAACAAAACATCGAGATGTCTTAGCTATAATATATTAACACACATAAACCTTCCGAAATAAATTCTCTAAACGATGGTGTAAACCTCATCAATATCTGTTGCGTGGTTTAGAAGAACAACGCGGACATACAGACAAACACGAAAAGTGACTTTAATTTATAATATGTATACTTAACTCTTTATGTAACTGTTAGTGTGGTCGAGTGTGGATCTTTGACAATCGTTACGAGTCGTCAGAAGCCCGAAAGTTTGACTACCAGTCTAACCAAAGGGTCGTGTTAGATAGGCAGTCGCTCCATGTAAAATACTGGTATTCAGCTGCTTCCGGTTAGACTGGAAGCCGACCCCAACATAGTTGGGAAAAGGCTAGGCAGATTGACTGTTTTTTTTAATTGAAATCGAAACCGAAACAACAATCGATGATGTCGATAACAACAACGGAGGGCTTGTTTAGCAGAACGATCAGAAACACGATTATTGAGAGGCTCCATGAATATTCATTGTCCAGATGTTCGGTTTTGTTCGGCCATGTCCGCCGCTCTAGTTCGGACATGAACTGAAAGGCTGAATATCCTATGAATCAATGTTAGATAAGACTGTCTTTACAATGCGGACGGGCCGTCAGGGCGAGTAATGTGTGTGTTGGATTGGGAGGATGGTAGTGCCTGCGACATGCGAGCATAAGTTACGTAGTTACCTACTAACTATGCATGTGCTTTTGTATGTGGGCAGATGTTTTATAAATGCATCGAGTTTTATGAAATATGTACCTTACTTACACGTCCTTTAATCATTAAGTTCTCTGTTAGTGCTGATCATCCACTTCTGTTAGTGACGAATTCACAATACCTGAGTAAGTTTTGGTGAGTAAGTCGTTGAAATATTTAAATCAATAAACATTTTTAAGTTTTACATATAATTATATAGTATGTCCAATGTTCATATCACTCTTGTAGATACTATATAATATTTTAGTGTTAACTTGTATGTTGTAACTAAGTTTTATTATAAAATATTCATTCCTTTCATGAGAAATGTATTTTTACTAAAGCAATAATGTATAGGTAAATTATGTTGATTTACCCAGTAACTGGGTTGTGGAGGTCAGATAGGCAATCACTCTATATAAAATACTGGTATTCATCTTAGGCTTAGGCTGGAAGCTGAGCCCAACATATGTAATTGGCTAAGCAGATTGATAGTAATTGTAAAGTTGCTAGTTTCCGGGGAAACCTTAGTACAAAATGAATTCAATTATTCAATTCTTTAACCTCAAAAGCAAAAACCACTTTAAAAAATTAAATCTCTGAAATAATTACGTTATTTTCCTTTTAAGCAACTATTAAGAAGGCAATCTTCAAAGCAATTGTTCCTAAAGCCAACAAAAAATGAAGCAATTAGCTCTAATTTAATTAAAACGACGTCGAAAAGCTTTTCGGTTTACCTAGATTTATTCACACAAGAGAATCTAGTGTAGTCGCACCGCGTTTCAAATTAACAAGCTGAAACTAGCTAGTTTCGAGTTCTCAATCGCGCACTTAATAGCTTGGAAGTGCATTTCATGAGATAGAATACGTGAGTCAAAAAGATTTATTACCCCTGACTTAATTCAGGAGTCTTCGGGCCGCCGGCGAAATTAATGCAGTCTAGATTCCAGATAGAGACCTGTGATTTAATATATTCAATTATGTTAAGCAAGTGAACTATTGCTTGATTGCTTGGTTATTAATATCCTCGACTATTTTGCTGAATTATGATGGACCTATATTTTTTCATTATTTACGATTGTTAAACAAGTTTTGTTAATTTTTTTGTGCAGCACAGGTTGCGACGGAAGCGTAGAAAGTGACACATTGTGATTGTTTATCTGTCATTTTGTCTATTCTTCCGTCGACAAAACCCGTTTCTTTCGTGGTCATGCTAAGCGTGCTGAGAAGGAGAAGAAGGCCAAAGAAGACACGGATGGATTGTGTGAGGAATGATATGAAACAGAAGGGAGTGAATCATAGCGTGACGGTAGAGAATGGAATAAGAAAACGTGTTGTGCCGACCCCAAGTAACACGGTACAAGGGCAGGGAGATGATGTACTGAAGTTTTTTTTAATTCACGCGTTCAGCTGTTATATTAATTTGGAAAAGATATATATCCCATTTAATAACAGTTGAACTGGTGAATAAAAAACACTTCATTCATTTATCACACGGGTAACCAATTTTTTAAACCATTTAAAAGTTAACAATATATTTCATTGCTTTTAAATTGATAATGACTTTAAATCTTTCCTGAGAGTTTAGCTTTTCATTTAATCTACAACAGATTAACCAAATTTCTAACCAAACAATAGGATAACTCGCCGAGGTTGATAAAACTAAGTTCTATTATTGTAGGTAATTACTCTTTGTTGCAAACAAGATCCAACAATATTTACTGAGCACAAACAATCGCGATGCCTACTTCGTACAAAGCTCAACTAGAGAATACTAAATGAGTTCCGAATCAAAGTTACAGGGATCTAAATGTTTCTATAAACAATATTTCCTTTTTCATGTTAACCGACCCTAACCAAATAGAACTTAATGTTTTTGAGTTTTAACAATGTTTTATTGAAAATCCTTTTTGTTTGTGGTGAATCAAAGGAGTTTAGTTTAACGCTTCTCCCAGAATTTAAAATTGGCGTGCTCTGGCGGAATAATAGTGGCGAAAATCATAAGAACGCGCGCGGCAGCATGCTACTGGCCAAAGCAATCGCAAACTCGCGACCCTCGAAACTACGTTTTGTCCATATCGCATCAAACGCCGCTTGCGCTACGAGCGTGTTTTACTACAGTATTCGATATTATGCACAAAAGAAAGAAACCGCTTAAATGATGAAGCAGTGCAATGATGATGCAGAAATTTAAACGTTTTCCAATTTTAAAAGAGCAAGTTTAAAAAAAAAAAACAACACTAGATATTTTGAAGTCTCTACGATCAAATGGAAAATATAGGTAAGTTCAAAATAAAATAAAACATTTGAAAAATCGTTGCTTATTTTTCTCCCGGATTTAGACTTAACTTGTTTAGTAAACGGTGGAACTTAACCCTAGTTGTAACATATCTGTTGTTGATAATTAATTCAAGTATTGAATGAGCAAACTCTTGGCGCTGATACACAATGCAAATGGTTAACAAAATCTTGCAGACCACACTTTAATAACGATTACTAGCAAATATTTTCCCTCATAATTTGGGTTCATGTAACAAATTGCGCCTCTTCGCACTAATTGGTAACGCCTAATTGGTAGTCGCTACAGAAAAATTACTTTCATCAACGAGCGAAGAGTTTCATAATTACTGCAATTAGGACCATTGCGGCGTTTTGTTCAGACGAGACGGCGGGATGGCGCGGACGTGTCGCGTGTACTAATTTATCATTTTTGTGGCTATTCACAACCGCTTTGAATTAATTTGAGTCGTTGGTAACGCACGCACCCCCATCAACACAATCCCCACGCATGTTCCGCGTGATCCATTGACACTCGTAAGTGGCGGTGCCCCCACAAGATTACCAGCAATTAGGTGATCCCCATAAAGTCAAACGACCCGACCAATTCTGATCACGTAGAACTTTCATTATGCGAAGTAAAATATACATGAACGATAAAAGCGAAATGCATCCCGTATTAGATGAAAGAGCAATCTTCTAATGCAACCACGGTATCACGGAATGAGATAGGAGCTGGCTGACGCTGTATGAACATTGAAAAAGCTCTGAAGCGCATTTCTGTCCATGAATCATTTTGTTTGGACTGTAAATTGGAATTCACACTTAGTAAATAGCAACAATGGAAAATTAAACTATACGAACAAAGAGAAAGTACAAAGAAAAGATTAGTAACAAAGTCCGCTATAAATTCGGAGTTTGTGTGAGCGGTGCGGGGCGCGTAATGAAAAGTTACACGGGTGTGTACATCGTCGTATACTGATCTTGTACTATACGATATTGTTGGCTCGCTGCAGACGACGACACTATTTTACAAATATGAGGGAACATTAATACTTTATTAAGCTGCCTACTTAAAAAGCTCTGCGTGGGTTGCTAAAGGACCGAAAGTAAATTATATTAACTGAAGCTCACATTTACAACCTCTGAAATATTATTCTGAATACACTGTAAAATACACACCTAAAAGTAGGCATGAATAGATTTATGTGTACTTACCTTTTTATAAAGATATAGCTTTATCGCTTACCGACAAGTTAAGCCAGTAAAGTGAAACTAAACCAATATACCTAATACCTAATGTAGCACACAATTCATCGAACAAACACATCGTTATATTCGTAATCCTCCATTTCAGTTTCATCTAGTTTCCCGAGATCCCTGGACTTATTCCAAATGGATTAATTCGAGCCTATTCAAGGCTTAATCTTTTTATTCACACTTCAGTAATACGCAAAAGTTCTTTCTACTTTTACGTCTGATTGAATATTTCCTACTAACTGATCCGAAAATAGAATATTGCGTGAAATTATTATAAAACTATCTTCTGCCGCAACTTCGCCCGCGTGTAATTTTTGTGCCTGACCCAGCGTGTCGCATCGCATAACCCGCGCGCGCTATTACTTCGTTTTCGAAAAACCTTTAGGTAAATACTCTTCCGAATACCATTTAAAAAAACGGTTAATTTGAGCGAAACCGAATGTAAAGGTTTTGCGTAGTACCTACATAAAGACGGTTTGAAAATTTAGAAGTATCCGAGGCTTGCCGGTCAGTGCATTTTAAAGTTAGTTCCATGTAGTAAGACCTAATTGTATCGTTACGTCCATCGTTTTTTGTCCCAGACCGTTCTAATTTCCTAAGTTCTCCATGCCTTCAACACCATCTCGTTCTAAGCGCAACTATTTTGTTCCCAGCTGTCGCGTGTTGTGCGGTTGCTCTTACCTACTGCTCATATCATTCACTCATTTAAAGTTATAACTGGGAAAGATCATGAAATATGAAGAGGCGTTCTGAATAATAAATGCTTTTTATATTGGATCCCGCCTCTGTCTCCATCTTGGTTTTATCGTAAGGAGGATCGCATCCGTGAATATGTACCGTTAATAATGGATTTTTAAGTTTTATTTTATCCCATTTTCCTAGATGATCGATTTGATATTGTCGCTTAGGAATATTGTGGTGGGAATTCGAGAGGTAAAAGTTTATATTGATTATTTGAAAAGCTAGATAACACTTGCTGTTATGTATAAAAAACGTTTATTCTTTCATAGTTATATTATATTTAATTTTAACCATAATGGTTTTTGAAGCATTTTAAAGTCTACATGCTAGTGCAGTAGACCCTGTATAATGCTAGAATGGAAAGCTTTTCTACGCTGCGATCCAAATGTAAAAACATATTTGCACGTAATGCCCATAGATCATTCATAATAAAATATACTTTTATAATCGGAAAACTCATTAACCATCGACGCAATTTCAATTTAACAGTAACAAAATCGTAAAAATAACCAAGCCGGAGCTTCCTTCAACATTTTGCTTGCATGAAACATTTTGGTGCATTTTCCATAGTGGGGAAGAGTGGGGATAAAAGGAAAATGGATTAGCGGCTTTTAACTTGCCCACGAACTGACAGCGCGCTGTGGCCGGAACTCATACGGCGAAATTATTGTAGGTACGTAGGTAAACGAGTGCATGCTACCGATTTTACTCTGTAATATACTAATGGGGTTGAATTTTATATAGAAATTCGGACTGAAATAAAAATAATGGAAGCAGGCATAATTATTTCATGCTCAACACATATTCAGCCGAAGCTACACTCTAGAAAGAAAGAAAGAAATATAGTTTTATTTGTCACAGAAACACGTGCACGTTACGTGTGTGTAAAAAAAAAAAAAAGTTATGTTCTTAAATTAAATTAATCCTATACTAATCTGTGTTTCTTTCTACACTCTAAACTCTAACCGCCTTATTCATAAACGCTGCTTAAAGTTAAGTTATGAATTAGCAACTGTTTAACCATACATTTTCGACGTTTATACGTCTCTTTAACTTTAAGAAACGTTTATGAATAAGAGGGTTAAGCATCTGAATTCTACCATCGACGCAAGCTAACCAAGTAACGAACAAAAAATAGTTCGCTTCTAAAATCTGCAGAACGCAGCCGATGTTCGCAAATGAAAAACAAACAATGTTTTAAGTATCCTTTTACACGAAAATAGCATAAGGAAAAAAGCAAAAACAATTGAAAAACTCTGTTTTGTTTACGTTATAGGAAACCAGCCGATCCATTCTGTAAAAATCTCACCATTAAAACTTAGGTAAAGTGAGCTTGAAGTAAGCTATCATTCTACCTGATACAAAGGATGACAGTAATGACAGCTCACGGTGACAGTTTTACAGAATACCTGCGCTAGTAGTGTAGGAGCTCGAGACATAACCTACAAAATATAAGTTATTTAAAACTTTGCTAATGTCAGTGTACAACATAAACTTGCAGAAAAATCGATGAAAGTAGCTAAATGATTCAGTGACATTGGTTACTGAGATTTTAATTTTAATTTAGACATAAAAATAGTGGTCCAATAACAATAATCCTCGGAGAGCCAAATATTGGTGGAGAACTGGGGTTTACCATTACAAATAAAGTTTTAAAAGTCCCCCATCGATCCTATGTGTGCAACAAAAGTTATTCGGGGTCAAACGTCAAAATATGAGGTTTTTTGGATTTTTCTCGAAAACGGTAAGTTTTATCAAAAAACCTCAAACCAAAGTTGGAGATCTTAAAATTTTCTCCAAAATGGACTGCATGATTTTTTTCCTAAGAGTTACCATTCCTGAGATATCGCGATTCTAAGAGTCACATTAAACATGATATGCACACATTTCCACGCCACCTGTGAGGTAGTGTACTCGGCGCGTTTTTTATACCGTGGTTACCCCTGTAGGCCTACTCCACTAACTGTCATGACAATTTTAGGATAATTTAAGGGAACAATATGGCTCTCCGGGAATTATTGTTATTTCAAATGTCTATATTGAGGTACCTACTAAATCCGTTGAGTCATATTCTGATCAATCTAACCATAAGCTAATGAATGTAATTATTCAATTTTTTTTTTTTTTTTGCAAAAAATCATTTCATCACTCACCCCTAGGTGGTCTAAGAAGTCAAATTTGTATTGGGTATTACAAAAGGTGGTAAAAATATTCTTATGCAATGATCAAAGTAAGGTGACAATTTTTTTATTACGCATTTGACACAATGTACAAAAAAACAGCAGAAGAAAATTATATCTACAATCACAGATTTTAAATCTAAATCTAGTGCATTGATGTAATTGATGATTGACTGATGGCATTGTAAATTACAGATGATCACCTAAAATATTGTTCCCAAACTCCTTAACTATAAAAGTTTCGCTGTATCGAAAAATACCAATGCTAGGTCGACGTGGATGCAAATAAATAACTCGTTTCGATCTTCCCTGGAGTTGTTTATCGATGCGCTAAAATGTTCTATTGCTGCAAGCGTGGGGATGCCATGCAAGTCTTGCTATCAATACATTGGGTGTCGAAATAAATTGTACAGCTTGACAAGGTGCTATTGTGCTGTATAGGAAATCTTGAAGTTGAGGTAATATTAAATTAAACTACGCGAGTTTATAAAAATAGCTAAATTACTTAATCGTCACTGAAACTGACGCTTTTGTTTTCCTACTCCTTAACCACAACTAACAAATCGTCATTAATTAATGACTAAGGCATGGGTACATAAATAAGTAATTACCTGTGATTAATTAATGACTAATCCGACCTTTTACCTAACACGCCATTCTTTGAATGCCTACCTAACCGTGAGCACCTGGTCAGCCACAAACATATTTGAACCACTAAAGCTCAGCTCAGCTCAGGTATCCTCCTAACTATCCTAACTAATATTATAAATGCGAAAGTGAGTTTGTTTGTTTATTTGTTACGCTTTCACGCTAAAACGGCTGAACGGATTTGGATGCATGACCTAGGTAAGGATATTAGGCTATTTGTAATCCGGAATCACAGACAAAGTCATGGGCAATAGCTATAGTTATATTATAAACTAGCTTCCGCTCGCGGCTTCGCCCACGTGGTATGTCGATAAAAAGTAGCCTATGTCCTTCCCCGGGATGAATTTTCGAAAATCCCTGTTATACATTAGTACCTGATACAAACATTGATTTTCGAGTTAATTAAACCATGCGTTAAAGTTTTTCCATACAAACTTTGACACACCCCTATTCCCGTTTAGGGGGTAGTATAGAAAAACTAAATATGACAAACTTTATCATGTACTTAGATAAGTATTCGTGCCAAGTTTCAAGTCTATTAACTCAAGGAATAAGATTTGTTATACAAACGAAATTCCCCCCTTTCACCCCTTTTAAGGTCGAAGTTCCAAAAACCCTTTCTTAGTGGACGTCTAGGTCTTAATTACTATCTATGTGCCAAACTTCAGCCCATCCCGTTCAGTGGTGTAAGCTGTGACGTAGACTACCCATTTTCACCCCGTTAGGTGTAGATTTTTGAAAATCCCTGATACACATCATTCTTTATGTTTGATTTTAAGTATAAATACTGAGTTTCGAGTTAATCGGACAGTGCGTTAAAATTCTTCTATACAAACTTTGACACACCCCAATCCCCGTTTAGGGGGTAGATTATAAAAACTAAAAATGACAAACTTTATCATTTACTTAGATAAATATTTGTGCCAAGTTTCGAGTCTATTAACTCAAGGAATAAGATTTTTCATACAAACGAAATCCCCCCATTTCACCCTCTTAGGGGTGGATTTTCGAAAAATCGTTTCTTAGTGGAAACTTCTCTTCATAATGAACACACCCTTCAAATTTTATGTCTCTAGGACCCGCGGTTTAGGCTGTGCGTTGATATCTCAGTCACCCTAGCCTTTTATATATACAGGGTTATTGGCAAAACACCAGCAACCTCTTAAGGAGTCATTGCATTCATCATTATGAACAACGTTTTACTATGGGAACAAATACGAAATCGCAAAAAAAGAACATAAATGCTGTTCAGTACATTTATGTTCGCATAACTCGTCAAAATGTACGGAGCAGCTGTTTTTTTTTTCGCGATTGATGACTGTATAGATGAGAAAGTTTGTACTTTTGGATGTGTGTTACTCAATCACGGGTAAGCGGCTAAACGAAACGGCGGCGCACAGATAGTTTATAACCTAGATAAGATTAATACAGGATACCTGCTTTTATCTTACAGCAGCGAGCAAAAAAACATTATCAAACATTATGAGCAGCCTTCTAAACAAAGAAGTATTCAGTGAAGTTCCCCTAACTTGTCACTGCTCTAGACAAAGCAAAACCTCTTTACTGCGCTAACACATCTCACATTACATCTATGTATGTTCACACCGTTCCCAACGTGCTTAATCTAAAACAGCACATGAAACACGCGTGCAAACAACAGGATTGCGGTTTGGTTACATAAATCCTTAGTATAAACACTGAACAATACGTACGAGTTATTTATTATGTTGGAATGATATACTTTTGAAACACGCTGGAATTGGTATATTTGAAAATAAGGATTTTTTTACCGTTCCTGTTACAAGTCTTCATTGGAAATAAAGTTGAGAAACTGTTGCGAAACATTGTTTCCATTGTCGTTCTGATAATGTTGTACAACTTTTGTTTACCATAAATTATGGAAATGTCGTATGTTTTAATTATCTTTGGTTGTCAGCAACTCCACAACATACCATGGACCCAGCAACATGTTTCCTACAACAAAAAACCAGTTGCGCAACTTACTTAATTCAACGAGTAGGTAAGTGTTTTTTTTTATTTAAGGGATTTAATTGCTTGTCTTTTGATCGAGATTTTTAGTGTTCTGTTAACCTTCAATAATCCACTTCTAAGTATAAGCCAAAGGCTTCATAAATATTAAATCTCTTTGAATAGTTCGTTTGTGGTTTAGGTAGTCTCAGAATCTAGGAAATAAAGGTAAAAGAATTAAGTGTTTGCTTTACTCACAGTTAGGTTAATTTCGACATTCATTGCCTTTTGTAGCAAGTAGGTATAGATTGTTTGTGCTATAGAACACCAGACACTGTTATTCGCTTAAAAACATAGATTACAACCATTAATCCCCTGTAAAAGAAATCTAGTTCAAAATACTGTATATTTTTCCATCCATGAAATGTAACAAAAGTATTGGCAAGAATAAGCCACATTCTTATTTATATGTACCCAACAACAAATGATAAAAAACTTTGCAGTGATTTTCAGGGAGAAAACTTTCAGGGAGATATATAATTTATATTCCAGAAAAACAAACTTTTCTCGCGTATGGAAACGCGGGCGCAGGGAGAAATCCTGTAATCTCCTTTTACATCAACAAAATCTCCAGGTATACAGTTTATGTTTTCTTTCTTAAAATGAAGTCATGTTATAGGCTTTGTTTCATTAAAATAAGTTCAAAATTACTTGCGAAGTTGGGAAGATATTTCATGCCTAAGGGAAAGGTCTCACAGCTACTGTTCATTATTATCGAGTTATCACGAGTTTTGTAACACCTACTTGATTGGTTTTGGATTTAAGTAAGCGCTGATTCCACCAAACTCGGTAAATGTCCCGTTAAACATCTTCAATTACTGACTGACTATGAAAAATAGACCGTCAAAATACTTGATGATTATCATGCATAGATATCCGTGTTATCATGTCTAACAGAGTTTGGTGAAATTGGGCCTGGAATAAGGTGATATGTAATAGATTGTTTAAAATGTTTAAAAAGCAAGCTATTGTAGTTTCATTCCACGCCAACCGAGCTTACCGAGCTAACCGAGCTAGCCACCTGTTAGAACTATAAAAACTTATGCAATATCTTTTTCTTCGTAAAAATCATATAGTAAATGGCTAGTCTTTCAACGCTTGAGAATATTTTAATACTTAATAATTATCCAAAGTCTTAGTTCTTCAATAATATTAAACTTCTTATTTACTAACCCAGATTCACTTCAATTTGGCGCCCAGTGTGGGTCTCAAATCCACGACTCAAATATTGTATTATGTTACTGTTAAAGCTCGAACTGCGGTAAATCTTAAAATTTTCGGGTAAATCCTAAGATTTACCAAGTCTCACTGGTAAAAGTCCGAATTGTTCTATAATAATCTTTACTTTCGAACTTTTACCAGCATTCAGTCGGTAAATCCTAGTTTTTACCGTAGGCACGTCCGGTAAATGTCCGAAATCAAAGATTGAAATATAGGTAATAATAGTCGTGTTCGCTAGCGGGTAGTATATGATGCCCCATCCCATTTTATTTTTCTGAATCATGTTTTATACAGAGTGTTAGGGTAGACACCGTTATCCTTGAAACTAGTGGTTTGGTGTCATCTATAATATACTTTTTCTACGCGAACAACTTTGAAATCGCAAAAAAAAATCTGCTGTTTCATATATTTTGTCGATTTAAGTGAACACAAATGTATGGAACAGCTGATTTCTTTTTCGTGATTTCAGGGTTGATCCCATAGAACAAGTATATTATAGATGACACCAAACCACTAGTTTCAAGGATAACGGTGTCTACCCTAATACCCAGTATACAAAACATTTTCGAGGCAGCACAGAATTTATTAACTACCATGATTTATATGAGATAAACTAGGTTAGGATAAAAAACAAAAAAAATGTTTTCCTTAATTCCAGAACCACTGCTTGCATACTGAACGTAATAACAGTTTCATACAAACTAAAATAAACTACAACTACCCACAACACTTGATTATGGCTATTACAAAAGTTGTACAAAATTAAGAGAGATGACTACGAGCAGCATTCAGGGACACTACAGGACCAACTCTAATGGAAACTGGAAACTAACTTTAGTCCGGCGTGAACCTAAATATAACCTAAACACCATCCCAGTTACATTAAAGCTGGAAAATATGTAGATTCTTTCATAACTTCGTTAGAATTACATGCATAATTATAACCTATGGCTTTTGATCCTGAATATGGTAAAGTTTGTTATTTCAAATATCAAAACACATAGGTACCTAGGTCAAAAGTTTACAACGGTTCCCGTGAGTAACGGTCACCACGAGGACGACATAATCGAATTTTAAAATGGCGGATGTATGATTAACGGCCGGGGAAAATACAATTAAAAGGTAAAATACATTTTAACGGCTGATTTACCGCCGACTTTTTATTTAATCCACGATTAATTAATTTCTTTCAATTTAACTCAAGTAAAAATATTGTTTTACTTGATTTCCGGTTTTGAAGAGGTAACAATAGAAGAACAATGCTATGCAAACCCAAAGTATAGCTAATCCAACTAGGTACATAATTATATTCGCTATGCGTTGCTTCATAAAGTGGTACACACTCTATATAAAACTTTGGATGTCCTCGATACCAAGTTGCACTTACCTGAACCCAGTCAGTCGACCGTCCACTGATACACAGGATGTGCACGGAGGGATATGCCTCGGTTCATTTGTTTCGCAGGGAGGAGGTTATCGCTGTGGACAATCACGCCTTCATCTATATCTTGTACATACGAGCACATCGCCCGCGACTTCGGCCACGCAATTCTTGACAACAGCGCCACTTATCGGGTCCAAAACGTTCCTATTTTTCACAGTGGAACCAACCATACACATTCTGAAATCGGTTGGGTAGTTTCGGAGATTAGCGTGTAGGAACATATTGACACGTGATTTTTATCATCATCATCTGCCTTATTAACCGACTTCTTCAAAAAGGAGGAGGTTCTCAATTCGTCTGTATGGTGTTTTTTTTTTTTTTGTGTGTATGTTACTCGATTTCTCCGCCAATTATGAATCGATTTTGATGATTCTTTTTTTGTTTGATAGGTCATGCTTCAGAGGTGGTCCCATATAAATTTTATTTAATTTTATTAATATACACAAAAAAAAAAAAAAACACGATCGGCTTCCAGTCTAACCAGATGCAGCTGAATACCAGTATTTAATATGGAGCGACTGCATATCTGACCTCCACAACACATTAACTGGGTAATACGATACCCCTTGGTAAGACTGGTTGTCAGACTTTCGGGCTTCTGACGACCCGTAACGACTGTCAAAGATTCACAAATGACAGCCGGGACCAATCCGAGGCACGGAGGAGTCTCGATATGTAAAGACGGTCACCCATCCACGGACCAACCCCGGCAAGCGTAGCTTAACCTGATAGATCGACCCGTGAGGCTGTTATTATTTAGCCACGAGCTTCTGACACATGATTTTAATATATTAAGAAAATTAGTTACAGGCGCTTTTCGTGTCCATCTGTGTGACCACCTTGTTCTTCCAAACTGCCACGGATTTTGATGCAGTATTCACCATCATTTAGTTAGAGAAATTATTCCCGACGATTTATTTGTACACCACATTTATAACAAACAAAACTAACATAATAAAGAAATCTCGATGTCTTGTCAAGTCGTAATAAAAGTTAGTTAGTTTTCATACTAAGCAAAACAAAGGACACCTGCGTAGCTTAGCCGTGGACTGCTGTGGAGCGGCGCCATTACGTCCATATCGATATAGTAGGCAGGATGGGTATATAGGTATCCGCTTGCAATGTTAACAGGGCAAGCAAAACTTGCGAGAAACGTGTTGCGATCGTACTTCATGTAGCAGTATGTACCACGAACGTGAACGTTGGTAGTGCAGTCTTGTGCCAGATTTACGTACCTATGTATGGTTTACTTATGGTTTCGACATTTTAATGTTGATGGGCGAATACAATTTCTAAATCTACTATAGGAATATAATAATTTCTGTAGGTATGTAACTGTTATTAAAAAATAGGTAGTAATGGACTTATATGCGAGGCCCATCGAACAGTGAACTACCGTAGGCTGATGGCGGATGATAACGATTTTACTTAGGTTTAGGTACAGGTTATTAAACTATAGTTTGTATACTTGCTTACCCCAAAAAAGCGCGCGTCGTCGCTTCGTGAAATTAAATTAAATTATTATAAATTTTCAAAATGTTGTAATGAACTTTGAATTTGAATAACAATCTTGCGCTAGCAGAACTTTGTGTATTGCTTGGGTCACCAAGATACAGGCTGTGCCTATTTTGGGACCCACTGGCCAATGTGTTTAAATCTTCTGTTAGTGAGAATTTCATATCATGCTACTTTTATATTTAAGAACTTTGTGTATGCTAAATAAATGAATTTGAATTTGAAAGATAAGAATACTGTACAAACATGATTCTTATCAACACTTCTTTAATTTGCCCAAGTATCATAGTGGCTGCAGCATCGAATGGCATGTGGGGTATTTTTTTTTCTACCCTAGTACAACAAGCGGCAATGCCAACACATCGGAATGGTGCCTACCATTCACGTTCAGCACTTCTGCTTACAAGTGCAGAACGTTAAAAACACGCAATTCGTTGGTTTTCCAGAGTGGTTTGTTTGCTGTTTACAGTGTATGTAGAATCTAGGTAACACGCGGTATGTTGACTGTTGTACAATACGAAAAATAAAGTGCTGTCGAAACATATACACAAAGAAAGTTGATTGTGTTCCACTTCCAAAACTAACTATGCCATCATAATTATTATACCAACTTATTCATATGAGTAGTTAGTCGTAGGTATAGTAGCTATTTTACGATAACCGGTTTCTGAAAGTCGATTACCTACTAAAACCTACCAATCACTAACTTACTACTAATCTAGTGCTTATGAAAGTTGTAAGCCCTATAATAAATATATTATAGGGCTTACAACTTTCACAATAGGATTAGTCACAAAAGTAATTAGAGGGAGCCAATATATAATATCGTCACAAAATACAACAGTCAATCCATAGCCTAAAGTGTATAATAATGTAGTTATCCACGATTAATCTCCAACTCGATGGTGTACGAACTGGAGATTATGTGAGAACGAGCTTAAAACTTTGTCTACCGTCTATTGTGAACGCCTAACACAAGCTTAGGAAGCTCCGAGGTTAATAGGAAAAGTGTAAGCGTGTATTATCGTAGGAAAACAGCCAATTTCAAAAGATACACAAGAACAACGAGTCGATTATCAGTGTGGAATACACGGACCACAAAAAGTTTTTCAACTACATTATTATTGGAAATGACAAACATTCAAGCAGATGATTTCGCAACTACTGCACACATAAAGCAACATTCTCAATAGCAGATGGCCAACCAACCATGAAGTTGTTTAACAAGCATCATTTTAGCTCCCGTTTGGCATTCACTTAATGAATTATTGAAGACTTTGTTTTGTATAGAAACAACTCGACATCGCACCATGGTTATTCACATCGTCCGCAAGCTATATACACATACAGTCTCTGCAATCAGTCTAGAAGCGTGGCATTCCGCTACAATTTGCGTGGCGCTGGGTGCATAAAAGCCACTCCTATGGCCCTCCCCCGCCTTTCTGAAGGCGACGTAGACAAGTTTCCACTGTGAACAAGGAGCTAACTAGCCCGGGAATGTTACTGTAGATAATGTACTCAATTCGTCTTGTATTCAAGCGCCGCCGGATTCGGCACGGAGCGTCGGTTAATGCATTAAATAAACTACGTATATATTACACTCTTTGTTTATTCCCACTTCAATTGTACGCTCTTAGACACGAAGTAATACATTATTTATTTCTTCGCTACCTTTATAGGATTAATCTGCTCGCTGCGTCAGCGACAGACGAGGCATAGGGACTTAATTTTACGCCTTTGCCGACGATCTAGGAACGGAATAGAACTATCAAACATGAGAAGAACAGAGTTTTTCTTAGATTTATATACTGTCTACGAATGCTAAGATCACTACCATTACGGTGAGTAAGCGAAGTCGTCGTTTCCAAAGCCAACTGTAGGGAGTCCCCATCCATCGATAGATATTATTTCCTCTTCCACTCGATGTAAAGACCTAGTGGC
Source organism: Lithophane ornitopus (assembly GCA_948473465.1). Lineage (NCBI taxonomy): Eukaryota > Metazoa > Arthropoda > Insecta > Lepidoptera > Noctuidae > Lithophane > Lithophane ornitopus. The sequence continues at coordinate 10,243,646 of OX419622.1, read as the reverse complement.
TGCGGAGTACACCGTTCGCCGGAGCAAACTGAATTAGGAACGTTTTTCTCCATTTTATATCTCTCGCCCTCTAAGGAGCGACGAAGTGTTGAATTATTGGACTTACTTTATTTTATAAAACGATTTCGCCTCCAGGAGATTTCTGTTTACTTTGCCACAAAACGTTTTTCCTATTCCCCGTTTCATATTCTATTGATACAAATTGATAGTAAGTCGATTTCCATTCGCTTTATGTACGTGTATAATATTATAGCGAATAAGAGTGTGTTATTGGAAAGCAAGTTGACAACACCTTTGATAGACAGGCGTGAAGTCCCGCGATTTCTTTGCCGTCGGCACCTATAGAATACAGGCAAGAGCAGGCTTGTTTGTTCTATTTGTATGAATAAATAATATGCTTTTTTTTATTTATTATTTATCCTCTAGGTTTTAACTTCATACGAGGTTTTTATTGTTTAATACTTTCTGTGTTTAGGTGATTTTTTTTCTTGTTTCTTTTGAGATAGATCTGCAATTAAAACTCATAATATCATAATCATATTTATATTTTCAAATTACAGTAAAGATAGGTATTAATTTATAAATCCATTAAATTATGAACCAATCCAGTAAAGCCTTAATGCACCACGTGTTACAAAATGACCGTTCACAGTAAAACGCAGTGTAACAGGGATTTATTTGAGGCTACTGGCCATCACTGGCTTTAATCTATTAATGACTGCCGACGCAGGATGTCAGTATCGATTATACCCTTAACGGGATAAAAACCGAAAACATTTAATACTTATAAAATCTCTCTGTCAATAAATATATCGCCCCTCACAAATTGAGTGTAATATCGATAAGTCCATCAGAAGTATCGATGTCGATTTGATTTGATCTCTAGTAATGCGATTACTATCGAACTATATCTCAACTCGCAGTACGGTTCCGTCGCTTTTATAACAATGCACTTTTTTATTGTTTCTTTTTTTTATTCAGTGAGTTTTATTCAGTGTTCATTTGCGAACTGTGGAGTGGATATAATACCTAGGTGAAAGGTAGGTTGGTACGCATCTGTTAAATACTTGAATTAAATAGCTCTACCTTTCTTGTTCACCCATCGCCATGGAAAACGTATTGTGAGCAAACTGCAACAATCTTCAATCATTCTATCAAGAATGGTACCTATAAATAACAAGGATCCCCTTTAACCAATTTATCTATGTTTAGAAGTGAAGAGTGTGTGAGTGCAGTTAAATCATCTCATTTTTACAGCTATAGCTTCCAGACGAAATAAACCGAGCGTAGGCATCAAAATTACACAAAATAACTTAATATTATGGGTATATTTCATAATGATTACATTATGAAATATACCCTTAAATTACGTTATTTTGTGTAACTTTATTATATATAATATTCATATATTTATTTCCGTAACTTATTTTGTGGTTCCAAACCCTTGCTACCTTATTCTCTCTCTAACTTGATTAAGGAATCTAAATTAGGTACATCTTACAGCTATATGACACTCAAAAACTTATAATCTACGCAGGCGCGACTCTTTAAGGGAACTGTTTAAGGATATTAACATCATGACGGTACCTTGTCAATATATATAAGAAAACATCTTGCACGTAAGAAAAAAATTACATCTTTTTAGTAAAAGAGGTGATAGTCATAATTAATTATAGTACTAGAAATAGGGATCTATTAGTTCAACCAAGTTTCAGACTGGCTAAAGTAGACTCATCTTTCATGGGGTACTGTTTAAAATGTTACAATAAAATCCCTCCCCACATAGTTCGCTCCTCACACCTCTGGAAACATCCACAACTTTTAGAAAAAGTAGACCAAATTATTAGAAACACACTAACCTCAATCCTAAATGTGGCTCTGGACGACCGAGCGTGGCAGCAAGCCACACTCCCCATTCGGTTGGGCGGTCTCGGCGTTCGCAAAATTTCAAGTATAAGTTTACCGGCCTTCCTCTCTTCAGTCCACAGTACCGATAAATTAACCAGGAACATTTTATCTTCCTCACTGGTTGATTTTGAGGTACCTACCGTGTTTGACTGATGCGTTGAACGCTTGGAAAATGGCTTGTCCCAATACGGATTTGCCCGACAACCCGTCCTCCCAGAGACGGTGGAACGTGCCGCTCTGCAGTATTATACGGAATAACCTGGTAAACACGTCACCTAATACTGTTGAGCGTGCCCGTCTGCTGGCTGTGGGAGAATGGGAGTCGGGCTTCTGGCTTCAGGCGCTCCTGTCATCCACCATAGGCACTATGATGGATGACTCATCGTTTAGGCTCGCTACATGTCTCCGCTTAGGCGCACCTTGTGTTGCTCCGCATCGGTGTCACTGCGGCGAAGCTGTCGACAGCCTCGGGCACCATGGCCTGTCCCGCTGCAGGAGTGCAGGCCGCATAGCACGGTACGCCAGCATCAACGATATTATTCGTCGAGCCCTTGTCACCGCCGGCGTACCAGCGGTATTAGAACCAAACGGCTTGGTACGTGACGATGGGAAGAGACCAGATGGCATGACGTTGTTGCCTTGGAAGGTGGGTAGGCCTCTGGTGTGGGACGCAACCTGTGTCGACACCCTTGCGCCATCCCATGTTCCTAGCACGGCGGGCTGTGCTGGCGCCGCTGCTGCGGCTGCTGAGACCCTCAAGCGGCGCAAATACTGTAACCTTATAGGCAACTACAGTTTTGAGCCGTTTGGGGTCGAAACGCTCGGGTCATGGGGCCCGAGTGCGCGTCTCCTTTTTAAGGAAATCTCCCACCGACTGGTCGACACTTCACGTGACCAGAGGGCTGGCTTGTTCTTTGGCCAAAGAATTAGCATTGCCATTCAACGTGGCAATGCTGCCAGTCTTCTGGGCACGTTTCCGGATGACAGCGATGCGGACGAATACTTCGACGCCTAAAGGTCCCTTTGTTTTTATATTTATTAAGTTAGTCCCTTTAGTTTTAGTTTTTTATGTAAATAGTTAGTAGTGTCCTTCAACTGAAGAAGACGAAATTCAAAACTTGTATAAAACGCACACTATTTATGCAGGCATATTATAAGTTGGAGGATTACATCTCTGATAAAAATGCTTGGCTTAATGCTGGTCCTGCTCCACAACCACAACTGACTAATTAACATTCGAAAATACTGTTGGAGCTGCTGAAGATTGTCAGTCCATCTTTGCATTGTATAAACTCAATCTCCTTTGTATTATATGATTGCACAGGTGTGAGTACTATGTACTATAGAGCTACTATTTACCGGGTAATTTGTCTTTCATTGACTTGAATGTGCCCTGGCGATGGCGGCTGGGAATGTCATGCTCACTCAAATGTCACGCTGATGGTGGCGCATGTGTTGGATCATTTAGCTCCCTTCAAAATGGTTGAGCTGAATGGTGCTGATCCATGCGTCATGTTCGTGAACGGGCGCCGTCAGTTGTGACTGGTCATCTCTTAGCTGCCATGGCTTATTTTAATTTTTGAATTGTTCTTATGTTATAATTGCGGACGCTTTTAACGTGCTTTCTACATTGTTATCACATGTATAATTTCAACATGAATGATGTAACCAATATATTGTAACAATATTTTGATTTAAAAGAGTGTCCATGGAGTTTCTTGCCCGTTCTTCTCCATAGGTACCTACTACGCTTTGGAATGGGCAACTAGCTTCAGATTTCTGACTGACTGATTCCTTGACAATTCAAAATAAGTGCCTGTAAATGGTTTAATTGAAATAAATGCTTTGAGTTTGAAAGGGCGGTCTCATGGCGGTCTGATGGCATTATTCAGTTGATAGAGCGTTAATAGTTTTAATTAAATGCTTTTTAAGCAATTATGTTACAGATAGGAAATTACCGTAATGACAGCTCAGACCAAATAAAAAACCAAGACAGAGCGCTGTCAACAGCGACGTGAGGCCGGTTTCGTAAACATGTGTGCACTTAGTGAGGTGTATTTTGACTGTAAATGGTTGTGTGTATGCAGAGAGCGAAGGTGTAGTTTTGGCATGCTGCATTGTATTGTTCGCAGAGTTCTGTCTTGGTTTTTAATTTGGTCTGAGATTCACAGATAGGTTCTTTTAAGTATATCATCACCTCATTGGCGTCCGTAGACGTAGCAATCGCGGCTGCAAAACATGAGGCAATTGTATTGTAATTTACCTACCTGATACGCAGTTGTTGTCTTGTTGCAAGCGGGCAAACGAATTCCTCTGGATATGCACTAATGTCGAGCTATTATGAAAACGCGCGATACTATCTCCTGCCCGCATGCGGATGCTGCTACCAACTTAGAACATTCTACGATAGAAGCAACCCATAGCGTCGCCGCCGACCCCACCGAGATTATACCCTACATCATTATCCCTAAATTATTCGAATATCTGAGGATATTTAGATATGATATTCGATAACAAAACATCTAAGCTGGTCCACTACACCGTTGAAATATACCTAAAGCTAAATGTTGCAAAACTTAAAAAGATTATTATTATAATTTGCAAAACCCAAGGGCTCTGATAAAGTCAAAGGGACACTTAGAAAGGCAAGAGTGGGTTTTAGCCGGTAAGAGTCCGGCACTGTCCAGACTGGCTCACCAGGAGTCAGTGTGGGCGTCAATGAGGATTTCCCAAACATGCCAAAAAAAAATTACCTAAAGCTACTTCTTCGGTTTATGAACCACGCACAATGAAGGGTTCCGTAGTTGGGATGAATTTATCCAGCAAACTTAACATTGTAGTTGAACTGCAAGTTGGTCGTTTATTACTCGGTAACTTGTGGAAACTACGTAGCGGTGATATTTTTCCTTTTAATTTCGTGAATTTTTTCACATATCCAAAACCAACCATTTAGCGGGGGAGGGGGGGGGGACACTATAGACTCTAACAAAAATTAACACTTTAAAGTTTAATATTTCGCAAACGGATCCCTGAATCCAAAAATGGTTTTCACAAACTCACATTATTTTTAAACGACCTTTCCAACTATATCCCAAATTCAAAAAACCATCCCCAGTTTACGTGCAGGGGAGGTACTCTGAAAAAAATATTTTTTACGATTTTTTATTACCGCTTTGTCGGCGTGATTTATATGTATACTCATACCAAATTTCAGCTTTCTAGTACCAACAGTCTCTGAGCTAAGCCGCGGACTGACGGACATAGCCTTAGTAATAGGGTCCCGTTTTACCCTTTGGGTATGGAACCCTAAAAAGAGTGGTGTCCACCACATAACGGCCGCAGTGACGGCCGTCTTTATGGCACTGGGGTTTGAGTTTATGGTGCCAAAAAACGCTGTGTAGGAGAACACATCTTATTTTCATAAATAACGTTTCAGTGAAGTCATTTGACGATAATTGGCTAACGCTATATGGCGGCCACCGCTTTCGTAGGAAACCGTAGCTTTACCGACTTATGACGTGGAATGTGTCAGGTTTTCTCCGAACGTACGTTTTCCTCATAGATTATGAAATCTTTTTACCTTTAGAAGAGTTTGTTTACAGCTAAATATGACTAAAGCATTTCCAGTGAACCTGTTGGGTCGTAACCATAAGACAGCACGCGTAGAATGACCACCATAGACAAAATGACATATTATAAACAATCACAATCTGTCATTTTGTCTATTCTTCCGTCGATAAAAGCCGTTTCTATTGTGGTAATTCTACGCGTGCTGGCGTTTATAACAATCCATCTGACCATAAGAACCAAGGACGTCAGCAGAAATCCTTTATCAGATAAACACGTCAAGCGGGGGATCAAGACGTTGAAACACAAAAGCATTAATCCCACTCAGTTCGGCCGTTCCTTTTCTTTATTAGGCAGTATTGCATAGTTTCTGTTCCGAGCAAGGGTCTAGAATGTACCTATGTACCGTCAATACGATGTTTCCTTTTCATTAAGTTTCCACGCACAATATTGCAGGCTGGTCGTAAACTTTCCGAGGTGGTCGGCTAGTCTTTGTTGCGCCTTACGTCCGTCCACCGAAGTAATGAGACTTAGGAAAAATTATACCTTTAATGAAACAGAACTCGTTTACGCATGTTTCGTGGACGCAAACGCAATTACTGGGTGGATACAATATACGAAGTTTAAGGGTGTTGTATTTTAGCGTAGTTAGAGTGTTTCGTCTTTAATTAGTTGCAGATAAAACACATACTTTATTGTGAGAAGATTCTTTGTCTTACTGTTCAGGTGGTGTTGCCGTTGGAGATATTTATAGTCTCAGCGGAGTCTGTTATTGTTGTGACGCGCAAAGTTGTTGTTTTAAATGGAAGGTTTTGTTTATTATTTTCTAAAACAAATAGATACCTAAGTATTCCTCCAGACGAGTGGGTGTTAGAACAGTTAATGGAAACTCTGAGTACACTAAAGACAAGTTACCAATAAAGTAAAGCAAAAAATCTTGATTCCAATAACTTTTAACGTTCTAGTAATGTAGGTACTTAAATTTATTTTCTGGATTTCTCATCAAAGGGTGCTTTTGAAAAACGAAAATTACCTTTCTATATGTAGGTATAGAAGTCTTTTACTCGCTTTTTACGTCTGGCATTACTGTAGGTAATTGGATTTTTATGTAATTGACTGCCTTATGGGTAGAAGTCGCAAGCGTGACTGCCGAATTTTGGGTCTTGGTTTCAATTCCCAGGTCGGGCAAAGTAGTATTTTTTTATCAGGAATTTCTCAGTAGCTTCTCTGTGTCCAGATTTATGTCCTGATATTGCTAATAGGCTCCCCTTCTATTGCAGCACTTGGATGTCCACCAACATTTAGCCAGCTATAGGTAGTCTTTTCAATACCAATTGACATCCACATTTCACCATGCCAAGCCAAGGTAAATCATTGCCTACCCCTTCAAGAATGTTAAATTGATGGATACATACAGGGATGTTAAATTTATACCTCTTACTTGATAAACAGACCAACCTTTGTGAAAACGCCAGTGTGTCGGTTATATTCGAAAAATAATATAAACTGTATGACACTGTTCTCTTTCCAGTGTGTCGTTTGAAGCTATACTGCAATAACAAATTGAATAGAAGAACTGCATTGGCGCATAAATGGCGATAGCTTGGTCGTACGAGAGAGCAATTCTATTTGTCTTACAACTTATACGACATTGTACTCTATGTTCTTATTTTGTTTCAGCTGTACGGAGAGATATTGCCATGTCTTCTGCAGAACATGGACCTTCACATAAATCGTTAGAAAGAGTAACATTGCCAAAATCATCATGTTCGGCAAATGTAATATTGGTGGAAGTAGGTAGTTTTATAAGATTAATATAGGGTCAAAACAAAATCACAAAAGAAAGTGTCCAAATAAAATAAAACAAAGATTGATTCTTGGCAATTCTGGACAGCGAGACGTGTAGAGTTCTTACTCTCCACCTCTCTCTGTACTTCTTCTTGAGTAGGCCTCCCTACTCAAGAGAGTACAGAGTAGGTACAGTACAGTCTTGCCCAGCAGCGGAATAGTAATGGATAACAAAAAAAAACAAAATAAAAGACTGTGTGACGCGCCGCCGGTAAATTTACAGGATTGAATTAACTATAGCGAAACTTCACAATCTTGATCCTCCTGTTCACGTCACAATATTTCGTGACATTCTTAAACCAATTAGATAAATAGTGGGTACCTACTTATATTATGTCTTGTCACATGTATGCGTCAATACGAAGGAAGGGCAGTTTTAAAAATGGAATCTTAGTCAAAGATAATGCAGCACCATACACGTGGTAGAAGTGAAACTTCTCAAAAAAATAAGATTATAAGAGATTTAGTGTGACAGAGAGAGTTACATCTTTCTTCTCACTCATGTAACGAAATGTGCCTATACATGACGCGTCCTTGAAATTTCAGACTCAATTCTCGTCCAAAGTCGAATTATCACTTCAATACTTACCTAACATATTCTCCTTTTTTTGCATTTCGTCTACCAAAGAAGAATCAACGATGACAAACGCATTTACCTTACTTACAAGCAGACCATAAACAAGCTTTCGAAGAAAACTCAGCACACTCCTTTCAGAAAACCTATTCCTTTCAGCATTACCTCTGTGATAAACTCAGAAATGTCTCGATCAAACACGTTGCAGGGACCACTCAGCATAACTCTGCAATATTGCGCTTTACACTCCATATCTCAGTTTTATTCCGCAGTTGAGCGCAATAGCAATGTTTTAACGCATTTTTATACTGAATATAGCAGAAATAACGAACCGCGCGGGCGTCGAGTGAATTAAAACTAATGGAACGGTTAATTTCTCTTGAGGATAAAGCTAGCGAACTCCGCCCTACTGATTTTGTTGCTCCCGGGCCACTTCCAGATTCACACTCGACAGTTGTTTTTTATTTACTGTGAAATGTTTATGCAAACGTCATCCGTTTTCGGCGTAAATCTGTGATATTGTGTTTAATGGTAGGAGAAACGTTTTGTTTGTTTTTCAGACGCTGACACAGAAATGGTTATGAGATTTTCATAGAATCAGCGACAAGGATCACGGGATCTTATTTCGGGAATTATGATAATCCTATATGTACCAAGCATAAACTTCCATTAGTATCACTCTATCAAACACTTGATTCGTCATTCAGTTTTCAGTATTATCAACGCATTCCTTAAATTACAAATTGGTGTAAGGTGTATGAATAAAAAAATGAGAGATTAATAATAACTGCACGAGCACACCACACCTCATGGTGATTAGTATGGATAATTAAGACCACCATTGGGTTCTGTCCTTAGGTACTTACTTAATATTATAATAATAATTAATACAAAGTTTAAGTCATCAAAGTCGCACTAGCGTGATGTCGAGGTTCAGTTATTCGCACAAGCGTACATTCGAACTATGGTGAGTCGCAGTACAGTTTTGTCGCACAAGCGTTAATCGCACATCCATTTGTCGATGTCACGTAGTATACTCCATCAACTGAGTGATACACGTTTGATTAAAGAGTAGGTACGTACCTACTTAGTATGGTATGTTAAGTATCCATGTACGAGGAAAATACACACGTAATATATATCTATATATAAGAAAAGTGTGTATTTATATGACGTAGATATTAATATCTAAGTATTCGCAGATCTACAATAACCTTTCCGTACAATGGAATATCATACATTTGAGGAGTTCAGGAAATCTCATTTACTTAACGTTTTAATATTACTTACGCGTATTGAGTTCCTCATTTGATATCGTATAAGTTGTATTAAATAAATATATGTAATTATGGACGTATAGACGATTGTTTAAAAATAAAAAATACTTGTCTGCAACCGCACTAAGAAAGAATGTAAGTAGTGTAGAGCCTGAAGGCTACAGTACCGGATCGAATGAAACACTTGTTGATAGATTAACTAATTATAATAGATTAACTAATCAAAGATACCTACATTTTTGTATTATTTTAGCCCGCATGTCAGTCGTGGGCGATCCTATCTTCCTATTCTATTCTAAAATACAAACTGCTAGAACATTCGAGTCAAGCCTTTCTTACTAGCCAGTACAATTGTACGTAAAAGTTGTACGAGTTTCTTGTCCTTTGAGTTTCTATGAACTAGGTGTTAGTTAGTAGGTACAACGTAGCCGTTTATATTTCGTATAATTTTTTGCGTAAATATTAAAGTATGAAAGAAATGGAATCTCTCATTAGCATTTGTGGATTTTTCGGTCAAATTACTTAGGTACTTACTTAATCATTTTTATTCCCCAAACACGTCACACTCACAAATTATAGGTACATCCAAAGTCGTGTGGCCACGGCGTGAACGCCTAAACTGGACCAACGCCTAATACAAAGGCAAACTGACACACAGGCTGCAAATATACCTACCTAATCAGTTGAAAAGCTTGCGGCCAGAGATTATAACTCGCAATGGCATAGATAGACAATCTATTAATAGTCTGTATGTGTATCATCTAAGTAGGCATAGTGAGTCTGTTCGTTTCTCATTAACGATACCTATCCGTCCAACTTCAGCAAGAGTTGTTTTTCTTTGAAGCTAATGCTGTTAAAAGCTTTTGAGAAAGAAAATCTATCTAAGAAAAGTTTGCTACTTAAGCAGAGGCTTTTCGAAATCAAAATCACTTTGTTAATTATAATAAAAGCTTCCCAAAATAAACTCAATTTATCGTCTACACTCAACAAATGTTGGAAAACACACTGATAAGCTTTACAAATGATTGTCATCATACTTTTGTCTTCGGGACGTGGTAATAGAGAAAAATACTCCGAGGGCACGAACGGGACGCCAAGCGTGAGTCGGCAATAAATAACGTGCGTATATGATGAATGGAACTTGCCAACAGATAATAAAAATAATTACGTACATAACACCCTTTACATCCACCCTTTATAGCTTTTCTTGACGTTGGGACGCGCGAAGAAGGCAAAGGTATCACTAAATCAGCCTTAATGTTACCTATCTGCGCTACTATCCCGAAGAAAGGTGTAGTCGAACTATATGAAAGGAACAGTTTTATCTGTTTATAAGACTGTAGATAAAACATAGATATATACCTATATCTTTTTATCCTTAGGGGTAGATTACCATAAAAATGAAGTGCCCATTGCGCCGCCAATATAGAATACCTTGCATGTAAAGGCGCATGGAACTTCATGTTTTATAAAAGGTACCTTTCACTAGCACTGCACTTATAAAAAGGTTGAAGAAAACTCCAAGTTCTGCAATGAAAAGAAGAACTGAACATGATAAGTTAACTATTAAAATTGACTTAAGTAAGTACCTAAGTAATATCTTATCATAATCTTAGACAAGGTGAGTATGTACCTAAGTACGTATGTGTAGTCTACCTACATACATACACACATCGGTAGCGAATATACTGATGTTCTTCGTTCAAAATAAATACACATCGGGCCAACCGCAGTGCACCATCTCCAGGTTACGCGAATTTAAATTCTACGGTTCACTTGACACAAAACAGAAGTTCGCTACACCGCCTAACTTGTTTACCCACTCAAAGGAAGCAAGAGTTGAGAGCTGTTCGAGTTTTCTTAAGCCCGTACACTTTTCTCCCTGAAAAAAGTCAGTTAAACGGAATTTGGAACACAATTTCTGAGTAGTTTTCAATTCGTTTTGTGTTTTCTAAATAAACTGCCACTGTAGGTCTATACCGTATACCTAGATGTTAGCTTACTAGTGATGACGGATTTTCTTTTGCTTATTACCTATTCTAGGTAAGCAAGTAATAGGGGAAGATGAGGTATAACGGGGACGAAGGCAATCTATCAAAAACTATGTTAAATGTAGCTTCAATCATTATTATTTATAATAGATTCATAACACTTTTATGTTTAAGACTTTCAAGAGAGTGAATCAAACACTAGGTAATAACAGCAGATTGGTACAAAAAAAAACAATTAAAACAATATTTACGGTTTTTACAAGTTTCGAAGAAACTTCTATCTTCGAGAATACATTTTTTTCGCTGTAAGAATGGACGGGTGCACTCTCGTGTCTGGTCACTGCTCCATTGATCGTTGTTACAAAATGGCCGTTTATTATTGAATACATGGTTAGCATGTCTGGTTAGGTAGGTACTTGTACATTTGGGTGACTCCGTGTCGTAGGTACCCTATCGGGAAATTGGTGTCATAAATTTTCAAGCATCTGTTGATCGTCACAGCGACGCACTGGATTCATTAGGTACCGTTCGAGAATTTGGCTGTTACCTTCTATCAATCTGCCTAGCCTTTTCCGAACTATGTTGGGGTCGGCGTCCAGTCTAACGGATGCAGCTGAATACCAGTATTTTACATGAAGCGACTGCCTATCTGACCTCCACAACCCAGTAACTGGGTAATACGATACCCCTTGGTTAGACTGGTTGTCAGACTTTCAGGCTTCTGACGACTCGTAACGACTGTCAAAGATCCACAAATGATAGCCGGGACCAACGGCTTAACGTGCTTTCCGAGGCACGGAGGAGTCTCGATATGTGAAAATGGTCACCCATCCACAGACCAACCCCGGCAAGCGTAGCTTAACCTGATGGATCGACCCGAGCGGCTGTTATTACTTAGCCACGAGCTCCTCTCTTGGCTGTTACCTTCTATGTAGTTTTATTTTTATTTGATTTTATTTAGGTAAGTATCCTTCTTCCAACTGTAGATACAGGATTTTTTAAAGAAGAAATGAAAGATGGAGTTGAATGCCTTTATCTTAACTTTACCCATGTTTTATTACTAATTATGTACAATGCTTGTTATTTCCGTTTAGGTAGGTACATATAAAAACTTAGCTTACCTATTTCAAAATGAAATGAAAGTTAGGACCTACCCACCCACCTTTCATTTAGATAAGTAGCGCCTACCTATGATTTACACCGTAAAAAGTACCTAGGTAAGTAAGTACCTACCTTGTACCTACTTGGCTAATATTTTTTTGAAGTGAAAACTTCTTTAGGTGCGTTGAGCACTTTTTGGGTGAATAAAAATCATGGAACTCGCGTCATCGTCACCGAACGGTTGAAGAAATGAATGAATATTACCTACTTAGTTTTCACTTCTGTCGGCAGTCCCCAAAGACTGCCCCGCACGTTTTTTTTTTTTTTTAAAGCTTGCACGACTGACAGCAATATTCGTCCTACAACATAACCGTTAAAAAGTGAAATAGAGGCATTTATACCCAACAATACGAAATTCCTCTCTGGTAAAATACTTATCCCAAATACAAAAATACATTGTATATCATGTAAGTTTTCTATTACACGGGAATATCTTCAGCAAGCAGTTATCATAGTTGGGCGGAAGACGTGTGCGGAATATTGCCTTAGTTTCAGGATTATGTTTGCTCGGCTGTGGCTTATGAAAACCCCATATTAATATGGTAGAACAAATTTGTACCGTTTAATTGGTTTTGACGGTTTATTAACTACAAAGTACATAGATGCTTTGCACTCCATTTAATTTGGTAATTAATTTAGTGTGAGCCGTTAGCATACTTCATTTTACAATTACTGCCTACGGATGCCTGATGCTACTCATAGTGAGTGGAAGGAACGTATCAGGGAAGTAGGTAGGTAGGTACACACGGCTACACATCAAGCTACACATTTCCAGTACCTATAAAAGCTGACCTCGCATTGTACGGAAATCCTTACAATGCGAGATCAGCATAAACTGGAAATGTACCTATAGCTTGATGTGTAGCCGTGTGATTAACTATAACCTAGGTGTAAGTACCTACTTAAATTAAAGTTTATACTAGCTCTGTGCAGGTGACGTGTGATGTATTTCAAATAGAAGGTAGGTAATAGCGAACATACCTTTTACCTAAACCTTTTTTTTTAAAGCAGTGCCTGAATCGTAAACGCTCTAGCGATAAGTACCTACATAGGTAGGTATGTAATCTAGGTACACTATGCTAGAATAATAGTTAATAGGTCTCAAGGTGTCTCAAGTCTGCACATACCTACCCGCTGCATTAGTAGGTACCTTTCAGGTAGGTACATACCTACCCTACAGCTACCTAAGTATCTACCTGTGACTAAATTATCTACAACTAGCTGCGCCCCGCGGTTTAACCCGCGTAAGTCTCGATCCCGTGGGAATATCGGGATTCGGTTTTAAAAGTATCCTATGTCCTATTCCAGGTCATGATCTAACTATGTGCCAAATATCATCCATATCCGTTAAGCCGTTTTAGCGTGAAAACTTAACAAACAAACAAACTCACTTTCGCATTTATAATGACGTCCTGACGTCTCAATGCTATGACATTTTGTTTTGAACTTTTGACATTGTCAACTTGGTGCGTTCCTATCGTAATATTTGTACATTTTGCCGTCATGGTACTCATAAGATTTATATCAAAAGTTATTAGGATGCAAACTTAATTTTAATTTTATACTCATTTTGATTTAGGAATCAATCACATCATACCATTTGTTAATTTCGTTGTTTCTTTACGTAACATTCAAGATTCACGTAGCGAAACTTTTTTTGATCGGTTGTTATGTTCGTAACGGTCAAATGTCATTTGTGTCATTTTTTTGCGTTCCATATCATAAAGTAGGAAATAATTCAACTCTTAATATTGCATCTTTGTTTAACATTCTGAAATTGATATGCTTTATTTCTGGTTCTTAATTTAGGATGCAATAATGATATCATAAACTTGCAACGCAAAATCAAACTTGTATTTCGATCAAATTCTGGGATAGATAGAATAATATTGACCTTGTTCGCGGAACACATGGACTGGTTTGTGTTGTGTTGAAAAAAACAGATTTATATTTAGTTATTTCTGTTCTATAAACAGACAACCACACTGAGGACTTCCCTGCCGAGTTCTTAACACAAGGTACGTTTAACTTATGTTTATCTATTACGTTCTTTCTATTACCTAATTATTTCCTAATATAATTCATACATAGGTAATTATTGTTCCTCAATAGCGCTCATCACGGATATAGAATTGTAGCTTTATTTTACCTACAAAAAGCCAGATGGTGACGCATGTGAACTTGTGCACTTCTCTGCTTAATTATTTAGTTGAATCTAAAATGTATGACCTTAAAACGTTGGAAGCCATATGCCCGCTCTCTACTAAATGACTTTGTTTGTTGTTAATCAGACTCGAAAAATTGGTGTGTCTTTACAAAGACTAGGTTCAAGGTGATTCAATCATTTTTATTAACCAATTACGGACATCCTGCTAGCCTTTACCTTTGATTTAAAAAAAACCCACAGAATAGGTAGTTAATTATGTACCTACTTAATGTATACTTAACTAATAATAATAAAATCATAACTAAATCAAAATTTCAACTTAATGGCTACATAAAATCTAAAACCTGTTCATAGACTAATGTTCAAAAGCTATCAAATTGCTCTAGAATTTAAAGCCTAATTACATTATCAAATACCGGATAATCACAAACAAAAACTGTGGGAAGATTATAAACAAGAAGTTTGAATGTAGGTAACTATTGTTTTTATTAACACATAAAAACCAGCATCTTGCAAAACAAGTCATAACATTTCTTGTTATCAACGTATGTCCATAGCAAAAATAATATATTACTTATGTGGCTTTAGTATAACCGTTTCGAGTCTAATAAGGAAATCCGTGCACATTCTTGAAGCACAATCTATCTAAGTTGATTCATCCTGTCATTACAAATTGCTATTTCTAATAGAAGGGATCTGTATTGTATATTTGTATATTGCTTGTTTGTGCCTGCATAGATTTGAGTGGGTAATGATCAGGAGTTCTGGTCAAAGCAATCTGATACATCCTTGTTAGCGAGATGATTTAGGAGGATAGATTTCTCTGCGACTTTTCCACTTTTCTGATGTGCTAAGACATCCTTTTGGTGTATCTTTACAAAGTAGGCTACAATCATTTTAATTGTCCCGAAGAAATGTAGGTTTCCTCTTGCATCTCCAGCTATACTCCACTCCATTTTACATTTTGTTTAAAATTTTATTGCCTTGACAATTTCATCGTAACTATCACCCGTTTTCTCCTTAATTATTTTTCTTGTAGTACATTTTAATAAGTCATTTTTAAATGAACCAGTACAAAGGTGGAATTTCTAAAAAGAAATTAATGATGTGTTGTGTGATTATGAATTATTATTATAAGGTATAACTTGCTAAGGAGTGTGTCATTGCAAAGGTGTTATTTTATTTCCTCTTTGAAGGAAATAATACAATGGTTTATACATATTAGTATCACACCATCCTAACTATAATAATATTATAAATGTGAAGTGAGTTTTTTGTAGTATCCATACTTATAATATTATAATATCCATACTAATATTATAAATTCGAAAGTAACTCTGTCTGTCTGTCTGTATGTTACCTTTTCACGCCTAAACCACTAAACGGATTTCGATAAATTTTGGCCAGGAGATAGATGGCATCCCGGGGAAGGACATAGGCTTTATCGACGTACCAAAGCGCTGGAAGCTAGTCCTAACTAATACTATAAATGCGAAAGTGAGTTTGCTTGTAACACTTTCACGCTAAAACGGCTGAACGGATTTGGATGAAATTCGGCACATAGGTAGACCATGACCTGGAAAAGGGCATAGGCTACTTTTCATCCTGGATCGCAGACGAAGTCGCGGGCAACAGCTAGTTATTAAATAAATTGTTTCATTAGTTGATAAATCAAAACACAGCTCTACTGTAGGTAATTGAGTATAAATAATTAACATTATTCTTTATATTCCATTTTATTTATTACATTTACACACAACATACTTTACTCATAATTGTGTGTATGTATTAAAGTAAATTAAATAACATAAATCAGAAAAAAAAAATATATATATATAATTACTTATGTATTATAAATATTATTTTATTCTTAACAGAACTATAATGGGCTATTCAAGAGTCGACCACAGTTTACCTACCTATTTATTATGGTCGTGCAATAAATCCAGAGCCAGCTAGATCTGGTGTATCACAAAAACAAAAGTACAATGACTAAAAAAAATCAGTTTAATTTAAAAAATTGGCCTGATAACGAAATCTATAATCCAATTACAGTATTTGATTAAAACATTTCAAAAATATTTTATGCGATTTTGGAGACATGCTCAAGTTAAACGATATGTATGTTCTCACTAAATTGTAAAAACCAATTGTTTCTAGGCGAAGAACTTGCCGAAGTACCTATACTTAAATTCTCTATATTTGACTATGCTAATTAGGACCTAAATCCTAATCAGATATTTCTTTGCTGGAGATTATTATATTTACCAAAACCATGACATAAGTTGAGAGTGTTTCAGGCAGCCCGATCAAAGCGGTCTTATTGAGGCTGCGGCGTTAAAACGAAAGGGGTATACAGTAATCTCAAAATATGTATCACATTATGATATATTGCGGGCCATAAAAACGTCTAGTTTGTGTGAGGGAACACTTCCTCTGTAGTTCGGTAGTCGACTAGGCCGGGAGCTGCACACGCCCGCTGGTACAATTATGGCGTTATGCCAACGTCAGCTTGCTAATATCAGCGTAGAGTCGAATGGATATAAGTCACGTTTTACCAAAATGTTCAAAATCCAGCACAATATTCTACAATAGCTGCAAACGATAGCTGTGGGACAATTGCGGAAGTTTATACTTTATAGCGACAACGTTACTATGTTGCAATCGCTTAGCTTATACTATTTTTACTTGGAATCCGCAGTGCTTAGGTTCAGGCGCGCAGTTTGAAACCCAATAAGTGTTGAACATAACATTCGTTCCACGGACTCTCTGACTAAACTATATTATTGTAAAACACTGCAAAGATATATTTCTTGAATATTTCTTATCGAACTTGTAACTTTTGGGACTGCTACATTCACTATCAGCAAAACCATTCACTAATTATCTGTTCCAAAAGTATCTGATGAAAATGTAAACAAAAGTATAACAAAATCCCTCCTGTGGATCCTATTTGTAGTGCCACTTACGAATTGAGTGCTTTGATTCGATTATTTGAATACTTAAACCTGGATTCCTAATTTAAAATCACCATACTGATGTTTGTCATGTGAAAATTGAGGTTGCTTTTTTAAAAGAACCTCAATAACTATATTATAACCTCAAAATGTTATCCAAACAATAATTATTATTATTGTTGGAAAAAATGGTGAGACATGAAGTTGAAATCTTCTCAATAGTAAGAATGTGTTACTTTTCTCTTTCGTGTGGTGATTGTGTAAGAATTTAACCTGAAGAGGATTTGATTACAATAGATACATACTTTTTGAAGAGATATTAGATAGAAGCCTCTCCTAAATTGCGTCACATCGTTCACCGCACCCGATTTTAGCCTCACAGCTCACACTATACGAACCTATTCAAGATTCTAGCTAATTTCATAATGGACACTTTATTGATCTCCCAGCCCACATAATTCATAATTTAAAAGATCTTTATCAATATCAGAGAATGACCTTCCCTTTTTTTTTCTTTTATCTTTGTATCCTATGCTAACATGCGCCAATTTATCAAGACTTCATTATTACATCACCAGGGCAAGTAATACGCTGTCCTTTGTGTTTAGGATAAAGCCTAGAGGTCAATCGACAGATTACCGAACAAGTTAATGAAGTAAACTTAATATAAAATGTACTGGGATGCCCTCATTTCATTGAATGTCAACAGCCGTCTGTGTTTTTACCCAGAATAACGTTACATACTTCAACTAAAGTGACCTTCTCACGAACTCTTATCGAGATTGTTTTTGTGATGTCAGCTCCAAAAATTCGGAATTATAGTTCTTCAGACAGTTAAATGAAACAAACTTGAAACGATGGTAGAGTAGGATAAATCCGAATCATGTGCTCGGAAGTGTACCTAGTGATTCAAATTGCAATTGCCTACATACAATAATGATTTATTTGACTATGACATGATGTCTCAGGGCATTCCATTAGGTATAATGAGATAGTTATGAGTAATTAATATTATGATTAAAAAAAATAAACGTCACACATTTACGATGTTGACTACAACATGTTAACTGATACGTATACAGATTGTAGCAGACAGAAACTAATGGACCCTAAGTAGAACAATCGCGCTTTATCACAGTTAGAGTGACCTGTCTCAAGGATATTTGCATCATCATACTTCCACAGATTCCACACAACCGGTTTTTACACACGCTAAGGAAAAACGTGATAATTGTTGAAGAAGCGAAATTTATACGACACTGATTGAAGTTATTTAAAAACAAGCAGAAACTTGATTACTTTAATTAAATATTACCACTTAATTAATCGAAGAAATACAGAAAAAAAACTGCTGATTTGTTTTGGTCTATGCCAGGTAAGACCCTGGATCCAGAAAGCAAATGACTGCTCGTAGTGTCATTACGATTGCTGTTGTGCTTAGATTAACAGAATAATGAAGTAATTCAGCAGTTTCAAAAACGGTAGTGTCCAGATATTCGTCCTCCAGGTTAGATGTGAAGAGTCGGAGCCATGCCCATTTAGGCTAGACATTGACGTTGTAATTATGCTGAGGAGCTCGTGGCTAAGTTATAACAGCCGCTCGGGTCGATCCATCAGGTTAAGCTACGCTTGCCGGGGTTGGTCCGTGGATGGGTGACCATTTTCACATATCGAGACTCCTCCGTGCCTCGGAAAGCAGATTAAGCCGTTAGTCCCGGCTGTAACTTGTGATTTTTTTCTTCGTTACGGGTCATCAGAAGCTCAAAAGTCTGACAACCAGTCTTAACCAAAGGGTATCGTATTACCCAGTTACTGGATTGTGGAGGTCAGACAGGCAGTCGCTCCATGTAAAATACTGGTTTTCAGCTGCATCCGGTTAGACTGGAAGCCGACCCCAACATAGTTGGGAAAAGGCTAGGCAGATTGATGGACGTTGTAATTATGCGGTGTAAGACACAGTAAGAGTTTAGACTTTAGAGGAATGAGATTCCTCCATCGTCCTGTCGGTTGTCCGGTACTGTTCAGTGGTTTTAGGAATGTATCCTATCCTATCTAACAACATCCATATAGGTACTTAGTGCTGTTCGTGTGTATCGTTATATTCTGTGAAAACATAGAACAATCGTGATCAAATGCAATAATTATTCTCTACGATTGTATAAAACGTATTATCTAATAACAAATGGTGCAGACACCCATAAAAATGGATCGTTTATGTGTGATAAGTGAATTATGCTTGTCCCTCAATATCCCCGATCTACATTTGGCTGTCCTCCAACCAATATAATCTCGCATCGTATACACAACTTCATTCGATGGAATTCTAGAAATTCGCACTTTTCTATATACGATTGTCTGGGCGCTCTCGCTGGTTTTGATTTATGGTGCAGTAGCTTTTACCAGGCATGGGTGATGGGTGGCGGCGAAATGAGAAGTTTTCTTTTTAATTCGACCACAGTTCCACAATATTTCTTCTAGTTATCTTTAATATACTTAAAATCTGCTCTACCAATCTGACACTATCCTAATGCTTGATGTGGGTCGCGTGAATCCATTATTGTATGCCCTTCCAAATCTCAAGGTTTTCGGTTTGATAGATTGCTACTCCCCGTCCCTGTACCAAAACACGAGGCAGCATGTGTACTGGGAAAACAGAGCAAGAACGATTTCTCATAATTTTCCGTTCATGTAAAATTTTAATTGATTAGTTATAGTGCGATTGAGTAACAAACGAAAATAGAGTTGGATTATCAACGCCCACGTTCTGCTGGATTAATCATTTCAATATGCCGATCGATAACTCCAAACGGTATAGGAACCACCATATTCGTTATACATAAATAAGTAAATGGTCGAAGTTTTGACAGTAATTGCCATAATTCCAAGAATAATCGACACACACTAGACATTATGATCTAGAATTTATTCGCTACAAAAGAGATTTCCCTAAGTATAATGAAACATTTGTTCTCTTAACTACGCATTTGTATTAATAATATTCAGTTATTGTAATAATTTACTGAAGAAAAGTGCTTGAATAGATAGATCTGCTTGTACTAAGAGCCGCAGGAAAAAATACAGTAAGTATTAGCGCTACAGCCTTTAGTTTAGACATAGATAGGCCTAGCCTAGACAGAAAAAAAACAGAATCTTGAGAGAGTGCGCTGATTGCCATAGATTGGTCGTTGAGTAATATTCAGAAATCTAAACATCCGTTATGAAATAATATGTCAATTTTCTGTATTATATTCATAGATTTTCGGGTTGTACGCAGGTCGACTTTCGGTTTTTGTTTCCTATAAACATTAATTTCTGGAAAACCATTGTTGTTCATCCGATGACCTATTCGTGTTATTAATAACACTAATGATCTCATTTACGAATTACCCCGTTTCTTATCAGCTATTCGACGTAATAATAAGGGTAAACAATTTTGTTTCTCAGTTCTCAGTAGTGGTTTAACTTTTGTTATTAGTAGACCACTTTGTGCGCAATATTTTTATCGACGGTCTGACTACTGACTACTACGTGTAAGTGCTGTGAGTTTTAGATTTTCTATTGTTACCATTTATCTCAGACGCCGACAGTACTGAAAGCTTTAAATTCGTACAGCGAGTATAAATCGATGTGTCGTGTATAAGCTTAGGTTGGTGGGAATGAAAATCTGCTCAAACCGCACGTGATACCACCTCGGGAGCATTTTTATCTGGCTTCGCCATCGCCGCAAGCATGAAGTATGAACACACCGGAGATTTCCGCCGATATAAATCCCGGTACGCGACACCCTTACTTTACACCCGTCGCATCCTCAGTGCAATCCGTGAATTTGTGGAGTGGAAGCTACCGGCAGTGCATCGCGTCTGGAATTTGAACGCGCCAATTCTTGCTACCACAACGTGGAACTCTGAGCGCTAACCGTCACGTACTCCTGTCTATGTATTCACAGGTTTGACACTGCCAGCGTCGTCACGTTTTCCTTGTTTCTGTCTTGGTGGACTCTGATTCGGTTACTTCCTTTATCTACCAATTTACCAAACCTTACCTCGACATCTACATTTTAAATTCGATTACGCGACAAGAACGTTCCTTGCTGCGATGACATTTCCTGGCCCCTGGGTAATTTTCGGTGATGTTTGTAACATCTTTATGATCTGTATGTGACGTGAAGGATTAGAAAGCTATTAAATGGACAATAGTCAGTAAGAGGAACGCTAGTGGACGGCTGAAACGCGGAGGTGACAGGCGGGCCGTTAACATGGCCGTTACAGGCTCAAGTGATATATGAGCTGCGAAGTGGCTTGGTGCCGCTGTCACTTCGCGTTCCGCCGCCGCTCCACGCTGGCAAAAAGATAAAAAGGATTCCGAAATACGATTCACAAGTGGGCTGCCGGAAATGGGCAGAAAGTTACCGAGCACGGCTTTATGTCGGGCAATATATCTCTCGTATCGCTATCCAATTTCTGCTCTATGGCATGTAATATCCCTCTAGGGATCCTTTAATTTGAAACTCCTTTTAATCAACACCATTCATTCTCATCCTCGGTTTAGTAAGCCTTTAAAGACCTTAAGGTTTTTGTTTTTCCTTTATAGGTACTTCTTATAAAACTATGTATTACGGCACTTGGGAAAACCTTCGTTTAGGACAGCTACATGCCATCTAGTACTAGTAGGCTGTTCACGTATAGTTGAGGAATTTGTTATACCTACATAATATCATCAATCGATTTGAAATAAACGTGCGTAATAATAGCAGTCATAGTTGAAATTGAAACATCGACAGAACAGAACCCTTAACAGAAAAATACTTATGAGGCAAACATTCCCGACCAAACTAAACACCTCAGAAAAGCCGACCCAAATTGATTTTGCCTATAGTTTATTCAACCTGTACTTTCCGTAGATAAACTGAAGTTTAAGTTGCGTGACTGGCCCGACCGCCGACCTCCGACCTTCATTGACCTGCGACATTGAGGCGCACCCTACAGCTCCATCCCTATCACTTCACCCACGGATTTATTTCAACCGCAAGTTCTTTTGGTGAACATTTTAGTAGGGGAAATATTCCGATATTTTAATGCCCTTGTTATACTGGAGAGGCAATAGGATTACATCGGGGAATTTCTCTTTAAGTACTTAATTTTAACAGGCCCCGAAAATAATGTTCCGATTATTAACTTGTAAAGGAGACGAGACACCAGTACACCACAAACAAAGTTATCTTTATATCAATGGTTGAAAACTAGAAAATAAATCGATCGCTGTGTGGCCTGTATAGGTAGATAGAGTGGGACGCTCAAATCATTTGATTGCAACGTATTTATACTATTGTCCAACGTTATTGGTCTACTGGGAAAATCATTCTATCGGAAATATAGTATGTTGTGCGTTTGTTTTGCGTATGGTACAGACGCCTAAAGGGAAAACGAATTGAAATATTTGTAGAACGCTTCCGTGAAAAATAACCTTTGTTTCGCCAGCGCTTCAAGTTAGATCACCAGTCTAAATGTGTTTCTCAATGTTTATACACGTGCAAAAAGCAATTCAAGTTCAATTTGCACATCGTAATACTATTCGTAAACTATGTAGTCCTGAAAGGAATTAAATATTCTAAGTCGATCTACAGAGTGCACAAACGCGGCGCTCCCGCTAACTGGATCCGTCGCTTCTCCTGTTTTCAATAAAGAGAAACAACTTGTGTCATATCCGCAAAACGTTTACTTACATGGTGGAGCGCAGTAGTTGGTAACGAGGTTATACGAAACAGTTTCGGGCGAAATTGCTCGGGGAATGTAGCTAGGTGTCATAAAGTTTCAGCAAAGCTGTCGGACAGACGTGTGCAGCGTTGAAATACACGTGTCGAAGCTATTTCATCTTGCTTACGCTTCAACTTTGTTATAGAGTCCTGCCATTGGTACTAAGTGTTCTACTAATGAAGTGTTACGCTCTCGAATTTCCAATATGTTTTAGAAACTGGTGGCGTCACGTTTTCGTTTATTAGTTTTCCTTGCATTTGTGGAACCTATTTGAACCAATGTTTTTGTTGTTTTCAGGTCGAAATGGATTGGAGGACGGTGCTTTGTGCCTTCACCTTAGTGTACTTTGCTGATGGATACTCAAGTAAGGTTTTGTTTTGATTATAAAATCGCACTGTATTAATCACTACTGTCATTAAGTCGATACATTAAGGAAGCATCACTGTTCACTACTACTACTTGGGTACCAAACGTATTTATCAACAAATACTCAAATACGGGCATTA
Source organism: Lithophane ornitopus (assembly GCA_948473465.1). Lineage (NCBI taxonomy): Eukaryota > Metazoa > Arthropoda > Insecta > Lepidoptera > Noctuidae > Lithophane > Lithophane ornitopus. Next base: position 10,219,937 of record OX419622.1, on the reverse strand, counting down.
GATTTTGATAACAGCTGGACCGTGTAGCCTTAATATTAACACTTCCTGTTATTACCTATACACGCGCAGTCCATGCGACCTTCACGCCAACGAAGCGAGGTGTCACTTGATATTATATCTTATTTTAAACGATCTTCGTCTTCAGTATCTCCCGATATTTGACAGCCGAGCACTTTTTCTGAGAGCACGTACGCACAGCTCCCGAATTGCCAAGATATGGCTCGATTCCATTACCTAATGTTGGCGTAAACCACGCGTCAGACTCCCGAGCTACAAAACAATGAGTTATGATCCTACCCGTGATGCCCTTTTTATTTGTTTGTATTGCATGTAAAGCAACCGAATATTTTATTTCAGGGAAAATTACATTTACTCGTTAGCCTGAAATGTTTTTGTTAAGTATACTTTTGCGGTATGTGGTAAAAGTTACAGTCAACGCACACCTAGGTAGAGGTACATATTATACTTAATAATTATAAAATACTAGCATCCGCCCGCGGCTGCGCCCGCGTGGTATGTCGATAAAAATTAGCCTATGTCCTTTAGTAGTATGAGGAACAGGGTGTAAAGTTCACTGATCCACCATAGAAAAGGGAGGATCCTCCGACGAGACGGGTGTTGTGTCTGGCAGGCAACTGCCCAACGATTGATGTTGGGCTCTTGTATACAGGGTGTTAGGGTAGACGCCGTTATCCTTGAAACTAGTGGTTTGGTGTCATCTATAATATACTTTTTCTATGGGACGAACCTAGAAATCGCGAAAAAAAAAAATCTGCTGTTCCATACATTTGTGTTTACTTAAAGCGACAAAATGTATGGAACAGCAAATATTTTTTTTTGCGGTTTTAAAGTTGATCCCATAGAAAAAGTATATTAAAGACACCCAACCACTAGTTTCAGTGATAACGGTGTCTACCCTAACAACCTGTATATGTCCTGGAACTTTAATTGCGCGATGCATGATTTCGGACAGAGTTACTTTCGAATTTATAATATTAGTATGGATGTACCTACCTACGTACCGGTTATATTGCACTGTAATTGTATCATCATCTTACCTAAAGGAGCATTAAGTGCTTTCACCGCCCAAAACAACGCATATTCGATGTTAAAACTTATGTTTAAATACAAAACATCTTTTGTGACTTTATTTCGGTATTTATTAACAACTACACTTACGCTATGAACATTTTTGCCAAGAGAAGACATCGCTAAACTCGTAAAAGTATTGTAATAACAATATAGTAGTGAAATATTAAGACGTAAAGTGCAGAGCAGTCGTTTAACAACCAACGTTAAACTTCATCATTATTTCCAAGCCAGACACGGCTTTATTATCTCCACGGGGTTTTCCTTTCACAAGGAATATGATATGGATCTAAAAAGACTAGAACTTCCGCTTTAACAATCCGCTTTAAGACAACTGCACTTGTCCCGTTTTCAAGTGATTAAAGTCGCGTCTAGAAATTCAGGGAAGTTGCAAGCTAGGATTGAAAAGTTTAAAGTAGTTTCTAATAACATGTTAGTCATTCTTAGAAAGTCAGAACGTTTGCAGATAAAGTGCATGAAAGACGACTATTCGATGTGATCAAACTAAAATTTCGCTGCTGAAAATGCACGAGTTTGTAAGTAGGACTTTCACACACTTCTGCATTTCGGATAAACCTACCTGTATTACAAAAACGTATTATGATAAAGGACATAAAACCTACGTAGTGGAAAACAATTCGATGGCAAAGTTTTTCGGTTCGGTAGGCTTTTATTACGTGTGATATTGACTCTCGAAGACGACGGCGATCCAATCTAAGTATATAATCTTGTATATGCAAATGATCCCTATTCCCTTACAACCGAATTCTTTACCCGGTCACGCCTTTTGGGTTATAAAAGGGCGAAATTCTCGTAGACACAGCGGAATAAAATATATTCATACGATATTATATGGAGTTTTTTTCCATTTTCAAACACGTTTTACCTATCCAAATCCCTTTTATTATTCCAGTAAATGGGCATGAAACGATTGTAACGTTGCGTACTCTGTAGATAATACCACTAAGTAGGTATCTGAAAATGATTTATGGCTGGAAAAAATTGCAGAAGGTACTTCCGCATCAGGAATTACAGGAGGAAATGAACGTCCATTTTGTTTCGTGTAGGTTAGGGTACTTTTGTCAAGTTTTAAAGATATTTCGGAAAAAAATGGGTTCGCTCTTTCGTTATAAGAAAGTTTTGATGGAGTGATAAGTTGATAACTTATGTGATACTGATCTTGTTTTGTTTTTCTGGATTAGAATCGTTCTTCTCGATCTGGTAATTCGTAGATTGGTTAGGACTAGAAACAAAATAAATTCTAACTCCACAAGAACTTTAATTGATGGAAAACGAAGAGAAGGCGACGTTGCCAAAGAATACATTTAGCTTCGTCTCCTATGACTTTCTCAGTATTAAATTTACTTTTTATTTCCTGAAATCTGACTAACCGTCGCCGTTGCACTAAAGGCAATGAATCATGTAACCACATAATGATACGCAGGCTAGTGAGCTACAAGGCTGTTTTGGCATTACTTCGCGCATTTGCATTAAGAGAGGAATATAATTACCTATGCATTGCCTTCCGTCCGTCCGTCCCTCCGTCTGTCTGCAAGCTGAGTCTCATGAACCATGACAGTTAGACAGAATATTAAGCTTGTCAAAATCCTCAGCTAGACATCACTTCCTAAATCTCGAAATAGGAAACCCTAAATTGAGTAATCATGTACCTTATTTGTTTGTTTTATTGAATGTTACAGAATACGGACGTACCTGCAAAGACATAGGATGCCTCAACAGTGAAGTGTGCGTGCTAGCCGAAGACCCGTGCTCCTTGGGACACAGTTCCAACTGCGGCACATACCCCACCTGCAAAAAGAAGTCTCAAGTAGACGGCGGTAATTCCATCTACATACTTTTAAATTCGACTACTTTATAGATTGACTACTTACTTAATCAAACGAATCATCGAACGTTTAAATAAGTAATTTTAATATTTTTTTCAGGATCTAATTCAGAGCCAGCCAAGCCACCCGCGCCAAAACCTCAGGCACCTTCCTATGACTCTGTTCCTAACTACAACCCACCAGCCCCACCTAGTGACACGTCCAGCGGTGGCGGGTCACCTTACGGCGGCAGTTCGCCCTACGGAGGAAACTCACACACCGGCGGCAATTCGCCCTATGGCGGAGGATCACCTTATGGCGGAAGCGCACCTTATGGAGGAAACTCACCGTATGGTGGCAACTCACCATACGGAGGCAGTTCCCCCTACGGCGGAGGAAGCAATACCGGAGGAGGATCTCCTTACGGCGGAGCAAGTAATACTGGAGGAGGATCGCCTTATGGTGGCAGCTCACCGTACGGTGGAAGCTCGCCTTACGGCGGATCCTCGAATACTGGGGGCAGCAGCCCATATGGAGGTAACTCCCCGTACGGCGGCGGCGGCACGCGCACCTCTAGCTCCGGCGGATTCGGAGGCGGTGGCAGCCCCATCGACAGTATTCTGAACACTCTAAACAAATACGCAAACGGCGGAGGCGGCAGCACTGGAACCGGCGGAAGTGCTGGCTCTGGACTCTCTAATGTCTTTGGAAACCTTCTCGGTAATCTATCTAAGAATACCGGTGGTTTAAACAACTTGTTCAACACTAGGCCGATAATGGAAAACCCGAATTATTCCTCGTACAGTTCCAATTCGAGGAGCTCTAACCCCCAATCTTACCCATCAGGATCTCAACCGACGTATCAACAACCGAATCAGAACAAGAATTACGGACAAAGTTATGCGCACCGTAATGGGGCGAGCACACGCAAGCCCGTCCACTATGGATGGAATGTTAGGTAAAATACTTTCTAAGTACATAATCGTAGCAAGCTATTGAGTGGCGCTTCTGGTTTTTTTTTCCTTGCGTTGCACAGGCTTTGCTTACTGGCCCCATTGCACTTCGAAATTGATTCTCTTTAGCTTTGGTGTTACTAACTAACTCACTTTGCCACTGCACTCTGTTGCACTGTACTCTGTATTTTAATTAGTGTACGCTTAAATTTTACTGCTGTCTTTATTTTTTTGCCGGTTAAGAAATTTTGTCAAAAGCAATCATCGAAGAAAAGCTATCTAGCATTAATGCTTATATTTTACCTATGTCACAATCATGTTGCATTTGCAATTTCATGACAAATAAACCACTAAAATGTAATATACACTAAGAAACTCACGAATAGAATAAATTATTAGTACCTATGTAAATAAGGTGGAGGCTAATCTCTTCTGATTGACAGGAAAACCAGAGAATCTTCCAGATAACCTGTTTAACTAAACTTTGCATGAATAACTGGATAACTTTCGGAGAGGTATGACTGTACCCATCGTTTCGAGGCTATGTTATGTGACTTATAGAATTTACGCACCTTTTTATTTTATTTTGCTGTATGATCTGTATTTTTTCATAGCTATTTTAAGAATACTCATGTATACTTTATGGCTAGTTTATATAGAAAGTTATTTAGTAGGTAACTAAAGTAGTCTAAAAAACTGAAAGTACCTAGTTTAAGAACTGTAAACAAAGTCTCACAGATACTACACAGTTTTATGACTTTAAAAAACAAATTTCTTGCTGATTATTGACATTTTATTATAATACTAGCTGTGCCCCGCGGTTTCACCCGCGTAAGTCTCGATCCCGGGTCGAAAAATTGATTACGAACGATTCTCAGACCTAGCGAATATACATATAAAATTTCATGAAAATCGGTCAAGCCGTTTCGGAGGAGTATGGCAACTAACACTGTGACACGAGAATTTTATATATTGACCTACATTACATATTTGCAACATAATAGATTGAAAAACTTTAATGATATTTTGTAGAAATTTTATACATGAATCAAACTTTTAATTAGTATAACCCGATGTTATACTAGGGCTCCGTTATCTAGCATATAACTATCTATACTAAATCTAGTCTTCATTAAATACTCCAAAATATCAGTGCCATTTCTAATATTGTTATATTGTATTTTCATTTCAGTGTGACAGTGGTCTTGACGTACCTGATTCAGCAATATGTCCAGAGTGTAATTCGTAACTAATTATATTTTTTATTTAACTATTAAATACGGTATGTAATATTGTATTTAAGTATACGGTGCGATATTTTTATAACATTTTATTGTGGTTAAGCTTTAAAGTGAACATAAAATGGTTCCTTTTTGTAACTTTTTAATTTTTACCTTTTCATTGCAACAGACGTTGACAAGAATCTCCATTAAATATTATTTATTATTTATAAGATTTATGTAAACTTGTAATTCCATTCGGCGATACCTGTGCGGTGTTGTTAAACCTTAGCATTTAGCACACAAAATAATATGTTATAAGTAAGACTTGTGTGAAGCTTCGGCGTAGTTTGACGTAGATAATGAATCTATAAATGACGTGTACCGTGACGGACAACAGCGGTCAACAGGTTAAATATAATAATAATGTTATTGTGATAAACTTTATGTAAATAACACAGTGATCATTATGTAAAAGAGTTATGAAATAAAAGCAATATTTATAAAATAAAATAATTTATTCAGTCCATTTCAAACAATGCAGACTAGAAATATAAGATTCGGAAAATAATATCGCTGAAATTGCACTACAGCAATACGTGTATTACAATTATATTTCTAATTAATTTAAACCATATTTTCCAAGGTTGTATTTATATTGATTAAATAAAAATATGTATACCTTGTATATTTATAATACATTGTTAATGAAGTACCTATGTATTTACCTACACGTATTTATCTCTAAGATAAAGTCAACCCATTGCTAAACCCAAGGAATGTCATAACTACACAAATTAAACCTTAAAATTAAAAAAAATTACCTACACCCATTTTTTACAACCAATAAATAATGTACTTGAAAGTTTTATTGAAACATAGTTTCATAAACACGTAGGTAGCAACAATAAAAAATCTATTCCTATTGTTAAAAAATGTGTTATGCTCCTTATTTTTAAGTTTTGATACATTAGGAAAAATTTAGGACAGCTAAGTAGGTACCTAAATAAAAATATGTGTAAAAACTACTCCGGCCGAATGGTAAGCAACCCGCGGTAGCTTTTTGGAACAACCCAGGCTTCGTATCAAGAACAACTGCCTTTCATAATATTAGCAGGCTCTCGAGCCTTGATCCAGCTGATACGCAAGCGAAACCGTCTCATGATGTCGATGGAAGCTCTTCTCTACACGACTATCGAAACAGTAGTTACCAACTTTTACATAAATATATAATTTGTATTAGTATAAATAAACGCTACCAGGCACCAAGTGCTATAAAAAATTCAGAAATATATTGCCTCATTTTAATCCCACCAAGAATCTCCAAACTGGTGCAGAAACACGTAGTATTAAAAAAATGTGTATCCGTAATAGCCCGTCCGCACACAACTACGAAAGAATTTTAACCGCGACTGCATACTGTGGTCTGTTGTTGTGTTGTTACGCGTTGGCCGCGACAATGTATGAAGTCCGCAGTCAATTCGTTTTGTTATTACACTTATGATACTACTTAGAAACGAATCACGATATATAGACAATCATATTTTGGCAAGATAACATTCTAGGCATAACCGGGAACTGATGTCAGTGGAATAGTTCTTTAACTGATTATATAACTTTTATCCAAATGATCCTGTTGCAAATGCGGTATTTATCTTAAATTAGAGATCGTGTTTTGTTCCTAACAAATATACTGTATTTGTACATTTGCTGTTGATTATAATAATGTTAAAAATTATTCTATAACACTTACATTCGAATTGAGCTAACCTTGATCTGAGTTTACTATATTAAATTAATTGCTTACAGTGTTTTGTTTAATTTCAATTTCACTTTTTTCTTTACTGGGCCGCTTACTTTTGTTTATTTGGTTTAAAACTATGCCTAGTATGAGGAACCCAAGCCATACTCCATACCAATAGTGGTATACTGACGAATAGTATATCCAAATACGATCAAATGTGAGTAGGAGGAATGCAGCAGCTTGATAGGACTCCGAATGGGAGCGCAAGAACCACATTATGAAGCCCAAGATTTTCTTTTTCTGAAAAAAGAAGTTTTTTTTATTAGAATAATAAATAACCCTGGTACTAAAATTACAGTCGTCATTGATTTATTCATGCTCACCAGTCCTGTGGCGTCCTTATAGAAAAGTTTGATGTAAATGTCTTCAGCCATCAAGTAGAATGGGCAGAAATAGATACAGAAGAAATAGCCGGCATGGATACCGTGCCATATCACTGACACAAATAACGCTGCGTGGATCCTGAAATGACAGATTTAGTTTCATTAATTGGCCTTTATGTTAGGGATCTCGCGCACTAGACGGCACCGTCCACGACCAGTGGTTTCTAGTTTACCTGGTCGTTTTCGTGTAAATTTTCGGACAACTTATTGAAAAATTCCTTCAAGCCACCTGCAAAACTAAGAACTAGACTTTTCTAGTCACAAACAATTTTGTTTAAATTCTTTTCCCCTTTCTCACAAACAGTAATTTTTTTTATCAAAATCAGTAGTAGATTTCGTGCTAGGCTGTAACTTTGTGATGGTTTCATTCAGCATAAACCTAATAACAATATTATTCAAACATGACTTACTTCAAAGGCTTGATAGGGAATCTCTTATATACAACCATAGCCACCCAGTATTGTACCGCCTTGTTCCATACTTTCATAGAGTCACGTAATGTGACCACAGACTCGCAACCCCATACGTCCATCGACTCCACTGTGTTGAAATCATATTGACAGTTCCTTGCCTCCAGCTCTGACCTGATAAAAAACGAAAACTGAGTCAAAATCTGCAAAACATTTATAAAAGTCGTTTGATAATGGTTGCCGTAGAGGAGGTCGTGACTAAGTCATAACAGCCGCACGGGTCGATCCATGAGGTAAAGCCTTGCCGGGGTTGGTCCGTAGATGGGTGACCATCTTTACATACCGACACTCCTCCGTGCCTCGGAAAGCACGTTAAGCAGTTGGTCCCGGCTGTCATTTGTGGATCTTTGACAGTTGTTACGGGTCGTTAGAAGCCCGAAAGTCTGACAATCAGTCTTACCAAGGGGTATCGTATTACCCAGTTACTGGGTTGTGGTGGTCAGATAGGCAGTCGCTCCATGTAAAATACTGGTATTCAGCTGCATCCAGTTAGACTGGAAGCCAACCCCAACATAGTTGGGAAAAGGCTAGGCAGATTGATTGATAGTGGACCAGGAATAGAACACAATAGTCAATGAAAATACATAATTCTGCTTGGCAGGTCCTACGACCAGACACCCATTAAATCTCCATCACTTCAATATCCTTACATTTGTTTCAACTTCAAATATCCAACAGTGGGTCCATGTCCTGATCTGTTCCTGCCCTGGACTGGGTATGCTCCAAGCCCAGCAGACGTGCACACACTCTCAGCCAATGTCATTCCAGCATATATACGCTGCCGGAATTGCGAAAATAAGGCCCATGGGTACAGCATTCGGTAAACAAAGTTCCTGTTATTGTGGTCTTCTGTTAAAATGTACTGAAACAATATAAAAACTGGTTGTTTAAAAGCTTTGTCTTCTTTTTGTGTGGTTTGTGACTAACCTGGTGTCAGAGTTTTAAAGCTGCCCAAGGGCCTCTGACTTGGCTTCACATGCCATTGAGAAATATCTCTCTGGCATGCCAGCAAAGCTTTGTGATGCCATTGTTATAAAGGTGCTCCCTCACCGGGAGCATTTACGTTACAATCTGCCTCCCTGACTAACGAGCATTCGCCTGTAATGTAACGAGTGGTGCGCATTGATGTTACAAGTTGTATCAAAATATTACGACACTGCGCACTGTAATGCTTTTCTCTCTTCTCTTTCTCCTCCCTCACTCATGTAATGCTCTACTCTGTAACGTTACATTACAGGCGAATGCTCCCGGTAAGGGAGCACCTTTTTAGGTGAATTTTGGTGATGTTAATAATTTAGTTTAGCCATTTGGCAAATCTGCTAGTAGAAATGTTATGAAACATGCTCACCTCTAGGGGCCAAATATTAGACAAAGCCAAGTACAATGAAATGTAGAGAGGGACCATTCTCATTGTGTTGATGGTAAAGCCAAAACAGTCAACATACTTGCTGTAAGGCAGGCGGAAGTAGTCATCAAAAGTCCGGTATCTATAGTAGGGACCTGAAATACAATTGTGACTTTTTACTTTTGCCTAAGTGACAATATTATAATGAAAAAAAAAATCCTTTATGTAGCAGACTGCATTCTTTAGTTTATGCCTACTTCCATGGGGAAAATGGCGTAAATTTTTGTATCATTATGTAATCTTAATTGTAGCTTTGACAATCTTTATTATACACAAAAAAAACAATAACTATGAAATTAAGATCCAACAAAACCACAAGTAAGTAATAAAAAATTTAATTTACATACATTATAAACAAAGGCCGTTTTTTATTATACCATCAAACATAGACATTACTAAAGCAGGAACTATTAGCATTACCTGTTAATAGTCCAATGTAATTGAATGAATAATGGAATAAGTCTTGAAAATCAGGGTTTATTATTTCAAGAAAATCGTCATCTTTCGTCTTCACTTCTTTCTGTTCTTTATTTTCATCTTTTTTAGCTTTGCCTAGTGCCAGCCACGAGCCATTGATTTCAAATGCAACCCCCACTACTCGAAGAACTATTATCATTTCAATCAGGTTTGTCTGTCCTGAAGATAATGGGAGGCCGAACTTATCAGCCAGCCGAAAGAAGAATAAATATCCAAACATTAAAAAGAAAGCCACAATATGACAGTATCTGAAACAAAGAATAGCAGATACTTATGAGTTTTTTATATTTTAGTTATGATATAAATTATGATTAATAAGGTATGTCATGCATAAGTAATTGGATTGGAAAACAAAACTACCTATCCATGGCCTGATACCGGCAAAATATTACTTAAAAATTTTCTAGACTGTTTGATAGTAAAGACTTACCTGACAGTAGCCACTTTTATAGCAATGATACCAAGAAGTGCTGATAATATGGGATGGATAGCACTGTATCCCGAAACAATGTTAATAAGTACAAGGCCAAGTATGCTGCCGACCCATTTCTTAGCTTGCACTGTTTTTAACGCCCGGTAACGTGGCCCTATCCCTACGCTAAACAGAAGCAAGGATAAATATATAATATCGTTTCTGCTTTTTGTAAGAAAGGACAACATCTTTCCTAAGTGTTTAAGCTCCAAATACACAAAATAAAACACTCGTATCTGGGGCTAAAATAAAACACTCAACGGGCTAATTGGATCGGATGTCAGTGGTACAAATTTACAAAAAACGCACACAATAACAAAAGTCAAAGACAAAATGACATTGACAAGTTTTATAGACTTTTGATTGGCACTCTATGACTCTACTGACAGTAACAGTGAGTAAGGTTCTATTCTATTTTTGGCAAGCAAAGCCGATGTAGACCATTCTGCCGATGTCTAAAGTGAGTTGGAAATTGTGAGCAAGGTTATGGATGGACAACTCTGGATAAGTTGACGTTAGTGATGTTCAAATCCGCTTGATGCGCTAAGGCACTTACATGATGATTCTAAGCAATACAACTCTCTATGTTCATGTAAGTGCATTGAATGACGATTTCATTAAATAGGTAGTCATTCAATGCACTAAGATTTGAATTTCGCGGTCTCCTTAGCCCATCCCCCTTTAAAATAGTATAAACTTTGGAGCATATTTTATTTAAAACTCCTATAAAGTTTTTTTTTTTTAAATAAAGTTGAATTTACAATCAACATTATGCAAGGGGAAAACAAATAATTTTAAAGGTTTAGATTTTGTATTTTATTACTGAGCGTAGTTTTTCGAGTCAAACTGTCAAGTTATTAAGTGTCAGCTGTCAATTAGCCGTCATGTCATTAATTATTGATTACTTCGTGACTTCGTGTCCAGATTTTTCTTCAAAGAAAAATAAGAATTATCAATGGATACAAATACGTGTTTATAGTGTCATGAAACAGATGTTGTGCATGTTGTGCTAGTAAAGATGGATGAAGAGGACAAGAAGTCAATAATACAGAGCCTTAACATAAGGATAGGTCCTAATATAAATGATTTGGCAAATGCTTTAGAATTACAATCTGAATTAGAAATAAAACGGGATAAACTTCAAAGTAGTGTAAGTCACACATTATTGTTTTGACTAATATTCTAGCTTTTCTATACTTTCAGTAAATTTGATCACATACATGCACAACTTTTAATTTTTTCAGTAGGTACAATGACAAGGTTATTTTAAATACTTAATAAGTAATTATATTTTATTTTAGCTTAATATAGCCAACAATGAAGTGCCAACAAAACTGGCAGCAGCTTTGGAGAAGGCAGAATTGAATTCTGATCAAATAGACAAGCTAAAAACTAGAAGTGAAGAATTGAAAAAGAAAGTTGAAACATTCCTGAATAAAACAGAACCATTGCGATATGAAGTTGATAGACGGTTTACTGCAATCAACAAGCTAGAAGAAGTATTAGTTTACTTAAGATCCTTTGAGAAAATTGATGAATTGAGGTTTGTGTGGACTTTAATTAGAGGTTTACCATTGAATACAATAATAGATCTGAATGGTTCTTATAACTCACTGGTGGTTTTGCAGGGGTGCAATTTACTTGTGAAGATGGTATTCTGTATGCTACAGGTTCTGCACAAGTTCTGAGCAGTAACCTAATAAAAAGTACTAGGCTTACATGAATTCAAGATAGTATTTCGTTAATATTATTAAGTACTTCCTTTTGTATTATATTTACATCATAACTGGAATAATGTACCTTTCAAATGGTTTTCAAATAGGAGCTGTGGTTCCTCCGCATAATTCTAATTTCATTTATATTAGTGCAGTATGCAGTGATTTTGTATCTTATATTCGGAATGTATTTTTAAAATGATTTCATCCCATCTGCTCATAGTCTACCTCTACCAATTTGCTGAAAGACTTTTTTTCTAATCATTAGATAGACAAATATTCATTAGTTCGACAGTCAGTTAAATGGAATACTCTTTATCATATACAGGTATAAATGTAGGAATTTGATGAAGGGAAATAATGGGCAATTTGAAAAATATGTAAAAAACCGGCCACGTGCGAGTCGGACTCGCGCATGAAAGGTTCCGTATCATGGGCAAAAACATACTGTCTGTTATATGGGAGCCCCCCTTAAATATTTTATTTAAATTTAATTATTAATTTTTTAAGTGAATATATAGTTATCTAAATATTCTATGCGTATTTCAACCATCTACCTGTTGCCGTTATCAAAAACGAGCAAAAAAATCACGCTTGTTGTATGGGAGCCCCCTTAAATATTTTTTGTTATAGCGGCAACAGAAATACATCATCTGTGAAAATTTCAACTGTCTAACTATCACGGTTCATGAGATACAGCCTGGTGACAGACAGACAGTGGAGCCTTAGTAATAGGGTCCCGTTTTACCCTTTGGGCACGGAACCCTAAAAAATAAATAAATTAGATAGGTATTTTAAAACATGAAAATTGTTGTGCTACAATGATGTCATATGGGTGGCGGTGCTAAGATTGTGATATTTTCTTTTTATTATTTTAGTCGTCAAATGAAACAGACCAATGATGATGAGCAGTTGGTTCTACTGTATGGTGAGCTCAGAAAGATGTGTGGCCTGTACCAAAAGGGCCAAAGGGCCACGTATGTAAAGGAATATACACACTACTGGCATAATGTGCTCAAAGAAAAACTTACCAAGTAAGTAATACTGTAAGATATAAAATCATATAATAAACAAGAACAAAGGAATTATAATAAACAGAAAATATGAATCATCAACATGAGATTAACAGAAAATAATATGTAAAAAGATCTAACTAATATTATAAACGCAAAAGTTTGTAAGTATGGATGGATGTTTGTTACTCTTTCATGTAAAAACTACTGAATGGATTTTAATTAAATTTGGCAAACAGATAGTTTATAACCTGGATTAACAAATAGGATACTTTTTATCCGGATATTCCCACGGGATCGAGACTTACGCGGGTTAGCGCAGCTAGTACTTTATAATTCTAAAGACATTAAATTATTAGTAACTTTTTAAAATAACAACTATGCTATTAAAAAAACAAGTATAATGATACTATAATCAAATAAAAAAACAAGGCCAAAATAAGTTGTTATTGATCTCTTGTTTATCAAAAACTACCATTGAACATCTTTCTATTTTTTTTTTCCAAGGAATTGCAATTATAGTTTTTGCACATCTCAATACTAATTTCTCTTTCAGACATTATGAAGATGTACTAAAGTTGCTCAAATGGCCATTCTCAGCTCCAGCAGAAAGCCAGCCAGCACCTAAAGAGGTGATGGTGAAGTTTAGCAGTGTTACTAAATATCTGTTCCTAATTGAAGAACCTGAAGATCTAGTGAACAGCAATGTTACAGATGATGTATGGCAAGGTGAACAACCCTGTGATAAAAGTTTTCTAGAATATTGCTATATTAAAGCCTTAGGAATTTATGATTCAGTACCATTTCCTAACAAAACAAATAAATTACCTATATTTGGATTCAGAATCCCAGATAATTATCAGGTATTGAGAACACAAACTCAATGACAAACCCAAACATACCCAACCCATACATGACAAAGCCCAAACTACTGCAACCAAAATTTATTTAGGACCTTTTTATTACAAAGGATCAATTAAAAATTAACTTAAACTACATAACACTAAAGTAGATAGTTGGTTAAGTGGCAATACAATCATGTTAATTATTTAAGATAAAAAAAAAAGAGTATTCATGTTTATGTAGTAATAATATTTGACTTATTCTTTCTACAGAGAAAGGCCCATGTCTTCCAGTTAGAGTGCTACTGCGGCCTCTTAAAAAGAGGTTTCAATTCCATTTCACGGGTAGTCGTCAAACGGCGCGTATTGATCGACCGGAGTGGTTCCTTACACAGACACTCACTTGGATTAAACACCATCAAGGTTTTGTTAAGACCCATGTTCAACCAATTGCTGATAAGCTGGAGCTAAAGCATGTTAGGGCAGTGGTATGTATGCAGTTGTTTACTCACCACACCACAAAGAATTTGCCTACAATTTGTATCATCTAGTATCTCTATGAGTACATTATTATAAATTGAAATCGATGTTCGTATCTGTCTGTGTGACCGCGAAGTTCTTTTAAACTAATCAACGGATTTTGATGCGGTTTTCGCCATCATTTAAAGAAGTTCCAGAAGGATTATGTGTTTAATACTAAACTAAACTATAATATTAAACTTACATATTTTAAAGACATCGTGATGTTTTGTCAAGTCGGGAAAACTGTGGGAAGCAGAGGCGTATCACTAATACTTACATTAAAAAAAAAACAACTGCAAGCTGCAAGATTCTGGTGCAAACGAAAGCTGCCCCCTATAACTTTCGAAGTTATAGATACTAAAACATGAACCCATTTCAGGACGAATTCAATGCTGGTCTTATAGCACTGGCCGCCGAGAGACTTCATACAGTGCTAGCATTGTATCACTCGCATGGCTCTAAAGGCGAAATAGTCGACGTCGACGCGGCTTTCGCTCATGCTGTGGACGAAACTCTAGGCTTTCAAAGAGAGCTGGTGGAGGTCACGGGCAAAGATAGCAATAGTGTACTCTCTGTTTTGACCAAAGTGGAGACGTTTTTGAGGTGGCAGACTGTGGAAAAGAAATGTAAGTTCAATATATTTATTAAGTGTTATCATGTTGTTATACTGAGCTAAATTGTGTGGATATGTGCCAACCAAGCAGCACTGGGCCCACGCTATGCAGTACGGCCCACTTACTCTTACGGAGAGGAGGTCTCCGTCCCAGCAATGGGAACATTATGATAATTGGTTTTAGGCTGATTATGATGCTGGCCGTAACTCCAATCTTTGCAACTCTTTATTTGGCCTCAAAGCGAAAACGGTGATATATATAATTTTAAAATTTTACTGAACATATAAAATGAAAAAGTTTGTTATAAGTACATATAAGTATAAAAGTATTTTAATCTCAAACGTGAATTTCCTAACAGATGCATTAGCGAAGATGGATGAGAGTCTAGAATGTCCTCAGTGGAGTGAGGGTGTGGGGTCGGGCGCGGGCGCGGCGACGGGCGCGGCGCTGTGGATCCCGCGCGCCGCCGATTGGTTCGTCACGCTGCTGCGGACTATTGAGGACAGATACAAGGTGCTACCACAGCCTGGGCACAGGTCAGTGTTTAAAGTAACTAACAGAAGAAAAAGAAAAGTTATGCTAGTGTTTATTAATAGAAACATCGTAAGCTAGTTAAAAAAAAAAACAAATTGCGTATAATATTTTTGAAATAATAATATTGTAGTCAATACTATTCTCGGATGGGAACTGAAACAGGCTGTCTCACGTAACAAATATTTTTTTCAAGAAGAAAATCATGTATGTCTAGGGAAAATAAACATAAATTGAAATAACCATTGATTTTATTTCTTGTAAAAAATTGGTTTGTTGTTAAAGCATATATGGGTTGGATGTATATTGCCATTTCTTTTAGCTTATAATCCGAAGCCTGATGTCTAATGATAAAATATTCTAATTTTGCGGTAATTTTCCTTATAAAAATTTAAAAGAGTATGCTTAGATGGTTTGGTCACGTTGAGAGGATGAATGAAAGGCGTCTAATAAAAGGCAGATGTGAGTGAAAACGCCGGAAGGAGACGCCCTGTTGATGTTATTCAGGAAGATCAGGTGAGTAGTGCTCGCAACCGGCGAGCGTGTATGGCCACATGTCTGAACGTAAATGAAGCAAAAGGTGTATGTGAGGATGTAGCAGGTTCGTTCTGTAGTTCCTGCCAACCCTCATGGGAAGAAGGCGTGAGTTTATGTTTTATGTATGTATTTCCTTGTAGACTGAATTTCCTGGAGCTTCAACTAGAGCTGGTAGAGGAATGGCGCATCCGCCTCACGCAACTTCTGAGCGCGGCGCTCGACAATCTTCACGTGGACTCCTTCCTGTCTCCCGACGCGGGGTCACATCCCGTGACAGCTGTCATCAACGCTGCTCATCATACTAGGACTGTTTTGCTACAGTGGGCTCATTCTTTGGTAAGGATAGAAAGATAATTATAGTTTTTTTTGACAAAGTTTTGTTTTATCTTGGTATTTTTAGTAATAGTTGCTCTTTTGTATCCATTTGTATCTAAAATGGAATTATCTAGAGGCTTAGTGGTTGAATCTAGGGGCTTAGTGGTTGAATCTAGGGGCTAAATGGTTGAATCTAGGCCTTAAAGCTAAAAGAGAGTTAGTAAGGCAGGAAATATCTTAGCTGACTAATTAGGATCCTAAATTCTTTCCTATCAACCCCTTATTTGGATTCCTAAATTCAGATGACCAGTATAATAAGTCTTTTAGTAAATTCTTTAAACTGAATTTTTCTCTTTCCCAAAAATGAACCCTTTGGTTCATTTTTGTACTAATACAGCTTGCTGTATTTTAGTGCTAAATCTTAAGCTCACATTACAAGACAACCATAAGTGTTCTGTATTACCTGTATAGTATGGATCACGAAAAAAAAGCTAGCCATAAATAAGACTTTCTTTCAACCAAGCAAAATAAAATACACACTTTAAAGAAACTAAAAAGAAATATATCTCCAGCATTACCTCCAACTCCACTTCTACCGGCGGCAGTTCCTGAACTTCACGCAGCAGCAGCATCAAGACGAAGAGTTCAGTGAGGACACGTCAGATACTGAGTATACCGACTCTGATGAAACACCCACTAAGAAGCAGAAAGGTAGGAAGCAATATTCACTGAAAGAAAGAGGGGGAAGAGCTATGAAATCATGTGACTATCAGTCAAGGTTCCTTAACTTTAAAAGCGAGGACATGGTAGAACAAATTTTTCTGCCTCTATTAGTTAAAGATTTGTCCACATTGACCATCTCAAGGAATCAACCCTGTATAAGGATAATAACTAATGTCTGTTCGAAAAGTTTCGGACGGAACTGTAAACAAACCCCTGTTTATTAAGGTATAATTCTGACGCAATCACTTAAAGATATTAGTAGGTAACACATTCATCTGTATTTAGAAGGTTTCAACTTTATCTCACAATTTTTTCCAACAATTATTGTTTGTATATCATTATTAAATTGTTATTGAACAATCATCAACGAAAATTGAGGGAATAAAATTAACCTCATTTTTAAATGAAAAATATATTTAATGTGATTTAAAATAATCATTTCGGGTTAAGGTAAATAAATATTCAAATAATCAAATCAAAGCACTGAATTTATAAGCGCCACTAAAAATTAGCATCCACTTCTTTTTCTGATTCATTTGTTTACTTTTCATCTGGTATTTTTTGAACAAACCATAAGTACAATAATTTGCATGCAATTTATAAGGAGATGTAGGTCAAGCACTTTTCTACCAGGAACGCATTGCAACATTCCTTCAATAATAAGCGTTCTTGATGTTATTACTATAATTGTTGCATTTCATGAGCGCGCGGGCGTTTATCACAGCAATTCAAACCCAATATCAATGACATAATTAGTAATTAGACTCGCACTCGTGTTTTGCAACACAATAAACATAACACTTGTGATAGTTCTACTTAGGATTTATTTGGCTTAAAAACGAAACGCTTCATTTATAGATATAACTGCGCAAGCTCTGTCTTTAATGGAAGTGGAACTGCAAGCTAAGCACTTGGCGCTTAGTGAGGTCTCTAGGAGGAATTCACTGGTGCCTGATTTGAACCAGTATGATATAGTAAGTATTTAAAAACAACTATATCTATACATATTATAAATTAAAGTCGATTTTCGTGTTTGTCTGTATGTTCGCGTTGTGCTCCTTCACGCAACAGAGTTTGATGAGGTTTTCACCATCTTTTAGAGAATTTATGACGGTAGGTTTATTGTAATACATTAGTATTAAAGTTACATATAAATAAGAAATCTCGATGATTTTTCAAGACATTCCTCTTTAAAACAAACAGAGTATGAGTTGATCTGAAGGTTTAAATTAAACAATTTTTAGTGTTATCTTTTTAATCTTTACGTCTGTTATTTGCCATTACACGTTCACTCTATGCTCAATTACAAATTATTATGGCAAATACAGATAGTGCCATCCACTCCGCGATTACTATACTGTAAGCTGTACTTTAGTACGGAGCGCAGCAGTGAGGCGTGTCTTCGTGGATGGCACTATCTGTATTTGCCATAATAATTTGTAATTGAGCATAGAGTGAACGTGTAATGGCAAATAACAGAGGCTTTAGAGGAAATCTCATGTGACGGACGGAATGGCTGAAGTTTAGTTCCTGCATGGCCTGAGAATACTAAAAATTGCGATCATAATCTTATTAAAATATACCAATCGAACCAGTGCGTCCCAGCAACCAGAAGAGTCGGAGCATACATTTCTCCACCGAATTTAGCGATTTTTAACTATCGGCAGCAGTGCCTACTGAAATAAAATAAGGAACTAAATTTTCCCTTTCCTCTCTAGACATCTCCAATAGTGAACCTAGCGGTGACAGATCCCCTCTCCGGTGAAGACGAGGCTGAAGAGGCGGGCGTGTTCGCTGAGGCGCCGGCTTTACTCGCGCGGCTCCGAGACAGCGGCCTTGCGTCACTCGCGGAACATATACTACTCGAGTTCAAGGCCGGGTTGAAGGACTATAAGCGGCAAAAGTAAGTAGCACAGACCAAGGATTAATTAACGTGTGACAGATCCTGACTTCTTCACCGACCTTGAAGGCCCCTTCGCTAAGGCGCCGGCTTTACTAGCGAGCTTCTGAGACAGCGGCCATGCGTCACTCGCACTTTTATCTGGTGCCGTGTAAGCAAGACCGCGAGGTAGAGCTGCGTATATAACCCTCCAGCTCCTCTAATTCCTTATGTCATCGCCGCCCAGATGGCACGGGCTCCTGATCGTCGAAGAGATGGCGCTGTGCGTGTCGCTGTCGCTGTGCCGGCCGCTGGCGGCGCTGTGCGCGCGGCTGGGCGCGGCCGCGCTGCGGCTGGCGCCCACGCTCACCACGCGCCTGCGCGCGCATCTCGCTGACATCGTTGACACCTACATCTTTGAGGTAAGTCCTACTCGTCACTGCCTAGACTTTTTTCAAGTATGTTAGGGTCGGCTTCCAGTCTAACCAGATGCAGCTGAATATTAGTATCTAACCTCCACAACTCAGTTACTGGGTAACACGATAACCCTTGGTAAGACTGGTTGTCAACAACTGGGACCGATAGCTTAATTGCTTTCCAAGGTACGGGAAGGTTTCGGTACGAAATGCATGGTCACCCATTCACAGATCGCTCGTAGCAAGCATAGCATAACCTTGATCTATCGACCCATTCGGCTGTTACTTAGCTACGAGCCCCCCAAATAAACACGAGTTGTAGACTATCTCTAATAGTATATTACTAAACTCGCACGCAAATTACATATGTATCTATGTATTAAGGGGGGTGCGCTAAGGTAGCCCGCGAAATTCAAATTCATTTTTCTTTTGTTTTTAGAAAATGTGCATTTCGCGGGCTACCCTGGAGCTTTCGCCTTTACAGCAGGGACCAAAAACCTTTATAAATTACGGTATAGAATTTTAGTTACTTCTACGATTAAGGTTACTGCTATCTGGGTAACCCGAAGAAAAAGCATATTACCTCTTTTAGTTGTTAGGTACCGTTTTAATAAAGATTACACACACACTCAGGCGATGCGCGCCCTTAGACTAATGCCGACGGCACGTGTAAGATATAGAGGTAATTTTTATCTCGGTATTTTTAAGGTAACCTTTAAAAATATCTGCAATAAATATAAATGTTTTAACCGAAAAAATACCCGTATTGATCATACCGGATTCGGTCCCTGATTAACAGGTTCTTTCTTTTGTAGGAGATAGTGCTTGAGAATTGGTTTAACACGGGCGGCACCATGCAGTTCACGCACGACGTCAAACGTAACCTCGTGCCCGCGTTCGCACCACCTAACAAAGTTGCGTCGCAAGTCTACCAGTTACCCAGGTAAGTCTAAATAATAAATATGTACTTACGAAAAATTAGGACAATTATTTTTAGGATCTATTGAGATTGAAATCTTGAATTCTGGATGCGAATAATTCAGTATATATATTACTCAAAGTAAAACTAGATACTTTGCGAATTGTTTTTTTTTTTTTTGAGTCAGCAATTTAATTATCTATCGGAGGGTTTCTGCCTACGTATGATGATCGATGTACGTACTGCATCTATGTTTGAAAAGACGGCTAGGATTATACGGGGTGTTAGGGTAGACACCGTTATCCTTGAAACTAGTGGTTTGGTGTCATCTATAATATACTTTTTCTATGGGACCAACATTGAAATCGCGAAAAAAAAATCAGCTGTTCCATATATTTCTGTTCACTTAAATCGACAAAATGTATGGAACAGCAGATTTTTTGTGATTTCAAAGTTGGTCCCATAGAAAAAGTATATTATAGATGACACCAAACTCCTAGTTTCAAGGATAACGGTGTCTACCCTAACACCCTGTATTATGAAGAAACGTGACAAAAACCTTCGTCCTAAACAGACTCCTCGAGGCCTGCAAACTCCTCAACCTGGACTACGACGACGCACGTCGTCTCCGCGCTATCCTCACGAAGCAACCGGCTGCCGTCGACCAAGCTCTCGACAACCACAACATTCGCTACATACAACCCGCACAAGCCCTTCAAATCCTTAACCAAAGGACCGACCTTAGTGACAGCAACAGTCCGTCATCAGTCATGGAGCTATTCTGAAGTTATGAAGGAGGAGGCGTCTAAACAACTTGCTACAGTACGGCCATCGACTTTTGAAAAAGTTCGGATTTGTAGAACGTCGTCTCTATCACTCATATCGGTGTCTCTTTCTAGCTCGATGTGTCAATGTAACGCTCGGGTAGTACTGCACATTGGTATGACGTGATCAGAAAAGCCGGCTGTTGATGTTGTCGTGTAACGTAAAGTTATCGTTCTACTAAGCAAATGCGAATAAAGGTGATGTAAAAAATCGCTTCTTTTGGAGACGTTTTATCCAAGAGTACTTTGTAGACCTCAGCCAAAATTAAACAGTCGTATTTACAATTTAGAAGACCAAAATACCTTTCAAAGTAAGTTTGAACGATAAAATGGCAATACTTTCGGCCTGGTTCTAATAATCTCGGCTTTTGCCAGAATCTGCGATCTTAATTCATAAAATATTAATGTTGCAAACAAACGATCGATCCTATTAGTTACACGGCAGACATCTTTCAAATTCCTATTTGCATCCGTTAATTTGCATATCTTTTAGCGGTCATAAAATTGTGCTCATGTTTTGAATACACAAGCCTCTTCCGCCAACGTTATAGGAATTAAAGTATCGAAATCCTGTGACCTAGATATATTTGCTAATACATAATATATTTATTTGAACACTACTGCATAGTTAGAATATTAATCGGAACGCGGTTACAAAGAAGGTCACAGGTATTTAGTACTCTAAAAGTCTCAAGACTTCTAAATATTTCCGCGTCATATGATCCTTAAAATATGCCTACCACATTTGATCATTTTTAGGAACCCACCCACACAAGTAGCTATATTTTTTTTAACGTAATGCCCCGCCATGTCAGTAGCAGCGTATTCTGTAATGCTGAAACTTAGGTACTTATTGACTAGCTGGAGTAAAGGCTCGTGCAAACTACCGTGACTTGTCACGTGACGCGACACCGGTAATAAATTGTTCTATCGTGAAGTTTTCTCAGAAATTGTTTTGTCGCGCGTTGCGCTTGTTTGCGGGAGCCTTAAAAACTGTGTTAATGATATATACGGATTTAATCCCGTGATTTCGGATATGTACCTAATACTAAGGGCATAAGGTTGAAAAGTGGTTCACCGCAAATTTCCGCTGTTAATCGTCTGATAATTTTCGGACTCGGCCAAAGCTATTATTATGTTCACGGCATATCGGCATTTGCTTACGGACTAAGGCATAGGATAGTAGCGATATACCCACCAATAATATTATTATTATTAAATGTACCGACGGATTATCGATTTTTTTAAATACGTAAATACTATATGCCGACCGCTTAGCCTCAGGAACGGGCTCAGAGGGCCTAGACAAGTGACAATCGCTTCGAAAGCGTTTCGTATTTCTACAAAAACTTTGACATAAGCTTTTTAAGCTTTTCGATAGCTTATGTCAGTTCTATACATTTTTGCATTTTCCACTTTGTTATCGCTGATAGAATGTCACTTTGTCTAGGGCCTCAGGTCCGTTCCTGAGGTATCTGCGCGGTGTGGGAGGGGTGTGGTGTCGTGAAGCGAGAGCTCAGTGATTCGTAAACTGTTGATAACTGTCACCCCCTCCTGCACCGCGCAACTACCTCAGAAACGGACTCAGTTAAGCAGTCGGCCTATATACAACATAGTCATCGACTTGATCCTTAATATGACGCGTTATTATTGTACCAGAGATCATGCTTTTTCAACACTGAACTATAAAATCATTAAAGTAACTTATTGATTCGACGGCATTAGCTAGTGGCAAGTTGATTTAAAGAGAATAGCCTCCTCCTCATAACGTGTTTGATAAACTGGCGAAAATTCAAACGCAACTCAATGTTAACCACACTTCACGCCCCGATCTGCATTTTATTGCATATCCATCTCTTTCTGACACTTAGAGGTGTAATTTGCTAGAGCGAGAAGTCCACTCGCAAGCATCCGCATTCAATCGTATCGAGAGTGCTGTTACAGGCGAATGGATTTCTCTCTCTAGTGTTTTATTCTCTCTCTGTAATGCCACATCTGAGTGGCAGAAAAGGACAGACATACGAGAAGATGCTAGTCAGTACGTGTAAATGTGACTTCACCATGAAGGTGATAGAAATACTGTAAGTGGCGTTTGAGTATTTGCAGTATGTAGATAGTTGTGTATTATGTATTAACGCTGTCTACATTAAAATGGCTACTATCATCTTAAATATATCATTTAAAATAGCACATTAGGGCTTCTAGAAATAGTTACTACTGTTAGTAGCAACTGCATTTATTTGTCACTATTTTTTCTATACTTATATTCAAGTATACATGTAAAATTAATGTGAATGTTTCATGAAAATAAAAGTTTAATTATAGTATCATAGTACCAATTAAATATTTGGTCATTTCCATTTCATTATATGTATATTATGGTATATCTGTAAATACACAAATCTCTTAAGAGGTCATTGTATTCATCATTATGAACAACTTTTTACTATGGGAGCAAACCTGAAATCGCGAAAAAAAACAGCTGTTCCCTTCATTTTGACGATTTATGCGAACATAATTATAATGAAGGAAACAGCAGATATTTTTTTCGCGATTTCTAGTTTGGTCCCATAGTAAAAGTGTTCATAATGATGATTACAATGCTCTACATTTTGCTCTTTTTGGTGTATCTCAAATCAGTCAGTGTAACAACATAACTCATTTACATTGTATTTTATTATGTATATAATTATGTGGTAAAGGTAGATGTGTTGAAAACACTTAGACTGAGTCTAATAATAATTTTAAATAGGTTTTTTTTAAATTTCATGCTGTAAGTAATGCATGTTTTTATTTATCTATTGTAATACCGTATAAATAAATTAATATATTCGTGTTTTTAAATGTTTTATTTTAACAAAATACAAGAATATTGTACAAAATAACTTACGAACTACTATCTCAGATAGTTTAAACAAGTAATGGAATCTCCATTCTTAGTCTCAGTATGACATGTTTACTAAAACTAATATAAAGCCTGCACACAGATCTCTCTAATGGCACAGAATGCACCCTGAAATCAAATGCATAGAGTTTTGCAAGGGTCCAGTAAGAAAGTATGTTCTACAAGTAAAAAAGACGCATATTACATTTTTAATCCCCCGATTTGGTTAGCATGATCCTCCGTTATATCGAAAATACTGCAGCATTAATTTTGAAATAAATATGCATGGTAAAGTTGAGGATTAACGTTATGTACGATGTTTGAAAAAATTACAAAGTTTCCTGCAAACCGAACAATAAACCGCTAATATTTAAAAAAAATCCTTGAAATTACATCATGAAACTTTGCATAGTAACTGAACTAAATATAAATGTTTTTTTCTTTTAATTACCATTATTTTCACCTTAAAAATAAATTACCTAAACTATCGGCGCATTGGAGCTTATCGTCGCCGCTCACTCTCGCTCACACTCAGTCCGCGATCAGTAGTGTGTGAGCGAGGTAAATAGTGAATTAGAGCAGAGGTATTATGGACATTTTAAAAGGGAAAAAATTGTGAATAATAAAATTACGCTATCGCAGTTTTGTTCATATGGCTTGATCATAATATAGCGTCTTCTTGACTTACGAACTATAATTCCATAAGTGCACTTTCGCGTCATAGTACATTCCATTGCATTAACACTTTCAATTAAGAACTTTTAAATTAAATCTATTACTAGTATCATATTATAATCAATGTACTAGGAACGAAAGGGTCATCCTCTTTCGTGTTTCCCTAAACTCCGAATTTGTTCACAGCCTCTCATGCAAAATTCGTGAACAAAGTAATTTGTCAGTGCATTTTGTCAAATAAATATTCTTCACAAATATTTACAAATAGGCAATCAGTATTCATTCATTGGACATTAATAATACTTTACATATGACTACTTATTTTCTAAATCTAAAAGTACCTACAGTCATCAACAACATTATAGTACTTGTAATAAATATTGAATTAAATTTTAAACTTACAATTCCTTTCTCGATACTACAAGATTACTTAATCGTTCAATTATAATTTTCCTAATAATAACTAGAACGGGATTATTAATTATTATTACTATCACATAGCACTGGCGGTGGATTCAGTGAATCGCCTTTTATTATGATTTAAAGAATTTCAATTAAAAAGCCTACAGTTTGTACTATACATTATTTTTTTACACTCGTCTATCTAGTCTAATAATGTTGTTTACTACATTTAATTGTCTTGAGTCAGCTGCACTACGTCATTATACGGATGAACTAAGTACGTTTATTTATTGTTCAAAGCAATACGATAAATTAATTCCTTGGGCACTGCGTCTAATTAAATAATAATAGTGTTTATTTACATTTTTCTTCCGGAACATTAACGACAGGAAAATGGCCTGAGCCTCAAATTCACGTCGAATATTTTCCTCGTTTTCGCAATTTGAACCATCATTTGTTTGTGTTGGTCTACAACTTGACCTCTGCATTGACGGAGTGGTTGGTGCCTGCCTCGGCTTCGCGTTGTTTCCGCGGGTCTTGTGTGGTGGTGTTCCACCACTGCTCATCACCGGACGCGTACGCGACGAACACCAAGTTCGTCAGTATGAACACGGCCAGCGCTATCCAGAATACCAGCCGCCATTGTACTAACGTGCTCTGAAAAGATAATGTGGATCTTTAGTAATTCTTAAACTGGTATGACATTAACAACTTGGTACTCATCAAGGTCCTCAAAAGTGCTATTTATGGAAAGCTAATGCTGAAATAATTGTCTGTAAGATGGATAATCCTTGTCCATGAATTACAAACATGGTGTCCTCAATAGTGGACAGAATGGTGGACTATGTTCCTCTATTCTAAAGTAGGTATGCTTAACGTGGACCAACTGTTTTTAACATTATGGAATGCAATAAA
Source organism: Lithophane ornitopus (assembly GCA_948473465.1). Lineage (NCBI taxonomy): Eukaryota > Metazoa > Arthropoda > Insecta > Lepidoptera > Noctuidae > Lithophane > Lithophane ornitopus. The sequence goes on along the minus strand of OX419622.1, from coordinate 10,194,112 downwards.
AATAAGTGTCGAGTATGCTTCCATAACGGTCAAAGGCTTTTTGTTGCCAAAACAAATCTCAAGGACTGGCGTTCGATTTGCCAAAGTAACCTTGCGTTGCAATACAATACGTAATTCGTTCAGGTACTTACATCAGGAGTCAGCAAGCCAACTAGATATGGTGCTATGATGCCGGTTATAGCCCCTATGCCGTTCACGATGGCCATTATAGTACCGGCGTATTTCCCGCTCAAATCAAGCGCGTTCACTTTCATGCCAGGGTAGAAGGCGCCCATCAGACCCATGGATGCAGTGAACAGGATCACGACAGCGTCTGTGTTGCAGCCGGAGTATGATGCAAGAATCATGCAGATGCCGGGACCGACCGATGCTGTAGAGAAAATTGTAAGGGTGAGTTTGTGAGCGAATTAGAGTTAAAATGATAAATGTTTAGTTGCTCCTTATAAAATAGTTTCTAGTCACAATCTCAATGCGCAACTCACAATGTTACTGTGCGATCATAATCATAAAATCCGGTAACAAAATTGCGAAATCTTACTCAATTATCATAAAAGTGAGCAAACAATTTTACCTAATTAAATAAAGCACAATGTTATGGTATTCAATTAGCATGTACATAAGTGTTACATACCGATGGTGGTGAAAGTTTTTCTAGCGTTAGTGACAGTTAGCCAGTTTCTCTTGACAATCTTGTCGCAAATCCAGCCGAAGGCGATGGAGCTCAGCCACATGACCGCGTAAGGCAAGGCGGCAAGCGTGCCTGTCCGATGTATGTCGAACTTGAGGACCCCTGTCATGTACTTGGGAAGGTCGGTCACCATCGTGAAGTACCCGTAGTCGTGGCCGATCTGTTGAAGAAATGTCTTTTATAGATTTGAACGAAAATGGTATTTGTTTGCGCTTTGGCCCATGTGATTACAAAAACGGTCGGAGTGAACGAACACGCATGATAAGCATTTGTTTTGGTCGATTGGTACCTACGAAAAGTTGGTGTAGTTAAGGTATTACCTAGACATATACGTAGGTGACTAAAAACTATAATTTCTACGCAACAGTTTATTCACTGTTTAGAATCCTAAGGCAATCCAAGTACCTGAAACTATCCAAAACAACAATCAATTATAGACGTTCCTAGCACCTGCTTATGTTCCTACGTAAGTAACCTACGTATCTTACGTACCTTATCCAGCTAACAATAAGCTTTTAAAAAGCCGAATTTTGGTTTTGTTCGTATTTAACACACAATAAGTAGTTATGCTAAGCTGATGAGCATAATGACTTGATGATCTAGTCATACACTCCTTTTGCTATGCCTTGTTTGCTTTGAATTAGGCAAAACATAACGTGATAGTCTGTGTTTACACCTGAGAGCACGTTAGCGATTATATACGATTCTGGGTGGTAGACTTAATGAAATGTTATTGGCAGCTCAGTAAAGCTTAATTTACATTAAAACAATGTAAATCTTACTACAGTGTAGAGCAGTGGTGTCCCACTGGTAACGGCCGCCAGTTACGAGTTGTAGGTCGTAGGTTCGAACCCTGACAGGCGCTTTACTTTGTGTCAATTATTTCATCACTACTGCTCACAAAACAGTGTAGGAAAACATCTTGAGGAAACCGCATGTCCTAGAACCAAAAATTCGAAGACAACATGTGTCATCTACCAACCCGCACTGGGCCGAGAGGAGGCCCGAGTTCCAGCAGTGGGAACATTATCGGGTGATTAGGGTAATCTAATTACCGAGCGGCGAATTTAAAAGTTACTTATACTTTTTATATTGTTGATTCACTAAAGGAATCTCTCCTGTATTGATATTTTTGTACGTTGAACAGCTGTGCTACGTAATGTAAACTCGCTCTATAGACACGTGCCAGCGTTCTTACGCACGTCGTCGTTTGACGACGTACAATGTACTACGTTCATACAGTACAGTGGAAGAAGATTATGTCAAATGCACGTGCAGTTTGTACGGCGAACGGCGCGTGCCGTCGGCTTTAGTGTTATGCAAATCCGTGTTACTTAAGTGTGTGCTTAAGGCGAAAGCGTCACGGTAGCCCGCGAAATTCAATTTTTCTTACGTTTTTGCAGGTCAGTATCAGGTTGTATGTTGATCTAAATATGATTCGCGGAATTCGAATAACATCACGCCTGTATTCCCCGAAGGGTTAGGTAGAGGTGTACCTACACTCGCGACAATCTAAGAAGTCCGTTTTGACGTTTCGTTCTCGTACATGTAATAAAACGTTAAGCCTTGAGAATCAGTTTTTATCAATGTCGTAGATTACAAACTCTCTAAGTATGTTCAATCGATATGTCTCGAGAATCAGTTTATAACAAACCAATTTTATTTTTCATCGCTACACAAAGCGTTTTTATAGCTGTCAAAACGGACTTCTTAGATTGTCGCGAGTCTACCTATAGTACACCCACATTTCGCCATTTAACCTCTCGTATGCGAACGTGGATCCCGTTGAGAAACAATGGATTTTTAAATGTGTCTGTAATTACGGCATACGACGGGTTAAGTTTAAATCCCCTGTAATAGGGGGCGAGCCTACTGCCATCAACCGGGCACAAATCCAGACTCCGGGCTGCCACTGAGAAATTCCAGATGGACCGAATTACACTCCCTGACCCGGGAATCGAACCCAGGACCTCATGCTCAGTAGCAGCGCTTGCGACCACTAGACCAACGAGTTTATAATTATGAGTAAAATGAAGCTTTCTATGTTATGGGTTTGGTTTCCGCACTTAGTCCCAAGGTGGACCATTGTGCGTGAAATGAAGCCTTTTAAAGTTTTCAGTTATTTAAATTACACCTTGTATTATGATAGCTAATGTAATTGTTTAAGAAGGTAGTGCAAATTATCGACTTATTGTTAAACATTACATGACCTTTTTTACACATTTTTCACGCATCGAGTTGAATGTCATTCAGTGAACTTTGTAACAATTATGGAGTAATAAAATTTGTGAAGGTAATATCATCGGTCTTAATAAAGAAAACCTTAAAACTTCGAATGAAAAAAATAAAGAATGAAACGTCCTGTACAGTCAAGAGCATAAAATATGTACAGGCAATAATATCTGATTTCATGATTCATGTATTACCTATCTAATATATGACGGAAAATATAGGTAGGTATGTGATCATTTAATTTTGTGATAGGCAAGTACATACAAGTGTCGGTACAAATAGGTATGTAACTGCGAAGGAACACCAAAAGTATCTGACGAGACAAGCGACGCCAAAATATAAGATGATGCGTCTTCAAAAACATGTGTCTATGCAATATTAACGGATAGTTAAATTCAGAAGAATTTGATATCTCGTGATCTTTCGATATCTGACATCACTTTGGCAGCATAAAAACCTGTAAGTAATATATTTACGCTTGTGACAGTCACTATAAAAAATCTTTTAACAAAACCATTAAGTATTCTGTACGGCCATTCTTTATTTCATTCCGTGTTATTTTCTTCCGTTCGTTAACTGCTCTGGAATTCATTTTATGTCTAATATTTTACTGAGCGACCTCTAAGTTTGGTAAGTAGCTACCTCGCCGGAATATTGATGGATTGTGACGCGCGAAGCTAATACTAACGCACCTACAACTTAGTTCCTGAACTGTGAACAAGATTTAGGAAATAACTACAAGGTGAGAGAGATTAGTATTTAACGTAACGTTGAATTAGACGGGAATGGATAAACGGATAAGCAAATTCGTTCAAGGCTATTTCTGCGTTTGACCAACTATGATGATGTGATAAATCACTGTATCGATTTCAGTAATCGATATAAAACACAGCTTCCGTTACATAAGCCCGGAAATAAGTTACCTATGCTGAATTGCATCGATCGATTGTAAATATGGATCAATAACACCTATTGAAATCATCGTTCAGTGAAAGTATTTATAGTCATACAATAGATTTGTTTTATAGTTATTTCAATAATACTGAAGGCATCAGCATACCTGAGCGCAAACCAGGGCCCATAGAGGGACGGACATGAAGATGGCCTTCCACGGAATGGCCGAAGGCAGGCTGCTTCGGTGACTGCCCAGCGCCTCTTCTAAATACTTCTTCTCCTTGTCGGATATGAACGGATGCGATTCGGGGTCGTTGTAACACAGTAGTGCCTAAAACAAATACAATTAAGTTGAAGTAAAACAAAAAAAATATAAGTAATACATTTCAATGATTGCGAAACGTAAATAAAGATTGATATTTTTGTATACTTACCTATCTATTGGATATAAATATAATATTATATGACATTACCTAATTAGTTTATTATTATATATTACAAATAAATAAAATTGAAGTGTAGGTAGCTATGTTTCCTACGTCAAAATAACAGCTTTTTACTAAGTGCATATTAAAGTTTATACTGTACACAAAAACAAAAGTTTTGTTTTGTCTGTTTGTTTGTTTAGGCTAATCTCCAAAACGGCTGGACCGATTTTGATGGGACTTTAGAAAAACTATTAGGGAAAGCGGAATAAAATCAAGACACATCAATCAAGACTTATGCAGATCTAATGTTTAAAAGGTTAGGTTGCAAAGTCATGTCAAACAAAGCCTAAGAAACTAATAATAAACTATTTACCTACCTACTTAAATTGCAAAATTATTATCTACTTGCTGTAAATCAATCAATAAGGAACCACTTAACAAAAGATAAAGGCAAGATAATAGGTTTTATTTAAAAAAAAAACTTATAACATATTCAGACATTATTCTTTGAAGCACTAAATATAGACACGCCAATTTTATTTAAAGCAATGTCGCCTTCTGGTTACTGGCAAGAAATCAATTAACAAAATATAAAGCCGGTCTTGCATGATCGATCTGGATACACATAGATACTTACAACTATGTAGATCTGATGTAAGTATATAGGTATGTAAGGTATAGCAGCGGGTCGACAATGACTTCCGGCACTTGAGAGTTGGGACTTAAGTACATCGTGGGGCAAAAACTAGGCATGATAAAAGGACAGATCGAAAATGGTAGTGCAACGGGTTTTTGGGTGTGTTCACATTACCAGGCAAAATGTAAAGACATGAACAAACAGCCCAGATCCTACCCTTTAAGCCACTTTGTCTCAATTTTTCCCCTATAAAATTGCCATCGACAACTTTAGAGGCAGACTGAACTTACCCAAAGAATAAACCAGAGGATCCCGATGGCGCCAAACAAGTAGAAGACCGACTGCCATTCCCCAGTTTCCTTGATCACCAGCCCTGACAGATAGGTCCCAGCTATGTTGCCGATCTGGGCTCCTCCGAAGACCAGGGAACCCATTCTCCCTCTCTCTGATACCGGTGCCCACCGTGCAAGCATTGTGTTGAGTGCGGGGAAGGTGAAGCCCTGAAAACATTATTATTATGACTAATTGATGCTTGTTATCATGCTCACAAAGATGGTGGTTAAGATATTATGATACAATTTATGGTTTGTTTTTAGATACTCGTGGCCAATGTTTACTCTGGCCCAAATCTTTAAGCCAAGCACAAGAAGCGTTCACAATCAAATCATGATTAATTCCGGCTTAATAGCCTCCTCTTTTAATTTGGTCTCCACCAATTTGGAACTTGGATCCTCAATATAAAAGGGTACGTCTATAGCAAAAAACAGTTTCCGCCAGAAGGGACAGAGAGAACAAGAAGACAGTGAAGAAATCCTTACCTCTCCAAGTCCCTCCAGTACCCTCAAAATGATAAGTCCAGTGGCTCCACCAGCGCTTACAGTCCATGGCGTCAGGAGTGTGAAGACTGCGGTACTCAGCACTCCGAACCCGAGGGAATACTTCCCTCCAAACCGTTCGGCGATCATCCCGCCCGGCAAGTGCGTGACGATGTACCCGTAGTAGAACGCACTTAGGATCATACCCTGTGTCGCTTCGTCCCAGTCGAAGCCTGTTAGCTGCTGAAAGAGGTGAAAGTATTAGTATTAAGGTAGCTTCAAGAAGATGAATAGACCAGCACTTACAATGCAAGATCCAGAAAGATACACTACTACTGGTAGATTTTTTGATAGTTAGCACCGTTACCTGACTGTTTATTCGAATAATTTATCCTATACTTACCTTTTTTTAATTCATTAGGAAACCCTCTACCTTAACTCTTTGCACTAGGTACAGTTCAAATCCTACATTGGAATTTGGGTTTGTTTACCAGTAAAATCTCAAAAACAAACATTTATACAATAACTATGCATAATAAACAAAATGTAATCCGGCAAACATAATCAGCTATTTTATGGTCTTTAGCTGCGGGCATTAATAATGCGATGAATAAATTTGGTTCTGCCGCTTATGAATATTGTTACTGCGCAAAGGCATTTCACGCGCTTTACACGGATAAGCGCACACTAGGAAAAATTCATTTCACTAAAAAAATAAAAGGAGTTGGTAATTAAAATACATAGCAGAAAATGAAAAAAAAATTGCTGCTCTGTGTCGCGTAACTCGACAAGATCAGCTTTTTTTTTCAATGACATCTCGTACATAAGCACACTACGGGTAGGTAACACATGAATAATATTCTAAGAGCAAATCAAAGTCAATAACTTCGTTTATTTGCCCCAGCATCTTTACATATTATTTGCTATTCGGTTAATATTTGGCTTGTGCTTAATGCGTCGTAGTTAGTAGGTATGATGACTCTTCCAGATTTAGAATCATTAGCCTTCGAAATCTAACCGGTAGGTAGAACATTGAACACCCCAATTTGATATAATTGTCTCAAATTAATTAACGACGTATTGGCTAACAAAAACACATAATAAAACAAATGAGGTTTTAACTACTCGATTTACCTATATTAATGTTATTTTATTATCTAATGTTATAAATAATTGTCACCAAAGAACCGCCTTGCTAATGTCTCATTGGGTGTAGGCCCGCTCGCCCCTTGGATCTTGCCCCTTTCATTAAAATGTCCCACTCGCCCCTTACGAAGGGGCGAGTGGAAAATTGACATTTAAATAATTATTTTGATGTACCGATTCGCCCCTTGCGACATTTCCTTTGAAAATTAACCAAAAAAGGTACAGTCAGACGACAGAAAAATGCACACATTATGAATAACGCTATGTTTGATTACTTTAATAAACTCTATCTGCAATCTCACCATCTCATGACACTTATGATAGTTTTTGCTACCTGGCTTACCTATAAGTAATAACAAAAGGAACCTTTTTCATAGGACCATAAAACAAAACCTTTGGTAAAATATGTTACCCGTTGAGAAAATCGGATTAGAGTCGAATATAATAAGAATGCTTTCTCTTTCTATGTTCGTATTATAATGTGGAAGGTATGCGTTTTGCGTTATCTCCAAGTGTAACTAAACGTAAATTTATGCAAGCCTAGTACTTTTTGTTAGGTTTTGATTGAAGTTTTAAGAAAACAATATTTATTTTAATATTTAAAAACTTAGAGTGCTGACTGTACTTTTAACCTACTAACAATCGGGGGCGAGTGGGGCCATCTAATATTCAAAGGGGCGAGTGGGTACACGTAGGTAATTAGGGGCAAGATCCGAGGGGCAAGCGGGGCCTACACCTCTCATTGGTGGGGACGAGCTGTGTTTATCATAACGAGATGGGAATCCGATAGAAATGGTACGAAAAGTATCTCGTAGTTTTTTCTGCCATAGATATCTATTACCCGTCATGTCAATAAAGCCACCGATTTGCCTTTCTGGCCACATCCATCCATCTTTTCTTTGATTTTCCTCTCCTCATATTATAACCACACATTAATTCTCAAATCTTTCCTCAAGACTTGTCAGTAAACAAAACTATCACGTCACATATTCGCATAAAAAAGATTTCATCATAAGCTGCTCCCTACATTTATGTTCCCATAGCTCGTCAAAATACATTTTGGAACAGGTGATTTCTTTTCGAGATTTCTTGGTTGATCCCATATTGAAAGTTGTTCAGAATGATGCGTACAATGATCCTTAAGACGATGCCCATGAATTTCAATTTCACTCTGTATATGTACATAGCTAAATTCGTACCTATTCTTGATTAATGCTTATTCTAAATCTATCCTTACATATTATAAAACAAAGTCCTCCGCCCTGTATGTCTGTTCGCGATAAACTCTAAAACTACTGCACCGATTTTCATGCTATGTTTACCAATGCATAGAGTGGTTCTCGAGGAAGATTTTAGTGTATAATTTGTCAAGTGGGTGAAGCCGCGGGCATCAGCTAGTAAAAATATAAAGTAAGTATAACAGAGGAAAATATTATACAAATAGTTTTTAATGTGTTATAGCAACTAGTATCTAACAACATAGCAACCTATTCAATTAATGTTATCTGTTATCTATTATGACATCAAGCTACATAAGGATATAAGTCAAGTAGGTATTAGGTCAGTGACCTACACAGTGTCTATTTATTAACTGACTAGCTGCGCCGCGGTTTTGCCCGCATAAGGGTCAATCCCGTGAGAATATCAGGTTGAAAGCTTATGTCCTTCTCCGGGTCCTGATCTACCCATGTGCCAAATTTCATCTAAATCCGTTCAGCTGTTTTAGCGTGAAAGCGTAAATCTTTACACCTTATTACTTAGGATTAGGATGGTTAGGATGTCGTATGGAAAGGTTTTATAAAGACTTGCAGAGAAGAGATTTGCAACTACCTTTGAAATACTTAACGTACTGCATTCTCTATGCGTGCATACGGTGGTTTGCGATTTCGATTCCGATTGCTCAAAATATCATAAGGATACCATTTTTTTTCAGTTAAACCTTTCTACAACGGGGTAGCTTTACCTAGCAAAATGCCGGGTAGGCTTAAATTTTGGAAATATGGTGTACCTGTTACCTGTTAAAACAGGTTCAAATTAAATTAACTAGCAAAACTTCACATACTTGATGGGTGTCGTACAAGTTTCGCCAGTGTACTTATTAAAGTCACGTTGTCTTTATTTATATCTATTTTTGATGAAGTATGGTAAAAAATACTTACAGTAGGATCAGCTCCGTCTATGCCAGCTTCTTGAGCATCGCTAGCAGGACAGGATCCATCGTTGCCGGTAGAATGCGTTGGCCGGTGGACCATCTGTGTGATGGCTATGTTGAGGCAGACCCGCATCGTGTAGGCGTTGGCCACCGCCAGGAAACCCATAATGGCCATCACCCATCTTTGAGGTATTATAAATACTGGAAATAAAGAAAACATTTATTTAAATTATTTTGCAAATATATTTTCGAAGCCGGAATAAATCTCCCGAATATTGAGGTTCCTACTCCTGATTAAAAATTTACGGTGCAATAAAAATAACTGAAATGGGGTCATTTTACTACATTATGAACAACTTTCAGTATGGGACCAAACCTGAAATAGCAAAAATAATCTGATGCTTCATTTAGTTATGCTCGCTTATCTAGCCAAAACGTACGGCAGTAAATTTTTTGTTAGTATTTACACCTTTAAATACAGAAGCAAAAACAGCGTCTAGTCACAATATTTTTACTATGGTTTCAATTCCTAACCTCGTTCCAGATTTACATAACAGTATTTTGTATAACTCTCTTAACATGCGCGCCCGCCTGAATTCTAAATAAAAAACATTTTGATCTATAGCAATAATTAATAACAAGTTAACAACGTTCATTATGCATATGGGCATGAAAAAAACTCGTTAGCAATATTTTTATCGCATTTTAAACAATTCATTAACGAATATTTACATTTTTTAAGCACATTACTGTTGTTAAATGTACATAGGTATAAACACAATTATCTTATTATATGAGGATAAGGTATTTAATGCCTATGTGTGTCTATTTAGCCTTGACTTTGTTGCACAACCTGTGCGGGGATTAAGAGAATGCACTTCAACGATTGTGTAAAGATCCGACTACATAGCAAGTCCGATTACTCATGAATTTATGATACAACATTATCTGGTTAAATGTAGGTCTTTGGCATATATAAAAATATACTTTACTGTCTGACTAACGACTAGAAAGTTGGCGTCCTTTTTTACATGTTTTTTTTTTCATTGATCGTTATGTTATGCAATTCATATTAAGGTTTATGTAATTTTAATGGGCCCGATTTGTAAGCTCGATTAGTCATTTGTTTATCCTATTTAGTTGGGCGTTTTGTAATTGTATTTGGAACCAGTCATGATCAGTTTATTTTGCTTTGTTTATCTTTTTGGTCCCTGCTTCGTCTCAAGGAACAGTCCAATCACTGGGTCTTGCATCAAGTATGAAATTTTGTACAAGAAAAAGATGGAACCCTAAGATGGTAATTGAGCTAGTTGGTATGGAAGGCTGCCATTTTTGCCGATGGCATACCATCGGGCATACGGCTTGCAACTGTATAAGTAAAGTAAACTATAAACCAAGATCCGATAAATCTTATGTTTTTAAATGATAATTTATAGATATCCTCAATGAGTATTAGGTACCATAAAAAATCACCGCACGAAAAAGACATACACACGGCTACACTGATGTGTAGCTATACATTTCCATTATAAGCTGACCTCGCATTGTACGAAAATCCTATACAATGCGAGATCAGTACCAAACTGTATAGCTTGATGTGTAGCCGTGTGTATCTAATGGTTCTTCAAAACGACTTATTTTATAGAAAAAGGAAAACCTCTCAGTTTTTAATCTTTCAGGGGTTTTTTCAAGTTTGCCATAAAAAGGCACATGTCATTTCTACGTAAGTTTGGATCTAGATAAACACATTGTACATATGAATAAAGTTGGCTCTACTGCGGAATTACATTAGAATGCTCTATTTCACATGTTAATTGAATAAAAACAATAGACACCTACTAACTGACTTTCATGAATCCTTCGGAGTATAATTTCTTGCTTTCTTTAACCAGTTATGTGACATATAATTAACAATGCATAACAGTGAATTAACCTAGATTCTATTAGATCTTAATGAGTTTACCGACCTTGTAAAAAGATAACACCTACAGACAACGCATTTTTTTGGGTTCTTCTGAACCTAAAGGGGTGCAACGGAACTCTATTACTATGCTCTATGCTATGTTGACGACACGGTTGGCGCAGTGGCTGAGCGATGGACGGTTGCGCAACGTGTCGCGGGTTCGATCCCCGCACGGAACAAATATTTGTATGATCTGCAAGTAGTTGTTCCGGGTCTGGGTGTTAGTGTATGTGAGTTTCTATGTTTGTAAACGCACCCACGATACAGGAAGAAATTACAAGTGTGGGGCAACATTAAAAAAAAAAAAACCTTTTTTAAGTTAATCCTTTCACCCCTTTCCCTTTGATTGAAAAATTACTTATAAAGTAACCGATCGACACGATTCTAGAAAGAAGAAAAATTGTTTATTTGACTCTACTTATGTGATTGTGATTTTGTGATTAGTCATAATGACCAGCTGCGCGAAAAATCAAACAAACGCACACTTTTCTCATTATTTTCAGTTATATCTAACAAAAGATACTTTATGATGTAACAAATTGGGTTTAAAATGTTACTGTTAGCCTGGATCATCCCACGGCTGGGCAAATGCCTCACCCCATGACTTTCAGCTTTTTCGACCCAGGGTTCATGTGGACTACTGTTAGTTTATTTTGTCAAAAAAGCTGGACACCAGCTCATCCCATCTTCAATCCATATTACACGGGGTCTGCCGCGCGAGACCATCTAGATGTCAGGTTTGAAATTATGCACCATGCAGCTGTTAACGATTTATTGAGTTTATCTAGAGATAGCTCTAGATAAACGCTGAGAGTTCAAATTAAACCGTTTTATTTTTACATTCCGTCGAGAATGCAAATAGTAACTTTTTTAACCATTGTCAAGTTAACCCACATTTTATACAAAACTGAGTTTTGTTGTCAATGTCGCGGTCGCCGCAGACCACAATCTCATTAGAGAGATGAAATGAACCGCGCGGTTGAATGCAGCCTCAGTGTTTGAACACAATGTTGAGTTGATCTCAGTTTGATTAACAAACCCCACCCGTCGAACCTCGGGTTTATCGACCGTTTACTAAAGGAAGTAGAATGCTAAATGGAACACAAACTATATAAATGGAATTTGTAAAAATGTTTAATAGTTTGCTCAAAAATGTTTTAAAGTTTTTCATACCAATCATAATTTTAATAGACTTGCAGTTCAGTTTTGATAAAAACTTGTTGGCAGGAAGCTATGTGATTCAATCTGACGCAATTGCCTTAAAATTTTAAACTTAGATCTTTCAAGTCAATTGGAGAAAACAAATTGAAGACATTTCATCTCGAATTCGCCACTTCTGTCTGCTTTCAGGTTTTCAATTGCAAATGTTTAACAAAACGGAATTATTAATAGATCACGAAATCAACTAGAACTGCATTTCCGACCTTAACAATATTTAACAACAATGAACATTGCAGTACCTACTACCTACCAACGCGGAACATCCTAAATGCCAAGTTCTAAATTACCCTATTTTCAGTAGACGACTAAAAAAAAACCGGCCAACAGCGAGTTCGACTCGCACACGAAGGATTTCGTACCATATCACGATCGAGCAAAACGCTGAAAAAACAAGTTTCTTTATGGTTAAATTATTAATTTTATTATATTTTTATTATTTGCTATTAAATAATTACACAATCTGTGAACATTTCGACCTATGACGGTTCATGAGATATAGCCCGCTGACAGACGCACGGACGAACGGATAGCGGAGGCTTAGTAATACGGATACGGAATCCTAAAAAGCAACAGGAAAGAATCTAGTTACGTCTAAACGTGCGTCATCCATTTCTAACGGATCGTAACAAAAGGGATAATGAGACCAATGATGAGGTAATGCAACTTGCAGAAACACATATCTATCTTCAGGATATGAAACAAACTACTACTGGAATGTAACTACCTAAACATATGTGCTTCAATTTAAATAAAGTAGATGGTACGGCTTCAATTTAGGATAATCAATAAGGATCTCGAAATCATCGAGATCTCTACACATTTGCAAACGAATAACACATTCAGCATGACCCTGAAAATGTAGGTACCCATACATTTTAACTTTCGTTATCTCATCTACAATATCAGTAACAATTTTGGACCAAGTTTGGGGTTTTGGTTTGCAACTTTGACTTGACTTTATACTGAACTAGGACACTCGTAGAGATCAAAATTTCAGTTAAACCTTAGATTCTTCAACCCAAGAATTCCACCGCACGTCTCATGCAATTATCATGTTAAAAACACGGACAATAGACGACGGATATCAAATAAAGTATAAAGTGTTGATAATAACTGGTGATCGGTCTGTTTGTCATCGCATTGTTGCGCAGAGGCTCGTGTCGTGACCGAGCTGCCAGATCTGGGAGCGCAGGACACGTTGTCAGCAATCCAATATAAAACTAGGACCTATAAATCGGTCTACTGATGCACTAAATGCATTTTTATTAAAACAAACGTTCAAGATAAGTTCCCGCTGCGTCTAATGGGCAGCTAAGTGCTAGTAATTATCCGTTTGCGTTAACCAAGTGCTTCTATTGACACACTAATTGTTAACGAGTGGTGGCGGCTAAACTAGGCGTTAACTCGTACCTGGCTGGAATAAACTAACACGTTACCGACATGCACTTTCCACGTGAATGCTAATATGCCCATTGTCTTAGAAATAATGTGATCTGATCAGATAGGTATGTGTACTCCGAAAGGGAAAACCGAGATTTAGCGGCTCTTTGTACAACTCACGATGTCACCGATAATTCACAAAAATACCTGATTGAAGAGATAGGAAGTTGTGCAGGATGGTGGTCTCCAAAAACGAGATGAATACTACTTATAATGCAATAACGTATCTCGTCCCTTAAAATAGTTATAATTCAGAGATAAAGAATGCGGAAGTTTGCTTCAAGTTCAATTAAGAGTCATTTTCAAGTTAATGGGACTTATGAAGTCTGACATAAACTACTGCTTTTGTAGAAATCCAACAATACTTAGGTATAATAGACTAACGAATACCCTATGACAATTGGTCCGTCTGTCTGTCCTTTACAGTTGCAGGTGCATTGTGATACTACACAAAGGTTGACCCCTTCACAACGTCGCCTACCTTTATGTCAGATGTCATGCAGTACCTACAGGCTTCCATAAAAAACATCCCAGAACAATAGGACTTTTCAAAGTGAGTCTGAACATCACTCACTCGGCGCGCGTTGACAATCAAAAACGGTTTTATAATTTCCGTTCTCCGCCGCTCATAGAATACAGATCAAAGCGCGGCCGTTAAAATTCCCGTTGACGGCCTAACACCGAATTGCAGTGACGTATGCAACACTGTCCACAAGTCGCATCATTAAACCATTCCGATATGGAGCTGAAACCCACGTTCCCGTCGAGTCAGGTACCTAATTTGGCGTTGGTATCGAGAAACTCGTTAGAAGTGGTAGTTTTTGCATCGATCCGCGAAAAAGTTTCTATCAAAGTGGACGAGCGGAGTATTCCGTCGTACGATCCCACCGGCCAATGGCTGCACCGAACAGGTCTGCGTTGCCAGACAAGCCGGCGGTGGTTTCGCGGCTTGGGACACATTGTAATTTAAAAGCATTAAATCGCAGCTTTCCAAGAAGCAGTAAGTTGAGCCACGTTTTATTGGATACTCTGCATTACTGCCAATCTTAAGTTTCCCTTAAATGTCGATAGACAATATTGAGTATCAACGCGTTTGATTTCCATTTTGTTACTAAAATTCCAATAAGTTTTTCCTCTTCCACCCAATAAGTTTAAACACTAAACCTAAATTCAGTTTAGTGAACCAGGTTTAAACACCACCAAAGAGGGGGGGCATACAGTATTCCATGCGAGCCTTTATGGGTAGGACGTGCCGGCTTGAGATCGGCCGCACTGGGTGATGAGGTCCGCTAGGCATGGCGGGCTGATAACAGCTGGGGGTGCGGCGAATGTACAAACCGGGCCCCCGAAACATGGTAGTAGAAGCAGCAGTGGGAGGTTTTAGTCGATAGGAGTCCCACATAACCCTCCATTCTCCCAAGAAGTAGTGTATCAATGAGGATTCCCCACGAAAAAAACAAAGGTTAATCACCAATGGGTACAGCAGGTACAGCGGCGTTCCTGCGATAGAAGCTCAAAAGCCCGGCTTGCCTTCAAAATTAAGCCTATCAATAAAATAAAAAAAATAACACTATATAATAATGGTGTTACCATGAACAACATAGAAAATCCGTAAATCGCTCACTTGGCTATTTTTTTAAATCGTAAAAAACCTGTCTGTTTGCCCTGATTTTGACCCCTAGACACGCCACTGGCTATACAGTTGAGCTATAGTCAAAATATAAAATACAGTACAGTTCTTATTGACCATGAAAACCAGCGCATAATAGTGTATATTTATGACTCTCAGTTAGTAGATCAGCTGTTTTCCACGTGCTGTGATTTGCAAACTTTTACGAGCACATATCTGTGACTTAGCTCTACACTTTCACCTTCTCTGGGCATTAAAACAATAGAAACTACTCTGTGATTTAAAATCTTAATCGTGCGAAAACTTTACAGGAACGAAGGGTACCTAGTAGGTACCTATGTGTAATTGGTATTTATTAGCGACAAGAGAGTCGTTCGGCCGGTCAGGTCCCTTTCACCTTGATGCTGTAAATCAAACGACATCGCACGAGCCGGGTACCGAGTGGGCGATATAATAGATTTTCCAAAAGCTGTCCCACGTTAGGTGATTATAGAAATCGAAGATTAATTGGTTTTCCAAGTTATTGAGACTTAATTTGAGACACAATATTTTTAAACTTTCCAACGACACCCCACACCATGGTATTGACGAGAAAAAACAAACATCAACATTTTACGTGAAGGGGAGGTACGCAAAAAAAAAAAAAACATTTTTTTATTTTACTACTTTGTCGGCATGATTTGTATGTACCGCCATACCAAATTACAGCTTTATGGTACTAAGAGTCTCTGAGCTAAGCCGCGGACAGACAGACAGACGGACATGGCGAAACTGGGTTCCTTGTTGACTACGGAACCCTCAAAATAGCACATAATTATACGTACATTATGTAGGTAGAGATGTCTTGTATGACTATAAATACCTCTGTTTACATAATTATACTTAGTGCCTATCTTACTAACAATCAAATGACTAAGCCGAGCGTTGATCTGCAATTAGCGTCTGATGATAAAGCATAAAGTTAATCATTTAGCAGTTTTAATTTACACAAAGTTACAAATCACGAAGTAATTATCATTTTATCACCATCAGAAATCAGACGATCTTTCTTAAAAGATCGATGACAATGCTGAATTGAAACTCGATCGCAACAAACTAATTTTACGGTTAGCACAAACGTTCCGCTTAATTAATGATGTAGTTACAAAATACAGTGTTTTTATTATATGGAAATACAATAAAGTTTGATTTACACAGTTTCGTGCGCGCGAGTCGAATCACGAACTAAATGAAACAAGTGTTACAATTCTTGTAAGTATTTTTTGCTCTATTATATGGAAATGTTTACAGTTTTCGCAAAGTTAACGCAATGTCCATTGTATCTAACACAAAAGGTATCAATTTTGAACTTAAGTTTATTGATTAAAACAGCAGCCAATTTCAAATATTAAGTATTAAGTGTCGCATAATTTCAAATTAGAAATCATAAGTTGAAGGTTTTCAGGCCGGGGAGGATTCAGGCTGGCAATAATATAATGTAACTACATATTGCTATACCTAATGGCTATAATAGTCGCAGGGCTTGGCAGGTAGACTTGCGATAAGCATTCTTTTGTTACTTTTAGTTATGGTACCATCCCAAAAATATTCGTATACCACTCTTTATAATAAAAAAAAACAGTGACAGGAAGTATCATAATATCATCCAGATACACAAAGTGGATTCTTCGTAACGTCTTCCAGTGAGTTTGTTTGTTTGTTTGTTACGCTTTCACGCTAAAACGGCTGAACGGATTCGGATGAAATTGGGCACATGGTAGACCATAACCGGGTTAGGACATAGGAAACTTTTTATCCCTGTATTCCCACGGGATTCAGACTTATACGGGTGAAACCGCGGAGTGCAGCTAGTTTCCTATAAAACTGTAATGTATGCACCAACAATGGGATGGTGTGTGAAAACTGTTGCGGTGAGTGACAAGGTTATTCAAGAACTTGTGCAAACACTTGATTAAACTGTTTCATTGTTTTAACAAAAAAAACGACACCCATCTGCGGTACGCTATTCCTGCTCCCGTCAATATTATATGAGTTAGTGTAATCAAACGCCTACACATATGAGACACATATACAGGGTTATTGGTAAAACACCAACAACCTCTTAAGGAGTCATTGTACTCATCATTATGAACAACTTTTACTATGGGAAAAAATATGAAATCGCGAAAAAAAAAAAACTGCTGTTCCCTACATTTTGAGGAGTTATGCGAACATAAATGTACTGAACAGCTTTTTTTTTCGCGATTTCATATTCATATATAGTAGTACAATGACTCTTTAAGAAGTTGTTGGTGTTTTACCAATAACCCTGTATAGTAGGTAAACAACTTAACCTAATTTATTTGGGGTCGGCGCACCATGTCTTCTTTCATACTTCTGTATTAGTCTTCATCTCGATAGTCTCTCTCTTTCACACAGTCCATCCATCGTTTCTATGGTCTTCCCCTACACCAAAGAGAATTAAACCACATGAGAGAGACCGATTTTGTCTAGGCACACGACTCACCACTGCGGGCCGGGAGACGAAGAAATTACAGCGGTTGTGATTGGCCGATGCAACAATGCCAGTAGGCTGTATAGTCATTGCCCTACACGTACACCATGTATAAATAAAAGACAAAATATGAGTAACGATTCATCCTTAGAATGCAAATCTTGTCAATACTGAATTCTTTATTGCAAGCCGTGTGTGTTACATACTAGAACAAAGTTAAAGATCAATATGGACCTTGTCGGGCACTTTTCTATTCGTCATTGCACTAAATTCAATGCAGGACTTTCTTTCCACTATAATAATACAAAAGAGTTCAAAACAATACAAAATGTGTTCTCTTGTAGATAGAGGAATTTCATTGTCAAGTTTCAATAATTTACATTTAAATACAAAGAGAAATAATGTTGCATTTATATGTTAAACTTTTATTTACATGGAAAACCTGAGTAGGTACCTACCTAGGCAAAGATTCTAAACACGTTTTAATTTTTTTTTTATGGAAAGTAAACTTATGCACTTTTATTAATTTACGACTTGACTAAAGAATCGGAGAGTAAAATTCAGGGTGATGATTTGCGAATTTTTCTTTAGAGAATTTCTCATGTGTTCCTAGAACTTCATGAACTTCTAGACTTATTGCTTGATCTTTCAGTTAAAAATCAGTAAAATTTTTGTCACGAACTGAGGGTTTTTTTTTTCATCCAGAATTAAAGTCCCCGATCAAATGAAAGCCCATTGAAGACATTTATCCCTACCCCCATAAGGAAGCAGGCGCAAGGTTATGTATGTATGTATGTATAAAGTCATTTCCACTTGATTCATTTTGAATCCATTGGTAGACTTCCTGATACATAACTGCACCGCACCGTTCACTAACCCAACATAGGTTCACAATAATCATTTTATGCAGACACGTGCAGCGCTACACTCAAGCAATTGAAACGTGATACAAATTAGCGCCAAGTGTTATGAGATAATTGTATATTAATTGACATTTTGCAATTTATATCCTCCATTGATATGCTGTGAATGTGTACGTCGATAACTCCATACATATTAACCTATGTAGGTTGGTTTTTTATGGAATGATACGGTATTTAGGGCAATTAAAAAATTAATTACAAAGAAAGCAAGGACGTACGATAAGGATTAATAATATTTATGCATGGAAAAGTGTTGCTTGTAATTGGGACAACATTGAGAGCACTCGTACGCGGCAATGAAGACCCGTTTTGCATTACCCCGCTTTTAGAGATTGGATCGCACGCTTCCGCTGCATTGCTAACCATAGAGCTTATGTAGCGCTTCAATCGATTAAATTATAATATTTACCGCGTAGCAAGTACGGGAGATACCTGATTTTTTGGATAAATCCTATGTAAAGATCACCTAACCGCCTGGGCCCGCGTGGTTGATTACGGCCCATTCTCTCTCACAGAGAGGCGGCCTGTATTCCTGTACAATCTGAAAGGGGCACATAGGTAATGCAATATAATTACCAGAAAAAAAATGAAAAAAAAAAGTTTATGCAATTTGAAATTCACTGTTTTAGTACCAACTAAAATTACCCCAATTTCATTATAAATTAGCAATTTTCTACAAAGGTCATAAGTTATGACGTGTAGTCACCCGCTAAACGATGGCCGCCCCATTTAATGTCATAAACCGGTAAAAATCCCCATTGTTTTTTTTTTTCTTTTTAAAAAAAAAGCACGTTAGTGGACTCTCAGCATGATACTTAACAACACTCTCACGCATCGGTCAGAGTTTTTATTACACGCTCGACTGTATTATGAAGATATTGCATTAGGAAAGTTTTTTTCACGATGATGAGAAAAGTCGGTTTGAAACTGCCTATAGCCGATCTTGCGAACGAATTAGAGTAGGTTTCTCTTTATCATAGTGAGTTAATTAATATGCATTAACTGTGATTCATTAGCTGTTTTGTCTTACTGAAAATATTTTTTGGTAAAAGTTTTTAAAGTATTCAAGTCGACGAGTTATGCAAATGAATGGAATAAATGAGTGGAACGGGCATAAAAAAGAATTAAGAAGTAATAAAGTTGACAGCTTCGAAATATATTTACGACTTTATCAAGAGCACGGAATATATTATTATAAATACATTACGTCTGTCGCCATAACTATAATTTTAACAGTATTGTTGTGTTTCGGCAGTTAGAGGTAAGATAGCCAGTTCCTCTGTGGTTGAGGATTCCGGGTGAAGCTCGCTTCCACCTTCGGCCTGATCATCACTTACCATTAGGTGAGATGAAGGCCAAGAGCTTCCCCGTTGTGGTTAAAAAATAAATACCTACCTAAATATATTCGTAAGGTGTTAATTTTTTTATCATGCACATCAACCGCTTTGTTCACGATTTTGGTCAGACTTTCATTTTCAATTTTGGTCATAGGTAGTGAAAAGCCCAATAAAAGCTATGAAATGAAATGAAATTGTTTATTCTGTAAATAGGATTTTGGAATCACTTTTACACGTCATATTAAAAAAATTTAAAAATAAGCTAGATGAGGTCGGCGTTTCCTAGCTGACTACTCTGAGAAGAAAGGCCGAAACAAACTCAGAGGTCACAGCTGTAACGACTAGTCCGGGTCCACCAACGATAAATGGAGCAATGAGACTTTACATTTATACATGGCTACTAAGACGAATGCCCAATACTTAATGGTTGGGAAAATCGGTGGAGTTCCCGGAAATCAAAGAACACAGCGCGCCCGATAGGTACCAAATTTTATCATCATTCAACAATGCACTGACACCTAACTAGTTACTTATATATTTTGTCTAAATATCCGGCAGCCCAAAATGGCGTTGCTATTATGATTATTAAGTAGTCTTTGTGTCCGAACAGCTGTGTACATTTAAAACATCATTACATATGTCACACACACCTTTACAGCGACAATATATGTTTGTTCTCAAGCTTCTTTAAGTAGGTACTTAGTATCGTGGTAACAATTTAGATCAGCTTTTGACAACGCTATCAATGGAGGAGGCCTATGTCATCTTTCGGCTGCCCATTTCATTAGGCGCAAGGACAAACAACTGTAAGACTTCCTGTACAAGAAGACGGAGCCGCATCGGCGCCGGACCGCATGATTGTGTCATATGAATGAATATCACCAATGCGCCCGCCGCACCGCCACCGCATGGGTGGCGGAGCCGCCAGAAGCAAGATGAAAAAAATCTGAATATCTCAGAATGAGTGTACTTATAATGCATCACCGGTGCGGCTCCGGCGTCCTGTACAGGAAGCCTAACGGTGCTTTTAGGACCAAAATTCAAGAAACAATATAAATTATTGTGTAGTTTAGTACATTAGATACTCTAACACCTAGAATTCCCAGCCCCGGATTTCCACCTGGACCTAAAAGGCCAAGTGGACATAGCCAGCCTAGGAGCCCCACCCACCTCGACCAGGTAACTTGCCTGCCTGACGGCAGGCGGACAGGACAGGGTTGACAACGTACCAGGTGTAGCAAATGCTACAGGCTCCGAACTTTAGGGGGCCACACGCTCACATCATGGTACCTATACCACCTGTAGTTTCAATGCAATATTATCTATAAATGGTCAAAATAACTTGACCTCCCCGAGGCGGGGTGCTACAAATGTTCGAGCTCGTGTCACGCGCTATTGCATCTTATTTACTCTTAATTCTTGAATAAGTTGACAAAGTAGGTAACTCATATTACCTTCTGTATGAATAGTCAAAAGAAACCTATACGAGGTGCTAAATTTTGCTTCGGGATGGGGCTCAAATAATAAATGCCAGAGGCCCTGGGTGTCTAAATCTGGGCCTGTATATACCTATATCCTTTTTGCACAAGTTATCAATAAAATTTTATAACGGTAGCTAGTTTGAATCTTATAATAATAGTGGCATTTCTAGGCTCATTTTACTTCGATGAGACATAACTTTAAAACTATTTTTTTAACATTCTTATGAATGTAAATTGTTATGATTCTGACATAATCCAGCTTACTCATCGATCAAGAATTTTTACTACTTATAATAAAGTAAAACATAATAGTAGTGGACGTAAGTTACGTGTTTAATTATGGAAGCTGATGACACGTGCTGGTCAAGTGTCAAAGCTTCGATTAGAAAACAAGTTAAACGTTTGTTGATACGAAATACAAGAATATCTCCTTAAAAAACCTAAGTACATCTCCTTTTTTGCGTAGTCGGGTAATCCTAATCTTAATATTATATGCGAAAGTGAGTATGCAAACCAATTCACTTTCGCAACAAATTACGCGTTCACGCTAAAACGGCTGAACGGATTTGGATGTTTGGTAGACCATGGAATAGGACATACTTTTTATACCGGTAGTACGTTCCCGTGGGATAGTTTCCGACCTCCAGCCGGCGAAGCTAAGCGCAAAAGCTAGTGTGAGTTATCAGTCAGTGTTGCCATAGCAGGTAGGGTGGCAATAACTACATATTTTCAAATTTAGTATTTTGTTTACCAAATTCTAACACAATCATGTTTGTTGACACGAATAGTAAGTGAAATCAAAACCTCCTGTTTGAAATATGACAGTTATCCTGAACATAGGTTTCTTTTGAAGGTGGCGAATATAAATGACGAACTTCAGTGGAAATCTTTTCTTATTTTAGTTTCCCGATATCTGAGAGGAATTTCTAGGTTTTGTGTCCCGGATCAATTTTTCTTTGCATTACTTGAACAAAACCTTTATATGGATATAACAATTATTAATTTATAAACTACCAATTTTATTAAAGTTTATTTCGAATGCAGGAAGAGATGTCTTCGTAAATTGAAAGGAAGGCCGCGTTACGAAAGTTACCGACTTAGGTGATGAACTGATGCTGATAATAATATCTACGTGTTGCTTGCTTCCTCGATTAGTATCGATGTATCTTTGATACGAACTGTTGCTGCACTACTTGAATACCAAACATGTAGAGCAATAGGTATATATACCTACACCTAATGTAGGTACAGTTTGTGACAAACTTTTTAAGTAAAATCGGAACAGAAGTAAAATTAACATATAACATAACATCACGCCTGTATTCCCCGAAGGGTTAGGCAGAGATGTACCCGTGTACCTCAAAAGGAGAGAGAGGAGAGGTGTCCCTAAGTAAAATTAGGTAACTCTTAGCTATTAAATGAAATGCCGAAATACCTAAAATGTATCGCATACTTCTGTCTGTGTCAATTTAGATGATGTATAACAGTAGCAGTGTTAATTAAATTTTTTCGCTGACCATACCTACTTATAGTTAAGTAGGTACGTTTGTTGGCTGGAACATGTTTATTGTTTCTTGAGCAATATTTTTGTTTCATGATTTAGTGAATTGAATTAATCATAATTGTTTGATTGAATTAAATTAGTTTGGTTATGTCATTAGTCATTGAATCAATCGTAAATTTTAAAAAAAACGAAAACATATAGTTTACATTACAATCACGATGTAATTGACGTAAGAATCTACCATTATGATCATCATTCTCCAGCCCTCATGTCAATTTATTTAGGATCAGCGCAATATGTCATTTTCTACCATACCTACTTCTCTATTAGTCGTCATCTCAGTAGTCACCCCTTTCTAGCCATATCATCTTGTCCATCCATTGTAGGTATCAAAATTCCATGATAGAAAGTGGTTTTTTATTTTCAGAATTTAAGATTCTTGCCCGCTCAGCTTTCAGAACTGGACAAAATATTTACAGTGAAGCCTGATTTACACGGTACAATTTAATTGCCTGGGACTCATCTTGAAGCAACAATAAGTACCTATAAGTTGCACTGTCTAAACAATGTTTAGAGGATCCAAGTCATTTGTTAAATTAATTTTATTGTATAACAGGTCAGAAACTTGCATCGTGTAAATGGGGCACACACCTATTTTGTGATTTCAAGGATTTATAATAATTGTCTAGTTAAATCCCTTAATTCAGTGTCATTTATAAACCCTTCATAGTGTTACACTATTTTATAAACCCTTCATAGTGTTACACTATTTTATAAACCCTTCTTAGTGTTACACTATTTTATAAACCCTTCATAGTGTTACACTATTTTATAAACCCTTCTTAGTGTTACACTATTTTATAAACCCTTCATAGTGTTACACTATTTTATAAACCCTTCGTAGTGTTACACTATTTTATAAACCCTTCATAGTGTTACACTATTATATAAACCCTTCATAGTGTTACACTATTTTATAAACCCTTCATAGTGTTACACTATTTCTGTCAGAAATGAGACGACAAAAGAATAGACCTCCTTTAGTTAGGTAAGTGTTAGAATGGACGGGAAAGCTTTAAAAAAATGAAAGTGTAAATATTTCAATGTAGTGAATAGGTAAAAGATGCCGTTTTCTTTCTTTTATTCAGTTTAGGCAGTTCATTTTCCATAGATCACTTTCACATTGGAATGTGTCAATGTGTTGCGTAAAATCTAGAGATGTTTTCACAAACTTTTAAGAAGCACTGTCAGCTAAAAAAGAGCTTACATATACACATTATAGAATCCAAGTTACATAATAAGTAAATGAAAGGATTCAAAGTGGAATGATTTGCGGAATCGAATGTAACATCAACCTTGCTTGCCTGACGAACTATAACTTATGTTATAACTTATAATAATAAATAACAACGCAGCGCTACATTAATAATACAATTTTACATTCTTTTCTGCTCATAACCTTTTTATTAATCAACCAACCAATGTCTATGGAATGAAGTAATTTATACTTTACTTAATTATTATTTGTAACGCAGATTATTCCCTGCATAGATACTGCATAGGCAAGGCATTTAAGTACCCTTTGGTATGACGTAAATAAGGTTTATTATTATTAATAAAATATTGAGTCTCTACGTCATTATTTATTTATAATAAAATTGTATGACTATGACGTATTTAAAGTTACGTTCAACGTGTAAAGATAATCTGATGATAAATATAAATAATAATACATATTATTATGTTTTTGTATCATTTTTGCAATAAAAACATCTTAATGTATCATTTCCATTTGCTTAGATTGTAAACTGACCCCACTGATGATGTGCGGGTTAGTTAGTTTCCATAATGGTCAATTTCTTACAATCATGGAAAATGATTGTGGTACCTAAAATTGTGTCCCCAATAGGATTTAATATCGGCAAAAATAACAAACTTCCATTCAAAATATCATCCCTTATTTTACCAATATGGGGGCCAATAGGGGATGTATTTTCAAAAATCATTCCTTTGAACTTACGCTATTTATGGTACTATTTATGGCTATTTGTGGTGGCAAAATATAATGATTTACATGCTTCTAGACCACGGATATCTAAAGCGGCTTATGAACTTAAGATCCTAACTAATATTATAAATGCAAAAGTGAGTTTGTTTGTTTTTTACTCAATCACGCAATAACAACAAATAAAATAAAGTTAAAAATGAAAGGGGAAATGCAATTTTACTAAAGTATTTTTTTCAATGTAGTGTTACCTAAATAATGTATGATGGGGAACCCTTCATGTGCCAGTCTGACTCGCACTTCGCTGGTTTTTAATCTCTACATTTATAGTCATACATTAACTAACCATACAGGTGGTACCTATGTTCCTCCAATACACAAGGAGTTATGGGTACAGCACTATAACAGCAATAAGTTTTCCAGTTGGTTCCCCATCATCAACAGATTTATAACAATTCAATGCTAGCGACCCAAAATATAGGGTTGATCGTCGTCACAATCCAAACATAATATAAGTACTGAGTACATTGCTAGCAAAATTCTACTAGAATCAAATGACAGTCGATATCAATCACTAACCTACTAGGTAGATACTAAATTAACTACTGAAAGGCAGACAGTTATACTTACAATACTTGAATAGACATCGATTACAAATATAATCTTTATTTATTTATTTATGATGATTTTAATAGACACTAATGCTCATGCTAATGTAGAGACGTGGAAATGCAATGTAAGTACTTAAAGCCATGAATATGCAGATAAGGCATTTACGACATTTTCCATTGAATTAATTTCCATACTAAGTCGTGTACAATACCTAAAACTTTTTTTTTTTACAACATGCGATGTCTGATCTGCACCCTAATTACGTAATACACAATCTGAATGATTTTGAAGGATATAGCTAATCCGTTGCCTCATATGTTAGAAAAATTTGTTTGCTCAACCACGTAAATAACGCAATGAATGTTGTTGAACTGTCAAAATGAAAGCCATTGCTACTGTAAGTGTGTTACAGAATTATCCGCAGATCTATCATAAATTTATATTCGTTATTCTGCAAGACTTGCAATAAAACCAATTAAAGATTTTAGAAAATAATAGTAAAAGTCGAAAGTCTGACTCAGGGACAACACCTGAATTTTATTATCTGTGAAAGAAATACCGTATTTCAGAATTAAGGTATCAGATTACAATAATTCACGTGGTACTGCTGTTGCAATAAAAACATAACAATTAAGTCATGCTAACTAACATTCAAGTTTAGACCTAACTAAATTAATAAAACTAAACTAACTAAATAATATTATCTATCTAGGCTAAATTCTAAATTCGGTTTGGAAATTTAGTTCCCATTTCATACATGTAGGTATACCTACACGGAAACCTGACTGAACAACAAATTCATAACAGCAATTAACTAATAGTAGGTGTTAATTGACAGTTACCTAATATTATAGTTATGCACTTTTTATTTCATTTGGAACACGTAATTCGCAAATTACTAACACTGTGAGAATTATTTTTTAACACGACATTTACCTACTTGATTGTTTTACAGCTGTAAATACCTTTAGACAATTAAACATAGTTTAAATAATAGAATAGAATAGTAGTAGAATTATTTCTCGACGGCATGTGAAGCCAAGTCAGAGGCCCTTGGGAGGCTTTAAAACTCTGACACAAGCAGAGAGAGAGAGAGATATAGTAGAATCTAACTAATATTATAAACGCGAAAGTTTGTAAGTATGGATGGATGGATGTTTGTTACTCTTTCACGTAAAAACTACTGAATGGATTTGACAAACAGATAGCAGAATTTGGCAAACAGATGTTTATAACCTGGGTTAACACATAAGATACTTTTATCCCGATATTCCCACGGGATTGAGACTTACGCGGGTGAAACCGCGGGGCGCAGCTAGTAGTTTAGATTTAAAGCTGCAGGTTATAAATTACTTATGTAAAAAACGATGTTTTATGATTGTTATAGTATATTTTTATATAGCTAAGTAAATATTTTTGTATGTATGTATTTATTGTATATATGTAAATGGTACACCACAGACTACCTGCTGTATTGTCTCTCCGTTCTCCCATAATCCATCCAAAGGTTGTCATAAGACCGCCATTGGTTCACCCCTTTTAAAATTTATGCATTGTGTCCATAAAAATTCTTAACTGATATAAAATTTAAAGAGCTGAAAAGCAATGTATCGAATCATTTAGTATCAATTTAGGTAATATAATATAATATTAGCCCTCTTCCTCTATCCTATCTTGCTGTGCCCGACAGGGTCCACAATGATCTAAAATTACCTACCACCTAAGTTAACATTGTGGAATGCAAATAAATATATTGAGTATTGAGTATTGAGGTTATAAATGTCAAGTTAACAGTGTTAATCGACTCTTGATGCTGGCGGTTTCTAAAAAGTATTTCATGGTGAAATTAAAGTTAAAGCATTTCTTTGAAATTAATCATCCACATTGCGATATCCTCTGGAGAGTACATGAGGATTATGTTATACATATCGTGACTTCGGCTTCGACAAAAAAATATGCAATTATTTGCAGAGTTCATTATATGACAATGACACGATTGGTTAGCTAATAGGTTAATTAAAAAAAAAACTTATTAATACCTGTTTACAGATATCGGTAAGTAATCCAAGTGTATAATTATGAGTATTTTAATTCAATTAATAAGAATAGCCAGAATTAAGAAAAGGATCTTATTGATATAAATCCTGCTATTTTAAATTGTGACCAAATCCCATGAAAATTCATGGCACGTGAAAGTAAAATTGTTGGGATAAACGTGCATAATAAAACTATAGAATTTTAAATGGAATAACTATGTAGTTATGCATAAATTATGATATAGGTACCAACTACTGAATCGTAATAAAGTCATTACATGGCACTAAACGTTTTACTACTTACTCTACTATTACCATTTCTATTATTTCCCCGTATAATGACTTCTTCACTGGTTATATTTACACATAAATAATTATTTTTACATATTTTTTTCAATATTTATTTAAAATATTATTAAATACCTAAATTATCTTCTTATATCAGGTTGTACCTAAATGTATTCTAAAGGTACCTACAAATAAGCACTATATACAGGTAAAAGACGGCAAGTCTCCACGCTTGGCTCCCTTTATTCACAATCTACAAAAAGCGGTCTTAATAAATATTTTCAGTTATTTAATCGAAAAACTCAAGTAAATTGAATTGGTATTAGGCACGGTTAACGCTACCATAGTCAGTTTCTGCCACAACATAATTAAAATATTAAATCGATTCATTATTATTTATCATCTACTTAAATCTATCTATACATATTATAAATTAAAGTCACTTTTCGTGTTTGTCTGTAGGTATGTTCGCGTTGTTCTTCTAAACCACGCAACGGATTTTGCTGAGGTTTTCACCATCTCTTAAAGAATTTATTCCGGAAGGTTTATGTTTATAATACGTTAGTATTAAAAGTAACATATAATTAAGAAATCTCGGTGATTTTTCAAGTCGTAAAATCCGTGTGAAGCAGGAGCGCGTCGCTAGTCAACGATATTTAGCTTAGCTTTAGTATAATTTCTAGATAAATTTAAACTCGTCGTCAATCAACTTAATTATCAAAATCTTTTTATTTTATCGCGTTTAATTCATTCGCAAAGTTGAAGTTATACTTAAAGTATCGCACGTTATATAGGTAGGTACCTACCTATTACTGAAACTGAAATTTTATATAAAGCTCCATGTAGGTAATCTATCTGTGACTAATTTTATTGATGTTTTTAAACTTATTTTAGTCACGTAACTTTATCGATTTTCAACACCTTATTATTTAATTTAGTTTTATGACATAAATTCGCTCTACGTACGTAATACCTATAACTTATTAAAAAATCAACCATGAACATCGGAAAATTAAATAAAAATAATAAAAAATAATAATATGTACTCACGCTTCGACAAAATCAGCTGCCAGCCGGTCAACATGTTTGTTCTTTTGAATGAAAAACTCCACAAAAATAAAGCACTTTTAATTTCAATTTTTATTCACTGGATTTTATTTAGTAATATCCATAGGAACCATATATCACAAGTAGAGGAATGATCGAGTATCGTTGAAGGCGCGAAGTATGCGCAGGAGTCGCGTCGATGCACTGAACCGTCACCCGCAACACGCAGCCTACAATTAGGCGCCCGCGCACCGACCACGACTCTATATACCGATCGCCTGGCCAACGTAAAACCATACTACACAGTACACTATACCATAATCAATTATCCTGTTGATATAAATCTAATTTGTTTTTTTCTTATTCAGAATTGAGGAAATCATTTCTAGGCTGGAACTGGCGTAAGATACGAATCTTTATTATCAGGCTTTTTTTAATACTGAAAGTAATGAGTGCTATGGCAGGTATGTTATTCTAGTCTAGACGATCTGTTAGCTAGGCTGAAAATAGTAAGTCCTACCTATTTTTATATACATAAGCCTTCATTGGCGATTTTTTTTTCTACTAGGTACCAAACAATCGATTATGCATAAAGGTTTATATTTTGTTTCAATTTTATAGATTCTGCAATTAACTTATTAAATAAATAAGTTGAAAAGTCGTTAAAAACGTTTCAGAATGTTTTTTTTTTTTTATATTTCTATCTACAGTCTACCCGGAAAGTGCCTAGACTAATCCTCATGATTCGAATATTTCAAATAATATTGTTCAGAGAATATTTTATTTCACATAAACCTACAGAAGCACTTATGAATCGTCAGAAGCTAGGTGCACGGTTCGAATTGGTCATTTCCTATGGACGAAAGCCGAGAAGAAACTCCACGGTTACTCTTTTTAAAATAATTGGCTTTTACAATGTTTTCAAATCACAGTTTTAATAGGTATGGGAGGACAGTGTAGGCCTGTCAACAAGTACCACATAGAACAAATTAGAAAATGGTCAACAAATCTACAGTCTGCAAGACCTACAACTTTCTCACATTCGCAAAATATAAAAGAATGTATATGTTATAAAAGATAAATAAAATAATATCAATTAAAAACCTATTTAAACCAATAAAATGATTGCCATTGCAACTGTTACAAATCCGAATTAATATCTTGTTCGCAAAAGTTCAAACTCCTTATCCAATAATATCTAGGTATGTAGAAAATTATCACAGGTTGGGCAAAAGTTATAAAATTCGCAAAACCAGTTGATTTACGTAACAGCGAGGCGGTCAAGTTCAGTAACGCACGGGCGCGGCGTGCGATTCGTGTGTCAAAATCGCAATTGTTAGGCCTAAATGCGTGTATAATTTCCCGTATCCGATTCACTGGTTACAGAGACCGAATTCATTTTCAAAAAAATCAGGTACAGCGTGTAATGTATGGGACACGGCTATTTACTTACAGTTGGATACACTTGCGTTACCATTGTGATGAAGTTGAAAGCACTGCCTGGATTTGTTTCGCAGTGTTGCTTTTATTAAAACATATGACTGTATATGCCTGCATATTCGTGCTGAACACATACGCAGAGTGTGGGCCTATATGACCAAACCGATACAACGAGCCGTAGATTAAACGGTTGGTCATGGTCACAGCTGACGGTGCTCCAGCAAATGTTTCTTATTTAGTTAACTATTTATGTCAGAGCATAGGAGCTCGTGGCTACGTAATAACGTTAAGCTACGCTTGCCGGGTCCGTGGTCCGTGGATGGGTGACCATCTTTACATACCGAGACTCTTCCGTGCCTCGGAAAGCACGTTAAGCCGTTGGTCCCGGCTGTCATTCGGTGATCTTTAACAGTCGTTACGGGTCGTCAGAAGCCCGAAAGTCTGACAACCAGTCTTACCAAGGGGTATCGTATTACCCAGTTACTGGGTTGTGGAAGCCAGACAGGCAGTCGCTTCATGTAAAATACTGGTATTCAGCTGCATCGGGTTATACTGGAAACCGACGCCAATATAGTTGGGAAAAGGCTAGACAGATTGAGAGGATATTTACTTGTCTCTATTACATTTCTAATAAGCCCAAAATACGCCTCGTAATGAAACTCATACATATCCAAAAAAACATGGTTATACTCTATCAATTAAATAATAAATCAAGCCTTTGATGAATAAAAAAACACGAACATGAAAGTGTGTCAACATCACTTCTAATGTTATCTACGTAACAAATAAATAAAACATGTAAATTGCGTTAGATAGAACATTAAGTAACTTGGTGCCTTTGTTCTGGTGAGTCCTGATCACATACCTATGTGCATACAATAATAGAGGTCAGAAAATCCACTGAAAGGAGGCAACAGAAAGAGTCAGAAAATACAGGAATTCAGGAAGTGGCTTATCTCGAGTGGTCGCTACCCCTTGCTATAACAAAATTGAACTGTGGCTTTGTGAAATCTCTTAGAGATAGCGCGCGATACCATCAGTATCGCTTATTTGTGTATTAGCTAACGATAAGATGATGTTTCATGAAAAGCCCATTACTTCTCACCTAACAGGTTAGTGCCATATCAGTTGCTCAGAAAATACTGTTATACAAAAGAGGTTGATGGATTTGTTAAGTGCTTCCTAACAGACGTCTCTGCTCTAATCTTTTTTTTTTTGTATTTGGGAAATCATCATCCGCCCAGAGCGGGAGAGCGTGTCAGCCTTTTACTGACTAAAACCCACCCTTGTTCCTTCAGTTGTCTGTTGCTTAGGGCCCCGGTACGGTATCCCTTTCGGACTTTCCCGCAACCCTGGCAGGCTCTAATCTACTTGTGAGTGTGTTGGCATAATCATCATCATCCACAGCCCGACTTCACCGGCTGCGGGATAGGCCTTCCTTTTCCTGTCCCAATCCAAGCGATGCTGGGCCAGCCTCATCCAGGCGGGATGGTACTAATATCGTCCGCCCATCTCGCCCGCCGCGCCGCGGACGACCGACACCTCTAGTTCGCATTTAATGGAGTGAAACTACCTTACTTATCTATTTCGTGACATGTATCATCTACGCATGATTAATTATTCTCTTACATTAGATGTTACTCTTTCTGCAACAAACATTACACAATGCTGCACCAACAATATTGCATATAAACAAGTTTGTGAAACAATCGATCATTGATATATTGGTTGCAAAGGTGATAGAGATTTTTATGTCGAGAGTTAGAAGACTAACAATGTAGGCACATAATTTTCTAAATACCTATTTAGGTATTTTCGAAAAATTCAACTCATAAGACAAGTAAAGTCCATGAAACAAAGTAAAATAATATTATGGCTAAGCAGTTTTTGTTAAATCTTTAGATTTATCAGACCACAACAACACAAACATCTCTAACAGCATAACATGGCGATGGCCGTGGGCCGCGGGGGTGTGTCAATATTATTTGACACATATCACATATGAATATGACCTATAATGTCGTCATCGTACAACTGTTGATAGTGTAGTCATTAAACATTGACAAGGGAAAATAAATTAAATGATAATAACAACAGCTTCATATCTACAAATAGGAAGACTGATTCTACGCTGTAAGTCAACGCAAGCAATCAAAATTGACGTAGACGATAACATACGTCTATAAAAGGGGTCGCATTTCAATTGATATGCGAATAAACAAGAACATTGAAGATTATGAACCACTTAAACACATTTATCAATTGTTTTTAAATGGTGAAACGTCAATGAGCAAAAAACACGCCTCCAAATTGTTTCCATACGACGCGCGACGCAAGCGGTGAGGCTTTTAGGATAGGAATGTGTGTAAGTGACGATAATGAATAAACTTGTTCACATCTTCAAGTACACATGCTAGTGAAACTGCAGGCAGACAAGTAGATGTAAGGAAGGGAGATGTAAGCAGTAAGGTGCATCCATGCATCCACAGTGTGGCGCGCGCGACTGTATACAACCATTCTTCAACACACAATACAAAGCCTGAAACAATGTTTATTAATCATTGTTTGTCCGCTTTAATTATATAGAGACATGTGCTGCTTTGTTTCACAAATGTATGCTAAAGGGAATATTAAATAGGTACGTTATAAAGTGATTCAATCATGCGGCTGACGGTAACGAGTGCTTTGCCGGCTACCGGTCCACATTACAATTACTCTCATTAACTCATTACATGTGTATTTCGTCAATCTTTAACTAATGCGTCCAAGCTTTGTTACGTAAAGTAACTATGACTAAACTACAGAAAATGCTACTTGTTTTATTGTGACAATACAAGTACCTTTTAATGGCAAGATTGATTACTTAATACTTTCCGGATAGTGTTATGTATCCCTACATAACAATGTTATGTAAAAGTACATTCTTCAGTAACACTTCTAGAAATAAGGAATAGAAACGGAATACATAACAAAATGACAGATTGCAAAAAGATTTCTACGATGCGATGTAAGAAATTTGTATAGAAAAAGATATATCGATATATGAAGAGTATAGTAGAAAAGAGACATAATGTGGTCATGTGTTTACCATAGGGTTGTTTGGTATGAATTCCAACAGTGCCTATTATATAGTATATAGTTCTCCAGACCGTATTTCGGCCACGGCGGCCAATCTCAACGGAGACTAGCTTTCGGCGCGGGAGATATTATAGTCCACAAGTGTGTGCGCAGACACAGGTGCACTCTCTCTTCCCTCACTCTCATAGTCCGATGGGACGGCAATCCGACACGACCGGAGAGAGATCAGGCGCAGGACCAACGGCTTAATGTGCTTTGTGAGGCAGGGGGGTATCACACCGCCAACTTCCAAACTAAGAAATTCCTAATAGAAATACCCAATAACACTTTGGCCGACCCGGGAATTAAACCCAGGACCCCACACTCAGCAATCTCGTATTACTGGGTGACCATTAATTAGTTATATTTATCGAGACCCCTCCGTGCCACTGAAAGTACATTAAGCCGTTAGTCCGTTACTGTCCGAGTCTGCCAACAAGCCTTACCTAGGGGTATCATGTTACCCAGTAACTGAGTTGTGGTGGCTAGATAGGCAGTCGCTCTACGTAAAAGACTGGTATTCAGCTGCATCCGGTTAGGCTGGAAGGCGATCCCAACACAATTGGAAAAAGGCTAGATTGATATTATACAGTACCTACACTCCAATTGCCAGTCATCCCATGACAGGGAGCGACCCTATTGCCTATATCTTGAACAAGTTCAGGCTCAGAGTCGCTACTGAATTTTGCTAGGTACCTCAAACGTTTAGAAAAGCAGGTTATCCATTATTTTACAATATTCTATATTACTATTATTTTGTTTATCTTTAACAAACAAACAGTGCGCTCACCATTATAATATTTACGATGACTCTAACTAAATATACCAAGCTAATACCCAATGTATTTTTGTCTAATATTCTGAGAAAGTACATAGATCTATGTATAAAGGTGTATTTAACCTGGAGATCATTTATCTATATATCAGGGGGCTTAAAACTGTCACTTTAGCAGAATCATATTATGAAAATATCATGAATCATCGTAAAATGTCACAAATTGACAATTCATAATAATCTGCGTGTAATTCATATTACGAAAGTAATTCATCTGTTTGACAGTTTTCTATGGAGATTCGTAAAATGGTCCACAAATTATGAATTGCTTTTATGTCAAATTAGAGGAATTGTTAATGACAGCTGTGATTCAGGAAATGAACTGCTTTTAGAGGAATTGCTAAATTGTCTTGGGTTCGATTCCCAGATCCGGCAGTGTTATTGAGTTTTTCTATCTGGACTTTCTCAGTAGCAGCCTGGTGACTGGATTTGTGACCGGTTGATGGCAATAAGTTCGCCCCCTATTACATGGGACTTAAACGTAACTGGCGAAATGAGGGAAGGACTGACTAATAGGTACACTTCTCACTCTGCACTCTCGCAAATGTGAAGCCATACTAGCATGCAAGCTACTTGCCCAATAAAAAACGTAAATGGATCGGTATCGAGTAAATTAGAACTAGATAGAACCGATAGAGCACACATTAGTTTGAAGTTCATGTTCAAAGCAGTTTCGTTTGGTTAAACGGGCTGCTTAACAAATGAACAGGTCTAGGCAAGTAGCACCATTGTCGCCTGCATCAGTCG
The DNA here is from genome assembly GCA_948473465.1 of Lithophane ornitopus. Taxonomy (NCBI): domain Eukaryota; kingdom Metazoa; phylum Arthropoda; class Insecta; order Lepidoptera; family Noctuidae; genus Lithophane; species Lithophane ornitopus. The sequence continues at coordinate 10,159,000 of OX419622.1, read as the reverse complement.
TTTACTGGTAAATTACAGACCAGCAGCTCCATTCGGTAAAAATCTCACCATAACACTAAGGTGAAGCGAGCTGTTATTCCATCTGATGCTAGGGATTAACACAATTGACAGCTCGTTTCAACCTCACTTCAACTAATTTTTACGACGAGATTTTTACGGAATACGTCTGCGTCAGTGAGACAGAATACAAATACTAAATGTTATACAATCTGAGCTGAAATAATTAAGCTTACGTACTGATACTGAGTAATCGTTTAGTTGGTTATTAAACGCACCTTAAAACAAATGTCGGCTCACCGTCGCACACTGCCCAAATATTTAACTTGACAATACTGGATTCTCTACAATATTGTTGAATATCCTGCAACGTTAGGTAGGTAACAACTTCGGTAGGCTGAAGAACTTATTAGTCATAATGTTTCTTTCAATTGTTAACTTTCATGTTACATTGCAATACAATAAAGACTTGTTTGTATCTCTTTGAATTACACGTGCGTTCTCGTGCGTATGTATTTCTTTATACTTTTTTAACCATGTAGGCGCTACGCAGCGTCTACGAGGTGTCGACAAGGCGTCTATGAGCTATCTACGAGGCTTCTACGAGGTATATACGGGGTGTCTACGAGGTATCCACGAGGTTTCTACGAGGTATATAGGAGGCGTCTACGAGGTATCTACGCGTCTTCAATGAGATGTAGGCAACATTACAACGTCTACATACGCTAAATATACGAGCCGGAAGAAGATACCTAAAAAAAGAGAGTCCTACTATATTAATGAAATTAAAACATATTTTTGTGGTTGGTAAGAGGAATCTAATACTATAAAATTTGAAAAACTGTAAACTATTGAATAAATAATTAGAAATCATTGTAACAAACTCATTCAACTGAATAAGAGCAAATATAGGAAGATGTTAAACGCCTTCAGAATAACCGATAAGTACTACAAAATAAATACTGTCAAGTGTTTTCTAAGGGAATCTCCCTCTTGGCATAAAATTTTTAGCCATAATATTGTTTGGCATAACGTTTTCTCATAACTTCTTTTAGCATGTTTGTTTTTTAACCGACTTCTAAGAGAAGGAGGTTATCAATTCGGAGGCTTTTTATGTTTGTTCGGGCATACGTCGTATACCTATAAACGGATTTCCAAAATTCTATTTTTTATCATAACTCGTGCAGTTACTCTCAGTAAGCACCATTTGGTGAAGTGAAACTGATAATGAAGACCACAGATTGCCACCGGAACTACTCAATAATAAATATTTCACGGGTTGCGATTCGATTACTTTATGGTTGCCAAGTAATTTATGCTCGTCACAATGGATATGGTGAAGTGGAGCTGATGGTGAAGTACTGGGAGAACTCCTCAACGATTAACGTTCCTGCATCGGAAAAAGCAATATTTTGTAATGGTGGTGAGCAGTTGACATTAGGCTATTGTAACTTCGATAAATTACAAAGTGACCCACTAAAAAGCGAGAAATAAAACACTAGGTACATAGTGTGTGTATAAAAGTGTGTAGTGTAGTGTATTTTATGCTTAACATTAGAAAACCGTTTTCTAACTGGACACTATAACAGAACGGAATAGACAGATCATACATTACAGAGACACGTGATAAGTAAAAAAAAAACTAGATTTGTATGCTAAGTATCCATCGTAATAGGAATTCAATCAGCCAATGAGATGACTACAAATGAACCGGACGCTTATAGATTAGTTTATATTCGAATTGAAATGATGATCCGCAAATCAATGCCGTTTATTCCGATACTATAAATAGAATCATTTAACGCTAGATTATTCCGATCTTGAAACTAGATACCTGCGTTTTATTTGACAACTGAAGAACGAGTAGGATAATACAGTACACGTAAGTACTATGTTTACGGAACTAAAGTATGTTTAACTTGAAGACACTACCGGCTTAAGTCTTTGTTGAAACATGTGCACCACGAAATATTTTCCCTAACTATAAGTAAATCTAGTAGCACAGAATCCAGGGTCGACGACGTGACCTTGCAATGTTGTTACTGAAAGGAAATCGAGAGACAATCAGCTATTCCAGTAACAATTGTTGTGACACGCCGGTTGCAAAATTGGTATAATCGTTACAAATAATACTTGGCAAAAAAGTAAATTGGACAAATAATTTTATTGTGGTCTATCATAGATATCATATTGAAAAGTTATTTAATCTATGTCAAGTGGATTATAACCTCTTTTCACTCGAGGTTTCAATTTGTTAGCACTTCACAGTATATCAATCTTTGATTGTGGATTTGTAGGTACTTGTTTGTATTGTTTAGCTCGCGTATAAAGTTACCTGGGAAGCCCTGGAAAAAGATGAGGCTGAGAACGTTGTGGTAAGAAGATCTTGTAAGAGATTGAAAATTACCAATAGTTACTTAATTGGTTAAGTTATACTAAGAGTTTTCTGCGGAAATCTTTAAGATTTCCGCAGAAAACTCTTAGTATAGATACCTATACCCCATTTGAAATAAGATTAGACAATAAAACAAACCCTTTTACAGTCCGTTCAACCGATTTGATTTATATTCTGAATACAGTCAGCATATCTTAACCAAAGTATCTTAGTAGAGAATAGGGACTTCATGTTTGGATAGTCCATAACAACATTCTAAACATTCTGGACTTTAAAACAGATTGTGACCTCTCAGTTTGTTTCTACCTTGCTTCTCAGAGTAAGTAGTCGGATAGGAAATGCCGAACTCATCTAATTCTTTTTTTAAATTAATTTTGTGTACATTAAAAATTAAAATGACTTTACCCGACAAGGAAATAAAGACAATACTAGGAGGGATTCCCATCTAATTCGACTAGAGAATGAGATGAGGTCACCAAACATACACATGTGATGCATGACATGTATGGATCACTCTAGTCACATGTACTGTCTACTGTACTCAGTATTCATGAAGAGTACTCCTATGAGCGCAACCTATGACTTTATGATTTAAGTACTTAAGTACTTACCTACAGTATGTTACGGAAGTGGTTCGTTCAATATGAACCGAACTCGGGTTTGGAGGTAGCGAAGTCTTTTGTTGAAATCGAAGTTACTATTCAGGAAGTATAGATACAGGCGGTATGGGAGTTATGAAGGAGACCGTTCCAGAGGGCATGGCAATGGTGGTATCAGAAATATGTAGGTACCTATAGATAATATGCAAAACCATACTAGACCGTTACGTAGTGGGTATGTACAGGGCAGATGCCTAAATGATCGAAGGCCTGCGTCTAAATATGTTTTCACCCAGAAGTGAGCCATTGGTGTTTTTTTTTTTACAGTAGGTATCATATATATTTTATATTTCGCTCTCTCAAATTACCGTTGTACAAATTATGGTTATAGATCGGTTTAAAATGTAAATCAATCATCTCAGTAGATATTATGTAGCAAATTAATAATTACTATTCTATTCTATTGTACCTCACAACAGACTAGAATAGTAATTATTAACCGACTTCTTCAAAAAGGAGGAGGTTCTCAATTCGTCTGTGTTTTTTTTTTGTATATGTATGTATGTTACTCGATTGCTCCGCCAATTATGAATCGATTTTGATGATTATTTTTTTGTTTTGTAGGTCATGCATCAGAGGTGGTCCAGTATAATTTTTTTCCATATAAATATTACATATTTTTTCCCACTTAGTGTATGTAGACGATATATTGTTTGACTCCGTCACTGTTATTGACATAGCAGGTACTGTTATTCGAGTTTGTGTCGGGTAGGTAATACAACTAAACGGTGAAAAATAAGAACTTTTTTACAAAAAAAAACAACCGACTCACAAAAAAAACATAAAAAAAGAGTGAAAAATTACTTTAATTTTGGAAGTCGGTGAACGAAAATTGAAAAGCAAAGACACCGACTTCCAAAATTAAAGTTATTTTAATTTTTTTTTATGTTTATTTTGAAAGTCGGTTGTTTTTTTTTTTATTCATTGTTGCTGCAGGTGGATAACAAATAACGTTGGTCAAAATTAAAAAGGTAGATTTCTTAACAACATACCTCTACTTAGGGTGTGAAATTAAGTAGAAAGAAAATTCTAACATGGAAGGATAAAGACAAGTATTAAAACTATACAATGTACGTTACATAGTCTGAGAAATTGACGGTGTATTTTTTTGGGATTGGCACTTGCACAAATTAACATAACTAAACTAACAACATATCTACATAATACACAAAAAATAACACTTCGATAATAAAAATTTAAATAAAATAAACTTAAATATATTCCTAAATGCGAATGGAAATTTCTAAAGACAAGTCTTCAAAGCGATCTATTAAAAAAATTCCATGTTTGTTTATCGGTGGAAACAGTGTTTAGTCGTGGCATTATAGCTCTATTATAGAAAACCTACAATAAAACTGAGAATGGCTACCTCTTAGAAAGAGCCTCATATGTATAATAATATTATTATGTAAAAGGTTTTACGTAACATCAGTTTTATTTGCGACAAGGTCGATACGTAAATTAGGTTTGTGGTTTTATTCTAAACTAGCCGATACCCGCGGCTTCGCCCGCTTGACAAATTACTAAAACCTTCCTCGAGAACCACTCTATCTATTGGTGAAAACAGCATGAAAATAGGTGCAGTAGTTTTTGAGTTTATCGCGAACAGACAGACAGACAGTCGCGGCGGAGGACTTTGTTTTATAATATGCAGTGACTATGACAATCATTTTAGGTAGCTACTATAATTTATGGCTTCAAAATGTTATGTACATAATTAAATTAGAATTTTGAGATTTTAAAATGGTTCTGAAGTAGCCTTGCAGAAACTTTGATTTATACTTATAAACACTTTAAATATGCCATCGTTTGTGTCCTACTTAGTAGTATATCGAAATGTACGTCCGTGCAGCCTTTTTTTTGTAAAGAAATCCTCATGGTAGAGTCAACGCGTACCTACGCATCCCTCCTTAAGCATGGATATGGAGGGATGCGTACGCGTTGACTCTACGATACCATGAAATGAACCGGGAGCGGCGGAGCACGGTTTATTCAAAGGGTATTTGCTTCTTAGTGCTTTATTCACTTTGGCATCTAAATATAATCATTTATTTTCCAGAATGAGGAATTGATTTTGATGTTTTCAGGCACTGTTATAAATTATTATTTGACACGGTTAATTAGGTATCTATTTTCTGATACCTACTTAAAATTTAAGAAAGCATCATCGACTCCAAAAGTATTGGAACTTTTTTATAATGTTGTGGACACAGTTTATAGGTACCTACTAGCCGAAAACATAAAATTCCTTTTAATAGCTAATAAATAACAAGCCTAACTCAAAAACATAGTGTGTTTACATATAACATTCTTTAATGTAGATCCGTTGGCTGTTCGCAGAAGTAACACCGGTCGATCGTGGCTATTTACTATGTTGTGGTAAATAATGTTAATATCTCACTAATACTTCTTTATTTACTTCTATAAGTCAATGTGCTTTGTTAAAAAAGTCAAGTTGAAGAGTTATTAAAAAATAATATTAAAGAACCAGCTATCTAATTGCGTAACAAGTTTTCGCAAACGATTAAGACTAATTAACAAATAAACAATCTTTTATTAATCTATTTCATTTTGACAGTTCAACAACATTCATTGCGTTATTTACGTTGTGGTGCAGATTTATTTCGAACTTATGAAGCAATGGATTAGCAATCTGTTTCAAAACGATTCTGATTGTGATTAATCGTGTATTACGCAATTAGGGTGTGAATAGTGTTGTAACTATACAGGAAATGGTCGGCGATGTATTTGAGTGTTTACTGGCTCCACTCGATCTATTTATAGGCTGATTTCAAATTCAATGACAATGTTTCAGGGGGTCTTTTAGGCTGACAGGCAAGGCATAGACTAAACCGCTGGGTCTAAAAGCATACAATTTTGCACAAGAGTTCCTTATACATAGGAGGTGAGCTCAAAGGAAAAAACATTGGATATTTGACAAGAGTACCTATAAATAGACAATTTCTCCATAAACCTAGTGTTATTAAAACCATGTGGTCTAAAGACTTACCTACTTGATATTTCTTACGAGATAGTTCTGATTTCATAAACATAATATTATCATAATAGATATTATAACCCATAAGAAAATGTTTTCAATATTTCCATTGGACTCACTGTCATCCAAAACAGTGTCCCAGCTCCGTCTAACTATAGGCTTAGTTGCTTATTTATAACAATAATAATTGACAGTTAATAATAATTAATTTGTTAATCACCGGCACCGTAGCGTGGCTAACTACCTTAAACTTGAATGTAACATTAAACCATGACAAGACAATTTCTAAAACAAATAACACACTTTCATGGCCAAGTAAAGTGTAAATTAAATAATTATTTTATAAAAATTTAACAACGAAATAAGTCTATTTTTAGCTAGTAGGTACTAAGAGTTATCGTTTGATCTTGAACTACTTATGTATTAGCTTCGTTTTAGAATAATGATAAATAAAGTCAAGGAAAATTATAAAAGACGAAGAAGTATCTCTAACTTCAGCTCTCTTGATATTCCCTTGACTACCTTTTATAAAGATACAACCTCGTTAGTCGTAGGAGACAGTATGGGCCTAAGTAGGCACTAAGCCTACGCCCGTCTATATCAAGCCTACCCTATACCCGTTGGCACCCTTTGAAAACGGATCCCTAAAAATACAATAGATTTTTTACTGACCATATGAATATTTCCCGTAACCCGACCCCGGTGCTGTTCGTGTCCGTTATTGATGTTGCAGTAGGTAATGGACGAACCCTTCGTCAGCGCCGACTACCGCTGCAGTAATCAAGATAGGCGCGGCAGACTGCTTGGATCTCCTAACTAGACGTAGGTATAACTAGTAGATAAATACCCAGTTATAGTCTACTCGACCATACAAAACCCTCCATGCGCAAGTCCAACCTGCACTTGACCGGTCACCAACGCACTTTACGTTACAGGCCCCATGCATGCTATTATGTCCCTAGTGGAAAATCTAAAACATAATAAATTGTAGGTGCTTAAGTCAATTGAAAGGAAATCGACAATTTTATTTATCTCAATAAATAATGCGTCAGTGAGCTGTCGTCATTTATCGTAGAATATACAGCGTGTATAGAAAAACACCTTAATCGTTGTAAAGCAGGATTTAAACTTATGAAAAACGAGATTTAAACTTCAGATTTTGTGTTTACTTGTTAATCAAAATCTGAAGTTGAAACTAAGTTTTGTATAGAAGTGTACCGGAGCCGTGACGTTTTAATCTTACTAAAATAAAATTTTGGTCTTATGACACGCGTAAGGCCCATTGAACACAGACGCTTTCCTTGACGTGAAAAACGACGGTTTATTCGGCGTGTGTAGGCACGGTCGTCAGTGTTGTATGGATCACTATGGAAGCTTGTTGATACACACGTTTTTCTACGGCGCGGTTTATATGTCGTACCGTAAAGAAACCGTGCCGTGTATACAGCGCCTAAGTGCGCGTTTACACACGTCATCGAACTGAAACAGCAAAACTCGTCTACAAGGTTAAGTGCGTACCAAATTACACGTAACAAGCTACGCGTAGCAAGTTACGCGTAGCTAGCTTCGCGTAGCAAGATACACGTAGCTAGCTCCGCGTAGCAAGATACGCGTAGCAAGCCCGCGTATCCGTAGCACGAACTTTCCGCACAGCCGTAGCACGAACTTACCGACGTAGACGCAATGACTGCTTTTGCTTGCAGTAACTTCGATCTAAATCCCCTTAGTATAATGTAGAACACCCTGTTTTCATTATATTTGTAACGGCCATGACAAAGACAAACGTGATGGTCTTAGCACTTGATGCCGCACGTTTATATTGGTTTTATTTATATAAACGATATATTTGAATTAGAGAAATCAGCAGCACCGGCGCTTCCTGTTTCAAAACATTATTATGTGGATTATTAGCTGGAAGATTCCTACTATCATATTTGAAACGGTCAAACGCTTTCACTATGCTCTATTTTAAACAATAAGTAAGTATTATGAATTTATGATCGACATTTTATTTTCACAATAAATAATAACTTGTTTAAATTAAACATTTATTTCGTACCAACAAATCGGAGATTTGCACTACCATTATAAAAACTATTTCCTCATTCTAAAATTAAAACAGCAGCGTTATCGTCCCTCGCCACGCTGTAGTAGAGATTAAAAAAATGCTCTAAATTCTATAACCGTTAGTTTTTATCTGTGACATTACCTATCGTTTTTATATTAAATATTTAAATTAGAATTACAAGTAACCCCGTCTATAAATACTAAATAATAGAGTATTTTCTCAAGTATAATGGTCTTGGATTGGGTACCTACAGGAAAAGATTTAACTGCGAGCCATTTACCTCATAATTCTCTTCACAACATTTCCCAAGATGATGAGATAAATCTTTTCTGTTTATGCCGTTTTTTTCTGTTTTGTATCGTCTTCGTGGACTAACTGCAAAGTAACCTGTATCACTAAGCAAAGTTCATTATAAATAGTATGTTTTAGGGTATCAATAAATTCCTTAGCTCTCCAATATTTTTTCTTAATACTATAATTATAATGACGTAAAAGCAAACTCTTTTTAATCTACGATACGGGTGAATCCTCTAGAAATTACTCTTTAAAATCTATCAGTTGATCACCATCATCATTATCCACAGCCCGACTCCACCCACTGCTGGGCATCTGCCTCATTTTTCTTGTGCCAATCCCCACGCTCCTGTGCCAGTCTCATCCAAGTTCTACCTGCGATGGGAAAAATGTTGTCCGCCCATCTCGGTACCGCCACAATTGATCATAGATGTAACCAAATATAAAACAAAGAATACGGATGTCTCGCAAGCGATCCGCAATCCATGTCAAATTGTTTAGACTCGCTCGCAAACGCGATCAACGATTTGCCTAACCACTGCTACAGTTCAAATATTCACGTCTTGTGTCAACTTTATTATTGAACGAAGGTTCTCAACGAAATTCTGTTCATATGTCAATTTATTCAGTACTAAATCCAAATCCTAACTTTCCTAACTATAATATTATAAATGCTAAGGTGAGTTTGTTTGTTTGTTACGCTTTCACGCTAAAATGGCTGAACGGATTTCGATGAAATTGGGCACATGGGTAGCCCATGACCTGGAATAGGACTTAGGATACTTTTTATCCTCATATTCCCACCGGATCGAGACTTACGCGGGTGAACCTAGTTGTTAGTTCCCGTTTCAAACGCGGAAGTTGCCTTTTGTTCCGGTGTCATTACCCTTTTTGTTAGATTCAATTCAATTACAAACACTATGACGAACTAATCTAATAATATTGAATTATTTTGTTTCTAGGCACCTTTATATCTATCTTTCCTAATATGTCTATCTTTTCTTTCATCCTACTCACTTTGCAGGAAACATGTTTTAGAAGCTTAATAAAATGGAGAATTGAAACGTCTTTTTCATTGACTCCGGGCATTCGCTCCGGGAAAACGGAAATGCTGTTTGTCTAGTTTTACCTGTTAGAAAAACCGCGAGTGGCATATTATCTATTATCATCAACGTCTATAAGGAATGATGTTTTGGTTCCCCAACCGACTCGATGACGTTATTCCTCTCAACCATTTACGTCTAAATTTCAGGTAGGACCTTCCCAATAGAGATGAATTGAATATCGAATCAGACAGTATATTAGATACAGAGTTACAGAGACGTATTAAGGTCAGAAGTACTCCTACTGACTTCTGACTTTCTAGACAAAATTCCATAAAAAAAAAAAAAAAAAATACTGTACTTGGATCATCTTGTAGGTACTGATTATTCGATTTATATACCAGTATAATACCAGTGGAATTTGGCATTAGAATGGAATAAATCGATTATTCATACATTCCAACACAATCTAAGTCTATTCGTACTCAAAAATAATCAAGTTAAAGATCGCTAAATTAACAAGCCTGTATATACTTACAGAACTACACATGTGATGAAAGTGCATTTACATTAACTTATCGCTCCACGTTTTTATCTGCTGGCTAAGGTAAAATACTAAATACATTTGTAAATCACACTTCCTAATCGGCTCAAAGAACTTTGACGTTAGAAATATCCAAAAATATATTTTGCAATTATTTAGTCGTGCACTAGAAATAGCTCAGTTACTTAAAAGCAACATCATTGACTAGTTTGACCCCTCTACTACTCCATTCTCGTTCATTCTGTCCATTATCGCTCAGCATTATTAGCATTATGCTGAGCCATAGCCGTTTTTCGTGAATGTGACGCATATATTTCCCCAACATGTTCTTTTTTGTATTTGTGTTCTTTCTTTTCGTCATGCTTACCGCAAATAAACGTTATTTTAAGAAAAAGAAAGATTTTTTTTTGTTGGCCATCACGCTATTTGATAAACCCACAAATAAAGGAAATAAGTAGCTGTGGTAAGCCTGTTAGATAATTCCACTTACCGAATGTAAATACTTAGCAACTACCACTTATCTGGTCAACGCATCCTTCCTAAGTATGTTTTTAACTATATAGCCGTATAGGTACCGACGAGTGGAACTTTTCGCGTGGCCCACTTCCAGGCGTCGTACATTTTATACCCATCTATGTAAACTGGTACCAACACTATCACACAACTCACACATTATTCTACCTATTAAAGATTTTAATTCGCCGTTTCGCTTATGAAAACGAAAATACAGCCGAGGAGGCCGCCCATTGTATGTTTTGTGTTGATTTATTTTTTAATAATTATATTTTTGTGGTGTACAATAAAGTATAAATAAAAAAGTAGGTTTAGCAGGTTTCCAGGTTTATTCAGTAAAAAGTAGTACTTAACCGTTTTAATATTTATTTATAACGATTATACCAGCCTATTTCTGTCCCACTGCAGGAAAAAGGCGTCGAATCTTTACATAGATACAGAAAAGACACGGCTATTGATCACCGGGTTGGCGATTTCAGACTTATCCAGGTTTTCTCACGATGTTTTCCTTCGCCGATGTCAGTTATGATGTCAGATATACTCAGAAAGCAGGTACATATGAATTGAAAAAGTCACATTGGCCCGAATTTGAGCCCTGGGTCGTGGTGACCCAGTTGTTTAAGCCTTATTTGTCTGATTATAATTTTCATCCGAGAATTGAAAATAAGAAAGTTTATTTGCTATCAAATTGAGACAAATAAGCCTAAACAATATTTGTATTGTATGTTATATCACGGTTATTATAAAGAACCGTTACCGGTTAGGTTCTATAAGATTTTCCTTCTACATAGCTGGTTGTGTTCTTCTTCCAAGCCTTCTAGGCATTTAGTATCCTCTTACGGATTATAGCCATAAGTGATAACGTTTAAATCGACTCTCTAGTTACCTGTTAATTACTAAAAGTCGCGCCAAATTGTAATTGTTTATTTGTTTAATTATCACCTTTTTGCCCAGGTAAATATTTTCCATGATGATCATGACAGATCAATTATATTTGCTTATCTATTACAGACTCGTGACCAAGATGAGACTCCGGGCATAAACTAACTTAAATATCCGTTAAGTTCACCTGTAGTACAACAGTTATTGACAGGTTCAACTTGAAGCTACTATTCTATTGTAGTTATTTTGTAAATCATTGTTAATTAAGGAAGGACACTTCAGAAATAATAATTACTTTTAAATATAACTATTTGCTGATGGGGGCACCAATCATTAGAAAGATTTATATATAATACAAATGTTTTAGTGTCAGTCCCAGTGCAGACTATCAAACGGAAAGTTATCAAAACACCACAAAATTACATAATTTTCGATGTGTATTAAATGTGGTTGATTGCGTGGAATCTTGTTAGCTTCATGTAACTTCTGGCTTCATAATCCAATTTGGACGGAGAAACCTGAGTTCCGACGGTCACACATAATTGTTGGAATGTTCAAAATAAATAAAACAAAAGGTAAGCACCCACCTCTAGTAGAAAGCGGCACATTGGAAGATTTCTTCAACAAAGGTGTCCATTCGGATGCAGATACGCCCTGCTTACTTAATGACACTGAATCTAATGAACATCTTGTAAACAGCACTTTAGAAAACAAAGTGTTTAACATTTTACTTTTAAAATTCGAACTACTACCATACTACTATTCAGACTAGATATTTGGGTGCGCTCTTAAATAAACATAAAGGTGAAAAGTCACATTGGGAATGTACACACTAGACCAAGTCGCGTGGAGTACTGGCCATAAACAGTTTCATTATGCAATTAATAAATTAAAATTAATGTGTGTACTGATAACATGAAAGTACCTAGTTAACTGTAGATATGGGCTATTCCCACGTAACCATTCACTAATAATTGATTTTTGTTTGGAAATAACTAACATTTTGTTTTTATTTGTGGTTTTAATGTGAATAAAATATAAGTGAAGACAAAACAAATTATATAAAAGATGATAGTAGAGTTTTCGAGAGTTGTACTAGTTATCTTTTTTTGCGTTCCATTATTTAAATTAACCTAACCAACCTAACTAATTAAATTAGTACTGTATCTATGCCAAGGTGTTAAATTGGAATATTAAGTAAGGAGCCCGAATAAAACACTTGATAATAATTGTGGAACCTCTTCTAAAATACGATACAAAACTAAAATATACCGCTAGTATCTATTCTCTGACCTAAAATAACGCATAGATTCCAAAACAAAAAAGTGGAGAATCACCCTAATATACATTGCTAACTTATGTTTACTACTGTTGTTACGGAAAAATACTATTCCCTATCGCTTGTAAACAAACAATACGGATAAACTTGACATAGATAGCAGATAACTGTGATTAGCGTTATCATAGCAAACACCTTCGACGTAATGACTGGAACGAAGTTGCACTTCTACGGTAAGTTCATAGGTTCAAACAATGAACTCTGCATTGTGGAATATTTCCGAACCCTTCCCTTTGAATAAATTAGTGTCCTTACCTTATCTACATTCCTCAGACTCTGACGACGACCTAGTAGGTATATGTATAAGTACCTACTTTAGTGTAGGGTTCAGAATCAGAATACACAGTTACATACAGTTCGATAGAAACAGAATGGCAAACAAAAGATGAAATGCGAAAATCCACTTCTAACTTTCATAATTTAAAAGTGCGTACTGCGTGGACCTGTCTTAGGACCCATTGTGTGTACCCTCTTATATGGCAACCATCCAGCCATCCTGACGCGAAACAGTGATTCGGCTGCCAACATCTTAAATATAATTATGCTACATTATTCCGTAATAAGTTAAAACGAGAGGATGCGAGAAGCACAGAACCGGTCGAAGTGGCGGTGCTTGGGGGAGTCCTATGTCCAGCAGTGGAAGTCTTTCGGCTGAAATTTTGAATGAATGATGATGACGTTAAAACCCATAAAATGTCTACTTTAAATAATTTTAAAAGTATACACGGATCTCTACTAAAGCAATTCAAGGAAACACGATTCGCAAACATAGTTTGCAAAAATTGCGTTGACTCTTACTGCAAACTATTTTAAAGAATCATTCTATAGAAAAATGGCATTGCAAATAAAGACCGATTTGTAGATTAAACATGGTGAATAAGTAAATTCTACAGACATCCTGCACTTCATTATTTAGTTCACTACTGCCCTTTTGCCAGTAGCTATGAAGAGAGTATTTATCTTCGTAATACTATTTTCTTTAAGCAATGGAGAAGTTAAGCATGCAGCCATGATTGTTGACGTCATTCAATCTGCGGGTAGACCATCTTCGGTGATAGCTAAACTTTGTTGGACACCGAGTAAGTTACTTTCCTACCACCTAACATTTAATTCTTATCATGTAAGCGAGTCATTTTCGGAATGTGTACCTAATGCAGGACGCATTAAAGGTATCAATATACACTTTCCTCTCTATAGGAAAGATAATGCCCCGTAGTAGATCAGATATTAACTTTCGACGGAGTAGAAATCCTAATGAATCCCAGGGTGAATATTGGTCATTGAAATACCAATACCTACCTACACATAAAAACCGGTGACAGAAAAAAATGATTTTATCCTTTACGTATTCTCATAGTTATAGACGTAGAGTCAAGAAACCCATGAGCCGTAACTATATTACTTTTTGCTAACCGCAATAGGGAAAATGAGGTATGATATGGCTAAAAATGGTGTTCCAGGAATACGTTGAGGGTGGAATATTAAAACATAGGTTTGAGAAAAATTGCCAAAATATAAACAGAACCGTGTGTTTGTTCTTTATGCAATTATTTATCCAATGTTCCAGGAAAAATAATTCAACTGCACTCTCTTCTTACACGAGAATACATTCAGTTCAGCGCCGGAGACGTTATCAACGGTGATAACGCTCAGTTTTATGACGAAGAGCAACATGTCGTGTTCCTGGCTGATTTAGACTGTCCTGATATTAATCTATACTTTGAAAAGGTTGGTTTTCTTTAATTTGAACACAGCGTAGAGTTAAACACAGCTCTCGAAATTGCAGCCTAAGGATGCTGATCTCCAATTTGATTACCCGACAGTTCACAATATTCAATTTCTTGTGACAGGCCGAAAGGTTTGTTGATTGACCACATTTACAATGTTTTAAATCATTTTTCTGGCTTAATCTTTCCATCAGATCTCTCCTTTTCCAAATTTTGGTCGCATATAAAACCACAATATACACACCTATTGATTGTTTTACATTTCTTCTAATAGTATTTTTGTTTATATAAAATAGAACAGATTTAGAAACTTCTTCCGAGCACCGTTTCGATGGATACTCTTCGGTAATTCTGATAATAACAACGAGGACATTGTACCGGAGGCTGTTGCTGACATAGACGTGCTACTTGACTCCGAAGTGTTGGTACTACGGAGCATCGACGATAACTACGAAATGCACTTCAGTAAGTTTCTTCATTAACAGTTATTAGTAGGTATTTAGGGTGCTGCTATATTGTATGTACACTTAAAACATTGTTCTTTTCGTAATATTTTTTCTACTTCTTCGTTTGTCATTATAACTCTATAATTTGGTTTCAAGGCGGTTAAAATTAAAAGATCAAGAACGAAGGCTCTTAACGCTGCTTTTCTATAACTTGAATTATTACGTATATCTAAAACCAGATTAACGGAACTTCAGCAACACCACGGTATAATAAAGTAACAGTATTATGTCTCGGCAATGACCTTGAAATAATTCCCTGTGAAGAGATAATACTGTTAGGTACTTATTTATACTGTGGCAACACTATCATCTTTACCGGGTTCATTAAAATAGTTTTGTTTTACATTAATCACGTACTTTACCAATTTTATTTTAGTTTACAAAATAAGTCCCAACAAGGCTTGGAACACTGAATACTACGGGACGTGGGATATAGAAAACAGATTCCAGAAATCTCCAAGATTCCTTGAGCCGACATCCTTGAGGCGTCTCGATATAGATGGATACGAAATAAGTATCTGTTACGTACTTACAAATAACAAGAGCGTCGATCATTTATCTGATGGTCTGTAAGTGTTACACCGTTACTTATGACACATAATGTCTTTATAAAAAGTAATCTTAGATCACACGATATGAATAAAAAAGTTAGCGGTTTGTAGAACAATCAGTTTGTCTTCTTCAAAGATTGTAAATTAGCACAGTGGCAACTTAACAGTACACATCAAAATATGGAGGTAAATTATTATATTTTTCCTTTTTAATAAAGTTACCTACACAAGACTGGGATTCTTTACAAAATTTTACGACAAGGAAAAAAAGCACAAGTTCAGTAACCAGCGAAACTGCTCGCGAGATATTTTTTTATAACTTTGTACTAACTACAGTTCCTCAAATATTGCAGAGACGATCACATTGATACAATTACGAAGGTGAGTTTCCCCACGACCAACCATTTACTGGATTTCCTTAATGCTAAAAGGAAATATATTTTTGCTGACACTTGGGGTTACCGTGTCAATGGCACTTGGAATGGAATGACTGGCTATCTAGTTAGGGGTGAAGTTGAGGTTGGAGGTAGGTTATAATCAATTTAAGTTCATATCTGAGTCTCATTAAAATGCACCATCTAAAAATAAAAGAGTTGATACAACGGTTCGTCAAAGAAAATAAAAACTAAGCAGCCACATTACTGATACTAAAGACTGGGATCATGTAAATCCGGCTACGTCTTTTAACTTCGTTTTGATGACGAAAATGACAGGCAAGTCATTTCCCGTTGGTGACATAATGAGAAGATGGACAACATCACAAAACTGAGCAATATAACATGCCAGTCACCAATTAACTTTGCAATGTTAGCAATTGATTGATTAGCTAATCATTGTAACGGTCTCCGAGCGAAGTTTTTTGGCAGTGGGTATGTACGGACGTTCGAATTATAAATGACCTTCTATTTGGAGCAAGAACCAATCGATTCAGTATAAAACTCGTTTTACACAATAAGTGACAAGGAATCTTTGAGTTTAGAAAATAGCCATCCACTGACTGATACAAAAAGAAGAAGAAGGAAGAAACCTGCATCCTAATTGCGTAACACACGATGAATCACAATCTGTTTCATTGTGACAGCTCAAAAACATTCATTGCGTTATTTACGTTGTTGAGTAGATTTTTTTTCGAACATATGAAGCAATTTGTTGCCTAGTAATATCCTTCAAAATGATTCAGGTTATGATTGATCGTGTGTTACGCAATCAAGGTGCTGGTTATCTTTTCTTACCCATCACCCATCTGTTTGCCAAAACTTATTGGAACTCATTACCCACTTCAAGACCATTCACGGACAGTTAGTAATTTTCCCGTTTTGTATCATCTGCAGGATCACCAATGTTCTTCACATTTGAGCGGGTATCTATCGTAGACTATATATCAAGTCCAACGCCAACTCGCTCAAAATTCGTGTTTCAACAACCAAAACTGTCGTATGAGAACAATTTGTTCTTACTGCCATTTAATACTACAGTCTGGTACAGTACCATAGCATTGATATTTTTATTATACCTGGTGCTGTTAATGGTAACGAAATGGGAGTGGAAGAAAACGAGTCATATGATTGAAAGGGTAAGTTCCTTGAAAATGCAGTTCTTCCACCCCTGGAATATTACCGTTTGTTTCAAAATATCACTCATGGTAAGTAGAGGATGACAAAATTATTTTGCATTATATTGAAAAGACAAAAATGTATGTTCACTTGCAATGTTTAAAATACCTCAATTTGTTTATACATTTCAAAGATTATAAGCGACCTTGATTCGCTAGTATATCACCAGTGTCCGGGGCCGTCGAAGTAAAGTAACATCACAACATATCTGCAAGTATAAAACTACTTTAAATATTTTGTGTTGAAATGTTTTTCAGAGGGAAAAAGACTCCGGAGTTCTAAGGGCCAATTTGGTTGATGTTATCGTTTTAATATTTGGAGCTGCGTGTCAACAAGGAAGTCCTTCTGAGCTCAAAGGTAAATTAATATTAAAAGTAATTTCATACTGCTTTAAAATTGTGATACAATATAAAATGGTTTGGAGTTCATGAATTATTATAGTAAAGAGTTAAGTACTTATTTCTCTTCCTATTTTTTCAATTTCCAGGGTCTTTGGGTCGTGTGGTTATGTTGGTCCTCTTCCTGGCTTTGATGTTTCTCTACACCTCCTACTCGGCCAACATCGTTGCTCTTCTGCAATCCAGTTCATCACACATCAAGACATTGGATGACTTATTGCATTCTAGGATCAAGTTCGGGGTTCATGATACTGTTTTCAACCGATACTATTTCTCGGTAATTTGTGCAGCCTTCTCAGTGTCCTAATCTTCTACTTTATCTGCACTTAGTTATCCTGACATACTTTAATAATTTCAGACTGCAACTGAACCAGTGCGAAAAGCAATATATGAGAAGAAAGTCGCTCCACCAGGCACAACTCCTCGTTTTATGACTATGGATGAAGGAGTTATCCAAATGCGGAAGGTTTTTACCCAAAATTAATTGTAGGAATAACTAGCAACTTTTACGCTATTTGAATCATGTGTTTTTTGTTTCCAGGGTCTATTTGCATTCCATATGGAAACTGGGGTCGGATATAAGTTCGTTGGCAAATATTTCAATGAAGGAGAAAAGTGTGGGCTTAGAGAGATACAATATCTGCAAGTAATAGATCCATGGTTAGCTGTTCGAAAGGACACTCCATTCCGGGAGATGTTTAAAATTGGGTAATATACATGCATATTACCTATATATTATTTTTAACAATGAGATAACCAATATATACTCATTATATTTCTGCCTTGGTACCTTTACTAAATATTTCAATCTTTACTCTACAAATTTTTAGAACCAAACGTATTCAAGAACATGGACTGCAATATCGGGAAAATTTTCTGATGTACGAGAAACGGCCGAAATGCTCAGGTGGAGGGTCAAACTTCGTATCAGTCAGCATGGTGGACTGTTATCCTGCTGTACTAATACTAACGTACGGGGCTATTGTCGCCTTGTTCTTTCTTGCTTTAGAAATACTAGTATATAAAAGAGAAAAAATACTGCGAAAGATAAGCTGCTTGAAACATGAAAATTACCAGTAAAAAAAATATGCACTTGTGAACTAGGCAAACTTAATTACTTATATTCAATGTAGTTTATCGTATTTCCGTGGATCTAAACGCACTTAATGAAGAATGATTGTGAGTAGAATTAAAGCTAAACCTACAGCTAACACTGAATTGTGAATAATAAGTTCTCGTAAACGGTTAAGTGGTAGGACAGCCCTTATGATTACCTGTGTATTATACCCACTTAACGAGGGACATTAACAATTACTGCATGGAGTTAATAGGCACGTAAATTATAGTTGCATTGCACACTGACTCTTAGACATAGTCTTCGCTTCAATAGATACTGCTGTCTTCAATATGAAGATTTTAACGTTGTTCATCAATATAGTACTGTGTTTGAAATGTTGTGTTTCATTATCTAACCCAAATAATGAGCTGCTTATGATTGTCGACGTCATCAAATCGTATGACAAGCCTACTGCGGTTGCAGCTAAAGTATGCTGGGAATCTTGTAAGTATGATAAAATTAAAAAAGGTTTTGGATAA
The DNA here is from genome assembly GCA_948473465.1 of Lithophane ornitopus. Lineage (NCBI taxonomy): Eukaryota > Metazoa > Arthropoda > Insecta > Lepidoptera > Noctuidae > Lithophane > Lithophane ornitopus. Next base: position 10,139,877 of record OX419622.1, on the reverse strand, counting down.
AAGAAACAGTACATTTAACTATACAAAAAAAAATCCTTTATATTTATAGCGGCAGTAGAAATAAAACTGGCAAAAATGTTGACAAATCTGGAAAGACCAATTGGCATTTGTTATTTGCGGGAAAACGAAACAATTCAACAGCCTTATCCAAATAACCATCTGTTATTCGTATTAGACAAACATTGTGAAGATGCTGAGTTTTTCCTCAAACAGGTAGGTATACATTCCTAAAACTTCCCAGAATTCAAGTAGCTAGCATTACTCGTTTAATAATTTTTTTAACTTATCTATTTCAAGGCTGGCGTAAACAAAATGTTTAGCAAGTCCTACAGATGGCTAGTTCTTGGTAATCCAATACAAGGCAATGGTATCGTTCCACCAGAATTTGAGGATCTGAGAATTTCCGTTGATTCTGAAGTTATAATAGCCCAAGAAAAAGAAAATGATGATTTCTTATTACATACCAGTGAGTAAACCATTCATTTAGTGACAAGTAGTGATGATTTTGATTTCATAGTACAATATTTTTATTTATACCTTACGGCAAATTTCTTACAGTTTACAAATTAAGGGCAAACAATGAATGGAATACGGAATACTACGGGACTTGGTCGGCCGATTATGGCCTGAATAAATCAGAAGATAGAATTCACTCAAATGTGTTGAGACGTAAAAATTTCAAAGGAGAACCTTTGACTTCGTCTACTGTTATTCAAGATAACAGAACCAAAACGGATTTACTTGGACTCAGGTATTTTATAAATGTAACTTTTGTATGACTTGTATGTAACATTCTTAAGTATGACTATACATTTTCATTTTTATATTTCCAGTAACATCTTTGTAGATACCCTTGCGAAGAGCTCGTTTCGTTGCATCGATCCCCTGTATGACTTCCTTAATGCATCCAGGGTAATACTCTTCGCTAAAACTTGGGGCTACCCAACCAATGGTACTTGGAATGGGATGATAGGAGACATAAAACATGGGAAAGCGGACTTGTGTGGTTAGAAATCATAAGAATATTTAAGGCCCTTCCCCGTTTCTGCCCTTTATCTCAATTTATTTGGAGTCCTTAGCCGCTGAAATTACTTCTTTTTCATCTATATCTCAATCAACCGTCATCTCAGTGATCACTTCTTTCCTAGCTATAGTTATCAACTTTCACTATAGATCTTACTATAATTATTTTTCTATGTTCAACAGGAATCGTGACGTACTTAGCAATAGAACGAATTCCCATTTTAGAATACTTAACCATCCCAACTCCAATTACGGCAAAGTTTGTATTTAGGCAGCCTCCTCTTTCGTATCAGAACAATTTGTTTATCTTACCGTTCACAACTAGTGTGTGGATATGTGCTGGCGCGTTTGTTCTTATACTGACGGCTATACTGTATATCAACACCAAATGGGACAATAAGAAATATGAAAAATATAACAAGGTAAAGACAATGACGTAAAGTAATTTGATGAAAAATATTTGTTTCGTAATGAGTCATTATTGTTTTAGCAAAAGATGGACCAAACCTGCTTGGAGCCAACTTGGAGCGATATGACAATTTTCGTACTCAGTGCTATATCTCAACAAGGAAGCTCTAATGAGTTAAAAGGTTGCTTTACAAGACTTGAAATTAAAATAAATAATTTCAAACGATTTTTAATCACGACTTTATCTTTTTCAGGGACTCTTGGACGCCTCGTAATGTTTATCGTGTTTTTGGCTTTCCTTTTTCTATACACATCGTACTCAGCTTATATCGTTGCATTATTGCAGTCGACATCCAATCAAATACGAACACTTCCCGATTTGCTGAATTCGAAACTAGAACTTGGGGTCGAAGACGTGGCATACAACAGATATTATTTTTCAGTAATTTTCTTTTTTTTATACATTCATTCTTTACAGCTATAAGGGCCATTTTAAAAAAAATACCTATTGTTTAACGTTTCACAGGCCGCTTATACTTCTAAAGATCCAATCAAAAAAGCAATCTTCGAAACAAAAGTAGCACCAAAAGGTAAACCGAACTATATGAGCATTGAAGACGGAGTCAAAGCCATGCAAAAGGTTGATATTTAGTCTATCTTATGTAGGTACCTACGTATTTCATAACTCATTAGGTACAAAATTGCAATTTTTTTCACAGAGACCGTTTGCCTTCAATATGAACACAGGCACTGGGTACAGAATCGTTTCAGCGTTCTTTCACGAACATGAAAAATGTGGCCTCCAAGAAATCGATTGGCACACTCAAAACAACAAGCCTTGGCTGTGTAGTAAGAGGGAGTCTCCGTTCGGCGAAATGTTTAAAGTCGGGTAGGTTATCAAAGAACGGATAACGGATTTTAGGCCAGTACTAGGTACTTAGGCTAGTACTGGCCTAAAATCCGTTTTAGTCTTCTTCTAGTTTAGTTTTTTTACATAACAACCACGCCTGTTTTCCCTGAAAGGTTAGGTGTAGCTTAGTATACCTACCCACATTTCGCCAACTATGTTTAAGTCCCACGTAGTAGGGGGCGACCCTATCGTCATCATTGTTGATATGTTTGTAAGTACCTACATGATTCTTAAAATAAATACGTATTAGTTTAAACAATAACTATCTTTCACAGAAGCACTCACGCGCAGAAAAAACATAAACTTTGAATGACTTAGTGACTTATCAGTATCTGTCACAGATTCATTCAAATACCTTAGTAGGGGTGGTCACCATCTCAAGAAATTAAGGCCGGTATACACCAGGTAACCTTTTTTTATTACAGGTTAATCAGGATCCAAGAGCACGGTTTGACTGACAGGGAAAACCGATTAATTTACGCTAAGAAACCGGTATGCTCCGTAATGGGAGGGAGCTTCGAATCAGTCACTATGGTGGATTTCTACCCAGTGTGTCTTATGCTGCTGTATGGTATGATCCTATCTTTTGTCCTGCTTGGGATCGAGATTTTAGTGTATCGTCGACAGAAGACAGAAACCAATCAAAGCGAGATAATGTTCGATTAATGATAAATGTTCGATTTTAAACTTCAAAAATATTTCATGTTACTGAATTTCTACTTGCATTAATTAGCTTTTAACCGACATAGTCCCGCATGAAAATATAATGATTTGCTGTTTATTAATAGGATGATCCGTAGGTTACCTACTTATCAAAATATGAACAAAATAATAAGGTCTAAAAGATTGTGAAATATAGAAAAACTTTTAAGAATCACCTTAAAACAGGAGTGCATTTAAATGTAACTTTTTACCAATGTTACTCATTTTTCAATATAAGCGCATTACCGCTTATAATTGTAAGTTAGCTAAGCTAACATATAAGTATGTAACTGATGCACTGTTATTTTACTGAAAAAATGTATTACTTAGGTATTGTTGGTTGACCTCATTAAAAAAATATAGAGCATCTTCGTATTCAGCTCCATCCGGTTAGACTGGAAGCCGACACCAGTATTGTTGAGAAAAGGCCACGCAGATTGATTGATAGAACATCTTCACGTTGTGTTAATCTCTCATGTGCATAATAAATCTTTTATCCCTTTGATTTTTCCTTTCAAATAACAAATCATAATATATCGTACACCTAATCCAAGTCCAGTCTATGCAACATTTCCGAGGCAGCCAGGCAGTCTGTCGCACCTACATTACTGCTATCGGCTGTGAAACCGGTAATTACATGGGAATCGATTACCTCGACGGCTGGATCTCTCGGCGACTTGTCTGATGTAGGTACGGCAGGTGAAATAGCAATTAAGATAAACACCGGCCAGTGGCCTTCCAGCTGCGGTGCGTAACTGGGTTCCTGGTCGGTTAACATGAGTGATTTACATGTCAATTGCAGTGTGATAGGCAGTTGATAGGTAGTTTGATGATAAATGTGTTTTTGTGACACTTATTTTGCTTTACTTATGTTTGGGTAAATACTTACATTAAACTTAAAATACAAATGGACGTCGATATTATTTAGTACTTAACCTATTCCTCAAGAGTCAAGAGTTACGGAGTAAGTAATACGACACCCCTTGTAAGACTGGTTGTCAGACTTTCGTCGACGTTCAAAATCTACAAATGACAGCCGGGACGAGGCCCGGAGGGGTCTCGGTATGTAATGCATGGTCACCCATCCATGGATCGATCTCGGCAAGCGTTGCTTAACCTTGACGATCCATCCCTGTAGGTAGCTAAGTATAGAATATCAATGTTTCTAGATGTTCCCTGTGAGGCCGTGATGCCCTTGGCGTTGCGAAAGGAATAACTACAGGTGTGGTTTTATTGTGTTCTGCGGGATAAACCCCCATAATGAAGAGGCCCATAACAAAATTGTCCCGGTTACCCATTCAAACAGGGAGTAACCCCGACATGCAAGAAAAGCGCCATGTTTATCATTTCTATAAATAAAACAGCCTATAGGTATATACCTTTTGATATCCTGTGAGGATATTCTTTAGGTACCTATGTTATCAATTTACATCAAACGAAAAAGATATCCTAGATCTGTGATTTGATTCGAATTAAAGACGATAGGAACTGATAAGATACGCAATTTAAAGTGTTCATTATTCTGATAATGCGTGATATCGAAAAATCACCGACGACGTGCGCCTGAGTCAGTCACAAAAGAATGTTTGTTTGAGCAAAATGGATTTCAAAATAGTGTTGTTTGTGCTTGCTTGTGTTATTGGAAAAGCTGTTGGTGAGTTTCTATCAGTTACCTGCCTACTTTATTTAATGGTTTTAACTGTAAGTACTTAGAACTGCATAGCTATTCACAACTATTCAAGAAGCTTCCTAATCGAAAATGACACATTTTCGGTTACAAATGATTATGATTTGCCTAGTCCCCAACTCCTCAACTACAAACAGCTGTCAGAAGAAAAGCGGTCGTCTTTATTGTTAAAATTAGGGTTTCGGATTTGTGAACAGTAGGGTTCAGAAACTCCTTCGATAACTCGGATTGATGTTCAATTCGGCACTGAAGCATGTCGAATGTTTGTGAATAGCCAAAATAGCTATGCTGGTCTTCTTACAACCAGAACATAATTGTATCTGTTTTGCCATAATGAGGGACCTAACCTACGTTTAAGTTGTCTGTTTAATTAGATTAATAACATCGCGCATTTATTTTGTCGTTGACGGTGAAAATATTCTCGAATATCGCTGCTCTTGCAAGTGAACTAGTGAACAAGTAAAGGCTAGTCCTATTGATATTTGATCATTTCCGACCACCACAACTGGTGCAGAGCAGAGCTTAACATTGATGTTGAAATGTGGTTATTTTTTAGGCGACGGATTACGATGCTACACTTGTGGATTTTCATCAGTGGACTCCGACAGGGATTGTCTCACAATAACCAATAATACTCGTACTGTCGACTGCCCACACACCTATTGTACCATCTTGAGACAAGAGTTCTTGGTTAGTGCCTCCTATATTATTATAGCAACCAATAAAATAGTGATAGCCATTGAAGTTTAAGCTATTTTATAAATGGTGATAGTGTAGATAGGTACCTATTTGAATAAAGGTTAGGAAGGTATACAATTACATGAAGCGACAATAGGTGAGTTACGATTTTTCCAGAAAGCCCGAGGCAATTAACTCAAATGGCCGCACTACGTATTCCTTGTATCTTCGATTACCTCGTTGGTCTCATGGTTGCACGCGCGACTGCTGAGCGTGGGGTCCTGGGTTCGATTCCCGGGCAAAGTGGTATTGGGTTTTTCCATTAGGACTTTTTTACTAACAGCCCGGAATTGGGTTGTTGGCGATGATACCCCCGTGCCCCGGAAAGTACGTTAAGCCGTTGGTCCTGCGCCTGATGTTGTCTCCGTTCTAGAGTGAGGGTAGAGAGAGCGCACCTGTGTCTGCGCACATACTTGTGCGCTATAATATCTCCCGCGCCTAAAGCTAGTCTCTGTTGAGATTGCCCGCCGTGGCCGAAATACGGTCTTGAGAACTACATATATACCTTTGATTGGAAAACTAGAGGCAGTCTCGGGTCGAGGCGTGTGACTTCACTTTGCTCTATTGAAGACGTTGCTTCAACCTGAGGCATATTTTGTCTGACTCAAAAGCGTGGGCCGTAGGCCTAGGGACCTACTCCTTGAATGATCGCATACCTACTTGAAAAAGCCTGACGTTATGTAGGTATAGTCAAACGAAAACCGCCCTTACTGCTACGACATAAAGGCGCTGTCATTGCCAAATTGTTACCACTGATGTGTGGTTGATCGTACCACCTTATGATTGTACAAGGTACATTCCGCATTTTAGGTATGAAGCTACAAGTACCTAAGCGCTAACTTCAAGTTGAGTATAACTGTAGGTAATTAGCTTTGTGCGACGTGAACTGAACTTTATTATGTCGTAGCAAGAGCCGCTTTTTATCTATATGATTTTACGAAGAACCATCTGTATTCGTCTGTGGTATACTTAGTGCCAATATACATGAATACAGCATAGGTAGGCTCATAAGAACCGCGAGCGAGAATGATTCCCATTCTACCTATGCTTCTTCTTGAAAACTTGTATATCTTGATTAAAACTTGCACTAATCTACACTACTTTATTACTTTTTTCAGGACCCAGTTGGCCAAGTGGCTAGTTTTACTCGTGGCTGTGAAAGCCAACCTGATTTTTTGAACCATGAAATAATAGATTCTACCTTCAGGACGTTTTACAGAGCGTGTACAAGTGACCTTTGTAATATCGGTAGGTGCCTATCTATCACTTTTTATTTAAAAAGTCTACCAGTTCTACCACCTAGTACTTATAACATACCTACCTTAACATCACGCCTGTAATCCCCGAAGGATGAGGCAGAGTGTAGGACACATACCTACATACGGCTAGACATATTTTTTTTCGTAATGTTTGTGCTGTGGCAGTTTATGCTGATCTCGCATTATATAGGATTTCAGTACAATGCGAGGTCAGCTTATACTGGAAATGTAGCTTGATGTGTAGCTAGCCGTGTGTACCTACAGTACACCCACATTTCCAGCATTTCGCCTGCCTAGTGTCACTAACCGGGCAGTCGGGCACATATGTCCAGACTCCGGGCTGCTACTGAAAAATTCCTGATGGAATAAGGAATAACCTAATAACACTGTGTTACACCTGGGTATCGAACCCAGGACCTGATAATTAGCAGTAGCAAAAGCACACACTAGATGTACTTCGATGACTGAACTAACAATTCAGGAAGATATCGTTATTTGAGTATATTCGTAATTTATTTTACAGGTAACGGCATACAATCGATTACCGGTGGCAACTTATCTCCAACACCTGAGTACAATGGAAAGAACTTGCTCGTACCGGGCACAGGCGGTGTAGCAAATATTAAAATAAGCCTAGTAATGTTACTTCTAAGCATAATAATTGTCATAAACATTACATAACTTCTGTTCCATACTTGCCCACTGTTTTTTTTATTGAATTACAGAGTTTATCTAACTACCCCGTGTACTAGTCTTTCATTCTCGTGATTTTCCCATTCATGTAACGTCGACTGAATTGTGAATTCGATGCGTTCATTCATGCATAAAATAGTGCAAGTTCTTCAAATTCTAAGTGCAAAACAATTTGTGCTCTACTTGCCTAACAATAAAGGGCAAAATATCAATATTTATCAGTAGGTAATCGTGTAATTATAACCGTTGTCATGACAACTGTGAAGTGTAAATAGTATACATTATAACAATTATTATTTGATGTAGTAATTTTGGTGGTCTTTACAAAATGTGTATTCAATATTTCAATCTAATGATCAAGTAGTTCTGAACGTATCTTTATAGTTTATAATTTTGACAGTTTCCTGAGCGCAAAATGTCAGTTTAGAAACGTAATAGGTTATGTTGTCTATATTTAGTAAAAATGTAATTAGTAACATAAATTAATCGTTTTGTTGGTTTAAAACCAAACATGACGACATCACCTACAAAAACGAAACAAAAATTGTCACTGCGGAAACGTCTATTTGTTAAAAAATCCCCAAAAGTTGGATGCGTCGTCGATACAGACTCCAACGACGAATTTGCACAGTCTTCATCTCGACCAATCTCTCCCGCTGATCCCTTCTTAGCTGCAAGTGCTTATAGTGCGGACCATAGCATAGAAGCATCGAACCAACGAAACTCCTCAGCTTCTGAACCTCTTTGTAACAACGTAAGTCATACGGCCACCAATATCCACCATGAAGACGACAGTCATCAGAAGTGTTGTAGAACTTTCTTTAGACGGTCTCGTCCTAAAAGCCTGGTGGATAACCAGAATTCTAAAGATGACGCACAATCTGTTACTGGTAGTCCAGAGAACAATTCCAACAGCATAAGTGACCAAACAATCTGCTCTCAAACTAAATCTGAAGAATTACCCAAAGCTTCCATCAAGTTTCCTAAAAGTGAAGATATCAAGAAATGTTTTGAACATTCAGGATCATTTGAAGGGATCAAACCAGCAAAGAATAAATTATTTGTTAAGAGATTATCAGCTGATCATTTGATATCAAATGAGTCTAAGCCTTTGTACCGCGCGTCATCGCCTGAAAGTGACCGGAGTAGCTCTTTGGATCGGAAAAGAAGGTACGGTATTGTTTTGTTCTTAACAAAAAGGTTATCTATTATCCTGTATTTCTTCATAATGGTGCTGGAAACTTTTCTGTTGTATTGTTGTACACTAGGACCAAGTCGTCTATCGCACGGTCATCTTCGCGTGCTGGGAGCACTGACAGCTTAGCTCGTAACTCGCTGCTTGCAGCACAGGTGCTGCGTCTCATACCCACTCAGGAGGCTCGAGAAAGGTTATCTGTTGTCTTTGTTTGTAATGTTGTATTTTGTATTAGATATACATTAATATTTTCTTGTAAAGAAAAATTAATAGGTACTTATTACTTACTTAATTATGCTTAATGGGTTTAACTACTTCAGCTTGGTATTTGTAGTTAACAGCAAGTAATTTTGCCTAATGCAATATTGTTAAAAGTGAATTAAATATTTTATTTCAGAAACTATCTTTACGGGCGTCTAGCATCTCATTCCCTTCTAGGAGCTGCAGAATTAGAACATGTCTTCCCAGATAGAGAAGTAAAAATATTTGTAGGATCATGGAACATGAATGGACAACCACCACCAAAGTAATAATGTTATATGTTTATACAAAAATTTAATTTATCATTTTATTTTTTTCTACTAATTATTTTATATATTTCCATAGGGAACTAGCCGATTTCATATTCCCAAATCAAGTGACGCATGTACCAGATATATTTGCTATCGGCACACAAGAGTCATACTCGGAGCGTACCGAATGGGAGATTACTATCCAAGAAGTATTGGGACCATCACATCTGTTGTTACATTCTTATTATTTAGGTTAGTAATCATTTGTAAACTCATTAGTAAATAGTAAATTTTAAAAGTATTTTTCCATGAAGGATCAATTAGCCATGGTTTTAAACATAACAACACCTATTATGTTATTTACATGACTTTGTATGAATGAAAAGGAATAGAAACAATGTATTGTTCACTTAAAAAAATTATAAAAGATATTTATTATATGAAAAATTGAGGTACTATGGTTCCCATAGTATCTACCTAGACTATCTATATGTTTCTTCTCATTTCACCACAGTTTTATATTCCAGAAGTATACTGATATTCCTTGACTTTTTATCTTGTTAATATCAATATTTATTTCAAAATTCTTTTGTCCTTTTTCAGGAACAATCCATTTAATGATATTTATAAGAAGAGACCTCATTTGGTTCTGTTCTCTCCCTGAAGACGCGAGTTTATCAGTAAGACCGGGTACAGCCTTCCGTACTAAAGGCGCCGTCGCTATATCATTTGCATTATTTGGATCTACATTCTTGTTTGTAACGGCCCATTTGACCGCGCATCAGGAGAAGGTCAAAGAACGAGTGTCAGATATCAAGAGGATAATTAGGTCTATTGATTTGCCAAAGAATTTGCCTTGCAGGCATAAAAGTAAAGGTATGTTATTGAATTTGTATGAATTCAAAAATTATGCACCAGTAGGCAGTCTCTTTTCATAATGCATGAACTTAAGTCTAGATGCAGATATGTTGTCATTCTGGCACACTTCCAAATAGAGCTTGAAACTACAGAGTAGTAAGCGAATGGAGTGGAATAGTGAATGATGCAATCTTCATGAGTATGTGTACATAGCGGTCACAGCTAATCAACACTAATTATAAAGAGAAAAGATTTGTATTTCTATTTGTACTGAATCGACTCAAAAACAACTGGACGGATTTAAAAAATTCTTTCACCAGTGGAATGATATATTTGCACTGATCAACAAAGACTATAATTTATAAAGATATCACGCGGCCAGCATGTTGCTTGCTGGACACAGACAATTGCCCAACAGCAGTTGTTGTACACATGATATACTCCACTTTTTCAGACCTTCTATACTATTTACTGCATAGTATCGAGGCTTAAAGCTTTATGCACTTATTGCTCCATGGTTGAATCCCTGAACATTACTCAGGCTATTTTCTATTCTATCTTGATAGTCTCTTTAGGATCGATCTTTAGGAGGCTACTCTAGGCCAATGTATTGAATTACTGAATAAATAAAAATACAAGGTGTAAATATACCTTCCGCGAAAGGTAAGTAAATATTATTTCTACTGATATGCTATCAATTTCCTTTATGATATCTTTGTTGATACGTAGGTGTGTGCCGTGTCATATTGATTTTAATTATTTTGAACATTCTTTGACAAATTGGTAATTTGTAAACTAAATTACAAAGCTAATTGCTTAAAAAGGCAGCCACTATTTCGCCCTAAAAAGCCGTGTTAAGTAATAAAAAGATAAGATAATGTAGGAGATTAATCCCTTTAAGATGGATCAACATCTATAGATAATATGGGCTGGTGATCGCTATCGCAACTCCACGTCAAAACGCGTATTTTGCGTACTTAGAAACAACAGTTTTTAAGTACGCATTGAAACTTCCGGCCTCATCATAGACATTTAATTTTTATGGTCTCATGCCCACTGGTTCTTTACAAATATTACAAAAAGAAGCATGTATTCTCCAAAGGAGTAGACAGGTACCTACCTACCGCAGGTACACAGGTTCCTATACCAGGTTGACTTTACATTATTCTAGACTAGGCTGTACTGAGAACTATTTATTGGTTAAACTCATAGAAATAAAAAAAAAACACTGCTTTCTTATATCTATGGTTAAACCCAATAATCGACACCAAGACCGGCCGCGCTTGCTAGTCACACTTGCGACCACAAATTCACTGATAGATCGTAGATTCCAAACTATCGAATGCTTTTTAATTTCAGACGTCACCAACAATTTCGACTATGTGTTCTGGTGCGGTGATCTAAACTTCAGATTGGGTGAGCCCAGAGCTGCCGTACTGCGGTGGATCGAGCAAACACAAGTACGTGTTCCATTTAATTATTAAAATTACTGTAGGTCATTAGTAAGTGGATTGGTGACCACTGAGGTCTAAGATACACCTACAGTGGGAAGAAAAATAAGGAAGATAAATATTTTATTTGGGACACCCACAGGAATTACATACTTACAATAAAATAGGAACATTTTAATCTAATAAAATATGGAAAACAAAAAAGACAAAGGAAAAGATACTTCAAAGACTACTTGACTGCTAAGTATAAACTTAGCAGTCAAGTAGTCTTTGAAGTATCTTTTCCTTTGTCTTTTTTTTTGGCATGAATCCACTGCTATGAAACAAATTACATTATCGTAAAACATTGATTCACCTAGGTACATATTACCATTGAAATAATCTAAAAATAAACACAACCACAGCACAATTTTTCTAACTCCGACGTTCTGACGTCACAGAGACATTGAAAGTATTGATACTTGAGATTTGCGTCAATAGTGTCGAGCAAATGTAGTAATTATTGTAACGAATCAATAGAAGAGAAAGGAAGAACTAATTATTACATATACAAGGTCAAATTACAGTAACTGGCGAAACTTCACATACGTGATGGGCATCGATGTCCAAAGAATAGTTTTATCCTACTAAACTAATCCTTCCTAACTTATATTATAAATTCTAAAGTGAGTTTATATGTTAAAACGGATTTGAACTGAATGGATTTGGATGAAATTTGGCACAGGGGTAGACCATGACCTGGAGAAGGTCATAGGCTACTTTTCATCTTGGATCAATTTTCGCAGACGAAGTCGCGAGCAACAGCTAGTAAACGCAAAAGTTTGTGAGGATGGATGGATGGATGTTTGTTACTCTTTCCCGCAAACACTACTGAACGGATCGAGATTTATGCGGGTGAAACCGCGGGGCGCTGCTAGTAAACTCATAATTTAAAGTATAGTATTTTTATCTCACGAAGCGACGCGCGCTTTACTTGTGGTAACCAAGTGTATAAACACGCTGTGAATGTGTGCGTGAAGACGAGTAGCGTCAGTATAACAAACATTTGGTCACACACACACTTCCGACTTCGCCATTGTTTCGGACGGTACCAAGAGCTCCTGCGCTTACACACACATTCACAGCGTGTGTCGCTTCATGAGATAAACATACTGTAACTGCACTACCAGCAACCGCTCACCACATAATTAGCTTTAATGACCTGGAATTATAACTTTAGAAAATCATTTTTATCAAAATTAGATATCGATACCTATCGCGTCTGTGAAGTTTCGTCAACTAATTTAATTTGACCTTGTTTTGGAATCCAAAATGCAGATATTTAACATACCCTGGGCTTCTTATATTCATAGTTCCCGTTACCTCATCACCTGCCGCACGGTTTACTGCATGCGGATCAACTGACCGCCGTGCTAGAAGATGGCGCCGCCTTCCGGGACTTTAGGGAAGCTCCCATCACATTCCCTCCTACTTACAAGGTATTAATCTATACATACATATATGTATACAAATAAATAAAGTTGATGTGTCTGTTTGTAATGTCAAAATAACAATAAGAATAAGCCGTTTTATACCTACATAGAACCAATAAATAAAGTTAAATGGTTGTAATTTTCAGTATGATCCTGGCAGTCAACAATTCGACACGTCGAGCAAACAAAGAGCGCCGGCTTATACCGACAGAATACTGTACAAAGCGAGGTCAATGGCTTCGAACTCGTCCTCTGCATTTTCGGGTAAGCTTTCGTCTTAAATATTATTGTGTGACGTCACTAATCTGGAAACCTCCATTATTTGTTTTTCTCGTAGTCCAATTGGCTTATTTCGCGTCAATGTTTATATTAATCCTGATACTTATGTTCTGACCTCCATATAAGTTCCGCTTAACCAAAAAAATTCATACAAATTTTGTACATTTTCCAATTTATTTACCAACCACTTTCAAAATGGCCGATTTGACATTAGATAACTTTTCAGGGAAAAGCCCTGAAGACTTAATCTAGTTTGATATCGGACCTTGTTTGCGGTTCGGTTCACAGAAAAAAGAACAGTCAACAAAATTACTTTACAAGTGATGAACTCGGAAGTCAGTGTTTGTATCCATAAATGTGTCTAACATAACGTATTGAATAAAGACTTTTCAGAAATGCATCACATCTTGAGGTGTTCCTCAGAAAGGTACTTCTGCAGTTTAACTGTGAAGTTTGAAGGTCTCAACACACCTAGAAACACGGGCTTATTTGCTAGCATTCAAGCAAGCAAGCTATCTTATAAACGTCGTGTAAATTATAAGCGTCCTTACAGTTTGTGCCTGTAACTATGGATAATAGAATTTCAGACGTGTCTCGCTGTCACTTATATATGGGGAGCACTCTCTCTAAAGCTCAATGTGTAACGGTAGAGCGGCAGGTATCTCAAAAAGCAGTACTTACATAAAATAAAAAAATTTCATACTTAAGTCTAAGATTCCTCCCAACATTTTAAATGCATCACTGTCTGATTTTCACACCTAAGTTGTTGCAGGGCTGCGTCGCATCAGTTCGGTGCCGGTCACTTCGGGAGTTAAGTGTTTGGCATACAACTCGGTTCAATCTGTCTGCACAAGCGACCACAAGCCAGTGTGGGGATTGTTCTCGACCATGTTGCGACCAGGAACTGACGTGTAAGCATACCAGAATGTTACACATCACTACGGCATGCATTCATACGATGACGGTCCTATTTGGCACAAGATTAGAATTTATTGAATGAGTAATTTATTTTATGAGAAGGAAGTTCCAATAGGTAGAGTACTTCAGTTATGGGTATTGTTGATGATAACCACATTTCAAGTAGAAAGTGATTTATTTTACCTATCACACTACACTTTAGCAAAATATTTTTGTCATAATTTTCAAATAGTTTGCAGATATAAAGAAATGTAATAATCCTAATATTTTGTTACAGTGTACCCTTAGCTGCGGGCTTGTTCAATCGTGAAGTCTACCTCGAAGGTATCAAGCGCCGGAGAGCGCTGCTTGACCACGCGCCCGGCACCTCCGCGGTATGTAACGTTCAATAGCATTCACTCAAGTAACTCCAGTTACCGCAATTTTTTGTTCTCATCTCAATACAAAATGTCAGTCATACTGTACCCAATGTATTAGAAAATGTACGTAGAACGTATCCTCAATGAAATGCGTAACTATATCGCGCACTAGTTTATTTTCGATTGTGTTTATCTTGACCAAATGGCCATTTAAGCCATTGTAACAAAAAGTATTGCGTTTACCAAAGAGGTTTATATTTTTTGTTGTTTTATTTATTGTTTTACACTTTTCAAAATGTTTTTTTTTTATTATTTATTTATTTATGTCCTAAGTTAGAGTAAGTGGACAGGAGTGCAATGTTACAAAAGACGATTTACATAGTTATTATTAGTTTATAAATGATACTTAATTTATTTTATTTTTGTGATGTGCTCATTCTGAAAACATAAAAGACAAATCTAGTCAGTATAGTGAACTTCCAACAGTATTCCTAACAATAATAGTTATTTATGTGAAAATAACAAAGTAATATAATTTAAATATTTGTAATTTCCACGTAGCTCTAAATTGATTAGCAGATATTCTATTATTCAAGTAATTATTGTGCTTTAAACAAATTAATATACTTTGGCTATAGATTAGCAATAAAATCTATGTAAAATATTATTTCGATGTGTAGTACTTACCTATATTTCCAAATCCTGTTTAGAAAAATGAGCTTTTATGATTATCATAAACGTAGGTACGTATCGTGGAGTTTCTAAAACAGTACTTAATTAAAATATTTCCTGCCTTATATCACTGTGTTATACCGTTGAATGAAATGTTAAGAACATTTCAAAGAGTTGATAAAACTATGTTAATTAGGTGCTGTGATTAGTATTCGTCTAGTCTGATGTCCATTCCAGTTACCGTTGTAGTGTCGACAATCTAGAACATTTTGTATATCTATAGTTATACAGTGATGGGAGATTTCACTACAAACATGAAGGTATAGTCTCGTCGTCAAGGAATATTATCGCACAACAGAGGCGCAATGTTTCGTCCAACATTTCGTCCTTCGATTTGTAGTTGATAACTAAGATGTAACGGGATTGCCGTTATAGTTATTGAGTTCATTATTGGTCAATATAGAAAATAACAACTCCTAAGAATGTACGTATCTTATCATTCTTTTTAAACCCGAGAATCGGATTATAAATTAACTTTAAATAAATATTCTATATTTCTGTGTTCGATAATCATTTGTTAAGTAAATTATTTGTGGTAATCATGTAATTAAGGTTCGTTGTTTATAAATTGTGACTACTCGAATATTGTAGGTCTCTTTGGGTGCCAGTCCAAGATACTGCCAAACCTAGTATCATATATTTCGTATTATTACAAAATACTTACCGACCAATAATAATATTCGTGTTTTTAATGAAAACTAGAATAAAAAGTCCTGATCTTAGATCGGTCTGACAAACAAAAAAAAAACTTAGAATGTTGTAGCAGATTTGATGTTATATATGTGGGATTTAATAATAAAGTAAAAAGTGGGTGTTTAAAAGTATTTTTTCATAACTTTTCGACAGTTAGTCCGATATATGAAGATAAAAACTCGACTGTGTAGTAGGCCTAGACGTAGAATGTGTATTGTCAATTGTCTGACTGTCTAGGTAATTCAACATCAAAAATATTATTATGAGGACGCCTAGCATCAAACCAACAGGATTCAAGTTCACGTCCATTTCAAATAAATAAATATTATTGCGACTCATCACCCAGTGCGTTAAATTAATCATTAGATCAGTGAAAATTCCATAAATTCATTCTAAATAAATCAGTCTGTCTTCCATAACGTGTACGTAACATATTGATATATCATTTAAATCGGGATCGTTACCTGAAATCTAGGCGCCAATATACTTTATCATATAGGAATTGTAACTCCTGTACAGTCACAAACGTAATGATAAATATCGCGCGAATTATTTCAGTTCCTTCCATGAAGGGATCCAAGTGACAATATTCTGTTTGTGATTGTGACTGTACGTTTCGTATTCTTGTGTATCATTCATAATGTAAACGTTTTCTATCATTATTATAAAATTTTATTAATTTAATCTTAGTATCAGCTTTTTGCAACATATAACACTTATTTTAGCTTCTATGCTGTAGTGAACTAAATTTAATGTCGCACAAAGAACAAAGATCATATTTTCTTCCGTTTCCACTCCTTCATTTAATATATTTACACAATTGTAGCTATAGTATGAGGCTGGTTAATACTTGATGTTCGATAAATAAAAGTACAATGTTTTATAAGGATTTTATATCTACATACATAATATTATTTTTCTGATATACACGTTTGATCTACACAAATGTGGGTGCGTAAAATCGTGATAAAAATCTCATATCTTAAACATTGTTGTATACGAGCATACCTACTTTTTTTTGCATGTATATCAAATGTGTATAGGAGACAAACAGAGATGGTATATTGCTAACAATTTTTATTTTGTACAAGAATTTTTTCTGTAATAGTAAATAGCTGAACAAATTAGTCATAATGTTGTATTACTTTGGATAGGTCCTGAGTGGGGAGGTGACTGCGACAGAATATTTACAAGAAAGAATTCTCAATCATACTGTTATATGCGACCTCTTAAATATAAGGTGAACATAGGGCTCCATTTTAATGCCTATAAATATATTTTACCAAATATATATTTTTATTTTATAAAATCTTGCTTATGATTGCTGACTGGTTAAACATAGTTAAGTATACAGTATTATGCCTATTCGCTAACGCAATAGTAAGTAGATTTTTGTCGCAGTTATCTAGTCTTTAGTAATAAATGGTTATGATTTTCATTCAATGAAATAAAATGTATTGTCATTATTGTGAATTATATTGCTAGTCCATATTTTATAGATATACTAAGTTATAACTTACTTAAGTCGAAAAATGTTATGCTAAATATAGTTAACTTTCCTCGCTAATTCTAGTTTAATTTACCTCGAAAAAATGTCTTAGAAACACTCAAAATCTTGCTGACTACAACCCGTGCGCATTAACATGGCACCTGCCTCGGAACGCAATACTCCCCGCGCGGCGCCCCGTCGCCGCCGTGCGGGGAAGCGAGGGGAGCTCCAAATGTTATTAAGGCAGATGCCATTTTAATGCGCACGGGTTGTACCTTTTAAATTAATTAATGGTCCCTATATTAATAAGGACGATAATAATGGTAGCTGTAACAGCAGTGGTTTGCATAAGTACTCATACACGAGCGGTACGCGTCAACGGCAGAGGCAAGGCGGCTGCCGTCGACAACGAGCCGCTCGTGTTTAATGAGCACAAACGAACGCACGAACTCGAATAAACGAGCGGCACGTCGTCGACGGCAGTCGCCGACGCGTCGAGTTCGGCTTTCGACGAGTGTCGACGGCCGCAGTTGGCACTGCCGTTGACGCGTGCCGCTCGTGTATATAAGCACTACGCTGCACATTTATTTCTATCTTATCTATTTTGTCACTATACTACGCAACGCATAGTAAAGCAATAGGAAGATAACAGGCAGAATGTATACAATGTTGCCACAAAAGAAAAACATTAATGCCATGGTTAAAAAAACGTATTCCGAAGTCTGAATAAAAGGTGAAGCTGCATCCACTAATCTAATCCACCCTTGTTGCTGTTAGCCTGAACGTTGTTATAATGCCATTCCACGCAGGCGGACCCCTTGACACCATTCACTTCGACACTGCACCATCGCTCGTAAAACTTCGCTTCTCTTCCCTTACCAATGTAGAATGTTTCTTCACTGCCCACCTGCACGCAAACTGCATACGATTTGCCTCCTAAACGTAACAAATAAGTTTTTTTATGTAAGGAATCATCTTCATCATCTGCCTAGCCTTAACCCAATTATGTTGGGGTCGGCATAGTCGGTAAATAACTCAGAGAAACATGAACAAAAAATATAAAAAAAACTTTTTTTTATCAATTATAGCCATGAACATAATATGTACCTAATTAGGCAACCCATTTACAATAAAGGAGATCATTCATTTTGGGCTAAATAATGAAAGTGCGGGCCAAACAAAAAAAATATATATTCCGTTAGAACATGTTATTCTCTTCACTTTTCACTATTAGAGCAAATCTGTAGGGCAATTTCCTGCGCTGTTATACGATTTTGAAGAATACTGTTTTCAGTATGTTTTAGTTAAAATAATTAATAGTAATCTAATTAAAGTAATAGCTTGTAGTAATAAAAAATGAAGAGAAAAACCTACTCTTTCGGAATTTAGTTTCTTTTTTTGTTTGGCTTTCACAATTATAGCCCAAAAATGTATGGACGGTGAATAAAATGTGAGTGAATGAAAGGGAAACAGAATGAGTGAAGGTCAATCTTACTTCGGATCCGAAGTTTCAGTTTACTGGGATTGTTGTCAAAAGTGGCAAAGAAATGAGTACGAGGTCGACCGTCACTTGTTACTCTTAAAAACATTGAACCACCAACCTTTGAAGCATAATTTTATTATTTTAATGGATTTTTTTTAATGTTCAATATGACGAAATTAATGTGACAGCCCTTACCAGCTTCAAAAATGAATCCATAGTCTCTGGGTAAGATCTGATGTTCTCCATGTTGGTACAACTGGAAGTCACTGGACTCTACAGGTAGAACTGCTTGGTCTGATTGACGGCAGATATAGCCGATTGTGAGGCTGAAACAAATGGTTATTTAGATGGAAAAAAATACTTCACCAGCAAAATTTTATTACTATCGAAGGTGCGCCGCCAATCCTTGGTCTACCCTGACAATACTAAGAGCCGGCGCAATTTTCAATTTTATTTCAACTACCGCAAGGTTGGTATTTGTTAGATTCGGTCCTAAGGCTTAATAGTGATAACTGATAATGTTGAATACTTACTGCGACAAAACTGCAGGTAGACATGCTGTGCCGATGGTCATGCAATCTCCGTTTTCCAAGAAGATATAATGATAAACATACCGATGGAAAGTGCGATAGTCCCGGAACGATCCTGTAACCAGAAGAAACATGCGAATAAGGGGGGAGCGAACCAACAGAGGGTGTATTAAATACCCAGAGTTATACGTTGATAAGTCCGTATGGACAAATCTTTAACTTGTAAAGATAGAATTAATAGTATAATAAGACTAGCTGTTCCACGCGGTTTCTCACGCGTAAGTCTCGGTCCCGTGGGAATATCGGGATCAAAAAAATTATATGTCCTAATCCAAGTCATAATGTCTACCCATGTGCTAAATGTCATCTAAATCCGTTCAGCCGTTTTAGCGAGAAAGCGTAACCAACAAACAAACTCACTTTCGCATTTTTAATTATTAAGGATATCTCCGGTTACCGGAGTTCTCAGATTCTAAGACTTACCGAAACTGCGATCCCTGACGCATGGTATGTCGATGACGTGTTGTTTGCCTTCTATTGTGACCGTGCCCTCCAGGACACCCATTTGCTCATAATGCGTTTCATGTAATCTGAAAATTACAAATAAGCACCTACATTTTTATAGTTACTATCGAGGTACTGTCGAACCGAAAATCGAAATCGAAAACTTTTTTGAATAGTTATAGTTTTCCACAAGTTATTTAAGGGGGTAAGACAGTAGGCAGCTAATAACCACCATGTTAATAAGAAGTTCTTACTTTTTAAGTAACCTGAAGTAGACTTTCGACCATTTATGCCTGGCCAAGTCTCTCGCCAAACTTTTAGGCGACATCTGTGTGTTGTAGTTGAAAGGTGAGAATACAGCGCTCCATGTTAGTTCCGCTTCCACTTGCACTGTCTTCTCCTTATCATTTCTGGGTCTGTAATAATAATTATTATTTAGTTACTATGAACATTATACCTATTCAAGTTAAATTAAATTATAGTTCGACCGATACAGCTGTACCGCCCTTAGGTATGTGCGCGGCGAGACGGAGGGAAGTGCAGGCCACTCATTCGTCAACGCTGCCCCCCGCCTCGCCGCGCATAACATGATGTTGATGATAACGGGGAGATTCTGTACCACAGCGGGGGAATAACATATTCAATTTAGATATCGTAGTAATTATACTACATTTGAAATAAGATAAGACATTTAAACAAACCTTTTTACCGTCCGTTCAACCGATTTTGACTCTTATACCGTAGGCATAAGGATGGCAAAAGCAAAAAGGTTACTCAATACCAACTGACTACTGCAGTTGCCATTTGTCATGCCACCAACGCAATAGAAGTCAAAATCGGTTGAACGGACTGTAAAAAAATCTTATTTCAAATGGATTATAGGTAAGTAGTATATTTATATTATACCGATTTTCATATAAAAAAAATGCATTGTCTTCGCCACTGAATCAACGTGTAAAATTTTAATTGCATGGGATTAGAGGTTTTAATTTTATTCAGCTTGTAAGATTTGACCAATATATACTAACTAAATATAAAAGGAGCTCGAGGCTAAGTAATAACAGCCGCATGGGAGCATCCATCATCTTAAGCTTGCCGGGGTTGGTCCATGGATGGGTGACTATCTTTACAAACCGAGATTCCTCTGTGCCTCGGAAAGCACGTTAAGCCGTTGGTCCCGGCTGTCATTCGTGGATCTTTGACAGTCATTACGGGTCGTCAGAAGCCCGAAAGTCTGACAACCAACCTACCAAAAGGTACCATATTACCCAGTTACTGGGTTGCGGAGGTCAGATAGGATAGGCAGTCGCGCCATGTAAAATACTGGTATTCAGCTGCATCCGGTTAGACTGGAACCCGACCCCAACAACATAGTTGGGGAAAGGCAGATTGATTGATGAGTTATTATTTTCAGAACTTTTATCTTGCCGAGTTGATTGATACTCACCTCATTTCGCCTTTGTAAGTTAGTTTCCAAGTGCGCATAGGTATGAAGTTGACGACTTCAAGACCTTTTATTCTATATAAGCCCTCTTCGATCGTCACTTGTTCTTGGTATGTGTCTGGTAACTCAGGAGATAGAAGGAGGTCTTCACCCTTGACCTGAAAAAAATATAGTTTACATATGTACCATCCATACTAATGTTATAAATTCGAAAGTTACTCTGTCTGTATGTTTCCTTTTCACGCTTAAACCACTGAACGGATTTCTATAAAATTTGACACGGAGATAGATGACATCCCGGGAAAGGACATAGACAAGGACTTTTTATCGACATACCACGCGGGCGGTAGCTATTTAGTTTATATTTTGTTTGCTATAGGTACTTATTGGTTGCAGGGAGCGCTTCTGACCGTCCCGGGTCAGATCACCGGGTCAGGCAATATCAGGCAAACTTATTGCGTTTATCCATTAGTAAATTCTCAGTAGCAGCCGTCTTTAATTGTGCCCGGTTAGCGGCTATATGTGAATGGGCCTCACAACCAGAAAAATGTGGGCATTATACTTACTATAGGCACATCTCTACCTACTTCTTCAGGAAAAGCAGCCGTGATGTTACGTATATTTTTATATTATGTAAATAGTAGGTACTTATATACCATACCAACATTACCAACCTTCAAGTACAACAAAGCATCAACAACATTCTTAGGTCTCCTTGCGATTCTGCAGATAACAGCATCGCCCTCCTTATTATTTCCATTGAAATATACCGCGTCGATGGCCTAAAACACAATTTTTGCTACTGTACTTTGCTGCTATCAGATTAATTAATAACTCATTTCAGTTTTTACGTTTCACGAAAGCGCATCAATCATTGCAATTAATACCTTATCACAATGTCTTAAGTCACATGACGCGCGTTCGTGGATTGCAAGGACTATACCTGTGCATGATCATCGAGATAATACTTTTTTTCCAACGCCTCATCTTGCTTATGCACATGTTGGGTGCCGTCACAGCTTTTGCCCGATTCGACGGTGTATAAGCGGTAAAGGTGATTGAAAAGCTGAAGTAAAAAACGTTAAAATTATATTTTGGTCTGATATAAATGTTAGTCTAATATGCAGCTTTCGGCACGATGCGAACTAGCTATTGCTCAAATTTTTGTTTTAATAAGTACCAAACATATCAGAAAAATGAATGCTCTGTAAGGTATATTTCAGGCAGAGACTGCTAGAGCCTCGGTAGTTAGGTACAATCGTTTTTTATTACTTATATGTGTAACACATTCCCCCACTATATTATCAAATCACTTCTTACAATTTCAATAAAAAAATATTTACAAAGGTACCTGTTTAATTCTTAAAGTCGTGTACATGAAAAGAAACTTGATCCAGTAGAACTTATTCTTCTGTTGATAAACACCAAATATCGCTGGCTTTCTTGGTTTATTTAGTATCCTAAAAAATACCACCAGCCCTACAGGAATAAGCAGAGGTAATAGACAGAAACACAACATTTTGCTGACAATAATATTAACTTCTTACTTAAACGGTCGCGATCACTACAAGGAACTAAATGAATAAGTAACTCCGTTTAATCAATTACCGTCTGGTTACCTATCTTATCTTACCTACCGATAATTGTGCGATTCGGAACCAAATATAGGATTTCAATTCAAATTACTCATCCCTACAGATTAAGCGGATCTCTGATAAAAAAAATAAGTACCTACTACGCTTGAAACTTTGATCGTAAATATCTGATTAGTTGGCAATAAATTATTATTAGTAATTTTCCGTTTTGGTAGACGGCTTCGCAAAATGTTTGATGGCTTCTGCATACAACTTTGCCCAGTGTCCGTTTAAGAAATCATAAATTAAATTAAAATAGAAATAATACTCTAGGAATCAAAAACTAAAATGTGGAGTTAAGTATTTATATTTATTCCAAACTTATTTTAAAATAAACTGCTATAAAATAAAATGCACAATTCATAGTAAATCAAGATTGCTTTCAGATTTCCGTTTTGAAAGTGACCGTTAACATTTTAATTAAACAAAATTTATTATATTAGAAGGTTTTACTACAATATTAATTTCACACAGTGAAATATACTCAAGACATTTTGTAGTCTTATAAAATAACTTGGAATACGTTGACAGAGGATTGAAAAAAGGATATAATTTAATTTATTATTATTTATTCTGCCGTCGCCAAAAGATGTTTGTGCACACATTCCTCTTTGTTGATGAGATGCGTCGTCTTGTTTACGAGTTGCATCAATGAGTTGAGGTTGTTTGACCACTCGTTGAGGCGGTCTGACGCGTCCATGTTCAAACTGGAATTTAAAATTAATTATATTAATACACTACAAGCTGAGAATTGTTTATATCAACTACAATAATACTCTAATTTTTTAAATGAATGCATACTGATTTTCTGCAAAAAATTAGGTCTCGTTTCACAAACCGACAAATCATTATAGGTTATATAGCTACCTATATTCCTATGCAGTAATAAAAACAATCAAGGTTGATCTGTCTATAAATGATGCATTTCCCAAGCGTACATCAATCACTGTAGGTAATAATTACTTTCATCCATACTTCTCTATTAGTCGTCATCTCGGTAGAAACCCCCTTTCTAACGTTATCATCTTTCACACAGTCCATCCATCGTTTCTTTGGTCTTCTCCTACTCTTATAGCCATCACATTCAAACTCGAAAATTTCCTTACGACTTTTTACTCATATTTGCAACGTCTAATTATTTCTTCATAGCCAAATTAAATCAGCTGGCGTAACTTCACAGACGTAATGAGGTTGGTATCTAATGATGATAAAACACAAAGTGAAGTTTTGCCTTGAAGCCGTCTTACCTGAAATGCACTACGCCTGCGGGACGGTCGATTTTAGCACGGACTACGCTGCTAACGACGAGCTGACTGAGCGCCTCTTCCGTCTCGGTCTCACTCAGTCCGAGCAGTTCACTCATTCGCTTCATAGTAATGCGAGTGTAGTACATCGACATAATACGGATATTCTGTAAAAGAAGGTAAAGTTACCAAGTTAGATAAACGTTTTTGAAAGAAATGGGAACAGGTGTTATTGTTAACAAAACACGAGAGAAATATACGCTCAGGTTTTTTGATGTGTAACATCTTTCCTTTCGCTTTCCTTCAATCTGTGGGAGTGATATCGTGAAAAGGGACGGAAGTATGTAGCAGAAAGCCGGGGAAGCACGCGCTACATGATTTGACAGAAGAGCGCGCGCGGTGCTAGAATTGGTCATCAGATGGTACCAACCCATTTTCCGAGAGGTTATAACAGGATCAGTCACCCAAGATGTCAGGCTTGCAGGTTTTTTTTTCTTTTAGAAAATCTCATCATTTTCGGATAAAAATACAACTGCTCAGCAAGTTTTATCGTTTTTTCGGCGATTGTTTCGATGTTTGGTAACATCACATTAGCGAGACTCCATTAAATTTTAGCATTACAATCTTCAGATCGCATAGCAAAGAAAATGCATACTGAATAATTTGACCTATGTATGTATGTATACATGTTACTTACATGTTCAACAACCCTGTTCTTAAGGTCATTCCAGCGCTCCACGCCTTTCTCATCGGATGAGTCGAAGTACGGCGTACCTCGGAGCGTTTTCTCGTATGTGGTGCATAGGGTGTTCCATCTGATGATCTCTGGGTTGATGAACAGGCCCAGCAACTGTCTGGAAAAATAAAAAAACACATGCATTTATTCTCTAATTTGCAGATAATGAGAAAACCAAAGGTCGTCAAGGAAGGACAGAGAAGACCAACAGTTAAACTTTACTTGTATCTTGTTGAACCTTATTTAATAAATAATTAAAATGCCACAAGTTTTTTATTATTATCATCTCACTATATCGGCAGACCCTTCCCATATAAGGCGAGGATAACAACAAAAAAAAAAACCTACTTGTATTCTGGCAGCTTATCCAGATCCTTATCTTCATTGACGCGGTGTGTTAAATCAGCCTGTTCATTGTCATATGGGGCCAGGATCAAGAACACCACGCTGCCAACTAGTGCATCTGAGCCAGCGGACTGGCCTAGCGCGCGGAAGTGACGACACACTGACAAGTAAGCGGCGTTATGTTGGTCAACTGCTATCATGAGCCGGTAGAACTTCTCTTTCAATTCCTGTAAGCAGTTTAATAAATGAATTGATATGGGTTAGGAAGTACTTTTTTAAAGTTATTTTTGCTGCTTGTTTTGTTTAGAAAAAGTAAAAATAACGCAGACTTTTTCATGTGATATAATTGGCTGTTTTTTATTACTGTCTGCCATCATAAGATTTAATAGCAGACCAGCCTTACCAGCCACTAATTGATCACTTTTTTAGAATATAGGCTAGTGTTTATTTTTTTTATAATACTAACCAGAGTATTTTCCTCTTCAAAGAATTTAGTGTTGATCTTCTTAGAGATGATGTGTGTGCGGATATAATCCTTGATGTTAAGGCATAGTCTCATTTGCTCGAGTATGAGCTCGACCTTCTCCCGTTTATCCATTGAACCATAAGTCTCAACTTGGAGCTCCTGAATGATCTTTGCTGCTTCAGCCACATTTCCTTCTTCCTCCCTAATCTTCGCCAAGATATGCGTAAGTCTGGCTCTTTCAACTTCAACATAGATTTTGCCCTCAGTTATTGATCTTAATGTTTCAATTAGTTTTATTTTTGTTTCTTTATCCGGTGTTTTGTCTACATAAGTGCAACACTCTTGTACCATTTTCACTACAGCTTGTTTGAGTTGAGACCTAAAGATTACAATAGATATTAGTTTCAGACCCTTATGTTGAAGAATAATAGATTTTTTTGAACAACACCAGACAATATTTTTTGATTATCCGAAAACCTGCACTCATATTAGCTTTCCCTATATTTTATGATATTTACCTTCTTTTAGATAGAAGAACTATTTGGTCATTAAGTGCAGACCAACTTTTCGCTTCATAACAAATCTGCACAATAGCTACTAAGATCCTTGCGGTGGAAGCCATATCAGCTCCCTATAACATAAAAAAAACTGATTTATATTCGTAATAATAAGCATAAATAAATAAAGCACATTATTAGGACAAAACAACAAGAATTTTGGCAGGAAGTGAAATAGGAATCTCTGAATTTGACAAGTTGATATTAAAAATGTAGATGATTTTGCAAGTAGCACAATCACCACACAGTACAGTTTTTTTTTTTTTTTAAATTAAATGAAAACATCAATTTTTTTACTCAATCACTTGAATGTTAAATTAACTCTTTCCGAGACACAATAGAAGTTTTAGTGTTATGACGTCTATGGGTGGTTAGTGTCCCAGAAAGTGACAAGGGATTTTAACCAACCTTACAATCCTTTGTAGATATGATGTATGTAAAATTGCCACATAGCTGTCTGTGAAAGTAATTAGTTGCCCTACTAACAACTTTTACACACATATATAAAACAAAAAACAAAATCTTACAGTTCTAGTCTGTTTTTCTAGGGCCAAAAGTTGGTCAATGGCTTCCTGAACTTTGCCTTTAGACGCCCATGACTTCATCAATGGTATCTTTTCATCACAGGTGGTACTGTAGTCAACCTAAAACAGAAAAATATTTTTATTTATGATTGTTTAGTGATTACAACCTGAATATGCATTAGGTCAACAGACAGACAGGTAGACAGCACAAAATTGCAAGATTAGTAAGAAAAGGGTAATAAGTTTTACCACACATCAGCAATTTCGATTTGTTGGGTACCCCAATTAACCATACCCTAATACACTTTGATAGTTGTCAAGGAAAGCACCAACCATCTCGTTGTGGTAGAGTATGTTTATGAACGAGTTATGTTCCTGGAGTTGTACTTACTTCCATTTTAACAATTTTGCCGCTGGCATCAAGACTTGTGATATCGCCGTTCGTCGACATTGTTACAAAACTGAAACAGTTATACGATCGTCAATGGAAAGACAAACTTAGCAAAAAAATATAATCGATCAATTGATGAGTGAGTTACTTTATTAGTCCGGGCTAGTAACTGAGAATATATTCAGTAAACAATGAAAAGCTTTTTAATTCCGACCAAAATGCTCGGTAATGCAAACTCACGATTATGACAATGACAGATAGATCACGGACAATGACTTGACTTGTTAACTTGACAGTTTATGGTTAGCTTTTATTTTAATTAATGCTTGAGAGGTGGCCTTTTAAAACTACGATTCTACTGTCATGACAAAAACGGCTAAACGGATTTGGTTTCGATTAAATTTGGCACACAAATAGAGTATAACCTGGATTAACACATAAGTTACTTTTAAAAGAGTTTAAAGAAACAAAAATGGGTCAAGAAATGGATCCTGCGGTTTGGACATTAAGATCTGTTTATAAATAAAAACAGTTATTTACACTGAATCCTAGGATTGAAATAGAGTGCACTGGAGTTAATTCCGGAAAAGGGTATATTCCGAAAGTTCAAAAATTCTACTAATCATAGCGTTAGAGTTTAACCAACGAAAGCTGTCCACGAACTATTATCTGTTGAATATTTTATTTCACTTCTAAATACAATATAACATGTCTAATTATTATATAAATATGAAATACTGATGTAAGTATCGCATAATATGTCTTGAATATATAGCATCGGCTCCGCTTAAGCAGTGGGTGGACAGCTTATGATTTTTTTAAATTGCAGCCTTTTTTCTTGGACAACTTTCGTTGGTCAGACTCTATGTTCCTGTTGGAATAATTGGTATAAACGCCATCTTGATTGTACTCTCCGCATCAGTCGTCGCAAGCCGTCGTGAGAAGCTAGTGTCATGTCAACATTACCTGCATAGCGTCAAGTTTGGTACAAGGGTGATTTTCGCTCGGTGATTTTTGATTGATGTCATGTGATTTTTGTCAATTCGCAACAACCCCAGCATATTTACCTCGGACTTCTGATAAGTTATTTGAATAAATGCTTGTTTTCGATAGGCCTGAAAAGCTTAGGATCCAAGCTAGAAGACCCATTCTCTCTGGTTCGTTTCTGTTTCTGTTTTTTTTCTCGTCCGTACCGTACCACAGACTAAGTAGTACACTGTCCGTACTATTGATCAGGGCTGCCAGATTGTATAATTGGATAAAAATCTGTATAATTTAGTCTGTGAATCAGATTGCCCACAAGATTGTTGGCTATAAGAATGGGACTTCGAAATCAAAATTTATTATTTAACGTCTGCTAATTGGCATTAACAGCAAATTTCGATAAAAAACTCGTATTCATATTCATATTTTATTGCATTCAATCGTTTATTTATTCGTAGTTTACCAGTATCTTACAACAATACTATACCGTAGGTCTCGTCGACAGTCATTTCTAGTAACAGAAATACGAGATAAGTACCTACGGCCTAGCAATTTTTTTTCCTCATTAATTGGCATGTTTGTTTGTATACTAATACTTGTCAACAAGTTTCACTTCACACTAACCGCTTCAATTTTATTGTTAGGGTCAACCAACTAATATTTCATTTTTTTTCTTCTCATTTTTTTCATAACACATCTGACATTAGCAGAATTGTCAATGCACAATAGAACAAGTAGACAAAAAAAATGTGTATAATTGGATTTCATTTTGTATAATTATTATTAGACCACCAGTCAGTATATTACAAGTTGACACTACTGGCAACCCTGCTAGTGCTATTGATAATGATAAGTTGGTAGCTACCTATGGCGTTGTAGGAGTCGATTGATTTATTTTTACATTTTACATGTAATAGTTTTACTTCATGACGCTAATCTCGTATGAGATTTCAGCATTTAATTTACTTGTATATTAGTAGGGATCGTGTAATGCTCGTTGTGACTCTTCGGTGATAGCGAATAGTTCTTTGTTTTCTTGCCCAACATATGTTGGACTACTTTTGTTCGTTGCAGATTACGCGTAACAAATTTGTGTATACGCGCACAATGCTTTCATCAACAAATTGTGATAACTTTGGTCCAAACCGTTGCAAGGGAACCAGAAGTCATTCGGCCCAAGGTCTGGCGAGTTCCGTGTCGAGCCCAGCGATGAAGATACCGTTACCGCCCCGTCCATGGATCACAGGTAAAATGTTGTATAATATTACCACGACGCGACGTGTTGTATTATTTTCTTTCTGTACACTCACTCGACGATAGCTTTATGTCATTATAGAAAGCTGTATCTACGCGGAAGATGTTTGTTGTGTTTGTGTTCATTATGCAAATTCACTGGGATTCAATTATTATGTATGTGAAAGTTAGTGTGCAGTTAGGTCTTCGGAATTGACGGATATTATTTCCGTTTTCAGTCAAATTGAGTAATAATGGTTTTGAAACTATGTTTCTTTCTGTTGGTTAATCACATTTCACATGCATACCTTTAGCTAAAGAAGACCCTTGTGTTTGTTATTGTATCATAGTTGTTCTATTATTTATATGTATCTTCATTTATCACTTTTGCATAATTATATGTTTCATTTACTATCTTCTAGACTCCTAGTTCATTGCAACAAATTTATGTTGCTTGCAGGCTTGTGGCCTTGATCAGAAGGACATTATTTATCATAAAACTAAATACTTAACTATTAGATAAATAATGAATTACCATTATTGGTCAGTGGGATGTCTTAGATTTCTATGTTATTTATTCTTTTAACAATAATATTATTGAACTAGTTCATTGAGTTCACATTGTACAAAAGCAATATGAAAATGAAAAACACATTGCTGCATGCTGTTACTACTATTATCAACTTTAAACACACAGTAGCTAAGTTCATATTTGCATGACAGCAACATTCATGGTTATGCAAGTATGGTAGAAAAAAAAATGGGTTTCTGATCTCAAGACATGGTTAATTAAAATTAATTCTATTTAACTTAAAAGGATTTTTCTGATGTTTCCTGTAATTTCTGTAGTATAAAAATTTGTTAATCTAAATAAATAAAAGGACTATTTGTTAATTTATAAATATAGCAGATTTTTTGCCATTGTAATGTTGTTGCATCGCATGTTATTTTTAGTTGTAAGTGTGAATTTTAATCAGTTATTTTTTATTCATTCATTGTGGTAAATAATTATTAACATATTTTTCAAATGTGGTAGACGTTACTTTATAATTAACATAACATACTATCACACCTTGTTTCCCCGAAGGGTAGAGCAGAGATCTGGTGTACCTATTAATTAAGCTTGTAATAGCTTATTCACTCGTAGGCACTAGTAAGCTTTCATTATACAAAATTTTTTGCAAGCTCACATTATTTTAAATTAACTTCTTAGGTATTGAGGAAAAACTGTCTCCTTGAATGATGAGCATAGTCATGGTATAAAACTTAATGTTCTAATAAAATATTATTATATGATATGCCTTGTGAAATAGTATGCTGAGTCATCTACAGTTTACAGTTGTTATACAGGATACAGTTTGTATTCTCTAATGTTGTAAGTTATTATTATTGCAATTTTATTTCGAGTTGTGTTTTCTACATTCATTCATTTATCAATGATTGATAAATAATGTTATTATTATGCAATCTTAATCAGATACTATTTGCATTGCACATATACATTGTTGTATTTCCTGCCAATCAATGAGAGAAGGTTCTTAACTAGGCTTCATTTCATATTCCCATTGAGTTCTGCTATGGGGTGTATCAAAATAGTGCATCGGTCCTGCTGTTTCTAGTTAACTGGCTAATATAGAAATTAAAGGCTGTAACTCCTACAGCGAGATAATCAACTTAGGAACAAGGTCACCAACTAATGTGCTAAAGTTCTGCTTGCTAAACTTGTGTTTACACTTAAAGTCCATCCATTTCTTTTATCATAGTACATATTTACTATCTTTAGTCATAAATCATTCAGAAAGGTATTTATTTTATCTTTTCATTTCAATAACATGGTTCTGCAACACTTGCATCGGGCAGTTATCCAATTTAAGGCAGTAGGATGTGCAAATTATTTGTCAGTGCACTACTGTCCCCTTACCAGAGCAGCCACAGAATAATTCAGTTCTCTGCATGCATTTATTTAAATTAAACTAAGCCTTGTATTAAAACTGTTGGTACGCAGATGCTGAAGATGATTCTTCAGATGACATTGATGGTGTTATACGAGAAGAGGGTATGATACCCATGGAAAGAACCAGAATGAGGTCACGGTACCGTCACCACAAACAAAGACAGACAAACATACCAATCGGTATATTTTGGGATATTGAAAATTGCCAGGTAACTATTTTTCTGCTTGCAAAAAGAAACTTGATAGATGAGTGAATAAGAAAAAAAATCTGCTCTATGAATCTCAATGTTTTCTACATCAATACTACATCAATTTGCGATATTTGATGTCAAATGGCCTAGCCATTGATTGCCTTGATTGTTTCATTTAGGTAATGCATGATCAATTTTTTTTTGTACTTACAAACTTTTTTATAAATTCTTCAATTCCAGATACCGCGAGGTTGTTCCGCCATAGAGCTGGTGGCTGCTATTCGAGCTAAGTTCGTGAGGGATGGAAGGAGAGAAGCTGACTTTGTAGTTGTTTGTGATGTCAGGAAGGAGACAACCTCAAGACTTTTAGAACTTAATGATGCTCAAGTAAGTAGTTGATAGTTACAATACCTGGGCGCCACAATTATGAGCTTCAGTAAGAGATTAACTAGGTAAATAGGTATGAATAAAAATAAAATAAAATAGGTATAAATGACAGAGTAGAACACTATAAATTCAAACTTTTTATAAAACTTGATGAGCTATATTAATGGCCTTGTTGATGAATTCACTCAGATTCTTGTTAATTGGCTCATTAAATTAAAATGCACTCATAAATCTTGCATTATTCTGAGAAGTAAAAGTCCATAATTATCTACTTGGTAAACATTTACTTAAACACTATATAACATGTTTTATTAATTACTTAATGCATTTGGATTTTAACACCACAATTTTGATAGGTGAAAATACATACTCCGAACACTACTGACCAAACTGTAGACTCCAAAACAAATATATTTTATGCTAAATAAAAATAAATACTATGCTCATTTATTTTTTCCTATAATATTGATACTTATGCTCCTATAATAATAGTTTATTTTTCATCAACAGGTGAGCTTAATACATGTGTGTAGGACACAAAAGAACGCGTCGGATGACAAACTTAGGCAATGCATGAGGAGGTTTGGTGACCTCCACTCATCACCTGCCGCCATACTATTGATCTCAGGAGATATTGACTTTGCTGCTGACTTGACTGACTTCAGATATAGGTATTGTAGTGTATTTTTAAAACTTTTGAAGCAATAATACTAAAATTCCCTTATATATTTAAATGGAAAAATCATTTAAACAAAAACATTTTGTAATAAATCTTTTAGTTTGGTTTTTCCATTTAAATATTTACTCACAAATACCCATATTATTCATCAGGAAAAACATGGAAGTGATATTGGTGCACAAAAAGAACACATCTGCAGCTTTAATTGCCTGTGCCTCAGCTCACTATTGTTTTGACGAGATTGCCTCGACTCTTCCCAGAAAGGTAAACAAAGTCCCAGAACATGGTCCCAGTAAACAAACCCTATTCAAATTGTTAACACATTGTAGTCAGTAAACTGTATGGCAATATGATAAGCTATCAAAATTAATGTGATTCTATAATGTCAATAACATTCGATTTGATGTGGTAACAGTTAAAGTAATGAGGTTTACTGGGCTAGCATGGAGGTTAAGGGTCAACTCTCTCTCACATGGAGGGGAGGAAGCCTGAGTCCCACCCCAGCAATGAGAGCAATAGGCTGATTATGTTTGTTTGAAATTAACCCTTAGCTGTTGGTAATATAGTAATTTTGTAAACAATGTTTTATTGCTATTATTTGAAATGGATGATAAAGCATAAACCAGTTATAAATAATACGAATATAAATGTAGTGCTGACTTAATACGGTTCGATCGTGAATAATAAATGCTTATTGGTCGTTTAATAACAAATAGCTTAGTTGGTAATATCTATTTCAATTCACGAGAATCTCTGAATAAGATTTTTTTGTAGTGATAGCACGTTTTATCTGTTGTGGGTGTTGAAAATGAAAGTCAAACGTTTCTCTAATTGAACTTATAAAAATAGAGTGGAAAATGCTTACTTTTGTTTGTTTGGCAACAAAACAAAAGCGATTTAAATAAACCACAATGTCACACTTTGTTGTGGGGAACCACATTATTTACAAATTGTGTAAAAATTACAACATCTCTTTTTTAAAGAAAAATCAACCTATCAATATAAAATAGTAGGTAATCGTATCTTTCTATCCAGTTTAAAGTAAGAAAATCCTTATTGATTTACGAAATATGTGTAGCACCTTACTACAAATAATTTAATGAATATGATTCAGATATCGAAAAGCGAAGAAGATACACCTACATGTGAGGTGGAGGTGTTGAACTTGCCCATCCATCAACCGGCCGAGCTCGTGTCGATTCGGCTCCGCCATCTTGCCAAGAAGAGCGGCGGTCGGGTCGTCTCGGTTACTGCGCCTACGGCGGTACTGAAGTTCACTACCCCTGACCATGCTTCGAGGTAAGTAATAGACGTTTGTTTCAACATTGATGCTGGCCAGTTGGTTTATCAGTTATCACGTAGTCTACATCCTACTAATTTATTCAGTGTAGGCGCAGGATGTTTTCTCCCATACTCTCTAATTATCATATTATCTTCAATTGCCGTCATCTCAGTAGTCACCTTTAGACTCATACCATTTTTCACATAAATCATCCATCGTTTCGTGGTCACTAATTCCTTACCTGCCAGTTCCATTTATTATAAAGTACAGGGAACAGGCCAGAGAACAGAATTAAAAAAAAATGGTGATTTATCAACAGCACCTCTTTGGTATAATAACCAAGAATATAGATGAAATAAAAACGCAAGAAACGCATGCTTTTTGCGTTGTTTAGCCCACTTCTCTCATATAAAGCATCGTGGGCGTGCTCCGTAATGCTTGATGTCCCCTCAGTAAATTGCGTCTCAGGTTTCGCGAATAGACATGCAATGCAATGTAGTGAAACTGAGCCATGAGCGATACTTATGTGATTACGCGTCCCCTCCGCATGATGTATAGTAAACACGGGTCAATATCTCAATGGCTAAATCCATTGCTTCATTCTTGTATTACTAGTTTGAAGTAGCGTTTCTAAGCGGCAATGAAAGTATAATGTGCATCAACGTTGCATTGTTGCCAGGAAAATTGAAGGGGAGAATAGGTGGGCCTTAATAATAAACAAATACATAATTATGCAGTTTATATTACGAATTGTGGAAACGACAGCAAGCAATACCAGCTGTTAGCGCATTCACCGCAACCAATGTCGACACCGATACCGTACTTAAATGTGTAATTATAAACCTTGTTTATTTTGTACATCCATGCATACATGTTGCATCCACAGTGGTATCATTGTTTACGTATTATTTTAAGGCTGAGGTCGCATCGGGAGTACTGCAAAGTGTCTAAACCCACATAAATAAACTCCTTTCAAATTATGACGACTTTTTTTCGAATATGGCAGGCGAAATATTTTCGCTGATACTTTCCTCATTGTGTTCGCATCCTAATAGTCAGAAAGAGGAAATCGGTATTCTCATACGTTTGCCAGCTGTTTCTACGTCATGTTTTACCTTGCGGTAATTATTTAACCTGTCAATAATGATTTCTCTGTAATTATCTTGCATTGTGTCATTCAGAGGCATGTGTTGTTGTGAAAACAGAAATACAAACGTAAAATGTTTTTGTATAGATAACAATATCGCGGATATCGCGGTTTAAATGTTGTTTGTGGTTTAAAGTAATGTAAACGAAAAATCGTAGCTGTTGGAACTCCATACTTTTCCCTGCACCTATTCAATGTCAACAGGCTCTTAAGTTAATCGTACACTGACAAGACATTTCGGTAATGACCGTGCATATCGTTTCATGTGATAGGGAAAACAGTTCTTCGCCTTTACCCAGTGAAACAAACAAACACAGTTCCAGTATCACAAAGTCATTGTAAACATAAACCAACTGATAATAATATCTTTACCTACAAAACAATGACTATTAAAGTCTTAACGATTTGATATTTTTCCTACATTTGCGTTAAGCAATGAATAAAATATTAAATTGTTAATACTTGCGTATTTTGTAACTGAGTAAGTGCAATATATGACATGAATTTGACATTTCAAGAAAATTCGAAAATTGTTATATATTTTTTGTTTTACCCACATTGTATGCATGGTGTTCGATTCCAGTCAGTTACAATTTGAATGGGTCATTGCATCGTCAGGCACGAGCCGAAACACAGTGATTTTCAAAAACCTCAATATTTAAAGAGTAACGATTTTTTAAACTAGGTTTTTTAATTTATTTTATTGTACAATCAATGATCGCCTGGCGCAAATTCTAGACACACAATGTTATTATCAGGGTAAGATATTGTATATTATTTTAATGTATTGGAATTTTTAGTTTTGTATCATTTATTTTATGTAATTCCTAGGATGGCAGATTAAATTGGATTGTAATTGAAGAAAATCTTGCTCAACTTTATGTTAACCATTAAGACATTAAACGTAAAAAACTTAATCCTATCATAGTAATACAAATTAAAATGATCATTATAATGATGAAATTCTATAAAAGATTTTCATCATAAGTGTGCCCATTTCAACCATTTTGTGAACCGTTAGTAAAAACTAACTTCTAATTAGCCTAACTTCTTGCGCCCATTTTTCTTTTGTTTTGTCACGATCAGCTGATTATGGCCGTCATGCGACAGTTTCTTTCTATTTTCGTACGTATCCTTCACTTTTATCGCGATTGGTTGATTTCAATGGTATTTAGCAACGTCACACTTGATTGCCATCTCGATCTCAACGGCGCGGAACACTGCACAGCGTTTAATCGTGTCCATTCCTATAAATATTTGTTTTATAACGTGCGCAATCGATTTGGCAAATATTTTCACGTTCTGTGTTTAAATAAGCGTATGTTCACACGAGGAAGCGATGAAACGAAATATTCGATTTGAGTTGCAATTGCAACCTTTTTGTTGTATTCGTGGAACGATGAATTAATTTCCCCCCATTGAAAATGGATTGGTCCTAAAATGATTTATTTTTGAGATTTTGACAATAGAGAAAATGTGAGGGTACTTTGACATCAATTTCCTTACAATGTAGCCTGGATCAGCTGTTTCGCATCTTTGAAAAAAAAAAGCAATACAGACCTATGTATAGAACTATTAATAGTGGTATTGTAAACGAAACTCTTAGTTAAAATTGTTCAAACTAGGTACCTATTGAATTATTTATTCAGCTTGCATATACAATATCATGTTTTAATAGAACTATAACTACTCTATATGGGTGTGGTTTGTTATCGTGACTTGTAAATAGGTATATTTATTCTTTTCAATATTAAGATAATGACAATAACTAGGCCTTATGCGATACCGTTTGACCGTGATGCTCTCTGAGATCGCTCTGATTGACTGGACGTTCATTTGAATAAACAACCTTTGTTTTTCTAGCATATATGAATAATCTAGACTAAAATATTAAAAGTTCATAACTGAATAACTATAATAATTGAAATGAAACTTTCAGTTGCGGTATAAACGTATTTTGTAGTGAAATTCAACGACTGTGTGGTTTTAATTTAATATTGCTTCGGTATTTACATGTTTTAAGCATGAATTACGTAAACCGTGGTTATTTTCACTGAAATTTGATTTGGCAGTTTTATCGTCATGTATGACGCGAGTAACACAACGTCATTTCTGTTTTATCGAGTGAGCCTATACGATGAGGACAGTTGGCATAATTTGGTGAACGAATTATTTGTAAATAGCGTATTCTGTTGATGAACCTTTCTCTTCACTGTAACTGCCATTTATAGTAACTATCCCTGTTCATAAAATAAATAACGTTGTTTTAACCAGGATTGCCACTTTGGTCTAATTTCGAGCAGTGTCTCAATCGTTGAGTATTCCGTGGTCCTGGGTTTGATCCCCGGGTCGAGCAAATGCTATTAGGTATTTCCCATAACGAATGTAGCAGCTCGGATTCTGTGGTGCCCCGTTAATGTAAACAGCGACCGTTGGGGATCAGATTTTTTGGCCCAATGGGCCACAAGCCCCGTACAACGGGCTTAAGATTTTGTAGGTCACATTATTATTAAAGTCATTGGCGTGACTAATTGGGTTTAACAATGGGTACATACCACTGCTTTGGTGGGTAGATGGCCTTTTGCCTTGGCCTAATATAATAACATCTTTTCAGAGCCCTAATGCGTATGGATGGAGAGGATGTGTACGGACGTAAGATTAGCACACGGTATGCCCGCAGTGCGGTGCCGCCGACGTACTCCAGCGATGAAGGGTACAGCACCGCCCCGGCTTCATACCAACAACCCACCTTCATACCTCCGCCGCCTCAGGTTTGTACAATATAAGCATGCGTAAACCCACGCTTTTTCCCAGGGACATAAACTAAACCACCTGCAATGAACTGCTTTTATATCAATAATATTATTAGCAATCATAAATAACATTAACACAATTTTACTCTTTTATACCATACAGTAGAATGACACAGTCCACTTGAGATAAGTTTTTTGTTGATCTTTGTAAGCCTTGACCGTGAACTACCTCTTATAATACAGGTATACCCTAGCTTAATAGGTAGAGTATTATTCTTGTTCAGAATTTGCAACATAAACTATAAATAATGTTCAAACCAAATATCTAACTGTACGTCAAAATCTGTATATTTTAAGGTTTTTTTTTTTTTTTTTAACTAATTTGACAATTTATTTAAATTCAAGGTTTAGACATTAGAAATCTCCAGATTGCTTTGCTCTTTAGCAAAGGCTCCCCCAGGCTTTTCCATAGCTCACAGTCGTGAGTTTTGATGAATGAACTACAATACCTGCCTGCTCCTGGATATTATATTCCCCGTATACTAAGTATAGCTTCTATGGTTTTAACCAATAGTCAAATTATACACCTCTGTATCCGGGTCATAAAGGCAGGCGTCATGTAATTTTCATGCTATGTCATCATTCTATCAGGTATGTTCATCCCCTCACGAGGTGAGCACGTTCAGCACTACGAGCATTTCTAAGGAGTGGGCGTTGGCGCTGCAACAGTTGCCTGCGCCCACGCCGCCGCCGCACGACTTCTGTCCGCCGCCCGCACCCAAACCTAGGAAGATTAGGGGCACGCATGGTGAGTCACGATAGTTGAGAACTTTATTATGTTGACTCATCAGTATTTACGAGGTATTTTGTTTTAAATGCAAGTGACCTGTTGTCCGCGTGATACTTAGCGGACCAGTTGTAAACGAGCGCGCACGCTGCCGGTCACGTACTGTAATGGACAGCAATTTATTTACTGTATTGTTTTTCACTGATGCAGTGGTACCATTATATAAAATTTACCATTACAAGTAGCAACAATAAAGTTCAACACTCACTCGCTTGCACAAATATAAAACACCTACCCTACAACTAAATAATTTTCACCAGGTTCTGTAAACCTGGACCGGTCAGGCTGTTCATCAAGCAACAGCGGTGAAGGTCGTCATAGGGAGCACAGTGCCAGTAGGGCAGTGTCTCCATGGAACTCTTCGGCGAGTTTCAGCGAACATAGTGAGGCTGAAGAGTCCACCGCTGAACTTACCGTGTCTAACTTACCGCCTTATGAATCTACGGTTCTGCAGGTAAGAATATACTTTGAGGTAGTAAGGTCACGTACAAACTGCAGGTGCCTTGCTTAAGTACTGGTGTCTAACGAATTTCACCCGCTTACTTGTTTTACCGAGAGCACCATATTATTATGTTTCCCGTAGGTATATTAAATTGATTTTCTTCAGTAGTCGAATGCATATCAGATGTGATAGCGAAATCTACCTTTCTGATTGTTGCTGGCATCGAATGAAAAATGTTCGTTTGCCACAACATTTTTTTGTTATCATTGACACAGAACATACGAATTGTCACTAGGTCTTTCAATCGGTAACCGTATGTATTATTGAGAGTTTTGTATGCCTGCTTTCCCTTAATTCATTTCTAACCCATTTCTTTCAAGCTTCTACTAGCTGGTTATTTATTTTCTTTAATATAACTGTTGTGATCATTAATTTATAAGAGCTTGTATTGTTTGGTTTTTATTATATGGGCTTCATATCTTGTTTAGGAAATGCTGACTCAGCTATTCAACCAGTACGTGCAGACCGTCCGCGTTTCAGTATGGGCGGCAGGGGAGGGTCCGTTAGCTACTGTAGTGCTCCGTTCAGAATGGGACGCGAGGCTGGCTATCGCACGCATCCACAAACGCCGTTTAGACAACCAGTGGACGGGGCGCCGCCTTGAACTGTCTCTAGGAAAACCCTCACCCGCCCCGAATCTAGACATCCTCAGAGCGCGTCTTAGAGCCATCCTTCTAGATCAAAAGAATCACACGCTACCTCTACTGAGACTGAGGGATGCCTATGCAAGTCGCCATTGCTGCGCGCTCACGACATCAGACATAGCAAAGCTCAAAGACACCGTTATCATACACGAGGGGTTCGGCAGAATGGTTCAGTTGGTGGACTTAACACCGGTGTCCAATTCTGAAATGGAGGAGGCGCCCTGGAAGTGCCATATACACGCGTCCATGAATACCGGACAGGAAGATGGCAGCCGTATCTTGCAACCGGTTTATATGGAGATCTCGACTTTGGCTAAGAATGTACATATTCTGTTGGAGAATCATGGAGGAATTTTGCCGTTGTTAAGGTAAATATTTGTATCAAACAGATGATTTTAACTTTTTAAATAAACAACATGTAAAATGTAACCGCAATACTTCAGCAAAAGTTGACAACTTTATCAATATTTTATTATCTGTAACGTCACACATTTAGCTACTGTAACCTAATTTAGTAATATCAAACATTATAATGAAACTTTTCAATTTTGTTATTTCAAACATTTTAACTATCAACTTATCTATAGTTTCGTGGAGTGCTACGAGGCTCGCTTTGACGCTCTGGTCTGCGACGCGCGTCACGGCGTGGCACTAGAGCTGCTCCTGCGCAGCGTGGAGGGACTAGAGGTGCGCGACGCTCCCTCGCGCCACCTGGCGTGGAAGAACGCGCCCCTCGCTGTCACGCCGCCGCTTGCTCACACCGCTAACAGTTAGTATACTAACACAGATATATTTTTCCAGCTTGTTTTTTCTAACTATTTATCTTTTAGCGTTCAAATTTTAATCAATTTAATACCAGTAGGCCTAGGCCTACTATTAACGCACTAATACAACTATCCTTTAGATAGAATGTTGGTTTAAATTTATGCGACGAGCACACAATTAGGTTACCTTATTAGGCCTAGTAATCCTTATATAATAGTATAATTATTGTAAAGCGCGTTAACTTTATTGTTTCCAAGTGTCGGTGTTCTTACAATAGTTTCTCTTGCAGGCGAGAGCTCTCGGTCGAGCGGCGACCGCGAGCGGCCGCGCACGGCGCCCGCGCTGGAGCCGATGCTGGCGCTGTTCGAGAGGGAACTGATCGATCTACTGCGCACCGCTCCCAGATGCTCCATACCATTCAGCAAGTCAGTATTTCAAAATGTTTTTCATAAAATGTCATAATTTTTCATTGAATGCTTCAAAATAACTGGATTTTTCTTATAAATTGTCTAAATCAAGATTATTTTTTATGAAAATTTAAGATAACATTGAATAGAAATAGGAAATACTAAAAGATTCCATTACTTTGTATCTGATCTAATCAATTAATCTTATTTGCTCTGATGGACTATTACCACATACGCCGCAAGATTAAAATTCCACCCAAATCAACTGGCAATGGAACTAATATCCAAATCCAGTTACCTTTACAAGAACGAAAGATGGGCACCCCAAGACTTACGGAATACAACCAGCGTGAATGAGATGTAGATTTAGTAGGTGATCGGGTGGGGAATACCGTGCAAGATCAGTAGCAACCACCATCTACCTATTGCTGAATGTCCCAGGACAGATTGCATTAAAAAGGTAATAAAAAAAAATCTTATGTCAAATCTAACGTATAGTTAACGTTGTGTGATTGGTTATCGGAAATAACTACAGCCAATCAAATAGCTTTACATGAGATTCGACAACAGATTACAGACTTGTAGAAACCAAGGGTTAACATGGCAGTTTTGTTCCAGACTTATACCCGCCTTCCATCATCATTTCGGTCGACAATGCCGTGTGGCCGACTATGGCTTCACCAAGCTGCCTGACCTGCTTTCTGCTCTCGGCAACGCGATTGTGGTAAGGAAACTACTTTATTTGTTACTAAAGTAAAAAAGAAAAATGTTTATTAGGCACAGTGAATGACAGGAACACTACTCTATAACCCGACCGTTTAATTGAGTGTGACAGTTGTCAAAATTTGACGGATCACTGAGCTGACATCACGACACTACCTAAGGAACGGACTCAGTTAAGCGGTCGGCCTATAGCTAACGACACGTCCCACGCCCCAGCTTGGCACGGGTAGGATTTACTGAAGTGGTGACATGTCAAAACATCCATATTTCTGTGGTATATCTAAGTTAAATCAATCTGCCTAGACCATTCCCAACTATGTTGTGGTCGGCTTCCAGTCTAACCGGATGCAACTAAATACCAGTATTTTACATGGAGCGACTGCCTATCTGACCTCCACAACCCAGTAACTGGGCAATACGATACCCCTTGGTAAGACTGGTTGTCAGACTCGTGCTTCTGACGACCCGTAACGACTGTCAAAGAGCCACGAATGACAGCCGGGACCAACGGCTTAACGTACTTTCCGAGGCACGGAGGAGTCTTGGTATGTAAAGATGGTCACCCATCCACAGACCAACCCCGGCAAGCGTAGCTTAACCTGATGGATCGACCCGTGCGGCTGTTATTACTCTACACTCTAAATGAAGTGAAGTTTAGAAGAACTAAGCGACTCAATTCAATAATATTTTAGGTAGCTTCTTCATATAATAACAACTGGAAGATGGATAAGAAGGTCATCATCATCCATAAGGCCATGAGGGTTACAAGGGATTGTTAATCGCAGTATGATGTAAGAAA
Source organism: Lithophane ornitopus (assembly GCA_948473465.1). NCBI lineage: Eukaryota > Metazoa > Arthropoda > Insecta > Lepidoptera > Noctuidae > Lithophane > Lithophane ornitopus. The sequence goes on along the minus strand of OX419622.1, from coordinate 10,097,344 downwards.
ATTAGTTGATGGTGCTCCCAATTTAGATAATCAGTCAATACTTATCCTTGCTAGGGTTGCCTTAAAGGATTAGCGTCTGCGATAAGGCCGCTCATTGTGCGATAATATTATACATACTTATATCTCGTACGTATACATATATTTATTGGTGAACGGTAAACTTAATATTATGATACTATCACAACGCACTTTAGAGAAAATGAATAAATTACTATACAAGGTTAATCGAGTCATGTGATATCGATGACTGACGTTGTGGCCATGCGACTGGTGTTATTAGACAATATTGAACCCTATTCTTTATAAGATATAATGAATACTCAATGATTATTCTCCTGGTGAACAATCCGAGCCCAAAAAACATATGGGGAATTTCCGCTAGGCAATTGCTGTGTTGTTAGCCGCTAGAGCGAACGATGCTGACACTCGCTTAAAGACTGGGGATTCCCTGCACATTTTATTGCTCCGAATTGTAGATGCGACAAAAATAAATTGTTGAAAGTCTTTTAGTAAGCTGAGTAAATAAACATTAAAAATCATTTCTTACGATTCTTGATCTTGTTTATCGCAGTCTGGACTATGACCTCATTTTAGATCTTACGCCTATTCTAGTTAGTATCTAATTGATTTAAATAGGATTAGAATTCATATTGAAATAAGTGTTTATTTAGATACGATTTTTAATTATGTTAACTGACTACAAAACAAAGACGGGGTTATGTTAAAGAATAAAAATAATTTTTACGTAATAAAATTAAACCACCCATAGACCAGTTTCAAGGTATGCACTACCTGCGATAGTTTAGATAGATGTGTGTAATATACAAAAGTAACCGATTCAGTGAGAGAAAAACGCACAATAATTTGATTTAAAATTGTATTACACATTTTCTACAATGCAATGGTGATAACATAAACAGATTCATACCCTTGAGATTCATACGGTCGCGATTCATACTTATTCATTGCCGTATCTCTGCCATAAATCGATGAATAGAGCCGACTTTTGAGTAGTGAATCACGAAGAATCTAGTCAATCAAATCGAACCCTCAAAGACAAACTGTGTTGCCTAGAATATGCATAAACTGTTTCGCCGCTTCCTCATCGAAAAACTCCCCCTTCTCCCGATGCAGTATAGAATTCTTCAGGTAAAAGTCAAACCAGTAGCCAAGATGCCGATAGCAATAATGATGAAAGTGTCTGTACCTACACTCAGTTTCTGAAGGTCTCACACGCATTACACGGGCTTGAGTGTTCGCTTCTACCCGGTAACAATGGCAGGAAGCATATTGAAGGTTCGAACACCTATCCATATGCATGTGACATCTGATAAAATTCTTTAGCTTTGAAAAACTTACGAATTTGTCGAACGTCGGAGGCCGTTCAATTCCAACGAACACAAGTAACAAATAGTCCCAATTGAGGAGGATGCGATCTTCTTTTGGTCTCGAGGGATCGAAGTTGTATTCTATCTCCAACTCCTTCCCGTTGATAAAATTAGTTTTGATCTTGTGAGTAGAAAGTTCCCAGAGTTTTCTTCGAACATCGTCGCTTTCGTTGTTATTTGGCCAAAGTGACCGGACGAAATTTTTGTAGTCTTCAAAACTGAGAAATTCGGCCATGTAAAGTATCATGTCCAACGGTAAATCAGTTAGCCCTAATGTTGACGTCGGTGACGTCACCGGTATCGGAGACGTCACCGGGATCGGAGACCGCATTGTTTTGTAATTTTGTTGGTTCATTATGATTGCGCTAGAATCACGTGCGTTATCACGGGCAGGCACGGCGATACTACTGACTGAAAAACTATTGATCAGTGTGTCACTTAAAACATACGTTTGGGCTGGGTTTGAATCTCGATTGATTTTATGCTTTAACGCGTTGAAATAAGGTTAATTCTTAGTGAGAGGTAGTATTCAAGGTTACGCAGAGTGTTTAGCCAACACACAAAAAAATGGGTGGACTGTCTGCATGATTGCCAACCAATTATAATGTATGTTTTCACAGTAATAAAATAAAAGATACATACTTTAATATGAAACAACAGTGCAACAATAACTTTAGGTCAACACTACATTGATAATGCAAAGAATCTAGGAAGATAACCTTACGATTACTGACATAATAATGCTCAGTTAACAATAAAAGTTTTTTTTTTCTGTAATTCTTTACTAAAGTAGGTACGGTCAACGAAAGAAATCGATAAACATGTACAATATTCCACAAGTCGTTAACAACTTATGCATTAAAAGCAGCTGAATAGCTATGGCTACACGATATCGGTCACGTATACTTTTTGCAATACTTAGTGACAGAGGGAAGTGTGACAATATTGACGAACAACAAGTTTTTTTTTTTTTCGGAATGAATTGGTTTCATTTGCAAATATGGATAGACAATGTTATAAGTACAACTTTAGTCGGTGGTTGTAGATAGAGGTGGTTAATAAAACGTATAGCGTCAAAAAATAACACGCTATGTAAAAATAGCATCTAGCGTTTGCTAGATCGAATATTACTTCGCGCTAGAATATAATATTTCAACGCGCACAGCGGCAGCGGAGCCAGTGGAACGGGATAGCAATATAGTCTTTGCGTTTGCGAGATCGAATATTACTTCGCGCTAGAATATAATTTTCAACGCGTACAGCGGCAGCGGAGCCAGCGGAACTGGATAGCAATATAGTCTTTACAACTCTTACTTACACAGCGCGTCGCGCTCGCGCATCGGGCGAACTCGGGCGGCAGTCGGCCCGCGTCGGCTCACTCATTACGTATTCATGTTGTTGGTAAATAAACACTCACGCTTGGCTCGCGAATTGCGATCTTTTTTAGGCTTTTGTAAATTGTAATTTTGTTGTGGAAGTGTAACTTGTAGTGTAGTACTGTAAATATAATAATTCTCATGTTTCGTACGTTCAACAATCGACATGTTCGTCATACTATTGTAAATATTGAGTGTTTGTTTTTAAGAACTGTAAATAAATAGGTAGAAATTGTGTTACTGACTGAGAATCAGAGTGACAGTGTGAATAATGTGATTTGTAAATAAGTTTTAGATCATTAATTAGGTAGAACTTTTTGATTGCTTAACTATTAAAGAATTAGGTTAGAAAATGCCTCCTCGCGATGATTTACCGATTTGGAAATTTTTCGAGAAGCCTTAGCCTGGAAAGTATGAAGGAAAGTTCATTGATTTCTAACGCTTCATGAATATTATATTCTTTCGTATAAAGCACGTTGCGAAATAACATTCATCGCGCATCAGTAAGTCCGTCTACCGCATTGCCAAATAAAATGACAGCGCCTCCGTGTTTAGACTACGGCCGAGTTTTGTAACAGCATGTTATAATGATAGCGTATAAAATAGCGCGCTAGAAAAATATAGTTTATTTATAGTCTATAACACGATTGTAGTTTCTAGCGGATTTGAACATCACTAGTTGTAGACACTGGGTGCAGGGGTGCCATGGTGCCAGAATATGCTACTATTATTCTAAGTAGTTTTAAAATTCGGATAATCGTCATGGTGATACCAAAAACCTGTGAGAGAAAGGCCTTTTTAAGTGAACTCTTTCAATTCAGGTGCTCGGCTCAGGATCATCACGTATCATAACAATATCCGCGTCAGCCCAGAGCCGTCGTTGGACGTCGGATCTGGTGAAGGTGTTGAAAGCGCAACCGGGGCGTACAGTGCAGTTGCACGATATCGCCCAACTGTACCAGGCGACGTCGGGCCGTCCGTTCTCTCCCGTCGACTACGGCGTGTGCACGCTCACGGAGTTGATGCAACGCATCAACCCTCAGGCCGTGACTGTCGCAGCTGACGGAACTATATCGTTGCCGCGCCGCACTCCCACGCCTGAAGAGAGGGCTCGCACTCGACAGTTTGCTATGCAGGTAAAAAAATATCTTCATCTCACTATCACCATTATTTCAACTCGATTTTCATCCGGATATTACTAAGCTTCATAAGGGATTGCCAAATACGTCATGGTTAGTGGATTGATGTTTGCAGTACTTAGGTATGAATGATATAGGCGTCTTGTAATGTTGTTGCTTCTGACATTGAAGTAATCCCTTAGTTGTGAATATAATTTACTCACGGATAAGGCGACTGCCAGACTAAAATTGTCAGGGAAAAGTACTGAAAGTGTTATAAAATATTTAGAACCATATTTATTTCGGGCGAAGATTCACCGAAACAAACATGTTTTTAAATTATTTTACTTTAGCTCCGTGGCTACATTGATAGATTTTTGACAAATATTGGTGTCGTCATGTATCTCGTCAAAGCGTATAACTTATATCGAGATGACACAAATATTCGCCAAATAGCTGTCAGTATGGTCCTGGAGCGAGCGTAACGTTGCTACTAGGCCGTGGAACTGCTCCGTCACACGCCCAACCTCCGCATGGAGTTCTCTCGCTTCGTGCCGGCGTACCACGCGCACTTCGGGCGTCAGCTACGCGTGGCGCACTACGGCTGCGTGAAGCTGGCCGAGCTGTTCGAGCTGGTGCCGTGCCGCGTGGCCGTGTGCGGCGAGGCAGGCGGCGAGCGCAGCGTGCGCCTGAGCCTGCGCGCCGCGCGCGCCGAGCTCGCGCGGCGCCTGCGCGCTCTGCCGCGCGTGTCGCTGCTGGACCTGCCCGCGCACTACGCGCACCACTACGGCGCGCCGCCGCAGGTACGTCGCGACCTATAGTGGCACCGGTGGCATGATAGTCGACTGATCTTACCTCAAAATATACATAGGGTAGATTTGGGCAGTAGCTCCGGAAGTTATCGGTAATTGATCTCTAATAACCTCTGGCTTTATTATGTCTTAGGGAAGGCTGTCTATCCTGTATAGTAGTGAACTCGTGTAGGCAAGGTAAAGACCTACAATATTAATCGCACAGGAAGTGTTTGGCAAACTCATAGGTAGCCGCAGTAGGACATTATCATTGTTTCATATTTCAGTATTTCCATGTCGGCAAACTTATCGTCCTTCATCCGTGTGCAGCGATTTAGAATGTATGAAATTTCACTTAAACAAAACTTGTAGCCCGACATGCTGGACGCGGAATCATTGGAAGGTCTAGTGTACGCCGCGGGCGGCTGCGTAGAGAACAACTCGGTGGTCGCGCCGGGCGGGTCGCCCGCGTGGGCCGCGTCGCTGCTGTGCGCCTGCGCCGTGCTGTGCGGCGACCGCAGCGTGGCGCGCGGCTCCACGCTGGAGTACTTCACGGCGGCGTACCGGCGCGTGCGCGGCGCGGCGCCCGAGCTGGCGCGCCTGGCCGCGGCCGGCGTGCTGCGGCCCGGCGCGCGCGTGGCGCTGGCGCCCGCCTGGCGCGCCGTGTGGCGCCTGGCGCAGCTGCTGGCCGACCGCGCCGCGCCCGCCTCGTCGGAGGAGCTCTTCCTGGAATACGCCAGACGATTTGAGCCCGTCTTTCCCGGAGATGATCCTGGTGAGCAGTGCTATGGTTCTTTTAACTTTGCCTTTCAATAAGGCGATTTAAACTTGGGAGTTTTTAGACATAAACTTCATGATTCAACATTTGTGAAAAAAAAAATTGTGCTTCGATTAAAAATTCACATCGTATACGTCTAGATAAATGATCAATAATGTCAAGTCTGTCTAATAGGTGCAGAGGGCGTAGCGGACTTCCTCCGCCAGTACACGGAGATATTCTCGGAGTCGGGCAGCGGGCGCTGGGCGCTGTGCGCGGGCGTGGCCGTGCCGCGCTGTCGCGAGCTGGCGGAGCTGGCGCCCGGCCCGGCCAGCGAGGACTACTCCGTGCACGACACACCGCCGGGGCAGAAGGTACCGTCGCACTTACAGCTCATTTCTTTGTAACTTTAGCAACATTTTAGTCAATTATAAAAAATATAAGAATTCGTTTAATTCAGACTAATGTCCATATTTTGTTAGTACTTATAAAATTAAAACTAATGTTATAAATGCGAAAGTGAATTTTACGCTTTCAAGCTAAAACGACTGAACGGATTTGGATAAAATTTGGCACAGGTTAAGGTCTACCTTGACCAGGAAAAGGACATAGGCTATTTTTTATCGACATACCACGCAGGCGGAAGCTAGTAGTTAATATTTTGCTTGCCACCTTTGAATGTGGTATTGATAACCATACATAAAAGCGCCCATCAATTGTTTAGTTTTGCCAAATCAGTGTAAGCATGATTTGTTTCAGGGCTCCCGTGTATTCGATTCGCCAAAGACCAATATATGGTGTTCCCCACCGGCTAGCGCATTGCCGACACCAACGGCTTTGCTCAACCACGAGAACCGACGTAAGAATCATTATTTTATTTATAAAAATACAGCTAAGATATTGATGCTCTTTTCTGAAATGATATGTAAATGTTTCGTTGTTTGTTTGCCAGGTCGTATCCGCTTGGCGGCGCACTTCGACGGTTCCTAGTCCCACCGCGTCGTATAAGAAGATGCATTCCTTTATATTTTTGATGTAGGTTAGTATTACTCGTGTTCCAAACGCGGCACCTGAAACTTGGAGTGATGTGAATCAGGGTCGCAACGAATTTTAACTACTAGACTTATGTAAGTGTCCAATAAATTGTGATGTCTGTAACAATAATATTTTAGATGTTTATATTTTTATGTGTTTATTTAGTATAAGAAATCTAATGGTGCATTCGTCAAATGTTTAAAGTGCCGATTTAAAACTAATGTCCCACGTCTTGTACAATGTAAAGGTAAGTCTTAAGAATCATCTTGACCGAAAACTTCTTTAATTATTTCTTAGTGTATGAATCCTAACAATGTTTTATTTTAATTGACTAACGCTATTTTTATATGTTTCCAACTGAGTCAGTTTCGTGGTGTGTTGTTTTAGTCTTTCCAAGTTACTTGATGAACTATTTATAGAATTGTTTAGAACTTGTCAACAGTTTAACTGAGTAACTCTAATCAATTTTATTTATATTTTATTTTAACTTTTGACATTTTATATATTATTTTTCTTAGTTTTTTATTTCCGTGGCTCTTCTTGTAACAAAGGACTGAACAAGCTTCAAATGATACTTTAAGGTACTAATAAGTTTATTAAAGATCCACAGTATATTATCTACGTAATAATTTGTAAGTAGATAATGTTACTGCCATTGATACGAATAAAACAATAATAAACACTAAATGTACATATCATTGATTTGAGGCTCAAAATATGTTAAGAATAGTTGCTAAGTTTTATTAATAAACATCTCGAGCACTTGTAACATTTTTCGGATGCCCACACAAAGTACAATGATCATACAATATGTTGATTGTCCTAGAGTTTTATCTTCTATAATATATTTCGGCCACAAATCTATTTGCATGTATCTTGCTTGTATATTGTTTCAAAATATTGTCATAAAGTTATTGTACAGACGAATTTTAATTTCTCGTTCGTAGGAGTATCACATTCGAATTTATGTAATTTTAGATAACATTTACATTCATGGTAAGGTCCTACGATGAATTACGTAATTATATACGCCAGTTAATTGTTGAATCTCACTGTTGCGAACTGGCCTTAATGACGTGTCAATTAGTAACGTGCAAAGGTTTTATAAGAGTATTCGATGAATGTAGATGTAGGTGATATTATTGCTTTGATAGAATATGCTCGTGCCTAAAGTGCGATGATGCTTTAATTTATGACAGTCGATTGTTTTTCTAAAATTAAATTTCTTAGTTCCACATCCACCGCAGAAAGACGCTGATATAAGTTCCATTTACGGTAGTACAATCAAACTGATTAGTTATAATAAATTGGAAACAGCATTACAGAATTTGCTGGCTAAGCATTTATTGGCTTGTTTGCACATTCATATTGTACAATACGGCCGATATAATTTGGCAGTTCCGAACTTCGCGCAGAGGGCTGCATAGTAACGACATTAGGAACCAAATGGTGACATGAGGCGAGTGTGAGTGAGAGAACATGCGCGAAAGTTCGCAGAGCCTATGTTCAGACCTGCCAAGTTATGTCGGCCGTATTGTAAATGATTAAAGCTTCTAACCTCTAACGAGTTAAGCTGAGTTATAGTTGATGCCAAAGCACTAGTTTAAACTAAATTATTATTGGGCTAAATTGGCCTGCACTGAATACTATAATAATGTGCTAAAATAAACAAAAAAACGCCATTAGTTAGAGTAAATAATTTTGCGAATGGGAACTAATTCCTTTTGTCTTTCTAACATCCCTAACAGATGTTTCATGGTTTTTATTGTACCTTTTTTATTATTTTTATAGATCTAAAAGAAATCTAACGAGGTTGGTCTGTCTGACATATGTTTTAAACGACAGCTAACCTACAATAGGAGTTAGTGATATTTTATTTAGTCAATATGTTTTGAATTAATAAATAAATAGTATTATCAGATTTATTTAAATACATATTGGAAGTGATAAGCTAATGATAAAAAATTGTAAATACATAATTTGTGATTTAAGTCTGTATTCTAAGGCATTACCACTGTGATACTTCTGTACCATTGAATGCCATCATTTGGTTTCAACTCAATAATGTATTATGTAATCACAAATATTTTCTAGTGCTTGCAGTTTTTTTGTTATCATAAGTCGACTACATATTTTCGTAGGTATGTATCGTAGTGTACATAATATTACATTGATTACTATATTGGTACAAAGTTTGAACATTTTAGTAATAACATATTATACACTCGATAATGTGGAACTACGATATTTAATTGTGAAATAATTATTTACAGATAATTGGATTTATATATTTTATGTAAGCAGGATCTTGCATATTTGAAGTATATTTTTTCAATGCAATTAATTTTACATTTGTTACACTGCCAGTCCGCATTTACATCAGTATTGGCCATCAGATCTATGTATGAAAAAGAGATATTTTAAGTAAGATTTATATCTATTATTTAATGACCATTTTGATTGTCATAGGAGTTCTGATTGAATGCGATGACGTTCACATAAGGCCAGAATACTGTCCATCGTAAAAATGTTACTTAAGGTTTATAAATTAATTACCAAGTTCTCTAAGACTGTAGTGAAGATACATTTAAGTACTTTATAAGCTGTTGTTTTATTTTCTGACCAATAACTATGTATTTTGTAACAGTAAGATAGAATTTAAGTATGCATTCGAAGTTCATTACGGGAAGATGTAACATTTAATATTGTTTTTCCTACATCTTCGTAATTCTGTGATTATTTGTTATAGTTTTAACTAGTGAATCGATGTATTTGAATTAGGGTCGTTTCAGTATTGCATGTATGGAATGTGTCGGAAAATAAATGTTATTTTTTCAATAATAAATTGTAATTTTTTATTCTCAACAAACACACTCCAACTCAAGAAATTGATTTATAAACACTCTGGATGATACATAACATAGAGATCAAAGTTCTCTGCTGACACAGGCCCGTTTCCAATAATACTAAAGTGACACCAGTAATTAGGCATTACATTTTGTTATTGATCTTCGATATTATGTTATTGCACTGTTGTTGTATTTTCAATCCTCGGCGCTGAGGAGAGGGTTGTAAATGCGCGCTTTTATTCAGGCATTACATTGTCGTCAGTGATAATGAAAACGGGCAATAGACTGCGGCAGAAATCGGTCTTATTACCCGCAACTGGGTGAATAGATATGATAGTGATATAGACTGACAACTTGCACGAGGAAAGGATGATTACCAGATAGAATAACAAAACAGAATAGATACACGGTCACCGGGCTGGCGCTTTATATACCACATAATGGCGGCGTCGTCGCGACGCCTGAGCGATTTTCTACATAGACATAAATGGTATGCTGCACGCACAACGGACATGCAACCAGCAAGATTAGGTAGGGATAGGGGTAGGCGCTGCAGCATCATACAGCAACGCGAGACAAGGTTCCCGGCTCGACGTAAACGAATGTCAAGTCATAAAGGGAAGTAGGGAACCATTCGCAACGACGTTTTACTCCTAGGTAGGATTTTCAATTTCTACTCAATGGAAACATTAATTAATTAATAGATTTTAATTAATTGTATTTATTTATTCAGAAGGGTTAACTTTAAGGTTTCTTTTGAAGGTGTCATTAATATAGAGGTGTTCTTTATCGCATTCTGGTTCGATTCCCGGATCAGGAAAGGGACTTTTCAAAAATGTATGTATGCATTTTTACTTTGAAAAAAAAAGCTGAAAGTTTCCATGGAGTATAAATTGGTAGCATCACTATTTTATTTATTTAATTAAACTAGGTACGCCAAGCTTATACAATATAAATGTAATAAGGTACATCCCGTCCGGGGCCGCGCTTCAACTTTTCATCCTAGAACCTCAGACCAAATAAAAAACCAAGACAGAGCTGTCAACAGTGACGTGAGGCCGGTTTTGTAAACATGTGTGCACATATTTTGATGTAGTTTGATCTTAAATCTGTATGTTTGAGCGTGGTGCAGTGGTGTAGTTTTGGCATGCTTCACTGTATTGTTCGCAGCGCTGTCTTGATTTTTTATTTGGTCTGAGTCTAGAATTGATTGGGCCTTAAATTAAACATTCAAACATTATAATTTACACTCTTTTTTATTGCAACAGCAAATAAAAACTACTTATTTAACATTAAAACAATATATTGCGTCAGTTACGTTCACTTCGTCAGATCAGAGAGGGGTCCGTGACGTTTCTCCCAGACCATGCGGTGCTTTTGCTTCATGTATGCTTTGCGAGCATCGGCATACGCTCCTAGATCACCATCTGAAATATAGCAAGTTGCCAGGTTCACAAAATAATGTTCTTCTTTAATACTGTGTTAATTGCACTAATCTGCCCAGTATGTTGCTGCCAGAAAGGAATTTGATGTAAAATATTGGCCTTTTCATAATCATTATTAATTTATTCAAGCACAGAAATGTACAGAGGCAGACTTAATGCCTTAGGCATTTTCAACCAGTCAACCTTAGGGTGATGCAGAGACAAACAGTGGTAGGTGCAATTACGAAAAATTGAGGAATAAAAAATAATCATTTTCATTAGTGAGAAGACAACATTTTTTTTTTTTGTTATTACTAATATGGGATGAATTGGGCTGGAATGAATAATTAATTTCTATATCTCAAAAGATCAGAAAGTATCTATATAAACCCTGGCCTAGACTCGGAAACCTGAAATCAGAAAATTAGTTTAGGGTAAGAATAAATAGGTACCAGATAAACTTATGAGTAGCATATCTATGCAATGCCATGAAGATGAGTATAATAATAATAAATCAATTCAAAAATGGTCTTAAAAAAAATTTCTTACTGCTTAATAAAAAAACTGTTGCATGTCATAATCAAAACAATACTTACATTTGATAAACCAGGCCTCTTCAGACTCTTTGTAAGCATTCCAAAGAGGTTTACAGTGCTTTGCATGGTCAGGCTTTTCATAAATCATGCAGTCCTCATAACGGTTACGCAGGATACTAAGGATCTCAGAGTCCACAGCCCTGAAATGTGAATATTGGAAAATACACATTCGATCTTTATTCTCCTTCTTCTTAGGCTTCTCAAAAATAGTCCATTTTAAAAGTATCTGGTGAAAGTGTAAACAAACCCTGTTCAGGTTCAATTCTTATGCAATCACTCAATAAAGGGAATTATTAACACATTCATTTGCACACTAAGGACAGTTTCATATAATATCTCACAACTTTTTCCAACAATTATTGTTTGAATAATAATAATAATAAGAAATTGTAATTGAAATTTCATAAACGAAAATTGAGGTCTTATTAATCTCAATAGATGTTAAATAAAAAGAAATCTTATAAGTAGGTGATTTAAAATTAGAAGATTGGGTGTATATATTCAAATAATCAAATCAAGTACTCAACTTGAAGTCTCCCTACAAAATGCTGTACCAATTGTTTACATTTTTATCAAATACTTTTGGAACAGATCATACCTAGTTACAAAGAGGCATAATGATTGTTAATCATGATAATAATAGATTGTAACATAATTTCTTTTAACAGCACAATAATCCAACAATATTTATGTACAGATTGTAAGCTATTTATCCTAACAAGATAATTATCGATGAAATAGGATCTAACCTATCACGTTTGAATTGTGCGTTCGCTTCGAAATCGCAAACAACATCATCGTCGTAACACTGGTCGATGGTAGGCACGCGGCGGAACTTCTGGTGATACCACGGGTACTGCTTCTGATTCGGCACCACAACCTTCTCTGAAGTAAAATAACATCATTATTCGCTTAGGGACTTACATAACAATAAACCGATGTTAAGTATATAGGGTTATTTACCACGGAAAGCAGTTACTGGCGCATCGATTGTAGCGTAAAGTGCACTCATAAAAGCTCTAAAGACATTAGGGTCTTTTTGAGGACATTCGTCTTGCGGCATTATTTTGATTATAAAGAGACTTTGCGTCTAGAAGTGAATCAATTTAAAAGTTACGAATGGATGGCCGAATTTTCGTTTTACTATTTTACAATTGACAGTGACAGAACTGACAGTGACAGCGCAGACAGAACGGTCAGTTTGACAGTTTGCACTGGCGAAACCTTCACAACAAAACATGTTGAAGTCTCTTGTTCCTGTCAAAAATTGTATGGAAAATTAAAAGAAAATAGAGATTTTAACATGCGAGTGCAAACGCACAGTTAGAATACTGTGTTCCTATAGGTAGTGTCGGAGTGTCGAAAAATGCATTTTATTTATTCTTTATTTTTCTCTTTTTTATTTTACAGTGATAGTTTCATACAAGTTACTTTGTATAAAAGTGTTGCTATATCTAAATATTATTGTATGAAAACATATTCTTCATTCAGAAACGAGACGTTTCAACATGGACGCAGCTCCGCTCCAGCGCTAATGATTTATAGCTAAATGGTCCATTTAGACAGGGCCAATCCCCGATACAATACATTAAGCCAATCCAATGAGCCAGTCCAATGAAAAATGCAAAATTCATGTCATTCAATTACCTACACATGTACGCCACCCGATCGAGTAGGCCAGTTCAGTCAGATCAGGTTCAAAATAATAAAAAAAATGCGTCTGGCTACTGGAATGGCTAACTGGCTCGGAAAGGAACACGCGGTCACACGAGGCCAATCCACTGCGAGAGTGGCGGATTAATGGCGCCGGCAAATTTGAAATCGTTCAATTACAATGGACTGAATTCATCAATGAATTCATGCTATTATTGGATTGGCTTAGTGGATTGTGCCCGTCAACTATCACCATCGCTCTATTAGGTGGCTAACACGTTTTGTTTGCCCGGAGAAGTTTTATAGGCGTTCATCATAAAAACTCATTTATAAATCAAAGTATTCGTTATTACTAATTTCGAAAATACTTAATAGTTTTTAGAATTTTTGTCTGTTTGTCTGAATGTATGTTCCGGCATCACGCAAATTCTACACGATGGATTCTGTTCAAAATTTGCAAAGATATTCCGATTTAATATCACACTATTTGCTATGATGGGGAATGAGTATCCATTGAGTTTGTATCTTGTCTCAACTTTTTGAGAATAATTGAAAAATAATTACCTACAGTCAGCAGCAAAATGGGCAATTGTCAGAAAAAAAAAACCAATACTTATATCCTGTTGCGGAGATCTGAGGTTTGAGTAGGTACCCTACCTACTAGAAGAGTCAGAAATCGCAAAAATACTTTTCCCACACATTCCGTGGGAAATGAGACTACAACTTAGGTAGGTACGCTTTATAGGGTAGTACATCAGTAGGGTTTCGTACATCAAGAGAAAAAAATGTAACCCTTTTCAGACAGTTTTTCTCAGGAACGCGTGGAGGTATCGAGATAACATTAATATTATTTATTTATTTATTAAAGTTTGAGTTTGAGCTCAAACTCAAAGCAAATGGTTTAATTGAAATAAATTTAAATTAAACCATTTACAGGCACTTTTGAATAGTCAAGGAGTCGGTCAGTCAGAAATAGGAAGCTAGTTGCCCATTCCAAAGCGTAGTAGGTAAACCATGGCCACTATTTTAAATAAAAATAAAATATACAAAGAATTGGTTACATAATTCATTTTGAAATTATACATGTGAGAACAATGTAGAAAGCACGTTAAAAGTGTCCGCAATTATAAAGTAAAAACAAAAAAAACAATTCAAAAATTAAAATGAGCCATGGCAGCTAAGAGATGACCAGTCACAACTGACGGCGCCCGTTCATGACGCATGGATCAGCACCATTCAGCTCAACCATTTTGAAGGGAGATAAATGATCCAACACACGCGCCACCATCTGCGAGACATCTGAGTGAGCATGACATATTCCCAGCCGCCGAGGCACATGAAAGACATATTACCCGGTAAATGAACTCAAACTCAAACTCAAAGCATTTATTTCAATTAAACCATTTACAGGCACTTTTGAATTGTCAAAGAGTTGGTCAGTTAGAGAGTTGAAGCTAGTTGCCCATTCCAAAACGTAGATCTCTATGGAGAAGAACGGGCTAGAAACTCCAAGGACACTCTTTTAAAAATGGATATAGATATTACAAAATCCTGGGTACAGTATTCTTGTTGCTTCTATATGTGAGAACAATGTAAAACAAAAAAGAATCAAAAGTAATTAAAAATTTAAGATTAAAAATAAGCTCTGGCAAATAAGAGGTGACCAGTCTCAACTGACGGCGCCCGTTCGCGAACATGACATGTGGATCAGCACCATCCAGCTCAACCATTTTGTAGGGAACCGAATGATCCAACACACGTGCCACCATCAGCGAGACATTTAAGTGAGCATGACATACTCTCATCTGCCATGCTATTTCAAGTCAAAATACATCTTAACATATTGAACGGCTCCATGGTACTCACATTTACAAAATTGAAAAAATGAAATTTTATCTAGTGAGCCAAGTGCCTGTGGAGTAGGACCAGCGTTAAGCCAAGCATTTTTATCTACGATATAATCATCCACCTTATAATATGCTTGTCTACATAGTGTGCGTTTAATGCATGTTTAAAATTTCTTGTCATTTAGTTGAAGAATATCGAGTGGAATTTTATTATAAAATTTTACACAGTACCCCATAAAAGAAGTATGTACTTTAGACAATCTGAAACGTGGTTGATCTAATTTGTTCCTATTCCTAGTGTTAAAATTATGCCTGTCACTTATTTTACTAAAAAGATGTAGATTTTTCCGAACGTACATAATGTTTTCATATATATATATAGACAAGGTACCGTCATGATGTTAATTTTTTTAAACAGTTCCCTTAGAATTTCGCGTCTGCGGATGTTGTAGATGGCTCGGATAGCTCTCTTTTGCAGAATAAAGATAGAATCAATATCTGCAGCCCGTCCCCACAGCAAAATACCGTAAGACATGATGCTATGTTAGCTCTATAGTACATAGTACTACATAGTGTGCGTTTTATACAAGTTTTGAATTTCGTCTCATTCAGTTGAAGTATGTGGGGAGGAATTTTATTATAACATTTTAAACAGTACCCCATGAAAGATGAGTCTACTATAGCCAGTCTGAAACCTGGTTGAACTAATAGGTCCCTATTTCTAGTACAATAATTATATCTATCACCTCTTTTACTAAAAATATGTATATATATATGTTTTCATAAATATATTGACAAGGTACCGTCATGATGTAAATGCTCCAAGTCCCAATATACTTACTAAGTAATACTAAACACATTTTCAGTTACAAACTTACATTTTCAGTTGGAGAATTGACCGTGACATAAAGGTTTCAACTAGAAAATAAAGTTTCTTCTTGGGATTTATCCCAAGAAAAAACTTACGTACCGGCGCCACACCGGTACGTGTGGACCATAGAAATAAAAACTCTTATACCAATGGTGTGAACAGATCCAGAGTAAGAACCTATTCTCAAAGAACGCCTGGAAAAAAATATCATGGATAGAGATCATTTCTCTTAGCTCGAGAGTTAAGATAAGCGCATTTATTGCATTAGGGTATTCTGTAACGGTAGATTTAAGTAGATAAATAAATACCTAAATAAAGTTTAACAAATACCTAACTATTCGTACCCACTTATATAGGTAGGTACCAGAATATTAGCTCGTACCTATACAGTTCGCATAAAACTTTATGAGCTCTCTGAAGTTCCATGCGAGGTGCCTAAAAAGTATCATCATTTCAGCCGAAAAATGTCCACTGCTGGACATAGGCCTCCCCCAAGCACCGCCACTTCGACCAGTTCTGTGCTTCTCGCATCCAGCGGATTCCTGCGGCCTTCACGGTCATCGGTCCACCACGCTACGTAAAAAGTATATTAATAGCTAATTATTTTTGTGATGTACAAATCCATGCTGTAGGTGATAGGTACACACGGCTACACATCAAGCTATAAATTACCAGGTTATACTGATCTCGCATTGCATAGGATTTCCGTAAAATGCGAGGTCAGCTTATAATGGAAATGTATAGCTTGATGTGTCGGCTACATATCAAGCCATACATTTCCAATAAGCTAGTACAAAAATGTTATTTTATGTTATTAATTAGCTATTGAATAAACAACTTCCGAGAGCTCAGGCCTACTTACTGTAAGTATACCTAGGTACCAAAGTACGCTGATAGGTATATACGGTACGAATAACTTGCTAAAAGATGATGTATCATTATTTTGTTCCCAATACTTATTGAAGTATTTGGAAGTTTTTTTCTGCCTGGGCACTGTTACAATGTTGCGATCAACTTTTGCCAGAAACGATTACCAAGCGAGCCTATAGTAAAATTGGCATTCAGAGGTGGGCCATGCTATATAGACAGATCAGGCATAGAATAAAAACGTTCTATGGTTCAGGTGTCGCAGTTACTATCGAACAACAAGTAACTAGCTGCGCCCGATCGCGTGGGAATATCGGGATCAAGAGTATCCTATGTCCTATTCCAGATCATGGTCTACCCATGTGCCAAATTTCATCGAAATCCTTTCAGCTGTTTTAGCGTGAAAGCGTAACAAACAAATAAACACCCAAACAAAAAAACTCACTTTCGCATTTAAGTATAATATTATAATTTATGATTCTTCCACTTTAAAAATGTATCCACTGATTCTGATCTTGTTGTTGATCAGTCTCGGGAAACCACCCCATCTGCCGTGTAGTTACAACGAGCGGTTTTTAGTTGCGGTTAGACACTGCAGTCAGCTGTCGATACTCGATTTGCTTCGGCCTGTAAACCGGTACAGGAAACCACGTAATGTAACTAGTTTACGGTACCTAGGTATATTGTATTGTGTTGAACGGATAACCGCTACAGGAGAACCGTCCGTGTATCAAGAGCGTAGTCACGACCAACTTCCCCATCAACCACCAATATGAAGGATAGGTACTCAAGGATCCTGTTTTAATTTCAGACATAGCCACCTATACCCATTCTGTAATAGATTTAGTAGATTCATTGACTTTAGTTTCATAATAGGTGCGGTTTTAAACATAATACGGTACGGTCAGTTAAGAGTTACGCTTGCTGCGGTCGGTTTGTGTCAAGACCTTCTGTACCTCGGAAAGTACGTTCTGCCGTTGTTCCTGGCTGTCATAAGTAGATCTTCGACATTCGTTACGGGTAGTCAGAAGCCCAAAAGTCTGACAACCAGTCTTACCAAATTGTTATGTATTTAACTATTTAATAATTTATTTTTGGAGGAGGCACAAGCCAGTTACTGGGTAACAAGATGGGGTATCTTGTTACCCAGTAACTGGCTTGTGGCTCCTCCAAAAATAAATTATTAAATAGTTAAATACATAACATATAAGTTAAAATAATGGACCCAATATTACTTCCCTGAGGGACACAAAACCTGCAGTCTTTTATTGTGTCTCTCTTGCCCTTGACATTATGATGATCCGCAAGAAACAGGCCATCACTATAATTTCTCTCTGGTTGCCCAGTGATAACCAAACTAATAGTTATGAATGCGAATGCCTTTTTGTTTTTTCCGTGGGGAAATCTTCACGGATACTCTCCGTCTGGGAAGAAGAGAGGGTATGTCGGACTCCTACCACCTAAAACCCCACTGTTCCTTCTTCTAACTTCAGTGAGGGCCCAGAAGATATTTTGTACATTCGCCGCACCCCCGAATATAGATAGACCATGACCTGGGTTAGGACATAGTATACTTTTTATTCCGGTAGTATGTACCGGAGGAATAACTTCCAACTTCCACGCGGATTAGATTTATCTAACTTTTGAGTAAGGGTAAGGAGAAATATTCAGAGTTGAGCCTATGCCTACCTTCAGTAATACGAGAGGCACCAAACGAAGAAGAAGAACTCTTGAATACTATTAACAGGAAAGTGTGCCTCGCGGCTGCGCCAAATCACACTTCGATGAGAAGTCCGTACTGCGCACCCCCTTTTCTTTGGGCAAAAATGCCAGACACCTGGTGCCTGAGGTTGGTTTTCAACTGGACCTGAAGTGTCGGAGGTGACGGATCTAAATCAGTTTTATACTACAATGCGTGAGTTTCTCAGATTCTGTTTACCTACCCAAAGAAAACGGGGTGCATCGTATGGACTTCTCATGGTAGTGAAAGCAAAACTACACGCATAAACAGGCTTATCAAAAGCATATATTGAATAGCCATATTGAAAGTTGTAACTTTTGATATCACTATGATATTACCAGTTGGTATAGGTTTTCTTAATAAATAATGTTATTGTTCGTGCGAAGACTTCGACTGTTCCCACAACAATATAAATAATAAACATAATATGTGACTTACTAGAAGCCTCACATAGCCGGTGTCAAAAATAGCCCCATTGTATCTCAAATTGATGGCTGAACAACCTTAATATTATTCTTTTATCGTCATCTAAACTATTTCTACCTTACAACTCATCCCAACAAAGGATTGTTCTATAACTGTAACAGAGATATATCTTCCTGTTTCTTTACCGTCGAATCAGGACGATGTGAAGTCACTATATGGCCAAAAATGGCTTTCCGATACTATTTCGTCATGTTCTGTACCGGAAATTCCTCCACGCATCGCATCTGATGTGAGGGTGCATTCGACAGCTGATAGGCCTAATACGATCTCGTTGTATAGCTAGACTCTTTACATTGAGCGTCAATTCATTGAACGAAGGGCGGGGGCGCGCATGCGTAACTGATACCTACCAATTCGGGTTGCTATTCACCACAACGAACGAAGTTGTGGTGGAAAATGTTACTTTTTTTATCATGTATTGCATGAGAAATATTTATCATGTCTTGTGGTAGCCTCAGTTCCATTCAAAATTTTAGTTTAGCTGTAAGAACCACCGATTCAAATTTTCAGCAATCTGAAAGCTCTGTATGCTATTTCATTATTTTTATTAGATTTAGATTTAAATGTGAACGTTGTTGTGGAAATGTGGTTGTTTGAACAAGTGTGAATTATTGTGTTGAACTTTTCAAGGGTACAGAAAGCTTTTCTGGAGCTTGCAACCCGTTTGAGAGGAGTCCTGTCAGTCTACCATTACGTTAGTGTGGGAAGGCGTCGTGTTGTGTTTTGACGCGACACGCGGTAGCAGAGCGCGGCGGTATGGCGCTGCGGCGCTGGTGATTCAGTCGTGTGGCGCGCGCGTTAGCGGCCACTGTTCTCCCAGTGCTCATGCGAGTGCAGTGTCGACGCGATGAAGTGGCGCGCGGCGCCTTCCCGCGCCAAAGAGCGCGCCAATATCAGTTTCTTCATCTTCATCATGTTCTTTGCGGTGTTTGGTGTCATAATCCTCACTGAACTGCTGCCCCTGGAACGGCCAAATGAGCCCACGAGATCGCGTAATGAACATCTGCAGGTTAGGAACCCTGTATTAATTTCTCTCATATGATTCTGACTGTAGCATAATGTCATTCAAAAATTGATAGAAGTAGCTAGATCATGGACTGGAGACATAATATTCATGATAATAGGTTAAAAATTGTGTTTGGTCCAAATAATATGGAAAATATTGTAGGTAATTGTAGACAACACAGTTGTTTGCAACATAAAGCGGTTGCTGAAGTTAAAAATAAACTGTTCATAGTGTGGGTATATCTTATTAGAAATGTACGAATCTTTCGAATTATAATTAGTGCTCAAAAGAACAAGACAGTAAGATAATGAGCACAGGAAACCATGGTTAAATAGTTTTAGAGCAACATTTAGACATATCAAAAATATAAATTGTTAAGATGCGGCGATGACTGAAGAGATCTACATGAGCTCAACACGCATTTGAAGGGGAACATTCTATAGTTTTGCTGTGAACCCGCCTGACTTATGAATGGTGAAGCTCATGGTCCAATTATTAGCAACAGTGTGAAAACGGTAAGCTTTGAGCTTTGTTTGATAACACATTCCTTACGTAGGCTTTGTTTTGATTGGGAGCTGAGCAAATATTTACGTCAGCGAATTTATTGTAAGTGTTCCATATCCAGTGGGATTCGGAATTGGAGTTGAGGGTCTTTGCTCGTGTTTGATCACAGTAGGTACATGTAAGCTCTACAGGTATTATATGAATTTGTTGCAGTGTTTAGATATTTATTGCTGGCATGATGTTTATTTTCAAAACGGGTTGGATTATGAATATTTTCGGTGTAATTCGTATTCATCAATTCAACCATGTTGGCTTTGAGTGGCGTTGCTTGTTTGCTGCTGTCTGACATCCGGCTTTTTTTTCGTTAAGCTGAATCGCGTCAAGCTTTCACAAACATTACCAAATGTACTTATTCTACTTCGTCATCAAACCTTTTCAGCCCACGTATTATTGTGTATTTTGAATACTAATGCTGTAAGTATCTATATAAGATTTTTGGCTGCATCTACAGTAAAGGGAATTATTTAGGAAACTTTGCATTTTAAACTTCCGATACTTCCTGCTACCTTTTGCGACAACTAACGAAGAGCTAATTTGAAGAACGTAGAAGAAAAAGAAGAATCATTATTCTTTGCTTGGAAACAAAAGGATATATGAAAGGATATATGGATGGATATGAAACATATTTTAACATACTAATAATTTATAAAAAATAAAATAAAGTTTATTTGGAACAACTTAGGTTTCCAATTTATAAAGGAAAACGAAGATAGACACAAAAGTTAAATACTGTGGCGCAGCTATCAATGCCCAACACAAAAAACATACTATAGGGTATATAACTTCAAAACTCCGCAATCGATTTTGATGCAGTTTTCACCATCATTTCGAGAATGTATTTCGGAAGGTTTATGTGTATAATACATTAATACTTAACTTAAATACAATAAAGTTGGGGGAGGCCTTTGCCCTGAAGTGGGACAGCATAGGCTAAGTAAAAAAAAAGAACGATGTTTTGTCAAGTCATGCAAAGCAGGGGAATATAATAATATATTTATTAACCATAGCAGTCCATTGTTGGACAAAAATATGCGACTATCGAGGAGGGAATCGTAGGGCATGATGCTCCTACCTACTTAAAAAGCATGTTTGTGACCGTAGAACCGGTTTTTGCGAACGTGTGACCCTGACGTTGTCCACAAGCCTGGAACAAGTATTTGATGTTGCATAAATTATTTTTATTTTTCATTTTAAAATTTCGGTGATGGTGGTCAAGCCAGTCCTCATTGGATTTTAAACCTATCTGATTGCAATTTCTCGATCATATCCAATCAAAAATTTTACGGTAATCAGATCGGATCAGTGTTTACAGCTCCAGCTCTGCTATTTTACTACAGACGTCCTCTTCACTAACGATATTATTTTCGTAAAATGCTTCAAGCAGTGTAGGAGGAACTAGGTCATCACAGTTATCATTACAAATTATAAATGACAAAATTGTCGCTTATGTAAAATTGCAAAGATAAGTTGACCAAGTGACCAACGGGTTCACGCAATACAAGTACCTATTATTTCATAGATTTTGATTTTATTGGTTACAAGAAAGGAAGAGAATGTTCTTTCAAGTTGAATATATGTTGTTCGAAGCTGTCTATGCTTGTTCTATATACTACTGTTATTCTTACTTTACCTAACCAGAAGCTGCTTTGTTCATAGAAGCTGGTGTTAGTGGAAGATCTATATGAATTTATGTAATGACAGTACCCTCCCAATCACTGGAACGTATATTAGCACATTCTTAGTCCTATGTTTTGGGGGTCCAACTAGGAATTGTTACTTATTCTTCTGAGATTACGATGACGATATAATTATAGCATGTTCTAGATCGCACATGTTGTTTTTTTAAATCGCCATGTTGCCATGTTTCATTAATTATCTGTGAAGTTCAGACAGGTTTTATGGGTAAAGTTCTTTTTCATGGAGCAAAGCTTGGAAATCACTAGGAAACTAAAACTACCACTTTACAAGCCAGCTCCAGGTTTCCTGAAGCAGGCTTGTAAAATAATAGTTTTAGTTGTTGTAGAGTAATAGTTTGGTCAACTTCAGTACGACTAATGTCTGTTTTTTAATCTCGTAGACTGATTTAACATTTCA
Organism: Lithophane ornitopus; assembly: GCA_948473465.1. Lineage (NCBI taxonomy): Eukaryota > Metazoa > Arthropoda > Insecta > Lepidoptera > Noctuidae > Lithophane > Lithophane ornitopus. The sequence continues at coordinate 10,074,881 of OX419622.1, read as the reverse complement.
CGTGAGTATTCTTTGTTTTTTCCAAATTGGAGTTTGACATTTGCAACTGTTAAATTAGTCTACGAGATTAAAAAACAGACTTTAGTTAGGCTAATGTGTTCCAGCCCTGTTTCCTACAAAGAAAGCTTTTTCCATTCACGCTACACGAACACAAGTGTAGCTACTTCCATCTCAGTACTCATTAGTAAGGGGAATTCATTAAGATGGTTTTTATCTTCTTTTTGCGTTTCAATTTGTTAAAAAGCATCCTTTCTAATACCGTTTACTATGCATTTGTTAGTTGTGTGTCGTTAATCCAGTCAGTTGTCAAGGTATTTTCTGCTCTGGCTGTAGCCTCGGATTAAAGTACCATAATTTGCCAATTTCGTAGAGATTCTCATAACAAAATTCTACAGATTGTAGTAGAATTGTCAGTCCGAAGTTTATCATTAATATGATGAATATTAATATGAAGTTAATGAAAATCTATTATTCTACAGCATATGTAGTTTGTTGAACACCTGTTGCCAGGCACATAAGCTAGTCAGGATGTGTAGTGCGTAGGGAGGATCCTAAGTGAATTTTCTACGTTGATCGAATTTTCAATGTCCACGTACGGTCCGCTCCATTTTCGACCGAACGGCAAATGCAATTTGGGACTTATAAATTGCGTTGTGTACCTATTAAGTGTTTGATACACAAACTGAAAGTAGTTGGGGCATTTATGTTATCAGACTTATCAGATCATTTAGTGATGCAAATATTATTTTTTAATTTGATGGTAGTGGGAAAACAACATGGTCGTTAGGTCTGAGTTAAGGTTCCTTCTAATCACTTAATATATGATAGACAACTGACTATGAGACTGAGGGAAGAGGGAGTGCACCTATGTCTGAGCACACCCTTGTGCATTATAATCTCCTCTCGCCGAAGGCTAGGGTCCGTTCAGTTTGGCTGTGGCCAGAAACAAGGTCTGGAGAAATTTGCTAACCAAAATCTGGCTTTCAAAATACACAATTTAAAAAAATATTTATTCCTTTATTGTGACAAATATCTTATGCTTTCTTTCCTTTTATTGCATCCTAGTGCAAACAAACCTGTGTTGCATACAATTAATATTGCGAACAGCTGCTTAACAGTTAGTCCGCGTTGAAATAATAATTGCTATCTCTATGCTGGATCCGTTATTGAAAGAGGTAGGTATTACAAATAGTAAAAATGATTTAATAACTAAAACGACTATACCATACTAGGTCGATTCTTCTGAAGAACCTATACCTACAGATCCTTCTGATCTGAACAAAATCGTTAGCGTGACTGCGAAGGCCGGAGTGATTAGGTACTACCAATTTGAAGCAAATCCTTAAAATAAAGATAAAAATTCTGAGGCTTGTCTGGGGACTGTTAATATTTCATGCGCACTTGGTACTAAATCACATGACACTTCACTTTTCGTCTATTGTTCTAATAGAGTCGAGTCGCGCTGTCGCGTTACGCCTGTCAGCGGGAGCCTTTTCAGTAGCTCATCTGCTACAAAACCGTATTCGCGCCTATGGCGGTTTTTATTTAGTCCTCTGGGGCTCAGTTCCTCATTATTACTAATAGAATACTGTTAGTATGTACTCCATAAAATTACAGATATAAATTTAGAAATTATACATAGTAAAAGTAGTGGTTCTTAGTTTTTTTTTTGTTTTTACTTATTTTTCAGTTACAAAATTATAGCTCCTTCTAGTAAACAAAATGCGAGTCGAGAAAACTAATTAACTTGTTAATGTTGCTGGGATGACACTAATTAGTTTGCCTGTTACTTACTGCAAAACAATATAGCGGAGGTCGATGAGTTCAGCAGATTTATGTGCACCTTCAACAGACACGGTGCGTTTTTGTGATACACGTTTTAGGCTTCTGTACCCAAAGTGTGTCAACAGACAGGCAGACAGGCTTTTGTAAGATAAAATATCCGTCTGCTCGAATGACAATAGACTCTTTTTAACCGACTTCTTCAAAAAGGAGGAGGTTCTCAATTCGTCAGTATGTTTTTTTTGTTTTTGGTACCCCGCCAATTATGAATTAATTTCGATGATTCTTTTTTTGTTGGTAGGTCAAGCTTCAGAGGTGGTCCCATAATTTTTTTATTAACTTTGCTTGCGTAGTTTTTGAGTTAGCTTCAATATTACGTATTTTTTAGGGTTCCGTACCCAAAGGGTAAAACGGTACTAAGGCTCCGCTGTCTGTCTGTCCGTCTGTCACCAAGCTGTATCTCATGAACCGTGATAGCTAGCCAGTTGAATTTTTTAAAAGATGATGTATATCTGTTGCCGCTATATCAACAAATACTAAAAAACAGAATAAAACAAACATTTAAGGGTATTTTAACGATATTGAAAACGGCAACACGTAGACGCTTGAAATATTCACAGAATATTTAGTTATATATTCACTTTAAAAATAAATAATTAAATTAAAATAAAACAAATATTTAAGGGGGGCTCCCATACAACAGACATGATTTTTTCACCATTTTATAGATAATGGTACGGAACCATTCTTGCGCGAGTCCGACTCGCACTTGGCTGGTGTTTTTCCCATTTAGTCTATGTAGACGATAATTATTTGACTCCGTCACTGTTATATAAATAGCAGGTAGTGGTATCCGAATTTGTGTGGGGTAGGTACCACAACTAAAAAGTGAAAAATAACGATATACTATGAATTACGAATACTTATCGATAGCGGTATATATGCAAGGCTAAGAATCAAACATTTATATTTGTGGATACGAGTGTAGAATCATGTGTTCGGGTTTTTCGCTGGTGAGTCGGTCGGTTATGTTTGAAGAATATTGGCCCTTGCGACCTTCGTATGGACATAGCATGACCGTTACGTATTGACTCGAAAGGTTGGGCAGAAGTGTATACTGTTTGCCGATGACCTCATTAGGGACAAGGGCCCCACCTTGTAATAGCCAATAATAAGCAGCAATTTTCATGATGATTGTTTACAGTATTATATTGAACTAGCGACCCGCCTCTGCTTCGCGCGGTTTTTACGACTTAACAAAATATCGACAATTATTTATTGTATGGGAGTTTAATGGTATACACATATCCCTTACGGAATAAATTCTCTAAACGATGGTGAAAACCGCATCAAAATCAGTTGCGTACTTTAGAATAACTACGCAGTCACAGAGACATAGGTACTCGAAAAGCGACTTTAATTTATATTAAGGATAGATTGAAATATAGGTATGTTTCGAGTTCGTGGAACTAATTTCTCGGGAGGTGGTCGACTTCAGTACGACTAAAAAGTCTGTTTTTTAATCTCTTTGACATTTCAAGTGATTGTTGTTGTGTTTTTTCAATTTGGAGTTTGACAATTGCACCTGTCAAATTGGTATATATGAGATTAAAAAACAGACTTTAGTGACTGCAACGCACAGTCATGAGCACTAATATTGTGTACATAGCAAAATTCGAAAGCGATGTTCTCGTGGAATATCGATTGCAACTTTGAGTTAAGACATATTTCATAATACCTAATATGGATTCCAAAATACTATGTTCGTAATAACCTCAGACCAAATAAAAAATCAAGACTGAGCGCTGTCAACAGTGACGTGAGGCCGGTTTCGTAAACATGTGTGCACATATTTTGGTGTAGTTTCATTGTAAAATGTTGTAAATGTGTATGCACAGAGCGGTGGTGTAGTTTTTGCATGCTTCACTGTAATTGTTCGCAGCGATCTGTCTTGGTTTTTTATTTGGTCTGAGGTAATAACAACATAAAATTACAATCACTAAAGTAAGTAAGAGAAAATCACTTTGTTCACTCTGAAATGACGCGCCCGACTGCCGCATTTTACGCTATATGCGGCGCGGGCGCCGCGGCGTGTATGTACAATACGTGTCAATTCAGAGTCGACAAGCTATATTTAAGTGTATAAATATGAGTGCTCGTGACTGTACCTACTCATGATTCAGCTTCATACTAATTATTGTGTACCGAAATATGAACGAATAGGTCTCGCATGTAGTAAATGCATCATTGTTTTATCAAAAAATAGGTATCTATCCAGACGAGAGAATAATCACTAATCAGACAGGCGCGATGCGACGGCGCGACGCGTTATGTATATATTGGCCTTGTGGTTCCCGGTATCGATAAACATAAACTCACGCCCTCTTCCTATGGGGGAAGGTAGAACCTACAGAACACAACCTGCTATAAATAGTCCTCCAAATAATTTTATGGACGATTAAGGAAAATAAGTGATTTACGGCATGGCAGAAATATTTTCTTTTGCCAGCTGAGTTCCATCCAATTCAATCTACCTAGCCTTTTCCCAAATATGTTGGGGTCGGCTTCCAGCCTAACCGGATGCAGCTGAATACCAGTATTTTACATGGAGCGACTGTCTATCTGACCTCCACAACCCAGTAACTGGGTAATACGATACCCCTTGGTTAGACTGGTTGTCAGACTTTCGGGCTTCTGACGACTCGTAACGACTGTCAAAGATCCACAAATGACAGCCGGGACCAAGGGCTTAACGTGCTTTCCGAGGCACGGAGGAGTCTCGATATGTCTGGTCACCCATCCACGGACCAACCCCGGCAAGCGTAGCTTAACCTGATGGATCGACCCGGGCGGCTGTTATTACTTAACCACGAGCTCCTCAAAGTTCCATCCAATTGTATTGTATTTTTTAGTATTTAAACCATAAATAGCAACGATTTAGCTGTAAACATGTGCAAACTGAACGATAGGATCGCGATGCTTCCCTCCACCATGACAGATGTGGCAACTTCATTTCCTATGCTATCTGATTATGTATGACTAACTTATACGTAGGCAAATGCAGAATTTATTAAATTACTCAAAAAAACTGGTCGTGAGCAAAATGGGGACTTAAATATCCATTTCCTCGAAGTGAACTTTATTCGTTGCTAGCTTTTTTCGAGGTTTCGCATCGGATGGACAAAATGAAACTGGAATAAATCTCGTTTCGTATTCTGTTTCGTTTTTGCGGGATACTACTCACGAAGTTTATTCGGAATCCCATAGAAATCGGTCAGTAAACTTTGTACGATTCAAATTGTTCTGCTTGCGAAAAAGTACAGGGTGGAAAGACTTCCAATTTCACTTCTCCCTAAGTTTTTGCAGTGGGACTTTTATGAATTAGACCGGCAGGTCGTTAATTCAGATTTTTTTTATCATATACATAACTTTACTTACTTAAACAGCCACGATTAAAATGGGTCTAAATTGTACCAGTTTATCTTTGGAAACCTCCTATAATAAATTTACTTCAATAAATTTATTATAGGCTCCTATAATAAATTTATTGAAATAAATAGGTTTATTGCTCATTTGCAGCTTTTATGTATATATAAATTCAGTTTTTTTGCCTTGGATTGGTCCTTCCGACTAGTTCCGACCCTAGCACAGACAGGATCTAAGATAGACTCTGTAGTCTCAACAAGCCAGACCACATACAAACTAGATTAAGAAATGTGAGACGGTCTGTGGTAACATAGGTGTCAAGGTACAAAAAATTGCCTGTAAAAAGTATTATAGTTTGGCACTATAATGCTTTAAGTACTTACAATAAAATCTCTTAATTTAATTGTTCATCTCTATATTTCTCGACAGCATGTAAAGCCAAGTCAGAGGCCCTTGGGCGGCTTTAAAACTCTGACACCTGGTTAGTCACTAACGACACGAAAAGAAGAAGAGAAGAATTGTTCATGTTTCCTGTGGGTCTAAAACGGTGACATTAGCAATTCCTCTAAAAGCATTTCATTTCTTGAATTTCCAGCTGTCATTAGCAATTCCTCTAATTTGACACAAAAGCAATACATATTATGTGGACCATTTTATGAATCTCCATAGAAAACTGTCAAACAGATGAATTATTTCGTAATATGAATCGGACGCAGATCATATTATGAATTGTCAGTTTGTGACATTTTACGATGATTCATAATATTTTCCGATTATGATTCTGCCAAAGTGACTGTTTTAAGAATGGTAAAAGAATTAGCTTTTGATTCACTGGAAATATCAGTTAATTTTTTTATGTAACGTTGTCTTTTTGATTCGGCATACAAAACCATTTGGTGCTGAATATAGATACAAAATAGGGTGTGAAGTTGCAATGTTAGCAACAAAAAATAAGACTAATAACGCTTCAAATCTATTTTTTTTTATTGTATAATGAACTGCACGCGAGTGTCGAGCGTACATTTGTTTTACTATTAATTTGCAGACAAAAACAAAGGTTATGAAAACAGTTCTTATTGATGAGGAACGAGGTTAGTATAATGGAAACAGAAAACAGATCTAACCTGGAGACTGAAAGGGGAACTAATGAAATCACTATGAGAAGTGACAAAATCTGTCATTTTTTGTTCACCAACAGCGTCTCCGATAAGATTTAGTTTCCTAAAAGGCGGTGAACGATGAACAGTCGGAATAACGGCTGTCAAAATACAGATTATGACAGATTTTCATGACGACTTATATTATGACGGAACCGCTTTCCTAGGGTACCAAAGTCTTACCGAGCCAGGTAGGCTAGGACTCAAATAAACCCGGCCCAAAATTGCCCGGCAAGCCGAGTTCCGTATATTATGTCGGTACCTATGTAAATATGATGAAACAATTCATTTCGTGGTCAGTGAGAGGACTGTCCTCATATTTCCAGTTTTCCAGCCGAGGATTATCCTTGATTTATGATCCTGGTAAAACTTTTCTTCGCGTGATTACACTTTACTTTTTTTTTGCTGTTTCAGCAGTCAGATTTGTAATGAGAATCCACCAAACAACGAGGGCATCATATCCAAAATATAATGTCCAAAAGTAACTGGCCCTAAAAGAAAGCTATATTATTAAATCTTATCATAAAAAAGAAATAAACATAAATGAAAGCATTCAAAATGTTTTCAAACCGTTTAAACGCTTTCATTTGTATGTTTATATCTTTTTTTCGGCTTGAAAATATATGAGACTTTTTTAAAAGCCATGGCGTTCTGTAAATACGAATTCTGAAGCCAGTACGTAATTGGGTGACCTAATGCGGTGGACTCAAGGTCATCGCGCTTAATGTGTTCCAAATGAATGTTCAATAGATGGATGTTTGATTTACAATCGTTGCATTAGTCAGTTCTATAGATCAATAAAGCACCTTCACACGTGACTTTGACAGAATACCACAGGAGTATACGGTCAAAGAGGTCAGCCTTACTTCTCCCGAGGGTGTCGTGAATGAGCCTGTAGGTATCATTTTAATGGCTATCATTTCGTAATTGTCTCCCGTTTGGCTCACTAAATCGTGGATATAGGCGCGAGTCAGTCTATATCGACTTCTAATGATAAGTAAGTTTGAGAGACTCACTGATGTTACTGAGTTAAGAAAGGCTTGCTTGAAAAGAGTCCTTTAAATCATTGTACTTAATGCTGACTGTAATTTTTATTTAACTGCATCCTCGAAACCTTACCAGAAGTCCATAAAAAAGGAAAAGGAAATCTTGTTTAAAGTATTTTTCCCTTGATGAAAATTCCGAGAGCTCGAGTTTCCGTCCGCATGGCGGTCGACGGCCGGGAGCTTCCTCGTTCATTAATTTTATTAGTGAGGTAAGGCGCACTAAGCTCGCTCGTAAAACAACAATCTTGAGTGCAATCAATTTTAAATATGTCCTACCTATCTTGTTCTAGTCGCTTCATTGGTTTGTGGTAACGAGCTACGAAACTAATTTACTTTTCTTATTTATTAAACATGAAGCGTCTTTCTAACCTAGTTTTCAAGAAGTTTTTTATTGCATCGCCTGTTTCGCTTTCTGGTTAAAAATGTCTGCGTCCCTTTATGTTGGATACCCCTGAGACCCTTACATCAGGCAAGGACGTGAATAATTTGCAGCAATACTTTAAGGGGGATGCGCTAGGGTTGGGTATTTCTTACGTTTTTTGCAATTTGCAGGTCAGTATCAGGACAAATGACGATTTCATTAAATTTTCATTCAATGCACTTACATGAACTTAGAAAGTTGTATTGCTGATTCTAATGTTTATAATTCTGTAAATCCATGTTTGTTACGGCCGCCAATAATATTTAGATTAACATACAACCTGATACTGACTTGCAAATTGCAAAAAACGTGAGAAAATTTGAATTTCGCGGGCTACCCTAGCGCATTCACCTTAAGAGATAAATTCTCTGAAGGATCGCATGCAACCGAACAAAAGGCGGTGTTTATAAAACTGTCGTTTATCCCACTCTAACCTATGGAACTTTGTGCTGCCCACTGAATAAACAACATACTTCTACATCCAACTTCGTTAATGATGTTCAGGTGGGCAGAGGTGTCACGTTACTCGAGGGAGAAAAGGAATAGATTCGTAAGTAGTAGGAAGCTGTAAGGTAGCGGCAATTGAAGAGAAAACTTTTGTTGAACTATCTAGGTACTTACATCTATTTACTTGTTGAAATCGTTACGGAGGTAGATACCACAAGAAGGCTAGGAATTTAAACGCATGTTTAGCAGATAAGACTGACTATATCAACCGACGTATAAACGGCATAATTATGTTAGAGTCTATTAACTGCTCCCAAATTACCATGTTAATTTTCTTTACATTCATCCTTGACATAATCATTGTATTTGACATTATTCCTATTATTATAGATACCTCCAATTTAATTTCAACTCCTAGTGGCTTTTGTGGACATGATAATTATTCAATTTGTTACAGTTGTAATAGCAATCACGTCATTTGTCTGAAATAGGTTTTTTTTTTATTGTTTGTCTTTTATATAGATTATTTTCTATTTTGTGAATGTGAGAACTTTGTAGGCTTATTGGACTGTAGATTTGCTGAACATCTATTTTGTTAAGTACCTGGTACTTACTTGTGGAAAGGCCTACATTGTCCTCCCATGCCTACTAACACTGTAATAAAAAAAATTTGTAAAAGCCAATTATTTTTAAAAGAGTAACCGTGGAGTTCTTGCCGGCTCTTCTCCATAGGAAACGACCAATTGGAACCGTGCACCTAGCTTCTGACGTATCATAAGTGCCCATGTAGGTTTATGTGAAGTAAAATATTTTGATTTTGATTTTGACGGGGACACAGGGAAAATAATCTCATCTTTTTTTTTGTAACCCTGCACTGTTCCACTCCTGGTCCTCCACTAGATCCATGTTTTAAAATCGGAGGGATTTTTTATCATAATATTAATGAGGAGTAAAACACAAAAGCCTATGTTCAAATGTCACAAGAGATAGACGGGCGGAGATATGAGGTAATGATAATAGTTTAGCGGTTAGACTTTGGCCGATTAGTTAGGTTCTATTTTCAAACTTGAATACATAAGGTTCAAATACGAACCCTAATCTGGCCAGATGCCTTTAAAAAGATATGCTCGAAGACTTTTATATACTTACCTATAAACAACCTTACCTAAGCCGTAATCGCTTATTTCCATCCCACCGTTGCGTTGGTTACAAGATTTATCAATTTCCTTTGACAAGGGTTTAAAAAGTCCTTGAGATTAATAAATTGTTCATCGTTTGTGACGGGCATTTTTCTGAGAGAATACTTTTAATGGTGTAACTACTTTTGCATACTTAATATAAAAAGTGATAACAAAGCGACCAGCATCTTTCATCTGGGCCTCGGCAACATCTTGCGAAGACGCTAATGAAATTTTTCCGGATAAAAAATGACGTCATAATAAAAATGCGGAATCCAAAAGGATTGTATTTATCATACAAATGGGAACCATAGGAGGCTATTTTGCGAGTGAGAATATTCAAGAAGATTTTATGTGATGAAGAGCCTTTTTGAAATAATTAAATTGTCTATTATTTACAATACGGTCTGTCTGTAAAATTAGTGCCAATAAAAACCTTGTAGCGCATTTAAGGGTTAAAACAAGCAATAAATAAAAATCCGGCCAAGTGCGAGTCGGACTCGCGCACGAAGAGTAGCATTATCTATAAAACACCAAAAAAATCATGTCTGTTGTATGGGAGCTCCCCTTAAATATTTATTTTATTCTGTTTTTTAGTATTTTTTGTTATAGCGGCAACAGAAATACATCATCTGTGAAAATTTCAACTGTCTAACTATCACGGTTCATGAGATACAGCCTGGTGACAGACAGACGGACAGACAGACATACCGACAGACAAGGCCTTAGTAATAGGGTCCCGGTTTACCCTTTGGGTACGGAACCCTAAAAACTATATATCCGAAATCATAATCAGTGCATTCTTATACCGGCGCCAGACACAGCAACACACATTTGAACACATGTGAGGCACGGGTGTTTGGGTATTTGATCAAAGTTTGATCTCGCATTTATTACCGTACCTCACAAGTTTAGTGTTCAAATATGTGACTGTGTCTGGCGCCGGCTTTACTCTACTAACTGCTATTTTACCGGGTTAGTGACAACTGGGCCCGTGTCGACTCAACCCGAATAATAATACCAGATATTACGTCTCGCCTCCCAGGGTTGCGGGAATGTCCGAAAGGGATACTGGAACCTTGGCAACAGGCAACTGAAGGAACACGGGTGGGTTTTAGTCATTAAAAGTCTGACACGCCCTCCCGCTCCGCCCAGAGCGGGAAAAGTCAATTGATGATTACCCTCAAAAAAAAAAAAAAATACTACTTCCCAAAAAGTGGTGTGCACCAAAAAAGCATGAAAAGTATCGACCTCTTAAAATATTGAATTTATTTAGGTATTTATTTTTATTAATAAATGTAATAGATATTATTATTTTAAATGAAATTGAATGATAGAACAAATTCTGTTTTGTCATTAGATCCGACGTGTATAATTATCTTAGCAAAGGAAAGCTTATCTTTTTTAGTCCAGACAATTTAAAAACCTATTGAACTTAGGCTAGGTAAGATATAGGTATCATAATTGAGATACGCGTTGTGGATAATGATGATTAGAAAACCAAAATCTTTGGAAAACAAAATTAAATTCTTAATGACTTATTTTAAAATATCGATTTTCTGCCTGACTGTACAAATCACCGTAATCGGGAGTAAAATATCTGGTTATTCGGGTTGAGTTGACACTGGCCCAAATGTCACTGACCCACTTTATCGGACAGGAAATATCCTCGCACCAAAAACACTGATTATGGCATAATTATCACCGAATATCCTATTCTATACTATTAAATGAGCAATATTTGTATAATATATTTGTAATAACGTTCTCGAAAACGGCTCTAACGATTTCGATGAAGGTTGCATTAAAGGGGTTTACGGGGGTGAAAAATCGATCTAGGTAGATCTCATATCTGAGAAAATTCGTTTTCTCTATTTTCACCCGAACAGAGCTCGGTCGCCCAGGTTTTGTTTATAGAAAACTGAACACCTATTTTTTTTAGATGTTTAACGCGAGCTGTTCTACCACAATTATAACTTTAATTGCAGCGAAATAAATGGACCGCTTTATAGTTATTGCATTCAGAATGAGGGATTCCCTTAACATTCCTTTATATGAAAACAGAAAGAGAAAGAGAATGGAAACACGAATATAAAGTTTTTCAGAATACTGTAGTGGAGTCTATTTCAGACGCCGTTTTAAATGGCCGAGACGCTTTTATGGGGATGATGAATGTATGTCAATGACGCTACAGAAGCGTCGCGAGATTGTAAAAAGAAGGTACTAGTTTGTAAGGGTGATTTAACATTTAACACAATTTCCTATCGTTTTATGGCAGCTCTGCTGTGGTTTATTTTTCAAGCCTAGTATTTGGTAGTCAGTTATGATTGATTCAATAAATAATTTATTTATTTATTTCTCATCACAAATGATGTTTTGGACAGGAAGTGTTTGAAGTGTAATCTAAAAAATAGGGTTAACATTTGTGAGAGACTGGTGACCGAAAAGGGCATAACATAAAATACCTGTGTTACGGGTCACCAGTATTATTATATTTGAATCTCAGACCAATTATAATACCAAGACAGAGCGCAGTCAACAGTGACGTGAGGCCGGTTTTACTTAGTGAGGTGTAGTTTTATTGTAAATGTGTGGCGTGTGAGAGTGTATGCACAGAGCGGAGGTGTAGTTTTGGCATACTTCACTGAATAATTGTTCGCAGCGCTCTGCCTTGTTTTTTTATTTGGGTTGAGATTTGAATATACCAATATTCAATAAATAAATATTGGTCCTTCGATACGAGTGACCTGCATAAAGTTTACAATGTATGGTGATATTCATCGTAGTGGGAAGTCCAACAGCAGTCCGCAGCTCATTCAATTGCACACTTAAATTTTCGTGCGCTCTTGTGAGAATTAGGTTGAAAATTAAGGTATTTTTTTCCGGATGAGAGGAGATTAGTACTTAGGTCGCTCTTTTATTAGTTTGTATACTGTGTGAGAGTGCGTGGGTATCTTTAAACGCACAATCCATTGAGACTCGGGAACCAATATTTGTCTGATCTACAAATGTTTGTTCTGATAATGAATCGAACCGGCTCCGAGCAGAAAAACTTATCATGTTCTTTTGTAAACCGAAGCACGCACAACTTAATAATATTATAGATATTAATAGTTTCTCAGGCGTGTAAAGTTTATTTACAGTAAAGCGTGGCTGAAAGACGTAAAAAATCGTGATATAACTATACTGACTCAAGTCACAGTATAAATAAGTAACAGTATTATATCTCGGCAGTGACATTGAAATAATTACCTACGGCTGCTCGGTAGATAAACCTACCGCATCCGTATGTTACTACCATGTACTCGATACTGTTGCGTACTGATAAACACTGAGTTTCGGCCATTTTCTATGGAGATATAATACTGTTACTTAATTATACTGTGCTCAAGTGTTAATTGTATACCTACCAATTGTTAGGCTGATTCCCTAAAAGCTCCCGCAAACAGGCGCTACGCGACACCGCGACGCGACTCTATTACCATTTCTATGAAAACTTATGGGTCTTATCACACTGGCGATTTCCGAGCGAGCCATCAGCAGGAAGAATAGGAGATAGGAGGAAGGTATTGTTCAACGCGCTAGCCACGTGTGCGCAACGTGTTCACCGCGTTTGCGTAACGAGAGCGATAGGTAAGTGTTAAAACGCTCTAAGAGTCGAAAGACGGCGCGCCTGTCTGCGGGAGCCTTAGTAGCGTTGTTGACGTATGTATTATTGGCATTGGTGTGATAAATATCTTAATGTCACGAGTATTTGAATGTATCCGCAATTCTGTGAGTTCAATAACTGTGTGTTTAATTAACACTCACTTCTTATCTCAAAATTGTTTGATCGATCCAAAAGTGTATTAAAAAAAACACAGTCACTACTGTGTTTTTTCAAATAGAATTTTGGTCATTGTTTCGGTATGGTTATTGCGTGAAAAATCTAATGTTTTTTTTTCGGTTTTTAGCTGACTACTCCAGAAGGAGCGTAATGTTTTTCGAGAGTATTTCTATGTATGTATGTTGTATGTATGTCTATTTGTTTGGCACGTTCAGTAGCCTAAATGGCTTGATCGATATACTGTGTGAGGTGTCGTTAGATTCGTCTTAAATGTGGGGTGACAAAGACAATATTATAAGTATTCACATTTAAATTGCATCTGCAAATACGAAAAAAAGAGAGGGAAGGTTTTTTTTAAAGTAAATTATTACAAACTACAATGTTAGTATCAAATAAAAGCTAGTACCTAATGAATATTTGTAAAACTAAAAAGAAAAAGAAAATATAAAAAATATAAAAGCTTGAAATAAAGCAAACTATTAAAAAAAACCCGACTGCAAAAACTCATAACTGAAATTGGATAAAACAGCATTATAATATATAAAATTTTGGTATCGCAGGCGGGGATAAACCAATAACCTGAAATATGGTGTAACTTTTGTTTATGCCTACGATACCAAAATTCTATAGATAATAAATGTTTGTACCTATGAGTTTTTGAAATCGGGCTTTTTGTTTTTTTAATACTTACTTAACAAAATTATTTAATACGATTAAATAGTTGGTAGTTACATAATTATAAGATTAACTCTTATTAGGCATAGTTATAGTGCTTATTTTATATTTTACCTCAACGTTAAATCATAGTTGAAGCGAAACTGATGAATTTTGTCAAGGTTTGACATTTCTGTATGGAAATTAGAGAATGAAATAATCAAGCAAGTGCGTATTACGTAGAACTGAAGATTTTATTAATAATAGGGAATTAAACGACGGACCTTATTATTATTAGGTACCTAGGAACAGGTGTTCCAAATTTAATTTAGCATTTTCCTCATTTATTTGCATGAATAATTGGGAAATATGGCGGAAAAAGCAGCAATTGAATCAGTTGTAATAAAAAATATTTATTCTGAAATATGACACATTAGCTTTTGCCCGCGGTTTCGCCCGCGTGGTTGTCGAGAATTATCTCACGGGATTAATATACCTACTATCGGGATAAAAAGTATCCTATGTCCCCAGGTACTTTGCCTATCCGTGTGCCAAAAATCCAAATCCATTCAGCCGTTATGGCGTGAAAGGGTGACAGAAAGACAGTGACTTCCGCATTCATATTATTAGTACGGATTAATATTACCTATCTTCTGTCTTGAACTGAAAATGTTTTGTTCGCTATTCTTATCTTTTTGCGATCAAACATAAATGCATTTATGCACAGGTTTTTAGCATATAATATTAGATTTCATCAATCGTTTTTTAATGGAATTTTAAATTATTTTCTTACTTGTTTACATGGCGTTTGCAAGGTCAGATCCGTGGTGTTAATGTGCCAATGTGACTCATAGTTTAAAATTAGAAATGTGTTGATCGTTTTAAATGTTCATTTAATGTTGGCTAGGTATCTACCTAATGTAGACTTCGCTTTTAAACAATATTGTTTTTTCCTTATGGTACTTAATAGGGAATAACTTTGAATAAGACTTTATTTAGGTATTGAAAACAGTATTTTGTTCATACTTCCTGTCTACAAACCATTGTATTAAACCACGTGCAAACTGGCGAGATATCGCGGGCGAGACAGGCAGCACGACTCTTGTCGCGCACGTGATATCGAGCCTGTTTGTGGGAGCCTATATTTCATGATTTAAAAATAGCTCACTACGTAAAAATTTGAATCAAACATAATGTATTCTAACAAGATCATATTTCGCCGCAAAACCATTCCTCTTTCTAAGCCGAGAAACCTTCAAATTGAAATGTTTATGGGACGAAAATCGCCAGTAGGGTAGGGCATAGATAAAATTTGGATATGATCCGTAAGCCGGGACGGGTGGTGAAAAACCGCCGGGATGCCCACGTCATGTCCAATAAGCTTCAGCGAGGAATAAAAATACTTGGCGCCTAACCTTTCTATCAAAAGGGATGAAACTACACTCGGTTTTTATTAGACAAAATGTTCGGACACTCGTGTTCAAGTTTGCGTGTGTGAAATAAGATTACAGAATGGAGATATTATTTATTTATTTATTACTACCGACCTGCTCCTGCTTCGCACGTTTTTTACGACTTGAAAAAACATCAAGATTTCTTAGTTATATGTAACTTTAATACACACAAACCTTCCGGAAAAAAAATCTCTAAACGATGGTGAAAACCTCGTCAAAATCTATTGCGTGCATGGATAAAAAGAGCTACGCGGACATACACGAAAAGCGACTTTAGTTCATAATATGTATAGATTCCCAACAAAATTAGCATTACAGGTTACCCCAAATCGGTAGCGTGGTCTTAAACAATATTTTTTCCATTACAGCTTATCACATGTAAAGTAATTTTTGTGAACTCATTCAGAGAAGTGTTAAGTTATAAAAACAATGTTAAGGATTTTGTGGCTACATGATAACAGCAGCACGGGTCGATCGAAGTTAAGCTATTTTTGCCGCGGCCCATGGATGGGTGACCATCTTTACATATCGCGGGTTTTTTTGCATTAAATAATCAAACCTAATTTGATTTACACAAAGGAGGTTCGATACGCCTGGATATGCAATTATTCTCTGGGGATATAAAATAATGAGTTTCTATTAAGAGTCTTAATGTCAAGAAAGAAGATTTCCTCGAATGTAAAAAATTACCAGAAATAAGTACCTATTTTATTTAAAAAAACATTGCTCGATATTTACGGGTTGACCTAATGGCTTACGGTCGACAAATAACGTTCGTAGTAATAACGTTTACTTAGGCCGACGGACATCAATTGCAACTGATTATTAATTTACAAGAGAAGTTTGTCATACAACATGCATATTGCATAAGGTATCCATTTGCATATTATAGTGCAGCCTTTCTTTAATATAGGGGCGAATAATAATGTTTTATAATGCGCATCATTAATATGCCTTACACGTTTCGTCAGATCCTTAATTTCTTCTCACTTAGTAAAAGAAACGATTTAAAAAAATTATACTTCCCAGCCTGGTTGTCGTGTTGAAAGTGCAAAAGATTGAAACTTCACGGGTACGGCAGTGAATTTTAATAGACAAAGTTTCGTACGCAAGGACCAATGTTAAAGATTTTCACTCCCGGTTCTACGAAAAATACACGAAATATAAAAGTGTAAACATTCAAGACAAAGAAAAAATTATATATACTTAATGAGCTGTAAGCTGAAGTTTGACGGTACATTACGAGGATCAAATACTGAAAACATCTTTCACTGAGTTCATTGAACGGATATTGATAGGCTGTCCTTATTTTTTATTTTATTTAGAGTGTCTTTCATGATATTTACAGGCTAATATTCACAGCTACAAAAGGTAATCAATGTACCTATCTAAAAAAATACATTCCTCAATTCTTCGTTTGAGTAATAAATGCTTTTACGCTCGATTCACTACGAGGTGGTAATGTTGGATAATGTTTTAGTAATAAATGCTTTTACGCTCGATTCACTACGAGGTTAGTTACACTATTTAGTTGCTATGTTTATAATTACACTTAATTGCATGGGGACTATCCATTTATGTGGGGTGAGGACTGTTAATTAGCCTGACGGTCATTCACCTACGATTAGCTTTGATAATGTTGTTATTACTTCACAAAAGCGCCATACATTATATGGGGGAGTATTTCGACAAGAGGGGGCCGTGGTCCAGTGGGGACTTCCATGTCGGTGCAGTCTCGAGCACAAAATTAAAGACGATGTGCTACGAACATAGGATGTCGACGTATTTTTGTTTGTAATAAATAAGTTACCAAATTAATTATAAAAGGTTTAATATGGATAAGAGTTTAGATAAGTACACTATCGCAATGTTACCCTGTAATGACAGATGTAAATTGGAAAATCTATGTCTATACATAAATTATAAATTAAAGACACTTTTCGTGTTTGTATGTCCGCGTTTTTCTTCTAATCCACACAACGGATTATGATGAGGTTTTCACCGCTGTTTAGAGAATTTATTCCGGAAGGTATAATACGTTACTATTAAAATTTACATATTTACAACTAAGAAATCAAAAACTAAGAAAATATAAATAAATAAATAGTAGGTAGGTATTTTCGAACCTAGACGTGATGTAATCTGCTCATAGAAATATAACTTTCTTATATCTATGAATCTACTCGAACTACTACGCGCGATCAGTATTGATATTTTTGATAAACGTGAACTTTAGAGATAAGTCATTAATCATTATTATCAGTGATAGTAATGTGACATGCATGATGGTGATATTAAATTTTTATAATAGATCATCTACAAGCTATAAGTAAAACCCCAACATAGTTGGTAAAAGGCTAGGCAGCTTGATAGACAGACGTTTAAAAAAAAAAAAAGTGGTTTGAATATAGGTACTGACTATAAAGTTCGAACGAACCGAAAATATTCATGGGTATAAGCATGGCCTAGTGTCAAAATACTGTGACAATGTAGTAACAATTTTTATCATTCTTATCCCCTTGCTGTTATCGCTTTTGTCGCATAACTCGCTTAATATAATACAATAACCAGTATAATGTAAATGCCTTGAGCATATTGTACTTAGAGTAATCCTTCGAGATTATAACCGAATAATTTTGCTACATTGAGAGGCGTTTTACGTTTAGTATACAGTACGCTTAATCACAGTGCCTCAACCAAGTTCTAAGGCAAGATTCACTGAGCTGCCTTTGTTGGTAAGATATATGCGACGGCTTATAGAATACTAGCTTCCGACCGCGGCTTCGCCCGCGCGGTATATCGATAAAAAGTAGACTATGTCCGTCCCCAGGGTGCCATCTATCTCCTTGCTAAATTTTGTCGAAATCCGTTCAGTGGTTGAGGCGTGAAAAGTAAACATACAGTCATATTAACTGCTGTGATTGACGGACCATCCAATCCTTTGAACTAAGTTTGTCAGTCTGTTCGCTGGTAAAATAATGTGTCGATTAGCGTTTCAGAAACGGGATGTTACAAAAAAACAGCGTCAGTGTATTAAGTACTTAATCAATTTTTCTAAAAAAACTCTTTTTTCGTTTGTTTTCAGGGATGGGATGGTAAAACGAATTCAGCGAGCGACGAGGACGAGAGTCCGCCGCCTGCGCACGCCCCGCTCGACGCAGTCTGGCAACCAGTCGATGGAACTCGGTGAGTTGTACACGATATTGCTTCAGTAGAAAGAGGTTACAGGATTTATGAAAAAGGAAACTCATCGCACCTTTTGCAAGAATCGGAAACAGATACAGTCAACCGCTCGTCAATGATAACACAGATACTTGATTTACGTAAGCCGACTGGGCATGAGGCACTGTCAATCTCAAATTGTTTCCATAGATATTGACTGTACCTATTTCGATAAGAGTTGTTCGTATTGTGGCGGTACCTACATCGCCACATGCGAACTACGCATCAAAGATCTGACGTCACACAAAAATCCTAACGTCCCATAAATAGTGCATCGCGCAATTAAAGTTTACCGTGCAGTGGACATATATACAAGAACCCAACATCAATCGTTGGGCAGTTGCCCGCCACACACAACACCCGTCTGGTCGGAGGATCCTCCCTTTTCTAAGGTGGATGAGTAAACTTTACACCCTGTTCCTCATACCCCTAAAGTATCAAAATCTAAAATATACACAAATGAAGGTTTGCTTATTGTATCCTCAACAAGGAACTATGATAAAATAACCAAATGTTATTCTTATAATCGACAAAGTTGGGTGATCAAATAGCGCAATGACGCCATATGTTAAGGGATGGACAACATTTTAACATAATAATCTGTAAAGTCGCGTGAGTGAAGGCAGTGCAACAAACATGTGCTGAATATAATAACCTGTTCGAATATTTATCTTAAGATTTATTTGAAACTAATTAAATATGTATCTGACCGCTGAACCAGTGCTTAATATTTCGGTAACAGTTACTTGAATGATTGAATAATGTATGATTTCTATGTAACTACGTGTACTAGACTAGATGCGATTTAGATCCAGGGACACAGAACGATCGATGTTCTAGGTCACGTCGGTAAATAAATAATTAATGTTTAGGATCCTTTTGAATCCTACTGGGCAAATCGATTTTTTCCATCCATCAGTTACGGTTCTGTGCTATTTCAATAATTAAATTGGTGCAAAATGTTTCCTTCACAGCTGGAAGAACTATAGAAAGAAAATTTATTTAATTAATTAATTTTGCATCGTTGCCCCCGTTTTTTCAATACCACGTCATCGACACATAGGTATCTTAATGAATATTAAATTCTCCACAAGTGTTCGCTTTACTTCCACCATGTTACAATGTAGCTTTTTGATAACATTGCATGTTGGTTCCTCTAGTCTTACCATTAAACTATGATAATTATACCAGCAATGACGTTACAATGCTGATAAGTGTAGATATGTCCGTAGTCCATAGGTTTGTCAATGATGCGGTAGCTATTCATAACGGCATTCGATATTTCAAAATAACGTCGTACCAAAGATAAATAAGAACATGAATGTCACCCACGACAGTTATTACCTATATAAAAATTACAGATACATTCACTGAGTAATACAAATTCTCGTTTAACAACAAAACGTGTTCAAGGCCTAAACAGTTTGATCGGTCGTAACAAAAAAACACAAATAATGAATATAATTCTTATGGAACGCCTGTGTTTTAAAATGTGTATCACCCCTGGATTTTATGCTCTACGTCATATTAAATTATTTTTATTTACTTTTATGGCTATTAAAATACTATTAGGATAGTAAAAAGCACTTACAGGGCTGGTATTACTAATGACTTCGGCGATTTAACGCCGTACGTTTTGGTGAGAAAACTGAGTCCTAACTACGCACGTATTATGGCTTTATAGAGATTTATTGTAAGTTGTTCATTGGGTTTAAGCTATGTTGGTGGAGACACTTTTTATATAGGTTTAATTAAAAGTGGAGTCGTAGTGATAATGTGCCATCATGTACTATACTCCATTTGAAAAACGATTAGACGTTTATAAAAGCCTTTTTTACATACCGTTCAACCGATTTTGTATTCTTTTGCGTTGGTGGCATGACAAATGGCAGCCGCAGTAGATGGTATTGTGTAACTTTTTTTGCTTTTAATACTATCCTTATGCCTACGGTATAGAAGTCAAAATCAGTTGAACGGACTGTAAAAGGGTTTGTTTTAACGTCTAATCTTATTTCAAATGGGGTATAGGTATTTAATGTGCAATCACATCCAAAATATGTGATTTGTCTGTTCATTGCACGATAGAATCTGCTTTTCCGACTCAGAATTATTAACTGCGTCGCGACGCATTCAATAATTCTGTGTCGGTATTAAATAATTCTGAGACACGTCGTAATGTCAATATCTCAGAATGACATTCAGCCGACAACTGTTGAATTAAAGTTGTTGGCAACTCGACATTGCTCAAAGGTGTTTTTTTTTTTTTTTTTGTATGTTTGTTACGCGATTACTCCGCCAATTATGAATCGATTTTGATGATTCTTTTTTTGAATGGTAGGTCATGCTTTCGAGGTGGTCCCATATAAATTTTATTAACTTTGCTTGGGTAGTTTTTGAGTTAGCGTCGATATTACGTATTTTTCCCACTTAGTTTATCTAGACGATGTTTTCATTTACTCCTTCACTGTTATTTTCATCAGCTAGTGGTATTCGAATTTGTGTGGGGTAGGTACCACTACTAAAAAGAGAAAAATAAAAACTTTTTACAAAAAAAAAAACCGACTTCCAAAATAAAACACTCAAAACTGAAAAATAACTTTAATTTCGGAAGTCGGTGGCAAAAAATGAAAATTGAAAAGCAAAGACACCTATACAAGTAGAAAAGACTTGACTGTAATACACTGCTGCTATGCTATCGGGACAATTTTATTTATTCAGTTGAAATCAAACAAAGGAAACATTTTGTTTTGTTTTTACGGTCGCGAATTGTTCCTCCTCCTTCAAACCACTACTGTCGTCTTGTGTGCTTAGGCTTTTTGCAGAAAATGAAAAGAAAACATTTCCATTGATTGCATATTTACGTAGTCGAGCACCTCATTATTTCAGTTTTTAATTAATATTAAAAACAACAGCTATCGAGAAAATAATGAGCGAGCTTCTCGAAATGGAAAATCTCGAGATGAGAATTGGCATAATAACGTGTTGCTTACGCGCCAAACAAATTGCAATACAACTCATAGATACAGCGATTCCAAAATCCTCCATGTTTGCGTCTTTCTAAGAGATAGATTTAAGTCCCGCAAGAATCTAAAACCTGTGAAAAGTGTAAAAGATACTCACACTGAAAACGAGTCAATAAACAAACTGTGAGTGACCGATAAGGCCAGTGGACTGTGGCTAAATATATTGATTCGAAGAATTTTTACAAAAGATCTGTGTTTATTTGAAAGTACGTTGTCGTCGAGTGGACGTACCAAACTGCTGCGCTTTCGTATCATGCAATCTGCAATCAGTGTGGATTGAATCATAGTTTCCCGTAAAAACTATTTATTCTCTATCAAATTCTACCTTCCATATTGTGCCTTATATGTGTAGCATGGATATTATGGAGTAAGTGTTTGTTACTTCCTGACCCATTAACTAATTAACAAACTTTCACACACGCTGAAGGGCCTTGATAACGTAGGTAAGGGAAATTAAAGCAGCCAATTAATTAGTATGCATGCTTGGAAAAAGTGTTGAATATTAAAATAAAATATACTGTTGCGGATTTAAAATTAAATGGAAATGTATGTACATGCAAATGATAAAGGAGTTTATAGTACCGTTTTATTTTTAGTAGCTCTTTAATCATCGTTGAGTGAGTTATGTTTGAATAGAAGATTAATACTTGTTTTAGCTTCATAATGTTGGTTTAGTTGTTTTAATTAGAACGCTGCATATG
Organism: Lithophane ornitopus; assembly: GCA_948473465.1. NCBI lineage: Eukaryota > Metazoa > Arthropoda > Insecta > Lepidoptera > Noctuidae > Lithophane > Lithophane ornitopus. The sequence continues at coordinate 10,052,544 of OX419622.1, read as the reverse complement.
ATAACATAGAGTTCACAACTTAACGCAGTATAGTGAGTACCTACAAGTCTTAAGAATTCAAAGTCTAAGACGGTGATATTATTCGTTTGTGGGTACGAGCTACGAGCTTTCGTAGGCTCGTAGGCTCTCGAAGGCTCTCGTAGGCTTTCGTAGCATTGGTTCGGTTTATTGTTGTTAGATTGTTTGATTGTTCACGGAGGTATAATTGAGGTGGGAATCGATTTAGTGCTCGCTAGAACTGGGTATTAGTGCCGCGTAGTAGGAATTTAGACGGAACAATGCTTTATACTGAGTTATGTAAATGACGAACAAGTATTCAAGCCTTTATTGATGAGCTAAGGCAAACAAAGCAAGCGGCAATCACGCACCTAGGGCAGTGACGCAAACAAGCATATTCTGTATGTTCATAAAATTACATTGTTCATTTGTGATCATTTGTGACCATTGAAAGAGCTGTAAATGATTAATACAGGACTTGGGTCTCCTTTTCCGTATGGTTGAGGATGAAGGAGGAGAATATTTTTACCATGTTATGAACGTTTTGTCCCATTAGTTTAGTGCTCTAGTAAAACTTGTGAGACCGAAACTATATTTATGTATACAAACATTATCTGAAAAATAGTGTCCTTCAGTGTCCCTCAAATATTTATTGAAGGAAATACAATATTATTCAACTACAAATAAGATCTACTATAGTAGACGCTACAGTTCTACGATGTGCACGAGATCCGATGTTATTATTTTACTGCGAGGTCATCGCAAAGGAGCAACTTTAAAGTAGCAAGCTTTAAATAAAATATCATGTTCTTTACAGTGCACCATTTGGAATTCATCTTGTTGAAGTCTTAGTCTTAAATAGACTAGGAATTACTAGAATCAAGTGAATGCGAGAAATGTGAGAAATGAAACATAAATGCATGCCTCATTTTTTTTTTCAGTAAGTATGTGTGTCATAGAGGTCTGACAATCGGACCGTTTTGCTGTATTCATTTGTTTTTCCAACATGGCGAATACCACGTAGATATAATTATCGCGTATTCGAAAAAAAACATAATAAAGAAGGCGATGTTTACAGATTCTACTTGGATGTAATTATAACATTGTAGTTATGTGATAGTTAGTTACAATACATTAGTTATTCCTCGATTATGTTCCTTACCAAACACTCGTGACCGTAAGTACTAAAGTTATTCTTTCATCGTTATAGGTAAACGTATATCGTTAACAAAAATCAATTAGCTAAAACAACTCTAGTCGGAACAAAAGCGAAGGGCTTAAAATATCACGAATAAAACCTCCCGTCCCATATGGGCCTGCTCTGGCTTGCCGCCAACAGCCAGGCTGTATGAACATTACCCATTTTATTTATAAACATTATTTACCTAAATAATTGGCTAAAAAGTTTTTCGAATTTAGCCAAATGCTGTTGCTGAAATGTTTTTTTCTGCTTTAATATTGATTGAAGTGTTGTTTTTATTATTAAAATGAGTACGTGCATAAAAAAAAAAAATTCGTTCGGTTCTAAAATCTAGAATATCTATATAATCTAGAATACACGTGTCATGAAAAATAATCAATAAAAGCTATTACGTGATTTACTAAGAAATCAACTACCTACTTACAATGCCTGAATTATTCATGGCGATAAATTACACGTAATGTAATGGTCATCAAACCGATGTCGTTGGCAAAATCGATAGTGGAATCAGTGTGACTTAAAATAATTAATGGTGTTGCATAAGAATATTTGATTTACTGCCCACCGGATTTTACCTTTTATTAAATTAAAGGAACAAGTCGTGATGAAGCCTATAGTTCTAAAATGGCGGAATGAAGCAGTCTGAAATGTCAACACGCAATGAGCAAGCGTGGTGATCAATGCTTGTTCTTGTTTTGCATGAGCCGACGATCTTGCCTTGCACTGTGATTTCAGGCCTTCATTATAAAATTAGACAACTGAATCTGAGAATCTAGCAGTTTTTCAAGACTGACATTTGACTAGTTTTATAACTGGAGTAGTAATTAATGACATAGATATAATAAACTTTGGCCTTTTTCCATGAGGGTAGGTAGACACTACAGAACCTCACCGATCCTTACATACAAGTTTATAATAGTAAGCTGAAATATCGTAAGCTTACAGATTGCGTATTAGCGTAAGATTTACAAACGTGACATTTGCTGCCACATAATCGAGGTAAAGATAGCTATTCCTGAAACGTGACGTACCTTTACTTACCAACATTTAATTTTAGTAAGAAACGCTGTGTTTACAAGTCCTCTTCAAAGTATAAAACGAGTTGAAAACTAAGAATACTTTTATTGTAATTAAATAAAGAGATGTCAAACTAATGCGTACGCTTACAAAACACTGGAGATTTTCTGGCAGTAATATCAACAATTGTGTTTCTGTTAGTTTATGACCGAGAGGTTTGGTGCAAATTGTACTGTCTTGATGAGATCATAAAACTGAGATGTCGTCTTCTAATCTCCAAACAATAAAGTAGTTAGTACGCAAAGAAGTAACAGTCACATAATGTTTCTGTGACCTCAATTCCGAGCTTAGTTTCAATATAACGCTAAAGTTATAAAACTAACCACCCAATATAAAAGAAAGGACAGAACAATTATACGACGCTGCACAAATATAAAAATTATCGAACTAAGGTGAATATTTTCAGGTTGTACAGTGGCCCGCACGACGCGTCTGTGGTGACACTTTGACTATGAGCTGGTCTAGCAGTACTGCTAGCTAGTACGGAGTTTCATTTGAATAAGAGGCCAGCTTATACTGGTTTTTTACCACAGACAGCCTACTGTACCAAAACGCTGCGAGAAAATGTTTCAAGACATTTCACAAAATTCGCAAAAGATAAGACCATGCTGTTTCAAAAGTAGGTAGGTACTTACATACTTTTGTTCTCAAGAAAATTCGTACGGCACAGACATTTGCCGTATTATGTCATAACTAAGGCACTGAATAAGAGACGAGAGTAATAACAAAGTTTTATTCATCGAAGTCATATTTCACCGAATTTCAAAGCCGAGAGGCCTTAGCCGTTAAGCACGTAGTATGGAGTCACGTAATAAAATGTTTAGCAGAATAAAGACTTGTTGTGACACATTAAATACCGCGACGGAAATAGAAATTCCTTCTCTTGGAGGCTTTCATTTGAGATACCTTGAAGTATGAATAAGGCAAGGTACACAAGAAGAGATAGTAGATTCAAGCAGTGTTCGGTATCTCATTATATGTTTCTATACTCCATTTGAAATAAGATTAGACATTTAAATAAACCTTTAATACAGTCCGTTCAACCGATTTTGAACTTTGGTATTGTGTAACCTTTTTTGCTTTTGATGCCACCATTATGCCAACGTTAAGGAAGTCAAAATCGGTTGAACGGACTTTATAAAGGTTTGTTTCTATGTCTAATCTTATTTCAAATGGAGTATAGAAACATAGAATAAGGTACCGAACACTGCTTGAATCTACTATCTCTTCTTGTGTATGCGTATCTTATTTAAAATGGAGTATAGTAGTAAAAAAATTGTCAAGGGTTAAGGTTATATTCAAATTTTGAACGTACCTATAGTAAAAACTTTTGAAGTGGTTGTCATAATTGAAAAAAAAAATCAATAAAAATACAAATACAACATATACAGACATCCATAAAAATGCAATGGATCATACTTTGTGCTACCAACAACAACTGTATTGAGTCTCTATCTTTCATCCCCTGCTGAGCTACAAGTTCTAATCATTCCCTGCTGAGCTACAAGTGCTAATTTTCCATTACTTTCATTGACCGATCGGAAGGAACGTCATAGTAATCAGTCCCGCCAGACGATCGTAGTGCCTACGAGTAGGTAGTGTAACTTATTGTTGTCTCATTCATACTCTGAAGTTGAATTTTATACCCTAAAGCCAGTAACAGCCGTCTGCTAACCCGTCGGTATGTAGGCCGGTATTGTACAGCCGGTATTATGAACACGTTGGCGAAAATGTTTTTCAGAACACGTTTCCCACTCAACCTACTAGAAAATGGAAATGGGTTGAGCCGTAAACGTTGCCAACGAAAGAAAATAAATTTGTTTTATTTAAATGTAGTTCAGGACTGGAAAGGTAGGCCTATCGGATTGTGGTGGGCTTTCGTTCGTGTTGTGGTGCGCCTTCCATTTTGTAGTGACAGGAATCGGTCCCGTTTATGATAATGACTTGAACTTTATTTTAATGCGCTTTGGAATTCTTTGTTATTATGTAACACTGCGAAATATATTCTGTAACGTAAACATTATTGAAATAAGTTTAGTTATTTACATTAATATTTTCAGGTAGGTCGTTAAATTATGGTAAAAATCTTTCATAATTTTTAAGCCAAACAAACCGCCAACTCATACCCGTCTGGTCCTAGCTAATATTATAAATGCGAAAGTTGAGTTTGTTTGTTTCGCTTTCACGCAAAAACGACTGAACAGATTTTGATGAATTTGGTACAGGGGTAGACCATAACCCGGAAAAGGACACAGGCTATTTTTTTTCGACATAAGGCTCGGGCGAAGCCGCGGGTGGAAGTTAGTTTATTATAAAGTCAAGGTTCTATTTTAAGAATCAAGCTATCTCGAGAAAGTTTGTAAACCGCCCCTCTCTTTAAAAGAATAAGATCTTTTAGTCATGTAGGCGAACTAAAAGTCCTTTTGAAGTGAAGTACTTCTTAAAAAATCTAGAAACTGTCGCGCTCTACCTCATTATATTTTTATTCTTTTATATTTTGATTAATTTGAGAAAAGTGAGTCTTCGCACTGCAGTGGAAAAACATAGGCTTGGCTAATAATAATATTAAAAAGTCTAAAAGTTAATTATTATGCAACTTCGTAAAGAAAGACGAAAACTCGTACTCGAAAGACGAAAAGTGTTTTTCTAGATGAGTTCAACGGAAGCAATCGCACCACAAGTCGAGTCGAGAGGCTTCGATGAGTGTCATCGGTCGCTGACGAGGGCCCTCAGCGTGCAGAGGGCACGCCCCTCTCCAAAACTTTTACTTTACTATTAATGCAAAATTTTAAGCTGTTTTTAATATTTTTCGACGAAACTTTGACTAGAGGAAAGTTGTTGCACGTTTTATGTAACTAATGTTTAAATATTTTATCCGCAGCTAAATCTTGATGTTATTCTAAACTAGCTACCGCCCGCGGCTTCGTCCACCTGGTGTGTCGATAAAAAGTAGCCTATGTCCGTCTCCAGGGTTCAAAATATCCCCATACCAAACATCCTTTCGTAGATACGGATTTTCACTCAGTTATAATTATATAACAGTTAATTTTGTTCATTCAAATTCAAAATGTATTTATTCATAAGTAATCATGTTGTACAAGACCTTGACCCCCAAGATTAGACGGTGACCCCCAAACTAGCCTGTATCTTGGGGGTCGAAATCTTTATGCTTAAGTCGATAGAAAATTATAGCACAAACAAAAACAATTAATATTGTTTCCAGTCGATAGGTAATTTAGAGCCAGCGATTTAAAGGTAATCATGCGAAAAGATAAAAGTATATTAGTGTGCAGTCTCATTTTATGGAAAACAAAGGCAACAAGTAAGCAAGGAAACAAAAATGTAGAGTAGCTACCTACATTTTTGTAAAAGTTTTTAATAGATTACGTTACTCGTAGCTGACCCAACTAACCCTGAGGTTACTTACCATGCAAAGAGTTTTCACTTGCTCTTTATCGCGTCAATTTGTGAGAGCGATCGTGGCAGCTTTTGGCAAACAATAATATCAGCAAAAGTAACAAAACTCAAACTCACTCATATTAGACATTTTCAAGCATAATTAAATTACCTATAATTCGAAAAAGGCCAAGCATAAACCAATCATGTGGCGAGTTGATTAAATAACACAATATCTGAATTGCCATCACGGTCTGCTTGTAGTAAAACCGTGAACTGTAATAACGTAATAGAGAAAATCAAATCCTAAAAACCGAACGTTCGAAGACATTTTGTGACATCCACCAACTCACCTTGGTCTGCATGGTGGAATACGATCTACAGCCCACTACCTATCACAGAGGGAAGGCCTGAGTCCCACCATGGGGAACATTACAGGCTGATTATGTATGTGTGTTATGTAAAGCAGATAAGCATGGTAATATCGGTTTGTATGCAGAGTCATGCCCCGTAACAAGGTAAAAACGTTACTGAAAAAATGTTTCAAGTGGTTTTTTGATAAAGCCCCGAAATTTTTTGTAGCCTACGAAGTTTGTGGTGTAGATTGTTAGATAGCTCTAAATTATACGTGCCTATTATAACTGTAACAGGTTGATAAGAACGTGTGAAATGTTTATATTTATTATTGCGAAAATTCGATATCCTGCCAAAAATTACCTACACTATTTAATCGTGAATATTTATCAAATTAAATATTCATCAACTTAAACATTCACTGAAGGTTTCAGACAGGACATTTAACATTATTTAAGTTATAAATCATTAAAAATTATCATCATAATTAATAGATCTACATATTTTGTTCTTCGTTTTCCAATGACCATTAATACAGAACAAATAAAGTACCTATCGTTGAAACAAATGCCTGATACCAACTAGTGTATTCCACAAGGGAATGCCGTACTTCCAAACTGGGACGACGTGCATAGACGTTCACAAAGAACGGCCAAGCAAGACTACAAGGCAATATGACTGCAAGGAATCTTGTGTTAGCAGGGAAGAGGAATCCAACGGACATCGATGTGAGAAGACGTACGTGACTCCACGTACTGGAATAACTTATTGAGTTTAAAGATAAGGAGTGATGTATGTGCGTATACAGTGCCTATTAATGGCATTTTTTTACCGACGGAGAAGCCATGGGTACCTTAACGACATAACCCTTAGAAGCCTAAAAACCATCTTAGAAGTCACTTAATATTGTATTTTGTGAGCCTTGTGCCTATAGCTTAAATTAAAGAATCGATTTTTATAGTTTTCATGATCCAGAATATTTCCTGAAAAATAAGAGGTATTAAGTATTTTTCAATTCGATCAAATATAATTGATTCATTTGAAGTTTAGGTGAAAGAATTCCCTGAAAGAGATCCGGGATTCCTGGATAAGCTCGCGTTTTTGTTGACGAAATAGTAAATACTAACAACTTTTTCTGCGGCATTTCGTGAGTGACGTTCTCGTTTATCAGTGTTGACAGCCTGTGACGTGGTTTTGGCTTGTCATACGCACATTTTTTTGCTGCAGTTTTGCTGAAATGTTTAACGGGGTCGTTTCATGGGGTCGGAATCTTTTAAAGGAAGGTATGCATCCGATTTTAGTACCTATAAACGTATATAAATAAAAATTAAAGATTTTAAAATGCCTTTAAATGCCCACGAACGAATAATTAGTCTGAAAACCTAGTTTTAAAATTTTCATTAAATCCTTTAATATCGCGATCTAAGACCACACGAAACGTACACAAGTTTGTAATCTTCGTCTTTGTTCAGTTCTAAAGAGGGTTAATATTTACTAACTATATAGCTACGTGGCTAGGTCACCGCTGCTTACTCTTTCATATTTCATCGATACACTATTTGCCCTGCGATTGGAAAGCAGTTATGTAGCATTAGTCTGCTTTGATGCTATTGTTTTTTTTTGTGATAGGAGTCCAATTTCTGGGAAATGTTATGCAAAAATCTAAGTAAATAATGTCAAAGGAATGTTTTTCCGTAAAGCATAAATTATTTTATGACATTCTCATAACAGTGTTAAGAGCACCTATTATGTTGCGTTGGAACGATCTCTACTGTCACCATTCTATCCCGACTTTGTTCCATTTATTCAAACAATAAAAACTGTGAATTAGCAAAATGATAATAAAAAGTTATAGCATATTACGAGCGAGTTTCAACATTAAAACAGTTAACACGCATCGCGCGCCGCCACTGGTAACAACTTTGTCTAATAGTTTTAAATTGAAAAGATTCACTCGACAGTTTGAAGGAATTTAATTAGTGCCTCGGAATGTGGATTAAACTCCATGATGAAGGCGGCCTCGATTATGTTAGGGATGTCAAGAAATTGCTTTAGGTAGGTACCTTCTCTGCAGAATTAATGTTGCTCAGCCAACTTTTCTCGCATGAGATATTTCATTTTGTAAATTCATCTCGTCATGTTTGTGGATTGATGACCCTACGTATTCATATGGCGGCATGAATTTTAATAAAAACGCGGCAGGCGCGGTTATTGACTCTGCAACTTGGTAACTAGTATCTAAGCATGTTATCAGCAGACATGTGGTTTCCGCCTGTGTAATGCTTCATTCTTCCGTGTCCTTCGTTTTTTTTTTACTAACACATACAGCATCCGTCTGTTTGTCGAGTGTCATGATTATGGCAATTATTACGACTATTTACAATCTTAATGTTCTGTGTACCTCCTTTGTTTCAATTTTCTTAAATGAGCTTCATAATTATCCTTTAGACCAGTAACTTTTGATTCAGTGGCGGCGATGAAGAAACCTAAACGCGTAGTGAGGAAACCTGCTTTAGGATCCATTTTCCTGGCTTGACATTGGAAACATCGAAGTTCTTTCCTTGTCTGTATGAGATGATCTCTTTACTCTGCATTGGGAGAGTGTGTTGTTAATAGAATGGTTAGTAAGCTCATATATTTCATGTTTGACACTAATACGACACAATGAACCACTAATGAATTGTCATTCGCGTAATCAGTAGCTACTAACAGTATAGTATAATGTAACATAATCACTAGTATGGTAACGCATGGCTGGCTTGCGACAACGCATTAACTTGTGTCGGTTGGTAACTGTGTGTAGCAGTTATTGTTTTTTGTTTGTGACTATTATTATTTTCTTAATTTTGACAATGTTTTGCAAAAGTGTTATGGACTCTGTATAGTGCTCTAGAGCTACATCTTTTGTAATTACTCAGTCAAAGATATGTCGTTTTATAAGGGTGAAGAAAAGGCCATGTGGATGGAAATATTCCGTCCGGTCATTCACTGCAGCAACTGTTGGAAGAGTCATATTTAATTCTTTAGCAGTGAAAATATGAATAGGGTTCTATTTGAAGGAATCAATTTCATATAAAGAAAGAAAGCAAAGATGAGAATTGTAGGTTGACCATTTTTGAACTTATCGTCATTCCTGCCCACATGTCTTTTCCTTCTATACTTCTCTATTAGCCGCCATCTCGGTATATAGCCATTCCCTTTCTAGCCATATCATCTTTCACACAGTCCATCAATCGTTTCTTTGGTCTTCCCCTACTCTTATAGCTAATATTCATACTTATAACATTCCTAACGACATTTTCCACCACCACCACCACTATTCCACCATTCCACCATTTTGTAACTATGCATGTAGGATACCTAACAAAAACATTCCGCTCGATTTCAAAATGGATCTGCCAGCTGTCTGTTAGAGCTAGGAACGAGCCATTTACATACTGGTCGTTACTCTTGCTATCAACTTGTCAGTTATCACTTATCCTCGACATTGTGTTAGCGGAAGAGCCCCGTTGCGAATTTATATCACAATGAATTAAATTGCCACAATGAACGGTACTAGGAGCGTGACACACTGGGTGCGGTAAGGCGCGGCGCAGTCGGTGAACTTTTGTTTTGACGTGAAACTTCTTTAAAATCACATCGAAACACAATCATTGGCTGCCGACTGACTGCTGATTGTGACGGCTGAATGTGAGGGAGCGTTACTTTTGGTGTGAACGCGGCTTAATATTCAACATTTTTATTACTTTTTAGGCAACCGACTTCTTCAAAAAGGAGTAGGTTCTCAATTCGTCTGTATGTTTTTTTTTGTATGTTTGTTACTCGATTTCTCCGCCAATTATGAATCGATTTTGATGATTCTTTTTTAGTATGGTAGGGCATGCTTTCGAGGTGGTCCCTTATAAATTTTATTAACTTTGCCTGTGTAGTTTTTGAGTTAGCTTCAATATTACGTATTTTTCCCACTTAGTTTATCTAGACGATGTTTTCATTTACTCCTTCACTGTTATTTACATCAGCTAGTGGTATTAGAATTTGTGTGGGGTAGGTACCACAACTAAAAAGTGAAAAATAAAAACTATTTACAAAAAAAAAACCGACTTCCAAAAAAAACACTCAAAACTGAAAAATAACTTTAATTTCGGAAGTCGGTGGCAAAAAACGAAAATTGAAAAGCAAAGACACCGACTTCCGAAAGTTTTTTTAAGTCAACTTATTGCCATTTTACATGAAACCCGTGTGTCCCTAGTTGCCGACACAACCCCAGCCGTTATTTTTGCTCGATGTGTCGCATGTCGCATCCGGAGAAAAAAACTTCGTGTTGCACCGAACAAACACTACCCTCGTGCGTGAATTTCTAAAAGGCAGATCTACATTCCTATTTTACTCACTTTTCAAAAATCCGTAGGTATAAAGGTACTGTCAACTAGGAATATCGGTGGTAACAATTTCACATTGACAGCGCCTGTATTCCGAAGGGGTGAGAACTGTTCTCAGAAATTCAATATTGCCACTTACGTTCGTTTAAATGTACCTCTCTAACTTCGGGATGATATTTGAAACATATAATATTCAAAACTCTGTGTCATCGTTTCGACTGCGTCACTTTGGATTAACTCAATCTGCCTAGCCTTTTCCCAACTATGTTGGGGTCGGCTTCCAGTCTAACCGGATGCAGTTACCAGTATTTAACTATGTTCACATAAAGTGCACATAGTTAATTCAAACTGACGCAGTTCCGCCAGGCAAGATATGGCCCCTCCATAAAATGTATAGTAGAAATAACTAAATACTTATTGTTATAAACAACTTTTACTATGGGACCAACCCTGTACTTATCAAAACGAATTATCGCCCTATGTACAGAGTTAGCCAGTCTTGTTTTTAAGGTTCCGTACCCAAAGGGTAAAACGGGACCCTATTACTAAGACTCCGCTGTCTGTCTGTCTGTCCGTCTGTCACCAGGCTGTATCTCGTGAACCGTGATAGTTAGACAGTTTAAATTTTCACAGATGATGTATTTCTGTTGCCGCTATAACAAAAAATATTTTTTTAAATAGAATATGGTACGGAATCCTTCGTGCGCGAGTCCGACCGCACTTGGCCGGTTATATTTATTTTCGCGCGTTTTTTCGTACTTAACTTTCGTTGGCAACTCTAGATATTTCATCCACTTTCAGACATAATAAGTTTCGGTACCTTTAATTTGACCCTGTTTAGAAACAAACTTTTACACGCACTATTTACGGTGCCACAGATCGAGTAGATAGTGACCATGAACCTCTTAACTTGTCTCAGCGTCCACACCACGGGTCTCACACACGTGGTGTGCTATTCTTAGCATACACCACACGGAGACTGTAGACTGTTTTATTTCCTTTCAACAGAATTTTAATAAAAACTTGTTTTTGAAAACGGTTTTTCATCTAAACTCATAATATTAAAGGTCTCAGACCAAATAAAAAACCAAGACAGAGCGTTGCGAACAATACAGTGAAGCTTGCCAAAACTACACCACCTCTCTGTGCATACACACTCACACGCACACATTTACAACCATTTACAATCAAACTACACCAAAATATGTGCACACATGTTTACGAAACCGGCCTCACGTCACTGTTGACAGCGCTCTGTCTTGGTTTTTTATTTGGTCTGAGATTAAAGGTAATCATTTTATGTTTGAAAGAGTGCAGCACTATCAGTGCTGATCAAAAATATTTCACTTTTGGAAAGCTACGCTATTGCGGAGCCTTAGGTTAAGTTTCATTTGCGGGCATTATCTAGTTTTAAAATATTTCAACTCCATTCTTGTAGGTACTCATTTACTGTGTGTATTTCTGTACTGTGGTTAGGTAATTTAATTCGATAGCACGTATAACAACGCAAGTATTACGCAACAATATGTTCTTATAATAAATAAGCTTGTTCAAACACATTTGCAATTTGCATTCAAAATCAACGGAAATTAAACAAATTCTAATCGAATTAATGTGTTACTATTGTGTGTCGTAATGACGAGGATAATTTGTGTTTTTGCTAAATTATTATTCATAGTAGGCAGGTTCTAGTCCTTGTAGTAATAAGTCCTTGTAGGTTAGGCTGTTATCTACGCATGTATTTACTAACCTGTAACTAAGGACGCATTATTGTGAATCAAAATCATAATTTGTAATCGGGAAATATTTAACTGATCCTCTAAAAACTTATTGACTTCCTAATGATGAACACTTTTTAAAATTAATTACCCTCTAAATTATTTTTCCACTTTTAATAATGCACACTTTTTTAAATAATTGAGGCGTTTCTTTACTTTCTGGATTTTTCTAACAATTAGTCGCAGTAACTAAACTAAGCCCCGACCAAACGGTTTAGGCTAGATTGGAAATGTGACCACGCGCAAGCCGCGGCAGCGGCAGACGAGCGATTCAAGTTGGTAGCAGTTGATTGGTTGTTTAGTATTTATAAGACCCTCAAATAGGAATTCTTTGAGGTTTACAAAATGAGGCAACATTAAAATAGAGTGTTCAATAATATTTTTAGGAGCGCAGAATGGGATTTATTAGAGGTTCGATTAAATACATGCCTTTGTAATCCAACACTCGTGTTCATACACAATCTCTACCGTGTTACATACATGATAGTTACCTATACTGGGTGTTAGGGTAGTCACCGTTATCCATGAAACTAGTGGTTTGGTGTCATCTATAATATAATTTTTCTATGGGACCAACTTTGAAATTGCCAGAAAAAATCAGCTGTTCCATACATTTGTGTTCACTTAAATCGACAAAATGTATGGAACAGCTGATTTTTTTTTGCGATTTCAAAGTTGGTCCCATAGAAAAATTATATTATAGATGACACCAAACCACTAGTTTCATGGATAACGGTGACTACCTTAACACCCAGTATACAGCATAGGTTCAAGCTCGTCGAAAATTTATTTCAATTAGTGCTGCGCTACTCGTCTTTTGTGCTCCAGGGTGCTCCATTGTTATCAGTCCAACACACGCCGCCAGTCAAACAACGCACTCCCGACTTCGCTAACCACAATCCCGCATGGCTTTGACACCACAAATTCTATAGCACAGACCATAGATTTAGCTCAGAGCGCTGCCATTTGGGTTACTCGCTTTTTTATAGGTAGCGTTAACATGCTTTTCTACTTAGCTGCTGACATCGCTGTAAAGCGCCACGGGAAGCTAGCATGACCTCTCCACAAAATGGTAATTTTGCTTGATTGACCTAACATGAGGGTTGAATAATGTGGTACGTCGTATTTGAACATACGTTACCTAATATGATAGTTTAATTTAGACAAATATCTACAGCAGAAATACAGGATGTCATGAACTAAATAAGTATCTACCTACCAATAAATTTTAATATTATAAATGCGAAAGTGAGTTTGTATGTTCCGCTTTCACGCTCAACCGGCTTAACGGATTTGGATGAAATTTGGCACATGGGTAGTTTTGAATGGGACATTTTTGCACTGCATTACACTTTGGACAACCGTCAAAAAACTTCGTTTGCGTAGTTATTATTCATTCCGTGACAACACCGTGAATAAATTGCATTGAAAAGAATTCAATGAAGCGTAAAACAATACAATAGGTACATGTTTCAAGAGAAAACAACGAATTTTCGTAATAGTGTGCTCGACGGAACCGAATATTAATTATCATTTACCTTTATTAACTATTCAATGCACGCTCAATGCTCTTCAAAAGAAAATGTATATTAAAATTGTTGAACTGAAATACCTGAACATTGCGGTTTTCAAAGGAACAAGTTTGATATTATTTAGTAAATAAAAAAATAAAATAAAAAAAACCAATCTTGGCTAATAACAGACGCACGGGTCGATCGAAGGTTAAGCTACGTTTGCCGCGGTTGGTTCGTGGATGGGTGACCATTGACCATTCATTACATATCCCTTCCGTGTCTCAGTCCCGGCTTTCATTCGTAGATCTTTAACAGTCATTACGGGTAGTCGGAATCTCGAAAGTCTGACAGCCAGTCTTACCAAGAGGTGTCGTGTTACCCAGTAATTGGCTTGTGTAGGTCAGATAGGCCAGTGCCTACACACCAGTAGATACCAGTGTATACAGCTGCATCCAGTAAGACTGAAAGCCGACGCCAAAATAGTTGGGAAAACAACCTTAGACAATACGATATTTTTGTACTACATATTCTATTTGTAGTTTCAGCTCATACTACAGATTACTGAGTAGTAAAGTAAACCAATACAATTGACTTCTTTAATAATATGAATTTTCTACTGACGCAGTAACTAATTACTCACGCACTCGTGACGTGCTCCATTCACTTTTTTAATACTGAAAGCATTCACCTTATTTTTTCATTCAATGATAATTACGTAAGAGGTCGATTAAATATTCATATAGGTACATAATAGGATGGATAAAATCCCCAGCGGTATATTAGGCATATTAGTAGTGCATTACGCGCGCTGTACTTATGTATGCCATTATGTGGTAAAGCGGTACTTTAATAATGTGCGGGTACATTATTAGATATTCTGTTCTGTTGTTAATCTCTTCCTTTATGAATGCTGGTTCATACTAAATACCAGTTAATTTAGGTGAATTTACTTTGATGTCTTGCATCTGATTAGATTCACAATTACAGTTCGATTCAAACTTAATGGCGGTTCGGAAGTTAAGTACTCGCTGAGCAGTACCCTACCCCTCAGCCCCGCTGTCACATGAAATTGTTACTGCGCAGCGACTCGCCTCATTGTTCCGAGCCGCCAATAAATTATTTTATACGAACGTATTAAACTCGCGACAATCTAAGAAGTCCGTTTTGACAGTTATCAAAATGCTTTGTGTAGTGATGAAAAAAAAAATAGTTTCTTAAAAACTGATTCTCGAGACTTATCGATTGAACATACTTAGAGAGTTTGTAATTTACGACTTATCTACATTGATAAAAACTCATTCTCAAGTACGAGAACGAAACGTCAAAACGGACTTCTTAGATTGTCGCGAGTTTAGTAAATATTGCTGTTGTGTGCCAAATATCAAAATTCAATATATTCAGGCGTTTATGCGTGCTTCAGTGAGAAACATTCTAACATCTTCACAAATTTTAACTTACATATATTTACTGGAAGACCCTAGGGCTATTTTTATCATCAGAACTCTAATTTAGTGTAAAATTCTGCCCGGCGGTCTCCGCTAACTAATATGATTAGCCCAAAGTACCCGGTCGACTGTGAAGGTACGGGTATCGTTTACCTTAGAATTATGTTCCCTAAATATACTAGCACATTGTACAAGGTGTAAACAAAACTGTTTATTTATGTTACTTACGTTCTTTTTTGTTTTACTTTTAGAACACTGTTGCAAGAGATTATGCGATCAACGATGGTAAACGTTACCTTTCAGAAGCTACCTTTTCAATAGTGATTTGATGAAGTTAACACTCAACAGAAAGAATTCTTCTAATTCTTAAGGCCTATGGCCGCTGACGGCACGGTATCCTTCGGTATCACTATATGCAAGCGTATACTGACGGCAACTATGCCGTGGTATCCTAAGGTATGCCGCGGCGTCATTAGACACGCCGAAGTGTACCATCGCAACATCGTTCTAGTGCGTTCCTTTCACAACTGTAACTCTTCATCAGAATAGTCGTAGCGGTGCCTTGCGTCCCACCTGGCCTCGGCATCCCAATGGCAACTGAAGCATCCCAAGTGATGCCAAGGCATTCGAAGACTGCTGATGACTACGGACACGGCATGCTTTGCGTTTGTACCTACGATGACTTTTATTTTATCTTTTTTTTTTGTGGTTGGTATATCGGCGTGTGCTAGCTGACATATGGCCAATAATTAGATTTAAGTTTTATGTATGTAATGTAAATGATTTTGTATACTTTTATATAGAATAAATTTTTCTCTAACTGAAAAGACAGCTGTGCTGCTGGGGAGTTTGTTGCGCCACTTCTTCTTCCCAGCTAAAGCACTAGGAAGTGGTGAAGGGTGGGCGTTTTGGGGGACTGTCTTATGTAATTTTGACGTTCGAAAAGTGCTGATTCTCAGCCTAGTTTGAGTAAATGACTTTTGATTATGATTTTTGATTTTGACTATAATTGAAATTTAATATTTTATTGTCATACTATTAAGTAATATTCCTTAATAGTATGACTATTCGTAGTATTAAAATCCCTTGCCGTGCCATACCGCGTGCAGTAAGCGCAGGACCTAGGTCTTTCTTTCTGTCTCTTACGAATTTTGTTTTTAAGCTAAAGACAACGATATTTTTAATTTACTGTATGAAGAATATCATTATTTGAAATTTACAATCAAATTCAATTTCATTAGGTGCTAAAGTTATTTAATTTAGTCTAATCTTTAAATCAGTCTGAAGGATCGTAATTAAATCGAGATAAGCTGTTTTGGGTTGGGGATCCTACAATCTGATCTGGCGTTAAGGAAACACATTATGTGGGTAAACTGACCTAAAATCCCTTCCTAAAGTCAGTTCCTAAAGTCTGTTTTTTAATTTCGTAGAGTAATTTGATATTTCGGGGTTTATTCATAAACGATGATTAAAGTTAAGTGACGTTCAAATGTCAAAAGTTAAGTGTATGGTTAATGATTCGGTAATCATTACTTAACTTTAAGCAACGTTTATAAATAAACCCCTTCAAGTGATTGTTGTTTGTTTTTTCAATTTGGTGTTTGACATTTGCACCTGTCAAATTAGTCTACGAGATTAAAAAACGGACGATAGGATTTTTGCCTACCAGTTTTTTTTTTGTAAAAAAGGTTAGTTTGTCTTGAATAACATAACATCACGCATGTGTTTACCGAAGGGTCAACACATTTCGCGAGTTATGTTTAATTCCCAGTAACAGGGGGCGGGCGGGCCTATTGACATCAACCGGGCACAAAATCCAAACTCCCGGCTGCTACTAAGAAATTCCAGATGGAAAAATTACATAACACTACCTGACCTGGGAATTGAACCCAGGACCTCATGCTTAGCAGTAGCGCTTGCGACCACTAGACCAATTAGGCAGTCTATCTTGAATAAATTTCGTAATTATAAAATACTAGCTGTTGCCCACGACTTCGTCTGCGATCCAGGATGAAAAGCAGCCTATGTCCTTCTCCAGGTCATGGTCTACCCCTGTGCCAAATTTTATCCAAATCCGTTCAACCATTTTAGCGTGAAAGCGTAACAAACAAACTCACTTTCGCATTTATAATACTAGCTGCGCCCAGCGGTTTCAGCCGCGTAAGTTTCGATCCCGTGGGAATTTTGGGATAAAAAGTATCCTATGTCCTATTCCAGAGCATGATCTATCCATGTTCCAAATTTCATCCAAATCCGTTCAGCCGTTTTAGCGTGAAAGCGTAACAAACAAACAAACAAACTCACTTTCGCAATTATAATATTAGTTAGGATATAGTTAGGATTAGGATATAATATTTTAATGATAAATTCACACACAATCCTTGAGAAAAATTCTTAAAAGCTCAACAACGAACATAGGTACCCTACATCTCTGAAAGGCTGAATATACAGGGCTGCCACGATGAAAGAGTAGCCCTAAAACTGCTCTCACTTCAATCGATACAGAAGGTATGTCCAAAATTAGGTCGTCTACACTATTTGTAGGCTTCGCTCAGGTGCCCCCGACTGAAGGTGTTGGCATTTGAGGTAAGTGTTTTTCTTTTACAACTTGAGGGAAGCAGTTAACAAAAGATATGAAAAGCTCTACCGAAATTAAAATATCACTTTCATGTGTTTCGATTGTAATATTTAGTAAATAAACTTGTAATTTCCTTCGTCCTTCTTGTAAGGGAAAATACGCAGCTGTTATAACTTTCACCTACAGTTTATTTTTTTATAAATTATGCGACCCGGAAATTAAGTTCATAAAAACAGTATACAAAGTAATTATACAGGTCAAGTAACAATAGAAAAGTTCATAAAAGAGACGAATACAACATAGATTTTAATTGAAATTCCTCATAGGAAACTAGGCCATGTTTTGTTCCTATTGTAAATCAAGAAGAATTATAGGTACATCATAATGAGACTGGCCAAAACTGTATGCGCATGTGCTGTATACACGGCAACGTTGCACAAAGGAACACAGTTGAGTTTTTCTAGATTTATTCCCAGATTGGGAGCAGTGTTAGATGATTTATTCCTAAGAGTTTGATTGTAGGTATCTTCTATTATTCAATTCTTAATCGCAATGCCTTCGGTTGCAATTGATAATTCCTTAATCAGCAAAGTGTGTGATTGACATAAAATCACATAACATTGAGCCTGTATTCCCCGAACGGTTGGGCAGAGGTGTATCTATAGTACTTACACCCACAGGGTGTGGGTGTGTGATTGAATTTGAGTAAAATCATGTTATACGATGCACATGGCGACATCGAAAATGTGACGCATTAGATCATTTGACAAGTAACGAGTTATAATGTGACAAAGTCAAAAAGCGATCAACGTTTTCGTAAGGTGATCGTACGATACGAATTTAGCCGAATGCAGAACGTTTGACGGCAGCCGTTAGCGCGAGCGTGGGATGTGGTGTAAAACTCATTTAGAACTGCCACCTGCAGTGGTGGGGCAAATGTGCCCAACTACACACAATGTGTGTGTGTTGTGCACACTTCGTGTGTTAGGCGGTTTACACAGAAACACGTGATGAATGTATTTGTTCAGCGGTTTGTGTTGTACAGCTTTGTTGTACATGTAACGCTGTAACAAGTTGTACCAACCCTACTTTATTTAAGTAGCTTCAATTTTGTTGGGGTGAGGGCCCGTTCCCATTATGTCGTGACGACAGATTATCGTGTCGCTTAAAGCGTCGTGGCTTGTGTATTTAAATAGAGGTGTTCACATAGAGGACTTGTCGTCCAAGTAATTTTCAACCAAAATGAAGCGATAAATTAATCGTCACGACATAGTGTGAACGCGCCCTTACAGTTATTACGTAATCTTTCATCTTTGATATTATTCGGGGCATGATTGTACCATACAGATACTGTTAAATGTTAAATTGTTACGGTTTGTTACAATTGTTTACTCGTGAAATATCAGCCTATAACGTTCCCACTGCTGGGATATAGGCCTCCTCTCTGTGAGAGGGAGTGGGCCATAATCTACCACGCGGGTCCAGTACAGTTCGGTGGATGTCACATGTCTTCGATTGGTTCTAGGACATGCCGATTTCCTTACGATGTTTTCCTTCACCGTTTTGAGAGCAGTGGTGATGAAATAAATTAAACAAAGTAATGTGCCTGCCTGGGTTCGAATCCACGACCTACTGTAAGTCGGGGCCATTACTACTGGGCTACCACTGATGCTCACATTAGTCGTATACTGCTAGATACCTAAATCAAATCCCCGGAAAAGACTTTCTAAGAATTCTCTAATGTATTTATAAATTAATCCTGTTACACATTTGCCCTAATTAGTTCGAAACGTGACCTCTTCACAAATAATGCGTAAAACATATCCTATCGTAAAATAATACAAAATTAAACAATTATTTGGGAATTTTTTTGGGAATTATAGAATTATTTTGGGAATTATAGAATTATTATTTTGGGAATTATAGAATTATTTTGGGAATTATAGTTTATCCATTTATGTACCACAAGGTACATAAATGGATAAACTATAATTCCCAAAACTTGCACATAATTGTTATTGAACAATTTCGGAATTCCGAATGCAGTCCAAAAATGGGTCATTAGGCATTAAGCTTTCAGCACTGACAATCACTTTGATACCAACGTGTATGCAAATCATGGATTTGAATCGTTTCGTCCTATTTCTATCATACTGACAAATAGGTTTTTATTTACGACAAGCTGTGTGCCCAATGGTATTTTTATCGGGAAAATTTACGAATTAACATACAAACTTTCATCCCTTATTTATCCCCTTCACCCTTCCCTGGTGCTATTCACATGGAATAGAAAAAATAGTGTGCTTTCCTTCGTTATACAGGGTGGTACAGACACAGTTATCCTTGAAACTAGTGGTTTGGTGTCATCTATAATATACTTTTTCTACGGGACCAACTTTGAAATCGCAAAAAAAAAAATCTGCTTTTCCATACATTTTGTCGATTTAAGTGAACACAAATGTATGGGACAGCTGATTTTTTGTGCAGTGCTTCTAGAAATCTAGACCCAGCCCTTCAGGCTGTACGTTGTCTCTCAATGAATTTAAGATCACAGCTTCACTATGCATCTTGCTGGTTAGAACCATGAAAGATCAGGGAAATTAATTGTTCCGTAAATCGACTACCAACTTGAATTGTCCGTATATTCAAATCACAATTGTCTTTTTTGACCGTTGTATGAAATTTTAAATGGCCATACCTAACACAAATTGACATAGCGTCAATTTGCTAAACAATGAATTTCCCCGACTGTACCCAACATACTTCATTATACTAATCCACCGTTATTGCCAACATTGTCGGTCACTGCGGGCGACAAAAATGATTTATTATGCATTAGAAACATTGGTTGGTATTGGAAAATGCATTATTGATTAGGAATCTAATGGCCTCGTTGTTGACAATTATTGTGAAAGTTTACAGTTTGTAAAGACAGCTTTATTCTGGTATCAGGGCTTTTAAATCTCATTTAGCTTTATCTGTCTATTCTACGATTTATCGTTCACGCTAAGCATGTTAGGGACTTTAGGGAATTAAATGCGTCAAGGGTTTCAGACAAGTACTTTTACTGCGAAAGCCGTTTAAGTATCCACCCCGAATAGTCAGCATAAGTATATTAGGTACCAATGAATTAAATAAGAAGAAAGGATTACAGGAGTGAGAAATAAGTCACAAGGTTCATTAGAAAGTTAAATAGTAATACCAAATGGTAAAATTCGTTTTAAAGAAGACGGGACTGTCAAGACGCTATAAAAGCAGCTGTGTTCGTGACCAACGATGTGATGTTGGTTCTCGTCGAGGTTTTAACGACTTTCGTCCAGAAATAGTAACCAGTAGCAGTAGTGGTTCAGTGGAGCTAAGTTTAGCACAGTCGAGGTCTACCCTTTGTGGCGCTTTTAAGTTTATTTCGTGGTAGTCCTACCTACCTATATTTCTGTTTGTCGGTCCCCGAAATTCCTGAAATTCTGTGATAAACCTCCTTTAGGAATCTAGAGCCTTTGTCGTTTATAAATGTGTTTCCTACTTTCGTCATTCTGGTATTTCTGCTTCTCCAAAGGTTTTGTTTAGCTTCTGGAACTTCTGAAAGTACGCAGTAGATATAGTTTGAGAATCACAGTTTGTGGTACAAGCATTTAAATCATTATAAGGAGGTACCGTGATCAAAATACATAAAATAACCATGTCCTTAAATTCTGGAGCAAAAAGTTACTTTATGGAAAACCTCATCACACTGAGTGACAATATTGTGCTGAAGTTTCCCTAATGGCTTTAGTTTGACCCGTTTTGAAATAGACAACTTTGACCCATATTTTTGTTACTTAGCCGTGTGACAATTTTCCTGTTTCTCTTTCTTGGATAAACGATTATTGTCGAACTTATCTTAGGTATTCTTTCCGGCTACTTCTTTCGTAACCTTTGTACTTCGTTATTTCTTCTTAATTCGATTTTCAAAATCTGTCTCTACGCGCCGATTTCCAAATTTCATAATTCTGAAACATCACATTAACACAATGAGTAGGTAGGTGTTGTTGGGCTGGATACCGGGACCCTGGCAACAGGCAACTGAAGGAACTCGGGTGGGTTTTAGTCAGTAAGAGTCTGACACGCCCTTCCGCTCCGCCCAGTGCGGGAGAAGCCATTTGATGATTTCCCAATCCAAAAAAAAAAAGTTGTTGTTGGGTTTTTATAGACAAACAAATTAAGTAAAAGTGGGGCCAATTAGTAGGTAAGCCAAGCAGCTGTTGCTTATCCTAATTAGCAGTGTTGTGTACTTAGTAGGTATACAGTTTGTACATGCAAGCAATACGTGACATGATTAATTAACCCCTAAGTAATTCCTAGCTTTTCTGCACTAGGTTCTAGCCAAAGGAGACATCCATTTTCCTCCTTATACATTATGATAGGTTTGATGCTCCAAGACTGGAGCAATTTCATTTATGAACTTACTTTGGTATATGGCCTTAAATAAAAAGTACGATCAGCGTACGAAAAAGGTTGATCGCTTTTGGACTTAGCCACATATTGAACTCGTTACTTTTACGTTACAGATTTATTTAAAATGTATATTAATTTAGATAAAATATTGTAAAAATGCTATGTAATTACAAGGTCCAAATCAGGTGCTGGACTCAATATTTTAATTTGATGCGAAGTGACATTTTTGCTGTCGTCAATTACATCGTATATCAAGGTTCTAATCTAAGTTCTCTTCGCCGTCGTCGTCTTAAATTGGCCGTACATGATTTGATTCAAAGATTTTGTGTTTTAATGCACCAGTAACCGCTTGGACATGGGAATGGCAGCGCGGTGGGCAGTACATTTTTATTCATTTGTTTTAATCGCAAGACGCATCGCCGTTCGCACCGCGCGAATATTCGCGTCAGCGAAATATCCCGTGGCCGGGCGGTATATCGGGAACACGGTGCAGTAAACATACTTACGGACAATGTGTTAAATTGTTAATTTTATTCATATAACTCATGAAAATCACGCCCCCCCCCATACGCCCTCACGTTTTACTTTACTAATACGCACTTTTCCAGTATTAATGTTGACCAGGTTAATAAGCAATGTGCAGTTAAGGTCCCTTTGCTAGTGCAAGGTTGGGAAAATTGGCTTTATAAGAGAATTTCCTGAAACTGCGGATCAAATCCCGCCTCAACCCGCAAAATATTTATGTCCATTAGCGTCACGTCTCTTGCGGTGTTTGTGGGGCAGCACTGAGCACACAGCTGACTACATACGTCTTACGTACTCCTGGTACCCATATCTTGTTTCTGCCATTTGTAGAATAGTTTTTCTTGCAAAGATTTATGGGAAAATATTCATAGAAACGGTCGTTTTCTTTTAGAGCTTTTCATAAAGGGGTATTTAGATTAGCTAAATAGTAAAGTCGAAGTACCCACTCTCACTTTCGGCGAGGAAAGGCATTACATAATTTTAATCCTATGTTCCCATATCCTTACCTGCTACTGGAAACGGCAAGGAATTGTTAAATTTTTCGAAGAACTACTTTAATACATATTATAAAGTTTCAATCTGCCTAGCCTTTTCCCAACTATTTTGGGGTCGGCTTCCAGTCTAACCGGATGCAGCTGAATACAAGTATTGTACATGGAGCGACTGCCTATCTTACCTCCACAACCCAGTAAATGGGTAATACTATACCCCTTGGTAAGTTTGGTTGTCAGACTTTCGGGCTTCTGACGACCCGTACGAGTGACAGCCGGGACCAACGGCTTAACGTTCTTTCCGAGGCACGGAGTAGTCTCGGCATATAAAGATGGTCACCCATCCACGAACCAACCCCGGCAAGCGTAGCTTAACCTGATGGATCGACCCGTGCGGCTGTTATCACTTAGCCACGAGCTCCTACTCCTCAATATAAAGTTATTTTTTTTCCATAATTGACAAGCCATTAGTGTCTGTTTACTTTGGGAAAATAGCAACCGCCCACTTCGATGGATGATACTGACGCTCCTTTTTTGGGTACCTACCTTCATAATTATTACATAACATTACGGTTGTATTTCCTGAAGGGTTAGGTTGAGGTGTGTACGTAAAGTACACCCACGATCCAAACCTAATTAGTAACAAATGAAAGCTAGTGCTCATAGAACCAGTGGAGTCTGAAAGAAAGGATCATCGATAAATTCAGTAATAAATTTACAATACTTCATTATAAATTACGAGTATATTACGGGATATATAATATTGGATCTTTTAAGAAAAGTTAATAAAATAAATAGAAGTTTCTTTTCTTTTGAGGATCTTAAAAATATGTTCAATTATTATATATTTATTTATACTTTATTGCACACCAGAAAATACATAGCTTACCTTATCGCTTTCTGCGATCACCTCCAGGCAACCTTGGAATGTTTTTTTTTTTTTTTTGACTTACTTGTTAGCGTGTCAAAGTATGTTTACGAAATGAAAATGGGAATTATTTGGGGTTCGATTAAATACATGCCATTGTTGATCTTCTTTTCATATTGACATCGTTCTACCGCACGTTGAGCACTTCATTTCTTTACAATCCATGGTCACAAGCACAACAGAAAATTAATTCAGAACAGTTCGTTTGTAACACAATCATAGCGTTTATTAAGATTTCTGTATAATTAATCCTCTTGGTTATGTTGGGTTATATTTTGTTCCATATATTTTTCATGTATGTATATTTTGTCTTTTGTATGTATGATGTAATAGGCAGACGTTTTTAATCTATGTCTATCTATCGTCGTAAAACGCTTTTGCCAGTATACTATACCCTTGAGTGAGATTGTTTTTCATCCATAGTTGAATACCTAAAATTGCATTATGTTAGAACAGTGAGATTTATAATAATACTCCTATTTGAACTAGAATTATCAATTCAGATAATAAAATAATATTTTCATGTGTCCAAATAAGTTTTGAGTTTGTAATTTAAAAATTAATTTAAAAAAGAGAGTCCCTGTCTTTCATCGTCTATTTCCCTCCTAATAAAACTACTCCAATAGTTCAATAGCGCAGATGTAGCTGTAACATTGCAGTATAAACCTTGGCTGAAGATCACGATTATGCATAATAAATGATCCTCCGTTCGCCTCCGTCGCTACATTGATCCATTTGCTTCAGTTTAATATTTTATAATCGTTTTTCACAAGCACTTATAAAGTGAGATACGTATTAATAGTAGAAACAGCATGTTGATAATGAGCTCGTAATTTTGTAGTATTTAAAGCGGGCATTTATGCGTGACTTATTCATTTTATCCAACGTAAATTAATGTTTAATTACATAAAATAACAAAACATATTATCATCACGCCTGTAATCCCTGAAGGGAGGCAGTGGTGTACCTGGAGTGGGTACACCCCCATTTCACCAGTTTTGTTTAAGTCTCATATAATAGGGGGCGAGGCAATGGTGCCGATTCTCTTGTCACAAAATTCTCTAAACTAAACTAAAAATCACTAAAATTTTGTTTAGTCCTGTCAAACGATCAAACTCATTCTGAAATAGAGTTTAAATGACATAACTTAACTATAATTTAGTTTGACAGCACTAAGATGGCGCTGAGATTAGTTTAGTGAAAATGCTATTCTGAATTTGACGATTTAACCTAAAATTTGGTCCTATATCTAAAATCCTCTAACTAAATCTGACTATATTTAATCGCGATTAAAAATGTGTGGAATAAAATTAGATGTCATGAACTGAAATTCAAACCAACACCTCGACTTCAGTTACAAAAAACAGTACTGTATTTTTTTATTATTTTTTGTTTATATCTCGAAAACGGTGTGTCCTATCGCAAAAATAATGAAAATTTCGACCCCCTTTAGGAAACCCTTATACCCCTAATTCTCAACATACCTAATGGTAATTTTTTTTTTTTTTCGTTATTTTCCTTACAAAAACTGAAAAATTCCATTAACACGTCGAGGATGCCGTGCATGCGCGCCTCTGGCTCTAAAAAAAAACCACGGGGTAGGGAAAACAAGTACCAAGTGGAGGCGCGCGCTTGTCAAATTCGATTTTAGTTGTGTCAAAATAAGTTTTAAATTTAGAGAATTTATTTGGCAGAATAGCTCCAAGATTCTCATAGTCAAAAGTAAGGAATTTTAGTGATAGTTTAGTTAGTTTAGTTCGGTGTACAAGAGAATCGGCACCATTGTTTAATTAAATTGTTTAAAAGGTTACACCTACATAACTAAACTACCATTTTGTCGTGTTTGCTAAATTGGGTTACAATACCAACAATCCATTGTACTTTGCCTAGTTTGAACATAATATATACATACATTATTCGCCTCACCATTGCTGAGCTCAACACACTAACCGTTTATGGTCGCTCGTTGTATGCTCGCTACAGTGTGACGTTATCCCTAAATTCCTGACTTGGAACGGTAGCCCCTAATTGTGTTAGAACAATTAGTGGTTTGCACAGCCTGTCGCATACACGCATTTGCACATTATATGCATCAATTTGCTGGGTGTTCAGCCATAATATATTATACCTACGTATACCTATGATCTCAGAACATAATAATTATAGTAACGCTTGAATACAGGATGTATCGGAAATGTTTGGTCATATTAAAATTTAAGGGTATGGAACAGTTTGTATTTTTTTCGCGATTACGATGTTGCTACTACGGAGAAAGTTGTTCAGTTTGTTGGTCTGTACCTGTATATTGTTCTTTTTCTTTTCGAATCGATGATACAACCTAAGACTTGTTTTACGAAAATTTTACGAAAATTATGCCCAGTAGGTGGCCTGTTGCCATGTTGATTCACATTTGTTGTTCGTTTGATTCTCATTAAATTGCTTCTCAATGAGACTTTGTTGCTTCTGCCGTGTGGGTCTACACTGGATATTATAAAGATAACATATCTGTATTTTTTTTTGTAATTAATAAACTCAAAAACTATATGACCGCTTTAAAAAATTCTTTCATCAGTAAAATGCTATATAAAGCTATAATTTATAATGATATCACGCGGGTGAAGCCGCTGGCGGAAGCTAGTCCTTACATAATATAAAACAAATTCCTCCGCCGCGTCTGTCTGTCGTTCTGTTCGCGATATACTTACTCAAAAACTCCTGCACCGATTTTCATGTTGTTTTCACCAATGGATAGAGTGGTTCTCGAGGAAGGTTTTAGTATATAATAACCGACATCCACGC
Source organism: Lithophane ornitopus (assembly GCA_948473465.1). Classification (NCBI taxonomy): domain Eukaryota; kingdom Metazoa; phylum Arthropoda; class Insecta; order Lepidoptera; family Noctuidae; genus Lithophane; species Lithophane ornitopus. The sequence goes on along the minus strand of OX419622.1, from coordinate 10,025,648 downwards.
GGGCGAAGCCGCGGGCGTCAGCTAGTTAATAATAAAAACTGACTTTATCACCAAGGAGACTGATTAACAATGTATGTATTCAGTGTTTATGTATGCATTATCAGCACGTTTTTTGCGTACCGATGGTTGTTCGTGAGAAATGGCCTTTAGCGATAACACTGTCAATGATAGCTATTATTTCATGCCTGTTAAATTAATTCACTGACAGAGAGCTTACAGCTTAAACCGTTGAGTCCAGAAGCTTGAAATTTTGCACAAGATTCCTTATGTACCTGAGTTTTTTTTTTATTGTTGCCCTGAAGATGTTAAATAAGGGATGTAAGTTTGTATGGAAGTTAGTAATTTTTACCGATGGGAAATATCTCATCTGGCGGACGCATCTTGTTTTATCGAAAATTTTTGAAACTTATTTGGAACTAAACTAGAATTTTGATTAAGTGGAAATGTTAAGTATATATTACAAATGTTCGTGCTACTGTTTTACCTATTATCAGCGTGCAGTAAAAAATAATTATGTACTCTATGTATCTAGCTAATTGCGGTACTTATTCCATTGTGGCTTTTAAACTATACGATGGATGTGATATGAAAACATGCTTAAATATCGTTTTGCTGTGTCACTGTTATTAAAAATTGTTTTAGAAACTATGTCCGTTCTCCGTATTGTTATCAGTATCACTATGCTATGCTGAATCAAATGCCCGGAAATGACCCCCAAACCGTTAGTTTCTATTGATACTGTTATACAATTGTTAATTAATGGAAAGGAACATTAGAATTCGTAGAATTTAATCCTAATGTTTACATTTAGATGAGGATGTTATTATTTGATGTCGGGTCGTCGTGGCTTGCGGACTCCAAACTTGGTATCGAAGTGACGTTTTTAATACCATGAGGGTGCAACCAGACTGCGGTCGATCGACGATATCGTGACATATTTTGAGACATACCTAATACCTAATTATGAAATATAATGAGGTAACATATTTTACGGTATCTGTTTTCACCCTTAGAGTTTGGCCAACGAAAGCTGACCACGAATTATTATCTGTTGAATATTTTACTTCACTTCTAAATACAATATTACATTTCTTATTACTATGTAAATATGAAATACTGATGTAAGTATCGCATAATATGTCTTGAATAATAAATAGTATCGACTCCTTTAAGCAGTGAGTTGACAGCTCTTGATTTTTTTTAAATTGCCGCCTTTTTTCTTGGACATCTTTCGTTGGCCAGACTCTACCTACAATCCAATTTATTCTTGGACGTTACTAACTTTTGATGAAAGTCTGCACTTGGTCAAACTTCTGCATCAAACAAAGAACCACTTCTTTTGTTTATCAGAAGGGGCCTTTTCCCTGCAGTATTTGGAGGCCCCATATTATAATCTCATTACCAAAACCGTAGGGAATACAAAATCGTGCCAGTTCTTAGAAGTGTTTTCAGTTCGATGCGAAATTTTCATATAATCGTCATTGAATATCATCGAAACGGTCGGGAGGGAACGAGGAGCATATAAATGGACTTCATTTACTGGAAGCGGCAAACTGTAACGGATTTAAGAGTTTAGTTTTAAATTCCATTGAGGTTTCCAGCACACGTATTGATAATAAATAAGTCCAGTAAAAATTTGTACACTTTTCTTGTTTGAGCCTCATAAAAAAGCAGAAATGACAAAAACATATAGGTATTATGTGAGTACGCTATCAAGTTAATGTCTTTAATTAGTTATTATAATGTCGTGTTTTTAGTATTTTTTGTTGGTATCGTTTCTCACACATTAGTAGTAGTACCTAGGTACACCGTGTACCGTAAAATACTTCATAGATATCCACTTATAAATAAAATACAACACTATTTGTCTCTTTACTTACAAAAAAATTAAATTAAGCTAAGATTGTTTTGACTTTACTTCATTGACATTTAAATGACAAGACGGCCTTAAAATTAGGTAAAATATTAAGATAAAGTAAAAAAAAAAACCAGTTGAGCACCTCCTCCTTTATTTTGATACATTACATTTTGTAGGAAGAAATATAAAAATGATATCATCTATTATATCACCTACGCCAGCAAAATTGTCCACGGATGTCACTTAAAAAATAATCTTTACAAATCATTCCATTTAAACTAAAACTTACAAGCTAAAGTCGAAGTCGGTTATAACGGGCAATCAGGCTATCTGTAGTTACTAATCGAACTTCGAAAACAAATAACCAGTCCCTCGTAACTTCGTAAGCCAATAAAGACAGCATAATGACAAAAATAAAGAAACATTCATTAATAGCACTATGAATTGCAAAGCGAAACGTAAATAAGTGCAGTTAGACGCCGGGCGACGCGGCGTCGCGTCTGTCGGATTTGTCGCTCGAACAATTTCCCCTCATTCTTCGACGTTGGAAAATGAAGTGCTTTTTCCATTTCCCGTCGTATGTCGCATTGCTTGAAAGCTCGTGTAGGTGTGAACCGTGTGGAGCTACACTACGGCTCGAGCCTTCATATCCTGTGTTTGCCTGTATGTGCTCGAATCGTGAAATTACCTGCTCTTTTGTGAGATTGATCGTTGATGTACGCACTGATAACGTCACTTGTAATTGTGTTTTTTCTTTTTTTTGGTGTTGGTTTTGTGTTAGTTTAATGGAAATATTGTAATTGTTCGCTTGCGTGTTAGTTACGCCACAAATAATGATTGCATTATTATATTTTCATCTGTAGATATACTCCCTTTCTAGTTTTTACCGCTGTAATATCCATAAAGATAATTAATTTTATCTACAACATTTCTGGTTATTTGATATCTGACTGAATTTTCTAATAATCGCTAAAAGTATAAAAGGACACGTATTTTGATAACTTTACATGTACGGGCCTTAGAGAATTTACCACACCTACATAAATTCAAAAGGCACATCTACTTGATGAGATATTCAAATAATAATCACGGTATTATAAAGACACCCTCATAGAATATGAAGAGCAAAGTATTTGTATAAATTAATTATTAACGCATCGTTAAAGTTTCAAAAGATTTCTTTGCAAAGATGAACAGATACTATAGCTAGAAGGTTTCCTAATCTTGTTACTTTAATTAGTACATAATTTTATTTTACTATGCATTTTTATTTCTGTGCTCAGATGCACCAAGTGCTAGTATAGTAGTATCGATAACAGTATTCTGATTACCATGCAGCTTCTACTTGATATAGGGACATTACCTGCAAGGCTTTTTTTTTTGAGGGTGGGAAGTCATCAAATTACTTCTCCCGCTCTGGGCGGAGCGGAAAGGCGTGTCAGACTTTACTGACTAAAACCCACCCGTGTTCCTTCAGTTGCCTGTTGCCAAGGGTCCCGGTATCCCTTTCAGACTTTCCCGCAAATTACTTGCATGGCTGCATCCCACATAATAAAGATGTGCGTTACTCATAACTGGAGATACCTTTTGCTATCTCATCAACAATCACGTCATCCCTTTCGTCATCCGTTTCAAAGCAAAACAGACTCGCCGCAAAACGTAGCTAACAAAGTTATGTTAATTGTTCTTCATCGCAATTAAATTCCTTGTTATAAACGGAATCACAAATTCACGATCGGAATCGGAACGGGACCGACCTCACTGTAATAAACAATGCCTATCCAAATGCAAATATTTGTCAACGACTTCGATACGAAAGGACAGTGGGCGAATGTGGTCAAACAGGGCTCACAATTAAAACATGCCAAATTATAGGGTATGTAAGGTTCTTCAAGTTTGCATCAAAATCGATCCAAGTGATTTTGAGTAGTAATAGTCGAATGATGATAATGATCATCTCTGTATTGTACAGAAGATTTTACTAATGTAGGAATTCAAGGAAACTAATTTAAAAGATATTCTCACATCAGTCGTTAATAACTTAAAAACACTCGGATGGGCTAAATGCCCTTTTGTGAACTTGAAGAATATTATCCTTTCATTTGGCATATGTCCTAGTCGTGGCCGCTCTTGGACCAACTCCCATACAAACTTGCCCACTGTCTTTTGCGGCTGCGACGATCAATTATTTATTTAGTACTAGTTATAGCAGCCATTCTTGGATTCCATCGATCTGTCTGTAGCCAACTGAAATATTTTATTACCCACTCACTGCTTCTCCCGGACAAAATCTTCATCCCCCCGCTTAGCTTTAAAGAATCACTGTTTATTGAATTTCTACACCAAGATCTTTTCTATTTTCTATTGTTAGTATATGTATATACCTACTTCTATATACTATAGTATATCAAGAATAGAAGAAAGGTGTCAAAAGAACCATTAGTTCAATTTCATCCTATTGGAAAAAGTGCACGTAGTTAATTTTGGACATCTTCCTCTCGACCTGTCCTTATTGAACGGTTTTATGAATTAGTTTTATTCGGGGTTTCGTTAATGAGAATTTATTAGCGTAAGAGCATGAACTATAATTTATTAGTCCTTAGTCCTTACTTACATTTGTTCTTATGGTAACAATATTCTGATTGGAGTTTCTTGTCCGTTCTTTTCCATAGAAACCTACTACGCTTTGGAATGGGCAACTAACTAGCTTCATCTATCTGACTGACCGACCCCTTGACAATTCAAAAGTGCCTGTAATTAGTTTATTTGAAATAAATTCTTTGAGTTTGAGTTTTGACTTTGAGTCTTTGCTCCGTTTGAATGAACTACAGCTTTCAGGTAATGCCTCATTGTGATGGATGCAGCACATTTTTACACCTCCGTGTAAGGTTATTTCAATAATGTATTCATTACACAAATAGAACCCCGGCTTCCGTCTGTATGTTCCTTCTTTTATTCATAGATTTTCTCATTCCTGCTCTATTTTTGTTTCGAATACAGCATGTTTACAAATAAGTTAATTTTAGGTACATTCTCGAGAGTCGCAGGTTCAGAATGATTTTACAGCTTATTATTTTTTGAACAATAATAATCAAAAAGAAAAAAAAAAAAATGATGCGTCATGCGATTATAGCCCATTAATTTAGGTCCAGTATTGTTGTTATGTTAAAAATGTGATAACCCAAAAGGTGGTCATTAACTTGAAACACGATCCCGCTTATTAAACTGATAGAGAAAACAATGTTTGTAATGGTCGCACATAGTTTTTGTTCGGCAGGCTGATTATTTATTCTATTAAGATATTACAACAATAAGCAGGTGTTCGTTACCCATATTCATAATGAAGATACAAAGGCAACATAATACAGTGTGATTTATTTTTAAGCCGAACGGCAGTTAAATGCCTTGAATGCTAAAATAGGAGTCAATACTAGCAGAATAGCTTTCTGATTCTCTCTGTAACTCCCATCAAATACAATCTTTTGACGACACGGTTGGCGCTGTGGCTGAGCGATGGACTGCTGCGCAACGTGTCGTGGGTTCGATTCCCGCACGGAACAAATATTTGTATGATCTGCAAGTAGTTGTTCCGGGTCTGGGTGTTTAGTGTATATGAGTTTCTATGTTTGTAAACGCACCCACGATACAGGAAGAAATTCGTAGTGTGGGGCAACGTTTTTTTTTTTAAAAAAAAAAAGTGTCCGTAATAAGTGTCCTTCAAATCTCCCAATATTATTTAACTGCTATGTTCGGCTTCGACGAACAACACGTTTAGTGATGACAGAATATTGTTACCAGCGTAGGTACCTAGATGAAGATGCTGTAAACCATCTCAGTCACCCGAAACAAGAAAAGTTTTGCCCGATCTTTGTCTAGATTTACCTCACAATACTATCATTAGAAGAATAATGAACGTCTGTCGTCAAGCACTGCAGTGTAAGTAGATAGACAAATCTATACAATAGGTGCAGTGATTATTGTGAGCGTTCCCCTCTTCCTTTGTTAATTACAAACAAAACTAGCGATCCCTTCCGGCTGGATATGCGAGCGTACCCAAGATGATGCTAGTCACAGCGTATGTTTGGACCTGTAGGGCTGCTACAGATATTTTTTTAGGTTTTTGATGTAATACAAATGCAGTGTTGGAAATTCAAAATAAGTCTTTTTACCCGACTACGGCGAAGTAAAAAGGAGGGATATTTTAATTTTATATTCAATTCGTTCTTCGAACCTTCAACCAACACTTTCCGACAAACATCGTTATCGAATGATATTCGAATTCTCGAAATCATACTTAGAAACTTTTTTCGATAAAAATAGGTACATAGTAGATTTTTATGTACCTATGCCTTCGTCAGTACATATACTTAAACACATGAACCCAGTTTTAGCTTCGCCAATAAAGTGTTTTAACGCATTTTACGAACTGGGTGGCCAGTTCGTAAAATGAACTTAATTCGAATAACACCAAAAAAGTGTAATTCTAAAAAAGAAAAGATAAGTAAGTAATTAAGTACAACAATATCAGGGAAGTGCGTTATGCTATATTTACCTCATATTTTAACCATAACTGGCAACACGTGGGTGTAGTATAGCTACACTTCGGCCTAACCCTTCGCGAAATACAGGTATTATATAATTATGAAATCTCAGATTTTTCAAATATATATTTTTATCTCTGTTTATGTGGCAGCCCTAGAGTTCATAGAGATATCTTCCCGTGAAAATGCTGGCAGGGGCTTAGCGTACTATTGTGTACGTGTACCAGCATTGTTTTGAAACATTATGCAGCATATTAATCGGTCTGTCGCTTTCGAGACGTGTCTTCAGTTTACGTTCACTAATCTCAGGCTGGGGCCAGACGAGCGTAAATCGTCGTAATTTGCACCCTCCAAGATAAGTCAAGAAATCTATGCATTTAATCTTTTAATCGAGAAGTCACTCTTCTTATTTTGCGGACGTTAACCGCAATATTGTTTGAATCAAGAAGTAAAGTAGGTAATTTAAAACTGCTTAGACATTCGTATGATTTTGTAATGAACTAGATTTGATTACTATTAAAAATATGTCGGATGTGAATCGAGGTTCGTGCTTCAACACCTTTCTAGACTACGGGCGACAGTCTGCAGGTGTTCTTTCAACGAGCTCTCGAGATGCAATGTGCACTTGAAGCTAAGGAGATCATAAAGCGTTATGGCTTCAAATCTTTCTAGAGCTTTCAAGTAAGGGCTTCGAAGAAGAGCTTCAAGTAGCTCTTGAGATACCTCGTCGACAGGTGAAAGTTATTCGCGCGTAAAAGTCGCCAATGTTAGGCTGATGCGCTTATTTTTGAAGAATGTTACTCATAAATAGGCGATTGAGGGCAGTGACTCAAGAGGCATTGTTGGCAGTAGTTGCTTGTATTTCCTTGCGATGTTACACCGAATTACGTATCTACATAGCGTAAAATCACGCCTATTCCCCGAAGGCTTAGGCAGAGGTGTACCTATAGTACATCCACATATCGCCAGATGTGTTTAAGTCCCATATAATAGGGGCGAGCCTATATTGCACAAATCCAGACTCCTGACTGCTACTGAGAAATCCCAGTATATTTCTTTAAAGTAATCATAAACAGTTAATATTAAAAACTTTGATAATCTGGCGAAATGTCACCACAGCAGCAGAACAAAGATTCACCAAGAGACAAGAGATAAAGTTGCTAGCTGATTTATATGTATAAACAAAATCAAAAGTAAAACAAGTACAGATTTCAAGGCAAAACATAAAATACGGATACAACGGAACAGAAATAGATTTAAAGGTAGGAACCTGTGTTTTGTCGGCGGAAGAAATCACGATCGGAGCGTGACTCCGTCAAATTACTTGAAGCTCTACTTTCACAAATAAGTAGATGTACAGACTAGAGACAAATAAAAATACACGTGATTTGTTCTTATTAGTTTGTAGTTATTACTTCTACAACTACAAATAAATATGTTGTATAGTTTTTTTCCCTGAATTTTATGTGACTTCACATATTGTTACGAATCTTGCAAGCTGGTTTACGACAACTTCCTCTTGGCCTATGAAGTTGAAGGACTCGCTTCGTTTCGGTGACAGTATAATTTTGTTTTGAAGATAAATATCAATGCAGAAAAAACTGCAATGCACTTTTTGTAGATATTTTCTCTTAGCCCTAACCCATTAAGACAAAAAAAAAACTTCAGACGTCTAAAGCGTCCATTGTTTAAGACTTCAATCAAATATTCAATAGATAACGTATGGTTCCACTATGTTGTTACCAATAATACCCTCCTCTTTTCAAAATAGCCTCTACGAAAAGTTATGTATGTTACTTAAAAGTACGTTTGGCTTCAATTCAAAATTATCCAATACAACAAAATATACAGTTTAACAAATGATTGGTTATATCTTTCCAGGTTTCGTTTCTACGTGTACTCAGCATACGTGGAGCGCCGGACGGTTGCTGCCGTGCGCATCATCGCGGCGACCAAGACGCGAGGTGCTGACAGTGTCCTGTGCCGCATGTGGCTGGCTGACAACCGCACGCTTACCCTGAAAGCTAAAGTCAAGGTGAGGCAGTCTTCTATGATTGAGAGCTTAGAAGTTGGTGTTATACAGGAGAGGAATAAGACACCGTGATACAAACTTTAATCATGGATGCAGTAGGTATACCTCCATGATTATAGATCCCCCAGGGTTGAAATTTTTCAGTGGTTTAGATAATAAATCTGCTATGTCATTTATTTATTTGTTTATATAAATACATTTTGGTGTAGGTAGTTAAATAAATTATGTAAGAAACGAAAATTTCAATTCTGGGCTAATTACCTATGTAATGGGTAAAAGTTTGTGTGACGATGTTTCCACCGTGTACTTATATTTCGTTCCACCCAGCAAGTCGATTAGGTATAAGAAAATAATATTCTTATTGTGTAATGCACTCGTTATCTCGATCATGGAAGGTGGAGAAGGAACAGTACCTCTACGTCATCTTCGCCTTGTATGCAATGTGTCTATAAAAAGTATTCCTGGCTTTAGAAGCCTAATATTCCACTCTCCAGCAAGTCAGGGTCAAGGTTAAACTTGTAAATGATATCCAGTTTACACACTTTTGTAACTGGGTATTATATACATGTTTAAGCCGCAACGATCTCCGCTATTCAGACCTACTTAGGTCTGAATAGCAGAGATCGTTGCGGTTTAGAAAAGGTTTAGCGACAAGAATTCAAAAAGGTATGCTTATACGGTTCGGCCGAGCGGAACGGAGAAATGAGAGTCGATTAGCCAAAAGGTTTCTGAAGGAAATGAGATTGTGTTATGTCGGCTTCAGTATTTCCGCAGATTATTTAACTTGGTACAGTTTCCGTTTTCACACTGTTGTGGAGATAGTGAGAGTGAGCATTTTAAATCAGGGTAATGCAAGTTTTATTACTTACGTTGTATTTTTTTTTGCAACAGTTGCATTAATATCCGAAGAGATTGTATCAATGAAAATGAACTTCTTGTTTTTCTAAAGCTCTGTCATTTTTATGGATTTTTTATAGCTTTCATAATGACGGTGTGGAAATAAAACTTTTAAAGCTCGTGCAATGAAAATGCTTTATTATAGACGGCATTTTATTTCAGAAGTGTAACATTTTTGAAATGTGTGAAATCAATGGAGCGTCGTTTTTGAGGTATCTAAGTACCTACTAAGCTTTAAGAAAAGAAAACAATATTAAGACCATAATTTTGAGCGTTTCACTAAACATTAGACCACAATAAGTGGGATGATAGTTTCCAAGATCCATCACAGCTTACCTTTTTGAACGGCAAATGTCTGCAGTTCCGTATGCCACCAAATCCAATTCGATTCCAACTAAAGTGCCGGTCGATAAAACATCAGAAATCTATTTCCACTGGGAAAGACACACGTGCGCACAATTGGAAAAACGCTGATAGGGACATGGTTGACGAGCTCATCTAAAAAAAAGGTTTTTATCATTTTCGTCATTTATTACAAGGCCGTGACTGCTACATATGTGGCATTTTTATGTCTTTTCAACACATTATGTCTTTATGACCAATCATACTTTGAACTTGAAACAACCGTGCCAGATGAGGTGTGTCTCTGAAGTCAATTTCACAGATTGGTTAAACACAGTATTAGGTATACTGTGATCATGATGAAATCATTATCAAACACATCATCATGTGTTCATGATTAAACACAGTGTTATACTGTGATCTTTTTGTAAAAAAATTTATCGCAAAGGTAAAAATCGACATTGTCTTAACAAATTCGCGACTACGAAAGGACAGTTCAGTGTCCTGCCCTTTGATTAAAATACACTTACACTTACTTAATCAATGTACTTCTCTTATTTGCAGGCCATCCGTGAAAACTGGAACCTAAAATACAGTGCGACATACGTGCTTTGCCTCCTGCGTGGCTCGGGCGTGAAGCCTCAGGAGACTGTGGGGGCGTCCGTGGCGGTGGTAGCCACCAGCAAGCCCAACATTCCGCCTACCAACTTGCTGGTTGTCCTTGATACGGAACCCAAGGCCGGGATTGAGGTAGGAAAGAATGAAGAAAGAAAGTATATTTATTTAGCACTGGTACTATGCGATTAACAAAGAGTATAGTAGTATAAGTGTAGTATAGTATGGTCTCACTAATAAACTTTGGGGTGCAACCAGACCGCATTTTATCGACGTCGACAGTATAATCTTATGGATGGGAATTCACGTCAGATTTTTTAACTCAGTCGTTCCAAGCTATCATCCCGAGTGCTTGTGTACGGAGCATAAAAGTATGTACAGTAAACGTATGGAAGTAGAGAAACCGAACAATTTTACGATATTTTGTAGGTATAGTTTTAGGTATAATCGAGACGAAAAACAAAATAAATTACTTAGGTAGTAGGTACGTACCTATATATATTTTTCTCTGTTCAACGTCTTTTGAATCCCATGCTTTTTCCAATATTTCGTTGCAGACATCTTCCGAAGCCAAATCTTTCTTTTGTCTGTCGTGATACTTTATTAACCCGTCCATTAAAAGAACAAATATTTTTCGTCCCACATAATGTGTAATGTGTTAAAATAAAACAAGTAGGATAGATTATAATGTAATTTATTCACAGTCTGTCGATAACACCCGTATTGTAATACTGTAATAGACATGCGCCTTATCTGCACGATGATGTAGAAATTCATATTAATTACTGTATGTGGGTGTTAGTTTAGTACCTATCACATTTTGGACTTATCACGAAGGTCGATTGACTTCAAAGCGATTTATGGAAATAAGCTAAATTATTACCCGACACAACTGAAGCACGATCGTGTTCGATTGCGGAATTATACATAGAATTTTGCAAGAAAGAAGATTCAACTCCTAAATATAAATTTTACGTTCACAATTACAGGAGACCCTACACATCTGCGTAAAACCGTTTCACTACTCGTTCAACCGCGACGAGTGGTTGGTGGAGTGGTTCGAGATCAACCGACTGCTGGGAGCGAGCCACTTCTATATGTACAACGAGTCGCTGAGCGCAACAGTCGCGTGCTTGCTCGACGATTACCGCAAGCAGGGGCTAGTCACCTTGCTCTCATGGAAACTTCCTATCTTGTCTAAAGTTGAAATCAGGTAAAGGTAACTTCTTAAATAATAGGAGTAAAATAACCCCCGTTTCACTACTCGTTCAACCGCGATGATTGGTTGGTGGAGTGGTTCGAGATCAACCGCCTGCTGGGGGCGAGCCACTTCTAGATGTGGAATGAGTCGCTCAGCGCAACCGTCGCGTGCTTGCTCGACATCAGTCAGGGGCTCGTCACCTTGCTGTCGTGGAAATTTCCTATTATGCCTAAAGTTGAAATCAGGTAATATCGTAAAAAACATGAAATCACGCGTGTATGTATACCCCGAAGGCTTATGCAGATGTGTGTTAGGCTGCGGGCACGAAAAAAGCGGCGAGGAGTGATGGTCGAGCGGGGCGGTGGCGACGACCGACGGTACAAAATTGTTTCATCACCACCGCCCGGCAATCATTAGATTCATTAATACATAGGGTAGTTAGATTCGTTCTCAAATGTCATGAGTTCACGAAAAAGTAATTCAATGGAACCCAAGTCTGAATTCGTGAGGAAACCGGCATGCCAGAGAGATATTTCTCGACAGCATGTGAGAGAGAGTCCGCCCTTGGGCGGATTTAAAACTCTGACACCAGGTTAGTCACTAACCACACAAAAAGAAGAATAAGAAATTTGTCGTTCGAAAGTCGAAAATAGAAAACCCAATTACCTGTGAACCCAAACCAGACCCTCATGCCCTAGTAATGGTATTAAACTGTTAAGGTTGAAGTGAACGTGAATCCACTCTAAACACTAGCGTGTCATTATCATTTTAAATATTACGGAATACAGATAGATTAATAATTTAATTTTAAATTTCTACTTACAGAACAGAGGGCCAGTTCGCAGCGTTCAACGACTGTCTATACAGGTCGATGTCGCGGACTGGCTGGCTGCTCGTCATAGATGTGGATGAAGTAGTGTTCCCGCGGAGGGAACGCACCCTACCTGCCTTACTGACGGCGCTGCGGGCGTCCTACAATCCGCCCTCGAAGGCACCGTCCGCGTTCTTGTTCCGAAACGCGTTCTTTTATACTAGTTGGGAGGTGAGTTTCTCTTTTTAAGTTACCGTAACCAAAGGGATCAGTCATCTGTCACAAGTCTGTCTATCACAGGGCGTAAACTAAGTACATGTGTATAACAGAGTTGGTGGCACGGCATCTTGAGTGCGCGAATCCATTGCACTTGGCCGGTTTTGAAAATGAATGTGGATGGCTTAGAGTAGCGGAAGAACAAAGAAATTACGGACAGATTGTATGAAAAATTATACGGCTATAAAGTGGCTATATCCAATAGTCTGCTGATGTCGCCATAACAGAAGCTAGAGTAAACATTAATAATATATAGGCTTTTTAAAACTTTCAAAGAAATAAATCAATACTTTTCAGGACGACCCGGAGGCTAAGTTCCCTTTACTAACATCGCGCAAAACGCGAAGATGGACGACACCGCATGCGCTCAAGAACCGCAGCAAATACGCGCTGCGACCGCGCGAGGCCGTCGAGCTCGGCAACCATTTTGTGTGGGAGCTCGCGCCGGGAGCCAGCTCCGTGGGAGTCAACAATGACAGAGCCCTACTGCACCATTATCGGGTAAATGCCATGAATCTTTTTAACTTGGAAAGGGCTGCTAAAAGCTAAAATAGCTGCTATAAGGGCCTACCTACTTTTATCCAAATTATTGATATTCGATTCTATTCTATTCTACCACCGTAGTAATCTTTTAATCTTACTTCAGCGTGGGAACGCGATGGAGATGGTGGTTATAGTCCCATCTCTTTCACACACTGAAGTAAGCTATAAGAGCCAGAGGTAGTGGTAACTTTCTGCCATTGCTACAACTAAATTGAAGCCTTTTAGGGTTACACTGAGCATAATTTGTGTAGAATAAAGTTCTTATAATCTGACTGATGTGTGTTGCTGCATGGAGAGTTTGTTACGTCACTTCTACTCAGCTAGAACACTACAAGTGGCGAAGAGTTTTGGGGGACTGTCTTATGTACATAATTACTAATTTTACCATTCAAAAAGTGCTAAGTAACTGAATTTAAATTTCGAATGCCCAAAAAGATCACATAAAAACCTAATCTTAATACAATTTTCACAGCTCGCATGCGAATTTGGCGGCGTGAACTGTCTAAAAGTGCCATCAACAATCGACCGGACGTCACACCGTTGGAAAGATGAGCTACAGCAGCGTGTGATCGCCCAGCGCAAGCGCATCGCCACCGCTTGCCCAACGTAAACACCAAACTAATATAGGTAAATGGAGTTAATAATACACGAAAAAGTGTCACCGCCTATACGGACTGTATGAACTTCACGTTCTGAGCAGTCACGGAACGGAATATGTCTTTGTAGACTTACGACTAAATCTACAGTTTAACCGAACACTGAAATAAGGATTAGTACATTTTGTGTTTATGTATGTTTGCCAGTGCTCCTCGTAAACCAGTGTGTAGTTCTGAATTCCGTAGTGGAAATAAGTTACTGCCTGAACAAAATGTTCGTGACCGAACTTTGGATGATATGACAAAATCGTGTTATCGTTTAATTCTATCGCAACTAAACGGAAAAATCTACCTTATCTAGCCAGACACGCGTGAAGGCTAACCGAGCGGATAAACTGATTGAGAGTTTGAAATTATTATGTCCGTTATGTATTCTTTTATTTTTTTGGAGCTTGTCATTTAATTTTGTCACTTTTTTTTGTATACCAACTCTAAGCAAGTTTTCTTTGATAAAATACTCACTTACATTAAGCGATCAAGTTCTTTCTAACTAAATACGGTAATTTTTGGTCTGCGCGCGTTACACCCGGTCGAGATGGCTCAGTCGATGAAATCAGTATCTAGAGTTAAAATTTCGGCCAAACACCTATGTTACGGCGTAGCGAAATTTTTGACAATAAATAAACAATTACATATCTGTTCATTCATCTTCTAATAAAGTTCTGATCTTACAATATTTATATTTTTTAACCCTTGTTTTGACCCGACCGCAAAGTATGTATGTATGAATGAAATTTATATTTTAATAATGCCAAACTTTACATTGAGTTAACATGTAATTTTTTTCATGAGGAATTTTTGTCCTGTCTCAACAGGACCTCTGCGATAGGTGCCCCTGTCTCTGTCTTTTGATCACCGTAGGTTTCACAGAGTAACTTCTTGCGCAGCACCTACGATTAATAATATGTTAAGAAACGTAACTCTCCCGCGATACCGCCTCGAGTCCTCGACTCGATGCCAACGAAGCATTCGCACTCTCCCAACGTCAATTGTCCGCGTCAATGTGATAGGACTTTGCGTCTTGCAGATACACTTTTTGTTTTGCGCCAAAACGTTCAGATATTTATTTACTATTAGTACCTGGCTGTATAACGGGGCAACTAGGTAAACATTATAATTTTAATTTCTTGAAAAAAAAACGTAAGTATTCAAATAATTTTGAAAAATTTTAATTGAAGGTTCTTGAGTTTAAAATTGTACGCATTTATTTGTAGAGTTTTAGAAATAAGGATGTACCTACTGTGGATTTTTCTAAACTTAAGTCTGTTTTTAATCTCGTAGACTAATTTGACATTTCAAGTGATTGTTGTTTGTTTTTTCAATTTGAAATTTGACATTTGAACCTGTCAAATTAGTCTACGAGATTATAAAACAGACTTTACTTTGAACTTTTGTTTGACCTGTCTTAGTTCAAACAAACAACACGAATGTAAAACTATCTGAGCTATATCAAGTATGTAAAATAATATACCTACCTAGTAATTATTGGAGTTTAATTTATGATGTGACATAACTCATGTAATAATGTAGTAATTTGATGTAGGTACGGCCTCATAGTATTCTATTATGCCCCAAAAAAGGAAGCGATAACATTATTATCATAAAACCCATAATAATTACGATGGACCACTTCAATTATGTTACATTCAAATAATTTTAATAAACCAAGTACAATTGTATAATTTTAATGTATTTAATGATTATAAATTAATGTACTATAAATGTAATATTTAGACGAAAGATTGTGCCATTCTGGTGTTGTATCGATCTACATATACTTGCTCAATGTTCGAACAACATAATCAGTATTAATGATAGCTGTCGCTCGATAGTAGTCGATATCCACGTACCTATCACGTCTAGGAAGATTCAATTTAATTTCAGTAGAAGGTCGATTTCCGTAACTAAAAACTTTCAAAATCTCTTCTCAGCGACAATCAATGTCAAAAACTTCTCAAAAATGTAGGAGAGAGGTGTTTATGATAGATTGAGACTGAGATTAGAATACGATCATTCTTAGAGTGCGTTTCTTCAAATAGATCCTTTGCCGTAATGTTGGCCCCACTGTTAAATTTTAAAAACAGGAGAATGATGATGATATAATGCGTCCTTTAAAACATCTGATTCAAGAAATCATTAGAAAATCAATTAAAAAATAACGGGAACCACACAAATATAATACTTAGTACATTACATACTAATAATCCTAAGCTTTGATTTTGTAAATAGTATTTCCAGTAGCATAATTCACTCTGTTAAAGGTATAATTTTACCAGAACCATATTTTTCTGTTAAAATGCAATGTGAATTCATGAAAATAATGTATTTAGGTACCTATTGTATTATGTACAATAGAAAAAGCTATTTAGTATGCAGACATAAAAATAATATTTATTTTTGCACTACACAACCAATATTCATTTTTAGTGTGTGCATAATTACTTTTTGATGACGAATAAGTTTTTGGCTACTCAGCACAGCTCACAACATTGCTTATAAGTAGTTGCAAGGCAAGCTAAGAATGATTTATACTAGACTGCGCGGGGCGAGTGCCGTACCATGTACGAGGCGCGGGCGAGGCACAGCGGGCAAACTTCACGAACATTTTTTATAAAGCAGATCATGCTACACCGTGCAGCGTCCGTGTCCTGTCCGCGTCTTGGTCCCTAGAAATTGAGCGGACACGGATGCTGCTCGCGCCCGTGACGGTCTAGCAAATAATCATCCCCTATCTGTATACCAAATAGCTTTGTCGGCTATACTTACCTACTGGAGCTGTAATAGTAATTAATTAAAAACAAAATTTGAATGACGTTGCTATCTTCGGCGAAGGATTAAGGTTTAGTAAATTAATTCAAATAACTGTACATAATATTGTGTAATCGCCATGTAAATATTGTACTTACCCATACAATTAAGTGCACTCGTCTATTTTAGGTAATTATTTTGTACTATGAAATGTTGTTTAGCTAATACATCACGTTATGTTTGCTACTTGTGACCACACTGCTTTTACGGCATTATTTTTAACCATTGCCCTAATTAATTAATTATTTTTGATATGATTATGTATCTACCTACCTACTATCTACTTACTTTACTAGGTTTTTAAAAAACTCGATGCTGTGATCATTAAGATATTCACGGCAATTATAAATATTTTCATGCAAATTGTTTACTATTAAGAAGTTCTGTTTACTACGTAACAAAACAAAATCGTTACGTCACCTGTAACTTGTATTTTAGCAGAGACATCTTGCCAGTAAATGTATTTTAAAATCTTCATTGTTCCATCTCTAAATGTAGGCATGCAAGTGAATTCGGTGTTTATAAAAGGGCACAAGTCACACATATGAATATAAAGTTAAAACTGAGTACCTACTTACAGCATGAAGAAGTGTTTGTTTCTATCGAAAATGGAACTACTCCATAGTTCAATTGCAGTAGCTTCTCCGTATTTGGAAAATGATAAGCCCAGGCCAAGACTTGTGCCCTTCACACTAAATGTTACATTACAAGTGTAAAAGTAGCATGCTATTTGGGTATCCGTTAAATAGCTATACATTTTATCCGTAAATGTTTTTAAATACCTAACCCTATACACATCCTCTCTCCGATCAGATAAGCTATCTGCAAAATACATACCTACTGTCATATCCAGGGCGTATGTTCCTTCCAAGTTCACTTGAGTATTTCTAATTAATATTCTGCAAAGCTAACGAAATTTTGTTTAGTTTTTCATCCCATTATTCTGAAACATATCAAAGGTGTACATGAAATCAAACTGCTTTAAGTACTTATTTTGATTATTTTATTTTATAAACGTATTTTTAATAATAAAATACCGTACACAATATTCATAAAATAATTCGTGAAAGGGTTGTATGGATATAAAACTGGGCATTATTTGTATTTATTATTGCAAGACAATTTCTAATTATAATTGACATTAGAAATATAAATTAACGCAATTTTTTAGCTAACAGGTTTAACTGTAATACCTACTTAGCAAACTACAACTACAACTAACCCTTTTACTTATATAATTTGTTTGTTGTCAGAAATTTATATTAGATGGTAAAAATATTAAATTCATGTAGTAATCTGGCTGGTAAAAGAACTACGAAGCATAGGTAACCTATAATGTATTATTATCATGGTGAAGTTAGGTAGACACAGAACATTATTGCCCGTTTTAACACTATGCGACACCGACATGAATGTGAATTAATAAAAGCGCGCTGTTGGACTTTCAAGTTTCGCCTCAGCGCCGAAAGTTGTAAATCCCTCAGCGCACTTTTGTTCTGTGAAAACGGGCACATGTCAAGAAAAAAAAAAGCCTGTAAATAGACACGGCGAAGGGTAGAAAAGACTTTAGATAGGGAATTTTAAAATATAGTTCTTGTAATGTGTACCTATCACCTACAGAGAACCCAGCATGTCTTGGGATTTCAATACGGCGCTTCTTGTGTAGACAAAATGTCTATCAGTACAATAAAATAAAGTTCTCAATCATATACCTACTGGGCAATATAATATTTCAAGTACATTTTTTTTAACTTATTAAATTAGCCAAAGCTAAACAGCGTTTGATAGACAACTGGTAACAATTTTAGTGGCAAAAAGGATATTTTGTGTCTATATTTTATCTGTGATGTCTATTTTAGAGGTGTGGAGCTGTATTTGTTCAAAGGAGAACGTGATTTGTTAGTCGAATGTTGAAATGGTCTTTTTTATTAAAATAAAAGAATATTGACTTTCTTGTGTGTTTTTATTATTGAAAATGCTGATTTCACGGTACACGGTCGTATGAATACGGCAATTCAATATTTTCTTGTAATGAGGTATACTAATTGAAAATAAATATGCAATCATTTCCTGTTGAGCCTGATTGAGCCTATATTCCGGCCACCGAGAGAATGCGTTTGGCCCCGGCTGTTGGACGCGATTAGGAACTATGTAATTAAAGGCTCCCACAAACAAGCGCGATATCACGGGCGCGACAAGGGTGTATCGCGCTAGTTTGCACGAGCCTTAAGTTTATATCGTAAAACATGTATTCTTTTGTATCTAGCTCAGCGGTTGCATTCCTTTCACAGTTGATTTGTGTAGGTATGTAAAATTACTCTAAGAGGACTGTATCAGGAACGCCATTCTCTCATCTGTAAGCGTGTAAATAGACTGATTTGTGTGGATAGACCCTAATAGGCGAACTGATAGCACTGAGCACAGTGACAAACCACTACCAAGGGGTTACTCAAGACAAATCCTCTCCTCCATCTGTGTGGCTCCTTTATACTTTGAGGTTGCTGCAGGTCTGGTTACTGACGCTCCATGCGATATAATACAGGGTGTTAGGGTAAACACCGTTATCCTTGAAACCAGTGGTTTGGTTTCAGAACGTAAAATCAATGGAAAATTACAACTTTTTTTAAAAGAAAATCTACATTTTACCACAAGGGTATTTCACCCTTTCACCTTAGGGCGCTAGGGCAAAGAACTTGCGTCTCAACACAGGTGGGTGGCGTGGGACGTGACCTGACCTGTCGCGAGCGCAACCCCTCCCTCAGCCAGTCAGTCAGCTGTTTCGCTAGTGAGCACGGTATCGGATAGAAGCTTTTTTAAATCTTTTATTGAAAATAACGTTCTTTTTTATTGTTACTCGATCATTTATTTTTATATGTAAGTCAACTACCCATGGACTGAGTGACAACGGTGTTTACCCTTACACCCTGTATAGTTTAGACCACTGTGACCGTGATACAAAATCAGAGGTGAAATAACTGTAGTCGATTCTGCACAATTTTATTAGTCATGCCATCTATCGATTGATCAAAGTAAACGTTTGGGGGTATGACGGAGTTACAACTCGATAATTACTTGATGTGATAGTGTTCTTAAAGATGGCGTGATTCTTTTCAATCGATCTTAATTTTTGCTTTTTGTACGTTGATAGAAAAAAATGTTTTAGTTTTTATATTCCTGCCCGTAAAATAGGTAAGTATTTATTATGTTATTAAAAGTTGGTAACTTTTAATACCAATTCAAACCTCTGCAGAGAAATCCTATATCAAGTAATAATGCATATGTTCGTATTTATTTATCTACGTACTGCAGCTAATTTGGGGTTAATCTAGAGAAACGGTCCTACAATGTTTGAAAACAACAAACCGTCACATTATTTCCACCCTGCTGAAAAGCGCCGAAACATCGACATTTTGTCTGACTATGATATATTTACAATGTATATAATGATTGTAACATTTTCTTCGTTGGTTTCAGGTTGATTTTTATTCAACCAAAATACTTAACATTAAATAAAAAAATCTCAGCGTGAACTTAGAAGTGAGCTTGACGTGAGATGCCAAGGGTCAATCGTGAAATGACAGCTCACTTCAAGGTTACTTCACTATAAAGTTTGCACGGTGAGATTTTTGCACGGTAGTTTTTTTTATTAGTAGGAACGTAGGTAGGTACCCTATTTTTGTTATTTTTTTTATTTCCGTGGGGAAATCCTCATGAACAGGAACGGAGGGTTATGATACGGAAACTTGTACATTCGCCGTATCCCCGACTGGTTTCAGCCCGCCATGCCTAGCGGGCCCCATCAAAAAGTGCGGCCGATCCCACGACCGCACAGTAGGTACGTACCAACAAGGTACCTATTAGCTTGTTTTACGCAAAGAATTCACTAAACACTAAGTTTTATAAACAAATGTAGGTAGTTATATGAAGTACCACTGTGAAAGGGATTGTTAATCTTACTGCTAATCATAAACAAAGCTGAAGTCCTTCGTTAATTTATAATTTAGCTTTGGGCCTATAATTTATACTTCAGCGGAGTTACAAATCACGGGAGATAAGGTGCTGGCTGTGTGCAGCGGCCCGACATATGACTAATGACCACAATTAACTCGGAGAAATCGGATCGCGACCAACACCAATGTTGGTTTTTTTTCACCTTTCAGGATAATAACACAAATGTCTACCACTTTAGGGTACGTAAAATTTCTAATTTGAATTTTTCTAATCCCTTTTGGGTGCATGTTAATAATAGAGAAACTTGTTTATGTGGTAGGTACTCCTTTTATGGAGGTAAAGCACCTACCTACCTAAGGTTCACTCTTTCTACTATTTCTTGGTTGGTTCCAATTCAAACATGATCCACACCATATTTTATCTATTTTAGTAACTGGATTAAATGGATTCTACTCTCTTTTTTATGAATTTCTGCTGGGAGAAAACTCAATATTTTAAGCTCGCCTTTTTACTACCTCCATGTCATCTCACAACTACATTATGCATGTTATTTATTTTGTGTACAGTAAACAATTAAGAATTCTCCTATGCAGTTCGTAGAGTACAGACAATTTTAACATTACCTACACTTCGCTGGTCTAAAGCGTCCGTAGAGACGGCTAATTTGTGGACTTGGGCCAGTTTAATCAAGCTGCGAGAAACACCCAGCTGCAGCTGCAGTACTGTCAATAACAATTAATTCTTTGTGAACTTAACCCGAAATTAAGGGACTTTGTTTGCATTATGAAAGTGCATACAATGCAATAACGTCGGAGCTAAAATGAGCTACGTTGAGTCTTGTAATATTTATCATAATACTCGTAATATATTTTCGTTGTGGACACATTTTTCATTTCACACCATTATGGTGTGGTCTCCTTTACTGATAAAGTAATAGTTTCGCCCAGAAATGTGGGCTAAATAATAATACATTTGGTGAGCAAAACAAGATGTTTGCACGTATGTAATGTTGCGAATTTTCGAGGATAACTTGGTAGTAGACCCCAGCGTATTACGAGATTTGGTCATCGTCTATACATGTATTGAATACGGTTTCATTTACTCTTATGTAAGTACTGTTTTTTATTGTACCTGAATACGAAGACCATCTTTTTATGTAATTCTTCCCACTTGTACATATATGTTAGAATAATGTACCTATATCTACCAAATCACGCAATATCATTTTCTCACCTTATTCCTCAAATTGAATAGTGTCAGATTTGATTTCACATGTTTCGCTAGATAAATCTAGATAGATAAGATTGGCACAAAATATAGAAGGCTTCGGTAGTTATTGGCACAAAATATGGAAGGCACACCTAAAAAACAACACCATACCGGCAATAAAAATAAAAAAAAACAAGTTTTTTTTGTGACGATTGTTATTTGATAATGGCCACAAAAAAAAGTTTATTAAATGTTACGGGTTTTAAATACCCCGCGATAAACTATAGTTTTACTAGACTGACACTGTCTGGGCATGCTGGTAGAGGTATTTTTTTGGCCTTTTCTTCTTGTCTGTTTATATTTGTGTGTACATAAATGGTTAAATACATTTTAATGTGAATCGCGTTCCGTCGTAAAAAACAAATTGATCTTTATACTTGCTGGTATTGAATTTATGAAGTTCGCCGTGTCAGTCAGCTCAGTGCGACGGCAAATAAAAAGTAGCTATAGAAATCTTATTTATGCTAGCACTCACCGACGAATGGATATTTTCAATGCCGTGCCTGTCATAGTAAATTTTCTAAACATAACATAGGTAGTATAAGAGGGTGTAAGTTTTTTTTTTTATAGTCTACGATGTCCCACTCCTGGGCAAAGGCCTCCCTCCACTCCTTCCATCTTTCGCGAGCCCGCACGTCCTCCTTCCAGTTGTGATGGAACCTATCCAGCTCGTCCCGCCATCTCCTATGTGGTCTGCCGCGACCATGTCCTCACTGTCTCAGGGCACCAGCTCTGTGACATTTGGGCCCACAGTTTGTCCGGCATGCGGCAGACGTGTCTTGCCCAGTCCCATTTAAGTTGGGCAGCCTTTCAACGTTCAGCTATATAGATCTTAAATTACAACCACCGTTACAGTCATGATCTTCTAGTAGGTTCGCTTCCATAATGCTCATTGCAATGTGAGTTCTACACTCTTATAAATTAGGTGTATTTTAATTTGCAAAGTAAAATACTTAGCCGTTGCAGAGAGCAGTGGGTGCAGTTCCTAAAACTATTTCATGCCGTTGAAGAGCTTACTTCCGCTCGCTGAAGTGGCTATAATAAATACAGCTGGCGACTTAAGTCTTACGTATTCGAATGAAGACATTTATATTGCACTTTCCATTGCAAATTCCCTTTAAAATATCTTAAGTTTTTAAAAAAAAAGGTTGATACATACTTTTTATTTAGCTACTCTATGGAGCAGGCCCTTTGAGTAGATTGACTATTCTTAAACTGAGTTGCCGTTATTTGCGTATATATTTTTTGAAGAAATCGTGCTTCTTCAAGAGTTTTGAGATATTGAAGGTAAGGGTCGTCATTTAATATTTTACAAACTATATATTAATAAATACCTACCGAATTCACATACCGAGACTCTCTCCTCCGTGCCTCGGGAAGCACGTTAAGCCTTTGGTCCCGGCTGTCATTCGTGAATCTTTGACAGTCGTTACGGGTCGTCAGAAGCCCGAAAGTTTGACAACCTGTATTTCCAAGGTGTATCATATTACCCAGTTACTGGGTTGGAAGTCAGATAGGCAGTTGTTTCATGTAAAATACTGGTATTCAGCTGCATCCACTTAGACTGGAACCGACCCCAACATAGTTGGGAAATGGCTAGGCAGATTGATATAAAAAAAAACGAATAGTTACCTAATAGCCGCACAGGAATTGTATTGAAACGTTTAGCCAAAGTAAATCGAGAACTAACAACCCTTAGTTCCCGATTGAGTTAAAGAAAGAGTTCTTAAAGAACAGCGTACTTATTTTTATTTTCGTTCCAATTCAAAGTTCCGAACAGCATTTAAGAACAAACATCTTGGGGAATAAAAAACAAAATGTTAAGAGAGCGATAACAGGCGGGCGAGCAATACGCGGGCAAGTTGTGGCAGTGGCAACGGTCTCAAACTTTGACTGTAACAGCCTTCCGCGATTAAAGTAATATCCTGCCGAGTGTACTGCACCCTCTCACCCTCTCAGCGGTAATGTGAACCCTCAAATCATAGAAATAAGGAAGATACCTTTGAAACTAACATACACTACTACTATAGTATACAAAAAAGCTGTTGATGTTCCTTTATAAATAAATAACTCATTTTGAAGATGTGCGAGTATTCAAAACTTCATGGAGCTACTTAATTTGATGTCGTAGAGAGCTATTATTACCTTTGAAGACTTTAACGGAATGTTTAAAAGAATTTAATGTTTAAACAGTCAAACAACGTTTTTTTTTACATTTACCATACATGAATAGCAAAAAAAGATAGCCGCTTTACTAAAAATTACCACCTAAAATACAATAGACGTAGATATATTTAGTAACCAATTCCGCTTAACTATTCTTCAAGAGTCCTAAAAAACCCTGTAAGAAATCGACACGTGTTTCACCTCTCAACGAGGCATCCTCAGGATGACGATTGACCAATTGAAAACCAGAACGCGACGTGTTACCACACCGAGCGCTGGACGCAAAGTGAATCAAATCGCCCGTCACCCCCACTTATATAGGATTGCTGCTCGACGCTAATTGGCTAGAATCGTTATCAGTGCGATAAGCGCGATAAGGGGCGAACAATCGCAACAAAGGCGACCTTGGCATACTGGTATTTAATTCGTTCAACAGTGTAACGTTCGCTGTATTATTTTTAATAATTTCTAAACTCTCTAATACTGACCCCTTATCGCGCTTATCGCACTGATAACGATTCTAGCCAATTAGCGTCGAGCAGCAATCCTATATAAGTGGGGGTGACGGGCGATTTGATTCACTTTGCGTCCAGCGCTCGGTGTGGTAACACGTCGCGTTCTGGTTTTCAATTGGTCAATCGTCATCCTGAGGATGCCTCGTTGAGAGGTGAAACACGTGTCGATTTCTTACAGGGTTTTTTAGGACTCTTGAAGAATAGTCAAGCGGAATTGGTTACTAAATATATCTACGTCTATTGTATTTTATAATGGATTTCCGCAAAGTCACGCCTGAATCAATTAACTATCTTAATTACCACCTAAAAAAGCTGCGATTAGATTGTGGTAAATAAGTACTACTTTAGTAATGCTAGTACTACTTACTAAGTAATTATATTTCACTTCATAAGTCTCCGAAAATCAACAATTTTATTTCATCTTTTCTTTGTATAGGTACGTAGATAGATCAGCACTTGACTCGTTTAAAAACTTACAGAATATTGCGCATATTGTGGTTCAGTTGCCAAGCTGTGATCGCACCCTCGTTTATATCATCCATATAAACTTGTAAACTGTTTGCCCAATGGCGTAGTAACATGAAGAATCCATTTTCTAATATCACTGTAATTGAAGCAAGGTTGTGTGACGTCATTGCGGAAACTAACTCTCACCTTAGGGAGAAAGGTAAAGGATTTTTATATATATATACGCAACTTTCAACAAAGAACAACTGTTTGTAGAAAACTCGAAGTCTTCTGAATGTGTGGGAAGTTCAGTAGGTGTCGTTTTTATTGTACACGTTTTTTTAGATAGCTAAAGCTTTGTTAGAGCTGCTTTTTGTAATTGTAATAAAATTTAGGAGTACCTATACCTATTTTATTGTTACTCGCTCTGTCTAGCGTGTAATTTCATAATAAAGGGCAAAGGCCATCAAAAATCTGATCGGTACTAGCGGACAGATTCACGCTCCATGTCAACAACATTGACCGAAAGTGAAAAACGTAAGCGCTACCCTCACATACCATCACGTCGTTACCGCATAATATAGTGCCGACATTCTGCAAACACTCTGTGACAACACACTGCAAATAAGACCCCTATTATGACGTAGGAAAGTAGCGCGGCATGTAAATGAAGGTTATACAGGCACCGCCTAAAATATCAGAGCAATTTGACAACGCAACCCGTTTCAGTCAAACGATTCACAATGCGGAACGAGTGAAATGTTGCCAATAAAAAAGGTCAAACGGATAGCCCGGGGCTCGGTTTTCAATATCTCACGGCGCAGGTAGAGGAGTTTTAGGGGGACCTGTCGGATATATCCTCATTTTGTCTGTCAATCGCATGTTTCTTCTGCTGCGAATCAAATACAATACGCGGAGTTGGGAGAAAGGCGAAATTGACAGATTTCTTGAAATAACTATTATTTAAAAATGCTTTTCGTTGGTATTGTATCGCGCATCGCTTCAGAACGTATGGACCGATTTGGTAAGTTGTTTTAAAATGTTCAATAGTCTGAATCAGGTCCTGACAAGAAAAATTTGAAAAGTTCCCGGGATAATGGGAAAATTCGGGAAAACTGAAAGTGCATTTTCTGTATGAATTATTGTTTGGACGAGATAACGTCTGTCGGGTCAGCTAGGTTTTGATAAAATTAAGAATAAAATCTCTCCAATCTCTCTAAGATTGAAGCTGTTTTATAAAGGTAACCAATGAATTGCTGAACCAGGACCAGAAACCTAAATCCTGAACCAGACTGCCTGGTTAGATGAGGGAGACATTCATTCATGCTGAAAAATAAACGAACGAACGAAAAATAAAAAAAAGCAAAAAAATACTGTTTCTGTTTTCAGTGTTGTAATTAACTAAGTACTTGAGCGTAAGATTCAGAACGTATTAAAAAGTATAGGATGTAAAAAATCATTCCAGTTCCTTTTGGTAGTTTCCAGCTGAATTGATTCAAAGGTAGTTTGTAAAAAGGATAAAAAGCCATGAGACTACTAGGAAAGTCGGAGCACACAATTTGGAGTCCCATTTTATAGAGGCGGCGATTCTAGTCCGATGCGGTTTTATTTGCTGGCATTTCAATGACGCGGCAAAAGTAGAACGGTAATAGAAGTGCAGGAAATGTGAAGCGTCGTTTCGACGTACGATGGGCTGTGGTCTATTTTTTGGAGGAAAACATGTGGTCTACATAGTTGTCGTTTATGTAAAGGTCAAGCTTTTCGGTACCAGCCGCCAAATTCTTCCCACTTTACCACGTTGTTCAAGTACCTACTTCATGTTCACCATACTTAATACTACAATATTTTTTTCCTAGTACATATTTACTATGGGATTGCGAATCTGCTTATCGGATTTAGGTACATTCCTACTGTGTGATCACGAATTGGCTCAAGCGATTATTTTTCCGGCAAGGCGACTTCTTGGTTAGCGGTTGATAACGGTATGCGTGAAAGCCAACCATCTGATGTATCGTTTGACTCCTCATAACTTCATAAGTAGAACAATAATTGGAGCCATGAAGTCTTCCATAATCGGACCACCTTCGCCTCTAATGACTTCTTGAACTATAACAACATTTTAAATAATGCATTGAGAAAGTCTACCTCTTTTGCCTATTTGAAAAACAGAAATATTGCAAACAATTGTCTCTAATACAGAGCTGCGATGTGTGCATACGACTCGTATTGGGCAATAACCGTTTCATTGGCAATCGAACAGTCCTCTTCAGAGGCAGATAACTGTCTAGTGCACTCGGCTGTAACAGCACTACCAGCCACAAGTTATTAATACGTAGTGTCCATGTAGCGACTAATCCTCAAAGGCATCGTCGGTAATAACAACCAACGTAAGCTAATAATATGTTGTAAGAGCATTAAAACGGTAGCTTTAATTTCAGTACGGTGAAAAACTAGAAACTTCTGTTTTTCTAAAGTTAACTATAATTATTCGTATTTCTTTTTAAGTAGACAGGGAGGCAGGGACGTCGACGCGCATCCTGTTACGATAGATTCAGTACATAACACTGGCGTTGAAATTTTAGGTTTAAAAAAAATTGTTCCATACATTTTAGCCGAATTGCACTTTTGTACGAAACAGCAGACTTTTTTTATTAATAACCGACGAAAACGTTCAACGCAGAGGTTCAGAATAACCCTGCCACCCTGTATTTTTACTTACTTTGCCATTGTTAACATTTAGTAAGAAAGTTAATTTCTCATGGGCGAAATCAACTGAGTAGAAACATTATATAAAATACTAACTAAAGTCTTCTACACTTTCATTTAAATAGCGAAATTGGTAGATACACGCCAGTCCGCTACTTCCTTGGAATCCGAAACCAATTCAAACCCTTTCCCGAAATCAAATCCTTACTTTGTTCGTACTGATTACTATTATTAATAATCCGCACCTTATTTCATGGCTTGTTCATTCAGCGAATTGACGAAAACGTTTAGCAACACAATAAAGCATTTGTAAACGACGAGTTGAAGACGAAATCTAGATAGGGAGAAGCATTCGGATTATTCGACTCGATTTGCAAAGGCTCTCGACAACTAATCTAGTTTGAACAGTTGCAGATATCGGAATCTGTGTATCCAAGTCCATCAGGCTCGTCGAATGGTCGGTGCCCTGAGAATAGCTTCACCTACAGATTGCAACGATGTAAGCCTTAGATAGCTACCACGTAAATAATTTGACAAGCGTTTAGAAATCGACGAGTAAGCTGTTGTAAATCAAAATGAGAGTAACATTGTGTAGAAAAGTATTAGGAATAAATTAAATTCCAGACTATTAATAAGGTAGACGAAAGGTCTCTATGGAATAAATGTAGATAGCCATCTACACGCATAGGAAACCCCTCTTTACACATATGAATAACACCCTCGTTTACGTGCAAAACGATATTGAAAATCGGGCCAGGCGATCCGTTTTACCTTTTTTTATTATTGGAGCATTTCACTTGTTCCGCATTGTTGACTCTCTGCGTTGACTCATTTTTATTTCTCCAAAATTGAATGACGTATTTATCGAAGTGAATTTTTGGAAAAAAAATATTTTGTTATACCGACGCTCGTTATGAACGCTCGATGAGGGTCGAGTTTTGTGAAAGTAACAAAAGGGAAGCCACAGAATTATTTATTTAAGCGCCTTTGATTCAATCCGTCTTTCTCGTATGAATGTCGTAGTTAATTTAAATATCATTAATTTGATTGGGACCTGGGGGTCTTTGAGTGTTGTATGAAGGCAAAGGCCGCGCTTTGTCGGCGTACATAAAAGAAGCAGGTGCGTAAAGGTAAATTTCCGCCGAACGGGAAAAATTCCGTGCGTGTAACGTGAAAGGAAAGGCATTTTCTAATAAACACAGGTTTGCCTTTCTCTATCTTCTCGAAATGAAGATTTTTTTGTACCATAAAGTAATGAATTGGGTAAGTAGGTACAAATTATTAGAATATCAATATTGCATAAATGTACAACATACACTTTTTGAAAATCTTGATGCTATGTAACATGATATAATAGATAAGGCCGAAGTAGTAAAATATGTTGGCAGTGTCGCACCCATGCCAGCGGTGGTGCGGTAAGTATTCGTACAGAAGTAGAGGTAGGTGGTAGTAATTGCGACGGTGCAGTCGAGTGCGACATCAGTAATTGCTCGGCAGGGGACAGTGACAGTCGCCTGATGAATGGAGCCAGTGGAAAATTCACTACGCGGAAAAACTCTAGACATTTCTGTAAATTAAAACTGTAGCACGAGGCTGATCTTGTTATCTACCTAGTTGCCGGTCGTTTGTTACAGCTTCTTTGTTTTCCATGAAATTGAGACCGAGCTTGAAGTTAATAAATCAGGTGTTACTATGTATTCATACGTTTTTCCTTAAAATCATTCAAATGAGAGATGTTCCCGCTTTTATATGTGATTTAACGAAAAATGAAACTACCTACTGTAGAGGATTTATTTTAAATATTGGATTGATTTTAAATCTGCAAGTTTTGGCTCATCCGTGTTGATAGCGTGATGATTGGCCCACCATTTAGTTACGCTATACTTTATACTTTGGGCATGAAAACATAAAATGGGCTGATCTGGGATGACCCTTGAACAGACAAGTTCCTGCCTTACAGAAATGTTTCTAAACCCATGCTCTATTTAAACTGTTATAACGGTTAATTTGATTGCACTCGAATATTCATTTTAGTTTCATTCCACGTTCATACGACACTGACAAAATTACATAGGAATGAACGTTCACCTGCTCATTTCATTTCATTCTATCGGTATGCGAGTGAAAGATGCCAAGTGTTCAATAATGAATTCATTCTTCAATTTTTTTGTCCAACGTTTTACTTCGAGTGAAAGATGCCAAATGAAAGACAAAAATGTACAAAAAGTGAGGCGTCGAATATCTGCTTTACTAACAACTCAAAACTACTAAAAGCAATAATGTTGCATTTACGTTACAACATGTCAGAATATTGCAGGGTGTATGAACAAGAAGTCATTTAGAGCATTTCTAATTTCGTGTGAACTGTATAGAATAATATATTTCTCTAGGGAGCGAGCGAATAGTTCAGAGCGTGGGTGAGGTCAGTATTTTAGTTGTGCAAACCAGATAACAGTCCCGGCTGGCCGCCTGTTGCCGATACATTAACGTGCGATACTCCAAGCTCAACCACGAAGGGTCCATGTGTAATAATTTATTACCGGCTTGTTTCATATGGATGTGTTACTTTGGCCCTAACAGTATTTATAGTATATTTTCCACATTAACAACGGCTACTTAACTCTATTTGTTTCCTTGGACCTGGTCAACGATAACGGTTTTCTTTATTCCACCATTGCGTGAACGGAAACGGTTTTTTTCTTTGAAAATGTCATTCGAAGTTGACAATAAAACGTCAAAAGAATTATTGGAGTTTTCCAAATATTTTTGTAGTAACAAAACTTGAGTAATTTGCATACAGAGCACTGTCAATACTGCACTTGCTCACGGCAGGTCAGTTACGTGTTTCAGAATTCGAGTGTATCGAAACGTTGAAGGCCTGTTGTATATTAATAGGTTTTCTCTGTAACCGGGTATATTTTCAGTGGTGTGCTGACGTGGCTTGCTGTTACAAATTCCGGGATATTGGACGAGGCACTCACGTCCCGCCCAAACTCAATACTATTATTGTAGTGGCTTCGACCATCTGACAGTTTATTTTAACCTCCATTAACTACAAGTATTTAATGGTATGTTAATTTCTATTCATGACTTATTTTATGTCTATAGGCTTATAGTTATAAAGTATTTTTTTACTGTAGAGAAGTAAATATAAGTTTCAGGGTTGTAGGCTTTCTTCGGATGTCGGTGATGTTTCAGACTGTTTTATACACGTATATAGGTAAGTATGTATGCGTACGCTATACGTTTTCGAGACAACTCTGAATCTCGACAAGAACGTCAGTCAATGTGTGTGTGTATAATGTGAATGTGTCATATTTATGATATTGTATATTTATTCCGTTATCTATGTATACTTTATTGAAAGTTGTATGTGGATTTGTAACTGGAAATGAAAGATTTCATTTCATTTTAATGTTTTTCATAGGCCCTTGCTGTAGCTATAAGACAACCGCTCCGAATAATGCTTACGCTGAAAGGCCGATCCTCTTAGGTACCATTACCTTACAGTTTGTAGCAATCCTAGTTGTTACTTAGGTTGGTACTAGATACTAGGCAGTAATCTACGTGCCGGCCGTAACTTTGCACACCTTGTAAACAAGCAAACCTTGTTTCTAGTACTTGAATATTTATAGGAGTATTTACACAAAGGACCTAAGGCTAGCAATAGAATGACGTTGTCAAGTCGCTTGCCTGGTCCTACAAGCATAATTAAGTTAGCCGTTTCCTTCTCTTGACACTCACGACTTCCGTGCGATAAGGGCCGACTTGTTTTTCTTTCATTCAGCGGCTACATTGTGTTTGGGTTAAGTGGTGACCTGCATGTGTACCTCCCCTAAATGTTATTATCAGCCCTAATGGTTTTGTGTATTTCCGTGAAATTAATTAATTTAAAATACACTGTGTTTTTACTGGGGTACATTTTCTTATATATTTTAGATTTTTATAAATTTAGATCATGAAAAACATATCAAAACAATAGTCGACTTGATAAAAAATAGCATAAAAGTCGCGAAGAACAACCAAGCGCAAATATAACTTTATATTCATGAAGGAATATGCCTATATTACTCCCAAGACGCAGTCGAAAGCCTAAGTTCGCAAACTAAACGCTGCGAACAATTTAATATACCTATAACCGGAGTAAATTACTTGAAAGTGTCGTTAGTAAACGTAGTAAGTACACACGATGACATATCAAGCTATATAATCCAGTATAAGCTGACCTTTTATTGTACGAAAAGCCTATAAAATGCTAGGTCAGCTGACATTGGAACTGTATAGCTTGAAATGGCGTTGTGTGTACGTATTCTGTGCTCATATATCATAACATGCAGTGCGAGTATTCTGAGCTTGCATTGAATAGGAATGATTTATGGTAGATTGCCACAATTAATTCAAAAATTGAGCGTATGAGTTTTATTACGATGATAAATTTTGAATGCGGGAATATTGATAGCCTAGTTGCAGTCTATATTAAAGGCTATGTATATTAATTAGCGAGTGAAACCAGAATGAAACTTTGCTGTGCATTTGCAGAAAGTTGGTCCACACTTTACATTTCAATGCTACTTCGGAGGATTGCTCGTACTATTAGCAAAATAATATAATTATACTTCAGCACTATTGTATCTGATAAAATAGTGCTGAAGTATAATTATATTACACTCTCTTAATAGGCTTCAAACAAAACCAATGGAAATCGTTTCGAAAGTCTTAACAGAATCGACACATGATGTGACACGGATCACCTAAACAAAGAAAAATTACAACGAATAAAAAAGATAAAAACCTTTTGTGGCCGAGAACACCAAAAGTTTTATACGAATTCTTTCCCGGAATTAAATAATGGCCCATATTATTTTCATGTATTTGAAAGCATTACTGGGCTACATTTCTTTTGTCCTATTTGTCTTCGTAATCGTCAAGCGGAGGTCATTGGTTTCCGAAGCCATTAAGCTTATAGATATCGCTGATATAGATTAACAAACATAAGCCTGTGCGAGGGTTTCACAATATAAGTCTGGTTTCTTTATTTGTTTAGGATATATTGATGAATGTTGAAGTTATTTGGAGTTAGGTTTCAAAGCTATAACTCTTATTAGATCTTCCACGAATAACTAAAAGTAGATTCTATCAATTATTATGAAGATACTTTACAGAATAGCTAAGTGACCCTTTTATTACTTGCTACATTAAGGTAATTATATTATGATAACACAAAGATTCATGTTGATGTTGAGTTCTACACCAATCTTCTAGTTAATAAAAATCTTAAACTAATTCATTCACTGACATACCGGTTGGCCTTAAAGCATGAAATTTTGCTCAAGAATTCCTTATTTATAAAGAAAGTGAGCAAAACGAAGGGATTTTTGAAATTCATCGCCTACAGGGCGATTATATATACCTAGATAATAAATAGGGGATGAAAGTTTCTATGTAAGTTCGTAATTTTTACCGATGGGAACCCATCAGTCCAATTCGATTCCATGGGAACCGATTTGTCCTGAAATTGGATTCATGAAGCCATAGGCCACGACCGCACTGGTAAAGCAAGGGCGACAACAAGACGAAAATAATTCCGCAAGCCGCATTTGCAATGCGACCACCCCATTAATTAAAATACGTTTGTTTTAGTCGTGCCGCGGAAGCATCGCCATCGCCTTGTCTTTACTAATGCGGCTGCAGCCTTTCTTAGAAGAAAGTTTGGTATTTCTACATACAATGATATTCTATTTTCTTCTAATCTAGGTATCAACAGAAAATGAAAATTTACGCATTTGACTAGGTATGCTCTTCAAGTCCTAAATAAATTATAAAATATCTATCCCTGTTCTTTTGCTAATCATTAGCAAGAAAACAAAACACTGTTCAGTAACATCTTTATACAAACAAGACAATATTCTTATAAAAGACGTGGCTCAACAAAGCAAAATTAAAACAACTTACTAAAACACAAAATACAAATTAAGGACTCACAAAGTGAAAAAACACTACCAACCAGGGAAACATAGCCTACTAAACCTACTCTAAAAATTCGTAAGTCTTTGTATTTTCTTATTAAAGATGTCTTTAGGTTCCGTGGCCCAAGCGCGGAACAAATCCCAAGGGATACCGCAGTTTATCTCTCGACAACAAAGGCGAACTTTTTAAACGGAGTCGCTACGTATCTGTCCGTCTATGTAACCATCTTTTATTTATAGGGATTCTCTTTTAAAATTAATAGTTTCTGTACTGTTCTGTGCCGTTGTTGGACGTACTAAGAAGGGTGTATTGAATTTCACATGATGTAGCTTTACATACTTTGTTTATTGATTCGTTTGCTTCGATTTTGAGGCTTTGTGATTCATCGACTGGGTTAGATTTTTTTAAATCTGTCTTTTAATCTTTGTCTCTATTCAAAGTAAGATTTCGAATAAAGGCTTCCACAAACAGGCTCGATATCGCGGGCGCGACAATGGTTGCGCTGCCTGTCGCGCCCGCGATGTCGCGCCAACTTACACGAGGCTTAAGGTGAATTGTTTCCAAAGCAGATGTTTTGACGCGTTTCGATTTTACGCAAAATTAATGTTTCTCTCAATAAACAACGTATTTGCGTTTTTTTTTTATGATTACGAAAATTGAAAAGTGTCTTTAATGAAGTATGAGGCCTGAATCATGATTGACAAAACTTTCCTCGATACAAAAAAACCGCAAAGTTTCCTTAAAATCTGCTTTTTTTGTTACAACCATAAGGCTGAGTCCTGAGTGAACGCGCACCGCGCAGGCGGAATGAACGGCGGATAAAACAAATGTTCAAGATGTTCGAACCTGTCCGGAGGGCGAGTAGGCGCGCGCATTTCACGGCGCATTTGACGTTTCTCATTACACATGTCGCGATAATTTTTTATGAACGTTTACTTATGAGATCGAAAAATCAAATTCATAATCCTCATGAATTACTATGTTATCCATACACTATAACAATGAGTATCATTCGAAAGCACCAAGTTTCACTTTATATTGGAAAAATGCACTCAAAAACACGAATTAATGGTTGATTAATATTCTAACAGGACGTTATTACAATTTCATGTCTTTCGGTTGGTTGCTATGGCAACGGTAGTGTCATGGCAACAAACCTGTGGCCCTAGTGAAAGTGGTATGAGTCCAATTTTGTGGAAAATTAGTTAAGTATACAGAAGTGATCAGAAAAAAAGAAAAAAACTTTATCGTTTGGTGTAAACGGATCTAAGCTATCTCTAAAAATAAAGAAGTTAACTTCTGTATAAGGGTCCAACTGACCCAAAAAAAACTAGAAAAGTCGGTTTCAAGTACTTTTGTATTCTATTAAACGGGAAAAAATATGTGTTTCTAAATTAACATAAATTACCCACGTTTTAATTTGGTTGGTGTTTACCAATAAAACAGCACCAGGGTCTTAAAATTGGTTTAGTGAGTAATGATATTATAAAACATAAATCCGTTTTCACCAAAATAAAGGGAATAATAAAAAATAACTCTGTTGAGATTAGTATTGTCATAATCATTCCAAATGCGAACTTCTAGTGCAATACCTACTCGTAGAATAGCGTCGCATAATTTCTTGGTCATTAAAAACCGTCATCTTTATGAGGCATCGTAAACTCTATTTAGTACAAAAACAAATAAAATCATTTTTTAATAAATACTTATATGCAAGTATGAAATTGTATTTAATGTAATTATATGACATGTAATTAAAAATAAATATACTGAAAATCTCTAAAATAATCCATAATGATTTAACACTGACCCTGAACATTTAATTACGTTAATTTCACACAATGGCTGGTACAGACGGTACCGATAGTAGATAATGCAATATAATATAGGTAGTCTGTTTTTCCATTGCATTGTATCGAAAAAGCGATCGTCTGTCGGTTCGACCACAAACAGATGCGCTGTTGGGGTTATCTATAATGTGTGGTTAGTTGGATCGTGTCGGCAGAGAAACTGCGTACACGATATCCAACTAACTAAACTGGTAATGTTATTGTAGCACCATTCTCATTTGTCATCACAAGTTATATATCTGATCGGCTGGGTAATTGCGTAACACACAT
Organism: Lithophane ornitopus; assembly: GCA_948473465.1. Lineage (NCBI taxonomy): Eukaryota > Metazoa > Arthropoda > Insecta > Lepidoptera > Noctuidae > Lithophane > Lithophane ornitopus. Next base: position 9,989,927 of record OX419622.1, on the reverse strand, counting down.
AAAATGACAATTGATCGCAATGGGTTTCATTTTGACTGTTCACACCTACGTTCTCATTGCATTATTTACGTTGTTGAGCAGACGATTCTTTTAATCCTATCAAGCAATGTATTAGGAATATCCTTCAAACTCTCGGATTGTGATTGAAAGTGTGTTACGCCATTTGGGTACTGGTGCAAAAATACCTTATTTTATTCATAAGAGTGGAAATTTTATTTTAAATAATGAAAAATTACCTAAGCTCTTCTACTGGGTGAAAATCGCGAAAAAATCTGCTGTTCCATACATTTGTGTTCACTTAAATCGACAAAATGTATGGAACAGCAGATTGTTTTTTTGCGATTTCAAAGTTGGTCCCATAGAAAAAGTATATTATAGATGACACCAAACCACTAGTTTCAAGGATAACGGTGTCTACCCTAACACCCTGTATACATGGTATTTATTCACAACTCAGGGTTTATATCGAAACTATCACCAATAGCAGGGTACCTACCCTATGTTACACTAAATGACATAAGCTCTAACACTCATAAGCATGCTACAGCAAGAAATATTGAAAGATTGAAAAAATCAAAGCTAAAATAAACAATACAAATACGTCTATGCTACACAGGCAGGTCGTAATAGTCCACTAGGATGATACAGTTTAATAAGAAATATAAGAACTAGCTGCGCCCCGCGTTTTCACCCGCATTAGTCTCGATTCCGTGGGAATATCGAGATAGAAATCCTATGTCCTTCCTAACACAGGTTAGGGTTCACACATATGCCAAATTTCATACAAATCCCTTCAGCCGTTTTAGCGTGACAGCTTTACAAACAAACATACAAAAAATCAAATATTTTCTCTCTGTTCTATTGATATTTGTTTAGACAACAAAAGGATTACTTGTTAATATGACGTATCACTTTCAATACAGGCTGCGCTGGAAGTACAGTCAATGATCTACTAAAACTGGTTTTACCGCATTGATCGATCGATTAGGTATACCAAGCAACAGTTTTAACATAGTAAACAGTCAATCGTGTGACATGCTTGGCATCAGTTTACAATTTATTTATTCACTAGATGTGACTAATTACCTACTCGTATATTTTGACCATCAACCAAAACTCGAGTGTTCCATCGATGAAACTGATCGATTGGTATCTAATTTCTAAAAACGTCATTTTTACAACGGGAAAGGATAGTGTTATTCATGCAGAGTACATTAATATTGGTTGTTCAGTGTATAACTATATGTCATCGATAATGGACGTGCAGGCTCGCTTGCTATTATTGTTTTTTGCACTCAATCATCTTTTGGTAAGAATTCATTCATGTTTTTTTTATGCTGCGTATTGCATGCTAAATGATTTTTACGTTAAATACTGCATTGGTGAATAAGTTTGGAAATGTCTCTTGTTATTCCTTTATTAATAAACAGAATTATAATATTTATTCCTCAATAGGTAATAACTACCACAAGTCTGCTACATGGTAGCATATTCTTTCATAGTAAAAAAAATCCGATGACGATCTATGTCAAATTGTGTGGCCTTTACAAAAACGAACAAGCCAAGATTTTCCATCAAGTAAATTAAAGCTGCTAAATAGGTTTATTCATATCATAAGTAAACAACAAATTCTTTCCGGTTTGTGTCAAATATTTTCCCAAAATCCGATATTATGTGAGTCTATTTTGATTAGACCATAGTATAATCTAATAGCCGTATTGTTTACTGTTGATATACAATAGTTAGTGCCTATTACGCGGATTTGCGCCTGAATGGATATTATTCCATTGAAACGCAAATCCGTAATGAATGCAGAACCGCCAACAATACAAATATTGTTATGACGATCATTATTGATTTAAGCATAATTGTTAAGATGGTTAAACAGAAAAAGCAATCGATTTTTTTTTAAATTGTAGGTAGGTACTGTCTTTTAGTTATTCTTTGATCTCTCTTGATTAAACACCAACAATTTACATATTTGTAAGTTAATGGATTAGGGACCAGCTAAACAAATTCCAAGTTTAATTAAAATGTATTTTAATTATAAAAGTAAGTCTTCTTTTAATGAGTTTGAACACTGTCAACAGGTCGACTGCACGAGTCCATTGACGTATAAATTGAACGATGGCAACGAAATACCTGCGATCGCCCTGGGGACCAGTCTGGGCCATCTAGCTGATGTAAGTACATGACCTTCGCCCAGCTACTGAACATTATAGTTTAAAATAAAGCTTATAAATAGTAAACACTCGTATCTCATTTACACGGTAAAGTATAACGTCTAAACAGTGTTTAGACCACGGATATCGAGGGATATGGCTTGGAGGCGTGGTACATGTCGCCTGCAAGCGTTTAAACTGACCCTATATGCGCCTGACGACGGTTCGCACCGTGTATTCTGTTTCCATCGAAACGTGTCACTGTCATTTCGTATTTTTACAAAATGCCGAATTGTTCCGTGCTTATTTGCAAAAATAGGACAATTACAACAAACCTTAAGACAAGTGGCGTGTTCTATCACCGATAAGTAAAAAATCAAAGCATTAATTATAATATTTAAGTATTTTATAAATATTTAATTGTGACATTTCAAAACAATGCATTAGTGGTGTGCAGCGCTGAGATATGGATATCGATAATTGTTAGTTGTTCTTACGGATTTATTTAATTATTACTAACATTTGCTAATTAATCTGTATATACTTATTAATTAATTATTAATATTAATATTATAAAGCTGAAGAATTTGTTTGTTTGTTTGAACGCGCTAATCTCAGGAACTACTGAAAAATTCTTTTTGTGTTGGATAGTCCATTTAACGAGGAAGGTAATAGGCTATATAACATCACGCTACACTACGACCAATAGGAGCGGAGCATACATGAAAAAGTTGCAAAAACGGGAAAAAATATTCCTTTTTGAGAGCTTCCGTTGCGTGCGCTACGTAAACAGTTTAAGTTATGTAAATATCATGTATGATGGAATTGTTCCTCTTTAAAAGTTCTAAAAAAAAGTCCGCGATAGCACGTCTATCTTTTAAGATTGACTCACTATAACCTTTTCTTATGCTAATCAAATTTGTCGGAAATTAATGCTTTATTTCCGAAGAGTTTTATCAACATAATATTAACTCTTATTCAAATAAATGGTTTTAACATCAAGGGTATTTAAGTAATACTTTATAATTCATTCGAATCTCACATTTAATTTCGAAGTTATCACGAGTATAAAAATGCAATACGTGAACCGTTCGACGCCGGGCGCCGCCGCCGCACCGCCGCGACTTTTCCTACTCTAGAGAAGAGAGGGTGGGCACTCTAGTAAACCATGACCTGGAATAGGACATAGGATACGTTTTATCCCTATATTCTCACGGGACCGTGAACGACCTACGCGGGTGAAACTGCGGGGCACAACTAGTATAAAATAATATTATTGAAGTTTGTTTACTCCTTAAGAATCGATTTTCATCTAAGGCCCCCGGAATGGAAATTGAAAAATTATGAGGAGAGAAATTTATAGAACCGTAACACTTGTTTTATTCGTAAATAACACGGTTAACATTTTTGAAAAAACATAGTACATATTTTACACATCGATCTAGTTATTTCAGCCGTTTTTTTTTGTAGAGGTGTTATTTTTATGCATTTTATTTCAGTTTTAAATGACTTTTGAATTATAAATTAGATTTTACTTAATTTGGTTTTAATTTCGTCAAATACGCCCAAAAATGCTTCTCTTTTCTGCAGTCGGTTTTCATCGATATTTTTATCGATCAAATATTTATATCAACCCCTCATCCCTAGTTGAGGCTAGAGTTGCTTGTGTGCGTACAGTCTCTGTATCTATAGTTTCTAATGCCAGCCCCTTTTGAGTATGTGTGCAGTAAATAAAAACAAATGTTTAGTTGTGTGAGTGCGATAAAAGCATAATGTGTGCCGTATCTATTTATTTTGCTTTTGTGTGAGTTTCGGGAGTGGGGAAAAGGTGGCGACACTTGAACTCGAACAAATATAGATAGAAGGCATATCTCCGGATATCTATGGTTTAGACATGGTTTAGATTTTAGCTTCAAGTTTATTGTAGGTAGGTATGCCACAAGCAAGAAATTTGCATCGTGTAACGCTTTAAGGCATGTACTACATTATTCATTTGATTTTTTGCGGTTTTTAAGGTCACTCGTGTGTCTGTCTGTCTGTCACAGCCAATTTGCTCCGAATCTAATTCGCCGATTAAGTTGAAATGTGATACACATATCAATTTCTGTGACTCGAACACGGGGGTCACTTTTGGGAGACAAATAAGAAAAAAATACAAAAAGTTTTGCACACTGTACCGTGTGACATATCAAATGAAAGGGCTTACCTATGAACGTCTTAAGTATATTTTTTATTTATTTTAAAATAAATAGTTTTAAAGTTACTTAAGAACATAGATGAAAATTGAGCATCCCTCCTTATCTTCGAAAATACTGAGCATGTTTTTCAACTACAATGTTTTAAGTTTCTTGGGATAAATCCGTTCCAATTAGGTACGGAACCCTTCATTGTGTGTGGTCCGACACGCAGTTGATCGGTTTTTTTAGATTTTCGCATATTGTTGGGCGATTGCTGTTTTCATGTACTTACCTAAATATATAGGTTTATTTATCGGTTCAATTCGCCGTACGGTTGGAGTCGAGACCCTTGTAAACACTGGTGAACGATGTGTCTTAGTGCCTCTCAATAAAAAAATGGTTTTATGATTAATAAAAACCATGTTTCGTAAATGCATTTCTGAACAAATTTTGGTTTCACTAAGCAGGAGAGATCTTTAATGCATTTTTAATTGTATAATAAGTTGTACGCAGAAAGCCATCAAAGCCATCAATGTTCTTCGTGTTCAATACAACAATGCATTCAGGTTGCATTTGGTAGCATGGGTGGCAACAGCATCCTGAACGCTTCTGCAGTGCGTCGGGAATGTTTGCTGATGCGCACACTGATGATTTCGCAGCGATTAGACGCAAGCGTGCCGCGTCGCTGCTGCAGAGGGTTCGGGGCATCTCGAACAGACTCCTGAATGTCATTACGGGGTAATTTTATTGCCCGCTCGTCTATTATTTGTCGACTCTGCATGTTTACTAACATAGTTATGTGTACTCACAAATAAGGTATGGATGTTTGTCCCAAAATAAATGTTTTTTTTTTTTTCATATAATATAAAATACATGTGAATGAAGTGTAAAAACTTGCTGTTGTCAATTTTATTTAATATGGGAAACAGTACAAACGTTTAATCTTAATAGCATTTCGGGAATAGAGCACTCACAGCGGGATTTGGAAAAGCTGATTAAGATGGCGTTCCATCCATCCTGTCAAAGCCTTTAGTCAAATGCAGCCGGGAACATACGGTCTACGTCATTATGTATACTGTATGTGTATATTGAAACTTTGAAATAGAGGATTATTTACTAAACTACCGTTTGCGCGCAACTTCGTCCGCGTTGAGACTGCGTTACGATATTACATAATTATTGAAGTGATGTTTTATGTTTTTGTTTACTTCCGAACTGACTATCTTATTTTTAATAATAGGTCTTTACCTATGAAATTGCCGTTTTGTATGAAAAAATTTAAACGAATTTTTTTCATGAATTTTTTATTTGTTTTAATCGAAGTAATCACCCATGCAATCAATGCATCTTTGCCATCGCAATGGCAGTTTATTGATGCCCTTCTTAAAGAAATCAGCTGGACGGGAGGCAACAAATTCTTCAAAGGCATTTTGTACTGCCTCTCGGGTATTGAATTTTTTTCCCGCCAAGAAGTTATCCAAATTCTGGAAAAAGTAGTAGTCTGTAGGCGCAAGGTCTGGTGAGTAGGGCGGATGACGGAGAGCTTCCAACCCCAGTTCTTGCAACTTGGAGACCGTCTGCTGTGCAGTATGAGGTCGCGCGTTGTCGTGCAGGAGCAGCGGAGACGAGCGATTGACCAATGCTGGTTGGAGATGCGCCAGCTTCTCCATCATTGTGTTCAGTTCTTCACAGTACACATCTGCAGTAATGCTCACCCCGTTTGGTAAGAAGCTGTGATGAATCACACCGGCGCTAGACCACCAAACAGTGACCATCACTTTTCTAGGGGTAAGTTTTCGTTTAGGGCATTGTTTAGGTGCTGAACCAGGATCCAACCAACTTGCTGAGCGCTTGCGGTTATCAAACAGAATCCATTTTTCATCGCAGGTAACAATGCGGTTCAAAATTCCTTCATTTGTGTGTCTGTTGAGCAGTGCAAGGCACGTCTCGACGCGTACTTCGCGCTGGCGATCATTGAGTTCGTGGGGCACCCATTTGTCAAGCTTTTTTACCTTGCCAATTTGACGCAAATGGACCAATATTGTTTTGACGCTAACGTCGAAAGTTGCTGCTAATTCAGCCGTAGATTGTGTATCATCAGCTTCCACAATCGCCTTTAATTCGTCATTGTCGACCAAAGTCTTCGGACGACCGCGAGGTTCATTTTTCAGGTCGAAATTTCCAGAACGGAAGCGAGCAAACCAATAACAGGTGGTGCGTTGGTTTGTAGTGTTAGCTCCGTAAACGTCGTTGATGTTGCGTGCCGCTTGTGCCGCGTTGCTGCCACGACGGTACTCATATTCCATAATTACTCGAATTTTTAACGTATCCATGATGACGAAAAAGATTGAAATGCGATGAAAATGTAACACTAATCAATAAAGAAATGACTACTTTTGGAAAAAAAAATCCATGTTTTTACAATAAAATTAATTTGAAATTAGAATTCTTAGCCAAACAAAAATTATTTTGATTTGAAATGGCCAGTACTGCAGAACGGCAATTTCATAGGTAAAGACCTAATATGTTCAGTAATGATAAAAGAGTCGAGTACTGTGGTGAGGGTCCCGGGAAATAATAGATCAATTATTCTCTATTTCGTCGCGTGTGAGTGACGTAAATACTTATGACTACGGGAAAAGCTAGATGTCATCAAAATAGACAATAATTATTATCTTCCTTTATTCGTTATCATCATATTGAAAAACAAATGATTTATCCTCCGTTTACTAGTGCTCGTTAAAAATAATACATAATTAAATTAAATAAAATTCCTTCTTCTCAGCAAGAAAAAACTTGAATTTAGAGACAATCTATTCTTTATTTAAAACACAGGGACTCAACAGCATAAGATTATGTTTTAGTTAATTAGTTCGTAAGCTTTCTTAAAAAGAAAAAATGTTATAAATAGCAACACAAAGAAAATTAGTATCTAATAGAAAATCAATTTTCTCAAATGCTACGAACTAGAGAGCTACAAGGTCGTTTTGGCGCTTGAATAACATTGACAGGGGGGCGTTGATGGTAAAAATTTGTAAATTTGTCACAGAAATTGTATTGACAAAACAAGATGGCGGCGTTAGTTCCGATTTTGGCCACGCGCCAAAAGAACCTTTCAGCGTTTTGTATGTTTCGTCAACATTTCGGGAACAGCAGATTTTAACTAACATGGTCATGTTCGCAGGGTACAAGGCTGTTGCCACAGAACCAATCATTGGCTAAAGCAGTACAATGGGCGCTGGAAGCGAGTTACCGACATGTTGACACCGCCTCGCTGTACCGTGTGGAAGATGAAGTCGGCCTCGGCGTTCGGAACTACGTCAAAAACAACAGCGGTGCTAGTCGACAGGACGTGTACATCACTACTAAAGTGAGGCAGTTTGTATTTCGGACTGTTATTTTTTAATCACATAACATATCATCCTGTATCACCCGAATATTTAGAAATAAATCCAGTTTCAGCTAAATAAATGTTCATTTGCAGTGGAATTTGAGCCCTAGAACAAGTTAGATTAGCAGAATTATGAACATTCCTAACCAAATGCGAAGGATTTGTTAAAATTCATGGCCCACATCTTGTGAAATTATAATTGATACGATGGGACTGACGTAATTATAATTGATAAGCTATGCGTAAAAGCCTCTATAAATAAACAAAGAAAAAAAAAATGATACTATACTTAGAAATACAATGAATGAATGCAACAAAAAAGGCTGTGATTCCAGAAATTCCAAAGTCCGGCTATGTATTCTGAAATTCCTTTTAGCAACATGAAGGTTGCATCCTGTTAAACATAAACATATTCGTCCGAAGTTACTCCATATATTATTACTTCAGTATCTAGTGAAAGGAGGCTAGACGTGTGTGTCACCACGAAAATGAGTTTCGTACTACATTATTAATGGTACCTACGTGGTTGAGAATATACTGAGTGCCATTATGGTCTCCCTTTGTTAGTGATTTCTGACTGCATTAACGGCTAGGGCCCTCTTAAGTGCATTGTATGTGAACAACTCGTGTAAGTTTTGATAACTTTCATATTTATTATCAAAAAGTTTGTATAATATTATCAATGAGATATTTGCCTCACACGCCTTTAGAATAAAAGTACTTCAACAAATAAAAGGCAATGAAATATTTTCTTGTGGACCGCTCTCAATTCATTGGCCATTTCTCTCCAAAGTTAAATAGGTAGCTCCTGTTTCTAAAGTAATTGTAGCACTCACCACCAAACTAAATATTTATGATTACTAATTTACATTTCGTTGTTATTTTCATAACCTTAACTTCGGCCAAAATAACTTCAACTATTACAAAATAAACCCACTTTGATAACAGTATTTGCACAGTACTTCAGAGGGAACAAAACTTTGTTTTTGGTAATTATGAAAATCCTTTTGCTCAGTTATTTGATATAGTACTAGCTTCCGCCCGCGGCTTCGCCCGCGTAGTATGTCGATAAAAAGTAGCCTTTGTCCTTCCCCGGGATGAATTATCGAAAATCCCTGTTATACATTATTACCTGATATTATTGATTTTCGAGTTAATTAAACCGTGTGTTAAAATTATTCCATACAACCTTTGACACACCCCTATTCCCGTTTATAAATAAAAGATTTTTCATACAAACGAAATCCCCTTATTTCACCCTCTTAGGGGCGGAATTTCGAAAAATCGTTTCTTAGTGGAAACTTACTCTTCATAATGAATACACCTCCAAATTTCATATTTCTAGGACCAGCGGTTTAGGCTGTACGTTGATATCTCAGTCACCCTAGCCTTATATATATATAGATATAATTAATTGCTTTGTTGAAAGTTATGGAATGACGCCCACGAGCGGGAGGAGGTAATACCTGCTCTGAAGAAGTCCCTGGAAGTACTGGAGATGGACTATGTGGACTTGTACTTGGTTCACTACCCTATGGCATATAAGGTAAGCAGACTTAATCTTTATCATATAATATACCTTTATAAGTCTTTTGATGATGTCGGTTATTGAAGATATGCTAGATAAATTGAGATAAGGCCAAGAGAATAATTATGACGAAGTCGGTTGTACCAGGGAAACGTTGATACGCTGGAAATAATACTAACATTCTTAGAAACCATTGCGTTTATTAAAGGAATTCACGATAGCAGGTCATCATAAACGACCTTTTTTTTTTTTGTGGGATATCATTAAATGACTTTTCCCGCTCTGGGCGGAGCGGAAGGGCGTGTCAGACTTTTACTGACTAAAACCCACCCGTGTTCCTTCAGTTGTCTGTTACCAGGGTCCCGGTATCCCTTTCGGACTATTCCGCAACCCTGACAGGCATCGGTCCTAACGGACCCCGTCAGGTGTGCTGACATCTCTTTGAGGCGCGCGTGGTACACGACGCGCCATCGACCCGGGCCTGGTCCTTATCGGACGGCGAGCTACCCACTGCTCGCCGTCCGCAAGCCCGCGCCTATGGTGGCCGGGAATCCACCTGGGATTCCCGACGCCCAGGGTGTCTCCAGCGGCGGCGGTTTGGGGCGTGAGGGCGCAAACTTATCATAAATGTCCTAAGCTTATAGTAGGTAGGTATTACCTGCTACTTATTACCCTGACAAATTATTTTTATTCGTTCTATCATACCCAGGGAAAGCATGCAGCTGGTCTCTAATAAACCCTACCTAGTACCCACTGCCAAGGTGAGCAGCACCTCGTTCATATACCTACCGTCTCGGAAAACTAATTTCATGTTTGCACAGCTTCGCAACGTAAACAATCCCCTGAAACGCATTAAACTTTACAAGACTCCATTTGAGTAAGTTCAAACACACGCGTTCCTCAGTGTGTAGTTACACAAAATCATTTTAATAATAATAATGCTGTGTTTTAGTTAAGACTACATGATATTCGTGTACTGTGAGATAAATTTAGCCGTGTTGATGTTTTTGAATGTGGTTCATATTTTACATGTTTTAGGATTTATGTTTCTAAGCAGATTGTTGAAATCTACGTACTTATGTTAGTTACTTATCTAGTCTTGAGCCAATATTACCTTCAGAGGCAAACATAGATAGATTTCTTTACAGTAAAATAAATATTAATTTATTTTACAGTTTTTAATAATGTAATAATTTTTGTTTATTTTTTATTTTTTATAAATTAATATTTATTTTACTATAAAAAATCATTGCTCTCAATAGCTATACGAGAACTTTACCTGCAAATATCTAGGCAACGTGACAGTTTAGGGCACCATAATCCCGGACATTTTTTGTTTGTTCAAGTGCCCTCTACCCTTATAAATATACCAGTTCCATTGTGCGCTGCAACTTTGTAGCAAAATCAAAATGGCGACGGGGTGACCAGCTTTACATAGAAAATTGTTCGAATCTCTTTGCTCGTTCTGTTTTACATTATTTTTGTACACAATTTTTCCACCCTTGCTATTGCTATGACATCAAACATCAAACTGACAAAACTAACGATCTTAATAAAACTAAGTAGCTGAAAATGTGAGGGCTTATCAAAAGTTTGTCTGGCATTCCGGTGAATGAGAATGCAATAACAATTTTGTTACTTATCAAACAGAAATGGCAGAATTTGTCTGAGGGGAAGGGTCACAAGTTATGACCCATAATGAAGTTCCGTTATGGGCTGAAACAACATTTGAGAGTTGAGTATTATAATACATAAAATTATTTAAAGGGAATGGGGAAACATCATCCATCTATGTGCTCTACAGGATCAAATTATATTAGCTAGCGAAACTCCACAGACAACGTGATGGACTATAAAATTTAAAAAGTTATATTTTTTAGGGTTCCGTACCCAAAGGGTAAAACGGGACCCTATTACTAAGGCTCCGCTGTCTGTCTGTCCGTCTGTCACCAGGCTGTATCTCATGAACCGTGATAGCTAGAAAGTTGAAATTTTCACAGATGATGTATATCTGTTGCCGCTATAACAACAAATACTAGAAAACAGAATAAAATACATATTTAAGGATACAACAAACGTGATTTTTTTGCTCGATTTTGCTCGATATTGAAAACGGCAACAAAAATTGATGCTTGAAATATTCACAGAATATTTAGTTACAAATTCACTTTAAAAAAAAATCATTAAGTTAAAATAAAACAAATATTTAAGGGGGGCTCCCATACAACAAACGTGTTTTTTTGCCGTTTTTATAGATAATGGTATGGAACGGAATCCTTCGTGCACGAGTCCGACTCGCACTTGGCCGGTTTTTTTTTGTTTGGGGGTCAACGACCTCTGAAGTGCTATGAAGTACTTGAAGTATGAGTTGAGAAAATCAGTTGTTTTTTTGTTTTGTCGTGTTACCCATCAAGTCTGTGAAGTTTATACAAATAAAAAAACTGATATTTCACACACAAACGGCAGCGGATCACAAAAAAAGTAAGAAATCACCGAAATATTTTTTTTGTGTTTTATTATTGTAAGACATCGATACCGATCACGTTTGCGAAGTTTCGCTAGCTAATTTAATTTGACCCTGTATAGTTAGCTAGAACATAAAGTTGATCAATAAACCTATCCGTTTTTCATGTGTGGCTTTTACAATTTACATAAGTTCCTAGTTTCTACCGTCTATCGTTGAAACTCATTGATATACTAAAACAACCAACTAGATAATTATCACTATCCAGACAAGGATGTTAATGAAAATTATGATCACTTATCATCAATATATATAGGTAGATAGGTACCAATACCATATGGGGCCCGTTATTCATGGCGGGCTGATACCAGTAGGGAGTGCGGCGAATATACACGTATCTCCTGGGCCCCCGCCTCATGGTAGTAATAGGAACAGTGGGGTTTTCAGTCGGTAGGAGTCCGACATAACCCTCCGTTCTCCCAAGATGGAGGGTATCCACACGAAAAAAAAAAGGTACCAATACCATTACATTGATTTTTGTTGAACTTATTGATGCTTGAGATAAGTAATTTCTTAGTAATAGGTAGTAGTAATATCATGCTCCTATTACCAATTTACTTATATGTTACTTACGACTAGTTTGGTGATCGCAGTACGATATTATTAGACCGATCGATGCAGCTGCCTGTGTTCCAGATATAATCTAACCCACAGCCGCCTCTCCGGACAGCCTTGACAAGTCAATCAATAGTCTACTTTAGAAATTGCTTGTTTCATTACTTAAATAAATAATTATTTGTATTTGTATTGTTTCTATCAATAGTGGTTCCTGTGTATTTGGAGGAAAACCTGCTGTGTTGCTGGTAACTAGTTGTATTTGTGAGACGGGATTTCAGGTCGAAAATCAAATTTATTTTAATCTCGACTCAGTGTAGTGGTGTGGCTTTGAACATAGACAATACAATATGTAACCTACCAGCAATAGTTTGTAATAAGCTTAATACAAACTATCCTTCGCCTTCCGCATCCAGTCTATCCCAGCGAACTTTTTAAGATCGTCGGTCCATCTATATTAGCTGGGGGGCGTCCCACACTTCGCTTGCCATTACGCGGTCTCCAGTCTGAGACTCGTCTGCTCCACCGGTACCTAATCAGTCCTTCGACAAACCTTCCTTGTTGTAGCGCAGCCTGGAAGAGGCATGTATCCAGCAGTGGACTGCAATAGGCTGAGTTGATTGATTTGATAGGTACATACCTACATCATATATATTTTTGCATGAAACATTAGTACTTTATTCGAATTGCCAGTATCGATTACTGATTTAGAGACAGAATACATGTTTGAACAACGCCCAAGAAGTAGGTACCTTTAACGGTGCAGCGAATCATGAGTTTTTCAGGGTCTGGAAAAATAGTGTATTGTAAACAGTAGAGGCATTACAATCGATATTTCTGGATGACAATATTCAAGAACGTTTTGTTTGAAATACGGTACCTTCTTAGTATTTACGTGAATAATCTTAGGTGACACATAAATAAGAGATGCAAATGAAGACTTATTGAAACAAACATTTATCTCACCGCACTAGTTGAAAATGACAAGTGGTACATGGTGTAGAAATATTAGCGGTGTGACCACGAGTCCGGACTCCAGGAATATCATTGCTGTTAGTCACACTTTTGTTACAACCTGGTGTGACCACGAGTCCGCCACCAAATCAAGAACAAGGCGGGGAACAAACAAAAGTTAAACCATATTTCAGATTATTGGTTTGTTCCCCGCCTGTAATACCAAAATTCTACGGATAATAATGCTTGTTTTTCTCTTGAAGTAATGCGTTTTTGCAGGCGGGTTTTTGTTTTTGAAATAATTTGTTTTATTTCAAGCTTTTTAGTTTTATTTATTTATATATTTGGAATTAACTCATTACTAGCTTTTATTTGATACCAATATTATTATTATTATTTTGAAGCCTTGAAAATATATAGCCTATGTCACTCCCATAATTAAGACGAACCTAACGACACCTCGTATGTTAAAATCCATCAAGCCGTTTACGCTACAGAGCGTGCCAAAGAATACAAACATTCAAACATACAAACATTCAAACATACAAACATACATACTCTCGAAAAACATTTCCCTCCTTCTGGGGCAGTTGGGTAAAAACAACGCATATTTCTTATGAAAACATATTTTTTAAAGTTAGCTTAGGTACACACTGAATCCATGTCTAACTAAAGAATTAATAAGAAAAGTGATTCCTGTTAGGAACACAGGACCTAAGTTTACAGGAAGGACTTCTGGGGAACTTCTAAACTTTTTCCTCATGTTTTCATTTTAAAATGTTGCAGAACTTTTAGCTTTACAACGATCTTTTCTCTAGGAAGTTGTAATCACTAGACTTGTATAATTAAACGCGCTCAAATAACGTTGTTTGGGCAGGATATTTAAGTGCAGAATTTTAGACCTTTTTGTGGAGTTTTATATAAACAATCAACCAAACGAATAAAATAAGTGTTTTTGTTTATACAAACAAGGTGGCTTAGGTGTTTATTTATTTAAATCTATTATTTTTGTTAAAATAAACGAGATGTTTAAAGAGCTCAATAGCAAAATACTTAAGTACATGTTTATAATGTTTCAGCCAGCTATATTTTTTGGAAGTGTCGTTTCTTTTTTTAATAATTTAGAAACTATAATATATATATTTCGTACTTTTATACAAGTGAATATGTACGTAGGTATCTAAGATAAGTACATAATATCTTGCCACCCGAACTCATCTTGGTTCAGTAAGCAAGGCGCTTTTGGAACCAACACAGCGAACTTTACTGAAGTTTATGTTCTATATAGTTTGCAATTCAATATGATTCTTGAAGTTTCGTCTGAGGAGCTTGAATATAATTACATTTTAAATTAATTAACTGTAAGTAGTGTGTTCCATATTTTTACGATAGTTTTATGTACCTACTTGGGTCATTTGTACTTAATGGCAATTAAATATCTACTTGACTGCAGGACGTAGGTCCTCCTTATCAGTTTAGTAGGTATCACCCGCAAAGATTACCTAATATCTATGAAAACCTAAATAGAAAAATCTATTATTTGAAATCTATTGTTGCAGGACTGGTCCACAGGCAAAAAGTGACAGTAAATCTACCTATACATAGCAGGTCATGGTGTAATCTCCTACTTTTAGAGAAGATGGTGTAATGAAATACTACCCTTTACAAGGGTAATTTTTTTTACAAACTTTAAATACTTCCCTAAATGTATAATTATCCTCCAGGGGTATTCCTCCCCTTTTCCGGCCAGTGCTTTGTAAAGATAATTATGCCAGTAATTACGACAAAGATCTACAAAAAGACATCGGAGCATTAAATCATGTTTCAAACATATTTTCCTTTCAACAGTATCAAAACTGGGGGCGTAAGTAGGTACGCACGGCTAAACATCAAGCTATACATTTCCAGTATAAGTTGATCTGGAATTGTATAGGATTCCCGTACAATGCGAGGTCAGCTTATACTGGAAATGTATTGCGTGATGTGTAGCCGTGTGTACCTACATACATATAACGGTACAAGATTATTTTGGCGTTGGCCGAAATCGGAACTAACGTCTTCATCTTGCGTTGTCAATACAATTTCGTAAATGTTTAGAGTGCGTTTCATCTCATAGTTCCTATGCCGTAATGTTGGCTCTACTGTTAAACTGAAAAAACGGACCTATTAGGTAGTGCCGTAGCGTATTCTTGTTCGTCCTACAACAGGGGAGCCAACATTACGGCATAGGAACTATTTGATGAAATGCACTATACACCAACAACGCCCCCTGTCAATGTCACTCAGGCACCAAATGATCCTTGTAGGACACTACTTGTAGCACACTACCTACCTACAAATAATAATTTAATTTATGTTACACAAGAAGTCAGATCGTAGGCTCAGAACTTTCAGAGAACCCTTGTTTCTAAGTTAAATTGACTTTACCTGTGTATGAACTATGTCATAGGAACATTAAGTTCTACGTTTTACGGACCTTGGTCTGACCTTTTCTAAAGGGCAAGAACTTACGGCTATACTACCAACTTCTCGAAGTTTTGGAGTAAATAATTAATAAAGTTCTGCCCAATTAGGTAATGAAAAAGTAGTCTTACAAATATTTTTGGATTCCCGATAAATTCCCTGATTGATCAGGTACCTACTGTCTTTAGTAGGTACCTGCCTACTCAGTTTGAAAATAAAAACATTTGTTCTAAATTCAATGGTTTATCACGTGCACGGTTCGGGAACGCTCGACTTGCTTCAGACTCGAAGGAGGCCCTATTTTTGATTCGATCACGTGGCAGTGTCGCTACACGCGAGTCGCGCAATTTCGAAATATCCACGGAACATGTGAGTCAACTCCTGAAGAATCAAAGTTAGAATACATAACGTCAATGTGTGTTTTGTGTACGTAATATAGAACCAGGGGCCGTATTACAACGTTTTAGAACCATGATAGTTCCGGTGTGAAACATAAATGGAGCTGTAGGTATAGATAGCGTTTTCTTTTTCACAACAGCACTTTTAACACTTCATCGCGGACGTCATAAAAGGTATTATATTGGCTTGTGTAATACCATCCTTGCTTTCCAGTGTCCGATAAAGCTAAACAATTGTACAATATAAGGTAGATGTAATCTACAATGTTGTGTTTCTCTGCACTGGGCGATGTGGTAGCTAAGCGACAAAGACCTTAAAAAAAAACACTTCATGCTCAACTATCGATTGGCCTTTAGAAGGCGATAACAATTAAAACTTTATTGGGTCTCATTAATGACAGTTGGAGGTTTATTACGGCCCAAGAACATGAAATGTTATGACTACCTATCCATCGGGTCTGAAACCTTGACAACTAAAATTTAAAATTCAATCCAAAATATTTTATTTGTTACGCTTTCACGCTCAAACGGCTAAACGGATTTGGATGAAACTGGCATAGGGATAAACCTTGATCTGGGGAAGGACATAGGCTACTTTTCATCTTATTCCCAGACGAAGTCACGAGCAACAGCTAGTCTCTAATACTTAAATGTTGTTTCTAGAAAGACGGTTCTATCAGTGACACAGACTACTTGACAACATGGCAGGGGATGGAGGATGCAAAGATGATGAACCTGACCAGGTCTATCGGCGTGTCTAACTTCAACCTCACACAGATGCAAAGACTTTGGGATAATTCGAAGATCAAGCCAGCAGTTCTGCAGATAGAGGTTTGTTTATTTTATACTAGCAATTTCTTTCTCGATCTTTTCATTTTCGTAACTTATATCATATGTGACACGTTGAACAACGACAAAACACACCTAACAAATTGCGGTGTATCACTCAAGTAGTGATCTCGTGGGACTCCACCAATGGGACTCATGGGAAAGGTACATCAGGCTTAAGCTCAATACACATACAAGGCGGGTGCATGTCGGGCGCGGTCGGGTCGTTTTCGACCCGACCCGCTCCGCGCCCGACTCGCGCACGCGTTTCGTGTGCTGACATCCAAATATTAATACAAAGAATTAGCCCTCCGTACTGCCGTCCCAACCCGACCCGCGTCCGACCGGCAGTGCCTTGTGTGTGTGTTGAGCTTAAACGTTCAAAAATAATTTATTGCTACGTTTACAAAAGTGAACTTCTCTTCGGCTGTATGAAAACTGAAAATGTTTACAATTTTGGAACCCTGTGTACAGAATGAAAATAAAACAGAGGATTGTTCGTCAAAAAAATAAATTTAATATATTTATATACAATGTTTTATAATTTTTCGTTGTGTTCTTTTTATATCAGATTGATCTTTTTTACAAAATATTTAAAAAGGCTTTAATTAATTAATGAGCGACTTTTCAAATTCATATTATGTACGTAATTTCATGCTACTGTAAGATAAGATAAGATATTTTTATTTGCATAAAACATAACCAACCTATACCTCATTTGACATTTAATAACACTTATTTAGAATAAATAAGTTATGAAAGAAATATTTATATTGCTCAGGTGAACCCAACAATAACCCAAGATGAGCTGGTGAACTGGTGCCGTAACCACGGCGTGGTGGTGATGGGATACAGTCCGTTTGGTGCCATACTCGGCCGCAAGCAAGACGCGCCGGGACCCCGTAGTAACGATACCTTGCTGCAAGAACTGGAACATAAGTATAACAAGCGAGTGCCGCAAATACTGCTCAGATATTTGGTAAGTGTTTTTAGTTACATTTATAACTAGAGTAAAATATTTGGTTGACTAAGCTACTCTAACTCACTGTATGGTTTTCTGAGCCCTCAATCGCTGATCGCCGATGCTAGAAATAAAAAATAATTAAAATTATAGCATGTCTGCAAATTTTAAGAACCGTAGGTGGGTTCTACTTTTTCATATAATTGTAGCAACACACGTACACGTAACGATTTATTTGCGCAAATTTAGACTTGCGCAAGTTGACGTGAGACGTGTGTTAGAAGAAATTTGCGCAAAAATCTTCCAACACACGTAACAATTTACTTGCGCAAGCCTAAATTGCCGCAAATAAATCCTTACGTGTGGGGCTTGCATAAGGATTTAATGCCTTATTTTTCAAGAAACAAATTTCACTGAAAAGCGAACTGTTTTTAACATAAAAACAAGAAAATATATATTCTATATTTAAACCAACAAAATACCAGAATATTTGCCGTCTGTAAATATTTTAACTCGAACACAAATCAAACTGACATTGTAACACATTGACAGGTCTAATTCCCTCGATTCTTCCCTCCTAATCGGCATACGAAATCCTTTCGCCCCATTTACTTGTACAGTAGGCCGTACGACTGTGGGGACACTTTGATCTTGAGCTGGTCTAGCATAGTACGGACTGTCAATAGAATAACAGCCAGCTTATACTGGTTTTGTTACCTCAAATGTGCGGCCACCGTACTATCCCTTACCTTTGACGAGGTGACAGCTCTGAATACGTGTCAAGAGCACTTTCAACTTGTTTAATTTAAACCCTAAAGTTGGGTACACGGGCCCAATTGGCTTTGATTGCGTCTGTAAGTGGAAAATCGTTTATATTTATTCAAGAGATTCGCTTATAAAGTTACATGAGGTTGTGTGAACACGTACGCTTATAAATTAAGGCATACTGTTATGTTAAAGTATAATGTTTCTGTAATAAATCATACTATGATAGCGTATTTGAACGGTTTATCTCGAATGCCGTGAAGTTTCCCGCGGCGTTTTCCCCTTTTTACGGCAATTTCGTTTCTTTTCACAAAGTTAAACTGTTGAACTAATATAATGAATATCTACTTATTCAAATTACACGGACTTTATTCTACTTTTGCTGAAGTTTTAGGACTTAATAGTGCTTTTTAACTTTACCCGTCACTTTTTTCATTTGCTCTGTAATTATTATTACAGCTGGATCGAAACATCGTAGCGATACCTCGATCGACGAACAGAGAGCGTATCTACATGAACATTGCTATTGAAGACTTTAAGTTAACGCCGGAGGAAGTCAAGAAGTTATCAGAATTTAACAAAAACTACAGACTTAGAACCCCTGTGAAATGGTACGACCACCCACAGTTTCCCTTTGAGAAGAAAAACCTTACACAAGAAGAAATTAAATATATAATTGAACATAGCAAGGAAGATTGATATATTTAGGAGTCTATTAATAAACAATCTATTATTATTGTATTAAATTGGAATTTTCATGCGAACGCACTCAGGTTGCTACCTACGCAAGGCAAAACCCACGAAGAACCTTATATATGTTAAAGCAAATTAGTTATGAGATTTTTTTATCGTTTTAATTTTTTGTATACTTTCTTATTTCATTTCATTTGATCTTTCATGAGAACTACAAGAACAACATGAAAACTTATTCAAATAAGTATTATTATCTGAATACAAATGTCTCGTTTGCGTTTATACAGTTATGACAGGAAAATTACTATACTAACCTAAGTAAGTATAGGCCATTTATAGAATCTACGTCAAATAGCTAAATACTTGTAAAATTTTGTAATACGGGCCTAAATCACATCAATCAATAAAAAAATAAGAAAGATTTACAAAAAAATAATAATATCAAACTGAAATAAGTAACTGTTATCTACTGTTTTACAAAGTCCTTTATTTAACATTCATGTAATTTATTACTTTCCCTTTTATCAGAGAAACCACTTCCGAGCGAAAAGTTGTCCAGTAATAATCTAATTTGATTCATTTCTAATAGGAACTTTGTCAACTTTCTGTGTTTCGTTCTTGATCTTTTTATTTGTAAGTCGTAGACAAAACATTGTTTGATTAAAAAAAAAACCTTTTTACGAAATATACTTTTTACCTACTTATCAACATGAAAGAGAAATATGTTTATTAAAATATTTTCTGGGAATAAATCACATTATGTCCCGGGTCCAAGTTTATCTCTCTGTCAAATGTCATGAATATCAGTATCTACAGAAAAGCTTTGAAATACTAAATTAGGTAACACAAGAAGACAGATAAACTAACTATCCTTTTAGAAAGTAAGTATTCTCTGATTAGTTTCACTAAATACACCATCCAATTGCATCTATCACAGATTTAGCGATCAAAGATTTTATGAAGTGAAATTAATTCTGCGTCGTCGAATCGGTTTAGCTTCAAACTTGAAATTAACCGGTTGAGCGTTGCGGAGCGGAAAACGTTTCCAATAATTAAATAGCTACCCACCTTATCTCATCTCAAAGGAGTTGTGTTAGCCTTTTTAATCTCCTTAGTATTATGTAATTGAATTCTTTTAACCGCGAGTATAAAGGGAATACCGTCGGTTTTCTCTGCAGCTCGGGCTTTCGGATCACCTAATTGATTTGTGAGAGGCTTTGTTGCTATTTGAGTAATAATGTAAATATCCAATAAACTAATCTGTGCCGCGTCAGCAATAGTTTGTAACCCCATTACTGATTGTAACCTAATAACTTGGCTAATGTTGTTATATCGGTTTCGGGCGATATGAAATTGTTTCACTTGTTTGTGTGTCTGCTTTGGTATTGGATGAATTATGATTATTTGAAATGCTTAATCATGCTGTACTTATATCTATTTCCTTTTTATGTGTAATAATATCAGCCCATGAGGCGTGGATGCTGAAGATTTTCGGTGATAATTTCATAATCATCAAGCTTGTGAATAAGGTATCGACGTGAGTATAGTTATAAAACCTTAATCACCTATTACAGGACCTTCGAGATAAGAGAGTGATTGCGATTCATGCGAGGTTCATTCGATGATACAACCCCAATTATTTTATTTAACTCTAAACAAGATTAGTAAACGACTGTAAGGGAAATTACAACAATAACGAAAAAAAAACTTCAAGTCATTACGAAGAAAATGTATTTTTCGTTTCTCATTGTTTTTCTGTGTCAATGGTTTGTTAGTAATTTGAACCATTATAAGCTCTTGGTACTTCCCAAAGTAAGCGCTAAGCGTCGCTACAGCACGTCATTAGAAATCATTACGGTACCAAGACTGGTAGCTTTAAGTGCCATTAAATGAAAATGTCCTAAAATTATGGGCACTTAGTGCAAGGAGCCATTCCGTAGAGGCTATTTCCATTCTACATGTAGGTACGTTCGTAGATACTCGTTCAATGAAATACGTAGCGGTCGAATGTAACATGAAGTATTTTATTTCAACACATGGTCGCAGATAGCATCGTTTGCTGTACCCGTATTGTTGCTATCCATGCCATAATAATCATCTGTTTAGGTCGATATTTCGCGTAGTCCAAACAACTATGTTGCCATTATGGCGGCGGACACCGCATGAATGAGCCTTTATAATATAATGGCCGTACAATTTTGGCGCAGCTATCAATTCGGAGCTTTATCATTGAATGCATACTGGTTGCTTGTTTTTTGCGAGTGGCTTATTTATGAGAAAAGTTAGGGGAGGTTTGGCCGGTCCTAACATAAATTAGGTGCGGTGACACGGACTAATTGGCGTCATTATGCGCGCGGACGGCCGGCGGGCGGCGGTGAGGCGCGCGTCCACCGCCGGCTACTTCACCAAAGATTCGCTTTTCTTCCTCTATCGTTAACGCTTAATTAAACAAAGGTAACTACAATCATTTATCGTGCTTAACTTACAAAGGCGCGTGATTAGGTCAGCATTAGTCAGCTTCTCGAATAAACCATTATGTAACTTATGAATGCCTCGTAATTTGCACGTTATTGAAACGGAAAATGCTGTTGACTTCTTTATGCCGATCAATTAGGAGTTTCTTGTGGAGCTAATTGCCGGTTGTGCGATCGGTAATTCTCGGCTATACTTATACATGAACGTGAGCAATGTTGAGCCGGACTAATGGTGGCTGGTGTGTACAAATGTGCGAGCTCAGCTGCCGGCGCTCTGGCGCAGACGATTGCGCGGTTCTAGCACACTAGTTATTATACACTAAATCAAATAATGTTGAAAAAACTCGCATCAATCAAAGGAGCGACGAAAACAAAATTACTTTTCAAAGTCGTTACGTCGTAGACGACGGAGTCCGTTGTTTTAATCACAAAAGAGATAGAGTTACTTTTATTATACTGAGGGGTTGTTTTCCGTTCGCCGTTGTCTTTACGTCAACTGCTCAAAATTCAGGAAGCCTTTTGTTGTTGTGGAGGCTTCTATTCAAGATTCTCAAGACAGTGGATCCCGGTGATGTCAGTTGGAATATTAACAAGGGACGCGACGTCGGCCGGCGCCTCGTGACAATCCTTTAAGCGTCCAAACGTAACGGCATGTAGGGAGGAGCCCGTGCCGTTACGACGTCGGCTCGGACGGTGTCAATACTGATCTTTTGAATACCGATACTGATAATGTCGTGGGACACGTCAAGAACTTACTACGTTTACAATCTCTGTTATTGAATGTGTTTGCTTGCTTAAACTTTAAACAATTCAATCTTAGTTGAATGTGACAGTTTCTTGAAAGTTAGTTCTCTAAGGACTTACTAATTTAGGACTATTATTTAATTTAACTTGAATCTGTTAAGCACTAGATGTAACTGCTCCATCAATTTATGAATAGGTTCTACAACAAAGTTTCCACAACAACTTTTAAAACATAGAACAGTCTCCAGCAATATAAGCTGGTAAGTTTCAAATTCCAATAAAACTATTAAAAAATTCTATCTCTAATGTCGAAACCCTGGAACCAACGAACTTCATATTTGTATTCATATCTAATACTGACTAGGTTGTCTAGAGACTCAGTATCTCGACTATCGCATGCAACTTCATGAATTTGTAACATCCATCTTATTTGTTTTCAAAGATACTTGTAAATAAAGTTAGTTCTCTCGAGTCCAAAAGCCAGTATAGTAACATAAATCCATCCTTTTAAGTTGAATCACGTTCTACAAATGTTTGCCGATGGAACACACGACGGGGCCACATAATAGAAAGACAAACGTATCGGAACCGTGACTTTACAATCAATTTTATAACATTCTGACGAAAAATTTAATACAGGGTAAAGATTTAGTTCGTTATGAACGTTTTATGTAATAATAACTTGAGCTAAATCTCATTAAAATAATGGTTCTAAAATTTGGTTTGTGTGTTTGGTATAAAACAGAATTGGAATAAGTCAGAATACCAAGTAACAAAATTTGGTACTATAAAAGCCCTGAGAACGTTTTAGAACGTGCTGTTTTTGGCATTATTTAGTACACTTAGGGACATTCTATGTTGGATTAGGGCACAGGGTAGTAACGAAATACGATGCGATTGCGATGACAATCACGAAGGTATATGAGCATCATAATACCTTCGTGATTGTTATGACTGCTTATGTTAATAATCTTGTGCTTATGTACTACCTACCTTGCTTCGCTTTGCTCAGAGATTTGAGAGTGACAGAAGACGTCGTGATGATGGACACGCTCCCGTCACGTCACGGATGAAATCCTCCAGCCGTTCCTAGGTGTCCTGCTTCCTTGTCAATCTTTGAGGGGCTTTAGTGACGTCACATGCAACATAGTAGCTACACCAGATTAACAACATAAGGGTTAGCGCAGATAGAGCAGCAAAATGCTTCTTTGCTGTCAAGTATTGAGTGAAAATATGCACGACCATAGTCGAACACCCGACAGGGAATCATTTCTTGCACGCTATTTTGAATTTTATTTTAGATGGGATTTGGTTCATGATTAATTTCTCATTGAAAAACTGTTTGAGTATTTTGCTTCTCTGTCTGCGCTGACCCTTGGTTACAGATTATCTTACTACTCTGACGTTTTGAGTTGAAACGACAATTATTTTAGTCGCAGAGCGGTGTTTTTAGGCTGATTGGTTCGTGACCGAATAAAATCGATGAAAATTCTGTGTATGCTGATTGGATGACATCCCTGGAGTGAAGCAAATCTGATCGGAGACTAACTTTTCCCAGTTTTTTTTACAGTATATACCTAAATGTGTTAGCAACTTCCAACGATGCAACTTGTGATTAATCAAATAAATAAATAAACACAGCAATGCATATAACATTTTAAGTCCGCTAGTTTTTAGGCCATACCGCTGTTAAACCCGCGATGGTTTGTGTGGTATGTTAAAATTATAAACAAATGTATGTAAACTTTTATGAATAATAACAAAAAAAAAAAAAAAAAAACATTTTAATTTTCGAAACTTTTGAATAAAGCATAATTACTTTTAATTTGAAACAAGTTACTTAATTTTAAGTGGTGATGAAAATAAATTAAAATTTTTATAAAAACCGTCGTGAATTTTTATTATTTGCACGCTTATTTACATTTTGAAGAAGATTAAATTCAATTAAGTACTTAATGATAAAAAAAAAAGATATAAAATTCAAATCTTGCAAGATGATGATACGAATTGTGGCGGGATAATTCTCGAATATAACCGATATTCTTATTGCCTACAATAAGTGGATCTTTTACATGGATACCTAAAGGAGAAACAGCGTTGGTTTTTCAGAAAAGAAACAACAAAATCTTTTAACCACTTTACACGTTCATCTAAAACCGCCATACCTCTTAATAAAGGGCACTTTTATTGGCTATAAACAAGTGAACCTGACAATGTCTAATACGGGCGTAAAGCACTGAACTAAAGCGTTGACTTGAAAATAAGAAAATCAACGAGAAAGAACACAGCGCTTTGGGACGCAGAGACGGGAATCTTGCTTTGTGTAAATAGAGTCCCGTGGCAGAACAACTCAGGCGAACGGCACACGAGCGTCAATCGGTGCGGGACTGTGTTGCCAGCCTCAATTTCGGAAACGAGTTTTAGAATTTGGAAGTGAAAAAGTCGTATACGGGTTACTGTTACACAGATGTTAACCTTTCAACTGCCGGGATGTGCCAGTGGGTTTTGAAAACGAGTAATAAATACGGACTTTGAGAATTTATGTCACGTCGACTGATTGGATAGAGCAGCAAAGTAAAGGAATTCAAAATGTTATTTCAGAAGCAAGTTGGGTTAAGGTGGACAAATAATAATTATCATGCATATTTAACTAAATATAAAATAGAGACACTAAGTAAGTAGGGATAATTGAAACAACTTAAAAGGTTACCATGTCGAGGGTTCTTGATCTGTCGGTTTCTGATCTTGTCATCAAAAGGGTAAGACAAATGCTAAAACAAAAATTTAGAAACATTAAGCACAATAAACAAATAATGTATCTAAACAAACACTACAACTCCAATATTCAGAGTTGACAACCCCGATGCGACGTTTTCCGCTGCCGAGCAGTGCGAGAATGTCGTCTGCCCACGACCCTCCCGTGGGGACTGCACGACACAACGGCTCGTCTGAACATGCACTTGTGACACAAAGATGCCACTGACAACTCGATTTGAATGCTGTTGACATGCAACGAACATGGAAATGCTGTATCGACGGCGACGACAGATGTTTATGTTAAATGGGATGTATTGTTATGCATTACAATTCATTGCGCAGGTGTGCCTATAGCCCAATTCCTTCAAAATTATGTGTGAAATTGTGTGTTGGCTTCTCTGAAATAGTGCTGCATTAGTGCAATCACAATTATTTCTAACGAACACGCATCTCTGACTGGGTGAGTGTTAGTTTTTTTTTATTGTTTATATATTTATTTACCAAATTTTTATATGTATTGTTTAGAATGTTGTATTCTGATTGAATGCAGTATTTATATTATTTTTGTAATTTAAACAGCAAGACATAAAAGGCTATTTTATTTCATTTTATTCATGTAGTTATTTACTTACTGAATTTAAAATTCTGATGACCGAATAACTGTTTCCGTGGTTAATTAGAAAAGGCTGTAGTATACTGTTTTACTGTAGAATAAAATATGGATCACCCATCCATAAAACTGGCAAACCTCACCTTGATTGTTCCACAACTTTTGCATCGAATTTTTCCAATTTAACTTGCGCTACAATCTATTTATACGTGTGTAAAAATGTATGCAACGACCAACGCCAAGAAGTATGGCGATAGCAATAGTATTTTATTGAGGGCCGCTTGCTGCAGTCGCGACAAAGTTCTAAAGTCGAGCATTGTATCGGATTCCGTACGGCACATGCATTCTTCACGCTTGACCGACTGGCTCCGATCTTGTTGAAAACTCTGTGTATAAGACTTTTGCATCTCTACAAGCGTTTGTGCCGCATCAGTAAAACTGAAATACAGTTGCTCTGTGTTATGAAGTGTTCAAATTGTTTTATTTGCACTTCATGTCAATTAAACAACATATAATTGATGTTATTCATTTTGCTTATTGTGTTGTGTAATCTTATATTAACTTTTAAAACATTATTAATTTGTTGTTTGAATTTTCTGTGCAACCCAATTATACTTCGAACAGACTCGGAGCTACAATACATTTCCACAAAACTCACTCGTTGCACCAAACTTCCTGTAAATTTTGCAAACAACATTATATTTTACGCCCGTACAAATATTTGCTGGGTGAAGTAAAATTTGTACTTAAAAAAAGACTAACATAGCGGAATATAAATTACAAGTGTGATTTACAAAAATCAGTATGTCTCTAGATTGTAGAAAGTATTTTCAAAGAATAATTAAAATCCTTTTTTTAAATCTTCAACAAAGTAGAGAATGCTTCAGGTCTTGTCAAAAGTGAAGGCGCTGGAAGGTAATTGTTGCTGGTTCCCGCGGTTTTACCTCAGCAGTAATTACCCTCGCGTACAGTACACCATTAATTGCTTCTCACAACGGAAACACTGATGGAGGTCGTTTATCCGGCCAGTTTGTTCACTTATCTATCCACTGTTTTTGCTCTGTCGTGTTAGACGCAAAATAAAGTGGTCTGAACTAACTAGCTTAGTTTTTAACTAGGCCCATTTAAATTCGACGTTCGGAATTCATTACGCAATGAGTAAACATTATTTTGTTTTTGTTTTTGCCGTATTTATAATATGTTTTACTAACTATTTATTTTAAAACAGAAGATTATTTTCTCAATTCTGCCACAAAAATTTAACGAATTTATGAGGTTACCATTTTACTGAGAGTACTTTATTCATCGCTCCTCTCCTTAATTTCGTTACAAAAGTTTAGCCAAGAAGAGTATTAGCATTCAAGTAATTGAAAATGCATTGTTAAAACTTTATCAACAGCATTCGAGAAAAGTGTACACCGGGTGACTCGGCCCCTGCTGCTGATACAAACTTATGAAGATTTTTTTTTCTTTAAAAATATTACAACCTTAACTTTTTACTTAGGATAGCGTTCAAGATTTTGTTATAAAGTTTCCAAGTGAAAAGCCCACAAGAATAACGAAGTGGGCCGTTGCAAGCGTTTTTGCAAGCTCTACGTTTTTGTCGGTGCAAAATTTCTATCGATTTTGTCGCAGCATCTGTCGTTGTCGGGAACTTTAATTCTTTGACGAACACATTACTTCTCCGATTATATTTTCCCTGAGGAATCTTCGGGTATTATTAACTGCACCACAGCTTCCGTTTAACGGCCGAAGTTGGAAAAAAATGTGGAAAATTTTATATGTTCCCGTCCCATTATAATTGAAGCAAACATTAATTACGTGGAGAGCTGCGGGCGAGGGGGTTTACTCGCCGCGACTAGCCACGAGTCACGCCCGCACTGGACGTGTCTACACACTGCCTACGTACCTATATAACGGTTACCGATAAAAACTAGAGCTCAACGTTTGCGAAACATTAAAATGTAAGATTTTTTGCTTATTAAACTTATAATATCGCAACAGTACCAAGTTTGGTAGTTAGTGAAACGGCTTAGTGACTTTTTGATATTTGAGACTTGTGCTGTGTTTAACTTTGGGCTGCCTTTATTTGGACGATAGGTACCTTAATGTGAAACATTAAACTTTTATTGGTGCTACAGAGCCATATTGCCCCTGTAGTGGGTAGGTAGGTACTTGGTGTCGGTGTACCTAGGTATCTAAAGGATAATTTCGCAGCTGGTTCTCAGGTTTTATAAATCTATTTAGTTTAATCTGTTGTCAAGTCTCATTATCAAATAACACTACATAAAAAAACATTTTCACTAACCTTAATTTGTAACGAATTCAATTTCTGACTAACCCCATAATACGAATAAATTGAACACACATTTTTATCACATCTATGTTTTTTTATTCTCACATGTTTAGAAGCAAAATCATTCGTGGTATCTAGTTTGTCATTCATTATTGTTGTTAAAGTAATTTGATGAACAATTCATTTGTTTTAAAATATCTTCAAGAGAGTGTAAACTAAATCCGAACAACTTTTGCTATGTTTGTGGTAAAATTATACTAACAAATGTGTAAGAAGACCAATCTCACAAGCAGTAAAACAGGCGTCCTTCCAATATTTTCAAATCATCATCTGCCCAGCCTTTATTGTAGTGTAATTTGTTGCTAACTATGTATTTGGTAGAGGTACATAGATTTCGGTCAACAAATCACAACATCTCAGATTTACTGATCAAAGATTTAATCAGGCTTTCAGAAATCGGTGGTGCTGGTGAGCGCAACAAGAACAATATCTGTTGTTTATTTAATAAACAACAGATGTTGTTTTTCCCATTAGGACTTGTGAAGTTTGAGAATACAATTTGGAAGAACATAGTCAATACTATAATGCCCCAAATAAAATACTGTTAATTTGATATAACAAAAACCCTGTACCAAAGTCAAGTTTTAAATAAATCTCAAACTCAAACTATTAGTTCACCAAATCATTTCTAATTACAGCAAGCTTACATAATTCTAGCACAATTTAGAGAGGTGGAGTAATAGCAAAATACAATCAAGTACTCTAAGTTGGAATTTCGGCGAGAGCTTACGTCCACCTCGTTGTTACCCCATGAATATTGAGCAGTCGCCGGTCTAAGCCCGCAGTAGTTAATCTTCTTTTCGGCGGTATAGCAGCCGGTTTAATTATAAAAGGCGTATTATCGTAGACATTTTGTGGCGTATCGTGTCTGCAGGCTGTTTATTGTTATGATGTAATGTAGGTTTTTAGAAAATAATAGAATAGATATATTTATTTGCAAAGAATGTAGGTAGGTACAAAAATCAGTTGAGGAATCCATAGTGAAAATGAAAAATGGTTTACTATTTTAACAAGTAAGCCTTAACAACTAGTGATCGGAACCTCCTTTTAGGCGGAAAAGCCTGTGTTAAGAGACTCCTCTCCTCCATAACATAATTTACTTGTTTTATGCAAATGTAGGTACTAAAGGAAATAATAATATTAAAAAAAGAGAGAATTAAACCTAAACATGCAGCACGCATGCAGGCATGTGAGTGTGTGAGTGAGAGTGAGATTGTGTGAATGTGAATGTGAGGGTGTGTAAATGTGTCTGAATATGAACACGAATAAATCAGCGTATGCGTGAAGTTAAGAATACATACAGTAGGTGTAGGGTTTTATTTTATTCTAGCAGCGCCTCCGTATCGTTATAGGTTTTAACCAATTAATTAAAAAAAAAACATTCAGTCTGTTTCTTATTATAAAAGTAAATATCTTTGTTAATATAATAAACAAATTAAAAAACTAATTTCAATTAAATTAACTTATCGGCTAAAAAATCTTGTACAGAATAATAAAAGAAAACTAATAATGCTGTTAGCTGTTTTGATTTAACGTAGGTTGATCTTGAAGTACCTACCTAATTACATTATGACCGTGAGCGTAACCGTCCACCCACAAGATTTATGATAAAATAAGTTTATGAGATAAGAATATTCCAGGTTCTATGTTATGGGTTTGCTTTCCGCACTTATGGCCGGTTCCTATAATTTACGGACCGTAATTGGTTAAACTTAAGACTCGTGTATCTTTTATCGTTTACCAATAATGAAGCAAAAACCTCATAGTTTTCCATAGTAGACCCTCCCATATGGAAGTAGCTATCACAGGTAAAATAAGCTTACGAATCTATTTATATGTCCAGTTTGGCAATAAAATATTTTACCACTGGTAAGCAAAACGACTCGTTTTCGTTTATAGGAACCAAGCATTAGTCCTTAAGGTGGACCATTGTGCGTGATATATTCCAGGTTTGTTTTTATTGCTTTGTTAGGAGCTCGTGGCTAAGTAATAACAGCCGCTCGGGTCAATCCATCAGGTTAAGCTACGCTTGCCGGGGTAGGTCCGTAGATGGGTGACCATTTTCACATATCGAGATTCCTCCGTGCCTCGGAAAGCACGTTAAGCCGTTGGTCCCGGCTGTCATTTGTGGATCTTTGACAGTCGTTTCGAGTCGTCAGAAGCACGAAATTCTGACAACCAGTCTAACCAAGTGGTATCGTATTACCCAGTTACTGGGCTGTGGAGGTCAGATAGGCAGTCGCTCCATGTAAAATACTGGTATTCAGCTGCATCCGGTTAGACTGGAAGCCAACCCCAACATGGTTGGGAAAAGGCTAGGCAGATTGATTGACTTTGTTTGCAATTTTATTTTAAAAAATACGGGAAAAATACAATGTGGAAATGGGGAAACGATGAGCTAACGAAACTCTGCAGATGTGATACTTGAAGCATGAATTGAGAAAATTTGTTTTTTTGTTTTGCTTTAAAACAATTAGATATCGATATCCATCTCTGCTTCACTGAGTGCTTCATTGCTTCACTAAGTTTCACTAGCGCATTTAATTTGACCGTGTATAGTGGTAGTACTATTTCCAAACAAGCAACAAGAGCTTGTAGCAATAGTAGGACGCTTTGCAAGTCCTCGCCCAGGGGTACGGCGCTCCGGAACATTGTTGCCTTAACTTATATTCGATTCCGTAATGGAATCGCGCCAGACGCAAACATCCAAGTCTGAGTCTAGATCTATGCATAGGCAATAAAGTTACAGTTTTACACAGCTGTGTTCCAATTTTATAAATGTATGCATGTTGTGTGAATGTTGATCGGGGAGTGAAATGTCGCGTATCTTTACTGGTTTTAGGCGGGCGATCAATAAAACAGTACCTTATCAATTTCTTATCCGTACATGAGCAATATGAACCCGTATTATCTCTGAAATGAGAATCACAAAAACTGACCAGTGCGAGTCCGTGTCGTATCTTAAGGTTTCCGTATTATAATTATAATAATTAACATTATTTTTAATGTATCACATAATCTGTAAAACAATAAAAATAAGGTTGGCCTCCTATTACGGTTCTAACAATACAGCTTTGTGACTGACGCAGACAGCCCCAGACGGCGTAGATCAACACCTACGCCGTAGGCCAGAGTCTACGGCGTAGGCCTTCGCGTAAGTCTACGCCGTAGGCTTTGGCCTAAGCCTACGTCGACCCGTACCCAAGTACGGAACACTCCCGGTACTCTCCGGTAGTGTTCGTGATCTTTTACAAAGATTTTACAAGGTTTCATATTTTCCAAAATGTAGGTACGTTGAGTACTGTATATAATTATTTAAAGAATAGGTACATGAAACTTGAATCGCCTTAAAATCTTGCACGAGTGAATTGGAAGTTAAATACACTAGTTTACAATTTTGTCAAGGTATAATTTGATCCTTACCCTAATATTAATAAGGTTCCTTTTGTCCCTCAACTTTCACAGTACAAGTATCCCACGTTCATTGTTAAATCGCGTGGTTGTGTTTTAAGTAATTGACGTCGGCTTTAATTACTCAGTTGCCACTCATATTCGTGTTTACTACAAAATTACGATACACGAAAAAACGTAGGCGTTTTACTTTGCAATCTTTCGCTCTATTTTTGCGTTGTCACAAATGTGCCAAACTTTTGTTGCTTTCTGAATGGGAAGTTCGCTGCCAATTCTGCTGGTACGTCGGATAATCGATTTAGTGGAAGTTGAACTAAACTGACTCGGGAGTCGGCTGCCATTCTTCTGCTGCTGCCTTTTAATGCCTGTTGATGGATTGTTTGTGATGATGAGAGTTATGTGTAGCGATCGCCTCTTGTTTTACGTTTGCCAAATCACATGTCAATTGCTGCATGGCTTCTATAGTAGAGTTTCTTCTCTATATCTATCTATAATAGTATAATTAAAGTTTCTTTTCATGTCTTTATGTGTGACCACTTCGTTCTTCTTGGATTATGATGTGGTTTTCACCATAATTTTGAGAATTTATTCCGAACGGTTTATGTGTTTTAAACATTCAATCAATTTCAATCATCATGAAAAGAACCTAGCCTTTTCCCAACTATGTTATGGTCGATTTCCAGTCTAACCGGATGCAGCTGAATACCAGTATTTTACATGGAGCGACTGTCTATCTGACCCCCACAACCCAGTTACTGGGTAATACGATACCCCTTGGTTAGACTCGTCCTCAGACTTTCGGGCTTCTGACGACCCGTAATTCTAAGATCTACGAATCATATCTAGAACCAACCGCCGAACGTACTATTCGAGTCACGGAGAGGTCTTGGTATGTAAAGATAAACACACCCATCCGCGGACCAACCGAGGCAAGCGTAGCTTAACCCGATCGATCGACCCGTGCGGCTGTTATTACTTAGCCACGAGCTCCTATATTAAATATTCATATTAAACTTAAATATTATAAAGAAATATTGATGTTTTGTCAAGTCGTAAAAACCGTGCGAAGCAGGTGCGGTTTGCTAGTTTTAATTAATAAAGTATTCGATTGGCTAGAATGTGGTATGAATCACCTGATGAATAGTGGTTTCTTTGTTATTTTTTCGAGCGAAAATATCCGCTATAACAGTCGATTGGAAACAGATGTCATACGATTAATAGGTATAGAGATTTTTCATACAGAATCTGACAAAACCACCACCGCTTCAAGTGTCCTACGATTACTCCACAAGTTCACATGTATTTGACACTAGGTGTCGTTTTGTCTCTTTCGCTCTCATAGTATTTGACACAAGATATTTTGTTGTCTCTCTCATTGTTATTTATCAAGTGGATGTATGATACTTTATGGCAGTCAATAAGGAACAGATGGCGTTGTTGCCGCTCATGTAATGAGCAATGCTACACGGTAATTGGTAGTCATACATTATGGCGAGACTATAATTATGATCTAGCAGAGTATCAAATTGTTTTGAGTTAATTGAGTAGGTAGGTATGCAACCTGCAATTTGTTATTCGAGATCAACATTAAATATTGCCACACCCACCTATGTTTACTTTATTGAACGCAGGAATGCATAACGACACATCATGTGCGTCCGTCACAACCAGGGGGCCAAGTCCACTAATTTACTAACGTGTCAGTGGTCTCACAATGATTAGTTTTTGACAGGTTTTGTATGGCATATCTGTCAAAAACTCATCATTGTGAGACCACTGACACGTTTGTAAATTAGTAGACTTGGCCCCCTGGACACTATCGTTTACCTTGTTGATTATATAATGTTTTTAGAAGGAACTTCTTTAAAGCTGTTAGAAATAAACTGGCAGAAACCGTCACATAACGAAAAAAAAGCGTTATGCCCGAAAAACTTGAGACCATACTAGATGGCTTAATATGTCGGCGAACACACACGACACCTCCCAACTTTTTTGTTTACACGCCGATATGAGAACAAAAGAAGTGATAGTTTGGATGCAGGTTTATAATATTGTAATTTAAGATATACCTACCCACAGCAGAAAATGTCGACATCAAGAGTGAAATAGACGTTATTATTATTATAATCAGTCTAAATTCTGGAATTAATGACTGGGACCAAGGGCTCCACACCCGGGAACCTCATTACAGTTATCAGTGTAGTGGCCGAGCGCAACTAAACTAATCTAGAGCAACTGCCCCCACAGGCAGATTACGCAAAATAATAATCATATACGTAGTTACAGAATTGCCCACTCAACTGACTAAATATTTATATGCTAACCTAGCCATGTTCTGCAAAGAGCAGTTTTTCATCTAGGAAGTTTGGGGTTGGACAATAACTTATCATTAAAAAAATAAAATAAGGTTGGTTCCAGAGGAGAACCAAGGTAACCCACATAGCCCGAAGAATTGCCAAACTTAAGCATTTATTCTGTACATTGCTCGCAGAACAGATGACCGATGGGGCTGAAAGGTTCTGGAGTGGCGTCCGCGTACCGAAAGACGCAGCGTTGGAAGGCCTCCCGGGTCCACCTTGTGAAGGCCGCAGGAATCCGCTGGATGCGGGAAGCACAGAACCGGTCGAAGTAGCGGCGCTTGGGGGAGGCCTATATGTCTAGCAGTAGACGTCTTTACGACGACGGCTGAAATGATGAGGATGGTTTTAGAATAGAATATTACTTATTGTTGCTGCAGGAATAAAGGGTAAAAGGGTGTACCTAAGAAAATAAATGATAAGAATATTCTTACATGGATAAACAGAAAGCTAAACTATGTACAAGGACTTTACTAAGTAATATGTTTGTCTGTAGAGCGTGTTTTATACGAAGAAAAGACCAAGAAAAAAACAGAAAAAACCGGTCAAATGCGTGTGAACCACGTACAAAGAAGGATTCCGTAGTTTGGATGAATTTATCCCAAAAACAAACTTCACTTTGTAGTTGAAAACATGTTATCCCATACGATATACGTCACGGTCAACTCTCCAATTACAAATGTAAGTTCGTAATCGCAAAAAAATATTGATGGTTGGTGATATTGCTATGAATTGTTGTCGATTTAAAATATATTAGCTACTTTTAACAAATTAGAACTACATTATTTTCCCCAATGTTCACAGACTCAGGAGAAGCTATCGACGTTCCGCAAAGTACGAGTAATATTTTTCTGATTAATCCAATATTTGGCTTGCTTCTAAGATTTCCAACTGCCATTTATCTTCTGCGGTAACTGAAATCTGTCATTAAAAGATTGACTGCAGATCAGAGGGATCAAACTCCGAATTGGGATTGTAAATCGAATTTACTGATTCGATAATGGATGGCAGAGAGATATTGGAATGGCGGCCTCTCGGTAAGGAGCTTAAACTTAAAATAATCTTTTCAATCTATTTTATGAAATTTTTGATTTCACGATTTAATATGCTTTTATCCTCTTCCGTATTGTAGATTGGGGAATATTAATGCGCAAGAACGTAGGAAATAAAACGATTTTTTTTTCCAAATTCTGATTAAAAATGTATATGGAATGGGTACAGTCAGTTTGGCCACAAATAGAGGTAGTGTGGTGACCATTCTAAGGGAGTTAAATAATTAAATAATTCGTCTGCCTTTAACATTACTTGAAGCATTCAGTCTCAGACGCAGACGTCCAGCATTCTTCATTTCAGACTGAGTTAGAATTAGCCTTTAATTACTACCTACTACTGTCTTTCTTCATATTTCTTTATAAAAACCTCTGAACTAAAAGAAAGATCAAAAGAGTTTTAATTTAATCTAACTGCAGAATTTTTGAATCATTATGCAGTACCGAAATATTTACCTCCTCTTTCTACATTTTCTTGATACGGAAAAGAGCAGATTTACGTAATTCCTAATGTATTCAATTACAACTGCAACAGCGTAACCAAATACAGACACCATTACGGCAACGGTTATTTTAATCGTCTAGTTCAATGGGTCGAACGTAGCAGTTAAGTGCGGGCCCTTAAACCAACGATTGTTGGAGAAATTTAAGGATGATTACTTCCTTATTACCAAATTCGTTAATGGAAATAAAGTTATTTGCTTTATAAGAACAGGGAAGGGTTTTATACACTTACGCAGTAGGTTTTACCGAGAACCTACGATTCAAACAATACCGTATTTAAGTGAACTGCAATTTCCAGTCATAGGATTACCTTGAAGTCGCTTCGTCGTCTCTGCGTGGAATTCAGCAAATTCTAGCACTTTCTGGAAACTATTTGAGTTACCTATTTAAAAAATTTACCTTCACTTTTTACACCAAATCACAATCACATTACACTTATTCTGAGAGTGTTGAGGTAAGTTTCCCCAATTCAAATACTGTTCCCGCTAACTTCATTGCCTAAACGTTTAAGTTGGCTCATGAATATTGAACGGGCGCGCCTCTAACGCTCGCACTTTTCCGCTTTCCGCACACCACATTAACACCACACTATTACCACAAAAAGTCGATTTGTAAACTGAAATCAATGGACTTTATTCTCGACCTGACCTTGCTTTGTAGGGTTAAATATTATTTTTGACTCGAAACTTGAACATTTTGATTGTAGACTGTTTGAGCGGGCCAAGTCAGGGTTTGGTCAGTATATTTTGTTATTTTTGGTGATTCATATTGGCTTCACTTTTGGCTGGTTTTAGATTCCGGCTTCAATCTTCCATATCGATTCACGTGAATTGCGCATAATTTCACGTCGAAATTGAGCCACATGTTCTGATGTCGCTGATGACGTTGATGGTCCCGGAGGGGTTCGGTTAACCAGTGTCCCTTCTTGTCTGAACTATTGGACACTCGACCAGATAAGTTGTTTGCTCGGTCCATCATTTACTGGTCGAAAATTATAGTGAGTACAAAAAGTGAGACGCAAACGGACCACAGAATCACCGCACTTTAAATATGCTCATCCGCGAACGCGCGATGCGCTCCCAACCAGTGACTCATTGCTATAAGTAAATCCGCAAGTCAAGCGCGTCCAACAATATCACTTACCTCACCCCGCTAGTTAAGGAGTAATTACAATTTAAAGTAGACAATTTTCCACTGGACACCCTTTACATACACTGAATCTGTACTATTATGTGTATTGTTTATTTATTAAATTAATTATACTAATTGTGGGAGAAAATTGTGGTCACATTAGAAATCTACGCACGCACACAGTCGCACATGTATGTATAGCGTAGTACAGTAACTGTACAGCGGAAGTATGCCTGTAATTTACGTAGTTTTCATTATTTTTGGGATAAAAAATACCTATAATTAAAAATGATATAAATCGATTCCTATACTTACCTTTATAATGTACATTAATTCAGTTACGAAGTATATAAAGGCCTTGAATATGAGTTCGTTTGCTGGATGACCGTTTAAAACACTGAAACTGGTTAAAAAAAGCAGAGCAACCTAACAACAAACAAGCATTCAAATGTATACAGAAATATCAATTGTGAATGGCGATTGTTAACAAGCTCACTGCAGTCGAGAAGAATAAATAAATTTCATTTCTTTATTGTAAATATTTGAAAACAGTCCAACGTTTACTGAACTAATTCCATTTTTCAGAGATCTTCATTGTATTCCGAATTCAAAAATAGGTTTTCTGCTCAATAGACCTACATTCTTTACTGTTAATATATTTTAATTTCCTATACAGAAATATTTGTAAAATCTATATGTACAAGTAGTAAGTACCTTTCGAATCTTAAGGGGAAATCCTCGAAGAAAGTTCCTTTACTTCTGTTTATCTCAATGAACCCGTTCCAAGGACCGAAAAATAAATTTGTCACGTGTTAGCGAGTTGGCGAAAGGGTGAAAAAAACATGCTTATCATTCCTGGTTTCCATTAGTATATTGTTTATGTCTGATATTATTGTCTTATTGCGAAGGTATGGCATCAGTCAAAATAGTGTTCACAAGGAATTTACAGTATATACAGTATCAAAAAAAAAACGAATTTTAGAAATCGGTTTTGTAGAGAGTCGTTTCCGTGAAGCCCTATTGTACACGGTTCAAATTTCTGGAACGTTCAAGAGGAATTATCACATGCCATAAAGCATTTTCAATTATTGTCATTCAAGAATTGCATGCAAGTCTTTACACGTGTGCGATTTTCATAACAAACATACAATAAGTGAATGCAAGTTTTGCCGTTCAATCAAATTGCTTGCTACTTACACCAAAGTAATATTATTCCAAGGCAATTATTGCATGCAAGTTTTTCCTCGTCTAAATACAGAATTGCACGTCCTTTTACAATTGATTCATTAAGATTTTATTGAACGCCTCCTCAAGATTTTTTTTACTTCTTCAAATGATAAAAAAATTTCATGCCAGAAGTGAATATGATTTTGTTGTACGTGCGATTATTGTACGTCCAATTTTATTGTATGTGCTGTTTACGAGCATACGGGCAAGTTAGTTGCCGTTCAAAACTGGTATAGGTATACCAGTAAATAATTAATAATTATTGTAAGTATTAGTAAATGATAAATGATTTATTTCTGTAAGTAGGTTTGTACAAACACTTTTACACGTCAAACACATTTTTAAAACTAGATGAGGTCGGCGTTTCCTATCTGACTACTCTGAGAAGAAAGGCCGAAACAAACTCAGAGGTCACAGTCTCTTTTAAAGTCCAGACATAATCTTGGTCAGATCATGTGAAGACCATGTAGATTGGTGTCTGAAATGGTCTTTTGAGGAAAGAACCACACAGATTGAGTGGACCTGTCCAGTCAGTGCACGCATTTGTCAGTGATCGTGCAGCTTAACTCAGAATTTAAGGAGCTCAACGATTTGACGAACAATACCAAAAACAGGACATTTGGGTAGGCCGCATAAATTACTCAAACTGCCAGACCATGATTAATTAAAACTAAGGAAAAATAAATAATAAAAAGAAAAGAATGATCCACATAGTCTTCACATTCACAATAATTAAAATAATATAATACTTTACAAAGTAAATAATTCATGTCATTGTAGGTATACATAAAATGTCAATGTGAATATAAAATCCAGAAATAATCTTGGTCAGATCATTTGAGGACCATGTAGATTTGTCTGAGATGGTCTTTTGAGGAAAGAACCATACAGATTTGAGTGGACCTGTCCAGTCAGTGCACGCATTTGTCAGTCATCGTGTAGCTCAACTCAGAACTTAAGGAGCTCAACGACTCGACGAACAATACCAAAGAAAGGACATTTGGGTAGGCCGCCTGTAGTACTCAAACTGCCAGATAAATAAAATATATAATCCACATAGTCCTCAAATTCACAATAATTAAAATAATAATAATATTATACTTCACAAAGTAAATATTCATGACACTATAAATGTATATAATAAAATACAAAGTTATCAAAAATAACAAAATACAATAAGTAAATTTAAAAAAAAATTGGAGCAGCTCAATCCCAAGCCTTTTTGTCCTCAATGTAATCTTTAGTGGTATAAAACGCTTTTTGGCACAACTTACTTTTAACAAATGTTTTGAATTTATTAAGGCTAAGATCTTGTACGTGGCTTGGAAGCTTATTGTAAAAGCGTATACATTGACATCTGAACGAGCCACCTATTTTCTTGAGCCTAGTTGTAGGTACAACAAATTTGTCTTTGTTCCTAGTATTAATATTATGGATATCACTGTATTTTTTAAACAATTTTATATTTTTATGGGCATATAAAAGATTTTCAAAAATATACTGAGAAGGCACTATCATTATATTTATCTCCCTAAATTTCTCTCTGAGAGAGTGTCTCGGACTTAATTTATAAATTGATCGAACAGCTCTTTTTTGCAAAACAAAGATAGTCTGAATGTCGGCGGCATTTCCCCACAATAGAATACCGTACGACATTACACTATGAAAATAGCTAAAGTACACTAAACGGGCTGTCTCTATGTCAGTTAAATTACGAATTTTTCTAACAGCATATGCCGCGGAGCTTAGTTTTTTTGACAATTTATCTATATGTGGGCCCCACTGAAGCTTAGCATCTAAAGTTAAGCCTAAGAATATTGTGCTATCTTCAGGATTCAATTCTTCGCCCTTTATCAACACATTAGTTTTCACCTGCCTAACGTGAGGTAGCGTAAACTTAATGCATTTGGTTTTTTTTTCATTAAGGAGTAAATTGTTAACATTAAACCAGTGAACTACTTTTGAGATCGCGCTATTTACATCGTCAGTAACCAGCTGCTGACGTTTAAGTTTAAACAAAAGTGAAGTGTCATCCGCAAACAACACTATTTCATGATTATCCTTTATGAGGTAAGGCAAGTCATTAATATAATAAATAAGAAACAAGAAAGGACCAAGAATCGAGCCCTGTGGGACCCCCATTGTTACTATAGATCTGGGAGATCTTTTCCCATTAACGTCAACGCTCTGAATCCTATTACTCAAGTATGAAGTAAGAAGATCCAGAGCGGTGTTCCGGATTCCGTAGTGGCGGAGTTTCCTGATTAACGTTTCATGAACAACGCAATCGAATGCCTTAGACAAGTCACAAAAGATACCCAAGGCATCGCATTTATCTTCCCATGCATTATAAATATGTCCTAAAAGATCAACAGTTCAGTAGTTGAACGACCCCTTGTGAATCCGAACTGTTTGCTATGTAACAATTTATGTCTATTAAAAAATCTTTGCAATTGCTTTAAAATTAACTTCTCAAAAATTTTACTAAAGGTAGGTAGTACTGAAATAGGTCTATAATTTGTGAGGTCTGATGTACTACCTGATTTAAACAAAGGTATTATTTTACTATTTTTCATAAGGTCAGGAAACTCCCCACAGTCGATACAATTATTAAAGATAAGAGCTAAAGTAGGTGCTACAATGTCAATAATAGACTTAGCTACTTCTACAGAATTACCCCACAGATCTG
Source organism: Lithophane ornitopus (assembly GCA_948473465.1). NCBI lineage: Eukaryota > Metazoa > Arthropoda > Insecta > Lepidoptera > Noctuidae > Lithophane > Lithophane ornitopus. The sequence continues at coordinate 9,949,219 of OX419622.1, read as the reverse complement.
TAGTCTTTTTATGTTCAGTAGAAGTTAATGGTAAGAGTTAATGGTTAGTAACTATTGTACGTGTCGCTTAGACGGTGCCCGGTGTTTCTTTCCAAAAGTTGATGAGTCATATTAACGCCCGGTTACTGTAAAGTTTAGTCTCAAGTAAAAAAAACAGTAAAAATTTATGGACTGAACATTCAAATATTATATTTTATAGTCTTTATATTTCTATTGACAAAACTAATTTCACGCTTAATTTGATCGCATTGAGGTGCCAATTATCGTTCGATATAATCTTATCATTATTGTCTGAGCCTTCATGTTCTAGTATGAATTAAATCAATGTAGTAGAACATTTTCAGAACTTGTATAGTTTGTGATGTGTGTAGTGAATTGTATAGTGAGTGATGATCTATCAGTTCAAGAAAGGACGAGTGTTGTGCAGCTGTCGAGTAGTTATACCAGGTAAAGCATGGCTTTTTGGAAAGAAATTAAGTAAGTATTGCATCAGGGTCTAGAAGAAATTGAACGGAGAAAACACATTGCAGATTGCAGGTAAAGTTTGCCTGTCAAAGTAAGGCACGTTTTTGGATAATATCTAATTAAATCTTCATTCTACAAAAAAAATGCTTATCAGCCCGAAAAAAGTAATTCTGATTTTTAAGAAAGTTCAAAATAATTATTTTCTCAGCTGCAAATTATAAACATTTCACGCTTCGTCTCTCTTGGGAGTCACAAAAACATTTGTTAAAAAAGATTTTGAAGATTCGCAGAACAAAGACCCCGTTTTACAAGGATCGACGGTATTGGCTTAAGCTAAATTATATGACAGAAGAATGAGGCTAATTATCACAACATTTGGCTTTTAATTCAATACAAGATAATAATACGTTCTTAAGCCGAGTTAATACGCGTGGCTTAATTACACGTCGAGGTATTAGTTAGTCAGTATAACCATTTATTATGAAAGTAGAACTATCGATTCGAAAAGAAACACTGTTCAAAAAGCAACTCTAAAACAGTTATGCCATCTTGAAATAGGTTAATTTCAGTCTACATTCTTCGCATTATAGCTTCTCATCTAAATATCTGAATATTTTATACGAAACGCTTAAAAATTTACGAGAAAAAAATGTCTACTTAAGGTCAATTCTTCTTTGGTGAATTAACTTGAAGGAAACACGCTTACAATTTGTATTCGACAGTAAGCACAATTCGCAATCAGCAAAGCCTGTTTCGGTACTCCGAATACGCTTGTTTGTCGAACCATTAAGCGTATTGTTGTAAAATATTGGATATTTTGTCGGCCATGTGTAACAATTCTGTTATTGTCGAGACGTTTTAAATTGTATGTCGGTAAAGATGAATATCTAGTAACAGGTATTCGTGGTGATTCACAAAAATGTTGGTATATTTTTCCGGGTGGTGGGTACAATGCCAAATCACTTCCTTGTTTGCTTGATGAAGTTACGAAAACGTGAGGCTTTTTTTGTAAATATTAAGGAATGTAAATTAAGTCACGTTGCTACGTTTTTTCGACGGCCGCAGAGGAAGGGAGGTTATAAGTATGCAAGTCGATGTGTTATTGTTTATAAACGTTTTCCTCCATAAACATCTGTATACTCTGTGGAACCCATACAATTTGGCTATACTAATAATAAATATGCCTGGTTCGAGGTGGCGCGGGAAAAGAGTAGGCTGGAAGAAATTGGGGAGACTTTTGCACAGTCACCTTACCTATGTACTGGTAAAAACAATAGGTACTCTGACTAAAAATCAATCTGCCTAGTTTTTTCCCAACTATGTTGGGGTCGGCTTCCAGTCTAACCGGATGAATACCAGTATTTTATTTATTTTTTCTTTTTAATAGGTACTCTGACTACTAATGAATAAATATTCAACTAGAGACCACCATTATTGGTGGTTATAGCATAGATATTTGAGTGTACATTTAGGCATGTCAAAGGATCACCTAAGTAGTTGCACATACAGATATCTCAAATCAAATCAAATCAAATCATTTATTCCTTTGCAAACATGGGTTATGTACATAGGTGTTGTCATAGAGTAAGTTCTCCATGTTTTGCCGTCAAGTGGGCATGCAAATCTTATTCAATTAAATATTATTTTAAATTAACATTAGAAATATTAATAAATTCATTTTAAAAATTTTTACAAATTAAAATCAAATCATTTAAATTACAATAGAATAGAAAATGTCATAATAAATTTTATATCAAATGTCATTGGCTACAATAATAACTATGTCAATGTATACAATATAAGCATGTCAATTTAAAGTAAATATATTTATACTAATCTATTCTATCCTCTAAAAACTCATTGATAGAGTAGTAAGCCTTTCCAATCAATATTTTTTTGAGTTGCGATTTAAAATGGTTTATGTTGGTCATGCTTTTTAAAGTTTTTGGTAGTTTATTGTAAATCTTTGGACCCATGCCGAGACAACTCTTTGAGAAAAGTGCAGTATTGTGTTGTTTTGATTTTAGTGTGCTTTGGTGACGTCTAGTATTAAGTTTTCCAAATTTTGACAGATTCTCCTTAACAAATATTGAAATTTCATAAATATAGAGGGATGGAAGCGTAAGTATTTTTAAACTAACGAAAAATGGTTTGCAACTTTCGGTGGTTTTTAACAAACATATGGCTCGAAGACATTGTTTTTGGGCCTTAAATGCCACTTCTCTATTGGTAGAGTTGCCCCAAAATATTATGCCGTAACGAAGAGTTGTGGAGACAAATGCATGATATGCAGTAAGGACAGTATTACGATTTGCAACCTTATTCAAATTGTATAAAGCATAGCAAAATTGATGAATTTTTTTTTATCATAGTCTCCATGTGTGTTTTCCATGTCATGTTTTCGTCTAGCCAAAAACCTAGAAATTTGGTTCGTTCCGTTTTAATAATCTTATTTTGGTCATAATTAATGTCAAGAATTTTAGGATTAGTTCTTTGTTTAAATGTCATTATTTGAGTTTTATTAAAATTAATGCGTAAGTTGTTATTATTTAGCCATTGAATTATAAGACTTAAGCTACTGTTTATGTCATTTTCATATGAGTCACTATTTTTACCAGAAAATACTCTCTTTTAATCTGCAGTGCTTTAGTATGTAAAAATCTCATCGTGAAAACTTAGATGAAGTGAGCTGTCAATAGTGTCAATCTAGCATCAGGTAGAATGACAGCTCCTTTCAAGCTCACTTTACGTAAGTTTTCACGTGGAAATTGTTACAGAATAGACCGGCTATCACCAATTTGAACGAACTGCATCCTCGTAAATAACCCCACTACCGTTCGTGTGTGTTTATGCGTTCTTCCTCGGAAACAAAGTGGTCTAAAACTGTGGTCGAGTACGCGTGCCGCCGATTAAACGTGGTCACTCAGCCACTGCTCTAGAGCTTACGCGCTGAAACTGTGACTCGAGCGCCAAGTGTTAGACGAGTTCATAGAAAATGTATTAAAAATACTGGGTGTTAGGGTAGACACCGTTATCCTTGAACCTAGTCGTTTGGTAAACCCTAACACCCTGTATAGACCACTAGATGTTACCCGCGGCTTCGCCCGTGTGTTGTTCGGAAATTATCCAACAGGAACTTACTATCGAGATAAAAAGTATATATCCTAACCCAGGCCATAGTCTATCCGTGTGCCAAATATCATCCATATTCGTTTAGCCTGAACCTACCTATCTGTTTGTAACAGACAGACAGAGTTACTTTCAGATTTATAGGATTATAATACGGAATGGAAATTAATGGTCAATTGGTGACTGGTGACAGTTGCCCAGGATGCAGAGAGTCTTCGACATACGGGATGATAAACACAAGTGTCCATTGATCAAACTACATACACGTCAATATTCTACAAGATCTAAAATCGTTTCACAAAATGCTTCCAATTTTAAAACCTGCATCGTAACCTACTGCAGGCTACGGCACTAGATCGATAGCTTATTTTCTCGTTCGCAGTACTACGACAATAAAGGCCTGTGTAGGTAAATGTGTTGGTAACATTGATTGATGTTCAGTCGTTCATCTCCCATCCCGCGGTTGTTATAGACACAACCGCTTTTAACGTACGAAGGTAATTAGCTAACACCTTCACTGAATGATTGATAGTTGGAACACACCATTATTTATTAAAGCTACGTGTTGACTTGTATGAATATACCTGTCGATATATTCATAATATATACATTTATGTATATATCCTGTATATGCAAAGGGAAAGTTCGTTTTATTTGCGATTCATGCGAAAGCGGGTTCTATGACTGATATTAAACGTTTGTGTAGGTATTGAATAGTATTCCGTGTTCGCGGAAAGTTTTTGTGTCGAGTTTTTTCTATTTTTCTTGTGTTAGGGTGCGTAGGTACATATATTATGCTTAAAAGTTTGTAAAAGCTAAAACACTGCGTTTACTGAAATTCTGAAGACAAATACCAAGAGGGTTTATTAAGGTAAAAAAACACGCGTATCTGAGCCCAAGGAGTTTAGGTAATTTCAAAGGTTTCCTTTCACGAAACAAAAAAAAAATGGGAAACTGAAAGAACTCGTAGAAATGTACAGAAATATTTTTCCCAAAAGATTCATGATTTTACATCGGAGTTACTAAACCAAAAAATACATAAAAAACACACGTAATGTCATTTGAAGCACGTCGCCGAACGACAGGCAGTCCAGCTGTAGTTACCTAAACAAGACCCTAATATAAGCCTGAGGATAACACAGGTAAAACAGAGTACTCTAAAAGTCAGACAAGCGAATAAAACAGTGAGAAGTACGGCACTCACCTTGTTACCGTACGTTGTTATTGGGTTCTGTTCCTTTTTGCCCGGCAAGGTGTTAGCTGATGCAGAGTTAGGGTAAATGTACCGACCTACAGTAACGTCGGTTTTAAATGGGTTGTGAAGTGTTAAAGTTCAGTTTTAAGTTGAGGTAGAAGGATTCTTGCTTAGTGTTTTTGGACTTCGTTTTAGACAACATACTGTATGGCAGGGTACCAAAATTCTAACCTAGAATAACGAGAAAATAACTGTAGCATTTCAATATTTTTTTCCTCCAAGCGTTTTATTAAAAATACAATCCGAAAAACTACATTTTTGCATTCAATTCGAACTAACTTTGTTTAGGTAGTGCTATTTTTTTTTCCATTGACTCAGATATTCCAGAATGCTTCGAATGACCAAATAATATTCTTATTGATAAGAAGTACCTCCTTAAGACGAAATAGAGCGTTAATTAATCATCTCAGATGAATAGTGTCAGCCGACTTTAGCACTGCATAGTACTGTCCTACATATGGCAGGCCTAAATGGCTTCTAAGGGATTACGTCATGTGGGTAAGGGAGCAGTGTTCGGCTGTGGTCTGCGATCACCAATCCATGCACTAAGCGAAGCGGTCAAGCCTATTCCCCTTTGGATGTCCAATGAGTTACATAAGGTACCTAACTAGGTATATAAGATATGTTACAGATTATTAGTAGGTACATACAGCGTGTGACTGTCGTATTTGAGCCGCAATTAACCAATGCTTCGCTGATCTTGCTACTTGAGTTTCGAGCGGTCTAATCGACCTACGACAACATCAACACTTCTCAAACGTTCAAAATCTGTCAAAGACATTTCTTCGCTTTAACACCTCAATTTTTTGCACACAAAAGTGCTTACCTATTTACACCCCATTCTTATAATTAGTTATTGCGCACAAAGCCGTTCGATTTCACTTTAGCTCTGAATCATTTCGGTCGGTGGTACAGTGCTTTGTTGTTCGCTAGTTCAACGAAATATACTCAATGTATTTTGGACAGTGGAATCTGAATTCTGCATTCAAGTGCACACACCGCATGAGACTGGACTACTGGAGGTTAGAAATACATTTCAGGCTACATAATTAATGTTTGCTCGAAACAGAAAAATCACTGTTAGATTCTTACGTAGGCATGGCAGAGTTTTCTTGATGATGGGTGATGAAAAAGAAATAAAAAATGTTGTGTTGTATACCCAAGGAATTTGTCAATGAAACCGGCACCATGTTTTTCCTTTACATCAATCACTCACCAAGTTTCTTCGTACCAAGACATCATCAGGATGTAAGAATATTAAAATATTAATGAATGGCAATATTGTTCGAACAAGATGATACCTAAATGGAAATAACTTATTTACTAGTCCAATATTTTCGTTTACTGACCAAAACGTGGACAAAGCCAAGCGTGTTAAAAATGTTATAGTGTAGTGTTGTACTAGCTAGTAATAGCTGACTCTGCATAGTTTGTCTTAGTCCTTAAGCCTCTTATAGCCGCAATGTAGTAAGTAGGTTATGTACTGCGAGCAGCTGTGCTAATAGCGTGCTTGTGTGAGTGAACTAAGAGATTTGACATCAACATCTCATTCATTTCAATGTATAAACCATAAATATAAACTTGCATTATGTAAGTTAGCCTGAAGCGTTATTTTTCCTGCAACTGCAACGGCGCTAATGGACTTTTGAAGTGGCAGACATTAGGAATATATTAATTTTTGCTTATTCGCTGCGCTAACGCGACAATTATTTCTATAAAATAAACTTTTCGCGACTCTGACGCCGCGTCAGCGCAGCTTCAACTCGACGTCATCCAAAGTCAGATGCGAATTGCTTTAATTAATTATTAATGCAATCGTTGGAGGACATAGTCTGCTGAACATTGTTTTTATCACAACTGTACAAAACTATCGATTGATTTTGTAAAAAGTTTTCCCGTAAAGATTTTTATTGATAGAAAATGGTATTTTATTTATGTCTAGTTAATTAATGCACCCGCCAGCCAGACAGTTTTTCACAACCTTTCGTAAAATAAATCAGCATTTTGCATCGAGCAGTTTTTTTGAATTTAAACCTTTTTCACACCGCTTTCCAATTATATTAGGTACTATTGTCACGCAAAACATGATTTAGCGCTAAACACCAATCACGTGCGTGTTTGTGTAGAATAAAAAAGAGCAGGAAAAAAGATTCATTCATCCAAACAAACAACAATGTCCAATCCAGAGTTATTGTGTGTAGTAAAACCGCGGTAAGCAGTGGTCATACCGGTCGTGTGTGCGGTAATTACGGCAGGCTGCAATCAGCCGCCTCTATCTGCCCCGGGCCTTACGCCGGGCTCCCCGCATCGCATCGGCTAGAAATTCACACGTGAACGATTCAAGTCAAATGGTGAAAGCACCAAACAAAAGTTTTGCTTTTCGCCATTTGAAAAGCTTTTCATGTTAATTTGTATGGGGAGTGGGAATTGGGATTAAATGTTGTTCTGCGAGTTGAAATGTTTCAAATAAACTTTAGGGTATGTTGTTTTTAGTTCGCTGATGATTTTGAGGAAATGGATTGATCACTTTGGTTTACCTATGTTAATTTGATATCAGACAGTACATAAGTAAGTAAGTATGTGTCTACTTTTCGTCACATCCTACAATCAGAATAGGTACCTTTTGACATGTATAACCAACTTCCTTTTTTGGAAGCTTTTTCAGTCGTTTTTGGTATTTAAATTACCAATATTCACGTATGAAAAGTCTCGGCAGTCATGTAACCATCATCATCATCAGCCTACAGCAGTCCACTGCTGGACATAGGCCTCTCCTATACACGCAGCATTCAGCTCGATTCTCAGCAACCCTCTTCCAGCTGCTACCAGCCACCCTGCGAATATCGTCACTCCACCTAGCCTGAGTGCGTCCTACCTTACGTTTGGTGTTTCGTGCTATGTAACCAGTTATTTTCAGAATGTCACCGAATTTTCATTTACATTGTTTATATTTTAGGTATTTACAACTTTCCCGGATCTTGCACTGTTTCTTTACGTAGACCGTGATTTGCCTCCTTATTCAATTACCTTCTACACATGTTTGTAACAATAAACATCGCATATAGATGTGTAAAGTTTCCCCTAACAAAGCTATAAATATTAACCAAGACATTTACATTTATTAATCACCTCAACAATTTGCTCTCTCCAATTTTCTTGAGCTCAGAACTAAAGCGGCGTAGGTTAATCCCATTAGTGTACCTGATAGTCTCTTATAACAGTTACATTGTTTTCAATTATGATTCGAGCTTACGTTACGTGAATTAATTGCGTCAGTGTTCAAGGTGACAAGGAGAGACAGTGCCGACACGGAATGTGTTTAAACGTTATTGTCTAACTCACTAACAGGTTCGCAAATTAATCGGATTTAGCACTATGTATCATGCCCTTCCGGCAACCGGAAGCCTTCTGAGCTACTGCATGCGCTCTTGCTTTACCAGTATTTCCATAAAAATAACTATGCATGTAGTAACCATTTGAATGAATTAATTGTTTTGATGTAGCTCTCGGATCGCAGCATGTTTTTACTAAATTATTTCATTTTTTAGCGAATATTTCAAACGTTTGTTTACGTTTTGAACGAGTAACATTTTTGTCATAGTAAATTCATAACAGCTACTATGATTTATTTAAATGTGTTATTAGTACATTGTATTTTAAAATTCCAAACACGTGCTAAAAGATCTAGTAGCTACAAATCGTTTTATACGACATGAGTTATGTTAAACACCTTTCACGCCAGTAGATAGAATCGAGTGACTAAGCGTTGTCCCTCGCAGTTGGAGCCCAATATGTTTCCGAAGACGGACCCCAGATCTATAACAATACAATAAATTGTTTGTATTGGCGGGAGCCGGCTGCGCGTAATGTGCGTGAGACCGCCAACTTTATATCAACACTACGCGGAGGTGAAAAACGTCCCTCTCGTAACTCGAAAGGCAATAAGCAACACGCCATAAAAACCGGTGTCTCAGCGACGTGTAATCCGCCCCGAGGCTACTCTACAACTTTCTCACCACAACATATTGCTTTGTACATTTACAAGCGCTAATAGAAAAAGATCATCTTTATCTCTTTACGAAGAAAAAATATAATATTATTTTTATGAAACGGTGCGCCCATAAAAATGTGTGAGAAAGTAGCGAATTGTGGCGTTTATACTGTTAGTAAAAGACTGTGTCTATTGTTATTACAGCAACTACTCCTCTTATATTTAAACCTATATTACCCGTTATCTATGTGTGTATGTAGGTACTTCAATATTATCTGTATTTTTACCGAATTTAATGTTCATGTTCTGTACAAGCATAACTAGACTTCTAGACTAGTGATTAAAATCCAAAGTCTGTCTGCTGTAAATACTGTCAAATTACGTCTTTAGTGAAAAAATATGGGCTCGTACCGTTTTAGTGGGACAATGCAATTTCTACAATTCTAAACGTCTGGCATAACAGTGTGGGAGCACAAAAACGTTGCGATAGACCGATATATCACTGAAACACACCTGAACAGTAATAACGGAGAATAATAGCAATTGTTTCGCGCCGCGTTTTTATGGGGTCTTCATTTCATTTGGGTTGCCAATATTTGGCATTTGGGCATGTTATTTACCTTATATCACAGGTATTTTGGAGTATTGCCTACGTTGTTCGGTGAATGGGGTTCTAATATTGTAAATATATTTTATTTGAATTACGCACTTAGCAGTTTATTGATTTAGACCGATGTTTCTATAACAATTTTAGTTAGGGATGTCTGTTTTCTAGGTTGTGTATGTTATTCCCCAAGGATTGGGTAGAGACTTGCTGTTGCTCATTCTTGTATACTAATTAACTATGATAGATGTATAAACTTGGGACTTATTATGTATGACTTATTATGCATATGACTGGGACGAAGCTGCAGCCAATACATCTGTGAATAATCAGAACTCCGAGCCAACACACCATTGAAACGCTCATGAGTTCATCTTCTCCTTAGACTTGGCTCTGCTCTTGACAGAGCGTTCGCAGTCACGATGGATTTGTCAAATCGCTAGAGTACCAACTGCTAGTTCACCTCACAATCTCTCTCCAGCAAGATCTGTTGAGATAAGAGTCTGGTGTATTCATTTACAAGGCCCCTAGCCACGTATTTTTAATTTGATCGGTCATGATCCTCATCGGTGACCGCCTGTATAGAGTATTTCCTCAGAAGTTGTGACCATTTCGCACTAAGAAACCCTTCAGAAACGATATCCATGATGGATAATATTCTACCAGTAATAACATGTTTCCTGTTCATCCTCGAGGGCCACCAGTGACCCTTCGCAGTCGATTAATTTTTACAACTATAGCGTGAGAAGGCGCAGCTGACATGGATTGTTTTTTCCTAAAACATATTATTCTAAGACATTTGTTTTCCTTTTGATTTGTGCCTACTTCAGTTAGGTGCGGTTTTGGGTCCTAGGTTTGTAATTTATAATGATTTAAGGTGAACATTATAGGTTCCACTGCTGCTCTTATAAAAGCAAGAGCTGGATCAATTTTTACTACCTGTGCGTTTATTTTTTTTGTTTCCGATAAAGCATATTTTTAACATAAACAAGGATTTTGTTGCTGCTACTTATCGAGATCGGTTTAGACAATTTATTTTGCAATATTTTGGTGAATTTTATTTGAGAATTCAAAATGCCTGGATAGCTGTTTTCAAGACATTCCTCATGTCAGTTATAAGGGTGATTGAGAACAAATAGCTTGAGAATAGCTTAAATCCACCTATAATTTTATCAGCACAAGACGTGAAATTCAATTGCGGACTTTCCATCAAAGAACTTTCCCTTTTCCCGCTTTTATTTAATTATAATAACTTTACTGTTATTATTAATAAAGAACACCAACAGTACTTACATACATTCAACATTGGCTTACAATAGTAATTACGAAAACTATTAAATGCTACATTATTCCCGATCTACTGTAATTTATTTATTTAATACTTTAAGCACACACATGTACAGAGGCGGACATAATGCCATAGGCATTTAGTACCAGTCAACCTTTGGGTGATGCAGAGACAAACAGTGGTAGGTGCAATATCGAAAATAATAAATAATAATAATAATTATGGGGAAGGAGTCCAGTTCATTCCGCCTTCTCTTTCTGGGCCTGCCGAGTAGTCGTATACAGCTATTTGAGTTACTCTGAGCTGTGGTATTTGCCCATTTAGTGTTTTGACCAATCTTAATATAAGTAATAGCAATACAATTACAAAATGTATGTTGATAATAATGCTGCCAATCCACACGTTATTAATTTATTGAATGACGCATTATGATAATCAATCGTATGCTCCTAATTGTGATCAAATAAGCGTGAGTAATAATTAGATAACTAGACCATATTCAATTGTTTCCGGAGATGAAATAATTGCCTACGTGAATGATCAGATGATGATTGACGTAGTCAATTTGATGATATGGTAAATGATGATAATATGATGTTATCTGGTAATTTATTGTAAACACTCATTTGTTTTTATTATGAAACAGCGATAAATTTTAAATGCAGACATACATAAATGGATTTTAATATTCGTGTGAAAATTATGAGCAACAAAGAAAAATATTAACGAGCTTTCCGAGGCATGGAAGGATCTTGATATGTAATGGATGGTCACCTATCCACGGACCGACCTCGGAAAGCGTAGCTTAACTTTTGATCGACACATGCGGCTGTTATTATTTAGCTGCGAGCCCCATAAAGGGTATTTTATAATAAATAAAGAAAATTGTAGCTTATCAAGTCGTATGTACATACTTCCATAAACTAAAATATTACTAATCACCTGCCTTTGTTTTCTCTAATGACTAGATCCTGCAATCAGTTTACTGGGAACAATACAATTAATCAGGATTTTACTGGGAATTTACTTTCATACTTGCACTAGCCCAGAGCTTGCTTTTTTCTTCTGATCCTATTTTTGCAAATACTATGTGGTTTAATTGATGATTAGTTAAGTAAAGAGAGAAAACAAATAAACCAATAGACCAATAACCTGAAATAAGATTTTAAGTTTAAGGTTGATGCGCTAGGGTGGCCCGCGAAATTCAAATTTTCTTTAGTTTTTTGCAATTTGCAGGTCAGTATCACATTGTATGTTTATATAAATATTATTAGCGGCCGTAACAAATATGGATTTACAGAATTATAAACATTAGAATCAGCAATACAACTCTCTAAGTTCATGGAAGTGCATTGAATGAAAATTTCACGAAGTCGTCAGTCAATGCACTTACATGTACTTAGAGAGTTGTATTGCTGATTCTAATGTTTATAATTCTGTAAATCCATATTTGTTACGGCCGCTAATAATATTTAGATCAACATACAACTTGATACTGACCTGCAAATTACAAAAAACGTAAGAATATTTGAATTTCGCAGATTTTCTTCTTTTTTTTTTCGATTTTCGACACCGCACTGCACCAGGGCGGTGTCGAAAATCGAAAAAAAAAAATTGTAAATACGACATAAAAAACACGATAGAACCTACATTTTACTTAATTCCACATAACTTACATATTTCAATAAATATTGCCAAAGAATGATGAAATTCGTTACAAGCCCGCATGTGTACCTATACATTTGCATAGGCCGATACTAAACGATCCCCGATTGACATAGTTTCACGACTGCGCTATTTCCACCGTATTTCAATCAACGTGGAAATTTATAATCGACTGTTGAAAATGTATATTCTGAGTGAAACATTTTATTTGCTGTTGTGTAGCGTTTATTCAAAGAGGTATTTTACACTCTTTTTAGGTAAACTGAATGAGCCACTGTAATAGCTAGTAGGTGTGTTCCTTTACTTTATCTTAAATCATTTTACTTGAATACATTTACAAAATAATCTCATTATTGAAATTATGCTGGAAATATTTACATCCCATTACAAAGAATCGTTCGTATTTGACTTTCGATTTTCCATCAATTTGGCTTAACAATGTGTTTTAACAGATCAGCACATCGAGAAAGTTCAACAAGCGGAAAGCATCATCAAGATTCAGGGAAACTCGACGGTGTTTGTCAAAATTATTGAAATCATCGAATTCAATTACCAATTTGGGAGAAAAGCCAGCCAAGATTTTCACTCCCACTTACCGTTATTCTACGACTAAAGGGGTTTAACTACCATTTACTTTGTAAATAAAACGCGACAATTGTTATTTACCTTCCGAGTATCGCTAGGAAATACTCGGAAACATTTGCATAAAAGTGTTGTTTAAAAAATAATAAAAACAAACAACTCTTAATTTCGAATAATGGAATCCCCGAGGATCACACGAGCCTGCATAGCCTTTGATAACGCCCAGCCCCGAGATTCACAAATTTTATTCTCCATCTGTACCGCAAAACGTTCATTTAAAATTTAAAATCTTATTATGTTTTCTAACGACCGCTCACACACAAATCAGGTGAATTTATTCATTTATGTTTCCCAAACATTGCAAGACGAACTGCGGCAATTTAATGGCAATCTCTCGGAAAAGTGGCCGAAATTAATTGTAACATTTGTAATGAGTTTGTCTGTTCATGTTCCAAGTAAGTTATGGTAATTTCGACTCGATTCCCAGTTGACCGTGTTAACGTTTGTGAGTTACGCTCGCATTTAACTTAGAAGTTAATACCTACTAATGCTTTCATCGGAGTAACCGGGCTTAGCTTTATAATTATTAAGTGCGTATTAACTGTTATCTCTTTTTCATGGGTCACGCTCTAAATCTAATGAGGTCTTTTGAAAAGCTTGCGCGCGTACCTACGTCTCATGTATATACATGTTCTTGTTATATTTTATTGGATTTGAACGCTTAATTACAAATAAATATTTTTAAATTACCTGCTCCGAGCCAAGACAATTTAGAAGCGCGGAGGGACGAGTCTCAGAAAATTTTTAATCGTCTTGTAAAAATATTATCACTCCAAACGCAGGTTATTTGAACTTCTAATGAAAATCTCGTTTGAACGGAACTGTGTTGCGGTCAGGAAATTGAAAGGGTGGCCGGAAAACTTGATTTACAACAAAGTGCCTGAGAAAAGGGATGTTTTATTATGAAAATTATCTTTAGGGACCCGAGAGGGCCACTCGTCCGCGCTGCCCTCTGCTTTGTTATCACACATGAATTATAATATCGATTAAAATTTGTTTATTTGTTTAGGCAAATGAAGTGGGATTCAGAACGTTTAGTAGGCAGGCTTTTGTGTATTCTGGTTGTTAATTACTGCCTTAACAATGATAGGATAGAAGACAAAGAGGTCGTAGGTTCATTGGAATGCCACGCAGTATCATTCAGGAGACATGTAACTAGAGTATGCTGACCCATTTTATTTTTTACTCTGGATAAGTAAGTTTAACGTATTTCATTCTCACACAGAAAAGATGAATAATGATACTAACATTATAAAAGCAATAGAACTACAAGTTCTAAAATGAAATGTTATAAAAGTGCAGTTATTTATTCACGAAGACATTTGGCTAGGCGTGCCTAACTAACTTTGGCTCTGCCTGGCCCAGTTTATTTCCGCGTCAACTAATTGCTGGTGCCACAACTTTCTACACCTGTAATTGGAAATGCCAGGTGTCATAGTTTTCGTAAAGTTCGTGACTACTTGGTCAAACACCTTTTCAGTTCTTGTTTGCACATGAATAAATATATGCCTGCACCTTTTAAATTTAGAAAATGTGCTATAACTACATACCTATATTGTACTGATGGTGACATTGAAAATTGAAAGGTAAATCCACAATAATTATTCAATGATCCTTTCGACATAACTAAGTTCGCTTTTGAATAATGCAAATGTGCGTGTGATCCGTATTGAAGTTTTGTTTTACTATATCTAAGGTTGAAATTACGGACAGATACCTACCTGAAAAACTGAGTATGTAATACTTTTATAGGGTTCCGTACCCAAAGGGTAAAACGGGACCCTATTACTAAGGCTCCGCTGTATGTCTGTTTGTCTGTCCGTCCGTCTGTCTGTCTGTCCGTCTGTCACCAGGCTGTATCTCATGAAACGAACCGTGATAGCTAGACAGTTGAAAGGGGTTCGGGCAAGTTGGTCCTTATGACCAATGGACTCGAATCGTACATCGATAGATAGGTATTTTAACGAGTTAAAAAAGTTATTATGGGGTTACATTTGTATTCGTTGTCCGATTCGAGATATCAGCTTAGAAAAGTTGTGTTTTTAGTATCTCGGATAGTACGCAAAAAAACAATAAAATATGTATTGTGTAGTGATTACTAAGCTGGAATGAATATGTGAACTCATTCCACATCAGCAAAAACTACATAACAATATTTATATAGGTACATACCCAGTTTTTTAATATAATATTCTTCTTCAAAATATTCTTTCATACATTCACGAAAGAATCACCACTTGTCACTAACACTGACAAGTAGGGAATTTTTTATTCTTGGATTCTCTCATTCAGTTTACAACGATTTTGACCCCTGCATTCTTTTGAACTCTGTTTTCTGCATCTTACGTTGACCCTGGCTTGAACGATTACTACCAAAGAGCTGTACGGTTGGACTATTTAACATAATGGAATCCTTCCGTTCTTGTGTGATGTGCCGAAGAGGACTACATCGAGCCAGATATCAAGAACATATTTTATCTGAAAATCTGCCGAGAACTCGTCCAGAATTAGCAACATTCATACAAGAAAATGCTGTTTTAGAAGTTAGTACCTAACTAGTATTGAACTTCTTAAGTATGGAAAAAATGGATAGTTACTTGTATTAAGCACTTGTCAATACATAACCATAGAGTTCAAACACGATGGTGCTAACTTGTTTGAATGAGGAGTTCCTATGGCCAACTTCCGGCAACATCATTAGGCCCTGAACTACACCTAGTTTCAAAGTTCTTGTTAATACATGACCAATGAGTCCAAACACGATGGTGCTATCTTGTTTGATCTAGGAGTTCCTATGGCCACCTTCCGGCTCCATCGTCAGACCCTGAACACCACCTAGTGTCAAAGCACTTGTTAATACATGACCAATGAGTCCAAACACGAAGGTGGTATCTTGCTTGATTGAGGAGTTCCAATGGTCAACTTCCGGCTCCATCATCAGACCCTGAACACCACCTAGTGTCAAAGCACTTGTTAATACATGACCAATGAGTCCAAACACGATGGTGCTATCTTGTTTGATTGAGGAGTTCCAATGGTCAACTTCCGGCTCCATCATCAGACCCTGAACACCACCTAGTGTCAAAGCACTTGTTAATACATGACCAATGAGTCCAAACACGTTGGTGCTATGTTGTTTGATTGAGGAGTTCCAATGGCCAACTTCCGGCTCCATCATCAGACCCTGAACACCACCTAGTGTCAAAGCACTTGTCAATACATATCCAACGAGTTCAAACACAATGGTGCTATCTTGTTTGATTGAGGAGTTTCTATGGCGACCTTCCGGCTCCATCATCAGAGCAGCAACATGTTATCATTTTTCCAAAATGAATCCTATAATAATGGAGAGATCTTTTATTTAAGATCTAAATCATTAAAATCTATCCAAAATACTAAGAGCTATAATCAAAAAATTATTTAATATTCAAGGTACGCTTTCTCCGATCGGACAACATATCAGGACAAGCGCCATAACTATTCGTGCTCTATGAGAATATACCTTTTTAACGATATACTATTTATATCTATTGGGTCCAGGACCAGAGTCCATATATTCGTGCCCGAACCCCTTTTCACAGATGATGTATTTCTGTTGCCGCTATAATAACAAATACAAAAAAACAGAATAAAATAAATATTTAAGGGGGCTCCCATACAACAAACGTGATTTTTATGCCGTTTTTATAGATAATGGTACGGAACCCTTCGTGCGAAGGTCCAACTCGCACTTGGCCGGTTTTATTACTTACCTTCACTTTCGTATACCCAATAGCCACCCTAGAACAGTAAACATTTGCATATCTATGTGACAACGGCGTGGTTTAAGTATTCACGAATTATTATCTATTTTTGTGTAACGAAAAATGCAACTCGGCAACATGTTAATGAATACGATGATCAAAATAACTTTCCTCACAAAACAAGCTTGTAAGATAAAAGGGAACCTACTATATTTTAGAGGACTTAGGACCCAACCGGACCGTTGTTATTGTATAGGTACGCATAGGAATAGGTAAAGTGCCGTAACATAAAGATCAGTTTAATACCCACAGTATTGGCGTCTTGCCAGCCTATCGCCTTTGAGCATCGTACTAACCCTGTTCTTACTGTCTTAGAACCGCTTGGCCAGCACCAGGGCCTGTTTCTTGCAATTTAAATTAAATGATTCGTTTTCGCGCTAGTTTTATCACCTCGGACATGCTTTGCATAATCAAAACAATTTGTTAACTGCGAATACGGTCATCAGATAAATCTTGCATCACAAATCTTGTATTAATCTCATGAACGTGTGTCGTTAGGCAGTCAGTCAGAAGCCACTAGAAAGATACTAGTCTAACCTAAGAAAAAGTCACATGTTACAACCTCTGTTTTTTCTTGCTCGTAAAGTAAACCAATCTTCATCGAATACCGGTTACTCTCCGTAGAATGGACCGACAACTATCAGTAATCCGAACGGCAAACTAATCCATCAGCATGATATTCAAATCTCGGGAACGTTCGGTAGCGGCGGCCGACGGCACACAATCGTGGAGGCTTAGACAACCTGCAACTTTATACTGCAAGGGCAGGACAGGTCGAGACCAACAGGTCGGAAACGGGAATTCCCGTATTCCCGTTCCCAACGTGTTATCATGAAAACAACTCGTTGGTATTTTTTTTCTAGATTACCAATAACAAAAAAGGTATACGTGAAACATTCATTTAAAATAGTTACCGTGCAGTTTCTTCCTTCTTCATAGAAAACATTCACCCAAACCAACTCTTTTGAGATTACAAAAGTAGGTAGGACCAGCCTATACCAACGTTTGTGTTTATAAATCTAATGTACTATAAATTACAGGCTCGCCATAGAATCATAGCGGGGATGACATTGAAAACCAATCAAAAAGAGGAGAGAGATGCTAAACATAATGTCATTAAAACAATACCAATAAGTGATGAGATCATTTCCGTGTATTTCAATGTTTATTTAGCTCCATAATGTTTATTTGATTCCATCTTTTTGTTTATATTTCTTCCTTCAACTTCATCAGCTCTATTCTATTTCATATCACGATTTTCTTAGCTTGTTTTCCTCATAGCTGTCCCGAAGACGGACCGTAATGATATTTTGTATAAAAGCAAGTGGATATTTCTCGTTTTTTTTTTAGAAATAACCTGACATTTTTACTTGTAGGTAAGGTTGTTACGGCAACATTCTACGATTGTTATAAGTTTCAGACTTTTTGAATTTATAATAGTCCCTTAGCTGCATACGAAAGTTTTACTAAAGTTACTCTTTTGTATTGGTACTTAATGTCATTTTTTTCCAAGAAGAGAAAGAGTTCAAAGAGAGAGTTTTTGTTATTACTATTAAATAATATGAAGCCTAAAACGCCCTTGGCTTTACGCTGAAAGTTGATAAAATAATGAGACCGTGTTAATTATCCACTGAAGGAGTAATTGTCTAGACTGGTAACGTGATGAAAGCCTAAAATGGAAACCTTGAAAGACTGGATTTGTAAAGCCAGGTACCTACAAGAATACAATAGGTAATCATTGAAAATACTTATGGCACGGCTTTTCAATTCTCGCATCTAAATCATAGTTTTAAATGTTTACTGAGCATCTAATACCGTTCCATTGGCTTATATGTAGGTTACCAAGAATGTAATATCACGTATCGATAGCAGTGCAGAATGAATCGAGCCTAAACCGATTGTCAGTCATTGTAGTGAATGCGTGGCTCTCAATCTACCCACATTGCGTCGTTATTCGGCGCTAAGGCAACAAATAGCGGAACTTCAGGGCTACACGCTCCGAATTAATTATTAACACTGGGTTTCCTCACTACATTTCCCTTCACTTTGTGTTAGCTCTATAAGGAATAGAATACATAATGTGTTACAAAGATTACGTAATCTGTAACGTTGTCAATTTGTGAACATAATTTACAGGACTATGAACAAACATGTTAAAGTAATTGTAAAATAAATCTGTTAAAAACAACTTCACGCCTCCTACTTAGTGTGTAGACCACGCAGAATTTAAAATTGGTTTAATTAAAACTAACTTAGGTTAATTTAAAACAAACTTAACTATGACACTATCAAATACTGAAGGAAAGAAAGAAAGAAAATATATTGATTCGACACATAGGTATGGGTACAAACAACTATTGTTAAAGCCACACTTCACATTTATTCAAGTTGGTATAAAGCACAACTAAGCAGCAAGTCAACACCAAAATCACCTAGCAACACCGACATTAAAAAATAACAATATCTTTGTAACTTCACCTCACTCAAAAGCAGCAACAATGTCGCCCAAACAGCATATTTCATACAAAACAAGATACACTTAACAGCCAGTGTTGCCATGGTTAGTGACACAGCACCTTAATCTACACTTCAAAGAGATCACAAACTCACTCACGCCCGTGTGGCGTGTATCTAAGTATATTTATGGGCCGTCGGAAACTTGCTACCACTCAAATCGTTATTGCGTTGTAAATTATGTGTGAGTTTTTGTGTTTTACTAGTAGGAAGTGTGTGTTTTCATATTAATCATTTAAAGGTAAGTGTAAGTACTTAGTTTTCATTATACTTGTGAATGGTTTCAAACACTTTAATACTCAAAGGCTCTTACAAAATAACAAATAAGAAAATATTTTGACCGATACAATCTGTTTCTATCACTGCAATGTTAGAATAAATTATAAACAACGGTCTTTCTTAAAAGTTATGTAAATAAACTGCTTTATATGGAACTCTAACAAAAGGTCTAAGTCAATTTAATTCTTATTGGTTTCCGGAAATGAGAATCTTGTTAACCATTCCGAGTGGGTATATAGTGTTATCAGACGGAATAGGATAACGTCCTTGGGTTAACACCTACTGACCCATATCTATTTGGGCAATATCTCACAGAGGCATCTGTAGTATCGAAACGTTGCATAATAAATGTCTCCTGTTGCGACCACTGAGAAATCAGCCTGAAACAAGACCATCTAATGGTGAACCCTTCCTTTGTATGATCAAAATCTGAGTAAAACATCAGTATGTTGTTGTACACATAAACAGCCATTTAATTATAGAGTAGTAGTCTGATACTTTTATTCACTATTTGAAAGCGTAAAGCGCTCGCTATGAAATTCATACAAGTCATCCTTTGTATCTAGCACAATATTTCCGATTTATTAAAAAGTAGATAATGCGTATCGGGCAGTAGTGACGTTTTTATTAGGAGGCATAAAAGGGCCTACGTCGGCGGCGACGCGCCATTATGTCCCATTCGCCCCACTGAGTGCTTAATGCAGGATAATGGACTCTCTCACTATTAATTTGCCTCGTTTTTGGTACGAAAATACCATAAACAAGTGTTCCAGTTACCGTAACAAGCTATAAGACATCGATTTATTTTGTTCACACCAAATTGTTTGTAATAAACTGTAAACTCAACCGTTGAATGAAAATTCCCAAGTTAATCTGCGTGATACAAACAACGCAAAATCGCTTGTGATGTTTATTCAAAAACTAATTTAAGCGCTCAGCAAACATGAAATATAATTACAACAAATAGCGGTTCATATAAATGACGACGCTTTTAGTTATATTTATATATCACAGAATTTTGACTTTGCGATGGATTATTTATCACTCAGAAATGTTAAATGCTACACTGAAAATATCCTGTATTTTTATTCGAAATCCGAGTTGTGTTTGGATGTTCCCTGCCATAGTCGTAAACCAAATAGCTTTACGAACATGAGCGTACTCAAATATTGGTTGAACGTGGTCTCAGGGACACTAACACAGATTTACTTCGCACTGCATTAGAAATATGGATCATAGCCGAAGTGAAGGCGAATTTAAAGTGTCACGTGATCACGTCGTAAAATTGTCGAAGCTTATACACTTCGTAAAATATTGCATAGAAAGGAATTTTAAAAATTCTCCGCCAATAAGAATCTCTCTTGCGGTTAGTGGTAGTAAAATGTCTGTAAGCATCTGCTCCAAATATCGTAAAACGTCTGAAAAAACATAATTCTCGGTTTGAGCTAGAGTGAAATTTTGAATTGCTACGTTAGAAACAAAAGATGGAAAGCAGTAATTTTCATTATACCGCAAAATCCCAAACCGGCAGTGACGATCGTTCATATCGGGTACGATTAGAGTGTACGCTTGAAGGAGATAAATCGTCGGCAATACACGAACCGTGGCACGACGGACCAACAAATTATTGTCGCCCAGGGAGCACGAAATATCGGCCGGTGCCGGCACGTCGGCCGCGACCTACCAGAAATATATATCTGCACTCCCATCTGTAGGAAAAGCGGGAGATCCGAACGAATATCCGAACGTACGGGCAGCGGCCGGCGAACGCGGTTCTCTTACTAACTGCCTGCATGATACCAAACTATATCTTTCTGTATTTTAAGTAATGCTTTTGAAATATCTCCAGTTGCAGCCTAGAATAATAAAAATAAAGATCTACGTATAATAAAAATATTTTGTGGTAAATTTTGTGCACAATGTTCTAAATTTAGGTCACCGGTTTTGCATTTCAGATTTAGCACTAATATTTAGGTTAGCGTAGCGGGAATTCACAACCTACGTCATTACCGTTGAAAGCCACAGACGAAAGCATATTGGATGTGTAAATAGCAACTAAAATATAAGCAAGAGTAGCCTTCTAACTAAATGGCCCGTTTCTATGATGTTTACAACTTGCGCGGGATAATAGGCATCAGATTACCATGAAACTCTTGTTTATATTAACGGTTTCCCGTCGTGTTCTGGTTAATGAGCATTCGTTTCTTTATTCATGGAATAGCATGGTTTTCTTTTTACTTTATGCGTACTGCAATATAGAAAAGTTGAGTCGCATTTGGTTACCTCAGAGATCAGATCTGGTAGAACCGATACAGAAAATAAAATCATATAAAAACAACATTAATCATAAAAAATGTAATGGCCGTAGGTTTGCGGTTACATTATTTGTAGCAAATTGCCGGCGGCTACACCAGCTACGAATCGTAGCTCTCTTAGACGCTACAATCTTGCTACAATGTTAATACATTTTTAAGTACCACACAGAAATGTACATTCTTACATTTGGTCTTTCAGTCTTGATCGTTGGTAAGACTTTGAACGCAAAGCTACCTACATATTAAACTGCTTTAGTTTAACTTGAATGGCGAGCTTATTTATCGAGGACTCGGCACCAGGGATGACATGTGCCTAAACTAGTATTGCTGTTCTAAGCAAATAAAAACATAAAGCTGAATAGCTTCCCCCGTTCAATTAGTGTCGTTCTCTGTCAAAAGGAATATTGGTGTATAAATGGCGAAGGCAGGCATTGTCACAGACGCGGTATATCATCGGCGCGCGGAAATTCAAAGGGCGCCGGAAGTACTTGATTTATGAGAGGAGGTCGCATGTATGGGCGAGTATTAAAATTTTCATAAAAATATTCTTTATGAATTGCGAGCATTGTGCTGCTAGTTAAATGGCTGATTTAATATTTCACTTTTGTTGTGCTGTTTGGGTATGGACAGTTTTAGGCGGAATTTAGGACATGTAGGTACTAAATCACATGTAGGAAAATAAACGTAACCCTATAAACAGATTTATTTCGGGAACGAATATGGTTGCTTTTGAGGCAGATTCTGGCGACAATTACGGTATAAGCATTTGACGCTTACAGACAGGAATAGTCCGTATTAATTCAGGATCTAAAGAAGTGGAATAGAAAAAGGTACAACATGGGCTGAAAATAATTTATAAATAATGAACTTTCTCGTGATCCACATTACAACAATTATTATTAATGTACCTACTAAAGTTCCCAACCGCATTTGTTTTTTATGCCTGAACTCATTTTAAAACTAAAGTTTTGGCATAATTATTATGTACGTACAAAACCACTAAAAGGTTGCTGGTTTTCATATAAATTGTAATCTGGAGCAATTGCTCTTGTTATTACGCGTCCTAGACACGCTACACCCACATTTAATTGTATAAGAAACCAAATCCAATTACTTTCTTTGTAACACAAGATAATTAAATCTGCCTCCCTCTTTATCTTCTAAAAGTATCTTACAGTAGAGCAATTTCTAATTCTGTGATAGTTTCAACGTAGTACGTCCCTACCTACTAGTTTTATTATTACGATAAAACTTCGATTCCCCCCAGTAGGTAGCCTTTAAAGCTTAAACTGTTTACCGCTATAAAGCAACAAGATCAGAAAGTTACACACAGAAAGAAAATTGATACTTTTTCCATCAACTTGGGAGAGATCGCTTATAAAATATAACAAGAGTATGGTAAGTACAATAAAAGTATTTACTTTCGGGTCCACTTTTTAGTGAAGCTCATTTCATTTGTTTTATATTTTGTATATATAGGAGGGTACTCTGGTGGCCAGTTAGGCGTGCGGGGCGCTTTACACGCGTACTTTGTGAATAATTTGCATGAGCGTGGAGGACGCGGGCGCGCTCGAGTCGCCGCGCCGCTACGGGGGATTTAGGCGGAGGGGGCGCTAGGGGCCGCGGGGCGGCGGGGGCCAGTCAGGATTTAATGGTGAGCGCGTTGCCTGCCCACTGGAGATATTCTCATCTCGCCGAGGATAACCACCGTTACGATTTAGCGGCTTTGCAAATTGCAACCGTGTCATGAAAACGTCTGATGTCGGATTTACTATAGGTACTTACATTTTACTTATACACATTTCCCCGAAATACTTGTACGTATTCTCACCAAAGCTAAGCCCCTCGTTTAGTCGGTGAAAATTTCCATTATTCCTACCGTAACGTCAGCTACAAAAGCGTTTTGAATTCATTTCGTGTTAATTAAGTTTTAAATACAATTTCAACCTTTTGATATCAGTCCTTTAACCACCTTATTTTCATAAATTTCAGCATATTTTAGTGCATAAATTATGCAAAATCGTTGTGACGCTAGTGTCTGGCGCGTTTAGTAGGTACATTGAGAGTGCCTTCCCATAAATATTCAGTTTATGGACACTCGACCACCTTATAGATGCGCTGATTTACACTAAACTAGAGTTGCTGAGAGTGTATCTTAATGAAGACTGGGTTTTATAGCTTAATCTTGACGATAAAGTTAACAGGTTCGATATTTCATGTCCGCCCAAATGGCTGAACATCTGCGCTTGTATAGCGCTCTTGACTACGAATAATTACATAAACGACTGTTTACATGAGTCTAGAACTGCTATTTATCTAAAAGCTGTTGGGTAATGTCACTGGGTGGCTTTAATCGTAGGAAATAACTATGATTAACTCGTTTCCCTTTGACTACGAGTACGATCAAAAGTGACCATGGCAAATAAACTACGTTCGTGTGCCAATAACCGGGATATGATTTTCATATTTACGAAATAGCCAATCAATGTGGAATTCGGTTTTTTCTGAAAGCAACTGTAGATCCCTAATGAAGTTTTGAGTTTGTCGTCACAGTTGCATTAAGAGTGCATTTGTGAAACGTTTACTAAGATTGTGAAGCAACCTCGTCTACTCAATGACAGGTATTATATAATATTTAAAGTGGCTCAAGCTAATGATAGGACTACTTTGAAGTTTTGAACACGTAGTCTGACTGAGCGCCTCGAAGTGTTTTCGTGTTGTATTTACCAGTGCTATTATGAGCACAGTGGATTTTTTTTGCATATCTTACGATTTAAGATTATTTATGTTCATACTTTTATTCATTATATAAATCCACGAGGTTACGTTCGCATTGCGCAGGATACGCTCACGATGCAAGCATTGCGCTGCCTGTCCATCTGACCCAAGGTCCTTCAACGCCCTTCGTCAGCTGTGACGAGTGAAAAATGCGTATCCGCGTGCCTAGTTTGAAAAATATATGGCGGTCACGCTATACCTACGAAAGAGATTTTCCTTGGAATAGATTTCACCGTAGGACCAACTTTCCTCGATACGGTTATCTTGAACTGTGACCAGTAAAATTACAATAGTTGATTATCTTACAGGAACCATGTGCTTTAGAAGTCAGAAATTTAGACTTAATCTGTTAATTTTTAACTGACCTCTTCAAAAAGGGAAGGTTCTCAATTCATCTGTATGGTTTTTTTTTGTATGTATGTTAACCGATTACTCCGCCAATTATGAATCAATTTTGATGATTCTTTTTTGTTTAGTAGGTCATGCTTCAGAGGTGGTCTCATATAAATTTTATTAACTTTACTTGCGTAGTTTTTGAGTTACCTTCAATAATTACGTACTTTTCCCACTTAGTCTATGTAGACGATATTTTATTTGACTCCGACACTGTTATTTACATAACGGTTGGTGGTATTCGAATTTGTGTGGGGTAGGTACCACAAAAAAAAGTAAAAATAAAAACTTTTTACAAAAAAAAATTAAAAGCCAAAATTAAAGTTATTTTTCAGGTTTTTTGTGTTTTTTTTTGGAATTCGGTTGTATTTTTTGTTTTAACAAAATTCAAAAACTAGGAAAAACGCTGCTATAAAGCTACAGTGGAAGGTTTAAGGATTTGATACAGGTACCCTACGTTTTACGAGTTGGTCGCAGACTTCACTTCACACGCCTTTCATATCCGCCCAAAAATATGTAAATGACAAAGTCACCGACATAAATATTTATATGAACACTCTGCAGTATTCGAAAATTTTAGCCCAATACTAGTAAATTCTGTACTGACTAGGGTCACTGAAAATGTCTATATATATTTGTTACATTGATACAAGATTCATGTTTCGTGAGAAGCTACGGATTAGGTACCAAATTGGTACATGTCGCGTGACATCTTAAGGGTTAGAGTGCCAATTACTGACGTCTGATATAGAATAAGGAATTATGTGTGACTGACGTTTTAATGATACTGTTTAAGGTATTAGAGCCAAATTGTTGATTAGACTATCAGATTTAAAATAAGAGTTGGTACAATGAAAACAATGAGACAATGAAAATAATTTGGAATCAAATAAGTGCTTAATCGAAATGTTTTAAACCTGAGGGATTAGTTTACCTTTACTACCTTTTCATAGAGAGTTATTTTTTTCCTTACTGTATTTTTTTGTGCAAAATGAAAAAGCACATTAAAACAAACTTCTCATAATATCCTTCCTTTATCAACACAGTACAGCCACAAACTTCTCTTTAATTCTCCAAAAAGCGTTCTCTACGAAGCAGATTTGTATCGTAATTTGCATAGTTAAGTCTGGAACTTACATAGAGGTACACATAAGCGAACTTCCGTCATAACTCCGCAGCCGATGTCGGCGAGCAAATAAGTAACTAGCAAGTTTAAGCAAACACTATTAACTGTATAGTAGTTTAAGAAACGGTCTCAATTTACCCTTAACATAATCTAGTTTGTGCTTAATCAAAATTCCGGGCCGCACTCAATATGGATACGAGTTAGCGCTGTATAATGGCTTGTACCTTCGCATATATTATTAGGTAGGTACTTATGTGATATACATGCTGTTACGTTAATTAGCTTAATCTAAAGTACAAACTGACAATTAACTAGGCGCTAACGATTTGTTGTTGTGGTTAGAGAGGGGAGTGACAGATTGGGTTGGATACGAGGGAGTTAGTTCGCTGCCAAGGTTATCCGTATGTGGCACTCCAGGTTAACGTTTCGGTAAACTCAGTTTTATTTGGTAATAGGATAAACTCTTGTTACTAGATGTCATGGGTTTGTAAAGCAATAACAACTCAGGATAACCATGCAAATTGCCCATAGAGTACCACTCAACTATTACTTACATTACAACCGTGGCATAGAATATCAGATGCATACAAAAACAGAGCCAGTTCATATGGCATCCATCAATGAAATTAATTAATGTACAAGTTATTTGCAATTAGTTGTGGTTTTATATAATTTCATATAACGACTAATGCTGCACACATAAAAGTAAATGAACCATTTTAGTTCGTGAAAAAAGAAATCGAACTCTATAGACCATATGGAGGTGATATCTGGTAACTTGCATGAAAGCAACTAAGTATCAAAATCAACGACAGTAAAGTGTCAGTAAAAATTACACATATGATGTGAAAGCATTGATTCTGTGAAAAGTCAAGATGTGTAACGTTGCGTCAAAAATTCAGCAGTTGCACAGCGGCGGTGGTGTTTAAAATTTCAAGAGCAGAGCGCGGGCGGCCCCGCTGAAGTATCACGAGTTCATAAATTAGTTACTTCACGAGGGAAAGGTCGCGCCCCCATAGCGCCGGGCCGTGTATAATTTTCATTTAAACACGAGCAGCCACAGGTCCTCGCCGTAAATCAGCTCCGACGGCCGCCCTTTGAGTCCGTGAAACGCGCGGCTCGACCGCCGCGCGCCGCCCGGCAGCCGACCGCCGAACCGCCGCAACAATGTAAAGACATTTCCATTGTACCGTAATAGGGCATTGTTTGTGACGTAAATTTTACTGCTGAATATGCAAATTTCGTTTTGCCGCGACCTCCAGCGAGAAATATTGCGAAAGTTTCGTCGAAAAATTAAAATCACGAATCGTGAACAAGTTTTTAATAACGATCGTTACGGCTTCGGAAAAAATATCGCTATTTGTACTGCAGAGGTATAAAATATTTTTATCCGTGAGATTAAAAATACTCGACCCCCTTTTTAAAATACTACTGTTCGTATACATTATAAAGCCAGAGGGAAATGACAATTCGGGGTTTACGTACAAATACGTAAAATTAAATGTTTTATTGAGTGGCGTTTACATATCGAATCTAATATATTCATGGCGAAGGTTGTGCACATCTGCTCGTAAGGCGCGACTGACATGAAAGGAAACAGACGATTATTCCCTTACATGGACACGTAGAAGGTATATATAAAAAATCTCGTCTTTAAAAGAGGTTTAAAGATACTAGATAATCTTAATTAAATGGGTGCAATACACAAGCTGTATTCCGAGATAACGGCGTCATAACCATAAATCCATATCAAAATCGCACGCTACAACATCGTGGACCACCTTTATCACCTCTTAACAGCGCGATAAATAACTATATGAAACTCATTACCAGGAAATAAGAAACTTCATTATACAGTAGAAGCAGTGCACGATCTCGTTATCCACAAATAAAAAGGCTTTTCAGTGGGCGGGCTGGTTGGCCCGAGGCGTTAATATTTAAAGCTGCGCCGTCGAGATGGCTGCTCTAATGTGCTATTAGCCCCACAACCGCGTGTTTGACTCGGCGGAAGCCACGCCGCACCGCACCGCGCCGATGTGTAGGCGTCTTAAACGCACCGCGAACGTCTTGTATATGTATTATGTAATACATTTTGAGTGTATACATATACATTCTTTCTAATCAGGAATTCTTTTACATGCGTTTCTTTTTTCAGCAGCAAGGTTTTTAACGGTTTTGTGCGATGGTTGATTTCGACAAAATTATCATTGTATTTTTTGTCGGTCGAGTCCTCTATTCGTTATAACAGTTAATCGTTTGTTAATAGAATATCTCATCTCCTGTTGATGAATTCTGGAAGATACTAATTC
Organism: Lithophane ornitopus; assembly: GCA_948473465.1. NCBI lineage: Eukaryota > Metazoa > Arthropoda > Insecta > Lepidoptera > Noctuidae > Lithophane > Lithophane ornitopus. Next base: position 9,920,663 of record OX419622.1, on the reverse strand, counting down.
CGATTTTCGTTGTTGATGACAGATTGAATTTGCTTCATCGGCTCACGACACAATTGAAGAATACCTAAAAGAGAACTTAAACCATCACGTCTAAAATCAAATTGAGGACACAAGGTGACTCACAAAGAGGTATTTGCCTCCCTAGACATACATTAGCCGACAAAACCCTATAAAAAACGTTCCTTAATGTAAGGTGGAAAAAGCCACACGCCAAGGCACGCGGACGCGACGACGACGGACATGCACCTGACATTTATTACCTCCGACAAAACTCGCGTTCACATTAACTTCCATTTGCAATGGTAAAGGTGAACGCATACATGCTATGATACAGCGAGCAGCTTTGCAGAGCCAAAAACGGCACATCAACGCAACGGCTTCTTTACGCAACGCTGTTCATTTCTGCCATTGAAGCTCGAAGAGGTCTAAACTTCGAAAAGGAATGAACGGGGACGCAATTTTCTTTAGTGCTGCAGTTTGCCATGCCAGGGTTCTGGTGGTAGAAACCTGGCTATAAGATTTAAATAAGACGCGTTTGTCCGGGTTATGAAAAAAACCTGGTAGATTCTGTGGACAGGCTTTGTCCAGCAGATGGACAATTAAAAATACAGCTTATAAGTTAAATACGAGCAGATACCAAACAAAGTAGGTATCGCAAAATGGCCCCCTTCAAATCAGGTCAGGATGATATGCGCTGCCAGCCTAATCACAACGTACTGAGTTCATTAATCCGTTTGCCATGCGTTTTGATTACGACTATAGGTATCCTTTATGACCATTGATGGCGTCCACAGTCCTAAAATGTGTGTTTGTTTGTCTTTAATAAATAAACAAAGAGGCGTAGCTACGTATTGACATTTTTATTTTGGGAAAATAAATATGCTTGGATGAATATTTGAAGCACTTTTTGATGCAAACTATACTGTTTGTGTTTGTCACAAAGATCAATGTTCATTATTGTTCAAAGCACCATAATTGATTATCAAATAAGACATGTGAGGAAAAACACACTAGGTATTTATTACATGTTCCACGTTCGCTCTACCCCGACGGCATGTGCGCTAACCTTTACTACCATTTGCACTGCACTTTTAAATTTTCGCTTCATATTCCATGTAAAATGGGACAATGTGAAAGGTGCATAGAAAGTTTCCGAAACACGATGTGTTTAGGAGGCAAATAGTATACCGTACGAGGAAATGTATCCGAATATTCAGCTTTCGGTGTCTAAACTGAAATAAATAAAACAATATTCTAAAAGCGAATAGTTTCAGTAGAGCTTGTCTGGGTAGTACAATCACCGGACATATTTATGAAGGGAATGCATCGGATGCAAGCTAATAAGCGGCGCATGAGGCATTTCAGCTTTACCTCTGTGATAGCAACATCATGCGATGCCTTTCGTAGCATTACAGATATGTACAGTACAGGCAGCTGTGACCACTAACCATCCTTTGGTTCGCCTACTTTACGCTGCATTATTTTCTTGACTGGACATAATTCATTATAAGCAAGTCATCCTGTCAGGTCCTGCATCTACTTATGTTTCAATGGAGACAATTAACTAGGTCAAGAGTTCCCTAAGCGTTAAATGTGTAAGCTTTTAGCCAAATCTACGAAAAGCGAGGGTGTAAAAAGGCAATTTTTGGTTAGAAACATTGAAGATTCCCAGCCCATTCGAAAACAACGACAAAGTATTAACTTTTCTTAAGTGGGACTTAATAGTTAGGTACTCCATTAAAAAAAGCTATAGGTAAGCATTTTAAAAAAGTTATGGGCAAAAATTAAAATATCTACATCAAATATGTTACCTTCCGCTATTTGTATCAATTATCCTAAACCTTAACAAATACTTGAAGAAGACGTATCATGTAACATACCGGGTCTACGTACTTGAACCTCTGATGGTTAACCAATCAGGAACAATATAAGCGGATCTAATATTAGAAGCTATATGTTCATTATAAAACTACTACTTACTAAACATAGTCGTTATACATACAATAGTTCAACCAAAAATATTGGAGTCAAAGTTTACCAAAAGGTTTATGTTTCTCGTGCGTTCTGCCGCCAACCCTGACACGGTTTACGTCTTTTCCATTTTTTTGTTTGATTCCTGCTGTAGATCTCTTATATAAATAAAAAAACATACTGACTGACAGGGGGAAATCCTATTATCTTTCTGTTTTTATCTCATGATAAACGGCAGCGGAAAATTCTGTGTACATGAAGCTCTGTTTCTGCAATGCATCATCAATTCATCATGCATCAGACACTCCTCATTGACATTGCATTGAAAATTCAGTAACCGACTAATTTTTCCGATGTGAACACATAAAAAAACATGGGCATTTTACAACAATTTTGGTATAAATAACACAAAAACTTAGCCTAGAAAAATGCATTACTTGTGTTTCATACTTCAAGAGAAGGGTTCATAAATCAGAATAAAGAAACATCTAACTCGACCAACTTTTACAACTTTTGCGGCTGAAGCAACTGGTTTACGTAAATTAAAGAAGGAGAAAAAGGGACAAATATCAAAAAGACTTTTAAGACAGTCATAAAATAATTATATACGATCAAAAAATTCCATAGAAAGCACAACACTATCTTCGGTTAACCATAGTTTTCATCCTGTAAAACCTTTTTCAAGGTGACTAGGCTTCAGAGTAGTTACACGTACCCTCTTAAAAAATGTATTACTACAGCTTCCTTTATAATGTTTATTCAAATAGAACACATTGCCGGAACCTATCGGGTTATACAGGTAATTTCTTTTGTAACAAATGATTAAAAATTTCAACAAAAAAAGCGGCTGCTGCAATCAAAGTCTCTCACAAAACCTCTTATATTATAGTTGAATGATTGAAAGAAGCAAAGGAATGAAAAGCTTAATAATTTAGTAAATGCAACAAAAAGCCGCTATTGTTAAATTAAGTCAGGAAGTTATTAAACTTTCAGTGACCTCAAATACACAACTTGTTTTAGACTTTTGCCTTCCAAAAGCAATATAACTTAACGTGGGCGGTCGGACACTGCTTACAACCATATACCTAAAGCTAGATATTAGTTTAAGGTTTGCGTTGGTTGTTTAGGAAAACTAACATATTTAGTCTTGCTTTTGGCATAAAGTAAATAGCTCGGATGGCTCGGAGTCCATTTCCGTGCCTGCGATTTGATGGTCCTGAGAAACAGAAGCAAATGCAGAATTTTGGTCTCAATATCTAGGTAACCATTTTTCTCTCGCACTGATCAATACATTTTTTGCACCAGTTCTTTTTGATATTCTCCGGGTGCTTTCCCAGCTTCTAATAATATATAGTATTATAGTACAATATCTTTTAAATAATTATTTTTCACATTTCATTCGGCAACCTTCTTCGAGATAAATCGAAAATGCTGTACTAGTCAAATACATGTGAACAGGCGGCCGGAAATGTTAGTATGAAAACTCATGTCTGTCGTGTTATTTAAAAATGGAACGAACTTTTTTACTTCGACACATGTCATGACAACCAAGGAGGTAAGTAACTTATCAAAGATTTTATTTAAATTTCGATTTGGCTTGCAATTAGGGTTGTTTAATAAAAAAACTAAAATAATGATGTTAATTTTTTTATAGTTAGCCTGTTAAGAACAATCTTCTAATCATCATGTTGCTAACTATGAGAACATAATACTTACTGAGCCCACAAAACTACAAGCGTTTGACAAATTGACCCAAAATCTTGGGGAAACCAGGTCATAGTAGAATGTTATGTTCAGGTGACTGCTGCTCGTCTACTTGATATGATCCTTTAGTACCTTATAGTCCCGCGGAAAGAGGGGCTATCTATTCTTAGCCCCAGGCTTATGGCATGAGCCCACTATTTATAAATGCAGACATTTTGTATTCATGTTTGCTTCGCAGGCTTGTGGTTACGTGTGGATAACATTAGATAGTTATCTAATATTACCCTATTTTGTTATTATTATATATTAGATAGGTAAACTTGGGTTAAGAATACCTAAATACTTGTAAATTAATAATAACTTTGTACGGTTTGCACCGTGTGGCTAATATAGCCCAATCCAAGAATGTTGTGAATTCTGATTTAAAAAAAACCGGTCAAGTGCGAGTCGGACTCGCGCACAAAGGGTTCCGTACCATTATCTATAAAAACGGCAAAAAAATCACGTTTGTTGTATGGGATCCCCTTTAAATATTTATTTTATTCTGTTTTTTAGTATTTTTTGTTATAGCGGCAACAGAAATACATCATCTGTGAAAATTTCAACTGTCTAACTATCACGGTTCATGAGATACAGCCTGGTGACAGACGGACAGACAGACAGACAGCGAAGTCTTAGTAATAGGGTCCCGTTTTACCCTTTGGGTCCGGAACCCTAAAAAGTATACAAAACTTTCGTTGTGAGTAGAACTGCGTGCAAAACTAGTAAACCATAAATGACTGAACTATCCAAAAATAAACGGGGTAACAAAAATGGTCGATAAATCCGCGCAATTTCATCGATGTCGGTATAATAAAACACGGACGATAGAGAACGCGTTGCTATTCCAATGGGCGATTTCAATATTATTACGATCACGTTCCACTAATATTTGACTGTCCAATTGCATAATATGCGAACGACGTCTGTAATCGTATTTATAGTGGACGTTCAGCTATTTTTAAAGCTTAAAGGTAGAAAAGTAGTTTGGGAAAAATATGTCTTTTTTATTTGAAAGGTTGGCAAACAAACCGATGCGACGTGGCGACGATCGACAGGCAACGGAGCGACTAGTGGAAAGTTCCGCAGCCTGTAAACACCTGCAACAAACGTACCTGTCCACCTATTTGTCAACCCGGTCTACTAACCTCAGGGACAAAATTGGAACGTCTTATGTGCCTGTAATTGTAACGAAACGATCCAGCACACAAACCCACTTAGAAACACGAGTAAAGCTATGGTTTCCTAGGGAACCGGTTCCCTCATAAAACGGCGGTCATGAAAATATGTGATTTTCATCAGTATTTGACATTTAGGTGTCAAAAAACGCTCTATATTTGGACAGTTATTGTGAGACCGTTCATCGCTTTCTTAGGAAACCAATGCTTGTATGGTTGGTCACTGGCCGGAGCTCTACAGCCAAGCCTCTACATAAAACCTTTTTTCATAGAGAGGATAAGCGTCATTTTTTGGATTTTTTAAATTGATGTAGGTACTTTATTTTCATAAAATAACACGTTCCAGTAATTTTGTTCTTATGAATATTTAGCAACGCAAAATTGTATTAAATCACCCCTGAATGTTTTATGCTACAGATTATTTATATACCTTTTACACGATCGTTTATTTCGGTCATTTTGTTTTTGTAAAATTGTAAACAACGTAAACCACATCTCTATCTTTTCCGAATTTTATTCCACAGGAAAATGTTTGTCTTACTTGATAATTCTGTGTAAATGGGCCAAAATCTGTGGCTAAGTCTCCAAGGGCTTGGACCCAAGCCTTTACTTAATTGTGTGATTATTTGCCTAACTTTGTTTACTTATCGTATTCACGGCGACCGAACTTGCCCGACGACGATGTTGCCACTTAATGTTACTAAATAAGCGAGTTTCTACGCAATCCCTAGACATTTTCTGGTAATTTTAATTTTCGTGTAGAAATAAGTGAACCTAGAGTTGGTTAATGGTAATTATCAATTAATTAAACGAAATTAATACCGTCCTACCTATATTAAGTAGGTAGATAGGTAACTTTCTAAATGTAATTAAAAAAATTCTTTTTTGCGCTCAAAAAAATATACACTTAGTGCATTTATATCCCTAAACTTAATGTATTGATTCACTTTTGTTCATGAAACTAACCATACACTTCATTGTGTGACGTTTTAAGGGCTATAGGATATTACCTTTGACCGTAGCTTTGAGAGTTCTGAACTCATAAAACTTAACTGGAACTTACTTCTGAAAAAAGGTGAATACTCACTGGCAGTTTTATTTTCAATTCACTATCCAAGGCGAGCTCAGCTGACGTTGATCATTAACACACTACCATGAACTATGAAAGTAAACAAACTAAACTTTGTAATTACTAACAAATTGTACGGTACCGTACTTCGGTTAATTCTAATAAATAAACTTATATTAATCTTGGAATTTTCCTGGCTTCCAACGTATAAAGAAACAAGGTTTCTCAGGTTAAAAATAGACCACCCATCCCGTCCCATGGGAGTTGTTAAAGCCAACTAAGAGATTGTTTCGGAGCATGCAGAGGTTGGCCACTTAGTACAATGCTCCGGTGCAGGAATAATACAAGCATGTACCTATTGTATGTACCACCCACAATCCCTTTGCTAAACAAGGGATTTTTACCGGTAATTGGAGAGCCTATAAGTACTGATAAGCGAAAGACGTCGTATTATATCATAAATTATTTCAATTTTGTTTAGTACTCCCAGAAAAGAAGCACCACTTGAAAATAAAAATGATAAACACGAATAATGAGCAATAAAACTGACGATTTCAACTCTCGACACGCTAATGGCTTCCTTCTTGTTCATAATAATAAGAAAAAATAAAAATAAAACGCTCCGCTGAATTGAAATTCTAATGTCTCTTGAATAATTGAAAACGTTTGGGTACCCACTGAAGTTTTTCCTTAAATATTTGAAAAAACAAAAATACATCTAATCTGTCGCTTGTTTCGTACACAGAAACTCATTTCGCCATTTTTTCAATTTATTTTGTTTGAGTATTGCCCACGAGCAGAAATTACTTTCCTAGTAAGGTTGATCGCGTGTAAATACCACCTACTATAGAAGTGTAACGTTCAAGCAATTTCCCTAATTTTCATTTTATTTGTAATTTAAACCTGGAAATAGGCTTCAAGTAATTACTGAAACTACGAGTAAGTACCCAGAATTTGGATTGCTCATCAACCCGTGTAGAAAGTTGCTATTTTTATAACATTCATAAATTATGAAGGTGCGTTGAATACATTATTTAGGATATATGAATGAGTCCAGAGCTCTGCCAGTGCTCGTAGATTAATTAGCGAGTATCGTAAAGAGTCGTCAGGTTTAAAGATGGCAGTGGTATGAAAAAGTTTCAGCACTGTTTGAGAAGCTTTTTGTGGCGGAGCGCGAACGATTACGAGAGGGCGTCACACTAACGTGATGCACTGCGTTTCCCGTTTTTAGAAGCGATTTTGCATGCAACTGAAATTCAATATAGACACATGAAGGCATGTCTATACCAATTTACCTTGATGGTATGTCGTGATGCACTCGCGTATTGAAGTTTGATGAATCAATCAAGGAATAAGATAGTTTTTTTTAAATAACTGCTGCTATAAGAAGCGCAATTGAAATTAACAGTCAGCGAAGTAGATAAGTGACTACAGCCCAGCAGAGTAGTCGGTTGTCTTGCTGTCATGCGAACATTTTCACTGGCACTTTCTCATATTATAGTTCGTGCCAAGTCGAGGGCAGAAACAAAACAATCCACATAAGTTGGTATATTTTAACAATGCACTTTAGGTACTCGCTTATCCGTTACGAGCCCCGCAGTATACCCTCAGTTTACTTTTACAACTTGCGCTGAGATAAGCTACCGACATACTTCATGTTGAATTTTATATAGGTACTTACCCATATGCCATCACAAATACCGCATCGTTTACAAAACTTCAGTAAATAATACGAATAAACCTCTGATTTGATGGCTAGAATTAAACATTTCAAACTTCTAATTGACATAGTAGGTATTCAAGTTCTATAATATCTAAAATTCATCTATGTATGTAAATATCTATTTTCATTAAGTAAGCAAACAAGTACAGAGTTCTAAACAGTTACTATGCATATAACGAGCAAGTTTAATAAAGTTCCCAACTATTCGACACATAAGGTGTAGGTAAGGTTAATTCTACGACGTACCTACTTGGGCCATTGTGTTTTAATCTAATTTATAAGGAGAGGATTTATGAGGCCGTAGAGAAGGGCAAATAGCCTCACGCAACGTGTCTGTGGCGGTTCTATTGGATACGTGAGCGTGATACATCGAACAGCTCTCCGCAACACGTACGCCGGCGATTTATCTCGGCGACTCTTTGACAAAACCCGCCCGAGGCCCCCGCCCTCACCTCACTTGTCTACACACAATAAAATAAATAAAACAAATCTCTACCGCGTCGCTCTACAACACCGATTACTTAAACGGCAAAACCTATTTACTCAACCTCAATATTTGTTACATTATTTACTAAATTCAACTATAATTAGCCTTGCAAAGACTTTTCATTTTTATTTTGTAGCGGAAATGAAAAATATTAATGACACAAATTTTAGGCTGAAGCCAGCGAGTCGAGCCCGGGCGTACTCAGACCAAATGAAATGTTGATTTTATGACGCACGTTTTACGTTCTACTGACGGCAGATGAAACAAAATACACGTTCATTAGCGCAGACCGGGAAATTATATTACAGTTGGTACTTGATTATGAAATCACCGGCCCCACACAGCCAGTTCAAGCACCTACTCTCAGGTGTACATACTTCACTCTACTCTGCAATTAGTGCATTTGGTCTCGGCGCCACGGTTAAACTTTATCTTTTCAACCCTTTTACAACTCCTCAAAGAACCTACTGTGATGAACAAACCTCGACATTTTATTAAAGAAAAGTCTTAACAAGAGTGAGCAGTCGTATAAAAGCATTTGAAGGCGTAGATTTAATTAAAATAATGGATTCTTTCAGGCTCCGTGAGTCTACAAGCTACAAGGTTACATGTCGTCGGTTCGTAAGAGTTCATATTTTGAGCGAGTTTGTAAGTAGCGGATGACATTAGTGCCGAGACTGGCGACATGAAACAGAATCCACGCGATGCATGCCGACTTAATCCCAGGTAATGGGACGTAATAAAATGTAAGAGGCTAAGGGTAACGACAGACGTGCGCGCGTGACCTGTTATCTTTACCTTTTGGACTACTTAGGAGAACACAAAATCAGATTTTGTTGCTTACGAGCGGAATCCCTTATGGACGTAGTTCGAGCATTGAATTAGACATAATTTACAGAGATCCGTCTGGGAGTCGTTTGTCGGGTATGATGAGTTTTATGAAGGTAATCGATTGGACGCTTTCTCTCGAGTCATCACGTGTGAATTTTCTAACTTTTTCTTTATGACGTCGGGTTTTGACAAATTAACACGTCACCGAAGAGATACGGCGCGCGTCCCGGGCTCACCCATCAATATCGACACGGCCACCATTACTCAATATCACTCAAGTGGAACTGCCCAATTTACAGCTACATTTAACTGATTTGATTGAATCCACCGAAAGTTATCACCTCGGAACGCTTTCAGGCTCACATTTGGTCAAGTAGATGTGAATACATTATATGCTAGGTATCTATAAATTGGATGTGTTGGGGTTATAGCTGTTTATAATGCAAGTAGCGTCCAAGCAATGTCAATGGTACGTGTTGTTATACTAGTGCAAACATACGTGAACTAATTGCAGTAGGTTATTCCCAAAGGCCAGAATAACTTGTATCGTATTTCAAACCAGATACAATATAAACGGATTATGAGTAGCGTAATATAATCGCCATTCAGGGAGTCAAGAGTTTCATTGAACTACTGCAAAGAAAACGGGACATAGCCTGTCATTACTAAATAATACACAACATTTGGTGTCAGTGTTCAGTATTCTCAAAGCCAACATGCGGTTAGTTCTTTTTAGAAAGGTCTTCTTCAAAACGGATAGGAATCGTTCCCCTTCTTTCCGTTCACGTATTCCGCTCTTGACCCTGAAAACATTGGGCTTAACCTTCCTCAACGAATATTGCTTCGTGCCGCGAAAAGTTTATAAGATACTTTAGGGATTTTATATTGGCTTGCTTAAGATAAACAAAACTGTATATTGTGAATCTCTCTAAAGAATTCACCATAATATTTAAACCCCGTGTTTATTGTAACAATGAAACCTTTCAAGAGGTTATGCAATTATGAATGTCTTTCTGAGCACTGACGTATATCAGCATACTGTGGTCCATTTGGACATACTATATCTACTACAATTTTAGTTATTTCAAAGAAATATCACACTTGTGAATAAGGTGGGTATGAATAACTTATAACAGATATGAATCTCTGCCATTCGTGACTAAAATCCCTGACTCCCACGTCTGAAATATGAGACGTTTTCGTTAAACCAGCACTCATGACCGAACCGAGATCATACTCAACTTATAAATGTAGCGGAATCTCACACAATTGTTGGCCTGTTCTTATTTAATTTCCGCTTGCTGTTTGTTGTACGTTTTTCATTTGTTTTGTAGTGGCGGCCGTCGAAAAGTTAAACATAGCGGTATGTTAGGTGGGTTCTGTATGAGACGACGCGACTTTGATGTATCGTGGAGCGTCGCTAGTCGGACCCTGAATATTTACGAGAGGCGAAGGCCCAGGCTCCCGTCGCCTCGCGCGCCGGGAACCGTGTCACATTATTCATGAACTATATTTTATGTTACATCTGCCAAAATACACTCATCGAGCGTCGCATAAGATGAATGCTTCAGCACCTTTAGCTTGCTAGATATTGGTACAATATTTTCATTTTGTTGAATACGTGCTAAACATTTTTGTAATGTAGATGATATTTTTATTTGTAGCTTTCTTATTTCCGTTTGTGTCGACAAGGGCCATGACGGAATTGCCTTTTTAAAGATTTATAGTCGTTCCAGCCACTATGAACACGCACAACATGGATTAGATAATGACAACTGCCTTTTAGTGCTGATAACATCGAAATCAAACCTAATTTTAAAATAGGTAGGTATACCTACAGAGTGAAATTTTATTCATTTAAATCTTCTTAAAGGGTCATTGTACTCATCATTATGAACAACTTTCACAATGGGACCAACGCTTACCAAACCATAGTGAAAGTTGTTCATAATGATGAGTACAATGACCCCTTAAGAGGATTAAAACAAATAAAATTTCACTCTGTATACCACGACAAGTATTTCTAGGTACTTTTAATAAGTAGATCAATCTTTAAAATAGCCGTCAACACAAGCTCAAAAAACTCAAAATTGGATATAAAGAAAATATTTTCGATTTTTAGCCAAATCCATACGTAAAATTCGTAAAAGAATTCCAAAGAGAATATTTTATTATACAACCTTACAACTACGTGATGCCTGTAATGAATGAAGCCATGCTAGCCAAAATATTTTATAATGTCTTTAATTTAAAGATCTTTGTAACATTGTTTATTCTGACGAATATTTTTTTATGTTCAACAACGTGAAAGCGTCCCAAATTACCTTAGAATATCTTTTATTTATCGTTGATTATTGACTTCCTGACTGAACATTTCATTCCAGTTAACGAAGCAAAGAGCTATTTTATTGTAAACGCTTTGTTTACGAATGGCACCGAAAACAACAAAGTCAACAGTTATTTGGGCAATAAATATCTTTATTTTGAATTCGAACGTGCGTAAAGAATAACGGAACAATACCAGAATTAGGTGTAACTCACCGTTATTACAGGCATTCGGCAACCGACCTAATTTTTTACGCAAAGTGCCTCCAGCTGTATTCAATATTTATATTTGCAAATTTTTTGCAGAGTCGCGAAAATTTCCACCTAATATTCGATTATTTTGGTTGAAATAACCGAACACCTGGGAGTAATTATTATTATGAACGATAAGTGTTCTGAAACATAAATGAACAGTAAACAATGGCCGTTACGGACTGCGTATAATGATGTGCCTAAAACTAAGTAGTTCAAAGAAAAACATTCAGGCAAAGTAATTGACCGTCTCGTCGTATTAAATTATATTTTTATTCAAAGAAACGAAAAACGTAGAGAAATAAACGAAGAGGTAAATTACGGGCACCGCAATAATTTCTCTTGTGGACATTTTGTTTTCCTTTATTGGTCATATTTATCAGTGCGAACGCCCGCAGTGGCAAATAAATCGCTTGCTCATTTCAAGTGAACCTCTTATTTCTTAGACGGGCGCACTGAACGAGGATGGGGACGATTAAACTATTTGATTTTGTTCCTCGCGATTTTTATGTATTCTTCGCACGCTGAGCAAAGGTTGGCAGATGTCCGACATGCACCTTCTTTCCGGTATTTAGCTGCGATGGTTATTTACCCGGATAAAAAGAATAAATAAAAAGTCAAGGGAAAAAAGGAAGGAATTGGACCCAAAAATATTTAAAAAAAAGTCCAGTTTGTTCACGGAATGTTTATAAAAATAGCTACTATATAAAATATTTTTCGTTTGAACTGGACTCGCGTAGGTACTCTAGTAAAAACAGCGAACGAAAATATTCGCCGAAATGTGAACATGAAATATTAACTATATAAATAACTATTTTATCTTCCTAGCATTTTTATGCACCTACTGGCAGTTTTCCGGTGCGATGTCCGCTACGTAAACTTAATTGGCAACCCGTACAGAAAAGAGAAGAATCAACTTTGTTCGAAGCTGCCGCATCTAGCTTCTTAATGACTCATGAATCTAGATACTTGCACGACTAGCTGTGTCCCATTTAAACGCTTAGACGAGAATTTAATAGTAAGAGTCTCGTGTGCCTGCCTTTAAACTAAATTTTCTAAATACCTAACTTTGATTGTTAGCAATTGCGCTCCTCTCGACCGTCGTGAAAAAATTAACTTAGTATAATAATTGTTTAGCCTATAACATACTGACCGGTATTTATGCCTAAGACCGACGACGGTTCGTGATTATAAATTCGATTGTCAACATAATGTAGGTATACACGATCAAGGATGGCCCTGTCCGGCTAATTGAAAACTGGTGCTTGCCTTCACAGTGGCATGAAAGCTAATAACAGGAGCAGCCTTGCGCTGTATCATTCACAAACCAAACATGCGGTTGCTCACTGCGCTGTTTTGCCGTAGAACATTCCCATTATATTAACCATTACCTCGTACTCCTTTTGGTTCTTATGACTCGTGTCAGGAATTTGGCTCTGATCTGCAAAGAATTGCGTAGAATCTTTTCGCGTATTTAAATCACGATGAAAGAATCTTTCATTTTACCATTCTGCCCACCGACCGCCTACGCAATACCTTCAATACGAGAAAAAGTAGTATTAATACCGTTCTAAGAAAAATACAAACATAGAAAATAAAGAAATAGTGATTTTTTCTGTTACTTGAGACACTAGTTGAGTAACTAGAATTTCTGGTTAACTGTTCAAAAAAAAATAGGGTTCGTGAACATTATCTAGAGCACCCACCTAGGCATGTTTGAACTAAGCAAGTTTTGCAATGTAGGTACCCACGTCGTGCCCACACGAAACATACCTACATAGATCGAGCCAGATTATGGGTTTACTTACCGATGTCTTAATTTTTTTCACTAGATATATGTATAAAGATTGTTTCAAACTCCATTAGCCGCGTATCTCGATGCTATTGCGATTATCCTAGTGACTTATGGACTTTTCAGTACCATATTGCAATACCGCCTTTTGACAAAAGTTTCGGAAAACTCACTTTCACTTTTACGATATGTTTTTATCTAGTACAGACTTCTTCTTTGTCAACAAAATAGGTAGGCATTCCAAAAAATGCCTAGATCAAAAGTTATATTCTAGAGTAAAGTACAACCTTCGTTCTTTATATTTCCTAATAAAAGTCTCAAGACTACATTCTCGTTCGATCCGAGATCGAATTATGAGTTAAATCGCGGCGCGATGAACGCTGCTCCGGTAAATGGGGAATATAAATTTGTCTTCAAGAAATTCTCTTCCTGATGACGGTAATACGTTTTCGGGGAAATTACAAAACGCTTCAGTTCTTTGTTTATTTTTGATGTGTGATTAATTTGTCTGAAATAATAATGTATTGGAAATACTTAATGAAAGGCTTTGATAACCGTTTTGTCATCATTATCAACCTCAATAATAAAACGACGCTGCATGAGCTAATGGGGTAGAGTCTACGAAAACAGCCCTTCTGAAGATTGCAGAAAAAAAAAACAAACAATTCCCGATACAACCAAGTGATTTTTCTCTTTCTGCTGGCATCGTTAGTCGGTATCTGTAGTTTGAAGAGTGTATATTCGTAACTCTTTCATCTTCAGACAAAGGGTGACGTATAATGAGCTTATTGTAACATTATGCCCTGGATCTACAAACATCTATTTGTCAGGATTTCTAACTAAAACAGCAAAACCTAACAATGCCTACAGCCGCGAGCTAGGACTAATAAGTAAAATAACTATGAAACTAATTAGAGAATCAAAGAAACTTTTTCACAGACGACAGAAAATGTTAAGAACTTGCTTTTGAATGGAAATGCCTGTTAAAAACAAAATTTTCTTTCAGCTAATTAGCTTAACAATGTTAGAACACAATTCATAAACTGACAGAAATATTTCTCAGACGTCAAGATTGTAGGTATATTTGAACCAGTGATTTGAGCACAAAGAAAAAACACTAAGGGCCGACTTTTCAATCGTTAGATAACATAGAGAGAGATTTTCATTTCATTAAGAGAGGAATAAATATGACGGTTTGACAAAATTTGTATCGAAAATTATTATTATAACAAACCGCCATTTTTATTCCTCAAATAAAAGTTAAAAGACGCACTTCGGCTAAGCGTTATTCCGGTCACCGTCGCACAACTTCAAACTACAAGTGCAAGATAAAGGTGTGTGCTAAGTGACGTTTATGGATTTCATTTCCCAAAAATCATCATACGCTTTCCCAGTCTAAACAGGCTTATTCTACAAATACTTACCGCTTCGAAATTCGAACGATGCGATGGTGACTGAAACTTAGAACTGAGTTCGCATTCGATTTATACTCGGTAATATGAGTGAAGTTCGAAATAAAAATTACGGAGAAGCACTATGGATGATGGTAGCAGTGTGTGTGTTATTGTTATGTGTTGTTATTGCAACAAAGCTTGCGTATCCAGGTCTCTCGGGTTCAGCCAATAGTTTATCTTCTTTTGAAGCGCGCTAAGTCCAGCTGTGAATTTTTATAATCAGTCATAATTATGTACAGACAAGGAAATTAATTGTAAAGCAAATTGACACCCTACGTCAATTTTTCGTGTTATTGGCCATTTCACACAGCCACCCCCCATTGCCCAGTTTTGATTTGAATACCCGGATAACAAAAGTTCGTAACAATTTGCTTAACAATTAATTTCCCTGACGTTACCTAAGCAAAACTGTCTAAAACCATGAATTTACTGTTCACCACTACCTACATTTTTTTAAACGATCTGTAGAATAAATGTTAATATTGAGTATTCTAAGGACGTATTGTTACCAACTGAGGGAATTCCCTCGACGTCATGACTAGATTCATTCATAATTAATTTCATGATTTGTACTACCCGCATACGTAGGCAGACAATATAAGCTTGTAATTGATTACGGAAGCTGCAATGTTGTTGGATGATACAACATACGTAGCTCTATTGGTAGCTGTTTGGCTGTTTTGTACGAATCATTTTGCTGTTTTCGTCGTCATTGCGCAGAAATTAATGGCACGCCTTCGATTTGAATAATAGTTTATTCACATTTACACGCCATAGTATGTGGTAAACGTGTACATTTGTATTCTTGTAGGTACGTGTACACGTTTGAGCGAATAAATATATCTTATTATATATCATACATCCAAAGCTGGCACAGGTTTCAATATGATAGTCGATAGATAGAAATAGTAAACATGTGTGTGTTTATCAACGTCTATTGTATTTTATAATGGATTTCCGCAAAGTCACGCCTGAATCAATTAACTAACATGTGAAGTTAATAACTACATGACATGTTCCATAATTAATACCTACATAGTTGCACCTATGATGATAGTATTCACTCAGGCAGTCTTACAAGCTTTAATAACACACGACGTGTATTCCTTTGGCACAACACATTGTTAACAGTACTGTTCTACAGACTTTATTTTATTCGGGAAACTCACAGCTAGCTTATACAGTGTTTTTAAACAATATGTACAAAAAATTAAAGTAATAAAAACTAAAAAGGTATAAACAAGACACCACAGACAGACAAATTAAAAATCCGGAGTCACACGTAATCTGTTCGATTTATGCCCTAACACGTGTGATTTCGGATTTTTAATTTGTCTGTCTGTGGTGTCTTGTTTATACCTTTTTAGTCGTAGTTGGGTTTTAGTTTTTATTACTTTAATTTTTTTTAAATTCTTTTGTGGTTATAATATTTATATTTTTGAAATGTGCTCATTAAGCCCTTTCATTTGATACCCAACATGGTACGATTAAACAATTTTTTTTTTTTAGTTCCTGACTTTATGCCCTCTAGAGGGCGCCATTTTTAGCCTATAACCAGCGGACGATCAAGACGCTTCTAACGGTACCTCATTTGTCAAATTGTGATGAGTCGTTTAGAAGATATGAGGGAACAGATGAACACGCATACATACATACATACATACATACAAATACATACATACATACATACCGGCCAAAATCATAACCCTCCTTTTTCTTCGCCGTAGTCGGGAAAAAATTGAAGGCCATTTACAAGTTTCCACGGATAAACACTGAATATAAAATGGAAAAAGAAGGTCGGTACAAAATACCTATTAAACATAAATTAGGAAATTAGTACACGATATAACTAATACAAACTAAAAATCATCTGCTAACAATTACTTTTCCGTAAAAAAAGTAATTGTTAGCAAAGTTTATACATAAAGGTTCCAACTAAAAATAAATTATAAGAATAAAAGAAAGACATAAATCGTATCAGGCGCTTATCTTTCACAAGTTGTAGGAATCAAGCGAAACGGGTTAGTATATGCTCCTTGGCAGTGAGCCAGCGAGCCAGCTTTACTTAAGCACTATTGTGGTTTTTATGTGCCTTTAAACGATTCTATCGCAACTATTTTTTACACCCAAGAACAAAGTTTGATGTTACGTATCGTCCTAGTTCAATAGCTAAAATTAGAATCTAGGTAAACCCTAGCAATTTACTTTAGAAAATATCTGGGCTGTATTGTTATGACATTTAGACAGTTGAAGTCAACAAAAGAGTTATATATAATTAAATTTTAACTACTTTTAAACGTATTCTGTGCGTGTACCTACTCAGTTGTTAATATTTGAAATCCCTCGTCTAAAGATTTACATTTCTGAACTGCATATCGAGCTCTTTCGCTGACTGTGCATCCCACCTTATTCTACACATCCTATTTTCAATATAGCGGAGAGACATTTTACTGCTGTCCCCAAAATCTAAGTCGCTCTATACAAATTTCTTTAATACGTTTATGAGGTCCCTTTTAACAAAGGTAAGATACCTAGTTCCCAGAAGAACACTGAAGGTCTAACTCAAGTTCACAAGTAGCCGACTCGAATTTCGTAACACGAAAAAGTTTGTGTAACAACAGTGTGCGCCGGCGGTCTTCCCCGAGGACGCAGCCACAACAAATTACTGGCAAACAACTTCGAAATAAATTAACTCTCAACTTTCAAGCGTTTTACTTTCTTTTTGTTAGACGAAAAACAATTTCCTTTGTGTTTTGTTTACGTTGTAACGTTCTTTGGTCTGGAAACCGTTCGGTGAAAAATAAACATATTTTTATGTATCGGTAGCTGATATTAAAGGATCTAAAAGTATTTTTATTCAACCCACTTACTAGTCTAAGTGTAAAAAATATTCGATGTAAGATTTATCCTTTATACCTACGGGTTCTCCCGGAAAAAGTAAAATTTTTGCAGCCATTTTTATCTGAGGATCAAAAATTTTTTTGGATCCTTTGGATCATCTAATAAAAACATAACTGTCAGAAATTTCAATATCTATGTAATTTATTAATCTCGTTTTAAAAACAGCAAAGCAAAACTTTATCAAAGTCTCATAATTGGTGCAAAAATTATAAAGGTCAGCTTGAATTCTGCGAAATTTTATCTGAAAATACATCTCACTACAAGCTCATGCTCACGAGCCTGCCAGATACAAACGAACGAAGGGTCGGACAGAGAGACGGATGGACATGAAATTATAGGGATGCCCACTGGCTACGAAACCAAAAAACATACATACGCTCATGAAAGGGTTGCTCAGATAACTTCCTTACGTCATCGTCAAAAAGACAAATGTGTATGGTTCGTTTCAACCCTAGTTGTGAAAGTTGCGAGGTCGTCGAGTGCGCGTAAGGTTCCGCATAAATTGCTTTTAATTTCCCGCTTTGTCCATAATACATGATTCCACGTTAATGAGTCAGGATCGTTAATATTCAAGGTCCGCTGTGTAATCATTCGTCTGTGCCGCCGACTGGTAAAACAGACTCACTTATTTATATTTACAGTAAACTTGAGCCTGATATTGTTGTTTTCACAAGAAATTTTGAATTTGTTTATCCAATTTTGACTCATTTCGTAACATTTTGCTGTCAAACAATATGGTTAAGATACAGTAAATTAGATTCCGCCTTTGATTTTATGGAGCAAATTAATTTTGGGCTGCTTATTAGCCCCGGCAAGACGTCTACATAATGTTTAATAGAAGTTAACAAGCATGTTCGTATCATGCTGACATGTGAAACAAAATTTCGTATTTCTTGATCATAAAGTGTTGTGCATGGATACGGTGATCTAAAACGAGGGTATCACTACATATTCAGTTTACAAAGGTCTCTCGAATTGCGAGATTTATATGGACTATTAATTTTTGTTGAATAATTGAGAATAATTTAGCAACTTAAATTGCCTGTGTTTATATTTATGAGAATCTGGAACAGATAGAAGGTAAGTAATAAATGTAAGCACCGTTCATATATTATTGAAATTAACGGTAACTAAACAGACAGTGAATGGAAAATAGGTAACGTACATAATTTTTGGTGGTGAACATTAGAAAAACTTGAAGTAAAGTAGAAAAATATTATTGGGCTATATTTTAGTTAAACAATGTTCTTTCAGCAAACTTTCCAAATGAACACCGGCGTTAAGTTTACAAAAACAATTGCCCATCGACAGCCCGTTAAGATGGCCATTTGGTGTTCCACGACAATACAGATGGACACATAAATTGTGGTACAATTTCCCTTTATTCTGGGAAATTAGACATTCAAAACTCAATTCTCGGCCAAGAGCCCAATTTTGAATGCAATTTACGGCTAATTAGACTCTTAAGTACAGAGGCCGGTGGCGCGAGACGCGAGGCTGGAGTCGCGGAGGAAGTTTGCAATGGTCGCGTTAATGCGCGCGAGGCGACGAGGCGCCAGCGCGCCCCCTAATGTGCAATAACTAGCACTGTTTTGTTTCTGTCGCCAACTTAACATTCTCCTCGCTGACTCACTACTTGTCTTAGCTTGGCCGAGCTGAGACCCCGAGTTAAATGTAGCGTGGGAGAGCCTTTTTGTTGAGCTATCATATTGTTGATACAGCATTTGCAAAACGGTCGCATTTCTGGGTATGGTTTTGCTTACCAATTTGGTGAAAACAAACCAATCACATCAATAAAGTACAATAACACAATTACTTGGAAAGGATATAGCTAAAATGCTTCGGAAAACTCAGGCCTTTGAGATTGTTTTAACAATTTCTAAACACTCTCTTTACTTATTCAAATATCCGCAATGATCAAAACTGAAAGTAATATTTTCGCGAAATATTTGGTGAAATTATTTCTTCCCTCAAAATTTGCCTTACATTCACGCTAAAAGCATTCCAGAGCTTCTTAATCAACGATCTACGAATATTAATTTAATTAGTTAAAAGTTTTTATAACTTTTAGGTGGAAACGAAAAAAGCTTCCGTGCGGGCGCCGACGTAAAGGAAACTTCAGCTTTTGAATTCGGACAAACAACATTTATTTATCTTGCCTACTTTGCAAATCAATTAAGTGAATGAATAGGGTACATTTTTCGTAATTTTTTACCTTTTCTTGTTACTAAGTGTTATAGTGATTCATTATAGCTAAATATTTTCCTTACCCTATAGTTCGAGACTTTAACTTTTACCATCTATACCATATCCTATCAATACGAGAAAGGTGTGGTAGGTCACCATAGCGTCGAGCACTACTTTCTACACCTGGCAAGGTAATTTCTTGTACGTTATCGTGTTCTTTGCAAAATATGAGTATAAATTGTGTAATGACTAATGTATATTCATGACGTAGCGAAGCGGCGCGGCGCGGCGGGCGGCGAGGCGGTGAGGCGGCGAGCGCCTCAGAAGCAAGATGTATTACAGGCGTGCAGCATCGCAGACTCGGCATCCCGTAACAAATGTATGTACCCACCATCCATGCTTCCTCTCTGATACATGACACGCCGCCACGTCAATTATTTAAGCACAAATAGCGGACCGCCCTCAGATAATCGCGCGTTTTGAATTAACAATGTGAGGAATAATTGAAGCATTTCGTTAAGATTCCGGATGAGTGATTTTTGTTTATGTTTTGGAATTAAATCCGTTGAATACGAAGGGGTTTTATCACAACATACGTACCTATGTATATGCTCAGACAGCTATTTGATCACTTGAATTTACAGAATGATTAAATTAAATTGTTTACAACCAGGACATACTTTGTATATTGTCTAAGTAGGTACAAATCTAAATATTTTCTATAAAATACTTCGAAGAATTTTTTGTTTATCGACTTCAAGAGCAGTCCAATGTCCTAAAGTTTGATAATCGATCTTGCTGATCTACGTTAAAGTGCATTCTCTATTTTCACCAGAGCTCGGTCGCCCAGGTACTTAATAGTAAAACAGCATTGCAGCTGTTGCGGCTTTAAGTATTTAAGAAACTGCTATCTTAATCCTGCCAGCCTATATTTGGGGGAACAGTCCGATACTTTAATAGTATAGGATAGTTCATACTAATTCCATGTAAGTATAGTACATACTAATTCCATGCTTTTTTTTTGGAGGCTTTGAAATCATCAAATGTCTTCTCCCGCTCTGGGCGGAGTGGAAGAGCGTGTCAGACTTTTACTGACTAAAACCCACCCGTGTTCCTTCGGTTGCCAGTTGCCAAGGTCTCGGTATACCTTTTGGACTTTCCCGCAACACTAATTCCATGCTGCCATGTCATTATTCTAAGGTAGCCATCTTGATCTAAACTTTGGGCGACCGAGCTCTGCTCTGCTCTGTTAGAGACAACATTTTTTTCCAGATTGAGACGTAGCTAGATCGCTTTTCGCCCCTGTAAACCCCTATAATGCAACCCTCATTGAAATCGTTAGAGCCACTTTCGCGACCGTGGCCCCAAATTATATAAATATATTATAAACTGCTCATTTAATAGTAAAGGATAAGTACCTAATTTTCATGACCTTGGTACTTGCACTACAATGACAGCTATAAACATTAAATAAAACAATCTTTGGGAAAACCATATTATTATTATTATACCACAATAATGGAATCGACCGAATAGAAAAAGTTTTTTATACTTGTGTTCAACCATTTAATAAAACACGCACGAGACAAAACACTATACAGAAAATATACAGAATTATTTGATTTGGACTCAATTCTGATAACAACGTTTATAAATATTTAAGTAGACAATTTATTATAATGCTTTCGTTGATGTTAATAATTGATAAAATAATTTCAATGCATTATTAATACATTATTCCGGCTACCATTTTTATAAAAGCGCTGTGATTTTTGTTCCAAAACTCATTTTCATTTGTCTGAAACATTTATTTGTGTTAACCCGTTCTTAAAGTTAAAACCTATACTTGGTTCGCTTATTCAACCCTAAAATTAGTTCTCCCAAGACGAGCTTTAGCTAAACGTCTAACGTCGTAATCCACCATATTTCATCATAACGTTTAGGCCCAGTTTTAAGAGAAGGATTTAAAAACAAATGCGTATGTGTAAGGCTGCGTAATCTTGGATAAGGAGCGAATGTCATTCTCATGTAGGGATCGAAGAAAAACGTATAGATTCGTTCCTTATCCCCCGCGCGATAGACAGCCCCGTATGGCATCCACGCAGCCTTTGAAATCACGTTGATATGTGCGATGCGGGAGGTCGGCGGTTAATAATTCTTTCGATTATAATTTGACAAGGCCTTGTTCGTGAATATCCGTTTATTCTTTGTTTGAAATGTGGTATTAGTGTTTTTTTATTCTTATCTATAAATCTGATTGCATATTGCGAAAAATATGTTTAACTTGCATATTGCGAAAAATATGTTTAAACTATAGTATATTTTCATACCTCTTTTCGAAAATTTCTCTCGGACTAAACGGAGAGATAATCCACGTATAAATATTTAAGCAATCTAAAACAACGACTCGTAGATTAAAAAGTTACGCTGCGATAATCTCCCCACTAAAAACTTTTGCTGTAAACTCCTAAAAAATTCCCCAACATCTAAAACTCTGTAACAATAAAACTACAAAAACATTAAAGATTTAGTGGCCCGATACTCACAACTCCAGTTTACGAAAAAAGTTTAAAACCCCAACAGAAAGTTTTCGCCTTAAACGACAACGGACTCACTATCATTGTTACAAACTGGAAAGTCGCATTATCTGATAAGTGCGAACCTCCTTTTTCTGGAAACTTCCGAGTTATCTCGGTCAAGTTAAGGTTTAGTTGGAGATTACGTCGTTTCCGCTAATTCATCTGAGATTCAACCCGTTTTCAAGCAATTTGCTCCTCCTTTAATTTGTTGATGGACGTGTTTTAAATTTAATGCCATTAAATTGACGTAATTTACTTTTGATTGGATTTTGTGACTATTGCTTTGTATTGTTACATTGATATCTACTACGCATGGTTGTAAAAGGCAGAATTCATGTTCTAAACAGAACAGGAGAACTAATTTACTTCTTCTTCTCTAATTTACTTCTATCAAACCCTTTAACGTTGAACATAATTATAGGCGGAGATCATTTGAAAAACATTAAATAGTGTAATAATATTGAGTAAGATAAAGCAATGATCTTATACTGGCAATAGTATTTTCGTAATATGCTGAACTGGGGTGTGATTCTGTAAGACCTCATTCTAAACTTCGAATCTGAATCCGCTGTGAGTTTCTCGATTGGTATTCTAAAAACTCGGTTGATACACAAGCGCTACCCTTGCGAGCGTGTCAGTGAGTTGAACTAAATTGACCGTGAGATTTTGACAGATAAAGTATGAGATGACGTAAGAAGTGCCATTCAGTAAGGTAATTCCCCCGTCACTTCGACGCTCACTTCGCACTCGATATCCGATTCAAAATTCGAAGTGAGAGTGAACAGCGATGTGAGATGCGAGTTGTTGTTTGAATTTTACAGAATCGACGTAAGTACTGGATTCTGATCTGGACATCAGATTGCTTCCCATTATATTATCAACTATGTTTCTAGTAAAGAAACAATGTAAAACACGCTTGAACTTTATGTCTACGAAGATAGTTTATTAACACAAAGTTAGATTCAACTTCTCAATTTATGTTCTATTATGTAGAGTATAATACTAAAAAGACAGTGTCTTAGCCATCTCATGTTTTGAAAGACAATGTTACAGACAATGTGAATTTCGCAATGTTTGGGATACCAAATAAATACAGAAATATATTTCACACGAAATACATAAGCTACGTTAACCCCATTAAGTACATTTATACATGCGTGGAACTACAAACAATACACTGAAATCACATTATGTTATTCGCACTGTGATGTTACTGTCTACCCTCTTTTCAGCAAAGGTAATAACACCATTGACCCCATCCCCCAAAATATGACACCCACGGGAACAGAGGTGGAGTGGTTTACACCTTCCTGGAAATAAACACGAAACCTTCCTAAAAATAAAATATTTAGACACACAAAAGCTTCATTTTAATACCCGCTCCAACTTAATGCAGTTTATTTAGTTTCATTTCAGAAATAAAACTAAATAAACTGACTAATTCCTCTCATAAGTTTCCTTGCGCTAAGTTAGCTTAAATGTTGCGCAGCATCCGTCTAGCGTCTGTTTTATTAAACAATATTATTTAAGGAATAATTAGACTCTTTCATTCTATTATTACGGTTTGCAAACTTAGATGGAAAGCAGATGACTCGGTTGCTTTCTCATTATGTAAACTTCTAATATTTATTAAAGTTTTAAAAGCGGATTCATACAAATAACGAAAATTAGTAAAAAAAAAATAGTGAGTCTTACAGTGGTCGCATATGATGTGTAACATCTGACATCTCACCTCGGTAATAAGCAACATTAAACAGGCGCCGGCCTCGTCAAGGTCGTTTCTGACGACCAACACTAGAACCCCACGCGCTTGGTCAACTCAAATAGCGCGCGCTTCCCCGGCTTCCTGTTACTCACTTCCGTCGCTTTTCACAAAATCACTCCCATAGATTGCAGATGGGAGATTACCGTCTGAGTACTACTTAGTCTGTAGATTGTAGGAAAGCGAGAGGAAAGATGTTCATGTTACACATCAAAAAGCTTGTAACAAGTTTAAATACTATACTATATCCTACTATACTATACTATACTACTATACTATATCTATATAAATACCTACGTCAAAAAGGTAATTCCAATTTACTTACAACGAGCTTTATTTTCAGCAACACATATTTTATCGATCAGAAAGACAAGGCAAAATCTTTGTAAATGTCGCTTCTAGTAGCTTCAGACGAAAAGCGCTATTATATATAGTATAAGTCTCCTTTGAACAACATGCTTGTCGAGACTTGCCGTCAAAGTCAAGAAGCTCAAGGAAGATTTAATTCGGTAATTATTCTTCATCAATTTCTAGTACCTATTAACATTTAATTAATTTAATTTCCTTTTTGATTTAAAATTTCGGACAAAATCGCCGCTTTCAAGCCTGTTACACTTCAAATATTCCAGGTATATAATTACGCTATTTTTAGACACCACTGAGCGACGCTCAAACCTGAAGCTTCGCGCTAAATGAACCTTTAAATGGCACTTCAAAAATGAGTATGCAAAGTAGCATCGTGAATGTATTAAACCGTTTGGCTTTATGAAATCTACATTTCAGATACAAAATAGACCATTCAAATGCGTAGATCGAATTAAGGCGAGGTTATCCGGGCCTGTAGGCCTTTGAAACGCTACCTCCGCTTCCCCAAATGCAGCGCGACGTATTTATTACGATGCGCCGCCGACCATATCGCGGAAAATCCATACCACACTATAAAATACTTGCAGTTGATCAACTGAATTTGTTTTTCTTAGGTTCGATGTTTTTTCTTAGGTTAACATTTTATGGTACGGTACGTAGTGAACTAAAATTATTACTTAACATATCTTGTGTACCTAATGGGCGTTTTCACTTTATTATATAACGAAACCAATATTCGAAACCGATACAATTATTATCGGCCCGATAATATTGGTGGATATCGATGACCATCGCGACGCACCAAATGACCACAGTACTAGGTCGCGAAGTCGGCAGTGTGAAAAAGTATTCAAATGAAAGAACGCCAACTCGCACTTGACTATAATTTTATCGATAATAATAATTGTGATGACAATTAAACGTCATCATACTGCATACAAATAATCATATTTTCGAAAACAATATTATGAATTTAAACTGTAATATTAATTATGAGATATTTTTTCTGAGCTGTCGCAATTTCATACATAGTGTGTTCTTCTTTTATTTGTTTTTTGTAGAAAAAACGACGCGAATGCAGATTTTTTTTTTAATTATCTGAGTTTTTTTGTATTTCGTAGCACTCTGAACGAAACCCGATTAAGGCCGATTTACTATTTTTGTGTTAATTAAAAAAAAAGTGTTCAACTAAAAATCAAACCGTTAAATTCCCTATAAAATACGGAATATGGAATTTTTATATTATTTTGCACTGTAATTAGGAAATTAATTTTAATACAAGGATGTATCTATGACATATATTTTTACACTAAATTGCCTAACTAGACGAATTTAAAATTGATTCTAAAACAGGCAAATTCGGATAACCCCCCGTTAAATAGTGTGGCAGGAAGTGTCGCGGGCGGCCATAATCCGGCTTTTAAGTAAATAAAACGCCGGCCATGCTTTAGAGACTACCGCGACCTTCTAGCCTTTGAATACGTAATGAGCGGCCTTTTTGATCATTAAAATGATTGTTTATTTAATCAATCTTATTCAAAAATAATGGGTTTCTTGTGGTTCCTGAATTACTAAGAGAATAAAAATTGTAAATATTTGACAAAATAACAGACTTATATAGATAACTAGCTGCGCCCCGCGGTTTCACCCGCGTATGTCTCGATTCCGTGGGAATATCGGGATAAAAAGTATCTTATGTCCTATTCCAGGTCATGGTCTACCCTTGTGCCAAATTTCACCTTAATCCGTTCAGCCGTTTTAGCGTGAAAGCGTAACAAACAAATAAACAAACAAACTCACTTTTGCATTTATAATATTAGTTAGGATTAGGATATATATATATATATAAGTTATAAGTTAGGATAGTTAGGATTATTATTGACTTCCACGTTACGGGGCGCGGCGCGGCGCGGTTTCGAACACAAAACTAATATTTGTATGGTATAGATAATTCTTTATGAGATTAGTGTACCTACAGCTACGCACGCAGGGCTCGGGAGAACTTCTAGTATTGAGATAATTCGTGTAAAACAACGATCCTTTTATTGACTTTCCTCATTAGCGTTTGGCAACAATTTGAAGATTTCCAAACAATTTCTACATACATGGTTCTATACAGTTATACTAGAAAAACAATCACTTCAAGAATATAATTTCTACTTTAAAAGAAACTTTATTTCACAAGATTTATCAGTTTTAAAGTGATCGATCTAACTACGAAGCTAGCGTAGTCACTGCACACGAAACTCGTAGCACGTCTACGTCGTAGCTAACCGTGCTACGAGAAATACTACAACTCATTTAAAGTTACACCAACACAACCGACTGGTTTATTTTTTGTATAAATAACGTCGCGTGGTTCCCGGCTAAGAATATGTCTCCACTCCGCTTCCGGTAGATGTCGTAAAAGGCAACTAGGGGATTATGTGAAGAGGATGGATCGAGGAATCTTAAAGTATCCTAATATAATGTATCGTCAATCTGTTCCCTTAGTATGGTGTTGGTGATAACAGTAATATTGTCTATTGTTTGTATTGGAAAAAACTCAACAACAGACAAATAAAGCATGGTGTAGTGCGCTCATCTCAATTTAGTGAAAGCAGTGGATAAACTTTTCTTTGTCGCATGTCGGTGCGTTGTCATTCAACAATTAACATGTTAACTTCAAAATCGAATTGAACAATTATTTGTGTACCTAAACAAGGACAGGCTCTCAATTCTATTCAACATTAATGTGTGACACACAAACGTCGTAATTGGACAATTACTGTAAACCCGCGGTGGCATGTGTACCACTACATTTATACGAAATGCGGTAATTATCGTAGTCACGCAAACGACTAATTATTATATGTACACGCACAACGTTAGCAAAACCACTGTCATTCGCGCGCCATCTTGATTCCTGCTAATATTTTATGCCGTCAAGTGTAATAGGAACATTTTAAATTAGCCTTTGTCCAACTTTAGTTATATAGCCTCTGGGATTGAACAAAAATGTTAATTGTTGTTTTTTCTCTTAACGTTGTCGCTAAATGGCTGTTGTGGATTTTAAGCTCATTGATTATCGGGGCTTAAAGAATAAAAAGCAAAAGTTCCATCCATTGTACCCGTGCTAATGAGCGCGACAACTTCGTCTAAGTAAAAAGGATCCTGGAAACCGCTGGAGAGACACTGTTTGTACTTTATTCTACTACTGGACACACAGACAAAGACAAATTAAATCGTTGATGTAAATACTTCAGTTCGTTGATAGTTTTTTTTACATAGTTAAACCAGTTTCCTGTACATTATAAAGCTCTCCGCCTACTACATACTATATACCATGACCGTGCTATGAACCTATCAGGCACGGAAAGAAACATTAGAACGTATCAACAGCATAACATACCCGTGCGTGGTTTTAGTGACCGTGTGTAGAATCATCCGTGTATCATCCGCCTGTCATATCCGTACGGATCTCTCGGTTGCAGTAGTGCACCTCGCGTGAGGCAGACGCGTCAGAAAAAGCGCGTGAATATTTTTGTTGAGAAAATTATTTCCTATACATATAAGATGGCTATTAGAAAATTAATCGTTTATAACGGGGTTAGAACGCTCATCATACGTGGTCACAACCCGTATGCTCACCGCTTCGCCGCCAGCGCACATCGGTTTGTCAACGTCGCGACTCACGTGGCATGCACAGAGCGTATCACCGGCAAAATATTCTCGCCAACGATTGTTGACGCTCTGTGCGTGCCACGCGACTGTCTTGGTCGGTGACGGAATGGTCTAGTGAGCATAGTCTCATAATTTTCAATACAATGTTTTTTTCTTGACACGTTCCTAGCACGGTCATGTTGTATATTACGGTGTAGTGGGCAGATTACTTTAGGGCGGATTTTTTTAAAGATTAAAACAGTTCACTAGGCTGTAGGCATGGATGAATCAACGGTAAATTAAACCACCATTAATATAAATAGCTGTGCCCCGCGGTTTCACCCGCGTAGGTGTCGATCCCGTGTGAATATAGGGATAAAACGTATCCTATGCCCTATTCCAGGTCATGTCCGTGTGCTCATCCTCTCCTCTCTAGAGTAGGGAACGTAGCGGAGGCGCGGCGCCGTCGTCGAACGATTCGCGTATTGCATGTTTATAATCGTGATAACTTCGAAATTAAATGTCCGATGAATTAAAAAGTATTTTACTGCTACATAAATACCCAAAAAAAAGGTTATAGTGAGTCAATCTTAAAAGATAGACATATGCTACCGCGGACTTTTTTTTTGAAGTTTTATAGAGAAACAATTCCATCACATATGATATTTGCGTAACTTAAACCGTTTACGCAGCGCACGCAACGGAAGCTCTCAAAAAGGAATAATTCTTCCCGTTTTTGCAACATTTTTCATTTATGCTCCGCTCCTATTCGTTGTAGCGTGATGTTATATAGCCTACAACCTTCCTCGATAAATGGACTACCCAACACAAAAATATTTTTTTAATTACAACCATTAGTTCCTGAGGTTAGCGCGTTCAAACAAACAATCAAACAAACAAACTCTTCAGCTTAATATTATATAGTATAGAAGAAGAACATAGAAGATAGATAGATTTCACAGATAATTTATAACCACCCACCATTATTATTTATTCTTATTATAAGCCCGTGGTGTCCCGCTGCAGGGCGAAGTACCTAATGTCTTTTAATGTTTTCACCCCTATCGCCTGACAGCGATTTACATAGGTACTGTTAAAAGTTGGTCCAGATGGAAAGGTATCTTGAAACCCGAAAAGTACTTACTATTTCATTTTCGCTCAACTCGTAACTGGACACACGGTTGTGGCCGCGGGCGCGGCTAGTTACAAATGAAACGAGACCATCGTACAACGTTATGTAAGTTGGAACCTATTTCCATATGATTACGTTCCTCATTCTTCAAACCAGTAATACCTCTTTCGGCACACAATAAACGAATTTAAATCATATGAAAACAAGAGCTCGTTTGAAAATTATTAAGACGGTGTAAGCGCATATGTTATTTCTAGAAAGGAATTCAGAATTCAGAACTCCGGAAAGGAATTTTCGAACACAAAAATATTTATTTTGCTGTGCAATAATGAGAGAGGTAGCCAACGGAGATAGCTGTTAGGAACTCCTTGCTCACTGGAATTAAGCTGAGGATTGTCTTCCAACATTCCTATCTTAGTTTTTATTTTGTTCAGTATTATATCCCGCATAAGCTGTGAGATTAAAGTAAGGGAAATAGGTTGCAGTGGAGCTCTTTAGATCAGTAGCCAGAAAGGCTTAATAGCTTTTTGATATGGAACTCATATTAACTGACTGAGTGAAAGAGATTTTAAGGTTTTGCTTGGAAATAATATATTATCAAATCATGAATTTTAGATTATACAAAACGTCTTATAAAATATAATATATATATAATAATAGGCGTAAAACTAATAAGAAGTACCTAAGTGTACTTAAACTACCTACCTAGAAGCATCGCGTTTGAGATGTAACTATAGTTAAAGGTTGAAAGACGATAAAAATGTATCACATAGTACATGCACAGATTACATCTCCACTTGTATAACAATAACCATTCTCATCGGTAAACTTTTACGACAAGCGTGGATTGATAAAAATCTTTGTTAGCCTTTCTTGTCAAAAAGCTTAGGGTTGCGGAAAACGCGGTTTTTTTAAATTGTGTCACGATGATGATAAGCAGTAGGTATCCTTCGCTCCAATACAACTTTACGTTACCGATATAATATTATTTATTCATGATAATTCGTTTTACTTATTACGTACAAGTACTGTTTATTTAAATTTTTTACCTATTTATTATGTTTATTTAAATTTTTAACAAATCATTCAACCTGATTTCCGTACGTCTTTTCGCATAGCATAGCATCTGAATGAGTGCCAGCTGCCAATTACTTATTTGTATAAGTACTCCTGATCTCATATTTGTACTTAGATCTACTTGGATTAATTTTGCAGTACTGCTATCTTTTTGTATGCACGTGTTTCTGTCACAAATAAACCTATTTTTATTTCTTTCTTCTTATATATAATATACGCCCACAAGTCCGTCTACTATTTGTGGAGGTTATGGCAATTTATCATTTAACCGTTCTCTGTATAGTGGCCGTTTGATAAAATCACTTATCAATGCTCTATCTGCATAAGTAAAATCAATACTTTCACAGCTCGTTATTTCTGAAACTAAGCAATTGATTTTGTTCATTCACTTCCATAGTTGAGTTGAGTGCGAACTTATTCTGTTTCGTACAACGAGCTTTGCTACGGAAATGCAGTGCACTTCGAGAGAAGCTCGACTTATAAATTATTCAAGTAGTGAGACACTTCAAATATAGCACAGCCGCTGCGCGTTATTTTGAGAACAACTGCTGTACCGACGCGACGTGGCGTTCGATGCGGCCGCGCCGCTTGACCTCCTTTTGACCTTAGATTGTGACAATGCTTCGTTTCAATGTATCCAACATTCACTCCCAACTTCCATTACTATTCAAACTATTTATTCAAAAGGGCTGTCACTCAATTCCCTCGTCATTGTTCCCTTTCTGAAGAAGTTTTAGATCAGCTGACAGTTCAACTTACAGTGGTATTTATCCTTTTCCTTTAAAATATCTCAAAGGATGAGTTTCGTCAGGAAGTAAGATAATGCAAGAGAATATATGATCTTACTTTTGTAATTTATTACCCCATATACCAGTTTATAGCTGAGCAAAGACGTCGCTTTATGGTAATTACCTTCTACACGTTCAAAGCTCTCCAAATGGGTCATGTATGAATTTTTTGATCACATTAGTTCCCTATGAGAGCCGTGCAATCAAATTTTTATTATAAGAGTATCTTTACGTAAGTTAATATTTTGATAAACATGTAATGATAAGTTCTGCAACAATAGAGGCAAAGCACATTTTGATCTTCAAAGAAACATACCTACACTAAATCGTTCAATTATTTTTTACATGCTTTCAAACTTTCTTCATACTTTTATCAATCTTATCGTATAGATAACATTTCTATACCCATATATTGTGTGTAAAAAGTTTGTAAGGCCGACGAGAGCGGCGTATACCACAAGGGGGCCATAGCCATAGGGGGATGACGCCGCGGGCTGGGACCCGCTATTTGAATAACGTTTGTAGCTACGGATACACCTCAATATTTTCAAAGCCAGAAAGGCTTTCATTGCGACACCTATACAAAGAATTTTCTTTTTGAAGCCACGTCCTTTGAAATTAAATATGTAACATTTTAATTTCCGAAAGTATTGCCAAATAAAATATTTATTGCGATCCTGATTTTCATTGTCATGAATACTTGATTCCAAATAATAATTTTACGCCCGTATTCGTTATCGGTACTTAAGTATCGATCTCTTCTCAATTCTGATAGGTATAAGAACCCCACTCAATACTCAAACATAACTAAAAACTATTTTCAACCAATTAAATTGGCTTTAAACTCTTTTTAAGTATTGCCTGAGTCTAGCATGAGATTCTGTATAATCTTTGAAAAACTTCGATGGTGGCCTAAACAGCGATCCCATCGAGCAACGCGTGACATAAATATCGTGCCTTAAAATTGTATGTTGGTTCATCAACAAAGCTTAAAGAATTTATTTTTTCTCCAGCTTACTTTCAGAAATGCATAAAAAATAAGCAAGCAATAATAATGTGAAGGTTCAAGAATTCATTTCACAAACGTAATATATTTTAAAGTATAAATTGTTATCAAAGAACACTTTAATCCATTTCACACAAATCTAAAGATGTTAGATGCCCTAAAAAGTTATGCACGTCAGATAACAGTTTGACATTCAACAAAACCATTAAATATTAAATGCGTTTTATTATTCTATTGTAACAT
This sequence comes from Lithophane ornitopus, assembly GCA_948473465.1. Classification (NCBI taxonomy): domain Eukaryota; kingdom Metazoa; phylum Arthropoda; class Insecta; order Lepidoptera; family Noctuidae; genus Lithophane; species Lithophane ornitopus. The sequence goes on along the minus strand of OX419622.1, from coordinate 9,888,155 downwards.
AGCATCGTATCTATTTTATACACGTAAAACGAACAATTTAAACACTAACATGATTTAAAAATGTCTGCAATAATACGCTTTATTGAATTTTACGACTGTTTTAAATTCGCCAGACGTGAGTGCGATTCCATCGTTAAAAATAGAGGACGCCATTTCATAAATTATATTGGAGAGCAGATACAATACCTTGGGTAGGTCAGTCACTTACAGTGCTATAAATGTTTGCGTCCCATCCACAGAGCCTGAATTTTACTCAGTTACTATTATTTTATGCTTTTGTGTGAAAATTTTACGCCTGTTATAATTTTACTCATTTCATAAATCCAACAGTATATGTATGTTGGTTATAAAAGTTGTAATTGAAACAGTAAAACGGTGTGCCCTGCCACTGGCTGACAGCGCATCATAAGGCGATATTTAATTTATATTTTGTGTGGAAAGCAGCAATTTTCGTTTTATAGACTTTTAAAACGTATATTTTATGTGTGACTGCCTATAAACAACAACCAATGAATACTTCAAAACTACTCTAATGAGGTACCAAAGTCAAATCAATATTTATAGAAATAAGTTCAACATTGTCAACATGCAGATGCAGATGCAGATGCATTACAGATTTTATTCACCACAAAACATGTAGGTATCTTCTTTATTTATATGACCAGGTATTATACGCTGATATTGCAATAGTGATGTTACCTTCCTAGTCGCTTATATTCATATTACAACGCTTAAACTGCACAATATTGGGGCATATCCGGGAGATGAGGCCGAATCATCGCGTGGCCAAACGCCGCCAAGTGCGGAACAGTAGCGCTTCACACAGAATAATGACACAAAGGCTTTATTTTAAGAACCGCTATTATCTTTCCACTGCACAGCTTTCACGCCCCCAGGCTAAATTAAAATATCTTGCTAGAAATGAACTTGAAGTAAAGCTTTTCTATGACACTGTTTGTGAAATATTAAATGAACTTACAAAGATGTATACGATCGTAAAAGTTTTCTGTTTAGTACTTCCGCGAGGGTCTTCGAAGACGCTCAACTTTTGTTAAAGCCGAGACTCGTAATTCTGCACTCGACTGTCATCTTTGTATTGTGATAATAAAGTCTGTTGTGTATTACGAAGTATATGACAGATAGATCACTTGGGCATGAACTTCAGGGTGTGTGCAGAGCACTGTAATTTATTTTTAAAAGGTTCAAACTTCGTCACTTACGGCTCCATTTACGACCTATAAAATGTCAAAACCCAGTGAAGTTTCGATACAAACAAATTACCCGGCCCACATTTGCAATACAAGCAAAATGAAAATAAGCAATAACAATATTTTTATGTAGCGACGAGTACTTTATAGGCAATTTTTCTCAGTGAATTGTGTTCTGATAACACTGTCTGATATTTTATAAATGATGAGCTTATTTATTAGAGACACAAAAAATAACAAGTATTAGTTAAGATTAAACGAATTACCAATGGTTTTTCTCCAATCTTTGGAGACTAAAGATAACAATTTTAGGGAAAAACTTGAAGTAACTGCCAAATAATTTTCCTTTTTTATTTTTCAAATGTTGCACTAGCTTTTGCCAGCGCCGCATCGGTACTTCAGCAACAAAATGACAAATTAAATTACTTCATTAGCCGACTAAACTGATTTTCTCGAAATAACATTTTTAACCTGAAGTTTGTCCTTGTGGATTCTGCCGCAGTTGCAAGTGACATAATCCATTAGTTTCTGGAAAACGTGTGGCCTATCTTTGGCCACACGTTTTTGGCCTATTTTCATTTAGAGAAGCCAAACATACGATAACAAAACTAGATCAAAATTTTCCCATTTTCCCAGGAATGGTTTATACATGAAACTTTTGAATAGAACATGCGGTGTTACTGTATGTACACCGAACTATAACAATGGATTGTTCGGTAACTGCACAAAACTACAATAGAATTTTAGGAATTTTATGAAACCGACCGACGGCGACGGGCAGATTTCTAGAGCACACTAACAGTTTTGTTTGAGTATTAAGTTATTGCTTATTTATTGATCGTTTTGTTAATAGCTGAAACACTATTGTTGGGAAAACTGTACTAAAGTAATCTAAAAGCTGAAAAAAAAACAATATATTTTGAGAAATTCGTGTTACTTATTCGTTGACTACGGATACGGATACAATTTTTTTTATTTGTTCAACATTCGACTATAATATGCAATCTAATGTAAATGAGCAGATATGACAACTTTACTTTCAAGAACCTCAAAGAACCTTTTTGTTTCAAAACGTGGACAACATGCGGGAAGATATAAGTCATCATAACGGTCGCGACCATGATCCCGAAAGGTTAGATAGTGGTGTACCTATGTCATACCCACCCTTCTCATATTATATCCACAGCCCTGTATAACGGTATTAGGTTCTGACAGGGGGCGTGCCCATCACCATTTATCAGTCAAAACTTCAAACTCGAAGTGTAACTAAAATTTTTATACAACAAAATATCCTTTCTTCCTACATTTTTCTCGGTTTAAGTGCTGAACTTAATACCTCGAAGTCAGCACCTGTTTTTGTTGGCACTAGATTGTTGAGCTAGATAAGTAGCTTATACCGACCTGCACTATATTTTCCTTTCAATCCCGATCTAGCGAGAAAATGGATCATTGTTGTCCGCAAAATAAGACGCCGAGCATACCTCGAAGATATTTTCTTTGAGCGTATGAAAAGCTTTAGAATTCCACATAACTGCTTTAAAATTGCACACAACTCTAAGCATATCATGCAACATCATTTATTTCTATTAACCAGAAAACGTTCTACACAAATTGCCTAGCGTGTAAATAATTTGAAAACAAATTAAAGGCGAAGTTGGAATAAAAATTCGCGTGCGAGAAAACTAGGAGTATATAATATAAAAGCTTATGAATACGTGCGAGTAGGTAGTTCTTAACACGACGACGTGGATGAAGGCGAGCGCACTTGGCGTGGGCTCAAGACCTCTTCATTCCCCTATGTCTCGCCGGTAAATAATTGCGACTGTACCGCACACCACTCACCTTGACAATTATGTGCACTTTATTTGACGGTGCTCCAACCTGCCTCACCCTTTGTATGAGGCGTATTATAAAACACTTGCGGACAAAAACCTAATTGTGCGAATTGAAATCATCATCATGATACTACGCGCGTAAACGACCACTTGTATCCGCGCGTAAGAAACTGCTTGGTTAATGGTGAATATTTCCACCGTTAAAAATAGATGGTGTGCCCAATACAGTAAGTGTATTATTGGTGGATACTTGAATTATAAATCGCTTACTGGATGATTTTTGCAGAATGACAGTGAATTACATATCGTTGGGAAGCCGCGAAACAAAATAAAATAAATGTGAACATGAGTGTATTGTTAGCCGCAATTTTTTCTTCTCTTTGAAAAAGACAGCTCAGATAAATGGGTCAGCACGGCGCCGGCGCTTGAAGGCAATGCTCTACTAACCTGTCACTGCTTGCTTATGTTTTAATCGTTTTGTTTCTTTTTAAATAATTTCGTGAATACTGTGCCGCAATTTATGGCCTCTTTATGTATAACTTAGAATGCATTATTTATTTTTATATACTAAGGTAAATGTAAACAAGGGAGTAGGCACCTTGCTACCTCTAAATTTCAAAACTCCTATCATACTTAGGCACACGTAGGCGACAAAATGCAAAATTGTTCGCAAAACTGTTTCATTTGCACCGTAAAAGTTGCTCTGAAAACATATAAAATATTATCTTTCGGCAGAGCCTAATGCGAGCAGTTTTCCAAACAATTACATAGGCACATGCAGGTAGCCGTGGCTGCAGACGATGCCAAGGGACTCGGGCCAACGTACACGTCATCACGTAACCTACCCCCGCGGAATACAAATGAAAGGGTGGGCTCAACTGTTTGTATTCAACTTCATCAAATTGCCCAACTGGGTCCTGTTTAACCTACGACAGTTAAATGACGATTTATTCGCTTTTAAGGTTGTTTTGATTAAATGTAAAAGTATCCTAAGACATTTAGTGTAGCAACACATCTGCCGAAATTACGGGATTAAAAGCATTGCAGACGTAAACGCCGAACATCCCGTTCGGCGTTTACGTCTGCAATGCTTTTCGAATTGCCTATGAATCATCAGGCCAAAATTCCGTCGCGTAATTTATACATAAAACATAAGCGCGCGGAATTTGCATCTTTACGTCGACGGTTTTTTTCTGGCAGGTGTATTGTTATACAGGGTGTATCAGAAATTACAGGTGTGGTACAGACCATCAAACTGAACAACTTTCTCCATGAGACCAAAATCGTTTCTAATCGCGAAAAAATTACAGTCATCCCGTACATTTGGGTCGAGTAGCTATTGAAGTTTTATATGGGACGACTGTTTATTTTTTCGCGTTTACAAAGTTAGTCCCATGGAGAAAGCTTTTCAGTTGATAGTCTGTACCACACCCGTAATTTTGACCACACCTTTCTGGTACGCCCTGTATGTATAGTTAATCTTTCAGAATAGTTTTGCCATAGTCAGGTAAAATAATACGGACCAATATTTTAATGGGTATAAATCAAGACGTATAAACAAACGCAGCTATAACTGCGAAATTGAAACGTGCAGCAATCAAAGCACCATTAAATTAAAATTAATATTTTAATTTTGACGTCAAATTATTCAACAAACTAGGTGACGTAGTTGTCCTAATGGAAGAATGAAACACACAGTTCAATAACAAATTGACATAAACTGAAACAATGAGAAACGTATGTTACACCTATTTCAGGACAAATTGATAGGTTTATACAAAATAATAGTACGCCTTTATTACCTATATAATGATATCTCATAAAGTTATGATCTATCAAATTATCCTGAAATATCCACAGAATTCTTTCAACCGATAACACAAAACAACAAAGAGAAATCAACAAACAGAACTAATCTAACTACTGACATAAAATAAACGCTATTAGTTATCATTGATCGTGTGTAAACAAGAAATATCACAGTCGACTACCTCTTTCAATGTACGCAAGTTGTGATATTTCTTCTAGCACGCTTCATTACGGCTGCGATACAATCACACATGCTTTGAAGACCCCCTCTCACGACACAATAACGTCTAGACGCATTCATTCTACGTTACGTTACATGCGTTCCTGGAAACTATTACCTTCTGTTTGTACCAATGTAAACAGCTCAAGGCGGAGGCTACAAGTCTGCATATTCAATAACTAACCTTTTATTTATTGGTTTCAGATTATTATTTAAAGCTAACTTGCTGGCTATTTTATTGCCAGAGACTTCTTCTGTATGTATTTTGTATTTCAACATTTTTAATACAAGATTAAGTATCCAGGATAAAAAGCAGTGTAAGGGAAAAACGGACCTTACATCATGCGCCGGCATAAAAATGACTCTCTAAAAATAGTTCCAAATTTGAATACTTTTATAAAACACCAGTTATGTGATAGGCGCGTAAAAGTGAGCACGTCGTCTGGAAATAAATAGCTAAAATTCGATGAATTGCTTCTTATGTTCATAAGTAGCGCCTACCCCGAGGTTCTGGTTCTGTGAGCACGCGCAACGCTTAACCTATGTGCTTCTCCATGTCCCGACAGATGGACGGTCAGACAGATTCTTTTGCATTTATATTTGTATGGAGTATGGATTCGTCATTATTAACAGAGCATTTAAAAAAAAGATTTGTGAAATGTGTTTCACAAGTTTTTGCTTGTTTTAGGAGTGAATTCAGGTCAATATTATAGTACCATAAATTGGCTTTTATCCAAGTTTTACACCTTTTCTGTTGAATTATAGGTGTGTAATTTATGTACAGATGCCCTTATGCCCCCGGGGCTAACGTAACAAAAAAAATATTTCACATTCACATGATCGCCTTAGGTTCGAGCGTCAACCGATAGATTTCGATACGGGAAAAAATCGGATCACTATTAATTATAATATTGAACGTGTAGTAGTGCCCGTTCGGTGGGTACCTTGGTATATTGTATAGTGTGGAATTATGATGAATAGTGCTAACGATTGTGTTGTGCATACTTACTGTTGACAATTTGAAGCGTTAACGTTTAGACGGGGTGTGATCTATGAAGCTATGTGTCAGTTTATTATTTTAATATAGGTGCATTACATGCTGTTTGCAGGTCTTCAAACAATGTAGTCTTGAATTATATTTGTTTTCAGCGTTACATTATGTTAAAATTATTCAATACAAGGTACAAAAGTTAATATCTATCCCACGAGATTCATTATTGGTTAACTCCCCAAACTACGCTGGACATACGAAAAAAATTACATACTACAATTATTATGAAACCTATTGAATATATGTTATGATAAATTGTACATTTTATTAAAACTATCACAGTCAATCGCTGGACACTGAACTCTCCAATAAAGAGTATAACGGCCGTATCACGCTGGTCGACGTCATGACAGCGACGTAATATGTGGCCATTTTTATCAAATAAATTGAAAAACAAAATGTAAATTGTGAAACAAACTGCTTTTAAATACTAATGTAGTCAATAGGCAAACTTATACAGCTTTAAAAAGCAAGTCATAATTTAACATTTTTGTACTAAAGCTTGAGCTTTTAATTAACCAATTCTTAATGGTCGGCTTTCAACTGCTACTATTCACTACACTTACATTATTAATGGCATACTTTGCTATCTAAACGGATCTAGAACAGTAAGCCAGCCAACGTTTATTTTAAAATCCATTTTCTACCAAATCATTGTCTATCAAAATCAAGTTTCAAAAACATCATTAAAATACAAAAAGCTATTTAAAAATAATTAAACCTTATTTCGATCTTCTGTATTAGCAATAATTCAATGATGGAGTTTCCTAAACCAGAAATATTTTCCTATTTTCAGATTCCGGAGAAAAGCGGTTTGTAGTAGCAACGATCAGATCTGCTAAAGAAGTACTTCCAACAATGTACGGATTTCTAACTTTGTTATCATCAAAACTAAGTTATTAATAAAACAAGTTTTCTCTAAGATGACCACAGAAACTAAGTAATGGTGACTGCTCGTTTACTTCAAAACTGAGTTTCAGTTTCACTCGCTTACCTTCGTCAAAGGAAATTCTATTAATCTCGAATTACGAAACTGTCTAACTGAAATTAGGCCAAGTCAAAAGTCTTAATGGTGTCTTACCTGCACAAATTAGATGCACGTTTTAAGTTGTTCAAATATAAATTGAGAATGAAGTCACTTGAATAAAATTACAATGTAAGGGGAGAAAACACTGGAACACGAGTAACATTTGATGTGAAGATAGAACTAATAAATGAATGAGGCACGCACATTAATTAGTTGATGAGATAAGACCTTGAAGGGGAGATAAGGTGGATACCTGAAAGGTATAATTTGAAGCGTCGATGGCGCGGCTGCTCGGCCTACGAGGACCGGCGGCGCTCAGTCCGACGTCGGCTGGCGAGGTGCGCGCTCGCGTCGCTGTCCGTCGCGATCCTCTCCCACCCCCTCTGTTGCGATTGCGAAGTGCGCTAACTTTAAAATGTCCCACAACTCCCGAATGTTGTTTCCAGTGAACCGCAAGCTTGAAAGTGACTGATGAAGTTGAACAAAAATTACTGTTACATATAAACGATCAAACGGTTACCAAACTTTGGATTTCGATTGAATAGTAGTGGTTTTTGAGATGTGATTAATTAATAAGTAGCTATTCGTAAGTATATAACGTTTTGATTGTATGTTTCAGTAATGATATCATTGAAATGTATTATGTCCGCACAGGGCGGTGTTTTGAATATTTAATACTGATATTTTAAGCTATTTTTGTCATAGAAACTTGCTGAAATTATTCAAATATTATGATAAATAATTATGTGATTCGTGCTACATCTTGTACAGGGGATCGCTTTAATACCTACATATACATACTATATTATCTACATTTTAAGGTGGAAAATTGACTGGATCCTTGTTCAACTAAATAAAAAGGTAGATTCTTAACATTTAAGCAGAGCGGAACAAAGTATTTACATGAATCAGAACAGAAAAGTCATACCTATTCCTAAATCGACTACTTGAAAACTATGCATTCAGTGTCACTAACACAAAATCAGTTTTAGCTCATTTTATTGCGTTACTTCTATAGTCTTAGTAACCTCTTTTTCATATAGTACAAGAGCACCTTGTGAAATAGCTCATTTGGGAAAACAAAGGCCAAGTGCCTGTGTTTCAGACTGAAGAGTTGACTGCCAGCGACATTTCACATTAGTTTCCGATTTTGTCACCGGGTTCCTGAAAGCATATTATGATTTATTTATAAGGAGTTGACTGTATTTTTGTACTTAAAACTATGCCACACAAAATCTTTTTCAAACTCAAACTCAAAGCATTTATTTCAATTAAACCATTTACAGGCACTTTTGAACTGTCAAGGAGTCAGTCAGTCAGAAATATGAAGCTAGTTGCCCATTCCAAAGCGTAGTAGGTACCTATGGAGAAGAACGGGCAAGAAACTCCATGGACACTCTTTTAAATCAAAATATTGTTACAATATAATGGTTACATCATTCATGTTGAAATTATACATGTGAGAACAATGTAGAAAGCACGTTAAAAGCGTCCGCAATTATAAAATAAGAACAATTCAAAAATTAAAATAAGCCATGGCAGCTAAGAGATGACCAGTCACAACTGACGGCGCCCGTTCACGAACATTACGCATGGATCAGCACCATTCAGCTCAACCATTTTGAAGGGAACTAAATGATCCAACACACGCGCCACCATCAGCGAGACATTTGAGTGAGCATGACATATTCCCTGCCGCCAATAAGGCACATTCAAGTCAATGAAAGACATATTATTACCCGGTAAATGATAGATCTATAGTACATAGTACTCACACCTGTGCTATGCAATTATACAATACAAAAGAGATTGAGTTTATACAATGCAAATATGGGCTGTATCACATGTAGGTGAGGCCTTTGGTATAGGTGTCTATGTCTATGTCTAATATAGGTGTCTACATCCGACGGCAACCTATATTTATTAGGTGAGCCTGTTCATATATAGATATCAATATAAAAAAACGCTCATGGTTTCCCTATAGCTTTTCTCGCTGGTATCTATTTCTAGTTATCGAGTTCATGACATATAACCGCCGTTGGAACTGCTCCTACAGTTCCAATGGCGGTATGTCATGAGCACAACCTTCAGGATGCGATACTCCAGCAATCTTCTGTTGATTTAATTAAATGTATCATCGTTTTGGGCTACTCACTACTAATATGTACTTATCCCTGAAAACTTCTACACTATAGCTAAATATGGTTGTAATAGAAATGGTTTATTCAAATAGTCTCTAAGATCTTCCAGTTCACGTTTGGCAGTCAACCTTGATTTTAAACTGGTTGATTGGCCCATCTTTTCACAACTTGTCTCAGTTCGAGCTTTCTTATACAGCTTGCGGCGGCGCGACAGAAGTAGCGGACAGTTATTACACATGAATGGTGCAACGGTAGAGGTTTTAACACAGTCCAAGGTATTCGCTGTTGGTATTGGACTATCATAGCATAAGGACGTTGTAGGAGCTTATTGGCCGCCGTATCCTAGGCAGAAGAGACCACATGACTAGCATACAGACCAGTAAAAGTCCTTATCCTCCTTAGGAACCTACTGGCTGTATCTTTATCTTTCTGACTGACCGACTAGTGACTCCTTGACAATTCAAAATTCTTGCCTGTAAAAGGTTTAATTGGAATAAGAGCTTTAAGTTTGAGTTTTATCTATGAGATAAGCTTGTACCTACCATATTAATATGTGGCTACACTATACACCTATAATATACCTGTTTTTTAATTATCTTTTGTCTAAATTTGCAATTATTTGCGTAATTCTGACTTTATCTTTGCACATACAGTTTATTATTGGTTACTTTTATTACACTAGCTGATGCCCCGGCTTCTCCCGCGTGGATGTCGGTTATTATATATTAAAACCTTCCTCGAGATCACTATATCCATTGGCGAAAACAGCATGAAAATCGGTGCAGTCGTTTTTGAGTTTTTCGTGACCAGACCAGACAGACAGACAGACGCGGCGGAGGACTTTGTTTTATAATATGTAAGGATATAGTATAGCAACACAACTTACAAACACAAAATATTTAATTGAAAACACATCAATGAACACTTTATGACAATCTGTTGGATTACTCATACCGACACCGATATATTTAAGTTGCTGCACTACGTAGCAGTCTACGAGCTGAGCTACGCCGTAGCACAGCTCGTAGACTGCTACGTTTATTGAAATTACTTTCGTTTATTAAAATCTTTGAAAGTGTGCCCAAAGTATGTTATTACTTTCCGAAAAAACTAATATTTTTGGTTTTTATTTTTATATTATTACTAATGATTATACGTATGTACATAATATGTATAAAGGAAAAACCGGTTTACCGTCATTATTATCCAAAAATGTTTTGTTTATTTTTGTAATTGCCTATTACTGAGGATTTTCGAATAGTCATCCTATCATTAGGAAAATAAAACGCATGCTTCCAAGAAGCGTGAAAAAGAAACGATCGTTTGGATATTATACAAAATAGAAAACAATAAGTACTTATAAAAATATCTTTCTTTTGGCAATTGCTAGTAAACATCAAGGCAATAACTTATCTTACATACCTACCTAAAAGGTATTGTACTGTTCAACTGCAAAGTCTTTTGCCGGAGACGGGCTCGACTTTTTTAGATTAAATAAAGTTTTCAGGCCGGCTTAGTTCAATAAAGATTTATTTATTAAATCTTTATTGAACTAAGCCTAAAAAACTATTACAATGATATAGTAGAAGTACATACATTGAGAGGCTTATGCTAGGTAGTAATACTTTGAAACTCTTCCCTCTTAACTAAATTAGTACCTGTATCTTAGAAGATCAGTGTCCCCGCAACTATGTTACAGGCTGGATTTTTTTACCGCTCTAGGACAAACATCGCAAAAATAAAAATGAGGTTTAAATACTTTTACAAATCAACAAAAGAAGTGAAGGTATGGCGTTAATGTGTGAATGAGGTGTGTATGTGTGTGTTGTATGTAAGTGTGTGTGTATGAATGTGAGATTGCCTTTTACCCATCTTAACCATTTCCGGAAAACTTAACCAATAATCTGTTGTCCCTTTTTAGGGTTCCGTAGTCAACAAGGAACCCTTGTAGTTTCGTCCGTCTGTCTACCCGCGACTTAGCTCGGAGACTCTTAGTACAATAAAGCTGTAATTTGGTATGTATTTTTTTTTAGGGTACCTACCCTTTCGTATAAAGTGTGGATGTTGTTTTTTTCTCGTCTATCTTAAGGTCGAAAGAAAGGTCGTTTAAAAATAATGTGAGTTTGTTCAAATCATTTTTGCATTCAGGGATCCGTTTGCGGAATATTAAGCTTTAAAGTGCTAATTTTGTTAGAGCTAAGTGTCCCCCCCCCCCTGACAGCTAAATGGTAGGTTTTGGATATATGAAAAAAGTCACGGCAGTAGTATATATAACGAAATTAAAAGGAAAACTATCACAACTAAGTAGGCCCTACAAGTTACCGAGTAATAATCGACCAACTTACATTTGCAGTTGCAAAAAAATGTTCTCCCATACATTCCGTATGAGAGAACAAGTTTTTCAACAACAATGTTAAGTTTGTTCTTGGGATAAATTCATCCCAACTACGGAAGCCTTCATTTTGTATGGTTCGACACGCACTTGGCCGGTTTTTCTTTATTAACATTTTAGCCACTAGTTTGGTTGGCAGCAAGGCCCTATTGCGAAGACCACAACATAATTTCACAGGCTTTCTCTACCTACATACCCTTTTAATTTTGTCGATCTGAAATCATCTAGTTTTGTATCAACAGACATTTTCTTAATTTGCATTACAACTAGTCTCCTACATGACACAAAAAGTATGGTGATATCAAATTACTGGTCATATTTCACAAGGAGCTCTAATAATATTATAATTATTGTGTAAGATGCAACGGGCATATTTTTTTTTTTACCTTCTTTTTCAACGTTCTCGCCCACTATTACGTTGGGTCTTTAAGACAACCGGCAAAATTTGGGTGTAACATAAACCTCTAGATATCTCTTCGGGAATACAGGCGTCTTGTTTCGTTATGTTTTTCAACCTTCTTTGGGCCGTCATAAGTTCTTGCTAAGGGAAATAGTAGGTCAAAAGGTGTATCATTATAACACGCCTCTCCAGCGTATTGATCCCTACTAATTACCTAAAAAAAATAACGATGAATAACGATATAATATATAATTACTTAAAATATCTACTTAAAAATTGGTTATTAAAAAATATACATCAATGCTTGAATAATTTAAACTTGTAATTACTAACTTCAGAAAAATTGCTTAGCTACTTTCCGCATAAAAGTGTGTTAGTCAATATTAACATAAAATCGGGACGCCCTTACTAATAAATATAGAGGAGAAGATTACAGCTTTAAACCCATACATTTAAGATCTCTGATTAAGGTTCCATGTTATGGGACCCGAGAGAACAAACTTCTTGTTTCTGAAGGCAGTCAAAAAAGGCCATTTACCTTTCTAAGAACTCCAAGCCAGGTTGGGGGTGTTTTTGACTTTTCCATGAAATAACTCTTTCATTCGAAACAAAGAACCTAAAAAAAAACATCATCCATTAATCTTGATAAACCTGCATCTAAAAGTCGACTGAGAAAAAGCCACAAAGCTGGATCACATGCGTAAACGCATTTATACATACTTTATAAATACAATATGTCGGATAATGAATGATACCTAAATGTAACGAACATTACAAATGAGCTGAACTTTGCTGCTGAAACACATGCCAAATTTAGTTCATTTGCAATCCACAAAACCGTATATAAACCAAGTGTAGTTAAATTACGAAATCTAGTTCAACTAATTGGATACAAAAACATAGGTCACAACTTGTTTGCGAAATGCTAATTTGAAGCAAGTGAACGTGGACAGCAAATGTATTTTGTGTTCAAATGCAACCACAACATGTGGCTCTTTTTGAATACGTTTTAAAGACTTATTAATATTTTCATCATACTGAATGAGCATTGTTTCATTTTAGTAGATAAGTGGCTCATTAATAGTTTCGGGGAAACGGATTGAACCAATAACTGTTACAGTTATTGGTTCTATTAAGCCTGTAATGAGTTTTGATTCTCAGAAGCACCAATAGAATGTTGAAAGCACTAAACGATTCATTATATTTTCTTTATGGTTCGATTTTATTTTCTTCAGGGTAAATAAGGTTTCGATTCCTTCCGGGCAAGCTATAACCGAAGCACATTTTGAAGTTTCTTGTAACAGCTTTCATCGCGGTGACTGACAGTCAATTACGCTCGGGTTGGAAGGTAGCGGATCACAAATACCTTGCAAAAACATCGACTAAGTTGTTGTGAAGATAAGACTTTTCGTAGCTAACCAGCCTGTACTTCCACTTCATATTAACTTATTCAGTCATATTTTTCACTCGGCTTTGGCCATTATTTTTGTTTTACCGATTTTTGAGCTCCTGTAATATTTGTTTAAAAACAATCCTTGATGACTGACGGCTGATCTTTTAACAAAAGTGATAATCTTAATGGTTCGCTTATCCTGGCGAATTTACACGATGCTTCAATGGAAATGTTTTCCAGAAGTAGCTATTAGCTATAATATTAATAGTAGTAGGTATTTTAAGTTTGCAGGTGCAATATATAACCCTTCTACTTTCGGTCGAGCTTACTAGCTCCATTGCAAGCCATTTATCTCAATCTACTTTTACGACTTTTGCGGGAAGATTAACAGCTGATATAGTTTTCATTCTCCAGCCGATGTACACAGATGCAGCATAAACATTGTCCTTATAACCACAAAACCGTGTTGATCAGTTGTTTAGCCTAAACACTGTTTAGCCTAAACACTGTTTAGCCTAAACACTGTAGGCCTTACCACAAAAACTTAGACACTTGTTCAACGCGTGTCATGTCAGTTTTATGTCAAACTCTATACAGAAATGTCATGTTTAAAAGTGGTTTAAGGTAAACAACTGATAAACACGGTTTTGTGGTAATAAGGTGTATTTTTAATGTTTTTTATTTAGTCTTATGTATGAATCATTAATATACCTTTGCAGACCTAGGCAAGTCCAGAAATGAGTTGGTTCTTGTGGTGCAGTTTTGTGCACCTCTCTTTTCTAGTTAATAAAGTAAAAACACCCTGCGTAGTATAAGCCCTATCTTATACTTGAGCAATTCCTAGAAATCTCCGCCATCATTGCTTTTTTTTCTTGGAGCTTGCTTTCAACTTGTATTATATTCTCACAAAACTATTAAATTCATTCTATAAATGGTAATTAATCCGTCACGAATAAACCTGAGAAGTTTTAATTATAAATATTTCCTGTGATTTTTAACCCTCATTTGTTATCCCTCGATATTCATTACCTACCTTCGTAAAATATTGAAATGTATTCAAGGCTAGGCAGTTTCAAGGGTTCCGTAGCGAACGGAATAGAACCCTTATAAGGTTGGGCGGGGCAATTTCGACTATAAAAACACAAACGCCAGTTTCAAAAGTCTGCACACTCGTCTTTGATTACATTATGGTAGAATAAATAAATGTATGTTATAAAAGCTTTAATGGAGATCTTTCTTACGTAGGTCTTAAAACAGAATACTCATCTTATATGTTCAAAGGAACCATGTTTTTGAAATTGGGGAGAAATAGTTACAATTGCCCCACAGTGGGGCAATTTCGACTATATCACATATTTATCGTACTACACCCGTTATCGTTTTGAAATAGTGAGCCAGAGTATATTTATGGCATAATTCATAAAAATCTATGGCTTATTGTCTCCTAAAATGGTTCAGTAACGTAATAAGATACTTTAAACACCTTGGAGGGGCAATTTCGACTTTTTACGTAGTCAGTAGTACAGGGACGTATGTTGTAATGTAGGTAAGTCGAAATTACCCCACTTCTTTTCGTGGGGTTATTTAAACTATCAAAAAATCTCATAAAAAATCGTATTATTCCAAAGAACAACTAGGCGAAAAACAATTTACGGTATATATTATATTTTCTCTAGTCACTGTTTAATATTGTAAAAACAAGCGTTGTAAACACATTTTTTGACGAAAAATGTGGCGAGCGTCTTTTGTCAACACTTAGAAAAAATGGCGTCTGAAAAAAAAAGGCCTGTGGGTCAAACAGTTCGCGCTTTAGCCGAGCTATCTATGAAATTTTGTTGAAATAATCTGTGTACATACCTGGATACAGATGGCGTTTTGGTACAAATACAGTAGATTATTAGTTATTATCATTAGTTGAAAATGTTTTTGCGCGCGATAAAATCGATACTGTCTACTGAACTATACATGCGTAAATATTCATCCCAACTACGGAGCCATTCACTGTGCGTGGTCCGACACGCACTTGGCCGATTTAGTTTGTTTCATTTTAACTCATATAGAGTGCTCATAATGAGTGTGTATTTTATTATACCTAATAAAATAATACGATAAATATACTCTCTAGAAGCACTCTTAACTGTCGTCTGTTACGGAACTCTAATTGTGCGAGCTCGACACGCGCTTTGCTAGTTTCGATAAACTTTAAAAACAAAAAGATTTTAGTTTCGATTCCTAAAATCATTCAGCAATTCCTTTTTCCAAGTTCAAGCTATTGTTTTTAAACTTGAAAAAATACTCAAGCTTGCTACAGAAGTAAGAAAAGGCAAGTTTATTTTCTTTCGCTATAAAATCGAATTGTAGATTCAATTTCTTAAGTACATACAGACGTAGATAATGGAACATAAAGCGCTAACACTGGTTGGAGCGTAGATACGTCGCACCTAATATATAAACGTGAAAGCTCTTTAAGAAATTCTCATATAAAACATTACCGCAAGATAAAAGTGACAAAACGACTTTTGATAAAACGTACGTATTTTATGAGTGAATAATTTGAAAGATCCCCAAATACATTCGAGGTGGCGTCTAATCTGATTACTGTATTCCGAAATTTCTCAGATTACCATTTAACGTGAAAATCTCTGCGAAAACTTTTGTGCCACTTATTACCGCTTCAAGTGCCTTAAAATAATTTCTCACTTTTTTCGTCGTGGGCACTTCGTTACGGTCTCTTTCATCTTTTAATTTCTTTCTTTACTTCGTTTATTTTTTTATCCTTTTCACATTCCGCTCCCCAGCGCCTAATGCTTCAATTGCTGCTCAAAATGGAAATGCAGTAGACAAAATCGATATAGAAAACGTTCGTTCCACTGAGGAAATTCAACTTGTAACGAAGGCGTATATTTTTTTATGTTTAGCAAAACACGAATCTTTGCTTTCGTGTTCCGGATAATCGTTATTGTGAAATCGGATTTGATGTATCGGTATCCCCTTCAATTTGTTTAAAGCAATATTCCCTTATCTGATAATAAAGCAGATATCTACTATCGTGAATCATAAAGGTTCTGGTTGTTGAAAACCAGTATCAGGTGCATGCTGAACCAGATCTTTTCTAGGTAAAACCAAGAGGCATTTATAAATATCATTACCTATATAGACCTGTTTATTTAGATATTAATGGCCAAATTATTTCCTTCAAAATTAACTTTTTCTCCAATCCAAGCAGTAATGCCTTATCTGTTAAACAAAACAACATGTAGGTACATAAACCATGTTAGTATAAATAGAAGCGAATAGTGCTCCAGATCCGTACAGCGGATTACTATCCCAAAGAGGTTTCACATTAATCCCAACTTACGCCAGCTATTCGTCTACATTCATTTGATAACAGTGGAACAGAGGGAACCGCAACAGTCCACAGCTGCAATCTAATTTGAAACCCTACTCGAATGCAGCCAGAATTTTCCCTACCGCCAACCCTTGGCGCCACTCCAATCTTTATTTTCTCTACTACCACGAAGCACCTTCGCGTAAATAACCAACTTTAAGCTGTCGAACAAATTCCCTTTGAGATTTCGTGTGTAAAAAACAAATGATTAATACTCTTAGTAAATTTTGGTGTTCCGTGTCTAAATGCTAAAATTTAAAATCTACAAAGACAGTGTAGTGTCTGTCTGTCTGTCCATCTGTCACACTCTTTCGTTTCTGTGACCTTTTGACGCAGACAGTTTTAGCTGCGGGAAATAGTGCCCCAATTACTAACATGAACTTTCTTTTTTATCATTCGGTTCGTGTTACTCCAGGAAGTGTGATCGTTCCTTTACTGCTATCAAATAAGCATTTACTACAGTGTAAACTTAAAAAACGTTTAATTCATTGATTTTTTTATGTTGAAAATATAACATTGAATATAAAAAGCTCATAATATTTAAAGAAAAACGATAGAATTAGTTAACCAGCTGTTCCGGGGCTATTAACAAGTTGCTCAAGGGCCTTTGTCCAGGTGTGAAGTGCGATAGGCTGAGTTGATTGATCTTTTGAAGGTAACAAAATAAAACACTAATAACACCGCCCACGTCTCTCACTTAGCCCCTTAATAAATTAATCAAACAATGTTTAGTACAATAAATGTAATCAAGGCAATCTATGGATTGAGTTTGTACACTGCAAAGGAACAAAGCTTTCGCGTGGCCTGTCTGATAAAATTGATTAAATGCAAGCATACTCCATAAATAAACCGACGTTTTTCTAAACTCAGCACGAAAGTAGCACCGAACGACTCTAAGTATTCACGAGCAACCTCGATGAACGGGAAAATAAGACAGACAATATGAAATGACGGAAATTGGATTTATATTCCTTTTACTTAGTTTCTTTTTCGTACACATTGCACAAGAGCTGTCGCTTTTTCCTTATAGAAGAAAGCTCTAAGGTACTATCTTACAGTGTATAGGTATAAGTAGATTGTTATCTACATAATTATTATTATTAGACACGGCTGCCTACATGTAAATGTAATATTATTATACACATTCATTCGTCTCTGTCCTAATTTAATTATTTATATGTTAATTATTTGTATTTCCCTCATCTTAAAGTCCTCCACATTCATCAAACAATTTACTGTGTTGTATATAGTAGAAAAGGTATTAAAAGAATGCATTTCAAACTGTTTCGTGATTATAAATAGTGCGCTATTATTTCTGACTCAGAGAACGTACATTAAAATACCTACTAAATCTGCTAAATTTAAGTAATTCACACATATTCCATTATTGGCATGAAAATAATTATACAAGTTCGTCGTTTACTTTAAATAATCATATTCATCCAATTGCACTGGCATCACCTCACCAATTCTTTGAATTTAATAACCAGAAGAGATGACAATTTTTAGCTGCTGTCAATACGAGCAATATTGCGAATGGTTTATCTTATTTTTACATCAGCTTCACTGGGGTAACTGATGAATTCGATTATAAACTTCTAATTACAAACAAACGAAAAATTTTGTGTTTGCTTGTTTTATTTATTTTCTAATTTCATAAACCTAAAAGCCTAAGTATATTCTAGAATTATGATTGATTTTAAATCTCGATTTATAACTTTCATAATTGAAATCTAGATCCAGCTCCAAGTCCAGATTAATGTTGTATGATTGATTATTTATAAGCCTAAGAACATGAGACGTTGAAGTTTTCTACTAGACGTTCATTTCGGTTACTCCTTCAAAAAGTCTACAGTCTGAAGAAGTTATTTCTAACTTTGATTTATAAGGTTTGATATTTGTTTTTTTTAAATAAACTCAAACTTACTTCTTACAATATCTCTAGCCTAACTAAAATTTAATAATAATATTCTTACACTGAATTGGAATGCCTCAACAAACTACAGGAATCATAGCTAAACAATTCTTTTGTACTAGCTCTATTGTGACTACAAAAGATTTACAAGCCGATCTGAATATTGTGAGTACTGAATAAAGACACAAAGAAAGTATCTAGAATTCTCATCTTGTCGTGCAAATTACAAGTGAGTAGAAAGAACAGAGGACTAGTACGTATAAGATTTCAGTGTCTAAAAAAATGTATGTAAGACGCGTTATTTTTTTTTGTTTTTAAACAGAGATCAAGGGCGTTTTTGTCGATCAGTGACAAACGGAGTTTAATATTGAAATAGTGTGACTTTTAGTCAAGAGGTTTTGCGTAAATGTTCGAAGAGAAGTTTTATGAATGAGTTTTTTACAATGAGAAAGTATTTTTAATGGGAAGTTCTAGTTTTCTACTATATAACAAAAGTTGACACCAAATAGTTAATGTTTTAAAGTCAGTAAGCGTTTTCGAGTGATGATCTCGGCGATGAGATAAGACAAACGTTGCCAGCTGATTGTGAAGCTCAGTCAGTGACAACAAGTGCGTTTTGTAGTAATATGCCAAGTTTAATCTTCGAACCACCTAGTCCATTTCCTACTAAACTTAACTAGTTTTAGTCATGATTCAACTAGCACCTCTTACGCCCGAAAATGGGTTGTTTGAATAGTCAACGTATGTCTATTAAAAGTATAGTAACTATGTACTACAGAGTCTTCTCGCAATGCTATAACTGTTTCCCGGAATCGAGACACAAGGAACATTAAATGAGCGTATCCGGTAATAAACAACACTGAAATAGACATGGCATCGTGAAATATAGTATTTCTATACGAAATACGCTCTCTAATATTGTATTCCAGGTGTACGCAGACAGATTGGGTATGAGATCATTTCATTTCATAGTAGTGTGTCTAAATGAAGTCGCTTATTTAGCTTCGAACGGGAAACACTCCTGGTATGTTTTATAGTCTAAAAATAGTGGTGATAACTAGGGCTCTCCATTAAACTTTCCATCTCCATTAAACTTTAAAGTTTAGTAAGTAAGTAAGTTAACCCGCAAAAAAAATGTTTTTTTGCGGGTTATTGGAATGCCCTTCGTCAGTTAATATACTGTATAACAAACATCTTAGCCCTATATAGCTGTTACTTTTAATAAATGTATTTTTTGTGTGTTAGTAACTTTCATGCCCTCATGAAGAGTGTTAAAGTCATACCATTATTTAAATCAGGTAAGAAAAATGACATTGGTAATGTCAGCTCTATTTCTATCTTACCTGCATTTAGCAAAATATTTGAAAAGTTAATACTCAAGCAGTTCCTAAGACTAATATGGCTAAAATGGCTTTACAAAAAGTCGTTCGACTACTGATCATGGAAGAACTCGCAAAATGCTATTAGAATTTCCTGTGATCACTCCAAAGCCTTTGACACCATAACCATGAAACGCTTTTGCGTGACCTACGTCATCTCAGTGTCGACAGCGAATGTAGATGTTAATGGTGTGAAATCTTCCGGGCTACCACGGCTACAGTTCAGTTAGGTGTCCCTCAAGGCTCAATACTGGGTCCATTCTTATTCTTAGTGTATATCAATGACTTACCATTTTATTTCATTATTTATTTTATATCTACTGTTTGCAGATGTTACCTCTCTTATTTTTAAAGTAGACAGGAATAGACAATTTTTTTACGACGTAAACATTGCACTCTCAGTGGGTTGGCTTACGAAAAATAACTTAGTTCTCAATGCCATGAAAACGAAATGTATTACGTTCGCCTTACTAAATGTTAGAAATCTAGGAACTAACATAGTCTTACTTAAAAGTGAAGGCTCGGCAATTTTTCTGGGCATAACTGTAGATGCCAAACTTCAGTGGAGGCCACATACATCAAGCCTAGCGGGAAGGCTCAGTTCGGCTGCCTACGCCGTCAGGAAAGTAAGACAATGCACTGACGTTGATACAGCTCGGTTAGCCTATTTTAGTTATTTTCATAGCGTTATGTCCTACGGTATTCTAATGTGGGGCAAAGCCTCTGACATTCAAAATATTGATGTTATGTACCTACATATTATCAGCAAATCTAACTTGCCTACTCCTTGAATCTTTCGCAGTAGACTGACGTGATTTGACCAAACTCAACATATATAATTAAAGATAGGGGTATGAGGAACAGGGTGTAAAGTTCACTCATCCACCATAGAAAAGGGAGGATCCTCCGACCAGACGGGTGTTGTGTCTGGCGGGCAACTGCCCAACGATTGATGTTGGGTTCTTTTATATATGTCCATTGCACGGTAAACTTTAATTGCGCGATGCAGGATTAGTGTGACGTCAGGATTTTTGTGTGGCGTCAGGTCTTTGATGCGTAGTTCGCATGTGGCGATGTAGATACCGCCACATCACTCCCCTCCGGAGACCGGAGGTCGATAGTGGGTCTGAGTCTTGTATCTTGCGATGCTTGCCAGTGCCAGTTATAATTCCAGTCAGTCGGAACCGGGTGTCGCATAGTTCGCGGTGAGTCGGAACTGTCTTCGGTGATTCCCCAGTGGGTCGGGGTGGCGCTGCGTGATGATCCAGTGAGTCGGATGTGGTACAGCGCCGGGTAGTGTCTGAGGGTGATGACCAGGAATGCGCGTTCGCTTCATGCTGGTGGTCAGGATACCCGTTGAAGCCGTGGGTGTTGGCTGGCTGTGTGACTTGCCTCACGAAAGCTTGCGGGAGTGATGATGATGTCGTCACGCTGGAGTAGTTGCACGAAGGCTTCGTGGACGTTCATATTCGGGGTCACCAATTTAGGGATATGAGGAACAGGGTGTAAAGTTCACTCATCCACCGTATAAAAGGGAGGATCCTCCGACCAGACGGGTGTTGTGTCTGGCGGGCAACTGCCCAACGATGTTGCTTTTCAGCATTTCACGTAATAGTTAAGAGTTTATATTACCTATTTTGATTTTGAATCCGTTAAATTTATTTTTACTCGATGACTATTTCTTTTAGACTTTCATGCTGACCCGGCTACACTGATATATTAATGAGTGTTTATAGAATAGCTATGCCTATTTTTTTTTTAATGATTACAATCAAATTATACCTTGTCTGCAGTGATGGTGTTGGGGCATGGTTGCGCGCGATGGGCGCTGCAGTGGCTGGCGCTGGTGGCATGTGCGCTGGCGGGGGCTCTGGCGCCGGAGAAGGTGGAACCTTGCGCCAGCAGCCCACTCTGCTCCTGCCGCGTGGCGCACATGTCCTGCATCGCCGTGCCGTTGCACAGGTTCCCAGGTATATCCCAATCTACCGTGACTACCCTATTAAGATATTTCGTTGAGTCGGAGTAGGTGATCGTAGTACATTAACTGTGCTTCAAATACGCCACTAGCTACCAAGTTCTGCAAAAACAATAGTGGAGCTTGAAATAGACGTCGGACGGCTGCCTGAGCTGCGCTTAAGATACTTTGCACATTCTGATGAATACGTCTAGCATATTCTCTGGCTAGAAGAAAGCCCGGGACATGGATCAACCACAGTCAAGAAGAGTTAAACCTTAAGCTAGAAAGCCACAAAATAACCAAGTAGTCTAGCCGTAATAGCTCGTCGAATACGTGCGCATGACAGGATTACCTGCATTGACAATATGAAAAAAAAACAGTTTCCAGTAATTATAAACCGCAATATTTAAACGAAATCATCCAAATGGCGGCTTACACACTGATTAATGTAGTTTTAAATTAATATACATTTCAATTTACATGTGGTAATTGATATACTTTATAAATACTCTATTATAAATATTAATATTCTTAATTCATGTTATTACCATTACCACATTCATGTTTATGTGTAGCTGGCGGGCACTTGAAGCACCCACTTAGTACACATTTCCTTTCTTTACAAAGTTTATTTAATATCAACGTTCAACGTATAAGGGAGCTTATAAGTTCCAAGTGGGTGCCTTAATTGAAATAGTACGCCATCGTAAGTCCTTAAGTCCGGCTCAAAACTATGTACCCATTTAAACTTCTCTTACAGAATGGCCACGAATAGAGCTGCAACATCTAGATATAAGCATGTCTAACCTAGAAGTGCTGACAGAGAGCGCGCTGGACGGGTTGAGATTGCAAACATTAGTTTTAGTCGCGAACAAATTACATTACATCGAGATGCACGCATTTAGGTAACTCGTATTTTAATAAAACTTTATAACAACTATTTGGAGAAGTTTAATTAAAAGTCAAGTGAAAAGGAACATTTAATAAAAACTCATTCGTTTTCAGTTCCATGGCGGGTACACTAGCATCTTTAGACCTCGGTTACAACGAATTCACTGAAATACCGCAGCAGGGCTTAAAAGATTTAAAAGTTTTAAACTGGTTGAATCTGCAGAAGTAAGCACAAGTTTTGAAACTAAATTCTATTAAACTTTTACCCGGAGAGTTGATTAATTTTATTAATATATTTTCGCTTTTATTTTAGCAACAATATAGTGTACATTGGACCAGAAATTAAATGGCATCACTTGGAAGAAACGCTGACGAGTTTGTCTCTGAGCAACAACCAAGTAACAAACCTGAAGTCGCAGGCCCTGACGTCACTGTACCACCTGCTGCAACTAGACCTGGAGGGCAACCATCTCCGCACCGTCAGCGCCGACTCCCTGCCCGCTTCCTTGACACTCCTGAAGCTATCTAACAACTTCATTCATGAACTATCCTGTGATTTACTTTATAGTCTACCTAGGTTACAATCTGTACATTTACGACATAATTTTATTACCTTCACGGACAATTACGTTTGTCCAACTAATAAGAGTAAAAAAATTGAAAAATTAGATTTGAGTAATAACAAAATTAACGATACTTCCCAAATACTTCTCTTTCGGGAAGTTCAAATTAGGCAAATTATATTAGACCTTAATGAATTAACGACGATCCCAAAGTTGGTTTTCGTCAACAATAGGATAGAAAGATTGTCCGTGTCGTACAACATGTTGAGTTCCATTAGCCGAGATCTATTTTTGTCTTTGAAAAACTCGCTGGAGCATCTGGAAGTGGAACACAACAGATTGTTGCACTTGCCGGACAGCCTCGCGCAGCTCGGGCGGCTGCGTCATTTATCATTAGCTTACAACCAGCTGGAGGAGTCGCCGGCGCTCCCCGGCCGGATCCAGACGCTCTCGCTCGCCGGCAACTTTTTAACTTCAATACCCTCTGCACTTCAAACGCTCGAACCCGGTTCTATTCGTTATCTCGACTTAAGCTACAACAGGATATCTAACTTATTACCAAACGAATTCCTAGACTGGTCCACTTCACTGGGGAATATCAACTTGAGAGGTAACAGGATTGCGCAGATTTATAAGAACGTTTTTCCGGCAAGCTTGTCATTGAAAGAGATACATCTAAGTTTTAACGACTTATACTACGTGCATCCACAATCTTTTGCGAACGTGACTAGGTCACTTCGTATCCTAGAATCGTCTTCTACGCTCTTTAGTGGCTATTTTCCATTTGAAATCGAAGAAGGCTTAGAGAATATCAGTTGGCTATCGTTCGATAACAACGATTTTCACATCCTCAAGCTGTCCGATGTGGTTGTGTTTCCATTTCTAAAATATTTAAATTTGGATTACAATAGAATTGTAGATATCGTCATAAGTGAAGACTATCGTAATGAATCACTGTACCTGAGCAACTTGAGGCTCGCATATAATTTTTTGCATTCCCTGCACAGCAGAAGTTTCATTTACATGCCAGAGTTAAGAAACTTGGATTTATCTTATAACAGAATCAACAACTTAACTAAGCACACTTTCACAAACTTACCGAACTTGAGATATTTATCTCTTGCGGGTAACATAATCGATTCGATGGAAGCCGAGACGTTTGCTAATTTACCAAAACTGCAAATATTGGAACTCCAGGGAAACAACTTTACGTATTTATCACTGAACTCGTTTCATAACGTATCTAATATAGACGTAACGTTCACGTTGAATGTTAGCAGAAACCGCATCAAGTTTATCGATGGCGAATCCGCAATATCGGTTAACATATTCGACGGCTCATATAATGATCTCTATGAAGTGCCAAATAACTTTTTTGTTGCGGTCGCGTCCTCTATTCGACAGATTATTTTAGCACATAATAAAATCATTCATATATCAAATGAAGCTTTTGGCGATGCAAAATACTTAGAAATACTAGATTTGCATAAAAATAATATCAATAATATTAAGAGAAAGTCATTTACCGAGCTGATATCTCTACAAATATTGGATCTATCATTCAATATTATTTCTCAATTATCTGTAGAACAATTCTATAATTTAAACAAACTTAGATATTTGAAACTGGACCATAATAATTTAAGGCTGTTGCCAAGAGACGTGTTTAAGAACACCATCGTGGAGCATTTAGACCTTAGCTACAACGAGATGTCGCTGTTCCCGGGCACGGCGCTGTCGCAGATCGGGTTCACTCTGCGCTACCTCGACATGTCGCACAATCGCATCGAGTACTTAGACAGTAATATATTCCGCAGCACACAGTTTCTGTTGAGTCTCAATTTGGGTCACAATCTATTAACAGTGCTATCAGATAACACCTTTTCGAGTCTCGGCGGACTGCGCCAACTGGACCTGAGCTTTAATTCCATAAAGGCAAACTTCAAGGAGCTGTTTCATAACCTTCCCAACTTGAGGCATTTGAATCTTGCAAATGTAAGCTTAAAGTCAGTGCCTTATCTACCTTTGACAAACTTAACTAGCCTCAATTTGACTTCAAATTACATTAACAGTTTTAAGGAGACTGATGTGAAGCGACTAGCGAGTCTTCGTCATTTAGATCTTAGTAATAATCGTCTTACCTCTTTAGTGCCAAAGATGTGGTTCCATTTAAATAATTTAAATATCCTCGACCTGTCGTACAACCCTATTGTAAGAATCACGCCAAATAGTTTCAAATGGTTGAGCAGTTTGTCTCATTTGAATTTAAATGGACTTAAATACTTAGACATAGTTGACCAGGATTCCTTCCGTCCCTTGATATCACTTCGGTCCCTGCATATTCAGTCGTGGTCTACTGTTAATCATTCTACATTCCGAATTTCCAACATCACCTCTTCTCTGACCTCTCTATACAAATTAGTAATACACTGGACTGACGAAATCATGGATAACCAATTACACGGGATCGATGCGAGGAACATTCGGTACTTAGAAATCCGAGGATCAAATCTGAAAAGGATATCTGACGATGCTTTTAAGCCGTTCGCGAACAGTCAAGAGATATTTATAAGGATCACAATGACTTCCTTAACAAAATTGCCGACAGCGTTTATGAGACATTTGGGACAAGTTCCGCAACTCGGGATCGACTTGAGCTACAATCAACTTACGACACTAAATCCAGCAATTTTCTATCCAAACTTCACTAGTTGGAGCCACGTCGCGACCAAGTTGTTGTCAGGTACGTCATATTCACTTGTGTGGTGTATATTTTATGTTGACCGATATCAAAACCGTAACAATAATTTGGCGGCCGAGCCGGCTGCAACGTATAAACAAGATAAAGTTTAAATTTCATGGTAGACGATTTTAGTTTACCTTACCTATCCGGAGCTCAGCTTAACGAAGTTGAAAACCAGCATTTTTTACGCTCGTTTACATTTTTTTAAATCAAACTTAGTTCAGCGCTATACTCGCCTGGTACAAAACTAGCATGTAACGTCAAATTTGAGTCATTTTGGCTTCAAACCTCATAATTAAACCCTCAAATTACACAATCCACCTGTAGTAAAATCACTAAATCTCTTTTGAAAACAATTTTAATATTTAATAAGCTTATAATTAACGCTGCAATATCTCTAAAACGAGTTAGGTAGTTCATTAAAAATGTACAGTGGCGCGAGTGAACCCCAAGCAAATGTTAGTATTTTATTAAAATTTACTGAGCCTCTCACCACGCAGAATGAGGCGGGCAACTCTTCTTAATGAGTTTTAATTCTTAATACACCACTCGAAACTTTTCTAGGCGAGTTAAATCGTCTGGTGGGATGTATTAATATGTTGCGTGAATTATTTGTTAGGAGGGCTGATACTGACGGGGAACCCGCTGCGGTGCGAGTGCGAGCTGGCGTGGGTGGGCGCGTGGCTACGCCGCTGGCTGCAGGAGAACGACGCGGGCGCCGAACTGCGGCGCGCCGTTCGCAGCGGCACGTGCAAAGACGCGGCGGCGCGACGCGTGCCACTGCTGACGCTGCGCGCCGACGAGGCTGAGTGCCACGCCAGCGCGCTCTCCAGCGACGCGCAGCCACACTGCACCACTGTGTACACGCTCGCGCTCGCCATGTCCACCATGCTGCTCAGATGATGTCTATTACACCTCTAACTGCGCTCGTTAATAAATGTAAATATGTTTCATCACCACCAAATGTAATGTTTGCAAAAATAATAGATACATTTTATACACGGTACAATTAATGATTTTTGTAGGTAGGTACATGAACGTGTATACATAGGAGGTGAGAGTAATTTTAATGCCTATTTATAATATTTCGATGTGTAAGGTTCTAAGAATTCTAAGATCGATTAGGTTTTATAGATAATTTTAATCAATATTGTATTGACACAATAGATTGCTCACTAAATGCGACCATTTTGAAACAAAATAAATGTAATGTAGTAGTAGTTCTATCATGTTTTTTTGTCATTATTATAAAAAAATAAAGTATATACGTAACCCAAATACCTACGTTAAACGTATCTACCTTGCTGTGGCCACAAATTATTATTATTTTGTAAATTTACTTAATACTCATGTAAATATGTACAAAAGTAAATATTTTTACATAATAACAGTGTGTGTTCTATTTCCCAAAGGCGCCCTACATTTTATAAGGTAACACCAATCGTAGGAATCCAGTTAAATGTTTCATCACGTTTTAATAATTCCGCAGTTTCGTTGATCACAAGCGTAACTTTATGATTTCAGCTGTGGGCACCTAACCCACTTACATTATAATTTTCATTGTGATTTCGCCACCAGTAACCGAAACATTTTACTAATCCCCGTACTAAACTAAAAGCAAATTGCTTACTTTGTACGAGTTGATTGTTGTAGATACTGAATCCAAATGATTTGATACGCGTAGCAGTTTTAAGTTAAAAATACACTGTTTTATCGATAAACTGTTGAAAGTGGTCTAATATGAATAACGAAATAATGCGGGTCAACTGTTATACATGTAAATAAAATGGCGAAGGATTAGCGGTGCGATGGGAATAAATCAAAACGTTGCCAATGAATACATTTAATTTCCGAGCTGGCTTTGATTCGGTATCGATTCGCGGCTATTTCGGTTGTTGCTAATGCGCTGGAATTAATTTAATTGGTCTGGATTGCTACGGTTAGTTATTTGTTTGCATTCAAGATAAGCTGGTAGGTAACTTACCTATAACCATTTTGATAAAGAGTCAATAAGGAGTTGAACAGGTATTTTTGGGAAAAACTTTGCGTAAGAACGTCGAAGGCCAAAATCGATACGAATAAAGGCTCGTGCAAACAGACGCGAAATCGCAGGCGCGACAGGCAGCGGTACCTTTGTCGACAAAGGTACCGCTGCCTGTCGCGCCCGCGATTCCGCGATTTAGCCTTAAAGCTATCCTATCGGTACAAAAGAAAGGCTTGCGAAAAAAACATAAATAAATACCTACGCCATGAGTTGTATCATGGTGTAGGTATTCACTTACAATTTTTTGTAACGGTAAGGTAAGTAGACCAATCAAGTCAGGTAGCAAACTTAATAGAACTAACCGTGCGTTTGCACTGGTGAAACAATCACGACAAAACATGTTGAAATCTCTATTTTCTGTCAATGTTCCATACAATTTTTGATAGGAACTAGAGATTTAAACAAGTTGTTTTGTTGTAATGTTTCGCCAGTGCAAACGCACGGTAAAACAACACACATGCGCGAGCGAAACAAGCTATTTCAGGAGCTAACCAAAATAATACATTCTAGCGTCAATTACAACTGTCTCAGCCTTGTAGAGAACAGCATAATTCAATAGAAACCTCTGTGGAAGTTACAAAGAATAAATTCGTATCTAAAGACACATATTATTCTGCAGAAAGGCGTCTCGCAGCGAACATAAATCTGCCCACTCGACTCTTACGTAGATAATAGTGAATAGTGGAGCGAGAGAGCTCAGAGCCAGTACAACGTGAAGATAGATGTAGTAAATCATTGTTGTGATGTTTGCAATTAACTCGCTACTGTGCTCGCCCGCTGTCGCTCTTGGCTGGAGGCTAGTAGACACACCCTACACTTGTTACTTACTAACCAGACGGATCGGTACAAGCTAGCAGCACATTTGGATATACGTGTGTGAGAGGAAGTTAATCGTTACACGCTGTCCAATACGGCAATCAAGGAAGACTTGAATTAAAACCAACTTGTATTTTGTTCTGTGACAAATAGAATAAAGAAACTGATCAGAC
The DNA here is from genome assembly GCA_948473465.1 of Lithophane ornitopus. Lineage (NCBI taxonomy): Eukaryota > Metazoa > Arthropoda > Insecta > Lepidoptera > Noctuidae > Lithophane > Lithophane ornitopus. The sequence continues at coordinate 9,858,810 of OX419622.1, read as the reverse complement.
TTCTAAATAACTTTACAAAGCTAATGAGGCTTACGTTCGTATAAAAAACCGGCCAAGTGCGAGTCGGACTCACGCACGAAGGGTTCCGTACCATTATGTATAAAAACGGCAAAAAGATCACGTTTGTTGTATGGGAGCCCCCTTAAATATTGATTTTATTCTGTTTTTTAGTATTTGTTGTTATAGCGGCAACAGAAATACATCATCTGTGAAAATTTCAACTGTCTAGCTATCACGGTTCATGAGATACAGCCTGGTGACAGATGGACAGACAGACAGACAGACAGCGGAGTCTTAGTAATAGGGTCCCGTTTTACCCTTTGGGTACGGAACCCTAAAAAGTACACATAAGGACATTTTCTTACTCAGGTACTTTCCAAACTTTCAACTGCAAACAATCGTAATATCAATCACTATGATTTATTTTTATTATTAATTCAACTCTTGGTATAAGTTCTAGTACATAAAACACAGAAAGAAGTGAAACGCAATAACACAACCGTCACTGAACGGGACAAATCAAATAAAACTTATCAATATTGAAAACGTTGATGAATATTGATGACCAATCTGAAATGGGTGAGCGACTTTTTTTAAATGTTGATTCCACTGTTAGTTTTACAATGAAATCCTCAAAACCTATTTGAATAATATGTAGCGTTACATGTATTTACTCACAGATTGATTCAAAAATGTTTGTAGTAAATGTCGGAAATCGCAAATTCCTACCTGTTCTTGACCTGCTACAAGAACGTTGTCAAAACGTTGAACGTTATCGTTGTTGTTGCTATTAGAATAACAACACCTTTGAACAAATCCTGCGGCTATATACATAAAACTTTATATTTGTCCCTGGAATATTAAACGTATAAATAAAACTTTTAAAGACATCTGCACAAACTCACTACATCTCGGTGCACACACGTGCAAACTTAGCGCAAGTACCTTCAAAGATAGAAAACCGCCAAAATAACATGAAAAGGTAATTTTCTATAACTTGTATCATTTACTTAATTAAAACCACATAAGTGCCATCGGGTAACGACACGGGAACATGCTTTTAACATTATCTATACCTATTGGGGGTGCTATAGAAGAACGCAATTAGACTGTTGGGACACATTTTAGTATAAACAAAGCATAAAATGTAGGTAGGATAGACATGGAAAAATAATCATATTGAAAGCCTGTTCGCTCGTTCTACGGCTCTCCTGAGCTATTGAAAGTGCGGATACAACACCCGATTGTGTCAGGCTTTCTGCTATGTTGTTTCTTATAAATATGTTTTTGTAACCATTATTACTGTGACTGATATTGTGATACACATACTCTTTCCTGCTTAAATTCTAACGTTAAAGATAATATAAATCTTATTAGGTACCTACTTAAATTAATTTATAATAGTCTAAAGCAACTATTATAAAGTGTTTTACTAATATACCTACTTAGATATTAAAGTTGCGAGTGCAAATCTCAACATAATAAACAAAATGTTAACATAGCAAAAGTATAATTTGTTTGTAAACTCAGATCAAAAGTCTTTTAATTTGTTCACTTTTGCAGAGGACCGGTGTCTCTCAAGGGGTCAAACAAGAAAATTTGAAGTGTCAAAACCCAAAATTTAATTTGTCGAATGTCTAATTTGGTAAGTACAAACGTTGTCGTCCTCCAGCTTCTTATATACCCTATTTATATTAACGAATTTAGCCGCTCGCAGTTGGCATTCATTAGCTACACAGATAGCTACATATGTAATATTCGCAATTAGAGGGTGTGATATATCTCGCCGGTGACAGCAGCTCAGGAGCGGCCTCTAATACGCAAGGATTTAAATCGGCGCACATTCCTACAGAGATTCTGCGAGCCGATCCGCACTGCTTCGCCGGGCTCGGACCGCATCGACATGCCTTACAATCTTCTCGCTCCACACAATTTATGACCCCCTCACCTAACAAACGGAACAGCTTCGGAAAACTGCAAAAATAACTTCACCGCTGAAACATAATAGGTACGCGAAGATAACTTTCCAGCCTCTGAAATGTTAATACTATAACAAAAGAAGGATTTTGCACAAAATGTATTGAAAAGTACTCAAACTTTGCGGAAAACACAAGAATTTGTGAAACATTCAAGAAGCCAAATCAAAGTAAATTCTCCTTTTGACAAAACGTTTCAGTGGAGAGACGCGTGGGCGGTGACCCGAAAATTCGCTCGCACCTCATACAAACACCACTCTCGAATGTCTTCGGTTTTTGTTTATTTACTTAGTTACCTCGAATGTAGCGTACTCAATTTTGTATACTAAAGGTTTTATTAAATTTTCCCACAAATTTCAAAGATTTATATACCTATGTACTTAACTCTTTTATGATGACACAAATGTTGATTAAAATAATTATAAAAATAATTATTCCCGTTATTTTAATCACATAATAGTACATTGTGATACAATTGTGCTCTATTGGATATGACACTCGAAGCGGTATTATTCGATAAGGTAGCCGAGAGTGTAATGATCAAAGCACATGCGTTTCATACGACGTTTTTCAACACACTTGTGAGGAAAAAAACAGACCTGTTCTAAGAACTTAATTATGCTACAATACACAATACGTACCTAACTATAGAGATGATAGATTTATAAAGTTTAACTGACCTTTGTTGCCAGGTACATACTGACTATCCGGAGTTTCTTTTAAAATCTTCTACGTCGGTTGGTGACATTACTTTAAATTTTGTATTTTTGATAATAATTAACCACACTACGAAAACGATAACAAATATTAGTGGAAAAAGGCGCGCGGGTTTTTGTTTTCCGCTAGCGATGCGCACGTGGGTGTAAATAAAGGCACTGGTAATACCGCTGAACAGCCTATTTAAAAATATAATAATGTTAATAATACATAATACGCAAATGGGGTTAGGGTAGTGAACAATATATAATTTGATGAAATTTTAATAATATTTTAATTTTACTCCGACTAGTAAATAGTAATGTGTGGCGCACATTACCGCACTAGTGCGATAATATAAAATAAAAAGCACGCTTCCATAATACACTGCATTATGAACCTAAAAGCGGTTCAATAAGAGCCACTTTACGAGAAAGTGTGTTGAAAACCTATACAGGGTGTTAGGATAAACACCGTTATCCTTGAAACCAGTGGTTAGGTGTCATTTATAGAACGTAAAATCAATGGAAAATTACGACATTTTTTTTTCTTTTTTTTATATTACATTTTACCACTCGAGTATTTCACCCTTTCACCTATGCGCTAGGGCAACGAACTTGCGTGTCTGCACGGGTGGGTGGGAGTCGCAGGACATGACCTGACCGGCCGCGAGGGCAACCCCTCCCTCAGTCAGTCAGCTGTTTCGCTTGCGAGCACGGTGTCGGATAGAAACTTTTAATGAAAATAATGTTTTTTTTTTGTTGTTACTCTGTAATTTATTTTTATATTTAAGTCAACTACCCATGGTTTGAGTGACAACAGTGTTTACCCTTACACCCTGTATAATTACTTTACAATATAGTATGTAGTAAAGTATATATAGGTACCTCTTGTTATGTGTTACATGTATGTACCTACTGTTACAAAAGTCAAAATACGACAAAATAGAAACTAGCACAGCTGCTAGCAACCAGTCAGATTATGTTCTGCTAATCCGATGTAATTAATTTTATCCTCAAAATGTTACAATCATCATGCGGCATAGCATTTAAATCCGTTCAACGTTAAATTTTGCCCAACATTTACAAGCCAGTGCGTCCAGCATGGAACGGGAAATTAGTACCGGTGCTTTGCGTATTATTTATTGTTGAACGGGTCACTGCGGTTGGTACTCCATCAATTTTCACATTGTGCTACTGCCATTCAAGAACTTCAGTAATCAAGCTCTACTAGGTCACTCACTGTTGCTCCAATGTATGTAAATTGTTGAGAATTTATAGTTAAATGTTATAATGTAGGTGTGTAAAGGCATTTTGCGCGTGCGTGCGAAGGCACTGAAGTCCCGCAGGAGATGGAACTCGGCTGGCACGCTACAATTACATTCCACATACGCTCCCAGAATCGGCAACAAAGGTAACTCCTAGTGAGAAACGACTATTATTCAATTTAATACCCTTATAGCACATTAATATATCATGTTTGCTTTATTTATTTTAATGACTCGACATTTTTATAACAAATTGTATATTCCTAACTAAAGCTCACTAAGCCGGCAAACGAAACAATATAGGTACTGCTATGAATAGTGAACACGAAAATTTTACAAATCATATGCTACATTAAATCCGTTTTGAATGAATTCATTTCAATGCCGGCGAATTTTAATCGCTAACGGTATTTGATGTTACTTTACAATTTACATACCTACTTAAAGAGAGGCAAGAGAGCACATATTTACACAGAGAGAATTTAAGTACAATGTTCACCCTTCTCTCACAATGAGCATACTTTTCACTTAAAATTTAACTTGAGCGAAATCCAGAGCTAATTCTACTCTCAAGAAATCCTTTAATTATTTGCATAGCTTATTCAAAAGTCGTCTTAAATTACTTTTTCTTCTCAAAAATTATACTAAGGGACAAATTGGAAGGGATCGCAAGTCGTTCAGTAATGTTTATAGTTAAAGCGAATTATGTTATAAACGGCAATATCGAGGGGCGCACTAGTTAAATACTCGGAACCTAATCGTTTCGATTCCAATAAAGAAATGCGAATTGAAACTTGAAAGAAGGATAGTCTGGGGGCTCGAATGTAATTGTCCGTGCTCGAAGCAAACGATTTCTTTTGCTTATTGCCTCCGAGGGTTTCTTGCAATTCTCTTAATGTTATTCTCTGACAACTGAATTTTATGACAGTAGAACAAGGGAAAGGTATTGAATGAATTGAGAAAATGTTATTCTTGAGGTAGAAGATACTTTAAAAGCTATTTAAACTGAAATATAGTTTTAATCTTGAGAATACACTGGCTCCACATTAACATAGAAGTTATAATGTATGTAGGTATCCGACCTGCCCAGCAACAATTAGTTATATCCAACTGTGGTTTTGAGTATCGAAAAACACTCAACACAAAAAACGCATTAAATTCGAAACTTTGGTATTTGCTACTATAGTTTAGTTTGACATAGGGCTTTGGTATTTGTTTGAAATGTTACGCTGTTAGTAGGTGTATTCCTACAGTACGTGTATACCCCAGAAATAAATATGTTGTGTAAATCATTATGAGTCAAAGTAATGGCGTGTTTTGACTTACTTAAATGACACAAATGATTTATATTACTATACAGTTCGTCATCGTAATGGACATTGTCAATTCTGAAAAAGTCTATACATATAGTGAATAACGTTTACAAATGAAAATGAAATAATACATCTATACTAATAATAAAGCTGAAGAGTTCGTTTGTTTGTTTGTTTGAACGCGCTAATCTCTGGAACTATCAGTCGGATTTGAAAAATTCTTTATGCGTTTGATAGCACAATTCTTGAGGAAGGCTATCACGGTTATTATGAATAGGAGCCGAGCAAAAATAAATAAAAGTCAGACAGAACGCGAAAACGAAGTAATAGCGCGATGTATGTGAATATGTGATGCAACGGGTAGGTCCGGGGGACAAGAAATTTCACGTGGACGCATTCGCGGGCAGAAGCTAGTATAAAAATAATGGTAAGTAAATAAGGGCGAAATACCGAAAAATACTGTACCTATAAAAAAATTGTATAACTACAAAAAAAACTTGGTTTATGTCTACAAATCGGTTCATGTCATAATTTTATCCAGTTTATATTATTATTTTAATCATGATTGTCAAACTAATTTCAAAGATAAAGCGTGGTGAATAAAAAAATGTCTTGTTATATTGACTTTAAAAAAAAGAATATCTACCGTTTCAATGAAAATAAGTCAATTCCGGTTAGAAATATCTGCGGCAAACCAACTCGAACGAGACACGGAATCATTTTACGTGCTTTAAATAAATTAATGGTATAAGTTAGTTAAAGTTGGACGCCGAGAGTTCTGGCCCAGCGATGTCTATTTATTTGTGTAATTAATATAATTACGAGAAGTATAATTGTACGTTCGCTAAACTTTGTACTTCAGTTATATTAAGCAAATGTCTTTAAAATCTGTTTTCGCTCAAAGACTCGAATAACAGACTGTTCATTGGAGTCGGGAGGATTGCATTTCAGAGTTATGAACGGAAGAAAGGGATAAAAAGGACGAGTTGCTAAAGTTTTTCTATAGTGTCTGAGATATAGGTTCACTAATTTATTTAATTCATCTATACATATTATAAATTAAAGTCCCTTTTCAAGTTTGTCTGTATGTCCGCGTTGTTCTTCTAAACCACGCTACAGATTTTGATGAGGTTTTCAGCATTGTTTAGAGAATTTATTCCGGAAGGTTTAAGATGTGTATAACATATTAATATTAAGTAACATATAACTAAGACATCTCGCACGGTTTTTACGACTTAACGAAGCATTGAGATTTCATAGTTATGTGTAACTTTAACATTAACGTATTAAGTAACACACATACCTAAACTTTCCGGAATAAATTCTCTTAAATGGTGAAGCATGCCAAAACTACACCTCCGCTCTGTGCATACACGCTCACACGCACACATTTACAATCAAACTACACCTCCGCTCTGTGCATACACGCTCACACGCACACATTTACAATTAAACTACACCCCACTAAGTACACACAATTACGAAACCGGCGTCACGTCACTGTTCACAGCGCTCTCTTGGCTTTTATTTGGTCTGGGAATATGATTTGTTGATTTCAATAATTACGCTATAAAAGTAAGTAGTCTTTTATTTATTGAACGACATCTTCCTCAGTACTTCCTGAGAAAGACGTCGCTACAAAAGTAGGTACCTACTTTTCATCGTTGAAAATTATGAGCATTCCACGCAAGCGGGGACAGATTATTTGATTTTTTCCATTGAAGTACTGTAATTATTCACAGTATTTTGACGTCAAGTTCAGAATCTTTTTTCCGCTGATCATGCTTCTTAGAATAAGAAGGGGATTCAGTACGGTGACGTTTTACCGGGATTTTGTTGAATTTTGTAGAAAGTGTTAATTGAATTTGATTTCTGAGAAGTAAAATAAAGTCCCTATAGGTAGGTACTATGTAAAATTAACTAACAATTAGTAACATTACAATGATTAATTAATTAATTTGTTACAGTACAGAAGGTGCCTACTTTCAACAAAATGCAACATACCCAACAATTTAATAATTATTCTAAAAATAATAGTAATAATAATTGATTGACTAACAATATTACTGACCTAAATATAAGATCTTAGTTTACTAAGAATTAATCTAACTAATCTCTCATAAGTCAGTACCCATCCGCCTACACATCGAACCTAAGTAGAAAACAAAGACAAGAAAGGAACAACAAAGAAAGAGCAATTCAATAATAATTTCAAACAACGTGTAATCTCTTAAGAAGTCCGCCTATAAAAACAAAGATTGTTTCACTTACTCATCAGTGTAACAAGATATTAAGAAAACAAATTATAAAAGTAGCGAACAACAAGAGTCGTGCATCGAATACGATATTACGAGTATAGCAAAACTATCGAAACAGACTAGTAGGTAGATGTCCGAGCTATCAGGCCCGTAAGACCCGCTCTTCAGCCTCCACTAAAACCTGATGGCGCAGAACGAAACGAAATGAACGACCGATGACTTTCGTTTTCTTATAATTCTTTGTATTGTTTCGGAAAATACCGAGCTACTTGACTTGCTACCTGATCTAACGACAACCCTCTTATTTCTTTCATTGTATTAGGAAATATACAAGTTGATATAACACAAAAGCAATAGTAAGCGTAAGGGAGGCGGAAGCGCCGACTGTGATTTAAAACGGGACTTCCATTGATAAAATTTTATTAGAATGCCGTGGGATCGAGGTAACTGCGTAAGAAAATGGATTAGATCGTAGTACATGTACCTAGATATTTATTACCCTGGGATTTTCTGAGAATTCTTTGTATAAAAAAAAAGTGTCAAAAAAAACTAGGAAAAATTCTACGGAACAGAAAAGCGTGCAGGCTTACTGTACAACAACAAAAATGTGAAAACATTCCAAGAAATCTAATGTGAACTCGACAACAGCTCATAACGATTTAACTTAGGTACTATTTAATTAATTAATAGCGGTTAACTAGTGATCTATTAATGTTAAAACGTTTTAGTGACGTTCAGCGTGAAGAACAATTCTCATTATCACTTAATTAATGCACGTCAATTTATTTTACTAAAAAATACGTAACGAATGCTCGTATTTTTTAGTAATAGTACATTGTGATACGAGTGTGCTCTTTTTACCCGACTACGGCGAAGAAAAAAGGAGGGTTATGATTTTGACCGGTATGTATGTATGTTCATCTGTTCCCTCCTATCTTCTAAACCACTCATCACAATTTGACAAATGCGGTATCGTTGGAAGCGTCTTGATGGTCCGCTGGTTATAGGCTATGTGACGTCACATTAAAAATGGCGCCCTCTAGAGGACATAAAGGCAGGAACTAAAAAAAAAAAAATGTGTAATCGTACCATGTTGGGTATCAAATGAAAGGTCTTAATGAGCACGTTTCAAAAAGTTATATATAATAACACCAAAATAATAAAAAAAAAATTAAAGTAATAAAAACTAAAACCCAACTACGACTAAAAAGTTACAAAGAAGACACCACAGACAGACAAATTAAAAATCCGGAGTCACACGTGTTAGGGCATAAATCGAACAGATTACGTGTGACTCCGGATTTTTAATTTGTCTCAGTCAGTTGGATTTTAGTTTTTAGATATTACAGGCGAGGCGGTATTGTTAGCGCGAGCCGTAGGCGAGCGCGATAAGGTAGCCGAGAGTGTAATAATCAATGCACACGAGTTTCATACGACGTTTTTCAACACACTTGCGAGGAAAAAACAGACTTGTTGTAAGAACTTATTTATGCTACAATAACGTAGATAACTATAGAGATGATAGATTTATAAAGTTTAACTGACCTTTATTGCCAGGTACTGACTATCCGGAGTTTCTTTTAAAAACTTCTGTGTCGGTTGGTGACAATACTTTAAATTTTGTATTTTTGATATTATTTAAAGTAGTGAACAATATATAATTTGATGAAATTTTCCCATATAATGAAATGACACAACCTATTCTATGGCTATTGAGCTGGCTATATTTCTTCCTCCATTTTTTTAACAGATGGCAGCATCAGCGACTCCCTAATTGCCAGAGACTGTAGTTTTACAACGTCATCTAGGAGTCTTGCCTAGATAACGGAACGGTAACGGAAACAGAATTGACATTGACAGATAGAATAGCTAGCTACTTTTAAAACGTTTCTTGCAATCTTTTTGAATCTTAGAATTTTTTATAGTACCGAGTTCAGTCAAATTTAAAAAAAAAAGATAATTATGTACCAAAAACATGTTGATAGATTTTTCTTCAATTCTTATATTTCTACGTAAAGTACTAGATTTAAAAAAAATTTTGTTTGATTTTTGAACAAAAACTTACGTCTAGTGATGACAGGACAAATTGAGTAAAATGCTATAGATTGTAAAGAGCTTTCAAAAAAATGATTACCAGATGGCTACTTTATCATTCTAGGGGTTCGAATTGAAATAAAAGGCTCAATTTATGTTTTTTGTTGAATAAAAACTTTCTTTTATCTTTAAAATCTTGGATGACCAAATTAAAACTAAATTAAATTAATGAACATAAATAAAAACTTGCTTTTGATGGCTTGTCTTTGGTAAAAAGCTTCACCAAAAACAATTTCTATTGAATACTGCTGCCATGATAGTACTTACTAATTCCATACTGCCATGTCATTACCGCACTAGTGCGGTAATATAAAGTAAAAAGCACGCTTCCATAATACACTGCATTATGAACCTAAAAGCGGTTCAATAAGAGCCACTTTACGAGCAAGTGTGTTGAAAAATAAATTGACGTACAACTGTAACTTATTCGTAATAACAACCCATAAAATACATTAACCCACGCAATTTTAAGTACAGAAATATAAACCCAGCCTCTTCGCAGAGCTCCTGTAATTACACAGTACAATAAGCTCTTTATGATAGCTATGTAAATTCCAGGAAACGGACAAACCCTTCGGATGAATAATATTAATATTCAGTAGTACGGCTGTTATCAAGATAACTGATTGAGTGGACCGTTCATTCGCACTGACCCACGGCGGTACTGAATAAAGACAATGGATATAACATTGAAGGCTTTCGCGGTGAGTGGTCGATGTCATTACCGTATTGGTTTAGGGCTGACAGGCGGAAGCTCTCGAACAAACAACATCGCCCGACCCAATGGACGGGTATAGATACACAGCTGCCTACACGCCCGCGCTCGCACCAGTAGTCGCCACTCACCACCAATAAACGATCATTTGCAAAATATCAAATCCTTTGAGTTTTTCACTGTACCGTTCCGTTCGAGTAGGTACAGTTGCACACAGCAATAAAGCTATTTTATTTTTTACCATTGTGATGTTTTTAATCGGAAAAGCTTTAATGAAATTAAATATTTAGTTGATATTTGTATGTAGTTGCTTCGAATGCAGCTTTAATAAAATATTTAGATCGAAAGCAATATTAAATTTTGATCTTCGTTGTTTATTCTATTTACGATAATTTGCAAAAATATCAGTTTTTTTCGTTTTTTTTTACTGTCGCGTTCCTATTGAATACAGTTGCACACATCAATAAAGCTATTTTATTTTTAACTTTAGATGACTTTATTCACAAAGCTTTAATGAGATTAATATTTAGTAGATTCAGTTAATTTGAGTGCAGCTTTAATTAAATATTTATTTCGAAAGCAATATTAATTAAACTTTCAAAATAAATCTTTCATAAATTTGTTATTTATTCTCTTTGGAGACAGAACACTGTATTGTTTATACAGAAGCAGGTACATATTTACTTATTATGTGCCGCCTATCACCTGGGACCTCATTATTATAGGTAGGTTAACGACACAGCACGCCTCTGCCTATCCCTTCGGGGATTATAGGCTTGACTTTTATGATGTAGTTGTGTCATATTTAATTAACATATCTGTCGATGTCCCGTGGCCCTCGCACACAAACACTCACGTAACGCTTCACCGTTCATTCAATAAAAGGGCTCGTCGCCCATCAAAGTAATTCATCAATGAACGCTGAAGTTTGGCCAATGGCCGCCATCGTGTGAAATTGCAAAGTCATCCATCACGATTATTGTTTAAATACGAGTATAACACGTCATAACAATAGGAATTGTTTGTTTTTTTATGCAATTCCTAACAAGTCAAAATTATTTGAATAAAAAAACAACAAAATGTGTAGAATACCTAAATTTCAGAAGTTCATGATATATCTGGTTTAAAAATAGTCTATCAACCTAAAAATTCACTAAAAATCAATAAGCAAGTAAAAATATCTTTGTATCTACACCTCCCTTTTGTCAGGAGCCTCGTTTGTCGCAATCTGTTCATCGAAATTACTCTAATCCAATTACGAGAGAGCGACGACAACGAAGGAAAAATAATAAAATTACTCAATTCTCCCGTACTCACTTGTAGATTTACATGTGTAAGGAAGTTTACACAAATTCGTAACTTTAGATGATTAAAAAGGGCGAGGAACTCTCGCACGCGTGAGTTTCATGTCAAGTAAAGATAATTACAAAATGAATTGTTAAGGTTGGCTTACACGTTACTTACTTACTAAACCATTACAATCAAATTGAGAATAAATTCTTGGTATTGAAAGTTTGTATAAAGATGTGACAAATAATTGGAAACACTGAATTTATTTATTAACTTACTCGGAAATGACGCCCTCATATTGGTACACCTTCGTATAATTTAGTCAAAATTCGATTGAAATGCAAATCTCATGACCTCAATGTTTTTTTTGCAGAAAACTTGAATTAGTTTTCATTAGATCCTTAGCCGACCTATTTATGTGACACTTTATGGTTTTCCAACAATTCTCAATATTTTTGCCATACATGAAACACAACGGGAGACAGAAATAAATAAGAAAGCTGGTGAAGCATTTTATCTTCCTCATTTTATCATCCTTTTTCTTTATTTTCCTTATATACTATACTTAGTATGTTAGTTACGTCCATGTACCCGTATTGTTCGCTATTTATTGACTCGTGTGAAATAATACATGTGCTAGACACAATGCCTGAAACGTTAGAACCCTATCAGGTATCATGCTATCATCTGAGAGGTTGATAACTACAATTTATAACAATGACAAATTGTTGGACCTCCCTTCATCCCCGCCGCAGGTATTTCAACCTACACTAATACTTTGTAATTAATAACCTTTTGCTCTACTCAGGATACAGCTGCTATAGGTATAATCCCGAATTAATATGAATAAACTGTATGATTGTTTCGTTAATATTTGTGCCACATTATTCAATAATAACATTGCGTCATTAAAAATTTTAATCAGAAATACTTCTGTCTCCTGTTAATGACGCTTCGTTTTATTGAAAATATTTTATGCCTGAAATATGTTTACTCTTTTATTACCGTATGTTTTTGCAATAAAGTTTACGTTGTGTAATATATATTATAAAAGTACATCAAATAGGTACGACTGCACTGGCACTGTAAGCACTTCTACAAAATCTAGTTCAGCTTATAACTAGAGTGGCTTATGACCTACATATGTGACATTCTTTCGACGTTGCGAGAAAGACGTGGTTTGAGGAAGGCTTTAAACGAAGCGGACGGAAAAGAATTCGTGTAATCAAATCAACTGGCTGCAGACAAGATTTTGTATTGTCATATAACATATTCCTGATTCGATCAACGGGGCATACTTTCAATCCAACTGTCGTCACCGATTGATTGATATCCGCGCACACACGCAGTCGTCAGACGCACACGTACAAATAATGGTCATATGTCTCTGCCAAGATAACGCGCTCCCCAGGTACGATGATCGCGAGTTTTTGTTTGTCGTGTGACAAAGAGAAAATTGATAATTCATCAGAAGGCTCCATTGTTGCCGAGTGCTATTTGATGGGGTAATTCAAAAGGAACAATTTATTTCATTGCCCTTTGTTTTTACCTCACTTCACAAACATTCTGTGTAATGTGAGTGTACGCGTTATAACCGCGCAATATTATGAAAAGGTTTATGTTAAATATAAAAGGTGAGTTAACTTACTCGTTTACTCGGTATGAAATTCCTGTACGATGTACCTGTATGTTGCTACTAAGGGAGGAAGTTACACGAAATATACCAAGCAGCAGTTCCATTTTTGCAGTTCCTTTGAAAATAGCAATTTTATCTTCAAAGAAAATCACAAACGGAATGCCGTTCGACTCAAATGTCGAACATAACAGGCTGATCGATAAAACTAATATCAAAACTTGCGTCTATCGTTAATATCTTTGATACAGTGATTGTGTAGCATCAAAGACAGACCGACCATCTCGGTCACAAAAATGTAACGTTGAAAAATCTTTAGCAAGCTGTAAACAAATTATCTTTTCGTTGCTTTAAAATGTTTAAGCACTAGGTCATGAAACTTCGAGACGGATGGCAGCACGACCGTAATTTACGTATAACATATTCATCGTTTTACATGAGACCAAGTGAAGAATGCAAAATATATGGGACTCAAATACATTTTACGGACATTAATATCAGATAGTTCGAATTAATTACACATGGGATTTAAATTCCGGTCGATGCACAGTTTCAATCACTTGCAACGAAATGTCTAGAGAGTACAGTATGGAAATACTAAATAATTACGAATTCCCAAGATCCGTAAATAGGTAAATAAATATCAAAACTTGCACGATCATGTATAATTACCGGAAATAGTACGTTACGTTGTAGAATGTAGGTTCATCCTTATCTTAAGGCGGCACTACATAAAGCGAGAGCCGCCGTCAGAGCCGGATTAGAAGCGTCGTTTGTGTGCACCTGCTATACAGAGATGAATTTAGGCGGCTGACGAGAGCGACACCTGTCTCATGCGAATTAATACGCTACTTATTCGCCGGTGAAATATGAAATTCTTCGCGGAGGATTATCTAGCGAAATACCTGCGTTGTCATAAGACATGATATCTACATCACAGTGACGCGGTACGTTGCTGTAAGGGACTCACACTCCCACAATTTCTGGTATTCGTTAACTTTTTCTCAACTTCATGTTGTTGTTGTTACGTATGGCATCGTTTCATGTAATTTGTACGTCTTTATGTGGCGTTACAGTTTATGTGTTATTACGCGTGCTTGTGAAGTGTCGTCATCAATCTACATAAAGGTTTTAGAACTTAATGTTGTGTTTTTAATGTGTAGGAATACGTAAAGGATATGTCTCTCTGGTAACAAGATTATAATAGTAGTAGATAGTTACTTATGATTCTGTTGACCAAGAGTTAACAAGGTATAACTTTCAAATATGTATAAGTTGTGGCTTGGTAACATGATGGGCCTTTAACTAAGTAACTACGAAACTAATTTTCTTACAAGTAGTTCAATATCTTATGCGGCTCACCCCGCAAATTCCCCTGTAATCCGCTAAACGAGCAATATACCAAGATACGACTTGTGGCTCTTTTACTTCTTCTTCAACCTTGTTAAGCATCGGTCTATTGGCAAATCTGCTCAAAGTGAGTGCTCTTGATAACTCACATGTTTTCATGTTTGTTTCTCAATTCTGTTGATGATTATTAACAGCAATTGGAAATACCTTATGTTTTGTTGGATGTAATCACATTTACAATGTAAATTATTAAAGGCAAATATCATCCATACGTACTCGTACATGTCATGATAGAAAAAGTAAACAAGCGAAAAATTCTAGTTGACAATACATGCAACACACGACGTAGTACATTGTTCCGTACGTGAGGCATTGTGGACGTGGACGCTCATGTTATCCATTACGGTAACGAAGTTCGCGCCTGATTCATTAGAAAACCATTCATCCGCCACCGCTGCGCACTCTAACTACACCTTTATATTTAATTGAAAAATAAATTACTACCTACTGCAAGTCTTGGAAAGGATTGATGTAATTTTCCATTTTAAGTCCTGCGTGTCTGTTTCAAGGAATTTCATTTATCTTTTAATCTACGAGCGTCGCGTCAGAAGTATTTTTTGCGCTCACGGATGTTTTTCAACATTGCTGCTGGTCGAAATAGTATAGGAATTGCTTGCAGCGTGCAGTGCATCGTAAAAAGTAATTAAACAGTAAAGAGAAGAATTTATTTATTTTTGTCTTTTACAGCCAATACGATATTTCATTAAAAAACGTAATACATATATTGTATTCTGTACTTAATTACAGTTTCTACTTCTACGAGCTATTACGATGTTATGCAGTGCGCAGATCATATGCTAACGTTGTTACAATTATTCTGAACATGATTGCGCGTCGATGTATTGAATTCACGACGATGCGGTGAAGTAACTTGGAGTATAACAGAAGTGCATATTTTAAATTATACACTCGTACATCTGGCAGTGGTCTAGTTCGCGCGACAGAAAGTTTGTAACTTGACAAATGTAAAGTCGAGCGCACAAACGGGACGGCCGTATGCATTTAGTAGAAACTTTTCGCTTTGTAAGGAAAGTGTTCAGTTTAAACCGTGCGCTCGCCTACCCAATATCCGTCGCGAGTGAACATCGCGTCGCGTGTGTATTCAGGCGCGGCGAGGCGCGGCGCGATTGTGTCGCGGCGCCGTCTCGACGCGCGCCGCGATAACAAACTGCAACCCGCCAAGCTTATTGTCGCTGGCACTGTTCTCCGAGCCATTGTATACTCTTAAGTTATTCAAAGTAAATATTATTGTGTTTTTACCATAAAGTTTAATTGGCGACACTGAGCATCCCCCGCGCCACGAAATTCCCCGATGAGCCGGAGTTGGCTCGTTAAGTTGTTGTATGTACGCGGGAGGAGGTGTTTGCGCGCCGCCCTCAAAACCAGCAAACAGTCTCAAGTTACACCCTCGCAATCTCTGAAATAAACATGCGACGAGGCCACTACTGCTAACAACCTTAGCAACTCAGGCCGCGAGAGCTTTACTAACTCCAGCCAGAGGATTAATCTTAAGCAAGATTCCGCTCATGTGTGTAACTAACTTAAATTACGATCAAATATTAATGTGAAGTGTTCTCCCGAATAATACAACGTTGCCGCTTTGTGAATTAATTCTCAGAAAGATCCAGCAGCGGCGAAATTGTTTTCAGTTAACCAACCGCATGTGCATACTCGTGTGTGTAACTACGTGTTCGAATTTAAGCATCGGGTAATATTTGTGTAATTAAGCAAGAACTGTAATGCAACGGTATAAAATGTGTGTTGTTATGCCAACCGTGCCACTGTATTAATGCAATTCAAAGAAAATTGTATTCATTTGACCGATTTGTTGGCACAGTGAGCGATCGATTTCTGATTCACGTGGGTTGGAGTGCCCGACGGATAAAAATATTTGTATGTGTGATGTGTACTTAACCAAGATAGTTACAGGAGAAATATCTAAACTAGAGAAAGCAGATTTCTTGAAAAAAAAAAACTTAGTAAAAATAAAGAGATAGAAATTGATCGAATTACAAACAAAGAAGAAATTTAATCTCTAAAACGTAATTCAAAATAAGTATGAAACTTTAAAAAGCTTTAACTTTTTGATAGAACCTACTAAGTTAAGGCCGGAGTGTTAGGAATGCATTCCCAAAAAGCAATTAAAACAATCATGTAACCACAATTTAAATTTTAGTGAGTGAAAACGGCGAGGCGAGATAAAGAATTTGTTACAAGTTAGAGGCCGGCAAACTCCTTGGGGCTAATTACATTGTTACATGACAAAACTTTTGGGTCGGCTGAAGTTTCTTTACGTTCCTTGCTCGGCTTAAGCTCTGTTGAGACTAATAAAATCACCTCTGCATCAGAGAACATACAATGTTATTGAACAGCTGATTTAATATTAACTTTGAGCACATTATTTAGCAGCCAGAAACAAGCGACTTTAGGGTGATTTCTGCGCGCCGCTTGTATTGTTTATCGGATTCCAAATGGCCTCCCTTCTTGTTCCTTAGTTTATTTATGACAAGTGCATTTTGTTTGTTTGGTTATGTTCGAGTGTTCATTATTTTACGAAGTATTACGAAACCAGCTTTTGCTGTCGACTTCGGTAACTTTTGCGATTAAGAAAATATGTTATTTCACGTTTATTTATTTTATTATTTCTGATGAATAAATTACCATCGTTACATCTTTAATTAAATATTATTAATTATAGGTATTATAAATATATTTTAAACGTGGGCAATGAAATATAATTACTTAAATATTGATTGGATTTCCGCAAATACAGGATAATTACTATATGTACATGATTAGTACCGCGACGAATTTACTTTGAATTATTATAACAATCATTAATAATGTCATGTCCAACATCATATTATGATTTGTAATTAAATTTAACACATAAATTCGACGACAAATAATATTGAAAATTATTTGATTCCGACAAAATATGTCATATTCAAAGGAACAGGTTATATTAACAAACCGCAGTGACAATACAACTCGGATTAGTTTTAGAAGTATAGTGGCTATAGAAACTATAGTGTAACCATTCCCTAACTCGTTAATTCAGATCTCCTTGAAATCGACAGGGCGAAACCATTCCGAAATTACTGTTCAATGACTCGACGTGTTTTCCTCCATGCTTCAAGCATTTTCTTGGAGATTAAAAACCGACTTAGGAAAACTTTATCCTTGCCCATTTTCTCCAAAAAAACATTATTTACTCAAAATGGATATTTGTTATTGACATGCTAATATTATTTTACGAGATTTTGACAATTACTAAGGAAAACTCAAAATACGGAAATTAAAGAAAAATAGATCAGTTGGCCTTAAGCACGGAAGTTATAAAGGTCAGCTAAGGGACGCGGGTCAAACGGGAACGTGGCGGCGGACTTCCAACTTGTCACTACTCACGTAGTCGGCTATGATAAACGGTGAATTTTGATTTACCTTGTGACGAATAGCTAGAACTTAAAGAATTACATGAACAAGCAATAATTTAAAAGGTCTGAAATATCTAAGGCCTACACAAAATTGATTCTTTCACCAAGGTTTTTATAAAGCGTTTAGTTCACAAAAATATTTATCCAATCGGGTAAATGGTTAATTAATCTTCCCATTCCAGGTCTGGGAAATTGAACACCCGCCACAATTCTTTCTAAAGGCCGAACAAATACATAACGTTGGTGGATAACGAGAATATAACCTGAAGAAGGTACTTTGTAAAATATAGCTTAGCTGTTTAGGTAGATATTGATTATTTGAAGGTCTACAGCTGAGTAACCCATATATATTTTTATAACAAAATGGTTTGGTGATCGGTGAACTGGCAAGGGGCTGTTGTCAACCAAAAGACGGTAAAAAATCATCTTCAAAAGGTAACAGTGATCTAGGGACCCGCCTGGAACGTCTTTATGAATGATTAAATGATTATTGTTTCCAATATATTGCAGGTACCATGTAAAGCTCTTCATTACCCTGCGGTAGACTGATAGAAAATGTCAAAATGCCTTTGGGTCAGCCTATGTACTTCTTACCTAAAAGTTTATAATATAAAGAATGTTCTATTGCTAATAGTCGTAGCAATGCTACGAGTGCTACGACGTCGCTGACGCCATTGTTCCAAGCCTCTCTGTCGTAGCAGAAAATCTGATCCGGTGCGCGTTACGAATCGAGTTTGATTGAAATTTGTTATGCATCGACACGACACGTGTATGCAGCCGTGTTTTATCTGAGACTGTTGAATTTCAGTGATAATAGTAATTTCATGTTGAAGAGAATACTTTATTTATTCTTTTAATTCGTGTAAAAAGCTCCTAAAGGTTATCAATCCTATCGCTAATTACTATTGGTTCTAGTCCCCAGGCTAGCTAACTAAGGTTAGCTAACTTTACCACGCCGCCGACTCAAACTCGAGACCACCGAAAGGTGGCTTATAATAATTTTACAGTAAATATTGTGTCCTGTTGGTACACTTGATTGCGTCAAATTGCTGCAGTATATCTTTGTACACTGAATTAATTTGCCCCTTCTAATAGGAAGCGTGAGGTTGGAGCCGTTTCCCGATGCGTTCAATCTCAGTATTATGAATACAAATTGAATTAAATTCACCGCTGATCTGAGAATTAATACAGAATACAGTCTGTTACATACCAGTTACACATAGTTACCTATACAGGGTGTTAGGGTAGACATCGTTATCCTTGAAACTAGTGGTTTGGTGTCATCTATAATATACTTTTTCTATGGGACCAACATTGAAATCGCAAAAAAAAACAGCTGTTCCATACATTTTGTCGACTTAAGTGAACACAAATGTATGGAACAGCTGATTTCCGCGATTTCAATTTTGGTCCCATATAAAAAGTATATTATAGATGACACCAAATCACTAGTTTCAAGGTTGACGGCGTCTACCCTAACACCCAGTTTACATACATGTACTACCAAATTTCAACAGTATAACGTGATGTTAACTGTATAATAAAATAAAAGGTATACCGCTTGATCTTCAAAGTTTTAATTGACAATCTCTTCTCAGATCTTATTTAATTACGGGACGCTTACCAAATGTAACGTAAAATCAAAAGTTCTAGAAACTATTCGGCAGTCAAAGGGTTTAATATAATAAGACTTGAAAGAAGAATTTTGGCAGCGTGCCTTACGTATGATTATATTTATCTATTATTCAAAGAGATCCTTATTTATTATCTCTTTGAATATTTTTGGTTTAATTGATGCTCTAAAAACTTAATGACCTTCTAATAATTTGTTTCTTTTTTCTATAAATGTGCCCCTAAAA
This sequence comes from Lithophane ornitopus, assembly GCA_948473465.1. Taxonomy (NCBI): domain Eukaryota; kingdom Metazoa; phylum Arthropoda; class Insecta; order Lepidoptera; family Noctuidae; genus Lithophane; species Lithophane ornitopus. The sequence continues at coordinate 9,838,862 of OX419622.1, read as the reverse complement.
ATGTTTAAGCATCTATTATGTAAAGTACGCTTAAAAAAAAAATGAGCCTCTTTTTAACTTTCTGGACTTTTCTCAAAGTTAGTCGCGGTAACTACGCTAGGGCATCCCGACCAAATGGGCTACATTTGAGTTGGTAGCAGTTACTTGGCTATTAGTATTTTTAGGACCCTAAAATGGGAATTAATTGAGGCTTGAAAAATGGGGCACATTTATCATATTAGAGTGTCCATTTATGTTAATAGAAAATCAAAATGGGAATTATTTGGGGTTCGAGAAATACATGCCTTTATTCAAATATACTATAATTAATTAATTGACACTATGATGCTTTAGCCATTGATCTTTATTACGTTCACATCAACAGTTACAAGTGCTGGTTGTACTAACTTGAATTTACGGCAACGTTATATTTTAGCAATATCTAAAGGACGTCAATGAAACGATTTGTACGTGTTTCAGATCCATTGGATCACATCCCACACTGCAAAATGCATTTACCTACAAATGATACAAATCGTGAATATAAATCGTGGTATTATTAGACGCATAAACTGCGTAGTTTATCTCTTTTCCAATCATCAGAAATTAGGTGGTAGGTCTGAACGATAAAAGTGATCATCACGGTTAATGGGAAAATTAAATCTATTAGAGGATCACAATCAAGTATCATTTGTAGTGTCTCTCTATCTGCAAAAAAATTAAATTATGCTTTGAGTCCACCGTTTCTTATTTTGGAGGCCCGTGTTTCATATTAGTGGTGCCTATTTTCTTGGATCAGCACAAATTATACAATACAGTCATGAAAAATCACTTGTCACTCGTCAAAGCTCTTGCATACAATCTTAATAACAGATTGATACAGTTGTTTCTGCTTATTTGTATCTATATAATCAATAAAAAAAACAGCATTCATATATCTGTCGGAGACGGTCGCGGCACGTGACGCGAATGGTGGCAGCACTAACACGCGGCTAACTTCGTGCTACGACGGAGCCTAGCTGTTGGAGGGGCGCCAGGGCGAGCTCTCTTGCCTGCTGACCGTCCTGGAGAACGGAATCTCCAGTCTAGGAACTGTCCTACGTTTTGTTTGGCTTTAGGTTATTGTGATTTATTGTAATTTGAGGTTAGAGTGGTATTTTAATAAACGCCGTGTATCGCACCCAGTTTGTTTACATTGCACGAAACCCATCTTCCCATCTTCTGCCCACATGATGTCTGATTCTAATGGAATAAATCCTGACTATCTTCGACATATCTGTATAATACTAACGCAAAATCCTTAATTGCTCCAATAAACTTCGAACCATCATTACGTTAAAGCTTAACTGAATACAATGTTCCAAGAAAAAGTGACTTTTACAATCTAAACATTCTATTTAAAAACATATTATGTCATCATTTACAAAATATATTAAAACCGTATTTTTCTTTTCTCAAATATAAAGTATTAAGTTAATATTTCGAGGCCAAGTTCGACGCCTCCGTGGCCACTGAATAAAATTAATAACCAAACAACGTTGCCACGTCGGGGGCTGCGGAACTTAATTTGCATTCTTGAATCAAAATGTTATTGTAATTATGTAGGGTCAGATAATATTGCCCTGTGGCGGTGCTCGTAACATTCAAAATGTGTACCTTAACTTCACTAGGTAGTAACTTTGTTAGCGATTCTGTGAACTATGTTGCCTCGGCTGTAATATTTTACAAGCAAAATACGAGTATGTGGCTCTGACGCTGGAACCGAGATATTCGCTGATGCTAAATAAAGTAGCATGATTTACGTTTGATACTAAGAACGAGTTATTCAGGATGAAGGGTAACTGCAGCATCAGCAGAATCCTACTTCTTCGATAATGACTATATTAGACGAATTAATACTCTCTTATTATAGCTAATAAATTAGATCGAAGAATTGAAATAGGTCATTTGCGTTTATAATTCTATCTTGTTCTTATTATTCATACTCATGAGAATTTTCAGACGTCTATTTTCTCGCGATAAACTTTGGGCGCTAAGAAAATGTCTCCCTATTCTAATATTTTGTCAAAGAGACTATTACTGTAATGTTGCAGAGTTTAGACGTAATGAAATACCAACAATACAAAAATATGAACGTATATGTAACGAAAGTTTCAATTTTAAGAAGATAATTATACTCGTTTAGCCAAGAAAGTATTTACGCAAATTTACGCATTTTTTTTTTTTTTGGTTTGATAAGTTACGTTCTAAAATAAAAGCCTACTACCATAGCTACCAGCCTTTAACGATCATCACGACAGGGTAGAATGACTTCAAAGGGTACAATACGATATTTATGAGCCAACCAATTGTAATACAATAATAAAAAAGCATTAAATTCTCAACTTACTATTGTAACGTAATAACATCGGACACCCAGTACATTTAAACTCGTTTAGAGCACTATACAGGAATCCGAGTCGTCTTGCAAGGCAGACTCGCCCCGGGGATAACATTACAAAGGCCTCAGTGTCGGGATGTAAAGGAGCCGACTGACCGGTGCCCCTTTGCTCGCCGTCCCCCAGTAACGCTGTCCACACAACCATTACGGTATTAAGGAACAATGTTAAACTGAAACGCTGAAATGTAAACATTTTGAGTGGACCTAGCTGTGCACTTCGGTTACCGTTTTGGTGGCCATTTCAATTATTGTTTCTACTTTATGTTCATAGTGAGAATGGTACTTTAATGTTATTCATTATTCAGTTTTTGGTTCAACTATTATTATTCTTTCCTCTATTTTATTATATACATATTGATTATATTTTCAAATATTACAATAAAAAGAATATAAAAACATTAAAAAAAAAAAAATTGTAGCCCACTGGTATCGGGAACAGGGTCCAAGCTAGGGTCAGGGCTCCAGAGAGAGGAATCTCCTAACAATGAATGCGAGCCGTGTCCAAGAATACCTTCACTTCGCTTTCTGAATCAAGCTCCTAATCCAGCCGCCTAACGAGAGCCTCCATAGGTTTGTCGTTATTATTCTCATTGTTGATTCACTTCCAAGAACCATAAAAAATAAATTATTGTAAAGATTATAAAATTAATTGATGCCTATCTAAAAAGGTTTTTACCTATTCCGGCATAAAACAAGCACCTATTTATACTAAACTTATTCAGGCATGCGCATAATGTAAAAGGTATAAGCTTAACGGCTTTCGTAAATATGTATTACAGGCTTAAATTGGTAACCACGGTTAATTTAACATTCTGTTTTAGAAATAATTTTAAACCTAGTTTTAACTGGGATACTCCACGCCAACACTCTAATACCTACCACAATTTATTCAAATGTAAATTTAGTAGTTTAGGAGCTTTAATAAACGAACTACCATCTAATTTCACTTTTTAAATTACGTATAATTATGGTAGAGTTAAAATTTCTTTTGAAGCTTATTGTTTGTACTTTTCCGGCAGGAAATTATTTGTCTGTAGGCTCCAATTAAATAAGTACTTTGTGTCATACATCTCATTAATTTATAGAATAAACCTATATTTTAGTACCTATGCTTGCATTGGACCACCATTACACCTGAAAAGGGAAAACCTAATCCAGCACCTCAACAAAAACACATCTGGCTGTCATAATTAACACTTCAACCCCAGGTGGTCATCGTTGGGACAAATTGGGACCTTATGTAACCAAAAGTACATTATGTAAAGTTGCCTTTCATCTACAATAGGCAAAGTTACATAATAAGATGACTATCAGGCGGCATCACTCCAGAAATTCCGGGATATATGTTATCCACGCCATTACCGTCGTATAAAGGCTGTATTCAACGGACTGGCGTGTATTCATGGCTACACTTAATATTTTATGAAAAAGAAATTATTTTTGTTGAGCGCCATGTATAAACTTGCTAACGATGTGTTGTTTTACAACGTATTATATAATACTAACACACGATAGTCTTTTATGTTTTTTAAGTAGATGTTGGAAACAATGTGTTCTGTAGTAGATAAGTTTACATAGACTGTTATTTGATGACGTTTACACTCGTGATTCTTCGCCAAAAAGAAGACGAGGAAGCGTGGCATCTAGCATCTAGCAGCGCAGCGTCTTCGTAGCATGACTAAAGTATGTATAGTTCAAAAAACCATTAAGTTCGTATGTGACATCAGCTCTGGCTTGCGTTACCGAGGCATAACTTTTGTAACAAACTTGGCTATTCATATCAAACTAAAGAACTCACATAATTATATTACATTTAAATGGGTACCAGGAACCCTGCAAGAGGTTGTAATTTAAAATATAATTATGTCACTTTAAAAACAGTTAAAACGAATATTTTGATTGCATACATATTTAATTAGGTACGTTATTAATTTTGACAAATGAGGCGCCGCTATCAATAGCTATAAATAATGGACGCGTCATACTCAGGCATTGAAGCATTGTTTAATGCATATTTATCGTAATAAATATAGCTGGAGTTTGTGTGAAAGCTAAAAGGCTAACGTATGTCGAATGCTACTGGATCAAGTTTTGCTCCAACTTGGTTATGACACGGCATTAACTCTATGCTTGTTAGGACATCTGTCACCGATACGAAGACCATGGAGAGTCGGTGGTTCAGCCTCTGCTAGTCTACTAACTATACCAGCTATTATATCATCCATTTGTTATACCCACAACCACAAATGGTCAAACCAAAGCCGACAGTTTAAATTTTTTTTTTATGATCTACGTTTCTCATTCAGTCACAGATAGCGCGAAAAAATAATATTGCACTAGCTTTTTTTTTCGCCCCACGGGCTTGAAAATTTTTTTTTCGTCTAGTTTTGGTAATATGCTAGAAATGGAGCAACAGGGGTCCAGTAGTCTACGAGAAAAATAAAGTTTGTGAACCTCTGTTCTATCGTACTATTGTTACAGTTTAATAGCAACAAAATAAATCTCTATTCCATTCATAGAACTACGACCTTTACTCAGAATGACCCTTTCAACTAAAGTTCGGGTTATTCCTAAACATATTGTAAAGCGGCTAACATATTCTACTAAAATTTAGCATTTACAGCCAGACTATAGAAATAAAATGACCTCTCTTTTTCATATAATACCTTGATTACAATTGAAAGTCTCAGGCCAGCCCAATTTTCTAAAGGTTTTATTGTTAGCGCTGTTTCATCGGATCACACAAAGGGGTATGTTGCTAGAATTGTAATAATATATTATTTTGCTGCATCGTAATACTTTTAAATTACAGTACAAACAACTAGAGTAATATTTAATCTGTCGTTTTATTTGTTACAGAATAAATAAAGGCTTTGAGTGTCTTTCTATAAAAAGAACTTACATTATTATTTGAAGAAATAAGATGAGAATAAAGTACCTTAATAACTATACAATGGAATTAATGTTAACTTCTTAAATGAATACAAACTTGCAATAACTGAATAAAAGTTTTTTAAACAAATAATGATTTCCTAATAAAAAAAAAGGAGGAATGGTCCTCCATTTCTCCTTTTTAACACGCTCATTTTGCAGACACGTTGGTACAAACAGAATAATAAACAGCAATAATTGCTAATTGCTTTGCAATTGAAAACCATTGAAAACTACGTTTACCAATTAGCAGTAAATGTCTGGCTTAACGTACTTGGGTTAGATCGCCTACTAACATTATTACTGCTGGTAACACCATTCGATTCCCGCAAAATCGCTAGATGATATTGTTATTAGATCCTGTACGGACACAATATGAAACTATGTATTGAATTTAAATTATCACGGATTTTCCTATGAATTCGATTGACCAGCGCGATATGGGTATCCCGGTAGAGAAGGACTTGCTTGTTTTTGTTGTTATACATACTATGCCCAATATTCGTCTTTTTATTACAATACTTTACATTACGTTCTGGTCTATGTCATTTTAAGGTCGTAAACCGTATTTAATAGCAATTTTACAGAGCACGCTACTTACTTATTAGAATCATTTTGTACACAATAAACAGAAAATTCAACCTGTCTGCAAGCAAATTATAAATCCAACATTTATCAGTTAACTAATTTATTGTGGCCGCAACACCAGGAAGGCCTTATCCATTACCGGCGCCTGATTTGTCACGGTAGCTGATTCATTAGAGAGGCATTAATCTTTTGCGGAGGTGCGAGGGGGGCGTCAGCCAACTAGCGCGGTGATAAGGCCGTACTTTGTCCAAGACGCCGTGACGAACCCCAGACAAAGCCGACACTGGAATTTAATTAACCCAAATTTGTCCTTTTGTCTCAGTTGTATCGGCGCAAGCCCCCCAAAGTGTCTGTCAATATGTGGTTAACAGCATTACAAGTTAGAGCAGGGCACATTTAAGTGCGATGCGAGCTCTGCTTTGTGCAATTCAGTGACGAGAGGTCCCAGGAAACCATTATAATGGGCTAATTTAAAGTAGACAACCCCATCCCTTTTGAATTCTTTTTATTGGGCCATTAAAAACACATTTAAAACCATCAAGCTTGAGTACAATTCGCGGTAACATTCTATAATACCAAGCTGTATTTACTTGGTTATTTCCCCCAAAATAAAATATACTTTTTATCAAAATGTCTTTTCATTTTATTTTACATTTTAATACAGAAAAGCTTGACAAATAGTTCCCATTTCCAATTTAGACACGACGTACGACACAACACAAGAAGAAATGTTGGTGTTCCAAAACGAGAATTATCTGCTGAATACCATCCAACATCCCGGTCCCATTCTCCACATATTTTCATTTTAACGTAGATAGAAACTAAATCACAACCATTGCAGTGTACTCATATAAACTGTAAATGAGTAAATGTGTTTCGGACAGGCACTGAAGGCACGTCAAAATGTGAGAGCGGCATGTATGAAAGAGAAATTCCGGAAATAGAATAGTGTATACACAGAGCGAAAAATCTACTAGCAACTGATGGCCGCTTGAAAAAGTTGCCCAACCAGCGCCCTACACCGAAAGTTTTTGAAGACATGAGTGGTTTCATTACGATACTTGACAAAGCTTGGGAAATATATTTTGTTCTTTGATTTTTATCTGGGGTGCCTATATAAATACGTGTAGTTTGTAAGAATTTACATGATATAGGAAAAGGTATAGTTTTATGATAAAATTATTGTTAGACTACAATCACGAATAGAATTGATTGTAATAACTTATTACTTTCAATAAATAAGTTATTTCAATCAATTCTATTTGTTAATTCATTCATTTATACTACAACGTGTATGAAAAATATTAGGCATTTTTTCATGCTGTAGAATTCCAACCAAGATTAGAGAATTTATTAATACTTACATTTAATTTACTAGAATCGGAATTTCCTATTTCCTGTCTGAAACATATTCTTCGAAACAAGGCCAACCAGAGTTAATTTATAATAAATCTTAGCAATAAGTCGAACGTGGAATAAAACGTTACCTAAGAACCACCGCCACCATCACCGTTAACCAGATGTTCATCTCGACTCAGCTAATTGTTTCTTCCCTATTTAAGATAATCTCATAGAAGAAGTAGAAAAAAACTCGTTGATTATCAAGTTATAAATTAAAAACAAAATGTGCATCCACACAACAAATATAGCGCGAGTATATAACAACTGATAATATTAAAAAGTCCTAAAGACAAGTCTTGAAAAATAACAGTTCTCAGTACGAATCTGTCAGAGAACAGAGATTCCCATTCGTTTAACAACGGAAAAAGAAAAGGAACAAATAGTTGGAAGAAAGTGTTCCTTAACTCTTGCTTTATAACCTGAATAAAGTGAGATCTCGGCGGTACAAAAAGTGTAGCTATTGGAAAGAAATCATAAGTAACAGTTCTTTCCGGGCACTCGAGGTACGCACTCCGAATATAATGCAATTACGTGAGATGGATTGCTTCACTTCGAGCCGCGAGAAGGTCGTATAACTTCCTTATCTTCGCGACGTATCCGCTTTTATGTCGTTTTTATAAAAAAGAGAATAAAAATATTATTTCCATGCTGATTTTGGGATGAAAGAAAAACATAAAATGTTAGTACGGTTCTGTGTACTTTAGCTATTGTTGCGCATATTTCACAGCTGAAACACAATTGACGGAGAAGCTCCTAGGGCGACCGAGTTTTAATCATGTCATTGCTTAGTATTGCCATTCTTTAAATTCATGTTCGTTAAATGTTCCTTTGGAGTCGACACGCGTTTCGTATTGTACAAACGCGTGAGAAGAAATACCTGACATTTTCTTGCGAATAAAACAAGGCAAAATAGCGTAAAGAATGAGGAAAATCTTTACACAGACATAATCATTTAGCATAATATTTACGTGTACTTTTTTTTCCTCTAACATTATTATATTATTTTGTAAGTATTATTGAGTGTAATACTGATACTCAAAGTATGTTTAAAGTATAATACTGATACTCACAGTATTTGTTTTATTTTAGCAAATGTGTCATCATAATCAGCCTATAACGTTCCCACTGCTGGGACACAGGCCTCCTCTCTGTGGGAGGGAGCGGGCCGTAATCCACCACGCGGGCCCAGTGCGGGTTGGTGGATGTCACATGTCTTCGAATTTTTGGTTCTAGGACTCTTCGTAGGACGTTTCCTCACGATGTTTTCCTTCACCGTTTTGAGAGCAGTGGCGATGAAAAAAATGTGTAAGTATTTTAATTTCTTAAGTAGCAAAAGTAACGTACCTAAATCCGAGTATCGTCAAACGTCTGTTAATATTATTAGATAAAACACAGCAACTTTTTATTTTGTAATTTAATGCAGCGTGACCACAGAGGTTGAAACCACAGAGATTTCAACCTATCTCCTTCCTGAATCCAGTCGATTTTAAAAATTTTGTACTTTTAGTTTTAAATTGAGCAAGTAAATTTTATTGCTCATACTTTACCTTACTTTGGATAATTAAGTTTCAAGGATTTTATGTACTCGTATTATGTTCTATCATCTGCAGTCAACGAAGTTATATTGTTGAGTTCTGCACAAATGGTGTGAGATATATTCTCCGAATTTGGTGTAGAGCCAGTTAAAAAGGGCTGCTTCAGGCCCTCTTTTTTCTTCGGGTACCAGACTATTCACAAGGCTTGCATGCTCTTAGTTTGCTTTCACCAGCCGCTTATAATCCTTGGAGTTTCAGACCGGCAATTCCGATTGGTCCGCTTCACATGATCGTCGTATCACCTGCGATTCTGTCGAGGTGTGCTATGGTTTGAGGTTGCAGTTCGTCAGGATCGACTTGTTATTTAAACCATCATACTTAACTATTATAGTTATTAGTACTTTCAAGGTGAACATTTTAATACTAGTTGATTTTTAACTTGATTTTTAGTTGTGTTTAAAACTCGTTTTATATATTTATAAGATAATATTCATTTGAAAGTTTATGACCTAATTTAGTGGTCATGAACCTAGAACCGAATGCAATCGATTCCCTAGTTCGGAAACCAAATGCGTAACAAAGATTTACCATCCGTTGTACCATAAGTTTTCTCGTAATCTCCAAATTAACTGTATTATGTTTTTTTCTTTGTTTTATGTTTTTTGTTTTGTGATTCTGTTTTGAATATTAATAAATTATTATACGTGTTAAAGTGGTGAATATTTATATATTTTTCGCTACAATAGGTACATTCAGACATCTCCTGTAACAAATACGCAATCACTCTTACCAATCCAATAATTAACAAATTCTGAATAGTATCTCCATCTATTGACGCGCTCCAAAGGTAGTGGAGCAAAACGAGATCAATGTAGCGACAACGGCAACGGCCAGACTAGGGCACTCGACCGAGCGCGTGAGAATGGAAGTCCTAACAGGGCAACCCCTCAGCAGTATTGTGGACAACCTGCTCCCGACTAAGGAGTGTTGCGCATAGTTGAAGAGGCAGGGATCTACATGAGTGCAAAACGGATTAAGGTATATTTTGTTGTTAATTGGTACAATAACTTTGTGTGAAATCTTTGACCTGAGTTTCTCGTCTGATCCGTACCCAAAAAAAAACCTGGGTCTTGTACTTTAACAAATAGACCAGTATGCCTTTAGTATTCGAGTTCTATAAATGATGTAGAAAGAAACGCGTACCTACTGATGTGTGCTTCAAATCCAACCAACAATTCTCGCTCACAAAAACGTTACTTTATGAATAGCCGCAAAATACAACCAATGGATTTTCTAAATCTCGTGTGAAATCGAGGAGGCAAAGGGCAATACGAAACTAATTTAAACTATTGAAAGAAGATCTAGTTAATTGGAGCATATTTTGATGGTTTGACTCGGAGCATCTATTAGCACTCAGCTTTGAACCATTCACCGGCGCGGCGGGCGTAGTGTTGCATTTGCATCGTGATTCCAAGGATTAGTCGGATATTATATAACACCATCAGACCGGATGTCGAAAACAGAATAATTTATGTCGGAATACTAAATGCCGTTTTGATTATAATTCTATCATATTAGTATTGAATTGATTTAGAAGCTTTAGCACCCAAGAGTACTAAAACGTTTTCAGCTATAGACCAATTCAAAACAAAATGTGGGAAAAGTCAAGGTAGTGGTTGAATGCCAGAAAATGTATTTTTAACTGGCAATGCCCTCAGGTAACGCTTCCTTGATGACCCTTTAAACCAGGAGCGTTATTGTGAATTCCGGCCATCGTTTTAGAGGAGAAAACTGCGTGAAATGCATTATTATTATCAACACAGAAACAAAATCCACGAAAACGCGCCCCATTCCGCGATTATTGTACTGTAAGCTGTACTTTAGTGCGGAGCGGAGCGGAGTGGGGCACGTCTTCTATACCTATCTATAATTTCTCGAACACAGTGAGTAAGAGAGATGAAACAAGATTGTTTGTAATAAAACATGTGGGTAGGTACACAATTTTAGGGTCTCTAATTGGGTCGGACAAGAATATCAAATATTTATAATAGGTCCCTAAAGTTTAAAGATATATCTTATAACGAAGTCAAAGTTTTTGTAACAAGGCTTAGAATTTTGTTACCTTACTTTTGTAGGTGTACCAAAACATATTTTGGTCCACGAAATCACAACCGAATTTTGTAATAATTCAAATTGTAATAGACGCAACAGTTGCTAAGTGTCAATGTTAATAAAAATCAAAACCTGAAACAGAAACGTGGACTGGTAACTTTTGCAGTGGGGATAAACATTTGATGGAAGAGTCGAGTTAGGTAGTGTTAACTCTTCAACTGGCGAGGGGCTTAGTGCCCGCGGCGATCCACGTGGGATCTCGTTACAAACTCGCGATTGAAATATTTCCGAACCAGTAGACACGTAGCCGCGCACCTCTATTTGTATATCCTTGTCAATAGGAGTCAAGCCTCTGAAAGAACTGTTTTGTATCCCTCGAGTGTGCAGTATGTACCATACAGGTCCATGTAAATGAAATTCTTACTTCCATAACACAATCTATTTGCTAAAGCCACGGATGTTTGTTCGGCCCGACCACCGATGCGGTCACTAATTACATCGGAGCGCTAACTACAATTGTGTTGATCACTGTTTCATGTAATATCGCCGTAGTTCGCTCTTTAACTATTGGGAATTCTATCTGAACTATGGAACTGTTTAATTTTGCAGCTCCTATATGAGATACATGAGTAGGTAATATACTGCATTAAATACAGGGTGGCCTACTCGGAAGTATATAACTTTTATTACAAGCGTAAATTACCAGATAAAGACAAAGATATTTATTCGTAGTATGTGGTACAAAGTTGGTAAGTAGTTCAGGACACATCCGCCGCTAAAAGCCGTAAACGAATATTTACAAAAAATTTCAATGAATATCACACATAAGTATAAAACCTAAATATCCTGGTTTTCGTGTTTAAGACTGACCACGCCACGGCTGATAACCCCACAGAAAAAAGTCAGAACGTATAACGAAATCCTTAGTGAGCAAAACGGTATTCGTGGAGATTTTATTTTAAATTGGGTCGTTTTTCATCCCGTTTTAGAACTTCAGGATAAGTCAAAATGTAGGGAACAGCTGATCTTTCTTTCGCGATTTCATTGTTGGTCTCACAGTGAAAGTTGTTCATAATGATGATAATACTAATACTAAGTAATTGCGGTAGTCATGGTCTTATAGATTGTGCAAAAATATTGTTGCCACATTTTGACTAAATAATAGACATCAAACAGTTGGATTTGGTGCCAAATTAGAAATTTTGCTAACCATCCTGTATAATAATTTTATCACAAACATAATTTCAGCCCGTAGTCATACTACAGAGTATCAATTATTGGTGCAGGTAAAAGTCGTTCAAATACCACAATCAAGACCAGTGTTTTTCAACCTTTTTCATGGCACGGCCCCTTTAGTACGAAGAAATATGTCGCGACCCCTTGCTTTTTGTTCATGTATTTAATTTTGTGACAAATATTCAATCCATTTCATTTTCATAAGTAGGGTTCGGATAAATACATAATTAAGTACGTAAAACAGTTTTTTTTACATAGAATGCATCGCCAATAAATAACGCGATTTACGCGCATACGTACGACCAAGGCCGATGCCACGATTTTTTGTTTATTTGATACTAATGATTATGTCCTTTAGTTAAAATTTTTCTTAATAAATCTTTTAAAACTTTATTGTTTTTTTTTACTGCAGTAGCTTTCCCAACCTTTTGCAACTCCCCTATAGAAGCTTCGCGCCCCCAGGGGGCCCCCAGGGCGTCGCGACCCACACGTTGAAAAACACTGAGTTAGACAATGCGCTTGGCGAACCTAGCATTTTTTATCTGTGAAAGTAAGGCGCTAAGTAGCTGTCTGTCCTTCCGACGTTAATTAATAACATTACGTGTTTATAAGATTAAATACAAATATCGACGTGATTTATGACATTGTCCTAAAAGACTTAAGGCGGTCCCGAACGCTTAGTCAGTTCCTTTTAGGGCTTTAGATAATGACTCGGTAAATAACTAGAAAGCTAGGTTGGATAAAAACGACGAGTCATACCCAGAAGGCAATTAATAACAATTTGTTTATGTACCAAATTCATTTATTTACTGAATATTGTGCCATTTACTATTATGAAACGAAACGAAAACCTTCAAGCATAACGGAAATTGAGGTCCATTCATTTAAGCCCATAATATTCACGACACTACAAATATCACGGGCAATAACAAGGTACATAACTTTATGACGTGTTTCCATTTAACACTTTGCAGTATATATTTGGGTGTTCCCAAATATAACGTCATTAATGTATGCTCTCGTACCCAGGCACACCGCCGATAAATAAAATATACGCACTGAATTTCGCCACAAGCGATATCAAACTACAAATTATAAGAATATAAATTCGATTCACGTTAAAATCCACGTTTTATTGCGTTATCCGAGTTACAAAAAATGTATTTAAATGATACATTTCGTTACACACGATAATTTCACACGCGAATGTACATAATTTAGGGTCGGTATAGAGGTCGGTACAGACTTATTTAAGTTCAATTTGATCCATTTGGTAATAATTAATATCAATTGATCCGTCATATTCAAGTAGCTTAATCAACGTTGCAGGTAACAATAACAATTACCATTCGGAATACCGCGTTAACAAGGATTAAGGGCACAAAGGCATAACTTTAGAATTACACGGTATTCAAATGTAATCCGGCGTGGATTCTCCAGCTAACATTAAACGCGTGCTAATAGAGGCCGGGAAGGGAACAGTGTGCCAGATCGCGCCGTTCCGCGGAACACCTATTACGTTCTCATTAACGTGGTCGTAGTGCGCTTTACCCCTCGTTAACAATGCCCTACCAGCAAATTGTGCCTCAAAATGAATGTATACGATACAGCGACCTTTTGCCGATTACAATCTCTTACATCTTAATTATAAAATTCTCAACTGAAACGCCGGCAAAGCTGTCCATTAATGAAATCAGGGAAATATCCGCCGTTAAGGCTTGATTGTGGATCGGCACTTCTTGTTTAGTGACTGGTTGGGGGGTACAAAAGGCCGTCGGTCTGTCTGACCGGAGCGACATGCGCGGCCGGCGGACTGATAGGAACAACGGTTTTCAGTTTGTGGATCCATCCCGGGGCTTTATGAATCAACTTTATCGGAATTTAATTGAATCTGACTAAAACGCGTCTTTTTAGCAGCTCTAGTAACCAGACCTACTGTTATACCAGTACTTACAAATCCCTTCTTTAATAGTCGAAGTAGAATTCTTGCACTAATTCCGCATAACTACGTCAAGTTAAAAGTTGATAAAACAGTGCTACGTAGTGAAAGTTTACCAGCCTATCGCATAAATACTACAGCGAAACAATTTTCCCTGGCTCTACTTTTACGACTTGCCCGGGGAGATAAACAAATGGGCGTAAAAGTAATCTCATAAAAGGAATACCTAAATCTATGAAGAACCTAATTAAAGTAATAATATACCTCCCTACTATAATTTAAATTCTCTTTCGTCGAAAACATATCCACATAACGTGATGTCTGTATAATAAAGCATTAGCTGTTTCCTTAAATAACGATTTTGCACATTATATTACGGGAACGACGAGTCGGTTGTTTTATTTTTTCATTGCAACACGTGTCTGCGCTGTACAGCGAGCGCTGTGGAGGCAGTGATGCAGCGATGCAGCGGTTGCTAGGGCCAGGTGCGAATGCACGATACAGCTTTTTGTACCAAACGATTCTATTTTTTGCCGTTGCAACTAGATGGGGAAAATTTAAAACTATGAAAACTGTAAAACTTTGAATCGCTCACCGTAAAAATCCTGTTACCTATGAACGTTGCGAATGTGGCTTACAAATATGAAATGCCGTTCGGAAAATGAATTAACAATGTGAATGGTTTCGTGTATATTTTTGCTGCTATGGCTGGATACGTTAAAAATATTGGTTTTGTATGTATAAGCCAGTAGAAGAGGTTTTAGGGGAATATCTTGAAATGCCATTCATAATGTTAACATTTTCATTTCAGTTGACAACTCGTTTTTTTTCTTCTAATTTGTGAATACATTGTCAATCTTCTTTATTCTAGTACAGTTTGAATATCCGTGTAAAAAAGTTTTACATGACTAAAACATAGCTAAATTTATGATTACGTAAAAGTTTCACATGCGGACAATGATAATACAATCTGTATTCTGTTTAAAATCATGTAGCTAATTACATTATTCCGCGATTGTAAGCGATGGTACAGCTGACATCAAGATATAACATTTTGAAATGTAGTCACACATCGACATACAAAAACAATTGTGTGCAGAATACAATGGATGATTGTTAAGCCCGTTATTCCAGTCAGCTTTATAAATAGAGAGCGACAACGCAGACTACAGAATCGGAACGTACACGAACCGAATATATCACAATATAATATTGAACGAGACGATTCTAAATATGTAATACTAGCCGAGTGGCCCCCGGGATTACCTGTGAAAATACATTTCACCCTTATTTCCCGTTTCGAGGTCGAATTTTAAAAGTTTCCTTCTTATCCGACATTTGCGTTATGGGTGAAATACATTTTCCAAATTTCATTTTTAGGTTCACGAGTTCAGGCTTGATGAGTAAGTCTGTTCACTTTGCGTTATTACGATTTAGTAACTAAGTAAATTCAGCGATCTTTTGCCGAAGTAGGATTTTTTAAATAGGCCCATAATGTAATAACTTTTTTGGCAACCTCCCTTGTTTTTTGATGTCCATATTTTCTACGAATTCATTAGCTTTATCACTGTAATCGTATTTACATAGATAACTGTTTGTATAGAACTATAATTTCATGGTTGTACGTTTTAACATAAACATACTCCAATTGAATGAAACAAAATTTAAATCTTGTATAAAACGCACACTATGCCGCCAAGCATATTATACATTGAGGGATTACATCACTGACAAAAATGCTTGGCTCAGCGCTGGTCCAGCTCCACAGGTCGCTTAACTAATTGATAAGCATTCGAAAATTTTGTTGGAGCTGCTGAAGATTGTAAAAACTATCTTTACATTGTATAAATTCAATCTCCTAGTATTGTATAACTGCATAGCACATGTGTGTGAGCACTATGTATTTACCTAAGTACTTTAAAGCTACCATTTACTAGGTACGTCTTTCATTGACTTGAATGTGCCCTGGCGGCTGAGAGTATGTCATGCTCACTTTAATGTCTCGCCGATGGTGGCGTGTGTGTTGGATAATTAAGTTCCCTTCAAAATGGTTGAGCTGAATGGTGCTGATCCATGCGTCATGTTCGTGAACGAGCGCCGTCAGTAGGGACTGGTCATCTCTTAGCTGCCACGGCTTATTTTAATTAATTTTAATTTTTGAATTGTTTTGTTTCTTTTTTATCGTTTAATTACGGACTCTTTTAACGTGCACGTTTCTCTACATTGTACCTACTTACATGTATAATTTGAACATAAATGATGAAACCAATATATTGTAACAATATTCTGATTTAAAAGAGTGTCCGTGGAGTTTCTTGCCCGTTCTTCTCCATAGGAACTTACTACGCTTTGGAATGGGCAACTAGCTTCATCTTTCTGACTGACCGACCCCTTGACAATTCAAAAGTACCTGTAATTGGTTTATTTGAAATAAATGCTTTGAGTTTGAGTTTGAGTTTAATGATGTAATGTTACACTGCTGCCCGATACAGATGAAAACAGAACCAACTCGACAAGAACCGCCCAGAAATAAATTGAAACCACTATCCCAAAAAGCAACAGATAATTATAGTTCCAACAGGCAGCGCTAAGTTTAGCAGTACAAACATAGGGACTCATTAATGAGGCGGCCGGGTCCCGCAACGAAGCCTCCCGTGAGGACTGCGGGCCAGCGCCGGGACCCGTCACAATCGAACTGGTAACGAGCCCGGATTATTGATTGAATCCATCAGTCCCAGGCGAATTGTCGTTATTAGTGACGCGACAATGTTAACTCAATGTATAGCTTCTAAGTCCAGTGTTTGTTTTCTACTAATATAACTTTAGGAAAAACAAATGCTCTCTACCTGCTACTAACTGGATAAACATGTTTCAGAATTTAACTGATCCAATAATTAGGATCAGTTAAATTATTATATTGCAAGGTATGTAAAACTATAATATTAGTTCATAAACAGAATCAGCCTATAATTCCCTCACTGCTGGGACACAGGCCTCCTCTCGTACGTACATGAATTAATTTTGAATATGGGGGTCACTTTTGGGAGACATCGAAGAAAATTTAAAAAAAGGTTTTTCACACTACCACCACCACCTGCTCTTGATGTGAAACTATTAAATAAGCTACCCAAAACAAAAAAAAACTAATGATATTGCGATAGAAATCCAAATATGCTTACGTACATCTAATTTAGAAACCTTTTAGATAGCTCTGTTTCAGTAAATAATAGTATATTATGCAATTAGTGAATAAAGGACGGATTTAAAGCGAGGGCCATAGATGCATCACGAGCAAGTGAAGGATTCTAACGATTGAATCACGACCGTAGGGAGTGATTCATGATGATTGAATCACGAGCATAGTGAGTTATTCAAGTGTTAGAATCCTGAGCGACGCGAGTGATTCATGGCCCTCGATATAAATCCGTTTTATTCAAGAGTTGCATAATATACTTTATACCATGACTACGAGAAAAAGAACTTGCAACTTCGAGTATGTTATTATGTCAATGTTATGCCTTGTGTTTATAGTACACCGTAGCATAGAATACGTACTCCAAAATGTCGATGACTTCTTTTTCTTCGACAACTCAAATAAGTTAGGAAAACAGACTCTTAAAATGTTCCAGAAGCTTGATTTTCATTTTTCCATTTGCAAAACTCATCGTAGGCTTTGATGTAAACCAGCCGTGATTTGTTGGGTAGCAAGTTTTCTACTATATCGGCCGCCCTCTCTTTCATAAACTCAAGTGTTAACACATCTTCTTCATCACTTGAATGCATTTTCAATCGATTTATTATGAAGTAACACTCAACTTTGTGTTCATACAACTTACAGTATTTAAAATAGCGCCAATTTACTAATGCCAGCAAAGAACACAAAACAGTTTTTATTCTAATTCTAAACTCCTTGTCGAAAATGTCAACCAATAACATCGGAGTTTGTATCGAGTATTTTTTCGCAAGGAGGTTGTACAGCATTGAGATGGAGTTCGAATATATTGATGTGTTCTAAATTCAAACACCAAAACAGTGACTAAAATTGCTTTTTATTCACTGTTTTCAGTGAATAAAATAAGCTTTTTAGAGGGGGAATGGTATAAAGTACATTTATCCACAATAATCCATTACTTTATTAACGATGTTTTATAGTGCGTAAGTGCTTGTAAACTCAGGGTGACACCAACACCTAAATTTTTAACGGTAAAAGTTATTTTTAAAAGCGTTTTGGAATAATTGGAGCATGAATAAATACAATAACGTAGACACCTTAATGGAGGGTGTCTAATGCCAAGAAACGCTACGGTATAAGATTTCACGTGGTCCGATCTTTACGAAATCTACATAGGTACCTGTCCTAAAAGCCACATTATGCTAATATTATTATAAAACATCTTAATAAAAATGTTTGTTTTCACAACAGAAATTAACAAGTGACTCAAACACCAACGAACAAATCCCGGCTGTCATCACTTGGCCAGTTAGTTCGTTAATCTGCTCGGGATTATCAAGGTTTAATATAGATAAGGCCGTAACCTCCTTTGCTCAAAAGACAAAAGATTGTCGAAGATATAATTAAGGCCATTCTCGGCGTATTTACCTTCTGAAATCGTTGGACTGTATGAAAATTAAACGACAGTATTAACACAGGGAGGGCACGGGCCTATGATTGCCTGTCAAACACAGGTATAGCCGTTATCTGACGCATGAGGTAATTATAAGTCGCTTTACAAGTTCAGCTGGGCTGCTAACATTGAATGGGCTGTTTGACACGAGCGAACTAAACATTATCACATAGAATATAGTTCGGAACTATGTTGTAAACACGCTGTAAACTGTTTCATTTCCGTTTACACTTACTACTTTTGAGTTCTTCAGCGAAATGTTGTTCGACAAATAAAAGTTTCGGGGACTGCTTTCACAAAACTTATGGAAACCATCCTTCCCAGGATGTTTTCCTATCTCCGCCCAGAATCCGCTTATGATTCATTCTTAGTGAAGTAAACATACATTTACATGAATGTATTCTAAACCAATATTTACCGTTCAGAGAAAATGCACATTTGTACGTGTTTGGGTAACGTTAATGATGTAAACTAACAAGCCTATCCTCTAAAACTAGACAAAAGTACATCTACACTTCAATCCACAATGGTATTAAATATCCTTGAACAGTCACAGTATTGGTAACATTAGCCCATCAATCTGACGAGGTCTCTTATACAAAAGGAGGTGGCGGCATATCCGTACAAGATAGTTGCGGAGTAGCTGGCGACATACAAAAGCATCCATTACCGCATAGGTACTGATTTGTCACGACGGTGATTCATTAGACGAACATTAATCTTAGAACGCGGTTACATGATAAAGCTTAACTTTGTTTAGCCCCCCTCTATAGCGTCTACGAGACTTCGTAGCAGCGTAGCTAATTCGTAGCTCTGAACTCTGCCGTAGGTTTCTTTAGTGAGAATTAGCATTTTAGGTAAATATGCCTGTGTAAGTTCCTTTTTGATGTAGAGGTTGTTTAGGTCGATATGATTTATCGTTTAATTTCTGATGGTGCAATCAAAGGGGAAACAGATATTCTTGAATATGACTTCATAATATGTCTGTTTATTACGTTCAACTTGAAATCTCCAAAGAAATATGGTTTTAGAGACTCAGTAACGAGAACACTATACTAAATGAGGTAATAAGTCAATTAAAAGTTCCTTTATCTAATAAAGAAACTAAACTTACATCCACGACGGAAATGTTTCCACGCAGCGTAAAACAATCACCCAAATTGAATAGTTTCCGATTTACCTCAAACAAGGAAACCTTTCTCCGGTTTCTTATTGCTGAAAAACACATTAATAAATACATTAACGAAACTGACCCACATGAACCTCGGTACCACGAGATGGCACAAAACGAGTGCTGAACGTAGAACTTCCTTCATACGTCATGCAATGCTATCATTAAGGTAGTCTCAGAGTTCCATTTCTGAGCGATGAAGACAAAACAATATTGATATTGGATAATGGAAAAATAGCGTGTCAGAAACGAATTACTAGCGAGGAAAATTGCCATTTCCTTGCTATTCTTCTATCTAGAGGTACTTACTTACCGAAGTTCTTAGATTACACTGCGTTTGATAGCTTTCGCCGCTCCTAACTACTTATTATGGCGTTAATCGATCGTTCTTAAACCGACGCTGCGTTGTTGTGACCACTTCTGTCATTATCTTTTTATCAAAGATTATGATTTAGTTTTAAGCTGTAATGAACAGTACCCAACAGTATTATTAGCCATGCATAATACGGGTAATGGAAGCTCAAAGAAATAAAACACATGGTTAATATGCCCTTTTATGTATCTTATAGTTTCATCAGTTTTTATGACTCCATCATTAATAAGAGGGTTACTACTTCTCACCGTTTACGAATTATTGGTCGTGATGTTATGTGATTTTGATTTTTGTATCCAATTCAAATCAACTTCAAATCATAGAAACGAAACTCTCTCCTATTAAAACCGAGCTACGTTAATTGATCAAAGTAAAACACTACACACAACACAAGTAGAACTTAGAAAACAAAAGAGAACTCACATTGCTAACAAAATATTACTTCTTCAATCTCCAGATTACGTGCGTTTGCGTATCAAATTTCATCATTATGATGCTCATACACACTTTGAAAAAGTTTCACTCAGCAATTTGGAAGACTAAGGGCTCGAGTACATTGTAATTTAATATGATGTGTTTAATAATACGTGCGTAAGGTCTAGACGTGGGCAGATTTTAACCGCAATGTTGTTTAAGCTGTTTCTGTATTATATGATGTAGTCATATTGTAAGTACGATTTTTTTTTTAAACCAAATGTCCATATTTACAAGTACGGACTTTTGTTTTGCCTTCGGCACACGTCATACGCATATGAAGTGTGCCGAAGGCTTTAAAGTATTTGTATTTTTCTGTGTTTTTTGTACGATTTCAGCTAGTGATGATAAAATTTTTGGTAGTTTTTATGAATATTTTTAAAACAATTTTTTTATTTCTACTTTACCCACATTCATATTTATTCATATCCGTTAGAGCTGACCCACTGAGCTGACTTTAATATAAGCTTCAATATTTTATTTCCAATTTATTTATTAATCCATCCCAGTGCCACCAAGCCCGTAATGGACTTATGCACCACTTTGATTTCCGTTTTTATCGTTTTATCTACTCTAGGAATATTGTTTTCACTCACACAGCGATCGCAGCTGCAAGCTAAAGGAAAAATGAATACAGGTGCAATCGCCTCGACAGACGGGCGACAACGCGACTTGTACCGACGTGTAGACAAACCATTATAACGCAATATGAAGCTACACAGAGCTATAAACTTTTACACTCCCGCACGTACACAACGATATACAGATAATAACGTATCTAACTAAGGTTAAGTTAACCTCGCCCGATGTTTATGCGATATTACTATGTACAAGGAAACTCCTCTATTGCCGATACAATAGATAACAAGTTTCGATAAGGTAGTTCAATAAGGATACCACAATAATGCGTAGGTATCTGCTTAATTTTAGAGAACCACTTTAAACTTTATTGTTTTGGTAGTTACATCTGGCAGCAAGACGCTTGTACGTAGTGATTGCATCTTCATTCTAACTTCCAATTACCGGAAAAGAAAATTCGGTCAAACAGTCTTGACAAGATTACTTTTCTAGTTTGTCAGAAAAGTTTGAAATGCCTTTAATTGGTTGCGCTCGAAGAGACGATACGATTCCAGTGGGCTAAAAAAGAGGCGTATAGACAACAGCAGAAATGCTACTAACGATAAAATCCTTAACCAAAGTACTTTAAAGTTGGAAGATCAATATACAGCTCTTCTATTTTAAAATGAATATGATATCGCTACACATGATGCTAGCTTTTTAATTCTTACCCACACAATTTTTGTTCCAAATATTTATTCCCGGTTAAATCAATACCACTCATAAAAATAGATTTCTGTTGTAATTCTATTTTCGTTAGAATATAAATGTAGACAATATAATATGTAATGTGTTATACAATTTTGTAGTAACTATACAATAAATGTGTATATCTTATTTTGATAACCGAAAAGCTAGCTTGCAACATACACACAAATAGGTACATGCTGATTGTAATGTCAGGACTAACTGACGTTAGATTGACGTAATCCCGCAGCTGAGAGCCGACAGAAGTCAGTATAATGAAACCGATCGATCACCTACCGGCCAATTTGGTATTAATTAAATATCAACAGTCAGAAGGTAAACAGATTACAAGGACAGTCTAGCTAACGATGTGTTTTTGTTTAAGTCTGTCAATAGCAGTATTTCAATGATTTTGAATTGAATTTATCTTATTTCTGTCTAAATAAGTTACGATTCTTCAATAAAGACAGCCATACTAAAACATCGTACTAACTGCTGATGTTCCTGAAATCTAAGATGAACCCCAGCTAAAGGTCAGGTAAATCCTATGGCTAAACTGAGAATAGGCAGTTAACAACCTCTTCGGCAATATACACGTAATCCACAAGGCCGTACAAGGTACATTATCAAGCTATAAGTTACCCACTTAACTTCAAACTAATCTCACGGCTCTATCATAAAATATAACTTAAAAGCTATCGCGAAGAAACCATTACCTGCAATGGTGGATTTTTGATATATATTCTACTATCATCCAATAAATTGTGAACGAGAATATGCGTACTCACCATTAAGTATGATTTAAAGGCTCGTAATTCAAATACGACATATAATCGATGTTCGGAAGCTACATGGAAAGGACATTCCACCCTTTTCTTACGAGCGGCAATTAAATTTAATATGTCATTTATTCCTTCTAAGATTGCTTTTTGCGAATAGAAATTCTCTCATGTGCGCTCAGTTAATTTTATTGATGATCGAAAAGGTTTTTCATTGTATACTTTGATCATTTCACACTATTTGCATTCCGAACATCTGGGAAATAATTACTTCAAACGAACCTGGCGAGGCGATCCTTGAGCGAAGGATTGAGCAACACAAAAGAACCCCGTTGACCTACAAAAGAACAGTGAAATATTATAAAATAAAATAATGCAGGTAAAGCATATTAACTTTGCCTTTTATTTCCTTTGTGTATTTTTCTATTATTCAAACGTTTTAAACGTGATGTGCCATTGTTCCCTAATCAAAATCCGGTTTTTCTCTGGAAAATGAAAAACGCAATAATATTAGCACATTTTGGTTAAAATTAAATACAATTCAATTATTTTCTTTAAAAAATGTTTTTGTTTCAACAAAAATCAATGATTTATAAAAAGTATAATTATTTATTATGACTTACAGGCCAACACAATACATACGCCTATTTATTTTCCAATCGTGGACAAAAACTGAAAAAGATATGACTCTCGAGAGTTAGAGTTATTTATTTATTCATACTCAAAACAAACTTTGAGTAACTGGTGATCCGGCTACCTGAAATAACAACAAAGGAAGGAAATGTAAAACTAAGCTTGTTCCACAATCTTCGTCAAAAAAATCCATTGCGAAAATTCCACAAACTTCCTTTCATATTTCTATTTCGACACAAACCAAGTAAATTCCATTTCCTCGAAAATATTTATCCTTCAAACATGATATACCGACTAGCAAACAATGTTATTACAAGAAAAATAAAACCTCCCAGTACGCTTCCCTTACCTTCTGATTAAAAACATTGTATGTCTCAACACGCCAATAAATATACCGTGTCAATATTTGTTGCGCGGTAACTTGACGCACGTACAATGTGATAATGTCGTCATGTTCTGCGGATCTCCGCCGACAGTTCCCTAGTTATTGCTTTGTTAAAGTAAATTATCACACCTGCGACACATTCTGCCTCCGTGATCACATGCTTTTGCAGACGGAACCAGAACCATCGGAATAATATGTCCAAAATAATTGTGGGCCGATATTCTCAATTAGGCCTATCCATTCATGGGCATACGGGACTGGTTGAACCTGTGTAAACACAGAAAGCCGCTGTCATTATTCACATTTCCCTTTGACGCACTGTTCTCGTAAGTTCGCCACGCCGTGTGAGGGGGATTAAGTGCCGCCCGTCTACAGCTGCGTCCTGTCGGATAAACATAATTTACTAACGACATCTGCCAACACTAACTTAATAATGTTACAAATTACGTCTACCTACATAATGCTATCGCGGTGGATTTAGTTGACGTGAACAAGCAATCTCGGGAGGCACGCAGGGAAGGGATTGTTTTCGTCGATTATTACAAGAGACAGGTACAATGGCGCTCCGCTCGTCGGATCCAGCCGTCTCTAAAAGAACGAGGTAAGCATCGGCCCTCTCGGCCGACAAAGATTTATATCCGTACAATGGACTAATCCGCTGACGATGGGATTGCGAAGGACACCTGCTGCTCACCAAATGGAAACTGTTTTCGAAGTATTTTTTGTGACTTGAACTAAACTCGGTATACACACGTCTGAAGGAACTTGCTGTTCATTTTATTGCGCCACTACATGTTTGAATCGCGTGGGAGAAGCACGTACGATACAGTTTAGAACCAGGTGTGGAAATTGCGGCGATATGAAAACAAGTTATTCCACAAACTTGTAGTTATAGCGTCGTCGTTAAAATAAAAATAAATACTAACTGAAGAACTTATTATGAAAGAAGACAAAACAATATTGGAAAACAATTCCTGCGATTGATATTTGTTATGTCACGTGTTTTCTTTTTAACATTTACCCACTAACGTAGGTGCACACAAATATTTCATTCTTTACTAAAGTTCACTAGAAGATTGAAATCGTCGTCGTACTAGGCTACGCGCAACGCTACGGCGTAGGCAACGCCGTAGCAATGTGCTACGGCGTTGGAAAGAATGGTCGCCAGAATGGTCAAAGAATGGTCGCCAGAATGGCCACCATTCTTTGTATCATAAATTAAAGCCCAAAAATATTTTCAAATAAAATTATTGTTTACTTTATTATAGGCTTTTACTAAACTGCAGGCCAAACCCTATTTTCCAGTCAATATTATTATGCAATGCCCACTGAACACAAAGCTTGCGAAAAATAAAGTTGCGTACGTACCTTTTAACAAAACGTATTAATTGGCCATTCTGTTGAAAAGAGCACCATGTTAAAAGCACTTTTATTTTGTATTTATGTAGATTTACTTTTTGTTTCTTTCAATTGTAGGCTCGATTTGAAAAGAATAAATTAGGCCATTTCAATCGCATTACTGTAGGAACACCATTACAATGTACATTTAAAATGATTCGGTATATTAAAATGGCAAAATCATTATTAACTCCATCTTTACTAATAAAGATTTTTTGGGAATTAACGTCCTAAATAATCGACGTTATGAATTTCTAATTTAAAATAACGATGGAAATGGTCAATTATAGAGTGTTTATTTATTTATAAAATCAAAAAGCAAATGTAGGTAATGATACGTTAGTAATCCATTGAGCCCTCGCGGGAAGAAATGCCGGTAAAATTAATAAATTGGAGTATTTCCGCTCGCAGTTAAAGCGAACTTTGAGAGTGCTCTGAATATTAATACGCGGGTCAGGTCGAAATTAATTTATACGAACCGACCAACCTCTGTTTTACTGGAATTTTCTATTTCAAAATTCCGTTCTCGTTCGATTCTGAAATCACGATCATTCGAACTTTTTAATTCATCACCAGGAATATCGCAGTAACGTTTTCAATTCTGATAAGCTTATATTTTATTGGTATTTTCATCTATTTGATTTTTTTATCAATTTGAACGTAGCGCATAACTAGTGACTACCTTCAATTTATAAAACCGGCCGGAATAGTTCAATCAAGCTATGTGACGCGTATCTCGAGCAGTCTTATTGGCGGTTAAAAGAAATCTCTATATAAGTATTTAGGTTATTAGCGATCGCAAATGTCAGGTTTGTGACCGGTTGACCTCCATTTCCGTAGAAGCATGTCGCACATACATTCTGCTACCCATCAACCTGAGTTAATCCCTGCCTCACCCTCAACGACACCCACGGGAGAGATTGGTTGACCTATTTTTAACCACGGTTACCGGTACACGAAATTACTTGTTATTAAAAACGAAGTTTTACTTGAACATATTCTTATATTATGAAATCTATTTTTAATTAAAAATTGAGGAAGGTTTAAAGCTAAATGGCCTGATTTACACATTTCCTATTCTTGGTCGAGCATGGCGCAATTGTTACCAAAATGTTGTGATGAGACTGACTGTTTACACCGTCCATTTTACTGCAGGCATTTAAAAACTGAATCCGATTAAAACAAGCTTGTTAATGTCATCAAGCGTTTAGGTCTGAGTAAATTTTACATTACGCTCAATCTACCTTGAATTCAAATAGCCATATAATTTCATAGCGTCTAAATTCGTACATTCATTCCCAAAGTAGTTACTGTTCCAAACTCACACAATTTGCGTAGTGAAGAAACCACGAAACTGTTTTGTCGCACGCAAAGCGAAAGATACCACATTCTATCAGAAATGTAATGTTCTATTTTATACGACAGTTTATGTTGATTTAAGTTCCACCTGGCTTAGAATAGACTTCTAATGTAATAGAAGATTACGTACGGATTATAAATCTTATTCGATGGTACAGCAGTGGACAGCTACTGTCAGCTGAAATGTTGTAACACAGCATTAAAACAAATCAGTCTAAAAACTCCAAACATCATCGATGAAGACTTACAACTAAATAGTCATACCGTACTTATATAAAATAAAATAAATAAATCAACATTTATTTCAGAATCACTTCCATATAACTAACTATAATCTTACTAATCCTAATCAAAACTAATATTATAAATTCGAAAGCGAGTTTCTTTGTTTGTTACGCTAAAACAACAGAACGGATTTGTATGTTTGGCACATGGGTAGACCATGACCTGGAATAGGACATAGGATACTTTTTATCTCGATATTCCAACGGAATCGAGACCAGAAACAAAACAACACTGGAAATAAAAAAATAGAAGCAAGTAAGAATGTAGTACATTGTATTACTTTGGCCTGTCTACTCAAATACAATAATTGCAAACCCCTGTTCTAATCTGCGGAATTCAGTAACATTAACTTCATATTATATGGAGCACAGCTCCACTTTCTATATTGTGGCTAAAGTAATACCTTCATTCCACATTTTCTTATATGTTACAGGTTTTGTTGGTACAGTATTTGCAAACAGACAGTTACCCCTTTATTTTGTTGCGAAGAGAATGTAGTGTATTTTTTATCACGAAACATAGTTTTCTTTAGGATTCGGAGAAAACGCTAGGGGAAACCGCAATTTGTAATAGAATATTTCTCCCTATTATTCTTATACCTGTGTCTATATTATTTTATATTGAATATGATGAACAATATAGGTATTTATCAATAATTATGGGAGATATTATTATTATTGGTCTCTAAAAATTCATTGATCTTTTAATGATGATCACCTTTTTTTGATCCTTTACAAACTTTTTGGTCAAATTAGGATGATCGCTTTAAAAAAATAAATGAGCCTCTATTTAACTTTTTGGCTGCCCCGACCGAATGGGTTGGGTTAGGTTAGAACGGTGCCAAAACACGCGCGATCCGAGTGAACGAAACGACAACGCCGCAATAGCGGCCAGCGGCGAGCGCTACATCTAAGTTAATCGCAGCTACTATTATATTTTATTTTTAGGAAACCAAAATGAAAATTATTTGAGGATCACTAAAAGAGGCTCATTTACTATATTAGCGTGGCCATAAATATTTTTAGAAATTGAAAATGGGAAATATTTTGGGTTCGATTAATTACATGCCTTTAATCACGATTCACTAGCAATTTTTTTTTAAACAAGATTATGTATACCTTTTGAAATTCATTCACTTCCCTACCGCTCTTTAATATTTTCAGGAAACCCTATAAAATCAAAAGAACGCTTCAAATATCACAGCATATAAACATCTGAGCGAAATTTGAAATAGCCGGTTAATACGTACTGGGATTTATTGGGAGGCTCACGAAGTACCTGGTATCTTTTATGTAACACGGGGCTTAGGTAATGAGAATACGTATTAGTCGATCATCAATCACACAACGGCTCAGGTTCGTGGATTGTCTGAAGGCGAGACGCGTCGGCCTCATACGCCATTATGTCATCTCACACCTTTGAGATCGTGGATCATACGCTTGGCTGGCACTTTTTTTCGGTTATTAATATTGGAAAGACCTCTTGCCTTTATTATACAGAGCTTTATTGTGCCCGTTTAGCTTGGTGGTGTTGTCCCGTGTATTGTAACACTTCTTTTATAATATCCGGTGCCAAACACTAAATCGGTTAACCTACATCCAGTTTTTTAGGTATTAACATAATTGCAGATTTAACAGTAGGAAAGTTTTATTTGGTCTGAGAGCTAAAGCAGCACATTCACGATCAAATTTGAATGACATACGCCATTATGTCATCTCACACCTTTGAGATCGTGGATCATACGCTTGGCTGGCACTTTTTTTCGGTTATTAATATTGGAAAGACCTCTTGCCTTTATTATACAGAGCTTTATTGTGCCCGTTTAGCTTGGTGGTGTTGTCCCGTGTATTGTAACACTTCTTTTATAATATCCGGTGCCAAACACTAAATCGGTTAACCTACATCCAGTTTTTTAGGTATTAACATAATTGCAGATTTAACAGTAGGAAAGTTTTATTTGGTCTGAGAGCTAAAGCAGCACATTCACGATCAAATTTGAATGACATACGCCATTATGTCATCTCACACCTTTGAGATCGTGGATCATACGCTTGGCTGGCACATATTTTCGGTTATTGATGTTGGAAAATCCTCTTACCTTTATTACACAGAGCTTTTATTGTGCCGGTTTAGCTTGGTGGGTTTGTCACGTGTATTGTAACACTTTTTTATAATATCCGGTGCAAAACACTAAATCGGTCCTAAACCAAGTTTTTTAGTTAATAACATAGTTGCAGATTTCAGAGGATTTTGCCGATTTTGAAAATTTTCGTGATTTTGTAATTTTACAGTTAAAATACTGTGTTTCTATAAGTTTTAATTGAAATGACCTTTCATGTTTCACTCACGATCTGAATGTAAGTCAGTAAGTCACTGCAATGTACCTCTTGATCGTGAGTGTGCTGCTTTAAAGATATATAAATTGCTACTGTGGAAATGGTTTTACGTTGATCGTGACTGACTAATTTCCAGGTTCTTGGATAATAAAAGAAATGCAATCCTACTTGCCCGCCACGTCTTATTTAATTTCCTCCTAACAAGTAAATTACCAAGTAATGTCGAGTCTAACTGGTTAGAGTCGACACTAATGGCTTCTCGGGCAAGCGTTAGCATAATTTTTATATAATTCCTACCTGCTTTCACTCAGCTATTTTTAATGACATCAAAACCAAGTTTAAAAAATCGACATCAGTCAGTAGTTGAGTACCAAGTAGTTCTGTACATTGCCTACCTTTTTCGTGTCAACATAAACAAACAAAATATATATTAAAGTACTACGCAGAACTCCTGACCAAGTTGTTGCTTCATAAGAAGTAAGGCGGGCTGATGAATGAATGATAGCTAAAGAAACAAATTTCCAAATCAAAAAGTCGCAAGGGAAGCGGGAGCCGGTAATTGACAGTGGTTGTATCAGCGCTGCAAACTTTTTATGACGTCATAAACACGAGATGAAATTATATCCTAACGACCCAATAAACGGGAAAAACTCCTCTCAGCCACCCGTTATTACATGAACGGAAAGGTTCAGCTCCGTATTTGCCCGACAGCTATATACGTATTTATGTTATTAGGTGCCTAAACTAGTTACATACATATTTGTGGGCTTGTTATAAAAAGATCAGTACCCGGAACACAGATCTGCGCGTTTTGCCAATTAATTTACGGATAGTCGGCGGACGTTAAGTTACACAGTATAATTGGATTTGTCTTGCGCATCATTACATCTTATTGCTCAATATCGTTGCGCAAGTGAACGAGGCGATCGAATCCGTTCCCCCTGCCCGCGCTGAATCTCCCAATTAGCATTTAATTTAGTTTTTATCCCTCATTTCATTTCGATGCTGAATAACACCGAGCGACCCTCGTCAAGAAGGCTTTCACGGGAAAATAAAACCTTTGTTTATTTTCTCTATCTTTCCGCGCGAAGTGCAGCTACTAACAACAATTACTCTCGGTAAATTAAAACTCGATCTTGAAAAACAAGTTTCTGTGCCTTATCTCTATCACAACGTCTCAGAACAACACGTCTTCAACTTCATTTCGCAGGACAGCTGCAGTGGATTTAAGAGAATGGGACAGAACGTTGAACCAGGGCATAATAAAAGCAGATGATACCTTTTGCGGTGAAATATTATTACGTGCTTTTGGAAGTACTTTTAACAGAGACGGAGCCGAAAGATATTTTGAAGAAAATAAACGCCATCGGTAAAGTATTCTAAGTTAAAACGTTACACCGCTTGCCGCCGCGCGCAAAGACAAACTTCACCAGAGCCAGAGAGTTACACAACTCTTTAAATGAACAGCGTCTTGTTGGAGTTGAACACTCTACTTCGACTCACTATTTACTTACCGATGGTTTATAGATGCTAGTTTTATTATCAACTTAAAATATTCTGAATTCTAAAGGTGAGACGGGAGACCTATGAATAGATCTCCCGTCTCACCACGCCAAGTGCAGCTGAGGATGCGCCATGACTTTATAAATAGTATTCGGAGAGAAAACTCATTTATAAAAAGTAATAGCATAAATCAATTTTTGACCAAGGTAAGATATTCTGGACGAATACGAAATCATAATAGACGAGCTTATTAAAATTCATCGGAGCCACGTAATTCAGGTTGTAAAAAAAGGAGTCTTTTGACACCTTATGAATAGCCAATTACATGCTAGCCACTCTATTTTGAAGAGCAGATTACTTTCAAGTATCCCAAAATTCGATGCTGTCGATTTTACCGATGATTGGCAATTGAGTGAACAAAGAGCTATGCAATGATTTGTGGACGCATTCAATTCAAAAGAATCATTTAAAACGTGTCTCTATCATATTTTCAGGTAGGTATATTTTCTGTTGTGTGTGTGTTAAAAAAATACTTAACATAACATTTTTACCCGCGTTTTTGAAGTCACCATAAAAATGCAGCACATTACTTTTTCAGATGAAATTAAAGCCACAATTAATTGGTTACAGACCACCAATCAGATTAAAATATTTATCGTCACGAAAAGCAATTTACAGAGTTCGCCACAGCACAATACACGTCAGTACCAGCTTGCCTCTGCAATATCTGGTTGAGGTAGAACGCTGCACATTTCACCTCGAAAATAATTCCACTGTTATTATTTTCGTTTAAATTAAATTTACTTCCGTCACTATCATGTTTCTACATTATTATACGATCATTTCTGCTACGGTCGTTAATTTCATATATAGCACAGCGTATTAATAAAAAATAAATGTTTATTTTAATTTGAATTGATTTTATTTTTTTATTCTTTTTTATATTTTTGATGTTGTTTTTTATTATTTTAAAAGCTATTAAGAACTAAAAATGTATATTATGTATTTGACATACACAGTATTAACCCACAATGTTTGTTCGCGTATTAGGCTATTTCTGGAATAATTCGCAGTGTAAAGATTATGATTATGATTATGAATGTATTGTGAAAATATAAAATTTTGGTTTATTTGTCACAGAAACTCGTGCATATTTAAAAAAGATAACTTAACTCGAGAAAAAACTGAAAAATAGCTGCAAAGTGAAAAAGAACTTTAATTTCGCAAGTCGAAGTCTTTGGTTTTGTATTTCAACGTTTTTTTTTTGAAAAAAAAATTGTGAGTCGCGACTGTCCCGGTCAGCTGTTTTTTTATTTGGTATCAAGTGGTATTTTTTAAAATCTTGTTGAATGTTTAAGTGTTTGTATATGGTTAGCTACTGCTACACCCATACTAGCAACGTAAACAGTTTTGACATGTTTACAATACCTAATTACAGAGCGTTGAGTGAGTCTGGTTGGCGCGAAATTCTATGACGTATTTCAATTCCTTATTTGGTTATTTTTAAATGGTTTTAAGTTATATTATTGTTTTATCTTATTGATAGGTTTATTTATTTATATAGGTATGGATTCCACGCAGCATGATGCTTGTGCTATGGGGTAGCCACAGCAGCACAGCGCTGATTGTACTCCGATACCCGGGCTCTTTCAATATTTGTAAATACTCGATTATAATTTTTACTTTTTGTAGTAGTACGTACTTTTTGCACTTAACTTTTTAAATTAAATATATTGTTTTGCACTTTTTCTGCCCATAAAAACCACTGTTTGTTTCTGTATATGCAAGACTTTAAAACAATAGATACTTTTAATGAACCACTTTTTTTATGCAAAAATAAACAGACTTAGCTAACACCAGGGGGGCAATTCATCCATATTTTTTAAGAACTTTCGCATTCGCATTTCATTTGCAATCTGCCAAAAATACAATCAATACATTTTTGACAAGTTTGACAGATTGCAACTTCAATGTGAACGTTTTTAATTACGAGAATTGGCCTTCACCTTGACGTACGTCACCTGACGCCATCTGTACGCTACTATACAGCAAGGAATGTATCTACTCACTTCTATATAGTCTAATCTGACGAATTTTCTAACAAGGTCAGCTTGTTAGAAAATTCAAATTAGACTATATATTAGAAAGTAAAAGTGACAAATTCAGCAATAAAATGGCGACCAATGTGCAGACATATAATATAAAATAAGTAAAAGAAATAAGCTATAGTATCCAATAAATAAAATAAAGCCGTTATAAATTCAGCGTGACCTATTCCACCCACCCCACAAACAGTACCTTGAAAATAACTTCCAAAGTCGATCGCAAATAAACGAAAAAGTATAAATGGGAAGGATTTATAGCCGTTTTTATATCCTAATATACAACTTTCTCGCACTTTTGTTACAAATTGACATCTTAAAACCGACATAAAATAAAACAGTTTTACGTGTACCCAGATTAAAAAGAATATTTAAAGAGAGCGCTAATCATTCATTCTGATTTACGTAAGTTTACGAGAAAACCTAAACAAAAAGCGCCCTGATAGTTTTATTAGTAGGTACTTTTATTTATCAGTATTGGCTGTTTAGTACCTAAGTCTGACAGTCTTTATCGATTGCTTTAGTTTGACAACTTGTTAGTGCTTAGTTTGCTTTTAAATAATTAACACAAGTCGGGTGTTTTTAATTTGAACATTCGGCATGCGCGCATGCCCGCTAATTAAAGATTTTAAATACTTACAGTAGGAATG
This sequence comes from Lithophane ornitopus, assembly GCA_948473465.1. Taxonomy (NCBI): domain Eukaryota; kingdom Metazoa; phylum Arthropoda; class Insecta; order Lepidoptera; family Noctuidae; genus Lithophane; species Lithophane ornitopus. The sequence goes on along the minus strand of OX419622.1, from coordinate 9,805,323 downwards.
TTATAAATACTTATAGGATTACACACACAACAATGCTTTTAAATCGCTTTTACTTGAACAACGATCTGTTCCACAACTGTTCGATTGCATCGTTTCGACTAAAGTTGCTCTTTTGACTTGAGAAACTTTTGCCGATCGTCGCGCTTCGCTCGGTGCAAGAAGCGCAAAAGCTCATCTTTAAGATAGACTCGCAGATAGGCAAAGGAAAGTTCTGTTGGCATCCCTATATAAATATCTATTAAGTCTAACATTATGAGTATACAGAACTTAACTATTTTCCCTCACAAAAAGTAATTTTCTTTGTCCTGTAACAAGCGGTAAGATGAATGGTAAGAACCCGTTTCTTTTAGTTTGTTGTGATGACATAAAAAAAGAAACTATTTCACCTTAATGTATGCAGTTACATTTTGTTTTTATTATGTATTAAAAAAGGATATTTAGATAGAAAATGTGATAAAGTAGAGAAAATGAAATCGTATACCCAAAAATCACTATCAATACTTAGTAGCTACAAATCCCGCTCCCCCAATCGACATTTTGGGATGACAACAAATTACAAAAGTGAAAGCGAGCTCCTTCATTATGTTTATTGCCACCGATCGTTGGTGAATTGATTCATTTATAAACGAGATTACTCAGGTCTATTCTAACTAACCCTGTTACGAACCGAAGAGATTTTCAAATAGCGCCCAAGTGGGAGTGAATGGCGCGAGAAAGCGACGCTCCTATTTATCTCGACTTAGATAATTCCCGCCGAACTGACGGGGGATGAGGGTAAACATCTTGACGTGATTAATAGTAATCCTCAGTAGTTTAATAGTGAAGGATTTAGTTGTTTGAATAATATTATCTGAAAGCGGGCACGGTAATTTGCTAACGGCATGGCAGTCAGTGTTTTACTAGCGGTCTTTTAGCACTAACCCGAACAAAGAATCATAGGTGTTTATAAGAACAAAAGAAAAATAATACAGGGCATACGTTAAGTTCAAACAGCTCTCGGCTTTTGTTTCGAAGCTGGGAAATACGTAATATTAGATATCTGCTAACAAAGAGCTAGACGACTGCACCTGAGACCATTCACTATTTGTTGAATGTATTCCTAGAAGAACACGTATGAAGGAAATGCTGAGATAAAAACAGATTTTATTGAAAATAAAAACTAAATTAATAAAAAAATTATAAGAACTAATATGCTCTTTCCATTGAATATGATGATAGTACGCAGAAACATGAAATATTCATAGACTATTTTTGATAACTATTTTTAACACTTTAGGTGTTACAAAGTGCATAATAGATCTAGGAATAATAAAGCTAATATTTGATAAATGGAAAATAAAAACGCATGCCGACGCTTTTTTGCGAGCGGACAGAACGGGACAGAGAAGAACCGAACGTTCAAGGTCACTGGCTAGGGAAAGCGCTTAATAGAGTCAATTTTTAGCAAGAAGAAGACATGTTATTCCATACATTAACCATGTATTTCATTATTATCTAAAGCAATGTCTTTTGGCACGGGCTAGAACAGACGCGGTGTAGGTATTTTATTATATTCTAAGAATTGTTGCGATTAGTCTGAATGAATGTAACTTAATAATTGTGAAATTATAATTATTAAACAGTTATTGGTTATTTTTTTTAAATATTTGAATGAATACTTAATTACATATTGTATAAATGTTATAAGAGTAACCTACAGTGCCGATACCTAAATATTCGTCTCGTGACTCTAGTGCACCCTGGGCAGTCAGCCCCGTATACGGCCACCCTGCTGGCTACGTTATAGGTATTTCCGCCACGTCATGAACTAATCTCATTATAAACCGTACCGATACAAGCGAAGCAATAGCCGTTACACCTCAAAATTAAAAAGCCTCTTCCCGTACTTATTGTCCTATTTTTGTCACTCATAATCTCACTTTTTTAAACAACATTCTCTGTTCCCTATAAAAACTCAATTGAATATTCAAGTAGCTTGACAAAACATGGCATACCTACCCTATAAAAGAGCTTATTCAATTCCACAGTTTAGTCTGATGTCATCAATATAATTACTTAATACATTAGGTTGCATAGCGAAGTGGCGATGACCACTGAATCGTGAGGAAAAGGAACAATCATGAGGGTGTCGTCTTAGTAGATTCACTTATAAATGAAGAATACCCAAAACCTTTAAGCCAATACCATGAAAATATAATGGCTTAGAGTCTGACAACTCTATATCATTACGACATCATTATGCCGTCGCATTACGGTAACATCTATCAGATGTCAAAACAGATCCATTTTTCACCGCAGATATAACTTACAAACAAAATATTGCGTCTGTGAGAAACGCATGAGTTCTCCACGTCCTCACTACTCCATGTATCACCCCTTTGTGACACACATAACATATAGAGCGTGACCAAGTAACGAAACACGCACAACGCGCATTAAAACCTATTTAGAGGTAGATAGATAATGTTTGTCGTTTTAACACATTGACATATTATTACCAATTTGTCTCGTCTATTCGCGGCTTTACTGTGGACATCGAATAACGGCGCTTTGGATTGGTATCTATAGGTATGGTCTAAAATAAAACAAAAACATATTTTAGTACTTATCTAATTACATTGACAGGGTTCAAAATTGTTTGATTCCGAAAGGTATTGAAACTTGAAACTCGTTTAATGAAATCTGCATATTGAATAAACATCCGTACTTTACAAAATTAACATATGAAATAAACAAGAATATTAATTAAATCAAAAATCCCATTTAGGTATACTCAGGTTAGATTTAGGTGCTTGCATGGTAAACATAATAAGTACTGTACCCGAGCTACAAGTTTAACTAACATTATGCTTGAAGCTAATAATACCTTAAACGAGGATAGATAGTTAGTTTAGTTGCCAATACCTAAAATCTTCCTTCGGCATAAGCTTCGAACGCATCATAAAGGTATGACAACATTACTTACTTAGGTACCCACCACAGGTGTAATAAACTTAAGATAGTTAATTGATTCAGGCGTGACTTTGCGGAAATCCATTATAAAATACAATAGACGTACTGTAAGAAATCGACACGTGTTTCACCTCTCAACGAGGCATCCTCAGGATGGCGATTGACCAATTGCAAACCAGAACGCGACGTGTTACCACACCAAGCGCTGGACGCAAAGTGAATCAAATCGCCCGTCAACCCCACTTATATAGGATTGCTGCTCGGCGCTGATGGACTAGAATCGTTATCAGTGCGATAAGCGCGATAAGGGGCGAACAATCGCAACAAAGGCGACCTTGGCATACTGGTATTTAATTCGTTCAACAGTGTAACGTTCGCTGTATTATTTTTAATAATTTCTAAACTCTCTAATACTGACATTTTAAATCCTTTATCAGAAGTATGTAAAACTTTGAAAGTGTTATTATTATTTAATGAATGACCTGAATCTATTAAGTGTTGAGCAAAATGAGATCTTTCTGGACAACTATTCCTATAAGCTGCAATATGTTCCTTATATCTTGTTTAGAAATTACTACCAGTCTGACCTATGTAAATACCATTATAATCATCGCAATTTAATTTGTAAACCCCTGATTTTTTATGGTTTTCTAAACGACCTTTTCCGTTACAGATCCGCCTTAAAGAATTATCTGTTTTAAAAGCTACCCTTATTTCATTTCTAAACAAAGTTTTTGAAACCCTATCACTAATTGACCCTAAGTATGTCAAACTACCTATATATTGATGTGGTTTTTCTGGAGGCAGTGGATACAAAAGAGAACGAACTATGCTACGGCATTTCGTTTGTATCAAATCATTAACCATTTTCCTACAGTAACCATTGCTCTCAGCTATATGATAAATAATGGTTAGTTCTCTGTTATAATTATCTTGGGATGGTACTGACATCAATATATGAGTGAAACTACGATAAGCTGCTAATTTATGCTGAATTGGGTGACAAGCTGACGCAGGAATCGTGACGTCTGTGTATGTAGTTGGTTTTCTATATATCAGAAAATCGTGTTTGTTGTTAATTCTTGTAATTGTTAAATCTAAGAAGTTAAGGGATCCGTCAACTTCTAATTTAAACTTGATTTTAGGATGTAATCTATTTTATTAACAAAAACATCTATTTGACGCAATGTGCCTGTCCAACACATAATTATGTCGTCAACATAACGGTAATAATATAAAATTTGTGGCTGTCCAATAATGTATTTATTTTCAAAGTGGTCCATGAAAATATCTGCCATAAGAGGACTGAGTGGAGAACCCATAGCTAAACCTTCTTTTTGTTTGTAATATTGATTATTAAACCTAAAATAATTTTGTTCCATACAAATCTTGGTCAAAGATAACAATTCACAAACCTCGTGAGGATGGACCCGCTGTTTCTCAAAAAGATCTTCAAGTATCTGTAAACACTCCTCATAAGGAACGTTTGTAAATATACTTTTACATACTTGTGATAAAGTATTTAAAATGTCAGTATTAGAGAGTTTAGAAATTATTAAAAATAATACAGCGAACGTTACACTGTTGAACGAATTAAATACCAGTATGCCAAGGTCGCCTTTGTTGCGATTGTTCGCCCCTTATCGCGCTTATCGCACTGATAACGATTCTAGTCCATCAGCGCCGAGCAGCAATCCTATATAAGTGGGGTTGACGGGCGATTTGATTCACTTTGCGTCCAGCGCTCGGTGTAGTAACGCGTCGTGTTCTGGCTTGCAATTGGTCAATCGTCATCCTGAGGCTGCCTCGTTGAGAGGTGAAACACGTGTCGATTTCTTACAGGGCTTTTTATGACTCTTGAAGAATAGTCAAGCGGAATAGGTTACTAAATATATCTACGTCTATTGTATTTTGTAATAAACTTAACAAGCTACTTTCATAACAGTTCACGATGCATCATCACTCGCCCATGTGGGTGTAAAAGTAATAAATAGAATAGGTACAGTCACGGACTTTAATTGATGAGCCACCTGGCACTGTTCGTATTTTAGCCTTGTAATGCAAATCGGGTTTATTCGGTTCACGACACGGAAAGTCATAATATCTTCGTATTAGTAGAAGAAAATTATATTTAATAACTTTACCGGTTGGCTAACCTGAGAGCCAGAACTACAAACTTGACAGCAAAGTGACTACCAAAACAACCAACAAGTGACAAAGTCAACCAATTGCAGGTCTAGCAACAGTAACCTAGCAACGATTGTTTAAGCATAGCGATAGTAACGTTAGCGTACGGAGAAATATTAATAGTCATTTCGGCAACTTCGAAATTAACGTCTCTGACATCGACATTTCAACTGTCACTGTCTTCAGTTATGTTTTCATAATAACCGAGTTAATGAGCTCTGATTCAAAGGAGGTCAGTATCAAATAGATTGGATAACCTAAATGCAACATTTTATTTATTTTTATCATGGAGAACTTATTAGTCAACCTCTATGGATATGACTATTTCCGATTATAAGTAATTTATTTGTCATCTTGTTTATGAGAGCGTGCGGTTTGAGTTCGTGTTTAATCGTGTAATCTCGTGAATGTATGAAACTGTAAAATTGAAAAGTTTGAAGGTGGCTTATCAATTAAAGTCCGCGACTGTACATCCGTCAGCTGCTTCTTTAACCGAGCAGTTTACTGAACCGTAATAACTTCTGTATACAAAATGCATAAAACTATAAAACAATAAGCACCGTTTTTCTCCCATTTCGAGTACACTCTGACAGTACTGTAATCATATTGTCCGACATTATGTTAGACATGACAACTAATGTATCGTTTAATAAAGAACGTTAATAAATCAAAACTAGCAAGCCCATCAGTCTTATACTCGTTAAACAAATACCCAGTCCCAACTTCCCCGTTGAACCTCGTATACACAGAAATTTGCATCAGCCGCTTAAATATAACTGCGCGTAACAGGTTTAGTGCACTTTGAAAAGTCGTAGTACCTAATTGCAATTTGAGGGTATTCAGCGGCGAGTAGTATCATGAATGCGGATGACAACCGCAATAGCTTTGCGGCCGGACAAGCCGTATGCGGTCCGAACTACCAATGTTCTACGGACTACCTACGTGCCGTATTGCACACACTTTATGCGCAAGTGGGGCAATACACCTTGTATGCGGCCGAACATCGTGTATCGTCAATACATTTGTAAGGCCTCGGGATTCTAGTAAAACAGTTTGATAGATTGAAGCAGGGCCTAGCAATGGAGAGTATTGCCGCGAAAAAGATAATCTCTAATAAAAGAGAGCAAGTATTATTTACTTAAGTAAATACTTTAAAAAACACTGTATAAAACAAGGTCCGATTGCACCAGTGTTTTACGACACGTATCGATGTGTGGGACTGTAATAAATCAATATGTAAACAGTAGAGTGGCGCTGCACAAAATCCAGCCCCCTTCCATTTCTCTGTCTGTCACTGCTGTTAAATATTAAATAGAGCGAGAATCGTTTGAATGACCGTCTTATAAACCGTGATGTTGTGTACTCAGTGGCCAAAGATGGCTCTGTTAATGCCCATACTATATTTCAGAAATTAAAAATGCGAGAATAGATAATAATAACAACTAAATAATGTTTTTTCTTATGTTTTTTATAAAAATATTTAAAAATGTAAATAGATAAGAAAGAAAATAAATAAACGTGTAATAATGCTAGACCACTTTTCATGCGGCCAGCCCGCCGGTTGAACGCGTCCCAAAGGGTCATGGCCATTCGGCTGGCCCGGGGATACCGCACGGTCTCTCGTGCGGCGGCGAGCCTCCTTGCCGGATTACCGCCATAGGATCTGGAGGCGAAGGTCCTCGCCCACATCTGGGAGTGGCGCGAGGAGATGAAGCGCCGGGGCGTAACTCCGCTGCCGCGAGAAATCGCGGCACAGCGGACAGAGCTCCGGCAGGATCTCATGGCGGCATGGAGAGTGCGATTGTCGCAACCCAGTGCTGGGCACGCCACAATTGCGGCGATAAGTCCCCTCTTTGAGGAGTGGCTGGAGAGGCGCCATGGCGTCCTCACCTTCCGCCTGACGCAGGTCCTCACCGGACATGGCAGCTTCGGGAGGTACCTGTGTAGGATTAGGCGGGAGGAAACGCCCGGGTGTCACCACTGTGTGGATCGTCCGGAGGACACGGTGGATCATACGGTAGAGGTGGGCCCTGCTTGGGCGGAGCACCGCCGTGTCCTCGTGGAGGCGATTGGTGGCACTGACCTCTCGCGTCCGGCCCTGGTCCAGGCCATGGTACGGAGGAAGAGGGCATGGGAGGCGGTCACCTCCTTCTGCGAAGCAGTGATGCTCGCGAAGGAGGAGGCGGAACGCGTGAGGGAGAGGCAAAGCCTGCGCCCTCACGCCCCTAACCGCAGCCGCTGGAGACACCCTGGGCGTCGGGAATCCCAAGCGGATTCCCGGCCACCATAGGCGCGGGCTTGCGGACGGCGAGCAATGGGTAGCTCGCCGACCAATAAGGACCAGGCCCGGGTCGATGGCGCGTCGTGTTCCACGCGCGCCTCTAAGAGATGTCAGCACACCTGACGGGGTCCATTAGGACCGATGCCTGCCAGGGTTGCGGAATAGTCCGAAAGGGATACCGGGACCCTGGCAACAGGCAACTGAAGGAACACGGGTGGGTTTTAGTCAGTAAGAATCTGACACGCCCTTCCGCTCCGCCCAGAGCGGGAGAAGTCATATGACGATTACCCACGCAAAAAAGAAAAAAAAAAAAGACCACTTTTCATCAAGGTTCATAATAAAATTCTCATATTAGAATAGTAACCGTTCCTTATGAGCACTGCAGCTGTCCTTAGATGAGTGATTGTCGCAGAAGAACCTATAATTAATTGATAATGTTATACTCATTAGAGTGCTTGTTTTAACCATCTGCACTATTAACTGCTAGATAATTTTCATACATAAGTATTCCTCTTTTTTGGTTGGTCATTCATCACCCCAAACCTCGACTAACACTTATAAAATAATTAAATACGCTATTACTTAACTTTGAATAGTAAATATATAATAACAAATGGGCGCAGGTGTCCCAGGGAACAGGCCCCTTGACCACAATAATGGCGGCGGTGGCGGACTTACCCCTACCTGCTAATTAGGGACGTAACGCATTAACAACAACCAACCTCTTTTTTCAACTCGTTAAACTTAAATTCAACAGCCTGAAATATAGCTCTCGTAAATTAATAAAAAAACAAAATTTTGTACAAGCAAAATCATAACAAAGTAAGGACTTACATTCTATTGTGAAAACCCTTTCAAATTACTGAGAACAAAAAACGACGTGAACAGAACGTGTTTTTAATTAATGTGTATGCTCTAACCAATATTCCAAGCGTCAATAGTCCGTGCGCTCCATATTTTTCGTCACAAGGCTCTCTGCCAGCTTTTGTTTCTAAATAATCGAAAAAAAATCGAGGTACTAAACGTGATCTAGCAGGATTTGCTTATATCTTTCTTATTTCTACTTTTGCCGAAAAAACAGAATACCCTCGTCAAGACGGATTTGTTAAATGAAAAAAAGATGTACAATTTGGTTTTTATGTTTTGTTGCGTCACCTGATCAAGATATGTGGGCAATGTAGAAAGCTTGTTTGCAAGAGAACATTTTAAGGGTAACAGCGGCTTTTGTGGCGGGATCTATTGATCTGCCTTCAGATTGGCAAGGACAGGCCGCCTTTATTTATTTGAGAAATCGCACTGAACATGCCTCTGGGTACATTTTATGTTTAGCCCTCTGCAACCAGAGGAGAGTCTGTCTATCACTGTCTCTCCATGACTGCTGGCCCAACAAGCCTCCTTAATCCGCCGCCACTCCACATTAATAGCAGTGCCACGCTGAAGTTACCACCTGAGGGCATGACAAGCTTACTGTTTCAACTGGAAATGTTATATTAAAATTAGACTTATCCCATGGAGATAAAGGAAAAAAACCGGCCAAGTGCACCATGCAAAATGAAGGGTTCCGTTAGGTGGGATGAATTTATAAAACAAACTTAACATTGTAGTTGAAAAACTTGTTGTCGATTATTACTCGGTAACTTGTGGAGCCTACGTAGCGGTGATAGTTTTCCTTTTAATTTCGTTATATATACTACTACCATGATTTTTTTCACATATCCAAACCCAACCATTTAGCAGGCAGGGGGTGGAACTTGGCTCTAACAAAAATTAGCACTTTAAAGCTTAATATTCCGCAAACGAATCCCTGAATCCAAAAATGGTTTTAACAAACTCACATTAGTTTTAAACGACCTTTCCAACGATACCCCACACCACGGGACTGACGAGAAAAAAAAAACCATCTCCACTTTACGTGAAGGGGAGGTACCCAAAAACCCACTTTGTCGGCTTTGGATATATGTATATCCATACCAAATTACAGCTTTCTAGTACCAACGGTCTTTGAGCTAAGCCGCGGACAGACGGACAGACGGCCATGGTGAAACTATAAGGGTTCCTTGTTGACTACAGAACCGTAAAAATACCCAAAAGTTTAGATGTGCGCACTATCATCTTCTTCGAATAGTAAGTACTTAACTAATATAGTGACTAACTAGCCTTTGCTAGTTATTCAACTGATTTATGGTCCTGATTTACACATTCATATAAAATTTAACAATAAATATATAAGTTTCAAATAAATATGAAGAGTTAGAAAAAAAGAAGACCTAACAAACATAATACAGAGTTCCTTGCATACATACACTAACTTTTTATATTCCATTTTACCAACTGTAACTAGAACAAAAGTTCTCTGCACAGAAGCTCGGTGTCTTCCTCAAGATGACTTGTCAAAACACAAACCCAAATTAGGGGCTTTTTCGTTTACAAATCTCACATGACAAGGGTAGCCCTCCGGCGCCACTACAAATCTACATAGCCGTATCCAGACCACAACGTATACCCTTGTCTGGGCTTGCCATGAAAAATACATAGGTAACTAAACGAATACCTTGAGTCGACAACAAAAACGTACTATTTTAATGATAAAGGATAGTTATATTTTTACATTGTTCAGGATTCCACGAAAAAAAAAAAACATACTTACGTTATCATAACAAAATACATTATTATGATTTTAATTACAAACATTTAAGCGGAGGAGGTAGTATAAATAAATTTATACAATATTGTAAAATCCATGTTTGTGCTATTCTGATTCTAATTACCTCTGTTTTGCCAGAAACCAATGAAAGTTGACACTTGATAGCTCACGGAAGTTGTGCAGCATGCAATTCAATCAAAATGAACGGGGTCGTAAGATTCAAATCTTTGCCCACTTCAAAATAAAGTCGACAAACCAAAATAAACTGAGATCTCCATTATGATCAACTCCGACTACGAGTTTTCCGAATGAGAGCACTGAATGAATTTAAGTCCCTAAAGTATTTTGACATAAAAAGTTAGGTACGTATCTGATATATACACTCGAATATCTACCTATGTATATATTCGCTACATTTTATGTGAATAATGGAATTTAACGATAAACTCTTAAAATATTCACTCTCGCTCGTATCGCAAACAACATTATTCGTTGTCGTTTTCAGGCAATACTCGTTCGATTCAGATCTACAAGGTACCAAACAACATCTTCGTCAACAAAGCTGAAGTGTACCGCATCACGGCAATTCATCATAATTTTCTATCTTCCAAGAGTGGATTCTGACGTAAACTACTATGATACTAAAATTAGGCAGACGATACAAGCTCACACGACATAATCAGCTACTCAGTGCCACCGCAAAGACGTCGTAAACTTCGTCCAGGGAAAGATAAGAAAGTTGCGAGTGGCCCGTGTCGCTGCCACCCGCGATAAACTCCGAATATCCATCATAGTTAATTACCTTACTCTTTTAACAGTTTAGAAGAGTCGCAGTGAGCAAGAATTAACGCGCTCTTGTCACGTCGCGTCGCCGTCGCCCGCTGTTTCAGCGTTTCACGACGGCCCTGATAAATCTTTACTTCTACCCTCACAACTTTGCGACAGTGACTCGAGTTTTTAAATTAATTTTATATCTGCATTAATTAATTACATCTAGGCCGAAATTGTTTTAATGTTAGTAAAGTAGCACAGGAAGTCGCTGACTTTTCCACTCGCTGTCACGATATCATTTCCCGCATATCATCGTGCAAACTCAGCTGAACTGGAAAAGTGAAAACCATGATATCTTGTAATATCCAATTTCATCGAGTAATAATCACCGTTACAAGCTCAAACGTCGAAACATCAATACGCAATTAATTGACGAAACATAAATAATTACCATCTATGAGTGTATTGAGTGTAGATTACACAGCGCCGTGCAGTTCAATTTTGATTCGAGTAAGTAATACAATTGTTAGTACTCTCAGCTGAAACGAGCAGCTGGTGCATCGGGCCGATTCAGTTCTATTTAACATGATTTTTTAGTAGAGCGGAATAATACGTTCGAGTGACCGTAATAATCCGCAATACGCCATTACACGGTCATCGGTCGGAGTAGGCATTTTATACGGGCATGATCGGGTCCGTTAATCACATTCGGTTGATTCGGCGCAGGTAATCCGGGACGGGCGCAAGATGGATAGCATGTCAGGGGCCAGTCTAACGAAACACGTTGACCGCCAATAAAATGTCACCGTCATTTACCACGCTCGAAGAAGGCGCCTGCTTTAATCATGCAGAGGGCTTCATTTTTCTTATTAGAGCTTGTTTTTCACTGTGCCCTACACAATGTGAAACATTTTTGGAGAAACTGGTGTATGAATATAATTAGAATTTGAAACTTGTACATACACTACACAACCTAAACTAGTATAATGTATGTTAATATGAAGTAGGTAATTAGTATCCCCGCAACTACGAAGAGCATATCGTCTAATGTTACTTAAAAATTAAACCATCATTTAATTTTAATAAAGCTTCCGTAAATTTGAACTATTTTCCATTTAATTCACTTGATACTCTGTGAAGAATTTTAATTTGCGAACAAATATTTTCAATATGAAAATTTCAGGACAGTGCACCGCAAACTTGGCGCTACATACTCTTCGAAAGGTATCGTCGCAAAACGAGAGAATTCTTACCACAAATTACTTCATATAATTTTCGAATGTGTTCCTACGTAATAAACATTATGGAGCGCTATTCACAGAAATATAATATTTTCGTGTGCTTGCAAAATGTAGACTAATAAAAATGTGACGGGTTTCTCTAGCACATACTAAATTGAAAAAATAAATGTGCAAATCTTTTTAATTTAAATATACAAAACATTTTAAATGTTTAAGACCTAAGTACTTAATCAGGCTTTTCTTTTTAAATTATGTTTTATTACAAAAGTAACTCCATTCCAACTGCTACTTAGTGACAAATTACCAAAGAGCTAAGAAAAGAAACAAGACGATATTAAAGCATTGGGTCATTTCTGTCCGGGAGAAGTTCAACAATCCATCATTCGTAATTGCTACAGTTCCGTTAACGTTCATCTCTTTGATTATTACTCGCTTCTCCACTTACTATCTTCGCTGTACGTCATTTTTCACAAATAATTAAGACTTGAAAGTAAAAAGTGTGGCTTACGTGAACTTTGATTTTGTAAGTCATTATTTAAATGAATGTTCGAAACCCCAATATTTTCCAACGGGAAACAAGTAATTGATATTGTGGAAACCGCATTCAGGACCAGCAAAACACAGCGCCGATTTATATAATCCGATCACTGCCCAACATAAAATAAAAGGAATGCATTTATGAAGGAAGACAGCAAATTTCGCATACAGAAAATCAGGATGCTGGACATCCGACAGGCAAGAGTCGAGAGCACACAAACTTTGAACGGCAACTGTAACCGGATTCACTAACGAGTCGGTGCACGGGTGACGGACCTTTACACTCCACTCTTTTTGAAATAAAAATCATTTATTGTTCCCCCACCCTTGGAACGATCAACAAATAAACATGATTACTAATTATAATTAAACGAAGTCAGCGAAGATGAACAAATAGACGCAGGTGCGGCACCCGAACCAACCCAAACGCATGAGTCGTGCAACCCTTTGTATATTTAGTTGAATCCTATTGGGGCGTTATCGGGTGCACGCAGCGGTCGCAGTTTAGGACTTAACGAATTATCGGCCCGGCTGTCAGAGCCGGTATGGAAGCCAATTGTGAATAATGGAGCGGTGAATTTATAATCGTGTGCCGGCCTGACCGAGGGGCAGGCGTGTCGCAGCCGCTCGCCGCGCCGCGCCACAGCCGCGCGTAGCTGCTAGATTGCTACCATTGTTTGAATGTGGGTTATTATGCAATACACGCTAACTGCTCTTCCGAGAGGCATCGCTTGTCATTTGTTTTAAAGATTGCCACTTCGTAATTAATCATTTGTTTATAAATCGAAATGAGATTATTGCAGGTGGCGTTCTGTTGTTTCTTGGTGCCCATGGGAAAAGGCTTTAGTGTAGATATAGGTATATGTATGTATGTGTATCCTATTAATAGTAGGTCAGCGTAATAACTGCTGTTTCTTTTAACAAGCACAGTTACTGCTTGTAATTTTATTTTTCTAATCCAATTTCGCTACATAAACCAATTTCAAAAATCTACCTATAACTTTTAACAAAGGTGCAGTTGTTTATTTCTCGATGATTATGGGTACGTATATGAATTTCATAATAATCTGCCGCAAATGAGCGGAGGCCTACCTTTGTGTTAAGTATTTCATAGAAATCAGCAGAAAGGGTAATTTTGATTTTGGACTAATTACACCCAAAGTCCTCGAGTCAGCATACTAAATGCCTTAATTAATAGCCTGTCACATTATTATTTCATTAAATGGTGTTTAGTAAACATAGAGCTACTAACAAACAGAAGTAATAATATCCTAATTATCTTAAAGTTAATTATGAAAGCGGGTAGCGTTTGTATTTTGAATTATTAAACCCTTTGAATTTATCTAAGGTACTTTATTCGCTTAAGCTTTCAGTATTTTACTCTTCAAATGGTTATACAAAAAACCTTTCAAGTGGATTGTTACATCTCATTACATGTAAGTGTCTATTGCTTTCATGTTTCGACATCGTAGTTCACATTCCCTTGGCCTTATTATTACGTTAAGCGAAATTCCAAGCGCTACAAGCGAAGTAAGATGTACTGATCTAAGTGATGTATTGAGCAGCCGGTTGCACATTATGAGATTCTAATCAGGCATTTCGATAGATCGTGTTCTACGTCTGAATCTGAAACAAAACCAGCAGATTGTGATAACATCACTCAGCTCTTAGACAACAGAGTAGCGAGTGCTTTAAATACAAATTATAAATGTAGTGTGTGTCTAGTTGCTAGCACATAGACCAGTAAGCCTTAATAATTCCAGCAACAATTTGCCCAGAATTTCAAAGACGATTGCGCAGAATTTTTCTTTCACATCGGATAGCACAAACACCTTAAGTTCTCACCGCGGTGCCTGTGTGAATCCATAGCGCACAAATAAAATAGTAAACGGTGTAACAGAGCTTGCTTATTACGGGGCTGCGTTATAGCCCTCAGGTCATACCCTACTAACTAGTTGCCGAAACCAAAATAAAAAGGAAAAACGGACAGCTGCTGCAAATATCGCTGCGAAACTAAACTTGGACATTATTTGGTGGTTTTGCTACAATTTTTGTGGATTTATTTTCTTTAAACTGTTACACTTTTATATATTTTCATGATATAATAACACTGGTCTGGTATTCTTTTCGCTGAAACAGCTATTCAGTCGAGCATTAAGAAGATTCAGCTATTTTCAACGCTATGAAAAATATACATTATTTCAATGAAATACTAAAAATCATTTTATAATTTATTAAAGAACCATTTTTTACCTGCTCTTCAATCAACTGACTACACTTTAGAAACAAAAAATATTAATTAACTTTACTTCGGTCTCCGCATCAACATTTTTATTATTTGGCTACATTAATTATAAAGGTACTTTATTTTCAATGTTTTTTAATAAAAACTACGAACCTTGCTAAAGCTTGTCAGTATTCTGGAACCATTCAGGCTTAGAAAAATCTTATGAATATGGTTTTCTAAGGACGACAGACGACAGGGGTCGACGAAACCACTCTGCACTAAACCATAAACTCGCTATAATAAGGTCATGTGAATGCCGGGCCCCGGGAACCGATCCCCAGGTAGACAAAAGCATAAATGATTGGGATTACCTAAATAGACAATCACGGTTTTATCATTTTTTCTCTTTTTCGGTAAGTACCGCTTGTGTACGGTACCTTGGTATTCGTAATAAACGTTTTATTTGAAGATGCTTCTGTGTCTACTTTCTAAGTGCTTTCAATATTAGTACTAAGAGAACGGGAGTGTAATTTTATCGTTCAAGACTCAGGTACAATATCAAATGTTCAAACGTACTCCCAAATGAAAGAAACCCCCGAGGGGATCGTACCGTGATATATAATTTACAAAATTACGTTCCATTTCAAGTTTGTCATAGCCTATTATCTTGATGAATTTGCTTGTGCCATCTTGTACTTACCTACGTATGTTTTTATATAAGATTTAGAATTTACATAATAACAACTCGCATGCTTTAATTTTTACTTCCTTGTATATTCAGTTAATTAGGTGTACAGTCACGGACTTTAATTGATGAGCCACCTGGCACTGTTCGTATTTTAGCCGTGTAATGTAAATCAGGTTTATTCGGTTCCCGACACGGAAAGTCATAATGTCTTCGTATTAGTAGAAGAAAATTATATTTAATAAATTTACCAGTTGGCTAACCTGAGAGCTAGAAGTACAAATTTGACAGCAGAGTGACTACCCAAAGTCAACCAATTGCAGATCTAGCAACAGTAACCTAGCAACGATTGTTTAAGCGTAGCCATAGCGTACGGAGAAATATTAATAGTCATTTCGACAACTTCGAAATTAACGTCTCTGACATCGACATTTCAACTGTCACTGTCTTATAAGTTTTCAGAATAATCGAGTTAATGGGCTCTGATTCAAAGGAGATCAGTATAAAATAGATTGGATAAACTTAATGCAACATTTTATTTATTTTTATCATTGAGAACTTATTAGTCAACCTCTATGGATAAGACTATTTCCGATTATAAGTAATTTGTTTGTCATCTTGTTTACGTTTGAGTTCGTGTTTAATCGTGTAATCCCGTGAATGTATGAAACTGTAAAATTGAAAAGTATGAAGGTGGCTTATCAATTAAAGTCCGTGACTGTACCTATGATCTTGTTGATTTCATACAAAGTAAATAGAGAAACCGCTGCTGAGCACAAGTTTACTAAGTTTTTTACTTTTTACTATGCCTCTGGAAAAGAAAATATTCTTTAACAAACCTATTTTTTGCAGAGTAGGGTAATCTTTAAAATTGTTTGGGTCACCCTTGTCTAGTACGAAATAGCGGACTTAGGTAAAAATGCGTGACCTCGTACAAGACAAATCGATACTTCTCAATGATCTTGAACAACTGCGATTCAAATAACGCCCATCATTTAATTTGTAATGCATAAAGAACTCACTTGAACAGAGGGGCAGTAGTGCTAATAATTTATTAGCTTTGATATCTTACAAACATTTCTAACGTCACAAAGTACCGTTATGAAGGTCTTACCTTATCTTAGAACCGTCGCGGCCTGCACGGTGCGCGGCGGAGGCTACTTTGCGAAGCTCGCCTGCCGCGTCAAGGAAATAATATTTCGTACGAAATAACTTCCCTTTACTTTTCTCTTTCATCTATATAGTGAGATGGTAACGTAACGAAGGGACGACTGTGCACAATGTTTTTTGAAAAAGGCATATTTTCGCAGTAACCGGATTTTTTTGCGTCTGTGTTTGAACGTACAACCGCTAAAATGTAACACACAATGGAAGTGTCAACTTTGTGAACCTAAAATAGGGATTTAGATATAAAATACTTAAGTACATAAGTTACTTTACGCTTATTGTTCTGCTTATTTTATACATTTCTATTTTAACCTATATGATCCCCATGCTGGTCAAAAACGCCGCCCAAGTAACCCTTTAGGACTCAAGTGTTACTTCATTCGGCCCGTAACTATATGTTTAATGAAAGACAGAACATTGTACGACATAATAAGGACACAGGTTCTCGACGGTAAAAACACGCGTTTAACCGTGGACAAAGGCCTTTTCTAAGACGAATTCCTACTTCCATGTGTCCTTTATCAATCAAGATGATTAAAGTCCGCACTGACCATTCTCCCGACCATTTCAATGCGCTCCGCATTTTCCGAATCAGACCAGACAGGGTTAAGGAATGCGAACAATTTAGCGAAATCAAGCGTCTGACAGGTTTGGCGGAAACACACGCAGCGATGGCTGTTTGGCCGGATATTACTCGACCCGCACGAGTCGAAGGTTTCTTTACACGACCACCCATTGGCAGCCGGACTTGGATCGAGGTGAGTTAAGATGGTATGTATTCACAGCGTGTCTATGCTCTTCAATTGCCAAGGAGCTAAGGTGTTCCAAGAAAAGATAAAGTTTAATTTACGTAACGTTACACACGAGTTTTTAATAGGTTTTTAACAATTTTCTGAAAACAATCTCTGAAAGAAGTAACCTCTGCTCCATTTGTCAACTGCCTCATTTAAAAGATAATATCAGGATTAGCGAAGGGATGATCCTTGTGAGCTCGACCCCTGCAAACAAAACGTTAATCTTTGATTAAAGAAGAAGTTTAAAATCGTATTAGTTACAACGGTCGTATTAATCATTCGGCCTTTAATCCTAACTACCATAATCCCAATTATTAATATCGTTAACACTAAAGTTAGGTCGTTTGTCAGCTTGTTCGTAACTTAGCAACCACTTGACCGACTATTTATAACTACAGTAAAACTTGATCCGTTTCGATAAAATCTAGTACAATGAAAAAAGACAATCTTTAGGGAATATGTAAAAACATTGTTTTCAATTCAGGTCATGTCACCGACACGTGGCTAAATATTTAATTTCTAATTCCATACGAGTGAAGCCGCGAGCAACAGCTAGTGATATAGTAAAGGAGGTCTATTTGCGTGATTGTCACTGAATCACCTCCCAGCGTACAATGTACGACAATAAAAGTTTCCGTTCAGGGGACTTGCCTTGGGAAATGATATGCGTTAATTTTTGTCCCTACATTTTTGAGATTGATATCGCTGGGGAAAAGAAAAAATAACAGTTCTATTCAACTGTGCCACGTCAGCGATTCTATAAGTCTAATTAGTACCAAAAATTGCAAATAGGGAGAGAGAATTTAAGCGTTGATTTATTACGCTCTATCTGACATTGGGTAACTCTTTAAAGACTTTTTCCCTATCGCGAAACCTAACTGAAGCTAAAGCAGAATTTGCCTAATTTAAATGGTTAGTAAAATTATAACAGTAGGTATTTAAACCCACACCCTATCTACGGGCTGCTGATAACCATAAAATATATATTCGATCACAAAGGACTTCTAACAACATAGACGTTCCACTGAATAACAGATTTAATAGTTATCATTCACAGAATTTATATTAATAGGTAAACTGTGGCAAGTCGAAATGGTGGCTTTAGTTACGATTTCCTAGAAGAGCAATCGCCGCCACATAACGGCCGTACTGACGGTCGTCATGAAAATGATGGCAGCGGCAAAAATTTTAATCGTTTGATTCACCCTACCGCGTCAAAAGATAGTTGCGTTTCTGTTTCGTTTGACACTTCTGACACAAGGATGTTTGAGCTCACTCTTCTCAGTATGGACTTTTTCGCGTTACTAACTACGGATGAGGGCAAAATAGATTTAAATGTTTGGACAGCGAGGTTGACTTAATGCGAAATATTGGTTAAAATAACAGATTGTCATGATGGACTTTATAATATGACGGGACCGCTTTCTCAGAAAACCAAAGTTTTACAAAGCAAACGGTGCGTAGGAAGATCGATGGCAACATTTTGTGATAGCATAATTAAGTTTCATAGGAAAGAGCAGAATTCGTAAAAAGTTATTTCGGATAACAGTGGGTTGAAAAAGGTTTTGAATTAGGATGATAGTCATGTTCCAACCAAACATTTTTCATATTAGTTAAGACTTAAAAAAATATAATGGTAAAGTGAAACTCGAAAGTATATCGAGCCGTAATTAAAGTTCAAAATGAAAAATAAGACTAGGTACTGTTATAGTGTTCTGAAAAGAGCTTCATAAATTATGAATATTAAACTACACCTCGTCAAAATAGGTGTTAAAAAGTGTCATATTCACATCATACATCAATATTAATTAAAGCTACACAAAGACGAGGTGACATGTCTAAAAGCAGTAAACAATTGTGATAAAATTGAAGTATGGACAATGGACAGCACTCGTTATTAATGTTTATTTTATTCAGCAAAGCTAATATACCTAAGTAGGTAACAATATTATGTAGGTATGTTTGAATTCAGAAGGTTTCTGTATAAAGCTTAGATTGTACTGAAATGTATTAAGGTTACTTACTCTGCTTGCGGTATGAGCCGACCATTGCAGTCCAGGCTGTTGATGACTTCAATGTCCTCTTTCGTCAGAGAAAAGTCCCAAATGTTGAAATTCTCCGCTATACGGTTCTTGGATATAGACTTTGGTATTACAATAACTCCTCTGTCGATTTGGAACCTAAAATAATAAGTATATTTTAACTTTAGTTAACCACATCAACATCAACAAAAAAATATGACTATACATAGTACACATTTGCTACGGTGCGGCGTAGCGGATGCTACGATGCGGTGTAGCGGATGCTACGATGCCGTAGAAGCATCGTAGCATATTATAACCTAGCCGCTACACGTCTTTGCTGCAATTTGTCTCACGGTGACTTTGTATTACGAAAGAGTGTTTGTGTTGAGTAACTGTATACTTAGTTATCTCAAAGAGTATTAATATTGAATTTCTATCGATAAAGCTGATTATCTTTGTTTAGGGGACTGTCATTACTTCTTACTTATTATTGACATACCTACCTAATCGCTCGTTAGATGAAAAAAATTCTTTTTCCAACTGTTTCCAAAGTATAATATATTTGAACAGCTGGGTTCTTTATTTCCATCCATTTAATAAAGGTTTGCAGGGTAATTTAGGCAAATTTTACAATTGGCAGGTATCGGAAATGGATATCGATATGAAATGGTAGAAAGACTTAAAGCAAACATAACTGATCGATGTTATCAATACCATGTCCAATACCAGTAAAATCTTATTTTTATTATTCACAGGATAGGAACACAAATAAAAACGATAAAATCTACTAAACGGCTTCGTTCCGGTCACTCGGGCTGGTGTCGATCACATCAAATGATGCTCCACTGCCTCGCGTCCCCGGTTATTTTTATTTTCTGCGCACAAATTTTGTACACCAGTAAATTTTATATATAAAATGCAATATAGTAACATTATATCGTCGTATCTATTTCATCGGTCAATTGAAGCAATAAATTACGAGCTTTGAAATCGCAATTTCTCATTACGCCTAAATACGCTTCTTATTTCTGCTGGCTCCATTTATAAATAAATCTCCAAAGTGATCTGTGACCTTTGGCCGTCACTTAGGTTTTCGCTACGTACAAAATGTGATAATAAAGTGTAGTGACCATACATTTTATATTATAAAAATAATGACGATATTACTTAGAAATCGAAACTGCAAATAAAATACCCGAAAGTACTACGTGGTATTTTTGTCACAGAACTATCGATCGATAGCTCAGTTTAGTGAGTCTGTATCCAGCGAAGGATCTCGAAGAACATAAAATAAACTTATTTTTAACTAAAAATCCATGAACTAACATAGCATGACCACAATATTTTCTTTCTAAGTAAAAGACCAACCGGAAATCACTGTATCAAATGATTTATGATAAATAGGTTTCCCTTGTTGAAAGCTTTCGATCTTTTCTCTTAGATACCGTAAATACAGGTACATCAATTTATACATCAATTTCCGGCATAATGTCGAGAAACTTTTTTATTTTACTAATAAATAAAACAATAATTAAATGTGGTAGAGTATATCTACTTTACCACATTTAATTCCGTGATTAATTTGATTAATTTAATTTGATATCCGTGGGTAGAGTCATCATTAATATTCATCTAACTCTAACTTTTATCATGCTATGACTGTCTCGATAGTAAGATTTATTTAAATAAAGTAATTTATTATTACACGGTTTAAAACCAATAAACGGATCCTAAATGAATAGAGCTCAGACCTCACATCATCCATCGATGTAATTTATAATCTGTCACATTAATTCAAGAAACACTTCAAAATTACCTTATTAAAATTTGTGCCGGAGTTTTGTTCAGCCTTTTCGCAATGGCCAACACTTTGGGGTCCTCCAATAGGGAGGGGTCGCCGGGCTGCGCCCACGGCCGCTGAGGACTCCCGAGCGGACTGTACGCCGTCAACGTGAGCCCGCGCTCCTTGCAGAAGTTAAACAGCTTGCTCTGATTTAGGTATGGGTGACATTCCACCTACAACAAGCCAACGATTTATCAACCAGCTCGCAGTGTGATTAAAATTACAATTAGGAATACGTGCCTGCGACCGTTAATAACACACCGCTTGAACAAGCAATTTTAGGAATATTTTTATTCGTGATTCTATTACGGACGATAGATTAATATTCATTATTTCCAAAAAATATATATACACTCACTATGTTATACCAATGCCCCAAACTATTTAAAAAAGATACCTACAATGTGTAACAACATTCCACAACAAAATCACCGTTGATTGAATCGTTTTCAACACCTCACCTGATTGGTCACTGGCTTAATTGTAGCAGCGTTCAGAATTCGAGTCAGTTGTACAGAATTGAAGTTGCTGACGCCGATGCTCTTAACGAGGCCTTTCTCGACGAGCTTCTCCATAGCCTTCCACGTATCCACGTAGTCGACTTCGGAGTAAATCACTTTGCCATTAGCATCTGAAGGAAACGGATCACTGCCTTCCTAAAATCAGAAAAACATTTCGCTATGTATATAATAATAAAGCTAATGTTCCTTGAGTATCGTTTTGCCAAAAGCTTTAGCCGAAATTGAAAAGTTTTTTTTATGGTTTATTTACATAAGTCTTCTGTGGATTTAAAGAATTCAGCTAACCTAATATAAATACAATTTCTGTTCGAGGTTGCGTCAGGCTTAGTTCGCAGTATACAACTTTACGAATAATAAAAATGGGCTTACCTTGTAAGCCATAGGCCAGTGAATGAGATATAAATCCAAATAATCCAATCCGAGATCAGACAACGAGATTTTTACAGCCTTTTCCACTAAATCCGGCCTGTGATACGTATTCCATATCTTTGATGTTATAAAAAGGTCTCCTCTGTAAAACATTAAATGCATTATATCAAACATGTTTGTAATAATAACACGTTTAGATAGCTACACGGTACCTACAGAGCTATCTAGGCAAAATAGCGGCACACCCCCCTGTTAAGATCGGAATTGGGATAAGCATTTCTAGATATTTATAGAATTTAACGAATTTAACTTGCTTTCTACTAACACATTTCAAAATACTGTAGGGACTCAACTGTAAAGCTGTGTACATGAATAAA
Source organism: Lithophane ornitopus (assembly GCA_948473465.1). Lineage (NCBI taxonomy): Eukaryota > Metazoa > Arthropoda > Insecta > Lepidoptera > Noctuidae > Lithophane > Lithophane ornitopus. The sequence goes on along the minus strand of OX419622.1, from coordinate 9,782,703 downwards.
CATATTTGTTTTAATTTGAATAGTTTCCTTTGCGTGTGGCAAACAGATATGGCCTACCTAGATATTATTACGAATGAACACGTTCATTCAATTTATTTCGCAGATTTCTGAATATGTATAGACCCTACACATTAACTACGTAACTTTGTTATTAAATAACAAGAAAACGGCACGTGGATTAGGGATAAGCGGGACCAAAGACAGGTCTGACCCGGAACGGAAAAAGCATTGGGTACAAGCTAAATAGACATATATTTTGACCTTTTTACGATGCCTTGCTTAATTTTCTCCTTGATTGCTTCTCCGACCTCCTTCTCGTTAAAATATAGATGCGCACAATCTATATGTCGGTACCCAATGTCGATGGCGTCGCCGACTGCCCGCGTCACCTCGCCGGGGTTCGACTGAACATAACAAAAAATCATTGTTTCAACGAGATGTTTTATTACAAATAAAGGGTAGTACTCACGAGATGAGCTGGATACTTAAAATTTTAACACAGTTTATAGTAGCAGCCGGAGTTATGATAAATTTTACAGTGTAATAACTCGTTACGTTTACAGGCACCACCTGAAAATCAGGGTTGCAAAACAAATCTAGTTACCGAATCGGCAACATCAGACAGTTGGCAGTACGTAATGTGTGGTACGTAGGTAGTCGTTGTCGTGACTTGTGTCGAGACTAGGTAATAGCGCAATATGATTTTAAACAAATTGCCGTTGAAACTACTTCAATATTACTATCATTTTTTAGGGTTCCGTAGTCAACAAGGAACCCTTATAGTTTCGCCATGTCCGTCTGTCCGTCTGTCTGCGGCTTAGCTCAGAGACCGTTGGTACTAGAAAGCTGTAATTTGTTATGGATATACATATAAACGACGCCGACAAAGTGGTAAAAAAAATCGGAAAAAAGATTTTTTTTAGGGTACCTCCCATACACGTAAAGTGGGGTTGGTTTTTTTTTTTCTCGTCAATCCCAAGGTGTGGTTTCGTTGGAAAGGTCGTTTAAAAATAATGTGAGTTTGTAAAAACCATTTTTGGATTCAGTTATCCATTTGCGGAATATTAAGCTTTAAAGTGCTAATTTTTGTTAGAGCCAAGTGCCCCCCCCCTGGCAACTAAATGGTTGGGTTTGGATATGTGAAAAAATTCACGGCAGTAGTATATATAACGAAATTAAAAGGAAAACTATCACTGCTACGGAGGCTCCACAAGTTACCGAGAAATAATCGAACGACTTAATTCGCAGTTGTAAAAACATGTTCTCCCATACATTCTGTATCGGAGAACAAGTTTTTCAACTACAATGTTACGTTTGTTTTATAAATTCATCCCAACTACGGAACCCTTCATTGTGCATGGTACGACATGCACTTGGCCGGTTTTTCAAATGTAATATTGGTGATAATTTAAAAACATGATAGGTATTACAAAAACAAGTTAGGTACATCTTACCTGCCATGTCCCAAGCCCAAGTATGGGACAGGTCAGTCCGTTATTGAACTTAACACGGGGAACGTTCGCGGCCATGTTCTCGAGACGGCAGTCTTACAACTGGGACAAATATCTTGCGTACATAACAGGTTTTATATAAATAAATACATAATATCTACTAGTTATGTAATGTTTTATCACTGTTTGAGTTAAATTATCGGAGGCCACGGTCAAGATGACAGTTATCTTTAAATAAAGATACCACATTGAGTACTTTTTTAGGCATTTTGACGACAGAGTATCTGGTAGGTATTATTATTCGGGTTGAGTTGACACGGCCCAGTTGTAAGTGATGGTAGTCAGCCAGATGGTAATCTACTAATCAAAAGTTACAAATTTCCGACAGACTTTTTTTTTAACTTTTGTTGAAGTTGTTACGGTTTTGTTGACCTCGAATTGCATGACCACAGCGATATAATTAGGTACATACACCTACATTACCTACTTACCCACCGTTTCTGCTGTCGGAAAACCAAATCACACTTGGTCGGAATTTTTGTAATTCCATATTCCAAATCACAATTGGCCGGATTTTTTGTAATTGTCTACCTATTATATTGTCTGTTCCAAAACTACATGACTGATGAAAGTGTATACAAGTCCTATTCAGAATGTTCAGGTTAAATTCTGACGCAATCACTCACTAATGGGTTTTACTGACACATTCATCTGTATTTAGAGGTTTCAACTTTAAAATCTTACCACTTTTTCCAAAAAAATATTGTCTGAATAACATTTGTAATTGAAAAATCATCGACGATTTAGATTTAAAATTACAATTTCGGATTAAAGTATTAAAATATTGAATCAAAGCACTGAACTACATATTCGACATCCACATGGCACATGTACCTACCTATCAGGAGCGAAGGCTCCATATAAGCTCATTCCTATCGGCTTCCCTTCTGAAATTCGGAACAAAACCACTCTATCGTCATTGAAAAATGACACAGTCCGTAGTGTTAAAATGCCTGTTCAATAATCACACTATAGGTATTTAATACAGATACACCATCAAATTAAAACTATACAAACGCCTACGTTCAATGTTTTGACTTAGTTGTCTCCCAACAGCAAAAAAAAATTTCTCTAATATAACTCGGCGCCTCGATCGGCTTTACGATCATTCATAAATCAAGGCGTCATGACGTCACTTTGGTCACGTGACACCCCGGTTTCGTATGGGCGTCAGCAAGCCGGCGCAAATCGAGTTATGGTACATACAGCGATCGAAAATTGCGTGCGCGTGAACCAGATGGGGCGATATCGGTTCGTTGAATTTCGTAATGCGTTCGGCTCGGAGTTCGGACAGGACACTACGCTAGACATTGTGTGGTTGATGTTTGACGTAATCGCATTATAACATTTTATTTTGTTTACACTAGCAGTTAATTTGCATTTTGTTCGTATTATTCATTGAAATCATTAGTTTATCAGTACGAGTACCGTAGTAGTAGTATTTGTTTGTTGGTATAAAATAGTGAATACAGTTTTTTGAGTTTAGTGAACGTTGTAATTAAGTATTTGGGGTAAGTAGAAGTAAATAGTACGATCAGTAGGATTAGGATGGCGGCATTAATAGCTTTAGATTGTTGTTTAACAGATTATTTGCTTTGTGACGAAACATTCTTTTCAAGGTTACGTAACGTTAGGCCGTGCTCGCCCAGTTATGACTATAAATTATACAAATGACGGGATGGCTTTTTCAAACATTTTAATGTTTCCCTTTACCTTAAATATCCATGGATGACTGGCAGTTGTAAATAAAATAAAATGTATTGTTTCCCGTGTTTACTTTTCTCCGATTCTAGTAGTTTATGGAATAAAGGGGGTTTTACAGATATTAATAATCTGACAAATTCATCTAAAAGGCATGTTCAGACTGAAAAACATATTCGTAGCTATTTGGAGTTACATGAGTTCGGGACTAGTAGGATACAAGCATTTTTCGCTAATTCGAATGAAGCTCATAATAGAAATAGGAATTTAATTAAACGGTTTATTGACACCGTTATTCTGTTAGGTAAACAAGAAGTAGCTTTTCGCCATTGCTGTCCTAGGTAAGCATTTTTTGCTCCGGGTTACCTCTCCCAAAAAATTAGCATTCGCCACTGCTACGTATGTTTTCTGATTCCAAAAATATCTGATGGAAATGTAAACAACATTTCCATCAGATATTTTTGTAACAGACCTTTGGTATAGGTATTTCTTTTATTACATGCATGCATAGTTACCGATATTTATCTACCTATTCAGAAATATCGTACGTAGGTAGGTACGATACTTATCTTTAGTGTATTTAATCAGTTCGCATGCCAGTAAACATGTTTATCTCGTTAATTTATTTGCATGTAGTTAGGTAGTTATCGGTTAAGTTTGTGTAAACATAGTGTATAAACATGTTGAGTATAGTTTCTTATGTAGGTAGTTACCTTAGAAGGTTACTCCCGTCTGGCAACGCTCCCGTTTGGAAACTCTACATTGCTTACTTTTGGAGATTATTTAATATTTGCTATGTTCAGTTCTAATTTTATATTTTCGACTTTTATTTACTTGTTTTTTTTTTTCTAAAGTCACAAATTAGATAGACACATTAGGACTATTGTATATTGTGGTAACGTATGTTTTTGTTTTTGCTTTGCTTAGTTCAAATAATTGCAAGTCATATTATATATATTTTTGTAGGATACCTACATCAAAAAATTACAATACAAAAATCCTAAATAGGTACCTACTTTTTTCATATCAAACATTATAATTATTTACATTCCTTAAAAATTTGACTTAAAGTATCGATGAACCTGATGTGCCTGGTGCACGCGATACATCTCTTTAGGTAAGTATATGTGGCGTTGTCAAAAGGGAGCGTTGCTAGACGGGAGTAACCCACCTTGGATCTCATTGGAAATTTTATATTCATCTAGATACCTACCTACAGATCTACAGTTTTTCAAAGGGCTTATATATACGTATATATGACCTCAGAGTCGATAACGACCCAAACATACTTGAATACTTATACTTACTTATACACCTAAACACTTATTTCGAATACACCTCACCACCACCGCGAACTGGTGTATTATTTGTTAATAAATGTATATTCCATTTTTCAATTATGTTACTGTGCACTGGCACAGTAAAATTTCTACTTTAAGAGTTAAGAATAATTTTATCACCACTCACCAGTACTAGTCAAAGTTCGTACAAGTCCATTTCTGGAAAAAGTTTGCGACCGAGTCCATCTAAATGTAAGTATTTTCTGAGCATAAGATTATTATGTTGTAGGTAACTGTAATTGTACTGTCAAAATTATTTTTATTGTAGACATAACGCACCTACCCTATCTACCTACCCTGCCCTACCAACCTACCCTACCTACCTTGCCCTACCTACCTACCCTACCCACCTACCCTACCTACCTACCCTACCAACCTACCCTACCTACATACCCTACCTACATACCTACGTACCCTACCTACCTACCCACCTACCCTACCTACCTACCTACCTACCCTACGCTACCTACCTACCCTACCTTAGGTAGGTAGGGTATAAGGTGTTGCCTAGTTATCCGACCAGGGTGAGCGGCTACACGCAACTACCTTTACTTTTTACTTCAACTTCTAATATTTACATTTTTAAACTCGTGATATCTTTCGAATAGGAATTTTCGAATGTCCGAATTGAATAATTCCAAAAGTTATATAAAGGTATTGAAGCAATCTTGAATACCAATAAATTAATTATAAAATTTATTTTGATAACGATTAATACCAAGATACAGGGCTTTATAAAGAGCTTTTTCTAGGAGGCGGCATTTCAATTAAATTTTTAAGATAAGATAAGATAATAATTTATTTGCCAAAATGTAGGTGTACAAAGTAGTATGATGTTATTATAAATGTGGCCCATTTACATTCTACCATAAAAAACAAAAGAACACAAAAATAAAAGAACACTAATTATTGTGGCATAACTATAATAGTTAGACATATGCTGACGCGACACTTTTTGTTAATAATGATTGTGTTCTGCAAAGTCGTTGTACATTATTTTATTATATCATCAATAGTTTTCGCAGCGAACGCGATGTAAAGAATATTTTAGGTAATTTTTAATATAAACCTTGGGTTACATTATTAGAGTTTTAGTAAGGATCCCTAATTTTTTTGAAAATGTAATATAGCCTATGTTACCCAGGGATAGAGTAGCTTCCCAACAGTGAAATAATTTTTTAAATCGGTTCAGTAGTTTCGGAGCCTATTCAATGCAAACAAACAAACAAACAATCAAATCTTTCCTCTTTATAATATTATATTATTATAAGTATAAGTATAGATATAGATATTGATATCACTTTTATTTTAAAAGATATTTTTCTGGTTGGGATCAAACGAAATATTTCTGTGGGTAGTGGTACTTTCAAATTTATGTACTAAACCATGATATAGAGCATAATAAGAATTGGTTGGTAGGTACCAATCTCTTTCATCGACTTTACTTATTGATGGATAGTACCTAGGTACATGTCTATAGTAACTACAATATCATTTAAGGACCTACCTAAATAAGTAAATGCCTAATAGATAGATTTACTATTTATCTTAGATTAACACCAAAATTACAACAATAACAAAGACCTACTTATTTTCTACCAGGGAAATCCAAGAAAACCCTTTAATTGTAAATGGTGGGTATCACAGTATAATAAAGTAACAGTATAATGTCTCGGAGTGACTTTGAAATAATTACCTACGGCCGCTCAGTATATTAACCTTCCGCGTCCGTAACTGCCACGCAATCGGTAGGTAGGTACTGTTCACGGAGATTTCGAAGGGCGTCGTTTCGGCCGTTTTCTATGAAGACAATTATAATACTGTTACTTATTTATACTGTGCCTATACTTACCCTATTTTGTTTGTATAAAGTTCCAACTGCGACAGCGACCGCAATTAACTCTCGGCCGGCGCGTAAATAACGTAAGGACGGCACGGTTAATCGCCGATTACTCGCTAACCGGTGTAGTGTGGTCAGAACCTTAGTTCTTAAATCCGATTTGGGTATACGAGACCGGCGTTTTAATGTCAAGGGTCGTCCATATTTTTCGATTCCCGTAAAGATGTCATAAAGTTTCCCTTCAGAGGTAGATAAGAAAGTTATATGGATGGCGCGACCCTTACGGCCGCATCTAACTCGCACTATCAATCACGAGTAATTGCAGCACTTCCTTCAGTGTTCACAAGAAGCATAAATGGGACGACCAGCACGTGACCAGCCCTATCTAGCCATTTATTACGTCCACGTTTTCTCTTAAGGATATCGCGTACAGTTTAGCAATCGCATTGCGTAGGAAGGTATCTACCCCAAAAGTGTGTGTGTGACTGCAAAATATGTGTTTATAGATTTGCAAAGATACCTACTACTCATCAGTTTGACATATTTTTACCTCAGTACATCGACTGTTATTGTGTCCGTTGTACATTGATATGCATAGGGAGTAGGTAGGTAGTCAGAATACAGTACCTACCAAAGCTGAACATTCACTCTTCAGGCAATTTTTTTTTTTTTACCCTGTCGATCTCTTCATTTATACACCCACCCTCCGTCCTGGGAGGGGTTATGTCGGAATCCTACCGACTAAAACCCTATTGTTCCTACTACTACCATAAGTCGGGGGCCCAGGAGATTGTAAATTGGCCGCACCCCCGGCTGGTATCAGCCCGCCATGCCTAACGGACCCCATCACCAAGTGCAGCCGACCCCACGACCGCACGTCCTTCTATAAAGGCGCGCGTGAAATACTGCGTGCCACCTTTTTGGACCTGCGACGGCAAAGACTCCAATTTCGCCGCCCACAGGCCCCTCCGTATGGTGACCGGAAATCCTTAAGCGTCCTTCGACGCCCGGCTGCTTTTCTGGTGTGGGTGGAATGAGAGGTATGCTCTCTCTCCGTCCTCGCCGCCTCCTTCGCATGCATAACCTACTCCCAAAAAGAGGCGACAGCTTATCACGCATTTTCACTTCCGACCAATGGACTGAACCACGGTTGGAAAGGAGAGATCACCTGCACCAAGTGTCGAAACGAAAGCACAGCGCACAACAAGAGGCTGAACACACGCTAGCTCCACCTACCGCCAGCGATATAAGGACGCTAGGTTTTTCACGTCCAGATCCCAGGGCAATGATCCGGCCAGGAGAGTTGCTGCCTCGTAGGAGATCGTACAGTATCCCCTATTATCACCCTAATAACCATCGCTCTTTGTTGCCTTCGCAATATTGCGACGTTGCGGGCTGTCACGTTGTCCACCCACACGGGCGCCCCATACATAGCCATGGACCGCACGATCCCCGCGTACAGCCTCCGGCAGGCGGTGTTGGGCCCCCTAAATTGGGTAACAGTCGCGAAAGACCACCTGCAATGCTCATTAACTTGGAGACCAGCCGCTGAATGTGCGGCCGAAAGTCCCACCGGCTATCGAGGACGAGTCCCAGGTACTTCATCGTCGACTCGACACCGATGCGGACCACCACCACCTAACACTATGTGTAAACCCCGAGGTGGCTTGTTCTGAGGCTTATGGAAAGAGAGAACCCCAGACTTGTGCAAAACCACCTGGAGACCCAAACGCCAGATCCTTGCAACGACCTGCGCAACCCCTGCCGTGGCCAGTATGGTTGATTTCCGGGGAATATGCCCCCGAGTCATCACCAGTGTGTCATCGGCACAGCAGATAACGTCGACGCCGCCGTGGGTAAGTGCACCGCGCAACATCCAGTCGTAACCAATGTTCCACAACAACGGCCCCAGGACTGAGCCCTGTAGAACACCGCACGACGTCTCTAGCCGTCTCCTTCCTTTCCGACCTGGGTAAATAACGGCTCTCTCAGCTAAATAGTTCCCAATAATGCGACGAGTACCTCGCTTATGCAAAACCAGGGCTAGGTATTAAGCGTTGGAGATGTCCGAGACACCACCAAGACGACATCACCTTGGGCAACTGCTTCCTCCGCTAGAGCCCTTACACGCATAATGGCGTCCACTGTGGAGCGCCCCCACCGAAAACCAAACTGGTTATGCGCTATATTTGGCCCGACACCAGTCATGTGCCGGACGAGGCGGCCAGCGATTATTCTGTCTAATAACTTGCTCGCCACGTCGAAGAACACAAAACCTACTTCTTAAAAAAAAAAGGACTGTGAGCCCTCATACGAGTAGACAAGGCCAGTGCACGGCCTGGTACGCCGTCCGGCCCTGAGGCTGTGTTTTTGGCTTGTAGCCGCAACAACCCAGCTCTCAATTCTACAGGCTGGGTCACTTCTGGGACGTCGTCGTCATCATCGCCATAAACTTCAACGGCATCCTCGCTAAACTCTGCAGGAGGCGGAGTCATTGACGGTGGAATGGGATCCGCTTTTAAAGGGAACAGAGCGCAGATCACAGGGAGTTGTGGTTGGAGACTCTGGGTAAGTGGTGGAGCCCACGGGCGAAGTTTATTCCTAACCATAAAGGTAAGGTAGCCCCCACGGATCGTAACTTAAAATGGATCGACCCGTGCGTCTGTTATTACTTAGCCACGAGCTCACACAGCTCCGCCTTTCAGCTCAGCCCCTCCGCGGTTTCTATATTCGAAATGCGAATACGCCTCCTGCATACCGGTGCCACGCCGCTACGCACGCTTCACGCAGCTGCGCAATTTCCACCGACCACCAGTATACCTGGCGTTTTGCAGGTCCGCGCCGCGACCGTGGCATCGCAAATAATGAACAGCGCCTCCTGAAGCCATTCCACTCGCTCGGTAATGTCGTCAGTGTCTGTCCGGTCATCCGGTGCGGACACCGGACGTTCGGCCTGCAACAGGAGCATTTATTGACTATTGTGAAAACGTGAGACCATCAATGCCTGTTTGCGGCCAAGGCTTGTATAGTACATATTACTTTTCTAAAATAATGCGCAGAAATTCAAACTACATAAGGACTTACCTAAATTGATTCCAGAATCAATGACGAACAACTAAATTTTTCACGCGCCGATATGTTTATTTTCTCAAACATGTTTGAGAGTTTATTCGAGCATTATTTTGACCTTCTTCGACATAAATCGAAAATGCCGTCAAATACATGCAAGTAATGAAAATCCGCAAATTACTATGAAAACTCATAGCTGTTCTACGAATAATTATTGTTATTCGTAATAAAAAATTAAACAAACTTTTTCTTAGACACATGCAACCAAGGAGGTACCCTATCAAAGATTTTATTTAAATTTCGATTATAGTAAGTCTGCATGGCCAAAAAAAAGCCGAAGTGTTCACCACCTGACAAGAATCTTGCTAAACTGATTGAACACTGTGTTTCAAATCTTATGAGTTAACTTGGTGACCTGTTGAATGCCTGCTCTCCGCGACCATAATAGGGTAGGCAGTCCTTTTAGTGACGGAATTTGATTTCATAACAAGTATCAACAGGCGTTATCGCACTAATGTATAGGGATAAACAGTATTGTTTTTTTTTCATTAGGCGCGTTTTCAGGATCATCTTTCGTTGGCCAGACTCTAGGCCTATCATAACTACTCACGCCATCTATGAGCGACAAGATAGAACTAAGCTAGCTGTGCTGTGCCTCCTCTACTGAATGGACCATTGACTCACTCAAAATGTACTCTGCATGTTTATTGACTTGTTGGTTGTTGCAGCAAAAATAAGCTGTCATTCTACATTAAAACCAGACTAGGTTGAAAATTCGTTGAAGATTTAGAGTCAGGATTTTAAAAATGACAGCTTTTGTTGATAAATTTATGTGAGTGAGCTGGGACACTATGGCTTAAAATAAATACACGAGTACTCCGGCATTGATTTAATAAAACAACATCAAAACAAAACTGACTAATAAATACATTTACAGCTTAAATTAATTCTAATTGTACATTGACCCCAGGCAAAACCATATTTTTTTAAACTAGTCTTTCTGCTGCTCCTTCTGCTAAAAGTTCCTTCTCAGCAGCTTCCTTACTTGCTTGTATTTGAGGTTTGACATATTTAAAATAATTATAAAAATGGTCACCTAAGAGCAGACTCCCATACAGTGTTAGGCCGATGCAGACTAATACACCTCCTCTATGTACTTTGTCATATAAAACAGAGCGAGCATACTTTTTCATATTTTCTGAAATAGAATAGAAATCTTGATGGTTTAACTAATGCAAAGGGCATTTGGACTGACTGATAAATTTATTTAGACTCGCGACAATCTAAGAAGTCCGTTTTGACAGCTATAAAAATCCTTTGTGTAGCGATGAAAAATAAAATTAGTTTATTCTAAACTGATTCTCGAGACATATCGATTAAACATACTTAGAGAGTTTGTAATCGACGACTTATCTACATTACTTAAAACTGATTCTCAAGGCTTAACGTTTTATTACAAGTACGAGAACGAAACGTCAAAACGGACTTCTTAGATTGTCGCGCGTGTAATCAAAATCATTGTACCTTTCTAAAGATAACCTGTACCCAAATGGGATCAATAGGAATAAAGCATCAAAGTACAAGGGGGCCGCCTTTGTGTAATTGAATGATTCAGTAATGGATAATAATGATTTTCTATCGTTTTAAAGAAGGCAAATGTAAACATTGTTTATTGTACTAATTATATCATCACTATTGGTCTCTTGTGTTTATGAATATTAATATAATAATTATAATAATTACCTGATCTAAATCAATATCTTAAGAAAAATCACCAATTCAGGATAGTTATCCTTTTTCTTTGAAATTGAAACCCTTGAGGTTATGTTGACAGACATGAGACAAGCAAGAAGCAAGACTGTCAAATGTCAATCAAACTGACATAAGGAAAAAATTAAATGTCAAAATATGTGTAGCACAGAATACAAAAACTCTCAGGAGAAAAATAACAACTTTATCCTAATCCTATCGTAACTTTATCGTAATATTATTATGCGAAAATGAGTTGGTTTGTTTGTTTGTTACGCTTTAACGATATACTTAAAATGGCTGAACGGATACGTATGGATGAAATTTGACACATAGGTAGAGTAAGGGATTACACGCTTCCGAACTGATTATAAGGATTCGAAATCGTTCGTGTTGATGTGAAGAATCTTATTAGCAAAAGCAATGGAATCTTCTAAAATGTTCACACCTTCCTCTGTGTCGTAACTCACCAAAGAAAGTCTTTCTAAAAGAGCAATGGTATTTCACTCCACTATAACAGCAGAAGCAGAAGCATTTGCCAATGTTGGAAGAGGTGATAAGGGTATTTTTGAATTCAGTTTTCTACAGGCAACTTATAATATGTTGAAAGACCTAGAAGTTCGTTTGACCAACTTTAATATCATACTTATTTTGAGTTTGAGTTGTCTTTCTGTCTTTTTAATTTATTCTTAAAGCTGAAAAAAGATGACTGTAGAAAACTGAATTCAAAAATACCATTAGTACCGTAAATGTCAGTGTAGCACGAGTAACAAAACAAGTGTCAACTTCAACTGTGAAACTGTAAATTCCAATTAATGTTCGCCAATTTTCACTGCCAAAAAACATTACACTCCTTCTGGAGCAGTCGGGTAAAAATAGCGTTCATTCCTGTGGTTCATTCTTAAGTAGGTAATAGACGTGTGTACTTGAAGTACGCGGTTTTAAAGTTCGCGACCTTACTGGGCTCGCGCACGGGGACACACGTGACGCTTGCTCTAAATTTCATTGTTGGATCGCCGACGAACTTACTCAGCGGTTTTAAAGTCTGCGTACTTAGCATGACACACGGGCAAATAAGCTAGCCGAGTCATAAGTACGCGAACTTGCTCGCACGTCTATCACCCCTTTAAAAGTTGGCAACGTCGCAAATATCTGTTTTGATTAATTTGGCAATTTTACTATAGGGAAATATGAAAAATCGCTATTTCTAAAGGGTTTATTTTGTTTGCCAAAGCGTGTCAAGTTCTGACTAGTTTATAGATAACATAATTATCTGTACAAATGGTCCTGCTTGCGTGCAGCTGGCACAGAAGCTGTCACCAAAATTCTTGATCTGCATGTTGGTGTGACAGTGGCAATATTAGTAATAATGCTACTTTTAATCGAAATGAGTCTAGAAAGCCTGTAAAATACCTATCAAGTTCCTAATATTTTTATGGCTTCACATAGTACTTACTAATTTCATGGATTCGTGCGGGCAGGTGTCTTATTTGTGCAGATGCAAAATTAAACTATTTTTCTTCTCTATCTCTACACTCGATCCTAGATCTCTGGTCCTGCGGGCAATTCTCTTATTTTAAGAACGTTCACATTCGCATCTCATGCGCCAGCTGTCAAATAAAACAAACTATTTAAAAAACAAATAACCCTCCTGCAAAAACGCATCTCGTATGTAAAAATCCATCAAGCCGTTTAGGGCGTGCCAAAAAAATAGACATACATACATACATACTCTCGAAAAATATTACCCTCCTTCTGGGGCAATCGGGTAATAAAAAAACATCAATTTACTACTACTTGAATGTGAACGTTTAAGTAAGAGAATTGGCCCTCTGATCGCAGACGAAGTCGTAGGCAACAGCTAGTAGAAAATAAATGTCGAAAAAATAAAGCGATGGCGCCAGGGCCATCTGTTGCACGTGGCACATGGGATGTGGATTTATTATTATTTTGTACCTTTGTGTCTAATTGGGTGGATTTTGAGGCATTATTATGACCAAGTTCACTATAGCGTTATGGCCGATTAGCGCTTGAATTACTCCTACGACTTAGTAATGCTCCAATTTCACATAAAACAAAATATACCAAAAATGCTGACTTCAGCGCCATCTAGCGGGAAAATGGCCGGGAACAGACCGTAATATGTTCCGCCTATGAGTATGAACCACAGGAATGAACGCTATTTTTATCCGACTGCTCCAGAAGGAGGGTAATGTTTTTTGGCAGTGAACATTGGTGTCTTGGCGAACATTCATTGGAATTGACAGTTTGACAGTTTCACAGTTGGAGTTGACAAGACTATTTAGTCTGTGGAGTTGACTTGACACTTGTTTTGCTAATCGTGCTACACTGACTTTTACGGAAGAACAAAATTCTTTTTTGTTGAAATTTTCAATACAGTCATCTTTTTTCAGCAATTAAAATCAAATCATAAATTAAAATCACAGAAAGACAACTCAAACTCAAAATAAGTATGATATTAAAGTTGATCAAACGAACTTCTAGGTCTTTCAACATATTACAAGTTGCCTGTAGAAAACTGAATTCAAACATACCAATATCACCTCTTCCAACATTGGCAAATGCAAATGCTTCGGCTGTTAAAGTGGAGCGAAATACCATTGCTCTTTTAGAAAGACTTTCTTTGGTGAGTTACGACACAGAGGAAGGTGTGAAAATTTTAGAAGATTCCATTGGTTTTGCTAATAAGATTCTTCACATCAACACGGACGATGTCGAACCCTTATATTCAGTTCTGGAAGATCAGTAAGTAACATAATGTTGCCATTTGCTCTCATCAATAGCTTTGGCCCGATCCAACAGATAAATCAAATTCAACTATTTTCCAGAAACTTAACCTTACGGGAAGATAAAATAACACAAGGCAATTGCCAGAAGGAGATTCTTAAAAGTGCCGCAGTAAAAGAGGATGACTATTTTGTCGCACCCATAGGAAATATACCATTACATGAAGTAGAAGTTGAACAAGAGACAACCAAAATAAAACAAAATGAGAACTGAAATCTACAAATTGCTTCAAACAAAACAATTCTTTACTGTCGTCCAGCAAAAGGACAATAAAAATTGTGTAAAATTAAATTTGAAGGAACCTAGTCAATTACTGATAAAAAATATTCATGCGAACTGGCTGCGGTACAACTATGCAAAGTCTGATAAGCATCATACACCTGTCTTCATAAATGAATCCAATCTCAAATTCAAACAAGTTCCATCAATTTTTGGTTTTATAACACAAGATCTGCAAATGTATGACAAGAATACAGCATTAGAACTACAACTTAGTGATTTAACCCCATTGAAAAAATCTTTACTCAAATTCAACTTGATAGTACCACAGCAAGATGTTATGAAATACCTCATTCAATGGCAGAGATATAGAAAATACTGGTGGAGTAGTGTGAGTATTATTTATTTTTCAGCAAAATAGCTGCTAATTATGGCTATCAATGTAGTAAGCCAACTATGTAAACATTTTAACACATCATAATCTTTTGTTTAGTTAATGTTAGTCCATTCCTGGTTGCAGATATCAACTACACCAAGTTTATTCTCTACAAATGAGGTCAGGTATGAAAACACGTCTGCTAATGTGGATATAGTTGCGCAATTGCCAAGCGGTCTGCAGCCTGTGGAAAACCTTAGTTTTAAAGCAAAAAATGTAAGAAACTAATTATTGAAACACCAAACTACACTATTTCACTCCAGTTAGGGTCAGTTCACACCAACCCGCACGGTGGATCTCGCGGTGTAGCGCGAAGCATCACGACGCAGCTGGGCTTCGCTGGTGCTTGTCGTGCAAGAGCGGCGCTGCGTCTCGCGAAGCCGCAAGGCGTGGTGACTTCTCTACTATTTTCCGTCCAGATTTCGTGTAGAGTTGATGCAGTTCAGTCTCACTGCGCCTGCGGTTTCTCGTTGCGCAGTGAGGCGTCGCGCTGCCAGCGACTTCACTATGCGCCTCGCGACATCGCGACGCGTTTCGCGGCGGCGCGCTACGCAGCGCGAAGCCTCTGGCCTCTTCAAGCATCGTCGTGTCGCGTCACGGTGTGAACCTACCCGTATAGATAAAAATAGACCAACCAGCTAACATTTTGAACTGGAAATTATTTTTTAAACTAGGTATATTCTTTTGTTATAATAAATTTGCAGGAAAAAACTAGCCAACTCACATGTTCAATGTGTTTAGAAAATGCATTACTCATACTTTTACTGGATGGGCTAAATATTAGTGCTGAGGAAGACTATTTAAGGCTTCACAGGAAAATCGCACCATTCAAGATTTCTTTTGCTGTGGGTTCACAAAGTATGTAGAATATCTATGGCATATTATTATATTAAAGAAATTTATTGATTTTATGAACTTAATAGTATTATTTATGTCTTTTATAGAACAATCAGCGAATGAGGCCTTTTTATGTAAACTAGCAAGTCTTCTATATCATAAACTGGAATCAAATAAGATATCAGCATGGTTACCAGATTTTTCACTACCGTTGGATATGCAGGTTGTTGTTTTTATACATATCAGATCCCATTTAGTTTTCCTTCACCCCTTAATATTATTAAACAATCTTAATTCAAATAAATCCTCAACAAACATTTCCATCAACCTATATACCATTTTGTAGTAGAATAAGTTTTGGTAAATCCAAGGAAACTATTTAATACCACTATTTTCGAAATCTTATGTTTTTAGTTTCCACCCTGAACTCCAGTCTCCTGAAGTAACCCGTTTTATAGTGTTAGATATTATATGTAATACAAAATACACGTATTTCAGATAAAAGAAAGTCTAAAGATGGGCGTCACTTACACGGGAATCCTAGAAGACGAAACACTAAAATTCGGGATTTTTAAATTAATGAACAGTAGTACAAAATTGATGGTAAGAAATATTTTTTCTAATTTATTTTTTGCACGACCTTTTTTCAACTTACTGCTTAGCTAACACCTATTTTTTATTTGTATTTTTATAGACTGATACCTATACCTACTCGGTAGTTAGTGCGGTAGTAACCGTGCGTTTGCTCTGGCGAAACATTAACGACCAAACATGTTGAAACCTCTATTTTTAACCGACTTCTTCAAAAAGGAGGAGGTTCTCAATTCGTCTGTTTGTTTTTTTTTTTGTGTAAAGTTTGTCACCTGATTACTCCGCCAATTATGAATCGATTTTGATGATTCTTTTTTTGTATGGTAGGTCATGCTTCCGAGGTGGTCCCATATAAATTTTATATACTTTGCTTGCGTAGTTTTTGAGTTAGCTTCAATATTACGAATTTTTCCCACTTAGTTTATCTTTTCGTTTAGACGATGTTTTCATTTACTCCTTCACTGTTATTTACATCAGCTAGTGGTATTCGAATTTGTGTGGGGTAGGTACCACAACTAAAAAGTGAAAAGAAAAACTTTTTACAAAAAAAAAACCGACTTCCAAAAAAAACACTCAAAACTGAAAAATAACTTTAATTTCGGAAGTCGGTGGCAAAAAACGAAAATTGAAAAGCAAAGACACCGACTTCCGAAATTAATGTTTATTTTCAGTTTTCAGTGTTTTTTTTGGAAGTCAGTTTTTTTTTTGTAAAAAGTTTTTATCTGTCAATGTTCCATACAATTTTTGCAGGAACTAGAGTTTTAAACATATTTTGTTGTAATGTTTCGCCAGTACAAACGCCCGGTAACGCCGTTGCTTCTGTTCTAAAACCTAGACGTAATACGTTTACAACAGTGTCCCCTGTTAATGTCATTCTACCATTCTAGCCAAAGGATCCTTATAACGCAAATTATATGCGTCTGCGAACAGATTATATTATTATGCTAGCCATTGACGTCTTTCATAATACGATAGCATTAAATTGAAAATAATTTGGCGTTATTATTTATCTACACTAATATTATAAAGAGGAAAGATTTGTATTTTTGTGTGTACGTTTGTAACGAATAAACTCAAAAACTAATGCGCCGATTTCAAAAATTCTTTCACCATTAGAAAGCTACATTCACCCTGAGTAACATATTTATTGCTAGAAAAGATTAGTGATCCTTACTAAAACTCCAATAATGTAACCTAAGGTGTAAAAAAATTAGCTAAAATATTCTTTACATCGAGTGCGCTGCGAAAACTATTGAGGATAGAATAAAATAATGTACTACGCCTTTGCAGAACACATCATTATTTACAAAAAGTGTCGCTACAGCATATGTCTAACTATTATAGTTATGCCACGATAAGAGTTATTTTATTTTGAAACTTTAATTGAAATAACGCTGCTAGAAAAGGCCCTTTATTTGTACCTTGGTATTAATCCTAATCAAAATAAATTACTTCATATTTAAGACTGCTTCAATACCTTTATATAACTTTTTGAATTATTCAATTCGGACATTCTATTCGAAAGATATCACGAGTTTAAAAATGTAAGTATAGCTCCAAAAATATCGGCTCATACATTCAGTATACAATGGCTTTTATGATGATATCACAGTAGATAGGTTGGTTGGTATGTATGTATGTAGGTAGGTAGGTAGGTAGGTAGGTAGGTAGGGTAGGTAGGTAGGTTGGTAGGTAGGGTAGGTAGGTAGGAAGGGTAGGTAGGGTAAGTAGGTAGGTAGGTAGGGTAGGTACCTACCTAGGTAAGGTAGGTAGGTATAGTAGGTAGGGTTGGGAGGTAGGGTAAGTTGGTTGGGTAGGTAGATATGTTGGTAGGTGTAGGGAGGTAGGTGTAGGTAGGTATGTAGAGTAGGTAGAGGGCAGGTAGGTAGGTTGGGTAAGTGCATCGTAGATAAGTACTTAGTGCTACCCGTGCGAAGCCGGGGCGGGCAGCTAGTTTATTATATTGTTAACTAGGCCAAAACACATACATTTTACAGTAAAACGTATGTGTTTTGCCTCAATAAAGGGGTATATATAAGACAAAGGCAGGCCATAAAACAGCTCAATTTCAATTCAATACTTAGGTACGTATAGAATAGAAAAGCTGTTTTATTTTTACCTTGTGTTTTTCACAGATACAGGGGTAACGCAAAGACAATGGGGTTTTACCTAATATCTATCTTTTTATTTAAAAAAAAAAACATTTCTCTAACAGACTTCTTTGTTTTTTTGTTTAAATTAATTGGTAATCAGAAGCCATCATCCTAGCTTCTCATCTCAGTATGATAAATCACCACTTTTAGGGTTCCGTACCCGAAAGGTGTCCGTCCGTCTGACTTGCAGCGGGCTGTCTCATGAACCGAAATAGGTAGACAGTGACATTGTCCCGCACAAGCACGGGTCCCACAGAATACCGGAGACGGGGGGTGCGGCTGCGACAGGCAGTGGTACCTTTGTGATCAATCACAAAGGTACCACTGCCTGTCGCGCCCGCGATTTCGCGTCTGTTTGCACGAGCCTTTAATAAGAAGAAGCAAACGAAAAGTTGTACCTACTTTATGTAAAAAAAATTATCGCCAACATTTTTGGCACTAATCGAAATGTCTCAGAGACAAAAGCATATTTTTAACCATCAAGGTTCTTTTAGGTCTTGTACGGAATTACAATCATGTCTGATATTTCCCAGAAATTAGTGTCATAATTAAATTACCCCACGTGACCCAACATTTATTACCTACTTTATTATTTTTATGTTTCAGGAACAAGTGCATGTAGCAGATTTTTGTAAGTATGCAGCATTAATATTTGAAAGTAAGACATAATTATTGTTAAAATTAGTGTAAAATATAGAAAATAAACTTTTTTGTTTAATAATTAACTGGCGTTTAATTCTCTTTCTTTAAATTATAAAATAACCACCTAAATAATAAATCAAAGAATTGAGCTGTAAAAAACATGTCAGTCCCATAATGTCAGCCAAAAATGATACTCAGTTGTATGGCATGTACATAGTAGATGATCTACCTACCTAAGATGACCCATTGACCAAACTTACGCTCCATTTCACCAGCTCCGGGCTTCTTATACAAATACCTAATTTAGTCTACCTTTGAACTTATCTTTCAATAGTAAAATTCAAACACGGTAAGTTAACGTGTCCTGATGTCCTTGGGATAAATGGCAGTTGATAAAATACTAGGTACCTACTTAACTAATACTTAACAGCAGTCCATTGATGATTTGATTATTTACAGCTATGAACGCATATTAGCCGCATTCAACTTTTACCTACCAACTTAGACTTACTCACTTACATAATTATTACCTATGACAAGATGTTTTTCACCTATTACCTACGCAAACCCCCCGAAAAATATGTAGGTACGGACCTACTATGTAGGTGTACATGACATATCTACCTATTAATTGGTTTAGGACTCGAGTTATTATCTTTTTCCATCCACGTGTTTCTGTGAGAAATAAACTTTTTTTTTTCTTTCTTGTTCCCTTCTTCAAATGCGCGTGGTTGACCTTCTTAAGAGCCGACTAGCACTTCGCCCGCATTGTCTTTCTTTGCACGTTTAACATGATACACAATCAAAAATACCTAGGTAGGTACACTTTTCAATATTATTTTCGTTTTTTTTTTTGCAAATTATTCTCTTCGTCTTCGAGTGCACCAGCTATGATTGCCATAGTTCGCGTAAATGTTCGCAAAACGTTCTATAAGCTGAAAACTAGCCGTTGGCGCGTGGACGGTCAGCTACCAACTAGTAACCGGCGGCGGCGGCGGCGCGTTAGACGTACAACAAGCTGTCACCTCACCGGCGGTGGCGTGCCAGCAGCAAGCGGTCGTCTTGCTGACGTCGCGTTGGCGACAAGCGGGTGGATTTTTTCGAGGCGGTGCTGGGTCGTTACTGCGCTGGAGCAGTGCGGTTATAATGAGTGATGTATGACCGATAGCCTACACCCAACAGACGCCGACGTTGGCCAGTCGCAAGCGAGGCGTCGTCGACCCGCCGCATGCGCGGCGACGAATACATGTGAGCCGGGGCGGGCGAAACGCCTCGGAGGTGCTGGGCCGACGCGGTTACGTGCTAACCATAATATATGGTGCTATCGTTATAGACGATTAGGAGATGCGATTCCGATCCGGTGCATTGCTTTAAAGTGTGTGATGATGACCTTATATCGTTGAAATAGTTCGGAACTCTGCACTTTATTTAAAACTAGCGTTTGCTCGCGGCTTCGCCCGCGTGGAGGTCGGAAATTATCCCACAGGATCGTACTAACGGGATAAAAAGTATCCCGGTCTTTTTGTGCCCGTCTTTTTGCTCAGCTCCTAAGGGTCGTAGCGTGATGTTAAATAGCCTATAATCTTCCTCAAAAATTGGGCTACAAAAATAATTTTTCAAATCATCCTGGTAGTTCAAAAAATTAGCGCGTTCAAATAAACAAACTCTTCAGCTTTACGTATAGATATAGATTCAATCGCTCTTTGATTGAACTACAAACATTACCTACCCTATATTCTAGCACTAACAATAAGAATTTGAAAAACTACTCTTCACTTCCAAATTTTATTTATTCATAAATTCTTATAGCGAGACATTACAATAGGATCTTAGGACTAAACTGTATAAAACGCATTGTTTGATCTACATATTATATGGAATAACGCCAAAACCTGATTTAAATTTGTTAACTTTATTATTAACTGAACACAATCTATAAAACAGGTAGTAGTTTTTTTTTTGTTATATAATTTTGTGGTGTACAATAAAGTATATATAAATAAATAGTTATTAAATTCTTTGCCAAACAACAAGTGGTAAGTGTGTAAGGGGTGAGGAAGACACACGAACTACCTTAGTATAAAGTACGTACCTACAAAATCTAGTCACGGCTAAATTAGACGAATATTAGAACTAATACATTTTTATGAATTCATTAAGGAACTGGAAATAAAATGTCGAACCGCGCTTTTCCATTTATGATTAGAATGTAGGTAATGAAAATGATGCTCAAAGTATGTGAAAGAAAAATAAAAATTGAATGAAAAACAATGATATAATATTAAACGAATGGCATGCCTGACTTTGCTACTGCTATTTGTATATGCAAATAAAGAGAAAAATAAACAATAATGTACACTTAAATACATATTTATTTAATAAGATGTGTTGTGTGACAATGTATGGAAGGAGTGTTTAATACATGGAATAATTGACATCCCATACATTGATATGCCATGCTCAGAAAACCTCGACATGACAATTTGCACACAAATCCATATAATACTAATTTTGGTCTAAGTTAACTCATAAAAAGAATTTGAGAAAATATGGAAACAGTACATCATTCTAATATATAAAACTTACCACATGCAAATATGAATTATAGTAGTTATCCCTTATGATTAAGCTTTGTCTGAAATTCATAATGTCGAATATCTTACCTAATGGGAAGAAATGACAAATACAATATAAGTAAACAAAGTTCATATAATCTAAGGGTTAGATACAAAATCATGTCCTTGGCAATATATTGTTAAAAAGTTATTTAACTATTTGCGTCACAATAGGTGGCTATTAAAAATTAAATTGCACTGAAAATATTGTCAATAACTATATAGGTTTACCGTAATTAAAATTAAGTACAGTCACGAACAATAAGGAGTGGTTATGCCAATATAATAGAATAGTATAATATTTAAGACTATTTAAAAGTTATTATACAAACGGTGCTGTACTAATTATTACAGAACGCATTATGCCACTTGTTTTTTTTTTTCTTAATTTATGAGAAACCTGTTTTAAAGCAATGATTGAAATAATACAAATTGAGAATTTAAAGCCTCTAGTCATGCAATTTCTTAATTATGTAGTTACTTCTCAGAATAAAATTATAACTCTTAAATAAAACATGTCAGATTTAGCACTATAATCATTACAACAATGCATACTATAATTTTATTCTAAGCATTAAAGATTGTAATTTATACCAGGAAGGTACCACATGCACATTAATTCTACTAATTAATGGAAGCCAAAAGAATATTATTGCTCTATATAAAATATTGTTTTAATTTAGCTTTTTAATAAATAGGTACAAAATGTTCAATGAAATCAATTTTAATACCTAATATAAATGAGAGAACTATAAAATATTTAAAAGAACAATTTGATAAAATGTTAAATAATTATGTACAGTAGCCAATATAATGTATTGTGATGGTAATAGCACTTAGTATACAAGATTAAGACTGGTTTTAAATGCAAAAGACCATTTATTATTGCTTGTGGCTGTACAAGTTAATGAAGATACACAATCACACATAATTGCCATTAGTTAATCAACATTTTCACAACAGTACAATACCGGTAATGTTTGTACAACTAGATCTTAGGTAATTTATTGGCTCACACAAATATATTCACAGACGTAACTGTCAGATTGATTTATTGCAATCCTCTTGCTTCCTGACTTAGGCTGGCAACTGCAATTTCTTTCCTTTCAATACTAGAAAATAAACAAAAATATTATTATAACATTAACATAATATTACAGGTTTACTAATTGGATAACATTTCACACACTGTAAGGTATCATTAGAATAAAGTCAAGGCAGTATTTTGTCAATTCTAAGCTCATGATTGAATTTCAAAGAAGCAGTACAAAGTTGAATGCATATTGTTACCTTTTGTAATGTAAAGATAGAAGAAATCACAGTATAGTACAGTTTGCACAACTCCAGAGATAATAGCAATCAGCTCATAGTGTTCCTCCACAACATAACGGTATACCTGAAAACAGAAAATAACATTATTTTCAGTCAGACAACTTCAAAAAATAATTATGTTTACTATACATTGTTTGGGTGGAGGCTACCAAGGACTTCATTTTACATCAAGAACTATGGATAATCATTCCAGATGGAAAATACTTGTCTAAATACTTAGTTTTCCTTTATTCATTTTTAGCAGTTTTTTTTTGTTGTGATTCACAAAACAAACATTATGATTAATAATGTAGAATGGTCATACATAAATATAATTGAAATAAGTAGAATTCAATAAGATTTTAGATCCCATTGAAAGTGGCAGTAAAATTTTACTTACCCAGTTCAAGAGGTACAAAGCTCTGTAAGAACCAAGCGCAAACAGATAGTGGGATGTAATACTTTCAGCCTCTCCAGTCTTTGACACCAAGAACAACTGTGGTAAAATAGCCACAGACTCCAAGTAAATTGAGAATGTCCATAGCACCTGAAACAATGACAATACTATTTTAATATGGTTACTATGATTAGATCAACTGATATACAAAACTTTGGGGCCATACTCGTATCTGATATTACATACCTTTATTTATATAAAATTATAATATAATTTCATATAATTATTCAATCCACAACCTATACGAATAGGTACGTCCTTTTCTGCATGTATAGTAAAATAACATGAACTTCATAGCTCATAATCAAACACATACTAACCTCCATCACTGTGAATTCATGGTTTATCAACAAAGACATAATCAATGTGGGTATCAACAAGAATTCAATCCTGAATGTGTCGTGGTTGTGGTCGTATGTCGCTTTGAACTTGACATACATCAGGTAAACAGTGGCGTATGAGGCCATAATGAACACCATCTTCATGAACGTATTGTATGCCGAGATGTAATTGGTTAGCAGATCCAAGTAACGCGCCGTGTACACCACCGAGAAAAGTATCTGAGACTTTCCTGATATACCTGAAAATAGAATCCAAATTGAAGTTTTCATTAGAAAATACATACATACCTAATGTGCCGGTTGATCGGATCACGTCGAAGTCGATATAACTTACCCGCACATGATCTCGTTTTCCAGATTTTGAGTAGTAATATTATAATAGCTAAGAGATGGGATAAATCACCAAGTAAACGGAAAATATTCATTTTGCACAGTTATGCTTATCTCAGTTACGCCGCGTACACTATCATTCAATTCAAGCAAAAATGACGTGGCTGATTGACATGCCACAATTGACACAACTTTTTAATTACAATTTTTGTGTGGCAAGACTAAACCAAAAAAATACAATTATCTATTATAGACAATTGTATTTTTACAGTCAGTATTTATGTACCTAAATTTTAAACATGAACATAAATCTAATAATTAAAAATAAAAGTTAAAAAACTAAAACCCAACTACGACTAAAAGTCAATCATCTCAAAGGTATACAAGACATCAAAGCCAGACAAATTAAAAATCCGGAGTCACACGTAATCTGTTAGATATTCTATAATACGTGTGACTCCACAGATAACTATGTGACTCTAGAATTCCAGTGAAGTGATGTATTATTTATACCTTTTTCGTTGATTGACTTTTTGATGGTTTTAGTTAAATACCTAACTTTTTTTTTGGGCCTTTCATTTGATACCGAACATGGTATGTTTTTTTTAATTCATAACTTTATGTCATTTATAGGGCGCCATTTTCAACACACACGTAGCCGGACGGTACGATCAAGACACTTCCAAAGATACCTCATTTGTCGAATTGTGATGAGTCGTTTAAAAGATATGAAGGTACAGATGAAAATAGATACATACATACATACCGGTCAAAATTATAACCCTTCTTTTTGCTTCGCCGTAGTCGAGTAAAAATAGGTTTATGTTTTAACTTTTCTTTTTTTTCAATGACCGGTGCAGCGACAATCTGGCAAAGATCGAGGCAAAATGCACAGGGTAAAAGGTCTGAAGCCAGCAATTGGAAAAATGTACCAAAATGCATCAAGCCAAAGCACATTTTGCGCTGGGCCAGCAGCCGCACCTTGTTACCCTACCCTCACACTTCTTTTGCCTGGCTGACTACTGACCGAAAAGCCTGGAATCCATAATAGTTTTTTTTTAACGTCATGTGGCAGAGAGTTTATTCCAGTGTCAGATTTGTGAATCTGAGGTTTTTTCTTTTCTAATGTCAAGTGTAACGTGTGGTAAACAGAGGTTAGAATACTAACCTTTATTTTTTGTAAAGTGAAGAATAAATTCTGCATTGACTAATGTGCATTTCGAAGTTTTTGTAATTGGAAATATAAATCATCCAAAATGGTGAGGCATAACAATCAGCTGCCTAATAATCTGACACAGCTACAAAACTTGATCAAGAGGGACCCCGAATCCTATAAAGAAGAATTCCATCAACAACTAGCCCACTTTGAAACCACTTTGGAAATTTTCAACTTAAATCCCACACAATATAACAAAAAGCTAGATGAACAAGCCATGTTCTTGGCTCAAGTAGCCCAGTGCTATCTTAATGAAATGAAGTTATTTCCCCAGAAAATAGTTGATGTTTTGAAAACACACAATACAGTTCTGCACAATGACATGCGGCTTTCTTTGTGCAAATGTCTAATTTTATTGAGAAACAAGAATTTTATCACAGCTTTTGATTTATTGGAGTTGTTTTTCTTATTGCTGAAATGCCAAGATAAACATTTGAGAGAATTCTTGAAGACCCATATCATAACAGACATTAAAAACATGAACATGAAACACAAAGATATGAAGTTTAATTCAACATTACAGAACTTTATGTTCTCAATGTTACAAGATTCTAATCCTAAAGCAGCAAAATTGTCTCTTGATATATTAGTTGAATTATATCACAAGAACATTTGGAATGATCAGAAGACAGTTAACATTATTGCGGACATTGGTTGCTTCTCCAAAATAACTAAAGTTATGGTAGCCTCATTGAAATTCTTCCTGGGCAGAGATGAAGAAGAAAAAGAAGAAAATTCAGACAGTGAAGATGAAATAGATCCTAGAGATACAATGATTGCAAATAAATTCAACAAAAAGACTAGGAAAAGGGACAAAATGGTAGAAAAGGTTAAGAAACAGGCAAAGAAAATGAAAAAAAAGAAACAAAAGGCTCCAGTATTTAACTTCTCTGCGTTACACCTGATAAACAATCCTCAAGGATTTGCTGAAAAGTTATTCAAAAAATTGGAATCATCTAATGATAGATTTGAAGTCAAATTAATGTTGTTGGATGTTATTTCAAGATTGATAGGTTTACATGACTTATTCTTGTTCAACTACTACCCGTTCATTGCAAGATTACTTCTACCTCATCAAAGAGAGGTAACTCGCATCTTATTATTTGCTGCCCAAGCTTCCCATGAACTTATTCCACCTGAGGTTTTAGAACCAGTCATGAAAGCAATAGCAAATAATTTCATAACTGAAAGGAATTCCACTGATGTCATGGCAGTTGGCTTGAATGCTGTTAGAGAAATATGTGCCAGATGTCCACTTGCTATTGGTGAAGATTTACTTCGAGATTTGGTTCAATATAAAACTTACAAAGAGAAATCAGTGATGATGGCTGCAAGATCTTTAATTCAGCTTTACAGACAGTCAATGCCAGATATGTTACACAAAAAAGATAGAGGCAGACCAACAGAAGCATCTGTAGAATTGAAAAACAAAAAGTATGGTGAAACGGAAATCAAGGACTACATACCTGGTTCAGAGGTTTTATTGGAGAAAGAAGAAATCAAAGATAAAGAAAAAAAGAAATCTAAAAAATCAAATAAAAAGAAAGATGATTCAGATAGTGAAGAATGGGTTGATGTTGCTTCGTCTGATTCTGAAATTAATATAACTGATAGTGAAGATAGTGATGAAGAAGAAAGCGATGCTGAAGAAGAAATAGAAGGAGATGCTGAAGAAGAAGTAGAAGGTAGTGAGGAGGAACAAGACGATGAAGAAGAAAATGATGAGAATGGCAAAGAGGTTGCTAGAAATGAAGTAGACAATAGAAAAGAACCAAACAAAACCACTATGGACAGAAAAATTTTGAAGGCTAAGCGTAAATCATTAGATAAGAAAAATATGGAAGAGAAGGTACAAAGTGCACGAGAAATAGCCATGGAAACTATTTTTACTGATGAAGATTTCAAACGTATTGAAGCAGCACAACTAAAAAAAGCCGTAAGTGGCCCTAAACGCAAAAGTAACATAACAGAAGAGGAAGACGAATCCGGAGAGCTTGTACAATTGTCTGCTATAGAAAACATTCATAAGAAGAGGAAACATGATAAAGATGCTAGGTTAGATAGTGTTCACAAGGGACGAGAAGAACGAGATAAATATGGATATAAAGATAGAAGGAAGAATATCCACTGCTCCAAAACTAACAGGGAGAAAAGGAAGACCAAGAACTACCAAATGGTTAAACACAAAGCTAAGGGAAAGATCAAGAGGTCTTTTAAAGATAAGCAAATAGCATTCAGAAATTATTTGATCAAACAAAAGAAGATGCGTTAATTCATATACTTGTATATCAATAAAAAGTCGAAGTTGACGTGTTTATTTAATTGTATAAATAGTCCACAACCTTGTGTATTTTAGGGGCCAAGGGACGCCATATTGGGATCTCGCTCCATCCTAAAGCTTACTATGAGATATATTTGAGCTTAAATTCGCTCACCGTAATTTTAAATGGAATGCAGGCTACTCTCTTTTGTTATCTCGGGTTAAATTATATCTCATTATGTGAAGTCAGCTTAACTACCCAATTATAGTTATAATTGTATTCTGATTTCTGTGAACTAGCCTCGAGCCGTCACTGACTTTAGGCCTGCCATCCGTCCGGGTTTTCTCCGGATTTGTCCTAGTTTGGAGGACGCCAGTATTATTCTTATCCCTATTTATGTACCTATGTACTCTCTGTGAACCAATGACTATACAGGGTGTTAGGGTAAACACCGTTATCCTTGAAACCAGTGGTTTGGTTTCATTTATAGAACGTAAAATCAATGGAAAAAGACAGCTAGGTATTTTTTTTAAAGGAAACTTTATTTTATCACGTGAGTATTTCAATCTAAGGCGCTAGGGCAACGAACTTGCGTCTCAACACGGGTGGGTGGCGCGAGACGTGGCCTGACCGGCCGCGAGCGCGACCCCTGCCTCAGTCAGTCAGCTGTTTCACTAGCGAGCACGGAGTCGGATAGAAACTTTTTAAAATCTTTTAATGAAAATAACTTTTTTTATTGTTACTCGGTCATTTATTTTTATATTTAAGTCAATTACCCATGGTTTGAGTGACAACGGTGTTTACCCTTACACCTTGTTTAGCCTCCTGTGAACCATATCTACAATAGGCCCGGGCCTCCACAAATAAAAAAAAGTTGAAATTGACAAGGAACCTTTTATTTTCTGTTCATGATACGTTGTAAATGTTGTAACGATACCGAAAGCCGAATTATATTTTTTTGTTCGGCTATTAATGAAACGCATGATTTAGGTAGGTATTTTATAAGATCTCTACATTATAGTGGTAGGTATTAATAGTTATACTTCGTCTAACGGGGATACTGAGGAATAGGATCGTAACCTAAAAAATACGAAAAATCACTAAGAGAGAGAGAGAAGTCTATTGTGTGATTAGTGAGTAGGTTGACCACTTCGGTATTGTAGTTTAGTAAAATAGTGCACTATTCAGTAATATTTAGTGTTTTGATCGGTTATTGAAAGCAAAAATCACAATAGGTAACAAAGCATTTTTATCAATTTCAACGTCAGACGGCTGAGAAGTAGTATTTCATCTCAAAAAGATGCAGGTCGCTCCACCTCTCATCTTGATACCAACGTGCCCTTGATACAAAAGCGTTTACAAGTTACCGCACATCTATAACTTCGGACAATGTCTTCGTACATTGTGTCGAAATGTTCAGAGTTCATGGTTCAGGTACTTCTGGAGTAAATGCTGTACCATCTTGAAGATTCTGTAGCAGCTTTGTAAGTAGTGATGAAATAAAACAAGAGTAGTAGTGTAGAAATAGGAACGTATATTTTTCTGTTCACACAACAAGCTTAAGTGCAAAACCTCAGGGGCTGAAGTAGTGCCAGTGCGACCATGAAGGCGTCGCGCGATCGTCCAATAAGAACGCGCCTACAAGATTCTTGTAAGTACCTAAAAGAAACGAGACGGATGCGCGCGCGAGCGAGATAGCACTAACGTGCACTAACGTAAATATAACGCGTTCGCAGCGCGAGCGGTGACTCGACGCGCGCCAGCGGCAGCGGTCGGACGTGCGCAGTGCAAGTGCGAGTGCTCCCGATTCCGGAATCAAGTGTTCCTTAACTTCTATAGTCGTAGAGACTATCTTCTGCTACTAGTTGTTTGCCTTTTTCAAGGCACAGCTAGTAAAGTATTCTTAACAGATTACTTATCACAAAACGTATCGTCGCGTGTTTGGCCCCTTCTGGGTACCCCTTCAGGGTAAAACCACAGTTTCGTGGTTCTCGGTGGAAACCTATACGGTGCCAACGAAGCCGAGAGGGTGCTGCCCCAATTGCACCCGCCGATTCCCCTTCAGGGTTGAGGCAGTCACGTTGGACGGGTCCCAGTGTCCGGCCTTGGGGGGTCTCCTAGTCGGCATTGGTGACAGTTTTGCTTCAACAGCTACACACCCGGTGTGGTTGGGTGTGTCTATCCCTTCGCACCGGACCCCGTTAGGACCCCGTTGCACAAATAAGATAGGCAACGGGCCAAAGCAAGCTTAGGGCTCACCTTAAGTACTCAACCTCCCTGTCTATACCCGGGTTTACACATCCCCGGGCTTTCCTCCCGGGGAGATAGGAATAGGATTTCTCTCTAGTAGTTTAAAAATAGATTTATGTTAGGAAATAGGAACTAGATAGTTAGACATGGCAATGGCGATGGACCCTCTCATAAGGAGGCTCCTCTCCATAATTCTTAGGCTATTAGCCGAGCCCACCCCAGAGCAAAAGATTGCTATTCGCAAAGAGGTAGACGCACTGTTGCCTCTACTAGATGAGCCCAGTCCCTCAGACTCTAACATCGCTGACTTCAGCGATGCTTTAGTTAGTCAATCTCTCCCGGCTATTGACCTGGCTGGCCCCTCTGTCCGCCGCTCTCCCAGTCCGGCCTTCAGCCCAGTCGCGCTAGACTCTTACATAGTGTCAATGGACACTACAGAGCCCGCTTCCTCTAAACGGGCCGTCACTCCGTTCGCGTACGCGCCCTCTCTCATGACTCATGCCTCGGACTCAGAGAACAATGCTTCTCCTTCGTCCTCTCCATCCCAATCCGAGGACGACGGGTTCACCCCAGTCTTAGGAAAAGGAAGCAAGAGGAAGAAGAAGAAGCATAGCTCCGGTCAAGCGAGCAAAGTCATCGCCGTCGATGACGATTCCCCCACCCCTACCCCCGTAGCGCAGGTAGCCGCGGTAGCGCCGAGTAGCGCAACCGCAGCTACAGCTAACGTAATTTCCCCCTCCACCTCTCTCGCCGCGACCGTCGCACAAGTTGCTACCCCCGCGCGCTCTAACTCTAATAATACTTCGAGCTCTAAAAAGCTCCCGCCCCCTCCCCCCGTGTTCATTCAGGACAAGGGGAAGTGGACCGAAGTGTCCAAATGGTGTTCCGACAGAAAGATCGGTTTCACCAACGCAAAGTCTACCCTACAGGGTATTAAAGTCACGGTCCCGACCTCTACCGACTATCGTGAGCTTACTAAGCTCCTGCGAGCCAGAGGTGTGTCATTCCACACCTTCTCGCTCGCAGAGGACAGACAAATTAGGGTTGTCATAAAGCGCATCCCTAAAGAGATCGCCTCTGACGATATTAAAGACCACCTTCTGTCGCAAAACGTCCCCGTGGACGAGGTCCACCGCATGCACCGCTCGCGAGGCGGTGAAGCATTCGACATGGTTCTTGTCGTCTGCTCTCCGGTAGAGGGGCATCACCCCATTTTTAATATTAAATATCTCTGCAATCTTACCGGCTTCATTATAGAGAAGCCACGTAAGAACGGGAATATAGGGCAATGCCATCGTTGCCAGCTATACGGGCACTCGCAGAGGCATTGCCATGCGAAACCCAGGTGCGTAAAGTGCCTGGGCGAGCACGGCACGGCCGACTGCACCCGTCCCAAGGACCGTAATCTATGCCTCAGCCCTCCCAGCTGTGTGCTATGCGGACAGGAGGGTCACCCAGCCAACTACCGGGGCTGCTCTAAAGCGCCCAAATCATCCTCTCCCAAGCTCAAAAAGCGTGCTGACAATCGTCAGCAAAGGGAATGTCCCACATCACTTCCTTCCTCTCAGATCCCACATAGGCTCAGCCCTCAGAGGCCCAGTCCGTGGAATAAACTCCACCATCATCATGAGGTATTCCCTCAGCTAGCCACAGCTAAGCCCCCAGCCCCCCCGCAAACCCCTATTTACTCTCTCTTGGATCCGCGTATCCAAACTCTCCCTCCGGCGCACTATGCGTCACCCTCCCGCCCCGTGCAATATGCACCCCCCTCCCCCCCGCGCCCTCCGCGCCCCCCGCAAAACGCGCACCCGCTCCCGTAGCATCGCGCCCCGCTCCCTCCCCCGCCTCCGCTCCCGTGGCCTCCCGCGCATACTTGTCTGATCCTTTCAATATGATCACGACGACGTACATGCAATTTCTGTCCCCCCGCGCTACTCGCATGGCCGCCGAACTCCAGGCGGCCCGAGATAGATGCGATCTCACACAGATCACTTTGATCTACAATGCTTATCCAGATATTAAGCAAGCCCTTATGGACCTCACTAAACCGACCCAATAATGGATAAAGCCATCTTATCTAGGTTTAAACCCCGATCCCTTATCTTAGGCATCTTCAATGCAAATGGCATCCAAGGTCAACGAGACGAGTTAGCTCTCTTTCTCCGCGACCATAAAATAGATATTCTCCTATTACAGGAAACATTTTTAAAACCTAGCCACCGCGATCCCTCCATAGCCAACTATCGTTTAGTCCGTAACGATAGAACGCATTGCCACAAGGGCGGCACTCTCATTTATTATAGAAAGGAGCTATATTGCATCCCTATGGACCCTCCTACCCTCTCTCTCATAGAAGTCTCAATATGCCGCTTAGGCATGTCAGGCCACCAACCGATCACTATAGTGTCGGCGTATCACCCTCCCAGCGGCGGTTCAGAGGACTTTCAGTCCCTCTCGAACGATATCTCTACCCTTCTCGGCTTGAGTAGCTCCGTTATCATAGCGGGCGACTTCAATGCCAAACATCCCTCATGGAATAGTTCCACTACCACCACTAGAGGGCGACACTTGTTCGACCTCTCATCCTCCCTGACCTTTGACGTCATCGCTCCGATGACTCCCACCCACTACCCTCATAATCCCAACCATGCCCCCGATGTCCTAGACCTGGCGCTCCTTAAGAACGTCAGCCTACGATTAGACTCTATAGAAACGGTAGACGAGCTTAACTCTGACCACCGTCCGATAGTCATAAAACTGGCCCCCCGCATAGGTCTCTCTGACCCCTCTCATCCCTCCGCAACCAAAAGGATCACGGACTGGAAGAAAGTAAGCGAAAAGCTGAAATCCAACACGTCCGCCCAGCTGGATGCCATCCCCGATCAATTCAACTCTACCGCGGACACGACGGCCGCGATCGACTTGCTTACTGATCACGTGCAATCTGTCGTGAACGATTGTTCTAAGGAGGTTCCAGCGACGGATGACCGTCGCTGGGCCCTCCCGGCAGATGTGCGTGAGCTGATAACCGAGAAGAACGCGGCCACTCGTGCTTACAGCGTCTTTCCCTGTGCCGCTAACAAAGCCCATATGCGCTATTTACAGAGATCTGTAAAGACACGCGTAGCGGAGCTGCGTAACACGGGCTGGGATAAGATGCTGAGCGAACTAGAGCCCACCCACCTAGCCTTCTGGGATCTCACCAGAAAGCTAAGGTCAGATAAAATCACTAGTATGCCCCCCTTAGTACGCCCCGATAAGTCAATCGCTTTCGATGACCAAGAAAAAGCAGAGTGTCTAGCCGACAGTCTAGAGGCTCAATGCTCTCCCAGTACCCTGCATGTAGACCAAGCTCACCTCGATGAGGTAGACGCTGAAGTCGAACGCAGGTCATCCCTCCCCCCTGTAGAAGACCCCGATGACCCCGTGACCCCGATCGCACCCGACGAGGTACACGAGATCATCAAAAGTCTTAAAACTCGTAAAGCCCCCGGCTCAGATGGTATCACCAATAAGGTGGTCCAGCTGTTCCCAGCCCACCTCATAATGCTACTGGCCACCATCTTCAATGGTGCCCTTAGCAATAACATCTTCCCCCAAGCGTGGAAAGAAGCCACAGTCATAGGTATCCCGAAACCCGGCAAGCCCAAGTCGGATCCCTCGAGTTACCGTCCCATCAGTCTGCTCAAGGTTCTAGGCAAAATCTACGAGAGGCTTATTTATAAGCGTATCAGAGATTATGCAGAGACCAAGGGCCTCATTCCCCACGAACAGTTCGGTTTTCGAACTCAGCACTGTAGCGTGCATCAGGCACACCGGATCGTAGAATACGCCACAGCTGGTTTCCAGCGAGGCAATACGACCGGTGCTATCTTCTTCGATATAGCGAAAGCATTCGACAAAGTCTGGCACAACGGATTGATATACAAGCTATACCAACTCGGTGTGCCGGATCGTCTAGTACTCATAGTACGGGACTTTTTGTCGAACCGCACCTTCCGCTACCGTATCGAAGGAGCTCTCTCCTCCCCCAGACCCATTAGAGCGGGCGTCCCTCAGGGCTCCGTGATCTCCCCTCTCATATTCACGCTATTCACTAGCGACATCCCTAAGAGTAGAAAGGCACAGTTGGCTCTGTTCGCAGACGATACGGCCATCTACTATAAGGGAATCAGTAATGACAACATACGCACCACTCTCCAGAGGGCTGTCAATAACCTTGGCGCCTGGTTCAGGAAGTGGCGTATCGAAGTCAATCCTGATAAAAGCCAAGCGGTTTTCTTCCAAAAATCGCGAGGTAGCTTCGCCCTCCCCCCCCCCAGACCGATCACCATGTTCGGCAAGCCGATCCCTTGGGAGAAGCAAGCCAAATACCTAGGTGTGATCCTCGACCAACATCTCACGTTTCGAGAGCACATAAAGCAGGTTCGTTCGCGAGCCGCTTTCGCTCTAGGTAGACTCCACTCTGTTCTAAATGCACGAAGCAAATTGTCACTCAAGTGCAAATTGCGAACTTACACCACGTGCATTCGCCCCATCATGACCTATGCGGGTCCAGTCTTCGCTCAGGCTAAGGCTCACCATATCCATAGGATGCAAACCCTCCAAAACCGTTTCCTTCGTAAGGCCACGGGAGCTCCCTACTTCGTTCGCAACGAGATCTTACATCTCGATTTAAAGATTCCCACTATCCGCCAGTTTCTAAAACGCCTTGCAAAGCGTTATTTCGATACGGCTGTCAAACATCGCAACCCTCTGGTTGTCGATGCAGCTACCTATGTCCCTTCTAATATTAGTCGTATTCGCCGTCCCAGGCATGTCCTATCTGAGCCAGATGACCCCATCACCCTCCTACAGGAGAGCAATAGGGCCACCAGTACAGTGCACAAACACAGACGCCTACCGTCATTCCGACCTCGCCGACGAGGTCCAGCACGACCGCGACCCCGTGTAAATTCGTCCCCCCGTCCCTTGTCCGATGATGTGCCAGCCCGCGCCGCAGCTGAGCACGTAGCTTTAAATTCCCCTGATAATAATAATGATACTATTTTTATCCAGCCCGTCCCGCCTTGCCGTCCTCCCGTCAGTGATGCGCCCTAAGCCGAGGTCCGTACCCCAAAGTGGGTGCCCTTAGCGAGCGCACACTTAGTTTATAATTTAGCATAGTTTGTTTGCCCCTGGCTGGAGGCTTTAAGTTTAGGAGCTTAAGGCAGCCACAGGAAAGTCCGGTTAAGTAGTCACGGATTCAGAATCCAACTACGAGATGCCCTAGTTAAAAAAAATAAAAAATAAATGCGCGAGCGGTCTTCATTTCTATGCGATGCGTGGCTCGAGGATGATGTAGCGATGCGTACCTCACAATTCCATATTCATTATAATCCTTCAATCACACACAGGAAAAACAGAAATATTAACTGAAAAATTAGGGTGGATGCGCGAAATTAAAATTTTCTTACGGTTTTTGCAATTTGCAGGTCAGTATCAAGTTATGTTAATCTAAATATTATTTGCGACCGTAACAAATACGGATTTACAGACTTATAAACATTAGAATCAGCAATACAACTCTCTAAGTTCGTGTAAGTGCATTGAATGACGAATTCATGAAATATTCATTCAATGCACTTATATGAACCTAAGGAGTTTTATTGCTGATTCTAATGATTGTAATTCTGTAAATCCATATTTGTTACGGTCTTATTTTTATTTACCTGCAACAAGAAAAAAAAAATAGGATTTTGTCATTGAATGAAATTGTCAATGTCAATTAAGTCAAAAAGTGACAGTACAAAATAATACAAGGAGTTTTGTTTGAGATTTTTTTCTGAATCATCTCACATCTGAAATTATTGTTTTGTATTATTTTGGAACTTTATCGTGAAGTATTAGTGTACTGATTATAAATATTTCACAAAGATATAATTATGTTAAAACCAAAAGCATTGACTCAAGTGCTTAGCCAGGCAAACACAGGGGGAGTTGAAAACACATTGTGGGTGTCATAATATTTACAATATGTTTTAGTTGTATTTATTACAATATCAGTGAATTATAATGTTTAAAAAATATTTCAGGTTGTTAAATCATCAAGGAGCACTCTTGGCATACTCGGGATATAATGACAAAGATGCAAGAGTTACAGCCGCAATCGCTAGCAACGTATGGTCAGCGTACGAAAAGCACGGAAGGAACGTTTTCAAAGAAGATAAATTGCATCTGATTTTGGTTGACTGTTCGAATGGAAAAATTGCTATAACACAAGTAGCCAATCTGTTACTGTGCCTTTATGCTAAAGAAACTGTTGGATTTGGTATCCTAAAAGAAAAAATTAATGCTATAGCTCAATACCTTGAAGGGCCTTTAAAACAAGTTGCAAGTTCATAACATTTCGAGATTGTCTTGTACCTGAAGTACCAATTATGTTTTTGTATGTATAAAGTCTAATATAATACCTATAAAATTGATTATTATAAGAATGTGTTAAGCCTAATGTAAAGTTTTATTAAACTTAATAAATAAAACGGTCATTTTATTTTTTGATGTATGTAATAATTAAATTATTCATTTGCATGCATAGTTGGTCGGATAATAAAATTGTGGGGTAGCTGGACTATGTACAATATGACTGATGTAACTTGGCAGTTCCGAATTTCGTGCAGAGGGCAGTGCAGTAACATTTATAATAACCATATATGGTGACATCGAGGCCAGTAGGTAGGTAGGGTAGGGTAGGTACTTAGCCGTGCGAAGCCAGGGTGGGGTGGGCAGCTAGTAGTCTGATAACCTTGTCCTAATAGTAATATTGTAAGAACTCATGCCACCAACCATACAGGTGTATCTCCTAGTACAGGCAACATAACTTCTTTGAATAGCTGCATTATTTCTAAGTTCTAGTATTGGAGGTATTTTACCAATTCTAATCCTAACTATAAATGCGAAAGTGAGTTTGTTTGTTTGTTACGCTTTCACGCTAAAACAGCTGAACGGAATTTGATGAAATTTGGCACAGGGGTAGAATAGGACATAGGATACTTTTTATCCCGATATTCCCACGGGATCGAGACTTACGCGGGTGAAATTGCGGGGCGCAGCTAGTTAAAAATAAATATTAGGTAATAGGTACATAATGCATTTATTAGTTCCCCCTGCCTAACTTCTTTCTGAACATAATTATTTAAATTCCCCAGCAGCTACAGCACTAAGCAGTACAAAGCTAGGTAGGCATTCTTGGAGAGCCAAAGTGTTGGATTTTCATAATGTTCAAAATCTCAACAGACA
Source organism: Lithophane ornitopus (assembly GCA_948473465.1). NCBI lineage: Eukaryota > Metazoa > Arthropoda > Insecta > Lepidoptera > Noctuidae > Lithophane > Lithophane ornitopus. The sequence continues at coordinate 9,745,748 of OX419622.1, read as the reverse complement.
GACCAATAAAATAAATCTTGGCCTAAGTAAGTTGTACGTATACCAATAGTAGACAGGTATTGGTTGGTGAGTAGGTACATAAATATTTTTCTGACTAAGTAGGTACATATTTTTACGTTTATGTTTCGACAAAATTTTCTTCCTGTGCCAATGGGGTGAAGGACCTTTGCACTGGATTGTTGCTGAAATCAAAGGCCAATCGCGTGTGAGAGTACTAGTCTGGACCAGGGATGTTGCGGACATCCGCATCCGCAATAATTAATGCGGATGCGGATGTAGCACAGGTCGCGACAAGAAAGATGAGCGGGGCCGACGACTGGCGCGTGCCGTTTGCGAATAAAACCTTCGCTCCTATTGGTCAATGAGCACTTCTGATTGACATTTAGCACGCAGATTTTTATCGACACCACCAGCCCGTATTCGTAGCGAACAATTGTTCAGTAGCGCGGGTTTAATATAATATGAACCGCTGCGTAACTTTTCTTTCTTTCTAACAGACTTGACTCCGAAAAGGCGGCAATATTACTTTTTATTAAATACCTATAATTCTCAATTTTTTTACTTTACTTACCTATTCTATAAAAAAATTCTATCTTTTTTTTTATTACTTACCACCCACACAAATAAAAAAAAACTTTAAAATATCTAAACATCCGCGTCCGCGGATGTGAGCCTCCAAATATCCGCATCCGCATCCGCGGATATGAAAAAATCTGCATCCGCAACATCCCTGCTCTGGACTGGTGGACTGACAGTCCAGTGCATAAATTTTCTGGGATTTTGCACAGTCCTGGACTGTGCAAGTGCAAAATGCCAGTCGCCAGAATCACCAGAATGCATGTTTGATTCCCAGAAGTCATCTGGCAGTTAAGGTAAATATCTTAGCCTGTACGCACATTTTAAAAAACCCAAAAAACCTTGCTTGTTTGTGACACTGACATTTTTTTTTTTTTTTACATTTTCATGTTGGCAATTCTGTTGCAAAATTTGTTGTCAAATTGCCGCAAAGTTGTGTGTATTGAAGATAATTTTATTGTTTTGCTATAAGATTTTTGTCCAAATATTCTGCGATAAGGCCGTACAATGAATTTATCCGACGATAATACATTTGGAAATGGACTTCTATACGTGGGATTTAATCAAGATCAAGGTAATGGGGCTGATCTGGTTGTTGCTCATTCGCTTGGGTTTCATGTACAAATCGGATTACATTTTTGTTTTGCAATCTTCAGGTTGTTTTGCTTGCGGAACGGAGAATGGATTTCGGGTCTTTAATAGCGACCCACTTAAGGAAAAAGAGAGACAGAATTTCGCTGAAGGCGGTCTATCTTACGTAGAGATGTTATTCAGATGCAATTACATGGCCTTAGTAGGCGGTGGTAAAACCCCCGTGTATCCTCCGAACAGAGTTATAATTTGGGATGATTTGAAAAAAGATTCTGCAATTTCACTTGACTTCAATAGTGCTGTTAAGGCTGTGAAACTTCGAAGAGACCGCATTGTTGTTGTTTTGGGTAAAGTTTACAGTTTATTTTTCTATTTATAAGATAGTGTAATCAGCTGTTTTTTTGTAATTCAAGTGTCATTGGCATATATGTGTAAATTAAGTAAAATGTTTTACTGCTATGGGAATATTATAGCAGTTTTTTGTCAGTGTGAAGCACTACCAAAAAACATGATTACTTCTTTGTAAGTGTAAATCTAGGTTATTGTTGATTTAAATAACTAAAGTTAATAATTGTGTCTACTTATTGTTGTTGTATTGTAGAAATGTATGCTTAACTGTAATTATAACTTTTTACAGAGAACTTGATCAAAGTGTACACATTTACGGCTCAGCCGCAGATGCTGCATGTGTTTGAGACTTGCCAGAACTCCAGAGGCCTGTGTGTTGTGTGCCCCAATAGTAATAATGCCCTGCTAGCATACCCCAGCCGTAAAACGGGACATGTTCAGGTAAACTTGAATACTTAGAGTCTGTCCAATGAAAGCTGTCCAAGAAAAATGGCAGCAATATAAACAAATCAAGAGCTGTCAACCCACTGCTTTAACAGAGTCGATACTATTTAATATTCAAGACATATTATGCAATACTTACATCAGTATTTCATATTTATATAATAATTAGACATGTTATATTGTATTTAGAAGTGAAGTAAAATATTCAACAGATAATAAATTGTGGTCAATTTCCGTTGGACAGACTCTATATTAATCATTTAATTCACTGTTATAAGGTCTACTTCATATAGTTTTTCATTATAATAATCTTAGTGAATCTTGAATCTAAATACAGTTCAAGTTTATGGGTGTTCCATATTGAAATATGTTTCTTCTTTTTATTAAAAATGTATTTTGCATCATGTTTATATGTTTCCTGTTATATGTACTTACCTACAATACTGTAATAGTCCTTCAAATAGTTTTGTAACAGGTAAACCTGTTACAAATATATTTGCCCCTTGTTAATTACTAAAAAATATGAAACCCATGATGGGATAGGAGTAAATAATTTATTGGATAAAGTGAAATAAATAAATTGTATGCCCAAATTTATTTTACCAAAGTCAAATAATGGAAACAAAGAACTTACTTCTTTGTCCCTGAATATTATGAAGGTGCCCAATAAACAGGGTATTATTTAGTAAACAGCATGTTTATTTCTAAACAGATGGTAGAACTAAGCAGTCATGCAGGCCCAAGTAAACAGCATATTTATTTTTAAACAGATGGTAGAATTAAGCAGTCATGCAGGCCCAAGTACAGCACCAGAGGGGCACTTGATAGCTGCACATGAGGCTCCGCTCAGTTGCCTGGCACTAAACGTAGGAGGCACCAGGCTTGCTACGGCCTCCACTAAAGGCACACTCATCAGAGTGTTTGATACAGCCACTGGTCAGAAACTTGCTGAACTCAGGAGAGGCGCACATCAGGTAAAATAAAGCTTTTCTCATAATAATGAAACCTTATGTCAGCAGGAATCTGTAGTGCACTATAAAGGTACCAAAAGGTGACCATTAAAAGATTTTCAAATTTGCATGATGATGTAAAATTATTCTATGAAGTTTTTAGAACTTATTTTCCTTTTCACTTGTTTTCAGGCTACAATTTACTGCATAAACTTTAATCACTCGAGCACCAACTTGTGTGTCACATCAGATCATGGGACAGTTCACGTGTTTAGTCTCGAAGATGAAAAGCTAAACAAACAATCCAGTTTGGCGACAGTAAATTTCTTGCCAAAATATTTTTCAAGCAATTGGAGTTTTTGCAAATTCACCATCCCAAATGGCCCGCCATGCATCTGTGCATTTGGGGTTGACAAAAGTTCCATTATTGGTGAGTAGTTTATCGATAGTAAAGGTACAGTCACGGACATTAATTGATGAGCCACCTGGCACTGTTCGTATTTTAGTGTAATGCAAATTGGGTTTATTCGGTTCCCGACACGGAAAGTCATAATGTCTTCGTATTAGTAGAAGAAAATTATATTTAATAACTTTACCGGTTGGCTAACCTGAGAGCCAGAACTACAAACTTGACAGCAGAGTGACTACCCAAAGTCAACCAATTGCAGGTCTAGCAACAGTAACCTAGCAATGATTGTTTAAGCGTAGCGATAGTAACGTTAGCGTACGGAGAAATATTAATAGTCATTTCGACAACTTCGAAATTAACGTCTCTAACATCGACATTTCAACTGTCACTGTTCAGATTCCGATAAGTTTTCAGAATAATCGAGTTAATGAGCTCTGATTCAAAGGAGGTCAGTATCAAATAGATTGGATAAACTTAATGCAATATTTTATTTATTTTTATAATTGAGAACTTATTAGTCAATCTCTATGGATAAGACTATTTCCGATTATAAGTAATTTATCTGTCATCTTGTTTACGAGCGTGCGGTTTGAGTTCGTGTTTAATCGTATAATCTCGTGAATGTATGAAACTGTAAAATTGAAAAGTTTGAAGGTGGCTCATCAATTAAAGTCCGTGACTGTACAATACGGCCGATATAACTCGGCTGGTCTGAACATAAACGCATATAACTTTCGCGCATGGTCTGTCTCTCACGTCACCATTTGCTTCCATTGGTAAAAATGTTACTTACTTCCCGCCCTCTGCGCGAAGTTCGGAACTGCCAAGTTATATCGACCGTATTGTAGTGTACTTATTGTGACTCATACTTAAAACGATTTTATATAATTTGTTTACCTTAAATGTGACAACATGGTATCTAATCTTACTTTTTGTTGCAGTTATCTGTGCTGATGGATCTTATTACAAATACAAGTTTAATGAAAAGGGGGAATGTACAAGAGATGTATATGCCCAATTCCTCGAGACATCTGAAGACAGATAAACTTATGGAACCTCAGAGAGGATGAGATTATAACAAACTGTCACCCGAAAGTGAGTGTATAAGTGAGGTTGTCTCCTGTGAGCTCATATTCGCGATATTTGTTAAATATTTCGTGTGATTTCTTAGTGATATATACAACCAGAAATTTATAGAAATACAATAATATTCAACATAGATTTAAAGATAATATTATTCATATATTTATAAATATAATTTAACTTGCATTTCCAAGTGTTACATTGGCTTTAGCCATGCAACTTAGATGCGAAAATATTGCACATATCATTTAGGCACTCAGTTCCATTACATAATGTACCTATTTCATTTTGATTTTGGAGGCAGGCTCATTTATAAACAAGTACCTATAGGCAATTAGAACATTGGGCTACATTACACAATTCTTTCCATAACCAACAAAACCACATTATGAATCGAAAAACTTCAATCTTAATTTGGAATCATGTTGCTCAACTTACATTACATCCATACATCTTAGAAGTTACTGTGTCAGATTCTTAAAACACAAAAAACTAGGCGAGTTGTTTAGGACAAGAATTGTGTGATTTTCTACAAAAGCTGTGAAAAAAGGGTTCAAGCGACACGTGAGGTATTTTTATCTTAAAATATCATGATTGTAGCCAATTAGTTGTCTTTTCTGGGTGGCACGTAGACTCGGAGTAGACACTGTACAATAAGTAGGTACAATATTGCTCATAACACGCGAATGACTTATTGAGGAGCAATGAATCACGCACGCAAACATTCACTTGCTTAATTTACTGCACACAGTATCTAAAAAAATATCATTAGTAAATTACAAACTAACTTTCATTCCATGTAAGCCGTATAAAAGCTAAAGTCTGTTATATTTTGTGTTATAAATAAAAATACGTTATACATTTTGTAAATTTATAATAATAAAGGTTACCTTAATAATGTAGCCAAAAATCAATATAAAGTGACTTTATATTAACATGATATGTATGAAAATTTTAAAATGAATGTTTATTGCGATGTTGGTGTGTTCTTGAGATGTTAGGTAATTAATTATAACAAACTACTAAATACAGTATAATAAAGCTGAAAGAATGCATTCAAATGATTCCTTAAGTTTGCAATGAATGTTGTGACTAGCTTTTCATCTGTGAAACCTATGTCAACTCATTCGACTTGAGAATTATTTTGAGTAATTGGATTTGTTAAAATTGAAGACTGGATCAATATTTGTTAGTTACTATAATTGTCGCAAAATTGCGCACTATGTAGAATTAAAGTTAAGCGAGTACTTCTTTATTGAGATATTGTTGATACAATATTATTACATTATCTTTTTTATGCGGTATCAACATTGTCAATATGAATGAAAAAAATAATATATTGTATGATTTTTGTGTCTTCTTATGTGAAATAGACACATTATTACGATTATGTAATTTTAATGAACAAGTATCGCTACTCTTTCTTGTTGTTAAAAAAAAAAATGTTAAAGATAAAAATTTGTGATAAAAGTAGGTAAATTGATCAAGTGGCGCAAGCAAGACCAACCAAAGAATGTCAAACATACTTTTGTACAAGATTGCTTACATGGATACATTGGATAATATCCTTAAGGGACAAGATTATTTGACGATTTTTTTTTGCATTAAAATTTAATTAGCATGATTGCTGTATTCTATGTACTATTACTTTGCTACTTCTTCTACCGTGCCTTTCCCTTATTGTTTACATGAACATTATACTCGGTATAATAAGTATTAGGCCAAAGTTGTATGTATTTTTGTTTCATATCTTTGTGATCTCGGCGACGAATTTTATGTCTCTTCGTGATGACTTCCAAATGGATAATTATATTAATCGTTTCAGTGTACCTACTCTATCATTTATTACAGAAGTTGTTTTTATCGGTAGCTCGACCAGTTCGACAACGCTATAGATTATTATTATGTATATAAGTGACGAGACTCACAATACATTGCTTTAAAATACTGATTTAAATTATTGTTGTTAGTGTTCAATACGAAAATTGGTAAATTAACTAAGATTCATTTATTTGTGTAATCTAGTTTCAAGTACTCGACTTTGGAACAGCGTTAGTCTTTCGCTGTTTTTGTGTACGACACTCGGTGATCAGCAGCTGTAGATTACATATATTTTTTTAAGAATCATATTATTTTTGTGATGTTTGTTAACCATGCAATGTCCTTTAATTGTAATCAAGTAATTTTTTAATAAATTAAGTATATTTTTCTATATGTCTATTATTTTTACGTATTCGTACTCGCGAAATGCAATTTTAATTACGGCGGTTAATAGATTTATAGTTTATTTGGTAATTCACTTAAGTCAAAGTTCATCGTTACTTTGATTTAGAAAATAAAATTATAGTAACTTCTATCTAATATATATTTATTAGTTATCTTTTCAATACATCTATGAAGGTATCTCTTGGTATTCTTATGTTGGCCACACTGCGCATTTTCTTCTTTCCATCCGCTTGCTGTTTCAGCAGCTTCTTTTTCCGAGTGACGTCGCCTCCGTACTGAAATAATACACGAACAGTCCATGTTATGTTGCTAGTAATATTTTATAGTTAGGATAATAAGTTTTTTCATGATGGGTAACTAGCATTTTAAATCCGTTGGTACGGTCGTTAAAGAAATTCGTAACTTTTTACTTCAGACATCCCTAATAAATTACCCTTGTTATGGGGCAGTTGGGTGGCTCAATTCTTTAATTAATTTAGTCTTTTAACATGAAATTATGCTTACCAATTTAGCTGTAACATCCTTTCTGTATGCTTTGAGAGTTTCTCTAGCGAAAACTTTTCCCCCAACGACGGCTTGAATGGCGACCTAAATTAAAACATATTTTCATGAGTGAAAAGATATTCTTCAAAAAGCGTCGGAAAATGTTCGTATTTTCTAAATTATTAATTAATCTAACCTGCACCATCTGCCTTGGTATCATTTCTTTTAGTTTTTCAGCAAGCCTCCTAGCATTATACTCTAAACGAGTAGTATGCACTATCGTAGATAACTCGTCGACTAACATCCCGTTGATGAGAATGTCCATCTGAAAAGTGTAAGTATAACAGTCCTAAATACCGTGAAAATAAAACGGCACGACATTACTATCTTATATGCATCAATCGTCTTTAGAAATTATTAGATCAATGTTCTTTCTAGCAAACAATGAATTTGATCACAACTATGCTTAGAGAAAATGTTTGCAGTTCCTGTTAGTCACACTGGTGTTACAACCTGGTTTGACCACGAGTCCGCACCCAATCACCCAATTTATCACTGGAGAAGCCTTACGAACACTTCCCTCACTGTAAAAGTAGGTACGCGTATTGATTTTTTATCATTTTAATATACCCAGTGACACTCGCGCAATAAAGGCTAATCTAACGACTGAACCATTAATTAAAATCGGTTCAGCCGTTTATTAGTTACGGGGGAACATACGATGGACATACAAACATACAGGTTAAGCATGAGTTTTTGTCAAAAAAGGAGGGTTAGGTATAAGTACATAACCCTCCTTTTTTGGCTTCGCCGCAGTCGGCTAAGAAGATGGCATTAATCGAGTATTTTTCCTCACGTTGCTTTTGTGACGTCACAGAGTTTTCCTACATCTCGTTTTTATGTTCATAAAGTTCAAAATATGTTTCTAGCATGACGAAAATATACGTCAAGTCAAATCAGCAAAAATGACATGCACTTAGAATGCGATTTTGCCTTTTAATAAAAATGCTAACGAGACTATCATAGGGTTTGGGTGATGTTTGAAACCAAAATTGACATGTTGATAATTTCAAAAGAATTAAGCTCAAAACACACACAAGGCGGGTGCGGGGTGAGAGCGAGTCGGGTCGTTTTCATCGCGTGGGCCGCGCTGTTCATCGTGTTCACACAGAGCGCGGGCGCGGAGCGGCAGTGAGTCGGGCGCGGGGCGACAGCGGGTCAGGCGCGGTCGTACTTTGACAGGCGGCAACGGTTGCAGTGTGAAAATGTCGGGTGATTCACGGACGAATTATTATCTTTATTTATATTAAAAAGAAGAGCGCAAAAAAGGAAAAGGTTGTGGGTTCATGACATTAATAAGCAAGGACATCAATATGGAGAATATCATCAACTTTGCAGAGAATTAGAAACGGACGAGGAACGGTTTTATGAATATTTCCACATGTCTAGGGCAAATTTTGAACATTAGATATTAAACTGAGTGCAAAAATATACAAACCCGATACAAATTGGCTTACAAATAGAACTGTTTTAAGTAAAGAAGAAATGAAAAAATGAACATATTGGCGCATGAAATGAATTTTTTTACTCAGTTTGAATTTCCTAAGTTTTCATGGTGATATTTTTACAGAATAGCACAACCGCTCCCGCCCCGCGCTGTCAGTGGTGGCGGGCGCGGCTCTCGCTCCGCGCCCGACATGCGCACGCGTTCTGTGTGTTGACGTCCATATAATTCCTTGAATTACAATTTATTATACCCGCCGTACTCCCGCGCCCCAATCGCTCCCGCCCCGCACCCGCCTTGTGTGTTTTGAGCTTTAGATTAATTCTTTTTTAATTTTCAGTGTTTTTAACCGACTTCTAAAAGGAGGAGGTTATCAATTCGGATGATTTTTTAATGTTTGTTCGGGCATAAGTAACTCCGTCATATAAAGACGGATTTGCAAAATTCTGTTTTTGTTTAAATGCATAAGTACTTCCGAGATGGTCCCATTGTCATCAGGTAAGGATCTGATTATGGGATCCTGGAGAAATAAAGGGAACTCTTCAAATATTATAGGCACATCAATAGCGATTTGGGTATTGTTTATAGTAACTCGTGTAGTTGCTCTAGAAAAGCACCATTTGGTGAAGTAGACTGATGATGAAGACCACAGATGGCCACCGGAACTATTCACTGACAAGTATTTCACGGTTTGCGATTCGATTACTTTAATATGATTACCAAGCAATTTATGCTCGTCACAATGCATATGGTGAAGTAACAGGAGAACTCCTCAACGATTGGGAAAAACTAAATTTTGTAAAAGGTGATGAGCAGTTGACATAAGGCTATTGTAACTTAGATAAATTACAAAGTGACCCACCAAAAAGCGAGAAATAAAAATTAGAAATTAGAATTTTCAAAAATGAAATGGTTTAGAAATTTCGTTTCTTTGTACTTGGTGTTTTTCTGGAAGTCGGTTGTAAATTTTTTTTTGTAAGTAAGTTAATAGGTTTTATTTATCACTTGTAATTTTTTTTTCATTGTGAAATACGGAAAGTACAACACCACATCTTACCCTTACTAACGAGCTGGGATGAAACCCATAATCCTGATAATCAAAACTGGCGAATCCGGAAGTAATGCTCTTGAGTGTGTCATGGAAGTCAATCACGACTTCTGAGAGTGGTAGTATGTACTGCAACATGGTCATTTTATCGTCAACTGCGTTTGAAGGGAGGGGACTGCCTCGGCGGTCTATGCATAGTGATGTTACAGCTCCGATATACTCCACTGGTGTTATTATTGTGCCTGTAAATAGATATTTAAGTTAATGTCGTCAAACGAATAACGATCTTATTTTTTCAAGTTTAAGTTTGTAAAAGAGATCATCAAACCATCAAGACTGATCGATATTATGATTTTGAATAGGCAGGGTTTTGAATAAAAACTTCTTTTATTTCTTACCTATTACAAACGGCTCATAGTATTCTTCAATATTTTTAACATCAGGCAGCAGTAAAGGATTCGTAATTATAACTTCTGTACCTTTATATTGTTTTATTGCCTTTGCTCCTTTCACTCTGAAATAGTTGTTCCAAATTAAAAGGGGAATTATCCCTTATTTTCATTAGTCGATAAGTCGGTCGATATACAGCATACGGGGACTCTCCGCAGGCGGAGAAATGACAAATGAGAGTCGATAACGCAGTTGATACACCGTCTGCGGGGAATCCCCATCGTGCGGTAGCGACTACTAAATTCATCGGTCGGTAAAAAGCGTGCGGAGACTCACACCCGTATGAAAATGAGTCGTCAAAGCAACTGTCAATCGTGCAGTGCATATTCTCCGTATACCGCAATCGTTCCCTATCGACTGACGAAAACGGTTCCCTGCATGCGGGCTCTATGGCATGCGTTACAGAAATCTCCCGAACCCCGCATACGAGCCCTATCGACCAATGATAATGAGCCTTTAGATTCAAGCATATTCTATCTATTTACTGCATGGTTATTTTCAGATAAAAAATTAAATAATTATAGAAAAAAAAAGTACGCTTTTATTACTTACGCACTAAAAATTATAAAATAATTAAAAATTATAAAATTGACTACTAGGTAGGCTATTGATTGATAGGTAGGCACATCAGTGGCCAAAATTAATTATTGTATTGTAAATTTTAAAGTTAATCGGATGTGTTAAAGTTGGTGAAAATTACGTTAAAAGATTCTGCTAAATAGATAGATGATACAGGTCGAGCTAACAATAGCGTGTTAATTAAAAAGAAAGGAATATAATATGCAGTCATCAATAAACAAATAACAACTAACTCATATAATGATATATCAAACTTACTTGATTTTATAAGGTACAGAAGGTGCTGTCAGTATGGCCTCAGCCTTATATTCTTGAAGTAGACGTTGTGTGAACACTTCAAGATGTAAGAGGCCTAGGAAACCAATGCGCCACCCTTGTCCTAAGGCTGGACTGGAAGATTAATGATTTATTTTATTATCGTTTTTCAATAAGAAAAAAACAAACCAGGCTGAGAATCACCACATTGTGAACACGAAAAGTTATTAAGCCAGTCCCCAAAAGGACTGCTTTTACCACTTCCTAGCAGCGGTGAGGAAGAATCCAATTCAATACAGTAAAATGTGCAATATTTCTCCACCTCGTTCTCGCTTACGCATTTTTTCCTATAACTGTCTTTGTTGTATCTTGCTGTCGTCCATATCAAGCGGTGCCACGTGACCTAAAATGACGTCATGACAGGATCGCTAATGTATGACGTTTGGCGCCCTATTATTTTTTGTTTCTGTAGTTCAAAGCTAAAAATGGGCGCTTTTGTTGTTTGAATGTTATGGTGAATAAGATACCCGTAGTGTAATATAGTTACACTACAGATATTTTTATTTTGGCAATAGTGACTGTGCCATTTTTCAATAGAGGTAGAGTTTCTGATGCGAACTTCGCCGCCGAAGCCGCCAGGAATTGCGTTATATGGTGCTTTCACTTTAGCTGGAAAGAAGTGGCGCAAGACCTGTGGCAAATTTGTGTTTTAGATCTTTATAAAGTTTTGTGTTAGTTACCTAGAATCAGGATTAACGGTAACTGCAGAGTCATTCAAAGCCAGCTTCTTGATAGCGTCACTGAGTTGAGGATGTTGCGACTGGTCTGCTGGGAAGATGCCTGCATAGACCATGTGTTTGACTGGCGGGACTGTCGACACCGACTCGTTGTCCGCGACCTCTTTGGCCAGCAATGTGTCGCCGACACTGCCGCCGCCTTTTGGACCGCAACCTGAAATAAAGGTTCATGAAGTATTTTGTTGAGATACAAAGATCTAACAGTTGGATAACTACTTGTGCAAGATGTCATCAGGCTCAAGTCGACTTCAGCTGTAGTGTTTAGCGAAGGAAGCTTTTATTGAATGGAATAGAAGTATTAACAATCAGATGACAAGGAAGAAAAGAACAGTAGGTATAAAAGGTTTTGTGACTTACCTACCATAACAACTTGGCCGGCCACAGCTTCTTCAATAGGCTCTTCACTTGGTCTCAATATAGCAAGAAACTTCACTACATGAGGCTTAGCATCAGACTTCCATTTGACTGCTTGACCGACTTGCACCTTGCCAGAGTGTATGTATGCCAAACATAACACCCCCCTGTATTTATCATGCCACGTGTCAATGATATGTGCTCTAAAATGGCCCTGAGAATCTACAGAAGGTGGAGGTATTCTAGTTATAACTGCTTCTAACAACTCCTTGACTCCCCAACCTTTTTTGGCTGAAATACTCATCACACTGTCTGGTTCTATCTTAAACAAGGAGTGTAGCTGAGCTTTGACTTTGTCTGGGTCAGCTCTAGGCAGGTCCACCTTGTTCAGAGTTGGTATAATGTGTAGGTTGTTTCTTTTAGCCAGTGAGTACACAGCTACTGTCTGTGCTTGAACACCTTCATTTGCATCTACTAACATTATCACTCCTTGGCATGCTGTTATACTTCTGACAACCTGTAAAAATATATCATGGAATTAAACCTAAATAGATATACTTATATTATACTACATTAAGGGTGCCTTTCCACTAGAGATGTGCTATGCTACGTTCCTATGGATTTGTTTGATATCCACCAATCACATTAATTGGTCCACATAGCCAATGAATATGCGTGGATATCAAACGCATCCATAGAAACGTAGCATAGCACATCTCTGGTGGAAAGGCACCCTAATGCATTCAGAATCAATCAAAGATGAAAATTGATTAGGTACCTCATTAGAGAAATCTACATGGCCTGGAGTATCTATGAGATTGAGGAGGTAGGTTTCATTGTTGTATGTGTAATTTAAGGAAGCAGTCACAGCTTTCACAGTGATACCCCTTTCTCTTTCAACCTGCAACATAAATTGGTTTTAAATATCCATCTGTGAAAGCATTGTTTTGCTGTTCTAGATGCAATTTATTTTAGAGAGTTCTTATTCTATATCTTCACTGATTCATTGATTAAATTTTTATAAGGTATATTGTAGAATTTTTAGCTATGTGAAATATTATAACTAAAAAGCATTACACTTACTTGCAGTTGGTCTAAAACTTGTGCATGTTCAGCGCCTGGTTTAATTGAACCAGTTATTTCCAGCAGTCTGTCGGCTAGAGTACTTTTACCATGGTCTACATGAGCCACAATACTGAAGTTGCGAATCTTTTTCACATCAGTATTCTTCTCTAGTTTATCTGAACTATTCAAACGCCGCGATATTATTCTGAAAGGTAGGTAGGTAGGTTAGGTATTGTTTTATTGATAAAACTTTACGAAAATACAAAGTTTTTAGCTAGAAGACAAACCTTGGAAATCCTCGATAGTTCACAGAAAATAGACTCCTTACATTATTTATGAACCTAACCATTGTCAATTATATTTGTTTCATTCATACAGTTATAGTTATTATAATTAACAAATACCAAAAATTCGCGCAAACGTAATGAGATTACAGGTTAACTAACTGTCAACTGTCACGTCAAATTTATGACAATCAGCTGTTAGATTGCGTTCCCAACTACAAAAATAATTGTAGGTAATGCCACCCCGTGTTTCGGGGGTTAATACTTATTTCATGTCAGTGCCCCAACCTCATTTTTAGGGTTCCGTAGTCAACAAGGAACCCTTATATAAACTGCTCCATTTACACATACGCTGATGATACAGCCCTTCTAGTTCATGCTGAAAATTGGAATGAAGCCCGAGAGAGAGATGAGTCTGTTCTTGGAATTGTTATGTCTTGGCTTTCGGCAAATAGTCTAACACTAAATGTAGATAAAACCAACTTCATCACGTTTTCCCTTAAATCAACTTCGCAACCTGACAACACAGTTTCAATTAAAGCTCATACTAATTGTAATGCTTACACTAACCAATGCTCCTGCCTTCCCTTTACAAGGAAAACAAGTGTGAAATACCTTGGCGTGCTAATAGACAACCTCATATCATGGAATGCTCAGATTAGAGCATTGTCTGGCAGAGTTAGAAAACTAATTGCCGCATTTAGGTGCCTGCGGTACCTATAGTGCTGACACAGATACCTTACGCATGGTTTACTTCTCTCTTTGCCATTCAGTATTAACATTTGGTATAACGGTCTGGGGCGGTGCCTCGAAGACAAGTATGATACAACTGGAAAGGGCTCAGAGAGCTGTCCTCAAGGTCATGACTTTTAAACACTATCGGTATAGTACGACTCAATTGTACAAAGAATGTCAGGTTTTAACCGTGAGGCAGCTCTTCGTGCTTAATTGTACGTTGCGCTGACATACTTCTTTACAGTTGGATCTCAATCGCTTGACAAAACGCAGGACCACAAACGTGTGTACCATAGAGAGGCACAGAACGAGAATTGCTGAACGTCATTTCAGAATCCTCGGTAGTCGCATATACAACTTTGTGAACAAAAAATGTAACATCTACACGTTCAATAAATTTGATTGTAAAGCTATGGTCTGCAAATGGCTAATGACCCTTACGACGAGGTTGAAAATGTTCTAAATACGTAGATTTAAATTACATCCCCTTCACCCAAACAATAACCCTCCCGACACATCCTCGAATACGCCCACCCTGCAACACAACACAAAACTACATTACACACACACATACAACAAACATACATACAACACACACAACACACAGAAACATAACAGACACACACATAACACACTATACAAATGCTTTTTAACCGACTTCTTCAAAAAGGAGGAGGTTCTCAATTCGTCTGTATGTTTTTTTTTTTTTTTTTTTGTATGTTTGTTACGCGATTACTCCGCCAATTATGAATCGATTTTGATGATTCTTTTTTTTGTTTGGTAGGTCATGCTTCCGAGGTGGTCCCAAATAAATTTTATTAACTTTGCTTGCGTAATTTTTGAGTTAGCTTCAATATTACGTATTTTTCCCACTTAGTTTATCTAGACGATATACTGTTTGACTCCTTCACTGTTATTTACATAGCAGGTAGTGGTATTCGGATTTGTGTGGGGTAGGTACCACAACTAAAAAGAGAAAAATAAAAACTTTTTACAAAAAAAAAACAACCGACTTCCAAAAAAAACACTAAAAAAGTGAAAAATAACTTTAATTTCGGAAGTCGGTGCCAAAAGACGGAAATTGAAAAAGACGGAAATTGAAAAGCAAAGACACCGACTTCCGAAATTAAAGTTATTTTCACTTTTTTAGTGTTTTTTTTGGAAGTCGGTTGTTTTTTTTTTGTAAAAAGTTTTTATTCTTTTAATTATTTTATTTTTGTTTTTGTTTAAAATCTCTATTTTCTGCTGATTAGTACCTACACGAAGAAAATCCGAATTTCTATTGTCAAACTAGTGTTAAATTGAGAGCCCTGATACCCATAACACAAGTTTAATCTTAGCATGGATATGACAAATCTAATTTTGGTATACAAGTGGTAAATGTAAATTGTAATCTGGAAATAAAGATATTTTATTTATTTAATTTTATAGTTTCGCCATGTCCGTCTGTGCGCGGCTTAGCTCAGAGACGGTTGGTACTAGAAAGCTGTAATTTGGTGTGGATATACATATAAACGACGCCGACAAAATGGTATAAAAAATCGTTTTTTCAGGGTACCTCCCCTACACGTTTTTTTTCTCGTCAATCCCATGGTGTGGGGTATCGTTGGAAAGGTCGTTTAAAAATAATGCGAGTTTGTTGAAACCATTTTTGGATTCAGGGATCCGTTTGCGGAATATTAAGCTAATTTTTGTTATAGCCAAGTGTCCCCCCCCCTGCCAGCTAAATGGTTGGGTTTGGATATGTGAAAAAATTCACGGCAGTAGTATATAATTATAATGAAATTAAAAGGAAAACTATCACCGCTACGTAGGCTCCACAAGTTACCGATTAATTAATAATCGACCAACTTAAATTTGCAGTTGTAAAAACATGTTCTCCCTTATATTCTGTACCTATCGGAGAACAAGTTTTTCAACTACAATGTTAAGTTTGTTTTATAAATTCATCCCAACTACGGAACCCTTCAATGTGCATGGTACGACATGTACTTGGCCGGTTTTAGAATAATCACACTGGCCAACACGAAAAAAAATCGCTCAACGTGCCTAAAGAAGTTTTCAGTTCAAAAAACTTGATCTAATTTTATTCTTATTCAATTCACTTTACATCATTTGGGTTTGTTTAGCAGTGCATAGTTAGTGCAAGCGATACGTTATGGCGAACCTGAGCTTTCTTCCGGAAAAATTGCGCGAAATGTACATAAAAGCGTACAATATTTGTTCATTGCATGGAGACACCTGGTATTGTGTTCCTCGCTGTAGTGAGGTGAAAAGTTGTGTTTCGCTCGGCAGTAAATTTATTCTGGGTCTCGTACCTTTGAAACCTTCGCAGCTCAGGATTCTATATTTAAACTATTCGCTTCGCTATCCTAGAATCCTTCGCTTGCTCAGGTTTCAATTTAAATTTCAAAACAGGTATTTGCGCGAATAAACAATTTTGCAGCCTTGCATAACAAATAACTATTCTAAGCCTATATTGTCCTGTCCCTCTATTGAGCAAAGGCTTCCCCCAAACCAGCCCTACGTGTCCAGGTCATCTCGCCACCTCTTTCTGTGCCGGCCTCAGTGGCGCTGTCCGAAGGGAAAATTACACTCGCGTAAACTATGAGTTCACTTTTCCCACTAGGGTTGGATTTAATAAATAACGGCGGCAATAGACACAGTTCAACGTTAAAAAAAACTATTACATGATGATGTCGTCAAAATTGTGACTGACACTTTGTCCTTGTCCCACTGGAGGGACAGATTGGTCAGGTAAATCTAATCCACAATGCGGCTTCACGGTATGCATCGTTTCATACGCTAATCCACAACACAGATAATTATATATAGTCGGATCCACAACGCGGCTTCACGGTATGCATCGTTTGATACGCTATGATAACTTAAGATTTACAAAAAGGGAAAATAGCAAACATAAAAGACGAGCATTCAGTTTATATTTATTTCATAATAATAGGTACTTATTTACTATACTCACAATGACACAACACAACTTAATTAATACGGACGGATTAATCTCATGGAACGGCCGGAGTAAAAACTATCACATTTTCTAAATAAACGATAAACGTATAATAACTAAATTACCTATATCTTAAACAACTTCTTCAATACTGTGATCAGTCGAGTCGGGACTCAAGCTTTGTTCATCTGGTTGCTGCTGTAGTGCCTTAAGCTGGTTTTCGAATCCTGTAAAACAAAGTGTTCCTTTAAAATCTTTCAATGAAAATGAATAGTACATAGTTTAGAGAGAACATCATTACTATGCTAGGCCGAGCGGGTCCGAGTAATAGCACGTAATATAGGACATTTTAATGTATCATAGTGCATTTTCCTAAGATAGGTTGCCGTACCCGGCACGGCCTAGCCTAATAATAAGCCCCAATTCGATATTCGATTCTTACGAGGTGCATCCGCGTGATTAGGCGCGTATTGTATAAGTAATCGTAGAACTTTCTCTTCTGATATCAATCCAGGGCGACCAGATACAGCACGCAAAAGCTGTTGCCCAGCTACAACACCTGAGGACATTTACATGAAAATGTTTTAGAATAAAAAAGTTGGTAAAAACATACAGCAAAATCGCTAAGTATCCATTACCAGGGTTAATTTCGCCAGCATCTAACATTTTCTTAACATCCACGAAGCGTTTGACGATAGCACTTTGCTCTTGAAGCGCCGTTGTTTGAGCACCTGAATACGTGTTAAATTAATTATTGATATAAAATTCAAAATAATATGCTAAAATAAATGAATAATGTTAGTTTTGTGGCACCTGTATCAGTGTCAGATGATTTGGCCAAACACCTGATAGCTTCCTTAAGCGCCTCTAATGCTTTGTCGTAGTTCTGTAAAGCAAAGAAAAAAAAAAGAATACGCTATAAAAATGCAAAACTGTAGTACATTAATGTCGCGGCCTGCAACAGGGGCATTGATGGACGAACGTGAAAATGTGAGCCGAGGCGAAACCAAGGCGATACTGAGGCACACATACCAACGTGAGTCCATCTAAGGTTTGTATACCTAGTACTTTCTCAAATAATGCGCGGATTTTCAAACTAAGTAAATTAATTATAAATTCCTGAATCAATTACGAATGTGGCGGTATCTACATCGCCACATGCGAACTACGCATCAAAGACCTGACGTCAGACAGACGTCACATAAATCCTGCATCGCGCAATTAAAGTTTACCGTGCAGTGGACATATATACGAGAACCCAACATCAATCGTTGGGCAGTTGCCCTCCAGACATAACACCCGTCTGGTTGGAGGATCCTCCCTTTTCTATGGAGTATGAGTGAACTTTACACCCTGTTCCTCATGCCCCTAAATTGGTGACCCCGAATATGAACGTCAAGGCAGCCTTTGTGCAACTACTCCAGCGTGACGTCATCATCATCACTCCCGCAAGCTTTCAGTGAGGCGAGTCACACAGCCAAGCCAACACCCGAGGCGTCAACGGGTATCCTGACCACCAGCATGCAGCGAACGCGCATTCCTGGTCATTACCTTCAGCCTCATCACCCCGACCCACTGGGGAATCACCTCAATCACTCATCACCCCGACCCACTGGGGAATCACCTCAATACCGCCACACGAACAACGATAATTTTTCACGCGCCAATATGTTCATTTTTGCTTCTTCTTTACTTGCAAGCCAGATCGAAATTGAAATAAAATCTTTGTTAAGTTACTCCTTGATTGCCCTGTGTGGAAGTAAAAAGTTCGTTGCATTTTTAAATTACACGACACGCTAAACTTGGTGAAACACAACAGAAGTTCATAGTAATATTGCCGCCCGCCTACTCGCATGTATTTGACCAGTATGTATAGCATTTTCGATTTATCTTGATTTCGAAGGTTGTTAAAATAATGCTCGAAATTCCAATCACGTTTGAGAAAAACACATTTCAAGACCAAACAAGACCAGGTGGCATGACTATGCGGAATTCTCAGCCAGGAACGGATCTATACCGGGAGTACAAAAAAGAAATAAGAATAACTTGAAGCACTCACATCATACTCATCAACTTCGACTTTAGCGCATTCAGCGTAGAAAGCGGCTAGTTTCCCGTACGCCTTTGCCCTGGTGTAGAAGTGCAGTATGTGCCTCATGAGATCGGGACGGGTACGCCAGTCTGCGCGGCGACGCAAGTAGTCGGCCGCCATCAGCTGAGCGTTGCGGTCGCGAGTCGCTGCCGCGAATGTTGCTATACGATCTGCGTCGCCTGAACGCATTAGCCATCGCATTGCACCTGCCTAGAAATAAAGAAATATTGAATTAAGTAGGGTAGGTTTTAAGTAGGTCTCGTTCTGGTTTGCAATTGGTCAATCGTCATCCTGAGGTTGCCTCGTTGAGAGGTGAAACACGTGTCGATTTCAGACCTCAGACCAAATAAAAAACCAAGACATTACAGTGAAGCGTGCCAAAACTACACCACCGCTCTGTGCATACACGCTCAAACGCACACATTTACAATCAAACTACACCAAAATATGTGCACACATGTTTATGAAACTGGCCTCGTCACTGTTGACGAGATATAAGGTTTAAAAGTTTAAAGTAATACACTATCTAACTGTCACGTAGATAAGTACTACGAGTCTACGACCTTGTCGTTTTATGAAGTGCAAGTGAAATTCAACCATAAGGTGATAAAGTAATGAAATTATTATGAGGTCGAGTATACAAGCTACATATAATTTTTCAACACACTTGCTCGTAAAGTGGCTCTTATCGAACCGCTTTTAGGTTCATAATGCAGTGTATTAACACGCGTGTTTTTTACTATAAATTACCGCACTGATGCGGTAATGTGGGCCACAGATAACTATTTACAAGTTGGACTAATGAAATGGCAGTATGGAATTAGTAAGTACTATCATGGCAGCATGGAATTAGTATGAACTATCCTATACTATTACATGAGCGTTCTCTATTTTCACCCGAGCAGCAATGTGCTCTTTTCTATATCATCAGAAACTTTATGCCTTTTTATGCCTACTGTGTAAATAAATAAAATATGATAAAGTAACCATATTATTATTAATATAACATGATATCACTCCTGTATTCCCCGAAGGGTTAGGCAGTGGTGAACAAAACCAGCGCGTCATTTTTCGACACATACATATTTTGTCAGCGTTTTCGTTGTGTAGTTAATTATTATCAAAAATACGAAATCTAAATTCTAAAGTATTGTCACCAAGTGACGTTGATAAGATTTTAAAAGAATTTCCGGATAGTCAGTACTTGGGAGCAAAGGTCAGTTTGTGACGAGGTCCTTCCCGTCCATACTCATCCGATCATTTTTTGCTGGCCATTTTTATGGCTGGCCACATCATCATTCAAATTCAGAACGCCACACACTCCTTTTTCCAGTCTGCTCGTCACTTCATCTTCAAACCTTGAAGAAGCTTGTTGCTGTCTGTAATTGTAACTATAATCTTCTAAGTGCTGTGAGAATAATATTGCTATAAGCATTTTAAGTGTTGTGTTGTTCTACTAACGTGCAATAAACCGTTATCTTCTCTCGTCTACCTTCATTGTTTTACCATCAACCTACTATGTTGTCCGGTAAGATTCCCTCAATTGAGCTGAGCTAGCAGAGGGCTGAGGGGCTTACCGGGACAAGTTGAACTCTAAATGTATCTCTCTATAATTACGTTATTGTAGCATAAGTCTGTCTTTTTCCTCGCAAGTGTGTCGAAAAATGTCGTATGAAACGCGTGTGCATGTGATCATTACTCCCTTATCAATATCAATTATACCTTATAATAATACCGCCTCAACTGTAATGAAATGACCAACATAGCTACAACATAGCAATTTGAGCTAGATTTGTCAATAATTTGAACATCGATTTTGCAATTTGAATCGATACAAAATACACTTAAACGACAAAAAATGACTTACATCTTGAAAATTCCAGAAGTTACCTTATCTCCCGCATGCGCCAATCGTTTAGCAGCCTGGTGGTACAGCCCGCGGGCCCCCAACACGTCAGCCAGTCGCCTAAGTAGCGCATCCCGGCCCGTCGTGCCGGCTGGCGCTGCTAACCTCTCACTCAGCTCTTCTGTTAACGGTGTTGGTATTTGTTCCACTATGTCTAAAGCTTCTTCGTACTGTTGGAATTGTAGAAGATTAAACGGTTTGCCAAAAGTGAAGCAATCAGGCACAAGGTACACGGACAAGGAGGGTGAGGTACAAGGAGTTGATTCAATTAGCTTGATAGATGGGTGTAGCTAAGTTAACCCAGCGTAGGTATTTGAGTCGAGCATGTCACAACCACATCTGAATAAATAATAATAATAAATAAAATACACGCTTTTATCACTCAGTAAAAATGATAAAATTATTATTACAAGTTTTTATTCAACTTGCAATATTTGTATGTTTGTTTAGGCCGAATCTTGTAAGCTGAATTAAACCCCCTTTCTCTTATACTACGGAGTTGAAATTTTACATTTCCGAAGACAATGCTTTTTTATGATAAGTATGACCCGAGTCTACTTCCAGGATTTGATCTAAATTGCACCACGATCCGGCTGCTGCACAGAGGATTGGTTTCAGACGAGGCCTGACGAGGGAACTCCTCACCGGGTAACAGTACAGACACGAAATTTTATATACGCTGTAATTAGGATGATTCGTTCTAAAGGCCACCATGACCTGGCTGCTGCACCCAGGATTGGCTCCAGACAACGGTAATCCTCCTTTTTAGTTCAATAAAAGCTTGTTTTTCAAAGGGTTTTTACTTATATTTTATTTCTATGGGATTTTTTAATTTGGACAAGACGTCTCTCGGGTCAGCTAGTATTGTACGAAACTGAATGAAACCATTTCAATAAATTGTGCTGGGTTTACTAGTAAATTACCGTTTCTCAATTCCGCCATAAGATGGAGCCTTTTGGCTCCTACATAGTTAAGGTGATGGTAATTAACCTGGGTTATAACTTTAATATTTTTATGTAATTTTCAATCATACTAGTCATTCTGAAATCAACTTAATGAACACTACCGTAAAGTTGATAATTATTTGAGTGTTAATAACGAAACAATGATTAAAATAGACTTTTTGGGCCCTTTTTCTAGAGTTATTAATATTCTCTTTTATTTCATAAAGTTACTTATAAATTACATTTTTAAATATTAGAATATAAAAATATAAGACCATTTAAAAATATAAAAAATAGTAGCCCACTGGTATCGGGAACAGGGTCCAAGCTACCGGCGGCCAGGGCTCCAGAGAGAGGAACCTTCTAACAATACGGGCCGTGTCCAGGAGTACCGCTTTCTGAATCAAGCCCTTAATCCAGCTGCCCAACGAGAGCCTGCATAGATGTTGGTCGAGGCTCTTGGCAATTAAGCCATTGGCTGATACGACTATCGGCACAATGATCGCAGAGTCCACATCCCACATGTCGACAACCTCGTGAGCCAAGTCAAGATACTTGATTTGTTTATCTTTCTCGGTCTTCACGAGGTTCTCGTCATGCGGGACCGTTATGTCAATGAACATTGCGCGCCGCTCTGTTCGATCCATCACCACTATATCAGGCTTATTGGGAACAATAGTCCTGTCCTTACTCACCTTCCCAGCGGTCGCTAGCAAAGCAGCAGCATGTGAGTGCTGGTTCGCTTGCCTCAGATGGGCAGCTAACGTATTGGCAAGCTCCGGGTCCACTTTGTCTCCAAGAGCTTCTACTGCCGCGATCATAGCGTTTGTGTCGCCGCTGTTGACTGCCAGCTTTAATGCCATATGGATTTTTCCTGAATGGAACAAAGAGCGAAATTAGGTAGTTTTATACAAGGACAGTCTCTTAAGGATTTTAATTTGGAACAAAGTACTAGGAAACACAACATTGACACAGAGTACTTGCAATCTGAACTTGACCATTTACAGGAGAAACTTAGTTCAATGACTAACAAATATAATACCTCTGAACATCTAATGAGGGAATATGTGTTGGCAATGAATGAGCTGGTGAAATCACAAGCTAACAACTGTGAGCAGTGTCAAATACCATCCAATGTACATACGCCGGACCATTCATTGACAACATGCAATACCACCTTACCGCAGCCCTGTGTTGATTTGACATTTCCTGCTATGAATAATTCAAATAAACAGTGTAAACTAATTGAACAAAATGATATTGTATTATTTTGCGATGAGATTGGAAAGGACTTAGGCCACTTGTTAACAGATGAATATCCAGGACACTCCATAATAAATTACTGCATGCCTGGTTGTTCTTTATTCGATATTATGAAGGAAATTATTAAATGTAACTTTAAACAGGACACTACATTATTAATTTTTATGGGTAATAGGGGAAATGTGAACAAAGGAGAATTGCTCCAATATTATAGAACACTGTGTAATCTTAGTTTAAGAAAAATTGTGTTGTTTACATTCCCCTATAGTAACAGCTTGCCACAGGAAGAAAAAAACATAAGATTTGAATTAAATATAATATTACATAATTTTACATTAAATAATAATCTGCTCCATATAGTTGATACTAACAATTATGTTGGTAATAATTTGTTTTTGACAAGAGATAGATATAATACTGTTATGTACTATCTTTCTAACTATTACAGAAGACAGATAGCTGTGTCGCTATCATATTTTTTTTCCATTTCAGCCAAAAACTTGGCTAAACAACTTGCTTCTTTTGAGCAACGCAGTGACATTTTAAATAATTCTGCCAATAATTTGGCAATAACTAAAGACATTGAATATCATTTAAATTAGAAATTAGGACAACAGAGGAATCCTCTTGCATAATAAATGAAGAAAATATAAATACTGGTTTAAATCATCATAATGATTCAAAAAGTTCTTCTTTAATATCATCACACCCATCAAATTGTAGTATTTATTTATTTATTTAAAACACATACAACTATTAATCTAAATAATCTAGTAATCTAAATAAATATAATAATAATACACTAAAAATTGTTCATCAAAATATACAGGGTGTGATAGGTAAGGAATTAGAATTGGAGCTGTTTATGAACTGTAGTTATATTGATATCCTATGTGTAACCGAACATTGGTTAAAAGTCAACCAGTTCATGTTCAGCTTTAATAACCACCAGGTTGCCAGCTCATTCAGCAGAATTAATATGATACGTGGTGGCTCCCTAATAATTGCACGTAACAATATGAAATTTAAAGAACGTAAGGATATTGTGAGTCTCTCTGTTGAGCGAGTTATTGAAATAGCATGCATTGAGCTTGAGCAGTTCATTGTAATGAGCGTGTACAGGCCCCCATGTGCTTCATATGATATTTTCGAGAAATGTATGGAAGAAGTATTATTAAAGACTTCTAACAGTAATAAAACAGTTGTTGTCTGTGGAGACTTCAACATTAATATACTAGAAAAATCTGCTACGGTAAATAAATTTCTATCTCTATTAAAGTCGTATAACTTGTACAATACATTCTTTGAGCCGACTAGAATAACTGCCACTAGTGCTACCTGTATTGACAATATTTTTACAAACTTAAAACCTTCTAGCCATTTAATTATAAATGAGTTGGACTCTGATCACTGTGGCCAGTTAGTCACTTTCCCTCAGAAAATAGTCAGAGCTCAAAGAAAACTTGTGAGTTTTGTTCCTGTAAACAAGAGTCGCTTAGGTCAATTTAGAAATAATTTAATGGAAAAACTACCGGGTTTGCCTTATCACGACGACCCGGATCAAGCTTATACATTACTATTTAACCTCATTAATTGCGAGTTTAGAAAAGTTTTCACCTCAAAAACATTGCCTGTTTGTGACCGCGTTTTATTTAGTGATTGGGCTACACCGGGAATTTACAAGAGTAGGCAAAGGTTATTTGAATTGTATAATGAAAAAACATATAACCATGATGAAACTTTTAAAGAATTTGTTAAAAAATATTCCAATACTTTTAAACGAGCCTGTTCCTCAGCAAAGGCCATACACATTAAAAATAAAATAAAATCTTCTGGAAATAAAATTAAAACCACTTGGAATATTATTAATTCAGAAACGGGAAGAACGACAGTACAGAGTCGTGACTTCCATCTAAAAATCAATGATGTAGATATTGAGGCAGACGTGGAGGTGGCGACTGAGTTTGAAAATTTCTTCACTAATATTCCCATTTTAACAACCAAAACTCTGTCATCATCGTCCTCCGCTTCTGCTTACTCAATACTAAAAGAATGTGTACCAGAATGTGACAAACTTTTTGCATTTACAATTATTACTGCCAAAGACATTATAGAATCTTTTAAAAATCTTGATGTAAAAAAAACTACCGACCTTTGGGGGTTGTCAGTACATACCATGTCTTCAGTAATTGATGTTATTTCACCCTTTTTAGCAATCGTTTTTAATTCTTGTATTGCATCTGGTGTATTTCCTGATCTGATGAAACTTAGCAAAGTGATTCCACTGTTCAAATCTGGCAGTACAACTGATCCTACGAATTTTCGGCCTATTTCGATATTACCTACATTGAGCAAAATCTTTGAAAAATTAATTTTAAAACAAATGTTAGGACATTTCAATGCACATAATTTACTACATCTAAAACAGTTTGGTTTTACAAAAGGTCGTTCTACTACAGACGCGGGCGTGGAATTACTGAAGAGCATATTCGAGGCCTGGGAGGAGTCGCAAGATGCTCTTGGCATTTTCTGCGACTTGTCCAAGGCCTTCGATTGCGTACATCATGATACACTCATCAGGAAACTATACCACTATGGTATGAGGGACAAGGCTCTCGAACTTCTGACTTCTTATCTGAATAACAGAATTCAGAGGGTCGATGTTAATGGCAAGAGATCTGCAGGATCTGCGGTCACTATGGGCGTTCCACAGGGTTCAATTCTAGGTCCTTTCTTATTTCTAATTTATATAAATGACTTACCTTATCGTATAAGGGATAATAATAAAATCGTATTATTCGCAGATGACACTTCGCTCATTTTTTAAATCAAACGTCAATTAGTCAAATTTGAACAAGTTAACGATGCACTCTCTAAAGTTGTGCATTGGTTTAATGTAAATAATCTTCTCCTTAACGAAAAAAAGACAAAACTGATTAAATTTTCAACGCCAAATGTCAGACAGCTGACTACCAATGTTCAAGTCAATGGAATAGAGTTGGACCCTGTTGATTCAACGGTTTTTCGTGGAATTACTATTGACGGCAAATTACAATGGGGCCCACACATAGAAAAACTGTCAGGACGGCTTAGTTCGGCCACCTATGCTGTTAAAAAAATTAGACAGATAACTGACGTAGATACAGCCAGAATTGTTTATTTTAGTTATTTTCATAGTCTTATGTCATATGGAATTCTTCTCTGGGGAACCTGTGCGGACATTAATACTATCTTTGTTTTACAGAAAAGGGCTGTTCGAGCCATTTACAACCTAGGTCCAAGAGATTCCCTTAGAGAAAAATTCAAAGAAGTAGATATTCTGACTGTAGCCTCACAATATATATTTGAAAACCTGTTGTATGTACACAAAGATATATCAAATTTTAAGAAAATGTCCGATATTCATAGTATAAATACCAGGAACAAACACAATCTTGCTGTACATCGCACTCGTCTCCACAGAGTAGGCAACTCGTTCATGGGTCAATGTATACGCTTTTACAACAAACTTCCCATTGATATTAGAAATTTACCCATTAAACGATTTAAAGGCTGTATTAAAACCAAACTTTGTAAAAAAGGGTACTACAAAATTGCGGATTATTTAGAAGACAAAAAAGCATGGAATTGAGCTGCTCGCTCTGCTAAAACCTTAGAACTTGACATTTTAATTATTATCTAAAATCATTACAATATACCAGTTTTATAAACCTACAAATTGACATTGTTAAATATTTTGTACAAAATGACATTATTACTTTGTAAAGTATTATTTTATTTTAATTATTGTGAATGTGAGGACTATGTGGATCATATTTATTATCTCTTTTCTCTCTTTCTTTAGTTTTAATCTGGCAGTTTGAGTACTTTTAGCGGCCTACCCAAATGTCCTTTCTTTGGTATTGTTCGTCGAGTCGTTGAGCTCCTTAAGCTCTGAGTTGAGCTCCTCGGTTACTGACAAATGCTTGCACTGACTGGACAGGTCCACTCAAATCTGTGTGGTTCTTTCCTCAAAAGACCATTTCAGACTCTAATCTACATGGTCCTCATATGGCCTGACCAAGATTATGTCTGGACCTTAAAAGAGACTGCGACCTCTGAGTTTGTTTCGGCCTTTCTTCTCAGAGTAGTCAGATAGGAAACGCCGACCTCATCGAGCTTATTTTTTTTTTTTTAAATATGACGTGTAAAAGTGATTCTGATATCCTATTTACAGAATAAACAATTTCATTTCATTTCATTTCATTTCATTTCAAGGCGGATTTACATTACGAAACTAGTTGCAAAAACGTAGGTATTCATTGATCGTTTCACGAGTACATTAAGTAAGTAGGTAAGTAATTATTTATTTACATGTGAAACTACTTTTAAAATATTTTATTAAGTACTAAACCGGCTTTAGTAGTTAATGCATGCTGCGTAGCAGTACTGTGGGTATGCTTTGTTTTCACTGATACGTCGTCGTTTAGTACAATCAAAAGCCTACCTACTGCAGTTATAGTTTTCATCATCGGCGCAGAAACAAGAAAAATTATTCAACATCTTAAGATATACCTGCTTTCTGGTATAGAGCAATGGCTTGTTCAATCTGCCCAGCGTTCTCGAGTATGGACGCGGCATGCAGCGCGTGTGTGGCTGACGCGGAGCCGGCGCGCCACACTAAGTTCCAAGAACTCGCCTCCGCGGCGACTCGGATAGCTGACGTTACTGCTCCGCATTTTATATACATCTGGGGATTATAAGAAAAAAAAACTCAATAGAAACCTCCACATAAACCTTTGGGTTTTTATAGCACAGTAAGCAATTTTGTTTCTATTGAAGATGTTGGACTTGGACATAACTGACATTGATGAAGAAAAACAACGTGAGGAATCCTGGACTTATAAATCAATATTTTTATAATTTTACGAATTTAGCAAGTGTGGTAATCAATACTCATGCCTTCTCTATTTGGGAAGAGGCCGTTGCCCTGCAGTGGTATACTGATAGGCTGGTATTATTATTATAATGGAAGTTTTTTATTTACCTTTACCGCACTTTCAGTCTTATCTGGCTGCATTTCGAAATAACGCGCCATTTGATACAGCGACGAGCGGTTCTTCTGACAGACTTTTTCAGCTTCGTCTATTCTATCCATATGACACAAAAGTCTCGTCTGCTCGCCGAAATCGTTAGCCCGTGCGTACGCCTCTAATGCACTATCTAGGTCTCCAATACTTTCTAAGTAGTGTCCCCACCACGTAGTTAGACTGGGATCACTCGAATTAGCCACGTACTGTGCCAGTACAGGAGCCTGACCCTGTGCCACAAGCATTCTAGGTACATGTGGAACTAATGTACCTGCACTTTCAAATAACTTCAAGGCAGCACTTGTTTCTCCATTTGACCACAATACTTTAGCTAACTTATGCTGTGCGCTCTTTATTAGCAGAATATTTTCTCCTTCGTGACTCCCGTTAGTAATTTCGTTCAGTCCGCCTTCCTTAGCTGATATCAATCGTGTGATCAAATCTGGTCTTTGTGCCTCTTTGAATAAGTTTTCAGCTTCTTCGATCATACCGAGATTGACAGCTAACACTGCCACCTTACAAGTGTCGTCCATAGTATTGTCGCTCATCACCTTGCGCATCATCAAGGCACCTTTGATGTTGCCCATTTTGCCTAAGCACACAGCGCCAACATCGGGCCGCTTTCGGGCGACACAAACCTTCGCTAAGCTGTCCCAAATAACCGAGTTTTTGCCACCCGACAATGTAGTTCCGACAACAACTGCCTTTTCCAAATAGCCAGTTGTCATGTAGTACAGAAAGTCCAATACTTGTCTCACATTAGCAGCGTCATGTTCACCAGTGTCTTCAAACTCATGTATCAATATCTTTTTAATGTTCTGCTGTGATAAAATAACAACATACGGCGTATGCAAAGAACATAACATAAAGTCAGTCATATAGTAATCTTCAGAACCTGAACACCAATTTTTATATTCGTAGAGGCTGCCTTCGTGACAGAGGAATAGATGAACGCGATCCAGATCTGCTGATCTCATATGCACTGCAACAATTCTTGGGTCATTACAGTCCCATATTATAGCTATCGGAACACTTTGATATGGAGGAGTCGCGTTTTCAGAGATGAGAGTATTTGTGATGACGTCATTAGCTACGTCCCAGAGATATAGCCTGGGGTCCGGTGCTAAGCCAGCATTAGCAATACTAAGCGATATATAACGACCAGTGCAATTCACTGACGCTCTCATGACTTCACCAAAGTCTTCAATCATTTGATAACAATTTTTTGGAGGATATGGCATTCTTAGACCTTTCTTTGTGATTTCAGCTAATTTGAGTGTACCATCCATTGTTGCAATGACAATGAACTTGCTCGTATTTGTGACGCCGATGGGCTCTCCTTCGCCTTCAGTACTTGGCAGGATTCCAAGACTAGTACCAGATATAGAGTAGCACTCTATGTGAGGATTAACCACACCAACTAGAACATCATTATAAATGATAAGAACATCTGTCTTCCATGGGAAGCTCCGTATGAGTGAAAATTTTGTATCATTGTCTTTGCTGCACATCCAAATCTGGAAATTAAGTTCAGAATAAAATTATGAAATATCATATTTAAAAAAGTAGTTTGATCTGAATGATGTAATACATACCTGAACTTCTTTACCATCACCTAAAGCAATATACTGATCTTTGAATGCAAAAGCTCTGATGGTAATTGAGGTATTGATCATTGATGTTACATTGCTTTTGTTTGTAAGAGCAACCTCATTTGCAGATTTTTGCACCATATGTATATTAGATGAATATCCCCAACACACTGGCTGTTCACGTAGAACAAATGCACTTGTTATGCAGTTGACCTGTAGCAGTGGATTCATCAGTCCCTCAGATCCCCAGCTGACTTCTTTAACCGTACCTTTGACAGAAGTGCTACTTATAAGTTTCCAATTATTCCTGTGGTCTCGTCTCCAAAGATACAGATTTCCTTGTGAAGTTCCACAACAAAGAGTATCACTCAAATTGCTGTAACTAATGCTTGAGAATATGTCTCCTGCAACTATCTCTTCTTTCTCATTTGGCAACACATCATTATCACCAGTATCACTGTCCCAAACCCTGATCAAATTATCTCCTGTTATGACAGCTACATAAAAGTTGCCTGCAAGGACTATACACTGACCATTTCTTGCAGCCATTCTGACATGAGTGTCTGTCATCAAGGAACCATCATCAGACATAATAAATCTAGTTAAACTAAGAGCTCCACCGGACTCCCAGGCAACTAGAAGATAGATATTGCTTACTATACCCATGAATATAATGTTTCCAGGAGCATTTAGCACCTCAGAACATGCCCCATTATGGTCTATGTATAGTATGACTCCATTATCCTGAGCTGCATAGCATGAATGGTTGTCTGGTTGAGCACCCTCCCTCATTCTTGCCGTGGTCCTTGGCCGCCAAGCAGCCAGGGCATCCAAGGCATTCTCATCTCCAGCAACTGCTGCACGGGCTAGTCCTCTGATGGATGTTTCAGAGCTTGGTAGAGGTGTGCAGAAGGTAATGTGGGTGATAACATCACCAAGCTGGTGGTGAAATGAAGTAAGTGGAGCACCCGCACTAGACTGCCAACCAGACAAAGAACCTGCAGCATCTGAAGCTAAGAGTCTGCCCCCTCCCAAGCTGAAGGCTACAGTCGTCAAAGCAGCATTATGGGGTGCCTCCAAGCGAGCCCAAGAGTATTCCAACCAAATGTAAAGCTCCCCACCATCCCAGCCCACAACTAGTAGTCGTCTTATAGGATGCCATGCAAGAGCAGTCACTTGATTTGACAACAAAATGGGCCAGTCACATCCTTCTAAAGGAAAGCCCTGAAATAAAATAAGATTTAGTAAGAGTTTACCTAATTATTAGGACGATAGGAAAAAAAAAAAATATTATTATTCTTAGGTATAACTTACGTTATCTTGAAATATAGTGACAAATCCCCCTTTTTCCTGATTATAGGATCCTACAGCCAGAAGAGGTAGAGAAGGGTGCCATGTACCAACCGTGGACACAACATTGCCATCAGTAAAACTAAGTTTTGTATCAATATACAAAGTCATTGCTGAGGAGGCGCAGAAGTTTGATTGGTTTTTACGGTTTTTATTACTTATTTATTTGTCAATGGAGCAATGAGTTTTTTATTCAACAACGTCTGTCAAATATTCCCATTTTACTCAGAACATTGTTTATGTTACATTTTTATTTATAAAGCAGCAGAACAGACAACACATCACATTGTTGATATTTTTTACGTCAACGTTGCCATGGGGATGGTCCGTCCGAAGCCGCATTCCAGCGTTGCCAATGCCTATTTTCCAGATTCCCGAAAATCATTGGTGAAAATCCCCGAATTTGGAGAGGCCAAAATCCTGATTCCCCACAAACCCCATTATTATTTCATAAAATAAACTCCTTTAAATACAAAAAAATGATTTTTTTATATACTTGTACACATATTTTCTGATCAAGTCTGTAAGCTTTTAAAATTAAGTAAATACGTCTCTATATTGTGTCTTTAAATAAAAGAAAATACACAAAAATAACACCAATATTTATTCATTTATATTCCCAACTATAAAAAATCAAATACCTATAAACCATAATAATAGGATAAAAAATATTCCTTGTCACGTGGTTACATTACAGCAGAGTTTTCCCCCGAAGATTTATTGAAATTGATGTAATGTTGCCATAAAAAATATAAAACTGGAATTTACTGGATGATCCATAGTACGTAGTAGAATGATGTTTGTAATGTAATATTGGTTTGACTTGATACAATTTTAAAAACCCCACAAAATCCCCGCATGGTGCATCTCCCCAAAAAATCACCAATTGTTTTGAGATTCCCCGCAGTTTGGGGAAATCCCCACAAATTGGCAACGTTGCCGCATTCCGAATTATGCCATAGTCGCTCACAGCGCTTTCCGTTTCTATTTAGACGAATAGATAGATATTACGAATATGACAGCGGAGGGCTGTTAATAATTCGGAACGCTCGTGAACGCGCCACAGCCCGCAGAGCTCATCAGATCACAGACAGTCTCTTCTCTTCTTCCCCCGTCCCTCTTGATTAATGTTCTATGTCTGAGTCTGAGTCTCAGGCAGTCACAGTCCTCGCTCAACGTCAAAACTTATAACAACGTACCTTGCGTATACTTAATGACGTAGCAGACAGCATAGATCTTTTTACTTGTTCTCTGGGTGAGTTCACGAAAATCACTATGTTCAGAATATGTTATGAATATGATAAATAATAAAACTGTAATTGTAGCCACACTATTGAATTAGGACAATCCTGTAATGATAGTGATGATGAGTTGCTAAATAAATAAATAAATAAATAAACAAATCCCAAACCTTGCACAAGATGCTTGGATTGGAGCCGCGACCGCGGTTTTAAAGTTCGCGACCTTACTCGGCTCGCCGTCGGTGACACTTGAAGCTTGCACAACATTTTATTGTCAAATCGGCTCCCGGCTCGCGGCGATGACAGACGGGCGAGTAAGCTAGCCGAGTCATATGTACGCGTACGCGTACTTGCTTGCACGAGATGCACGTCTATCACCCCTTTCATGAAATCGGATTCACACGCTTGGTAGGTACTTACCACAACCTCTACAAACAGGCATATTGTGGTTGCATGCATTGTACCACAAGTTTGGTTTGTACACTTAGGCCGGGCGCGCACTAGGCAGCCAGGCTGCGGCAGCCAGTAAAACATATGACGTTGTATAGCTGCCTGGTGCGCGGGCTCCTATACAACGTCATATGTTTTACTGGCTGCCGCAGCCTGGCTGCCTAGTGCGCGCCCGGCCTTAGACCATAGTAAATGGTCAAAGTTTGTGCCCAGAATCAACACTCGATCAGAACAGTGAATCGGCAGCAAGCCTATTTGTGCATATTATAGTGGAAGACTAAGCCTGTCTGAGGCAGAACGGCTAAACTAAATGAGGCCCAATGCCTCGATAAGCAGAAAAGTTTTAAAAGAAGGAAAATGTAGGATGCAATATTTTATAAGTACCTATCTGAAGAACATAGCATACTAGATCACACATGAGATCGATTTTTGCACCTCAGCTCGGATAGGTTTGAGCCAACCTGTTCCAAAAGTAGATTTGATGCAAGTGTAGACAAACCTGTTCAAGTGTTCAGGTTTAACTCTTACACAATCACTCACTAAAGGGAATAATAAAATAACACATTCATCGGACAACTTTTCCCAAATTCCGAATCATTATGGGGCTATAACTTTATGGTTTTCAGTCTATAATAGAGTAGAGCCGCAATTGACGTTTTTAATCTGCCGGCATTTTTGGACCAAATGTCAACAAGGAGATACAACGGTGTAGTGTTTTGAGTGTTTTACAATTACATTAGTTTCTTTTGGTTTTGTTTGGAAGAAATCTACAAATATGTGGTATTTAACATCCGAAAATGATGATCGAGTTATTTATATCATATCTTCAGCTAATCAAATAATAATAGGAAGAAGTGTTGATAACCAAGTGTGCAACTTCGCTATCCCTGATGACCCTTCTATAAGTAGGAAGCATGCAACGTTGGCTGTAACAGATAATTGTTTGTTTTTGCAAGACTTGGGCTCTAGATACGGAACTTCCATCAATACCGACAAAGCTGAAGTTAATACAAACATTAAATTGAATGAGAATGATGTTGTTAAGTTTGGCAAAATGAATAGTGTATGGAAAGTCAATGTTATTAATCTTATAACGTGTACATCGACTTTGAAAGGAGAAAATCTTCAGAATTTGAAATTGACCATATCCAAAATTGATGGAGTGTTGAAAGGTGATTGGGATGACACCTGTAATTATCTGACTATGCCAGCAATTACCTTAACAATCAAAGTTGTGTTAGCTTTGGTGCAAGGGTCAAATATTGTCACAGTAGAGTTTTGGAACAAATGTCTTGAAAGTGTTACCAATCTCACAGCATTACCAGATCCACATGAATTCTTACCTCAAGTTGTGGAATCTACACTTAACAGAGAAGTTGTGTCATTCCTGCCAGATTCACACCGTGAAGCATTATTTCAAGAAAAGAAGTTTGTTTTTTTCTCAAGAAGACAATATGAGATGTACAAACCAGTTTTGATTAAAAGTGGTGCTTCTCCTATGCTCCTAAGTGAGTGTAGGATGACTATTTCAATGCTTTGTGCCCAAGATGTAATTGTGATACAGTATATTATGACAGGTGCCAGTCAAGAATCGCAATCTCAAAAGAAAACAATCAATGATATTGTTAATCAATTAAAAAATAAAGGTAAACGAGTTGTAGCTGATGCGGAGATTGGTCTTGCAATATTGTACTGCTCAATGGATAAGTATTGCAATCCTAACTTTAGTTTCACATCTGAAGTGGTTAAACAAACCTCAGCACCAGTCAAGGTTGCCAAGGTGTTAGCTCAGGAATCTCAGGAACCTGTGTCTCAACAGAAAAGGGAAAATGTCAATATAAATGAAAGTGTGACATCTCAAGAAAACGATGACAGGCTTTCTAATAAAAGGAAATTAAGTGAATTTACTAGTGAAGCACAAGTAAATCCTAATAAAAAAATTGCCACAACTTGTATTGCTGTTAATGTAAAAAGTGAGAGTTCCAAAAGGAAAATTTCAGGAAATGATGATAAGTCATTGAATCCAGCCAAGAAAGTAGCAATTGATAAAGAGAATAGCAGTGATATGCCATTAAATTCATCTGAACAGGTAGAACATGAGAATAGTAATGATATGTTTAATTTTGTGAAAACAGTTGCTACTAACAGTGGAATTGAAAGTAAAGCTAAGAAACTTAATTTGTCAAGGCCACAGAAAAGAAAATTAAATGATACTAATGATGATGAAGACTTGTTTAATTTTGTTCAAAATAAGGTTCAGACTAATGATGATGTTATGACTAACACTAATACATCTAAACAAAACCTTTTCAATATAAATAAAAAGAAAAACCATGAAACAGGTGAAGTATCACATGTCCAGAAAACCGAAGGACTTTCAGCTGATGAAATATCTGCGATGAGGGGATCAAAATTGAAAGAGCTAATGGAACGTAATTCTAATACTTTGTATACAGTCAAGAAAGAAAAATCTGAGGAATTGGAAGAGCAAATGAACAAACTTGATTTATGCACTACTATTGTTAAAACTTGTAATAATTTGATTGTCAAAAGAGAGCCACTTATTGTGACTGAAAATAGCTTTGCTAAAAATGCCTCTCATAAGAACTTCAAGACATTTAAGAAGGTATGGCCATTAAAGAGGCAAGTCACCATAATTCAGGCATCTCAAATAAGCTTTGGTGATAATACAGCCGCTTAGTTAAGGAATTAAAAATACTTATTATTAATTATGATTTATTCAATTAGGTAAGATGTTATTTTTTACAAACATGTAAAGAATTAAGATAATAAAGATTTTCAACTAATTATCATTTGCTTCTGATTCATCTGATTCTTGTTCCTGGTCTTCATCAATTTCTTCCATTATCACCTTTTCTTTGTCACTGTTGAATACGAGGATTTATAAACATTTAAGATTATTGATGAGAAGTTTACATAGAGTCAATCATTATCAAAAGTTACAGTGATAAACTGATAATAGTTAAATTGGGTTCCTCTGAAATGAAAAGCATCAAAGTTGCAATGATCGAAAGTAAATTACCTGGCTTTTGGAACTGATTTCATCCTCTTCAGTTTCACAGTACCATCAGGAGCAACCCTGACAGTCTTGCCAGGGATTGTTGACAATTCATCTTCCAGCACAGTGTAGTGCTTAGGTCTCTTCTGGGTTAGTTTTGGTGGTTTAATTGTACTTGATGGTCCTAAAATGTTCAAATATTAATTATTTTGGTTGAACTTTATTCTAAAGTTACACTAATAGAGGTGGTACTTACGCAGTGTTAGATATAATGGCAATGACATAGACAATGGCAATTTCAGAGAGATAGACCTAATGTTTGCTTCTCCTCCAGGAAACTTTGTTTTGAGTTGCTCAACCAGCGCCATAATGTTAGCTTTCAGCTTCTCCTGAGGCATGGCAGTATGTCCTATAGTGATAGTTGAAGTTTCTCCTTCACTAAGACGTAAAATAGCAGTGCGTAAACCCATTTCAATACTTTTCTTTAAGTTTTTGTCTTCATTTATTCTAACTGGGATCAGCATATTGTGTTTTTTGAAGAACATCTTCCCTAACAAATGTGATACATGGTTCAGTACTCTAGTGTCCACCATTATGAAGTCATGCTGAGTCAAGAGTCTGCGTTTTAATTCAAACTGGTCATACTCCACTCTTAGTTGTCTTACTGGAAGTACTGTTTTAACCTGAAACAAGAATATGTTCATTCATACATACATACATAAACTCACACTTTCTTCCCAAGGGGGTAGGCAGAAACTACTGAGAGCCACCTGCTACAATCCTGACATGTGTTGTGTCCAGTAATTATTAAAAAATAACACATTAAACACCATGATACGTAATGTTTTTTGATACTGACCCCAGTAACACCCTCTTTTCTCAAAATTTCTTCCCAGCGATCAATAGTTGGCTCATGGTCATGTTTTCTTCCCTTCTTTATATCTGGTGTTACTAAGCAAACTTCTCCTGTCGAAGCAACAGTGCTGTGTGGCAGCAATCTAGAAATATTAATTATTATGATTAAATAATGCAACATACCAATATCACGCCTAAACTTAATTCAATTAAATCTAAGTTTACTTACAGTTTTATATTTCCTCTTGTGTTTTGAATTTTAATACAATGGATTTCTGCAAATATCGGCTTTTCATCGTCGAAAATTGCGTTCTTCTGCTTATCATGGGCCACAACTACGTTAAGTAACGCACTCAAGCAAGAATGAACGAGGTCCTCTGTAATACTCTCTGAAGGCATTACATATTTCAGTTTCTTCTTCGGTGCAGCCTCTGTTTTTATTTCCCCAGAAATTTGTTTCACGATTTTTGTCTTTTTTGCAGGTGGTGGATTAACCTGGGGGTTTTGGGGTTTGGTTTTTTTATTGAGCTTTTCAACTTTGGCGGATTTTTTATTTTTCGCCTTCAGTGGCAACTTAGGTTTTACAGCTACCATTTTAAATAATTTATACCGACTAACAAATCAAATTAATTTAGACTATTTTCACTGTTTATGTCTGTAACAACAACAAAATAACCTCTAATCCTCAAAGAAATTCACACATGACAATTCATAACCTCACTCTGCACATGCGTCAAATTGACATTGGCATAACTTTTTTCATTCGGAAATCCAATTTATTAGGGTTACCATACATGATCAATAGTTAAATCGTGATTACACGATCGCGATGTTTTTTTATAAAGATTTGTCACATTTGCGTTCGCACTGTTGGTCTGTTGTTTGTTTATATCAAATTATGTCTCGCAACTTGTCTATTGCTTGATGTTTACCGTGCGTTTGCACTGGCGAAACATTACAACAACACACATTTAAATCTCTAGTTCCTTTCAAAAATTGTATGGAACATTGACAGAAGATAGAGATTCCAACATTTTTTGTCGTGAATGTTTCGCCAGTGCAAACGGACGGTTAGTGTTATCGGAGTATGGCGGTAAATCGAAACAGAGTGGTCCAAAGTAGATACCATGAAATATAAAGAGCTTTGGCAAGGCTTTCCATGTTTGTGGAATACAATATGTGTACCTATTCCGCTATGGCGGGAAACATCGAAACATGTAGTGGACAACATGTTGCAAGATTCATAAAGAAACATTTTTTTAATGAAATTGGTTTGTAAAACGCGTCAACAAGTTACGTGATAGAAAACAGAGATTTCAATTTTTTTTGGTCAATTTTTCGCTTGGTCGAACGCACATTAGGTGGTACGTAAGTACTCCTGGAGAATTGAATTTTGAGACTGAACTTGAAACTGAAACCTGAATTTTGGGTAGGTACGTACTTAGTAGTACTTAACAACAATGTTGATCATTATTTGTACAATATTTCATTGCGAAAATTAATTATTCTGTAGCGGAGTCAATTATCTGAATGTAAGTGAACGTTTCCTGGCTTACCGCCAGACTTCGCAGTGGTTAAAGGGCGTGTGTTCATTAGCGAGTGCATTGCTAGATACCACGCAATAAGCGCCTGTATATCTGAATTTTTGATAATGAATGAAAAAGAACTTGCGTTGTTTGTTTATTGTTAGATGGAAATTATCGTAGTAAGAGTCGCTATTGGTCCTCGGCTCAAACCTACTTAGGGCGTACTTACACTTTTGACTCGGAAACAGAGACAACGAAAACACTGAAAAAAAAAAAATTGGCCTTGTTGATTCTACCGGAATCCCTTCGCTAGAATTAAAGTAACATGTCTGTAAAACTGGGTAGCTAACTACTTTCTACCTTCTATTCAAATGGATACCTACCAAATACCTTATTAAAAAATTACAGCCCTGTGACAGACAGCAGGTGTAGGCTTTAGTATTGTAGTCTAGTAGATAATGGATGGATCGATGGATGGAGTAAGTAATGATCCCAGAACATGATGGATATTGGATCCCAGGTCCACTATCCATCATGATCCTATTTATACTGATTATAGCAAGGCGTTCGATAGGATCAATCATGACCATCTGTATAAGTCTCCCCTAAATTACGGATTTAGGGGAGATCTATACTGATGGTTTTCTTCTTATGTGCAAAATAGGACACAAGCAGTGGTTCTCAGTGGCTTTATATCCTCCTGGTCAACCATCCCCTCTGGGCTCCTACAGGGGCCGATATTAATTCTACTTTTCATTAATTATATCGTCGAGTTTTTCAAACATTCTAAATACCGAATGTTTGCAGATGACATGAAAATGTATACATCAGTTAAAAGTTTAAGTGACGCTAGACTTTCGCAGGCGAACATAATCTAGATAAAGTAAGGTATTGTAGAAGAATAAATTAGATTTTAACATTGAAATGCGTAGTTAACACCTTCACCCGGAAGAACCCATCAGTTATATTTAACTACTCAATTGCAAATCAGTCTTATCTCGAACTCATGTCACCAGAGATCTTGGTACCTAATCTGGAATTCTTCTGTGTCATGTTGACCATATCGCCAAAAAAACATCCAAAGCCCTGGGATTCATTATCCGTAATGCCAGTTCTTTAAATAATATGAAACCATTGAAAATTTTGTACTGTGCTTATGTCCGCAGTCTTCTCGATTATGGTACCTAGTCAAAACTAGTGCATTTAGACAGATTGGAACGAATACAAAGGAAATTTAAAATCCCTTAGGTATGTGCTCGATTCCACTTACTTTCACTTGTAACTCAGAGAAATATTGGACTTACGGTCCCTTGTGAAAATAGCACAATCAAGGGTTAAATGTCCTGAAATTCTTTCTGAGTCGTCTCTGAATGTTCCCGACATTCTCGTTTGAGAAATCTTCTCATTCTCCTTACGCTCGCACACAGTTAACCGTAGCAATTCTTATATGATTAAGTATTTAACCAAATTTTAAACAACATAATATTGTTTTTGATGCAGCATAATAGCGTTTGCGCAAGCATTTTTGCTTAAGCAGGTACTTAATTTAATTGTTAATTTAATGTTATACTTAGTTTGTGTTATGGTTAATGAATAGTTAATCAATTTGAACATTTGTACAACAATACTCAATTGTTAACTGTGGAGGATTTTATATGACTTGTCGTTAATTACCGCACTATTAGGTACGTATTGATAGCTGTAGGTAAGCCATCCAAACAATAAAATTTAATTTAATTTAAAAAATAGGAGATCCCATAGCCTGCTCCTTTATTTGAAATGGGTTAAAAAGCTACGATGAAATGCCAAAGTTTTTTTGCTCATCTTCCTAAAACCGTAAACTTCGACCGTTGAACTTGAGTCACCTAATCGACCGCTATGAACAATCGTGTGGGAATTTCGCCTATCAACATTTATCGGGCACATTCCGAACTCAACTTTAGAATTCAAACAGGAATCTAGAAGCATTCTAACTTAGGTATTTGAAATTGTCTCTGAGCTTTACATTGTGAATCTCGGGATCGAATAGGCCTGCATCATCGCTTACCGTGGGTGTTATGAAAGGTCACCAAAGGGCGCTAAAGGATGTAATTGCGAATTGCGAGGAGGGTGAGAGGCAATATCCATCTGTGAGCGAATGTATTCATGTCATCTACAAACAACATTTTCTTTTTCAGGCAATGTAATTTAGGGGTGTTGCTGAGGTACCCATTCAATAGTCAATAGTAGCGAAGTCAATAGTAGATAGCTCTAAATGTTTATTTTATCTTATACTTAGCTAGTTATTTTTGGGTATCGGCAATGATAAAAGCAAATACTAATTTACCTACCTACTTATCATCTATGTTCTACGTCTACCT
This sequence comes from Lithophane ornitopus, assembly GCA_948473465.1. NCBI lineage: Eukaryota > Metazoa > Arthropoda > Insecta > Lepidoptera > Noctuidae > Lithophane > Lithophane ornitopus. The sequence continues at coordinate 9,704,932 of OX419622.1, read as the reverse complement.
ACGCCACCAGCGTCAGGTTTACAAGAATTAGTTACTTACTCTTTTTATTGTAAGAAGGTTTGTTTTGCTGCCCCTGTTTGGTAAAGAGGCCACCTTTCATCCCTTCGAGTTGTAATTTGGGGATAATTTTTAGCACACAAAATAAACTCTTGTCGTAGTACGGTTTGTCGAAGTTCAGTTTGGTAGTCATTCTATAAACAAAGCTTTTACAACACTCGCAACAAAATAAATAACTTGACGAAGCTTTGTAAAATTGTGTTTCACCGTACAATTAAAGAGGTGCGATATTGCTTTCAGTTCCTGGCAAACATCCAGAACATAACACCTGTGGTAAAGGAAATACATTTGTGGTCTAATCTTTCGCTGTATTTGCTAGGAATGAGCAAATGTTTTACATTTTAATGAGATAAAGAGCCTATTGCTCTTAAAGCGCCAGAATTTCAAAAAGAGCAACCGCTGCTCGCATCTGGGGACGACGATGTACGATTTTAATAAAAGGCGTAGATACCTATTTAGGTCAAAATGCTTATCCTCTGAATGTTAGCTAGGGCTAAGGACTGCTGACAATCGAACTTGAATCCTTTATGTCAATTAAAAAAACGTGAAACGTGACAGCTGGTCTTTATCCCGTGCGACTAGTTAGAGTAGAGTCAATTGCAGGAAATGCTTCATTACCGTAAGCGACCGCCTGTTAGTAATTATGCAGAATGGCTGCCCTAAAAAGTTACGGTCTAACACCTAACTGCTATCTGCGGGTTACCCGTCTATCGTTAGGATCATTAGCAACTTTGTACGTAGGAAAAGAGAGGTTAAAGGAATAAATAGAAAACCAAAAAGCATCGTATTACGCATATGTAACAAAAAGGACTCGTTAGTCATTATCAGTATCAGTTTCATTTCATTTCATCGCGGTAGGTTACCACCTACCAATTCTCACAGAAATAACAGAACTCTGTAAACCATAATTTTATAAGTAAGTAGGTACCTAGGTTTGAATTTATGAATCATACCTATATTGAAAAGCCGATGACCGCGTAAAGTTTGATTACGAAGGACTGTTTTTTTATGAATATCTTATACAAATAAAACCCTCACTAATGCTTGAACTATCTGTAGGCCAAAAAAATATTTCTCTCCGTAAGGGAATTGAATCCGAGATCCGCAATCCCGGGTCAGCCGACGCTGACGAGGCTGCGTTGGGATTTAAGGTTCTCTTACATGTCATCACCATAATGATTCCATGGGTGGAATGTTCAAGTAAAGATGCCTCCTTTTTAACCGACTTCCAAAAAGGAGAAGGTTGTGTTCGTAGCGTATGTTTTTTATAAATGTATGTCCATCGATTTCTCTTTCGATTGAGGACCGATTAAAAAATAACTTTTTTTTAGAATGGGACATAAAAACAAAAATTTTCGGTGTGATAATGCTCTCGACTTATTTATTTATTTATATATAACAGCTTAAACTATCCTTACAGGGATCACCCTAATGCGACAGCTAAGAACTTATAACTAAATTACATTATAAGTATACTTACAACTACATAAATTAGAATAAAGAAAAAATTAAAACTAACAACATTATTACAAAAGAAATTAAGTATTATTTTGCTTGTAGCATAATATAAATAGTAATACCCTTGCGAATTCACTAAAACAACATGTAAACACATCAATCTGGGTTTGAAGGTCGTTGATGGTACGGATAGCTCTGGTAAGGGGTGCCTTGGCAAGCAGGTTAGTTCTGGCTGTAGGTACCAGTAGCAGTGGCGGGCTGCGCCGCCTCCACACGTAGCGGTCCGGCACACACAGAGTCAAGCGCTGCAATACTCCCGGGTGGCTCTCTACTCCACGAAGCACCTTCACCAAGTAGGCGACCAGCGTAAACTCCCGTCGGACATACAGCTGATTATAGCCAACCATGCCCAGGACAAACAGAGTGGGATACATCAGTGGGTAAAACGGATATACCCCATATAATTTCCTGTACAAATGGCGCGTAAATTTGTTCTGAACACGCTCCAACATTACAGAGTACTTAGCTTCATGTGGTGCCCATATGACTGCACTATGTTCCAGATGACTCCTGACTAGTGCATCATACAGGACCCTAACTGCTGTGATGTTTGTGAAGCTTTGTGTCTGTCTCAGAACAAATCCTAAGTTTCTGTACGCCTTCTTACACTCCACTTGGTTCCATATAAATTGTATTTACTTTGCTTGGGTAGTTTTTGAGTTAGCTTTAATAATACGTGTTTTTCCACTCGTGGATGATAATAGTTATTTATTATGCAAGGCTGCAAAGTTGTTTTTTCGCGCGAGTACCTTGCGAAGGTTTCAAAGGTACGAGACCCAGAAAAACTTTGCTGCCGAGCGAAACACACAACTTTTCACCTCACTACAGCGAGGAAAATGCTAGGTGTCTCCATGCATTGAACAAAAATATTATACCTAAGCTTTTATGTACTTTTCGCGCATTTTTTTCGGAAGAAAGCTCAATTCGGCATTATGTACCGCTTGCACTAACTCTGCGCTGCTAAACAAACCCAAATGGTGGAAAGTGAATTGAATATACAGAAGAAAATCATATAAAGTTTTTATGTGAAAACTTCTTTAGGCACGTTGAGCGATTTTTTTCGTGCTGGCCAGTGCGATTATTCTAAAAATGAGGTTGGCGCTCTGACATAAAATAAGTATTGATGCATTATCAGTCGACCCGGCGGTATAGAAAATTGTTGAATAGAAAGGTTCGAATTTTAAAAACTCTTTCTACGATAGCGGGGAAAATGCTCTTTTCCACGCAGATTTCGAATGACAAACAGAATCTTTCCGAGCTTGTGAGGTGAAAAATAATATGATGATATGATAAGTTCCTGTCACTGTTATTTACCTAGCAGGTAGGTCGTGGTATTACTGGTATTCGAATTTGTGTGGGGTAGGTAGTACCTACCACAACTAAAAAGTGAAAAATAAAAACTTTTTAAATAAAAAAACTACCGTCTTCCAAAAAAAAACACTACAAATTGAAAAATAACTGGAATAGAAAGTTTTTTTTATATTGGAGGTTATGTTTTTTATATGGGTCATTATAAAGACCAAGGAAGCTAACTTTAATCTTACCAGAAGTAAGACTAGAGGTAGCTAAAATGTCAGCTGTAATATCCGCGATCTGAGTTGCGACCAACGTCGAGATCGAGCATTATGCATGTAGTGCATTGTACCTATCCTATCGGTGTAACATGAATAGTTGATACCCTATTAGCAATTTAGAATGTATGACAGGGCCGTAGCCAGGAATTCAATTCGGGCTACGGACACCATTTTTTGAAAAAAAAAAAGAAAAATTTCTGATTTCAGAGACGGTAAATTAAAGGTACAGTAAAAAAAAAAAAAAAATTTTTAGTTATTTTTAAAACGGCATTGTCATTTTTTGCGGAAAATCATTAAAAATAAAATATTTTACGATTTTAGACATTCTAAGTCAGAATTCGAATTGGTGAAGACCTTAGTTATTATCAATTTTAATAACGTCCTGTTTCTCTTTTCCCGCCACTTTGCAATCATGACCAAAAAACAGCGACATCTTTAACATTTTAGGCCACCTTAGCATATTAGGGCCGCTATGGAGAATATTATTATATATGCAAGAGCGAGCGAAGCGAGCTCGAAATTTTTAGCATCCCGCTTCAAATAAGTTAGGTTATTTTTTCTCTTTGACCGTTCATACAGATATAGAACTATAAGTTTTTCGACGTGAAGCGAGCTCGAAATTTTTTCATTCAATACAAAGTTAGAGTACATAAAAATACGGTATGTAAGTGTAGGTTCTCTTACTGCTTTTGTAGATTATAAAGTCCGTATAAGCGAAATATGTAGATCACAATCTGTATTAGAGTACGGAGGTAAGGTCGATCTTTGGATTGAGATTCTAGTTTCTCACATTTCGGGGGGGGTTTGAACCCCCAAAACCCCCCCCTGCCTACGGCCCTGTATGATGATGATAACCTTAGTATGTTTGAAGGTAAAGTTCAGGGTACAGTAAAACACAAATATTAGTTAGTAGGTATACATTTTATAGATTTTTTAAATACGAATTATGCAATAAAGTACGTATGTACGTCTAGGTTATAGGTAGATATATCATATCATACAGTCCTCGTAGTTCCGCCTACGTTGGAAAAGCTTAGTTTTCCCGATTGAATGTCCTACATACGCTAGTTTTGTCCGTACGTTGGTTTGGTACCATATACCCTAGAAATTGGTACCACACACACAAATAGGTACCAGTACATTCAGCAACAAAAGTCGATTACTTAACGCTTTTTATCTAAGTTTTTTATAAATGTTATGCACACTATTTTAAAAATAGAACAGCTGTATAATTATAATACACACCCTCTGAACTATCACATTACTTAAACACTAAAGAACCTAGTGTTCGAATAGTTACTGACCATACCTTAGGTATATTTGTGCTATAGTGATAGTAGATTTCGATGAAACCGAATCTATTTACTTAGCCGTTATTATGAGATTGAGCATTTACAAGGTAAAATAACAATGTTAGGTGCATACACTCGTAGGTACGTAACATGCGTAGTACTCACATGATGACAGCTGCGTCCACTTGATGGAAAAGGCAGGAAGCCTTATAATAGTTTTCGGATGAACGGAGCAAAGTTGGTTTCGCAGGAACATGTAGAAACAATATTGTTTTGTTTCCTTAAATAAAATGCCTCATGATGTCCTGAACAAAATACAAAATCACTTTAATTGAATAAAAAGTCAAAATCCATAAAACCTGTAAAAGCATTTGGTGTCACATTTCTACTTACTATATAATGTATGCTTCGTGCCTAAATAAATAGGTCAAGTACATAAATGATACACATCAGATTTTATATAAAGTTACGCTCGTAAAAGTGTCAGACTTTGTGTAGTCATAGGCAAGGTAACATCTGTTTTATTGAGTCCTTTGGGACGCGATCCTTCGGTAAGAACCCAATGCAATGCGGTTTTTGTCACCTAGTATTTTGAATTATTTAAGTTTAAAGGATTTACGAGAAGAATTAATTAAACCTAAGGCCATGAATTTTATATTTTTTCTAGCTGAATAAATTGTGTTGTCAAGCACCTTGGTTTCTGTATCATGGGCTTGTTACATTTTTACAATATTGATTGTAGAACAAAGGGAAAGTCTAGTAAGAGCATTTTTTTCTCGTAAAAACTGGTGACAAAATATTTCTTTATGGAAATTTTGCGTAGTCAGAGTACCTACCGTGGGCGCTCGCAAAGGGCGGCCCTTCGACTTCATATCCCGGGGCTCTATTTGCTATTACGTAGTTACAGTCTTGTTCGAGCTTACTATTTATTTAAGAACATTTGCGGTACGAATACTTACATAGTAAAAGATTCGTAAATTATGGCGCACCTACCTACATGTTTATGGTTACCTTTTTATTAGTAATGTGTGGCATGCGAGCAGTAAAAATATTTGCAAGTCGAAATTCAATTTTATATTCGGTGGTTTTTAATAAAAATGCGAAATATTATTTTTCCCATTTATATTGGTTTATAAGATTGATGCTGAATGCTTAACATTATGGCTCTCGTAATCACTGCACAGATTGCACATACGGAATTCTGAATGCAATTTATTAATTTAACCTCTGCATTTTTCGAAAAGTTTTTAGTTTTAGTTATTACATGCGAGTTCAACTTTGTCGTTTATAATTTCTAAGTATTCAGCTATAACTGTGGATACCCATATTTCAAGACTATATTTAGGTAGGTACCTATCTCAGTTTGCTTGCCATGCAATGGTCATTTCATAAATAATAGGGTTGTCGAACTAATGTGGCAAGAGCTCAGATAGTTGGTAAAGATAATGTTTCCCTTCATAATACAGATCCTTTTAAAATATTTGTAGATCATACGTAGGTATTTGGGTAGCCAATTAACAGACAGACAAGTATTCTCTACGAAGTGCTTTTGCGGGGAGTGTATGACACATGTATTACGGGAAAATTGCTTTCCTTTTATGTTGGTAATTATGTATTTAGATCATATCATTGAAAATGAAAAACAAAAGTTAGGTATGTTTTTTTTTTGTCTTGTCTGACATTTCTGTCTATTACTCTATTTCAAATTAAGAGATGCTATCATAACTGGTATCCAACTCTAAAAAGGCACAAGAGCAACACATGAGCAGTTGATTAGTCTCAGTAGTCAAGACTCCCGAAGAATTGGAGAGAGCTCGACTTAACAGTACCTAACAGCACCTTCATATATTTTAGAACATGAATAAGAAGTGAATTTATCTCATATCGGTCCAAATCGATCCGTGATACACAGTACCTACCTATTGATACTTTCTTTACGGAAAAGGGATGATTCTTTGCAGTGGCCCTTACCGTTACGGCACGTTACTCTGTAATAATAGGCAGGTAACGAAGAATAACTTTATATTATAAAACACTTACTTGACCATAAATTCTTGAATACACGAAAAGGTTCCACGTACCGCTGCTCCGCCCGTACAATAAATATGAGAAATGTTCCAACTATGAAATAACGTTTGCACGTCTGCCACCTCTTTGTCATTTGTCACGTTGTTTTTACATTTATCAGAATAGAAAGTAACGTATGACATAATCCCAGTTTATTCCCCTGACTCCTTACACAAAGCACGAAAGAAGGTATTTGGCAGGAGATAAAGTAGTGAGATCTGCGCCGTGGCATTTCCCGCGGGTGGGGAAGTCGAGGCCATATTGTTTGACCAATTTGTTCAATATTTCCAGATAAAAGCTTGTCATTAATGGGATCAGATCAAAAGCTGTGTTTTGGAACATTTAAAAAGTAAATGGATGTCCAATAAACATAAAACTTATTTACGATTATTCTACATCCGTTAATTTTTGGGTTCCGTAGCCGAACGGTAGGAGAGAACACTTTGTTATGTATAACTCTGACTGCTGTCTAGTCTCAAATTGTATCGAAAATAAAGGAAGTAAAAATAATATGAATACCGTCGCGCACAAAGCAAGGCGTAATATATTTGAAATTAAATGAAATGAAATTGTTTATTCTGTAAATAGGATATCGGATTCACTTTTACACATCATATTAAAAAAATATTAAAATAAGCTAGATGAGGTCGGCGTTTCCTATCTGACTACTCTGAGAAGAAAGGCCGAAACAAATTTCACTAACCATATCGTGACGGTACTTTACTCTTTCAAATGGAGTGGACGATACCTTTACTGATTTTTATAATGAGCCCTCAGAGCACTGTTAGTCTTCGTGTTATGTTGTTAGTAGCTTGCAAGTTTATAAGCTTTGAGCAAGCTGCTTCGATCAATATACTTAGGTACTATAACTAAGTATTTAGTTCAATTATACATATAGACTTCAACTTATTTAGGTATGCACCTACAGGTTGGTTCTGAATTGTGTCAAGAAGTTTGTTAAATTCATAAATTAGAGGAGAAGTTAACATTAATCCGTTCGGGACCTAATACAGTGGAGCTTCTAGTTAATCTACATGCAGCTTCAGTGTTTAAAACTTTAGCTGCGGAACCCCTATAATGCGCGTTCAATCCGCTCTTATCGGATTTTCGTAGTTGTTCTGGAGCGTGCGATATCGATACATCATCGGTGTGGATATCGACAATTACGCAGTATTTCATGATGCCGTGCCTACTTTATTATCAATTTTACACCATTATCGCCTGCAATTGAATGAACAGTGATAAATTAAGTTACTATGGTTAGTTTATTATCAAGGACACATCAATTTATTTCTTTATTTCAAGGAAGGAAAAGTAGAGCTGGACTCTTGCACTTGCCATATTAGGATTTGGGAAGTGGGAAGGATGGCATGAGTATTTATTATTAAATTATTACAACAGGAAATGAGCCCAACTTGGTAGTAATTTGCTAGGCATCTGTGCGATCACTAAAGTGAGCATAATACAGTAGGCTGAGAATTTTATTTACAGCCGCTTGAAACTACAATTAGAAAAGCAAAAGTGGAAAAGCAAACAATCAACAAGATTGTATCCTATTGCAGATAATGTTACACAAGTGGTAAAAGCGCAATGAGCCAGATGGGGTACCACAGCGACCGGCGAGTGCCCGAGGTATCTTTTACAACTTAATGCGCCATTCCAATCTTTAAACCAGGATTCGCTTCATGCGGCCTGCGGTCGCTTTGCTTTGAGTTTTGAGAAAAACTAATCTTTGATACAATAGCAAACAACGTTGAATTAATACGACGCTTGCAATGTAATTGTAGTTTCAACAAGGATCGAGGGAAATAAGTTTGACTGTAACACTGTAACATTGGACGGAAAATAAACGTAATTGCTTTAATAAAAGCCGAAGTAGTCGATACTTTGTTAGTACGTCGGAGGCAGAGCTGAGCATCCCCGGGGGTGTATGTGCGGGCTTGTGAGCTCTCTGACCGCAAGCCGGGACGCAACGGCGCGCGGCGCGACGTCTCTACGTCTACATTATATTAGAACTGTCCATGTGAAATCTATCAGCTGTTCTCATAGTGAAGTTCAATCTAGAGGTTTCCTCCTAGACTAACGTTACGTGCAGTTTCAGCATAATTTTATTGATATTCCTATTTAGATAGTAAATAATGAATATTATAATTATTTACTTAGCAAATAAAATTAGCAATGACGCTTTTTGAAGTTAACAAAATATATAGACAGTCCGTTGTTGATTATTATTTTGCGTAAGTTATGAATAGCATGCATTTTATTTGACTCATAAGCCCCAAACCCTTAAAACGTAGCGAAATTGTTGAAAAAATAAAACCTAGAAAGATGAACGTTAACAATCGGGCTCTTTCAGAGTAACTACATTGGTTTGTATTGGATAAGGGTGGTGGTTTGATGTAAAATATTCACCGGCAGTCGGCGGACTGTAGTGATTGCCCTCGGGCTGCGCTGTGTCCCGCGCGAGCTCGTCTAAGCACCCGCCTCGAGTTTCACCGTACAAGCGGTTCATAAAAATAACATTTACATACACGTGTTTATTATTTAGGTTACGTTTCCGTTACTGTTTTGTAGATACAGCTACGAGAAAATATATAACATAAAACATTTTCTGTAAATGAATTTGTAGGTAATATTGAATCCCGTCAACCCACCTGTTTAAAATTACATTCGGAACCCTAATTCTGGAAAATTACTGGTTGTTTAAGTGGATTGGAGGTGGGTATTGTAATCACATTGGTACACATAATATTGGTTATTCAGTGTATTGGCGTAGGTACCTACAGCAATACATGCTAGGGATCTTTATACTTTCTGTGTTGTGTTCTCTATTTGACGAGAGTTCATGAATGATAAAAAGTCACATTTTGTTCCATTCGCATGTAAGTTTATGATAAAAAAGATAAATAATACATTTTTTATAATTTACGGATTTAAAAGACGCGGAATTCAAATGAAAATAAAAGAAAGGGTTCTCTTAAAAATCTAAAATAATTTAGTCTCTATTCTGTGTGCTCATCAAAAATGCAAACAAAAAATCTGTTGAGCGGGTTATGCGCTAGAGAGTCGGCGAGCTTACGCTCTCTACGAAGGTTGATTGAACCGATTTCGTTGAGATTCAGTTATTTTTACTAACATTTATCAATCATTTTGATTTTCTTTCTAGATTCAGAATGTGGAGTAAATTCCAAGCATAGGTACTATCAGATCAGATCTAAAGGCGTCGTCGTTTTAATCTTTTAACGTAGAATGTTAACACATGACTTTAAAACTAAGTATAAGCCTCATTTTTCGTTGAATTTCTAAAGTGCAGCTCTACACTTTACCATTTATTTACGAAGTCAATGTCTCTTTTGTTCCGATAAAGTCTTGACGGGCCTGCACGATATATTTTATATATGCACGTCGAAAAACTTACTGTTATGTGTCAAGATAAAACAATGTAAAGTCACAAAACTTGTTCTCGCATAAAGAGATTTATACGTGCTAGTGGTTTGGGATAAACGGGGTTGGATGCGTGATCGTCGTTCCTACCTTTTGTCTTTTATAACTCATACGGACGTATTTATTTTGTAAGAGGTAGATACTTCGATACTCGTAAAACGCGACTCATGTGATATTTAAGCCTACTGTCCATCGATTTTGTGTCGCCCAGACACTAGGTCTCCAAAGAAAGGTCTACACGACGCTAAAGCGTCAGATACAAATGTACCTAGGCTGCGACTCTTTCTGGACTGAATCATTAATAGAAGCTATTTGAATTCTCGCTGGAATAGAACAGGTGTCCGATTGTGAATAATCATAGACAATTATCATTAACCCTAATGAACCTCGAACCTATCAAGCAAAAACCAGGTTCTGACAATTGTACATGAGTAACATTGAAGTCCCTATACTACCTACAACTTAAATCAACAAAACAACATTGTGTAGTTTATACTACTAATAAACGTGTTGTAATTGTAACTAAGTTAAATATCTGCAAGCTTGGTTACCAAGAGCACTTAAAGTACTTATTAAATATGTTTGCTACAAGGTAGCTGCACTAGTCTTCATATTATTTAAGAAATATGACAGCAGAGTGCTACAGCACGGCGGAATAACAAAGGAAGAGACAGGCCACGTTTCAATTTTGCCGACCGTCTTTACAATTTCTCAAGCAAAATTATGCAAGCGGTAACCGAGTTGGCAACTGCAACTATGCTACTTGGGGAAGACAAGACGAATAGCAAATAAAGACTTATCCGAAAGTGGTTCGAGCAGATAGAAGGCGGATAAATTACCAATACTGCACCACCGCCCTTGTAGCGCAGCGCACTTGGTTACTTAGATCTTAGATACTATTATACGTTCAAATTGTAGTACATATAAAATGCCACCTCGAATTGTGTTATTGTAATTTAATATGCACATGTTACTTTACACAATGTTTTTAATTAAATTGTTGTATTGTTTTATTTTCGAAACAAAAGTGTTAGCTCTGTTCAGTTTATATTACATTCCACTCGGGAATTGGAAAAATGAAACATGAAATCAACTCTGCTAGTCTGTTTGTTTCACCGTGATAAAGCCTTTTCTAAGAGATTGTTCGACGCAGATAGCTGATTTTTGGCAACTTTATTGTTAGTTTTGACCTCAGTATAACTAAATTATGTATAAAAGGTTAAACGATTCGTAAACTAGGTTTTGAAAACAAAATATTAAAGAGAATTATAGGTACGTATTTGTGTGGAATATATGTAAATAACATAACATCACGCCTGTATTGGACGAAGGGTTAGGCAGAGGTGTACCTATGGTAGACCGACATTTCGCCAATTATGTTTAAGTCCCATGCAATAAGAGGCGAGCCTATTGCCGTATATGTAAATATATATTTCAATTAAGTGTATTAAGGGCAATTGTGAATCTTAGAAAAAAAAAATCGTCGTGTTGTAAATTGTTTTGTGTGTACACAGTACACAGATTCTTATCGTTTATTAACTATTCACTTAGGTACCTTTATTTGGTAGAAACAAGCTTAGAAAAACGAGATAATGAAAGGTATCAATTATAATGACTCTAACTCTACCGTTAAATGAGTTTCACACATGCTTCGAATTAGTTTTTTATAAACTTGAAGACAGTATTAGAAAACCTACCGTTGCGATTTGCTCTCAGTTCTAAAGAAACAATGTTTTATTCAAGAGATAAGACTGGCCTTTGTGTTACTTGGTAGAAGCTCAAATAAATTATTAAGGACAAGGTAATCACTCCGTTTGCCAAGAAAATACTGTGTACAATGAAAAATGCCTTTCAGAGGCTATGGAGAATATACTTATTTAGGATTGTGTATAGACATTCTATGGTATGAAAGAGTGGAGGATGTAATGGGAGAAGAATCTTATAGAGGAACGTCATAAATACAGAGTTGCGTGGTATGGTCGTTACTGCAAACAAGGCGCTCAGCGTCACCCTAAAGAACGGGAAGGTTTACTTTAACACTTGCGACTGGGTTTTGTTGTGCTGTGCAAGCAAACGTGAGCGTTAACGGCCCCGGAGGCCCGGAGCGGCAAGCGGCAAGTGGCGTGGGGACGTGCGCTCGCCCGGGCGGTGGCTCCCGGCCTGCCAAGCGCCCAACACTACCAGTCCCCGCACTGAGTGCCGCACTCACATTCTATTGCGAATGCTTTAAAATTTAAAACACCCAGAAAGCTAGGGTTATCCGAAAAAATATGAAAAATGAGGCGCTGAATACATTCTGTGGCGTGTAAGTAATGCCACCGCGTGTATGAAAGGTTTCAAGATATTTTTAGTTCTTACTCGAATTCACGAGATAAGTTGAGTCATATATTCCATTCTTATGCCTACGCTATTGTAGTGAATAAGAGATAAGATGTGGATAAGGAAATTCATGTGGCATCATTGAAGATACGAATCTGTCTCCATCGATTTTAACTTAGGAGCTGAATGCTGAGCTTGGCTTAATATTTAGTATAAAAAAGTACGCTATAAGGTCTTCAATTTACAAAGAAAAAGAAAAAAAAAATATTGAATGCATTTTAGTTCATCTTTCGGTAAAGGAAATCTTCCATACGGTTTTGAAATCGCCTGATAGAATGTAAAGGTTTATTTACAATGCACGAAGATATTGTTAGTAACTAAAATAACTAAAGTGATTTAGTATTTACCTTTGTATTCTTTACGTTCACATTCATAATACATGCTTATTATACTCTTCTATTTATATTTATGTTCTTTTTTCCTGTAAGGTCGAGCACGAGTTCAACAGCGCTAGGAAAGCGCGACGTTGGCACTTAATGGCTCCTTAAGAGAGGCACAAGTACTAAAGAACGTTGCACAGTACACATAAACGTGGTGACGGCTTGTTAGACCACTACAGCCAAGATTTACTAGAGCGAGCAATTTAAAAATCTATAGGAATCCAAAAATATAATTTATAATTTCAACCTTTCAGTTGACAGCTGCCATTCAAGTTTGCAATTACTCCCAAATTGCCCTGAAGTGGGTAATAATATGTACTCGTGGCAAACACGGGTTGCGTGTTCAAATATGTTATTGTATCTACATATATTGGTGTACTCTAATTATAATTGATGAGTAATCAAATACTGTTTAAATAATTTAAAGAAATTGTTGACATCCAGGATTGCACTTCCGTTGTAAACAAACTACGAAAGAATGAGTTAACATGGCAACAAAACATAGGTACTTTATTGATTATTTTCGAAACAGATAAATCGAGCTCAGAGCAAAATAAATGTTACATGAGACAATGTATGATAATGTCGGGTATCATGATAGGGAAGAATTTACATAGTGTGCAAATGTGACATCCTCTCCAAGGGTACAAGTGCCATTAAGAACCCGTTAACCCCGGTCGACTGCTGCAACTTACGCGGAAGATACGCTGTTGATCATCACTTTGAATACACGATTACACATACCATGTTCCATCTTGTCAAAAATCTGGGATAAAAATTAAGAGCGATTGTGGAAATGGAGCGGAAAATGTACGTACGAATGGTGGAAGAAGTAAATCATCATTGAACGCTGTTTTTACTACATAAATCACGTACGACGTTTTTAAAAAATACGCTTTCAGGTTCATCTGGGTTTCTAAAAACCAGGAGTGCATTGTTCTCCATGAAATAGTGATAGTTAGTAGTAACTTACAAAATCGGCGTGGCCCTAATGTACTGTTGCATAAGCGGCAGATTGGCAACTTGTCAAACTATCATAGCTTCACCAACCACATTCGCACTAATCGTGGTCGGCGGCAAGTGATGCTTTGGCACTAATTATTGCACCATAGTCCACATTGTTAGATGCCATTAAAGCGGTGTTATACCTACGTAAATAAATCTGTTAGTCGTGGCTCCAGTATTCAGTACTACTAAATTCAGAGCGGAAGTTCAATAAATGACTTTTGCATAAAGTTCTTCTTTAAGTGTCTGGGCAGACATGAGGTCGCGAACTTTATTTAATTTCCTGATTGCGCAAACGAAAACTAGCGGTAAATGGACCGCACCCCACATCTGGCTGACTAATGTAGTTTGAACTCGCCTCAAACTACATTATTAATTTTAATGTGTCTTTATTTGAATTTGTAGCCAACGTTACGCGTTACGCTGCATAGGATTAGGTGTGTACCTATTTAAGAATTAAACTTGTGTTATGTTACGAGCAGTTTGCTACGTGTACTGGATGGGAATTACATGCCTTCTCACCGTTATGTTGGTACTAGAAAATAAGTTGACTTCGACATATTAAAATTGTGTTTCCAACTCTCTAGAATGCTAAAATTGCACCTGAATATTGAATACAAGGTAGATTGCTACTTTGTTTCATTACTTTACGACTTTAAAGTGTCGTAAAAGTGTAAGAGGAATTCGGCATTGACTCGGATATTAGCATTGGAGACCCCATTGACTAACAAGACATCTCACGAAAACAAATATGTATCTACCTAATACTTACAGGTATATCCCGATCTGTTAATTTTAGGCAAAAAGTTTTCTGTTGAACCTTACAACTAGCGCGGAGTGTGAATACACAACGAATCTATGTTTGTCTTTCTATTTCTAAACCGTTAGGGAAATCTTTGAACCTTAATATCTAATACTACGGCGTTTTATACTGGACAAGGTTGTACACACAACAAAGGAGTTAAGTGTGCTGGTAACGAATGAGACGTGCCCCCACTCCGCCGGCAACTGTCACGGTGTGCGTGTAACTGAGCAACTGTTATTGTGTGCGCTATAATTGATTATACTCAAGACTCAGGACACGCTCAAAGCGATGACAAAGCCCTGACCACGAAGCCCAAGCAATCTCCGTGAAAATGTTCATGTATTTACTAAAAGCATAGAGTGTAAAATTATTCGTTCTACAAAAGCTGGAGCAATCCATCCTGTCTGTTGCATTTATGTATAAGCAAAACTGCAGCAAATTGAATTGGTATTTGTTATATAACAACGGGAACACTTGAATAAGCTCAAACAGCCGGCGACAGAACTTCCGATCCGATTTGTGTTTACTAGACGCTGACTCCGAGATTAATTTTATTAGTGTCTCTGAATGAAGACCAGTCATTATGAATAGTTGAAAATGAAATAAGTAGAGAATTAATTGATTGGATTTAATTGTATTTTTTTTCATAAGAGTAAATTACTCTAAACACCTGCCTTGTTACCACAATACCGTGTTTATTGGTTGTTTAGTCTAAACACCGCTAAACACCTTTTAAACATGATGGAGTTAGACAAAAAACTGACAGCAGACACGCGTTTAACAAGTGTCTAAGTTTTTGTGGTAAGACCCGTGCTGTTTAATTAAATTTTAAGGTTGGTTTCTTCTACAGCTCTCAGCTTCTTATCTATGACAACATTTAGATATCTTGCTGGTTAGTTTCCTACAGATATAGGTACTTACCCACATATTTATCTAATGACATTACAAACACGAGTGGTGGGTGGTGGGGGACCGACATTATCGAGACTCATATAAAAAACTTTGGGATTGCTTGAAAGTTTTTGGAATGCCTCTATTAATCTCCAAACT
Organism: Lithophane ornitopus; assembly: GCA_948473465.1. Classification (NCBI taxonomy): domain Eukaryota; kingdom Metazoa; phylum Arthropoda; class Insecta; order Lepidoptera; family Noctuidae; genus Lithophane; species Lithophane ornitopus. The sequence continues at coordinate 9,689,361 of OX419622.1, read as the reverse complement.
GAGACATTTATATGAGTTATAAACTTTTTTATTATGAAAATAATGTGGTGACGTACTGTGTTCCCAAAACATATTTGTAAGTAAAAATTCATATAACTACCTGGCCAGCTGTCTTGTTCAGTACCAACGTACCATTGATGAACCTTATAACTTAACCAACCTTATGGCCACCAATACGACGACGAGTACAATAAGTTCAAACTAATAAATGAAAATATTCCTTCCGGTATCCATATCTCGCAACGATGCTAAAGTTTGCAGCTAAGTAACTACGGGAAATACTAGTAAGAGCCGCAGGACAAAGGTTGCCATTTAAACCTCTTTCCAGCTGTTATAGAACTCTATCCAATTATACTCAGAATAACTGACATAGTCTAGCTAGAGCTTTGAAAATGAGATATGAAAAATGTGTATTTTCATTTATTCGTGTTTGTATATTCGCGTGGAGTTTATTAGTGGTGCTGGACGGTTCTTGACGCCGGCTCCAATAAGCACGGACACCTCATGACAGATTAATTATTCCGTTTGTCGGCGCTGACTACTACCCTCGACCCCCTTCTCACCCAGCCATCCACAAAGCGGAAACGAGTTTAAAGCAGGTTTCTTTTCCACCGCTATACTCATTCTTTTAACACACTTTTTCTAAACTGATTTTTTTATTCCTTTCTATTAAAAAAGAGCCCATGTCTAACGACCTTTTCCTTTTGGAGGCTTTGTTTGTAATTTGGGCGTTCTGGGAATTAAAAATTCTTGCGTAAATCCATTTCGGATACTTATCGCGCAATCCGAAGCTCTTTCTAAGTAGTTGTTTTGTCTTTGTTTGTATTGTGCACTTCAGATAAACATTACTAGAAGTTTTGAGGCAAGATTATGTGGAATCAATACAGCACAATAATATTATGTAGTGTTGGTAGCGGGCCGCCTCGCCGGCGCGCGCTCGACGCTCGCCTTGCCGCCTGCCGCTCAGACGGAGTGTAATTGTAGCCTGTGTCTATTGAATTATAGAGAAGTCAACATTTTAGCCGTTCCTCGCGCGAAGCGATCCTATGGGTACGTGTAAACTTTTTTAAAATATGAACGTAAAAGTAAATAGCTGCATCGTAGCAGAAAATTCTTAAAAGTTTTCCTCGTAACGAATTACACCGAATAATATGTCAAGTCTCAAGTATTGTAAAATATTTGAGTTGAATAGAGAATCAGTATAAAATTCGCTCGATCAAGATTAATTGATCCAAAAAAAATATCAGGCTGTTCGATCACTAAATGAGATCACTGCCAAAATGAGGTACTTCTTACGGTACCTAATCCTGACCAAAACGGACCGGTACGGGAGCGAACATTTTAATTTTCAGTTTCATTTCATTTAGTTTTTCAATGTTAACTGCCAAAGTCAATAACAAAGTACTAAATCTAAACGAACAATAGCGGGCAGTGCACAAACTAGACACGTTTCACTTAAATGCATTACGCAGCGCCAATGTTGGAATATGATATTGAAACAATATCAATAAACGGGTGACGTTTGACGACGTGCGCCACATGCGAGCCAGTACTGTGATTTTAATACATATAAATTATCCCATTCACATGGAGTGGAAACGCTCATTTTTTACAAAGACTTATATAAGCTCCTCGTTTAGAATACGAGAACAAGTTGGTGATGGGCGTTTATTATGACGGAATGATTGAAATGCGACTGAGCTAACTTATGATGGTCCCTCATAGCCCATTTACTGGAACCCCAGAACCCCATAAACTAGTTTCTACTTGTGAGCTGCTCAAGAAATTAAGATAATCAGCATTCACATAAAATTCTCTTTCATACTGTAAATTATCTGCCTCTGGGCGCGAGTGCTACATAGGTACACGTTTCCATGATTTTCTTAATATTTAGGTATCTGATTTTTCGGTCCCTCATAAATAAATAGTAAACAAGTTTTTTGTTTTTAAAACTTCATTTGGCACATTGTGTGCTTGATACAGTTTCACAATAAGCTTAGTTATATATTTTTTTTGTTTTGTTTAGTATTGTTATTGTCCTAATATGGTATCGATCCAATGCCAGTGGCGTATGGTCGATACGGGTGCAGATGTAAGCCTCTCAAGAATGCTACCCAGTTATAAGCACCCTCTCCTTTATGCCAATCTTCTCCGATCTACACGCCATATTCTAAGTCTTCCTTAGATATTTTTTCTCTCTTTCTGCGAGATACTTTAACCTCTCTGTGCTGTGTGGTTTGCCAACAGATTTGTGCAGATTGGTATATAAATCGTTCATAAAATATGAACCTGAGTACATTTTAAATACCTACAGACAACATGGAGTTCGCTCCTTTGTAATTAACGGTAGTACTTACGTTCACAGATGTGTACGAAAGAGGCTTTGCCCACCGGCTCTCCGCACCCACATCAGACCCTTTTGCTTTAACTCCGAGAAATTGTGATATGTATTTTTTGTTTAAATAAGACTTCATTCATACTACAATTATGGAATGGAATCCGATTCATTAATTGTACTTACTTATATTTACACATTTTCAATCAACCGATTAAAAGCGCGTGTTGAGCCGTAATGCTCAATTTATGTACATACGCGTAAAAGCTATAAATAAGAATTAAAATATCTCGTTAGGTTAATGAAATCACGTAGAGACGTTTCGATCAATGCTACGCCGTAGAGGCGTCTCTGAAAAAAACGTTGTAAGTAAGTAAATTAATCTATTTAGAAGCCTGTAGGACGTCACGTCGCCGCACCACGTCCCGGGGTGTCGGGAATATAGTGGGTCAAACAATGGTTCTCATGCAAAATGCAAACGTGAGCCACCACGTCGGCCCGGAGCGAATAGCTGCCCGTCCAACGGAACTGTGGGTACCTGCCGCTCCACTAAACAAACGCACACCTACTATCACCGCATTTTACTTTTGCCTATTTAAAATTTTAAGCGCCGCTGGATTTTTTTACCGCAAGTAATATATTCCCACTCGAGCGCAAAGAAATCGGGTCCCTTTAATATTTTATCTGACCGTGTTAACATAAGGAAACTCCCATCCGAAAACTTTATGAGCAAAAAATGAGAGTAGCTAATGAGAAGCGCGATGCCCTATTATACTTTTGGCGTGAGCACAAAAAAGGGAATGTCAATATTGCGTGCGGGCCGAGATAATGCGAGTTTGGGTAATGATGGAGGCTCAGCGCGCGGGTCGACCGCCGCCGCCGCCGCCGCCGCCGCCGCGACCCGCTGCGCTGCAAGGATTTGTCTAGTAAATTGCTACACTTTGTACAACAAGGTGAATCTGTTTTCATGTCTTCATCCTTCCCCGTAACAAATGTTGTTTTTTTTTAACTTAATTGTTAGCTGCAGTTTGTCTAATTCAAACAGAAAAACAAACTTATTTATTTTTACTGCAGTTATTTCTTAATTTATGCAAAGAATATCTCCATGTAAGTATAAAACAAGAAAAGCTAAGCAAGCTACGGAGGTTTAAAAATTTAAATCCATCTAAAATGGGTAACGTCATCTCGTGTCTGTGTTTATTTATTTACTTATTTTAAATTCTGAAGTACACTGCGTGCGAATAAATTCTTACCTATACGCCAGTGTGTATACGCCAATGCCGAGAAATTGAAATAAGTAAAGGATCTCATTAGTATTAGTAGATATTAATTTGTTCAAATGTTCTGTATTATGACAAATTAGATTATATTTTAGTCACAACTTATGAAATATTTCTTACATAGGTCAGGTCATTCATATTCAAGTTATGTTGTCACTATCTGTTCCACTTTGCATAGGCACTGTTATGTCCGAGAGAGTATAACGTGAAAAAGATGGTATCTACATACTATTACTAAAAGCTATTATGTTGTTTTTTTATTATGAAGAGTGTAGCCGCTGTGGGTGTAGAGTTGCCATGTTTTGGGTGGCAGCATGTTTTAAAACTGCGATAACGTTTGGATGCAGCTGGTTTGTCAGAAGCGTCCACTCGTAAAGGTATTATATACAGCGAGAACCAAAATGGTCGCCGGCATGCGACTGCGGCTATCATGAAATTTGCACCGTTTGCGTGTGCATAGCGCGCGTACTTCGTTCATTATGTATGCACGTGACGTTTTACGTATTGTCAGGAATTGTGCTTTAGGCTGCATAGACGTGCTTAATTCAAAGTAAGAACGGAGCAAACCGAGCTCGTTTGAATGCGTTTGTGAATCAATGATTAATTAGGTTGTGAAATTTTGGTGTTTGTCGTGGGTAGGACGTATTGTTACGTTATTTTAGTATTTTATACTAAGTATTATGTAAATAGTTACCTACGTTTTCTTGGAACTAATCATAAAAAACGCGCCGTAATAGGTCTTCTTAGTATTTTTAAGAAAAATGTATGATACTGTTTAACGTCTATTCAGTTTAACAAAAAAAAAAATGGCCAAAAGCGTGTCGGATCACGAACAATGAAGGGTTCCGTAGTTGGGATGAATTTATATTAAGAACAAACTTAACATAGTAGTTGAAAAACATATTCTCTTATACATTCCAACTGGAAATGTAAGTTTGTACGCACAATATGGACATATTTACTATGTTATTTTAAGACCATAGACTTCGTATAGGTTTTCCTGTAATCTATAAGTATAGACCAATATTCTGTATTTTTCTCAAAATTTTAGGTATAGTACTTTCGGAGATAGATATGGTGGGATTTTGCGTTCAATTATCATCTATTTTCTAAAATTGCTTTAACACTTTTTATTTTAAAATTATATAAAATATATATTTCAGACCCTCACAATAAACCCTTTAATTTAATATGTCACATGGTAAAATTTCCAACAAAAAAAAAAATCACCTCCTGTAAACTGATACTCAAAACTATTTTATTTACGTTACACGTCCGTGTTTGGGTCACAGAAATACATTAATAAATTCGGAGCTAAATTGCTGTGACATACAGACAGACAGACAGACACACGAGTGATTCTATGTTAGGTTATGATAGTCGTCTATATCGTTACACTGTTTCACCCCCTAGATAAGCGAAGAAAAATATGCTCCCTTGCACCTATAGCCGTAAACATTTGTTTTCTAAAATTCCGAGAATTTTCTTCATGTGAGCGTTGAGCGTAAGGCTGCGAGAATTCCGCTCACACTTTTTGAACAAGTTTACGTCTAAGAATATGTTTGAGGTAAATTTTACATTTGTCTAAGTTTCCAATGTATGCTTTAAAAGATTGTAAATCCTTTTAATCTTGAAAACTTTTCTGTTGTATGTTAATTAGTAGACTGCACAACATTGAATTGGCTCGTAACTAAAATAAGTGAACGCGTTATGAGCAACGCCATGCTAATTCAAAACGAAAACAACACCAATTTCATAAAAAAATATTACCATTTTACAAGTCACTTGGCCTTCCAGAAAAACAACCTCAACCGCTTCATAGCAACAAAATCCGTCCGCGTAAGTAATAATTTATGTATGTAGTACATTAGCCACTTAAACTTTAGCTATGAAGTAAGAAAACAAATATTTTTAGCTAAGAAGTTATGAAAGTTGAACGTCAGATAAGTTTGGGGTACAATGTGTTCATATTAGCAGTGCGGCGAGGATTGTAACTACTCAATAAGTACGTGACTGCTCGTACGGAGGTGAGCCGTGAGCTGAACTAAACAAACTTTTATTTGTCTACACGGCACGTATAGTCTGCTCACTGAAATGTAAGATGACCTTCAAAATCACGTAACCAGTGCAAATAGTTAATTAAGTTTAATATAACATAAATCTAAGAATACGGCACTGTTAAAATCTCGGTTTTCTGAAATTTAGTAATAATTTATTAACAACGGCTGTCGTAAAATGTCAGAAATTAAATAAAAACGTATTATTGTAGTTCCTACGTTGTAACTTATTGTAGCATTGTAGTTGCTACGTCGTAGCGTTGTAGTTGCTACGACGTAGCACACTCAGCTACGCCGTAGCCCGAACATTATTTTCACCAGTAGCGGTGTGAAAATACTTTTATATTTTAGTAGGATTTTCCTTGTGTGTGAGTGAGCGATCAATTTCGGATTTCTAAAGGCTCGCGTTTACTTAATTTTCGATGTCCTCATACGTCCATTGGTTGTCACGTTATACTTCTCATTTTTGGGGCTACGACCATACTTTTGCGAAACCACTTACCAAGATAAAATTTATTCTACCAAGAGAATATTCTTCTATATACTTAAATAATAAAGACCTGTATTGTACCATTGCACGTAAACTACCTATTCTAATATAAAGAAAGGAAGGGGCAATGATGTCGCACTATCTTACAATTACTGGGTATTTCAGAACTAAAATTATTGAACGATACGTTTAGGTTTCTTCGGTTTTTATTTGTCAGTAAAGTTGATTTCCATAAAATTCGTATAGAATTACATGAGTCACACGGGACACACATGGGATACACTATAATGATCATGCTAAATAACGCCGTTAAAATAATACGTGAAACGATGATGGTTTAATTTGCGAGTTGAGTGTAGAGCAAACATCACATTAAATACATCTGCTTTTATATCTCCACTCTCCGGTTAGCGTATTCGCTCTCAAAGAAATGAAAATATTCAATTCGAATATCCCAGTAAACGAAGATCTACGTGAGCAGAGTTTTAAGTGTCCACTAACGTAATAATAATTCGCCCAAAGGGAATTAATTACCTATGCAAAACTTTTTCCATTATGGAGGACCTGCGAGTGTCGACTATTCAGAACTTAGTCGCTGTCTCGAGCTAAAAACTTAACGTTATTAAGAATTTAAAACAAACTACTTACTTACGTAGCTGATATTCAATGGAAGGATTCGTTATTGACCATTTGTAAAAGAGAAGTTCTTGAACAGTGCTGCAGTGTCTTACTTGGTATAATATCCAGTTAGACACTTTGTTTGCGCTCAGTAAGGAAAGTCGTTATGCTGCAGATAACATTTTTATTTTAGTTTCCGCTAGAGAAAAGATTCCATCGTAATAATTTTAAATATCAAGGTTTGTAAGTAGAAATAATATAACTTTATCTGAAACCTTTACTTTCTTCTTTTTACAATTCCATCAGATTATTGCGGCCAAAGTAATGAGTCTGTCTTGATTCATGGTACTCACTTACATGTGGCACTCCAGCTATCTTACGTGCTTCGAAAAACATATCGCTCCGTTACGCCTCGTAATTTTCATCGTACGTAGAAGTTACACGAAAATTCGGAATGTTGCTACCAAACGATAATAACTGATCAGCATGACCTACTTTACGCTGTATCATTAGAGTTGATTAGAACGTAGGATTGTAGAGAGTGCATTGTGTTTATGGGTGAACATTTACAATCTACATTGAAAACGATAAATTGTAAGATAGTTATGGCCATCCATGTTATTATTAGCATGAATGCAGACCATTTATCACAATTGATTGCTCGCAGGTTTCATTAGACGTCTTGGAGGACAAACTCTCCAATTGCGGTAGTTGCCGCACAACTTTCCTGAATTATTAGTTGGCGCCGCAGCTATATTTATCGGTGCTCGTGACGTGACTGAAATATCTCTGCTTTCCTATTTTTACTTGTACCTGTACAGGTTTAGAAGAGTTTTTATCCTCACTTTGCTACGGTACAGATATTTCAAGTCATGTTTGACATTTTTAGAGGGATTTTTGTTTGAGTTATGGCAATTTGTACCATGTTTGTGTATCTTGGTTGTAAATAAATATTGCTGGTGGGTTACCTCAAACTTGCCGAGAATCAGATGGCCGGCAATATAGGTAATAGCAGCGAGGCGCTCCGTTGGCCGATGAGTTACACTCGCAATTTTGCTGAATAATGAATTTTCCAGACCGCGAGCTGCCCCGTCCTTAGCAGGGAAGGCGTTCGCGTCGTCCTTATACAAATTTACAACATTTAAAATGAAATCTACTGATTTATTTCAGGCTTTAAATTGCAGAGCTCTGTAGATCCTAAACAAAGAACAAGGAGCGGTTTTGTCAAAGTCGTTTGCACACTTTACAACGAGTGCAAATTATATTTGCTGTGAGTTTTCCATTCTGCGTTTTACGTGTGCATCTTATGACTGTAATAAAATATTTTGAGCATCTCATGACACAAATTTTCAGAAGACATACCTTCCTTGCTTTGAGACATTATTATTAGAGTAGTATGTTAATCCTTTGTCTCTTTGGTTAATTTGTCTTTGATAGGTATCGTTACACCAAGCGAATTTATCATCAGCAGCCTTTTCATAAAATTAATTGTTTAAAGATCAAAGTCGATGATGTAAAATTAACTTGAACAAAGTTTTGGAAATTCCTAAATCTTTGGAATAATGCTCGTTTAATAAGTTTCGTCACTCGCTTCAAAACAGATTAGAAATTCTTTGCAAATTGAATATTCAGGCTTGGAACTAGCAGGCTAGTCTCGGGTACGTAAAATACGTTGTGCTGGTTCCGCTTCACTCTGTGGTTTCTAATCGGGCTGTGAGGGGATATCACAAAGTGCTATTGATAAAAGATTGCTCTCGTAAGCGAGGAACGTCAATGCCGCAGTGCAAATCAATGATGCAATGGAGCTTAACGTCAAACGTACGGTTGTCACACAATACAACAGCGGTATGACTTCAGAGAGTTGGACATATTAATTGGATGTGCTTGCGACCCAATCCAAACGTGTTAAGCCTGGAATACACGAACGAGCCAGCGCAGTAAGATAGAGGCATTAGCCAGCAACTGGCTTGACATCAGTGTCGCATAAACAGCATTTTAAAGTTGGTTAATTTCAAGTTACATTATCATATTAACAGTTTAACTAGAGGCATGTTTGAGGGTAATTCATTTCAAAGTTTTGTTTTCTTTTAGTTATAGGTACATAGAAAGGGCTAGCCCCTTTCTATGTATAACCTAAAAAAAAACAAAGTGGGTGCAAAGCTCACACAAAGTAGAGAGGATTCCAAACGAATAATTCTGTAATTTACTGTGTCTGTAATTTACTTACAACGTAAACTGCGAGTTCAAACATTCCCACTCGAACTTATTACCGTGGGTAGCATACCAGCAGCATGTATTCCAAACATTATTGAACACCTAAGCGGAATGCTTCGAGCGGCTGTTATTTCGTGCAAAGGCACGTGATATATTACAGGACACAGGTGGATTGATTGAGAGGTATGTGGAGCGATCGTGCAGATTGTTTGTATGCCAATAGCTAATATTGCTCCAGCACACGAACGCTTCATTGTATTTTAGTGAAACTTTGATATTGTGTTGCACTAAATACATAGTGCGTTAGTCATTGATAAATGGTGTTAGTATAGCCAAGCGTTTGTCATTAATATCTGGCATAAAATTTCCATAGCCGTCTTAAGGGAGATGCGCTAAGGTAGCCCGCGAAATTCAAATTTTCTTTAGTTTTTTTTCAATTTGCAGGTCAGCGACCGTAAAAATATGGCTTTACAGAATTATAATCATTAGAATTAGCAATACAACTCGCAATTAATTAGCAGTTAGAATAACTGCCAACTGTCATGTTTTCATGAGTCATTCAATATACATAAATGAACTAAGAGAGAGGACTAAGAGAGTTGTATCCATATTTGTTACTGTCGCGAATCATATTTTAATCAACATACAACCTGATACTGACCTGAAAATTGCAAAAAACTTAAGAAATTTTTCACTTCGCGGGCTACCCTGAAGCTTTCGCCTTAATGAACGGTTAAAATTGGAGTGTGTTTTAATAAGCGGAAAGAAGGACGCTGCTGCCACCGTAATTATCGTATTATTGTGGGGATTAAGGAACCCCAAGAACATCAGCTGCATATTAACTAGGGTGGCTCACGTGGAAATGAGCTGAGGATAACTGCCTTAATTGCTAAGTAGCAAATACTAATTACATACAATCAGAGGTGGAGTGGTAGTTAAAACAGATTTTAAATATGTTTATTATTACGCAAGATCGTATCATTAGAAATAGTGCTAAAGTTCCAAGAATGAATTGCAATCTGATCTACCTGGTTTGTGTCTTAAAAACGAAGTAAAACATGACTTTAAATCTGGGTGTCGAGAAAATTTCGTATAAATTCCACAGAAGCAAATACGTTTACTTTACATAATACTTGTATTCAAGTACGAATTATATTCATCGTTTAATTTTTATAAACGACCAAGTCGTTAGAGATCCAGTTTTATGTGGCTAAGGAATGACATCGTTATTTTCATTTCATTCCTCACTAGGTATTTGAGGTTTTCCAAGTAAAATGTGTATAATCACTGTCTTCGTACGTGAATTATATTCGTAGGTACGGTACGTATATTAAAAGCCTTTAAATAAGAACATGTATGTAACTAAATGCCTAGCCAGCAGTGATAATCATTTGGAATATAAATATTTATTACGTAATTTTATACAGTAACACATTGTTGCCTTTGTCATCATCTATACATAATTATTATAAATTAAAGTCGCTTTTCGTGTTTGTCTGTATGTCCGCGTTGTTCTTCTAAACCCTGCAACAGATTTTGATAAAGTTTTTGTGTGTAATACGTTCTATTAAAGTTACAGATAACTAAGAAATCTCGATGTTTTGTCAAATCGTAAAAACCGTGCGAAGCAGGAGTGGGTCGCTAGTTGTAAGTAATTTGATGAATGTTAATAAGCAACGTTACTTATTTTTACTTAGATTACTAATATATCCGGATATCCGCTTCCGTTATATCTATCCAGACTTTATTTCTGACGTTTCCGGCCTAGCGCCAAATACTGCTTCCCTCCTAAGTCTTCTTCATTTTCTGCACAATCAGCCGTTGAATTTTTGTCTACAATATCGAATTTCAGAATGTTGTGCCAGCATGCAGCGCTTCTGCTGGCTCCCAGGAGGATTTAGTTCTGGCTAGACCAAGACGGAGTTTTCTAAATATTTTTATTTTATAACAGAAAAGTCTTGGTACTGCATTTTTAAATATTCTTATTGTAGTTTACAAACAACGCCGTGTCATATGTCGCCCGGTTAGGAATTTTGATGATTTGTAAATATGAAATGTTGTTGATCTGTGAAAGCTTTATTGGTGAACTATGCGAACTTACGATACTTTCTAACCTTTAATTCAACTTTACCATGACTGATGTTCTGATTCAATGATTCAGTTCAAATGTATATTAGAAGTCTGTCTTGGAATCTATTTTTGTTCTTATGTCTCGCGTGGCTCGAGGGATGATGAAATCTTCCTAAAATCCGAAACTGAGCCCACAACAAAGTCACTGTTCGCCTACTTGAGACCTTTATCCTCTTGTTTTGACCCAAAACATATAATGTAGTTTTTGTGAAAGGTCAATGCACGATACTGGGAAATAGCGTCCATTCTTTCCATTCCGAATAGTTTTTGCTGTACATTAATGTATTCAGCATTTATAATCTAAACTAATTTATAAATAAAGCGAATTTCCTAATGGTTAAATTGTAAATGAGTAACGTTTTTTGAATATTGACATCCAAAAAACACAGAGCAATATAGCACAGATATTCAAGCGAATTTATTCAGCGCTGGCTCGCGTCGCAGTTACAATGAATGTTCTGTCTTTCAACTAAGAATCCGAACGGGAGGAAAGCTTTGCTGACGGTCGGGCGCAAGAAAAGTTAAATTATATTGTAGCTCACTAATGTTCTCGGAAAAAGGTGGAGCTATTTATTATCTGTGTTTGAGTTTATTTATAAGCTGTGATATGAAGGGATTAATGTTCGTGAACATGTGTCGTGGGTATCCCTCAGCGATGGGCGACTGATATAGCTCGTCTATATGGGCCATCGCGTTTATAGCCCGGCTTAGACCAGAATACTCGACCTTTACTTACAAAGCGTGCCTGTACATCGAGCGGGAATCCATTTAAATGTCTAATAGAATTAGCAAGCGCCCTGACTTTTATGATACCTACGCGTATTAATATGATTTGTATCACAGTACGATTTAGAATATTCTTTGCACAAAGAGGATCGTTAGTGAGATGGAAAGTGAATCATGTTTGGTTGATACTTATATACCTATTATGATAGTATAAGTTACTTTCTTGAGACATATTCATATTTAATATTTACGAGTTTGTTTGCGTATTTGTTTCGGAATTGCCTAATTAGTTTACCGTATAGTTAAGACGTTAAACTTGCGACTCCGCCACGTGATGAACTTAGAAAGGGCTCTGTTAGCGTCCGAAACCAGCTGGGCAATTCCGCAAGATATTAGAAAAATCCTGTAAAATAGTAGTCAGTCACAGGAACTATGTCATTACCTACACCTATTTGTCACTGAAACTTAGTGAATATATTTTACAGTTCTCTCTCGAACTACTCAGCTTAAATCGGTGGCTTAGGTAGATACAACCAAGTTGGTATAGATGGTAGAACAGAACCTCTTTTTACACGACTGCCCAAAAAGGAGTGTAATGTTTTTACAAATCAATAGCAAGTAATCCAAATGCGAAGTAATCCATGTTTTCAATTCGTATGATTTGCTTATAATTATGATTTGATTATAATTATTTCTTATAATATTTTTTAAGTACACAGTTATAAATCTTCTATGGACAATAGTACATTGTGATACGAGTGTACTCTTTTGGATATTACAGTCGAGGCGGTATTATTAGCGCGAGCCACAGGCGAGCGCGATAAGGTAGCCGAGAGTATAATAATCAATGCACACGAGTTTCATACGACGTTTTTCATCACTCTTGCGAGGAAAAAACCGACTTGTTGTAAGAACTTATGCTACGATAACGTAATTATAGAGATGATAGATTTATAAAGTTTAACAGACCTTTGTTACCAGGTACTGACTATCCGGTGTTTCTTTTAAAAACTTCTATGTCGGATGGTGACAATACTTAAAATGTTGTATTTTTGATAATAATTAAGCACACAATGAAACGATAATAAATATTTATGGAAAATGGCGCGCTGGGTTTATTTTTTCATAGGTGTAAATAAAGGCACTGGCAAAACCGTTAGACAGCCTATACAAAAAAATATGATTTGAATAAGAAAAAAAAAATACTGTGACTAAACGTACCATGGCGGAGTCAAATCTATTTATTATTATTTACGCTCTTCTCCCCTACGTGAAATCGACATTTTTAATAATGATATTAACCACATAACAAAAAAGTTAACAAATATTTATGGAAAATGGCGCGCTGGGTTTAATTTTTTCATAAGTGTAAATAAAGGCACTGGTAATACCGCTGAACAGCCTTTAAAAAAATATAAAAATGTTAATAATACATAATACGCAAATGGGGTTAGGGTAGTGAACAAAATAGACTGAAATTGCCACAGACGATTTTTATAACGTCTGTGGCAATTTAAAATAAGGGATTATACCCTTATTTATTAGTACAGATACAGTTTTATTCCACGTGAACGCGGTGGCACACGGGCAGGCCAGCGCGGTTCATCGGGGCGGATCAAGTGGCCTGCGCCGTGCGTGCGTGCCACCCGCGGTCTTACCGGAAAAAAGTACAAGTCTCTGCTCGGTTGTAAATAGAGAATGCTCATTTATTAGTAGGATAGTTCATACTAATTCAATGTATAGTAATCCTTCTGACGTTTAGTTATGGTTCTTTTTTTAAAATAAAAACTTGCTTTTGAGCGCTTGTCTTTGGTAAAAGCTTCACCAAAAACAATTTCTATTGGATACAAATTCCATGCTGCCATGATAGTACTTACTAATTCCATACTCCAATGTCATTACTCCGACTAGTAAATATTAATTTGTGGCGCACATTACCGCACTCGTGCGGTAATATAAAGTAAAAAGCCCGCTTCCATAATACACTGCATTATGAACCTAAAAGCGGTTCAATAAGAGCCACTTTACGAGCAAGTGTTTTGAAAATATTTATTACTTACTTTTTTATGTGTTGCAAAAGTCTCAAAGTAAATTAAAAGGGCAATAGAAAAGTTATTGCCGCACACATAAAACGCTTCGCGCTACGTGATTGCTACGCTAAGTCAATTGCTACGGCGGCGGCGTTACGCCGGATGTTGTATCTTGTTGAACGACAACTCAAAAAAAGGAACAAAGCTTACCCGTTCAAATGTAAACAACTTCTGCATCGAGGAATTATTTAAACAGAGTTTCATCGATATACATATAGATGTTGAGTAACCAATATTGTAAATAACGTTTCAGTATAGGTATTCTCGTATTTAATTAAAATAGTGTTTCATGGGATAAAATTTAAACGATTTCAGTTTTTTGTAAATACTTACAAGATTATCGTGTCATTGGGTTACTATATTTATGGAGTCGTTATAAGCTTGTTGGTTGCTATCAGACTTACCGATCGGCGATTGGTGTCAGCTCTTGTTCGTACTCTTTTATTATACGACTTTGCTTAAGTTAAATGAACTACATTATGTAATAGTTTTTTCGGTATACATTTCATATGTCATGTATTAACCATAGATATCCGTGGTATTAACCCATACCGAGAGTAGAAAACTATTCCCAGTAGGTAATACAGGCAGGCGTGGTAAGTTCAAATGTTGCCGACACCGTATTACGTTTTAGGTTACAGACGTTACAGTTTGCAGCAGCTGTGCTCGTATTAGTTTCAGACTCTTATTGCAGCCGGCTTAGAAAGAGACGCACAACTTTTGCCAATTATCAAGAGTTTGTTGTTAGACGAGGTCTTTGCTGCAACATAACAACGGCATCGCACTCACGACCTGTAATTCCCGAGTACCGAAGACCGTAGACGTGTACGCTCATTAATAAAGTGTGCTATCACCTGGGACTTTATTAATGTGCGCCACCAAAAGCATGAGCGCAATTACGACGCCTGGACTTTAACTGCGAAGTTCCTAATAGAAAAACTCAATTACACTTTGTCTATGGCAGTCGAACCTTTGACCTCAGCCGTACTTAAGACCGCCAAACCAATCAGATTTGTAGTACACTTAACTGACAAACTTTTTGTTGTGGATTTTTTTTTCGTACTATTTGGATAAAAAATATAACAGTTGCTCGTTTAGGCGACAGCTTTTCTCAGTGTTCGTTAAAAAGCCTCTTCCGTTTAGAGCAATCGACTCGAGACTCTTCACAGGAAACAGAAAGCATAATAAGCCAGTTCGCCGTTAAAATGTTGCTTACTAACTAGCTGAGTATTACACGGTCATGCTTAATTAAACTTGCGATCGTAACAATATGTATGTTTAGTTATTTGTACTCTAATATAATATACAACATTATTTTTTCTTTATGCTAAACCCGAAAAGGGGTCATTGTACTCATCATTTTGAACAACTTATTATGACCAAAATTGAAATCGCGAAAAAAAAAATCAGCTGTTCCATACATTTTGTCGATTTAAGTGAACACAAAATTTTTTTTTCGCGATGTCAATGTTGGTCCCATAGAAAAAGTTGTTCAAAATTATGAGTACAATGACCCGTTTTCGGGTTTAGCATAAAGAAAAAATAATGTTGTATAATCTAGCTAGTATTAATATTGCGAAATTTTGGATTATACGTATTTGTTAAATAGCTCCGCATTTGTTCGGATTTCTATGTCTAGAGTGGTGTATTAGGATTTTTGGATAATTTTACTTTTATCTTGGCAATATAAAGATCGAGACTTAAAACCACTAGTATCATAACTTACGGCATATAATTTATAGAAAATAATTATGGTATTCAAATATTTTTCAAAAAAATATGCTTTATTTTCAAAACATCCATGACCTTACCTACCTTTACTTTTGGAAACTGTAACTGCCTGAAAGTTGAAGTAAAACATTAATTGAAAAGAGTTACCTGATCCTGATTCACCTTTTCCTAATTGACCCTTGTTGTATAATGGGAGGGTCACTTTTGTATTCATAGGTATCAATTGGATGAACAAATTATTAAGTTAACTTAAGATTCAATTGCCTCGGACTATTGTCCTCAAATTGAAGCTTTCACATGAACCGATTAACTAGATAAAGATGAAGTTTGATAATATTATTTCAGTATGATTAGATATGAGAAGTATTAATAATGAAAAGCAATATAAAATATTTAAGAATCCGATATCATGAATGTAGGACCTTAGGAAGTTCTTTAATAACGCAGATGAGTATAAAGTCCCCAGCTGTAGTATAGGGTGTCAAGCGTGAAAGCCTTTCTGTGTCACCCCTCGCAGCGCGGAAAGCGCCATGCCCTATATTTTCTATGAAAACTGTTTGCGTGCTAAAAGTCCCTTTTACGAACGTTTTCTTCGGACTATCATGCTGGAGTTTCTTAAAGCAAACGAGGCTGACTTGTGTTCGCACACACGCCACTCCGCGTTATTACCTCTGGAAACGAGCTCGGAATGAAACACTCTTATGATTAAGTTATTACATTTATTTTAATTTATCCGTGACAAATAATGACAATACCTACATCAATTATTATTTGTAATTACTAAGTATTGAGCGTATGAGTTCTCTCAATTCCTAAATCAGCCAAGCCAACCAGACCTCTCACGTGACCGAACAATCGCGTATGATTCGTCGAATATTTACAATATTCACATAAAACGTGACTTATGTATCAGATGTAAGTATACAGTATTAACGCCATGTACTTAGTTATACACATACATATATAATTATGTCGTTATAAAATACACTGTGTTCCTATACTTTTGAACTGGTAAAAGGGATAGCATTTTCTTTATTGATATTCATTTTGCAATGCAGACTGAGGTTATTGACGACTTATGACATTATTAATTTTATTGTGATGGAAATTACGATTGAATTGAATTGACAGAATACATATATTTAGGAATTGATAAACGGAATCTTATTATTAGATATCGGTCACGCTTTGTTTTGTAGATAATAATATATTTGTGTACTAGTGCACAAGTTTGATTTCAATATTTGTGTTGCTTGCACAATCTTTAGGTTAGTATCTGTCTTCTGCCTGGTTTGTGAGGGCGTCACATACATTTTTGAGATGTTTAAGCGATTCCTCTATGGGTTGAGATAAAATCTGGTTGAAATAGGTACGTACCTCAAAAACCAGGCATTAGTGAACTTATTATTGACATTGAAAGACAGAACAGTATTTACGAACAATAGATAGAAGCCCTGTTTATCAACAGTAAAAATGAATCAATGGAACCTCAGCCTACAGGTACATTATTGTTTTATTATAAATGGTTTACAGTAGTGAGGATTTTTAATTGCCATTATTGTAAATTACTAATCTAGTCGATTTTTTATTACATTGTTTTAAATGGTTGGTATTGATAATACCATTGAAAGATCATTGGATCAATATTACCCGTACAATAATCAGTAAACTTTATGAATTAATATATACCTCAAAAATATTATTGATCTATTACTTCTGATCGTAATGGAATTAAAATTCTATACATTATTAATTAAATAATTAATTATTAAAAATGTATAAATTTCATAAAAAAATGTTTACATTTGGCAAATTATAATGTGACTGTGGTAATACTTAATAACAATCCAATATAAAAAACTATGGTACATTTTAATGTTTAATTAGCAAAATGACACGGACATTCAACTTGACAAAATATATGAAAATAACTACCTGATAAATTGTAACTTTCATAAAATGCAAACATTTCAAATTGATTGAATTGACGGACATGTGTCGCACAATAATATTGAAATAGTAAAATATTTCACCTCCTTGGTTTGTATAAACTTATTACAATTTGACAGGTAGTTTGTTAAAGTGATGCCATTTGTGCGTGGAAATGTCTTAATGGTATAAATGTGAATGAAGTGAATATACAAACGTTTCTGGCCAACTGTAAATCAAGTTCTTCATTCAGTATTTTAATCCTCGGTTCGCACTTGTCGAACTATTCGAGTAAAATGTTTATCTATAACCGACTACCGCCTAACTACAATTTACATAATGCTTAAAAATTTTGACTATTCAGTCGGGTTCCTTAACTCTACGACAAATATTTAATTTTAATGGGTATACTAAACACACAACTTATACATTATGTGTCTTACGAGTACAAGTATCACTACCACGAGAATGCAACGTAAACGATAACTACACAAGAAGAGACTAGTGTTGACGTTTACTTAAGTACGTGTGTTCAACTACATAGTCTTGTATGGGACTAGCCGGCTATACGAACAATTGAACGAGGCAAAGAAATATAACAAAATCACAGATACTCCTTAAAAACTGAGTTACTGTGGTTTGCTTAATAAGTATGCCATCCTTTGTCAATAATATTTACATAATTTATCTGTGCTTACAACGAAAAGTACACACACTTAATTCAACATTAAGACAGTACATATTTTGTGCTCAATTTATTTAAAGAGGTAACCTATATAATTATGAACTTTTAATGTACATTGCTTAGTTCTTACGTGCCTATACCTTTGTATCCTGAGCGACGGAAACATTACAATATAATAAAAAGCAGTTGTATAACCTTCACTTTCATGAATTAAAACTGAGTATTCGTTTAATTTTATAAAACGTGACTGCTTTATCGTTATTGTATCCAAACTTTAGTGCTTACATATTTACATTAACTGGATTGCAGTGATTTAATACACAAAAGCCGCTAAGGTTCTTCTACCTGTTTGTTACGACGCTTACTAATCTAAGTCCGACCTTACTTACATGCTGTACAAGACGTATAGTAGGATCTTTATAGAAAGGGTAACTATGCAACTCAAAAATAGATGAAACGAGTGAAGATGGGTTTATTTCGTAACTTAAAAGTTTGCGCCACGCTCGTACTAAACAAAACCGAGAGCACACTCTGGAATAACTCCACATGTACAAAGAATTACAGCGTTGTCTTCGCACAATAGTCGTGTCTTGTGATGAGTTCTGTTGTGATGCGCCATTCTCTATGCCCAACATTACACAGACACAGAATACACCAACTTTGTTTGCTATTTTTAGATGTTTTTATTATTCTCATACTCGTTGTGTTTTTATTATCTCGCATTTATTAAAGTAGTTTTATTTAACTGTTTACAAACGTTTTATTTACATGCTTGTCACTAGAGCCTAACGTCACGTTAATAATGCATGAGAAAGGAATGGGTAAGACTAAGTAGGCATAGAATATTGGTAGGTATTCATGACCAAGTTTGCGGTTTATATCAACAATAATGCAAACATTGCGAAATAAATATCAAAATTCTACATTTAGTCAAATACCCATGTCGTTGTCTCTCAAAGTTGTATCTTATCCTATTGCGATGGTAATTCCGAATAGATTATTAATATTCAATTGACGCACGTTTATTTAGACTTCTTGGTCCTAAGTCACTTTCCTCTATACTATTAACTGCGTCTTAATTACCACAAAAAAATAAAACAAGCTGGATATTTTACAAAAATACAAAATTAATCGTTGGTAGGTTGATCCTCCATCAAGGAAAGCGTATTTTTAAAACCTATTGTTAATTACGTCCCTCTCAAAGTCTATAGAACGGTAAAGGCACGGTCATGATGTGTATTGCACTTATGGGATTACTTGTCCGTACAGACAGAGAGAAGAAATTTCTTCTAAATGGTTCAAAACACGCTCTAATCTACGAGTCAAGTCGAGGAAAGCGTTTCAAGGCACATACTTTTAGAAACAATAGGATGGTGGTACAGATGGAAAACGAAGCTGTACCACCGTCAGGTAAGGTTACGTCAGATGAGTTGAAATCAGAGCGACCGCTAGAAGCGTAGCCTACGATAAGATTCAGTAATACACAGTGAACCTCTAGTACTAACCCGAGCGCTCGGCTACCGATACAAAGTACACCGACAAGTACCATCGTTGAAATTACCCTATAATGTCTTTACACCGTAACTATGGCATTAATATTACATACAAATTGAAACCAAAGCTCTTAGAGTTCATTTAAAGTTTTACCTGCACTGTATTACCATTTTCACGAGTAGTCAAGAACACTTTCCACTTACACAACCCAATTTATACGAAAAGGAGCGACCGTCAGAAAATGTTCAGTAGAGCGTATCATGAGTTAATTATCGCACACTCCGCCGTTTGCAATAGTAGGAATATGATTCCCATTAGTCTTTTCGTGCAGCCGGCAGGAGTGGTGCGTAGACTCCTGTCAAAAAACGGGAGGCTGTCGTCTGGTATCGCAGGGCAGGGCCATGCAGCCGCCGCGGCAGAGGTGCGTGGCGGCGTGCAGCAGTGCGGGCGCGCGGGCCGGCGGCAGCACGGGCGACAGCGAGCCCGCGCCGCACGCGCTGTCCGCCGCGGACGGCGGGCGCTACACGTGCGTGCACGCGCCCGCCGCCACGGGTCAGCCGCCCGCCAGCACGTCCTCGGGCTCCGGCGACCAGCAGTTGTCGGACAGCCAGCACCCCACTACCACCGTCACGAAACCGATCAGCAGCGCTAGTATTATGTATACCTCCGCGTTTCCTACAGAACACACAACGTCAAATAAGGTAATGATAAAACCAATTTTTAATCATGGAACAGCTTTGAACGAAACGTAATATGTGTGAATCTAACCGAGCTGCTTGCGTATCCCCAGCGGCTGCCGGCTGCGCCAGAGTGAGTTGATGAGTGTGGGGTCGCCGCGTGTGCGCCAGTCGCGGTATCCTCTCCCTCTGGAATATTGATTGAATCTGCGAAACGTGAAAGTTTCATTAATTTTGTTCTACACCACAAACAATGTATACTACCTACATATAGCTAGTAATGCCTAGATTAAAACATTACTTCGATATAAATTGCTAAGTATGTCTACATTAATAAAATAATGTCACACCACTGCACACTGCTTGTAATGAGACAGCAAAGCTGCCGAAGGTGCTTTGATCGCAAAATTGGCGTCAAGCCAAGCCTTCAATGCTGAAGCTTACTGCTCGTACAAATTGTACTTTGATACTGACTGTAGCAAAAAAGCGAAATTGAATTGTTACCATTTTCCGTCCATAGGATATTTACGTTGCGGTTCGTGCATATGCCTAGTGTAAATAAGTGGTTCATGCGAATGCAGTTGTAACTACCGTGATAAATAGGTATTATGAAACTATAGTTACTAAAGCGAATAAAATTTTGTATTATAAATTTAAAAATCAAAGCTGATTATAATGGAAACGGGTATGGATCTGGTAGATGATGCAGTCGATTCTGAATTGTCGAAAAAATGTCTTGTTTGTATATTCGGATGATAGTTTAAAACAATTCAATTTCGCAGCATTTAGGATTCAGTGTTACGTTATTATGGATTATCAGGAATAAATAATAGTTACGTGTTTACAGGAAATATTTGTAGGTTTGGATTCTACTAAATTCTTGTTGTTCTTTAGTTTTAGGATTTAATAAAATCGAATACAATAATATTATTAGCTAAATAAAATACCTACTTATTTAGTAACCATTAGTCGCTAACATCATCAAATGTAGTGGAGTTTTGATCAATCGTCCCTGCTTCAATTACCCTACGAACTACTTGTGAGTCAAACGTGCAAAATGTCAACCATGTAATGTTATCGTCATGCAGCGGAACTGTTCATCCATCAGACACAATTGATGGCTTACAAAAATGATCTCTGCCTTTGGCCCCTAATTTATTATAAAGAAAAATTTGTCAAAACACTCTAAATAACAAATGACTTACATTATCTCGTCGCACCGGTATTGTAGCGGATAATGAAATATGAAATAAATATTTATATTTTGATCTCATAGCACATCAAATAAATAAAAACAGAATTATAAATATTCACAAGTCATTATTCATTGATAAATCAATGTCAAAATTCGTCAGTTATAATTATAGTGTTTGGGCTTTATATAGGTAGTGATGTTACATCACACAAACGTCTTGCTCCTGTACGCGAGCCGTTCACATCATGTCTCGACAACCTCATCGATAATCATCTATCTGTGAGCACATACTTTAGCTCAATGCCACTTACGGCTCCAGCATCCTTGTTATCTACATATTTTTATCTTTCCACTTACTTATATTACAAGGTATTTACATTAAAGTTGATGTTAAAACACTCAGTGACAGAGAAAAGGGAGATAGAATCATAAAAGCATTTTTATGGGGTACCTACCGACCTATCGTAAACTAAAATGTTCTTATATGATAGATACCCTTTCACTGAACGCGCCTCGAAACGTTTGAAAATATGTGAAAATCTTTGGAATAGTCTATCTACCTATCCTATTGAAAGTTATTCTATTCGGCTGAGTTTATAGTCATAATCGTTTCAGAAGACAGCTTTTGTAACTAACATTAAATGGAATGGTGGATAAATAAATAAACGGGATAAGCAGTTATCCGGAGCGTTCCGTCTCCTGGGTCACACTTCCTCCGTTTATTAAGTTTTTCTTATTAATAACTAATTTAATTTTCAACCACCTAAATTTTGTAACAAGGCGCAAACTTTCTTATTCATGGGGCTTTTGTTCTATATCTCCTATCCAAAGATTTGAATCCGACGGTGACTGAATGTATTTCTAAAGAGGAGTGGAATTTAAAAGTTGTTCGATAATTGCCTCACGAATTCGCTGCTTTATTTACTGGGAGTAGAAACAAACTCGGGTATTAGATAAGTACTGGAAACGGAGTACCTACACGCGCGCACCTGCGGTACACATACATCGTCAACATCACTTTCGTACGTAGTAAGACTTACTTTAATAAAAAATCTCCAATATCCTATCTATGAATATGTCTTACCTACAGGTACTTACTAAAATGGCCTCTTGAGAAGGTGGTTTCATAAATAGGATTTAGTGTAGTGGCATCGGTTGTGCGGTAGATTCATGTTACGCAGTTACTTTATAGTATCCCGTGAGAGCCTTTAAACTATCAATTGCAGACCCTGTCACTTGTTTTAAGTTATTGGTAAATCGATCTCAATTTGATACTACCACATTTGCTACATTTAGGTGCTCAAGGATTCGACGAATATGAACGCATATACCTATTTATTGCGCCACTAGTTCCAAAGTAAGCATTAAGTGTCAGACTCGCCTTCCGTTGCATGAAGACTAGACAAGTTCGTTAAGTATTCATGCATGTTCTTAATGTTTTTAATTTAATTTTATTTCATCCTAGGGTGTGAATGCATAAATTAATTAGCTCGGGCTGTTAAAATTACAATATTTTTGTAGAGCTGGTATAAATTTAACATTGCTGATGCTCATTAAGATTATCCTTTGCATAATACATTGAAGGATTACTCTGTTTCATTGTACCTAAATGCAATTTTAATTGCGTTATTTGATTGCTGTGATTATTTTGCAAGCAAATTGGAATTAATGCTCAGGTAGGTTAACGGTTTCATTAAGATTTGATGCGTCGTGGTTTTAGAGCTTTGTGTTCATC
Organism: Lithophane ornitopus; assembly: GCA_948473465.1. Classification (NCBI taxonomy): domain Eukaryota; kingdom Metazoa; phylum Arthropoda; class Insecta; order Lepidoptera; family Noctuidae; genus Lithophane; species Lithophane ornitopus. Next base: position 9,665,975 of record OX419622.1, on the reverse strand, counting down.
TTTTGTTTTATGAAAAAAATAGGATCGGATTATCTCTAATATATTTAAATATGCTTCACTAATAGCAGATTGATTACTGGAATACCTTTTACCGTGATTGAAGGCTTTCAGGGTTTGTGGATTTGCATTATTACCTATTCTACGACTGAGTTTCTAACAAATGATAGCTAATGAGCTCAATTTACATCACAACGGACTGGCCACTCATTTATTAACGATACTGTGCTGATTAATGAATCACAATGATGTGAATGTACGTAGTTAATTGGTTCTACGCTTATAGTTTATATCAGCTACAGAGGAGATGAAAACAGACAAGGGAGACAACAGGCGACTGATAGTAATCGGTAATCAATCTTTTATGGCATCCATATTATCAACATCCGATCTAGTTATTTTAACATGGGCTACAAAATATCCCCAAAATAGAGCGTGAATCTGCGAGTGAATGTTATATTTCGAAGAGGCATCGGAAAAAACTACAAAAACGATTTTTTTGAAGTCGGTTAGTGAAATTCTGGCCAACAAAAAGTGTGTCGTCTGCGGTCTCCCTAAAGCTTCTCCCGTGCATTATGTGATTGTGTTTTAGTACCTCCGGCCTAAATGGGCTAATCGATTAGCAGAAAGGGTATTACAATGGGGCAATAAATAGTTGGATTCGTTTCAGTATCCACAACGTCATTAGTTAGCGGAGCCGTTCCACCAATACGGAATGGTGAATTCTGATCTAAAGTACCAGAGATAAATCCCTGATATCGTATTCACATTTTACGCCTTGCTTTATTTTAGCCGTTCTTCAAAATATTGAACGCAAACTAGGTACCTTATAAAGTAACAAGAAAAGCACTACTTTCTTCCATTGACTTACTTGAACTCTAGAGCTATTTTCAAAGAACTGAGAAAGTAATAAGTAGGGAATCGTTGCTTGCTTAAAAATATGTGCTCAAAACTTTTATAGTAAGTAAATACTAGCGACAAATAGAAGGTTGCAACATGTGTGACGTTTACTTTTCTATAAGTACGATCTAGAAAATGTTACCTATATACTAACTCGTTACCCAAACTGATTTCAATTACACTGAACTTTGTACCGGTCGACCTCCTCTGTGACAAATGAAGGTCGTAATTGCTTTTCCAGGTATAACTATGCCATAAACCTACTTGGGATATGAAAGTTGGGTTAAATGACAATAGCTTAACGGCAGAGGCGTCGGACTGGCGATCAAAGTCGTGAGTTCGTACCCCCTGCTTATAAATTATGGTAAACCCATCTTCGCTTTAAATTTAGTTTAGTTGTTTAATTTACGTGGAATTTTAGTATAGCACTTATTGCACTGATTACATACTATACAGAACCAAAGTTTCTACATGTGTCACCGTTGCACACATACGCACAAACGCATCGCTCAATAGCAAGGAATTTAACAGGAAAGACATCTTCAAGGTGAGCTGCGTTAGTTCTATGTGCAAGGTCCATATCTTTCTCAAAAGCAAACATGTATACAGGGTGAAAGCATATACAGTCTCCTAGGACCGTTTTCCGGTATCTGCAACGGTAAGGGTAGTAATGCCCCGTTTCAAAAAACCATTCTGTATATTCTAATAATAATCGATACTTTGAAACAAAATCTTTAATGGCACCGTATGTTTGGAGTCTGGCGTGGTTGTATGTCGATAAAAACATAGAATTCACATACGTCTTTTAAGCGTATGTTGGAAGTATCGATATTCACGATTCATGGGTCTTAGAGAAAAATATATTCGCGTAGTCCGAATGCGCGGGAGCTTTGTGAGTACATATTCTTTATAAACAAGCGTTAAGTATGTGTGCATATTATGGACGAGTGAAAAGTTCTGTATACTACGTTACCAGTGTAGCTTGTTTAAAAAAATAAAACAAAAGAATAGTAATTGATTGGTATGGTACCTTCGTATGCCGCCGACCCCTGCCGGCGGCGCGGTGGAGTGCGGTACCCCTGGCGGGACCTGCGCCCCCCCCTGCACGCCGCCCTGCACACTGCCTTGCGGGGCGCACACACAACACCCTGTGTATACAATGTAACACTTAAACTGTAGGCAAAGACAAACCGCCACTCTGGAAACTTAGAATTGTAGAGTTCATATTGTTCAAAAAAAGTCAAAAAAGCTCGGTCATTTATTTGATTCATTTTTATCCAGACTGCCAAGGAAGGGTTATGTTTTTATTAATTATAATAGTATGACCATGACCACGTATAATGCATATTGGTAGTTACACTGCTATATTACATGCATACCTACATTCCAAAATATTATCAGGTTTTTACTTAAACATACAAATTGTCGAATATTGTAACGTAAATTCACATATCCGAAAACTAAACGGAATCGTGGTAACGTTATTGTTTTTCATGTTCAGTTTAGCAATGTGTAAAACTAAAAAAGCCTTTAATATCTCTGAACCACAACACGCATTTATGAAAGGCTTTTCGCAAAAGTAAATCCAGTTTGACAGGCGGCCATCCGCATTGAAAGCACATAGTCAGGTAAGTAAACAAGTCGGTTAGTCAGTAAGTAGGTAGCTATAATATGATACGTACATACATATTTACATTGCTTTGACCCATTTGTTTCAAAGTGTTATAGCTTTCTATTGAGATCGACGTCTTTTGGTCTCGTCAAATAACAATCAGTACTATTAAATGATACTGCTAGCAAAAAGTATGAAATAGTTTCGGTTCTCATCAAGGCAATGTCTGAACTTTAGTAGCTGATAGCAAAAAATATGGTAAGAATAATGGCTTTAGTGAAGAGTAGAAACTAAAATTCTAGTAAAGTTAATGTAGCTGACGGTAAAAAAGTAATTTTGAACTAGAATCCTTTGGACACAGCTTTAATCGTCTGTCAGCTGCTGGTATAAATTGATATCTATAAAACACGGTATTTTATTAATAACACATAGTAATGATTTCTCGGTCCTTGTAACAGACCTACAATAGACATTTTATCTAGTAAGTACATTTTTGTTTACATAGTCAAAACCCCGCAACAGTTGTGTTTCTTGTGAGGCACCAAAGTTATTGTGTCAAAAGCAATCATCAATCATGGATTACACCACTTTCTGACAGCGATGCGATATTGTCACAGTCTTGCCAAATAACTCTGTTATGGTACAACTTTAAAATTGATGTTTATGAAGGTTGTCTAAAAGTTTAATGGAGATAAAAGTATCTACACAACAGGATAGTTGAGAGCATTATTGTTTGCGGCTGTCAATCCAGTTCTGATAAATTATCGAGTGGAACCAATTTGTTTCGCTCAATTATTCATAAGGTTGCTCGTAACATATCACATAGGTATGTGGGTGTAGATTAAACGTAATTTTCTCTATAAAATAAGCCAATGCTTTTAGCTTTTGTACTGGGAGAAGTTGTTATATTCGATTAAACTAGAGTTAAAAGTTTTGCGCAGAAAACAATGTTAAGTACGAAGTCCGAGTATTGTTTTGTGTTGAAGTAGATACCGGCCTTCCATACCGACAACTACACTAAATAGATCGGTTCTTCATTGAATTGTTAAGATGACGCAACAACCCTATGCGATTGGTATCTGCAGCCAATTACTGCGATTGACGTAATGGGCTGTAAAATTAGAATAATGTATGTAGGTACAGCTTGTTATAGTGTTTCCGCTCGCCAGCGACCACTAAGTAGACATCAATTTAATTTTACAGCGTGAATAAACAGAGAGGTGTACGTTTTATGTTCATGCACGTAAAGCCTGATCTATTCTACGTGTTCTGCCTGAAGTCACTAGATAGTTTTTAAACTGACTGTACAGCATTTTACTAACGATAAAGAGATATTTACGGTACATCTAAATGCAACGTTGCCCGGTGTTATTCGAAACTAAGCTCTTAAGCACTAGACCTATCCAAGCCATTTTACAGCGGCCGCAGTGAAGCTACGTGGTATCCTATTATTAAATGCGATTTATGTTGATTATCTACACTCGAACATAACTGTAGTATGCTATGTACCACAGTTACATGCAATATTGTTCCGAGTCTTGCGTGAGATAACTCTGACAGTGAGTCACTGGCATGAATATAATGACTAAGCAATGATCAATTTAAGTATTGGCTTATCTTAACTATGTAAATCTTACCTATAGGTTGATACACGTATAATCCCCCGACTTTACTTTCGAGTTAATTCATTCAATGATTACGCCTAATAACGACATTACAAAGAAGCTGTTTCAACATGTTTTTTCTTTTAATTTTTTTCCGTGAACACCGAGTTCCGTGACAAACGACAAAGATGTGTTACTATAATAATATTCGAGGAGTAAAAATCAGTGAAGCCCTTTTATTACATCAACGCTAGTAGGTATTCAATGAAATAAAAAAATATTTCTCGTAAACATCCAAGACAAATAATGACTGAGCACAAACACCGATAGAACCGACTCGTTTGTAGATCGACTTCACATAAATAGTTCACATAAAAGCAAAATGTACTTTTATGGAATGATATTATTGACATGGTTTAATTGTATAACAGTGTGCTAAAATTTTTACAACCACTGAAAAGCGTGCTGCAATAGAAAAACGTTTAATGATGATGGTGACATTAGATTGTATAAAGTACAATATTTATTATTTTCATTTGGATTCAAGAATAAAAGCGTTGTTTGATGCGACAATAATGTAATTCAGGTGCTTAGCATAAAGCGTTAAAGAAACATTCAGGGAAGGAATTATCTTCGTTACAGTAATCTTAAAATTCGCCAAAAGATTTGGGTTTTTACGCTCTTAGCGCACGACAAGGTAGATATAATGGCCTACGGCGTAGCTTCGGCTGCGCGTATCGTAGCAATGACGTGCCCATAGCGAGGACGCTTATCGTAGCTGATACATACGTCGTAGCAGTGACGTCCGCCGTAGTAACGACTATTACTTTAGTCAAGCACAATACATTATTTAATGCGACAACAATGTTTACAATGATCTTGTTCAGACTTTTTCAATTGTTATAGTAGTATAAATTGATTGAACAGTCACGGAAATAAGCGACCTATCCAACCTTGTAAATAGATATTAACTTATCAACATGATAAATAATGAACGTAACAATCTGCCTAGCCCCAACTATGTTGGGGTCGGATTCCAGTCTAACCGGATACAGCAGTATTTTACATGGAGCGACTGCCTATGTGACTTCCACAACCCAGTAACTGGGCAATACGATATCCCTTGGTAAGACTAGTTGTCAGACTTTCGGGCTTCTGACGACCGTCAAAGATCCATAAACCGGGACCAACGGCTTAACGTGCTTTCCGAGCCACGAATAAGTCTCGGTATGTAAAGATGGTCACCCATCCACAGACCAACCCCGGAAAGCGTAGCTTAACCTGATGGATCGACCCGTGCGGCTGTTATTACTTTACCACGAGCTCCTCTATAAATAATGAATGTATATATATATAATATTAATTAAACTTTGTTTGTATTCCTTTATGCGTTCCAGTTTTATTATCCATTGCTGGGCTGCGAGCATGGGCGGGTGAAGCGAGAAGGGGATTACATTAGAGAATGCGCTGCAGTGTCTACCTTTACAACGTGTTAGGGACCTACATATTGTATGTACCAACGCGGAAGCTGATACCATTCTGTGATTCCAGTTATTAGTCAATGCACATTTAAATGTTGCAGTTTGTGATTCGTGAGTCTACATACTACTCGTAAATGCCCTACACTTTGATCACCACGACACGATCACCACCCACGGCATACCAAGCGTAGTGATCGGTACCAATATTCATAAACATTGGTGACACAAGGGTACTAACACAGATAGCCAACTGCTAACTTCTGAATACGATGTAGGAAGTCCCAGATGAGCTACGTTTTCAGCACCTACAGGAAAGACATGTGTACAATTCCGAGCCCTTTTATTTTTTTTGTGGGTGGGAAATCATCAAATGACTTCTCCCGCTCTGGGCGGAGCGGGAGGGCATATCAGACTTTTACTGACTAAAACTCACCCGTGTTCCTTCAGTTGCCTGTTGCCAAGGGTCCCGGTATCCCTTTCGGACTTTCCCGCAACCCTGGACAATTCCGAGCCCTGATATCACAATAATTCATTGTATTGTTTCTATCACAATAATACAATGGTCTACTGAAGCGCAGCCAGAGATGCGAGCCCACTATTATACGGTCGTCAGTATTGACTGATTTACGACGAGCACAGCTTGCCTCAGCGCAGCATAATACATAGATTACGTGATACAGACATCCAATTATAATTATCTGCTCACGGCCCCTGAGTAACCATAGGTATGGTGTGCCCAGCTATTTGTAGCCCAACGTGGCAGTTTTGGATGTATAAGTGAATACATTATCCGACCTAATAGAATATGATAATTCAAATTCATTAGCTTTGTTGTCCTCGGATTAAAGAGGAGACAACAGGATTATACACGTTTATGGGTACCGGCTTCAATAATGTTTTGTATCTTCATGATGCTCCATTTGATTTTAGACAGAAGGAAGATCTTTATTTTCAAAAATCATTGTAGCAGCGACCTTGGGGAAGTGTCATTACTAATAGTAGAGCTGTGCAACTACGTCGTAAGGCTCGGAAAATTGCATTGATCCATATCGGTGTATTCTTCTTTTATTAAAGCCATGCTTCAATGCAAGATAGCCAGCCTCGCGTCGCACACAATAAGCGCGGAAGACATGACAACAGGAACAAGGGCGCTAGAAGGCACGATGACAGTGCTTTTCAAGATGCGCTATTGCACTACATTCTCCCATTGTTTTCGTTCAAAAGCAATTCAATAGACGCCGTTTATCGCGCAGGTACAAATACACCTCTTGTTTCTATTTGCTCATAGAGAGGTGGCGAGAACGACTCTTGAATTATTCATTTGAGTTATTCGTTGCTAGAGGTGAACAGCAAATCATAATCCTCATAATCTGAGTGTGCTGTTCTGCGAAGGTTTTGTGACACAAATTATGAGCGCGCAAAACAAAGCTGAGGCCCGGTTTAGTAATACGTTACAATCCACACATTTAATTTATTATTTTCGAGGCTGAAACTCGAATATATGTGACTCATTCGGAATGGACAACAACAAAAAATATGTCGATTGAGTCACATGAGCTCATGTTATTCTTTTTCGTTTGCAATTCTCGAACAGTCTATATCAATAGAAGTCGAGGCGATTTTGTATTTTTCGATAGGTCGTTTCAAAGAGACTTGTGTGACCCCTAAAAGGACTGTAGTTTGGTGACATTATATTCTACATTTTTTAGTTATTAGAGTCAAATATAGCGTAGCCATGAAGCTATGTAGGTATGGCGAATACGAACGACGCCTTTTGTTCTAGAATGCGGGCCTTATCACATGACAGAAAAAATATTATTCAAGCTGACGCTGATATAAAATATGTACGTACAGTCTAAGTATCGGTATATGGTCATTGTTCTAATTAATAAAATTTAGTTAGTTCAGTTTGGCGTGTTTAGCAAATTAGGTACATTGTTGATTTGCAAGTGAAAACAGAAGTTCCAACAGTTTATTCTCTAGCACAATTTGAAACCTTGTTACAATGATTTGTAACAGGCATAACATCTGTTGTTAAGACACGGCTTTATCGTCAATAGAATGGGAAAAGGCCAAATAACTATATTAGAACGTTGGCTATGAAAAAATGTTCGCTTTCTAAACCGCATAAAAAACGCAATTCAATAACTGCAGTCCCAAGAACAATAAAGATTCGTTCGATGCACACCATTGCAGTTGTCCGTTGTTTTAAAATGGCGCAAACATGCGTCGTTTTAACTGCGAGACGCAATGTATCCAACAATAATAGCCATAATAGCCGTGTTTGTTCGACGTACTCGGTCACATTTTAAACCGCTACCCTCAATAAACTTTCATTGTAGACCAAGCAGTTTAAGTATTATTGACGTTTTGTAATAGTGTGCGGCGATGTTTTCCTTCTACATGTTTGCGAACTTTACTCTTATCTCAGAATATATTATTCAAGTCATTGAACATGAATCATGCAGTCGCTTTAGTGACGCAAAAGAAATAGTGAATATAGGTTTAGCTATGTATGTGTTGGAATAAAGATGACAATGGTATGCAGATAATAGACTATGTATGCATATAGAATCCATTATTCTCTATATTAACACTTTAGATAAGGAATTAATCCAATCTTATTATACAAATGTTCAGTTTTCTTTAAGAATTAGTCTAGTTGAATTCATTTTGCAAGCTGTAACGGAGCCAAATGTCATACTGTTATAATATCAACCATGGTTGCGCTCTTCAATGCGATGTCGGAGTATTTTCTCCGAAATTCCGCTCCAAATTGTTTACATACATCCTTTACATCCTTTTTGCGACGATTAGGTATAAAAAGCGTATAGGGGCACATTACCGGCGAGTGCTGCGATAGCTGCCAGCGTAAGGAGGGCGGAGCGGCTGCGTGCCATGTCAGCAGGGCATGCCGCGCCGCGTCATCGCCGCGACATGCTCCGCGACGCGCCCTCCACAACCTCTCGCGTACAGCACCTCTCCGCACAGGACCTACAACAAGAGAACACGTCACTCGTCACTTTATATCTCCAGCATTCTTGTTCAATAGTTATTCAAACATTCTTATTACCAACAGTCAACAAATAAGTTCAATCGGTTTTTCTAAAGTTTAAGTCACAATTAAGGCTCATTAGAGATTGTATCTACAAATTACACGCTTATATCCTGAAACGTTTGCAATGGATTCTCTGATACGCCTGTCGAGTTCTCAGAAGATAAAGTTCCCACCACAACAGGTGGTCTGTATATAATGGTTACTGCTTTGGCTACAATTAATTTGTCAAGGCTGGCCAGCGAGTTCATTAGGAAGGCGAAATAGTGGATCGCCACGCAGCCGTTATCTGCGTATCGACGAGCGCGGGTGGCGAGCGGCCGGCTGGCGGCGCGGCGGCCCGACAAGGGTTATGCTTGCCAAAACATCCGTCCGAATGATATCCGGAGAATTTCTCTATTGGAGATTTATTTGCTTCGCTAACAGAGCTTTATTTTGTGGTGATGCGGAAACGTCATACTTTTATATGTAAATATTTACCGTGCGTGTTTCTTTCTTTACTTTTTTCAGACGCATGTTTATTTACGCCCGCCATCTTGTAGATCGGATAAAAGATTAAACCCTAATAATAAAAACAACGTGTTGCCGTCCACTTCAAGATAACGATAACACCCGAGGAAAACCAAGAGGAAACATAAAAGATTGAACCTTCAGACCCAAAGATTGTAATTTTGTAAAAGAAATCTATGCACTCCCGAATTCCTAAGTCGAGCCACCGTGCATTTTTATCAAAATAATAATTTGTCAGAGAACAAGTTTTTATGCAGTTTTGAAGCTGACATACTACTGGTCATCATTTCAGTATCACCATTGTTACAAAGAATTCACAAACTTGAAGCAGCAACAAGCTTATTACACCATCTCTAAGTCAATTGGTATTTCGTTATTTGTTTTGTTTTGCATAAAAAGAGTATCGAAATTGTTTTGCTTTATTTTTATATGCATTCTGACATTCAAATTATGGATACTGAAAAAACCGCGCACGCAAGTTTGAGCTTAGCCAGCGAAACGTAAGTGCACAACTTCATATGAGTCGTTCTGCAGTTTTACTATCGATACCTGAAGACGCTTTGTGCGCCGTCTAAGAGGATCACGAAACCGGGTTACTACAGCACGACAAGATCGGTTTGTCTTTACCACCAGCCTGCGTAATACTCACCTGACCTCAGTACAGGTGACAAGACAGCTACGAGGCTTTCATGGACTGACTGTTTGCGCTCAAACTGTTAGAGGGAGACTCGAAAAACGTGGCCAGAAACCTCATAAGCCAACCAATGGTCCCAAACAGACTCCCAGAATGGCGCGCCTAAAGTTTGCACGCGATGATTTACATTGGACTTAACTTCAATGGAGCCAAGTTCTTTTTACGGAAGAAACCAAGATTATGCTTTATGGCAATGATGGACGTAGGAGAGTCTACTGAACACAGGGAGAATGTTTTCAACAATATGGTATTGAAGAGAAGGTGAGGTAAGGCGGTGGGTTATGGACAGTCCAGGGCGGAATTGTCACCGAAGGACGAACTGGCCTGATGTTGTGACGGGACCACTTAATAGCGACCAATACATTCGTCAATGCTTAGAGGCTCATGTGATGCCTTAAGTTGAGTTTGTGGGCCAGGATTTCATTTTTATGCATGATAATGCAAGGGCGCACACTCTAGGAATTGTTCGATAATACTTGCATGACGTTACTATCGCAGTAATGAAGCCTTATTTAATAGAACACTAGAGCAATAGAGCACTTATGGGATGAGCTGAAGAGGCATGTACAAACTAACCAACCAGCTCGAGAAACTTTCTAGGAGCTGAAAACTGCCATCTTGTAAGCATGGGACAGCATTCCACAGCATGGGGTGCTAGTGGCATTATTTATTCAATGTCGAACCGCATACGGGAGTGTATTTATACTATTTTATACATAAGTGCATGCGTTATCTTCGAATAGGTGACACCTCCTAGAACTTTGTGCATGATAAGTTTCTAATTCAAATTCAATTGACAAGCCATTAAGATAGGTGTATCGACAAGGTTTATGACGGTAATATTTTACAAACTTGAGCGTAATGTTTATAAATAAGTCAGATAATGTCGTCATCGCCCCTATAAGTAGGTAACGCTGGGAACTTTTATAAATAACGCGGATGGTGTCGATAACTTTAGCTGAGGGCTATTTAGAGCTGGTGACTCCTAAAAGTGTTCGGAATTTCCACTTTACCAACAACGTTTTGTACGAGAGTTAAGAAAATTTTCACAACACCTTTGTTATGTCATTTTAGTCAATATTTTATAGAGAAAATGTAGATCCCTGTGAATACACATGAATATAAATTAAGAAAACTTGTTTATTATTATTTTACAAACCAAGAGCACAGCGTCAGATTAATCAAGGCTTAGCGGATGCGAGACGGGTAACAAAGCCAAAAAAAGATCATCTTGTGAATTATACTTTAAACTCAGCGCAACATTTTAGTGAAAAACGGTAAAATGCCAAGAGAACGAGAAGATATTCTTAATAATGTTTTTTGTAAAACTTTTCGGTAGAAACGAAAATATGATGCTGCAATAAAATAGGCGACACTGTGATGAATGAGGGGAGCACGCTCGCGAAACAACAATAGATGTCACGTACTTACGAACTCATAACCATCGATTCCAATTTATGCCAGACGTATTATTCCTCTGGGGTGGAATAGAACCACCTCTGTACGACATGCATGGGTATTGATAAATAACATTGCTTTGTTGGGACAACTTTGCATACCTACCTATGTAAATAATATCTACATAAAACTAAAGCTATACATGAGAGTTCCACCGATTTTGTGGTTTCACTCTGCCAAACAACACTTACACACTCTACAAAACAACAAACATGAAATATATGTCAACTTAATATGGCACCTATTTATATTATTAGAATGAAGAAATGATGCTATAACAGTTCCGTTTTGCAAAAAGGTCACACTGTAGATTTTACTCGGGATACGTTTCGCCAATTTATTTGCGTATTAAAAAGCAATTATGTATTGGGAAACAAGCGATAAAAGAAAGTTCGTAGATACCTTAGGTATAAGACAGGGCTGAATCGATATTAGGCGACAGTGGATAAAAAGCAGTGAACGTCGAATATGAAAAGTGCTCTTCTTCATTTTGGTATCGTTATAATTATTCAAAGAGGGAATTGGATCTGATAAATTAAACCAAATCAACCTACATATATGTAGTGAGAAATCTTGCTTTCGTTAAGAAGGCCGTTGCTCTGCATTAGCTCTTGAATGTTCTACCATCTTTTGAATAAACAGCAGTTCATAATTGAGTGACTGACTGACAAAACACAGCTTATAGTTACTATTGGAGTTCCTAAGCAGGTGTAGAGGAACACAGGAGGTTTACAACTTAAAATTTTTCAATAAGCTTTTGTTTATACAAAAAAAACTGTTTGGATAGAACAGCCGAACAATTCGTGACAGGAACAAACATACGAGTACATTATCTATAGTAATTATTATCATTTTATTTCATGTTCATTGACAATCTAGAGGATTTTTCATACGCAATCACACCTCGGGCACCTCGTTGGTTGAAATGTGTTAGTGTTCGCTGGCTGTTTTCATGGTATAAATCTCGGAACCAGTTTGCTTGACGATGCCCATGGGAAACTATCTGATAGATTATTCGAAACACTGCACGTATAAGATGGCATGTTACCTTTCATATCTTTCTTTCATTTTCTTAAGAATCTTTACAATAAAATATCGTGAAGCGACGTAGATCTTACGAGAAATCATTTCGTCAAAGAAAAAAGTTTCGAGTCTTCTTAACGCCCAAAACTGAAGAAACATCTTGAATCAAACAAAGAAAGAGACATTGTTATTAATTTGAACCAGAATAAAGAGATTCGTTGGGTAATACATCCAGCTGTATGTAACTCGAAGAGACAGAAACACTCACACTACGAACATCTATTCCATTGCGCCTTTGCATGCATCCATTACTATTCATAGAGTTTGAAATTGTCTGAACTTCTTACTCGCTATAACCTATGAATTGAATAGGAGTGCTTGTTACGTGAACTGAAGATAATATCTGTTTTAATGAGCTTCATTTGCATTGAACCAATACATTTGAAAAACCAATACAATTGTTTTGGAACGCGTATTTATTTCTATCAAAAGTAGACATATATTGTTGTTGTTATGTGTAGGGTGATATTGGCTGTTAAACTCGATCGCCATTAACTGACGTTAGCAGAAGCTAAGGAGCTTAATATTCCTAAGAGCAGATTGGTGATCGTAAATCATAACGCGTCGGTTTCTGTTATTATTTTTGGGAATTTGTTATATAGAATATTTAATCGCACTGAATCCGTACATCCATTTAAAAGGATGTACAACAATAAAACAAATCGCAATGGAATTGTGTTATATAAATGTCCTGTAAAATTCAATGACAAAAATTGAGCTGTTCAATGCGAGTGGCAGTTTTGAATGTTTCTGCGAATGTTCTCCGCTCACTAAAGGTTTAATCTCACACAGGTGGCTTTCGATCCTCAACGATGACTGGCTTTCAGATAACAAGCGAGAAAGCAAAGTTCAAAGGTTAAAAGGAATTACACTTTGACTTAAATATTACTTTTAATTCTCCATGGCACACGGCTTGAACTTACAAGTAAGAGTAATTCTTAGCTCAATGAAAATTTTTGAAGTTTGAAGTAGATTTTCGTGTTTCACGTCCCAATTTACGATTGGTAGAACAGACAGGCGACGGCTCGCGCATATTTGCGTAGGAATATATAAATAGGAGGCTCTTATACATGTATAAACTGGCCGAGCACACAAAGGTGCTCATACAATCGCTAACAAAATGTTCCTACCCTACTTTAACTAATTAATTACTGTTTATCAGGTAGCCCCGATCCTTGATCGAAGGGACAAATTGTAACTAAGATCTTCCAATTTTTTTAACGCAATTTTTGACGACTTTTATGTTACGTTTGCAATTAGAATGAAAATGTAATCATGTTTTAGTTAAGTGTTAAGTGGCTTGTTAATAAATCTCGCTGTTCTCTCGCTACTAGACACAACCAGAGCTCAGGTTTCAAAGAACCGAAATTAGGAACACAATCTAAGGGTTGAAAATTTAAATGAAAGCAAATACAACCCTATATTTATCGAATCTCAAACGCGAATCCTTCTCATTACCCGGGAAGATGCTGGACAAAGTAAAAGATTATTACAGAGATTTCAGAACAAAAAGCGTTTCTCGCTCAGTTTTCAGACTAATTAAACATTTTAAAAGCAGTATTCACATAAGAAAAGCTGTTGAATGAATTTATGTCAAACACATATATAAATTATATTTCCTTTAAATCCTTTAACTTTCAAATACCAACAGTTCGCAGACAGTTTCTTAAAAATCAATTTTAACGGTCACTTGTTAACATCGTTAATCTTTCACACTCATACTTACAATGTTTCACGTTATAAAGTATTTTTAAAACTGGGTAAAGTTCCTTAGCATTTTTATATATCATCAGCACACAATCACCTAGATATTATTATTTTCCTTTAAAAACCTTTTAGCACTGCACAGTGATTTATTGCAAAGCTTAATATTTAAGTTTGATGTTGAAGCCGGCCGAATGAATTGTGGCGAGGCGAGCGAGCGGGTCGAGGCGAGCGGAGCGCGCAGGCGGCGGGCGTCGGCGCCACCTGTCGCTGTCGGCGCGGCGGTCTGCCGGGCGGGCTCGACAGGCGGCCGCGGCTGCTCACTAGCGACTGAGCGCCCGGGCACGTGGGGCCGCGCCGGGCGCCGGCCGCCGCCCAGGTGCACCTGCACCCTCGCGCACCCCCCGCGCGTCCCACCCGCGCTCCCCGCCACACACTCCACGCCAGCCCCGTCTGCATCCACTTGCACCCTGTCTGCACGCGCACCACCTAATATACTTCTAATTATAATACGGATGCGCCCAAACACCTCACCCTACAGCGCTCATGCGAGCAGCAAGCTCGCGACCGGCATACGTCCACGGATGTACTCATAAAATATGCACGCCACTGAAGATAGAGGAAATTGGAACGGGGAAGTATGTGTCCGCGTATCTATGGAGCTCGCGAGATACACTGCGTGAAATGTAAATGAATTAATTATAACGACTTGTACTTTTCAGCAGGGTCTACGGCGTAGCGTTCTCGTAGCGGCGCCGTAGTCATATGTTTATCAATTCAAACAGTGGTTTGTAAATAGGAGTTCCCACAACGTATAGAACTGATGTTTACATAGTATGGTAGCGGTTAAATTGCTGGCTCGATGAGAGTGGTGCTATGCCATTTAAAAAGAAATTACATGGTAATGAAAACAGTTATGTCCGTATCAGGTAGGCACGTTAGTTTGTATATTTAATTTCATCACCACTGCTCTCAAAACGGTGAAGGAAAACATTGTGAGGAAACCGGCATGTCCTAGAATTAAAAAAATCTAAGACATGTGACAGCAAGCCGCGTGGTGGGTTATGATTACGACTCAATCTCTATCACGTCCCTGTCCCAGCAGTGGGAATGGGTCCTCAAAGTGGCAATACGAAATATCTACGATGAAGGTGAGTTTAAAGCATTGTTCGCATTATCACATACAATTCGAATTTCCGTCTGCCAAATCTTATCAAGAAAATGTTTTCGGATTTCAATAAGTTGTGAAATTCATATGCGGTTTGTTACGTAGATGGTACGTGATTTTTGTTTTACTCAATTAATGATACGACTAGCTGTTAGTAGAATATAATAGAATAGTCTTTATTATGTACACAATATACATAGTATTAGTATTAATATTATACTGTGTGTATAATTCTGAGGTTACGTAACATCAAGTCTTAAAAGGATGACCGTTTTTCCTATCTAAACACAGAATTTATTTCGTGTATCGGAGAACACGTAAAACCGGCGCGACGGTTTAAAGACATAGCTCCACCTGTCATGCGCATATTTATGATTGTATAATGGAATATCAATAGGTTAAAGTAGTAATACTTTCGACAGAAACTAAACGTTTGGCAAAATAAAGGTCATTTTTAGGGTTCCGTACCCAAAGGGTAAAACGGGACCCTATTACTAAGTATCCGCTGTCTGTCTGTCTGTTCGTCTGTCACCAGGCTGTATCTCATGAACCGTGATAGAGAGACATTTGAAATTTTCACAGACGATGTATTTTTATTGCCGCTGTAACAACAAATACGAAAAACCAGAATAAAATAAATATTTAAGGTGGTTCCTATACAACAAACGTGATTTTTTTGCTCGTTTTTGCGCTTTGAAATATTCACGGAATATTTAGTTATTAATTCACTTTAAAAATAAATAATTAAAATAAAACAAATGTTTAAGGGGGGTCCCATACAACAAACGTATTTTTTTGCCGTTTTTATAGATAATGGTACGGAACTCTTCGTGCGCTAGTCCGACTTGCACTTGGCCGGTTTTATTATAGTGTATTCGTGAACTAATCTTAAGGTTCGACACCTTAAGATTAGTTCACGAATACACTAGCTCTATACATTTTTCTCTTGTAGACGAATCAGTGAAGTATCGCGTATCAATTCGTCGATGTAAAGTCCGCTAGTTATTAACATGTACATGCACAGGCTCGCGACGGAGATCCGCTTACATGAGTGGTTCTCGCCGATATCATACGATACTCAGATCAGTACAGAATGTAGAACGAAAATCTAGGCTTTAATGGGCTATGTAAATTAACGATGTAGTGCTGTACAGTTGTACACGAAATACCGATTAAAATTAATAGCTCTATTATTTTTATCGATATTATATTTGACAATTCATTGATCGATAATTGACCAGCCATAAAGGTGTGAGCTCATCGTCAGATCACAGGGATTACCTCAATGGGAAGACGTGATCGGAAAACTTAAAGGTTGTTAAATCTAGTGCTTGCTTCAAGTACCTCGTCACGTCATTTGGATAAATCAAAAACGGTTTTAAGATCTTAGAAGACAAATGATCGAAAAACTGTCTGTATGCATCGATTCGAAATGTCGAAGCCTACCTTTATTCTTTACTTTTGATAGGGGGAAATAACCTTCCTCGTATCTAAAGTAAAGTTAAGTGACTTTATTCAAAATGGAGCCATGTCTCTGTTTAACAAATTCTTAAAGAGAAGCCAGCGAGATCGGGTAATCCTCAAAATGTGAACACGGTGAAGCTCATAAAAAAGCTATATGAATATATAACATTAATCTAAAGGGGATTCGCAGTTCCGGTGAAGAAAAGAGTACTTCTACATAAGTGCAAGGAGGTGAAAGCGGAACCTATTGATCTAGCTCATGTGGCGTGTGTTACAGACTCTAACTTCTTCAGTGTTTAATATATCAACCAAAGATGGAGTTTAATAATGATTATTTGGACTCAATGCGAAGTTTGATAGTATTTGCAAGCTAATGTTTAGAAATACAAGTGATTAATAACAGTGGAACTAGATAGACTAATCCTTACATGTGCAGTCGCCTCATTTGTAATACACAATGTGCTGTACTACTTACTTTAAATAATTACTCTCACTAATCAAACTGTATACTCCGGGTTTCGACGTTACCCACGTAAGGCAGAGAGAAGGTTCCATGATGACTGAAATCAGAATGCTCGCTTGTTCCACAAGGGTCATAGCACTTTACCCGCGATAGTTTTATTTTCGGTGTCAGACTGTGTAGACAATCGCTCTGATTCCGTTCTGAGAGAAAGGTTTATTTTTCCGTTTGGATTTATAGGCTGTGAATCTAGTCCTCGATAGTAAATTATTCTTACAATTTGTTTCCTCGGCCGCCTGTCACAAGGTTTTCTTAGAATTCGAATAACAATGGTCTTTGTCAATTTTTTGGTAAGTTTCGAGATTCTATTCCTAAGAATCGAAAAAGACTGCGGAAACATTATGTTATTTTGTCGTAACATAAGACGGAATATAATGGATGTCTGATATTTTAAAGTAGGTAAAATGAAATGATTCCATAACGGTTTCTAATAAATATATTGACTGGAATAGAAAATTTGAAATGAAGAATCGTGAAACAAAGCCAACACTTGCAAATCCGCTTTTAGTTAGAGGTTAGTAAGAAGATCGAAATTGATCTTCGTGATGTGTATCTACGTACCCTTGTTACTCCTGAGCCCTATATCTAGGTGATATGATTGTTTCTATGACATCAAAAGCAACCAACCAACATCAAGTAGAATGTAAACACATTCTACTAACAAGATGTGAAACACTTTGCAATTTGATGTGTCATATCATTTACATTTTCGCACAAAAATGTTTAACGCGTTAAAATTCCATCTTCGCATAATTCACGATGTCTCATTAAGTGGTATGGGCTACGAATAATAAAAGCATTTATTCGAAGGAAGCTGAAACGTGCCCGAGGAAATTATTAAAATAAAACAAAGTTCATTCGTGAAGTTCTTTTTCGCGAGCAAAATCGTAACGGTCAGATAGTATGAGCAAGAATTGGACATTGTATCATAACAATGTATTGTGTTGTTGTAACTTTTAATTTTTGCGCACGTTTTTCCGCTGTCTATCGGAGCGGAGTTGTAGACTGAATAAAATTGCTCAAAGACTGCGATGCACGCTCGCCGAAGCGTATGCAAGCGCCCAGAGTGCCCCTTACTTACTGTATTCACTCACTGAAATAACCCTGGAACACATCGCATTCTTTTACGACTGTCATATTTTTTGTAACTGCCTAAGCGACGTTTTCAATTTA
Source organism: Lithophane ornitopus (assembly GCA_948473465.1). Lineage (NCBI taxonomy): Eukaryota > Metazoa > Arthropoda > Insecta > Lepidoptera > Noctuidae > Lithophane > Lithophane ornitopus. Next base: position 9,647,552 of record OX419622.1, on the reverse strand, counting down.
AGTTAAGACTTATTTTATTTGTGCTTCATGAGGCTTTTGAAGAACATGCAAGTTTATGATACTGATGTGCGATGCGACACGCTCTTAGAGGAATTAGCTGATTTGTTTTTTTATATTGATGGAATAGTTCTAAATAAGTAATAAGTTTAGATTTTATTTCATAATAATAATTATTTCCATTTACATTCTGGGTAACATTTTATTTTTTTATGGCATGTCCTAGGTACTGTGAAATTATCTTTATGAAAGTAGTACGACCTACATAATTGCAAATCTGTTATGGATCTATAATATTCGTAGCCAAACGGAAGTGATTAATTCAACTTATAACGTAAGTATCAAGATTTCATAAGTTTTAGGTAGGTAGCAATTATAATCACCTGGAAATCTCCTGGATAGTCAAAATATTCAACGTTGTATGACAATGGTAACACAAAACGTGTTTCACGGACAAAACGCCGGCGGCCGGCCGGCGGGCGGCGCACGGGCGGAACAAGTTATAAAATAAGCCGCTAGAGGCGTGTAGACGAACCGCTACCCGGTGCCGATGCCGACAGCGATGTTCGACCCAGGCAAACTGGAGCCAAGCCAAGCCTTTCAACCGCTTGCAATATAAATACGTGCTACGCGTGGTTGGACTATTCAATTGCTTCCTAGCTTTGTGTGCGATCATAAGCCTCGATTTATTGTTTATTATCGGACAGTACGCAACAGTGTTTTTTGAAGTTGAAAAAGTTTGGATGCTCATTTACGTTATTGCTCATTTACGTTAATGACCGGTAGAAATTGAAAAGCAATGCTCAAACAATATTTCGTTGTCTTGTAAAATATCCATATTCCATTAGTTTTGCGTTGCTAGTGGGATAATTAGTACTACAGATCTGATAGCGTCTAAATTAACATAAACGCGTTAATTTAGACAGTATCAGTTATGCAAATAAACATTTAACACGCTTAAATCATTTAGTAAAACAATAATGGTATTTGCAAAATTAACAATTGCGTTGAATTTTATCACCATGTTTATTGAAAATAAAAGAGAGATAAAGGGACCTAGCAAACAAATTACATTTTGTTTGCTAAATCACCAAAAGTAGTGCCAAAGGAACATGTTCCTATTCCTATACGCATAGACTATATAACTATCACGTGTTTATTATTTGACAATGTTGGTTTCAGTAGATGCTCGCAGCAAAACGCTAGATAGATATTTGTACAATATGAGAGCTGTATACACGCGCCAATCCACTCACTTCCAAACGGTGGATCCCTACCTACCGAAGGCCCAGTTTTTATTATGACGCAATAAAATAATAATAGAATAATGGTTTTTAGATGGTTTTATTTCAAGGTTTACACACATTTAGTATGCAGCATACCTAGTGACGGTAAACGAAAGTTGAGCGCAAGTTTAGAGGCACGTCCGCGGGGATTGAACGCACACCTCCGGTCACAGATATCTGTTATTGACGGCTTACATAGTTAACATACACGAAGTAAACGCGATATGAGAGAGCCCCATTAATATTCGGAATGGATTCGCGCTTAAAAGCCGCCCAGGGCATCTTACTTTTCTTATAATAGCAAAATGTTTTATGGTTCCGTAATGTGTAAGTCCTGTTAACATTTGAACGTGTAATCTCTGAGTAAGGGCCGGGTGTAAGGTAATTTGAATAGAGGTTATGGACTTTTTTTTTCAGAAGCGCTTTTTTATTCACTTGTTGTTTTTCTTCCATCTATGTCTTTTCCCGTGGCCTGATTAGGTTGCAATTTAGAACACACGTTTGTTATATTATGTTTTCATATACCAGATACCTAGCTGAAAGCTACAGCTGCTAGAAAGTTGGCTGGGGCAGAAGGCGGAGGACAGGGTGTTGTGGCGCAGCATGGGAGAGCTCTATGTCCAGCACTGGACTGCGACACGCTGAGTTGATTGGTTGATTGACACATAGTTGACCATAAGATCAGCTGTATGTTTAGACCTATTTTTTTAAAATTGAACTTCCCATAACAATGGCTTACATGGTATGCCAACTTTTCTCCTTTACGCCATTTTAATGTAAAATAATGTTCCTGTTTCCATTAAATTAACTCAGAGCAAATAACGATTTAATGGTGTTATTTGACAGAAACTAGAGCACTTCGCAAAGAAAGTAAATAGCGAACTTACTACTTAATAGAAACAGAGGAACTTCATTAATTAATAAGAGAATGAGACAAAACTAATTGCCGGCGGGGCTTCGTGGATATAACGTTAAATCAAAATTTATTTTTCGGGAAATCATAATTTGCGAGTTCAAAATGAGTGAAATATTTATTAGAGAAAAATGAACCTTGCTGATGTGTTTTAATCTATTAAAAATCTTTTAAGCTTGTACTAGACGGCAAGCTTTAGATAAAGGTTGGTAAAGAAGCGCTTAATTAAAAGTATACAATAATAAAGGAGCTCTCTCTAAAGGCGGGCCGGCGGGCACCGCTCGCGTGTTATATTCAATGTAAATCCGATTACCGGTAAAAAACTCGCGATGCCTTCAATATTAGTTAATGTTGATTATATAAACAGACTAGAAATAACCGAAACAAGATAGAAATAAAAAAACTTCTTGTTTATCAGATTTATTCGGATGAAAGTAGCGAACTTTTTAATAAAATCACAAGTTACTAGTGCGAAAGCGCTGAAAAATATGTGTAATATTATCAGTTTATCATCGGAACATACCATAAGTTACCACGGAAACTCCTTTGGGAAGACGGCAACAGGAAACTAGTCGCAATAATAAATATATTCAAGCCGCATACTTAAATTTTATGTTTATAACATGTCGGATATTTTAGTTTCGTCTCCGATACTTTCCCTTGAACAGCTCGTGGCAAAGTATTCATGGAAAGAATATGATAAGAACAATTTCAGAGGAAGGTGGGTCGAGTTGTTTCCTACAAAGTTGTGTGCGATGAATGAGGATATATCTCGAAGTTATTCTTGTTTAAGGGAAGTTCTCGCACAGATTCGTTTCCCGAGTATTCGGATCTGTAATAAACCGTTTACTTGAACTTAAACTCACACTTATTTTGTCCGTCTTTATTAGTTGAAACTTTGAGAGTGTATCCTTATTTTTTGTTTCGTTTCCTACTTTTACGATGAAGATACACGTCACGTCACGCTGGTAGTACCCGAAGAGGTAGGCCGTGGGGTGATGTCACGCACTTTACCTGTGCCCGGCTATTAGGGGGAACCTGTTATAGGAGGAAAGCTTATCGCAATTCCGGGTTGCTTCTGAAAAACCTCAGTAGTCCTTATCCCAGGATCAGATAATCGAACCCCACGTCATCCTGAGTCCGAGTTGAAAGTATTGCTTGTAATTTTCCCTTGAAACCGGAACCCGACAATGCTGCTTGTTTAATAATGTAGGTCAGGGGGTAATATTTCCCAGAGTCAACTGTTCCCCAGGGAAACTCTACTATTAAACTCTGTTGCGACTTTTGGATCGAAAAGCGAGTTCAACAAAAATATATCCATTTCTACAAATGATCTAACAATACCAATAATTGAGAGAGCAATCGCGGTTCAAGTCCGATCAATAAACCCTGGGGAGAACGGTAGCACGTACCACGTGCTTCCGTACACCACGAGGGTGTTGGGGTAATGATATTTTTCCCCTGGGACTAGTCAGCAAAGATGAAGATATGCACCAGAGATCCTCGTTCTCCAAAATTACTGAGGATTTTCACATGAAAACAGACGAACCAAAAAAGGTCCGTAATAATAAAATTAACTAGCTCTTAATTAGTCGTTTATTAATATGGGCGTAAGACAAATTGTATTACCTCTAGTGATAAGTGATCACCTCTCACCTCAATTACAGACGCAAGTGAACCTCGCTGACTTGATTCAATGATCTCGATCCAATAACGTGACTGAGCTTGACTATAACTGTGTTACCCTCATGCCTATGAGCTGCGGGAATTGTATTAATCTTCATCCATGAAAGCGTTTATATGCAAGCACGTGAAACTAATAACAGTTCACAAAGGAATCAGTACCTTTTACCATGACCTAAAAGGTTTTCTGTGAAAATAACTTTTGGAATATGATTTTCGACGATTTATCGATATAATTGTGGATACAAAGAGCCATCTGACAACACCTACATCAATTACAGCAGGTGGCTTATTTATACATTTTATTTTTCATAAGTTACACATGCACACGTAATGACATACCATGTTATTCCAAATATAAAGTTTATTACAGTATCCAGGGCACTTCCACATGATTACTATAATACAAAGTAAGCAATATGATAATAAACCATGCACCCCATATTACCATTTCATTACGCAAATCGTTTTTTGTTATCAGCTACGGAGCGTAGCATTTGTATTGCTACGGTGCTACGCCGTAGAGCGGTGCTACGTGCACTCAATGAAGTAGCAATTACGTACGGTTCCCGAGCTTGTTATCAATAAAAGAGGGATCATTTGTTTCTATTAATGTGCTCGGGCTTGATTTATGTTAGTTGGGCCAACTAGCAGAATGAAATACAGCTGTAAACTATACGTATTGCATTACGTCTTCCCGAGATTAATTGCTTGTTTTTCTTGTAAAACGTATTATTAATACTAATGTTAGATATGTATCCCACGATATATTTGGCTGTTTATATTGGCATTGAAATATAGCTTTACTTATTTATCTTGATACCTTTGCTGGAAAATTTATATATCCGGTTTTTTTTAATGAAAAATACCTTTTTAGATTGTAGGTAAATCAATTACAGTCAGAGTTCTGCAACTATAAAAGAGACCAAGTTTTAATAGTATGAAGTTATCAGTGTACCAGTGGGCTTTAATGTACTGATATAATTAGGGATAAGCTAGTCCTCCCGGCGAAAAACGCCCACCTTTTTTTGGTAGGGATTTTTTTTACTTTATTTAGTGTGGGCGGTTTTAGCCAGAAGCATAGAACAAACATTGATTTGAAACGGCTTAAATATACAACAGCTATAGTTGTCAGCCCCGAGTGAAGCGGTTAACTGTAGGTGTATGACTGTAGGTGTATCTCCACCGAGTACACCCACATTTACGGACACAGTTCCAATAACAGACATTTTTGTCAATGGAACCCAATTACCCACGCATGGCCGAATTACTGTTGCTTTGTTATCGTTAGATTGAAGTTGTGTGTTTTTATTAGTAGGTTTAATAAAATGGCGACCCCAATCAAATCTGGCCATGGCCGGGATATTATTACAAATCAATCGACTCAAAGTCGTTAAATAAAGTATATCCCATTAGTGGGTTCAGTAGCCTTTGATGATCTTTACATAAAAAGTGATACCACTATGCGACATAATTGCGCGGGAGATTAATCGTGCGAAAAATGTTAGTAGCTTGATTTACCTGTGCCATCTGTCAGTATTAGGTCGCCTTCACACCGGCGTCCGCAGCGCCCCCTACCCGCAAGTTATGGACGGCCACCCGTCTTGGCAAGCGTTCGGCTTTGCAGAATTTAAATATTTCCACGCTATACTTACTCTAAGTGGTCGGAATATTAGGTTACATTTGTGTTAATTTAATAATATGCGCTTTATACATGATCATCTTTTGAATGCAATTGTTGATGTAAATTGTAAGACCTAATTTAAATGAAAAGATTTTTTGCCATTAATGTATTTTAAGCTGAATGATGAAGCCTTTATTTAGAGCAAAATGTACGTTTCGTTCTAAGAGTTTGTTTTCGGCATTAGACCTGACAAATATTTCTTATATTTGTCCGGTCTATCGATTTATATTCAGTTCAAGTGTATAATAAGTTTCGAATATTGTATTTTCCTACAGACCCATTATTGCTGATTTCGCATAAAATATACATAACACCATGAACTGTAATATAAACCTGAAACTGCATTGTAGGTACCTATTTGAGATGCAAAATATAGCCTCGGGTTGGTCCGATATTCGGCAATGTAATCAAAATGAATTAATATGTCAGCAAACAGAAACTCGCTCGAACAGCTTATCCCTCGGCTTTATGTATCATAATATTTATTTTAGTATAGTACTCAGCGTGCAAAGCCGGGGATATTTTATCATCGCCAGTCAATATAATATATTACCTCAGATTCCGGCTCGGGGGTGGTAATGCATTGGGTATGTTAAGAGTTTACTGGCAGATTTTGTTTTTGTGCTGATCGGAAAGTAAGGGGAAAACCAAGGATTTTACCTTCCACAGCAGTGAATAATATATACTGCGTGGAGTTCGGTAAGAATCCTTCACGCTAGGTATGTAGGTACCTACCTACAGAGCGGAGTGTAATCATGCCATTTTAAACCTTTTTAAAGCTAATCCATCTTGACCTCTCAATGTAATAACGTAATCCTACTATCCTAGTTTAATATTATAAATAAGAAAGTTTGGATGTTTGTTACTCAATCACACAAAAACGGGTGAACGGATTGGATGAAATCTGGCACACAGATAGATTCGGTATAACCTGTTTTTAACACATAATAGGTAATTATATTTTTCGAAAACCTCGCGGGCAAAACCAAGTGTAAATATTGTATTCTTTAAATGATGATATTTTTTATAACTTTTCAATGTTCCAATGAAATAGTAAGTAGTAACACTGAACATATAGAGACGTTTACTAGAATGTACTTACGAGAATCAAAACGCAGTGCAACCTTCTAAAGATCTTAATCTCGTAGATGGCTTACCTTTACTCTGCGGTAAGTTCAGTTCTCTTTGAACCTTCACCGTTAGGAGCGCAAGCGGTTGCATCACAAATAACTTGCGGTATAATAATGGAATATTTTAACAAAATTATTTATTGCTTTTGAAAAATATGAAATTGGAAAATATGAAAACAGACCGCAAATATTTTATGTCAAACGAAAAATATACGTAATGGAATGTTGTCCAATTTAACCTTGATACGTCGAAAACTCAGCCCTGGCAAATATCTAGACTATCAGACTCGGTTGTGATGGCAATCGACGGCATAAATAATACAAAGATTCGATGCTTTTACATATTTGTAATAATAACAAGACATGTAATCAGCTCTTGAGTTAAAACATTACGGTTATTAGGTATTTCCATGAACAGAAGAGCTTGTGGCTAAATAATAATGACTGCACGGGTCGACCCATCGGGTTAAGCAACGCTTGCCGGGGTTGGTCCGTGGACCATCTTTACATACAGAGACTCCTTCGTGTCTTGGAAAGCAATTTAAGCCGTTGGTCTCGGCTGTCACTCATGGATCTTTGACAGTCAGTACGGGTCATTAGAAGCCCGAAAGTCTGACAACCAGTCTTACCAAGGGGTATCGTATTACTCAGGTTACTGGGTTGTGGAGGTCAGATAGGCAATCGCTCCATTTAAAATACTGGTATTCAGCTGCACCCGGTTAGACTGGAAGCCGACCCCAACATAGTTGGGAAAAGGCTAGGGAGATTGATTGAGGTATGTCCAAGAACAAAATCTGCTAGGTTTAATAAAAACAGCCTGTGAAGTCCATGAAATCATTACTCCGGCAATATATCGAAAATACCTTTCTTACTTGCAGATTTGTGTAATTTACACGAATACATTCAAAGCCTTATTAAAGTGCTGCGAACTAAGATACGCCGCTGCGGGCACTATATAGTTACGAGGTAAGCCTGTGCACTGACCCGCCCCTGTAACTGACGTGTAAGGGCCGTCATTCACCTGTCACCTTTACTTTCAAAGCCGGCTAAGTCAACTTGGCCGGGTCACCCCACACAAGCAACACGTGGCCCTCAACACACGTATGGAGAAAGTGGGGAAACGAACGGCGAAGGGACTGAGTAGTTAACACGGAAACGAGAAACGTACGCGTTGAAATGGGGAGCCGCACGCGCGAGGTGAAGCGTGAGTCCGGCGATTTACGTCACAAGATACTCGACAATACGATACAATAGTTTGTACACAACTCCGAAGTGGCTTCCGGTGAACAAACATCCACTTGTCTGCTCTGTATCTTATATGGGATCGTAGAATGGGATGAACCGATTACTTCACATCACCCTAGTGCAGTATTAAGCACGCGATGGATTTTGCCAATACTATCTTCCAACCGTTACGAGGCCCGAGTTCAGAAGTGGCCGTTAGCAGACTAATATGACAATATAACTTGGATGTTCCGGAATGGTTACCGCAGCATTCGATCCGGTGGCGAGGGGATGTGTAGTTATAATTAAGTAAGTGATAACCGCAAGGTCGGCTCAGCTAATACTCGCTGAATGTGAATTTGTTTCGCGACGTTAATGCTCGGCAAAATGCTCTACTATTACCACGGCGTCTACGGCGACAACCAGCTTGCATTTTACATTAAATTGCTTTTATATGTGCTTGGATATATTGCTTTTATGTACTGGTATTCAGCTGCATCCGGTTAGACTGGGAGCCGACACCAACATAGTTGGGAAAAGGCTAGGCAGATTGATTGATGTGCTTGAATACCTGTGTAGTTTCACAATGTAAATAAAGAGTTAACGTTAATTGTTCAGATTTATCAGTGATGGAGTCTAAACTAGCATTTCTGTTTGAATTTTTAAGCTGTAAGCTATAAGGTGGAATTCCAGTCTGTTGCCGCTTTACAGATACAAACATGTTGGTCCTTACTATCTCACTATGCTTCTGAAGTACCTGTACTCAAATGCGTGTCACACGTCTTGAGTCCTGTAGCTTGTGAAGTGTGTTATAATTTTAGAACTCGTTTTGCTGTATCGATCTCCCCTGAAGGTAGTATACTTGGAGTAATACTTGTTGAAAGTTTTTTAAGGATAAACCAAGAATATCCAGTTCAGTATCCTATGTTTTTTTATGTCTTTACAAAAACCTTTCTGCGGCCAAAAATGTGCTGTCTTTGCATTGTCTCTTTCAATCCGATGAATTGGCAGTCTGTAGATTTATATGAGAATCGACTTTACTATAGAAGGTCACAAATTCTTTTAGAGCAAGTTATTGTGAAAAATAGTTTTTTTTTAACACCTACAGTTTGATGGCAAACAACAACTGAAAGAACATTAGCACGTAATTCTCAAAAAACTGGATAAAATAATTAAGTGACTTCTTCCAACTTCGAAAATAAAGTAAGAAAAATGCCCTTGCTTCGCTCCACGGGCTTATTTGTAGCTCGCCAGTCGAAGAAATGTTTAGTTACGGACAAATAATGAACTTATTTCTACTTCTAATTTACTGAAGAAACAATTTTATAATGGAATACGGAAATAACCATACCATTTTTATGTTTTTCTTTCGAATTCAATTCAAATTGTGTAGGTTAATGACTTTGATCTTGTATGGAAAATTTTATATCACATTATTTTAATTTCACAATTCGCTACTTTTAAATTTTATTTTAACAAAACATGTTCGCAACAGCACATGGCGAAATGATTATGACAGCAATACTAGCCGCCTTTCCTCTTTTTATTCGGCCAAATCTCATAGTATTATGGTTTACATGAATATTATGCGGAGGGGCATGGCGTCGCTAAAACAAACATCGACGAACGTTCACATTCACGTTCTCTCGTCGATGTGAGCCGACGTCCAATATCGTAACAATATAAGTCCTGTGGGAAATTTTTCAGTGTTAACAATAAGCTCGTGTTTTATTTCGGGCAAGATTCTGGTAGGTACTTCGTTGTTCAACCAATGCATGTTAATATCAAAATAATGAGAACCTGCTTGGCTATGTTTTTAGTATTTAGGCACGGAACGAACATAGGTATTAGGATTTTGGTTTTTAATCCCTATAATTTTTCCCATTTTTGTAGTCGCAAGTATAAATGTAACGTAGTCAAGCAATTTAAACATTCACGCATGAATATCTTAACAACCAGGTTTGTATTTTTCAAATAAAAACCACTTCTGTAGATTGACTATCCGTGGTTTCTGAATGCTCGCTACTCGTGAACATCCGAATTTTATATCTACAGTAAAGTTTACAGCACCTTGAGACCTTTTAGAAATATTCACATATGACTGAGAAAGGGCGGACTTACGACCGAGACACGCCACGAAATTCCGTTTTTGCCTTTCGGCGTGAATATCTAATTAAGCATGTACCTGCTCACCTACTCGTGTACATAACATACTTGTACCTCTACATATTATATGACGTTCATCCAGAGATTAATGTTAATGAGGTACAGTGTGCACCTCATGTGTGTATTGTAACGGTGTACTCGTGTAATGTGGCATCCGGACCTAGTAACACGTTACTGTTAATGAGACGAAAACAATTAGTGCTAATTGGACTTTGATCATTCGCAGTTCATAGTATTATTCATAAAAAACAATGAATCAACATCTTACAATGCGACCCCAATATACACTTATTAAGGAAAATAAACGAAATAATTATAACAATGGAGTATTGTGGGCCATAGATTAATTTTGAAAACGTTTGGGGGAGTCACAATGTAAGTACAACGATTTATTTTGAACGCAGTATTGTGTACAGTTTTTGCGCAAAATATCCTGCTAGGCTTGTTGCTTGAAAGTTTTGTGTGATAAAACAAAGATAAAAAGTTAATATCGATCCAAAATACCATACCTAACAACCATGATATAGTTACCATTGCAATTGGGTCATCCTTGCCAAAAGTATCGTTTATTGGATGGTTTATATCGATGTGCTTAGAAACCATCAATGCCTCCACAAAATATATTTTTTAAGTCGACGAATTGTAGAGCAATCATGTTCATTGTCGTTTCTCACAGAAAAGGATACAGTGCCTAGCGACTACGCCGTCTGTACCTACTGACATAATAAACGGAACGCAAATAAGAACTGTCCTTAATATTTTGTAATTCTGTCATAGAGTCGTGAACCGTTATCATAGCGAGCAGTTATGGTGCCGACTGTACTGAATGGTCGTAAGCTTAGAGTAAGGATTCCATTTTGGAAGGCTCGTAAATCCGGTCAGTGCCGAATTTATATTCCTGGCTTCATGCACATATTCAATTCTACGATACTCGGCCCGAACTGATCGACATCTGAATAATCACATGTCAGGGTAAATTGGCGGCACGCCGGACGCGAAGCGTAATCCTCGGGATTTGGCATATATAACAACCAGCATAATTAGTATTCATTACGAAATTATATTTATCATTTTATGAACGTTCCCAGCTATTCCGATGACAAAAAAACACACGTTTTACCGAAGTGGTGAAAGATATGAAAATGGGTCGACCAAATTTATGCCGGGATCATAATTGTTGAAAGATTTCGAATTTATCCCGGCTGTGCCCAATGTGCCTTTAAACATATGTACAAAATGTATTAGGTTGAATGATATGGTGAGAAAACGGTTAACAATGTAAAATAATACCTAGGGAGCCATGATCATTTGGCAAAAATATTATATTTTATGCAGTTTTTGTAGTAGAGACTAGCAGAGCAGCTTATGTAAAGATACACACACGATTAAACTAACAATTAAAAACGACTCCTAAACTCATAACTGCCTTTTTACCCCGCTGTCGTCACGCAATTAGCAGCTATTCAAAAGGTCCGGTTTTTCTGTTAAAACAAAGAAATGTGCAAACAAAGTTTCGCAGTTCGTTACCTACATCATTACAGGGTGCAAAACTCTTCATTTGTTGTTCTTTTTTGTCACGCTTTCAGTTATTTTGCCGGTGGCCAATTAAATATACAGGAGACGGCGTGAAGTTATTTTTTCCTCATTCAAAGGGTCACTCACGGGTGCGGCTGCCCAGAGAAGATAAGGCTAGAAACGAGTCATTTACTACTGTTACAATATTAACCAGAATTATTATGAAATATCTTAATAAACTTAATTTATGCCATGCTGAAATTTTAATAAAGACTTAATTAAATTAGAATGAGGGTTCGGCAGGACAGAGAAAAGTTCTCAGTGTACACCGAAATTGCATTGATGTTTTATGTTCGTTGTTTTGGTAAACATTTATAAATATACTTAATTCCTGTTGCAAATCATGGTTCGAGGATGTTAAGAAACTTAAAATATAAACAAATACAAAAAAAAAACGATCAGTTTTAAGTTGTTTCATTCGTTTCATGTTACATGACATTTTAAATTAATATTTTTTCTTAGTAGATTTAGGTTGGGCAGCAATAAAATCGCATTTTAAAAAGCAAGCAAACCTAAGCACATTTCTCTCCACGTCGTGGAAGTGGGCGTGAACTTGTGACGCTCGCAAGATCTCTTAGCTCACTGGCTGCGACGGTGCCAATAACTCACGGAGATAAGCATTTTAAGAAATTTCATAAATTCAGAGGATTTGATTTTTTTAACTTTATCTTTGCCGTTTGCCATCGATTGTGAGATTAACGATTTGTTCTTGTTCGTCTGGATTGTGTTATCTATTAGAAAATTCATGAATTCACTGCCAGATCATTCCTTGTACCAATATATCTTTAACCGCTAGTATTATAATAATATTATCTGGGCAGTTAACAAAGAAGGTATATAGGTAACTGAAAATACATTAGCAAAAGATTGAACAGTTGATAATGTACTGCAATGTACTGTACATTCTACAACATCACTGCTCCTCTCGGACATTTTCTAGCCAATTGCTCTGGTAGACTACGAAGTTATTCATAAATTTTCTAATATGTATGAAGCAAAGTTATATCATAAATAAAATGTGACGTTCGAAACCCAGAAACCATATTTTCCAATGTAATCAGGGTACACCCGTATTTCACTGCCCACCCACCAGATTTTAATCCCTTAATCGCATCTTACGACACCCACGAGACAAGATGGGTGGTCTGATCTTGGCCGGGACATATGGGGACACACGACAATATTATATTCCGCACTGAAACTTATAATACATAATACTATGTACGAAAATGTTATAGCAATTCGTAATTCTTTGTTATGGAAACCTCGTAGCTTCATTTAACTCGGTAAGTGTCAATGTCAACGTACTTACTCGCATCTATAGATAAACCCGTCTCAGGATGCGATAAGTGCTCCAATGAGTGGTTCAATTTATCAGAGTGTCACCGCCGTCTGCTAGCTACGTACACAGCACCCACTCACACATTGTGTAGAGCAGTGCAGCCATGCAGCGACACTGAGTATAATTGATCTCGGATTCTCGGTACACAGTCTACGACTAAGCCAGGATTATAACAAATTCAGACTGAGAGTTTTAACAGTGTTATTATTTAATACGTGCTTGTACAGTTTCAAAATACAAACACCTTATTGATTTAGTAGGACGCTTAAATACCTACACATCTTTTCCTGTGGATACCTACCAATAAGAAAAATCTATAAACATTCCATTTGAAAACTTAATTAGCGCTCACAGTTATTTGGCCATGAATCATTGAGTACATTAATCAACGGATGACGGAAACATAATGAGTCCGCGTTTCCTTTCACGTCATTATAAGAATTAACTGAAAGAAAACAAGTTACTCTGGCGCCTCGATAACGGGAAGACTGTTATATATTGAAACAGTACCTACGTAACCTATATACTTATGTATAGGTGTGCAGCAGCGCTGATGTAGGAACATTGTTTGGTTTAGAGTCCTTGGAGAATTTTCCATCCTGAAAGGAAAAAGGGTACGACGTTATATCACATTTAAATACATGTTGACTTTTAATGGTCTTGCAAACGGTATCTTCCGAGTCTCCAAAGGAATGTTATTGAATTTATGATTCAAGAAAATGATAAATACGCACTTGGCTCAGTACTGCGATGTTAGTTTATTACTGTGTTTCAAATCTTAGGAAAAAAATTCTAAAAATATTTAGGTAGGTCAGTATAAAAACATAGTAGGTACAGCTAAGTCTGTAGGTACTAGCTTTTGCCCGCGGCTTCGCTCGCGTGGATGTCGGATATCGTCCCACGGGAACGTACCTATACAAACTTTCATCTTCATATTACCCTATAGCATTAATTTTTAAACAAAAAGTAGCCTATGTCGGATGCCATCTATCTTCTTGCCAAATTTTTCAAATCCGTTCTGAAGTTTAGACGTAAAAAGCTAACATACAGACAGACAGGCTGACAGACAGACAGAGTTACTCTTGAATTTATAATATTAGTATTGATGACTTTGTAGCACGTACATTCAACGGACTGCCCAGCCTACTTTTGCATACAATGAGATTAATACTTAGATTTTTGCCACTGTAAACAACTAATTCGCCAGAAGTCGTAGTGTTAACGAACGAGTGGCCTCCCTAATTACTCTCTGGAATGTGATAGAGAAGTCTTATTATGTACTTACTTGTACACACATCTGTTTATGTGCGGGGACTTTCACAAATGTACTTAATGTAACGGCTGGGTAACTCGCGACTCGGGCCCAGGGTAATTATATCAGCTGTGCACAAAGTGTTCATTAACACCTCTACTTACTAGATTTTACAGTTGAATAGCAAATGATGTTTACGTTACGACGTAATGACGTTTATGCCATTAACAAAATTGTGTTAGAGCGATGCGTCCCCTTTTTGGGTCTCACGTTAATAATAATAATTAATAATAATACTATACCTGTGTTGATTTGATACATTCGCGAACTGTTAGTAACGCTTTGATACCAATAATTATTTCCATATGTTGATTTTCTGACAGTCAACCAACGACACCAACCGATTTCCTGTTTTACAGTAATCACAATAATTATAGGTAACATTAACTTTTTTTTTTCTTGATCACCAAAAACAATAATATATCATGTGTTTGTGGCGGAATCTATGGGAACATACAAAACGTTAAAAAAGCAAAAACGCCGAGGGTTATCTCCATATTTACCGTTTTATAACAGGTTAAGCCTAATGACCGGTTTCCGGACTGACGTCATATCCGAGCCCCTTGCATCCTATATACTTTTTTAATTTAATGGCAAAAAATTGGGCTTTGGCCACGGGAAATTAGAGAGTAAAGCAAGTATTAAGTATTTCAAGGTATTAGCTAAATTCTTACGACTTACTTATAATAATGTTCAACCATTATTCAGTCAAACAGAATATTTAAACCTACTCCTGTTTCATATTATTTTATAGGTACTATAAATTGGAACGTTTTGTCCCCAAGTTTAGGATATATTGCAAGTTATGGATCGACACAAAATCGAGTTATTAGATTGATATGAAAACTTTGACATAGATAACTTGGCTTGGCTACTGGTGAAGGCCTCATAAGTTACACACCTATGTTCGTTTTTCAACTGAGTTATCTTTGTATTCGTATAGTTATTTAAAGTTCAAAGCCGCGAATCACAAGTAGTTAGACGGCGTTTGAAGCAAGTAGTTGTTAGTTTACGAACATTCGGTGACGTCGAATGTCGCGCGAACACGATGTTAATTAGTAGCAGCAATAACAAGACGGATAACATTATACATACTAATACTTGCATAGTCTAATCAAACGATATCTACTTATTCATACACGAAAATTAGCGTTCAAAAATCAAAATATTTTATGTCACATAAACCTACATGGGCACTTATGAAACGTCTGAAGCTAGGTGCGTTAAGTAGATATTTGTATAGTAGGTAGATAAGTATTCTGACGATTTTCATTTATATTTCAGCTAAGTCATCTGATTGATAGAGATGTCGTGGGACGCAAAATTAGAGCATTTTTGTTGGCAGGTTTCGTAACATTATATATTCACGAAATAATTAATTATCTACTATGAAAATTATGATACTAAATACTTATTATGTTTTTTATTTAAAAAATCGAATCATCTACCCAGCCATACGTAATTGAAACACCCACGATCGTAATAATTATTGTAAGTGCACTCAACATAACACTTCATTTTTGGCAGTTAAACTATGAGAAAAATGCTCCGTCGCTCCGCAAATGCACTGCGAGACAGCTACTCTATAGTATTTTAAGTCAATTTCTGCAGCACGAAAACTTTAGCAATTACATGAACTAAATGTGGTGGATTATAACGAGCAACTTTGACCGCAAATGATATTTCGGAGACAAACTATTTCCACATTAAGTATTAACACTGGGCCGCGTGTTTAATTAAATTTCCTTTTTTACACGTTCCGGTGTCGCTCATAAATTAAAAGGTTACATTCGCTTGCTATCCGGGTAAAGACTAGTATGTGGACAATACCTAGGTAGCCGCATCATATTTTACGTTGTCATTTTTGTAGCGATTGAAAAGCGATAGATACGGTATGCAGCACAACATAAGGTAACTACCTACTGCTAAGATGACTGATACATATTATGAAGCAGATAGAGATATCTAATGCATGCCATGCATTCCATGTGTTTACGTTCTTGCTCTAATAAGTAGTATGTAACACGAAGTTTTTTCACAAAATATTAATTTAAATGCAGCCGGATATTTTGTTTAAACTTAAATACCGAATTCGAATGAGGGGAAGGAGTAAAAGAAGCTATCGTGCTGCAACACTACATTCCCGTCATAGTTCAGCGTTCGAGCACCATGAGAGATAATTTAGGTAGCAAACATTACACTCCAGAATCATGGTTGAATTACAGACCAAGGGCTGGCACCGAACTTATTTCTATATTTCCAACATTTCGCTGTTCTTGGCATTTCCGGACAGAGAAAAACCGTACAAAACAAAATTTATTCACGCTACTCAACTACCAGCGATTACAGTACACATTCTATACTGTTGTTTGGATCGAATAATGTTATTCGTTTTCTGTATTTTGCCTGAAAAACAAAACGATTATATGATTATTGTGGAGAAACTGCTTTGTGGTAACTTTTTGTTTTTACTTGACCCCGAATAGGTACGACGATGTCAGCAGAAAGGAACAAACGAAAAACTTATAGATGCCTACTTACCTTAGAACGTAATTTATTATAACCATAATAACATCAATATTAAAAAGTTTTATGATTGCTCATTAGATTATTGATTTAGAAACTGTTTGATGAAGAGGCTAGGATTGCTATTGTCAGCTCATCAACTGTTTTGGCCAACTAATATTTTCCAACAAAGTTTTCGTAAGTAGCAAATCAAGACGAAAGAATTATGTACCCAAGTAGCTAATATTTTTCACCGTTTCTTCCTTTATTATTTACCGTACACTAGTTTTCTTTTAGGCAGCAGCTATATTAGAAAATCGATAGGGACCTACTATTTTATACCTACCTACGTTGTTAATTACTTTTCTTAAATGAACTTTCGTTAACGTCGTATTCGTACATTCTCCCTCCAGTTATCACGTACAGACTCGTGCGTCGCAAAATCAAGTCTATTTCGTTTGATGTCTATCGATCGAACGTTATGAAATTCTACAGGAAATTGCATTTTGCGCAAGCGTAAATTTAATTTATAAGCAATGTCAAGCAAGGAAAGATAACAGGGTTTAAATGTCTGCAAATACTTAACTGACTCAAAAACAACACCAAATTGGTCAGCGAAATGGGTTCGATCATATTTATTTCCAAAGATACGGAAACCATGCAATTATCAGATAAAATCATGTGGACTGAGCGGATTCAGAGTACTTACCTACGTGCGTACCTACGTAGGTTGATATTCGGAGATTGGCATTATGTTTTGCAAATAGGTAGATTCCTCCGGTGGTTCGACGAGCTTCGTTTGAAGGGATTACTTACAAGGCTCGCTTCACAAATAGGCCTCGGTTAAGCCGAGATTAACTTTCTAAATCATTCTTTTGCATAAAGTCTACCGAAAGATTTACTTACAACAAAATGTCGCATTTTAAAGTCAAAGTTAAATTTATTTTCTGACATGTGGATAATAATGATAAACTAAGGTCGCCGTTGGACATAAGCATAACATTAATTTAAGAAAAAACTCATGCGCTACATAGGTCGGTAACGATATGTAGCTATGAACACGCTTTAAAGGTTTAACATTTAACAAATACGTAACTACATACCTTGAACGCTTAATCTTATGTAAAATATAGAGTAGATACTTCATTCAAGCTGGCAGCCCGCCCAGTAGGAAGAATATTGAAAAGTTTTCAATATTGCTACTTAGGTATCTACCATACTTAGTCAAGGTACCCAACCTTCTCATTGACACAATACCCATTCTTAATGGAAATTAAGAAAAAAAACCATTAGTTACGCTTATATCTATGGTTACGAGGCTTAAAAACTCTCCAACAGAATTTTGCAGACATTAAAAGACTCTAATTGCCGGCTGGAGATCCTTTGGCCTCATTCCAAAGCGATGCAGCGGTTGCTCTGTGAAAGATGAAATCAATGTATGATCTAAATTAAATAACGCTTAGAAAAATGTTACGCAGAGCTACAGACAACTAAGAGAGGTCGGAAAGTATGTATTCTGAGTTTTTGGAAGAGACTGCTTGACACACCAGTAGCATAGCTACCGCCGTATCAGCAGTATCAATGATACTGGGTCCCCCAAACTACAGGGGCCCCCAGGTGTGATACCAAAAATTCGTACGTTATCCAAAACCTCAAATTCTTATTCTTGAGGAGCCTTTAATGAATACCTAATGAAAATATGAAAATGAACGTAATTTGTTTATGGTGCTCAACCTAAAGGTATTGTCCAACCAGCTCTTACATAAATTGAGTAAAATCACACAGAAAATCTGCTCCAATTTTAGAGCTCGCTTCACTCGCTCTTACATTCTCTTAATTAAACCTATCCGAGTCAGGATTCTCCAAAGTTCTAGCTTCGCTCGCTTTTCCATTTTGCTTAGTAAAATTCCTAATTCTATTTCCTTCCTTCCTTCTATTCTATTCCTATTCCTAAATCTTCACTAATTCCGGTTCAGAATGCTTCTATTTTCGAGCCTGCTTCGCTCGCTCTAAAATGAAAACTTACAGTATCTGAGTCAATTTTCTAGCTCGCCTCTCTCGCTGTTGAATTCTCTTAAGTAGTAAGTCACAATGACAGCTTAAGCTCTCCACTCAGAATGCTATTTTATTTATTTTGTAAAAAAATAATACCTACCCTCCTTTTGAGGTTCGCTACAGTCAGATATAAACGGCCCCCAACATATTTTGATACAGGGCCCCTTTTCTAGCTTACCTTTCCTAGCTACGCCACTGTGCTGTGTGTGCACCTTTCGTGTGGCAGAGTTGCCAACGTAATACAAACTTTTTCTAAATTTCTAATACCCGTTTTCAATAATACTAGGCGACACCCAAATTAATGCCTTAATAAAAGTGCGCTGTTGTATTTTCAACTTTTGGCGTTCACTTAGTTAGGTGTCACCTAATGTTAATGAAAATGGCCATAAGTGCCACATTAATGGTAGGTACGCACGACACTTGCGTAAACACAGCCTTATACTGTTTTTTTGTCTAGTGAATTACGTACAAGGACCCTAATCGCGAAAAAAAAATCAGCTGTTCCCTACATTTTGACGAGCTATGCGAACATAGGGAACAGCAGATTTTTTTTCGCGTATTCAGTTTTCCCATAGTGAAAGTTGTCAACACACACAAATCATGATTACAATGACCCTTCAGAGATTTCGTGTATGAAAAGAAACACACATATATAGATAGGAAGTTAGGATTATTAGTATTAGGATAATGCAAGGGCACACTGCAAGAATTTATCGAGAATACCTGCATGACGTTAGTACCTATCCCAGTACCTAGTGGAATGGCCACCAGGAAGCCCGATATGAATTGAACTAACGAACCTGCTCCAGAAATTTTGCAGGAGCTGGAAACTGCCATCTTGGACGCGTGCGAAAACATTTCATAGCATGACATAGTGGCATTAATTAATTCCCAACCGAACCGTATTACGGGCGTGAATATTCTTAGAGGTACTAAATATTCCACAAAATACCTAAACGCTTTCTTTACGATTGTAAAACGTTGTTTTCTTAAAAAAATGCACCATAATTTTGCCCCTGAGAAGCACGAAATGACGACTTATTGCTATTTTACTGCTTTTTTTAGTATTTCGATTTAAAATTTGGAACAATGAAAAGCGGAAATGATAACTTTTACGAAAATTAAGTTATAGACACTTTACAATTAGGAGAGAAAGATTTGTACCAGGCTACCCGAAATCTTTCGGTTAGGAGGACAGAAATAAAAAATAATCCTTCTAATACTTATTGGCTGGAACTTTGGACTCTTTCTCCGATCCACTGCCAGGACCCTAAAACAGCTGAAGTTATCGATTTGCTAGTGAGTAAAACATCTCTATACTCCATTTGAAATAAGATTAGACGTATAGATAAGCCTTTTTTACATTCCGTTCAACCGATTTTGAATTCTATTGCGTTGGTGGCATGACAAATGGCAGCCGCAGTAGATAGTTGGTATTGTGTAACTTTTTTTGCTTTTAATGCTATCCTTATGCCTACGGTATAGAAGTCTAAATCGTTTGAACTTGGACTGTAAAAGGGTTTGTTTTAATGTCTAATCTTATTTCAAATGGGGTATAGTTATATAAAACCTCTGTGAAGTATCTGCTTTAGATAGGCAGGTACCTAGATACTGTTAGACCAACAACAACGTCCGTTTATCTGGCGAAGATGAAGTTCTTTGTATCATTCGTAATAATGATTTACTTAACAACAAACTTTCCGATCTCGTTACTTATCCATCACTATTAGTTAATACTTGGTCATTAATAACGCTATCGACAAGCGCCCTTCCCCTATAAGAGTTTATAATTAAATAACAACACTTCCCTCTGAGACCAACTTTCGGAATGCTTTAGGTAGGTACAGTTACCCAATGGCGAGTAGGTATTTGAACTTTGACTAAATATATAACTACCTACCCAACTGTTTATTAAAATATGTAAGTACAAGGATAATTTGATCCCTTAACTATAAAAATTGCTATGTAATACAATAGGGGGAGTCCGAGACAATTAAACCCCCTTTTACTTTAACATGAATAAAATGTTAACTATGACTTGAAAGACAGGTCAAAGCTCTATAGATAGGTACATATCATTTTCTAATTTCAACGTTAGGTACTAATAATCCATTAACTTGAGTTGAAAACTTTAAAAAACTATTTGTGGTTCAAATCTCCCCAACGCAAAGGAGAGTTGACCATGGTGGTAGGGTGCAGGCCACGGTGGAGACTTAACCATATCTATTTTAAAAGGAAATATTAACAAATTGTAAATCTCAAATATTTTATTAGGAATATACCTACTTAGTTAGGTCAACAACAACAGCACCCTAATTGCGTAATGCACGATCGGTCACAATTGGAATCAGTTTGAAACAAATGTATAATCCATTGATTCATAAGTTCGAAAAAAAAATCTGCTCAACGTAACTTATAAAGCTATGGATCTAATCCATTGCTTCATTTGTTTCGAACCGATTCCTATTCTGATTGATCGTGTATTACGCAATTAAGGTGCTGTTTCTGATTGAAAAAGAAGAGCTGTAGGTATGAATTTTCATAATAAATTACTCTATACCTAAATAAATCACTACTATTTTCACTGCAACCCCGAAATTAAAGTAGGTAGGTAGAAAGAATACTCGATAGGTACTGATAGTTTTATTTTGCTCGGGTACTATAAACTTTCGATGCAAGTTTGGTAGTAGGTACCTAACTATTTTCTTCAACTCATTACCTATCTCACTGATAAAAAAAAAAAAAAAAACACGACAGCCCTGCTAAAAAACGAACTAAAAAGAAAAAACAAGTAGATAAAATTGTCATTGCAGTCGGAGGACCGTTCTGTGGAACACTTTTTAATCAAAGAAGTCCCCCGACTGCAATGACAATTTTATCAACTTGTTTTTTACTTTTTAGTTCGTTTTTAGCAGGGCAGTCGTGTTTTTTAATTTTTTAATTATTTATTTTTATTTTATACATTTTAGTGACAAGTTTTATTCTTTTGGAAGTTAAGGTATATTTTTGTTGACCGCTATGCAATAGTTGGCATTGTGTTAATGTGAAAAAAAAAATTAATTACTTGCCTAAGTATACTGTGTGATGATGAAAGAATTCTAATAATAACTCAATCATCTACCAAACCATTCACTCATTTAGACATTTGCAGTGTTACTATGTATGTTTGCATGTACACCCTACCTATGTAAAATTTGGGATGTCCTCATCAAGGCCTTCAATTGGATACCCATATTGTAAATAATTGAAGATTTTTTTTATTTTTCACATTTGAAAATGGAGCCATACTGCCGCCATAATTTTTTTTCAAAAAAAAACATGTAAGGATTCCAACGATTCCCCATACATCCAAATCCGATCAGGCATTTTAAAGTTATGGTGGAATAAAGAAACTCACATACATACATACATGAACCCTGAACCCATTACACTCCTTTTTGGGCAGTCGTGTAAAAACGATCAACAATGGCCGTGTCCACTGTCTGTCGCTTACCAACACATTCGTCAAAAATCGAGTAAATCTGTAGGCGCCTAAGACATACCTAAGTATCGGGAATTAGATATTGCCAAAGAAAAAACTAGTCTGCTGACGCAATGTGGTACACAAGATACATAAGTCTTTCACAAAAAGTCTCAGAGTTCTACCGCAAAGGCAAAAATGCCCTTCCCATGAGATGGCAGAAATGTGTAGACAATGGGGAAAATACTTTGATTAAATAAATATATTTTACCTCAGAAAAAGAATGGTTTCCGTTCTTCAGTACAAAACGGCAAATTCATATTTAAACGCCTAATATGTTCCCCTAATATGTTCTAATTAGATATTATATCTTCTCGCTGCTGAGGGAAAAGTTGTATGTGTTACACGAGACCCAAGTTATTTGCACCTCGTGTCTTTGAATCCCTCGCTGTGCTCAGGATTCAAAATCAACACTCGCAGCAAAAAACGACTTTGCTCTCTTGTTGCACAAATAACTATTTTAACATTAACTTCATTAAACAGGGCGTCCCACGGATATGCCACATGGAGGGAAAGTACCTTGAATATAATAAGGAATATATAAATAAGGATTATTTTTTGCTAAATAAAATAGTGTCACAAATAAAAGGAAGACCATGAATTTTAACATTTGATGTGAAATTTTGTTCAGCAAAATGAAAAGCTGACATTGCTGTAAGGACATACAACTGACATTATTTAGTTTACAAGAACCAGTATGAAAGTGTCCACGAGCTACAAGCAGAACTTAGACGTATCCACCACAATAAGATCAAGAAATCGACAGGGAGCGCAATAATCAAAAGAGTGCGACTTTGCATTTAACAGGAAGGGACTCATTTTGAGCATTTGATAAATTGATTAATTTTGTATTAAAAATGTTAAAATTCATGGTCTTCCTTTTATTTGTGAAAATTTTTTAGTTCTGTTTAGCAAAAAATAATCCTTATGATGAAGCCTTTCGATCGGTATGATAAGCTACAGGGTGATTATTTTTCTCATGTAACGGATTCGATTCCCGGTACAACCATGTAGTTTTTTAAATATCTCTGAATGCAGTTTTAAATTGTGTAATTCAAATAATGTCTTCTTTCAGTAAAATGTTCCATCTACAATATTCAAGGTACTTTCCCTCCATGTGGCATATCCGTGGGACGCCCTGTATATTCTATCACATTCACGACAAAACATGTTGCAATCTCTATCTTCTGTCAATGTTCTATACAATTTTTGACAGGAACTAGAGATTTAAACATGTTTTGTCGTAATGTTTCGCCAGTACAAACGCACGGTAAGACTGGGACTTTATTTATAAACTTTGCGTAAAGTTAAGTGATATCAGTTAGTGAAGTTAACGTCTGCTTAACCATAATTTATTTGATTATCTTTATGCAATGTTTCTATAAATAAACCCTTTAGTTCATAACTCTATCATTTATATTTATTAATTATTAAATGAGAGTGCTTTAGACAGCTTCTCACGTTTGTCGGCATAGAGGTATCTACCATACGCGCATCCATGAATAAAATAAACGACTCCTTAGGGGCATCGCCCCAGAACCATGTCTTTTCTTTTCACCTACGTAAATCCTCGACCAATTTATTATTTACTAAGATTTACCACAGCGAACAAACATCTTACTGATTGTACATAGTTGCGATTGCTCCCTGTCCTATCAAACATTGCAAAACAGTTAATTGCCCTGTAGGTATATTGCGCTTTTGTATTAATAAGTATATAGAGTAGCGCATAGAGTTTTCTAAAAATGTGTCACAGACATGTATAAATATAATAATACTTTATATATATAATAGTTTTTTTTTTCTTTTCTTCTTATCTATTTAGGAACACTTTTTAATATTTCTCAAAATAAAAAAATATTTAAAAAAACATTTAAAAATATAAAAAGTAGTGGTCCGCCGGTGTCGGGAGCAGGGTCCGAGCTACCGGAGGCTAGGGTCGCAGACACAGGAACCTCCTACAATGCGAGCCGTATCA
The DNA here is from genome assembly GCA_948473465.1 of Lithophane ornitopus. Taxonomy (NCBI): domain Eukaryota; kingdom Metazoa; phylum Arthropoda; class Insecta; order Lepidoptera; family Noctuidae; genus Lithophane; species Lithophane ornitopus. Next base: position 9,623,182 of record OX419622.1, on the reverse strand, counting down.
AGGAGGATATTGCCTTCTGAATCAGGCCCTTGATCCAACCGCCTAACGAGAGCCTCGAGAGATGTTGGTCGAGACTTTTGGCTATCAGGCCATTGGCCGTTACGACAATCGGCACAATGATAGCCGAGCTCACATTCCACATGTCGACAACCTCGTGTGCTAAGTCGAGATATTTTATTTGTTTCTCTTTCTCAGCTTTCACGAGGATCTTGTCATGTGGGATGGTAACACCGACTATCATTGCGCGGCGGGCTAATCGGTCAATCACTACTATATCAGGGTTATTAGCAACAATGTCCTGTCAGTAATAAATGTAATAATACTGGTATTATTGTTATAACATACCATGTCCGTTGGGTCATATCATGTCCGATGATCTGAGTGATGACATGGACATGGATGGGGAGTGGAGGTCGTTGGCAATCCGATGCAACATGCTGGCCCGCAGGTTTGCACGTTGTACTAGAGAAGTTAAGGTCCTACTGTTCAAGGCCTATTGCCAGTCCTTTTACACGTGCAGCCTGTGGGTCAAGTATACTCGGAGAGCCTACGACATCCTCCGTGTGCAATATAATAATGCCTTCAGAGTGTTGTTGCGGCTGCCCCGGTTCTGTAGTGCATCAGGCATGTTTACTGAGGCTCGTACGGATGATTATTTCGCTATTTTGCGCAAAAGAGCTGCCTCCCTGATGCAGAGGAGCTGTGGCAGTGGCAACAGCATTCTGAGGGCAATATATGAAAGTATTGATATTCCAATGCGAAGGCACTGGGGGTCTTTGCATGCAATGTAATCTGAGAGCTTTTGCATTCGATTTTCTTGGAATATTGTACACTTATATACGTACAAATATTATTCCTATTGCTTTAATTGTAACTTTTTTATCTCATGTTAGTGAAATAATTAGACTAGTTATATAATAATTTAGTAACTAGTATAGAATAATACCTACACACTCTAATGTTTGTAACTATATGGATACTTTATGTTTGAAATAAATGAATATTATTATTATTATTTTTTAAAGGCCTTAACATACCTCGGGACCTTGGGGTCCCGGACCTTTGGAAGGCGTGGGAGGGGCCGAAGTCAACTCGCAGAGGCCCCTTAGACAATTTTAAATGGGATGAGGCACCAATCGACGAATATCCCTGTTCGCACTATGCAAGTGCAGCCAAGGACAACCCCCGGTTGGTGTAGGACTATTGCAGAACATGGAAACAAAGATATTGGTTTATGGGTTTGGGTGGTTTAGTGAAATGGTTATATTGAACTATGGAAAGACTATGGCCCCTGTCTGATCAATGTTATGGTATACACGGATAAAATGGCAGGGGGTGACTTGCACACTCAATAATGGGCCCCCAAAAACGGTCGCTAGCATATAGTGACGTAGTGACAAGGGGGCAACACTTCCTGAGATGCTTGATGAGTGGAGAGGTATTCCACGGCTTTCAGAACAATCCCAGAGCCCGGAAGATGGTCAAAATACCTACGAGCACTTACTGGAATACTTCCTTCCTCCGAGCACGTTTGCTCTTGCTAATCTCCACTCAAGCCGGACAATAAAGGCAAGAATGAGGTGGGAGCTCTGTTCATCGTCAGTGTTCACTCCAGCCGGCCAATAAAGGCAAGCCAGAGGTGAGGAAAAAGACTTCTCCCGGGAGATAGGGTCCGTGGGGACGCCACTCCCCAACCGCTCGCCACATGCTGGCCTGCGGGTTTTTGTATCTCTCTTGGTCTGTCAATCTATGAGTGAAACTACGATAAGCTGCTAGTTTATGCTGAATTGGGTGACAAGATGACGCAGGAATCGTGACGTCTGTATAAGTTGGTTTTCTATAAATCAGAAAATCGTGTTTGTTGTTCATTCTTGTAATTGTTCAATCTAAAAAGGAGAAAACACAGAGCCCTGAGGGACGCCTGCGCGGATGGGTCGGGGGGATAGGGCACCCTCGATGCGATAGCGGAAGGTGCGATTCGACAAAAAGTCTCGTATGATGTGCACGAGACGGTCCGGCACGCCAAGTTTGTACAGCTTGTATAATAAGCCGTTGTGCCAGACTTTGTCGAACGCTTTCGCTATGTCGAAGAATACCGCACCGGTCAACTCACTGCGTTGAAAACCAAAGCTTATGTGTTTGATGATCCGGTGGACCTGATGCACGCTAGAGTGCTGAGTTCGAAAGCCGAACTGTTAGTTGGGGATGAGGCCCTTGGTCTCTGCGTAGTCTCTGAGACGCTTATAAATAAGCCTCTCATAGATTTTGCCGAGCACCTTGAGCAGACTGATTGGGCGGTAACTCGAAGGCTCCGACTTGGGCTTGCCGGGCTTCGGGATACCAATGACTGTGTCTTCTTTCCACGCTTGGGGGAAGATATTATTGCTCAGAGCACCATTGAAGATGGTGGTCAGTAGCATTATCAGATGGGCTGGGAATAGTTGGATCACCCTATTGGTGATACTAGGGCGTGCAAAACCGGAAGGTCTTCAAAACCGGTTTTGTATTTCGGTTTTGAAGGCCCAAAACCGGAAACCGGTGTTAGCCCCGGTTTTGGCTACTTTTTTATAGTTTTTGTATAGTCGAATTTTAACAAGAAAACAATATTCATAGATACCCACAAAAAAATAAAAAATTGCATATCCCTTTTTTAATCAACCATTTATGCCTAACAATACCAAGTAGACAACATTAATAGTTTCGATAACATGAGCTTTAAATAATATAAAGATTAACTAACCGTGCGTTTGCACTGGCGAAAAATTTAGGACAAAACATGTTGAAATCTCTTTTAACTGTCAATGTTCCATACAATTTTTGACAGGAACTACAGGTTTAAACATATTTTGTTGTAATGTTTCGCCAGTGCAAACGCACGGTAACTGAGATCAAATCAACAACAAGTAAGTTTGTAGAACCTTTAGTAGGTACCTAAAGTGGGTGATAGACGCGCGCACTTAAAGTACGCGGTCTTTAAGTTCGCGGCCTTACTCGGCACGCCGTCGGTGACAGACGTGCGTACTTAAAGTACGCGGTTTTTAAGTTCGCGACCTAACTTGGCTCGCCGTTGGTGACACACGTGAAGCTTTCTCAAAATTTACGGTGCGCGTGGGAGCGTCCATAGGGATGCAATAGAGCTCCTTTTTATAATAAATGAGATTACCGCCCTTGTGGCAACGCGTTCTATCGTTACAAACTATGCGATAGTTGGCTATGGAGGGATCTCGGTTATGCGGTTTTAAGAACGTTTCCTGTACTAGGAGAATATCTAACTGATGGTCGCGGAGAAAGAGAGCTATCTCGTCTCGGTGACCGTTGATGCCATTGGCATTGAAATATCCTATTCTGAGGGATCTGAATTTGAACCTAGCTACGATGGCTTTATCCATTATGGATTGGATTAGCTAGGGAAAAGAGGGCTTGCGTTATCTCGGGATACGCATTATAGATCACTGTGATCTGAGCGAAGTCGCGCCTACGTTTGGCTGCCTCGAGTTCGGCGGCCATTTGAATTGCGCGGGGGGACAAGAAAGTCATATAGGTGGACGAGAACACGTTGAACGGATCTGAGCCAGAGTTATGGGAGGCCGCGGGACGCGATGCTTTAGGAGCGGGTGCGGGTTTCGCAGAGGGCGCGGAGGGCGCGGGTGCATAGTGCGCGGGGGCGCATGATGCGCTGGGGGGGCGGGAGGGCGATTGATGCGATTGCGGGGGTCCATAAGGGAATATAGGGGCGTTTGGGGGTGGGGGGGCTTCGCAATGGCCAAGTTGGGGAAGGAATGCTGGTGCTGGAGCATGTTCCAGGGACTAGGTCTTTGGGGGCTAAGCCTCTCGGGCATTTGAGAAGAGGGAATGGGAGGGAATTCCCTATGCTGACGATTGTCAGCACGCTTGTTCAGCTTGGGTGAACTTGATTTAGGGGCTTTAGAGCAGCCACGGTATTTGGCTGGGTGCCCTTCTTGGCCACATAGCACACAGTTGGGAGGGCTGAGGCAGAGGGAACGATCTTTAGGTCGATCGCAATCGGCAGTGCCGTGCTCGCCCAGGCACTTTACTCACCTGGGTTTCGCATGGCAATGCTTTTGCGAATGACCATATAATTGGCAACGATGACATTGCCCTACTGTGCCGTTTTTACGCGGCTTTTCTATTATAAAACCTACGAGGTTACAAAGAGACTTTAAGTTGAAAATAGGGTGATGCCCTTCTACAGGGGAACATACTACTAGAAGCATGTCGTATGCTTCACCGCCACGCGAGCGGTGCATGCGGTGGACTTGGTCCACGGGGACGTTTTGCGACTGAAGGTCGGCTTTTACGTCGGCGGGAGATATTTCCTTAGTGATGCGCTTTATTACGACCCTAATTTGTTTTTCCTCGGGAAGCGAGAAGGTGTGAAAAGATACACCTCTAGCTCTTAGGAGCTTAGTTAATTCCCGGTAATAGCGGGAAGTAGGGACCATGACTTTTATACCCTGTAGGGTAGATCTAGCGTTTGTGTAGACTATCTTACTGTCTAGACACCATTTGGACACATCAGTCCACTTCCCCTTGTCCTGAATGAACACGGGGGGTGGGGGAAGGGGCTTTTTAATGCCCGAAGTGGATGGGACCGAGGGCGCAACTTGTGCGACGGTCGCGGCGGGCGAGGTGGAGGGGGAAGCTACGGGCGCTACGGTAGCGCTACTAGGCGCTGTACCGGCTACTTGCGCTACGGGGGTAGGGGTGGGGGAATCGTCATCGACGGCGACGACTTTGTTGGCTTGACCTGAAGTTTGCTTCTTCTTCTTCCTCTTACACTGGGACCCGTCCAACGTATCTGCCTCAACCCTGAAGGGGAATCGGCGGGTGCGATTGGGTCAACACCCCCTCGGCTTCGTTGGCACAGTATGGTATCCACCGAGGAGCATGAAACTTTGGTTTTACCCTGAAGGGGTACCCAGAAGGGGCCAAACACGCGACGATACGTTTTTCAGACTAAAATCTGTGAAGAATACTTTACTAGCTGAAGCAGAAGATAGTCTCTACGACTATAGAAGATCAGGAACACTTGATTCCGGAATCGGGAGCACACTCGCACTTGCACTGCGCACGTCCGACCGCTGCCGCTGCATGGCGCGCGTCGAGTGTTGGTGAATCAAATCGCCCGTCCCCCTACTTATATAGGATTGCTGCTCGGCGCTGATTGGCTAGAATCGTTATCAGTGCGATAAGCGCGATAAGGCGCGAACTATCGCAACAAAGGCGACCTTGGCATACTGGTATTTTATTCGTTCAACAGTGTAACGTTCGCTGTATTATTTTTAATAATTTCTAAACTCTCTAATACTGACATTTTAAATCCTTTATCACAAGTATGTAACATTTTGAAAGTGTTATTATTATTTAATGAATGACCTGAATCTATTAAATGTTGAGCAAAATGAGATTTTTCTGGACAAATTTTCCTATAAGCTGCAATATGTTCCTTATATCTTGTTTGGAAATTACGACCAGTCTGACCTATGTAAATACCATTACAATCATCGCAATTTAATTTGTAAACACCTGATTTTTTATTGTTTTCTAAACGATCTTTTCCGTTACAGATCCGCCTAAAAGAATTATCTGTTTTAAAAGCTACCCTTATTTCATTTCTAAACAAAGTTTTTGAAACCCTATCACTAATTGACCCTAAGTATGTCAAACTACCTATATATAACAGCGTAAATAGCGCAATAAATATTATTGAACTGTCAAAATGAAACAGATTGTGATTGATCATGTGTTACGCAATTAGGGTGCTGTGCAATAAACGTACAGAAAATTTGAATTTCGTGGACCACCTTAGCGCATCCCACATAGCATTAGAATTTGATCGGCCGAAGTCAGTTGTGAGGCTCACAGCCAGTGATTATTGTCTTCTTAATTTTTTATGATACCTACCTAAGGGCTCCTCCTCCATAAAGTCCAGCGATTGAATTGAGGCCATTCACGTCACAGTGCTTCCGCTGCAATCAAATAATTCATTTGGAACCTACTTTTATCCATAGTCGCCATTCTTTGTTTGTCGGCACAAGCTATACGAAAATAGCTGCGGCTGTGGTCTGACAGCAAGGTTGGTAGAGGGACTGACCAAGAGAGCGTTGTTAACAGACGTAGCCTATACATGCGGTATTGATCGAAAGCCATGGTGGATGGAGGTACTTTAATCCAGTCACCATCCCTTATCAGTCTCAATACATAGTGAAGCATGCTAAAACTACACCACCGCTCTGTGCATAATACACGCTCAAACGCACACATTTACAACCATTTACAATCAAACTACACCAAAATAATTATGTGCACACATGTTTACGAAACCGGCCTCACGTTACTGTTGACAGCGCTATGTCTTGGTTTTTTATTTGGTCTGAGGTCACCATATTCAGCTATAAAGCCGATTAACCCCTTTATTCATAAACGTTACTTAAAGTTAAGCCATGATTAGCGACTGTGTAACCATAAAATTTCGAAAACGTCTATTAACTTTAAGCAACGTTTATAAATAAATCCGTATTGCAAAATGTATGTTCTTAATTAACATTCTAATTATAACTCATCGACACGTGATAAGTATGTCAAATTGCCAATTATATGGTCATTCGCAAAAGCATTGCCATGCGAAACCCAGGTGAGTAAAGTGCCTGGGCGAGCACGGCACTGCCGATTGCGATCGACCTAAAGATCGTTCCCTCTGCCTCAGCCCTCCCAACTGTGTGCTATGTGGCCAAGAAGGGCACCCAGCCAAATACCGTGGCTGCTCTAAAGCCCCTAAATCAAGTTCACCCAAGCTGAACAAGCGTGCTGACAATCGTCAGCATAGGGAATTCCCTCCCATTCCCTCTTCTCAAATGCCCGAGAGGCTTAGCCCCCAAAGACCTAGTCCCTGGAACATGCTCCAGCACCAGCATTCCTTCCCCAACTTGGCCATTGCGAAGCCCCCCCACCCCCAAACGCCCCTATATTCCCTTATGGACCCCCGCAATCGCATCAATCGCCCTCCCGCCCCCCCAGCGCATCATGCGCCCCCGCGCACTATGCACCCGCGCCCTCCGCGCCCTCTGCGAAACCCGCACCCGCTCCTAAAGCATCGCGTCCCGCGGCCTCCCATAACTCTGGCTCAGATCCGTTCAACGTGTTCTCGTCCACCTATATGACTTTCTTGTCCCCCCGCGCAATTCAAATGGCCGCCGAACTCGAGGCAGCCAAACGTAGGCGCGACTTCGCTCAGATCACAGTGATCTATAATGCGTATCCCGAGATAACGCAAGCCCTCTTTTCCCTAGCTAATCCAATCCATAATGGATAAAGCCATCGTAGCTAGGTTCAAATTCAGATCCCTCAGAATAGGATATTTCAATGCCAATGGCATCAACGGTCACCGAGACGAGATAGCTCTCTTTCTCCGCGACCATCAGTTAGATATTCTCCTAGTACAGGAAACGTTCTTAAAACCGCATAACCGAGATCCCTCCATAGCCAACTATCGCATAGTTTGTAACGATAGAACGCGTTGCCACAAGGGCGGTAATCTCATTTATTATAAAAAGGAGCTCTATTGCATCCCTATGGACGCTCCCACGCGCACCGTAAATTTTGAGAAAGCTTCACGTGTGTCACCAACGGCGAGCCAAGTTAGGTCGCGAACTTAAAAACCGCGTACTTTAAGTACGCACGTCTGTCACCGACGGCGTGCCGAGTAAGGCCGCGAACTTAAAGACCGCGTACTTTAAGTGCGCGCGTCTATCACCCACTTTAGGTACCTACTAAAGGTTCTACAAACTTACTTGTTGTTGATTTGATCTCAGTTACCGTGCGTTTGCACTGGCGAAACATTACAACAAAATATGTTTAAACCTGTAGTTCCTGTCAAAAATTGTATGGAACATTGACAGTTAAAAGAGATTTCAACATGTTTTGTCCTAAATTTTTCGCCAGTGCAAACGCACGGTTAGTTAATCTTTATATTATTTAAAGCTCATGTTATCGAAACTATTAATGTTGTCTACTTGGTATTGTTAGGCATAAATGGTTGATTAAAAAAGGGATATGCAATTTTTTATTTTTTTGTGGGTATCTATGAATATTGTTTTCTTGTTAAAATTCGACTATACAAAAACTATAAAAAAGTAGCCAAAACCGGGGCTAACGCCCAAGTCGGAGCCTTCGAGTTACCGCCCAATCAGTCTGCTCAAGGTGCTCGGCAAAATCTATGAGAGGCTTATTTATAAGCGTCTCAGAGACTACGCAGAGACCAAGGGCCTCATCCCCAACTAACAGTTCGGCTTTCGAACTCAGCACTCTAGCGTGCATCAGGTCCACCGGATCATCAAACACATAAGCTTTGGTTTTCAACGCAGTGAGTTGACCGGTGCGGTATTCTTCGACATAGCGAAAGCGTTCGACAAAGTCTGGCACAACGGCTTATTATACAAGCTGTACAAACTTGGCGTGCCGGACCGTCTCGTGCACATCATACGAGACTTTTTGTCGAATCGCACCTTCCGCTATCGCATCGAGGGTGCCCTATCCCCCCGACCCATCCGCGCAGGCGTCCCTCAGGGCTCTGTGTTTTCTCCCCTCATTTTCAGTCTGTTCACCGGCGACATTCCCAAAGGTAAAAAGGCCCAGTTGGCTATGTTCGCAGACGATACGGCCATTTACACTAGGGGACGTCGCCTCGACCAGATTCGCCTCGCTCTCCAGTCAGCGGTCGACAAGCTCGGCGAATGGTTTAGAAAATGGCGAAGCGAAGTTAACCCCGACAAGAGTCAAGCGGTCCTCTTCCAGAGATCGCGTAATCGCTTCAGAATCCCCGTCCCCAGGCATGTTTGGCAAGCCGATCCTTTGGGAGAAGCAAGCTAAATATCTAGGTGTGACGCTAGACAATAATCTCACGTTTCGAGAGCACATAAAGCAGGTTCTTTCGCGAGCCGCTTTCGCTCTAGGTAGACTCCACTCCGTACTGAATGCACGAAGCAAATTGTCACTAAAGTGCAAATTGCGTACCTACACGGCGTGCATTCGTCCCATCATGACCTATGCGGGTTCAGTCTTTGCCCAGGCTAGACCCAGCTATATCCATAGGATGCAGACCCTCCAAAACCGTTTCCTCCGTAAAGTCACATCAGCCCCTTGGTACGTTCGTAACGAGATCCTCCATCTCGACTTAAAGATTCCCACCATCAGTCAGTTTCTCAAACGCCTTTCAAAGCGTTACATCGATTCCGCCGCCAAACATCGCAACCCTCTGGTTGTCGAGGCCGCCAACTATGTCCCCTCTAGGATTAGCAAAGTCCGCCGTCCGAGGCACGCTCTCGTAGAACCCGATGACCCCAAGACCCTCCTCCAGGGAAGCAGTAGGGCCACAAGTACAGTATACAAACACAGACGCTTCCCGTCATTCCGACCTCGCCGCCGAGGTCCTGCACGTCCGCGACCCCGATTAAATTCGTCCCCCCGTCCCTCGTCCGATGAAGTGCCAGCCCGCGCCGAAGCTGAGCACGTAGCTTTAAATTCCCCGATTAATAATAATAATGATCCTATTTTGATCCAGCCCGTCCCGCCTTGCCGCCCTCCCGTCAGTTACGCCCTAAGCCGAGGTTCGTACCCCACAGAGGGTGCCCTTAGCGAGCGCTCACTTAGTATTACAGCCACAGGAAAGTCCGGTTAAATAGTTACGATTTTTATCTAAAATCAACTAGGAGATCCGCTATCAAAAAAAAAAAAACTGATTCACTTTGCGTCCAGCGCTCTGGTTTGCAATTGGTCAATCGTCATCCTGAAGATGCCTCGTTGAGAGGTGAAACACGTGTCGATTTCTTACAGGGTTTTTAGGACTCTTGAAGAATAGTCAAGCGGAATAGATTACTAAATATATCTACATCTATTGTATTTTTTAACTTTTTATGATTCAGTGCCCTGATAACATCATCTTTGAAGCCTATAAGCGAACATTTTAAAACATTGGTGTCCAATAGATGCCATTTTAGGAACAATGTATTTAAGAGTCGGTCGACCGAACAGATCGTTAAGCCTGACGCGTAACCCAATAGAGTTGAGATATATACCAATGGAAAGATCTCTTCAAGGCTAATATTTTGTGATAGACGCTTCTCTCGATTGTTAGTACGAAAGGAGCTACAGAGCTCTAAATGTGAGTAATTAAGCATAAGTGAAATTCAGGTATATAGACAATGAAATGACTTTTATTAACTTTCAGCCTTGCAAACATGATCTTGCAAACCTATAAACGGAGAAAACGTTGACCTCCTAGATGCCGTTTTGGGAACAATGTTTTTGAGAGTCGATCTGCAGTACAGATCGTTAAGCCTTCGTTAAGCCTGCCACATCCCCCAATAGAGTTAAGATATATGCCAATGGAAAGATCTCTTCAAAGGCAATATTTCGTGCTATGACGTTTCTCTCGATTGTTAGTACGAAAGGAGCTACAGAGCTATAAATGTGAGTAATTTAGCATTATTGAGATTCATCACTTATTTACGTCATTAACTGTGAACGTATTAATAATAGGCAAAAGTCGTGTTTGTAGCAAAGGGTATCCCTAAAAAGCTCTTTTCAGTGGTATATAGGTACCTCATGGCTATTGGACGCCAAGAATTCCTTAACTTCGTTGCGCAATTTATTACCTATTTAGGTCATTAACTCCGAACTGACTAACAATTGGCAACAGTCATGTTAGCAGTAAAGGTTCTCCTCAAAAAGCTCTTTCCATTGGTGTATATCTTATGGATATTGGGTCAAGAAAATTCCTTAACTTCGGTGCCCCAGTAGTAATACTTATTTAGGTAATTAACTCCACACTGACTTACAATAGGCAAAAGTCGTGTTGTAGCAAAGATTCTCATTGGAAAGCTCTTTCCATTGGCTATTGGACTGAGAAAATTCCTTAACTTCGGTACCGAAGTAGTCAACTATTTATGCCATTAACTCCGAACTGGGCAAAAGTCGTGTTAGTAAACACGACTTTTGCCAAAAAAAAGCTTAAAAGCTCATGCAAAGCTCTTTCCATTGGTATATATCTTATTTTCATTGGGCTTCAGGGCAGAACCCCATTAGCAGGGACCCATTCTCCTTTCTTTGTTGAGGTTGCTACATGTGGATCTGGCTTAAGGTTGATGCGCTAGGGTAGTCCGTGAAATTCAAATTTTCTTAAAAATCCCCCTTAATTGTGCGTTTGCACTGACGAAATATTCACAACAAAACATGTTGAAATCTCTATTTTCTGTCAATGTTCCATAATTTTTTTGTCAGGAACTAGAGATTTCAACATGTTTTGTTGTGAATGTTGTAATCTCTGTTTTCTGTCAATGTATCGACTCGCGTTCAAAGCGAAACATGTTTGACATATCATACCACTGGACATGTTTCGCCGTTGTTACAAATCAATTTATATGTTCTGTGAATCGTATTGATGTTGACAGTCAAAGTTACTCTAATTTCTTGATGCCCAATGCGCCTTTATTTATTTTTTCTTTGTATACTTGTAAATAATTATTAATATTTTAGTGTTAGCTTGTATAATTATTATATTTGTAATTAAGGTTTATAACTGAGTAAGTAAATAAAGAACGTTCTTTTTTGTTTTATCATGTTTAGATATCGATACCCATCATGTTTTGGTTGAGGTTTCACTAGCTAAACTAAACAAAATCAAAAATCTATCTGGATAATTCGAAAGCAATAAAATCGATTCAAGCGATGAAGACGACTTATTGTTTGTAGCTAGGTTCCTTAGTACCTACCAAAACTACATAAAACAAAGTTAACTCACCGTAATATTTTCTGGTGCAAACGTATAGTTTTAGTTATTACTTATTACAGAAAAATTACCAAAATGTTTCCGTATAAATCTTGCAACATGATGTCCACTTGACTACCTACATGTTTCATTTCGATGTTTGGTAAACATTAACTTTTTAATTATTTACCTATCTACTTTAATTTGTGTGCTTCTTTCTAAGCTCTATATGGGGTGCGTCAAAGTTTAGAAAGAAAATAATTACAATTTTGAAGACAAGGACTCGAAGAAATGCATTCGTACTGCGTTTAGCAAGCGTGTGAAGCTGGCATTACAAGACATAACAGTACCTAGCATGGACCATTGTGTTACACAGTGTACACAATACACTACAACTGTCTGTGATGAGTTGATTATTTTTGTTGACAAATTTGGCTAAAAAGACGTGGTGTCCGATCATTTTTTTTATTTTTTTTACGAAAATCATACAATTCATGGTTATGGCGTAAATTGGTGTATGTGAAATAGAAATAGAAGAAAACAGATTGTTCTAGAAATTAAATGATGGCTACACGAGGAGACAGAGGAGTTTCAAGAGTACTAGATAAGTTAGAAGCATCAGTAAACTCTGGCCATTACTATGAGGCACATCAAATGTATAGAACCCTATATTTCAGGTACCGATCAGAAATTTACGCTTCATAATATTCAGGGAAGTATTAGCATGGATTATTAATACTTTGTTATGATATTTCAGATACCTAAGTCAAAAAAAATATGCGGATTTATTAAATCTACTGTACAAAGGTTCAACGTTGTTGCTACAGCGTGATCAGCAAGAGAGTGGCGCAGACTTGGCTATATTACTCGTAGACGTGTTGAATAAATCAGTAACTAAGCCATGTCACGAATGGATTGACAAAATAGCAAAGTTATTCGAATTAATGAGTGCTAGTATACCTGAGAGGGAATCTTACCTCACCAATGCTGTCAAATGGTCTATGGACAATAACAAAAAAGGACATCCTTTTCTTCACCAGGTAATTAAATTACTAACAATATTTCCGCCTGCATTATTATTGAATTGATGAAACTGGCCCTACTTGTAAAAACAAATTAAAAATGCCATGTTTAGGTTTATTTGCATGGGGGATAATATGAGAAATTTCCATTTGGTTTGCAGATGTAAACAGTACACTAGTACCGCCATTTCTATATCAAATTCATAATCATATGTATGGCTGGTGTTGGTAGGATTCCCAAATAAACAATACATTACAACATTATTTCACTGACCTACTTGTTCATTAGTAGCTAACTAACAGTTTTTTAAGATTGATTTATTGTTGATGTTAGCTATTAACTAAGCCAAATAATAAAAGTATGATGAAGTTGCCAGCTGTCCTTTATTAAATTTTAACACACTTGAGGATAATGGCTATCATTATTATCATTGTGATTAAACTTTATTTTAGAGAATTGCTGAAGTTTACTGGAAAGAGAAGAAGTATGCAGCAGCTCACAGACATTTTTTGCACTCATGTGATGGAACAGCATATGCCAGTATGCTTGTGGAACTCCATACAACGAAAGGACTCAAATCTGAAATAGATTTGTTCATTGCCCAGCCAGTGTTGCAGATTCTTTGTCTACGTAATATACAAATGGCAACAGAAACTTTTAATAAATACACAGGCCTACACCCCACTATAAACAATAATAAAGGGCCTCCATACATATTTCCATTATTAAATTTTCTATGGTTTCTATTACGTGCAATTGAACAGTAAGTAGAATATATTAATTTGCAGTAGAATTTCCCCATAGGGAGATAGCCTTCTTTTTCTCATACTAACATGTAAAATATTTTTTTCAGGAGACACTCTCATCAATTTAAAATACTTAGAAGTTGGTATGCGATAAGTATTAAAAGGGATCCTAACTACTCAATGTATTTAGATAACATTGGTCGCATTTGGTTTGGCATAGAAATACCACCTGACAACAAGAATCCTAATTCAGTATTTGGAGGACTCCTGAAATCTATAATAGGTGAAGCGGATAGTTCTGATGATGATGGAGACTATGTAGGAAGAAATGCTGCTGCACCAGACTTAGACTAAATCAGTAGAAGTAAATAAGTTAACATGGCATTTGTTTTCATTGACATAACTGATATCTGGCGCCAATTAACCCGTAATACCTAATCCTATAAATAATGAAGTTAATCGATATTGTTTTACATGTTGCTGTGGTTTACCTCAATCCATACCAGTACTTCTAATACACTTGTGTAATGTTCATGTTCAGTAACATGATTATCATAATTTTTTTCGTTTAAGTATTGGCATTCTGTTTCTTTATTAATATATTTTTAAGTTGTTATAATAAGCAGTTGTGGTGAGTACATCAAATTTAAGATTTTCTTAAATTGATTAGGTTTTCGAGATCAAAATGCTAAAAAAATATGAAATGCAAGACATTTTTTTTAAGTGGTCCTCACTGTTCTACGTTACCTTACTCATACTAAGGCGTATGCACATATTTAAATTATTATAGTCAATGTGCCAGACACAATTTATTGCTCATTGTTGACACATTCAGTCAATCATTGATCTTTGTGCATCAAATCCTCATTATGTGATTTAAGTTTTTTTTTTAAATCTAGCTACAAGATAGCAATAAAGTCGACAATGAACCATACTGTTAGAAATGGATGATGTAAGAGGTCAATTTATTGAACTTGCTATGTAAATATACTTTGCTTCTGCTTTGTCATTTTAAACCATTTGTTAGGAAGTTATAATATATTAGGTGGAAAGATTACTTTGTAAAAATTGTTTAAAATTTTAATTTATTTATAACAAATTTATAGTCATAAAATCATTATAGATACATTTTTATTATAGTAGGTAGGTAATTCAGTTGACAATTTGTAGACAACTGCTGGATACTTAGATGTACATAAATTATTAATAATATTTGAATTCCATACCATTGTGAGCTAAACAATTGTAAAACTGAATTATGTAATACAATAATCATAAATACATGGTAATGATTTTAATTGAAATTATTATTGACTAAACTATCTACCCTATTTTGTACAGTCAATTATAATATATGAAAGGAAAATTGCTTTTGTTTCAACTGTGTCTACCAATAGGCGAAAAATATCACTATGTATTGGTGGATACACATACATACATACATAGTATAAAGTATGTGTATATCTCCCAATGAATATTTAAAAGTAACATTACATTACATTTTTAAGGGTGTCATTTTGTTATGTAGGTACTTAGTGGACAGAAGTTTAATATAATGCGACATGTATAAATTATCTAGCTCCTTATTGTTATCATTTACATATTAAGATAGATATAAATTTATCACTGTAACAACTCTGCTATTATCACTTGACCCTGAACATTGCCACTAAACTTATTTATCAAGATTTTCTATTACCAGAGCTGTCATTTCTCTGGACAGAGTTTTCATTTTGAGTGTTTCTTTACGGAGTTCCAATTTCAAGTTTCTGGCCTTTAAATCTAAAGCTTGTCTAGCAATAAATTGGTTGAATTCATGGACATCAGGGTGATTCATATATTCTTCAATAGGCATCCACTTGCAAGCTTTGATTTCTATGTCCGATTTGGTAATTTTTTCTGATGTAGCTTTTAACAATACAATCACATAAATATCAGAGTTCTCAAACATCATGTTGTGAGAATGTCTCAGAGTCACCATTGATTCAAAAGTGGCATCAATCCCTGTTTCTTCTTTAACTTCTCTCACTGCTGCATCTTTGATATCTTCTCCTGTAATTACATAAAGGTAAACATACCTACTGTTGATTATTGTTGAATAGTATTTAAAGTTCTCAGCTTACCTCTTTCTACATATCCCCCAGGAAGTTTCCAATGCGGGACTTTGATATAGTTCTCGGCTACTACTAATATTTCATTTTTATCATTAAAAACCATTCCCCCCACACCAAGATTTGTATGACAGGCGGGTGGTAAGTTAGATGAACTATTAGGAAGCCATTTGTACATCATGACAAAATCTCCACGTGAATGGTGAAAATTGAAGCCTTCCTGAATGTGAAAAAAACATTCAATTAGACACTTAATGAGCAGGTTAAATTAATTAGAATAAGTAATGGTTGATTTCTTGGTAATAATATACTTAATCAAATACATTAGCTAGAAGTGGCACCCAAGCTGCGTCTTTGATGTTAATTTTGAACCAGATGCACCGTTTATTCAATTCAGACCAATTTTTTAACGAATCTGGAAGTGGAATTAAAGGCATGAACGAGTTCATTATCAGGTACAGACACTCACTATTAGATCATTTTGGTAGATTATAAATTGTAAGACGACATTTAAATAGAAAATGATATATTATTAGTTAACTCACCATTCAACTGGTTTAAAAGCTGACTAATTTCACAAGGTTCTTCTAAAGAATCTACTGTGATTCCATTATATCTGTCGGTAACGCCTTCGAATCTTTTAGATCCCATTTTTAATTAATTTAATTTAATTTTAACTAAATTGTTATCTCCGATGCTGTAGAGATACCTAGGTAAGTACTTGCTCTTAGCAGTGTGCTCATGTGTGATTAGTGATTATAGTGTTAATTAAATGTCATTGTCATCCACTCATTAGATGACACTGACAATTGACATTCCACTGATTCCGCCAGTGTTCCCACCTCCTGATTATGACACACCGCCCGGGCCCCCGACAAGCTAAGGCCGAGCTCACTGGACGCGTTTCCGTACGCATTTTACCGTGCGTTTGCACTGGCGAAACATTACAACAAAACATGTTTAAATCTCTAGTTCTTGTCAAAATTTTTATGGTATTGTACATTGACAGAGAGATTTCAACATGTTTTGTCGCAAATGTTTCGCCGGTGCTAACGCACGGTTACTCGTCCGAACACATACGAATACGCACGACCTTCGCAGACTAAAGTGGGTGATAAACGTGCGTACTTAAAGTACGCGGTCTTTAAGTTCGCGACCTTACTCGGCTCGCCGTCCGGTGACAGACGTACGTACTAAAAGTACGTGATCTTTAATTTCGCGGCCTTACTCGGCTCGCCGTCAGTGACACGTGAAGCTTTCTCAGAATTTCATTGTCAACGCGGCTCGCGGCGGTGGCAGACGACGAGCCAAGGCGGGCTACGAGCAAAATTTCAAACCTGTTGGATCGCCGACGGACTTACTCGGCAGTTTTTAAGCTCGCCGAGCCATAAGTCCGCGGACTTGCTCGCCCGTCTATCACCCCTTTAGTACACCGACCTGGCCACGGGTCATTCGCTGCAGCGAATTTTCACGCGGTGCGAACAGCGAAGCGTCTTGCGACTAAAATAAATGAATAGAAAATGTACTAGTCATGCCATGCTCGCCGCACCGCCCGCCCGACCCGTGGCCAGGCGGTAAGGGGCTAAAAGGGGTGACAGACGTGCGAGCAAGTACGCGTAATTATGGCTGGCTCGGCGAGCTTACTCGCCCGCCTGTCTTCGCCGCGAGCTGCGAGCTTCACGTGTATCACTGATGGCGACCCGAGTAACGTCGAGAACTTAAAAACTGTGAACTTTAAATTACGCACGTCTATCACCACAATAATTTAACTGTGCGTTTGCACTGGCAAAACATTCACGACAAAACATGTTGAAGTCTCTAGTTCCTATCAAAAATTGTATGGAACATTGACAGAAAGAAAATAGAGATATACAGTACCTACATACTAATTCCATGCGAACGTAATCTGTGTGCCTGACAGCTGACACTACTGACAAGTGACATGTAAGTTGACTGACTTGATTCCATTGCTTATTTATAAGTCATTGCCATTGCTTGACTCCACTTGACTCTGACTGACGTTCGTGAGTTCTGAAGTTTATAATCTTTGGTTCTGAGCTAACGCTGAGGAAGTGAGGACTTTTGAGTTTGAGGCACAGAGTACATTTTTAAAGGTTGAGATTTGTAGATTTCTGCAGATACATATTTTATAATGCAGTTGTAATCAACAATAAATATGATTACTAATAAATTATTATTATTTTGTTCACGCCTTCACCAGAAAAGTATATTCCTGGGGTAGGTAGCCTATATTTAATAATATTTATTTTTAGAAGTATCAAAATATTCAATACATACAACAAACTTACATAAAATTCTATTATATTGCCAATGCACTCTGCCCGATACTTCATTGTAGACTTATTTACATGTTGAACTGTCTATTTGGCTTTGATAAAGATAGCGTTTGTGTACAGCAAATACAGTGATATCATAATAATTTTATTATGCAGCATTATAGGTACATGGAATTTGTATACATTTGATTTCAGAAGATATCCCGTTTGTGCATTCTCCACTGATGCATGCAGAAAAGTATTTAATGGTGCTAAAGACAGATACAATGGCATCACAGTTGACTCCAGAAAAGAGAAATTCAATGTGCAAAAGTTCACTGAAAACCTTGAAGGTCGGTAACTAATAATTTTGTAAAAATATTTAACTTCACAGGGCAGGCTGAGAGAGTCATACCAGGCAAAAAGTAACAAGATGTTTAAAAATAATGCTGGAATTGCAAGCCTTTGCGATATGTCAGTAGGTTTTTCATCTAGAGCCAGAGCCATCAATGTTTTGAAGTCAGATAATTGACATCTTTGAATGTAGAACTAGAAATAGACAGATTCACATTTGGTATTTGGCTATACACATGTCGGAGGTAGATTGTATGATTTTACAAACACTCGCAGTTATGAAATGCAATGGAAAATTGGTAACTAGTTCAATTGTTATAATTTCGACATTGATTGTTATTGTAGGGTGACCATCATAAAACACCGGTTGGAAAAATCAGAATATTCAAGCAATCAGGTATCTATGAAGACTTAATAAGAGTAAATTATAATATTATGTGCCTAAACACAGGTTCAACTCCTAAAGTAATAGGGGTTTAGATATGAAATTGCCATTTTAACAATGCATACTGGATTAAAGTTATACTATATACCATACAGGTTTCATTTTAATTCAAAGTGACTTGGACACTTTGAATTAAAATGAAACCTGTATGGTGTGAGATTCTAGAGTGAAACTTTGATCACAAGTGTGAAGGAAATGAATGAATGATGAATGACTTTTAACATTTTTAATTCAAAATGAATGATAATGTCAGTTGTATGTCCTTATGGCAATGTCAGCTTTTATTTTTCTGAACAAAATTTCACATCAAATGTTAAAATTCATGGTCTTCCTTTAATTTGTGACACTATGTTATTTAGCAAAAAATAATCCTTATGATGAAGCCCTTCGATCGGTATGATGAAGTTACAGGATGATTATTTTTCTCAGGTAAACGGGTTCGATACCCGGTTCAACCATGTAATTATTTAAATCTATAAATTGTTTTTTAAATTCAAATAATGTCTTCTTTCAGTAAAATGTTACATCTACAATATTCAAGGTACTTTCCCACCATGTGGCATATCCGTGAGACGCCCTGTATACTATTGCGGGTTAACGGGAACGCCCTTTGTTAGTTAACATACTGCATGTAATACAATGGTCATCTGGATTGCGGCCGATTCTCAGCACTAATTTAATTTATTCTCCATTATTTCCTCGTCGCAAATGAGATTGGGTGCATTTTTCGGTAATAAACTGCATATTTATATTGAGTTTTATAATTTAATGCATAAATAGTATCTAAGTTACTACATATACGTATTCATTTTATCACTAATAATAAGTAAAACATTTAAGTGCGCTGACCTTACGTAAAATGAAACTTCAAATGGCGAAACAAAATTTCATTAAAAAAAATACAAAAAAATAAAACAACCGACTTCCAAACAAACACTAAAAAGTGAAAAATAAAGCAATATAGCCAATATTTTTCTTAGCCCAATATTTTTCTATGTCACAAAACTACTACTCGACTCAATTTTTTTTCGATTTTTTGGTTGTAGGACATGCCGGTTTCCTCACGATGTTTTCCTTCACAGTTCCACACATCACCACTGCTCTCAAGCAGTGGTGATGAACTTATTTACACAAAGTCAAGCACTTACCTGGCTCGATACCACGACCTACAACTCGTAAGTCAGGGCTGTTACCTACTACTGGGCCCCCACTGCTCCATGCTGCTCATGTATAAACCAGTAATATTAGATTTATTTTATTGCGTTTCAGAATCATTGTCTACCTGGGCATCACAAGGACAGAGATGTATATGGTTCAAGGTCGAAATAAATGATGCTTTCTGCGTTCCTATTTTAGCACAGGTACATAAATTTCTTATAAAGTGTTCTTCTTCTACGTAAAGTCGTACGATTGAATTTGTTTACCCATTTATTATTGTTTTTAATTAAGGCTTGCTGTTCTTAGAAAGGATTTAATTTCCATCATGCAAGAGATGACTTTGTGATGATGTACAAATGGCTGCCCAGGGATTCGGAACCGAACCTGCCTCCTGCTTGCCATACAAACCTTGGAGTTGGGGCCATGGTGTTCAACGGTCAGAACCATCTGCTAGCCATATCAGAGAAACACTATGAGTATCCACATTGGAAGCTTCCTGGAGGCTATGTTGAGAAAGGTACCAGACTTATAAATATGAACTCACTAACTGCGCCCCGCGGTTTCACCTGTGTAAATCTCGATCAGGTAGGAATATCGGGATAAAAAGTATCCTATGTGTTAATCCAGGTTATAAACTATCTGTTTGCCAAATTTCATCCAAATCCATTCAGCCGTTTTTGCGTGATTGAGTAACAAACATCCAAACTTTCACATTTATAATATTAGTAGGATCATTATAAGATGATAAAAACGAAACCAATGGAAGTTTGTGGCAAAAATGAAAATACGAAACTTAAGACACCAACTTCCGAAATTTAAAGTTAGTTTTCAGCTCGTGGTGTTTTTTTGGAAGTTTTTTTTTTTTTTCTTTAATTTTGTTACAAGTAGTACATAACTACGTAAGTAGTACTACGTATATTTACTACTACTTGCTATGTGAATAACATGGCAGGAAGTTATGTATCATCATCAAGATACATTAAGTGGGAAAAAACCGGCCAAGTGCGAGTCGGACCACGCACAATGAAGGCTTCCGTAAGGATTTGCCATGTTATTTTAAGACCATAGACTTCATATAGGTTTTCCTGTAATCTATGAGAGAAAAAAATTCTCTGTATTTAAAAAAAAATTAGACTGTAGTTTCGGAGCTACGGGCTGGAATGATCAATGTTTTATCTATTTTCTTAAGGTGCGCTAAGGTAGCCCGCGAAATTCAAATTTTCTTACGTTTTTTGCAATTTGCAGGTCTGTATCAGGTTGTATGCTGATCTAAATAATATTTACGATCGTAACAAATATGGATTTACAGTATTTACAGCAATACAACTCTAAGTTCATGTAGTGCATTGAAAGACTATTTCAATCGACATAACTTAACAGAGAGAGCATAACTGGCACGAACTGCATAACACAGATTGGTTGGAAACTGATTGATTACTTGTATAAGCAGTTATTTTTTTAATTGTTTTCTTTTGTAATTGCAGGCGAAGATATTATTGATGCTGCTGTGAGAGAGGTGAAAGAAGAGACCGGAATCGACGCTGTATTTGAATCGCTTGTCACATTTCGGCATACACACAACATGATGTTCGAAAACTCAGACATTTATGTAATTCTTATGATGAAGGCTACGTCTGATAAAATTGTACCATCAGAAAGGGAAGTAAATAAATGCAAGTGGATGGAAGTAGAAGAGTACGTGAATCATCCGCATGTGCATAAATTTAATAGATTTATAGTTAAAACTGCTTTAGAGTACAAAAAACAAAATTTAAAACTTGACCTACAGAAGAAGACTGTCAAGTGGGCGACACACGTCAGGGACATGAACTTTTTGGTTGTTGGAAATAATTTAATTGAGAATTGACAATAATGAAATATATTGTACATAATAGAATTGTGAATACCTATGTAAAATAAGAAACACTGCAATAAAAAACATTGTTAAGTTTTCATTCATCTTTATTTTGATAGATGTACATATAGATCAATAGTAACAGTCACAAAATTTTTTTTCTTTATTGCCATCACAGTTAGGTTTCAGAAGTTCGATATTATCTTATATAGTAGTGCTTATTGTTGTTCAAGATTTGCTAGGAAAGTCTTTAGTGTTTGAATTAGGGCAGTACATGGATTTCGGCAGGATGATGCGCGGGATTTCCTTCCACGATATAAGCATGGACTTGTTTTTCGCCTTGGTCTGGGTATTGGTCTGTAAAATAAAGTTTTATTTAGTCATCCATTATTTATCAGCGCCTATCAGCCCCTGCTTCGCACGGGTTTTATGAGTTAAACATCGAGATTACGAAAGTTTTATATTTATATTATAGACACTAATCATTCCGGAATAATTACTCTTCAAAATCCGTTGCGTAGTTTGGATGATCGACGCGGTCACACACAGACACTAAAAGCGACTTTATAAATAATATTAATATTTATAGAATTATAGATTGTATCGAAAGAAATAATGATTTTTTTTATGTTGGCGACTTGACACATACATGACTAGACATATTATTATATACTTCTAAACTAATATTATAAAGAGGAAAGATTTGATTGTTTGTTTGTTTGCATTGAATAGGCTCCGAAACTACCGAACCGATTTGAAAAATTCTTTCACTGTTGGGAAGCTACACTATCCCCGGCTGACATAGGCTACATTACATTTTCAAAAAAAAAAATGGGCTCCTTACTACAACTCCAATTATGTAACCCAAGGTGTAAAAAAAATCCTGCCAGGGTTGCGGAATAGTTCGAAAGGGATACCAGGACCCGGGTCAGTAAGAGTCTGACACGCCCTTCCGCTCCGCCCAGAGCGGGAGAAGTCATTTGATGAATTCCCACCCAAAAAAAAAAAAAAAGGTGTAAAAAAATACCTAAAATAGCCGTAGATAAGTACTAAGTGGTACCCGTGCGAAGCCGGGGCGAGCAGCTAGTATAATATATATCTCCTGTAGAACTGCCAAACACGTATGTACTTAACACCTATTTGTACACAATACAAATATTTGTTCTGTGCGGGAATTGAACCCACGACTTGTAGCGAAATAACTAATTGCTCAACCACTGCGGCAACCGGATTTCTAAGTCGTAGTGGTTCCATTTCCAGGGTCAGATATTGGGTCATTGGGGTTTAGCGTCGTCTAGATAATTCTTAGAATAGTCCTTAGACAATTTAATATTTCAAAGATTAAGACCGTGTATAAGCAACTGCAGGGCCGAAGCCAGGAATTCATTTCGGGGGTCGGGGGGGGGGTTATTTCAATATTTTTTTTAAAAGAAATTATGTTTTCTGATTTCAGAGAGAGTAGAAAAATAGTAAAACAGATTTAAAAAAAAAGAGAAATTTCCTCTTTTTCGGAAATCTAAAAAAAAATGATTGCGAGCGAAGCGAGCTCGAAATTTTTAGCATCTAGCTTCGAATAAGTTAGGTTTTCTTTCTCATTGACCGATCATACAGAAATAGAAGTAACTATATCGACTTAATATGCAGAAAAGTTTGAGAAGGATGATGCAAAAACGATGCAAGAGCGAGCGAAGCGAGCTCGAAAATTTTCGCACCCCGCCTGGGAGAGGCTGATGGAGGTTAGAATATCTCAGAGAATGCTGAAGTTGCAGGAATTGATTCAATACAAAGTCAGTGTCGATAAAAATACAGTATTTATGCATACTTTTACTGGTATTGTAGATTATAAAGTACGCTTATGCGAAATAGATTACAATTATCTGTATAAGGAGGTACCCTAGGGGGTGGATCTCTAGATTGAGATTCTGGTTTCTCGCATTTCCCCCTGCCTACGGCCCTGAGCAAGTGAATCTTACAACTCATTGATAGTTCGTGTAGCTGATAGTTAAACTGCTAAAGGATAGTTAAATGGTAGTCGCTGTAATAATATATGGTCTGCAACTTTAAAATCGGCAACTGGAAGTGAACAAAGCTTATTTCTCTGCACAAGCATTCACCGTTACACTCTGGCTGCAGTAAACATGCTGGTATGAGGCACCTAATTACCTATTTACCCTTCAATGATAGATTTCAACAGTATTTGTGTTCAGTTTCATCTAATTACATTTATCACAGTAAAGGTGCTAATAAACAGTTTCAATCTTCTCACATTTGCCTCATATAATCAAGGTAAAACAAAGGATTAGAATTGACATGACTAATTATCTAGGTAGAAACAATTATCGACTTTGAGTCGACGACTCATTACAATTACTTAGTAGGTTACATCCTCGTTATAGGTGTGTAGGTGTGGGCGGTGTGGCCCTAGAATATCCTGTCGGCATGGCCGGGAGTCATGCATTTGGCGCCCGTTTATATTTCATTATAAGTAGGTAGTAGAATGATAATGATAGTGATAGAATGCCGCAAGCGGCACTCTAAACACTGCCTTTTATTTATTATAATTATCTTTTGATTCTTGTCTATTTTGTGAATGTGAGAGCGTTGTAGACCTAGTCTAGTAGACTATTGAAAGTCCTACATTGTCCTCCCATACCTATTGACACTGATATTTGGAAATATTGTAAAAGCAGCAAGTATTTAAAAGAGTGCCAGTGGAGTTTCTTGCCGGTTCTTCTTCATAGAAAATTATCAATTGGAATAGTGCACCTAGCTGCTGACGTTTCATATGTGCCCATGATTTAAATAAACTGACGAATGAGGGAAACTGACCAGTGATACGCGGACTCGTAGGTTCAGGTATGTGAAATAAACTTTAACCGCCTCTGTGATCTAGTGGTTAGACCACCTGTCTCAGTCCCGGAGGTCCCGGGTTCGACTCCCAGTGCGGGAAATTTTTTCTGCTCGGTTTGGTTGGTAGTAGGGCTTGTTCTAAGTCCGCCTGGCCAGCTACCACCATCTTATCTGAGTCTGCCGCCATATCAACAATGCTAACAGCATTGGTGTGTTTCGGCAGTTAAGAGGTAAGATAGCCAGTTCCTGTGTGGTTGAAGATTCCGGGTGAAGCTCGATTCCACCTCCGGCCTGTACATCACCGTACATCATCATCAGGTGAGATGCAGGCCAAGAGGAAAAACGAGATGGTAAAAAAAAATAGTTTCGTCTGTCGGTCATAAAAAACACTTACGTCACCAAAGACTTCTGATGGTACCACTGGTTAGTACCTACCTACCATCATAAATCATACTGGTACCTACTTAAGACAAGTCACGTGTGAAACAGACTAGCTCGAGCCTAGAGGTCGAGTCGAGCCCATTTCCGATGTTTATGAAAATAGATAAGATAACGCATGCGATGTGCTTTCATCGTGTGTGTAATGGCCGTTTATCTGAGTTCACTACTTGAATTAGGTAAAAAACGTTTATTTGTAACGAAACCTACAAAAAAAAAGACATTTCTATTTCTCACATAAAACAATTTGCTAATTTTACTGAGAAAAAAAATCTCTATTGTAAACACTCCTATTTACATATTGATTTTCCTATTTATCTTGCAAACAATGATCGTCATCTTATCTTTGCCGAATTCAAGCCATTAATAAGTAAAATATGTAATTAGTGATAGGTTTGTGTTCCTATTCGTTTTTTGGTATATAAATAAGTACCTAACTAAGTCGCTCCTTTATTTTTTCTTGGCATTTTTGCGCACTCCTAAGTTATTCAGGCTTTATATTTCCAAAAATTAAATTTTAGCACTTTGTCCCCAAGGTTTATTTGGTACCTACTTGGCAACTGAAACACTAGCACCCGCTTTCTGGAACGAAAACTAATGATCTTTCAAACTCATGTTCACAACCAATCACATTGATCTTGCGTTTGACAGTTTGTTAGCGTGCTAATTTTCGTTCCAGAACCCAGGTGGTTAGTATATGTCACCGGACATGGCAGCTTCGGGAGGTACCTGTGTAGGATAAGGCGGGAGGAAACGCCCGGGTGTCACCACTGTGCGGATCGTCCGGAGGACACGCTGGAGCATACGGTGGAGGTGTGCCCTGCTTGGGCGGAGCACCGCCGTGTCCTCGTGGAGGCGATTGGCGGCAATGACCTCTCGCGTCCGGCCCTGGTCTAGGCCATGGTACGGAGCGAGAGGGCATGGGAAGCCGTCACCTCCTTCTGCGAAGCAGTAATGCTCGCGAAGGAGGAGGCGGAACGCGTGAGGAAGAGGCAAAGTTTGCGCCCTTACGCCCCTAACCGCCGCCGCTGGAGACACCCTGGGCGTCGGGAATCCCAGGCGGATTCCCGGCCACCATAGGCACGGGCTTGCGGACGGCGAGCAATAGGTAGCTCGCCGTCCGATAAGGACCAGGCCCGGGTCGTTTGCGCGTCGTGTTCCACGCGCGTCTCAAAGAGATGTCAGCACACCTGACGGGGTCCGTTAGGATCGATGCCTGCCAGGGTTGCGGAATAGTCCGAAAGGGATACCGGGACCCTGGCAACAGGCAACTGAAAGAACACGGGTGGGTTTTAGTCAGTAAAATTCTGACACGCCCATCCGCTCCGTCCAGAGCGGGAGAAGTCATTTGATGATTTCCCACCCACAAAAAAAAATGTGGTTAGTATATCATAGGTATAGGTACTATTGCATCCTTGCCAGGCTTAATATGTGGCAGATAGCCTGCTTTTCTGTATCGTTGTAGCTGGAGCGAAGCAGTTACGGTCAGAAAACAAACGAGTTAGTAATACCTACAGTGCAATACCTACTTATTCAAGAATAATGTACTCTAGGGAGTTGATAGGGGTATTTATGGCATCGCAGATTACATAGTTATTAAACTAAAATACAAGTATGTTACCAATGTACAATTATTTAGGTCTGGGGTTCAGGTTTGGTACCTAATCATAATTTTCGTAAGTAGCAGACGTACCTAGTACTACTAGGTACTTATTTATGGTCAGCGATGGGTACATACGTATTTATCAACCTTCGCAGAAGGATTAATTATGGATCATATTATTATAAAAAAGGCGGACGAGGAGAAAGAAAATTGTATGCTGGGCCGACTCTTATAGAGAGAGACTCTTAAGAGAAGTACGTTATGTTCCCCCAAAGGCTCCAAATAAATGCTGATAGGAGTGACAGGGCATTGGGTAGGTTGATTCTTTCATACATTCCGGTCGGAATGAGTCCTGCTGCACATGCGGAATCTTACCTCATTCATTATACCTACAGAGAAGGAATTGCATTAACCGCTTGTTATTGCGGTTAAACGGTTGCTCATACCATAGTGGCCATTTCGAACTATTAGGTAGGTACACACGGCTACACATCAAGCTATACATTTCCAGTATAAGCTGACCTCGCATTGTACGGAAATCCTATACAATGCGAGATCAGCATAAACTGGAAATGTATAGCTTGATGAGTAGCCGTGTGTACCTACCTACAAGTTGTTTTCCTCACATTGCTCACATCAGTGTTTCCTCACATTGCTCACATCAGTCTGCGAAATCACTACAGTTAGGTACAAATTCTATGACTACATAACACGAAATATTAATATTATGTAAACAATTGCAATTGTGGCACGTCCAGCGTCCAGCTCATGCAAAGACACACACACACTCACAGATATTGCATAAGAAAACAACTTTTACATAAACAAACGGTAGTATTTTTATCATTCTGCTTATCAGTATAGGTATTTAAGCAGGATACAATAAAATACTAGACCTACCTATGTATACAAGTCTTTACTTCGGTAGGTAGGTACCTACACAGGTAGGTAGTATTTTACTTAATCAAATGGACTATTTACCACTCATATATCCGAGAATGAAAGTAAAGTAGGCCGCACGTCAGTGGTAACAATACCAGTATATTACTGGCCTCTCATTCTACTGAAATGTAGTACTACGCTAGGCCAGCTCAAGGTCAACGTGTTGCCAACGACGAGTGGTCAACTGTACCTCACCGTAACCAAAACCAGTCATAATCTGATTCGACCTTGCGTTTGAAATTAAATGTTACATTATTTACTATACCTAACAGTTTTTAAATTAAGCTGGCGTCAGGTAGGTACCGAAGTGCTTCACTTATTGAACTACAATTAGGCACCTACCTTCAATAGAAGCAGTACATTCAAAATGAGGTGAATCTATTAAGATATGCTTCAAGTTATTTTGTTTACAATAGTGTTTAAAACGTTCTAGCTTTGTTATCGGTTAGTGGTGCAAAACGGGTTACCAAACTCGCTTTTAGATCCAAACACAAGGTTCAAAGACACAACAACGACAAGAAACGTCCACAATGTGATTTCTAAATTGATCAAGCGACACTCACCTGAGTTAAATCAACTTCTTTGTACTTCATCGTGAAATACATAGACAAACTCAAAAATATTAATTTCAATGTAATCGCTACAGACACCACTATTAAAAACGCGTAGCTCATGATTATTTTTCGTCGTATAAACTTTGAATTGAAATTGCACACGGTCGTGAGTCGCCTGACGGTGTTCAACCAAAACTGCACGAGAACTAGGTACTTACGACATCTGAGCGTTTGTGTTGATTTTTTTATCGAAGTCAACCTCAACGCTGCCGTGCGATGACGGTGACTCACAAGTTAACAGAAGCGTCTGTGGTATTCAACGTTGTCCATTCGTATCCAAAACATTAAACAACTATGTAACGTGATCTTGTAAGATAGTCGTTGTCAGTATGTCGTGTGGTGTAATGTACCATGGGTAAGTCACAAACCGAATCGTTTTCCGATAAAAACCCTTATCTATTGATTAGAAATTAAACACGTTACGTTGTGATTAGAAGAAAAACTATTTGAACCGTCGATGTCGTAGGTTATAGTGTTTTCATTAAAAAAAAACTTTAGTATCAATCCGGAAAATCTTGCAGTCAGAAATTAATTTTCAAGCTACTACCTTTGTGTGACACATAGGAAAATTTAACTTTTTGTACTTATAAATAAAATATATTTTGTTTGTCAAGAAGAAAAAATATCGCTAATTTATCTACCTACACAGTAGGTACCTAAAAAGAACTACAGTTTTTGTAGATAGCTAATTCAACATTTTTGTCGTCGTTTCCTACGTCAGATTGCGTGCCCCTAATAGGATTCGTCCATTGTCCATATTAATGATTATATTATTAGTCTATCTTCGCAATAGGTACTACATCAACAGTTACGCTCTAAACAGCTGTACATAACTCAGCTATTGTTATTGCAAAACCCTATCGTCACGCAACTACACAGTTAGCTGTGTGATTGTAAAACGTTCATTCTGTTGATTAATAAAAAACATTTTAACTCGTCGCCTGTTCATTTTAAGCCATTCATTCCATGTTCAAGGATTACATTTAGAGCACACAAACTACTTCAAACGGGTTAAATATGCCAGACTGCCGGGTACCTCCAGTCTTGACCTATTCACGTGCACCTCAATGACAGAAGTAGCGACTAACGAATATCCTCTTGGCGGACATTAACATTCCTTCGGGTTGTCGCTCCGTGAAGGTTTGCGGAAACAACTACGATAAACTCGGAAATGGATGGATGAACAAATACGAAGATACTTTTTTAGGGTTCTGTACCCGAAGGGTGCCAAATGGAACCCTATTACTAAGCCTCCGCTGTCCGTCCGTCTGTCTGTCAACGGGCTGTATACAAGACAGTTGAAATTTTGACAGATTGTGTATTTTTACAATATTGCTGTTATACAAAAAAATAAATAAAGTAAAAAATACAAGGGGGTCCCCATACAAGAATCGTGATATTTTTAAACAAAATGTAAAAAAAAAAAATGAAGTGTTTTGTTTTCAATATTGTACGGTGGTACGGAACCCTTCGTGTGCGAGCAGGACTCGCACTTGGCTTAGCAGAACTGCTGAAAGAGATAGAAGAAGGGCAAAGCTGAGGGGGGGGGGGGGGTTGGTAAAGCTTTACGAGCATCATCACCAGATTTCTCTGTCATCAAACTTATGCGCGTGGGTCAAAGTAGGTAAATAAATACTTAATTCTCATATCATCTCAAAAAAAGTCATAAAAAATTAATTGCAGTTGTCTTTTTTTTGTAGTCGAGCTGCTGATGTAAATAGCTGTATTCGGCTGTACTCAGGAGTCCTGAAAAACTGCCCTCGAGCCTCGTTTTGCCACCACCAAAATATTACACCTCGTTTTGCCCAAAATATTAAAGAAGTGTTTCAGTGTGTGTGGGTGTGATTTTTTTGACACTGGTATAAAAATCAAAGTTTGATAAAATTGGAACGGTAATCACCGTTCCAATTTTATCAAACTTTGATGGTATTTAAAATAGATTGTGATACGTTGATAACAGACAAATTATTCATAATCTTTTTTTGCCATCACAAATCCATAATAGGTATGCTTATTAATGTAAGATTTAATTCCTACTTACGTTTGATAAGATTCAACTATTTATCAAAGATATATTTAGTAGCTCTTAATAAGTAATTAAGTATTTTTCCAAAGAAATAATACCTCGCTTAGTTGCACAGATACCTACCCAATGTAAGCCAATGTTGATGTTATTGAAGAATCTAAACAATAAGTTTATATCAGTTCTTTCTAGTTCCAATTTAGTTTCAATATAGCTTTGATTTCAAATCCATCGATTATTATTATTATTTTAGTTATTTTATTTCTGAAGGCATGTTCTTATTGTTAAAGGGTTATATACGGTGTCTATCAACCAAATGTCTTGTTCGTCGCGTAAATTACATGAGTATGCTCTTGAAGATGGAACGCCTACACCGCGGCGCGATGACGCGACACCGACGCAAGTCTCGAATCTTCAAACAATGTAATCAACGTTCACAACCAAATATTCTTGAAGGTCATTCTAGCAATTTAAAGTGGCAAAAAGTGATTATTCGCTAAGTATGCTACGTTTATTTGAAATTTATATTGTTTACTTCTGTATTACGCATATTCCAAATAATATCTTTATTTGGAGTAGGCGTATGCGTAGGTATCTTTGACACCAAAAATATCTAAACTGAACTGAAATGTGGGAACTTAACGAAATTTTTTTATGGACAGGAGTCAAATCTTAGTAAGCAAGTATTAAAGTAAAGTGTCAAGTATAGCCGTCGCGTAGTAGGAATGCTACGCGTAAAAGGAATGCGCGTCCCAGGAACGCTACGCGTAAAAGGAATGTGCGTAGCAGGATTGCTACGCTTAGACGAAATGCTACGCAGTGCTACGTGTCTGTTCCCGAGGGTGTTATAGTAGAGCTAGAACTAACAAACAATCCATGTAATGTTACTAACAAGTATTTTCCTGTCCGTTACATACGATAAATCTATATTAGTTATGCAATCATAAATCTTGGGAATATAACAATACTTGCTGTGATTAAATAACTCGACTCTTGATCATAATCAATCACTCGTTTGGTTTACATAAGGGTTTGTCTTACAACTATAAAATATCATTGTTGTAAGCATAAACTAAGGTTAAGAATAACTGTTGACTATTACTTGAAAGGATCGCAAAAGAAGATGATTAAAAGATGTGTTATCAAACAAGAGTTGAGTAATGTAGGTATTTTAATAGAGTCTTACATTATAATGAGTAAATATCGGAGTTTCTTAATGTTACGCGGCCTGTTTTGTTTGGTTTTCCGTAATCTCTGCGAGTTGTTGTTGGCTGAGCGAAGGGCTGCCACTCAAGCGCACGATCGCGTCGTACAGCGACACCTGGGGTTGCAGACTCATGCGGTGGTCCAGGACAGACCCCAGCGTTGATAGACGAGGATCACCCTGGAATGCATCATATTTTGGGAATTAGAGAACATAGATATATGGAGTGTAGTTATAAGTTTGTTTTTACTTAAGACCTACATTGTACCAATACCTAGTGAAAATAAATGTGTGCCAATTAAAAAACCCTCGTGTTTATTGAATAGCGAGCGCCTGTAACTTTACGTTAAGTTTTTCAATTGATAAAACGATGCTATGTTAATCAGCTTCTGAAATTTCGAGAAAATGAAAAAAGTTTTGTTTTACTTAATTTTACCTATTATTGGGTTATTGATCGTAAAAGTTATAAATACATACATAGTTACATGAAAGAATACACTGCTTGACTGAAAGTTCAAAAAGGTTTCGCTGGCGCCACTAAAACTGCACTTAACACTGTTTTGAAACATGTAACAGTGCTATTTTATTTACGCAGGTATTGCGTATCACAGATAACCAACAAATGTTCATAGAAAGGGGAAGCAAGCTGAATATAAGTGATTTGTCATATTAGCCGTAATACTGATAGCTTTTGAAGCAGATATGCTCTTGAGTAGAGACTGCGAAATGGCAAACATTGGTAGGTAGTGTATTTTTTTAAACATAACTTATTTCATTAACAAGCACGGTATGAAAATTACAAGTTTTCGTATTACAAACACAAATCCTGAATTTTGTAAGAAACAGATGCGGTAAGAAATCACAAGCCGCCGCGTAGCAGGAATCCTACGCGTAGCAGAAATGCTACGCAGTGCTACGGCTCTATATCCGAGGGTGTTGCAGAACGCAGGAATGCTATGCATTGAAGGAATGTACGCCGTGCTTTGAGTCTATTCCCGATATATAGGTGTAGAATTACCCCGGGCTAGGTCTTATCATTCATTATACCAGGCTTTTATTAAGGCACAGCAGGTGGTCTTTATTGTAAATATCGTTTAACCTTTAATTGACGTTCAATATCGATTCAATCAATTTTGCTATTTTATATTTCTAACTGGATTTGTTATTTTAAACAATATTGCATGTACTTTAACTAAATATGCACATGCAGTCACAATAACATTATTACTGTATACTCAATCAGTCGGTACATACGTTATTATAATTTTAATACTTTTCGTGTACAACAAATAAATGTGTATTGACAGTATTCATCATGCTTTGTTTTTGCACTATGGTACTTATTATAAGGGTAGATGTTTTGGACAGTCTTCTACGTAACACGTCAAGAAAATCAAAATTAATTACATACTACTCCATCATAAACTTAATCACCTGGATATTATCCATTCGTATAATTAGGAGGGTCTAGACAAGCAATATTCACATTCTTTCTATTAATTCCGTAGCTTGTGATATTTTTGATAAGACTGCATCGACATTTTTTTTTTTTGCGCAGAAAAAACTTACTTCGACTAAAACAATGAACTCCAACGTTCTCTTTTCAGATTTTACAAACTGGACGCATTACTGTTATAGGAAGAAAATTAAGCAGTCATACATTAAAATCGTAGATAGTAGATTTTATTACGTAAGTGCTCAGAAAAATCGAATAGAGATGCTTAGATACAGAATCGAATAGAGATCTTTAGATACAGTATATAATTTTAACCGCACCGTGCTTCTCTAAA
This sequence comes from Lithophane ornitopus, assembly GCA_948473465.1. Classification (NCBI taxonomy): domain Eukaryota; kingdom Metazoa; phylum Arthropoda; class Insecta; order Lepidoptera; family Noctuidae; genus Lithophane; species Lithophane ornitopus. The sequence goes on along the minus strand of OX419622.1, from coordinate 9,589,965 downwards.
GTATTTATTTCCACTGACACCATTTTATATATAAACTTTAAATCGAAGTTATGAACCTGTAATTTATGACGTGGGCCGCACGTGGGCGGGGTGGAAACTTATTGACGCTAACTCGCGATCCAGGGATAATAATAGACTCTATGTCACAGGTAGGTACCCAAGTTTTTGTAAATAATCCCACACTAACCAATGCGATGGCCGATGGCATTTTGGATGGACGGATAAGAAATGAACTAAATCGTCGTATATTTTGAGGTAGGTTCTGGCATGCTATCAAAGTTATTTTCATTATTTAGTTAGCTTTATATTCATCGTTGAATAGAAGATTAATTCTATGAACGGATATGAAAGTAAGTACCTATTGAGTTTCTTATACCAAACCAATCTACCTACTCCTCTACCTACATCGGTTCCGTTGAATACTTGAAAAAATCTACAGTAGTTAAGTAGGTAGTTTAGTATTCTGTAGCTTCACCTGCACTATCATCGCGACAATGTGGCCCCAGCATGAGAAATAAAATAACACAAAATAATTATAATAAGATATTTTTTTAGGTAAAATTACACCATTAGATGACCTCAGCCAGATAAATAGGCCACAAAAAAGTAATAATATGGATTAATAACACAACTTACCTTGCTTTTAGACGCCATCAATGTGTATATTAAAGATCCAACTAAAAATATTGTATTTACTATAATTAAGATGCCAGCTACTATCATGAATGCCGCCGCCATTTAGGAACATAAAATCTTATGCACTTTTCTTCACTTTGATGTACGTCCTCTGACGTCTGTACCCTACGTGCACCGCGTTTATTGTGATTGAAACGAATAAAGCACTAATAGTCACACTTGATTGTTCACTAAATCATCAATCAAATCGTAATATGACGGGGGCTATTTGGTAGGAAATCTAGTTAGGTAAAAGATGTTTATCGTCTTGCTGGAATTGTATCTGATTGTGAATCGCTGTTTTATCAGTATTGGCATATAATAGCGTGTTAAGTGTTTACGTATAATTATTTCATAATAAAGTACCTATGTGCATACGTTAAACAGATAAAAGCGTTTATCTTAGAGATTATCAGATGCGAGATTAAAATATTAATTAAAATTCAGTTAACTTGAATTTTACCTTAGTCATTCAGGGTAAAAGGACGCAGGCCCACTGCGTCTCCCTGCCAATATTACTGAGTACATCCAACATTGCAATGCCGCCATTTTAAACGAATCATAGATGGTCATAAATTATTTTATTTCACTATTTCTAATTTACGGAATAACTAGCTGCGCCCCTGGGTTTCACCCGCATAAGTCTCGGTCCTGTAGGAATATAAGTGTACAAAGTATCCTATCTTCTATTCCAGGCCATGCTCTACCCATACCCATGTCCGTTTTAGCGTGGAACCGTAACAAACAAACAAACTCACTTGCGCATTTATAATATTAGTTAGAATTAACAAATCTTAAGTAGTGGAGCCATTTTAAACCTTAATAAAATAATTTAGTATGTAGGTACTTACTTATTTGTAATTGAAAAGTAAAATATTTTATGTTAATTGTTAACATCAACATTCTGAGAATCGTTTAAAACTACGTGTTACCTACTTGAAAATTGCAATTTAAAATCATAAGGCGTAATCGTGAATCGAATCGAAAGCATATCATATTAATTATAACTTAATCATATATTGTATTATTATTTATTTTATGAATTATAAGTTCCTTAATTTAAGAAAGCACACAATTAGACCTCTGGGCTCTGTCCTAGCATGGCCTGAGATTTGACAGCTAAGTGTGTAATGCTTAATTAATAAACTTTTGTTTCGGTCAAAAACCACAACTCATAACTTAGGTATGTTTGGATATACCTACTTTTCGTTTAGAATCGTTGTTTGTGATAGTATTTTTTTTAAATCACAATAAAAACCATTGAATAAGACAACATAAACATCGAAATAGCAGCATGTAAATAAAGTAAATTATTTTAAGATTCTGTTATCATTAAATATTGGGTGAAAGTATGTTAAGTTTTTATACTTATTTATATAGATCGACGCGACTCACAGATCACAAGTTTCGTTCATAATTGATTGTTCATCTAGAAATAGGTAGGTACCTACTGCGATAGATTAGAACAAGATTTAAATTGAAGTTTTTTTTTTAAGATGCTACTTATTCCAAAACACGTGTACATTTACCCAGGTCTACGAACATAACAAGGAAATCAAAAAGATCAATCATTAGTTCTAATATTATGTTCTAAGTATACAATTACTGAGATCGATCTGATAACGGCCAACACACGTGATCACTTTACGGGGCGCCCTTTTTTAAGTATATTTATATAAATCCTGAATTGCAGTTCGCGAAAGTCTGTTTGAAATATGATTTTGTAAGCACTGGGAGCCGCTGGTTTGTATATTTTCTGGGTTATCTGGAGATTACCCCTTAATGCATTTCAGCGGTAGCATATTATAAGTATTAACGTACTTACCTACTTAAAATCATTCATCAAGATAAATAAATACTTAAGTACTTAGATTTATAAACACATACACATTGAACTTACTTGTGCTTAAGCATTTACAAAGTTCTGAACTGTTTTCTGAATGGTCGAAAACGATAGGTCTTCCCCGTCCATCTTTCCATAGGCGAAAGCACCGGAGTATACCGCGAAATTAAAATTTTCTTACGTTTTTTGCAATTTGCAGGTTAGTGTCAGGATTTATAAATATGTTGTTATCAAAATATGATTAAATGCGACTGCTTAGCGGGCCCTGGGTTCGATTCCCAGGTCGGGCTTGAAATATAAACATTTCTCAGTAACAAAGTGTTATTTGAAATATAAACATTTCTCAGTAACAGCTCTGACTTTGGAAGATGGCGATGTGATTCCCTTGGAAAGCACGGTAAGCTGTTAGTGCTACGCCTGGTCTCTCTCCGGTGGAGTAGATGAGCAGTCTCCGCTGAGATTGGCCGCTATGGGCGAAATTCGGTCTTTGTCATATCTCGGGAACCTGCAGGGGTCCTGGACCTATGGAAGGCGGACAAGGAGCCGAAGCCAACTCGAAGAGGCACCCTTAGACAATTTTAAATGATGAGGAGGCACCAATCGACGGTTATCCCTATATGCACTATGCAAATGCACCCAAGGACAACCCCGGTTGGTGCAGAACTATTGTACGACATGGCAACAAAAACCAACGTATTGGGCGATGGGTATGGGTGGCTTTAGTGGATTGGTTACAAAGAAATATGAAAAGACAATGTTCCCCGAAAACTGTCGCTAACAAATAGTGACGTAGTAACAAGGGCGCAACACTTGTGTGTATGTGTAGTGGAGAGGTATTCCACGGCTTTCAGGAAAATACCGGAAGTACGGTCAAGATCACTACCAGCATCTTTCTGGAATACTTCCGTCCTCCGAGCACGCGAATCTCCAAAAAGCAAGTAAGAGCTGGGAGCTCAGTTCCTCATCAGTGTTCACTCCAGCCGGCCAATTAAGGTAACCCAGAGTTGAAGAAAACTTCTTTCGGGAGATAAGGTCCGCCACAGGCTGCCCTGCGGGTTTATGTATCTCGCTTGGTCTGGCTCTTCATCCTAGACCTGTTTCGGCAAAGTAAACTCTACCGGCACAGACCTAGAGTTCAGGAGCGTGCAAGCACGTAGAGATACGGGCGGTGGGACTATTTTGATTATTATTACTACTTGCAGATTAGCGTGCTATCTTAGATTCATTTAATTGAATTTTTTGTTTTTTTATATTTCTAGTTTTGTAAGAACTCCAGTTTGGACAAAGGCCTCCTCCAAATCGTAACACAGACAGGCCCATAGGTTAAATAGTAAAATAAAAGGAAAAAAGTAAGTTTACAGGTTATTTAATTACAGTCAATAAACGTATTGATTAGTTAATCAATGGAATTATCATTGCTGAAAACCTCAAGCGGCGCAATTATAACATCCTTATTAGGAGCTTTATGTTTAACCGTTTGGGGTTGAAACGCTAGGGCAGTGGTCCGAGTGCTCATCGAATATTTCTGGATATCGCTAAGTGGTTGGTCGACTCTTCACGTGAACAGAGGGCTGGCCTTTCTTAGGCCAAAGAATCAACATTGCTGCGTTTTGGAGACTTTTCCAGCGATGCGGACGAATTTTGTGATGCCCAATGACTCTTCCCTTTTTTTAAATAAGTAGGTACTGGTACATAATATTATATGTAAATATACTTATATGTTTTAGTATTAGATTTCTATTGTATTTATGGAATGATTAAACTCTTTATGTACTTGAGTAATTACTTGTAAACTAGAGTTTAGTAAGTTTAGAATAATTTTCCATTTTTTACTATAATCCGATACATACGGCCTAATGGCTAAAGATAATGTAATAAGACGTTGTCAAGCACAGTGGGATATTGTGGAAAGCATTAAGTTGATGGTACTTAGTTAGTTATCCAGGGGCCGTGAACGGCGGCGGGTAGGCGGCATGATGTAACGAATGGTCCTCGGGTTGGCAACTCTGGCGACACACTTGTTGCTAAGCTGTCGTCTCGAACAGTTCAACAGGTTGACGAGATTGTCGTCAACATTTAGGGTGGCACGGGTGGCACAAAGAGAAATTACGTAGTCGTAAAATATTCGGCATTGAGGAAAAGGAACAATTCTATCCGTCTACCACTAGTAAATATAGCTGTACCCATAGTCTAACCCATAGTGCCTATTAGTAAGTATAGAATCGCTTTTTCGTATTTAAATATCGTATAGGTAATAGTCATATATTGGAAACGTTATCAATTAATGGTTATCATGTTAGCGCATTAATTCTCGTTGTTGTTTTGTTAATCGAATGTATGTATATTTTTTATCACTTTGGCTCGTTTTGATGACATAGTCGAGCATCTAAACCCACAAAATATTACAATAAGTGTAATAGGCATAGTCAATAACAAAAGTGGATTAACACTTCAGTATGTTAGTCTAAATTATCAATAGACATTGGAACAGAAGAAAAAATAACTAACTCAATCTAACGCTATAAAGCAGATTATCGAATCATTTTGTGACACATTTTTTTTCTTTTGGTTGTTACCATTGGTTGTTACTATCCTGGTTTTTCTTAATGGCATGTTAAACCAAGCCAGAGCGTAGCATGTGCGTGTTTTTCTGCAGTTTCTGCCTATCTCCATAAAGTAACGGTCGTTTTTCAAGGAGTAAACATACGACAGTCTTCTTCTTATTCTTATCTGCAACGTTTACGAGGAATAGTACCGCTACGGATAAAACAAGCACGCCCTCTGCTGAGCAGTGCCCAGTGGCCCAGTGGTAACGGCCCCAACTTTCGTTGCGTGGGTCGTGGATTCGAACCCAAGCAGGTACTTTACTTTGTGTAATTTATTTCATCACCACTGCTTTCGTAACTGTTAAGGAAACTGGCATGTCCTGGAACCAAAAATTCGAAGACATGTAGCATCTACCAATCTGCACTGGGCCCGCGTGGTGGCCCATGACCCACTACTCACACAGAGGCGATCTGTGTCCCAGCAGTGGGAATATTATAGGCTGATTATGCTATGCTCTGTCGTACGCGAGACGAATCAAGAAGTTATACCTAAGCAATATCAACATTAACATTTAATAATGCAAGCGTCGACTGGATTAGCTACGAACGAAAACGAACACGTCGATTTCCGTAATAATCAAAATGATTAACTTTTCATGAAAATAAAAAAATGTGGGTAATGGAATATGAAAGAAAATATACATATATAGGTAGGTGGGTAGGTACGTAGGAACACACGAAGACAAGTGACAAGAGTTTAAGAGCAACATGAATAAACTAAATGATGGCTAGAAATAGGTCAGGCATGACGTAAAGCCATCTCAGAATAAGGTAGGTATACAATTATTGATGTCGTTTCATGGAAATTGCAGGCGTTATTAAAAATCAATACACTGGCTTCTTATGAAATATTGTTATGATGGAGAGCAGAGCTAGGCGGTAGGTAGGTACCTACATGAGGTAAATTAATACCATAGCAACAACTAAGTTATTAATTTATCTTGCCATGTAGCATAACTGCTTCGTTAGAAAATATTTTCTGATTAGTTTTACATAATTCTTCCGTAATAGTTGATGGTTTTAGACACTTGCCTAGGTACTCTACATCTTGTCTCTACTAAAATTCAGGAGTTTATTTATTGGATGTACCTATTGTACATATAGTGCTGACGTCGTCTTTACTTGATTTCCCCCTTTCTAACGTTTTTGATTTCTTATGCTCGAGAGGTACCCTTCTAGGATACAGTGCTATTGAAAGGGTCTGCCAATCGTTGATAAGTTACCCTGGAGCACGGCGGGTGCTGGGAGCTCAGGTGGTGGTGTGGTGGCGAGTGGCGGGCGCTGGAGGCTCGCGCGTCAGCCTCCGCGGCTACCCGCAGCACCCGCGCTTCACTCCGCGCCGACCAGCCGCCGAGTGCAGGCGCCCGCGACCCCAACGTCACGTCGACACTCACTCGAACCGAACTCGCTCACCGCGCATTACACGGAAACTATCACTTTCGCTCCAGATGACAATCAAGTTTCAACCATGATAACACTGTGAATTTATTAGTGTGCACCGTCCGGCTCTACCACCACGGCAGCATCGCAAGGTAGGTGAGTTTATTTCATCTATACTTCCATGGTCAGAATCAAAATCGAGTCTACGTGTCAGTTCCGAATGCTAAGTGAAAGGCAAACTCTTTGTTAAATTACGTGGATAGGTTGACAACGAGTTCTATAGAGCATCTCGAAAAGCACTTACTTTCGATCAATGTAACACTAACAGGATATTAATTAAAAATCATTAGTTGTTAATTGTTATTAAAGCAACTCGCGTGTCAATAATGTTTGTTGTACAAATCACGCTTCCTCCATGGATAAACTAACTAAATACTTATTCGTAATTGATTACCTTTGCAAATTATGTTATCTGCTTATTTTAAGGTATCATTTTGATCATTTACCACTGACCTACTTACATTCTTGATAGATACATACATTAACATTTTTGTCCTTGATATTTAACATGCCTGAAGATAGTAAGTATGTAAGTACATTTCCCTTTAAATATACGGGTACCTACCTCGTTCAGTTGAAACTGAAATGATACAATTATTTATAGTTTACGCACTGAAATGTATCAGTAAACTGCGATTTTAAGCTAAGCAAAATTAGTAACGGTATACAATTAAAACGTATGTAATGTATGTATAATTAAATATTAACTTAGGTATGGCTAGAAAAACGTGTTTATTGAATTCAGTATAGAATTGCATTACGTATAAATGAAATAGATAATGATTGTTTGTGTACTGATGTATTTTACAAGACACTTTATGCACTTTCTGGGTATTTCTCTTACCGGGTAAAAAAAAAAATGGTTTCCTTGTATAAAACTGTGGTCCAATAAAGTATATTGCACCGGAAACTACTGAATAAAATAACACATTCAGTAAATTGCGCTAATTTACTTTTTCTGTACAGTTTTAGTACATTGCCATAAATCAACACACCAACGCAATATTTACATACTGTAATAATATCTATTATCCAATTTGTTCGTCTGTTAGTAAGATAATGAAACAAAAACAATATTTTAATTAATACGTATTACGTGCATCGTGCATCTCCCTAACAACAATGTAAGAGTGAATAAGGTTACGTTATCAAAGTTATTTTTGCATTGCATCGTTTTATACATAAGTATTTAAGACAACATATGTTTACAAGAAAAACTATCGAGCAAAGGTACGTACAGCAAAGTACCTATTTATCTGGCCATTCCCATTTTTCAATATATTCCTTAACCGTAAACAAAGTTTTAAGTTAATCTCTTGCATGTTTATCATGAAAATCTCCAACTTATTAGATATCGCTTTCATATCAAAGGGGTAATAAAAATTATCGTTGGACAGATAATACATTATTTATTATTTGAGTATTAAGGAAAAACATAAATTATTAAAGTACAGAAGTCCTTCAAAATAAGATTAGTACACAAGGTTTGGACTTGGTAATTATTTTTGTTTGTATGGCTATAGGCAATGTTAGACGTTTTACTTGAACAGTGTATTGTATTGTGTATTGATTTTTATTGTGTACGTGGATCGGAAAGCCCCAAGGGAAAACTTGATGATAGCTGAAAGCGATAGTCTTCTCAGCACTCGTGCTAATACAATCTTTATATCTATATAGCACGTTATGTGCCTGATTATATGGTGTGTGTCACGTTTTGCCGCTACGTGGATCTGTACTACCTAACTAGTACATACCGTGGCACTCGTACATCCTACGATAAAAAGTGAGAGCAACACGTAGATAATAGAAGTGAAGCAATGTCCTTCGAATTATAACGTTAAACCTAAGCGATTATAATTGCCTCGGAACACGAAACTCTGAACTGATTATCTGGTATAATCATTAGCTAATGCCAGCAAAGAATATCAGACTGAATAGATTTAGGTACACGCTTCATTTTAATGTGGACGTCTATAAGAAGGCACGTAATATGCAATTGTAGAATTTTACCCAATGTTTCAGGACGAGAGAGCTTGACTGAAATACGTACATTATATCTAAACCAATTAGTGAGTGAACTACACGAGTTTGATAATTATGTCATAGAGTAACAATAACATCATTATAATCCTGTTAACCTTAAACTATGCGACACGATTGTATTATATCATGAAAGTAGGTATCTACATATTTTATTGTCAGTATGGTGTTCTCTACCATGCATGGCGTTTAATTGACAGCAGATTGTGTAGCCTGAGGCTTTTCTTGTTTGTGTTCTGAACAACAATGCACTGAATGCACAGGTGCACAGGTGCTTTCTGCTACCCTTTCTATTCACATAATCCCTTCATCACTTCTTACGGCACAAACGGGAAGTGAGTGGAAATTGATGGGCGCTTGCACTGGTCTCGGCACTCTAAGATGAATTAGGTATTACGACAACCATTAATTATAGTTGAAATCCCACGGTAATCCTATCTAATATAGACGCTTCTGTATTGAATATTTTACCATTCTTTATGAATTAGGATTCTATATAGAGAAAGACGTGACTTCGTCGACTAATCTTTAATTTACTAGACTTTGTTTTTTGAGCAGTAAAGGCTCGTGCAAACTGACGCGACATCGCTGGGGCGACAGGCAGCGCGACTCTTGTCGCGCCTGTTTGTGGGAGCCTTAAGTCCTTTTATTTAAAATCCGATTGGATGCTGGTCGGGGACTGGTGGCACTAATTCGATTCTTATCAAAAAACTAGAGTAACAACTCTACAGTCACAAAGTACACTGATATTTAGTTATAAGTAGATCCTCTTTATCTCTTCCTGTAACCCTGACCACCTAGCTTAGACTCAGTTTCCGATACGCCATTGCAATAGTATCATACCATTTAAGCATTATCCAAGAAATAAAATAATTTATTTATTTATTTATTTCTTCATCATTTCTAAAGTAAGATATGGAATAACGACAATCAAATACTTTTTGCAATGAATTTAAGAAACGGTAGGTAAGATCAATCACTTCTTACGTAAAGAAATGGAGTAATCTATTAAGTAGTGCTTCAGACCAAACAGCATAAAAACCAGTCACTATGCACTTTGCAATTTTTAGCTCAACAGGTTATGGATATAAATGTTGTTATAGCGAGCACTATCGATGTAATTTATGCCAGCACCAGTTGCTTTGCTCACCTCTTAGGGAAACTAATGTAATAGAGTTCTGTTGCATTAATAAAGATGAAGACTTCTATTCACTAGGCGATAAACATCGTTATCACGGAGCTTATTTGATTCACAGACATGTCATGTCAACAATGTAAAATCAGATTACTCGGGATGAAAAATTCGTCTGGGTGTTCAAACACATACCTACCAACGAAGTTTAAATTAAGTAAGATGCTTAAATAAAAACTTTTAGCATTATAATTTGCAGCAGAACTTAGTTTAATTTTAGCTGTTCTAAAGATAATTAATCTATGAGACCACAGTGCCCTCATGTCATGGTTATAGTAATATAGATTGTCGAAACGTTTGAGTAAAAACAAAACGAATAAAATTAACAGTTGTATAATAAGAAGGAATGTTATCAAATCCAAGATCAACTGAGCGCATGTATGCAATGTACTTGTGAAAGTACCGCCTACACTATATTTAAGCAATGTGCTTTTAGTATCGGCTATTACGTATTTATATAACTCACTACCTGAATACAGTCAACAATGCAGTTTGTTCTTACAAATGTTTGCTTGAAGAGGATAAGAGTTATAACGTCCAAAATTCAGTAACTATAAAATTTAATTTAATATTTTGTTAAACATAACAGGTTATTCTAGGGAACGGGACATGCAGCCTAAAATGTACATACTATGTACATTCTATATCATTACATTGCTTGTACCTAGTTTATACTTACATCCACCAAACATGTAATCCTTTCATAATAATAAATTTGCGATTGCGACTCTGCAGGTCCCAATGGTATAGTCAGAAATGTTTGTTCTCTATTATAGCGAATGACGAAAGGAATTAATATAAGCTATTCCTATTTTGTGTTTGCTATATACCGATATTACAGTTGGAACATCTTTCATTATCTTTATTTACTACTACACAAAAGGATACACATTTCTAAAGTATGAATTATTAATTACATGGTGTAGGTACAACGAAATTGTGAATCGCTCCTCTCCTAGCTAGATCACTGAGTAATCTGTATTTAGGAGAGACAGTTTCGACTCCCTATTTGAGTATCACAGTAATCATGTTTTTATGCTTTACGAGCTTACAGTAGTAACATAATCTTTATACCTATATATAATTGTTCTGTACGTGTGTTTGTCACATAAGTCCTCCTAAACGGCTGGACCGATTTGGATAAAATGTTGTGTCTATATTTAAGTGAGTCCCTGGATGGTTTGAAAATACAATTGAACCCGGTAGGTGGCGCTGTTCGGGCAGGACAACGTCTGCTGGGTCCGCTAGTTTTATATAAAAATAGCCAAACAACCATTCACAGTTCTCAAATCTTTTGCGTCGAGATAAAGACAATAAATTAGGACCCAAATAACACAATAAAGATGACGCTTTAGTTTATAGAAAGTGTTGTTCTTAATCGAACGAATAAAAAGTCTAAACTCGCAAGAGGCTCTGTGGGGAGGACGGAAATGCTAGCGAAAGTGGTACCTTCACTCTCAGCTCTAGCTCACTTGCTTATTTGTATGTAAGTTCTAACATTATTTACGAGTACTGGCTTTTACCGCCTCAACAATAATCTATCGATAGTAGAAGGCACTTCCTTGTTCCTGAGCTTTAATTCCTAGATCGTACAAAGTCTGTCTGAATTTTCCTGTTCCTATTTATAGAAGGCAAATCTCCCTCTGACGTCACGGGCACAATGTTGCTGTCGTAGAACTGTGGGTGTAGTGAGCAAACGTCTGCTTAACCTTTCACACATTGTAGGCGTGTCAGGTCTATACAGACTAGATCTTATTTAGCTACAACATGTCCTAGGTACCTACCCACGCGATTCGCGCCAGGGCTGACCTAAAATCGTAATGAAGTTTCTACTGTGGTGGATCGTGTTAGAATAAAACTATGTTGACGTATTTGGCACAATATATTTCGACACTCGGCGCTCTTAATAAGTAAAGCGGTATTTTTTGTTTATTCCGTCGATCAGAGTTACAATTACATTTTAATGTGAGTATAATTTTTAAGTACTGTGAATGTTAACTTTCGGATAAAATAAAAAGGCTTGAATTTCAGTAAAAATCTGTTGTTGGTTGCCAAAATCTTTTGCGTGAAAGAAGGACAAACTAACAAACACTGTTACATTTTTGTCATGATGAGAGGTAAGGATGTAAGGGTAGAAAGAAAAAATTATGGAAAAAATAAGTATAAGGAGTGTTATCAAAACAAAACTTATTCGTGAAACAATGTGTGTAGTTCAAAGAACTCGAAGAGGTATTCCAGCCGGATTCGCATTATTCCCTCAACTAGAAATCCAATCTCCGACCGCTGATAAGATCGCGCTAGACGGACGTAGCTAACAATTACTTACGACGCCTAGGCTTATTGAAACTGTAACTCAATTGCTGCTCTCGGCTTCTTAACACTTTATTACTAATTTCACTTGATTACAATGTTGATATATTACTCAAAGTGCTTGGATCACCATAATATTGTTGAGATTTTAAGAATCGAGAACAGTTCTACAGTTGTTTAACAGTGTAAGTTTAAGTCATCTCTCAATCATGAAAAGACTCTACGAGGTACTTATATGTCGATATTTTCTTAATAAACGTACGTACGCTATTTCCTGGTCTTGTTTACGTTTTTTGGCACAAAGATGAGAAAAGAGTTACAAATGATGGTACTTAATTATCTATTCATAAATTGATACTCAATGGTACAAATTGGTACAAACTCCTCTCATATATATAGTAGGTATTATCTTAACGATGTGTTTAAATATTGATCTGTACATAACTCGATGACCTTTCCAAAAATATTTTCTCAACTAAGTATATATGTACAGAAAATTGTGGGCATATTACTGGAAGCAATGATTTTCACTGAAGTAGATTTCTGTAGTTTTCAACGGCATCAATCTAACCTCTACTATTATAGCGATCAGTATTTCCTGTTGAATTCTGAAGTAGGTATTACCTAGGTGTAGGTTTTTTACCCACCATAAAAAAAACAATCGATTTGAATGCATTTATCTGCATAGAACAGTTAAAAAATCACGATTTGTCTATAACATTGGTTAATAAATATGAGTCACGATCAGCACAAAACTATTACAACGCGTGATACGATTATTATTATTAAAAAAGCATACAAAATCTTTATAAGTAATAAAACCGTTGATTACTGACTTCTATTAGCTTATTCAAAAGATTAGCATATTATTTTGATAGAAGAAATCTAGATAACTAGGTACTTAAAAAACCCAAAATATATCAGTAGTAAAGTAAATATTTTCAACGGAAGTTGTGTTATCTAATCATTTTGACTCTGAAAACTGTTACCTATACCTTCTTATAGTACTTATATGGTAGGTATGTAGAAATTAAAATAAAGATAAAGAACTCGCTTCCTAAAAAAGGTTGTTTGAATGTTTGTGAATGAATGTTATTGATACAGAAACAGCATATTAATTAGTATAAATAATTATAATTATAAATAATAGGAGGAATCCCTAAAGGCTAGGCAGATTGATTTTTCTTGAGGAGGAACCCTATATATCAGACACCTTCATCAACTCAACATAGTAAATAAACTATAGAAAATCAATGAATTGAAAAATCTTTTTATTTACTGAAACCTTGTAACTAAAAGGCCAGACAGTAATTGCATGACTACAATAAAATTACTTCAATTGTTTAATGTTTAACCAGCTGATCAGTCGTATTATTAACGACGTTCAAAACAGCTTACGTACACTCGAATTAAAAACACGATAATACACGTACCTACTTTGCAGTGTAGGCATATAACTTCATACGTTAGACACCATGCACGAATTATTTAATTTGATCACGTAGCATTCTTTTAGCTAAGTATAATAGGTAAATGTTAATGCATAGATGCACGGAACTACAATTTATAACTTTTCATACAGTTCTTCCTGCATACGTTCTCCGTTCCCAAGTCATTTTCCTTTCTACAGGAACGAGTTTCGAAATATTAAAGTGTGTAAGCTTACCTACTAGTGTTTGTAATCCGTTGGTAACAATTTACAAATCAAATCATAACGCTACGTAATGGAGTATGCAAGGAAACCGTTTCAAACTAGTTTTAAACACATTTAACATTGCATAATTTATGTATAATTTTGGCTATTTTTTACCTAGTGTGCAAAAATATCTTGTGTCGTAACGTAAATGGTAAAAAAACGTACTTAAATTATATTTCCAGGAAAACTCGACGACGAACTTTACCATGGCATTCGTTATAGCATACACATTTTTTTGTTGCATTCCATTTCGCAACTAAAGCATCCGACAATTAACAAGAACGAACAATGCGAGATTCGAAAATTGGAATTTTGACATACATATAATGGAATTCGCCCCTCGGTTGCCTTCTCATAATATAATTATGCAACTGCTCTAGTACAATAACAATGGAAACGATAAGCGTATGTGGGCTAACAGTAGTGGTAAGTATGGTGAAAGTGTCCGAGCGGGTCCGCGAAGGTCGTCACGCTGCCGCTGCCGGCCGCGGTGACGCGCTCCCCGGGCAGGCGGGTACGGCCTGCGCGCACGCATCGCTGTGGCTGACATTACCGATCCAAATGTCATGCAAATGTCAACGTTTACTTGTGATTGTAGACTTGTCGTTAACAATGTAAACGCTAGTCGTAAATACAATTCAAAACGTGGACGCGGAAGCTGTTACTTGTCAAATATTAATTCGAGATAAACCCTTTCAACAGAATTAAGGTGACAATGTTATTCTTGAAAATATAAGCAAGGGTCGTTCATTCTGCATGAAATGTTTGTATGGCAAATACAACGTTGTAAAATATTTAAAAACATGCAATGTAATAAAATTTCCCTGTTATTAGAACAGGTGCAAGATTGATACGAGTGACGCAAATGGTTGATTGTAACACATTAGTGTATTATTTCTGAATTAATACAATAAGATTCTTTTTATCGCTATTATAGTGTTAAATACACGATTGACAATGAAATGATTTTGTTTTTTTATAGATAGTGCTTTTCAATCATATAGGTTTGCACATCCGCCACTAGAGCTACATCGTATCAATTATTGAAAAACACCTCCAGGCTCACTCATCATGTGTTATCCAGTTAGCTAACTAACCTTCATGGGTTTGGTAATTAAATGAAGAAGAAGTGTAATTAAGTTGTTTTGTAAATCAGTATTACAGCTATTATATAATGCAATTTTGCAAATGTGTGCATAATTGGTGTGGTTGATTTAGCGTGCACGTGCGAACTGCACGCCATAGTGGCAGCGGGGAGCGCACTGCGGCGCGCGGCGCGCACTGCACCGAGCGAGAGAGCTCCGTAACCAAAACATCCGGATTTAGGCACTGCTGCATTTTTCTGCCATATTGAGATATTTCTCAATATATATTTGAGGACTTGACACGCAATTTTCCAACGCAGTGGACCAGATATTGGATTCGTTAATTGAAACTTGATTGAGTCGTAAATCTTTTTTTTTACATATTGTAATAAATTGGTTTGAATATAAAGAAATATACTTACTCGATTCGCATAAATATTTTCATGTAGTAACTGCAACTTATCATGGAAGGTCAGAGCTACAATTTTCTTAATCATGTGTCAAACATTAAAACCTTAAAATACAGGATTTTAACATAGATTGACTTTGCTGTTAATTAATAATGATTACGTAGTAAATATTTACGTATTATTGTGTTTTTTAAAACATGTGTTGCTAAATAATTATAACATTAACTTATATTTAAAAACAATAATTTGAATGCTAAAAGCAATTAATAATTAGTTTTAAGGTTGATATTTTTCAAAGAAACAGCAATTAACTCTTAGAAACCGGATTATTTAAAGTGGAACGATACCCATAGATACTGGCGAGCGTAAACTGCGGCCAGTCAATCTCGAAACCAGGGCTACGGGCGGGGTTCTTTTAATGAATAATTAAACACGTGCTTGCACTGCTCCACTCGCAGCATAAATTAAGTGAGAGTAGTCTCTCTAACTTATTGCTTCAGTATAACTAGCTGTAGTCTAGAATAACATTTCGTTAGAGTGATGTAGTTTATTGTCCCTACCATCTGAATTCTCTAAACAAACATAAATACATGTAGCAGTACGTTAAAACATATACGAATAAAATGCAAAGAAGTTTAAAAGTAAAACCAAAAATAAACAAAAACGCGTAGCCCTTGGGGTTACGCCGTAGCCGCGTAGCATCGTAGCAAAGATGACGTGGCACAGACACCTTACTTAGCGTACATTTTATTGCAGCAAAGGATCTATGCATATTAGGTAATACGGGCTGGTAGCTATGCATATTTTAGCAACTATATAATGGTGAACGGGTTGTCTATAGGAGATAATATGCAAGTTTTAGTAAGTGCAGATCCAGGCAGCTTTCTAACTGACAGAGATCACCTTCGTAGGGAAAACTAAGATAAAACTGTTAGGTAGGTATAGGCAAAAAAAATACAAAATTAAATATAAACTAATTCAGATAGGAAAACTAAAATAATTCTAAAATAAAAGATAAAACTTCTGGAATATATGAATATATGTGTGAGAGTGTGCGGGAGTGTATGTGTGTGTGTGAGCCCGTAAGGGTGTGTGCCCGGTGTGCGCCTCTGTCGTGTGTAAGTTTATTTTACTTGATTATACTAAGGATTGTTTCAGTAGAGTTGTAAGATTTCTTCTAAGAACAGTAAGAGGAGTTGAGTCCATTATGCATGTAAAGCAATTATCGGTCGAAATAACTAAGAACCGACCGATAGCTTTTTTTAATTAAACCTATGTATAACATGAATAATTGAAGCAAATGCTGAATAAGTAGCTCGGTATTAATACCTGTAGCTGTTACACTAGTGTATCAGTCTTTTTAACCTCTCAATAGGCTAAATTTATATAACGACGATTTACTTGTCCCTGAATATAGAGTTACTCGGCAATTATTTGTATCATTTGATTGAGATCTTTGTCACATGACAATTTTTAACTAATAAACAATGTGAATTATGAGTATTGAATAGTAACACATTATTTCGGTTCAACGGAATCAGCAAAAACAATCTAAGTATACCGTTAATCAAGCACTTCTACAGCTTATCGAGAATCATAACACTAAAATGGCGCTTTCCATTAACGCGCTGGGTATGTAGGTACTATGTATACGGTGGATGTAGTGTATAAACGTGTCATTTGTAGCGCGGCGGGCGCCGCGTGGGCGCCGCGCCTGTCGCCGACCACCGGCGGCGCCCAGCCCGCACCCTCACCCAGAAAAAGGATACAGAAGCGCCATTTAGAACGATGATAATTGAACTATAAATAAAACCGTTGAAAATCTGTTCTTACGTGTGTGTAGAGTTACTCTTGTGAGCAATGAGAGTAGTTACTTTTGCGATCCTTTATACTTTTTAAATCTTCCTCTACCGCCAACCTTGTAATGTTTGAAAGGAGTTACCTGCAGCTAAACATCGAGATCATGACTACCACTACACTACCACTACCTACCTGACCAGTCTAATCTCTACTGTTACTTCACTCAGTAGTTTCTACTATTCAAGACTCTGTAGCACCAGTAGCAGTCTATTATCTGTACGAAACATTAATTGCGAATGGTTTTTCTGACCCATTCACAGTGTCCGGCGCCCCAACAGGGCATGAACGACATTTCCCATCACTGTCATTATGTTCAACTAGCTACAGCCCACTGCCCACAGTCACCACCCGACACTGGCTATTAACGGCTATTCAAATTTCGCCAGTAGACGTCATCGACTACGTCACAAATTGTTATCAAGTTGAAGGACGACAAAATTTTCAGACGTATTTATTGATTAGTAAACTGTGGTGTGGGTTGGTACTTGTTATGATACCTAACTTGATGAAGATAGTAGGTATCTAAAAAGGTTCAAAATCTTTATAACATTTGAAATATGTATTTGTCAGTCGAAGCATGTAACATGCATCAAATGCAAGAATACATACGTAAAAAAAAACACTTTCAGTAAACAGGCACAAAATAATCTCCTATTCTGTGAGGCGGGGTTCGAGTTCTGACGATGTAACCCTGTCACGTAAATAAACGTAAACGTGTTATCCTTAAAGAGATTCAGCCAAACAATCAACAGGTGTCTCTATGGACAGATTGAGTTAACGTACGATACTTGGAATAAAACAGAGATTTCCGAAATTAGTAAACATTTAATATTTGTGACTTTTTTTTAATCTGCCGTTCTTATTTACTCGTGTTTAGTATATTGTAAGATTAACTAATGCGATGAAACTTTTGCATGTTGTTTACTATCCTATTTGCCTTAATTTGGATCACAACAAGTTGCCAACTTACAATTAAAAGTATTTAAATAAATAGAATAATTGATGGCGGCAGCTACATATGGCTTGTAAATCAAGGTGCACCTGTGTAATGAAGAGTTTGTTTGTTTCAGATATAAAGATGCCTCAGTGGGCGAGCGCGGAGGGCGGGGGCTCGGAGGCAGAGTCGCCGGACCAAATGATGTTGTACTACGAGGACGAGACCTCTCAGTATTATGACAACAAACCTGATATTGCTGATAAAATTGAACAAGCTGGAGGTAAGAGATATTTGAATAAAAATTTAATCACTAAGTACTTAATAATCGACATGGCAACAGGCTCCGCCGTAGGTCTATATTATAGAAATAATATGTGATTTCGTCAGCGAAAACAACTATATAAGAACATAAAACAAATACATAACAATTAAAAAAAAAAAAAATAGTTTTCTTAATATGGAATATTTATTGCGATAGATGTAGGGGAGGTATCCTTATTGGCGTGTCACTGGCGTAGGCGTACCTACATAATCCTACATGGATGTGGGCGTCTGTAGACTCTGTAGTCTACGGGAGCTCTAACTTTATATTCGTCTAATTACAGTGCACGTGTGACGATGATTAAAGGAAATAATATTTTAGAAATTAATCTACATGGATATTGAATTTTAATTTATTATTATAATACGTACAACAGTCGCCGGAAAGCACGGAGCAGATAAGGGCATTTCGAAAATCACCCGTAGCCGTGCGTACAAATCGATTAGTCTGTACTCGCGCTGTTACGCAAATAGTTTATCAAGCGTGCAGCCGCGTCACGTAATGCCCAAGTTTTGTACAGAGCAGCTGACTTGTTGCACAAATGTTTAAGTGTTCCCACTTCGATATCGTGTCGCTGCCAGCTTCGCGGTTGCCAACAGTTCGTGACGGAGAATGTACTAACGTTCAGTCGCGGAGGTGACGTATGCATTATGCATACAACAGCTTATTTTTAATAAACTCACGCTCACGTTTTAACTTTCTTTATTACGTGACTTACCTATCTATATTTAATTAGTATTTGTGACTTAGCATAGTGTGCATAGAAGGATTTTTCACAAACATTTGCATTATCTATCCGTTTATAACAATATAAGAAGTCGTTGATTGAAACGTCGTTTATCAATGCTTTACATAATTATCAATCTTAACAGGAAAAATAATGTTTCAGAATTCTACGACAGCGGCAGTGGCAGCGACGAGCAAGTAGCGCGTCGCGTGTGCCGGCCAAGGCGCGCGGCCGCAGGCTCGTCGTCGTCCGCGGCCAGCAGCAGCGGCCCCGCGGGCCCCGCGGGTCCTGGCCGGCGGAGGCGCTGCGGCATCTCCGCGCGGGAGCGCAACCTGCGCAGGCTCGAGAGCAATGAAAGGGAACGAATGAGGATGCACTCTCTAAACAGAGCCTTTGAGGTAAGCATCAATCAAAATCCAAACACAACGATTACAATCAGTATCCGTCTACAATAAGCATTTTGGCTTGACTTAGATTCTTTCATGTTCTAGGATCTCCGGCGGGTAATACCACATGTGAAGAAGGACAACCGGAGTTTATCAAAAATAGAAACTCTAACTTTAGCCAAAAATTATGTGAAGGCCTTAACGAATGCAATTTGCAACATGAGGGGAGAAGTTCCTCGATACCAGTACGTAATCTTACATTAACTCCTAGTAATTTCACTTAAAGCAGAATTGTAATGAACAATAACTTGAATAATATAATCTGAAAAATTAATAAGAATGTTAATCTCATTTTCAGATTTAACAGTGACGATGAAAACGTGGAGCCTGTATTCGTGTTAAATCGAGACCAGGAACAAAACAACAACGTGCCAAGTGATCAGGACCGAGAAGACTCCAGCCCGGGCTCCCGCAGTTGCCTCTGACACAGACGCACTTGTACTCGCCTCGCTCTCCTCGTGTGCACCGCCAGATCTCCCACTATATTGACATGAACAAACACAATCACTAATGGATAACATTCAAGACAAATGCGAGCATTGTGCATCGTCTTAGTATGTGTGCATATTATACCTATAAGTACTTTACTCTCGATAAGAAACAAATATCGAAAATTATTTTTGCAGGCCAAGCATTTTATATTCCCAACATTCTTATCGCTAAAAGTTTTCGTAGCAAAATGACACTCGTAGCAGACGTAGCAGTCGTAGCCCTCAAATCCAACTTAGATAATGTGGATGTTTACTTACATACCTATGTAGCTAGGGGACGAAAAGGAAACATTGAGGTAAAGAAAGAACAAAAAGTAAGTACTTAATAAGAGCGAGTAAAGCGTTTAATCCTATATGTTACGGCCAGAGAAAACTATTTAAATAAAGTTGTTTTAAAAGAAGTATTATGATGACAGCTAACAACAATTAAAAAAGCAACAATATACTTCGATACCTGTAATAGCACACCCAAAGACCAATGGTACGAATTAATTGCTAGATGTTAAAATATTGTAATCGTTATTTAAGCATGTTATTAAAATGACATTTAAAAAAAAACAAAAAAAAAGACACGATTGGTAGCTGGATTGATAAGTCGGATGCTTAATCTCTTCATGTCTGTGTTGAATTCTACATATAGGTACCATAAAATAATAATAATTGAACGATTTCGAAAACAATTACAAACTTAACAAAAAATCAAGAAATGTAAAAGCTATAAAAACCCGTCACTCCAAAACCTTTACTGTAAGTACCTGCCCCTATTTACTATTAATTCATAGACCTACCCATACTTAACTTAGCCGCGATATACATACCACAGTCCACAGCATTTATGCCAATACCTTCTTATTGACATACCTAAATAACGAAATAATGAAGAACGATCAAGGGAAACTAATAATCAGATCTCAAACTTATTCCAATTATCTACAGAGTTAGAATAGTAAAGTGTTTGTGCTAATACTTAATTTTATTTATCGTCTGTTGTAAATTGATTTTTCTCATGGTGCCAAAATGATCGCTTACATAATTATGCCAAACATAAAAATTAATTTTGGTATTATATTATATAATTATCTACCTACTAAATTTATATCAATTCTGTCTACAGGTAAATAGTCAATTCAACTTTATAGGATTTTTGATGTATTAAGTATATTATAAAGATGTCAGTAATTTGTGATGCATGCAACAATTTGCCTACATCGTATTTTATAGGCATCGTCATAGAGTGCGATCTTATACGTGATTAAAATATTGTTATTAACGAAATCTCAACTTATAGTTACCTACCTACCTTTGAGTTTATTTAAGTTAAGTTTATAATTTAAATAGGTACATAATTGTTTAAGTACACTACAACAAGAATGATGGCAAAAACCACTTTGATGGTAACTGATCATTCTTAAGTAAGCATTTTTGCAGTCATTGTGACTTAGCTATATGATGTATCAAGTAGGTACCTAGTTATAATATAAAATTTGCAAATGTTTTTTTTTGTATTATACGCAAACAATTTGTGATTAAATTATAACAATTATATCTGCGAGAACATTATACACATGCTTTATTTATTTTAATTTAGTTATCCCTTAATACGATTGATGAGACTTTTGCATCAAAATTTTTTTTTTGTTACGAAGTATAGTTTATAAATACACACATTTGGTCTAAGTAAGTATACACACATCAAAAGGGATCAAGCACATTTTCGCTAGTTAATAAAAATGGTTTTTAGGGTGCCGAACCTCAAGAGGAATGATGGAACCCTTTTATTAGGAATCACTCGTTTGTCTGATCTTATATGTGTGACAGGCGGATAGACATCCGTCTGTCACAGCTAATTTGCTCCGAATCGAATGGTCCGATTAAGTTGTATGTAAGTAGGTACTTATTTCTGTGACCCAAATATGGGTGTGTAACGTAAAATATGAATACGTGGGGTCACTTTTGGGAAAATTTAAAAAAAAAGTTTTGAATACCGTTTGATCAAATGAAAGGGCTTGTCGCGTAGATCTTAAATACATTTTTTTTAGAATTTTAAATAATTTAAGGATATTTAAGAAAATATATAAAATGTATCCCCAAAACTAAAGAGCCTAAAATTTGAAAAAATATAGAAAATACTTATAGATTACAGGAAAACCTAACAATTCTTCTGTCTTAAAATAACAACTCCCAATATTGTGCGTACAAAGTTACAAACTTAGATTTGCAGTTGGAACGTATTGGAGAACATGTTTTTCAACAGGTAGGTAATGTTAAGTTTGTTCTTAGGATAAATTCATCCCAACTACGGAACCCTTGGGTACTTGGCCGGTTTAAATTCTATTTATTGAAACTCTTAGGGATATGGATACTGATGGAGGAAAATCTTCCGTGTGTATTCGTTATAATCCTGCAACGAGTTTGAGTCCAAATCAGTAAAATTTCTGGCATACCGTAAATTATACACTTCTGAGTGGAATCAGTAGGTACCTACAAAAGAACGTTGTTATAGAGAGAAGACGTCATTTGAGCCGAGAAGAAATGATCAGTGCCGTGGGAATGTTGGAAGCTGGTTCTCGGCAACGTGCTGTGGCAATCGCTCTGGGTGCTACGCAGAGTGTTATTTATGTCTACTTTGGACACGTTAACGCATCACTGGCAGCGTTGCACAGCCAACGCAGACAAGATTAGTTACATACAAATTAATGCTCGACGAAATGGTACAATGACCGCGATAATGTTTAGTTACGAGGCTTCATAGCTCTTCAGGGATGTTAATAAGTGATCTGTCAAACCATTAGAAATCGCTTGCATGAATTCAATCTTCATTCCCGGTGGTCACTACGTGTACCTACCACCTATTGAGCCCCGTAATAGCAGAGCCCGTTTACAGCGGGTAGGCTCGTGAACACAGAAATTGGGCAGAAGAAGAGTGGGTTTTTGTGTTTTTTTTGACGAATCTCGCTTTGATAAGAGGCCAGATATTAGCAGCGCTTCTGTGCTCGCTCGTCTTCGTGGCAGTACCAACATTATCTCGAGTTTATTCGCAGATAGATGGGAGTCTCCAATGCTGCGACATTGGATGAAACTCCACACGAATTGGTAAAACATGTATGTCTACTAACACTAGCTTTTAAGACCATTGTTTCTAACACTATGAGCGTAGCCTGAAATAAATGATATATTATTATTAGACATACCTATACGGTATTGGAGGATCCCTGGACGCCAAGAACGTAGGAAGTCCATGCATATAATGGTGGAACAATCATGATATGGGCGCGTATTTGGATCGGCGGAAGAACCGAACTGATTTGGATCAGAGGCAATCTCAATGCACAGATTTAGGTAAGTACCTGCGCTGAAACAATTGTACTTAGCAAACATTGTCTTCCTAAGTAGATAGATAATTATATATTCTACCTATCTACAGAAGAATTAAGCAAACCAAATAAATATAAAATTAAGAAAAAAAAATAAGGAGCACCACTTTTTCGCGCTTGACCCTGGACCTACCTAGTGTAAAGCACTTGCCAATAGGTACATATTCAATGAGTCCAAACATGATGATGCTGTCTTGTTTGGTTGAGGAGTTCCTCTGGCTCCCTTCCAGCTCCATCACCAGACCCTTTATACAACCTTGGCCATACCTACTAGGTACTTGTCAAGACAAAGCGAACGAGTCCAGACGCGATGGTGCTATCTTGTTTGATTGATTAGTTCCTATGGTCACCTTCCGGCTCCATCAGATCCTGGACACAGGTATATCCTGGAATTTGACATAGGTATATCCTATTACACTAAGAGTAGTGTAATAGGATATACCTATGTCAAATTGTCAATACGTCGTAGGTATTCAATAAAACCAACGAGTTCAAACTCAACGATGACCCTATCATATAGATTTACAATAATAAATCATCATCATCTGCCTAGCCTTTTCCCAACTATGTTAGGGTCGGCTTCCAGTCTAACCGGATGCAGCTGATCCAGTATTTTACATGGAGCGACTGCCTATCTGACCTCCACAACCCAGTAACTGGGTAATACGATACCCCTTGGTATATCTACAAGTCGAAAGACAGCATATAACCCACAGGGCAATGGGCAAATAGAGCGCACAAATGGAACAATTTGGAAGACAATACAATTAGCTCTGAAATCACAGGTATTTAAAATAGAGCAATGGGAAATTGTTCTAAATCAAGCACTGCACTCAATAAGATCTCTGCTATGTACAGCAACGAACCAAACGCCTCATGAAATGATGTTTGTACACAATAGATAATCTAATAACGGACATTCGGTACCAACTTGGCTTCTAACACCCGGTCCTGTCCTACTCAAAAAGCACAACAGAACCAACAATGAACAAATACTCTCCCATAGTCGAGGAAGTCGAGTTGTTGGAGTCCAACCCGGACTATTCTTTTGTGAGACTGAGCAACGGCCGAGTAACGACCGTGTCGAACAGACATTTAGCACCAACAGGGTCAGAGAGCGGGGAAGAAGGCGAACGTACTGAAACTGTAGAAACAGAAAGCGACTCCTCTTTTGTCTCTACAGAGAGTGCTGCCCCAGATACTCCTTCAATTCCACAGACTACCAGGAATAGAAGACCACCGGCCTATCTGCAGGACTACGACACCTCAAGCTAGATTGCAGCGGGGGAGAATGTGGTGAACTTCTTAGTCGCCACATTCAGACTCATTAGGAGTCTATGCTATATAGTGTTTGAAGTTGTCATTGTCATTCTAAGATTTGTCTCTTTAATAAGTTGAATATAGCCAACATTTGGTTCTAACTCGTTATTGTTATTTCATAACACCTGGTTGTCAGACTTTCGGGCTTCTGACGACCCGTAACAACTGTCAAAGATCCACAATCCACTTTCCATTAATAACATAAAATAAATAAGTGCCTAAAACTAGTTAAGTAGGTAGGTACTTAGCGGAAAAACAAAGGCAATAACTTTTTAAACCTGGGCCGACAAAAAAAAAAGTAGTTGATACAAGGAACCATTTGGAAGCGTTTGGCAGCATTTGCTCCAAATCGGTCAAATCTAAAATTACAAAATGAAAACAAGACGCCTTAGTTCGGATTATGGCCACGCGCCAAAGGATCCATGTTACTGGTGGGTGGTGCACAGTTGGTGTTTCACCAGGTTGCACAAAGCGAAAACAATCTTAGCTATAGTCTATTTTTATTTATTTAAATATTATTTTTATTTGTAGTTTATGTTATCTGATGATGATTCTTGTTACTATGCAATATTTTGGTAGAGCGTTTTCCGAGTTTTCCTATAACTAGGAGAAAAAATTATAATGGGAGTCGATTACCCTAAAATTACTCTACATTTAGCATAGTAAAAAGTAGGTACTCTTTGGATCTAGTCCTGAAAGCGCTATGATAAAGCTCAAAACACACACAAGGCGGGTGCGGGGCGAGAGCGGGTCGGGTCGTTTTCATCGCCGGAGCCGCGCTGTTCATCGTGTTCACACAGAGCGCGGGCGCGGAGAGGCAGCGAGTCGGGCGCGGGGCGACAGCGGGTCGGGCGCGGTCGTACTTTGACAGGCGGCAGCGGTTGCAGTGTCAAAATGTCGGGTGATTCGTACACGGACGAAGAATTATTATTTTTACTTATTTTAAAAAGAAGAACGCAAAAAAGGAAAAGGAACGGTTTTATAAATGTTTCCACATGTCAAGGGCAAATTTTGAACATTTACATACTAAACTGAGTGCAAAAATATACAAACCCGACACAAATTGGCTTGCACATAGAACTGTTTAAAGTAAAGAAGAAACAAATGAACATATTGGCGCATGAAATGATTTTTTATTTAATTTACTCAGTTGGAATTTCCTAAGTTTTGATGGTGATATTTTTACAGAATAGCACAACCGCGCCCGACCCGCGCACGCGTTCATTGTGTTGACATATAATTCCTTGAATTACAATTTATTATGCCCGCCGAGCTCCCGCGCCCAAATCGCTCCCGCCCCGCACCCGCCTTGTGTGTGTTTTGAGCTTAAGAATGGACAATTATTTTATTTGTTTTTTAAACATTTTTTTGAGTACCTATTGGTTTCTTGTATTTTAAGGTGGATGCACCAAGGTAGCCCGCGAAATTATTATTTTTTACGTTTTTTGAAATTTGCGGGTCAGTGTCAGGTTGTATGTTGATCTAAACATGAACTTAGAGAGTTGTATTGCTGATTGTAATGTTTATAATTCCGTAAATCCATATTATTTTGCTACGGTCGCAAATAATATTTAGATCAACATACCTACAACCTGAATTGCAAAAAAC
The DNA here is from genome assembly GCA_948473465.1 of Lithophane ornitopus. Lineage (NCBI taxonomy): Eukaryota > Metazoa > Arthropoda > Insecta > Lepidoptera > Noctuidae > Lithophane > Lithophane ornitopus. Next base: position 9,563,583 of record OX419622.1, on the reverse strand, counting down.
GTAAGAAAATTTGAATCTCGCGAGCCACCTTAGTGCATCCCAGCCACCGCAGCTAACTAACTAGAGTTGGAAAGACAAGAAAAGTAAAAACAAACCAGTCCTGTAATCACAGACTCATTATCGATTTTCGTAATTCCTTTCTGAATTTAGCAAGTGATCTGTAAATTCAAAACCACCTTGGATCCAAACAGCCAACGCAGGCGCACGTCAACCGCTAGTCGTCAGATTGATCGGAGAATTTGAATTGTACAAATTACGCCTCAGACCAATTATAAAACCAAGACAGAGCGCTGTCAACAGTGACATGAGGCCGGTTTCGTAAACATGTGTGCACAATGTGCACATATTTTGGTGTAGTTTGATTGTAAATGTGTGCATTTGAGCGTGTATGCACAGAGCGGTGGTGTAGTTTTGGCATGCTTCACTTTATTGTACTCAGCGCTCTGTCTTGATTTTTTATTTGGTCTGAGGATTGCGCTTGACGTTTATAATTTTTTTGTCGAAATTTTAATATAATGGAGCTTACCCCTTAAAAAACTAACTACTATTGGGTAGTGTTGCTAGCTTTGCATTTAGTATTATAAGCTTGTAATCGATTCCAATTGTAATATTTTTTTCTCGATTTGACTCGATTCCAAATTACTAGCTAGCCAAGCAAGAGAGCTCTTCATCTACCAACCTACCAACTGATTGTCTACGAAAAAAATCCTCATGTGCGTGTGTAGTTAGATTAGATCAATTTTAGAGCAATTTTGTGTAAGAAACTTTATATGCGATTTAAGGTTGAGTATACAAGTAATCCACGAATTGAGCTTGCAGAAAAATACAGTTTGTAACCAATTCCACCCAAATTAAGTTACATACTTCACTTAGATACATTCTGCGTCTATCGCAATATGGCCGTCCTGTAATGATTTGGTGGCCAGTATATTATTGTGATTTCATTGTATGCTAAATACCAAAATGGAGCTTCGAGTCGGTAATAAATACCGACTGGGCCGTAAAATCGGCTCAGGATCTTTTGGAGACATTTATCTTGGTGAGTGTGTTGAGAGATTATAGTAAACAAAGAAAAGTGGTCATTCGGTAGGCCAGCTGCAGTTTTTTTCGTTTCGAAATAGCTAGCATATCTTTTTATATCTGCAGCCTATTGTTACTTAATGATCACAAATATTTGTTAATTGCTAATAGTAGCTTATAAAGTTAATTATTTTTATTGAATCCTGGTCAAAGATTGTTGATAACAAACAGGGTGTAATTTACTGTTGAATCCCTAGTACTGCTTCTATGCCCTATGCGACCTACCTAAACGTTCAAAGAAAATGTACAGGAATGGTCTTGGATTTGTTAGATTAATGTACCTATGACAATTTATTGGTTTTACAATATTTGCATGGAAACTGACTTTGATTTTGCCTAGGTTTTGTTTTGTGGTTGTACAATAAATTTGTGTTTCTCAGGAACAAATATTGTCACCAAAGAGGAGGTAGCTATCAAATTAGAATGTATAAAGACAAGGCACCCACAACTACACATAGAGAGCAAGTTTTATAAACTAATGCAAGGAGGTGGTAAGTAATATTTTAGTATATTGTGTTATATTATGCATGGTATAATAAATTTGATAAAACAAAGTGGAAACCTTCAAACAGAAATATATTCATTGCAATAACGGCTCTGGGTTATTTATTGTCAAAGTACAGTCAAGTATAAGTATTGTCAGTACCTGGATCAATATATATGTATATTATGTTATCCTTTACATTATGCTGCAATTATTTTGTTATTTATTACTGACATAATAAAGTTGATCCCTACAATCTGTGAAGGCAATATGTAGGTATGCCATTTACACAATATTTCATATTTGTAACACAGTATATTTTAGACAGAGACAATTATTTTTGACAATATTTTAATTTGTTAAAGTAGCTCCATTGAAAGGAAGGTATCCATCATTACAGTGAAGTTTGTCATTACTCTGTGCCCATGCACAAAATGAAAAAATGCATACACAAACTGTTTTTCTCAAGGCAAGGCAGAAATTTAAACTAACTAAAGCTAGATGTCTATGATGAAATCATAATTAAAATAATATCCAAAATGTGGCCTCTTAATAATTTAAATTGGAATTATCAACAGTTGGTATACCTGCAATAAAATGGTGCGGCTCAGAAGGAGACTACAATGTTATGGTAATGGAACTGCTTGGACCCTCTTTGGAAGACCTTTTCAATTTCTGCTCGCGTCGCTTCTCCCTTAAGACTGTTCTACTCCTTGCTGATCAACTCATTACGCGCATTGAGGACATACATTACAGGAACTTCATTCATAGGTATGAAATTATTTGGTATTTTATCTATATTAATTAATAAAATTTAGCTGAGCTAGTGTCATTTAGGCATTGAAGTTGGATCTGAATTATCATCATCTCAATTTGTCACATGTTTTAATAAAGGATATACAATTTTAATCCTTTAAGTAACATCTACTAGTATTACTCTAACTATGACCTTCACTTAGTCTCTACTTGACATTGTATTATGTTTATTTTTGAATTGCAATATATAACCTTAGATTACACAGATCTGATATAGGCCTTGTGTGAAAAGTAGTGATTAAACAATGATAGTTTAAAACAAAAGTACAAAATATTCTGAGGCTTTAGCAACTTCTATTGTCTGGAAACTGAATAAAGTGAGACTACTTTTTGTTTATAATACCTGTAATATAAATTAGTGTCAGTGGGTGATGATAATAATTGAAAATTCATGTGATTTGATAACTCAGGTTACTTACATGCCTGTTTTTTTTGAGTTGCTTAGTAGTAATTTTATTTATATGAATTGCCATGTTAACTGATAATCAATCTATGTTATCTTTGGTAATAAGGACAGCTGATATAGAAACATGTCACAGGTCATGTTAGAGTAAAACATAATATATAACACCTGTTTACATAGCTCATTACTCTGCATTTATCATTGACGTCTGATTCTATTGCATGGTTGTGTATCTTCTAATCAAACAAAAATTACATGACTGATACTGCCGTCTTCCAAAACAATTATTTACTGATGTTTTAGGTGAAACAATCAATGAAAAATAGTATTATTTGTATTTTATTCAATGGCTTTTATCATTTTGCTGATCAGACGAAAGTCATGTCTTAAATGCAATATTTCAAAATGATTTAACCAGCAGTAGACTTATTACATCCGTATCGGGCCACACTGCATTGCTTTTTCAAACAAAAAAACCCATTAGCCTTTTAGAGTGCGATGGTTCATACAAAATGTCCGAAAGTAACAGCAGCGCAAACTTGTGCTAGCCTTTACAGGATAATATGCAAGATAATTAAATCATGAAACACCTTACATAATTTATTAGATGTAAATAATAATTTCTTGATATTAATCCCCTATTTTTCTTTTCTTTGCAGGGATATAAAGCCAGATAACTTTCTTATGGGTCTAGGTAAAAAAGGGAATTTAGTGTACATAATAGATTTTGGCTTAGCGAAAAAGTACAAAGATGCCCGTACATTGCAACATATCCCATACAGAGAAAACAAAAACTTAACAGGTAATTTTTTTTTCCGATAAAACAATTATTTTATCCTTATTTATTTATCTCTATTTTGGCAAATGGATATCACAGACTCGGACCAAATAAAAAACTAGACAGAGCGCTGTGAACAATACAGTGAAGCATGCCAAAACTACACCACCGCGCATACATGCTCAAACGCACACATGTTTACGAAACCAGCCTCACGTCACTGTTGACAGCACTCTGTCATGGTTTCTTATTTGGTCTGAGATCACAGATACTTTATTTTGAAAAGTTATAATTAACAATTTACCATGCTGATGTGACGGTAGAATGACAAGACATTTAACAAAGTGTTGTAAACTCCTGAATTCCTATTTTATTTCATTCCTTGTATGCATTATGCATTCCACTCGAATTGATGACGTCATCAAGCATCGTGTTTTGTGTTTATCATTATTTTATTTATTGTTGTCATTACATCTTAGGTGTAGAGGCCTTCTGTTAGCAACAATTGTATGTATGTGTGTATGAATTGTACAATTAAACTAGAGATATCTTTCTTTGGATTGTTAGGTGTCAAACCAATAGCAGTTGATGTTGCTTCATGTCATTTTGTTACATCTTCCTACTTGGTTCTTACCAACCTTATTGGCGCTTTAACATACCAGTGTAGTCAAGCAATGTGTTGTATAATAGTACTGTTTAAACTAAAATACTAATAAGGCATTGTGTCAATTACAGGAACAGCGAGATACGCATCGATAAATACACATTTAGGCATCGAACAATCACGCCGCGATGATCTGGAGTCGTTGGGTTATGTACTCATGTATTTCAATCGTGGAAGCCTTCCCTGGCAAGGGCTTAAAGCCGCTACCAAACGCCAGAAATACGAGAGAATATCTGAAAAGAAATTGTCAACACCTTTCGACGAGCTTTGCAAAGTAAGTTTGTAACTGTTGATAGAATCACAACTACATGCACATCTTGATGTTTTGCTTTTGAGTACTCCTCCATTCTTTTACTACACATTTGAGTACACTATGACTTCTTTGTTTATTATTCTAACTGAATTAAAAGATTATTTAACACATTTAAGGAAATATGTGTGTTTATTACTATTTATTGACATGTAGCAATCAAAATTATATTTAATGTATTATGTTGTTTTCAGAACCATCCTATCGAGTTTCAACTTTATCTTAAATACTGCCGACGGCTACGTTTTGAGGAGAGACCTGACTATAGTCATCTGCGTCAGTTGTTCCGTACACTCTTCCATCGACAAGGATTTACATATGACTACGTTTTCGATTGGAATATGCTCAAATTCGGTGAGATATTTTTTTTCGTAATTATGCGGCATAATAGTTATATAATATTAACACGTTAACATTATATTAAAATGTGTTGCAGGTGGCCAGCGCGGCAATTATCAATCAGGCGGCAATGATCGTACTTTAAGACGTCATGATCAAAATCAAGAACCAGAAAACAGTAAGTAATTTTTCTTCACTAATGAATTAATAATACAGTAATGATTTTACTGAACTCATATTTACAAAAATCCGATCCCCTGAGGCCAGATTGTGTTAGGTCGCGTTATCGTGATCGACTCTATGAGAAGAATAATGTTTAAGCAGCCTCACTTGCTTCGATAACGATAGATGGCCGGGACAGCATGCCTGCATGAGTCGTGTCGGTTCAGCTATTCACTGCGTGTTCGCAGCGGCGGGAGCGGCCGGCCAGCCCAGCACCACGGTGGCTGCCATCTCGGAGTGGCGGTGAGGGATCTTGCTGTCGTCGCAGTGTTAACACCACCACTATGGAACCACGTTCGTATTGTGACCTGCATGTTCTGTTCGATCGAACGAACATAACACAGACTCGATATATTCACGTATTAAGACGGTGTGTTTTAACGACGACTTATCACGTCATCGAGCCGCGCGGTAGGAATTGAGGCGCGTGGACGTCGGTGGACGTTATCACGTTTCGATATATAGATTCTGTATTAAAATAAGGAAACAATTTTGTATGCATTCGTGTTAACATTCATATTATTGTAAATTATTTAATAATAGACTAAGTATGATGATGAGTGGGCCGAAAAAATGAAAAGTAATTTCTGTTTGAATGAGACTTGTTTAAGCATAGAGTAAATTGATAGGCCTACCCATGCATCGTTGTACTTTATGCTCAGTTATATTTAGAAGTAAGATACATATTCTATCATATTGGTAAGATTAAACAGTAAATTGTCAATAGGTCCCAAAAAAAAAATCGGTCAAGGGCTTTGACTCTGTAAATTAGTAGGTAAATATAACACCATTCTGACAAGCTTCAGTGAGCATCTACTCGGTGAAAGTTATATTTATGGATATGTTCATCTTGGCACAACTAAATGAAATAAAAAATAGCCATAAGATACATTATAATAATGTTGCCATTTAAATGTACTGATCTGAGAATCTTGCTATAGCATTCCAACTGTATTTTGTATACTGACGCTTTCGATTGAAGCCTCAGACACGATGCTAGCATTACGTTGAAAGTCTAAGCAGTTCATAGAATGGTCCAAAATTCTCTTTGTTGAATAAAAAACTTTATAGTTTTCATAGCTACATCAGTTACTGACTTAACATGACATAACATCACGCCTGTAACTCCCGAAGGGTTAAGCATAGGTGTACCAGTACCTATAGTACACCCACTTATCGCCAGTTACTGACTTTAATCGCCAAAAAGGCTGTCATTTAAAACACAAGCATTTTTTATTTAAGTATATTCCTAATTTGGAGGTCTGTATGTTCAAATATTAATGTAGAGTGCGTCTCATCTAATAGTTCCTTTGCCGTAATGTTGGCTAAACGGACCTATTAGGTAGCGGCGTAGCGAAGTCGTTTTGGTCCTACAACAGTGGAGCCAATATTACGGCATAGGAACTATTTGTTGAAACACACTCTAATAGTAAATAAATTTTATCAATAACATCGATCCAAGACTTCCGTGGGCCGATATTTTTGCGGAACCATATATTTAGACAGATTAATCCTATCACTAGGCTTTATATAACCTATTTGTTTATTGATTAAGCTAGATCTTCAATTGATTTTGTAAATCCTTGTGCAATATTTTATTTTTCCTTTAGTTTTTTTTTTTTCAATACGAGCTGTATTGATTGTAGCCTTTTGTCTTCCAAGTTGAGTTAAAATATGACTGTCTCTTTTTGTACCGAAAGAACCGTGTAGGGCGTCTGCCGTAAGGGACCGTCAATGAGACCAGCGAGATTGCGTAAAATACAGTCGATAGAATCGTTTTCTTTTTCCATTTTTATATCGATGATGAATGTTTACACATTTTCGTCGGTCTCTCGATTGTTCCTGTTTGCGGATAGGCGGCCTAAAGTGGTAATGTTATGTCAGTCTTACAATTTATGTCCAGCCACTGCCATAGTTTTATATAGGTAAGTTTATTCGGAAATAAAATTGGCCCGAGAAAACATTGTTAGATTATTTTTTGTTTTTCTATTGTAAAAAGTTAACAATGATAAATTTAAAGAAATATAAAATTACTAAAAGTTTTGTTTATTTTATACTATCGCGTGCATGTAGATGTACCTACATTCCCGTTAGAACTATTTTTTTCTTCTAAATTACCTATGTACTTTCATTTAACCGATCTAGAACTTCTAGGAATCTATGATCTCATAAAAATTACCAAATTTTCTCATACATAATGTACCTAGTTCAATTAAATCTGTTACCATTCTCATATTCTGACAAAATGTTTTTGTTCATTTGCTTTGAAATGCAGAGCTGTAAAATGTCCTATTCTCTGTCAATAATATCTAGCTAATGTTAATAAATAATGAATAGTTTGTAAATATACAACTTTTAAAAATGTATTGCGATTTTTTTTACTAATTGAAATATCTTTTCATTAGACCGTAATGTAGACAGCGTCACCTCTTTATATGACTGAGAATTAGGTTCAATTTTATGTAAATACATAATACATACTGGTAATATATTCAATTTAATTTCAAGGGTTTGTATCGCAAAGCTTTGAGATTTCAAAATCATCCTGATGTCATGATATTGTATAGATAGGGGTTTAGTTTAGAATAAATCGTCTAAGCATGATTTTATTCATCGCCTCACTTGAGAGTATGACTTATAATCAAATTGTTGATATTATAGCCATCATCTATTGTTCAGTTGTAGTGTATTTTAATGCACATTATTCTAAGTTTAAATCCAATATTAAATTAATTAGATCTACAGGGTATTTTGTAGCATTTTGAGAATTTCAATAATTTTTCTGTTTGAATTAATTTTGTAGACAGTTCAAAGATTTCATCCACAAGTAAAAGTGACAGTCGACTTACTTTTCAACGCTGTGCCAATATTGATATCAGTGTATTTTTAGCGTTTACAATATGAGTGTGTTTTAAGTTAATTCCTTCATTTAGGAGAGTTCGTAATTTGTTAGTACCCGAATATTTTAATGATATTGTGTTACTAATTCTTATGAATTTATATTACTTATTGTATATTAGATGATGTTATCGTGTTCAAATACATTGACACGACAACGATGTCGTGAACAGTAAGTGACGAGTCGGCGGCGGGAGCGCTGGAGCGGCGCGCGCGGGTCTCGGCTCCCATGATGTCCTGTGCTTGTCGTCAGTGTGTGGAATGCGCAACATATATCTCAAATGCTTTGGCGAGGTCGTGAAAGGTCGTGGCTTGCTCTAAAGTTAAGTGTACGCTATAAACGACGAAAGACTTTATGGACTTAATTTTGTAAATAATAATTTTAAGGTAATTAATTAGGTAAGCAGACACACTGTTTTTTACAATATCCTAGGTAATGGAATACATACATAACTGTTGTAGCGTTAATGTCATTGAAATTATTTTGCTGTTATTGTATTTTTTGTAGACGTGTCTCGTACCATACGATATATAATTAATAATGTCTTTGAGATCGAAAGTTGCCTATTTAATATTCTTCAGTTACTGTTATAAGGGAGGGAACAAATCTAAATTAGTAGTTTTAGAACGAATAAGGGACTTAGAAAAACATCGTGGCTTTTATTGCATATGATACAATTTAAATTTAAGTGTCCATACGTTTGTTCCCTCCGAAGAAGAAGAGTAAGATGCACTAATAACATGAGACTAATTTAATTCTTGTAGTCTAACCATTCTACGTTTAATTTACCTTTTAATATGGTATATTTTCACACAATACAAAATATGCTAGCCTATCTTAGCATATGCATTATAAATAAATTGTTATGCTTGCATTGTTTTCTATGTCCAGTATGTATAAATTCCTTTGGCACAATAAACTGAGTAAAATTAACAGTTTGTTTTCTTCGCTTTATTAGAAGTATTACGTATATTTAAATGTATCTATGTAGCAAGAAATCCTCCATCAACTGGCAGTTGAATGCCAGTGATCATACTGGCACTATCACTCAGGAGAAATATAACTGTATTGACAACTTCTTGTACTTCTCCAAACCTTAAAAGAAAAAGATAAAACAATTTATTGGGCGATATGGGGAAGGATAAGTTAAAAAAGAAAAGTTATGTTTTACAATTTCCTATTACCTGAACCAAATAAGCGTTAGCGTCAAAATGGCTGGTTGCCTTTGGCAAGCGGCTCTGAAAGTATATTCAAAAATTGCTACCTAATTGTTTACATTTCTTTAATAATTGCTACATACTGTGGCGGTATCAACATCGCCACATGCAAACTACGCATCAAAGACTTGACGTCACATAAATCCTGCATCGCGCAATTAAAGTTTACCGTGCAGTGGAAATATATACAAGAACCCAACATCAATCGTTGGGCAGTTGCCCACCAGACACAACACCCGTCTGGTTGGAGGGTCCTCCCTTTTCTATGGTGGATGAGTGAACTTTACACCCTGTTCCTTATACCCCTAAAATACGATACATTCAGAGAAATATGATTATTTTTTTGACCAGCCATTCTGAAGTCAAGATGGATGTGGCCTTCGTGTTCACCATGAAGGAATCAGAATTTCTAAAAGTTTTCTGTATCAATAATTGCTACTTTCACAAATTTAAGTTTGAGCATTGTACATACATTAGGTAAAAAAATATAGGTAACTGTTTGTATTTTTTTACGAAGAAGCGCCTAATAGTTTGGAAAGGCCACAGTTTTTTACACTACAGCGTCTTGTTTAAATCGTGCAGGCGTTCACAATTGTGGTTCACAGTTTTCAAAAAATATTCATATTTCTTTGAATGTATCGTATGTAGCAATTATTAAAGAAATGTAAACAATTAGGTAGCAATTTTTGAATATACTTTCAGAGCCGCTTGCCATATAAAAAACTCACCAAACATCATTATAATAAGTTGAAGTGAACGCCTGAACGATTTAAACAAGACGCTATAGTATAAAAAACTGTTGCCTTTCCAAGTTATATTATTATTATTAGGTAGCAAAGAATGATACAGAAAACTTTTAGAAATTCTGCGTCCTTCATGGTGAACACAGAGGCAACCAGCCAACTTGATGTCAGAATGGCTGGTCAAAAAAATATTCATTTTTCTCTTAATGTAGCAATTATTGAAGAAATGTAGTAAATATAAGCAATTAGGTAGCAATTTTTGAATATACTTTCAGAGCCGCTTGCCATAGGCAAGCAGCCATTCTGACGCTAACAAATAGGCCTAGCGTAATAATGATGTACCTATTTCATTTAAACTACCATCTGATCGTATTTCAGTAACACGGGTACACTTGGGAATATGGGACACATTTTAAAATTGAAATGCACTCACTAGGTACCTACCTTCTTAGAATTCAACCACATAACAGTAAGAAACAACATACCTGCCCATAGGTATCTTTGAAAGCATACCCTGCGACTTGGCAGGCTCCGCCCAGACTTTGCGGCCCATATCAGTCATTATTACCGTTGGGTTAACAGTGTTAGCGCGGATGCCATGTGGCCCAAGTTCTAACGCCATAACCCTAGTCAACGAATCAACTGCACTTTTGGACGCGCAATATGCAGTGTGGTCCTTCAGAGCAGCCTAAAAAAAATGGTAATCAGTACCTACCACATTATTCCGTTGTTAAATATTTACACATGGTGCCGCATTCCTGCAGCTGTAATCACCATAATGTGAGTAGGTTTTCAGATCAGTAAATATGCTCCTGTAATGATTATTTGATGATATAGGTACGAACTATTACTGGCTATGGCCTGACGTTACAACCACTTGACAACTGGGCTGGGACAGTAAGAATTCTCGATTTAGGTTTTTTTTTTATATATGTGTCGATCCATCAGGTTAAGCTACGCTTACCGGGGTTGTTCGTGGATGGGTGACCATCTTTACATACGAGACTCCTCCGTGCCTCGGAAAGCACGTTAAGCCGTTGGTAGGTCAAAGTACAGCGACGAGGTCCTGCAATGCTCGAAGGACCAAAATAAATGTAGGGGATTGGTTGGTAGTTTTTATAGTAGTAGCTAGTTTTTATGTCACATCATCATCTTTAGTAAAAAATACTGGTATTCAGCTGCATCCGGTTACACTGGAAGCCGACCCGAACATAGTTGGGAAAAGGCGAGACAGATGATGATCATCATCTTTAGCACCATCAATAATTCTATCAAATATTCGTTGGATTCAGCTAACGTTGATTGAGACGGTTACAGATATATCACACAACCGCATTGACAGTCATTTGTTGTCACCGGTGCAGTTACCCGGTTGTCATTCGTGGATCTTTGAAACGCGTTAGGGGTCGTTAGAAGCCCGAAAGTCTGACAACCAGTCTTACCAAGGGGTATCGTATTACCCAGTTACTAGGTTGTGTAGGTCAGATAAACAGTCGCTCTATGTAAAATACTGATATTAAGCTGCATCCGGTTAGACTGGAAGCCGACCCCAACATAGTTGGGAAAAGGTTAGGCAGATTGATTGAATGTGTCCCACTGCTGGGCAAAGGCATCCCCTTTTTCCTTCCAAATCTCTCTGTTTTGTGCGATTTCTGGCCATGTTGGCCCCGCAAACATGATTAGATCGTCACACCACCTTAGGTGATTAATAGGTACGAAAAAACGAATTAAACTTACTATTGATGCCTGCGATGAAATATTTACAATGGATCCTTTTATATTCTTTTCAATCATTTTCTTTGCCACAATTTGACTAACGTTAAGTGTAGCCCTAACATTGAGCGCCATCGTCCTGTTGAAAATGCAAAAGTGTAAAGAGAATAAAATTATATTTTCAAGACAATACGGACGGTCATCATGACTGAGGACTTCGGTTAGGTACCTAGGTACTTACTTGTCAAAACTTCCTGGTAAACATTCTAAAAATGATTCGATTATAGCGATTCCAGCGTTGTTAACAAGTCCATCGAAAATGCCCAAAGAGTCTACCGTTTCTCTAGTTTTGTCCCAGTCCAGTAGATCTGCACATGCTATTTCTATAGACGGAAACTCTTTGTTAAGCTTTTCTAAATTTTCCGGTTGGTTCGAAAGAACAACAACATTAGCGCCTTGTCTCCATAACTCTAGGGCTATTCCACGACCAATGCCTGTAAAAATATTAATACCGTTTACTTCGAATCTGAGGATATTATGTAGGTACTAGCTTTCGCCCGCGTGGTATGTCGATAAAAAGTAGCCTATGTCCTTTCTCAGGCTCTAGACTATCTGTGTACCAAAATTCAATTCAATTTTGGCGTGAAAGCGCGACAGACAGACAGAGTTACCTTCGCATTTATAATATTATTACAAGGATGTAGCAATTCTTGTCTAACCGATTTGTAACAGCATGGAGGCTCCCGGAAAATGTTGGTTGTGACGGGTCCCTCACTGAAATGCTTCAAGAACCGACTGGACAGATTAAAAATATCTCCAAGCTATTACCTACACACGCATCAGTTAATTAGCTGCTAGTGTATAGAACCAAATAATACCGTAAGATTGTGAGAACCGTTATTTATAATCTAGGTAGGTTAGATTGGAAACTGTCGCCAAATTGTGAACTGGGTAAAATACGGTTGGTCACAGTTCTAACCTAACCCAGGTTGGGTTAGAAGTTAGAACTGTGACCAATCGAGCCAAGCGAGCGGTGCCGCGACAGCGGCCGGCGAGCGCTACTTCAAAGTTGCTCGCAGCTGCGCTAGGTGCGTTACGTCACAAGCACAATTTGTCGGTTTTCCCGAAGAATAATGCGTTAAAGTGTACGTGGTGTGTTGCAGTTCACAATTTTTCGACGGTAAGTCGAATAACCTCACCTACCTTACCCACAAGTTTTAAAGAAAGTTTTTACCTTGGCAACCACCGGTGACGAGTATTCGTTTTCCTTTATATTTATCCATTTTTTAAAAGATCGCTTGAGGATGAATAAGATGTAGTAGTTACTTCTGAGGTTATTTACAGATAGCGAACTAAGTAAACTATTTTGTTTGAGCTGTTGTCGTATTCGATAAGCCATATCTCAAATTGTGCTGTACCGTTTATTTTATTACTCAGATAAGAGGTTTGTTTATGTTTGTACCTAATGATTAGGTGCCTTCAGCAATCAATTTCATTAGGTCACAAATAAGTCTAGAACGGGTTTTACTGCCTAGTAAATATCAACATTATATGTCATTTATATGTAGATAAAGTCAAAAATAAATAACCTGATACTAACTGCAGACGCGCTCTTGGACTAAATAAAAGTTTATTTATTTTGAACTTTATTTGTACAAACGTAAGTTCGGTATTTGTGTGGCACTAAAAAACTAAAAACCAGGCTGCGCTGTTTCATTATCCCACGAAAGTTATAAAAAATAACAAAATATTTTGAAAAAGAAATGAAAATAAGTGACTTAACAAATTGCATTTATTCAACAACTAAACTTTCATGTAATGGCTTCGATCGATGAACTATAATTAACGGCAAGCGATAAAATCATTCAAGTCAAATTGGGGTACTAATAAATTGTCCAATATTTTTATGCTATTCATAATTAACAACTAACAAAGTTCGCCAGTCCATTGGGTTTACATTGTTAATTATAAATACTTTTCAGATTATGTATGAGTCTTGACAATTGGTATTAAATATTTTTGTACATTTCTTTTAAGTAGGTATAGATACAGTATTGGTGCATTACAAGTTTTTAAGAAAATAAACTAGCAGTAAGTTTATTTAGGTTCATACATATATTTCGTTTTTCCTTGGACTAGCCACTATCGGCATAAAATATTGACTTTAAGCTTATACCTACCTACATACTAAAAGGTTAATGTAATAATTTTATTATGATAAAGACTGCCGTCCGCATTCAAATAGATGTGATGAATGAAACAGATCTAATAAAACCAAGTTATGATTGAATAAGCAGAGGTTATTTTTGTAATCAAGCAATGGTTTATCTTTACAGTATGTTATTAACTGTTTACATATTGCATCATAAAGCATCTTTGAAAGTATGGTTGTGATTTGTGTTAGTGTTCCTAATTTTAATGAAGTATATTTAATTAACCAGAATTGATAACAATATTATCACAAAGTAAAACATACATGATAAGTATGATCATGGCAATATGAATTATAAAGTATCATCTTTGGTTGATTCACTAATTAACATAGTTCCAATATAATTCAAATTAAAATACGCAATTGTTAAAAAAATATTCCATATTAAAAGCCATAAATATAATAATATTATGTTATTTATATTTTGCTAAATAAAGCATGTATTTAGCAAGTCACAATATTATGTGGCGAGGAAACCTCCATCTATTGGCAGCTCCACACCATTGATCATACTAGATCTCTCACTCAAGAGGAAAACTACAGCATTCACCACTTCAGAAACTTCTCCAAACCTGAAATTTTATATTTTAATGATTATTATTGCTTCTGATAACTTCTTTATCTCAATAATATTCTTTATCTCCATATTATAGACCTGCTATGACCTCTTTGCTTTATTTTCTGTTTCTTAAGTTCTTTAAATTATACTGTACAAAATAATATAATATTTTATTAATTCAAAGATGTGATAACTGCACATTTGGTAATACATGAAGTTTACACCTGCTGCCTTTTTTCTTAAACTTTAATATCAATAAGCCTATAATTTGTGCACTTGTGTGCATGTGTATTACCTTCCCAATGGTATTTTAGCGAGCATTTCTTTAGCTCTGACTGGATCTGACCATCCAACTTTGGCCATTTCAGTCATGATGACGGTGGGGTTCACAGAATTCACTCGAATGCCGTATGGACCAAGCTCTAGGGCCATAGAACGAGTTAGAGCATCCAGAGCTGCTTTAGATGCACAGTAGATAGCATGATCTTTCAATGCAGCCTGCAATCATAATAATTAATACATTATACATTTATTATACCAACTTACATCTACCATTACAGGATAACCTATTGCGTTAGTGTATGTATAGATAATCTAACACACTATTAATATTGATAAACTTTTTCCTGTTTCCCAGAATAAATAACAGTGTCGTAAATTTTAAGGATGATCTTTTACAGGAAATCTTTTACAGGAAAAACAATGTCATTAACGAGAAACAATAGAAATTTAATTGTTATCAGTATTTAAAAGCCCGATTGACACATGATGGGATATTCAAAGTATTATAGTACCGAGTACAACAGTACAAGTTTATTTCAAAAAATGAACTTGGCATGTTATGCAAAAACTGTCTCAATTTATACCCTTGTTGGATATGAATAAGATCACAAGACAAGGATTACACATGTAAACCCAGCTGATTGTTGATGATAACAAGACAACAATGATAGGAATTGAATTGATAACAACATTGAATTACCTTTGAAGCCTGTGAAGAGATATTGACTATGGCACCAGGAGTTTTGTTTTCAACCATCTTTCTTGCTACAACTTGACTAATATTAAGAGTTGCCTTTACATTGATATTAAACATTCTGAAAACAAAAAATTGGTTTAAATGTGATTCATTTGGGTAGGTATATTTCCTGAACACTGTTTCTTGACAGTATGTGTCATGTACCTATATGTAAGCATTTAGAAAACAAAATCTGAAAGCATACTTATCAAAATCCGAAGGTGAGCAATCGAGGAAAGGCTCGCAAATAGCGGCTGCGGCATTATTCACTAATGCGTCAAAGTGGCCAAGAGACTCAACTACTGTCCGTGTTTTTTCCCAATCAGCTATATCAACGTCCACTATGTCTATAGAAGGATATTCGCTCTGAAGCGATTCTAAATGAGATCTTGTTCGAGACAAGGCGACAATGTTCGCTCCAGCACGCCACAATTCTACAGCGATGCCCCGACCGATTCCTGCAGTTTTACAATAGTTATTATTGCACGCGTAAGTTTTTGAACGCAATTATGAACTGTAGCAATTCACCGTGTACGTTGTTTCCAATGCTGTAAAGTAATAATTATAACATGACTAGGAAATTAAACAAAAGATATATTATTGCAAACTAACCTTGGCCAGCGCCGGTAACGAGTACTCTCTTGCCTTTAAATGAGATTTCCATGTTAAACAGAATATTCTTTTTAGCCGAAGTTCTATAGCTGGAATTAGTATGCACCAATAGTACTGTAATTTAATTTATGTACGCAAACAGTGAGTCCTGGTAAGTCCACACAGCCCAACACAGCCGTTCGATCTGTGCGTTCGATTCGATCTAAATTGATTTGACGCTGACGGATTTTGACGTGGATTTGACGGAAAGCGGACAGGACAGAATTCGGTGCGACGGTTGACATTGACTTTTGACAAGCAGGCTTCGTTCAGTTTTTACAAGTGTGGTTGCACTGGCGAAACATTCACAACAAAACATTTTGAAATCTGTTGTGCATGTCATGTTTTTTGTTAATATTTAAATATTCCATCCAATTTATGTACAGTCACGGACTTTAATTGATGAGCCACTTGGCCCTGTTCGTATTTTAGTCGTGTAATGCAAATCGGGTTTATTCGGGTCTACTCGTACATCCAGACACGGAAAGTCATAATAATGAAAATTATATTTCTTAACTTTACCGGTTGGCTAACCTGAGAGCCAGAACTACAAACTTGACAGCAGAGTGACTACCCAAAGTCAACCAATTGCAGGTCTCGCAACCGTAACCTAGCGACGATTGTTTTAGCGTAGCCATAGTAACGTTCGACGACACGGTTGGCGCAGTGGCTGAGCGATGGACTGCTGCGCAACGTGTCTTGGGTTCGATTCCCGCACGGAACAAATATTTGTATGATCTGCAAGTAGGTAGTTGTTCCGGGTCTGGGTGTTAGTGTATGTGAGTTTCTATGTTTGTAAACGCACCCACGATACAGGAAAAAAATCCTAGTGTGGCTAACGGGTTAAAAGAAAAAAAAAATAGAAACACGTTAGCGTACGAAGAAATTATAATTTATTTCGACAACTTCGAAAGTAACGTCTCTGACATCAACATTTCAACTGGCACTGTCTTCGGTTAAGTTTTAAGAATTATCGAGTTAATGAGCTCTGATTCAAAGGAGGTCAGTAACAAATAGATTGGATAAACGTAATGCAACATCGTATTTATATTATCATTGAGAACTGATTAGTCAACCTCTATGGATAAGACTATTTCCGATCATTAGTAATTTGTCATCTTCTTTACGAGCACGCTCGTTCGTGTAATCTCGTGGATGTTTGAAACTGTAAAATTGAAGAGCTTGAAAGTGGCTTATCAATTAAAGTCCGTGACTGTACGAGGCAAGTCAGGCTACGAGCAACTGTTGGATCGCTGACAAACTTACTCAGTGGTTTTAAAGTACGCGGGCGAGTAAGCTTGCCGAGCCATAAGTACGTTGTACTTGCTCTCACGTCTTTCACCCCTTTTACACTTGCCGAAGAGCGGTGCGCACTGATTGACCGATCAACGGGCAACGTCATCATAACATACAGCTTGGCAAAAAAGAGTTTGGAAATAATGAGGGCGCCACTATCACACAAAGGTCACTTCAAATGGGAAAGGAGTAAAAGTATTGTCGGAAAAAAACGCTGCTTTTGCTTGTGGGTGACTCAAAGCCTACTAGCACTCGTCGGCAAAGTAGTGCTAACATCATTGGTCTGCATTTCTTAAGTAAAATATTTAGTTGTCACTGCATCATACTCTTTTTTGCCAATCTGTACTCTCTGTGCGTCGGCGAACGACGCACCGACTTTAGTCGCCGGCGGCGACTTACTCTGGCGATGGTGTTTTCTAAATCTCACGTCCACACGCAGACTTGTCACTGGCGATTAAACTCGCTGCGTGTGTATCTAGCATAATAATTGAACTCAACCCTTATATTTTGCGTTTCGTTATCTTCGAGAAATTAATGTTGAATGAGGTCCACTAGGGTCCACTGCTGGACATAATGTGGACAAAGACCTGCCTCAAGGACCGCCACGGTCAGCAGTTCTGTGCTTCTTGCATCCAGCGGCAATAGCAACCTCATTGCGCATTGTAGGTAACGTTGGTACACTCACAAATTTGATTTGGACAAAACATTTTTTAGGGTTCCGTACCCAAAGGGTAAAACAGGAGCCTATTACTAAGGCTCGGCTGTCTGTCTGTACGTCTGTCACCAGGCAGTATCTCATGAACCGTGATAGCTAGACAGTTGAAATTTCACAGATGATGTATATCTGTTGCCGCTATAACAACAAATACTGAAAAACAGAATAAAATAAATATTTAAGAGAGCTCCTATACAACAAACGTGAATTTTTTGCTCGTTTTTGCTCGATATTGAAAACGGCAACAAGTAGACGCTTGAAATATGCACAGAATATTTAGTTACATAATCACTTTATAAATAAATAATTAAAATAAAACAAATATTTAAGGGATCCGTTTCTGGGGTTCCGTAGTCAACAAGGCACCCTTATAGTTTCGCCATGTCCGTCTGTCTGTCCGTCTGTCCGCGGCTTAGCTCAGAGACTGTTGGTACTAGAAAGCTGTAATTTGGTATGGGTATACATTTAATCACGCCGACAAAGTGGTAAAAAAAATCGTTAAAAAATATTTTTTTAGGGTACCTCCTCTACACGTAAAGTGGGGATGGATTTCTTTTTTCTCGTCAATCCCATAGTGTGGGGTATCGTTGGAAAGGTCTTTTAAATAATGTGAGTTTGTAAAACCATTTTTGGATTCAGGGATCTGTTTGCGAAATATAAGCTTTTAATTGCTAATTGTTGTTAGAGTCAAGTGTCCCCCCTGCCAGGTAAATGGTTGGTTTTGGGTATGTGAAAAAATTTACGGCAGTAGTAATAATAGGAAAACTATCACCGCTACGTACCTAGGCTTCATTAGTTACCGAGTAATAATCGACCAACTTTTAAATTTGCAGTTGCAAAAACATGTCCTCCCATACATTCTGTATCGGAAAACAAGTTTCTCAACTACAATGTTAAGTTTGTTGGATAAATTCATCCCAACTACGGAACCCTTCATTGTGCGTGGTTCGACATGCTCTTGGCTGGTTTTTTATAGATAATGGTACGGAACCCTTCGTGCGCGAGTTCGACTCGCACTTGGCTGGTTTTTCACAAATGTTTTCGTACTACGCCTCCTGTCAACATGATGACAACATCATTCGAGCGCCAAAAGATCCTTGCAGTTTTATCCCGATTTATTTTGATTAACTTTGTATGCGCTCCCTCAGTGGCGCAGTAAATTTTCAATCAAGAGCGGAAATGTAGACAACAGCTTTCCTACTTCATCATCTGCCAAGCTTTTTTCCTTTTCCACATCCCACAACTATGTTACGGTTGGCGTCTAGTCTAACCTGCTGTCTTTGCGTAACTTATTTTCTTTGTTTTCTTTTGATAGTTCAACAACATTCATTGCGATAATTACGTTGAGCGGATTTTTTTTTCGAACTTATGAAGCAATGCAAGCTTTGGATTAGACATTTGTTTCAAACCGATTCAAATTCTGATTGATCGGCGGAATACTGGATGCATCTGATTACCAGTAGGTACCTACTTTACATGGAGCTTTTGCTATCTGAGTACCTATCTTATCTCCTCCACAGCACACAGCCCATCTACATGATGGATAACACGAATCACTAGATAGGTTCTTTTTTTTTTTTGGCTGTACTTTTGTCAGTCTTTCAGGTTTCTGTTATGTGAAAAATGGTGATAAGGTTTTTTAACCAAAAGATCTTTCTGTATTAGCTTTACCTAAACGTTTAATAAACATAGGTACATTCTTACACTTAGTTATTTATATCAATATTTTGTATTTAGTTAAATAAATATAAAAATAAGTTAATAACAATCGATAGAATTGTATTCTCTTATATAACACAGGTATTCAGGTTTATCTTAAAGGTGCCTTTCGTATAATAGGTAAATACCCTATACCAAATCATGAAACACATGATTTGGTATAGGGCATGTTATACTTACTTATAGTAGTAGGTCGGGAGGTAAGTACATAACAGGTATAGATACTTACTTAATTAGTTTTTGTTTTACGATTTTTACATAGGTAAGTAGGTAATGACTAACTATATTAGCCTATATTGTGTTGAGCTTCTCAAGATCTTGTACTGGAGTGAATCTTGAACAATTTTGTTTTTTATTACTCAACACAATCTAATTAGATAGGTACCTATTGGACAAATATATTTACCTAGGTACTTCCTACTTAGTTCTTTTGTAGCCCACACATTCTGTTATAGTCATAGGTACTTACAATCCATTAATTTACAGAGATTTTACAAAATATTTTTAAATATTAGGTACATATTCACGTTATTATCAATGCAGAAAAATATTTTTTTTGACGTCAAGTAAGGCACTGCTAAGACACTTCACGTTCCCCTAAATTCTATTTATGTACGAGACTGTACTTAGCTTAAATATCGTTTTTTATTTTTAGCATTCGTCATGATGTCCTACTTATATTACCTAGGTACGAATAAAAGCGCTGAGATTAGATGTTGACGAGATTTTTGAATATTATGCACTTCAGCAGTCTAGTTGAGTAGTAGTCGTGTGAAGGCTTATCGTCTGTACGGAGCCTTCCGGTATCGGCCTCGTTCCTCCTCGTCGCGAACTTCCAAGTAATGACTGAACACCACTGCCCACAGGTAGAGGTACAGACCTGGAAATAGAAAATAAAACCCATTTTACTCAACTTTCTTATCAAGAGATAATAATAGGTCTTTACCTATGAAATTGCCGTTTTGTATGAAAAAATTTAAACGATTTTTTTTCATGAATTTTTTATTTGTATTAATCGAAGCAATCACCCATGCAATCAATGCATCTTTGCCATCGCAGTGGCAGTTTATTGATGCCCTTCTTAAAGAAATCAGCTGGACGGGATGCAACAAATTCTTCAAAGGCATTTTGTACTGCCTCTCGGGTATTGAATTTTTTTCCCGCCAAGAAGTTATCCAAATTCTGGAAAAAGTAGTAGTCTGTAGGCGCAAGGTCTGGTGAGTAGGGCGGATGACGGAGAGCTTCCAACCCCAGTTCTTGCAACTTGGAGACCGTCTGCTGTGCAGTATGAGGTCGCGCGTTGTCGTGCAGGAGCAGCGGAGACGAGCGATTGACCAATGCTGGTTGGAGATGCGCCAGCTTCTCCATCATTGTGTTCAGTTCTTCACAGTACACATCTGCAGTAATGCTCACCCCGTTTGGTAAGAAGCTGTGATGAATCACACCGGCGCTAGACCACCAAACAGTGACCATCACTTTTCTAGGGGTAAGTTTTCGTGTAGGGCATTGTTTAGGTGCTGAACCAGGATCCAACCAACTTGCTGAGCATAATCAGCCTATAATGTTCCCACTGCTGGGACACAGGCCTCCTCTCTGTGAGAGGGAGCGGGCCGTAATCTACCACGCGGGCCCAGTGCGGGTTGGTAGATGTCACATGTCTTCGAATTTTTGGTTCTAGGACATGCCGGTTTCCTCACGATGTTTTCCTTCACCGTTTTGAGAGCAGTGGCGATGAAATAATTTACACAAAGTAAAGCGACTGTCAGGGTTCGAACCTACGACCTACAACTCGTAAGTCGTGGCCGTTACCACTGGGCCACCACTGCTCTTGCTGAGCGCTTGCGGTTATCAAACAGAATCCATTTTTCATCGCAGGTAACAATGCGGTTCAAAATTCCTTCATTTGTGTGTCTGTTGAGCAGTGCAAGGCACGTCTCGACGCGTACTTCGCGCTGGCGATCATTGAGTTCGTGGGGCACCCATTTGTCAAGCTTTTTTACCTTGCTAATTTGACGCAAATGGACCAATATTGTTTTGACGCTAACGTCGAAAGCTGCTGCTAATTCAGCCGTAGATTGTGTATCATCAGCTTCCACAATCGCCTTTAATTCGTCATTGTCGACCAAAGTCTTCGGACGACCGCGAGGTTCATTTTTCAGGTCGAAATTTCCAGAACGGAAGCGAGCAAACCAATAACAGGTGGTGCGTTGGTTTGTAGTGTTAGCTCCGTAAACGTCGTTGATGTTGCGTGCCGCTTGTGCCGCGTTGCTGCCACGACGGTACTCATATTCCATAATTACTCGAATTTTTAACGTATCCATGATGACGAAAAAGATTGAAATGCGATGAAAATGTAACACTAATCAATAAAGAAATGACTACTTTTGGAAAAAAAAATCCATGTTTTTAAAATAAAATTAATTTGAAATTAGAATTCTTAGCCAAACAAAAATTATTTTGATTTGAAATGGCCAGTACTGCAGAACGGCAATTTCATAGGTAAAGACCTAATATTAGATATAGATGAATAGAGCGATAGAAGATGAAGACATAAAGCTAAGCTGAAAAGGGCCGATTTAGAGATTCTCAAGTTCTCTACTTACATAAATAGAAGAGCCCGCCTATGAGAATGACTGTGGCGGTGATGACATGGTCTTCCTTGTCGAGATAGTAAGTTATGGAAGTGTGCAGCACGCTGATCAGCAAGCCGATGGCCAGCACGATGCCCAGCACTACCCACGGCAGCATTAACCATGACCGCCGCTACACAACAAAATACATTACTTATGGCTGTATAGGCAGAGACATGAATTAGGTCAGTGGCATAATAAATACTGTATGGGTGAAGCATCAAACGATTTATACATCCGCAATGATTAAGACAACCATGAGTGCACGTAAGTGCAGGCTCTGACAATCATAAGTTCAGGCAAGGTTAGCAATAATCAGTACCTAGTAGGTGGGTGAGTACCTAGCACTAGCTGCCTCTTGGTTCTGATTATGGGCAGGGTATTATCATAGGAATGGACTGCGTTAAGCGGTGTTCTTAATTAGCATAGGTAACTAAGATTTGCAGAATCTGTAAGGCAACATCACAGCGCCAGGTCATTGATAAGCAGGAAAATTGCCAGCATGAAGAAAAAGGAACTTATCGCCCATTCTAACAGTTTATAGGTAATGAATCACGATGTGTTGCCGGGTTGTGTGTTGAGGGTTATGGTTTTGACCGGTATTTTTTTTTTTAATGATGCCATGTTGGGTATCAGATAAAAGGGCAGCGCATTTCAAAATATATAGGTATATTTTATGTACCCCAAAAAAAATTAAATAATAATAAAAATTATAAAACTAAAACGAATAAAAAATCCGAAGTCACACGTAGGTATTTTACCTAATCTGTTCGATTCACGCGTAACTCCGGTTTTTTAATTTGTCTGTCTGTGATGTCTTGTTTATAACTTTTAGTTGACTTTTTTGTCCTAGTTCGGTTTTAGTTTTTTTCAACAACTTACCGAATACGATGTCTGTCAGTAGCATGCAAAAAGTTTCACAGATTTATGTTAGTTATCAAATATTATTCATGCGTGATCTAAATGGACGATAAAGAAGGAAGAATAATTCACTTACTTTGAGTACTGCTACCATCAGTAGCGTGCATATCAGTATCGTGAAGCATAAATTAATTGTTAATATTATCCTCGGAACTGGAAAAGAAAAGAAAAGTAAAGATTATTTTAATTGAGCACATAAGTAATTTGGATCTAAATGAGATCCTAAGATTTAGGTATCATCAATTACTTAAGACGTTATGTTTGACGTTTGCAACAATAGCATAATACTAGGTACTAGCATAATACTAGGTACTAGCATAATACTAGGTACTAGCTATTGATGGACTGCGAATATAATTATAACGTTTGTTTTTGACCTGACTGAATTTGCCAAAAGTCAATCTACTTTGTTTATAGTATAGGTAATATCGTGAACAAATAGTCCTGCTACTTACTGTCTAAATCTGAAAGTTTCCTATCAAAGTCTTCATCAAAGATGAATGTGCTGAATGTGATTCTGTGCCTCTTCACGACCCATACTACGATGATGGTGGCGATGGAAAGTATGATCCCGAGGAACGCTGTGATGAGCGTGCCCGTGCGCGTCGATGCACAACAGCAGCACTTCTGTAACCGCTTCATGGTGTCTGGTATAGGTAGGTACGTCACTTCAAATCCCAATAATTCGTGGACGACGTATCACCGCCTCATGGCTGCAACAAAAGCAATAAAAATAATTAAGCTTTTATAAGAACATGTTTTCAAACATAATCTTAATGCAACTAGGACTAAGTAGGGTAGCTGTAGGTACCTTATACTTGGTTGAATACTTGGAATAAGTAGTACCCTAGGTGGCTATATATACTGGGTGATAAGCTATTCTAGAACATTAGGCGCATTCTATAGCCTAGGTGTCATCTATTAATAAGGGCCAGGCCACACGGGAACGGCAGAAGCCGGCAGCTGCGGCGATGCGACGACAAGGCCAGCCGCAGGCAATACCGCTGAAAAGACGCGCATGGCCCGACGATTTCGAGCTTTTCAAGCGATACTTTTAGTTATGTAGATAAAGTTTAAAATTATTTCACACTGAAAGTGCTTGCCGCACCGCTACCGGCCGCCGCTTTCCCCGTGTGACTTGAGCCTTAACAGACGTGTAATACTTAGATGGATTAACGCGGAACGTGGGTGTTTGATAGAGAAATTAAAATATCTGTTTATCTTTCTCATCATTTTTTCATTCCATCGTGTAATGTAACGTCTGTTTTGTGTGATAACGTGCGCGTTATTATGGTTTGTTTACTCATTTCATGTTACATAGCAGCCATGAGCATGATTAAATAAGCTACGTGAATGTAGCTACTTTACTAAAATAAAAGTTGTAGTTTTACATTTATCGCACTGATTGTGTTTTGTAAATGTAGCTAGCTAAATAGGTACCCACAAGGCGTGGGCGTCCGTCATTGGCTTGACCCGTTACTTCCGCGTCGCCATTGACTTTAGTGATTTCTTGCGGCTCTATGTTTGGTATATCACTAATATTAGATAACAGTCTACTCTATCTCATTGATATTCGAGATGTTGCAACACCGCGCATAAATTTAAATGTTTAGATTCTTAAGAATGTACGAAACCTATCTAAAAGTTTCGCTCAAACTGTCTGCAGTGCTTTGTGAGTAGGCTCCAGTAGAGGGGAGGGATAATGAATATAGGAATAATGTGTGGCGCAGAACTTGCGCTGTCCAATGTCCCCGAGACTAAATAAATAAATATTAATAGCCTACTGCCTAATGTGTTTCAATACGCTCTATGTAACATTTCCTAATATTTATGAAGTGAGAAGACAAATATCGATGTCGGCGCCGTAAACCGAGTAGAAAGCCGTAAAACATTGCATCAGTGGCACCGTGGCGACTTCCGTTCGCAAGTCGTCCAGAGTGCGACACCGCTGTTATCGGTTCCTCGGTGTTCGGGGCTATTTCTGATCGACCACGTGACACGTGACACGTGGCAGCTCATTAACACGGGCAGCACCGTGCCCACGACCGACTATTATGCTATTTTTTTTTCAAATAAATCGCTTGGTTTTTGCAGACGCGACATAAAGACAGACACCTAAACGATAATATCGGGTTTACCTGCCCAGCTCCAAAGAGGTAGCGTTTCTTTTATGCCTATTTGTAAGTTCTTTATGTTAGTGGGTTAGGTATAGGTAGTATACCTCAGGCAGCATGAAATGTTTGGCATAATGGCCTTCGATTCTCGAATCGAATGTATTTTGGGAGTGGTGGCTATGGCTAAGAATTTTTAACAAAATATACCTACTTATATTTTTTCCTCTGTCTGAATTAGTGGATTTTATATTAGTTTGACATTCATTTACCTATGTAAAGTAGATGACCTTAAACATAATACAGAGAGAGATAATAATAGTAGGAACACGTAGTTTCAATAACTTTATCAATAGTACTTAGTCTAGTCGTTTCAACTGTGGCATAGATCTCAGCATCGCATAGTCAGCATCTCTATTGAAATGATCAAACACATTCTTAAGTATTTGCATAGGACTATAGGTATATCAATTAGTGTATATAAATAAATAAATAATTTGCTGTTGTTTCCCCTAAATCGAGAAAATTCCGTGGAAAACAAATTACTGTTCTGTTTATTGCGATAACAATTTTATTTAGGGACTGCAATTTCAACATTTTTTGGTACATAAATATTATGGTATTCCTGGCTGACCGACTCCTTGAAAATTCAAAAGAGCCTGTAAATGGTTTAATTGAAATAAATGCTTTGAGTTTGAGTTTGGGTATTGTATTGATGTCATGTCAAGTCTGAATAAAGAAAATCCCATGCCTGTAGCTTCCAGCCCAACCGGTTTTAGCTCACTCCAATTTAAATGTCAATAGATAAATGTTTATCTTTTTTATTATATTAAACAGACGTTGAATATCAAAGCGACCGTAACAAATTCCCGAGGGCTTGCATCAAAAATTTCGCAATAGCGAGCCATTTTGATTGACTGCAGTTACGTTGCGGTCCGGAATTAGACGCATTGCCTAACAGGTACCGAATCAATTGTGGATCACGCTTAGTAGTTCGATTACGTATTTATGAACTCTGATGGTCGAAATTGTGGCGACGGGATGTTGCGTTGTGCTCCCTTTTTGATTTAGGCAATCAATCAATATAACGCGCGTCCATTCGCTTGTAATGTACCTATCAAGTATTTTTGTTTGTTGGCCCATCGAATTGAAAGCGTAACTCATCCCCATGACCTATTTCTTAAAAAAAATAAGCAGGCTATGATTATATCGATACAATACAATTTATTCTTTACAAAAACCCAACCAAATATAAGTCCATAGTAGCCATTAGGGTACTAGGAAGTACTGACATTAGATTAGCCTCTGCAGGAGTTGGTGTCCAAGAGCTTTAACAACCATTTGCGGACAGGTGTGATGTTTACATAGCAAATGTAGGTATGTCTACGTAACTGTTTTTATAGACCGGATTGAAACGGATTTGCAACAGCAAATAGTTTACAATAAGTAGAGTGACGATAACCCTCGCTCCATTATCGCTGGCATTGGCCTGACCCAGTTCGCAGATCGGCCCCATTAGAACAAATGCCTCGCCTATACATAGGTACTGCTATTCTACGGGACACACCTAGACATTTTACACCCCATAACCATTTGCAATGTTTGGCTTTGAAAGCTTTTACTGCAAACTTAATCTGGGTCCATTAGATGTTCAGGCTTCAGCCGTAGGTTTAGCTAGGATTTTTGGACGTGTAGGTCAGACCTAAGCACGCACATAAGTCATGGTTAATAATTAGTCTAAGTGTCGAAGGGATTCAATCAAAGCCACGAATTCTTAATAAGTATTTGTCCATCTCCACAATGCGACCCAAAACAAACAATTGTGTAACAATGGGTATCGTAATATGTAATTTAGAAGATGGAATTATGATGTTCCGTTAATATGAATGTAAATAGAGAATCGTACGAGTAATAAATCAAAATGCGCAGTTTCCGTGTTGGGCGGTAGGCGGCAGAGTAGCCAGTAGTAACAACTGCATAGGTACTTGTTTCTGTCAGGGGCATTGCGCAATACGGAGATCATAACAGATGTCATGGTGTTGCGCTTGTTCCGTCGATGGCTTAATTTCCTATACTAATTTCATGGACGCCAAATATCCATCCATCACAGAACAATGCAGAGACGGAATGGTTTTTCCGTTCTTTATGTTGGTTGTTCTGTTTTGGTTAAGATTAGTTGAAACAATTTTGGTTGTGTTGTGCCATATTCTTTAAGGAGTCATGGTATGAAACAATTCTTAGTACCTCCTCCCTTCTTGAAAGGAAGTTAGTATGTTTTCACTCCATGTTGAGCTTCGTTGGTGTATTGGATTAGTAATCCTTGTACTTTTATAGAGTTGTTATGCTTCATGAGCCGCAGTTCGCGTGATTTCTTTGTTACATTGTAACGAGTACAATCTTTGTGTACCTAGTGCTGCTACTATCTTTGTTTATATCAATGTTCAAGTAGGATGTAACTACCGGCTAACGGCCTTCTTCCTGTCGTGCTTCAGTTCAATAAAATTGTTTTAGAGGCAATTTGCTTATTGTGGTTGAAGTTATGGCTTATGAAATAATTGTTAAACAGGTGGTATCCAAGAATCTTATCGGAATTTTGTCTTAAGACACTGGTAGGTACTTGTTGATAGGCCTACACTGACCTCCCATACTTATGTACCTGTAATTTGGATAAATTGTAAAAGATAATTATTTTCATAAGAGTGTTGAGTTGGAGTGTTTCTTGCCCGGTTCTTCTCGATAGGAACCGACCAATTGGAACCATGCATCTAGTGCCTAGTGCCCATGTAGGTTTGTGTGAAATAAAATATTTTGATATTGACATCATTCGGGGTTTCTGAGAAATAGTAAATGAAAATGAATATGGCATTTTTATAGAGGTATATTAAGATATCAAAAACGCATTGCGTAGTTGATCGGTATTGGCTTGTTATGGGTAATGAAAGATGTGAAAAAGATTCCCGCACGCGGTATGGAATGAATCGCTCCATTCCAGAAATTTAGTTACGGACTGGCCACACAGAAGAGATGTGAGACGAGGACGGGACGCAGACGCGGCAATTTGTATGCAGATCTAAAAGCGACGCGCCTGCGTTCTTGACTTTTCTATACGTTTTGTGCCAGTTGAAGTCTGCGTCCCGTCTCACATCTCTTCTGTGTGGCCTGCGCCTTACATATCAACCATGGACTCATAAAAATTACCCATAAGAGAATTTGTAATGAGGATCAGTTTAATGGAGTGAGGTGCTCTAGCAATAGAAGGACCCTATAAAAGATTTAATTCATGCCATGCTTACTTAAAATTACTCCCTTGATTTTATTCTATACATTTGTTTGTTACCCAGTTTCACCCGTATGAGTCAGTTCAGTCAAAATAGATTTTTTATATAGTATATAGGTAGGTATAGTAGATATTTACTTTATCGAAAGTAGAGTTTGGCAAGCGCAGTGCGTTCTTGACTATCGGTCATTAAACAAGCGAAGGTCGGTCTTTACGGCAGGGCTTTCTGTGTCATTGTCACCACTTCGACCGGTAACTTCGAATATTTAATGGTGGAAAAGTTTGGACACTTGAAAACGTGATTTAAGGGTAGAATGAGAATTACGGAAATTGACAAAAGGAACGAGAATCTTGTACGTACTATTCTGGACGAAGCTAATAAGACCCTACGACAAGTGATTCGGCTTCTTGTGCACGAGTAACAAAAAACTGGTCTACTGATCCATTTGCCAAGTAGGTAGGTACTTATAAATTAGGTACCTGTCTACTGTAACAACCGTTCTCGGTTCCGATTCAACAGGCAAAAACTCCGCAGTTGAAACGGTGGTTATTGTTAGTGCTTCTTTTGGTAGTGTTTCAAGTAGGTAACTAAAGAATACACCACATTCCCATTTAAAAGGAAATAATCTAAAAATTATCTACTTCAGAGTACCTATATAATTAATTATATTTAACAAAAACACAATCGCAATTGGACAACTTTTACAACAAACAACTTACTTTACAGTACAGTGTACTGTAACACTAACCGAACCAAACCAAACATTAATATACGAGATCCACTTACAGCTGTTCACATGTCCGTATCATCAAATGCTATCACGCTCCCAATTCACTTAATCGATGTTAAGTAACGCAATCAAGAGCCAACTGCAAGCATCTGTATGCAATTGATCCGGGCATTCCACTCGGTGCCCACACTAGTCCCAGATGCGTGCTCCCGATTAAAACGCCCATACACCGCGTAATCCCACCGATGCTACTTTACTGTTAGACTGATTCTTCAGATAAAGAGAGTCTCATCATCTCGTGTGAATCGAACTTGCATTGCACATTGCACTTGCGTTGAATCATAAATAGGTATTTAAATAGGTTGCGGTTTTTTTTTGTTTCAGTAGGTAGCATTTTTGTAAGAACCTAGATTTGTTACATATTTCGTTTTATTAAAGAAAACTAAAATTCAAGGGCCATATTTGATCTACATAAAAATATGTGTAGCCACTAACTAGTCCTGTAACTATTCATAATACATATTAATGCTGCTGTTTAAATGAATACGGTTTTAGAAGGTCAAACGTGTACTAGTCAGTAGAGCAAAGTCAGTGTCATTAACTAATTAACATGGGGCCTTGCCTCTGCGCTGCTCTGCGCACACTAACCCAACCGCGTATAAACACATACTTACATCATTCATATGTTTGTGTTCAGTGCACCATTCAAAGAAAAACGTCTTTGACGGCTTTTTATGATGCCCGACATGTTAGAAGATATGAATAACGAAACTATGATTACCGACCCACTTTTTTGTTATCTATGACTTAAACATTACCCAATCCTAAAGTTCGTTGTCTTTATTCAGTGCACGAGAGCGGAGCAATAGAGAATGAACGACAAATACGGAATATTTACTTGATAGTTTGAGAAATCGTTTATGTAAGGATAAGAGTAAAGACGACAACGTTACAGTGGTCCGTGTCACCCACGAGAAGCGCGGTTTGCCTCGCTTTGGACAGATACTCTGTACGCGAAGGCCGGCGCACGCGCTGCCGCAGAAGGTAGCGTGACGTCACCAGGTTCACGTCGAGTGACGCTCACACATTCGTACAAGAATGTATATTGTAAACAATGAGTTCTTTTACTAACAAAGAAGTCGGCCTCTTTTATCATGAGTTTACTTTCTCACAGCAGCCATAAAAACTATTGTATTCTGGTTCTCACATGTGAGTATTTCGGGCTTTTGACAATCACATGATGATTGACGAATGATGATATGCCTTTGGTCAGCCAACCAAAATAATTGTGGGAAGGAGGGGTTTGCCGGACCTCTCTCCCCATATATCAAGTACATTATCAGGTCAGGGCAATATGGTCCGAAATCTTAATAAGGGTCTTGAAGCTTTCAAAAGTATAAAAATTACTAAATGTTAATGTTAAGAAAATTCTTAGTTAATATTCTTCAACTATAATACTATAGAGTGACTAATAAGGTCCCGATAGTGGCAACCACAACACAATGTCAGTGTCAAGCTTGGTTAGTAGATTACGATTCGACGAAGCAGTGAACTCACGCAAAAACTATATATGGTCGTGCACCTCAGCGATTACTGACGGAGACCAAGGCTAACCACTATTGACTACTGATTTAATAAAAAAACTATAAATATTTTAACTCACATTGTTGTCAAGTTATTCTAAGAACCATTCAAAGCACCATCATAGAGCGATATAAAGTATGCGGGCTTTATTTCTTTTTGTGCTAAGTAAATGTCAACGTGACTTCTTTAGTTAGGTATCGTTATGACGACCCTCAGTTTTACCCACTATTCATTACTTGGTCAAGGTTTAGTTTTAAGTGACGTCATGTTTAGTTATCATGTTTACCTCGTCTGGTCTAGGTACAAGTCAGACTGTCAGCATATTTGAACTAAACTTGAAAACACAGAAAAGAAATGAAATGACCCCAGCGCCTTCCCAATCCCAAGCCACATAGAATCTGAAATCTACATAAATGATGTGGATGACATCACCCATAACATCAGTGTTGTAGCGATGTGTAATACAATATGCAACAGAAATGACTCATAAACACAATGTTATTATTATGAACTGCTGATTCCACAAACTCTATAGCTGGATGGAAATGATATGGGGATGAATAATAAAACTTCTATGCATTTCTAGTATCTAGCAACTTGTTAGGCTAGATCACAAATCATGCCCATTAATCATTAATTAAAGCGTTCATTGACTTTTACTGAATCTAATTTGATGACCAAACCAGGTTACAGTTCATTTGGAATGTTGATACGCTCCGGTGTTCCAGATCAATGATAATTATTCAAAACGATTCGTCAGTCAGGAAACAAAGAACGAAGAAGGTTCAACGTTTCAAAATCCTTTTGTTTAATTCTGTAGGTGTTAGTTTCGGCAGGGAATTGAAAGTTAATATGGGGCGTTAATTATAAGAATCATAGCGGATAACGCAAGGTACATACGTGCGCTAACTTCTGATTCTCATATAGTTGTTAAGTAGAAAGTAGGGAAAACGAGGATAAATTACCAGGCGAGCTCTCAAGGCATGTTAGACGTTAGTACTACCATATGCAGTGACTCCATATATGGGTGGAGTCGGGAACATAGACGTGTTCTCACGTACATCAAGAATGTCACAACCGCTCGTACCGTTTTACATTTGATACCGGTATTGACACAACTGTTTTCCAAAGAAATTGTACGAAAAGTAGCTTGGATGAACCGTTTTACAGACAAAAGACAGCCTTAAGGCAGCAGTGAAGAAAAGAAAATCTTCAACTCGACCCACATTTTTAGGAAAATATTGCTTCACCTATATTTCTTATGTCTGGCGTTATTAAGCCCAAGATGATATATTATTAAACATATAATATAATGAAATACATTTCTTGTTTTTGACACCTTAAAATATTTTTGTTTATCGAGTTCTGTGAATAGGTAGTTAAAGATAGTTGTTCTGGAACAGATTTATAAATACTTTAACGATAAACCAAGTCTTTGGCTTGATGCAACATTATGCGTAGCTATCACTGTGGAATTCCGCTTCGTTTATATCTCTACTCGTTTCCGTTCAAAATCAAAAATCAAAATCAAAATATTTTATTTCACATAAACCTACATGGGCACTTATGAAACGTCAGAAGCTAGGTGCACGGTTCCAATTGGTCGTTTCCTATGGAGAAGAGCCGGCAAGAAACTCCACGGTTACTCTTTTAAAAATAATTGGCTTTTACAATATTTTCAAATTACAGTATTAGTAGGCATGGGAGGACAATGTAGGCCTTTCAACAAGTAAGTACCAGGTACTTAACAAAATAGATGTTCAGTAAATCTACAGTCCAATAAGCCTACAAAGTTCTCACATTCACAAAATAGAAAATAATCTATATAAAAGACAAACAATAAAAAATAAAAATAAAAACCTATTTCAGCCAAATGACGTGATTGCTATTACAACTGTAACAAATTGAATAATTATCATGTCCACAAAAGCTACTAGGAGTTGAAATTAAATTATGTTGTTGTTGTTTTCGTTGTCATGGTTTTCGTAACAGAAAACTGTAACGTGCTAAACTATGGTTTTATGGTGGTATTTAGAGTCAGTTACTTTATATTTAGTTTTGGTTACCACTAACTGTTCTAACAACGCTACTTTTTGTTTCATTTTTTTTTCTTTGTACGGAACCGTTTGATCTTAGCTCTCTTTTGATACGATCGATTTGAGATTGGTGAATCCAAAAGATGTAAATTGATGCGATATTTGTTTACCTAGCTACATTGAAATGCTGCATGCTAACTTGCTAAGTGCGTGTCACGCAGGTACCATGTTTACACGGCCTGAAAGGCGCCTTGATAACCGTGTGTAAAGAAAGCTACATGCTTAAGACAGTACACATTATATTAGTTTTGCTAAATGTTAGATAAAACTTCAACCTTAAAGGTTATTCAGACTCTGCAATAAAAAACGAATTCATCGCTATAAATAAATATGTTTTACCTTAAACGAATAACAAATATTATGTTAAAATATTATTTTATTTTTATATGATTGAAGTCTCTAAGTTTGAAACTGCAATGTATTTCGTAGAGCCATTCTCATGAACTAACAATTTTGCGATTGACATTCATATTATCCAAGTGCGCAAAAATAGAATTTGATCCTTGGACAAATTGTGTCACTTAGTCCCCAAGTGACTTTAAATTACGTTGTGGATACGAATGACATCATACTCAAATTCTGTTCTTATATTGCTAGGTGCTATTACTTAGTTACACTTTGACGAATTGAGTCCTACCAATTAGAATATAATATTCTGAATATGAAGTAGACACGTAACGGTAGCTACATTTTGTAACGTTAACTGCTCTATATCGGCACTGCCTTCATCAGAATCATCATCATCTGCGTTTTCCAAAGCTACGTAGCTGCAATCTATTGTCGGCTTCACCAGTCGAGATGTCATAAGGTATACTGATCAGATACCTATATAATATTAATTATTTGTTAGGCGATAGCTTCATTGAAATCGTCTTCCCACACATCATTCTTAATTGCTCGGCATGTCATGTTAAGTTGCTGTAAAAGCAATGTCCTGAGCTAATGTTAAATAATATTTCCTAATGCAGAATGACTGAAGTATATATGGTGTTTTTATAATTTTCGATGAAAATGACCGAAAGAAAACTAGAAGGGACATCTTTGCTTTGTATAATTACATTTTCAAAAACATCACAAGTCTTTTAATTCATATTTTCTAATCCTGATACGACTTAATAACGTTAATTAATAAGTATATTAGTTGATAGTTGTTTTATTGTAATTATTAAAACCAGTTCTTATTTCTATAAAAGTATTATTATTATTCCGGTGAATGTTGGTGGTTGGAATACCATAGGTACCTACTTCCTATTATTTATTCCATTTTTCTTAGGAATGGGTTGGAATTTGAATTCTATTTCTACTTTGGATATTTTCATAAGTGAATATTTCGTAGATTATGACGTCTATTCGCGAATCTTTACATAAACATTAACGGGTGGTGCGTAAAGACTGAATTTTCAAAAATAACTTGCGACTCACACTGTTCAAGGTAAGGACGTAGCGTAACCCAAATATATTCTAAAACAAAATCAAGGCCTTTACCACACACGGCGCAACTATTAAATAAGATATTTATAATCGGAAATAAAAAAAACAAAGGTTATTTTAAAATATGATGTCAGTTGAGTTATTTACCTTGTATATGAGGATCAAACTAATAAAGTAAATCACTGCTTATCACTGTTTACCACTTGTTAATCTTAATCACTTGGACAATGTGAATGATCACCGGGTTTCTGTCGTGTTCGTAAGTATTGTAGTGTGTTTGTCCGCGGCAGTACGCGATGTGACTGTTCGCTCGCCAGAGATCGTCTGAAGGAGTCACGCTCGCGACTGTACGCAGGGCCCGCCAGCCGGCTGACGCACGCTGATGATGACAGCGCTAATCATACTGCACCACCCGTTTTCTTGGATGGGATTAATTAGGATAATACGCAAAAAATATTTTTTAAATTAGTTAGTACCTATTTTACATCTGTGGGAGCAAATGATTGGGTAGATAATTCGCTGTGGTAACAACAGAACGGCAATACAACGATATTCAAACAAATGTCTCTACATATAGTAGAACTGAAATGAAAAAATCACTGAAATATTGAAGAGTTTTGAAATTGTTTATAAGGTTGGTGTTTGGCTGAAACAAATAATTTGAATGTTGGATTCACAAAACTTAGAAAAAAGTGAAATGACAAACAAATAAACTTCACTCATCTGACAAGACAAAATGTTGTACAAAATAAAGTAAATAAAATTGAAATAAAATCATTAAAAAATCATAAGTATACAGAAAATGTCTTCGACATTTATATAGCTTGCTAACGAAATCTTTAGCTTAATCAAAATGATAAACATACTATCGTACGTGGGCATGAACATGCAGTCTGAAGTTTGTTTATGGTGCCTGCTGGGGCTCGTGCGAACCATCTTCGACGCCACGCTCTTCAAAGTGAACGCCAATCTAAAGCAGGTGCCGTGCCGCCGACGACAGATTTATTAAATAATCCTATTAGAATATAATTAAGTAGAGGCAGAGCCGCCTACTGTTGACACACATCTGTGTTGCAGGAGTAGATGAGTCTATGTTGTGAGATTATCTTTTTACTTTATAACTGGCTATTACTTATACCTACTCGTATTCGTTTATGAATATGAACATAAAGGAAGGTAAGTACCTATTTGAACAAAAACAGTGAATCTTTGTTTAGCGGGATATCTTCTCATGTTCAGGTATCATTTTCATAGCACAATGAGAGATTAATAAGTTATCAGATTATGATATATTGATTTAATAAATCTATCATCATCTCAAAATATAAGTATTTTCTTTTAACTTTGGAGTAATGGATAATCATTTCTTGATAAGTTATAAGAGCTTTGTAGCGCAAGCAAAAACATGATGCAAAGGCAAAAATCATCTCTTAGTGATTAAAAAGTAATGCTCTTTCAATGGATTTATCTGTTACAATCATCTCAGAATAAATTACGGAACCGATATTGATAAACCAAATGGTAGGAAATCATATATTATATATCTCTGTTGTGGATCTCGGTTGTTGAATATAGAACAAAGTAAAAATAATTATGTTGTTGCACAAATTGTGCGTGAGAGTTCGAGGGAATACAGTGACTCATCAAAGAGACATAAACCTTCTCTGATTTAGGGAGATAAGTGTAATTTGCTTTCGATGTCGTTAGGAAAGACAGTGAGATGCGAGCATATTAGGAAGAGGGTTAAACAGGGACCTATACATTTTTTCCCCAAAGGTCATACGTGAATAGAAGGTTTTATTGATACTCCTGAAATTGAAGAAAACATCGTACGGATGGCGACTGATAATTATGATGAAATCCTTATGATAATCATGTGTAGACGGCGAATTTGAAGTTAAAGTAAACACATCGCTTTAAAGTTGTAATATTTTTCCTCAAGTGACTGAACGACATTGCTTAGGCTGTTAATTAATCATCAGCATTTAACACGTAAGTACCTACCCTATAATTACGTAATCGTTTACCCACAGGATGTCACATTTACTCAATCGACAAACAGCGGATGAGTATTGTCGATGTTTTAATTGAATACGAATTTTCATAGTACCTAACTATGAAAATTCTTGACGTAGAGTTTAATTTCAAAGCGCAATAATAATTATATGTTTTAAGGAAAACAATTAAGTAATATAATTATAATAACAGCCTGTCCCACTGCAGGGCAAAGATCTCTTCTCATGCGAGAAGTTATTATCGAACCAATATTAAAAATAATTTGGCAAAAGTTTATATAATATTATTTATAGAAGTGAGTTGCTATCCCATCGCCAGTCGATGAATAGCCCTTTCTCTGTCAGTTTTGAAGACCTGTGTGAGATGATAAGCAGATGATAGATTTCCATATAGGCCCCTCAGAGACCAGGAAGTATATTATTTGATGGAGTAACGTTTACTTATAGGTAAACCATTGTGTATCTGTGGGATTTGAAGACCGACATACGGTCTTCAAAACCCATAGATACACAATGGTTTACAAACTCATAAATCCCAAGAGCTACGGAATTATTACAAATTTTTAGGGTTCCATACCCAAAGGGTAAAACGGGACCCTATTACTAAGGCTCCGCTGTCTGTCTGTCTGTCCGTCTGTCACCAGGCTGTATCTCATGAACCGTGATAGTCAGACAGTTGAAATTTTCACAGATGATGTATTTCTGCTGCCGCTATAACAACAAATACTAAAAAACAGAATAAAACAAATATTTAAGGGGGCTCCCATACAACAAATGTGATTTTTTTGCCGTTTTTATAGATAGATAATGGTACGGAACCCTTCGTGCGCGAGTCCGACTCGTACTTGGCCGGTTTTTGATACATATACCTTTCAACTCCCCAACCTACATGCTTTGCGGTCGTTAAAGTCAAATTCAAATTTCAAATAATTTATTTTCTAGTATATTCTATAGTAATTTATATACAAACAATAGGATCTTATAATTTAGACATGATTAAAGAACTATGTGACACTAGTTTGTGAGAGACTGGTGGTGGTAGCACTAGGAATACCTGTATGGCAGATCACCAGAAAGTAGGTAAAATACGGCCGATATAACTTGGCAGTTCCGAATTTCACGCAGAGGGCTGCGTAGTAACATGTTTTAGGAACCAAATGTGACATGAGGCGAGTGTAAGTGAGAGAACATGCGCGAAAGTTCGTAAAGCCTATGACCAGACCTGCCAAGTTATATCGGCCGTATCCTACTTTGTCCAAGCTTATTGTGAACACGGATATTAACGAATATAATTTCAAAATTCTTTTTTCTCGTTGTTAGGTGTGGCAGATGAACATGCCCGCCGAACTGTCGAAACCGGTGCAACGCGCGCTGCGCACTATGGTGTCTGGCGTCATGCTGGTGCAGTGCTTCACTGTCTACGTGTACCTCGCTACTTACATAGTCCTTCTCTATCCTGTGTTCCTGGTACGTCATCATCCTCATGCTCCGGCCTAAGGGTGCAACTAGACTGCAGTCGATCGATGCTATACCAAGACGATAATATTTTAAGACATAGGTAATATGAATATAGCCAATGATACCCAATGATGAATAGTACTTGGTGATGTATTTTACGGGCGATGGTTGGCGGCGATTGACCACAATCTGGTTGCACCATTACCTATCCCCATTTATTTGGGGTCCACGCAGCATGTCATTTACCTACTTTAATACATTTCAAGCAGTCATCAGACTCAGTATTCACTCTGTAGCCATTTGTCTTTCACACACACAATCTATCCATAGTTAAACCCGCAAATAAAAGTATTGTTTTGGCAAAGACATGGAAACTAGAATAACAGTCACTACGTCGTGGACTCCTGGACTGGACCGTCGTGGACTGGTTTATATATTAATCATCATTATTTGAAAAAAGTATAATTAAAAAATGATTAATTTTAATCCTATTTCAAATTTTTGTTTGAGAGCATTGAACTGTCTGTATTCTATCTAATTCTTCATAAACTAGGTATCCAATTCAATGCTATTGCATTCATTGATTCAGATATCAGCCATAGGAAGAGTTCAGCTACATTACAATGATCCACCGAGTATATAATTATTATTATTGCATTGGTGCAATACTATAAATCTATGATTCATCGTCTGCAGACAGGGGTTTCATATGTTTACCCATTTATAGAAAGTAAAGTAATGGAAAGAAACCTCACAGCTTCACGAACAGTTATGATATTTCCTTAGATACTTTGGTCAGTCTTGCAACTTACTGAAACAATCTTAACCAAAGCTTTGGTCTACACATCACATTCCACACCTAGGTACTGGAAAACAATAAAAAGTCATATTCTCATAAATAAAAATAACATAAAATTACGCATGTAATCACCGAAGGGTTAGGCAGAGGTTTACCTATAGTAAAACCCACATTTCGTCAGTTATGTTTAAGTTCCATGTAACAGGGGGCGAGTCTATTGCCATCAACCGGGCACAAATCCACACCAAGGCTTTTGATAAACGTTGCACGTTGCGTCCATATATGGTATCACTGGCAGCTTGCTTTGGGTGATTTGAGAAAACTATGGAAGTCGTTAGAGGAGGCACAGTGAACTTAGTGACATTCTGTAACTGCTACTAATAAAAATACTCATAACGCAATTTTTCAGTAGTTAAAATGTAATTAGTTGATTACAAAGTACTCCTAATCAAAAAAGTTCCGGACTACAAGGGCTATAGTCCGACAAATTCGAATATCTGAGACCGCCTAAACGACCGCAAAACGTTTGTCAGATTAGTGCGGGTCTACTGTACCCATTGTTATTATAAAATAGCCGTAAACTCCATTGGACTGAAATGGTAGTAAGAAGTTCATAGTTGAATAACGTTTTTGTTGCAGGAGGAACGGCCTGGGTTGGTGTTACCGTGGCTCCTGTTGGCTGCTGTTAGGAAACTGCTGTGTGAGCTGACGAGCCTAGCCCTCGGCCTCGGCACGTGCTTGCTGCTTGGCCCCGCCAGGGCGCCCTGCATCAAGTTCGTCGTAGTCAAGTTTGCGTTAATCATGCCTGCTTTCTACATATGGATGCTAGTTTTCAGGTGATTTCAATTCTCTTTTGAAATTGGATTAGTCGAGTTATTTTCATATTTGGAATATCTTAATAATTCAAATTCAAACATTTAAAAAGAAATTTAAAGTTATAATATTTTCTGAACTTTTATAGGCCGACCGCTTAACTGACTCCGTTCCTGAAGTAGCGGCGCGGTGCGGGAGGGATGATGTCATCATGACATCATCCCTCCGAGAGCTCAGTGATTCGTCAACTTGTGACAACTGTCACCCCTCCCGCACCGCGCAGCCACTTCAGGAACGGACTCGGCTAAGCGGTCGGCTTATAGCAATACATACAAAAGGATATTATGGACTCATTAATTAACTACTCAAGGTTTGCCTGACAGTTACTATCACGCTCTTAAAATGGCGACGGCATTCAAAACGTTTCCGGCTGTCCTGCACCCCAACGACAATGACTATGGACTGGAGCTAGCTGTCCGAAGGAGGCGCACCAAGTCTCTGCTAGGTGAAGAGCAGCTCCGCAAAAAACTGGTCGCAAACTTGTAAATATAATGATATCTTACAGTAGTAATATAACATCACGCCTGTTTTCCCTGAAGCGTTAGGTAGAGGTATACCTTTAACACACACACACTTACCGTAGTACTTATTTAACACTATACCATCGGTACTTTAATCCAAAATATTGCACTGGTAGTTCAACAGGGGGTCGTGGATCAATAATAACACACAGCACAGGTCGATCGAAGGTTAAGCTACGCTTGAATGAAATCAATATACCTTTCTTTACAGTTACGGAGAAAGGACTAGTGTTGCTGATAAAACATATTTGCGCCCGGTTTTACAAACTTCATCGAGAATAGTAATATCTTGTGATGGAAGCTTTGAAGGAGAAGGACCAGAGTCTGAGGCAGATGCTATGAAACCGTCAACGGCAGGATTGTCGGATATTGGTGCTTACGCATACGAAGATTGGTTCGGAAGCGAAGTTATGATACCTCGTGATACTGACCGCATTTTAGAACAAATTGTTTTGATGTTGTTACGAATAGGTGCTTATTTGAAAAAGGAAGGGAAAGAATCTATTACTGCTTCTCAGATATTAAACTCAGCAATACCTGTGTCGAGACCTCAGCAGCACAATATTGATTGCGCTGCAATTAATGGAGACGACACTGAGACGCCTCCATACATAGGTAGCAGCAAAGGAAATATAGCTTCGTACCTACGTGAATATCCACAAATATTTATGAAGAAACAAGGTAACGGCCTTTCTCAGACTGAACTTACATATGCGGCTTTAAAAACTGGTCAGAGTCATATTGAAACTGATGAAGCTACCACAAGTAAAAATAAAGTAAAACAGAACTCGCCTAGTAGTACATCTTGCGAAGAAATCTCATTAGTTGGGGTTGAAAAAGTACCCAGCAAGAAGAAAATTACAGTATCAGATAGTAACACTACATCGGAAGACAAAACTGTTGCATATCTTACTGTAACATTGCCTCTGGAATTGCCGACAAAACGAACGACTAAAGCAGAAGAAAAAAAAATTAAATCGAAAGTGAAAAAGCAACGTGCTTCAGAGTCTGAAATGTATGCCAGTGAAGTTATTAACAAAGTACTGGATGATTTACAAGAGAGTAATAACACTGCAAGCCATTCCAAGAAAACATCTGCAGAAAGTAAACATTCAAATAATAACAAAAATACAGAAACAATGGAAAATGATAATTTAAAAAAAAATACACATTTTGGACTTCCGGATGCAGGAAACAGTAAAAAATATACAGAAAATCAAACACCGAAGGAAAACAGCAATGACGAGTTTATTTTTGGCAGAACCGAGACTGTGGATGAATCTTTGATACAAATTAAACGATTGAATACTGATATCAGTAAGAAAGCGTCAGATATAACAATTTTAAATGAAACTGGTAAGGAAGTATCTGCGCTCAGTCAAATTTTAGATGTTGAAAACAATGAACAATTTATCCCTAGTGGAATAGAGAGTGTATTTAAATCGAACGAAAATAAAATATCAATTAAAGCCTCAGATGAAACATTATTAATAGAAAATAACAACCGGGAATCTACGCATAGTATAATTTTCAATGTAGGAAACAATGAAAAGTTCTCTTTTGATAGCAAAATTTCGAAAGCAGGTACTAGCAATGAAATACCGAAAGTTGACAACAATACAGATTTCTCATATACTCAGATATCGAATGATATTAAAATAAAAGAACTTACAGGTGTTAAAATTTCAAAAGAAGATAGCAACTCGAATTTAAATAATATTAAGAAAGAAATTAGTAGCGATCTTTTAAATTTAATTAATACTAAAGAGGCTTCACAAAAAAATAGAGAAAAGACAGAATTAAATGAAAGTCTAATCTCTAAAAACGTCAAAAACAAAGAAATACCACTTCGTATACTATCAAATGATGATAACATTACAGACTCTCTGGATGTAAAAATTTCAAATAAAGACTCTTCAGATAATAAAATCTCGCGTGAGGTCAAAAATAAAGGGTCTATAGATGATAATATACCAAACAAAGAGAAAATTAAAGTACGTACTGTCGAGTGCCACTGCAGAAAACATATGTAACAAATGAAAAGGAAAAATATGAAGCAAACTTACACCGGACATTTTATCAAACAAACCTTTATGGGAGTAGGGTATAACTAAACAAACGAGACAGCATGAAAACAACCACGTTAAATTGTATGTATTTATTACGTTACGTATGTATTCATAAATAAAACGATAAAAGGTGCCCATGACTTAGGCGTCTGCCATATCCTGATTTTCACATGAGTTTTGAATTTCTGGTTGACACATACTATTGTGTACAGCTGCCACTGGATCTAAATACATTACCCGGTAATTAAATTCATTAGGATCAATTAAATTGAATTGATACATTGGTAATCTGTTTGTTATTACCCATGCCATTTGTGGTACTTCATGATCCATTCGTAAATCATTGGGAAAGATCATTGTATTATTGTTTTGAGCGACAACTACTAGATTCCGGTTTGTGTATGGTTTACGTGTGTCCCAACATCCGATACTGTCTCGCGAAATGAGGTTAAAGAACATAACACCGTTGCGGTCGACGGCTGCGGCGGAGACCTGTCCGTCCGCGCCGCGACTGTCGCCGAGGAGCATGAACTCGCCCACGGAGTCGCTCACGCGCGTCGGCTCGCGGATTACAGAAGTACTCACTACGAACTCCAGCGAACTTGACATGGAGTGATAGTACAGTGGTCGATCGCCTTGGTGATACTTGCCTAAGGACATGCCGAACAGACCGTCAGACCACTGATAATTCAGTCCATGTAAAGTGTAGTTTGATAACAATGGCTCGGGGTAGAAGCTGTAGTGACTGAATCGCCAAAAAGCGGCGTCTTCATGTCTAAAGACTATTAGACCGAAACGCCAGGCATCTGCGATATACACGTGCAGGTCTCTGCACCGCACGTCCCTAGAGTCCACCACGAGGTTAGTGATCAGTGAATTCTGAAGAACAAACTCGCTCGGGATTGGATAACGCCCCAATACTGTATCAGTACTGAGATTTATTGCAAACAATGTTGGTGGGCAAAGTTGACGGGGCGTTTCAAAGGCTTCCACTTGACCGGAGTCGAGCACCCACATAACGCCGCAGTGGTCTATGCTCATGCGGAATACTGAAGTGAAGCCAGTGCAGTTATCTGTTGAAAAAAAAAGTAAATTATACTCTTTTTGAAGTGAAAACTTCTTTAGGCGCGTTGAGCGATTTTTGGTAGGGGATAAACTTATGGATTCACATCACCGATATGCTAGCGCCGTCGTGCTGTAAAAGCCCCGCCTATAGAAGCGCATCTAGGCAGCAATGACGAATGAGCGACGGGACGCCCGCGCCGTGAGCGTTGACCAATGAGCGGACTGCAGTGCCTCCCCATCTCACCGCGCACATACCTAAGACGCAGTACAGAGGTCGCGGTTAAACTATAGCAGTAAGTTTTTTATTTTTGCATTCGGTAGTATTCAGTAATATTCGGAATTATCCGCCAAGAGAGTTCGACTATTAATCGATAGTTTACCATATTATATTAGGATTTTGTTCTGGGCTTGCGCAGCCCATGATATTTTGATTAATAATTAATTCAGTTAATTGATTCAGGCGTGACTTTGTGGAAATCCATCATAGATATCCGGAGATATGCCTTCTATCTATATTTGTTCGAGTTCAAGTGTCGCCACCTTTTCCCCACTCCCGAAACTCACACAAAAGCAAAATAAATAGATACGCACGCAACTAAATATTATATGCGTAACACATTTGTTTTTATTTAATGTACACATGCTCAAAAGGGGCGGGCATTAGAAAATATAGATACAGCGACTGTACGCACACAAGCAACTCTAGCCTCAACTAGGGATGAGGGGTTGATATATATATT
This sequence comes from Lithophane ornitopus, assembly GCA_948473465.1. NCBI lineage: Eukaryota > Metazoa > Arthropoda > Insecta > Lepidoptera > Noctuidae > Lithophane > Lithophane ornitopus. Next base: position 9,519,424 of record OX419622.1, on the reverse strand, counting down.
TGGTCGATAAAAATATCGATGAAAACAGGATATCTATGATGAAAACCGACTGCAACAAAGAGAAGTATTTTTGGGCGTATTTTGAAGTAATTAAAACCAACGTAATTAAAATCTAATTTAATCATTCAAAAGTCATTTAAAACTGAAATAAAATACATAAAAATAACACCTCAACAAAAAAAAAACGGCTGAAATAACTAGATCGAAGTGTAAAATATGTTTTTTCAAAAATTTTATCCGTGTTATTTACGAATAAAACAAGTGTTAGGCTTCTATAAATTTCTCTCCTCATAAAATATCCATTCCGGGGGCCTTATATGAAAATCGATTCTTAAGGAGTAAACAAACTCCAATAATAATATTTTATACTAGCTGTGCCCCGCAGTTTCACCCGCGTAGGTCAATCACGATCCCGTCGGAATATAGGGATACAACGTATCCTATGTCCTATTCCAGGTCATGGTCTACTCGAGTGCCCATCCTCTCCTCTCTAGAGTAGGGAAATTCAAGGCGGCGCGGCGGCGGCGCCCGGCGTCGAACGGTTCGCGTATTGCATTTTTATACTAGTGATAACTTCAAAATTAAATGACCAATTCGAATGAATTAAAAAGTATTCTACTGATACATAAATACCCTTGATGTTAAAACTATTTATTTTAATAAGAGTTAATATTATGTTGCTAAAACTCCTTCAGAAATAAAGCATTAATTTATCTTAAACCGTAAACCGTAATTTCGAAGAAATTTGATTAGCATAAAAAAGGTCATAGTGAGTCAATCTTAAAAGATAGACGTGCTGTCGCGGACTTTTTTTGAGAACTTTTAAAGAGGATCAATTCCATCATAAATGATATTTGCGTAACTTAAACTTTTTACGTAGCGCACGCAACGGAAGCTCTGAAAGAGGAATAATTTATTCCCGTTTTTGCAACTTTTTCATGTATGCTCCGCTCCTATTGGTCGTAGTGTAGCGTGATGTTATATAGCCTAATACCTTCCTCGTTAAATGGACTATCCAACACAAAAATTTTTCAATGCCAACCAGTAGTTCCTGAGATTAGCGCGTTCAAACAAACAAACAAACTCTTCAGCTTTATAATATAAAATTAATTAATATAGATTAATAAGCAAATGTTAGTATAATTATATAAATCCGAAAGAACAACTAACAATTATTGATATCCATATCTCAGCGCTGGGTACATATTTGAACATCGAAACTTAAAATACCTGCGGGTAAAATTTCACTGTTCAAAACATCGAAAACTTAAATATCGAATGACCTTATAACCGAAAATTAAAATAACGTATTTGACATATTTTTAGATCATCAAAGTATCATGTGTCATAGGTATTATTTTACCGAACTATACATATTTCGCCGATTTACAAAATAACTTTTTGCTATTGGCCGAAGCCTCTTTTGAACATTTTTCATTTGTCAAATGATTTATTTGCCATATTTTCACCACACCGAAACAACATTTTACGGAATATTATTTGGTCACAAATATATAATCAGTACGGTAGTACTTGGTAGCATTTTCAATATAAAACTAAAATAGTGTCATAAAATAATTATGTTGTGCTACAAAATTTAGACAGAAACGAATCGCTGCAAAACCGACTTCACGCAGTCTTGTCTGCCCCTAGAGTGTAATTTAAACCCGCGTAGGCGCGCAGGGGTGGGGCGACACGCGAGCTGAGGAGCTGGTGGTTTGAAGGCCCGCCGCCGCGGCTGAGGCCGAAGCTGCGGTGGTGAGCGTTAAAACCATCTGCGACGATAAGCTCGCGTGGGGCCGCCCAAACCCCGCAGCGCCGGAGCCGTGACAGAAACAATGCTTGCTGCATGCTACATGCCTGCTTGCACGCTGCATGCCTGCTTGCATGCTGCATGCTTTAAGCAAGCATCCTTTTTTGCATGCTTCTTACTGGATTTTTTTCACCATTCTATAAATATAATGAACTTAAGTGTATTAAATGTTGACATTTTGAACTTATATATAATGACTTTCGACATTTTTAATCGGTCGATATTTTAATCGTTCGGCATTTTAATTTTAGACATTTTAATGTAGGTATAACAATTTTCGATATTGCGATACAATCGATATTTAAATTTTCGATGTTTTGAACAGTGACATTTTACCCGTAGGTATTTTAATGTTCGACTTTCAAATATATTATGTACCACTTAGCGCTAGACACCACTAATGCATCGTTTTGAAATGTCACAATTAAAGATTTATAAAATCCTTAAATATTATAATGAATGCTTTGATTTTTTACTTATCGGTGGTGGACGGAACAATTCGGCATTTTGTAAAATATGAAATGACAGTGAGACGATTCGATGGAAACAGAATACACGGTGCACACCGTCGTCAGGCGCATATACACCCAGGTTGGCCAAGGTCAGGCGACATGTACCACGCCTCCAAGCCATATCCCTCGATATCCGTGAAATCCATTTTAAAATACAATATTTAGTAACCTATTCCGCTGAACTATTCTTCAAGAGTAATACCAAAACCCTGTAAGAAATTGACACTTGTTTCACCTCGCAACGAGGCATCCTCAGGATGACGATTGACGAGTCGCAAAACTAGAACACGACGTGTCGTCAGAACACAACAAGCGCTGGACGCAGAGCGAGTCAAATCGCCCGGTACCCCCACTAATATATATCTACGTCTATTGTATTTAATTATTAAACTCTATGAAAATGTTTACGTATTTATTTATACAACGTTATTTTTTCTTTATGCTAAACCCGAAAAGGGGTCATTGTACTCATCATTTTGAACAACTTTTACTATGGGACCAACATTGAAATCGCGAAAAAAAAATCAGCTGTTCCCTACATTTGTGTTCACTTAAATCGACAAAATGTATGGAACAGCAGATTTTCTTTTCGCGATTTCAATGTTGGTTCCATAGTAAAAGTTGTTCAAAATGATGAGTACAATGACCCCTTTTCGGGTTTAGCATTAAAAAAAAAATTACGTTGTATACTAAACATTTTCTAACTATAACTATATGTAACTATAACTATAACTAAAACTTTATGTAATTATTGCTCGGATTGCCAATAGACGTGAAAACTGAAAACCAGACTAATGTCAATAATTACAATTTTAATTTTTTTTTTGTTATTCACAATATAATTAATTTATACATATATAAAAAAACAGTTATTTCAAAGTTTAAAGTTTTCACTTCTGTCGGCAGTCCCGATGACTTTCTATTTTTTTTTTGATAATAAGAAAGTACCTCGATGAGTTATAAGCATACCTTTTTTTTTGGTGGTAATTTATCTAATAACTTCCGGAGCGGGAGGGCGTGTCATACTCTTACTGGCTAAAACCCACCCATGTTCAGTTGCCTGTAAGTTGCCATACGCCACAGTATCCCTTTCGGACTTTCCCTTGACGCCGGCAGGCATCGGCCGTAGCGGACCCCGTTTGTTGTGCTGAACTGCTGACATCTCTTTGAGGCATACCTGCATTATGCCAGTCCCAGTTAGGGAAAGGTTCTAAGGGCGGTGATTCTGTCGGCGCACCGATGGGTACAGACGATAGCGTAGCTGGTGTCCCTGTCTTCCATCGAGGCGTGCTGATAAACACGCGGTCTTTCCAGCGCTCCACTCCAAGAGGTATTACGTTTGTTGCGTTGAATTGCCTGAAGAAGAATAAAATTATAATAACACTCCTTTTCACTTTAGAAATCGCAATACCTCACAAATATTACCCATTGTTGATAGCTTCCTGACGATCTTGGGGCGTGGGATATGCGTATTCGATCTGTTTCCATCTGTATAAAGTGCCTAGCGGTTTCCTGCTAGCAATTTGTATATATCCAAAGCTCGTCGTCACGATGCTCGTAAATATTACAGATAAGATTATCTGGAAGACAAGTAGATAAACTTACAAGTTAAATACCAATAATTCGCAGGTAAACATTATCCTATCCACTGTAACACGCGATGCAGCACCATTCATGTGTAAAGATTATTATCTGTTATTACGTTCATATATAGTTTCACACATTATTATGTGCTACCACCTCATACATCGCAAGTAGGTATAATATTTTTCGTAGATAAGTAGTCTGCGCTAGAAATACTTTGTGAAGTATGTTTCATGATAAATGAATGTAAAGTTTAATGAAAGTACCTATATTAACAGAGGCAGAGGCTACGGAGACAATCATTTTCTTGTAAAGTATGTGCAAAAAAGATAGAAAGCTACGAGATGTATTGAGTTCTGAATGATAATCATCAACGTTAAATAATATTTATTTTAAGACTAATTTATATGTATGTGTTATAAACATAACGGATACAACGGTCAGGTTGGCATTCAATGAAGTTTTTAGGTTGCCAGAACTATCGCCAAAATCTTGATAGGTATGTATTTTTCATGTATATTTTCTGCGAGTATGTAGGTTCCCAACAGACAGACGTCCTCGTCCTGCTAGAGAAGTGTCTCACCTATGATCGCAAACCCCCAAAGGAGCAATGCAATTAGTATTTTGTTATGAAACATCCCAGTTTCTGCATCTACTTTACATAATCTGTATAAATACTTAAGTAGGTACCTCACATAAACAGTACGTCTACCTATTTTATGAGCCTGTTTTATATAACACAGGGGTCAAACGCCTAAAATCCTCATCGACCTATTTGATATTCAGCTATATTATGAATGTCTGATTGTTCGAACAGGATTATCACTTAGATATTTAATCACTCCAAACACTACACATGTGCAACATATTTTGTAATAGACTTCTGCGACAACCCGTTACGTGCATTACTACACTGACATCCGCATCCGCATCTGCTTGAATTGCTACTTAGCCCTCTTCCTCTCTCTTGTTTTGTTGTGCCCGACGGGATCCGTATTGATATTTTCTTGGTATAACATCTTTGTAACACATATGGAATGCAATAAAGAATTGAGTATCCTATTAAGGTTCCTATTCTAGGTTTATTTAAGCCTAAGGGTCAGTTCACACCGTCACGTGAAGCGACGCGACGCTGCGTGCATTTTTAACAATTATGGAACTTATTTTCTTCACGAAAAGGTATAATTTCAGTGCGAGGGTTGACACGTGTCAAAGTGCGCTGAGATGCGCAGTTCGTGTACCTTATTGTGTAAGTAGTAAATAAATTCGATATTGTATCGGATCATAAAAAAGTGCGCGTCGCGTCGCGTCTCGGTGTAAACTGGCCCTAAAATGTAACACCCAGTCAACAACCCTACTGGATTGCTTAATGAAGTGTGACCGTCGGCGCCGAGGACAACGGCTTAACTAACCAGTTTGTATCAAAATATGCTCGTTATTTATCGCGTAAGTTATGAAGTCCGAGGATATTAGCTTTTTCATTGTTGTTACCAGAGGATTTAATACCTAACATCATTTTAACATTAAATCCGGTGTACTTTAAAATCAACTTTACATAAAAGATTCTTTTTTTTACCATCAGTAAGGTACTTTGGATAAACCTTGGCAAAATCGACGTGAATCATAAACACGCAATTTCGAAAAATATTCGAAACCTAACTTTCATAGTCCATATCGCTACATAAATAAAGGTAAGAATCGTTTACATAACATCCAAAATTAAGTATGTATAAAAACTTACCCTTTCCATATTAAAGTTTTCACTAAATCACAAATGCATAATTATCTGCTATAAGCACGTCCGTTCCGTCGGTTGCTTAGAACTATTATGTATACCAGCGAAGACTAAATACGAATTAAAGAAGTTATTACATAAACAGTTTTGACGTGAGCAACCAGTTCATAGTCTGTTATTACCTACTCGAAACTATCTTCAAGGAGTGGTCGTGCCTGACTGGTGTAATACCTAACGCTCCCAACTGGTCTAGATTACAGAGAAGGGAATGTTTTTACGTTCATGATAAAACTGAATAACTGGTTTGAGTAACTCTGTAAATTATTGTGTTTAATGCAAGTGTGAGTTGTATCGTGGAAGACATTAAGTTATATCTGTCTGTAACAAATCTCAGGAATTCCCCGAAACGGATCATGTTTAATTCGAATTTAATAACAGATTTGCCTGTAGGAATTTGACAACAGACGTAGAGTTTATCTACAGTCGCTGTGTGGTATACAGCTTTAGAATATCTTATTTTACACTGGCTGTTTGTCCAGCGTAAGCAGCCCCCATTTATACGGTGCATTAAGTTTCTGGAGCGTTCGAGAGCAATAATCGGATGTAATAAACACGTTCAATTATTGCGTGTGATTTCCTACAATAATTGAACGTAAGTTATGCCATTCAATACTTGCATGTGACTTTTGTTTACACCAAGGCGATTATTGCATTCAAGTTTAGCCTCGTCCAAACACAGAGTTGCACGTCCTTGTATAACTTTATGATGCATTGATTCAAGCATTGCCCGCTTTTGCGCTGGCTAATGTTTCATTCAATTTTATTGAACGTCTTCTCCAGTTTTTTTTTAAACACGATTAACTCAACCCTCACTTACCGCACTGATGGTTGAATAAATAGTGAATGATATGCGATTTTATTGTACGTGCTGTTTTCACCAATACCAGTTTTGAACGGTGTTAAAATTGCCCGTATCGACAATTTTACGTGTTGTTTAGACGGTGCCAGTCAATTTGTTGCTTCAATTTAATGGTATACAACAGCAATAAAATTGCACCATGTAAATGGGGCTTTAGTCGGTAGTAGGTGGGCGTAGACGTTTCGTAGCAGATTCGTAGACGCGTCGTGGCAGCTTCGAAGACGCATCGTAGCAGCTTCGAATACGCGTCGGTAACGCATCATAAAACTTTAGTGGTAGCTTCGTAGACATTTTGTAGATACATCGTAGACGCACTTCGTGGATGCTTCGTACAAGTTTCTTAGAGTCCTATATTCTGTGGTAGTGACACACATTGCGGAAACGCTATCATTCTTCGGTAAGACTGCACAACCATTTATACACTGGATTCCAACGACACAAAGGTACCACGAAAATAAAAAAATAGAAACTATATAATATAAACTAAAACTAATACAGGCGGGAGGGAAGATGCATTCGATTAACTGAATGTGACTATTTATGCTTATTGTGTAGTTTTAGTAATAGTGTAGTCAACACATAAAAAATACCTAAATGTTAAAATATTATGCTAAAATAAATAAAAAAGTAATATCAACAGACAAGTTTATAATGTAAAAAGCTATAAGTAAATAGGTACTTCGGTATATCCAGTGACTTAGAAAAAATATTATACAATAAGTGAACATTGTTTATAACAGAGCAACTGGAGGCAAATAATAAAATGAGTAAGGTATCAGCGCCGCAGGAAAATGTAAAGTAACTGTTACCACAAGGATGGTTGCAATCTAAATATGTGCAGGCGTTTATATTGATGATGTAGTTTTTGCGAAAAGTGCTTAAATATTTATTACTAGGTAAATAACATTATTTTCGAGGTACATTTTTATGGCTGCAATCCTCTGTGTATGACATCGGCGGCGGGCGGTATGTCCGAGTCCGGGTCACAGACAGATCCCCGCACTGCCTCCGCGGTGTCGGTGTACAGAATGCGGTAGTTGTAGTCATCCAGGTCCAGCGGACCGGCTTGGAACATCGGCAACCGATTAGAAATAACCCATAAACTTTGCCTCGCTTCTTGATCAATTTTGATGTCATTCGGGAACACTAAAGTCTCTGAATTCAAAGCGACTATTCCGTTGTTTTTTTTTTCATAGAGTTTTCCTGAGTCCCAGCATCCAATGCTGTCCCGAGTTACTAAACCATAAAACATTACTCCTCGTCTATCAATAGCAGAAGCAGAAGATTGACCAGTCAATCCTCTACTTTCACCGGCTATATTGAACTCCATAGAACTATTGTCAACGCGGGATGGCTCTCGTAACACCGCTGTTGAGACGTAGAATTCTCTGTAACTGGACATGGGGTGGAAAAACAATATGCGTTCCTCATACGGATTAACAGGCGTTAGGGCTAAACCAAAAATGCCGTCTGTCCATTGGAAATTAAGTCCATGAAGAGTGAAGTTTGATGCTAGTGGATCCGGGAAAAAATAGGGACTCGTGAATCTCCAAAACCTTACATCACTTTGTCTAAAAACTAGGAGGCCGAATCGCCAAGTGTCTGCTATGTAGACATGAAGATCAGAACAATCCGTCGTCCTTGTGTCGATGATGAGATTTGCGAATAATGAGTCTTCCAACACATATTGTTTTGGTATCGTATAACGCGCGATCACTTTATCCGTTTGGAGATCAAACACCACTATACTAGGTGGGCATAACTGTTTCGGATTATCTTGCGAGTCTATCTGTCCGGAATCTAATACCCAAAGGCGACCGCAGGGGTCGGCTTGCACTCGAAACACTGAAGTTAGTCCTGTACAGTTCTTCATGTCACCTGAAAGATATGAAAATGAAAATAAATTGATAAATAAAGATCTTTTTTTTATTTATAAGAATGTAAAAGGTGGATGCGCTAGGGTAGCCCGCGAAATTCAAATTTTCTTACGTTTTTTGCAATTTGCAGGTCAGTATCAGGTTGTATGTTGATCTAAATATTATTAGTGGCCGTAACAAATATGGATTTATAGAATTATAAACATTAGAATCAGCAATACAACTCTCTAAATTCATGTAAGTGCATTGACTGATGATTTCATGAAGTTTTCATTCATTGCACTTCCATGAACTTAGATCAACATACAGCCTGACCTGCAAATTGCAAAAAACGTAAGAAAATTCGAAATTTCGTGGGCCACCCTAGCGTTTCAACCTTAAGTTTGTGTCATTATTATTGACTCTTATCGATTCACAAAAAGTAACTCACCAAAAGCTCTATGAAAGCTCCAGTCGGGGTATGGCTTGAGTGGTGGCGAGACTGGTCCCCCTTGTCGCGAGACCGTGGCTAGCGTGGCCGGCACGCCGCGTCGCCACGCCGGCACCGTCACCCACACGCGAGAGCCCCACACCTCCAACCCCAGGGGAAGCACGTTAGCAGGTACGAATTTCCTGAAATGACGAATTATAGGGATCGTACAAAACTTAAATTGTTAAGCAAATCACCCTTCATAATTTTGCCATGCTATAGCTATAGGATGAAATTGAATTCATGGGCATCTTCTTAAGGGGTCATTGTACTCATTATTATGAACAACTTTCACTCTGGGACCAAAACTGAAATAACGAAAAAAAAATCTTCTGCATAACTCGCCAAAATGTAGGCAACAGCTGTTTTTTTTTTCGCGATTACTTTACATACTTTCAGTTGGTATTTTTATTCGTTAAACGAATGAGTGCAATGTTTAAAAACAAGTCATTCCTGATTTTTTTATTAATCATAGTCTGGCCAATATATTATTAGCCAACCCACATTTTTTAACATTCTAAAGATATGAAATACTTTTCATCCATTAATAAAAAGATGGGTGAAGGCCGCTATATCTGCAGATAACCTATGCAATGTGGAATTAAGGAGCGTACTGGAGGATGCGATCCGTGAGTACCGGTTCACATCACCTGACCTTAGACCACGGCTACCACGTTTGCCTATGAATAAAAAAGACAAAGCAGTGTTGTGTGCCCTGGATGCGCTGTTACCAAATTGTATTGAAAGCAGTGCAGACCATTGCGATACACACTCAATCTTGTATTGGACGGCTGTTGCGGCTTGTCTTAATATAGCTTGTGTCAAATTTCCAAACACTGACCGATTTGCACGAGCGAAACCCGCAGCACCAGCCTGGCAGTGCAGGATTGAGTGCCGTATTAATGAGACCAGGGAGTCCCCTGAAGCAAATGAGCTTACCGATGAGTACACCGAGAAGCTCATCTGCTTCAGGGAGGGCAATACGCGCCCAAGGGTGATGCGCTTTGTGTGGCGGGCGTTCTCGGTAGGTAATTAGTATTAGTCCTGTGTGGTTCTTTCCTCAAAAGACCATTTCAGACTCTAATCTACATGGTCCTCATACGGCCTTTCTTCTCAGAGTAGTCAGATAGGAAACGCCAACCTCATCTAGCTTATTTTATTTTTTTAAATATGACGTGTAAAAGTGATTCTGATATCCTATTTACAGAATAAACAATTTCATTTCAATTTCATTTCATTTCATTTCTTCGAGTATATGTATCCCATGTCACAGAGGACATCAACTTCCTGAAGCAGAAAGTTTATGCAGGGGCAAACTGCATCCGCCGGTATAAGCGAAGATCGGTACATTCAGAACCGCATCGGAAATAATAATAATAATAATCAGCCTGTATTGTCCCACTGTAGGGCAAAGGCACCCCTTTCCTATTTCCACTCAACTCAATCCTGAGCCAATATGGACCAATCTATAAGCGTCAAGTTCGTCCCGCCATCGACGCCGCGATGCCGGTGGACGTTTTCAGGAACCCATAATATGTTGTGGTGGTATTACGTGTCCGGCCCAGTCACAGTTGATAGATCTAACTCGTGCAATAAAGAACCTGTCTGCGTGGTAGTAACTCCGATAGGATAGAATGTTTTTGTCGCGTTTATAATATTAGTATGGATTTAATTCAACTTGGTATTGATTAGGATAAATTGTTCCTTTTTCGTTGTTCATAGAATTCTTAAAACGATAAAATTAGAATTGAATACCTAAAAATTGTTTAATATTATGTCTCTATTTGTAAATCACTGTTTAATTAACATATAAATATTTGCATGACATCTACACGGCCAGTGTGTCTTTGCACTGAATTTTATATGTAATCGTTTGTACTACCATTTTTATGCAAATAAACCATTTTGATTGAGATAGTTACTCTGTAGAAAGTGCATACCGTCGATGCCTGGGCGAGGGGAACTATTTTATGCAAATAACCGATTTTGATAGGTACCCTGTAGAAAGTGCATGTCGTCGATGCCTGGGCGAGGGGAAGTCGAAGTCAACGTGCTTCCACTTGTAGAGCGTGCTGAAGGGCGGCGTGTCGGTGTCGGCCGGTATGGACTGCGCACGCATCACGCCTAGCATTGTCAGCCACAGCGTGACGCCCGCCGCACCTGCATGATCTGGAACGTTATCAAGATTCATAATATATATTATAATAGGATCCTCGTGAAAACTGAGAGAACCTCGTGAATGCTAAGAAAGAGAAACAAATCTTTCTCGAAATAGCACACAGTTCGTTCGCTCATTGACATAATATGCAATGTGAGCTCGGCTGTCATTGTGCCGTTGTCGTCAAAAGCCTCGATCAACATCTCTCGAGGTTCTCGTTAGGCGGATGTATGAAAGGCCCTGGTTCGCATGGCAGTACACCTTGATACGACTCGTATCGTCACGAGATTCGTGTCACTGGAGCCCTAACAAACCGGTAATGCCTGGGTCCTGCTCCCGACAGCAGTGGACGACAAAGCAGTTATTGAAAAAAAAAACCGAGTATTTCCTTAAATAGGTATCACAATAAACTTTTCCTCCTTTCTAAGTTTCATTTTTGTTAATCTAATCATTTGTAAATATAGAATTAAGATCGTTGTTTTGATGTATAATATAAGTAGGAAGGCTGTAGATCCGGTTAACTGTACTTTTTTTGTTTTCTTTTTGTTTTGTATAATTGAGTAGTTAAAACAATTTTTTATTTTTTTACTTTTGCATGCCGTAAGGTAGAGTGAGTTGGAACTGCTTTTACAATGTTTACATCTTATTTTGTACCCACATTCATTGCAAAATAAATGATTTCTTATTTCTGATTTCTAGGAAAGCATAATTATTAACAAAAATTGAAAGATGGATTCTTTGGATGGATTTAAGTAGGTTTTTATCTACTTTCGCTGTCACCGGTATGTCACTCATGCCAGGATTAAATGCAGACACCTATTGCAGCAGTAGTTACTATTTCGAATGTTTTTCCTTGGATTTTGATTGACCACCATAATTTGGTTAAACTTGTTAGCTAATAAAAACAACTACCTAATAATACCAACTAACTAATCATTTTAAAAGGTATGCGTCACTGTCCTCTTTTGAACCTATTTCTAACTTAGGTACCTATAAAGGACATTATTCACCGTCCATACATTTTTGGGCTATAAGTGTGAAAGTGCCGGCCAAACAAAAAAAAAGCTTAATTCCGAAAGAGTAGGTTTTTCTCTGCATTTTTTGTTATTATAAGCTATAACTTTAGTTAGATTACTATTAATTATTTTAACTAAAACATACTGAAAACAGTATTTTTCAAAATCTTATAACAGCGCAGGGAATTGCCCTACAGGTTTGCTTTAATAGTGAAAAGTGAAGAGAATAACATGTTCTAATGGAACATATCTTTTTTTTTATTTGGCCGGCACTTTCATAATTTAGCCCAAAATGAATGATGTCCTTTATCAACATATACATACCCCTAATCATTTGTGAACTCCAAAAAGTAGGAACTGCACTTCACGGTTACAGGAGTTATTCACAAGTGTGATATTAGACTGATACTTGTGTGGCAAACACATATCCGCAAACATTACAGGTGGGAGTACAATAATATGTTTAAACGTCCGATGTAATACTGCTAATTATTTCACCGTAACAATGGTACTCTGACCAAATATTTTGGTTACAAATCATAACAGTCTGTGTATGAGCTGTCGTCGTCGCGTGCCCGTTCAACGAAACAAACTTCGGTTCAAATTCAACCGTGGAGGTTTAACAATGAAGGTTCTTTTACTCTCACTACTTAGGTGCGGTCTTTTGTTCTGAACTTTCAGCAGTAAAACTACCACCAATCAGTTCACCGAAAGTGGTGACTGTACCAGCATTTTATTTAGGACACACTGGCTCGCCATTTACCTTCATTTATCATCTCAATGAAGTAATAGTAAGGTATTATGCGGTTGACCATGACCATCTCAAGATATCGAAATGTACCTAATAACAGTTAGATTGATTCATGATTAAAACCTGCGTGTAATGTCATTACTATTTATACAATATAACTATATTCGATAAATATGTTAATGTTTACTAATATAACAGACATTTCGTCTGATTTCGTCCCGTCATATTCATAATGATGGATGACCATCGGATAGAGCGATCCGTGCCTAATGATGCGCTGCGCGAGGGCAACAAGCACCGGCATGGTTCAAGTCTCTCGTCCACGCATTCTGCACACAAAAGGGATCGATCCGTAAAACATAGTTAATCGATTTCATGCGTGGCCGGTTCACTTTCTTCTTTTGTACGATTATAATTTTGGAATGTTTTTACTTCTGATAGGTTTCGAAAGAGATAGCCAAGCCATTATCATTCCGTACAGGGATTTAAAAGTTGAGACTATAGTCACAAGTAGGTAAAAAAAACATGCGAACTTACCCACCGGACAAATTCTTGTCGAATTATGCCATAATTCCTGGACAAACTTGTCAAGTCTTTTTATTAAATAAAAGAAATATTGAACATTTTATTGTCGCCCACTATGCAAGCAGCATCCCCAACTACAGTTTTTTTTTTGCTGGTTTTTTACTTCATCTCATGCTTTTACACTAGAGATAGGGTTCTATTTACAGAGATTATAGTTCACCTAGAGGACGATTTTGCTCTTACATTTATATATTAGCATTAAGGTAGCTTGTAAAACCAGGGAATTAGGGGATAAAAAAATAAACTTCATTATTATTATTTTAGTTTTATTCAACATGATCTAAATCTAAGGGTATGATCACATAGGTGCATTTATATTGTCTTGATGTACAGCACGATGGCTCGTGGCTAAGTAATAACAGCCGCACGGGTCAATCCATCAGGTTAAACTACTATTGCCGAGGTTGGTCCGTGGATGGGTGACCATCTTTACATACCGAGACTCCTCCGTGCCTGGGAAAGCACTTTAAACCGTTGGTCCCGGCTGTCGTTCATGGATCTTTGACAGTTGTTACGGGTCGTCAGAAGCCCGAAAGTCTGACAACCAACCTTACTAAGGGGTATCTTATACCCAGTTTCTGGGTTGTGGAGGTCAGATAGGCAGTCGCTCCTTGTAAAATACTGGTATTTATTCAGCTGCATCCGGTTGGACTGGAAGCCGACCCCAACATAGTGTACTGTTCCTTTGTTCGTAGCTCACTTGAATATTGTTCACAAGTTTGGAATCCCATGTATGCCATTTATATCTCAAGATTGGAATCTGTCCAGCGAAACTTTACTAGATACCTGCAGTACAAGTGTAACATCCGCGATGTTACGAGTCGAGATGCAAAAGGTATCATTTACTTCCACTTAGGGAGAGAAGGAGTATATCAGATATCTCCTTCCTCGTTAAGTTAGCGCATTCTTTCATCGACGCCCCGCAACTTCTCTCTAAGATTAATTTACGCGCCCCTACCAGATCTGCTAGAATACCCTTTTTTTTCTTAACGTCCCCCGCTGCTGCACAAATTACAGAACTCGTTCTTTATAAGATGCGCTAAGTCCTACAATAAATTGGTTGACTTTTGTGAATTTGACTTATTCACTACTAAGCCGCATGTATTCATTCGAATACTTACTAAACATTGGTTCGAATTGGTTCAATAACTGTTTCTATTGCGCCTTATGACGAGGTATTTTTGTGATTGTAGGTATGTCATTGTTTAAAGTACATACCACTTTTGTAATTCATTTTTTTTTCTCTAACAGGCTTGCTCTTCATAGTAAATTAAATGCGAAAACATGTAATTGGTTACTAGTTGGTAAATTTGATGTTAAATAAGTTAGTTGTTAATACTGTTTGTTTTCCTGTTACAATCAAATAAAATATAAAATAAAATAGTTGGGAAAGGGCTAGGCAGATTGATTGATTGTACAGCACGATCCAGTCTTGCCCCCCCTCTCCCCAGTATGCATGGCAAATTGATCTTGAGCCATTAAATGGAATCTGATATAATAATTACTAAATAATTAAAGTACTATAAAGCTATGTCAGCGGCTACGCTCGCGCCGCGCCGCTAAAATGCGTGGGTACATATTTTATTAAGTCTTTAAGTTAGTAACCGGGTCAGATATGGGCCATGAACTTTAGGAGTTATATACAATAGGATCGAGAAAATAAGTTATTTGCGTAAATACTTTTTTTTTAAATAAAAAATTGCAAAATTGCTTTTTCCTTCCCCGTTACGTACACTACAACTGGAAATTCGTTTTAAAGCAGATCTGTCGGGAACCTTTAAGGCTTTCATGGCATCACTTTGATAACGGCTCTTTGAGCTCTTTCTATTTCAATAAATGTGCTTTTCCCGGCTCCGCTTCAGACGGAGATTCCATACTGGAGTACTGCTGGACAGAGACTATTATTCGGAGAATTTTAATAGGTGTGCAGTATTTTAGTTTGTCTATAACGTAGATTAGTTTTCTGACGAGGCCCGTTAGCAAGTGGATGTGAATTTAATGTTAATATTTAGAAACTAAACTACTACGGTACTTTTATGAATATTTATAATTGTTCATAGTTGCAATTCGTTGTATTCAGTTACATCATAGCTTTGATAGTCCACATTGTTGCATCTGCACGTCCGCGTACATTCTGTAACCTCACTACTTTATGTAGGCAATATATTTGGTTTCATTATGTAATTTCGCGAAGAAAATAACTATGTCTATTAAATTGTGTAAATACTTAAAATAATCAGATAAATCTAGGAATTATTATCCTATTACTTTATTCACTAATATTTGATTGTTGTAAAAACTTACCGGAAGTTACAATTTGCCCTCCACTAAGTATTCTATTGTCTTTGGAACTCTTGAGCAGTCAGATTGTTAATTCTCATTACACAACAACTAATTTACTTGTAGATGTAGATACAAATCATTTTAGTCGTTTTGAAGCTGTTCTCTTAAATTTGCGTGCGGTATAGTACAATTAGTTTAGAAGGCATATTCCACCCGCTATGGCTTTGTTGACCGATAAGTGTAATCGACTTTACTTTCACCAGCTCGATATTGCTTAAGAAAAACGTTGAGTGGGTTACATACTACTATTAACTGTACACGCAGCAATTTTTAATATTTAAAACAATTATTTTAACATTTTAGTTAAAGAATATTGACACCGAATGTTAGTAAATATTGCAGTTGCGTTTGAGAATTAAAATATAATGATATTTTTGTGTTAAAGTGCATCCACACTATATAACATAACACGTTATAAAACATAGTTATGTAACATATTTCTATAGAGAGATTTGCAATGTTAAATGATGTGGACTATGGATATTACAAAACTTTATGTTTTATAACATAATCTGAACCCACCCTTATCCTAAGCTCATGTTCGAATTCAATTGTTTATCATTAGGTATAATAAGACATTAGCTACCTAGAATTTTGTGACACCTTACTATTTTTGATTGTTCTAGGGTTAGGCTGACATTTTGATAACGCCTATTGACTTCAAAATGTTTCGCTATACTTGACTTTCAAAATCACCTGATGCTGATGTACTAGATGGTTTTTTATTTGTTCTGAGACTAGATCAAACAAGTTAAGTAGACAATTTGACAAACCCACGGTCGGTGGCTATTGGGTGTCGTTGTTTTAGTAATGGTATCAGGTAGTTGATGGTATTCATTACTAAGGACAACATCGAGGTATATTAAATTTAATACTAAAATACCTTTAACGTAATTTAATACGATCCCACTAGTTTGGTGTGAATTGTGAGTGGGTTGTAAGACAGTTGGCCCTGACAGACATACAAGTAATTATAACTGTCTTTCTCCAGTTTTTGAACAGAAACTTTGGAGGCATGCATGCATTTATTTGATCTTAGATTAATCAGTAAATCTGATTTGATTAAATTATTGTTGTAAGTAGTTTACGACTCGAATCTCCCTTTTAAGTTACTGCTTATGAGAGATTCTAAACTAGACTACTGACTAAGGATTACAATAATGAAGGAATCAATTCAAGTTAGTGTAGAATCTAAGTCATGTACACACGGCTAACCATCAAGCTATACATTTCCAGTATAAGCTGACCGAGCATTGTACGGAAATTCTCTTAAATGCGAGATCAGCATAAACTGGAAATGTATAGCTTGAGGTGTAGCTGTGTGTACATAATAAAATATAAACTATGTGCGATATAAAGTTACGCATAGTGTAGTTATCTAAGGTAGGTCTGTCGAATTACGCCTAGAGGCTAATTACGCCTATGCTAAATAACTCCGGTTACATAATAGATAAAATCAAACTTAATACCTAAGCATCAAGGATCATACATCCCGAAACAGCCCCGACTCGCGCCCGCGGCGTTCCTCACTCCACGAACTAGTAATCGACTGATATGCGTGGCGAGTTGTCACTGTGCCGTTTTTAACAACAGAGAGCGAGTATTTCGCGGAAAGTTTTTAATGAAATTTTAATTTTAGTAGTAAACTTTAAGGCTTATTTGTTACTATGATTATTCTACCGTTTACAACCAATTTTTCCATAGTATTAAGCAGTCGATTTTCCAATAATTGTCAAACTTATCAGAAGTGACCTCGACGGTAATTACGCCCAGGTGTTATTACCCATTAAAAATGCTGCCATAGGCGCTTTTAACCATCTCGTGAGCTTGTCATGAAAGGACTTTATTTGAAATATAATTGCTTGTTTATATAAAGTTTAATATATAGTAATAAGTTACCTATGTACTTTTTGCTTAACAAGTAAAATAAATAAATAATAAGTAATTTTTTTCAGGATAACAATATGTCAACTATTTTGCAAAAAGCGTACCTACTGTTATTGTTCAGGTTCAGGTTACTCTTCAGGAAAACTGGTTATCCAGTTATAAAGCACTTAGTACTTAGTTATAATATCCCTAGAAGAACATTATGAGATTATTTAAAGAGTGGAATGTCCAAACTAAATTTAGATAGAAGATCAATCAAATCAACAGGAACAAGGTTTTGTGAAAAGGATTTGCAGAAATATGATACGCAAACAAGCATTTGAGTTTTGTGGGACATATTATATTATTATAAAACATTGCTAACAATATTAACAAGCAAATAAAATTGGTTTGACAAAAAAATACATAGAAGAATTACATGTCCTGACGGTAGATTTGGATAGGCTAAATTACCTCAACTGGGTAAAATAACGCCTATAAATGTTTTTTATATTTTTATTTATTTTGTTTGATAATTTGTATACAGACTATTTGATTAGGTTGAAACTATGTGCCACTGAAAAATAAAATTAATTTTTAATATTACCTTAGTAATTTTCGTTTTTTTTACCTGATTGAATAACTGTGAAAATATGTTGTAAATCTTAAAATAAATAATGATTAAGATTCTCCTGCTTAGATTAATTATGTTCGTAATTACAGAAAACTCTGATAATGCTTTAATAAAAAGTAATTTTAAGGAAACTGTCGTAGGCGATATTTAACTCCAGTAGTTTAATTGCGCCAAAACGATTGTGTTTGAATTCTGATCCTTTTTCATTATTTTAATATACAGACCAGTCATATTTTGTATTATTTAAATACAATATTAGACATACATCACATGAACACATACTGTTCTTCATCTTCATTTATTATAATATGAGAAATTTACGTTATTCCTTAGGTAGGCGTAATTCGACAGACCTACCTTACTTAATATCCTAATCATCATCCATCGCAATACTCAACTGCTCTTAATTAACAACACAAAGCGTACTAGGAGTTCTTATTACGCTGGTTTAGGGAAATAATAGCAGTTTCCCTCACTGCGATGATTTTCTTATATAATGTAATCCAATGCAGTCGGGGAAACTACTGAAACTGATAAATCCATAAGATGGCACACATCCACATTATGGCCATCATTAACTGTTAAATAACAAGTAATTAGTGAGTAATCTAAGCGCGCTATTATACTTTAACTTAAATTATATATTTCCACTTCAGTGGTTTACCTATATACTGTAATTTTGATCCATCAAGATAAAAACGCATTTCCGATTTTTGTGTAACCAATCGTGATTTTTCACCATAAATAATAATTGTATAATGCATATATGCAATCTAACCCGTAACCCGCAGTCATTCGCGCACGAGTGATTCATTGATATTAAGACTTAATTGACATTAAGTATACACTTCTGCAACCCGCTCCGGTCCCATGTTAAGTAAGTAAGGTGTAGAAAAGGGTGGTCAAAATGAAGGGTGTGGTAAAGACCATAAAACTGAACAACTTTTATCCATAGGACCAACACCATAATCGTAATAAAAAAAACAGTCGTCTCATACATTTGGGTCGAGAAGGTATTGAAATTTTGTGATGACTGATTATTGTTATTTGAGATTGATTACTTGAGATCGGCCTTAATTTAATAACATCATGCTATATATCCTTCTCACCGAGAGGAGGCCTGTGTCCCAGTAGTGGGAACACTATAGGCACATTATATACACAAATTAAATTCTGTGTTACTAACAAACAAATAAATTATAAAAAGAATAAATTCCTTATAATAAAATACATTCCAGTAACTTACCATTATTTTTTAATCTATCGGTCATAAACTTATATTTATTACTTTTTATCCGGCTTCCTTTGTACGCATCGTCATTAAAACTATCATCACTTTGTTCAGGAACTACTAAAGGGTCACTCCACTTCGGTCCATCGTTTTTCCATCGTCCATTGACGTCGTTGTATTGACTAGTAATATCCGCGAAGAGCATCGGCGGGGCGGACCACTGCACGAACCACTGATGCGACACAGCCATGGTTTACGTAACATGCAAATATCTATGAAAACACTATAACTGAAACCTCTCACTCCTACTAACGCTTTTTTCACTGATCCGATGAAGTGAGCAAAACGGCTCCGGTACAAATTTCTGCATCGCAAAAAATACGTGAGTACAAGTACGCCAGTTGAATTTGTCTGGCGGTGTGGTGTGCTCGCGCCCTTTCCATAAGATCACGTTCAGCCCCTCTCGGGTTAGCTTTCGCGATTTGCACATACACGCGAGCAGCTTCTGCATTTCATCGTGCAGAACGAGGATACATCACGACTAATGACGAAACGTTCTAAATTAACGAGTCTTGAGATGCGGCCATTACGGAACATTTATCTACTACCATTAATTTAACTTTGGCGAATCTATTTATACTTGTCTTCTTCGTGGCATGTTAAAGGGAATCGGTTCTTGAGTAGTAGATGTTTCATAAGTAGGTTAATATTTTGTGTTCGTTTGTACGGTAAATGACTGAATCACGACTTTATTAAAGTAATGATAGACAGACCGTACTGCTTTATTCTATAACATCAGCTCTACTAGTCGTATATGTCGCAAATACATACCTATTTCCATTTAGGTTTCCAGCTGTAATTTAAAAGTTAAGTAAGTCTTGACTTACTTAACTTTTAAATTACAGCTGGAATTTTATTAATTAATTAATATCTTCAGTATATAATTGCAAACAGTCTATGAGTCTAGGAAAGATATAATATTAAAGAGTGCTGATGTAAGAACTAATTGCATAAATATTATTAATTTAATAACGTGGTTAAAGATTCAACAATTAATTAAAATCAAAAACAAATATGTATCACAACTAAACTCATAAATATTTTTATGCTGTTGTTTCCTTACTTTTATCAAAGAGTTCTAGGAAATTAGATCACAACTTCTATTGATTGAAAATACAACTTCCGATAGACTTCAATAAAATACGTACAAATGGTCCAATCAGTGGTTGCCGGGTGGCTACTGTATTGGTTTTACGATTAGGTACCATTAGTTTCCACTCTACAAAACGGTTAGTTTTCTACAAAATGTACGTAAAATATATCGTCTTGTTAACAATTGTGGCTGCCGAGTTTTCTTACGGTATCTACCCATACTTCGATACTCAAGACTTCATATACAATGTTCCGAAAGTTTTCAGAATATCTATCACGTTGGACAAATTGTTGGAACATTATGAGAAGAAGCCTTCGAAAGACCCTGAGTGGTACATTGCCCTGGGAATGGCTAGAGGTAACTATCCTTCTACCTGACTATTATCTCTCGGTACTGAACAAGACACAATAGAAGTATTATTGTTTTAACGCCTATGGGCGTTTAGTGTCCCTCAAATTGTTTAATTCACTGGAGAGAAGCTTTACACATTCTTGAGTTTTATTTGCTGGTAATTATCTTTTAAGAACATTGCAAGAATTTTAAATAATTAATAATAAATTCAAAAAGTTTCACGCAAAAGTCATAAGATTAAAAGATGCGTGTATGTAAAACAGCGCAAAAAATGAAAGGCAGTCATAATCTAAAAATTTACATACACCTTTCTAAACTGTGAAATATTTTTGCAGGTCAGTTAGAGTATACGATTAATGAGCTAGATAATTCGGTGCCAGACAAGCTCAAGGAGAACTTGAGGAACATCACCCGACGCATGGATCGAATCAGAAACAACACGGACGTCCCCAGCTTTGTGTACCGGAGTAAAGATTACGAATATGGTTTGTTCCTTATCATTATACTCTTAAAGTTCATAATATAGTAAAAATACGTCCACTGCAGCACATAGGCCTTTCCCAAGGATAGTAAAAACGACTGGTACTGTCACCCTTTCTTTTCCTCTTTCTTGGTCTCGGTTCTTCTTGTGTGAGGCCAACCCACTACATTTAGAGTATCATGATCGTTAATTTCTATGAATCTTTACTTATTTTGGAACTAGCTTTATCTTTCTGACTTTAATGGACCAACACCTAGACAATTCAAGAATTTAACTGTTTTCATTAAAATTAATGATTTCAGATCATGAGAGACCATCGGTATGTTATAAGTACAACATTTCGTATCGAAGGTCGTATTTAAGCTTTTGTGTCTTCGTAACAATTATACCCAATCAGACACAATCATAAGTCTGCGGTCACGATTAGGTATTATCTGTCTAAGGATGTCGAATAATAGCTAGTTTCCGATTATTATTTTGTTTCCAATTACGATTGGCTGATATCTATTGTATTTCTTTATACGTTTTTGCGAGTGTTTATCTCGGGAAAATACTATTGGCAACAGATACCCAAACAGTTATTAATTTTTTTAAAGCAATCACTACTACGTATTAGGAATAGATTGTGGTTTTTCCTCAAGCTGATGATTAAAGTTTTTTTATGAAATGTTTAAATCATGATAATTATAAATTGTGATTGCATCAATCACGGAAAAAGCATAAGCAAAACCTCAAAAATGCATTTATTTGCCATTTGATTTTAATTTCATGTAGATTCATTTACGTTAGTCCGTTGTGGCTTGCCGTAAGTATCCTTGGAATTACAACCGTTACCAAAGTAATTCACTGTTGCTCAATTTGGCATCCAAAGTGAGCGATGCAAAAGCTAGTTTTGCGCCCTAGTTAGTCTAGCTAGCTAGTTTTGCATCTAGTTGTAACACATAGTTCAAAAAGTTACGTCAGTGTTTTTGAGTATTTTAATGTCCGCATAGCTAGCTTAGCTAAGAACTTAAAAACAAAATGACTTCCTGAAATCACTTCATGAACATTTTAAGATGGGTGGGCTTCTCTGTAGTTTCTGTTCACTCCAAACACTTCCTCCGCTGTTACAGTCTTTTGGGATAATTTTTGGGGTGAATTTATTGTTTGGGCAAAGGTATATTATTAAAAAGTACACTCATAAGTATTTCGTCAGTTATGTTTTAGTCCCATGTAATGAAGGGCGAAATGTTAAATATAAAAAAAAACAAATGTTTTTTTTTTAAATATATTTCAGTCCAAACTTACAATACATAGGTATTTTCGTTTAAAACAATTACTCAATCTTGAATTTCGCACTGTTCAAAAGTCGTGGGTATAATATCGGACATTTGTTGCGTAAGATCAACTTGCACTTGGCTGGTACAAATAAAAAATAAATCATTTAGGCATCTGTTCACGCATGCTTGCCCAACTTTGAACAATGCTAAGGTTTTTGCCCGTAGTGGGGCAGCTTGCCCGATATTACATTCGCTCCTGGCTGGGTATTGAGCAACTGATCTCATATAAACTGGTGCATCTGAATTGAGTTATAGGTGCTCTGACAAAACCCGATTGCCGTGGCATTTTACCATAGCAAAAAAAAGGCTAATAATTATATTCGTAATAGATGGTTTAAAGCGCGACGCCCAGTAACCTAGCCTAATGTAGTGTTCGTTATGATTCTTATTTACATATATATTATCTCTTTTGAAATGGGACTGCGTAGGTGAATTTATGATATTAGGTTTTAACTAATTTAGTTTTCCAAAAATTAGAAAACTTTGGATAATGGATAAACAAACTTTATGATGAGTTTAGGGCTAGCAAAAGGAACATCTTGAGATTGAGCCCTGAGACCGAATATATTGTAGGATTGGTAATAAGGACTCTTTATCACCTCCTGGATACGGGACACTCAACATTTTTACTGTAGGAGTAGGTAAATAATTAATTTAAATAATATAATAGTACCTACATTGTGATACGTGTGCTCTATTGGATATTACAGTCGAGGCGGTATTATTCGATAAGGTAGCCGAGAGTGTAATAATAATCAATGCACACGCGTTTCATATGACGTTTTTCAACACACTTGCGAGGAAAAAACAGACTCTTGTTGTAAAAACGTATGCTACAATAACGTTCCTATAGGGATGATAGATTTATAATTTATAATTTATAAAGTTTAACTGACCTTTGTTGCCAGGTACTGACTATCTGAAGTTTCTTTTAAAAATTTCTATGTTGTTTGGTGACAATACTTTAAACTTTTTATAATAATTAACCACACAACGAAAACGAGAATAAATCTTTATGGAAAATGGCGCACTGGTTTTGTTTTTCCATAGGTGTAAATAAAGGCACTGGCAAAACCGTTAGACAGCCTATACAAAAAACATGATTTGAAAAAGAAAAAAAAAATACAAAAAATAACTATAACTAAACGTACCATGGCGTCGTAGTAAAAGCTATTTATTTTTATTTACGCTCTTCTCCCCTACGCAAAATCGACATTTTTAATTAATAATGATTTTAACCACACAACAAAAAAGTTAACAAATATTAATGGAAAATGGCGGCTGGTATTGTTTTTTCCGCTAGCGATGCCCGCGCAGGTGTAAATAAAGGCACTGGTAATACCGCTAAACCGTCTATATAAAAATATAATAATGTTAAAAATACATAATACGCAAATGGGGTAGTGAACAATATTTTCTGAAATTGCCACAGACGATATAAAGCCTAATTTAACAGTACAGATAGAGTTTTATTCCGCGCGAACGCCGTGGTACACGGGCAGGACAGCGTGGTTCGCCGGGTCAAGTGGCCTGCGCGCGTGCCACTCGCGGTCTTACCGGAAAAAAGTGCAAGTCTCTGCTCGGCTGTAAATAGAGAATGCTCATTTATTAGTAGGATAGTCTTACTAATTCAAGTATAGTATCCGACTTGCGTTTAAACGCCACTGGTTTGTTTATGGTTCTTTAAAAAACAAAAAAAAACTTGCTTTTGAGCGCTTGTCTTTGGTAAAAAGCTTCACCAAAAACAATTGCTATTGCATACAAATTCCATGCTGCCATGATAGTAACTTACTAATTCCATACTGCCATGTCATTACTCCGACTAGTAAATAGTAATCTGTGGCGCACTAGTGCGGTAATATAAAGTAAAAAGCACGCTTCCATAATACACTGCATTATGAACCTAAAAGCCGTTCAATAAGAGCCACTTTACGAGCAAGTGTGTTGAAAATCTTAGTCATGAATGCAGCTGTGATTGTGACACCACAGCTGCACTGTGACACTACACTTGATGTCCTACTTTTTTTCCTCCCCGCCCAAATCAGCATATCTAAAGATTTAGCAATGCATCCATTTACTAATTTAGAAGAGTTTTTTTCATGATTAATTACATACATGTCATAATAAATAGGTAGGTAATGAGGGTAGGTGGTGAGGCTGATGTAATTTTAATATACTTAGATAGAATACATAAGTAGGTTCATACTTATATAATTGACTTGCGTAATTCATAATAATACGTTACTACGTCAGTATGTGCCAAATATTATTAAATGAACAGTTTATTTTTTCTATTCAGTCACTCTCGGCAGTAATAACTTTCTAGTTAAGGTGCTTGTGCACTAGAACTGCCTATTGCGTACCGTCACCTATTGAGCAGACGCTCTTCGAGTATATCTGATTGAAGCGGCTGCCGTATCTGACTTATTCTTTTCGTTACGTATTAATATTATACACCAATATAGTACCTAAAACTGTAATTGGCTGTGCCATTTATGAAACAAAAAAATCTACAACAACCGCTTCACTGCATTTTCCATAGTATATTCTACTAACTGACAAACCGATGAATTTCAAACCAACACACAAAGTAGATATACTCTTAAGAAAGTACATACCATTTCTAATCGAAGTAGTGGAATCAAAGCTTAAAACATTAACTCAAATCGTTATAAATCAATGCGAGTGCTGTGTGCTATTATGGTTAGTGTCGGTAGGGGGACAGAGAAATTTACTGCGTTTCTCTCTTAAATGGATTTCTTGAAGTTATATCATTGAATCATTTCTTTGCTACCTTTCGCTTGATTTATTTATTGGTAAGTAAGTATACGTACAACAAGACTCATGTTTAACTTCTATATGTTAAAAAAATGCATTAACTTAAATCCTGATGGCATGATTATGAACAGTAGGTATTGTGTAGGTACTCATGTCAGACGTTTAAAACAAGATTCACGCGATAAGTAGATATTTTTCACACTTCTATTCACGCTGAATCTGTGTCGATGCTGCATTGACTTCTAGAGCGAGCCCTATGTGCGTTGTAATTTCATTAATTGACGCGATTAGGGGGCCTAAAACGGCCACATTAGCAATTCCTCTAAAAGCGATTCATTTCCTGAATTTCCGGCTGTCATTAGCAATTCCTCTATTTTGACACAAAACCAATTCATAATTTTACGAATCTCCATAGAAAACTGTCAAACAGATGAATTATTTCGTAATATGAATCGCACGCAGATCATATTATGAATTTTCAGTTTGTGACATTTTAGGATGATTCATTATATTTTCCTATTATGATTCTGCCAAAGTGACTGTTTTAAGCCCACAGTAGGTAGTTTGTGACTTTTTGATTATTTCATACTCCGCTAAAATAAGATCAAGAAGATGCATACGTAACATAAAACCGATTATACAAACACATAGAGAAGTCATTCGATATCCATAGGTAACTTTGCAATCGAAGATTTTGTTAGTGAATAAAATGAGTCTTGTTTTAATTTTTTATTTACAGTTTCAAAAGCGATATTCGAAAACCTAGAGGTGCTATCAAGTTTAATGGAGCCAATCACAATCGGTACTATGGGCACACAAAAGCCTTATCGCTTCGCATTCGAACAATACGTGCAAGAGGCAAGAACTAAGATGCCGACAAGAAAGGCAGCAGGTTGGTAATTATGTATTGAAATGTAATCTAAAATAACTTCCATAATAAAATTCTGTTATAAAGAACTGCGCGTACCTACTTTAAATTACAATAAATTGTTATAAATGAATTGTCCTTTCAAGCCAAACAAATTAAAATTAATGGTGAAATTGTCACAAATAGAAATTCTAATTGCGTTGCTGCGTAACATACTTTAGTATTCAAAGTAAAGCTAGTTTTCAATTCAGACCCTGACACGGTCGACTTCTTCGAAGGCCGACTTTTTTTAGTTCCGCCAATAACCACTGAGAGTCGCCACTTGATATTAATCAACATTGGTGACAATGAAAATGAGGTGAAAGCTTGCCAACCCAGTTTTAATTTCAAGGTTGGAATTCCAGACGCGTGCACGATGCAGCTGTTGATATCGGCGATGGAGTCGCAGACGACGCGGACGGACGGCACGTGCGAGCTAACACCCGAGTGCTCACCGCAAATACTGAAGGGATCAGGCCTAGGGTTTCAGCAGACTAGCAGAATCAGAGCAGCCGCTTTAGCTTACTTGTTTGACTGCTTGGAAGGACTAGATCTTGCTGCACACATTTATAAACTTTGTATTCAAGTTTATAAAGAATCTAAGTCCTTGGAAGCCTGGGACCATCCACCTGGAACTAAAACATTGTTTATGCAACAAAGTAAATTCTTAAACTTTAATTATTTGTTTGTACTTTACTTAGGAATTCTTCATCTATACTAATATTATAAAGCTGAAGAGTTTGTTTGTTTGTTTGTTTGTTTGAACGCGCTAATCTCAGGAACTACTGGTTGGAATTGAAAAATTATTTTTGTGTTGGATAGTCCATTTATGGAGGAAGTTTATAGGTTATAACATCACGCTGCGACCAATAGGAGCGGAGCGTAAATGAAAAATGTTGCAAAAACGGGAAAAAATATTCCTTTTTGAGAGCTTCCGTTGCGTGCGCTGTGTGGAATTGTTCCTCTTTAAAAGTTAAAAAAAAAAATCTTTTAAGATTGACTCACTATATCCTTTTTTTATGGTAATCAAATTTGTTCGAAATTATGTATTATTTGCGAAGGAGTTTTATCTACATAATATGAATTCTTATTCAAATAAATAGATTTTAAATCAAGGGTGCAGGGTAGCAGTAAAATACTTTTTAGGTTTCCGTACCCAAAGGGTAAAACGGGACCCTATTACTAAGGCTTCGCTGTCTGTCTGTCCGTCTGTCACCAGGCTGTATCTCATGAACCGTGATAGTTAGACAGTTGAAATTTTCACAGATGATGTATCTATGTTGCCGCTGTAACAACAAATACTAAAAACAGAATAAAATAAATGTTTAAGGGGGCTCCCATACAAAAGCGATTTTTTTGCTCGATATTAATAACGGCAACAGGTAGACGCTTGAAATATTCACAGAATATTTAGTTATATCTTCACTTTATAAATAAATAATTAAAAATATTTATAAGGGGGGCTCCCATGCAACAGACATGATTTTTTTGCCGTTTTATAGATAATGGTACGGAACCCTTCGTGCGCGAGTCCGACTCGCACGTGGCCGGTTTTTAATTCATTCGAATCGGACATTTAATTTCGAAGTTATCACGAGTTTAAAAATGCAATACGCCAAACGTTCGACGCCGGCGCCGTGCCGCCGTGACATTCCCTACTCTAGAGAGGAGAGGATGGGCACACGGGTAGACCATTACCTGGAACACGACATAGGATATGTTTTATCCCTATATTCCCACGGGATCGAGACATACGCGGGTGAAACCGCGGCGCACAGCTAGTACATTTAATAAACATACCTAATAAAAAGTTTTCGTTTAATTTTTTCAGTTTTATATTGCGCCACACAAGGCTATGGGGAGTTCATAAAGCCCCGTTGGATGAACAGGATCCTGGCGTGGCAGGAGCCAAAGGGGTGCTTCTCAGATGATCGCCAGCCGTTCTTGAAACTCACTGGATTTGTGGGGCCCGCATCAGCCCCACCAGCTAGAGATAGAGAGGTTTGTGTAGCGTCCTTCAACTTCTTAAATCTTAGAAGTTTTCATTTATTTCAGGAAGAATCCTGCATTAACTAATCTCGTTCGTCGTCGTCGTTCGTTTATTACTCAACACTTAGATGCACCCTGTTTTAACTTTTTGGGTCAAAATCTTAATAACGGTTCTGATCTATCGAACTGTCCGAATACAATTATTATTTTATGCACCATTAATTTTATTTTGTGTGTCTAATATAAGAAAAAGAAAGCAAGCCAGTAACTGATTCTGCCATGCCTCAATTTGTTTTGAAACGAAAATGTCTATATTTATCTGAAACAAATTACCTTACCCAGCCAGTTCAATCATTGGTTACTCGGCAAGTTTAAAAAGTGATCACAAAAACTCTATATAAATGAGACCTGCATTACCTGAGTATTCGGGCTATAGGTAGGTATTATCGATATTTTGACTATATTTCCGAAACGAATTTCTAGTAGTCTTTATTCTTATTTGATTGTCATGAAAAGTATGACCGCTACCGTAACAATTGATGAAATTTCTTGGGTTAGGTACCAAGAAAGTACTATGGAGAATACCATTCGAGTATAAATGTAAATGTGTTAAAATGTTTTCGTTACAGGAAGAGTACAGAGTGAAGAAAGCAGCTACGTCCGAAGGTGGTGCCTGTAATTCGCTGACGTCAGCGATGGCTCTCGGCTCCCTGGTCATCTACATTAGAGCGCTACTAGAAACCGACCAAGCTTTCCAATACGATGTGCTCACTTGAATCAGCTATACCTAGTTATATATTTTATAAATTTCTTGTATACCATACTCTATGTACGAAAAATGTGTTTATGTTATAATTAAAAATAATAATGAAAAGTATGCATTTATAACCTGTATTGTTTGATAAAGCCCGATTTACATTGGTCAGGGGCAGTGGCGAGTGGCGACTGCAGGTAGGTACAGTGGCGAGTGGCGAGCGCCTGGACAGTGACAGTTTACACTACAGCGAGTCAAGTGGCAGTTCTCCGTCGCGATGGACGAGGAACGTCACAAAAAAACAGTACACGCGCTTCGTCCTGTTTTGCATTGCCAGTAATACATTGTAGGTACTAAATTTGACTGTTTACACTACACCAAGTGGCGAGTCGAGTAGGTACCGCGGGTGAGGCATGTCACTTGCCCACAAAATTAAAAGCGATTCTATTTGGATCTACTTGCAAGGCAGCTTGCAAGTTAAGTTGACTCGCTACTCTCCGATTGGTCTTCGCCATTATATACTTACTCACTGTACTCATCAACTTCGCTAAACACGTCTTGACCAATGTAAATCGGACTTAAGTGACATTGTCAATTTCATAAATATAATTTTGTCGCTTCTTTCATCAAAAGTGATCAAAAGTTTAACAATTTACAATTTGAAGATATTCTACATCCGATAGATAATGTTACGTTTGTTTATAAGAACTATGGCAACAGCTCCTCAAAGTAAAACACCACCGCTTGCAGTATTTGGTAAGTGTTTAATAAGTTTAATGAAGCATCAGGGCTTTCGAAAAATTCACATCTCCGAAAATGATCAAGTGAATAAAATCCCTACACACTCATTTCGTTGTTTGTAGAATTTAGATAAACCTGCTTACGCCATATAACTCAAAGTGTTTGTATGTACTTCATTAAAAAATCTGTTCACGGAAAGGTTTGGAAGGCCGCTACGTGTCAGCGTTGTACAGCGCGGCTTCGCAAATGAATGAATTGGATCAAGTAGAGAAAGGTCTGATTGATCTCCAAAAAGTACTGAAGAAGCCTAAAGTCGTCGACTTCATGGAAACCAGTCTGATATCTCGAGCTGATAAAGCTAAGTTAATGATGGCTATTAGCAGCGAAGCAGGTATGTTAGAGTTTTAAATTTATTATATTTATTAAGTGGCAGGCGCTGCCGACAGGAAGGCACTGGAGTAGATATTTATGTTAATCGCTCGCTCGTTATCGTTCAGGAATGCCAAAATCCGCGACAAATTTTCTTGGTTTGGTGGCTGAAAATGGTCGTCTGAAGCTGTTAAACCGATTGATAAACATGTTCCATCGCGTCATGGTGGCGCACAGGAACGAGGCTCTCTGCGAAGTCATTACCGCGGACCCACTTGACGATGCCACCCGGAAGACACTCGTGAGCATTTTACTAAGGTTTGTTCCAAAAGGGAAAAAGATTCAACTCAGAGAAATAGTAGCTGCAGATGCCCTTGGTGGTGTGGTCATTGGATTTGAAGACAAACACATTGATATGACCATCGCAAAACGAATCACCTTGTATCGTGGAAGAATTAAATACTATATTAAATATCAATAAATTGAGTTTACTACCTGACATATATTAATAAAACGCTTTATTTAAAATTAAAAACGGATTTCATTCATAACTTTATAATTATTTAAAATTAAGATGATTACAACACATAATATTGTATAAAATATTGCAGGATATACGGGACATATTAATTTAAATAAAAAGTGACTTTGGTGTATAAGCAATTTATAATGTTCATAGGATTTTTCATAAAATAAAAACCCGATAGCGTTTTTATAAAATGTTCTAAGCTAAGACTTCAGTCATTTATTTTTTCATACCGGTCGCATCAGTCATTAAAATGTACATGAACTTATTATAAAGTGGACCAACTTAAAACAGTTTCATACGGCAAATACAATAACCGAATAAATAAAGAGGGCCTGTGAGTGTCTTAAAATATAATCAATAATAGTCTAGGTAAACTATACATATGGCCAGTTATGCCACATGAAACTTGTGAGCAACCGTTCGGACATGGCACTAATCTCTACAGAAACGAGGCACTGCCATACCTGTGCGGCCGACGAGTATGACCGTCTCCGGCCCTGTCGATAAGGTTGGCATGGTAACCAGGCTTTCGCCCCTTTGGGGAATCTCTGCACGGAGAGTTATCTAAAATATTTTTAATTTTCTCAGCATGAATCCTGAAATTTATCCTATCTGACGAAAGAGATCCCGTCATTACTCTTTGGAAACTAGACGTCAACACCCATAACTCTTCTTCTCCTTTGGCGTTCATGACTACCTTAACGCCACTGGCGAACTGCAGGGTTTCCTTATCGATGGCTACCGCATGGAAGTTGCGAGGTGAGAACTCAGTGGCAGAGTTCCAGCACCAGATGCTAGGCGGCTCCATTAGGCCGAAGTAAAGGACACCGTTACGGTCCATGGCTTCAGATGCTGACTGAGTAGTGCGCTCTTCCGGGAATACCTTAAAATAAATAAAATACATTGCTTTTAAACATTTTTACATGTGACGTAATTACATAATTGTTATAATTTTTTTGGCTCTAACTTACATAAATAGCGTCCGGGTCGATGTTAGGGTCCTCCGTGTATGAGTTGTTCCTGATGACTCTAGTGTTCACCACGTTCTCGGTGGTAGAGGCAAGCGAGTGGAAGTAGAGGAAGCGATCGCGGCCGCGCTGGTACGGTGATAAAGCCATTCCCAACACTCCATCCATTAGATCAAAGCTTTCGCCTGAAATAAAAGAGTTTAAAGTGTTTGGTGGTTCTTTTTGGTGGTAAATAAGTATATAATAAGTATGATTTTGTAAAAAAATATTAGTCATAAAACTAAAGCCCAACTACTTAGTTGTAAACAAGACATCAAAGACAAATTAAAAATCCGGAGTCACTCGTGTTTGGCATATATCGAACAGATTACTTGTGATTCCGGATTTTTTCGACCGACACTGTCTGATACTGTACCGTTAACTGTGTAGTCCGAACATATACCTACCATATATAGGTAAGGAAAATTCTCTGTTGCTGTTTATTCAAGTGTCAGCGCATACATGCAGACTATTTTCATCGCATCCGGCCCGGTCCCGCCGTCGTAAGCCAATGCATTCGACGAGCAAACTAATTATTTCAATCTTTATGTGATGGTAGATTAATTTTTGGCCGACTAATAACTCGAATAGAGGCTGAACTTACCGTCAATGGTAAACGTTCCTCTGGAAGGGAAGGGGTAGAAGAGGCGGTGTGTGGTGCGCCAGGACCTGTCCCGCATCACGTCCACCACCAGCAGGCCGAACGCGGACACGTCCGCCACGTACACGAACGTATCGGCGCAGTCGCCGGGGCCGCGCGGCCTTACGTCCACCACCTACACATACATGGACATGATATCCAACTTCCTTTTCATCAAGATTTAGGTACCTACTTAATGTAGGTATAGATTTTAGATCTAACTGTATAGGTACGCTACAGGTAATCCAAACCCCCATCCTAAAAACTCAGCAGCAGACCAGGTCAGCTATGGATATATATTATTTCTCGACCGACTGAATTTCCTAGTTAACTTTTTATGAAACAGCTTCATCATACAAAACTATACTAAAAACTTACCAGAAAACATAGTTTTTAAACGTTAATTCGGAAGTTGATTTTCGAGTTATACCTAATATGAGCGCACTACGGACTAACAGAGAGACGTTGCGTTTCATTTTATAATAGGTACAAACAACGTTATACTAACAGGTGTAATGAATAGTGACGTATCAGTAAACAAGGAGCTGTTGATGACGTGGCGGTAGATGAGCGTGTCGGTGGCGAGGTCGAACGCAAGCAGCTGAGGGGGGCACACCTGCTGCTCGCCGATCTTGCCGGCGTCCATCACCCACAGGCGCTGGCATTCGTCTATCTGAAAATGCGATGAAGAAACTTCGTTTAATACCAGTACTTACAACAGCTGAACTGTATATTGCATTATCTGCTCCATGCAAGTATTAGGACAATCTTGACAATCAACTGCTGGTTTTCAGGGTTTAACTACACCGGGGCCTTTTTAATTAACCGATGAAACTACACAGACGTCATGCATACGTATCGGTATCAAATAGCAATAAACCAAAAACAAAAACGATTTCCTAAAATCAATACATCCATAACTTTTAACCGGAATTTATATATTGGATTAGTTTGATTTCGCGTTTCTGAAAATTTAGTAAGGCGAAAATTCCAATTTACTTACATAAATAAATGACACGAATCAATAGTTGTTGTGTATGGATTATAAGTTCTGACGACTTCAAAAGCCAGACATGAGCTGCAACAAAGTCGTAAGTTGCAGGCTTTCCCAGTTCAGTGGTAATCGACACATGGAATGATGGTCGCAGAGATTTTGATCTGAACGCGCATTGAATCCGGGTCTATTGACCTAAGTAAATACCTACCTACTGATGATATCATTGATTTGTTTGTTGTTTAAGCAAACACAATGACTGATTAAAGTTAAAAGGAAAACTAGTCACGTCCTGTGTTTTTTGTCTTGAACATTTATGTACATCTTCAAGACACCTTACGGGTGTGACTAAGCTAAAAACCCTTTTAGATTATCCTTTAAAAACTGTATATAAAGCGCAATACGCATGTGTCTTGAAAAAACTACATTTTATATTAACTACAACAATGTTCTATAGCCGACACGCTATTCATTAGCTTTGGCTAATAAATACTTGCCTATGGTACCTATCTGTCACGCAAGAAACGATACTGGCCCTTGTTCAAAAATACCATTGTAATCTACGAATAATTGTATTCTGTAGTTACATACTATAATGCTTATTGTGCATCGTGAGTAGTTCCTACGTCAGTAGCAATGTAAATCATGATGCAGTGCTTGCTGTAAGACTCATCGCGTGCTCTTAACAAACATCCCAATATCCTGAGTTACCTAACTCCTTTCAGACCTGCGTCAGATACGGAAATGCCACGCAATAGTTCCAGGTCTCAATGTTGCCGAGGACATCTTATTATCTAGGTATCAATGCGATAAAGCCCATAAACGTGGTTATTAACTTGACAATGGCCTTTGTTAACTAGGAATATTGAACAACAACAAGTACCTATGAACATACAAGGTTTTCCCTTGGTCTTCATTGGCAGTGTAAGTATAGAGTATACCGTAAACGGCATCGTATCAATATCGGTTAAAGTGCTGTCAGCTTGCGGCATAATAGTGGCGCCGTCTAGACTGCCGTAAAGTGTACGCACGGCAAAATAGCGTGCCGTAAGCATTGCATTGTCACTTGTAATTTTGGTTGAGTGTTGAGGTTAAGATAGTTTGCTGACTTTAGATTTGTATGTTATATATTGCAAAAGTCACTACAATTATTGAATTGCGAGCAACTTGGATGTTGCGGTTTCACCAAAATAACATCACGCCTGTAAACCTTGCCCAATAGTATCTCTATCAAATCGCAGATACTGTCGAAAATGAGTTTTTTTTTTTAATATATGTGCGTGTGGTGTCAGGGCCCGTTTTTTATAACTCTTTATAAAACCATTTAATTTAAAATAAACCACTAAAAAGCGAATAAAAAATATAAAAAACCTAACCCATTTCACCAAAATAACAGCTACTTCCAAGTTGCTCGCAATAAGCTGACTGCAATATAACCGATAGTGATACAATGCCGCTTGCGGCACTCCTAATATACACAATGTAATGTAATGTGTTAATTACAAAAACTACATCATCTTTAACATAAGTATGAAGTAGGGTAGGTACCTAATCAAGGTATTTATTAGCGAGGTAAATGTTTTTTCCTGTTATGTCGAAACAACTTGAGTTTGTTGCTGAAATATGTGGCACTGATTTAAAAACTAAAAGCAACCTTCAACTTAATTAACCTGAAATGTTTTCTTCATCAATCGTATTATCGTTTTGCCAAGCGTGTAAGGGTTAACATCAAGAGTAACCAAGTGCGATGGTCCTTATAGGAGCGTCAATGATCTGACTATGCACCCAGCCAATAAACCTATGATTATGCCGTCAGACCTGAGCCATAGCCTCTTATGTTGTTCTAGAACATAGTCTCATTTATGTAGAAGATGATGTAACTAATCAGGAGCCCAAGACAAGGGAAATCGCTTAGAAAGCGTCGTTATACAACGACTTTCAACAGGATTGACATAGGCTTTTCGATAGCTTATGTCAGTCCTATACATTTTTGCCTTTTTCATCATCGCTAACGCTGATAGAATATCACTTTGTCTAGGGCCTCAGGTTTGTTATAAAATTCTTACGTACAGCAACTCTGAAGACAGATGTCAAGCCGAGACAGTTGTAGCCCTGGTTATCATGCCAGGAGTAGTCGGGGTAGGCGAGGATGTTGCCCTGCTCGTCCACAGTCCCCAGGGTAATCGGGCGCCCTTCATCAAACCGTGGGATGGTCACGAAGATCCGTGATGCGTAGGGACCTTTAAAAAGTTAAATTATTTGTGAATACACAATTGTGTAGTTATGCAGATTTTATAAGTTAAGTCGGAAGTAAAAATAAAGACTTTTCTTCTTTCATAAGTCTCTCAATACCAACTAAAAACATATTAAAAATTCAAAAAATGATCCTGTAGAATAGAGCTTCAAAATTATACCATTCTGGATCATTCGATAGGATTATAGGTGTATACCCCTTTCGGAGATACCTTTTTGATAATTTCATACTTGATTGAAGGTCTCCCTTTTTTAACTCCTCTGATTTTTCAGTGCATTAATGAAAAAAAGTAATTTTCAATGTGCCCCCGGAAGGTCATGGGACTATGAGTTCCGTGGATTTTTATTTAGTAGATGTTGATTGCTTTTGGTTGTTATCAGCGAGACTGGCGAACACGACGACTAGTAGTCTGGTCGTCGTGTTCGCCAGTCTCGCTCAACCTAATCCCTAATGTATTTGACGATTATTGCATGTAGCATGTATAAGTTCAGATACTGGAGCAAAGATATGCTCCTAGCTTTATAGCTATCACTAGTACAGCGTGCAAGTGTCTTTGATGTAGATGTCTTTAAAATCATAATCAGCAGATGCACCTTCCCTTACATTCATGGTAGCCGGCTGTGTTTTGTGGAAGGTTTATTATTTGCAGGGAACTAAGCACAAACCACCCGATAGTTTCGTGAGCTTATTGAGTGGAACTACCAAGAGAGGTAAGAACGAATCACATTTTACGTAACAAGTATATTCATCCTCAAAAGCCAGTTGTTTCAAGGTTAACGACTTATGGTCAATAATATCCTTTATTCGGCAAATATCTAAATAGTGAAGATCGTGTGTCTTTCGTCGTTGTTTTATAATTTATTACTTACTAGCTGAGCCTACGGTTAAGCCCGCCTAAGTCTCGATCCCTGGGGAATATCGGGATAAAAAGTAGTATATCGTGTGTCCTAATCAAAGTCATGGTCTACCAATGCACAATGTGGCAAATTTCATCCGAATCCGTTCAGCCGTTTTACCGTGAAAGCATAACAAACAAACAAACTCACTTCCGCATTTATGACATTATATAGGTAGCTATATATATAATTATATATTAGTTAGGAAGTTATGATTTGTTATGCACAAAACACGCTCTGTTCGTCCACTTGTTGTGATCGCTCGTAAGATACGTCACGAACCCACCTTACAACAGAATTTTGTTTAAATACAGTAATAACTTGGTCCGCCGTAATTTATGCCGTAACGTTATGAAGATATACTCTACACGGTCGTACATGTTTACTACCTTTACATACTACACTGTAATCAGACTCAGCGTTTAGATACCTAATCTAAAGACATAAGTTACGGAACAGGTTATATTTTTCTAATGATCAAACCGATAAGGGATTTTAAAAAAAGCAATCTTTAACAAATGCTCAATTAAAACAAAGCGCATGATGACCTCAACTGTTAATAAGATTTGTGCCTCAACATAAACACCATGCCATATTAACTATTTTTTAACTTTCTGCAAAAAATACCTGAAAAACCCGTCTTTATCATTTGATAAACTGCTCTTAGTAAAAAAGACGTGTAACGTGTATGAACCATCAATTTATTCTAAAACATGTTATCACTTGGGCAACTTGACACAAAACCATATAAAAATATTTGGTTTTGTGAGACAAAGGTATAATTTTCACGAATAACATTAGTCAGCACATCGGTAGGTACGATTTCATCTTTTCAAGTTTATGGTTTAAAGTCTGCGACTGGGATGCTAAACAGACCACTGACCTCAATCTTTGTACCTCGACCTTCACAATTAACGGGTCTGAAGGGAAGTTGCCAAGAGACCATTACCAAGGACATAATAATATAAGAATCTGTCGAGCTTGAGTTGATGATAGTAATAACATCATGTTAAGGTGGAATTGTACCGTACACATGGATAACGGAACATGGATTCGCTCTATAACGAGTATTTAAAACCTATCGTCGTTGGTTCCTCGATTTGACTACTATTTAAGAGACTCCAAACAGACAGAATTGTTTACACCCATTCAGCAACATGCTAAATGGTGAAAGCTAGGAGATTCTACTAGCGAGCATTGGGCATCGGTTGCAAAATGTCGCCTATTTAATTGAAAAGGAGACCTATTGCACAAGGCACTGTTTTCATTTGAACTATTGCGAAGCCAATGGTCATTTTATATGAGTGGGTGTCGCTTTTGCCAATTGGCAGAATATACTGCCGTTGTTTCCATGACACATAAAATTAATGATAACAAGACAATAATGGATTTGGATTCAATGTAATGGTGGTTTCATTACATGCATTTCAATACATCAGAGCAGATTGTAGCGTGTCTTTGTCACATGATGGGGTACAATGTGGTCGTCATGTAAAAATAACAAAAAATCGTGATGTTTTCTGATACATTTTTAATACTAAAAAAAGCACGGAACTACTATACTTTAATCCCCGGGGAATTAAAGTATAGTAGTTCCGCGCTTTTTATATTAACTATTTTTATTTTGGGTAAAATAAACCCATTTTAGTATATTTGAAAACCCCAAAGTGCGTAAAACCATGGTCTTAATTTGTTTCCAAGCAATAATAAAATTTAAAGGAACCTAACACGAAGGGGACACTGACAGTGGTAACATTGCCTTTTGAACGTATGTTCAGTTGTTAAGTACAGTGGAGCCAAAAGCACTTATAGAAATATTAATTTTAGATCAATTTCTCATTTATTTAACTCACCTTGTCTATGGTGCACGTCGACGTCTATGGGCACGGAATTTCCCGAGACATAGTGACGCTTTTCAATGGCTATTTGTTTAGCTTCTTCGCTGGGGAACACGAACTGCAGCTCGGGCCATTGTCTGACCACGCGCAGGTCACTCTTGGCACCCAGCCCGGGCCAGCAGCACGCCAGGCAGTACGACAGCAGGAAGAATCTCTCGATTCCTTGCGACATTTCCAATTTGAATTTGTCCAGCAAGTGCGGATCTGAAGGTCGAAAGATATATCCATGTGACATGTCCATAAGGCAGATATTTTTCTACACCGGTTGCACAAGATTTATAAACAACAATCTAGTGATTTTATAAATAACGCCTCTTACAAATGCTTTGTATATAAGCAAACTTCGGTTTTATACCGGTTTTATTCGGTGTTATTTAATACTCTGTGAAATGAATTCTAAGGTAATCTGCTTTTTTTTTCATCTTTTTGATTTAGGTGCAGTAAGTACAGGTATCTTGAGTAACGTGGTGGTAACAACCACATTTAAGATTATAATAAAATATAATTCTTTTGCACCGTTTGTAATTAGAACTATCAGACGATCACAGTATCAGGTAATTAATCATGTTTAGGTATATAATACAATAATGGATTTGATCGTCAATTTGGATGTAAAATACATAGGTACCTACGTTTGCGCCCTACCCAAAATCTGAAAGATAGTTTGTGCACTTATGTTTTTCGAATGAAAAATGCCCAAGTCGCCTTTTGTAAAATAATTTTAATGTACCTATTGGTGACTCAGCAAAACGAAGAAGCGGGTGCAATAAAGAAGATGTGGCTTCTCTTATTGTAATTAATAAATTATTAATAAAATACCATATTGACTCAGCAATACTCCGCAGTACTCCTGTTGTTCATATAATGGAAACATCGCGGCTTGATGCAGACAAAATATCATTAATATTTTCACTGTAGTTTTAAACACACTTTTTGGAGCCCCATTCACAACACTTATACCTAGAGAATATCTTTCACATGTACCTACCCGTTAATTAATAACCTTTAAATGAACGTTAAAAAAAAACTTTGAATTCACTGAATAACGCATATAAATCATCTGAATAATAATTTCACAAATGACAAAAAACAAAAAACCAATGTAAGGGTTACAAAACAATTAATAAAGAGTTTATTTTATTTTTACTATCCAATTAATCTACTTTGTCTTGCAGTAAACAATATCGTTCAACATATGTAATAATTATTATGAAAGTCACGCAAACGATATGAACTTTACATCGCGGAACGTCTGTCGCTACTCTTTTTTCATTCAAAACTGACTTCAGATGGGTCGGTACTGACCACACGGTGGGCTATATAGGTACAGATTACTTCCATATAAACATTCAAGACGATATGCAGCTCCGCATATTTTACTATGAATAAGAAAAAAAAATTGCAGGTGTTGCGGGTAATAATTTGTATTACCAAAGACCACTTTGATTTTACCACCGTCCCGATTGACGTGAACCTGGTATGTTGTGTTTGCTTTAACTTGGCCATGAACTATTATTTAAAGTAAAGATTATGCTAAGTAGGTTCTAAAGTTTAAAATACGTATGAAATAAACGATTACATAATGTAAAAATATCACAAAGTTAGTGTGAGAGTTTGTTGACGTCTCAACTAGTGAAAAAGCCTACTGAAACATTTTATAAAAATTCTATACGGGATAAACGATATTTCATTCATATGTAAGTACTGTGCAGTGTGCTATCATGAATGATAATTTTGATTAGTTGACCTATATTTTTTATGATAAAATATTCATTATGATTCACGTTAAAGGTTTACTAAAGCACGTCATTATAAAGTAAACATAAAAACACTTCTAACTGAAATAAATGAGGTAGTAACTTTTTAAATTATAACATATTTTTTTTCTGTTGTTACGATATTTGTTTTTACACTTGGTTTACTAATCCCGTTATGAAAATGATTGCACTAATATCCAACCCGTACCTACCGTACCCACACTATTTTGAACTGAAAGCGATGGAACTCAAGTTACAACTGAAATACAAAACTGGGTTACAATGTAAGGAAAACTACTTATATGGTAGAAGTACTTTAGATGCAATAATCTTGAAGGAATTGCGGAAAACCTCTAGGTCACTTGTTTCTAGATATAGACAATCGGTAGAAACGATGCTGAATTCACACGTTTATTTCTAACTAAGCCTTATAGATGTTAACCCAACCTGATTATTTACTTCTCAACGATATAGCATTATTGCCCTGTTATTTATAGCCGCTATAATTTAATTAAAATCCTTGATTATCCAACATGGATAATCCTTGATTATCCAACATGGATAATCAAGGATTTTAATTAAATTATATCCTCGTGTCAGAAGACCTAGTCATTATCTCGTTGAAATTATGGGTGTCCATGAGAATTATATTGAATTATCCTGAACGTAAACATACGTGATAAATGAGTAATGTACGTGATCACTTATTTTACTTCAACTCTAATTTATGTAAAATTTCCCCCAGTAGCCGAGATACTACTTGGAAACATGATAGTTTGATGAGTAACTTGTCATGTAGTTAAGTCTTGTAGTGTCTAGTAGGTATTTCTAATGAATTTGAAGGAGTACTACAGACCTACATGATACTAAAATAATAGTTAGCTCTGTAGCCTTATGAACTTAACTACTAGATAAATAGTAATTACATACTTGTGTAGGACCTGGTTCCATTTCGAAGATATTCCTTATACAATCCTACATTATTATCAACCCA
The DNA here is from genome assembly GCA_948473465.1 of Lithophane ornitopus. Lineage (NCBI taxonomy): Eukaryota > Metazoa > Arthropoda > Insecta > Lepidoptera > Noctuidae > Lithophane > Lithophane ornitopus. The sequence continues at coordinate 9,478,120 of OX419622.1, read as the reverse complement.
CTTTTCACAGAATTTTGCATTAAAATTCATATTAAATAAGGAAATCTTTTAAAAACTGTTAAGACAGGTCACGAAACACTACACGCAAATTATTAACTGAATCTTGTGGTGTCGGTTGCAGCCCAACTCTTCAACACTGTAAACAGTTGCGACACTTAATATCCGTCGCAATTCTTTACAAATAATTGTGATCAATTTATTTAGGCCCGTCCCAAACGGTGAAGCGGCGCTCTTATGAATATTAAACCTAATCACATGCACTCACTACTTGTCTTCGTATCGCAGGAGATTGTAATGTATGAATAACAGTTTTTCGTTGTTTTATAAATAAAAAATAATAATTGCGTGTTTATTACAAAGTGAATAATATTAGTTCTACTGACTGACCGTCCTAATTGAAGGGAATAACTAATGTGATCAGAAAACGGAACAACCACTAAATGCGGGCCTTCTAAACGTAATTTACGTGAATGTTCACATTGTGTGCGATTGTAGAATAAAAAATAAATAAGAAAAAAAACAATGGCACCTTCTGACCCTGTGACAATGAAGTGAAATTAAATCGACTTCGATTGACTAAGTACAACACAGTAAACTACTTGTTTTACTCTAGGTAAACGTAACAATTTCCTGTATTGTTATTCCGGATAAATTTTCTTCCAGAAAATGTATGATTACCTATGTATGCTCATAATAGGTCTTTACCTATGAAATTGCCGTTTTGTATGAAAAAATTTAAACGAATTTTTTTCATGAATTTTTTATTTGTATTAATCGAAGTAATCACCGATGCAATCAATGCATCTTTGCCATCGCAGTGGCAGTTTATTGATGCCCTTCTTAAAGAAATCAGCTGGACGGGAGGCAACAAATTCTTCAAAGGCATTTTGTACTGCCTCTCGGGTATTGAATTTTTTTCCCGCCAAGAAGTTATCCAAATTCTGGAAAAAGTAGTAGTCTGTAAGCGCAAGGTCTGGTGAGTAGGGCGGATGACGGAGAGCTTCCAACCCCAGTTCTTGCAACTTGGAGACCGTCTGCTGTGCAGTATGAGGTCGCGCGTTGTCGTGCAGGAGCAGCGGAGACGAGCGATTGACCAATGCTGGTTGGAGATGCGCCAGCTTCTCCATCATTGTGTTCAGTTCTTCACAGTACACATCTGCAGTAATGCTCACCCCGTTTGGTAAGAAGCTGTGATGAATCACACCGGCGCTAGACCACCAAACAGTGACCATCACTTTTCTAGGGGTAAGTTTTCGTGTAGGGCATTGTTTAGGTGCTGAACCAGGATCCAACCAACTTGCTGAGCGCTTGCGGTTATCAAACAGAATCCATTTTTCATCGCAGGTAACAATGCGGTTCAAAATTCCTTCATTTGTGTGTCTGTTGAGCAGTGCAAGGCACGTCTCGACGCGTACTTCGCGGTGGCGATCATTGAGTTCGTGGGGCACCCATTTGTCAAGCTTTTTTACCTTGCCAATTTGACGCAAATGGACCAATATTGTTTTGACGCTAACGTCGAAAGCTGCTGCTAATTCAGCCGTAGATTGTATATCATCAGCTTCCACAATCGCCTTTAATTCGTCATTGTCGACCAAAGTCTTCGGACGACCGCGAGGTTCATTTTTCTGGTCGAAATTTCCAGAACGGAAGCGAGCAAACCAATAACAGGTGGTGCGTTGGTTTGTAGTGTTAGCTCCGTAAACGTCGTTGATGTTGCGTGCCGCTTGTGCCGCGTTGCTGCCACGACGGTACTCATATTCCATAATTACTCGAATTTTTAACGTATCCATGATGACGAAAAAGATTGAAATGCGATGAAAATGTAACACTAATCAATAAAGAAATGACTACTTTTGGAAAAAAAAATCCATGTTTTTAAAATAAAATTAATTTGAAATTAGAATTCTTAGCCAAACAAAAATTATTTTGATTTGAAATGGCCAGTACTGCAGAACGGCAATTTCATAGGTAAAGACCTAATATAATAAATTAATAAGTAATAATTATGGTAACAAATAGGCATGTACCACATCATAATCATCATAGTTAGCCAAGACTGGTTTCGTAAGGGCCAAGGGCCAGCTTCTAGGTCTTCAATGTGAATAAAATTACAATTTAATTAATACGTATTTTCCTCAGAAATGCAATCTTCAACACAGAATTATTATGTAAAGTTGTATATTTAATGTAAAGCTGAACAAATGTCTTGATTTATCATGTTCATGGGCATTTAACAGTTGTCATACCGTACCGAAGCCATGGGACTGCTGCCCCATGGGGCTCACTGACAAAACACTTTCACAATTCTTTTTATAGTTACCTCTGTAATTGTTTCTTTTTTATCGCATCAAATGGTTTTTTATTTTATTTAAAACACGTCACTAAATTGTAGGCAAAATTGTAATTAGTTTTAACACAGATATAAAGACATAAAGTTAGTGGTTCATATTTGTGTTCAAGTGTAGATCGCACATATGTTATCTGCTAGGTATTACCATAACCGTCGTTTATGTTTATACGTCATATATAATGGAAATAGTAACGAAATTTTTATTCGTTTGTCTGAATGTATGTTCCGGATTGGCGCAAAAACGGCTGAACGGATTTAGATGAAATTTGGCACACAGATAATTTATAACCTGGATTAACACATATTGGTACTTTTAATAACGGTAGTACGTTCCCATGGGATATTTTCCGACACACACGCGGGCGAAACCGCGGGAAAAAGCTAGTTCTATATGTATCTCTGGAAGATTTAATAATCGTTAACACTTCGTCTGAAATCCTTATTATTAAACGTATGTCTAATTTCGTATTTTAGACTAGTTTCCAAGAGACTGTCTGTGATTTTATTAAGTATCCAAACTCTTCATTGTAATGTTAGGTTTTCCCGAATAAAACTATACTCAAATAGCTGTATTTTTTCCATTTCTTTCCTAAACGACGAAATGAGTTCAGTTTTTTCTAAATCATTTATTTAGTGAGTTCACTTAGCAAAAAAATACATTAAAGTACAGATAATGTATCCGGATCGTCTCAAAGCTGAAGCGTCATCACCGAGGCAGGCCTAAGAAACGCTGGCGTGACGATTTCGACTCGTTCCTGCCCGATTGGCCCGAAAAGACAAAACACAAAGAAAATTGGAAAACTATGGCGAAAACCTTTGCCCAGCTGTGCGACAACAAAGGTTAATAACATAAAAAGTACCTACAGTACCTATCTTCTAAAAGAGTTTTATAATATCTTTCAGTTCTGTGTAAAACGATAGGAAATACCTCATTGGTTGTTCTCCACATAGGTAAGTATGCCGTATGCGTCCAAAATACACACCTATAACGGAACGGCTATAATCTGATTTTTTATCGATTTATCTAAACCTGTTTCTATGTATTAAGATCGTTGACCCTATCACAACATTATACTAGGAACCTTTTTGGATAAATACCTTTTTCTACTTTCTATTACGGTGGAAAAAAACTAGTAACCTAAAAAAAACTGTTTTACCGGTGATAACTCTCACTGAGACCGTGATTAACCGAACGATAGAAAAGCTATAAGTGAACCTACTCAAGCGTGCTTCCGCCACAATCAAACTAGCAACAGGTATTTACCTACTATGGAAAACGATGCACTAATGATTATTTTTTAAGCCAACCACCACCTTAAGTAGTGAAAATAATGATCGTCTTATCAGTACCTACCTAATTAACAATTAGCATAACCACTGTTGGTTATACAACGCACATTTTGTCAACATATTGCCAAAGTAGTAAATAAACGAGTCGATGACGACTTCGACGGAAATGCAACTAATAACAAAAGGTGCTTGAAATGTCTGTTTATGACATACGAGCGACCCGGTCCTGCTTCGCACGGTTTTTATGACTGAACAAAACATCGAGATTATTTTCTTATTTATATGAACTTTAATATTAACGAATTATAAACCTTCCGGAATAAATTCTCTAAACGATGGTGACTGTTGCGTGGTTTAGAAGAACAACGTGGACATACAGACAAACACGAATAGCGACTTTAATTTATAAATAATTATGTAGATTATCCAAGCAATTACTTCACGCAGATAAGAAAGTAAGGTATCATGAATAAATATTCAGGTCGCATGTTTTCAAAGTTCTCATGGTAAAGAAAATACTGATGATTATAGAAAAAGTCGAGCTCCCGATGGGATTTCTCCCTTCTACAAAATGTCGAACTTCCATGAAAACTTTTTATTCCTTATCCTTTAGGAGTTGAACTTTCAAAACATGCTTCTAGACCTAGAGGCTACCTGACAGGGTTGCGGAATAGTCCGAAAGGGATACCGGGACCCTGGCAACAGGCAACTGAAGGAACAGGGATGGGTTTTAGTCAGTAAGAGTCTGACACGCTCTTCCGCTCCGCCCAGAGCGGGAGAAGCCATTTGATGACGTCCCACCCAAAAAAAAAAAAATGTCCTAGAGGCTTAGGTTTTGCGTTTCAGTCAGTGAATGAATGATTGAATTTAATATTTTTAGTAAAGCTACTATACTTATTATTGAAATAGTATAAAGTGCGGAAAAGGGAGAGGGAGGCCTTTGCCCAGCCGTGGTACTTTAGTTATCGTATATGCTAAACTGATATGATGTAGAGGTAGCTGTACCTACCGTCTGATTTGGAAAAAAACAAACGTGCAGTCATGTAGGTACGTATGGGCAAAACGATCCCCGAACGAGCGCTGTCAGATCATTAGGGTTCAGATAGTCAACAAGTCAATAGTTTCGCCATGTCCGTCCGTATTTCTGTTCGCGGCTTAGCTCAGAGACTCTTATTACTAGAAAGCTGGAATTTGGCATGCGTATAGATAATAATTATGCCGACAAAGTATTCGATTTTTTTAGGGTACTCTACTCGCTACTCGTAAAGTGAGGATTCTCGTCTATCCGATAGTGTGGGGTGTTGTTGGATTGGCCGTTCAAAAATATCGTGGGTGTGCAAAAACCATTTTTCTTTTCAGGGATCCGTTTGCGAATTTTGAAAAATTCGCCCCCCTGCCAGCTAAATTAACGGCAGTAATAAATATATACATTTATCGAAGGTAAAAGGAAAACTATCACAGCTAAGTTGGCTTTACAATAAATAATTACCTACCGAGTAATAGTCGACCAATTTACATACAGTTGGAATGTATGATAGAATATGTATTCGACTAGAATGTTAAGTTGTTCTTGGGATAAGTTCATACCATCTTCGGAACTCTTCATTGTGCGTGGTCCGACACTTACTTGTTTCTGATAAGTTTTTGCAATAATGCTTGACAAGAAATTCATTCAAGTTACAAATTGCTCAATGTATTACTACGTAATATCAATTTGGGTGAAGGTGTTTTTACTTAACAAGATTAATTAAATTATTCCGCGCCTACGCATGGTACACAACGGTACCTATTGTTAGGATAACACAAACAAAGAAACTGTAAGCGTGTAACTGAGCATATGTCTGATATAGATTATAATTTTCTTGAATGTTTCTTGCCCGGTATCTGGAATTGTACCCGGCTGATGGCAATAGGCTCGCCCTCTCTATCCTACTAATATTATAAATGTGAAAGTTTGTGTGTTTGGATGTTTGTTACTCAATCACGCAAAAACGGCTGAATGGATTTGGATGAAATTTGGCAAACAGATAGTTTATAACCTGGATTAACACATAGGAATATTTTATCCCGATATTCCCACGGGATCAAGACTTGAAACCGCGGGGCGCAGCTAGTGAAATATAAAATAAACTTAATCCAAATGTGGATGTACCTAGGTCTGTAGCAACAAATACACGTATTTTTTGTTAGTAACTGAATAGTTACTTACTACGTGAATACAAATAAATCGTAGAACGAAAAGGTCATTAGCCTTTTTGTCAGTTTGTACATTACGGACATTTTTGCACCAAATACCTAAATGGTAACTCTAAGGCCCGTTCCTCACTGGTCGGTACGGTATCCGTGCGGGATCGGTATCCTTGGTACCGAAAGCTTACCGACAGCCTTTATTTCACTGAGCGATACCATACCGACCAGTGAGAAAACGAAAGCAGTGCCGTATCGTTTCGGTATTATACCGAAACGTCGATCGTGTGTTACGCAATTAGGGTGCTGACCTAAGACCGTGTGTTTATTTTATTTGTTTGTACTGCATATGCCCAAATAATAAGTAGAAAATAATAATGATAGATACCCTCTCATTAATATCTTATTTAAACTGTGGTGCTTTAGGGGTATGACGAATAGGTTGTAAAGTTCACTCATCTTCTATAGAAAAGGGAGGATCCTCCGACCAGATGGGCGTTGTGTCCATGTGCATCTGGACTGAGGGCCCGTTTTTTTGTTGAACTTGAGACTCATAGGGAATTTAGTTGCATCGTCGCTTGCATAAAGTGGCATATAATAAATCTCAGAAAGTTGTCAGACTGTGTTAATTTCTTAAATCTTTTAAGAAATTTCCAACTCGCTAGAATATGACGTTACAGATTTATGGCGGTTTAACTGGGACCCTCAGTTTGTACTGAGGAATCTTCAAAACAAGAGTTTAACTGTGGAAATACATTAATATGCCTTCTATATCTTATAGTTGAACACCTCTCTGAATTAGTTAAAAAGAAATAATGGCTCAAAACGTTGGTTGAAAAGTAATTTAAAGTCGAATTTCTGAAAACGTTTGAACTGAGAGCCCAATATTTTCGGTATTATTAACTAGACTCAACCTCGTAGATTAATATAAATTAGACCAAGTATTTTTACTATTTTTTTACTAAAATTTGAAATATCGTCTGTTGCTCTAAGTGCCATATTTTAAGAGAAAATGCATTTTCAATTTTTCTATAGGAACAAATTTTGTAGGGTGACCATAATGTTCCTCATAAGTCAATACTTAGTAGTTATTAGATGAATTCAAAATATTTTTTGTAAAGCGTAGTCAGAAAGTCGTATAGAAACTAAAACCACTTATTTAGTTACACGATACAACATAAATTTACATAAATGTAACATAAAATTATAGCTAGGTCAGATCTTAAAAAATAAAACTAAAGAAAACTTGCCAACGTTTTTCTAATAACTATTAAAATAAACAGATTGCATCAGAAAAAAAAAATACCAATGCGCAGTTCGAACTCGCACCACATAGTTTCGTGAAAACATGAGTCTAAAGTTGTTTCGAAAGAAAAAAAAAAACGGGCCCTCAGTCCAGATGCACATGTTGTGTCTGGCGGGCAACTTCCCAATGATCGATGTCTGAATCTTGTAAACTCTAATTGCGTGATGCAGGATTTATGTGACGTCAGGATTTTTGTGTAACGTCAGGTCTTTGATGCGTAGTTTGCATGTGGCGACGTAGATGCCGCCACAGTGTATTACATACTTAATTAATTCCTTAATCCTTTTATTATGCGAGTTAAATCAACAGAAATAAGTTGACCCGATGGAGAGTCAACAAACTGGATTGTGTTGGATAATTTGTGACATAATAGTAGAGGTACTCATTTCAGTAGAGGTCCCAGCATTTTCCAGAATAGGACAATATGATTACCTATATGATTGGGCACTGATGATGTATTTAGGACAGCCGCCAACGCAGGAATCATTCATTGTTTTGTGATATGTTTTTACTACTTTGGGCAAACTAATAATACGTTTACATATTCGGGGTATATTTTCTCTTCGAATGGAAACAAAAATTATTTTAAAATTGCTAATAGTGACATCATAGCACAATAATTACAGCAGACTTGTGCGGTCGAACACGTGACGGTGTGGGATGTTGTTCACTTATATACCTACTGTTCTTATCGTGCTTTTTTTCTCATGACTGATATTATAACGTATGTATTATTAAATAATCATAAAATATCGCTTTGATGTTAATTTGTGGTTTTAAAATCATGTTTATTAATACCAAATGTAACCAATAAGCGAAACGACTAGATTACCCTGGTACTTGTAAATAGCGTCGGAATAATATTTTAAAGAAATTAGGGTAGTTATCAAAGTTTTAATTACAAAATAGGTACCTACATCAAAGTGTGAAATAACATAATATAAAATCTATTGCTCTAAAGTCCTGCATTTTATTGAATTAAAATGGTGGTGACAAAATGCTGTAAATGTAGAGGAAAGACAGTACATAAATTAAAATTTCTACAGTTGATCTGATGAGCAGCAGAGAGAATTATATAATGTTTCGTTTTCTATTAAATTGACAAGTTCTTATCTATTATATAACAAACGTTCTTCCTACATCGAACGTGACAATAGATCAACTATTAAAGTTCAAATGAGCTCCGTGGGCAATCATGAATACGAATGTAATCCTAAATCTCCTCGTAGTCTGTTAGTAGTCTATACGTTCCTAGAAATATAAGAGACTAGTAGCGCCCTGAAGGTATTTCCGCATGAAGATATTCTAAAAGTAGGTATTTATAGCGCAGCTTGGGAGAGGCTTAGATACGTCCAGCAGTGGATTGCGATAGGATGAGTTGAGGTAGCGTGTCACTCGGTAATGCCTATGAAAGCTTTCCATCGGTCAGATTTTGTAATCGCGTAATCGATTACAAAAATCCTTGAAATATATAAAAATAAAAAATATACAAAAAGATAAATCCGATAACTCTAGCTTGGTTATTCCACGTTGTTTTACATCCTAAGTATTGCTATATCTACCTCCTTGCACCCAGATCTCTAGAGTTATTTTTCGACAGTGGGGTGTTTAATATTTCTTGTGCTTATTAACTTTTCTCACTGTGTTAAATTTACTCGTAATTATCGCAAAGTAGACACTTCACATGCTCTACGCTTTTAATCTGAACGCGATAAACTCAAAAACGGATTTTGATACGGTTAGGACGGAGTGATTCATGAGGAAGATTTAGGTGATAGTTCAAGGTTTAAGTATGACGACAATCGTTGAAGATGTCGGAAAAAAGCATGTAGCAATGCATGCCGACTGGGAGCTTTATCGTGCGCCGCGTAAACTGATAGAGTTATATGAAAACAATGTATTACGGAATTAATACATAGTATACCTGTCCCTTATTTTTAAGAACGTTCACATTCGCATCGCATTCGGAATTGGTTAAAAAAAACCATCAATTTACCAACATTTTTGACAAGTTTGACAGATTGCGACTTAATGTGAACGTTTTGGCCCTCTGGGCATAGGATACTTTTAATCCTGGTAGTACGTTCCCGTGGGATATTTTCCGACATCTACGCGAGCAAAATAACGGGCAACGGGGAATCAATCGATTTATAAAAAATTGCCATTTTACCACATCTTTCTTTTAGTTTGGTTCATAATACTTAATAGGCATAGAAAAGGTGCAATCCTAATGTGCTAATTAAACAAAGTAGGTATAATACATAATCACATGAGTACTATTTTAACATAGATAAATCACGCTTTATTAGTCAATAACTGGTCACAATTAACAGACGCAATAATATCATGTTATGTCTGTTTTTCAGTAGATATTTTAAATGATTACATTGTGAAACAATCTATTAATACAAAATTTGTCGTGACAGACGTAAAGATATGTCTTAAAAATGGGTGCAAGTTTATATGAAACCTTCGGTATGCGTTGAACAGGCTGAATCAAAATGATGCTTTGGTTGTGACACACCTTTACTGGATTGCTTAATTTACCTGTGGATAGTAATGAATAGTAATGAAAGTAAATGTAAAATGGACACGTCACTGTCCCTATAATTCATACTAACATATTAGTATTGCACGTTCCCAATAAGAGTGACCTTCAAACAGACCGGTTGATTTTTTGTCATAAAAACAACACGCTTATTGTGCACACAAATAGTTGTCTAATGTATAAATATATTATTATTACTTACTAGCTGCGCCCCGCGGTTTCACCCACATAAGTCTCGATCCCGTGGTAATATCGGGATAAAAGGTATCATATGTCCTTTTCCAAATTCAAATTCAAATCCGTTCAAGCGTAACAATCAAACAAACTCATTTTCGCATTTTTAGGGTTCCGTAGTCAACAAGGAACCCTTATAGTTTCGCCATGTCCGTCTGTCCGTCTGTCCGCGGCTTAGCTCAGAGACGGTTGGTACTAGAAAGCTGTAATTTGGTATGGATATACAAATAATCGACGCCGACAAAGTGGTAAAAAAAAATCGTAAAAAAGATTTTTTTAGGGTACACGTAAAGTGGGGTTGTTTTTTATTTTCCTCGTCAATCTCATGGTGTGGGGTATCGTTAGAAAGTTCGTTTAAATGTGAGTTTGTTAAAACCATTTTTGGATTCAGGGATCCGTTTGCGGAATATTAAGCTTTAAAGTGCTAATTTTTGTTACAGTAGTATATATAACGGAATTAAAAGGAAAACTATCACCGCTACGTAGGCTCCACAAGTTACCGAGTAATAATCGACCAATTTAAATTTGCAGTTTTAAAAACATGTTCTCCCATACATTCTGTATCGGTAAGTTTTTCAACTACAATGTTAAGTTTGTTTTATAAATTCATCCCAACTACGGAACCCTTCATTGTGCATGGTACGACATTTTAATATTAGTTAGGATTGTTAGGATTTATTCCACGAAGCGGTACGTAAAGGTCACACCCACATTTCGCCAGTTGAGTGCAAGTTGCAAGAAACAGGGGTCAATCCTAGCTGAACATACAGATCTTTACAGGGCTTTATCTGGACTGGTTTTCAGCCTTACTTTATGAAAAAATCTAGATAATAATAGTTGTCCCAAACCGAGGATCGAACCCAGGACCTACTCAGCAGTCGTACTTCAACTACATACGTAACGAGACAATGCAATTGATTTATCATTGATTTAAAAAAAATCCTTGTACATATGAAACACGAAACTCTTGCAAGCCCATTTAATCATTATTTAGGGTTCCGTACCTCAAAAGGAAAAGCAGAACCTTTACAGGATCACTTCGCGGTCCGTTCGTTTTGACTGTCTGTCAAGAACCTTTTTCTCAGAAATGCATGCATGCGAGGTATTAAGTTAAAATTAATATCAAATACGTAGGTCCATGATCCCTTCGAGCTCAAAAAAATTAAACTTCTAAGTCAACGCAATAAAAAATATGGCTATTTATGCGACATATTTTGATACTCGAAAATATATCAAAACCTATACTTCCCTTTGACAGGTCTCACAGCACAGGCAAAGGAAAAGTCCGAAAATCGTTAATTTGTAAATTTATCACATTAAAACAAAAATGCGATTCCAAACTAACATTTGCAGTTGGAGAATTGACCGTGATGTATATCGATGTATGGGAGAAAATGTTCTCAACAGCAAAGTTAAGTTTGTTCTTGGGATACAATCATCCCGACTACGGAACCCATCATGGTGCGTGGTACACGCACTTGGCTGGTCTTTTCTTATTTGCATATTGCCTGACAAGTAGGTAAACTGTTTGATTTTTTTAGCTCTGAAGGATACCTACAGTAATTATCGATAGTTAACCATTTCACCGTTGCATTTTTCCTTATAGTATCTACTTATTATAAAATTAAAAATATTATAATTTAAAAAATCCACAGAGCTCATGGTGCCTCCCTTCCCGCACATTAAATATGACTGTTCATTAAGGCCATCGATCACTAAGCACTTCAAAATCATAGAAGTTAAAAATATGACAAATGGCCAGATTCTTGAACGAATTATGTGAAATCACCAAAAAGGTGTCTCCGAAAGGGGTAAACATCCACCCTTAATTATAATCCTATCGAAACCAGAATGGTATCATTTTGAAGCCTTTTAAATTCTTCAGGATATCTTTTTTATTTTTTCAATATCTCTTTTCGTTTTTGAGAAGGTTAAGATTCTTTGAATAGTCCCAAAAGAAACGGTAAAATATTTAGCGTGAAAGCGTAACAAATAAACAAACTCACTTTCGCATTTATAATACAATATTTTTAAATATTAGTTCGGATAAATAAGTGTTTTTGTGGCAGTGCGACGAACAGAATACACGGAATTAATTATTTTTACGACAAGTCAGTAAGTTCTAGTTTATTTATTTAAATCTTGACATGGAAATTTCCATGATTTAGGACCATCACGTCTTTAGATAACAAGTGATGACCGTGAGAGAAATAGAAATAACAATTTTCAAAAATAAAAATTTCATAATGTTTGAAAACGTGTTCATGGAATAGCTAAGTTAAAATTGACTGACTGATTAATTAACCCAAATTTATTAATAAGTCGTTTAAAATAATATAATAATCAAAAAGAAGTCAAGCAAGATATATTGCTGAATTCCTGGAAAGTTAAACTAAATGATGAAAATGCGAAATAAAGCCCGATGGGCTAAAGGGGCTTATAAAAATATATATTCATGATTATATTCAACTATAATAAATTATAAACATCTTCCATCATTATCAATCAGTAATGGTTATTTTCTAAAATACCCACATGTAGCAAAAACGACAATCAACGCAAGTGTAATATTTTTTTATTTGGAAAAATTAAACGTACCTTTATTTGAATGCGTACAGTCTTGCTTCTTAAGTCTTGTTTATGTAAATACTTGTGTTGAGTACATACTTATAGAAAAATATCTGAAAAAATACGGGTGTCTTCCGCGAGAGACGAACGTGAACTGTTGCGAAAGCCGTCAAAATGGTATATATAATAAAACCCGTAAATCGTATTTGGCCGGAAAGGTTCGCCGCGCATCTTCAGTGATTTCCTCTTCGCACTACGGTCGAGTAGAGTCCCAGCACAGGCGTTACTATCACTACTCTCGCGGCACTTCACAGAAGATTCACTGTGTACACAAGTAGTGTTATAAATTGAGATTCTTCTAAATAAAAAACATATTTGTTTGTTTTAATATTTAAACTCTTACAAAACTCATTGTGACACTCTCCTAACACTCTTTCGGTCAATTTAAGTAAAATTAATAATTAGGTAATCAGTATTTCAATATTAAAAAGAAAGATAAACGAATATGATATTTAATACGACCGCATCCTCGTTTGACATAATGACAATGAAATTGACATTATTAATATTTTTGACTTTTCAGGGAAGTTTTATTAAGTAAAAATTTGTTCCAAATACGTATATCTGGTACAGAAATAAATTACGAATTATTGGTAACGTTTGATAGAGTGACGGCTCCAAAACGATCAGCGTATGTTGATAGACTGTATTCGTTCTAGATAATCAACAAAAGCCGGATGATATTCTACGGTATATAATGTATATACATATTTTTGAACAATAGATTGTGTCAGATAGGTTACTTCTTGTCACGTGTACCATGTAACAAATACCCACACAACAACTAAACGCATGACTGGATTTTTTCAATAGTTACGATTGCTGTCTATTTGTACAATATACCTAAGGTGAATTCCATTGGAATCATTATAAATAAATACTCATTATACTGAGATAAATACTCGTGATGTGCACTCTTTCTTACTTGCGGTTTTCAGGGCCAAACTTGAAGAATTTTCATGACAAAGAGTGATAGGTCATGTTATAAGTTTATACTATTAAGAAAATAATCAGCCATCTAGATTTGTGAATCAACGATAAAATAACTACCTATATGCACAAACAAAACATACCTACCTAATTATTTAACCACTACGAACTATTTTTATCCAAACTACAGAAAAGAGTTAACCAAAAGGGATGGCCTACAGAAAAAAAAAAAAATATTTTAGGAGTGTAGATTCGCCCGCTCCGGGCGAGTAAATTCGTGCCAATCAACCAATAAGCCGTATGAATAGCATCTATTAATCATTCACTTGTCCTACGAAATAAATAAACTTGAAAAGATCCTTAAAGTATACACGAAGGATAAGATGGATAATTATTATTTTAATGTAGGTAAGTAATTGGCAAAAAATATTTTAATTCACGGTCTTTTTGTAATGAATATTTCTAGGTACCTACCAATAATAAACAATAGTCAATTAAATACTCGCGTTCTATTTACTTGTTAGGCACTGGCAGAATACGCTTGTTTATTTAGATATTTATTACCTACATAAGTAATTGTACCTATTACAAACTGGCAGAATCTCACAAAAACATGGTCGAAAATTGTGTAACTTGCCACGTGCCTATGAAAAAGGGTAGTACTGAAAGCATAAATGAATGAATGAAATGCACCGACCCCAGCGTGGTTTGACCCAAATCGAATGAACCCAAAGATTTGCACTAGCCCCTGGAGCCTCATGTTTCATGGAGTTACCATTGCTCATCAAGGAGTACCATTGAATAGAATAGAATAATATTTATTTCTAAGTATATGGTACATTGAGATCTAAAATTAAACATTGATTCACATATATTACCATTGCTGGTGTAGAAAAATTAAATAAGCTAAGTGCTTGCAAATCGTAGACATTACAATAAAAGTTATATTAAATTAATAAAATTGATTTGAATTTATATTTTTAATTTGATACAATATATTGATTCAGATTAATTGAATAGTATTATTTGTAATGTCAAAATATTAATTAGTATGTCAAAAAGCATAGAATATTAATTACAATGCCAAAAGTATGATTTAAAAATTCAATAACAGAATAGAAACACATGTCTAAGAGCCAAGTAAAAATTTTACATTTGAATTTATTAATTGGTAACATTCTCAAGCCAGGTGGTAATTTATTATACATTTTTACTGTCATAAAACTGGTATTTCTACTGTATAGTTGCAATCTCTGAGGAGGTACTAGCAATTCCCCGGCATTTTTTTTCTTCAGTCTTTGCTATTGCTTATCAAGGAGTAGACCAGAGGGCTCGGTAATGGTAGGGAAGACGTGCCTAAAAGCACGCCTAAGTTTCTTTAATCTTTCTCCGCGTGAGTATGCTAATGACGACAAAGAATTTCGGGTTTCCCCAGGAAAACCCTATACTTACGCACGAATGCATCATGACCCTATTCAAAGTCATCGGTGTGCTCATAACTTATGTAATGGTGTCACATCATCACATCCAAATGACTAAAACTCGTTTGGGATTATTATTTTAGTATAGATATACAGGGCGAAGATCCTTTCATTCTTAGTATTCATTCACATCAAAAGATCTGACATGTTTAGGTATTAGATCACGGTCAATATAAGGAATGAGTAAAAAATCTTCATAATACAATTACAATTACATGTTATCAAAAAGCGCGTGCTCCTGTCTCGTCGGCACATAAACCTAGAAGCTTAAAAACGAAAGATAACGAAAATATGTTAAGCCCCGGATTCATCAATATTATCAAGATTACAGCAAATCAGAAAACCTGTTTTAAATCAAATATCATCTTATACGTTTATACGGGAAAAACAAGCTTTTTGTCGAACATCTTTAATTGTTTAGCGTTGTTGATTTTGGGATGTACAGTTTACTAGAATTTAATTTCCATTTGAAATTAGCATTGATCATCTTGACGTCAGGACCACAACACACAGTTTTGTGTGCAGAACGAATGTAGGTATAACCAATGTGTTACCACTAGGCACATATATGTATTGCACCATGCTAATATATTCTTCTCTAAGCCATATAAACGTCACGACTCACGATCTCTATCAATTTTGCAAGTAATTATTGCCTTTGAACATGGGTTTTTTAGTACCTATATCAATGCCTTCGAGCAATGAGGCGTTTATGATTTGTACCACAACAAAACACAAGAATATTATTATAAATAACTCATAATTCATTATCGTTTTGTATGAATCATCGATGGGCCTGAAAATTCCCGCAACACACACATTATACTCAATACTCCATTTAGGTACTATATTCTAACGAGTAAGTTGTGCCGATAATGATAACCTACATGAATAACAATGACAATGAAATATTATAACAATGATCCAAATTAGTGAACAAAAATAACATAATTCAATTATAAATGCGAAAGTGTGTTTGTTTGCTTGTTACACTTTCACGCTAAAACGGCTAGACGGATTTGGATGAAATTTAGCACAGGAGTAGACGATGACCTGGATAGGCTACCTTTGATCCCGATATTCCCATTGGATTCGACATATGCGGGTGAAACCGCGCGGTGCAGCTAGTTATTAATAAAAAGATACGATATTTTAACATTACGATAAGTATGTTGTTAAAGTTGTATTTTTTTACCAAAATCTAATTGTTTTGAGGACCAATAAATCATTTCCTACGTAGCTCATTATCTTGATTATGTTTAAATCAGATGGAGGCAAACAACAAATATGCGTACCCATATTTTTGATTATAAGTATTTTAAATTCCTCATCCATTTGTAATCTAAACTATAGAATTGATGGATTCTTAATATTAGGTCTTTACCTATGAAATTGCCGTTCTGCAGTACTGGCCATTTCAAATCAAAATAATTTTGGTTTGGCTAAGAATTCTAATTTCAAATTAATTTTATTTTAAAAACATGGATTATTTTTTCCAAAAGTAGTCATTTCTTTATTGATTAGTGTTACATTTTCATCGCATTTCAATCTTTTTCGTCATCATGGATACGTTAAAAATTCGAGTAATTATGGAATATGAGTACCGTCGTGGCAGCAACGCGGCACAAGCGGCACGCAACATCAACGACGTTTACGGAGCTAACACTACAAACCAACGCACCACCTGTTATTGGTTTGCTCGCTTCCGTTCTGGAAATTTCGACCTGAAAAATGAACCTCGCGGTCGTCCGAAGACTGGTCGACAATGACGAATTAAAGGCGATTGTGGAAGCTGATGATACACAATCTACGGCTGAATTAGCAGCAGCTTTCGACGTTAGCGTCAAAACAGTATTGGTCCATTTGCGTCAAATTGGCAAGGTAAAAAAGCTTGACAAATGGGTGCCCCACGAACTCAATGATCGCCAGCGCGAAGTACGCGTCGAGACGTGCCTTGCACTGCTCAACAGACACACAAATGAAGGAATTTTGAACCGCATTGTTACCTGCGATGAAAAACGGATTCTGTTTGATAACCGCAAGCGCTCAGCAAGTTGGTTGGATCCTGGTTCAGCACCTAAACAATGCCCTAAACGAAAACTTACCCCTAGAAAAGTGATGGTCACTGTTTGGTGGTCTAGCGCCGGTGTGATTCATCACAGCTTCTTACCAAACGGGGTGAGCATTACTGCAGATGTGTACTGTGAAGAACTGAACATAATGATGGAGAAGCTGGCGCATCTCCAACCAGCATTGGTCAATCGCTCGTCTCCGCTGCTCCTGCACGACAACGCGCGACCTCATACTGCACAGCAGACGGTCTCCAAGTTGCAAGAACTGGGGTTGGAAGCTCTCCGTCATCCGCCCTACTCACCAGACCTTGCGCCTACAGACTACTACTTTTTCCAGAATTTGGATAACTTCTTGGCGGGAAAAAAATTCAATACCCGAGAGGCAGTACAAAATGCCTTTGAAGAATTTGTTGCCTCCCGTCCATTAAGAAGGGCATCAATAAACTGCCACTGCGATGGCAAAGATGCATTGATTGCATGGGTGATTACTTCGATTAATACAAATAAAAAATTCATGAAAAAAATTCGTTTAAATTTTTTCATACAAAACGGCAATTTCATAGGTAAAGACCTATTATTTATTGTTCCATGATAGCTAGATATTTAGATATTTGCACCTAAAAGAAAAATTATCCCATCCTACTATTTTAATTCATAAATTGGTTGTGTCCACTATATGTGCTATAGCGTTGCAACAGCCTAAAAAGTGTCCACCGCCTGTTTGGGATCCTCAGTCTCTAGAAGGTTGGTTGAGTAGTTATGGACCTCCTCAAAATCAAATCAAGAGTTTGTGCAGTTATACTGTTTTTATGCGTATGATACCTACATGATTTAACTTACAGGTTATAGTATGTAAGAATAGCATATTGTTTTGACCGCATTTTGGTTCGAAAATTGATTCTGACACTCACGTACAGTCAGGTTGGAAGTTGACGAAGGTGTTGGGAATCTTGAAAATGAGGCACTTGAGCCGCCGGTATTTAAAGAAACGTATTAAATAGAAATTGGAAAACCGCATCGTTTGATTTGTGGTAGCGATAGATTTTTTATCACTGTATGAACTATTTTGGCAGGTTGAGTTAAATCGATTTTGAAAGAAGAAAGAATTGGGGCTACTTCAGGTAATTTTCGTTCTGCAGTTGCTTCACGAAGTTGGTTGAATAACGAACCCCTCGTTCAGATAATGGCACGAGCTATGGAGGTCTTGTAATACTTTAAGAAAACATTTTAGGAAGGAAGTGATTAATTAATTACCTCTAATTAAATAGAATAAATTATTTTGTGTTATTGATGATCCTACAAGACGTTTGAATTATGAGAACAAGTTGTATCGATGAATAATAATAAGGTTTACATGACTATGGTAAGTCTATACAAAGATATTGGATTGATGATGGATTCGAAGTATGTAAATGTTCTGTTTACTCTGTAATTAATTGTAAGGTAGGTACTATTTTTAGTCATTTATCATAACAAATATACTTACTATTATTAATTTATTGGAATACAAATCGTCAAAAAAATAACATTAGTGTTTATTTTGGGACTGCGGTATTGTTTGTAATAATTTCTTGATCTAACTTAACTTGTCTTTCACAACACATTGGCGTCCCGTCAAGCCTCAAGTTATGTTCATACCCCGAATGAGGCCGAAGGACATCATTGCAGCGTTTTACCTTCAAACAGAACTTGTTGTGTCCGGACCGGAGACTCATTTGGTCATGACTTTAAGGACTGCCTGGTTTAATTGGTTTCTCAAGTTTAACGTTTTTGAGGCGAAAATGAACGATTTGGCGCGCTGCAGGCAACCGGTGAACGCGGGCAGAAATACGTCATCATCGTGTTTTCAAGAAGCGGAAGACGCTAGACTCAAATTATATTTATATGACCTCGAATGAGTCTCTGGACACAACATGCCTTTTGTTTGATGGTAAAACGCTACTAATATTACCATTAATAAACAGTTTATATGACTCTATAAATAAAACGATGGCAATAACGATATCTGCAGTTTTAAAATATGGAGAATAGTAAAACAATGTTTTATTGATTGTATTTTTTATTATTAAAATATAAAAATAGCAGACACACATATCGAAAGACTTAGGTATATGTAACTATAAATAAACACAATCATGCGAATGTATGAATTTACAAAAGCGTACAAGCGAGCACTTATAAGAAGTTTCATAGTAGTGTATGTATTGCACTGGGTATAATATTTACTATTTTATTGCACACCTCACGTTTTGACAGGTTATCTAACCACCATTGCGGTCGGTTTATGACTTAAACAATAGTTATATTTTATGTTTGTGTCGAAACATACATAAAGGGATTATATCACATGTAATAAAGGTATAAATGATGTCAGACAAAATATAATAATGCTACAAGATCAATAGAAATAAAAGAAAAGGTTGATGTCTTCTTTCTAAAATTGCTGAATTTAACGAATAAAGAAAAAAACTTAACCTACTTCCAGGGACTGTAAACTATTTACTTACATTCAAATATACCTACTGTTCTGGTAACTCTCAATATTAGCACTACTAGATATAGTAATATAATGCCATAATATACATGTATACTTTACAAAATACTTGAACTGATGACATGAAACTACTTCACTCATTTGAATACTGCAGATGAGTACGCCTTCATACGTTTTGAAGGTACCTTATACCTTAAAATATTGATACTTTTTCAATTGTCATTATTTGAAGATATTCGACTGCATTAGATAATAAAAACACAGTGTGCAGCGTGTATAATTCATTGGATACTCATGAATTTTACATGAAGTAGTTTCACCAAACCAGTTAATAAAGTTATTAACTGCGAAAATTTATAATTAAATACCTTTTCGCAGTTTCTCGACTAGCTATGGAAACTAGTGTAGAAATTATGTTTTAAATCGAAATTTCAGGAAAATAAATTATACGTAACTGAAATCGGCTAGATATTACTGAAATATTAATCGAAGACGATATTTTGTAACATTATCTTTGATAAGGACATGTTCATACAATTAGACTAGACCTTACGATCTCGTGATAGAGATATTTAAATTAATAAAATACCCTTATAAAATATAATATGCCGTAGTTAAAAGAGAATTCTTCTTAAAATATCTTGTATAATTTACTAAAATGTTAGTACACTCTCAACCTCAATGTTTAAACAATAAAATTCTAAGATAACTTCGACGTGGACTATAAAATTTATAATAAGTACATAATGAATGGAAAAACCGTAAAGCAAAAAAATAAGGCTCGCGTCACTAACGTTCTACGAACTTTGAAACTTTTCCTTGGCCTGAATCGATAACGTAATATTCATTAAATATTTTATCAGTTAATGCAATAGGTAATCTCAATACTATGTAAGACAAGGATTTTCCTGTAGTTACAGGAAAACTAATCATAAAATAAGGTGACAATTAAGTATGTTTATCTTATAAGTTTTAAGGGCAAGATTTTTTATATATTTTTGTTACAAAATTCTAAAGCAGAAAGCGCTGAAATGCATACTATACGCTGAATGAAAACAGTGAGAAAAGCTTTCAGGACTTATACTTAAATTGATTGGAAAATTGGAGCAGGTAGAGTAGGTAAGTAAAGAAATATCTTGGAGATTATAACGGCAGTGGCGGGTTTGTTGAAGTTTATTATACCGTGGCAGTAGCTCATTTATCTGCATTCAATATATTTGGTATATACCACTTAGGTAAATAGCCAATATCGTTTAGTTAAACCTATTGTGAAATGTTTTTATTTACAAATTCATACAAAATATCTTGGAATACCATAAAATATGGCACAAGAGAAAGCCTTGTTGATTAAAATAATTATAAGTAAGTATTTATTTTAATTCCAACATAAGAGTAATATTATAGACTGTAGTTCATAACCCTGAAAAGTCCTACTTGTTTATGTAATTTATTTAAGTTAGGCACTAAATTAAGTGTTGTCTCGAAATCATGTAATCTCCATACTGGGCAGTAAAAAAAATTGACACCTAGTTCCAAAGCTGTCAGTGAGCGACATATTGATTAAAAGTTTGTAATTTCTAGGAAAAAAGTAAGGCATTATGATAGCAAAACATTGCCTTTTTTATCTAAGTTTGTTTACTGAAGTAATAAAAACTTATTTTACGAAAATTGCTAATAAAATTGATTTTGATTTCAAACATTCCAACATCTTTTCATTCACACCCTTTTATTGAAGTCACCCGCGAAATATTAATGTAAATAAATTATAAATGAAAAGTAATACTTTAGCCTCTTCTTCTCACTGTTGTTTAAACAAGTATTTGAGATTTATCAATATTCGATCGACGTAATTAATATTCCCATCAAAATTTCTAAGATCTACCCATAGTAGAAATCAAAAGCGAAATAATAATAATAATTAAGCGAATAGTCATAGAGTCACCGTTATGAACTGATAAATAAAACACCGAAATGATAAATTGACAGACATTGTATATACTGATGTCAGCGCTATTGAAACACGGTACAGACAAATAAATGTAGGAAAATGGCTAGCGAGGAACACGATACTATAACGTGACGTAGATAAACGTGTTCGTGCTGCGGGTAGTGTATTGTATATCCGGGTGTAAGTAATGTCGGTTAACGTCACTAAGACGATTAAATAATACTCATTTCTATTGTACAAACTTTAACTTCTTAGATAGTAACGATAAGTTGTTAGTTATCGTTACGACTTTTGTATTGTCTGTTCTGAATGATATTCTGATCAATCAGAACGGACCACACAAAATTCATAAATGTTCAGAATAGGGTTTGCGGTTACTCGGTCAAACGCTTATTTTTTTTTTTATCGGTTGTAAGGACATACTATGACTTTGTAAAATTTTAATCGTGTTGTGAATCTGTAAACAACGATCGGTTCAAAAACGTTCCGTACTTTTTTATTTTATAATGATACTTAGTTTTGTAAGCAACTGAGAACACAATCTGTTCGCATTCAAATGAATGAAAGCTCTTTTATTTTTGCTTGCTTGGTTGCATCGTGATCGAATTCTTTGCTAAGTGTGTGTTGCTTAAAATGTAATTATAACGAGATGCTTACTAAAAACATTTCGGAATTATAAAGGAGGTTATTGTGGAGTTGTTTTTTTATTTGCCTGCCTCAGTTGCTCGTCTCAATTAGAATACAGTTAATTTAGTTTATTGTATTGTTTTGCGATGACACTTACAAGAGTTTCAGGCGCAGTGTGGGACCAGAGCTTGAGCAAAGAATGATTAAAAAATCTAATAACTTCTAATGTTTTAATAAGCCGTGGATATTGCCCTTTTTATTAAACAAAAAGATCATATTAATAACCTAAGCTCAACATGACCTTAGAGATCTGGTATTTATTCAAGTTTTCGATTTACCACTCAAATTAGAGCAGGTAATTAATACGAAGTTTGGCCCTTTATCACACCCTGTCAACTGAAACAAAGAACATCTGTGCCACCGCTAACAATAGAGCTATTTTATGATATTATTGTTGACCGACGTATTTTCACATGGAGGCTGTATTTAGTTTGGCAGTAAACGTCAGTAGTCGTTGGCTGGCATAATGCTACCGTGCTTGCACGATACTTGTGCGGTGCTTGGACAATACTCGCACAATACATGTGTTAGTGCAGGGCACGCGTGGCGTTGAACTGCGGCGCGCGCGCGGCGCGTCGGAGCACGTGCGGCTGCAGCGACACGAACCCGCTGTCTACCACGCGCAAAATTCGGATGTTCGTCTGCAAGATGACATTGAGCATATTGTAAGTATTTGTAACCTTGAAACATATCAGAAAATATTAAAAAGAATAAGGAACGGCCTAAAAATAAACTGAAGGAGATCCAAACAGTTTGGGGCAAGCCAAACGTCAGTCTTTGGGCAAAACATTTATTGACAAAGGTTCTAACCTAAGTGTAACAGTACAGACACAGTAGACATATTAGTATTAACATAAGATGATGTGCTGCAGTGTGCCACACGTGTATGATGTAACACATTAGTGACATCCTTGTGTTAATTATACAGTATCTCCTATGAAGCCCGTTATGTAATCAAGGGCTTAGATGAGATAGTGGTCATATTTATACTATTATACTATGGTACAGACCTCGTGTTTGGAGGCGGAGCGGCGGAAGAACTTGTGGAAGCGCGTGGAGAGCGCCCACACGGCGCCGTTGTCGCGTTCCGCCCAGCGCACTTCAGCGCAGAACTGCAGCTTCTCCGCGTCTTGCGCCAGCACCCTACGAAATGGAAGGAGTGAACATATACCATCATACATTTTTCAACAAGATGTAGACTTGTCATATGTGAGTCGGCAGCAAAGGTAGGTTATGCTTCATTCTGATTTGTCAAAATCATAGCATGCTGCATCATTTTGTAAGTAACCCTTAAAATTGCCATCAATAGAGTACGTTTTCTGATCCATTTGTTTAGATTTTCATCATATAATTATGGAACAAACCATAAGTAAACCTCAGACCAAATAAAAAACCAAGACAGAGCGCTGCGAACATTACAGTGAAGCATGTCAAAACTAAACCAACACATTTACAATCATTTACAATCAAACTTCACCAAAATATGTGAACACATGTTTATGAAAACGGCCTCACGTCACTTTTGACAGCGCTCTGTCTTGGTTTTTTTTGGTCTGAGAAGTAAACGCTATAAACCTAAAGTGAATTAAAAATTGGGTTTAAAACATCACAGCCAGCCGCTGTTTGAAGCTAAGGTTCAAAGGTTGACTCGCTTCCATAGTGTGAAGAGTTATCTAACTATAAGTGCAAAGCCAAGGTCAACAGTCGATGATCGTTCTAATATTTTATTACTACACGAATTATCATGAATGTAACGCTAGGTCATGAAGCTTACGTGATGAGTGATCGGCTCATCAAATGTAATGCGATACTATTAATTAATTACACATTCCAACCTTTCATCACAGCCATTCTTGCAATGCGTGCATATTAGCAACCGCAATCAATCGGAATTTCACACGTTGTTAAGCAAAAATTGATCCTTATTGAAAAGGAAAACTTTAAACATAACCCTCCTTCACACGTTAACAAGGAGTCATTGAATGAACTAATACTACTTATCGGGAATCGTGTATTTATATCATGTCTATGAAGGTAGAAAGAAGTTGGGAAAATAGTAAAAATTATCAGGCAGGAATACTTTGTCGGAAAATCTTTTGACTGTATTGCTCACAGACACATTGAACAGCCGCATTAGAAACCGTACCTATTCTTCACTTCTGAAGACATCAGACGCAGTGCTATTTAACTAATTTCATCTCAGACAGTCATCAGTGCCACCCAAAACCAAATTCCAGCAGTTGATGTAATGATTTGTTTATACGCGGTGACTACGGCGTAGGTAGCTGCTATTATACAGCATTGCATGCGTTTCAATAAAAGCCTTCAAAGGTATACGTCAAGTCTACTGCAAAGTAGATCAAATAATAATGATAAATAGTTGGTTGACACATGGATATTTTTCCAAAATGGGCTGCAACTGTCGTAGCTACGTGCTACGCCGTAGCCATTAACTTCGTAGCAAAGATCACAAATTCAAATAACTTTAGTAGTAACCCACTCGTCAGCAAGGGTCAGACGCCTAGGCTGAAAGCTTATTTTGACTTCATAATGTACTAAGGAGACTGCAGCGTAAAACGGTCTCTTTAGTAGAATCATAATATAGAAATATTATGAATCATCGTAAAATGTCACAAACTGACAATTCACAATATGATCTGCGTGTTATTCATATTACGAAATAATTCATCTGTTTGACAGTTTTCTATGGAGATTCTTAAAATGGTCCACAAATTATGAATTGATTTTATGTCAAATTAGAGGAATTGCTAATGACAGCTGGGATTCAGGAAATGAACTGCTTTTGGAGGAATTGCTAATGTGGCCGGTTTAGGCCCCCTGATCTGTATTGTTTTTTTTACTGTTCGAGTTAAATTATCTTTTTTTGTATGCACATGTTTCTGTGACAAATAAACTTACTTGTGCGAGTTAGTAATGGGGTTCCAGGCGGCGATGGCGGTCTCGGTCATGGGGCTGAAGATGATAGTGTCGTCGCGCGGGTCTACGGCCACGCCGAGCCCCTGGGACGACTTGCGCCCCACCAGGTTCACGGGCAGGTCCGTGCCCTCGGCCGGTGGACCCGACGCCAGCACGGCTGTTGACACGCTGAACAACCTGCAGTCATAATGACTTTTATAAGAGACGGCTTCAAATTAGGAGTGATTGTTGGATTGAAGTTTTTATTTATCTAATGATTAAATAGTAGATTTTGTAATGTGTTAACTTAAACGGTTGAATTAACGCAGCTATTAAAGTGCCATCCACCTTTCTGATAGTGGATTGTTTATGTAGTAGCCCTAGAACCATCAATTAGGACACCTTTTATGCTATTGTCCTATGTCCTGGTGTTAAAAGCTACGAGGCTAGTAATTTTAGGTAGGTACTTGTCAGTAGCCAGTGGCTGGTAGTAACCCTGCGCAGGAGACAGCACGAGCCCTATGATGCCATCCATGAGGGTTAACCTCTGTCCTCCGATGTCGTACTCGCCCAAAGTCTACTACACAGTATAGTGCTAGGCCAATGGCTGGTTATAGCAAGCCTTGCGCGAGAGAATGCGCGAGCACCACGACACCAACCATGAGCGCGAACCTCTCTCCGCCGTTGTCGTACTTGCCCAGCGTCAGTTACACACATGGTACAGTTCAAGTACTTCACCTATCGGTTGCCAGTGGCTGGTAATACAGCAGGCCTTGCGCGGGTGAGTGCGCGAGCCCCACAATGCCGTCCATTAACGTGAACCTCTCGCCGCCGATGTCGTACTCGCCCAGGTCGGGGTCGGGGTACATGGAAGCGTGCGTCACTCGCCACGCGTTGTCGCGTCTACCGTCGTACACGATGATACCTGAAAATATGTAAATAAATCGATTAATCGCAATCTATCAATCGATTTAACGATTCAATGCTCACTAGAATGTTAACAGGTCTTTAAATTATTCGTTGAATATTAAATAATCAATTTCAACGAATAATTAGATTTTAAGTGGTCAATTTGGTAGTAATTTGCCATAATAGGTGATGTTTTAAGATAAGTTAATTGTATAACTTGGTGCATCCTTACTTCAACATCACTTGCAATGTTCTTATGGTGGAAGTAACAATGAAGGCAAAGTACGTGTTAAGTATGTAAATCTATCGTCTTCACAAGCATGCGTTAAATACGTAAACAATACATTGTGGGAAAATGTTGCCTACGAGTAAGGTAACAGGCACTAATAAGTACCTATAACACAACCCCTAAAGGATGATTTCCACCAAACGGCTCGCATCGCATCGGATCGGACGGATGCAGCGACAGCTGATCGCGTCCGGTAGGATGTCGACGCATACGATCGGCTCCATACCGTCGCTTGCGAACGTATCCGTTTCTACGCCTAGTCAAATAGTTTAATTACTACCATGTTGTAGTGTTCAAATTTTTGAAAATGATTGTAGTTGACGTAGGAAGGATCGGATACGACGACATGCGAACGGAGCTGATCGGGCGTCGCAGCATACTTTCGGCTACGATCGCGTGTCGCGGAAGACGCCCGCGGTCAACCTGCTGGGCGCGATTTGGTAATGTAGACTTTAAATACTGTGTACACGATTTAATATCGTTTAAAGATTGTAAAATCCGTTCCGATCCGATGCGATGCGAGCTATTTCGTGGAAATCATCCTTAATTCTCATAAAAATTTGTTTTTGCTTTCATGTCTTCAAACCAGAATTTACTGGCAGTTTTAGTAGCATGAGTGCCAATTAATCTGGTTTTAATAATTTGTTTATTTACCTAATCATCTTCCACTTCTACTAAGTATAAAGTACTTGCATTTTCACTATTGTTATATTTTCTGCAATTGCACTTTGTTTCCTTATGAAGATCAGGCACTCCGCATTGTCCCGTGAAATTAAATCCAATTCGCTGGTGAAATGTACAAACGTAACAAGCTTATATATAAATTGATTAAAAGATGAAAACTACAGACATTATCTTTTATCATCTAGAATCATTTGATCAGTATCTATTGCTCATTATTTCCATAATTGCCACTTCTTAGAATTCAAACGCTACGTCTAATTTTAAAATACTTACCGCTATTAATTCATAAACATCCTAGTATTGATGCTTTGTTTTATAAACACTTACTTAAGTGCTAAATAAGTTTTGAATATTATGATAATTGATGGATCAGTAACCGATACATACTCGTTCAAAGATAGATTTTGGGGTCATTGTTCATATTGCGGGACCGTGATCTTATTTAACGATATCGATATCCATTTAAATGAACCGGTTGTTACGAATTGCGTACTTGGTTCACTCACGAACCTGATAAAAAGCCGCGGTTAAGACATGCCATTTAGTGTATTAAGCTGCCACCGTAATTGGCAGAAAAACCTAGTCTTGGTAATTTTGAAATATCTAAGTGTACCGTAAGGGTTCTTTATAGGTCTCTCTCTGGCGTTCATGATCATTGTAGCCCTAATTTCAGCCGAAAGACACCCACTGCTGGACTTAGGCACTCAGCTGGTTCCCGCGACCTTCACCAGGTTATCGGTCCACCTTGTGGGTCTACCAACACTGGCCAACCAAGGCCGTTGGATGGTAATCGTAACCAAAAGGTCCCAAGCGACGCTGCGTCTAAATTGTACGTTTCACACAAAGCTGTTTTGTATTATTATGCAATGATACAATTTCTTGAAATAACAGTCTGTCAATTTAATTAGTATAATTTATGTTGCGACTTTGCGAGTTAGCGTTAGTAATTGCATCAGTATTTCGGAGAAAGCAGGGTTTTGGTCGACACAGCACGCTTGGGTGGCCACTAAACACCGAAACACATGCATTTAACTTGTACAATGTACCACTAACAACAGACTACCGCTAATTATGCGATAATCATACTCAATTGGCAATTTAAAAGTGGCCATCATTTATTTGAATCAATAAAATCCGTTTGATAACAGCTCATGTGCCGTAACGATTATAATATTATACCAATAAAATACGGATTGAAGAGTAAGCGCAACTGGTTTGTAAGATATAATATAGGTAATACGATAGTTTTTATTTTGTAACTAGCTGTTGGCGGCGACTTCTTCTGCGATCCAGGATGTAAAGTAGCCTTCTATGTCCTTCTCCGGATCATGGTCTACCCATGTGCCAATTTTCAACAAAATGCTTTCAGCCGTTTTAGCGTGAAAGCGTAACAAACAAATAAACTCACATTTATTAAAGTGATTGACTTGAGCGTAGAAAAGAAGCAGAGCATCTACAAGATAGTAAAATGTTGTACAAATCCTGTAATTGAAGTGTTTTTGTTGTAACGAACAGTGTGAATGAAACTAGAACGACAATAAATCAGATTGAGTAGGATGAATACCTATCTACTATTATGACAATGCAACCAAAGAACTACAATGACAGATTCTTAGAGTTAACGTGACCAAGTTGTACAGTCGAACAAGCTTTTTGTTAAACAGGAAAAATATATTCATTTTCCGCTACACTGCCAAAATTCTTTTTGATTGTTCGAGTAATTCCACTTTTTGAGCTTATGGCTTAGGAGAGTGACGTAAAAGGATTGTTGAATACTGAAAACACTTACAAAATTGTTTCAAGTAGTTGCAATATAACTGCCTGTATACCAAATAGCTTGTTCGACTGTACTATTATAAATGCGTTCTCAAACGCGTGTGAAAATTAAGAATGAATTTATAAAGAGCACTTTTTTATTACCCATACATAAGCGAAGGTTTCTAGTCACATGATTTGCGAAATCATGAATTCTTACATTTAAAACTGCTATTACCTAACGGCACTAGTGTAGCTAGCTATATTTAAAACAGGAAACTATTGTGTGTATGATTATGTGAAAATAGACAGAATTAAAAATATAAAATATTACATGCATGATTTTGACGGTATGATCTAATAGGTACAGAGAATGACACAAATGATTAATCAGCGTTTAATGTGGTCACATTCTGGTTGAAAGATCATTAACATACTGATCATCTAACTGCTCTACTTAATTTCACTAGCTCAAGAACACCTTGCATCATCGCAATCTCATAACAAACAACCCTTCCACTTACGCCGGATTAACATTAAGAAACTAGTTGCGCAAACTTAGTTATTCATAGTGTAAATAGTTATATTGTTAGCTGTGTTATATATTTTACAATATATAACAATACATACAAAATACGAATATATAAATAATATAAATATAATACAAATATATTTTACAATATATAACACAACTAACAATATAAGCATTTTGAAGAATAAGTTAAAAAAAAAATAGAATTGATTAATTAATAGTTCCACGCGTGAATAGACAATTATTTACGCATGAAACTATCAATAACCAAGTTTGCGGAACTAGTTTCGTAATGTAAATCCGTCTTTATACCTACAAAGACATGAAACAAGTTATATGAAAGTGAAATGAGCTTGCCTACACCATGCCGATGACTAACCCTGACTACTGTCGGCCTCTACAGTTGACTGTCTTCTGTCAGGAGAGAATTAGGTATGGGCCTCACTGGCGCATAAATTGAATCATCTCTCAATATGGTACAAATTATAGAAGATCCCTCTCCACAACTGGGACTCAAGCCCCTTTCCTATGAGAGCGAATGGGCTGTAAACGATGTACAGTCAATCTTTTATATTTTCGTCAGTTTTCAAAGAAGAAGCTACAGCACTAAGCAGACTATTGCAAAGAAAAATATTTATTTAGTAACCAATGTCGAGTTGACATCCACCTAAAAACTTTATAATGGCCCGGCCATTGAAAAAAATGTCTTTTCTTTTTAATTTAATCGTAAAAATTCGGTTTGACATGTAAAGAAGTTCTCGAGACGCAATATTTATTGCTGAGTCGGTAAAGCAGATTTTTTCGTGCAATGAGTAGACAAGCCCCTAAGGTGACGAACATGTATTGGCAGTAACTGTACCAGGTAGTGTGGGTAGGTGGATGATACCATCTCTAATATGCTTAAATATCTTATTTATTACCAACCTGGTGCAACCGTGTCACTGATGTACGCGAATAGATGGTCACAGGATGACGACAGGCGGGAGTTGGAGGAGCGGGTGTCGTCCAAGACCAAGTTGGTAAGCAGCGAGCTCGGCCGCAGCAGCTCGCGCGGGAAGTACACGCTTCTTACCTGGAAAGTTACGATTAAAAATTATTGTTATTTCAAAAAATGGATTTTGGTGTCCTCTCACAGAGAGGAGGCCTGTGGGAACATTACAGGTTGATTATTCTTATGAGATTGATAAACTCCAACACCGTTTGACTATTGATCACCATGAAAGATGGCACATATATATGTATTTATTAATGGAGAAGGTTTTTATATGGTTGTTTTTTCGACCTCCACGCTGGCAAAGCCGTGGTCGCAAGCTAAGAGGATATAACAAAGACATCAACGGAAGTTAGTATGAGACATTCTTATTCTATGGTAAGTGCTTACTTATTCTTATTCTATGGTATACCTACCACTTGTTTTTAACTAATTTGAACCCCTTAATTTTAGGAAAATGGAAAACCCAGAATTTAAATAAATAACTTGACCAGCTAAACAAAAAACCGAAGCTTTCGTTTTGTAGTAGGTACATGTATTTGAATTGGATGTGTGTGTGCACAAGTGCTAATAAAATGCGAGTAAGTATCACTACATTAGTATTCACTTAGCGCTCAAGTATGTACTAATACGTATCTCTTTCTAACCGCACTAATTTCCGGAACTACTACACCAATTGTAATTTAAGTATTAGCAGTTTCTTTTTAAGGATTTATTTAAAGAGAAAGCTTAAGCTCTACGAATAGATACTACATATATTTTCAACGTCTCTAGCTCTTTATCACCATCTCATTCGATGTATGTAGTTCCCAAATAAAGAAACCTGGAGATGCATCAAGAAATTCATCTGTTCTCTTTACATTTATCTGGTTTTAATCCAGGTTAACTCGTCCTGTTTAACCGTTCATGTTGGATCAATTTAATAGAAGCTTTCAACAGTTCTGACAACATACTTAAATATTTTGACTAATATTTATAACTTTAAACTATTGTCTGAATTTCAATAGACCGACATTATAAATCTATGTAATTGATCGTTAAAAGGCCAATACTTCCCGTCATAATCCAATTAGCCTACAGGCAAATTTCGTGAAGAACAAATACCGCGAATGTAATCACCAGTGTGGCCACCCGCGAGGTTAAATGCCATTCACTAGTTTAGAATTATACCGTGCATGGTTACTGGTCACCCACAAATTGTGCGTATTTAAGTCGGAACGGACAATTGCAGCACGGACAATCGGACCAGCCACACCCTTTCAAATAATAACACGACCTCGCCTGCCACTACCGACTCTAAGACCAGCAGATTTATTTGTATTTAACACTATATGAATGACTAATGATATCAGAAAATATAGGCGTTGTTAACAGACATGAACTATTAATTAATCAACCAATTCAATCAATCAAAAATACGAATGAAATTTCTGGTCAGGGATTTTATAAATAATAGACCAATGTCACGGATATACCTTACGGAGGTACCTTATCCGAAAATATCATGGAGACAGAACGCATTTTATTAATATTTTTGCTGCAAAAAGCATCAGATTCAGTATGCTGAATATTTACTTAGATTTCACTCAAAGAACCTTGAATAACTTCCGTACCTGCAAGTGAATTAATGAGATAATGCTTAATACGCACATCGAAGTTATAATTAAGTGCATAGGCTTTCAGCTAGCTAGATGCAGTTACCTTGAACTTTTTCTTGAACTAATAAATTGCCACTTCCAAATGAATTAAACAATATGGCCTACGTACCGTGTATTAGTCGTGATAGAGCAATGTAAATTAAATAAAAGACATAAATATCATTAATTGAATCAAACAATGTTTAGGTACCTACTAATAGCAAGAATAGATGACAAAACTGGGTACGTCAATAGTTTTGCAAAAGGTCTATGGTAATTTTTCGCTGACTAATGTTAAGATCTAAAGAAATGTGCCAGAATTCAAAATAATTTAGTTAAGTAATAACTACGAGCTAAACTAAAACGACTACCACATTGAATTATTTATGTTCGTGCTGAGTTCTAAAGGCTTAACTTTCATTGTTTTAAAACATATCACAGCAATATTGGTCTTCTTCTTTTAATTACTCATTATAAAGTAAAACCAAAGTTATAGCTAAAGTACAACGACCTGCATTAGATAGGTATACAGTAACTTGGTACCCTTTCTACTAACAGAACTTCGGCGGGATTCCAGTTCCTGTATAATAAACTCTAAGCTGCCTACTGGACACTATTAGATATCCAGTTACTTAAGAATTTATTGCTTAGTTATACAGCACGACGAATAATAACCAAATCTCCTTTCTCTGCAAATGTTTCATGTTTTAATATTGATAAAGTATCTAAGTTTTATCTTTTTCGTGACTTGCTAAGCTTAGACATGGTTAAACAGTCACATACAAACAATGGAATTCAAGAAAGTTACCTAATATGCAACTTGAATGACTCTTATCTTATATTAAATGTCTAATCTAGACATTAATCTACCTAGAAACTTTTTCATAAAGCTCTACTTATAGTAAGGCACTTGAAGCTTAAAATTTAATCCTACGTGTATAATTCTCCTTATTTTGCAACAACCTTAATATAGGAACAAATATAAATGTTTAATTATACCCTAGCTAGGTAATTTAACATTCATACTTACTGCTTTTCAATGAAGGAACTGAAATAGATGTTCATGATAATACACTAAAACAAGTGACCTCGCCTTTCCACTATGAAATATTTATATTAAAAAGTAAACGTGAATAAAAAAACAATTACGTATATGTAATTACAAACAACGCTGTTGAAATAGAGCAACTTATATATTATTTATTTGAATGAAATTTTCATTACGTAAAACAAAAATGTTATTGTTCAAAATGTTCAGTGACCGCTATCGTGCTTATATCGCGATTTGATCTTGAAAAGTCGATGATAGAGTCACCTCACGACAGACAAATGTCGTCATAATACTAGCCACACGTACTTGTCACATTTAAGCTCTACTCATTTTGATAAAAAACCGCGAGTACCTACAATGTAGCCGTTTCATTCAAAAACTTACACGTATCAAGACTTTGGGCTCGCAAAAATCTTATTTGGAAGTACTTAGTTACTAAATCAAACCAATTCTAGAGCTCAAATATTTGTATTTCTTGTATTTATGAATAGTAGGTAACTTCCTTGTATATACAGTTGCGTAAAACTTATATAAAACATTTATTACTTATTTAAGTAAGTCAATTTTAAGTTTGCATCTATGTTTGATATCACTTTAATTAATTAAATTAGTTACCTTCGTTACCTACAAGGGCATCTAATAGGATGTAGTGCACTAATTTAAATATAAAAAAACGAACCACAAAAATTATAATTCATTAACCTTCTTTGTATTGAAATAAATGCAAGCTAATTTTAACACGCACCGATAATTAACGATTAGTGTTTAACTGTTAACAAGTGTGATAATAACAAATTACAATTTGTAAGAAATAACTGATATCACAATACACTCATTCACTTAAACCATTCATCCGTTAAAATCAGTTAGCAAAAAACTTCGCACCGATTGTAAAGATATTACTGACGCATTCGACCATAATTAATGAACTACTTAAGTGCCTACGCTGGGAAGTAAGCTAAATAATACTTAATTAATTTTAAATCGCTTTATACGAAGGATCATAATCAGAAGTAGGTTGAATTTAATATTTCTGGAGGGTATTCAAATATTAGCGTCGCAATTAATTCACATAATTATGGACTATATGGTCAGCAGAGGGCCTAGACAAGTGACGATCGCTTCCAAAGCCTTTCGTATTTCTACAATTACTTTCAACAGGTTTGACATAATTTCGATAGCTTATGTCAGTCCTATATATGTTTGTCTTTTCCATCATCGTTTCGACAAAGTGACATTCTATCAGCGTTAAGCTGATAGAATGTCACTTTGTCTAGGGCGCAGACAAAGAACTGTCTACGGTCTAGGGCCTCAGAAGAGAAAGCGAACAAATTCTCCTTTGAAAGAGCACACGACACAACTCGACAAAGTTGGCGTAGAATCACTATTTTACCTATTGATACCTATATAAAGCGTTCAGGTATTATTAGTAAATCATACCCTACTAAGGACTTACAAGACATATAAAAAACTTTACTTAAATTACGTAGGTACTAAACAAATAGACAGAATTTAGGTACCTATATTGAATTAAAACAGGTAATACTTAAACTATAGGTACCTACACAGGTAAATACTTACTTAACTTTAATTGCAACTAGTTTGCGTATAGATGTGACATTCATTATGTCAAAATGTAAAACCGACAAATAACGTAACGAATAACACCATTTTGTTGCAATAAGAAGTCGTTTATATTCTCAAATTGATGTGAAAGGACTGTTTGACTTGTCACTAGAACACCTGTAACTAGAAGTTAAGCTAGCTCCTTCGTACTCTGATGACTAATCAAGATATGCTGCGGCACGACTTTGATTAGTTCCTGTTACACAACGCATGCTTAAGCACTTTTAAAATGATTGGCCTACTGTAGTACCGAATAATTAGCATTCTAAATCCGTATTCAAATATACAAGTATTATCTGATTCAATAGAAGGATCTGTGACAAGCAACGTTGGTAGGTAATTCTAGGTAGAAGAATACTTCGAATTTATAGTAATGTTGTTACTGGCTTTTGTTAATGGTTATCGATGGACAGTATCTGTTTATGGTAGGTACTTCCTGAATATAATTCTGAGCTTTCAACTGACCAACAAACAAACCGGCAGGTACGGAACTGATAACAATATTTGTAGCTCCGAAGAGCAGTTTCCTTGGTTCAAAAGTTTAATAATCAAAGATCATTTCAACATTTTAAAGTATTTTCTGCAACCTCTCATCTCTTATTATTGCTGGCTGTACAGGCGTGTCCCATACAACATTACGCGCCTGTCAACAATTCTGCATCCTGTATTACGGGCAAATAAGTCAACGTCAATAAATTCGAATCATGCTTTATGGGGACACTTAGAATCAATAAATGCATTACTGCCATCCAAGAACACGGAACTATACATACTTGTCATGTATGTTAAACCGCAAGAACCTCACCTAGAAAGTGCAATTAATTAAAAACTTAGTTACATTCAATATACGACAATCCTTACGTAACCGATTCGATACAAGACCGCACAAATCGCGTTCTAATAGGCAGTTTTTGTACATAGATGTATACATATATATTGCAAAAGCTTCGGCTTGAAAGTCTACAAGAAACGTGAAAAGAGTTTTAATGCAGGTTTTCCCAATTTTAACGAAGACTTGTAGAAAGTAAGAAGACGTGTGTTGGATTGAGATGGATTAAGATAAGTGTTTATGCAAATAGAGGTGACTTTGGCGACACTATTCCATGTCCATCGTCTAGGAGGAGTCGTGTGTTGAATTTATACATAGACAATAAAAAAATAAACAAAATCTGAGCGAAACGAAAGCGAAAAGCTTGATATACTTTTAATATGAAGAATCCCCATTTAACGATTATTTCTAGACTCACCAGACGATCGGTAGCCATGTCAAATATGAGGATCTTGGGTGGGCAGACTCTCCTGAAGTCATCGATGCTGGTGACCACTCCGGCGTCCAAGACCCAGAGCCTGTTGCAGCGGTCAGCACGCACGCGGTACACGGAGATCAGACCCGTGCAATTGATGTCGCCTCGACCAGCAGTATGCCAAGACCAGTCGGGATATGCCTGGAAACAAACACTATTTTTAAATAAAGGTAAACTGCAATCAACCGAATATAAACAAAGCCTTCTGTAAAAAAACAAAATTTTTAACGTTAGGATAAAAAACTGAAACATTTTAAACGCTAATTATAGCGTTTAAGTAGCAGCAAAAACTCGGAATATAATCTTTATAAAAGTAACTCTTTAGGAATATAGAGTTATAATTTAAAATGTTGTGTATTTCAACAACGATTGGTATTCGTTTACCGCGTGTAGCGTTGATTTGATTCCCATAAACGTATTTGCTAAATGTGAAACATCACATATTGACATAGCGGGTTTTCGATAGCGGCATACAAATAAGCAAACGAACAAAGGATGAATAATGTTGTTGACATTGCAATGTGCATTTAAATTCTTAAAAATAACTTGACCTGACAGAAATGCATTCGATGATAAATAAGTGACTTTAAAAATATCTGTAGGCATTATAATACTTATTGATGTCTCGGTTGGTTTTGAAAACATTATTGTTATAATTTGTCTGTTGTTGTATGTTTGTTAAGTGCTCTTAGTAACTCATTCATTATTCAAAATTAAACATTCAATTTTCCATAACAAACGCAGATTCAATCTTATATAATAAGTCGATTCTAGATAACGTAAGTAACTGTTCTTAATGTCGCATTGGCAAGCTGCGTTTCTGCTTAAATTCAATAGTACCACATCTTTTATGTAACCCTATAAGTAATTCTATACAAACTCTCTCCTGGATCTAAATTCTAGGCAACAAACACACTATAAATATATGTTGTTAATGTATTAAGTTAATAATAACACAATAAGATACGTTCGTGCAAACGTGAGTGTCGCACATCTAAGTGTCACAGCCAAGCCGCAGCTCACCAAGGCCAGCAGCGCAAACTGTGCGCCTGCCCTTCACGCTTTCCCGTATCTTACGCATACACGCGTAAGTATTTGTAATAACTAAAGCATGTAGCCTGTGTTATCTAATTCCGACACGGAACATTTATTAAAATCACTCGGTTCGTGCACTCGTTTGCCTTATACGCTTCGGTAGTTCACAAATGGATACGGCTTGCCTTCTAAGTACAACCCGTTTAGTCAATTCAAGTGATACAGGAAAAGGTTATAGCACAGTTTTTCTATCCGGAAAACGAAATAAAAAAAATCTCATTTTAATTATTATTTGAATTCGAAACACGTCCACATCAATGTTTTTCATCGTAACTACTTGAGGACACCATACTTGTGATTTCGATTGACGTATTGCCACGATGGAGTGGCGAAAGATTAAATTATTCTCGTATACTGTGGAAGCTTGCACACCTACATAATAATAGAATGTGCCTACTGAACTGCTTACTAAAGCAATATAAATAAACGTATACTTTGTTAAAATTAATCTTTTATTATAGGCAATTTCTGTATTGCCATTCCAAAAATGGAAAGCAACTAAGGAAGGAAATATTAAGCAACTTGTCGGGACTCTATTACTTATAATATAACCAAAGCTAGACAAATAAATGGACTAGTTAAACTGGAACAACCAACACAAGTACTATTATTACGGCTATTAGTATATTTAACAATCCACATTTATAATTCGAACAAGCAAAGCTAAACAAACATTGTAATTACAACGTTTGACCATACCAAACAAATTACTAGATATATCTACGTACACAACATCACCAACTCCTAATAAAAACAATAGTTAATTATTAGACAAGAAAAGAAATAATTAATCCAGTCTAGCTTATTAAGATATCCAAGTTTTGCGCAATTTATCTGACATTTTAATGTCAGACAGACAAACAAAATAGAAATAGATACTCTATTGACCAACATCACTATCATAACATAATAGGTATATGTAAAACAAAATCCCCCGCCGCGTCCGTCTGTCTGAACGCAATAAACTCAAAAACTACCGAACGGATTTTCATACGGTTTTCAGCAATTGTTATACCGAGTGACTCATGAGGAAGGTTATGGTGTATAATTCTTTAGCTGGAATATGACGATGATTGTTGAAGAGGTCGGAAAAATCACGCCGACTAGCGACTGGGAGTTTTACTTGCGTGGAACTCACGATAGTATCATGCTACGAATAGAATTTGGATGAAATTTGGCACGCGGATAGTTTATAACCTGGATAAACACATAGGATACTTTTATTCCGGTGGTACGTTTCCGTGGGATAATTCCCCAAGTACACGCGGTCGAAGCCGCGGGTAAAAGCTAGTGTACAGATAAGTATAGGTATAGATTTATCTGATAGACTTAAACACCTTCAAAATTTCAAATAATTAGATTGAAAGCTATCTCTGGAAGTAAGTATGCACCAATGTCGCACCAGATTTTGAAACCTTCTGAAATATAGACAGGTACTTCACGGTACTTAGATGCATTTCGCAAATGTTTCTAAACATAACTGCCAATGTGTTTTTAACTTTTAATTGAGAAACAAAAATAAGAATGGACGTCGAAAGGCTAAGCTCGAATTTTATAGGTACAAAAATAATCTTGAAGGTCTAATAATCTTGTTTTCTAACCACAAAACTCCGAAACTTACTTGTAAACAGATTGAGGTACGTAAGTAAGTAGGTCAGCCAGTACCTAGGTCCTATTGAACGCATTCACACTAACTCAGCTTTCGAAGGCGACACAAGCTCTCCAAAGTGATTGCGCAACTTTAGGTTGAAATCCAAATACTGGGACTTGTTTCTGCAGAATTTATTTTTAAACACATGATCGAAATAGGTATTTATATCGTTGAACAACTAAGATAGGTAACGGACAAAGACACTGTTAGTCGATAATTCAAACTTGTCGCATTAAGTTATGTGTGCTTGACATTCTATATAAAAATAATGCCAGTTCTCAGACACGCATGGCGACGTGACTTATGTATAAGTTACTAGATATGCCTAATTTGTACCGGACATTATTATAAACTAATTACCTACACTTGAAATAAAGTTATTATATACTTACCTAATTGCACACATAAATATACTGTAAATGTTTTAAAGAAATAATTTAATGACACGGGTTTATAATTAATATTAAAAGGGATTGCAATAAAAGTACTCATAAGTAATTAGTATTATTGTTTAAATGATTAGGTGCCGATGTTAATTAACTAGACAATGACTTCTGACAGAAAGTCAAAATTCAGCTATTTTATGTTTATTGATCTATAAGAATAAGTTTATCGATCCTTCTGTCTTCGAAAGACGGAGTTTAACGAGCTTTGATATTAAGTTTTTTGTAGGAGACTGTCAAACGATCTAATCTTTTTCTTTAAACATTGTGGTCATCCAGAACAAACGCGATTTTTGTATCAAGCGTCTTTTGCACAATATAAGAACAAAAGTATGTGCATGCATTAACATAACAACACTAATAAAATAACTTTAAGACACGTAAATAACTAACTGATTGCACATAAAGCACGACTTGTTTTATAAATGTTAAGGTGCTTAGCACAAAGTGGGTAAACACAGATTATGTCTTAGAAAATTGATGTTGAAATTACTTAGCAACAATAATCTAGTAACTTGCTATTCAGAAAACCTAAATACATAATAATATTTATGTTAAGAGCGGTGTTATATTATTACAGAATAGTATTATTACATAATTATGTTACATCATATTCACATAATCGTCAAAAAAAATACTGAATAGTAAATACTTACTTACTTAATTTGTGACAGTCATATATTTGTGAGTTAATGAAAGCTAAGTAATTTGTTATGAATTTACAGGCCAGCTCGACATGATCTTGACAGGACTTAGATAGACCAAATGAAATAATCGATTTTCAATAGAAGGCGCTAGTCGTATAGATACCAAGACCATGCATCATGACGTAATGATGATTGATGACACCGGCTCCAATTTCACAAGAAAATGTTACGTACAGTACCTTGGTAAATGTTTTAATTTTATATAGGTATCCCTCTTCGTAATTGTAAAATCTATGTTCACTGGCCTCTCGATTCTCGAGGCGACTGATCGGTAACGGCGTGATATGTCACGAATACCATTGTAGCCGTCGAGGCCGAGGTAACTTAATTTTGCCATTAGGTACATTATTTTGATCATAAAACTCACAAGTGTTTATAAAAAAAAAACTGAATCAAATCAATTGAATGAATACGTCACAATCACTGCGGCATGCGTGCGTATATAATAATTTTGCGGTTCAATAAAAGAAAGTTGTTTTTCATGTTACCTGAAGAACAGGACTGACACCTGGCGGTAAACTCCGAGGTATCCAGGCCAATGTGGCGGGTACTCCTGCCCTCAGCCGTGGAATGCCCAGGTACAGTCTATCCCAACCTATCTCTAGCCCAGTGGGGACGGTGTTCTCCGGTTGGAACTTTTCTAAGAGGACAGGGTCAGGGGGAAAGTCGAACTGCATCAAGCTCCATTGGTTGACTACTTCAAGCGTAGCACTCGCTGTGGCTATGTAAGCCAACACCACTACGATGTGCCTCCTCATTGTGTCGCGGTCTGAAACAATACAAAATCGTAACGTTAATAAGAATACTTAAATGTTAATAATAGAGCGGGTTTTTTTGTAATTGAACCTCGGTCTAAGTCTTGAGCAATTAGTTACCTATTTGAGTAGATACTTATACAATTATTTTCGAATAATTATTATGTATCGATTTCCGTGCTAAAACTATTAAAGTAATCGACGGTTTAGGACTTCCTACTACATTTTGGTCACGTCAATATAAAATATCACAAAACAATGATATCATTACCGCAACGTTATGTAGCGTAGCGTAGCAACATTGACATTGGATAGCACGCTACCTTTTTTTTACTGAGTGCCCGGTGACCGAGATTTTTCTTTATTTCCTAACCTGCGTGCATAATTGCCTATTAAGTAAACCAACACACGGTGCATTGTAATTTTTTCTTATACTATGCGTTGAAGTGCTCTAATATTTTTGATGTGTATGCACTAATGAGTATATATTTCTTTGTAATCTTTTTGTCCGTATACACTTACAAGAATACGACTTGTGATTCAGACGCGCATGTCAAAAACAAATACCTGATAATGACCTAGCGTGGCATGTGACCGACTTTTACTTTTAGTTCAAGGACGCTTCGGCAGCAGAGATGATTATGAGGTACCTACAGCTACCTAGATTCACGTTTAGATCTGCTCCTTTTACTTGCAATTTAGTTTTAATATGAAAATGTTACATTCTGATTTCTCTAATCATTACTTACAACTTATGTATCATTTTTGTATATAAACCATTGTGCGCAACCTATGTCTTGTAAATACTACTTTAGATAAATAAACACTATTTATTAATTTATTGTTTACCCGTGTTTCGTACCTTGCTTATAGATGGAGTAATGTTGAAGGATAAAATTATATGACATAGGTAGGTACTTAGATTAAGTAATTTATAAAAAAGTAGGTAAAGGTATAACAGAAACATTATTAATCCATGGATGGAAACCGTGGGCCATTTTTAGAAAAACAAGAAAATAAAGAAAGATATTCTTAATGGTATTACAAAATATTTTTGTTAAAGTGGCCAGTGGTTTACGCGGTAATTTACCAAAAAGTTTGCATCCAAGATAATCTTATTCTGACGGACAACGTATCATCACCTTGGTTACATTTATGCTTTTATAATGAAGTTTTTAAAAGAAGCATGAAAGCATGAAATTTTACACACTTCTTGGAAGGTGAGCAATAAGAATGGATTTTTGAAAATTCATCTCTTAAAGGCATTCCTAAAGGGGTTAAATACCTGATGAAAGATTGTATGGTTTGTCATTTTGACCGATGGAAAATTCAATCGGGCGCACAGCTTGTAAATTGATAAATTATTAACATTTTGGCTTGTTAACTTCGTTGACAGTATGAACGGTATAAAGTACAAAAACGTGCGAAGAGATTGGAGATGGTTTCGGCGTTTTCTTACAATCACATAACCTCCATAATTTCCTAACCAATTATTTGCTTTAAAAGTTACGCAAAATTCTTGATTTGGAAAATAAGGTCAAAAAAATAATAAATAAGGGATGCATTACGGTAAGCTTATGTAATTAATTACTTACATAGCGATTGTAACTTTATGTTAGGTAGGTACTACTCACTAAAACTAGTTCATCAACTATCACTTCTTCAAAAACTAGAACTCATTATTTTTTGTTACGGAGATTACACAACATTATAGGTATTTGTAAACCAGCTTTATTCATACATTTTTCTGTGTTCTAGCTCAATAAAGAGGCTAACCAAAAACAATTTTGTATGATGTATCTAGTAATGTTAACGAACAGAACTACTTGTTTAGTGTTCTCAAACTAACGCAGCCTGACATGGGCGTCATATACAGGCGTTAAATAATGGCGTCGAGTCACATAAATGTGATAAGGGGCGAGACCGTGATATAATGAGACAGTGGACCGGTTCTGAACCTTTACTAATGCCAGTATACACAGGCTTACCTAGGTGATATTATATAGGCTTATTTTGAACGCTAAAGGCCTACTCAGATATACCTAAGCGACATCGCTGTCGGGCTCGGTAGCGATACTGATCCAAACTGACCAACCAGAAGGCGAACCAGAGGGCCTAGACAAGTGACAATCGCTTCGAAAGCGTTTCGTATTTCTACAACGATTTTTAACTGGATTGACATAAGCTTTTCGATAGCTTATGCCAGTCTCATACATTTTTGCCTTTTCCGTCATCGTTATCGCTGATAGAATGTCACTTTGTCTAGGGCCTCAGTGTCGCTACCGAGCGCTAAAGCGATATCGCTTATATTTGAATAGGCCTTACCTAACTCACGGCTTCTGACAAGTTAATCTATTAAATCTGTCGGCAATTCTCGTACTAGGTGATAAGATTAAGTTGATTGCTTTATACGTGACACATCAATTTATAGTACATTACTGTCGCGGCCTACAACATGGGCATTGATGGACGATCGTTCGTCTTGCGTCCATCAATGCCTGCTGGAGATCAAGGCTTGTATAGTATTTTTCTCAAATAATGGGCGGAAATTCAAACTAAGTAAATTAATTATAAATCCCAAAATCAACGACAAACAATGATAATTTTCCATGAGTACCATACAAGCCTTGGCCCCAACCAGGCATTGACGGACTCACACATTTTCACGATCGTCCATCAGTGCCCATGTTGCAGGCCGCGACAGTAATGCACTATTATACACGAAGCACTGTCTTCATCCCTCGTTGTTGCGTAGTCTATTGTTCTCGTATTATGTAGTTATCAAGTTAAGAATAAAGCATTAAATCAAATTAAGTGCAATTTTCATATCAGCAAGCCAATCAAAATGTCAACCGGTGAGTGGATTTGAGGAAATAATATAGTGTAGTGTTGACATCTTCTTAGAACTATAAGCTAGAGTATGTTCTTTAACAGTTAGGTTATTTTGTGTAGTTTACTATTTAGCGGAGTTGTTTTGTTATGTACCTACTTTATTGATTGCTTGCAAGCAGCTCTGAACTGTGTCTGAAAGTTTCTTGTTGAATTTTATGAATGCGGCATTTGTCAACTTTTGTGAATGCTGTCATGCGTGACAGGAGGATTTCGAATGTGTTCTGGTATACCGAGGGCATTACATAATGTGTACCTATAACGACCCAATGTGCGTATGTCACTACAATGTTAGTGGTACAAAGTGAATGCTGCCCATCCTCCTGCAATGCCACATAGATAATAGATTCCACTAGTCTTACGACATTCACAGGAAATAGTGGGCTAGTCTAATCTGTAGTCATTTGAATGTTGAATAGTAAATAATTGTGCGTAGTGTAATTTAGATTGCAGCCGTACTCGTGCCGGATTTATTCTAATGTGACACCAAGGTTAAAGTGCGTTCACCGCATAGGGAAGTGTGACAAAAAAGTGTACGGCCACTCAAATAAAAAGTAGATTGCCTTTCTTAAATAATTAGGCAAAGGAAGGTCATGTCTAGCATAATGGAAAATTACATAGCAGCACATGTGATTATGATATTTGTGATCAAAATCTCTAACAGTTTTATAATAAGTGAATGTATTGTTTCACCTTGTAAGTAGTGTATGTACCTACAGTAATGCGCGAAATAATTTAAATATTTTATCGACACCCATGCTATAAATCCTCTATAAAAGTTTCTGAAACAATTAGCTTATTGACAACATTAAAACACTGGTTGTTTTAATGTTGTCATAGTAACCATAATATCATCCAAGCGGGTGTTATTATGTTGTACTAAATTTCATAATGCAACTCATTTCAAAACAAGAACATTGTCATGCAGGCGCGTCTCACTAACAAAGCACCTTAATTTAAAACAAAAAAGCATCTATTATCGAATTCGAATTCACGTGCGTCGTATCCCTCCATTTTTGTTCGATTATTGTATTGCAAAGAACCTTTTATAGAGGATTTATATCATGGGTGTACATAAAATCTTGTATGCAACTGTAAATAATTAGGTATTAAAACACTTATGTGATACTATTATGTGAGTGTAAACCCACATTCGTGTCTTAATACCCCTTATTATATAACAGTTGCATAAATAACTATAGGGTCTTACTTGCCTGGTTTATTATAAAGCAGGTATGTATCAGCCTAGTTGAACATTTTTGTTCAAAAGACGCAGCAGCTGGAAGCATTGACCGCAATTCACGTATGGTCAATGAACATTAGTCAGGATTCTAAGACTGAATTAATTTATTCTGCACAAAAACCTAGTTACAGAACGCAATTAATTAGGTCTAGAATTGGTGAATACAAGAAAATTGACTGACATAAATAATCATGTTCGTTTAGAACTTTTGACAGCTCTGATATTCAATGCAGTTGTATTAACGCATTGATTAATGTTTGTGAGTAACGCAAAAAAAATAGCAGCAGCTGTAACTACTAGCTACACATTTCAGGTTCATTGCTCAGTCTTACTCAACAGATATTTACTGTTTCAAACAGAATTA
The DNA here is from genome assembly GCA_948473465.1 of Lithophane ornitopus. Taxonomy (NCBI): domain Eukaryota; kingdom Metazoa; phylum Arthropoda; class Insecta; order Lepidoptera; family Noctuidae; genus Lithophane; species Lithophane ornitopus. The sequence continues at coordinate 9,433,124 of OX419622.1, read as the reverse complement.
TTTCACATGGAAGTGATCGAGGAGATAACACAGACTCTACAATCACGAAAATTGCAAAACAATGGCTTAAATATAGTCCTTATGAGTCAAGCAAGCCGAACCTGATAGGTGTTGCACACCATTTACTTAAAAGTTTGAAAGCTGATTGAGAGCTGCAGTTTAATGCAAAAATAAAAAATATGGTTATGAAATTATTGCAGTAAGAAATTAGAATATAGAAAAGACAGTACACCTAGAACGACACCCGATAGCCTTGTATCTATTCAGATACCTCAGTAATTGGCGTTATGTAAGTACCTATGAATAAATAATAATTGAGGACTAGTTGCGTAACACACTTTCAATCAGAATCTGAATGATTTTTAAGGATATTGGTAAGTAATCCATTGCTTCATTATGTTCTAAAAATTTGTCTGCTCGACAACTGAAATAACGCAATGAATATTGTTGAACTGTCATAATGAAAGCCATTGCTACTCTTAGTGTGTTACGCAATACACCTTCAACTGTCATTAACGAGACACAATAGAATTTTAATTGTTATCGGTATTTAAAAGCCTGATTGTCACATGATGGGGTATCCCGTTGGTGTTTACAAGCTTAGTAGAGCATATGTAGTCTTTGAAAAATGATTTGTCATTGTCGTCAATATCGCTACAATATGTTGTTGGTTTCTGCTGAGGGTCACCTTTAGACTCTTGAGTTCTCGAGGCTGGGTACCTAGAGATAAGGTGCGAGCGCGATCCGTAAGGCTGTTGCTGTTGAAAATTTTCTGACAATATTTGGTACAGGTTTCCTGGTGACCATATGTCTAAAGTTACCATTTAACATTTCTATATTATTAAACATCTGGTCACATTGTATAAGGATTTTATAATTACAATGGATCTACTATTACGATTAGTCGCGAAGTCGTTTTAAGGGTCGACTCTTACAAATGTAATCGTTGGCCAGATATGATCAAATACTTTAATGGGCAGTTCAAATTGTAAGAATTCATAATGTAAGACAAGTGTTTACTTACGACGTTATAGAACACTAGCTTCTGCCCGTGTCTTCGTCCGCTTTCATATTCTTGTTTAAACCTAATACTTATGTACTACTAGCACTTTGCCCGCGACTTCGTCCGCGTGGATCTCGTACTTCCCTCTAAAAACTTCCACAACCCCTCCACCCCTTCGAAAGATAGTTTTCCAAAATTAATATTTACGATCTTTAACATTTATTTACGATCTTTACCCCTTAAACTTTATCCCTTTTACACCCCGTTAGGATTAGGAGGTGATTTTTTAGTTAGTTTTCGAGTTCATCCGACAGCGCATTAAAATTTTTACTTACTTAGTTTGAAACCCCGTTATTGCTCTATGGTAAAAGAATTTCCAAAAACCCTTTCTTTCATTTGTAGTGGATGTCTACGTCATAATAACTATCTGTGTGCCAAATTCCAGCCCAATCCGTTCAGTGGTTTGAGCTGTGATATAGACTACCCCTTTCACTCCGTTAGGGGTAGATTTTTGAAAAACCCTGGTTCACATTATTCTTTATTTTTGGTTTAAATTATAAATACTGAGTTTCGAGTTAATCGGACCGCGCGTTAAAATTCTTCTATACAAACTTTGACACCCCCCAATCCCCGCTAAGGGGGGAATTTAGGAAAACGGAAGATGACAATATTTATAATTTACTTAGATACGTATTCGTGCTAAGTTTCCAGTCTATTAACTCAAGGAATAAGATTTTTCATTCAAACAAAATCCCCCCTTTTCACCCCCTTAAAGGTCGAATTTCATAAAACCCGTTCTTAGTGTGCGCCTACGTCGTAATAACTATCTGTGTGCCAAATTTCAGCCTAATCCGTCCAGTGGTTTGAGCTGTGCGTTGATAGATCAGTCAATCACCCTTGTGTTTTATATATATAGATGACACTCCACAATAGGTACTGTAGCTTCCCATTACTGAAAGAATTGACGGAATCGGTTCTGTAGTTCTGAAGATTACCCCCTACCTACCTACATACAAACTGAAAAATGTTACCTCTTTATATTCCTAACTATATACTAATACATGAGCAATAATTGAATATATACCTTAGAATAATGGCACGGCAGCATGAAATCAGTATGCTATACATGGATTTAGTATGAACTATCCTATACCATTAAATAAGCATTCTCTATTTTCACCAGAGCAGAGCTCGGTCGCCCAGGAACTATAATATTATATTAAAAATACATAAAGTTTCTGAAAGCCTGATCAAGTGTCTGATCCGTAGATTGGTTGTAAATTCTCATGCCAACCAGTCATAAATTCTATGTTATGACTGGCTGACCCAAATAACAACAGTAAATAAAATCGATTTAATAACAGATTAAATTCAATGAACAAGTATATGAAGGATAAATTCTGTGGCTCGTGCTTCAGCAACATATTATTTTCAATACTATTTCCGTATAACTAAATTGAATTCCTGCTTTTTTTAATCCTTAATGTTTTAGCCGGATGTCTAAATGTGATTACTTATAAGACTAGACTCGAAATCGTTTTAATTGCAAATGCTTAGTAATGTACCTACCAACATCATAAGCTGTTCGATAATATCTAAGTTATGGCTCTTGTCATTTAACGAGCTTGCGGTTTATCCGAACCAGCATTAACTAAGTGGATCGGGCAAAGTGTTACTGGGTATTTCCATCAGGATATTTTCAGTAGCAACCCAAAGTCTGTATTTTTGCCCGGCAATGTTGTGTTATAGAACGGGAGCAGCTTCTTACCCCTTTGGAAAATACTAGGTTTTATTACCTACCTACCTAGGTAGGTAATAAAACGGTATGTTCTGTATTAAGGATACAAAATTCAATCAAGACTCACGACTTAGGAGTCTCCTTGGCTTATTAATATTAAACAAACAACTAGAAAATCATTACGTAGGCATAACTTCATATTTTATGTTTGACAACGCGTTGCTCTAATGATATACTCGTAATATTGCGGTTGACAGTAAGAACGTGATCGAGGCCGTATGTAAGTGAAACCGGACTTGATGTGAAAATGCCTTCACCTAAGCCGCCGAGACATTTTTCGTAGACGCCATCGCGGGCGCATTTTTGGCAACCGAAAAAAGTTTTAAAACGTATGTTCTTTTTGGAGTTATTATAAAATTTTTGTAGGTAAGACTCCAGACCAGATTTATAATAAATTTAAAAACATTAAGGTTACCATTTTTACATACGTACTTAATAAAAGTTTGTATCCGTGACATTGACATTCACCTTGCTATTCAAAAACAGACCACGAATTCATTTGATGCATTGTGTACTATGCAATTTATCTTAAAATTCCTTTATGCATTTATTTATGACTACACGCATACATTAAATATAATAAAGTACTCTTTTTAGTTAGAAGCACGTGTATTTTAAGTAATCGAGTAGAGATAACATAAATCATTTTCACATTTAATCAAATTAAAATGAGTGAAACTCAGACGTTAATTGCTGGCCGCCGCTGTCAGTTAAAACAGTCATAAGCACACGCTACTATAGCATTGTTTCTATCCTACCGACCGCCACGTCGAGTATTTACGACAGCTGTGACATGCGTGTTTCGACAGTAATTGGCGTGATTCACTGTTCCAATCCGGTATTGTTATCGGAAGTGGATGCTCGAGTAATCGTTATGTAAAGTTTGTCGGTGGCAATAATTAAATCAACTCAAGTGTGTAAATCAAATCAAATTTTGAAGTCAATCGAAATATAGGTTTTCCTTTCGGTTACTTACAAGGTGTAGAGAAATCTCTAGAAGAGATAAAAAACACCTTTCACAACTTTATCTCTTAGTGGAGAAAATCATGCATCCCAAGGTTGTCGACGTTGATATTGAAAAGCTTTGGCGTATATATTAAGAACTGCTAATTCTCTCTTAGGTCTCCGATTAACTTTAAAGTAAGAATCTGAGACCTGAGAGGAATGGAAAAATCGTATAAATAACTACTTACCGTTGTTGCACACACAGTTTTGAGGTTAAAGCCCTTATCTGTACCCAAGTATTTATAAAAACAGAAACAAAGTTTATAGCAATCCCACAAGAACTATTTTCTATCTACAAAAAAAATATGAACTAAATCAATGTACCCTCGGACACACACACAACAGGCATGTAGGAAAATACAGTTTTCTAGTTCCGTTTAGAGTAAGTATGCACTTAAGATATTTAGTGAACCATGTAAGCAATTAAGCATATCGTCGATAAATATAATAAGCCCCAGCAGTTAAAACGGAAAGTGAACAAAAAGTTAATACGCGCAAACCGGTAACAGCGTATGTATCAGCTGTTGACGCGTTTCGACACATTGGAACCACAACAAACCACTTTCACTAGGGCTGTGACTCCTACAAGTGTATTAATAACAAAACAATGATAATAAAGTTATTCATGCGCTTGCTATATTCAGTATTAGGTACCTAACTACTTAGATTTGGCTTTTAAGAATAATGATATTAGATATGTCCATAATGCCCGAATGACTTAGGTCTTTGTCATGTAGTTGCGTGCAAGTCTTATAACCGCTGTCTTGCAGATAAAGATTAGGTATTATAATGAAAATTAAATAACGAACAAAATAAAAATGCAAAGTTAAAAGTGAAATTGTCAAACCCCGAGCGATTTTTGAGCCGCATCATTACCTATCCCAATCTGTTACTATCTCAAAAGTAGGTTTTTAACGAAAACAAAAAAAAGACTCGATAACTCTAGAATATCTTTTTACGGCTGCCAACCCTGCAGACGCAACGAATAACTGACCACTGATTGCTATGCGTAAAGTTCAGTATCGTAAAGATCCGCATCACGAAATACTGCTATTAACTTATTACCTAAGTTTTCCATACGGTTTTTACCGATAGGTACCAGAATCTTTGAGACGTTACAAACTTCCAATATGCTGAAACGACTTTGCATACCTACTACTAACGCAACTAAAAATCGTAATGGACAAAATGAGTAGGCACATAAGACGTATATCCTTAAATATGAACATGTTACATTCTGCATAGTGTCATAAGAATAAACGCACGTTTCATTAACCTATCACAAACAAGGAAACTGGTTCTAAATAAAGTCAGGATTTCAATAAAAAACTCGACTTAATAATTATACCACGAATTACTTACCTAAATCAAGTTTTAATGAGACACATGCACATTCTACTTCTGTTTTTCTAAAATGACGATTCCGAAGGATAACTTTGAAAAGTATATCGCTACCTAAACTGTCCGTGCTGCCTGAGCTGCCTCCATTCTCCTGGTTCCCATGTTTGCTATTAGAATAACTAAATACATTGAGAAATTAGTTCTTACAAGACATGAATAGCCCTAATTATTCTAAAACCTCTAAATCGGATTAAAAGATCTATTGTTAATGTCGAGATATGCGATCGAACGCCGCGCGCTTTTGCAAAATGATTCCAAAGAAACCTACGTTGTTCACTTACAAAATAATTGTGATATAAATAGACATTGAACCAAAGAATAAACTTGTTTTTTTTAATTTTTTATTATATTTTTTTTTTCTTCGAGTACGTTGTTATGTTTAATACAATAGGTACTAAAGGTATAGGTACGTGGTATGTAAAATATGTGTACCACAATTTCCTGTTCTCCTATGAAAACAAGTGGCTTAAATGGAAAGTTATGAGTACGTATTACATTCTTGAAATATTATTAAGATGGCATTTATTGTCTCCCTGAAATAATTAGCTATTGTAACTACATATTAGTTTATGCGTACGACTTCATCCACGTTTCTTGTTTAACATAAATATTTCCTATGACACTCGGCAATAGTGTAGCTCTCTATGTAAAATATTTTTATATTCAAACCCGTACCTACTTCTAAAGATTCCCTTTTAGTTAATTTAGTATGATAAGTTACCCAATGTATATATTTTATCTAATAAATAAATATTTAATCAGATACATATACAGATACATACAGATTTAAGAGAAGCTGACAAAAGTTTAGCAGCAGAGTTGGCGGAGTATTTGTGACAAAAACGGGGTTGGATTAAGGTATCGAATCACTTTTCACGTGCACTTTTTGCTACACGAAGCATGACCTCCAGCGTTATTAACACACCTCGTCTGAGGTATGCCTTATAAGTGGCTTTCGAAAGGGGATAATATAAAAATACCTTACGCGAGTCTACGTTTGTAAATACGCGTGATACGCGGCTACGCGTCGAAGAACCTTCATGCATTTATGTTTTTGTGTAATTATCATTATACACGCGTTGATAATAGTTTATGAATAACTTGTGTGTGTGGTGGCCCAAAGGCAACGGGCCCGACATACGAGTTCTTGATCGTGGGTTCGATCACATGCAGGCGCTTTACTTTGTGTAAATAATTTCATCACCACTGCTCTCAAAACGGTGAAGGAAAACATCGTGCGGAAACCTGTCCTAGAACCAAAAATTCGAAGAAATGTGGCATCTACCAACTCGTACTGGGCCCGCGTGGTAGATTATAGCCCACTCCCTCTCGCGGTTTGTGTCCCAGCAATGGGAACATTGTAGGCTGATTATGCTGTATAAATAACTTAAGTACTACTAAAAAATGTCATAAAATTGTTTCAACCCGAATAGAGTAAAGTTCGGAACTTCTTCAGTTTCTTTTTAACTTCATCTCAGGAAAAAAGAGTGACTTCACCTATCGTTTATTTCTAAGTAAGACGTACAACAGTCATTCGTAATAGAAAAGTTTTGAAAACCCTATTATGCTTGGAATGGGTGAATAGACATAGGTTATAATGCACGGATATGTAAACAATGGCATGTTGTAATAACTGCCTATGATTTCATTCATTTCATTTCAGCGTTCCAGTCAATGGTTCATGACTGTCTTATTCAGTCTAATCTGTTACCTGTTGTTGGCAGTCCTAATACTAGGGAAATGCAAAAAACTTATTCCATACTATTAGGTAGTATTGCATTTGCAGGCCCTGGTAGGCTGCAATATAAAGGTTTTCACAACTTAGCAAGAAAAAAACGTCTGTTTTTTCAAAAGATTAGGAAAAACATCTACTAACGAGAACACCAACTGCATTGGTGGAATCGCTGCAATCACAAATCAAAGAAATCGGTTTGCAATAGCAACAAAACAGGCGAACCTAAGATCATAATCTTGCAGATTTCGCTTTCCACACAGAACAAAGTAATTTGTGTACGGTATTTGGCATACAAATATCAGATATTTTGAGCGTTCTAATAAACGTAGGACGCAATAAAACATTATTTATCCCACATAACACAGCAATAGTTTACAGTGTGAACCACTCGGTTTCCTACACACACACGTATGGTTAGACTTATAGCACACTTTTTTCGATTGCTATGTCGCAAAAGCTCGATACATATCAAGGCACAGAACCTATTCACACCGATTGTAATATTTACCCACTTACCTCTGAACAATAGCAGGCATGTATGGGAACATTATTGTAAATATTTTGACATAGAGGCACGATTATGTCCCTAAAACATAGGTTTGTAGCGATTGTTTTACCTACATGATGATAATATTCCTTATTGTCATTCCTGAAATGTACTTAATGAAGGTACTTAAAGTTAGCATTAGTGTTTACGATACTTGGATCCACACCATTGTTTCTCACAATGAGATGTGGAGCCAAAATCGACTCGCAAAATTGACCTGTTCGACTGTTGTTCGTATCGTGTAACGGTTTCATCACACCAAAACCGATCACATATTTCGATTAAATACATTTTATACCGGGGAAACGACGTTACCGATCGCACTAATTTAAAAACAACTGGCTATCCAGTTAAAAGCAGAATCAAACTTCACAATACTAAAATATTAAATGATAGAAGTTAGATCAATCAATCCGCCTGCCGTTTCCCAACTAAGTTGAGGTCGGCTTCCAGTCTAACCGGATGCAGCTAAATACCAGTATTTTACATGGAGCGACTGCCTATATGACCTCCACAACCCAGTAACTGAGTATATATAAATGAATAAATAACTGGGTAATATGATACCTCTTGCTAAGACTGGTCGTCAGACTCGGGAAATTATAGAAGTTAGGTAACAGTAGGTAATTAATTAGTCATTCATAAAATACATAACAAAGTAGGTTTACGTTAATCATCACGAAGAAATACGGTCAGCAACGAAAGTCTTTTAACACTGTTACGTTCATATTTCACACGAATTAATATAAAATGATTAAATTGCTTTGATTGCTTTTCAGTGTTTTATGTAATAGATAATAGCTTGTATTTTACATAAATAGCGATTTTTATTAAATATGTTGTGCAATTTAATAATTTAAGAATTTTGGTATTACAGGCGGGGAACAAACAAATGTTACACCATTTTTCAGGTTATTGGTTTGTTCCCCGCCTGTAATACCAAAATTCTACAGTTTATAATGCTTGTTTTTCTCTTTTAAGTTATGCGTTTATGCAGGCGGGTTTTTTAAATAATTTGTTTTATTTCAAGCTATTTAGTTTTATTTATATTTGGAATTAACTCATTACTAGCTTTTATTTGATACCAATATTGTTTAAAAAAGTAACTTTCCCTTTTTTTTGTTAGCAGATGAAATATATAAAATAAAAAAAATTTTACAAAAAAAAAAACGTTTTTTTTTCGAAAAAGTTTTTATTTTTCACTTTTTAGTTGTGGTACCTACTCCACACAAATTCGAATACCACTTCCTGGTATGTAAATAACAGTGAAGGAGTCAAACAATATATCGTCTACATACACTAAGTGGGAAAAATACATAATTATTGAAGCTAACTCAAAAACTACGCAAGCAAATTTAATAAAATTTATATGGAACCACCTCTGAAGCATGACCTACCAAACAAAAAAAGAATCATCAAAATCGATTCATAATTGGCGGAGTAATCGCGTAACATACACACAAAAAAAAAAAAAAAAAAAAACATACAGAGGAATTGAGAACCTCCTCCTTTTTGAAGAAGTCGGTTAAAAATATAGCCTTTGTCACTCCCACAATTAAGACGAACCTAACGACAGCTCGTATATTAAAATCCATTAATACAGAGCGTGCCAGAGAAATAGACATACATACAAACATATATACTCTCGAAAAACATTACCCTTCTTCTGGGGCAATCGGGTAAAAACTGAAGCGTTAATCGATTTTAGTTGGTGACTATACCCTAATGTGAGTAAATAACTAATAAAATTGTTCAAGGCACAAGATAGCTGGACAGCTACAACAACTTCCTTCGCTTGTTAGACGTCCACTCATTGTCTCACTGTTTGTAAACATATAACGGCCAATTTATCACACAATGAACTATTGTTTACCTCAGATTATTAGGCATTGCGCAAACCCAATTACGAGATTTACTATTGTAGGTACGTAGCTAAACTATTTCTGAAGGCATTCGTTAAATATGCAATGATTTTTCAGCTATTGATTTCGATGATCGCATGCATGAGTTTTCACTGTAATTTGTGCTTATTAATACGAATGCACAGTTACTAGCAAATCATTGGGATGTGGGTTTATGTAAAGACCCAATCTTTACATAAACCTACTTCCCAATGATATGTTAGTAATTATCCATTCCTGTCCAAACATCTCAGCTAGACTAATAAAAATGTAGAGTCCGTACCGATAAATGACTTAATTATTATTATTTTAAGACGGAAGGTATGCTTTCTTTAATCTGAAGGTCGATAACAATCAAAATTCGATTGTGTCTTAGTGACAGTTGAAGGTTTAAGTAGGTACCTTAGTTTTATAATATTAATAATTTTATCATGGCATAACAAATCCGGATTATTAGGTAAGTACCTATAAAAACAACACCTCTAAACTCAGCTTTTTACAAAAACATTTTACCAGTAGTTAATGATATTAGATGATTCAATGATTACCTATTTAACACTTATTAAAATTTAAAATACCGCGTTATGTAATAGTTTTTCACATGTTTACCGACACAAATTATTAACTATTTGAACAATATGTAAACAGCAATTAGTTTTTTTGTAAAAAAATATTTTACGGTAATACACACAAAATTTACAGTAATAACTTTATTATTTTATTAACAAATCACTGCGCGAATAATCTATTATAGTATGCAATAGCACTGCACTGTGTACCTGTATACTGTATAGCGGAGCGTGGCGGGAGCCGGCAGCGGGACGCGTGCGATCAGTCGCAGCACGTGTTCAATCACAAATTCGCGAGCTACGCAGGGAGGCGAAGCGTGTCACGGTGCGCCGCCTACGACCTATACTGGAAGAGAACCTTCACACTCGCACCGATTTAACTCGCCCCTCTACACAACATAACACCTTAAAAGTAAAAGTGGTCGATCCCGAAGGCGTGGCAGCCGGCCAGCCAGCAGCCGTGACTCGGCATTGCCCACACCATTATTTTATTATCAAGGTGCGTGATTGGCAATCGTGATAGCTGCTATCATGCTTGCCAATCAAGCATTTTAATCAGGAAATGTCAAGATCATAATTTTTGCCAGTCTATCTAGCCTAGTCTCTAGTAACTAGTAACAAAATCAAGGCTTACGTAAGTACCTACACACATTTGTAGATGGCCTTGCTTACTTTTAATTATCTAGGCTACATGTCTATTGTCTATCTATGCTGAAATAATTAAAGGCTTATAAAGGCTTATGCTGTAATATTGCCGGATTTCATGGACTCTAAGTCACAAATCACAACTAACGATTTTATTTATCTTGTACCCGCACTGGTATATGTATTACTAATATTTTGTATTCTCATGTAATTCTGTATAGTTCTGTGACGATTGTCTTAATGGGAATAAAACATTTTAAGCCGATACACTAAATATAAGGTAAATAAAAACTTTAAAATTGAATTGTTAGTTATACGCTAGCGAAGATAGAGAGCGATGAAAGTAAATCCTCCTGCATCACAAATATTTTATAACGTTATATTTCCTATTTTAGCGTTTTTGATCCGAGTTTTATATAGATTAGCTTTTGTCCGCGGCTTCGCCCGCGTGGAATTCGGAAATAAGACCAGGGCAACGTACTACCGGAATAAAAAATACGAAACTATGATTTAAAACGTATTAAAAATATTGGTTTAAATTCGTTTAGTGCTAAACGTATTTAGTCATTTGTGAAAATAATTTAATTTAAAAATAATAATAATTATTCATTTTAATAGGATCACCGTTAATTTGAAATAGGTACTTTGGCAGCGCCATTGACCACATAGGTAAGTTTATGTGTAGGTACGTGTTAGTCTAACCGGAGGCAGCTGAATACCAGTATTCAGTAGCCAAAGTATATAAATGACTTTAAATTGTTATAACTTTAGACCGAGTGGATTGATTTTAATGAATTGAAGACTGAATGTTATCTCCAACTACGGACTTTTACCATTAAAAAGAACTATACAAAAATATCAATATTACAAGTGAATTTTAAAATCACCCCTATTTTACTCTCTGGGGTGCTGGTTTTACAAAAACGCTGAAACACGTAAGTAATTCTTTATTTCTTACCAAAATCTAAAAAGCTAAAGCTTTTGGTAAAAAAATAAACATAATAAGTTTTCATCCCCAATTGGATTAATTTTAAAAAATTATGCCTATGTCCATCTCCAGATCATGGTCTACCCCTGTGCCAAATTTCATCCAGATTCGTGCAGCCGTTTTAGCATGAAAGCGTAACAAACAAACTCACTTTCGCATTTATAATATTAGTTAGGATTTATAATTATACTTGCTGCGCCCCGTGGTTTCACCCGCATAAGTTTCGATCCCGTGGAAATATCGGGATAAAAGTATCCTATGTCCTAACTCAAGTCAATGTGTTAAATTTCATCCATAATCCGTTCAGCCGTTTTAGCGTGAAAGCGTAACAAACAAGTTTACTTTCGCATTTATAATATTCGGATATTAGTTAGGATATATAGTATGAATGTATGTTGAATGGTATTATTAAGTCATAATCAACATTCTGACAGTATAATTAGGTACTAATAAACTAATAAGTCTTTAACTTTGTTATAAAGTAGGTATATCCTTTCTAATTGAAAAATTCGTTATCATCAGCCTCCACGCTCAACTGAACGCTAAAATTAGGCAGCAATAGGGCAATTAAACAGGTATCAATAAGGATGGAAGATAATGAAAAAATTGATTATTACGGCGCTCGCACAGTGTTCGCAGTACATAGGTACTTACCTAGATAGGTACTTACTAAGTAAATGCCGCAACTATGTGGTAGCTCCACGAACATAGGTTCCCAGGCAGCGCACAATTGCCGCTTTTTGTCCTCGATCGATATAATGCCACGGTATTGGAGACTGTGAGAGCAACAGGAAACATGAGCCCAGCCCTATGTGTCGGAAGAGTTAGCTCATGTTCTTGCAAAAACAATTAGAGCGAAACGGAATTCGGGTCCTATCGATTTACATTTTATCTTGGTTTCGTAACTCTGTCCAAACGTGTTGAAAAAACATGTAATAATTATGAGTATGATATGGATTAGGTGAGTCAAACAAAATAATGACGATATGAAATTATTATTACTTATAAAATGACTAATTATTAAACAATGCAAAAAATGAACGTTTCTCTGAAATAACTTTCTACGTTAGCAATTTAATTAAATGTGCAAAGTAGGTAACTACTCCGCCGAATTATTTATTTGGCTCACATAGTGACAAAGAATATTTGGAACTGCGCTACATTTTTGATCATATCGTAACAAAATGGTGCTCAATGTTTTACATTTTTTTGTATTGATTTTTTGGAAAATAGTCATGTTGGATGGTCACTTGAAGAATTTAGCGTGGAACGGAGGGCCGTTGCACTTGAAATGTGAATACGGGGCGGATTTATGGATGAGTAGTGGATACGTGAAGGAAAACGTGATCGCTGTGAAGACATTACCATATAAAGATGATATTTATGTCATCACGCCAAGGTACGAAGGGTCAATTACTTAACCTCCTTACTGTAGTAACCGGAAAGCAGGCAGTACTGGAGCTGTGCACTGTGCAATACCAAAATGTATTGACACAATTCTAATACCTACTAGTGAAAAGTGCCAAATATCCTTGAAAGAGCCACTTTCTAGACAGAAGACCATATTAATTTATTTGTATTTTTTTTTGCCATTACTGTCCCGCTTTTGGGCAAACACCCTCTCTACTCTCTTACCACCTCTCTTACCAGTGGCCAGGCGGTTAGGTGGAAAGGTACATAGATACTACTTTTACTAAAACAGTTTGTGTAGGTAACCTTGTAGTTACATAAACCGGTAATTTGCATGAAATAGGTGCCTAATGTTTCAGACTCATGTCATTGAAACATTTTATTTAAGATACACATGCTGCCAAATATGTTATGTTACATGTTTATTAGGATTCCGTACCCGAAGGATGCAAAAGGGAACTCTATTAATTAGCCGCCACTGTCCGTCCGACTATCTGTCAGAGGGCTGTATATCATGAACCGTAATAGATACACAGTTTTAAATTTTCACAGGTTATGTATTTCTATTGCCGCAATAACAACAAATAATAAAAATAAAATAAAGTTAAAAATTTAACGGAGACCCCATAAAAGAAACGTGTTTTTTTTTACTAAATTATAAAAAAGTAGTATTAAATACTGTACGGTGGTACGGAATCTTTCGTGTGCGAGTCCGACTCGCACTTGGCAGGATTTTTTAAAATACTAAACTAATTCTATGTCAAAATAATTTAACTCGTTTGATGTAATTGTAGTTCTCCTTACATACAGAATGAAGCAAGGTGTTCTGGCGACACTTTGGTTGATCATGCGCGATAAAAACGGTGTGGAACTTCAGCCCTACCCAGAGCTACGAGACCACAAACTAAGTGACTGCAATGCCATACAAAATGCTGTAGATTTCTATCTGGATCATCTTGTAAGTATTATAAATAAATAGGAAAAGACTGCTAAAATGGAGGCCCCATACTATATGAGCTGAATTATAAGGAGATCAATTTTCAGCAGCTCATACTCAGTATATCTATGACGAAAGCCATAATAGAAACTGCAACAAAGTATAAATCAAATATTCAATTTTCGTATCAAAAGATCTAGATAATGAAGATGGATGTGAGGCCTCGTTTTTGCTTTGCTCGGGAAACCGCTTAGCACGACGTCCCGGCACGGCTACGGCATAGGACGGAATCCCGTTATTACAGTGCATTTTAATTAAACTTGACGGTCTAGCCGCGACATTATAGCCAATTGCGGTAATTGTTGAAATCTACATCCGATTGGCATTTAAAATCAATCCGATAATTATAAAATATGCGATCGCATTTCCCGTCACACAATAGCCTAAGTAGGTAGGTTATTATTGATAATACCTGCAATCTGATTATTAAAATTACTATACTTAACTAGACTTTTCCGAAGAAAGGACTTCAACATCGAACGTGGAAACGCTTTGTATTATTGGCTTCCATTATCAATTCAACTATTGTTATGTTGATGCAAAAGAAATAAAGGTATGTTTGCTTAACAATGAGAACGCCTAGAGCGAACGCGGGGTCGACCTAGAAATCGCTCTCAAACATACCTATTTTTTCACGTAGGTAATTGCTTCATTGAACACTAATTTAATCACTCTATTTCGTTACGTAAGGCCATTTATTAGATACATACAATACATATATGCATAATTACAATTCTGGCTATTTTGCATCGGAGGCAGCTAATATTATTTGACAGTGACACAGTTTCAGCCTTCATAATGTAAGTTTGATAAGTCATTCTCTCGTTGCAGTAACGCGTTACGAGGTTGCACGCGCGTAGCACAGGCCACGTTATGTAGCACGAGTCCCGTAGTACATGCCACGTAGCACAAACCGCGTAGCACAAGCCGCGTAGCACACCCCGCGTAGCACTGGATTCGTAGCCCACGCCGCGTTGTCTCCGCGTAGCACAAACCGCGTAGCACCGAACTCGTAGAACAGGCCACGTAGCACAGGCCTCGTAGGACAGGCCGCGTGGCACAGGCCATGTAGCACTGACTTCAGAGTCGCTGGAAACGTGTTCTATACGGATATTTTGGATTCGCCAATCGCATTCCACGTAACTATACAGATTTACCTATACATTGCGATCCTAACAGTATCTACTACAATACTTAATTCTGGAATCGTAATGAATGGAAATAACGTTCTGCAGTTGTATATTCTAACCACGGATATCTATGATTCTAACATTACGTTTGGCTCAGGTGTATGGAATGAAGTCAAGGGAAAGAGCAGCTAGCTTTGCTTGTGCGCCAACGCTAATAACATTAAATTACGAATTTGCTGTTCGTTATTTCCCAAGCGTGATGAATTGGTGATCACCTACAGTTGGAGGCAATTGACATTTAGTACTTTGTTAAAAAAAACATCTAATGTAACATTTTAAAATGCTTTGTGCCACAGGGAAAGCTGTGGATATTGGACATCGGCATAATTGATACGCTAACAAATCCTAAATGCACGTGCCCGCCGAAGGTAGTTGTCATCAACCTACTCCTAGGAAAATTGATCAAGCGCATCGATATATCTTCTCTCTTGGAAGCTAACTCCTTGCTACAGAATATCGTCGTTGAGTATGGATTAGGAGGCAAGACTTTTATGTAAGTAGCTCTCTATTCCTTGTTACCTATTTTGTATAAAACTATTTTATTGCACTTGCTGTTTCAAAAGTCACAAACTACTTTGGTAAGCGCACAAGAAGATACGTAATACCAACGTTACTGCATGAGCTACCTTCAAAATTAATATCGCATATAACGATTCGATAATTAATAACCTAAATGTATAGGTACGTAACGAGCAAAGCCGAATAATTAATAATCCAATCAAAAATAAAGCAAAACGAAATCGATTCTTTAAAAGTAGTTTCGCATTGTGCCTATCTACAGCTACTTATGTGATTGCTAAATGGTCCACCGAGTGGCATGCCTGACCTACCTCTCTATCCATTTCATTTGTAAGTTTAATAAATAAAAGTTAGTAAGTATAGTCAGATTGGCATTATTTCAAAACCTATGTAAGCGACATGGACACTGACACGATATTTTGCAATACCTACATCTTGCCTATGCCTATAGTAGGTATTATTGCGACAATCAAATACGACATTATATAGTAGGTAATTAATATCACAACGTTTCGAGGTGTTGTAATTACATCCTATTGCGCTTAAAAAACGGAACAAGTATGGGTATCTACTTTATTTAGGTAAAGGCGAATCTTGGGGCCTAAACCGGCCACATTAGCAATTCCTCTAAAAGCAGTTCATTTCCTGAATCGTAGCTGTCATTTGGCATTTCCTCTAATAAAAGCAATTCATAATTTGTGAACCATTTTACGAATCTCCATAGAAAACTGTCAAACAGATGAATTGTTTCGTATTAAAAATTACACGCAGATCATAATATGAATTTTCAGTTTGTGACATTTTACGATGATTCATATTATTTTCATATTATGATTCTGCTAAAGTGACCGTTTTAAGCCCCGATTAATCATCACTTTCGTAACTATAACAATCTTAGGAAAAAAATAATACCAATGTGTGATATTATAAGGTATATATCATACACTGATAATATATACCTACCTATGACAAATGATAGGTACCTACATAGGTAGGTACATCAGTGCCCTAGTCAATCAAAAATATTTCTACTACTTACTTTGTGCTACAAAACCGCAATGTCTGCACCTTGTAAAGCGAATCCGTGACGTTTCGACACACCTATAAATTGCATGGACCGACATGACTACATGAGTAAAGATTTTTACAAGGCGTAAGTAAGATATACATACGTAGGTATACATACGTAGCCTAGAAAACGTCGGATTGTTTGTGGTAGGTAAGATAGCGTTACTTAAGAGACAGTTGACATTGCATGTTTTATGACAATCGTCTTCTAGATATGCATCCGATGCGTCACGTGGAGCAATCCTTGTGCATGAAATTTCGTCGGGGGCCGGGTGGTCGGTGGTGGCGTGTGGTCCTGCCGCTGGGCTGCAGATCGCGCTGGTGAAGCGGATGGCGCACACCGTCCTGATATTGGTCAGGCTTCACTACCCGGGTATCATTGAGTTGGATACCACTGCTTTACGAAGGAGGGATTCCCTTGCGCCGCTCACAGGTGAGTAGATAGACAGGTGATAGATGATTTACCAACCCCCAAGAGCGGGAGAAGACGTTTGATGATTTACCAACCCCAAAAAAAAAAGGGTGGAGTAATAGTACACTATTACTCCACCCTTTTTTTTTTGGGGTTGGTATCGTCTATCAAATGTCTTCTCCCGCTCTTTCATTGACTAAACCCCACCCGTGTTCCTTCAGTTGCCTGTTGCCAAGGGACTTACATTGCTGACTGTACAATAAATTCTTTAGTCACTTTTTATAAGGCAAGCTAACGCGCATGAAATAAATTAATAAAATGTAGATAGACAATAAATGTATACCTATCTACCTTACTAACAATAGGTACAGTTTTTGAAACATATACCTCAGTTGACAATAAAAAGAAAAGAACAAAAAATTGGCCAGTCACAGCAACATATAATATGGACTGGTAAAAAAAGAACCTAATCTTGCTTACCTATTATTTATGATTTCCAATAGGTGCAATACCTAATTTAAAACTTATTTGTTGTCAGTATTCGGGGAGCACAGCAAGCCAGTGGTGTTGCTGGGTGCAGACGGCTCCCACGTGTATCTCCGTCACACAGAGTGTTCAGACGTGTTGGTGTGGAACACACGCGACGCTTACAACTCGTCGGGACTCAACAACATACACTCTGCGGGCCCGCGACTGACCACCACCGCTGTAGCTGCTGATCCATTGAAACATGTACTGCTAGTCCTCGATTCTAACTATCTAGACACTCTTCAAGGGAATTCTCCGACATATCATAAGATTACTTTCGTGAACAAAAAATTTCATTGAATAATCTATTCGATACAACCCTTCCTATCAGAACTGAAGTTACTTACTTAGTATTTTTTTTTATAACCGAAATTGTGTGTGAAATTATTATCCGCCCAAAATGAGTACCCATTAGAAAGGTACGATTCCATAGACGACCGCAAGCGGCAGCAGCAGGCGACGTGTCGCCGCGACACGACTAGTTTCTATGTATTTCTATGAAAACGACGTCTACCTATGGAAGGTATTTCATAGAAATTCATAGAAACCAGTCGCGTAGACACGTCGTCTGCGGTCGGCTACGGAATGGTACCTTTCTATAATGCGTACCTACTCATTTTGAGCGGATAATAATTTCACACACAATTTCGGTTATACAGGGCGTCCCACGGATATGCCACACATGGAGGGAAAGTACCTTGAATATTGTAGATGGAACATTTTACTGAAAGAAGACATTATTTGAATTTAAAAAACAATTTATATTTACATGGTTGAACCGGGAATCAAACCCGTTACATGAGAAAAATAATCACTCTGTAGCTTTATCATACCGATCGAAAGGCTTCATCATCATAAGGCTAATTTTTTTCTTAATAACATAGTGTCACAAATAAAAGGAAGACCATGAATTTTATCATTCCCGGTTCGGGACTGGTTCGATTCCCGGTTCAACCATGTAATAATTTAAATATCTATGAATGCAGTTTAATTTTTTTTTTCCGAATGGTTCATTTATTTTTAGACAATATATACATAACACAACTAACTATTTACATAAAACACTAAAACTTAAAGAACTAACTAACTATAACTAAAGTAAGGCGTCGAAAAATTCCTCCGCATCGCTGTCGGCTGGTACCCAAGAGACTGGCGGCATTGCCACGTTGAATGGCAATGCTTAGCCTCTGACCAAGGTAAAAGCCAACCCTTGGGTCACGGGAAGTGTATGAGCACTCGGACCCCACGGCCCTAGGGTTTCAACCCCAAACGGCTCGAAAATATAATTGCCTATAAGGCTATTATACTTTCGCCGCTTGTGGTTTTCCGCAACCGCAGCGGCAGCGCCAGCACAGCACGCCGAGCTAGGCCACGTTGCGTCCCACACTAAAGGCCTACCCATCTTCCATGGGAATAAGAACATGCTGTCCGGTCTTTTGCTATCGTCGCGTGCCAAGCCATTGGGTTCTAATACAGCTGGAACGCCGACGGTGAAAAGAGCTCGTCGGATGATGTCATTAATATTAGCGTGCCGCGCTAAGAGACCCGCACTTCGGCTGCAAGACATATTGTTTTTGTTGTTTTAATTGTTTTTTAAATTCAAATAATGTCTTCTTTCAGTAAAATGTTTCATCTACAATATTCAAGGTACTTTCCCTCCATGTGGCATATCCGTGAGACGCCCTGTATATTCCTAGTCTAGGCATGTAGGTACACTACCTACTGTACCTGCATAGGCATTGGGCAATAGGAATGTTAGTACCCAGTATTTTTGTCGATAGTTAGCAATTCTTGTGAACCTGTTGAACCTGCTGCTATTATTTAGAATTACGATGATTGTACACTGAATTTTTAATCGGCCGATAAGGTTTGATTGCCAAATGATGCAAATATATAGACAGACAGCACAATTTTTTATTGTATGTACTTAATTGAAAAATGCACGCCTTCCTTTTAGTTCGTTAGAATTAAATGGTAGATAAGGTCGAATATGCAAAGTGCATTCACCACCTAGATAGCGCATCGATATACTACTCCTAATAATAGGCTATCCGGAATCAATTTGGTTGTACAACATATTACATGTACAGACTAACAATTTATCAAGTTAGTTCAAGGTAGGCACCTTTCGATACCATTGTCTGCTATTTCACGGGTCTTGGTTTAAGTTATGCTGTGTCAGTGATCAAACAAGGTGTTGATTTAAATCCTTGTTAGTGTGGCAAGGTAGTCTACTTCTATAAACAAAAAAACATTATAGAAAGGTCCTTGTAGGTCATTTTACAGCGATTCCCACGCTTACTGTAATTAATAGCATGTATCAGAAACGTGTGGTCATATTTAAGAACGTGGTGCAGAACTGCAGACCATCAAACGTACCCTTTCTCCATGGGACCAACATCGTAGTCGCAAAAAAAAAATCAGCTGTACCTAGGTATATTTACAAAGCTTCAATACCTACCCGACCCAAATGTATGGGACGGCTGATTATTTCTTAGCGATTACGATGTTGGTTGGAGAAAGTTGTTGTTTGATGGTCTGCATCACGCTCTTAAATATGCCCATACCTTTCTGGTACATTATGTTGATACCTAACAATAGATGAGTTGAGAAAGTAAATACATAACGATGGGCAAACATGATCCATAAACTATTAATTGTCGTCTTCAAGCTTGTTCGAAATCATCAATACACATGGTTAGTAGGGATAAATAAAAGTTTTCATCTGTGGACATAACGCTTATATTTTAACATAACATGGTGAAATTAAAATAAACATCTTTAAATTAAAACAACGAACATAATACAAATATTCAGAGGTCGACCCATGATACGACGACACATTATATTCAAAATCGTTATAATATCAAAGCATTATAAATTATTAAAAAAATGGTAGCTGAATGAATTACAAAACGGTCTTCTTTTCATATTACACAGATTATTTTTTTCTTCTAAAAACACTGGTTTCAAGAAAATATGAACACCAATTACAAATAATTCCAGCGACAATATTGATTCACTAATTATAATTACGCATATTTTATTATCTCGTTAGTGTAAACAGATAAATGATTTTACACATATTTTACGGGTCGGTACCTCTAAAGACTTATAAATAAATTAATCTGCGATCAAAGTTGAGAGCCAGACATTTATACTTATAATTAATAACATAATCAACTTTCCAATACAACAAAATTAGCATAATCTTTTAAATTAAGCACTTCGGCATGTATCCAGAAAACATTTCAGCATTGAACCAATTATTTATCACATTAAAGATTGACCTTCGTTTTGTTGACCTATTTAAAAACCACTGAAAAATCATATACTATAAACTATAGACAGTTTCAAGTAATAATCATCTATAAAAAAAAATCGTAATGAATGAAACAGGACTTACAGGTTGAGATTACAAATCTTTATTATTTTAATCAATGCTAGAAATGTTACTGAACTGTCTCATAAGTTTTGTATCCTGATAAAGTAAATGGATCACAGGTACATTGTTTAGGCCACGTTACAGTACAGGCTAACACAGATAACGCACTAGGCGAAAGATAGCTGCTCATTTGCCAGTCGGCACACCAAGCACCTTCGTAATGCGATATCTGTCTCATTGATTGTGGTAATATAACAAAAAAAATGTCTTTTAATAAAAATCAATTTCAATAAAATAAATAAATCAAAAATCATCACGGTCAAATGCATAAGATTTTTTTTTTTTCGAAAAGAGTGATATTTTTTATATTTACAAAACGTCTTTTTAATCCAAATTCAAATATCAGTTTAGGTAAATAATAGCAAATCACATTTAAAAACATACATAAATCCCACGTTATATGTACAATATTTGTGAATAGAAAATATTTAATAAATCACAATGATCTCACATACTCCTTGGCATTATTTAAAAATCATGCTAGACAAATATCCAACATACATAACGTCGCATATTTTATCAGTTATTCAAGTTTTACTGATACATGTAATATTTCACTTACACATTTATGTATATCATAATAGCTGTACAAATATTAAACTTTAGTCAGCAAATGTATTTTATTTATGTTCAATTTTAAAATCACAACATCTCTAGGGCCAAGGCACAAATGTGATTACTTATAACGCCCTCTAGCTACTTTCATATAATTCAAGTTATTAGTTTTTACTATAGATTGTACGTTACATATTATAGGTACATTTTGAATATTATTTTATATCAATGAAGAAATGAAACAAAAATCTAAATGTAAGAGGGCATGATTGGTCCTATTTGTTCGACAAATATTTTGTTGACTATGAATTTAGAATTGACAATAATCTCTGATCTAAATATTAAACAAAATCTGTAAGGCCTCATTACCTCATAAAAGATGCCGAAAGACTTGATAAAGATAATATCCCGATGTAGAATGCAGTATACAGAACAGTGCCGCTACGCTAAGTTACTAGCATTACTACCGTACTTATGAAGCAAGTAGTGCCTCTATTTACAGAATAATTGCCAAATGAAACTCAAGATAAGACCAATGGCAGTGAAACTAACATGAGTACTTACCTACGTACTCAGATATTTTTTTAAAGTACCTCTAAATAATCACTTTCGACTTTATAATTTTATTAATATCGTTAATGATAAAATATATTTATTATAAAGTCTATCAGCGTTACTGCGACGTTCGCTCACTTCGGGATATAACCTTAACATAGACAATCATCAGATAAGCTTAATGTAAGTCGTTTGCGTATTGGCTTATAATGAATATGAACCATAAACTTTAAATGAGCATGAGTGAACTAAAGGATGCAAGGAAATAAATTAATTACAGACACTATGTTAAAAGCCTCTGCTATAATATAGCCCTATTAAAAAATTGGGCAAATGTTACTTATGCACAAATGAACTGTCAGCTACAAGAAATCCTCAGATCTAAGTTTGAATAGAAAATAAATAAGGAACAGGTGTGTAAAATATGGTATTCTTCAGACCCCATCTGTTGCTCTCATGTGGATATTCGAGTTTTCCAAACAGCAGACTTCTCTCCTGTAAATATGATGTAGTTATATAGATGCATGGAATATGTACATAATCATTCAATGCATTCAGTACCCTGATGTCCTTGATAATATAAAAATGGTATATCACATGTGTCATAATCAATAAAAACAAGCAAATCATTATAAACATATCTACAATATGGCAATGTGAATTTATGAATTACTAACCTGTCCTATGAGATTCCCCCGTGGCATGATTGGTATGCCTAGGAACAATGAACTTTGACTCCTGGAACATTGACAACATTAAATCTTCGGTGGTGGGATGATATTCGACTTCGTTTATACTAGCTACTAATGGAGAACTCTCATAGTTCCTGTTTGTGTCCCGGGTCGTGGGCGTCGGGCCGGTGCAGCGAGTGGGGTAGTCCACGGAGCGCGGCCGGCGCGTGTCCACTGGAGTCATCTTAGGATTCACGTGGACGTCTTTGTGGATATACGGCTCTAGAGACACGCTCGTTTCGTTTTCGTGTTCGCTTGTGTCGTCAGTAGCACTATTCCCATTCACTTCAACTATCAGTGGTCGCTGAAGCGTCGGCGACTGCACCACGGAAGTCGTGTTGTGTATGACGGTCACACACACTGTGTGCTTTACTGGAGACGTCATTTCACTAATGCTATCATCGGGAAGACTGGCAACACTTCGGGACAATGAGGGGCTGTGCGTGAGAGCTGTGATATCTGATTCTGAATCCGGCTCGTTGGCAGGCGGCTCAATTTTAACTTCTTCAATGACGCTCTCTTCTTTAACCTCAGTTAGTTCGTTTACAGTTTCGGTCGTTCGTTTCACGTATTTCGGCATACGCAACGCCCAATGGCCGTTGTGGTCGTCAGAGGAACATGAATGTGTAACAATTGGTTTTTTGCGCTTATAAAAAAGCATATAAGCAGTATTATTAACTAATTCACTGTATGCATTTTCATCATCAACTGGTGTAACTTTAGAATCATCGAATTTGTACCAATGTCCGTCATATGGATTTTTACAAGCTGCCGTGTAGTGCCCAGTCTCCAGATCGTCACCGTGGTGGTAACAGATGGCGTAGAGGTCGTACATGTTCTCGTGTGGGGTGGTCGCGGGCGTCTTCGACTGTCGTCGTCGCGGCGAGCGTGAATGCCCGGGCGACTCTGCCATTTGTACGTTCCTTCTAACAAGATGAGGCGTCATATCAAAGTCGTTCAAAGGAAACTCTACCATTGCTGTTAGCTTTGTGCTCGTACGACCTTTTGCTTGCCTGAAAATATGTCATTTTCTTAAATTATCCACTAACAAAATGTATAGTTAAGGTAAATAAAATTATACTCACTGTCGAAACCGCTTTAAATGTATTACTAAAATATCCGGAAGAGACCAAAGACCGAGGGTCTTCACCACAGGCATATATCGCTGACACTGCGGACATCTAAACAAAAACAAAGGCATGTTGATTACTACTAACCGTGTATAAAAAAAAACCGGCCAAGTGCATGTCGTACCATGCACAATGAAGGGTTCCGTAGTTGGGATGAATTTATAAAACAAACTTAACATTGTAGTTGAAAAACTTGTTCTCCGATACAGAATGTATGGAAGAACATGTTTTTACAGCTGCAAATTTAAGTTGGTCGATTATTACTCGGTAACTTGTGGAGCCTACGTAGCGGTAATATTTTTCCTTTCAATTTCGTTATATATACTACTGCCGTGAATTTTTTCACATATCTAAACCCAACTATTTAGCTGGCAGGGGGGGGGGGGACACTTGGCTCTAACAAAAATTAGCACTTTAAAGCTTAATATTCCGCAAACGAATCCCTGAACCCAAAAATGGTTTTCACAAACTCACATTATTTTTAAACGACCTTTCCACCGATACCCCACCACACTACAGGGTTGGACGAGAAAAAAAAACCATCCCCACTTTACGTGTAGGGTATGTGTAGGTACACTAAAACTATAAGGGTTCCTTATTTACTACGGAACCCTAAAAAGGTAGTATCACTACGAAAAGGCTCATTGTAATGAGCGTTTTTATTTTAGAGACTTTATATCGAACAATCAATGATTAAAGAGTACCTGAAGAAAAGGGAACTCCAAGTATAAAGATTAAAACATAATAAATAAAAAACAAGATTTGACGTTCTTTTTTTTGTGGTTAACGACCGCTGGTAGTTTTGTTACTTGATGAATGTTTTCATTTGTTTTATCGTGTTTACATATCGATACCCATCACATCCCGTGGAGTCTAACTAATTGTATTTGAGGCTGTGTAATGTTAGTTACCTCCAGGCGTCCTCCTGCGCGAGGCGCTCGGCGCGCGTGTAGTGCGCCAGGCACGCGTGCAGCGTCAGCGGCGCCGCCGAGCGCGCCGCCGACACGTGCACCTCGCACGCCTCGCTCGGGGAGCGGATTATACTGGCAACACAAATTAATGTTTATTTATTTGGAGAACAGATAAGAACATAGAGCCCATTAAAAGTTCTAAAGTAAGAAAAAGTGATGGATATCTTGGATCACTAACAAGCGATAAAAATATACTGGGTGGATTTTTGAGATTGTACAGTCAGCAAGGAAATGGGCAATTTTCACAAAAACTTTTTTGATGCCAATGTGTTTGCCTGTTTCTTAAGGATCAGAAATCTCTGGAGTCTCATTCAAGAAAATGAGACCAGAAAAGCCGGATCCAGAATTCGTAAAAGAAATCGTTTTAAGACTTCTT
Organism: Lithophane ornitopus; assembly: GCA_948473465.1. Classification (NCBI taxonomy): domain Eukaryota; kingdom Metazoa; phylum Arthropoda; class Insecta; order Lepidoptera; family Noctuidae; genus Lithophane; species Lithophane ornitopus. The sequence continues at coordinate 9,407,645 of OX419622.1, read as the reverse complement.
TTCTCCTACGATTTTGTTGTGCCTGAAAAGGTCCATGATAATTTCATTTTAAGTTACCACCTAAGTACACATTGTGGAATGCTATTTAGGGAATATGCATATGATTGAAATAAGGTTCAAGTAATTTTTTTACAAACCTTTTTACTTCAGAATTATGCCTCCATCAATATTTTTTAATAATATTTCTTTTTGACCGAGAAATTAAGTTTTAAAAAGTGCCAAAAAGCAGTGGGAAATTCAAATACTTGAAAAACAACGTTATTGGTCAGACCGGATGTGCTGTAACAGTATACGAGTTTTGTAGGAGTATTTGACATTTCGGACGCTGAGAACGAAAGTGACTTAAGTCAATATCTACGATTTTTGGGAATAGAATAAAATGTGTTTCGGATTGAACATTTTCGATTCATTCTAGAATATTTTTTTAATATGTAAACGAAACTGAACGAACGAAACTGACCATTAATGGTCTGTTTGTTTAATATAGGTGTGATAAAGTGTACTTTTTTGAGTCATTTTACAAAAATTTTGAGATAGGTTACTTTCGTTCTCAGCGTGCAACTTGTGTCACCACACCAAGCGCGCCAAATGGAGGGCGTTTAAATAGTCAGGGTCGGTTGGATATTTTTAACATTTTTTTTAAGTAGGTACTTGACCTGCTTGTTTTGCGTCGTTTTTTTAAAAAACTGATATTTGGCGATGTATGTCTATCGAATAAAAATATTTAAAAATACATGCATATTCCCTATTGATTGAGAATTCCTCGCACTGAGTGTGCCCAGCGTGAGCGTTGACGCCATCCAAACGCTACGTAAATGCATAGCGTCGCGTACTCGTCCTGTCTTTCCCTCCTAAGTTAGGGTCGGCTTCCAACCTAGCCCTATGCAGCTACACAACCTGTGTATGCGAGACACATAGTGCCGTTATATCTCAGTCAAACTGCAGCCGAATAATGCATAAATTAAATCAGGACTTTAATGCGCAATTTACTTGCGTGTCGTTGTACTCAATCTGCGGGAAGGTCAAGGCTACGCTATCACGAAGTGTATATCAGGACATAGGATGTGACGCTACTAAATGGTTTTCGCGATAAATTGACTTCCCGTTGAATGCAATGTCAACTTCAAAAATATATTTAATGTGAAAAGTAGAATAAATAAAATCTGTTGTATAGAAAAAGAAATAATAATTCGCATAGGAGCAAAACTAGGCCTATCATACGCTCCGAGAGGCTGTAGGCGGTCGTTTAACTATCGTACATAATTAATGATGTTTATTTGCTATTTATAATAAATTCAAAACATCACAACATTAGAAAATATATACCTGTCCCTATGCGCAGCGTCCCAGAGAAGTTCGAGTCGTAGATGAGGATGCTTGTCGTGTGCACACAACGCCTGCTCCACGTCCAGAGAAAACAACGGATGAGGCAGCTGTGGATCAAATTGTTGCTACAGTGAACAGTTCCCTAAAATAGCGTAGATAGATTTATTTAAATTGAAAGCAATGCATTACTATTATGACTGATACAAAGATTCGACTCCTGCGTTTAAACACCCTAAGAGTAAGACAGATTTTGATGATGTGATAACTAAAGTAACTTTTCTATATTAGTTCAAAGGCCACTTTTTCATACAACTTTGCCCAGAGTCGATTACTTTTTTACAACTATACTCCATTTGAAATAATATTAGACGCATAGATAAGCCTTTTTTACATTCCGTTCAACCGATTTTGAATTCTATTGCGTTGATGGCATGACAAATGGCAGCCGCAGTAGATAGTTGGTATTGTGTAACTTTTTTTGTTTTTAATGCTATCCTTATGCCTACGGTATAGAACGGACTGTAAAAGGGTTTGTTTTAATGTCTAATCTTATTTCAAATGGGGTATAGTATTGTTCTATCCACCTCCACAGCAGTATAATACTTGCCTCTGGCTGCAAATACGCGGGGTCGCGAGGCCGGTGCGCCTCAGCGATCCTCGCGCGGAAGATATCTACGCCCTGCGCGTTTTCCAGCACTCGCTCGGCCACCACTTGGCACATCTCCTTCAACATCAGCTTCTGCAAGTCTTCGTATGAGATCTCACGAGGCACTTGCATAGCGTAAGGTGATCCTATGAGAATGTTAATAAAAAAAGAATATAAATACCTACTATTTATCAGTGAAGACAGGTTTACGTAATTTTTCTACAACATGTTCCTTTTGATATCTCATAACTCTAGGGTATTAATGAGACCATGTCAAAAAATCAACTATCATAAGAATTATTTTACATTTTTTTTCTTTATCTTCGAAACTATGTATTTTTGGAACACTTGTTCTGGGACTTTTTGAATTATTTTTACTTATACCATATTATAACCTGAAGAGTTATGGGGTATAAATAAGAACTCATTGTATAAATATTAATTAGACACTTCAGGCATCAAAATAAACGTAATACTATTTAATGATACTGACCAAATCTCTCTCCTTCCAGTAAGTTAACCCACAAAATAAGGAGGTAGGGAGTGGTAGGCGTCTGTAGTAACGGTGGTGCTTCCATACAATATAGAGCGCCGAAGTCTATGCCTGCCGCCTCCCAGCCCGCTCGGGCGTTGCACCATCCTGATAATACAGAGGAATAGTCTTCAGTAAACATATAAACCTAGGAAAAAGTGTTTATCGCTCAATATCGAGCACTTAAGGTTGGTAGGCTAGTGGCTCTAAATATATACTTTATCCATTATTTAATTTGGATCATTGTACAGTTATCAAGATCGTTAACCAAATGCTATCAATCTAATCAATGTGTAAACCATCGTAAGACATAATTTACCCATTTCATTGATTTCCGCCATAATGATGTGATCCCTATCGATTCCCGTGTCATTGTGTAGCGTAGTTCGCAGCTCTTCCATGGTCGCGTTTGGCGTCAGTTCTACACCGATACGTACTTGCCGAGGCTGCTGGTTCACGTACACAACCTGAAATATTTTTTAAGTGTTTGAGCTATATTTCAAGTTTCTAAACGAAAGGAATAGGGTATTTCATACAAACTTTATTCCACTTTTCATCCCTATAGGAGTTGAATTTTCAAATATTCTTTCTTAGTGGATGGCGTTGATGCCTACATTACAAAAAGCCTAATGTCTAAGCTTGAATTTCTACTTCAAAATCATTTAATTTTTTTCTTGTCATCTCATTTAGTCATGTGATATAAATTATTAAATCAGGCATTACTTTGCGGAAATCCACGACAGTAAAACGTTATGTAAAAAACATGAATTAATATTTAGTATAGGTTTGGGTTGCATGTTGCATCATGATAACCGCATCTTTTGCATGTGCATATTTTTACAGGCACCCAGACGGTGTTACATAATGCTTTCAAGCTTGGATATAGTTATTGCGAAATTAATACTAATATTTATACATAACATTTTAATCTCAATGTATCTAAAGTAGACCTCAAAACAGATGACTCAAAAATATATATGATAGGAATATAACTAATCAAATAACATGTGACATAGTCGTAAGCTACTCTACTGACACGGTATGACGACTGACCCCAATCACGCGTCGTCGACATACTTTAACCGCGAATGCAACTACTGCTGTTGCATACAGATGTCTTAATTCTTCTTACAGATTGACTTTAAAGTATTTGCAGTATGCTAATCAAGACTTACATTGATAGGTAGTGGTGAGGGCTGGGTAGTGGCCAGTCGTGAAGGTAGCTGCACACTCACACAGTGGAACGGGTCAAATGTACATGATGTGCGCTCACATTTTGCACATGTCAATGCTGACCTGTAATACAAATTGCAAGATGATTTGCTGCACAAAATTGCACCTGGAGGATGGTTCAAACAAGCGCGCAATGTAAATGGTTGTATTTTTTATCAAACAGTAGATAAAACATGAGTAGTGATAAAAACATTTCTGCACCTGTATTGAGCTTGAAATACAGCCTGTACAAATGAACTGTTTCTCCTGGCATGATTGGCTAATGTTTCAGCTGCAACTACTTCATCAGGCTTACCACATGTATTCTGAAATAAGAAAAAATCTATAGCATAGCAGCCAAAATAAGTTTTTTAAATATTTTAAGGTCAAGTTCATACAAACTGCTCACCTTAATTGTTTTATATTTTTTCTTAGTAGCTGTATTTAAATCTTCATGCACTTTATCCAGTAACCAAAATAAAAATTCTTGTGCATCATGTTGACTATTCCCTCTATATTGTGTACCATGCCTTTCAACTGCACCCTACAAATAGAATACACAATTAGATTTATTCTGTTACTAGCTGCGCCCCGCGGTATCACCCGCATAAGTCTCGATCGGAATATCGGGATAAAAAGTATCCTATGACCTATTCCTGGTCATGGTCTACCCCTGTGCCAAATTTCATTCAAATCCGTTCAGCCGTTTTAGCGTGAAAGCATAACAAACAAACAAACTCACTTTCGCATTTATAATATTAGTTAGGATATCACAAATTGTTACTAACTAATTACTAACAATCTATGGACAGTAACATCTGAAATAAATAATTTTTATTTTTATATCACAAAAATAGCTTCCTATGAGTAGAGCTTTTTATAAAAAATTACCTTGAAAGTAGTACTCATGTCAGGAGTATAATGGCAAGCCCAAAGAGCTTTTAGAATTGCTGCCAATTGCTCAGTCACTTCACCTCGTGTACCATACTTCTTAGAATTGATTTTATTTCTCTTTTGCAGATCCACCTGTAACAGATTAATAATTATCAAAGTTATAGTAAGATTATAATGTTGTCATTATTTATGAAACATGATAATAAAAATTATTAATGTAACTGTTGTGAAATGATTTTTTTTCATATATAAAATAATGGGAATAACAACAATCAACATAGTTGTGAAAAGGCTAGGCAGGTGATGATATAAATTGATTGGTTACTGACTTTGTAATGGTCCAAAACAAAATATTCAGAAATAACATCAGTATGTGAGAGACACTGTAGAACGGCATTCATATAGCAAGTGTTGCCATGGTTTTTTATTCCTGTAGCCGCAGGGGTTGAACCGGGTGGCCATGGAGGTTCCCCGCTGCATGGTACACGCTCACCATTCATTAGTGCTGGTGCAGACTTTACCTACAAGAAAAGGTAATTTTAGTTTTCAGTCACGCCTCAGTGAATCGTCCCACTATGAACACAATAAAAGTTAGTACAAAGAAGGCATAACTTTGAAGTCATTATATTTCTTTATGCTTATTGACAACATCATGTAAATATTTAGCAGATTGTAATCATGCTATTAGGTATTAAACGTAAATCATCATTTGCTGTCTGATTCAGCACAATACAATGACAATAATAAAGGAGATGATTTAAGTTCCATAGCAAACATTTTGTATGTAAAATGTAAGATTCAAAATAATAGTATTTTTCTAGACTATTCCCAGCGCTTTATCTGGTGGTTAACATATTTTTTTATTTTGGTCAGTGAAGCTTGTAGGCATTCAACCGTATTATTTGTAAAACTGATAATTTATAGAATTCAGTGATTGCTATTTACATACATAGGTTGTTAAAGTAAACATTTTTTATTAAAAATAATGGTATGTGCCCTTGGGTTTCGCCCTGATAGCTGCCATTTTGAACTTTTTAGTTTTCACATTTGTTCACACATTTGGTTCTGCTGCTGTGCTTGGACCGTGTTCTAATTGATATTGAGGATTATTGTTTTTATTTTATTATACTTTTGTAACTAACAGTTGTGTTTTATTTCCAGGTTTAGTTGTGTCATCATAGTTTTATTTCCAGATATGCTTGTAAGTATGTAAATATACTGCTAACATAAATAATTATGTATATTTTGATCCAAAATTTAATATTTGTGATGTATGCCTACAAAGCTTCTCTGCAAACAAAACATATTAGCCACCAGATAGATCCATGGTAATATTATATTACTAGTCTTCTCACTCTGTAATCTGAAAAACAAATCATTAACTGGAGCTGGAGCTTGGTACATTTTGAACTGACTCCTTTTCTGCACAAGGGAATGCAAGGGTGAAAATATTTTTCCACATAATAGACAGTAATCATCTAATACTTACACCTGATACGTGAACAGTGCTCATGTGCTGCGCTATCTTGTTTAGGAATCTTTTCCATGATGGCCTTCTAAACAACTTCCTTTCTATACCATTCTCGTCTTTAGGAGTCTCTACAAGTGTGGAGCTAGCACTTGCTGGTTTGCTATCGTTCTCGTTACTCTTATTCTTGCTAGATCCAGGCTTTGTAGTTCCGAAGGGATTGCGAGGCAGGGTAAATGTACGTTTTAATCGGGATCCTTCCACCTGCCTCTGTGTCATACTGTTATCGGACACTTCATTAATCAACTCACTCTCTGAACAAGATTTTAAAACCGAAGATAAATTATTGGTAGACATATTAAAGAAACAATCGTTGCAATTTTACATTTATAACTTATTTTTAACAAAAAAATCCAATAGAAAACATTGATATGTCACTGACGTAAACGCCATTTTGATTATTTCTTGCCAAGTGCTCCTGATTTGTCTATGATTGGTAGTGCTTTCAAATACTAAAATGACTAAAAGCGCACCATACATTTTAACCGACTTCTAAAAAGGAGGACGTTCTCAATTCGATTTACTTATCCATGTTTTTTTTAATGTATATTCGGGGCTCGGGCATACATAGAGTTTTTTTTTTTTTTTTTAAGACAGAGTAGGTATGCTCTCGAGGTGGTCCCATATAAAATTATTACATATTAATTGGTTGCATTGTCACAGTCCAACTCAAATGGCAAATAATCAATGACCTATAAATCCGAAGATTAATCCTATGATTAAGTCGTAGACAGAAAACGTGCGAAGCCATTAAAAAAAAAAAAAAAAAAAATCGTAGGCAGAGTATTCCGTCAATGCAAATAATGCTGTTACTGAATGTCAATATTTTGATGTTGACACTTGACATTGACAGTGACAATTTACCAATTTCTCACAGTCACATCACAGTGGACATAGTAGTCTATGACAGTGGATGGGAGGTTCGTCGGTCCCAGTAATGGTTTTGTTTCGCACTGAGTTCATAATTGATCTTTAAAGATTCTCATTTAATTAAATCGTGTTTAATTGTGCCTTAACAGTGGCCAGCTTGAGTGTGTGAAATAAAATCTGTAAAGATATGATGGATTCGTAATACGCAGGTACCTAAGATTTTTAATATTTTCATTCTCGGTAAGTGATTGCTGCGACGAAAATAATAAAATCGCCACTATTTATAGTACAGTAAAGACACCAGCGATCGATTTAATTAATTTATTATGAATTAAACTGAAATGATGGTGTTCGTAAATAATTACAGATAGACTGTCACGTCGAAGGTCCGAATATTTAGCTCTAGCGGAATTTATATTTTGGTACTCAAAGAAAAATCAATAAATATTTCAAACAAAACCGATTTCATACATCTAGAAATCAATTTCTTCTGAATACCTTTAGTATTACATTCTTACTACCTACAGTATGGTTTACTATAATGGGATGATACTACTACTACTGATGGTAGTATAATTATTTTTTCTAATTCGAATACAAATGATATAAACTAAGGATAAGTTATTAGTTTAATACACTTAAGTTTTGAAACTCACACTTTCTTCCCATCAGTGTAGGCTGAAACTACAGAACACCAAAGACATGAACAATGTGAAAACAAGACCTCATTAAGTGTCTGGTAAAATGTTAAAGGAAAAATAAAATTGTATTTTAATTTAAAATTTTATAGTATATTTATTTACAAATATACTTATTACTCATATTTAAAAAAATGAGACACAAATAAATTTGTGTGATTAAGTTGTATTAAAATGCATAATAATTTCGTAAGTATAGCTAGAGTAACTTCCATATTTTTATCTGCATTTAGTTGTGTTCAATTATGGTTTGGGCCTTTGAACACAAAAAAAAAAACAATAAAGAATTATTTCTACAACTCAGATATATTTAAGTGTAATATAAGGAGGAAGTTAAAGAATTTTTATGTTTATATTTTAGATGACCATCACCTGGCACAATGTCAGCCTATGATAAATTAAAACTTCTTATTTGGAAGAACTTTCTTCTACAAAGAAGGCACAAATGGCAAACTATTTTCGAGATTGCATCACCTGTGATATTTTCTATGTTTTTAATATTAACAAGATGCCTAGTGGATCCGAAATCAAAACCTGAAATAAATTATCCACCTTTTCTACCAACCTATTTTAATATTAGTGGACGAAATCTGTAAGTAAATGTCGATTTATTAATATAAATAAGTAAAAGGCAAGTAGCTAATGATTTATTACATTCTAATGCAGAGGCAATCTAACAACAGCAAAAACAGGAACTTTGGCATTCTCCCCTGAAAACCCACTCACTAGAAATGCAACTAAAAATGCCATAGCAATGGTAGCTGATGACAATTTCAGCATACTTTTTGCGCTCCTGTTTGACTCGAATATTCTACCTCAACCTAAAGGCTATAAGAATGCAGAAGAAATGGAGCTAGCTCTCACCCAACCTAATGCTATGAACCAAATTCTTGTTGGCATTCAGTTTGATGACAGTATGGCAAGTAAGTATACTGTAATCTATTGTATATTAAAAAACCAAATGGTGTTCATTGGTAAGCATATCACTTGAGAACGGCTGGACCGATTTGGCTATTTTTAAATAAATAAATAATAACTTTATATTTTACATAGGATAGGCAAAATTATGACAATATTGCTTTTAAATCCTATAAATCACTGACTATCTCCACTGGCACCCAAGCCAAGATTTAACTTGTGTTATGGGTCCCAGGGCTCTCTCCATGCGGCGATAAGTCTCCTCTTTGAGGAGTGGCCAGAGAAGCGCCACAGCGTCCTCACCTTCCGCCTGACGCAGGTCCACACCGGACACGGTTGCTTCGGGAGGTTCGCGGATCGCCCGGAGGACACGGTGGAGCATACGGTGGTGTTCTGCCCCGCTTGGGCGGAGCACCGCCGTGTCCTCATGGAGGCGATCGGCGGCGGTGATCTCTCGCGTCCGGCCCTGGTCCAAGCCATGGTATGGAGCAAGAGGGCATGGGAAACCGTCACCTCCTTCTGCGAATCACTAATGCTTGCAAAGGAGGAGGTGGAACGCGTGAGTGACAAATTTCGCGCTCACGCTCCTGGCTGCCGCAGGAGACGCCCTGGGCATCGGGAATCCCCGGCGGATCCCCGGCTATCCTAGGCGCGGGCTTGCGGACGGTGAGCAATAGGTAGCTCGCCGTCCGATAAGGACCAGGCCCGGGTCGATGTCGCATTGTGTTCCACGCGCGCCTCAAAGAGATGTCAGCACAACAGAAGGGGTCCGCTAGGTGCGATGCCTGCCGGGGTCGCGGGAAAGTCCGAAAAGGATACCGTGGCCTTTGGCAACATACAGGCAACTAAAGGAACACGGGTGGGTTTTAGTCACTGAGAGTCTGACACGCCCTTCCGCTCCGCCCAGAGCGGGAGAAAGTATGTAATTTCCCACCCAAAGAAAAAAGAAAAATGAGGCTCTCTCCATGAATAGTATAGTAAGTAATAGTTTTAGTTTTAAAAAGTTCATAATAGTCCGTAACTATCAGGTTTTTATGGAAAGAAAAAATTGAAAACTTTCCCGGAAAATCTTCAAATTCGGGAAAAACTGAACTTTTGTATTTAGACAGGACAACGTCAGTCGGGTCAGCTAGTTCATATTAAATTATGGGTTCTCCTAATGTTCTATTTTGGAAACGTATGAACTAGACAGAATTTGTAAGTGATAAATGTTTTACAGATGCTACAGAATGGCCGAACGACATAACGCTTACGCTAAGATTCCCGGCTGTGATGAGAACACCAATGGTAGAGCACCCACTGAGAGCAAGTTGGAGAACAAATTTATTGTATCCGCTGTTCCCGCAGCCCGGGCCCCGAGCTCCAGGCGACATGTACGGCGGAAAAACACCAGGTTCTGTTTTTGCAAGTTATTTTATTCAAGTCTCATTTATCACCCCTACACAGTAACGAGGTTATATGTAGGTACTTTATTATTTATTCATCGATCGATCGGAACTTCTTGTATTTGATTAGGTACTTACAAAAATTCATACATTGTATGATCGTGAAGTGATTATTATTTAGCTCACACTATTTCTACCTTTTAATTATGTTGATTTCAAGTTCGTAGAATTAGTTACGTCAGGTAAACATCATCACTTGAAGACTCAGTCGTTATCGTAGTGCTGGAGAGAACAGAACCCCTTAAAAAAAATAGAAGTAACTTGAGCAAATAATATTGTCGAATTAAATGACGTAGGTACATACTTATTACTTACCTAATTAAATACGAGTAAGGAGGTATACCTACTTACTGGTTTAATAGTTTTTAGTAAGTGGCACTGAATAGGTAGGTATAAAGTCGTAAACGATGCGTTCAAGAGCAAAAACAATAATAAATTCGTTACAAAAACTATGACTAAAATAGCATCGTTTTGTGACGCAAAATAACCAGGAACTTACATACTGCGAGTACATAAACAAATCTATTATTAACTATGAAATAAACGTCAAACTAAAAACAAACTAAACAGGGTTTCGATTTTTTAGGGTACTCACCAGAAATGTTCTTAGCCGTCCAGCATGCTGTATCTCAGGAAATCATAAAGCAGAAAACCGGGAAACCGGTTGGCACGAAGGTGTACTTACAACGTCTACCTCAGCTTGCATACAGGGAAGATCAACTGCTAGTCGCACTAGAAAGATTTATATCAATGATTATCATGCTCTGCTTTGCGTATTCCTTCGTGAATACAGTCAAGGTTGTAACATTTGAGAAAGAGTTACAATTAAAGGTAAAAAATATGTATAAATTATTAAGTAGATAAAGAAAATAAATATTGAAAGTTTATAGTATATTTAAAAAAACTTCTAGTTTATGGGATATTTAAGCAACAAGTCTTACGTTAAAAGCATTTTCCAGTTTACTCAGATTAAATTTGCTTCGAGTAGTATGTAAAACAATATATTACCAAAGGATCTCTATCTGTGTGTTGACAGGAAACAATGACAATAATGGGCCTTCCATCGTGGTTACACTGGCTGGCTTGGTTCATCAAACAGTTCTCGTTCCTTTTGATATCCGTTGTTCTTATTGTGATACTATTTAAGGTAAGTTTATTGAGTCTATTTAATTTCTACCGTTACTTTCGTTATTATAGGTTCGCGTTCGGTACAAACAATAACACACAGAGTTCGCAGAAGTTATTATTGTTTCCCAATAGGTAGGTGGGGGGATCGGGGGGAGGACCTAAGCAAACCAATAATATCCGGATACCAACATTTCGAACCCCAGTACTGTGTATCTGAGAATTTCCTGATTAAATTAAACCACGAGACCAAACATTCTGCCAATTATAATTAAAAACTATAGGAACTATCCAAACCAGATACGTTGAAAACGCAAAATGGCTGCTAATTACGAGTTTTATTATCAATTCAGAAATCGGCATGTTTTCTCGGAAAGTGTAAGATCCATTTATTGAAAATGTGATGTACAAATTCCTACTCAAATTCCATTCCTGCTAAAATCTGTTGTATTCCAAAGATTTCATTTGAACATTCGACATTTGGGCGATTTACGCAGAAAGCTTTTGCAGGCAAGTTGACCACGGCACTGCAGGTTTTAACATAATTTTGGACTATTAGTAAGTAGAATACGGGAACTGTACCATTTGGTTGAGTAGTGTTAGAATAAGCATTCGCTCGTTTGGTCTAAACCGACCTCTAGAATTGAAACTTTCCTAATAAAAACTGAACACGATAATTAAAATTTTTAGATACCATTCAACCGGACAGTTGCTGGTGACGGATATTCAGTGCTTACATTCACACCCTGGAGTGTACTTTTCTTCTTTATTATCCTGTTCGTCATAGCCTCATTAGCATTCTCTTTTATGATCAGCGTCTTCTTTTCTCGAGGTAAGGCAAGCATAAATAAGTTAAAGATATAATTATGTGTTTCCAATGCAACTTCGATACGGTCTCTCATTTTAAACGAAAAACATATTAATCAATAGCGACACAAAGGACAGCTCTGAAACTCAATATTGAACCAAAGATTAATGAGATCGTATCACTGTCGGGAATATTGTATGAGCCCATGTTATGAAATTGTAATGTCATTGATTCTTTACAGCTAACACCGCCGCATCCTTTATGGGCCTGGCATGGTTCGCGGCATACTCCATATACATGCTGACTCAAGTACTATACGAAGATATAAGTCTGACAACGAAATTACTACTAAGTCTGATATCTAATACCGCTATGGGATATGCATTTCAAATGATCATCATGTGCGAAGGAACTTCAAAAGGTATCTGCTGGCATTATGTATTATGTTAGAAAATAAATAATGTAACAATTAAATCTCGTTAATTCTTGGATATCAATGCTTTTCGCACTAACTTTAGGTCTAACTTGACTAGCTGAGATTCACTGTCCGGTCATTAAGAAAGTTGAATTGAATACCCAGGTTGGTATTCAATTCAACTGCCATTGCAATTGTACTGACCGCGCAGTGACTGAAAAAAGCTTGCAAGCCATCCAACCAGTTTTCTGTAAAAGTAGCCGGCAGTTAGGTCAAGTAGGTGTAGCTTCTTGGGTCGAGAATAGAAATAGACGACCTTGGAGGAGATTTAAAATAGTCAAAAAAATTACGCGTAGGTACTGAAGTTTATTCTAAACTTTAACCCCCTTATTAATAAACGCGGAGTTAAGTTAAAACCCTGTATTAGATTCATGATTTATTATACCCTTTTCGAGGTTTAAGTTCGGCATAACTTTGGTACTCCACGTTTGTAGTATATTAAAGTCTAATTGAAAGTTCCTCTTAGGAGCTTAAAGATCTTACAACTAACTGCGTACCTACACACTAATTACTAGGAGTGGGTTAAGTACTTCTAGCCCAGCCTCTAATTGCACAGCAAACCCTTCAACTCTACTCAACACGTCAGTGTTTTGAACTTCCTACTATCCTATTCTATAAAACGGTATACACAACGTGGTACAATTTCATCACTGTTAATTTGAACACAATCTTAAATCGCTAGACAAAGAACTTAATTATTCATATGAACTTCGACCGACTGACAAATGTCATACTTACCTATGCATAAAATATTAGGTAAGTTTTTTATGTGTGTAGTGTATTAATTTGTTTAAGGCGTCGTACGTGTATCTAATTCCAGTATGACGCCCTTGCTTTGTGACATTTCATATTTTATTTATATTGCCACTGCGAAAGTCCTGATGCATACTTTGATGTACTTATTTATAAAGATTATAATTATGTTGCATAGGTCTACAATGGAACGAGTTCTTCACTCCAATCTCGTATCAGGATCAGCTACAGCCGGGCCACATCGTTCTAATGCTGATACTGGATACGATACTATACATGCTGATCGCGATGTACGTGGAGAAGATACGCCCGGGGCTCTACGGAGTCCCGTTGCCCTGGTACTTCCCGTTTACTAAGAGCTTCTGGAGACCGAATAAGCATAAAGATGCAGGTTAGTTTAGGTACTTGTCTTGTAAGTCAAATCTACTTTTAATTTTATCAAGCCCTAACTAATGTGAAGGTATAGATTTCCCTTTGCTGTGTTGTAGTTTTCACGCGAGTTTTGAGTTGTCGCTTTTCGAAGTGACGTTTGTTTTCGGATTGTGTCTTTGATCATTATTCATTAATTACATAAGTGTAATCTGCTTATGAAACTTGTAACGAATCAAATAATCAATGAATCACTTACGATCATCAATATAATCGTGCAAACAAGGTCATTATCATTGCGGTTGTTCAACATCACAAACTGGTTTATTGATTTAAGCGTTAAAAAAATGAAACAAAAACGTGCGGTTTTGCACAAATAATAATAATAATAATCAGCCTGTATTATCCCACTACCTTTACCCAAAGAGGGGTCCTTAATTCATTGTCTAAAAAATTTTTTTTTTTGTTACAAATACCTACTTTGTTTATTATTTAATTAAGGAATAAAGAGGCTTTATTATTTATTGTCCCACTGCATGGCAAAGGCCTCCCTTTCCTTTTTCCACTCAACTCGATCCTGAGCCAATATGGACCAATCCTTTCGCTGAAGACCCAAGCGTAGATGGCGGTTCGAACTTGACTCTTATAAAAGGGATTTGCACCAAACTTAAAACATATCTTCCATTACCTACCTATTGCTCTAAATAAAATTTGCGCTAATTATTTTCAACTAGCTGATGCCCGCGACTTCGCCCGCGTGGATGTCGGTTATTATATACTAAAACCTTACTCGAGAACCACTCTATCCATTGGTGGAAACAGCATGAAAATCGGTGCAGTAGTTTGTGAGTTTATCACGTACAGGACGACAGTCAGACAGACGCGGCGAAGGACATTGTTTTGTAATATGTAAGGACGTTAATTAATAACATATAAACTTTACAGAATGAGCTTGATTGGTCTCATTTTTTTAGTAGATAAACTTCTTAGACCTTTGTCTGCTAATGAGATCAGACACAGAAAGCAGTTAAGATTATTTTTGTATAGTACCCGTAGTGATCAAGGCTTTCCAGCGCGCACGGGCCGGTTTTTATCATAAGTTGCCGATGTGATTGATTTATAAAACTGCAAAAAGCGAATCATTCAAGCATTCATATAATAAATCAAACAAATTGTGAACTTTAAACCTCGAACAGCGATGATTTTCTGTGGTCTGTAACTAAGCAAGCACGATTGATTCCGTTATCTATTGCACATTACTATGAAACGTAATGTTTTCAGAGATAAATAGGAAGGATACACGTGATCTGGAGTATAATGATGCACTGTTGAAGGTTGTACATGACCACGAGGAGGAACCAAAGGGCGTGCCCGTCGGCGTCAACATACAGGTAAGTCACGCATGACGTGCCACCAATCATAATGTTACGTAAGTTTTGAACATTAACTTCCTCAAATGCCAAATACATTTGCCTTTATTAAAACTAAACACAAAATAAAAATAAACAGTCTTGTCCTACATAGGTATCTACTTACCTATTTGCCTTACCTATTTGGTAATGTTAAGACAGCTGTCTTAACATCACTTGAAGACCTAATTGCGTACTGTCGACAGTACACAATTAGGTCTTCAAGTGAATTACTTTAATATAGGAATAACAAGCTACGGTGTTAAAATAACACCGCGTTTGAGTAACGTTTACATGGCAAGTTAGAGGTTCTAATGAAAACCTTAAACAGCGCAAGCCGTTTCATTGAAGGCGTTACATAGCTGTCGTATTATTATTATTGTGTGTTTCCATTGTAAACATTCGTAAAAGAGCTCACAGGCCAGAAATGCTAACTAAAGTTACAATCTTTTTCTATAATAAATAAGTATTTAGAAGGTACTCAACTATTTAGACAGTTTACATTTTATTTTAAAAAAATACCGTAATTAAAACGATTAGTCGATCACATACCTATTTCAGTTAAGTATAATACATTTTAATCGCCTTCATGCGTCAGCTTTCAGAGTATGCGACCCATAATATCCGACACTTTAATAGCGATAAGTTCGTGCAATATAAACATCAATATGGTGTTCGTGAACATCAACGCCTTAATAGCGGTTGGCCTGTTTATTTAGTACCTTAGACAAACTAAACGACCATGTCCCTTCACCTGATAGAAATACCATAGATGTTTTGCTTTATTCTGCACACATGTGATTATAAAACATGCAGCTACTTTACTATGTAACGTAATTTATAAGATAGGCCACGAAACTTAACATTTAATGAAACAACTATAATTTATTATATTAGGTAAGTAAATTATGGGTAATTAATAATAACCAAGGTAAGGGGGTAAGGTTAAGGTATGTTTTTAAATAGGAAAATTTTTTTTTTCACTTCATACTTCTCCCCTTTAGATAATTTATCGAATAGATAAAAAGTTTTTTTTTTCCTTTCAGAATCTTACAAAAATATACAAGGGTCGTAAAAAAGTCGTCGATAATTTGAACCTGAGGTTGTATGAGAACGAGATCACCGTGTTACTGGGTCACAATGGTGCCGGAAAAACAACTACTATCTCCATGCTTACAGGTTATTATTTATCTATTGTGATTATTATAAGCACGTACATATCACTTTATAGCACTGGCAGTCGGTACCAACCGAACTTTGAGCAGAGTGAGAGTTTGAGCAAGTTAATTACAAATTTAAAAACTAGTCGAGGGATGCACATTGCACGTGGACACAGTCAACACACACCTAGGAGTATTGTTTGTATTTTGTTTGGACCTTATACGCCATTTATTTTACTTAAAGTTCAGTGACTTTATTTAAGGATAATGCTTTTGTTGTTCTTTGTAGTTTTGCTTGTAATATACGAGTACCTAGTTCATGCAAGGATAATGTCATAATTTCAAAAATATCATCACTTATAGTAAAATACCTAATTGCTTAATTAAAATTATTTATTTATTAATTTAAACGAAAAAATGTAACGAATTATTAAAACTATCAGCCCAATAAAGTTGTAAACTCCCCTCTGACATTTGGAGAATAGTCTACATCGGCCATAATTGCCATAAAGAAAAGAATGAAAGTTTTTAAACTGAATATCTTAATGATTGGAGCAGCTCCTTTATGGTAGTAAAACGTTAACATTTGGTTCAGAAGAAATTCTTATGTTTAGTAGACTTGTTTGAAAATGTAGCTTTGTACGAATGTACGTATCTTTTGTTTAGAATTTTATACGAAAAACTACTTTCTAACAAACAACATTAAGTGTCGGTTACTGGAAATCGTGAAAGATCTATGGATGGGTTAAAAATATATCCTTATTAGTAGTATTAGTACCTAGGTACTTAGTATGGAAAAGAATTCCCCGTAATTGTTACCCATTACGATACCAACATAGTATATAATTGTACATAATTATAAGTACCTTACTATCATGGTCGCATCCATTCATAGCAAACATATAAGAAGGCCTGGAAAATAATGTCGTTTGATAACGAGCAAAGACGGAACACTATAATTTATGTGCGATTCGGGTCATAGTTATTTGATGATGCTCGACTGTAGTGTCCGTGTGAATACATGACATGATTACAGAGAAAACCATGAGAAAATGTTCAGATGGAAGGGTTAACAACATTCCTCTAATCGAACGACTGTATTACCACTAGTAAGTCCAGCACTCGCGTGTTAAACAACTGCCCAATTACAGCCACTTAACTGTAATTTAGATGTTCCGATTACCCACATCAATCATAGAAATTAATGTTTCTAAGTGTTTGCTGGTACAAACTAATAATGTGCGTAGTAGATACTTCGTATGCTAGGCCGATTTTGGCAATGTTATTTACAATAGGTACCCATGTGTAGGTTTTTTTTAAAGGTAGGTGTAATGATAGTTATGAGATGCGTACGTAGTAGGTATTATGATTCTGTTAACTTATTTTTCTTCCATTATATCTGTCTAGGCATAGTCCCGCCGACCTCTGGGAAAGCATTTATCAATGGCTACAACATAGTGGGCGAAACTAACCTAGCTCGCAAGTCATTGGGTATCTGTCCGCAACACAACGTGCTTTTCCCAGACCTCACAGTTGCCGAACATATCATATTTTATTCAAGACTAAAAGGTGTACCGAATAGTAAATTAAAGGAAGAAGTAAATCACTTTGTCAAGCTGCTGGAATTGGAAGAAAAGGTTAGTATAATCTTATTAAATGTAAATGATTTTATTATTATTTCTCCGTAATAGGCATTGCTAATAGGAATGACGTTGGTATATAGTTTTTGCCTCCATATCTAACCACCGTACCTACCTACACAATGACTTCACGGAAAAATGAAGCAGTTGTGAATGAGATAAATATTTTATGAAATGGATATTGATCTAAGTTGACGTATTTTCCGCCGAGTTAATTATTGAACATTGCAACTGACATTATCACGCGAATACTAAAACTGGAATCGATTTTGCTGAAGCAGCTTGCACCTTGTCCGTAATAATTATGAGGTGGTAATAATATTAAGTTTTCGTAACGTTGTCAGCGTGACGTGACATCAAACAAATTGTCGGGGGGTCAGAAGCGGCGGCTGTCGGTGGGCGCGGCGATGTGCGGCAACTCGCGCGTCGTGCTGCTGGACGAGCCCACGTCCGGCCTCGACCCCGCCGCCCGCCGCGCTCTCTGGGACCTGCTACAGAAGGAAAAGAAAGGTTTGTCCTACAACACTCTGCGAAACTCCGCAGCCGTGATGGTGTTTAACCCTGTTTAATTGGTGCCAAATAAGGTGGCAAAAGCGGACCCTTTAAACTGTTCCTAAACTACCGTCGTAGATTTTTACATTGCACGTGCTTTAGGACAACCGCTCCAAATAATTTCTTACCTTTATAGTTTTACGTAATACAGAGGACGGGCAGATACAAATGTTTGGACTTTGGAAGATTTGCCATCTACAATAACATCAGGCTAGATTGAGTTGTTTGGAATGCTGCGAAGGTTTTTACTAAACCACTCAACCTGTTTCAACAAAAAATGCTGTTGCTATGTGCAGGCAGGAGTTACTAGGCATAACCGCGAATGTTAAGCTTGAATGACCTCAAAATCGATTATAGTTCCTTAAACATCTGTCTGTAGCACTACAATCGATATATTAAAATGTAGCTAGGCAATTTATTATTTTACGTCTTCGCTGAGTCATTAGAGTGAAACAACCTATTACAATAATTTTAAGCAATGACCACGCAGAAAATATCCGAACTACAAATTGAACTTTTAAAACGCGTTTTTGAATAGAAACGACACCAAATAAATAATAATAACGGAATACAAGATGAACTTATGACTATTTCCGATTTTGTAAACATCGTAACTAGAATCAAACTCTAATTGTCCCAAAAATTCAGTATAAACATTATAAGGTTCAGAAAACCCTCCAGGTTTTTCAAAAAGGAAATCTCTCACATTATTATCAGAGTCAGAATCTGCAGGACTGAGCTCTGTAGGTTAGCGTTGGCAGGTCGCGATTCGAGATTCAATACTGAGCATCGTATTAGAATACAGAATTTTATGCGAGTGATACAGTCTATCACTAAGTGTTCATATAGGCCGGAGGCCCCCATTTGTCAATGAACTGAATACCAAATGTAGAGAGCGAAATATTACTTTTATAAAAAAATGACCCTGAAGTAATTTTTTGAAGACATAAGTAGCTATGAGCAATATGTCTTTGAGTCATTACACTCATTATTTATAGCAGCCTTATTTTTATCTCTTTTTGCCCCTTTTCATAGTAATGATAATTTAGTACCTACTATACAATATCTCAATTTATTTTTCACTTAAAAACCTTAAGTTATGTGAAAACATTACTCACGAGTTATTATTTTGTTCAGGTCGAACAATGATACTCACGACACATTTCATGGATGAAGCAGATATTTTGGGCGACCGAATAGCTATCATGTCCGGAGGTCGCCTGCAGTGTGTCGGAACACCTTACTTCCTTAAGAAACATTACGGGATCGGCTACAAAATGAGCATTGTGAAGGGTGAAAACTGTGTTGCCGATGATGTCACCAGATTTTTCAGAACTTACGTACCTGATATCAAAGAAAACACTAACATAGGTAAGAAAAAATGTATGACTAAATCAAACCTGTCTTTGTAAATAAGATTTATTTAAATTCTGCCTAGGTAAAACAAAATTACAGTAAATTACTGAATTCCTATCCGTAATTTTATAAATATCAGTTATTTTGTTTCAACAATTAGAGTTCAGTGTCCGTATTATGTATACATCTTTCCAAGGTCGCTGTGTGTGATTTTACTTTATGATTTGCTCATATACAGCAGTATTTATTTTCAGGTTCGGAATTAACATACATCTTGCCGAGTGACAATGTTAGTAAATTTCCAGAAATGTTGAAAGAATTTGAGGCAAAACGGCAATCACTGTGTGTTACTAGCTATGGACTTTCTGTTACTAGTTTAGAAGAAGTTTTTATGAAGTACGTATTTACATTCTTAAACATCGGCTTGTTTATTGACTTCTGTAGCAATAAGAAGTAATTAAACTAAACTTTTAATAGGGCAGGTGCAGAGGATGTAGAAATCTCGTCGGCGAAAAGGAGCAACAACTCCGGACCGTACAACGACTGTGCCGTAGCACCTCTAGCTAATCCCCACAGCTTAGGTTAGTGTAAGAACGTAATCTCGTAGTATTTTTAAGCTTGTCAGACTGTGTCATGTTTTACAATATTTACCATTTTTCAGCGGACAATGAACCGATTCAAAAAGTGCGCGGATTTAAACTTCTCAGGAACCACATAAAAGCGATGTTCTTGAAATTGGCCTACAATTCGATGAGGAATAAATTGACTGCCTTAATACAGTTCGTGACGCCAATAATTAACATAACAATATCTGTGATTATATCGAGATCTTGGAAGTTTTTATCAAAACTGCCACCATTGACCTTAAGCCTAGAGAGCGGCTTTGCTGAGACGCAGACTTTGATGTCTCAAGCAAACGTAACTGACGGAAGTGTTGAAGCTAAGGCTATGATGGCGTATAAGAATTACTTTAAAACCTCTACGTACCCAGGAATGTCGCTTACTGACTTAGGGACGACACGTGTAGGGACATTTTATCTGAAACTGGTAAGTGTCTAGTTTCCTTCTCCTCATCTAAACCAAGCATCAAATAATAGAGGTTCTAAGCTCCATGCTGCCTCAGATATTGAACTCCTGAATAACTGCATGTGTACTTTAACTTGAAAATAGTCTTTATCGTGTATAATATGAAACTCTTGTGTTAGAGCGAAGCTGACCTCGCCAGGGTGAGAAACGAAGTTCCTATCGGAGCAACGTTTGGCGCTCACAACATCACTGCCTGGTTCAGCAACTACGGGTACCACGACTCAGCGATATCTCTTGCACATGTTAACAACGCGATCATGACCGCTCTATCGCCTGGAAGTACCTTGAAGGTCGTCAACCATCCGCTACCTTACTCTATTGAACATTTGGTACGTGAAATATTTGGAATTAGCCTATGTATGTACCAGCCTATGTATGTATAAGCATTTTTTACTTCAAAGTAAAAATGATTTCTCTTCAAACTATTCCAGTGTATCTTCTCTTTTAGTGACACGAACAGAAGATGGTCTGTTCGTGTCAGAGACACTAGCGAGAGCCTAAATTATTGTGCATTCATTATACCAGTCGTCCAATTGAATGTATTTGTGTCAGACTTTAGTAAGACGGTGACATTCTATTGTCTCAATATCGGTTTTAATTGTATTTGATTCGTGTTAGTGCTGTGTTCATCTTTCATGAACAAACAATCGTACAGTTTTCTTGGCATTGTATTGTAATAATTTGTTACAAATTAAAGATTCTATGTAATTGGTTTCAGGTCAAGGTGATGGCTTCCGGCAGCAGTATGGGATTTCAGTTTGCATTTAACATCGGATTTTGTATGGCTTTCGTCACTGCCTTTCTTGTACTTTTTGTTATTAAGGTAACGTCGATATTGATTATTAATTACCAAACACACAAGTAATTTAATTATACGAAAACCGTATTTCTTGGAAGGTCACTTGATCAATGTAGTCTACTTTGTACTTGTACTTGTCATCACACCCCCACCACCTGTAGGTATTTTTCAATTTTTAAGTCCACCATGGATACGAGCAACGGAAGTCTTAGACTGCCCAAAATCATGGTTATCTTGATCCAAATTAAATTGTGTATTGCAAGACACATTCAGAATACAGCAAAAAAAAATTCACAGAAGCCCTAAGAGTATCCTAGGGTCAAGAGCACATTCTAATTTCAAAAATACTAAGAATACTCATCAGATAGTCTGTTTGCGGCTTAAGTCGAAGCTAATGCACACTTATATAAATCTGATCCTACATATTCTCTCCGCTACCAGGAGCGCATAAGCGGCGCGAAACTGCTTCAGCGCGTGTCGGGCGTGCGACCCGCGGTCATGTGGGTAACGGCGTTCATATGGGACTGGTTGTGGCTGTTCCTGGTCTACCTCTGTATTGTGTTCACTCTCGCGTGCTTTCAAGAAAACACACTAGCTACGGGTGCGGAATTAGGTCAGTTGAATCAAATATTCGATTCTTAACTCAGAGGGAGATATCTATATCAATTACTTTTAATTCAAAGTACCCACTGAAATGATTATAATCTATTTCAGGCAGAATACTTCTAGTCTTAGTAGTGTTCTCGGTAGCGACAATACCAGTACATTACCTCGCATCATTCTATTTCGACGCCGCCGCAACGGGCTTCTCGAAAATGTGTTTTATGAATATATTTACGGGTAAGTAGATAAAGATACGTAACGGTAAAACATGAACAGCTTATTTGAATGTAGTTTACACAATAAAACCATGAAATCGATCTTGAAATTTATCATTCTTGTATTTTGGGAATGGCACAGAATTCACAAGCTGTATTACATTTAAAGCGAATAATATATTCATTGTTTTTATTTCATCAGGTTGCATGCCATTTTTAATCACCGAATTATTGAGATTACCAGAAGTAGGCAGTCCGTTTTACGCTCATCTGTTCGACTGGGTTTTTTCTCCGTTGCCCATTTACTGCATCAGTAGAAGTTTCAGGTAATAAATTTGTTATTTTAGTGTTAATAAGTAATTCTGATCATCCACATATTGGGATAAATACTTGAAATAATACAAAAAAACGCTTTATTCACGTCGTATTAAGCGCTAAAATAGTAGCTGCTGTTTTATCTGCACAAAAGACCAAAGTAAAGTTACTTATGCACAGCTATTTTTTAATTGCCTGGCACTTGGTTGATTAAGCTCTCATTAAAGACCAATTACTAACTTGTATAAGTACATCAATGGTTATCATCTAGAAAAATAGCAAAAGTGAATTCCTGAAAATATGAGCTTCACAAACAAGTTCTTTGTGTCCCATTTTAACAAAATGCTTACTTATAAGCAGTAGAAACGTTTAACTCGTGTACTTGTTCCGCAGGGACATGAGTGTGTCGTCGTTCCAACTGCTGGCGTGCGACGGCCTGTGCCACCAGCTCAACATCGACAACTGCACGCGGCACACTATCTGCCAGCAGCTCAACCTCTCCGTCTGTTGTAGTAAGTGAGTCTTGTGGGTGCGTGTTCTGTACTGTTGTGCTTCCGTATGCTGGCTTACTAAAGTTTGACGTTGTCTTGTGTTTCCTGCGCGAATTACCGTTCAAACAGTGTTTAAATTTTTGTGGAATTGAACTACATTCGTACTCGATAATATTGATATTTAGTGTCCACTCAATGCTGTTGATGTCTGCTTCCAGTTTATGAATTCTTAATAAGAGTATTGAAAGAGCCTGCCATCTAATCTACACTACCTTACTACTTGAACTAAATAGTATCTCTAATAAATCGAATAATAGTTATATTAGTTTATCGGCTGATAACATTGATTTGTTTAAAGCTATACTTACAGAGAATTAATAAATTAACTTATTTGCCGTTTGTCTTGAACGATGTTTTGTATCTTGTATTTTCCTCGTAACTTCTTACCTAAAAAAAACATTAAGACAATACACTCCATTTTTTACTTACTCGTTTTTCTCAGTCGACGACAACCCTTACATGCAGTGGAATGAGCCCGGCATCGGAAGATATCTGTTCATGATGAGCATGGTTGGGATAATATCGTTCACACTGCTTCTGATCAAGGAATATGAGCTATTGAACAAGGTATGTTGACTCAAGTTACAATTACTATCTTCACTCATAATAAAATGTATGTTCTTGTTCGGTTTTTGTCCAACCTTTTTAAAGAAAATATTTGCTGGCGGCTTGTGAACCTTAGAGTGTTTAAAAGTACAGTATTTGTGGGTGGAAATCGTTCGTTCCTACTATCTCCAAGAAGGCAATTGAACACCACCTACCTTGTCTCAGGTCCCAGGTCAATAGGAGAGCTCCAGCGTGCACGGCACTTCACAGATAGGCAGTTCAGATGTACTCTGGGCTCAAAGGTCTTGATGATCGCACACTCACACGGTAGTGAGTCCACAAACACTACAGATGCTAAAACGTTTAGCTAGAAACTCAATCACAACAAGAGAGAAAGAAACGTTCATTCAGCTCAAAGCGTAAAATCGTACTGCCCGTCACGGATGTAGATTGCCGCGATGTTGGTAGTGAGCAGGTTAAGTGATGATTTACCAACTACCCTCAATTCAACAATAAGAATCGAACATACCCCCCACCGAAATCAATATGATTGATTTCCTTAAAGGAATGAAAAGTGTAGAATATGTTACACAAATCAAAGTTACTTAAACATAAATAAACTTATAATTCTACGTGTAGAGAGTATTCTTAAAAACTAAAAAATAAGGGTAAACTTAAATAAAATATTAAAATTGCGAAGGTAATCAATTTGCATAGGGTAATGGACAAACTTTATTTGTAGATCTTTGGATGAATCCATTTTTAGTTCGTAGAGTCAAAACGCGATTTACTTTGTCAACACCACTATGTACCTTCTCAATCCGGGCTAAATTCCATTGGAGGGGCTTAGTTAAATGAGACTTCAGTAGAACTAAATCTCCAACCTTTAAGTTAGGCGGAGTTGAAAACCACTTCGGTCTCTGCTGAAGAGTGTGAAGGTAGTCATCTGACCAACGCCTCCAAAATGACTGTGAAGCCTTCTGAACGAATTGCCAACGTGACAATCTATTCTGAGGAACATCCTCATAGTCATATTCCGGTACAGCTAATAAACTCTGACCTATGAGAACTCGTTTGGGTTGTCCGATAAAGAACACAAAGGCCGTGAATTTAAAACAGCTTCAATGCTACAGAAAATTGTGCTTAATTCTTCAAAAGTGAGTGATCTGTCACCTACTGCACGATAGAGGTGATGTTTAGCAGATTTTATTCCTGCTTCCCAGAGTCCACCCAAGCTCGCAGCGTTAGGAGGGTTATTACGCCATTCTATATGACGTGACGTTAATCCGTTAGAAATTATATCAGCACTAGTTTTACTATTCCAGAAGTTCGCAACTTCTTTTAAATGTTTAGCTGCTGCAATAAAATTGGTGCCACAGTCAGAATATAAACAACTGCAAAGTCCGCGGCGAGCTACAAAGCGGTCGAATGCCGCCAAAAAACAATCACAACTTAGATCTGTAAGAACTTCTAAGTGTACAGCCTTCGTTGAAAAGCACACGAACAAGCATAAATATGACTTGTGGACCTTTGCATTGCGTCTCAAGCTCTCTATCACAAAGAAAGGGCCACCCAAGTCACAACCAACGTGGTCGAAGACTTTACCAGGCTTTAGTCTGGGGGTGAGTAACGGACGCATCGCAAAATCCTACTAGCTGCACTTGATTGAAGTGAGATATTAAAACATGACGCTCAATTCGCAATTTACTTAGATCTGGCAGTTCGGAAATAAACTTATTCCACTGGGAGGTCAGCTCAGTTGGTAACTGATCATCCCAGCCAAGGCCGAGTTTCCAAAGATCTTGCATTATGCACTTTGCGACAAAGGTACATGGCGCAATAAAACCTACTGGGTCAAAGATGCTCGCGAGTAGTTTTAAAACGGAACGCTTAGTTTTGCGTCAGTTAAATTATAATTAAAAGAGAATGAGTCACACGAGGGTAACCATGTCAATCCCAAAACCTTGAGAGATGACGATAACGTATCGTCCTGAAAGTTAATGGTAGAAACCTGGTCTGATTGCATTCTTGTTAGCAACTCAGGACAGTTACTAGCCCACTTTCTTAAATCAAATCCACCACTTTTAAGTAGGGAAATTAAATCGTCTTGCAACGTGCAAGCTTCTTCTAGGGTCTGGCAAGACCACAAGACATCATCAACGTAGAAGCCTTTGGTCAGTACATATGCCGCCTTGGATCTTGGCTCTGCATCACCATGCTGCATGCTTTGAGCTAGCTCGTCCGAGGCTAACTGGTGCAACGTACGCACAGCAACAAAAGGTGCACTACGAAGACCGTAAGTATTTCGAGTTAACTCAAAAGTACAGACCGGGTCCATAGGATTATCACGCCAGAGTATATGCTGGTACTTCCTGTCAGCAGGATCTATGATTACGGCTCGGTACATTTTTGACACATCAGCAGTGAAACAGACATCGTAAAGTCTAAAATTAAAAATTATGTTTAATATATCTTGTAGCTTTCTGCCGGTCAAAAGTGTATCATTTAGCGAAATACCAGAGCTTGTTTTGGCTGATCCATCAAACACTACACGCAAGGGCGTCGTTGTACTAGACGGACGCAACACACAATGGTGTGGGATAAAATAACCCGAAGGTTCAGTACCAGTGTATGGTACCATGTGTCCAAGTGACTTGTACTCTTTCATAAAGTCGACATAGGGTTTACGAAGGTCTGGAGAACGAGCCAGACGACGCTCAACCTGAATAAGTCGTTTGAGAGCAGTATCATAAGAATCACCGAGCGCCTTATGCTCAGGGTTTAATAAAATTGGGGAAACATATCTACCGATTTCATCACGATAATGTTTTTCCATGTATATTTTTTCCGCTAATTCCTCTAACGGATCAACCGGAACTTCACACGGTAAAGATTCCACTTCCCAAAACGTTTGAGAGTTTCATTAAAATTATGTTCTTCGATAGTATACGATACTAACGATGTTGTAGACGCTACAACATTGCAATTGCTAGAAGATTGCATCTCTAGTCTTCCCGTTACGACATAACCAAACACGCTGCTTAACGCGGGGTTTATTATCATCTTTTTTCCGTCTTAAATGTACGGGAAGATGTCACCGGCCAAAATAATATCAATTGGTGACTTTCTATAAAACCACGGATCAGCTAAATCTAAATCTTTAAAATCATCAACTATTTTTTGAGGTATTTCAACGGTAGGCATGTCCGAAGTCAGGTGAGGTAAAATTATTGCATTTAAATTAAAACAAGAAGTCGCACAACGTGGCTTTAAAGTTAACGATACCATGCCATTATTCTTGACTAGTTCGCCACCGAGGCCTAGAATATTATAAGGACACTGTTTAGCAGATAATCCTAAACGTTGAAAGCAATTCCTTGTAACAAAGTTCGACTGCGTACCTGAATCTATTAACACACGAACAGTTTGGTATTTGTTAAATGAATCCAACACATGTACAATAGCTGTTCCCAATATGACTGCATAGTTAAGTGTGGATGCTAAGTGATTATTAGTATTATTGATAACAGCGGACGCTTGCATTTCACATGACGACACCGGCGCGGGCGTCTGTGCGATTGTGGTGGAAACAGAATAACAAACCGGTTTAGTTCCACTATCGCTCGGTTCCCAATGCAATAGAACATGATGAGGCTCCTTACAAACATAACATCTAAATTCACTTTTGCAGTCTTTTATAGTGTGATTGGGTTTTAAGCAATTGTGGCATAACTTTAATTCATTAGCAGGGCTAATGCGTTGTGTATTAGTCAGATCACGAAACTTATTACACCTAAAAATCATGTGATTTTCTGCACAATGTAAACATGACAATTTTGAGCTTGAAGTTACATGCGAATAATTATTCTTATTCTGCCTACTAGGCGGTAATTGTTTACGCTGATTCGTTTGCTGTGCACTTGAACTCGATGAATATGATGCGGAATGACTTAAAACTTTTATATGATTTTGAATAAAACTAATTACATCTGAAAAATTTGGGATAGTTTTTTGATTTACATTTTGTTCAAAGATTTTACGTGTATGGGGATCTAAAGCCCTCAAAGCAATATGACACATTATGTAACTATTCAAATTCTCAATTTTCAATGCTTCTATAGCTTTGTATCAATGGTCAAAGGTTTCTATGAATGAGTTCAAATGATCAGTTGATTCTTTTTGCAGCGGCGAAAAGGTTAACATTTTATCCAAGTAACTCCCAGCTAACATTCTGTTATCTTGATATTTATCAAGAAGACTTTGCCAAGCGAGTTCGTAGTTGTTCGCAGAAATAGGCACACTCTTTACAATATTTAATGCTGAATCTTTTGTGCATGACAATAAATAGTAATTGTCTGATTATGAACCAAAGAATAGAATGTCTCGAAAAATGTATTAAAATTTTCAATGTTCCCATCGAACGTGAAAAGTTCTAACTTAGGAAGTCTTGGTATAGACTCT
Source organism: Lithophane ornitopus (assembly GCA_948473465.1). Lineage (NCBI taxonomy): Eukaryota > Metazoa > Arthropoda > Insecta > Lepidoptera > Noctuidae > Lithophane > Lithophane ornitopus. Next base: position 9,379,353 of record OX419622.1, on the reverse strand, counting down.
ACAGAGCGCGCAGTATCTTCAACCTTATTACTATTGACATTAGGTTCACATTTCGATGCACATAACTTAACTCGGAAATACAATTCATCAAAGCTTTTTAATTCATGATTACGAAGGGATGACTTAGGGTCATATTCAAGTTCCTTTTCAAGGATTTCAAAGATTAGACTTTCAAAAGAAGTACGTAAATTATCAATATTAGCCACGTGCATCAAAAATAATTCTTTCGATGCGGTATCTGAAATAACTAACGACAGATCGTAGGCATTTTGCATTCGCTCAAACATTCTTTGTTTTTTATTAATTAACACTGTTAGTGCATTACTTTGACACGCTTCAGCCACTTCTTTCGTTTCTTTACTTTTGATGAGCGGCGGCGCCATTTTGTTTTAACTACGACGCAGATGGCGTGGTTAAAGCAAAATGAATAAATACGGAATAAACTAATGTTTTTGCAAATTAATTACCAACATACTAAATATATTATGTACGATTAATAAATATTTATGTGTTTAATGTGTAAAGATGGAACTATAAATATATAACTAATATGACACTGACACGGTCAGAATCAGAAGGGAAAAATGGACAGAACGTCTGTAATCACACTAACTACGAGTTAGGTAGGAAATTATCTAGCACGGCTAGAATCGAACTACGAGTTGGAGGATTCATAAAACATCCGGCTACGAAGGACCACTTTGGTTGTTCGGTTTTTGACCAACCTTTTTAAAGAAAATATTTGCTGGCGGCTTGTGAACCTTAGAGTGTTTAAAAGTACAGTATTTGTGGGTGGAAATCGTTCGTTCCTACTATCTCCAAGAAAGCAATTGAACACCACCTACCTTGTCTCAGCTCCCAGGTCAATAGGAGAGCTCCAGCGTGCACGGCACTTCACAGATAGGCAGTTCAGATGTACTCTGGGTTCAAAGGTCTTGATGATCGCACACCACACGGTAGTGAGTCCACAAACACTACCGATACTAAAACGTTTAGCTAGAAACTCAATCACAACAAGAGAAAAAGAAACGTTCATTCAGCTCAAAGCGTAAAATCGTACTGCCCGTCACGGATGTAGATTGCCGCGACGTTGGTAGTGAGCAGGTTCAGTGATGATTTACCAACTACCCTCAATTCAAAAATAAGAATCGAACAGTTCTCAACTTAGGCCTTGGAAACTGGTCTAGCTTATCATTGAACATGCTATCTCAATGGCACGCCTTTTTTTTTTTTTTTTGGGTGGGAAATCATCAAATGTCTTCTCCCGCTCTGGGCAGAGCGGAAGGGCGTGTCAGACTCTTACTGACTAAAACCCATCCGTGTTCCTTCAGTTACCTGTTGCCAGGGTCCCGGTATCCCTTTCGGACTATTCCGCAACCCTGGCAGGTCAATGGCATGCCTAAGGTTTCAATTCAATTTGTCGGGTAGATCTGTCCGAGCTGATCTTTCCGCTATACCAAGCTCTTAAATTTATAATTAACGATTCCTTATTTTTCATTAAGGTGTTCTACTCTTCGAAGCACCAGCCAACACGGCCCTTAGTGGACGAAGACAATGATGTGGCGAAGGAGCGCTGTGAAGTGCAAGCGCTGACTAGAGCTCAAGTATCGCAGAAAAGCCTCGTGTGCAGGGACCTCACCAAGTTCTTCGACCAATTCCTCGCTGTGAACAGGCTTACGTTTGGTTAGTATAATTAGACAGGGTGGGAAAAACACCACATCGAGAAAATTATTATTAATACCTTAATATTAAAAATAAAAAAACTGAGCACGCAGCCTCACGTGTGAACAGGATATGTATTCAAATGTTGGCTGAGAATCACGATAATTGATTAAGTGGTTATCGAGTTATAAGCGCACTAACAAACAGAAAGTGACGTTGCGTTTTATAATAGGTAAAAAAATACTGCATTCAAGGATTTAAAAAAGGCGCGTCTAATATGGAAACGTTAAACCCTTCCTCTCAACTCTCATAGGTTCATAACTATGATCACATCAATCTGTTTCGTTGTCTATCAGCGGTGCACAAAGGCGAATGCTTCGGGCTGCTCGGTATAAACGGCGCGGGCAAGACGACCACGTTTCGTATGTTGACGGGCGACGTACACATCTCGGCCGGCGACGCATTCGTTCACGGACTCTCCATCAAGACGCACCTACAAGACGTTTACCGTCACATCGGTCAGTCAACTCAATTATTTATTTTTTATCTTGTTATTTTCGGCATATATCACAACAGGTAATATGACATTAATTGTTCTGTGACTTGATAGTCGTATTGTTAAAGCGTATGAAGAAAGTTTAATTTAGTTTCCACCGCATCTTAAATATTTGATTACCTGTTGAATAGTAACAGCCATTCTGAAATCAGCTTAAATCACACGGTAGTAAAGTTAACATTTGTTATAGAGACGTCATTATCCGCCTAGCCTTTCCCCAACTATGTTGAGGTTGGCTTCCCGTCTTACCGGATGCAGCTGTATACCAGTATTTTACATGGAGCAAACTGCCTATCAGACCTCCACAACCCAGTTATCGGGTTAACACGATACCCTTTGGTAAGACTGGTTGTCAGACTTTCAGGCTTCTGACTTCCCGTAACGACTGTCAATGATATATATATGATAGCCGGTGCTTTTCGAGGCACGAAGGGGTCTCGATATATAATGGATGGTCACTGATCCACAGACCGACCTTGACAATGCTATACTGTCTGAAATAAAAGATTTTATTATTATTATTACTGAGCCACGAGCCCCGTCACTTCGACACAAGCCCCTTATAGAGCGTATATTGTCGTGTCGCAGGCTACTGCCCGCAGTTCGACGCGTTGTTCGACAACCTGACGGGTCGCGAGACGCTGCGGATCTTCTGTCTGCTGCGCGGCATCCCGGCTGCGGTCGGCGACGCGCGCGCTTTGCACCTCGCTACAACTCTCGGCTTCTTGAGACACTACGATAAAAAGGTCAGTCATATTCGCAAACATTATAGAAAAAAGGAATACTCCAATGGTTTAAATATGTCCAGACGGACATAACTGTGACTCGTCGAAAAAAATTGCGTCCAACTGTTAGCCGCTAAATGCACGAACATTAGAAAAGCACAATGATGTGGCGCCAGTGAAGACGCAGCTGTCACGCACAGCAGCATACAAGTTGGTCTGTTTGTTTTAGTTCTTTTGAAGTGCGACTCTATCTAGACATATACATAATCAAAGGGATGATTCCTATAATGTAGCTTGCGAAATTGAAGATTTGTCAAGATTTTTGCAAATTGCGGCTCTGTGTTACGATGTATGTTGATCAAAATTCATTACGTGGCCGTTATGATAAAATTATTACTAAGTTATAATAATTTAAAACAAACATAGCTCTCCCCCCGGATCCCTTCTAAAATTCAATATTTTGCAAAAACTTAGATCTATTTTTTGACTATCTTCTCTCTCGAATATTACGCACACGGTAATGCGGTAGTGGGGCGCGTCATTTCAGAGTGGACAAGCTATACATGGACATTTCAGGGTTGGCACAAACTATTAACCTTTACCCATTTTTTATCAGGTATATGAATGCAGCGGTGGAACTAAAAGAAAAATCAGCACAGCTGTTTCGCTACTTGGAGATTCGTCCCTAGTGTTTCTTGATGAACCGACTACAGGTAAATTTACCAAATACCTTTCAGCAATTATTATTTAAAATGTCTTTGACATATCTCGGGTCCCTGAGGTCCCGGACCTTTGGAAGGCGTACGAGAGTCCGAAGCCAACTCGCAGAGGCCCGTAATACGCTTTTAATGAAATAGGGCACCAACCGACGATTATCCCTGTACGCACTATAAAAGTGCACCCAATGATAACCCCTGGCTGTTGTAGGACTATTGCAGGATATGGAAAAAAAGATATTTGGATGGCTAAAGTGGACTGGTAACCTAGAACTATGAAAGTATTATCGCCCCTGTCTCATCAATGTTTTATTTATACACGGACAAAATGGCACTTGCACACTAATAATGGGCCCCCGGAAACTGTCGCTAGCACATAGTAACGTAGCGACAAGGGGTCAACATATCCTGAGGTGCTTGAGGAGTGGTGAGGTATTCCACGGCTATCAGGACAATCCCAGAGTCCGGAACATAGTCAAGATCCCTACCAACACTTACTGGAATGCTTCCGTCCTCCGAGCTCGTTTGCTCTTGCGATTCTCCATTCTCCTTGCAATTCCGGTCAATAAAAGCAAGAATGTGGTGGGTTTCTCTTGATTATTCGTTCTTGCATATGAAGCTTATAATAGGGTATTTCAATTCAGCCACAGCACCAAGAAGCAAATCAGTACATAGACAGTATTGCTATAACCTAATGTTATAATCATAACACAAGAAAGCCATAGTAACTTCGCACCATTCAGTACAATGATCGTCAAGCTTAACAAGGATAAAAGAATAATTTCAAGAGCGTGTAATATCTCGATTTTCCACCGGTTTTATATATTTTTCTACAAATCGTATTTTTAGTAACTAAAATATGTATAATATGTCTGTGTTTACGTGTTATTTTTGATAGTTGTCTACTATAAAAAATATACAATACTCTATTGGACCACTGACCGTCACTGCATTATATATAACACAAGCTATTTTTCCCAGGCATGGACCCAGCATCGAAGCGCTTGGTATGGTCGAGTATCAGCGAGGCGGTGATAGCGGGCCGCAGCGTGGTGCTGACGTCACACAGCATGGAGGAGTGCGAGGCGCTGTGTTCGCGCCTCACCGTCATGGTCAACGGACGCCTGTACTGCCTCGGCCCACTGCAGCATTTGAAGAACAAGTTCTCGCAAGGTGAGGCTATGCTCGTATAACCTCTAGCTGTATTTAAAGGTGTGTCGATTGAGGATGTCGACTGCGATTAAATAAAGTATTTATTGGCATGAACCGGGTTACAGACAAAATGTGAAACCCTGACTCTAGACAGGTGGCAGCGGTTACACTGTGATTAAAATGTAAATGATGTCGATTATCTACCGAAAGGTGTTAGATTATGTTCTGAGGCTCTCTGATCGACAAGCCTCGACTGCAATCTAGTTGCCCTTTCAGATTTTTTTTAGCTAAATTGCGCTTGCGTATCGTAACTGATAAGCAAAAGCACAAGGTTAGTCTGAAAATTAAATAAATATTGTTAAACTTTCAGGTTACACCTTAATCGTCAAATGCAAATCCGGTCCAGACCGAGATAACGACGTGGACAAGATACATAATTTCATTGCTGAAAATTTCAATGACTCCAAACTTATGTGAGTAGTTTTTACACCCAAGAAATTCTGTGTAACCGCCCTGAATGTAGACTCGACCCACAGTATAAATAACTGAATTACTTTCAGCAGAATATTAACCCTTCTGCTAACTCTTGATGTTAATCGTTCGTTGCAGGGAATCATATCTGGGCATCAGTACATACTACATCAACGACGTCGGGTTACCGTGGTGGCGCGTTTTCGACGTAATGGAACGAGCCCGGGATCAGTTCCCCATCGAAGATTACTCCGTCACACAAACCACGCTTGAACAGGTATTCCTACAATTTACGAGATTGCAAGGCAAACCTGAGGCTGAAGCATCCTTGAAACCGAATGAACCTTAACTTAAGCATCAGGGTAAACTACGGAGTTATCAAATATTAATCGAATTTCCAAACGCCAAATCGAAACACTTTTCAATTGTTTCTTCGAAGCATAGGTACAACTATGTTGTTTGGTATCATTGTCTGAATATACAGGGTCAAATTAAATTAGCTAGCGAAACACCGCAGACGTGAGGGATCGATATCTAAACATGATAAAACAAAAAAGAAATAAGATTGATGTTTTTTTTTTTTAAATGAAATTAAATATTTTTATTCCAGATAATAATAATCCACGTACAATTTACAATAGATACACACATAAATAGATTTTTGGGGTCTTCAATCACCTTTAGTAGTGTAGTCACTTAAAAAGTTAAAATGTCCGTTTTTTTTTGTGTAAACTTCACAGGCGTGATGGGTATATCTCAACATGATAAAACAGATTTTATCAACTCACACTTCAAGTAAGTACTAACACTACCGGCAGTCATTGACCCCAAAAATCATCCTTTTTTTTGTCTTGTTTTGATATCGATACCCATCACGTCTGCGGAGTTTTGCTAGCTAATTTAATTTGACCCTGTATTACTAAATATAGAGAACTATTGATAAATAATGCCGGCTATACTTAAGAGTACATTTCTACTTAACAAGTTGTTCACGTTTTGATCTGTGTATCGTCGATTAAATAGATCGATCTAAACGGTCCGAAATCCAAAGATAAGTTAAGATAAATTGCATATGTGAAACTCAATTTAGTACTTAACAATAAGTAGTTGTTTGCATAGTAAAAAAACGACACAACCATTTTGAATGTTCAATATTTTATAAGTAAGTATGTGAGAATTAACTTATAAATGAATATTTAGGTATAGTTAGTGTATTGCAACTGTATCGTTAAATGTTGTTGTTGACGTGTTTGACTGTGTATTCAATGCATAAAAATATAATGTACGCAATGCCACTGTTCTAATAGGAACAATTTTCAGAAGCCTTTAATAACTGTTTCAAACTGCTTCAAAACTATCTAAAATTGTCACAAATGTTTTATCTTTTGAAGTTAAAAGCACACTGTTGTTGATACTATCGGAAAACATTGTACTTATCGTCTCATTCGAAAAGCCCAATCAATATCGCTATGTAGTTTATCACACCTCGCCTCGCATTTAGTTAGTTTAATTATTATTTTCGTTTATTTTTATGAAATCTCAGTATTTTTTCATTGACATATAGTGGTTCAAAGAACAATAGAATTTTCAGTTAAATATATTTATAAATAATTCACGCCATTCCATATTTTCATAAAGTGCCGATAGATCTGAACTGATCTGAACATTCACAAACATAATCTTTCTTTCTTTCTTTCTTTGTTACTATTGTAAATTTTTAAGTTGATATCGAATGCGTTCTAAGAACACACTTGTTCGGGTCGCCGTTAACACTTTTACTGCCAAGCACTCGGCTCGCACGTACAATGATAATTCGTTCGCGTGACCACAACTCGCCTCCCGCGTCCTACATATACATGCAGCTATATTAGGCGGCGCGCTGATGGACTCGACTGACGAGTGTTATAGATTTGTGAGACACATTTTATAGCATGCCAATTTGTATGCATTCTATGTACTTAGCAGTGAAACCGGGCGGCAAAACTAATATACGCAGCAATTACCTCGGGTCAGTTTTATTGTTCAACAAATACTGCTTGAGGAAACTTCAATTTACCGAAATGTTTGAATTCTGATTCAAACATAGCTCATGACTTTAAATAGTCAAAACAGCCGATAAATAAAAAAATGCAGTATTTAATATAACATAATTATTCAGTACTTATTTTAGTGAGTTAATAATGGTGCTTGTACTTTTAGGAAAATAAAGAGGTCGTGTAATTGAGTGTCACTTTTATTTGGTCAACTGTACACTCTTTTTTTTATTTTTGTAAAAATAAATATTTGTTTTTAAAATGCGAATTACCTACTCAAAATCATTTCAGCTTTTGTGCAATGAGACTATCTGGTGAAATGTGGGTGTTCTGTACATGTCTGCCTTACTCAGCGCATATAGGCGTGATGTTATGTTTTAAATCGTTCAAATTATGGAGCAGCGGGTACCAAATTTTTTTTTTAACTTTCTTTACACGACCTTAAGTTATGATAATTATGAGTGTATGTTTTATTAATTTATTCTTTTAATTAATACCAAAGGTATTTTGAGCTTCAAAAATACAAATGTAAATGAATTAATAAAACTATGTAACACCTTGCCATTATTAATTTAATTTAATTAATTTACCTTTTAAGTAAATATTTATTTGTTTCAATCTCGTAGAATTAACAGTCTGTCTGACAAAAGACAAAGCATCGCATACAAAATATTAATCGGAAGAACAATACGCACTCGCACACACACACATACACATTTGGATGTGTAGCCCGATGAACATCGCGATAGTCGCCTTGCCTTGTGGTTTGTGATATCCGGGTCCTTGCTTTGTTACGTGGCACTTTGTCTTTCATTTTCATATGCTATATTGATCGTTATTTTTATTAGTATGGTACAGTAAGCTTGTGCTTACTCTGTTCACATCGCTCGATAATAACGTATCTACAACGTGCCGCTACAATGGCGACATTAATTTAACGCACGGATAGGGCTAGTGGCCAGTAATCATAAAAATTATAATAAAATAAAATAATTGGTCAATTGAAAAATTTTAATTTTCAAACAAACTAAATAATAGAAACTTAACCAAAATTGAGGTCACTGTGTAAAAGATTCATTCATAAAGCTACCTACCAGCTGGTTTACGTTCTGTCGGCGGCATAATTTCTAAGAAATTGCGCGGCGTTCCTTCTATTTGCCTACATATGATCGGTGACCCAGGCAAATGACCTCTTCGCTACAGTTCTTTAAGTACAGGTTGCTCCAAGATGGTGATTTAGTAAATAAATCAGTAAATAATAACGTTACTGAAATTAAAATATGTTCATTAAATGAATACGCGAAATTGTATACGTGAGTTAAATTAATGTCACCATTAAAGCGGCACGCTGTATACGTAATCTTGTAAGATACCTATGCTCTCTTATTTAATAATCTTTTTTCGAACGGTAGCTATAATTATTGCAATTCTGAAGTGATATTCCTGTTATTGGCTATATGGAAAGCGACGTAATTGTTATTATTTATTAAGAAATACATTGTACAATGTGTGAATTTGTGTGATATGATTTGTGATCTATTGTAATTTAATTGTGTTATTGCCATTAGCAAAATATATATTTAAGAATATGCCCCATACTAATGATGTAGATAATGCCATTTTACAATCGGCCTAGTTTAATTTTTATTTAATTAGTACAAGTTCCTTTGAACATAAGTATTATGATAAACATTTTTTTATAAATAGTCTGTTGAACTCATAGACAGCTTTCATTGACTACTTGATTATTACGCTTCAACAGTATACTAACTACTCATAATTTATGCAACATTCTGGCTTTAAAGTATTGCTGTACCTCTCGATGTTTTGTATATTATATTCATAAGAACGGTGTTTGTATGTGTAGTGTTTATAGACAATTTTTAATAAAAGTAAGCATATTTTATCACAATTTGTTTTATTTTAATTTTTACTATGCATCATCATCAATATCAAGATCCTCCTACCCTTATCCCAGTTTGGTTGGGTTCGGCGCAGTATTATACAGCTGTATTGCCGTCATCTCAGCAGTCATCCCCTTTAACCATCATCTATCACACAATCCATCCATCGTTTTTTGGTCTTCCCCTAGGTACTTTGGAGCTCGGATGCTTAACTTGTAAAAGGATTGTGTTATTATAGTAAGGATCTTTAACGAAACGGCGTATATGGACTTAAATCCATACTTATAATTATTATAAAATCGAAAGTAACCTTGTCTGACTGCCTGTCTGTCTGTACCTTTGCACGCCTAAACCACTGAACGGATTTGGACAACATTAAAAAATTTTAGCAAGGAGATAGATGGCATCGCGGGGAAGGACATAGTATACATTTTGTTTACAAAATAATCCTTTATGGAGCGATATTAGGGGATGAAAGTTTGTATAGGAAACCCAGCATTTCTTAAGTTAATTCAAAATGGTTTTGGTAAGAAATAAGGCATACTTACAGGTAGGCCATGATTTGGGTTAGGTTAAAATACTTTTATCCCGGTAGTACGTTCCCGTGAGACGATATCCAACAACCACGCGGCCAAAAGTTAGTATTTAAATAATTGAGAAAATACTTCATTCATTCCATAAATATAACAAAAGCCTACGCTTAAACTTTTACTTTACGTTAACGTTAAGCTTTTGATTCGTCTGACTTACCTACGCTATGCCCACCCTTATGGATTGTAATGGTTTCGTCGCAGCCCTATAAATGATTTTATCCATTTGAGGCAATCATTCAAGAGCACCTACCTAACCCAAAAAATATCTACCTAAAAATATTAATTTCTGGCTTGGTAGATGTTCCTGTAAATCCGAGGTAGGTTACTCTCAGATACGGCGGGAAGTACGTACGTGATCCTGAAACAATGCCGTATTTACAGCATCAGGCCGAAGTTGGAAGCGAACTTCACCCGGAATCTTCGACCACAGAGGAACTGGCTATCTTACCTCTAACTGCCGAAACACAACAATGCTGTTTACATTGTTGTAATGGCGACAGACTTAGATAAGATGGTGATAGCTAGCCAGGCGGACATAGAACAAGCCCTACCACCAACCAAACCGAGCAGAAATTTTGCCCCCGCTGGGAATCGAACCCGGGACCTCTGGATATGAGACGGGTGGTCTTATTATTAGACCACAGAGGCGGTTTTCAGTCAGACGTTACGGTGCGGTTGCTGCGTGGCTGAACGAGCGATAGCATGCATGACGTACGCATGCACCCGTGTGACTCGCGGTAGCCCGACAGAATAATATACCTACTCATTATCTATCCATATTCATACTTAAATCTTTCCTTAGTTCATGAATTCATGATCCCCATTCTTCCGCATAACATGCCCATACCATGACAACCGATATGGTTTTACTACCCTCAGGAAGTTTAAAATTTCCTAGGTGTAGGCTAGGAAGTATAATGGTTGACCTTATTTTAACCGGCCGCAACATAGATAGAAAGCCGTCTGATTATCAAAAAGAAAGCCGTCTTACAAGAGTCTGTTTTACAACCATGAGCAGCAATTTATAACAACAAATCCTACGATCAAGAACACATCCGTCGAATTCTGGTAACTTACCTATTCATATAAGTATTAGGTAAGGGCCATAGCACACTCGATACGTTTAGCATTTGCGATGAGCGATTTAGCACGATACAACGCACAATATTATTTTTGCCTGGAAAAACGGACATCCCCCTTTTATTAAATTATCCGATAGAACAGGTTACTCTAAAAGTAAGAGTAAAATACCCGTTTGACAATTTTGTCCCAACCGGGATATATGAATTTTTCAATATTTTTTCTATGGTTTCCATAAAAACCATAGAAATCGCAATAGTTTCAGATCGAATCCGTTTTTGTTATATCTTTGATTGCAATTACTTGATGCTTTATATTAAGTAAATTATCAAGCAAACGCTAAATTTTTATCGTTAAACGTGTATATGAGTTACAACGAATTATACATGTTTTAGATTTTATTTTTTTATGGGCTTATTTCATGGCATTTGGATTCAATATCGATACAAGCTGTTGCTTTGGCACTAAGAAGTACCGATTTAAAATATCATATCCAAATCTTATGTTATCTAGAATTTACAGGATTCTGAAATTTAGGCGCTAGGGTTGGCACAAGACGATATTGACGTGACAACGTCTTATAAATTGGTTTGCCGGGTGACACTTCAAGAAACTGCGTTACGCTCCGCTCACGTTATGCGCTCGCAATGAGAGCGAGTGAGAGGCACGCGTCCCTTCCACTCGGGCATGGTTAGCCCGCCTAAGAGCGAGAGAGACAGACATAAAAAGTGAAAGGCACGCGTCCCTTCCACTCGAGCACAGTTAGCCCGCCTAAGAGCGAGAGAGACAGAGCGAGAGAGAGAGAGTGAGAGAGATAGGCATCCTTCTTCCTACTATACGAATGAATATTCACATTAAAATTATTTTACCACTCAAAGTCGTTGTCACGTAAAACTTTCGCCCGTATACCGACTTTACAGGCAACCAATTTTTTTTTTAAATATTTTTTAGTGAAAATGTTAATCCCCGATACCGGTGGGCTACTCTTTTTTATATTTTTAAATGTTAAGCATATTATTTATTTTTAAGAAATATTTAAAAATGTAAAATAATATGTGTAAAAAGAGTTAAAAGTTACAATTTCATTGATTTTCACATCGTTAATGATAAATCCAACTATTTTCATATTATTTTATAAATAGTTAAAAAGTAAATTAAATTCAAATGAATACGGAATTATAATGCTAGTAATCCTACTAGTTTTTTAAATGTATAATTTTGAGCAGTTTAGATATTTGTTTGGATATTTTTAAGTTTACTAATATCATACGACGTTAAATACGATGACGTACAATAAACGAATTTTAGAAGGGCAATTTGTGGTACGGGGAAGGCGTCCGCCCTCGTTAGGATTAAACCTACAAATTAACAAAAAATATTATTTTTTATGAAGTGATCCTAAAATCAAAATTATCAGAAAAAACTTTAGAAGTGAAGAACTCCTAGATACCGCGAGATTTGGATTTGGTTTTTTTTCTAGTGATTGGTTGTGGTCTAAAGATGATTTACAATAAATATAGAATCCAACTAAGCAAAGATACAACCATGAAATTTCTAAATCTCAAAACACAAAAAAGCATATTTCTTTACATCTGTACTAGTTAGTACTCTTTTGTATTGTTTTTCCAATATATTTAATATGGTTTTATTAGAAATAATAAAGAAAAGAGTAAAATAATGCTTATTTTGTTTGTAATTAATTAATTTAGAAAAGTTTAAAAAATTATAAAAGAATTTTTTTAGTCGTGTTTGGTATAAAATTGGCACATCGGTATTTTACTCTTTCTTTTAAATTAACCTATTCTATCGGTTGAGTTAATAAAAAGGGAATGTCCGTTTTTAGAGGCAAAAATAATACTGTGCAGCGGCTGAACGATAGATAGAATACATTCCGATGCCAATCGTGGCAATTGAAACGACTCGTTGCTCTGCTTTTTTTGCCACGATCGAACGCAACGCAGTCTCATTTTCCCATTTAAGTAAGTAAGTATAAGAATCTCTCAGCAACAGCCCAAAGTCTGGCTTTTGTGCCCGGTTAATATCAATAGGGTGTAGGTACTGTAAAGTTTTATGCGATAAGCAACCTTATAAGTATGCATAGGCTGTTAAGAAAACAGGCATGGCTACATTCGATTCTAGCGATTCGTAATTAGAATAGAAGGGACAGGAGTGAGTCGGCCACCGGCTGACAAGCGCGCTATTATCTATACCTAGGTACGTAATTATTATAAATTAAAGTCGCTTTTCGACGTTTGTCGGTATGTCCGCGTTGTTCTTCTTCTATACCACGCTACAGATTTTGATGAGTTTCATCGTTTAGAGAATTTATTCCGGAAGGTTTATATGTAGGTAAATTACGTTAAAGACGTTAATATTAAAGTTACATATACCTAACTTAGAGTTCTCGATGTTTTGTCAGGTCGTAAAAACCGTGCGAAGCAGGAGCGGGTCGCTAGAAAATGAATGAATCAATGAATTCTTTAAACTTAGTTACTTATCAAAGTTTTACTGCAAGAAGCTTTTTATTTAAAATAGTCCCGGTACTACAGTACCTACCGACTACCTATAGGTAAATCACTGCTTCCCCCATCCGGGAATATAGGCGTGATGTTATGTTATGTAGGTACCTACCCAAATGTTTAGGATTACCAGATACTTACTTGCACTAAATTGAAAACGTTTTGAAAACATCTTAATTAAACATGACATTTCTGTATGGAGTTTGACATAAAACTGACATTAAACACGCGTAAAACAATTGTCTAAGTTTTTGTGGTTAGGCCCCTAGCATTTTCCTCGTTGTAGTGAGGTGAAAAGTTGTGTGTTTCGCTCGGCAGCAAAGTTTTTCTGGGTCTCGTACCTTTGAAACCCTCGCAACGCTCAGGATTCTATATTTGAACTATTCGCTTCGCTCATGGTTCAATCCTAGAATCCTTCGCTTGCTCAGGTTTCAATACCGGTACTCGCGTGAAAAAACAACTTTGCAGCCTTGCATAACAAATAACTATTTCTATGGGACCAACTTTGAAATCGCAAAAAAAATATCAGCTGATCCATACATTTTGTCGATTTAAGTGAACACAAATATATGGAACAGCAGATTTAGCAGGTAGTGGTATTCGGATTTGTGTGGGGTAGGTACCACAACTAAAAAGTGTTTTTTTTTTTTTTTTTTACAAAACAAAACCAACCGTTTTCAAAAAAAACACAAAAAAAGTGAAAAATAACTTTAATTTCGGAAGTCGGTGACATAAAACGAAAATTTAAAAGCAAAGACACCGACTTCCGAAATTAAAGTTTTTTTACTTTAAACTGTGGCGGTATCTACATCGCCACATGCGAACTACGCATCAAAGACCTGACGGCACACAAAAATCCTGACGTCACATAAATCCTGCATCGCGCAATTAAAGTTTACAGTGCAGTGGACATATATACAAGAACCCAACATCAATCGTTGGGCCGTTGCCCGCCAGACACAACACCCGCCTGGTCGGAGGATCCTCCCTTTTCTATGGTGGATGAGTGAACTTTACACCCTGTTCCTCATGCCCCTAAGAAACATTTATATTTGTAAGCCAAATCGAAATTTTAATACAATCTTTGAAAGTTACCTCGAGGTTACGCCGTTTTGTCGAAGTAAAAAGTTTGTTCCATTTTTATATTACACACCAGTTATTATAGTTTTCATAGTAATTTATTCGGCCGCTATGGAAAGTTATGGATTTTCATACTAAGATTGCCGGCCGCTTGCTCGCATAATATATTTGACCAGTACAGCTTTTTCGATTTATCTCGAAGAAGGTTGTCAAAATAATGCTCGATTTTCCAAACATATTTGAGAAAAAAAAACCTTTGTAAGTTACCTACCTGGTTGCCACGTTTCGAAGTAAAAAGTCGAAGAAGGTTGTCAAAATATGCTCGAATTTTCAAGTTTTCGTAGTTCCAGTTTGAACCGTAGGTACTCAAATATTATTAGAAAGATAACTCGTCACAATATCTGATTATCTTATAATATTATATTTAGATATCCCCGTGAAATGCTTGAAAACAGATTGTAGGTATTTGTTGAGTTTTGATTTAATTTACGATATCGTAGCGCAGCTACGTAGCTCGGGCTGTGCTACGGGCTACGCGAAGGGCGGCCGGCTGTTTCCATGCATTGGCGGTGAGAGAGTGTGGACAGTGGTGCCGATTCTTTTGTGCACAAACTAAACTAAATTTAAGTTCAGTGCATGTTTTTCTTTCTATTTCAGTAAGAAAAGGACAGAAGATAAATTTTAGTTTAGTCCTGTCAAACTGTCACTACTCCAAACAAGTTTAAAACGCCATTAAAAACTTGCCTACTAAAATTTCGTCAATTTACGTCAGGCGCTGATTAATTTGACAGGACTAAACTAAAATTTATCTTCTGTCCTTTTCATAATGAAATAGAAAGAAAAAGATGCACTGAACATAAATTTAGTTCAGTTTGTGAACAAGGGAATCGGCACCAGTATTCAGTTTTCTGTTATTCTCTATTTCGTTGCTGAAATTGATACCATTCGTTTATTTTTAACCCCCGACTGAAAAAGAGTGGTGTTATAAGTTTAACGTGTGTATCTGTGTATCTGTGTGTCTGTCTGTTCCATCGTAGCTGCCAAACCGCTGAACCGATTTTGTTTTTTTTTGTTTTATTTGAAAGGTGACTTAATCGAGAGTGTTCTTAGCTATTATTCAAGAAAATCGGTTCAGTCATTTGAAGATTATCAGCTCTTTTCTAGTTGATGAATGGATGTGAGCATCTTTCACGGGTCTAATCGATTGGAAATTTAGAATTCTGTTACTTCAATGATATTAGAAGAATATAGTAACCTTGAACTGATGCTGCAGCATCACCTGGATGCAGGATACCCAACTCCCTCACCAACTTACAGCAGAGGTATCGTGTTTGGGCTCATTGGAAAGGTCTCAAAAATAGGTTACAGATGGATGGTGATCAGGGTCTGATTATGGAGTAGGAAAGAGAAATGAGACTAAATTAGAAACTAGCTTCACTGTGGCAAAAGTACGTACAGCTACGCAGATATCGGCGAGCCGCGGGTTGATCATAGCGTTTCTACTAGTAATATAGGTAATATGAAATTTAAAAAGCTGGAAATAAAAGTTAAATTAAAAATTTAAAAAACCCCCGACAAAAACAAAGCATTTAAAAAGTAAACAAATAATATGTATTGGCCCTTTAAGTTTAATATAAAAGTTGTAGGTAATATTTTGATCCAAGCGTCGTCGCGTCGGGGGACGGCTAATGAAAACGCCAACATACACTAGGCATAATGAATATATGCTATTGTAGAAAGGATAGCTGCTGTTAATTTCCTATTTTCATGAGCCGTCCCCCGACGCGACGACGCTTGGATCAAAATATTACCTACAACTTTTATATTAAACTTAAAGGGCCAATACATATTATTTGTTTACTTTTTAAATGCTTTGTTTTTGTCGGGGGTTTTTTAAATTTTAAATTTAACTTTTATTTCGTTTTGTGAAATGTGAATCTGTTGCTTTAAATATGTTATTCTCCTATTGTTTTACCCTTCATAAATATCTCCCTTTTAAAATCATTTGTTTAGAGATAAAATTAGTCATTTCAGTGTTAATTATTAACTTTGTATCCCAGTATGGCCGCCAGTCTCTCAGGTACCTACAAAAGATCATATTTTAAGTAATTTTGGTTAAATCGATTATTCTTTTCTCTATATTTTTATACTTACGTGAACCTTTGTGAAGTGAAAAAATATAAAGAATTGCTCCGTAACATTAATATAAATTCGCTATCACTCGATGCAAAAGCGTCACTACTAATGATACCTAACCTCGTCATCAACTACATTTTATCATTTCATATCTGACGGTCAGTCATGCCTATTTAATCAGCCCCTTTTTATTACCTACACGTTACTTGTGTTACTATTTTGTTATCGAGTGAACGATACAAAATTGTTGGAATTTATTTTTATTCATTGAGCTAACATTATTTATTAACAAATTAGTAAGTATATACAAGGTGTTAGGGTAAACACCGTTATCCTTGAAACCAGCGGTTTGGTTTCATTTATAGAACGTAAAATCAATGGAAAATGACAACTTTTTATTTTTAACGTAAATCTACTTTTTACCACAAGAGTATTTCACCCTTTAACCCTAGGGCGCTAGGGCAACGAACTTGCGTCTCAACACGGTAGGGTGGCGCGGGACTTGACCTGACCGGCCGCGAGCGCGACCCCTCCCTCAGTCAGCCAGCTGTTTCGCTAGCAAGCACGGTGTCAGATATAAACTTTTTAAAATCTTTTTATGAAAATAACGTTTTCTTTTTTATTGTTACCCATGGTTTGAGTGACAACGGTGTTTACTCTTACACCCTGTATAATTCTGGGCAGGTATTTTTTGATGAATAACGATGGTGTATATTTTGTAGATATTTTAATGGAATTCTTAACTGTTTGATCACACATGCAGGTAGATACTCTTACTATAAATAAACAACCCTAAAATTAACTAAATATGTAAGTAGTAGTGTCTACACATGATACAATTAAATGCTAAATAAAGCTTTTTGTTATGAAAGTAAAAAATATATTTTTGGTTCAATCACATAATTGTAGGTAATAAAATATTACAAAACATGTATTGTCACTAATTTACATTACATCTACATAAAGAATAAAAACAGGCCCAGGCGAAATGCTTGAGCATGTGTTACAAATAAATAAATTTGTCTATCTATCTATCTTCTAACAATATTTATATTTACATAGTTAGGTAGTTTACCCACATATACTTACTATTTTATTTGTTACATTGATTTCCGAAGACATTATTTGCAATATTTAACCATAAAAATATGTAAAAAAAATCATTTAGGTACTGTCCGACAGCCTTCATTAATCTCTAAGCCTTAAGCTTTAAAATGACAAAAGAACTTAAGTCATGGAATCTCGCTATTAAAATTAAATATGTAGGAGATACACGTAATCCATATGTCTAGGTACTTTACACGCTTTATCATATATTTCATAATACAGGTTGCAAGTAGGTACAGTCACGGACTTTAATTGATGAGCCACTTTCAAGCTTTTCAATTTTGCAGTTTCAAACATTCACGAGATTACACGATTAAACACGAACTCAAACGAAACGAGCGTGCTCGTAAACAAGATGACAAATTACTAATAATCGGAAATAGTCTTATCCATAGAGGTTGACTAATAAGTTCTCAATGATACATAAATACAATGTTGCATTACGTTTATCCAATCTATTTGATACTGATCAGAGCTCATCTACTCGTTAATTCTTAAAAGTTAACCGAAGACAGTGACAGTTGAAATGTTGATCTCAGAGACGTTACTTTCGAAGTTGTCGAAATGACTATTATTATAATTTCTTCGTACGCTAACGTAACTATGGCTACGCTAAAACAATTGTCGCTAGGTTATGGTTGCTAGACCTGCAATTGGTTGACTTTGGGTAGTCACTCTGCTGTCAAGTTTGGAGTTCTGGCTCTCAGGTTAGCCAACCGGTAAAGTTAAGAAATATAATTTTCTTCTTCTAATACGAAGACATATGACTTTCCGTGTCTGGATGTACGAGTAGACCCGAATAAACCCGATTTGCATGACACGACTAAAATACGAACAGGGCCAAGTGGCTCATCAATTGAAGTCCGTGACTTTACATAGATATGACCTGTGCAATATTTTGTGTAATACGTAATTTTCGAATGTCAACTTCTAATGTCATCAAAACCAGTCAAGAGAGTCTGTCCCTGACTTATTAAACCGAGATTAGGAATTTTCTATCTAGGTTTAGGTTTAAAGAAACTTTATTCTCAATAAAGACATATACATATCACTTACTTGAGAACAATACTAGAACATACATATCTAACACAAAGTTTGTCGTCATCAGTTCCGAACTAGCTATCCATCCAATGCCTTTATTTCTCCAAAAGGGATCGATCCGCAATTAGGTATATACTGACTAAGAAGAGTTTTAATTGCATTGAACGAGTGTAGGTTTTATAGTAGAGGGTTTTCTATTATAAAGTTGTGCTCTTTCAAAAGTAAGCATTTGTTTGCCATAGTTAGTTCTAGTTTTTGGTAAAAATAGCAAGCTTAGCGAAAAAAAAACAGCTGTTCAGTAGGTACATTTATGTTCACATAACTCGTCAAAATGTACGGAATACCTGTTTTATTTTTCGCGATTTCATATTTGTTCCCATAGTAAAACTTGTTCATAATGATGAGTACAATGACTCCTTAAGAGGTTGTTGGTGTTTTACCAATAACCCTGTAAGCTCGCCGTGACTGACTTTACATATAATTATTGGGTGTGTGTTATGTTCGTGTGAATACATAAGATTTTTCTCATTGTTAATATACAAAGTGTATATAAAAAAATTTCATTTGTTCATTTTCAAGTGATTCTATTAATCTTTCAGAGACTCAAAGTACTCATGATTATGAGCAACTTTCACTTAACTCTGATATATCTAAAAAAATATCAGCTGCTTCAATACAAAAAGGCAATATTTATCCGATGAAAATGTATGAAACAGATGTATTTTATTTTTGCTATCTCGTAGTTGGTCCTTATATATTATATATATTTACAGTATATACCTATAATTATGGATGGTATATGGCTATCTAAACTACCAAATCACTATACGCTATATGCCTTCTGATCGCTGGTACTTGGTGAACTGTAGGAATATTTGTTCGAGTGTGGTCTGCGAGATGCTGTAGTCTTCGATCTCCAGGTCCCTCTTGGCGCGCTCCATGATGCCGAACATGCGTGACCACGCCATGCTGCGATCCGGGAGGTAATATGTTAGCAGACCCTCATACTCCTCCCTGGAAAATAAATAAGCGAAATGTAGGTACCTACCTGCGATGTGCAGAAGACTAACTACGATTAGGAGGCAGTTTCAGAGCCATATTGTGTGCATTGCGAAGATTTCTGTAATGCACAAGACTTGCTTGATCGTCAATGTGAACATATTTTAATTCCTATTTCAAACATAATAGGCCCTCTAATAAGATGCGACCCTATTGCTATCAACCAGGCACAAATCCATAGGTACTCCGGGCTAATATTGAGATTTTTTTAATGGAAAAGCCCAAAACACTTTGCCAGACTTGAGGATCCTACCCAGGACCCTCTGCTCAACAGTTGCGCTTATTATAACATGAGCAATTTTTTGAAAGTCATCTTAAAAAGAAACGAGGCCATTTGGTAGTTAGATACCTACTTATATTTTTGATCCATGATTTCTCAATATACCGTACCTAATGTTAGGTTGAGTGTTCCTGAACCTTAAAAACTATCCAAGAGTTTTTAAGGACCAGGAATATTTAGTCTAGATATTCAAGCTAGTAAACACTAGTTATAGATTATTTTATAAAACTTACATTATCCGCGGAGTCTCGAAGTTATTATTAACGTATTCTTTGACAGAATCAGTCACACTGCATGTGCTTCTTATCGAAGCTGTTTCACTATCTCTTTCTTCCAGTTTCATCTTTATAATTAATGTAAAACCTGAAATAGAATTTTATGCATATAAGAAATTAACCTAGTCTTAAGATGAGTACCTACTACAAGTTAGCATTGCGATTAGGTATTATTATGTCACGGGATCCGGGAATCGACGTAAGTATAAATTGACGGTTGAAAATCGAGAACATCTTATGATAATTTAACGATAGAAGATAATTAAGTACCAAGTAGTATCGTCATGTTTGTACTAAAGTAGTAAGGAGGTAAACTATTAATCATTGCTAGATAGAAATAAGTGATAATCTTTAAGGTAGGGATGAAAGAGTATGAGTTGAGAATATGTGATGCTCACTTTTTTGTGTCATTGGTGCGTGTGTTCATTCGGTTCCCACAAAATGGTTGAGCTAAATGATGCTGATCCAAGTTAAGACTGGTAATCTTTTAAGAGGGCGTAATAAGCCAGAAAAAATCAAGTTTCAGCCGTACCTCTTAGCCTTCCACCCCTCTCATCAAACACCACAAAAACAAAACAATCCAATTTTCGATTCGGAATTTCCAATTCCGGATTGAAAAACAAACTCGCCGCACACTTACCTAAGGCGCGGAATAGCGGTCTCAGTCAAAATATAGTTTCAACTTTCTGACTAACTGACCGACTCTTTGGCAAGTCAAAAGTGCCGGTTTAATTGAAATACTTAAATGCTTTGAGTTTGAGTTTGGAAAAGTGAACGAGGCCCAGTTCAACATATAGGTCCGACCATCAGCACCTCCTTTTCAGTTTACGACGTTATTCAAGTCGCAAGTGATTGTGATTAAGATGGTATAAATCATACGTAAAAGATATCTTTAGAGAATAGAGAAAGTCTCAGCATTGTGGCAGACTTCCAGAGGAGGAAACTTATAAACTTGAAAATACCTTCAGAAAACTTAATCTTGAGGTGTTGTGGCGTGCCGAGGCACTGGAAGCGTCCGTTGACCATGATGGTGAGTCGCGAACATAACGCTTCGCACTCCTCCATGCTGTGTGACGTCAGCACCACTCCACGTCCTGCACGTTGCACGCCACGCGTCGCACGCCACACCTGCATAAATGAAAACTTTACATAAAACAGGTTACGCAAAATACGCGCTTGGACGTGTAGTTCCGGACACCAGCCCATCTTACTACTACGTAAAACAGGCTTAAGACTAGGTACATTCCACATTACTTAATTTTCGTCGCGATTTTCGTCGAGCTGTTGCAAGGTGTTGCCAGTTGCAGCCTAGTGCCTAAATATAGGTAAGACACGGCGCAACAGACAATGCACACAACAGACACAGATATGTACTTATAACAGACTCGCAGTCAATGTCTTCCAGCAGTAACTATAATGATTTGACAACCCTGCTTCTGAGTGTGGAGGATCTATGAGGTAGTAAAATATAATCTAGATTGTCAGAAAATGAAGCACAACATTTAATTAAGTATCTTGTTCTTTCTCTTGCTACAGAGACTTATTGTTACAGAGAGATAGATGCTCAACTTGTGCACTGCATTAGGTACATTTATATGCGCTATAGGTTGATGTTATGACAGTACTTACATGTCGTTTGGCGGCGGGATCGACGCCGGTTGTAGGCTCATCAACGAATACAAGTCGCGTTCGTCCCATGAATGCTATCGCCGTGTTCAGCTTGCGTTTCGTGCCACCTGAGTACTGGTGTACCTGTGATAGACCAAAGAACACATAAATGAAGACAAGTATAATGTGACACGACCATGGACCGACCAAGCAATATTTTCTTGTCTTTGGTCACTTATATACAGGCTGTAAGGGTAAACACCGTTGTCACTCAAACCATGGGTAGTTGACTTAAATATAAAAATAAATGACCGAGTAACAACAAAAAAAAAAGTTATTTTCATTAAAAGATTTTCAAAAGTTTCTATCCGACACCGTGCTCGCTAGCAAAACAGCTGAGTAACTGAGGGAGGGACCGCGCTCGCGGCCGGTCAGGTCACGTCCCGCGCCCCCCACCCGTGTTGAGACGCAAGTTCGTTGCCCTAGAGCATAGGGGAAAGGGTGAAATACTCTAGTGGTAAAATGAAATAAAAAAAAAAAAAACAAAAAAAATGTAATTATCCATTGATTTTACGTTGTATAAATGACGCCAAACTACTGGTTTCAAGGATAACGGTGTTTACTCTTAACACCCTGTATATGGCCCATAAAAATACCTTTTTGTCAAGATGTTTCGTGAAGCCGAGCGCGTGTGCGAGCGTTTCGGCGGTGGGCGCGGCGGTGCGCATACGCAGCCCTCTCATCAGCGCGAACATGTGCATCGTCTCGCGACCCGTCAGCTCACCGAACAATGCATCAAACTGCGGACAGTAGCCTGCAACATACCACGGTAAAAGTTGGTAGGTACTCTAGGTACACAGTGTTTGATGTATAGGTACCGAAAACATCATCCAAAAATTTCATTCGAATCAGTGAGAAACTGATTGAAAAGAACAAGCAATACATTAGAAACACCGGGACGCTGAACTACTGACCAATATTCTCGTGTACTCTGTCGAGGTTCCTCTGCACGGAGTGTCCGCTGACATAGGCCTCGCCGCTTGAGATGGATTCGTCGCCCATCAGCATCTTGAAGGTGGTAGTTTTGCCGGCGCCATTCACACCCAATAGACCGAAGCATTCACCGTCGCTTACACCTTGAAAATTAAAAGTTTAGCTTCATTTTATGTTTATATTGATATTGGTATTTCAAAAAGTTAGGTACATGCCACCTTGGAGCCGTTGTCATACCATCTATTATCGTTTCTGTTAGATTAACGAATTAGCTTACTCAGATATTCATCATGGCATCCACAAAACGAATCAGATATAAGTATCAGTTGAAAGTCTACCTACTCATTTCGTTTCATAAAACCAGAGACCAACAGCTGAAACACTCACTCAATGAGACTTGGTCTACGGCGAGATGTTTCCCGTAGTACTTAGCAAGGTCGTTGGCCAGCAGTGCGTGCTCGGCGCGGCTCGAGGGCGGCACGCGCCTGGCGCGCTCAGCTTCGCGCTGCACGTCCACATCTAACGTGCTCTCGTCCAATGGAGGCGGAGTCTTTTTCCATGTAAATAACTGCGGTAAAAACACCATACGTTAGTCGCCAAGCTAAAGTGTCAATTTAGGTGCAAGAGCAACTAGACCGTTCTAATTTAGGACATCATGTTTGCATGTTAAGTAGTGGAGTATTAAGTAGTTGTTGTAGTGCGTATTGAATAAGTAACTTTAAGTGAACATGTCATATACTTATACAGTTTTAGATTCGAAAATAGCTGTAGAAAATAAAAATACCTAAAAGTTTAAGATCCAGGGAGGCGTCTGTATATACTTACGTTATAATATCACAAATTACCTTATTCAATAGTCTGTACTCGATGGTCATGAGAATAAACCAGAAAAATACGCAGGAGAGGCACATACAAAGCAAATACCGCATGATACCGGGTTCCTCCCAATTGAAGAACGCGTTTTCAGGCACTGCAAACAAAACCATGAAAAGTTTACAGAAAATAGGTTACGATGTTTTTTTTTATAAAAAATTAAGTTTAAAAAACTATAACCCGACTACGGAAAAATAAAAGTACGAAACAAAAAAATATTTCAAACAGAAATCAAGAAATAGGTACAAAAATGGTCAAGGTAAAGCCGTGGTCGCATGCCTGATACCATGTGGGTGCCAGGAACACCTACAGATACACCTGAGATAAACATTTGCCCCCCTTGAGCGAAAACCTAGATCCGCGCCCGCATTGACGAATTAAGCGCACTGATTAAATCCATTAACGACGTGCTATGCTAAGGCCCACTTCCACATTTAGTCACCTATCTAATTGCGTAACTCATGCTCATGGGCTCAAGGCATGTAACCGATTAAGACTAATCTGTTTCATTTTGACAGTTCAACAAAATTAATTGCGTTATTTACGTTGTTGAGCAGTTGTTTCAAACCGATTCAGATTGTGATTGATCGTGTATTAAGCAAATTAGGGTGCAGGTTATTAAATAAAAATCTAGAATTTGTAAACTCGGAGTTAAGTAATTAATATCCTACAATATTTCGCTCTTCCTACTTGTTACGCAATACCTAGCTGTGCCCTGATATGTAATCCGACCAAAATTGAGTGAACGAACTATGAAAGGAATTTGTATGCCTATCTCTTTTACACTAGGTCCATTACAATTACAATACGTATCTAATACTTTCTTGTCTTTGATTTTATAACACGAAATTTCATTATAATCGAACAGCAAGTTATTTAAGTTCGAAGAGTTCACTTTCTCTTTCATAGACACACTTTCTTTTTCGAATAGAAAAATCTTCTATGAAAATCTTTGTCTCTATTTGTGAATTATAATAATCCGATCATTCTGTAAAAATTCTGCAACACAATATAAAATACAAAATAAGTTATCAGCTATACTTACATAGCTTATATGCTCAATTTATTTTGACATTACTAACACTATTGCAGTGTTTTGCGGCTAACCCTCATCGGTGTGTTAAATATTTAAAAGTGTAAACCTAGATTAAGGTACCTCTAAATCTTGGTGGCGCAACATGAATTACCTATTTGTTATAACCTAACCTAACCCTGAAATAGCTGAAAACTCCGAGTTATTTAGAATAACCCATTAAAGTGCAAGTGGGCCACTATACTTACTACATATCGATGGTGGAAAGGTAAAATGGCTAAAGCACCACTAACTTATAAAACTACATTCGGAAAATAATGACACTTACTGCAGCAACTATCCACCTGTTTACACATGTTCTCCATGGTGCACTCAAGATTGGGATACACCGCTTGCAAGTACTCGCAGCCTTGAAGGCAAGTGTACTCGCGTAAGCCGATCTGGTTCAAAAACCTGAACAAGAAAATATACGTTCCGAAAAGCATAAGTAAGCAAGTATAACGTTTAATAAACATCAATTTGGAGAGCGGAGGTGAGGGCAGCGTAGTGATTTTAATTGTTTTAAATAGTAATAATATGGAACGTCTCGTAGAAAGCCACACGCGGCCTATACTCCAAGTCTGAGAAGAAAATAAAGGTCCAACGCACTTGGAAGCTTTTTGTGGCAAAATCTTTGTGACTATAATAGAAGTACCTGCATGTCTACCGTGTAATGTGGCCTGATAAGTAATGTAAATATGATGTAAAAATAATACCTGATTGCAGTGACGAGGCTGTATAGCGGGAAAAACTGCAGTAAGTTGTCAAGAATTGTAGCGGCTTCCTGCGTATCCAGCATAGGATTAGATAGCGCCTCCACCACCTGCGGGCCCATCATACCTGCCATACACAACCAACGTGATAGAATGGATGCAAGTCAAACTCAAACTCAAAGCATTTGTTTCAATTAAACCATTTACAGGCACGTTTGAATTGTCAAGGAGTCGGTCAGTTAGTCAGAAAGTTGAAGCTATATGCCGTAAAAAAAAAAAAAAAAACGTATATCTATAAGGAGAAGAAACTCCAGACAGGGACACTCTTTAAAATCATGATATTACAAAATCCTGGGTAGGTACGTTATTGGGTACGTTATTCTTGTTACTTCTATAAGTGTCAGAACAATGTGCAAAAACAATTCAAAATACATGAACCCTGGCAGTTAAGAGATGACATGAGCAGTCTGACGGGCGCCTGTTTACGAACATGATGCTTGGATAATCACCATCCAGCTCAACCATTTTGAAGGGAACCGAATGATCCAACACACGCGCTACCCTCAGACATTTGAATACCTACATAATGTTTACATATTTCTTTATCAGTTCCCCTAGGCATATTCACGTCTGAGGAGGTTGTGGCCGCTGACAGGTCTCTTTTGCAAAATAAAGATAGAATCTATATCTGCAGCCTGCCCCCACAGCAATATACCGTAAGACATGATGTTATGATAAAGTAACTAAATAAAATAGACCAGCCTCGCAGTATCCACGTCTGTTAATTGACGGAGTTTCTGCGCCCTGCAAGTAGTGAAGACCTACTGTAGCTTTTTTGTCAAGCATGGTCCCCAGGCAGGAAACCAGTCTATTCGCCGAATTCTGGTATATCTTTATTCAATACCACGATATATTCACTAAATACTTCTAACATTCAGTAAAGCGAATCTTATGCAGTTAGTTTTCTTCTCATTTTAATGCCAAATTATTTAGGTACAGTAAACCAATTTATAGACCTTACATATAGCGTTAATTACGTCGACAAGCTACTTTTTCAACATCTTGCTCAAAGACTATAATGTTGATCATGGATTACAATTCTGAATATTTTGCTGCAACTAGTCAATAAATTACCGCTTCTTGATTTGGGGACAATAGAGGTTAAACTACAATAAGTACTGCACCAATGGAATTAAAACGTTCCTCACGGTCAATTTAGTCTAGTCGCAATAAAATTCATTCGACCGTCCTCACATAATGTTCTCAGGAAATTAACAGGCAGAAGGACACACAGACAGATCAAATATATATCATTGGATGGGTTTCCCGTGAAGCGGAATGAAACTACCCACACTGAGGATCTTATTCTCTTACGTTTGGGAGTTCTGTTACTTACCCAAAAGTACGTTTAGGAAGTAGAATCCAACGAAGCCAATAGCAGGTCCCTTGAACACTAACGACAGGATGTATGCCAGCGGCAACATCGCAGCACCGTACAGCATAACGACCAAGTACATTCGTCCTAAAGCAAAAGACGCCAACTATGTATTAAGTATCTACCATATTATTATACGGGGATATGATACCACTATCGTATATTACAATCATTAAAATCAACGAAGGTAGTTGAAACGAAGATATAAAGAGGATTCTGTAATTCGAAGTGGAATACATTTTTAAATTACTACCTAGTTCCTGCACAGTGGACAAGCCGATGACGTCGAAGGCGACACACGAGACGATGATGGATACACAGGTGATGAGGAACCACGCCCAATTGAAGACGGCGGCGCTGCCCCATAGTACGGCTGGCTGAACGCCCGCTGCGTTCTGTAATAACTTCGCCCCAGACATGCGCTCCTATAACAAACAGTAGAAACCATTAATACCTGGGGTCATTTTTTATGGGTAAGTAATTAAGCAATAATAATAAAACAAACATATTAAACTCATGACTTTTCTCTCATAAGGTAGGCAGAAACTACGGAACCTCCGTCTGCCACGATTCTTACCTACTGATTTTACTTCAGTCACTTCTTACATCTAATGATCATACAGCATACACCCATTAATCATTATTATAACTCACCTTAATATAAAACATAATAAACACAGCGCTAACGATGGCGACACTGCTGCCGATACCGGAAGACAATTGCATGGACAGCATGCTTATCATCATCTGCATGTCGCTCTGAAATGAATAATTAACTTACTATTTGTATTTTTTTATTTGAAAACAGAATGGGAAAGTCTAACACTTTCTCACTGTCCGTAGTAAAGACATCAATGAAAAAAAATATTGGATAGTTTTCTAATAACCAAATTAATGTTCTCGCCGACACGATAGGTGAAACTTACCTGATCTGTATATGTGGCTTCTAATGGATGATTGTACACATTGAGTACGGCAGTAGAGTTTCTGGTTCTGAGAATAGCTGAGTGGATAGCGGCCAGGGATGTAGAAACGTCGTGATAACCAAAGTTACTGAACCAGGCTGTTGCAGAGTTGTCGTCAAACGTAGAACCAATCAACATTTGGTGACGTAGCGCTCCCAATGTTGTAGTTTCGTCTGTCTAAGTTAACAAAAGACTAATTAGAATATTCTTAGTTACCTGTAACTAGCTTATGAGTAAAAAAAGCCAACCTACTGAATGAGCATGACGAATTTTTGTGTTTTTTAAAGTCATATCTAGGAATGATGAACATAAATTTTAATGAATAAAGAAAAAGAAGAATCCCAACGAAAAGATATATATATATATATATATTATTTATGTATTGTGTAAGGAAAGATATGAAAGCAAAACGAACTATGGCTGGCAGGGCAGAATGACTTTAGAAACGGTAATACTTATAAGTGTCAACCGCCTTACTTGGTCGGGTTGTTGCAGTTATTCTATACTCTATTTTAACAGAAGAGTAATAAAAATAAGGCTAGCTCAAATCTGTTGGCACGGAACCCTCAGTTTGCGAGCCCAACTAACATTTGGCTGGTTTTTTTTATACTTGCAAGCTGAGACGCCATTTAGGATAATGCAGATAGTAAATTAGTAAATAGATAATTACATACGTGACAACAAACATTTTATGAACAAAATTAATTTGTTTCTATCATAATTTTATCATCGTCTCTTTTTATAAATGGAATTCGTTATTGCAATTGACTTACTCTATTTAGATAATATTTTTCGACAGGTATACTGCCAATGTCAGTAAGATCCATGTTGGGAACATCAGAAGTGGTAAACGCCAGCTCGTATGCGTTTGCCGCAAGAGCGCCCAGCGATGCTGTGAGAGTGCCGTTGAAGCTTAACAGGGTTTCCGTACTCGCATATCTGAAAGAATAATATTGCTTAATTACCCAAATTGCTTTTGACAGACTATACCGTCTGTTTAGTAAGAGTGCTCCAAAATAACATTGTTGATATTGAACTTGGAAAAAAGCCGTCTCTACAAATATCAATATCGCGTGGATAAAGAATAATAATGTAAAGTATTTGACTAACCCTTCTGTTAGCTTAAGGAGTCTCGCGCGTATGGTTGGTGTTAAAGACAAAACGTAATTGAGAACTCCGAGGGTTGTGTTGATGAGTACAATGGGCGCGACGAACTGCAGCATCATAAGCCAGGGCGAGCGGATCAGCACCAGCCACTGCTTCATCCACACCGCCAGCACCTGCTGGCACAACAGGCGGAAGCCCGTCACGCTGCTCTCATCTCTATCCACTAGATAATAAGAACACAGTGCATGTATCAGTGGATTAATTGATAAAATATTAGGTGGAACTAACGTTTTTATACTAGCCTACGTAGGTACAGTACCTACAAGCCGAATTTCCAGTTCGTCATTTTGATGAAATGACGAATATATGGAATACAATCTCTCAACTCCTTTTGGGGACCTTTCCTCAAAAATCGTTCCTAAGTGCTCACCTTCTTTATACACGGTGTCTCAAACATAGAGATCCAAAGGTAAATGTGGTAAAGCGGAGGTGGTGGTATCATTTAAAAATTTCAAATCTGGCTGGAAGATGCCTTGATAGTGTCAAGGCATCTTCGTTCCAGATTAGAACTCTCTACGTCGAAAGTTTTGTTCACAGGATCGAAAAATCTAAATAAGTGTGTAAAATTTCTAGAAAAGATTAAATTTGCGAAATTTTCTGAACTGTTGAGAATATCCCAACTTTTAAATGTTTAAATGATAGGTGGTCACACTGGCCACCTCCTATTTACCATATCTGCATTTGGACAACTACGTTTGAGACACCCTATATAAGGTAGCTTGTGCAATTTCATGCTTCTGGACCCTTGTTGTCTTTAAAGAAAATTAAACAAATTTCTTACTTACTTGGCTAATAATTGATCAGCCGATAGCCTATAAGTTCTTTAGGTGCTGTAATAGTGGATTGTTGCATCGAGCGCAAAGTGAGTTCTAAATTAACACGAGTGCATTAACTCTTTTCAAAATACCTTGCGCGCCATACCTTACCCAACGCTGTAACCAGGTTTTACTGACCACGAGAGCGGTGCCGAGTGCACAGATAGTAACAATATAAACCAGGTTTTACTGACCACGAGAGCGTTGCAGAGTGCACAGATAGTAACAATATAAACCAGGTTTTACTGACCACGAGAGCGTTGCCGAGTGCACAGATAGTAACAATATAAACCAGGTTTTACTGACCACGAGAGCGTTGCAGAGTGCACAGATAGTAACAATATAAACCAGGTTTTACTGACCACACGAGAGCGTTGCCGAGTGCACAGATAGTAACAATATAAACCAGGTTTTACTGACCACGAGAGCGTTGCCGAGTGCACAGATAGTAACAATATAAAACCGCCTCTAACAAGGACTCATTTAAGTCATGTTTTGAAGAACATAAAGCTTGTACTTGACCATAGATGGTCAATTTTCACTGAAACATTTTTACGTAACATGCAGCAGAATTTGATTTTGACAACATTTTATATAATTTAAATAACTCACATTCTTCTAAAGATGAATCAAGTTCGTTTTTCAACGTATCATCTATAGTTGAATCCGTCGTAGTAGTCACAGCGTCCTCCGATTCTGAAGTAACCGGTGCCAGGTCGGACCCGACACTGTAATCCAACATTATAAGTTAATTATATTGTATCGTTATCTAAAATAGATGTAACCACATTCTAAGAACTTATAAATTACCTATGATATTTACTTACGACATAAATACATCTTCTAATGTGGTAGCAATTAATCCATAGTTTTTGAATTTAATTTTATCGATATTCCTCTCCAAATCTGTCAACATTTCTTCAAAGGTATGAGAATAGTCATTAACTAAATTATATGTGATTTCCGTGCCTACAAAATAAATAATGTTTCATTACAATAATTATTTTTATTTCACAACTTACCGCGAATTAGGTAGCAGTGCCTTACCTCGATCTTCCTTTACAACAGTGCCCGGAATATAGTTATTTATAAGTATAGAGCACTCATGGAAATCAAAGTCATCGTCCTTAACGATCACAAGAGTATATCCAACGCCGTAATGACGTTTGAGGAAGTACGGAGAGCCCACGCACTGCAGACGACCGTGTGCCATTATAGCCACTCTGTCGCCCAGAATATCTGCCTCGTCCATGAAATGAGTCGTCAGAATCATCGAGCGACCTAAATGAAGTAAACGTAGTATGATTAATTTGAAAGCATTATCAAGAAACTGACCTTTTGAATTTAAAAAGGCTTTAGGATTTACGTCCATTTTTAAACACAAACTTTGGAGGAAATAATAACTAAATAGGTAATTACTTAAGTCTTATACCTTTTTTCTCTTTCTGCAAGAGATCCCATAGTGCGCGGCGAGATGAAGGATCCATGCCAGACGTAGGTTCGTCGAGCAATACCACACGAGCTGCTCCGCTAAGAGCAATACCTACACACAAACGTCTCTTTTGACCTCCAGAAAGACCCTTTGAAGGATAGTCACGCTGTAAAACAAACGAAAACATATAAGTTCAAATGCGAACAAACAACAAAATGAAAAGTCGTAAGCTACACTGAAGTCAATAAGCCAACCTTTTCTTGTAGCTCTAATTTTTCAATGAGCTCATCTATTTCAAGATCGAGCTCATTGCCTTTAAAACCTTTCAGTCTGGCGAAAAATTCCAAATGTTCCTTGACCGTGAGTTCGTTAAATAGCACATTGTGCTGGGGACATAGCCCGATATGGGAACGGGCCGCGGAGCCCTGTGTGGTCATATCAAACCCGGCAACGCTCACAGAACCGCGGGTTACCTTTAAGTTACCTGGAACATGAAAAATAACCATCAAGCTGATAAATTAATGTCATAACAAAAATTATGTAGAATTGTAGATTATTCGGATAAAACCCTCGACAATCGTACCAAAATTAAACACGCCAAACTGTCTATAATAGTTTCCGCATACCTCTGAAATTATGTACTTATTTAGTTATTTAGCCGTGAATTAGAAGATTGTTTGAAGAACCCTCAACTCTTATTTAGATAGATTATTAGACTGCCTGGTATCATTATAGCCAGTGGCCCACATCACAGTAATATAAGTAGTCGCGCAACGGTTCAGTTGCTTACCAGAAGTGCATGTTTCAATTGAGCTGCACCCACTCCGCATCGTCATTGTTACGGCAAAACAGTGCGAACACTGTATTTAGACAACATAGATATAAAATTCTTACTAGTAGGTCAGAAAAGTCTATCTCAATTCTCAAGTAATAAATTAGGTATAAGTACCAAATTTCCCTTTTAATTACCCTACTACGGCGAATGAAAAAGGAGGATTATGATTTTGACCAGTATGTATGTTCATAATTTATATATCCCCTTATAACTTCTAAACTAAAAATCAATCTGCCTAGCCTTTCCCCAACTATGTTGGGGTCGGCTTCCAGTCTAACCGGATGCAGCCAAATACCAGTATTTTAGTACTGCTACTGCCTATCTGATCTCCACAACCCAGTAACTGGGCAATACGATACCCCTAAGTAAGACTGGTTGTAAGACTTTCGGGCTTCTGACGACGAAAGATCCACGAATGACAGCCGGGACCAACGGCATAACGTGCTTTCCGGAGGACTCTGTATATTTAAAGATGGTCACCCATCCACAGACCAACCCCGGCAAAAGTAGCTTAACCTGATGGATCGACCCGTGCGGTTGTTATTACTTACCAACGAGCTCCTCTATAACTTCTAAACTAATCATCATAACTTCACAAATGAGGTGTCGTTGGAAGCGTCTTGATCGTCCGGTGGTGTGTGTGTGCCATCAATTATCTGACGCCACAGACTATGTGACGTCAGATTAAAGGCAGGAACAAAAAAATTTGCTGTCCCCGACATTTATATTCGCATAACTCGTCAAAATTTAGGGCAAAGCTGATTTTTTGTCCGATTTCTATTATGGTCCCGTAGTGAAGTTGTTAATAATTATGTGTACAATGACTCCTTAAGAGATTTCGTGTATGAAAAGATACACCTTATATATAACCCCAAAGTAAATTAAATAAAAATAAAAGTTATAAAAACGAACACCCAACTACCTAGGACAAAAAAAAACAATTATAAAGGTATAAACAAGACATCACAGACAGACAAATTCAAAATCCGGAGTCTCATGTAATCTGTTTGGTTGTAATTAAATACTCAAAGCCTAACACGTAAAAATATATAGTAGGTATGTACAAACCCGTCATCATAGATATTGTAGTAGATTTCCCAGCACCATTATGCCCAAGTAAGACTGTGATTTGATCATCATATATATTCAAAGATAAATTATTAACTGCTGTGTTATTCCCAAAGATTTTTGTTAAATTCTGTAAATAAATACGTTGAGTTATTGATACTTACGGCTAGTTTCTTCATCAAAAGTAACAGCCATAGAAACGTCAAAAAGTCAAAGAAACGGTTGAATTTGTTTTACTGTGTACTGTTACTTTGGCTGACCGTTAGTATAAAAGGTGAAAAGTTCAATCGGGCCCTGAAGGGGAACTAGGTAACTAACCCTAAATATTGATGTCACCAATTTTAAGTCAAAGAAAGGAAACATTGAGTTGTTAACACAACTCCAAAGTAAAAAAATCATGGCGTTTGCATTGCAGTAAAAAAAAACGCTTGCCTAAATCGGGAATTGAAATAACACAAATACAAAAAATAACACCTGTATTTTATGGCACCTATCGAAAAAGTCACATGGATAATTTCTCTGTAATAAAAATTGCATCTAAAATTGAAGTAAGATTACTTTGGGTACTTTATTATTACTTTGGGTACTTTCCCTGGGCCCGGGCCCGGCCCACGGCCCGCTTCCATTTTCCGCCTAAAGAATTCAAAAAGTTAGTAAATTTATAACAGGCAATACTAGCAGTAATTTTCAAAATTATCTACTGCTATAATATTGAAAAGTTAGTAATTTACATCGATTGTGTTGAAACACTTACATGCATTTTCACACCAATAGCGCGGTCTGTGGGATCCTTTTCTTTTATGATATCATCAAATTCACTATTTTCATTTTCCAAAACGAAAAGTGATTCTGAAAAAAAAAAAATTAAGAAATTATTTAAATCATTGACAGTTACAAAATGTATGAGTCAAAATAGGACGGCTGCTCAACCATTGAAAGAAGGGAACCGAATGACACGCGAAACCGCATCAGCGAGACATTTGAGTGAGACGACATAATCGCACGCAAGTGCCATGCTCTTTCATGTCAAACACATTATAATAACATAATAAATGGCTGCATACAGATGGCGCAGACTCAAAAACTGCGATGATCGCTCCATGTAAACTGTTGTCCTTCGCAAGACATGCCCATGTCACTTACATCTTTGTTACCGCACCGTGACAAAAAAACGTGGGGGACCCCCGTCCGGAACGAAGTTCCTTCTCACGTATGACTTAAAACGAGAACAAAATGTCGAAGCTGCCATCTTGGATTATTTTAACGTCACTATCGGGATACACCCGACACCCTCGACAACCATGAAAACGACACCCATAACGAAAAATTTGAAAATTTTCGCAGCCACGTCTTGGATTTACATTTCGACCAAATTCGCACTTTCTGAAAGAGAGAGAGAGAGAGAGAAAGTGTGAATTTACTACTGACTCGCGTCATGTTCCCGCTACTCGCTTCCGCTAATCCGATTCGAGTAGCGGAACATGACGCGAGTCAGTACAATTGAACTACTGCAGTTTCACTGCTATGGTTTCGCGGCGGATGGAGGTGTGCTACAATGTGTGCGTCAATGTGCAAATAACGCAATGAATGTTGTTGAACTGTCAAAATGAAACAAATTTTTATTGATCGTGTGTTACGCAATTAGGGTGCAGGCCATCACGACGTAACGTGCGCGCATCTCTATACATATACAGACCGGATAAGAGTGAGAAAACAGTCACGGTGACAAACAAAAGTCAGTCATGAGTCGTGTGCGCTAGCTCTAATAACTTCATTCAGCTTAATAACGTTATAAGCATGTCCGGGTGACTTAGGTGACATATTAGAAAGTGATCGTCGTCGTGCGAATTCCTACGCGTTCTGTTAGGACACTGGGAGTGTTCTTTTCCACATACTTTTTTTTTTTTTACAAAACATTATAACTGATAAGTGTTTAATTACCTGATTTATAATTAGGGCACCAAAATCTCAACTGGAAGGGAAAGTACCAGGGCTTGGGAGTGCCATAGGGTCCTGGTAACACTTGTTCAAGGTAGAGGGTGACCAGCATGTACAGGACGCAGTCCACTACCATCATGAGTACCACGTGTCCGAACACGAAGCGAGTCGTCTCCGTCTCGGGCGACGACATGAAGTCGCCCCACTGCAAGCCTAATTGAAAGAATACGTTCAGTGAAGCAATTTAGCACTTAGACGGTCGCTATGTTAAAATTTATTCTCCTACACTCATGTGTTACATCGAGTCCAATTAGTTACGAACTCCCCACGTCGCTATATCATAAGGCACGTGTTAGTTAAGTTAGTATCACGGAAACAAATTAGCTAAATGCTATACGTAATGCAATTTGCAAATAACAATTTATTTGTTCATTGGACAATAATTAAAATAATTATGGACGATCTTTGTAATGTTTTTCTCTGTGTTATTCTGTTTTGGACCATAATGCAAATCATCAAATTATCAAAGTTAAAAACTTAAACCAAGCAAGAAACTGTAATAAATTACCTCCAGTGCTTTCCTTAGCAAGCATAAGTTGGAAACCATAAGACATAGCTGAGTTAAGACTGAGGCATGTGATGGCCTGCACCGCAGTAGACATGCTGACGTCCATAGCCAGCAGGAAGGCAGGGATGTAAGTCAAGAACCAGGCCACAGCCGTGAACAACGCAGCTGTACTACCTTTACGAAACGCAAGACAACATTAAATAATAGGTAAGCAGGGATCGTAAAACAAATAACAAATAGGAATGAAGCATACCTGTTGAAAATATACTGCTTATCATGAAAGCGAAAAATATTGTGCAAGATAAGTACAGTACCATAAAAAATAACAAAACTGTCCAAGGAGTATTAGTAAATACAGCGTATTCACTGAAGCCAACTTCGTTAGTAAACCAATTTACCTAAAAATAATATAAATATTATGTAAGTAAGTTGAATACATTGAATGCACAGAGAACCAATTGTTAATATAAATATGTTATTAGTTGTCTTACAATCTTACCTTTAAAAGTACAACAGTTAAAATTGCGGTCACTAATAGAAAAATAAACTGCTTGCAAAACCATGCGGCCCAATGCAACCAAGTAGGGAGACCCATAATTTTCATTGTTTCCTGAAATTAGATCATTTTAACAAATAGTAACAAATGAAATGAAATGTATCCAATAAACAGTAACAAAATATGTATCCAATGAAAAATAATAAAAAATAGGTAGGTCCGTAGTACGCTTGCCGGGGTTGGTCCGTGGATGGGTGACCATCTTTACATACCGAGACTCCTCCGTGCCTCAGAAAACACGTTATGAGCGTTTATTCTGAAAGTGGGCAACGTCGCAAATGGATGTCAAATATTTCGATGTTTTGATTAATTTGGCAATATGAAATATATATGGTATGGAAATATGAAATATCGCTAACTAGTGGGCTAAAATATTGATCATGAAATACAATAAATAATATCGTAACACTGAATATTTAGTTTTAGTTGTAAAACAAGGATTTGGAAACTTTCCAAATGCCTTTTTTACACCTAAAACCGGTTACAACTTAAATTCAGTGTTATAAATGCAATTCATTATTAGGTAATATTCTAGTAAGTTAGTTAGCGATATTTCATAGTTCCATACAGTAATATTGCCAAAATAATCAAAACAGGTAAATATTTGACAGTTACTTGCGACTTTGCCAACTTTTAGAATCAACGCTCTTAAGCCGTTGGTCCCGGGTGTCATTCGTGGATCTTTGACAGTCGTTACGGGTCGTCAGAAGCCCCAAAGTCTGACAACCAGTCTTACTAAGGGGTATCGTATTACCCAGATTACCCAGATGCAACAGTAACTGAGATTCGTCACTCCATGTAAAATACTGATATTCAGCTGCATCCGGTTAGACTGGAAGCCGACTCCAAGATAGTTGGGAAAAGGCTAGGCAGATTGAGGTAGGTCCGTAGTAGGTACCTTTTACTTGTTAGGTATACCGTCATAAAGAATTGAGTATTGAGTACCTTTAATTGTAATTCCTTTTCTACCGCAACTGCTCTCGCAATGTTGACAGCAGTGTAACTGAAGCTCAGCATGATGAACATGGGGAACATGAACTGCAGCAGATCTACTGCCATGTCCTCGACGTAGCGCGGGTGAGGGAACCTCTGTATGTTCACTTGGAACGACGTTAAGTCCAATCCGGTTACTCTTGATATCAATTCGGTTGAAATAACTTGTTGTAGTGCTACGAACATTTCGTTAACATAACCTGTAAAAAAACACTTAGTGAACGAATGAATTAAAAAACCGGCCAAGTGCGTGTCGAACCACGCACAATGAAGGGTTCCGTAGTTGGGATGAATTTATCTAACAAACTTAACATTGTAGTTGAAAAACTTGAACATGGTTTTGCAACTGCAAATTTAAGTTGGTCGATTATTTCTCGGTAACTTGTGGAGCCAACGTAGCGCTGATAGTTTCAGCATTTAGCATTAGCACTTAAAATTTCGATGAAGGGATCCCTGAATCCAAAAATGGTTTACACAAACTCGCATTATTTTCAAACGACCTTTTCAACGAAAACACAAAATAAATACAGTAAAATATTTTATTTTTCAAGGTTTTTTTACACTTTGTCGCCGTGATTTATATGTATACCTATACCAAATTACAGATTTCTAGTACTTACTAAGAGTGTCTGAGCTACGCCACGGATAGACAGCAAGACGGACATGGCGAAAACCTAAGGGTTCCTTGTTGACTACGGAACCCTAAAAAACCGTACCAAGTGTTAGGGAGGTAAATATTTAGTATAGATATTATTTTAGTAAGCTATAAATTACCTGGGTCATTGCCGCCTTCCCAAGAGTTAGGAAATCTAGGCCCAGAAACCTCAAACGCAGGGAATATCAAATCAGTTCTCCAAGTACGCCCTCCGCGTTGGTAAAATGAATTAAGGCGTGGCCTCTCAGGGAAGCGTAGCGAATATGATAAGTTATTTGACAATTGCTGAGCTCCTGAAAAAATAAATATATCCTTTGTTATTGATAACAATAGAATGCTATGCTGACAAAGTAAAAACGGAAGGAAGCTGATTTGATACTAACCATAAAGCTTATCGTCAAACTCGACGGCTGCGATAACCTTACGAGTAGTTTCTTCGTCAATGTATATCCCTCTTATTAGAGTACTGTTCTTATAAGGAACGAGCCTTATACGAGACCTTACATAGTCAATAATGGCTGTAGAATTTAAATTAATCAAATTTGGTGGTAATAGGATTGGAAAATTTTCTGGTAATTTGTCGGCAGAAATATATAGAAGATCTTGCATGTTTAGTACTAGTAAATTAGTGACGGCCGTTCTCATAACATCATCCAACACCGCACTGTCTGGTGAATACGCAATAGCTAATTCACTAAGGTTCATGCCTCCTCTGAAAAAAAATAGCCAAAAATGATAAGATACGTAATGACAAGGTATTAATAATGTTATCACAAGAATTAGCGGCATATACGGAAGTAGAGCCTAAGGTATAACAAATACCGTGGTAGATTAAGGTTTATGTTTAAAATATTGAGTTTTATAATCAAATAGGAGTTTCAAAAGTAACTACTTAAGTAATTGACCAAATAAACTAAAATCATGATAAAATATTATTATTTTTCTCACTTCGCTATGTCATAGCACTCACAGGGTCCTCTTAGACATAAAAATGCCTTTGGGATATTTAATAGATATATCTAAATGAACATGAATTGATTATACAGGAACACTTATACTATAGCGTAGGTAGTAATAAAAACTTATAATCACAATTTACTGACGTAAAAATATTATCTACAGATAAGAATATTTTAAAATATTGCTGGTTTGCTTTCAGATCCAATGCAATGTTTTGTTTGTCAACAAAAAACATACTTTGTCAAATTTGAATTCAAAAAAATTAATAGCATTATAAGTAGCAGCTAAGGGCCCGATGACACGTAGATTTAACACGTGAACGGGCGCAAATTTTTATGAAAATGATTAGTTAATTCACACGGACCACATTTGGCCATCAAAATCGTGTGAGTAATACTGACCACCTCAAGGCCATGTCGTAACCACAATGCAACCACCAGCGAAACCGTGCTCTGGGGCCGGCCACATCACAAACAATGTTGCGTGCGTCGACCATTTGATTTGATTTTGTAAATACCTAACACAACAAAAATGCAAAAAGCTGCACGTAACCAGTAACCACTGCTTGCTCGCATTTTGTCGTTGCGATGTGGTGTGGTTGTGGTACGTGTGATCGGGCCCTAATACCATGGAGTTTGATTAAATATACCGATATTCTATTTTGTCTCGTTGACAGTTGGAGGTATACAGGGTGTAAGGGACAGCCCAATAAGAGAGCGGCTACGTGGGCTTTGCAATTGTAACGATACATTGCGCGTGAGGTAATACAACAAATCAGGTTTATTCCCATAACGTTCCTGAAATAATTTCATGTACCGATCGTGTTAGTATGATATGCTGAATTCATCCCATCAGTCTGCGGAGGGCTGTCCCTTACACCCTGTATTATACTGATAGTTAAAAATTATAACCCGAGCATTAAAACCGTACATTGTTTTACGGCTAATCCCTCAGGCACCACACTGCTGCACTGGGATTTTTTTTTTATCCGTTAGCCACACATGGACCTTATCACAAAACATGACTTATAAACTTGCAACCTGCCATGCCAATACGTGATGGAAAGGAGCATGATGAATGTGAAGAAGGCAGATCGACTGAGAAACCGTGTAATAAGAAGCAACAACAAAGGTTATAGACATAACATGCAAAATTAGAAGGCTTAAATGGCGATGGGCAGGGCACATGCTAAGAGGAAAAGATAAACGGAGCAAAATTGTGACACGGTGGTATCCTAGAGATGGTAAAAGGAAAATATGTAGACTACAAAAACGATGGGATGATGACAAGTGGCAGGCGTCAGATGGAACAGGATGGCTCAAGAAAGATATGAGTGGAAAAGATTGGAGGAGGCCTTTGCCGATTGGCAAACAGAGCAAAATTCAAATAAAAGACTAGATTAAGATTTAAATTTAAGTTTTCCTTGTATTATTCTTTTTCATATAATTGTAACATCGATCTGATTAAAATGCTATACTATATTATGTTTTTTTTAATACTTAAGATATTTAAAAAAAATGTGGTTGCGTAAGCTTACAATCT
Source organism: Lithophane ornitopus (assembly GCA_948473465.1). Taxonomy (NCBI): domain Eukaryota; kingdom Metazoa; phylum Arthropoda; class Insecta; order Lepidoptera; family Noctuidae; genus Lithophane; species Lithophane ornitopus. The sequence continues at coordinate 9,338,776 of OX419622.1, read as the reverse complement.
AAACATGAGTATACATCGTGTTGTCCATAATTGCGCATTACGTTAATTAATTACTAAGGAGATTATTAAATTGTTAAGGCACACCTGACGCATTTTTATTAGGCATGCAACAATGAAAACTAATAAACGTACAAATCGATTAATATCAATCCGTCCAAAATATGTAATTAAGAACTAGATATCTGTATGTAATAGCCTGTGAAGAAAAGAAGCAGATGGATGAAACATGTCATAGCTAAGATAGAACTGAACACTGAGATGCAGGCTAAGAGAGATGTATGGAAGGCTAAACGTCCTGCACCGACCTCAAATAAATTACCATAAGGGTGTGATAAGAATCACATCATCATTATCATAAACATACCTGCAAAATAAACTCTGTTTCGCGAAAACAATAATCAAAACATAATATAAAAATTAAAAGTCTTCACAAACTCACTGACATAATCAACGCTCAGCCCAAAACATTGGACCTAGTACGCTGAAATTTGGCACAGTGGTTCCCTTTATGATATAGGCAAGGAATATGATAATGTAACCGGATTTTTCGAATCTCCCGGGGGATTGGCATATAGGGCGAAGTTGCTGGCAAAGGTCTACTAGCAGTAGATAATACCGTCAAAGACTAAAATATGTGAGCTCAATATATTATAATAAAATTGCAATAGCTGAAACTTAGTCTAATAAAATAGATAGTCAAATAAATAGGGTTGATGCGATAAGAACAGATGCTGATGACGAGATGATAGACACGAAATAATGTAAAAGTCAAACATTATGATAACTCACAGTACTTCAGTAGAATAGTTGAGTGTGTGTGCAGGTAACGGTGGGAAGTTGATTGTGTCCCGTTGAGCAGGTGATATCTGCCATCGAAGAATGAGCACTAGGGTCATGGTGAGGACTGGCAATAACAGTTCTGCTATAGTCTGTAACCGATGCCTCCATTGCTGTAGGAAGTTTTTCCACATCAGCAGTCGGAACTTAGTGGTTGCGCCAGCGTGCCTCACTTCTAGCTTCATCTTCATGCTGATGGTCAGCGTCCTGCGCGTTATATGATAATTATTCTTTGATATATATTCGCATTGTTTAAAGTAGGAACATTTTATTCGATTCGTTCTTTCATTGTTATCACACAATTTGATAAGCTTAATTTTCTTCGTGATTACGAATAATTTAAAGATAAAACTAAGAACAGATAATAGCTAAGTATATAGAAACGATCAGTTTCAATGTTATTTATATACATAACAGTTGTTATTTAGATTCACGTGTTTATAATATTGTGCGGATTATGAATATGCTACGTCATCGTGAATATCATTGGCTTTATTGCCAATGATATTCACGACGTCGTAGCATTAGATCAAAGGGGAGGTAAGACTAACCTATCTACGCAAATATTATTAAGCCTTTATTGCTGATACTAAACATAATACATTTTATACATAGTAGCAAACTGTTTTACTTAAAATATAGCACATCGGATTTTCCGGTTTAGTGTTCAGCGTATCCTGTGACACTTAGGCCTCTTCCAGCTGTTTTCATTCTTATATTTTTAGCTTTCCTTGACCAGATTGTCTACCTCTGTTTTTGCCATCATGTGTAGTTGCCATTCCGTTAGGATTTTCGTCCATTTGATCTTGCTTTCCCTTGTCATGTGTCCTGTGATCCTGTCCATCGCCATTTCAACGTCTTATTTTCTTTAGTATGTCTTCCACCTTTGTAGATCTTCTGCTCTTTTGCGGTATTTTAGCATCACGCCCAACATACTTCTTACAATTCCGCTATGGCACGTTCTACAATCCGTTCAACTGTTGATTGGCCTTTAGAAGGCCTCGTCTCGTTAGTGACAGTTCTCTAGAGGTCTTGTAGTTTCAGAAAATGTTTCTGAGTCAACGCCCAAGTTCGGCATCCATACGTGAGACATGACAATATACACAAATTGAACATATTTTTCTAGGCTGCCATAGCTGAAAGTGTTTACTTTTGAATATCTCTTTAAGAGACCAGTATTTTTTCCAAGCAAAAGCCACTCTTTCTATTTCTATGTCTGTTTGATCTTTGAATGATATAAATTGCGCTAAGTATGTGTAATTTCTAACATAATCAATATTTTCATTATCTTCTTTTATGGTTATTTCTTCCCTGTTTGTCATTGCTTTTGTTGTTGATTTATTGATAGTAAGACCAACTACTCAGCTTGTCTCTGTCAGTCAGTGGTAGCATATGTTGGAGCGTATAAGCGTTGTCAGTTATTAGGACTCAGTCAACCGCGAATCTTAAATGGTTAAGTTGCCTGCCGTTGATATTTATGCCAAAATTGTCCCACTAAAAAACACTGAATACTTACGCTTTCTAAGATTACAGAGAAAAGTTTTGGGGACAGTGGATAAGTGGATATCATGCCTCACACCTCTAGCTAAAGGGAAATCTCTGATTCTAGTTATACTTGTGTTATGTTATGCTATTCGAGTATATATTTTAAAGATAACGTATATATTTTTTGACACTCCTGGCTGGATCCTTCCAAAGCGAATCATGTTTTATAGAATCAAAGGCTTTACTTATAGTCTACAAATGCGATGTACAAGGTTTAAAGGTACCTAGTCTTGGCATTTTTCTATTAGCTGTTTTATAACATGCATATGATCAGTAGTAGAAAAGCCCACTCATAAACCAGCTTGTTCTACAGGTCCAGGCAAAGGATCGTCCATATCCCTGTTATTCTGTAAGTTTATTTAGAGAATACTTCATAAATATTTGACGTGAGGCTTATAGGCCTGTAATTTTTTAATGATATTTTTTATATCTAATGCTTATTTTTTACTTAATTCTGAAAAACGTTCAAATTCAAGTCGCTATCACGTCTCACCAACCATCAATGTTAAAAATGAAAATTAGAGGTATTTTTAACAGATTGAGACTGAGATTAAAATGCGGAGATTCTTAAAACTACGGACAGTTACTCATGGTTAAAATAAACCTAAACAATATCCTTTGTTTTACAGCTATAGGCTAAATAATATAGTGTATGCTAAAAAATGGGTACCCTAACAGGTTTTTAAGAATTAAATTATATTGAATTCAAATTTAAATTGAATTCTTAAAAACCTGTGGTTTTATTTAGGGGAAAAAAATTGACCCTCTTTTCCAACTACTTTAATGAATCTGTATTTTTTTTATTTTAGCAGTTTTTTAACTTTTTGTTTGTTCTTTTTATTTCAAACAATTCTCATTAAGAAAGGTACCTAACGAAATCACATCTCTATGATAGGATAAAATGGTAGGTACCTACCTACCTACCATTTAATGGTTGTCGTACAAGCACACCACAAGCATAAAACGGTAATATATTTTGAAAAATTTATAAGGTGCTCGAAACACGCATGTGACTCGATGTCAGTGACCACGCATTGTACCTACCTACTTCTTCAAGAAAGCAAACTAAAACATCTCACAAAAATTATAGATTTAAAAATTATAGATATTGCCTAGGCACTTGTGCGCCACTTTGAGAATCACTAAAGATTGCACTCACAATGAACCAAGTAAAAACAATAGTAAGTAAAAGCACTTCAAGAATATACAATAAGTGCACACTATTAGTCAGTACATCAGATATAGCAAAACACTTACCTATAACATATTGAGGAAAACGTGATATTTATTTAGGGACTAAAGGTAATTCCCACATCCTACTTCAAGTACTTCATAGGTACTGACTGCAAGATATGTTTTGGTAGCCCACAGGTTTTAATCATAAGTATAGGTACAGTCGAACAAGCTATTTGGTACACAGGCAGATAATTTGCAACTACTTTAAACAATTTTGTGAGTGTTTTCAGTAGTCAACAATCCTTTTACGTCACTCTCCTAAGCTATAGGCTCAAAAACTTAAATTGCACACACAATCAAAACGAATTTTGGCAGTGTAGCGGAAAATTAATATATTTCGCCTTTCGCCAAATTAATATATAACAAATAGCTTGTTCGACTGTACCTAATCAGTACACTGATTTTTCATCTCAGCCTTCATAGCGGTATCTCTCATTTATATTTAGGTATTAAAATTACTATTTATTGTTTAGAATAACGAGTAATTTACTATATTTTCTATTTCAGGAGACGATGATTAAAACCTATTAAAACTCATGATTAAAATGATAGACGTCAGACGAAGAATGTCAGTGAAAGTCAGAGAAAACAAAAAAAAAAAATTTTAGAAATTTATGGTATGTTATACCAAAAAGTAGCTGTCTCAATGCTGTATTAAAAAAAAAGAGGCACAGCTCTAACGATTGTTAAATGAAATCAATCATATTCCTGAAAAAGCAAGTAATTGCTCGTCTATCCTTTTGTATTTTTAACCGACTTCTTCAAAAAGGAGGAGGTTCTCAATTCGTCTGTATGTTTTTTTTTTTTCTTTTGTATGTTTGTTACGCGATTTCTCCGCCAATTATGAATCGATTTCGATGATTCTTTTTTTGTATGGTAGGTCATTATTTATTTACTTTGCTTGCGTAGTTTGAGAGTTAGCTTCAATATTACGTATTTTTCCCACTTAGTTTATCTAGACGATGTTTTCATTTACTCCTTCACTTTTATTTACATCAGCTAGTGGTATTCGAATTTGTGTGGGGTAGGTACGACAACTAAAAAGTGCAAAAAAAAACTTTTTACAAAAAAAAAAAAACTAATTTTCGGAAGTCGGTGTCTTTGCTTTTCAATTTTCGTTTTTTGCCACCGACTTCCGAAAATAAAGTTATTTTTCAGTTTTGAGTGTGTTTTTTGGAAGTCGGTTTTTTTATTCTATATTAACTGTTTTGTGGTTACATAAATAAATAAGTATTTCTTGATTCCATATGCAGCTGTCTGATTCAAAAACACTCATAAACTTATTAAGATACCAAGGAAGAATGGAACGTTATCTAAAAAAATGTACTAAGAAAAAACTATATAATATTATAGGAACTCACCGGCTAAAAGGAATCTTCGAACGAAACGATTATAATCCATAAGATTAGCACATATCTCTGTCATATTAAGTACTTGTAATCCTAAAGTTACTAGCAAACTATTGGTTTGAAAGCCCCGAACTTTTCGCGAGTCCACTTTGTAATTGTGAGGAGTGGAGAGGAGCACGTATCGAACTAAAACGACTCTCGCATGCGTCAGATTTGTTCGTAGACCTATACAAAAGTAACGTCTGACTCTAATTAAAATTCGACATGAACATTATTCACTACCAGAGAAGGAAGGTGCTGGTTCGATTCATAGCCCAAATGATTGATGTCCAGAGGTCATATTATTGTAATTTTATTACATTAGTTTATTACAGTAGGTACTACCTAATCAATAGATTGTTTAGTGTTAATCTTTTATGTGTTATTGATTACGTATACCGTAATCATTAAAGAAGGACTACTTTGGTATGAAATAGTGGCCAGCAAGGGGGCGTTCAATACAAAGGACGGTCATCGAGTTTTTCTGATAGGAAAACCTTAGTATATAACCTGATAATAAATGAAAAAGTAGGTATTGTTATTGTGCTCATGCACAAAGCTTTGTCAAGGACTGCGAAGAAGTGGCTTTGTGCTCTTGTACAAAACTTTGTCAAGGACCGCGACGAAGTGGCTTAGTGGATACCCCAAGCAACGTTCGATTCAAACTTAATGACGGCTCGGAAGTTAGCTACTCGCTGCGCAATACCCCACCCCTCACCCCCGCTGATACATGAAATTGTTAATGCGTAGGGACTCGCCACATGTCCAAGCCGCCATTAAATAAGTTTGAATCAGCTGTGTTCTAGTTTGAAGGGTACATATGGGTGGGGATGCCGCTCTATCTAAAGGCAACTGCGACGCCTTTGGTATTACTGATGTTCATAGACGACAGTGACCACCAGTTTGTCATCATCATCTTGCCCATATCCCAATTAATTTTCGCGTCGGCACAGAATGATAATCCCGCGTATAATAATCGCGTCAACGGCAGAGGCAACTGCAGCCGTCGACACTCTTCGACAGCTGCAGGGGCTGCAACTACTCTTTGCTCGTGTGCAGTGGCGTATTTCAACATTCAGCGCCCTGGGCCTTTAAGGTTTACCGCCCCATATATTAAAGTAAAAAAAAAACTAGCAGTGTGTTGTTGTGGGCTGAGAATGATGATATTGAATGAAAAAACTAAAAAAACCCATTCAAAGGAATAAACACCATTTATTCAATATGTAATTTTTTTTCTAATGGACAGAATCAATCGGATGTGTACTTTTTGGAGTTTTATGGCAATCACTTTAATTTCAACTTCTGATAGTATCCGATTTACATAAAAATGCAAAATTCAAACTTAATGGCGGCTCTAAATATGGATTTATGTACCTACAGAATTATGAACATTAGAATCAGCAATACAATTCTCTAAGTTCATCTAGGTGTATTGAATGACATTTGGGAGTTATTCTAATTTCGCGAGCTACCTTAGCGTCCACCACGCATCCCCCGCATTTGCGTCACGTCCTAGTAACAACACTTCTCCCTCACGACGACTGTCTGAGTGGACCTTGGCCGTTTCTAGTAAAAGTTGAGCCAATAGCCCTGCAGCTTCATTTTTAACCAAAGCTCTTTGGTGGGCAGAGTCAATTTTTATAGCTTCAAGAGCCCTAGGGTAAATACGCCACTGCTCGTGTGTATGAGCACTAAGGGTCTCCGCACACGGGCCACCGGCTACAACCACAAAACGCCGCCACCGGCCTATTGCCTGCAGTTTTCATACATTTTATATGGACTCGCCGCACACGGGCCACGCTACAGCCACAAACGCCGCGGCGTTTGCTACAGGGGGCTTAAAACCGTCACTTTAGCAGAATAATAATATGAAAATATTATGAATCATCGTAAAATGTCACAAACTGACAATTCATAACATGATCTGCGTGTAATTCATATTACGAAATAATTCATCTGTTTGACAGTTTTCTATGGAGATTCGTAAAATGGAACACTAATTATGAATTGCTTTTAAGTCAAATTAGAGGAATTGCTAATGACAGCTGGGATTCAGGAAATGAACTGCTTTTAGAGGAATTGCCAATGTGGCCGGTTTAGGCTCCCTGGAAATATGCCGTTTTGTGGTTGTGGCCGGTGGCCCGTGTGCGGAGACCCTAAGTGGTGAAATCCAACTCGCATTTTTTGACAAATTAAAATGTAGAGATATTTACCTATTTATTATAGTCATCATCAGTCAGCTGTTTTAATTTAGGATTATTGTTATCACGAAATAATGTAGATTAATTATTCATGATACGGATGTGATAGGACTCTTTTCAACAGCCTTGTTTAGACCTTAGATTTGCCATTATGATAACAAAGGTTTAAAAAAAGGTTTCACGTAGTACTACTTCTTTCTATATAGTGCATATTCGTGTTTCCCATTAAAAATACATTTAGATTGTTGAGTTAGGTACACCCGGATAGTAAATAAACCGTATGGGATATGTAACTTATGTATCGCGAGTGGAGTCCAAGAGTTCGCTCTAAACTTCACTGAACATGAGAACACTTGGGAACAGAGCTAAATGGCTTTAGGTAATTTGAGAAATTAATCGAATCAGCACTAGGTACGTGGGTACAATACTAAAACTTAGTTACAGACGCCAGTTTTTGGGTACGAACGTAAACAAAGATGTAAAAGAACACTTTGTTACTTTCAAGCAGTTTACTAAGTGCATAAGTATTTAGTTTTTGTCAATAATTAAAAATAAGGTTACGAATATAGATTTGCGTCATACAGACTTTATATTAAGTAATAATATAATGTAATGTATGTAAAACCTATGTAATAATTATAGAGATACTAATTTCCACACGATATTTTTAATGTGTTGTAATAATTAAATATAACTGCACTTTTGAAAACATTCAACACGTCTTATACTCGCAATATTGAACACACACTTACCTATTTTTGTTTGTCAATCAATATAACTATTATCAATAAGTAAGTCTTCACTTTATATTATTGCAATTGTAACAACATGTTCATTCGTCAAAATTGTACTGGCTTGGAAGTATAATATACCTGATATGTACATAACAGATAAGGAATCTGCTAAAGATAATGGCCTCCTAATCAATACACGTACCATGCGTACCGACGTATTGCCATGATTGTAACGACATTATTGTTTGTGCCAAAATTGTTTACTTTATTAATGGTACCCAATGACCATAAATGATAGGTGATTAGGAGCTACTTATCTTTTCTGAAAAAAATATTACTATTTAGGGAACATCTTTCCTCTCGCTTTCCTGCAATCTGTGGGAGTGCTTTCGTAAAAAGCAACGGAAGTGTGTAACAGGAAGCCGGGGAAGCGCGCGCTATTTGATTTGACCGATGAGCGCGCGCGGTCCTAGACTTAGCCGTCAGACTCCTTCAAATGGTACCGAGGCACTCGCCCCCTTTCGGGCAACTTGCGTTTAAACCCCGATTTCTCGCTATTTTACTATGAACCCCAAACTGTAACTGTTTCGTAATCTGTATAATATTTCCTATTATTTCATATAAGATTTAAAGTGCTCATATTTGTTAGAGTCAACGTGTGTGTGTGTCCCTCCCAGCCAGTTAGTGGTTGTTTTTGGATATGTGAAAAAATCACGGCAGCACCCGGTTTATACAGGTGGTCCAATTGTCCAAATAAAATTAAATAAAAAAAAACTAGATTCCTCATGCCCAGGGGTATCCGGGAATACCCCATAAGTATTATGTTCTGCGGTTCTTGATAGGTTTCGAGTTACCTACACTCGCGATCAAATAATACGGGACGATGACGGAAATCCCTGTAGGTAACTTGCAAATTAATAATGGTAATTGCATGAAACTAACTTTATATTACAGAGAATTTGAATATCGTATGAAATAAAACTTAAATGATCTACAATGTAATTTAAAAAAGTTAAAATTCTAAAAACATCAGAGGTAAATTCAATTCACAGTTGTTTTACTTTTGCTTGTTTTCTCACTTTTGTTTTCATTCTATCAAATCAAAATGATAAAAGGCGGTAATTGTCGTGTTTCACCATCATTATTGAATTACTGTGATGTCGCTAACACCAGAAGAATGTATGCGTATAGATCGTCGCTATGTTAGAAAAAGGCAGAAGTCAGCGAAGTACAGCAAGAACAATAGACGTGTCATTTTATATAGTGCAGCGAGTCGTCTAACGTTTCCGAGAAACTGGGTAGGACATAAGAAGACCAGGAATCGGCAGACCAGATGTACTACGGCTCGATAAGATCGATTTATTGTTACGACCACGTTTCGAAATCGGCATCTCACGGCAGTTGATGTAAGAAATCAACTTCGAAAGACCCGTAAATACGACGTAAGTGGGCGGACTGTATGGCGGGCGGCTCCATGAAGCTAATTTGACTCCACATAGACCCGCAAATGGTACAAAACTTGAAAGGGAACGTCGGGTAGCAAGATTACTTTGAGAACACGCACAATGGGGAGACGAAGAATGGGCAAGAGACTGACTCTGACGAATTCAGATTTATGCTGTATGCACATGATGGGCGGCGAAGAGTTTACTGACGGCCAAGGGGATGTTTTATTCCAGCTTGTTTTGAGGAAAAACTGCCGTTCGACGGTGGATCTGTTATGGTTAGGGCTGGAATCTCTTCAGAAAGTCGCACGGAGTTAATGCTGAAAGAAAATGGCACGCTAACTAGTGCAAGATACGTGGAAGAAATTCTTAATGAGCATTTTAGCTCATATTTAATTAATGTGGGTGTAAATTCAATATTCATGCATGACAACGCCAAGCCTCATACAGCTCAAATTGTAAATGAGTTTTGTAAATGAGATTTTCAGGACGTTGGCATCAATCGCATGGACTGGTCCGCGAGAAATACGGACCTGAATCCAATTGAACACGTTTGGGACGAGCTTGGGAGGTGTGTAAGAAATCGAAACCCCGCACCAAACTATACTTAGAACTTTTTTTTTTTTTTCAGGGTCCCTTTCGGACTATTCCGCAACCCTGGCAGACACTTAGAGACCTGAAACATGCGTTAGTGGAAGAATGGACCTATGTCCCGCAAAATCGCTTAAGAAACAGCATGCCCAATCGCCTGGCGGCTGTGAGAAAAGCCCGTGGAGGCAATACTTAGTATTAATTTTGTCTTAAAGATCGTTTTTGTGTTGTATGTGAGGTACCAACCATTATTTTTTTCAACGTAAAAATGATCAATGTTTTGTTTTTTATGAAATTTTAACAATTAAACTAATAATGTTTCCCAACATTTGGTGTTGTTTTATTAACTGGTAAATTGTCTACAACATACAGTTCTATTCATGCCGCTAGCTCCATTATTTTACGAGTAATTTTAGTTTTTCGTACCGACCCATATTATTTGACCGCGAGTGTATAAGATTATTGTGTTTAATTTCGTGAAAATTTTATAGGAACCGATTTCAAAAATCTATCTTAAAGTTTACACAGCTTTTTCACATTTTATTTTTGCCATTTTCATTGTTATGGAAAATTCTTTTAGACATAAAATAATCATCTTCCCATTAATTCAAGATATAACATTTTTTATCGAAAAAGAGGAGTTTTTCGTTCGAGTGATCATTTCACACACTCTTGACCAAATTAGGAGCTCTTGACTTGATACCAGACTCCAGACCTTAATTTCAACAAAAATATTAACTTAATAAAGTGGACAGTAACATGAAGTCATGAGCAATTTAATGTGAATGACGTCATTCCATACATTTCGTACCTAGTCGAAATTACGGTTACGGTAGGAATTACGTATGTACCGAGAAAACAGTATCTATTTTTTCTACAACAGTTGTTCAACATGGCTAGAAAGTAAAGCAAAATAGGTGCGATACTTTACTAAGAACCGAATTAATTTCAGATTTTTCCGAGTGAACCCAAGCTTGAAATATGGACCAAAGACCAAACTTACACATAAAACCTAAAACTGCACGACTTTTAAATAGCATAGGGATTAATTAGCCAAACATTTGGTCCGAAGTGAAAATCGATTAAATAGCCTTCTAACTCTTTAATCTTTGACGGCGAAATGCAAAGATTTAAAAGTCCTATTCCATTACTTAATTATACACAGCTACCTATGTATGTATAAATAGAATAATAGATAGGTGGACCTGTTGGGGTACTGCACCTTGACTCTACCATGAATATAAATCATGACATGACTAACAAGCTTCATTAAAACTCAGCACGTTCCGCGCATCAGAGTAGGTATACCTAAAGGTTAACATAAATACCGCTGCACTTTTGTAGGCATAGATGATTGTGTAGTTATTCAAATATAATAATTGAGGAGTGTTTTATGAAGCGTGTGGTTTTTTTCTTACGTAAATGAACTTTGGTCATAGTGCTCCCATAAAAAGTTCACACAAGCATTACACGAGTTTACTAATGTTTGTTTTCTTGAAGCAAATATGTAAACAATATTATAATGGCGTTTTGTTTGAATTTTTACGATAAGGTTTAAAAGTAGGTACTTAAGTAAGAAATGTGGCTTTTTGTTTAAAATTATGCAAACCATCTAGTCTAGGCCTTAGAAGTAATGGTGTGGAAAATGTTGTTTGAATGAAATTCGATTATTGATGCATCTTTTATTACATTTATGTTATGGCTGATCGTTTCAGATGACGGTTGCAGGTGTCATTTTCCCCTCGCCGTAGGTGAGTATAATTATGTTCCTTGCCCTTGACTCTCCGATTTCGTCGAAATTTCCTCTTGGGTCTGGCTCCTCAATATTAAAACATAGAAATAAGTACGCTTTATCGCTAGTTTCAGTTTCGGTTAATACAATTAGTGATCAATCTAACAAGCATTTCTGAAGAGAATTTTATTGTATTGAGAACACTTTTGTACATACTCGTGGTAATAATACACCAGTCTAACCTGGGTAAGTAATGTGATCGAACTATTCATTGTTTGGTGATTTGTACGTAGGTACTTATACTTGTCACAAAAAAAATAAAGTAATAAAAAATTAAAGTAATAAAAACTAAAACCCAACTACGACTAAAAAGGTATAAACAAGACACCACAGACAGACAAATTAAAAATCCGGAGTCACACGTGTTAGGGGTAGTGTTAGTAGTATAAATGGGTGCCCCAATTCGAAAAATCCCCAAGTCCTAGTTAGGGATTTTTTACACTAGTAACATAGGTTGATCGGTCGTTTTTTCTCTATCGATACGTTCAAAAATTGTTTTGTTATGATATCCCTAAGTGGGTTTTTGAAAACTATAAAAATTAAAATTGACGATACTTTCAGTTCCGAAAATCCCCAAGTCCCATAAATCCCTAAGTCCGTAAGTTTTTACCGAAAAAGGACTAAATTAAAATCAAAATTAATATTTCAAAATCTTGCAACATTATGATGCAGGTTTAAACTTGTTGATCGTTATTTTTCTCTCTGAGGTGTTAAGTGAAATCTTTTGAATTATTACCCTCTTTCCGTGCTGCAAAGTTATTGGTGTTACGAATAATAGTGAACATTATTATGGATCCTGAGGACAAATTATCAAGGTAAGTTCGTAATATGCGCGAAAAGCGTATGGGTTTGGCTTTCTATTGCAAATTTCTTTAAATTTAAAAATTCGATTTGTACCACAAGAAAAAAGAAAATTCTATGAAACTTTGATAATGGAACAGGCTAAATTAAATGAAAGTCAAATCGTTGAGGAATTGGATGACGAAATAGAGTAACTAGCCTAGTTATTTTTAAAGATTGAATTTTTTTGAGTTATTTTTAAAGAAGAATACTGTTAAAGAAGCTAATTTTGTTTTGTTAAATTCCTTAGTCCTTAAAAAGAGGGAAAGATAACCCTAAATCCTGTTGATTTATGATAAGTCCAAAACTATTTTATTTAAATTAAAGTTATTATAAATGCTTTTTATGTTTTGTTTTATATATTAAAATAAAGAGTATATTGTGTACTATAACTGAATGGTATTTTAATTTCAACATGTCCTGTGGTTTGTTTTCAAAAAAATAAATATGTTTATTTTTTTTTATTACCAAAAATTGAAAAAGTGGACTTAGCCATTTCTCGATTTGGAGCACCCAAATCGAACAGATTACGTGTGACTCCGGATTTTTAATTTGTCTGTCTGTGGTGTCTTGTTTATACCTTTTTAGTCGTAGTTGGGTTTTAGTTTTTATTACTTTTTTTTTTTTTTAATTCTTTTGGGGTCATAATATATATATTTTTGAAATGTGCTCATTAAGCCCTTTGATTTGAACCCAACATGGTACGATTTAACAATATTTTTTTTTTAGTTCCTGACTTTATGTCATCTAGAGGGCGCCATTTTTAATTTAATGTAACGTCACACCAGCCTATAACCAGCGTCACGTCACGTCAGCCTATAACCAGCGGACGATCAAGACGCGTCCAACGATACCTCATTTGTCAAATTGTGATGAGTTCTTTAGAAGATATGAGGGAACAGATGAACATACATAGATACATACATTTCGGTCAAAATCATAACCCTCCTTTTTTCTTCGCCGTAGTCGGGTAAAAATAGGTCCCTCCCTACTAGGTAGTTTTGATAAAACTGCACGATGACTATTTGAAATTATGTCTAGATAAAAGTGCTTACTTAGATTATAACGGTAGCTAAAGGTATGAATCATCTCAATACTACTCAATAGGTGCCTAAGTATTATTAAATAATAATTAATTACGTATCACACTTATTATTTTGATTTCATTATCCTGGATCCTATACATATCTACGTACTTACCTACGCACGAAATAAATAAGAACTTTGCGCTTATGATTAGCGGCACCAACACGTCTCGATATATAAGTAACTAAGACTGAACAGTATATTGTTTATCCACTTAATTACTTACTTAATTTCTACTCGCACCCTCGTTATAGAAGCACTAAAACACTAGCCAGTATTGTTAAAACTGCACGGTCGAATACTTATGAAATCGCAAAATATTAACGGCGCGGGAATTCCACTCGGTACAAAGATAGTACAATGATAAGCCGCCGTTTGAGAGGTACACTAATAGTACGCGCTATTATTCATGAACACTGCTGTTACGCGGCCACGTCCAACAGCAGTGTTCTATCTAAAGTAATATTATGTAAACGCTCTAACACAGTTCTGAGTTCTGCAGACTTCTGCCTCCCAGTAAACATGTAGGTAGGTAAATACTAGGAAGGAAATATTAACCACTAGGTGTAGTTTTACTTTTGATCATTTCATTTCAAGTAAGTATACGCACTCATGAATTTACTGTGTAACTGTAACGGAAACGTATATCCGAGAATCCACCCTAAGCCTATAAATTCCGTTTAACCAACTAGGCCTAGGGTGGATTCTCGGACATAACGTTTCCGCGTAGGTATCCAAGGGCGGATTTTTGGGGTGGATAAAAGGAATAACCCCTAAATAGGCAGGTGTTTTTTTTTGTATTCATAATGTTTTTTTGATAGTTTTACAAGGTTTTTGATTTATTTTACACTGTTTCATAAATATACGAATATTTTAAAAGTTCATACCTACATATACGGTAGGCAGATACCTACTTAGGAATTCTAAAACTACCTAAGAGAGGTAATAACCACTCAAAATAAATATATACTTAAGCATGGTAGTGATAAACATTAATCGTAAATATTTTTGTCGTCGTAAATCCATCATTTTGCCGTACGCCTCGAAAAATATCTTCCCGCTTGCCGCCAACGCGCCGTCAGAAAGGCAACCGCTCGCTGGCACGCCACTGGTGAGGTGACAGCTTGTTGTTCATGCGCCGCTTACTAGTTGGTAGCTTACCGTCCACGCACCAACAGCTAGTTGCCAATTTACAAAAGGAATGGACCGCACGCGACGGCGCGAGGGCCGCGCGCTGGCGGCGTGGCGTCACACGGTGGGCTGAAAATCGGCTTTCATAGACTTAGGGATTTCAATTTGCAAGTGCCGGATTTTTTGCTGGATATTGCTTCTATTAGTTATTACTATAAACAAAAATGACACCCGAGTTAATTCTGCACAAAAACGAAGGAAGTTTTTTACGAAAAATTTGTATGAAGCCAGTATAAAAAATCTAATTATTTCTTAAAGGAAAATCCTAATATCCTTACAGGTGGTTATAGTACTAATTATTTATGACTTTTTGGCATACTCCACATAAATTTTATCGATGACGTTTTGTTTTTAAAAATCATCAAAATATATTTATTTATTTTACATATGAAACGGTTCCTTTTAGTGTTTAATTTGAGGAACAAACAAGTCTAAATTGGTGATTAAACTTTCCATTCTGAGATTATAAAGTCGCACAGCGCAGCAAAGATTTAGTGTTAGCAGTTCCACAGTTGTGAACAATCTAAATTATAAAGCAAAATTTTAGCCCTTTTATTGCAAGACGTCGATAATTCGTTAACTACCCTCATTAGAGTTTTAAAAGATGACTGTGTTTATGAAAATGTATAATAGTAAAAAACATTTCTTAGAACTCATAGCACAAATAATCAACAAATTAACTTACTTATCAGAAAAAATAAGGTGAATGTAGTCTATAGTTGGCATTGTTGCGCGATATTGCAAATCATTTAATAACCTATTCAGACTTATTAGAAGACTAAATCATTGTAATTACTTAATCACTTGTTTTCAGACTCATTAGAAGCGGTTTTGATATTTTGTATTTTGGTTTTAGGTATGCAAAGTTTTAAAACTCATTTTGTGTTGATAAATAAATATCGATCTCAAACATATTTGTCTAAGTGTGGGTGTACTATAAACGTCTGCCCACTCCTTCGAGGATATAGGGGTGATGCCATTTTATGTTACGTGTTGTTAAAAGTCTTTGTTCCTCAACTTAAACACTAAAAGGAACCGTTTCATATGTAAAAATAAATAAATATATTTTTCACCTCAGCACCTCAAACAAGCAGGTTTTGCTGTCTACAGACAGTGAGCAAAATTCAATTTTGCTGCGAGCGTGAGACATAGTAAGTTTTTTTTTTTTTTTTTCTAAATATCTAGAACATGTCATGGGTCTACTCACAAAATTCGAAAGATTTTAATTTCACTTTGTTCTGTGACTTTTACTTCGATACGAAAAAAGAGAGAGATAGAAACAAGTCGATTCGAAGTTCGATTTTAATTTCGATATCTAGTAGGCCCAAAAAAGAAACAAACAATAAAAGGTTCGGATACACACATTTTAAATGTAATATAATAAGTAATTAAACTTTTTTAGTTTTATATTGTTCGTTTTACAAATATACATGTGGTTTGTTTACATGTGGTTTACGTTTACCATGTTGTATTTTTTACCTTTAGGCAATAATATGGGTTTAAATATGAGATTGCTGTTTAAACGTACTGGCCACTTTAAATTAACTTGCATCATGGTATGAGATTGAAGAGTGAAACTTTTTTCACAAGATTCGATTTGTTACTTTCAATTGTTTTTGCATTCAACTTTTAACAGTAAAGATAACTACAGTACGACACAACTTAGATGTAGCATAAATGTGAAAATTTGCATTCATTAATTTAAATTGTACGAATGTATAAATTGGTTATATATCTTTACAAGTTATTGCGTTTGCGTAAAGATCATTTCCACCTAAAGCAGTAATGAAGATTGGTGATTTTGAAGGCGCATTCAGGTCGGATTGCGGTTTTTACGAATTTTGTCGATGCTACATATAGGTTGTGTCGTACTGTACTTATCGAGTTCCAACGTGGAAATAACGCGGCGGAAACAGCTCGCAATATCAATGTTGTATTTGGAGATGATACGGCTAATTAACGCACCGTGCGTTTTTGGTTTAATCGCTTTCGTAGTGGAAACTTCGATTAGAAGAATGAACCCCGAGGAAGACCAGCCTCTAAGGTAAATAACGATTAATTAGATGCGATGGTAGAAGCAGCTCCATATCAAACTACCAAGGAACTAGCGGCATGGTTTGATGTTAGCATAAGCATATCCAAAATAATGACCAATTTGCATCAATCGGTGAGACAAAAAGCTTGCAAAATAGGTGCCCCATGATTTGACTGATCTGCAGAGAGAACCGCGTGTTGAAGCTTGCCTTACCTACCTAACATACAAAATGCCTTCACTCAGTTTGTTGAGTCGAGGTCCCCAGAGTTCTACCGCAAAGGCATAAATGACCTTCCCATGTGGCAGAAATGTGTAGCCAATGGGGAAAATACTTTGATTAAATAAATATATTTTACCTCAGAAAAAAAATGGTTTCCGTTCTTCAGTACAAGTACAAGTATGTTCTAATATCTAATATGTTCTCGCTGCTGAGGTGAAAAGTTGTATTACACGAGACCAAAGTTATTTGCATCTCGTGTCTTTGAATCCCTCGCTGTGCTCAGGATTATAACCTAGAATCACTCGCTACGCTCGTGATTCAATTATAGAATCCTTCGCTTACTCGGGATTCAAAATCAACACTCGCACCAAAAACAACTTTGCGCTCTTGTTGCACAAAAAACTAATGAAGATTATTTAAAAAAAAAAACGGCGTCGATATAATTTATGTGGAGTATGCCAAAAAATCATAAATAATTAGTACTATAACCACCTTATATTAGGGTTTTCCTTGCCGTTTAAGAGATAATTAGATTTTTCATACTGGCTTCATACAAATTTTTCGTAAAAAAATTATAATTCCTTCGTTTTTGTGCAGAATTAACTCGGGTGCCATTTTTGTTTATAGTAATAACTATTAGAAGCAATATCCAGCAAAAATTCCGGCACTTGCAAATTGAAATCCCTAAGTCTATGAACGCCGATTTTCAGCCCACCGTGCGTCACCGTGCGGACGGCGCCGCCCAAGCAGGGAGCGGGCTACTCGCTTGAAGCGCGCTGTCGGCGCGACGTGTGACGGCTCGCGGGCCACGCATTGCCAGAGAGCTGTCCACCAGTATTCTGTCTGTATAGCCAAAGGAAAGTAGTATTTGATTAGAAGTACTAGCACTTAGTAGAAGTACTTGATGTAAAATCCTAACTTCCATGACACGTTACCTATTTGCCGTGTCGGAGCGGGTATTTTCGGATACTCCTGGCATTATGTGTGGCGATTAACACTTCGTCCACCTGAATGAGGTTATATCATTACGAGAGTGACACATCACTAGGTCTGTGTCACTACGGTTCTTGACAGGCATTAAAATAAATTCTTAGAAAACTTTTCTCGAGGCTTGTGATATTTCTCTAAAGTGATTTATCAACCTATATGTAGAGTGTACATAATTATCGATTCTGCTAATGTTCCTGGCATCACAGTGATTTCGTTTTATTCCGTAAACTTGGGAGCAGCTAACTCAAAACTCAAAACTCAAACTCAAAGCATTTATTTCAATTAAACCATTTACAGGCACTTTTGAATTGTCAAAGAGTCGGTCAGTTAGTCAGAGAGTTGAAGCTAGTTGCCCATTCCAAAACGTAGATCTCTATGGAGAAGAACGGGCAAGAAACTCCAAGGACACTCTTTTAAGTGAGCATGACATACTCTCATCTGCCATGCTATTTCAAGTCAACATACATCATACCATACTATACGGCTCCATGGTACTCACATTTACAATAATTGAAAAAATGCTTCTAAATTATACAAAACTAGTTTGCAAAGAAATTGAGCAATTAATATAATATTATTATTATTATTATAACTCCCGCATAGGAATAATTTTTTTTTATGACTTATACAGGATGGTCCAAATAGTGAACCTAGACACTTATCACAACCCAATCGAGAAACAAATTATAACTCTTGAATAATTAAGACAAAAACCAATTGCTGTGTTACTATCTATACGATTTGGTCTACCTAGTACCTAAGTAGTGCCATGTTTTATTGTTAGGTATCAAATTATCAATTTACCGCCCCTTTGGGTCAAGTACTTATATACCTACACTATACGAGTGATGACAAACGCATTCACCACATTTAACTGACAACATTTGAAACTATTTAAAGTGAGTTTGTGACTCACGCACTTATCTTATCCTGACTCAAACACCTTATCATGAAAGACAAGTTCAGATTGCCTGAGTCATGGTTATCTAGTCTCAGGAAAATGTATTACTGTCATGTTTGAGATGAGTATATGCACACCTGCAGACGTGATCTGCCATGCAATAGACCCACTGTCCCCCCTTGCCGACAAAAAAAGAAACTTTCTTTAAAACCGGCCAAGTGCGTGTCGGACCACGCACAATGAAGGGTTCCGTACTGTGGTTCCGCAGTTGGGATGAATTTATCCCAAGAATAAAGACCATAGACCACAGGTTTTTCTGTAATCTATCAGTATAGAACTATTTTCTGTATTTTAGGCTCAGTAGTTTCGGGGATATTTTATATGGGGGGAGGACTGGTCAATTTTTATCTATTTTCTTAAACATCTTTAAGGGCATTTATTTTCATTTGTCACACGGTGCAGTTTGCAAAACTTTTTTTTTTTAAGTTTCTTATTGCCCCCCACCCAAAAGTGACCCCAAAATTCATTTATTTTTGTTACACATCCGTGTTTGGGTCACAGATATACATATGTGTCGGTACCAAATTTCAACGTAATCGGTCCATTGGATTCGGAGCAAATTGGCTGTGACAGACGGACAGACAGACAGACAGACACATGAGTGATCCTATAAGGGTTCCGTTTTTTCTTTTTGAGGTACCCGTAAAATTACACTAAAATGGGTAATATAAATTAAATAATTTACTGGTGTGACGCGAGGTCGCTACTCACTTGTGAGATCAAGAATTAACAAACCATAAATATCAAATTCTTACATTATATTAATATCATTATTGCAACTTAATTAGGTACCTAAGTAGGTATTTACTTATAGGGTCCTGAGGGGCCCCGAAAGAGGAGTGTAAAAATTTTCGAGCTCGCTTCTCTCGCTCTTACATAAGGGCGTAGCTACAAGCCCGACGTGTGTGACCAAAAATTCGTGGAAGAATACCTTATGAGAATTTATTTTGTTTGTTTATTCAGTCGCTGGTCAATTTTACTCGACAGTCATACGCTCATCTCATCTCATAATAGTCCAGAAATACTGACGAGATCTTCCAATCATCCGCGAACACATTACGGTCAGATATAGCGTCTGTATGAATGGTCAAAAGAAAACCTAACCTTTTCAAGGAGGGGTGATATTTTTTTTGGAGCGCGCTCAGATTATTCTGCATACCGAGGCGTGGGGGCCCAATTTAATTTTGCCGCCTCGAACCTCCGACAGGCTTAGTCCGCCACTGAACACAGGCCTCGTCTATGTGCGACGGACCGTGCCGTAATCCACCACGCAGGCCAGTAGTTACAACATACTGCCTATAATGTTCCCATTGCTGTGGTGGGACTAAGGCCTCTTCTCTTCGAGAGAGAGTGGCCTGTAATCCACCACGTGGTCTCAGCGCAGATTAGTAGATGTCACACGTCTTCGAATTTTTGGTTCTAGGACATGCCGTTTTCCTCAAGATGTTTTCTTTTACCGTTTTGAGAGTTGCGGCTAATATACTTCTAAATAATATCAAATATGTGTATCAGAGATGGCTCCTCAATCCATATGGACGACACTGACAAGTTAATTGTATGATATATGGTTTATACACGTCATGTTATGACAAGTCTTTTAAAAGACTCGTCGAAAACAAGTATCGCAACTTGGCTATGGGTGTGAAATATAGCCAACTTTCTTGTACGAAATAATAGGTACAGCATGTACAACAAGCGACTGCTACCCGTCTACTATACGTCTGCTACACGTGTTGCTACGCATCTGCTACGAGTCTGTTTAGGATCTGCTACGCCTCTGGTACGTGAGTTGTTATACGCGTCGGCTACGCGAGGTGCTAAACTTCTGCTACGAGTTTGCTACTCCTCTGCTACACGTCTGCTACGTGCCTGCTACGCCATAATACGCAACTGCTAAGCCTACGCCGTAGTCGCCAAAACGTTTCTGAAGTGAAGATAGCAAAAAGAAAGCTCCCATATCGAACTTTGGACCTAATGCTTGACCGTCGCACTTGCAACTGTAGGGCGAAATAGGGAATGATGTGCAATTCAACAACCTGATTACCTAGCAGGTTGGAGAAGCAATATTAGGTACAGTTTGATCCAAACTTAATGGCGGCCCGGAATAGCGCTACTCGCTGCGCAGTACTCCACCCCTCACCCTGGTTCATGGGTCACTGGCTCACTTGTTATTGCGCCGCGACTCGCCTCATATTCCGAGCCACCATTGAGTATGAATCGGGGTGTATATTGCCTCTCCAAACTGGGTACCGCCAAAAAAACTACAGCTTAATCAATTGGTAAGACATGAGCTTCGTAATTAAAGTATCGTGTTATATCGATACCGATCACGTCTGAGGAGTTTCGCTAGCTAATTTAATTTGACCCTGTATACAGTAGCATCACACGTCCACGGCTGGCTTACGTAAAGTACGCCTGGGGGCCTAGACAAAATCCCTTGGGGCCTAGACAAAATCCATGCGTTTTCTGCTCACGTTTTTTCTTTCACGCTAAGGAATTGACGTTAGCGTGAAGATAATGGTAGACAAGTTACACAGAGATTGCGATACGCCTATTCCGCAGCGTCACACGAAACACTCTATTGGAATAGTGTGTAGCAGTTGTCAAATTTGAGATTATGGAATGTTTTGTTCGACATTATATTATGTAAATAAAATTCCGGATTTTTCTACATCAATTAGCAATATTGTATTCTTGAAATCATTTAAAATAACATCAAAAATTGTATAAAAAATTTTTTTGTTAGATGATGGTTTGACAATCAACTACTTAATTACTATGGAAACCGCATACTTGGTATTTTTTCTCTGAGGTCCAAACAAAGAGTATCTACATAATATTAAACAGCGCTTGGTGCTTGTGGTTAAATATGATTGTGGTTCTTACATATGTTATTCTTCTATAGATAATCTCGAATTAACTTAATATTAATACTTATTGCATAAATGTAGGGTGTTAGAGTGCCAAAATTCATGTTTACAGACTCCTATTCTTATTGTACAATAATGTTATAATTAATTAATAGTAATTTTAGCCTTGGTGATCTTTCAATGCCACAAGCTGTGCTTCAAGATTTGTAAACTAATTTCCTGAATGACTTTTAAGAAGTTATACGCCGAAGATCACGACGAAGACGCCAAAAGCTTTGTTTATTTGGCCTAAAACGATGAAAATTCCAATTTTATTATTTTATGTTTATATAAATGTAGTCTTGTTTGCCGTCTTGCAATGCTCCTTCATTATTAGCTGCCCGTATTAATCTCAAACTATGTATTTTAATTTTACTGCCAAGTACATAGAAGGCATGCAAATTAGCATGCCACCATGAAATGTGTCTCATATATCTATAAAAATCGGTCAGTTGAGTCCATCGGCGCGCCGCCTATAGCTAAATATATAAACCCGCGAGGCGAGTTGTGGGCACGCGAACGAATTATCGTTGCACTCGTGAGTCTGGTTCTGGACACTAAAAGTGTTAATTTGAAATAAAAACACACAAAAATGACACTATTTACTGTTAGCGTCAGGGTCCGAGCTCCCGCTAATGTAGCGTGTTGCGGAACCGCCGAAATAGCATTTACGTTTGTCAAAAGTGGCACTTGTCTACCATTTTGGTTCATATTTTTGGCGTTTAAACTTCACGCTCACTTCATCGTTCCTTTCCGCATGAGGAAAAATGACTTTGTCTAACCATTTAGCAGCAATCACGTGACATCTCTGAAGCTATTTTCAACTCCATACAATTTGATTTTTCCGTTGGCGTTAACGCTTACAGAAAATAGATTTTGTTTAGGCCTCATCCGTAAGTACCTATTGTCATTAAAAACAAACTGTTTGTAGATAACATAAGGTCCATGCAAAACGACCCATCACCAAAATGTATTAATATGCGGTCATATAACTTTAAGGCATTCACAATAGCGTCAATGGCGTGATATACAGCCTTTAGATCGTGAATGTTAAAAATCCGTTAGTGTGAAATAAAACTCCATAATCCATCGCGCCGACGACCGACGACGGTCCGTGAACGCGCATACATACCACATCCATTTTCCCCAAAACCATTCAAGCTGTCGAGAGACTGAATGATTTACTTACGTGCTTTACTAACTAAAAACTGTAGGTACTTGAGCCACAGTGACCCCGATGGGCTTAAACAAAAAAAAAAACGGGAATAATGAATTTTTAGAGTATTTATCAATTAGGTAACCATTTCCCTATAAATATTCCTCGGTACCATTGGTGACCCTCCCAAAATCTTGGGCTGCGACCGCGCCTGGGTTTGCATGGAGCGGTCGATTTGTTACCTATTTGTTTAGAATTTGTTGGTTGAGTTGCCTCCAATGACAATTCGTTTAAAGGTGTTTCCAAATATTGCGCGGCAAGAGCGCGGCAGCAACACACGGCGTTTGCAGGAAACATTTCTGCCGCGCTTAGTGTGGACTAAACAGACGAATGTTTGCGCGGCAGTACTGCGCGGCATATCCGAGACACGCCGCGCACTTCAGTTGGCATGAAAGTGGTTGCGTGTGTCGTATCTCTGCTTATAATTTCGTCCAAACACAATTACTGACGAATGTTTGCTCGAAATTTTTATACGCGGCAGGTAGAGAAGCGTTCGCGGATGGCAGTCGTCCAATTCCAAACAAAGCGCGACAGGCCGCACGCGGCATCCGCGCACGATCGCCGCTCAATGTTTGGCCACACCTTAACAAATTAACATACAATATGAAGATACTCCTTTTCTTCAACTTCTCTTTAAACCATTTCGTTTTCGGTTTTCTCGTGATTATGTGGCGTAGACAGAGAATGCTATGTGGTGACAAACACACAGCCAGCCGCACAAAGTAAAAGTTCTTCTGCGGAATCAGAACTCATGAAAACGTTTACTTGTATATTAACCCGGAAAAACATGTAATGAAAGCCATTTGGAATAATTGGAGTGATCGTGTGTGGGCTACATATTCGGCGTCCATCCGTTTGGAGCACGCAATGGCGCTATCGTAAAGGTCGCGCTACCCCGCGAAATTAAAATTTCCTTACGTTTTTTGCAATTTGCAGATCAGTATTTATGTTGATCAACATATAATTTGCGACCGTAACATATGTCTGCACACATGTATTTACAGAATTCTGACCATTAAAATCATCAATATAAGCTACCCAGCTACAAAAAATAAGGGTTCTGACCGCCAGTATTCTGCCAAGGAATATGCATAGGTGTAATGCATAATCGTAGTAATGCACATCTTTACAGCACGGTGTCGCTGTAAAGAAGTCACAAGTAACATAATATGTCTAGGGAAATTATGAAATAAGACAAATGATGAATCTACCATGTAATACTTATGTCCAAAATCAACTTTTACCACATAATAGGCACACACTATTTACTATAGGCACATTAATAAAATAACAAATGATAACTACTTTGAAACAGCTGGTTATAAATATTTATTGCCACCTATAGTGCGCATATGCTCTGTTTGCTTCACACAATCGATGCAAGTCCTGTTTTCTTTTAACAACTTTCCCAGTATTATTGGCAGCATCAAGGAGTTCCCACGCAAATTGTTTTGGGAAATGGACTGTTCTTTCCTTTTCGTTTGTAGCTTCTAACAGCCATTTAATTGCCAGGAACAAAGATCTCTTCTCAGTAATGGGACCTGGAACCTGCAAAGCAAATATGACTTCAAATTTATTCATACACAGTTCGAATAAAAGGGTGAAACGTCTAAAGACAATACTTCTGCAAAAAATGTTTACCCATAACTGGTGAGTTTTTTGTTTAATTCATATCATAATTTAGGAAGACCACTCTTGACAGTGGGTGAACCAGTGCTGAGTAAAAGGAGAAATCATGAGACAACCACAAAAGAAGTGCAGCACAATCCGGCCATGCCATCACCATTTTCATAAAACTACCTAGTAAATTTTCATAAACTACCTAATAAATTTTCATAAAACTACCTAATAAATTTTCATAAAACTACCTAATACATTTTCATAAAACTACCTAATAAATTTTCATAAAACTACCTAATAAATTTTCGATACCTAATTATGACATGTCGCTTTGCCCAGCAGAGGGACAATACAAATAAAAAAATTACTTTAATAAATGTGTTTACTTATAGACAATGTTTACCTGATATGTAATACCTCCTCTCTTGATAGGTTGAAGTTGAAGAAGTGGCTTGGAGTTCTCAATAGCTTTGTGCAGGATTTTCTTTGGATCTAGCTCTATTGTAGCCTTCGCCTCAGGTGTTGATGCCAAGTGGTAGCGTTCAATCTGTGACCTCTTGATATTTTCAAATGATTTCTCAACAAGACTACGAGCCAACTGTTTTTTTCCCATTTCCATGACATGGTTGATAAGTTTGCTGAAATAGAGAGACGATATCTATTAGTAAGCATTAATGATATAGAAATAAAGGCTTTGCCAAAACATATCACGGAATGACCGGGGATGTACTTGTACCATGTATTTTGGTTTACGGGTGTACCAGCTGGTGTCTTGGAAACCTCCAAAATGTATAAAAAGTATTGTACATAACATACTTACTTTACCAATGGGTCATGGTAAACAGAACTGGTTTCATATACAGCTGGAGGCCTCACAGGTAAGGCAGCTATCTTACTCAACTCTGAACTTTCTATAAGTTTTGCTTGATCTTCTTTCCTAAAGACTGGATTTTGAAAAAAGTCTGGGAAAGTGGTGGGTCTTGAATATTCTCTGGATTGTAGTATCCCTGAAATTCTACAGTACAAACATGGATTTAAGTGAGTTGGCCAGTAGGTATTAACTATATGACAGGACTCATTTCATTATTGCCAAAGTAGGTACCGGTTAAACATTCAAAGTATAATTACCTACTGTACAGACTCTTGAATTGATTTGGTCCCTATAAACCCAGGGCAAAGGCCTCCCGTACCTATTTTTACTTTTGCGCGTCTAACGCAATTGTGGGTCAGTGGAACCTCTTAGTGGGCCAACGTCTAAAAATTATCATGTCATCAGGAGGACCATTAGATACGTACCTAATTAGAAACACCAATATTATTCAAGTAAAAAAATATGAAAAATTGGTAGGAATTTCAAAGACTGACTTTATCAATTACTTTAAAGTAGCGGCTTGTGGATCATCGATATAGAATTATCGGAAATATAGCAATAATGAATTATCGAGATGTGTGAGATGATAAATAATTTACTTACCTAGGAAGCAAATAAGAAGATGAGTACCACGGCATACATTTATTTAAAATCCGGATATTATTAGCCATGTTTCTTGTCGTATTTAGTCTAAAAATACAAATAATCCAGTCGAGTTCCAAATCATAACCCTACTTTTTTGTTTTTACGATGAAGTTTTTCTATTTGACTTGCTTGACACTGACAGCACAGTAGTTGTCAATCAGGTCAGGGCTGCCAAGGCTAAAAAATATTCACATTCAAGTCGCAATCTGTCAAAAATGTTAGAAATTGATTGTATTTTTGACAGATTGCGAACGAGATGTGAGAACCTTCTTAAAACATTAGGGGGATTGTCTCTGATGACCGATGATAGATTTTATAACCAAATGCGCCCAGGCTTCAGGTGATACCTAACTGTGCGTCTGCACTGGCGAAACATTCGCAACAAAACATGTTGCAATCTCTATTTTCTATCAATGTTCCCTACAATTTTTGACAGTTACTAGAGATTTCAATATTTTTTGTTGTGAATGTTTCGCCAATATAAACGCACATTATGGTTGCCCCCCGAACCATGGCCGTAGACGGGGTGGGGGGGGGGGTTGGTGGTCCAAACCCCCCCCCCCCCTCTTGCATCCTTTTCTGCATCATCCTTCTCAAACTTTTCAGCATAATTAATAATTCTTGGGTCTGCCATAGCTATGGCTATATAAAAATGCTAACTATAAATCAAAATGTAGGTACTCTGTGTATCAGAAGTACACACGGCTACACATCAAGCTATTCATTTTTTAGTTTATATTGTTGACACCTCTAAAAAGTAAAAAAAAACGTGTATTTCCCGTTCCTCCCCACTGGCATCGTCCCACTTGTGGGACGAACGGGAATTTAATAAATTATATAAATTTATTTCCGCTCTTCCCACTGACTGTCTCAGGGGGACGAACGGAAATGATTTATAATTTTATTTTAATTCCCGTTGGTCCCACTGAATAATTTGAGTCTAGTTGTTGTTCAATTTTACATTTATTTATCTTAACTAATACTATAAATGCGAAAGTAAGTTAAAAACAAAAAGTAACCTAACAAAAAAAAACATACAGACGAATTGAGAACCTCCTCCTTTTTGAAGAAGTCGGTTAAAAAGTACTAGGCTTGCATGAATTCAGGATAGTGTTTCAATCATTAGTTTTATCTTACTTATAGGATTTGAATGACAGATAGGTAACTTAACACGTACGGTACGATATTCTATTCACAACACCTTGTGCACAATTTCTGCACAATAACCTAACAAAAAGTACTAGGCTTGCATGTATTCACGAAAGTATTTTAATCATTAGTATTATGCTTCTAATAGGTTTTTTTCGTATTCATAATTCATACTTAAATTACAAGGTTACAGTATGGTATACATATATGTCAAAGGCACAAAAAAATAAAACACAATTAAAATCACAGAAACGACAGTATGTAGGTATCGAAATACACACTTTCATCCAATCATCTTTATGTTAGCTTACTGTTTATTTTTAACTTACTTTCGCATTTATAGTATTAGTTAGGATAAATAAGTGTAAAATTGAACAACAACCAGACTCAAATTATTCAGTGGGACCAACGGGAATTAAAAATAAAATTATTAATCATTCCCGTTCGTCCCACTGCGAAAGTCAGTGGGACGAGCGGGAATAAATTTAATATAATTTATTAAATTCCCGTTCGTCCCACCAGTGGGACGACGCCAGTGGGACGAACAGGATACACGAAAAAAACAACAAAATTTCACCCTTACGGTTCAAGTAGTTTTGAAGGTTTTAATTTTTGAGTTTTTGATAAACATTTTAGTATCAACATATTCCCTACATTATAGCTGTCGAACTAAACCACTTTTAGGCCTGTAGGACCTCTACATGCTCTTCATCGGTAGATATTGCAACTGTATAAGATATCAACCTTTTGCCATGAAGGGTAGGCAGAAAATTGTATTTTCTGCTACCACAAAGCACCATAAACAGCGATCACAGTCCACAATTGCTTGTACACCTGATATAATCTGAATTAATATTTAAAAAAATAGTAATGATAAGTAAATTCTCTCTGTGTAGATTTATTAACGTTATCAAATAAATACTATTAAACCACTTATGATTAGCATTTAGAATATTACATAATCAGCCTATAATGTTCCCACTGCTGGGACATCGGCTCAGGATTTAGAATATTATCATTAAAAAAATCAAAAACGAAACTACGAAAATTACCAAGGTAAAAGAAAGCAATTAGAATAATCCTAAATAATAAAATATAATTCGATTAAAAAAATTACAAATAATACTATTTCTAACGAAAAGGGAAATTAATATACAAAATAAATTTATTTTAATAGTATATTAAAAATCAAATAGGTACTCTGAAATTTTACAATAGGTAAAACTTGAATTATATGTATATCTTTATAATGTTATTGTATATCACGTTTGTGCTTTTTAGATGGTTTGGGGACGGGAGCCTCGGGTTGCTTCTGTTCAGACTCGACTATTCTACTCTGCCTCTTAATTTTGGTCTTTTCTAACACACTAATATCACTTTCAGCATTCTTTGTTTTTGTCAAAACAGATTTTCCATTAACTGCCCGAGTATGATTGTCTGCAGAGTTATTCTTTAGCTGGCTTGCTAATTTAGAATTATTTGTTGAAGCTGAATGTGGAAGCCCATCTCCAATTTGTTTCTGACTGTATGGTTTAGTCTTGTCAAAGTCAACATATGATACACTGATTGCGTGTGCTGCCTTTTTTTCCATTTCTTCATCATCATCCCCATCAGAACCCAACTTAGCACATCTGAAATCAAAATAAATAATAAAACCTTTTTCTAATGACAAATAGGATATAAGAGAGGGATTAAAATGCTATTTAGAATTTTCAGGTCACTGACCCTCACATCCCTAGGTTAATGACCTGGTAGTCTCCCCCACCCACTACTCACACAGTTATAAGTCTTTTTGAGCAGTGTTTCCCAGGGCCCTCAATTACTAATTGATATCATCATGTATTTAAAAATCCCATGAATAAACGCATAACTAAAATTATTTTTTTTCATCCAGTTTTTGCCATATACTTTGGGGTCTTCCTAAATAGACATATAAACATGTTTCTAAAGATACCTCTCATCCAGCTCTCCTCTAATATATGGCAGGGCTCCATAGAGATCTAACACAACTATACTGAATGTGACCTCTTGTCCTTCCTGGATATTTGAGCCAACCCACATATTTCCTGGCTCTTCTGTTGGTCTTGGAATAACAACATTAAACACCCTGAAATATACAAATTGCATAATATTTTAGTAAACCCATAATAATGTATTTGTTTACCTGTGATTGCACAACATTGGATATGAGCGGGAAATACAAGTAAATTAGTACTTACAACAATAAATTGCAACTAAATTGATTTTATAATATCACAAGTTTATTACTTATATACATTCAAGATTTATTTATGATAGTGTAATTGTTTTTTTTTATGATTATAAATTTTGTCACTCTAACCTGTGCACGAGTATGCCTAAATGTGTAGTACTTTTTTTATTAACAATTCCTGTTAATGTAGCTCCCACAAAAGGACGAAAAATGAAATAGTCTGCTTGAACTTGAAAGTGTATATCTGCATTATCATTTCTGATGGTTCCAACATTCTGCAGGATTCTTAGGTTTTTGTAACTTAAAAGAATTCCATTGAACCTGTAAGATTGCATTAATTTCTATATTGGGCATAAGATTATACACATTGATTATGTTTATTGGGTTTTGCTATAATTATTATAATGCAAGACATAGATCTCACATCTCAGCAGTGGACTGTGATAGTGCTATTATAGGCTGAGTTGATTAACATAGATTTACAATATGACTGAGTAAACAAAATGACTTACTCTTTATCAAACTTTCCTATTTTGTAGTCCAATAAGTTTTTAATAGATTCCTTAAGGTTTCCAAGACACCAGGGTTGTAGAGCTAGGTTCTGTGTTACTTTTTTTTCAATAATACACGAATTCTTATCATTAGCTAATTTTTTTAATTCTTTGATATCAAATTTTATAATTGTTGACATTTTATCACCGCATACATAAATTTTACCTCAATTCAATAATAAAGCACCAAATAACCAAAGTAATTAATTTTAGAAATAAGTTATTTTTGACACCACCTTTTACACAACAAAATTTATTTGTTTTTTTTAGCAAAACAACCATAAATAACATGCGGGCCATAGACGTTCAAGTAATTCATACTTATGTACTCTGTGAATTTGATCCAACAGGCTGGTTCAAACACTGTTGTGGCATGAATGTCTGTGGGATTTGATCAAAAATAAGTTATCAACAAGAAATATAAATTTAATGTTCGTACTTATTTCTTTTTGATCGAGCTGTTTAATCAAATAATTTGAGCGTGTGTGTTGCGTGCACTCAGTTTCTGGGTTACTGGCGGTTGTATCTTGCTTTGTATATAGTGTATTTTAAGGACTGCCTAACGACAGAAGCTTTAATTCCTCATTCATTCGCAAATAATTATACCAGTATATATTATGAGCTTTCAAATTTTAACAAGTTTACATATTCGCGAATATTCGTCTCTTTTCATGAGCCACTTTTTTACACCATACAGTACGATTTTTTGTATTTTTCTGGGCCTTCAAAGCAAACACTAAAGCGACTATGGGTAAGGCGCACAGACCACTATATAATACTGGTATTATTGTTATGAAACACAACTATAGAGCACTGTATAGGTAATACTGAACACAACTGTTGCCCGCTTCGATGCAGAACTGACGCCGCGCCGCTTCAAGCCTGCATGGAGTCGCTTGAAAGATCATGCCAATTTGATAATATTTTGAAACAATATATAATAAATAAGTACTATTCAGTATCGACCCTGAAAATTCAAATTGTTAAATACTCTCTAGGACTCCATGAGACAGGCTCGACCTAGTATGGAGTCCGCAAGTTAAAATATTAAAATTATGTTTCCTATAAGACATTAATTTTAGTTTAGGTACTTGTAATCGTAATAAGGAAATGTAAACAATTCTTTATTTGGTCAATAAACGATTTTATAATTTTTTATTATTATTATAAAAACGGATTGTTTGATCAAATTACTTGAACGTTTATGGCCCGCAGTAGACAACCACAGAGAAAAGCACAAATTATTAGTACAGGCAGAGGCACAGAACATAATAAACCTAGGTCTTTTCACATCTCAGACCATTAAGGGAGATGCGCTAGGGTAGCCCGCGAAATTCAAATTTTCTTACCTGATACAGACCTGCAAATTGCAAAAAACGTGAGAAAATTTGAATTTTGCGGGCTACCCTAGCGCATCCACCTTAATAAAAAAGGTATAAAAAAACAGCTTACACCCCTAATGAAGCCGTACCACAGACTATAGAAGTACAAGGCACTCATTGAGCTAAACACACTGGACTGGAGCAGCAAAAAAAAAAGCTGGTCTGTGACTGACTGTGCTAAGCAGCTGTCAAACGTATGTTGTCGATTGGTACGATGCTTACATTCGACAATATATTTACATGGCATATTATGAAAACGTGACCAATTTTTCGTAATATAAACCTTCAAATGGAGAATTTGGAAGCTGTAATTTGCACCAAAGAATAGTGAAATCATAATATTAAACACTTTCGTACCAGATAAAAATGTCGAAGAATGGCGAAGTGTCATCAAATCAAGGTAATAATCAGGGAAATTTATACGTTGAAATGAACGCATTTTACTGTTATAAGTGTTAATACTCATAGTAATTTATTTATTAACATGTTATAATCTTTTAGGCCCAAGTAGACCGACAATGCCAAAGCCTGAATTGAATTTATTTGGTTTGGAGAAGCGCAAAGGTTTAAACCTGCAGATAGCTGGAGGTCCATCAGGTGATGGGGCAGCATTTATGCCGTTTCCTGCCAATCCTCCTCCAGTGCAGAGACCCCGAGTCCCGTCACGTGCTATAAGAGATGTATTGCCTGAAAACGCAAGGTAAGATAGTTTATTGATTGTCCATTATCTAATAATGGTTTTAAATCCTTCCTTTGTTTATTTTTTGTGCAAATGCATTTATTGTAAAACACAACAAGTCTGTAAAAAAATCTTATCGTATTTTATGGTTTTATGCTGATATTGTAAATTTTAATTATTCAGTATCAATACTCAATATTTCAGAGACAGATGTAGAATATATCCGTCCATGCAATCATCAGGGAAATTGCAATTTTCTGCAACAGAAGTGTATGACTTCACATCTGATGACCTGCAGGATCTTGGTGAAATAGGGAGAGGTGCATTTGGAGCTGTAAACAAAATGGTCCACAGAAAGTAAGACTATTTTATTATTTATAGAAAACATCATCATCAGCATAACATTAAGAAATGTCATGAAAGCCCTTCTACATTTTGTAGTTAAACATACATTATGAAGATACCAAAGTAGCAATACCAAAGCTGATTATCAATTTAATCAATGCAGACTTTCAACCACAACATATTAATTTTGTTTTATTTCAATATTATGCATCATTGATTCCATATTACTAATTCAAAAGAATGTCAAGACATGGATTTCAAATATTATAAACATAATATACACTTTAATTTACTGTTTGTAGGAAATTATGTGGCAAATAAATCAATTAAATGAAATGGCAAGTAAATTAATTGTGCCCAAGTCAGTCTCATGCGGGACAAAGACTCAAAAAAAGTTGCACAACAGATGTTAAATTACACTTATCCTATGGATTTTCTGTAGTTTTTCTGGTTCATAAATATTGCAGAACAAACCGTGTTATGGCTGTGAAGCGTATCCGCTCCACTGTAGATGAGAAAGAACAAAAACAACTGTTGATGGACCTGGAGGTTGTCATGAAGAGCAATGATTGTGTTTATATTGTGCAGTTCTATGGAGCACTTTTTAAAGAGGTAATATTATTTGTCTATAAAACAGAGGCTAAACATTACAAAGTGTTTATTTTACATAAGTAGTAAAACACAATATTTTTCTTAAATCTGAAAGAAGTATTTATTTATACCAAAATTACTGTCTTATAGATGAACACAATCATAGTAAATACTATGATTGAATCTTAGTAAATACTATGATTGTGTATACAATGGGCTATGTTGTGTATTTTTTTTTGTTTAGTGCTCTCTACACCATTATGTACAACGTTTGTGTTAAAATAAAAAAGGGTTTAAGAACTTTATCCAAATGAAATTGATTTAATTGTTGTTTATGATACATTTCAGGGTGACTGCTGGATTTGTATGGAGTTAATGGATACTTCATTAGACAAATATTATAAGTTTATATGTGAACGGATGCAAACACGAATACCTGAAACCATTTTAGCTAAAATAACTCTTGCAACCGTTAAAGCTTTAAATTATTTAAAAGAAAAATTAAAAATAATACACAGGTGAGGTTTCAGATTTCACTGTTCAATTACCTATTTTCTTTATCTGTTAACAAAGATTTAACAAAATTATATTTAATTTCAGAGATGTGAAGCCATCTAATATTTTATTGGACCGAAGGGGAAACATAAAACTATGTGATTTTGGTATATCTGGGAAACTAGTGGACTCAATAGCACGCACGCGTGATGCTGGATGCAGACCATACATGGCAGTAAGTTCTCTACATAAATGTATTTTCATTCCAATTCTTGAGTGCTTATTTATGAATAGCTCCTGAAGATGGGGGGGTTCATGGACGGCTCGGGTCTCAATTCCGTATGCAGCATGTCCCCAGAACTCCCGAGAGACAATGGGTCACCTTCCATACTGCGCTGCATGTCACCTGTGCACTTATGATCGTATGACTTAGTGAGCAGACTTTGCATAGCTGGACGTTCTTAACTATTAATATGTGGCCGCCCTAGGCCAGGGCCTATAGGCAAATCCGCCACTGGATATAGACATCGCATTGGGGCAACTAACAACGATTTTTGTTGCATGCAATACGCCAAAGCTACGTGCCGGCGACTATAGTCATGTCTTCTTCATCATCTTTCGTCATCTTTATATATAATCCTGTCTTTGAAGTAATTGCTTCAAAGCCTATATTTTCGCGGACAAAACGTACCATCAAAGATTGTCTGACTGTAGTTATTGCAAACCTTGCAGCTTCTGTTAATTTATAATTAAATGAAACCCTCAAAAATGCGTCACTAAGGCCTTGTCGCAGCTTGCACAGAAAGCACAGTCTTTCTTGTTTACGTAGCGAAATCCACCATGTACTGGAATATGTTCACGGTGATTAATAAAATCAACAACAACGCAACGCAGTGTTAGCTAACTACTATCGTGACATAAATGTTCGAGAGATAAAATATAGTAATCAACAGCCTATATGCGGGTATCCTAATAGAAAGCGGTTATCACGTCAATACGTGATCGTCGCGATCGTTCTTCGTATGAACACCAACGACCGCGACGATAGCCGCTGGTCAAACACCTAGTGCATCGACAACCTTAAATATACATGTCGGCAGATCACTCACATTTTTGTGCAATACACGCTAGTAATTGTAATAAAACATTTGCCTGCCTTGCAATACAGCCGGAGCGCATAGATCCTGGACGAGCTCGTGGCTACGACGTGCGGTCGGACGTGTGGTCGCTCGGCATCACGCTCATGGAGGTCGCCACCGGCGCCTTCCCCTACCCGCGCTGGGGCTCGGTGTTTGAGCAGTTGCAACAGGTCGTACAGGGTGACCCGCCGCGACTCACTAATACCAACAATGCATTCTCCAATAACTTTGTAAACTTCGTCAATACTTGGTAAGTCATTCAGATTTTATGTGAACTGCATAATATGTCGTACCACTTGTAAACCTTACAATAATATTATCTTTTATTTACAGCCTCATTAAAGAAGAAAATCAGCGACCTAAATATAACAGGTTATTGGAACACCCATTTATCAAAGGTATTGACCAGAATCGGGCTGAAGTTGCTGAACATGTTTCTGAAATTTTAGAAGCCATGGAGCGCAATGGCGTTAGTCCTTTCACAACAGACCAACCTGCACAAGCTTGGGTTGATTAAATACCTAAAATGATTGTGTGGGATATTTGCTTACTATAAAATTAATAACACCAATACACACTTGCAATATTTTACCATAAATTTTTATAAATCCAAATTCTGCTCAAAGAATATCTCAAATTCTTTGTTAAGAAGATACTAAATTGATGCAAACCCCGACTTTGGTTATGGGTTTGTCAGCAGTACCTAACAAGAAAGTGTTCAAAAATATCTTGATTTTGCTAATCAAGATATTTTTGAACACTTTCTTTATTGATTGTTGATTAGTTTTACTAACGAAATCTGTACAAGTTATAAGATTGTTATTTCACCTTAATATAGTATCTTTTTAACAATAAGCTTTGAAATTTTAGCAAAATATTAGTCACTTTCAGGTAAACTTGCACTTCAAGTTCGTTGTGTTTAAACTCTTGTTTAATAAACACATGACACTCAACTGAAGGTTAAATATCAAGTTCAGGAGTCAAGACTGAATGTGACTAATATGATAGGCACCAAAACAGTTACTGTGTAGTATGTTAGGGCAACTAGGAAAATTGTTAATTGCCAGTGATTTGTCATAAATAAAATGTGATTGTGTTTTAGAAGTGTAACATAACTATTATACCTATATTAACTTTGCAAAATTTATATAATATCTATAATATAAATACTGCCATGAATGCAGAATCTGTAGAAAATCTTGAGGTGCCTAAATGTGGGGTAACAACGATGTTTCTGTTATTAAACCAAGAACGGCTTCAGAAACGCCTGAATTACTTAACTCACTAGCATGGGCGACAGTGGAAATCTCAAGACATAGGCCTACTGGTTTTAACATTTATGGTAGTACATTTTTTATTTCACCTATACCACAGAATATAATGCAGAAGGCGCACTCCGCATTTTAGGTTTGAAACTACAAGTACCCGGCGGACTCGTCTTGCCTAGGAATAGTCTTGCAAATAGTCTATTCAGTGAGCGTAACCTAGTCAGGTGATTATAAGAGTTACGCCTTAAAAGGCAACTTCCAGGTGAATATAACTGTAGGTAATTAGCGCTGTGCGACCTGAATATTGCACTTTATAGTGTCGTAGCAAGATTCGCTTTTTATTTAAATAGTTTTGCGGAGTGAACCATCTATATTAATCTGTGACTAAACATTCTATAATGTACAATACGTAGGTACACACTCGCTAAAATGTAAGGGCACATAACATACAGACAGCCGATATTTTTTTTAAATGTGTGATAACTTTTTTTGCAATAATGAATTTGCATGCAGGTGCGATTAATTTTGCAAGCAGTAAGTGTAGAGTTATATAAGTCAGACTAAAATATTTAAAAATACAATGCGCGATGTTGGTGGTGACAATAATTTCTCAAAATAATTTTACAGTTACTTAATCTAGATTTTAACGCAATGCTGATGGTAGGTAGATCTAAAGCTTGCTCTAAATTCAAGATGATAGATAAGTCATATTTTATTTTATTTTTAAACAAGTTTACTGCATTATTATAATTTATATCTACTTATTGCCACTAACACTGCTGCTTCTGCATTTAGGAGTTTTATTTAATTTAATGAAACGGCATTGAGTTTCGAATGTAAATTCAAATGCAAAAGTATGTATACAGCTCATGATATGAAAACCGGTCAAATAATAATGTTCATATTAATTATAAAACATTGTAGGTACTCTTTAATAGTGTTGTTTAGGTTTCAATCATCATAAGTGTTAACTCTTGTAATCAATTCTTTTTTACAATTTATGTCTCTTCATATTGCGATGATTTTATTAACTACTTCTTGCGAATTCTATTTTGAATCTTATAAAACGTGTATACTTCTTACCTACCGACCTATCTAATATTGAAATCCTTGCAATAGGAAAGAGGTAAGGTAGTTGGAAAATGACGAATAGGCAGTAAAGAGGAGAACCTTGAAACTCTTACATTGTTAATGTTGCAGGCGTTAAGACTAGTTTTTGCAAAGGGCGGAAATATATTTACCTCTCAATATGCGGGAATAGCTGTTGTTAAGCACTTCCTTAGTCTTATAGCATATACTTACATTGCTTTTTATTTTATTTATGGCATTGGTGTAGAGAAATAATTTCAATTTTATTGTCTATATGACGTATTTATTATTATCAGTGAAACTGGCAAAGTGCGTGTCAGACCACGCACAATGAAGGGTTCCGTAGTTGGGATGAAGTTATCCCAAACACAAACTTAACACTGTAGTTGAAAAACATGTTCTCCCATACGGAAGGTTGTGAAACACATTGGTGAACAATTTTTTGCAACTGCAGAAGTAAGTCGGCAACTGCAGAAGTTACTCGTTAACTTGTAGAGCCTACTTAGCTATGATAGTTTTCCTTTTAATTTCGTCATATACATATACTACTGCCGTGATTTTTTTCAAATATCCAGAACCAACCATTTAGCTGGCAGGGAAGGGGGGGGACACCTGACCGGGGCTCTCAACGACACCCCACACCATAGGATAGACGAGAAAAAAAAACATCCCCACTTTCCGAGTAGGGGAGGTACCCTAAAAAATGTTTTTCACGATTTTATTTTACCACTGTCGTATTAATATGTATATCCATGCCAAATTACAGCTTTCTAGTATTAACAGTCTCTGAGCAAAATCGATAGACAGACAGACGGACATGGCGGAACTACATATTTATCCCTCATTATCCTTCATCCTTGTTGACTACGGTACCCTAAAAAATCAACCAATTTTCTTTGTAGCAAAACTATGGAATGTTTAATAACTCGCATTTTCTTAAATTACCAGTATTTTTAGCTCAAAGGCTAAAAATACTAATAATAAGTTTTTTTTTTTGCAACATTTTCAAATATAAATTACACTGCTGCATTGCTGTAACATTGTACCGTCGACCGCACGTCAATGGTATATTTTGACTGAGACCGCTGTTCCGCGCCTTAGGAATGCGCGGCGAAGCCGGGGGCAGCGTTGACGAATGAGCGGCGGTCGTGAGTTCCTGAAGCTGCGCATTGCGAGCGTTGACGATTGAGCGGTCTGCACTGCCCGTCTCGCCGCGAACATACCTAATCCGCGAAACAGCGGTCTCGGTCAAACTATAACACTTTAACTTTGAGCTGGCCTAGCATAGTACGGAGTTTCAATAGAATTCAACTACAAGGTCAGTTTGTACTGGTCTTGTTACCACAGACGTACGGTTGACTGTACATTTCTATCAGCAGATTTCCTTTGGTTGGCGTAGTAAGATGTTTGGGTTAGGAAATCGATCATGAAATATACATATATCCGTACTCCATTTGAAATAAGATTAGACATTTAAATTAAATATTTATAGTCCGTTCAACCGATTTTGACTTCTATACCGTAGGTATAAGGATGGCATTAAAAGCAAAAAATTGGTTACAATACCAATTGTTTACTGCAGCTGCCGTTTTGCATGCTGCCAACACAATAGAAGTCAAAATCTTATGAACGGACTGTAAAAAAGGTTTATTCAAATGTCTAATCTTATATCAAATGGAGTACAGGTGATTTTATAAATTTGTATATACCAACTAAATATTTATCTATGGATTTTATCATTGTATGTAATTGTTAAACATGGTTGGGTACATATTGCCTACAGGTTTGATAATATTTATTTTGATTGATCATAAGTTGTTGCTTCTCTGCTTAATAATAATTTATGTTCAAATGAGCTTGTGGATTGCTTCATTACTGGAGTTGAAATCATAATTTGAAATACGGCAACTTTGACTGCAAATAATCAATGGCATGTGTTATTTTATTTTAGATTTATTTATGTTAAGCTATCAAGTCTACACTGAATTTAAAAAATACTGCTGAAGTATTTATTCACTATCTTAGATACACATGGACATGGATGAGAATTGTTTGAAAAATTAAATAAAAAAGTCACTTGCAATTGTTTTAACAGTGTATTTAATCTAAATTCACCTATTTATAAGATTTGGTTCTCAATACTACTGTATGTTTAAGAAGTAGATTGGTAACATTATGAATTTGTTGTTTCTTTTCACTCTCCCAACCTTACCATATAATTATTTTTAGTTAAGTATCACAATTATTCTAACACTGCGCCTATTCTTTGAGCATTTAAAACATTACCAAACTTTACGAACAATTTGTACTTTGTTCCATCTGCCAGTAATGGTGTCAGATAAATAGCATCTGTGGCTTTTGGGGCCATATCAAGTAGTGGAAACCAATCTTCAACTTTCACTATTCTATCTTTTCTATTTCCCCAAAAATCTACTGAAGATATCTTTACTTTCTTATCATCTACTCTTAAGTATAAATATCCAATAATGTTCCTGAATGGTAAACTAGCCAGTGATAGAACTGCTGTGCCAGTGATACCTGTAACAGATGGAAACAATGTTAAAGAAATGGAACACCTTATAATAAATAACGATTATTATTTATCCAAAGTTATACATAGACACAGGTTGAGCACAGTGGTAGATATACTACAATGATACAGACATAGTTGTTTGTACAAAAGGTAAAATAAACCCTGTCTTTTAAACTAGGAGGCCTATATCTTAAGAAATAAATTTATCGCGTTTTAGTGGGTCAGTTTGTAATTTATCTAAGTTACAAAAGCCTAATGTCAACTGCTCATCACCTTTTACAAAATATTGTTTTTCCCGATGCAGGGACGTTAATCATTGAGGAGTTCTCCTGTTACTTCACCATATGCATTGTGGCAAGCATTAATTGCTTGAACCGTATTAAAATAATCGTATCGCAACGCGTGAAATACTTATTATTGAGTAGTTTCGGTGGCCATGGTCTTGATCATCAGTTCCACTTCACCAAATGGTTCAAGGGCAAATGCACGAGTTACTATAAAAAATATCCAAATC
Source organism: Lithophane ornitopus (assembly GCA_948473465.1). NCBI lineage: Eukaryota > Metazoa > Arthropoda > Insecta > Lepidoptera > Noctuidae > Lithophane > Lithophane ornitopus. The sequence goes on along the minus strand of OX419622.1, from coordinate 9,298,476 downwards.
GCTATAGGTGCGCCTATAAGAGTTCCCTTGATTTCTCCAGGATCCCATTATCAGATCCTGACTGGATAACAATGGGACCATCTCGAAAGTATACCCTTTCAAACAAAAAAGTTTATAAACTCCTCCTTTTAAGTCGGTTAAAAATACTGTCATGTGGCTTCCAAATCATATAGTTGGTTGCTAAGTTGAACCAAATAATTATGTTGGATTTTAAAATTTTATTATGAGTAGTCCAAACATTTTTTTTTATAGTAATGTCAAAGGAAATATCGAAATTTAAAAAAGGAAGGTAGATATACAATGTGTAACGTTAAATGCGCAAAACCTCAGACACCCCAACTGATTTTTAATTCAATTGACCTATTTCAGAGTGAAAAAAAAACATTTAAAAATTATAAAGGTTTATGTGCTGTTTTAGTTCTATTGGCAATTCTGATCGTTTCTTGCGTCTCTGCGACGATGCTCTATCGTCACCGGGCCGCTGCGCGTGCGCCGCGCTGACAGGTTTGCGCATGTGATGGCTTGACCTATTAATAAATAGACACGGCAACATTAATATAAAAAAGTGGTCCAATTGATTCTGCTTGTTATTCTGATCTCATCAAACAATTTTCAGGTTTTGCGCATTTAACATTACACATTGTATAAATTACTTTGTTGCGCACACATGCCGATAATTACTTTTCAGAAGTCACTGGTGTAACATTCACTGCTGAAAATGATGGTTATTTATCGAAATGATATTAAGCTAGAACTATCAATATTTTTTGTATCTCTAGATATTAATTTATTGGAAGCTTCTATTAATTTAATAATACCTATTAATAACTTACTTTAATATTGAAATATATTGAATTAAGTGTTAGTAATTGTTAATAACTGATTGATATAAGAACCTGATAAATTAGTTATTTATAGGAGATATTATAGTGCATAAGTGTGGACACACACTATTGCAATCTGTCTTCTAGCTGGGATGGTAATCTGATACATCCGCGGAGAGATCTGGATTTAGATGCCCTTTGAGGTTCGGAGGCCAGGGGAGTAACAGCACCAGCTTTCTAACTCCAGGCTTCTACCTCATACTAAGACGACTATCTCTACTAGCTCGGCCCACTGACCAAGAAATTCCTTTCGGTAAACCTTAGTGGCACTACTGCTCAATGTCGGAAATCAACTAATGATTATACAGGTGGCTCACCTAGGTATGCTGCTGTATAAAAAGCACCTTGTGGTAGAACATTGAATATTTCCATTAGAGCACAACCAGGCACGGCTAATGATGTTCCTGTCAAGTGGTATACTTTAAGTCTATTAAATGCTGCAATATATTTAACGAAAGGAAATGAAAATACAGTTTCATAAATACTAGAACACGGTTCAGGTTTGCTTTGTATTACATTTTCCCTTGCAGTTGAACAACATCTTCCATTGCTGATATTTAAATAATTTTTGCAGCCTAATATTAACTTCAACATTATAAATATAAAATGACTGCGTATTCAAATAAATAAATAATGGTTTGCTACACTATGCGAAAGAAAATCGTGTTTGATGTGACTTCACTTTGATTGACTAATTTCAAAGAGCAATTTGACATTTTGTTAACACATTCTGTGAGTTTGATTGAAGTTTGAGTTTGTTTGACAGTTGAATATTACATTTTGACATTGGGTGGGTGCCGTGGAGAAAAAATATCGATATTTTAGGGTGAGATTGAGAGATGGGTGTGAGAGTAACAAAATCGTTAGAGAGTTAACCTATTTCATCCTGCGCGTCGCCTCCTCTAGCTAGTGCACAGACTGTTATGCTAGGTACATACGTAGTAACACTAGTAACTATAGTCGCCGGCGATTTCAAAATCTCACGTCCACACGCACAGCAGATTTGTCGTAGCGATTTCAAAAATCTAAATCTGTGTGTGGACGACAGATTTTGGAGTCGCTGCGTGTGTATAGCATTAGTAAGCAGATGCTGGGCTTCTTTTCTGTTGGCACTTGGCAGTATTCACAACAGAATGTCAAAGTCAAATCAAATGTCAAAATTGTCAAATGTCAAGTCAAGTGGAACGGCCGAGCGTGGTGCTGGTTGAGGTTTCGTTTTCGTTTATTTTTATCGCAAAAATAACTCGTATTTTGCCAGCTGCCAGGTCTGATAATTAAAGATAAGAACTAAAAGATTCACATAAGGCTATACCTATAACTTAAGTATTCATAGAATACAAGCGATAGGTTAAGTACTGCATTGTCGGAATAATAAGCGTTAAAATGACAAGTTTATTGAAAGAAATGTGAGTATCAGTAATTATGTATAATTTCTATTAAAACTAGTCTGAATAATTGAGTAGTTCCCGACTATTTTACGATACGATTTTACGAGTCACATGTTTGTATTTATGATAGGTACATTGGTGAAGAATAGAACTACAAAATACTTTCACAGTGTTTATTAAAATGTAGGCACTACTTAGTCTGTCATTTAAATACACATGTGGGTTGCGTCCGTACAGCGTCTATGTGCTACTCCTATTGGCTGTCCAATCAGGGCCCAAACAAATTGTTGATAAAGATTATTGTCATAGTAGTTACCAAATTTTTGTTTGGAATATAATTTTATACTAAGTACATTATTTTCACAATACGTTAATTAATCGTTATCATCACAATGTAATTTTAAACAGATTAACATTCTTTAAAAAATCATTTACAGAATTAAATAGTTTTTCTAGCAGCCATACAAGCTTTCAAATTAAGTATTCTTGACTTTTCAGTAACTTGTTAAATACTTACCTACATTTAATAAGCATTTCATTCATAAATTTATTCTGGAACTGATTTTGTTTAAGGGATTAAAATTCAAATTTTCTTAAGATTTTTGCAATTTGCAGGTCAGTATCAGGTTGTATGTTGATCTAAATATGATTTGCGGCCGTAAAAAATATGGATTTACATGCACTTACATGAACACACAATGCACTTACATGAACTTACAGGTTTGTGTTGCTGATTCTAATGATTATAATTCTGTAAATCCATATTTGTTATGGCCGCAAATCATATTTAGATCAACATACAACTTGATACTGACTTGCAAATTGCAAAAAACGTAAAAGCTGTTGTACTACATTACATCAACAGTTACATATGTCTACTGAAAAAAGAAATGTTAACCAATTATGAAGTAAAGAACTCAAAAGATAAAATACTTACATTCAAAATTGTTTTGTTTTTTTTCCTGTATTATCATTTATCATCCAATAAAGCAATGTTGAAACTTTTTTCAAATTATTTCCTTGGTTTTACTTTAGCATATTATTTTAAAATATTTTCTTTTAAATATGTACTATTTTAATACTCCTTTGCATTAATTTCAGATATGATAAAACTGCTGAATATACTGCATTTTACACTGGCGGGGATGTTCAGTGGACAACAGATGGAGTACATCTCTTGTGCCACTGTGAAGATGTCATCAAAGTGGTCGATGTGAACACATTCTCTACAAGTTACATTATTGGACAGACTGAAGAAGATGCAGAACCAGATCAAATTTATACTTTTCAAATGTCACATAATAATAAAATGGTGGTTACTGCACACAAAAGTGGATTGATGAAATTGTGGGACCAAGAAACTGGCACACAACAGAAGATTTGGAGATCTGGCCATAAAGGACCTGTTGCCAAATTAGCATTTGAATACACCGACGAAAATATAGCCTCTGGAGGGTCTGATGGCAACATCAGGTTATGGGATTTAGCACATAACACATGTACAAGTAGTCTCAGAGGTGCAATGGGTGTCTTCTCTGTTTTGAAGTATCATCCAGATTCCAATAAACAGTTGATATTTGGAGCAGCTGATGATACAAAAATAAGATCATGGAACTCCAAAACTGGCAAAGAACATTTAATCTATTCAGGACATTTCAGCAAAATCACTTCACTACAATTTACTCCTGATGGTGAATATATGGTCAGTTCTGGTAGGGACCGTGTGTTAATCTTGTGGAGCTTAAATGAGAGTAAGGCCCTTCGAGTAGTTCCTGTATATGAAAGCATAGAATCCACAATTTTATTACCAGCAACATTTAGAATACCAAATTTTAAGAAGAAACTAGAAACAGAAGGAATATATGTTGCTTGTGCTGGTGAGAAAGGTGTTGTCAAAGTGTGGAATGTATTGATGAGCAGGCTCATGTATGAGCAGGATACCAGTCTTGTGTCGCCGGCATCTGAGGAGGGTGGCTTAGCTGTAACACATTTGATTTTTAATGAATTAAGGAATGTTTTATCTGTTGTCACAGCAGACCACAACATTATCATACATGATCTAGAAACTTTTGATTGCAAGAAGCAGTTAATTGGTTTTACAGATGAAGTTCTAGATATTATATTTGTGGGAAAAGAAGAAAAGCACTTGGTGGTAGCTACAAATAGCCCAGATTTAAAATACTATGAAATTGATAGTATGAATTGCCAGATCATTAAGGGACATACTGATATAGTTTTAGCTTTAGCTTGCTTCCCAACAAGACCAGATATGTTTGTATCTTCAGGCAAAGATAACTCTGTTAGAATTTGGCTACAAAACACTGATCATACAATATCCTGTGTTGGGGTTGGAGCTAGACACACAGCATCTGTTGGGTCAGTGTTTACTTCTCAGACATCAAACGATTTCTTTGCTTCTGTAAGTCAAGACAGCTGCTTAAAAGTCTGGAGTGTTCCTAAGGAACTCACAACAACTGATCAAAAGGTCAAATCTACTTACACTGAATTAGCCCACCAGATGGATATAAACTGTGTATCTGTTTCACCTAATGATAAAATGATTGCTACTGGCTCTCAGGATAAAACTGCCAAACTGTGGTCGGAGGAGTTGACATTATTAGGCATACTAAAAGGACATAGAAGAGGTGTGTGGTGTGTGAGATTTTCACCTGTGGATCAAGTTGTATTGACATCTTCAGCAGACAGTACAATAAAGTTATGGTCTATAGCTGACTTAAGCTGCTTAAAGACCTTTGAAGGCCATGAGAGCTCAGTTCTGAAAATTGAATTTGTGAGCAGAGGCCAACAAATACTATCAAGTGGAGCAGATGGACTGCTCAAACTATGGAATATAAAAACATCTGAGAGCAAAATGTCTTTAGATAATCATGAGGGCAAAGTGTGGTCTTTAGCTGTCAATAAGAACGAATCTGTGGTATTCACTGGTGGCTCAGATTCAAAGTTAGTAAAACTGAAAGATGTTACCACAGAAAGAAGGGAACAGTTAGCAAAAGAAAGAGAAGAAATGATACTACAAGAACAAGAATTGATGAATTTATTGCACGATAAGCAACTGATTAAAGCTCTGAAATTAGCATTGCGCATGCAAAGACCAATGCATGTTTTAAAAATAGTTAATGAGGTTCTGGCTGGTGGCAATGAAAAACTTTATGAAACACTCAAAGAAATCAACCACACTCAAAAAGAGACTCTGTTGAAGTTTGCTGCAGAGTGGAATACAAACAACAAGAATTGTCATGCAGCACAACTCGTATTTAACATATTAGCGCCGGAAATTATTGCTGGAAACTTAAAAGTACCTGCTTTAGCAAGTTTTATTGAAGGTGCATTGCCTTATACAGAAAGACATTTTGAAAGACTAACTAACCTTTTACAGGATCTTAACTTTATAACATACACAGTAAATTGCATGCAACCTCATGCTGTTAACAATGTTTAAATGAGTAATAAAGGTTCCATGTTCCAAATTCTAACATTTGTTTAAAAATGTTTAATTTGCCTTAGGTGTACTTGCATTATACACCGTTGACCGTATTTATCTGGTTTAGAGTAATAGCCAATGACGCATGTAAATATTTCTCCTCAAACAAAACTTGCGAAATGTTAATTTGCTTGTTCTATATGTAAAAGCTCAGATATTAGAGCGCGTCAGCGCCCGCGCAACCTTTTTTCGCGGAGAGCAAGTTCAACCTGCGTGCACGCAGTAGTAGTGAATCGATCACGCGAAGCGGACCGCTCGCGGATTCGCGCTTCTATTTTCCGCGAGTCACAAATGTTTAGTTGTTAAATCATGGATATAAAAATCTCAATTATTTATACCTTTCTTTTAATAATCTGCAATTATGCACAAGGACAGAAATCGCAAGTGTAAGTGTTTACTTTATATTTTTTATCTTATTCGATTTTTTAACTTATAAATTAAAACGCATTACTTAAATATATTATAATAAATAAACTAACTTACTTAGTCACCGGGATAAACAGGTACGTCATGAAGTGATTCAGTTCAGGGATTTAAGTATTTGTCTTGATATAGAGAAATGTTATAATATTTGTATATATCTGTTACCAGTCATAAGCTCTGGCAGATATTATTAAACATCAATTATCAATCTAATAAATTACACTTCGTAACGAAGTCCTAAGTTAGGCTACATTTTGCTGGTGTAGATACTTCTGGTAACGGTAGGAATCTAATCCACATTGAAATAATTCGAATCACCCCAATTTTCGATAACTTCAGAACTTCCTGTAAATTACTATGACGCGCATATTTTAAGTGCCCACAACACTTCGGTATAATTAGCAATAGCCTATGACGATTTTGATGTTGAGACAAGTGGTAAGATAATTAATATGGGCTAACGACGGAACGCGGCAGCCACAATAAAAAAATAAAAAATTATATCATACAGACTCACGTACCTTCTAATTTTAAATGTATGAACAATGGGCCGTAGAAATACATATATGTACCTATATCTGCAGTTACCTATTCGTAACCCATGCTGATAATACAATGGCTAAATAATGTTGTTATAATGATAAGTATATTATACCTACTTATGGTGCACCGTGCACCAAAACAAAGAATCCGGTATTTTTCAAACCCCGTCATTTTGGTACTTAGGTACATAATAAACAACCTATACCTACATTAAAGATTTTGATAGACAAAATAAGGTTCTATTTAGGATTCCCGAGACGTAAAGACGTCGAAATGTCGTCAACCAGCCTTGGCCGCGGCCCTCAAATGCTTTCGACCTCGATTGAACGATTGAGCACTTACTAGTCAGAATAAGAAAAACTTTATTAGCAGTAGCATAAACAGATGTACTTAATTTACGTACATTATGCGAACGAGATGAATAAAACTGAACGATAGATATCATCATAATAAGGTCAACTCATCGCCGAGGGGTAGACAGGGTAATCATTTAATCAGTGACACCCGACCGCCACATACCTACCTACGCCCGAGGCCCGAGTAATTTTAAAGATTTAAAAGCGTTTCTAGGCAGACTAATACTACCTATTAATTAATAATATAGTTTAATCTGGTCAATTAGTCCTTTGTTGTTATGTGTCCCTACCTATGGTGCCTATGTAAACTCCTTTCTACCAGTTTTTAAATAAGGGTCGATTTACAGTTTTTCTCTCCGCCTGCTCGATATCAAATTAGGTACTTATAATAGTTTATGCAAACCAGAACCTAAAGAAGGTACGTAAGTCATTAAAGCTCTAGGGTCTAGCCGGGTTCGAATTTCTTATATAGGTAACCCACTGGTCAATTATGTTATTTGTAAGTATTTGAATCCTCAATAGATGAATTGTTAAGAAAATTAAAGCTTAGGTACCATCGAAACCCTTCACTTTAGAAAAACTCATTCAAAGATCGAATTATTTTTATTATTATTAGCTTCTCGCAGGTGTGAATAGTAGAATATTCCCCTCGTGGATAAAGGTCTTCATCTTGGGTAAGCTAACTCCCTCGCTTCGTCATTCGTTAGTTCGTTACGCTTGGGATTCAATATTGCACCCATGAATGACACTGCTTTATCTCCACTGTGTATTGGTGAATAATCTAGGTAAGTACTACTAGATAGTGTGTAAAAGTAGCAGTGTTAATTTAGGTATTTCTGTTGCTGATTACTTCACAACGCCGTATAGGTAGATAACATAGGCATAACATAATGTAATTGCGGTTTCTAGGGGCTAGAGGCAGATAGGACGTACCTAAAACTTAAAAATAAGTATGTAAGTGAGACTTGACCAAATGACCATGCTAAACATTTCCTTTGATTTTACCTTTCAATAAATTCAAACTGCACGTTTTGTGCTTATTGTAACCAACATACCTTAGTAAATAAGTATCGTTTGGAACTTTATTGTCACATTTTCCTTATTCTTATAACCGCACTTGAGATTTTGCGTGGGTACCTACCTACTGTAGGTGTATGTAGACTACCTATGCATTCTGTTGCAGTCTCTGTGTCCGATAAAAGCCCCACTTATAAACCGTTAAGTACTAAATTAGCTATTTGTCAAAATTAGTGCGCGACCAGACGACGATTTATTTTGAGTAACAATCATCGAACAGCATACCTACCTACTTCAAAAGGTAGGTAGTGAAAAGGTAATTTAAGCTGTAGGTAGGTATATAACTTTAAATGTAATGTTTCATTTGAATTTAGGTAAGTATGATATTTTTGTCTTTTATTCATAGCCTAAGTAAGTGCCTATAACTTGTACAAAACTACAAATGCTGTTCCTTCTAGTCATGAGGAGAAAAATCGTTGAGAATTCTACTCTACTATTCAGAGCTTCCCCTCAAGGGAAGCTCTGAATAGTAGAGTAGAATTCTTTCCTATGCTTAGATACCTACATACCTACCTACCCGCGAATTGATAATTCAGCGCAAGCCGGGATTTCCTATCGTTCCATACGCAAGTCGGTGTCTTTGCTTTTCAATTTTCGTTTTTTGCCACCGACTTCCGAAATTAAATTTTATTTTTCACTTTTTTTTGGATGTCGGTGGTTTTTTTTTGTAAAAAGTTTTTATTTTTCACTTTTTAGTTGTGGTACCTACTTAGATACCCCACACTAATTCGAATACCACTAACGCTACATAAATAGCAGTGATGGGAGTCAAATAATATATCGTCTACATAGGCAAGTGGGAAAAAATACATCATATTGAAGCTTACTAAAAAACTACGCAAGCAAAGTTAATAAAATTTATATGGGACCACCTCAAGCATGACCTACCAAACAAAAAAATAATCATCACATCGATTCATAATTGGCGGAGTAGGTAATCGCGTAACATACATACAAAAAAAAAAACAGATGAATTGAATAGGTAGGTACAATGTTGGTCCCATACTAAAACCCCATTGCCCATTTGAGGTTTTCAGTTAGATAATGCCACCTGCCTATACTAAACTAGGTACCTAGTTATAGTACGAGTACCTACCTAGGTATTTATTGGAAGTTCGAAAGCTACACGCAATAGCTTTTTGTTGTTTGCAGGAGTAGGTACTTATCCGTTTTACTACCAACATGAAATATATTTAACTAAGGCCAATGTTACAATGAATGGTCAAAAATCTAAGTAAGTAACTGAAGTACTTACGTATCTGAGACTGGTACTACCATAACGAGGTCGCTTCACTCGTTCTTGCAGCCTCCTAGCGTTCTCTTAGTTCTTTTAATTTCCTTTTAGAGTTGACTCCTAACACATCGTAGGTAGGTTTCCTATTAATTCTTTATGTCGTAATGGTCAAAAGATACCCTAGCCTATCCGAGGAGTAAAAACACACACACACAGGTAGGTCCATGTTGCGCCGACCACAAATAAAAACTTAACTAAGCGGTGCTTTAAATAACCCTATACACTTTAATCACTTCTAAATATAGGCCAAATGAAGGCTCACTCACAGGTATGTATATACCTACAAAAGCAAGCATATCATTGGTTAACATAAATGTTGATAGCAACACTAGATACCTCTATCCTAGGGGATGGCCTTCGTATAAAGTGGTAGGTATCGCGACATTGTCCGTAGATATCTGCACCACTCGAGCGCAGGAAAAGTGCCTGTTTTCTGTCGTGCCGACTGTCTGTGTTTGTTCCTATTGTATTAATAATGATCCGTGGTCACGAAGGCTACCCTACTCATTAACAGATTCATAATGAATAGACAATTATTACTAGTCCAACAAAATAACACTAACCAGTCGACGATCTTTACGTTTTCCTTAATTGCACTGTATTGTTAAGTTAAGCCTAAACAGATTTTAAGCACTCATACCAACTCATTGCAATGTGTATCTACTGTCTGTAAGGTGAAATTCTTTTTGTTAGATTTTTATCCTCGGATTAATTTTCCAGTGTGTTAATCAGATTATCTGAACGTCATGAGGTGCACTAAGCTCTTAATTACCTACGTATATCATCTCTACTATCGTTGCCGACATCCCCTAATGACCGCAAATGGTTAATTATGAACAAAGACCATTAAGTGTCTCGTATTGCTGTTGTTTAACAACAAGCGAAAAGATAGTCACTCGTAGATCAGAAAAAATAGCTTTGTAGATAGATAGAGAGATTAGGTAAGTAGTTTTTACTGTACCTACAGCATAACACATCACAAATAAGAACTTTTGGGAGTAGTTAGATGCAGCCATACTGCAATGTAGGAATCTATTGTGGCGATTTCCTCACGAAATGCGACAGGCTGGCATTACCTACGTATAGAATTAAAATCTCTCTAAACTTCAATGCAATGTCGGTAAACATAGCCCAAGTGTTTTCGTTTAAATTTCAGATTTTCTTTGGTTTCTGCTAATAAGCTCCTCCAATCCTAGTAATATTATAAATGTGAAAGTTTGTGTGTTTTTTACTCAATCACGCAAAAACGGCTGAATGGATTTGGATGAAATTTGGCAAACAGATACTTAGTTTATAACCTGGATTAACACATATGATACTTTTTATCCCGATACTCCCACGGGATCGAGATTTACGCGGGTGAAACCGCGGGGCGCAGCTAGTCCAGTATAAATTACGATTACGACCTCTAAATCCGACAGCAGGGTCAACCACGCTCCTTTTTCACCTAAGTTGGATGGTGCTCTGCTGCTGCACCCCATGTGACATAACTCCACTCTAGTCTCACGCTTGTGTAGTTCGCGAACGTTTTAGGTCGTAAGAAGGCTCCCACCATAGATATATTATATTGATATGGCTCCCACAGACGGACTACGCGAACTAGTTCCTAGATCCCTCGCTTCTTAGTTCGCTCGATAAGACCGACTTGTTATAGCAAGAATGAGCGAGAAACTACTAGGTACCGCTCACTTAGTGCACATGGAACACTTGCAGGAGCAGTAGCAAAGCGAGCGAATGATCTGCCTTTCTCTGAATCGAGACGAAAGCAGACGAATCTAGTTCGCTATTAGGTATGTAAGGAGCTGAGACCTAAACTGAACGCTCCAGGTCGCGAACTATTTTGCGCAAGACTACGCCCGTCCCTACTCAATGTTCTCATGTCCATGCACTCTGCAACTCCCGCCGTCATAATATTATCTTCAAAATATTACATTGGTGCCGATTCTCTTGTAAACCGAATTAAACTAACTAAACTATCACTAAAACTCCTTACTTTTGACTATGGGAATCTTGGAGCTATTCCGCCAAATAAATTCTCTAAATTTAAAACTTATTTTGACACAACTAAAATCGAATTTGACACCTCCATTTGGTACTTGTTTTCCCTACCCCTTGTTTTTTTTTTAGAGCCAGAGGCGCGCATGCACGGCAGCCTCGACGTGTTTTTAATGGAATTTTTCAGTTTTTGTATGGAAAATAACGAAAAAAAATTAAAAATAATTACCAACATGTTGAGAATAAGGGGTTTCAGGATTTCCTAAGGGGGTCGAAATTTTCATTATTTTTGCGATAGGACACACCGTTTTCGAGAAATAGGCAAAAGAAAATAAAAAAATACAGTACTGTTTTTTGTAACTGAAGTCGAGGTGTTGGTTTGAATTTTAGTTCATGACATCTAATTTTATTCCACACATTTTTTATCGCGATTAAATATAGTCAGATTTAGTTAGAGGATTTTAGATATAGGACAAAATTTTAGGTTAAATCGTCAAATTCAGAATAGCATTTTCACTAAACTAATCTCAGTGCCATCTTAGTGCTGTCAAACTAAATTATAGTTAAGTAGTGTCATTTAAAGTCTATTTCAGAATGAGTTTGATCGTTTGACAGGACTAAACTAAATTTTAGTGATTTTTAGTTTAGTTTAGAGAATTTTGTGACAAGAGAATCGGCACCATTAACTTTCACAGAATTGTAATAATTTTGAAGATGATGTTTAACAAGCACCTGCATTTCTTGGGTAAATACGTGACGACAGAGATAACGTTTTGTAGTATCTGACAGACAGATGAAATCAAAGATTGTAGGTAGGTAATTAATACATGTACTTATGGTAAGTACAATTAAAATAACTAGTGAATAAAATTATAAATTAGGTAGGTAGATACTAACATGACGAAATAACTTGCTTTCTCTTCTGTAAATAAATGACAGCCTGACAGGTACAGACTGCATTGGTAGCTTACCTACCTAGTTCTTTTTAATGTGGACATTCCCAATTGTCGTCGGTTATGAGAAGACGCTACCTACGCTTACTGATTAAAATCACACGGTCCTCGTCAACTACCTCTAGTTGGGAGGATGCGGATGGAGCACTGATTCATCTCACACCCCTGGCTATTTATAGGATATCAATAGGTACTATTGGGCCGCTTGAGACTGTATGTGCACCTACATGAGCTAAGATTGGTACTGAAAACGTAACAGATTGCTTGCGTTCCACTGAAATTGAAATTTCAAAAAGTAGCACTTATTGAATTTGTAGCGAGTAGCGGGTCTAAACTCTAGCAAAACTAAGGTTTTAAGCAGTTGTAATTACTACCTATAGGTATTTGAAACTAGAATAGTCCTGTCCGTGAAAGAGAACCTCATGTTCATTACATTGACCGTTCTGAAGGAATGGCTAATGGACATGCTTTGCATTAGGTAAGTACCATTTTTGCTTGTTATACGGACTACCGACAGGAGAACAGCAGCCCTTGGGTCAACAACATCTGACACCCGTCTGTGACTTATAGCACAGTTATCTTTTTATACTGTGCCTAAAGGGTAGGTCAAGGTACCTACACCTGCATTTCGATATACAGGATTATTGGTAAATAAAAATAAAAAAAAATGAAATCGTGAAAAAAAAAACAGCTGTTCCGTACATTTTGACGAGTTATGCGAACATAAATGTACTGAACAGCTTTTTCAAGGTTTGTCCCGTAGAAAAAGTTGTTCAAAATGATGAGTACAATGACCCCTTTTCGGGTTTAGCATAAACAAAAACTAATGTTGTATAGACGATGTTCTATTTGACTCCGTCACTGTTATTTACATAGCAGGTATTGGTATTCGAATTTGTGTGGGGTAGGTACCACAACTAAAATGTGAAAAATAAAAACTAATTACAAAAAAAAACAAGCGATTTCCAAAAAAAAATAAACAAAAAGTGAAAAATAACTTTAATTTCGGTAGTCGATGGCAAAAAACGAAAACTGAAAAGCAAAGACGACATTAAAGTTATTTTTCACTTTTTTTTGGAAGTAGATTGTTTTTTTTTGTAGTGTCGATGTCGTGTGAAATCCAATTCGTCCTCATCAATACAAAGTAAGTAACAACCCAGAACTACCTACTGAAGATATTTTGATCATTATTATTTGCTTGATAAAAAGTTACAATAAGTTACAAGAACGGCTCTATGACACGGTCCGATAATTGACCGTGACCGCGCGTTAGACATTGTCTATAAATTCCGTGTTTAGATAAAATATAACAGGTTACCTACACTTTTATTATAAGTACTTCCTAAACAAATAGGAACCTATATTATTTAATCTACTCTGAACTCCATTATTTATCCACCTAAATTTTTTGCAATAGATAGGTATTGCATTTCGGAAATTCACAATTTATTACCGAAAACCTTAATATTTTTAGATCCCAGTATCAGGCACTGTGTACCTTACCTACCTATACAGGAGTATTATACACTATTATACAGGAGGCCTCCTCCCAGTAACCACTCCTTCAGTGTGTCTTTAAATGTCTTTCCAGCACAATTTTATAACTTTAAAAGAATTAAAAGTACTTACCTTTTTATCTAATATTCAAAGATATGTGTCATCCACCAATCCAGCATTAAGCACATTTGGCGGATTATGGCTCACTGAGGGAGTGGTTACTGGGAGGTGGCCTCTGTCCCAGCAATTGTAAATGTAATAAAAGAGAATAAAAAGTAATAAGTAGGAACTAGGAACCTGCCATGAGTATATATAAGGCTCATAGCAGGTGGCGTTCTGCAGTGTCTGCCTTCCGCCATCGCCAGTCCGCAATGAAGGGGTGAGTTTATGGATGTATGTGTTTTAAGTACTTACCTGATCCTTGGTTCCATTCCAAGGTCGGGCAAAATGTCATTGGTTTTTTATGAGGAATTTCTCAGTAGCACTCAGAAGTCTAGATTTGTGCGCCCGGCCCGCGGGGCGCAGCTAGTTATATAATTATATATAACTAGCTGCGCCCCGCGGTTTCAACCGCGTAAGTCTCGATCACGTGGGAATATCGGGATAAAAAGTATCCTATGTGTTAATCCAGGTTATAAACTGTCTGTTTGCCAAATTTCATTCAAATCCATTCAGTCGTTTTTGCGTGATTGAGTAACAAATATCCAAACACACAAACTTTCACATTTATAATATTAGTAGGATTCCTTATTTGGCCCCCTTCTCCACAAATGGTCTCATTTATATTTACAGAACCTATTGACATAAGACAAAAAAATGTCTAAGTTTATAACTTAACCATGCTACAAGCCATTCTCTTTTTTGCTGAAAAACAATTTTGACTTAACACTTTCACGTATCAATAATAGTTTTTCTGGGTGATAAAACCAATTACAACCCAACTAATTGTCGTGATAGAGCGAGGAAGCGGTGAGTTGACCTTTTATACAAGTTTTTTATCGCTCAAGGCGCCGATTTAATGGATCGCTATAGTGACACGGTGTTTTCCATCAAATACTATCACATTGTAAATAGGCACCGACTTACAAAGTGACAGTATTAATTTAAAAAGTCTAGGTGTTTCATCAAGTAAAAATACCTCGCGTCATTATAAGTTAATTAAAACAGTGTAGAGTTTGAGGATTGAGAACACATTTTACAGTAGAATAACCACACCGCTCAAGTCTGCCAAGTCATGATCAGTGGAATCGTTTGACGTAAGTACAAACAATGTTGACTTGAAGTAAGAACTTAGGTTGACTCATTCATTTAATTAAGTATTTGAAAATCGTCTTTCTAAATCAATGTTGTGCAAATTCTGTCATAACAATTTTAACGATAGCTTTACTATAAGCCATTTTGGAAAAGTTAATCCTTCTTTATAACTACTGCTTATATAGTAAAAACTTTTTACAACTAAAAAAAGTCGGTCGTTTTTTTTTGTACTTAAGTAAGAAAAGTTTTTATTTATCACTTTTTAGCTGTGGTACCTACCCACACACAAATTCGAATACCACTACCTGCAGTTACCTGCTATCTAAATAACAGTGACAGAGTCAAATAATATCGTCTACATAGACTAAGTGGGAAAAAATACGTATTATTGAAGCTAACTCAAAAACTACGCTAGCAAAGTAATTTGTGTAATTTAGTTTTAATTAATATTAGTTAGGATTTAATTAGTTACTTAATTAAAGTTAGTTGTGTTATGTACCTATATGATATAATTGTATAAAGTCACAGAGTTTAAAAAAATCTAAGTTAATAAAATTTATATGGGACCACCTCTGAAGCATGACCTAGTTAGGTACCAAACAAACAAATAATCATCTAAATCAATTCATAGTTGGCGGAGTAATCGCGTAACAAACACACAAAAAAAACATACAGTCGAATTGAGAATCTCCTCCTTTTTGAATTCGGTAAAAAATTGGGTTTTCAAAGTTTTATCCTCAGGATTGTTTATTTTAGTACCTACTTACACTGAGTTTTGATATCATTTCGATATCATGTACCTACCACGTAGACACTGCATGGAAGGAACTTTAGTCCATGAATTTTATAAGTGGGATAACTAGAGGTAGGTACAATGTCAAACAACAACAACGTATTATGCAAAATATGTGTGTCCGTATATCAGATTATTACTGGTGATTATATGTCATTATGTCGCCTAACCTTACTTGCACAACCCTTGTATTCATAAGGACCATAATGGCACTGACCTTTTATTAAGATCATAGTTGTAGTTTTAATATAGAGGTGGATACGATATTGTGCCTCTAAAATTAAATAGAATGATAGGTATCACTTCTATATTAACTACTCTATATGATACTCCGCTTCACACTGAACCTCACCTGAACCTACTGCAGTAGGTAACTAACAATTAAAATATGAAGTCAGAAATAGATACCTAAGTAATAACTCAATAATGTTATTACAAAGAAAAATCAAATTATTAACCGACTTCTTCAAAAAGGAGGAGGTACTCAACTCCGCTTTTTTTTTTTTGTGTGTTTTTTACGCAATACTCCGCCAATAATGAATCAATTTTGATGATTATTTTTTGGATTGGTAGGTCATGCTTCAGTTCAGAGGTGGTCCCATATTTTATTATCTAGCACGCGTTCAGACATTAGGTACCTACCTTTAAATAAAACATAGCGACCTCGTCAGGCATCTGTTAGTCTAGGTAGATATTGTCCAATTATTAGAAGCAATCCGGTTGTACTTATTCTAGACTTGTCGTCGAACCAGGAAAAAACAATAAAATTACCCCAATGCACTCAACACAAGTTTTGTCGATTGTCCTCTTTGATAAGCACTGCTTTTGATTTAACTACAGTCACTTGACTCTGCAAGTATCTACCCACCTATACCTATGTACGTGAACTGAGCAGTTCCTTTGGATAATTTGCGAATAGTATCGGCAACTAATACTAGATTAGGTGTAGTCAAAAAGCAAACTTCAAAATGTACCTAGTCGCTTATCGATAGATTAATTGTCATTCTAAGTGGTCGACCCAAATATAAAGAAAACCTGAAATTCGTTATACCGGCGCCAGACACAGCAATACACATTTGAACACTTGTTTGAACACATATGTGAGGCATGGGTGTTCGGGTTAGGGCTTTCATCCCGGGAATCTCGGTCTCGAAATTTTCGAGAGTCTCAACGAATTTTTGGTGTTTTCGAGACTGATATTCTCAGTCCCAGGAATACCGAGACTTTTGAGACTTAAGTCAGGGTAAAAATAAGAAGTTATTTATGAACATGTGATTAAAAAATTCCGAAAAGTAGCGAAGTTGTTCAGATATATCACCAAAAAAACAAACTATACTAAGGATATACATAGAGAATGAGTTTCACAGACAATTAAAATTAATAAGTAATGAAAGAAGAGATGATCCAGTTTGGCTGAAATTAGGCGCGGTCGCACCCCAAGATTTTGGGGGGGGTCACCATTGGTGCCGAGGAATATTTTTAGAGTAATGATTACCTAATTAATGAGTACTCTAAAAACTTTTTTTTGTATATGCCCATCGGGGTCACTGTTGCTCAAGTACCTACAGTTTTTAGTAAGTAAACCAAGTAAATTATTCAGTTTCTCGACAGCTTGAATGATTTTGGGGGGTTGACTTGACCCCCCAAACCCCCCCCCCCCCTCGGACCGCGCCTTGAAATGCTTGAACGATTTCTTATATTATAGATATGCGTTCGAAAAAGTATGCTTGATGTAGGATCCAGAATAGAGTTCACTGAATCAGAGTGTACTACATTGAAAGCAATCTCAAATTCACCTGGTATCATGAAAGTGACTTTATTAGAAGAACTGACTAGGCGAGATGTTCATAACAGACTAAAAGGCATCATTCATTTTGGGCTAAATTATGAAAATGCTATTCTCTTCACTCTTCACTATCGGGTCAAATCTGTAGGGCAATTCCCTGCGCTGTTAGACGATTTTGAAAAATACTGTTTTCAGTTTGTTTTCGTTAAAATAATTATTTGTAAGCTAATTATAGTAATAGCTTGTAGTAATCAAAAATGAAGAGAAAAACGTAATCTTTCGGAATATAGCTTTTTTTTTTGTTTGGCTTTTGGCTTTCACATTTAGCCCAAAAATGTATGGACGGTGAATGATCTCCTTTCTGTCTAAAGAAATTAGACTAATAACAAAGTTCCTAGAAACCCAAATCTCGCCAATTCACTGCGTATCTGTGATAAGGAAAATAGCCTGATTGAAGCAAGTAAATTACTTGCACCGCCTTTCTCAGCTTTTTCTAAAAGAAGCTGGATGCTTGACTTTCAAACGTAAATGTTACAGTGTCTTTAAAAGAATTGTACGAATGGTAAAATAAATCCACAATTGATGAACTGACAATACCAATTATCCCGAAAATACCAGTGATCCAAACGTAACAAAATCAGGTCCTTTCTGTCTGAAACTATATTATTATTACCCTTTGTTTCTTTCGTGCCCACTATATAAATTATAAACTTTCTTATAATGTTTGATTTTATAATTTGAGTTTGTTTGTATGTTTATACACAGTACCTACTTGATTAAAATATCTTGTTTTGACTGCCTAAATGGTAGAAATGGCTAAATGGCACCTAGCCTATAAGTATGAAACCTATTTTTGAAATAAGTAGTCTCGAAAGTCGGGAATTTCGAGCCCGCATCAACTCTCGATTTTTTTTTTCCCGGGATTCAGAAATGCTTCGAGACTGAAAGCCCTAGTTCGGGTATTTGATCAAAGTTTGATCTCGCATATTACCGTACCTACCTCATAAGTGTTCAAACATGTGACTGTGTCTGGCGCCGGCTTTACGCAAATTGTTTAAGGGACTTGATCGGATTCTACGGTGGTCCTGCTACGCGAGCAGGTTCGTTTAAAGCGTGACCACCGTCCACCGTAGAAAAGGAAGAAACGAAAGACAAAATGACGGTGTAGTTGGGATTGTAGAAAGATTTCTACGGTATGTTGTTGAAAATGAACAAAATAGTTGTCACTTTGTCTTCGTAGTCGACCGGCTCGTACGTACACAGGACTACACATCAAGCTATACATTTCCAGTAAAAGCTGACCTCGAATTGTACGGAAATCCTATACAATGCGAGATCAACATAAACTGGAAATGTATAGCTTGATGTGTAGCCGTGTGTACGTCTTAGTAAAATTACAACTAGAAAAGGCTAAGCTTAAATGGAATTTCCTGAAAACTTCGGTCTTTAGGTAGAAGTTTCCGAACACAGCTTATATACAAAAGGCGGCTCATAAATTCAAGTACCTACCTAAGTGGGTAAATTTGACTGAATTGAGTCGACCCTTGAGCAGTGCCTGTAAAGTGAGAGACAGGTTTATGTCATATTCTAAAGTTTGTGTTAGGTTTGGCTTCTGTAATTGTGATCTTTTTATACTAAAAGTCCGCGTAACTAAAGCTCAATCACGGAGACATATCTACCTAATGTTGGCTTGTGGTGTGAGCTAGCTAGAGAGATCTTGATTGTGTAATAAGTGTAATAACACCACATAATTTATATGTAGGTAGCTAAGTAAGTTAAATAGCAAATCTATGGCTTTTTTTTCTGATCCCTCGTTACCTCGT
This sequence comes from Lithophane ornitopus, assembly GCA_948473465.1. Classification (NCBI taxonomy): domain Eukaryota; kingdom Metazoa; phylum Arthropoda; class Insecta; order Lepidoptera; family Noctuidae; genus Lithophane; species Lithophane ornitopus. Next base: position 9,278,908 of record OX419622.1, on the reverse strand, counting down.
TGTTCGTGGCCTTGTTGGTTTGCTTTATTGAAAGTGTTTTCTCCAGCTACACGAATCCCAGCGGAACAAAAATAATTGCTAAGATTCACTATCAGTTGAGCACCTCCGGTTCCGCAGTTAGAATAATAATATTCATTCAATAGCAGTTGTAACATAAAATTATAATAGAGTATTTAGCATCTATTCACATTTTTGCGTGTTACGTGATTGCTGATTACATAGCTATTATGTAAATTTCAAAAGACGCCAATTTTGTATCTTTTGTAGACATGGCCCGTCCTCGTGGTAAAAATGCTGGTTAGTTAAGCCAATGTTTTCCTCCTAACGATGATCTTTTCAACATGCGAAGCTGGGTCGTAACGCTGTTAACTTGTTTTTAGTAATGAAATAGTTGCAGATTATGTAGATACCTACCTATATTCGAAAGGAAGTTACCTACTTACTCATTGAATGGGAAGTAACGTAATTGACGCGCTCTTGGTCACCAGTCACATGACTTCGATTCAAGGTGGACCGACCATCGCCAATTAAACACTTGCCGAAAACCGCATTTTTTCTAATTGCCTGATTATCATATTTGATGTGAAATTAAATTCAGTCGAATATTTATTTATAATAAATAATATTCTGTACCCACTTAACAAGTGTTAAATGCGATTTTGGAAAAAATATAATAAATTACAACATAGGCGCTTGAATAATTAGCAAGATGAATTCTATGATCAGTTTAGAATTATGCTTTAATGCATGTCACATTAACTCGCATAAATATTACATCATTACTATTAAAAAGAAAACTTTGACGTTCACTTTATTTTCGTGATTTTAGCTCACGATACTCTTAACGTGGTACTGAATAATAATGACGAGAGGAAGCTGCAGTATATCATTTATAATTGTTAACATCTGTTACTGACAATGAGCGTGGCGAAGTGTCATCTATTCTGATGCAGATGGCTGCGCGTGCGCCGGCACTGGCGCCTCGCTAGTCCGACCTTACGCCGCGCCGCGAACCCTCACTACAGCATTGTTATAGACTATAAGAAATGTAAATAAATGAATGTACAAAACTATTTCCGAATCGAATTTCCTCTATTGTATCCGTAACCTTATGTTTGAGGTAAATGTCCACAGATCATCTTATTGACAAACAACATCAATGTCGGTTTAGGTTGGAGTTTAAAAGCCCCCGCATGCAGGTGCGTCGCGATAGTAAGTCACGATTCTGGTAGAAACAATGCCATGAAGTTTTCATAAACAGTGAATTCTACTAGAGTCGGGTCGCGTCCTTTTTGGTCCCCTAATAAAAGTTTTTCATAATGATGAGTTAAGTCACGTGTTTAATTATCGGTCACTAATGCAGTCCCCCTATATATATAAATATAGAGGGTGTTAGGGTAGACACCGTTATCCTTGAAACTAGTGGTTTGGTGTCATCTATAATATACTTTTACTATGGGACCAAACTTGAAATCGCGAAAAAAAAATCAGCTGTTCCATACATTTGTGTTCACTTATATCGACAAAATGTATAGAGCAGCTGATTTTTTTGCGATTTCAAAGTTGATCCCATAGAAAAAGTATATTATAGATGACACCAAACCACTAGTTTCAAGGATAACGGTGTCTACCCTAACACCTTGTATGTATAGTCACCAACGAAAGTCGATGAATAATAATAATAATACGGTAGGTACATACTTAATTATTCATCTTTTTCGTGTTCATAACTTAATGAAACATTTTCGACGTAAACTTGATTTGAAGATTCGAGTCAATTTCAGTTTTCAGTAATAGCTTTTAGAATGATTGTCTATAAAATTATGTGCTAGATGTCACGTAGCATAGAACGGAATATGTCTTTTAATTATTAGTCACTGTAATTTCCTTATATCTATCAAAAGGAAGAATTTTAATTAAACGGTATCAGTTTGATGTAAGTAATGTAAAATAACAAAAAGCCCGTTTGGATTTGCCTTTTTTTCCCTGGGAAAATGCTCTTGGATACTTTCCGTCTGAGAAAAATAGAGGGTTATATCGGACTCCTACTGGCAAAAAGGCCACGGTTCCTCTTACTAAGTACCATGAGGCATGAGTGATACCACCAGGTAGGTACCGATCCGGTCTACATTGACACGCTCTATCAACATCACTCTATTGAAGTGTTAATGAATTAGCTATTGGGCCTCGTCGGCTACCTTGCTTTGGCTTGACATTTATTTTGATTGTTTCATAATAGGACTTTAAGATAATATCTTATGCAATACTGCATATTATGCAGTATTGCATACTTGGTACGATTTACCTTTATTTCATTTAAAGCTTGATGCCAGATAAAATTAGTACACAAATAACTATTATTAATTATTTTAGTCACGTTTAAGTTTTTTATATACCTACTTAAGTATTAATATGTTATAATATGTAGATAGAGCCACATAGATTTTCTTTCATGAGATATTAAATTATATTTTTCATGATCATAGTTCAGCGTAATTTTATACCCTAAGTTCAAGACTAAAGCGATAAAGCTACCCGTAAGCTACTTATTATTATTGGAAACGGTTGAACAAAAGTTCGGAAAGTGCCGTAGCTTGATATGATAAGATAACTTGAATATTAGGTCACTAGTGTTTGTTCCCAAATCTGTCAAATCATACCTAATTAAGGAAAATGGCATCCCTAGAAAATAAATAGATACCTAAGTACTTACTGCATAATTACTTCCTATTTACACAGGTTACCTATTTATTTCATGAAATCTTACTTAATTGTTAAGCAAACAGTGACATACGTCTAGTCCTTATTGTAATGAGCTGCTAATTATGTTAAATACGAGAGTTAATATCTAATGGACTTTTTCGTGACTAATGTTCCGTGACTCTTGGCTAATTTATTGTGAATCCTTTGCGAACTATATTATCGACAATTATTAGCGTACAAACAGGAAATAATGAACACATAGGCACTAAATTATTATTTGTGGGATTTGCAATGATTTGTGTAAGATTCGAAACTGTTACTTACGTAGGCAAGCGAGGTAACGACTTCATCACAATAAGTGTTCGTGAAGTGTACATTATCTACCAATAATCATTTGGCCGTGATTTTTGGTATTTGTTCGTTACTTGATCTTATTGATCCCTTCATTTTCGCTAATAATGATTTATTAGTAGGTACCTATTTATTCAAATATTTATTAGTTGATTATTATTAGATAGGTAGAAGATATTATCTCTTTAGACGAAATTCCAAATTGATTAACTAAATAGGTAATCAATTAGGGTTTCGTAAATCTTAGGTTTAACTTAAGATTAGGTAGGTTAGGTATGGTAGGTACCTATTTATGTACCTATTTTTGACTGTAGGTAAATACATAAACCCGGTTTTCAAATGATTTTAAACTGGGACATTTGTTTTTGTATTATTAAGGAATTTCTTAGGTAGGTATTTCTTGATTGAAGGTTTACTCCAATCACGAATTTTAAGTCAACTATTTTCGGAAGTCGAGGTAGGTAGGTACCTACAGCATAGTTCAAACAGCTGATGCAGATAAGCACAACACGGTGTAAGCTCCGCTCGCCCCTTGGATCTAAAACCATAAGCAGTTATTATTACTTAAGAAGATCTCTGCTGGGCACTAGGCAGCTAATTTATAGCTATGCCTACACACAATTTTATGAACTTTTCGAGGTCGCCAAGCGCGATAACAGCGTCAATTAGTTTTTCAAACAAGTGAAGATAGATCGTTATTAATTAACAAGCCGTTAGCCTGATGGTACCTATTTATAAGTATATAGCCTATCGGCAAATATTACGAACTCCTTACAAATACATCTATAAAACTCATAAAAAATGCTGATGGTTAGTGTAGTTAGTAGATTGCCATTAACTTACATTATTACATATATCATGCAGATCATGCTGCTTGGCGGCTTCGAGTGGGGTACAACAAGAAATCTTGAGAGCCCATTTGACATCTGTCACATATGTTTGAGACAAAAGATTAAGTTAAAATTTTATTTATTTATAATCTTTTGTAAGTTTGTTGAAAATCGTCGTTTGACTTCGCACTCTCGGTTCCATTTATTCCTCGCCTCCGGCTCGGGTTGTATTATCCAGTCCCGAAAAACCTATCATTATGTACGTGTTATGCTAGATACCTATTACCAATTAGTGCATCTTTGACCTCCTATCTAATATCTTAGCGAGGGCTAGACACTTGTTCTCCTGACATATAATTATGATGTGTCTTTATTTAAATAAACTCAATGTTTCTATTCTATCTACATTAACAGTCTCCTACTGAAAACGCACCCTATAAGTTCCTTCAGCCGAATTTTGGAAGATAAATTAGGTTCCTTTGAAAGTGAGTGTTAGGTAGGTAGGTACACCAAAAAAGGACATTTTGAAAACGATCTTCTGAGCGTGTCTAAAGTGTGGTTGAGAGTTGAGATATATCGCTATTCGTCTAAGTCAATTTATAGCCAACTACATATTACCCAACTAGCAAAATACCTATACCACCTTTCATACAAGGTTTATACGTGTTCTGATTAAGCCAGGAACCCTTATAGTGTTATTTTATAAGTCTATTTAAGTTTTAAGAGCATTCATACTTGTAACATTATTCTTATAGACGTATATAAGAAAACGTTATATAATATTAATATGAGCAGTGGCATTATACGCGCCTTTTACAAGTCTAATTGCCTTTGATTCTTAATTAAAACTTATAAATACATTTTATAAGTACATTCAATCTTAGAAGTGACTATACTAAGTGTTTTATTAGAATTCTGTAAAACTAGTGTTTTAAAAGTGTGATTTATCTCACCTAAGAAATATTAAAGAATAGTAGCACTTTAAAAGTCCTACAAGTGTCTTAAACAATTCTCTATTAAGGGTTATTTATTTTCCTTGTTGTGTCTGACACGAGAAATTTTTAATGGATTAAAAAAAATGGAAGCGGTTTAAGAGAATTGGAGCACCGAAGAAAAATACGTATACAATACTTGGAATTATGTAATACAAAAATCAGTGTCTCTGCGAGCATCTCGTGCAACTGACACATACAATATTTTTGATGGTTACGTACAAAATATTTTTTTACTTATGAAACAGTCGACATCCATAATAATTGCAACCATACTGTATGTATATTTGTCCTAAAACATAATATAAGCGTGTTTATATACTTTACATTGAATTAACGTTGGGGATTAATATTTACTTGTACCTATAGTGACTTCGTTGTTTGGCTTGCTTTTACTTATTAAGGAACCCTAAAATTATGAGCAGTATGGCCGTGTAGACAATTGTTTTAGGTTTACTTTAACTTTTACGAGTGCGATTTACACCATAGACAAGAATACTGGACTTACATTGTTCTGATAAAGCACTTATGAGTCGTGGTTGGTCGTAATGGCGACATTTCGATATTATTTCACAAATAATTAAAATAATACTATAATAAAAGACACATTTTTTAAAAGGCCCGTGAAAATATTGTTATTCAAATTTCAAAATAATCGAGAAAAACTATTTCGCAACCTAATAATCTACACACAATAGCTTACACTCTAGCGTTTTGTAGGAAAATAAAATAAAATATAATACTTACGTTTTTACGCGACTTTTATTATTTTCGCAATGTTTCTCTTTAGCTCACGGCGGATTGTGAATACACTCTTATTAGGAGATCACAAAGAGGACTTCTAGCGATATTACACTTAAAATAGCATTAGTAAGAGGATTTTAAGGTTATTTGCCCTTAAAGCATGCTCTGGTAAGACACTTGTAAGTTTGTTTTTCATTATAAAAGTATCAGCAAGAGTTTTGTAAGTTTGAAAATACACTTCGCGAGACCATTACAAGGCAATTGTAAGGGTGAATATACTTATAAAGTGCGCCCAAATCCACACTTAGGTATATGTGTCTATAAGTGTGATATAAGATTGAAAAAAATATGGTCTTGGGATATTTGTAAGATTATTTTTTGCTAGTTGGGTAGGCTCTACGTATTAGTTACTTGATTCACAATTCCATCTTAATAACAACTGCATCAGCTCGTTAGTCACATTTGTTTGAGCGGAATAAAGTAAATGAATGTAAATACACATTATTATGAGACTAAGCCAAAACTAACACTCCTTTATAAAAGGCTTTTCTTAGAAAACAGTAACATTAGATGCACACTAGTAGGCTATATTTTATTTACTTTGAGTAATACGCTGCATTTGATAGTACACAGTAGTCTCTGATAAAATCTTAATTATCTTTGTTTATCGCTTTGTTATTATTCATGATCATTCTGTTTGTTTAATGTCTCACAATTTGAATTTTTTCACCAATATGAATGCATTTCCTTGGAAATGATGCTACGTCGTTGTGGTAAGTTATTGTAGTGCACGTGTTCGCACGAAGTTCCAACCAAATGTAACTACTTAATTATTTAATTATTGATGACATATACCTACGTAATATTGACAACATAAGGACATAACATAAGTTTCATGATAACGTTTAGTATGACGTGGAGAGCGAGAAGTAATATGCATTGTTTCAAGTTTGTTGACGCCATGATGAACGCTTCAATAAGCTATAAGAATGGTAAACATTTTTCTTTAAACTATCTCGGTTTCTGAATTAAATAATACAGATAAACAATTGTAGGTCCATAATTGCAGTAATTTCCGTAGATGGCTAAACATTTAAATAAACTCTAGTAGCGGGACATAAAACGTAACTAGCAGCAGTAACTGATATGTCGCAGCCATTTAAAATACTTATTTCAGCTAATTCTTACAACTTTATGGTTAGCAGGTGAATGATGTCACCTAACATTTAGTAGGTATTTATTATCAAGTCTAGAAAAACAATTGTAGGTAGCGTTTCTGTTCGCTTATTCATAATAAAAGATGACATTTACTTAATTTGCTAAGTACCGCGTAAAACTACTGAAAAGCTTGTAAACCATTCACTTTAAAAGTCTCTATAAGTAGGTAGATACCTACTACTGTTATCTTTTATCAGAACAAAATTTATATTAGTTGCGTAAATTCTTAGATAGTGTGTTCTCAGATTAACATATAAGTGCCGCTGAACAAATTTGATTAAGCCTAGGTAGTTCGGTACATTAGCTAAAGCACGTAAATCAACAAGGGGATTTAAAAGAGGAAAAGGGTCGGACCTACTTTGTATTGTAAATTATTCCGTACGTAGGTAAATCACTAAGGTGTTGTGATTTCAACCTGCAAGATTTTCAGTTTTTACGCCTATATTCCAGCACCCTAATTGCGTAATACACGATCAATCAACAAATGTCTAATCGAAAAAAAAAATCTGCTCAACAACGTAAATAACGTAATGAATGTTGTTGAACTGTCAAAATGAAACAAATCAGTCTTAACGGTTGCGAAAATTAGTTACGCAATTAGATAGCAGGATTAAGAATTAGAATCTGAATTTAGATACTTATAAATTATTCTTTTGCTAAGCTTTGGCTGTGATTTCTTTTTTTTTTTTTACTCATTTCCAATACCCTGCCTACATAATTTGGTAGATAATAAAGTACTTTCAGTCTAAGCAAAAGAATGTAAAACATATTTAATGTACACGTAGCTTGCGGCTTAGCCGTAATCTAAGAGTAAATCTTGTTGATATCTCTCAGAATTGGTTCATAATGTTATCAGGCACCACAAATATTAGCATTGTTGTCGTTACCCGCTTCCACCCCGACCTTGCCGCACCATGAGTCCATATATTAAACTGATACTACAACATCTTTCAGTAAACAATTAGGTATTGTTATTGAAAAGAGAGTTTGTTCAACGCGCAATCACTGTCACAGCGAGTAAACGTGATCGAGCATAGATAAAATGAATAATGAACTACATAACGCCAGTAAGGTTACGTTACGTTAGTATCTACTTTGTTTTAACTGAAATAAAGGCACACGTTCAGATACCGGTGAACGTTTTACAATCATTCAACGTGTTGTTGTTTGTGAAAACGTAGCATCATATCGGTTTATATGAAAAGAAATATTTTAATTTGATTTAGGTCATGTTTTTTTCAGTACCTACATATATAAATTTAATCTAGTTACGGAATACCAATGTTCTTGCTAAAAATGTGGCGTATACCTAAGTGAAAACTCTGGACTTTATTGAAGGGATGGAAAGGCATCACCATAGACGCCAGCCAGAGATAGCAAGCCTTCTTCCGCTCGCAAAAGCAGATATTGGCAATCTTTATAAAATAAACTCCCATCGAAAAAGAAAGACACGTATTAGATATCCCAAACACTTTGAACTGGACATTTTGCTGGATCATACAACTTTTGGATGCAAGATACCTACATTACTTTTATGCATGATTGGAGCAGAACTAAAATAGATATAATAGGTACCTACAATGCTCGGTAGACAGTGAGAAAGAGAGAATCGTCGGATATCGTTTTTAAATTATGACGTTCTTTTGTTAACATTACAAACGGTAGACGGACTATGAATTTCACTGAGATCGGTAACTGAATATTTTAACAATGACAATCTATTATGGCCTTCATTACGATTTAATGCTTCCTTATTGTTCACTTAAACAGGATAATTATGTTGTCCATTTCTTTAACTGTACTATTTATTAAGTTGGGATTTTCGGCTACAAATTTAAATTTTTCTAATATACAAAGAGCAAGAGCTACATACTTATTACAATAACAAAGTAAGATGCTGTAAGGCTCAATAGATATTTGGCCACAATATTCGATCATGTGATAGACGGTCCATCATTTGTAAGAAAATTCCTTCGGTACTTTTATTGTAGTTATGATCTACTTTTGCGTACGACGACCTCGTTTGAGACTATTCATTAAACACCGTTTAATCCTAACTCGTGACCGTACAGATTGTCACAGCACTTACAATATTTCTGCGTTTTAGAGTCTTTATTACTTCAAATTGCTTACCAAGATCCTCCCTTAAATCGAAAATACTGCAGCATTAATTTTGAAATAAATACAGGGTGTTAGGGAAGACACCGTTATCCTTGAAACTAGTGGTTTGGTGTCATCTATAATATACTTTTTCTATGGGCCAACCTTGAAATCGCGAAATAAAAATCAGCTGTTCCATACATTTGTGTGCACTTAAATCTACACAATGTATGGAACAGCAGATTTTTTTTTCGCGGTTTCAAGGTTGGTCCCATAGAAAAAGTATATTATAGATGACACCACACCACTAGTTTCAAGGATAACGGTGTCTACCCTAACACCCAGTATATGGTAAAGTTGAAGATTAGGTAGGTAATGTTTTGTACTTAGATATGTTTGACGAAAACACGACTCCAAAATATTTTAATTGACAGAAAAAAAAAATACCTGTTTCAAATTAGATCATAAATTCATGACTCTGCATAATAATTGAACGAACTTTAAAGGAGATACAATTCTTTCATTTTCAGTGTAAAAATAAATTACCTATTTAAACTATTGGCACCTGGAGCCTTCTCCCGGCCGCCGCTCAGCCTCGTTCTCATTCAGTCCGCAAGCTTATGCGAACGAAATAAAGAGTGAATTTGAGCTGAGGTATTATGGACTTTTAAGTCATTGCGGGTTTTCTTGATCATAAACTTTCGTTTCTGTAATTCCATCAGAAAGTGAGGGCAGCATCCAATTCTGTAATATCATTCAAACCGACCACTGACTTCTTACTGAATCACTGCCTAACTGGTGCTGGTCAGTGACGAATATCAGTTTCTATATTTGTTTTAATTACCTGCCGTCCTGTTCTCACGAATCACGTGACACGTAGTAACTTTAAACGAGTAGATATTTATTGATGAGGTGTCGCACATTAGCACTAATAGACGCTTTTACCCGCGGCCTTTACAGCACGTATTATCAATAGGCCAGGAATTGGGATAAGGAAAACCATTCTCTATAGCTTAAAAATCAATGATACAATTTCTGCGTGTTGCCCTCGAGTAAGGCCGCTAATAGCGCGCGTGATTGTACAGTCTGCACAAGTGGACGTATTGATACGTGATGAGAAGACGAATGATCTATTGTTGTCAAACTGTCATACTCATAAACTGATTGTTGTTTTATTTTCAGACCAAATGTAGCCGATTGTCCAGGGCTCACCGACGGCGACAACTACACGCAGTCCGAGTTCCTCTCGCGCCTGGCCCACCAGTGCCGCTACGACCGGCTGCTGCTGCCTACCTACACGTCCGGAGACGTAGTGTATGTGCATGCTAGCGCCTATGTCTACTTCATACAGCCCGCTGAGGCCCACGATCTGGTGAGTAACCTCTTGTATATTTTCAAACACCTAGTCATGTATTATAGCTAACAAATAGCTTAGAAATATACCTTTTCGATCCTAGTCGGTCGTGCAATACGGACTAAGTACCTACCTAAAAGCCTGGTGTGATTTCTATAACATTGTACCTACTATCGACACTTCTTATCTTTAATAAAAATTTAACATGATTTCAGAACTTCAAACTCCACTTCCTCCTCCAACTGCGATGGACTGATCCACGGTTAGCGTATCGATTATTTTCGCCAGATAGGTCTAAGATTATTGGTGAGAATGATCTGAGAGAAAGAATTTGGGTGCCACATCTATACATGTCAAACGAACAGTCTTCAAGCTTGATGGGTACTGACAGCAAAGATGTGCTGATATCAATAGCACCCAACGGTGAAGTGCTCTTCAGTCGACGTATGCAAGCTGTTCTTTACTGCTGGATGAATCTACAAAAATTCCCATTTGATGATCAAACCTGCTCAATGAACTTGGAAAGCTGTAAGTAATACTTCATTTGATCTCTGACTACACATAAGTACCTTGTTTATTTGTAAAGCTGTTACGTAAAGCTGTTTGCGTATAATTATGTAATTTCATCACTTAGGTATATGTGAACGTCATCACAGATGAATCACATCAAATCTGCAAAATGTGGATTTCCTGCAGCGGACAATAACAATTTTCCTTCTTAATTTGATTGTAGGGAAATACAACGCATCCATCTTACGACTAATGTGGGAAAAGGACAGCCCAGTTCGGTTATCATCGGAGCTACATCTCACTGAGTACTCACTTCTGGATTTTTGGACGAATGAGTCAGTTGTACGTGGGGATATTGTCAATATGCGTCTCGGCGAAGGTAGATGTAATGTCGTTTTTCTGTATGTGACGTCACTATAATTTAATTACACATTACTCCAGAAATAATTAATCTTTGTGTATTAATTCGCAGCGGGAAATTACAGTGCCCTCAAATTCACATTCAAACTAGGTCGTGAAGTGGGCTACTATCTAATGGATTATTTTATTCCATCGATGATGATCGTCGCCATGTCATGGGTAACATTTTGGCTGCAAGCAGACGCTTCAGCTCCTAGGATAACGTTAGGTACGTCCCGTCCCTATTATTAATTTTGTTAATTTTGCAACTAAATTAAAAAAATGATTAGTTTATCATCTTGTCTCATTCCAGGTACCAGCACTATGTTATCGTTTATCACACTGGCGTCCTCTCAGGCGAAGACATTACCGAAAGTGTCTTACATCAAAGCTAGTGAAATATGGTTCCTGGGCTGCATCGGTTTTATCTTCTCTGCCTTAGTCGAATTCGCTTTCGTCAACACTATTTGGCGTAGAAAGTACGTTGTACTTCTAATGATCTAAAAACGTAACTAGTTATTTGTTGTACCTAATATATGTATTAATGAGAACACGTTGTTTTTCTTTTAAAGGAAAGCGGTAAGCTTGAAGAAGGTGAACAGCAAATATATACTGAAGAGTACGCTGACACCGCGGCTTGCTCGCAAAGAGTTACAAAAGGAGTTGCAGGAGTCGTCGCCACAGCTGAGCAAGTCGCGGTCTTGCTCGTCGCTCAACCAGGAGACCAGCACCGACCCCGCGGGGCCTGGATACAACAACTACTTGACCGTACACGTACGTTATTGTTTACGTTTAAACCACTGCGGAGATTTACTTATTTATGGTTTGCCTAACTTCCATCCATCCAACGGAGCGTTGATTGATTGTTGTTGATTCATATTATTGAAACTGCGAGGACCCGAATATGAGTTGATTCCTGTTTCCATATTCACCAAGCTGGGCCATTACCTTTGCACACACGCAACAGGTCGTTGGAGATCTTATATCGCTAACACGCTATAAGCCTGGAAGTAAACGTATCAACTACATTTATATGATCTCTATATTCGTCGTGCTTTGCAAATATAGATCGTGATCTACTTTCAGCTCTAAGTATACAATAATACTTGTGACATAGGTACTATACCTAATACTACAATATTAAATTTGCATAATCGGAATTACACTACAATGGTGCGACAAGGTAAATTAGAATAATTGTTATCAACGGTAGTTTACAAATAATGGATAGGCACATATTGGTTCAGCACGTGCATCATCATTCAATTCAACAGCACTTACATATAGATGATGCATGTTATGTGATTAAATATATTGAATACAATCAGTCAACCCGTGAGCGACATTCCTATGGCTAAAAATGACAATCAGTATGCGGAAGCAGGAACATTCTTTCTAAATTGTAGATATTGCAAACCTGCATTGTGTGGTAACATTGCGAAGCCAAGTCATCTTTAGAATGGCCTTCCTTTGGCCTACGTATAAGACAATTTAAGACCATAGTCATGAGGTATGTTAGAACAAGGAGATGAAACGCACGGTATTAAATATCAGCCATGCTTGATGTTACAGAGCTTCCCATCTGCGATGAACCTGCCGACGATCACGACGCAGAGCTTCGACGAGCTCATCGGGCAGGGAGGCAAGCAGCAGCGCGGTGGAAGCGTGGCCTCCGACGAGCCGCCCAAGCACAACTGGACCACCATGACACCGCAGGAGATCGCCACGTGGATCGACAAACGTTCCCGCATACTGTTCCCGCTCATGTTTATTGTATTCAACATTTTTTACTGGACTTTCGTCTACTGTCTATAACAGCTCAAATGCACCATGTGCAAAAGTGTTTCCATACATCAGAACTTCGGGCGATCAACTATGATTATTTATATAGTTATAAAGTGAACTACTATGTCACAAACTAAGCTTACACAGGTTACTGATGTTTCTTCTGGAAACCACCTTCGCAAAAGGAAACAAAACACGTTTTGCGGATCTAAAGGCAAAATATTTGAAACTAAACTCTTGTAAGTAGATAGGTAGTTACTTATGTAACTGTAGTGGCCATATTATTATTTGATGATGTAATTAAGAGTAGCTTTCGTCTTTTGCCAATCCGCGGACCTTGCCTATTGCTTCTTATAAGTACCTACTGTTACGCGAGGTTGTATCGAGTCTACTTATTTATATTCTTAGAACCTTTTGGGTAGCACGGCTTACCTATAGTAGCACCCACGGTTGTGATATCTCGAAAAAAATTGAAAAAAAAATGGCAAAGGAATATTTATTTTGCAAATAGATATTTATTAATTATATTATGTACAATTCGCGACCCTATTACATTTTGTTCTGCTGCGACGCTTTTTGTAACCAATTTGAGAGAGTGTACCTAATAACAGTATTGTGATAGTTGGTAGGTTTTTTCGAAACTAAGGGACCAATTAGGTAATGCAGCAAATCAAAATTAACTTAAGTAGGTACCTACTTAAAATACTTAAGATAATTTTGATATGCTCTATGCAGATCACAAGATTTGTTTTCGATTCGCATTTATGTAAAAAATATATCAAATGAGATTAGTCGATTTTAGTCAAACGAAATATTGTAAGTGAATAGGAAATTAATGTAAGTTCTAATCTACCTAAGTGTTCGTAAACACCGGGGTCATGATGAAATTAAATTATACTATTGTTAGTCTTACTACGGTGCTGATAGACAATTATGCATAACTGTCTGTAGCATTTGTATTAAAAATATTAATGTGACTGTGAGTAGGTAGGTACCCATTTAAATTAAATTATTTGTAACTTATTATTATTTAAAGGTAGAGTTGTTACTAGATTAGTATTGTTAGAATACATCACAATGTACATATGCATATAGATTATGTTTTGTTTTACTTAAAGTGCCTTCATGAGATTATTTAGTTAGAATAAGAAAACTTGTCTAATATTAGATAAGTACTGTTTGTAATCTCAATAATATAAACTCGAATCATCATAATTGTGTTTATTGCTTGCTTGCATTATATATAATGTTTATTTTCCCTTACGAGGTAAATGCAAATGGTTATTATTCACTTCGTTATTATTCATGCGTCGTGTTGTCTGTTGCTATTCTCAGGACATCACCCTCGACAAGATGTTATGCGCACGTGGATGTATTTGTCCTTTATAACTATGAGTTAGAAATGATAGAAAATCATCCATGCAATGTCTGGCATCTTGAGTTTTTTACGACGTTCCTAGAGCTTCCTTAACTTTTCATTGCAGGTATTTAGCTTGGTCTAGAGCAGTGTTTTTCAATCTTTTAGAATACGCAACCCCTTTACAAGTTACCAAATTCTAGCGAACCCTTATAGACCCTAAGGTTATCCTTCTGACTGAATTTGTATTTTTAGTGTGAAGTGTAGGACCTAGAAACATTTGCCTTTTTTCTTTTGTCCACGACCCCCTGAGTAAGTAAGGCTTAGGGGTTGCGACCCACAGGTTGAAAAACACTGGTCTAGAGACGCTACCAAGCCTGTACAAAAAGTTTAAACCTATTAAGCTATTAAACCCATGATTAAATTGAAGCATTCATTAGCATATAAATAATAGGGTAATTTTTTAAGCACTTCCTATTATCCATCTCCACTTTTGGCACGACCGCACTGTGATAGAACGCCTGCCCTTTAAAGTTCGTGACTCCATTTATTCTCTGCCAAGATCAGACTTTTCGCAAAATGTAACTTTATAGGTATCTTCAAGGACGGATACAAATTCGTGGGAAACAAAACAAAGTTTATGCCTGTCAAGTGGCAATTTATTTGATACTTTACAAAACAAATTCACAATATCTTGCTTGATACGCAAGCCCAAAGGGAACAAACTGACAACAATCCACAACATCACTATAGTTATTTACGCAACATCAACTTGAGTAGTTACCACGTGTAAGATCATTCACAAATGCCTAGTTCTGTAATTGTGGTAACTACTTTCACATAAAGCCAAAATCCCTAAACCCACCCCGACGACATTCATACTATCAATAAATATTTTGTAGAATAATGAAACGAAGAACTCATTTGCCGTTTGGCATCTTACCATCAACTGGTTGTCTAGGCCCAAAAATTCAAACTTGGCTTTAGAAAAATGCCCACTGAATATTGCCATAATATACATATTCTGGCAAGATAGGATCGTCAAGTGCGGGAGCACGCGAAGCTAGAGCCGTGTGAGTGAGGAGCGGAGTCAGGGCTCGGGCTCGTCGTCCGCGCGGTGCGCCGCCGTCACCAGGCTGTCGTCGCTGGCGTAGCGCTTCAGAGCCGATGCACTTGCTTGACTGAAACCGAAAAATATACATTACATTACCCAAACCACTAAGAGCGCTTACCACTGGACCCTGAATAAGTTGTACGATTCGCAACCGTATTGCGACCTTCTGCAGTCCCACACTGGTTGAAGGAGGTTCCTATCACGGTTAGGCAATTAGGGTTCCTCATTTGCTGTTTCGAGTACATTTAAATAATGCATGCTTATACGGACTTCCTCAGATAGCTCGCTCGCATCCCGCAAAGCACAAACTAAATCTGTTACTTACTGCACGCGTACCTATCTTAAAAGAACCTATCCATCCATTCAAGTTCGGCCAAGAATACTTGACCGCCGCATGAGCTCCTGCAGCGCTGCTTAAACAGTCACTAATTCAGTGTTGAGCAGTAGTTCTTTTGAGTTGCAGTATTGAGGAACATTAAAGTACTGTTGTGCCTACAAATGTTCTCGACTCACCTGTACCTGGTCCGGGGGCGCGGCGTGGGCGCGAGTCGCGGCAGGCGGTAGTCGTAGACGAGCGTTCCGCCCGAGCCCGAGCTGGAGCCGCGCCCCGACCCGCTCGAACTCTCCGACCACGTCAGCTCCGACATGCTGTAACGACACAACAATGTCCCGGCACTGTTACGTACGCCATAAAGTTTCAAGGCGTAAAAGGTATGTGTGAGGGGACTTTCCCTACCAATACATTCAGAAATCCTGCATGGTTAAATAATACTTTAAGAACATCAGCCAAAATATTCAGTTTCGATACAAAAAAAACAATAGTGGCCGATAATCTTATTCAAACATTTACTGCAGGTGTTACTAAAAGATTCGTACTGTACTTATACTAGGTATGTTAAGTCTCTTCGTCGTTAAGTCGATATGCATGCCTGATACATTTTAGCTGTACATTCATCAGACATGCATTTTTATCGACTAGCATACCTAGTAGAGATAGGCGGCAGGCGGTGCGGCGGCGTGTAGATGTCGTTGCTCTCTGTGTAGGTGGACGCGTGGATCTCTTGCTGATACAACTCGTACAGCTGGGCCAGCTCGGGTGGCACGCCTACGCCTACGTCTGTGGAGTTATAAGAAGACCGACAGACGGTTAAATTACTATGTAGATAGCCGCTTTTGGCATTGGGCTGCGTATGACACTGTTGCAAAAACATTACACTCCTTTTTGGGTAGTCATGTAAAAATAGAGGGTTGCGCACATGCCCCTGCACTCGCAATTTGACGTCATTTGGTAGAAATGACCTATCTTGTGCACGCTATAGGATTAACAGTCTCATAGGTATAGCGATTGAAATGATCTTCTCGGTCAGAAATACCACTAGTACCGAGATAAAAGACGTTTTATACCTTGAAGTGCGCGCCTCTGTCTAGTAATGATCTCATCGGACAGTCTTCTCTGCGCGTCTCGTCGCTGTAGTGCAAGGTCTCGTCTCCGCAGTTCGTGTGCCCGAGCCGCGCGCTCTCCTTGCAGGGCCAGTTTGTCGGCCTCTAGTTCATGCACGCGGCACACTAAAGCCAGCACTTCACGTTCGGGACCACTGCTGATGGTGGCTGGTAACTCCTGAAATTAATTATTGAGTTTTCTTATTTTTTCGCTTACGTCATCCTACAATTCATGCTTGAACACTTACACCCTGGTTCCTGATACTACGTTATAGTCCACGCCACCACACAACAATATAATCATTTAAAATTGCGTAACAAAATGTTGGGTTACCTGTTCCAGCTGAGCGCCTCTAAGCCGGACCTGCTCCAGCTGCCTCTCGACGCGTTCTCGCTCAGTGCGCGCGGACTCCTGCTCGCGCTCGACGGCAGCAAGTTCGGACCATGCCTGTTCTACAGCCACCTCTGCTTCTGCTCGCTCGCTGCTGCTTGACGACAGCCCAGTGCCGCCCCTGGACACACGTATAATCATGGCCTCGCAAATAAAAGCCAACCAACGGGCCGTAGCGCAACGCATTATCATACAAAAAAGAGCGTTGCGGCCCGCAGTGTGCGTTGGTTCATAGAAAATGATGAAAGTGATGAAGGAGGAATTTCGCAACACCTTGCGTTGCGGCGCGGCCCGCCCCAATCTGCTTAAAGCCTTTAAAGATACGTTTCACGCGATCATTCGCAAACCGTCGAAAAATAACATTTATTTTCACAATATTGTATACCTGTAACTCTGCTGCGTGCTCAATCTCGATCCAGGAATATTGATAGGTTTGTAGAGGCGGTTGAACCTTGCTTCCCAGTGCGAGATGGCCGCGTGTTGCCGCTCAGCGTCAAGCGCCAGACCCAATAGGTGGCTGTCCAGTTCCATCAGCCGTCGTCGCAAGCGCATCTGTTGCTTGAATGTGGACACGATAGCGTCGCGTAGAGACTTAAGATGCGCTGCGTTCTCCGCAGCATCCTCTTTGCTGACCTCTTCCTCGACTCTTGCGAACTCTTTTGGTTTACTGTTCAACGAAAATTATGTACCTATGAGTAACTAAAGTATATTTATCTTCTGATGCCATGATTGTAATTAAGAATTCAAAAAAGAAAAGCGGGATATGATGAGGAGGTAAACTAAATATCTTCAGTACCTACCTACTGCAATTAAGTGCCTTTACTAGTAGGTAATATACCATTCAAATTGTGACTCTCTGTCGCGAACTCCAATTTAATAACAAAATATTATTTTCACTTCTACCTACTAAGGGCAATGCAACCGATAGGCCGAAAGCCATATTTTACCTCACTTAAGATGCAATATTTTCTAAGAACCAATGGAATAACCCAAGCACAATGCACATTATAGCAGACATATCTCTAAATGTAGGCCCTGGACCGACTTTAAGAATTAAGATATACTTAAACAAAAGACAAAACGCGTTTTAAGTCTGTGTCAAAAAACTAGGGAAAGGGACTGATCGTGGTGATTTTAGCATGTGAGATGTGAGAAATGTGAGTGCTGTCGGTGATGGACCGGTATAGGATATGGACCTCTTAGTTTAGAATAGTTAAGTCTCCTAAGAGACTTGGTGAATACCAAGAAGCCATGTCCGAGTGGGCTGTCGCAAGATTGCGAGTAACGTTAAATATACTTAGTAGGGTTTCCCAGATTAGACTAATTTAGTATTTAACGCAGCGACTGGTTGTTATGCGACTCGGTGAGTCTTGAGATCCTAGGCTGATGGTGTTATTAAAGTTCTATTCAACTAAACAGATAGAGACGGTTTGCTGGAGAGTTCCTTGCGCCACTTCTTTTCCTCAGCTCAAACAGTAGGAATTGGTAAAGGGTAATGATATCACTGAGGATTATCGTATCTTATAATTAATGCTATTTTCTCTTGTATTATTCCATCTCCAAAATCGTACCTTGACAGATATTAGTCATTTGCATTTGGATACAGGGAAACGGGGAAGGCCTTCCGCTACACTTTAGACTTATGACGACTTATGACGATTGTCGACTTCTAAGTGACGCACCATATATGGAAGGCAGAACCGTAAATATTAACAGTTTTTAAATCAAACTAGTCTTGACTGATACTGACGTTATATAACAATCAAACGGTAGTGACGATTACTGCTTCGAAAAAGAGGAGGCTTGCTCTATGCACATTTCCGGGAGAGGAGTAGGTACCCCAAACATCCAGTTAGCTATACTCGAAATTTGGACGCTAAGCTGCTAATAGCCGCACCGCATCCTCTAAATGGGGCTGAGTAAGGACATGTGAAGTACCCAACGAAATACCATTTCGGTGTGCATTAAGAACGGTCGCAATGAGTTTTGCTACAGCCTGAGCCTTCGGTGTATCTTAGTAAAAACGGGCTAGCCCCGTTCTTTGCGTCAGGTCTTGCAGAACACATACAATGAGAAAAACGTTGTAAAACTGGTCCCGGTCTCACTGACGTGGGTACAACTACAATGTAAACACACGCAGACACAGACAAATTAACTAAACTACCTACTTATTTAAGTGCAAGCGTAACGGTCCCTTTACCCCCTTCACATTTTCAAGACTGTGTTGATTCACAACTCTAGTAATTAGTGATTCTTGAGATATGACGCTATTACTTATCTAGTAATTCTTGAATTTTGTATTATTTGCCTCCGATCAATAATAGGCCTATAAGAGAGTATATCCAAAACTCTATTATTTCTATTAAATAATTATTACAGTGATTATACTTATTGAGTTTCGATTCTCAAATTCTGTATTCTTTTTCTCAAGCCAATAATTCGGGTAGACTGGCGTAAGGTTTTGTATATTAATATTCAGGGTGTTAGGGTATCCTTGAAAATATCCTTGGGGAAAAACCGATAATATTAACGTAGTTAGGAAAAACGAAAGCTTTATCCGCCTAGGGTACCTAATTTAGGAACAGTCACAAAATCATAAAGTGTTGCTAACAGTAAAAAAACCCACGCACACAAGTGTCTTAATTTGGATTTAAATCATTCGGCAAAAACCTACATTGTTCTGTCGTCCTTCATTTTAAGTTTCAGTCGAGCGATTTCCTCGCGCAGCTCGCTGATGACTGTTCGATACTGCGACAGAGGCATCGGAGTTTCCACCAAATCTCGTTCCACCTGAAATAATAGATAAATCGGCAGCTTATAATGTTCAGTGCCTTGTCTGATGAGCCTCAATAGTCCATACTATTCACATGGCCGTTCCATCCCGGTCCCAATTTATTTTTAGTTATTAAAACGATTTACGGGTAGGGGGGGGGGCTCGTTCGATCACTTGAGCCCCAGTCATCCCCTTCGAACCCAACCTGTCCTAACCTCACATTCTTTCTAGCGAGTCGGCACGTTTCTAAACCCAACCCGGAATAAATACCAAGTAATACATAGTTACCTACCTACCATAGAACCTACGTACTTAAGGGGGATGCGCTAATGTGGCCCGCGAAATTCAAATTTTCTTACGATTTTTACAATTTGCAGGTCAGTATCAGGTTGTATGTTGATCTAAATATTATTAGCGACCGTAACAAATATGGATTTACAGAATTATAAACGTTAGAATCAGAAATACAACTCTCTAAGTTCATGAAAGTGCATTGAACGACGAATTCACGAATAGTCATTCAATGCACTTAAAACATGAACTTAAGGAGTTGTATTGTTGATTCTAATGATTCGCGGGCTACCTTGGCGCATCCACCTTAAAAATAAAATAAGAAACAGAAACACACATATACATATAACATACACATTCATTATAAGTACTAGCCTTATTGGTGATAGAAGATGCCTTCTGTGCATAGTGTAACGTGGAGCGCGTGGTGTCCCGATATGCCCCGCCTGGCGCCACGTGGGCCACCATGGCGGTGCGGCAGCGCCCACCGAGCACCTCGCGCAGCAGCCGCGTCAGCTTCGAGTCGCGGTAGTTCACATATCTGTCAGGAGTGGACGAAGTAAGAAATCCACATTTTGTTATTTTTTTAGGAGGTGCAGATGCAAGCATATGATGCTGCTGAGCATGAGGTTATTGGGTTTTTCCATCTAGGATTTTCAGAGGCAGCTCGGAGTCTGAATTTGTGCCCGGTTGATGGCAATAGGCTCACGTCCTATTACCTACACGGGACTTAAATATAACTGGCGAAATGTGGGTATTACCTATGCCCTTCGGGGAATTATAGTCGTGATTTTATGTTATTTAATCTATCGATGGATAGGTATCTACCTAAGTATATCTATTATTTAAAAGGTATGAATTATAAAAATCCTTAAAAAATCTGTATCAATTTTAAAATTTTGCAGCTCAAGTTCCTGCAAACACTGATAAGGCAACTCTTTATAGCAATTGCAAGGCAACCATAAGCCGAGTGAGAATGTGCCCCGTATACACCTTAGTACTGTAGTAGATGTAAAAAGAAGTGACGAGATCGGTTCGATTAATTATTATTTTTAGAGATACTTTAAAAATGATGGTTATATATTTCTGTTTCGATCTATAAATTGGGATTAGGTTTTGCTATTGACTGCGCCGTCGTTTCTCACTATTTTAATAATCAAAAGTGCGCGACATTTTGCAACCACAATATTTAAAGGCGCTTTATCAATCAAAAATAGCCTTCCTTATCCATCTAGGATAAAAAGTACACAAATAATACTAGCTTACCTAGCTCCTCCAGAGAGCGCCATGATGCAGTTTCCAAGTGCTAGAAGTGATCGATTGATGTGCGCGCCCTCTAGGCGTCGCGAGCGCAACCCGGCGCGCTCCGAGCCCGCCAGATCGATGAGGAACAGACGACCGCGCTGGGTGCCTTTCTCCACTTGCTGACTAACCGTCACACTGTAACACAGATGGGGGTCAGAAGTATACCTACCTAGGTCTAAAATCGTTCACTAATTACAATACTTTTTTCTCGAGACGTTACCATCTCCTCCTACTAATCCAATCAACGATAAGACAACAATCAAATTTCATGATTTGATAAAGTGTGCTAGCTTATTTCATAATATTTAGCTGGTGCTGCCTGAATATGTGACGATTTTTATGAGATAAATAGCATGAATAATATACTGTCTACAGTAATCTACTGTTCGAAATACCTGAGAAGAGCGTGTCCTCTAGAAGAATGTTGGTTAGCATGCGTGGGCTCGGCGGTGCGGGAGCGGTCGCCCCTCGCGAGCAGCTCAGCGACGTGCGCGGCGCTGTTGGCCCTCAGCTCGCTTAGGCCCGCCACCACGGGGGCCCCGCTGCCCCCCTCGTCCCGCAGCTCCAGGGGCCCAGCGCTCGGGTTTAGCAGGTCACGAATGATCTCGTTGTATATCTCGATGTATGACATTTTTACCTGTTCCAAACAATAATTAAGTAAGGAAACCTCAAGTTTCCTTTAGGACAAAAACAATGTTTTGGAAATGTACCTACAGGTTTGTAGGAAAATCTTTCCAAATGTAGAGGTATCCTCTAACAATAACGTAAGAATGTTGATAGCAGCTAAGTTGTAAACATAAAATACTTGAAAATCTGATTCAACCCGGATATGGCTACGGCTCTCGAGAATACGAGCACATGGGGCGTAATCAGTTCAATGTACCTACTCTTTCTCTGGCTAAGCGTATTGTTGAAACTAAATGCGGCTTAAAACCCACTCTTACTAACTCACCAATTTAGTGTAGCTAAGCCCCGCAAAGTGGTTAGTAATCATCGCAGCTACTGTATTTCATTTAATTGAAACCCATCATGTCAATTACCGCTGCTATCAAAATTACCGGTAAATTGATAACAACCAGGCCAGTTGAACAAGTCAGTACATTCAATGGATAAGAGTATAATTATTTTATTAATTTATGCACTTTAGGTACCTACTCATGTTTTAATGGGTATGTAACTAGGTATGTAGGTATGTGAATGTCTTCACTCAACGTCAATACTAAATGATGACTACAAAGTATTTTTTATCTTATAATGATTGACAACTTGTGAATATGATAATTTGTGCATTTAATTATTAAGTCGGCGACCTTTTTAGAGACCTAAATTAACATGATGAGTGTTATTCGATTCAAAAATTCCGATCAGCTATGTAAATGGATTTTTACTGTTGATGATATAACTCATTCGTGTGTAATATTTGTTTTATTTCATTGAAACAGTAATGTCTCGACGCTGAACTGTTTGTTTCTGGCACATGACAAACATCGATGACCATTAGGGGATCGTTAGTCCACAGTCTACAGTCCGTGTACTTATGCCACCCACCCCTATTGATTGCAGGCTTCGATGAACACCAAACAACCATTTCGTTCTTTATGAATATAAAATATCTATGAAACGTCCACAACTGAGTACACAGTGTCAGCAAATAACATTTCCGACCACCATCGGCGATAAGATCGATGGAAAATTGATCAAATGTCCAATTCATAAAATGGATAATTTCAAAATACTACGAGGTTCTCTTGAATATTGTACTAAAACAAGTTTCCCCTAATGTAGTTCACGGTTCCAATTTGTCGCTAAGTAACGTGAAAAACCGCACTGTTTCTTAATAAAATAAAATAAATAAAAAAGCCTATAATTTCTTAGAAACAGATAAGTAAATGACAGTAAATTGACTAAGTATATCTAATGTTTAACTAGCTTATTTCTAGACTATGTATGTAATTACTTAGAATCATTTTTTTTTTTTTTTTTTTACTCTTCTTAATGACATTTAAGGTAAAACAATGCTTTACGTACGTCTGTTGAGAGCTTATTCGAGAAGAATAATAGGCCTTGCTACAACAACTAAGATTAATAATCTATCTCATATTATAAACGCGAAAGTTTGTAAGTATGAATGGATGGATGGATGGACGTTTGTTACTCTTTCACGTAAAAACTACTGAATGGATATGGATGAAATTTGGCAAACAGATAGTTTATAACCTGGATTAACACATAGAATAGTTTTTATCTCGATATTCCCACGGGATCGAGATTTACGCGGGTGAAACCGCGGGGCGCAGCTAGTATTGAATAATCGCGTACTATCTATAATATAATATCTGGTGAAATCTTATTGCTACTGCCTTCTCTTTCGAGAAATACAGGCTTGATTCGTTAACAAATTATGATAGGAACGAACAACAGTTTACCGAGAAACAGGACCTGGCTTTTTGTCGCCACTTCAGTCCGAGTGCTACGGGGAGGGGACTATACGAATGCTACGACAACCTAAAATTAATAAAGAAACGGGACTTTCTGTATCACAGTACTACTCGTACTGTGGTCAGTACTACGTTCGTAGCGATTTTTACTGTTATGGAAAACAATAAACAAAAGCAACGCAAAAAATATCCTTAAAAAAGTAGATGGACTACAACGACGGCTACAAAGCCTACGGGCACACGCTACGAATGCTACGGAATCCTGCTACGCAAACTAATCGCAAGAATGCTACTTTCGGGACTTTCTCTATCTGCTACGATGGGTCGTAGCGGTCTACGAATGCTACGAGACCCAGCTACGCAAGCTTAATTTCGAAACAGCTGGGTTTTACCTATTTAAGAACGTTGCTTAAAGCTGACGTTGAAACGTTAAAAATGCATATTAAACAGTCACTAATCATTACACTTTGAGCAACGTTTATAAATAAACCCCAAAATTCTGATTGCAAAGACCAGGATTTTCTGTTTGTGACGTTTCCGTAGCTCTCTCCTAAAATCGATTTAAAAACCATTTGTTTTTTACTGTACAGACCTATTGAACCTATTCATGTATACTACTAGAATATTCTAGCAACTCACTATAATTTTACAACTCTAGCTGATGCCAGTTGGCAGTATTATTTATTACCTCAAAAGCTATAACGACGACCCGATGTTGAACCCGAAATAGGATCATGACTTTATACCCACAATAACTAAAGTACATACAATCAATCAATGACTGGAACGTGTAGCCCTAAATGCTCCTCATAACGAGGCTTTCAATGATTAAGCTTATTAAACCACCTTCGACGAACGAACTATTATCATGCCACGTCACGATATCTGAACCAAAATCTGTGTTATTATTTAGTTCGTTTTGAGAAACAAAACATCGCTAATATCAAACATTACGGGTTTTGGATCGATCGGTATTTGATCTATTTTCGCTTGGCAAAAGGAGTAGTAGTTGTAATTATTATGATTAAGAATACCTACCTGTGGTTTGTACCTGTTTCAATGACGGTAAATACACAAACACGTATAGTTTCCGCAGAGCAAGAGGTCTTCTTTACCAAATATGTACATACCGCATATACTATGTCAATTCATTACTAATTTTACATAATTATTTATCCTTACAAGCCTGTGGTTTATTAATGACTCAAGAAATCAATACCTCCTGCAAAACACATGACTAAAAAAATAACTCGTTATAGTAACCTAGTGGTGATTTGTCTACCTACAATAAAAATAATAACCACCTCGTTCTTCACAAAACGAATTAATTTCATAGTTCCGGATATCTGAATGGCAATAAAAAAAAAGGAATTAACATTCCAAATTAATGGCCACGAAACCGCCGTCAGAGCATTAAGGACCCAGTTTCGTAATAAATGGGTCCGACCACAAGTGTAACAATGCGGCAAGAAATAAACATTAATGCAGCGTATTGTTATCAGATGAAACACACAAAGCAAACGTTTTACTGAAACTGCCTCGATGCTTCATTCCCAG
Source organism: Lithophane ornitopus (assembly GCA_948473465.1). Taxonomy (NCBI): domain Eukaryota; kingdom Metazoa; phylum Arthropoda; class Insecta; order Lepidoptera; family Noctuidae; genus Lithophane; species Lithophane ornitopus. The sequence continues at coordinate 9,253,256 of OX419622.1, read as the reverse complement.
CCTTTACAATGTTTATCAGACGATCACAGCTATCTACAAACTTCATCGGGGCAAAAGACCTCTTCTTCCACAAAGTCAATTTAGAAGTACTTAAGTAAAAATATAATATACTAAGTTATTAAAGCTTCGCCAGAGTGCCACATCTATATTGTAATGTATTGTACTTTAAAATAAAGTTGCTTTTCGTGTTACGTGCTTCTAAACGTCATTATAATTACAAGATATAATTTAGCTTAAGAATGGGCGGCAACTCTAACATGCAACATTACTTAATTTTCTACTTGAGGCCGATGGTGCCAAAAATCAATTTTTTTATTTAAAATACACTTTGGGTTTTGATGCAGTGTTCAGCATCATTTAGAGAATTTACTTCGAAAGGTAGTGATGTTGGACCCGTTTTGACAACATCTCGCAACAGATAGCAGCACCCGTGGAAAGCAATGGTGGGTTGCTAGTCGAATAAAGAAATTGTATGATTATTCATGGGACCTTAACTTTCCTTGCATTTTTGAGTCACAATTATAATTACAGAGTCATTGATGTGAAAGGTGGGGAAAAAACAAACATTAAAAAAAAAACCGGGAAAGAGCGAGCGAATCAATCTCGCACGCCGAAGAAACTGATTGACCCGTTATGAAAAATATAAATTCGTTTTCAAAACAAAATTCTGTTGTTTACAAGCGCAAAACAAAGTACTGTTTGTAAAGGGTTTTTTTAGCTGATTTCTAAAAACTGTGCTAGAGACATTGTGTTATTTTTCCTTCTACTAGAGAATTATTTCAGATCTTTTGCTTTGCAAACTTCGGAGGAAATGGTATTTTTACGGACTAAATAAAAATGTACATATTATGATAATTCCATTTTAGGGTCCCAAAATTAAAATATTTCTACAATATTATATGCAATAATGTAATTGGCAAGCATAATTTAAAACTTTTTCTTTCAAGTCGATAGCTTATCAAGCAGTTGTGAACTTGTGATATACAGACAGACGAAGTCTTTTCTTTTCTGCCTTTTTGGTACGGAACTTTAAAAAAGGTTAATCGAAGAAAGGGGCCTTTTATTTAACATAGGTAGGTAGTCGTCCTAAGATTACACACTGCATTCATAGATTTATGTTATGTCGCATGTAAGCCTGGTAAAAATTTGATACCAGAGCAAACCTAACATCCTGGATCTAATGACTACTCTAACTATAATGTCAATAATAAAGATCAAAATATGTTAACTTGGCTAGTCAAATCTCCTAAATAATCACATAAATAACACACAATACCAGTGCATTCGGCTCAACAACTCCACGAATGAAAAAAATTAAGTAATAAAAACTAAAACCCAACTACGACTAAAAAGTTATAAACAAGACACCACAGACGGACAAATTAAAAATCCGGAGTCACACGTGTTAGGGCATAAATCGAACAGATTATGTGTGACTCCGGAATTTTTAATTTGTCGGTGTGTGGTGCCTTGTTTATACCTTTAGTCGGGTAAAAAGAGTGTATCTGTGCTACGAGAAATCCAAAATCAATTTTGGTTTTCTGTTTTTTTTTCGCAAAACCAATATTTATTAATACTTTATGCTATTTATAAATCAAGATTTCCGCTAACCAGCTCACCGAACTAGGTAAAGGCCACAGAGTCTGGCTTGTCCCAGAATGTCGCCCCAGTCTTAATTGAGGCCAACCCTTAAAAAACGTTATAATGTGAAACGCTCGAATTAAAAATATATTGTTCAATGAGGTTCGCTTACAATCATTAGTTATGTTGATACACCTGTTTGTAACTCGTTACCTATGGTTATTATCACTGTACGCTGGTCACGCTAACATGCTCAGGTTAATAGAATGCCTTGTCTCGCGATAACCCTGAATATTTTATCGCTGCTTTCTTCTATTGACTACTGACGAGTGACGTAAGCAAGCTAATTTCACGGCCTGCAGCTGCGGGCTGCGAATGAACTCGACTCACTACGCCATCTCTATAAGATGGAGGGCGGCTACAAATAGATGGGTAGCATTATTAAAGTACCTATCACGGTATTCACGGTGGAATAACCAAGGCTATTCGCCTCCTGTTGTTTGGTTGGTAATATTATGCAGTAAATTAACGAGGGTTTACCTTCTGTGTTGTTACTGACCCTAAAGAGAATTACCTACAGACTTGCAGCAAAGCATATTATAATAAATTTGTATACGTATTTTTATTAATATCTAATGACATACATAATTTCCTTGCAGACTGTATCCTACTTTATATAAAAAATTAAAAACTAATATTATTTCCATTAAGATACACCTTTTTTTTTTTTTTTTTTGGGTGGGAAATCATCATGTGACTTCTCCCGCTCTGGGCGGAGCGGAAGGGCGTGTCAGACTCTTACTGACTAAAACCCACCCGTGTTCCTTCGGTTGCCTTTTAGGGTTAATGGTTGGACACCAAAGTAAAAAGCGTTTTAAGGATTTCAATAATACGTTTATTATCCTTTTCTTTATAGATTGGAAGGTGTGTTCTACTAGTATTATGAGAGACGTGTGCCTAAGAGCTTGATAAAGGTATAACATACTTACAGTGCCTACAGAAAATTTAAACATTGACAAATGATTCAAACTTTCTTCGGCCTATAATTTTAACGATACCAAATTTTGAAAGAAGTAAATTATTAATGTCTAACAAATGTGTGTTAATGACACATAGGTAGGTACTTATGTTAACACATGTATAGGTAGTAAGCACATAAGTGTATTGAAGAAAGCATCGTCGTAGGTTAATGGTTGCGGGGTGTCAATCACGCGAGTCGAGGCGCCTCGTTCGACAGTGACCTTGCGGCCGGTGGCCTACGGGCTTCAGCCTGCTTTACATTTACACTACTAACGTATATTTGATTGTTATTGTCATTTAGCTGAAACCCCTCCATTCTATCTGCTTATCTGTTGATTAATCAATAAGATAACTACTGCCATGTTTGTCTCAAGAGGCGACGTGTTGTTTTAGGGATTGCATAAGCGTAGTGGCGTTCTGGAACTAATGCAATGTATTATATTCGTAGGTATTTGGAAATGAAATCAACTATGTTACAGGCTCTCGAAATAGAATAGGACAATTTCCAACTCCAACACAAGCTACCTAATACAAAATCAGTATTTTACTTAGGGACTTTATAATAATTATTTAATTCTTTTGTGAATTTCAAACTATTGTGAATGCTTCTAAGTCATCAGGATTTGGCTTGCGTGACGTCTTAGGGCTATCTGTCCGGCTGAATTATCATATGACCTGCCCTATACAACTTCAGTCCACACTGGCAATTCCTATTTTGGAGCCAGTCGTTGAGTTTATCAAATACTTTTGGTTAACCTTGAATGTAGAATTCTGAGACTATGGCAAAATACACATTTCGATGTGTTTATAGAATCATTACGTTTTAGGGATAAAGATAGATGGCCCTTCTTCTGAGACTTCGACTCTTTCGGGAGTTCTCGACTCGACACGACATCAGTGACAGTCATTTCCTTATCTTTGTTACTTCACCTATTTATTAATTTACTAAACAATATCATTAATCTAATGGGTAACACATTTATCTACGACTTGGATCTTGACCCCGAGGTCAATCAAAGAACAGATGGACGTTTTGTTAATAGAAAATTCCAGGTTTCAAACCATGTTTCTGTAACGATGTGAGTACCTAATGTAGTAGGTACGGTACATCAGATACCTACCTACCAATGATGACAAGCTCGGCACTTACTAGACAATACCTACAGTTCTAGAAACAATTAATAAATAATATACCTAAGTACCTAGGAACATTATAGCTTGTACCTTCCCGTGACCCTAAGTAAACTGTTACGCGAGTTTGTGAGTGACTAAAGTATGCATTTCAGTCATAAGGAAATTATAATTCATGTTACGGGCTTTCCGTGTTATTCCTATCCTCTTCTTCGCCTCGGGAAATTGCACTATGTGACTAGTCACTACATGAATAATTATACCTCATAAGCTAGCACGTAGGTTAAACCGATTTAAGTAATTATTTCAATGAACAATTTCAATTTATGTACCTTAGGTATTAATGATTTAACCAAGGTAATTTCATATTTAAATATTAAAGTAAGTAAGTAAAAAAAAAAAAAATACTCAACAATGGATTTCATTTCATTTCATGGCTCCTGCAATTTTAGCTTGGTTCGTAAATATGCATGAAAAACAGTAAAGCACTTCCGTCTGGTCAAGGTCGCTGGCGCCGGCTTGCGGGCAGCTCGCTACATTTACATACCACCCTACCCACCCTACCCACCACGGCATCGGCACCCACACGCTTCACTTCAACAAATCTCGCCATTAAAACGTTTCATAATAAGGTGTTCACTTTTGCACGACCTCTACGAGAAGTACCTAGGCATTGAACTTGGACGTTATCTTACTTACTGACAGGTCGTATCCGATACCAGATAAATGAGATCGCTTATTAATAGGTGTCAACTACGGACCTATTAGGTATTTCAATATAAAATGCGTATAAGTACTTGTCAACTAGATATCCTTACATATTATAAAACAAAGTCCTCCGCTGCGTCTGTCTGTCGTCCTGTACGCGATAAACTCAAAAACTACTGCACCGATTTTCATGCTGTTTTCATCAATGGATAGAGTGGTTCTCGAGTAAGGTTTAGTGTATAATAACCGACATCCCCGCGGGCGAAGCCGTGGGCATCAGCTAATATAATATAAATAAACGTCTGAACGTTTTTTCTTAGGAAATATTTTAGAAGGATTTTCGCGAAAGATTGAACTGCTTGTTGTAAGTAGTTCGGTAACAAATTACTTGGAGCCTCAATCACACAGTATTCTCATCCTAGCCCTCTACAACTAGTAATTCTGCGAAAAATACCTAGGCCTCGCGAGCACAAACTTAAGTAATATAGGTACCACTAAAGTTATTTGGCAGAAGTAACGCTGAAACATAGTTTTGAGATGAGAAGGTGGTCTCAGGTTCTGTGCTCCATCATTCCCTACCTAGTAGTTAAAGGGCCGATTCCACTGGTAGAAATCTAAAAGTGAGCGATTTACTGGAGTTATTCTGCTCATCACGCCGAAGATCCTCTTCAGAACTTCACCAAAGTTTTATGAGACCAACTTAATTGTATGTATAGTTACTACCTTTTAAATAAAAAAGAACTATCGAAATCGGATCTCATATAGCGGATATATCCAGTAGTGTATATATCCATGTGGCCCCTTTCGGAAGAAGAACCCCTCCAATCAAAAATCCCCGACGACAAAAAACATCTATAAAGTCGTAAAACCTGATTATAAACTGTTTCGTCCAGATCGGTTGTAAAATACGAGCTGTAGAGAAGTACCAACAAACTGACACATGAAAGCAAATTTTGGCAGATTTGAAGCAGAGACGCTTCACTCGCTCGGTCAATTATTGACCCCACGTTGACAACATTTTTATTTGTGAAGCAAGAGAAAAATAACATTTAGGTACATATACAACGTGCCGCTACAATGGCGACAAACTAAATAATAAAAATAACATAACCAAAATTGAGATCACTCTGTGTAAAAGATTCATGCATGAAGCTACCAGCTGGCTTACGTTCTATCGGTATAATCCTTTGTCGGCATAATTTCTAAGAAATTGCGCGGCTTTCCTTCCATTCGCCTAAATAATTATGATCCGCGGCAAATGACCTCTTCGCTACGCAGTTCTGTTGCTCCAGGATGGTAATTTAGAAAATTGTAAAAACGAATACGCGAAATCGTATACGTGTGTTAAATTAATGTCGCAATTGTAGCGGCACGTTGTAGATAAAAGTACACTACTCGCTTGTTTTAGACATCGGAAATTGTTATATAAATTAATGAAATGCCAATCATCGCGATATATTTGGCACTCGTTGTATCCATGGTGTCAATGTGCCAGATACCTACCAGTGTGAAGAGTACATGAGGCGAATAAATACTATACTTAGTTAGGTATTTATTACGAATTGTTTATTTAGACTCGATGTTTAACCATTAGGTAAACACGACTTGCATTAGGTAAAGCATGCTAAGTACGTAACGATGTTAAATCAAGCTAGCACAATAATAATACATGCAGTTCCATGTTCGATGCGACCGAACAATGTAACACAAGGTCTGAAACATCACGCCATGTAATTCTGTTTATTTTATGTTATGTACTTAGGTTTAACTTATTTCATAAATACCTACTTAGCTGTCTTTGGCATGCCGTCGAAAATGATATCAGTCGAGTTTATAACTTGTAACCAATTCCGATTTTATTTACTCGAGCTGATTCAGCAGTATTATATAGTGCTCTGTGTGATTCAGCTTCATTGTGTACACAATATTGAACTGAAGGTGAATCATTCTGAATATATACAGAATAATGATTTAAGTAAGTAAATTAAAATGCTCCATACATCATACTCATTCTAAAACTTAGCCAAATTTAAAGGAACACGTGGGTCTATTTACAACTCAAGTGTTTCACGATCATGTGTGATACTAGTGGGCAGACCGTGGTGCAGACAGACGTTACGTTTTATATATGTAGTGATTATAGGCAGACTTCCAAAAGATAGATACGAATTGACCCACCACAATGTTGGTATTCCAAACTTGGCTTAGGGGTTAGAGCGTTCGTGCCGTCAGCAAATTTTAATGCAGATCAGTAAAACACATAAGGTACACATATAGAAGTTTAAATTGAAGGTCTGTGATAATAATTTTAGACTTTTTATTGGAGGTCATAGAAAACCCGGTAAGTGTCGGACCACGCACAGTGAAGGGTTCCGTAGTTGAGATGATTTTACCGGACGCAAAGATAAGTATGTAGGTATTTCAAAGTATTTCTCGAAAAAACAATGAATACGAAGTTATTGCTACGGTTGTAACCGAAAATATCCCTTATTTCAAAAACTTTTGACTTAAATAGCAAAGTCACTTCGTAACGTCATAATCTTTTTAATTATGGGAACCCACACTTGAATTTTTCGTGACTCGGTTACTTGTGTACGGGGAGTGCCACCTCTAATATTTTTTTCGTAATGTCGCTACACTGCACCATTGTTTAGCGGCGACAAAATACACCTTCTGTCCAATTTTCATCGACATAGATATACTTAGTGCTAGTAGTCTCCGAGTAAAAGTCTGTATCACATCAGGACAGACATATAGACTGACCGATGGACATGACGAAATTATAAGGGTTTCGTTTCGTTTTCGCCATTTTGCGACAGAAGCCTAAAAAGGCCTGTTTATGTAAGTAATCCTGTTTTCGCACATAATATGGTAACGTAGATATATGTACACCTAAGGTAATATGTAAATATAAATCTCAGTTTCATAACTTTTCTTTCGTCGCATATGTAATTAATTATGTAACAAACATAGCAAAGAGTAGATATGTAGTGCCAAAGAACTAACATAAATAACGCATGACAAATGACATTCCAAGATATTTTGTTACCAATAATATCAGGGTCACGTATCTTCAATCTTCATAATATTTGCACTACCGAAATCATGAGTTTTCGTATTTTACAAAACATAATTTATACTAATTGATAGGTTTAAAAATTAAATTATCCCAAATATAAAACTATTCAAGTGTTTTTTTTTTGTATCATTTAAAGGCTCTAATAAACTATAATACCTAACTATATTATATAAAGTGTAAGTATTTAATCGTTCAACGGAATAATAGAGAAGAGTGATTGTGGAGAACCCATAACAAAAGTCGATGCATACGATAGTAACAAAAGAATTGGTAATAGAGATTTGCAAGACGACCCTGGCGACGACGCTTCTATTTCACCTAAAACACACAATGATGGTGCGGTTCGACCTCGATATGTAAAGGGGACTAATGAGACGCCTTTTCAACACTGTTTACGAAAAGTCCCACAGTCAAACCATTCTGTGCTGTGGTTTGATAAAATGAGCAAAAAATCAATAAATGTAATCTTAGCCATGAAACTGCACCCGATATGGATCTAGATAAGTACCAACCAACCTACGTCATGGCGAGATAGCCACCTAATAAATCAGTGTAGGTGTCCTAATTGCGTTCCTTTTGTTCATGTTTCTGTTTAGGACAGCAACAGTAATCCTAACTAGGTACGTATAAGCAGCTACTTTTAGATTACAGAGGAGTACCTATAGATTTACGGAGAACTGCAGTAAAACTTAGGTACTTACTTCGTATGACTGAGGATCCTCGCTCTCAGCGATGCTAGCGAAGAGATGGCTAAGAGCCCGCGACATGAGGCCGGTCATAGTGTATGTCTTGCCGGCGCCGGTGGCTCCGTAAGCGAACACAGCTCCCGCAAACCCCTTCAGCGTGTCACCCACGAGGGGGGCACATACTGCATCGTATACGTCTTCCTTCACACAGAATAAGGCAGGTAAATAGATTATGTCTTATTCATTGATTAAGTAAGCAATATACCTATAAAGCATACGAGCGCTATGTTTGTATTGTTCATAAGAATTAGTTCCTAATGTAGAAGACAATGACTAGTGACTACCAAATTATGAATAAAGAAGAGAACATCGCTAAATAGAAACATAGTCCACCTCAGCTCTCATCACCGTCATTGCATCTAAAAAATTAAATCTTTGGGTTTAGATGAAACGGGTGAACTTGGCACTGGCCATAAAGCTATTTATTATTTTCATGTAAACTCTGTAATACATAGGAGATAACGACAGCGAAGTATCGCTCTCACGATGGCTCACGAAAATAGAATGTTACGTAATAATGTTTGTATCATATTTATATCTTGGTGTTACATAATTTCAAATATTTACCTAGATACCTACTTAGTTACTTTTAAAGGGATAATTTTTATAACGATGTCTGAAGGAATTCACGTAATCTAATTACTATTAATTTACTTCATGTAGGTACTATACAGAAAGATATTAGATACCTATACTCCATTTGAAATAAGATTAGACGTATAGACTTACGCCTTTTTTACATTCCGTTCAACCGATTTTGCATTCTATTGCGTTGGTGGCATGACAAATGGCAGCCGCAGTAGATAGTTGGTATTGTGTAACTTTTTTTGCTTTTAATGCTATCCTTATGCCTACGGTATAGAAGTCAAAATCGGTTGAACGGACTGTAAAAGGGTTTGTTTTAATGTCTAATCTTATTTCAAATGGGGTATAGGTACTTAAAATTTTAAAATAACTTACTGACTTTTATTAAAGTGTTGTCTTTCACTATGAAATGTATATTTAGTAAGTAGGTACTTAATAAGTTCTTTCATAAATATCTCAAAGCTATTTGAAACACACACATCCGCTAATTAGCTGCTAGTGTGTCTTACCAAATCCAAATACCTAATAATAACTACATTGTCAATAATTTCTACACGCGCGGACGTCGACCTTTATGTCGTAAATTATGTTTTTTATTAAAATATTAATCGTATCTAGGTACGTATTGTTATGAGCAATTGGACATCTATCACGCCAATTCTGATACTAACAGAACAGTAAATAATTAAGGATTCAGATTTACTACTGCAGCTACATATTAAGTAGACAGTAAATAGGTAGGTGTACTGAAACGTACATGCATACTGTCTTCTCCAAACACGCGGTTATACACGTAATGCTTGTCGTTGAGGCGGCTTTGATGCAGCACATTGCCAAATATCCTACTGCTACTGCAGAAAACTATGATAGATACTATGATAGGAAGCAGTGAACATTACGCACCTGCGTACTGCCTTCTCCAAACACGCGGTCATACAGGTAGTGCTTGTCGTTGAGGCGGCGCTGTCGCAGCACATCTCGACGGCTGTCCGCCTCCTCTGCCAGCACCAGCATCTGATAACACACATTATCTTGTACACGGTAACACGATAGGGTTTAAATGTGAAATTAAAATACGCTGTAGGTATTATTATTATCTTTTAATTAGGTGTGTGATAATGTGGATTGATAATAGAAGGAACGTAAAAATATTTTTGTTCGTGGTTCAAATACTATAACATACCTAAATTATTTATTGATTTTACTGCTTTAAGTGTTTTATTTTTATTGTTTATTATGGGCTCTCGTTTGATGTTTTATTTTTAATAGGACAAGCCAATTTATGTTTCTGAGCTTGTGACTATGAATATGGCACCAAATAGCCAGAACAAGGCCTATTACTCCATGTCCTAACCAAAAACATCCTTAGCGCGAGCACGCGATCCACGCGGTCGTTTGTATGAATAAGAAGTACAAACGCGGCTTAAATCGCGCGAGTAGGGTCATGTATAATTATAGAGCTCGACGATCGCGTACTCGTGCGACGATGGCTGTCGGTTAGGACACGGCCTAAGTCTAATGCTGACTCCAATTCAAAAATAAACGGCCAAGTGCGAGTCGGACTCGCGCACATAGGGTTCCGTACCATTATCTATAAAAACAGCAAAAAAGTCGTTTGTTGTATGGGAGCCCCCTTAAATATTTATTTTATTCTGTTTTTTTTTGTATTTGTTGTTATAGCGGCAACAGAAATACATCATCTCTAACCATCACGGTTCATTTGTTCACGCCTGGTGACAGACGGATGGACGGACGAACAGCGGAGTCTTAGTAATGGGTCCCGTTTTACCCTTTAGGTACGGAACCCTAAAAACTACCTACTTTTGCATTTTACTATGGGTAGAATATGCAAATGCGTGCAGCATTTCTATATTATATATGTAAGTAATATATCTCTATACTATATTTGTGAAATTTTGATGATACTGATGCTGTATGCTCTAAAAACCGCTGTACGTAAACTGTTTAATATCGCAGCTCATAACACTTTTTACGTTTTTGTTTTAACTTTTCGAATTTTATACCTCATTACCTACCTTACCTAAGTACCCACCTCCTCTTGTTGAAAATACTTGCATGTTCAGCAAATATTTTCAACAAGAGGAGGTGGTTATTATGAAAATATGGCGAATGTAAAACAGCATTGTTATAAATAAACTTGGTGTAATGCGCCACATTATGAAATCACTTTGGCTTAGTACCTACTCTGGTTCAAACACGCAACATCTCTGCTTAGGTTAGGATGTACCTGTACCTACCTATTGGAGTTTCCACAGTGATAGGTAAGTATAGCGTCCAGAATTTATCAAATTCCCACCCAAAATTCTGTGACCGCGATGGCGTGGATTGAATTTCCAGATCGGAGATCGTGCCTTCTAACTAAAAATCCAACAAAACCCTTCTACGGAGATCATCATTAACCCATAGGTACAAGAGGCCAAGAGCAACAGTAGATCTAACGCTTTGGTATTATTTAGTGGTAGGCATACACACTATAGTAGGTAATTAGGTAGGTAGGTACTCCTTTGCTTTAAATAAGTTTACCTACCTATGTACATAGGTACTATTACCTGCCTACCTTTAATTTAACAACATGAATTTCTATGTAAAACATTTTTTACTGTCGTTTGTTTATTGCCTATTGCCCAACAAGCAAAGTAATCCTATAAAGAAATATTATAAGTCTGTCACTACTAATAAAGTTCTTATAAAGGCATTGCGGTAGACTATTTACTTATAATAGCATTTACCAAGCCTTAACATACTCAAGTACATTAGTTTTTATATATCGGTCTTATAGTTCGCTACAAGACTTACCTCCAAAACATTTATAGGACACTTTTACTAGTAATAGCATTTCACGTAGCGTACCTAGATATTCTCAAGAGCATTTGCTTTTATAACTCAGTCTTATAGTTAGCCACAAGATTTTTTTTAGGACACTTTTAGGAATAAGAGTCCTATAATTGTTTACAGTAAAATTAAATAATACAGAATAATATTTTGATCCTATAATAGCATTTTGTGAGAAAGCAAGATATTATAACATACTTAGCTGAGATCACTATAAGTTTGCGCCATTATAGTTTTGCTTGAGACTCTTTTAAATCTAATAGCACTTAGTAAGAGCGCTATTTGATCAAAAAAGCTTATAAGCTACTAGATCAATAACTTTATTAGTAAACGTCAGCCATTTTGATAAGATTCCATTGTTAATTTACCGACACTGGTTCTATAAAGTACTTAATGAAGAGCAATTTCAAAACATGGCGAATATTCATAAGAATTGCTGAAATATTTTATTTACAACAATATACTAATGAGCTATTTTTCGGAGGGGATTGTGAAACTAACTAAATTGGTGTACACATTAACAGTAAAAATGACTTCCCCACGAGTTCATACACTATATTTAAAATATATATGAGTAATAAATGTTCTACTATAACAAAAAATAATAGAAACTAACAAAAAATTTATAAAGTATTTATCAAACACAACAAACAAAGATAACTTCTATTAAAATATACTTATAACTAGTAACTAAGCACATTACTAGTGCATTATAAACAAGATTGCTTTAGTAAGATACTAACAAGAGCGCTTGTGCTTGTAATTGTGTAGTCTCATATCATTATAGAAGCTATTGCGCTTCGTCAAGTATATTATAGGGCTTAGTAACATTTTAAAAGTTGATTATAAGATAGTTATAGAAATAAACGCTCCTATAACTGCGCCCAAATCCAGCTTTGTAGCATGATACAAGTTTCTTATAAGTGAATATAAAAGTAGTCTTGAGATAGTTTAAGTACTGATTTTTGCTTGTTGGGTGTTCCTTAGAGGCTCGTCAAACTGGCGCGATATCGCGGGCGCGACAGGCAGCGCTACTCTTAGGCTACTATTGTCGCACCCGCGATATCACGCCTGTTTGTGGGAGCCTTTACATGTTAGAACTGACCTACCTACTTCTAGACTGATACCTAAACTTACCTACGTCTATGGGTAGGTATACCTGTTAGACAAAGTGTACCTAACCTTAGCATAGAACCTCTTTATGTAACTAGTGTAAGGAACGTATGGGTAAGTACATTAGGTAATGCAGTAGATAACCTTATCGCTGACCACGTGCACGATCCGGGGACCTTCATCTGCTCGCTGCGGCCGCACGCGCACCGCCACCTGTTGCAAATAAGTACACTGCTAGTAAACTAGGATTATACAAACAATCAAGGGGGTACAAAGCATAGCATTTAAAGATTGAGGGGGATTAGGGCATGAATCTCGGAATCTCGGAATATGGCAATATCGGAATCTCGGAACGCAAGTTCCGATATTACAATTCCGATACTGATTGATCCAATATCGGACAATCGGACAATTTTTTCTATAGTTTGAGTTTTAAACTAAATCTATTTTAGATCCTTATTTAGCGCCGAGCGCGAATGCGCGCTACCGTATTCCTGTTGCCAGCTCGCTCAGCATGCGATACAGGAACAATAATAGTGTTATCTGTCTCGGATTTTCGGGATTCGGATTTTCCATCTGACATTTCTCAGTAGCAGTCTAGAGAGTCTGGATTTCAGCCCGATTGATGGCAATAGGCTTGTCCCCTTTTACATGGAACTCTCTCTGGAAAATATCTCATTTGCCTGCCTGTGAAAAGTACCTACACCGGCGACATCGTACACCGGCGACATCCTTGAACTAAACTGGGATTTCAAAATAAAAATAAATTAGCTTACCTTCGAGAATTGACGTTTGCGAAGGTGTACCTACCATACCAATAACTTTTAAGATTGATTATGAATAGGTACTTCATTAGGTACCTATGTGAAGGAGATTTGTTCCTTTTCAACAAACACATTTTACCAAATTAATGAACTTTCCGATTAGTCAATCGTGAGAAGGTAATGAGAAAAATCCTATCTACCATAAAGGTCTTGCAAACAGTCTGTGGATGAACTTGGTCTGACTATAATTGTCTTACCTACTTAGATAGGTATTATATTATCTGTTTACATGACATACTTAACTATATAGTTGTTGCGCACATAAATATAGCATGCGTGATGTGGATATGATTAGCGTGATCCTTTTTATTGGGGGTCAGAAATAATCATTCCCACTAAACAGAGATTTGCCGTGGCACTGGCGGCACTGGACTTGCGAGAAGACAATACACGCTCTAGCCGGTCTACCTGTGCTGGTGTGCCGGATCGGGGCGTGTCGTATGTTTCAAGAACTGCGAAGGTCTATTCCAATACACGCTCCGGTCTTACGGTCTACCTGTGCAGGCACACCAGCTCAGGTAAACTTCTTCGGTAGACCGTAGCATGTACCTATGTAGATAGATATTTGGTACGGGCGTACGGCCAACTGCATCTTAGAGAGAGGAGCCTATACCTACCAGCAATGGGAACATAATAGGCTGCTGAGTGCTGATTATTCTTATTAAAACCACCCTGCGTTGATAGTAACCTACATTAATGATATGGTGTAAGAGTAATATAATCCCGAAGGCGACAGTAGACCTTAGATAGCAGCGGCTATGCCGTTTAACCGCAATGACCAAGGGGCAATGACAAACCACACCAGCACTAGGTACTGGTTTCTATGTATTTCTATAAAAACACCGCCGTCTAGGTAGGTACTGCAATTCGTAACACGAAATAGTTAGTTACCGACCTATATAACGGATGTACGAAGCCGAAAGTCACTTGTTATTCCCGTCATTGTGATCAGTTTTTTGTTTTAGTTACGGAGATATTGAAAGTCAAAGTTCCAACTTTTTCAGAGGTTTTATAAAGAAAGCAAGTTTTAAACTTAATTCGAAATTCCCACAAACCCTGAACTGAGCCTCGTAACGGCTATGCCTGTGATGGGTCTTTTTACACTCTGTATATTATGTCAGTATTCATGCCATTTGATAGATAGGCAAATTAAATGTAAGTAGGTCCAATGTGTAGGTACTCAACATATCATAACTAAATAAGTAAGTATGATGAAAGGAGTAAAGGAGGCACACCGAAAATTCAAACAGGTAGGTACATACAATGGCAAATTACTATGATGATATATAGGTGCCTTCTGTGTGTGAATGCATTCGCCACAAAGTAGAGGATCTACGTAAGTAGGTAATTGGTAAAGTACATAAATGTATTATTTACTTATTTAATAAAAAACGTTTACTTATTAGTTATTACCTACCTACATGTCTACATATATTTAATTGCGAAGGTATATAATACCTTGCAAAATTGTGATAAGTGGCATAGGTAATTCGGTGGTATTGAGGTAGGTACCTACCATCAGTTTCTCCTCGGAGACGGTACGGATGCTGCCGTGTGACCTGTCGGAGGCGGCCAGAGTGCTCTGAGTCATGGCATCACTTCGTTGATTCAAACGCATCCAAGTATAATGCCGTCCCTGTACTGCTGTGCTCAACTATGTATTTACACTGGCAAAGTTAGCCCAAAAATATAGAGCACATTGTAAATAATAAGCCCGGATAAATAATATTTAAAAAACCGTCAATAATATTAAAAACTAGCATTAAACTTTATTTTCTAAGGGTATATCATAGGGTGCGAAGTCAAACGTTCTCCGCCCGCGTCGCCTCACGTGGACTGAGCGCTGGTCAAAATACAGCCTTCGCTTTGGGCGGTCGCTGGGGCAACAGCTAATCACCACAAATAAAAGTTTCATGCGCCGTCATGTACATACCTACCTAGGCAGTTATTAATTATATACCTTCCTATAAATTGGGAACTAAACTATAGGTACCTACATAAAAATACATAAAACGTTCTACGGGCCACTATATGGCTGATAACGGATGTGCGTAACGGATAGGTAATTTACCTATTCCAGCAGTTTACAACTGCTCGCCTCTACATTTCAAGTACTTTTTTCCCAGGTCTATGCAGATGGTTGCGGTCGCAGCTGACGAGCTTGAGTGGTTCGATTCCCAATTAGGTTCCTACCGAAAAGCTTTTGAAATTCAATATTTAAAAAACTCGGCTGTATTTTAAAGCAATGTGCAAAGCAAAATGTTTGACATAAAGTCATAAAGTACCAAATACTCACTTGAAAATATAGGTATTTCACTCTAGCCACTATTTAAAAAACCTGAGCTAGGTATCTCTTTTTCAGCAGAAGCCCATCTTGCGGGTAGTTGCGAACTACTATCGCTGTAGGTATACCTACCTACATAGGTCATGTTCAACGGTACGGTCATAGTTAGGTACCTACAGTTAGGTTAGTAGGTATTATTATACATTATAATATAAATCTACGAGTCATAGATATAATGAAATTGTAAAATAGTATATAGGTACCCCCTTAGTTATGGGATATTACACTATCATATTATGTCCCTATTTACGAAGCTCACAAATTACCCACAATACGTATATTTTATAATTTCATTATACATATCTTTGATCATAGATCTATGATCAATACCCCATATGGAGTCTTAATTGAAGCGATAACAAATCGAGAGGCGAGTTGCTAAAACCAAGCTGGTTTCGCTCGATTCAGCATCCTACATTCTGCTGTGTAAGGTTTTTTATGAAAGTCTACAAACTTACTTCTATTTCTGTTTTACTTGTTGAAAGAAAACCTAGTTTTAACCCAGGCCGAGGTGGGATACTAATTTCGAGTAAGTTTCGCTCGACACACGCAAAGTAGAAGCAAGTAAAGCTGAGGGCAATTGGTCCTGCGCTGGTTGCTAAGTTAGCTGAACTACGATGCAAGATAGTTCAGCTAACTTAGCAACCCGCGCAGGACCAATTGCCCTCAGCTTTACTTGCTTCTACTTTGCGTGTGTCGGGTCGGGCAGTGTTTAACCCTTCGGGGAAGAGGCGTGATGTTACGTTATCAAATGTTATGTTGATGTGTCATATAATTAAATTAATGCATAAAAGGTATAAACGTGGACTTAGTTCTTGGCCATATCTAAACAGGCAACCAATTTATAGTAGTACCAAGAGGTACAGTCAACCGCACAAACGTGCGAGATCAGTGGTAACACTTGCACTACGAAAACCGCCCTTACCGCTACGATATAAAGGCGCTGTCAATGTCAAATTGTTAGCAATGATGTGCTGTTGAGTGTTCTTGCCGTAAATTGCTCGATTTTGCCGAGTCTTCATATTTAACCACATTTGCCAAGAATTCCGCAATTTAGTTGCTCATGTAAGTAGGGTTGCCAGGTGTCCGGCTTTTGGCTTGCAGACAAACAATGAAGTATGTTTTTGTAAATTGGAAAGTAAAATCTACCTATAGTTTATTTACAAATTATAAGGATGATTATTGATTGTTGTAGTTATACTTTCAAAATGTAAAGTTACAAATTACTTAAGTAAGAACAAAATGTAATTCATAGTAACATACCTAACATTAAGAGTAGAGTAAGTCTCAAATGAATAACAGTAATAGTTTGTACTCAAATAAAAGTATTTTTGTAAAATGTCTGACTAATTAGGAATCTGTGTCCAGCTTATCTATTTTTGGGCCTGGCAACCCTACATGTAAGGGCATCTAAACATCACATTTCAATATATTACTTTGAGTGTTTGAGTTGATTTGTTTCTGCATGTGTTTTGTTTCAATAACCTGCTACAATGTTGTATATCTGGACGTACATATAGTACATACTGTATACTTACTGAAAGTTTAAGAATTTCAGGAAAACCAGCCAGAAGCATATCTTAATGCATTGCCACTTTAATGGGTAATGATGTACACTTGTATGTAGTGTAGTTTTATAAGGTAGCAGTTACAATAGCTCACTCTTATAAATAAAAACAGATACTTTAATATAACAGAATTTATTTTTAACCATTTTAAATATTATTTAACTACATTCTTCTTAAACTGTACCTGGGGCAAACAATTTAACACCCCTATCAAATAATTTAAAAAGATATTGTGATGGTTTAATGTCCATGATATACATATGCTCGTTGTCATATTTAAGACCCGGATACTTAATTGTCAAATGTCCAGACACATCTGTACTCCAACCTGAAGGTAGATTTTCAACTTCCAACACTGTGTGAGCTTTATGTGATAGCAGATTTGACATTACACATGAAACATCATCTTCATTTGCCTCATTGCAGTGGCAAAGAATGAATGAATTATTGTAACAAGTAACAAATGGAATCAACTCTTGACTTAACATATTTACATCTCTGAGAGTGTAATTCAAATCAAATAAGTGTGAAATGCCATCCAGTATAACATTAACTGCATCATGCTTCTGTCTCATTGACAATACTTTTTCTTTCACTTTAGGAAACAGTTGTGGTAAGTTATTGTCAGAAAGTAAACTATTTATACAATACTCTCCTATGTTAAAATAGTCTACTAGTCCTGTATCCACATATCTCTGCAAGTTGTAATTCATCTTGAGACCCACATTCTGGTAGTGTTGTAAAGAATTGTGTGTTGACAATATGATAACAGCAGTTTTATTCTTGATGCAATAGTTTAATACGCAACTTGAGATAAATGAACTGTCACATCTATTAATTTCTTTTACAACAACTACTCTACTAGATAAAGCTTTGTCCAGCTGTAGCAATGTTACTATATCTGATGACATTCTGGAACAAAAATGAATGACTGCACAATAGGTAACAACTTCCAAAAGTCCACTAATAAGAAACAAGTGATGGATAGTAAAAAGAAGTTTAACAAATGATTACGACTTCAGTTTCACTATAACCCTCTGTAGCGGACGATAAGCGTAACGCACAGTCATTACTGAGTGTTTTAAAACACTGGCCGCGTGCTCATGAAAGGCAAGCTCCGCGCGACCTTAGCCAGTAGGTGCTCGTAGTTTACCGTTAACATTTCCCGGCTGGATTTTGATCTAAACGTACACATTAGTTGTTTATGTAATAGGCGTTCCAAGTGATAATTTTAAAGCACAGTGCCGCCGTACAGTAAACGTTTAAATTAGTTTCTTGAAGTAAGAACTGAGAAACACGAA
Organism: Lithophane ornitopus; assembly: GCA_948473465.1. Classification (NCBI taxonomy): domain Eukaryota; kingdom Metazoa; phylum Arthropoda; class Insecta; order Lepidoptera; family Noctuidae; genus Lithophane; species Lithophane ornitopus. Next base: position 9,234,403 of record OX419622.1, on the reverse strand, counting down.
AAGTAAGTACCCACCTTTATAAATAAGCTTGTAAATATTCACGGAATTATGGGATACAGGGAAATCTGTCAATATAATTATAGTACACCAACCAAACAGCTAACAACCGTCCAACCTTGAAAATAATAAATGATGAACGTTTCCGTTTTGTTTGGAGGTTAGCAATGTTATCATTAGCATTCTCTCATTCTCTGTCTACGGTTATCAATTATCATAGATAGATTTTGAGGTTATTTCGCTACGTCAAAATTCTCATGTTTTGCCGCATTCCGAATTACGCCATACTCCGCCAGTCGCTCACTCACTGGCTCACATGTTCGAGGTCCGTAACTCCGGAGGTACTGAGGCAAAGGTGCCGGTTCCGAACGCGGATACGGAAACCTTATTTATTCCTCACAATCCTTATCGGCACCGCGGTACCAAATGATACCGGACCCAAGCGACCCAGCCGAGCCACGGAGCAACGGAGCGCGGATTCGCACTCGTCCGAGTCGTGTCGATAGAGTACTGACTGAGATAATATAGGCTTATTTTAAAATTATTTTAATTTAGGTAATTTCTTTCTTTCTTAACTATAATTTGTCCGATATTTAAATCGTATGAATAAAACTACTACTACTGTAAGTTCTGTAATGTAAACTATTCAATTCAAAATGTGCCAAATGATCTAAAGATCCGAATGAATAAAATGTTCTGGGGGCCTATTACGAACTTTAAAAAACCTGGCAAGTTCCAGGCAATTCATTTCCTTGCATGGTTAAATTTCGTATTACGACATTCGTAATCCAGACCGACTTCACGCTGGGTAGTTTGTCTATGGCTGGCTTGTAATTCTCGGCCGTAATATTCAGAAACACAATTAAATATTTATCGGTAAGTTACGATTTCATTTAAATCAAGTATTTTATGAAGAAAATATAAATTATGTATAATTCTAGTTACTAAAAGTAGGTGAAAATATGAACGCGATGTATATTGTGCTATATAATTAATTAATTTAATAATTTTGTGTGGTTGCAAATTGTAACGCGAAATTAAGTTTCCGAACGTACTACACTTGAAGTTCAGCGAAGAATTTGACAACTTCATGGACGTACTGTACTGTTGTCATTGTTGCACAAATGAAGAAATTATGTTTACCAAACTTATTATATCGAAGTATAAACGAAAATATGGTTAGGTTAGGATGGATATGGTGGCGGATGAATATACACACCACACCACCGTGTGGTGTTTTCAAGTGTTTTTAATAATCAGTTTTCATCATGATAATACCTATTATTATTAGAGGCAGTTGTTGACATGTGGAATGTGAGCTCGGCTATCATTGCATTGTGCCGATTGTCGGAACGGCCAATGGCCTGGCTGATAGCCGAAAGCCTCGACCAACAGCCCTCCAGCCAGTTGGATCAAGGGCCTGATTCAGAAGGCGGATGTATGGCTCGCATTGTGAGGAGGTTCCTGTCTCTGCAGCCCTAACCACTGGTAGCTTGGACCCTGCTCCCGACACCGGCGGACGTATTTTTATATTTTCAAACGATTTTTTAAATGACTTACAAAATATTTAAAAATGTATAATTAAGTAGGTATGAAAATAAATAAACGAGACATTAAAAGGCAGTTGTAATTATAATACATAGTTCAGTGGATGAGAGTTCTCGCCCTCATCGGCGCCTAACATATCATATGTTCTGTTGGAAAAGTTGTGAGAGTTTATAATTTTATCGTTGTTTCGGTATTTTTATCTCTCAGAAGTGCCACTTTCTAGAGTTTTCAGAAACTCAAACGGTACATATTCGTCACACCTGATATTTTTTTATGTTAACTGGATAACGCTCGAATAATTTCGCCAAAAAATCCAAAACAATTCAATAAAAGCTCCTCTGAAGCAGCTTTTATTGAATGGATTGTGAGGTTACTTATTAAAAGTTTTAATATGTCAAGAAATGTAAAACGAACGTTCGTAGTACGGTATTGCCAGGCAATATTCAGGCAGAAGGCGGCCAGGGTGTCACGTGACCGCTGACTGGCTTGTTTGACGTGTTCATAATACGAAATTGCAAGGCAGTTCTGTTTACGCCATAAACTGCCTGGAAATAAGAGTTCATAATAGGTAGGGCCCCTGGTCGAACCGCGGAACCAAAATGACCGAGTGAGTGCCGGTGCCAACCGGAACCGATAAGGTGAACCGGTATCGGACCCGGAGACTGAATAAGTGAATCAATTCACTTTCTGAAATAAATGTGTGTGTGAAAACATGTTTTGTTGTAAATGTTTCGCCAGTGCAATTACCCATGATGTCACACGACACATCGATAAAGATAGATGTCGAGTCGATATTTTCACTGTGTTCCGATTTAGGCCGCATTCCGAATTACGCTGTAATCGATTTGAGCGTGATTATTTTTAGACTAGCTGTGCCCCGCGGTTTCACCCGCGTATATGTCCATCCCGTTCCTATTCCAGGTCATGTCTACCCGTGTGCTCATCCTCTCCTCTCTAAAGTAGGGAACGTCGCGTAGGCGCGGCGCCCGGCGTCGAACGGTTCGCGTATTGCATTTTTATATCGTGATATCTTCGCAATTAAATGTCCGATTCGAATGAATTAAAAAGTATTTTACTCCTACATAAATACCCTTGATGTTAAAACTATTTATTTGAATAAGAATTAATATTTTGTCGATAAAACTCCTTCGCAAATAATGCATTAACTTCGAAAAAATTTGATTACCATAAAAAAGGTTATAGTGAGTCAATCTTAAAACATAGACATATGCTGTTGCGGACTTTTTTTTAGAACTTTTAAAGAGGAACAATTCCATGATACATGCTATTTGCGTAACTTAAACCGTTTACGCAGCGCACGCAACGGAAGCTCTCCAAAAGGAATATTTTTTCCCGTTTTTGCAACATTTTTCATTTTTGCTCCGCTCCTATTAGTCGTAGCGTGATGTTATATAGCCTATAGCCTTCCTCGATAAATGGACTATCCAACACAAAAAGAATTTTTCAATTCCAACCAGTAGTTCCTGAGATTAGCGCGTTCAAACAAACAAACTCTTCAGCTTTATAATATTAGTATAGATAATGGTACGGCACCCTTCGTGCGCGAGTCCGACTCGCACTTGGCCGGTTTTTTTTTCTTTAAATTTTTAATTAGATTTGTTCTTTTTTTTAATCATGTACACTTGTTTTTTATCAACTTTACACATTAGTCGCCTTTACAAGACACGCGCTTTCGCTCCCGATCGGAGTGTGCACGATTGAACGCGGGAAAGCTTGCGAGTGCAATCGTGTGTGATTGTTTTTATCCATTTGTATGTGCTTTAAATTATGTTCGAAGTGCACAGACTTGAACACATGAAAGCGCGAGCGGACAGTGCGCGCGTGCTTTCTCGTTCTCGTTTTCTATCTTTACACGCGCGTTCCTTTCTGTGGGAAAATACCTTCAACCGTGAAAGCGCGTGTCGTGTAAAGGCTGCTTTTGGCAGAATAGTCAACATCGGCTTTGCTTAGATTATTTAAGCTCTTGGAATCAGAACGCAAATTATTAAGGTGAGCGCTGTGAGCGAAGCGACTAAGGAAGGCATAATTCAGAATGCCGCTCTTGTCAGCTTTTTGCTGTCACTGTCGGCTGTCACTGTCACTGTCAGTGTCGATTTGATTAGTTTATGATTAGTGTCAAATGTCAGTTCGATGAGCATGGACGTAACTTTTGACTTGGAATTAAACTTTCGCATTTACATTAAAAAATAAGGATTATTTAATTAAATTTCTCGCCTGGAATGTATCTACTAACAAGTAAGGCTAGTTTAATTTATATACTACGGCCATACATATACTATATCGCATTAACTAATCGTCAACAAGCAAAACCGAAACCGACGATATGCTCAAAAAGTAAATAAATAAAATACAATCAATGATAACGTCTAGAAGGTACAATGCAAACATGGTGGTTAAGTATATCAAGATTTCTCCGAAATTTGGCTAAGCTTTACTTTAACATCCGTCGAGTTGGGAGTCCATATTTTTTTTACAGAAAGATCATATTATTAGAATCCTCCACGTAAAGTTTTAAGTTGCGGAGATCAGTGGTTTACGAGAAAAAAATAAAACTAAGTCGTAAAAATTATATAGATTAGTGTTATTAAATTAACACTTATAATAATTTACCGACTATTGCCGATATGTGAAACCAAACGTAAAACGAAACATATTGTGTTGTCATTATCACTTCTACTTCACATAGACGCTTTATGAAGTATACACCGGCTTGTAGTTAATAGGTTGAATCTGCTCCAAAACCAAATCGGGGCACTCCGACTTTACGTAGTCTTTTGGCTCCTACCCCTAGAGTGTATATAAAAACCGGAGGCGCGGAGGGAGAGCAACCCCCGCCCGCTGTAACAAAGCATAGGCACCCGTACGAGTCCTAGCGGCTGAGGCTGGTCGCCACAGGCGACCGGCCGAAGCTGCGGAGGTGAGCATGGATGCCTATCCTTTGTTACGTAAGGGCGAAGGGGTTGCACTTCCCGCAGCGCCGGAGACGATGCAGAAGCAACTTTATTGTTTTGAGGTTAGGTTACAATATAATTTGCTTTTCTCAAGAACGATGTGTTACCTTAGAAAATTTGTATGAAAGTTAGGGCTGCTACTTCCCCCTTCATTTTATTAGTCACCCCTTACCTCTTCCGACCTTTAAATCGATGTCAATACAAGAAAATTCGAAAGTTTGGTTAGAATTTAAAAAAAATCATATCTCAAAAAGGGGGGGGGGGCTCCGCAACTTTTCCTTCACAGGGGGGGTTGTACACCTCCCCCCCACTCCCACCCCTTAAATCGATGGATGTTAAAGTAAAGACCTACCCGAAATTTCCTTTCTTTGTATTCTGACTTCTGCACTGAAATATTTGTAAACTATTGCCATGGTTTTCAGATCACGCAATGACTATATTACCGAAAGAAGTAAGAGTATCAAAATGGTATTTTGGAGGATTGGCATCAGCTGGAGCTGCGTGTATCACACACCCATTGGATTTGCTGAAAGTTCAAATGCAAACTCAGAAGGGAAAGAACATCTCTATGGTACAACTTGTTGGAATAGTGGTCAAAAATCAAGGTAAATGTTATGTGATTTTTAGAAGCAATTTATTAAAGCCTTTAATATACTACACCCAAAATATTTGTACACTTAATCTGCAGGCAAGATTTGAAACATAACATTTGAGTGATTTATTTTAAAACCAAGATAATACATGGTTAGAGGGTATCATTAATATTTTAAAATAAACTCAGCCAGCCAGCACACAGAAACATAATTAATACACCTATTCAAAAGAAATTACAATACAGAAAGAGATAAATATACTAAAGAGAAAATCCTGATTTTATTGATTTAAGGGGAAAGAAATTTCACTACAAATTCCAATTTCATAATTCAATTTGCAGGTCAGTAATCCTTAAGTTCATTGATAAGTGCCAAATGTCATGATTTCATGAATACTCATTTAATACACTTTATGAACTTAGACAGTTGTATTGCTGATTCTATTGATTATAATTCTGTAAAGTCATATTTGTTACGGTCGTGAGTCTTATTTTAATCAATATACAACCTGACACTGACCAGCAAATTACAAGAAATGTAAGAAAATTTTAATCTTGTTGGCTACCTTATGGCATCCCCTTTGAGTACTTGTGATGAAAAGATGGATTGGTGCTGGATGTCATTATTGATAGAATGAAGATGGTACTAAAATGTGTTATTTTTAGGTATCATGGGTCTTTACAATGGTATCTCAGCTTCATTGCTGAGACAGCTAACATACTCCACAGCAAGATTTGGAATATATGAGATGGCTAAACAACAATTTACTCCTAAAGATGTGAGCATTTGCTTTTAATATTGCAGTCTAAACAGCAATTATGACCAAATAATTATATCCTATACAAGCAAATTTTTCTAGTGCCATAAACTTACATTATAAAATTACTATAAAATAAGAAGAGAGCACTAGCGCACTCTCTCTCTTTAAAAAAAAACCCTCTTTATTACAAAAAAATTAGTTTTAACTTGTAGTGCTAATGTATGTTTCTGAAGTAAAGTTGTATCATCTTTATATTTTTTAGGGTCGCCCTTTAGCATTTCATATGTCGGCATTTATAGCTGGACTTGGTGGATTTGCTGGAGGATTTGTAGGAAATCCTGCAGATTTAGTCAATGTCCGAATGCAAAATGATGTCAAACTGGCACCTGAGCAAAGAAGGAAGTATGTATACTTTTGTGTTGTGTTAATCTCTGAATATTCTGTAAGATTGTTTGTGTCTGAAAAAATCAATATTTTTGTGAGTCTGTCTATCTTGACTGTAACCTTTTAATGTCTTTACCACTCACAGGTAGATCATAACCTGGGATTAATTTCCGACCTCCACACAAGTAAAAGCCAGGTATAATAAAAAGTAATTGGGAACACATAAGATGAGAAATTAAAAATTAAAACCATTTCTAAACTGTTTGTCTGTTTGTTTAGGCATGGAGGACATACAACTGAATAGAATTTTAATGTTGTGCACCATGTCATGATGTTTAACACAAATGTTAGCTATTATGCCATGGAAGATATTATAATAAACTAGCTGTGCCTCGCGGTTTCACCTGCTCAAGTCTCGATCCCGGGTCGAAAAATAGATTACGACCGATTCTCAGACCTACCGAACATACAAAATTTCATAAAAATCACGAAAACAGAATAAAATAAATATTTAAGGGGCTCCCAAACAACAAACGTGACTTTCTTTTCCGCTTTTATAGATAATGGTACGGAACCCTTCGTGCGCGAGTCCTACTCGCACCTGGCCGGTTTTTTTGCACATTTTGAAGTTTGTTTGTATTTAAACATGGCGTCGAAACTTGGAAAATCATCGAATGTAGATTCAGTCATACGAAAGTAATTAAAAAACTTTGGAGGTGCATTTTCTAGTAAAAAGAGTATAAAATGCTCCCTGTGTTTAATCTAGCTTGCAAAATGGGATGTATCCAATACTGTCTGCGGACACATCTTTTTGTGTCTCAAATATAATAAATACAGCAAATAAAGTTTTCTTTTATGGTCTGCCATAAGTACAACCGGGCAGGTTGTATTTATGACAGACCATTATGACCACCACCAGTAAACTTATTTGATGATGCTATACATTTCCAGTATAAGCTGATCTCGCATTGTACGGAAATCCTAAGTATCAAGGCTGTAGTGGGGGGGGGGGGGTTTCGGGGGTTCAAACCCCACCCCCGAAATGCGAGAAACCAAAATCTCAATCCAGAGATCGACATACATTTTTCTATGGGACATTTGTGTTCACTTAAATCGACAAAATGTATGGAACACCTGTTTTTTTTTTGCGATTTCAATTATGGCCCCCCAGAAAAAGTATATTATAGATGACACCAAACCACTAGTTTCAAGAATAACGGTATCTACCCTAACACCCAGTATTTTTTATCGACTCTGACTTTGTATTGAATAAATTCAGGCAACTTCAGCATTATCTGAGATATTCTAACTTCCCCCAGCTTTTCCCAGGCGGGGTGCGAAAATTTTCGAGCTCGCTTCGCGCGCTCTTGCACCCCTTTCTGCAACATCCTTCTCAAACTTTTCTGCATATTGAGTCGATAAAGTTACTTCTATTTCTGTATGATCGGTCAAAGAGAAAGAAAACCTAACTTATTCGAAATTCGCAAATGGCAAAATTTATATCGCAAATGGCAAAATCCGTAAGAAAATTTGAATTTCGCGGGCCACCCTAGCGCATCAACCTTAAACCTGTATTTACTATTTTTCTACCCTCTCTGAAATCAGAAATAGGTACTTAGTCTTTAAAAAAAAGTTTGCAATAACCCCCCCCGAAATGAATTCCTGGCTACGGCCCTGCTAAGTATATAATGCAAGATCAGCCTAAACTGAAAATGTATAGCTTGATGTGTAGCCGTGTGTACCGTTAGGTTGGAGTACTCAAGTACACCTGTTATTACTAGGTATGTTTATAAACAAGAAACAGAACTGATATCAACAGTTTGAAATTCAATCCAATACTTGGAATAAGTTTCAATTCCGAATTTATTTCAGCTACAAAAATGCTATTCATGGCTTATGGCGAGTAGCAGCAACTGAAGGTGTAACACGACTTTGGGCGGGAGCCACTATGACTTGCAGCCGTGCAGCCCTCATGACTATAGGACAACTAGCCTTTTATGATCAGATCAAGACACTACTTCTCAACACTCCATATTTTGACGACAATGTCGTAACGCATGTCACATCAAGTTTATTAGCGGTAAGGTTATTGTAACCTGTAAGTTGTAGAAACTTATCTACTACTTAGTTACTTAATTTGTTTCTCTTATGTAGAAAGTTATCATGTTTTATTTAATACTTCCAGGGAGGTGTAGCAACAACTATGACACAACCGGTGGACGTCCTCAAAACGCGTGCGATGAACGCCAAGCCAGGCGAATTTAATGGCATATTCCATCTCATCGCCAGTACTGGCAGGGAAGGCCCTCTAGCATTCTTTAAAGGATACATTCCAGCATTTGCTAGGCTTGCGCCTCACACTATTTTAACATTCGTATTTCTAGAACAACTGAGAATGAGATTTGGTGCAATCAAACAAACCACCATTTAGAAGATTTTGTTGTAGGACACAATGTACCTACTTGTGCGTAGTTTTGTAGAATGGTTTTAGAGAATGTGTGCTGACTAGACATTATTAGATGCATTTAGTTTTACTACTTTGGTAAGGAATTCGACCGTCTAATATAATTTTACAACAGAAATAAAGTAGTTGCTTCCATAGATTTTATGGTCTAAGCCACATACATGTTTGATGTTGGCTTGACTGGTCCATAGGACGAGATCTATCATGTCACAAGTTGATGACTGACAATTATACATTTTCCCGAGACTGTAGGTATGGATAATCGTAAGGATAACAAACCCAAAAGTAGAATAACACTACATCTGAATAATGTAAAGATAAGGTAATAAATATTGGGTAATATAGTGAAAACGATTTAAAAAAAAAAACACCAGCTGATTGTGTGGCTGACAAGGATCAAATTCTGTAAACAAAACAAAGAATGCATTTTTTTTTAAATATTCATTTTAATAGGGAGGATATCAATCATCTCCGGAATCTTATCAAAGCTAGTTCTGTCACCTTAAGGATTAACCTCAAATAGTCAGGAAGTAAGTTAATTTACTCACAGTCATGTGAAAGTTTTGATAGTTACCATTTTCTTGATGCTTTTTATTGTTTTTAAAGTTTTATAAATAATTTGTTATTGAGATATCTATTTACTTATAATTATTTATTATTATTATATTATTTATTTTATATTTGGAATAAGGCACGTTATTTTAGGTTACATAGGTACTCGGAGATTATCTACATAATGTGGTATTAAACTTAGAAGCCGCTAGCCATAGGTGACATTTCGTCAATTTTGGTCATATTTGGCTAGACTTGGTGGAAATTATGCCTTGCCAATAGATTGTAATAAAGAGGCTGCCACCCTAATATAAAATAATAATAACTAAGGCAATTGAAGAATTGTCCACTCATTAAAATTGCTCAATAAACATTGGGAACTTTACCTAAACCATATGCTGTCATGCTAAAGGTACATTTCACCGCGAAGGCAACCGCAGACGGCAGCGGTATTGCCGCCCAAACACAATAACAGACCGCAGCGACATACTGGCTTCTATGCATTAAGCCCCGCGCAAACTGGCGCGACAGGCAGCGCAACCCTTGTCGCGCCCGCGATATCACGCCTGTTTGTGGGAGCCTTTACTCAGAAAACGCAACAGCAGGCGGTCGAGTGGCGACGGCATACCACTAGTGCTGTCAGTGGCTGTCACTAGCAGCAACAAGACGTATTTTTCTTTGTTTGACAAGTGAATTTCGCGAAACTGAAGAAGTGAAATGTCCCTGCCCTCGTAGATGTTATGTCGCGTTCGAAATTAAAACCGCAGCGGCACTATCGCTTGCGTTTATCGCCGTCAGCGATTGCCTTCAGAATTATACCTTAAACCAATAATATTACAAACTAAGCTAAATTGATTTCCGGTTAGCTATAGTACCTATAGTAAAGCTTAACGCACACGCATAAGCACTGCACGTGATTAGCATCCCCTCAACTCGAGCCGTTCAGGATTCTTTCTATGAAACTCCATACTTCAACGCACCCTTATAAGCATCGTAACGGCATTGCCTCGACTCGAGGTCAGCTAGTAAACAGCAGTTATCGAGCTTACTGCGGGCTGACCACGCGCTTACGGCGACCCGTCGCCTCGCTTAGTCGTGGCCACCTTCATCCCGCCGTAAGCGAGGCGACTCGTCGGAGGTGCTGAACCGTTCCGGTTACGTGCTTACGTTGAGTTAAGGCTCGTGCAAACTGACGCGATATCGCGGGCGCGACAGGTAGCGGTACCTTTGTCGACAAAGGTACCGCTGCCTGTCGCGCCCGCGATATCGCGTCTGTTTGCACGAGCCTTTAACGGCGAGCTGATGAAGTGAAGTGATGCTGATCGCGAGCAGTGCTTGTACGTGTGCGTTGACCTTAATATGACAGTTTTCTAACAGTTCATATTTTGAAGATGAGAAGTTATGAAATGCCTAGTTTATTAGAGTAAAAAAAATAACATGATCTGTTATAGTTTTTTAAACATAAACTTAAGCACTGCTGTTAAGCGATCTTGATATTTTAATTATTTTCACATAGTAATATCCGTCCCTGTAAGGGTCCAAGACACGAGATTTTTATTTTTTGGGTGCGCTATATTCAGGGCTGTGTTGTTATGAAATTATGTTATGTTTATATTGTGCCAAAATAATATCTATAACAAAATAAGAATTTGATGGTTTTTGAACCACTATTCCATTATAATATAACAGTGGTTATAAACTACTTTTATAGGATTTATTTTTGGATGTATTTTTTGATGATTTGAGATACATACATTCCTCAAAAACATACTTATTTAAACTGAATTCAAATTCGCAATATAGGTAGGTAGGTACCTATTGTTATTTACTTACGTGTTTCATATATGAAATAAACAAACAAGTCACCATGATAAGGCATCTAACAGAAATCACCATGGTTATTTCTTTGTGACATTCCAGCTACGGAAATGTGTTACCTACGCAATTAGATAGCTGGGCCGAATGTTAAAATTTAAGGAGTCATGATAGTTATTTTTTGTCTTTATTGCCAATCGTATACTAAATGACTTGAACAGTATCTATCTAAATGTGCGATTGCACTGGCGAAACATTCACTAAACATTTTGAAATCTTTGTTTTCTGTCAATCTACCGACTCGCATTAACATTGTCAGTCAACTGGTTGACGCGAAACATGTTTGACGTTTCTTAACACTTGTCATGACTCATGTGTTACGGACAAATTGTTTCTATATGAATCTTGCTACATGTTCTCCACTACATGTTTCGATGTTTACCGCCTCATTTGGTTAACACTAAACCTTGCACTAACTAAACACAAGCTGTTTACCAGTTTCAAGATACAAACAAACAAAAATGCAAACGCAAACGTAACTATTAAATCTCTATACAAATCATGTTTATTGAATATGTTTCTGTGTGACAGTGCAAATGCAGCTAACAACAAATCTTGAGATTTGTCTTAAAACTTACTCATGTTTAATGCAGTGCAAATTCAACAAAACGAGTTGTGAGGTTTGTTTCATGTGACAAGTTTCGAAACATCTAGACTATGTTGAATGTTTTCTGGTGCAAACGCATAGTAACGGTCTAAGCTAAGAAGTGTTCAATAACATAAGTAGTCTAGTAAAACAGCTCTATTGTCAGCCAAGTAGAGTATCTCTTATTATTGTAAGATAATTAGGTAATTATCACTGTTATTCATGTACCTCTACATAACTATTTACTACACACTGTACCACACGCATAGCCAGTCTGGTATGTTTTGTCAGAAAACTTACAAGGCAGCTGGTGCGTGTGTTATTAGTAGGATGATAAAGATATAACACTTTTATTCATCCTACATAGAATTCTTCCATTCAAGTGTCCTAAAATAGTGACCCATGCGGTTACAAATCCTATCTTTAAAAACTTTATAAATGTTATTTTTTAAATTTTGACATACTGTTATAGGCGTATACCTACTTACAAAGCAATTTTTATTGTAACCCTAAACCTTTTAAGGGGGTCATTGTACTCATAATTATAAACAACTTTTATTATGGGACCAACCAAGAAATCGAGAAAAAAATCTCTGCTGTTCCATACATTTGTGTTCACAAAGAGTCAGCTAGACAGAGCGGCAAGTTGCTCGAGCAGATTCCTCAAGAACATGAATTTGTTCAAAATGATGAGTAAAAACCTAAGAGGTTTAGGGTTAACAAAATCTAAGGTAAATTATAGTACATATAAGTAAATTATTATTGAATTCAACAAATTGTAATGCGTGTAAATTCTTAGTACCCAAGGTATTAATCAATGTTTGACATTAGACTTAGCTAATAGTTCCTTCAAAAATAATAATAAATTATTTATTACCTAATCGTATAAATTTCAGTGTTCAATAGCCACAATTTGTAATCAATATTATATATTTTTTCGTATGCAATTATTTGATGTCATGTACCTATATGTCGCGGCCAGATCTTAGAATTGATCATTTCATGAAGTGTTCGGCCATTTTATGAAATGGCTAGCTAAGCTTGGCCATATCGTTTAAATATCAACGTTTAATGATATGTCAGTCGACATTTGTCCATATCATTAATGTAGGGTATGACACAGGCGCCGCCGTTTGTAGGTACGTAAAATTCGGTACTGGGACCCGTCATTTCAGAGTGGACAAGCTATAACTGCGACCAACTTGGAAGTAGCGCTCGCCGGTCGCTGCCGCGGCACCGCTCGCTTCGCTCGCTCGGTTCGCGCGCGGTTGGTCACAGTTCTAATCTAACTAAATCCATTTGGTCGGGGTGCCACAAATAACAAACAAATGCAACCATTTCATGAAATACTCGAACACTTGCAATGCTATATTCTAAGATCCGCATCCTAATTGCGAAATACCTACATGATCAATCAGAAATGGAATCGGTTTGTAACAAATGTCTAATCCATTGCTTCATAAGTTCGAAAAAAATACAGCTCATCAACATAATTATACATATACAGGTAACCCAATGAATGTTCTTGAACTGTCAAAACGAAACAAATTAGTCATAATCGGTTACGAAAATAAGTTACGCAATTAGATAGCTGGCCACTACATATAAGTATATGATTGTACTAATAATTGTTGTATGCTATAAAGGGATGAAAAACCTTCCATTATTAGTTGAAAAAAATAAATGTGTCCAATTAGTCAGATAGGACTTATTGTGTAGATTTCGATACATAGACAAATTTTAGAATTCCATTTTGGTGGTTGTGTAATTGTGTATTATAATTCTTGTTACTCAACATTCTTTGTTTTGATTAGGTATGTGTCCTTTCCTAATCCCGCTTACGGCATGATAGGCGTTATCGCAAGATGGCAGTTGCCCTGACGTCATCTATGACGATCACGATCGGTATCGCGCTCACGGTAATTCGAAACGGGTGTTAGCACACTCAACTCGATTACAGCGTAACTCGGAACGCAACCAATGTGCAAGCGGCGGAAGGCGTGGGCGATGTGAGCGACCGCCTACGGCCTCGCGGTCTAAAAGGCCTCGCACCACGACGGTTTACTTAAAAACCGTGAACGCGACGAAAAAAGTTTACTCTTCATAAAACGATCAATATATTGACGTTTTTATTAGTTAGTTTAGCAACATTTGCTAGCGTTGCGTTGCAACGGCTAAGAAGTCAATCAAAGTATCGGGTGCGGTCCGACCTGGGCCACCGATTGTGGGGGATGCCAAATCTTTAGAAATACTTTTTAATCAAATCCCAGACAAGGTCAAAATATGTTCAGTAAGTAAAAGAAGTATTTGTTTGATGGCCCCCTAAATATAAACATTGAGTGCGTAAAGGTCATGGCCCATATCTGACCCGGTTGGTAAAAGTTTCCGTACAAAAACCAAATCTGTTTTAAATTATAGCCCTCTATCCCACTTTTTATTTTATATAAAAAAATATTGAAAATCCATGGGAGAACACGTAAAAAAAATAGAAGAGATTTGATATAACATATTTTTGAATGTACTAAAACCGCATTTTTTTGTTGATCTACCTTATTGTAGTTGACTTACAGTCTAATGAATGTCGTAACATTAGTCCAGAAACTCTGCGCAGTCAGATATAGATAGTGCTATCGGATGGTGGATGACACTATCTAAATCTGTCTGCGCAGAGTTTCTCGCGCAGTATTCACCAGTTATGATCTAGCCTGTCCCATCTGGCTGTCCCCCCCCCCCAGCGGTGCCTTAGCGAGAAGTCGCTTAGTTTATAAAGTATTATGCCCTGGGTGGAGGCTTAAGTTAGCTTAAGGGAGCCACAGGATAGCCCGGTATAAGTAGTCACGACCTCAGAGCAACTCAGACGTCAAGAGAATCTGTGCGTTTACCGAGATTTTACTATTTGTTTTTTACTACTTCAGCGTGCTTAATGGACTTTGTTTGCTTTTGGATATGGATCTTGTTAAAATAGAAAAATGTAGCGTGTGGCCGATCTGTGTTACGTCTTTCTGGTTCTCTACACAATAGCAACAACGAACAGAGACATCACAATGATTATAATGTGTTTTATGTCTGCTCCAAACATTTTTTAAATATTATCAATACTTTAAAAAAATTGTGTCCACGCATTTCAGCTTTAAGCTGCGCGAGCGTAGCCGCTGATATAGCTAGTACCTTCTTTAATTTGTAATTATTATATCAGATTCTATTTAATGGCTCAAGATCAATTTGCCATGCATACTGGGGCAAGCCTGGATCGGGCTGTACAATCAATAAATCTGCCATGTACGTTTGCCCAGCACGGCCCCCCAAAATTTGCGTTTTAGGTGTGCGCCAATGAATGTACTCGTCCCTAGGAGTATATGTACCGGTTTCTTTTTCAATGTACCTCTTTACTTTTGAAGAAATATGCAAAAAAAAAAAGGGGCCGTGCCAGCCAAACGTTTTCAGCACGGCCCCCTTGTAACTTGAAAAATATATAACGTATTAAAACGTTTCATAAACTCAAGGAATGTATATCTATTAGAACGTTATATGTACCGCAAGAGATGTTGTGAATTCGTAATAACAAATAATATATAGACGTGGGGGCCGTGCTGGAAAAGAATATAGTAAGAAAATATCAAAAAAAGACAAAACAACCTTTGTCAAAAACTATTAAAAAATTATTGATGTTTGGCAAGTAACATATGTAACGCATTGGATTCTCATACAACTTGCTAAATTTGAAAAATAAACCAATTTTATTTCATTCAGCACGGCCCTCTATAGTTGCCTATATCTTTTTAAATAAGACATGTTTGTTAACAAAATTCGATATCCTGAATTATGATTAGGCGTACATTCGTTCCAAATAAATTACGATTCTGCTGTATTCGTTCTTTAAAAGATAAATTGGATCAAAAATATCATTTATTACATCTGATGGGGTGACCATGATTCCATACAAATGAGGTACCTACCACATAATATATATTCTATACACGTTGTCAGGGCCGTAGCCAGGAATTCATTTCGAGGGGGTTACTGCAAACTTTTTTTTAAAGAAATTAAGTACCTATTTCTGATTTCAGAGAGGGTAGAAAAATAGTAAAACAGATTTAAAAAAAAAGAGAATTTTCCTTTTCTTCGGAAATCTTAAAAAAATGATTGCGTGCGAAGCGAGCTTGAAATTTTTAACATCTAGCTTCGAATAAGTTAGGTTTTCTTTCTCATTGACCGATCATACAGAAATAGAAGTAACTTTATAGACTTAATATGCAGAAAAGTTTGAGAAGGATGATGCAAAAATATGTAAGAGCGAGCGAAGCGAGCTCGAAAATTTTCGCGGCTGATGGAGGTTAGAATATCTCAGAGAATGCTGAAGTTGCAGGAATTGATTCAAAACAAAGTGTGAGTCGATAAAAATACAGTATTTAAGCATACTTTTACTGGTATTGTAGATTATAAAGTACGCCTATGCGAAATAGATTACAATTATCTGTATAAGGAGGTACCTACTCTAGGGGGTCGATCTCTAGATTGAGATTCTGGTTTCTCGTTACCGTCAGGATGGCTGGACCAAACGAGATATCTACATGGGACCATGTGCAATATTTAATACCTATTTGCTACTATTTACTACCTTTATTGAAATATTTGCTACCTTTTCGTTAAGTTATATATTAAGGAAATAAAGTGGTCAGCCATTCTGACGTCAGGTTGGCTGACCACTTCCAAGTTCTCATAGTTTTAGCATTGTACTAACTGCGTTGTCAATGTAAATATACAATCGCATTTCGGGGGGGGTTTGAACCCCCCCCCCTGCCTACGGCCCTGCGTTGTACACACAAACCTTTTTTTTAAGCTTTCCCGCCACTGCTCCCGTGCCACTTCAAACTCTTTTTTCACTGTGTGTTCATAACCGTGCACTGGCGAAACATTTAAGACAAAACATGTGGAAATTTGTATTTTCAATTTTTGACAGGAAATAGAGATTTGAACATGTTTTGTCTTGAATGTTTCACCAGTGCAAACGTACGGACAAAGAATGCTAATAGACACGTCGACCACAGATATAAAAATATCGGCTAGTTCTCGCTGGAATTTTGTAGACTGTGTAAACACAAATAATCAACAAAGGTGTAGGTATCAGGTGTATGTGTCTTATGCCATCTAACCTCCAGTTACCTACTCAACTACTCATTTGCGCATCCTCTCGGACCGCCAAGTCACTCCCGGACTTTGTGTCAGTAATAATGATCCCCTGGCATGCGTCTTAGCGCTTGGAATTCAAGGCTTTTATGGTTTATCCCTTTAACGCACACCCTAACTTTTTGTTGAAACCTTAATATTTTGTTATACATTTATTTTCTGTGCCGTAAATCATAATGACATGTTTTAGAAATAAAACCTGAAAATCGTTGGTTTTCGAGAAAATCCCGAAAATCTTGTGGCCAGTAAACTGGGCATTAAACGTTCTGGGTCACTTACAATCACTGCAAGATCGCTGGCCAGTAAAAAGGAAACTAAGGAAATCTATTTTATTTTTATGAAAGGATTATAAAAAAGACTTTAATTATGTATTACATAATCAGCCTTTTATAACAGAACAGATATACACTTAACAATCAGTTTTAATCACAAATAGAATTCACATGACACATTTCTTCTGATTCTCCCACGTAATTATTGGATATACTATTCTTGTACACTGATGGAGCTCCAATCTTTTATTATTCCACTTATATCTTCATGTAGTAGATTCTCTCGAGGACCTGGGTCTTAGGACGAAATTAACTCGTGATACCTGGTCGAGTTCGGTGATGGTGGCGGTCGAGATGGCGGCGCCTGTGGAGGTGGCGCTGATAGGATAGTTGGTAGTGGCAGAAATAAAAACTCTGTGGTGGTTGTGATGAAGACGATATTCTAGAACCTGATCCTTGACTTCGAATACGTGTGCTTAGGATGCTAATACTAAAAGTGACACTTTCGTCGAAACAAGCATCACAGAGAAGCAGAATCACCACAGACGTCTGTTCTCCAGAACGGTCAGAAGGCCAGAGAACTCGCCCTGGCACCCTGGCGCCCTGGCCTACGACGGAGCCTAGCTAATGGAGGGGTCCATTAGCTAGGCTCCGTCGTAGCACGAAGTCAGC
Source organism: Lithophane ornitopus (assembly GCA_948473465.1). Lineage (NCBI taxonomy): Eukaryota > Metazoa > Arthropoda > Insecta > Lepidoptera > Noctuidae > Lithophane > Lithophane ornitopus. The sequence goes on along the minus strand of OX419622.1, from coordinate 9,216,541 downwards.
TGCGTGTTAGTTTTGCCACTACTCGGGTCACGTGACGCGCTTCGTCTAGCGACCGTCTCCGATATACCTTATACATGGAATCATGGTCGCCCTATCAGTTGTAATATATGATATTTTTGATCCAATTTATCTTTTAAAGAACTAATACAGCAGAATCGTTATTTATTTGGAACGAATGTAGGTACTCCTAATCATAATTCAGGATGTCGAATTTTGTTAACAAAAATGTCTTATTTAAAAAGATATAGGCAACTATAGAGGGCCGTGCTGAATGAAATAAAATTGGTTTATTTTTCAAATTTAGCATTTTGTATGAGAATCAAATGCGTTACATATGTTACTTGCCAAACATCAATTATTTTTTAATCGTTTTTGGCAAGGGTTGTTTTGTCTTTTTTTGATATTTTCTTACTATATTTTTTTCCAGCACGGCCCCCTATCCACGTCTATATATTATTTGTTTTTACGAATTCACAACATCTCTTGCGGTACATATAACGTTCTAATAGAGTACATTCTTTGAGTAAGAAACTTTTTAATACGTTATATATTTTTCAAGTTACAAGGGGGCCGTGCTGAAAACGTTTGGCTGGCACGGCCCCCTTTTTTTGCATATTTCTTCAAAAGTAAAGAGGTACATTGAAAAAGAAATCGGTACATATACTCCTAGGGACGAGTACATTCCATTGGCGCACACCTAAAACGCAACATAGTTGGGAAAAGGCTAGGCAGATTGTATTTTTTTTGTTTTTATTTTTTTACCGTAATGTACAATCCCCACAGTAATGCGACACATACCATTGCAAACTATACATATTTCTCTGTATATCCAGCCCTTTTCCATTTCTGTACGCCGTAGGTATGGTTTTCATACTTACTATGATGGGTCATGACCTTTGACCACTTGTTAAATAAATTATTTAACAAGTGGTACCTCGTGGGATCGCAAGTTATTGCAATAGTTTCCACCCGCCAATCTGACGTCAACTTGTGTGTATTTTTGTGTAGCCAAGATTACCTACTGAAAAAGTTAGTTAGCCATGCACCCGCATCTGCGAACCTCTGAAATTCACGACCAGTACGTAGAGACCTGGACAACTTTCTCTGTAGCTGTGCCTACACGACGGGCAGGAGAGCGGGCTTATATAAAAACTCTATTTCTATTCTATATAAAAATTATTTATTATTAGTAGGTACTTTTGTGACAAACTCATGGATGATGAGTGCATCAAACATTGGGTTTTTGACATTTAAAATCCTATTCCTACACTAGCACGTCTAACACCTAATGTTTTTTTCTGCCTTAAAATGGTTATAAAGCTAAATGAGACTCGGAGTTCAAAATACTGCACGTCCAGTGTTTCTCCTTAGTTGTATTATGATAGATCATTCATTCCGGCGCTGTTTCCCGCATGCTCGTAGCATGAGACTCTGGCCGGCTGGCTCTATCAATATCGTTGCAGGGCCTTGCATCCAAGGCTCGCCGTCCACTTGCATTGCACAAGATCCTTCCAATTCAATCTGAAATAAGCAAAAAAGCAACGTTTCTTATAATCTAAACCAAATTCAATCTGAGCATCGATAATCTAGCGAGACTATCGATAGCTAATTAGTGTCCGACCGAAAATGGATTTTCAGCCGAAAACGAAAATTATTTAGACATTAAAAAATATTCATATTTCTGCTGTACACTGAAATCTTGTTTTATTTACCTACAGCTAGGGATAATTAGAGCGAATATAGGCTTTAAAAGAAATAACACACGATAATTCCATTAGAGGATACGAAATTTCGTGTATTTCTTGTTGATTTTCATATTTCTGCAAGACGCGTAAAAGAACTTCGTGCCAAAAACTCTTTGCATCGCGTCGGGCAAACGTTAAAAATGAAAAATAAAAAAGAGTAAAAAGCACTAGAGTGAAAAAGTGGCACTTCCCGCACAAATTGGCTGCTTGGAAAAAGCTCTTTTCGAACACATGCATTGTGAATATATTTTCACTTTTATATTAATTACCTTAAGACTAGAAGCCTGTGCAAAACGGTAAGGTTCTGCCAAACCACACTGCAGTCTCGCAATGTGGAAAGATGATGAAATTCCAACCACCTGCAATTGTATGTTACCTATAGTATATCAATAATAATCTATATCAGCGATACTCAAAGTTTGCTCCGCGGAGAAAAACTTCAAAGCTTCTGTGGGGGCTCCGCGAAAATATTAGCCTACTAGCTGCGCCCCGCGGTTTCAACCACGTAAGTATCGATCCCGTGGAAATATCGGGATAAAAATATGCAATGTCCTAATCCAGGTCATGGTTTAGATTTATCCGAGTGGCAAATTTCATCTGTCCAGCCGTTTTAGCGTACCTATCGTTTTTCAGTTATTATTCCTTTATTTCAATGTAAAATTACATTATCTGTACGCAGTACTCCATTCATGTAAATAAAACAGCTACAATAAAAAAATCTGCAATGGGTGTTGAAATACTATAGCGAACGACGCGTGAAGCTCAGAGTTTACATTGATAAATCACGAGCCGCGAGCGCCGTCGTCTTAGTATGGTATACTGAATTCATCCCATCAGTCAGCGACTTCATCATCATGACTTGGAATAGTAAGTACATAGGATACTTTTTACCCCGATATTTCCACGGGATCGAGGCTTACGCGGGCGCAGCTAATACAATAATAATAGCGAACCGAACACATTTTTTTTTTTAATTATAATTCTGTTGCCTATCCTATTATTCTTGAATAATATAGCTGATTGCCATCAACCCGCGCACAACCCCGACCACGGGCTGCTACTGAGAAATTCCTTAAGAAAAAATACAACAAAACGTTACCGACCTGGGAATCGAACCCAGAACCTGATGCTCAGCAGTAGTGCTTGCGACCACTAAATCCACGAGGCAGACATTTCACATTCTCTTTTTATTTTTCTGAAATAAACGTATGAGGATCAATTTTGGAATTTCTTTTCAACTCATTAAATCTACGAATTTATGACCAAAGATCTTAAGCCAAAACAAGTGTGGTTTGTCTAATTGTATGGTAATGTTATACCTCAAGTTTCCCGTCGTGAATGCTCTGTTCGTCCACGTCTTCTTCATTGCCCATACCTACAATATAAAGAGATAGTTTTGGTTTTTTATTACTATTTATTATTTTGCAATTTGCAGGTCATGGTCTAGTTGTATGTTGATCAAATATTATTCACGACCGTAACAAATACAGGGCCCGGCCAATCAACGTCCTCAATAATCTACCTAGCCTTTTTCCAACTATATTGGGTTCGGCTTCCAGTCTAAACGGATGCAGCTAAATACCAGTATTTTACATGGAGCAACTGAACTGCCTACCTGACCTCCACAACCCAGTAACTGGGTAATACTATACCCTTTGATATGACTGTTTGTCAGGCTTTCGGGCTTCTGACGACCCGTAAAGACTGTCAAAGATTCACGAATGACAGCCGGGACCAACGGCTTAACGTGCTTTCCGAAGCATAGAGAAGTCTTGATATGTAAAGATGGTCACCCATCCACGGATCAACCCCGGCAAGCGTAGCTTAACCTGATGGATCGACTCATGCGGCTGTTATTACTTAGCCACGAGCTCCTCTATCAAGGCCATACAGGTACCTAATTATTTATTTGATGCTGTCCTTCCATCTAAATACACCTTGAATCTTCACTGAAAGGAGACCATTCAGGCGTGGGTTATTTTTTACCCAAACGCTTAACTGGCCACTCTGGCCAGCCAGAATATAAGTTTTCTTGCGGGAAATTACATCTTGTAGGTACATGTTTTAGATAAGTACTATAACAACCATAGTTTATTATTAACTCCACAATTTCATTAGATAAGCTGAATATGAAATTGTGGAGTTAATAGTGCACTTTAGGAGCTACATAAAAGCTGAAGAAAATATGCTTAATCTTACTTGCACAAATTGCAATAAGCTTATGCAAACATGTCAATGAAAAAAAAAAGTATATTATGCAATTAGTGAATAAAGGACGGATTTAAAGCGTGGGCATAGATGCATCACGAGCAAGTGAAGGATTCTAACGATTGAATCACGACCATAGGGAGTGATTCATGATGATTGAATCACGAGCATAGCGAGTGAATCAAGTGTTAGAATCCTGAGCGACGCGAGTGATTCATGGCCCTCGGTATAAATCTGTTTTATTCAAGAGTTGCATACTATACTTTATACCATGACAACGAGAAAAAGAACATGCAACTTCGAATATGTTATTATAACAATGTTATGCCTTGTTTTTATAGTAGGTACACCGTATCATAGAATACAATTCCAAAATGTCGATGACTTCTTTTTCTTCGACAACTCATTAAAATAAGTTAGGAAAACAGACTGAAAATGTTCCAGAAGCTTGATTTTCATTTTTCCATTTGCAAAACTCATCGTAAGCTTTGATGTAAACCAGCCGTGATTTGTTGGGTAGCAAGTTTTCTACTATATCGCCCGCCCTCTCTTTCATAAACTCGGGTGTTAACACATCTTCTTCATCAGTTGAATGCATTTTCAATCGATTTATTATGAAGTAACACTAAACTTTGTGTTCATAAAACTTACAGTAGGTATTAAAAATAGCGCCAATTTACTAATGACAGCAAAGAGCACAAAACAGTTTTTATTCTAATGCTAAACTCCTTGTCGAAAATGTCAACCAATCACATCGGAGTTTGTATCGAGTATTTTTTCGCAAGGAGGTTGTACACCATTGAGATTGAGATGGAGTTCGAATATATTGATGTGTTCTAAATTTAAACGCCAAAGCAGTGACTAAAAGTTCTTTTTATTCACTGTTTTCAGTGAATAAAATAAGCTTTTTAGAGGGGGAATGGTATAAAACACTTTTCTTATATCTACAGAAGTGGACTACGATAGGCTGAGTCGATCGATATATTTAGGTACTGACTCCAGAGGTCGACGCCGGCGCCCCAGGACGGGATGTTGAGCGCCACGAGCGCCTGCAGCGGCGGCAGCGCCAGCGCGTCGGGCGCGCCACCCGGCCACACGCGCAGGCGCCGCTCCAGCCCGCCGCAGACGCCGTCCAGCGCGCGCCCCGCGCCCAGGAACGCGTACGCCATCTATACACCGAATACACTGTTGCGGTCCATTGTGGGCACTGAGCGCGACGACGAGTGCAGACATCCGAGGCTAACGGCCGAAGCGTCAGACGCGCGCGTTAGGCCTCCTCTACACGTCGACGCTAGAGGCATTATGCTATGCACACACGTAACACGTAAACCGCTGTCGTCTAATGTTTTGTGGTACTGGAACGCGTCTGGCACATAGAACGTAAACATTTGGGCCGCCATTTTGAAACAAGTTCACGCGAAAACGCTGTCAATGCTGTCATTCGAATTTCGAATGCGAAAACTTCTGCTCCGAATCATCTGACGACAGTAATTAGACGTGTGTGTTAACATAATTATATCCCTATATAAAATTTATTACAAAACTGTGTTTTTATTTGATCCAAAGGTTGCGAACCCCTGAATGTGTGTTTACAAAATGTATAGCTTCTCGTGACGGGGATCTTCTGTATCCTTCTTAAATGATTTTTTATACTCCGGATTATTTAAATAAAATAGGTTTCTGAGCTATTGGTTAATTCCTCATCCTCTCGAAGAGGAAAGTTCTCGGAATCGGCGTCATAATTAGTATTGCCAGGTCTGATTTGTTTTAAATCGGGGCAGAAGGTAAAACAAATCGGGATTCAGGGTTGTAGATCGGGACAATAAAAAACTTTTTATAAAAAAAAAACAACCAACTTCCAAAAAAAAACATTAAATAAAAAGTGAAAAATAACTTTAATTTCGGAAGTCGGTGTCTTTGCTTGTCTTTGCAATTTTCGTTTTTTGCCACCGACTTCCGAAATTAAAGTTATTTTTCAGTTTTTAGTTGTGGTACCTACCCCACACAAATTCGAATACCACTACATGCCATGTAAATAACAGTGATGGAGTCAAATCATATATCGTCTACATAGCCTAAGTGGAAAAAATACGTAATTATTGAAGCTAACTCAAAAACTACGCAAGCAAAGAAAATAAAATTTATACGGGACCATCTCTGAACTTTGACCTACCAAACAAAAAAAGAATCATCAAAATCGATTCATATTTGACGGAGTAATCGAGTAACAAACACACAAAAAAAACACATAAGACGAATTGAGAACCTCCTCCTTTTTGAAGAAGTCGTTAAAAAACAAGGATTTTTTTACACATATATTTCTGTAACCCAAACACGGACGAGTAACGTAAATAAATGGATTTTAAATATGAGGGTACTTTTGGGGGGCAAATAAGAAAATTAAAAATGAAAGGGCATTACGAGGACCTCAAATATTGAAAAATAAAAATAAAAAGTAAGTTTATATATTTTTAAGCAAATAGATGAAAATTGACCATTCCCCCCAACCTTATCTCCGAAACTACTGAGCCTAAAATTTTGAAAAAATTACAGAGAATGGTTCTATACTCATAGAAGTCATAGATTACAGGAAAACCTATAAGAAGTCTATGGTCAAATAACATGGTAGATATCTCAATATTGTGCGTACAAACTTACATTTGCAATTAGGAGAATATGTTTTGTTAAGTTTGTTCTTGGATTAAATTCATACCAACTACGGAACTCTTCATTTTGCGTGGTTTCACTTGTACGTGACCGGTTTCTAAGGTTCCGTAGGCAACAAGGAACCCTTACAGTTTGAAACTTATGAAGACATTTGTTTCAAACCAATTCAAATTGTCATTGATCGTGTATTACGCAATTAGGATGGTGGACATGTATTGATTTATCGGGACATTTAGTGTCCCGATCAGGTGCAAATCGGGACGCGTCCCCAGACCCCTGAAATCGGGACGTCCCGCGCAAATCGAGAGACCTGGCAACCCTAGTCATAATTCTCATATGATGACTAGATATAGCCGCGTATGGCAGCGCGCGTCTATCGCTTCGGCCGCGAGACTCAGAAGTCTACCTGTACAGTATTCAATATTTCATTAAAAAATAATCAATCAAGCTAAAAGAACTTGATGATTTTGTGTCAATTTAGATTAGGTGTAAAGTAAGTGTTTATCAACTTTCGTTGCTGAGCATACCTACCATTATAAGAAAGGTACTTTTTAAAATTTGTCACAAGTAAAATCACTTTCAAACCATATCGACTATATTAACATAGCCAATAGGTTGCACAATTTTATAGAGTCGATATACCATGTCAGCTCTATACCAGCAACGTCTTGCATAGGTCATTAGCAGCAAGGAGGAACGTGGCTATCATCGAAGAAAAATTGTAGACGTAAGCGTAACCTCCAGTCAATATTAAGTACTACAATTACAGCCTAACTTACATAATTGAGCGTGCGACTAGCGTATCTGTAGAGGAACTGCGCACGCGCATGATGGAAGTCCAGCGCCACCTGCGCGTCCACGCCGATGCTCGCGTAGTTGTACGCGTGCAGCACGCGCGGCTGCCGGTAACGAATCAGTCTGCTGCGCTTCGGAATAATCGTTACCTTCCATCTGTTTACGAAATGAAATGTGTATTTCTGTAAGTAGATATTTTAAGACACTTTTGGTCACTTTAATCTGAGATATCTTAACCTGTCCAGTGGTTGATGACTGGCTTGTTTGACAGCGTTGATGATGTTGTGCGCGTCCAGAGTAGTATGGCCGCCTGCACCCCAGCCCAGCACTCGAGACAGATCATTGCCCGTACCCATGGGTAAGATCGCAACTGCAGCCTACAACAACAGAAGATTAAACAATTCATTAATTTTTTAATCAACTTATTCTTGTTTTGAAGCTTGTCCAAAGAAGTTCTACCATATAGGTATACGTACTTCTGCCGCCAAGCAGCGTGTCCGGTTTCCGGTTTGAAAGATTCTCGGTGCCAACGTGAATACAGGCACTTGAGACATTTCAGGTTTTGGGATGGCTACGCTACGCATCTGCGATGGTTTCTGTATTTCAGATATCCATGGGTGGTGGTGACCACTTAACCCTCTTAAACCAGAAACAATGGTTTCCCGCAACATTTGATGTTGCGCGATGTTCTTTTGATTACCATGAATACGGAACATTACCATATTGCCAACTACTGTAACTTCGTGTGGCCCTGGCCAGCAACGTTGTTTCTCGAAACACATTAACATGTTGCTGAAACAATGTTTCGCAACTTTATTTACGGTGTATGTATAGGGAAGCTTCACTTTACCATTAGTTGAGCCATGATCCGCTTGATTGTCATACTTAACATTTTTTTTTTTACCGGCCAAGAGCGTTTCGGACCACGCAAAATGAAGGGTTCCGTAGTTTGGATGAATAGTATATACCAAAAACAAAAGACACGTTTCAAACGAACCCCGGAATACAGTAAAGGCATTTTTTATATTTTTTGGGCACTAATTATAAACTGAAAATGTTTGACGTTTGTCAGGAGAAATACGACCATTAATGTTGGGTAACTCAGCACACGTGCTAGCACAGTTGTAGCTACTCACTTGGATGAAAAGAGTCAATCACTCTTTTTGTGTTTTTTGATCATTGATGTCTTCGTGCACTGTTACTAGCACACACATACATCACAGACAGAACTCACCGTGCGTCTGCCTACTCAACTACGTATGTTTGCCTCACTACTCACTATTTTTACTTATTACTCATTCGTTTGGCACTTTGTAAAAAGAGTGCCTCCCACGATCCTCATTTTAAAAAGGTGTGCTACCCATCTCTAACGACCAGGCAGCCGTGACAGGTTGGTTGGACAGATGCCGTTTACATTTTAAAATACGGGTGAGGCATATTTTTCGTCACAGAGAAATAACAGATAACAATTGCTCCTAACAATAAAACATACCTTTTACATAAAATAACAGATCCTCAAGACTGTTACCGCGGGGGTCACTTACGTATTGATCATCCGTACAAAAATAACAGACTGTTATTTAATAACAGATAGATACGATTATCGACTTCAAACCAAAAGAGATAAAGAAGATATTCAATTGAAATTTAAATACGTATTTATTAACCGTACAAAAATAACAGGCTGTTATTTAATAACAGATATTTGGATCTGTAAGTTTTTTGTAACAGTAACAGTGATAACAGTTATCGTGTTTAACCTGTTAACACTCATCTCTATTTTAAAACCTAGAACTGTCAAAGATGTGATGTTTGAATTTTTCGTCCAGAAATACCTACAAATCTACAATCCTGAAAAGTAGTTTAAAAAAAAAATTATGAATCACACTTGATAATTAATCAAAAAAGTTGTTTAAGGTACCTAGCTATCATAATAGCAGACAAATACATGCCTTTCATATTTATTTAAATAACGTCTACGTGATACAATTATGTTTTAATGTAACATGACTTCTGGACGAAAGCAGTGCGCAAGTAAGACGACGCCATGATCAATAGAACATGGCAATAATTTGATAAACTATTATTTTTTGTGCCGAAGAAATCAAGGGAATATTCAGGAAAAAAAAAAATTCCTCAATTCGTGGATTTTTTTCCTTTTTTATCACTACCGTACACTTTATGGCCGAAAATAAAACATCTCCTTTAACATTGTAGTTGAAAAACATGTTCTCCCATACATTGATATACGTCACGGTCTATACTTCAACTGGAAATTTAAAAAACCGGTCACGTGCGTGTCAGACCTAGGACGTGCAAAACCGGAAGGTCTTCAAAACCGGTTTTTAGGGCCCAAAACCGGAAACTGGTGTTAGCCCCGGTTTCGGCAATTTTTTTATAGTTTTTGTATAGTAGAAGAAAACAATATTCTTAGATACCCACAAAATCTACAAATAAAACAAATTTTAGCATATGTCTTTTTTAATCAACCATGTAGTGTAGGAAATCTTCATAAAGTTCCCCATTTAGTGTTCGGGTTAAAAAATGTGGGCCAATTAATTGTCGTTGATAATACCCATCCTAACATTAAGCGAGAACTTAGCTGGGATGCGGTTGGTTTCAGATTTTAAGGGTTTGCTTCTGCTTTCAGTGACCAGTAATGCAAGTTGTGGTAATTTGTGATACCATCACGGTCAAAACATCGGTCCACAGAATGTTTTTTTTTAGTTTTCGCCATCGGCGTCGGCACTTAGCATAAAACGACAAAATTCAAGCTGTCTCGGCGGATCTCCCTCTTCTAATGACTGGACTGGTTGGTAGTGGTATGGATGTCGGCCTGACCAGTGAACTACAGACCAGGCTTTCCACTGTGACATACCAAACAGCAACATAGAATCAGCTCCTCATCCTGAGCCGTGTATCTCCTAGAACGACCAGTGTCAATTTGCCTGCTTCTTTGGACGCTGCCAGTTTCAGATATTCAACGATAAGTCGTACCGAAGACGGGAAAGCGATGTTGATATTCTCTCCGCGCCTCAGCAGCGTTACCGTCACAAAGTCCGGAACAATACATTATATCAGCATATTCAGGATTAGAATATGTATCCATAGTCAGCTCTTATGAAGGCACAGCACAGCACAAGAGCAAGGTATGCGGCAACAGAAGACAAATATAAATTGTATATTGCCTATAAATTGAATATTTCTTGAGAGCGTTCGATAAAATTTGATTTAAATCAAAATGTAAGTCAATAAATCAATAACGGGAAAACCGGAGGAAACACCGGTTTTGTTTATCAAAACCTATTTAAAAAAATCGGTAAATTTTGTTCGGTTTCCCGGTTTTGCATTTGCAACCGTTTTTGCACGCCCTAGCTCAGACCACGCACAATGAAGGGTTTCTTAGTTGGCATGAATTAATTCCAAGCACAAACTTAACATTGTAGTTGAAAAAATGTAAGAAACAAGGAAGGAATGTCTGGGAGAACATGTTTTTACAACTGCAAATGTAAGTTGGTTGATTATTATTCGTTAACGTAGTCTCTTTTCCTTAAAAATCCCCACGTTAGGTGTAGGAGAGTTACCTATACCTACCCTAATATGTATAGCCGTGCCAAATAACAGATTTCGAAACTATAAGGATTCCTTGTTAACTACGGAAACCAAAAAAAAATATTTAAGTATGTGATAAAACTACAAATTAACGATTTTCGGACTTTGTCCCTTACTAGTGATGTGAGACCTTGCTTCTTGCCAAACATGATTCTAGGTCAACGGGAAACGAGAAGTACCCTATGGTTTGGTGGTGAGATGTGGTTTTGATTTATTTGCGAGTATCAAAATTATCTAGCTTAAATGGCCGTATTTTTTTATTGCGTCCATTTAGAAGCTTGATTTTAGCAAAGCCTCAAGTAACTGTAGTCCTACATATTTGATCATTTCAACTTGATACCTCCACGTGTTCCTGAGAAAAAGGTTTTTGTCAGACTGATAGACAGATGGACAACGAAGTGATCCTTTATGGGTTCCGTTTTTCCTTTTGAGATAGAGAAATCTAAAAAAGATTAGGCCTGAATTTTAGATCGAGGCTCACTTATAAAGTAAATAATACCTACGTTCAACAGGCTTACATTGCAGTACCTAAAGCAATCAATGTCATCACTCATACAGCATCTTTCGCGTTCATTATTATAATTATTTCAGGGTGTTGATGGAGCAGTCTCTCTCACAGATGATACTTTGGCCACTCCTACATGTATTTAAATAAAATATATCTCTACCTTTACTTGTGGGAAAGAGAACAATGAGTTCATGACCCACGCTACGGTTCCGTCTCCGCCAGCGACGAGGATGCGACATCTTGGCGGCAACCACCGCACCACGCTCTCTGGGGAAGTTGAGTTAATATCCACCACCTGTAAATTCATATTTAGACTTGAATTTGTGCGGGAGTTTCGAATAACTTTGAACGAAATAAAAACCGACCAAGTGCATGTCGAACCACGCACAATGAAGGGTTCCGTAGTTGGGATGAATTTATCCAACAAACTGCACATTGTAGTTAAAGAACTTGTTCTGAGGAGCCTACGTAGCGGTGATAATTTACCTTTTAATTTCGTTATATATAGGTACTACGGCCGTGAATTTTTTCACTTATCCAAGACTAACCTGTTAGCGTCGCGATCCTGGGTGGAGTTTATATTTAAATGTTTGTGAGTGAGAAGGGAGCGCGCGGGCGCGGACGCAGGGGATAGCGGGAGCCGCGAGAGGCAGTAGGAATTCGAGCCCCACGCACGCCGCACGGTCCCTTCTTAAATTTTTCCGTTAAATTCTGTGTTATATTTTCGTACCTACAATAAAGGAAATTACCTAAAAACTCTGCATATGATTAATTGGTCCTTCAGCCGGATCTATCAATGTACCACACGCCGCCGCAGAACAAAATGGTTAACACGCGTAGTACCACGCAGAAACCACATCGGAAGGACGAAGAGCAATCATCGACCAAAGCAGATGATGGAAATCCAAAGATGTTCGAATCTTCAAAAGCATTTAAGACACCAGCTGAAAGTAGAAGAAAAATGCAAACTCGTATCTCAGAAATCGAAACTTTCGAGTACAAAGACGTCATCATCGGTAATTGCACAAAGAAAGAAGCTCGAACTGGACGCGGCGAAGGAGAAAGCTCGAATTCAAATGGAACTCATAGATAAGAAGTTAGTTGCTGATATAGCAGCACTCGACGAAAAATACAGTCCACTAGCGTCGGAATCACAAAGTGAAGGCAGGGACATAGAGGAGTGGTTGGAGCGCAGCCAACACGAACTGGAGCCCTGGTCCCGCCGCCGCGTATGGCGTCGACGGCTGCGCGGAACCCCACCACCGTATGCTGCATTTTGTGCCGAGTTCGCGGCAAAATAATAACAACGCAACAGCGGCGGCGCAACCCGCGCAACTCGCGCAACCCAGTGCTACAACAACTGAGACTGAAACCAGTGAAATTGTTACTCATGTCAATTCGAACAATAATAAGTGTTTAGTGTTACTTAAAGTAGTGCCAATAAACATTCACGGCCCTAACGGCGTATTCAGCACGAGCGCGTTACTCGACGACGGCTTGACAGTGTCAATGATAAGCGTTACACTAGCATCGCGCGCCGGACTGAGCGGCCATAAGCAGGCAATGCGAGTGCGTGGTGCATGGGATAACACCGAACTATTGTGCGACACAGAAGTATTGGACTTGACGGTGTCTAATACACTTGGTGAAAAATATAACCTCAGTGTGCGTAGTGCCAATGAACTTAACTTACCTAAACAACACTTGGCGTCAGTGAGATGTAAGAACTATGATTAGGTACTTACGCAAGCTTAAAGACGTCCTTAGTACTGGCCAACTCAAACCGGAAGTGCTAATCGGGCAGGATAATTGTCAATGAATCCTTTGATAATTAAAAGCTTTGGAGATAGTGGCAGGCGGACGGAACGAGCCATGCGCTACCCGCACGGTCATGGGTTGGTGCCTCCACGGCGTAGTTCCACGTAGTTACTTACCAGCGCGCACGCACCATTCCACGTTCTTCATCACTGAGAACAATGACACAGAAAATACTTCTGTGGACCTCAACCTTCACGATCTTCATGAAGGCGTTCGACGTTACTTCTCCGTCGAATCTATGGGAGTTTCTTCTGCTAAACCACGGCAGAACTCGGAAGAACAGCATGTCTGGAACCACCTGGAACAAACATCTACACTAATCAAAGGCAGAGAGATTACCATGGAAAGACAATAACTGTTTGCTGCCTGACTCGTACCCTAACACGATGTCACGGCTAAGAGGCGTCGAGAGGAAGATGAGGGCCAGCGCAGGGTATGCTTCGCGGTACGAAGAACGGATTATAAAATAAATAATAAATCTACTACATCTGATCTCTCAAGAAAAATATACTACTTACCTCACTTCGGGGTCGATAACCCCAACAAGCAAAAGCTAAGATCTGTGTTCGACGCGGCCGCCAAAACAAATGGCATGTTTGAACGATTACATCTTGAAAGGACCTGATTTACTTATTTAATTATACGAAACCATGCTAATATTTCGTGAAAACAAAATTGCTATAACTGGTGACATCAGAGATATGTTTCTTAGAATCAAAATTATACAAGAAGACAGAGATGCATTACGATTCTTGTGGAGAGAGTCACCGGACAAACCAGTGAAAACGTATGTTATGAGTTCGCTTATATTTGGTGCTAACTGCTCACCCTTCGTAGCACAATTTATTAAAAATAAGAATGCCGAACAGTTTAAGTCGACTATGCCCAGCGCTGTCCAAGCTATTTGTAAACAGCACTACATGGACGATTATATCGACAGCGTAGAAGACGAAGAAACGGCAATCAAGCTTGTGCATGACGTCACATACATACATAAACAAGGAGGCTTTGATATAAGAAATTGGACGTGCAACAGTCAAGCCGTGTTAAATACATTGCCACAAGAAAGCCTACGTTCGACGGACGTCACATTCAAGGTCGGGCAAACAGAATACGAAGGTGAACGCACACTAGGATTAATCTGGAATCCAAAAGACGACTCATTAAGATTCGACGTGTCATTCAACGTATCTCAACTGCTATTATCACCGGGCAAAAAAGGCCTACGAAACAAGAAATGTTAAGCGTCGTAATGTCAATATTTGATGTTTACGGCTTTCTATCGCCGTTTACAATTAACGGAAAAATCATTTTGCAACAGACATGGCAACTCAATATCAGCTGGGATGATCCCGTTAGCGACGAAATCTACGAAAAATGGCAAAAATGGATTTGTTTACTAAAATCACTGCGTCAACTCAAACTCAAAGCTCAACTCAATTTCAATTAAACCATTTACAGGCACTTTTGAATTGTCAAGGAGTCAGTCAGTCAGTCAGAAATATGAAGCTAGTTGCCCATTCCAAAGCGTAGTAGGTACCTATGGAGAAGAACGGGCAAGAAACTCCATGGACACTCTTTTAAATCAAAATATTGTTACAATATAATGGTTACATCATTCATGTTGAAATTATACATGTGAGAACAATGTAGGAAGCACGTTAAAAGCGTCCGCAATTATAAAATAAGAACAATTCAAAAATTAAAATAAGCTTGGCAGCTAAGAAATGACCAGTCACAACTGACGGCGCCCGTTCACGAACATGACGCATGGATCAGCACCATTCAGCTCAACCATTTTGAAGGGAGCTAAATGATCCAACACATACGCCACCATCAGCGAGACATTTGAGTGAGCATGACATTCCCAGCCGCCAGGGCACATTCAAGTCAATGAAAGACAAAATACCCGGTAAATGGTAGCTCTATAGTACATAGTACTCACACCTGTGCAATTATATAATACAAAGGAGAGATTGAGTTTATACAATGCAAAGATAGTCTTACAATCTTCAGCCGCTCCAACAGCATTTTCGAATGTTAATTAGTTAGTTGTGGTTGTGGAGCAGGACCAGCATTATGCCAAGCATTTTTATCAGATATGTAATCCTCCAACTTATAATATGCCTGCCTACATAGTGTGCGTTTTATACAAGTTTTGAATTTTGTCTCATTCAGTTGAAGTATGTGGGAGGGATTTTATTGTAACATTTTAAACCTTAGTACCCCATGAAAGATGAGTCTACTTTAGCCAGTCTGAAACCTGGTTGAACTAATAGGTCCCTATTTCTAGTGCTATAATTATGTCTATCGCCTCTTTTACTAAAAAGATGTAAATTTTTTCTTACGTGCAAGATGTTTTCATATATATATTGACAAGGTACTGTCATGATGTTAATATCCTTAAACAGTCCCTTAAAGAATCGCGCCTGCGTAGATTATAAATGGCTCTGCTCGCTCTTTTCTGCAGAATAAAGATAGACTCGATGTCTGCAGCCCGTCCCCATAGTAAAATACCGTAAGACATTATGCTATGAAAGTAACTAAAATAGACTAGCCTCGCGGTATCTACATCAGTAAATTGACGGATTTTTCTGACAGCATATGCTGCTGAACTCAGCCGTCCTGCAAGAGATGTTAAATGAGGACCCCATTGTAGCCTTGAGTCGAGCGTGATCCCCAGGAAAACAGTTTTATCGACGAATTCTAGTTTCTCTTGATTCAATATAATCTCACAATCCCTACTTTTGACATTTGGTAAAGAAAATTTTATGCACTTAGTCTTTTTTCCATTTATACTAAATTATTAGCAGTGAACCAATTTTGGACCTGCAGTAGGGCGTTATTTACTTCGTCAAAATTTGTAGCACGTCTATCTACCTTAAAAATTAAGGAAGTATCGTCAGCAAATAACACCATGTGTGGCTGTTTTTTTTATAAACGGAGTAGATCATTAATGTACACTAAAAAGAGGAAAGGACCCAAAATCGAGCCTTGTGGAACACCCATTTTTACTTTTAAACCTAGTGAGTTGATACCGTTTATTTGAACTTGCTGTTGTCTATCATTTAAATAAGATTTTACTAAACTGAGCGCAAGTTTACCTAGTCCGTAATGCTCAAGTTTCAAGAGTAAGGTTTCGTGATCGACACAATCAAATGCCTTGGACAGGTCACAAAAGATTCCTATGGCGTCTTGGGCTTCTTCCCACGCGTTAAAAATGTGTCTTAATAGGGTTACACCGGCGTCAGTCGTACAACGTCCTTTGGTGAAACCGTACTGTTGGTCGTGAAGGATTTTATTTGTGTTAAAATGATTGAGCATTTGATTCAGCATTACCTTTTCAAACACCTTGCTGAAAACCGGCGGCACGGATACGGGCCTATAATTATTGGAGTCTTTACTGTCCCCGGATTTGAAAAGTGGTATTACCTTACTGTTTAACTCGTAGGACTTTATTATTTAAATTAATAACTACAGTATGGACATGTAATTTGTTTATATTAATCAAATAACATACTGGTTTACAAAAATACTAGAAGATTACCAATATTACAATAGATTTTGTGAGATTAGTCTCTCAGTCGTGCGGGCGCACGTCTAGTGCGGTGCGTGTTCCGCCGACCGGTGGTGGTAGTGTTGTTCGATGCCGCAGGGTTCTCATCCGCGGCGTCGCGGGAAGTTTTAAAATCGCGCGTTACACACTCCCCCTCCAAGTTAGGATCGCGCCTCGAGGCCAACTTGGGACTTAACTCACGGTCGCGCGGTCTCCCTCTGCGTCCTTTCGGCATAACCGGGGCTACACTATCTAACGGAGTGGTTAACAGTGTTAAATCTGTGCTATGATACTTCCCTATCACGTTATTCGACAGGTCAGAAAGTACAAATGTTGTAGGGCTAGTGATCTGCCTAACACGATAAGGACCATCTCGCCTAGGCATGAATTTCCGTGTAATACCTTTTGATGCATTACTCAGATTGTGACACTTGAGCAAAACTAAATCACCTACCCTAAAGTTTGGTTCTTTCTGGCGTGAGCCATCAGCTACCTTTTTATGAATATCCTGATACTTCTCTACACGTTCCCTAATTTCAGAAAGAGATGAAATAAACGACCGCAAGTAGGGTGTGACTTGAGGAACGAAGTTTTCTTTATCCAGGATACTGCGGAGATCTTGATCAACATCGAACGGGGTTCGCAATTCTCGTGCGAACGTTAAATATGCGGGGGTCTTACCTGTAGTGGAGCACACGGCGCTGTTCATGGCAAACCTAACATTTGCCAAGTGCTTAGGCCAATCGGTGTGAGTTGTCTGAACTAACATGGACAGCTGTACCTTAAGGTCCCGATTCTTCCGCTCCGCGGGATTGGCCTCTGGATGGTATAACGGTATGAGCTCCTGCTTGACGCCCATCAGGTGCATGCACTGCTGCATGACAGCAGACACGAATTGCATACCGTTGTCTGAAACGACACGTCGTGGCAATCCGTATCGGAGGAAGTAATCCTCTAGGAGAATGCGAGAGCAAGCCTCTGCGGTAGCATCGACAAGTGGAAAAAGTTCAACCCACCTTGTAGCTACATCCTCTATTAAAAATATCCATCGCTCCCCCTGCTCTCCAGGTGGAAGTGGACCAAATAAGTCAATAGCTAGGACTTCACCTCGCTGTTGCAATACAGGCGTTTGTAATAGGCCGAGGAGTTTAAAGTTTCAGTACTTTTAAGTGGGATACTGGTAAAGAAATGTACAAATTCTTGAGCCACTTCTTTGCTATCGCAAATGAGACCACCACTTGACGTCTCCAGTGTGTAATCGGAATTATGCTTTTTGTTCCTATTCGTTTCATTATTGATAATTTTCCCAACCGTCTGTATTTTATTGTCCGCTGATTTAACTTTGTTGCCAATGTATAAGGCTTTAGCTGCCTTACAAGTGCTCTTAAAAGTTCTAGAATAAGTAGCAACATACTTATTAAAACTTTCCGTGTTAATATAAGGCTTAAGGCCATACAGTTCGAAAAGTCTTTCCCTACTTTTCCTGAGTCCTTTAGTTGCCCAATCACGTGATGTAAGATTGCCGAGAAACCCGCGTGCGGCTATCGGCGCACCTTGAGTCTACGAGTGCTACGCCAACAGCTGAGTACAGCGCTACGAGCGTAGCAGACGCTACAAGTGCTACGCGGGGTACTTGTGACGATAGAAATATTATTATGCCGCGTAGATACAACCAACTGCAGATGCATGTCTTTTGTGATGCGTCGACCAAGGCTTTCTGCGCCGTTGCATACTGGCGATGGATAGACGACGTGTCGAAGGTGCGCGTCGCATTTATAGCCAGTAAATGCCGAGTTGTGGGGAACAAACCGATTACTGTTCCCCGATTAGAACTACAGGCTGTAGTGTTAGCAGCTAGACTGGCGGACTCAGTTAATAAAGAGCATACGATGAAGCCTGAGCGACGAGTATTTTGGAGCGACTCAACAACATTGCTTCATTGGATTAATAACGAAGCCCGTAATTATAAAATATATGTGGCTAATCGATTGGGCGAAATTGACGACCTCACAGAAATAAGTGAATGGCGATACGTACCCACTAAATTAAATGTCGCCGACATCGCTACAAGAGAAAGCTATGACTGTTCTGTATTACAAAATGAATGGATGCATGGACCTGCCTTTTTGTACAGAGACTGTGACCATTGGCCGCAAAATATTATAAAACTTGAAAAAGAAGATTTATCACTGGAATGTTTAACCGTCATGCTTCAAAATTAAACTGTAAACTTACCGGTGCCTGAGCCTACGCGTTTTTCATCATGGCTACGCTTACTGAGATCTACATCAAGAGTACTTACCTTTGTTGATATAGGATTGAAGACTGTAAATAAATTGGACCGTGAAGACGACGTCATGGATAGAGCCGAGTACCTACTACTTACTTACTCACAAGCTCAGTCGTTCAGTGAAGAGATCGCCTTACTGAAAGGTTCGAAAACAATACCTACCACTAGTAAGTTACTTACCTTGATCAGCATGAAGTCCTGCGCGCTGGAGGGAGAATTGACGCTACTGCAGACGTGCTACTTGAAATGAAAAGACCTGCAATATTAGATGGACAAAATTATATAACTAGGTTGATTATACGACACTACCATATCACCGCCGCCCATGGAAATCAAGAGACCGTTGTCAATGAAGTAAAACAAAAATACTGGGTTATCAGATTTCGACCAACGGTTAAAAATGTAGTATTAAAATGTAAGCTGTGCAGATTAAGGAAATGTAAGCCAGAAATACCAAGAATTGGAGACTTACCTCAAGCAAGGGTGGCTCACCATCAACGTCCATTTACTCACTGCGGAGTAGACTTGTTCGGGCCAATGGAGGTCACTATATGGCGTACTGTTCACTTGCCTCACAGTTAGAGCCATTCACATAGAAACCGTTGCCACGCTGACAACTGGCTCCTTCATCATGGCCCTTCGACGCATGGCCGCAAGACGCGGATGGCCCCGTCATTTGTATTCGGACAACGGGACTAACCTTAGAGGAGCTCATGCTGAACTGAAGAAGTCAGTTACGGAATTGGATGATGAAGTCCTGAAGAACCTGTGGAACAAAGACCACAGACCGCTGGCAGTGGGAGATCTGGTATTTGTAGTCGACCCAAACGGCCCTAGAAATGTCTGGCCAAAGGGCTTGATTAGAGAGGTGTACCCTGGGAAGGATGGAAGAGTTACAGTGGTAAAACTCGAAACGAAGTCTGGAATGGTGACACGGTCCGCCCCACGTGTCGCTCGAGTGCCTTTGACTGATGAGTGCTGCTAGCAGCACTGGGGTGGGGGATGTTAGCGTCGCGATCCTGGGTGGAGTTTATATTTAAATGTTTGTGAGTGAGAAGGGAGCGCGTGGCCGCGGACGCAGGGCATAGCAGGAGCCGCGGGAGGCAGTAGGAATTCGAGACCCACGCACGCCGCACGCTCCCTTCTTACATTTTTCCGTTAAAAATTCTGTGTTATATTTTCGTACTTCACAACCATTTAGCTGGCACACACTTGACTCTAACAAAACTTAGCACTTTAAAGCTTAATATTTAGCAAACGGATCCCTGAATTCAAAAATGGTTTTGACAAACTCACATTATTTTTAATCGACCTTTCCAACGACACCGCAATAAGGGATAGACGAGAAAAAAAAAATCCTCACGTTAGGTGTAGGGGAGGAACCCTAAAAAAAAATATTTTTTACCACTTAGTCGGCGTGATTTATATGTATACCCATACCAAATTACAGCTATCTAGTACCAACAGTCTCTGAGCTAAGCCGCGGACAGACGGATGGACGGACGGACGGACGGACGGACGGCCGGACGAACGGACGGACGGACAGACGGACGGACATAGCATTAGTAAAAGGGTCCCGTTTTACCCTTTGGATACGGAACCCTAAAAAATGTAAGGGTTCTCACTGTAGAATTTAATGTTACAGAGTCAAGCATTACATCAGTGACTGAGGAGAACCGAGCATTACAGTGCACAATGTCTGTAATATTTTTATACAACTTGTAACATCAATGTTACATTACAAGTGAATGCTCGTCAGTCAGGGAGGCAGTAATGCTCAAAATAGAATCTGAAATCACCTAAGGTTCACAAGTTCTTTGAACATTAATTATGAATAGTCAGCATCAGTAACATTACTTACTTGAATGGGATTCAGGAGCCCTCTAAACAAAGAAAGTACTTCATCACTCCTGTTGCTTCCAGACTTGGGATTAGCTGAAAGATTGTGCATGAAATAATATTACAAATCACCTTATGTATTTTGTTATACTCCATGCATTGACCAGGAAGAACAAGTAGGAAATGATTTATTATTTCGAAAATTATAAAAATATTTATTATTTTCTATTGCTAAAATACCATCATTTTCATTAGGATTGCAAATAAACATGCTTGTTATTCCTAGGTGTTGACTAACCATGTTTTGGGAATCTTAATACAAGATATTTATTCATTGGAGTGTCATCATTATTATACTGCCATGCTGGGGAGCTGTACCCAAAGCTTATTATTTTAAAACATGCAAAGGTCATAGTGTCCTGTAATTATAATTTGGTCTTCAGTGAATATTGTTTGACTAAAAAGACTAAGAGCCAGTGGCCTCTGCAGCATACAATGTATATAAAACAAATTTAAGGTTCTATTAGATGTCTACAAAATAGAAATGGCTGGAGGCAAACCGAAAATTTGGAGAGTGATCTCTGTAATATTTTTAAAGGGGTATAAACTGTGAAATTCTGCTCAAATAAGTCTCTGTCATAAAATCTCTAAAGATTTAAGACTAATCTTAAGCAAGCAGTAAGTGTATTCTTTTAAACTAATCAGACAACAGACTACATAATTTCGTCCCATCTCTATTATATATGCAAATAAAAATGTAGAATTAATTTTGTTTTAAAATCCAGGATACTCCATTGACTTCCTACATCTTCTAGGTAACCTCAAGTTTTTGGCATTTTTACAAGCAAGCCAGAATAAGTATGTAATAGAGGCCACTAGGTCTAACTCCAGTAGTGAAATAATTTGGAAAGTATATAGTTTTTTCATGCAGAATGGAAACATACCTAAAATTATGAATGGCTCCCAGTCATTGTCACCTGGATGCTTTATGTTAGAAACAAGTCCTTTTTCTAACTGTACACATGCAGGTGGAATTATTATATTCCTGTACTTTTGAAAGTCACAGTGCTGTAAAATGTTATTTAAAATAGATATTTGTAGTAAAATATTGGCATCATCAAAAATGTTAGCCCTGTCATACTGGCCTCCCTTACAACTTACAATAGACAATTACCTTATTAAGCTTGGTAAATCACATAAAACTAGCTTTATATATTGTTAAATAATTGCCTAGACTCTCACCAAGTTATAACATTTTCGAATTTTATTGTTTTACTTCTAACAGCTTACGTCTTAGAATCTACTTGGAACGCTATTTTATAATGATATGAACATGAAAAATTTAAAGTGTGGCTGTTTATTTGTAACAAATCCCATTGTATGCCATCATACAAATGTCAGTAAAACATACTAAGTACTTCATTTGCATAAAAACATGCATCAATAAAGCCAATCATAAAATTCAATCAATTGATACTATAATAAATTATTATCTAAATACAATAATAAAATTACCTCATTATCACTAGCAAGTGTATGAGCCCACAATTTTGTTCTCTGACACCATGAACAGAAGTATCTTCTAAGGCCTTCTTCATGCTGATCCACACTCTCAGTTTGACTTGTTCCTACTAATAAACATTTAATTTGATACTACAGCAATCTAAAAAAATTACTTCTCTAAGTCCATAAAACATAATTAATTCTCAGATCACATACCATGAACCCAATGATGATAGAATGGCTTATCCCCTGGCCATGTGACAGGTTTGCATTTCAACTTTTTATCAATAGCTCTGTGGCACCTTTTGCATGCACTCACAGCACAGCATTCACAAAAAAGTCCCACTATTGGCAACATGAGCTTACCACAATTTGTGCACTGTAATAAATTGGAATTAACTTGAAAATTTCATTCAAGCTGAAAAGGCACCCATAGAAGTCCTGGCCTTTTATGTTATGAAAGCCAGTATTCAACATGTGCAAGTATGGTAAAAAATAGTAGTAGGAAGAAAAGATACTGTCAAAAGGCAAGAGTAAATTTTAATAGTTTAGTTGGTTAATTTAGGAGTTCAACACACCAAGCATGATGCAGTGTGTCGCGGTGCGGTATGTTGTGTACTTTAATTTTGATTTTTCATGTTGTTACCCCCAATTTGTCATGAAATGCCATGGTACAAACAGCGCCGCGCCGCACAGCACCGCACCGCACTGTGTTTAGTTCCTAAGATTCACTTACATAAATATTATATGGTACAGATTTGTTACACTGAATGCTTCTCCAAGTATGCCCTCGGCTTCTATAACGTGTCCGCATGTAATTATTATCAGAAAAAAGAGAATGAAGAATTCGATAAACCAAATAAACGAGAAACACACCGCCTACTAAGAAATAGTGATTACAAATTAAAACGTCATTCAAATTCAAAAACCCTTCCATTTCGAATTTGAGCTAACTCAAATAATGTTCAATTAATTTAGAACGTTCTAATAAAACAAAAGTATGAATTTATCAAAGGAGAGAAAATCGATAAATATAATTCATTGTTTTTATTGATGACCACAAATGACAATCAATCAAAAAAATTGCAAAGCAAAGATTGTCAGTGTCACTGGTCAAGTCAATGTCAATACAATAGTGTTGCAAACGTGAACCAGAAACTATCAGTAGTAATAAGTAGGTACCTACCTAGTAAGTACCTATTTTTTATGGTGCCGATTCTGTTGAACTTCCCAAACTAAACTATGTTTAAATTTTAGTTTAGTCCTGTCAAATTAATCAGCGCCTGTCGCAAGTTTTTAATCTCGTCTAAACTTACGGATTATTGACAGTTTGACAGGACTAAACAAAAATTTATATTCTATCCTTTTCCTTTTTTAATAGAAAGAAAAGATGCTGAACTTAAATTTAGTTTAGTTTGTGAACAACATAATCGGCACCATTGTTTATAAAAAACGATTTAACCTTGAATAAAAAAAAAATCAATCAATAATATTGACATTTCGAATTTCGTAATTTCACTTTATCACTGATAAAGTGTATGACGTCGCGTAATTGTGTATGGTAAGTAAAATTTTGTGCATCCAATCATTGGGGAGATATTCAACAAAAACTGTTTCAAATGTGAAAGCGCCAAATCCCTGTATGTACCTACCTATTCTACTTTCTATAGCGAGAGCCTTATATATGGGGGATGCGCTAAGGTGGCCCGCGAAATTCAAATTTTCTTACGTTTTTTGCAATTTGTAGTGTTTGTTCACGTACCAAACGCGGGCGCGGTAGATGGCGCTATGGTCAAGTGTAGTCTGTGCGAGCTCGTGCTCACATTGGCCGCCACTAGGCGTTTACGCAGGTGTAACGTTTTGTCAGAGGTTGTAAACATAGACGACGATCTTTTATTTTTAATCGAAAGTTCTTACCTAAAACGGGATGGATTGTATTACCCAAAGGGATGTTTGCTTTCCCAACGACATGATGAAAACGTGCTAACCTCTTCAAGAATCTTCGCGTCGCGTCACGTATCGGTGTGAACTGACCCCCGGTAGGTATACATGTAATCCTCTTAGTGCCATCCACATGCAGAATTCGCGTTACATTTCATTACACACAAGCGACCCGCTCCTGCTTCGCACGGTTTTTACGACTTATTGATAAAACATCGAGATTTCTGAGTTTTAACTTAGGTAACCGGAGGAATGAATTCCGGAAGGCTTGTGTAGGTACTTATACAACATTATTTTTTCTTTATGCTAAACCCGAAAAGGGGTCATTGTACTCATCATTTTGAAAAACTTTTTCTCCAAAAAAAATCAGCTGTTCCATACATTTGTCTTCACATAAATCGACAAAATGTATGGAACAGCAGATTTTTTTTTTTGCGATTTCGAAATTGGTCCCATAGCAAAAGTTGTTCAAAAGACCCCTTTTCGGGTTTAGCATAAAGAAAAAATAATGTGGTATAAGTACCTACACAAACCTTCCGGAATAAATTCTCTAAACGATGGTGAATTCTCATTGAAATCTGTTGCGTGGTTTAGAACAACAACGCGGACATACTTACCCCAAAGACAAACACGAAAAGCGACTTTAATTTATATTATGTAAAATGAATGTGGACGTGACATTTTCAAATTACCAACGAGTTACAGACTAGTCGCTAGTTTGTACTTTGTACCTAGCGTCCTATCCGATCCGAAACGGGCATACGACTGCAGTTTGTATAAAATAAACGTTGTTGGTAAAAAATATACGTTTTTAGCACTCGCGCCCTGTAAATGCACCTCAGAATACGGGTTTGATTGGAGCTGTGAACTGTTTACTTGTTTATAAATACGATACGATAAATCTGCGATAAGTTTATTAAAGTCACATCACATTATCGCTTCCGGTCTAACCGGATGCAACTAAATACCAGAATTTTACATAAAGCAACTGCCTATAAATTATTAGAATAAAAACAAAAAAATATTTAATAAAATATGTATGTATGATAAAGAACTTATTTTATTTTTAGATAGCACATAAAATATTTTTCAACTTGACAGAACTCAAATCAAGTGGTGTCTTTTTAACTTTATTAGCTAATTCCAAGCTAGCTCCAGCTTTCACCAACATACAAGCTACTGCTTCCCTGTCTTCCTCACAAGCAATGTGGCTAAAAAAAAAAAAGACAACTCAAAGGTTTTCTATTGTATTCAATTAAGCAAGTGGGGTTCCGTAGCCAAATGGGTAAAACCGTAACCATACAGGGTGTAAAAAGAGCCATCACATAACCGTCAACTACGCATTGTACACCAAATTAAGTAATATTACACAAAAAAAATTGCTGCGAAACGACTTAAATTTTTGGTGTGATAAATCGCTATTTTCGGTAGTGCGCAACGTAATTCACGCAAAACATTTTGTTTATGGGTGCATTCAACGATTCAGGGTTCTTGGGGGTATTTAAAATTAAGTTATAACATTTAAAACTTGCTTTCTTAAAAAAACATCTGAAAAAGTTGGAACTTTGACCTTCAATATATCCGTAAGTTCCCAGAATATGGTCCAGAACAAAAAATTATCACAATGACGGGAACATAACAAGTGACTTTCGGCTTCGTTCAGCGACTTTTTACACCCGTTATAATTTGACGTGTGACATACGGACGGATAGACTCTATTCGTCCATCCGTATATCCGAGAATATTGGCACTATAGGTATCAATTAAATTTGGAAGGAAGGGGTTATTCTATGAACCGCTAAACAACGGTGTGGAGCAAAATTACAAAAAAAAAATAGTGTTGGAAATCCCGATGTATGGAAACGAGAGATTAAAAAGAAACTATTTAAGTACATACGCATGTGGGGTGTTGTTGGGTCCTAAGTATTATAAAAAGACTAGACTTTCGCCCGCGTGGTATGTCGATGAAAATCCACATCCTATCCCAACCCATCCTTTATCCTTCCTCAGGATGCCATCTATCTCATTGCCAAATTTTATCGAAATCCGTTAAGTGGTTTAGGCGTGAAAAGGTAACAAACAGACAAACAGAGTTATTTTCGAATTTATAAAGTATGGATAATGATGTTTGTATGTGACTTTTTATTCAAGTCAAAAGTTGGTTAGTTATGCTTCTAAATTCGCTAAATCGAAAAACGTGCCCCTTCCCATTTAACTAAAAAGTAAAGATGCCAAGTTGACCTTGTAAAAATACTTTCAATGAACATGTTTCTGATTCATTTATGGGTCCAGCTAGTTATTAACAAAAGTAGTCACACCAAATAGCCAAATACTAACAGAGGTGTTGAGCCAGTGGAATCACAAACATCAACTTTGATTTGTGGTGAAGTGAGGAGAAGCTCCACAATATTACTCCTCCCTTGAGCAGCAGCACGATGCAGAGGAGTTGCACTCAATACATCTGTATCATTAACATTTGCGTCAAAGCTTATTAATAATTTTGAGACCTGCAAATAAAATATAACATTAGGTATTAAGATTGGTAAAATCACTTAAATCAGCGAAATCGGCAAAATTTCGGTATACGGCCTCATACAAACAATATTTTAAATTAAATGACATAATGAAGTTTTTGTTATCTCTAGTTTATCAATTAAGTACATCAAGAAATATTGATTACTAGCTGCGTCTCACGGTTTCACCCGCATAAGTCTCGATCCCGTGGGAATATTATAAATGCGAAAAGGAGTTAGTTTGATTGTTTATTTGTTTGAAAGCGTAACTTTCACGCTAAAACGGTTGCAACGGATTTGGGTGAAATTTGACACATGGTTAGACCATGACCTGGAGAAGGACATAGGATATCTTTTATCCCGATATTATATATATTATAATTATATATATGTATACATATACGAGCTTCCGCCCGCGGCTTCGCCCGCGCGGTACGTCGTTAAAAAGTAGCCTATGTCCTTCCCCAGCGTTTCATCTCCTTGCCAAATTTCGTCTAATTCCGTTCAGTGGTTTAGGCGTGAAAATGTCGAATTTATAATATTAGTATGGAAGTATGGATAGTTAGGATAGTATAGATATATATTATTACTTACCCCCAAATGGCCTTTCGAGCAAGCATAATGTAAAGATGATTGTCCTCGAATTGTCTTTTTATTGACATCAGCTCCTTTGCTTAACAGCAGTTTGACTACTTCTACTCTTCCAGCTGAAGAGGATAATATTAAAGGCGTTGAATTGGTGTCATCCAGTGGATCAACCGGACTTCCATAATCTATCAAAAAGTCCACTAAATTTTCGTTTCCTCCCAGTGCAGCCCAATGAATAAGGAGGCGTTGATTCTGTAATGTTATGACAAAAAAATAAAGGAAGTGTATAGAGTGCCGCTATTTGCGGCATAACAGTGGCGCTGCCTCGGCCCGGCTACAGGCCAAACATTCACGACAAAACATGTTGAAATCTCTAGTTCCTGTCAATGTTCCGTACAATTTTTGACAGGAACTAGAGTCTTCAACATGTTTTGTCATAAATGTTTCGCCAGTGCAAACGCACAGTAATCTAAACAAAAAAACTGGCCAAGTGCGTTTCGGACTACGCACGCACAACACAATATTGATTTTATCGAACGCAAAAATAAGTTTGTGGTTCAACTACGGAAACCTTCACCGCGCGAGCGCGTGGTCCGACTCTTCTGTTTTTATCCGACTACGGCGAAGGTTATAATTATGACCGGTATGTATGTTCCAGGGCTCGGAAACGTTATTTAAAAAAAATAAAACGTTTCTAACTACATTTTTTTGCAGAACGAAAACACGTCCAGGTAATATACAGTAAACACGTTTAACTTTACAGGTTACAATATTAAGCAGGTTTGCAGGTTACAATATTACCTTTAGTTAGGTTACACAAATTATTTACCAGTGAGCCCCTAACTAGACAGATGTACCTTAAGGCTCAATTTACACTGCCGCGGAAAGGAGTGGAAGCGAGTATTGTACATAGCAAAATAATCTTTATGTCAATTGACTAACGTACAAACTAGATACGAGGTTTTTACTGCGGGAATTCCCGAATATTCTCCAGAAGACACACAACCTGTTATTTGGCTCGTATCTATGTTCGTATTATGCTTTGTACAACAAAGCCTAACTGCATTTCATTACATCATTGATTCCGATGCGCTTGCTGCTTACGTATTGATTAGGTTTGTGTTGCAAGTTTCCTATCGATCATATCTATGGCTAACTAATGCCCGCGGCTTCGCCCGCGTGGATGTCGGTTATTATAAACTAAAACCTTCTTCGAGAACCACTCTATCCATTGGTGAAAACAGCATGAAAATCGGTGCAGTAGTTTTTGAGTTTCTTGCGAACAGACAGACAGACAGACGCGGCAGAGGACTATGTTTTATAATATGTAGGGATACAGATTGGATGAAATTTTGTTGTTTATTTGAGTGGGTCCCTGGATGCTTTGAAAATACAATTGGACCCAGTAGTTGGCCTTGTTCGGCAGGACAATGTCTGGCAGGTCCGCTGGTTATATATATATATATAGACCCCACAATATTTATTTGAATTTAGTATTTATTAAATACATAAATAATAAATATTTTGAAGTTAACTATTATGAAGACTCATAATGTTAGTAACAATAGAGGGTGGATTTTTGAGTAAGGAGAGGTACTGATGAAACATGATCATTTACAATCTTTTAGAATGTATGCTATCCCATGCGCAACAGTAATAATCTCACTGTGAAAAAAGGACTTATTTCAAAATAAAAACCATCATATTTAATTCTGTAAAAAAAATTAGCTTTTGTTGTACTCTACCTCGGTTGGTCCGAAAGATTATTTTAACCATAGGAAACTAGCCATTGATTGGCTACATAAAAATAAAATGTTATAGGTAATTTAACATTTTTCTGTCACAAACCCAGCTTAGTGATTAGCATGCAAGCAGCAGCTACTTGCATAATAATCACTAAACAGGATATTGTTGGACGCCGACGCGCCGACGCGTTATTGCTGGCACCTGTACCATGCGGATCAAGAATACGCATCGAATCCGCGTAGAAGCTGTCCATGAGAGCTTCTGCGATCATCCCCGATGTCCTGCAATAGGGGCAGGCGCGTCAGCCAGCACCCTGAGCGACCGAGCACACTGACACAGCTGGATCAGTGGGTCGTCTTAGGGGCGGGCTGCTGTACGATAATAATTTAAGTACAGTAAAATGTTGGGATCACATTATCACGAAACTTTTTTACATCTTTTTCTTTTTAACCGTCTGAATGTCGGTTTAAAAAAATAATTAAATGAGCCAATGGTAACAAAAGGAAAGCTTACTGAATCAGGCGTATTTAATAGAGCATTATCTTCATCAACCTTCACTTTAACTTGATTATAGTCTCCTCTGTAAGCGGTTTCATAAACTGAACCTATAGACATTTTTAAATGGTTATTATTTGATTTGATAAATTCAATCAAAGTATTTCGAATCAATGGGCTCGGATAAAATTAAAAAATATAAACAATGAAATGCTAAAATTGTGTCCGACGGAAGGATCTGACGTTTATGATCTGTCAATTGTCAACTGTGTTTTAAACTTTTTTATTTTTATTTTGTCAAACACAGATTCAAAAAATAAATAATTAAAAAACACGACTGCCCTGCTGAAAAACTAAGTAAAATGTACAAAACAAGTTGATAATATTGTTATTGCAGTTGGGGGACCGTTCTGTGGAACACTTGAAGTCCCCCGACTGCAATAACAATTTTATCAACTTGTTTTTAGTAAAAGTACTCTGTGTTTCTTACTTTAATTTTAATTATATTAAAATTTATACTAACTAATAATAAATACAGGGTGTAAGGAACAGCCCTCCGCAGACTGATGGAGTGTATTCATAATACGTCTTTGCCAGGGTATTCACTGTAAATAAACATGAGTGTACAAAACATTAGTTGTAGCTTGGAGCATCACAAGATAAAATCACATGTTTCAACCATTTAGGTTTTTTTTCTTACCTTCCTCGCCTGGCTGACAATAAACCTAACTCGTTTAATAACTGTAATTTTATTTCCAACCTGAAACACTGTCACTGTACTGTATGGCTTAATTGTTTGTCAGTTAATACAACACTGAATTACCACCCTTTTATTGCCTTCTACACAATCGGTTTATATTACCCTAAGTACGTAACTATACATTCAATAAAATATCAATTTAAGCCAACTTTGCACCATAGCGTATTTAAAAGAGATTGATCTAAATATTATTTGCGGTCGTAACTTATATGGATGTACAGAATTCATTATAAACATTTGAATCAGCAATGCAACTCTTCTAAGTTCATGTTAGTGCAAATAATATTTAGATCAATATACTACCTGATACTGACCTGCAAATTGCAAAAAACGTAAGAAAGTTTGAATTTCGCGGGCTACCTCATTGCATCCCTCTTAACAACAATGCAATTTTCAATTGGCGCTGGCGTGATTAATTCTGTACTGTAATATTTAGAATATAAATATTACAGTACCTACAGAATTCATCACGCCAGTGAGCGCCACCAGTCGCTCGCAAACCTCTAAGTAGTCTGTGCTCGCAGACATAGCTTGAGCGCACTATTATTTTAGCGATTAAGGTTGATGCGCTAGGGTGGCCCGCGAAATTCAAATTTTCTTAGGTTTTTTGCAATTTGCAGGTCAGTATCAGGTTGTATGTTGATCTAAATATTATTAGCGGCCGTAACAAATATGGATTTACAGAATTATAAACATTAGAATCAGCAATACAACTCTCTAAGTTCATGTAAGTGTATTGAATGACAATTTCATGAAATCGTCAGTCAGTCAGTCACGTAAGAAAATTTGAATTTCGCGGGCCACCCTAGCGCATCAACCTTAATGCTAGGTACACACGTAGCTACTTTATGCTAGGTACATACGCAGCAATATTAAATAGTGTTCTGTGACGCGCAGCGACTTTATTCGCCGGCGACTGGCTGGTGATTTCATAATCGCACGTCCACACAGATTATGACAGCAGATACTTTTTCCTAATGATAAAATAATTAAATTTTTGTAGCAGAATTGCTAACCACCTTCTTTATGAAATCGGCTGAGATTGCCAGCGTCACCGCGTGTGTACCTAGCATTTGCTTTTTCGGAATTTTATTATGGTTTGGATGGACCACAGGTTTGGACGTTGGCTACTTTAGGCGCGCGCGCCACATCTGGCCAACACACATTGACCCTGTCTGGGATACGTAGGTAGATAGTATCGTAGTCTCTCTATGGCTAAGAACTCACGGAGCGGTTTTAACCCGCGCCCGCCGCGTTTGCTGTTAGATTTATATGCTAACAGTAAGAGCACATTTCACGACGCTTTGCCGCTTTGCTTTGACGCTTTTCTAAGCCTAATTCTCTACGTAGTCTGTGGCCCTGGGTGGTGCGTCGATAGTGGTGTGATGATGCCGTCAAGCCTAGCTTGCTACATATTAGTAATCTGTGGTCAAGCCGTCAATTGAATTGAAATGAATGACGTTTCTCAACTATTCTCAAGTAATTGTAATCGACACAACTTGATGAAATTGAAAAATGCATTGTTGTTAACAATCTCTTTTATAAACGCTATGGTGCAAAGTTGGCATAAATTGATATTGTATTGAATGTACAGTTACGTACTTGGGGCAATATAAACCGATTGTGTAGCAGGCAATAAAAGGGTGATAATTCAGTGTTGTGTTAACTGACAAACAATAAAGCCATACAGTGACAGTGTTTCAGGTTCTGGAAATAAAATTACAGTTACTAAACGAAGTAGAAGGTATATTGTCAGCCAGGCGAGGGTAAGAAAAAAAATCCTAATTTGTTGAAACATGTGATTTTATCTTGTGATGCTCCAAGCTCCAACTAATGTTTTGTACACTCATGTTTATTTACAGTAAATACCCTGGCAATGACGTATTATGATTACTATGATGGCAGTAGAATATTCCTCTTCTTATCAAGCAGAATTGGGCTTCCTCTAGATCTAGTAAGTTACTCCATTCAATAATTTGTTTGATAAACCTAAATCATTCTGCAACTTACATAAATTACCACAAAATCTCAACAAAACCAGTTAACAGACAGACAGTTGCTTGTTGTCGCCAGAATTTGTCTAAGATAGAGAGGTTCAGAAGGAAAAGGAGCTACGCCTTGTACAAACATAGGTTTGTTGTTTTCTTTATGATGGTATTGTTTGAGATGGTTTGCATCAAATCAATATGTATTTTTGATAATAGATTTTTATTACTTAGTGAAAATATAAAATGCTTACCAGGGCTGATTTTTTGGTGATAAAATCAAAATCAAAATGGTGAAATGTTGTGAAAGCAACATGAATTGGAGTTAAGCTGTGGTCACACTAAAGCAAACAGAAGGTCAATTCGGATAATTAAAAAATCTTCACATTCAAGTTGCAATACATCAAACTTGTCAAAAATGTTGGTAAACTGATTGTATTTTTGAGTTTTGACAGATTGCGAATGAGATTAGAATGCAAACGTTCTTAAAAATTACATGAATTGCACTCAGGTTGCGGGACGAAATTCACTCACGCTGATTGAGTAAATAAACTTGTTTGGAGCTGTTCAAACAGGTGTGAATAGTTTCGTGATTTCCTACCTAGTCATCAATGGACCTGCGAGAGAGAAGGAGAAAATGGTTTGGCTATAAATTTAAACCAATCCTTTTTGCAAACAGCTACCTGCAATTCTATCTCAAAGATTGATATGGGCAAATCATTAATATACATGGTATTATTGAGTGCAAAAATGATAGTGAGTTGAATACCTAGCAGCATAGAGTAACAAAGTAGAGATAGTACAAACAACCACAACGAAAAAGTGAAAAATATCTTTTATTTCGGAAGTTGGTGTCTTTGGTTTTCAATTTTCGTTTTTTGCCACTGACTTACGTAATTAAAGTTATTTTTCACTTTTTAGTGTTTTTTTGGAAGACGGTTGTTTTTTTTACCCGACTACGGCGAAAAAAAAAGGAGGTTTATGATTTTGACGGTATGTATGTATGTATGTTCATCTGTTCCCTCATATCTTCTAAACGACAATTTGACAAATGAGGTATCGTTGGAAGGCTCTTGATCGTCCGCTGGTTATAGGCTATGTGACGTCAAATTAAATATAAAAACGGCTTCCTTTAGAGGACATAAAGTCAGGAACTAAAAAAAATAATTGTTTAATCGTACCTAGTTGGGTATCAAATGAAAGGGCTTAATGAGCAAATTTCAAAAATATATACATATATTATAATCCCAAAAGAATAAAAAAAAAAAAAAGTAATAAAAACTAAAACCCAACTAGGACTAAAAAGGTATAAACAAGACACCACAGACAGACAAATTAAAAATCCGGAGTCACACGTAATCTGTTTGATTTATGCGCTAACACGTGTGACTCCGGATTTTCTTGTTTATACCTTTTTAGTCCTAGTTGGGTTTTAGTTTTTATTACTTTAATTTTTTGTAGAAAGTTTTTATTACTATCTTACACTATTGTTAACTAACAAAGGGAGTTCCCGAAAGCCCGCAATAGTATAGCGAACATACATGCTAAAAAAAAAAAAAATTACCACTCAAAAAAAAAAAAAATATTAATAACAAAAAAAAAAAAAAAAAAAATTGTTTATGTAGTGAAATATTCACAAAAGTATTAAATTGATACGTAAAAGAAACACTCTGTACACGCACACTTGTATTTCAACGTAGAAAGACAAGTGTGCGTGTACAGAATGTTTCCTTTCCGTATCAATTTAATATTTTTTGTCATTATTAATTATTTTAATATTATTTGATATTTTTCTGTCCATTGTAAGGTTGTCTGGAAGAGATCGCAGAAAGCGATAAGGCCGTCCATTGTATGTTTTGTAGTGTTAAATTTATTTATTTTCGCTATGTATTTTCTGGTGTACAATAAAGTATATATAAATAAATAAATATTTATTATTTAACTAGAAAAAAATCAAAAAAACTTTTTTTTTTCAAAAGGTTAAGATTGTTTTTGCAAGTACCTATTGATGCTATACCTACTGTTGCAGGTTAACGGGAACGGTCTTCGTTAGATAACATACTGTACCTTTATTCTAGTCGTTTTTGGTCGTAAATATTTAACCTAATCTAAGGTATTAGGTACGCCTGTCTTAAGCGAATACAAATCATGCCAAAAAAAATCCATCTACATAATTAGGTCAACATAAACTGTACTATGCCAAAAACAATTATGGCAAAGTAAACAATTATTCTACCAAAAAAAGTTATACAAAAAGTTACCTATGCCAAAGAGTATTAGCAAAAAATCCCTACATCTAATCTCCCTAATCCCCCATGGCCAAACGTCGACTGACATAAATCATTAAACGTTGACGATTAAGCGTCTAGTTTTCGTCGCTTTTTTTAGCTGGCAATTTCATGCAATGGTCGAACTTTTAATGAAATGATCAATTCTAAGATCTGGGTACGACAGTTATACATGGTGAATGTAGGTATGTATTCTGTCTAATGGCTAACTGAATATCTAGCTTTAATTAGCGGTGCACAGACATGCATATTATAACGGATGTAAAAAGACTAATCACCAAGCCGAAAGTCACATTTTTTGTACTGCCTTACATAATTACCTGAAAAACATCTCGTTCTGGAGATATGTAAGACTAAAGTTTTTAACTTTTTAACTCTTTACCCCTTGGCCGGTATCGCTCCACCTGTCGTACGAAGGGAATTCGTATACGCGCTTGGAGAAAAAATACAAAGCTTATTCCCTGCATCGACTCCACGAACACACAACTACCCCGGGTAGACTTATGTGTCGGAAGAGCTTTCCCCGGTGTGCACAGGCCTTCCTAGAACAACCGCCTAAGGTGAGAAAAGAGTTGTGGGAAAAACAGCACCCACCACCAAGTCACTTAATTCAACCCAAGGAGCATCTGCTACCCGGACGTGATCAGCAGCACTGGCCTATTATATGGAGAGCAATCACTCGACTTCAGACCCAAGTAATTGTCTGCAAACACAATCTAGCAAAATGGAGGATTATAAATCCCACTGACACCTAGTGCGACTGTGGTGCTCCTAACCAAACCACGCTCCATCTGTTAGTGTCCAAAGTGACAATACAGCTGCACTTTAGGACCTAAAAGTACTACTTATGCGCTATACGTGTCGAAGTGTCGACCTACTGGGCTCAATTCATATAAGTAATTCAAGTACCAACATTATCATCATTCATAATTTCTATCGACGCAAAAAGAAAACTTTAATAAGTAGATATCCCCAGGCCCCACGTCCCCCGTA
This sequence comes from Lithophane ornitopus, assembly GCA_948473465.1. Taxonomy (NCBI): domain Eukaryota; kingdom Metazoa; phylum Arthropoda; class Insecta; order Lepidoptera; family Noctuidae; genus Lithophane; species Lithophane ornitopus. Next base: position 9,180,691 of record OX419622.1, on the reverse strand, counting down.
CTGTTCAGTGTTCTAATATACCGAATCTTTTGTGTGTGTACGTTGAACGCTACCGTAAACACCGGTTTTTCTCACCAAAATATTATGAACTTAACTGTAACTTATGCGTAGATGACGGCTTGGTGATGGGTCTTTTTACATATGGTATTATCATTACAATTTTCAATTGTTACATACCTATGAGAGAGTTTTAAAGATGACAACTGATGAATAATGTACTGATGTACTTTATGTTCATAATGATGAGACATTTGTTTATCTAATAGGATTTCCTAGCTACTTATTAAAACAATACACAATAAATTCTCTACTCATGTCAATAATATTCGAAACATCGTTTCTTACAAACAAACAATTGTTATGGAAGAGAGTGAAGGTATTTACTTTACATGCAAGAACTCACGTCTTCTTCCCATGGGGGTAGGCAGAAACTACAGAACGCCACTTCCTACGATCCGTACATACTCCTTTTGCCTCGTTTACATTCATACATCTAGTCATACACGCACGCCGGTTGCGAGTATTACACACCTGACCTTTCTGAAGAACATCACCAATAAGGTCAGTAAGTATAATGTGTCCTCTTAGCTAGGGCGTTTACCCGGCGTTTCCATTCACATCTGCCTTGTATATACATTTTAGTTTACATGTTAGTCGCTTTTCATTCATCCTCTCAAGCCCATCGAAGCATACCCTTTTCAATTTTTGTCACTACATCTTATTATCACTCTAGAAAACCTTTTTTATTTCATTAATATGACTGCAGTGGCGCAACGCCCGCGCCGCACCATACATCTCGCCCGCGCCAAGCGCTCGCACCCTTTTGTATGTTCCGAGCCGCGCCTCATTGCGTAACATACGATCGATCATAATCTAAATCATTTTGAAGGATATTGCTAATCCATTGCATAATATGATCGATTTTTTTCTCATAGATTGTTACGCGATTACTCCGTCAATTATGAATCGATTTTGATGATTCTTTTTTTGGGTTCCGTGCCCAAAGGCTAAAACGGTACCTTATTATTAAGACTCCGCTGTGCGTCCTTCTGTCTGTCTGTCCGTCTGTCACCAGGCTGTATCTCATGAACCGTGATAGTTAGACAGTTGAGATTTTCACAGATGATGTATTTCTGTTGTCGCTGTAACAACAAATACTAAAAAATAAATTATTTAAGGGGGCTCCCATACAACAAATGTGATTTTTTTGCCGTTTTTATAGATAATGGCACGGACCCTTCGTGCGCGAGTCCGACTCGCACTTGGCCTGTTTTGTTTGGTAGGTCGTGCCTACATTTTATTAACTTTGCTTGCGCAGTTTTTGAGTTAGCTTCAATATTACGTATTTTTCCCACTTAGTGTATGTGGATGATATATTTTAAGTTACTCCGTCACTGTTATTTACATAGCAGGAAGTGGTACTTATTCGAATTTATGTGACGTAGGTACCACAACTAAAAAGTGAAAAGTTTTTTGACAATTCAATAACATTCTTTGCTTTATTTACGTTGTTGAGCAGACGAATTTTGAAGCTATGAATGAATTTCCTTCAAAATCTTTCAGTTTTGATTGAAAATGTGTTACCTACGCAATTAGGATGCAGATTAATGTATTTTCCACATGCTTAACTTTATTATTATTCGCATTGCAAATGGAATGAAATTTAATTACTTATACAATTGTATTGTCTTCATGACGTAGTTGGCAAGCAATTATAGATTTCACGATGAGCATTATTGATTTGTTGTTGTAGGTGAGGTCGTAGGTACTTAGTTAAGTTGTTGCTTATGTACCTAATATAATTACAGTAACCATACGTCAATAGGGCACATCCAGCTTTAAAAAGGGTATGTCACACAAGCATGAGTGACAGAAACAGCGCTCTACAAAGTCAAACATTTCAAAAAATCCATGTGCCGTATTTACGGCCGCAAATTGTACACATTCATAACTACACAATTTTCTTTTACGTGCTGCACATTATTCATTTTTTTTTTTTCCAATAGGTAAATTTTTGCATCTCACAAGTAGCTGCACTATGCCTGGCAAGACTGTTTCGAAAACCATTGAGATATGCCTCGCCGGAATTTCGACATTCTGTGTGCCTTGTTATAGGTTTAACAATGGGGTATTTCTGTTTTGGAAGGTAATTATTTATTTTCAGTTTCATTTAGCTATGAATATGCATGTTTTAAATTATTTATCGCCAACGGTAGTGCGTCAAAATAATATTATTGTGAAAGCATTATATTCATAAAAATAAAACAAACACCCACAAATGTCATACCTACGTTGGAACCCCTCCCTCCCCTTAACGTGTGGCGTAATTTATGGATGGCTCCAAAAGGCAAAAAGTAAAAGAACCAAAGTGACATAATCACCGACTATGCCAGCTTACAAAGAAAACAGTTCAAGCACCTCTTGCAAGATTGAAGACTGCATCTACGCTTCTACTGAAACGATATTTTTGACATGGCGGGTTCGATTTCCGCACCGATTCCACATTGTAGTTTTTTGATTTGAATACGGTAGGTATAGTTAGGTAATCTAAATCTACAGTCACGATACAAGGAATAAGTATGGCGGAGCAACAAAAAAGTATTTCATGGGCCACTGGGCTATTTCGTGGATCCTGATAAATGATTTGATTCATGATTGATCCTGATGAATGATTGATACCGGATTATCGTTCTGTCAGGCTTTTAAAAAAGGACGACAAGACAATATTGTGTCTGCCTTTTTTTTAAATCAACAATTATTTAACTCGTTGCTGATGATTAAGTTTGTATTTTTTCAGACAAGCGATCCATTTATCGGTGCTACCTATGTTAACTTACACTTTGATAAAGAGTGTCTCACACCAAATAATGGGAAAGTAAGTAAATAAACTTAATTTAATTTCAATGATTCCTATGATTAAATAGCAAATCACCTAAACATCTATATCTATACAAATAAATAAAATTGGGTAGGTACATAAAACATAAAAATAATATTATACATTTTTGTCTGTCTGTTTGTTTGTTCCGGCTAATCTCCGAAGCTGGTTGACCGATTTTGACCGGGCTTTCACTGGCAGATAGATGATGTTATATTTACTACATTATAAAAAAAAGGTTAGGATCCACGGGGACGAAGCTGCGGGCAGTAGCTAGTTGAAAATATAAATATATGTACACCAAGTATCTCTCTAAATTTCTACTTCAAATAAAATAAAATAAAAAATACTACCTGGTTCTTAAGTCATTTCAAAACGGGAAATGATAAATCTTCCGAAAAACAAATTAACTTCCAGCGATCTGCGGTTGACTGTAATACTATCTAAGCTGTGTTAAAATGAATTAACGAAAAAAAAAACCAAACTTCCGAAAAAAATTTAGAAATATTAAGTTTCCGAAAACTTAAGTTCTGCTAAAATAATCGTTTTCTTAAGCTTTATAGAAACCAGCTTAATTTCTACTATTGGATAAAGAATAACGTTTTTAACTCTCGATTTTAATGAAAATAACTACCTACCGGTAGTTGCGTTCGGGTGCAGAAGTAAAAAAGTGGGTGAAATATGTTAGCGCAACCGCGCGCGAGCCGAGCGAGCGAAGCAAGCGGTGCCGCGGCAGCGGCCGGCGACTTCCAAGTTGCTCGCAGAATTTTTTTCACCATTTTCTAATCCGGGTTTTGGGATGAAAATGACTAGTTTTCGTTAAAACGCAATTTAAGCTGGTGGAAAAATATTACGTCACCTAATGCTTTATTGGTTTTTCGGAATTTTTAGTATTTTATTCGCTCTCCTCGTCTCCTAAACGCTGGACCCATTTTGATGATTCTTTTTGTGCGTAAATATTCATCCCAGCTACGAAACCCTTCACTGTGCGTTGACATGCACTTGGCCGGTTTTAGGTAAGTAGGTACTGTATACTCAGATTTTCTTTTTTTTTTGCAGCGTAGTTTTGGCTGTTTCTATGGTATATCTATCGTGTCTCCATTTACATCGACAGATCTATCATACAGCTGACTACACATTAGATATAACAGGTGAGTTGTTCATAAAACTTCTTTGTAATTTTGTACAATTCTCTGTAATCTAGCTCTCTCTGTAATCTTACATTCATATTATTCACTGACATCAGATAAACCGCGGTCACTGTTGGATTTCATAGAAAAGAAAGAGAAGCACGATGACATAACGCTTGTAATTTATTGCGAAATATGAAGCAATCATCGATTTATTAAAAAATGAGTTGAATAATAAGAAAATTAATAAAAACAACCTAGTTCTGCATTCAAATAAGACGTTCTTTTTATTAATTAAAATAACAACGTACAACGTACGTTGATGATACAGATATTAAATTTTGGATTAGAACTCAAGGTAAACGGTTAGTTTACCGTTAATTTGTGTAGAGTTTTTTTTTTTTCAAGACGTGTTTTGATAACAACCAAGTTCTGAGAAATATGTTCAAGATTAACATATACTTTTTCCGCTACCACAAACTACCTATATAGATTTGTACATTTTTTGTTTTGTTTTAGTCAAGCATACTTTTGCCGTTAGCCTGTTGTCAGCGCCTTAACAGAAAATATTTCTTCCAGGTCCGTTAATGGTGATCACTCAAAGGGTAACATCATTAGCTTACTCACTACAGGATAGTTTAGCTGTAAAAGATATTAGATCTAATGCAGTGACCGAAACCGCAAGTAATCCTGAACTACCGAAAATTGAAAAGATTCCTTCACCGCTTGAATACTTTGCATTTACATTAGCCTTCCAAACATTAATGTGTGGACCAGTAGTATTTTATTCTGACTATATCAAATTTATTGAAGGTGCACGTATTGATGAGGTAAGATTTTTGTTTAAACTATGTTTGATTGGGTCCGTGTTTTTAAGTTTTCGTTTTAATTTCGTTATTTATATACTTACTACTGCAGTACCAGCTACCAGCAGTACTGGAGGAGCTCGTGGCTAGGTAATAACAGCCGCTCGGGTCGATCCATCAGGTTAAGCTACGCTTGCCGGGGTTGGTCCGTGGATGGGTGACCATTTTCACATATCGAGACTCCTCCGTGCCTCGGAAAGCACGTTAAGCCGTTGGTCCCGGCTGTCATTCGTGGATCTTTGACAGACGTTACGAGTTGTCAGAAGCCCGTAAGTCTGCCAACCAGTCTAACCAAGGGGTATCGTATTACCCAGTTACTGGGTTGTGGAGGTCAGATAGGCAGTCGCTCCATGTAAAATACTGGTAATCAGCTGCATCCGGTTAGACTGGAAGCCGACCCCAACGTAGTTGGGAAAAGGCTAGGCAGATTTATTGATTTTTACTGCAGTGATTTTTTCACATATTCAAAACCAACCATTTAGCTGGCAGGACACACCTGTGTGATTTATAGGTATACCCATACTAAATTACAGCTTTCTAGTACTAAAGAGTCTCTGAGCTATGCCACGGACAGACGGAAATGGCGAAACTATAAGGGTTCCTTGTTGACTACAGAACCCTAAAAAAGCTATTATACTAGAGAATCATGGATGGGGCACCTCACTCGTTTTTAGGTTAGGTTCGAATAGCTAAGACTAGACTCCAAAACCAAAACGTATTCGAGGCGGGTCTAAAATTTTCGAGCTCGCTACAATGCCTCTTGCATTCTACGTTCTCTTGATACCAAAAAGTGCCGGCGGTCAAATTGCCCGCATCATAAAGTACTCCCCCTCCCCCTAATGTAAAAGCTATGGCTGTCGATTAGGGTGAATTCGACCAAACATTTATAGCTAGTATAAGTCTAATCCAGCAAATATTTTTTTTTATTTTTGCCATTGTTTCCATACAAAAACTGTCAGACGTCAATTCACGGAAAAAAAAGTTAACTGGCAGTTTTTAGAAAGAACGCGTTTTCCCTAGTTAGAACTAGTTATTACTAAATGCCTTTGTTAAAACTAGAATGAACGAATGCTCAAAATTGAATATCAGTTCTTACTAGAAAAAACTAGGTAGTTTTTCTATCCGAAGCGAGTCAATTAAAACTGTTCCGACCGAGATTAAAGTTCCTTTTTGAAATTTTATAATTGTGTTCTGTTGACTTGTTTTCAGATTATTTTATTTATTGTCACCTTAGCAACTAGTTTATGTAGATGTTCCCTAAAATGTTCCTTTAGTGTAAGATTATTATTTTTATTAGGTACACTAGCTGCGCCCCGCGGTTGCACCCGCGTAAGTCTCGATCCCGTGGGAATATCGGGATAAAAAGTATCCTATGTGTTAATCCAGGTTATAAACTATCTGTTTGCCAAATTTCATCCAAATCCATTCCGTAGTTTTCTACGAGACTCTCACAAGAGAGACACAGAGTACTAAAACAATCCTTGACCATGTCAGCACCAATCTCAAGAATAATAAATTCCACCTAGCCGTTGTTAATTCCGCGATGTCTGATCACAAACATTTATATCTGGAAATACACAAATACAAACCAGAAAAGAGAAAAAAAAACACATACTCTACTATGGACTATGACAAACTATACAAGACAGTCGATCAGGTTCTTTTCCTGGACGATGATCTGAAATACGAACAACTTGAGCAAAAACTTATTGAAGCTATAAAACAAAGCAGTATTACCAAAACAAAAATACAAAACCCACCAAAGTCCGACTGGATCAACAAAAATATCATCAATTTAATAAACAGAAGAAACCAAATATTAAGTGCCCGCAATACGACAGCATCCGACGAAAAAGAAGAAGAGGAAGAAAACATAGACATAGAATTATTAAAAGCAAGAAAGGAAGTCCGAGAAACAATACAAGATGCTAAAAGTAGATACTACTACCATGCTTTTAAAAACTGTCACAAAAAACCACTTAAAATGTGGCAATTAATTAACTCTTTGAGCATCAACAAAAAAACTAAAAATAGCATTGCCCCATCCAAACTCGAGACGCACTCGGGCTGTTATACCGAAGTATCCGATATATGCAACTGTTTTAACTCCTTCTATGCTAATATAGGCGCGGTCCTCGCTAATGAAATACCACCTAAATATCACGATAGTGGAGCATACAAACAGTTGTACAGCAATAAAATAGAAATTAAAAATACTGACCTATCAGACTTTGCCCCTGCTTCTGTCACTGAAGTTAGTAAGATAGTCGACAACCTAAATACGAATACGACAACTGGTCTCGATGGCATCTCATGCAAGTCTCTCAAATGTGTTAAAAATGTAGTACTCGAGAAATTAACTATCTGCATTTACCATTGCTATTTTCCTGATTCCCTCAAGATAGCCAAAGTGAGCCCAATTTTTAAATCTGGCAACAAAACTGACCCGGGTAATTATCGCCCTATCTCGGTACTACCGGTTTTTTCCAAAATTTTCGAAAAGATAATCTATAATCGTTTGGACGAATATTTGAGCTCCAATAATTTCCTTTACCATAAACAGTATGGCTTCCGGTCCAAATCAAACACACTATCAGCCTGTATAGACCTTGTAACTAACCTGAAATGTAAAATAGACAAAAAACAAATAGCTCTTGGTATATTTATAGATTTAAAAAAGGCGTTCGACCGTAAAGCCATAAACTACTCCTTCAAAAACTACATGATATTGGTATTAAGGAATCTGCATATAAAATGATTGAGTCATACCTCTCTAATAGATACCAGATAGTTAAAATTGGTGAGTCCAAAAGCACTCCTAAACTAATAACTTACAGGGTTCCACAAGGTTCCCTTCTTGGGCCCCTGCTATTCTTAGTATACATTAATAATATAAAAGACCTGAACTTGGCTGCAGATGTAACACTATATGCCGATGACACCTGTCTCTTCTACTTTGGCAATGAAATTCAAGCAATCGTAAGAAGAGCCCAAGAGGACCTTAATACCTTATTTACTTGGTTTCAATATAATTTGCTTACAATCAATGTGGCCAAGACCAACTTTATGATATTCAGTGCTAAAAATAAAATGTTCCAAATTTTCAACAATTACACGTTAATAATGAACCGTTAACTAAAGTAGAATCAGCAACATACCTTGGTCTAATCTTAGATAAACACCTAACCTGGAAGCCACACTTGGACAAAATTCGTCAAAATTATCATCATTGATGGGAACACTACGAGGTACCGTCCGCTGTTTCCCCAAATCAGTAAAGTATATAATTTATAATTCCCTTATCAAATCTCACCTGACCTACTTGATTGAAGTCTGGGGCTCTGCAGCCAAAACCAACATACAAAATTTACAAATCACTCAAAATAAAATCATCAAATTGCTTTTTAATCTCAATTACTTAACGCCAACCGAAACCGTTTTTCATAAAACCAAATTAATGTCACTTACTCAAATGTATAAATTCCATACCTGCATCCTTATACGCAAGATACTAACAAAAGATACACATTCTCAAATAATCTTTACTAAAAAAGCTCAAATTCAGACCCGGTTACTGAGGAATGCCAATGATATCTGCCTATACAGTAGACCACGGACCAACTACGGCACTAGAAACTTTAAGTATGAGGGTGTCAAAATGTATAACGAATTGCCGAAAGATATTAAGGAAATACAATCTTTTCCCTTATTTAAAAAGAAATTAAAGTTCCACGTAATGAAAAGTTTTCAATTATCTTAGTCTAAGTATTTTATAATAACCTAGAATATTTAGATAAACTTTTCCTAATAATTAGAAACTAAATACATAATCATAACAAATACCTACAACTATAGGTTTAAAAAGGCAAAACTGAATTAAGTTTACATAAAAAATTAACATTAAAAAGTAATAGGAATTAGTCCTATGCTTTCAATACCAACTATGATAGGAACTGTGCTTCGACACGTAACATAGACTCATAGACTCAATATTTTTTGCAGATCACCTACATCAAGATTTTTTTTTTTTTTTAAACATACCTTCCAAATTCGATCTTTTTAGCATAGTTTATTTTACTAACTTAATGTTTAGTGTTAGCGACCAACTATATTGTATCTACTACTAATAAGAAATAAAAAATAATAAACAAAAAAGAACCGTTCCGATACTCGTTCATATGAACGTTGTTAAGTAAGTAACCAGTGTTTCTCATTCTAAGTGAATAATTGTATTCTGTTTTTGAGAAATAAATGTCTTAAACCATAGTTTTTACGTGAAAGAGTAACAAACATCCATCCATCCATACTTACAAACTTGAGCGTTTATAATATTAGGTCTTTACCTATGAAATTGCCGTTCTGCAGTACTGGCCATTTCAAATCAAAATAATTTTTGTTTGGCTAAGAATTCTAATTTCAAATTAATTTTATTTTAAAAACATGGTTTTTTTTTTCCAAATTAGTCATTTCTTTATTGATTAGTGTTACATTTTCATCGCATTTCAATCTTTTTCGTCATCATGGATACGTTAAAAATTCGAGTAATTATGGAATATGAGTACCGTCGTGGCAGCAACGCGGCACAAGCGGCACGCAACATCAACGACGTTTACGGAGCTAACACTACAAACCAACGCACCACCTGTTATTGGTTTGCTCGCTTCCGTTCTGGAAATTTCGACCTGAAAAATGAACCTCGCGGTCGTCCGAAGACTTTGGTCGACAATGACGAATTAAAGGCGATTGTGGAAGCTGATGATACACAATCTACGGCTGAATTAGCAGCAGCTTTCGACGTTAGCGTCAAAACAATATTGGTCCATTTGCGTCAAATTGGCAAGGTAAAAAAGCTTGACAAATGGGTGCCCCACGAACTCAATGATCGCCAGCGCGAAGTACGCGTCGAGACGTGCCTTGCACTGCTCAACAGACACACAAATGAAGGAATTTTGAACCGCATTGTTACCTGCGATGAAAAATGGATTCTGTTTGATAACCGCAAGCGCTCAGCAAGTTGGTTGGATCCTGGTTCAGCACCTAAACAATGCCCTAAACGAAAACTTACCCCTAGAAAAGTGATGGTCACTGTTTGGTGGTCTAGCGCCGGTGTGATTCATCACAGCTTCTTACCAAACGGGGTGAGCATTACTGCAGATGTGTACTGTGAAGAACTGAACACAATGATGGAGAAGCTGGCGCATCTCCAACCAGCATTGGTCAATCGCTCGTCTCCGCTGCTCCTGCACGACAACGCGCGACCTCATACTGCACAGCAGACGGTCTCCAAGTTGCAAGAACTGGGGTTGGGAGCTCTCCGTCATCCGCCCTACTCACCAGACCTTGCGCCTACAGACTACTACTTTTTCCAGAATTTGGATAACTTCTTGGCGGGAAAAAAATTCAATACCCGAGAGGCAGTACAAAATGCCTTTGAATAATTTGTTGCCTCCCGTCCAGCTGATTTCTTTAAGAAGGGCATCAATAAACTGCCACTGCGATTGCAAAGATGCATTGATTGCATGGGTGATTACTTCGATTAATACAAATAAAAAATTCATGAAAAAAATTCGTTTAAATTTTTTCATACAAAACGGCAATTTCATAGGTAAAGACCTATTATTAGTTAGATGACTCGTGTGTCCTAGGTCTTTTGTAATTAATATTTTTAAAATTATACGAGTATCTTGTTTTCAATCCCAGACTAGTTTCTTTAGGCTAGTTTTAACTAAAGCTCGGAGTGACAACTAGTTTTATCTGAAAATCAAATATATCAGTGGTAAATTCTAGTTTTGTCGAGGTATTTCTAGTTTTTAAAGGCATTTAGTAAAAAATTGTTTTAACTAGGGAAAACGAGTTCTAACTAACGAAAAACGGGTTTTAACTGTAACATATATATGTAATGTGGAGCTGAAAATGTAACAACCATGGTGACCCCCTAAATCTTGGGCTGCGTGCGACCCGCATGAGGCATTTAATGTGGAATATCGAGTTTTAATACAAGTTTAGCTTTGTAGAGCGTTGTCTCTGTCACTCATAGCTGTATGACAGTCTCTAAATAAAGCTTAGTGTGCTATCACCTCTAAAGTAATGCACGGGCAATACATAATACTATCCTCCGTCCTATAACGTCTGTCGTCGCTGTTTATAATTTCGCATTAAATGAGTACAATTTTCATTTCAGTTTGAGAAGAGGAAAGATGCGAAGGAGCCATCGCCGCGTCGAGCTGTGTTCTATAAAGTTGGCGGTTCTTTGGCTGCCGCTTTGTTATATTTAACTCTAGCTAAGAAATATCCTTTGACTGTTTTAGAAGGTAATAGATATTTTGCGTTTTTGACCTAATTAAATATCACATCATTTATTTAATGTTCGCCTGAATTAGTACCCAATAAATAAATAGAGAATTTTTTTCAAAAGCACGTTCGCATTCTGCTTAAAATGTGTGCCTGTTTTGAACTGTTCAGCTGCAGTCGGTTTAAAAAGCAACTTCACTCTGATACTAAATTATTTTTCTATCACAGAATTGACAGATCCTACGTCAGAAGTATCGCGCTCATGGTCAGCGTTGTACTTGCTATGGTATGCATACTTGTCGACTCTAGTAGTAAGATGCAAGTACTATCATGCGTGGCTACTGTCCGAGGCGATCTGCAATAACTGTGGCATGGGATTCAATGGCTACAACAAAGACGGCACGCCTAAATGGGACAAGATGTCTAACATCGATATATTTGGTTTTGAGGTAATTTAAGAATACTTTTGAAACATTTTTTTTTCCAAACTTTCATATCATCGCTCAAATGCATCAAAGTTGAAATTTATGAATTATTAGTACGTATCTATTTAGTTAATACGCGCTGTTATATTACCTACTATAGATAATAATATACCCACAGCAGAGCATTTAGATCAACATACTACCTGATACTGACCTGCAAATTGCAAAAAACGTAAGAAAATTTAAATTTCGCGGGCTACCTTAACGCATCCACCTTAAAGGATTCTTACTCTTGTGTTTACGATTTAGATTGTTAATAGGTAATAAATTACTGGTGGGGGGATCTGTAACGTCAATCTGTTAAACTCGTAGGTATATTTTTCGTTTTTAGTTCGCGCAAAACTTTCGCATAGCGATCTCCAGCTGGAACAAGAATACGAACTCGTGGCTTCGGCACGTAGCTTACAAGCGTGGCGGCGCGGCGTGGCGGACTGCGAGAGTGTACGCTCTCTCTGCTGTCTGGCACGGCTTCCATCCAGGCTACTACTTAACCTTCTTCGCTGGTGGCCTCTTCACTGTTGCAGCTAGAAAGGTAACTAAAATCGCAATAAGTTACGGTTGCTTGCATCATAACACTGCCGGGCAAAGGCCATGACTTCCAACTCTTTCAATCCAGGGCTAATGTGGACCACTGGTAGTTTTTTTGTCTAGCATATGCGTGTGGTCTGTGGTGTGAGAGCCAGTTTGTTAAAACTCTTTGAAAATGTGCTTAGGATTTAGTGAACATTCCCAAAGAATTGTGAAATTTGGAATCTGATTTTGTGAAAGTCCGTGTTGAGACGCAAGTTCGTTGCCCTAGCGCATAGGGGAAAGGGTGAAATACACTTCTTTTTTTTTTTTGTGTGGGAAATCATCAAATGACTTCTCCCGCTCTGGGCGGAGCGGAAGGGCGTGTCAGACTCTTACTGACTAAAACCCACCCGTGTTCCTTCAGTTGCCTGTTGCCAGGGTCCCGGTATCCCTTTCGGACTATTCCGCAACCCTGGCAGGCATCGGTCCTAACGGACCCCGTCAGGTGTACTGACATCTCTTTGAGACGCGCGTGGAACACGACGCGCCATCGACCCGGGCCTGGTCCTTATCGGACGGCGAGCTACCCATTGCTCGCCGTCCGCAAGCCCGCGCCTATGGTGGCCGGGAATCCGCCTGGGATTCCCGACGCCCAGGGTGTCTCCAGCGGCGGCGGTTAGGGGCGTGAGGGCGCAATCTTTGCCTCACCCTCACGCGTTCCGCCTCCTCCTTCTTCGCGAGCATCACTGCTTCGCAGGAGGTGACCGCCTCCCATGCCCTCTCGCTCCGTACCATGGCCTGGACCAGGGCCGAACGCGAGAGGTCAGTGCCGCCAATCGCCTCCACGAGGACACGGCGGTGCTCCGCCCAAGCAGGGCACACCTCCACCGTGTCCTCCGGACGATCCGCACAGTGGTGACACCCGGGCGTTTCCTCCCGCCTAATCCTACACAGGTACCTCCCGAAGCTGCCATGTCCGGTGAGGACCTGCGTCAGGCGGAAGGTGAGGACGCCGTGGCGCCTCTCCAGCCATTCCTCAAAGAGGGGACTTATCGCCGCAATTGTGGCGTGCCCAGCACTGGGTTGCGACAATCGCACTCTCCATGCCACCATGAACGGTGAAATACCCTAGTGGTAAAATGAAATTTAGAAAAAAGAACAACGAAAACGTCATTATTTTCCATTGATTTTACGGTCTATAAATGACACCAAAACACTGGTTTCAAGGATAACGGTGTTTACCCTAACCCTGTATAAAAGAAGAAGATAGATATAGATCATTATTACTATTAGATTCACTATAAAAGATTAAAAATGTGTTACAGATAAGGTTTGCGGCTCGTCCAAAGTTTTTAGATAGTCTACCCAAGAAGCTTTTCTACGATTCACTAACGTTCATCACCACAAGGGTTGCGATGACGTACGCTACGGTGCCATTTGTTCTTCTTCATCTTACGCCTAGTCTCGCTTTCTATGGGTTCGTATATTTTGGCTAATTTAAAGTAACTAAGTATGTACCATCAACAACCACTTTTATCCTCAAACAAACTTACAGTATTTTTTTACAGCCATGAACATAACATTATATATGATAACTAAAAAAATAAAATAATTTTAATCCGGTAAACAGATGGGTGAAGGTCGGTCTTATTTCCGATCTTAGACTATACAGGTGACCCGTGAAACGAGGTTTTCAGGGCAATTCCCACTTGACTTACGACTTTATGTTTAAGAATATATTTTTGTAATCCAAATGGAATAATTTATTATCATCATTTTTTATTTTCTTTTTTTCAGAAAATTTTATTACTCTCTTCACTTCATCGCGTTGGGTGCTATGCTTATACCTGAAAAATCTAGACAATCTCAGGTCATACAAATGCCAGAGCCTCCGCAAAAATCTTATAAATCCAGTAAAGAAACTTTAACAGTGATTGAAACAGGAGAAACAAAGAATGGTAAACTAAAAATAACATAAGTCAGTTAGGCTCGCCATTGCAGTGCTGACTGGCCCTTGTGTTTTGCTCATCTTAAATGTTCTCTGATCTTCATCATCACAACATCAACAGAAACAGAGGCTATATTGCTATTCCTGCAAAACCTACAATTAACAGCAGCTGCCATTAAAAATGCAATTTTCGTAATAACTTTATTTGATTTTGAGATAAACGCAACTTACAATATTTACCGTAAAACGGGGTTTAGCTTCGATCTTTCGTATCAGTTTTCATAATGTTACAGAATTGATAGCCAACTTTTTATTATGCATCTATTTATTGTTTATCTTGTTTAACTAACTGAAATAATATTGTCGTTGCTTTTCGGATTTATTGATAGTTATTTAAAACACCCACAAAATACACGTGATATCTATTTACCTCCTATCAGAAGACAATTTGGACACACCTTTGTGGGGGGTGATTGTAAAAATCGACGTCGGACAGCGTCATGATAGTTTCCCTGAACTGATTGGTTAAAATTAAGGTAGTAGTAGTACCTAGGCAAATGAAACTAGTAATAAAAGAAAATAATATTTATTTTCTTAATCTCCTCCCCCCCTTCTTCCCCTCTTTCGTGACTTACGACGCGTGCCCATTAACTAAAAATTTGCAGGTCAGTGTCTCGTATTTTGATCAAAATGTAACTCGTGACTACGAAATATATAGAATTATTAGCTGCGCTCCGCGGTTTCACCCGCATAAGTCTCGATCCTGTGGGAATATCGGGATAAAACTTATCCTATGTCCTTATAAAATACAATAGATGTAGATATATTTAGTAATCTATTCCGCTTAGCTATTCTTCAAGAGTCATAAAAAATCCTGTAAGAAATCGACACGTGTTTCACCTCTCAACGAGGCATCCTCAGGATGACAATTGACCAATTGCAAACCAGAACACTACGTGTTGCCACACAGCGCTGGACGCAGAGTGTAAATTCACTTTTTTTTTAAATGTGAGTAGCTAAGCGGAATAGGTTACTAAATATATCTACGTCTATTGTATTTTATAATGGATTCCCGCAAAGTCACGCCTGAATCAATTAACTATCCAGATTATGGTCTACCCATGTGCCAAATTTCATCCAAATCCGTTCAGCCTTTTTAGCGTGAAAGCGTAACAAACAAACAAACTCACTTTCGCATTTATAATATTAAATTATGATAATCATAAAAAGTCATCAATACAACTCTTTGTTAGAATTGGCCTATAATTTATAATTCTGTAAATACATCATTCTTTTTATGTCTGACATTACAATATTTCCCTGCATTTTCCCACTTGTTTTTTTGTTAACTTTGACGTTCAGTTCTGGCGTTTTTTAATGTTGCTAGACTAAAAAACAATACCACCAAATTGCTAAAGATGCGGATTTTTTTGCAGGAAACACTGAGTTTACCAAATTAAAATTTCCAAATTATACCAAGTTCTTTCCCATTGCCCTCGCGAGTAGGTAGTAGTGAATACCCGTTAAAGGTAACTTTTAAGATGTAAACTTGTTTTTTTTAAACTTACACGACTTGAAGAAATCTTGAAAAGACTTGGGTAGTTAAACAGGTTGCCTCGGAATTCGTTCTTTTAAGGCCAGGTATACCTATTCTGTGAACATGGCAAACTCGCAGATGCTTTTTTTACTCGTAGATACGGCATATCCGGGAAATTAATTTAACTTGTCATTTGCGTTCTGTCTCTAGCCTTGTCGCTATCTGTTTCTGTTATTGAAAAGACTAAAAAAAAAAAGAATAATGTTAAATTTGTTTTGCTTATATGGTTATTTTAAAATATGATAAAAAAAGAATGATAATAAATATTTTGCGGCCATTAACGTAACTAAACAAAAAAAATTTTGACGAATTCGGGGACTTAATGGAATGGAACACAGTATTATCGCCGTATACTACATAATATTGTTGTTATTCTGGTGAAATTCGTAATGTATACATTCTTTTGGCCCGTTTAGAATAAAGAGTCAGGGCCCTACCACATAAACTTTGACACTTGTTCAACGCGTGTTTAATGTCAGTTTTAAGTCAAACTCCAGAAATGACATGTTGAAAAGGTGTTTAACAACTGCTATATACGGTTTTGTGGTAATAAGGTCAATGTTTACCTGATTACATGCATTTAAAACATACTAAATTCTGGTCTGAAAATGAACAATGCCACAGCCAGGGTGTTTCTTCTACAGAAAATCTTACTTATCTCAATAAGGCTAAGAACTCACGAAGCGGTTTTCACCCGCGCCCGCAGCGTTTGCGGGCCCGCAGCTTCTGTAAGATGCGCGGGTGTAAAACGCGTCGTGGAATGTGCTCTTACGTTGCATATAAATCTGAAATTGGTCGGAAATATGTTGGCTAAAAATATGAATTTGAACGTTGAAAATCTGAATGATTTTGATCACAAATTAATTAATATATTAATTTAATTTTCAGACGCTTACTAGGGCGATTAACGATAACGATAGCTGATAATTTATCTTTTTACAGTAGGTACGAAACAACAAGTAAAACTGTAAATAGTTTTAGACACGTTCCATTGTAATGCAAATGTTTGAAAGTGGTGCAGAACTTTTTATTAGGTAGGTATAAGTTTACAGTCAATGAGATAACTAACCAGCAAAGGAATGAACATTTTTGTTATCTGAGCAATTTCAAAAGAGTTTGAATCCCCGGTTTTTGCATTGTCCCTCGACTGTGTTCATTTATATTTTTTGATGAATGACTTCTAGCAGATTAATTTAAGCGAAAAAAACAATGCCCGCGGCTTAGCCCGCGTGGATGTCGCTTATGGCGACCAAAAGTAATAATGAAATTTTGATCCCGTTCCCGCAACCCATGGGAACCTATTCCAGGGGAAAAAAGTAGCCTAGTCTTATTCCATTGCATCAAGCGAAGCGAGGCGCTTGAATTTTATTCTCGCGTCCGTATTTTTTTTGTGATTACTCCTTAGATATTCGTTTAAATTATATGGTGTTAAAGAGTAAAATAATGTGCATGAAATGGATTAATACCGTATTTGTGTAAATAGCTTTCCAATTCCCGCTTTATAAATGCCCATTTTTTAAAGTATTAAAATGGATATAGTATGTTATCCTTAAGAGATAGACATGCCATCGCGGACTTTTCGATAGACCTATATCAGATTCACAATTCCACCATACATCATTTTGTTATATCTCAAAGGGTTTAGGCAGCGTTTTCGTTGAAATTCCCAGACGGCTTATATTTTTGCGACACCTCCAACAAATATCATTATATTTTAGCCAATGTAAGTATACAAAAACTTGACAAATTATATACATAAACCTTCCTCGAGAACCAATCTATTTATTAAAAAAAAACGCATCAAAATCCGTTGCGTTGTTTTAAAGATCTAAGCATACATAGGGACAGACAGACAGCGACTTTGTTTTATACTATGTAATAAATAAATAATAAATTATATAAATTGTCGTTTTGTTGTTACTGTACTAAAAGGTGTTAAAAAATTAACTTTAACAGTGCTTTAGACCATTCGATGGTCTAAAGCACTGTTAAAGTTAATTTTTTGTGAATAACTTTTACTATGGGACCAAAATTGAAATCTCGAAAAAAACAGCCCATACTGTTTAGAACAGGTAGTAGGGATGAAAATTGCCGAATGTTTCCGAAACTTACTAGGAAAGTTTCCAATATTGCCGGCAATATTGGTCAATATTGCCGGAAAGTCGCCAAAATTGCCAGATTACATCGGTTTTTTCAAATGCCATTTTTAATGTTTATGCGGTCATGAGGTTTTATGTAATGGTGTAATTATACGTATTACTAATAAGCCTGTATGGTATATTATTGATTATACTTAATTTATAAATATCAACGCAAATATGTGAAGATATAAAGAAAAATAGGACTTATAAAGATAAAATAGGACACTGGTAACTTCATGATAGCTGAACCCATAGTTTTTTGAGAATTTCACTTATAAATTTTATAAAAAAATACAGACGGTATTGATACCCAATGACATAAATATAAATCATACAACAGTGAAGTGTTCTTTTGTAATTTTTTTTGGACTTTTAAGTAACTGCATCTGTTTGTATTAACATCGATTTTCATCTATTTCTTGAAGTCTGATAGTGTTGAAATTATAAATACTCATGTAAGTCTGGTGAGAACGCAATATTATGATAATACTGTGCCAGCCTGATGATGGAGTTAGAAGGTGGTCATGTGATCTACGCTCTGATATACGTAAACCTACCGAAATTGGGGTCGTTAGACTGGTCTAGGAGAGTACGTGAGTTTTTAACCGACTTCCAAAAAAGAGGAGGTTCTATGTTCGTCTGTATGTATTTTTTTAAATGTTCATCGGTATTTTCGCCAATTATGAACCGATTTAAGAAAATATGTTTTAGTTCGAAAGGGAAATTTATGTTATTTATTTATTTGTATTTAATTTTATTAACTTTTCTTGCGTAGTTTTTGAGTTAGCTTCAATAATACGTATTTTTTCCCACTTAGTTTATGTAGATGATGTTCTATGTGACTCCGTCACTGTTATTTACATAGCAAGTAATGATATTCGAATTTGTGTGGGGTAGGTACGTACCACAACTAAAAAGTGACAAACAAAAATAAAATAACCGACTTCCAAAAAAAACAAAAAACTTTTTACCAAAAAAAATCGACTACCAAATAAAACAAAAAAAATCGAATAACAACCGCCTTCCAAAAAAATACACTAAGAAAGTGAAAAATAACTTTAATTTTCGGAGGTCGGTGGTAAAAAACGGAAATTGAAAAGTAAAGACACCGACTTCCGAAAGTAAGATATTTTTCACTTTTTTGTGTTTTTTTTGGAAGTTTGTAATTTTTTTTTTTTGTAAAAAGATTAAATTACCGTATTTTTTTTTTTTTATCAGCTTCTTCAAATTATTATTTTTTTGTATGTATTACACCAACTTCCGAAATTATAGTTATTTTCCACTTTTGTGTTTTTTTTGGAAGAAGGTTATTTTTTTTTCGTAAAAATTTTTGATTTACGATAACTTAAATATTGAATACTGCGTTGGTACGTTGACAAATCGTGCCGTCAAAAGATTTTTCAAAATCGGATTAGTAGGTTTTGAGAATATCGCGGACATACAAACATACATACATACGGATCGAATAAAGAACCTCCTTTTTGAAGTCAGTTAAAAACGTCAACTTATTGTTGCTGATCAGCTCGTCTTGCAAGGTTTGACCCTTTTATACATACAGATATGTATACATATACATGTATATACTTTCTTACATACAAGTGTGGTTCCATATAAGAAAGTAGAAAACAAAAAAATGATGATTTCTCTAAAATAGTTAAGGTTTTATCACCAATGAAGTATCGTGGATAGCCTGTTTCTTTTCTTTAGTTTATCAGTAAGAACATAATTGCATAAACTAAAATTTTCGGTTGGATAATGTAGGTGAGTATAAAAACTGGCACCCTGTAAACCTTAATTTTATCCTACTATGCAATTATATAAAGTAAAATACGTTTTCTATTTACACGTTTCTTGCCAATGTTGCCGGCAAGCTTGGAAACATTCGCGGCAGTTTTGGCAACTTTCGCAATATTGCCGGCAATTTTCATCCATAAACAGTAGGTATTTAGTAAGTATGGAGCAGTTTTTTTTTTTCACTGTTTCTATTTTGTTCCCATAGTAAAAGCTATTCAGTTTGATGGTCTAAAGCAGTGTTTTTCAACGTGTGGGTCGCGAAACCTCTTTAGGGGGTCGCGAAGCTTCTATAGGGGAGTTGCAAAAGGTTAGGAAAGCTACTGCAGTAAAAAAAAACATAAAGTTTAAAAAGATTTATTAAGAAAATTGTTAAAAAAAGGAAATAATCATTTGTACCAAATAAACAAAAAATCGTGGCATCGGCCGTGGTCTTACGTATGCGCGTAAATTGCGTTATCTATTGGCGACGCATTCGATGTAAAAAATAATGTGTTTTATGTACCTACTTACTTATGTATTTATCTGAAAATGAATAAATATTTTAGATTGAATATTTGTCACAAAATAATACAGGTACATGAAAAAAAAGCAACGGGTCGCGAAATATTTCCTCATACTAAAGGGGCCGTGTCATGAAAAAGATTGAAAAACACTGGTCTCAAGCACTCCTTATAGCTTGTAATGTAAATTTTTCAACACCTTAGGTATATAAAACGAATGAAGATTTTAAAATAATGAAGACCATCGAATTTACCTGTCCCCTTCCCAACTGGCGTCAGAATATCTTTGATTTACAAAAAATATCGTAACTGAAATGGCATCACAACATTGTCCTCCATCGAGCGACGTCGATTTACTTTCATTGTAAAACTCCAGCGCAGACGCATTTTTGAACTGTGTTTCAGTTTCTTTGCTCTATGCGACCACGTTTTACTTTTATAAATATCAATTGTTATTGTTGACACATTCCAAAATTTGTATGTACCTATATTTGATATCAAAAAGTTCTAAGTACCTACGTATTTATAATAGTAGTAAACCGTTTTTTTGCGGCTTGTCTACGAACAATAAAATAAAATCAAATTTGACAGCAGGGTACAAACCTTTTTTGAAATTGCTCATCTTCTTAATACTTTAATCATAACATAGCATCAATGTTTTTGCGCAGGCAGAGGTACCTATTAGTAGGTACACCCAGTAATCCAGGCCAACAGTGTTAAATATTTGCCTACTGAGTATAAGCACGTTTAAAAAGGAATTAGATGTCTGGCTACTCATATTTTTTGTCGACTGAACATAATTTAATAATTTTTCTAATACTTACCTAAATTCTTGAGTAATATTCTCTATTTTTGTATTAATAGGTACTAAAAATAAATTTAATTAAAAAATTAACATATCTTTTTTGTTCCATTAAATTAGTAGGTAAGTAGTATTATGCATTGCTTGTACAGCAACTCGTAACGTAATAAAAATGTCTCAAGAGAATGATAGAAATGAAAGATCATTTGAAATACGTTTAATCAATTACCTTGCGTCCTAATCGAAAGCGAATGTCGCGCGAATACACAAACGATCGTTTACCTGACTAATGACGTACAGTCACGAGCAAAAATTTATGACTATGGACAACTCGGCATTATTATATGATTTCATGTTTCATCCATTAAAACATTTACTTAACTATGGGACCAAACCTGAACTCGTGAAAAACAATCAGCTGTTCCCTACATTTATGTTCGCGTAACTCGTCAAAATGTAGGGAACAGCAGTTTTTTTTTTCACGCAAACGATTGCGACAATCATTTACGGTTGCGGTTAGGACGCGGTTTCAAGCTGTCGAGCAATAATGGTAACTTTTAATTAAATTTAATGATTTATTTATAATTTGAAATAATTTACATTGCAAAAGGAATATTAATAAGTAATAATTATAATGCGTGATAAATAAAATATTTTGGCAGTTTTTTAGTAACTAAAAAGTTTCAATTTCGGTCGAAACTAGAAGATGAGCCGAATATTCGGTTACGGTTTAGACCGATTTTTTTTCTTGGTCGGGCGCTGATCATTATTTTCAATTATGAAGCAACATTCAAATAATTCGGTGACCATTTATCTACTTACTAATATATGAACGAATAATTACTAGACGCTAAGTCTAAGTAGAGTTGAAATTCATTATATCTGAATGTTTCCGTGTGCTTTTGCAAAGGTACATATTTAGAGAGAATTTAATATACCTAGTATTATATTTAAACAGAGGTTACATGTACATTTTGACAACACTGCATGTGCAGAATGCCTATTGCCCACCTGCAAAGAAGGTTATTGAAGGGTTAAAGAAGGGTTATTGTTAATGTTTTGTCCAAAGTTGCAATAAAATGTAATAAATTGAAAATCTTGGTGTCGCATCAAATGTTTGGATGTGATAGGCTATGTATAATACCTCAAACATGGAATTGTATTTATTTTTGTTACAAATTAATTTTATATTTAACGTATTTTATATGGTTAATAAAAAATATATGGTACGTGACTGATTTAATTTATAAACCTGAACATTAGCCCGGCTAAAATGCGCGCGCGCCGGATCATTTGCGGAAGTATATTCCAAAGAAGAACTACTACAACTATAGATACAGGATATAGGTACCTACTTTTGATCATTTTTAAAACCTAAATTAGACTGCGCCCTCAATATTTATTTTTTCCTAACCTACGCCGTCCCTCTCCTGGGCAAAGGCCTTCCTTGCTCGACTCCTTCCATATTTCGCGAGCCCACGCGTCCTTTTTCCAGTTTTGATGGAACCTATTCAGCTCGTCCCGCCATCTCCTACGTGGTCTGCCGCGACTCACTGTCTCAGGGCACCAGTTCTGTGCTATTTGGGCCCACAGTTTGTCCGGCATGCGGCAGACGTGTCCTTCCCAGTCCCATTTAAGTTTGGCAGCCTTTTGAGCCACGTCAGTTATCTTTGTTTTGGAGCGCAGTATTGTGTTAAGAACACGATCCGTTAATTTAACGCCTAGCATACTGCGTTCCATTGCTAGTTTGCAGACCTTGAGTTTGGACTTCTGGATGTTAGTCAAAGACCAAGTCTGTGCACCATAGGTTAAGACGGGAAGTATACACATGTCCATGAGCCTGCGTTTCAGTGCCATAGGCTTGGACTAGACTTCTTTATCTTGCCTCGCCTGGAAAGAGACTACTTGGCCCAAGTAAAGGTATTCCTGGACATGTATTGTCTCCCCGTCTACTTTTATGTTTCCAGGTGTTTCGTTGCACATAACTTTGGTCTTCGACATATTTATCTTCAGTCCAACCTCAAGGCTTGCATTGTACATCCGTTCAAGTTCTGTGGGTGAGGATGAAAATAGAACAATGTCGTCGGCGAACTCAGACCAAAAAACCGGCCAAGTGCATGTCGTACCATGCACAATGAAGGGTTCCGTAGTTGGGATGAATTTATAAAACAAACTTAACATTGTAGATGAAAAACTTGTTCTCCGATACAGAATGTATGGGAGAACATGTTTTTACAACTGCAAATTTAAGTTGGTCGATTATTACTCGGTAACTTGTGGAGCCTACGTAGCGGTGATAGTTTTCCTTTTAATTTCGTTATATATACTACTGCTGTCAGGCGGGGGGGGGGGAAGCCCGCTCCGCCCAGAGCGGGAGAAGTCATATGAAGATTTCCCAACCAAAAAAAAAAAAAAACTTCATATTCCGCAAACGGATCCCTGAATCCAAAAATAGTTTCACAAACTCACATTATTTTTAAACGACCTTTCCAACGATACCCCACACCATGGGATTGACAAGAAAAAAAAACCATCACAACTTTACGTGTAGGGGAGGTACCCTAAAAAAAAATCTATTTTACAAACTTTTTTTTTACCACTTTGTCGGCGATGTATATCCATACCAAATTACAGCTTTCTAGTACTAACGGTCTCTGAGCTAAGCCGCGGACAGACGGACAGACGGACATGGAGAAACTATAAGGATGTTGACTACGGAACCTTAATAAAAAACCAAGACAGAGCGCTGTCAACAGTGACGTCAGGCCGGTTTTGTAAACATGTGTGCACTTATTTTGGTGTAGTTTGATTGTAAATGTGTGCGTTTGAGCGTGTATGCACAGAGCGGTGTGTAGTTTTGGCACGCTTCACTGTATTTTTCGCAGCGCTCCGTCTTGATTTTTTATTTGGTCTAAGTCGGCGAAACGTAGATTTGTTAGTCTCGCTTCGCCAAGGACAAGGCCCCTCTTTTCCTCCATTCGGCTGCCAACTTCCTGAAGATTTCTTCGAAGACGGACGGTACTGGTGTTGGTGAACAGTTTAAGAGATAGGGGGTCACCCTGTTAGACTCCTTTCTTTAATTTAAATCTTGGACCTGTGGTTTCAAGTTTTATTGCGGCTGTAGGTACTCTTTTTGTAAACATTGCGTAATAGATTTATATAGGTGGGATCAATGTTTTGGTTGCTTTAGCGTCAAAAATGGATGCGTGTGAAATGCTTTGTTTGGAGTAATCAACAAAAGCGAGGTACCTACAGCGGGGTTTTATATTCTTGTTTTTTTATGAGCCGGTAACTGCATGCAGATGATCTGTCGTAGAAAGGCCAGGTCGGAGGCCTGCTTGCTCAGGAGGTTGATTTTTATCTAGTTCGCCCAGATATGTGATTTTCTATTACTTTGATGAATGTTTTGTAGATGTGATATTAAACTAATGGGCCTGTAATATCTGATTTATCACCCTTTCATAAATCTCTGTTTGTATACAAATTCTGCCTCTGATCTATTAATTTTACAGTTTCGTCTGATAGCTTTTTACTTTTATTTTTTATTTGTATTTGGTACTGTTACTACTTTGCTGGTTTTAGTTAAACTTTATTTATTTATATATACTTTATTGTACACCAGAAAATACATAGATAACAAAAATTTAATTGAACACTACGAAACATACAATGGGCGGCCTTATCGCTTTCTGCGATATCTTTCAGGCAACCTTAGAATGTACAGTGATTGCGTGGACATAGAAAATGGGGTTGTCATTGGTGCAAAATAATAAGTAGGTACTTAAACCTACCAATAGATAACAATATACAACCCGTGCGCATTAACATGGCACCTGGCTCGGAACTCAATACTCCCCTCGATACCCGCGCCGCGCCCCGCCGTCGCCGTGCGGGGAAGCGAGTGGAGCTCCAAACGTCATTGAGCCAGGTGCCATGTATTAACATGGCACCTGGCTCTCTCACTCTGGCGCACGGGTTGTACTATAATATATATTATATAAATATTACAGTACAACCCGTATATAATATTAGCCGCTATATAATATTAGGTCCCCACCTATGAAATCGGCGTTTTGTATGGGAAATTTTAAAGAAGTTGCATGTAACATTTTCTTAATTTATACAAGGTGGAGACGACAATACGACAAAAAATAAAACTCCTTATATCTAATGACTTTTCGACCATAAAAAGCGCTTGGCCGCTATAGAACCCGGGCAGTAACAGAGGTGGTCATCTTGTGCGCGGGATTTTGTTTTGAAAGTGGTTGGTTATGGGTTCCGGCGATGTAACTATGAACAAAGAAGAAAAATTCGGGCGACGTGGGTCGGGAGTTTTGGTATTAATTACTTATGCTGAATGGGCTTTTAACTCAGAACTATGTTATTTGCAATCGCATCAACCTAAGGTGAGCAGCGGCGAGCTACAGGTTGAACTCGTAGGTACCGCGACGGAGCTTATAGACTTAAACAACGAGGATCGGGCCGATCGGGATCTGAACACTGCTGCTGAAAACGTATCAGAATTAAGAAGAAAAGAATCGAGAAAACAGTTTAACCCCGCCAAAAGGTTCACCGGTGAATCTGGACTGAACCATCCTGACAGAGAAAATCATCATGAGAGACTTCACGGTAGGAAGAAACCAAGACAAATGAAAATGCATGAAATGTTAGACGTAACCGCAACCTAACGCAGCAAGAACCACAGGATGTGCTATCTCGCACATGTTCACAGACGCGGCAACTATTATATGCAGCAATGCAGTACAAGGCCAAATCCAAGAAAGTAGGCCGACCGATTTACACATGGAACGACAACCTAAAACAGGATATGGCGCGCTTCGCCAAGGAAATCGACTTCTGGATGGACGCGGCTGAAGACCGAAACAAGATCAAGATTGCAGCCAGCGAGATATACTAGAAACCTGAAACGGACAGCAGCGAGTCTTCGGACGAAGACACAGAAAACAGCAAATTGTAGCATACAGCAAGGAAATAAAAAAGAGCCGAGAACCCAGCATATCTCCGCCAATGGATTCAACGGTGAAGATCGAATGGAGCCAACTGGCGGCGACATCGTTAAAAGATGCCCATCCTTATATAAATATTACCCGCATCTCCACTAGTCCATTGCTTACTCAAGGATGCATATCCGGTAGGCTCGCAATCCCTCCTTATCCCGACGGGTACGGTCTTCCCTACCATTACCCGCGCCCCCCGGTCTACTCTTCGATATGCAATGGCTGTAGCCCCATGAACCATGAGGCTCCAGGGGCTAGTGCAAATCCTGGGGTTCATTCGATTTATCGAGTCTGGTTAAGCCACGCTGGGGTCGGTGCATTTCATTCATTCATTATATCTAATGACGTTCTCGGTCTACATACAAAAATAATCAAAAATATATCCAATTGTTTAGTT
Source organism: Lithophane ornitopus (assembly GCA_948473465.1). Classification (NCBI taxonomy): domain Eukaryota; kingdom Metazoa; phylum Arthropoda; class Insecta; order Lepidoptera; family Noctuidae; genus Lithophane; species Lithophane ornitopus. The sequence goes on along the minus strand of OX419622.1, from coordinate 9,154,334 downwards.
ACGATAGCTAGTCAAAGATCGGCAAACCCCATAGTCGGCCCATCACTACTATTTAGTTTGTTTGAAAAAAATACTTTTTTAATTTGGATGTTAGGATTTATTTGATAGTTCCAAAATACTCCTATGCATTCGTTTTGCCAGTGTTTTCATTTATTGTTGTATTGTCGTCTCCACATTGTATAACAACCATGAACACTAATGTTTTAAAACTTTTATGGACTAATGTTAAAAACTCAGATAACGTATGCCACTTAGATTAAGCGACAAAAATGAGTTATGGCTAAGTTAAAAAAAAAAAGTGGTCATTTCTGCTAAGAAAATGAGGAGTACCTACCTATTTTTTAAGATATTTACTTTTGGTAGTTGTCTATGATGGTCATTATTCGATATAATACCAAGCAATTGATGAATATTTTAAATCATAGAAGTGACGAGGTTCTCCATGTGTGAGAGAAAAAAGGCCAATTTCATAGATAGACCCACCCAATAGATACATAATACATACATACTGACTTTAAAAGAATATTTATGTAAGCAACGAAAAATAAATGACGACTACAGATTATTACAGCTACGAGAACAAGATCACAGTAATGTTCCTTCACAAGTCGTATTGTTGCTGGACATCTTCAATCTCTGAATCTAGCAAATCAAAACTATTTCTTAGCTCTAGTTTAATACTATTAAATTACAACTAGGTTCTGTTCATAATAAGTTTTTATCTTTAACAGTTTGCATACATAATCATCATACAGGATGCTAAAAAAGATTTATGTGGTCTATAGTGTATTATTCCTTTTTTTTAATTATTACTCACTTTATATAGGCTATTCAAATACTTATGTAAGGATACATGGTAGTACCTCCTTCTATATTTAAACATCATTTCTTACTCTTTTTAGTAATCATAAATGCTTGTCTTATGCAACAGAGTGCGCCAGGTACATCATTAGTTTTGTGAAGTATTTTCTGCACCTCCTTGAATAAATTAAGTTTTGGTGTGACACTAGACACTGAAATGAAGAAATAATTTTGGTTACACTAAAATTTAGAAAAACGGTTGGTTGGTAGCCCTCGAAATTCAAATTTTCTACAACGTTTTTTGTATTTTGTAGGTCAGTATCTGGTTGTATGTTGAATAAAATATGATTCGCGCTAGTAACAAATATGGACTTACAGAATTATAAACATTAGAATCAGCAATACAGCTCTTTAGAAGTTCATATTATAATCCTATTGAATGACTATTTCATGAAATCATGACATTTGAGGATTATTCTAACTTAAGGAGTTGTAATGCTGATTCTAATGATAATAATTCTGTCAGGCCACATTTGTTACAGTTGGGAATATTTTAATCAACATACAACCTGACACTGACCTGCAAATTGCAAAAAACATAAGAAAATTTGAATTTCGCGGGCTATCTTAGCGCATAAGGTAGTTTGACAAGAGAATAAGGGTGGGCGCGCACGTGCAACTTATGTCTCCGCAACGCCTCTCACATCAAGTGTACGGGTTAGCATGAAAGTGCGCGCATGTAACACGACAGTTGGTAGACTTTTTTGTCCGAGGGTTTGGAGACAGGCCGGCGACGCAAAAAAGTTGCCGACCAGTCAGTTCCCGATCAACCACCCTTGTTGACAGAGCGCGTCTCTTCACCAAACGTATTTATTCGCGTATGCTACTCTACTACAATAAATAGAGAAAGAATGTCGATTTCGGAAGAAGATATAGATAATAATAGACTGATTGAAGAAGTGGAAGGAAGACCAGTGATATACAATTAAAACTTAAAACAGTACTCAGACAAATCTGCTTATTTAATCAAAACTTTTGATACTCATTCTTAAATAGCAAAGCAAATGGTCTCAATTTCTAAACGACGCATTAATGTCAGCGAGGAGACAGCAATGGATACAAAAAGTAACTAAGTTGCTTGTTAGCGCCCATCCTTATACCAAAGAGATGTAACAAACTAGGTATTATGTTAATAATTAATAACAAATTATGGCAATGTAAATCACACTTACATTGATAGCATCCTGTCTTAGTGTCTCTTAATAGGCGGACAGAATAATTTTCGGATTCTTTTTTAGTTTCTGTAAAAAACTGCACAAAGATGGTTTGTGATCCCTCACTTTTTGATTCAATTGTGTAGTACATTTTCAAAAACTTCTTGTAATATTTCTTTGCCATTAGAAAAGCTTCATGTGTTTCTTTAATTTCTTGAGACAATAGTTTTTGGTCTGTAATAAATTGTTATAAAACATAACTTTTTACACAACTGCCCAAAAATGAGTCTTAATATTTATTTATATTTCAGGGTGCATCTATATTAGCTGCATATCTTAACAACTGGAAGGCGCCTCCAACAAGAATAGTTTGGGAATAGCTTATTACCTTGATTATTTAACCCATAATTATAAACAAAGGATTAGTCATTCGAAATAGAAACATCAATAAACAACAACTAACAGCAATAATCTAAACCAGAGAAATAAGATAGCACATTGTTAGGTACCTTTTTTGTATTTCTCATAGTGAATCTTTTGTTGTGAGAGCTCTTCAAGTTTTATTTCAATCTCATGCCGTAGCTGCTTGTTACGTTCTAATAAAGTTTTCAGTTCATCGTCATGATTTTGAGCTACATTGTTGTTGCAATTATATTTCTTATCTCTAAAACCGTTTTCTATAATATTGAGGACATGTTCATGTAAAGATACCACTTTAGCTTGAAACTCCATGTAACTGTTTTCTTCTATATGGTCTAAATTAATTTGGATGTCCCAAATTTCTTCAATTATACTCATTTTTGAGTTGTTTTAGAGCAATAAGAAATCACAAAAATTGGTTGGCTTTCTTTAATTCAAATCCTAACCGATTGACAACATTGACAAGTGACAACACGTTTGACATTGACAAAATGGTTACGGTGACGCTTGGGCATGGAATTAGTAAGTATTGTCCGTTTCATCAAATAGTTCATAATATAGGTATGCTGTAATGTTGGAAACAAACTATTCCGTGCGTTTGCACTGGCGAAATATTCACGACAAAACATGTTGAAGTCTAGTTCCTGTCAAAAATTGTATGGAACTTTGACAGAACGATATCAACATGTTTTGTCGTAAATGTTTCACCAGTGCAAACGCACGTAGGTAGTGGTGTAGCGACATCTGAAGCACTGGAGCAGACGATAAATCTCAATGTTCCATACAATTTTTGACAGGAACTAGAGATTTCAATATGTTTTGTTGTGAATATTTCGCCAGTGCCAACTGCGTTGAAAATAGGTACCTACCTACCTATTGAAATCTCTAGTTCGAGGTTGTGCTTTGTGGGTTGAATTCTTAGTCTGTGGTGGTGTGGTTGAATTGTTGAAAACTTGAAATGTCAAATTGTCAATGAAGATCGTGAATTCGTGAATAGAAGTTGAACATGTATTTGTTTTAACGAGAAATTTCATATTATTGAAACTATTTTATAGTTGTAATAAAAGTTCAATGAATACGCTGTTATACAAAACCCTTTGTTGACGAATTATTTATTTCGTGTCTGTTTGCAGTTAGTCTAAAGGATATGATTTTCTGGTAAGCAAATCAATGGGCAGATTTTATCAGTTCGTCATGTGTTTATTTTAGTTTACTTTCAATAATTTGTTTATCTCAGGTTTTCGGCGAAAAATCTTAAGAGGTCACATCAGCGGACTGTTTTTTATCATTATGTTTTATTGCATTTATGATGAAAAACTTGTAAAGTCTGTTTCTGTGCTTACTAAAAGTTTTATGACTTTCAAGATATTCGAGCAGAATTTGTCCAATGGGCCATTGTCTAAGCTGTTTCAAAAATCAAGCTAATGCAGATATTACCACTTCTCCTCACAGAAAGAAAGATGGTGAGTAACCTAGTTTTTCACATTGGTCTAAGTAGTGTAAATTTTTTGTACGCATACGATTTTTGAATATTTGATTTTACTATTCCAGAGATGACAGAAATAGCAGTTACAGTTTCTGTATATCCACAGCAAGAACCACTTCTTCATGACAATCAAAATAGTATTAACAACTTTAGAAACACAAGTACTTCACAAGTTTCAAGCACACAGTCTGGAGAGCAGAGCCCAGTAGAGTTAATTAATACTCAGAAAACCGGTTTAGTTTCCGAGAGAATGCCTAAACCGTTTTATCAAAAGTTGCCGACCATACCCCGGACTATGTCATCTTTAGGTGCTAATGACTCACGCATATCTGAATCTAAAATTAATCAGCTTTTTGACCAATACAAAGACTCGTTAGAAGATGCTATATTGGCCGAAGGAATAGAAAACCTATGTAATGATCTGCAGTTAAACCCTGATGACTTCAAAGTTTTGGTTTTGGCATGGAAATTGAATGCTAGTCAAATGTGTAGGTTTACAAAATCTGAATTTATACAGGGCTTGAAGAATATGAAAACGGAATCAATAAAGGGTATACAACAAAAATTAAATGAGATAACAAGTGAGTTCAAGAGAGATACTGAAAACTTTAAGGATTTGTATAGATTTACATTTAAATTTGGTTTAGATGTGAGTACTGGCCAGAGAATACTGCCTACAGATATTGCTATCCTATTATGGCGTCTAGTCTTCACAAACAATGAGCCTCCTATATTAGACAGATGGTTGTTGTATTTAGAAAAGAATCCACACATAAGAGGCATTCCAAAAGACACTTGGTATATGTTTTTAAATTTCTGTGAATTCATCGGTGATGATCTCAGCAGTTATGATGACACAGAGGCTTGGCCTAGCCTCTTTGATGATTTTGTGGAGTATGAAAATGATCAAATGAATCAAAATGTCAAGAGGAATGATTTCAAAACACAGGATTAAAGTCCATTGCCAAATTTAGCTTCTGTAGGTACTTAATTAAGATATTGAGACTGATAATCTGATAATGAATGTTCAATGATGTTAGTCTTGTATCTCTGGTGAAGTTAAGTGTTAATAAGGTAAATGAATGTATTATTAGTACTACGTACTGAACAAAATTGCGTAGGTACATATTGTGAGATTTAAAAATGTACATAAAGTACTTTTATATTTTATAAATGTTTATCTTTAGGTTTATTTTTTAAAATTATTTAACATTCCAGTGATGGAATTAGACAAAAATTGTGTAAATATTGTTCTTAGTTGCATCAAAGGTACCTTTTATTTCTTTAATGCTGTATATTATTTTACTTTTACCTTCATTGCTACATCGAGTATAAGTCTTGCACAAACAAAATATTGCCTGAAAAATAATAGTATAATATAGTAAAATAGTTTTATTTAATTCTGTACATTAGTGAGCTAACAAGTATAACATGAAAGTGCAAGGGGAATGAAGCATAAAAGCCTAAAATAATAATTTAGGAGACTACTGCAAAAATATAAAAAAATTGGGAAATCTACAATTTTACTTACCACTTTTTGGTAAAAAATATTAGCCAGTCAGGAAGTTGCAATTTTTGTGGGGTATGGAATTTGTGTGGGGTAGGTTTGTCTTTGGTTTAAAATTGTGTAAAAAAAAAAATTTTTCATTTTTCTTTTTATTGGTGGTTGTGGTGGCCTCACACAAATTCGAATACCACGACCTGCTATGTAAATAACAGTGACAGGATCTTATTATAACATATCCACATTGACTAAGTGGTAGAAATGCGTATTATTGAAGTTAACTCAAAAACTACCCAAGCAAAATTTATATGAGACCATCACGCAAGCTTCCTCTACCAAATGAAAAAGAATTTTACAAAAACGGTCCACAACTGACGAAAATATCGATGAACAAACAGAAAAAATAACAAAGTAACATAGAACCTCCTCCTTTTTGGAAGTCGGTTAAAAAATCTAGCTTCAAATGTTCGAACTTAGTGCTAGTAGTACATTAAGTACCTCTGTGGTCTTGTGGTAAAACCACCTGTGTCACACCCAGAGGTCTCGGGTTCGATTCCCAGGGGGGGACACAATTGACTACTCGTTTTTCTGTAAAGGTAAATATTACATGTAAGTTTTGCCTCGTATAAATATAAACACAGTTGTATTGTACAACAATATGACACGTTAAATCAAGAATTTCCCGTATTTGCGCTGCCAAATAATTCATTCAATATTATTGTACGTCTTCTCATGATTTTTTTAAAACTTTTGACTTTCTGTTAAGTATCTGATTGAGCGGAAACTTCGGTAACATGACATTGCATTAATTTGTACCATGCAGCCAGAAATTGATCAAAGAAAATCCTATACAAGATAGCCCAGTCGTGTTTATTCTCGTTGGACTTGTCTCGACAAGTAGGTACTATAGCCAAGGTGGAGTCCAGGATCTCATAAAGGAGCTGGAAAGTGGCCATAGGAATTCCGCAAGTTCCGCAACTATGCATGATAATCCAACAAGCTCAATCATACGCCCCGCCCGGCCGCGATTATTCCCGATTGCCCCACTTTTTGGCCACCAGTGGGGGACAGCGAAACAACTTTTAAATTTTTCTCGTTGGCCACCACTGGGGGGTCAGCGAAACAACTTTTATAATTAATTCTCGCTGTCCACCACTGGGGGACAGCGTCACAACTTTCCAAATTATTTCCATTCGCCACCACTGGTGGAGAGCGACACGGATTTTTAAACATGTTCTCCCATACGTTAATACTACAAATGTAAGTTTGTACGCACAATATTGGGAGATCTATGTTTTTTCCTAAGTCAATAGACTTCAAAAAAAAAATCTGCGTTGTCCGCTAAAACCAAATCCGTAAGTTTATTGGGTTATCATTTTTTTTTTTAAATTTAATTCTATAATTTAAATTTATATAGTTAGAATAATTTTGACAACATTACAAATTATTACCAAAAGCCGAATACTTACTAACACTAGTCTTTACAGTTTTATTTTTTTATAATTACTAACAAATTGGATTTTATGGTCTGAAAAATAAATGATTTGGTTTGATTTAGTTAAAATAATTTAAAGTTATGGCCAGTGAGAATTGGGTCAAAAGTTGTGCCAATGGAATGGAATGTTTAAAAATCCATGTCGCTGTCCACCAGTGGTGGCGCATGGAAATAACTTAGAAAGTTGTGACGGTGTCCCCCAGTGGTGGACAACGAGAATAAATTTTAAAAGTTGTTTCGCTGACCCCCCAGTGGTGGCCAACGAGAAAAAATTTAAAAGTTGTTTCGCTGTCCCCCAGTGGTGGCCAAAAAGTGGTGGACATCGGGAATAATCGCCCGGCCGTATGATTGAGCTTGTTGGATTAATTGTCTTGACAAGTAGGTACTATAGCCCAAGGTGGAGTCCAGGGTCTGGTGATGGAGCCGGAAATGTCTACAGGAAATCTTCCAACTAATAAACCCGGTTTCTATTCACATGAAGCAAGTCATCTTCATTTTCTATTTGTAATTCCACACAAAGATTGTTTAGATGCTCCGAGACTCCGAGAATCTCTCTACTTGATACTCGTTTTTAGACCCAACACCTCTTTTTGGCGTATTCCCAGGAGCTCCAAACCTATTGTTCCCCAAACAATTTCTCCATACATTCCAAGAGCTCCATAATTTGATTTTAGTTAATTAAATGATAAATAAAATACTAAAATTGTTCCCAGCGGCTCCAAACCAAATTGTGTAAGGTCAATAAAACAAATTGCTAACATTATGTTAAATTTCGTAGTAAATAGTTTCAGTACATAGGCAGTCACAAATCAATATTATGCTAATTATGTACTTACACCTATTATAAAATTGAAAAAATTATCACAAAATGCACTTTCTGTCACACATTATCACAAATTGACTATAAACCCTATATACTACTATTGTAGATGGACAGAGCGGTAGGGCACGGGAGTGGAACGGCAGGTACATTGGTAACGATTTCCTTGTTCACAAACTAAACTAAATTTAAGCTAGTGCATCCAATGATATTATTTGAAAGTGCATCTTTTTCTTTGTATTTCATTAAGAAAAGGACAGAAGATAAATTTTACTTTAGTGCTGTCAAATTTATCAGCGCTTGTCGTAAATTGACGTAATTTTAATAGGAAAGTCTGTAGTAATCACGTTTTAAAAAAAGGAGTAGTGACAGGCGCGGATTAATTTGACAGGACTAAACTAAAATTTATCTTCTGTCCTCTTCATAATGAAATACAAAGAAAAAGATGCAATGAACTTAAAGGACATTGACCACCCATATATGGGAGTTGGACCAAGTGCTGCCCAGAATGGACGCATAGTGCATCATGTTCCTTGGGCCTATACTAGTCTGTAAACCAAAGCTCAATAAAATCTATCCGAGGAGTTCTGAGAAAAACTATTTTTTGTTGAGTATTTTTTAATGGTGAATACCAACCAACCGATGGCGCATTTTATTAAATAAAGGCAGTAATTATGTTAAACAACACATTATTATTTCATTTGTATGCATATCATTTACATGTTAGATATTTTTTACTGACCATTCATAAATGGAAGGGCCAAGTGCTGCCCAGAATGGACACATAGTGCATTATGCTCCTTGGGCCTATACTAGTCTATAAGCCAAAGCTCAATAAAATCTATCCGCGGAGTTTTGAGAAAAACTATTTTTTATTGATGAATACCAACCAAACGATGGCGCATTTTAAAATGCTGCCCAGAATGGACACATAGTGCATTGTGCTCCTTGGGCCTATACTAATCTGTAAACCAAAGCTCAATAAAATCTATCCGCGTAGTTTTGAGAAAAACTATTTTTTATTGAGTATTTTTATTTGATGAATACCAACCAAACGATGGCACATTTTAAAGTGCTGCCCAGAATGGACACATAGTGCAATAAGTTCCTTGGGCCTATACAGGTGTGTAAACCAAAGCTCAATAAAATCTATCTACGGAGTTTTGAGTAAAACTATTTTTTGCTGAATATTTTTTATTTATGAATACCAACCAACCGATGGCGCATTTGATTAAAAAATGGCAGTAATTATGTTAAACAACACATTATTTTATTTGTATGCATATCATTTACATGTAAAATATTTTTTACTGATAATCCATAAATGGAAGTTGGGCCAAGTGATGCTTAGAATCGACACATGGTGCATTATGTTCCTCGGACTTATACTAGTCTGTAAACCCAAGCTCAACAATATCTATCCGAGGCGTTTTGAGAAAAACTATTTTTTATTGATGAATAACAACCAACCAGTGGCGGAGGAGGAGTTGAGGAATTCCTATGGGTACCTTCCGGCTTCATCATCAGATCCTGGCTACAAACTTGGGCCAGACTAAGTTCTTGTCAAGACAAAGCCAACGAGTCCAAACACGATGGTGCTATTTTGTTTGGTTGAGGAGTTCTTATGGCCACCTTCCGGCTCCATCACCAGACCTTGGATACAACCGTGGGCTATACTAGTTACTGGTCAAGACAAAGCCAACGATTCCAAACACGATGGCGCTATCTTGTTTGGTTGAGGAGTTCCTATGGGTACCTTCCGGCTCCATCATCAGACCCTGGATACAACCTTGGGCTATACAAGGTACTTGTCAAGACAAAGCCATAGCGATTCCAAACACGATTGTGCTATCTTGTTTGGTTGAGGATTTCTTATGGCTACCTTCCGGCTCTATCATCAGACCCTGGATACAACCCTGGGCTATACTAGGTACAGTAGGTACTTGTCAAGACAAAGCCAACGAGTCCAAACACGATGGCGCTATCTCATTTTGTTGAGGAGTTCCTATGGGTACCTTTCGGCTCTATCATCAGACTCTGGATACAACCCTGGGCTATACTAGATACTTTTCAAGACAAAGCCAACGAGTCCAAACACGATGGCGCTATCTTGTTTGGTTGAGAAGTTCCTATGGCCACCTTCCGGCTCCATCATCGGATCCTGGACACTACCTAGTGTAAAGCACTTCAATGTATATTCAACGAGTCCAAAGACGATGGTGCTGTCTTCTTTGGTTGAGGAGTTCCTATGGATACCTTCCGGCTGCGTCATCAGACCCTGGACACCACCTAGTGTAATAGGACTTTTCAATACGTACCCAATGAAACCACATACGATGGGGCTATCTGGTTTACTTGAGGAGTGGCCGTGATCACCCTCCAGCTCCATCATCAGACCCTGGACGCTGGACACATGTGAGGCTATAGCACTTGTCAAGATAAACTCAACGACGCTATCTTATAGATTTCCAATAATTAAGTAAATAAAACTAGGTAGGTACCTGAAAAACATTAACCTCTTTCAGGCAATAACTTTTTAACCCGGGGACCGTTTTTTTTTTTAATTTTTTTCTGTGTAATTTGATGCAAGGAACCATTTGGAAGCACTCATGTCTGGGCAGCATTTGGTCCAAATCGGTCAATATCCTTTAGTTTAGTTTGTGAACAAGGGAATCGACACCATAGTCGTATTACTCCGGTAATTTCTTTGTTGAATCATAAATTAATTTGTATATTTTAAAAAATTTTGGAGCTCATGAGTATGATTTCATAAATTATTAATTATTATATTGCTTTTTTAATTTGGAGCCGCCGTGAGTAAAATTATTTAGAGCTCCCTGGGAATACGCCCCTTTTAGGGTTCCGTAGTCAACAAGGAATCCTTATAGTTTCGCCATGTCCGTCTGTCTGTCTATCAGCGGCTTAGCTCAGAGACTCCGGTGCTAGAAAGCTGTAATTTGGTATGGGTATACATATAAATTACGCCGACTAAGTAGTAAAATAAAATCGTAAAGAATATTTTTTTTAGGGTACCTCCCCTACACGTAAAGTGGGTGTTTTATTTTTCTCGCCAATCCCATGGTGTGGGGTATCGTTGGAAAGCATATGGCGATATAAGTGGGGTAAATGATAGATGATAATCTGGCCAATCGACAGTTTCAGGGTTATCCATTATTTACGCCACACCCTGTACAACGCAATTAAAAGGAAAACTATCACCGCTACATAGACTCCACAAATTACCGAGTAATAATCGACCAACTTTTTGCAGTTGCTAATAATTTGTTGTTGTCTCAACTACAATGTCAAGTTTGTTGGATTAATTCATCCCAACTACGGAACCCTTCATTGTGCGTGGTTCGACGTGCACTTTTTTATAGTCTGGGTATGTTATAGTTTGAACTCTTCTCTATTTGTCTTGTGGAGTTTGATCTAGGTTAAGTTAGTCGACGCCCAATATCACTGCAGGTCTTAAAAAGGCGTACGTATTTTTTTAAACTGCGGCACTTTCCTCCCCTTTTCATGTGCCGCCCGGGGCCATGCCCCCCCCCCCCCCCACGCTACACTACTGATGCCACAGGCAACTTGCACCGTGTAAATTGATGTTTTCTGACGTTAGAACTCCTCAATGTATACAAATACATTTTCACACAAACTTTCATCCCGCAAAAACAAGGAATACTTTGGAAAATGTAAAATGAAGAATCATACAATCTGCCTGCGACGTTTAGATTAATATTTAACGGCACAGAAATCTCGAATGTTTAGATATGTCGCCACATGAGTACATAGCTAGATTGCACCCGTGCTAAGCAGGGGCGGGTCGCTAGTTTTTAAGATATTAGTAAAAAAAATATGTGAACAGGTGTCACGGTTAAAAAATAAGTGCAGTTTGTAGTATTAATAAAATTTTATTTTAAACAAAATAATATAGTCGCAGCCTGCCAGTGCTCGGTCGGTGTCGAGGCGCGCGCGAGGCTCACGCGGCCCCCCGCAGCAACTCAAGGCACTACGACGCGGACCGGGCAGCCCGCGGCCTCTCTGCGCCCTACTTCCCTCTACAAAAGCATGTCGACGAAAACAGAGCATGAGGTGAACCGGCTCGGGGGGCTACGTGTGCCTCACATCTTGTCCTGATATACACAAAATATGACATTATACAAACGCCCTTAAATGTAAATCTGATTATATTAAAAAAGCTGACAATTTATAAATTCATAATATACATTATCATAACGATTCGGAGTTAGGGCCGACGTTATAAGAAATAATATTCGTAAAGCGAACCCCTTTACACATCTTTCCATAAGTACTCTCATTATGTTTCTACATATTAATACTTTATGAGTAAAATTGTGGGCGTTTCCAAATATTGATCAAGTCTGTATTGTATATCGTTATTTAGGAGACATCCGATACCAATTGTTCTAAAATATATAATGTTGTCTATTTAGTTTGCTAGAAATCGGACGCATTTATGTACGAGACATCCCCACGGTAGTTTTCGTTCCGATAAAGCATTGCTGTATCACTCTGACGAAAAAAGATATCTTTGTTACGCAATAAATTATAATAATTATCATAATTAGCTACAAATATTGCAGATTGTAATAAGTTACATTAAAACAGATACGAGCCAAATTAATGTTATACACAAATAAAATGTTCAGATGAAACTAGAAAGGTATAAACATGTACTGCAATCATAGCAAACTATTTTTTAATAAAACATAATTTTGTTTTAAAACAGGAAACAGTATTATAATAATCATTACACCCATAATGTGTGAAAATATTACTATCAATTATCAATCGATAGTGTAAATGTATTAGAGTGATCACCAAATCGAAAACAAACTCAGCATAGTTGACAATGCTGTACGATTCATAAATTGAGTAGGTATTTAAGGTAAAGGACAAACAATATGTTTACTAACCTTCAGTAACACTGGATGATCATTATAACAATTTACATGAGAGCCTTTTCCATCGAAACGACATCGGTCTTTATGATAATAGAAGTGTTACAGTAAAATAATTGTGGCTTTTCCATAGACAAAACTAGATAGCATTTCATAATGACTAACAAACGTTGTTCAAGCGTCTCAATACTAAAATTCTACGCGATGCTCGACGGGAATGGACGAATGATAGTAGGTTTTACAATCAAAACCGAGGCAGGACATTATATAAATTCTTAAAATTGCACAGAATACATAGTTGCAATAAAAGTACTAAATTCTTAAAATATGGTCTTGGAAGAAACAGAAGTTAGTGTAATAACTAAAAAAGTTATGCAACTTGTACATTGGTAGCAACAAAAATGTTGTACAAAATAAGTTACGAGCTTAAACATTAAAGCAAAATTCACTTGAATGATAAGAAATATTAAAAACACGTAAGAGCATCGTGAGGAATTCAGTATAAATGTGTCGCTTTATGGCTGTGACTGTAAGTATTCATAAATAAAGCCTAGCTGTTCTATGATATTGAGAAAATGGGAAATGATTCATTTAGTGATCATGATGAAGCAATACACTCGAGCTCTCACAGGATACAGATCCCAAAATTCAGGATTACATATTTCATGCATTCTCTGTTGATATAGGTTTTGGAAAGGCCTATCCTAGCTAAATTACAAATTGTAGTGCCAAATTACTCGATCACCTTCAGGACTTTACCGATTGCAATCGTTTTATCTGAAACGAAAATAAATAATTACATTATTCCGACTGTATCAAAACTTTGATAATAATCTTAGAAACAAAAGTGATATATTGATTGAGATTTCACATATAAAAAGACAATGGATCGCACTTTCTTTCATTTTGACCGTTGAGCCGACGATTACGAATTTATATAACTTTATTAAAGGGTTATCTAAGTTAAATATAATAATAAATAAATATTTATTTATTTATTTTATTCATATTTAACTTGGAATTTATTATTTTTACAACATAAATCTTCCGGAAGATCTTCTTAAAGAGTAATTACTACTCTCTAAATAATAGTGAAAACCGCATCAAATCTTCCAATCCATTGTGTTGTTAATAAGAACGAAGCTGTTAGTCACGCAGACAGGCGAAAAGTGATTTTGTTTATTTAACGATAAACATTATAATGATTAATGCATTATTTGAATAGGTTAGTTGTAGATAGTCAATTGATTCAGGCGTGACTTTGCGGAAATCCATTATAAAATACAATAGACGTAGATATATTTAGTAACCTATTCCGCTTGACTATTCTTCAAGAGTCATAAAAAACCCTGTAAGAAATTGACACGTGTTTCACCTCTCAACGAGGCATCCTCAGGATGACGATTGACCAATTGCAAACCAGAACCGAGCGCTGGACGCAAAGTATGTAGTAAGTAGTCACTTTGCGTCCAGCGCTCGGTGTCAATAGTTGGTCAATCGCGGAAAGCGGAATAGGTTACTAATTATATCTACGTCTATTGTATTTTTTAGGTTAGTTGTAACCTACATTCCACAAGGCTTCACCGTCATCGTTTAGCATCATAGAATCAATTTATTGGATTCATACTATTGTATCCCTACACAAAAACGAAATTGAAATTATGTAAATAATTTATGCACAACTCACTCTCGTCTCTTAATGTGAATCTGCCCATTTGAGCAAATTTTTTGAATGGTTCTAAACATATAATTCCCGCGCATTCTATCCTCATAATAGCGACTTGATCTTGTTTCACAAAGCGCGGCCGCGTCTTTGACTTGTCTCCAGTCTTTTTGTCCACCAAACAGATAAGTGCCTGCAAATAGAAAATGATTGTTTAATACTGCGTAGACGTATAAATGAAAGTATATTTTGACTTAAGATGGATACGCTAGGGTAGCCCGCGAAATTCAAATTTTCTTAATTTTTTTTTGCAATTTTCAGTGCAGGTTGTGTGTTGATCTAAATATTATTTGCGGCCGTAACAAATATGGATTTACAGAATTATAAACATTAGAATCAGCAATACAACTCTCTATGTTCATGTAAGGGCATTGAATGACGATTTCATGAAATTTCAAAAGTCGGATTTTTGCATCATATTGGTCAAGCATTTTCAACGGAGCTTGCTCACGGCGGCGGGGCGAGCATACCGCCTGCATGGTCGAGCAGTCAACATTTTGCTCGACCATACGCGAGCATTTTGCAGTTCGGTGTGCGTTGACTCTTACGCAACGTTTAAGGATCTGGGCCTGAGCGTTCTCTGTATATGTTGTAGAGCGATATTTGAACTACAATATTAATTTTTATCAAAATGCAATTTTGCCAAGTTAAACAATTCCAAATGGATTGTTCCTTTTGCCGACCCGCAGGAGGGATGAAAAGGGAGAGAGGAGTCTCCAAGACATCATTGAAGTGTTGAAGGACCCGTACGACGTGCCGACTTTCGTAGCGAAGGATTTGCGCAAGCTACCCCCCCACATTCGACCACGTCGACGTCACCAGGCTGCTGCGAGACATCACAACCCTAAGATCAAGCCTGGTCGAGATGCAGTTGAAGTTGGAAGCATCCCAATCCACCATCAGTGATCTACGTACCGAGGTAGCAGATTTAAGCAATACGGTATGTAGGTCACACGAGCCAGCTACCAACGTCAACACACGTCACGGCGCATTAAATGCATCGCGGCTTAGTTTCGAGTCAGCAAAATTCGACTCGTCGCCGGCCTCCGTCACTGCAAGCGATGCACAACCGCGCCCCGCCCTCATCGCGTCCCTCATCGTCGGGACGCCGACCAATATGTGCACGTCAAAACCGGGACGTGCTTACTCGGCCGCCGTTATTAAAACTCCCGCAAATCAACAGCGGCAACCTAACAATACCATGGGTGCCCAAAGGCCCTCCGAAGCAGTTCAAAGCTCATTACCGGTAACAAGCCAAGGACAGGCCGATGAAGAAGGCTTCATTCGTATGGAGAAAAAGAAGAAGAAGAATAAGCCTGCTTGTCGCAATCAGTGCGGTACCGCATTGAATGGTCCTGACATGTTGCTACGTCCTGCTATTCCAACGACGCAGCTGTACGTGTCACGGTTACATCACACCACGAGAGCAGAGGAGGTCGTGGAGTACATCAGGATGAAGACAAAGTTCACATTGACAGTCGAGAAGTTGGAGTCACGCCATAAGATTAACTTCAAATCGTTTGTGGTGCGGGTTCCGACTCATCACATGGAGACTTTCATGAAGGAAGAATTTTGGCCGACCGGTGTCGTGTATCGGCGTTTTCGCGGAAGGCTACATGACACCACGATTCAGCGCAATACGTCGCCGACCATACGTAAATAGGATTTTGTAGTGTTGTTTTTATTATGTATTAGTTTATTATTTTGTGTAGTTTAAAGTTTATATATATGGGTGTATTCCTGAATTAAAAAATGATTTGATTTGATTTATCTATAGGCCTTAGTTGCCTGAAAATAAAGCAATTATTATTATTATTTAACCCACCAATCCGTCCCAACAAAGGTACAAAGCGGAATGTTCACCATTTCTTCGTCCACTAATAGATTTTGGTGGGGCATTACACTCGCATGAAGTCTGAAGTTCACTTTTCTACACTAGAGCCCTAGTGTAGAAGAGCAACTGTTGGATTTAATAAAATAGTATGGTGTAAGTAAAGAACAGTTTCACTGAACCAGACTGTAATTACGTCATCATGCGGCGGCGCCTTGTTGTTTCTAAGCTACTTCAGTCGTCCTAATCTCGTACGAATAATAAATTAGTATTCGCTTTTTTTTTTCATCAATCTGTTTTAATTTTCGCCATAAAAGACTCAATAGTTTATGCGAGTGTAATATTAGAGAGAACTCAAGAGTTTATGCGAGTGTAAAATAGCCCCACCAAAATCATCTAATGGGACTCAGGACGTCGAAATTGTGAATATTCCACTTGTCTCTCTAGTGGGACAATTGGTGGGGAAAAGTGGAATAACCCTTCTAAAACTCTATATGATATGGACTTATTTACCTTCACTGTGATTTCTTCTGCTGCGCAATGAATATGCATCACTGCTGAATATCCCGCACAAATGATTGATTTGTGTTCGAGGATCACGACTTGAGCGTCGAACACCTGTAAATTGACATATTTATCTTTGTAAGTACAGTGCTAAATTAATCCTAACTAATATTATAAATGCGAAAGTGAGTTTGTTTGTTTGTTACGCTTTCTCGCTAAAACAGCAGTACGGATTTGGATGAACTTTGGCACATGGGTAGACCATGACCTGGAATAGAACATAGGATACTTTTTATCCCGATATTCCCACGGGATCGAAACTTACGCGGGTGAAACTACGGGGTGCAGCTAGTCTTCAATAGTATTAAGCTGCATTCAGCATTTAAAAGGATATTACAGGAGTATGAAGAAGATAAGACCAGTATAATAGCCAGTGTGTGTTGTAATGGTAGTGTAAAAGGTGCACCACATCTCCATAAAACTATGGTCTGATTCGTACATAAGTTTGTGTTTTAATAGCTGACATATACATAAAGTTCAGGAAATATAATTAATTTTAAAGTGTGCAAGCAACCTTTTGTATTGACACAAAAGAGATGTTTAGGGTTCCATAGTAAACAAGGAACCCTAATAGCCATTCGCCATCAGTCTATCTGTCTGTCCGTAGTTTAGCGTAGAAAGCTGTAATTTGGCATGGATATAGATATTAATCACGTCGACATAGTGGTAAAATCTTGAATTTTTTTTTCTTTTTGGACTTTAGGCGTAGGGGAGCTATCCCCTACGCGTAAAGTGGGGATGATTCATTCTCTTGTCTATTCGATTGTGTGAGGTGTCGTTACAAAAGGTTGTTCAAAAATGTAGTGAGTGTGTGACAGCCATTTTTGTTAGAGTCAAATGTCCCCCTGTCTGCCAAATAAATGGTTGGTTTTGGATATGTGAAAAAAATTACGGCAGTAGTATATATAACGAAATTAAAAGGAAAACTATCACTGCTACGTAGGCTCCACAAGTTACCGAGTAATAATCGACCAACTTAAATTTCCCTGGATCCTCGAATCCAAAAATGGTTTTCACAAATTCACATTATTTTTAAACGACCTTTCCAACGATAACCATGGGATTGACGAGAAAAAAAAACATCCCCACTTTAGGAGTAGGGGAGGTACCCTAAAAAAAAAAATTTTTTTACGATTTTTTTACCACTTTGTCGGCGTCGTTTATATGTATATCCATACCAAATTACAGCTTTCTAATACCAACGGTCTCTGAGCTAAGCCGCGAACAGACGGATAGACGGACATGGCAAAACTATAAGGGTTCCTTATTGACTACGGAACCCTAAAAACGACTATAGAACTGCTGCATTCAAATAGATAGTGGTATCTATCAATCTAACTGCTGCTTAAATTAAACCATACCTTTCCAGTGGTGATAGGTTCAGCTGTGTCACAAAGAACGAAGCCAGGAGACACATCTTCTTCCTCAATTCCTTTGAGCTTGACTTTCACATTTTCACCAGGACCAATCGACGTAACTTCGATGTCGTCAGACCATAACTGGTCTACAGTAACTTGTACCTGCATTCAGAACATACATGTTGCTGTATAAATCCTTCTTGAATCTTAAACTAACAAAAGTCTATTGACTATTTTATAAATAAATTCATTCCGTACATTGTAGATTGACTAATTTGTAGTGTTTATTTTTAGGGAAAATATCATTATTGTAAATAGTAGGGGAAATATATTATTATTGTAAGAACAATAGAAAAAAAAACCAAAGGTTTAAATGTTGATACTGAAAAAAGATGCAACAAAATGTAATCTTAAAGAAGTTTCTTACCCTATTAGGCATAAGGAATAGGGCAGCGCCCTTACGAGTTACTCCTGCTTCCACCTTCCCCATGAGAACGGTGCCCATGTCTTTGTATTTGTCGACGACCGGCATAATGAAGGGTCCGTCCATCTTGCGGTTAAGTGAAGGAAGCTCGTCAATAAGTTGTATGAAAGACGGCCCACGATACCACGGACAGATTTCTTCAGTTACCTGATTGAAAATACATCTGATATTAGTTTATAACTGAAAAAAAAACCAGACCAATCGAAATATTTTACAGTTATTTTAGGAGTAGATTGATTCAAGTTATAATGTGCTTACTCTTTGAAGTAACCCTTGGCCTGTTTGGCCAGAAACAGGAAGGAACGACAAATCCTTTGCTGGGTTGAAACCCAACTTTTTGAGGTAAGGCATGATCTTGTCTCGACATTCATTGTATCTGGAATTTGAAACAAGAAACTTTAGAAAGGTTTTAGGACTAGAATATGATTACTAACAACATATTGTTTTATAAACGATAACTTATTTAAAAAGAAGTTACGGGCTGCAGGGTTAGCAGAAGTAATTGTGTTCCATAATTGTAGACAGCATTGGTAGTCTACACAATTACGACACGAAAGAGCACAATTTTAACTTGATTTTTTAAGCATCATCTAGGGTATGGGTTTATCGTTATGGGCCTGGAAATCAGCGGGGAGAACCTATAAATAAATTATCACTTATGCAATGTATTATTACTATGATACATAACTGCAGTCTGAATTTATTTTAAATTAATAAAAGGGACTGCTCTTGGCATTGATTTCGCGTGATGGAAATTACAAAGGATTCAGAATAATCTAAAAGTACCTTTTTTCGTCCCAGTTAACTGTTGGATCATCCATCTTGTTAACGAGTGCAACTAGATGTTTGACCCCTGCAGTTTTAGCCAACATTGCATGCTCTCGAGTTTGGCCACCTCTGTCAAAACCAGTTTCAAATTCTCCCTTACGCGCAGATATTACCTGAGGGAACATATTTTTTTAAGAGTTTAGGTCACTCAACAGGTTTGCCTAGGTTTCTCCGAGTCGAACGTAACTAATTAGTCCCGGACGAACATAAAAATTGTGTGGAATTAATATAATTACAAAAAAAAAACATACCAGGACGGCGAGATCGGCCTGAGCTGCGCCTCCGATCATGTTCGGCACGAAACTCTTATGGCCCGGAGCGTCAAGGATTGTAAAATGCTTCTTGTCAGTCTCAAAGTATGCTCTACCCACTTCAACAGTCTTACCCTTGTCACGTTCTGAATTAGAAAACAAATACATTTTTATAAATTTGGGATTATTTACGAATTAATATTACTTATGTATTTCTAATTATATTGCATAAGTACCTTCTTGATTAGTATCGAGTGCCCACGATAAGTACCAGGATTCCCTAGATTTCTCTCGTGCTTCTCTTTCATACTTTTCCAGTGTTCGTTTGTCCACCATTCCCGTTAGTGACATAATTTGACCACCGATTGTAGACTTTCCAGCATCTGTTAATAAAATATGTTATTATTTGCATGAGCCTTTTTATAATTATAAAAGTTTTTATGCAGTGGAACATTACTTTACTTACCTACATGTCCTATGAATACAACATTTACATGTTCTTTTTTGCTACAAGTGTCCTCCACCCGTGGCGGCTTCTTCTTAGGGATTTTCTTTGTTGCCTCGCCATCCTCCTGAACGACAATAAAATAGCATTTAAATAATTTAACTCTAATAGCAAGTGACCCAAAACATAGAGGCTGAATTAATTGATTATAAAATTTCTTACAAATTGCGATAACTCATTCATACACGTATAATGTTTACCTTTATCGTCATTATATAAAAATAAAGTGTTTACACAGTGATCACCGATGGTAAGAAGACGTCAGTCGCTGATATAAGTGAATCTACTTATCACCGTCACAAAAAACAGAATGTAGACTTTTTAGTGATGTAACACCAAATCTGTATAGGGATGTACCACATACATTAAAACATTCACAAGCTAGCAATACCAAACAAGCTAACAATACTAAATGGATAGGTACATGACTAGGTGAAAATCAACTTAAATAATTATGATTCATCCAAAATGATGAATCAAACCTAAAACAACAACCTAAAACATTTCCATAAGTGTGGAGGTTTTCTATAAAGCAACATTAGGGTTGCAATTTTTGAACTGTAAACATTAAAAATGTTAAGATAGTTAATTGATTCAGGCGTGACTTTGCGGAAATCCATTATAAAATACAATAGACGTAGATATATTTAGTAACCTATTCCGCTTGACTATTTTTCAAGAGTCATAAAAAACCCTGTAAGAAAACGACACGTGTTCACCTCTCAACAAGGCATCCTCAGGATGACGATTGACCAATTGCAAACCAGAACGCGACGTGTTACCACACCGAGCGCTGGACACAAAGTATCCTAGTAGTAGTAGTAGTAGTAAGTAGTAGTGAGTAGTGTCGATTTCTTACAGGGTTTTTTATGACTCTTGAAGAATAGTCAAGCGGAATAGGTTACTATATATCTACTTCTATTGTATTTTATTAAAAATGTTGAAATTATTCAAATCTCGGCGCAAAAGAGCTTTTTTAGTAGTTTGAATAACTTCTACCAATTCACCTGTTGCTCAGTTTCTTCATCCTCAGGTTCGTTGTTATCTTCAGGGGTAAGCAGGGCATCATCTGCTTCCGCTTCCCAGCTATCAGCAGTGGGGGAGACATCAGTTGGTACGGGTAGTGCGGCCGTGGGGGCTGAGGGTGCAGAGGCACCGTCTGGCGTGCCAACAGCAGAAGTGCCATCGACCGGCGTGCCGGCTGCGGGCGTGCCGGTCGCCGGCGAAGCTACGGCGGGGCTGCTAGCAGCAGGCGGCACGGGAGGCGGCTCCTCCACCCGGGGCGAGGCCGACGCAGCCCCACCGTCTCCACTTTCTCCGCCGCCATCACCGCAACCTATTGTCATAGTAAACTCATAAATAGTTTATAATTTAATACTTCCAAGATAGCCGTCATAGATTATCAAAATAATACATTGTACAAGTCAAAAAAAAAAGTGCAAAATACTTTATTGTTTCAGGACTTCAGGCTGCTTGTCATATTGCTAACAAGTAACAACTTTTCATTTTGTGGTCGCTTTTATTATGTAAAGTTTAAATGATAATCAAAGAAGATTGGTATAATTCTAATTTTTTTACATGTTACCTACGTGTGAACCTACTTCCAACTCAAAAGACAAAATCAAATGTCAGTTTTTCAAATTAGGATGAGAATCAGCACTTTTTGAACATCAAAATGATATTAGTCACCTAAAACACCCGCCCTTCACCAGTTCCTAGTGCTTTAACTCGGAAGAAGAATAGCGAAACAAACTCCCCAGCAACACATCTGTCTGTTGGGGTATGTGATAGGGTAGAAATCTCCATTTTCTGTTGAAATCAAAACATGTTGAAATGTCCATTTTCTGTCAATGTTCCATACAATTTTTGACTGGAACTAGAGATTTCAACATGTTTTCTTGTGAATGTTTCGCCAGTGCAACCCACAGTTAGAATAACATGATTCTATACACAATAGTATTAATTGCATTACAAAACAAAGAAATACAAAACATTTAAAAAAAGTCTCACTCATTAATAAAATATTATATGTATTAGTAGATTATGACAATAAGTGAAAAAAAAAAAAAAACTTGACTTCAGTAGGAACATAAACATTGTCTTGAGTTAATCATAGCAGCCAACTATTCTTATAGTTTATGTAGTTGTTTATAGGATAGTATGCCTTTGAACAAAGGTACCATGCTAATTATTTTTAACATAGCATGAACTATTAACTTTAACTGTAATAATAATAAATTGTATATTAACCAAATAAAGTATTCTTACATTTCCTAACTAATACAAATAAACTACTCCTAAAATTGTTGTTACAAAAGGAAACATTTTCATATTTTAACATGTGGACTCCACACTAGGTCGAGCCTGTCTCGAGTCCTTGAGTGAGAGTTATAACAATTTAAGATTTCAGGGTCGATACTGTATTGAACATTTATTTATTAAGTACTTTTAATTTTGTAAATTAAAAAAATAAAGAAACAAGGCCTCAAAACTAAAATAGTAAAAGCAACTATGTTTGAAATAGTGTGTCTCGTAATGATCCAAATATGGTAATTATTATTTGATGATCAGCAAGGTTTTTGGAGGGAGTATAAGTGTGAGTAAGTGAGTGTTTGTGATAAAATATGTTATAATAATTATAACATTACTTGAACAATGAGATTCTGAATAGGATTGAGTTAATAGCCATTTTTGGTACTTTTTTCATCCTACAATATTTAATGCCACATATTTTTGCAATAATATTAAAAACAAAACAGCATAATGTCTTGCATATATTGTGCAGGAGCGGCTTTTACTGTGGACATTTGAAGATTCATTGTAGTATTTGATAATATTCTGTGGGCTGGATAGTTATTTTGTGTTGTTTTAGTACTAACTTAAGCATGTAGTATTATAACTGTCAGACATTAGGTACTGCTAATGCTTCTTTACACAGCTGATCTCTAGAATATGAAAAATGTTTTCTATAAATAACCTTTCACTGATCTTTGGGCTCTTTCTAATTGTATCATTGAGGCTATTTCGACTCCACCCACTGTAATGCAGAAGTGCAGAAGCAGAGAACTGACTCACATAATGCCATATAATATATACCAGATGTAAAATCTTTTTGTTGGCCGAGTTACTTAACAGTTTCAATATGTGAATCAGTTTTCTGAATTGTTAACTAAATCTGAATGACCTTGATCTAACAGGACCCTTAAGTATTTAGAGACTCACTCATAATAACATGTGTCATTATGAAGACGTAGAATAAAATAACGAACCATACAGAAAAAAAAGAGATATTTGTATTGTTTACCAGTTAACTTTTATGTTAATTAATGTATAATGTATATGCTGTTGGCATGATTTATTATAAACTAGCTGCACCCCTCGGTTAAAACCGCGTAAGCCTCGATCCCGTGGGAATATCAGGATAGAAAGTATCCTATGTCCTAATCCAGGTCATGGTCTACCCATGTGCCAAATTTAATTAAAATCCATTCAGCCATTTTAGCGTGAAAGTGTAACAAACAAACTCACTTTTGCATTATATTATAAGTTAAAAATAAATAATTAAAACAGATTTTAGTGAGCTGACATCCTATATAAGGATGTCACTGAAACATGGACCTCTATAATATGTATTTTGATAATTTAATAGAGTAACAATCAATTCGTAGTTAATTTTTTTAACTCCTTTAAAATTTTATATAGTATTATAATCTACAAAAAAACAAAAATTAGTCTGAAGGGATGCCTATATCCCCCACAATTATTTACTGTTTTAGTTAAATAAAACATTGATATTCACAAAATTCAACAATATAAATAAAAGAAGAAACAATAAGTTGTGTACCTACCATACAAAACTATGAAAAGGTGACATTTAGCTAAGAAACTTCAAGTAGGTTATAATTATGAAACCAGAATGCAACATATTGAACATGATGATCTGTAGTCTGGAAAATCCATATTGAATGAAAAACAATTTTAGATTTACTTTCTACTGAATAATATTAAACGACTTGAGTTATATGCTACATGAACAAAGGTATTTACGACTATGGGAAACTGATCCATTCCATACAAGCAAGTCAAATAAATGTTCAACTATATGACAGAGAAATAATCTGATAAACATAATATTTGAAGACATAGAAAATTATACACACCTTTAACCATTATCCTCCTTATTATTGCAGAATCTATTCTTTGATATCGTTATTTAACCAAGAGAAAGTAATGAAATAGCGAATATACGGTATACAGATATAAAGTCGCGCGCCGCGTGTCGAGAAATAACCCGTTAGAACTGGATTCAGAAAAAAAATAAAGTCATCGAACGTATGTTCCGCTTTAGTAACCGTTTGATTTTCAGTTTGTGTACTGGTACAGTGAAGGTGATTGCTTTGTAATAACAATAAATTCTGACAAATTCGAACACGAAAAGCTTCAATGCAGATAGTTATGACAAGACATCTGACTTACCGTTCAAGACAGGACTCCCCACAGATTTTGTTGATCCACTTTCAGATTTTTGTGGAGTAGTGGGGGATTCGGAATCGTCGGAAGCCTGTGAAGGCTTACAAAAAGAAGGCACGAACTCCGTGGCATTAACGTTCAACGTGGAAAATTTTGCAGACACATCGTCCGAATCTTTTGCACCTTGTTCACTTATGACATCAGCTTGACTTTCCCAAGAGTCCGGAGCACCGTTATTGGACATATTAAAAACAGACAATGTAAATTTCCTAAATAAGTCTTTCTTTTCAAGTTATTTTTATGATTATTCGCGTTTTTTTCTCGATAGATCCGCGTGTGTCTTTATCTGAAACCGGAAGTTCATGGCAATTTGCCAAATATGTAGAGAGACAATAACTAGTTACTTTACATTAAATAAAGCTCAATAACTTAGAAACTATGAATTTAAAATCCATTAATTGAAATATTTTTTTCTACTGTAATTTATTAAAAGTAGCATATAATTTAAAATACTATAATTAACTAATATATTTTATGATTATTTCCGGTTAAATGCTGCCATAATAGAGAAGTTGTTACGTCTTGCCATTCGAATTAAATAGGTGTGTAATTTTCTTGAAAAAGCAAAAAATCAAAAATTTCTTTATGCTTTTTACAGTAACAATAACAAAAATATATTGAAGATATAGTAACGCTACTGTACTTTGAGTGTAAATTCTGTCATCGCTTTTTACTACATATAAAATATTTTGGATCGTAGTACGTTTATAACGCTACAAGGTTCTTTTGGCACGTGGCCAAAATCGGAACTAACGCCGCGGTCTTAATTTGTCGTTAGAACTGTGTCAATTTCACAAATGCTAAAGCTACGGTTTCGTAGGAGAGCGGTGACCGCTCACGTAGCGTCCGCAATTAACTGGCTAAAGACGTCACTGAAACAAGTAAGTTAGTGTGTTTTCCTAAAGAGTGTTTTTGATGCCGTGAAGTCAAACCCCCAAAGAATTAAATCGCTAGACTCCCCTCACCGTACTCAGTCACAACCCTCCGTGCAGGGCATGCATGGAGGCTGAGGAAAGGCATGTGCTCTTTGAATGCACAGGCGTCACCCAGATTAGAACTGAAACCATCGGATCACCCAGACATATCTTTCACAGATGTTCTGAACAGGCCAGGAGACTTACTTAACTTCTGGACGGAGGTGGGCTGGTTGGAATAACCACCGACGGCCTCCATGTCCCACGCACAGTGCAGCAGTGGTCCACCTGAACGACTAAGTACGAAAAACAAACCCCATAACATACCGCTTGGCAAAAAAGAGTTTTGAAAATATGAGGGTACAACTATCGCACTTAAGTCACTTCGAATGGTTTCAAATGAGTAAAATAATTTATTAAAATTGTTAAAATAAATGTGCTACAAAAAACGCTGCTTATGGGTGAATTAAAACCTACTAGGACTTGTCCGCAAGCAAAGTAGTGCCATCATCATAATGTCTTTAGTTTCATTTGTCACCGCGTCTATACTCTTTTTGCCAAGCTGTAGATACAAACCCACTCTACCGCCATTATATGCTGCTTGCAGAAAAATATTTTTAGGTTTTATCGATATTTTTTGTTGGACATATCGATATTTTTAGGTGATATTTATTATTTCGATATATCGACATAAAATATCAAGTATCGAAAATGTACCAAATACGTTTAATTTCCAACACAAATACCTACTTCACAAATATTTTTCTTTCTTCAGAAAATTTCACCGTTATACATAATGTTTTTTTTTTCGATATTGTTTTTTTTTTTAATATCGATACGATATATTACGATACCTTTTGGCACTTCTTGCATTTATTGTTAAGATTGATGCGCTAGGGTGGCCCGCGAAATTCAAATTTTCTTACGTTTTTTGTAATTTGAACATTAGGATCAGCAATACAATTCTCTAAGTTCATGTAAGTGTATTGACTGACGATTTCATGAAATTTTGATTCAATACACTTACATGAACTTAGAGAGTTGTATTGTTGATTCTAATGTTTATAATTCTGTAAATCCATATTTGTTACGGCCGCTAATAATATTTAGATCAACATACAACCTGATACTGACCTACAAATTGCAAAAAACGTAAGAAAATTTGAATTTCGCGGGCCACCCTAGCGCATCAACCTTAAAATCATATCCACAGAACTAGAGAATCATAGCCAGACCACAGAACACACAGTACTACATAATCTGTGGAACACTCCTAAAGGTGAACGCACACTTATACAAGCCGAATGATACAACTTAGTCTGTGGCCGAATGCGTCGAATCGTCGAACGAACCGGATGAAATTTTAGAATTCTAATTTCTATGAAGACTACTTAGGCCCGTATTACAGAACCTCACTCAAAACTCAAGCATTACTTAAAACTTGATTAACGCCTTTTGATTGGTTGAAACTAGTTTTAAGTAATGCTTGAGTCTTGAGTGAGGTTCTGTAATACGGGCCTTAGTCTGTCAATCCCAATCTGGAAGACCGTTCCTAGCGTTCTCATAGAATTCGATTTATAATGATAAGTGTGCCTTCACCTTTACGTAGCGTTCTCTCCCTCCCTCCACTCCACCATAATCGGGCATCGGGTAAAATGGCGGCCATTCAGATGCGGTACTTGTCGTTGTCCCCCTGTTTCTAAAATAAAAATATTTTAATAATAAGGGACAAATAGTTAAGTGTAGAAGTTTTAGTTAATTATGTGCTAGTTTTATATTTTGTTTTTAGTTCTGTTCGTGCGTATACAGTTAAAAAAGTGAACTTTGGAAGTGAAATCTTTCTATAATAAACGTGATTTCATGATTTGTCATGTTGCTAATACTTATTGAAAAACTGAAATGTCTGTACATTACAAATTCAAAAGTGCGTTGGATTACGACACAGTTACTTTTGATGGATTACATATATCAGTAGGAGATTTGAAATCTGCCATATCACAGCAGAAACGAATTGGAAAGACGTCAGATTTTGATCTTCAAATAACTAATGCTCAAACAAAAGAAGGTGAGTATTCGATAGATCCTGTGGATAGATCACTGACTTGTTAAAATATTATGTACTTTTTTTTTCTTTCAAATATACTGTAACAGAGAAGTAATTTATGATGGACCTCTGACCTAATCGTGGGTACTCAGTATAGACTAAGCTCCTGTACCTACGGGCGAATTATTAACGCAACGAGTTGTTATCGCGCACCACGGCGTAACAAAGTCGCTCGTGCCTACGAGGGCTGAGGCCGAAATCTGTAAACGTTACTTAGCACGTACTTTGGCTAAGCGCAACAGTCAAACTATAGAGAGCTAAGTAGCTAGATCTATAGACATTACAGATCTCTGCATTAGTGCTGTCATACACAAGCAGCTTGAAGTATTCAGAACTGTCCGACTGTTAAGCTGCCACTGTATGTGTAGCTACAATCTTCTATTGATTAATGTATTGGTTAACATTATAAGTTTCAACCACAGCAAGAGGTCAGAGGGTACAGTTCGATTCAAACTTAATGGTGGCTCAGAAGTTAGCTTCTCACTGCGCAGTATTTAGATTTCTAGAAATTGTTAGCTCATGTTCCGAGCCGTCATTAAGTTTGAATCGAACTGTACCATAGTTCTTGTAGGTCTGCCATTGTATGTACTGTTTTGGAAGTGTAATTTTGTATGCACAATGACATGTACCAAGCATACCTTGTTTCGTAAATTAGTGAGGCCAGGAATAGACTTATGAGAGAACTGCCAACTGACCAAGTCACCTGAAGAATAGAAATTAAGAGTCTTTTAGGGTTTATACTTTGGTTTAATAGATGTATTTTTTTTTAGCTTTTACTATATTTTTACCTTTTCAGTTTATGTGGACGACAACACTCTAATACCAAAGAATACATCACTTCTTGTTGCTAGAGTGCCACTCTCTCAACAACCTAAAAAACAGTGGGAAGGATCTAATAGTAATCAGTCATTACACAAAGATGTCGCTCCTAACAAAGGATTGGCTGATCTGTCTCGCATGGAAGGTAGCGAACAGGATAAAATAAATGCTATGATTTCACAATCCACATTTGACTACGATCCTAGCAAGTAAGAAGAAACAGGATTTTTTCTGCAACATTAATTTTTACATAAAATATGTTGTCTATCCGACACAAACAAAAAATGTTGCCCAACCTTTGGCCGCATTCACACCAAAACATATAGTAGGCTGGTACTAAATGTATGAAAAAACTATGTTGGCTGCCTTTGTTTTTGAAACATCTAAATTGTGGGCGGCCAACTATATGCTTGGTGTGAACAACCTTGGGCCAAAAGTTGGGTAAGCCCATGGTAGTAAATAACTCATTTCTCACAACAACTTTCATACAAAGTCATGTTTAAGTTTTTGATGAAAGTGTAAATAACCTACTCAGGTAAAATTCTTATGGAATCACTCACTAAAGGGAATTAGTAACACAATCATTTGTTTTAAGAAGGTTTCAACTACGTATCTCACCACTTTTTCCAGCAATTATTATTTAAAATAACAAAAAAAAATGTTGTCGTTAATAGTAAGAAATCATTGAAAATTGAGGTTATAAAAATAACCTCAATTGTTGAATGGACAGTTATCTATAAGGTGATTTAAAAGAGTTAGGGTTTCATGTAATCAATTAATAAAATCAAATCGCTCGCATTTGCAAGTGGTATCAAACACACTTCACATACCTTTTCTGACCCATTTGTTTACATTTTCATCAAATTGATTTGGAACAGAGTATACATTCTACAATTATGCTTGCTGTAGAGATATGAGAGACAATGGGTGCTTTAGATGCCTTTTTAAGGCCATCACTTCCACAAAACTTATAAAATAATTATCACACATCAATCTTGAAAACTAATATTTTTTTAAATTTCTAGTTATCAGAAAATTAGAGGGCAAAATCAGAGAGGTCTAGTTCCTTCTAATTATATCTGTTACAAGTGTCAAAACCGTGGACACTGGATTAAAGATTGCCCAGCAGCTATTGCGGTATGTATTTTATAAGACAAACGCTTTGAAGTGGGGCCTGATTTGCTTACCCCTTTGTAATAGAGGTTTTAATAGGGTTTAGAGTAGGTTTAACAGACACCTATCATTCTGGAAGGTAGGCAAAATAGCCAGACATATAGGGAAATGTCTCAGCTTGCAAATCTCCGACTTGAATTAAATAACCTGTGATGTTACGGAAGTCATTTTACCGGAACCGGAGTCGAAGATTTTCAATTTGATTGATCGCAGTAGGAACCGGAGTCGGATGCGGAAGTAGAAGGCTTATTGAAATAATAGCAATATAATTCAGTATCTTTAATTAGTCTCTTTAATCAGTCTAATATCCCTCCTCTCATAATACACCTAAGTAATATAGGTATTACTACTTTAAAATTAAATTTTGGGGAGGTGATAATTTAACATGAGGCAATTGAATAAACTTAATTTAAATCAAATCCAGTGACTCTAAAACTGGAAAATTGGTCGGGAGTTGGAGATGTAAAATTAATCGGACGTTCCGCCCTTTCGGAGTCGGAACCGAAGCCCCATAACATCCCTGATAATAACATCCATAATGATAAAAACAAAATGAATGGTAGTTTTTCCCTGGACATGATTAATTGTCTTACAGTTATACTCCATTTCAAATAAGATTAGACATTTAAACAAACCTTTATACAGTCTGTTCAACCGATTTTGATTTTTATACCGTAGGCATAAGGATGGCATTCAAAAGCAGAAAAAGTTACACAATACCAACTATCTATTGCAGCTGCTATTTGTCATGCCACCAACGCAATAGAAGTCAAAATCGGTTGAACGGAACGTAAAAAAGGTTTATTTAAATGTCTAATCTTATTCCAAATGGAGTGTAGTGTCATACAATAAAATAAAGCTATTATTAGAATAGATAATAGAAGATAGCACTGGCGACGGATCCCAGACAAATGTGTCCATTCTCCTTTGTATGAAGTTATTTACTTTATTTATCTGGACAAGATTTTGAAGAATTAGGCTAACTCAGTATTTATTTTTAGGGCGACCCAATAGAGATAAGGCGGAGCACTGGAATCCCTCGAAGTTTTATGGTCCCTGTCGAAGGTCCCAAAGCTCCTGGCGCCATGATGACTCCAAGTGGAACCTTTGCTGTCCCAGCTGTTGATCGGTAATTGCTAAATTTATTGCGTACTATGTTCAAGAATGTATGTTGCGTTTTTTTTTAAATATGCGAGTCTGTAATGGTAATTTAATAACCCGTCGCTTAAGGCCCCGATATATGATTTTAGTAACTTTTAAATCTGTTATTACGCCTTCAAATAATACAAGTAAGTTATGCAAAAAATGTATTATAAACTAAAACGCTTGCACATCAATTCTATATGCTTCCTAGCACGGCGGGCTTTGCTGAGTAGCCCCAGCTGCAGGTGCGGAAAACCTCAAACGGCGCAAATACTTCAATCTTATTGGGACTTACATTTTAGAGCTGTTTGGGGTTGAAACACTAGGGCCATGGGGTCCAAGTGCCCCGTTAAGCTTCTTCAGTTCTGAGTTGAGCTTCTCGGTTACTGACAAATGCTTACACTTACTGGACAGGTCCACTCAAATCTGTGTAGTTCTTTCCTTAAAAGAACATTTCAGACATTAATCTACATGGTCCTCATATTATGGCCTGACCAAGATTATGTCTAGACTTTAAAAGAGACTGCGACCTCTGAGTTTGTTTCGGCTTTACTTCTTAGTGTGTGTGAGTTTGTTTCAGTCTTAGTCAGGGGAAACGCCGACCTCATCTACCTTTTTTTTTTTTAATATGACCTTTAAAAGTGATTCCGATATCCAATTTACAGAATAAACAATTTCATTTAATTTCCCACTAG
The DNA here is from genome assembly GCA_948473465.1 of Lithophane ornitopus. Classification (NCBI taxonomy): domain Eukaryota; kingdom Metazoa; phylum Arthropoda; class Insecta; order Lepidoptera; family Noctuidae; genus Lithophane; species Lithophane ornitopus. The sequence continues at coordinate 9,122,750 of OX419622.1, read as the reverse complement.
TCTTTCAAGACATCTCCAAGCTGTTGGGCGAGTCTTTGACGGTAACGGTACCAGAGGGCAGGCCTATTTTTTGGCCAAAGAATCACCATTGCCATACAACGTGGCAATGCTGCTAGCCTTTTGGGCACTTTTCCTATTGACAGCGATGCAAACGAATTTTGCACTATGATTATTTCACCCCCTTTTTTAGGGTCCCGTAGTCAACAAGAAACCCTTATAGTTTCGCCATGTCCGTCTGTCTGTCTGCGGCATAGCTCAGAGACTCTGAGTACTAGAAAGCTGTAATTGGCATGGGTATAAATATTAACCACGCCGATAAAGTGCTACAACCACTTTTTGGGTTATCTCCCGTACTCGTATATTGGGGATGTATTTTTTACTCGTCTATCCCATGATGTGGGATATCGTTGGAAAGTTCGTTCAAAAATATTGAGAGTTTGTGAAAGCCATTTTTGGATTCAGGGAACCGTTTGCGAAATTTTGCTTTCAATTTTTGTGGTAGTCACGTGTCCCCTCCGCACCCCGTACCAGCTGAACCGCTGTTTTAAATACGCTATTCACGCAATTGTAATTATTATTATAATTAATTATTATTATTGTTCTAAAATGGAAAAAAAAACATTATTACGTGTTTTTATATCTTATGAGAACCTCTACGAAAATATGATAAAAGTACATAGTGGGTTTTTATGGCTTTCCGCGATAGTACTAACTTGACGCTTTCCTTTGCGGGGTAAGCAGAGAGAATCAAGCGGCACCTATGAATGGGGAAATATTGTTGGACAGGATCCTACGCTATTAAGGTCAATATTTTTGGAAATATTATTGGTTAAAATCGCAATAATAATTTTGTACATGTTATTTTTCTAAAAATCTGTTTTTTTTATCTTGTAAAATCAATACTGTGTACGCATAAATAATTATCCCAATTACGGAACCCTTCACTGTGGGTGTTCCGACATGCACAAGTCAGGATTTTATTTTGTTCCTGACTTGAATTTTGGTATGGCATGGTCTTCTATAGGTTCATGGAATTCTGTCCTTTAATTGTTTATTATTCTTATGTATATATGCGAAATTCTTTTTTTAGTGAAGCATATTTGGCTTCCGAAAGCGCTGGTGGTGCGGACACGCCGACGAACGCGCCGGCCGCTCCCGAACCAAACATACCCGACGAACTGATCTGCAGCCTGTGTCGGGACTTACTCACTGACGCTGTTATGATACCATGTTGTGGCAACTCTTTCTGTGATGAATGTGCGTACTACCTTTCGTTCAAGTATATGTATAATTCCTTTGTAAAAAATCAGACAGATTTTTTTCTGATGTTACTTATACAACCTTATTTTTTCTTTATGCTAAACCCGAAAAGGGGTCTTTGTACTCATCATTTTGAACAACTTTTTCTATGGGCCCAACATTGAAATCGCGAAAAAAAAATCAGCTGTTCCCTACATTTGTGTTCACTTAAATCGACAAAATATGGATGTGTATACAAATATGTATGGAACAGCTGATTTGTTTTTCGCGATTTCAAAGTTGGTCTCGTAGAAAAAGTTGTTCAAAATGATGAGTACAACGACCCCTTTTCGGGTTTAGCATAAAGAAAAAATAAGGTTGTATAAGAGCTAAGTAGAAGAAACGTAATTCTTATTCCTTACAATTTTCAAGTGCTATTTCCTCATGATGATACAATATATTTTTGTCTCTTTTGATCTTCAGGTATACGAGGAGCATTGTTGGAATCAGAAGATCATGAATGTCCGGATTGTCGTGAAAAAGAAATAGCCCCAACCACATTAATTCCTAATAGGTAAATATTTTTAAGCAAATCATAATATGCCTTTATCTCATCGTAGGAACCCGAACAAAAAAACTTTGTACTATTTTTCACTAGCTGCGCCCGCGTTTTGACCCGCGTAAGTCTCGATCCCGTGGGAATATCGGGATAATAAGTATCCTATGTCGCAATCCAGGCCATGGTCTACCCATGTGCCAAATTTCATCCAAATCCGTTCAGCCATTTTAGCGTGAAAGCTTAACAAACAAACAAACACAAACCAACAAACAAACTCACTTTCTCATTTATAATATTAGTTAGGATAAGTGTTAGGATTAGGATAAGTAAAAAAAATGTTGAGGATCACACACAGTAGATGTTGATATATAGAAATATCGAAGTATGAATGAAGAATAATCCTCTGTTGCCGTGTTAAAACAAAAATGGTGTAGTATCTCTAGAACATAAATATTAAAAAAAACATCCATACTAATCAATGATATTATAATAAACAGATATGTTTTACACTCACAAAACAACCGAAAAAAGTTCCGCGCAGCAGCGGCAGCACACATACCCACTTTTCATTCATTTTACATTTCACTACAAGTAAAAATAAATAGAAAAGAGAAGAGATGGCTTGATAAAAACAACGAGAAAAAAAGAGACAGCTAGTGTTGTCAATTGTGCGTGAATGTAAACAAACATTATTCTGGCCACCAATCACCGAATGTTGTCATCACAGACTAACAAATTTAACGAGACAGAAGGTACAAACCGCGCGTACTGAATTTGTACACGCGGTTTGTACAGTCACGGACTTTAATTGATGAGCCACCTTCAAACTTTAATATTTTACAGTTTCATACATTCACGAGATTACACGAATAGACACTAACTCAAACCGCACGCTCGTAAACAAGATGACAAATAAATTACTTATAATCGGAAATAGTCTTATCCATAGAGATGGACTAATAAGTTCTCAATGTGTAAAAAAAAAAATGTTGTTTTAAGCTTATCCAATCTATTTGATACTGACCTCCTTTGAATCAGAGCTCATATCCTCGATTATTCTCAAAACTTATCTGAAGACAGTGACAGTTGAAATGTCGATGTCAGAGACGTTAATTTCGAAATGACTAATAATATTTCTCCGTACGCTTGCGTTACTATCGCTACGCTTAAACAATCGTTGCTAGGTTACTGTTGCTAGACCTGCAATTGGTTGACTTTGGGTAGTCACTCTGCTGTCAAGTTTGTAGTTCTGGCTCTCAGGTTAGCCAACTGGTAAAGTTATTAAATATAATTTTCTTCTACTAATACGAAGACATTATGACTTTCCGTGTCGGGAACCGAATAAACCCGATTTGCATTACACGGCTAAAATACGAACAGTGCCAGGTGGCTGATCAATTAAAGTCCGTGACTGTACCTACAATATTTGATCTCTACTGTTTCATTTGGCTCCTACAAAAAATCGGCCAACGATTATCGCACGTGGGCGCGCAGCCTGAATGTGATAAATAATAGAAATAGCTTTATTTTAATATTCTCCGTGATTTTTTTATTATGGTAATGATAAGCTATCCATATTTTCTTTTCCCGCACATGGCATGTTTAATCTCTATTTAAGTATATCAATTATTACATAAAACAAATTATTAAATAATACAAGGCTAGAAAAAAGGAAAACAGAACTGTGGGGTAACGATGACTTTACTGAAAGAAAAGAAGAAAGAAGAAAATACGTTTATTTGCGGCAAACATTGCGCTAAGAAAGGACACATATAAATATAATAATATTAAAATAACCAGTTGCGGGAAAATATGCGTCACATTCACGCAAAACGGCCATCACTCAGCATAATGCTGCGGCCCTATGCGAGACAGAGCCCCAGCGCCTACGATATTCGCATCTTTACTTTTATTCTATGTCCGGAGTGAATGCGTCCTTGTCGTCCTCAAACCGAAAACAATTGTTTTTCCATTTCTTTCTTATTTCTTACCTCCAAATATCAGAATATTAAGAAAATAATTGAAATAAATATTAATAAATCGAAGTGTGAATGTTGCGTATTTACATGTGGTATGAGACAGGCTACTTTTATCGACATACCACGCGGGTGAAACCGCAGGCGGAAGCTAGTAACATATAATACTAGGTTCATAATTCAGTGTGTAAGTGTAGTGGTCACTAAGAACAGATTTACTTGTTTCCATATGTGGTTTGACCGGTACTTATCAGTACCGGCCCGTACTAACATATCGGGACCAAAAAACCTGTATTTTTATGTTTGCATCATAGACCTCCAACTGTCACTAACGAGACACAATCGAATTTTAATTGTTATCGCCTTCTAAAGGCCAATCGGCAGTTGAGCGGCTAAGGCCATACTGCAAAAGTAAGATGCCTTTGCAAACCGATATGCTGAGACGGCCACATACTTGTAGAATGTCAAAAGGCAATATCCAAAATGTACAGAGAGAAAAAGGCACTAATTTTATTTTGTGCTTAGGATATTATTTTATACTTTATAACCTTTAGCTGTCGTTTGATCAGACGAATAACATAACTGATTGGTTTTCGTTCGATACATTAATATTTTGAAAATCATACGCTTTCTGAGATTTATCGAAAATGTCTCCTTTATTATTTAGGTTACCTATCTATAGAAAAGGAGACTGGGCAAAGTATGGGATGACCGATACAGTTTTGATTTTGTGTAGCTAGTTAGCTACGATACGTCACCTATCCTAATTAATTGAGATATTTATCTACTTGCGGCTCAGACCAAATAAAAAACCTGGTTAAAAGGTTTTTTATTTGATCTAAGATTTGCGGTAGTAAAATGATGAATATTGATTAAATGAATTATTAGTAAGATTTATTACCTTAGTTTTATTCGTTTGTCATATTGTATAACATACTTACAATTTTTTTTAAGGTTTTTAAGGAATTCGGTGTCGTCTTTCCGTAATCAAACGGGCTATAGCCGACGAATGCCTCATCGTCCTGCCGCGGCCCCCATTCAACAACACCCACCTGTCATAGGTAATTGTATTTAATTTATATACGTTATTTTTAAAGTGATGCATTTATTGTTTACTAGTCACCCGGCCCATGCTTCGCACGATTTTTACGACTTGACAAAAAATCGAGATTTCTTAGTTATATGTAACTTTAATATTAACGTATAATACACATAAACCTTCCGGAATAAATTCTCTAAACGATGGTGAAAACTTCATCAAAATCTGTTGCATGGTTAACAAGAACAACGCGGTCATACAGACAATCACGAAAAAATTACTATAATTTATAATATGTATAGATGAGTGATAAAAGATATTTTATTTTGCAAATTGCACTAATTAAAGAAAAAAAACCGCTTCCATATAACTATATTACGTTATAAGGCTATATCACTAGGGATATAACAGAAGATATAACTAGGCATATAACAATATGTATACAATATCACGACTTCAACCATCTTACTGCGACATAGATTACTTAGCATTTTTATTGCTAAAACAATGTGATTAAAGATTTTTCGTTGTTTCTAGAACCTCCTCCAATTGCACAAGTCCTGCCACCGCCGACCGGTCCGGTGCAGCCTGGCTCAAGTAGTGGTGGTTAGTATTCCTTATTTATTTGTGGTTTAACTTTTTTTATGCACTAATTTAGATCGGGCTTAGCAATGCAGTCTATAAGAATTTAAAAATCTAATATCTTTAAAGTGTGAGCCGTGATTCCTAGTGCATGTTCATGTTTATTTGAAATAATAACGTGTTTTATCTAAATCTAGCAACCACCCGCATCCGCTACGCACGAGTGTGATTTACGGATGTGGCGTAATTTTGGTTAAATTTAAATGTTTTATGAATGGCCATTTTTTCGATTAGTTGTTTGGCCGCCGTTTAATTTCTTGCGATATTTTTTTAACATGTAATATTTGCTAGTAGGATATTCTATTCTATACTCTATTAGATTTTGGTCATCCGTCTTTTTAGAAGTTTATCCTCAAATACGTTGGCACAGAGGACATAAAAAAAAAGTTTGTGTGGCGGCTAGCTAAATTATAAACTATAAATATTTCAAACTAATATTAGTGATATTGGCGCCGATTCTGTTATTGAAAACTAAACTAAAATTAACGAATTCGCATATTATGGCATATTTACTGACAGACAGTGCGAGGGGATGGTGTTATTAAAGAACCATGGAATTAGAGATGTGCAGACTAGTCGGGGAAAGCCGACTGTCCTGTCCGGCATTAAAAGTAGCAGGCAGAAAACAATAAACAAACCAACAGTTTCGGATGTGACGGCAAAGAAATTGCATTTGATTCGCACTGTCGGAAATTTGGAGTATATGTCTTATTATGTTAAGACACTCAGTGGCGTAACTAGGCAATCAGTGGTGCAACGAGGAAATTGGGTTACGTGATTTTAATTTAGCCTCAAGTACTTAGTTACTTTACCTTACCTTACCTGTGTTGTTTTCTTCGGATAATGTTGCCGAGTGCCCGATGGGACGAACTTATTTTACCCCTTTAGGGGGAGAAGTTTAAAATCCTTCCTTTGTGCGCACTTTCACAACATATGCAACTCTTTTTCATACATGTAGACCCCACCGGCAATATAATGCTGCCGCTGCCGTATGTAGCCCCCTTTTTGTTAGCTAAGGCAGGTTGTCATGTGCTACCACAGGCTTGGTAGTGAATTTACCAAGGGAACCTTGGATGCTAAAGCGAGCTATGCGTACTCGAACATTTTAGCCCGCCTTGGATGGATTTTCTTTTGAGCGTTCTAACAGAACTAAGAGGTACTTTTTGGTCTTGTGCAGAAAAGTTTCAGAATTAAGAGAACGTAGGTTGCAAGAGTAATCGGAGTGAGCTCTTGCAATATGTTAATCTTAAACCGTCTTGCCTACTGAGGTCCTCGGCGATGGCCTTAGGTTGACTTGGTAAACCTCCGGCCATTCCCAAACACCGCGGGCCCTGGTGCCCCGCACGACTTTTTTCAGTTCCCCACTGAAGACACTCGTTCATTAATTATCTATAGTTTGGCAATATTTTTATTTGTATCGAAGATATTAACATAATCGTGCTATTGGTCGTATCGTTAGTGCGGAGAGGATCGCATCTGTCTTAGTGTTGCGTTGGCTTCTGTATTAAAGAAGGTCGGGTCGGGGCGAGCGGGGCGAGCGGGGCGAGCGGGGCGGGCGGCGCGGCGGGCGACGAGTCGGACGGCTCGGCCGACGACAACATCACGCTGACGCTGCCGGCCGCGCACCGCGCACTCCGCGCGCCTGCGCCGCCACCCACCATGTCCGATCGCCATCGACACCCGCGCTACGGTACATAAAGCCGAGCTCGCATGTCTGCCATATATCTGCATGCTTTTATGGGGCCCTACCACTGACATTTGTTTCACAGTCTCCGCTAAATCACGCCTGCTGTTGCCTCCCTTTTAAACGAGTTAAAAAAGTGTCGTTAAGTATTAGGCGCGTATTTTTTATTCATGTATAATACATCGATGTCCGTGATTACTGGACCGAATTACGTGATTCTGTTTCGTGTTTTTATGAGTTAGATTCAATAATATGTTTTTAAGCCACGTCATCTGTTGATGATGTTATAATAGTCATATACTTATGTAGTTATTTTGTGGTACACGAATTTGTGTGGCCCGACCTACCATAACAAAAAGTGAAAAATAATAATAAACTTTTTATTTACAAAATATTTGTACAAACAATATACTGGTTAGTTTTTTTAATCTAGTAAATAAACCTTGGCAGACAACAACGCGTAATTTAGCGGAGTATTGGAATAACGCCTTAATAAAATTTTGTTAGCCAGATCATCATCCATGATGTAATCTGTACGCTAATAGGAATCCCTGGTAACAACCATGTTGGATCGTTTTAGTTTTTTGCTTCGTCGTATCTTAATTTTTACTAACACCGCTAGTAACATTGAACTCCTGCTTAATTTATTCGGTTATTAATATGTTAGTAGGTGTTTAATGAAACTATGTGGTTGCGTGACTTAGCTACATAAAACTTAATTTTAATGAGTTGTTACATTATTAGGTGCAAATACTGCATGTAATTTATTTAATATTTTGTTTGTTTCAGGACCACCAGCTGGCTTAAAGCCTCCTGGAATAGAAACTCCACCAACAATTCCTATGAATGTAAGTGTTCAGTTGTCTACTCCAGAGTACCAACAGTTCTCATAGTAAATGGTGAGGTTATGAATTAACTTATTCTTTTTAGATGCCGAGAATTGATGAGCAAAGAGCCAGTACACCGACTATTGATGAAAGACGAGATCCCATGTCTTCCCAGGTATTTTATTGATGAGTTCCTTGAGAGAATGTTATCTTAAACTCTTAATAATAAAATTAATACATACATCCTATAGAAAAAGGACGTTACATTTTTCCCGTATTTTAATATTTTCCGGGAAACTTTCCTAATTTTTCTTTCCTTAAAAACCTAATTCCGACAATTACGAACATTTTAAAACAAAAAAAATAGCCATATCGGTCCAGCCGTTCCCCAGTGATACGTTTACCAACGAATAGCTTTTAATTTTTACCCGACTACGGCGAAGCAAAAAGGAGTGTTAGATTTTGACCGGTATGTATGTTCATCTGCCTCATAACATCTAAACTACTCATCATAATATGACAATAAGGTAGGTATCACACCATACATACAAATATTATAAATTCGAAAGTAGAGTAAACTCTGTCTGTCTGTCTGTTACCTTTTTACGCCTAAACCACTAAACAGATTTCGACAAAATTTGGCAAGGAGTGAGATGGCATCCTGGGAAATTGAAAAAAAAAAAAGTTATGCCTATGTCCTTCACATAGGCATAACTTTTTTTTTTTCAAAAATGGTCCTATATTTATGGTGATATAGGGGATGAAAGGTTGTATAGGAAACCCAAAATTTCTTAAGTATCCCGGTAGTACGTTCCCGTGCGACGATATCCGACATCCACGCGGGCGAAGCCGCGGGCAAAAGCTTGTATTTTATATGCACATGTATTGTATTTGCAGGTAGTGTTCAATCGCGGACCTCCACCGTTCATGCCGGGCCCGCCACCGTCACGGCGTTATAAGTAAGATATGTTTTGCACATAGGTGAAGATATTCCAATTTAAAATTGCGCGGTCCTGCGCTACTTTTCACATGAGTACACATATTGTTTGTATAGAAATTTGAGAGGAGTGCCGCGCAATTTTTTATTAAACTATCTATACTTATAAGTACTTATTAGATATAAGATACAATATTAAAAGATTATATCGTGTATTTTACCAGTTCACCATTCGGCAGAACTATGGGACCCGGGGGCCCGCGGCCTTACAACGAGCGTTATCCTCCGGAACCATACCAGCCTCCTCCGCCTGGAATAAAAGACTCGCCCACTAACGGGTATAGTATTAAAATAATGTATTATGTTTGCTCTCGCGGTTTTAACATCGAATTGGAGACTACAGTCGTGATTTGTTTTTTCTACATTGGTTTTTCATTTTAATAAAATGTATATCCTGGTATTCTACTTTGTTTCAATTCATGAAGTGCTCCAACGCCGTAATATATTTTCGTCTAGTTAAAGTTATTTTTGAAATTTCGTTGATATTGCCCTTTGAATTTTGATTCACTAGTTAAATAAAGACGGTCGTCTCCCTCGATGGATAAAACCCGCTCGAAGACCACTTCGGGCTACATTGTTCGGCTAAGGACCGTTGCATATTATGTTGTCGTAGGCACGGCGAGGACCCTCTCGAGGCTTTCAACCGAATGATTCGTGAGAAAGAGATGCGGGCAAAGCGGCGAGAGGAGGAGCGGAGGCGAGCGCAGTCCGGCTCGCGCAGCACGCGCTCCCGCACGCCTCGCTCGCCTCGCTCGCAGCGCTCACCGCGTTCCCCGCGCTCCCCGCGCTCGCCGCGCCCACTCCGTGCGTCTCGCTCGCCACGCCCACTACGCTCGTCTCGCTCGCCTCGCCTGCCACGTTCGCCCCGCTCACCACGTTCACCGCGCTCGCCGCGCCTCCGACCCCGTAGTCGAGGTTCCAGCCGTCTCCGGTACTCTAGGTTCGTTGAGTCCTCATTTTTGCACGTTCTACTTGAATAAAAACATTGGTTTATGTTTGTTCATCGTCTTGCTTCATATTTGTATGCATGTGCTTGCTTATTTTGTATGCATTTGTTGTTGTGCAGTCTTTGTAGTCGCCTGTCATTCTTCCCCGACACTTGTTGAACTTAACAATATTTATATCAAAACTTTTAAGGCAAAACGTAATACTAAAACACTATCAAAATTATAACTTGACGACCGATGAATTATGTTATAAGGAAGTCAGGCTATAATTGTTTTAAATTTTGTTTTATGTATCAATTGTTTTATTTTCGCGTTTTATAATATGTATTGAGTATCCATATCCATTGAGTTTGCCAAGCAACTGCGCTGCGCGTTGTCAAGAGCCGAAAAGATATCATCCGTTTTGGTAATTTTTCTTCAATATATATTTATGTTAAGAAGATTTTTTTTAGAACACATTTAAGGGGTAGCCCTGTATATTCAAACGTTAATGTAATAAATAAAAAATGTGTGGTAATTTTAAAAAAAAATGCGCCCAATTCAAATCGCAAAAAAGTATCTAAAATTGTAATTTCCCGGGCCTTTGCCTAAGATTATTCGATTTATTCTGGTGACAAAGTCGAATCCAATTTAGTTGAAATGATGTACGTGATTTATTTTCTGTTCCATTAGGCTTAGGACTGCCAGTCAACTAGCCGACAGAAATGATCTCTCTAATAAATGATTATGGGAAAACACATACCCTATTAAAATGATAACCCTCCTTTGGCTATGCCGTAGTCGGGTAAAAAGACCATACTTCACTTTATGAAGGAATCATTCAGGCGGTTGTTTATTCTCATTAAATATATTTGTCAGATTATCAATCAGTATGTAATAAATACTATTGTATCTTCCAACTCAGATGAATTATGGATAGGTCGCCATACTAAACAATTTTTCTATTTACACCAGATTTCGAACGAAGCATGTGCAATTCCTGACCGAAGATGTTTTAGGCCAAAACACGATATATAATTAGGGCTATGTCCTTATATTGCTTTTTATGTTATGCGCAACGTTATTAGTGGATCTAAACTGAATGCTCATGTATTTGCGGACTTTAATATTATGTGAATAATGTAGTTAAAGTTTAATATTTCTCTTATCTTTCACAACATTAGAACAGTGAAACAGAATTTTGACTTGCGTAGTACCTAAATTTTTCTTATGTAATCTCACCATATTGTCTGTTTATATTACAGATCTCGTTCCTTATCACGCGGGCGGCTGCGACGGTCGCCTTGGTCGCCGAGACGTCGGCGAACTCGCGAGAGGACATTGTCGCTGACTAGGTCAGTACCTAACTCTGTAGTATCTAATTAGAGCCTGCACACACGACTCATCGGGCAAACCCGAAATAAATACCTGACTCACAGTAAAGGTTCACAAAAGGTTTATTATTGAATCAATCTCAATGAATATTTTCCAGATTTTGCGGTTCTTTCGTGATTCGTTTAATTAGTGAATGTTTGTTGCGTCTCAGATCGCCGTCCCCGCGACGCCGCCACCGCTCGCCGCTGCGCTACCGCTCGCCGCTGCGCTCGCCGGCGCCGCGCTCGCCGCTGCGATCACCGCTGCGCTCGCCACTGCGCTCGCCGCTGCGCTCGCCGGTGCGCTCGCCGCTGCGCTCACCGCCGCGCGAGCCCATGCGTTCACCACTTCGTCCACTCATGCGCTCGCCGCCGCCGCCGCGCAATATATCTCCACATCGGTATGTCTGTCTATCTGATCGATCCATTTGTATTAATTTTACTAAGAATTAAGTTGTATATACGAACTCAGTGGATGAATAAGGATAGAATCTCTTTTAATAACCTGAAAAGATAATTAAGTCGATGTCTAGCCTATGTTGAATGACTTTTCATCGAAAGGATCTGAGTTTGTGTGTTGAATGTCATTGAAATAGAGATTAGATCATTCAAAATTGTTGTTTTTCGTTGACAGATATGCTGGTGTTTACGACGAACTGTTGTCTCCGCCCCGACGTACTGTTGAGCCGCCCTACGGAGCCAGGTACGATTGTAAAAGTCTAAATAGTGTCTTCATGCGCCCTTTAACGACATCTAAGAGAATAATGCGTTTGTTCGTTGACGTTATGAAATTGCTGAGCGGATTGAACCTGTGTTCGCGTTTCAGTGTGCAAACTTGGTCAGAACCGCATATCGCGCTACGTATTTTAAATTGTGTTAACGTAAGCTGTTGAAATGTTATTACTTGTTTAATGTATGGCATTTTCATTAAGCAAATAAAATAGGTTTATTTACTTAGAATTTGTTGGTGAGATGTAAATAGGTTTTTCAGCTTGTGGTAAGTATTATTATGCAAAATATAATAATAAAAGTTGTTAACACGGACGAGTATCTTTGACGTCAATTTAACTCCGAAGCTGTGATAAAGTAATTTAAGGTTCTTGTTGTTAATGTGAAATGTAAATTTTATTGTAAAACACGATTTCAAGCATTACATTAACGTTCGACTTTCTAAAGCACATAACACTAAATATTCAATAAATGATAAAGTAAGGAAACTCAAATTCAATGTTGCTTGAAATCGTCTGTTTATCAAGTAATGTGTATCTGAAGCTATATAATATAATAATGTAAAAATAAGATACTTTAGGTATATTTGATACAGACAACCGTATGTCAATAGTAACAATTTGACTTTGACAGAGCCTTTAATAAGTATTAACTAGGGCAGTTTGGGTATGTCAAGTGTTACTGACGTGCGGGTGACTGTTCATCTCATATTTCTAGACTCAGTAACGGTTCGAGGTTAGTTTAAGGATGAAATGAGATCTGAATATGGCGCCCCTTGAGAATTGAAATACACAAGGTTACGATATTATTATTTTTGTTCATTTTTTGAATGGCATGTAAATTTGAAAAGGGTTTTTTTTGTTTGGTGGCTTGCGTGGGCGCCGACTAGACTATTCTTGGGCATCTGATGTTGATCTATACATTATGGTGTTCATAGAAGCACCAATAGTTTTTTACAAAGAACCTAGGATGTAAGAGCCAGTGAAACTAGCTCGAAAATATTAGTCCCTCGGATAGGTTAGGTTTTTCTTTTGCATCCTCATCATCATCACTTTCACATTGGCTATCCGTTCTGCAAGCAATGTGTTTTGCCCACTGCCATTTAAGTTTGCCAATTCTTCGGGCTATGTCGGTTACCTTTAAGCACCTCGCCTCGGATAGCTATTTTCTTTTGTTTATGCAGAAAAGCTTAACAATTAAGAGGTTGTATACGAAATTTTGCCGATTTCGCTGATTTACGTGATTTTACAGACGTGATTCAAAAATCTGCCTAGTCTTTTCCCAACTTTGTTGGGGTCGGCTTCCAGTCTAACCAGATGCAGCTGAATACCAGTATTTTACATGGAGCGACTACCTATCTGACCTCCACAACCCAGTAACTGGGTAATACGATACCCCTTGGTTAGACTGGTTGTCAGACTTTCGGGCTTCTGACGACTCGTAACGACTGTCACAGATCCACGAATGACAGCCGGGACCAACGGCTTAACGTGCTTTCCGAGGCACTGAGGACTCTCGATATGTGAAAGTGGTCACCCATCCACGGACGAACCCCGGCAAGCGTAGCTTAACCTGATGGATCGAACCGAACGGCTGTTATTACTTAGCCACGAGCTCACAGCTCCTTACAGACGTGATTTTACAGTTATATAAAATACTGTATTTTCTAAAATAGTTTTATTGCGCAACATGAAAGATATTTCAATTATGATCTATATGATCTAATAATGAAGTACTTTATTATTTTTATTATTTATCTTTGATTAATCGACCTCAAACCGGCGACTGTTTTATGGATTTTGCTGTAATATCATATACTAGCTTTTGCCCGCGGCTTCGCCCGCTTGGATGGCGGAATTAAGGGTAGATTTATGAAGAACCCTAATACACATTATTCTTTATTTTTGGTTTTAAGTATAAATACAGAGTTTCGAGTTAATCTGACAGCACATTAAAATTCTTCTATACAAACTTTGACACCCCCCAATCCCCGTTTATATATTCGTGTCAAGTTTCAAGTCTATTAACTCGAGGAATAAGATTTTACATACAAACGAAATCCCCCGGTTTCACCCTCTTAGGGGTGGAATTTCGAAAAATCCTTTCTTAGTAGAAACTCACTCTTTATAAAGAACACACCCTCCAAATTTCATGTCTCTAGGACCAGCGGTTTAGGCTGTGCGTTGATATCTCAGTTACCCTTGCCTTTTATATATATAGACTTACTTCCGCCCGCGGCTCCTTCCCCGGGATGAATTTTCGATAATCCCTGTTATACATTATTACCTCATACTAACATTCATTTTCGATTTAATTAAACCGTGCTAAAATGTGTTAAAATGTGTTAAACCGTGTTAAAATTCTTCTATACAAACTTCGACACTCCCAAATCCCCGTTTAGGGTGTAGTTTAGAAAAAAAAAAAGAAAAAACTTGATCGAAGTACACAGAAATCTTTAGGAATAAAAAAAGAAGAATTAAGAGTAGCGAAGCTGCAAGAGCAAGCGAAGAGGGGGGTTCGAAAATATTAGCACCCCGCCTCGGATAAATTAAGATGCCAGGAACATGTTACATATTACACTCAAAAAACCTACATGCTAGAACTTTTTTGCAACCTTGTGTATTGTCTGTTAGGTCCTAATTGTCTGTTAGGCGCAAGGAGCGTCTAATTCATCCCAGCTACTATCAAATTTTATCAATCGATCATGCACCAATCCATTGGGGGCGTCAAACCAAAGGCAGAAGAAGGTGCCTCTGTGTTAAAAAAATCATAGGAAATCGTGTTCTGCGGGGCGCCTTTGCGGTACAGTTTTATTATCGTCTGTCACTGCTTTGCTGTCAGGTAAGTGAAGTGAAGTGAAGTGAAGTCGAGCTGTTGCTGTTTCCACAACCAGCCAATGAATACAATACTCACAAATACAGGCGTTGAAAAGGGCGGGACGCCAGACGAGATGCCCCCATAACACGATTTCCTAAGTTTTATTTTGTAAAATTAAAAAAATAAATTTATTAATTATATTTATAATTACATAATTTAAAATTTTCTTAATTTTTTAAACACAGAGGCGCTCTTCTGCCTCCCGTTCGGTGCCTCATCTGTTTGTCACCTGGAGCGGCGTCTCGGTTCGCCCTGTGGATAAACGGGCCCTGTCTGTGTAGTTACCCCAATACAACACTTCTATGTTTTCATCGCTCGCATACAATTGAAAGATTGCCAACTACATTTAGTTGAACACTGTGCGGGCTAGAATGTCAATTTACCTATTGTTATACTCTGCGAATTAGTCGGCCAACTTATAATTGTAAATTGCGGACTCCCGGGGTCAGTTCACATCGAGTCGCGACACGACACAACTATGCTTGAAGAGGCCAGTGGTTTCGTGCTGCGCAGCGCGCCCCGCGAGACGCATCCCAACGTCGCGAGGCACAGCCACTCTTGCACGCCGCGCCTATCGGCAAAACACCGCTGCGTCGTGATCCGTCGCGCCGCGAGGCGCAGCGCGACGCCGCAGGGCATTATCCAATTATCTCAATATCATAATGTATATTTTCAACACACTTGCTCGGAAAGTGGCTCTTATTGAACCGCTTTTAGGTTCATAATGCAGTGTATTATGGAAGCGTGTTTTTTACTTTATATTACCGAACTAGTGCGGTAATGTGCGCCACAGATTAATATTTACTAGTCGGAGTAATGGCAGTATGGAATTAGTAAGTACTATCATGGCAGCATGGAATTTGTATCCAATAGAAATTGTTTTTGGTGAAGCTTTTGACCAAAGACGATATTATAATACTACGTACAGATACCCAATCCCATACAAAGAAATGACACCACCCTAAGTCTGGCTATTGAGCTGGCTATTTTTCTTCTTCCATTTTTTTAACAGATGGCAGCATCAGCGACTCACTAATTGCCAGAGACTGTAGTTTTACAACGACATCTAGGAGTCTTGACTAGATACTAGGCAAGACTCCTAGATGTTTTTCTTCCTTTTTTTACGTTTTTTTTTCCTAGGTTTTCAATTCTTATATTTCTACGTAGAGTACTAGATTTAAAAAAAATGTTGTTTGAGTTTCCTAAATGAAACGACTAAACGTAAGTTTAAAGTAATGACAGGACAAATTGAGTAAAACGCCATCTATTGTATATCTAAAAAGATGAACAGATGGCTAATTCATCATTCTAAGGGTGCGAATTGAAGTAAAAGGCTTAATTTATATTTTTTGTTAAAAATACGAGATTTATGAGTGTAAATACATAAATCAGCACTAAACAAAGATGTTTTGATTTTTACTAATATTACTTCAGCCACAATTTGCCGTATAACGCTTTTTTAGTGATTGTTAATTTCATAATTGTTACTTATGCTGCCATCTATGTTTTTTTTGAAGACTAATATAATTTGTTCGAGTTGAGACCCCATGCCAAAGACAAGCGCTCAAAAGCAAGTTTTTATAAAAAAAAAGAACCATAAGCAAACCAGTGGCGTTTAGTTATGGTAAAAAAAAAACCCATGCATACCCATGGGATTTTTTTTTACCGTAACTAAACGTCAGAGGGATACTATACATTGAATTAGTATGAACTATCCTACTAATAAATGAGCATTCACTATTTACACCCTAGCCCGAGACTTGCGCTTTTTTCCGGTAAGACCGCGGGTGGCACGCGCGCAGGCCACTTGACCCGCCCCGACGAACCGCGCTGGTCTACCCGTGTGCCACCGCGTTCGCGCGGAATAAAACTCTATCTGTACTATTAAATAAGGGTTTATATCGTCTGTGGCAATTTCAGTCTATATTGTTCATTACCCCATTTGCGTATTATGTATTATTAACATTATTATATTTTTATATAGGCTGTTCAGCGGTATTACCAGTGCCTTTATTTACACTCGCGCGCGCATCGCTAGCATAAAAAAACAGCACCAGCCGTCATTTTCCATAAATATTTGTTAACTTTTTTGTTGTGTGGTTAAAATCATTATTAAAAATGTCGATTTCTCGTAGGGGAGAAGAGCGTAAATAATAATAAATAGATTTGACTCCGCCATGGTACGTTTAGTTATGTATAGTATTTTTTTTTGTGTATAGGCTATCTAACGGTTTTGCCAGTGCCTTTATTTACACCTATGGAAAAATAACCCAGCGCGCCATTTTCCATAAATATTTATTATCGTTTTCGTTGTGTGGTTAATTATTATAAAAAAATAAAAAATTTAAAGTATTGTCACCAACCGACATAGAAGTTTTTAAAAGAAACTCCGGATAGTCAGTACCTGGCAACAAAGAACATTTAAACTTTATAAATTACGAATCTATCATCTCTATAGTTACGTTATTGTAGCATAAGTTCTTACAACAAGTCTGTTTTTTCCTCGCAAGTGTGTTGAAAAACGTCGTATGTAACGCGTGTGCATTGATTATTACACTCTCGGCTACATTATGGCGCTCGTCTGCGGCTCGCGCTAATAATACCGCCTCGATTGTAATAACCAAAAGAGCACACTCGTATGTACTATTATGTGTAGTAAATAAAGTTATATTTTGTATCAGTATTTTTAAAAGAGCGCGCCGCGTCGCGTCCCATCACGTCTCGGTGTGAACTGACCCTTAGCGAATTTTGGTTGCACGAATTGTCAATTTATGTAATTTATATAAGTAGTGTTTTTATAAGTATTCTATATTGTACAATAATTTGTTAGTAACAAATAGCAAGTTATTATTCATAATCTCGTCTGATACTTAGTTGACAGTGCAGCGTGTAATTTTTGTTGCTGAGTGAAACTAAAGTTTCTGTGAATCGATCGCGTAATCACGCAATACTAAGGCCCATCGCCCACGACGCTACTCAAAAGTTACCAGACGGCCAATTCCAGTAATTAAAAACTTTCAAAACTCTAGTCGCAATCTCATCTCAGCGACAATCAATGTCGAAAATTAGAGATAAATAAATACCTCTAATTTCTCAAGCTGGTTTTGATGGAGACTGAGATTAGAAAAACGTTCTTAAAAATAAGAAACCAGAAAGTTTTTTATTATTTCTATGTCGGTCCACGTACACGACGCAACCAATCACAAACTAGTTTTAATAAGTTAGAAACTTCTGGTCAAGCGCCATTGTTTTCGATTAAATTCTGGAAATATTGCTGAGGTTGAAATAGGGTTTGTGGGGTATTTATAATTAAGTTATAACATTCTTTCTTTAAAAAACGTCTGAAAAAGTTGGAATATTGGCCTTCAATATCTCCTTAACCAGAAGGTATGGTCCAGAACAAAAAAATATCACTATGACGAATATCAAGTGCCTTTCGGCTTCGTTAAGCGTCTTTTTACATCCGTTATAATCAGTTTAGTTGCGAAATCAACAAGTATCAAATAGTTATTATTTGTTATGCAAGGCTGCAAAGTAATTTGTTGGTGTGAGTACTTCTATTGAAACCTGAGCAAGTGAAGAAAGCGAATGGTTCAAATATGGAATCCTGAGCGTTGCGAGGGTTTCAAAGGTACGACATGCAGAATAACTTTGCTGCCGAGCGAAACTCAAAACTTTTCACCTCACTACAGCGAGGAAAATGCTAGGTGTCTCCACGCATTGAACAAATATGTACTTTTCGTGCAATTTTTCCGGAAGAAAGCTCAATTCGGCATTATGTACCGCTTGCACTAACTCTGCACTGCTAAACAAACCCAAATTATGGAAAGTCAATTGAATATACAGAAGAAAATTATATAAAGTTTTTTTTTCAAGTGAAAACTTCGTTAGGCATTCATAATGCACTTTTGCACTCCGATTTCGAATGATAAACAATTTTTCCGAGCTTGTGAGGACTACACACACATGTTCGGGTCGGCATGGCATGCATTTGGCACAGCCAGGCGGCAAGGTCAAATATATACATATGTATAGATACTAGCTGCTAACCGCGGTATCGCGCGCGTTGTCCCTTGTTCTTTTTCTAAACTAAAGTAGCCTAATTACTCCGTATAACATCAGCTATCTGCCCGTGAAAGTCTCGTCAAAATCGGTCCTTTATAATTTATAACATGTATAGATTCGGATAGACGTTCGGGAAAAACCCGCTCGGCTTAGCTCGAATTGTGCCGAGCCGAACATGAACATGATTCAGCGAGGGCAGATGCCGAACGGAGTTTGCCGATCCTATATTTAAGAACTATTGCAGGTCAAACTTCTTTAATTTTGTCACTGACCGACTCACTAATCAATCATCAAAATCCTAAAATACTTCTAGCAGACACACAAGCTTCAAAATTGAACACAATTAGTGTTTAGCCTATACAGCAAGGAAAAATTTAAAAAATACTCCAATTTCAGTTCCGTTTTCTAGATAAACGAATTGCATGAGTAACTTTGTAATCCTATATTTATAATATGCAATTACAAAGTTAATTTTGCAGTTCATGCAATTTTTCGTCACTTACATTACATACATACATAGAAGTAAGATAAATATATTATATCTACCTACAAAAAAAATGAGATTCTATCATAAACTTAACATGTAAAAGATGCAAGTCTCGCAACGCAGTTATTCTACCGCTTAATAAATAAAATGACTTGGCAATCGTACACGGCAATAGAACGTACATACAACAAAATCTACCTAATATTAGCGCTGTGAGCGCTTTACTTAATTAGGATTAAGTACTTATTTAAAATAATAGATTACTCATAAGTGATTATGTTTCCGTGCGATGGCTAAGTCATTCGATTAAAAAAAAAATGAGATACGATTTGAGATGTTTTTTTTTATTTGATTTCGATCGTATCTCATTATTTTTCCTGTAATATTATTTGTCGTTCATTGTTCATCAGCAATTCAGTACGTTGAATTCCCACCTAAATACAGTTATTAAGTTGAAACTGTTGCATTCCTAGTTAATCGTGGGATACTATTAAAAACCTTGCTGCGTCTTACTGTGTGGCGCGAATATTAAACCCATGTGTTAAATTTTCTCTTAACAGGCTTTCCTCCAGGCGAACACAGCCTAATGCCTAGCTAATGCAGCCTAATATTGTTGCTGTAGTTTTTTTACATTTGTTATATTTAATTAAGTAATGATAGACTGAATAACTGTGATAAACTTGAATAAAAAAATGTATTGACATACTATTGCTTTTTATTTCTTATAATAAGAATTTTAATATTATTGTTACGTAGAATATTTTTAGTCTAAGTTGTTGTGTATTTATGATTAAGCTGTGATACATAAATTGTATTTAATTATTTTTATATTAGGTGTTAATTTATTCATGTTTAATCTAGTATTTTATTACTTAAACATGATTAAGAAGCGTATGTAATAAATCAAGTTATTGTTGGGGTATGCCAAAGTAATAACCAGGTTAGTATATAATATTGATTTAATTTTGTTTATATAATACAAGTTTATTTAGTAATGAATTCCTCTTGTAAATTAAACCTATGAATGAATTGTGTAGATTGGCATTATATGTACCTTATATTGCCATAACGTTATATTGTAATTATATTTTTCAGGTGGGAGGTGGGTTTATGTGTGTGTTCAGAATTATATGTGTATAGCGTGTAACGCTAAAGGTATTACTATTTATAAACTGACATCAAGTGCATGTTTTCTTAAGATGATAACAAACTACGTGGTAACATATATTTATTCCTAATCTGGTAGCAATCCTCGTCTTTTGTGCCGTATCTCTACCTACTACACCTGGAGTTAGGCTCCATTAAACAATATGTAACGGTTATCACAGTGCGGTGACGCGCTTTTTATATGCACAAATGTGCCTTTTTTTTTTTTTTTTTGTGGGTTTGAAATCATCTAATGACTTCTGCCGCTCTGGGCGGAGCGGAAGGGCGTGTCAGACTTTTACTGACTAAAACCCACCCGTGTTACTTCAGTTGCCCGTTGCCAGGGTCCCGGTATCCCTTTCGGACTATCCCGCAACCCTGACAGGCATCGGTCCTAACGGACCCCGTCAGGTGTGCTGACATCTCTTTGAGGCACGCGTGGAACACGACGCGCCATCGACCCGGGCCTAGTCCTTATCGGACGGCGAGCTACCCATTGCTCGCCGTCCGCAAGCCCGCGCCTATGGTGGCCGGGAATCCGCCTGGGATTCCCGACGCCCAGGGTATCTCCAGCGGCGGCGGTTAGGGGCGTGAGGGCGCAATCTTTGCCTCTCCCTCACGCGTTCCGCCTCCTCCTTCGCGAGCATTACTGCTTCGCAGAAGGAGGTGACGGCTTCCCATGCCCTCTCGCTCCGTACCATGGCCTGGACCAGGGCCGGACGCGAGAGGTCATTGCCGCCAATCGCCTCAACGAGCACGAGAACACGGCGATGCTCCGTCCAAGCAGGGCACACCTCCACCGTATGCTCCACCGTGTCCTCCGGACGATCCGCACAGAGGTGACGTTTCCTCCCGCCTAATCCTACACAGGTACCTCCCGAAGCTGCCATGTCCGATGAGGACCAGCGTACAAATGTGGCCCTAAACGCTAATTTGTAAATAAATTGAACCATTTTTTTTTTTAGGTTTTTGAAATTAGAATAGTCGCTAACATAGTAGCTTCTCTAGTTGGTTTCAGATTCTATAACACCTCAAATTGCTTAGCGTGAATTAATTTTGAAATAAATATAATTATGGTAAGCTTGAGGATTCATGTTAAGTACTATGATGACGTAAACACGATTTCATAAAATTACCTCCAAACCGAACAATAAACCTAACCTAAGTATTAAATATACCCATAAATATAGGTAATATAACAATAGAATAGCCATTTTTTCAGGCACGCGTGGAGGTATCAAGTTGAATTGAATATCAAATACGTAAATAACGTAGATCTATGGTCCCTTGGAGCAATAAAACAGCCATTTATGTGACATGCCATATTTTGATACTCGCAAATAATTCAAAACCTACCAGGTTATTTCCCGTTAAACTACCCACAAGTAAAGGAAAAGTCCGAAAATAATAGAATAAAACTTTTTTTTTTTGCGATTACACACTTACTTTTCCAGCTGTAGAATTGATCGTGATAATACATCACGATCTACGGGAGAATAATATGTTTTTTTTTTCAACTACAAGGTAGGCAGCTGCAGTAGACAGTTGGTATTGGTCCTTTTTTGCTTTTAATGCCATCCTTATGCCTACGGTATAGAAGTCAAAATCGGTTGAACGGACTGTATAAAGGTTTGTTTGAATGTGTCATCTTATTTCAAATGGAGTTTAGGTAGTTACCAATTTTTTTTTTTTCGCTATTTCACTTTTTGTCCCATAGTAAAAGTTGTTTATAACGATGAGTAAAGTCACGTGTTTTGGGTCACTAAGTAACAGTCACCCTATATGATTATAAAAAATATACTCAATTCAGAATATTTTAGATCATACAAAAAAAAAATTACAACATCGCATTTTCTTAGAAATATGAATGATTGGTTTGAATGAAAATGATTTAAGTACTCGTAGTTATCAATGAAACTTAGATACACACATTGAGTCTTTTTTTTTTTTTTGTTATGTTTATGTATTTTTGGAACACTTGTTCTAGGACTTTTTGTATTATTTTTAGCCGACTCCCAAAAAGAGTGAGGTTCTACGTTCGTAGCGTATGTTTTTTTCCTATGTATGTCCACCGGTTTCTCGAAAATTATTTTTTTGTTTAAAAGGGTATGCCCTCGAGGTATAAATGTTATATATATAAATTTTATTTACTTTGCTTGGGTAGTTTTCGAGTTGCTCAATAATACTTATTTTTCCCACCTAGCCTATATGCCTAGCCTATACTTATTAAAACACTAGCTGCGCCCCGCGGTTTCACCCGCGTAAGTCTCGATCCCGTGGGAATATCGGGATAAAAAGTATCCTATGTGTTAATCCAGGTTATAAACTATCTGTTTGCCAAATTTCATCCAAATCCATTCAGCCGTTTTGCATGATTGAGTAACAAACACACAAACTTTCACATTTATAATATTAGTAGGATCATGTTTTAATAACTTCCTGTCATTGTTATTTAAGTAGTGGTATTCGAATTTGTGTGGGGTAGGTACCACAACTAAAAAATGAAAAATATTTTTTTTTTACAAAAAAAAAACAACCGGCTTCCAAACACTACAAAGTGGCAACTAACTTTAATTTCGGAAGTCGGTGTCTGCGGCTTTGAATTTTTTGTATAAAGTTTTTTTACTTATAAAGCCTTATAAAACCTTAGAGTTGTGGGTCATCAAAAGGAACACGTTATATGAAAATTCTATTTTTCTTTTATTTGATCAGCATGAAAAGTGCCCAAAACACGATTGTCATCATAATTTTTTTTTAACTAACTTTTAATGGGGGAACATATGAAATCCATGCGGAAGAAGTATATTTTACGAATTCAAAGAATTAGGATCTATTAAAATAACTTCTCAGATACACATACACTCTTCTGTACATACGTATACCATTTCCGTTACACATTGTATGTTGAGGTTTTGTTGTTTTGGCTTCTCTGGAGCTATACTTTAGTAAATAAACAGTAAGCTCTATTATAACATTTGTGCAGCGATGAATGACATTTTTTACCAACCAAAAATGTCTGTTGTTTGCGTGTTAGGGTCAGTTCACACCGAGACGCGACGCGCCGCGCACTTTTTTAAGATCCAATACAATATCAAATTTACTACACAATACGGTACACGCGCTGCGCAGTATCGCGCATGTCAGTGTACTTTGACACGTGTCAACTCTCGCACTGAAATTATACCTTTTCGTGAAGAAAATAAATTCAATAATTGTTAAAAACCGCGCAGCGTCGCGTCGCGGTCTGTACTGACCCTTAGAGCGCCTTTTTTCATCAAACCGCAATACTGTAAGCGTATTAAGATTTTATACCGTTTTAAATAATGATTTATTGAATAAGTATTAATAAAATGACTATAAATGTAACTACTTTATGATCTTACTTAACTTTATTTTATGATGTTTCATAATATTCTAATGGGACAGTATACGCGAAACAAGGGTAATAGAACGCGCCACCTGCACAACGTAACAGAACGTTAAACAAGTTTTCACGAAGAATGAATGGTAAAATCAGCCTCAAAAACATGTATAAATAGTTAATTTTATTGTCTACAATCTTTGTATAATATTTGTATCAATATGTACTTATTTATGTAGCCCCAAAACATATTACACATTGGGTATTTAATAATTGTAGCTAGACATTGTAGAATATTATGAAACACCGATTGTAAGCACTCAAATGAATTCTTGTTGATGTACTTATACGTCTGTTTGAGGTTGACTGTATGCTTTGATGCAATAGTGTTTAGATTTAATTTTAGAAAATATCTGTTATAATACATTTAATTGACTTAGCAGCTACTAGCAGTATACTCTCCCACAAATTTAGTTAAGGTATAAAATAAATATACAAAGATTGTTATTAGATTATTTATTTGTTTAATCAATTCACTATTGTAAATCTCGCATAAACTCGAGTTAATGTAACAGTTTGTTTTGTAAGTATATAATTATTATAAAATGGATAATTACTTATCATAAAATGAACAGTTTAAGTGTTTGTTTAGATCAGTGATTCCCAAAGGTCGAGGTGGACCCCCAGGGGTCCTAGGAAGACTCGCCGGGTGTCTACGCTAGCGTGAAAAAAAAAAGGTTCACTAGTTGTAAGTGGGGGGTCCACGAAAATGTATCTTGTTTCGATAGTAAAGAACATAAATATTGGCTTGGCTTAACCTACCAATGTAGGCAGATAATAAACAAAAATAAGGCAATAAAATAAGGGAGGTGATTTTTTAGGAGCTACGGTTCTCATGTAATCGTAATGGAAGGCGCGAAAAAATAATATTGCAATTTTTTTGCTTTTACGACAAGTTTTGGGTTATGGTAGAAATATAGCAGCAAAGTGGTCTACGAAAAAACAGGTTTGGGAACCTCTGGTTTAGATCAATTGCGTTAATGTATGTAAATATTGATACTTAATTGCATATAGGCTTTCAGTTCTGTAATGTTTGCCATTAACCTGATGACGAATGCCCGGTTCTCGGTTCTTAGTCTTAAAGCCAACAAGCGGCTGCCAATGGGTCTTAAAATTAATTCTGGAGATGGGGCAGGTGACAATTTTCTCTTTGCTGTAAGAGATTTCTTAACAAATTAGCATTATTAAATAATTTAAATAAAAACTTCAAAGATACAATTTGCCCGTAAGACATTAAGGATTGGGCATAAGTCGTTGGGCATGTGTAATAAATTATGTTGTATTGCTCAGTGTTTCGTTATAAGTAGCAAGTGCCAGATATGCTTTGAAAATATCAAGTTATTAAATAAAAAATGTATAAGTATTACAATGTTTAAGTATCATATTTTTTTGTTTAGGTATTCCAAAGTATTTTTTTTTATATGATTGAAATTATATCATGTAACGAAAATTATTCTTTTAATTTAAATAGTTCAGAACTATTCAATTGTTACTTTGCTATTTTAAAAGGCAGCTTCATCTGAAATACTTTTCTAGTGAAGAAGATGACTTCTTGTCTCTCCAAGATGCTGAACGATTTCGTCCGCAGGCCAGGGATGGCTGCTACACCAGACTGCGGGTAAACTTAATTTCAATATGAAAAGGAATGTTGTGTGTTATGTATTTATACAGGAATTTTACAATATGATGCCGAATATGACAGCCGAGGCCCCTACAAAATTGTAACAAATTTTACGTCAAAATTTTTGTGTAATTGTTCGCTAGTGTGCAGACTTAGTTCCCGGTTTCGAAAATGTAATCTATTTAGAGCAGGCTATAATAGTAATAATCACATATAGAGGTCATGGGATGACAGCAGAAACATTGCGCTCTCTCAAATCTTTATATTTTGATATTTGAAATTGATGAAATTTTAATTTTCTGCTCACCCACGAATTTAATTGTTACTCAGCCAAGTCTATTCAGCAATTACGCGCATGGCATAAACAATATAGGGCACCGTATCTGAGTACAATAATTTTAATATTGATGGCAAAGAAATAAGTTTTATAATGATCATTGATGGGCTGTTAGCACAATCTACTTAAAACATTGTCTGCCTTAATTGAACTTTCTGTTGTACTTATGTTAATGCGAATATTTCATCCACTTACTAAAAACAGTAAGAAAAATGTATTTCGCTCTTGGGTAATCCCACTTGGATTTTCATCTGGTCTTGCACCGAAGTTTATTTATTTGTTCAAATTGAGGCTTGACAAAGTATTTGGGATAATGTCAAACTTAGTATACACTATTAGTTAGGATATACGGTTTTTAAATTACATTCCTATAGCTAGATAGGTCATCGCACGAACAGCACCCTACTGAATGTACAGCGAATATTTATTAAAAAACCGGCCAAATGCGTGTCGGACCACGTACAATGAAGGGTTCCGTAGTTGGGATGAATTTATCCCAACAACAAATTTAACATTTTACTTGAAAAACATGTTCTCTCACACGAAATATATGGGAGAACATGTTTTTGTAACTGCAAATTTAACTTGGTCGATTATTACAGGTTAACTTGTAGAGCCTACTCAGTTTTCCTTTTAATTTCGTTATTCTGGGTGTTAGGGTAGACACCGTTATCCTTGAAACTAGCGGTGTCTACCCTAACACCCTGTATAACTAACCATTTAGCTGGTAGGGGTATAACTTTAAAGCTTAATATATCGCAAACGGATCCCTGAATCCAAAAATGACTTTCAAAATATTTTTGAACGACTTTTCCAACGATACCCCACATCATGGGATAGACGAGTAAAAAAAAAACATCCCCACTTTACGAGTATGGGAGGTAAAACGATTTTTTTTCGTGATTTTATTTTACTACTGTCGGCGTGACTAATAATTATTTATATCCATGCCAAATTACAGCTTTCTAGTACTAAGAGTCTGAGCTATGCCGCGGGCAGATGGACATGGCGAAACTATATGGGTTTCTTCTTGACTACGGAATCCTAAAAATGGGTACTATATATTATAAAAAGAATCATATGTATATTTTTTACGATAACACTTTTTGGTTTGATGATAATTAACAAGTTTCAATATTTGTTAAACTGATTTAGTCAATTTTTATTTTCTAGATAGATTCGATTCGTGATAGAAAATGCAATAATTATACTCCCTACTTTTCACAGTTTTTGTTTTGCAGGACTTTCTGCAAATTTTTCAATATTATTTGTGCTTCAGAAAGTTTAATTAAGGTTAAAAAAAACTTTTTAAGTGTACATACCGCTGTACCTATTGCAGGTTCGATTCGCGTGGCAATTTTCAATCTTAGTTATACAAAGTATTCTTATGGTATTTTTTTTAATATTTATATACTTGTCTACTATATGTTTTGGAATTAATTTTATAAAAGCCTACTCAACTCTTACCTAAGCGCAACAACCTCGAGATATTTTGACATAGATCGGCTTTCTTAGAGCAATTTTCATAGTTAGCACAATAACGAGACCTTTATAGCTGGGATATCTCTACAGTCTAAAGAAATTAACATCTCTAGCTCTATCGTGTACCACTTTGTACGCTTAATTAAGGCCTTTTGTTCACACTCATTTTTTTTTGCCGTAAGAATCTACGGTTTATTGGCGTAGTGCTTAAGGCGCCGTTTTACCGCTGTCTGTCAAAAAGGTTCCATGGCGATTCATACAACACTGATGCCCGTGTCTACACAACGTCAACAAACAGTATATTTTGAAAGCGAAAAAAGTGTGGATGAGAAAATGTATTACGTTTTATTGCTTCAATTTATTTAACTTTTTAATTGCCTTCGGCCGAAAAGTTTGATATTTTGTGACCTGACTGCTCGAATTCGAAAGGTGCAGTGCAGAGAGATCCTTAAAAAAAAGTATTATAAAAATTAAAAAAAGCCCTACCTGTTGTTGTTCTCAGATACCAGAAGATAATTTATCATCCCTAAAGTCATTATAAAAAAGAAACGATGAAAAGTCCTAAAACAACTATTTCAAAATAATAATAAAAAAACTTTTTTATAGGTAGTTTCGTGTTTGCCCACAAACGTGGGTTTTCTCCGCAACGCGTGACGCATTGCAGAGCATACCTGGGTCCAAAAACCAATAAGTTTCACCCTCAAAATGCCCTTAATTTTCCAAACTATGTATTTTATCATGTAAATAAGAAAGTCAAATGTCTTTTTGTTTTCAGATATGGACCTAGAAGCATTGCACCACCTCCTGGGTACGCACCGATGGGTGTGAAACAGATGCCTCCAGTGGGTAATATACCCGTACAAACTGAACAACCGGGATATAGAGGTCGCTATGACGGTCCTCCATTTGAAGAAATTCCTCCTGGTGTTGAACCACCAGTTCCTGGGTTTGAGCCATCGCCTTTCGAAAAACCACCATTTGGTCCATCTGGTCCAATTGATCGCGATCGTTTGCCACCGCCTAATTATAGGGATCCCTATAGACCGCCGCCGTATGGTGAAGGCCCTAATAGTTATAGGGACTTGTCGATACCTCCTCCTGTCCAAAACGAGATTCCTGTTCATGTAGGAGAGCAACCGCCGCGGTTTAGAGATAATTATAGACCAGGTCATTATCGTGACCAAGGACCTATGCCGTTTAGAGACGGACAACCATATCGAGAACCTGGACCACCTGGGTCGTATCGTGACCCTAACTTCAGAGGAGGACCACCTCCATTCCGTGATAACTCTTACAGAAACGTTCCATACAGGGATGGTGGGTTCCGAGATAATCCACTTCATAATAGTTTTCGTGATCCAGGTGTTCCCTTCAGACCTCCTAGTGCAGATCCCCGAGAGACAGTACCACCTGGTTATCATGATCCAAATTACCGCGATAATTTCAGAGATGAAAGTGCTGCATCTCGAGATCATTCTCGGCCTGGATACAGACCCAACATACGTAATAGGGGTGGGCCCAGACGCAATGCAAATGTTGAACACGATAGACACAGAGAAAGAGAGGGTCGTGACCGGGAGAGATTTAATGATAACCGAGAGCAGATAGATAAAGCGGAAAGAACCCGAGATTCGGACAGAAGAACGGGATACGACAAAAATCGAGATACGCGAGAAAGTCGTGAAGATCGCCCAAGAGAGTATGAAAGACCCCGTGATTATGAAAAGGAACGTGAACATGAAAAGACCTCACCGGAAAAAAAAGTTCGTACATCACCAAAACGTAGTAGAGAAGCCAGAGAGAAAAAACGTAGCGAATCCAAAGGTCGATCTCGTGACCGAGATTGCAGAAGGGAAAAGAAAGAGGAAAGAGCTCGAGAGAAATCTTCAGCTGATAGAAGCAGAGATCACAAAGAAAAAGAAAAGAAAATGAAGGAGCGAAAGAAGAAGAAAAGAGAAAAGGAAAAAGACACCGAAAAGAAGAAGAAACGTGAGAAAAAAGATAAGAAAGATAAGGATCATATTAAAAAAGAAGATGAAGACCCTGACAAAGAAGAAGTTAAAACGGATGAAAAAGAAACAGATAAAATAGAAACTGAAACACCAGTCGTCGTTAAAATAGAAACAAACACCGAAATTGTTTCTATTAAAAAAGAAAACTCTCCCAAAGTAGAATCCGCAGAGAAACCTACTGATGATTTATATGGTGATGAAGCATTGGGAGCCGTTGATAAAGAAATCATAGAAAATTATGTTAAAACTGAAGACAGAGATCAATCCACGGAAAATAAAATTACAGAAAGTATAAACAATTCTAAAGAAGAACCGTTTGACGGTATCGAGCTTCAAGCGAATGCCGAGGAATTAGATCTAAAAGCCGAGATGGAAGTAAGCAACCCAACTAATAAAGAAATGTTGGCAACTTTACCTGAATTATCTAAGTGGGAAGTAGACGAAGATCACGCGGAGAAGGCCAAAGAACCAGGAGAGATTACTTCTCCTGAAGAAGAAGAAGATGGAAGTAAAGTTACATCCGATGTTATTAAACGAGCTGAAAATGCCATATTTGCCAAAGCAATAAATTCTCTGAGGCCTATTGAAATTAAGAAAATCAGCAGTGATCGTCTTAAACTTTACGGTGATGAAGTGCCAAAGCCTTCTATGAATAATATACAAATCACAGTTCCAGTAATTGATTCCGAACCTAGGTCAATCGAAATGAACGAAAGAAAAAGGAGATATTCCAAAACACCACCGCCGCGATTATCCGTTAAAGATCGACTCGGTGGAAAAGTAGAAGAAGCACGTAGGGGTAGAGAGGCGAGAGTTGTTCAAAGTACCGTAGAACGTGTAAAATCTAGATCAAAAACTCCTAAGCGCGAACAACCTTACAGACGCGTAACCGTGGAAAGAGAAAGAGGTCGAAAACAGGAAACCATTAGAGCAGAACCTTCTAAGAGTGATAGGCGGGTAATGTCTGAAGCTGTAAAGACTGGCGAGAAGCATCGACCGCGAAGTCCCACTGAAAAGAAAAACACTGAGAAACATATTAAAGATGAAAAAAAATCTAACTCTTATGAAGTCGCTCCACGAGATCGTGGTCAGGAGAAAAATGTGCCAAGTGAGGTCAAAAGTACCCATACGGATCGTGAAAGGAAAAAGTCAACCTTGGACGAAGCTCATTTTGAGCCAGATTATGACGAAACTGTAGAATCTGATCATGAAAATAAAGAAGAAAACGTTAAAAAACGTGAACGGTCAGCTTCACCCACCGGGTTTAACGAAACTAAAAAAGCTAAACTAGATAATGAAACTATAAAACTGGATCTGACCAATGTCAAAAAGAAGCCTGACTCCGAGAGTGAATCCACTAGTGATTCTGAATATTCCTCATCATCATCGTCATCTGATGCTCGCAAACGTAAGAAAAAGAAGAAACGCAGCAAGAAGAAGAAAAAACGAGCTGCAAGTGAAAGCGATAGCGAGTCTGAGTCTAGCTCTGACGACCATAAGAAAAAGAAAAAGAAACGTAAGCATAAGAAGAAATCTAGTAAAAAGAAGAAGAAATCCAAACACAAGTAAACTTTTTTTTTTGCTCGTATGTGTAATACAGTTTTTTTGTTCATTATTAACTTACAAATATATAATGTAATATGGTGTTCTGATCAGTTTTAAGGTTATTTAAGCTCTGTAGTAGAGTCAGCTATTTGAAAAAAATACTTGTGTTATTGAATTCTTAAAAATAAACTTCATAATTCTTATTTTTGTCTTTATAATATGGCTTAATTCACATGGAGATGGAAGCCGGCGCTTCTCATCGCGCTTTCGTTAATAGGTACAGCTTACAATTTACATTCGTCTAGAAAATGTAGAGTAAGGCGTGGGACATATCTATATAAGAAGCGAGGCGACGCACAGTGGATTATCCCCATAGAAGAGGTTGGACATACGCAGCTTGTGAAATCAAAATGGATACAATACAAAACCAAAATACAATGTTCTTTAATAAATTTACATCAAAATAAGTATCGATCAATATCCTCAAAGATAGCCGTCGCTTGAACCCAGGTTTTTTCCATGTTTTTCGAATTTTCGAGGGGTCAAGTAACAATATTTAATATTGGGATATTTCGAGTTTTGGTTTATGCTACATGTATGCTAAAGTAATATTTTAATTTATTTGGCACAACAGGTCATAGAACTAATATAGACGTCAATTTCTTCTAGAGGTAACCCCTTTTACTCCATTCTGCCTGCAAGACATTCTGACTCGTTTCGTAATTTTATAACCGACTTCTTCAAAAAGGAGGAGGCTCTCAATTTTTTTATTTTTTTTTGTATATTTGTTACTCGATTTCTCCGCCAATTATGAATCGATTTTGATGATTCTTTTTTTTGTATGGTAGGGAATGCTTCCGAGGTGGTCCCATATAAATTTTATTAATTTTGCTTGTGTAGTTTTTGAGTTAGCTTCAATATTACGTATATTTCCCACTTAGTTTATCTAGACGATGTTTTCATTTACTCCTTCACTGTTATTTACATTAGCTTAGAATTTGTGTGGGGTAGGTACCACAACTAAAAAGTGAAAAATAAAAACTTTTTACAAAAAAAAAAACCGACTTCTTATCCTGCAAGTAAAATAAATCCATTATCATAGCATAACAAACAAAATTTGTTATTTTTTTAACGCAAATGTTCTATGTCCGACTTTGGTTACCTTAAAGAATCTAAAATTTTCATCGAGGCTTTTCAAACGAGCTCATAATTTCTAAGACAACTCCCACGCTTGCTAGTGACAAGCCCTGTGCCGCGGAACAACTAGTTTTGGTTTGGTAAATATTTGTGTGACTCGAGGACCTCGGGAATCGAACCCGTAACACTCATGTACGTTTGCCCAGCACAGCCCCCCAAAATTTGCGTTTTAGGTGTGCGCCAATGAAATGTACTCGTCCCTAGGAGTATATGTACCGGTTTCTTTTTCAATGTACCTCTTTACTTTTGAAGACATATGCAAAAAAAGGGGGCCGTGCCAGCCAAACGTTTTCAGCACGGCCCCCTTGTAACTTGAAAAATATATAGGTAACGTATTAAAAAGTTTCTTAAACTCAAGGAATGTACTGTATTAGAACGTTATATGTACAGCAAGAGATGTTGTGAATTCGTAATAACAAATAATATATAGACGTGGATAGGGGGCCGTGCTGGAAAAAAATATAGTAAGAAAATATCAAAAAAAGACAAAACAACCCTTGCCAAAAACTATTAAAAAATAATTGATGTTTGGCAAGTAACATATGTAACGCATTCGATTCTCATACAACTTGCTAAATTTGAAAAATAAACCAATTTTATTTCATTCAGCACGGCCCTCTATAGTTGCCTATATCTTTTTAAATATGACATGTTTGTTAAGAAAATTCGACATCCTCAATTATGATTAGGAGTAGGTACATTCGTTCCAAATAAATTACGATTCTGCTGTATTAGTTCTTTAAAAGATAAATTGGATCCAAAATATCATAATATATTACAACTGATAGGGTGACCATGATTCCATACAAATTAGGTACATAATATATATTCTATACACGTTGTACACACAAAACCTTTTTTTTAAGCTTTCCCGCCACTGCTCCCGTGCCTCTTCAAACTCTTTTTTCACTGTGATACAGTCTACTATTGTTTGAACAAGTTGTGTTCATAACCGTGCGTTTGCACTGGCGAAACATTTAAGACAAAACATGTGGAAATCTGTATTTTCAATTTTTGACAGGAACTAGAGATTTGAACATGTTTTGTCTTGAATGTTTCGCCAGTGCAAACGCACGGACAATGAATGCTAATAGACACGTCGACCACAGATATAAAAATATCGGCTAGTTCTCGCTGGAAATTTGTAGACTGTTTAAACACAAATAATCAACAAAGGTGTATCAGGTGTATGTGTCTTATGCCATCTAACCTCCAGTTACTCAACTACTCATTTGCGCATCCTCTCGGACCGCCAAGTCACTCCGGACTTTATGGTTTCTCACGAAACCCCACATTTACCTTACCAGAGTTGACTGCCTACCGCGTACTCACGGACTACTGTCTCCAGCAGACACCGATTTCTAATGAGCTACGGCTTCAACCTCTGATCCAAACTATTATCTTATCACATACACAGCTTAATCTCTACTCTGTTTCATCAACAACTTACTTGACCCTCCCTCAAAGTCAGTAATACTGATCCCCTGGCATGAGTCTTAGCGCTTGGAATTCAAGGCTTTTATGGTTTATCCCTTTAACGCACACCCTAACTTTTTTTGAAACCTTAATATTTTGTTATACATTTATATTCTGTGCCGTAAATCATAATGACATGTTTTAGAAATAAAACCTGAAAATCGTTGGTTTTTGAGAAAATCCCGAAAATCTTGTGGCCAGTAAACTGGACATTAAACGTTCTGCGTCACTTACAATCACTGCAAGATCACTGGCCAGTAAAAAGGAAACTAAGGAAATCTATTTTATTTTTGTGAAAGGATTATAAAAAAGACTTTAATTATGTATTAAATAATCAGCCTTTTATAATAGAACAGATATATATTTAACAATCAGTTTTAATCACAAATAGAATTCACATGACACATTTCTTCTAATTCTCCCACGTAATTATTGGATATACTATTCTTGTACACTGATGGAGCTCCAATCTTTTATTACTCCACTTATATCTTTATTTAGTAGATTATCTGGAGGACCTGGGTCTTAGGAAGAAATTAACTCGTGATACCTGGTCGAGTTCGGTGATGGTGGCGGTCGAGATGGCGGCGCCTGTAGAGATGGCGCTGGTAGGATAGTTGGTAGTGGCAGAAATAAAAACTCTGAGGTGGTTGTAATGAAGACGACATAATAGAACCTGATCCTTGATTTCAAATACGTGTGCTTAGGATGCTAATACTAAAAGTGACACTTTCGTCGAAACAAGCATCAGAATCACCACAGACGTCTGTTCTCCAGAACGTTCAGAAGGCCAGAGCACAGAATACATTTTTAAGCCAGAGCACAGAGTATTTTTAACTATGGGCCAGAGAACTCGCCCTGGCGCCCCTCCATTAGCTAGGCTCCGGCGTAGCACGAAGTCGGCTGCGTGTTAGTACTGCCACTACTCGAGTCACGTGATGCGCTTCGTTTAGCGACCGTCTCATAGTCGAATCATAGTCACCCTATCAGTTGTAATATATTATGATATTTTTGATCCAATTTATTTTTTAAAGAACTAATACAGCAGAATCGTAATTTATTTGGAACGAATGTGCTCCTAATCATAATTCAGGATGTCGAATTTTGTTAACAAACATGTCATATTTAAAAAGATACAGGCAACTATAGAGGGCCGTGCTGCATGAAATAAAATTGGTTTATTTTTCAAATTTAGCAAATTGTATGAGAATCCAATGCGTTACATATGTTACTTGCCAAACATCAATTATTTTTTAATAGTTTTTGGCAAAGGTTGTTTTGTCTTTTTTTTATATTTTCTTACTATATTTTTTTCCAGCACGGCCCCCTATCCACGTCTATATATTATTTGTTATTACGAATTCACAACATCTCTTGCGGTACATATAACGTTCTAATACAGTACATTCCTTGAGTTTAAGAAACTTTTTAATACGTTACCTATATATTTTTCAAGTTACAAGGGGGCCGTGCTGAAAACGTTTGGCTGGCACGGCCCTTTTTTTTTACATATTTCTTCAAAAGTAAAGAGGTACATTGAAAAAGAAACCGGTACATATACTCCTAGGGACGAGTACATTTCATTGGCGCACACCTAAACCGCAAATTTTGGGGGGCCGTGCTGGGCAAACGTCCATTAACACTCGACACGCTCTTAGCAGCGAGCAGACCACCTAAACCACTAGACATAGTATCTGAATATATTATAAATTATAGCCTATGACGTTTCTAGATAATCTATTGGTGAAAAACGTATGAAAATCCGTACTGTAGTTTCTGAGATCAGCCTGAACAAACACAAACTCAGTGCATTGGAATTAAATCTATTTAAGTCGAGTTGGGATCGAGTTATAGAAAGTTTAAATAGAATGTATCTAAGCGTAGCCAGGGATAGGTCATGATTTTTTTCCTGAAATGCAAGGTAGTCAGAGGCGTAACACACCCACATGCTCTCAAATTAATACCAGTGTGAAATTGAGAAACATTTTTGCTGCGTTTCGTATCTATGGTGAGTGAGATAACCGAAAGCAGTCAACAAAAACATAATATATAAAATGGCCCTTCAACCAAACAAGGTAAAGTCGGTGTCGCTTGAGCACTTTTCGTGAGTACCGATTTTGCAACTCAGTACAAATAAATCATTGGTGCAAGTGACTTTTTTCATCCTATAGAAACGAAACTAAGGACCATTCGAAAGAGAAAAAATAGTGGAGTTGGGGTCAATAAAAAAGTTAAAATCGCAAAATGTGGCGCTTGACCCCTTTTGCCTTTTTACCGTCGATATGTAAGTATCAAATTTTAACTAAATTGTTCGAGTAGATTCGGAGCAAATTGGCTGTGACAGACGGACAGACAACGAGGCAGACACACGAGTGATTTTATAGGCAAGGGTTCCGTTTTTTAATTCGGACGTACGGAACCCTAAAAACAAGATGGCGGCGTTTGTTCAGATTTTGACCGCGCGCCAAAAGAACTAATGCAGCCGATATGAGAAGACATCTAAAATTATTTTGCTATTGTCAACTTCATAAGCATTTTTAAACCCTAGGCCAATATTTCTATTGTTTCTCTTTAGGTCCTGTTAGTGCTTTATCAATTCTTGACAACCGCACCAGAATCATCGTTCTAGCTAAACAGGTTTTTGCGCTATATTAATTGGAATTTCGACACGTAGAGTGCCCGCAAGATAAGTAAGTATGCGCGCGACTGATGGCACTGGCGATGGCGTGCTTAATTCTATACTGTAATATTTAAAATATTAAATTATATTAATTTATCTATAATTAATCCATCCATCAATGCGCCAGTTGCAGGCCGCGACGGTTATATTAGCGTCAAGAAAGACCAAGCCTTGGATTCTAAATCAGCACATAAATTAATATTTTATGTCTACTATTTGCTACCTTTGCAATAATTTGACATACATTCATATATTGTACCATCTATAGTAATATGATTTTTTCTTTTTTTTGATAAGCCACCTGCCTGTGCCGGCTAACCTGTGCTTTAGAACCGGGATATTTCCAGCGGCTCTTAAGCGATCCATGGTTACTCCTGTGCACAAGGGTGGGGACCTGAACGATGTAAATAACTACCGCCCTATATCGGTTATATCACGCATCGCAAAAATTCTAGAAAAATTGCTAAATAACAGACTAATTAGTTACCTTAATAAGCATAATATTGTATCGCCTCAACAGTACGGGTTCAGAAGGGGTCTATCTACACAAGACGCTGTTAAGGTATTAACTTCCGATATAGTCTACTATGTAGATAAAGGACTGAAATGCCTTACAGTATTTCTAGACCTAAAAAAGCATTTGACACCGTTTCTGTCCCCATCCTTCTGCACAGACTTGAAGCAATCGGCATAAGAGGTACGGCTCTCTCTCTTTTTGGTAGTTATTTATCGAACCGAAAACAGCGGGTTAGGGTTGGAAACTTGGCTAGTGACGAGGAAGCCGTTTGTTTCGGAGTACCGCAGGGAAGCGTGCTCGACCCGACGCTGTTCCTGATTTATATAAATGAGTTGTGTAACATCGGGAACAGCGGCGGACGAGTATTTCCATATGCAGATGACACAGCTGTAGTTTTCGCCGGTGACTCCTGGGGTACCGTGCGTGCTGTTGCTGAACATGGTTTAGCAGTAATAGCAAGTTGGTTAAACGCTAATCTTTTAACCCTCAACGTATCTAAAATGAACTTCATCTGCTTTACTCCGAATCAGAGGACACAGCCAGATGTTGATTTTGGGATCGTGATCCATGAGTGTGCAGATTCCCATTATCCTTGTAACTGTCAAAGCATAAAACAAGTTAGATCCACTAAATATCTTGGTATAACAGTTGACCAAAGACTGTCCTGGCACACCCATATCGAAAATACCATGACCAGGGTCAGAAAGCTCATATGGATTTTTAAAACGTTGCGGCATGTGATGCTACCTTTGCTACTTAATAAAATCTATACTGCTCTGGCACAAGCGGTCATCACATACTGTATACCGATTTGGGGAGGGGGGGCTACCAAGACCAAATTCCTAGACCTAGAAAGGGCTCAAAGGTCTCTTATCAAAGTCATGTATTTTAAACCCTTTCGGTATTCTACAGACAACCTTTACAAGATTAGTAATCTGCTCGCGGTTAGGAAATTATACATATTGAACATAACCATACAACTTCACAAGACCCTCTCATTTGATCCATCAAATCTTGATAAAAGACGAAAAGATATTGTGGCCCTTTCCATTCCCCTCGGGTCCGTAGGGTTTTCGTCAGGCGTCAGTATAATACGCAATCAACTTATATTTATAATAAATTGAACCGTACATTGAATATTTACCCCAAGTTGTGCTACGAATGTAAAAATACTATAACGGAATGGTTGAAATCTCAAACCTACGATGAAATTGAACTTATATTAACCAGAATATGCTAATGAAGAACCTGTACCCAATCAAAACATACAATAGTTAATCAATCACACACACACGCACACACACACCCACTCACATCCACACTATCTGCACATCCGACCCCCACACACATACACACACGCAAACACTACACAATCCTGAACATGCTACAACAATATTGTAACATCCTAGAACTTAAACGTTTCCTTTCTTTTTAATTATGTCTCAACACTGTAGTTAATAACCCATGGGAAGTTGCGAGGTAACCCCATCACAAGTATCCTTATAACTTACCGGGGCTGCCTCAATTTTGTGCTGTAGAACAAATGTAGGTATTGAGAAACAATAAAAACCTTTTTTTTTTTTAATGATGTTTTGGTAAAGTTGCTAGTAGTAAAAGCATTCAGTGGTGACCATCCTTACATACTGAGCCTCCGTGTCTCGGAAAGTAGGCACCTTAAGGCGATGGTTCCGCTTCCGGCTGTGTCATTCTAAGATTTTTCACAGTCATAACTGGGTTGTGGAGGTCAGATAGGCAGTCACTCTATGTAAAATACTAGTATTCAGCTACATCCGGTTATAATAACCTTACAACAAAAGACTTGCTACTTCCATGTTTAGGTCCTACTGCGTGTATTCATAATTGCTTCTAATTTTGTAAAGTAGGTACCTACCCTACTAAGTTTTTGTGAACATAAGTACAAATTACTTTCTAAGATTATAAAGTGAAGTCACATTCAGTATATCGTTTTCTTTGAATTTGTTTTTATAGAATCGCAAGGGCAATCACCCATTTTATGGATGGCGCGAAAATTTAATCTTCTTTAGCTGTCGATCCCCACAGCAGAATACCTTATGGCATAACACTGTGGAAATAAGCTTTGAATAATATCTTAGAACCTGGGAATCAAACCCAGGGCCACTCGATCAGCTGTTGCGCTTGCGAGCATTAGAACAACGAGGCAGTTATTAAGGCCCTATCCTATCAAATTGCCTAGCATGATCCTCCGTTATGCCGAAAATACTGCAGCATTAATTTTGAAATAAATATAAATTGAGGATTGATGCAAGGTCCTATTTTTGGCGAAAACACGTTACATAAAATTTTCTCTATAGAAAAAAATCCAAAGTTACCTCTAAGCTGAATTATAAACCGCTGGTATTCGAAAAAAATACTTCAAATTAGATCATGAAACTTTGCATAATAACTGAACTAACTATAAAGCAGGTTAAATTACCATTATTTTCACCGTAAAAAGCAATTACCTAAACTATTCGAGGCTTGAGAGCCGCCAACACCCCACTCCGTGTCGCTCTCACTCAGGCCGCGAGTGGGATGGCGCGATTGAGATAAAATTTGGGGTAGGGTATGGCCTTAAGAACCATCCTAAGTAGGTAGTGAAATGATGAGGCAGACACATGAATTAATTTGTCTTAAGTACTTAAATGTTTATTTTACGTAGGTATAATACAAATTAACAGTCTGAATAAAACAATAATGCAATAAATAGTATCGAGATAAAAATATTCAAGTCGTTTAAATTCATTTGCGCCCTCGTCGGTATCCTCCTGTTAAACTTAAACCTATATGGTGCCACCAATTTTTGCGTTTGAGTTCCCGTTCATACTTGGCACTACGACGGAACTCACGCCACTCTTCGCGCTTCTGGGGGATACTAGGCCCATATGTTGGTTTTGGCCTGAACGAAGTTCTGACAGTCTGTAAATAAACATTGACAATATTAGATATACATAATGGTGCCGATTCTGTTGTACACAAACTAAACTAAATTTAAGTTCAGTGCATCTTTTTCTTTCTATTTCATTAAGAAAAGGACAGACGATACATTTTAGTTTAGTCCTGTCAAACTATCACTATTCTATAGAAGTTTAGACGCGATTAAAAACTTGCCTACTAAAATTACGTCAATTTACATCAGGCGCTGATTAATTTGACAGGACTAAACTAAAATTTATCTTCTGTCCTTTTATGAAATAGAAAGAAAAAGATGCACTGAACTTAAATTATTTTAGTTTGTGAACAACAGAATCGGCACTATTGTTAGTTATTTAGGTAAGTACCTACTTGTTTCACACGAAGTCAAAGTCAAATACCTAATTTATATCAATTAGGCACTTTTGAACGTCAAAAACAAAGAAAGTAAAACGATTAGACAATACGCGCTGAATGCATGGACATTAAATAAAATAAGCTAAAATCTACATAAAAATGGTTCAAAAGATATTGAATATTCATGGCTGGAGTATGGCTGTAACTAAGAAATTCCGGAAAAACCTAATAACTCTTTCCCCCGCGCCGAAAGCTGGTCTCCCTTGAGATTGGCCGCCATGGCCGATATACGGTCTAGAGGACTAGGACTAAGTATAGATCATCTAAAGGTAGGTTTTTTTATATCTGTAGATAAAAACTTATGTTTGTTACAAGTAAGTAGGTAGGTACTGACCTCAACAAAAGTATTAGATTTATATTTCCAGAGTGTAGCTAACATGAATATGGGAATCAATGCTATTCCGAAATATTGAAGGATCGCACCAGCAACTGAAAAGAAAAACAAATTAGTTAATGCAAGTCAAAACTACTTAGGTATAGGTACCTGCCGGTACCTAAATGTATAATATACAAGAGTAGGTATACAATACGCACTATAAGCGCCATTCGGATATTCATACGTTCCGCCGAATAATAACTGTTCTGTTGTAATCAAAGAATAGAAGAATACGGCCATCATCATGAATGGAGTAATAATACCCCAACACATACGCCAGTAAAACGAAGTCTTCAAACCCAGCATATATTCAATGTCCAAGCACATGTTTTCCAAACCTGGAATTTAAAGGTAGTTATTGAAAAAGTTAAAAACGCTTATTGGGCGAGTAGCTCTACAACCGGTTGTGGTCTCTTCAATTACTGTCGGTTTTTCACTACGCGAAATACGTGTAAGTAAGTAGTGGCTTTTATATTAAATAGGTACCACAACGCAAAATAAGGTGAAGCCACGACATGCTCAGAGCATTGTCCGTAATACCCCGAAAAAAGAAGTAAGTAGGAACCTAAGCATAAACATAATATGATGAAAATGAGAATGCATTTTCGAAGTCATAGAATAGGTCGCAGCGTTAATTCTGATTTACCGTAAATCCAAAATACTCCTATAGTCTCAATGATTGCAGCAAATAATCTCATGAACGTTCCACCGTAGTAATCTACTATTTCCAGAATGTACTGCCCGCCCTGTAACATTGAAAAAATAATGGAAAGCATTAAAGCGATGTTAAAGATAAAGTTGAATGTGTTTTTCACTGCACAAGATGAAAACTTTTACTGGTTAATGCCGTTCTTCTCTAGCCTTATCATTTCTATTATAAACAAAATAACTTTTTTCTGTTTGCACATTTTGTTCAATTATAACTAGAGAGTATGAATAAAAAAAAATATTTATAAAAACTTACCGGGGTTACGTACACAAGCCCAATTAAAAAGCATGCCGAAGATACCATCGCGGACATGTAAATAGTGGGCACCTTCGGAAAAGCGTCGAGAAATATTGTGTTAACAGTTGAAAATAAGGCTACTCCTGAACCCACACCAAGCACCGCCATCATCAAGAAGAACAATGCAGCAAAGAGCTGAAAGAAAACAAGATCCGTAAAAATGGGCCAAGTCAACAAAAATCCGCATTTCTTTTTAGCTTAATTTAATAGAAGTAAAGAGACCGATTGTCATAATTGCTCGATTTTGGCGATTTACGTTTAATGAATATTTTAGTGAAATACGAACTCTCAAAAACAATCGCTATACAGGGCTTCCCACGGATATGCCACATGGAGGGAAAGTACCTTGAATATTGTAGATGGAACATTTTACTGAAAGAAGGCAAAAATTTAAACTGCTTTCATAGATATTTAAATAATTACATGGTTGAACCGGGAATCGAACCCGTTACATGAGAAAAATTATCACCCTGTAGCTTTATCATACCGATCGAAAGACTTCATCATAA
Source organism: Lithophane ornitopus (assembly GCA_948473465.1). Lineage (NCBI taxonomy): Eukaryota > Metazoa > Arthropoda > Insecta > Lepidoptera > Noctuidae > Lithophane > Lithophane ornitopus. Next base: position 9,080,657 of record OX419622.1, on the reverse strand, counting down.
GGATATTTTTTTGCTAAATAACATAGTGTCACAAATAACATTTTTAATACAAAATTAATCAATTCCTGTTGAATACAAATTCGCACTCTTTTGATTATTGCGCTCCCTGTCGATTTTTTGATCTTGTTGTGGTGGATGTTTAGAATAATACGTCTAAGTTCTGCTTGTAGCTCGTGGACACTTTCATACAGGTCCTTGTAAACTACATTTTTACGTATAAAAATGTTAGGTAAAATTCATGGTCTTCCTTTTATTTGTGACACTATGAATTGAAAACGTCATATTGGTACTTGCCTGGACTTGAACCGACAACCTCGTGTGGGAGAGGTGAGTCCTCAACCACTGGGCCATCACGTATAATCGTAAAACATCGATATTTAAAAAAATTGTGTGTACAAAATAATAGTACTTAAAAGGTGTAGGTATCTAATTACTTACTTGTGGTACAAACGGTGACTGTGCGATAGCGTCTGGGTAAGAGATGAAAGCAAGACTAGAACCACCAGAATTCTTGCCGATTACATCATTTATATTGTCGTAGCCAAGTTGAAACGCGAGGTTTCCCAGAATCCCGAATATAGTGATGCCCGAGATTAAACTTGTGAACGTGTCCAACGTGGTAACAATTAACGAGTCCCTGAAAATAGGAGAGAAGTTGCTATGAACAGACTTATACCGAAACACATTTATTATATAAACTACGTATATGTACGAAGTCGTATCTCTATGTATTATTTACTGTGTGTACATAAATTATAAAATAAATAAATAAATACGTTTTACTATCTTTGTTTGCTGCATTTTTAATTAATGTCAAGCTCAATCAATATCCACTTTTTTAGTTGAACCCATTGTCCAAGAAGTAATACAGGTAAATTCTCGTCTGTACTTTAAATGGTGTGTTCAGAAAAGAGGGCATCATAGCAAAGATTCTTTGTTGTTTTTGGATTGTTAATGATGTTTTAGGCGGTAAGACAGTATCTACCAGTTAGCTACGAGCTGCGCCCTAATTGCGTAACACAGTTTCAATCACAATCTGAATGATTTTGAAGGATATTGAAAATCCATTGCTTCATAAAAGATCGAAAAATTTGTCTGCTCAACAACGTAAATAACATAATGAATGGTGTCGAACTGTCAAAATGAAAGCCATTGCAACTGCTAGCGTCTATTACTCCACTGCTCTAAATGGTTTTGAATAATTATGATTTAATATCTTACCTATAAACATTTTGGGAAAACTTGTTGAAAGACGAGAACATGATAAGAGCTCCTGAGCAAGCGGAGAGAGAGAAGAATACCTGTGTCACTGCCGCATACCACACCTGAAAGTATACACACTCTTAATCCTCGTCCCCTAAACTTAAAGTTCGTTCGTTCCTTAAACTGTTCTACTACAAATGTTTAAATACCCAGTATTAATGTTTTGTCCGCGTCCGCGTCGAATACGAGATCGTCGCGTCACATTTATGCAGGTAGGTAATGTTTGATGTGTGCTTTCCTATAATTAAGATACATACGACATCTCTGTGTATCGTATCATGTATTTAGTTGATAAACCTTTATATGAATAAATAAATAAATTAAGATACTTGCTTTCATTTCTAAAATTTTTTCCCAATCCGGTGTAATAAAGAACAATATTCCCATGCCAGCGCCGGGTAAAGTGACGGCCCTGGAAACAAACGTAACGAATACATGAATGTGCATTACAACTCCACGCAGTAAGTACTCGTAGCTGATATAACACTGCCTGCCTGCTTTGCTTCAAAAATACTGCGACTGCTACGATAGTTGCTACGCGTGTACTACGGCTGCTGCTACGCGAAGTCGCGAATACTAGGACTGCTGCTACGTGTGTACTGCGCCTGCTCCTACGCGACTACGAAGTGCTGCTACGCGAATTCTACGAGCTGCTACGCAAATACTACGACAGCTGACAGCTGCTGCTATGCAATATGAAATGATCTGCTACGCGAATTTTACTAACAGTTGCTACGCGAATACTACGATAGCTGACTACTTCGGCTTCTACACATCTATACATAGGTAAAAATAAATAAAACTGAAGTGTCTGTTTGTAACGTCAAAATAACAGCTTTTTACTAAATGCATTGGAAAGTCGGTACTTTATATATATATTTTTTAAATATAGCTATGCTGTTTGTCTGTTTATTCCGGCTAATCTCCGAAACGGCTGGACTGATTTTGACGGGACGTTCACTGGCAGATAGTTGATGTTATATGGAGTAACTTATAGGCTAACTTCCTTTTATTTATTATTAGAATAGAAAAATAATTAGGGGCCCACGCGGTCGAGGGTCGGGCAGTAGCTAGTTATATACTATAAACTGCTACGAAAATTGTATAAAGGTCGCTACGCGAAGCCTACGAAAGCTACCACGTGAGAACTGCGACGGCTGCTTTAAATTATATTATGGGTGATATTTTGACATCTATCACCCGGAATTTAGTTGAAAGACTTTACGGTAGCTACTTCAATAAAAGTACGCAGGTATGAAAAAATAGTAGCCTAGTAGTAGAGAAGACCTTACGATAGTGGCGACAACGAGAGTCTTTTAGGTACGTACTTCAGTAAAAGAGTTTCTAGTCTACGATTATTACGTAGCTGCTACGGCTACGGCAGCTACGATTATTACGGATCGGCTGCGGCTACGGCAGCTACGATTATTACGTAGCTGCTACGTTAACACAAAGATGGACTGTACTAGGAAAGCTAGGACTTTTTATTTCTTCTGTATTTACTTACCTGATTAGCAATATGAACATAACGACATATGGGAACAAAGCGAGGAAATACGCTGCTTTCCCGGAACTTTTGACACCTCGAGCGACAATCAAGAAGATAATTAACCAGGATATGAACAAACTTAGTGTAAGGTCCCACAATGGCAAACCTGCAAAGAAACCACCAATGAGCTGTATTAGAACTAGGTTAATAATTTTGCGAATAAACGTTCATAACGATTATTTGTTCAGTGAACCTGAACGCCTCGTCACGCCAAGAGCACAATCGGGTTTCGCCGAACGCGAAACCACGATCGCTTATATTACGGCAGCGCCTAATACTACTCTGAAGCTATATAAGCACAGAATTTCTTATTCTTACTAGATTTAGAGACCATACCTACCTACCTACATGACCCTATTTATTTTGTACCTACAGCTCTATTAGTTTGCTTACCAATTCCGTCATGGATCCCATCTGACTGCCGAAGTATGGTTCGCCTGTTAACAAAAAACTTCTATAAATTCGTAATTAAAAGCTCAATCTACATACAATATACTCCATGGCCACGAGCTAAATGCTCTTTAAACGACGCGCGGCTTGCGACAGCGACTGCGGAGAGATCAAATGAAAGAGGTAGTTTTATTTTATTTATTTAGGAAAATAAACGGTTACACATTAAGGCTCGTGCAAACAGACGCGAAATCGCGGGCGCGACAGGCAGCGGTACCTTTGTCGATAAAGGTACCGCTGCCTGTCGCGCCCGCGATTTCGCGTCTGTTTGCACGAGCCTTTACAGTATTACACAAAATTTGAGCTCAGAGCCACTGTTTTTAACACAATGTAAGACAAAGCATGAGGGATATGTATAAATTGTAGAGTTGTCACTACAATTTACATTTGTAAGGTTTTTCCGTTACAATTGTGTGGATTAGAGGTTTGTGGTACACGGACTTGTAAAATTTTCATTGTAACTTCTAATTGTAAAGTTTTGTGATATATATAGGTTCCAGACCTAGACCTACCTAATTAATAAATTATCATATCTTATCTGCGAATTATCAATGTACCTATATCAGCGTAAGTACCTGCGCAGCGTAAACGTTGTAGTGACAATGACATTATTTTATCTGGTACTTGTTATTAATTAGATTACAAAATGTTAAATACCTACATTATAGTAGATTATTCACTAGAGGGATAAAGGTGTCTTAGGTCACGAGCACTATATTGAATCCCGAACGTAACGAAAGATTCTAGGCCTGAGCGCAGCGAGGGAGATCTGAGTAAACTCCTGAGCGAAGTGAAAGAGTTAAGACTAGAATCCTGATTTCAGTGCATGAGTGCAGTTCAGTACGCGTGATTTACTTATACGATATTTTGCAACCCCTTAATATCTTTACGTTATCCCCAAAAATCTGACATAATATGAGTGTTGCTGAAGTAGATGCATAAGTGCAGAGGCCTAATATCATTCCCTTTCCGACAAAGACAGGGTTAAATTAAATTGGCTAGCTAAACTCCGCAGACGCGATGGGTATATATCTATAGGATGTATAAGCGCCTATCAATACAATCGTGAAATGTCTGGTATTTGGACTGCGTTTCGTTTATAATTATAATGATTACCTATCGGCTTACTAATTAAGTCGACGCGGCGTCACGTATTAAATTAATACTACTACTAATAAAGGTCAATATATGTAAATAAATAAATATGTGAACTCACGTGAAATATAATTCTGCACTGCTCACTGGCTCTCCAGTTAATTCACTCAAATTAGCAGTCTGTCCAGATGGAACACAGTTTTCCCATTCTGGTTGGCAGAGCGCCCAAGGTAGTGTGCTTTGAAAACTCATGATTAAATAATACAAACATAGTCCCACGATTGACATATAATAAGAGACCACATAGAGAGCACTAAGAGCTTGAGCGTAGCCCGTTCCTGAAAATAAAATATAACTAGTCAGACAAGGCATTATAAGTAGATATTTTAAATCAAATCTGTAGACTAGAACTGATGAATCTACCTTTCATTGCTGGTGATAAAGCCCACACTTTCACACAATTACTACTACTGAACTGCCCAAGTGAGGTTTCGAGGTAGTACATAGGTTTTCCTATAAGTATAAGTACGATGATGTAAGGGATCAGGAATGCGCCGCCTCCGTTTTGGTAGGCAATGAAAGGGAACCGCCAAACGTTGCCCAGACCCACGGACGTGGCGATGCATGACATCAGGAATTGGTACTGATTGTCCCACTGAGGTCTTTCATTTTCCGGTTTTGGCTCATCCTGGAATAAGAATAATGTTGTTATAATAAGTAACATTGACATTAATCCCAATCTATTGAGACAAACACCAACATGTTTTTCTTTAAGATTGCAGGTATGGAAAGAAGGGTTATTTGATATGATCCTTGTTTTTTAACCGACTTCTTCAAAAAGGAGGAGGTTCTTAATTCGTCTGCATGTTTTTATTTTTTATTTTATTATTTTTGTTTTTTTTTGTATGTTTGTTACGCCATTACTCCGCTAATTATGAATCGATTTTGATGATTCTTTTTTTGTTTGGTAGGTCATGCTTCCGAGGTGGTCCCATATAAATTTTATTAACATTGCTTGCGTAATTTTTGAGTTAGCTTCAATATTACGTATTTTTCCCGCTTAGTTTATCTAGACGATATCCTGTTTGACTCCTTCACTGTTATTTACATAGCAGGTAGTGGTATTCGGATTTGTGTGGGGTAGGTACCACAACTAAAAAGTCAAAAATAAAAACTTTTTCAAAAAAAACACAAAAAAAGTGAAAAATAACTTTAATTTCGGAAGTCGGTGGCAAAAACGGAAATTGAAAAGCAAAGACACCGACTTCCGAAATTAAAGTTATTTTTCACTTTTTTAGTGTTTTTTTTGGAAGTCGGTTGTTTTTTTTTTTTGTAAAAAGTTTTTTTTGCTTTATGCTTTTATGTACCGTTTTTTTTTGGCTTTTGCTATGAACGATCAGATTGGTCGCTTACGACACGACTGGAAAGGTAAAAAATGGTCCTTCAGTTCTACGCAGGAGAGCCCTAAAACTCATACGTCCTTGTCTTGTAAAAATCCTTTACCAAAGTACCTATTACTAAATAAAAACTTTGATTTATTTTTCTTTATAAAAATGTAGATGTATTGTATTTGTATTGTATTGAAGGTCTGCCTAACCCTTTGGAGAATACAGGCGTGATTTTATGTTATAATATAGACTTTGAGTAAGGCCTTAATTTTTATCCAGTCATGCTATGATTATGGTAAAAAAAATTGAATGAGATGATATAGAAACTCTTTTGAAGGCCATTTTGCAAATCGCGACAATCTAAGAAGTCCGTTTCGACAGCTATAAAAGTTATTTGCGAAGAGATGAAAAAAAAAATAGGTATCTTATAAACTGATTCTCGAGACATATCGATTGAACATACTTAGAGAGTTTATAATCGACGACTTATCAACATTGCTTAAAACTGATTCTCAAGGCTTAACGTTTTATTACATGTACGAGAACGAAACGTCAAAACGGACTTCTTAGATTGTCGCGAGTTTAAGAACCTAACGTAGAGCATTGGGATGAATCAAGTTTGAAAATACGGGAAAGTAGGTAGGTCCTTTATCTGTAAGCGGTTTAGTTGATATATCCTTTAGGAAATTACAGTAATTTAGGTTTTTATAACACACTATCGTATACAGCTTGTGTTGTAAATAACAGCTGTGTTTTATGTAGATAAATGTTTAATATTTCCAAATTGTCTGATTCATAAATTAATTTATATTGCATACCTAAAGAGTACCTATCAATTAGTAGGTACAAGAAAATAGTTTTATTATCTAATCTCTTACATTGTTGTCCTGAATAAAAAATTGGCATTGATACATTCAGCCTTGGATATTAAACAATGATCCGGGAAATGACTTGGTTCAAGGAAAGAAAGTTCCATGATAAGTTTGGGAATTCTTGAACCTACATAATAAAATATTACCGTCATGCGGATTGAGATGAAAACCATCCGTACCAACCAACGAGGGATATTGTTTAATCATTAAAAACAATTCCTATTCATATAAAAGGCGTCTGATAATGGGACTAACAGTCGTTTAATTAAGGTAAATTAGGAAAATATAATTTGAAGCTAAAATTGCTAGAGAACGAAAACTGACGTTATACAAACACTAGGAAAATCTTCTTACTTACGTTGAATTGAATACTTTGGGTTTTTTTTGACAGATGATCGCAATTGTTCTACACATATTGTTGACCTATCAGTATTTGTTTTCTCCGAGTAGTTTGTACCTGACTAGACCAACTGTTAACGTAGTAGAGGAATTGATAAGTAACGATCATTATAAACAACTAAAATGTTGTTTACAAACTATTTAAACTAGTATGCCTAGGTAAGTATGTTTAATTATATATTTGTAAATGTGTAAAATGTAAAATAAATAAAAAAACAAAACAAGTTAACAATAGCGGGACCACCTTATTTATCTAATAATTGCAGGACATCATTTAAGTTTCGAATTAAAAAACAACAAGATGATCAATTTAGAAGAGTGAACTCAACCTATGTAGGCTACCTGTAACATTTCACTGCTTCCTTTGGCCGTTTTTCCCGTTGAAAGTTATGCTGAAGAATAATTGTTTAATGCCATAAATACCTAGCTTTTCCTTTTCGTTTCATGCATGTACATATAATTTGTTTATTATTGTGTATACCTAGCAGTTGTACCATAGGTACACCTCTGCCTAACCCTTTAGGCAATAGAATACTGGCGTGATGTTATGTTATGTAAATATAAAGTTTAGGATAAGTTCACATGATCAGTGTTTCTAGTTTACATATGTAAATGATAATGATAAGATGATAAGTTTTATCTAAAAGTTGTAGGTAGAGGAAAGTACCTATATAAGTACCTAAGTATGATAATGTATTAACAAAACATCCGTTCTAAATACCATTCCAAGTAGGTAATCCATTATTTATCAATATTGTGAAATAAGGGAGGTGTGATTAATACAACAGTAGTTAGTTGTATGCTATGTTTGTGGTAATTACAATAAGACAACAATCTCTTGTCCACTAATATCACATTGACTTATTTAACACGTGTCTATTTTAAAATAAAATAAAAATAACAAAACAAGAGCTGGCAGCTCATTTATAAATAGTTAAAAGGTACGTTATCTTTTATCAACTTCTAAGCCAGCCTGTTGAATTTTACAACGTATCGAGAGGGGAAGAGCCACATTATAACAAGTATATCCTGTACCTTCTGTCTTACATTAAACTACTTACTATGGGTTTTTCAGGCGTTTTCGAAGACAGACCCATTTTCTTGGGGCTGAACCCTGACGATCGTTTCTTTGGGAAGGATTCGTCTTCATTTTCAGGTGAAGCATTGAAAGCTGGATTCTCACGACTTCCATTTTCAATCACGTTTACGTCGTTTGATTCCTACGCAAAAATAGAACGAAGTTAATTTAATTAATTTAAAATTATTAAGAAGTAGTTTAATGTTTTTTTTTAAAGTCTTTGTTTAAAATTATTTACCATTTCACAATATTTGTGATTTACTTAAAAATAAACGTTCACCACAACATACGTGGTCGAAGTGACCGTTTGTTTAATTCTTATTCCTAATAAAATATGCATACGATAGAGATTAATTTACTGTGATACGGTATCTTAGTATCTATCAGTAGATTATATATCTAAATCTTTTAATGGTTTTATTAGTGGGGTTTTATGACGTCCAAATGTTAAAAAAAGTTTATTTTCTAGAAATGATCATTTATAGGAATGGTACCTACCTATTATCTGAAAAAATGCAAGTTTCCCACGAAGGTATGGAAGATCTTTTCAGTTCCTCCTATTTAAAAAAATATTGTAGTGTGATGTCATGCTTAGGTATGATATGTTAGTGCTTAGCTTAACATTTAAATGTTTTACTACGCCTTAGTCTACCTTACCTTCACCATAATCACCAAGAGAATTTAGACATGAGTAGGTACTTACTTACCTAAATATTCACATCGTCATCGATCATATCAATCAAGCGATTCTGAAGTAGGTATAATTAGGTAGTCATTAATGCGAGCATAATGGATTACGTTTACCTATAGCTTATCAAGTTCAAGCCGATGCGATGTGATTAAAATCATAATTCACCGACACGTGCTTATGCATATCTTCGTGCTTATTCTTTACTTCCTGCGAAAACTGACCTGTTGGGGTTTCCTATCCTAACTTTCAACACATCAACCCGGAGGATCGAGGATCTACTAATAAGTATCAATAAATTGTCGCTCAGTTGACATATCGAGTCACTATCTGATTGCCGAGGTCTTGTTAATTTAATGTCTTTCCTGAGATCACTGCTGCTGCTGATTCTGCTAAATGGCAGGTGAGTCTTAAGGTTTGTGGTATAAATCTCTTGTTCTCGTTGAGGTATCTAAGGTTGTATATCGCATTGTGGACAGGATATTAATTCAGATTTGTGTTGTGGCAATCGTGTCATTTGGTTTTAATAGGTTTTTACTTTTATTATTTTCGTTTGCAGAAACAACTTAACTCTAAATAATATCCTATACTTACTTTATTAACTTTTTCCAAATCTCTCTTTGAACATTTTAACTACTTACTATTTTAACTTGTTAGCTATTAGCTAAGTTTTTAACGTTATTGTGCATGCTGTGGTCTCCTATAAGTGAAGGAGTACACCCTTAATAAGTACATTGCCCCTCTGTTGTAACCCTTTACTTATGTGTCATGTATGGTGTAGGTTTTTTTGTTGATCTTCATTTATAAATAAATGGAAGCATACTCATGATATATTCATCTTGATTGATCTAGGCAGATGTTGATCTCAGTAACTGTATCTGTAAACTTTGTTAATCAGAACGAAGTTTCCATAAAATGTGTGTAATCGTATTTGCTTGCTTTGTAGTACCTTCTTAGGTCAAGCAGTTGTTGTCTAGCATAAGCAAAGCATAATCACTATCAGCATAATGTTTCGCTGGAACGCGGAGGAGGAGGTTGTTGCGCAGGTGCTCGGCAAAATATTGAGACAGATCCTTGATGTAGGTTGTGGCAGGCTCCCATTGTGCAGTGGGTTTTTAAAATATAAAAAATGCGTAAAGTTACAAATAACTTTTTTATAAAAATGTATTTTACGATAGTATAAAAGTGTAGGTACAACATTTACATATTTGAAATTAACTTAATAAATAGGATACCCTGACTTATTATAATACAACATCGTTATAATTTATTATACTATTTAAATAACATCATTTTGGCATTTAGTACACAATTTAAGTTTTGACAGTCCACAACAAGTCTTCACTTAGGCACCAGCATTAAGGTACGTAGTAGTTATTTTTACCCTATATCTATTGTAAATTCTAGAGTTAAAGCTAATTACTAGTGGTTTATAGTCGTCTCCGGTACCCGCCGGTGAGTATGTACCCGAGGTGTTGTGCCCACGTCGGGTTGAGCCTCGCTCGCTCCTCCTTGGCCTGTGCCGTGAACTGCTCCCAGTCGGCGCGGTCGGCCGGCGCGCGCGGTCCCCAGGACGACTTCGGACGGAACGAACGCTTCACCGTCTGAGAAAGGCATATCAAGTTCAGTTGCGACAATTTTGTAATAAACGACTTTTTAGAACGTTTATTGGACTTTTACAAGACATACATTCAAAGTAGAAGACGCAACTTTATATTACGTAAGAGATCATAATTAAGTTCCCATTTTAAGTCTTAAATGTGAAACTGAAAAATACTTTCATATTTCAAATTATCTACATATTAAAACTAACATATTAAATCTCATAATCTTACCTCCACGAAGTTTCCGGATCTATTTTTGTACATCGTTAGCGCAATGGAAATCGGTACGAACATAATACCAATGATCAGCAGCATGTATCCCGATACTGAAATAAATAATATCGTGATAGGTAAGTCTTTCAATATTATACACAGTAGGTACCTACATACCTACATATTATTCATCTGATCATACCCGAAAGCTTTAAGAAACTATAGTGTTGTAAGTATTAATCCACAATTTTACAATTGAATGGAAATCGATTAAATTAATTCAACGCTAAGTAATTACTTAATCAAAAATTCAATGAAAATTTACAAATTCTTATATAATCATTGTATCATAAATGGTAAACCCTTTATTAATTATCCACTAACCATATCCTGCTGTCGGGTAGTGATAGTCTTCGCCGAACGTCAGAGCTTCGAAAGAAATGAAAGCGTAGATGAACACGGTAGTCATCATAGCAGGCATAATAATACTCCAGCAAATTCTCCAATAGAAGCCAGTCTTGATGCCCAACATGAATTCGATGTCCACGCATAATTTCTCCATACCTGTAGAGTAGGAAAAATATTTTAGAATAGTTTACAAGCATAGAGATATATTATATCTCTATGTTTACAAGGTTGTTAGCAAAACTATTAGTGATGATGTCGATCCAAACTTATAATCCGCAGCAAATCGACCGCAATTCAAAGGGCTCACCATAAATCCAGATAATTCCCACAATTTCGGCGATAGCACAGAAGAGAATCAAGAATGTTCCACCGAAGTGATCTACCAACTCTAGGACATATTGACCACCCTGTAAAATAAATGTTTTGAATCAGTTAAATAGAAAGTAAGCACCAACCGATTTGTTTTAATTCTTTACGTCTCTGAGAGCAGTGGTGGCTAGTGTTGCCAGGTCCGATTTGTTTTAAATCGGGGCAGAAGGTAAATCAAATCGGGATTTATGGTTGTAGATCGGGACACAAAAAAATACACTTAATGTCTTTGAAAACATTGTGCCATATTTGGAGCGGCGCCGGCGTCATATCTTTATTTTGCACAGCTGCCTTCACTACTTCTTTGATTTTACATTCTTCTTCATAGAGGTGATCCATGTCGAAGAACGTTTCAATTTTTAGATTTTCAATCACGTTAACCATTGATGCGTAAGTGAATGATCCATCCTGGACATGATATTCATTTATCGGGATTAGTGTACCGATCAGATGCAAATCGGGACGCGTCCCCAGACCCCTGAAAATCGGGACGTCCCGCACAAATCGGGACACCTGGCAACGCTAGTGGTGGCCCAGTAGTAACGGCCACGACTTACGAGTTGTAGGTCGTAGGTTCGAACCCTGACAGGCGCTTTACTTTGTGTAAATTATTTCATCGCCACTGCTCTCAAAAACGGTGAAGGAAAACATCGTGAGGAAACCGGCATGTCCTAGAACCAAAAAATCGAAGACATGTGACATCTACCAACACGCACTGGGCCCGCGGGCGCGTGGTAGTTTACAGCCCGCTCCCTCTCACAGAGAGGAGGCCTGTGTCCCAGCAGTGGGAACATTATAGTCTGATTATGCTTTAAGTCTAATTTAGGTGTGAAGCTTTTTTATTTTTTTTATTGAATAATCATTTAGCCGGTGCTATAATTTCCAAAGACTGCTTTATCAAACAAATACTTAGTAGTTTTATTTTTACTAAGGGGATAAAGCGGTGTCTTATGCAACGGGCGATATATATAATCCCGAAAGCAACGAAGGATTTTAGGGCCTGCCAAGCGCAACGAGGGTCCGGTCAGGAGTTAAGACTAGAATCCCTCGCTGCACTCAAGATACAAGCTAGCCCAAGACGAATACAGACACCTTTATTCCAGAAGAGAAAACTCTACTTTTCGCACCTATTGCGAGATAATAAAAATCTATTCGATTTTTTTGTTGGTGTTCCAAATTTAAATCACGATAATGACCAGCGGGTAATTAAATTCAATAAAATATTATTTGCTGACTTAGAGCCTAGGGCTTTAATGACTTGCTTTATTTAGGTTACGTTTGCATAATTTGTTTCAAAATCAAAATATTTTATTTCACATAAAACTTTGAAGGGCACTTAGGAAACGTCAGTTAGGTGCACGGTTCCAATTGGTCGTTTCCTATGGAGAAGAGCCGGCAAGAAACTCCACAAGTGTTGTTAATATAATTTGAAATTAACGAGCAGGTGTGAAAAAGCCTTTAGATAACAACTTACTGGTGTAACGTAAACAAGTCCGATGCCGAATCCGACGGTGCAGCAGAAAGCGGACATGAAGATGGTACGGACGCGCGGGAAGGCGTCCATCATAACCGTGTTGATGGTCGACAGCAGTGCCACCGCCGAACCGATACCGAGTACAGTCATCATCAGGAAGAATAGCACTGAGAACAACTGAAAACAATTGTGTTGATAAACTTCTAACATAATAAATTGGTCCACTTACCTACTTGTATATATATATATAAGTATATGCTTTATGTATGTATGTATTTATCGTATATGTAAATGGTACACCACTGACTACCTGCAGTATTATCTCTCCTTCTCGCTTTAATCCATCCAAAGGTTATCTGTAAAAGATCGCTTTTAGCGATAAGACCGCCCATTGTGTCACCCTATGTTAAATTTCTACATTTATATCTGTATTTTTTATGGTGTATATAATAAAGAGTATTCTATTCTATTCTATTCTTAAGAGAATCTATTTCAATTAAACGCAAACGTAATAGCTTCTAGATATACCTGCGGCAAGAAAGTTTTGGAAATGGCATCAGGGTAAGAAATGAAGGCGAGTCCAGTACCACCAGAACCTATGGCGTCTTTGACCTCCGTTTTTAGCTCATACGCCAAGTTCCCGAGGATTCCGAAGATCGTGATACCCGACAGCAGACTTGTGAACGTGTCCAACGTCGTCACAATCATCGCATCCCTGGAACAGAAATGTCTCGTATAATTTTTTAACTTGCTACCCAACAAATCACGGCTGGTTTACATCAAAGCCTGAGTTTTACAAGTTTACATGAGTTTTGCAAATGGAAAAATGAAAATCAAGCTTCTGGAACATTTTCAGAGTCTGTTTTCCTAACTTATTTTAATGAGTTGTCGAACATAAAGAAGTCATCGACATTATGAAGTACGTATTCTATGCTACGGTGTACTATAAAAACTAGGCATATCAACATACTCGAAGTTGCAAGTTCTTTTTCTCGTAGTCATGGTATAAAATATAGTATGCAACTCTTGAATAAAATGGATTTATAACGAGGGCCATGAATCACCGCGTCACTCAGGATTTTAACGATTGAATCACGACCGCAGGGTCTCTATCTATGGTCCTCGCTTTAAATCCGTCCTTTATTCACTCATTGCATAATATACTATTCCTCTCTAGTGTAACGTGACGCGTCCTTGTTTCATTCTCAATTCTTGTCCATTTATCGAATCATCGCCTAAGAAGTTTCACTTCAAATAATTAAATTGAACTGGAATAACAATAGGTACAATAGTTAGTAAAGCCTCTATTACTAGGAGAGAAAATACGTTCTCTCCTACATTCTGGAGGCGGGGCATTCAGTCAGTCAACAATCACTGCTCTTGTAAATAAGGCTTAATTGATAGGTTACTAGAAGACAGAATTTGAGTTAGGGATTTAAGGATGGGCTTCTATAAAATTGAATACAATTACGCACTTAGGTAGTTCGGTGACAAAAATCAAATTGCAACGCAAGTGGTGGTGTGGCGCTTGTGAAGGAGTAGTACCTACATGAAATAATAATTGTTAAATAATAATGACATACCTGTAAACGTTTTGTCTGAAGCCGTTATATGAAGAGAACATAATAATAGCACCGGTGCACACGGAGAGAGAGAAGAACACTTGTGTTACGGCGGCGTACCACACCTGGAACGCAAGACACCTTATATTATTGTAATGTTTTCAATCAGCAGGGTAATTGCGTATGGGCCCCGTCACGTAAAAAGAACGCTGGCCGTTTACCTGCGCACTGACCGATTTATCGATTCCAGCCTATTCCAAAGTACTAAGTAACTAGTAAAGTACCTATTATGATTATACAATAAAACAATTACATTTATATTATAAAACAATAGCCCTAGAACTTTAGGACGCGACAGTACCCGTGCGGAGACACATCCCCTGCACTGTCGCTTAGCGTTTTTTTACGTGACGACAACTATAACACGCATAAAATGACAATTGATCGCAATGGTTTTCATTTTGACAGTTCAGTCACGTTCATTGCGTTATTTGCGTTGTTGAGCAGACGTATTTTTCAAACCTATGAAGCAATGGACTTCCAAAATCCTTCAAAAACCCTCGGATTGTGACTGAAAGTGAGCAATTAGGGTGCAGGAAGGTATTGTTTACGCTAGGAATGTCATATTATTATATTATTAATTACGCCGGATAAAACAATTGTACTTACATCAAGTTCTATAAGTTTTTCCCACTGTGGCGTCAAAAAGAAAAGAATACCATCGCCGGCTCCGGGAAGGATCACGGTTCTGAAATTGTTAATATTAAAATTATTGTTGTTATTATATTTATCGTAGTACTTTATTTATTTACACAGTTTAAATACGCATTTTTTTTATTCATAAAAAGGCATGAAGGCTTTTTATTGTAATTAAAAAAACAAGCTTAGGTACATCTCTGATAGTAATACCTAGTTATTTGTTGCGCACTTTCCCACACTAGTGCGAGAATGCAAAGAACAAAATAGCACGCTTTTTAAATACACTGCATTGTCTAATTTGTCTATAACTTTACGAGCAAGTCTGTTGACAGAATATTTTATTAAAGTAATGTGCGAGAAGGTTTGGGAAAAAAAACTTACGTAATTAGCAAAATAATCATCACAACGTAGGGGAAGAGAGCCAAGAAGTATGCAGCTTTGCCGGAACTTTTGACTCCCTGGGCGACAATGATGAAGATCACCAACCACGCAGCAAAGAGACATAACACCAAGTACCATATAGGGAGACCTATAATACATACAGAATAATTGGTAAGACGAAATCAAATGACCCAAATAATGTTAAAGGCACCCGTAATCCATAAGAGATCGTTGCATCGGATCAACGCTTGCTTGATGGGAGACAATTAATCAAAATTCTTGTTCAATATTAGCAATTTGATTTGACAAAGCAGTTCATAGGTTTTAGTGTGTTGAATGCTTTAACTTTATTAATCGACTAGCGAATGGAACCGGTGTCCTCATAGAAAGCGATCACACGAGCCCACCACCAAAAATCCACCATCAAAAATATTGATTTACAAACTTACCAAGTCCTCCTTCAATACCATCTTTCTGCTGGAGCACTGTCTGGCTGGAAAATAGAAAAATCCTTTATTGTAGCTGTGTTTTCTGTGCCGGGGTGGTGGGAGATTAAAGGGATGTTGATGGCGGTTTAAAAAAAACAAAATTACAATAATGTTTGTTTTGTGACCACTTGGATCTTATAAAATATCGGATATCTGATCTTGGTAGCAAATCATCAATCATGATGAGATGTAAGCTATAGATAGGTAACCACTTGAGGTTACCTATGTCAGACTGTATCCCGTCTATACAATAGACCTTTTTATTCCCAATTAACGTCAAAGCATAATTATGCACTGCACCGGATCTGCATCATCTTACTTCATCGGCTCACCAGTGGTCAACCCAACGTAAGCAAGTAACCCGATCGGTCAGTTTCCGAGCGGTCTCTGTGGTACTCGGTGCGGTGCCACGCTTGTGGCTGGCCGTCGTCTCGCTTACAGCTGGTTGAAGGTGGCGACGACCCTACATGACACCTCGCCTTAAGCTGGGCGTCGACTCATCGTAAGCGGTGCGACACCCCAACGAATGCTCATTTACCAGTTGATCCAAATCGGAGTCAATGCCGTTACGATGTTTATAAGTAGGTATGCGTTGCAGTATGAAGTTTTATAGAAAGAATCCTGAATGGCTCGAGTTAGGCGATGTCGATTCGGTGCTGGGGTGATTATATGTGTACATATTGACCTAAAGGTCATCTTACACATAAGTTTATGCGCCTTAAATTAAAAGTGTTATCGATCCTACTCTCGATTCTAAACAAATTAGTTCCAGGTTTTGATTAATTCAGCTGAATAATGGAGATAAGTAGGTAAATATTGAGAATAGTTTATAATAATTACGTGAAATATAACTCCGCGCTACTGCTGGGAGTTCCTATCGGGTTTGTTGCCGGTTGATTCGGATCCGATGGGACGCAGTTTTCCCACTCATCCAGACAGATCCCCCACGGCAGCGTGGACTGGAAGCTCATGGCCAGGTAGTACATGCAGAGCGCTACGATCGACACGTAGTACGACAGAATGTACCCACATCCTAGGGCTGTGGCGTAGCCGGCGCCTGAAATATAAATATGAGGTTTTTGAAAACCTGGACATAATTTTGTAGGACAGCTAAATTATTTACATGCTAATCAGATACCTCTATTGCGTATTTGAAAGGTTATTGATAAAATGGCACAGGCAAATGAGGCGAGTTGTTTGTGGAATACACAAGGTATTAATGTTCTTTAAATCCAAAACAGTGTAATATAATAACAAAAAATAAAATATGCTGACCTTTCATAGCTGGAGACAGTGACCAGACAGACACTGAGTTCCTGGAACTAAATTGTCCCAAGGCACATTCGAGGTAGTACATAGGTTTTCCGATGAGAAACAGTACAATTATGTAAGGGATGAGAAATGCGCCGCCTCCGTTCTCATAAGCGATGAAGGGGAACCGCCATACGTTGCCGAGACCCACAGACGTGGCGATGCATGACATCAGGAACTCTATTTGATTGTCCCATACTGCACGCTGGGGTTGGTTGTTTTCCGGGTCTACCTGAAAATTTGAATATTTTTTATCATGACTACTGCAAAAAAAAAAAGGATGACGTTATAGTTAAAATAATAAGTACCTTAATATTATTTCAGTAACCTCCCAGCTGGTGATCTTGGGGGCAGTTGGTACTTAATATTTTGTTTTTTACTGGATTTATTTTCAGCCAATTTATAAATAAGTACGGATCGTATTTTTTTTCACTTTTTAATAACAATTTAACGCCCTCGTATAAGCATGTATCGTTTTTGTCTGTATAATTAATCTTGTCAACAAGACTATAAAAATACTACTAAGTAATATTTCTTTGTTATCTTGTTTTTAACTAAACATTTGCTATGACAGTAAATTGTAGGTACCTACAATTTACTGTTTATTATGGTCGCGTGTTTGTTTAAGTTGGAAAACAAGGCTTGGGGCTTCACCCCGTTATTGGTCATCTAAAGAATGCAAAAAAGATTATAAGTAGGTAGGTACTTACTATCTAATCTGCAAAATGTAAATGACAGGAAGGTTGCAATAAACCAATCCTACTCAGCTATACATATTTATTGTCCATGTAGTGTAGTTTATTGCACATGGTAGGTACGTATATTAAGTACCTAAAGTTCCTAATACTTCATCGATTTATTATAATATAAAACATTTTATTTGTGAATATTTTACAATAGGACCAACTCTTGAACCGCAAAGAAAAAATCACCAGTTTAATTTGGTTATTGGATTTTTTAAATAGCAATAGTAAATTACTTTTCGATTTAACTAACTGGGTCCCATAGCAAAAGTCGTAATATTTCACACTTGTTTTGTTAGACGTTATTTGTGATACCATTACTAAGAGCCCGCTGTCCGTCCGTCTATCTGTCTGTCTGTCCGTCTGTCACCAGGCTATATAATTATCATGAACCGTGATATTTAGATAGTTGAAATTTTCAAAGATGATGTATTTCTGTTGGCGCTATAACAACAAATACAAAATATAATAAATATTTAAGGGGCTCCCATACAACAAACGTAATTTATTTGTCGTTTTTATAGATAATGGTACGGAACTCTTCGTGCGCGAGTCCGACTCGCACTTGGTCGGTTTTTTGGTACCATCTTAATTATTAACTACATGTAACTTTATACTGCACCCATAGATGGACAATGCGATACTTACTTTTGTATCACTTATTCCGTTAACTCCATTAAATGGAACTTTCTCGGACAGCGGCTGGAAAGGTGCTTGCTTAGAGTTTGGTGAGCCCAGGTCAGTTGATTCCAGCTTCGCAGGACTTCCTGATCTTGGAGGACTCGAAGGGTCCTCCGATATGTCGAAGGCATTATTGTCTTCACCACTCTGAAAACACATGATAGATACAAGTTAATCAAACATTCCGAAGGAGATAATATCTCTGTTTACGACGATCGAAGTAATTGATAAGCTGCTCATTAAAATTGTTTCGGCTGTTTTATTGTAGTGAGCGACTGAAATATGGCTTAGATTAAACTAGATTAATTTAAACCTGTAGCACCTACATAAGATTGATAGCACCGGTTTTTATTTGTTCGTAGATACCGGTTTTTATTTGTTCGTAGCTTTGCCCACCCATCAGCTTGCGGCAGTGACTGTACCTATGTTTTTTTAAATAAAAGCCAATGGAGAAATGAGATACCAAACCGTCAGCAATGAAATGAAATGAAATGAAATGAAATGAAATTGTTTATTCTGTAAATAGGATATTGGAATCACTTTTACACGTCATATTAAAAAATATTAAAAATAAGCTAGATGAGGTCGGCGTTTCCTATCTGACTACTCTGAGAAGAAAGGCCGAAACAAACTCAGAGGTCACAGTCTCTTTTAAAGTCCAGACATAATCTTGGTCAAGCCATATGAGGACCATGTAAATTCGAGTCTGAAATGGTCTTTTGAGGAAAGAACCACACAGATTTGAGTGGACCTGTCCAGTCAGTGCAAGCATTTGTCAGTAATGGCGGAGCTCAACTCAGAACTTAAGGAGCTCAGCAACTCGACGAACAATACCAAAGAAAGGACATTTGGGTAGGCCGCATAAAATTCTCAAATTGCCAGACCATTGATAAAGTTAACTGAGAACGAAAAAAAAAAATTTAAAAAATTCACGTAGTCCTCACATTCACAATAATAAAATACTTTACAAAGTAATCATGTCATTTTGTATAGAATATTCAATAATGTCAATTTGTAAATAAAACTGGTTGATATACTTTGATGATTTTCCATATTATTCAAAATGTTACAATGCTTAGCAGAGCGAGCAGCTCAATCCCATGCTTTTTTGTCTTCTAAATAATCTGAAATTTTATAGTACCCTTTTCTACAAAGTTTGGTTTTAATGCAGCTTTTAAATCGTTTAATGGGTAAGTTTCGAATGTCAATGGGAAGTTTGTTATAAAAGCGTATACATTGACCCATGAACGAGTTGCCTACTCTGTGGAGACGAGTGCGATGTACATCAAGATTGTGTTTATTCCTGGTATTTAAACTATGAATATCGGACATTTTCTTAAAATTAGATATATTTTTGTGTACATACAATAGGTTTTCAAATATACCGGATGACATTTTTTACCGTCTCGAGAATAATATGGTGTATTGTGTAAGTGGAACAGAAGCCATACCCGAGAATATGTGCTTAGTACCATTGAGATTGTAAAAGTTCAGAATTTCCTTAAAAAATCATGAAAACTATACATCCTACGGCCCGTGCGTAAAAATAATAATAGCCAAAATAAGAGATAGTAAACGGCTTATGCTGCGATCGCGCATCAGTGAAAGTTGTACGTGCGAGCGAGACGCACGCATATTTCTTCCTCTTAGTAGGTATACCTACAATGCGGCCGCTCGCGTGGTAGGTACAGTCGTGTTTAAAATGTTTCCAAATCTAATTCAAAATCAATGCAATAACATTAATATTCCACTTACTAATAAAGTAAGATAAACCTGATCTAGAAGTAAAATGAACATAAAAAGTACCCTAAAAATTACAAACTTATAATACAAATACCAAATTGACTAAATAAGCCTCGGACCAAAAGCATAAGTAGTAAGTAGGTATAACCTTAACACAATAATAATAAAACCTATCCTACAATAATAAAACACAACAAACACAATTAATTAAAAACCCCACCAAGTAATAAGATAATGCAATCCAACCCATCCTTACAAATAAATCGAAAACAGTACCTAACAAGGACACGAACGAACTTTTAAAACTATTCAATCTTCTTTATAATTCGAAACAATACTTGAATAAGCAAGAATACGCGACTGTACTCCAAGCAAAATAAAAAGGACGTGCATACATGCGGGAGCGAGAACATTGACAGAAGGTCGTTCGGTCGCCCCGTTGCTAAGTAACGTCAGCGCGCCTATTTTAGCGTTGCGCATACACACACACGCAAAGAAACTTGACGTGTGCGTGAGAGTTCACCTACGGGTTCATGTACGAGAGCCGAACAGCTGACCGGCACTCGCGGGCGACGCAACCGACCGACGCGCACGGGGCGACGCGCGACGTTAGAGTAGGAGGACACACGGGCCAAGGTGCTGGCGCAGCATTTTGGGTCGAAAAATGGGATGCCCAACACGTTGGGAATCCTGAAAGTCTCGTGCAGAGAACGGAAATTGTAATACCGTGAAGTTTTCTTAGAAATTGTTTTGTTAGAGGCAGAGCGCGGCAAGATCCTTTGATATGTGCCCGAAAAACTGATAACATTTGGTTGGACGGTCAGTGCTGGTCGCCAACTACCAACACACGCAAAGTAGATCTCAACACGTAGGCCCAAAATACTGGCCCAGCACCTTGGCCCAAAATGCAATGCGTACAGCTCAGCGGCCTTTAGGTAGGTACCTTTCAGAGGCAATGATTATCCGTGGCAAGTAGGTACCTAATGTAGGTACCTACTAGGCGTTGGCACAGTACTGGTCTGTTTTGTAAAAATGTAAACAAACATGTTTGGGTAGAATTCTTATACGATTACTCACTGAATGGAATAATAGTAATAGGTACATTTTCTGTAGGCTAGGTAAGTATAATGTACATTTATCTGTAGGAAATCTGACGTAAAGTGAGGTTAAGATTAAGCGAAGATGATTTTAAATTAGGTAGGTACCTACATAATTGGTATTTATTATGAAAGTTATCAAAGCATTCAATTACTATGGTAATGGTTTTGTAAATGGCAGTGTAATTACCCAGCACTGTGCCATCACTAACTAAACCGCCAAAGGTCGAGCTGACCCATTTGTTATGATTATTTTGTGATTTCGATCATTCCTTCATACTTTTGTCGGGCTTAGGACCGTATATTATGATGTAGTTGAAAACAGTTCCATGTTAAATTATACCTTTTGTCATAGTAAATTGATAAAATGTTACTACAAGTTTTTGTCAATCGTATACAGTTCGATTGAAACTTAATGGTGGCTCACTCGGAACATGAGGCGGATCGCTAGGCAGTAACAATTTCATGTGTCAGTGGGGGGTAAGGGGTACTGCGCAGCGAGTAGCTAACTTCCGAGCCGCCATTAAGTTAGAATCGAACTGTATCTACTACAACATGCTAGGCGTATTTAAAAGATCGAAATCAACTTATTTACAAATTACACTGATTGATTACAAAATGACACAAAATTATTATTATTTACAAAAAATGATGTAGATTTGTACCTGTTTAGCCAAAGCGCAGTAATTGTTCAAAATGTCCACCGTTTCTTTCTAAACATAAACTAGCACGTTTTTGCAAATTGTTTGTTAAACTTCGAAGCGTGTCTCTATCACTTTTTAAAACATTAAAAGCGTCTATTATTCGCTGTTTCAAATCACTGACACTTTGAGCTTCTTCGGTATACACTAAACGTTTTAGTTCGGCCCACAAATAAAAGTCAAGGGGTGTTAGGTCTGGTGACCTCGGCGGCCAGTTCACAGGCCCACCGTGACCTATCCACTTATCACCGAATTGGCCATCGAGATATGCGCGCACAGATCGTTCGTAGTGAGCTGGACAACCGTCGTGCTGGAAATACATGTCTCGCAGATAGGGATCAGGAACGTCTTGTAACATGGTGTCGATGACGGAACGTATCATCTGTAGATACGTTATTCCCGTCAATCGACCTTCGATCCAAACTGGACCAATTATGCGATCACCAATTATCGCAGCCCAAACGTTTACACTGAAACGAACTTGATGTGCATGTTCTTTAAACATGCTTGGAATTTGAGGAACAGGGATACCGTTCCTTCGCAGCGACTGAAGAAGTTCTTCTTCTGCGTACATTTGCCTCGCACTGGCTATGTTTTCCCCAGACAGGATATAAAATCGCACCATTGCGAGGTACTCTACATTTGAATATTCGTACATGTTTAGTATATCACCGGGCGGACGATGCATACGCGGAAACAAACAGCGCGACATCACACCGCCGTGACTAATCGCAGGTGACTGAAGCGCGGGCGGGACGCGGGCGGGCGGGGATGCGCGAGCGAGCGGCGCGGTGGCGCGGCGGCGGCTCGTGCGCCTCCTGATATCAAAGAAGCCGACGGCAAGTGCGGCGACTACCTATCGGCCGCAAAGGAACGGGTCTATGAATTCATTGATAAATTCCGCGCGTTTAGTAGGGTGCGTATGATTTGGATTTCTATATTTTTTCATCGATTTATTCTTTTTTTTTTAAATTACTGTTTTTATTGTTTTAGTATGAAAAGTTTACTTCAAATGGGTAATATTCACTGATAGATCAATTTCTTTGAAGGTTGAAAAAAACAAAAAAAAAAAAAGTTGACTACGCCAAAGGCCAAAGGAGAGGTAGGGCAACACTGCTCGAGTGACATGTCAAAATTTTGTTCCGTATTTTAAAAATTAGTTTTAATTATTTTCAAGTGTAATTTAGGTGAAATAATATTACTAAATGTGAAATAACTGCATAAATACTAAGGATTATTGTTTTCCTTAAAATATTCATATTAAAACACAGTGTTTGGTTGCCCACCGCTACCGGTAACCTAACTCGAACAGCTGATGTTCGACCTGCGGATCTAAACGGGGAGTATTGTTATTTATATTGTTTAATTATCACACAGTCGTATCTTAGACTCTGTAACACGCCTTCATTGATCCCTAGAATAACCATTCTTGATTGATTTGGCATTCTGCAGTGGGTCCAAGTCGCTTTGTTTACCTTAGTTAATTAAGATAACGAAACTTTAGTGAATTTTTCATAATAATTTTAATAGATTATTAGAATTACACAACAACAAGAACGTTGTTTAACGTTTTTTTTGCATTATCGTAATGTAAAACTATTTTTTTTTTTTTAAATTTTAATCTAGACATCCTACCCACATTAAGAAAAGTAAAATCATAAGAAAGAATCAGTGAAACTTTGTGATCTGATCTAATCTGGTTGCTTTAAATTAGATTAAACAGCCTACCTCATTTCTCTATAAAGCAACACTAACTTCTCCCATTTTTTCCTGTCATTTCTAGCATTCTTTCCTTTGTTTGTCTGTCTAAGTAGTTCTCACCGTTCCTTTAATTCTATTTTCAGTACTAATTCCTGAAACCATGCCTGTGATGACCCGTAAGGCTGCTGCTCAGGAGTTGGAGCTTAAATTGAGAACGGCCGTTCATGATCTGGCGGCTTCAAACAGTAAATGTCAACAGCTGTTACAGGAGATAGATGAAAGTGAGAAGGAAGTCGAGAACGTCGTTTTCAAAAACACAGGCTTAAAACAGGAGCTAGTGATCCTACATCAGCAATATCTAGATGTTGTTGATGAACGGGACAAACTGCGGGTGGTCACAGATGGTTTCAACAACTGCAGTAACATATATGAGGAGGCTTTATGTAAGGTTAGGGACCTAGAGGAAGAATTAGGTCATGCAAATACACAAATTTATAAGTTACAGAAACAAAAAGAATGTACTCAGGCTAGGGAAACGAATAATTTGTATAGTGAATTATTAAACACTAATTGCAACCAGCACTCATTATTAACAATAGACCTCACTGAAGATTCTTTAATGAAACATAATAATAGTAGTTATAAATTAAGTCAAAATAAAATTAAAAAATATGCAAAGCTAAATAGAATCATAAATAAATGCAATAAATATAGGAAACAACAAAAACACAGTTCCAATAATATTAAGTTAAGGAAAGAACGTGGTTTTCTTATAAATAAATTAAATAACTACCAAATAAAATTGGAAGACAGTAAGAACATTTATGAGTTTGACACTCAACACTTACAGTCTGAAATTCAGGTACTAGAAGCTTCACTTCATTCACTCTATACTAAGTATGTGAGGTCTGAAAAACAAATTCAGGAGCACATCCTTGCAGCTAATGAGTTAGTGGACATGTGCAACTCTAATGCAGACAAAGTGGACCCGCTGACTATCAGCACCCCTGAAATTTCACTGCATAGTGAGTCGAATCTTGGCACTCACCAACCGGAGGCAACAGAGGACCCATACCAGTCAGGAAGTGCTCAGATCTCGATTCCCGGTGGGGTTACACCAGGTGCTGAACAAGGTCCATTGCAAGTATTTCAGACAGAAGCTAGTTCTCTCACTTGTAGTAGTAAAGTTTGTTGCTGCTCCATTATGTTTTCTGATAGTTTTGGAAAAGGGTTAGGAAAATTACTTAGTAACAACCTGAGTCATTCTTCTCAAAACTATTGCATGCCTCAGACTTCCTATAATCAAATAATGTCTACAATAACTAGGAATGAATATGACCCTAATGCCATTATAACTGTTCTTATAGGTAATAGTTTAAATGTTAAAAAAGATGATATCACTGACAGTGTCACCGAGCTACTGAAGTTAAATTGTAAGAAAATAATATTGTGTGCTTTTCCATACTTTGAGCACTTGTCAAATAGGCAAAATAACTTCATTCATATGTTAAATAATTACATGCATTTTTTAGTTAGTCACCATAGTGACAAGTTTATATTTTTTGACACCAACATTTTTGTTGATAAGCTTAGGTCGACTAGGGATACTGTGTATCTGCCCATTAGTTTTAGACGTCAAATAGCTAGGCTATTAGCTTTTAATATTAACCCAGACATAATTAGTATGTCGAAGTCATGTTTAATTAGCACCACAATTAGTAATAGTACTAATGATAAGGTGTTTCAAATTAGTAATTTAAACTAGTTTGTAAGACAACAGAAGGTACCAATAGCAGTATAGTTGCACTTAATAACAAAAAGGTATTTTCTAGCACTAACAAAGGTAACTGCACAAAAGGGGCTAAGCAGAAATCCTTGAAATTATTTCATCAAAATATTCAAGGTTTTTCTTCCAAACAATTGGAAATTGAATTGTTTTTAGAAAAAACAATGTTTGACATTATTTGTTTAACTGAGCATTGGTTAAAAGACTATGAAATGTTAATTAATTATGAAAATTATAGTGTGGCCAGTTGTTTTAACCGAAAATCAATGCTGCGTGGTGGTTCGCTAATCTTAATTAAAAGTTGTATTAAATCAAAAACCCGTAACGACATAGTTGAACTATCGGTCGAACATAGCATTGAGCTGTCTTGTGTTGAGCTAGATAAGCATGTTATAGTGTGCGTTTACAGACCCCCAAATTATCAAAACTACTCTTTATTTGAGTCAGTAATGGAAGATGTTTTGTCAAAACTTGCAACTGGGAATAAATCGGTAATTATCTGCGGGGACTTTAATATTAACATTTTAGAAAATAATTCTAATACCAGTAGATTATTAAATTTGTTTAAATCCTTCAACTTGTCAAATGTGTTTGTAGAGCCAACCCGAATAACTACGACTACTGCTACATGTATTGATAATGTGTTTTGTTCCTGCGACTATTTAGATAAAGCCATCGTTAATTATCTCCC
This sequence comes from Lithophane ornitopus, assembly GCA_948473465.1. Taxonomy (NCBI): domain Eukaryota; kingdom Metazoa; phylum Arthropoda; class Insecta; order Lepidoptera; family Noctuidae; genus Lithophane; species Lithophane ornitopus. The sequence goes on along the minus strand of OX419622.1, from coordinate 9,054,223 downwards.
TTCTGATCACAGTGGGCAAACAGTAACTTTTGAATCCAACTTACCCATAAAAAAAGTGCAGATACAATTCAGACCAGTTACCGCTGTTAATTTAAATAAATTTAATAGCACTTTAGTTTGTAAATTAAGTAATCAGGACCTTTCAATAAACAATGTCAATATTCTGTATAAAGAATTCTTTTCGGTAGTCCAAACCGAGTTCAATAATACTTTTAAGAAAAGCACTAAAACTATCAGCCCTAAGTTTTTATTTAGTGATTGGGCAACTAAAGGACTCAGGAAAAGTAGGGAAAGACTTTTCGAACTGTATGGCCTTAAGCCTTATATTAACACGGGAAGTTTTAATAAGTATGTTGCTACTTATTCTAGAACTTTTAAGAGCACTTGTAAGGCAGCTAAAGCCTTATACATTAGCAACAAAGTTAAATCAGCGGACAATAAAATACAGACGGTTTGGAAAATTATCAATAATGAAACGAATAGGAGCAAAAAGCATAATTCCGATTACACACTGGAGACGTCAAGTGGTGGTCTCATTTGCGATAGCAAAGAAGTGGCTCAAGAATTTGTACATTTCTTTTCCAGTATCCCACTTAAAACTACTGAAACCTTAAACTCCTCGCCATCGCTCTCTTTTGATTTAGTAAGGGCGAACGTTCCAGCCTGCCTGATTGATTTTAACTTTAAGCATATTAACCCCGTTACAGTAATAAAAGCTTTTAAGCAAATCAAGATCAAATTGACCGAGGATCTTTGGGGAATGTCCATTAAAGTCTGTACCTCCATAATTGAGACCATAGCGCCTTACTTAGCCTTAATATTTAATTTGTGTGTGGATCAAGGAGTCTTCCCGGATTTAATGAAATACAGTAAGGTAATACCACTTTTCAAATCCGGGGACAGTAAAGACTCCAATAATTATAGGCCCGTATCCGTGCTGCCGGTTTTCAGCAAGGTGTTTGAAAAGGTAATGCTGAATCAAATGCTCAATCATTTTAACACAAATAAAATCCTTCACGACCAACAGTACGGTTTCACCAAAGGACGTTGTACGACTGACGCCGGTGTAACCTTATTAAGACACATTTTTAACGCGTGGGAAGAAGCCCAAGACGCCATAGGAATCTTTTGTGACCTCTCCAAGGCATTTGATTGCGTCGATCACGAAACCTTACTCTTGAAACTTGAGCATTACGGTCTAGGTAAACTTGCGCTCAGTTTAGTAAAATCTTATTTAAATGATAGACAACAGCAAGTTCAAATAAACGGTATCAACTCACTAGGTTTAAAAGTAAAAATGGGTGTTCCACAAGGCTCGATTTTGGGTCCTTTCCTCTTTTTGGTGTACATTAATGATCTACTCCATTTATTAAAAAATCAGCCACACATGGTGTTATTTGCTGACGATACTTCCTTAATTTTTAAGGTAGATAGACGTGCTACAAATTTTGACGAAGTAAATAACGCCCTACTGCAGGTCCAAAATTGGTTCACTGCTAATAATTTAGTATTAAATGGAAAAAAGACTAAGTGCATAAAATTTTCTTTACCAAATGTCAAAAGTAGGGATTGTGAGATTATATTGAATCAAGAGAAACTAGAATTCGTCGATAAAACTGTTTTCCTGGGGATCACGCTCGACTCAAGGCTACAATGGGGTCCTCATTTAACATCTCTTGCAGGACGGCTGAGTTCAGCAGCATATGCTGTCAGAAAAATCCGTCAATTTACTGATGTAGATACCGCGAGGCTAGTCTATTTTAGTTACTTTCATAGCATAATGTCTTACGGTATTTTACTATGGGGACGGGCTGCAGACATCGAGTCTATCTTTATTCTGCAGAAAAGAGCGATCAGAGCCATTTATAATCTACGCAGGCGCGATTCTTTAAGGGAACTGTTTAAGGATATTAACATCATGACGGTACCTTGTCAATATATATATGAAAACATCTTGCACGTAAGAAAAAATTTACATCTTTTTAGTAAAAGAGGCGATAGACATAATTATAGTACTAGAAATAGGGACTTATTAGTTCAACCAGGTTTCAGACTGGCTAAAGTAGACTCATCTTTCATGGGGTACTGTTTAAAATGTTACAATAAAATCCCTCCCCACATACTTCAACTGAATGAGACGAAATTCAAAACTTGTATAAAACGCACACTATGTAGGCAGGCATATTATAAGTTGGAGGATTACATCTCTGATAAAAATGCTTGGCTTAATGCTGGTCCTGCTCCACAACCACAACTAACTAATTAACATTCGAAAATGCTGTTGGAGCTGCTGAAGATTGTAAGACTATCTTTGCATTGTATAAACTCAATCTCTCCTTTGTATTATATAATTGCACAGGTGTGAGTACTATGTACTATAGAGCTACCATTTACCGGGTATTTTGTCTTTCATTGACTTGAATGTGCCCTGGCGGCTGGGAATGTCATGCTCACTCAAATGTCTCGCTGGTGGTGGCGTATGTGTTGGATCATTTAGCTCCCTTCAAAATGGTTGAGCTGAATGGTGCTGATCCATGCGTCATGTTCGTGAACGGGCGCCGTCAGTTGTGACTGGTCATTTCTTAGCTGCCATGGCTTATTTTAATTTTTGAATTGTGCTTATTTTGTAATTGCGGACGCTTTTAACGTGCTTTCTACATTGTTCTCACATGTATAATTTCAACATGAATAATGTAACCATTATATTGTAACAATATTTTGATTTAAAAGAGTGTCCATGGAGTTTCTTGCCCGTTCTTCTCCATAGGTACCTACTACGCTTTGGAATGGGCAACTAGCTTCATATTTCTGACTGACTGACTCCTTGACAATTCAAAAGTGCCTGTAAATGGTTTAATTGAAATAAATGCTTTGAGTTTGAGTTTGAGTTTGAGCTTCTACTCCGTTCACCTACTATACCCTATGTTTGTCGAGACGGTAAAAAAATTCATCCGGTATATTGTGAGGCTACAGTCAGAATATCTATTTCTCTGAATTTTTCTCGAAGGGAATCCCTTGGGCCTAGGTTGTAAATGGCTCGAATAGCCCTTTTCTGTAAAACTAAGATAGCATTAATGTCCGCACAGGCTCCCCAGAGAAGAATCCCATAAGACAGAAGACTATGAAAATAACTAAAATAAACAATTCTAGCTGTATCTACGTCAGTTATCTGTCTAATTTTTTTAACGGCGTAGGCGGCCGAACTAAGCCTTCCTGACAATTTTTCTATGTGTGGGCCCCATTGTAATTTACCGTCAATGGTTATTCCAAGAAAAACTGTCGACTCAACGGGGTCCAACTCTATTCCATTAACTTTAACATTGGTAGATAGCTGCCTGACATTTGGCGTTGAAAATTTAATGAGTTTAGTCTTTTTCTCATTCAGGAGAAGATTATTTACATTAAACCAATGCACCACTTTAGAGAGTGCATCGTTAACTTGTTCAAAGTTGACTAACTGACGTTTTATTTTAAAAATGAGGGAAGTATCATCTGCGAATAACACGATCTTGTGATACAATAAAAGCAGCTTTCCTTTAAAAAAACATGAAGTACCTGTCTTGTTCCCAACAAAGCAGGTTGCACTGAACAACAGAAGGTCATGTGCAAATTCGATTTGCCAACGAGCATTGGAGCACAGCACGTGCGATGGATCTTTACTGCGTTAAAAGGATGATGGTGACGGAACCGCTAGTGGTCAGCAACCTTGGAGGTACTGGCTTATAGATCTGGACGTGCAATGCAAGCGTGGTCAGAAATTGCCCAAAACATATAGGTAGTATCCAACGGAGAAGTTCGAAAGAAGAATCAGATGTCTTAACACTGTCTAAGTAGAAATAAGCGATTTTTTGTCTCTACGAATAGGTACCGAAAACATTTTACGTTTAATTATGTTAAGTACCGAGGCGACCGACCTCTGCTCTGGTGAAAATAGAAAATGCTCGTGTAATAGTACCTTCCTATAGAGTTCATACTAATTCCATGTATATTATATTACTAATTCCATGCAGCCATGTCATTATTCTAAGGTAGCTATCTTGTTTTAAACTTTGGGCGACCGAGCACTGCTTGGGTGAAAATAGAGACAACGAATTTTCCCAGTTACGAGACCAAGCTAGATGTTTCGTTAAAGCCGTTTTCGAGAATATTGCTCATTTAATAGTGTGGGATAACCGTATAGAGAGAGGTAGGTACTTGGTAAATAACTAACCTTCATCATCTTTTGTTCCATCGGCCCTATCTATACAAAAAAATAAAGTAATAAAATTTAAATTCTTTTGGGGTTATAATATAATTATATATTTTTGAAATGTGCTCATTAAGCCCTTTCATTTGATACCCAACATGGTACGATTAAACATATTTTTTTTATAGTTCCTTACTTTATGTCCTCTAGAGGGCGCCATTTTAAATTTAATGTGACGTCATATGACGTCACATTAAATTAAAAATATCGTCCGCTGGTTATAATTAGGCTATAAAGCCTACTTATAACCAGCGGACGATCAAAACGCTTCCAACGATACCTCATTTGTCAAATTGTGATGAGTGGTTTAGAAGATAGGAGGGAACAGATGAACATACATACATACATACCGGTCAAAATCATAACCCTCCTTTTTTCTTCGCCGTAGCCGGGTAAAAAGCCGCGTTTTTCTTTTATTATCGTGCCTGTGCGTACCTTATATTATTGATGACATGAAGATCGCCAGTGTGAAATTAGAACTTATTAGATTTATAGTATCTACATTACAGCCGCGGCCTGCAAAAGGGGCATTACTAATGCAAGTGGTTGGCTTGGCTAGGCTTGTATTATACAGTGTGTCGGGACATGGACTAGCGATATTCTAAACACTTAAATATAAACTATTTTAAACTACAAGTATACTCTAAGGTTTGGTCTAAATATTCTCTTGTATATTTTAGTCATACTGAGATAAAAATAGGCTTATTCGAAAGGCTTTTATAGGTATTTTACAGCCTTTTTCTGATGCTATTAAATTATTAACCGACTTCTTCAAAAAGGAGGAGGTTCTCAATTCGTCTGTCTTTTTTGTTTTTTTTTGTATGTTTGTTACGCGATTACTCCGCCAATTATGAATCGATTTTGATGATTCTTTTTTTGTTTGGTAGGTCATGCTTCCAAGGTGGTCCCATATAAATTTTATTAACTTTTCTTGCGTAATTTTTGAGTTAGCTTCAATATTACGTATTTTTCCCACTTAGTTTATCTAGACGATATCCTGTTTGACTCCTTCACTGTTATTTACATAGCAGGTAGTGGTATTCGGATTTGTGTGGGGTAGGTACCACAACTAAAAAGTGAAAAATAAAAACTTTTTACAAAAAAAAAAACAACTGACTTCCAAAAAAACACAAAAAGAAGTGAAAAATAACTTTAATTTCGGAAGTCGGTGTCTTTGCTTTTCAATTTCCGTTTTATGTTCCGTTGTGGTACCTACCCCACACAAATCCTAATACCACTACCTGCTATGTAAATAACAGTGAAGGAGTCAAACAGCATATCGTCTAGATCAACTAAGTGGGAAAAATACGTAATATTGAAGCTGTGGCGGTATCTACATGGCCACATGCGAACTACGCATCAAAGACCTGACGTCATCCTGACGTCACATAAATCCTGCATCGCGCAATTAAAGTTTACCGTGCAGTGGACATATATACGAGAAGTCGAGAACCCAACGTCAATCGTTGGGCAGTTGCCCGCCAGACACAACACCCGTCTGGTCGGAGGATCCTCCCTTTTCTATGGAGTATGAGTGAACTTTACACCCTGTTCCTCATACCCCTAAAAAGCTAACTCAAAAGTTACGCAAGCAAAGTTAATAAAATTTATATGGGACCACCTCGGAAGCATGACCTACCAAACAAAAAAAGAATCATCAAAATCGATTCATAATTGGCGGAGTAATCGCGTAACAAACATTAAAAAAAAACAGACGAATTGAGAACCTCCTCCTTTTTGAAGAAGTCGGTTAAAAATGGTTTTATTTTCAGGGGAAGTACCCTAAAAAAAAATATTTTTGACGATTTTATTTTACCAATTTTTCGTCGTGATTTATACCTTACCAAATTACAGCTTTCTTGTACCAACAGTCACTGAGCTAAGCCGCGGACAGACGGACATAGCGAAACTATAAGGGTTCCTTGTTGACTACGGAACCCTAAAAAATATTTAATCATTAAAATTGTACTTTATATTTAAGTAGTTAGAATATCGCTAGTCCATGTCCGGACACACTGGTATTATTAATAATTTATTTTCAGAATTAATTTACATTCCATACATTGTTACTAAAACGGTACTTATAACTGTGTTAGTACAATTATTAATGAGTATTTAATTATTATTATTTACAATAAAATTGCGCTAGTATAGTAGTTTTTTCAAATAATGAGCGGAAATTAAACCAAACTAAAAAATTAAGAATTTTCAAGCATGTTTCAGACAACATGGTTTCCATAAACGGTCTGCGCAATGACCTTAGGTGATGAACAGGATGAACTGATGATGCCAGTGTAAGGTAGGTATCGAAATCAAAAATCAAAATCAAAATATTTTATTTCACATAAACCTACATGGGCACTTATGAAACGTCAGAAGCTAGGTGCACGGTTCCAATTGGTCGTTTCCTATGGAGAAGAGCCGGCAAGAAACTCCACGATTACTCTTTTAAAAAGAATTGGCTGTTACAATATTTTCGAATTATTATAGATACCTACGTTTCCTTTAATGAGCATTTGGTCACGTAGGTATTTATTTTCATAATCTTTCACGTTTTTATATTCTCACGTGCGATTTGAGGTATTGATAGGGAGTTGTCTATCACTTGCTGGCATTAGTAACATGTTGCATGAGATAAAAGATATACTTACTTCATTAAGTAGAATTGATTTGCAAACATTAATTCTCTCCCTAATCGTCTCAAAGAGATATTTCAGTACTTCTAGGTATACCTACCTAAGAATAAATAATGATTTCAACCCAGATAACGAACGTTTAAATACCAAGTAGATACATAATAAACGACGACCTTATTGATTTCAATCCAATGCTGCATTTCAAGAACAACTTTTAATAACATGAATATTTTCATGTTTTTATATCTAACTGGATAGATACCTAATATTATGATAACGACGACCTTGCTTTTTTATGTAAGCCTGTATTCTGTATTCTACAAAGCAATTATAATATAATTGTTCTCGCATTAATTTCTGCCGAACCATAAATTAAACTTTTTACATTTGCAAAGCGTAGTTAGCTTGTTGGCGAAATAAAGGAATGGTATCTAAGTAGGTACATAAAAAAAGATAAGTGGTGGCTTTTCCAACTGTGTAGGTACTAAAAGTACAGTGACATCTTCATTCACAATTCGATCAAAAACAATACCAACAAAAAAAAACCGGCCAGGTGCGAGTCGGACTCGCACACTAAGGGTTCCGTAATCAGTACAATATTTACCAAAAAACGCTGCAAAAAACACGTTTCATGTGTGTAAGTGTAAGTATAGGGTTGAAAATTAAAATAACAATATTTATTTTTTGTTATACAATATGTTATCAAAAGAAGGGCGTTCTCGTTAACCTGCAAGTTAGCATACAAAAAAATATTACCATTAGGTAAAAAATATATAAAAATTAAAATATTCACAAAAAATATTAAATTGATAAGGAAAAGAAAGACTTTGTAAACGCACACATGACACACTTGTCTTTCTACGTTGAAATACAAGTGTGCGTGCATAGAGTGTTTCTTTTAAATATAAATTTAATAGTTCTGTAAATATTTCACTAGGTACCTACTTACATTACAATCATCATATACAAAAAAAAATCATCTGTTCCATACATTTTGTCGATTTAAGTGAACACAAATGTATGTAACAAAAGATTTTTTTTTCGCGATTTCAAGTTTGTTCCCATAGAAAAAGTATATTATAGATGACACCAAACCACTCGTTTCAAGGATAACGGTGTCTACCCTAACACCCAGTATATTTTTTTTTAATTTTTTTTTTGTGGTAATGTTTTTTTTTGCATGTATGGACGCTATACTATTGCGGGTTAATGGGAGCGCCGTTTGTTAGTTAACACACTGTATATCTGTGAAAATTTCAATTGTCTACCTAATTACGATTCAAGAGATATATAATAAATCTCGCTGATAGACAGACGGACAGACGGACGGACAGAGAGTGGAGGCTTAGTAATAGGGTTCCGTTTGGCACCCTTTGGATACGGAACCGTAAAAAATTCATAGAAAAATAGGACAGGATCTTTTGAGAACACCGTTTCACACAGACACCATATTAGGTACCAGACAGAGTGCAAGCATTATGCTCTGAATGTCTTGAAACGTTTGTGATTCACTCACCATTAAATTGGTAAATAAAAGTCGCGTGGCCTAGTGGTCTTATACACCTTATCTCATTACTCATTAACACATTGCTGAAGATTCGATATCTTTGTTAACGATAAGTAGTTATCTTATCCTTATTCAGTACCTATTTAAATTATCTTATAGATAATATTAAAAGATTAAGATATCAAGAAATATGGTTCTTATTAAAAATTAATGACTTTTATTACTTACTTAGATAATTGAAATTAAAATAATTGGGAATAATGGGATCTATGTGTAGTCTAGTGACAATTATCTAATTTTATTTCGTGTCTACTCAGTTGTATTATTGTAGCTTTACTGTTGAATTGTAGTTAATTTAAATAGGTAAACAGTTCTAAAAAGAGAAAATGCAAAATATTTTTCAATGCACTTGTTTGTAAACTGGCTCTTATTGCACCGCTTTAGGTTTGCTTTGTAGTATATTTGACACGCGTGATTTTTATTTTGCATTCACACACTAGTGCCGGAAATACGCCACTGATAAGATAACTATTTACTAGTCAAAGATTCTCATCGCTTTTTTAATCTGGGCAAAGAGCCTCCACGCCTAATAAATCTAAGAATTTTGAGGTTTTAAACTGTGTAAATAAATAAAATAAGTACTTATCATTACATTATTATAAAACAAAATCCTCCGCCGCGTCTGTCTGTCTGTTCGCGATAAACTCAAAAACTTCTGCACCGATGTTCATGCTGTTTTCACCAATGGATAGAGTGGTTCTCGAGGAAGGTTCTAGTAAGTATATAATTTGTAAAGCGGGCGAAGCCGCGGGCATCGGCTAGTTATAAATAAACAATAAACATAACATAACATCACGCCTGTATTCCCCGAAGGGTTGGGCAGATGTGTACGTATAGTACACCCACAAGTCGCCAGTTATGTTTGACTGCTATGTGGGTAATAGGAGGCGAGCCTTAGGTATATTGCCATCAACTGGGACCAAAATCCAAACATCGGGCGGCTCACTGGCGGATTTTCAAATTTTCAAGGTATAGGCTGTAAAGTTTTTGACGCCCTTGCCTCTAGAATTGTCATGTCCTAGATTAAATATTTTTACAATCCAACAATTTCGTTGAAATTGCACGTAAAATAATTTTTGGGTATATTTTTGAGCTAATCAAAGCTCAATCATGTACGATTAATAAGCAGTGGCGTAGCAAAGGTGGGCGGCGGGGCCGCACCGGGTGTCACCTTTTTTGGGGTGACACCCACCCGGTCTCCACTAGCACTAGCTCTTTGTATAATTCGGGGATTCCCGCAAAAGAGCCTGACGCTAGAGACGTGGGAGATTCCCCGTCCCATACTTGCGATCTTTGACGTCTCAGTTGCAACATTTCTCATTTGTTTCGTGAAGTGTGTTGAGTTTGGTTAGCAGTCTTGGTATATTAGCCATCGAACACGAGGCAATACAAAATATAAATTTCGATGATGAAGTTATTGCTGAGTTTGCAGCTGTCAAAGCTAGAAAGAAGAAATTTTAATTGTATAACAATTCCTTTTCTGACTTAGTTATTATTGTGTTTTGTTATTTCTTCAATATTATAAATAATATATGACCCAAGGTAGCTACGCCACTGTTAATAAGGCGGGGTAATACATGCTACTTGCACGAGGAAAGTCATCGGCAAAATTTGTTGCAGACTTCTATCTGTAAAACATCAGAAAACTGAAAACCGTCATGCAGAAATATTTTAGATTTCTATGAGGTAGCAAAAAAACAAAATCGGTCCCCAAATTGGCCGCCCCAAAAATCTGCCGCCTAGGCTCAAGCCTACTCAGCATGCTGGTAAATCCGCCACTGGGCGGCTACTGAAAAATTCCAGATGGTAAAACCGGATATTACTTTGCCCGACCAGAATAAACAATAAACTTATTATTATTTACAAACTATAGCGACCCACTCCTGGTTCGCACGGTTTTTACGACTTGACAAAACATCAAATTTTCTTAGTTATATGTACCTAACCGTACACATAAATCTTCCGGAATAAATTTTCTAAACAATGGTGAAAACCTCATCAAAATCTGTTGCGTGGTTTAGAAGAACAACGCGGACATACAGGGAAACACGAAAAGCGACTATAATTTATAATATGTTTAGATAAGTATATACTTAGGTAAGCTAAAAACACATAAGATAAAGGTTAAAAAAAAGCTTAGCAAATAAGCTTTAAATAATATTACGAAAAAAAGCCAGCGAGCCATTTTTCACAAACATAATGGTACAAATTATTATGTTTGTGAAATCTTATTTATTAATTCCTCGCAACTGAGTTGAAAAATGTGGTGTGCTACGAGTGAACTTTTTAAAATGTACTATTTCGGCCATTATTAGTTAGTAGGAAACCACATATTTTACCTAATTAAAAATAATCCGGTACTCAGGTACATCACAACTGCACAAAATAACCTTAAAATCCTCTTACTAATGCTATTTTAAATGTAATATCGCTAGTAGTCCTCTTTGTGATCTCCTAATAAGAGTGTACAATCACAATCCGCCGTGAGCTAAAGAGAAACTTTGCGAAAAAATAAAAGTCGCGTAAAAACGTAAGCATTACATTTTATTTCATTTTCCTACAAAAGAGTGTAAGGTATTGTGTGTAGATTATTAGGTTGCGAAGTAGTTTGTCTCGATTATTTTGAAATTTGAATAAAAATATTTTCACGGGCCGTTAAAAAAAATGTGTCTTTTATTATATATTTTAATTATTTGTGAAATAATATCCAAATGTCGCCATTACGACCAACCACGACTCATAAGTGATTTATCAGAACAATATAAGTCCAGTATTCTTGTCTATGGTTCAAATCGCACTCGTAAAAGTCAAAGTAAACCTAAAACAATTGTCTACACGGCCATACTGCTCATGATTTTAGGGTAATTTTTCCTTAATAAGTAAAAACAAGCCGAACAACGAAGGCACTATAGGTACAAGTAAATAATTAATCCCAAACGTTAATTCAATGTAAACACGCTTATATTATGTTTTAAGACAAATATACATACAGTATGGTTGCAATTATTATGGATATCGACTGTTTCATAAGTAAAAAAATATTTTGTCCGGAACCCTCAAACATATTGTATGTGTCAGTTGCACAAGATGCTCGGAGAGCAGGGCCGTAGCCAGGAATTCATTTCGGGGCAGCTGGCTTAACCCCAAGCCAGCTTTAAAAAAAAAAGTAAGTAGTATGATTTCAGAGAGGGTAAATTTAAGAGTACAGTTTTCTATAAAAGAGTATTATTTATTGTTATTTAAAAAAAAGCATTTCTTGTTACTTTTGCGGATAATCATTAAAAATAAAATATTTTACGATTTTAGTCTTCACCAATTTGAATTCTGACTTAGAATGTCTAAAATTCTAAGTCAGAATTCAAAAGCCCTGTTTCTCTTTTCCCACCACTTTGCAATCATGACCAAAAAACAGCGACATCTTTAACATTTAAGGCCAATTTAGCATATTAGAGCCGCTATGGAGAATATTATTATGATGATGCAAGAGTGAGCGAAGCGAGCTCGAAATTTTTAGCTTGCCGCTTCGCATAAGTTAGTTTATTTTTCCTCTTTGACCGTTCATACAGAAATATAACCCTAACCTATAAGTTTTTCGAGTAATGTAGAAAAGTTAGAGAATGTAAGATGCAAGAGCGAGCGAAGCGAGCTCGAAAAATTTTCATTAAATACAAAGTCAGAGTCCATAAAAACTTACTGCTTTTGTAGATTATAAAGTCTGTATAAGCGAAATATGTAGATTACAATCTGTATTAGAGTATGAAGGTCGATCTTTGGATTGAGATTCTGGGTTCTCACATTTCGGGGGGGGTTTGAACCCCCAAAACTCCTGCCTACGGCCCTGTCGGAGAGACACTGATTTTTGTATTAATTCCAAGTATTGTCTACGTATTTTTCTTCGGTGCTCTAATTCTCTTAAACCGCTTCCATTTTTTTTAATCCATTAAAAATGTCTCGTGTCAGACACATCAAGGAAAATAAATAACCCTTAATAGAGAATTGTTTAAAACACTTGTGCTACTACTTTTTAATATTTCTTAGGTGAGATAAATCACACTTTTAAAACACTAGTTTTACAGAAGTCTAATAAAACACTTAGTATAGTCACTTCTAAGATTGAATGTACTTATAAAATGTATTTATAAGTTTTAATTAAGAATCAAAGGCGATTAGACTTGTAAAAGGCGCTTATAATGCCACTGCTCTTATTAATATTATATAACGTTTTCTTATATACGTCTATAAAAATAATGTTACAAGTATGAATGCTCTTAAAACTTAAATAGACTTATAAAATAACACTATTAGAGTTTCTGGCTTAATCAGACCACATATAAACTTTATATGAAACCATAGCTCTTACAAGCTTTAGTTTGTAAGGGTATTAAGGGTTCCTGGCTTAATCAGAACACGTATAAACCTTGTATGAAACCATAGCTCTTACAAACTTTTGTTTGTAAGGGTATTTTGCTAGTTGGGATGGCCTCGAAAGGGTTAATTCCAAACAAAAGAATGATACGTAATAATTATATTTTGGTAATTCGCCGTTTCACACGTTTTGCATACCTCATGTACTATCATAATATGCACGCACACGTTAAGGTATATTAGATATTATTTACTATGTAGATGGATATTATCAAAATTACCGATATGTCATGATAATGAAAGGCATTTAGTGGTAATTTTGAATGATAATAAGTGATAGGTAGGTATAATTAAATGTTGTCAAGGATCTAAGTAGGTATTATGAATAAACTGTTTAATATTGGCATCGGTCAGTAATATCTAAAGGAAAACTAAATCGAAAATGTCGATTTGTCCCAATCACAGAATATAAAACGTAACTACTTATGTTTAACGTCATCAGCCTAGCTTTTATCAACTTGGAACGTTGCGATTGGATTTTAGTCCAGCGGATCATAATCTACGCGTACCTAGGTACCTACCTATACCTCAGCTACATATTATTCACGCTTGTTTATGATTTTAGTCACCATCCTCAATAAATAGTATTTTGTCCTTTTCACATTCTTTTTCATGTCTATAAAGACGATAAATTACTAGTAAGTATTTTAGTTTAAAAACAATTAACACAAAAATATTGCGCACGCTCGAATATCGTTACGAATGCAAGATAGACTATCTAACGTTGTTCGATCATTTTATTTTAATAATAATTTTTCCTATCTAGCTTTGAAGCATATGTTAAATATTTAGGCAGGTACCTATTTGTTTGATAGGGATTTATCAATGTTGTTATGTTATGTTGGAACCGGGAAAGTGAAAGTGTCGGCCGATAAGATGAATGCGTAATGACACCGTATAAGCGCATGCGTCAAAAAATATTCTAAACTGAAGTAAGTACCTACCTAGGTTACTAGAGTGCCTATAGTATAGGTTAGGTTAAACATGAATCATTAAAAAACAAAGTAGCAAAGAAATACAATTTCTACGTAATGGTTTAATACCGACAACCGAAGAATAAGCTATTTACTTTAACTAGTGCATTACGTTTGATCACAAAATATACAAAGTTGACTTCTTCTTATTGTATGGAGAACCAATATGAGTACTTAGTCGATGGGTTACTTTTTAGAGCTACTCCTACCTTAAGAGAGCTACTCCTACCTTTACAGAGCTACTCCTACCTTTACAGAGCTACTCCTACCTTTACAGAGCTACTCCTACCTTTACAGAGCTACTCCTACCTTTACAGAGCTACTCCTACCTTTACAGAGCTACTCCTACCTTTACAGAGCTGCTCCTACCTTTACAGAGCTACTCCTACCTTTACAGAGCTGCTCCTACCTTTACAGAGCTACTCCTACCTTTACAGAGCTACTCCTACCTTTACAGAGCTACTCCTACCTTTACAGAGCTGCTCCTACCTTTACAGAGCTACTCCTACCTTTACAGAGCTACTCCTACCTTTACAGAGCTACTCCTACCTTTACAGAGCTACTCCTACCTTTACAGAGCTACTCCTTCCTTTACAGAGCTACTCCTACCTTTATAGAGCTACTCCTACCTTTACAGAGCTACTCCTTCCTTTACAGAGCTACTCCTACCTTTACAGAGCTACTCCTACCTTTACAGAGCTACTCCTACCTTTACAGAGCTACTCCTACCTTTACAGAGCTACTCCTTCCTTTACAGAGCTACTCCTACCTTTATAGAGCTACTCCTACATACATAGAGCTACTCCTACCTTTATAGAGCTACTCCTACCTACATAGAGCTACCTCCTACCTTTTCAAGTGGACCTGCGCTAAGATTAAGTACAACACTTTATTTTTATCAGCCCACTAGCGAAATTATTCAGACATTGCATTGATTCAGTTTCATAATGTTTACGAAAACGTAAAAAAATAATTATTATTTGAGTTAATATTGGCTGGAAATACTGATATTCAGTTGCACCTGAGAAGAAGTCCAGGAAGATAGATAGATAATATGGGTTTGACTAAATTATACTGATTTAGACTGCATATACGTTCGCGAGATGTTAATAGTCAGTTGCATTGGACCATGGTTATGACTAGCAAGTCATTACCAAGGCTATGCCGACGCTCATGAATGGCGCATATGGAACGACTCACTTTCGTGCTCGTTCAACGTTTAGTTGCACTGATGAGTAAGTATACTAATTTTAGCTATAGTTGTTTCAAGTTGAGTAGTGTTAAAGTCGGGTTAGACACCGTTTTTCAAAACAATTCGTGAGGAATAAGAATCTATTTACTAATAAAATATGTGGTGGTTAGTTCCACGTAGGTATTTACCGACATTGTCCATCATGTATTTACTCTTTCAGTTTGTAGGTAAAATACACTGAAAGGGACAAGTGACCACTGAAAATGACTAGAGAATTAACAATTCAGTACCTAGCTATTTAAATACGTAACATTGATAGCATTGTATGAACCCTTTTCATTGTCATGTTGTTGTTTATTTTTGAAAACAAACGATTTATACATAAAATACATGCAAATTATCAAACCGAGTTAAGACGCTCTGAAAATTATCCAATTTAATGTTTCACGCACATCAAAATTATTGTAGGTATAACGAGCGGAAATTATCGCATTATTAATTTATTATCCCTGGGTATCTATAGCTATTACGATAGATAATATGATACCTATAGTGGCCAAAATTAACGTATTTTGAGCATAAATTTAAAATCAGATAAATTAAATGTTCTTCACTCATAGTATCCGAAAAATCCCTTATTAGGTACCTAATAAAATAAAAATAAAATACCTGGTGGTTCCATCATTTGGGGTCTGTTGAATTCCAAGGGCTGTCGAACAACAAATAAATAATTAAAAATTCTTCTCACCATTTTCACACACTTTGTGATTTGTTTATGAAACAATCAGCTGATCATTAGTAGGAGGGGTTTGTGCAGGCAGACAGCTAGGCAACGCACACCTGCCGCTTGCGAGTGACACGCAGTGGCGGCTCTTCGCCAGTTTTTATACAAATACGTATCGAGCACCGGCCGGCCTCGGTGACAGATCTTCTGTTATCTATAATTTAAAAAAATAGCCAACACTTCTTCAAATATCTTAAAGACGGTAAACGGAATGCACCACTTAAACCGACGCAGCCTTGCATACTGATCGAAGTTTGAGAGTTAACCGTCCGCTTTGATGTTAGACTACCTTGAAATAATTCGACCATTAAACTAGGTACATAATTTAAATGCTACCTTTCTACGTCAGTCAACCTTTGAATATTTTATGCAATCATGTGCCCATTCATAAGGTCGCAAAAATCTAATTGATTATCAAATGGGTTCAGATCCATCATTATAATTTTGTGGTTGATTAATTCAGTATTTTAAATTAGACATCAATCAATCGCACTAAACTGTCATCATTTTATTACTATTTATTGGCGAACACACAAATTCTTCGATAACTTAATAACGGCATCGACTTAATTTAACATTAAATTCATACATCTATAGGTACTGACATTGACCTACTAAAGGATGCAATCGTCGAAATCGGTAACAATCCTGTGTTAAAATATTCGTATCACATGTTGCTCGTTTATTTTAGGGCTTTATTGGGATGTGTCCTTTTCCAACTACTGACGATATTGAGGAAGAACGATGAGGAATATCTGCAAAATATTTTTCAACATAAACTAAGTAAGTAAGACATTGTCATGATGACAACATGCAATTTATGCTGAATGTGTTAATCATATCCTTCAATTTGTTTTTAGGTACTGAGTCCTGTAGGCTGCACTGACTTTGCCTACAAGGCTAAATAAAAAACGTCAAAGTAGGCCTATTTAAACGGTGTATAATCAAACCTCAAACAATCAACTTTTAATTTGATCACTAACTTACTAGTCAATTCAACTGACTCGAAGTGGCTGTTTTACCCGTACCTTTGTACGTACGACACAAGACGTAGTATAAATTTTAAAATTTGCATTCATTAAATTCAATTTGACGAATGTAGGTAGGTTTTTGGTTATATGATTTTACAAGTTTGCGTAAAGATCATTTTCACCTAAAGCAGTATCGGTTTTACGAATTTTGGCGATACTACTTACATCTAAGTGTGTCGTAGGTACTGTAAGTGAAACCATGCATGGTAAATGGTCGATTTAATATTATATTCTTTTGAATCTTATAATATTGTCGATCCTGACCATCCTGAGTGCCAAATCCTGTGAGATTTGCAACTAAAATCGAATCGAGTCCTATCGAAAATAACGACATAGGTAAACGTGATCATTTCAAATTCTTTCCTGCAGGGCTGCCATTGAAGATGACAGCAAATCGTGGAGAAGTACAATATAGTAAGACGTGGAGCGGGAAAATGTATAGAAATGTATGCATGTATGAATGATGTAATGAATGAATTGAATAGGACTAGGTACACAAACAAATCATGCATATATTTAAGCTTTTCACACTGGGTTGAATTAGAAGTAGGTATTTTATATTTAAAGGTACCTATATATGCCAAATAAAATAAATATATATAAATTGCCACCAATAACTTCCCTTTAACCTGATGGCGTTTTCATACACTTAGGTACTGAAAATAGGTACAAAGTTCTAAAACGCACTGAAAATCTTCTACTTAATAAAAATCATGAATTGATTAACAGACAACGCTCTGTCTAAAGTGCTGGGTGTACAAGCAATAAATTTTGCACATGAGGTCCTTGTATTAGAACGAAAGTGAGCACTAAGATAGGATTTTTGTTTCGTCTGTGAATGGGGTTAAAAAGGGAATGAAAGTTTGTATGGGCCGATGGGAAGTCCCATTGGGCACACGGCTTGTTAATATATAAAACATCGGACTGCTCGGATCTAAGTACCTAAATCGTAGGTAGGTACCTACTGCATGACTGGCTCCTGAACTGCCCGTAATTAGGATCTATATATAGTAAATAAACACGTATGCAATGTGAACTCTACATTTGCACTGTGTGAAGGTTCTTCCGCTGACATTTCCTTGCGCAGCAGGTAAATGGTATAAAATACTACAGTTGCACCGGTTGCGATTCTCGTGCACTTTGAAGATCAAATGATGATTTACATAACTCTCTATACCTATCTGTGGTTTGCATGGAAACATTATATTGAAATAATCGATGTCACCTCGGTGGCGCTACGTAGGCATCTATAATACCTTGTTACGATTTCATTCGATAAATATTTTTCCTTAGTAATTCATTGACAAATTGTTGTTCGAATGTTAGGCATAGATTTTGTTAACGATCTGAGAATCTGAGATACAATAATTATCAAAGATCTACTCCGTGTCTTCAAAGTTACCTTGACAATGACATAGATAGCGAAACAGTTCCTTAAGTTTATGATATATCGCGATTATCCAATTTTACTATGTACCTTATACTTATACTTATTATGAACTTAAAAACAATAGGCAGCAGGCGAAGATAACATCCAGTGTGAACATATAATGTATCGTTAATGGTCCGTTTCAAGAGCGAGCCACCAGCTAATTATACAGATCTGGAACGGAATTTCAAAGCTGGACGAATGGAACACGGCTGCCACAGGTGACGTCTCTGAGTGCCAAAACAACCGAGGCATCTCCCTATTGAACACTGCGTACAAGGTGTTTGCGAACATTCTCTCCAAAAAGTTAAAATCTTATGTCGAACCCTCAATAGGAGAGTATCAATGTGGCTTTCGACCAAATCAGTCCACAGTAGACCAAATCTTCTCTCTGAAGCCCTGGAATATAATGTGAGCCATAACACCTTGACTTCAGAACTGTGTATGACAACATGTACACCGTAATTTTTTTGTACCAGGTAATGGCCGCAGGATTGGTATACAGCCGAAATTATTATTCTTGACCGAAATAAAGCTGAAGCACTGTCAAAGCGTAGAACTTAAAGTACAAACGGATCTGTCGGAACCTTGAACTCATGACGCCCTCAGACGCGCGGGAAATGTGCTGTCCTGTTTAGGTTCAATATTGCTCTGAAAGTGTATCAGAGACAGAAAGATAGAGGTAGTGGGCAGCATAAGTAAATATTTTATAAATCCATTCAGGTATTGGAGGCGGACCTGGATGTGATCACTTGGAGTCTCCCTTTTTTTTTGTGGTTGAGAAATCATCAAATGGCTTTTCCTGCTCTGGGCGGAGGGAAGGGCGTTTCAGACTTGGAGTCTACCTGGAGTATGCTTTCCGGGCCCTGGTAAAACAATCTGCGGAGGCTGGTGTTCGGGTCAAGACGACCCAGACTAAATATTTAAGTGTCCAAAGACCAGCACTAGCTGCCGCCCGATATTACCATTGATCGACCATTACCATTGACCCGATATTACCAGCGAATTCGTATACCTAACTACTCCATAACGGACAAATACTGGGTGTTAGGGTAGACACCGTTATCCTTGAAACTAGTGATTTGGTGTCATCTATAATATACTTTTTCTAAGGGACCAAACTTGAAATCGAAAAAAGAATTCGGTTGTTCCATACATTTGTGTTCACTTAAATCGACAAAATGTATGGAACAGCTGATATTTTTTTGCGATTTCCAAGTTGGTCCCATAGAAAAAGTTTATTATAGATTACACCAAACCACTATTTTCAAGGACAACGGTGTCTACCCTAACACCCTGTATACGATCTTCTGAAAGAAGTAGTGGAAGTTCTGGAATAACGCCTGCTACCGTTCAAAGATACTCTGAAGAATTATTAAACTTCTCTACAAGACCTTACTAAGACCAATACTAACATCGCATTGGTAGGTACCTACAGCTTGGAATGTTGGGTACTAAATAAAAAATACGACATTGAATCTCCCGTTCGAAACTAATGAAGATACTCGAACGGAGGCGCATATTTGGTACAGTGCTGGAAACCTTCTTCGATGGGCAGGACATGTCGCAAGAATACACAAGACCAGAGCACCCAAACTTTTACTTGATATTAAACCAGATGGTCGGAGAAGTCGAGGCCGGCCAGAGCTCTAATGGTTGTATGGCGTAGACCAAGATTTAAGAATACCTATGTTGCAGTTAGAAATTGGAGAGCCAAAGCTGATTTTTACATTAATAATTAAGAAGTGCCTCCGCTGCCGGCGTCGGTTGCTGAATTGGCTGCTGGCGCTGACTTTGGTAGTCAGTTTGGCGTAAGGAGTAGATAGGCAGGAGGCATGATTAAAAAACATGTAAGAGAGCATTATTTTTTTTCCATATTCCAGTAATAAAGTCATAAAGTACTACCGAAACCGAACTAGTTAGGTTAGGTTAGAACTGTGACCCACGCACGAGCTGAGCGAGCGTAGCGAGTGGTGCCGCGGCCGGCGAGTGGCAAAAACGACTAGAATATGCAGAAAAACATATTTTAGTTACGGTTAGTTAGTTAGGGTTCTGAATACTGGAAGGGTTTCTATAAACGCCGCCGGTGTCCATTAAGGGAGCCGGCGGTGACATCACTGCCGGCAGCCGAGATTAAAAACATCGGCTGCCGGCGTAATGTCACTGCCTGTTCCCAATGGCGTTATTTTTGGGAGCCGGCGCCGGCAGCGGAGGCACTCCCTAATAATTATTAAGTTCAAAATATTTGGCATCCAATACGTCCCATTCAGTAAATTGGTAATCGTTTAAAAAAAAATGTTATTTGGGTGGTATAATAAAATCACAAAACAATACACGTAAACGCGACATTTATTTCAGGCTTCAGCTAACCAAATAACATTATTATTCTGTATTGCCAAGTTTGTAGATGTACATACCTTCCTACATAAGTAACCTCTATACGATTTATATTTTTATTATCTTACTAGCTTTTGCCCGCGGCTTCGCCCGCGTGGATGTCGGAAATTATCCCACGGGAATGTGCTACCGGGATAAAAGTATCCTATGTCCCATAACCCACGTGGTCTGTCTAGGCGACCTAGGCGTTACGGCGTAAAAGTAACAGACATGAGACAGCCAGTAACTTTATATATTAGTGGTAGTCCATATCTATATTGTGGTGATAGTGTGGATAGTATGGACAGCAGTATGAAACTGTCGGAAAGATTAATGAAAAAATATTGTATAAAGATTAATGAAAAAACTATGGCATATTGTATGGACGATGGAAACTAAGGCGAAAGCTTTGGGGGAGCCTGCGATATTCAAATTTTCTTATGATTTTGCTTTTTACAGGTCAGTATCAAGTTTTATGTTGATCTAAATAATGAGTCGCAGTTGTTTCAAATATTTATTTATCTAATCTAACTAATATGGCAGGAGTTGTATTCCTGTATCTAATGGTTATTATTCTGTAAAGCTACTATTTGCTACGATCGCGAATCATATTTTAATCATATTGACATTCGAAACTTACCCATTAAACGATTTAAAAGCTGTATTAAAACCAAACTTTGTAAAAAAGGGTACCTACTATACAATTTCAGATTATTTAGAAGACAAAAAGCATGGGATTGAGCTGCTCGCTCTGCTAACATTTTGTCATTTTGGCATTGTGACATTTTGAATAAGTGAAAATCATCAAAATATACCTACCAGTTTTATATACAAATTCACATTATTGAATATTATATGTAGGATATTGACAAAATGACATGATTGCTTTGTAAAGTATTGTATTATTGTGAATGTGGGGACTATGTGGATGTTTATTTTGTTTTTATTCTTATATTTTTTCGTTCTCAGTTAGTTTTAACAATGGTCTGGCAATTTGAGAACTTGATGCGGCCTACACAAATGTCCTTTCTTTGGTATTGTTCGTCGAGTCGTTGAGCTCCTTAAGTTATGAGCTGAGCTCCACTATTACTGACAAATGCTTGCAGTGACAGGACAGGTTCACTCAAATCTGTGTGGTTCATTCCTCAAAAGACCATTTCAGACTCTAATCTACATGGCCCTCATAGGGCCTGACCAATATGCCAATATCTGACCTAGGTATGTCCGGACTTTAAAAGAGACTGTGAGTTGGTTTCGGCCTTTCTTCTCAGAGTAGTCAGATAGGAAACGCCGACCTCATCTAGCTTAATTTTACAATTTTTTGATATTATTACGACGTGTAAAAGTGATTCCAATAACCTATTTACAGAATAAATAATTTCATTTTAACATACAACCTATCTGACACTGACTTGCAAATTGCAAAAAACTTAAGATTTGAATTTCGCGGGCTACCGGCGCATCCCCCTTAAGAAAATCGCATCATTTGCCCAACGCCATCTATCGAGTAAGTACTCACTGGTAAACTCAAACTCTTCGTTCCAAGCCAAGAGCCAAGTAGTAATAACTTTTGATTGAGTGGACAGATTCTCAAGATACGGACTATGACTATATTCTCAATCCCTTAACGCTCTTGAAGAGAGTCCCGCAAAAATGTCAATAATAAGTACTTACATGTGAATTTTAAAATCAAGAGGGTAAAGAAGGGTTTTTACCCTGATGAGGGATGATTTTAGAAAAACGTAACTCTTTGTTAGTTACAAAAAGCATACATTTCCACAGCCCTAACTTAAAAAAAAACCGGCCAAGTGCGTGTCGAACCATGCACAATGAAGGGTTCCGTAGTTGGGATGAATTATTTTATCAAACAAACTTTCGCAAAGTTTTATTGTTATTACGTCTATGGGCGTTTACTGTCCCTCAAAGTGTTAAAAAACTTGTTCTCGCATACAGAATGTTTGGGTTTTTGCAACTGCACATGTAAGTTGGTCGAATAAAAGTTTTTCAGCTAAGTCGCGGACAGACAGACAGACAGACGGACATGGCGAAACTATAAAGCTTCCTTGTTGACTACGGAACTCTAAAAATGATAGGTTTCCCATAAAAACTTTTCATCCCCTATATCCCCCCCCCCTTAAATTTGTTTTTGAGAAAATAATTGCCTATGTTCTTCGCCGGGATGCCATCTATCTCTCCAAATTTTTTTGAATTTTTTTTTTTTATATTTATTTAAAATCTAAGAGTTACTATCGAATTTATACTTTAAAGCATCGATTAGTATGGATTATGTGTTCAATTCAAAATGAGCCAAATGTTCGATAATTATGAATTCGGCAAAAGTCATTCTTCTACGGAGACTCTTAACACCGCGATTCAGAAAATGACGTTAAATGAACAACGCCATCTATCGAGCACGAAGTGATACTGTCAAAATATATGGGAAAACGTTCGAACACTCTGTAAGCTATGTAGAAAAGACGTAGGGTTCCATGACTGACTTGACTTGACTTGACTTGACTTGACTTGACTTGACCTGACTTGACCTGACTTGACCTGAACTTGACCTAACTTGATTTGGGTTGAGTTGAGTTAACCTTGAGCAGGTATATTTTATCGCAGCAGGTACATTGGTAGTTGAAAGAAAAGTAGATTACTCGTGTTTATTTAGTAAGCGCATTCGTGCCTTAATTACTCACTTTTTGCTCGATGTAAGAATCTACAATTTTTAAGAAATTAAAATTTGTCACCACTTTTCATGATTAATATTTGTATCATGATTTAAAAGCGCCACCTATGGCACTACTACCAAACAATAGATTTGGAAAACTTGAATTAACCAAACTTTAGATTGGGTGAATTCACAATGTATCGCGTTATGTTTCCGCGCGAAGTATGTGAACATAATTATGATGATTATGATCGTGTGTTACACACGTTCTCACAAACCTACCTGATTTTACGCTAGTGTCATTTTACGACAATAGATGTCGTTACGTGTTTCTACATTACGTACATAATGAAAATTTCTTCTTGAATACTTTAAACTCTTATATCTTTTGATATTTTGAAGCGATTGCGATGAAACAAAGACTAAATGAAACATCAAGTTACACACAATATTTGAGTGTATAAGTTAACCATATTGATTTCGTACTTTTTACGTGATACTGGAACAATCAAACAAACGAACAGACAAACAGACAAACAGACAAACAGACACACAGACAAACAGACAAAAATTCCAAAAATGGTAGAAATGGCATCTGTTGGTTATTCTTGGACACTCCACCTACGTTTTTTTTTTTTTTTTTCATTGTACAGAAACGCCTCGTCTACAGATTTATTATATGTATAGATAATATATAAAACTTTTAACAAAAAAAAAAACATCCGACTTCCAAAAAAAAACACTAAAAAAGTGAAGCGATCCAGTTATGCTGATCCGCATTGTATAGGATTTCCGTACAATGCGAGCCTCTACGCTGCACTAAATAAGTTCCAGTTCATCAACTACTTACAATGCAAGACTAATTACCTATGTCTGGCGCTGGTTTTGTTCTTTTCTAAATAATAGATCAAACATCCATCATCCGTTGATCATCCATTTCTGGGTTTTTAAACCTAATATCTGAAAGCATTCCGTGTTAGGGTGAATGGCAATAGGAATTTGGTCGTATTTTTAACCGACTTCAACAAAAAGGAGGAGGTTCTCAATTCGTATGGTTTGTTTTTGTGTGTGTGTTACGCGATTACTCCGCCAAATATGAATCGATTTTGATGATTCTTTTTTTCTTTGGTAGGTCATGCTTCAGACGTGGTCTCATATAAATATTTACTTTGCTTCCGTAGTTTTTGAGTTAGCTTCAATATTAAGTACGTATTTTTCGCACTTAGTTTATGTAGACGATGTTCTATGTGACTCCCATGACTGTTATTTACATAGCAGGTAGTGGTGTTCGAATTTGTGTGGGGTAGGTACCACAGCTAAAAAGTGAAAAATAAAAACTTTTTACAAAAAAAAAACAACCAACTTCCAAAAAAACACAACAAAAATAAGTGAAATATAACTTTAATTTCGGAAGTCGGTGGCAAATAACGAAAATTGAAAAGCAAAGACACCGACTCCGAAGTCAGTTGTTTTGTTTTTAACCCCCGACTGAAAAAGAGGGGTGTTATAAGTTTAACGTGTGTATCTGTGTATCTGTGTGTCTGTGTATCTGTGTATCTGTGTATCTGTGTATCTGTGTATCTGTGTATCTGTGTATCTGTGTATCTGTGTATCTGTGTGTCTGTCTGTTCCATCGTAGCTGCCAAACCGCTGAACCGATTTTGTTTTTTTTTGTTTTGTTTGAAAGGTGACTTGATCGAGAGTGTTCTTAGCTATTATTCAAGAAAATCGGTTCAGCCATTTGGAGACTATCAGCTCTTTTCTAGTTGATGAATGGATGTGAGCATCTTTCACAGGTCTAATCGATTGGAAATTTAGAATTCTGTTACTTCAATGATATTAGAAGAATATAGTAACCTTGAACTGATGCTGCAGCATCACCTGGATGCAGGATACCCAACTCCCTCACCAACTTACAGCAGAGGTATCGTGTTTGGGCTCATTGGAAAGGTCTCAAAAAATAGGTTACAGATGGATGGTGATCAGGGTCTGATGATGGAGTAGGAAAGAGTAATGAGACTAAATTAGAAACTAGCTTCACTGTGGCAAAAGTACGTACAGCTACGCAGATATCGGCGAGCCGCGGGTTGATCATAGCGTTTCTGCTAGTAATATAATATGAAATTTAAAAAGCTGGAAATAAAAGTTAAATTAAAAATTTAAAAAACCCCCGACAAAAACAAAGCATTTAAAAAGTAAACAAATAATATGTATTGGCCCTTTAAGTTTAATATAAAAGTTGTAGGTAATATTTTGATCCAAGCGTCGTCGCGTCGGGGGACGGCTAATGAAAACGCCAACATACACTAAGAATAATGAATATATGCTATTGTAGAAAGGATAGCTGCTGTTAATTTCCTATTTTCATGAGCCGTCCCCCGACGCGACGACGCTTGGATCAAAATATTACCTACAACTTTTATATTAAACTTAAAGGGCCAATACATATTATTTGTTTACTTTTTAAATGCTTTGTTTTTGTCGGGGGTTTTTTAAATTTTTAATTTAACTTTTATTCTAAAAAGATTTTACCGTTTTGCTCCAACCGCAAGCCTCGTTAGAACTTCGTCTCAAAAAGAGACCTAAATAGTTCTCACATTCATTGTGAATTTATTTGCCGGAGTCTACAGCTGATATTTATAATTGAATGTTTCGTAGCAAGACCAATAATAGATATGTTACGTGCCATCTTTTGTTGATCGTTTCAATACAAGCTCAACATATTATATGATAGGTGCACATGCACAAACCATTACCTATGTTTCCTACTAAAATTAGTAGCATTAGCATCAATTGTAGCGTTATATCTGCGAGCCTTTCTATCAACTGGGCAAAAACAGCGAAATTCCATAAGTAAAAACTTAATAACGCTTTTCCTTACCCGGGAATCGTACCCAGGACCTCATGCTCAGCAGTAGGCTTTGCGACCACCGTCCTTGTGACCACTGGACCAACGAGGTCGTCATCACGAGGAGGACGACGAGGTGTCATTAGATACTTAGTTATACTTAGTTACATAAATGTAAAATATTTCTAAATATATTTCTAAGTTTGCAACATTGCAATTGATTATATAACGCAGTATTTGAACTGTCAAGCGTGTAGAAGAAATGAGAGAATTTTAAATAATTCGGCAATTGTTACAAAATAAATTTAAAAATAATTATAATATAATTATTATAGTTTTGAACAGTGGTCCCCAAACTAGGCAGCGCCTGTAATTTGGAGGAATTAGCTATCTTAAATTTTATTTCAGAATGTCTGTTAATGGACAGAATTCTTAATTAAATAAGGACAGAACACTTAATTAAATAACTATCAAGAAAAAATAAAAATAAATTAACTGATGTAACTGATGACTTGAAATGAAATAACTGATGTTCTGTTTAAACACGTAAAATTGCAGATTTTTTTATTATATGACAAGTGTACCACCTACACACGGCTACACATCAAGCTATACATTTCCAAAATAAGCTGACCTCGCATTGTACGGAAATCCTATACAATGCGAGATCAGCATAAACTGGATATGTACCTATAGCGTGATGTGTAGCCGTGTGTACCTAATAGTGATTATCTCATATATGCTAATTAAATCCTCTAACTAACAATATGTAAAAAAAAAAAATGGAAAGTCGAGAGATAGTAAAAAATGCCAGTTATGCCAGTACCAATAAGTGTACAGTATTGTTATGTAGGTTAGATACAGTATGCCGCTAGACGTAAGTTTAGTGTTAGGGTTAACAAAACCAATATAAGCTGGCTTATTCTGTTGAAACTCCGTACTACCACAGCATAATAAAGTAAGCAGTATTACGTCTCGGCAATCCTTCAATTACCTACGGCCGCCGCTCGGTAGGTAAAAACGCACTAGGGTTGTTTGTACTTGGGAGAGCATTACTTATTAAAACTTTGCGATTTGTTGTAGATGTTTTTCGCAAATCCAGTAGCTTGTGGTGTTAGGTTTGTTTAAATTATCTTGGCACATCAGCCGAAGCCATTCTGATAGTTAAAAAAAAAAAAATAGATGTTTCAGTCACTCAGAAATGCAAAAAATATAACCAGAAACACAGCCAATAATATTTTGCATATCACAAAAAATCACAACAAAACATTCATGATGCTGTCATTTCTATTTTATTTCTAACTCTGTGGTGCTGCGTCACCACTTTGAATTGGTTTTTTGAAGAATCTATAGGTCCCTTTACCAAGTTTTACGGCTAACAAAAATATACAGGGCTATGAAACACTATTAAAGCTTCTAATTACATTTTATTTCGTTTGTGTCCATTTCTCCTCTTTCCAGAGCCAAGCTTGTATGAGAGCGTTATCCTTCTCCTTTCATATCCATAATAATTAAAAAACAGAACCATCATATCGCAGTAAGTTCACAATCGGAATCGTTTTTTGGCATACATTTCTTATCGATAGTCTTCTTGACAGGTACCTACATAGTAGGTGCGCTATACTATTGCAGGTTAACGGGAACGCCCTTTGTTAGTTAACATACTGCATATCTTCTGCTCGCAGCTTCACCCGCGTGTCACACAAAAACAGTGTTAAGTCTGTCACAGAAAGTCTTTATCGTGCATCCCGCGATCAAAAACACGTTCGTGAAATCTAAATAATGCATCCCATATTCATCCAAATGATCTGCTGTAAAATGCAATTTTTATCTAAATAAAATTTCCCTAACGATAAGCTAATTCGATAGGGATACATTAGATACTTACTAAATTATCCTAGACATATTAATATATTTTTTATATGCAACACTGTCTTATTGTATCAATTTGTGAATTAATCAGACCATTTTTTTGGCTTTTCATAGGCCTTTAGTAACTTTTCTATAGAAAGTATTTTATTTTTGAACACGATTATATGGATAACATCTAGGTATTTTTATTTCAAACTATCAGAATGGCTTCGGCTGATGTGCCAAGATAATTTAAACAAACCTAACACCACAAGCTACTGGATTTGCGAAAAACATCTACAACAAATCGCAAAGTTTTAATAAGTAATGCTCTCCCAAGTACAAACAACCCTAGTGCGTTTTTACCTACCGAGCGGCGGCCGTAGGTAATTGAAGGATTGCCGAGACGTAATACTGCTTACTTTATTATGCTGTGGTAGTACGGAGTTTCAACAGAATAAGCCAGCTTATATTGGTTTTGTTAACCCTAACACTAAACTTACGTCTAGCGGCATACTGTATCTAACCTACATAACAATACTGTACACTTATTGGTACTGGCATAACTGGCATTTTTTACTATCTCTCGACTTTCCATTTTTTTTTTTTACATATGGTTAGTTAGAGGATTTAATTAGCATATATGAGATAATCACTATTAGGTACACACGGCTACACATCGCGCTATAGGTACATATCCAGTTTATGCTGATCTCGCATTGTATAGGATTTCCGTACAATGCGAGGTCAGCTTATTTTGGAAATGTATAGCTTGATGTGTAGCCGTGTGTAGGTACACTTGTCATATAATAAAAAAATCTGCAATTTTACGTGTTTAAACAGAACATCAGTTACTCTCATTTCAAGTCATCAGTTACATCAGTTAATTTATTTTTATTTTTTCTTGATAGTTATTTAATTAAGTGTTCTGTCCTTATTTAATTAAGAATTCTGTCCATTACCAGACATTCTGAAATAAAATTTAAGATAACTAATTCCTCCAAGATACAGGCGCTGCCTAGTTTGGGGACCACTGTTCAAAACTATAATAATTATATTATAATTATTTTTAAATTTATTTTGTAACTTAAATTGCCGAGTTATTTAAAATTCTCTCATTTCTTCTACACACTTGACAGTTCAAATACTGCGTTATGTTGCAAACTTATAAATATATTTAGAAATATTTTACATTTATGTAACTAAGTATAACTAAGTATCTAATGACACCTCGTCGTCCTCCTCGTGGTGACGACCTCGTTGGTCCAGTGGTCACAAGGACGGTGGTCGCAAAGCCTACTGCTGAGCATGAGGTCCTGGGTACGATTCCCGGGTAAGGAAAAGCGTTATTAAGTTTTTACTTATGGAATTTCGCTGTTTTTGCCCAGTTGATAGAAAGGCTCGCAGATATAACGCTACAATTGATGCTAATGCTACTAATTTTAGTAGGAAACATAGGTAATGGTTTGTGCATGTGCACCTATCATATAATAATAGGTCTTTACCTATGAAATTGCCGTTTTGTATGAAAAAATTTAAACGAATTTTTTTCATGAATTTTTTATTTGTATTAATCGAAGTAATCACCCATGCAATCAATGCATCTTTGCCATCGCAGTGGCAGTTTATTGATGCCCTTCTTAAAGAAATCAGCTGGACGGGAGGCAACAAATTCTTCAAAGGCATTTTGTACTGCCTCTCGGGTATTGAATTTTTTTCCCGCCAAGAAGTTATCCAAATTCTGGAAAAAGTAGTAGTCTGTAGGCGCAAGGTCTGGTGAGTAGGGCGGATGACGGAGAGCTTCCAACCCCAGTTCTTGCAACTTGGAGACCGTCTGCTGTGCAGTATGAGGTCGCGCGTTGTCGTGCAGGAGCAGCGGAGACGAGCGATTGACCAATGCTGGTTGGAGATGCGCCAGCTTCTCCATCATTGTGTTCAGTTCTTCACAGTACACATCTGCAGTAATGCTCACCCCGTTTGGTAAGAAGCTGTGATGAATCACACCGGCGCTAGACCACCAAACAGTGACCATCACTTTTCTAGGGGTAAGTTTTCGTTTAGGGCATTGTTTAGGTGCTGAACCAGGATCCAACCAACTTGCTGAGCGCTTGCGGTTATCAAACAGAATCCATTTTTCATCGCAGGTAACAATGCGGTTCAAAATTCCTTCATTTGTGTGTCTGTTGAGCAGTGCAAGGCACGTCTCGACGCGTACTTCGCGCTGGCGATCATTGAGTTCGTGGGGCACCCATTTGTCAAGCTTTTTTACCTTGCCAATTTGACGCAAATGGACCAATATTGTTTTGACGCTAACGTCGAAAGCTGCTGCTAATTCAACCGTAGATTGTGTATCATCAGCTTCCACAATCGCCTTTAATTCGTCATTGTCGACCAAAGTCTTCGGACGACCGCGAGGTTCATTTTTCAGGTCGAAATTTCCAGAACGGAAGCGAGCAAACCAATAACAGGTGGTGCGTTGGTTTGTAGTGTTAGCTCCGTAAACGTCGTTGATGTTGCGTGCCGCTTGTGCCGCGTTGCTGCCACGACGGTACTCATATTCCATAATTACTCGAATTTTTAACGTATCCATGATGACGAAAAAGATTGAAATGCGATGAAAATGTAACACTAATCAATAAAGAAATGACTACTTTTGGAAAAAAAAACCATGTTTTTAAAATAAAATTAATTTGAAATTAGAATTCTTAGCCAAACAAAAATTATTTTGATTTGAAATGGCCAGTACTGCAGAACGGCAATTTCATAGGTAAAGACCTAATATGTTGAGCTTGTATTGAAACGATCAACAAAAGATGGCACGTAACATATCTATTATTGGTCTTGCTACGAAACATTCAATTATAAATATCAGCTGTAGACTCCGGCAAATAAATTCACAATGAATGTGAGGACTATTTGGGTCTCTTTTTGAGACGAAGTTCTAACGAGGCTTGCGGTTGGAGCAAAACGGTAAAATCTTTTTAGAAAAACAAAACAACTGACTTCGGAGTCGGTGTCTTTGCTTTTCAATTTTCGTTATTTGCCACCGACTTCCGAAATTAAAGTTATATTTCACTTATTTTTGTTGTGTTTTTTTGGAAGTTGGTTGTTTTTTTTTTGTAAAAAGTTTTTATTTTTCACTTTTTAGCTGTGGTACCTACCCCACACAAATTAGAACACCACTACCTGCTATGTAAATAACAGTCATGGGAGTCACATAGAACATCGTCTACATAAACTAAGTGGGAAAAATACGTACTTAATATTGAAGCTAACTCAAAAACTACGGAAGCAAAGTAAATATTTATATGAGACCACGTCTGAAGCATGACCTACCAAAGAAAAAAAGAATCATCAAAATCGATTCATATTTGGCGGAGTAACCGCGTAACACACACACAAAAAAAAACCATACGAATTGAGAACCTCCTCCTTTTTGATGAAGTCGGTTAAAAATACGACCAAATTCCTATTGCCATTCACCCTAACACGGAATGCTTTCAGATATTAGGTTTAAAAACCCAGAAATGGATGATCAACGGATGATGGATGTTTGATCTATTATTTAGAAAAGAACAAAACCAGCGCCAGACATAGGTAATTAGTCTTGCATTGTAAGTAGTTGATGAACTGGAACTTATTTAGTGCAGCGTTGAGGCTCGCATTGTACGGAAATCCTACACAAGTCGGACCGACAAGGAGGGTTATGTATTTGTATGGTACATAATTATGTAGTTATGCCCTATGTATGTAAGATTCTTTATTCTCTCGTAGCATCCCGACGTGTGGATGCATTTTAATGATTTACCTCAGACGAAGTAAACAATCTAGACAGAGCGCTGCAAACAATAAAGTGAAGCATTCAAAACTACACCAAGCTCTGTGCATACACGCTCGAACGCACACATTTACAACCAAACTACACCAAATCGATTATTTACAGCTAGTCTGTCAATGAAGCGTCACGCTGAAACAAATTAAATTATTTTACCGCGAAAATGCCGCCTTGTGCGGTGAAAGGGTGCAAAAACAATTCTTAAAAAAATTAAAAAGCCAGATGGCATCACGTTTCGTATGTAAGTAAACACAACTAGATGAAAATCCATAATTTTAATAGATCAAAATATGACAGCTTGGAACACAAAATCTTAACCAAGTGTTGTCACTAATATGCGTCACAATTTTCCCTGTTTACTGGGTAAATATTTCATGTGATGCGAAACGTAACATTACAGGTTCATTTTTCACATTTGGACATGGAGCCATACTGCCGCCATAATGCTTTTTTTAAACGTAGCCTATGTTACTCGGGATGATGTAAGGATTAAAACATGGAGTATGTTTGAATTTATATCCGTTCAGGCATTTAAAAGTTATGGTGGACTAAAGAAACTCACATACTTAAATACATAGGTACATGAACCCTGAAAACATTACACTCCTTTTTGCAGTCGTGTAATAATAAAAATGTAGTTACTTTTAACTATTGGTTTTATTTTCTTATCGGAATCAAGCGAGGTACCTATAAACAATTTAAAAAATATATAACGCTAACCTATCTATTTACTTGTCCAGTCCCCCGCCAGTACTTAAGACAAAATATTAGGGTAATGAGTTTTTACTGAGCGGCAACACTCACTAAGTGCACACATGTTTACGAAACCGGCTTCATGTCACTGTTAACAGCGCTCTGTCTAGATTTTTGACTTCGTCTGAGTGATTTACATGTCGTTTGATTTGTAGGTGTTAGGGGCTTGTGGCCAACGAATAAGAGGCGAACGGGTCGATCATCAGGTTAAGTATAATTATGATAACTTCATGCTATATTATTTCAAGTACCTAAAATAAATGTGTGGGAGTGTCTCGCACCGTCTGCGGCGCACTGGAGACTGTTGAGTACTGATGTACACCATGAATTCGTGCCGACTTTCGAGGCGTAATACTGCTTACTTTATTATACTATGGTACTACGCTAGGCCAGCTCATGGTCAAAGTGTAACAGAATGGCACGCGATACTTAGGTATGTCCACACGTGTACATACCTAAGTATCATGTATCGAATCGTCGTGCTCGTGTGACAACCTAACTCCCATATTATTATTATACTCTTTGCTACCTAATCTAAATCCTTAATTTATCGTTATTAAGTATTTCAGCTATCAAAGTATTTGCTTTGTTTTGTGTGACTGTATGCTAATGGCAATTAATATACCTAATACGTGTATTAAGCGATTAACAAACGTGAGTTGCGATCAGATAGCTACCGATGGTCGAAACATAAGTGCACTGTGAAGATAAAGATAAGGATCATTATTATTTGCTCAAAACATGAGTGTAGGTAGGTACACACACATGTCATGCAAGATGTTACTATATAAAAACTTTTTACAAAAAAAAAACAACCGATCGAGCAATCGCGTAACCTACACAAAAATAAAAACATACAGATGAATGGAGAACCTCCTCCTTTTTGAAGAAGTCGGTTAAAAAATATCGATCACTAGGTGTCTGAATTAAATAAATGGATTAAAAAATAAGGTAACTCCGCAGAAAACCAAACAAACTTTCAAAGAAAACTCATTTATTTAAATATAAGTTAATGTACATACATAAGATGGTAAATAAAGAAAAACATTATGATCCAAACCATTCATTACCTACAAACTGATGCGCACTGTAGTGTATTGTAAAAAAATAAGTTGAACTTTAAGAAAATTCCGCAGTTTAATACAAATAAGCTTTTTAATAGGCTTACTTGCTTGCTTTTTTTGGGTGCCCTACGTGCCCATTCGCTTGCACCTTGATGACCTACCGAATGCAATCAACGTAGCCACCTATTGGGCTCAAACAATATAATAAAATGTTATCAGTTAAATCAAAGTAGGTACCGTCGACACGAAAAGAAGAACAGATAACCTGTGTACAAGCAATGACATTCTGACATATAAAAGGGTAGCGAAAAAATTACAACGATTCATTAATATTAATAGGCTTGCTCTCTTTTAGAACGTCTAAAAAGAAAACATTTTCTAAAATCATCACAAGTTTTGTCCGATATTAGTTATTGACATTCTAATCATAAAATATACGTTACTGCTAGCTGCTACCACAAATTTAACCATAGAGTAGAACGACTATAGGAAGTATAGTAACTAAATGTGTTGGACTTGGGCTCGTGACTGAAGATCGCTCTACAGCGCTTTTCAACGAGACCGGAGCGGCTGGCCCGCGAGGCACCAGACTATGAAGTAGAAGAGTATCCATCGCTGCATAAGCTTCGTGGACAACACGCTGCAACAAAACATGGTTACATTAAAAAGGTTTCCGATTTTTTTTACCAAGTCTTGTGCAATTCGCAACCTACAATTGACGTCGGTCGTTGTTTGAAGTTCATAACTTAACTGTAATAAAATTTAAAGTGTGTACAGGAACACTTAACATACTTCGATAACCTATCAGTCGATACTTTTAGGATTGTTGCTTGTGTTATGATTAAGCCTCGTATCCACTAGGCAACAATTGACGCGCAACATGTTGCCCAACATGTTGAAAGTCAGCGCGGAACTTTTGTTGAACAACGTTGTCCGTCTACGCTTCTAACAAACAACAAGCCGCGCGTCATGTTGCGCGCCAGCTGGCAACGTCGCGCGGTGTTGTGCAGCGTTGCCGTACATGTTGAGCGTCACGTGTCGCGCGCCAATTGTTGCCTAGTGGATACGAGGCTTTAGGTACTTCTGATGTGAGTTTTTCTTGGGGCAGTAAAAACGCAGGAATAATTATTTTAAGTAGGTATACCTCAGTCAAAACTTTGTAGTTGTAGGAATCCGAGGGGCGAAACATCATAATAGTGTATGTGTTGTCGATGCCCAAGTGGCCATCCACCCAGTCTTCTATACCACCAGCGTATAATGCTGAAATGGAAATATAATCAGGCTAATAGAAACTGCTTTTAAAACGTAAAGTACCCACTAACCCGTATTCCAGAAACTCACTCGAGAATCCAGCACTAAATAAAATAATAGTTTAAATCAATCAAATAGCTTTAAAGTAGTTTTAAAGCAAGGGTCTTGAGTAAGGTTCTGTTATACGGGCCTAAGTAAGAGCTTCAAAAAAATCTAAAGTTGGCTGGACATTTGTTTTTATGGAAAACTAAATAATGATTACGACCAGTCATCGAGATATATAATTTGTTTATTATGAACACAGCCGCTGAAAAAGTTCCGACTTACAAAACAGACTTTATTTAGTTGACAATCTGGTTTAGGTACTTATCTAATGACTGCCTGATGACTGCAAACAGAATTTTTTTAGAAGGTTCAAAATGGAGACTGTATGAATGTTTTGCTGTAAAATGGAGGTAATTAATAACAGTGAACTGCGACCTACTGGGTACAGAAGAGGAAAAACCAAATTTGAACAAGTTTTACTCTGAATGCTTGTAAAAGAACCTCACGTAAAAACTCGGAGGTCTGTCCAGCCACATACGGCCGGTTGCTGATGCTGAAGGCCGCCTCGGCCGCACTTGAGGCTCGTTGTCTCTGCAAAGTTACAATACCTAAAGAGTACGTTTTAAGCACTAAAAAGACCGCGACGATAGATAGAATGCATGGAAATCTATTGAATTTCTGCTACCTCATTGCGGTTATTTCTGTCCCCCGCGCGGCGGACAAAATAGTCCATCGTCTGCTCAAGACTTTAAACTGGCGAATTTGACTGATTGTCCACCTGATATTTTAAGGCCTAATCTCGGCAGAGCTACTACTCATTGATCAACTGTGGACCGTATGGACGTATTCCCGAGACAAACAAAGTCTATGATTATGTCATTTTACTATACGAAGCTTCAAAACGGAATAACGGCTCTTACATACAGGCGCGACTTGTCGCGAGGAGCGAATTTTAACAAAACAAATTGTGAAAAAACTTCACGGCGAACAATGCAGCGGCGTCGCGTCGCGAGACGAGTCGCGTCGCGAGACGAGTCGCGCCAGTATGTAAGAGCCTTTTAAAGCAATGTTGAGGCTGTAGAAATTGTATGGTGCTAGAAACTCTTTCAAAGCCCCCATCACATAAGTAAAAAAGTAGTGGTGGTAAGTATAGGTATAATTATAAGTAGGAAAACTAGAAACGTTCAATGGGCAATTATTGAATTCTGCTTATGTATATAACATACTTACATAAACACGATCGAAAGCACGCCTCTTCTTAGTGTGGGAATAAGGATACATAACACCCTGTAGGTAGAGAAAGAAACAATTAAAAATCCGAAAAAATTTATACCCTGCACGACGTGTGACTCCGGACTTTTAATTTGTCTGTCTGTGATGTCTTGTTTATACCTTTTTAGTTGGCGTTTTTGTCGTAAGTAGTTGAGTTTTAGTTTTTATAACCTTTTTTACTCTGATGATAATGATAAACAGTCGTGTAAAAATATGATAATCTATCAAAAAGGCTAACCAGAATTTCTCCCTCTTTAAAAGCTATAAAGGTATCGAGTGGCGTGCGCTGTTCGTGCATGTACTGCGTGAGCGCACGCGTCTCCAGCTCGCTGAGCTGACGCACGCCCGAGTACAGGTCGCCGCACGGGTGCTCGGCGCGAAGCTCTTCCGCTGTAATCAACAACAACTTGTCATACTTCACAACTTGCATAAAACCTTCACCTACCAAGTCTTGACTCAAGAATGAGACAATTAATTTGGTACTGTGAGAGACCCGTAGAGGTCTAACTCCAACGCGCATCAATTATTTAAAAATAAATATTACTAGTGAACTACTTATCTGCCATAGAGTCTCGCCAGAAGTACTTTGGTTGCTTAACCGATTCCATAGGGTTTTTTAGAAATTGGCAACTCCAACAATACTTATGCAATTAAATAGACGCAGCCTGGAGTCTAAATTTGTACCCGGTTTATGGCAACAGGGTCGCTCCTAAATAGGTCCTCGTAAGGCTTAACTGGTGAAATGTGGTAAAATCAATCATACAACTTTGCCTTCAATAAACATTATGTAATGTTAATTATAGTTAACTAAAATATATTATTATTATTCTCACCTGGTATCCACTGATATTCAAAATTTCTATCAAGATTAACTCCATAACACGGCTGAATCACACATCGCAAGCCGTGGCTCTCGCACGTTTTACATGACTCACGCCCTTTACAAATGTCCCATAGTTGACGCAAGTTCTTAGTCCATTCGCGCCTCTATAAATAATGCAGGTGTAATAAATACTTGAAAGAAATCTTCGCAATTATTTAAACTTGAAATACATAACAGAAAGACATACGTGCGGAAACGTCATTGAATAGTCGTATCCATCCGGGTTGAATACCGGAATGACCCAGAAACGAAATTTTGTGAGCAGATCAGAATGAGCTTCGCTTCTTTCTACCAGTTGATATAAAACATACATGGCGGCAGCTACCGCATGGTGGTCACGCCCTTGTATACCTGTACATAATTCATAGGTGACAGATAAAAAGAAATCTTCTAACATAGCTCAATATTTCTGTCATACAAAATTACGTAATATTGAGATCAATAAATGTTACCTGCAACAATCATTACAGTTTGTTTAGCAGAAAGAATTTGGCCACTACTCGGGTCATCTACTTTCATCATATAAATAGGATTTTCCATAGTAGTGAAATTTCCATTAGTTATATCTACCCATTTGGCCACATGGCTGACTTCTGCCCATTGTTTCAACTGATTCGTTATCTAAAAACGATTTAAATATTGAATACTTTTTTTCAGTACATAGTAGGTACATCAGTAGCAGCATGGAGTCTGGATTTCAGCCCGGTTAATGGCAATAGGCTCACCTCTATTACGGCCCAGATATTACGTCACAGACAAGCGCGGAGCGACTCTGGTGGAACAATTTGTATTTGCCTTCATGGAAATTGTTCTACCGGAGTCGCGACGCGACGTCGCGTTGCACCTGTCTGGTGGAGACTTTATATGAAACTTTAAACAGATGAAATGATGAAACAGGTGAAATGTTCTAGTAGGTAATACACCCCTGCTTAACGCATCGAGAAATAAATGCGTGATACTATGTTTTGTTAAAATAATGTTATTAACCTCTGGTAACTTTAGTGGCGAGTTAAAGCTTAATTGCCTCAGTTTAAGCAAATTGCAAAATGGACGACGTTTGTCCCTGAGCTGGTCTTTCAATCCCTTTACTATTTCTACGTCAGGAATACGAATTACACTGGCAGTCGAAATTCTGGCCGTATAGTTATCCGAACCAAACTCTTCTGAGTAAATATTTAAGTCTTTAAACAAAGTGGAATTTTTGGGATCAATGTACTCTACTTCGACTTCTTTGCTATCTGAAGAAACTTTTTCTGTAGAATCTTCCAGTTTGCCTTTTTTATCGAAATAGTTATCACTGATCTCTTGATCATCTTTTTTAGAATTAACATCGCTAGCATCTTCATCGTTATAAAACATCAAATTATATGAAGATTCAGAATCTTTTACGGCGACCTTTTTTAATTCTTCCTCTCGTCTTCTACCATCTACAAACATTTTTTCTTCAGTCGTCGAATCAATTTCAGCTTCAACGTCGTTTATCATGTTTATTTGAATCATTGTTCTTGTCCTATCCGGAATGGTATAAATTGTCCGGGTTCTTATTTCGGGGTGGCTTGACGGTTGAGTTGCGTCTTCAAATGAATTATATTTTCGAAATTCGTCAACTTGATTTGTGGTTCTAGTCGGAATTATTATCTCTGAATATGGCATTGTTCGAGTAGGAATCAAATGCGTTGATTCAGATTCCTGATCCTGTAAGAAAGCTCCTTGAATATAAAACTCACCGCTATGTTGAATTTCATTAATCCAATAATCCATAAGGACACTTACATAAGTATTCGTGGGAGGTGGCGTTACTGGAGCAATATCTGTTCGAGGATTAAATGCGACAGGGGCTATTGGTGCATATTGGCGACCCGTCAACATCGGCGTACGCGCTAGGAACTGCGGGCTGGCAGGTGGACTATCATCACGTAAGGAATTCCGGACAGCGTTGATACCTAAATGTAATAACAATGATACAACCCAACAATGATATAATAAAATAATAATAAGTAATAACGCAAAGTTTGACATTTCATCACTGTCATGAATATTTTGTTTGAAAAAGAAATAAAAATAATTTTATCATACCGCGTTAAACTTCAGCGTTAAATGTTAAATACTACGATATATTAGGATAAGTACGCAATGATTAGAGTTAAGAAAAATGATTAGACATTTTTACAACACTTTACAGACCTTTTGGTTGCAATGGTGGTGGAATTGCTGGAAATGTCACTTCCGGCGGTGGAATTGCGGCAAGGAAAAGTTCTCCTTCTCTCCGGGATGTAGGTGTTGTAGGAGGTACTGCAAATCGCGTGTAATCTTTCAGAGCGTCTGTGGCAGCTAGCGAGAGTGTCGGAGGCGGGACCTTCGCACCGCCTATTATAATCTTCTCCCCTCCTTGTGTCAGGGGCTGAATGTTTACAGCAACGATTTTCTGCGTATGAGGCGTTGTCAATTCGTCATCTAAAACCTTCACTAGGAACTCGTTTGTAGTCAGGTCTTGGTTACGCCATCGTGTGTATTCTGCATATGACCTTTTCCGGCGGAAAACTAACACGAAAAACATAAAATTTTACTAGAGTATAGTTTAATATTGTGAAATACTAAGAACAAAACCAATGTAATACTCCTGTGTGAGATAACCAGTACTTACAACGAATGGGACAAACAGAGTATAAATCATAGTCGGTAATATTGAGGTCGTGGTTGCAGAAAACTAATTGTATAAAACCTAATGTTATCAAAAATACATTAGTTTTCATGATAACAAAATCTTCATATTTTGACATGACATGATGACTTTCTTGACGTATTGTATCATAAAATCTGGAAATTATTCTATATAAGTGGCCAGATCGTTGTCATCGTTTATGTTTTCTTTTTTCAAGGAGCTTCTTCTAGAGCTCGCGCCACCACTGAAGTCCTTCGGAAAATAGTGGAACTAGGTACATTCTTTTAAATGCAATTTGATGCAATGACATTGACTCTAGCGCCGCGTTTACGGACTTGAGTGGTAGCGCGGACTCGTATGTCGTTGGTTAAGCAGTAAGCACAGCAATAGAATAGGTTACCTACCGTTCTATAAGCTCGCAGTAATCTCGTTGGGAGTAAATATACTACTTATTACCTACCTATCGATTCTTAAGGAAACTCAATTTTGTGATTACTAGCCTAGGTTCTCAATGAAAAAAAAACATGTGTTTATATTTTTTTCATATATATCAAAATTATTGATTACAAATTTGAAATCGCGAAAAAAAAAACAGATGCACAGTTTAGAATAGTACGTATTAAACTTTACAATAACAGCATATGGCCTGGGGGTAGTTCGCGTATAATGACCATAATGTTCTTTGGCGAGCTGTTATTTCCATATCCAAATTAATCTCTGTCTACCTGTGAAAACTACATGAAAATCCCTTCAGTAGTTCTAGAGATGTGCGCGAGCGAGCAAATAAACAGACAGACAGAAAACAATTCTAATCAAAATCGCTGGTTTATGTTCTATTTATTACTCTTCTTTAGTTCTATTTTTATTACTTTTCTTCAATGTACAGTCACGAGCACCAATATGTATACACTGAGCAACTTTTCAAAGTAATTTTCTCCTACCGTATTGATTGTAATTTTTAACCGACTTCTTCAAAAAGGAGGAGGTTCTCCATTCGTCAGTATGTTTTTTTTTTTTTTTTTGTATGTTTGTTACGCGATTACTCCGCCAATTATGAATCGATTTTGATGATTCTTTGTATTTTTTGTATGGTAGGTCTTGCTTCCGAGGAGGTCCCATATAAATTAACTTTCCTTGCGTAGTTTTTGAGTTAGCTTCAATATAACGTATTTTTCCCAATGAGTTTATCTAGACGATGTCTTCATTTACTCCTTCACTGTTATTTACATCAGCTAGCGGTATTCGAATTTGTGTGTTACAAAAAAAAAACCGACTTCCAAAAAAACACTCAAAACTGAAAAATAACTTTCGGAAGTCGGTGGCATAAAACGAAAATTGAAAAGCAAAGACACCGACTGTTTGACTAGTTTTGAGTGTTTTTTTTTTGGAAGTCGGTTTTTTACTCCGCCAATTATTATTTTTTATTCATAATCAAGTAACAATAGAATCATACAAATTATTAGGCACACAATTCAATAACAATACAAACATACAAAAACATTTAATTCAGTTATTGGTCATAAAAATAAAAATAAACACAATAATTATAATTTTCTAACCGGCATTGGTACAGCGACATGCCTGCAATAAGAATTTATTTTGATGATGGTCCCTTATAAATTGTATTATCTTTTCTTTCGTAGTTTAGCTTCAATAATACTTATGTACCTATTTTTCCCACTGAACACACAAAAATTCGTATACCACTACCTGCTATTTAAATAACAGTATTTAAATAGCAGGTAGTGGTATTCGAATTTCTGTGGCGTAGGTACCGTCGAACAATTAAGCAATTTGTATACAGGCAAAATATATATTTATGTTCCGCTACACTGCCAAAATTCATTTTGATTGTGTGTGTAATTTAACTTTTTGAGCTTATGGCTTAGAAGAGTGACGTGAAAGGATTGTTTGCTACTGAAAACACTCACAAAATTGTTTAAAGTAGTTGCAAGTTATCTGCCTGTATACGAAATAGCTTGTTCGACTGTACCACAACTAAAAAGTGAAAAATAAAAACATTTTACTTACAAAAAAAAACAACCAACTTCCAAAAAAACAGAAGTGAAAAATAACTTTTAATTTCGGTGGCAAAAAACGAAAATTTTAGTTATTTTCGTTAGAAATTAAAGTTATTTTCACTCTTTATGCTATCTATATTATTGTCTATGCTGTCGTGCTGTCTTTACATGCTGTCAGATTTTTTATAAGTCCCGTCCCATTTTTTACTAGTTTTACTCGAACTTCTCAGAAAACAGTTACTAATCGAGAATTATAGTTGATTTACTTGTCTACAAAGATGCTTTTACAGATTAAAATATATTTGATAGCTGTCTCATATTTCTTTGGTGCTCTCTTTATGGCCTGCTTTCCACCGAGAAATTTTGAACTGTGAGTAACTAACTGAGTGATGTCTTACGAGTCGCTTTCAACATTTGTCTGCTTTATTGGTATAGTAGTCGCAAGCACTAATCCTGAGCGTGAGGTCCTGAGTTCGATTCTCAGGTCGGACAAAGTGTTTTTGGGTCTGGAATGTCTCAGTAGTACATCGTACACCGACAACTTTCTAACTCTAGCTAGAGAGCTAGAGTTAGAAAGTTGTCGGTGTGAGACGCACGTAAAGTGCACTCCCTTGGTGCACACATTTGAGCACTTTACTACTTATCTCTTGAGTGGAAGAACTACGCCGGAGATGCCTAGTAAGGAGGATCAGGAGAATAAATTTTTATATGTAGGTATGAAAACCTACAATCCGGTTACGGTATGTAGGTAGGTATGTTATTTTAGTACCTTATCCATTAATATATGATATAAATCGATAAGGTACTAGGCAGGTACCTTTTTCAGTGAAAGACTTTTAATGGAAAATAATATAATATGTATGGAAGTCGTAAAGAGAGTAGGTACGCACAAAAGAATTAGAAACACAGACAATTTTTTTTTTATGTCGCAGCAGCTGAACAACTTCCACTATGGGAACAAACATGAACGCGCGAAAAATAAATTCTGCTGTTCCCTACATTTATGTTCGCTCGTCATTTAGGGAACAACTGATATTTTTTCACGATTTCATGGTTGGTCCCATAGTGGAAGCTGTTCGTAATGATCAGTACAATGACCCCTTGACTGTAATGTGCATTCTGTCTCAGTTTAACTAGAAACGTTGTGAACCATTCAGATCTGGAGCTAAAATACGGACAATAAGAAGTACAGGTGAAAACATCATACAATTTAAGCACTACGCCGATCAGAAGGCGGTGATATCTGCGGCCGACCGGTTCCAGCGCCAAGACGCTGAGGTCGTGAATGTGGTCCACTTGACTCCGCTGACTTCTGAAAATCGCAGTATATTGGCGTTGGAGCTACGCAGTGATAAACAAACCAGAAAACCTGGCATTCTAATCATTGGAGGTAGTATACTACGAGTCTATTTCTTACATTAAGTACCTACTTACCTGTTTTAGTAAGAGAAGTTCTTCGTTGCGGCGCTAAAACCGCGAAAGTCTTCAGGCCAGTCTTGAATAACAGTAGATACTGAAGGTGCTTACCCAACTGTAATGCCCAACTTAAATTTCATCTCGCGGCCCAAGGGTCGGGCCGACATCCTTTCGAAAAATCATTTAGTACCTATATTCTAGGAACCTTCTTTATTATTAAGAATCTGTATAATTAATAACGAACACATTTGTTTTCTTTCTAAACAGCACTTAATCCTATGGCTTGGGGAGCACCAAATGTCTTATTGGAGTTATCAGGGAAGCTACTTTATGATGCGGCATATCAAACACCATTCTTCAACGATTATGACTGGTAAGTCCTAGTAATTAGGATTTACGTGGGTACTTCGGAGGTACCAATAAAGTAGTAGGTACTTAATAACGAACTTTAATAGAGTTCTTTAAAAAGGGGCTCGTCCGGGAAAGTACCTCCACCAAATCTATTCCTGCCGCAGCACAACTACTGTGTTCCGGTTTGCATGTGTGTGTACTGTGTACGTAAATTACAAAGACATATACAAAGATCGGAATCTGGGCGTCGGCGTCGGCGTTGTCATTCCAGGGCCGTATCTACAAAATGTATTAATCAATTGAATAGATTTTTTAATAAATTTGAATCCTACTGTATTTTGTTTAATAGGGCAGGTAGTCTTTTTTTAAGAATCTGGGCGTCGGCGTCGGCGTTTTCTTTCCAGGGCCGTATCTACAAAATGTATTAATCAATTGAATAGATTTTTTAATAAATTTGTTTCCTACTGTATTTTGTTTAATAGGGCAGGTAGTCTTTTTTTTAATGAATAATATTAGGTCTTTACCTATGAAATTGCCGTTCTGCAGTACTGGCCATTTCAAATCAAAATAATTTTTGTTTGGCTAAGAATTCTAATTTCAAATTAAATTTATTTTAAAAACATGGTTTTTTTTTTCCAAAAGTAGTCATTTCTTTATTGATTAGTGTTACATTTTCATCGCATTTCAATCTTTTTCGTCATCATGGATACGTTAAAAATTCGAGTAATTATGGAATATGAGTACCGTCGTGGCAGCAACGCGGCACAAGCGGCACGCAACATCAACGACGTTTACGGAGCTAACACTACAAACCAACGCACCACCTGTTATTGGTTTGCTCGCTTCCGTTCTGGAAATTTCGACCTGAAAAATGAACCTCGCGGTCGTCCGAAGACTTTGGTCGACAATGACGAATTAAAGGCGATTGTGGAAGCTGATGATACACAATCTACGGCTGAATTAGCAGCAGCTTTCGACGTTAGCGTCAAAACAAT
Source organism: Lithophane ornitopus (assembly GCA_948473465.1). NCBI lineage: Eukaryota > Metazoa > Arthropoda > Insecta > Lepidoptera > Noctuidae > Lithophane > Lithophane ornitopus. The sequence goes on along the minus strand of OX419622.1, from coordinate 9,009,648 downwards.
ATTGGTCCATTTGCGTCAAATTGACAAGGTAAAAAGCTTGACAAATGGGTGCCCCACGAACTCAATGATCGCCAGCGCGAAGTACGCGTCGAGACGTGCCTTGCACTGCTCAACAGACACACAAATGAAGGAATTTTGAACCGCATTGTTACCTGCGATGAAAAATGGATTCTGTTTGATAACCGCAAGCGCTCAGCAAGTTGGTTGGATCCTGGTTCAGCACCTAAACAATGCCCTAAACGAAAACTTACCCCTAGAAAAGTGATGGTCACTGTTTGGTGGTCTAGCGCCGGTGTGATTCATCACAGCTTCTTACCAAACGGGGTGAGCATTACTGCAGATGTGTACTGTGAACAACTGAACACAATGATGGAGAAGCTGGCGCATCTCCAACCAGCATTGGTCAATCGCTCGTCTCCGCTGCTCCTGCACGACAACGCGCGACCTCATACTGCACAGCAGACGGTCTCCAAGTTGCAAGAACTGGGGTTGGAAGCTCTCCGTCATCCGCCCTACTCACCAGACCTTGCGCCTACAGACTACTACTTTTTCCAGAATTTGGATAACTTCTTGGCGGGAAAAAAATTCAATACCCGAGAGGCAGTACAAAATGCCTTTGAAGAATTTGTTGCCTCCCGTCCAGCTGATTTCTTTAAGAAGGGCATCAATAAACTGCCACTGCGATGGCAAAGATGCATTGATTGCATGGGTGATTACTTCGATTAATACAAATAAAAAATTCATGAAAAAAATTCGTTTAAATTTTTTCATACAAAACGGCAATTTCATAGGTAAAGACCTATTAATATTGTAACTTAATGATGAAATTTAGTTCTTAATTTACATTTTTTTTAAATATTGATTAGTTTCAATTTTTTAAGTACCTAACATAAATGAATATCAAAAAATATTTTAATTTTGGACCTGTATAACCATCGATATTCCGATCCCTGCACATAAGTCATGAAACAGAATATGTAACTGGTGAAATGTGGGTGTGCCTACTAAACTAAAGTACACCTAAGCCTTACCCTTCTGGGAATATAGGCGTGGTGTTATGTTATGTAATGAAATGTTTAAAAAAAACAGCTTTATCTCTGAGATGGCTAACATCTGCGGTGGCTCTGGTATTGTAGATGGAGGATGTAGAGGATGGATTGTAGAGGATGCTCATAGGAGGCGGTTAACACTTAACAACATGTCAGCCGCAGGCTGGTTTGCCATACAATAACATTAAAAAAAAACGGTTTACCTGTAGTTGTCTTTATTATTATATATAATACTAGCTTCCGCCCGCGGCTTCGCCCGCGTGGTATGTCGATAAAAAGTATCCTATGTCCTTCCCTAGGATATCATCTACCTCCTTGACAAATTTTATCGAAATCTGTTCAGTGCGTTCTAGGCGTGAAAAGGTAACATACAGACAGACAGACAGACAGAGTTACTTTCGAATTTATAATATTAATATGGAAGTACCTATGGATAATCGGCCTTAAATTCCTACTGCTGGGTTCACAGGCCTCCTCTCGGTGAGAGGGAGGGAGTGCGCCGTAATCCACCACGCGAGTCCAGACTCCAGTGCGGGTTGATAGATGTCAATGTAAAATACAATAGACGTAGATATATTTAGTAACCAATTCCGCTTGACTATTCTTCAAGAGTCCTAAAAAACCCTGTAAGAAATCGACACGTGTTTCACCTCTCAACGAGGCATCCTCAGGATGACGATTGACCAATTGCAAACCAGAACGCGACGTGTTACCACACCAAGCGCTGGACGCAAAGCTAGCTTTGCGTCCATGCCTCGTTGAGAGGTGAAACACGTGTCGATTTCTTACAGGGTTTTTTAGGACTCTTGAAGAATAGTCAAGCGGAATTGGTTACTAAATATATCTACGTCTATTGTATTTTATAATGGATTAATAATAATAATAATATAATAAAATGTTTATTCACAACCCTTATTACAAATGGTCTTACTTAATCTAAGGTATACATCGCAGTGACTTAAAAAAAAAAAAGGAGGTTTGGCATTGCAAATTACATTGAGTACTGTAGCTAGGGCTTAAGTTTGGCAAATACAGTGTTGTATCCCTGACTCCGAAACTAGGCATAACCTGTATCTTCAGAGCCAGTGGTTCCTTCTTGGGGTCTTGTCAGCCGTTACAATGCTAAGCAGTTAGGTAAACAATAATAAAAATATGCAGCAAAGATGTAACAAAAGTAAATGTAAAAGGGTTATCTACTAGGTAACGAAATGAATATAAATCGGGAGGTGTATGAAAAAGAGGAGGTGTTGCCATAGGTGTGTGTGAGTGTTCGTGTATGTGTGTGTTTGTGCGTTTGTGAGGGGGTGTATATTTGTGTGAGTGTATGTGGAGGTGTTATGTGAGCTGTAATAGGAGGTAACGTGTTATGTAATACGGGTGAGTAATTTTTCAGTTTCGTCGTATGTCAAATTTAGCAAGTAATAGGTAACTTTTTTTTTTAGGTTAAATTGATTTAATGTGTGTATTTTTATTGATTTGTTCAAGCTGTTGTATAATTTAGATGCTAAAAAAGAGTATTGGCGTGTCGCGAAGCTTGTATTAATTTGATTATAATTACAAATAGGTTTCCCGCTACGCACTGTTCTATTTTTAATATGTGAGATTTCCGTAAAGTCACGCCTGAATCAATTAACTAGATGTCAATGTCTTAATTTTTGGTTCTAGGACATGCCGGTTTCCTCACGATTTTTTCCTTCACCGTTTTGAAAGCAGTGGTGATGAAATATTTACTTAAAGTATTAATAGTTATTTGTGCAACAAGAGAGCAAAGTTGTTTTTTGGTGCGAGTGTTGATTTTGAATCCCGAGTAAGCGAAGGATTCTAGGTTAGAATCCTGAGCACAGCGAGGGATTCAAAGGCACGAGATGCAAATAACTTTGGTCTCGTGTAACACATACAACTTTTCACCTCAACAGCGAGAACATATGAGATATTAGAACATATTAGGGGTTTAAATATGAATTTGCCGTTTTGTACTGAAGAACGGAAACCATTTTTTTTCTGAGGTAAAATATATTTATTTAATCAAATTATTTTCCCCATTGTCTACACATTTCTGCCATCTCCTGGGAAGGTCATTTATGCCTTTGCGGTAGAACTCTGGGGACCTGGACTCAACAAACTGAGTGAAGGCATTTTGTATTGAAACCCCTTAATTTCTGTACAGGTTCAACAAGGTAGGTAAGGCAAGCTTCAACACGCGGTTCTCTCTGCAGATTAGTCAAATCATGGGGCACCTATTTTGCAAACTTTTTGTCGCACCGATTGATGCAAATTGGTCATTATCTTGGATATGCTTAAGCTAACACCAAACCGTGCCGCTAGTTCCTTGGTAGTTTGATATGGAGCGGCTTCTACCATCACATCTAATTCATCGTTATTTACCTTAGAGGCTGGTCTTTCTCGGGGTTCATTCTTCAAATCGAAGTTTCCACTAAGAAAGCGATTAAACCAAAAACGCACGGTGCGTTCATTAGCCGTATCCTCTCCAAACAACATTGATATTGCGAGCTATTTCCGCTGCGTTAGTTCCACATCGCAACTCGTATTCAAAAATTACTCTAATTTTCAATATAAGTACAGTACGACACAACTCACATGTAGCATCGGCTAAATTCGTAAAACCGATCACAATTCGACCTAAATGCGCTTTCAAAATCACCAATGTTTATTACTGCTTTAGGTGAAAATGATCTTTACGCAAACGCAATAACTTGTAAAGTTATATAACCAAATACATCCGTAAAATTGAAATTAATGAATGATAATTTTCACATTTATGCTACATCTAAGTTGTGTCGTACTGTAGTTATCTTAACTGTTAAAAGCTGAACGAAAAAACAAAAATCGAATCTTGTGAAAAAAGTTTAACTCTGGAATCGTACACCGTGATGCAAGTTTAATTTTAATTCAAAGTGGCCAGTACGTTTAAACGGAAATTTCATATTTAAACTCATATTATTGCCTAAAGGTAAAAAATACAACATGGTAAACGTAAACCACATGGTAAACAAACCACATGTATATTTGTAAAACGAACAATATAAAAAAAAAACAAGTCAAATTACTTATTACATTTAAAACCTGTATCACCTGTATGTGTATCCGAACGTTTTATTGTTTGTTTCTTTTTTGGGCCTACTAGATATCGAAATTAAAATCGAACTTCGAATCGACTTGTTTCTATCTCTCGCTTTTTCGTATCGAAGTAAAAGTGACAGAACAAAGTGAAATTCAAATATTTCGAATTTTGTGAGTAGACCCGTGACATGTTCTTGGAATTTAGAAAAAAAAAAAAGTTAATTTGTCTCCCGCTCGTACCAAAATTGAATTTTGCACACTGTCTGTAGACAGCAAAACCTGCTTGTTTGAGGTGCTGATGTGAAAATATATAAGTGCCTACTTAGGTTCGAACCCGCGGCCTACAACTCGTAAGTCGCGGCCGTTACCACTGGGCCACCACTGCTCACTAATAGCTAAAGTTGTCTCGTTACAAGTTACAAGCAATTCATTAGGATTGGAAATTCATGGGATTTCGCATCGGTAAAAATGTCGAACTTCCATACCTACTAACTTTCATCCCTTGGTGAAGAGAGTGAGTGAGTTTCAGGGGATGAATTATCAAAATCCTTCCTTTGTGTTCACTTTAATGGACACCAGTGGAAACTCATGTGGAAAATTTCATGCTTCTAGATCCAGCCATTTATCGAAAAAGAAAGAAAAATACGTGGATCAACTGTCAGAATGACCTTGAGACTCGGACGATACGTTATCAGGCTGCACACCGTCTGCCCGTACCGACGACTGACGTAAACAATATCATCAGCCGATGCGCACGGCTGTTATCACGGTCGCATCGCAATGGTGTTTTGCTCACGTTCTTGTAATGGCGCATTGTTACATCCGGCCTACGGTGTAATACCTACTCAGAATAATTTAAGTAATGACATACAATAGACGTAGATATATTTAGTAACCTATTCCTCTTACCTATTCTTCAAGAGTCATGAAAAACCCTGTAAGAAATCGACACGTATTCCAGTTCTCAACGAGGCATCCTCAGGATGACGATTGACCAATTGCAAACCAGAACACGACGTGTTGCCACACCGAGCGCGTCCAGCGCTGGGTGTGGCACGTCGTGGCAATGGTGGTGGCAATCGTCATTCTGAGGATGCCTCTTTGAAAGGTGAAACACGTTGATTTCTTACAAGGTTTTTTATGACTCTTGAAGAATTGCTAAGCGGAATAGGTTACTAAATATATCTACGTCTATTGTTTTTCCGCAAAGTCACACCTGAATCAATTAACTACCTATTTTAAGTAGGTAATGACATAAATTAGAGCTAAGTGGATCATGATTATTAGGTATTGTAATTAATTATTAAGTTAGGACAATTGCCCGGGCCTTTGGAAGGCAAAGAGACACTTATGTAAGTGCACCCAAGGATAATTATTATTATTAGGCATAAGCCTACCTATGTTGTCCCACCCACTGCAAGCCAAAGGCCTCCCTTGCCTTTTTGATGAATTCCCCTATTATGATTTACTTTTACCAAAATTAGAAGATGGATCGATCATTTACAAACGAGCTTATTTTCACAATAGATATAACTTAAGTAAGTACCTACTTTCCTCTAGCGAAAACAGATTCATATCGTATAAAGCTGCGACAAAAATTCTTCTGGTTCTGCCCACCGATCGCTTTTTCCGGTCGACTCTAACTCTCATGATAGCAATCCGACATGACCGGAGAGAGATCAGACGCATGCAGACATCGCCGGCTTTACGTGCTGCACTTTGAACTCCGGGTTGCTACGAATAATTTCTTGACAGAAAAACCCAATAACTTTCCGAGATTCGAACCGGCGCGGCACCTCGAATCGTGATCCTCAGCCGCTAAGCTATAGCCTAGCTTCTCTAGCTAGCTAGACCAACGACAGTCAGTACCCTGATATAACAGTGACCTTTCATTTTCCCAAAGCTAAAACGAGGTAGGACCTACCAGGAAGAAACCTACCAACGTCGTTTTCCTTTAAAAAAAAAATTGGACATAAATTACCTACTTACGTAAGTACTTATAATAAGTTTCAAAAATATCTACATGGTGCAAATATTCCTGCTTGTCATGCATGATATATTGAACACGCTGTTCGTAATAAGTCAACGAATGTAGGTAGGTACCTACATGTCGTTGACTTTAAAAAATCATATATCAGTTTACAGCTATCATCTCGCGATAGAGAACTTAATTACTTTAAATAATCCAGCAGTAGACTGGATTTTAAAAATGACTTGTAATGTCTCGTCGAATTTAACATACTTATCTCGACAATTACTATTTCGTCGATTATAGTTATTATTACCTAATTACTATTAACAATCGATTATTTAATGCCTAGTAACAATAAAGTGCAATACACCCATGTGTCTGGTGTCTGCGATGCATTTCATACCCTAAACTCGTTCACTGAATAAACTTACTTAGAGACACAACGAAAATTATGGCCGGAATCAATACCTAGAGGTATTAAGGGATCTCGTACACTAGACAGCCAGCACCACGACCACTGGTCACAGCGACCACGTAAACTATAGAAACCGAAAAAATCTCCGCTATCTTATTATTTTTTAAGGTCTTAAAAAGATGACTGGGACATAACACCACGCCTGTAGGTAATTCCCTAAAGGGATAGGCAGAGGAGTTCATAGTAGCTTGCCTAGGGCGGCAGGTACTCTGGGGATCGAACCTAGGACCGCAGCAGTCACACTTACCAAGTTACCACCACTAGATCAGTCATGCAATGCGTTTTATTAACACTCCTAGATAAAATTGGTACGTAGTAGGTAGGTACGTAGATATAATGATTAGAATTTAGATTAGAAATAATTGTAGGTAACGATGTAAGAGGTAAGAGATAGTAGTATTAGAACTCTTCGTGAGGAAGCGCGCCCGGGGAAATTTTAGCATCATACTTAACTCTACCACCAAGCAGTGTTGGTAGGTATTCCAATTTTCAAGGCACATATTATAAGATGCGTATTCCGCAGAGCCTAAAGACTAAAGTCTTCAATCAGTGCGTCCTGCCTGTCATGACCTACGGAGCCGAAACGTGGACACTCACGGTACGGCTGGTCCATAAATTCAAGGTCGCTCAGCGAGCTATGGAACGAGCTATGCTAAGTGTATCTCTGAGAGATAGAATCCGGAATGAGGTAATCCGGCAGAGAACCGAAGTTGTTGACATAGCTCACAGAATAAGCAAGCTGAAGTGGCAATGGGCCGGCCATATTAGGCGTAGAACCGATGACCGTTGGGGTAGACGTGTTCTTGAGTGGAGACCGCGAATCGGCAAACGTAAGGTAGGACCTCAGGCTCGGTGGAGCGACGATCTTCGCAGGGTGGCTGGTATCAACTGGATGAGAGTTGCCGAGAATCGAGCTGAATGGCGTGCAATTAGAGAGGCCTATGTCCAGCAGTGGACTGCTATAGGCTGATGATGATGATGATGATTATGAGACATTACAGTTTTGTCTCTGGTGCTGTTATGGCAAAATATCTGGGTTGCCGCTGGTATTGTAGATGTCCATTTAGGCGGCGCCGGTGAGGCGGCTACTTCAAATCGTGAGCAGCCGCATGTTTATTTGTTTGCAAAAAAAAATCGTATAAAGAAATATATACTTAATAACTTTTACAAATACGGTAGGTATTTCTAAAAGTCAGTAGGTATAAGTATATTTTTTAAATTACCTACCTCGTTTTCTGTGCAAGGTATCTGATACCGCTGGCTAATCCGGATGGCATAGAATACACCCACAAGATTCGCTCGCGTCCATCACTCGACTATCAAGAGTGGTCGCGTAACGAAACTTTGAGACTTCACACTCGCCCAGCTGAGTGGCACAAAAATGTAGACAAGGAAGCTAAAGAAAAGACTACCTGCTTCGGGACAAATATCAATCGCAATTTCGCTTATCATTGGCAAGGTAAGTTGATAATATCAATTACCTACGTAAGTAGCATGTAAATATGTACTTATTACGATAATTTTTGTAGGAAAATCCCCTAATCGATAAAGGGAGGAAAAACCAATGCAAAACTACCGTGCTTTTCTACTTAAGTAAGTTAGAAGTAACAAATAACATCGTATAAAGACCTACTGCCAAACGAAACCACGTTTGTTTACTTACCTAACTACAACAAAAAAAAAAAACATAGATCAAAATGACAAAGCACAATGTTATGTAAATTACTAGGTTCGATTAAAACGTGTCCAAAATATTATACATAGAAAAAAAACTTCGATTACCTACTGCATTCGATTTTTGACGCAATCGTGAAAAACAAAAAAAAGCAGATACGATAATGAGTTCCTTATCAAACAGTGGTCAGATTGCTTGACCGCCATGATAAGCCCCACGTGCTGCAACAGATAAGCGCATATACTATTTACCTACATGTATAAGCCTGTTCCAGATGACGTACATAAAACTCCACCGCGTTGTTGTCAATACTATCCAGGAGAGAAGCCCTTCTCCACTGCAGAAGCGAAAGCGATTCGGAAATATGTGGATAAACTAAGCGATGTTATTAACTTGGCCATACATTTACACGCGAGTTTCTCACCTAAAAAGGTTGGTTAGTTCTGCACCCTAATTGCGTAATAGACGATCATACATCATCAATCTGAATCATTTTGAAAGAGTTTGCTAATCCATTGATTCATAAGTTCGAAAAAAAAATCTGCTCAGCAACGTACCTAAATAACGCAATGAATGTTGTTGAACTGTCAAATGAAACAGATTAGTCTTAATCATTTATCGATATGTGAAAAATAACTTTTTCACCTCCCAAGCTCGGAAGGATTCTGTTTGTCTTTCAAAATCTGCGTGCAAAAGTGCATTTTATCCGCTAGCGTGGAAAGAGTTTAAAATTCGAACCTTCCTATTCAATATTTTTCTTTATCGCCGCGCCGGGTCCACTGATAATGCATTTCATGGCAATGCCCCAACCTCATTTTTAGAGTAGTTTTCGCTTCAAAAAACTTGATTTAATTTTATTCTGTGTATTCAATTCACTTTCCATCATTTGGGTTTGTTTAGCAGCGCAGAGTTAGTGCAAGCGATACATAATGCCGAATTGTGCTTTCTTCCGGAAAAATTGCGCGAAAAGTATATAAAAGCGTACAATATTTGTTTATTGCTTGGAGACACCTAGCATTTTCCTCACTGTAGTGAGATGAAAAGTTGTGTGTTTCGCTCGGCAGCAAATTTATTCTGCGTCTCGTACCTTTGAAACCTTCGCAAATAATAATACTATTAATTCGCTTCATGGTTCAATTCTAGAATCCTTTGCTTGCTCACGTTTCAATACAAGTACTCGCGCCAAAAAACAACTTTGCAGCCTTGCATAACAAATAACTATAATTTCGGAAGTCGGTGGCAAAAAACGAAAATTGAAAAGCAAAGACCGAAATTAAAGTTATTTTCCACAGTTTAGTGTTTTTTTTCGTAAAAAGTTTTTGTATATATTTTGTTATAGGAGTACATCCTATATCCTTGGCGTTATTCGCTGCGGACACCGAGCAACTATCGCACTCTACAAGAGATTGGCGAATACGCGGCCAGACATGCTCGTTTGCCGGATGGTCGACTGTACGAGGTACAATTGCTGTCCTTTTTTACTTAGAAATCTAAATGATGTATAAAAGGCTGGGTGACCCAGGTCACCTAGGCTAAGGCGCCTATATACTGGCTGGCTGCCTCGTTGCGGTCTAGTGGTCGCAGGCGCGACTGCTGTCCTGGGTTAGATTCCTAGTTTGGGCAAAGTGTTAGGTATAGGTTTAGTATAATGTACGACCGTACCGATGGTTAGTATGATGTAATGTATATTTATTTCACATAGGACATAGGGTTTCGTTTTTTGTTATTTGTTTCATTGCACGACCCTATTCGTCGTAGATATTAATTATTTGTCGATTTAGGTATTAGCTGGGCACTCGCTGGGGGGCACGGCAATTGATATATACCAAGCGGTCAATAGGTTTAATGACTCGTCCGTCACCTATTACATAGGACTTAAATATAACTGGCGAAATGATAGTAGGTATAGGTATACTTCTGCCTACCCCTTTCTGGGAAAACAGGCGTGATATTATAACATAGGTACAGTTCGATTCAAACTTAATGGCGGGGTGGAAGTTAGTTTTTCGCTGCAGTACCCCACCCCGCCGACACATGAAATTGTTACTGTCCAGCGACTCGCCTCATGTTCCGAACCGCCATTAAGATTGAATCGAACTGTAGTGTATAATGTTCAGGTCCATCAAAGCAGTAACGACGAGCGCGTTGCGGGCACACTGAGTGACTACGTCTCAGGTGTGGCGGGCATAGACCTCGTGTTCCTCATCAAGCCGTACCACGAAATGTTCCCTAACTTCACGGACACTAGCAAACTCAGTGCGTATTTTATGATACATTTGAACGAATTAGTGGGCAAATAACTTTAATGTCGGTCGGTGGCAAAAAACCAAAATTCAAACATCGACTTTCGAAATTAAAGTAATTTTATACTTTGTAGTGTTTTTTTATTATTATTATTGCGTTGACTTAGAAGCTTAATTTTTTAGAGCTCCAAGGGACCGTAGACCTACATATATCGGAGCGGAAGAAGTCATTTCATGATTTAACAACCTCAAAAAAAAAAAAACCTGCTTATTTGATATAACTTTCAACTTGATCTCTCCACGCGTTCCCGAGAAAAAGTGTCTTGACAGATTGACAGACAAACAGACGGACAACGAAGTGAGTGAGTGTAAGGATTCCGCGTTTTTATTCCTTTTGAAGTACGGAACCCAGAAAACACGATGACGGCGTTACTTCCAATTTTGGTCACGCGTCATTGGTAGCGCTTTATCATTAGTTTGACAGTCTGTTAGCATTTTTTTAGAAACCACATGTCATGAACTCATGACCTAAATTTTTTGAAGTGAAAACTTCAAGGCTTTTTGAGCGTTTTTTATTTTTTACCATATAATTGTTCCTCAATTCCCAGGTCTGTACGTTACGAAGTCTGTGGCAACGATACTGAGCGTGGTGCGCGGTTGGCGAAGCAGTACCAAACAAAATACGCTCTCTTTCTTCGGAAGAGATGTCGAGTTCTGAATAAAAAATGTAGCGAGAATGTTTGAATAAATTATTTTGATTAGGAACACTTTTCTTAAACAAATACAACTTTATTTATTTATTAAATTTTGTGCACACGCGGCCGCACGGATTGCGTACTCGCCCTTACGAACTTCAACACCCCCTCCACCCTCTTTATAAGGTAGTTTTGAAAAATCGTTTAATATGTTTCCATTGTCTTTATAATTATTTGTATAAAGTCGAGTCAATCAAAGCTAGCAATAAAATCTTATCAACCACTTTTCACCTAGTTGAGGGTTGAATTACGAAAAATCCAAAAATACGTTATTCTTATTATTATATAAAAAATATTACCTATTAAGTTTTAAATTCGACGGACTGCGCGTTAAGATTGTTCCATACAAACTTTAACACCCCAAGGAATAAGAACTGGGTTATTGGGCTATGCGAGAGTCTTACGAACATACTTCTTCGTACTTGTGCATTTATATTTAGCAAAGTACTTATTAGCATAAAAATATTCGTAAAATAATACAAAAAAAAACGTATTAAATATCTTTGTTTTCAACGTTTAATAGTACTTCGGGCTTCAAAAATAAATAACATAGTTACATATTTCTATATGAGCAATGTACAATATTTACAAAGTTAAATCTAATATCAACTCCTTTTTCGTAGTGATGTGACAGTTTCATTTTTTATTAAAACTGAGTCGATGTCCCAGTTTTTCGATAATATACTAAGGGTATTCGATAGTGATGTCTGTTTCACACTATTTGCACTGAGATCAGTTTCATGGAATAAACTTAAGTCCAACGCAAGTGTGTGTAAGTGTTGCAGTCTTCTAAATAAGGCTTCTTTGAGCTCTCTGTTTTCAATCTGTCGCCAGTATTTAAGGTTCCTGCCGATGACCGATGTCACGTGTTCTTTTATGTCTTTTAAACATGTCGTCTTTTCGGTGTGACCCTGAGAGAAAAATATTATTATTAAAGGCGACTAAAAACAACTTCAGGAGTATGTAAAGATCGTAGCAGGTGGCATTCTTCCTGCCAGGGTTGCGGAATAGTCCGAAAGGGATACCGGGACCCTGGCAACAGGCAACTGAAGGAACAGGGGTGGGTTTTAGTCAGTAAAAGTCTGACACACCCTTCCACTCCGCCCAGAGCGGGAGAAGTCATTTGATGATTTCCCACCAAAAAAAAAAAAAAAGTTGGCTTTCTTAATTTGTGCCTCTCAGTGTATGTGTAAAAACAACTCTTCTATACTACGGTGGGAGTTCTAAGGTAGCCAAAGATTTTTTTAAAGTTTTTTTGCAAATTACAGCTTATCTTATAATTTCTTGATATACATGATATTTGCTGTAAAACGGTGCGACGACACGACAGTATTAGTATAAGTACAAGGCGTGTACCTGCACGGCTGCGCACAGCGCGAGGCGCACGCGCATGTGTTGCGGCGCGCCCAGCGAGCGCAGCGCCAGCGCCACCGCGCCTGCTGACGTCACGCGCTCCTCGCCCGGGTACGACTGGCTGTCAGCCTCTCCTCGCCTGTTAAAAATAAATTATTAATATCATTCTTTACGAAAATATTGCTACAATCAGTTGTGGGCAATGATGGTAGATTCTAGAGAATATTCTCCTAGCGAGAACTTTGCTGTTAAGTTCTCGAGAATATTCTTTTAGAAGAGAATTTACGAGAATTTAATTTTTTTATAGTACAATTTTTATATAGTGTTAATTTTGAGTGCACCTTATGCGGGCCATAGACGTTCAAGTAATAACAGTTTGATTAAATAGAAACACGAAGATTCATATTTCTTCATGCCATTTGAAAACTCATTTTGATCAAATTTTCCCACACACATTCATTTCAATTTGATAACATTGTTTGAAACAGCCAGCCTGTTCGATCAAATTAATTGAACGTCTATTATGGCGGCGCATTAACGTTTTAAAAAGTTGACGTCGTTAAATAACTTTAAAACTACATATTCCAAAATAATTAAAAATAAATAGATACCCTCTCATTTGATATGTTACAACACGGTACAGTTTGCAAAACTTTTTATTCAATTTTCTTATTTGCCTCCGAAAAGTGATGCTCACATTAAAAATGCATATATTTACGTTACACGTCCGTGTTTGGGTCAACAAAATTCAACATAATCGGTCTCATTGAATTCAGAGCAAATTGGCTGTATCAGATGGACAGACAGACACACAAGTGATCCCATAAGGGTTCCGTATTCTCATTCGGACGTACGAAACCTTAAAATCATTCCTTAAGTAATCAAACCCTTACTATGCATGTTGCTTTAATCAATGTCAAAATAGGTTTCGGTACCGTGAGTTTGGTAGACTCTCGAGTCAATGACGTTTATGTCAATTTATTGTAACTTGACATAAAATTTAACACTTTTAATGACTTGACGTCATTATATTTACAACAAGTTTTAACTGTCATTGTCACTAATGGAGGCGGAGTCGACATGGAGTGGAGTGTAGGAATGACTTAATGGGTGTTTAACTCATGTTGTGACTGTGGCTGCTACGAACGATGCCACGACGAGACTACAGTTACCTGTGTGCAGGGAACACAAGCAGCGTGGGGTAGTGGTGCACGGTGTAGTGCCACGGCAGGTCGTGCCGCAGCGCGTCCAGGCGCGCCACGCGCACGCGCAGGCCGCACGCCCACAGCAGGCGCCGCGCCGCGCACAGCGCGCGGCTCGTCACAGCGCTGCAGGCGCCCCCGCACACAGCTACTAGCGTCATCTGTGGGAATATACTAACTCGTGAACATCACCCATACTAATATTATAAATGCGATTCGTCAACGAGAATGTTTGTATTTTGTTCTTTATGACACTAATAATATGGTATATTATTCAATTTCATCAGAAAATCATTTACCATGAGCTCGCTCGCGGTCAACGCCGAGGCTTGGGCGATGCTTAGGTTTAGTGCCAACGGATTTTAGTAGCCCAAACAGTACTAACAGGCATGCCAAATGCCAAACAGTAGAGGGACTAATTTTACGAAAATCCAATAACCCACAATCCATACTATAATGTATTATACATATATATATATATATATACATTAACTATATATAATATAAATTTACTAGCGGACCTGACAGACGTTGTTCCGTCCAAACAGCTCCACCTACCGGGTCCAATTGTATTTTCAAACCATCCAGGGACCAAATTTACACACAACATTTCATCCAAAACGGTCCAGACGTTTAAGAGGAGTTAGGTGACAAACACACGTACAGTAGTACCCAACTGATATGGCTTACCGATGTACCTGCGCAGAAGAGGAATTTTCAAAGCGCGGAAATGCTATTGACCAATCGGCATGCTCCACGCACCGCGCTTCTTTTTTCCTGTACCGCTATTGGTCGGCAGCTGCCGCCATGTTAGCGCGCGCCGCGTGGCATGTTAGTCAGCCGCCATACTTGCGAGTGAGACGGAACTAACAGCTGCAGTGTATTATGAACCTTATAGTAGTGATCTAAGGTTGATTGTAAGTTTTAAGTTCTTTCTTTAGTCTTCGGGGCCATACTTTCTTTTCTGTGCAAACGTAGATTCATGACGCGCCTTATCAGTTGGGTACCACTTTACGGCATAATTATATGTATATATAAAGATATTACTAATGCGAAAGTAACTCTGTCTGTCTGTCTGTCCGTCACCTTTTCACGCCTTATCGGCTGTACGGATTTGGATGTTTGGCACACAGATAAGTATGGGTCTAAAATTGAGGTTATAATATATCTATGTTATGGACCAAGTGATTATTAGGACATTATGAAAAATGCCCGGGCAGTTTGAAAAATGATTATTTTAATTTCAACATAGAATCAATCATCATTTCAGTCGAAAGACGTCCACTGCTGGACATAGGCCTTTTTGCCAAAAATTGTTTGGCAGATTATCACTTGCCAACCAACGTTTCGCCGATGTTTCACTTTGACAACTAACTTAGCAAATTTTTGTATGACAACGTTTCATTATCAAAAAATTAGCAAATTTTTGTATGACAACGTTTCATTTGGTAGAATTATTGTAATGCTGATTATTATAATAACACAAAACGTTTGGGACATTTATCATTTGTCAAACATTTCAATCTTAGGTTACGATATGTTAGGTTAGGTTAGAGTATGACTAACAACGCACGAGCCGAGTGAGCGAAGCGAGCGTGCCGCGGCAGCGAACGGCGATGTGCCAGAAGCGAATCGCTTTTGTAAAAGGAAACAGTTAAGTTAGGTTACGTCACATTAAAGATAAAGTAAAAAAAACACTCACTCACTGAGCACTCTTCAATACACTCACTCATTTCAATTGAACTCTACTTGAAAGTTGGCATTCTGCCACTTAAGTTTGGCAATACTTCGGGCTATGTCGGACATGTCGATTACCTTGGTTCTCCTACGGATCTCTTCATTTCAGAATCAATATTTAAAATCAAATAAAATATTTCCATTCATAGACACTCTGCTGACCTATGATGACTTTACCATAATTAAATGTTAAACTGTTGTTAAAACTGACTGGTCGGACTGAAGCGGGCGCGGCTCCGAAATGCGAGCCCCCACCCCGCGCAATACCCGCACTCCGTGCAAAATACCTGTGTATTATCAGATTGCCCAAAGACCACAGGGCAATATTTATAATGACGAGGCAATGTGATAAATAAGGAAGTTCAAATTATAATTTATTATTTTGCCCTAAGTAGCTTGTCATTATTCATAATGCGCGGGCATTTTGAAAAATGCCCGTATTTATCACTTGGTCCATAACATATATATTGAAATGTGCTGTGTTTTTAAGCTGTTTTACTAGACAACCAACATGGCGAGCTTAAAAAATAAAATAAAACATGACTTTATGTCCTCTAGAGGGCGCCATATTCAATTTAATGTAACGTCACATAGCCTATAACTAGCGGACGATCAAGACGCTTCCAACGACGACTCATTTGTAAAATTATGAGCTATTTAAAAAATTTCGGGTAATAAAAGTACTCACAGTGCCCGGTGTCTTCACCATTCTTCTAAAGCTCCTCGAAGTGAGGTCTTCGATGTACACCGAGTTATTGTTGATGCCCATCTGATCGGAAGCGCCATCGGAGCCGAAATAGTGCGTATGTGCCGCCTCGTACACTTGGGAGCGCAGCGAACGCTTTAGATTTTTGCTCGTAAAGTTCGCTATAAACTCCCTTACTGACTTCGCGTTGTAGTCCTCTGATAATAAGTACTGGCTTTCGTGCTGTGGAAATGTTGATTAAGAAGATTATTTTAAAAAAACTTAAGCTAACACTTAAAAAACAAAAAATACTTTGTTTATAACAACAATAGGAACATGACAGAATAATATTGCATTGTAAAAAAAAATCTCTAGTGTCATAAATTCAGTATACAGGTAGAAAACAGAGGCATACTTTTTCATGGAATGAAATCCGACCGCTCTCAATTAATTTTGTAAAAAAAGAATACGTGAATTAACGTGAAGGCGTGTACCTTGCTATCCAATATAACGACCGCCGTCATGTCCTTCTTGTTAGTAATATCTATTCCGAGTGATTCAGCGAAGTGATAGTTCGTCTTACTATCGACTGCAATCATGTGTAAGCTAAAGTTTCTTTCACACGACAACCCCTCTATGTGCGTTACATTTGTACGTCGCTCGTCGATGTTCGGCTGACCCGAAGGATAGATCGGAGATCCCCACTCCTGGGAAAACCGATACACTTTACAAAAGTGTTTGACACTGTCTTGTAAAAGATTCTCTGGTGATAACGGGTCGTCCTCAAATGGCAGCATTGTGGTTTCTATTCTGAAATGAAATATTATATCATGAGATCAATTTGTAGTTACTCGCTACGTCCTACGATATACACTCCCGGACACCTGAAACGAGCTACCCTGCATATTTTTGTTCAATGGTGACGTCATTTTAAATAATGGTAGTACATAGAAAATAATTATATTATGTGGTTTTGACTCACTATAATTTCCGTGTGTCATTGTTCCAAATTTGAAATCGGAATAATAAAAAAAATACAGTTTATACAATTTCAAATATTGCGATAAGTCGTCGTTTCGCGTTTCTCAGGGGCAAAATAATAGATTTTTTGAAGAAAACAATGGTTTACACATAGAAAGCGTTTATTTAGTAACTTATCGTCATGCGATTCGGCATAGGATTAATTAATAGCCTGTGACGTGCTGTGGAATGTTCTCCCATGCTTCCAAGGTGGCAGTTTTCATCTCCTGCAAAGTTTCTGGAGCTGGTTGTTAGTCCGAAAACGCCTCTTCAGCTCATCCCATAAGTGCTCTATTCATTAATCGTAAACGAAGCAAAAAGAGTATGTAAGGAGCGTAGCAGGTTGCGTTCTGTAGTTTCTGCCTACCCCCATGTAGAGGGCGAGTAAAAAGTTCGAGGGGCGGAGGTAGTATTTTACCTGTCTAAACTAAATAAAATTATAAATTGATTTCAACGGTTCAACCTTTGAGATGTCGCTGGATAAACAAGTCAATCGGGAAGAAAATAGAAACTATGGAGAAAATTAAGTATCGTGCCGTGATTAAGTTCACCACAGGACATTATGGAAGATATGTCATCTGTTTACGGGGACTCTTGCAGTCTTGCCCCGGAAAAACAATGATTTATAAGTGGCATAGTCTTCCAAGTAGGCAGAGTCTCAATTGAAGAAGATCAGCGCTAAGGTCGGCCAATTGAGGCAACATTCTCAGACATTGTTGAAAAACCTGTTCTTGAAGAAACAGATCGCGGAGATGACTGTAGTAACATCTACGACCAGTTTGAATATTCTCGATGACCATCTTGGCATGTCTTAGGTCAGTGTAAGATGGGTTCCGAGAATGCTCACACCGCTTCAAAAACAGCAGCGCGTCGAGTGTTCGCGCGAGTTTTTGGAGCCGGGGAGTGAAAACAGAGATGAGTTTATTTATTATGAACCGAATTGTAACTGGAGATGAAACTTGGGTTCATCACTATGAACCTGAGTCAAAGCAGGAGTCAATGCAGTGGCACAAAATGGCGCTGCACCGCCTAAGAAGTTTAAGGTGTCACAATCGGCCGGAAGATTATGGCTACTATTTTAGGATCCCGAGGGGATATTATTGATCGATTATAAAGACTAAGGTGTCAATATCACGGGTATTTAGTAAGCTACGCTACTAGAAACATTAAAAGAAAAGAGAAGGGGAAAATAGTCTCGAGGTGTGCTCCTTCTGCACGACACCGCAATGGTGGTACCATTGCGGTGTCGTGCAGAAGTGTGACCGTGGTCCCGTCACAACCTGAAGGCCAGTTTTTCATTTGGTGGAAATTCCGCCCCAGACTGTTCATGACCCGTCGCCATAACTCACCTTCTCCTCAATGCAATATTGCTGAAAATATTCTCCCTGTCTTCGACTTTCCTACGTCCATCAGTGCCATTCAGCATAATCTGGGTTTCATTCG
This sequence comes from Lithophane ornitopus, assembly GCA_948473465.1. Lineage (NCBI taxonomy): Eukaryota > Metazoa > Arthropoda > Insecta > Lepidoptera > Noctuidae > Lithophane > Lithophane ornitopus. The sequence continues at coordinate 8,990,958 of OX419622.1, read as the reverse complement.
TAAAAGGAACCTGGCTCCATTGACGTTGCGTCTAATCCAAATGTTCGCGTGCAGTCTGTTGGCGCGCCATTCTGTGAGTCCGTGTCAGTTCGGGACCATTGGGCTTATGAGGTTTCAGGGCTTCTAACAATTCAAGCGCAAACAGTCAGTCCATGAAAGTCTCGAAGCTGTTCTTGGAAATGTAATGAGGTCAGGTGACGACTACGCAGGCTGGTGATAAAGATAAGCCGATCTTGTCGTGCTGTAGTGACCGGGTTTCGTCCTCCTGGACGGTGCACGAAGCCGTCAGGCTCCGGAAATCGATGGTAAATTCTTTGAAGGCCATAACGACTTACATGAACTTGTACTATTACGTTTTGATGCCTAAGCCCAGACTGAAGAAGTCCCACAATTTGCGCGGCTACTTCAGGCACACAGGCGCAGTAGCCATAATTTGAAAGTCAGAATGGATTAAAAAATAAGGAAAAACAAATTCGATACTCTTTGTATGCAAAACAAAACAAATAACGAAATAACTATTGACTTACAGATGCTCTAATAATCAAAGCTTGTTGCTTCTGTAAAAGCGACCAAACTCCGATTTTCTTCTTTTTTTCAAATTCGTGAATACAAATTTGGAACAATTGTGATACTGCCAGTACCTCAGCTTCAAAAACTTTTTCTCTGGCTTATCATTATTCTGATGTTTCAGGCCTATAAACATAAAATGCATGGAGGCTCGATTTAGGAGTCCGGGAGTGTAGATATAGATAAAAACTTTTATCGATCTTGCAATGTTATAAAATTCAGATGCCTCGTCATCGTGAATGCCAACATTCTATTCAAATTCAATCAATCTGCCTAATAAAAACAGTAAATAATTGTTTCTAAAAGACGAATTAATACTCAAGTTATACTTACTGTTCTACGTCGGGAGTTACATCATGTTCATAACTGAAGCTCTCCTCAAATGACTGGCATTGTTCGTAATGTTCATAGAAACTCCTTTCGGCTGGCAAAACCTTCAAACTGCATTCTTGCAACCAATCCAACGAAGCAAGTAACTGAGAACTCTCCTCTACGCTTTCAACAGCTTTCGATATAGTAAAACCTCTTTTCAAAAGAAAATTGAAAACTCCATTCTTATTATTTTTCTGAGTAATATTATACCATGGGTATTTATTATTTTGTGATTCTACCCCTTTTCTGTAAAAACGACTTTGTTTTCTAAGGGTTTTCTTGAATTTGAATTCGTTGCAGAATTTCGTGTAGTTCTTTTGTTGATAGAGGAGCCTCTGCACTTGTTGCAACTTTACTAATTCTGATGTCCATTGGCTACTGTCCTTGTTCTTGCAGTTGTAGTATTCCATTGCTACTTCACGTAACTGGAAGAAATAGTAACACATACTGAAAGGGTATGGTACGTTCAACGGCACGTGAACACGTCAATAGTAATACTTGAATACGAGAACTACCCTTACTGCTAAGAAATAGAGGCGCTGACCATGTCACCATAGATGTTAAATAAAAAATAAATAACGAATGGTTTTGAGTTTATTCTTTACAATATCATGCGCCCCGTTGCGCATAATCGGTCACAACCTACACCTGCAGTGCGCGGCCATTGAGTTGTGTATTTGTTTAAAAAAAAAAACATTATCCTTTAGCATTCGCATTACTAAACGAAACGTGTAAAAAAAAACTCAGACTCGCTATATGACTATGACATTCTCATTACATCCTTAATATTGGCATATTACTAAAATAAATACAATATTCGCTTATCTAAAAAACTCACCAAAGCGTATGACGGAAGTTGTTCATACAAAGGATTAAGTGGCGTGAAGAGTATTAATATAGGATTCCCATCGACATATCTCTCGAAATTAAACGCTTTTCTCCACAGAGGCATTACCCTAGCCACTGGCTGGGAGAAGTTGTCCAACACCCAATGTATTAGCGAGGAATGGTTCCAAGCTTGAAGGTCACCGTCTCGCGATATGTATTCCTATTAGAAAAAACAATAAATTACTCAATACAAAATGTTGATTTGTAATACAACCTTAATATTGTATAACATTGTTATCAACGCTTACGGAATTTTAATACATTTCCTGCAGCATATTATGACTATATTTTATATACAACGTGCCGCTACAATGGCGACATTAATTTAACACACGGGTAGGGCTAGTGGCCAGTAATTATAAAAATTATAATAAAATAAAATAATTGGTAAATTGAAAAATTTAAGTTTTCAAACAAACTAAATAATAAAAACTTAACCAAAATTGCTATCACTCTATGTAAAAGATTCATTCATGAAGCTACCTACCAGCTGGCTTACGTTCCATCAGTCCGATTCTTTGTCGGCATAATTTCTAAGAAATTGCGCGGCTTTCCTTTTCGCCTACTTATGATCCGTGACCCTGGCAAATGACCGATGATGGAATGACCCTGGCAATGAATGATTCGCTAGAGTTCTTTAAGTACAGGTTGCTCCAAGATGGTAATTTAGAAAATTGTAAATAAATCAATAAATAATAACGTTAAATGAAATTCAAATATTTTCATAAAATGAATACACGAAATCGTATACGTGTGTTAAATTAATGTCAACATTAAAGCGGCACGCTGTATAATATAGTCATAATATATAAGTATGCTTACAAGGAAAAGCGAACGTAAAAATAATGCTACTTTTAATTGACCAATGAATTAAAGCCAGAGCAGAGCTGTCGCTACGTAACTACTGGTCGGACAATATATGAGTCATTGAGAAAGAAGAATAATTACTTATAATCACAACTAAGACTATAATTAAGTAATTAGTAAAAAATTACTCATCAATCTACATTCAGCTTGGGCTCACAATTAATAATGTACATATCAAAAGATAAAAATTGAGACAATGAAATTTGTTGTAATCTGTTAAAAGGGAAAAGCTTACTAAAGGCCCTTCGTACTAAAAACAGTAAAACAATATTACGTATCAACCTTGGTATCATTCCACAACATAAGGCGAGCGTTCGGCACGCTTTCGACGCCCAGCTCCGCAGCGAGCTCCTCTGACGTCACAGCCGCGAAACATATCTCTCCAAGAATATCCGCCTCTCTTGACTTTAACGCGACTGTGTACCAAGTGTTGTAATACTTTGAAGTGTCTGTGAGCGGTGTGTACCCAACTGCTACAGCCTGCAAATAATATGACGTCATCAATGAGTAAAAGATAAAACAAATAGTATTTATGTGAGGCGACATTGTTATTGCTTGTTTTATAATTTACCTACTGTCATTTAATAGGCTATCTTATCTTTTAGGGGCTAATTTGTCTTATCTTTTGGGCCCAAGTTCATTTCCGAGTGCTTTTGGGTTGTATGCAGCAATCAAATACAGTTTTAAAAAGTACGCAAAATAAGTTATGTACCCACATCGCAACGCGAGAGTAAATTGACGAGATCCTCCGAAGATGAGACTCTTCTTAAAGGCTTCATCATTATTTCTAAAAAGTTCACCATACTATGAGCATCTCGAGGACCTGGAAAGAACAAAATGTGATATTATAATATGGCCATTATAATATTGCTATTGTGGTTAAAACTGACAGGTTACATTTGTTAACATTGATAATATGACACATGACTGATAGGAATTTGATAATGTAACTGAAGTAGAGAATTTATGTTAATTTTATGTGTTTTACTGAATAATTTATCACAATTCTGAAAGAATTGAGTGCAATGTTTAACCCGTCATATGCCGTAATTACAGACACAATTAAAAATCCATTGTTTCTCAACGAGATCTACGTTCCAATACCAAAGGTTAATAACATAACATGACATGGCATCATGCCTTGTTTCCCAGAGGGGTTAGGCACAGGTTACAACAAGGTACAATGTTTAATCTGGAGAGAAACACTAAACCAACTAACACTTACTGTTTACTCTTTAATTGCAGTGTGCATCTGTTTATTTGAGCTTAACATTATTAATTTTGCTTGATACTTCTATCAAATGGCAATGATAAAAATACTATACAAGCATTAAATACCTACCATAGTACAGTATTCCCGTTGATATGGTTGTATACGCCATTAGAATAGGCCATGACGATATTTTATTGTTGTGTAATCTACATTCACTTCCTGGGTTCCAACAGTTTATTGCAGAAAAAAGAACCTGAAAAATTGATCAAGATATATGGAACAGGTTGTTTGTAGTACACTTATTTGTATCCTTGATGCAACAATGGATACATATGTTTCAGTCAAACATAAGTTTATAGAAGAAATACAATCTAATAGGGAATATGCATGTATTTTTTTAATATTTTTATTCGATAGTTTACATCGCCAAATAATAGTTTTAAAAAAATCGACACCAAAAAACCATTAAAGTACTTAGGAAAATGTTAAAAATACCCAACCAACCCGGGCTACTTAAACGCCTTCCATTTGGCGCGCTTGGTGTGGTGACGTGGCAGTCTATGACAAACAAACAAACAAGTGTCAAGTCAATATAAAACACTCCTACAAAACACACTGACATTTTGATTGTTGTCATAGACTGTTACGTCACATCCGCTTATAGCGTCGCTTTTCAAGTATTTGAATTTCCCACAGTTTTCTGGCAATTTTTAAAAATATTATTCAAACATATCAATCGACGATCATAAATTTCGATGGGAGTTGGGAGGTGGAGGCATAATTCTGAAGTAAAATAGTTTATCAAAAAAATACTTGACCCTTAAGGGTCAGTTCACACCGAGACGCGAAGCGACGCGCACTTTTTTATGATCCGATACAATATCGAATTTATTTACAACACAATAAAGTACACGCGCTGCTTAACACAGCGCATCTCAGCGTACCTTGACACGTGTCAACACTCGTACTGAAATTATACCTTTTCGTGAAGAAAATAAGTTCGATAATTGTTAAAAAGTGCGCGTCGCTTCACGTCGCGGTCTGAGCTGACCCTTATTTGAATCACTTGCATATTCCCTATTGCTTTTTCAATAATTCTTCATCACTAGTAAATAGGTGATACTTAAAACGTAATACCATAAATACTTTACAGTTTGATAATGTTTCTACAGCGCTATGCATAATTTTAAATATGTTCTAGGTAAAAAAAACATTAATTTATTATTATTAATAAATGAGATAATAGAGAGAAAAGATGATATAATAAAGATTAATGATACTCACACGATCTTTAAGAATATAAGCAGCTTTCTCAAATTCTCCCCTTACATACTGAGATTCCGCATCCCACGGTGCATAGTACATTACAAATGACACATCCACACGATTAACACTAGCCAGCACATTGTTGAGTTGTCCTCGGTACCAATCGTGAACTATTGAGTCTGATTTGAAGAACCTTGTGGCTTGTGGGTGCTTGGAAATCTTTGTTGGTCTGAAACAACAGAATTAAAATTAAAATAAATCATCATGCTATATATCAATCTTTGCACAATTATTAAGCAAACTCCTTCATTTACCTTTTTAATATTAGCAATATTAATGTATGATATAATAAATATCCTTATAATTTATGGTTACAGTTAACCTAACCTGGTTCCTGAGTCCAGGTTGGTTATGTTAATTACCTACTTAAAAGTAACTTACCCTTTATCAATAATCATAAATCTTTATTTATCCCAACACCTTATTACAGGCACTGGTTAGGTAGTAGTGGTGCAATAGTATATAGTGTAGGAATGGCCAATAAAAAATTGAACTTATTGCTTAATTAATTATTATGTTCTGTAATAATCGAGCTTTGGTAGACTACAAGTATTTGCAAGTTGGTGAATAAATAACCGTGACACTTACGAGTTATGTAGGGCCCCGTACGTGGTCAGGGCCAGGGCCAAGCAGAATAACATCTCTTTGATTAACATGTTGAGTGTTAACTCCCTGGTGCTCTGTTGTGTTGCGACTTGAGTATTTTCAACCGAGTTTTGGGCATCGCTAGCAGCACCTGACTTTGTTGTTAATGACGTGACCTGCGAAATACCTTCAGCGTCCGCCGTTGGAAACATTACACGTCATTCAAAAACAATAGTGATATTGAAATCCGATCATCGATAACACAGCATTGCAAGAGGAATGTGTAAATTAAGTTGGCACTAACAATACTAAATGACTTTAATGGAAAATTCATAATAAATTTTCACTTAGTATGTGTAAAACCGTTTTTAGTTGTTTCCAATCAATTTTATTCATGTGAGGCTTGTCATGTCAGCTTGCTTGTGTTGTCAGCTGAGTTTTCAGTTTTAGTGTCACTGTCAGTCGGTGACTTGAGTGATTTGAGCATAGAGCACAGTAAAGTAGATTTGAGTGAGCAGTGAGCTTTCAAACAAAAGTCAAGAAATAGAAATAACAGAAATAAAACAATGTTTTTATTTCTAGCTTTTTAGTGGGGGGTCAGTTTCAAGTTTGTAACTAAGTTACAATAGCCATGTCCACTGCTCATCATCTTTTATAAAATTTTGTTTTTCCCCATACAGGGACGTTAATCGTTGAAGGAGTTCTCGTGGTACTTCACCATTAGCTTCACTTCACGGGTGATAGATGTGGGAGCAAGTACGCGTACATATGGTTCGGCGAGCTTACTCACCCGTGTGTCATGCTAAGTACGCGAACTTTAAAACCGCTGAGTAAGTTCGTCGGCGATCCAGCAGGTTTGAATTTTTCTCGTAGCCCGCCTTGGCTCGTAGGTACGTCTGTCATCGCCGCGAGCCGCGAGCCACCAATTTGACAATGAAATGAACAAGCTTCGCGTGTGTCACCGACAGCGAGCCGATTATGATCGCGAACTTAAAAACCGCGTATTTTAAGTACGCACGTCTGTCAGTGACACGACGGCGAGCCGAGTAAGGTCGCAAACTTAGAAGCCGCGTACTTTAATAAGCACGTCTGTCACCCACTTATCTTAAAAACTGGAAGTCGGTTAAAAAACCTAGTATTCAATTGTGGTAAAAAGTGACATTTGACTTTTTTATGCTAATTGTCATTGTCTTTTCGCAGCCATTTTAATTTCATTGGATTTTTACTGTTTTGGATTTTTTGACGACGAAGTTGTGTCAGTTTTTGTGTTTTAACGGCTGATGTTTAACAAAACGTGAAAATTATTGATCACAACGACTTCGATACGAATAAGTAACAATAATAGTATCTGCGCACTTGTTTGTAGAACCCCTGTAACATTATTTTGTTATGATTCGTTAAACATCCTTGGAATCTCTTTTATTGAAAGTAGTAAATTGTTGCAAACATGGAATCTCCAAGACAGTCAGATTCCGATACTGTCGAGTATTGGAAGAAACAAGCCAAGTATTATGAACAAAAGTAAGTACAATCAATAGGCCTTGAAAGAAATATGAAAACATCATATTGTATTCCTCAGACATGACAACTATCATTTTCATGATTCATTAATACTTGATTGATTGTTTTTAGGGTTATCGATATACAACAAGAATTAGATGAATATACTGAAAACTCAGCACAACTTGAAAAAGAATTAGAAGCTTCATTAGTACAAGTTGAGAAACAAAACAGAGATCTGGAACATCAGAATCAACGGCTGAAAAATGAAATTGAAATGCTAAGGGTATTTATTATCATAAATCAATAATATGATAAATTTTTGGTTTTAGTATATTTTTATGGTCTACAATATTTCCCATTTCCAGAACAAATTGGAAAGAAGTCAGCATGAAACAAATGCTTTAGAGAATGAACTGCAAGCATTAAAAATAGATAAAGATAAACAAGGAGTGTACATCAGAGAGTTAGAGCAAAAAAACGATGACTTAGAGAGAGGTCAAAGGTAAGAGCATAAGGTTTTATCTACACTAATAATAAAAAGAGAAAAGATTTATATTTTCGTTTGTTATGAATAAACTACTGAACCAATAAAAAAAAAAAACTCTTTTGCCAGTAGTATGCTATATTGTCACTGAATTATTGTTTGATTGAGTCTATAGTTTATTAAGCTATCACAAGGTGCAATTTTTTTTGGATAACTTACAGGAAATTAATTACTTAGTTCATATTGGCATTTTGGCCCCCCAGGGGTCTCATAAAAATAGATTCTAGAAAGAAGAGTAAAGAATTGACAATTCTGTTTACAGAGTCATATCAGAATCAGTGTCATGCATTGAATCAATGCTAAATCAAGCTTATGAAAGAAATGCTGTACTAGAGAGTGAAGTGGATGAAGTCGAGAATTTGAGGATCAGGTTGCAAAGAGCAACAGATGAAGCCAGAGGTATGGTTATGATGTGATTTATGCTTGTTACCCTTTTCTATTGATTAATTAGCTAAATTTATGCTTCACATAAAGGCCCACCCCGCAGCTATGATAAATTAAACATAATGTTCTATTTTGGAAATAATAAAACTATGGCTGGTAGGGTAGAACCTCTTGAAATTTTATTGTTAAGTTGCTGCCGAAATCCTCAAATAACACAATATTTTTAGATCTGAAACATGAGCTGAGAGTAATGGAAAAGGTACCAAAACCGAAGACGGGAGATGACAGTACAATTGAAAGCTCATTAGTTAATGGACATATTCCAAACCCGTCTCGAACTCAAGTTGAGATAGAAACACAAACTTCTCTGATGTCACCACAAAAACGTAAGTGAAAAATAATTTTTTCTTATTAAAACAGCTGTAAATTTTATTGAAAATGATACAAGAAAGGATGCATCTGTCACCTGACCTCCATTACCAATTAGTACATCATATACTAAAATGTAGGAGGAAATTGTAACTAGAAGAGGCTTGTGAGTGTGAACCAGTGATTTGGGCCAAACTGCTCACATTCTGATGCCAACTTTAGGGATACTAAATGTTCTTCTAGTGCAAGAAGACTAAATATTCTGAACACTGGTTTCAGGTGAAATAAACGGCAACGCTATGACACCATCGTCTCGAGTAACCGCCATTAATATAGTCGGCGATTTACTGCGTAAAGTGGGGGTGAGTCAACTAGATATATTTACATTAGTCAAAGCTGTATTAGTCTTAATTGTAGCACTAGTCACTTTAGAATGCACCAGATAGTAGGGGAAAAGCTAAAGGAAATTATCATATTTATTTAATTTATGTATATTATGTAATCATGTATTATTTATGCTTATGTATGTATTTATGTTGTATTTATAAAGCTGTAGAAAGCACAAGTGCCTCAATTTTATAATACATATTTATTTTTATGTATACAGTTAAATCTTCGATAGATGTAAGTATGGAATTAAAATAAAGTAAACCTAAGCTGGCTCCTTAAACTATTATTTATTTCTTCGTAATTTTTAGATAGCAAATACATTATCATTGATTATCACAGTTTTTTTCCAGCAGTACAGTCTTTTTTACCATTCTAATAAATACCAAGTTTATTTGTGTCACAGGATATTTGGCAGAATCGATTTTTTGCGAAAATCCTAGGATTTTTGCAAAAGACCAGATTATTGTACAAATTTAATGTACAGTAACAAAAATATTTGAAGAGGTAATATCAGGGTTTATACAAAACAAAAATAAGCCTAGCGTGCAACGACGATGAGTGGCTGATATAAAAGTTCTGCTGACCAAGATGCACCCCTTGTGTAACACATTTTTTTTTTCATTATCCCAAGGATTTTGAAAGAATTTTCTAATCCATTGAATTTTCTGCTCGACAATGTAAAAACGCAATGAATGTCGAACTGTCAAAATCACAACAATTGCAATTGTTACAGGCCGGCCACCTAAATACGTGAAACTCCGAAACGGAATAACCTTTCGGAATTCTGAAGGCAGCAAAACCATACAAAGTCAATGATCTATTCCATACGTACAGTAGTTCTCCGTTCCAAAATTGTCTCCGATTCGAAATTCCGTCTGTATGTGGCCAGCCTTTTGTATGGATTTGAATTCTGAATCGTCATTCCGTTTTGGAATAACGTATGTATGTGGCCAGCCTAATATGTTACGTTAATTACCTTCAGAATAAATAAAGATGTTATAAATTGACAGTTAGATTAGCATCAGCAATCAATTTTCCAATCGTCGTAAACAAACTAGGTTTTGTGCAAACATCCTGATGTTGCTCGTATTATCACGAAAATCGTTATTGGGTTCCAAATGATTGGAAACTAAGATTCGATTTTTGCAATTAATTATCCTGTGACGTTTTGTAGGAGATAGAGGCAATTTGTTTCACTTACCTACTGCCTTATTGCCTTTACCTATCAACCATGCATTTCAATGTATTTGGACCTCTACTTTCTCAGCTCTATCATCCGTCTATCATGTCATGTTTATAGAAATTGGTTAAGAATCAAAAATACTTTTTACATTATTTTAGTGTAGTCATTTTTAGTACCTATGGTAATGAACAACATACAGCCAAAGAAAACATTAAGTAGGTACTTTAGGTAGCAGTAGATTCATAACAAAGATTTAATTGTAGTTTTTCTTGATTTTGTATTTGCATGGTTGTGTAGTATGCATGAAATTTATTGCTTACAGCTTGAAAGGTTTCTTTGCCGTGAATGTGGTAAGGTTAAATGCTCCTGTGACACGCCTCCAGCCGCTTCCCAAATAACAACGCCGAGCGACTCCAGTACTACAGACAGTGGATTGAATGACAATGATTTAGATTACTGTGATTCCGTAGAGTACAGAAACCAAAGAGTATACGTACGCTCTAATTCGGGATCTGAACACGATTCCTCAGCGACGATACCATCCATTTTAACACAACACGCGTCAGAACAACCGTTTGTACGATCTGCACAAGCAGGAAATGGAAAGTTGCGAAGATCATTTGCCGTGCGCTCCCGAGAGGGTTTAGAAAACCTTCTTAGTTTTGCTTCTATCAGAAAAGGGCATGATCAAACGAAAAAAGTACAAAACTAATGAGATTTATAGTGTTTTTATAAATAGAAAATTGTTCAATGCATATAGTAGCTTTACTAGTGATAAATGTTTTTTTTTTTGTTTTGTTTTTATTGTCAATACGTACATGTAATAACTCATAAGTATAACTATACAATGTTATAATTATCTAGTTGAAATTAATTAGTTTATAATGTAGATTATTATGTTACTGTTAAAATAAGGATTTTTAGAACCAAACTAAACCGACTGCTGCATCACTATTAATAGTTATCTGTATTATATTGCACATAATTTTATTTAAATATATTTTCAGCTTTTCATCCGCATCGTTGTACATACTGTACAGTTTGCTTTAAATAATAGGTGTTGGTTATCACCGCACATATCTTCCTGTCACCTACTAATATTAACATCATCATTTACTGTGTAATTTTCTTCATTGTAGGCTTTGGAATCAAAGTTAGCGTCGTGTCGCGGTACAGTTAGACCTAAAGAACATTCACCAAATTCAGCTTCGGATGTCAATAAGGACTACAGGTGTGTACTCAAGAACTAGATACGTCCCTCATATCATCACATCTGTATCGTGACGTGCCGCCGCAGCGTTTAGCTTTTATCATAGTGTGATACTATAACAAGCGAATCTTTAAAAATCGCTTCAAGTTAATCTTGCTGATCATAAAGAATTCAACTCGAGTACTGTGATCGTAATCACATTTTCCTAATTTTACTAATATCTGTGATGATAATGAAATAGTTAAGTATCGGTATATCTATCTATGTGAACGGTTTTGGCCTACCCACCGGAGAACTAGCACTGTGTGAATTCTATGCTGCACATCATGTAGTTACTAGCTTCACGAAACATGTGTTGTTTCTGTAAAAGTTAATTTTAAAAAAAGCGTCCATCTTTAAAATAAAATCTAATAAAGGGAATTTTAGCTACCGCTATTAGCGGTAATTTAGATCTACGAGTATGTTTCGATTAACTCCAGACATAAATAATAATTGTTATATTCAGTTATATACTTATCACTTGAGTGCACGTATTCTCGGTGTAAAAGATAGGAGTATTGGACTCACTTTTACATTACTACAATAAATAACTATAGTCTATTGGTGGACAAACATATTTTCGAATGATATTTATGTAAATAGTAGGTAAAGAGGTATGTATGAAATTGTTAAAATTAAAGATTAAAATTTATCAGCAGAAATTGCAATGACATGTATAAATTTATGTATTTTGTACTTGCATAATAGTTAACATATTTATGTAGATACAATCAGATCTGTGTATTCGACAATACATTGAGATGAGAATATTATTATAGCAATAAATGTTTAAGTTAGATTTCTCCGTTAATGTGCTGTATCATCATGAAATAATATATTTATATTGAAGGGTTTTTTTACAATTTGCGACAAGAATAATTTTATAACACCACTATAATATTATAATCAGGTGCTCAATACACTATTAGTTAAATACTTAGAACTGAAACAAATTGAATAATAATATTTTAAGAATTAGTATGATTTCTATTAGATTTTGGAAACTTTCTAGGTGTTACAGATACAAATTCGTGACTAACCGTTAGTTGCTATTGGGCAATAATTGCATGAGTGTATCACTACATTGTTCTTAGCATGCACTAATAATATTGTGTTACATGTTTGTCATTCCCATTCTATATTATATGTATCCTGTTTGAAACATTCGTCAATTGTCATTACCAAGTTGATAGAAAATAATTCTATTCTCCCTGAATCGTTATCGTAGGGTAACAAGCTTGGTACAAAATAATGTTAATTTACCATTATGACGAGTGAGTCGAGTCTTGCCTTATAAACTCTTGGTAGTGAGTGGCAGTAATTTAATTTCGATTTTAATTAAGTTGCATTACATTCTATAATTATTAACATGAGAGAAATTGAAATGAAAACAATTGACTAAAGGTAGAATTTGTATTTAAATGTTTCTGCTAATAAAGACACTGCGTTTTATACATATAAAAATAACATACACTTAACAAATTAAATAGCCCCAAACAAAAATTTAAATTTAGAACTTACCATGTAACATACCTCTAAACAATTTGTGTGACATCTAATAAATAATATTGTATTGAAAAATTGTTCTAGTAATGTCTACATTTTAGTTGGTCAAAACAATAGTTTGTTATTTGCGTAATATTACTCAAATGTATTTGCCCAGTTTGCTGCAAATAGTTATAAGTATCTAGCATTTATACGTTCACGCGTGTGGTGACCAAACAACTTTTTATTTTTTACGCAATATGAAATATCGAACGATAATAAAGTAAGTCAAAACAGACTGGTTTATTTTCTTGAACTTTCCTTATAATTAGATAATTAACAACATAATATACCTACCACTGATATAATACCTAATTAATACTGTCTCAAACTATTTGCTTCCCAACAAGCACATTCGACAGCAGATTGGCCCATTCCACTTTATTGGGAACTTCAACTGGAGGCTTAAATATATTTACCAATTCAGGGATAGATTTATTGAATAATTTTATCCTGAGTATCAAAGGTGCGTTCTCTTCTTGATTTATCACCTCCATAAGAATATTACCTGTAAATTGAAGATTAATTTAACAACAATAGTACTTAGGTATGTACCTACAAGTTTAATACTAAAAATCTACTATTGTATTGTATTATAATTATAATCAGACATACCTGTAACTTTAGGAGAATGAGTTAGCCATAGGGTCACTACATACAAAGGTAGTGTTTGTACCATGTAGATCAATTTGGCTAGTAAATACTGGATTGAAAGAGATAATACTCGAAACTGCAGAATAAAATTATAATGTTAGGTAGAAATAGAATGTCATAATATGTAAGTAATCCAAGTGTATAATTTGTAATAGGTAATCTATACTGACTGTATTCTCTGAAGCTACGGTTTCCTAGAAGGGCGGTGGCCGCCACAAAACGGCTGTCATGAAAATAATGGCGGAGTTACACTTTACGGTGTCAAAAACTCTCTCTGGGAAAACATTTAGGAGTGTGACTAACAGGGTGTAAAGTTCACTCATCCACCATAGAAAAGGAATGATCCTCCAACCAGACAGGTGTTGTGTCTGGCCGGCAACTGCCCAACGATTGATGTTGGGTTCTTGTATATATGTCCACTGCACGGTAAACTTTAATTGCGCGATGCCGGATTTTTGTGTCGTCAGGATTTTTGTCTGACGTTAGGTCTTTAATGCGTAGTTCGCATGTGGCGATGTAGATACCGCCACAAACACACCAACTTACTCTTCATAAATAAAGGTGCCGATTCCCTTGTTCACAAACTAAACTAAATTTAAGTTCAGTGCATCTTTTTATTTCTATTTCATTAAGAAAAGGACAGAAGATAAATTTTAGTTTAGTCCTGTCAAACTGTCACTACTCCAAACAAGTTTAGACGCGATTAAAAACTTGCCTAATAAAATTAGGTACGTCAATTTACGTCAGGCGCTGATTAATTTGACAGGACTAAACTAAAATTTATCTTCTGTCCTTTTCATAATGAAATAGAAAGAAAAAGATGCACTGAACTTAAATTTAGTTTAGTTTGTGAACAAGGGAATCGGCACCATTGTTTCAGAGACGTCATTTGCCGGTAAATTGAAGATGCTATGTGGCGGACACCGCTCTTCTGGGAAAACGTAGCTCTATTAGCATATTGCATTACGGTAATTCTTGTAAGGCGTATTGTGAGTCAAATCATTCCTAATGCATGTGAATGTGAAGACACCAAAGTCCAAATGATGCGTTCACACAGGCTTATAGTAACAATACTATTAAAATGGCTCAAAACTGAATTTAAATTCTGCCCATGTCAATAATATGTCTTGAAAAGCATGCTTCCTTACCACTGTAAATACGATATAGTAAAGAGTTGTTGTAGGTAACAATAACAGCAATATGGTAAACGCTACAGTGCCTACAAAAAGCTCTTGGTTCGTATATTCGCAGGAGTCAATGCCGCCTCGCAGTGGATTATATTTTCTTCCAACAAACAGTCTCAGTAGTGCAATTAGTCCAGATATTTGTATATTGAATAGCCTGGAAAAAGATGTTGCAGCATAATTTGTTTGCAGTAAGTATTAAAGTTTAAGTAAATACAATAAGTTATCTCAAAGGCACATGACATCGTAGCGATAGGTCTTCAAAATGATAACTTCAAAAAAGTGTATTTCATGACATTTGGCACTTATATGAACTTAAGGAGTTGTATTGCTGATTCTAATGACTATAATTCTGTAAAGCCATATTTTTTACGGTCGCAAATCATTTTAATCAACATACTACCTAACTGACTGGGATATTTCCTTTCTTAGTAAAAATATTTATTACCTGGCTGCATACACATAGATGCAATATGAATGGAATGTGGCAATGCATATTAGATCAGACACTATAGCAGTTTGAAATGTGAATCCCAAATATCCTATGTAGTAGTAAATGTGAAGTATAGTATCCAGTTTCTCCCCTGATACATCTGAAATATTAATGCTGTAGTTTAATATTTCAAAATTATACTGCCGAAATTTACAATAATAATAAGACAAATTTTACCCAAAAACAGCCACCATAGTTGAACATGATAAGAGAAGTATTTTCCTAACATTTTATTGAATGCATTGTTGAGTTTTAATCCAACTGGAGCACCCATAAGCCATTTCAGTAGAGAGTAAAGTGAATTAATTAATTTCTGCAATAGAATAAAAGATTTTTTTTTGTTGGGAAGGTATGTTAAAGCTTTCAAATTGAATTTTATACATGTCTACAATAAATTACATTACTACTATGTTTATAAACACAGAATATTTAATTTGAACTTTAAAGTTAATAAACATAAGGTTGAAACTCAATTAAGTATAATTAAATTTAAATGGCCTGTAAATTACATTACTAACCATGTTTACAAAAACACCGTTGAAATCTTTAAGTATAATAACAATTTCAGCGGCCTGAATTCATCCTGATCCTGAAACTTACACTATAATTTAACCTTTTAACCGCTTACGACGGATTTATCCGACAAATATTTTCGTGTCCATTTCGCCAGAGTCGTATATTTACGACACTCATTTAATCATTTTTTTTATTTAATTACGCTTTGCACACCATCTTTGTTGAAGGTATTTATTTTTAGATTTTTCGATGCCAGGCGCTGGGGGCACGACAACCGATATAAAGCCGGGCGGTTAAAAGGTTAAACTCGTGAAAAAGTTGTTTTAGCTTATAAAACAGATTGTCAATAACTACAAAATGTTTACCTCTAGAACTCCCATTAGTGCTATGCTGATATCTGTTTTGTCCTCTGAAAGCAACTGTAGAGCTATGTATCCTAATATGAAGTCCATCATCACCGCCAAAATTAAATTGCCTTGTTTTACTGTCACCTAAAGAAATGTACCTAGTTAGTAAATACTTTAAAAAAAATTGGAATGGTCATCATTACTACTGATTTGATTAATAAATGTACATAGTTTGTTACTAGACACTTATGTAAAATAAAAGGTCTAACATAGGCACTTAACTTACTTTTTTGTCTCTTTTGATAGTCAATATTAGCCAATTCATTAATTTCCAGTAATTATAAATATGTTGCAGGAACATAGAAGAAGCCAGCCACTGCTGGTTTCTAATGTGTTCTATATCATCTTTTTCAGTGGTTCCTCCATGTTCGTCTTGAATTAAATGCACCAGTTTTGTAAAATAATTGTTCTTGGTGTCAGTAATTGCTTGAGAGTCTTTAATACTGTTATAATCATAGAGCATAAGAATACAACTACTGATAGTGCTTACTTGCTTTCCATTTAATAGCAACTTGTTGATTTTTAGTTTAAAGGTTTGTTCCATGTCCAGAAAATTCAAAAATCTTTTGGCCAATTTTTTTGGAAAATAATCCCCACAGTATCCGTATATTTCATTTTCTTGTTGTTTCTCGGACCATAGCTCATTATTTGTTGTGAATTTGGTGATATAAAGCGTGCAAGTATTACCTTCCAAGAGAGTAATATAACCCTTGAAAAATATTTCTTTTGAATTCTGTGGGAATATAGGCAACAATATTCTTACTATAGTGGGCATTTTTCTACTTTTACGTTACGTTTAAGAAAAATAATTATATTCATTATAAAACTCAAAACAAACCGAACTGGTGGACAACTGTCAACTATTGTCAACATCATTGTCAATAGGAGTGAGGCATATTTATCGTCACAGATATAAAAAACTAGCAGATAACAGTTGGTCCTAACGATAAAAAATATCTGTTACTTAAAATCACAGCTCCTCAAGACTGTTACCGCGGCTGTTAGTCGAAAATCGTATCCGAAGTTTTAACAAAACTTCGGATACGATTTTCGACTTTAACGAAAAGAAATAAAGAAGATAGGTATTCAATTGAGATTTAAATACGTATTTATCATCCGTACAAAAATAACAGACTGTTATTTTATAACAGATTAAAGAAGATATTCGATTGAGATTTAAATACATATTTATCGTCCGTACAAAAATAACGGGCTGCGTATTTATCGTCCGTGCAAAAATAACAGGCTGTGATTTAATAACAGATATTTGGAGCTGTGATTTTTTTGTCACAGTCACAGTGATAACAGATATCGTGTTTAACCTGTTACAACGCATCTCTAATTGTCAATTGTCAAATCAATTCAAATGTCAATGTATTGGATTTGGTTTGCACAACTCAATTTATTTTTTAGGCAATGTCGAACGATGTCCCTTGCCGTCAAATGGCACCTTTGTCTAGCTAAAGTGGGTGATAGACGTGCGTACTTAAAGTACGCGGTCTTTAAGTTTGCGACCTTACTCGGCTCGCCGTCAGCGCGAGTAAGCTTGCCAAGCCATACGCGCACTTGCTTGCACGTCTATCACCCCTTTAACTGTGCGTTTGCACTGGCAAAACATTCACAACAAAACATGTTGAAATCTCTAGTAACTGTCAAAATTTGTAGGGAACACAGAGAAAATAGAGATTTCAAATTGTTTGTTGCGAATGTTTCGCCAGTGCAAACACACAGTAACGCTACTATTTAGAACAAGGAACTTTCACATTGCAATGAAACACCCGGCAGCCATGGTTGCCCCAAAATCTCGGGCGTTTGTGTGGCTGGACGGTTCCATCCACTAATGTATAATTATGCTATTATTGGATTGGATTTATGGATTTTCACAGGGATTGGCCCCGTATAAATGATCCATTATTTCATTGGGGTTGCTTATGTGATGGTCAAACATAAAATCGCTATCACTACATATGCAATGTTTTTAGTACGCGTTTGGAACTTGAGTTTGAGTTTGGAACTTGACTTTGAACGCGCTTTCGGGTGGCTAACATGTTTTGTTTACCCGCAAACGTTTTGTATGCGTTCATCACATAGACTATCTATGAATCAAAATATACGTACCTCAATGAAACTCGGTGAAGTTAGCCGCACGATTTCATTATTATGAAATTTTGATAATGCTAATCGTTAGAGAGTGTTAGAGAGAAAAGAAAAATCTTTAGAGAGTAATTAGTTTTTATGTAAAAGCAATTTTAATTTTTCGTGTGAAGTTGGCCCCCTGCCCGCAAAAATGGACTTAGACGTAATTTTTTTTTTTATCGTTTGCGAATCGTTAGACAGAGATTGAGAAATACATAAACCGTTAGAGAGTTAATATTTTATTTGTTATTAAATCACTAGCTGCGCCCCGCGGTTTCACCCGCGTAAGTCTCGATTCCGTGGGAATATCGGGATGAAAAGTATCTTATGTGTTAATCCAGGTTATAAACTATCTATTAACCAAATTTCATCCTAATCCATTCAGCCGTTTTTGCGTGATTGAGTAACAAACATCCAAACACAAACTTTCGCATTTATAATATTAGTAGGATTTCTAAGAGCGTCAAGTTGGGCTAACTTGACGCTCTTAGAAATCCTACTACTAAATGATCTTTCCAACGACAGCCCACACAAAAGGATAGGCCAGAAAAAAAATTCCACTTTAAGTGTAGGGGAGACAAGTACCCTAAAAAAAATGTATGCATGATTTTTATATGTATATACCCATACCAAATTGGAGTTTTCTAGTACCAACAGTCTCTGAGCTAAGCCGCGGACAGACAGACATGGGAAACGACAAGGGTTCCTTTATGACTACGAAACGCAAAAAAATGTACTGCCCGTCGCCGCCGTACCGCACGCCGTACTTACAACTACATAAGTCTGCATACATGTAGGTACAACAACATTATGCCGTCCACTGGTCACTGGCCTAGCCGCCTACCGCAAGGCTTCTATAGTCCACATTTGGGAGCTAGCGCAATATCCTACCGGGCAGGTGCGGACGCAGCCCAAGATTTTGTGGGGAGGTGCCGAGGAATATATTTAGAGAAATGGTTACCTAATTGATAAGTACTCTAAAAACATTTTTTTTATACTAACATGTCCATCGGGGTCACTGTGGCTCAAGTACCGTAAAGTTAGTAAGTAAAGCACGTAAATCATTTATTCTCTCGACAGCTTGAATGATTTTAGGGGGGTCATGACGCCCAGGACCCCTCGGACCACGCCTGCTACCGGGATGGCCAGGCGGCAAAGGCACTGGCGGCGAGGTCAGCGCCGACGCTGGCGTCTGTCCGACTGCCACAGTCTATTTGCTCCGAATCTATTGGACCGATTAAGTTGAAATTTGGTAATTAGATACACTTACTTATGTATTACTGTGACCCAAACATGGGTCGTAAAACGTTTTTTGTGAAAAAAAAAAAGTACCTACCTATAACTTATTTGACTTTGACTTTAACCGCGAGAGTGAGTGTGACATATCAAATGGAAGGGCTTCCTATGTAGTAGTGATGATCTTATTTTTTTTTCTTGTACTTACGAATAATTTACTTTTATTCAGTGCCGTAATTAGCCTTTTATGCGCCCGGTGCGAGCTGCTTTATCCACGCCCTTGAAATATTTTCTAATCATAACCGGTTTTGACAATAAAATGGATTGTCTATAAAAATAAATCTATCATCCAAAAACTAAGTTTTTTCAGACTTAATTTTAAGTACTTGGTAAAGTTTTGAATAAGGAAGTTCAAAGAAAAAACGTTTATCGCACCCGCGGACACCTATCCGCAGTAGCCGTGCCCCACCGCAACCACCCGGACCGAACGCCGTCCGCGGTCCGGCCGGCCGGTCGTAACTCGTAACATCGACATTCACGATTATTATTACGATCTCATCGTCTAATAATATTATTTATTTGTAAGAAGAATATACGCGGACGACGCGACTCCACACGTATAAATAAATAAATAATAGGTATTGTTGGCTCTGGTCTGGTCATTCAGTAACAAGTTCAGTTCAGAACTTCGAGAAGCTCAATGGCTTTCTCGTTAGTCCATTCCATTCCATAATGGGCTGATCGGCTCCGCTAAATAATTATGTACCCGTGAGATCCCGTCGCGCTCACGGTGCACAATGAGAAACGTAAGTTTGGCCGCTTCACTCAATGAAATAATTCTCGCGGTAAATCTCTTTGATCTGCCTAAAATACCGCCACCAGAGTTATCACCCAACGTTAAACGCCAATGTGAATGCCGTTGACAAATACTCGAGGTAAGTTGTGGCTACACCAACGGTTAACGTCCATTATCGCAATATTTAAAAATCATTTGATAAAAGCTTTGTATCTCCGGCAGGGGGGAGTGTGGGGATCTACTAACCCTTCCCCCTCTCCTCCTTCCCTTATCGAGGCAGCACGTTTCTAAACTACAAACTGATCAGTTAAAAAAAAAACTTTGATGAACTAATTACTCTCTAACGATTTTTCTTTTCTCTCTAACTCTCTCTAACGATTAGCATTAACAAAAATTCAGAATAATTAAATCAGGGGCTAAATTCACAGAGGTGGGCTAACTTCACGCTCTTAGAAATGATTTAATAACAAATAAAATATTAACTCTCTAACGATTTTGTGTATCTCTCAATCACTACCTAACGATTCGCAAACGATAAAAAAAAAAAAATACGTCTAAGTCCATTTTTGCGGGGAGGGGGGCCAACTTCACACGAAAAATTAAAATTGCTTTTACATAAAAACGAATTACTCCCTAACGATTTTTCTTTTCTCTCTAACACTCTAACGATTAGCATTATCAAAATTTCATAATAATGAAATCGTGCGGCTAACTTCACCGAGTTTAATTGAGGTACGTATATTTTGATTCATAGATAGTTTATGTGATGAACGCATACAAAACGTTTGCGGGTAAACAAAACATGTTAGCCACCCGAAAGCGATGGTGATAGTATATATACTCGTCTCACTCTATATTCTGAGATACAAATCATTAGCGCTGGAGTTGAGTACATTTTGAATCATGCCCTTTTGTCCAGCCAGTATGTGCTAGTACCTGATGTGAATTAGTCTAACCAGCTCTGTCATTGGAATAAACGCTTGGTTCAAACCTTGGAAGGCGGGAGTGGTTGTGTATGATGGGCAGAAAAAGAGTTTTAAGGCATAATATTCTGTGAAAGGGCCACACACGCCCCACCCTGGCAGTGAGTTAAGAGTTTGACATGGGTCGATGATACCCCATTTCATTTCCTCAGCGGCCAATTCGTGCTACAACAGCTCGTGCCGTGAGTGTGACTCAGAGTGATGAAGTGTGGAGGGATAGGTGGTTATTTGTTTTTCCACAGCTCGCATCTCTCGTCTGCTACAGTACCTATCTAGCGAGGGGTTGACGAATAGTTTGACTCAAACTTAACCATTCCGCTGAATAGTGGGAATTCATAATTATTACGAGTCACATGAAGCCTACGCACTGCCCAATAACTGAAAGTAAATCCTTTTATAGACCACGTCTCACCACGTTCACCATTATAGCATTATATGCTCTAAACTCGTTCACCACAAGTGCCTTTGTAGAACTAGAAAAGTATAAGGAAACCATAGACTATAGTAATACGTTGTGGAACTGTTGGAAGGAAGGCTACTATTCTCTCTCAATGCAGCTTGCTACATATTAGTAGGTATTCTGTGAGTGCATCTCTAAGCGATGCCAAATGACTTTGTTCTGGAACTATTAATTTTATTTGTAAATTAAAAAAAAGTATTGTCGCCATTTTAGTTCCATAATTTGATTGATTTGTTGGCTTGTAGTGGCGACTGGAAGTTTGAGAATAAATTGAAATATGAACTACTTTTGAATACATGATAATAAAGTATTCTTGCCACATAACTAGGATTTTATTATTTATTTAGGAATAGAAACTTTAAATCGGAAAAGGCTAAATTCCGATTCAATATGTCGGCACACGAGCAAATGAGGGCAATGTTGGACCAACTGATGGGCACCGCTCGCAATGGTAATTTTTTTTTGTATCTTCATCCTTTCTTGGCTTTCGAGCTTACCTTTTCTTGCTTTATTTGCAAAAATCAAAGCTTACAATGTATTATATTTTGTAAGTGCTGCTTTTGATGTATCCTTTACAAATTGTTTCAGGTGAAACTGACAGACATGGGGTTAAATTCTATGACGATTCAGTGTGCAAATCGTTTTTATTACAATGTTGTCCTCATGAAATTCTATCTTCCACGGTAAGATATTCTGTTTTAATAACAACTTGGTAATGAATTCTGAGTTTTCATTAAAGTTTTGTGTTATGAATCTATTTTTTTTTATCTTCTTGATAAAGAAGCTTCAGCTAAAAATATTCATATTTGTCTATAGGAAGTATTTAATGAAATCTCAGTAATTTGATTTTATATTGGGAGTTGCAGTGCTTTTTTGGTCCACATACATTAAGATAAAATACACATATTTATAATCAACAGACTTTTTTTTATCTTGTTGGTTCTGATCTTAATGTATGTGTTTGATTTTCACTCTCACATCTCTTGCCGTATGATCTTATGAATTTAGTTTCGCTGGAGAATTCTTACATCGGAGTGGCATTAACTGTGGTGAAATATGCTTTTCAGAAAATGCCCAACACTAGTCTTTATTGCTCATCACAATACTTAACAGATGAGGGATAGATTGTATGAGTTAGGCTGTTCTGTAAGTACCAAGATGTACGTATAAAAACATTTATAGTTAGCTGATTGTATTATTACTGCTATGCAGTATTTAATTTAATAAGGCTCATGAAATAATTAAATTTTCCAACGGTTACTAATGCTGCTTCGGTGAGTACATGAGAAAATTTTAGGAACATGAAAAAACATAAGCCCGGGTGAGAGCAATTTGGTGTCATACATTCTAACTACATTGGGTACGTACTGTGCTGTTTAAATGGCTAGCATATCCAACAAACTTATGCATGAGCAAGAAAAAAATTTCAAACTACAATGAAATTATTGAATGTTTTAGTTACATTGTACTAAATTTTATTAAATGAATTGGACCTTTGCATATTTGCCTGAATATGTATATAATAGTAAACAAATATAATGTATTGTTTTGATACTAGTTAAAATATTGTCACAATGATCAGATTTTCATCATTTTTACTTGATGACAAGAACACTGCACAAAATTTTCAATTAAAATTAGCATTAAATATTTGGCTGATATAATCTGCAAATATTGAAATCTTAAAAATACTATTGAAAATTATAAAAAAACAAATGCACACAGAAAAACATCATTAAAATTGCTATAAGTTGTATTCTAATAATTTTTGTAAAGATTGTCTGTGACCTTTAATTTTATTCTGTTCTCTCTAAATATATCTTCGGTCTAGTTAGGATATTCGGAAGGGTGTTTCCTCTAACATTTGTAAGTATTTATGATAAATTACATTATCCTGTGCGTGAACCTGGGCTGTGTGAGCTGTGGTGATGTAGTATGTATTTCTTTAAATATTTTTATGACAGATTTTTGTGTATTGAGAATATATTATTTTGTATAAATGTCATTTTGTGTCTGTTAGGGAATGATTATAAAATTGTATTATTAAGTAAAACAGAGAAAAAATTATAAAGTTAATCTCATACGTCTCACCGAAACTTTTTGTACAATGTATTAATGGGCACTTAGTATTTATGTGTGTTATTTTTTTTTGCAGCGTATGGATTTAGGTGAGTGTCCAAAAATACATGATTTGGCTCTCCGTGCGGATTATGAATTAGCTTCAAAAACCAAAGACTATTTCTATGACATTGATGTAAGTATGATTCATTAATATTTTTTATTTTTTTTACAATTTGCGGCCAACCACCCCAGTTGTGCATTTTGATGATTTCTTTGATGTTTCAAAACAACTTCATAAAATTAGTATCAATGACTAATTATATTTGTTAAAATTTTCAAGTGAGGTACGTAAGTACCTGGAGAAAGAATATGATGTTCCACTAAAATAAATAATTGTAATTTGATTTAAAATGCCTAGGCAACAGAACATTTAGAGGCCTTTATAGCCGACTGCGATCGCCGCACAACAGCGGCTAAACAGCGTCTTGCTGAAACTCAGGAAGAACTGTCTGCTGAAGTCACAGAGAAAGCTAATGCTGTGCATGAGTTGGCTGAACAGATAGGTCAAAAACTAGCTCGAGCTGAAGCACTGGGAGAAGAAGGCATGGTAGAAGAAAGCGTTAAACTTATGGGAGAGGTTAGTTGTGTAAAATACTGGTATATGCATATTATTATTCCATGGCTATGTTTACAATTTACAAGTTATATTCCAGATTGATGAACTACGCAAAAAGAAGGCTGTAGCTGAACAAGAATACCGCAATTCCATGCCCGCTTCTTCTTACCAACAACAGAAACTACGCGTTTGTGAAGTGTGCTCTGCATACCTGGGTATACATGACAATGATAGACGGTTAGCTGATCATTTTGGAGGGAAACTTCATCTTGGATTTATTACCATTCGAGAGAAACTATCCGAATTGAAGGTGAAATGTACTACTACTTCCTTTTAACTGTTCCATTGTGTCACAATAGAGTTGGCTCTTTTTTCCAAGCACTTGACATGATATAAATTAATTTACGTCTTGTGATTCTGTAGAAAACAGTAGACAAACGCCGTGAAGAGCGCGGCGCTTCTGAACGTGAGCGTACAGGCGGTCGTCGTCACTACGTCGGCGGACGCGAGTTAGACCGACGTGCTCGACGCCACCGCGAGTCCGCGAGGGACCGCGACCGCAACAAGGAGTCCGACCGCGACCGCGACCGTAAGGACAGGGATCGGCGGGATGGCGAACGTGAGCGTGAGCGGAGGTAATCTTCAGTGGTGCAAATTTTAAATTGGCTCAAGCTTAACTTTAGCAAACTTTTAGCTTCAGAAAAGTAATAATTGCGCAGTTTTTTTTTTATTGTGTTCATTTGTCTTAGTGATAATGCTCTGAATATTAGTATATACAGTGTAACCTAGTTAAGTGGGCCAGCTGGATAATTATGTTCATGTTTTCATGAATATTCAGATAAAAACGGGCGTTCACATGCCCATGGGCGACATTGTATTTATGCTCTGCTACCCGTTCGAAGCCGGGGCGGGTTGCTAGTGTTGTGTGCTTTATAAAGGGTGACTCGTCTTCGGTGTTTCTGAAGAATATTTTTGTTTTACAATTTCGCTTTTCTTTAACAGACGTAGCCGGTCACGCAGCAGAAGCAAGCGCGAGGGCTCGCGCGAGCGATCTCGTGGCCGTGACCGCGATCGTGAACGTGAGCGTGAATCTCGTCGCAGCCGCTCTCATCGTTCTTCCTCGAAAGAACGCCGACGGGACTAGCCGTTGGCATATGTATAACCTTTATTAATAATTTATGATCCTCTTTCTCTCTCAAAAACTTACCATGTGGTTGATTAAATCCCACACTTCTATTACCCTTACAATCGAATTCTCATGCATAAATTGATTTAGTAAAAGTAATGAGGAATGTGCTTGTATTTTTTTATTAGCTTTACCTATAACTCAATTAACTGAGTTTAACGACTATTTACTTAATCGCAATATCTGTAAGGGTTTACGCAATACCAATATTTCAATGAGTTATAACACTCACTATTCTTTGTTTTAGAATTGTATATGCCTAATGCGTTTTCATCACCAATAGTTGTGTGTAAATTTATTTTATGTTGTGGTTTTATTTAATGTAGAAAAAGTTATTTCTTCTCACCATGATGTATATTTCTAATTTCTAGTGAGGTTATAAAATAATTGTATTGTAACCGAAAAACTTTTTAGGTTAGTAAAAATAATTAATAACTAGCACTGCCGTCTTAGGAGCAATGTATATCAACGCCTAAAGTTTATTTTCATTCTATTTGACACAATGTTTTTGACTGATGATGCAACTAAAATAAAGTTCCAGTCTGTATGTATAATATATTCTGTATTTCTTGGACGATCTTGCAGAATTTACTTTTTTTAAAGATTCGATCTTAAAATGATAGGAATACAAACTACAATGCAGGTAGTGGGTACGGAACTGACTTCTACGCTGGATCGTTCAGGCGTTAGCATAGGTGATATAAAAAGTTATAATTTAGTTTTAGATTATTTGTAAGACTTGTTAGGTTTTAATGTAAAATTATTTGAAATATGATAAGTATATTTCGTGTCGGTATAGGTACCTAGTTCATTTGCGCTAGTTCTATGATGGGATGAGTTTATTTCAGATAATGCAGAAGCGATAAAAAGGTCAATATTTGAGGAACAAGTAAAAAAATATTGCAAATTGGAAGCATGATGTAATAACAATAGATTAGTGCTTTTCGTTTGTTAAAATTAAAATCATTATAATTGAATGTCGTGTTTATTTTATCAACCGAGCCGATGACTCATGCAACATGTATCATGCTGTTACTCGAGTATTTAGCTGTACAAGAATCTTTTGGCGCTGGGCCAAGAACGGAACTAACGCCGCCATCTTGTTTTTCCAAAACATTTCAATATAGGTACAAAATCATTGCTGTTAGTCACACTGGTGTGACCACGAATCCGCCACCTATAATTCGCAAATTAGAGTACCCCCGTCAACGTCATTTGAGCGCCAAAGATCCTTGTATGCAAATTGCAAAAAACAGATTTGGGCTCCAGAGAATAGTATATGGTGGCGCTGTCAGCTTTTTGATAACTCATTGAACTAACATAACGATTGCGCCACGCCGTGCACCCAGAACCACAGATGAATACAGATGGTTCACTCCGCGTTTAAGATGCCTATGAAGCTACAAGTACGTACGCGGCGGGCCCGTCTTGTCGGGCCAATTCACTGAGTGTAACGTAGTCAGAAGATATGAGTATTCATCTGTACCAGAGCTAGCAACTGAAAATGAGTTGGCAAGCAGCGAGTGCGCGACGGCGACTAGCGATTACTCGCTGTTATGTACCAAACGGGAGTCTCTCAGCGACAGTGTTCTGCTGCTGCCCTCCAAGCGGGCGACTCTAGTGCGTCTACTCTGATAGATCTTGTCGCTGCGACATACGAACTAGTACTCCCCGGCGCACAGTGGATCGTCCCCAAGGAAGAGGTTGGACATAGGCAGCTTGTGAAATCAAAATGGATATATAAAATAAAAAAATGCTATCAAAAACCTACAAATATTGTTCGAGACTTTTCTAATTGGACTCGTATTTCAGGAGAAAATCGATAAAAAGTGTTAACAAAGAAACTCGTTAACAAAGAAACTCACTTTCGCATTTATAATATTAGGTAGGTTATAATTGGTATGATTTTGCACTGCGATTCTTCGGGAGAGAAAAACAACCGACTTCCAAAAAAAACAATATTTGTAGGTAAAGGAAGATGATAGCATTTTTTATATCCATTTTGATTTCACAAGCTGCCTATGTCCAATCTCTTCTATGGGGACGATCCACTGTGCGGCGGTGTGAACAGTTCAGCGATCAACAATTAATATGTCTCTTTTTTACTTACACGGGGTTTACAATCTTACGTACGTTTCTTGAGCGAGAAAATCATTTATACAGGGTTATTGTTAAAACACCAACAACCTCTTAAGGAGTCATTGTACTCATCATTATGAAGTAAAAAGTAGAAGTAAAAAGTGTTCATAATGAAATGAAATTGTTTATTCTGTAAATAGGATATCGGAATCACTTTTACACGTCATATTAAAAAATATTAAAAATAAGCTAGATGAGGTCGGCGTTTCCTATCTGACTAACAAATAGAGAGAGAGACTCAGACTCAATGATGAGTACAATGACTCCTTAAGAGGTTGTTGGTAACCCTGTAGTCCTTCCTTGTTGGCGGGCGGTGGGACAGTAGACATTGGCGCGAACGGTATCCGAGGTCAGCAATAGAGTTGTTTTATTATTACTTATCATAATCCACTTCTATTTCTTTCCGGTTATTAGGGTATATTACAATTAAATAAAAAACGACATCTAAGTATAGATCATTTATTTCTTGTCTCTTATTGCGAAGCATTTCATGCTCACATAGGTAAGTAGGTATTACTTATTTAATATTAATTCTAACGACGATACCTACTTGGTATTAAAACAATACCTGTCATAGCAATTTAAGAAAGCACCTACGTTTTGTTCTTTACAATTTCTAAGATTTTGAAGACTACGACTAAAGAAACAATCATGTTGTTGAAAACGGTCGACAGATTTTTAGTAAAGCTACGGAATCCTAGAAGAGCGTTTCTGTCATATTAATACGGCCGTCATGGCAATTGGCATTTTCACCAGTATTTGGCATAAGTCAAAACACGCTCTATAATTGGACAGCCGTTATTGTGTGACCGTTCACCGCTTTCCTAGGAAACCAAAGCTAAGTTCAGAAAATATTCAAGGTATTGATATCAAATCGTATAAGTATACTTGACATCAGTAATCTTCTAAACATTATAATACCTACCTTATTAGAATCGAAAGTTCGAATTAATATCATTCATTCATGCATTGATCTAAAAGGAGAATACAAAAATAAACACTACTAATACACAGCTACTATCTACTAAATGAATGGATCTAATACAAGAATCCCTACTAAATAATGTCTTTTGGAGAATAAAGACCTCATTGTTATTAGGAACATAGAGTAGGTTAAGTTATAAAAAATAATGGCATTTTCATTAACTAAACACTACTAATACAGCTACTTTACTTAGGTACTAAAAAGGAATTTGTGTGGAAATAATAAAATAATTAGGTAACGATGCATTTTTATGCTGTAAATATGCACAGGAACATTCCTAACAGATTTTCATAGTACCTATAAGTATTACATATTTATGTTTGTCTATGTAGCCTCCTATCACATACAATAATATAATAATTATTACAATCATAACAGTGGAGATATTGCGCTATATAGATGTAGGTATACATAATATATTGTAATTGTAATAATTTTTCGGTATTCTCTACAATGTAAGTAAGCAAATTATGGCTCCTTTTGATATTTTATAACTGTAGGTATACGAATGGCCCATATTACGCAATAGACGTTATTGGCATATTTAAAGAAAACAGACAATGTTATTGCAATGAAAACACAACAATTTCATGATAATTATGTAGATTAAGTAAGTAATGAAGTAATTAAATTGATTTCTATGCTAATAGCGCATATAAAGGATAAACAGCTACAACCCGTGCGCATAAACATGGCACCTGGCTCAAAGACGTTTGTACCTCCCCCCGCTTCCCCGCACAGCGACGGCGGGGCGCGGCGCGGGTAGCGGGGGGAGTATTGAGTTCCGAGCCAGGTGCCATGTTAATGCACACGGGTTGTATATTGAGATATGGATACAATTCATATTTAAAATCATAGTACACATGGATAATGATAATTGTTATGTTGATCAAATGATAACTCAACAATAGGTAACACTTATTAATTAACGTAAATCCAATGAGGTTATATAATAAGTCAGTACGGGTTATGAAACAAAACAGTTTCGTATATCAAAGAAAACCAAAAATAGATAATAATAAAACTATGAGTTAAAATGAGATCATAACATAGTAGCGTCATATTTTAATACAGAAAAAATATTGGATTGTATTTGCGAGAAGAGAAAGTATAATTATATTCTTTTAGTTTGGTTCATAAAAGAATGTGCTACACTACGACATAAATAAGCTGGGTACTCATTAGCGAGCTGTATCCGTAACTTGCGTGATACAGAACGTTTCTAGTGTGTGCGAGTCTACAGTTTAGGCTCATGACGTCGCCCGAACGCTTTCACTGCGCGTACTCATTGTTGAGCTGTGAACCAAACAGATAGAGTAACGAGGTTCTAGTGTGTACGAGAAGGCCACATCACTGTAACCGAGGCACGAGCGCACTGCGAGCGCCCTGATTCGCGGCAAAACCCAACGATCGTCGGCTCGCTGCGAGTCGCTCATGTAGCGCTCGTTGCAGGCTCGCGAACCACGTACACACTATGTTTTTGGGAACAGTAACGGTTACAGTTACGTGCAACGTTACGGTTACAGATATGATTAACTTGTAATCGTCGGCTCGCTGCTAGCCGCACGCGTACCGCTCCCAGCATGTTTCCGACCCACGTACACACTATGTTTTTTGGTAACAGTTCATGCAACGGTTACGGTTACGGCTCGCTAATGAGTACCCGGCTTTATAGATGTAGCATCGGCAAAATTCGTAAATCCGATCACCAGCCGAACTGAGTGCGCCTTCAAAATCTCAAATCTTTATTACTGCTTTAAACGCAATAACTTGTCAAGTCATAAATAACTAAACTAAATACATTCGTAAAATGGAAATGAATGAATGCAATTGTTTTAATTTATGCTACATCTAAGTTGTGTCGTATTTTACCTGTACTGTATCAGATAAGTAGGGTTTGCAAAGGCGTGCACAACACATTTGGATGCACTGAGATATGAGAAATTCTTAAAAATCACATCAACATATTCTTGCTGCCAAGCAAATTTTGCGAACTTATGAAGCAATGGATTAGTAATTTACTTCAAAATTATTCTGATTGATCTTGTTTTACGCAGGCCTTAAAATCACAATCCCTTCATTTTGATAATTATTGAACTACTCGCTGCGCCCCGCGGTTTTACCCGCGTGAGTCTCGATCCCGTGGGAATATCGGGATAAAAAGTATTCTATGTGTTAAAATCCATGCAGTGGTTTTTACGTGAAAGAGTAACAAACATCCATCCATCCATACTATCAAACTTTCTCGTTTATAATATTAGTTAGATATTCATTGCGTTATTTACGTTGTTGAGCAGACGAAGTTTTAAAACATAATGCACCGATGGATTGTATGGATTGTGAGTTACCTACGCAATTGGACTGCTGGCTTGCAGATGCTACTTGCTAGTAAAGTAAGTAATATTGTTTATAACATGGCAACTTGCGTCTTGCGCCTTGCTTGCGTTTGCATGGCAAGGCCTCAGGCTGCGTTCATAAAACGTCTGCCTGTCTAAACATAAATTAAGGAATTTGTTTGTTTGTTTTGTGGATTTTTTTTATTTTCGCTATGTATTTTCTGGTGTACAATAAAGTATATATAAATAAATAATAAGGACTCAAAGATTAGATACTTTTGGCACATAGTACGGAATCTAAATCTTCATTTTCAAAATGATGAAGTTGGTTAAAATATTTTTACTTGTTGTTTTCTCGAGATTATTTTCTCGATATTACTAACGTATAGAAAGAAAAAAAATACAACAATATTAAAATAATGACGCCCCTTGTTGAAACTTTTCTAGAGATTTATGATAGAAAGACTATATATGTCAATTAAATATTTCTTTTACTTACAAAATATATCCCTGTTCATAAATTTAACACATTACTTTACTAACTACTCTTTTGTAATCTAACTATAGAGATTGATAAACGTAGAAATATTTTTAATTATGCTACGTGCAGCAAGACTTTTTATTGCAATTCATACAGATGGGAAAATAGGTATGAATCTTGATTAAAACTCTTTCTATATACTTTTTAAACATGATTTTCGAAGTGAAAACTTCTTTAAGCGTGTTGAGAAAATTTTGGTAGGGGGTAAACTTATGGATTCGCTAGTGCTTTACTATAGAATATAGATGGCGCTAATACCAGTTTTAAGTTTTCACTTCTGTGGGCAGTATGACTGCCTATTTCTTACCCGGACTGCCAAGGAAGGGTTTTGTTTTTTGTGATACATTATGCGTATGTAAGATATAGTGTGATGTTTAATAATTTACTCTTAAGTATCTAAATTATTTGTAATAGTTGCGCGCAGAAACTGATGGGATCATATAACTAAATGGCCTCTGAGACTAGTAGACTATTATTGGACTACCGAGTAGGGCAATTCAAGCCTCCACGCTATTATTTGATTTTAATTTTGTGTAGTTTTAGCTTGAAGCCTAGCATCTCTGACAGCACCCCTGACAGCGCCGATAGTATGACCACTTTAGTGATGGTGTAGAGATAATGGTTGGCGCATAATGCAGATATTTTGAACGGTGCGTCCAATTCCTGAAACAAATGGGTCTTGTTAAAAGTAGTTAGAATAACCAACATAATTACTTGAATTTGACTGATTGTCCTGTTAATAATAATATTCCTGTTTGGGCACAGAATTGTTGGCATAGAGTTGATTTATGATTTCGCAGTTGCCTACCTAGAGGGTCGGCAATTTGGCCTATGGAGTCTTAGTGAGTGATTTTTTAAATGTTGTCTAAACATACCTTAAGTAAATCACCAGCCAGTTTGAGTACATTATTGGCGACCGTCAGTTGTTCTTTACTCTCGGGTCTCTGCTCTATGGCGAGGTGTAAGTTGATCTGTTCGGTAAGTATGGCGGAGAGGCAGCCGCGGTACTTCTTGTTCACATTGCTACCCAAAGTGCCGAGCCGCAGTAGGTATATACCGATGCAGAAGCTCCACAGTAACACTTCCAGTAGCCAGCCGCTTTCTAACGTCACTGAGTCCTGAGTATTATTACACTGTTATTAATCTTATTAATTTTCTGAACTTCTATACATACATATATGTAAATAAATAATTTATAAGAAACGTGGTGTTACCTGAAAAATTTTAAGGGATTTAAAGGGTGTGCTTACACCATAATTTTTTTTTCTTGCTTTGTACCATAATTTTGTAAGTTCTTCTGAACTTACAAAATTATGGTGCATTCTAATTAAAAACCAAAAAAATGAAATGATGATGATGTAAATGACATTACATAATAATTAACCCATTTACTTATATAAAAAATAGACCACATGTATTTTATTATACTTTCGTACAGCTTCATTTTTCACATATCGAGACTCCTCCGTGCCTCGGAAAGCACGTTAAGCCGTTGGTCCCGGCTGTCATTTGTAGATCTTTGACAGTCGTTACGAATCGTCAGAAGCCCGAAAGTCTGACAACCAGTCTAACCAAGGGGTATCGTATTACCCAGTTACTGGGTTGTGGAGGTCAGATAGGCAGTCGCTCCATGTAAAATACTGGTATTCAGCTGCATCCTGTAAGACTGGAAGCCGACCCCAACATAATTGGGAAAAGGCTAGGCAGATTGCAGATTGATTTTAGTACAGCTTCATTGGTGATGTGAATAATAATACCAGCTTATTATTGTCTCAGTGCAGGATAAAGGCCTCGTCTCTCATTGATCACCACTCAAGACGGGTTGTCGTTATCAGACTTATAATAACTATAAATCCAGGTTTTTTCACGATGTTTTTCCTTCACCAATGACTGTAATATCCAAGATAAAGAAAGAAAAGAAAAAAGAAAGTTGGGACTAACAAGATAAACTGTATATTGGACAATATTTGATAGCACTTACTCTCAAGAGGTGTGTACTGACGCAGCCCAGTAATACCACTATGAGCATGAATGCAGCTGACACGATGACCTCCACTGACCGCTGCGGACCCCGACGCTAAAATTATTACAACAGTCTCTATTTATTACAAACATGTTTGACTTTAGTCTTCATTTTTATTAATTTACTAGCTTCTGCCCGCGACTTCGTCCGCATGAAATTTCTTGTACCCCCGACTCACCCCGTCGCATCGTATTGCCTGCCATTGCTATTACTTCGTTTTCGCTTACCGCTTCTTGCTGGCTTTTTATCTTTTTGCTCAACTCCTAAGGGTCCTAGCGTGATGTTAAATAGCCTTCCTCAAGAATTGGGCTATCAAGGGCAAACATAATTTTCGAATTCCGACGTGTAGTTCTATAAATTAACGCATTCAAACAAACAAAAAAACTAACTCTTTAGCTGTATTATTAGTAAGTGTAGGTATCGTTTTGGTCATTACATTTTTGGGAAAGACTGAAAAGACAGCTACAGTATACAAGAAAAGATTGCAGTATTAAAACCCCATCTTATTGCAAAACGAGTTCTAACTTTAGGCCAAGCCCAAACGTTCGAGCCAGTTATTGTATTTTGAACTTTATTCCGACTAGCGTAGTTATCAATACCAAATTGACAACTTGGACTCAGTTTTAAATTCAGTTTTTGAATGAAGAACTTTACGGCGGTCGGAATAAAGACCGAAATAAAAAACGGCTCCATTGTTTTAACCTTGATCTAAAGAAAAACCTTGTTTTACAGTGCCTTTTATGTTTACAAAACTTTATGCCAACCTGTCTATATAGTAGAGGTTCATACATACAAACTGCCATTAAAGGGATTGATTTGGGCTGAAGCAAACACCTCTCTTCATTTTGTTTGACAACTTACTCGCAAATACGACCTTGTAGACAACCATGTCTTGATATTCCTCACAGTGTTGAGTCTAAAGTGGGGTAGTTCGGACTTGCGGGCCCGCCGCGCCG
This sequence comes from Lithophane ornitopus, assembly GCA_948473465.1. Lineage (NCBI taxonomy): Eukaryota > Metazoa > Arthropoda > Insecta > Lepidoptera > Noctuidae > Lithophane > Lithophane ornitopus. Next base: position 8,956,265 of record OX419622.1, on the reverse strand, counting down.
ACGTCAGGTGTGAGAACAGCTTGGCGTATAGGAAGCGTTGTTTGAACGCGCGCTCCGCCACCGCCAGTAGGAAGAATACGAGAGCGCCCAGAGCGAACCGTAGCATGCAGGACAGCAGGTTCGTTGATACAAGCCTGGTGGCAAAACATGAGTTTTTAGACTGCCAGTTACAGTGCGAGAAAGAGTTGGAGTTATACATGACGAATATACCAAACAATCATCAAAATCAATTCAAAATGGGCGGAGTAATCACGTAACAACTATACAAAAAAAAAACAGACGAATTGAGAACCTCCTCCTTCTTGAAGTCCGTTAAAAACTAGCTTAAACGTAAAAGGTCTAGACTTACCAAATGTTATCACCAAAAGCACCAATGAAGATAGAGGTTAGGGATCCTTTGTAGCTGGCCATAAGAGTCGGGAAGTAAGTAAGAACGGACAGCGCCTGAAGTTCTTCCTCAGTTCTAGTGTCTAGTTCTGCAGCAATCTAATTACGACAAAGAATGTTTCTCATAAAGTTAAGTATGTATACAACATTATTTTTTCTTTATGCTAAATCCGAAAAGGGGTCATTGTACTCATCATTTTGACCAACTTTGCCGATGGGAACAACCTAGAAATCGCGAAAAAAAAAACAGCTGTTCCATACAATTTGTCGATTTAAGTGAACACAAATGTATGGAACAGCTATTTTTTTTTACGGCCGGCGCCGTGCGGCGATGCGAGGGGAGCTCCAATCGTCATTCAGCCAGTTGCCATGATAATGCGCATGGGTTGTACATATAAACAACGCAAAATATCACACTCTTGGTAAAGGTATGCTGTGGTTCAAATTGTTATGGACTATTTTTATTATACAGAATCAAATTAAATTAGCTAGCGGAACTCCACAGCCGTAATAAATATCTATATTTAAACTTGATAAAACAAAAAAGAATCATTGGATGTTATTTTTTTGGGTCAACAACCGTAGTTGGGGAAATTGTTTGGAATATCAGTTTTTTTGTGTAGACTTCACAGACGAAGTATCGAAGTATCGACAAAATAAGAGAACATAATAGTTTTTTTGGAACGAAGTTCCTTAACACGGCTTCCGGTAGGAGTTGACTGGTAGAAACCATCACGTAAGGAAAAAGCGTTATGCCTCCATGCGACTGTCTCTCGCTTTCTGTAAGAGCGAGTATCGCGTAAGGAACATCGCCGAGTTTCGCTAGCTAATTAAATTTAACCTTATAGTAGTGTTACCTGAGCAAATCGTATGAGCGGTTTGATGGCAGCGACGGCGGCGGCCATGGCAAGGCCGGCCCATAGACAACCGTCAGCCGCCATGGCTCGCTCGGCGCGCGCCACAACGTACCAGCTGATGTCCACGGCCGATAGTTCCGCGCGAAGAGTCGAACCACGCTCCCACATCGTACATTTTACTATGGAACATAAAGCAAAAAGTTGGATATTGTGGTATTGAAGTGCTTGCATTACAGTGTGGAAACTGGCTGTTCTATCGAAGTCTCGCTCGCACAATATATTAGGAGATTTTGTGAGAGCGAGATGTCGCTGTCAAATACTTTTCTTTAAGTACAAGGCGTATGGCCGATGGGATTGTCCATCGGCCAAAATTACGAACTATCTTACATACTTTCATTCTGGATTGATACAGCAGCTACAAGAATAACAAAGGAGCTTCAATTTTGGAAAAACATTCTACAAATTCTATCCTGTTTTTCAGAGAAGTATAATTAAAATTACTGATACCTGTATCACTAGTCGGGTTGAGAATAGCAAAGGGGTCCCATGAACTGTCAGCAGTGTACGGAAAGCCCACATCGGAATGTCCTCCTTCCGATTGAGAGCAATAACTGGTTTCTTCACCTGTCGATTCGTGCAATTTATATTAAAATAACACATTGCTTAAGAATTAAACGGTTGCAGCATGCTCAATGGAATTGGGAGATTTGTTAATTTTTTTATGTTGATTTACAATAATTAATATTGCGTCAAAGTTTATGAGCACAGATATCGATTCTCGATATCGATTTTTATAGATAAACAATGAGACTATCGATTAAAAAAACGAGCAAATCAGTAAATAATATGCGTACAAACATTAATGAAAAATAGTTGATAGTTAACATACATAATTGATGCTTACTGTTAGTAGTTTGCCCAACCCAATCAGACATGGTATGGTGTGATGGTAGGGCGATGGATGGAGCGGACGCCGAGCATTCCCCGTCCGATGACGATGACTGGTAATTGTCTAATTTCTATGGAAATTCATTGAGTATTTTAATTATAATGAACAAAAATGTATTCATTATATTTCGTACGAGACGAGAGAGACCAATCCTTTTTAAAAGATCAAAATGTTGAATTCGCAACATCTAAACAAGTCAAATTACGAGAAAAAACTTCGGCAATCATAGTAATCATTAACAACACAAATCTTTTTGTAAAAGGTAAAAGAAATATAGTATCCACAGAATAACCTATCTTAAATATTATAAATGTTAAAGACATCAAACAAGGTATTAGAAGCGATATTAGTGAACGTAGTGTTATTGACATGCTACAGTCCCGAACAGCCAATAGATACCTTTATTCACGTGCTGTGAATGCCTTCCATCTATCACCTAATGTTAAAAGATAGGACAAGTTAATTTAGTGTTCACTTTATAAGAAGAAGTGCTTTTTTACGACTTTCATACAATATTGAACTGGAAGCATGCTTACAATGGAATGCGAAATAAGAAATGTCTCAATGTTTACCTTTTCTTTTTTCTTATTGACAGTAGGAAAGTCTTCGTCACTGGATTCTTGTATGCGTATGCCTTCTTGAGCCCATGAACTTCTAAATCTGACACCAATTCTTTTCCCAGTACTGGGACTGCTAGTCGGTGCAACACCATCAGAGTCAGCATCTATAGATTTTTCATCTTCGTCTTTCTTCAATATGTTAGATTTAACAAATACTTTAGTAGGTTCAGTTTTGTTTGGCTCTTCGTTTTTGGTACTAGCTTTAGAAGTTTCAGCCAATTTTACATCTGGAGTATTTTTCCCTGCAGTAGTTCCATTGTTTTGTTCCTTAGAGCTCGTCGCTTCTTTCTGTATTAGATTTTCAGTCTCATTTTTAACTCTTTCTCCTTCACTTCCGTTAGAATTGTATCCATTTAGGCTTTCGAAGCCATCGTCCCCGTCAGCGAGTGCTCTGGAAATGTGTATTTGCTGATTCTGTCTCACATTGAACGATTCTAGTTGTTTCTTTGTTAAGAGATTTGGTTTGTATCTGAAGGAGGTGCTCGGAGTAGCGTCATCGGGCGGTGGGGTGAACGTCACTATGGGTGCCGTTAGATCAGGCTTCTTCCAAACCATGTAGTCTTCGTCATCCGAGTCTTTCGCTTTAACTTTTATGATAGTTTTGTTTTTAACAGGCTCCATGTTTTTGGTTAGATGCTCTTTTGTCAAATCCTTCTTACGTTTTCTGTAATTCGAAAGATATTCTGTGTAGAATTTTTCAAACATAATTTTGAATTTGTGTTGTATGTTAGTGTTGTTTTGAATTAGATTATTTTTATTTGAACAAACATAAAACTCGATCAATATTAAAACCAAATTGTTTGGTTCCATTTCCTATAAAAAATATAGGTATTTCATGAAAAATTCGGATCCGTCTATTCTAAATTAATGTAACTGGCATTAACCTCAGTCCATTCTCAGAGATTTCAGTGCGCGATTGTCTTCGTCGGAATTTGGCGGGTTTAGAAGTGGGTGTCTTGCTCTGACTGGAGGTGGCGCCACTTTCGGCCGAGCCGCCACCGCTGCCACCATCGCAATCTGATCTTCCACGCCTGTTTTACAGGGTATTAAGTTTACTACCCTACCATTTCACGTTATTAATACTAAATCAAAAGTGATATTCGTGGTCCCTCAAATTGCACAGAAATAAGTGTTTTTTGATAATATTAGTACAATGAAAATTACTGAATCTACACTACCTAATGAACCTTAAACTATGTCTATGTATGTAATTACCTACCTGAAATATCTAGGTAATTTGCGGCGAAATGTGGTGCGAGGTCGGACTCGCGCGAGCTCCATTTCAGTCGTGCTCACTATTTGTGAGTGTACCACACTAAGTACCAGCATCAAACCTAGAGGCACTAACCAACAATTTGGCTGAAAAGGAAAGAAAAGAAAATATACTATAAAGAAAATGTGTCCCGCGTTGGGCGCCAAAGTTGAAGTGTGGAGTATAATAGATGGCACCATTCTAATTGAAATGTACTGAACCTAACTTAGACTAGCACATATCTTAGTTAATAAAATAATTTGATTGAAGGTTTGGAGAACCATCTGAGAGGCACCCAAGGATAAAGCAAAAGCGTAGACCATGGCATTTTTTCGATATACTTACATATTGATAATTTTACTATACGAGTACTAATATTCTAATAAAACTGATGTTGGTAATAAAAAACCTATTTCATTTCTTATCTCAACTTTACCCATGACGCATTCCTAAATGAATGTATAAATAATATTGTATTCCAAAAGAAGCGTAGCTGGTAGCGTGCACCTTATTAGTATTGTATGTAATTCTAGTTAATTTTAGCTAGCTACTAGCCATTGTATTTCCAATCAACATTAACATGTCGATAGGCATAAATAAACAATAGCTAAATACAATTGTAAGCAATAGTGTTCAAAATAGAATGGCAACTTACATCACTTTCCACCAAGTCAGGCGTCATGAAGTATATGGTCATATTGAGGACTTGCATGAGCCATAGTGTGAGGAGGAACTTGGCGCACGCTGGTGAGGTCTGCTGCGTCCACCACTGGTATAGCGCGGGTAGGAACAACAGTCGGACTAGAGCGTACCATATGACCCGACGCATACTCAGTGTGGGTTTCGCTTTTGGGAATGACGATCCTGTTGATATAGATACTTAATTTGTTACTGTCTCGGTTCAAATTGCAACAAATCAAATAAGTTTTAAGTAAAACCTAATTGGATTGCTGGTGTGTGTTGCAATGGCCCACTTGATGAAAAGTTGTTTGTACTACCAATACCTGCAACAAAAAAATGGGACTGCCCGATGCATGGCACATATCGCGTAAGTTATACAAGACTTATTAAGTACTCGCTTCTGTCCACGACTTCATTTTTAGCTCGGCTCCTTAGGATCGTAGCGTGATGTTAAATAGCCTTCCTCAAGAATTGGGCCATCAAATGCATTTTTTTTTTTTAATCTTACTGGTATTTCCAGAGATACATCAGCATCAGCGCGTTCAAACCAACTCTTCAGGTTTATTATATTATTATAGTATAGATAACAAAACTCGTGTGCTGCAGAAATAGGTAAGGCTATCTGCAGGTATTTCCTTTAACAAGAAGCCCAACATTTAACAACAAACTACTACTTTGGCTTTGATAATGTTCCTATACCGGGTGGATAAGTTTTTATACTTTGTATGTTTGGATAAGTTTTTATACTTTGTACAAGTAGGTTTTAGATTTATGTAAAGTTTTCGGCCCATTTTATTAGCCGTTTCATATTTAAACATAAAAATTAAGCTTGACGAAGATAACAGAAGAAGAAGATGAATGTAGGTTAACGTTCGTTTGTAAGCGCATCACTTGAGAACGACTGCACCGATTTGGCAATTTTTGTTTCAAAATGTTTTAATTGTCAAAGAAATTTGGTTTAATTGTCAAAAAATTGGAACTGAACATCCTAAATCTCCTAAAAAAAATGAAGTACTGCTTCAATTTTCTTGCTGACCGGACTAAGTCAACATCGATGCGGCCGGGGAAGTCCCGCGCATCAGCAGTGGTTCCACCATCGTCTCCCATTCCTCTGTGTCGCAAGAACTCCTGTACTACTAGCTCATGCCTGCGAATTCGTCTGCAGACCAGGATTAAAAGTAGCTTATGTCCTTCTCCAGGACATGGTCTACCCATGTGCTAAATTTCATCCAAATCCGTTCAGTCGTTTTAGCGTGAAAGCGTATCAAACAAACTCACTTTCGCATTTATAATATTAAGTTAAGACTAAAGAAATGAAGGTTTACCTCGGACTAAGTCAACATCGATGAGGTAGGAGCGGGGATGCGAGGAGAAGTCTACGATGCGGCGGCGGTAAGTGCCGCGCATCAGTAGCTGTTCTACCATCGTCTCCCATTCCTCTTTGTCGTAAGAACTTATTTTCTTCTGATACCTGTGACAAGAATTTTAGGATTAACTTTTTCGATTATAGCAATATTAATTTCAATCTTTGTATTTATTTGTTTTAACTGACTTTTACTCGCGACTTTGACCGCGTGAAACTTCTTGCTTTAACACTTTGCATAATAACTAGCTATAGATAATATACTAACTAGCTATATACTGACACTTTGCATAATAACTAGCTGACACTGATTAACAATCTGTCCTCAAAATTTGAAAACACATCAAGTAGTCAAACCAAACAGTGCACCTGCCCTCAGTTGCCTTGCCCAATAAGCTTATCACAATCATTACAAATAAATTTTCTAGGAACAATAAATCGTGTTTTGCAACTTTTTGTTCATGTATTGCTTCTTATAGTTATTGTGATTGTGATAAAATTATATATGGTAGGTAGGCATAACGAAATAAGGAAAATAATGTATTTCCAGCTTGTTATTTTATAATGTTGAATCATTGTTAATGGCTTGATAATTTTAAGTCATGTAGATAGTAGCAGATAAAAAAAAAATCCTTGTTACAGTTGTGTATGTACACTTTTATCTAGTTATGAATTTATCCTGGAATTATTCAAAGAGAATCAATAAAACCTTGCACCTTTTGATGGTAATAACTTACACACAGGTGCATTCTTTTTTTCTTCTTCTAAAATTCAAAAACTTAATTAATATTTGAGAATTACTCAGGTAACTAAGGTTGTTAGCATAGCTGACTATCCGTGGTACGCTGGATATATTAAGGTCTCATTCCTCTTTTATATTAAACCCACAAAACTAATATAGATAGTCTGTTCTGATTCATTTATTTGGTCATGTCTTCAGGTAGAATAATAACTCCATAGAGTGTCCAGTGGTGAACGGCAGAGTGGAAGGTCACACGAGAGGTTACCAATAAGGTGAACCAAATATAAAATCTGCAGTGGCCCTGTTAATGGATGCACCAGACTGTCATCTAACAGAACTAGATGGAGAGAGATTATAAGGTGGGCAATGACTACAACTGCATTGGACACAGTTCATCAACACCACAATCGCTTTATCAAGAGCGAAGACGAATTTCTGATTCATAATATAGATAGTCTAATTTAACATTATATCTATATAACAATTTTTTTTCATTCATGTTTTTGTATAGAGCATTTCGTAGGCTCACAGTTTTAGATCAAGAGAATAAATACTGTAAAACAAATGCATTGCACTTACCATGCTGCTAATTGCTTCATGATGAGCAGAAGGATTGGAAGATGTTTCTAATAACTTCACTTTAAGTGTACTTGAGAGCTGGAAACATAATTTCATTGAAAAAAAATTTCTTATCTACCATCCCTTCATGTTTGTAAAATATTCAATTATTAAATACACTGTGCTAGAATGTTATACAAGCATTTGCAATTCAATTACAAGTTTAATTAATAGCACTTGAGAAGTTTTACTAAATTACAGAATAAACTGATTAAGTATTGGGGAAAATGTTGGTGATCAAAATTCATACCTATATTGGAAAAAAATAATCTGATTTAAAATTAATTGTTTCAGATTTTAATACTAACACTAAAATGTTTGATTTGAAAGAAAATAATACTCAAGTTTGGTACTTTTACACATTTACCCTAATGATTCCAAATTTTATTAATTGTTTTTTAATGGCATAGCTACACAATTAACACTGATATTTTTTCAGATTGCTGAGATCTCATGTGGCTAACTGTACTCACCATTTGTCTTATTGGGGGCGGATTGATATTGGAATATTTCAGTGAAATCAAAACACAAGTTTATTTAAAGACATCTGAAAACGAAAGATTATTTCCATAACTGATAAGTGCTTCAATACTTCGAACAAAGAATGTTTGATCAGCTGTATGTCAACAAGTTACTTGTTATGAAATATCATTTTGGGATCACTTCTTAACCCCTATAGTTCAAAGATGAGTAAATAGCGGCGGTTAAAGGTCACCTCCAAAATGTATATGGATCAGCATCACAATTGTACGCATGATATAATGTAATAATTAGGCTTTATTTAGAACTTTACCGTTATGCAGTACTTTGCGCTACATTTTTTATAATCTATCTATCGACAGCCGGTAAGTAATAGAAGCAACTAGGACCAAGTTAAAAGGAAAATACTTTAACCCACAATTCACTAAACTAACATGAATAACTAATTTAATTAATACTATTGACTGAATTTAAACGAAACAACGACCGACGAGAAATCTCTTGAAATCTCTTTCTGATTTTGACACCATTTGACCACAGACTAAGTAGTACTCATTTGAGTTTTGACACTTTGACAGTTTTGAAAAGTTGCCAACCTACAGTCCTGGATATATGCAGCATATACAGGGTGTCCCGTAAATAATGGATCAAACGTAACGGGTAGGTAGCTTACATCATTTCCAACAACTAATTTGAACAGTAAAAAAAAAACCGATAAGGTAACCAAGATATTTTTTTTTTTCGATTTTTACTATTTTCTGTACCAGCATTCAGTGTTTTTAATGCTGTTGCTGCAAATGGTATCATATTTAGGTGTCATTTTTGTCAAACATTTCTGAATAGTTTACTAATGTTATATGATACCATTTTTTTAAATAACATTTTATTTGCCTTAGAAAAAAAATCTTGAATTGAAAAGTTTTGTTTTTACGATGAAAAGACCAGACTTGAAAAAATTCTCCTGAAAAAAAAATGTATGACACCAAAGTGTACCATTATTTAAAAAACTTGTAAAATTACTAAGGTTTGCAAATTGGTATAAAACTTACGCCTAGTCTTTGTCGTTACAAAGATATTGCTATGAATCTGACAGAGGTGCCAAATTACGAAATAAAATAAAATTTGAAAAAGTGTGCACAATTCAACTATTTTCTTAAAAATGTTTAGGTATCTCAGCGTATGAAAAAAATTAGGAGGTTAAATTAAAAAAAAAATACAAATAAATCGTTTATTTTGTTTTTACAGTAAATGTTCAAACTGACGTCCCCCTACGAGAATGCAAAGTCTGCACCTCCTAATAAAGGAAGCTCTTATCCGACGGACAAAATGGCTGTTGTTTATTTCTGATACAGCAGATTGGATGCGCTGACGTAATTCTTCTTCCGACGTTATTCGTTGTTTGTAAACTTTGTCTTTTAAACATCCCCAATAAAAAAAATCTAAGGGATTTAAATCCGGAGATCGCGGAGGCCACAAAATTGGTCCTAATCGGCCGATCCATCTGTCAGGGTAAGTTTCATTGAGTTGCGCCCTTACTGCCGTCGCATAGTGAGCGGGGCAACCATCATTTTGTAACCACATTGCTTGCCGCACGTCTTCTGGAATATTTTCTAATAACGTTGGCAACTCATTCCTTAAAAAATGCAGATAGTATTCGGCGTTTAGAGTTGCTGGTAGTTCAAAGGGCCCTATTATTTGCCCATTTATTATTCCTGCCCATAAATTTATTTTAAATTGATGTTGGCTCCTGTCCTCTCGCATCAAATGTGGGTTTACCAGCTGCCAACTGTGCAAATTATGCAAATTGAGATATCCATCTCGCCGGCATGAAGACTCGTCACTCCATAAAATTTTATTAAAAAACTGTGGGTCCGCCCGTATCATTCTAAGCATCCTTTGGCAAAATGCTACTCTTTGCGGGTAATCACGTGACGTCAGCGTTTGAACACGTTGCACGTGATATGGGTGCAACCGGTGCCTTTTTAGAACTCGATGTACCGTCGATCTTGGAATACCTGTGCGTTGCGCTATGACGCGAATTGAGACCGACGAATCTTCCTCGATTTCTCGAATAATAATTTCGTCATTGACTTGTGACGGTCGCCCTTCACTGGCACCCCCAACTCCGGTGCCAAGAATTCTTCCCTCAAGAAGCGCGTTATGCACTCTAATGAATACGCGATAGTCGGGATGTCGATCCCGGTTCGGGTATCTTTCACGATACAATCTTGCAGCCGCCCTGGCATTACCTCTTGCTTCTCCGTAGATAAAATGCATTTCGGCATACTCCCGTGGCGTGTACTCGTAACGAGGCATCGTACTACTGCACACACGTACAACCTCACACAAACGATTGTTTTCGAAGTCCGTAGGATTGCCAAGTCATTCGTCCAAAACACAAACAGTTCCAAATCGTTAGGCAAAGCAAAGTCCAAATACACAGCACAAGTTTAATTTTAAGGAACACAACAGTTAGGCACAGTGGGAGCGAAAGTAGTCTGACGTACGTATCAACTCGAAGAGAGATTCGTGTCAACTAAACAAATAAAATCATGCAACAACGAAGCCCTGTATGAGTGAAGGGTGAAGGAAAAAAAATACCTGCACAAAGACACCGATTTACCAAAAATACAAAAGCGGCGCTATCTATCCCTTTCACACTGAGTGAGGTGCAACTCCGCAGGTAGCGGTCCCAAATTCGGAACAGATGACGTCATCGGCTCGGAATTACGCTACACGCTTAACCACATGCTTAGATTACAAGCATAAGCCATTACGAGAAAGAAAAGTTAGATTGTACCATTTTAATTTCTGTTCTGTCTTCTTCATCACATTCATAGCAATATCTTTGTAACCGCAAGGACTAGACGTAAGTTTTATACCAATTTGCAAACCTTAGTAATTTTACAAGTTTTTAAAATAATGGTACACTTTGGTGTCATACATTTTTTTTACAGGAGAATTTTTCCAATTCTGGTCTTTTCATCGTAAAAACAAAACTTTTCAATTCAAGATTTTTTTTCTAAGGCAAATAAAATGTTATTTAAAAAAATGGTATCTTATAACATTAGTAAACTATTCAGAAATGTTTGACAAAAATCACACCTAAATATGATACCATTTGCAGCAACAGCATTAAAAACACTGAATGCTGGTACAGAAAATAGTAAAAATCGAAAAAAAAAAATATCTTGGTTACCTTATCGGTTTTTTTTTTACTGTTCAAATTAGTTGTTGGAAATGAGGTAAGCTACCTACCCGTTACGTTTGATCCATTATTTACGGGACACCCTGTATATGATATATGCTGTACAGTGCACAAGGATCTTTTGGGAGGTGACATTGACAAGGGGACACTGACTGAGGGGACACTAGAAACTTAGAAACATTCGTAAAAAAAATCAGATTGTGCCGTTAGTTCTAATTTTGGCCACGCGCCAAAAGATCCTTGAACAGTTAAAATAAATAAGTCTGCATCCTCCACAAATGTTTCTTATTTGGCTCATGATGAAAATTTGATTTTAATCAAGAGAAAATGTGAAAACTTATCCTTTTAATAATTATTTCTCCACACTAGGAATTTCTCATGTATTGTTGGTGCAAGGGATCCGTCGGTAGCCCGCGACATTCAAAATTTCTTGCGTTTTTGACGTGACAACGTCTTATAAATTGGTTTGCCGGGTGACACTTCAAGAAACTGCGTTACGCTCCGCTCACGTTATGCGCTCACAATGAGAGCGAGTGAGAGGCACGCGTCCCTTCCACTCGGGCATGGTTAGCCCGCCTAAGAGCGAGAGAGACAGACATAAAAAGTCGTTGTCACGTAAAACTTTCGCCCGTATACCGACTTTACAGGCAACCAATTTTTTTTGCAAATTGGTTTTTTTATGGTGTAGGCATGCTGTAGGTAATATAATAATAATAATACTTTATTGTACAAGGAAGAAACACATAAATTAAACAGTAGGGAAGATTGTACAAGTGGTTGTCAAAAACAGGTAGAACAGCTGGTTCCTGAACTAAGTAAAAAGATACTTGTATCCCAGGAGCGAAAGTTCCTCACAAACTATGACTATTGAACTAAATGCAATCAGGTTATGGTGACTCAGTAATTACAGGTATCAGTAGGTATAGAGAAAGGTATTCATGAGATTATTGTTAGAATATCCAGCTGGTTTTTGTATAGGATAGGAGGTAATCGTACAACAACGTGAAACAAGATAGTGCATGCAACGGACAGATTTCATGCGTTGAATATTGATTTGATCCACGATACTAATCTACCTATACTAAATTTAAAACTGAAGAGTGTGTTTTTGAACGCGCTAATCTCCGGAACTAGGTACCATGAAAAATCTTTTTGCATTTTATAGCCCAATAGTCATCACGCTACGACTCTTAAAAAATACTCGGAAAAAACGCTAAGCGAAAACGAAGTAATAGCACGGTCGGTGGCTAATTTCACGCGAATGAAGTCATAAATTATAATTATGTAGGTACTTACTTAAAACTAATAATCATAAAATCATCAATATAGCTTTTAACATTTTGTTTGAACCCAAACAATGATATATCATCGAGGACAAAAGTCATAAATTTTCACCAAATATCTATATCCATAATTGTGTAGGATAAATATACCTACTTATTTAAATTCTATTTTTTCTTGTGTTATCGTTCTATAGCTACCTAATAATACTATAGTTAGTCCTTATCGTCTCAAGAAAATGATTTTGCCTGATTTACCCCGCGATTCGATATGCATTTTTAAGTCGAAACAATTTTGATGCCCAGTTTTACCTAGTTACGGGTGTCATGTAGGTAGGAATGGGTTTAAAAAAATAAATCGTGAACAAGAATATATTCCTCTTTATTATTTATTCATTTAACAATCATAAAAATACTCTAGACTATTTTAACAATAGGTGTTTTCGTTGTCTTTATTACAATATTTAGGCACATATTCTTACCTAATTAATTACTTTGTTATTTTATTATTTACACCGGCGGATTTTTAGGTAATTACCACCTTAATTTACATAAGTAGATGAAAGGTAAGGTAAGGTAAGGTATGACGATACAAACTTACACTTTACCCGACAACCGACATATTTTCTTGCTCATCGCCATCTTACTCAACTCCATTGAGTAGGTACCAATGTTAAACCCTATCTTGCCTATGCCAATTGGATCTTGTTCGATTGGTTACTGGTAGGTACACACGTAACTTCTAATTATCACTGAAGGTCTACCAGCTAGGTAGAGGTAAAGAAGAGATTCTTCTTCTACTTAGGTACTGCTTAACCTTAGACCAAATAATAAACCAAGACAGAGCGCTGCGAATATTACAGTGAAGCATACCAAAACTGCACCTCCGCTATGTGCATACACGCTCACACGTACACATGTACAATCAAACTACTGAAACTGCACTTCACTAAGTGCACACAATATGTTTTCAACAAAACCGGCCTCACGTCACTGTTGACAGCGCTCTGTTTTAGTTTTTTATTTGGTCTGAGTGCTTAGTGCTTCATAATGTTTCGTGGCTACAGCAAGCAGCTACTTTATGATAACTCTAGATAAGTATGTAGCTTGTCCACTCTGAATGACGCGCACCTCTACCACATTACCTACCCGTGTACGTAAAATGCGGTATTGGGGCGTGTCATTTCAGAGTGGGCAAGTTGTACCTATTTCCTAGTTTATAGAGTCTGGCCAACGAAAGTTGATGCTGAAAACAAGCGCGAAATTTAAAAAAAAAACAAGACTGTCCATAGACATGGTGCGATAATTCGTGTTGATAATTGAAATTTAATTTCATTGATATAAAATATAATTTCAAGTATCAACAAGTACCCCACTATGTACAGGGATAAACAGTCTTATTTGTTTACGCGCGTGTTTTCAGGATCTAATTTCGTTGGCCAGACTCTAAACATGGATAGATATCATTATTTTATTGAATTCATAAAATTTTCAATTTCCTTACAAAACAGAAATTGTTTTCAAAGAAATATAAGTTTTTCGTAGAATTTCGTGGATATTTTGAATTTATTTATATTAGACTAGACTTATTTTATATCTACTTTGGTTTTATACTGTCTAAAAATAGTGCCTAATTTACTTAGCATACTACGGTTGCTTAGTTTTTTTAAAATATTTACTATACATATAATTCTGTGCAATATAACACGTGTTTTACAGATTTTGTTATAATAAAGAATAATTAAATAATTTCAATTAATTTACTGCATCAGCGTTAACTCAATTCTCAGTATTTTTTAATTTATCTTTATTTTTTTTATTTAAACTTTTATACGTTTAACTGTAATAACGACGCAGAGCAGCTATGTAGGCACTTATTTACAAGGTTGAAAGCACCACTACAAACTTACAGAATATTAAATATTTAGTAATCTTGTATTTTGTACTTGTCAGACTTGGAATGGTGAACCAAATGCTTTTATAATTAACTACGAGATTAAAGTTCAGTGGTTAGTTCGTCTTGGGGCCGCCTCGACATTTCGAAGAATTCATCTTCTAGCCAGACGCTTTCCCTTCTCACTATCGGTCTTCTCTCCCAAGGGTCGGAGAGGACGATGGTCTCTCTTTCTCTCTCTACTTGCGAGTAGCTAGGCGGTCTGCCAACGTCACTCCACTCACACTCCATCTCTTTGTCTATGATATTGCTGTCATATGACGTGGGGGAATACGAAGGAGGCTTGAACGTTGAGAAGGATTGCTGGGTTGTCTCCGAGTCGGAGCCCTGGCTCGGTGGGGCGGGGAGGAAATTAACTAGCTGGCCTTCTTGTTGCGCACCCACAGTTGTGCGGCTGTAGCGCTTCAGAATTCTGTAACAAACATTTCGTGTTTTAGTAGTACTAACATTATAGACAGGGTTACAAAAGATAATAAGGTACCTACTTACATAAATAGAGGTCTTAAAGACACGTTAAAAATGGATAGGTACTTATAATAAAATTTAATGTGGCATTGTTTGCTGTCAAATGAGAATGGTGGAGAAGTACTTAGATGCTTACTTTTTTACGCAGAAGAGACTAGAAGATACCTACTTAGGTACTTCAAAACATTTTTTTTATATTTTCCTCGTACATAATAAGTATAAACATCGGTACTTTTTATTTCTTACATACATACTCTAATGATCTATGTTGTACAGGTTACAACAAGTGATGCAAAGGACAAAAAAAAACAACCTTTCAGCCCAACTAGCGAGTCGCGGCCACTCATCCGGCACAACGGGCACCTGCTGCTTGTTCAACAATATCAGCAACTTGGCCAGATCGCTCAGGATGCAACTGTAACAGAAGCTAATATTAGACCCCACTATCTCAAGTATCTAACGTAAATAAACACGGCGCTGCAGTGTTGAGGCACTGTTTGGAATGTGTTTTTGTAGGTTAAGTTGGTAGCTCTGTCAACAAACTCGCTTGCTATGTTATTAGAGCAGTGTTGTAACCTCTTTATATCGGTCTGTTGACTCCTTTGCTTTGATACAGTAGCAATGCAGTCATTGCATTCTAAGAAAGAAATGCCTAGTGTACCTGTTGTGGTGTAAAAGCGAATATTCACACGTAGACCTCCTTTTGTTTATGTTATGCTTATCGCTACCACCTATTAAATTAGAGGCATAGTTGGTATGGTCTGCTTTCTATTCTCAAGTTAACTTTCTGGTTTTCGTGAATACGCAGTCACGATGTTTATTTTTAAAATTTAGGTCGTTAAAATAATGCAGCAAGTAACTGCAAGCTTTCCTTAAATTGAGCAAAGTTGGTGCCCCAGTCATAAGCCCAGGATTTACAATTTAAAGCCACTGGCCAAGTCCCAAGACTCCAATAAGCCTTTCTGTAGCCGGCAACGTAATAAAAGTCCTAAGTATATAAAAGTTAACATACCTGTAAGCCATTGCAGCATCATTGTTGCCAAGCTGATAAAGCTCGCGCACTTGGTTCCGCGTGTGGTTCAGGATCGCCAGCAAGGTGTAAGCGTGGGGCTGTAATGATAACAACAGTGTTATCAATGCTAACTTAAGTGCAAAGATGACCAACGTGGCCGTTCATGAAAACGTTGCTCGTAAAGAAAAACAGAACATTTAAATCCATTCTTATAATTCACAGTATGCCAAGATTATGTTGGCCGTAATCCGTAACTAGGGCAAATTATGAAATGTTTGAAGAAAAGTAGGCTCTTAAGACATATCGTGCGATCATAATGTGGGCGTTGATAAATCTCCTGATTTCTTAACGTTTTAGCTAACTAGGTTCATTCACTTTTTATCGTTTATTGGTTCTGTCTCTCACTCGTGATTATGATTATGTAATTTATTAATTCGGAAGCCCACATCCAACTTTGATAGTTTCGTAACTGCATACTTTATTTATCCTGCAATTGGTTGATTAATTTATATATTGAAGTTTCTGCAGATCTGCTATATCTAATACCTTTTCTAATAGTTATAAAGTAACATAAGGGAGGTACTTTTTTTCTTTAAATATTGAGCTGTTGGTAATCTAGTACAAACAAGAGTGAATAATAATTGAGCACCATAAGAAACAACTGTCGAGGCTTTACTACAAAGTTAGTAACGCAATTATATCTGAGTTATATTTGTGTAAACTACTTTTTAATTGGCGCTGATGAGTTTAACATAACGACTGTGATTTATATTCAAATGCGAAGCCGCGTTTCAAAGTTGTTCTCACTTTTATAAGCTCGTTTTGGTAAGTACCTACTGTGTTATTTTAGATACGTATTCTTAGGAATCCTACGTACGTGAATAGTAAATGAGAAAATGATTAACTTACTCGCAAGCAGTCCAATTGTTTGTGGAACTCCCGCAGTCGCGTGTCGTCGTCGTGGTGAGTGCGCTGCGGCAGCGGCTGCGGCTGCGGCTGCGCGCGCGCTTTGTTGCGACACCTCGCGTATGCTGCCACCGCTGCCACCAGCGCGATGCATGCTGCCACCCCGCAAGCACCACCCACTATCACCTGACATACACAAATAGTTAAAAATTAGTTAACATAATTATTTTACATCACAGGCAGCGCAGCGCCTGTATTCCCCGAAGGGTAAATTTGTTAAATTCGTAATTAATATATAGAACTGGTTGTCATAGGTACTTGTGTGTGTTGCTTGGAATCCTACGAAGAACTCGAAGAAGGAGGACTTTAGCAAACGACGTATGAGATTCTGGTATGTGAGATTTGGTATATTATTATGAGATTCCGGAGTCAAGCTCCTGACCCTTTTCTGGGTGAGGCTCTAACGTATTGTGAGTAGTAGTAGGTACACCTATTTATATCCAGCATTCTTGATAATGTGATTAATAATAACCGCATCAATAACAGTTGTACAATAACCGGGCACCTGATACAATTTATTGCTTCATTAACTCTCGATCCGACCAAAAATCATGAGCACGACACCGACATAAAACAGGTACCGAAGCCAACGGCGCGGTCGATTGTCTACTTGATCCCTCACACTAACAATTTGCCAATAGCTGAGTAGGGACCTTATCAGATTGTAAGCAATTTGGTGGCGAGGTCATCATTATGGGTGTATGTAGGGGGCAGCCGAACAAAACTTAACGTACCTAGGTCTACACAGGCCAATGGCAGTGTCATCAGCAGCGGCGAGGGGTAAATTTTTATGAGAGGGAAGCCGAAGTGGTGATTGTCTTAACTTACTTAATTATGAATAAAGTAAACATTAATTATTATAACTTAAAAATAAAAGTCTTTCCGTAACTGAATTTAACACCATCTATCGCCAAGTAGCAGAACCAAAAATATTGAAACGCATAACATAACTTTCAATTTTTTACACAAATAAACACAAATATCATTTTAAAATTAATAAAAGAATTTATAGAATCTAATAAATTACACTTGAACAGGTGAAAACGAAATAAAATGTGCAATGTTCCTCTATCTCGTTCTCGCTCACGCATTTTTTCTATATCTGTCTCTAGCGTAACCCGTTGTACACCGGCTTGCTCTCGTCCTTATTAAGCGGTGTCACGTGACCTCATGGCGGGATCGCTATTGTATGAATGTTTAGTTCCCGATTCTGACGTTTTGGCGCCGGGTTATTTTAGGACATTTTCTGTTGTTTGAATGTTATGGTGAATTAAATACCCTGTAAGTAACTATATTTTTGGCAATAGTAGACGCTATTGACTGTGTCATTGTTCAATAGCGTTAGACTTGCTGATGCGAACATCCAAAGGGAAGCCGGTAGGAATCGTGTTCTATGGTCCTTTCGAGTTTCGCCACAGGTCATCAGCGAGTATGAAATGGAAGACTTCAAAATATATTTCATGTTCTCATTTTGAAAGATCATAATTTTGGAAGCCGACTCCGACATAGTTGGGAAAAGACTACGCAGATGATGATTTTCCTCTAGATCTTTATGTTCGTTACAGTCTATGGCTAGCTGTTTGCTACTGTCCAAGAGTTACTTAGGTATCAAAATATTAAAATGTATATCTTATATGGGACCGTGGCTAAGTAATAACAACCGCACGGCTCGATGCATCAGGTTAAGCCAGGTACGCTTGCCGAGGTTGGTTTGTGGATGGGTGACCATCTTTACATACCAAGACTCCTCCGTGCCTCGGAAAGCACGTTAAGCCGTTGTGGTCCCGGCTGTCATTTGTGGATCTTTGACAGTCGTTACGGGTCGTCAGAAGCCCGAATGTCTGACAACCAGTCTGGCCAAGGGGTATCGTATTACCCAGTTACTGGGTTGTGGAGGTCAGATAAGCAGTCGCTCCATGTAAAATACTCAGCTGCATCCGGTTAGACTGGAAGCCGACCCCAACATAGTTGGCAAAAGGCTAGGCAGATGATGATCTTATAAGGGACCACAAATAATCTCGTTGCTTTGTAGAAATATTGATCAGAGTAAAGTGGTAGCTGCTGGTGGAAGCAGTGATTACAACTACAATTAAAGGATATCCGGTTGTAATTGAAAATATATGTTATTGTCTTCATTATTGTTTCTTTCCGCGAAATAACGTTATGAATGCGAAATGAGTTGGAAACTGCAGTTCTGCTTATGATATGTTATGTCTGTGTTTCTCAGGCCTGTGGTCCTTTGAGTCCTTATACAATAAGTTACCTTTTAGCTGAATGATACCATATTACACTGATTTTAAGCCGGTGAAATCGCTAAAACGTGAGATTCTCATGTAGCAACATAAAGCTTAAAGTCGCGATGCAATGTTAGCGGCCGATGCTACAAGTAGCGAATGCGCCGAGGACTATTATTTACTTGTGGTTATTTTCAATTGACGCCACTGAGAAGTAACGTAATAGCACCTGCTACAATAGAGTCGTTTATTTATTTAGTATGTATAACATTGTGCGCGTATACGTACCTACGTATATTATTCCTAGGTATGTACCTATGTATGTATGCCGAGAAACGAGGGTTGTCAAATTCATTGTAATACAATGAACGCTGAAAGCATAGCTGAAACTGTAATTAACTTTCAAACTTTTAACAAACTTTAATAATGTAACTTTCAAAATAAGTACGCATAAATATGTTTTACTCGATAAAAGCTAAATCAGCATTTTCATAATCCTTATGGCCCATAATAGAAATCACGATAGGTACATAAAACTGAGACTGAAATTTCATGGAACGAATATCTTTGGAATAAATAGCATTAAACTATTTTAGTCCGTTGAACAGCCGCCATAAAATTTCTGAGTGCAGATCATCATGGATTGACCTACCACGGACCACATCTGTACCGCGCATCAAAGCCGTTGCATCATAGTGTTTTAATCTGTAAGACGTTGAACTTTTATGTTCTGGCATTTGATAAATTGGGCTAATATATTCACAATATATTATATTGATTTGCTTAGGTATGTTTATAAGTTAAGACTCATGTGAGTGTGTCCAAAGCGATATATCTATCGGAATGCCACAAGGCAATATCCTGGGGCCTAGATTCTATCCTCTTTCGTTCATATTCTAGTTGTATAGTAGATTTCCTGTAAGTTCAGAAGACCTGTATAGTGTCAAGGGTTCTTCCAGGCTTAACAACTATACACAGAGCATGGCATGGCATGGGCATGGCATGAGCATGTCTTGAATGAAGTTGACACCCGCAGAGATCAATAGTTGTCCGTTCACTCAAGAAGTATATTAGAGTCAGGAATGTTTGACATACCTCGTTATAAGTCTGCGCCGGATAGCACACGCGGCCCATGAGGTGGTCATCATGGGCCCAGGACTCGCGGCTGCCGGCAGGACAGTCATGAGCGCAGGTACCGCCCGGCCAGACAAGCAGACGAGCGCATTTAACGCACCCATCTGCGGCGCAGCGCACACATTCCGTACCACAGCCTGGAAACAAAATTAGATGGTAAAAATTTAAAGAGTACCTAAAAGCATTTAGCGTTAAACAAAAACATTGTAATATTTCTGTCAATCGTTTGAAGATGGCAGAATGATATCCATACTAATATTATAAATTCGAAAGTAACTCTATCTGTCTGTCTGTATGTAACCTTTTCACGCCTAAACCACTGAACGGATTTCGATAAAATTTGGCATGGAGATAGATGGCATCCCGGAGATTGTCATAGACTTTTTATCGACATACTACGCGGGCGAAGCCACGGGCGGAAGCTAGTTTTAAATAAATAAGTAAATGTTTAAAGTTAGAGAAGAGGAGCTCGTGGCTAAGTAATAACAGCCGCACGGGTCGATCGATTAGGTTAAGTTACGCTTGCCAGGGTTGGTTCGTGGATGGGTGACCATCTTTACATACCGAGACTCCTCCGAGTAAACCACGTTAAGCCTTTGGTCCCAGCTGTCATTCGTGGATCTTTGACAGTCGTTACGGGTCGTCAGAAATCTGACAACCAGTCTTACCAAGGGGTACCGTATTACCTAGTTACTGGGTTTTGGAGGTCAGATAGGAAGAATCTAGGCAGATTGATTGAAATGTTTAGAGTTAAACGCATTTAGTCAGTTGTGGTGCTAGCGGGCTTTAGACATGTGCATATTTTTAAAATGATGACATTTGGTCGATGGGGGCAGTACAGCATGCAGAGTACTCTGTATCTATGACTAGTGAGTAGCCTGGTCAGTGTTAGAGGACTGCCTTTTGACTTTAGACAACAAAGGTGAAGGAATATTTGTGTAATCGAAGTTCAAAACAACACCTACACGGTGGACCACACACGCTATACCTCTTGCTTGTCATTCATAGTAGAAGACAGTGGGTGAAGTGCGGTTTTATAGATAAGTGTCCAAGTAGTCAAATTCCTGAAGTGAAGTAACAATTTTTGGTATTGTAATTTTTTCTTTTTCTCAACAATATAATGTGGATTGAATATAAAATGGAATCATTGTCTGTGTAAAGGTATAATATTGCTTACTTTTGTTTTAGGAGTCAATTGAGCATGTTGGAATTTCTAACATTCCAAAGTTTACTTTTTATGGAAAGATTGGATTTATATTTTACATCGATTTAAACGTACCTTCAACTCAAGAGTTTAACTTTACTTTTGATTTCTTAGGAGGGAATTGGGTCGAAGAGTAAGTAAAGCAAAAAACTAAGTTTGAGAAGGTAAGGTTGAAACGGAAAAAAAAGGAAGTAAGTTTTATTGGAAAGCTTGACTATAAGATGACGAAGTTTTCCACGGTAGCCGTAACTCCAATGCTTTATAAAGGTTTGCAAGAAACAAACTCTTTTTCAATACCTACATCTTGCCGGAGGCAATTCGAAGGACAATTTATACAAGTGCACACTAGTGAAGTTAATTCGTTTTTTATGCATCAATAAAACACTGATCGCGAGCGTGACGAGACTTACTATAGGTAGTATGTTTCAGAGCGCACAAAATGAAATGTGAGGAACGTGTACGATTTAATCTATGATATTTCGTTACGGCGGCATTGGAAACAGTTCCATTACCCACAGTTTTCAATAGTTAAGCAGCACAACCTGCTTTATTTTATTGCTTACTGAGCTTAGTGCATCGAGTTCTAACAAGACCTTACGAAACTCGAAAGTATTATTGGAATATTTCGAATTTTCATGCTAATAAATAGTACACACGGCTACACATCAAGCTATACATTTCCAGTATAAGCTGACCTCGTATTGTACGGAAGTCATATACAATGCGAGATCAGCATAAACTGGAAATAAATAGCTTGATGTGTAGCCGTGTGTACCATGTTTGGGCGTAATGTATTCATGGCGATGCACGGCGATTATTCGATTGCTCGGTTCAAACGCAGACTGGTGAATGTAAAATTTCACCTCTCCTATACGGCATCGCCAAACAAAGTCATGAATGTTTATAATTTATGTCGGTAGGGAATGCGGTAGGGGGTCAAACCACAGCGGTGACCGAAAAACGCTAAAATCAACCAGCAGATGCGGAACTTATGGAAGAAAACATAATTTTTTGGTTAGGAAAAGTAGGACATATTATACGTATTAATTTGCAAATGAGTTTACGAGCGGTTTACAGTAGAACATTGAATAGTTTATCGCTTGCTTTGAAACAAATGAAACAAAGCTCGTCAGCGTCTAAATGTCAAGTTTTAAAACCCGCTCTTGGCATAAAGTTTAGAGCCTTACTGGTATTACATTATACGAAAGTACTTACGGTACGGGTTCACTTAATTCCCCGTTTCTGAAGCAATGACTTTGGAAATCGATTTATATTTAACTTCAGTGATTTGGATCGTATTTCGATACTTTCCAAAGGGAAAGCGCGCGCAATATGCGATTAGTGCGCTGTTCAATTAACGGGACCGACCGGACGAGTAGACACATTACTGTGTTTTGTTTACTTTACGTTCAGCATTACGTGCATAATACGGCTCCTGTGCACTGCGCTGCATGATAGGCAATTCTGGCGATCGATACTTTAGTGTTCGCTAACAATTATCGTTTGTACTAGCACTTAGGAAGTTTGATCTATTTGTCAATAATTGACAACCTACTGCCAATTATTGGCGGTAGGTTGGGATTCTAGACTTATGCATACTATACTGATAGGTTTCTTCGAAATGGGTTTGTTAACTACTGTATAACTTGTATATTGTATAGGTACTTCGAACTTTGAAGCAAGTCCAAAGGTACAATACTTCGCTATAGTGATTGGGAGTTTGTGGGTAGGCCAAGAGGAACTGGCGAAGTTTATATTGTGAAAGTTGAATAGAAAATATTAAATAACAAAACAAACCTCATGAAAGAAAAGTTTAGTTTAGTTATAGTTTCCTATTTATCTTAAGTGATTTTAAAATGTAAAAAACACTTATGTACTTATACAAATAGGATGTGGAAACGCCGGACATTGACATAGCTTCAAAAATTAATAGTCATTTCATTTGAAACAATATTGACGAGGCCATATATCACGATCCATCAAATTACCGGTTATTGCTTATTTATTTTGGAGTATGATTGATCATTTTATTCATTTAGTTAGGTGATCAATTTCATTGGCTTTGTACCTGTACTAAATGTCAAATGTTTTTACCTACAGCCGGCCTATTTTGTAAAAATATCACCCTGAAAATAAGGTAAAGTGAACTGTCACCTGTCATTCCATCTGATGCTAGGGATTGACACTATTGACAGCTCACTTCACATTAGCTTTCACGGTGAGTTTTTACAGAAAAAAAGATCGGCGGCATGTAGGTATCAACCTTTTTCCCTTTAATTCCTTTTTCAATACTGGCAATTAAGTATGATTGTCACGACTCGTTCTAGGGTCGTAATAAGGTTGGTAATGACACCGCTTTTCTTTACGGAAATGTTTTCACGATGGGAACTTGGGTGCGCCCCGTTCAATTACAATTGGCGTGAAAGATATGAGAACACTGACATCAGTGCAACATCAGCTGCAGCCTCTGTGCGGTAGAAAATAGAAATCTTGATTTCTTGTAGTGTTTTAGTTCTCATCGACTGTTTGCATCACAATGTTTGGAAAGTTAAAATCTATTAATGTCTTCCAGTTTCTTTAAATAAATTGAACTGATGTCATTTTTGCTTCGATTGGTTGCAGCCTGTAATTGACTTGTTCGTGTGAGAAATGTTGGAAGTGTGACATGTGACATTTTTATATAAAAGCTAAAAAAGACAATGACTTCGTAATCATATTGTGTAAGAATGTCTTTGATTTTATCGCTTTTACTGAGTTGCTTATAATTTCTAAAATTTTAAAGAAGGCGACTTAAGTCCACTAAAACATGTGTTTTAAAAGTAGCTAATTAAAGAAACATTTGCCTTTCAAGTAGGTTCATCGCATGTTTTGTGATCGTGTCAAGATTATTTGAGTAAAAGGCGTTAACTATTTATGTTTAATACGATAATAAAGCTGTAAGTAGGTTCACGAGAAAGCGATGTATTCTTAGTTTTTATTACCTGTGTCTCTGTGTAATTGTCTACGGACGCACTAGGACCGTTTTCCACTCAATAAAATAAATAAGATAAAATTATACAAAATATCAAATTCCAATTGTTCTTAAAACATTATTTTCACTTTTTATTTTGTTTATACCCTACCTCTTTATAAGAATCGATTTTTCCTACTATAAATACTTATAATATTTGACAGAAATTAAAATATACTTAGAAATAATGTTAACTATGATTGATAAACGGTTGTACCTAGGTAATCTCTTTACTTTGTTTGCTATAAATAAATCTAAACTTAGTAAATCGTTAGTTAGGTAGTATTTTAGGTTCATTAATTCTGAAGAGATTAATGATAACGAGGGTTAGTCCTTATTTCATATTTCATTTCGGTGTTATACAGGTCTTTATGATGGATGTCTAGAAAATTTGAAATTGGATACTGATGGAGGGTTAATTAATCTTCGAAAAGGTAAGATCCGTTGGCTGTTATGTTATAAATATCTTCTTTGAATAAATTGTAGCGCCACGTTTAAACTGACTATAATGTTTTTCTTTTTTCTTTACATTTGCCAACAACGAAAATTACTGGATCGGGGTGGATACCTTGATGGTGGGGATGAAATTAATCCCCACCATCAAGCCTGTTTTGAGCGATTTCTTGCCATGTTGGCCCCGCAAACCTGATCAGATCGTCACACCACCTTCGCCGCGGTCTAACTTGACAGCGATGTCATCCCTCAGGCGAGTGAGTAACGATCTTTGCCCATCTCTTGTATCCAATATCTCTTAAAAGGTAGTAGTAATCGGGGACTCACTCACGTGTGTCGTTGATGGCGAGGGGCGCGTCGGCGGGCCGCAGCTGCGCACACGCAGACGCCGTCAGCAGCACCGCCAGCGCCACCAGCGCCGCGCACGTCATCGCACACCGCTACTCATCGTGACTGTACAAGAAAACAAATTGATTATTCGAATGACTGAGAACCCGAAGGTCAAGACGAAGGCACCTACCATGAATTTTCATTTTTTTTAATTGACTTTCTTTGGTGACTTGTAAATTTAGTGATTTAACACCGCTTCTAATGAAACCTCGTTTGTCAAAGTACGACGAGCAGTTTAGGAGTTATGAGTGAGAGAGTAGTTGGGTAAAAATGATGTGTGATAGTTTCTCCCACCAACCACACAAATTGTGTAAAACCACTGTACAAAACGGTGAAAATAATCTAAATTAAATAATACTGAATTCTTAAAAGTGACTACTAATCTTCCTAGGCCTCGGTAGCCAGGTAGTAACATAGCAAAACAAGTATCCGAAGGCACTACCCCGGAAGGTGGCTCTGAAAAACGGTGCAGGAAACAGTTGCATGAAGGCAATTGAGGACAGATCGTTATGCTGATGCTTGGCGGAAGCCTATATCGAGCTTAGGTCATCTTCCGGCTTAGAGGATGGTGATGAATAGAAGAGAAAATCATGATGGTTCATTGCGATATTCTACAGAGGAAACGATGATTACGACGATATTCTGAGGCCTTGTACCTACCTAAATTCACATTTTCATGACACCCTTTCATGGTTTTTTGGGGTGATCCCGATTTCCCCAAGTTCCAAATTCCCCAAAGCTTTTATTATTAACTAAAAGTTGCACGACTCGGTCTTGACCGAAATCGTGAATGGTACAGTCGCCGAATAACGCTTACGTACGTTGTGTACGTTGTTCATACACCTAAAGCTTTATGATTTTTTATAACGATTTTATTATAACTGCTAGAGAACCTTTCAAATAGCTAAAAGCTTAGATAGAAGTACCTACAAGTATCAAGAACAGTTCCACTACTTTCATTATACGTATGAGTACTTATAATAAAAATGGGGGAACTGTTCTTGGTACTTGTTACCACTAGATACTAAGGAGTAGATAGGTAGCAGTAATGTGTGAAATTCAAAGCTAATTACGAGTATGTGCCGTAAGTAGTAAGGAGTTGCTACATCGACGCCTACATGCGTCTTATTAACATTTTCTCAAGTCCGCGCTTACAACTTTCACGGAATGACAAGCGGCTCTGTGTTATTGTTGTGTGTTGTGGGCTGCCATAGTTACTAAGTTACTAGTTAGTAGGCAGCATCAGGTACTTCCCGTAAGTACTCAAAAGGTAATGGGAAATCTGACATGTCACATGAGACATAAAATCGAAAGTACCCTAGACAGTGGTTGCGGAAAAAGAGAAAACTCTTCGAAACGAGGAAATCATCTATATGCTTTTTTCACACTATTTGAGTGGTTTTGGTACTTAGGTAATATTATTTTTACCGTAAACTCTTTGCAATATAAACTACATATATACATACAAATAAATAAAATTGAAGTATAGGTTTGTAATGTCAAAATAATAGGTCTTTACCTATGAAATTGCCGTTTTGTATGAAAAAATTTAAACGAATTTTTTTCATGAATTTTTTATTTGTATTAATCGAAGTAATCACCCATGCAATCAATGCATCTTTGCCATCGCAGTGGCAGTTTATTGATGCCCTTCTTAAAGAAATCAGCTGGACGGGAGGCAACAAATTCTTCAAAGGCATTTTGTACTGCCTCTCGGGTATTGAATTTTTTTCCCGCCAAGAAGTTATCCAAATTCTGGAAAAAGTAGTAGTCTGTAGGCGCAAGGTCTGGTGAGTAGGGCGGATGACGGAGAGCTTCCAACCCCAGTTCTTGCAACTTGGAGACCGTCTGCTGTGCAGTATGAGGTCGCGCGTTGTCGTGCAGGAGCAGCGGAGACGAGCGATTGACCAATGCTGGTTGGAGATGCGCCAGCTTCTCCATCATTGTGTTCAGTTCTTCACAGTACACATCTGCAGTAATGCTCACCCCGTTTGGTAAGAAGCTGTGATGAATCACACCGGCGCTAGACCACCAAACAGTGACCATCACTTTTCTAGGGGTAAGTTTTCGTTTAGGGCATTGTTTAGGTGCTGAACCAGGATCCAACCAACTTGCTGAGCGCTTGCGGTTATCAAACAGAATCCATTTTTCATCGCAGGTAACAATGCGGTTCAAAATTCCTTCATTTGTGTGTCTGTTGAGCAGTGCAAGGCACGTCTCGACGCGTACTTCGCGCTGGCGATCATTGAGTTCGTGGGGCACCCATTTGTCAAGCTTTTTTACCTTGCCAATTTGACGCAAATGGACCAATATTGTTTTGACGCTAACGTCGAAAGCTGCTGCTAATTCAGCCGTAGATTGTGTATCATCAGCTTCCACAATCGCCTTTAATTCGTCATTGTCGACCAAAGTCTTCGGACGACCCCGAGGTTCATTTTTCAGGTCGAAATTTCCAGAACGGAAGCGAGCAAACCAATAACAGGTGGTGCGTTGGTTTGTAGTGTTAGCTCCGTAAACGTCGTTGATGTTGCGTGCCGCTTGTGCCGCGTTGCTGCCACGACGGTACTCATATTCCATAATTACTCGAATTTTTAACGTATCCATGATGACGAAAAAGATTGAAATGCGATGAAAATGTAACACTAATCAATAAAGAAATGACTACTTTTGGAAAAAAAAATCCATGTTTTTAAAATAAAATTAATTTGAAATTAGAATTCTTAGCCAAACAAAAATTATTTTGATTTGAAATGGCCAGTACTGCAGAACGGCAATTTCATAGGTAAAGACCTAATAACAGCTTTTTACTAAATACATATGCATTTAGTGAAAGTATACATATACCTACGGTGCATATAAAAAAAAAAAAACTATTTTAAATATTTTTGTCTGTCGCTCTGTCTGTTTGTTCCGGCTTATCTCCGAAACAGCTGGACCGAGTTTGATGGTATAAGGAATACCTAACTTAGGCTACTTTTATTTTAGAAAAATAATTAGAAACCACGCGGGCGAAGCCGCGGGCAGCATAGTAGTAGTTTTTAGTTTTTAATCAATTAGACGAATAGTATGTACTACGATATCGCCCGCTAAATGTGATGATATTTTTCCTTACTCCTTTTTTCGCAAAACAAAATCTGGACGCCGAGAAGATAATTATAGGAGTTATATATAATAGTCTTCCTGAAGGCAATACTGTAGAAAATTCAGGTTAACTTTAATTGAAGTTGTTTGGAATGAATAAATAGTTATTATTTAGCATACATTTCAAGGTAATGATAAACTACCAAGAAACTTTAAGACCAGCTTATAAACTTCACTATAACTGTTTTCATGACATCACTTTTGTGAGAAACATAAGTAATGTCACTGAATTTGAATGTTCTGTCTTTATGTGCAATACAAAACCACAGATTTAGTTTCTTTGTTTTTGACATCACTCGTAAACTTAAAGACAAACATAAAATAAAAAGACAGTTAGGACGTAATCGTTACTTGAAAAACTTTAATGGCAGTAAAAAAAATAAAGTTCTTAATTCATGACTTACGTTTAATTCGAGTAACTCATCGAATACCTTCCGTAGACGCAAAACCAATAACTTTCACTACATAACATTATTATGATAACATAACATCACAGGTATACCTTCAGTAAACCCCCATTTCGCCAGTTATGTTTTAAGTCCCATGTAATAGGGGGCGAGCCTATTGGCATCACCCGAGCACGAATTCAGATTTCGGGCTATTACTGAGAAATTCCTGATAGAAAAACCCAATAGGTACCACTTTGCCCAGCTTTTTCTTATGGTGGGAAATTATCAAATAACTTCTCCCGCTCTGGGCGGAGCGGGAGGACGTGTCAGACTCTTACTGACTACAACCCACCCGTGTTCCTCCAGTTGCCTGAGGCCACGGTATCCCTTTCGGACTTTCCCACGACCCCGGCAGACACTTTGCCCAGCCTGGGATTTGAATCCAAGACCTCATGCTTAGCAATAGCTTTTGCGACCACTATACCAACGAAGAAGGCCGGTAACTTTAAAATCTTAATGGCAATAAAAGGAATGTTCTTCGTGGCTTAAGTCGAGTAACTCACCGGATAGATTCTGTACACGCAAACCCATTAACTTTCACTATGACGTATTAAATATGTAATGTTCGCAATGACTACATCTATAGCAATTCCATGAGAGTGATCATTACGGCTAACCGGTTTTAGATAGCTCTGATATTTTTACGACACGTAGCTTTGTTAGTAATCTCTTTTTTAGAGGGTCAATGGAAAATGGCAGTGGCTGTTATCACCGTTGATGACAAAAGGGTACTTATACCAATCAAATATATGCATAAGTATTATTATACGAAACCAGTAACAATGTCAGTTATGAATTTTCAATACTTCATTGTCCTGTTTATAAACATGTAATTGTAGTCTTGTTTATAGGTACGTTAAGTTTTGGCTCTGAATGACACACTGCCATACTTAACTTGCTAAACACGGTAACACTACTGAAAACTGAAAATGTTCAGTAATTTCAGTTTTCAATACAAAAAAACAAGTGGAAGTATTGCTGATATCGCCTTCTCATGATATTATAGGTACTTAGTTTGTATTATACATACTTTGTTTAATATTGTATACGTAGGTACCATTACATAGGGATATAATTCATTATCGTAAATCAAATAAACAATTAATTATTATACGACATCTAACAACCAACAAAGAGTTATAATTATCACCACAATGTACTGCTTTATTATTTTTATCAATTTATGCCCATCCCGGCATTAATGAGTGCGTTCACTTTTTGCACAACACAACAGAGGATAAAAACTCGCTTTTATTCCTTGTTCAAAACTTCTTATGCCCATAACATAATGAAATCCTTATAGCGATGCGTTGGTCGGTGACTGGTGAGTCACGGAGTATTATTACTGCGGCCAATGTCCTGTTTAACAAAAAATCCGAGCCTTAATTATATTGTTTGGTCATGTGGGATGTGGGTCAGACGGTCTCGAGTCTCGTCCGTCCATCCGTCTGTCCGTCTGTCCGTGTCGGTGTAACAGTACGACGAGTTTGCAAATCAGTTGGCATTGGCATTCGATAACCGCCACTGATCGAGGCTCCTCCCACACGCCACGTGTTTTCAATATTTATGGACTGTATGTTAATTTACTTGTTTGTTTGTCTACTTTAGTAAGTTGTTTGTAGCGTACCTAATAACACGTATTATTCTTCTCAAAGCTACATCTATCTATCGGCGAAACTTGAAAAATATCCGTTCAGCATTTCTGGAGATTTTCGCTGTCAAACAGACAGACGATGAAGGCTTACTATTGATATGCATCGATATATATTCGGTTCATCATAAATCAATAGCTTTCTAATTCGATTGCCCAGATCAATATGTCTGAATGTTTGATAAGGCTTGGGTAATAAATAGCTGCGGTTTAGATAGTACCTACAATACTCACACGGTAAGTTAAGCCAAATTGACTACACTTAGAGCTAAAGAAGACAACCAATCAAGTGGGAATACTGGATTTATAAGCCAGTGTTTAAGAGTTATAAATATACTAGCTTATGCCCGCGACTTTATTCGCGTGAAATGTCGGCAACCCACCAACTGCGTCGCTGCCCATCGCCCGCCCGCGTAATTACTTTCTTCACTTTCGCTTAGCGTTCTTTCCGCCTTTTTTTTCTTTTTGGTGGGCTCCTAAGGGTCGAAGCGTGATGTTAAATAGCCTATATGCTTCCTCAAGAATTGGGCTATCAAATGCAAAAATAATTTTTCAAATCCGACAAGTTGTTCCAGAGATTAGCGCGCTCAGATCGACAGACGCGGCAGGGGAGTTTGTTTAATTTTTTAGTGAATAAGAGCATTCAATGACCTCAAGCAGCTTCATCATCAAACAAGACATTCTTCTTTTTCGTTTGGTTAGTAACGAACCTGGTGTCAGAGGTTTTGTGCTGTCCAGGGCCTCTGACTTGCGTGATATAATTTTTTTGACAAGACATTTTTTTTTCTGCAATACAGCATTTCACCTTGACCAAGTCTAAAACATAGTTTCAGGGTTAGCACTTTTTCAGGTAAGGTGATGGAAGGTTAAAGAATTGATTAATACGATGTAAGGAGCGTAAGTAGGTAAGTCACGATCGCGTGCCAGCCTTTCTTGTAGTTTTCTTGCTTGCGTGTAGAACTAACTAACCATACATTTTAGGTATAGCAGTGTGCGTGTAAGTAAATGAACTGACTAGACATGCGTCAGATATCAAAAATTATCTAATATCCGATTTCAGTCACAAATCGTATCGTATCGATAATCCCAACTAGACAACCTGATTTGAAGGGGTTTAAGCTGAAAACCAGCGCTTATTAGTAACCCGCTTGGGGAGCTAAGCATAATGCTGACACTTACACCTTTTGCTTTCGGTATTATAGTTTTGTGTATGTAGTACCACTACTACTAGCTGTAATACTGGAGACAATAAACGATAGGTACTCTATTCTATTTCACAAAATTGCAGCAAGAGTAGATTTGCATAAGCAAGTATTTGTTTATGATTGGATAGTTATGATCGATGCACTTACAACCGAATAATATTACTAGAGACGATCGAAACTGCGAGCCGGAGGCTCCGGAGCCGCTCCTGAAATCATTTCTACAAACGGATTTTGAAAACGATTTCAAAATTTGAAATCGGATATCTAACCGTTTGCGTTACAATCCAAAAACGGCCATGTCTAGAACTGACAGAGTGAGTGAACTTCTATCGAAATAAAGAAGGACCACATGTGTAGGTTATAGGTATCATAAATCCTAAAATAAGTACCTATAGATATTCTTTTATTCGCGTGACCATATGGACAAATCATACTGATCTAAAAATATTAATAGCCATAGTTTGTACCGATTAGGATCGCGTTGGCCAGGTATTTTTACAGCCATAGTCATACATAGTGAAAACGCGGGACAACACCCGGTTTCTCAAAGGCCAATTAAGTGCCTGATCTGTTAATCTAATGTCAAATCAAACTTGCGGTGATTGGTTGTCGGAAATAACAAAGAGCCAATCAAATTACTTGACATTAGATTTGACAACAGATTAAATTAAACATGTTTTTTTAATGGAACCCCTAAGTTGGTGGTAGTAAATAAGACTTAGGTAAGCACTAGGGTAGGTACCGACTTTCTTCGAGCTTTCTCAATAAAAGAAGAATTCGAACACGATATTATAATAATCTCATCTAGAAACAAAGCTTCCTCGTTTCTAAATGAGATTATTATACAAAGCTTCTTCGTAGAGGAGCTCGTGGCTAAGTAATAACAGCCGCACGGGTCGATCCATCAGGTTAAGCTTTGCTTGACGGGGTTAGTCCATAGATGGGTGACCATCTTTACATACCGAGACTCCTCCGTGCCTCGGAAAGCACGTTAAGCCGTTGATCCCGGCTGTCATTTGTGGATCTTTGTCAGTCCTTACGGGTCCTCAGAAGCCCGAAAGTCTGACAACCAGTCTTGCCAAGGGGTATCGTACTATCTAGTTACTGGGTTGTGTGTGTCAGATAGACAGTCACTCCATGTAAAATACTGGTATTAAGCTGCATCCAGTTAGACTGGAAGCCAACCCCATAGTTGGGAAAGGGCTAGGCAGATGACGAAACAAAGCTTCTTCGTCCTAAACTTTATTAAACCAATAAACAAATTGAAGTTTTAAGATTTATTAAATCATGGTATATATCTGCTTCATTTGCGTGCTAGCAATGTATTTATGAACACTCGGTCGTATCTAATAATCACGTCTGACTAAGCTAAGGTTATGAAACACTAGGTGCTACTAATGGCTGTGAGCACGACTTGGGTTATACTGTATACTAGGCATTAGTAGGTACAGTAGGTGCTAAGCACGGCCAGCTGTTACCTCCGTGCTAGCTTATTAGTACTTTATGTATGCTGGAATAGGATCTATTTGCTGATATGAAGAGAATCTACGGGTTATTTTGTTGTTACAGTATTTTATTTGATATAAGTAGAGTTTACATATAGTGCGTTTCATCATATAGCTCCCCCTGTAATGCTGGGTCCATTGTTAAATTTTAAAACCGGCCAATTGCGAGTCGGACTCGCGCACGAAGGGTTCCGTAACATTATCTATAAAAACGACAAATTTAAAAAGTCAATATTCTGTGAATATTTCAACCGTCTACCTGTTGCCGTTATCAATATCGAGCAAAAACGAGCAAAAAAAACACGTTTGTTGTATGGGAGCCCCTTAAATATTTTTTTTTTCTGTTTTTTAGTGTTTGTTATTATAGCTGCTACAGAAATACATCATCTGTGAAAATTTAAACTGTCTAACTATTATGGATCATGAGATACAGCCTGGTGACAGACGGACAAACAGACAGATAGACAGACAGCGGAGCCTTAGTAATAGGGTCCCGTTTTACCCGTTGGGTACGGAACCCTAAAAACGAACCTATTAGGTTACTAAGTGGCGGCGTAGCGTACTCGTATTGATCCTACAACCGTGGAGTCAACATTACGGCTTAGGAACTAGGTATTTGATGAAACGCACTTTAGAAAACGCCTCTGAAATGCAAAATCTCTTTTCAAAAAGCTATGTTTTCTATGTCAAAGAAGAATATGAGAATAGAATATGCCGGAATAATTTTATCCAAAGGTTTCACTTCTACCTCCTTTTCGAATCCATATCATGATTATACCTATTAAGTACTAGGTGCTGCACGTGGCTTCGCCCGCGTCTACCCTAATTATTTTTCTAAAATAAAAGTAGCCTGAGTTATTCCTTATAACATCAGCTATCTGCCAGTGAAAGTCCCATCAAAATTGGTCCAGCGGTTTCGGTACAGACAGACAGACAGAGACAAAAATATTGTTAAATTGTATTTAGAGAAAAAGCTGTTATTTTGTCATTACAAACAGACACTTCAATATAATATATAATTGTATGTAAGCAAGCATAGATGCATAGATTGTACATTTATTATTAACATTGTTTGTGGAAATAATTCGCACAAACGAAACAAACCTAGTAGGTACCTAATCATTATCTATTCTATAACTTCAATACAGCTTTACGTCGGCAATCCGTTAAGGGGATGTAGGAGAGGTAACGTCATTTGTAGCCAAATGACCCCTGATGACTCCTATGCCAATCTCAAATATTTTCGAGTAATTTTATATTTTTAAATTATTGAAATAAACATATATAAAATGTCAAATAACTCGAATTTTTTTGATATTTTCATAGCAGTCAAAAGGGGTTATTTGGTTGTAAATTACCTCTACTACATCCCCTTAGTGAAATATAACCAATAACCCTGTATACGGTAGCATAGTTTACATTAGTATGTCTATCGTTGTTATTATTTACTATGCACAGGTATAATGTATAGGTAGGTATATTCAAATGTACTTAACTATTATTCACTACTATTAATCACTAGGGTACCTACTACATCTGGAGTAGTACACATTAACCTACATTGGTTGAAGTACTTTATGAACACATACCTCGTAAATCTTGCCTCCGAGCTTTAGATTAGCTAAAAGTTAAAAGTTCATACGTTCTTACGTAATTAATTGCTTAGATTAAATAATTGCTAATTAACATTTTATTATGTGCTTTATGAAACTGGTTTGCTAAATGGAGAATCTAACTTTGCTTTATCGCTATAAGCATATTAAGTGTCCGGAGTTCTTAATGAAATTATGAGCTTGAAAGTTTCTTCGTGAAAAGCTCTTTCCGTAATCGCATGCGAGATTGTTTGTGCCGTTTAAAATTAGTTATAGCCTTTTTGTTTGCCTACACATTTTGACATGAACACGTAAACGTAAAAAGTAAATAGAAGTAAATAAGCACGTTGAATGGAATCGAGGCTATCTTATACACAGTGCGTGCGCCGGCGGCGCCCGGCGACTGTGAAGGAGTAGTGAGTACCTCACCGCGGTGAAAGTTGCCGGTGACGCACTTTTGTATTCACGCAACTCACGAGCCGCGAGTAATTTACGCCACCACTCTAATGAGACCTCTCCCGCGTCTCTTATTAATTCGTCAGATATGTTTACAAAGGGGCATCTCTATTGAAATCTGGTGGTTCACGTTAGAATTGTCGTTTTGTATAAATCGGCGGTCATGGCCCTTGCTGCTAGTCGCCGGATCTGTTGGGAGACATGCGGGCTTCTCGACTGTACCAAACATCCGGGACGAGCGCTCTGTAAACTTGTTACTTGCTTATTACTCATGACATGGACAAAATAGCGTAAATTGTTTTCCGGGTGCTTTAGAAAATGATCAAGCTGATGTTAAAATCAAATTAAAAAAAATGTAAAGAAAGGAGAGGAAGCTTGATTCACCACCACTGAGGGAACACAGAGGCAAGAACAAAAAGTAGAAGACCGAACAGAAAACTGCTCGGTCTTCTACTTCTAAAAACGATTAAAAATTGGTACATTTGGATGGATATTGCAACACTGACAAGTGTCAAGCATTTAAGTTTTGAATGGAGGTTAGTTAAATTATATAACTCTGGCAGATGGTCAACAATCCTAGAAGGTTTATAATGTATTGCTGTTCTAAGTAACTGTTGCTGCAAGCAAGCCCTCGAGTCACTACAATAACACTTAGTTATTTCACAAAGGTTGTGACATTTTACAAACATTCAACAAACCTTATCGGTAACGAGTATC
This sequence comes from Lithophane ornitopus, assembly GCA_948473465.1. Classification (NCBI taxonomy): domain Eukaryota; kingdom Metazoa; phylum Arthropoda; class Insecta; order Lepidoptera; family Noctuidae; genus Lithophane; species Lithophane ornitopus. Next base: position 8,920,290 of record OX419622.1, on the reverse strand, counting down.
GTGGAGTAATTAATTTTCTTCATTGATTCTTAAGCCAGGTGTGATTTGATTATAAACAGATAATAAGATCGTAAGATAGAACTCAACTACTCTATGGAAAAGATTATTGAAAATCGCAAGTATAGATTTATTATAATCTTAGCTATATTATGAATAACTGTTGATTATTATCTAACAGTAGTCGGTAGACGTTTTAATATATAACAGTAAGTATCTCAGCAGTGTCTATAAGACTTTGGAGTAACTAATACCTTCATTATTATAAGTATTAAATAAACCCAGCTTCGTAAATTACGAACTAAAAATATGGAATAGAACAACGAATATCCTATACGAAAAATTATCATGCCGGAGGCATCTTGTTATTCAGTTTGATCGGGAATAATTTCCATTTTTTCCATTTCTTCTTGAACAATTCTAAAGTATGCTTCTTCCGCTGCATTTTCCAATTCTTCGTCATCAGTTACCTCATCAGGTGCTTCATTAGTAGCAGCAGCAGCAGCTTCTCCCTCAGCTCGTGCTTTCAGCCGGATTTCTTTTAATCGACTGTCTAAGATATGTTCTCGTCTGGTGTTGCGTTCATAAATTTGGCTCATCAGTAACTTATCTCGAGTTGCCGGTATCGCCATATTTTCTGATAAATGCATAAGATATAACGCTCCTTTACAGTCGCCAACAGCAACTGATTCACCCTCTGGATGAGGAGTCATTCTTGTAAGACCATACTTAGATACTTGTAGAGTTACGACTGGCTCCTGATATTTACGCAGTAGGTCCCAGTAATAAAACATTCCGCCTGCACATACCGACATATATGAGGAGAATCTCAACGGAGCCCAAGCGGCATCGGACACAGGATTCTTATATGGTCTCGTTACGATGATGGGTGCTGTACGAACTTCCTCGCTCCACACTTTGACTGTATAGTCTCCGCATGTAAGAAACATTCTAAACGTACAAGGACTTCTTTGCACTGCGTGTACTGATCCATCATGTGCATTCCAGTATGACACTAAAATATCAGAATGGCTTCTTCCCATGCGGTTTGCGTTGATGACTAAACCAGTCTCTGTTCCACAGAGAAACTTTGTGGGCAAGCCGTTATCAAATTCTAATGTGCTAACACCTTCTGCATTTCTTAGACTTGGTTGTTCTGATGGTGAAAGCCTGATTGCCATTGGCAATTGATCCATGGGATGTGAGAGATTGCGTAAATCCCACCACAGACACTGCCCATCAGAAGATCCAGTAAAGAATTCAGAGTGTGTGCGAGAATGAGTGTAAAGTATTGATGTTATTCCTTCACGATGCGAATTGTAGACAGAACTAGATGACACAGCTTTTATGCCTTCACGGACATCGAATACATTAGCAATACCTTTTTCAAGACCGCATATTAACAATTCAGGGGTTGAAGGAGAACACGCTAGTTGCCAACAAGGGTATTCGGGTCGTAGTTTGTACACTGGTTTTGTTTGCCTATGTACATCCCATAAATAACAATCGTTTATTTTGTTTAATTCCGGCTCTGGCATGCATGTTTTGAAGCAGTAAGCAACTGCCAGCTTTGAATGTTTTTCATTTGTCCATTTGACGCATGATATTGGTCTCTGACTTTCGTCGCGAAATACGTTGGCGACTCGGATACCATACTTTTCTACAGGTTCCTGGTTAGGCATGGCAGCATAATATGTTTGATACATTTCAATGGCATTGTTTTGGTCTGCATAGTGAAACAACGACGTTGACAGATTTTGTACAGATTGTATATAATTATCCTCGTGCATAATTCTGCGGCGATGTCGTTGTACGTGATCTTCGTTGTAAGGGTTAACCTCTCGCGGCCAGCCACCTTCAGTGTGATTTACGTTTTGATCGTGGGTTTTTAATTGTGCCGTGTTCGTTTCATGTTCAGAAGCTGAGTATGTTGCTTGTACTTCACGATGCACGGGATTCCGAAGCATGTATTGCTTTTGGTCATCTTTGTTAGGGTTGATAGAGTCCAGCATACGGGCTGGCACTACCTGAAAGAAAGGCTGCCTGCCAAAGTTACGTCGAAACTTTGTGTATTCATACGTCCACTTAACGTACGAAGACATTATCACATTGTTTTATTGCGTATCTTGTAAAATTGCTTCAATTAAGACAATACTTTCGCAACTGTCAAATGTATGGGAATATTGAATCAGCAAGGCCATGGCGCAAAATGAATATTGATGACGGAATTAAACAATATCAAGTATGACTATAGCGTCATAATCGTCTGGAAACATATGTGTCCTTGTTTGGTCGAGAAGTTGTTTTCTGCGACATTACTTCGTAATGTAATATGTATGAGTCTTGATATCAAAATGACTAAGCTTGTTTTATTTTTCATTTAGATGTAAATAGTGATTGAATTTTTTGCGGTGTCGACCTTCAAAAATTAATCAACCCATATTATTAAATTACGTATTCAAGGGATTAATAGTCATGTTTAGATGCTTTTGACTTGAAATGAAATCCATTGGCTTCGTTTGTCGTGTTGTTTCCTGCACCTCCGGCTGTGACTCGTACCAGGAAGTGTCGTAACCACATTGTTGGAGGTAAGGAGTTATTATGTGGTTCACATTAATATGCATCGAGTCCATATGGCAATAGCTGCTATGTGTGAGACGACTCTCGATGTTACGCGGTTACGCCTTTATGCTGATGCAGTCTACTTATTCCAGTTTCAATAACGCTTGTTGTTTTATTAAACAATTATGAAACTAGAGAAGCGTGGCTTGCTATGTGCAATTTTTAATTACTTGGAAATGTAATGGACATCAAGTACTGCATTGTACACAAGTACTTGTTTCAAGAGTATTAAATGTTACATGGTTTTTCTTCTTGTGACATAATTAATGAGGTACTATACATTAATTATTTAGTTTGTTAGGCACCTTTTTGTTAATGAAATTATTTATTCGTTTAGTTGGAACGGTATTTCGATGTTATATATTCAGGTACTTATATTTTACATGAAGCGTGGATAATAATGAATTCTAAACCAAATTTTAATTACCATGGTAAAAACATAATTTGTTTGATAAGCTTTGGATAAATTAATGCAGTGATGCAGTGCATTCTTTATTACGAAGGAAAATGCATTGCGAATAAAATATGCTCACTAACAATGTCAACGAACCTATAAAAATAATAATAAAAAACATACTTCCTTACCATAAAAATGTAAACGTCTTCCATAACAGTATTGAACAATCACATATCTGTCACTTCACGTCATAATAATTTTGCTAATTCTGTATTGGTAACATAGATGGTATCGATACACTGTCACGAATTGGCACAAGTCACAACACTCTTTTGCGTCACGATTAGAAATTCGAATTCGGTGCTTATAAAGTGCGCGCGCGCCGTACGCTCGTACGAATGGACGTCTCAGCGGTGACTGGCGCGCAGTATACTATAGTAGTCTTTGCTGGCGCGCATGTCGGCGACTGGAAGTACGCAGAAAGAACTCAGGTTGTCGAGTACTACGACTGGTTTGGTTTAACCGTATCCCGGCAATTGATGTGTTGACTTGACTGATGACTATACTGCTAGCTAGAATAGTGTTGACAGTAACATCGACAGGTCGCGCCGAGCGCACATGACCTCGCCCTTTTTCAACTTTCAATATTATGGTTAGCTAAGTTGACTCACAGATAACTTGAAATGTCAAGGATTCATTCATTTTGATATTTGAAGAAACAAAGGCAGACCTTAATTTTAAAGTAAGTACCCTAAAATCGACACCACATTCTTGGTCTTGGTAAAAAACTTAGGTATAAAATTAAAACAGTTTCTTGTTTTTTTGAACATTTACCTACAGGAAATTATATTAATTTACTGTTCATTTAAAGAAAACTATTATGTGGATAGGGACAAGGAGGTAAAACGCTTCATAACTTTATAAGTTTAAGTGTAGGGAAAAGTGTAGTACTATGTGGGGCGAATAATGACCGAGTCACGACATTGCAGCCCGTGGAAAGTGGCAAATACAACCGCGCACGTGGCCCACAGCGCTCCTGTACTAGTATTATACTAAGCTTTATATTGGTTACAAAAGAGAACGTTTGTCTTTGAAAGGTTTCTTTTTAGGCGTGTTTTATTCGTTTGTCCAGGACTCCATGAGGTGTTCTTAATTCAGTCTATTCAAAAGCATTGTTGGCTATGAGATTTAGAGAACTTAGATGGCTGCATTAAGGGCCCTTAATGCAGCCATCTAAGTTCTCTAAATCTTTTTAAAGTTTTGTGGAATATGGCCATATTCCACAAAACTTTACAATTATAATTTACTTTTACTTTGAAATCTCTATTTTCTGTCAATTTTCCATACCATTTTTGACAGGAATTAGAGATTCAAACATGTTTTGTTCTAATGTTTCGCTAGTGCAAACGCACGGTTAGAGTGTGCCACACAATTGTAACGAAAAAACCTAACAAATATGTAAATTGTAGTAGACACGTCTACAATTTATACATAGCCCTCAAGCTTTGTGTTACGCTTTTAAAAATGCGAAAGAATTGTAGATTATAAATTGTAACTCATACATATTTGTAATTTATGTGTTACGCAATTTTTACACTACAATTTGACAATTTTGTAGAATTGTAAAATTTTTGTGGTAGAGGGCCCTGGATGAGCTTATTTCGTAGTCAATGGTTAAAATGGATAAAATGACAGGGCTAAAAATCTCTATAACAGTGATGATGACGAACAAAGGCTAGATTGATATTCCATTTATAATTCACATTCTGAAACAGGTTTAACCCGGTAGAGAACTAACGTCTCTTTAATTTATCTTATGTAAAGTACCTAAACATGCACAATTTAAATTAACTCAACATTAGTTTTATCGTAAAAGGGATGCTATGAGGAAATCACCGACTAACTATGATCCAAGTATCGCATTTATGTAATTAAGCTATGGGAAGAATCCATGCCATAATATAGACATAATCTATAACTTACATTATAAATTAAAATCACTTTACGTGTCTGTCTGTGTGACCGCGTTGTTCTTCTAAACTACACAACGGATTTTGATTGATGATTCACCAACATTTAGGGAAGTTCATCATCAGCCTATAGCAGTCCACTGCTCGACATAGGCCTCTCCAATTGTACGCCATTCTGCTCGATTCTCGGCAACTCTTATCCAGTTGCTACCAGCCACCCTGCGAAGATCGTCGCTCTACCTAGCCTGAGGGCGCCCTACCTTACGTTTGACGATTCGCGGTTGTCCGAGGTAAACGAATTCACTAACAACTTCTAGGGCACCGTCATTGACAGCAATCGGGAATAGGTATCTGGAATTTAGGGAATTTAGGTATCCGGAATGATTATTTGTGTAATAAAGATGTATGAACTATGAACCGAAGTATGAAAAGACGCGGTAGTTACACGAAGCTAAACGAACAGAGCTTCGTTCCCAGTCTGGACTGCGCTTCAGAGAGTGTGAGCGTGAAAAGTTCCTAGTTTTCCCGGCTGAAAAGTACCTTTTTAGGGTTCCATACCCGAACGGTGCCAAACGGAACCCTATTACTAAGCCTCCGCTGTCCGTCCGTCTCTCTGTCAGTGGGCTGTATCTCATGAACCGTAATAGGTAGACAGTAGAAATCTTCACAGATTGTGTATTTCTATTGCCGCTATAACACCAGATAATAAATTTTAAATAAAGTTAATAATTAAAGTTTAAAAAAATCTGTAGTTCCCTACATTTACGCATAGCTCGTCAAAATGTAGGGAACAGCAGATTTTTTTCGCAATTTCATGTTTGGTCCCTTCGTGAAAGTTGTTCATAATTATGAGTTTCTTTTCTTCTTAGTAAACTCACTACTTATTTTCCGACGATTTTTTTACTACGTTGTATCGCACCCAACCTCAGTAATAAAACAAAATGAATAAAATTATCACATCGTCATTTTAAGGTTATAATTTTCATCATAATAAATAATATTCGAATAACATTAACCCCTCACGCTTATGTCGAAATGGCTTATAAAAGGTTTGATCAAAAATGTTTTGGTCAAGAGTTAATTGGTATAATTGGTCATTAGTGTCTGAGAGCGACCGTTCCTTGAGTTGATTAGTAATTGACCCGGTGGGGACCTTGTGCTCCAAGCTCCACGGTGCCGTCTGTTATGAATATTAGGTTATCGCTGAGTACAACGCAGTCACAGGGTTAAATGAAGGAAGGGAAATTATTACAGAACAAAATGGTACTACATTGCTTTGTGACTGTGAAAACATTCATGTGAAAATATTATAACGGTAACTTGTTTGATATGCTCTCTCATTAAATGTTAACGACGTGTTTGTTGTTGTTGTTGCTGTTGTTGTTACTTGTTACAGAGTACTCAAAAATAATAAAGGACGTATTTAATCATAATGTTTAAATTAATCACTAGACCCGCTTCGAGATTTCTAAGTTTTATGTAACTTAGAATATTAATATTAACGTAGGTATTATATTTATTTATATATACTTTATTGTACACCAGAAAATACATAGCGAAAATAAATAAATTGAACACTACAAAACATACAATGGACGGCCTTATCGCTTTCTGCGATCTCTTCCAGACAACCTTAGAATGGACAGTGATTGCGTGGACATAAAAAATGGGGTTGTCATTGGTGCAAAATAATAAGTAGGTACATAAACTTACCAATAGATACAATAATTATACTATAATATATATATATTATATATACAATGTGGAGACGACAATACAACAATAAATGAAAACACTGGCAATACTAATGCATAAGAGTATTTTGGAACTATCAAATAAATCCTAACGTCGAAATTAAAGAAGTCATTTTTTCAAACAAACTAAATAGTAGTGATGGGCCGACTATGGGGTTTGCCGATCTTTGACTAGCTATCGTAACTAAACTATAATATTGGATATATTTGATTAATTTTTTGTATGTAGACCGAGAACGTCATTAGATATACGGAGTTTCATTTTTTAACCGACTTCTTCAAGGAGGAGGTTCTCAATTCGTCTTTTTTTTGTGTGTGTGTTACTCGATTTCTCCGCCAATTATGAATTGATTTTGATGATTCTTTTTTTGTTTGGTAGGTCATGCTTCCGAGGTGGTCCCATATAATTTTATTAACTTTGCTTGCGTAGTTTTTGAGTTAGCTTCAATATTACGTATTTTACCCACTTAGTTTATCTAGACGATTTCCTTATTTACTCCTTCACTGTTATTTACATAGCAGGTAGTGTCGTATTTGGTATTCGGATTTGTGTGGGGTAGGTACCACAACTAAAAAGTGAAAAATAAAAACATATATAGGACAAAATAAAGCATATATACAAAGTGGAGACGACAATACGACAATGAAAACTTTTTACAAAAAAGTAATAACCGACTTCCAAAAAAAACACCAAAAAAGTGAAAAATAACTTTAATTTCGGAAGTCGGTGTCTTACGGCGACTACCGAAATTAAAGTTATTTTTCACTTTTTTAGTGTTTTTTTTGTAAAAAGTTTTCATTGTCGTATTATCGTCTCCACTTTGTATATATGCTATATAATAGATACATAAATACATACATACTGACTTTAAAAGAATATGTATGTAAGCAACGAAAAATAAATGACGACTACAGATTATTACAGCTATGAGAACAAGATCACATCAACAAGAAGGTAATGTTCCTTCACAAGTCTCTTAAATATAGGTAACGATTGCGCGCGTTTTATTTGAACTGGCAATGCATTCCACAAACGCATTATACACATAAACCTTCCGGAATAAATTCTAAACAATGGTGAAAACCTCATCAAAATCTGTTGCGAGGTTTAGAAGAAAAACGCGGACATACAGACAAACACCAAAAGCGACTTTAATTTATAATTATGTACTTATGTATAGAAGTTATGAAATTTAAACATTTCAGCAGTCCGTTGACGAGACAGTTGACGTCACACCTTTATCGCTTTGCTCCATATAAACACATATTCCTCCTCCTAAAAGTACATAGGTCCTGCTCATCTGAGCTACAATATTGTCAATTGTGACATTATTGAATTATAAAGAATCTGTGACCGTTTGAACCGCAATCGTTGCGCATTCAATTATAGTCATAATCACGTCGTCTCATGCATAATTAAAAGAGGCCGTGGCTACGATTGGTCACGTACAATCACTTGAAATATTACCTTTAGTTTGTTCAATACGGTGGACATCTATTACTGACATTTTTTTTCCAGAAGCATTGTGTAACGCTATGATGGATGGAAGATAAACGGGGTTCGTTTGTGGTTAAACCAAGCTTGTACACTTGCCCAGAAAATAGACAATAGGAGCTTGATATATCGACACATTGCAGCAGTCTTCATTTCGCACAAATGAATGAATTCTTTGTACATACAATGGACAATGGAGCGTGCCGGAGAAACGATGGAGCTGATCATAAAGCGTTTGTATATTGGTGAATAGCCTGTAGAGGCATTTACTGAGAACAAAGTCACGGTCAGTGTGTTTGTGTGCGCGATTTTTGTTTATCAAACATTTCAGTAGAAAGCGTGCCTTAGAATAACAACTCAGCAAATGTATGCGATAATTTCATGTTATTGTCTTGAGTGCCTAATGAATGGATTAATTGTTACGTAAGCGAGTTCTTGTAGTCTACACACAATTATAAAAGGGATGTGTCAGCCATGCGTGTGTGCGTACATGTTAAGGAAAACATAGTCCCAGAATGTTGAGTATAAGGACGCTAAATCCGGGTAGAGTCATTACTGAACGGACGGGCAGTCAGTCCACTGATTGACCTTGTAGTCGTGCCATCCCCTCGTAATTGGCCCTTTGTAGCTGGGATACTCGGATCAATCCAATAACATGACCGCCTCACAGAGGTGATCATTTTATGTTCCGTTGCTATGCGTATCTCGGGTTCTGGACACGTTGTTAAGTGTTTTATATCGTGACGATAGCTGTCAGCTTTGGCCCGAGTTTGGTGACAAAGCTCGGATCTAGTTTGGCGTTTAATATCACGTTGCCAAAGTGAGAAATTGGACTTGGGAAAATTCAATACATACAGGCTAAGCGTACAAACAAAAGATAATGTGATTGGACAACAGCACTAAAATAATTTATTTTGTAGTAATTTTCATATAAGACTTATTATCTATTTTGTTTTGTTTTTGTGCCAGTTGCTTAGTTATTCCAAAGATAACGTTGCAAGATTCAGCAGATTTTGTAAAAAGATTAGATGTTAGTGATTCCGCAATTACTCACATAGATACATAACAAAATAACTTACGTGTAACGTATTTACGTACCTAGGTGGTTTGTTAAGCGTTTCTCGTTTACGAAACCACGACAACTTCGGTAATATCTTCAGATTTGATGCCACAACATCCCTGTGATTTATGCGAACTCGGGTATCCATTAATCATGCGTTGTCAATTGGAAAGCGACCCATTTTCGCGCGAAGGATATTTGTTTGGTTTTCTCCCACGATTTACTGAACGACGATGATTGAACACTTTTTATCTGCATTTTTATTATGATGAGAGTTCACGGAGAGTGTTGACATTTATAAAAATCTATTTAGGTCAAATCTTTTCCATGTGAGTTTGCATTACCAATATTAAGTGCAGTATTTTTTGTTTCACTACGGTTCATCGAACAAATCTGTATAGCTGAAACTGAAACCGGAATTGAAACACATTAACGTATTGGGAAATGAAAATGTGAATATCCACAGTTTGCCTATAAATACGGATAATTTCGGATAGCTAATGGCGCATATGCAGCTTTATAATAGCTTTAACTCAGCAATAGTTGAAACAAATGTGCTAATGTAGTAGTGTATCCAGATCATGTTTAATGTACCACCTTCTGTTTATTAATTAAAAGACACAGAAGAACAAAATTCTATTAATCCTTTAGCTAAATCTACCAGAATACTAAAACCTCATGCAAATCTTATTTCAGCATGTTACCATTAATAATAATACAGCTACCCGCCGTAAAAGCGGCAACATGTGTTGTTACTTGCACTATATCACATACGTCGTTTCATTATGAAACACATTTACTTCGTCATAACACACGTGGCAAAATGACGAAAAAAAATAAGCAATGAACAGATTTTCTGCCAGAGATTTTTTTACAAGATTGTGACCCATATGTCGTACCCCTAGTGTCTGTTTCTCTGCTGGTTAAATCTTATTGTTAGTTTGAACTAAACATAGTTTCCAAATCTGGATGTAATTTATGTTTGCTACGAAGCGTCTATTTATTACTATTCTGTTCCCTGTCGCATAAAGCGTAAACAATTTACTACGTGTTTGCTTCGCAAACGCAAGGCAAAGCGTTAGGGGTCATTGTCAAGTGTAGTTACGTTTGTTCAAGATCGAAACTGCACTATCGGAAGTGTCGGGGATCGGTCGGCTTACTATCAGATTTATCGCCGCGATCGGGAGCCGAGCGCTTCCCCCGTACAAGAGTGCCAGCGACCCGTGAATTTTATTGTTTCCCCTCGTACGATTTTGTACAAAGTTTTGTGTTCACACGTACTGCACGGGACGATTCGGTAAGCCGATATTCATTTCGTGACTTTAGAACACAGCGTATAAACTTCAATTTCGTTGGATTTAATTTACGTTTTTCTTTGTTATTTTATTTAGATTGGGAGAGAGAACGCCTTCAGATCTGATTCGTCGCAGGCGGTGTTTGATTTACCAGAATTACCTACACGTGATTAGATTAGTTCTGTAACCATTCTGTAATTTGCAGCAATGTAACGCATTAGAAGATCAAGAAGCAGGGTTCTTTATCCCAAGGTTTAAAGTTCAAATTATCAATAAAATGATGATGAGGAATCAGAGATTCCAAAGACATTCAGAAGTTTTTGTCTGCCAATCATAAAATAACTACCTACATAATCTATATTTGCATATTTGCTATGCTAAATATTAAGTAATTTACAATCATGAATGCATCATTATGTTCAATAGAGACACGTAATTCGTACATACCTGGTTATTATTGCCTACACGAGTAACAAAAGAGTCGTTGATAGCAGTTCATTGCGCGGCGCTCGCGACTCCGCCGCAGGGTAATAACAATCGAGAAAGCACCATTTATTTTGCATTGCTAGGAACTAAGTGTTGCACTGGAGGATAATATTCGAATATTAGATTTCGTATTGAACATTTTCTCATACTAACACTGTATGGATGCACTTACATGCAGATAATTACGCTTCTGTGCCTGACGAGTTAAGTTGCAAGATGCAACTATGTTTATAGTAAGTATGGTGGTGAAAATGATGATAAACACTATGCAGTGACAGCTTCCAAGACTTCTTATGTCCTTATGTGTTGACTTGTAATAATATTACAGATAATCGTTATACAATTACCATAACACCACGTATATGTGCAATGTCAATGACACCGTTGTTATCAACATTATGTATGACTGTAAGTATTTATTAAGTTACTAGCTTTTGACGGCTTCGCCCGCGTGGATGTCCGATATCGTCTCACGGGAACGTATTACCGGGATACTTAAGAAATGCTGGGTTTCCTATACAAACTTACCTCCCCTATACCACCCCCTATAGGATTATTCTTGAACCAAAAAGAAGCCTATGTCTTTCCCCAGGATGCCATCTATTTATCGAAATCCGTTCAGTGGGTTAGGCGTGAAAAGGTAACATACAGACAGACAGAGTTACTTTCGAATTTATAATATTAGTATGGATTAGGTATGGACTTAACTAAAGTGAAAGGTGAAAGGTCTTTAATGGTGTGTCATGTAATAGTTCAATGGAACGGCCAAGCCATACAGTTTGACCAAGTATTAAGGTTTGTAGAGTTTTAGGGGCTTGGCTCTACATTCGATCTGAAACTTTTTGAAGGTGCTCTATTTCTGTTTATTTTAGCGGTGATAGTATACTGACCTCTATTATTCGTAAGCAGTACAGAATTGCGTCTCCCTTTATGGGGGTTGGAGGGTGACAGATACAATTTTTTTTTATTGTGTTTATATCTTACCTGTTGTTTGAAAATAGACGAAACGCTTCGAGAAAAGGTAGATAGTGCCACTGATTTTTTTGTTTGGCTCGTCTTGGCAACAATCAAAAGTTCGATTAAATACTCATGCACGGTTGCACACTGCAGTACCATGTTCAACTTCTTATAAGACAGTGTTCGTAGACAAAATCGACATCAAAAGACCTTCTTTTTCATCAAAATAGGAGGGTGTCAAAGTGCAAATAATCGCATAATATGCCTATCACGAACAGTCTCACCTTCGCGTAGGGAGACCCCTCTTGGACTCATTCCTTTTAATGGACTTCAGATTTAGAAAAGGGAATAATAGCAAATCTACGGGGATGTAGTACAAACGTGATTTATTACGCTTATATGAATAATACATTGCCTACGGGGATGGATGTATCCATCATAGCTCACGTAATGTTGTTTGTGCACACGAACGAGATCGTTACTCGATAATACAAATTAGTTTCAATGATTCGACTGTCATTGCCATGTGATGTGTAATCATGCTAAAGGTGGAGCAGGTTTAATATCGCTGAACTGGATTCCTTTAAAATATACCAATCGTTATTGGTTAAAACTACGACGAATGTGATACAATTAATTAGAAGTTTCGTAACTAAATGCAAATTGAAGGTGGCTCAGAATGTAATATATGATATGATCCCCATAATTAATGCTTTCTTACTGCGAAAGAAATTATTCTAATTAGAATACTATAAGTAATTAGAATACTCTTTGTATTCAAAACAAATTCTATTTTTAACTAGAACTCCAAGCAATTATTATTATAGCACTGCACGTTTAGGTACCTACTCTATTGTTTTTATTATTATCCAGAGAAACAAAATCCTAGATCTTAAGCAAAAGGTACAACAAAGCTAATTAAAAGTAATTTAGATTTCAACATGTGTGTGCGGCGTCGAATAAAAAACGTTTACACAGAATGCCCGCTGTTAATGAAAAATGTTTGCTCTTTAGTCTACGAGGAATGTGAGAATTCGTCCTGCATATTGTGAGAGAGAAAATGAATGATTAAAACTCAGTACTCGCCTTTGTTTGTCCAAGTATTCTGTTTGCAGTTCAACAATATATTGTTCAAGTAGGACCATTTGTGCATCCATAGTGCTGTTTCGGTACATTAAAGTAATAAAAAAAGTAAATAATAATATCGATAATAATGGGTTGGATTATCGATGGTACTGTCAATATCAGTAAGTAATGAGATCCGAATATCGCAAAGTAAATATCGATAATAATTTATGTTCGATAATTATCAACAATTTAACATTCAGTTGTTTAATTAAATGATGTTATAATTAGTAATACGATTCATTGCAATAACATATGAGCGTGAATGTTATGAGTTGGTAGATATTATTTTATCAATACAAATACAATACACTAGCGGAAAATATTTTTTCAGTTGAAAATATTTTACTTAACAATGACAAAGCCAACCTGATTTTTCGTGTAATGAATTATTCGATTCATACAGAGAAGAAAACCTATCCGATTTGTATCGATTTAAGGTATCGAGGTATCTCGTATCTATGTGTTCGATTCAGCACTATGCGCAGGTACCCATCTCGATATTAGCTAACGTTAGTGTTCCAATTATCATGCTATGCATGTATCTACTTATGTGCTTAAAGTGAACCTGAATGCATATCGGATTATATGCTAGAGGCATTGGGCAGATATTTAGTTTCAATTGTGATTTAGCGAATTATTGCAGTAGGTTATTGGTACTTTTGTGTTTTAAGTAGAGAATAGGGATATTTTAATTGAATTACCTACATAGGGATGTCATGACTGTGTTTGTCATACTTTATTTATTTATATATTCTTTATTGTACACCACAAAAATATTATATAACAAAAAAACAATAACAAACACTATAAAATATACAATGGGCGGCCTTATCGCTTTCCGCGATCTCTTCCAGGCAACCTTGGAATGGACAGGAATAGGACATAAAATGGGGCTGTCGTAGGTGCAAATAATAAGTCTACAATATACTAAAATAGATACACATATACATACATATCCTAAATAATAACATACATGATTAGGAAGAATTTAACATAGTTATATTAGGTCTTTACCTATGAAATTGCCGTTCTGCAGTACTGGCCATTTCAAATCAAAATAATTTTTGTTTGGCTAAGAATTCTAATTTCAAATTAATTTTATTTTAAAAACATGGATTTTTTTTCCAAAAGTAGTCATTTCTCTATTGATTAGTGTTACATTTTCATCGCATTTCAATCTTTTTCGTCATCATGGATACGTTAAAAATTCGAGTAATTATGGAATATGAGTACCGTCGTGGCAGCAACGCGGCACAAGCGGCACGCAACATCAACGACGTTTACGGAGCTAACACTACAAACCAACGCACCACCTGTTATTGGTTTGCTCGCTTCCGTTCTGGAAATTTCGACCTGAAAAATGAACCTCGCGGTCGTCCGAAGACTTTGGTCGACAATGACGAATTAAAGGCGATTGTGGAAGCTGATGATACACAATCTACGGCTGAATTAGCAGCAGCTTTCGACGTTAGCGTCAAAACAATATTGGTCCATTTGCGTCAAATTGGCAAGGTAAAAAAGCTTGACAAATGGGTGCCCCACGAACTCAATGATCGCCAGCGCGAAGTACGCGTCGAGACGTGCCTTGCACTGCTCAACAGACACACAAATGAAGGAATTTTGAACCGCATTGTTACCTGCGATAAAAAATGGATTCTGTTTGATAACCGCAAGCGCTCAGCAAGTTGGTTGGATCCTGGTTCAGCACCTAAACAATGCCCTAAACGAAAACTAACCCCTAGAAAAGTGATGGTCACTGTTTGGTGGTCTAGCGCCGGTGTGATTCATCACAGCTTCTTACCAAACGGGGTGAGCATTACTGCAGATGTGTACTGTGAAGAACTGAACACAATGATGGAGAAGCTGGCGCATCTCCAACCAGCATTGGTCAATCGCTCGTCTCCGCTGCTCCTGCACGACAACGCGCGACCTCATACTGCACAGCAGACGGTCTCCAAGTTGCAAGAACTGGGGTTGGAAGCTCTCCGTCATCCGCCCTACTCACCAGACCTTGCGCCTACAGACTACAACTTTTTCCAGAATTTGGATAACTTCTTGGCGGGAAAAAAATTCAATACCCGAGAGGCAGTACAAAATGCCTTTGAAGAATTTGTTGCCTCCCGTCCAGCTGATTTCTTTAAGAAGGGCATCAATAAACTGCCACTGCGATGGCAAAGATGCATTGATTGCATGGGTGATTACTTCGATTAATACAAATAAAAAATTCATGAAAAAAATTCGTTTAAATTTTTTCATACAAAACGGCAATTTCATAGGTAAAGACCTATTATTAAGTACGTGAGTGGTTCAAATTATATTATACTGCATAGTCTGTATAGCAAATTAAATTAACTATAGACAATATTTTCCCACAGAGTACCTAGTAAGTACAAAGTTACGTTTTAATTCGATTTTATTGTTTTATTTTCTTCCAATACCTTGGTGATCGAGCATCCTGGCCAGTAACAAAAAAGTATTCCCTTAACCAGTTTTTCCGAAACCCGTTAATAGCATTGTTTTCGTTCTTCTTCTAGACTGTGTTTAAAAATAGAACGTGGAACGGTCCACAAAGCACACGTGTGTTCCAGCCATTAGTCCCCGGTATCGCTGGTCGGGAATGTATTGCGCCGAGTTGCGCCCTAAATCTACCGGCAAACGATTTAATTGTTCGTTGTATGAAACTGTTCCTTATGAAATGCTTTGCTTTGCAGTTATATGAACGGTACACTTTGGGATGGAATTTGTAGAATATTTGCAGATGTTTGAAGTAGCTATGTGTCGAATTATATGATAGTTTTATATAGATTTAGTGTGAACCGTATCAAATCTGGCATGGCGAGCCGAAATGCTTTTGGATTCTTACCTACTTTCTTTTGAAACATAACATTTTGGACCTACTTTACATTGAACTGTGATAGAGGCACCTTGAGCAGCAAGTAACAAATTGAGCCTACTTTTATAAACAATCGCGGTATAATTCCATAATTAATCAAATTCTCCATGCTGTATCTAAGGCACGAAGTTCGTATTAAAACTGCACGAACTGGAGGCGATTACTGTGGGCAGGGTACAGTGACAGTATACTGTGGTACAGTTCTGGCCATCGTTGTCCACTGTCCAGGCTGCTTGCTATATTTGGGAATTGGACCGCGCCGCCACCAAGTTTATCAATGTGTATTGGAGCGTGGGATTGTTTTCGAACGTTGCCTCGGCCGTGGAATGCAAACTTGTGCCTTGTGCCCTACTTGATGGCCAATTACCTGTCGGTTACCATCATGGACGACGTATTTTTTTATTTTATATTGCATTACTTTTATTGTTGACTAGCTGCGACCGCGGTATCACCCGTGTAAGTCTAGATCCCGTCATATCGGGATAAAAAGTATCCTATGTCCTATTCCAGGTCATGGTCTACCCATGTGCCAAATTTCATCCAAATCCGTTCAGCCATTTTAGCGTGAAAGCGTAAAGAAGAAACAAACAAACTCACTTTCGCATTTACAATATTAGTTAGGATTATATTGTTATGTTTTTACGGTTCCGTACCTCAAAAGGAAAAACAGAACACTTATAGGGATCACTTGGTTGTCCGTCCGTCTGTCCGGCAAGACTCTTTTTCAGGAACGCGTGGAGGTATCAAGTTGACATTAATATCAAATACTTATACGAAGGTTTAATTCAACGCAATAAAAAATACGGTCATTTTTGCGACATATTTTGATACTAGCAAATAATTTAAAACCTACTTGAATCGAATCATGTCATCATCACAAGTAAAGGAAAAAGTTCAAAAATCGTTAATTTGTAGTTTTATACATAACATCATGCCTTGTTTCCCCGAAGGGTTAGGCAGAGATATACCCACACCCACATTCCGCAAGTTATATATAAGTCCCATGTAATAGGGGGTGAGCCTATTGTCATCAACCGGGCGCAAATCCAGACTATAACACATAAAAATAAAACACGATTTAACTTACATATGCAGTTGGAGAATTACCCATCACGTCAAACGATGTAAGGGAGAATATTTTTTCAACGAAAAACTTTAGTTTGTTCTTGGGATAAATTCATCCCAACTACGGAACCCTTCGTTGTACGTTCTTGTTTTTGTAGATTCTAGCTTACTGTGTGTAATTTTGTATACCTACCTAGGTAATGCCTGATATTTCAGCATTCCAGGTCATTTTTTCAAAAAACATAGATCCAGAGAAGATGGATATTTAATTATATATTAGATATAAAAATTAAGAGATGCTTAGTCTTATAACACCTAGAAGTAGGTTACAGAAGTAGGTACCAGCAACTTGGAAATGAGCACCAAGACTTTTTAAACATAACATGATAAGTAATGTAGATTTTCCCAAATTACCATTCTGCACAGGATTTACATGTATGTAGGTACAGCTTTGTGACCCGTGATCACATTCCAATTAATATTTGTAATGATATTATATTGTAATGATGTTTCATAAGCAGGAAACGCTGTTAGGAAGGTACACTTTAATTACTGGCATAATAATATAGGCGTAGCAAACAAAGACCATTAATAATCAGTATAATATTATTATTACCGTAGTGTGTACGGCTATACTATAATTTTGGCACTTCGGTCCCTAGTCGGTTATGTACTAAATTCATTTAGGTATTTACTTGACATTTCGTCTTCTGTTTTGACATTTATTAATCTCACGGTAATAGTGGCAGTAATAACCACTAGGTATAAGTAATAGTTGGTACTTATGGTGATTGATATAGTTAAATTATGTTTGGCAATTTCTGCTTGTGGAGAGTTTAGCTGGTTAATGGTGCGGTACGAGACTTTACGGCGACACCTGCAGAGATTTACTATGCATAGATAGATTCAAGCCAAAAACAGCAAACCTACAGGAGAAAAATCAGGTTTTAAATTCTTGTATTAGGTCAGCGAAGTGACAGTTTGTAGTAAGTAGGCTAGTGGGTTTCCTAGTAACATTACAAAATGACATAAGTATATACTTATGTAATTTTTTTAAGTTTGGTACTTTATGCAGTATTGAATTATACAGCGTGCCGCTTTAATGGTGACATTATTTTAACACACGTATACGATTTCGCGTATTCATTTAACGAAAATATTTTAATTTCATTAAACGTTATTTACTGATTTATTTACAATTTTCTAAATTACCATCTTGGAGCAACCTGTACTTAAAGAACTGTAGCGAAGAGGTCATTTGCCGGGGTCACCGATCATATGTAGGCAAATAGAAGGAAAGCCGCGCAATTTCTTAGAATTATGCCGCCGACAAAGAATCGGCCGACAGAACGTAAGCCAGCTAGCTAGCTTCATGAATGAATCTTTTACACAGAGTGACCTCAATTTTGGTTATGTTTTTATTATTTAGTTTTCAATTGACCTATCATTTTATTATAATTTTTATGATTACTGGCCACTAGCCGTACCCGTGTGTTAAATTAATGTCGCCATTGTAGCGGCACGTTGTATAATATCATAATATATATCGTATAAATTCAATACTACAAAAAGTACCGACAGTTTGGACTCACCTGCAGAAAATTTTAACTGAAATATCAACCCAAGTCCAACCCCTACGTGTTGTGGCAAAAATTCCAAAATATTGGCTGACTAAATCCAGTTGATAGAATTACGGAGGCAGTAACAGTGTTATGTTACGCTACTAGACTTGGCCGCCTCGTCTCGAGGTGACTACACCTGGGCCAGAGACGAATTCGACCGCGGAATACTAATGCACCCTCGTGGATCCTTTGGTTTTTACGGACTTAATTAGAATTGCAATAGATCGAACAGTATCAAGATGCCGTGAGCATAGTAATTAGGAAATTATACGTGCATGAAAGATTCTGGTGGAAGGTGAACGCGAAGGAAATTATGTTGTATTGAGTGTGTTGTTGTATTGACAGTGTTGTTAGACTTCTTCAAATTCATATATTCTTTCTATTACTTACGGTGAAGAAGCACTTACTTATTAAGGGAAATAATCAGCTGGTGACCATGTTTTTTTCGTATCAGTGAGGACAGGCTATTTGCCCCTAAAGTGATTTTTTTTAAGGCTTATTTTATTAATTATGCACACACAGTAAACTCTTGTATTGTTTTGTTTATTGAAATAATTGATTTTCATACATATTTTACAAAATAGGGTCAAATACATATAGATACGACATAATTCTAATTTGAGTACAAAGGTACTTCTTATTTCTTAAGAAACTTCCAGCAGACCTGCGCAAGGAGAAATGAGAATTAAATGTAGACAATGATGTGTGAGAGCAAGAAGAGAAAAATGATTATGCGAAGTCTTAAACTAAAATATTAAATATACCTACACGAAAAACGCAAAAAATAACATATACCTACTTAAATGCTAAACTATTATTTATAAATGTATTATTATTATCAAAGGAATTTGAAACACACTGAAGACACTGATTTGATAATACGTAGTTCTAGTAACTTTTATAGCAGTATATTGAATTTCAGTTCATAATATAATTGCGTTACATGAAACATTCATAACTATTAGAGTATAAGTACCAAAATAATACGTCCGCATCAATTCAAATTAAACACAATAGGTGGACAGTTAATGATTAATATTACGTTAATAAACAGCTCTATTTGTGCAATCCATTATCCAGAAAGTGCGCCACGTCGACGCGTATTTGTTTTATCGTAGTATTTACCTTCACGTTCAGTTAGTCCGGCGCTGAAAATAAAAGGATGCAGAATTTGTCGAGTCGCGGTCATAAATATCCGAAAGCGACAGCCGGGTCCGCCATTTTCCTGTTGACAAAATCACACCCACAATACATTCAAACTTGTCTAAAGTTTCCATTGTTTATTGCTCTCCCGCAGATTGTAAGTGGAGATCTATGCACCCTTTTAATTCAATTAGATATATTTTCTATTTGTGCTAATGGACGTGACTGTGCCTTTTCAGGTTAAAGTAATGGGAAGTAAGAAGAAACTTGTGCCAATTGTGAAGAGTTCTATTATGTTATTGCTGTCACGATAGGTATACGATGAACGATTCCAGTCTACGATGTCGCGTCGTGGTTTCTCGTCTCGAGAATTGATAGCGTCCATTGAAGTGTCGGGACATCGAGAGCGTCTTGAAAAGAAAATAATCTTGATGAAACGTCTCGCTATAAAAAGCGAACGTCTCCGTTGTCGACGCCTCACGCTTTCGTTGAAATAAACCGGGACACGCCACGACAAAGCTGAAAACTTTATTTTCATACTAAGCCTCGGAACCGTTATTGTCTTTGTTAATAACCTCACTTGAGTATACCCCTCGAAACATTCTCACTAATGACTTTTCTTTTATAGAATTAAATTATTTGCAAGAAAAATATTTTTGTATTTCTGGTTTTCAAACGTGTTTGGGTAAACATATCCAAACATGAGTGATTGGCTTATGTGAAATAGGATAGGACTCAATTCTGTTATTTGTCCCACAAATATTTACTAATGGAGTATTGTTAATATGCCAACGTAAATAACGATTATTTTAATAAAATATGTATATAATATAATGACTTCGCTTTGGAGTTTTTCAGATTTAATATATTTACAGAAATATTTCACAGAGTTTTTATGAAATACGACGATGAAATTTAATAAAACCTTTGCTGGATTTATGAATGTAGATGGTTCTTAGGAGTAATGATATTTGCTTGTATATTTCAAAGTGAAACAGTAATGAAGCATGTTCGCATTCTAATTGTACAATTATTACTTTTTCCTGCACTCATGCATTTTCTCATTATAAAACAAAACAGTAAGTCACTCAAAACAAATTACTTACATAATTTGTTGCAGAATTTCGAGATGCAAATGGATGGCCAGGTACCTACTTGTGACACAAAGTAGGAAGTCTTACAAACTGCTCTCGTTAAGTAGTTCATACATAGACGTACCTATTTGTTCCCAACTTGCGATAAACTTTAGCCGAAAGTTTTGCGATATTCATCTTTTTAACTCGACGGATAAGTTTCGGAGGAACTTCATAGATCATGAGATACGTTTAGTGACTTTCATATTGTTATTCTTAAATTACGACGTCATGCGCGGTTGTGTCAACATGGCGAAGTTGTAATGAAGAAGTTTTATTTATTGTTTTTTTACTTGTGTGTTTATCTTTATTCTTTGAAGATGGAAATAGTCTTAGCTAGTTTCAGATGTATCTCCTACATATTATGAGTACAGTAGTTAGTACATACTGCATGGTTTATCAACAAAACTTGACTACCAACTAAATTAAGTAAATTATTACTGTTCCGGAGCAAAAATTATCAAAATTCTCAAATATTTTTTCAAGGAAAATGACGCACGTTTTCACGAGTGCAGAATAACGAGATATTTCATAATATCCACCCAACATTCAAATAACAAGTCATAATCGTAAACCCAGGCAGACAGGAAAAAGTAATTTGCTTGGCTTACAATTATACAATAAATGTCCAGAGGGCGCTTAGAAAGGGACATGATGACTGCGGGTCAAGTGGCTTGATTGTCAGGATTAAGTCCTGGGTGCGACTTGAGAGATATTGCTACACTTGTAGGTACGTATCATTGTGATCTTCGCGAATGTTGTCATTAAAGATGATTGCATAGGGCCCAGCTGTAGCTAAGAAGATTTTAGTATTGGCAGGTTGTGTGAAAGGAAGCATTGTCAGAAATCCTAGATTCTAGAAATCTAAGCTTTATTCTAAAAGGTCTTTGCTCTGTAATGAGACGGCTGCAAGCTGATATTATTGAAAGGCTTACATTGATTGAACTAGCTTTTGTCCGCGACTTCGATCGCGTGGAGGTCGAAATACGTTCAGCCGTTATGCCGTGAAAAGGTAACAGACAGACAGGAGTTACTCTCGCATTTACAATATTAGTATGGACGTATGTGCAAACTCATATAACTTAGTTTTCATATTGTCGCCTCTTCTCCTAAATCTCATAAATACTAGATAATGTTGAGTGCAAGCTTTTTTTGTGATACCTTCTGTACATTTTAAATGTACTATGTAATTCATTATGTTATCTATTTCATTTTTTTTTCCCGGGCCTTTGGAAGACGTACGAGGGGCCGAAGCGAACTCGCAGAGGCCCGACACAACCGCCTGCCGCCGATTATCCCTGTTCGCACTATGCAAGTGCACCCAAGGACAACCCCTGGTTGGTATGGGACTGTTGCAGGATATGGAAACAAATATATGATTTATTATAATTATCTGCTCTCAATCGGAGCACCTGCCATCTTTAAATAAATATATATTTAGCCTACCGTACGTATTCCCCTTTCCTTTCTTTTTGACCAGTGATGATGCAACGTGAGATTGTTCTATATTTTTAGAAGCTATCGATTTCGGATGGGATGCTTTGGTAAGTGTTTAAAAATTTATCGACATCGAAGTTTGTCTCCCAGGCCGGTTAGTTGCCGATTGAACTGGCGTAGGCATTGTGTATACATCGTTATTGACATAGCCAAGCTGCGTCACTTATCACTTAGAAGCCCGTGACTTCAAGAGTTCGGTCCTTGGTTTTTATTTTTGTTACACAATAGACCTTTGAATATTACAAGTATTCGTCCCCCTGCAGAGACCAGTGGTGGCCCACTGGTAACGGCCACGACTTACAAGTTGTAGGTCGTAGGTTCGAACTCTGACAGGCGCTTTACTCTGTGTAAATTATTTCATCGCCACTGCTCTTAAAACGGTGAAGGAAAACATCGTGAGGAAACCGGCATGTCCTAGAACCAAAAATTCGAAGACGTGTGACATCTACCAACCCGCACTGGGCCCGCGTGGTGGATTACGGCCCGCTCCCTCTCAAAGAGAGGAGGCCTGCGTCCCAGCAGTGGGAACATTATAGGCTGATTATGTATGTCCCCCTGCAGGCTCTTAATCTGTTCTTTTCCTAGAAATGCTAACAGTTGAGAGAACTACCGAATTTAAAAAGTACGGCTTATATTCGCGCACAAAGCCTCAAGCACAACCAATTGTTAAATTGAACCCGTTTACAGTTTCGTAAATCCCATATGTGAATTTAACATCACCGTCAGCAATACAATACTGGAATACAAAATAGATAGGAATTTAGCGGCTAACAGTATTACGTATTTAGGTACCAAGGTACCCAGGTTATGTGTGTTGTGGTATGCATCCTTTGCGGTTGACCTATTCGGCACTGGGCCAAACACGTACACAATTTACTTAGCCACGGTCCCACCTACACCGTGATTTGAATACACTTTAAACTTTAAAATATGTCTACGTGTTCTGTTACAGAATTGCACTCTCCACTTTGTGAAAAAATATGTCTGCCTCAATGTAAGTAGTGAGTGCGTGGCTTACATATCAATTACAGTTACATTCGTTCAAGATGATTCAAAAAGAAAATGTTAATGTTGTATCTATTTCTTATTAATTGATTTGTTTCAGAAGTAGGTTTCATGAGAATATGAATTCATTTTGGATATAAAAATTTGTATAAAAGCACACATAGGTAATCCTATAAAAAATAAAAAGATTTAGCTATGTAAAAGCCGATGGTATCTATTATTTTACATTACTATTATTTTGCACCTGTCCCACTGCCGACGATTGCCGACAAGCGAATATAGCTAGCAACTAGAAACGCGTTGTTGAGAAACGAGTAGCGAGTGTGTGGAGCGAGAAAATAGTCGATAGCTAGTAGTAGCAATATATTGCTCTATCGTTCAACTAACATGACTCCATGGTTGGTTAGAGGCCCCACGTTAAAGGAAAAGATTATCCTTTCATGATTTATCGGTTACGATTAAAACATTCAATAGAGTTTTCCTCATAAAAACCCAAATAAACTTATCCCGATCCTTTTTTGCGAACCCGTATTCGTACTATTAGTAAAGTTATCCTTCAAAGAGTAACGTATACAGGGATCCGAATTCGTGATATCAAACTTAGTTCAATACAACTTATAAAGTGTTATAACTAACTGAAATTCGTTGCGTGTTAGTTTTCAACCCCTGCAGGAGTGCCGTGAAAGTAAAAGTAAGGGGACTTTGAGTTTCTCTTCCCTTAATACTTTTTGCTGTTATACTAGCTAGGAAAAGTTAAAGGGGTGATGACACTCGTTATATCATAACATGGCAACCCTGTTGAGCATACCCCCAATAAACGGTCCTTGAATCCAACCCTATAATTAAAGGTTCTTACTTATAGTGCCGCACAGGTTATAACTATTTACTTAAAAACCTCATGCTAAATATTTTTGAATACGCGATACGGTTACGGTTTTTTCACGGGCATAACGATTTTTTTTGCAAAACAATTGATCTTGTCAATTTCTTAAAAACCCCTGATTTATTGAAGCACGGAAATAAAGCAAACCCTTTCACTTAAAATATTAGCTGTAAGATCAATCGTGTTATGGGTCATATTTTTATTTGCACAGTGTGTAAGTAAGGGTACCTATATTCTGAAGTCGCATACGCCTAACGCGAAGGGTGGCAGTAAGCGACCCGAGTCGTTATAATGAGATGCAACTAGAATTAAGTATAAAAGTAAACATGTAGCTGGCATGTAGAATAACCTATTAAAACTTAGTAGGTACAGTTTTGCAGCTCAACTTGGTAAGTAGTTAGGTAAGTTAAGTGTATGGCAGTGACTGTAGCGAAGTAAGTAGCAACTTCGAGAAAATTGCAAGTGAAAAGTAATAAGCACATGTCGCTTAATCTTTAAAGTGTTTCTAAGATCCATTTTAATTAAATTCAGACATTATATAATCTGCTATATGCTACCATACACTATTACGTATACTTAAGTTAGAAAAAATTAAGCTATATAAACAAAACATTCTAATGGTGAACAATTTTCCTTGTACGTTTTATGAATTCTAAATGGCAGGAGACGCAAAATTATTCCTGATTCAGCATAAACAATGAAATTTGAAGGGTTGAAATCATTTAATAAGGCAAATATTTTACTTAAGTCAGGCGATGCTGCGTCGGGCGGAGCATGGGGTATGCTAACGAACTGCTATTATGTTTCACCCTCGTGTCACTGTGTGAAGGTTTTGCACTCTCGACCGAGTTACCGCAGGGGTTGTTTCAGAAAATCATGTGTTGCTTTGGGGAAAAGCTGGCAGTTTGAAAACGCGCGGCGACGAGAACAGACGCGTCGGGCTCGCGGGCGGGTCAACTACGAACAATATTTCGATATCACCGCGCCAATGTCACCAGCTTATCTAGGTCGATGAACAATAACACCGGGGTGTAAATTAGAAAACAAAAACATAAAACGTGACGTCATTTCACGGCAATTGTTCATAGAAACACAGTGATCGGCTAAAGTTTATGGACGTTTTCCGTAAGCGTTAATGGATAGTAATGTTTTTCTGATATTTGGAATGACTAAAATAAGTAAGTATAAGTATTAATTAGTTGTTAAGACTCCATTAGGAAACGAAAAACTTTTTATGATTTACGAAAATGGAAAACTTTCCTGATGAGATTTGTTGTTGGCGAATTTGTTCATTAAAGTTGACCGCCTTGTTCCGTTTGTTTCTATACCAAGGTCGGTCAGTATTGTATGGTTATTTATATCTAAGTGGTGTCGTTATTTAAACATTTAATTATACCTAACAAACCTATTATATTATGATTAATTATACCTAGCAATTCACTTCGATTTTAATTACACGCAGCGATATCGGTATAATACAGTAGAATACATAATACACTTACCTAATAATAGCAATGAGACAATTTTCATATAAAAAACGAAAAACCTTCATAAAAACATATTTTGTTCTAACATTAATCAGCATTTTATTTATTTAGATATTATGAACGAACCAAAGTATAAAAATACGATAAACCACCAGCACCTGCAATATCCGAGTAAATAATTTAATACGATAAAAATGGATAAACTTTATCAAAGTCAAAGTCAAATAACTTATTTCAATTAGGCACATAAAAGGCACTTTTGAACTTCAAAACAAAGAAATAGAAGTGATTCTAGTCGCCCCTTCTAAAAGGTAGCAACTGAATTAACTAACAAACTATTTCAGTAATTAAAAATACATTTAATACATACAAACATAATTGTCGTCATTATTTAGGTATTTGGTACCTACTGCAAGTTAAGGCGACATCAAACACGTTAATGCGTCACGATGGCCTCAGCTTTTACTAACACGTTTTATTAGCCATCCGTAGCTTTTGCCTGTTGAAAAATATGTGGGAACAACCTAAGTAAATAATAAAATGAAAATATTTTATTTTACTGTATAAGATTGTTTTATGGGTTTTATAATTAATCATAGATAAGATACTATTGGTGATTGCGACATTGCCACACGTAGGTAGATATTATTAGGTGCTAAAACATCATGACATCGGCAATGCATGTTCTATGAGTGATGTAATAAATAGTTTAAAGGAAATTAGCCGTTATCATCATTTCTGTGTTTATGGCTACCACCTCCGATTAAGTTCCGGTTAATTTTAGTATAGTGTCAATAATAAGGATACTGTGAAAGAGGCTCTACGTTATTGGCTAGATTCTTCGTATTGCTGATCAGGCCGCTCCCTAAAAGGCTCTAATTATAATTTTAAACAGAAACTTATAAAAACAAAACAGTAACTTATCCCCAGATATAGCTTCTGTGCACACTAACAAACAGTGTCCAGAGATTCTAAAGCAATTAAACTGATTTAGCGCTCGGATTGCTTCGCCCGCCACAGTTGACAAGGAATTTTAACTTGAAAAGTGTATCAGACGGAATTGCGAGCCAAATTGCCGCAACTATCTAGTCGGATGCCTCAATTAAGAAAACCGTGTATTTGGTATATTTACCGCTTTATTATTGCATGTTTTCGGAATTAGAAGTCTGGGAAATCGGCGGTTATGTTCTTTTAGAAGCTTGAGCTTGATTTCGTGTTTTTTTTAAATTACCTTTAAAGAATCATTTTGATTGTCTCTTATCTTGAAAAGTTCTTTTTGTTCCATAAATAAAAATAATTCCAAGGTTCATAAACAAAATGAGATAACCCACATAGTAACAATAGGTATTATAACATCATCGGGGCTATTTAAGTTTCCCAAACTACCTGTCCATACGTTGATTGAGTATATCGATAGGTGAAACATACGAGTCCTGTATTAAACCTCACGGACAACTTTGACAACGGACGGACTCGGTTCGCAATTAGAGAGGACTCGCCCTCCCAACATTTACATTTTAATTTAAATTTCAAACTGACGAGATTCAAGATAAATTGGGCTGCGTATTTAGCGCAATAATTCGAGCCCGGCGCCGACTCGCGGTCTCCAAATTAAGGAGCAGGATAATTGTTTGCGTTATAATTAATAATTGACATTAATATTGTGAACTCGCAACGGGTTCGGGTAAACGTTGGATTATAAACCCGACCTGCGCTGCCGTTAAACTTATTTAGGTGCGTAATTGAATAAACGTATACGGCAGCATCGAATAATGCGGCATGTTGCCAAAATGTTTTACTATAATTTTTCATTCATTTCTGTTGGTGTTATTCGACAGATGACTGGACCTTCCTCAAACGAATGCTGTTACTCTGCTACATCATAATTACCACTCAGCATTCAAAGTAACTGTATTTTGTAGCCACACACAGTCTGATGAACAAATGAAAACGTACTTTAAAAGTCCGTCGAAATTATTCTGTTGTTGTTTGAATGAAAAAGCAATTTGTCACAACAAAGATTTCTGGGAATTCCAATTTATAGCGGTATAAGTTAAAATATAGTAATAATTTAAGTAAAATATGTTGTGATTGGTGGATTTATCATATATTGCATGTTCACCAATTTGTGGCTGCATCGGATGTCAAAGGTGACCGCGATGATCGACATTCAATTATAAACTGCGGGACTTGTGTCGAATAAATTTTACTATAGACTGATTAATCTACCGTCATCATTTTATGTCATCGGGATGTAAATCATGTTTAGTTTTTTTTTGTTTATATCGGAGTAAAATAATAACAGCATTAGACAAAAGTACCTGTCTAGCCATAAAAACAAAACCTGATGAAAAATAATACCAATAATTCACCGATAAAAAGTATCACAAAATTACGATCAAACTCCGATTGCGCTTCGGCATCGACATTGATATACGAATGAAACATTCGATTCGTTAGTGGAAAAAGGAAAATAATGCAAAATGCGGGGGATTGGAGAGAATGGTTCTCATAGGCGGATAACAAAAGGAATGCAATGGGGATATCGTTTGATGGTCGTAGCGAGTCGTAGCGAGTCGTAGCGAGTCGTAGCGCGTAACACGGCTCCGAACACGCTCCAACTATTGTGTTTTGATTGCTTGCCAGCGGCTTTTTATTGATTAGGTTGTAGAACCTGAACAATGAACAGCAAGATATTTGTAAACAAGATCTTTTAATTACCACGCATTTTGTATGTTAAGTACATACAGAATTAACGTAGCGTATTTTGGCGTAGAGCTTCTATGGAGGCACAGATTTCATGAATTTAATTTCACTTACCTCTTGTGAAAATATTTAAATGTTAATTGCGGGAGTACCCTTTCATCTCATTTATCCAAACTTTGTAAGGAGATTTGTTTACAATGTCCTTAATGATGCTCAGTGTTGCGATAAAAGCTTTGTAATGACCGTTTAATTCATAATTCCTATTTTCTATTTCATACTGATTGCAGGTCATATTTCGTGATGAAACTTAATAATAAAAGCGAATATTTCTTGAGGTTAAAGGCGACGGAAGCGGGTTCAATAAATTATTATGTGTCGCCTTTTGAACGCGTAATAAAATATAGCTTCCATTATCAGAAGTTATTGTAATTTTTTCATCCGTTCGCTTTATCTTATTTGCATTTCAATACGTAGATGTAAAATTAACATTCGTAGCATATTATTCGTACATTATGTTTGGTTACCAAGCGTTCATTGAGGGACAATATAAACGTAATGTATTTGTTTCAATGTTCACTGTATGGGGATGTAGACAAGCGTAAATCATAATATTAGCTTGTGTGCTATTCACATAAGTATAAATATTTATCTGGAAAATCCCACTGTTTCGTAAACATTTTATTATATTTTTATTACAATGAAATACGGGATTCGGATACATCGGAAGCCGGTGAATTACAAAATAAGTTAAAAGTTTCGACCGTGCTCGGGCAGTTTTTGCGTGGACCAAAAAATCGGATATTAATATACAATTATCGGTTGGAACATAAAACGTTTGAGCGCGGCGCGTGCCCGCATAGATTCCGGTTCGTTTCGATTCCTTCTTGAATATTAAGTTTACCCATTACGCCACTCGGTAATTCGAAAGCGTTTAGAGCGCTCCCCACAACGAATTTATTACTTAATATCACTTTGACCCGACGCCTGGCACTGATTATGAATCTACTGAAAGTAGCAAATATATGTACAGACTATATTGGAAATTTGAAATTGAAAGTTTGATTATTTTTTATGTTTACGCAACATTTTATACCAGGTTATCTTAGGCTCCGTCTGCGGCATATTTTAAGTTATTGGGAAGCAGCACTCACAGTAGTGATTTCAATATCAGTCAGTCAACTTTACCGTTGAGAGTCTGACATATTTACTATACCTACTTATTATGGTTAGACATGGAAACATACTACATATATGTAGACGGATAATTTAATTTTTATCGCTTTGATACAGCAAACACAGCTCTCATATCCCGCTGTGTTTACTTGTCTACGTAAATATTGCAATACGAAATGGATATGGATTGATACGTAATATACATGAAAATATAGACAATAATGAATTGAAACGTTACTGAATCTTTAGTGAGATATCCAATACCTTTACTGACACATAACGTATTTATAACTTATATATTTTGTACAAATGTTATCAAGTTTCTTTTTTGTATTCTCGTAAAAGTTTTTCTCTTACTTTTTCGCTCTCATTGGCGGAATTTGATGAAGTCTTTACGAGGATAACGGAATGGAAGTGAAATAGTTTCTTTATTGCTTCCCCACATTGTTGGATTCCGAACATCTGTGGGCTTTCAAATATTTTATCTCAGAATTTCAGCGCGAAATAAAGAAAGTATGAATAGTTAATTATTCACTCGCGGTTCAACACACGAGTGACATTTAGAAACACCTGTCTATTCCCCTGAGGCTGAATACATGGCGTTATTATTTAATGAAGTTTCAAATGGAATGGATATTCTTGAAATCATTTGGAAAGCAATCTCGACGTGTGCGGTAGAGCTAGCATTAATGTTTTATTTGTTTGAAAAATATTGCTTTAATATGAAGATTCAGTGAATCTTTTTACATACGAATACTCAAATGAGAAAATATACAAGTATTATTTTACTGGAGGCTAAAACTCTAAAAGCCTCTTCTCATACATCTTTACTATGTACATCTTTACTATGTTTATGTCAACCCAGGCCTAACTTATGCTTTTGAAGCCTTTTATTCTACCGATGAATTTAATATTTATCTAGTTTAGGTAATAAGTGAGCAAAGGCTACAAGAAGCAGGTAATTGCATTCGAATTATGTTTCAAAGATTTCATCAAAAGAATTTCTTGAAAGCGCCACCTAACAAGCGTACTTAATGATCAAGGGATACCCTTCCTAGCTGGCGAAAACTCAAAAGACAAACGAATAAGGTCGAACAAAGAAATCGCTTTTGCTCCGTTTTCCTTAAATATTTCCGTATATCGTGTAGGCATTACCTATGTATGGCTATGTAAACCCGTATAAATTCCTTTAACGGCGTATGAATCAAGTGTTTTTACTTTCGACGGAAAGTTAGGCACATGCGTGTTGGCTTGAGAAATATTTGATTGTGGACTTTCCATACTTGTACCTTTATACATTTTCATTTATTTAATGAAGAAGGCATTCTTTTCGAAATGTTTGAACGTTACCAATCAATAAAAACGTGAGGAATATGGACTGAATGTTTGAACCCTTGTCCTCTGTAATTGATAAATGTTTAATTAACTTTTGGGGTTGTTGGCAACCTGCCTCGTGCTAATAAACGGCGTTGACGTGGATTGTCAGCTTAGGTTCATTACACTTATGGGATTTCGTTGAAATTCACTATACCATTAACATACCTACTATCCTTTGAGTACATTTTCAATGTGGGTTATTGGTTGATTCGTACGAATTTACTCGCCTGAAACGGGCGAATCGACACTTTAAAATAATATAATTTTTATTGAGGCGATTCGCTCGAAGTTCCTGAAGAAGCACATTTTGAATTTTTATTAAATGCAGTAATGTTGTACTTATTTTTAACTGTTTATATGCCGAATGGCTTTCAGCAGTATCAAGCTGCCTTGGTTACGTCCTTTTACGACGCATTATCCGCACACATAGGGCGAGTACCCTGCGTTTAGTTTACAAGAGAAAGTTTCACGATAAAAGTCTATCGCTGTCGGTAAAGTTAGCGCTCGCAGCAGGCTGATCGCGCCGCCACAAGTAATCCACAAACGACGCCCCCGGGATCACAACTCCAAAAATAAATTATGGCGGATTTAATTGCAATTATGCTCAGTGACCGCAATGATCATTTGATGAAATCACAGCCTATAAAATACTCTACGAAACTTTTAACAAGTTCTGTTTTAATATCGTCGCGAAAGCTTTCTTATAATTGTTTTTTCTGCTCTACGGCTCGTGAACTCGTGCAGAAACAGAAACGCGAACTCGAATTCCAGCCTAGTATTTGTAGCAATACATAATGCATAATATAAACCATTCGGCGAGATTTATTTGCTTCGAAGAGAACACATTGAAGTGTTTTCCAATAGAATTTAATTGAACTAACAACCATTTACCAAATAACATGACGCAGTAAATTTTTTTGATAGTAACTATTGATTTTTCAAACGCTATCACGGGCAGGAGCTTCGCGCTCCTGGATTTGATATACTGAGGATTTATTAATGAAACAGAAAGCACGTTAATCTCTGTCCAGAGCACGGATCTGCTAAATGGACCTTGAAATTTTAGCTCCGTGTTTTTTACGTGGATAGAGAGCTGGCAAAATAAAGATAATGGCTTTTGTTTTAGTTATTATACAGAT
The DNA here is from genome assembly GCA_948473465.1 of Lithophane ornitopus. Lineage (NCBI taxonomy): Eukaryota > Metazoa > Arthropoda > Insecta > Lepidoptera > Noctuidae > Lithophane > Lithophane ornitopus. Next base: position 8,888,006 of record OX419622.1, on the reverse strand, counting down.
TTATGAGAGCTTATACTTTAATTTCTTTAAAAGGTATCGGTGTCGCTGGCTTTTGTATTATGAAAATGTAATATGTTTCGCTGTTATTGATAGGATTTTCTTCTTTGAAGAGCATACTTTGTTTGTTCGTTATATGTAGCAATTTCGAATATTAAAATTTTGCCGATGTACCTCGAATAATAATGAGCGTATGAATATAAAGCTGTATACTACATACTATACTTATGCAAACGGTTTTAAATTGAATTAAATGAAATAAAATAAATGGATGCACATTAATTTTAATTTTCAGTACCTACTTTAGTTTTCTTTAGTCATTTCGTTCGTAATTTATAAAGACATACGTAAATAAAAGTTATGGTCGAATAAAGAAACTCACAGAATACGTGATGAACCCTGAGAACATACTCCTTTTTTGGACAGTCGTGTAAATACGAATTTTCGTTAATTAAAGCGTATATTTTCGCTATATTGTTCGTTTGTCGCGCACTGTCGGGCACTTGTAGGCGTGCTTCACGTCGCCCGTCTGACATTTCAATTATCGGCAGATGTTTCAGCTGTCTGTCATGTACTACGTCAAGCGACGGTGACACTATCATCATAATATTCTATAACAGAGATCATAGATTTTCTAGATAGAAAATGTGCGAAATAAAAGTTGTCAGGTCCGAAAATAACATCAAGGAGACTTATTCTGCAAAATTGACGTAAGTTCGTAATGTAAGTAATTTAAATTAAATTCATAATATTGTAAACAACTGAGACGGTGATGGTCTAATGTTCCTCACGTTTTATCTGGAAATCATACATCAATGTTCTATATATAGCATAACAATATTACTACGAAAGCAATATTCTAAACTAGCTGCGCCCCGCGGTGTTACCCGCGTAAGTGTCGATCCACGAATATCGGGATAAAAAGTGTCCTATGTCCTATTCCAAGTCATGGTCTACCCATGTGTCAAATTTCTTTCTAATCCGTTCAGCAGTTTTAGCGTCAAAGCGTAACAAACAATCAAACAAATAAACAGACAAACTGACTTTCGCATTTATAATATTAGAAGATATGAAGTTAGGATTAGGATTACAAACTAGCTTATTACTCGCGTTTTCGTCCGCCTGGATTTTGTACTTTCTCCAATTCCCTTGAATTTTCAAAAATCTTTCTTTATTGCTCACCTTTGTTCATACATATGAAAAAACTTGTGCAAAATTGTTTGCTTCTAGAGTTCTAGACCACTAAACGCCAGCGGTTTTGGCAGTAGGTTGGCTGTCAGTGATTGAATTCTATCCGCTTTATGCAGAATGAGTTCTGAGAAAATGCTTTTCATATCGATATCGTATACTACCGTGGCAATTGTTATCGAAACAATATGCATAATGAATATCGATAAACGTGAAACAGCTTTATGTGGTTTTTGTTCATCTCGAATATTAAAAATCAGCATATGTTGCTATTACACAACAGTCCCAAGCCCATATCTCAGAGTGGATGAGTGTTATGATAATGACACCGAATATATTGATTTCGATGTGAACATAAAAATATTGTGCTCCTAAAAATCCGTTACGTAGAAACCAAATTCAGATATTTGCCGCCCTACATTTGATATATATGCCACTTATTTAATTCGCATAACTATGTAGAATTATTCACATATACAATATAAGCCACTTTAACCTGTACACAGACGAAAGGGGTCAATATGGCCTGTTTAATTCAATGTTCCGTAGTTTGCGTTCCGAGAACACACGCCGGTATCCGTGGAACGTAAACTTAGATAATACCTGCTTACCTATTCCGCGTCAAGACTAATTAATAATGGAACGTTGTACAGTGTAAAAGCCTGTTTAATTAAATTTGTCTGCGTCGTATATTTGAAAGGAGAACGATTAACATCTTGAAAGCGTGCGGTGACGAACACGGTTCACATCAGCATAATCCGAGCGCGCTTCGACGCCAATATTCGAGCGAGAGGATAGTATGCAGTTTATGGATGGTTAATCGAGTGAGAAGCAATATATTTGAAAACCGATAAAATAAAAGTGCTTTGAAGAACATAGTCATTAAATACTCGTAAGAGCAAAGTTATACGATGTCGTAGTTATGGTTAGGGGAAGCTTTCTTTTTGTACTTAATTTTGAATTAAAGTAGCACTGCTTTATGGAGAATAGACGAAGTTGATATCAAGCTAATATGATAAATTCCAAATAAGTCTTTAACGCCGCTAAGTTTGTATCACAAGGATAACCAGTCGCTAAAAATGGTTAATTCAACGTAATCTTCAATACTATACCAGCTACATATAAATAGCATAATAATAACGGTTTTGAATTTGAAGACAACACCGGTTTCACCAAAGCCGTCGGTATTGGGCCGGGTACACATCAGTCACGGTAAGCCTCACTTGTACGATGCTATCACTACAATCCCTTACTATGTGCCGACAGCCCATATGTTCACGTAATTTGTCTTACGCAAGCAACTGTCTCCCTTTTGTATACCATTCTTAATGGCTTTTGATAATCGTTTAATTAAAATGTCTATAGAATTATTGGTTGTGTCGAGTTCTTTAATTAGATTTTAATGTTTTTGTTCTGGTGAGGATCGATCACGCCAAGCGGAGAATGATGACGTCATCATTCTCCGCCAATATACGTTTAAAAAAAGAAATCATATTGTTTAGCTGTTGGTAGTCCACAGTTTTAAAACCTGCGGCTTCACACGCGTGGAGGTCGGAAATTATCATGGTCTACGTCTACTTTAATCGAAATAGGTAAGGCGTGAAGAGGTAACAGACGGAAGGTAACAGACGGACAGCAAAGATACCTACTTTCGCATTTATAATATTAGTGCGGAAGTATGGATAAAAGTCGAAACTCACAGTGCATGTTTCATGATGGAAACTCGCTTGGGTGTAGTCTACACAGGTTGAGAGTATTAAGTCTGTTTCCCGTCTGTATAAAAGCTCGAAAGCCCATAAAACAGTATATAATGCAGACAGACAGAAGGTTCCCTTCACTCACGAGACATTATCGCATCATAAATTCTTTCACGAGGCAGACGGAAAGAAAACGAGCTACTTTGACATGTTCCCGTCCATTCCACCAGTTTTATGCTATAAAAGAAAATATGTATAAATACAAAGTTGAGTTGAGTGGCAACTGAACTGTGAAACGACTGACACGCGATTTCTTGAGACGTCGAAGTTCGAAAAAATATTAAATTAACGTCGCCTTTCCTATTCAGTCCTGTAAGTAAACATTTGTACGTAACACGGTCTCCACTTCATTTGCACGAACGGTAAGTCTCTGGAAGTGTCTCTGGCGCAGTTTATTTTTCTCAGTGAATGCGCCATCGCCAGGAGGCAGTGTTTTGTTTTCTGGAGCGTCCTCCGCTCGATTAGTCGTTTCCTTTTTATTCACAGACACGTGCGCAACCAGATGCTATCGATGTACTTCGACTGTTTATTTACAGTTCCTATTGCTTTTGTCTTCGGTTGAATTTGTATTTGTACTCGAAACAAAACCTTTCTTAGAATTGAATTGAAAGAGCTTTCAACAAAAGAAAGTTTAAACACTTTATTATTTTAAACGAAATTAATTTTAACTAAAAAGTTACGTTCTAATTAAAGTTAAATTACAATTTATAAAAATATGAGTAATTAGGGCAAACAAAAATTCTAAAAATGAAACCGATGAATGTGGAGCATTGGGAATGCAAAAGTGAGCCACTTAACTAGTTCCTAGAAAGATTAAGCTCATTAAGTGAGTGTGCAGACGCGGGTAGTGTACAGGAGCGTACGAAAGGGTTAACCACGTCAAACAGTTATGTCCACAACTTTTATTAGACAAGTTTCGCGGCGCACTCTCGTGATAAATATACTCTGAAAATTAATGGACAAATATTTGTAAACTAATCATCGGTTTGGCCTTTGTGGTGACGTCAACATTTTTTGCTGCTTAACTTTGAAATAAGTACATACTTATTATCAACTTGTAAACGGTTAATGTAAATTTATAGGCGACACAAGAAAGGCTTTCATTGTATCCTATTTATTAATCTACCGATAATTTCCAAAAATAAGTAGGTGACTTGTAAAAAAATCCTACATACACATAAATACATTACATACCAAAGTGCGGACCCACACCAAACTTAATTTACTAAATTGCTTTATCATTCCATCGGTCGTTCGGAACGTTTTGTCAATAATCGTTTACGTCATTAGCGACTGTGTTTTATATTCAAAACGTTCCCTCCGTCAAAGAAAATGGCCTGCGAAATACTGGCCATCGTACCGATCGATGGGTACTCACAATGGAATCTTTTTAATATAAAAATGAGAGTATTTCAAAAATGTTTTCATATCGAAGCATTCACTAGAAGAGATATTAAATGTTTTCAGCGCGCATTCACATGTTGTAGACATTTATCGATATATATATATGTATTTCGTAGCACTTTCGTAGACCGTTTCCGTTTTCTGTTATGAAATGAGTGTCCGGCTTGTAATTCTTTAAATGATTATGTATGTAGCTATTTACATAGATCCTGTTTTAGTATACGGATAACAGTTTACTAGATAATACGTAATTGTGGTTACCCAACAGTAGTTGAGGTCAAGCTGCTGCTGCTACGCCTGAAACCGCAAAATCAGCATAATCATAGATTTCGGATTTGGCAAACTCGAGAGAGAACTGTGAAAATACTATGTAGAAGAAATTATAATAATTATGTACCCGAGATTTTTTTACACTAACATAATTAAAGCTCTTCAGTGTTACTTACCTCATAATCAGAGAGTTATTCACAAAGTATACGCATTGTCTGCTCAATAGAGAACAATTAGGATTCCCTTGCCACCCTCCCTGTTTCCACACCCCACACGTCGGGCGGAAAAGGGACTTTTTCTTTTTATTGTCCGTTAATTGCTCTGATTGGTGCGACGGAACGAAATAAAGCCGCATTCGTGGGGATTTGTAGGCTCGCCCGCGTTCAAACGTAGCAGCCTCTAATTTAGACTTGATTGTAAAACGGCTCCGAGCTCTGTTTTATTTATTTTTTATTTTTATTGACATTACAGTATTCTTGAACTTGATCGAAGAAATAGATGAAAGAGGAATCGAAAAGTTATTTCGTTGTAATCGAATTCAGAATTGTTCTTTCCGATCCGGATAAAATGTTAAATAGGGGAACGCTGAATAGATCCGAGCTATCCATATGTATTGCATTCGGTTTTTCTGTAATTTATCAACTTGATCATTCATCAAGTGACCGCAGGGGCACTAAACTAATTAACAGTATTGCTGCAGAACGAATCTTCTCACTTCACTCAGAATTAATCGTTCAGGGAGCGGCCCTCATCGCATTGCGGAGTAGACAAGAACAACTACAAGAACTCTAATCTATTGTAGTTGAAACTGAGGAACAAAGCGCTGCGACAGTGCCAGCGAGTTATTCCGATCTAAGGCTGTTAGTTTATTGCAAGTGGCTAATGGCTGAGGAGAGTGCCTACAACTACCTACACGTAGGTACTCGTAATTCAGTTTCCTGCTGACGTAATATTCATGTATGTGAGTGGGTCTACGGCGATGAATTTATTACTAGGGTCGATTCCAAGTATATCATCTAAGAGTTATTACTCTTAGTACAGATAGATATCTTTGCAGGAAAGCAATCGTTGGGTATTAAAAGATTTATATCCGATGTGAGTTTTATCGAAAAAGTCGGGGATTATATAGAAGCGTGACGCGTGGGCTTATAATACTTACTGAATAAAAATGAGATTAGAATCCAGTAACCGAGTTACGTATCCTTTCGATACAAAAATAAAATCGTTATGCGAATATATGTTTTATTCTGATCCATACTTTAATTTATATATGACAAACTCTTATACAGGGTGTAAGGGTAAACACCGTTGTCACTCAAACCATGGGTAGTTGACTTAAATATAATAATAAAGACAAGTTCTTTGCTCTAGCGCCCTAGGGTGAAAGGGTGAAATACTCTTGTAGTAAAACGTAGATAACATTAAAAAAAAAACCAAAAAAAACCTATTGATTTTACGTTCTATTTAATGAAACCAAACCACTATATAACGGTGTTAACCCTAACACCCTGTATAAGAGTTTGTCACAAAACCTTAGAAAATTTGGCAGATAGGTGAATATAGCTAGGCTAATACTGGAATCTGGAAAAGAACATAGCTAGGGGAAAGTGGTACATAATGATCCCCCTAAGGGAGAACAGATATAAAAAGTACATGGACAATGAATTTTGTGATAGTAATTAGTAAGAGTTTGCCTATAATTTAGTAAGAGTAGAATACAATTCTATTCACAAGATCTTTAAACATATACATTTTTGTCAAGGTATAGTTAGTTTAGTTTAGTTTTTACGTTTTGTTTGGGTCATGCTTATATGCCGAGTGACATGATCAAAACAACAGTGGTGCCCATAGTAAATAAAAGTGAAATTAAAAATTTAAAAAACCCCCGACAAAAACAAAGCATTTAAAAAGTAAAAAAATAATATGTATTGGCCTATGTTTTGATCCAAGCGTCGTCGCGTCGGGGGACGGCTCATGAAAATAGGAAATTAACAGCAGCTATCCTTTCTACAATAGCATATATTCATTATTCCTAGTGTACGTTGGCGTTTTCATTAGCCGTCCCCCGACGCGACGACGCTTGGATCAAAATATTACCTACAACTTTTATATTAAACTTAAAGGGCCAATACATATTATTTTTTTACTTTTTAAATGCTTTGTTTTTGTCGGGGGTTTTTTAAATTTTTAATTACATTTTATTTCCAGCTTTTTAAATTTCATATTATATTACTAGTAGAAACGCTATGATCAACCCGCGGCTCGCCGAAATCTGCGTAGCTGTACGTACTTTTGCCACATTGAAGCTAGTTTCTAATTTAGTCTCATTTCTCTTTCCTACTCCATCATCAGACCCTGATCACCATCCATCTGTAACCTATTTTTTGAGACCTTTCTAATGAGCCCAAACACGATACCTCTGCTGAAAGTTGGTGAAGACGTTGGGTATCCTGCATCCAGGTGATGCTGCAGCATCAGTTCAAGGTTACTATATTCTTCTAATATCATTGAAGTAACAGAATTCTAAATTTCCAATCGATTAGCCCTGTGAAAGATGCTCACATCCATTCATCAACTAGAAAAGAGCTGATAATTTTCAAACGGCTGAACCGATTTTCTTGAATAATAGCTAAGAACACTCTCGATCAAGTCACTTTCAAACAAAACAAAAAAAAACAAAATCGGTTCAGCGGTTTGGTAGCTACGATGGAACAGACAGACACACAGATACACAGATACAAACGTTAAACTTATAACACCCCTCTTTTTCAGTCGGGGGTTAATAAGACTGGTGACATGGTCGATAAGAACAATTACAGGCCAATATCTCTTGCCACAATCATGTCAAAGGTGTTTGACAGTGTGCTTAATGCTCAACTTAGCAGTCATGTACGTATTCACGATAACCAATTTGGTTTCCGTTCCGGATTATCCACTGACAGCGCTATTTTGAGTGTGAAGAACACTGTGAAATACTACACGGTTCGCCACACTCCAGTTTACGCCTGTTTCCTTGATCTGAGGAAGGCTTTTGACTTGGTTTCCTACGACATTTTATGGAGGAAGATGGAAGAGGTAAACTCGCCGCCAGAGGTGACGAATACTCTTAAATACTGGTATGGAAACCAAGTCAATAGGGTGAGGTGGGCGGGTGCCCTTTTCAGGCCCTTTGGGTTGGAGTGCGGGGTGAGGCAGGGGGGGTTATGCTCGCCTACGCTATTCAACTTATACGTGAATGATCTGATTGAAGCGCTTAGCAGTATGCGTGTCGGGTGTCATATTGATGGCGTGTGTGTGAATAACGTAAGTTACGCCGATGACATGGTGCTGCTAAGCGCGTCAGTCTGCGGGCTTAGGACACTCGTGGCCACTTACGAGCAATATGCCAGACTGCATGGTCTGGCTTATAATGTTAAGAAGAGTGTGGTCATGGTCTTTGGGGCCACGGGTACTGTAGTTACCCAGAAGTTGTACCTTCACTGAAATTAAGCGGTATGCCCCTTGTGAGGGTGGATCAATTTAAGTATCTGGGTCACTTATTGACCACTGGTCTCAAGGATGATGAAGATATTGACAGGGAGCGGAGGGCGCTGTGTGTGAGAGCTAACATGATTGCCCGCAGATTCAGGCGTGCCTCTAAGGAGGTCAAGCGCACTATATTTAGTGCTTACTGCACGTCTTTTTACTGTTGCAGTCTGTGGGCTCATTTTACTCAGAAATCATACGGCACCCTTCGCGTTCAATACAATAACGCATTCAGGGTGTTGATGAGATTGCCTCGTTACTGCAGCGCATCAGGGATGTTTGCTGAAGCTCATGTGATTGCTTCTACACCGTGATGCGGAAGCGGTGCGCATCCCTGGTTAGTAGGGTGCGGGGCAGCACCAACAGCATCCTGGCTATGGTAGCAAGCAGGCTAGATTGTGCGTTTGTGAGCCACTGCTGCAAGGTATCGGCTGGGCCTGTCACCTTGCAGCGGTGATGTCACAAATTATTTCTGTGTTTTATTGTCAATGTTTTACTAACATATTTTACTAACAATATGAGTCTTGTTACTTGATTTAAATGTATAAAATAAATAAATAGTAAATGATCATTTTGTACACCCGGGTGTCTAAAATGATCCCTGGGGTTGGGGTAATATGATCCCTGGGATCATTTAACCCCGCTGTTAAAGATAGGTAAAAATTAAAATGAATTATTAAGGAAATCAGTTTATTTTAACAAAAAAATTAACCCTATAAGTACAAATACTTTGTTAAAAAAACTCAACTATGTTTCTAATAATTAAATCTTTTTAATAACAAAATAAAATTTATTTTTGCTCTCCAAGACTGGCACCTCTAATAGCGTGTATATTCTTTCCTTTAGCTCGTCTTTTTAAGGCCATACCTAAATGGCACGGAGAATTGCTGACACTGGGAGTTTTAGGGATTACTCACACTTATCTATTCAGCTTATGCCCATAGAAAAAAAGGATTTTGTATGGAGACGTGTAAGCATCCGACGGATGCGTCCGCGTCTCTGTCGCGACGCCATCATTGTTTTCTATGGGCTATATGGCTGAATAGAGCTGAATAAGTGTCAGTAGTCCCTTATACGGCATGCACGTTTCACAGCATCTAAAGCATTGACCATGGAGATTTTGCTTCAATTTTAGCGCGTAGTTTTCCTTAAGTACATAATTATTCCGTGGCAATGTTCCTGAAATAAAAGATAACTAGATAAGTTACTAATCTAATTTCATATAAAAAGCACAACATCCATGATTGATAGTTGTAATTTGTAAATAAAACTTATTATTGTTAACCAATTCAATAAAAACGAATTATAAAAATAATGCATAACCACCACAACCAATTAACATAACAATGTGGGTAAAATGATCCTTGGGATCATTTTGCCCTTCTATGAGAGGATCGTTTTACCCCAAATGCTTAACTCTAAAAGAACATCAAAATACAACCTCATGGTATTCATTTACAATAGTCGATCATTGCTGATTATATTGTTAAATAACATTGGAAACTAACGCAATCACTCCTATTACATTATAATAACTTAAACTTAAACAACATCACATTGAATTAGTGCTTACCTTACATAAAACCACATAAATTTTATTTGGTTTGAATAAAATGTTCCTTAATTCTCACACCACCATGACACTTTGTGGGAATGCTAAAACCGTTGTGGCGAAGACTATTTTCAGTCAAAAAACTAGATGGCACTACTAAATTCGGTAAAAAAGTAGATAATCGTTTTACCCCGAGGGATCATTATGTACCAATTTCCCCTACTTTTCATTACAAAAAAAAGTGAAATATAAAATTATGAACATGCAGACGAAGTCGAAGGCAATTGCAGCTAGTCAGATATATTTTATTGATTGGGCAATGCCGCGTACTTAGTCACTGATAGGTACTCTCTCTGGTGCTAAGCTCAAACCTAGAAATGTAGCAGTGTTTATAGGTAAAGCTATGTAATGGCGACACCGCAAGCTGACTGGCTGTCACCTGGGAGACGATAGCAAGAATAACGACACTCCATGCTTTGTGTTTGTGCAGAGTACAAGTACAGGCTCTAATGATCAGTGTGTTTGCGCTAGGGAATATGTTTCTAGGACATTAATAATTCTATTATTACGTCATTATGATTTTCAGTCCTTGTTTGACAAATCACTTGTTTATTTAACCATTTACGTACACACAGGACAGAAAAATACGTACTAAGGTGATGCTTATTTCTAAAGAAATCTCTCGCTTAGTAAAAAATGTTCGTCCTTGTAGACGTGATTACAAAATTGATATAAAAGTAATATGCAAACGTTCTCGACCTTTCTAAAATACCTACAATGAGCTGGTTCCTTGATTCTTACGATAGGTAGAGGAAAACCATTTATTGATTGCATTATTAAATCAAGCAGGCACGTAAATAATACATTACGTAGACGTACATACGTAACATTCTTGTAAATACACAATAAATTTTCTCATTCGACTGAGTAATCGAACGATTGTGAAGAAATATTATCGACGGAGGCTCTTAAGTCGCAACCCTTTGAACGTAAAAGTTTTTTTTATTCCATTACTAAAACGCTGTAACTCTATCGTCGCCTCGATTTATTGAAAAGAAAGCGACAATGTCGTGCAGATTTCTTGAACGTTCATGGATATGAAGGGTTTATGAATAAGGCTTTCATAAAATTCCTACTGAAAGAAGATACGTTGAGAATAAGTACCTAAGCGTAAATCTATATACATATAAATTTTAATGCTCGCAGTAACATTACGTGATTAATCATCATGAAGCAACCTAATTAGAATCTATTTTAAGAAAACGTTGACATATCGGGGTCAAGCTTTACCTGTCATATTTATCAAGGCGGGGCACTCATATCTTTCCCTACCATGAAAAGGAATTTTCTTAGTTTTATAATTAACCTTTTTTATAAGCTGTTACCCGCGATTTCGTCTGCGTGTATTTTATCATTTTAAATTTCTAAGATGAAAAGTAGTCTATGCTTCTCTTAGAAGAAATAGAATAATTATATAGAAACGGGTTTTGTCATCGGAAGAATGCACGAAATGACAGATAAACAATCACAATCTGTCATTTTGTCTATTCTTCCGTCGATAAAACCTGTTTCTATGGTGGTCATGCTACGCGTGCAGGTCCGGGGTTACCTCCTCCAGGTCATTCTCTACCAATGTGCCAAATTTCATTCAAGCCGTTTTAGCGTGAAAGCGTCATAATATTAGTTAGGATATAAGTATGGATTCAATGTAGTTTTCTTATAATTCTGTTTTCATGAAGTTGCTGAGACAACCTGTATAATATACTATTCGCGCTGTGCCGACAAGGGAGTTACGGCCGGGATGCAATGAGCCGACCATTCGGAGTGGCGTGGCCGGCCTTCATTTTGCATGATATTAAACTGGAAAAATAAAAAAGTTGATATAAAGGGAAACTTGGTCGGCGAATTATCATGAAAAGCGGAGGTGCTGCAACGATGCCTAGGTAACTTCGAGCGACGCTTTTTAGTTTGTTTTCCCGGTGTAATATTTGGTACGTGATATATTTTTTTGATGAAACCATTTAGTCATTTTTAGTGTAGCCTCAAATGGAAAAGTATAAAGTTTCACAAAATAGTTGTCGCTAGGTGGGATGTAGTTGACGTTAGCGTCTTTAGCAATTATTTGTTGTATACCTACTTATACAGGGTGTTAGGATAAACACCGTCATCCCTGAAACTTTTTAAAATCTTTTAATGAAAATAACGTTTTTTTTTTTATTCGGTCATTTATTTTTATATTTAAGTCAACTACCAATGGTTTGAGTGACAGCGGTGTTTACCCTTACACCCTGTATATCGAGATTTAAATATTTTGGTCGCGTGTTACTCAGAATTAAAATGAAGGGAGTTTGTGGGTATTTTTAAAACAGAAGCAAAATATTCCATATGAAAACCACCATATTAAATTAATATCTATCCATCTATTTCGTGTTAGGACTCACTAATGGTCCACTTTCTAATTTAAAATCGGAATTTGTCCGTTTCCCACCCGGTACAGTGGCATTTCATTAGACGATATTACGTACGGACACAAGTAAGTAGGACTATCCGTTCATGTTGTAGAATTAATGAGTGGCCGGCGTTGAGTCTCCTCCATCTTTCTCCTCGTCACCGCTTGAATTATACCGATATTGCATTTTATTTACATTTTTTATTATCACGCCTGTTTAATAAAAGTACGTGAGTAGTAACACACTATAAAACGTAGTCCCGGAAGGTTTAGGCAGAGGTGTACCTATAGTACACCCACATTTCGCCGAATTTAGAGTCCGATGTAAGGGGGGATTAGGATATAATTATGGATGCAATGTAGTTTTCTTATAATTCAGTTTTCATGAAGTTACTAGGACAACCTGTATAATATACTATTCGCACTGTGCCGACAAGGGAGTCTGAATTTGTGCCCGGTTGATTGCAATAGGCTCATTGCAATCAACCGGGCAGAAACCCAGGCTCCGGGTTGCTACTGAGAAATTCAAGATGGAAAAACCCAAATACACTTTGCCCGACTCGGGAATCAAACCCAGGATGTCATGTTCAGCAGCACGCCTAGCATGACCACAACAGAAACGGGTTTTGTCGACGGATGAATAGACAAAATGTCAGTTAAACAATCACAATCTGTCATTTTGTCTATTCTTCCGTCGACAAAACCAGTTTCTATGGTAGTCATGCTACGCGTGCAGTAGCGTTAGTAGTGTTTTAGTGACCATTGGACCAACGAGGCAGTAGACTAGTGAAATCACAGGAATTTCAGTTTAGTTAGCTACTCAAGTTATTTGTTGTAACTACCCAAAGATAAATTTAGCAAGAAATATCATCATCGTTCAACCATCGTCATTCCTTAGGTAGCAAACTATTTGCTTCTATAGTTTATCTTAGCGAACACTGACTTTACTTAAACGGCCTTCGGTACAAAATCGATTTGCTTGATAAATGTACGTGGGATTGATTCGATTAAGTATAAGTATCGAGAGCTTTAATAATCACTCGGTTGGAAGTATCGTTATATCACTACTTAATTAGCAGATGTGGCTTCGGTCGCATCTGGTAAGAACTGCACGTCAGTTTTTCGAAGTTTTATTTCTTTTAAATTAAAAGCCTAAAGTTAGTGACGTATTCATTAAAAGTTTTAATTAATACATTATTAATTTCAAGCTTGCCTTGACTTAATTGTAATGCATTTCAGTGTTAAGTCTATTACCATTCGTTTGATTATGACTTGATGATTGATTTGAGGGCATTATTAATTTCCAAGTCGTATTGCCCACCGAAGCTTTTGGATTAATATGGAAGTAATCTCATTGCTTTATTACATCAAGGTCTTCCTAATGAGCGAGTATCAAAGTTACCGAAGCTTCTACAGTAAAACATAATAGGTATAGACCGCGCAGCAACACTAATGAACTATGAAGTTCGTTCATAATCTACACAAGAAAATACAACATCAAAGATACTGTGCGCTTCTAGAAAAGCTTAGATCTTACCGATATTTGCACATTACAGTTTACTTTTTTGACTTAGAAAGAAGGAATTGTATATTCTGCACAAATACAACGCACATTATAAAGTACGTAAACATAAAATGAGATCAGTGGTGGCCCAGTGGTAACGGCCGCGACTAACGAGTTGTAGGTCTTAGGTTCGAATCCTGACAGCCGCTCTACTTTTTGTAAATTATTTCTTCAGCACTGCTCTCAAAATGGTAAAGGAAAAGTTCGTGGGGAAACCGGCATGTTCTAGAACCAAAAATTCGAAGACATGTGACATCTACCAACCCGCACTGGGCCCACTCCCTCCCACCGAGAGGAGGCCTGTGTTCCAGAAGTGGGAACATTATAGGCTGATTGATTATGCTAAATATAAAATATACTCACTAATTCAAAGAACCCTAATACGACGCATTTAAACAACAATAAAAAAAACTATTAAAAAGTTTCACAATATTGTAGAAGAAGATATTAAGATATTAAAGACTAACTTACTGAATGTTATTGAATAAAATTAACAAAATTGTCTGGACAGGAAAAAATATTTAGATAGTAGTCCATAATTCGGTAGCCCTGTTCACTCTTGTCTAATTTGAAGATAGTAATCGCGTTTGAGATACGAGTCGAGTGGCGCTGCGTGATTTACTAGTTTTGTCGTCTTAGTTAACGAGGGAAACTTTTTGCGCGCAGACTACACGAGAATAAATTTGCTAAATTGTACTGTCAACTGATCCGCCTGTTAGTACGCGCCTTTATAATGGTCTATATAACTTAGTAATGTAGGAAGTTGATCAAATTAACTACAGAAACTGGAAGACAGGCTAGATTTTAGGTATTGGAATGCGTTCTTGATTTGAGAGAAGTTTGGTACATATACTTAGAATACTTACAATACAAACAGAAAATTAAAAGGGTATTTAGACAAAGTACCAAAAAAAAATAATTACGTAACAAATGAACCTTAAACGATGATTTTAGGGAGATATTTCACTTGAAACTGTATTAGTACTGTACGAAGGAAATGAGGCAGGAACTGAAAATACCCCAAACACTCCACCAAATGACAATGGTGCCGATTCTGTTGTTCACAAACTAAACTAAATTTAAGTTCAGTGCATCTTTTTCTTTCTATTCTATTTCATTAAGAAAAGGACAGAAGATAAATTTTAGTTTAGTCCTGTCAAATTAATCAGCGCCTGACGTAAATTGACGTAATTTTAGTAGTCGTTGATGATAGATGTAACTTTACAAGTTTTTAATCACGTCTAAACTTTTATGGAGTAGTGACAGTTTGACAGGACTAAACTAAAAATGGTCTTCTGTCCTTTTCTTAATGAAATAGAAAGAAAAAGATGCACTGAACTTAAATTTAGTTTAGTTTGTGAACAACAGAATCGGCACCATTATCTGTTTAGCTACTATCGAGCCTTCACAGTTCAAAACTCTAAACAAGGATACTCACTCAAAGCTCTGCAAACATGCTTCCTAGAAATATAAAAACATTACAATTCCGTATTGGCAATAACGTCTAACTTGGCGCACGGTTCACGGAATCAGACACGTTTAATCGCTCGACTATCAAAAGCTTCTTCAGGTCACTAACTCCTAGTTCTGAATTGAAGACGTTCGAACTGAAATCGAGGGTAAAAGCGGCACTGGGTAGCTCAAGATGGCGAACTGGTTGACCTAATAGTGAATGGATGAACGAACGAAGGAGCGATGTGACGTTCAGACCGATGCTTTATCCATTCGTGAATGTCAACGTTTTAATCGAACTGGCTTTGGATGCAAGCTAGTTAATTAGCTTCATTTTGATTAATTTCAGCTTTTAAACTAATCTTGCAATTTGTTCTATGTAGTGTTTGTTTTAATTAGTTTGTTAGTATTATTTTATATAGGTGCTATGGTAACTAATACTAACCGTTACTAGGTACCTACATTGATTGTGGGCTGGTTAGAAACATATGGCCTTACGACAAAAACTTAGACAATTGTTCAACGTGTGTTTAATGTCAGTTTTATGTCAAAGTCCATACAGAAATGTCATGTTTTGTGCATGTCAACAACTGATAAACACGGTTTTGTGGTAATAAGGTTAAAGTTTTAAACAATGTCTGGCAGAGCTTACCTATTGGATTAAATGTTTTAGAAACATGCACACGCGGTTAGAATCAAATTGTGGAACAGAGTTTTAGTTGTTCAGTCAAAGTTAACAAAGAACCCGGTATATACCTACGCCAAACTCAGACAATAAACAAGTTCAGGCTAAAGCAAAATTACACCAACTTCTTTCCATAATATCGTGGCACACTATGTATAAATTTTAGTATAACTTCTTATGCTTGAAACAGACCATATATTTCACGAAAGAATACGGCCAAAGCAAACTTGTGTGAGTATAATCATTAATTCAAGTCCCCAACTGTGCTAAAGTTGGCACAAGTGAAGCTTGCCAATACAATTTGTAAGTCGTGTCAGGTGCTAAAAAGTCCGGAGCACCGGGGCGAAACGAACTAGACAGTAAATCTGGATAAATTCAATCTTAGTAAGTTCTCCTTGCAGTAAGCTCGGACTAACTTTTATGCTTGGATTTGTATTTACTTCGTAATTAATACTAAAGTACTGTAATTATGACTGTAACTCACTTACTAAATATTTGTTCATACAACTTGCTAAATGAGTTCCGAGACTACTCTGTATGAGCACGATAAATGTTAGCAGGTACGTTTCAGGAAAAAATGAAATTGTTTTGCTGTCTTTACTGATATCCGAAATAAAACATAAATTAGTTCTACTAAATCGAAATTGGTTTTGTAATTGAAATAAAGTTTTATTTACTTACGTTAAGAAATAATTTTACCGTTTCAGGTACAAGTGGATCTAACACAAACAGTGCATAAGTAGTTTGGTTTTTTGTGAATTAATGTACATTTACATGTTTCTAGAGTTAAATTCAGTTTCATATTTAGTAAAGTTTAACTGACGCCTGCTTTCATTCTGCGGTACAATACTATTGAGCCTACGAATACGAATAATACTTTTATTATTCGTAGTATTGAGCGCCTTGAGAATTGCTGCGAGCAATTTGGTAACATTAATAAAGCTACAGGCGTTCTTCATGTAAGTCCATTCATTTGGGTCGTTTTAAGGAAAAGTTTCAAGTTAATTTTACACAAAGGACCCATTTTTTTGTTGCGACTTTTTTATTTTTTGGGAATTCGTGATACCTATCTAGGTACTCATTTTTATTAAGTTTTTTTATAGGCTAACTTATATATACTCAAGGGTATTGTGACAAAACATTATAGAATTGAGAAAAATGTTAACTAATTCCTCACTTAATTAATTTGTCTTACTTACCTAATTAACTTGTCAAGTGGGAAAATTAAGAGCTTCATCAACAGTGCACAAATTGACCACTAGCTATTGCCTGCTGTTTCACTCGCTTCAGGTACCTACCTTAACGGATAAGTAACCTAATTGGTAATGTAAGACACTTGATCTATCTGTGTGCTTCATCTTCAATTAAAGTATGATAGTACCTTTTCAGAACAAACATTTTCAGAAACGTTCACATTAATTACATTATTTTGTAAGGAAGGAATTATTTAATATTATTATTTCTTTTATTTCATAAAGTTACATATAAGTTACATTTTTAAATATTAGAATATAAAAATATAAAAACATTTAAAAATATAAAAAATAGTAGCCCACCGGTATCGGGAACAGGGTCCAAGAATTATTTAATATATTATTAGCCTATAAATTCGTTGAGTAAATATTAAAGCTGATTTCCGAAAAAGGGAAGTACAGCTATTATTTCTGACGTCTAGCAACCGCTCTTCACTTTCATCCCAGCCTTGTACATCATAATACTTCGCTCCGGCATTTCCTCAACACGTTCCAAGTATTACAGCACCCTTTCCTGTTCCTTGCACGTTGACCTTGGGCGAGAAAAGTTCCTGCATTAAATTGGGCGGCTACCGGGTCTTAGAATGACTGGCAATTTGTTCAAAAAGGTAACCGTCTCTTGTCTCACAGCTTCGGAAGGATTCTGCGTTGTTTACCGGAATTCATACGTAGATAAATTCCACCAACACTAATTAATAGGGACACAAATGCGAATTGCTAGTAGGTATCACCGTAATTGGCAGTGTGATTGGTGATCTGCATTGGTTCCTAACTTATAAACACTATTTTTACGATATCTAAAGACGCACAATGGTCTACCTTAGTGACTAAGTGCCGCAACCAAACCCCTAACATAGAACATAGATAGACTCCTTCCTTGATAATGTAGGACTGGCTGGGGTACTTAATTAAAAATTATCACTTCCGTAGTACGTCCGACATTTTGGTTGTCTGATTGTTAAGACATAAGTACATGTGGCTATATCTTAACATATTATGTCGAGTAGACATGGAGGATTTCGATTGAAAAGGGTAAAGTAAACAATTTGAAGCTTACTCGGGTCTTGTCAATGTCCACTTTTTGTTTACGTAAATGTCACAAGATATTTTGTTACATAAACATTATTCTCGACATATCTATTTTATTATGTCAGTGCGCCTGATCTCTTTCCGGAAGTGTCGGATTGCCGTCCCATCCGGCTATGAGACTGAGGGAAGAGAGAGTGCACCCGTGTCTGCGAAGACACTTTGTGCACTATAAACTATCTCCCGCGCGGTAGGTCAAGATTCCAATATATACATTTTTTTTTTCGTTTGATATTTTACTGCTGATGTAGTTACCAACCCTACTGTCAATTCTCAAGTTAAGTACCTAGGCTAACTTTTAAGGCTGACATCACTGACCAGTTAGTTAGCTAAGCCTACTATGAAGATATAAAGCCTACCCTTGCCAACCACACGTTCAAATTAATTGGACTATGATGGCCTTTATCATTTTCATATGTAGGTACTTACATCATTCGCATTGGTACTAACAAAGAACTATAAAGCATATACTTGATCGATATCGACGCGGGTGGTTGAAATAAGAATCTCGGAAGGCTTTCATTTTTTTTCGCCAGCGTCACCAGGAACGTTAGCTAAAGCTTTTTTCGTCACTCATTTCTTTGAAAGTCTGATAGCTACCACAAAGGCAGAGATAAAATCGGCAGCCAGTTATCGGTTCGGAGGCGTGCGATCTTTTGTACCCTCGAAAAGGATTTGTGAAGCCATCGAACCGTATTGCACCTATAGACGGTGCTTTTAGGTAATTCGATCGGCTTATTGCTTATTTTAGAAGATTACTAGCTGTGTCCCGCGGTTTCACCCACGTAAGTCTCGATCCCGGGTCAAAAAATAGATTACGACCGATTAGACCTACCGAATATACATATAAAATAAAATAAAAATCGGTCAATCCGTTTCGGAGGAGTATGGCAACTAACACTGTAACACGTGAATTTTATATATTAGAATTTAGTTTGTCTCTGGTTTTCTTTACGTTGGAATATCTAGTGTCTCGCAGATGGCTTTAAGCTGGAAAATAGATTAAAGTTTGATTCTTGACAAAGAAAATCAATTGCTAACTAAGTATTCCAATCATCATTTATTAGTTTGCAAATATGGGGGAAAACAACAACACACACAAAACGACACAACACAACAACATCAATCAAATTAAATTTCACATCATGTCTAAAATAATTTTACTGCTGATATGGGTTGCCATAGAGAAGCTACAACGAACGATTTCTAAAGGATGGTGCCCACCACTGAATTACACAGGCGAAAGGAGATCGCATTATAACGCGTGCGTTATCTGGTGAATGTTACTGGCCATAATCCATCTGGTAACACTATTATAAGAGACGGCTTGACCCATGGGATAAGAGGGGTGAAACATTCATAGGCGGAAGCAACGTGGAACGAGATTACAATATTAAAATAACTGTATATTTGAAGAAATTGACTGAGGATTTGGTGAATCAAAACAATTATTGACGGAAACAAAGAGTAAAAGAGAACGAAGCCTTTGCGATGCGGTCATGATAATAAAAATTTCCATAAAATATAAGTGTAACGTTTGTCTTTCATGAAAGCGTTGTCTAACATTTAACTAAGCACATATACCTACTATTCGTTCATACGATAAACACAAGAAAAGTGCTTTTACTATTTTTCGAGCGGATTCCCAGTTGTTTTTGCTGCGAAAGAAAGGTAGAGAATTAGGAGCAAAGGGGTGTGGGACGGTTGTAAATCCCGAAGGGTCTACTTTAGTGAGCGTCTTTAGCCATACCGACTCGTTCTTACTCGCAGATGAATTTAGAGACCTCGGTTTTGCTCTCGCAGATCTCAGGGAAAATCCTGTTTAAAGCATCTTTGTTATTATTTTTAAAAGGATTTTGTTTAACCCGCTTTAAGGAATATAAAATAGAAGTCGTAATTGGCTCACAACAACTCGTAGGTCTTTTGAGGTACTAAATTATTTTGTGAAGCTAACCTAGTGCTGCTGTTACAAATATTTTAAAATGAATAAAATTTTGCATTGCTAATTTTGAAACCGAATTTATTATGTTTCAGTGATTTTTTATATCGCTCGTGGACTTGTTAGTATTTATATATTCAACCCACATTCACTTGTGTTCACTTGTCGAAGTGGGTCTTCGTTTTATTTATACACCTTTTTCAAGCTATGGCCGTCTTTGCTGGAGCAGTAACTCTTATACTGTTTTAGCGACAAACCTGCTGCCACAAGCCTTGAGAAGTGTCCAGCTTTTGTCATGGTTTATGATTCCATTGCTAAAGTTATAATTTGTCTCTCCCTCAATTGTTTCGATGTCTTGGTGTTTGAACAAATCCGGAGCGGATTAACATCGAAGTTTGCTAATAATAAACTAATTTATTGTCACGTTGTCTTTGTCTACTGAGGGAACTTGAAGAAAATTGTTTGCGTACGTAATTACCCTTGCGCATTGTTGGCTGATCTACGAAATGGAAACGGAAACCCGTTTACGAAATGAAACGACTGCTTCTACGACTTCCCCTGAATTTTGGAAGACTACCGGAGTCTGCTTGCGTCACAACTTTAACGAACAAGTTTGGGTATTATTGTGTTTTGTAGCAAACCCCGTGATATAATTAGAATATCATTGTCTTTGTCTTGTCGTGAATTGTGGTCGAAATTACCAGACACAGACGCCATGACTGATATTTGAACTTTCGTTTGAACAACGTTCCTAGTTTTTGCGGTTAATGTAGATGTAGATAAACTACGGATGGTAGTAAATATTTATTAGGTCATGTTAAATTATGTCAATCATGTTTGGTCATGTGGTCTTGTATTTGGATATATCAGAAAAGAAATCATCCGGAAAAGGACCGGAGTTACCGACATAGCATGCAGAGTAAGCAAACTGAAGTGGTAGTGCGCTGGTCATGTTTGTCGACGAACCGATGGCAGGTGGAGCAGACACTCCCCAGCTAGAGGGACCGATGACCTAAAGAAAGTGGCAGGGACAGACTGGATGCGGAAGGCGGAGGACAGGGTGTTGTAGCGCAGCTTGGGAGAGGACTATGTCCAGCAGGGGACTGCGATATGGTGAGTTGATTCATTGAGGTTATGTTAACGAAGTTTATATTACTTAAATGTATAACAAGAAAATGGCATCTTTTCAATATTATTCTATTTGTACAACGCGGGGCTATCCACTAAAATCTCATTTCGCTTAAAGCTATCCTGGCTGTCCTATAAAAGGCTTACTGCTGCTGCTGTAATGAAATTTTAAATTCCTCGGATACACAAGTAAACATGGAAAATATAAATGGAATGTAAAACTAATATGGAATAAGTGCCGGAGATAACAAGTTTCTCATTTCTTCTCCGACGTGCACTGTATGTTGTAACTTATACTCAACTTTTAATACATATTCCCTGAAGGTTTTGATCGCGTTATTTATTTTTAAAAGATTTAAATTGAATAAGATACTTAAAGTAACATTTTTTTTATGGGTCTCGTAATTATACTCTTGTCCTCCAAAACTTCAATCTTGAAAATAAACTATTTAATATTTCATTACAATGACATAATTTTGAAGACGCAGTACTTTATACAGACTATATAATAGTTCTGAAGAAAAAACGAATTAGTAATTGTATCTTACAACATTGCGTTCATTAGCAGGAAGAAAGGAAATGCCTAAATTAGGCAACATGTAGTCTAGTGACATGGATACATGATTATATTCAATATGTAGTCCACTAATCCACTGCCTGGGGAGTTCCGTAAGATCTATTTGAATATACATAGATTTTATAGAAATCTATTCATATAAGGTCAATTAGGGGTCACTGCAAAAATATACCTATTCTATTTTATTAACATTAACCTTAAAGTTTTCTTTAGCTTTTAGCTTCCTTTGATCTATTGGCTTGGAAAAATATTTATCATTTAAGTAGTTAGATCTTGACTTAAGTACCTACCTATCAATTTTTAAGTTTTAAGTTTTTTCAGTTTTTTAATCAAGATTCTCGTCCATGGTTTTCTTGTAAAGAAACAACAAAGACCACTATAGACTCAAAAGCTTAGTTGAAGAGCATTCGAAGGACAAACAGGAAAATTGTTGGAAAAATGGAATTGCTCTCCTTTCATGATCGGTACGATCCGTTTCGAGAGAACTGACCATTCGATCAAAGTGTAACATCGAGAACCGAAGAAAACCGTCTAATGGACGACGGGGTAATCGTTTGTTCAGTCCTAAAGGTACACCCGGTGTTATTCCGGTTTCGGCACCGGCTCGGACAGCTCAATGCGGTAGCTGAGCGGCTTCTGTTGCAGAATGTTTGTCTTTATAAATGTTGCATGATATTGTTTGCCTTTGTATCGGGTCCGCGGTCGTCGACCCTGATATCCGTTTAATATGATAATCCGCATGCAAACAAGCGGCGGATTGCCCGGCTAAATTATTTATGCACCCCGGCCTGCGGGTGATGGCTTCACTTGTTGGCGACGACTCGGATTTTATTGAACCCCCGAGCTTCGGACAGGTGAGACCGTCCGTGACAAACTTTTTTCACAAGTAATCCTGCCCATAAATAATTTACGAGTTCGCTGAACAAACGTTGGAGCTTGTGTGTAGAGTGCGGTGCGTACCATGCGTACTACGTACCACGCGTATGCACGCGGCCGCTGCGAATGTCCCATACGCTTGAATAAATGATAAGTGAAAAAATTTGATTGTGTAATTTATTTACTGTGTGGATCTTTTATGTTGTCGTGAAAGCTTCGCTAAAAATAGTATTATGAAGTTTCTCAATAAAGTATAATTTTGTGTAAAGCCAGCAGTAACTTAGTGGGTAATTCAGCTATAGATTGTTGAGGCAGCAAATTGCTAAATCCTGACAAAACATTTGAAAAGTAAGACAATCTTTTCGATCCACAGCTTCATCCGTACACACAGTAAGAACAAGAACTTCATTACGGTCAAATCAGAACACAGACGAGGTGAAACCATTTAGCCATTGAATCAAATCGTCGCTTTGTAATAAGCTGCCGTAAGAGACGCGTAGGCAGATGCTAGCCTCGGCTTAGACAGATGGTAATCAATTTCGTAGTAATTGAATCTGGTCAGGCGTGCATGCATCATCCGAGATCTAGGCGAGGCAGCGATAGTCTTAATGAAATAATAGTGGCTGTGATTCGATCAAACCTATGTACAGCCACTAATTCATTGTAATTCAGACGTGGATCATGTTCGTAATGAACTTATCGGCTCGTGAGTATCATACGTTAATTTGGATAAGTGATGAGTTGTGCTGCAATAATAATTGTTACATGAAAGTGAAGTACTTTCAAGTGTTGCATGAAATGTTGAGTGGATATCATACCTGCACGGATAATTTTCACTTTTGATACATTAATAATTGTCACAGTTTTTAACTGTATGTTTACTGCAGCTCTTGCAGTTGATTCTGCGCAGGATAAAGTACTGAAGATTTAGAATAATATGTATATAATATAAGTACTAATAAACAGTTTTTATTTTACACGGTCTTAGATCCTATATTGATGGAAGCAAGTTATAAGCAGAGATACTAACGCAACTGAAACTTCTGAAGGTTACATCGTCGCACTCGTCCGAAACCTAGCTAAATCGCTATGACAGCTAGATCTAAATTCGTTGTGATTGACAGTTTGTAATTATGTCCGCAAAGTAATGACACCATTAAATAATACCACTAATAGAAAGAAGATTACAAATAGGTTGGTTCCACAAAATAGATAACAAAAGCAATAAATCACGTACAACATTTCGCTTGGTGAAGGGCAGAAAGCAATAAGTCGTAATTAAGTGATCGCCTAATCTCTCTGCGGTCAACTTTGATAGCACTGTCGTCATTACATCAGTTCCTATTGTTACAGAATAATTCAGAAGGTCAATGCAATGACCAAAAACAGCGCACCTACACAGACGCGCACGGTGATCTCAATCTATCTAAAGTCCTCAACCGAATGCCAGTCGCAAGTATGGTTATAATTTCTAAATTTGAAAAGTCCTGAGAAAAAGCCGGGTTTTAGTAAAAAAAATCCGGACGTTTAACCGTTTAATATTTCTCCTTCCAGAAATCATTTAAATTGTTTTATTTTAAAAATTCCCTTTAATCGAACAAAGACCGGACCGGGAGTCAAAATGCCAGAAATGCGTAAGGCGATTTCAATCCGACCATAAAAAAACCGACCTTCTGTAATGTCTATGCTGTAGTTGTTCTGTTGTGGTCGATAGCGCTGTGCCACTGAATTTGAAATGATTTGCGTTCAATTGAGATCATTTTGGTAAAGTCTGGCGTGGTCTAGTTATTGGTTGTGTGTGTATTGCGACTTTGGGATTGATTTAACACAAAGACTTTGAATGAGTCTGTGTCACAAAGTCGTAATTAACCTGAATATACTTATTTAACAGTAGACTAAGTATTCAAATTAAAGGAGGCTTGGAATAACATTAAGGCTTACAAGACGCAGCAGGTAGTGAAGCGGATTTCACATCGCATTGGCTTGTATGTATTATACGACGCCCGACGGTCAAGCGGCACTCGCCACCTTTCCGCGGCGGCGGCGGCGGGGGCGCACCGCCACAAAATCCGCTTCGCTGTCTCCGTTTTTAATGTCAATACAACACTCTTGTATACTGTAACACAAAATACAGTCAGATTTGGAATCAAATGACTTTTCAAACGTTAAAAATCCATGCCGCATCCTTTTACTTCCAAATCATTGCATGAAATATTATAAAAAATAATTGTCTCATAAATCCTGTATTCATAATCCTGTTGTTTTATCAACTTCAACGGGTCGCGGTAATTGTCAAGTAAGCTTCGATTACCCTGAATTGATACCGCTTAATTAAAAAACCTTTGTTTTTAAAATTTCCTTTAAAAGTTCAGCTGGTGTTAGTAATTTCCCAGAGCTAAATTCTTCAATTCTGTCATTCTTTCTTATATCTATGGTACATACATACAGGTCATAAGTCCTTATTTTTAGGGTTCCGACGCTTTCATCTATTTTGTTTATACCTATCAGTTGTGTAGATACAGTACCTACTATCCGGCCAAAAATATCGCACATAAGTTTTAGAAAAAGTTTGGGCTCGTAAGGTATCTTTTTATATCTTTTTCACCCATATCGACCTATGTGACATTTTATTTATAGCTCGATATGTCATAATATTAACCCCGGGATACTGTAGTTCCATTTATACCTAAGTCCCATATTCATTATTATGAACAATTTCCGTGTTCGATCTCGAATGAATATTATTATTATTCATAAACAGAGCCCGTAATAGACCGGTTGACCGATTGACCGAATCTTAGCTAAAGAAAGTCAACTCATTTGTTTTTATAATCGCCGCTGAATAACGATATGGTTGCCTGGATACCGATGCACTGTTAATTAATTCAGGTATTAGTAATTTGATTAATTGGTAATAAGATATTAATTATGATGATTGTATCAATTATAGGTTCACTAAGTAATTACAGATAGTGATGAAGGCTGTAAACACAATACGTGTGGTGTACTTAGTCATCATCATCATGCTCTTGCTCTTATGCCATCGCTTGTTAGCTAGTACACACGGTTACACATCAAGCTATACATTTCCAGTATAAGCTGATCTCGCATTGTATAGGAATTCTGTACAATGAGATCAGCTTATACTTGTAGCCGTGTGTACCTACAACAACTTGACCCTTCTCATATTCATAAGATTAAGGTTTTCTTTTCAACAGCGGAAGAATCCATGTCTTATTTATAACAGACGAAAGTTATTTGTTTGGCGTAGCAAAAGTGTGGCACAACATAAGACTTTAGCTTAAGAAAGTTATGAAATAAACCAATGAATGAAAACTTCCTGCGTCTTTCATTTATCTTGCTAATGGCAGACTCCTTTCGGAATTCATTACCACCTGATACCTAATCGATTTCTCTTGAGAATTCTTAGTGGCGCAAAGGGTAAAATAAATAAAACACCAGTACATTAACGCTTTTACTTTATTCCACAGGATGGCATATTATGTTAATTTGTTTCAAAAACCTGTCACCACCATTTACGTGACGTGTCTAAAAGTAGGCAATTTAATTTGGCATATATTTGGAAGCCGAAAGCGAGTTTTCGTAAATCGTGTTATGAGTTTAGCCGTACGACCGCCGCGGACACTACCGACGTATGCTAATAAGGAGCCAACCAAATGAAACAAGAACAAGATTGTCGGGTTTATAAAAATAACAGGCGAATCCACTTTCATTTTTATACCAAGTTCCGGCGCCACGCCATTGTTGTTGGAGCACTACAAAGGGAACGCATTCTATTTTATTTCTCAAATGCGTTTTTGGAGAAAGCATTACATAAGAGTCAAGCCACAACTTCCCCGCTTGCCTTTATAAAAACGTCTGTTCTCA
Organism: Lithophane ornitopus; assembly: GCA_948473465.1. NCBI lineage: Eukaryota > Metazoa > Arthropoda > Insecta > Lepidoptera > Noctuidae > Lithophane > Lithophane ornitopus. Next base: position 8,861,416 of record OX419622.1, on the reverse strand, counting down.
TAAACTTTTAAGTGTTCTTTACGTAATATATACTTATTATAATAATACATTGTTAATCTCAATGTATTTTCACAGATCTCTCGTTATTATTCATCAACTAACAAAAACTCAAAGTAAATAAAATTTATTTGGTAGCTAATTTCAAAATTTTCGCTTTCTGTACTCTCTGTTGTTTATAAGTTATTTTAGTTGAGAGTTCAGTATGATTTTGTTGTTGATTACTGTCGGAATTAATTATCTGTTTTGCTTGAGTGTTTTATTTGTATTAATTTTCAGTAATAAATTGTTAGCTTTTGTGTATTCGAACGTTGATGATCGTTCGATGGTCCGGGAGAGAAAGAAAAACAGCTAAATATTTCAGGAGCGTTACAATGTGGTCTCCTGAAACATTTCGTGTCGGTTTGTAAAGTAATGATATAAAAACTCATCACATAACATAACATCATGCGTGTATTTCCCGAAGGGTTAGGCAGAGGTGTACCTTACTACATAAACTCATCGCTAAGTACCATTTACAGACAAACACTGAAAGATCCATTCAACAGATATAATTCTCCAAATCCCATCAGGCGTTCTAAGTTTAAAGTATCATAGGAATATAACATAATCAAACTCTGAATACCATTATACAGCTACCTCCGAGAGAAATCGTAAATTGATGTGAAATACTTGATGGAATCTCATGATCGTTAGGTATGATATAACTCTTTTGTATATAATATTTTATCACGCTTTGTTTTACAAGTGAGTAAGTAGATAGATCTGTTTGCAACAGAAATTGATACCAAAATGTATTCGATTCGAGATCGTACTCGCTCAATATCGATTTTAAGTTCATAACAGTGTTTTAGTTGTGTCAGGTTACTGGTGCATCAGGCGGCACAATAACGACCGAGATCCTTTTGTTGACGCTCTCAGCTGCGGCTTAGGGGATTGATATCAGAATTCAGAACATCAACCGTTGTAGGTAGGCTACGGTTACTTTATAGGAGTTTTCAGACGATCGACTTTTTGTACAATGTCTGCCAACTTTGTTGGAGGACTTGGAGGTCTGCAGGCTTTTTGCCTCTGCTAGAACTTAGTAATGATACCTTCCTATAGATCGACTTAGTTTAAGTATCTGGCTGTCAGTTCTCCTATAAATATCTGTGATTGGTAAAACAACAGCTTTTCGATGTTATGCATAAAACCACTTTAGGGTAGCATTTCAAATAGCTGGCAAAATTCAAAATTCGGCCACCAATTAATAGTTGGTAGGCACATTGATTAATCCGAAATCAACACGAGAATTTAGAACATGGCGGCCACAGAAAAAAATTATAAAGTGAGAGTTTGTGAAAAATTGACGAGGATTAAGTTACCGGTTTGTGGGCGCTTCTGCAGTCGTCCGCTTATGAGGATGGATTACGATGCGAACGTCCGCGGCTCCTGATAAATTACTTCATAATGCGCTTGCGTAGGTATACGTCCCATCGACGAACGTAAAATGAAAATTAATTTATCGGAAACCGTTGTTGCGAAATTATTTCTTCATTAACATTAAATTTAAATCATATTTAGCAGCACATTCATATATTATTTACAATGATTATGCAAAATATAACTTCCAAACACAAATAACGATAGTTAAAAAGTTACATCATCATCCGACATTACCCGATTGTTAGATCTAAGATCTTTATCGGCTCTGACGGATATTCAAAGCGACGACGACGCGAAGTGTTTGTGGATTAGTGTCTCCTCCAATTATAAGTGAGAGAAACTTCAAAGCCATGGGGCAAGACGCCCGCCGGGGCAATCAAGTTTGCTTTCCGTCAAATGACCTTCAGAGAAAGCGTAACATTTGACCGATCTATACTTTTAAAACGATAATTTAGATGAAACAAGTTAAAGGTAACAGATTTCTATTCGGTAATAAGATTGCGAACGATCAATATAATTGTGCGTAATCTTACAATTTATCATCTATATAGATATTGTCTCCGAGTAAATACAACGGTATCTACGACAATCATTTAAATGCCCTACATGCATCTTAGCTTCATGAGCATCAATTTACGAGTTTTCGTGTAGTACATAATTGAGTTATAAGTAATAAAACTTACTTAACTCATTACTTTAGAGTTGCGGATGTCCTGCGGTATACACTTCGCGGAAGCACAAAATATCATATTAATATGTAATCCTGTATCTGCTAAAGCTAACAAAAGCATAATTTCATTTAAGCCAGCAGACACTTTCAATAGTCATTCTTTGATAGTGAACACCTATCTGAATATTGATCCAAGATCGAATGTGCGAATATAAAAGCAAAGGAGCTGATATGACAAAACAAGACTCCATATTATGTACATATAATTATTTATACACATGTACAGTCACGGGCAATAATATGTATACATTTTCACATTTTCTAAAATATCTTAACTTCTACCATTCCAAAAATATGTGTACGACATTTTTTTATAAATTACCTAACCGTCAAACTGTGTCAAAACTGGGTATACATTTAAACAAAATCAGTAAAAAGTTGACACTTGCAATGTAATTTTTAAGTATCCATGACAATTTCAATAATATATATACAATTGTATACGTGTTATAGAAATTGTCATGGATACATTAAAATGAAATTGAAAGTGTACAATTACTTTTTCCCGATTTTTTGATTTTCAATTTTTTTTGCATTCAGCTTTTAAAGTAAAGATTACATGGATACCTACTTTTTGAAAATTAGAGAAAATTTATTTTTACCTGACTACCGCGAAGCAAAAAGGAGGGTTATGATTTTGACCGGTATGTATGTATGTATGTTCATCTGTTCCCTCATATCTTCTAAACGACTCATCACAATTTGACAAATGAGGTATCGTTGGAAGCGTTTTGATCGTGCGCTGGTTATAGGTTATGTGACGACTAAATTAAAACGGCGCCCTATTGAGGTCAAAGTCATGAACTAAAAAAAAATATTTTTTATTAGTTCATGTAGTATCAAACCATGTTGGGTATCAAATGAAAGGTCTTAATTAGCACAATTCAAAAATATATATAATACAAAAAAAAAAAATAGTAATAAAAACTAAAACCCAACTACGACAAAAAAGTCAATCAACTAGAAAGGTATAAATAAGACACCACAGACAGACAAATTAAAAATCCCATCACACATAATCTGTTCGATTTATGCCCCAACGCGTGTGACTCCGGGTTTTTAATTTGCAGAGAGCAGCGCGCGTCGAAGCTTGTCTTACCTACCTTGTTGAACCTGTACAGATTTTCAGTACAAAACTGCAATTTCATATTTAAACCCCTAATATGTTCTCGCTGCTGAGTTGAAAAGTTGTATGTGTTACACGAAAACCAAAGTTATTTGCATTCCGTGTCTTTGAATCCCTCGCTGTGCTCAGGATTCTAATGAACGAGATTACGACTTATTTCTGAGCTCAAGCTGCTTGAAACTGTTGCTTTGTAATTGTTTACATCATTTCGAAACTGTACTATATACATGTTTTTGACATTTCCTTGGGTATACGAATATTTTTACATTCTTAAGCGCCGTTTACGTAGCAAAGACAAAGGCCTGAATAGTGTTTGCGTAGTACAAAGATGTTTCTGATGATTTCTTGCCGAACCTAACTTTTGTGGACTGTACCTATTTACCTAAATTGTGTTAATATGCAGGTTAATTATAATAACTAAAAGTTAATATTATTTTTTGGTAATCTATTGTTAACGAAAATTTGATAAAAATGTGTAGTTAATTTTGACACAATTTAACGTTTAAATAATTATTAGGCACAGTTAGCATACTTATTTTTGCGATTTAATGTTGCTTACATGAATTTGAATTTTAAGGGCGTTTCTATATTATTGCTCGTGACTGCACCTTATAGTCTGTTCCAAAAGTATTTGATGAAAGTGTAAGCCCTGTTCAGGTTAAATTATTACGCAATCAATCACTAAAAGGATTACTAACACAATCATCTGAAGGTTTCAACTTTATATTTCGCCACTTTTTCCAAAAAATATTGTGTGATTAACATTATTAAATTGTAATTGAAAGATCGTCGATGAAAATTGTTATTTTTTTTTAAATACCTCAATTTTAAAATAAATAACATCTAGGAGAAGGAGGTTTAATTTTATTCATCAAATCAAAGTTCTCAATTTAAGTGCACTACAAATTGTGGATTCCCCACAGGTACGTTTTCTGATCCATTTGTTTAGATTTTCATCAGATTATTTTAGAACAGACCATTATATGACAAAAAAAAACTAATTATATATTAGTTTTTAATTACTCAAATAGAACGGAAATACTTACGTACCTACTTAACAGGTACTTAATCCAATACGCTACGACCTCATTTTGCGGCTCACACTCACGTAACGCTATTCATAATTCCTTTTTTTTATATTAATTACTGTTATGTACAGCAATGTAGGACAACCATCTTAATCCTCGTCTAATTAGTTTCATAATACAATCAGATAAATGCAAAACTAAACGGAAGACGTTTGTAAGGTGTCAACGATAAACGAAAGTTATGATTATTAGTGTACAATAATAGTAGGTAGGTATGTGATATAACAGTATCCGTGTATTTTGTTTACAGCTACATTTTTCTACGGATATGCTTGGGAAAACTTTTATTTACATGTCGAAAGTAATTAAATTTTTGGGATCGATAAGTCAAAGTTTGCATACAATAAGGTAAATAGGTAATAAACTTATGTTATTTTTCTATCCAGAAAGAAAATTATTTCAACATTACATATAAGTCTAAAGTCTTCATATATTTTGTTTCATGCTTGCTCTAATTTTATAGCCCTTTTGCAACAAGAAAGTTTATCTAAAACTACTTAGCAGTTTTTGCTATCATTGGGACATATAGACATAGGTATTGGGGGCTTTATATGTGTATGATCAAAGCGGTTGTAGTGGGAGGCGCCGGCGCCGCTGCGGCCTTGGAGAAAGTGTATGAGTGCGGTTTCACCTCGGATCTCGGGTCTGAGCTACCGGGCCCAGCTGATCTCCCTCCGATATTCACGTAACGGACGATATCTCCCTTCGAAGTTCAATGATTTGTTGTGTTTTGATGACGTTGAAGTAAATTATGAGGCTTCTACGATATGTTCCATGAGAAAATAAAAGTAAATTAAATTATTAAAATATAGTCCACTTTCCAATATAATTATTATGGGTAAAATTTATTCATACACAATGTGTGTAGGTACAATAATTGTTTTTGATAGGGAATTATTTTTACCTCCATAGAGTCCAAATCAGTGTGATTTGATACTGATTGCTTTCCGCGTGGACTGTATCTACCTACCTATTTTCCGTCTCATTGTGATGGGGGAAGCCATTAATTTGTAACATAATGAGGTTTACTGTAATTAGTATTGTTGTCGTCCGTATAATTGTGACGACCAAGTTTCTATTAGGATGGTATATTGTCAGAATTATGAAGTAACTCGACTTTTTCCAGCTGGGATAGATTAAAATTTCATAAAGTTTCCCCGCTGTCTAGGGCTTGTTCTTACATAAGAGCTTTGCTGCATATTATTAAGCTCGGTCGTGGTAAATCTCTATTCTTCTGGAGAGTTAGTACGAAGGGATTAAAGAAACCGACGTAGGCAGGGAATTATTTATGCAAATGTCCGGTTCTCAGCAACCGACGGATGTTTTCTTATGGAAAATTGAGTGCGTGTATTCAGTGGCTGCCAACTTTGTTGGGAGTTCTAAAAAGGAATGTATTGTTGTAAAACTAAGGATTTAGGTGAAAAGAATTTTGTAGCGATTTTCATCTTAAAAGACTATACAACAATAACAATGTAGGCAGGATAAAAGTTTTTGAAGAAATGTAAAAGTACAATGATAAGGGGACGGCTATATCAACATGTGTATTGTAAGTGGAGCGAACAGCAAGTTACGTAAGGGCAGGGGCAGCGGAGCGGACACAACTCTAAACATACATTTCACGGATTCAAAGATAATGTACACTTGTACGATCATACACACGTAATGTGTAAGAGTAATTAGCGAGCATAATTATGAACATGTTGTATTATATTATGTATGAGCAGCTAAGTAGGAAGTTCTTAAGAACTTCCTCAATTTGGATTACTATAGTCTCAAGTGTACATTTAATTGAAACTAATTTCTCAGAGTATTTTGAATCAAAGCCAATTAAGAAAGCACTAAAGAATTCATGTCTATTCATGCATGCATTTTTATGTAGTTTTTTATTTTATTATTGTGGTCATATCAGTTTTTAATATAGTAAAAACTCAAAGGGAAACATATATCTTAGGAGTAAAGAGTCAATCAAAATATTTGAATACTAAGATAATGATTGATGTATTTGTCAAAAATTGGCCAACAATGTCATGCTCCTGCGCATGTTCTGATTCAAGTTCAGGTAAACGAAAGAAAGAAAGATGTATCACAATTATCCTAACAAATGAAATGCCAGCCCTATTGTTGTGCGGCTTGTGCGTCAAATGCAAGCGTTTACCGTCCAAAACTATAGCTCTCTGAGTTATTGCGGTCAAGTAAAATGACAACATTGCTTCGTGTTCCGTAATTTCTGGCACATGGCATATAACTTTAAGAAGTTGTTCGTTGTTTTTTAGACTTTTTTCTTGATCTATAATTGTATGTTCTGAAAGCTTATCGGCCTATTCTTTGGGTCCTTTTTTGGATTTTTGGGTTAAGTTTGCCTCAAATTGCCTCAAATTCTTTCTAGCGAGGTGGCTCGTTTGTAAACCCAACCCAATCTTTGCATTTAGCTTAGTTTAAGACTTCACGTTCTGCGTACCTTCGAGGAATTTGGGATTTCTTAACTTTGTTGTTATTGACGTTGTCAGCATGGAATAAAGACAATGTTTTGTTAGCAGGTGTCGGCGGCGGCGGGTGGCGGGTGACGGCGCTGGCGCGGCAGCGGAGCGCGGTCACGAGATGAGCGTGGTCGGCGCGCCGCCGCCGCCTTCCGCCGCCGAGGCGCTGTCCGCGCTGCTGTGGCAGCCCTACGAGTGCCGCTCGCCGCCCCTCGCGCGCTCTCGCACCGACAGCGCGCTGCACCGCGCGGGGGGCGCCGACCAGTCGCCACACGGCGGTCGACATGCGCGCGCGTCATCCCGCGCCTACACCGATATGCGGCTGCCCGTGCCCGCGCCCGGCCTGCGCAAGTCGGACTCGGTCTCGGTGCGCGTCCCGGGCGAGCCGAGCCGACAGAACGTGTCCAGTGTGAACGTGAACGTGAACATAGTGGAGGTGCAGGATGCGCCCGTGAATGTGAACAGTGCGGTGCAGACGGAGAGGGAGCGGAGTGTGGCGAGTGCCGAGTGTCAGACGGAGGAGCCAGCGCGGCGGCGGCGCCTGCGGCGGGCGCGGGCGCCGCGGGTGCCGGAGCTGGAGAATGTGCCCCCGCCTCCGTACAGCACGTTGCCGCCGCCGCCGCTGCCGCACCCGGTACCGGTGCATCCGCCGGCGCCCATACTGGCCCCGCACCCGGCCGTGCATCCACCCGTGCATCCGCCTGCACATCGCTTCCCCTTCCAGCCAATTCCTCTCAGGTGAATACAACATGTATAGAAACAATAATGGTAAAAGATATTTCGGCTTCCGTGTTTGCACATCTGACCTACTTGAGGACCACCTAGGTGAATATTCAGAGCTAGACACAGCTTTTCTTTCACACGATCTCTCTTGCTTGACACAGAAAATAAAACAAATAACTATAACGACAAAGAATATTAATGGCTTGGATATCTAAAACTTATGGCTACCACCAAACTTATCCATAAGCATAAAACATTCGTAAAGATCTTCAAGTTGAAATATTCTATTCGCCTAGCAAATTGTCAGTTCGAATTAAAATATACAAAATGGCAATAAAGACGGCACGTAAATTCCTCTTTCCTGACACCTGAAGATGTCCTGCTGACTTCCTGCTCTCTTTTGACCGTCTTTAGCCAAATTAATAATGTTGATATTAAGCCCATCCCTACTCTTCATGCTAACCCTTTGCTTCGTGCGTTGAAGTCTTTTGTTAAGTTTCATTTTATTTATGTAACTGGGTTCATTATTAGAATACATTAGTGAATAATCAATCTCATAATATATGATGTGAATTAACGTGCAATAACAGTAAATGCCTATTACTGACCTGAAATTAAAGTCATTGTTATAAACTGCTGTTACGTAAAGATGCATACAAAAATTAATGGAGTTTCCATTTTTTGTAACCTAGACTTTATAGGATTAAGTCGCAAACAGAAAGTTTTAACGAAAAGTGGAGCGAATCAGCGTCGACGATGGCCTTCCAAATGAAAGCCGAGATTTATTTTCTATTCAACATGTTGCAAACGGTATATCTAAATAATAAACGACATGAATATTTCGGTAATTAATTCTTCAAATCTGCCCCATCTTTGAGGGCAATACACATAACCATAAATCTCAATGAATCAAGAGGCGGACAAGGATCTGAAATAATCATACTTTAGAATAGTACTTTTACAACGGTGTAAACAAATTCTAATTACGAAGACAAAATACAAGATATGCAGAAGATGCAACATGAGTAAGATAAATAACATACCGTTAAAAGAAATAATATTTGAGCTACTGACCTCTCTATTTTAGGATATATCAAGCCCTATAATTGACCATCCACTCCTTCCTCTGAAATGAATTATATAACAATCTGGATACAACTGAACATGATGATGTTACATGAAACTAAATTAGATCAACATATAGAACTTCCGAGCAAATCGGATAAACTGTTTTACATATACGATAAACTAATTAATAGAAAAGGTTTCAGTCGGATCAACCAGACTGGGGCGGGTTCCTAAAACAAAATTCAGGATACACTCTTTTTAGTATTGATTCGTATAAAATTAATATACATGCATCAGAAAGGTCAACAGGTAAAAGATTTTTGGAGCACACACACACAACATATTGAAACAACCCGGAAGTTCGATTACTGCCAAATATATAATGGGTTTAAGAAGTATGAAGCTTGCATATGTATGTCAAAAAAATCACCCATTATTAAGCAACTCCTTAATAGAATCCAGAAAGGCAGACGACTTGGCCTTCAGTGCACGTTGTTGATGTGCTCATCAATTAAAATGTGACCTAGATCAGAATCTTTCGACGTGTTGGTAAAATTTTATTAATTATCGTACTCATTTTTAACCCTCGACAGAAAAAGAGGGTGTTAGCATGATTCTTGGGATATAACACTCATGTACTACCTTGGAAATCCACTTAAGGAAGAAGTACTGTGAAACTAACGAGAAGGTAAAATAAATGTATCGTCTTTTACAAGAGTCTGTTTTTATAAGCAGTCAGTTTTTGATTCACTACGCTTCCTATACTATAGTCAAGAACTCCTGCTTGGTCAAATTGCTACCCCTTTATAAACTGCATGTTTGCGATAGTACCTTCTTCTTTACTCTCTACCAAATTTTACGAAACATATATTTTATTATGTGTAAATGTGCACATTGTATATGTATTCGTTACACATCAAGCGTGCGCAGTTGTTTTTTGTAATTGAAATTGTTTCGGTCATGCAACGCCAAACGTTCAGCCGCTCAGTAATGGACGCTAACTAGGGTGGCCTCGTTATGTAAGCGGATTGTTTACACATATCAGACAAGGTCGAGCTACAGTTTTAAGGATTCAGTGTTGGCACAATAATTGATTGTCAGGAACGTTTTATTTCTATATAATTCGACTGGCATTTCACCTCTAACACCACAATTTTGGTTAAAGGTTCCATTTCACTACAAATGACGTGACAATCTCTGAGAAGTCAGAAGTGATACCGAAGCAAACGGGTTGGGTTTGCTTGATCTATAATCGAAGAAAGCAGAGTTGCTTCTCGACGAGAAATCTTAGAAGCATTAGAGATTGGTTTAATGACTTACCGCGGTTAGAGAGATATTGAAATATTTATTAAAACGTGACTTAACACGTGGGCTCAAGGCTTTTGATAAAGCAACTGTCGTGATATTTGGAAACTGTATATTATAAACGACTCTTATTGAAATTAATGACGCAGTAAAAATATTAAAATAAGTGATAAAAAACAGCTTAGCTTTAAAGCATAGATACAAGGACATAACATCTAAAAGAAGTCAGTTTAAACAAAGAAATCCTCGAATATGATTATACAACCGAAGATAAAGATAAAAAACAAAATATTCTTAAGAAGTTTAAGGAAATTGAGCAAAGGAAGCAAAACAATAATAAGCAAGTTCAACTAAAAAAGTGGTAAGACCTGCTTATTGAGTTAGAAACACTAGTACTAGTAGTCATTGTGGCAACAGAAACAGGTTTGAGGCACATGGTGGAAAGTGGCGGCATCGAGGCTGCAGCTAACACAAGTCAGATCGTGTTCACAGTTCAATACAACCTAGTGAGGTTTTAGTGCACAGTGCACTCACCTTGATAGAGATACCTAGCTAGCCAATGTAACATAAAATATTTTGTTTTAACTACATTAATATGGTCCTATTAAATAATTTGAACTGGCGAACCCTTTTCTAGAACAATTTTATTATATTCGAGTCTTATTGAATTTAATAACTGATAATACATATAATCCAATTGGTAAATGTTTTGAAATCAAATAGTTGGATGATCCAATAAACGATGTAAATCATTTAATTTACGAAGGACGACAATTATACTTGTGTGGTTTCGTCGATAGTGCTATATTTTGTTTTACTAATCTAAGAAGCTATATTATCGGCATGATTGTAGTAAATAGTATTATTGAGAAATCTGCGATTATAACTATCCTCACATCATTACTTTCATAATAAATATTCCAATAGAGTCGTTACATCAGAAGATATTTTCGCTTAATATTTTTCATCGGTAACCAGAAACATTAATGAAACAACACTTAATAGAAACATCTATTACTTAAATGGCAACACAACAAGTAACATTAATAAAAGCACTAAAATGCTCGTTACAATCGATTAGAGAACGTTCACCGATAAACTAATACATCGATATTGATTGCTTCCAATCGAGATGTTGATTGCATACATTGCGCCCCAGTTGCGAGATAGCGATGTAAGTGGTACGAATAACCGCTTTATTGTATCGATGTATTGGGAATTTAAACATTTGTTCGACAACGATAAGGAGTTAAATACCTTTAAAAAAATTCTTACGGTTAATTTTCCTGAGAACTGTTTTAGAATCACCTTGCCATTAAACTTGGATTCGACGCACCATGTCTTCTTCGATAAATGCCTATCAACTGTCATCTCCGAAACTATTCACCCCTTTCTGGTACTATCATCTTTCACGAAAACCTCTATTGTATAATTGAATTTCAAATAACTTCTTCAAATAATGTTGAGTTTCTTAGTTTTCTATGATCATGTTTTATATAGGTTTTTCATAAAGTATTTCTAAATGCTTAACTAATATTAAAGTATCTTAAACAACTTTGACAGGCGTATTACAAACTTATTTATACGATATTATTGGAATTTCAAATGAATAAATAACTCAAGGTCAGACTCAGGACTCAGACGGTTATCTTTATATCTTACTGGCAACCCGCCCCGGTTTCGCACGGATAGCAGAGCATAATATATGCCTACATCTTTTTTCTGATGAGTGTAGTATAAAGGCTTTCCACAGACAGGCGCGACGGTGCGACGCGATCTTGGTAGACCATTATTTCCATGAAGTTTTCGTAGAAATTGTTCTACTAGAATCGCGTTGCGCTGATTTTCGTCCTACTTGGAGTACATATTTCAGCCAATTTACATAAAACCTTCCTCATGAATCACTGCGTCCATTGGTGAAAATCATGAAAATCCGTATGGCGGTTTTTAGTTTATCGTGTTCAGACAGACAGACAGACGCGGGCGGTAGACTTTGTTTTTATGTAGTGATTTAGATTCCTGGACTGTTATTGAAGTCTGTTTAGACTACAGATTCCCATGTGAATCGAAGTTTCATATTTGTAAACAATTGGATATAAATCGAGTGCTGTCGTGAAAGGAAATCCTATTTCGAGAGAACTATTTTATTGTCGGCGATATTAATGTGGGTTGTCAACAATCGAATATAAATGAGTTGTAATGTCTCAGATCGTGGTGTGTGTGTATGTGTGTGTGTCCCACATCGTAACAAGGTCCGTGTAGGTCGCTTGCGCGCACGCCGATGTGGGCCGATGCATCTCAGCACCACACTACTACGATATATTTATATCTCTACTTACGGTATTTATCATTGTTCCCTGTCAATCGGTTAATTATACGACCGGTTCTTTAAATATAAATGCAACGACTTCTGTTAACGACTCGTCTAACTGTACTTGGTAATTAGCTGTATCATTTACGTTTGTTTTTGTATCACTTGCCATGTAAACAAGTTTCATTCTTGGTTAAATCCCTTTTGAAATTGTATTTTCTGTACCTACAGCATGTTTTCAATTATTTTTTATTCCAATTACACTGTATAGATTAACCATCCATCAGAATGACGTCCACTGTTTTATGCAGTTTTTTTTTTTATTGAATACATAGGAAACGGTTCCCAGTCGTAGTCACCGTTGTCAACAGTTATCATCTGGTTATAATGAGCTATTGTAATAACAGAAAAAAAGAAAAAACTGACGACAAAGTGCATTACAATGACAAGAACACGATCAATAACATTACGGACGACCATTTCTTTATCGTCTGCAAGTTTAGGATTGTCTTCTAAATTATGTCAAGCTAGTAAACAAAAATAAACAAGGCAGTAAATAAAGCAATTAATTATAGCACTGTTTATTTAAGCTTGTATCAATTTATATTGTCTCTTAGTATAAGAGGAGTGATGCGTTATTTACTTACTCAGCTGCCACATAAATGAAAGTCAATGTCTTTATACATTACATTGCCAGGTTGTGGATTTTAGGTGTTAGCGTTCATATGGTTTTATTTTGAAGCTTGGGACGTACTTAATGCTTGTTTTCACATTTTATCGCCTTCAGTATTTCTTGTGTCGCAAGCGAAACCTGTGTTCAAGTAGTAAACAGTTCTGTCCTCCAAACGTGGTTTGTCGGTCAATATCGTTGGCCATTGCGAAACCACCGCGCGTACCTACGCTGTTGCGCGAATTGTGCCTCTTCGCCACATTCGTGAATAATGCGTGTTTTTTATTTTATTAACACATTAAAATTACCCAACACCATACAACTATGGTAGTTAAAAATTATGATAGTCAAGTTATATAATTTTCTATTAATCTGCTGTTCTATATTCAGCCATAAAATATTCCACGGTTACTTTGCCAAAACGGATTAATCATTTTGGATAAAGAATTCCCTCGCACTATTCCTAGCGAGTCGACACTCCACGTGGCTTCTATTCCAAGATTCCACACTTCCTTGAATGTTGAGCTTACAAATAAATACTTGCACCTCGAGCGATGTTGGCGCTCTGCCAACATCCTAATGGCTCGGGCCTCGCGCCAAAGCCGCCAGAAAATCATCGGTATTGGAAACTAAACTTGCGACTCGAAGTGGATTTACTTAATGTTCACGTCGCCCGTCTAACAATAACGTTTACAAGGTTAGCGCTCTTTTTGTTGTGAGAGTGTAAAGCCTTTCTGTTCGTTTTTCAAATCGTAATTCAATTTCTTTGATTGTATCACAATAGCCGGTGTGTTTGCGCTGGTGTGTTTGTGGCTCGAGTGAGCTCAAGATTGTTCGCTCGGCTCGTGACTGAGGCGAGCCGAACGGCCAATTACGAGTCGACTTCGGAAGATGCTCGGCCCAGAGGCAATCCAATTTCCGAGTGCATTGTCCGTCTGTCTACACAAATCTTATGCCATCCTTAATGTTTATTTGTAAGCCTCTGAAATATTGAAATAAGGACATCATTTCCTCCTAGTTCTCCACGCGGGAAGTTGAAATCGAAAATAACTACTATCATACAAGTTACACTATTGCCGAATTCTATTTCATATAACGATACAATTTAAGCATCCTATTAAGCTAAGCCTTCAGTTGGTTAGTCAGCTACTAAGTTTCGAGATGAACTATCAGAACAATAAAATTGTAATAATAGTTTACTTAACAAACGGACCTTGACTAAAATAGTAATTAAAACTAATATAATTGCTCAGTAAACTTATATTGAGGATGCGATTTGTTTTCCTACAAGATTATTAAAATGTATGAAGGACTTAACTTATAATATGCTATTTTATACGGTTTAGTAGTCACTTGGGCAGTTAGTGGAGCAATCTTGCGAAATCTTATATACGTGTGTATTGTATTGAACCAGGCATAGGTCATAACGCAATTCAGTTCTAGTTTCATTTATGAAATAGATTATAAAAGTGATAGTAAATATGTTTTGAATACGCTTGTTAATACTGATGAAACAATGGTTACTGATATTTCAGATAGGAGATAAAAGTGGAGATAGACAGTAAAATGATTGTATTAATTAATTGTAAGTTGAGACGATGTTTTAGAACTCAATTGAAGCAAATAGTGTGAAGGACACTTGTCCTTCACACTATTTGCTTCAATTGAGTTCTTCTTTAGTTCTTCTTTAGTTTAAATGGCTCTGTCGCTAACTACTTAGTTAGCGACAGAGCCATTTAAACTAAAGATAACACTAATAGCAGTAATACTGTATGATAGCATCAAATAAAAAAAAAAGTATCCACTTATATCATTGCAAATAATTTGATACAATAAAAGGTTTTAAAACTTAACATTAGTATTATCTTGGACAAAAGCAATGGTTGCATATACAATGTGGAGACGACAATACAACAATAAAAGAAAACACTGGCAATACTAATGCATAAGAGTATTTTGTAACTATCAAATAAATCCTAACATGGAAATTAAAAAAGTAATTTTTTCAAACAAACTAAATAGTAGTGATGGGCCGACTATGGAGTTTGCGAATCTTTGACTAGCTATCGTAACTAAACTATTGGATATATTTGATTTTTTTTTTGTATGTAGACCGAGGACGTCATTAGATATACGGAGTTTCATTTTTTGTTGTATTGTCGTCTCCACTTTGTATATGAACGATGTTGATAATAAAACAATAATTGAGACCCTACGTAATTTAGCCATCAACTCTTACTTAACAAAACTTAACCATAGTGAAATTACAAACATCGACCGGTCCTTGACTCAAATAGAATTACCTAACAATCGTTATTTCTGTTAGATAGATCATGAGCCTACAAATCAGAGCTGCAACATTCGAAGACTTTCTGCCGGTGCCGGTACTGGCGCAAGTCGACGAGGCTCGGTGAAAGTGCTCGATGTCGAATGTCTTACTATCCAAGGCGAGTAAGTTAACGCTTTGTCAACTGTAATTGAATTTACAGATGGAATTCGACGTCAAGCGAAGTGAATGTTCTCCGTACCTAACGCGATACCTACAACTGAATTTACTTCATTAAAATGTTCAATGAACTTGGTGTTCGCATTCTTGTGTTCAAGTGCTTGATAAACATGTTGTTTTCGTTCTATTACCTCCTTTTCTTTTAGGGTGACTTTAGGGTTTATGCCAGAAGGACGGGCGATATTCGTGGATGTTTGACACATTTTGATGTGCATTCATTTACTGATTTCGAAACAATTGTACCTACAGTCAGCAACAAAATAGTCAATTTTCACAAAAAACATTTTTTGATTCCAGTTGATCCTGTTTCTTTTATGGATCAAACAACTTTAATGGACCAAATGAGGTTTGAATACTAGATAAGTCAGAACATACATTTCGTAGGAAATGAGACTCCAACCTACTTTTTTATGACGGATTGACTGGCCGAAAATAAACAAAAAAAAAAAGGGCTTTGTCCATTATGTCCACGATGAGTCAATGTTTTTGTCCACGTAACATCTCGATTTTTCCATTCTTTAACTAACTTGTGAGTTGGAAGGATATATGATATACGGTTAGTTAGTTTACGATTTGTGTCATAGTAAAATAATTGCTTCAGAAACTCATTTGTGGCAGTGCACCAACTCTTGCAATGCCTATGTACATTGCAAGCAGAATATAGTCTGAATAGTGGAACAGTTTAAAGTGATGCTACGAACGACTTACTAAGATTCTAATAAAGCATACTGCTATGTACATTGTCTGTTCTGGAACATATCGTCACTGGGGACGAAGCTTTTTTTAATACTCGATTGCCACAACTTTGAAAAATAAAAACGTACGTAACGTTCGTATAAATTGCCTAAAATATTCGATCTTAAATATTCTTATTCGGCCGTTTAGCAGTTGTGATCAGTATGATTTTAATAATATAAACTTTAATTAATGAGCGACCTTACTAACATTGCCACCCGCATTTAGATCCGTTTGCATAATAGCAATGCAAGCGATCAAAGCTTGTTTATTATGCAGATAAAATCATGCATAAAACAGTCTATCAAGCAAATGAAAAGCCGACCTTGCTTGCTTATAACGTGATAAAGCATCGTAACGTCCTCTATGGCAGTTATTCCAGAAAGCTTTTACTATTAATGTGGTAGACACGTGAACACGTCCCATGCGTATCAAGTGTTTATTAGTTTTGCGCATTACGGCCATGTTGCTTTAGATCGGAATAGTTTGGAGCACGCACCGGTCTATCAACTCCTGACTAATTGTACTGTGTCGTTGTACCGATGCACGCGATCCTAACATTTACATGAAAATTGTCATAACACGGAACGTCCAACGCTAATGTTTTGTAATTTAATGATTCGTCGTAATAAACACTTCTTTGTTTTACTGTGCGTGGTTTTTTTTTAGTTTGGTTTTTCTAGGTTTTGCTTGGTCTTACTATTAATGCATTAAGTTTTTAGCATCTAAAGTTAAACAACTTGGCAGAGAGGTAATCACTAAGGAGGCTGATATCACGCGTACTGCATTCACTGTTAAAGTAACCAATTATATTCAAGTATTTAACACCAATTTCTTTGTCCCAAAACCATTAAATAGCTGACTCAGATTAACATTAGAAAAATAAAGCTGTTCTACTTTTGTGTAACATAATGATGAACAAAGCAATCGTATTGGTTGCGCAAGCGCTGCCGTTGGCTGAATAGAGATAGGTATAACACGTAACGTTTTTGGTGTTATTCAGTCTCACTTAAATAACGTTGCACAATATCACATTTGAACGCTTTCGTCGTTATCTAAGTGTGGCGACGAACAACCATGAGATCGTGACATACATTCTTAACTAACAAATGTTTTTGTGAACCGATTAGTAATATTTACTCATTTTGTAACAATCCAGTAACTACATACAAAGGTGTAACGAACGCTTTTTAAAACCGCTGAAACTGTAACGAGTTACTAAAACTGTTTCGACAATCAATAAATATTGGAGAATAACGGACAACTGGACTATAAGTCGGCTGATTGATATAAAATATTGTTCTATTCTACATAGTCTATAGTTAAACTGAATATTTCTAAATAAGTTCGAGGACGAGACCTGGCTAGTTATTTAAATGAAATGTCTATTGTTACATCACAGACCTCATTTGCGATCAATCGGTCAGTGGATAAGGCACTCGGAAGTATACTAGGTATGTCTGTCTGCAGGTGGCTACGTTTCGTGCATTCTAGTCAGTCACCATTAACCTTTTTATCTCTGTTGTAGTAATAGTAGACTAAAGTCCTAAGCCTTATTACGAACGCGCGACGTAAACGTAACGTAAATTCGACATAGATAACATAACATCACGCCTTGTTTCCCTGAAGAGTTTAGGCAGAGGTACCCCAAATTTTGCCAGTGTTTTAGTCCCATGTAATAGGGGGCGATCCCATTCCCATCAACTGGGCAGAAATCCTGACTTCGGGCTGCTACTGAGAAACACTTAATGGAACAACTCCATAACAATTTGCCGGACCGAATCGAACCCAGGACTTCATGTTCAGTACTTGTGACTACTAGACCGACGAGGCAGTTAGTAGACAGGTATTTCCAATTTTAAAAACGATCGATTTTACGTTACAAATTCGTCAGAATTTACTTTAATTCGCTCCACGCATTCGTAGTAGGTTCACAGAACATCAGCACATGACTATTAATGTAAATGTAATGTAAAAGCGACATACATTCTTGTGCCGTATGCGCAATATCTTTCACTGTCATTTGCTGCAGTCATTATATAAATTAACATTCGTTCACGATGACGATCAGTCGCCATCACACATTCTATGTACCTGGTTCTAATGATTGTGGCCTGTGACCTTTCGTTTTTTAATGAGGTTAGAAGGCATTTCTCTTAATTCATTACTCGTTGTTGTTATGTTCATGTGGTAACGCCTTTATAGCGGATGAGTCGGATCCGCTTTTAAAGAAAAAATAATTTTATAAGTTTCTTCCTATTAGTATTGAGTAGGTAAGATAATCGTAAGTAAGATAAGTAGGTAAGATAGTCAATTGTGAGGGAATTGAAAAGAAGGATAATTTTCTAACACATGTAGGGATTTTCTTTTTGCATTAATGGATAGGTAAACACCCGATTTTTTGTTTTTGATCTTAAGTAAGGATCAATAACGACAAATCGCTTATCTTCATATTATTTAGAAGAGATTTTTAAATACAAGGCATGTAATGTATAGGTAAGTACTAGTGCTGTGTGTGATTCATTAGAAAGTATGCTTGGTTTTAAAGTATTGATAATTTTCTTTCCTAATTTGGTAGTGGGTAATATACGAAGGTTGAGCATGAATCACTCGGTAAATATTGCCACATCTAGTGATAGTGACTTAGTTTAGTTATTTTAAGCTTCATATTTATGTAGTTTTGTGGACATAGAGGTACCTACAAATTGCTAATGTGTATGTTCAAAAAATAAAATATCGAGGTTTTAGGGGTTGGAGTTTTCAGGTTTCACCTATTTATGAATGTCTTTTCATACATAAATAAAATATTACAAAAGCAAAATAAAAATTAGGTCTGCAATTTCTCGTAGCAGTACTATTA
The DNA here is from genome assembly GCA_948473465.1 of Lithophane ornitopus. Classification (NCBI taxonomy): domain Eukaryota; kingdom Metazoa; phylum Arthropoda; class Insecta; order Lepidoptera; family Noctuidae; genus Lithophane; species Lithophane ornitopus. The sequence goes on along the minus strand of OX419622.1, from coordinate 8,842,395 downwards.
GACTGTTAATTATAACTTTTACATAATAATTGCAAATATCTAACTAATATTATAAACGCGAAAGTTTGGAAGTATGGATGGATGGATGTTTGTTACTCTTTCACGAAAAAACTACTGAATGGATTTGGATGTAATTTGGCAAACAGATAGTTTATAACCTGGATACACATAAGATACTTTTTATCCCGATATTCCCACGGGATCGAGACTTACTCGGGTGAAACCGTGGGGCGCAGCTAGTAAATGTATAAAACAATATTTTCTGTTACTTACCTTTTTGTTCGAAGCAAACCCATATGCTCCTAACTTGTAGCCATCCCAACCAACTATTATCCAATCATAAACTTCTATGACGTCAGTTTAAATTATATTTTGTAATAACTTTCTAGGTTCAATTTTAGTTTGAAAGACAACTTCTTTGATTAGTTCAGTCAAACAGTGCGACAATGACACGGATCCTGTCTGGCTGACATTTGGTAACGACCTCGGTGAGACTGACCCACACGCTTGCACTTTACATTCTAACTCAAATCTCCATAACTCTTATGCACCACATTATAAAGCCCAAATTCATATGACACGCGACTCGTGGTAGACCGCACCTTGTACCAAACACCACTTATCGTGTGCAATTTGTTTCTATGACGAAATCAGGTACCTGGTTTTCTTGATAGTAATGAACAGTAATGATGTATGTTATTACTATGATAGGAGGCGGTTTTCAAACAATTTGTGGTAAAAAAAAACTGATAGTGCCAACCAATCAATCTGCCTAGCTTTTTCCCAACTATATTGGGTTCGGCTTTCAGTCTGGAGCGACTGCCTATCTCCTCCACCTCCACAACCCAGTAGGTACTGGGTAATACGATACCCTTTGAAAATACTGATTGTCAGATTTTCGGGCTTATTACGACCCGCAACGACTGTCAAAGATCCATGAATGACAGCCGGGACCAACGGCTTAACGTGCTTGCCGAGCCACGGAGGAGTCTGGGTATGTGAAGATGGCCAGCCGTCCACGGACCAACTCCAGCAAGCGTAGCTTAACCTGATGGATCGACCAGTGCGGCTGTTTTTACTTTACTACTCCAGATGGAAAACCCAATAATACTTTGCCCGACCCGGGAATCGAACCCAGGACCAGCAGTAGCGTTTGCGACCACTAGACCAACGAGGCAGTCTTTAATTTCAAACATCTTATGCGAACCCGATATTTGGTATATAAACGCATTATGAAAATATAACATAAACATAATTTCAAACCCCTATTGGCTTTAGATATCTTAATTGATTTCTCATGTGAGTGACGTTTGTCTTAATGAGAATAAAGTTCTTTAAACCGATCTACCTACGTACCTACTAATAATATAGATTTACGGCTACAAAGTGGAATGAATAGGAAGGATCGGCATTTTAATATACGCTTGTGAATAGTAAAATTGTTTATTCTCATTTACCATTCAGCTATCCAAACTAACATTCATAATATTTGTAAACGTTCCGAAGAAAAACATGCGATTCATAAACCAAATAAACACTGACTTACAAAACAGTTCAAAGCTTGAATAAAATGAAAAGAATATCTAGGTAAACTCCGCTATGAGGCAATGCAAATAAATCGTAAACGGAAAAATAGCGGAGAGCCGAGAGCTTCATAAAGCGAGTCAGATCAAAAGACATTATTCAGTATCGAATCACATCGATTCGAGGAACGAAATGTTTTGAAAACGGAATAAAACATGGCGCAGAGTCCGGACTTCAAGTGTTGTGACTATCTTACCGTTATGATGTTGACGGAATATAAAACTTTTTGAAGTGAAAACTTCTTTAGGCGCAGTTTACGCTCTTTGTGAAAAGTGACCTAAACTGAACTGTCACGCTCGGTTCGGTGACGCAGAATCAGGTATACTCGGCGGTGAATCGCATATTTGTATGTTCTTTAAATTTTCCTGGCTTTACGATGATTGTTTAAATTTTATTGTTAAAACGACTACGTGTACGTGTATTCTTATTCGTGTTTTTATTGTTAAAACCAGTGTTCGACACAAATGTAATTTTGTTGAAGAATAAATAGATAAATAAATAAAAATATACTCACTCGGCTCCAGTCGTTTTCACTTCTGTCGAGTGGTCTTAAGCACACACTGACACACACTCTTTTTACATTTCAATGAACTTCTTCAGAAAGCTTTGTTGATTTAAGTATCATAAAGTTCCATTTTACATATCCTAGGAGGTCAATAAGGTCGTACGCCAATATCGGGCTAAAACCTTATCGCTTTTAAATATTAACAAAGAATTCATAAAGTAACAATCTTCAAAGTCTTCAAAGTCGTTTCTTCTTGTTTATACAAACTTTTTCAACTAAACTTTGATTCCCTAGTCAAATCATGAAATCACACTGCTACTTTATTTGCTTGCGTGAATTTTGCATTCTTTTACGAGAATAAGAATTCGAACGTCATAAACTTGTGTAGGTATAAAAGTCATTACACGATTCTTCAAATCAATTATCTTTGTCCTACCCACGTATTCTATTGTTCTGTGGAACGTGGAGTCTGTCATTCCGTCGTGGGAATGTGTGACTATGATTACGGGGCATTGACAGCCCGCCGGGACTCGGCCCGACCCCGGACTATCCCACCGTTGTTTTGAACCCTCCCAAATATGAAATGAGCTTTGCTGTGTGTGACAGTCATCGTTGCAATGCATTCGCAATTACTGCCTATTGTTAGCTTAATGGTAGTTTTAATTAAGCTGGTTGTGGACTTTGTATATGAACAACTCTATTGGATAACTGTTTTGTCTATTCGGAAATCAGTCAATCTATGAGAAACTTTCTCCATTGCTAATGTATAATTTCCAAAACATAGGTACCTATATTACAAAAGTTTCCCAGAGTACAGATAGTAGTCTAAAAACTGTTGTTAGAGCATTAATGATTTATATCAAGATTTAATTAAGTGTGTGCCACATTTATATTACTTCGAAGCGCAAGGAGGTTATTCTAATGGAAGAATAACCGTCGCGTGCTTAAAGTGTAGAAATAATGAAACTTCCAACAAGTTACATAAAAATTGTTCCCTCAATATCTATTAAGCTACGGAATAGATATTTTCTTATGAAATAGTATGAATAAATAGTCTACGAGACGAGTAGGTACTACAATGGTCTGCAAGGTGTCCTGAAAATACATAGCAACAGTTATATCTCCTAAATGTATACCTAGGTATCTCGGTTAATCAGTACCTACAGTATTGTCCAGTAGGCACAATATACAAAGTTTCCTGCTAATCAAGTTAATTAAAATAATACTGGTATTGTTATATATACAGTAAACACAATGTTTTCCTTATTATAATTATAATTCATGTTATGATTGTGTGCTAAACAGGAAAATTATTTCTCATAAAGTCCACTTTATCAGCTTTTAGTCACCTAATACCGAGTATTCAAGTATTAATTTAATTTGTGTGGTCCTATATATGCTGCGGCTTATTATTATTAATTTAGATACTAAAACCTAAAATGTAATAGGTAAAACTGTTTAAATTCCATTATGGCCTTACAATATTTTTTCTCAATATGTGTACCTAATGGTTTGTATCCTGCTGTGTAACGAATATAATGTTTCCCTATAGATACAATAATGTGTCGTGAGTCGATAAATTTATGGCCATATTAATTGTAGGGGTCCCACAGAATTATAGACGATGTCCTGGTTTTGGATTGTTTTCATTGTTTCCCATTTTAACAACAAGGGCAGATGATGAAGGGTATGTTTTCGATTACTGCGACTATTACAATGTAACAAACGAATAAAAAACTATTTAAAAAAGCTATCGCTTTTCTAATAATACTAAACATATAAAAAAAACTATCAAACCATACGTCATAATTATTTTTGCCCCATAGGTTCCATATAGTTATGACTACATATCACAGCAGACTAATGGAACTATATTGATAGACAATTATTTGCCAAATCACATTTCACTTGGCTACCAATTTGGTGATATAACACACCAACATTGGACTCACGTAACTTTTTAAATACATTGCGACCTGACCTAAAGAACAAAATTTAAATTTATTGCGATTCAATACGAACTACTTACGAATCCACGCGGCTAATGTCGCATCCTGGTTGGTATTTATCGATGCCGGCCGCGAGTCCACCCGAACGATTCGAATTCATTAACTTGAATCTCCAACTCGAATCTATTCAAGTTTAGAATTCAATTAAGAGGTCATTTTTTAATTCAAACTCTTTCTTATTTGTTTCGTGCCAGTGCTGGCTGGTGTTTTTGAACGGTTAATAAGGAAACGATTATGTTTTGTAGCGATAACAACTTGTGTTGTATTAGAACTAATAAGTCCGGTGGAAGTTATTTTCCCTACCCTGTTCTATAAGCAGATTGTAGAGGTCAATCAGATCAACCGTCGCTGTACCAGCCCTAAACACACTAACAAAACTTTCCTCTTTGTTATATTAGTCCAGTATTAATAACCCTGCGACAGGAAAAAGTAGGGACTCTAGGAAAAATACAACTTTCAGGAAAAAATATTATACCTACAATATTATTTACAGCGGTAATATACCATACGGTCCAATTTCGTCCAAAGGATTATCCATATAAATTCTCCAACATTTATCCGGAGTTTGGAGGAGAAAATTCTCAAATCTGTTTTACATGTAGCAGTTTGGTTATTGCTGGTGACACGAGTTCGGTCTTAATAAATAATGTCGCGTGCCCGCCCAGCGGTCGGGGTCGGGACGAACAACTATATTTTAGGTACATTGTATGCTCTTGGCTGTGTTCGTATCGTCCGTGAACGTCTATTTGAATAAAATAAAATTGGGAACGTTTCTGATGAAGTTATGTGTCGTGAATTCGTGATAAAGGAGACATGGAATTGATAAAGCAGAGAAACAAAGTAGTTGAAAGCTTATGCCATATTTCTTTCGATAAACTGATACGAAAGAAATTAAATCTGACATAAATATGAAACAAAGTCAATGCTCTATACAAAACTCAGAACAGTAATCAATTGATATGAAGATGAACCGACCGATAGTTCCGACCATTGTTTTTTCCCAATTAAGTAAGTACGCAGCTGGGACTACATAGCCTTTGATGGTAAAAGTAAAAAACTGGACTTCGATGATTTTAAAACTACTCTACTCAGTAAACGCAGGACGCAGGTGTTGAAACTAGTTTCGTCGTCATATTTGGTTTGTATCCCAAACATCCCCTATAGCCCTATATCATCCGAGTCTGTATCAATGGGCTCTAATGGCGTGGACACAGCCCTTTGTATCTCCCGCTCGGGTACCCCCTCTGACAATTTAGACTCAATGTTGGAATTAAGACCGGCGCGCCCTAAATTCACACCTCCGCAGAATTATCTCTATTCTTTTACTTGGCTGTTTTATCTTGTGATTAGGTCTTTTAGTTTTCTTTTATAATTTTCTGATTTATTCTCTTTTGAGGTGAGTTGAGTGAAAAAGTATTATCGTGAACAAAATCTTTGAAAGTTTATGCGCACGATATGATGCTTTTTAACCAAATTCTAAAAGGAGGAGGTTATTCTATTTTTATTTTAAAGCAGAGTGTAAGAATATGAAGGTAAGTCTTGCAATGAATAATTTATTATACTTAATTAAATATCAAGGTGTATGTTAATAGAAGGATCATAACCAATATTATTCACAGAAAGGAAGATATGACTTACAAAATAACAATCAAAGTGAGTGATTATTAATGGTCAACTTGTAATAATGAATTTGTTAACACTTTGCTGTAAGGTTGTATCGAATATCAACTCGTGAGATTCAGCGTTCTCAGAAATACGAAATAGCGACAAAACATTGAAATAAATTACCAAGTTCCAAATATTGCCAATAGAACTCGAAGGGCTTTGTTAACGCTTGAAAAGGAAGAAAGAAGTCTAATGTATCAAAAGAGGACAGCCTTCAGTCGCGTTTCATTTCTTCAAATAAGGTCCAATAGGGCACTGCTTTATTCCATGTCGGATGTGTTCAAATCTTGTTACGACCTGAATCCGAGGGTAATCCGGAACAGGAAATAAGTTATAGTTTATTTACCCATCGAACGTAGGTATACCTAATCCTTATACGAAACAAGATTTGTTTTGTTAGCAAAGGTAGATATGATTCGTGTATTATGAAACATGCCTTTATTTGTACAAAGGTTAAACGTAGAAGATACAAAAGAGAAATGATTGAATATGAAATTTAATTTGAGGTCACGCGCTCCTAAAATAAAAAATGGAAAGCTTTACGAAGCGTGTACAAACTTTTCTAATTGAATACATAAAATGAAGTCCGAAAATGTCAGTGTTGTAACACAAAACGGCCTCGCTGATAACGAAATAACTTTCGAACGTGATATTACAATGAAACGACTCGCACAAATAAAAATATAGGGCAATAGGTAGATTCAGTACAAAAATGAATAAATTATAGAAACTTTTACCAAAAATCAAGTAACCGGATCTTAAACAAAACGGAATTAGGTTTAAAAGTGGATACCGTAGAATTCGGTAAACATCGCAGTCACGTGGTCCGCGCGTCGACCGACCGGTAGAAAGTAGCTTACCTCCTGTGCCACTCTTCATTCAACCACATTGAACAGGTTACAACTCGTTAAACGCACACCAACGCAAATCTTGCAGCGTCTAAAGCGAACTACACGAGCGCTTTCACTCACACAGCTGCGCTTTGTATATGTATTCAGTTGCGGGAGCGCAGGTCAACTTGGCATATCTTTTTTTCGGAACTGGTTTCTGGAGCGATAAAAGGATGACTCAGGTGTATCAGGTAAAGATTACTTACATTGAATTGGTTGTCCACATAACAGCGTTGTATAACATAATTCTCAGCATCACCCCAATTTGAAAGGCTAGTGTGTCGAAAATTATAAACCGGTACTTATAACATTTGACGCAAAAAGTGTCTAGGTAATTTTGGGCTACAATGAACAAAATGGAACAAATTTTGGATTTTATGCAAATGATAAAGTTAATTTGTTGCTCTTTTCTACGTCTATAGGGACCAATCGGGTTGGTATTTGAAAATAAATGTGTTTGTTTAATCAAGGCAGCAGCGTTTAAATGTCACATTGTATATTGAAATGGGTATATCAGCATTGAGTATTTTGGATAATGTTCTTGATTTAGATATGCTGACATTTGTCTCTTTTCTAATTTATCTTCGAAGTAATAATATTCTGTCTACACAGTGACATTGTGAGCTAGCAGTGATTTATTGTGTGAGCGCACGTGTGGTTGGAAGAAACATTCATGTGACAAGGGATGCCTTTACCTGCTATACTCTATAGAAATGGCCCCCGCCCGAGAATGTATTGATAACCTTTATTCAACAGTTCTCTATTCATGTTACGTTGGACCTTCCTATGCTTGGTTAGTTGGTTTAGAAAACGTGGCTCAAATTACGCCATTTGTAAAAATCGTTCAAGCGGAGTTAGATGATTTATATGGTAGTTCGAAGGTAATAGTAAATTGAAAAGGTATCGATCAGATATAAACTGCTGTTCAATAAGCCATATTGAATCTCTAATCTAAAGTTCAAATTGTTTATTGAATTCAATTTGTTTATTAAAATGTTGCCGTTAAACAAATGAAACAAAGACGCTTAATTAGTAATAGGTAATCTGAATCGACTACATAAAATATGATTTTGAAATTCGATTGAACTTTGATTGGAGATAAAGCACCCTCGAACTCGGTTAAACTGCTTAAATCTCTGATTACGGGAAAGTTTACGGGTAATGTCAATAGCATTTGGCTTAACAAAACACTTCGGGAAACAGATTTGTATCAGTTTTGGCGATTTGCGTTGTGTCATCCCCATCCGGCGGGTGTTTATCTTACAATAGCTCTCTACCTGCTGTGGCCGATTTATTGTAACAATGCGTAACTACTCTCCGACTCATAATGGACGCTTTCGGTCCCCCCCTGGTTTATTGTGAGCCTCGCTTCTCACTTGACAAGCTTCATAGATCTTTCAAGGTTATCTTGTACAAAGCAGAATTCACTATTTTGGGTATCTGCTACGCTCATTTGTTGTAAAGTATCTATTGTCTGCTATATTGTAATTTGCTCACCGACTCGAATTTCTTGTGATCTTTTTTGGATTATCTTGGACAAGAAAGATTGTTGAGAGGTTAGACGAAATCCTTGACCCTGATTTTTAGTTTTATCAAGAAACCTGTTCCTCCAGGACGCCTTTCTTTCTGGTTGCAACATGTCGATACGTGAATGTTCCATCTCACTCGCGCACTCACTAAACTTGGTCCTGAAACGAGACGAAATACCGTGAGCCTACGCACGCGAGTATCGTGGGAAACCAATGGAAACAAGGTGTCTGTCCTTCCTTTCATTTTATAGCTTATATGATTGGCCTTTGTTTCCAACCTGATGCGTATTTATTCTTATTTTGGAAGGATTATAACGCAAAATCAAAAGAACGTCTCATTTTCTTCTATTTCTTTTAATAAAAAGCTTTTAACATCGTGATGTAACGTGAATCACGTTATGTAAATCGTTTTTCTCAGCGATTTCGTAACAGCACTGTCGGCGAATAACTAGGAACAAGTCTGTGGAACGATCACGCCTCGGTAGCCATGGATACCATTCAACACCAAATGATGAATACCTATGGCCTTTGCTCGGTTAGAAAGAAAAGAAAGAAAGAAAAATATTTTATTTGGGACACGCACAGGAAAAACAAGCAGTAACATAAAGTAAGAACTAAAATTAAAAATAATAATAATAAAAGAACAATCAAAACTAACAAACTAGGTACTTAGACGACCTGTGCGAGGCCATTGCCGGTTATTCATCTTCTTTGATGTTTTAGAAAAAAAAAATGTTCAGCTTTAGCGTTCGTTACCTCGGGAATTTTGTCAAGTTTAGTCATACAAACGAGAGTGTTTTTTCATGATAGAAAAATGAATCTCTTTTATTTTGAAAATAATTTTAATTTTTATCTGAATTGTTCGTTAAACGCGAAGGAGTCATTAATGAAAACATTAAATAATGCAAATAATCAAAGACTGTCAGTGTCAATAGATTTCTTCACAAAGAAGAAACTGACTCAGCAAAAAAAAAACTACTGCAGCATACCTATAATCTAATCTCGTAGTAAATAGTTGCCACGCTCACGTAAACAATAGAATCAGAGCGTGCATACATTAAGAAGTAGTGGTTACTATAAGATGCTAAGTGAATGCGCTGGCGCAGACTGCAGCGAGTCTTCTAAACCGGTACCGGTGTATGGTGAGGTCGATGCTCGCCCACCAGATGTCGCTCTGTTCGTTTGGACCACACCGGCGCTCACACACGTTGGGCAGTGGTCCATACAACTAAAGGTTCAACTCACAATACCGTGCTAATAGAGGCTTCCCATAAGTTGAAAGTTACGAAATTATTCCTTTTCTTGAAAGATAAAGATCATGTTTGTGATTTTTTTAAAGGGTGGTTAACCTATTTCAGTGGCTCTCTTTTTCCATCTCAAACGGTAACTTATTTCATTCCGCCTTGCTGTAATTTACTAGCTGAGCAAAATACAACACTAAAGGTACAATAGTGTGTTATTGCCTCTATGTCAATTGCAATTGAAGAAATGGTTTAAAATCTTGTTTATCTTCTAGCAAGATTAAAGCTTGCCTGCCTCATCGATCCGTCAACTGGCACCCAGTAAAAGTTGGCGACCACCAAACTGTCCTGTGCCCGCATCCGCACTGTCAATGAACCCCTTGTGCTCTATAAGCTTTTATTTCTCTCTTACTGCAGTAACCCAGTTTGCTTTATTAAGACATTAACTTCGTCTTGCGAAACACTTTCAACTCGTATTTCACAAATCTCTTCAGCTAGCGTGATGGCAAACCTGTGTCCATATTCCAAATAGACTCTATTCTTTCTATTGTTATGCGGCTTTTCAAAGTTTTCTATCGCGTTTAGATACAGCGTAAATAGCGGCAAAGTGTATCGCGAATTCACGACACGACAGAGCTTCGATTTGCTAGAAACCCGTGGGAAAGTTAGATAGAATGTCATGTCAAGAAGCGGCGCAACGAACAGCGAGAGCCTTCAATCACGTCGCGAGCAAATAAAAATCGATAAAACATAAACAGAACCGAAATTTTCATAATCTGTCTACTCGTTATGAGTTCGTGAAACTCTACTGCAGTTTTTTTCCTACTCGAGTTACTTCAAACTGGTCCCTAAAACGGGAGAAGGTCGGCTGGAAGGTGAACGTGATTTGAATAATTCTGGAAAGCTCAGCTTAATTAATTATTTTTCTTGTTTCTGCAAATGGCACATTTTGTGATTTACAACAGATGCGGTTAATTCTAAACAAAATGAAGGATAAAAGACAGCTGCAGTATTTTTTCTCAGTTTGTAATTCCATGACTTACTTTTGTAAATCCATACAGATAGGTGAATCCAGCCTGGTACAGATTTACTTGTAAAATATCATGTTTAAACGTGTAAACAGTAAACAATTTTAAAATGTTTGCAGAATACGAGCGGGATTTGTTTGTTATTTCAACAGTGGCATATATTTCAGATATTTTTCAATACTATGTGCAACATTTTGATTATGAAATATCGAGCATACTCAATGTATTACAACGTGTGGTTTATTTGTTTCAGGTATGTCGTGCAAAATGTTTAGCAATTTAATTGGCGAGAAGACTACAAAATACAAATAATTGGTTAGTATGGCATTTTGATAATTAATCAATAAGTAATATTGGTTTGTTGGAAAACGTTCATTTGGTGTTAATTTCAAAAGGAAAATCGGTAAGCTGTTAACAATGGTTGTTGTCGTTAGCATGAATTTTCTCTGCGAGTATGGCGAAGGCCGCTAAAAGGTCGTAATGTGGCGCACTGACTTATTTTACAGCACAAAGGCCTTCGACTTTGCTTTCGGAGAGCTTTTAAAAATCGAACGGTCAGACGTTTATTCACTCTCTAATAAATTTACTAGAGGCAATTTTATGTTGAAATTGAAAATACTATTATGACGAACTTATGAACGTTTTTACGAAGTAGACGCTATTTGTAGAACACTTTGATCAAAGAATTTCTTTATTGGTATACTAATAAAATTGAGTAGAATATTAGAAATGCTTTTAATATTCTGAATTTATTTTCAACAAAAGAAAAAAATGCAAACTTATTTTTATTTTAGTCTCTGAGAAGTATACGATGTCGCAGAAATAACAAAAATCTATTCACTAAAATGTTAGTGACACTCGAAAACCTGCATAGTTACAGAAAAAAAAGTAAAACATACCGAAGAACTTTTTTCGTAAAACAACAGACTTGAGTTGAAAAGTTGAAAAAATTCGACCTTTGTTCTTCGGAACAGTATTCCTCTTCCCGGATTTTATTTCGCTAGTTACTTTTTTGTTACCGAAAATACGTAGCGTGCAGTTTCGACTGTCCTACCGTTATAAAAATACCGAGATATTTTATACGTATCTCATATTTTTTCAACGAGTGAATTTTGACGAGTAGGCACTTTGTATAAACTACGCTGACTCACTAACAAATCCTTCAGAAAGGTCAAGTGCGTAGCACTTACACCCGGTGCGCTTGTATCAAAAGATAAACATAATAATAATATGACAATACTGCCGTGTGAGGGTCGTCGTAGGTCGTAGCACATGTGCTACGCCGTAGCTCTGGTCAACCCCGATGCTACGAAATACCGTGTTACGTAACTTTTTATAACTATTCATATAATAATTACAGTAATATATTAAATGGAGTACGCAATATATTATTTATAAATTAAAACATTAATTGTCAGAATTTTAAATGTTAATTCTCTCAGACACAATTAATTTAATTTCAATACACTATTTACCAAAATAATTGATATATAAATACAAACTAACATTAATTATTGAGAGTATTAAAGTTTTGCTATACATTTCTATTACATTCAATAATCTGGAGTCCGAACTTTACCCATTTATTAAGTTAGTTATTTATTAAGGTCAAGTTGAAGATAATAACAGTTATAGTTGTGAATTCGGTTTGACTAACGGAAACTAATCCTGACTAATATTATAAATGCGAAAGTGAGTTTGTTTGTTATGCTAAAAACAGCTGAACGGATTTGGAAAAATAAGAAATTTGGCACAAGGCTAGACAAGGAATAGGACATAGGAGACTTTTATCCCGATATTCTCACGGGATCGAGATTTACGCGGGTGAAACCGCGGGGTGCAGCTAGTATAGCTATATAACATAATATCACGCTCAATCAATCTGCCTAGCCTTTACCCAACTATGTTGGGGTCGGCTTCCAGTCTAACCGGATGCAGCTGAATACCAGTATTTTACATGGAGCGACTGCCTATCTGTCCTCCAAAACCCAGTAACTGGGTAATACTGGTTGTCAGACTTTCGGGTTTCTGACGACTCGTAACGACTGTCAAAGATCCACAAATGACAGCCGGGACCAACGGCTTAACGTGCTTTCCGAGGCACGGAGGAGTCTCGATATGTGAAAATGGTCACCCATCCACGGACCAACCCCGGCAAGCGTAGCTTAACCTGAGGGATCGACCCGAGTGGCTGTTATTACTTAGCCACGAACTTCTCCACACATAATCTCCTCAGAACATAATATCATGCTAGAATGGCAAATAGAGTCAGCACATGTAAACTATATTAGATAAAGCCGTTATAGGGACCAGTATCAAAGCTTCGATATAGCAAATAAACTCGTAAACGGATACGGCTGTAAATTGCCTCTTCAATAGACCACTACACAAACAATCTTGGCATTGGAATTGGTGATCACAGTGATATTACTATCTTGATATGTTATGGTCCTTTTCCTGTAAGCTTCGATTGGTATCCTCTGTTCGAGAAAGGCCGACCGTTGTCAGTCTCGTTTCGACTTAACCCACAATATTGTGGTGGTTCTCAGCTTTAGAGCCTCCGGGATCTCGTGGAACAAGTATTTACCACTTTTGTGTAATAACTTCGCCACATGATCGATACCTCTTACAAATTTGGGTCAAAGACACAACAAATTTGCCCATAATGAAATAAAAACCCAGGCAACGAATCTTAACAAAAGTAATGAAAAATACAGTAAGTACCATGCTCTTACATACAAGGAAACGAACAAACAAACAGTTTTTTACGACATTTTTTCAATATTACCATACTTGCATATTGAACAGTCGTTTATTCGCTAGGATTTGCTTAAACTCTTGCGCCATACAATTAGAGGAGTTTTGTTCGTAGATCATTGGGTTAAGCAACGTTGGTTGCGACTGTACTTTGCCATTTGACCTCTGCTGTCTCAAAAAGCACGAACCCGTCAGTCACTAAATGATGAACGAGAGTAATTGAAGAAGTTAATAGGAAGATCTTATCTCTTATGTAGAACACGACCAAATAAGTGATCATAAAAGGCAGATATTTATCTTAGTAGAATCATATAAAACTGTGAAGATGTAGTATCTAATTTATACTGAATGAAACAAAGGGAATTTCCAGTGCATTCTTACGTAAGACAAAACTGTTGGCAATGGCAGTGATCACAACAATAAGAAAGCATAAAGCGGTTGCGATGAGATGCGCCTGACAAGAGAAGTCACGTACATCTCGGTACATCTCGGTATATCTCGGCATATCTCGGCATATCTCGGCATATCTCGGTATATATCCCACTTCCCAGCAGATGAATAATAAATGACAAAACATACTCGCGTCTCGCAAGTCTCCTTCGAATGTGTCCCGTCAGCGACTGCGTTGTGCTGACTGTTAACGTGACGTCACAGCGCAAATCGCTCGGAAATGCAAGCTCTTGTGAACGCCTGCAATATTACTATCGACGTACTTTTGTGTCACTGGAACAGTGGGAACATCTGTGATTTTATCGTCTCTTACTTATAGTGCCTGAACAGTATTACTTGTCTATCCTGTGTCTTTTTGGTAATTGTTTTCCTCGAAAAACGTACTCTGCAGTTTGGTTTCGTGGTTGCTACCGATAGTAAAGATTGCAAACCAAAACGCTATATAATTTGTCAATTTTCAAGCCGTTAAGGTTTTTTAACTCTATTATCAACGATCAGTTTCTAAGGAGGCACAAAAAGCTCGCAACATATGCGTCATTAAAGTAATCCGGACCCACGTTAAGGATTTGAAATGGGTGCCCTGCGGGAGGCGGGCCCAATTACTAGTCCGTGTACCTGCGCTCTTACAATGTGCTGCCTTCAAATGTGAGAGTATTTGTATATTATGACGATAAACATGAATATTGACTAGACAAGATGATATGGGAGTGCGTGCTAGGTCGTAAAAGGGGCAATTATCTCTAAGGTACCTAATAAATATAAAGGCCTCATAACAACGTGGGGTGGAAAGGCATTAGTCTGTGTACCCACATCTACCTTCATCCTCAAGGATTTGTCGCCAAACAAGAGAATGAACAATTAGCATTGCTCAGCTTTGTCTACCGCTGTAGTCTAAACATCTACGTAAGGACTAATCCCGAACCCACGTTATTAAAGGCACGCCTGCTCCCCAGTTGTGTTCAATGTACGTGTACTCGTTAGTACTGTTTAATACTACAATTTGAGCGTCCCAGTTTCGTGTAAAATGCTAAATATTCTTATCTATCCCAGAAGCGTCTTATAAATAACATCGACAAAGACGTTGAATATTTGACGCGCCAACGTAAGCGTTGAAGGCTGGAGCACGGAACGTTTGCGAGGCGTCAGTAAATCCCGAGGGATCCAATTTACCCCGTCGACTTGTAAACGCTACGCCTACCGCGCTAAGCCTGCACGCCACACGTTTTATACCCCTGAAATTTCACTCAACTTTGTGTTCGATAAAGAAAAAGTTACAAGAAAAAGATTTAACACGAAACAGTAAGCATTTCTCCTCATCACAGCATTATGTAGATCGGATTTCAAGTTTTATTTTGTTTGAAGCTCAATACGTTATTTTCTCGTACATATTGTGGTATTTGCTCTGTAGTTGTTTGTACATTTGTGTTCCATTCTTTGAATAGTTGAATTCATGTAAACATGGATACATGGTTTCAGTTTCGTCAGCTGTTTAAATAACATCGGAAGTGACCTTCATTGTAGGTGCTGCATCAAATTACCCGCTATGTTGATGATTGAAATCTAAGCGAACACGTTGTTGAGTAACCGACAATTTTTTTGTTTGATCATTCCACAGATATTTAATACTAGCTGTGCCCCGAGGTTTCACCCGCGTAGGTCTCGATCCCGTGGAAATATAGGGTTTTTTTTTTTATCCCTATATTTCCACACACATAGACATAGGATTCGTCCTATGTCCTATTCCAGATCATGGTCTACCCGTGTGCCCATCCTCTCCTCTCTAGAATAGGGAACGTCGCGGCGGCGCGACGCCGGCGTCGAACGGTTCGCGTATTGCATTGTTATACTCGTCATAACTTCAAAATTAATTGTCCGATTCGAATGAATTAAAAAGTATTTTAATGCTACATAAATACCCTTGATGTTAAAACTATTCATTTGAATAAGAATTAATATTATGTTGATAAAACTCCTTCACAAATAATGCATTAATTTCGAACAAATTTGATTACCATAAAAAAGGTTATAGTGAGTCAATCTTAAAAGATAGACATATGTTGTCGCGGATTTTTTTAGAACTTTTAAAGAGGAACAATTCCATCATACATGATATTTGCGTAACTTAAACCGGTTACGCAGCGCACGCAACGGAAGCTCCCAAAAAAAAAATTTTTTTCCCGTTTTTGCAACATTTTTCATTTATGCTCCACTCCTATTAGTCGTAGCGTGATGTTATATAGCCTAAAACCTTCCTCGATAAATGGACTATCCAACACAAATATAATTTTTAAATTCCAACCAGTAGTTCCTGAGATTAGCGCGTTCAAACAAACAAACAAACAAACTCTTCAGTTTTATAATAGTAGTACAGATTGTGGTTGTATGAAGGCGGTATACCCGGTATAAACATTACGGTTGGTTTTTTCGCCGGCATCTGGCGAAGTTTGGAGCTTGGCGAATTAATCTGTCTCCTTGATCTATAAACGTACACACGTACGCTACAAAGGAAAAACCGTGATTGCTTTATTTGATCTGGGTCGACACGGATTGCTGGAAACATAGTTAGTTGCTTTATTAAATAAATTATGCATAATATCAGCGTTGTTTTAGAAAAATGAGTTTTTTGTTAGTTAAACTAATTCAGGAACGTAAACTTTATTATTAAGTATAAGGTATGTTATGTATTTTGTGACAAAGTTACTATTAGAGATGGGTGTATGTATATAGGACAGCCTGCCTTCGAGGAGTATGCCAACTGAATAGGTAATATTGTTGGATGCAGTTAGCAAACCGTAACTACAAGGCAACCACACCATCATTCCTTTTGTTAAGTTGTAAGCTGTCGTGCAGTTTGTGTGCATTGTATCAGTGATTTCTAACCGTTTCTCCCTTAAATACCAGCCATTAGTACTGTATGGGTATCCTATTAATCATTATAAACGCGAAACTTTGTGAGGATGGACGGTTCTTTGTTACTCTTTCACGCAAAAACTACTGAACGGATTTGCATGAAATAAGGTGAACAGATAGTTCACAACCCGAATTACTATACAGAATGCTTTTTTTCCCGATACTTCCACGGGATCGAGACTTATGCGGGTGAAACTGCGAAGAATACTAGTAAGTATTCTATTAAAATATTGGCAACTTGTATTCAATAGTTTCCGGTGCCCTCATACATTAATGCTGTTGATGTAAAATCTTTGTTTCATCAAATTTATTATAAAAAAGCGAGCTACACAAGAAAGTCTTTGTTCTATAGTATTGATACAAATGTTTGATTGGTCGTTAAACAAGTGTGCACGAAACCTTATGTTGACATGGCCGTTTTACGGCATTTTAATTATTTAGACCACCAAAAAGAAGTAGCAATAAACATGTCTTCATAAACGCCAGTCATAAATAAAAATTACGATGTATCCAATGTTTTAGTAGTTTATATTTTATTTCCTACGTAAAAGTTTTGCATGGTTCGCGTGTGGAGTTTACAGAAAAACTTTCATAATATTATGGCGGCTTCTATTCTCCCCTTTTGTTGCGATATTTAATTTTTCAATATCTCCCAAAGCAGGGATATCCCTGCTTTACAAGGGAACCAATTTAAAAATAAAATCTACATAAGCATATGCTTATATAGATTTATTTTAGATTTTATTTTTAAATAGCTTCCCGTGTAGCTCAGATGTTTACAATTTTGATTAATGAGGCATCATTCTTTTGGAAAAACTTTTAACGAGCCTTTATCCAAATTAGAATACGTTTTTCTTCCTTATTTTTCATCGTTTGTGTCGATGATGTAGGCATTACATTTATTTTCTTTCAAGTGTTTCGTAAGACAATCATTAAAGTAAAAGTTTGTTGAGAAAATGTTAAGTAATTCTGATGCCTTTTCATTACCTATTATGTTACATTTTTTTTATTTTATTTAATTACTAGCTGTTGCCCGCGTCTTCGTCTGCGATTAACGATATAAAGTAGCCTATGTCCATCTCCAGGTCATCGTCTACCTATGTGCCGAGTTTCATCCAAATCCGTTCAGCCGTTTTTGTGTGAAAGCGTAACAAACAAACAAACTCACTTTCGCATTTATAATATTATTATAG
Source organism: Lithophane ornitopus (assembly GCA_948473465.1). NCBI lineage: Eukaryota > Metazoa > Arthropoda > Insecta > Lepidoptera > Noctuidae > Lithophane > Lithophane ornitopus. The sequence continues at coordinate 8,824,634 of OX419622.1, read as the reverse complement.
TTAGGATTGGTGGCCCAATGGTAACGGCATCGACTTGTAGGAGAGAGAGATGAGTTGTAGGTCGTGGGTTCGAACCCAGGCAGGCACTTTACTTTGTGTGAATAATTTCATTACCACTGCTGTCAAAACGGTGAAGGGAAAATATCGTGAAGAAATCCGCATGTCCTAGAACAAAAAAATCAAAGATATGTGACATCTACCAACCCGCGCTGAGCCTCTCGAAACGTGTCCCAGCACGAGTCCCAGCTGTGGGAACATTACAGGCTGATTATGCTAAATAACTTAGCTATATGATCGCTAGGTTCTTTAAATGGCATCCATTATCCACATATATTAGTAACTTAACACCTAAAATTAATTAGTACATTCATAAATTAGTTTACAATGTACACAGTGTCTATTTCACCGCTTTATCGTTGAACGCCACGCGTACACTGTCGCTTGTACTGCATAGATAGACCATCAGCCTGTATTAAATAACAACGTGTACGTCTATACAACACCCTGTATAACCCATCGTCCTATGTGAGCGGCGACAGCGATGCGATGCGATTCTAAGCAATAACGTAAGGCAGACATGACACAGTCGGGTGCGGACTCGTGGTCACACCAGGGGGCTTAAAACGGTCACTTTAGCAGAATCATAATATGAAAATATTATAAATCATCGTAAAATGTCACAAACTGACAATTCATAATATGATCTGCGTGTAATTCATACTACGAAATAATTCATTTGTTTGACAGTTTTCTATGGAGATTCGTAAAATGGTCTAAAAATTATGAATTGCTTTTAAGTCAAATTAGAGGAATTACTACAGCTGTCATTAGTCCTCTAATACAAATTAGAGGACTAATGACAGCTGGGATTCAGGAAATGAACTGCTTTTAGAGGAATTGCTAATGTGGCCGGTTTAGGCCCCCAGGTTGTAACACCAGTGTAACTAACAGCAATGATTTTCCTGGAGTCCGGACTCGTGGTCACACTGCTAATATTCTATTATTATTATGATTACACTGTGATTAATAGGTTTACCTCAATTATACCTACAATAAAGAGAGAAAACATCCATCTATTTGATATTGCATCGTCTTGCCTCGTGTGGCGATCCCACATAAAATGTTGCGTAACAGCCTGTATGCGCTAATATAACATTAAATTGTTGACGCTATGTTATTCGCCATGATTGTTTAACTAATCTGTTTATAATTTGCAGAATTTAGTTCTGCAATATATACCAGCTAGTCTGTTTATCATTAGTTAGTAAAACTATACATGTCTATCTAGATATTGTGCGAACAAACTAATTTGGAACTAGTCTATGTGCGTGTTGAATATGTATAGGTAATTAGTGAAAAAAATCGTAGAGTTTAATAAGAATTGTTCTGTTATTTTAAAAGGTGAATGACATTACTAACTTGACTGAAAGTAGTAGATTTGCCTGGCTGTTAATTTCTTTGATTTTTATTGCAATAAAAGCTTTAGCTATTGAGTTAATTCCAAATAGAAAACTCGCAATCAATATTAGAATTTAAATTGTTATAGGTAAGTTATTTAAAATTTATAGTTATATTGAGATTGCAAGTGTCATAAATCATGTCTTTATTCATAGTTGCGGTACTTATGCTAAGTAAGTTAAGCTATAAAGTATTTTTGTTACAGCTTTTATGATGCTATACATTAAAAAAAAACAATCTGCCTAGCCTTTTCCCAACTATGTTGGGGTTGGCTTCGAGTCTAACCGGATGCAGCTGAATACTAGTATTTTACATGGAGCGACTGCTTAACTGACCTCCACAATCCACATAACAACTCAGTAACTGGGTAATACGATACCCCTTGATAAGACTAGTTGACAGATTTTCGGGCTTCTGACGACCCGTAACGGTTGTCAAAGATGCCACGAATGACAGCCGGGACTAATGGCTATCGTGCTCTCCGAGGCACGGAGGAGTCTCGGTATGTAAAGAGTGTTACCCATCCACAGACCAACCCCAGCAAGCGTAGCTTAACCCGATGGATCGACCCGTGTGGCTGTTATTACTTAGCCACGAGCTCATGAAACCAAACTAAGTACGAGATCAACCTCAATATATACATCATAAGGTTATGCACCACAAAGCGAACAAAGCTGTCTCGTTTTGATGTCTAACAGTCTAACGGTCTCCACATCGAAAGTGAGGTCAACCGGAATCGACGGATTTGCACGGTGCACTGTGGATATGAACCGAGTTGAAACTTTGACCTATTTCGCCGGTGAGCTAACAGTACCGCAACTGCACTAATCGAACGATCCCAGAGACTCAGGTTCATACCTTATAATGTCTATACCTAAGCCCGTATAACAATAAATAGCGGAGTGAAAGGCAAACCACTACCCACGAAGTGAGCGACTCGGATCACGAGAAGCTGAAAGAATTTGAACTTTACGCTATTTCTGATACGGTTCATTTCGATGGAGCCTCTTTTTTGTGTGCTGGAAAATGGCATTGCTGTGTTCACAATACTCTACACTCGGTCGGTTACTCTTTTGTTTAGCAGTTGGATCCTGCTTCGTATTATTAATAGAAATGCTCTGGTACTTGAACCTTAACATATTACGAAATACGGTCACTAATGTGGATTTAAACTTAATGTAGTAGGTTTCGTTCATATGGTTTCTCAACAAGGATTATGTAGTTAACAAGGGTACTTTACGTGTCATGAAATTTAAGTGGAGGATCCAGTGAAAACTAGGTTGCGTTGGTAGTTCTTTGATGTAATACGTTTAAACTTTAAATTATTCAGCGCTGTTAAGGTGAATATTATAGTGCTTACATTAATCCTGACTTATGTATGAAACATCATATTATATGGGTAGCTACAAGATGGTATCATGTCAGTGTCGGCTGAGTAAAACACCACATTTCTGTTTAATTAATTTTCTCTTGGAATGTGCGCTTTTTATTGTTTATAGATAAAGAAACAATTATTAATTGATTGTTTTTTATTAAACATAACTGCCAAAATGTGAGTTTTACTATTTATTTATTTATTTATTAATCACCAACTTGCACTAACAGTAGTAAGACACCAAACATACAAGTTATAGGCTAATAAGAGACAATATTATTTAATTAAAACAAGACAACTAAATTTACTCGCAATTACACAAAATTAAATAGAACTATACAAAATTAAAATTATACAAAATTAAATAGAATTATACAAAATTAAATACAAATAAACAAAATTAAATAGAATTATACAAAATTAAATAAAATAGAGTTAGGATGGAATTATTGTAGGGTTCAATTGAAATCTACTATAGTAGGTACGATAGTACTGTAGTAGTTTGACTATTATAGTAACCTCTGCCTATTGCCTGCCTGCCATTCGTGGATTATAGTCTTCTGGTTTTCGTGTGGTTAGTGACTAACCTGGTGTCAGAGTTTTAAACCCGCCCAAGGGCCTCTGACTTAACTTTACATGCCATCGAGAAATATCTCTCAGGTATGCCGGTTTGGGTCCGCTGGTACCGATGCCTGCCAGGGTTGCGGGAAAGTCCGAAAGGGATACCGGGACCCTTGACGACCGGCAACTGAAGGAACACGGGTGGGTTTTAGTCAGTAAAAGTCTGACACGCACTCCCGCTCCGCCCAGAGTGGGATACCGGGAGAAATCATATGATAATTACGCACCTTCAAAAAAAAATAGGCATGCTGGATTCCTCACAATGTTTTCCTTCTCCGATTTTAAAAACAGTGGATTACAGCGATGTCATGTTATGTGGTATGTGATCAGATTGATAGAAACCAAGGTTAAATAGATCCGAAAAAAACACTGTAGGAAACAGTCTTTACAGAATGTAATAGCTAGGGCAGTGGGTTTTAGATACACATTATATCGGAATGTGCAAGAAGTGACATTTTACTAGTCGCCATATTAAACTGGAAATCAGATCATTAAATAATAATGATCTGATTTCAATGAATATTTTGTGCATTCTTCTTATAACATTGTCAAATACTGCCAAGAATAGTATATGCCGATATTTTTTTTATTTTGAAATTTAGTTGGTTTATTCTTAAAAAAAAATATCGTTTCACATAGATTTGTACAGTGTTACGTATTAATTAAAGGTTGTTTAAAATCAATCAATCTACCTAGCCTTTTCCCTATGTTAATTGGGGTCGGGTTCCAGTCTAACCGGATGCTGCTAAATACTAGTATTTTTCATGGTGCGACTGCCTTTCTGACCTCCATATCTCAGCACCCCTTGGTAAGACTGGTTGACAGAGTTTGGGCTTCAGACCCGTAACGACTGTCGACTTATGCCGAATTACAGCCGGAACCAACGACATAACGTGGTTTCCGAGGTGTGTCAATATGCTTTGGATGGTCACCCATCCGCGAACCGACCGCGACAAGCGTAGTTTAATCTTCGACTCGTACGGCTGATATAAAATTTAGCCACGAGCCCCCGAGAGGTTGTTTAAAATATTGCCTATTATAATATTGAATTAATTACGCATAACTAGGTATTTAAAGTCGCCCATGTTGGTGAGATAATTTCATGAATAACGTATTGATCGTAAACTAACAATTACTAGCTCAGTGCCTGTAAGTAAACAAAGGTAATAAAAGGAATTCGTAATTAGATCTTAGAACGTTACAATTAGTAAGTACCAACAAGATACCTAAGTAATTTAAGTACGTATGGCTGGCTTAGTAATTTAGTTAAGACAATACAATACGCCTATAGTGTTAACTTAAAATGTAGGTTTTATCAGTGGGACGGTAGATAACTGAAACAATATTCATATAAGTTATTGAACTCCGAGTTCGTTTCGGCCTTTCTTCTCAGATCAAAGTTCTCAGATAGGAAACGCCGACCTCATCTAGTTTTAAAAATATGATGGTCGTGTAAAAGTGTTTGTACTACTTACAGTAATAAAATCATTATTTAATCATTATCATTCGCCACGTAAGATACACACTTTATTATTTTTGTTGTTTGTAATAAAAAGCGTGTAATTGAACTTTATTATCGACCGAAATAAAAGACGAATAAAACGTGAGTTCACCAAATAACTGTCTCAAAACAAAATTGTGTCGTGACGGAATGAGTTCCGATGTGAACGAGACTTTTTGTTTTAAGAGAGACCGCGGAAATGAAAATTCCATTTGATCAAATCCATTTACCTAGGTAGTAGATACACGAAAACTTTCATGCAAAAAATGTATATTTTTGCAATATACGCTGCAAAATAAAATGTTTTATGTATTTTTAACATTGTTCTATATCCGGCGTTGAAATTCAAAGTTTGTGCAATACTGTCCAGGAAATGTTAACATTTCACACCGAGCGGCTTTTCCCGCAGCCTATACGCTCTAGTAACTTTCACACTGACCGCCCCAAATTCTTGGTCGAAGCGTTTGAAATGATTTGTTAGCTCCTGCCCGCTCCACACAATACGCCATTCTTTTATAACTCGCTCCGTAAGTCACAAAAGTATTTCTCAACGAGCATTGCAGTGGGGGAAGTTTTAGCTGAAAATACGAGCCAAGTTTTCTCCTTTACCTTGGATGGTAAAAAATCCGTGCCTGTCCCGGCGGCCGTGCCCAGACACGATAAAATTTACATGTTTCGCTTTCAGCCTTTATTTTATTTTAAAGGGTGAAATAAGACGGCATTACGCAAAGAGAATATTCAATTAGAGACTGCTTTAAGATTTATGCAATAGGAAGGCGCCATTCGAACTTATTTTCTGCTTTTCGGTCTTTCGTTCTTTTCTAGATTTTATTTATGGGTCAATTTTAAAGACGTTGCGTTGACTTGTATAAGGAAATTACGCATTTTATTAGATAAAGTTGTAATACTTTTTATACCGTGGAGTTTCTTGCCCGCTCTTCTCCATAAGAAACAACCGATTGGAACCGTGCACCTGTCGTTTCATAAGTGCCCATGTAGGTATAGTGAAATAAAATATTTTATATTTTACTTTTGCTGGGTACGTTTCTCAGTGGGAATCCTAGAATGTTTTAATTTATAGAAAGCTTGATCGTTATGGGAGGTGGAATTTATGGTTATAAGTGTTTCATTCGTTTTTGATGTGTTCTCTGGTGTAGCTATTAAATGTTTTACCGGCAGTTAGACAACGCGGGTGGCTCGGGAGGCCGTTTCATATTTTACCCACTTGTAATGATCTGGAATTGATTTCTGTCTTATTACTGTTTTATATTCCTTAATTAAATGCTGTAATTTTATTGAAGGCAAGTAGTGTAGTAGTGTAGTTTTATTGACTGCGAATACAGTTGTAAAATAAAGTACTAATTAAAAGGCTAACCAAATAAATGCCTCGTAGAACTCGCTTTTAATGTAAACTTGAGTGCAGAAAACGCAGAACATATATACCTACGATAGTGCCGTGAAATCAGGTTGGCGCTACCTTCTTAATATTCAGAAGAATGATAAGAAAACATAATGGTTTACCTACCGCGCTCATCAATCGTAAACAGAGCCAGGTACTTAATTGAATTTCCATCAATTTATAAGTACCCCCGACCTGAATATAAAATGATAGAAGACGAGGAATGGTATACTACGTTTATTCCTATGGTAATGTATTTTACTAGAAGCAGATGTGTCTCTCAGCAACTGTTCAAATAAGTGAGTTTTATTGAGATCCTTTGATGTCTTCTGAAAGCAATTTTCTCGTGTTTATGTTCTAAATAAAGACGCGTTTTTGTGCTTATGACAGATAAGATGATTATGTAGCTGCGGTAGGCGGTATTTCTGTGACATGTGTGAGCAATCAAAAATGCATAAAGTTTAATAGTAGAATGTTACAATAAATCATGGACGATAACGGGATTTATTTAAACCGACGACGATAAAGTAGAAATTATTATGATGATTATTTTGGTTGTTAAAAAACACTTAGTGAAGATTTTTCATGTCTAGCTCTTATCTTAGCTCAGGGGTTTATTTATCTGACGAGCTTAAATATAATATGAAAATGAAATTAAAAGAAAATGGAATATTTAACCGACTTACCCGAGTTTGCGCTTTTCATCTTCAAAGTGAATATACACACACATACCTTCCAACGGCTTAAAGGGACATCTATCATAATGACATCTAGAGAACTACACAGCATTCATGTAAATCGTCGACTTGATCCTACAGTATAAATATTATGGAGCTCGTATAAACAAGGCGAGGAGCGTGGCGTACCGCGGCGCGCAAACAAATTATCGTCGTCATTGCTTCCCAAACTTCCAATCGCGTGTTTGTCTAAGCTCCAAGTTTGTTTTCCAATTATTGAAATTAGACTGACAGCTATGAAGGCGTCCTATCATTCGTGAATTCATAGGCGAATCAACATCTCGGTGAAGTTGAACGGATCTCAACTTAAAGATTAAACTGTCGTCTTTCGCTTGAACTAAAACTGTCGAATTGTAAACAATTCGTGAGTTCTTTATCGTCAAACCAACACAATTTGTCAATTCTGCAGGAGTAGTAAAGTTGTCATTCAAAATTTTATATTTTCGCCGCTAACAAAATGAACGTAAGAATTTATTAATTCCGACTTTTCTGACATAATTCGGTCGCTTACGGTATTCATTAAGTCATAATGAAAAATAACATTCTTCCCGCCTAATGAACTAAGCAGCCGATCGTCATTTATTAATCACAAGATGGCTGGGATTTTTGTAACCTAATATCTTCTTCGTTATATTTTCATCATAGAATAAGTATTTATTTTGGGCCGTGCTTTGCAGATAAACAAACACAGCCGGTGTTTAAAAATATTAAGCTGCACAATTGCAATAATATTACATCAGTTATTAGGGTCACTTTTGATTGAATGAACGTACCAGTATATGCAGTTGTTTGTTTGTGCATACGCACAAGCTTAAAAAACTCGTCTGAAAGTTAAAATTTTATTTCGTGCACAACTCACAACTTAATATTTTCACAATATCTTGTAAAACGGGGTGCGACGCTTAACGTGAAAATTAAATCAAAATCCGGAAATACAAAACGCACACCAAATTGACTCAATACAGAATATTAATAGCTGAACCCTCTGTATCAAGCTACCAACCGTCTGAATTAAAATGTAAGTCAAGCAATATTGTGAATCGTTGCCTCCGAGACATATATGAGGTGACGTCTAGCACATGTGGTTTTAATGGGGTGCACTCTAATGCAGAGATGCTCTATTTCGACTTTATACGACACCATTGAGCTAAGTATCTTGGGAATCTCGAATGGTCTTACGGGTAATATTAGGGAATTTCAATGGAATGGTCTGTACTTAAATTGGTTTAATTAGAGTTATTTACAAGAGAGGCGTACCTACGTTAAAGTCCTTTGCGTTATGGAGTCGAAAAATAACATAACAACGAATTTCTATTCCTGAAATTCAAGAAAAATAGTCTCAGGTGATTGTAATGGTCGTGAACAATGATTCACGTTGTGTAACCAAAGCACCTGACGCCTATTGTTGAAAAACGTCAGCGACATCGATTAGTGCACGAACGTAGCTCTAAAGTGGAAAAAATAAAGAGCACCCGAAACTAATCTAGTCCCACGACCTGGCCGAGTGTTGCTACGCTACGTATTTTAATCAGACATTCCTAAATGGATTTTTTCATTAAGTGCCTGCTCCGGGTGGAATTGTAGCTTTTAATTTTTTTTTATGGTGAACTGAGATTCATCGAAACAACTGTGGTACTGTACCTGTTTAAGAATGCGCGGAATGCTTTGCCTTCTATGTGCGTTACGTAACTAGCATTCAAATGGACTGAATGAAGATGCACGTACTAAACTTATTGTTGTTTTAATTATAAGAATGTTCTCTAATATTTAGTGGAGCTGTGGAGCACCATAATTATGCGTAAGTATAATTATAGTGGCTAGGGAATCAATGTTGAGAGAAATACAAGGCTTGCTTAAAGACTTTTAGAAAAAAAAAAAAACTGATCAAAAAGTGATTGCTATGGAAATATATTTTTCTAAATCAGCGAAAGATTCTAAAGAGTACATTCATCCCAAAAACACGCTTTATTCTAACTAATATAAATATTATTATAAATGCGAAAGTGTTTGTTTATTTCGCTTTCACGCTAAACGGCTGAACAGATTTGGATGTTTGGCACATGGGTAGACCATAACCCAGATTAGGACATAGGATACTTTTTATCCCGATATTCTTACGGGATCGAAACTTATGCGGGTGAAACCGCAGGGCGCAGCTAGTGTTTTATATTGAGAAGTCCCCGAATACGGTATAAGCAAGTCCGCCGTAACTCTTATCTGTCATCACGCTTCATTGCTTTTATTGCATCGCAACGTTAAACGTTTATAATGGGCAGGCGACGATAGCGCCGATGGCCGCCAATGGCCGCTCAAATACAACCCATTGTCTACAGTTACGCTTCCCTTGATAATAATTTGCTTTTCGTAATTACAGTTACTTTAATTTGTACTGTAATTTTGCTGAAAGAAAATAAGAGAGGTAAAGTAGAACTAGCTATATTAGTTTTTGAGTTCCAGGTTGTTCCATTAGTTGTTGAAATTCAGTCGTATTCGGGGCGGTTAAAAAAAAAATGCTGATAGCCACAGCAAGTGAAATCATGGCAGTGAACATACTGTCTCCATATTGTAATTTTATTGTTGGCAGTTTGGTTGTTGATTTTACTTTTATTTACTGCTTAATTATTTGGTAGATATAAATCAAACTCAACATCATCGATAAGGAAAGGTGATGAAATAGTTAAAACGATTGAGATGATGACTGAATGAACTTAAATTTTAATCAATCTGTTTTATTTTGTCTGGTTATGTAATGTTTACTACGTTTTCTGTTTACGTAATTTACTTGCGGAGAGATTTACTATTAAAGTTACAGCAACAGCAGCTGTAAATTAATTTCTGATCGCTTATTCAACGGCTTAAATTGCTCCTTTGTTGGCGTTTGGCACCCTTTTGGGTTCGTTGATGTGAAAGTATAAAGTTCTTTAGTAAACAATGTAAGATATGTTCTTACATTGTTTACTAAAGAACTTTATACTTTATTAGTAGGTTTAAGTATACCTACATGGTGGACATTGTTATTTATTCATTAACATATTGCGCCCCGCGGTTTCACCCGCATAAGTCTTGATCCCATGAGAAAATCGGGATAAAAAGTATCCTATGTGCTAATCCAGGTCATGGTATAAATATGTGCCAAATTTTATCCAAATTTATTCAGCCGTTTTAGCGTGAAAGCGTAACAAACAAACAAATAAACAGACAAACTCACTTACGCATATATTATTAGTTAGGATAGTTAGTATAAAATAATAAGTTAGGATTTAGTGATCAGTTTAAATGTAACATACTTAAAACATAAACTAAACAAACACAACTGAGACTGAGACAGAATTAGATTAGATTAGCGCAGAAGTGTAAACGGGATTTAATTTGTTGGCGCTCGCGTTAAAGGAAGTCTTTCCCTAAACAGGGCTGCCGCTGTTAACTAATTTTAATCCTGGAACGAGTCGACTAACGTCCGGATATTTTTAGACGACGCCGTTTGGACGCTTCTAAAAAAAATAAACTAAGCTCTCTGCTCTCCTCATTATTTATGAACACCCAAGTTTATCGGCCCACTAAATTATCCCCGCTCTTAAATTAATTCCTATTTTTTCTATTCCTGTTCCGTTCACATTTGATTTGTTCATCGTTAAAATGTTACTTATAGTACGTTGTTCCTTATTGTTTAGAGAAGAAATTTTTGTGTTTAATTATACTTTACTTTATTTAGGAGATTTTGTTTGGAAGCGTTTCCTGCCATTTAATTCAATTGATGCTATACATTTTTGTTCAATTGTTTTTCAATTTTTGGTTTACGCTTGACTGACATAAGAATATTGAGTTATATCAGTTGTTACTGTTTCTACTGTGACAAAGGTAATATCATTAAAATTACCTTCGCAATCAATTCGCTTATATATTCTTACTCTACCTTTAATACCATTTGCTTGAGAGAACTGCGCTGTGTGTGTTTCCATTAGCATAAAATCCCAAGTATTTATTCAAAGGATTAAGCTACTCTATCAGAGAATGTCGACGTTGTATTTGAATCGTCTTTCATTTAATAAAAAGTTAGGGGGTTGATATTTTAGGTCTTTATTTATTTGTGCAAAAATTAAATTACTAACTTTTACGAACTCGATGGTACTTTATAATTAATGTTAGGTGAAACAAACGAATGATGACGTTTACAAATAAAGATAGAGAGGAGAAATTAATACCGATTGACCCAACGGTATCGAGCAGGTACCGAGACCGTAGTACCGAACATTAATAATTTAAACTAATCATTAATGGTTATAGTGATGGGACAGTATAGTGTTATTATTTATTCAGTATCGAGATAGGTATCTACATAGGGACGCAGCTTCAAGTTCGAATAACGAATTATGTTGAAACATGTTGTTTATAGTTTTGTTTAGGTAAGGCAAGCTTTACCTAAATATCGTCGCTTAAGTTCTAACACCGCGGAAGTCTTTGTATCAGAGTTGTACAGAAATGAAACAGGATTATTGTCTCCTGAACGGTTGCGTATTTTGACATCCACGGTGTTAGAACTTAAGCGACGATACGGTGTAATATGGTGTCCCATAAGATCCTGTTTTCATCTTAACGTAAGAAATCTTAACTTACATAAGATAATCATTATTAATTAGATCAATATGGTATATTTCTTTAACTGCTGCGGACAATAAATAACGTCTTTTGTATCTAAATGTCAATTTCAGAATAATACCTAGGTATATTAAAATTAATATTCGGAATAATAAATTCGGAATTAAAATTAATATTATCAAGCAGCTATGTGGATAAATAATGGCGTTAACTGTTAGTAGTGAATGATTGTTTGTAAGTCTAGATGCTAATGTAGACAAGGACCTAATTAAAATATTAATTATGGGTACTTGTAGAAAATCCAAGTAGTTTCCTAGGACTTTCAAGAAGTTTTAGATGTTTAATCAAATTATACCTACAAACAAAACTCACATGCACACAAAACAAATAAACAGCACTTAGAATTGTTATATTCCGGTAAAAGAGGAAGTACTCCCTGTACTCCCAACTTGCTGCGTGTAAACCGTCACTTGACTGTTCAATTAAGCTAACTTCAACACCAGTTGAAAACGCTCCTATTGTTTGAAGCGTAAGTACTGCCATTTATCACAATGTTAACTAGCCAGCTAGTTTTTTGTGTAGTACTGGGAATAAAGTGTATTTATGACAGTTTTTAAACTGTTTTTGACTTTTACTACGTAGGTACTGAGGATTTTAAATATTTTTGTTTATAAATTTATTAAATTGAACAAACACACAAGTGTTTGTTCAATTTAAAGGGATTGGTAAGGTTATTTTATCAACTAAAGAACTAAACAGACTTAAATATATCGAATTGATTTGTTTTGCATTTTTTTATAAAAGTCAGGCTAGATTTTTATAGCAGCAAAATTCCGGCTCTGACAAAGTTTTATTTGAACCTATTTATGTAACAACACGTCTCAATACAGTTTCTTTAGCAAGTTATATAATGGGACCAAATAAAGTTTAATAAATTGTCTGATATCTGTATCAGAGTCTGAGCCAAGTGAAGCATGAACTAACTTTTCATTCTGTTAAATTGCTTTCGCGGCGGTTGTAACTAAACTATTAAGTTATTAGGAAAGCCGATATATAACCGCGTTGAGTCTACCAAAGTACCTACCAACTAGTTATCTGAAAGCTAATATACGATAGGCATTTATCAGCCGTGTAAACTGGTGTAATATTTACGATACAACGTAATTAATAGATAGTATGAACAGCTATGACAGAATTATTTATACATTTAATATTATTAATATTGGGTCGAACAGCGTTTGGTCTCCGTTATAAATGTCTACCCGATAATTTCCAGTGGATGTTGCAATAATCCGTTTATGAAAAGATAGGCAACACTCTACTACTACCTATAATATCATGAATGTGTTTTTTAAACATTTCCCTTCAGCATTCAGGGGAGGGTATATTTTTTTAAATGGGTTGTTGAACTGAATAATTGCATACGGAAGCCTAAAGAAGTACCTAACTATGATATAATCCGTTCTACGGTAAACCCACAGTTGAATGAGCAATTGAGCATGCATAATAAAGCAAGCTCGGCTCTCAGATTGTGATCGTAGAATGTTGCTGTTATGTCATGAAGATGCTGCTGCATGGGTCCTTCCTTAAGTCATACTGAAGTCCTTGTCCTTAATTATTTCAGTATAACAGAAAGAAATAAATAAATTATTTTATTGCCGCAGAAAAATGTAAAATGTTATATGATGTGTGTTTATAAAATAGATAAGGTCAGAGTAAGTAACTAAAGGTGCTCCACACACTGCTGTTAAAAATGTTTATTTTCTAACACTAATAATATACTTACATTAAATCAAGTCAAGTGATCTAAATAAATGATTTTTATGAAATGTTTGTAAACTTTTTTAACAGCAGTAAATTACGTGAACTGCAGACGCTGGATAAAAAAAAAACAAAGTTACTTTAAAGCAACCTATTCGAAGCTAGAATATGGAATGACAAAAATATGTATTAAAATAACTAATAACTAATGCCGATTTTTGCTGCATCGGCGGCACGTGTCTGGCCGGATGTCATCGGTGCAGTTTCTATGCGATCGGCGTAAACTGAAGGAATTGCAAGGTCGGCGAAATCCATTAGGGATCCGTACATAACAAGTGTAGGAGCATCATGAAACAAAAAAAAAACAATTACTATCTACTAATATCAACAGCACGAAGTTCTACTGTAGATTACTTATTAAACGGTGAATATTAGCTTGTATTTAATTAAGTTAGTTTTCTCCAGTTTAAAAAAAGTATGCCGTAAAACCCACAAGTCACAATATGAAAATTGTTCCCTAACATCTGTTGCTCCATTGAGTAGTTGAGTACCAAACAGTCGTCGGGTAACAAAAGTGGAGTTTTTCATTTACATACAAGTTAGGGCATGAATAGAGGCTGTTGTGAAGGCTTTTTATGGACTGAGTAATGTCGTTTACTATTTAGTTCAGATCACAGCTGCGTAGAGTGGAGTGATTTTAATGTTCGTCGTGTAGTAATTATAGTAAATCATCAGTTTATAATTTACTTTATTTTTTCTACAAGATCTTTGTCTTTTCGATAGTATAAAGCAATTGTTTAACACCACTGTAATAAAAACCCATTTAATTCTAGTTTTTGCAAAGTAGAACCAGCAAAGTAAACACCGCTGGTCATATGATCAAAAAACAGTGTAGGTAAAAACAATACATAATTACAAAAAAAAGTCTAAATAGGTAGATGACAGCCCAATCGTGCATAAACCTATCCTTGACTTAAAGTCAACAAGCGCATCTTAGTAAATAACCCCGGAGGTCTTATTCCTATTGTACGCAGTTTTTACTGGACCAAAAAAATACATTTACTCAAGGTAACCGGAAGTATTTAATTAAAAGAAAAATGAAGGCTTTGTCATTGTTGTAAAATATTAAAAACACCACCATTGTCGTCTCCACGATTAAATAAAACTGGATAAGTTTCATTTTATCCAGCGAATCTACGGAAAAAGTACGTAAGTACCATACGGTATTATAAAGTACCGAATACGCTGTGCCGTAATTAGCCTTTTATGCGCCCGGTGCGAGCTGCTATAATCGCGCCCTTGAAATATTTTCTAATCATAACCGGTTCTGACAATAAAATGGATTGTCTATGAAAATAAATAATAGGTATTGTTAGTGGCCCTGGTCTGGTCATTTCTGCGCCCCTCCAGGGCCTGCGCCCTGTGCCTGCGCACCGCTGGCACCGCCCTATTTACCTACGGCATCGGCACTGCGAATACGTTCGTGAATTTTACGAAAACTACAGAGAAAACCTGCTACTGGAAACGCCTTAACACTGATGATGAAACAACTTTACTTTAACGTTCCATGAACTAAGTTCTGGCATGAATTGCAACGTGGCTTATCCAGTTAGGGATCATAAGCATGCATATAAAGTATCTGGCGTTCCCTGAATAGAATCTGGCTTAAACAGCTGACTTTATCGCGAAGAAAATCGCTATCCATATTTTGCATAGGCAGAGAGCCAAGTAGCCAACACTCTCTCCTGCACCTGTTTTGTACCTGACTCGAAAATTTGCTTTGCAATTCTACATAATATTGGAGGACGAGGTAGTTTCTAATACATTTAACAGCCAATTTGTATATTTAGAGTATATCTTGAAAGAGAAAATAATCTCTAATTGTGATATGAGTGGAGTTTATTAAAGTTTCTACAACACTACTGTCGTTATCAAAAAAAAGATAGATCGCATTTATACCGAATTACATAAAAACCTGTGCAGAATAGCCAACATTGGGCCAACTTCAACAGCACCAACATAAAAGCACAATCAGCTAGATTTTCAGAGGGCCAGCTTTTCCCCCAACAAAAAAGTAATTAAGTTATGAACATTTTCACGCCTCCTTAACAGCCCAATCGTCTTAAAAAGTAGCGAGCAGGCGCGAATTGTAAGTCAATTTATTAAACGGGCCAGTGAGACCTGCATACATATTGCGAGTTAGCACTTCGTTAACAGGATACAAAGTAATTAACTGTGAAGTCGTGTTCCTTACATAAGTCCCAGGAAACTCCGGGAACTCTACCGGGAAAATTTATTGCTCTTATTCTTTTACGAGCAAAGTAAAAAAATCTATTTAATTATGTAGAAACGATTTTCTTAGCGGGTTAACGAAAGTATTGCGGGTTATTAAAGGCGACGAAGTCTTTTAATGATGATTATGAATATCTTAATTAGATTTTATGTTTTAAAGTTTGGTAAATAAAGTTGTGATAAAATTAATCTTGAAAGAGCTTTCATTTCTCTAAACTTTGGCCTGGAAAGGAATAAGTTGAGTAATACTGGAACTTTTAAATAAATTAGTTTATTGCTTAAGAGGACTTGTGAATGGTTAATCTATGCAATCAGTAAATCTATGAATTTATTATCGCTCTTGGCTCATCAAGATTTGAATATCAAAATCGGTAATTACCAAACTTAAAATAGTAGAAAACTTCAATCATTCTGTGGGTTTCACAGGCGTCATTAATTCAATTTTCATTTATTCAAGCCTAGTTTGAATCAATTTCACTACAATCCCCCGTAACAAGTTCCAAATTCGAAATCTGTAGACCACAAACAAACAGAAGGGACATAACCATAGAGATTGAACGTTTGTCTCTTTATGGTAACAGTAATGAGCGCTCAAGATTCGTGATCGCGAGCTGCCCGTACTCGGTATATGTGTCAGGGCGATGTGGAGGCTATCCACTGTCCAGTCCGAGTACTTTTGTGCCATTAATATGTATTTGTTTAAATTGTACTTGACTAGTCAAGACTAGTTCGGAGTATTTGTATTAATTTTATGTTTTATTATAAAATCTATGAAAATATTTGTTTGTTTGCTATTATTAGCATTGTCATCGACTCATCCAAAACGGAGAAAAAAATCAGCTGTTCTCTACGAGATAAGCGAACATAAATGTAGGACAGGAGGAACCACTGATATTTTTTTCGCGATTTCATAGTAGTTCCTATAGTGAAAGTTGTTCATAATGATGAGTACAATGGCCCCTTAAGAGATTGCGTGTATGAAAAGATACAACGTATAGAGATAGGTAGATCAGATAAACACTGACTCAGTTTGATACAATCGAAGTTTCAGATTATTTGTATCAACGATGAATAGGTCGGTACATAATTCTAATCCTTAATAACTCATTTTATAAATCCGAAAGTGAGTTTGTTTGTTTGTTACGCTTTCCCGATAAAACGGCTGAGCAATGCACATGGGTTAGGGCTTAAGATACTTTTTATCCCGGTAGTACGTTTCCGTGGGATAATATAGTACTTACCTGGTACTTTTTGAAGGGCCTACACTGTCCTCCCATACCTAATAACACTGTAATTCGAAAATATTGTAACAGCCAAATATTTTTTAAAGAGTAACCGTGGAGTTTCTTGCCGGCTCGTCTCCATAGGAAACGACCAATTGGAACCGTGCACCTAGCTTCTGACGTTTCATAAGTGCCCATGTAGGTTTATGTGTAATAAAATATTTTGATTTTGGTAATTTCTAATCTCCACGCGGGTGAAGTCGCGGGCAAAAGCTAGTAAATAATACATCAATGACATTGTGTTAATTCGTGGGCCCACTTTGATCGCGCATCAACCTATCTGTATGTACTACGTAAGCGTATCGAACTAAGTGTAACATACACTAGTATAAACAGTACTGACAGCGGTACAGTGATTCATCTCCAACACCTAGTTTCCCACGCACAGTGCTCCGAGCAAAACCGTGTTCAGAACTAGTTTACAGTGTAATTGCGTTGACGGGTATCATACTTTACTGCGTCCCTTTTACCCAACTGAGTGCGAAAAGGAGGGTAATGTTTTTGTAAATCGTCTATTTGTAATGTATATGCGAAGATATAATTTTACGCATATATCTTTTACCTGTCTTTAACGTTTTTACGTTCTATGTTGCGCTTTATGATTTTTGTGATCGTATGTTGGAAATGGATGGAAGAGAACACACATTAAAGAGGTACACAAGTATTACATATAAATATTCTGGCTATTTAAATAATATAATAATAATAATTTTAAATATTTAATAATATAATCATTTAAATAATAATTAACTAAATTACAGAACTTACCATTTACAGAACTTACCATTTACAGAACTTACCATTTACAGAACTTACCATTTCATGATGTCATGTAAATTAAGAACCTATCCGCCTACCCTTACCACCCTTTCTTACCTAAGATTGATAGGATCTTTCTCATACTTCTACGCTTCCAGATCCAGAATTGAGCAGATTTTTTATATTCTAACATAAAAAATGATTACTAATCTTTTATATCTCAACTTATTACATTTGGTCCCACCGTTTTATCTCCTTAGATATGACTATATGGCTGTCATACAAATTCTACCAATAAACTTCACGCAGTATTGACTATCACAAAGCATGAATTCTACCGAGAAAGCCGATACTTTCAAACTTCCTTGTCCAAGATGTAGATAGAGTAACATTAAGGCTCCCGGAACAGGCGCGACGCGTCTCTGATGGAACAATTTCTATGAAATATTCATGGAAATTGCTCTAACGGAATCGCGTCGCGCCTGTCTACGGGAGCCTTTACACGCAGCAGCGGTAACAAAGTCAAGGCAAAATACGATAGCTTGAACTCAAGGAAGAAACTTATTCCTCATGCGACGACCGGTCGAACGGGTCTTCAGAACCGCTCATTGTTTCCAATAATTGTTCGCTCTCACACGACCATTTAATATACACGTATCCAACTGAATTATACGTTAGAATGCACGCATTAAATACTATTTTATTATTCATTGAACACACCAACATTTTGTAATAAACTGCTCATAATAATTACTTCATTTCGAAAGCCGAAAATCAATTTTCAATTACGTCATTGTTCTCTAGAATCTAATAGAAATTGTTCTGTGTTTAATATTTCAACAGGTGGCGTTTAGCGTGATATTACTATTACTACTATAATTCGGTATTGTTTATATTTGAAGTATTTGGTGAACACTATTAGCAAATGGGATGTTATGCGATGCAATACCATGCAATGCGCTGCGGTGCGATACCTATAGACCAGATAAACCATTCAGTTAAGGTTTCTTAAGTCTATAGTCCATAGCTCTCCCTCCCTGATCATAAAATTTTAAAGTACCTAATATTTATTTATAATATCTAGAATGCCCCAGAATGTACAACACAGACTTTTGCATTGATAATGCTTTGACTACGTCAATAAAACACATTTAAATCCCATTATTCAGGCCGAGATCATAGAATAAACATGCAGCATCCATTTTGTAAGATTTAAAAAGTTTGAAATACATTTTATTTGTTTGTTCAGGCTATTGTCCAAAACTTTCCTTTCCGGGGAGGACTCTAAATATACAAGTTTTGAATAAGAATGATTAAACAGGATACTATATGTGTGTGTTGGCTTCGCGCCAATCTCAGCCACTATCGAGGATGTATGGAAGAGGATATTTTGTAAATAAATCATCTTAATGTTCGGAAGAATAAATCCTATTTTATTTTCACTTTCGTTTTGATTGCTGTTGGCCGGTAGGGACATAGTTTTAATGTATTTGTTGATTTATATTAAGTAATATTGTCGTTTTTCCATGTGTATAGTGGATAAGTACCTGCTACCGCTGTGTGTGATAAATATTAATTATAAGACTAATAAATCTCTGTGTTAAGAATTATTCTAAAAAAACTTTATTCAAAATGGAATTCTTATCAGGGTTTTCTTCACAATACAGATGTCTCTCAAAGAAATTATTTCTTAGTATTCCAACGATCCTCCGTCCTTGGAAATCATTTTTACCTAGAAGCGTTTATTTCTTCCAAGAAACGTAAAAGGAATCTGCTCAATAGAAAATCAAAGCTATAATTTATTTTACCGAACACAGGTTCAAAGTATTCTGCATGAAAATATAATTATTACCTACTACGTTTCGATAGTTCTTTTTATTTAATTTGTACATGTGACAGGATGGAAGGTTATCCTAACTATCCAAACTAATATTATAAATGCGAAAGTGAGTTTGTTTGTTACGCTTTCACGCAAAAACGGCTGAACGGATTTGGATGAAATTTGGCACAGGGCTAGACCTTGACCTGGAAAAGGACATAGGATATCATTCATTCATTCTTACTTACCATATTACAAATACGAAGTCTAGTTATTATTAATTGTTCTCGTTAACAAATTCTATTTTCTTTTGTCAGTTATGTATTGACGCTGGGTGGTCAAAATGACATACTGAAATTGTTTAGTCAACTGTTTTTGTCACTTCCTGCCTTGTATTATGGGCACCACATGGTTATGGTTTGTTGCCCATCCATACGTCCGCAATCTTATGGATAAGATTAACGATAGCTCTTTAACACTTCCTAAATAAACAATTTATGTAAATAGTAAATCGGGCCTTCCAAATTCTTTACGGTTGTTTACTCAAATCATTAACGATTGTTACTGATAATTCTTATCTTATTCATACTAATATTTAAAACAACGTTCAAATTCAAGTCGCAATCTCATCTCAGCGACGATCATTGTGAAAAACTTGGCAAAAAGGTGGGTTCATTGCAGTTAATTCGATATATTTTTGTCAGATTGAGACCGAGTTCAGAATGAGAACTTTCTTAAAAATACGGGAATTGCCCCTCGGTATTTCATATTGTTATTAACCATTTCTTCAAGAAATTCTTATTATAAGATTAGAAGATATTTTAAATTATATTTAAAATATTTTCGGTTAATGCCAAATACCCCAAAAGTAGAACAACCAACACCATCAAAGATTAGAAAACATTGCACACAACGCACTTTTAATTGGAGAGGATAATTATTCAAGTTATTCCCCCAAAACAAAAGAAAATAGAACGAAGAATATGTGCGAATAGTTAATGCAAACGGAAGGAGTCGGAGCATCACGGAACATGAGACAATGGCCACGGAACACAACACTGCAAAATGGATTCACCGCGAATGCGAAACGCGACCCAGTTTCACTAATACCTATTTTGTGTTGGTACTTTTAGAGAGCTGATTTATAGAATCGAATGCATACGTAATATTGTGTGAATAGGATTCTATATTGCTTAGCATTGTAATACATTGTAACCCTAAACTTTAAAGCGCTTTCAAGCGTATTTCAAACTAGAATTGAATTTGCTGTTCTTGCTTTGTATTAAGTGTATTGCAAATACGTTACCAAATGAATCAATTTATTTTTAAAGCTTAAAATTGTAAGCAAATAAATCTGCGAGAAAATAATTAATTTTATAGTAAAAACATACAAATAATTAAGTCGAAAAAAGGAAAATATATGTTCAATTGCGAAAATCGGAGCTTTCAATTTCTCTCGTAGAATAAAATATAAGTTATAAAAGCCTAATGTAATAAAACAGAGAGATTTTAAAAATATATACATTTATTTTTTATTTTGCTATCTGCTTTTATACACCTGCGTATTTTGCCCAAAAAAAAACTACAAACCGTACATTTCCAAAAAAGAGATATCAGAAATATACAAGGTATTAGGGCCAGTATGAAGGATGGTTGAAAATTGTACCAAGTCTAATTGTTCCATATTACACACATAGTTCGCAGAGGTTAAGTACAAGAAATATCGTTACCGCGATTTTGTGTAAACCCGTTTATGTAATTGCTGGGTACCGTTCGGCGCTCGCACTTGACCTGGAAAATCTTGCTCGTCGACCAGATCAAACATTATGATGTATAAGTATCTTGTTTGGTTATACCTGCTCTTTATTTGTTGTTGTCATCAAAGTTTGAAGCTGTGAACATGGTTTATTATTGTTCTATAGCAGGGATGGGGAACCAGAGGCAGAGGTGTCTTTTTTCAAATTTTTGACGTGAGATCGTGGGTTTAACAATCATGTTGTAAATATAAAATCATAAAGGAAAAGGGTTTGTGGCTAAGTTAAAGGGTCAATCGATAAACGTTTAAGCAGCGCTCACAATTAGCTTTGACCTTAAAATGTTAACGAAATTTAAATATTTCGATAGTGAAAGTCACTTTAGGTATTTAACAACATTTAGCAGTTCAAATTATCAATGTGCAACCTTAATGTGCCTTCAATTTTCAGTGTAAGCGATGTGTGTTTGACTAGTTTGTGTGTTTCTTTCTTTTTCATATAGGTTGGTAATTAAATGTTGTTATTACCTTCATCTTTAATGCTAATTTGCTTTAGATGATTATTTTTAAAATCTCAATATCTCACGTAATTTTTAAAATTGTTACTTGCTTTTGCTTTTTCTATTTAGTTAATAATTTTATCTACACCCATGCTATAAATCCTCTATAAAAGTATCTGAAACAGTTAGCTTATTGCCAACATTAAAATACTGGTTGTTTTAATGTTGTCATAGTAACCATAATATCATCTAAACGGGTGTTATTATGTTGTACTAAATTTCATAATGCAACTCATTTCAAAAAAAGGACATTGTCATGCAGACACGTTTCACTAACAAAGCACCGTAATTTAAAACAAAAAGCATCTATTACTCGAATTCGAAAAATTCGAATTCACGTGTGTCGTATCCTTCCATTTTTGTTCGATATTAGTATTGCAAAGAACCTTTTATAGAGGATTCATATCATGGATGTAGGTAAAGTCTTGTATGCAACTGTAAATAATTAGGTATTAAAAACGTCATATGATACTATTATCACCACAAACCCACATTCGTGTTTTAATACCACTTATTATATAACAGTTGCATAAATAACTATTATAGTAATAGTGCTTGAGGCACATTTATTACGTTTATGTGGTATGAAGAGCTAACCTCTAAGAAATTGTTACACTAACCTTAGATTTTCGTATACGTTATTTTATCATTTTAACAGTGTAAACAATTGATAGTTGGCCATTAAAGAAAAACAAAATTTGGTACGGCACAGGCGCAGGCGTGGATCACCATCCCTGCATTCCCATCTTTAGCATATTGTTAAAGATGAAAGGAAACACTATGCTTGCCAACAGCCAGCTATAAACAGCGTATGAAGGATTGAATAAAGCTGATGCATAAAAGCAATCCGTTTGATGTGTTGTATCAAATATTATGTTCCATAGTGATTCATATCTGTCAGCCTTGTTGGGAGGATTCCATACATAGCAGTTATTTATATTCTAAGTTCTATAATAGGATGCACAGGTGTGATAATATGTTAAACAATACATATTTCTTGATTTAATGATACACGTAGTAAATTAGTACTTCGAAGAATTTGAAGAAATGTTTGCTACCACGCTACATATGCCTGGTAGCGTGATGTCCGTTATAGGTAACAATTAGCAATGTTGACTCTCACATAGCAATTCTTTATTCGTGTCATTTGGTTCAGGACCAACTTTCGTAATTCAATAGAAGAAGCTATAATATAAAATTGTATGAAAATACTGATGTGTCATGTGAATAACTGAACATCTTTGATAGCACATAACAACTTTTACTTACTGATTATTCTAATTACTCGTACAAAACATAACTTTTAGAAATAATACATATACAGGGTGGCGATTTAGACACTTACATCCATCAAAGGGGGGGATTCTACCCGTCATACTAAAGAACTTTCACCATGAAACTCGTGAAAAAAATAACAAATTTCTATGAAACAGTAGACAGACTATTTCGATTCATGTTACGAAAAGTATTTTTTTTACAAATCGTCTAATATGTGTTTCACAGCAAAAGTTGCATAGTATGACAGGTAGAATCACCCCCTTGACGGATGCAGGTCACTAAATCGCCACCCTGTATAGACACTGCCACTAGTGTAACTGATTTATCATCGTTATGAAAATCGAATAACTAAACTAAATAACTTTATAAATCAAAGGTATCAATCAGGGGGACAATTATTCAAATGCTTGGTTGGTATTGGTCGCACGTAGAGTTAGGACGTGTGTTGAATGAGCTGTCTGTCATAATCAATCCCGGCATAATCAATGCCGGCAATCACATGACGATGATAGTGGTACAGGGTTATTGGTAAATGAATAACTTGGTTGAGGAATACTTTTATATATAACTAGCTGTGCCCCGCGGTTTCACCCGCGTAGGTCTCGATAAAAATCTCAATAAAAAAAGGTTACAGTGAGTCAATCTTAAAATATAGACATTATATGCTGTCGCGGACTTTTTTAGAACTTTTAAAGAGGAAAAATTCCATCATACATGATATTTGCGTAACTTAAACCGTTTACGCAGCGCACGCAACGGAAGCTCCCAAAAAGGAACATTTTTTCCCGTTTTTGCAACATTTTTCATTTATGCTCCGCTCCTATTGTTCCTAGCGTGATGTTATATAGCCTTTCTCGATAAATGGACTATCCAACACGAAAAAAATTTTTCAATTCCAACCAGAACCCTTCAGCTTTATAATATTAGTATCGATAGATGTTTCTTGAATGGCTTGAAATAATCAGTGCATCAGTAATTTGATTGGGAGAATGAAACAATATTTTTATATATAGATCTTTTTTGTTTTTATCACGGAGAGCTGCTTCGGCAGAGACTACGTATAGATTTTGATCGATCGGAAAGCTCGATTTGAGTAGAGGAATGATCGCTGAACTGTCAATAAAGTAAGTCTACAGAAGCAACATCGTGAGTGTGCGCATCGATCTAGAAAATTGTAGCAAATGTTAGCTAGCATCTTCAAGCAAACTCTTTCCGCTACGTTAAGCTTTAGAGGTGATTCTTTTTTCCATAATCTTAGCCATCTTTCGGTCTAAATGGTCATGCTCTCATTACCACGCATAATCTATGATTTGGCAAATTTTTGGTCACTGATTGAATCATAGTTCCGAAGTTAGTTATACATGCTAATAATAGCATTATGTCATAAACTCTAACTGCAATATGCGTTTCCTATTCATAACATGATGTATGGACAGATAGACAGACGGACAGATAAACAAAAGATCACATGAAAGTAGTTACAGCGGAACTCACAAACGTTTGAAAACTTGAACCACCATGATGCCTAACAAAAGATGATGGAGCGGAACTAAAGCTTCCATAAACGTTACATCAATTTATATTATATACAAAACACATGGTTCGTTTTTTGCGAAACAAGACAGCCATGTCTAATCTACACGAAACTTCGCATTTTTCGACAGTTACTAATTACTTTGTAACTTGAGCCCGCGGAACAAAGAATGCAACGAATTTGAGAAAAAACCTGAGTCAGTTAAACGTTTGTTTGTAGGCTTTAACGAGAGGTTATGTAATTATAAACGTTTCGATAGCCGTCGGTTTAGTTTAGAAATCTGTTTGTTTTCTTTTAATTAATTGACTTTTGGTCGATATTGCATAAAGATACAAAAGAATATTAGATATACATAGTGTTGGAAACACCAAGTACTATAACCTAAAGTCTAGACTAAAGATTTCAAAATTGCTACATCCAGACACACTACTTATCAATATTGCCACAACCAAGTTAAGGAATTTAAGAACATCTCTAATAGCGCATATCCTTATGGACCAAAGTCGTGTCATAGGATGTTCCACGGGTATGCAGATAAAATATTAAAACTCAAGAGATGCAGGCAGATGCCTAAAACAAAAATAATTGTCACAACTTTACTAGTCATACAAAATACCACATATGTAGATATAGATTGAAGAAATGAACACAAACAATGAGTTTTCTTAAGTAAAGCGCGAGCTCTCGCGACAAGATATTATTCAAACATAACAAATGAAACTAGAACATTGTCTCCAAGTGATAGTGGTCTAATTAAATATTATACTTGGAACGAAGCGAAGCTCCTTTGTTGAAATTATAAGTTCAATAAAGGCTGTGATTGCGTTGCAGCTGTCTTCAAACTGAAGGCATAATTGTAGGTAGGCTAATTTAAATAGCGCAAAGGATATTACACCTTATTTGCTGGAGCTACGAAATTGTTCTTATGACGAGTTAAAAGGTTCTTTTTCTTTGGCAAAGACACAGATTTGTTGACCAAAGATGCGTATAGTTCTGAAAAGTTCTCCTATACCCTAAGTAATAAGTTCTCTTTTGCGTCTTCCTAATACACCAACATTCTGAATTGTATTGTAGTCTACGCTAATATTATAAACAGGAAAAGTATTTAAGTTAGGATGTCGACTTTAAAAAAGAAAAAGCTTTCACTTGAAGAAAGCTGCACTATTGCCGAGTGCCATAGGGTATGTTTTATTAAAAATAGTTGACTACAACGCGGGCGAAGTCACGGGCAGAAGCTATTCTTAAATCAAATAAGAATTAAGCTAGCACGCATATTTGAAACCAAATACATTCGAACATAAAAAAAAAAAATATGATAAATAACCCATCCTTTTAACTCCGCCGCCATATAATAATAAAAACAAAACTTGATCTACTTGCCAGTGTTGCCAGTGAGTGATCACTAATAACTAAGTACGGTAATATTACGTAACTCACACCTACCGAGTTACGCCCTAGTGACTTTATACGTAATTATTATTCGTACCATGGGCTGTTATGACTCATAAGTCATAACCATAACTTAAGAGGCAAACTAGATTGCTTTTGGGAGTAAGTTTCAGTAATAGCAATGACCTCAGTCAAGTTAAATTGATTGTTTGATCTTCGTCTACCTTACATAGCCTATTCTTATTCTAATTTCTCAGTATATTCAGATATTAAATTTTAAGTTACTTTACCTAGATATGTATCTTCTATATAAATAAAAATAAAAATGCTGTTCTTTGGTAAGCGCATCACTACGGCTGAACTGATATGGCTATTTTTTATTTTAAAATGTTTGTAATAGTCCGAATAAGGTTTTAAGGAGAGAAAAATTGGAAAAGTTTCACAGAAAATTGGAAAAATGGGAAAATCTGAAATTCCTTTTTTCTATGGGATTTTTTAATGAACTTTGTTTGGACAGGAAAAAGTCTGTTTGGTTAGCTAGTGTTCAATAAACTCGGACATTCCAATCAAGTTAATTATTTCAATATCAAAGTTTGTTGTAGAGTCAAACTTTCTCTCGTCAAAATCGATTGACAAAACCAAAGTCAGTTAAACATGAAACCTAGGTATATTTTGTTGTTGTAATGACAATAAAGGTGTTTGCAACTCGTCTAGTTTCCTCTTTCAGGTGTCATTTGAGCTTGGAGCTATTGCCGTCTTTTTAGTCTTTGAAGCTTAGCTCGTGCATTATCGGCGTTCAGTTACCCGACAGCCTTATCCGATTTCACAGCACTTTTCCAACCCTTTTTAAATCGCCTGAAGTTTCACTTAGCGCTGTTCATAATAAACTAGCTGACAAGACAGACGTTGTCCAAAACGTTCTTATATAAAACCCATAAAAATAAAAGGATGTCCCGTATTTTCCAAATTTGAAAAAAATAATGGAATACTTTTGAAATTTTTCTTTAAATAAAAACCATATTCGGACTATTAAGAATCGGTACAGCCGCTCTCAAGTGATGCGCTTACCAAGGAACGGCATTAGATAGTTTTTAGAGTCATAAGTAGATATTCTACATATAGATTCGATTTTCAAGTTCGAAACAGCGATCTTGAATTTTGTTTGTTTCTAAATCCAAACTAATATTATAAATGTGGAAGTTACACTGTCTGTTTTCCATTTCACCCCTAAACCACCAAACCGATCATTATGAAATTTGACAGATAGGTAGCCTGAGAGAGCTATTTTTTTCATCCCGGATATTTGTATAAAAAAATGATGAAAATACAAATTACACGGAAGCGAAGTTGCGGGAAACATAAAGCTAATACATAATATGCCAGAGTCAAGTTCTGACTTCGATTAGTTAGATGTGAAATAACTTCATGAAAAATAATCAAGTCCCATTCGCACTCGCATTACCAGTTGCGTTTATGACTATTGAAAAACCTATTCCACTTTTTATGGACAACATTAAACATATATTAACAACGTTTTTATTTGTTTCAGGTAACTCATACGTTTTATCGCCTAATCATGGAAACACGTAACGCAACTGCTATAAAACGTAGGACCTACACGAGGTAATGCTATTTGCTGTTATTTGATTAAAACAGACACAACCTGTACCTAGCTATATAAGTGATGTAGCTAAGGTTCTATAACTTCCATACTTTCATTTTAAGATTGTACTTAGTGCCGATTTCACCAATGAAACTGAACGCGATCAGCACTTCTAAACCGCGTTTAAGAGCTGTCAGTGTCAATATTACTTAGCAATTTTGACACTGACAGCTCTTGAACGCGGTTTAGAAGTGCTGATCGCGTTCAGTTTCTTTGCTGAAATCAGCCCTTAGTCGGGGATCGTTGCTAAATGATAACAACCGCGGGGCGATCGAAGGTTAAGCTTACTGATGTCGATTCGTGGATGGATGACCATCCATTACATATCGAGTCCCCTCTATGCCTCGGAAAGCACGTAAAGCCGTTGGTTCCGGCTGTCATTCGTAAATCTTTGACAGTCTTTACAGGTAGTCAGAAGCCCAAAGGTCTGACAACCAGTCTTACCAAGGGGTATCGTGTTACCGTGCTACTGGGTTGTGCTGGTCAAATAGGCAGTCGCTCCATGTAAAATACTGGTATGCAGCTGCATCCAGGTAGGTTGGAAGCCGACCCCAACAATATTAGGAGAAGGCTAGGCAGATTGCCTTTATCTTGGGCCCGCTTGCACAAATCTCTAAATGCGCGTTTAGCGTTAAGGCTCGTGCAAACAGACGCGATATCGCGGGCGCGACAGGCAGCGGTACCTTTGTCTTTAAACATAATATTTAAGACATCATCATCTTCAAAGGATTGACAGGACCAGAGCGATGTTTTAGTGATTTACGGGGCCAGCGGGCCCCTTGTCTACTGAGTTAGTTATCTTTCGATTCTTAAAGAAACATAGGATGAAAAAACTGGAATCAGCTCGATATCAAATGACAATAATTCTCTAAGACAGGGTATTTTCTTTCCTTAATAAACTTCCTTTCTTTACTATTCGTTTGTCTCGGACACAAAACTACCTATACCCCAATCAGAGTAATATTATAACGTAGTGTATATATCCGCTGTCGGCAACACGGCATATGAACCTAACGGCATTACACGGGATTGCTCATTAGGCTGTACCAAGGGACCACGGGAAGGCTTTATAATTACCATGAGGTAACATTACAAACAATAAACTAATTGTTTTATTTGTATTCTGTTAGTTCTGTATAAGCAGTCTTCTGATTATTGTGAGTGGTTCAGGTTAGTTTAAGATCTTATGTTCACAACGTAATAAACTTTAAAAAGCATGAATATGCATTTGATAACTAAACAGGAGATTGAGGAGCTCATGGCTAAGTAATAACAGCTGCTCGGGTCGATTCATCAGGTTAAGCTACGCTTGCCGGGGTTGGTCCGTGGATGGGTGACCATTTTCACATATCGAGACTCCTCCGTGCCTCGGAAAGCACGTTAAGCCGTTAGTCCCGGCTGTCATTTGTGGATCTTTGATAGTCGTTACGAGTCGTCAGAAGCCCCAAAAGTCTGACAACCAGTCTAACCAAAGGGTATCGTATTACCCAGTTACTGGGTTGTGGAGGTCAGATAGGAAGTCGCTCCATGTAAAATACTGGTATTCAGCTGCATCCGGTTAGACTGGAAGCCGACCCCAACATAGTTAGGAAAAGGCTAGGCAGATTGAACTAAACAGGAGATTTTTCGGAAGTCCTGAAATTAGCTAAGATTTAAAAAATAAAACTCGTTCGTTCTCAATTTTAACACTAGTAGGTAGTGTAGGTACTACACTTCATCTTATCGAGATGCATGAAACGCAATCGATTATAATACTTTGATCGAGTTTCGATTAATATCCTTGCCCCGCATTTCATATCACATTACAATGCAGCGTACACCTCTATCTGAATAAGGAAGTGTGAGGACACTTGACTCCGATTGTTATAGGTTAAGGTCGAATCGAATGGTTGTATCGTTACGATTGTTATTCCAATCGATATAAACATCAAGTGCTGTTGTTGTAATGATCGCACCGATTTAGGAATAGCTAATAGGCATGTCATTCAAATAGCGTTAGCTGCTACAGACGTGAAATAAATTTTAAATTTTATCGATAGATGAGTATGGAGAAGCTCGTCGCTAAGTAATAACATCAAGCATCAAGTTAAGGTACGCTTGCCGGGGTTGGTCCATGGACGGGTGACCATCTTTACATACCGAGACTCCTCCGTGCCTCGGAAAGCACGTTAAGCCGTTGGTCCCGGCTGTCATTTGTGGAACTTTGACAGTCGTTACGGGTCGTCAGAAGCCGGAAGTCTAACAACCAGTCTTACCAAGGGGTATCGTATTATCCAGTTACTGGGTTGTGGAGGTCAGATAGGCAGTCGCTCCATGTAAAATACTGGTATTCAACTGCTTCCGGTTAGACTGAAAGCTGAGCCCAACATAGTTGGGAAAAGGCTAGGCAGATTGATTGATCGATAGAGGAGGATGATATTCGTTGTTTTAGTCGTATAAAGTTACCTGCTAATTATGTTGATTATTGGGTATTATGTAGTAGGCAAGTATTGGTTATTTTACGTAGTACGGAGCTCTTGAAATGCCTGGAAGTGCCTTTAAAAGTTCGTACCTACACTTTAAATACCTGAGAAACAATAGTTAAGTTTACAATTATATCAAAAACTAATACAACTAATGAAACAACAGAGCGCGGTGAAAGAATTAGTGAATCTAAATAATTAACAAGAGAGCTTACATTATGCTGTTACTGGAATTAATTCATCCACGCTTATAACTAATGAATTAATCACGATAATGGTACGGACAGACCAAAATAATGGTTTTACGCAAAACATGATATAAGCACGAAGTAAATCAAAAACAAAACACGTGATACCACATTTCATATAGGTATTCATTTAAATGCTGGCCAAATATTAGTGGAGGGGTCAGGTGACCGGCCAGATTTCATTCAATTATAAGGGTTGAATTTACATAGGCTAAAGATAAGTCGTGGGAGTATAAATTAAGATATTTTTTATCGTGGCTACTTGTATAATTTATGGGCTTACAAAAAAACATTGCGTTTTTTCAGCCCGTCTGAAATTGTGGAAATTGTTGAAGATCGTAGGTACATAGATCGTAGATATTGTCTTATGTCATTCATTAGTTTAGGTAGGATATTGTTTATAGAACTTTTATGTATGTATACTATGTACCTATCACCTCATGTAGGTACCCATATTCTGGCGAATAATTGATTTGATTTGTCATGTTAGTTTCAATTGAAGTTGAATGTAAGTAACTTAAATAAATTACTTGTACGTTATGTACGTAGGTACTAGTGGGGATTAATCTATCATGTCAGTTAGTATGTAAAGGTAGGAATTTAAGTATTTATATTCTCAAACTATAAATCTAGGTACTTATGTTTAGTTTGTAGCTTTCCAGAATAATAGTAAGTACTTAGGTAGGTATTATATGTTACTTTCAAACTATAATCTACGTCCTATGTTCAGTTAGTAGTTTTCCAGAATAACAGTGTTTAGGTAGGACCAATTTGTTAGTCTAAAACTCTATAAAACTATTGCCTAATTTTCAGTATGTAACACAACCGAATCCCAAATAGAAAATAATCTTATTTAATGTTTCGTTTTGTGATTACTGCTCCGTTACCACATAGTTACAAATACACCAATATCTACATAGTTACTCGCTTTATATAATGCATCCAATTAAAAGGCCACGACGTAATCTTCAATCCACTTACGATATTTGTTGTAACAGGCTCCTAAGAGATAAATCAACGACTTTTCAATTGTGATCGTTACATCAAACGCGAACCTTTTCATCTGAAAACGGCTCATTCACCACAGGAAGTACTTCCGTGTACACACGGCTACACATCAAGCTACACATTTCCAGTATAAGCTGACCTCGCATTGTACGGAAATCCTATACAATGCGAGATCAGCATAAACTGGAAATGTATACCTTGATGTGTAGCCATGTGTCAATCAACGCGATTCGTTCCGCCCGTCCATTACGTAAAACAGAAAACAAATGAAATAAGACCAATATGTTATGTCTGTAGGTACTTTGTTATTTTAAGTTATTGTGTTCTTACAAAACAAGTATGGACCTTAAAACAAAACCTTATAAGGACTTCAAAAGCACTTGCTCTACATCACAACTTTCTATCTCCTTTTTAACTTATCTAAATTCCACGGAATACAACAAACGAATTTAAAAGTTGTACCTAGTTTAAAAAACATATTTTAGAAAGCGACACAACGTGTTTTACTTGCAAAACGTTCCCAAATTACCGATTCGTTTACGTCTTTCTTCATTTGTTTTGAAACTTGATTCGTAAGCTTCTGCTACTGCCTGGCTATAAATGCCATAATTAACATTTATTTAAACAATTGTAAATGGAAATGTACGATTTAAATATTCATGCTTTCTATGCATTTTGATGACACAAAATACGGAAAGGTGTGTGCAAGGCCTTTGTGACCCTGACCCTTGTTAAAATGTATGTGATTATGTAATATAAACTGAGGAATATATATTACTATGTGTAATAAAAATACCGTGGCGTTGAAACTAAAATAACAAAATGATGGCACGTGTTGGCAAGAAAATAAAGAAAATAAAATATATTTTCATGTTCATGTCGATACAAGGGATGGGAGACAGACGAAAATACTTCCTGGTATCGATATATTGAAATCTAACGAAGCGGGTTTAAAACAAAACTAGAACACCACATCCATGCAGAATAATAATTAAGACAATTCGATGCCAACCACCTACGTACCCAATTAAACTAACACATTTGTGTAACAACAGACAGCGCCGTGTGTGTTAAACCGTCATTACCGTTAATCACAACACGCGTTTCATTGCGTACTATAATTAAGGACACTTAAGCAAATGTCGTGTTGTCAGTGAACGCCGCG
Source organism: Lithophane ornitopus (assembly GCA_948473465.1). Lineage (NCBI taxonomy): Eukaryota > Metazoa > Arthropoda > Insecta > Lepidoptera > Noctuidae > Lithophane > Lithophane ornitopus. Next base: position 8,791,973 of record OX419622.1, on the reverse strand, counting down.
GATTTGTCATTGGGGCATTATCCGTCCAAAGAGCGGCGCAACGACCCAGCGCGGAATCACGCTCGTGACCGCACTGATTGCGAGCCGGCGTCATTTGCACCGACCGAACCTAATAGGTGGCTCATTAAAGCACTCATGTCTATGTCATGATAGCGAACGTCCAAATGTCAGTTTGGCACACACAGCACTTCAATTACTTTGATGTCGCAGCCGGTGTCAATCGATCTGCTCATCAGCGACATTACAAATGCACTTTACAAATAGCCGTATGTTTCAATCAGCTCTAGATCCGTTTATTAGGTACAAAGGAAAGTCTAGGTCTCCATATCGCTATGTAGCAATACAGCTTGGAGCGCGCGCGCAGTTCAGTCACGAGCATGTCGCAACTATCACGTTCGAATAGTTCTCGCAATAACGCGTGGCGAACCTCCTTCGGAAATGGACAGCCTTTGTTCCTACGGTTGGGAAATATATGAGCGATGAGGCTCCCCCTATCTACGCGTCCGCTCCTCATTCAATTCCTCAGCGTTTACAAAATGAAAGAAACATAACCTCTTACTTCTTAGATTCGTAATTTATTAACAAAAGTGTAGCGAATTTTTAGTGATACCGATAAAGAACGGTTTATTGCAGTGTGTTAAAGGAATTCCCTTTCACCCGAATTTTATGGACTCGTTTTATTTCTCCGTACAGGGTGCATTTACGACGTCATGCGCGAACATAAATTTTATGAGATTTTGGACTCCGTTTTAATGGAGTTGGGTTGGCAACTGACCGTTTTGCGTATGGCTAATAAAATGTTGATTTTGGATATTTATCAACCTATTTTTGATCGTGTGAATGGGCAGTCCATCGGCAAGGTTAATTGGCGTACGTGCGTGAATTCGCTAGTCGGTCTGGGTCAAAGTTAATGCGTGAATATATACGCATCCGAGTACATAATGTATGTATATGTACTGATTAACGGCTATTAATGATGCTATCATAATGGCTTCAAGCACAATAGGACGTAATAACTGAGCAATGTTAAGTCAAAGTACGTTATTATCTCTCATTAATTACACATGTGAGTATTGCCTATTTTAGGTATATTGGAAAATTACTCTCCAATGGAATGTGCATCAATAGTGTAATTGTTTTTTTTTAAACTATAATCAAAGGTTAGTGAGTGAATTTTTTTGCTCAAATTTACTGAAAATAGATCTTTAGCTTTTATTTGCAAGTTTCTCTGTAGTACCTACTTGATAAAGTAAGTGCATGATGGTTACCTATAATGTTATGGCTGTGAGCACTTATTTAATTAAAAACATGTTAATTTTGACCGTATTCAACGGCCTTAAAACCTGTATGAAATGCAAATAGAACCTAAATATTGCTTAAGTAATTAAAGCGTAATAAAGCACGCAAGTTCTGTGTAATTTTTTGTATATGTAGTGCCCTTAGATTTATGCTATTTAGCTGTTACACAAGAAGATTTCGAATTCGAGATTGAAGTCATTCGTTAAAAAATCTCGACACAAATGCAGAGCAATACCTTTGGAACAATAAGCTCTTAACTAGAATTACGGAATTAAACGTTCTCATAGCATTACCCAAACAAGACGTCGAAATACCAAATTCGGGATATGAGTGACGAAAACTCCTATTGCGTGCTGAATGTATGCTAATAGCTAATATAGATAAATATCAGGGGGAAACAGTACAAAAACGTCTCGACACGTATCGTGACATCAAGGTCGAGGCGTTCACACGGCAGTAGCGCCTGCGCAGCGCAAAGGCGGAGTTTTAAAACAAGCACCAGTCGGAACAACCATACAGTATGGGAAATTAAACTACGTTGTTAGGTTAACGATTCACACGCACGACTAGGCCTTTGACTGAGGTTTGATTGTGCTTTATTGTCGTTTCTTTTAGAACTAAGTTCCTTATATTATACTCTGTACACTTGGCGCATGAGAGTTAGACCGAAAAAAGTGTAATATTTTAACCGTCACGACACTTTTGTTACGTAACAAACCTGTCGTGACGGTCAAAATGTTACACTTTTAGAATCGAAATTAATTTCGTTTCCACTACGCCCCTAGACTGTTTTTGTGCTAGGTTTGGACTTGGTTTGACACTGCTGCATCTTCCTACCTTCCGTTTTTACAATAAAATAATACCCTCTGCAAAAGCTCAAATATGTGGTTACCAACAAACAAACATTGTTTAAACTTAAATGACGTTTTCGTCATCATAAGGTAAAGTAATCCAAAATGTGCGTAACCGAAATACAAGCTCACTTTGTTACGCCAATAAAAATAAGTAGGTGTAAAGTTAAATTAATTTTAAAACACGCACATATGCTGATCGGTCAAATTGCCTTTTCACTGCAACAAAGAACCATCAATTTTTTATTAGCTTTTGAATTAAGTACGTAGGCGAGCACTGTAGATGAATACATTCAAACCGCAGGTAACTCATTTTTTTCTCAAAAGAATCATTGCTCTGCTCGGTAACGCAATAAAGGTACGGTACTTAGATTCACCTCGCTTATTGCTTTTTGTCGGGACAAACACAGAAGTTTGACAAAATCCGCGTTACAAAAAGTCGTGAGAAAAAATATCAAGATCACTGCCAATGGCGAGCGAGGAATCTGTGACCACGACTAAGGTCAGCGGTTACGGGTGATACCCTGTATTGTGTTAGCAAAAACTGAAATAATACGTGACATTGCATTTAATAGTTTCGTTAGAGATGCAAGCGTTAAGTAATCGTTTGTTTTTGCAATGCAATTACATTATGTCTCTGAAGCTATTCGTTCTAGATTAGAGTTGACGTAATGTGACGATAAGCACTAATGTAGTCTAATGAAACAACTATGTATATTGCAACTGTGTGTAATATTACAAATGTCAAATAGTACAGTAATAAACTAATAATCATACGGATGTTAGCGAACCATCGATCAATACTTACTGATGTAATTTCGTTATAAAAACCATCGTGGACTAACTTCTCATAAATGGAAAACATGACTGATATCTTTGGAGTGATATCTCAGAATATCACGTTTATAAAGATATCCGTATTTCAAGGTGAACAAAATTAATGAAATTCGTCTCCAACCATCTGTCAACTGGAAATGTAAGTAGGTTTTACCTCCTTCTGTTTCAGTTATCGGAAGGCGGCAGTTAATAACATCATAATCCGGCATCCCAAGCGTGTTGATTGTGACATTATCTTTAAGGCCATTCATTGTACCGATCAAGGGCCTATGTTCAGCCGCCATGTATCAATATCAAGAGAGTCTTAACATGGACCCAATATATCAAAACACAGTTTCTCCTTCAGAATATATTGTAGGTACCCGGCTGAAATAAGATCTTTTTGCTGAAACTTACGAATTTACCAAGAGTTGTAACAAATACTCGCCATACATCAATATAATAGCGAATTTGAGTCTTGGTTCACTCTAGTGACGTAAGGGATGCCATAAATCGAAGCCATTGAACAATGTTAGTTATATGGACAATAGCATATCGGTGTCAAGATCGTTAGCCCGGGACAGACCGCTTTTGTCTTCTTTTGAGGGCCGAATATCAGACACATGACGACAAAGACATAGCTAGTAAAATATTACTTTGCCGAGGACAATGTGAACTTTAGTCAACAGGAAGTTATGTATATGTATCTTAAATAATTGGCCAAAAAATAGATTGACAAAAAGTTGTACATGTCACAATAGAGTTATGAATGACTCAGGTAGGTAAGGCTCAAGATATGGCTCATTGTGGAGTTAATATTTTTTGCTTGAGTATTTAGAGACAAATTGCGCCAGAGGTACAGGCGACCCATTCAATGTGGTATTTCTGTGAATACCTCATTTTGGGGAAATGTGTCTGCACACCCGGTGACCTAGTTGTACAACCGATTACAGAAATGAACGTGATTTTATCTTTGACTCATAAAATCTGTCCAGAAATGTGCTTAAAGTACGTAGGTACTCTTCAGAGTACTTTTTATAAATGATGGTCCTGAGTAAACAGAGAGGACAGCACTAATTAGAGCAATCTTAGTAAAAATAAAACTCTTGTAACAGCTTCCATAGTCATTCGTTTCACAAATTAAATTATTTATCAAGCTACGGTTTTACGTAAACTTTTTAACGTTGCTTTTATTAAAATTTTCAGTAGTTGGAAAAGTTGTAACAATATTTTATGGTCGTGCGGCATCAAGTATTTATTCACGGCTTAATTTCGAATCGAAACTTGGAGACGAGAAATTGATTGATTGAAGGAATTATTGTATTCAATCAATCAATTTCGTCTTTGCATACAACGCTAAATAAATATATCCTTGTACCTACCGAATGTAAAATGTCACGACTGTTTGCTTCCAATTCTTCCTGACTTGAATAACACCTAGGCTACAATATCATTTCGATATCTCGTAAAGACTGGTATGGAAAGATGGATGTTCCTTCATAAAGTAAACCGCTGGACAGGTTTTGACAAATGAGGTGTTCATCGATTGGTCTAAGTGACACGTGTAATGGAAGGTTCTAGGAAGGGTAGGTTATATAAATAAACATAGCGGTTTTCTGAGCTTTCCCTACTAGTTTCCAAGACTTTATCGTTCGTGCTAACAATAATATCATATTACTTTCTTGCAATCTTGTAAATTACTCGAACGTAAATTATCTCGTGTATAGAATAGTAGCATACATTTTGAGTGCGATTATGTAGATATGAATAACATTGTTGTTGTAGTCATTATACCAGGTTCTAAGGTATATTTTTTAAAGTCATAAGTATCCACAGGCATACCCACTTCCCATTTTAAGTTTAAACCTATAATTATTATATAAATGTTTCGAAATATAATGTGGGGAAGTTGGGTTGACATCCGTGTGGCCAGGTGGCGGGAAATGGCGACCCCGTTACCACAGAGCAGATGGGACAGAAGTGCAGAAGGCAAAGTCCTTGTAATAATAGTAAGTGCACAGCACACTCATGAATGGTATACGCCTACCTACGCCATACTAAACCAAAATACTATGTTGTTTCTATTCCAACTTCTGCAATCTACCAAAAAAGGGGGCTGGTTTTTGTAACTTATAATCTTATCAATAAGTGCTGATTCTAAGCTAAATTTGATGATTTTGGAGTGGTTACTAGAAGGAAAAATAATCTCTTAAACTCGATCATTTTTTCATATCTTGGAATCATTTGCAATATTATAATGATTATTATTTGTTAAAAGTCACGATGACGTAAAATTATATTTCTTTTGCCTGCGAATTTTGTCTTGACGTTTGTGTGAGATCGAGTTGCTTCATTGTCAAGCCTTATTTTTCTCATTAACCTTCTGAATCTTCTTTATGCTATCTACCAACGTTAGTACGTAGGTACCTGTGCTAGGTACCCCGTTATAGTGCTGTACCGACCCTGCGGCAAATCACCTATTTCGCTGGATCAACGCACACGGTTCTAGCATGTCTGCGGTCTCATGTCGATATTGGCTTAGCTTTCATATCATATACCTACCTACCTATTTGTTGTTTATTAGTAAACTAGATGTTGCCAGCGACTTCTTCTGCATGTAGTTTGTATTTCATAATTTTTCACAACCGGCGAAACAAAGAGTGTTATGTTTTTTCATTCAAATATCCAGGATGAAACGCAACCTACGGCTTCCTCTAGGTCCCAGGCTATCTATATCTGTTTACGGTCGATTATAACGATCGGTTCAGTGATTTAGGCGTAAAAAGGACAAAGACATACAGACAGAGTTAATATCGCATTTAAAGTATTAGTTTGGATGAATGAGAAACACATTGCTAATCAATATGACTTCCAGAAAAACTGCTAGTGAAAACTACTAGCGATATTAGGCCATATTACAAACAGAAAAAGTTTCCCATCAATACTAATATTATAAATTCGAAAGTAACTCTGTACGCTACCTACCACAGAACAGATTTCGATAAAATTTGGCAAGGAGATAGATGGCATCCCGGCGAAGGACATAGGCTACTTTTATCGGCATACCGTGCCGGCGAAGCCGCGGGCTAGTAATATTATAAATGTGAGTGTGAGCGAAAGTGAGTTTGTTTGTTTCTTGCTTCTTCACGCTAAAACGGCTGAACGGATTTGGATACAATTTGGCACATGGATAGACCATGACCTGGAGAAGGACATAGTATCCTATGTCCTTCTCCAGGTCATGGCCTTTTATCCCAATATGCCCACGGAATAGAGACTTATGCGGGTGAAACCGCGGGGCGCAACTAGTAAATAGTAACTATTCCTACCCGAATACTGCTCCATTACAGTTTTCAAACTCCGTCTCTATGTTGATGAAGCACATTTGGGATATAGGAAGCCTAACCAAGCCAATCTTAGTCATGAAAACCTAATGAGCGTACTAGTAGGTACCTCCTAAAAGAAACAAATATACCAACATGTTATTATCATTATTAGTATAGCATTACCGTTGTCGGATACGGATTTATGTGCGGATATAATGTTTTTATTACCATTACTTTCAGAACAATCTTTGCTCGTAAATATAACATTATTTTATTTGTGTTTTTTATTACTTTTGTATGAAAGAGCAATATTATTGACCATGGGCATTCGAATTACAACTCGAACATTGAATAGATTCATTTTTCGCAGAAAACACGATTGGATTTTAGGTAAACAATAGTTTTCCGATGCTGAAAAAAGGTGTAAAGCTTTTTACGTTGAAAGCTTGTACTATATAGGTCTAAATAAAACTACTAGCAACTGAAAACTATCAATTCATCTGTATTGTGGATTGGCGATTTGCTTTTGTATCGCAGCTGCGTTGTTTATATAACACAAATGAAATGGAACGAATGTATGAACGAACAACTTTATGCTTCACTGTTATAATAACGCCACGAATCTTCTTGATTCAAAATCTGTAAGTGTATTTTCATAATTATTTTAAAAGAATATATTACTTGTAGTATTTTTATAGACAGATAATTAATTTCATAATTATAATCTGTTTTAATAAGGCACGTGTATTTCAACCCAGAGATGGTGAGAACGTTAGGTACCGTCGCCGTTTCTGCAAATCAATTTCATCCACCTCATCATTTCCTTAACAGAAAGATTCCCTCATTAATCTCTTGTTACTGGTAATACTTTAATGTTCTAAATCTAAGCTGGTTTACTAATGGAGCTTCAGACGCGTCCCGGCTCGTTACAAACGGTAATGGCCGCTCTTTTATATGAGTTTTGTTTTGTGGGCCAAAACAATGCTGTTCATCCACGTAATGTGCTGCCTAATGACCAAGTGTTTATGTCCATTCATAATTTTATTGTGACCTTTATTTACGCTGTGAATTATTTTATAACAACATTTGAGTGTGTGTGACTCTTTCTTAACTTAAGTTTCTATCCAAAAAAAAAAAGAATCACCCATGAAAGCTTATTCCTGAATCATGATGTTTTTTCTACGATGTATTGCCCAAAAAGTAGCCAAGCTAATATTGTTTCATAAATAAATAATGATAAACCGCCACAGAAGCTAGCAAACATAAAACCAGCCCAGCGTCCCCAACTCCCGTCCTTGGACAAAAACAACACAAGATTTTTCAATTTGGCAAAGGAGGTAGCCTCTAGAGGATTGTGTGGGTTTTAGCTTGGGGTATAACGGCATCGCTAGGTATAATCCTCGGCATCGGTAGGATTACAGACTCGGAACACGTCTAGTGCCGTACTGAGCGTCAATACCTATCGGGATGATTAATAGCATACCGATAATCCCTCGGGTTCCTGATATCGTTTTGCTCAACGCTCCGAGTCGTCGCTCGTTTTCCTCATCGCGATACTAGCGTGACCACAAAGTCCACAGACATGGACTAAGACCTCCTCACTCAATTGAGGCCACCGAGGAGCCTGTCGCATTAATTGTTTTGTATTTTATTCAATAGCTCATTTGTATTCATATCTCGTTTCACTTTCTTTTTTGGAATAACCAATTAAACCACTTGTAAACATTTTATGATCCTATCTGTCTGAATATGAATACTTAAACGACCCGGTATATTTTTTGCTTAGATTAATTTCTACAGTAATATCATTTCTAAATCAGGGTATTGATTTGGTAAATGCGACTGCTTTGTCACCCTTTTGTTCTAAATTCGTCGATCAGCATTTATCAGCAATATAGAGTGTGATCGCGGCACTGCCGCACCAATTAGTCTCTTCTCAGCGGCTCTTTGAATCATTCACTGAATTCATTCTCGCTGACATCACTATCCATCTCTATTTTAGACTGGAATTTAATAGAATGGGTGAAAATCCTTCTTACCTGTCTAAAACAAAGTTATGGAACGCTATTTTCTTGGCGTTCATTATTCATGACTGAGAAACGAGACGACGAATTTAATAAGCCCCAAACAAATTCTTAGTCGTAATTAAATTGATGAAGTGCGTGACGGTGGTATCAAATTCGTAATTTAGAAGGGAAATTTTTCATCACCCCCAAGCGTTATGCCAAATTGAATCGAGAGCCAGGAATATCCGGATGGCCCGACGACACCCGATTCCCGACGATGTTGATTCGGCCATTTCTCACGACGCACTACCTTCCATTTTGGGACATTGTCTGTCACAATTCGCTTCACGAAAATTGATGATGTAATAACGTAGTATGAATTCCAATGAACTTAGTTAATTCCATCACTGAGATTTTAAGCTGCTTGATAATTTGGATTAATCCAATTTAAGCGATTGCTTGGTTTTTGATCTGATTGGTGGCTATTTGAAATTTTAATCTATTGATGATCTTCCGTGGCGTGGAATCTACGATGTTACCAATTATTTTTTGCACCTAGCTTAATCTTCATTTAGTCAACTAATTACCCTCAAGGTGACTTCATTCAACGTGGAATGAGTCCAAAACTTCACCTACCAAAATACTTCTCCAGTTTTATACGAAAACTATTTTAACTCTGAGTGGAAAGCTATACCGTCCGCTGCTTCATTTAATGCATCAACTACCAAATAACTGCCGCACGTGTTCGCGATGTATAAAACTCCTGTAAACAGTATTTCCTTGCCAAGTTTTCGTATGCTCTATAAAATGTATGTTGTGCACGTTTAGAACTTGGTGTCATAAACGTCGGTGTGCACCCAGCATCTCAATCAAACGTGTCTGACTGGGCGGAATTTGGGAACTGTTTCCACTCAGCCGGTATCGAGGACGAGGGTCCGTCAATTCTCCGACAGTTATACAGACTACGGACTGCGAACGTCGTCGATCGGAACGTAATTTACTTACTTTTAACTGCCTATAAACCGATGCTTCTTTTTCTCCCCTTTTTTTATTCATCTCTTTACTTTACGCGTCGTATATCGATTACAGAGCTTATTATCACAATGGTTTTGGAGTCATTCTTTGTTTTCCATCGCGAGTGAAAAATCATACGTTATATTATTAAAAGTTACGTAATTTACCTACTACAGCTTCGAAAACATTATTGTGTCGTCTCTTGCATGCCCTCCACTTATAAAGTTCTATCTCATTACTAACTTGCCACAACGTAAACAGACAATAAATATTCTGTAACCGTGATTTTGTGAACATAATAAATCTTTTAGACACATCTGGTTCTGTTCATTCAACAGCTGGGTTATGCTTGTAAGTTCGTACAAAAACCAGGCACGGGGGCCGAGCGTACATCCCTAAAGGATCCCAATAGAACGCAACCCTCGGGTTCGATTTGAAAGGCATCGAAGGTATACCTTTTTTTCGTTGTCATCTACGCCCACAGACAACTAATATAAAAGATTCTACCTGAACCACTCGAACGTACGCGATACCTTAATAAAATGTTAGCAAAATGATTTGGGTAGACAAGGTTCTCAATGTTATTACTATTATGAGAATTATTAACATTGTTATGTATGTTACACCGTGTTTCTTTTACTTTTTGTTTTCCTTGTGGTTTCAATTATCTGTTTTAAATAAAATAAAAATTTTGGTTTTAATAAGATACACCTTTAACCCCAAGAGGTATGGTTTCTAAGAGTTATTCCATTCTAATACCAAAAACTAATACCACTGGTATTTGTTGGAACTCATATTTATTTTCTATTCCGAACCGATACCACTCTTTAAATAATTAAATTGAATGTGCAAACTAATACCAACAACTTGGATTTGGTACATTCAGCTCCGTCAAACCTAATCACATTTTTGATTTCTAATATTTTTATTTGATCGTAATAAAATACTATCCAAATACGCTTCATTCCAATATTTTTACAAAGGTAAGAGAGAGTAGTTTAAGTGAATCATCTTGCTACTTTTTTTTGGGTATTCCTCAAACGCAACCAATGAAGCGCAACTAAAGTATTCCTCGAAACGCACCCACGATGAAATATATATAGAGAACAGCATGACGGAATCGTAACAAATGATATCGATAGAAGTTTTAAAATTCAACTGTCCTAATTGTTCAGTTATTCAAACTACCAGGAAAGCAGAAATTAACTGGAACTAGGTGCTTACGCGACTTATTACTACTTAACTCAATAATGGTAAAAATACAGGTTTTTAAATTGAGCATTTGTTGTTTTGAAAAGTACCAGGGTGACAGAAATGAAAAGAAAATAGGAGCCTAAACGATCCCACTAAGTTGCACAACAACCAACGATTAAACACAAAGAGTATTATAAGGTATTCGTTATTATTAACTATATCGATAGAAGTCTTAAAACCTATAACTGTAATGTCCTATACCTATTATAACTATCAGGAAAACAGAAATGAACTGGAAGTAGTGGCTTATGAAAAAAAACCTGTTATTCTGGTAGGCGTCTTTCGGAAAAGCCCCTGAAGTCTATAGTCTATAGTCTATAGTCTAAGGACCCATATTTATCAAGAATTTGACTTTTTTCATTATCACATAATATCTTGTTCGTAAAGTTTCCCAACTCATAAGTAGATTGATCGTTCACATCTTCGGAAAATGAAATTCAAAGCAGTTTTACTGACTGTACCTTATATCTTCGAACTTGTTTTGGTATTCGTTTAAACAATGGTATCCGTTCGGAATAGAAAATAAACATGAGTTGAAACAAATACCAGTGGTATTAGTTTTTGGTATTAGAATAGAATGACTCGTTTCTAAGTTGTTCGTAACTTTTTGAGTATTACGAAAGAATTGCCTCTTCTCTATTTTTGGCGAGTTTATTAGGATCTTAGTTCTGTCTGTTACACCAACCACAACACACATCCAATCTTTATCTTCAAACTTCAGTAACTGCATACAATTGGTTCCCATCTATGTAAACCGATGCAGTACCGCAAGACAAGGCGAGATAAACTCGTAAGGTCAACGAGATGTTTGTTAAATATATCCCTAGTATGGTGAATTGAGCAGAAAACAAATATTTCTATCAATAGGGAATATTTCCCGTAAGAAATTCAAATGACTTTCACCCTTCCTATTGAAATTGACGAATGAATAATAGAACCAGTCCCAACATTTTATTCGATACAATATTCAAGCTACCAACTACGTGTTTGAGGTTAAATTTTCAATTTACATAAACATTTTATCATTAGAGTTAATGGCATCGGTTGATGCTAATTTGGATATCGTCCAATCATCGCTGTCAGTGAATGTAACTGCATTATCAGGCCTATCGATTGGCGGGGATCAAGCTGCATTAATGTGATATGGGCTAATAAACCATAGAACATAATATTGCAGTAAACAATTGCTATTATCACGAGGAATAGAACAGTTAGGTAGGTATAACCGATGCTTTACTACACGATCAAGAAAGATAGTTCATTTCTATGTAACCTTGTCGGTGTCGTGTAAACGTGGAATGAAACAAAAATGAATATTCAAATTCAAATTTATTTATTCGTACACAAAGATATAATGTTGGAACATGATTTATAAAATAAAAAGGAGCGAGCCTTACAGTAGTCGCATATGATGTGTAACATCTGAAATGTCACCTTGGTAATAAGTAACATTAAAGGGGCGGGGACTCGTCAAGGTCGTTTCTGACGACCTACTCTAGCACCGCGCGCGCTCATTGGTCAAATCAAATAGCGCGCGCTTCCCCGACTTCCTGTTACATACTTCCGTCCCTTTTCACAAAATCATTCCCACAGATTGCAGGAAAGCGAGAAAGATGTTCACTCATCAAAAAGATGGTGTCACTATGTGCTGCCTTGCAAGGCGTACAAGGCGTGTTAGGGTAGACACCGTTATCCTTGAAACTAGTGGTTTGGTGTCATCTCTAATATACTTTTTCTATGGGATAAACATTGAAATCGCAAAAAAAAAACTGCTGTTCCATACATTTTGTCGATTTAAGTGAACACAAATGTATGGAACAGCTGATTTTTTTTTCGCGATTTCAAGTTTGGTCTGTATAGAGGTAGCCTATATAATTATAAAAATACTGTTAAGTAACAGTCTTAAATCTTTGTGAAGCGTCTGGTATCAGCTAATAATCATGTCTGTAAATGGCACAAAAACAAACAAGTAGCTTAGCTTGCATGGCATTGTGACATTCACCAATCAGAAGTTGCTATGGCTCAATGGCATGCAAGTAACTCGCATACTTAACGGTGTTAGAGAAGTGCGAGTGAATTGTCGTGCATTTACATTATAGACAAGCTGTTTATGATGGTGATGCAACAGTTTAACCATATATTTTGTCCAAAAATGATTTTGCCACACGTTACGCCAACTGAAGAGGTAAACAGTCATGTATGTAAACATCCTGTGACTAATTGTGCGCGAACCCCAAGTCGAGACGAAACAGATGTGCTAGCTACATCCATCTAGTCTGTTTACAAGATATTTTACTCAACTTAGTTACCGACGTGCGTTCGGGAAACGAGACTGACGGTATTGTTGCTTTCGTGGAACAAAACTAGATTAACGTTTGTTTCTATCTTGGGAATTACGTGGAAAATGTATTGTGATATTTTATAAGACGGAAAATACTACAGTATCCCTATAATAACTTAAAGATAGGTACTTAGCTAGGACGCTGAACAATAAGAGCTATACCTACCGAGATTTTTTCGTTGGACTGCTATTCCACGATGCTATATTGTTAGGTCGGTACCTACTTTATATTTTCGCCGAATTTCTGCAAACAAACAAAATTGAATTGAATACTCTTTTGTTTTAATAACCGTCATGCCTTTCAATCCTTTCAATTTATTACCGTCAATTTTACGAATTTCCAAAACAATACAAATGAAACATAAAATATGTAAGTATTTAAATACAAGTTGATACTTTAACATAACAATAAACATTGTGAAAAGAGCTCTAAATTGCGAATTTTGACATGTGTCACCCCAGCACACATCCACTCAGGGTTTTGGGTGGATTTGGCCAAATAGGCACACGGCCCGCACGTGATTTAGCCAGGCTTTGTATTTTTATTTAGGTACGTACGACCCGACGTAAAAGCTAAAAAAGGTTACAATATTCGCACCGCAAAAATATAAATCTTTTGTTATTAATTTGTCACCCTCTGGCACTTTTAGCTTTATTTAGGCATGTTACATAAACATAGGTAAATTACGTAGGTAATTGAAAATAACAAAATTTTAATAGCGAGAAAATGTACAGGACTGCTTCTAAAATTTTATAAAAATAAACAACGTCATGAATTTGTTTGTCTTCAAAGTTTTTACAGACGACAGACCAACAACCGAGTTCGATGACCTCCTCAAGAATAATGAGTAGGTAAAATATAAGAGAAGGTATCAAGATGAAGGGCATGTCACACACCTATTATCGTGTACATCACAAAATGTTCGCACTGTACCCGTCATTGCGTACCTAAGCTATCATTTTTCACGTCCTAATCCGTACAGGGCTCGTCAAAAGGAGCGCTTATCGCGGCCCCAATTTATTTTCGAGGGATTCCCACGTAAACCTTGTCATAGACGTCTCATACTTTCGTATTTTCTTCGAATTACACGGCGATTGTCAGCAACCACAATAAAAATGTGGTTGTTATGAGTAAATATTTACTGAGAAAGCAAAACAAAGAGGAACATTATTAATCACGGTGACGGGTCATGGCTTGACGATAGCTGTCGGAACAGAGCGGCTATCTTATATACTACTGATGTTTGCCTCCCGTTCGATCGAAATTTAACTGAGTTATTGGGAAACGAGAATTTTTGAGTAGTATACAACTGAAGAGCACTGGGATATCTTGTTTCTTAAAGGGCTGCGAAAAACAGATTGGAGCAACATCGTATAGTCCATTTATCGGTTTAGTAAGTAACTATACTGCGTACCTAGTCGTACCTACATTTAGTTATGATTTTGGTTTCATCATAAGTTCTGAGAAAATAAAGTAAGTAAGCACTAATGTTGAACATCATAATATTATAGCTTCCTGAGCAAAAGGCTAGACTGCTTTAGAAAACGTTAAAATGTATAAATATTTCCACAAGAAAATGTTTTCCGTACATCGTAAAAAAGTCTTCTTTCACTGCGTCTAACCTTTCAGCTAAATAAATACTTTCAATTCACATTCTGACATTTATGAACAATAAGAACGTTAGTGCCACATTCCAACAAATATTAGTACTGTTCGATATACGAGAATAAAGCGAATAGGGCACAATAAAACTAGTGGCCTATTATAAAATAATAAATAAACTCTCTGGACCGGAACGTGTAGCAGTGAAATCATAAATAACAGTTCATTGTTCTCCAGATATTTGTTTTACATGAACTATCGATTTGTATTGGAAAATGTACAGTTGCATCGACACGTTGTGTGTTGTGTACCTAAACTATACTTTGTTTATTTTATTTTTGTAGACTATTGTGTTTTATTGTACTTTCCTTAGGTACAATAATACACAAAAGTGACAAATTTATCTCAAATTCAATTCATTAAGGTTTTTCGAAACTCGAAGAACATAACAATACTAGACTAGATGTTATCCAATAGTAAATCGAATTGTATGTGCTTCAAACAAAACAACAGAAGCAAATCGAGAATGCAGGTCTGACACATCCTTAAGCAATATAGGAAATAGCTGGATCAATTAAGGTGCTTTTACATCCAGTGGCGGCAACGCAAATGACTCGTTGCTAATAGTGCGAACACGCGTGTGAACGGAGCGTCCACCTCGTGATCTTAAGCTTCCTGTTCCTCGTATGTACACTCACTATCACAACTAGAACAAAAAGTTTCCTTCGGGGATTATGTACTTTACTGAAGGACGTGTGAACTAGTACCTATTTACCTATTTTATGTTCGTTAAAGCTTCCAACATTGTTGTAGGCAGAGGGGTCGATGTGTATCGACGTTGGTATTATGACGAAAATCTCCGAATAGCCTTATAGCGGTTTATATGTCACACGAGATCAAACACGCAATTTGAAGCACGCAGAGTGCTTTTTGCGTCTCCTGTAAAGTTGCATTTTTGGACTTAGATCTCTTTTCACTAGGGCCACAGTACAACGGCGGTGCGCCGTCAGTCAGGTATGTTTTCGTTTGTGAAACTGTAGAATACCTACTTCTATTGTCAAACTAATCGAAACCACATAAGCTTTGTGGAATCTACAAAGGGAATGGATCATATTACATAAAAGCTATCTATGTACTACATTATTGGAACCAATAAACAAGGATAACTAATTATCCCTACATAATTCCCAACCCCTAATTGTTTCCAAATGATTACTCAATAATCTCGGTTAATATCGCATAATAATATTTGATTTTAATGCGGTAATTTGATGGTACGCTGTTTAATCGCTCATCAAGTCATCACTCATTTCAACAACCTACACACTTAATATCCACGGCTTTAATTAGCCAGTAATAAAACGCGATCGTTTTCTATAAAATATGGAACGTGTCATCGTATTAAAATATTAAGCACTTTTCTCTCATCAATATCGGCTTCAATGAGACGAAAAGTGTATAAACACAAAATTCTACTTCAATTTTACAGCATTTTAGAAATACATATATGTATTTTGAACGTCAGCCGCGTTTTAAATAACCATTTATTGGATTCGTAACACTGTGCAAATGTGGATAGCGTATTGTTAGTTTTCACTGTTGTTTTTTTTTCTGTACTCGCATTTCGTTGGCTGTGATTCGAAATGTGTTTATGCTGTAAAAAATAACAAACGATGCTTTTAGTATTTGCTGCCATCTGCAGAACAATTTTGCAAGCGTGACGAAAATCTTTTGGATAAAGAAATGCGCCGACAGGCCGCCTTACAAAAGTCAACCACACGCAGCTACGATGTGTAAACTAGATCCCATCTGCCGAGAATTCGAGATAGTGGAGTAGAGTACCCTATCTGTTCCGCCGGTGCTAGGTTTTCACAAAGGGACCATTCTCGGTAATTCTATTGAATATCATCGGCGATGCGATGCACGGAGCCACGGACCCCGTACACGTGTAATCGGTAAATCGATGCGTACTTTGTTGTTGGTATTTGCTGTGTGAGTAAAGCAAGTGAAACGGAATAGCTTCATGAATAGTGTGAGGTGTGTCTGTGTGAGTTATATAGGCTTGATCACGAAGGCTTGATGGATCTTTTGTTCAGTTTAAAAAAGCGATCTTTAACGATAGATGGTTTTGTGAAACTCAGTTTTTGTGTATTGAGTTAGTGATTTAAGTGTTGAGTAGGTAGTGATGATAATTCAGGTATTGCAAGATTGAATATTACGGAATAGTCACTGAAGGGCATCAAGTCAAGCCTCTTTTTTGGAAAAATCTCTTGTTTTTCTGGGAAATTGGAGCACAAAACGGTTGAAAAGCAGCAAAACTGGATAATTAACTCAAACAACCACATGACCCACTAAAACAGTTATCTACTACTATACAAACGTAAAAACAGCCAGTTCCTAACCTGTAACCATTTATTTGCCTCAAAGCTTACCAGATAGACTAGCAGAATGTTGAAATATCGACTTCGAATCAAATGTCAAATAGCTGGCGGCAGGGTGCGATATGTTTGAGCTAGGCACGCTTGGTGGGGCACACGGGCACACCGCACCCAGTCACCCACAGGATGTGGGGCGGGAATGACAGACGTCGCGATAGCCGGCCGAGCGTAGGTACGGGCGGTATGTAGCTGTAGGATCGCCAGAAGTGATAGGAATGGATAAGGTGTTGGTTCATGTCAATGTATCGAATGAATGGTCTTTCTTTGTCAAAGTATTGGTGGCCTCTGCCAGAATCGTTCAGAGAAGTTGCTATAGTTGCAAAAAGGTGCAGGCGATCATTAATAGCTTAGGTACTTCAGCTTTTAGTTAGGTATGTATAACAGTTTCTTCGAACTCGGTAAATCTAAAATTAAAAACATCTACAGCCAACTCACATTATCTTTTAGATTGAAGCTTGTTTCCATAGATATTTATTTAAAAAAAGATAAAAAATTCTAAGAAACAAAAAAACAACGTGCCGTTTCCAGCACAATTTATGCCAGCGATGATTAGGTTTCATACGTTCCAAGTTTGATGGAGCGTGGCACATCCAGTCTGGCTTGCCGAGGGGCCACGGTTGTTTGTTCACAAAATTGCCATTTTTATGGCACGCAAGGCGATCATATTGTGGCATTACTTGCTTGACGTCCCGCGTCATGTCACGTCATACCGCAAATACGTGATATTTGCTCTGCGGAGACATGATCCGATTTATTTTGGGCAAACCCATGTTTTTAATTATTTTTTGGGGTAAATTGCTTACCTACAATTTCCTGTAGCACGCCTCGCTTCGAATCAAATTAGCTCTTACCCTAAAACCTACTTACAGGGTATCCATCCACCTTATATTATGTAAATGTCACTTGCAAATTTTGTAGGGGTTACAGACAAAGATTAAAGTTGTTAGTACTTCAATATTATTGAAACCAATTCAAAGAGTAGTTAGTTAAGCTACAGACGTGAACTTATCCGTTTCTTGTAAATAAATGCTACGGATATTTTGACTAACAAGTTAATTGCGCATGTAGCTTCTATTACAAGCACTTTAGTAGACTCTGATCATCAGTTTCTCCGCAATTCGTCTTACTTAATACGCGAACAGCAAAAGTTGTTCTGTAGTAGGTAGATACAAACTTTAAAAAAATCAACACTGTTTTTCAAACGCCCACTTACTCGTTCGATCAAGAAATCTCTTCGAATCTATCCCGTTTCGTCACGCGTCACTGCCGAATCTTTGTTCATCGTAATTGCCCTCCGTGACGACTCATAGCCGTGTTATATGGAGAGGCTATTAAACTGTCAATGCCAGAGGGTCATAATCCGGAGTGCGCACCGCAATATGGGCAACATAAATCAGCTAATTAACCCTCCTAGCCCTTATTAACGACATAAATTTCGCGCTCCGAAGCACACCACTCGAGACGAGATGCGGGTTTATATGCGCATAACACACTCAGCGCCATGTCTGCCGGTGGAATTATGTCAGTAAGTGTTCGAGGTCTAATGTGGCTTAAGTACAAGACAATGTTAATCTGCGTTGTCCTTAAAGTTACTGCGTAACTTGATGTAATCTTGAAAACGTGAGACAATAATGTGCGCTAGTACCTAGTTGTCTTTCGTCCTTTGATAATAAAACGGAATAGAATTATTAATTCGCAGAACGCATAATATCTGACTACGTACACAGTAATGTAAAGGGAAGTCAGGTAATTTATGATGAAAGCGTATATTAAAAAGCAGCACACACAATATACTGCATAGTGTATTGTGAGTTGTGATTGCGATATTTCAAAACCGTAACAACATTTTCCGACGCACATAAAGGTTGTAAAAGTGATAAAACTCCGCTCATAATTACAGTACCTACTACAGCGAGTATTCCCGTATTGCGTGGCGAGGGCTATTACAACGGACATAAACTAGTGAGTCATCTCTTCCTCGCTTATCGAGCCGATCTCTGGCACACATGGCGTCATTCGATGCACTTTATTGTATTGCCATGTTACAACCTATCTCATCTCGCACGCGAACTTTTTCATTTCATCCCACTACTGCGATGCTATCGGGTGGATAAACGACTCCGATAGGAAAATGAGCTTGAAATATACCATAATTTATTATAATACATCCGTGAGCTTCAATAAAAACTCGGATGCTATGAAAGGTCTTTATCCAGTGAAGTAGAAATGGAAAACTTGTTTTTCGTCGAACTCTGCGGCGAGGTCGACGATGACTAGTCGAATTAAAAAAACAGAAGAGAACCGCGCGAGCAACGGAATGAATGTTATTGTACCAATAGTAATTTATCAAAATGTCCGTGGCCCGTAGCGCCCGACAACTATCGCACCGTTTGCTATATACGAAATTTAACCAATGAAAGCGTTCCAGTCTTATTGCTTTTACACTTGAGAGACGGATCTATTAGGATCACTGCACTGGAAAAGATAAAATGTTTTGCCTTTGACAGCTCGGCTTTCCATTCTTAAGTAAGTCAAATCACGCCGACTGAATACTGATGTTGGCTTTTCGTGGGCTTCTGTTGGCCCGGATTGTTTTTGTTAAATAGAAATTAATGCCTATTTGACTACGGATCAATAGGAGTCACGAATGATTTATATATGATTGGTTTCAAAAGTTCGTTTGTGAAGCGTGACAGAGATAAAAGTGAACTTTTATCTGTATGTGCGCCGCTATGAGCTATTAGCATTATAAGAACCCTCTTCCTTTAGGGGTCAGACGACGTGGGGTCGACAAACTCGTGTGCATTCAGCTGTGATCGCTCTCAATGGCGGTCGTTAATAAGAACGCACAAAACATGGATTTAGAGTTGATGCGAAGTCATTATGTAAAGATGGACATGCATTCGAAAGTATTACCATAAGCATATTAAGTAGCCGCTTAGATATCAGAGCACGAATGTAGGGGAAGAGCTCTGAATTAATTTATGATGTTCAGTTCCTGGGTGTCCTTTTAAAAAGGTAAAAAGTACGTAGTGGTGTTGAAAAATGTCAGAAAACATAAAAAGTCCATTAGCGTGTATAGGGCTGTGTATCCGTGTACAAGCTACCTAGGCCTAATTGGTGGAGCACCCGCATTTGGCGTTGGTAAAGAAGTGCAATTTACATACCTAACTGCTCTGGTCAGCAGCTCAGCTCGACGGCAGCATATAAGAAAAAGATAATTATACTTTTAGAAGAATATAAATAAGGTATAAATAGATTTTTATTTAAAAAAAAATAGATTAGATTATGCAAAGCCGTGACTTATATTAAAAAAACAATCTCCTGAAAAAAAAAAAACCAAATAGAATGCATACAGCTTCTTGGTCGAAACTCCAAAGTTATAATAAAAAGTGCAATCTAATTTCACTAATGGGGGACCTAGATAGTGAGTCGTCACTGGTTTAATGGTGGTTTAGAGTCAGTAAGCCTCATATCATGTGAGAACACGGCTGTTACCGCCATGCATAATGCAAGGAGACGCGAGCCAGTTACCGCGTTTCACCCGCTCTTTTTTAGATGTTACCAGTTAATGAGAAAATAAACTAGGGTCTTTATTTAGATTTAGACAACCTTTGGCATAAATATACGAAATAAGGATGTTTCTGGCAGAAAACCATGCTGAAGAGGTAGAGGGCTGGAAGTGTTAATTTAAGGTGAGATGTCTAGCGGAACAAAGAACTCTCACTGAACAAAGACAACTCTTAGCCAAAATATGATACGAATTTAGCAAACGTAGTTTTTTGACGTCTTTTAGTTAGGGTCTGGAAGAAGTAGTTTAACCAGTAGGGACTCGCAGTAGTATCATATCATGGAGACAATCTATATATCTATACATGATACAATGTAGAAGTTTGTCCATCAAATAAAAATTAAGTATAACAATTTTACCAAATTCGGTATATTTTATATTAAAATAGATGATGGGAAATCATACTCATCAAAATACAACTTGGAAATGCTGACGTAGTTTGTCATACTATAGTGTCCATTCAACCTAAAGTAGGCTTTCCGCTTCCCCGAAAGACCACTGTTCAGAAGGAGCGGTACACTGTTTAGAACATTTCCAAAAACACTAGCACAGCACTATCAGATCGGGATAGCTACGTTGCTGTTGCCGGTTGCGTTAATTAGAAGATAAAGGCTGCACAAACGTTGAATGAGCAATAATAGGGTTATTTAGAAGCCGCGACGGAACAGGCGTAGTCTTCGTATGTACAAGCCGTAAGTCCGCAACAATATCACTGTATAAGTAGCTTATACCCTCAGATTGTTTGCCTTTAATATTACTTGCTTCTTTTGTTTTACTTAAGAAGCTGATAAGATTGCTTTCTTGTTTAGCCTTTACATGAATTTGACGTATGAGTATGAGTATCTACGGATACTGTCAAAAAGTTGACTTATTTGAAGATAGGATGCATACCTATACATAATAATTCTTTGTTTGCAATATTTTGATCTAAACTCTTTTAGAAAGACTACAAAAGTGCCGTCAGCATCATCGCTATTAAAAAAACTCGAAAACGGGAATCGAGCATTTCATGATTTTAATTATGAGAGCAACAATCGACGGTACCTTCATAATGCAGGTGACAGAAAACCAGGTTTATTTTTTTGCATGCAACTGTGACAAAGTTTAGGTACCTAGAGGTACCATAAGGAAAAAAATTTTTTTATTAAACTTAGTTATTTTTGTAGCAGCCAAACGTTTTTCGAGATAACCTTTTTTTTTCGAGATCGACTTTCTATATAGCGAATGCTTGAACAATTTTTCCTTCCATTGACAGGGATTCGCTATGTCTCTATTTTTAATGAGTTAGTCTTCTTTCTATACTCCGTGGTTACAATATAATCAACTCATATGAACTTTCAAGAAAGAAAGAGCATTTCCCTTTTTTATACAATCATGTAACAAACTGAAGCCACAAAGCTGAAATTTCAAATCAGGCAGAGTCGGAATTTTAATATGGGACACTCACATAAAGTTCCACCGGACTGTCAAGATTTCATCACTAGTTCAGTCTCTTAAAATTCACG
This sequence comes from Lithophane ornitopus, assembly GCA_948473465.1. Taxonomy (NCBI): domain Eukaryota; kingdom Metazoa; phylum Arthropoda; class Insecta; order Lepidoptera; family Noctuidae; genus Lithophane; species Lithophane ornitopus. The sequence goes on along the minus strand of OX419622.1, from coordinate 8,769,949 downwards.
ATGGCCATGCCATAAAACGGGAAATGTATTTTCTTAGCGAATGTTTTCCACTTTATCCAAACGTAACTTTAACAGCATAGTTAAATTTCATTTTTTTTCAAGATTAAATGTCACCTCACCTTGCTGCCATTACGAAAAACCAAGTTTCCCCGTAATTAATTTTTATGGCAACCGCTACGCATGTAAAAACACTTTTTCTCTAAGAATTATGCCTCAGCTGCCCTGATTTTGTAACTTTTTAGCTGAAATAAACGAAAAGCTCGTAAAAAAGGGTCTGAATATGTACGGTGGTATTTAATGTGACTTTTTGCAGTACATAAAATATAAATGAACGGTTTTGTTGTAAAAACTTTATACGCCCCGACGTGGATGGGGCTTCACGTTATGAAGCTATCATTACAATGGCATTCCCACGCTTTCAGCTCAAATGGAATCCTTACAATCTCTACATGAATACCTATCATGCTGGTAATTTCCAAAGGATTGGAGTGACTATTCATTAGGTATTATAAGTACTCTACGCTGAGTGTGCCAATTTTCTGGTAGACTAAGTACTTTCAGTTATTAAAATATTTTTCTTTTTATTTCCAGATCAGGCAGAGGCGCGGCATACGCCTGTTCCGAGGGTGAAGGGAACGCGCCCAAGTCCTGCTGTGGCCGGCCCCCGCTCCGGCTCTGTGTGCTGTTCCTTGGAGTGGTAGGGGCCTGCCTGGTGGCTGCCGGTGCCGTACTGGGGGCTCTCAGGCCCCATCCTCGAGCCCCGCTCACATTACTCCTACTCATGATAGGTAAGATACAGAAGTCATGTATTTACCTCTGTTATGGTGCCCAATAATTATATTAGGTACCTTTAAAAAAATTCAGTAGGTACCTAGTTAAGAGAAATTTTTCGTACGTAGATTTATAGAATGAAGATGACTAGGTACCCTATCGGGACAAGGAAAATAAGTAATCTAAATAAACTCTAAATTAAGGACCAAAAGATCCGAAGATTAGCATAAACAAGAAATGATAGCTCGATGAAAAAATCAATAAATTATAGCTCACTTCCTATTACGTCTTTGCAGATTATAAAAATAACATTGCACCGTTGTATTCGCTGATTTGAACGAAACCCTTTATAATCAAAGTCTTTGATCGCTTAACAGTTCCGAACTCATTTCATGCTAAAGCGTTTTTTTCTTCATAGCTGATTAAAATTATCCGGTCCGATGAACGAACCGACGAAACGAAAGCTGGCGAGATTCATCCGTGCCTGCAGATGTGCATAAAATTTAATGTCCACGTTCTAATATTCATAAATATGACCGAAACGGTTTCACACGGACGACATAACCGACGTAATTAACCGTGAAACAATCTGCGGTGGCTCATTTGTTATTCGCTATGCATATGACAATAACAAGTCTGGCCGAAATCTCATTACATCATTCACATCGCCGCTGGAGTTTTCAATTAAACTTCTAATGAGTTTTAGAGTGGAATTAATTGGATTTTCATTAGAGTTAGGGACAGATGATATTGTTACAGGCTACCGATCTATTGTTGTGCCAACGACGGGCCAATTTGTCCGCGTCACTCACCGCCATCGCGGCATCGGCGAAGCTCAATCACGCATCTGCACTGTTTTAGCATAAGACGCTTATCGACCACCGGTTACTTAATTAATAGCGAATCAGCGATACATCCTGTTGGAATAATTAAAAAGGGCTGCATATAATTCGAATCTTGAAATTCAACTTAAGAAGATGGCTTTTGTTTACAATATTTTTAATTTAATACACGTTCTCTTTTTAAAAGACCATAAACAGCGCTTTGTTTGGTGGACTGTTCATGTATCGATTGAAGTGTCTGTCTGCTTTATTGTTCGTTAAAATTAATGAAACCCCACGTACAAAGTCAGTAGCAAACCGTGGATTATACCGGAACATATTGTTCGTGATCGCGAGCACGAAAGTAATTAACAACAGTTGCTGGAGCGTCAGTTGCTGTTATTATCTGTGGCTAATTTCTGACAGTAATTATGTATTTAATATCCATTGTTATGGCATCTGGTGCCCATTGTTTGATAAGTCTTCAAAATATTTATGTATCACCCACGTGTTATTGATTTTGTAAATAAACAACTTGGGCAGTATGATAATGAAATTCCATTCAAGTTCTGCGATATCTACTTAGTAGGTACTTATAACTTGACTCTTGTTCCATCAGCTACCTCAGTTGTCAGTTTCAACGATAAACATTTACACAGGAGCTCATATACACAATGGCCAAGGTAAGGTTGACGTTTGGCGCGTAATTTGCATAAGAACATTGGAAATTAGTGTTGCTAAAAACACTAAGTACGTCGAAGATTACAATATTTTTTCTGAAAATTCTCACATAAACTTAACAAATACTGAGTATCATAAAAATTTAATGTACTTCATGTACACACGGCTACACATCAAGCTATACATTTCCATTATAAGCTGACCTCGCATTGTACGGAAATCCTATACATTGCGAGATCAGCATAAACTGGAAATGGATTGCTTGATGTGTAGCTGTGTGTACATGAAGTACTACCTAACGTTATCAGATTATGTCAAGGATTTAATCTTCAAACAATCAACATTTAGGAAGTACCTAGCTGAGGCAATTCCTGCCTACATTTTGGTACTATTTTTTATGTTACATAGTTATTAATGTTTTATATTAATGTTTTTAACCGACTTCTTCAAAAAGGAGGAGGTTCTCAATTCGTCTGTATGTTTTTTTTTTTTTTTTTTGTATGTTTGTTACGCGATTTCTCCGCCAATTATGAATCGATTTTGATGATTCTTGTTTTGTTTGGTAGGTCATGCTTCCGAGGTGGTCCCATATAAATTTTATTAACTTTGCTTGCGTAATTTTTGAGTTAGCTTCAATATTACGTATTTTTCCCACTTAGTTTATCTAGACGATATCCTGTTTGACTCCTTCACTGTTATTTACATAGCAGGTAGTGGTATTCGGATTTGTGTGGGGTAGGTACCACAACTAAAAAGTGAAAAATAAAAACTTTTTACAAAAACAAAAACAACCGACTTCCAACGAAAACACTAAAAAAGTGAAAAATAACTTTAATTTCGGAAGTCGGTATCTTTGCTTTTTAATTTCCGATTTTTGCCACCGACTTCCGAAATTAAAGTTATTTTTCACTTTTTTAGTGTTTTCGTTGGAAGTCGGTTGTTTTTTTTTTTGTAAAAAGTTTTTATCATATGTGTATTTGTGGAGAACGTTGTTGGTTGCACATTTGTATAACGCTTAAGGTTCTATTTATTTGTAAAATATAATGTGTAATTGTTTGTTCTTCCGAATAAATAAAATAAAATATTAAAATGTATAATATCAGGTACTTTGCCACCAAAACCCGTGTCAAATAAATGTATTTGGTCCACGCGACACAGTTTTTAGTCTATCTATGCAAATTATTTAACATTCATAATGCTAATGTGTCTAATAATATGCAGTGAACTTGTGTAACATGAACCAGCCGCTTTTTAAACCCAGATAATGTTTGACCCCAATGCACCTATTGCACATCTGCAACTCATTAGGTACTTCATGATATGTATGTGGTTTTCAAAGGTCAAAAACTGCACTCAAACCTATATTTTATTTATATACCTACCTTGGTATTTTGTGAGAGCATTTATAGAATAGAATACTCTTTATAATTGTGCACCATGTAGACTCGGACCAAATAAAAAACCGAGACATAGCGCTGCGAAAAACACAGTGAAGCATGCCAAAACTACACCTCCGCAGATTTAGAACCACTTACAATCAAACTACACCTCACTAAAAGCACACATATTTACGAAAGCGGCCTCACGTCACTGTTGATAGCGCTATGTCTTGGTATTTTTATTTGTTCTGATCTATAAAGTATCAAATATATAGAAATTCATAAAGTATCCAGAATACAAAGCTCCTAGGCAAAGGCAAGCTTTCAATTTGAAACAAAGCAATCAAAATGTCGAACTGTTTAATGATGAAGTAATAATCGATCACAATAACTTTTACATAAACCACACATACCTGCTCAACATTGTAAAGATTTCTGGTGTGTATATATATAATGTTACACTCTTTAGTGGGTAAGTATTTGGCGTATGTCCTGCAGTAGGTACTCAGCAGCATTAAGTGCTCGTTTCGAAGAGACTGATATCTCTACACCAGTAGGTATTAATGGTTTTCTTTGTTTCCAGGTATAGGAGTAGTGTTAGTAACGGCAGCGGGGCTGGCGTGGCGGCTAGGAGCGCGTGACGCCCCTTGCGCCTTGCTAGGGCTGCGCCGTGCCTCGTGCCGGCGTCTCGTGCCTCGACTGCCCCCGAGCTACGCACGACCGCACCACCCTTACGCGGCCATGCTCTACCCAGAGTTTCACTACAGGCCGCCACCCCCCACCTATCAAGCCTCAATGCAAGAATATAGACTCAGGTTGGTGTCAACATACCCCCGAATGTTCCCATCTAGGCCAAAAACCTGGTCTCCTATAACACAAACTGTAAGGTATGTATCAATATTCTCCTTTTAATTTCGTAGTAACGAGGTCTGGTGTCCTAGAAGGCAAAATAGAAGAAACTTTGAAGGCAGTCCCAGCTCCGCTTTAAGACCTGTCAGCTGTCAGGCCTCAATGCAAGAATATAGATTTAGGTTTGTAGAAATTTTCTTTCTATTTTGCTAACAAGTGCTGGTGTCATAAATGGCTAAATTAATGAAGGTCTCAATGCTTGGGTAAGGGCTCAGGTTAGTAGCAAAGTTCCCTCGTGTTGTCTAATACTGGCTTTTATTAAACATGTTAAAAATTCCTGAACATTATTTGGTTTGAACTGACGCTGGATACATGGAAATGACACGAATTGGAGAGCTATGAAAGAGAAACAGACAGGTCCTTCCCCAGTTAAAAGGAACCTGAAGAAAATCAAGCTATAAGGAACCTCATGAAAATATGTCGTCAAAAATTAGACAAGCAGAATTTTTAAAAGATGGGCAGGTAATATCCTTCTATAGGATTTAACTGCCCATCCTGAAAAGGATGGGTAATAGAATCCTTTTGAGTTATATAAAGACTTTTAACTGATACATTTTTTTTTCTCAGTGAACATAACAGCTTATGATCTTTTAATTTCCGTTTTTCTCTAAATCTGATTGTTCTTACACGTGCCTAAAACTTAGCCTGACCTTTTAGCAAAGTTAATGATAAGTACTATTTCATAATACTAAAGCAATGTAGGTTACCATCAAAACAAAAAGCTTCCAGTAATGAAAAGCTAAAAGGAAAATAACAAAAACTTAACTACCCACGTACTGCAATCTTCATAGAGAACGTTGGAAATTCTAATAGAATTTTACTTTTAGTAATCATACGACATATTTTTATACTTTGCCTTTACAACCACGAAGATGATAATATGACAATTTAAGACTTCTTTATGGAAGTTTTCAGATCTTTCTTTACTTTCTAAGAAGTGCTTAGAACAGATACAATACTCTCTGCATGGTACCTACAAAGGACCCATACCATCTGATTCGCGCAATTTTAATACAATAGGAGCACAAGCCTTGCAGTACCTTTTTAGGGTTCCGTACCGAAAGGGTAAAACGGGACCCTATTACTAAGACACCGCTGTCTGTCTGTCTATCACCAGGCTGTATCTCATGAACCGTGTTAGCTAGACAGTTAAAATTTTCACAGATGATGTATTTCTGTTGCCGCTATAACAAAAAATACTAAAAAACAGAATAAAATAAATATTTAAGGGGGCTCCCATACAACAAACATTTAACAATTTTTTGCCGTTTTTATAAATAATGGTGCGGAACCCTTCGTGCGCGAGTCCGACTCGCACTTGGCAAGTTTTTAATACCTTTTTGGTCCCAAACTGACAGCTATAAGTATCTCTGTAGAAAGACGCAGCAAGTCTTCAACAATTCTGCAATTTTCGTTTTGTTTTTCCTTTTAACAAACTGACCACTACTTTTAATTCCAGGTTACTTCTGTTAGACAGAAGTGCGCCCGCTATGTCGCCTCCGCCGACCTACAGATCAAATTCAGCCAGTCTAGTCAGGTACGCGTAAAGTCAATACAATCGCAATCTGAAACCTATCGCCAGATTGTTTCGTCTTCAAATGCCTTTCCTTATTGGAACGAAAATATCTCGAACTGTTATCAAATACGAACGTCCAATGTGGACGGTAAAACACATTGTTTTACGTTTGGTTTAAAGTGGTGCAGGAAATAGAAACGAATGGAATGAAAATGAAAATAGTGTATATGTGGAAGAGTCAATAATTTACCTTCGCAAAACTAGAACTAAAATTCAAAAAGTTACTGCATGTGTATAGAAGTTGAATACTGTTCAATACAGCTGGAGCTGAAACTATAGGAAACGTGCTCTTCTAGTCAGTTGGCCAAATTCAAAATGATACAACATCTTTCACTATCCTTTAATAACTATCCACAATGTTCACCTATTGTGTCCATGTCCCCAGCAGAGGATCAACGGGCGCGGCGTGGTGCGGCTCAGAGTACAGCGGCCCGCCATCCTACCGCGCCCCCCGCGCAGACCCCCCCGTCGTCGTCACGGACAACCTGCCCACCATCACGCCAATAGACCTCAAATACGGCGACAACACCATCGAAGCTTTACCCAAACCCGAACAGGAGAAAGACCCTGACGAACATCTCGTCACCATAGTACACACAGACTCACAACCCGTCATCGTCACCGTGTCGGGCTCTCCCGCACTCAACGACACACACACACAACCACCTTCAGAAATCGACATACTAGCACACTTATAACGCATCAAACATTAGCACAATACACGAACTTAACGTTCTAGCAGGAATAAACTAGACAAACCCCATCGGTATGCGGCTACACGGACGTTCCTGATTGGGAGTTTGTATGCAAGCGCTCCAAAGCCTTGTGATGGTAGCAACGGTCGACGTGATTGAAACGATGTACTAGTGTACAGAAAATTAAGCGAAAAGTGATTTAATATAGAAGTGAAACTGTTAATTATTACAACAATAATTAGCAAATGAACTTTAGCGATTATTTTCGAGGGCATGATAATTTTGTTTTGAATGGATGTGACTTGCATTTGGAATTACGTTCACGTCTAGCTAAACTAGATAATGAAAAGTAGACGCTTTCATCTTTATAAAATATATATTCTCGAGATAAATTTTATTGTACTGCATAGAAGATAAAGTTTTAATTGCTCATTCAAAACAAAATTGTCTTTTATGTTTGTGTATAACTCTGTTTTAAAATGTAATGGTTTGAAGTACCTTATTTTATTATAATAAGTATTGTGTAAATATTTAAAAGCACTGACGTATTTTTCGTTTGAATAGTGTTGTTGTATTTAACAAAATATGTGCCGTGTATATACAATTGATACAAATTATATTAGGATTAAATATGAATAAATAAGTAGTTGATGCAACGATCGATTTATTATTGAAACCAAATCCTTCACCGAGATGTACAACTAAGGAACTTGTTATTCATGTAGTGCCAATGGTTGTTTATTAGTTTTTTTGTAAATAAAAAATAACTACTTACTTTTCTATAAAATTTTGCTTGAGTACTAACATATTTAAAACTTGAGGCAGAAGATTGTTACTTTTCCGCTTACGTCTATTAGCATGTTCTTTTAATTCTAAGTTCACGATCTTGTCTGACGTCATAAGAACCTACTTAGTGTCGTCCTCTGTATCGCTTTCTATCCACAATAACTGTTCTAGAACAATAAACTAGTTCTATTGTTACATCTCTGCATTATAAACTATACAAATAATGTAGGTGCCCTATAAACTCATTTCTGTTATAATTATCCTACTATTTTATCACTTACTACTACTTTATACTATCTTCATTCGCTTAGTTTAAAATTCGTATTATTTTGTGACCACAATATTATAAATTATTTGGTACTAGAAAATTTTAAGATATTAAAAAAATGGTTAAGTTTTCAACACGACGCAAAATGAAAATTTCGAAAAGGAAGACGTGACGAAACAAATTTTAAATTATTTTCATATAAAAAAAACAATTCGTTACAATGCGATTTCCGGGATTAAACTTTAAAATAAATGAAAGTAATTGCGAGCGAATGAACAAAATATTATGTGTCATACATATAAAATGAGAAAATAAGACACACTTGTATCCTTTATGTTAAATCCATCAAATAAGTACCCAGAAATGTTTTTGAACTAAACCATAAATTAGCAGTGATGACATAGTACTGTGTAAAATACTATTAGGTTAAGATATTGTAACGATAATGTATTAAACATATTGTAAATAACGTTATTTGTATTATAAGAAATAAAGATCTTTAGTGAAACCAAACTGTATTGTTCTTTATAACACTTAAGTATCTACCTAAAAGTGGACATACATAGCCTATCTACAAGCAGCAGGGTATGGAATCTAGTATTAAACCAGATGGTAGTAAAATGAAACACCATTTGTTTTTAGGCTGTAGCATCAAAAATAGACTAATATCATAGGTACACACTAATGTCCACATGCGATAAAACCAGTCCATCCGAAGGATAGACGGTCATCAGCACATGAAGGACTCAGAGCTAGAGCAGGATTTCTAGCACTTCAGGAGCTTGGAAATCTAGGAAGTTTTCCGAGCTCCTCGAGTATTGGTACAACTGTGAACGTCTATAGGGCTACCAGATCAACTCAAAGAGTCTATCGAAATAGTTGTCGATAATATTTTCCTCCTAATTCACTATGGAAAGTTACAGAGCACATTCACAGTTCAGATCACAAGACAAACGGTTGTTATTTCGTCTTAAATAATGCACGTTATGGTAATATCTATTTATTTGGCGACAATGTGCGAATATATATGGTAATTGTCTAGATCTCACATTTGCATAATCGGATTTTATGGATTTCACAACGACAACAGTTTGGTGTTGGTAGAATAGAGCACACTTTCACTTGAAATTCGATTTAGTTTAGCAAAACAGAGTCACCACAATATTAAGAAATGGTAGATTTTATGCAGAAACCTGTTTATTTTTTGCAATCATTCTGTGGGATTTAATGTGATATACTGCCAAAATAATTATAAAGCATGTATAGGTATCTATATATCCATATCGTTTGACTGATCGGGTGTATTCGAGAAATAATAAATTGTGATTAATTATTTTGGACAGAGTTTCACTACATCCTAACATAAAATGAGGATAGTGCTGAATAGACTTTGAAATACAATAACTTGAATTCCCAGAATGCAGAAGGAAATGACACAATTACATCACTAATAAAACTATCGAACAATTTGTACTTTCGTCTCGTTCCGAATGTAAATCGAAGCACAGCCAGGATCCCTGAACAATAGTAGTCTGTAATTATATTGTAAAGCAATTTTGTCGCGACACCCCACGACGACGCTGCGATAATGAAAATCGGACCAGAGTATGCCTGACAGCAAAGTGAATGCAATAAAGCAAAAAATTATGAACGAATTAATTTTTTTAATATAATCCGGTACGCGATGATACATATGGAATTTAATATTGCTCGTAGTCGAATAATGCGACGGAACGTTTAATTTTCGTTAACGCTCAAAATGAGATGCAGTAAAGCTTTTGCGAGTTTAATTATTTTTACGTGAATGGAAGGGGTAATGAGAGACGTATTTCACGTTGTTTTATTTAAGTAAAGTAGAGAAAATTGTACAATTAATTTACACTGTAAAATACATTATGTTAATGGGTATCTACTTATTTGCCTGCTGAAATGATATAGGTTCGCGAAAAGCATTATTTATCAAGTAATTAGCTGGCCGCCCCAGCTTCGCACGGGTAGCACTAAGTACCTACCCTACCTACCTACATACCTAGGTAGGTATGTAGGTAGGTAGGGTAGGTAGGTACCTACCTACATACCTACATACCTACCTACCTACCTACATACCTACATACCTACCTACCTACCCTACCTACACCTACCTTACATACAAACCTTGCCCTGAGAATAACGAAAACAACAAGAAAATAATTATCCAAATCGGTCCAGCCGTTCTCGAGTTTTAGCGAGACTAACGAACAACAGTTCATTTTTATGTATAAGAAGATGTTTCTTTCTATACTTAATATTATAAATTAAAGTCACTTTTCGTGTCTGTAACTGAGTGACGGATTTCGATAGGGTCTGCCAATATCCGAATATAATTTAATCCGGAAGGTTTATGTGTTTAATACATTTATATTAAAATTACATATAATGAAGATATTGCGATATTTTGTAAAGTCGTAAAAACTGTGCGAAACAGGGGCGGGTCGCTATTAATTAAATACCTATATCAAATTGAAATAAACTATCATATCATATAACTAGACTATTACATTGTAGGCAGAGGCACTGAGTATTATAATTTTGTTCCCACATCATGTTTCCAATATGTGGTTAAAATATAATACCAAGAGCTACCAGCGCGCTTATTGGATTAGATAGAGTTAATCCAGTTAGCGTTTGTTTATTGTTCAGTTTATATTGCTAGTTTAAATGAACGAATACATTAACATATGTGAGTATATAAGGGGTGTCGTGTTACCCAGTAACTGTGTTGTGGAAATCAGATAGGCAGTCGCTCCATGTAAAATATAGGTCTAAGGCTGCATCCGGTTAGGCTGGAAGCCTAACCCCAAGATATAGTTGGGTAAACGCTAGGCAGATGAGGATGTGGTGATATAGCAATTATTTTACAACCTTTCATTAGTATAATGGTTGGTAATTAGAGACATTTTCAGATGACAATGGATGATAATATTGTTAAACAGCTACATTGATGCGATTAATGAGAAATACCTGGGTTTTCAACTATGGAAAAAGAAATATGATGTAGGTACAAACAAATCTGGAGGAGGTGCAATATATCGTGCTGAAATGGCCAAAAAACTTGGTATACATGCCGCTATTTTCAAGAGAAGGTACAGCAGGAGTACAACAAGTAATTAAAGTAATAAAAACTAAAACCCAACTACGACTAAAAAGGTATAAACAAGACACCACAGACAGATAAATTAAAAATCCAGAGTCACACGTAATCTGTTCGATTTATGCCCTAACACGTACTTTAATTTTTTTTTAATCCTTTGGTGTTATAATATATAATAGGTCTTTACCTATGAAATTGCCGTTTTGTATGAAAAAATTTAAACGAATTTTTTTCATGAATTTTTTATTTGTATTAATCGAAGTAATCACCCATGCAATCAATGCATCTTTGCCATCGCAGTGGCAGTTTATTGATGCCCTTCTTAAAGAAATCAGCTGGACGGGAGGCAACAAATTCTTCAAAGGCATTTTGTACTGCCTCTCGGGTATTGAATTTTTTTCCCGCCAAGAAGTTATCCAAATTCTGGAAAAAGTAGTAGTCTGTAGGCGCAAGGTCTGGTGAGTAGGGCGGATGACGGAGAGCTTCCAACCCCAGTTCTTGCAACTTGGAGACCGTCTGCTGTGCAGTATGAGGTCGCGCGTTGTCGTGCAGGAGCAGCGGAGACGAGCGATTGACCAATGCTGGTTGGAGATGCGCCAGCTTCTCCATCATTGTGTTCAGTTCTTCACAGTACACATCTGCAGTAATGCTCACCCCGTTTGGTAAGAAGCTGTGATGAATCACACCGGCGCTAGACCACCAAACAGTGACCATCACTTTTCTAGGGGTAAGTTTTCGTTTAGGGCATTGTTTAGGTGCTGAACCAGGATCCAACCAACTTGCTGAGCGCTTGCGGTTATCAAACAGAATCCATTTTTCATCGCAGGTAACAATGCGGTTCAAAATTCCTTCATTTGTGTGTCTGTTGAGCAGTGCAAGGCACGTCTCGACGCGTACTTCGCGCTGGCGATCATTGAGTTCGTGGGGCACCCATTTGTCAAGCTTTTTTACCTTGCCAATTTGACGCAAATGGACCAATATTGTTTTGACGCTAACGTCGAAAGCTGCTGCTAATTCAGCCGTAGATTGTGTATCATCAGCTTCCACAATCGCCTTTAATTCGTCATTGTCGACCAAAGTCTTCGGACGACCGCGAGGTTCATTTTTCAGGTCGAAATTTCCAGAACGGAAGCGAGCAAACCAATAACAGGTGGTGCGTTGGTTTGTAGTGTTAGCTCCGTAAACGTCGTTGATGTTGCGTGCCGCTTGTGCCACGTTGCTGCCACGACGGTACTCATATTCCATAATTACTCGAATTTTTAACGTATCCATGATGACGAAAAAGATTGAAATGCGATGAAAATGTAACACTAATCAATAAAGAAATGACTACTTTTGGAAAAAAAAATCCATGTTTTTAAAATAAAATTAATTTGAAATTAGAATTCTTAGCCAAACAAAAATTATTTTGATTTGAAATGGCCAGTACTGCAGAACGGCAATTTCATAGGTAAAGACCTAATATATTTTTGAAATGTGCTCATTAAGCCCTTTCATTTGATACCCAACATGGTACCATTAAACAAATTTTTGTTTTTAGTTCCTGACTTTATGTCCTGTAGAGGGTGCCATTTTTAATTTAATGTGACGTCACATAGCCTATAACCAGCGGACGATCAAGACGCTTCCAACGATACCTCACTTGTCAATTTGTGGTTTAGAAGATATGAACATACATACATACATACATACATACTTACATACATACATACTGGTCAAAATCATAACCCTCCTTTTTTTATTCGCCGTAGTCGGGTAAAAAGTAACAGTGAAAGTAGATATAAATGTGGAGCGATTATTTACGTAGCAAACCCTCTGTCACACCGCAAAACGTTATGTATCGAGACATGCGGGCAAAAGATCCGATTACCAGATACTAGGTGATCGATTGGCGTTCTTTGCTGCGACGCCAAGCAATAAATTCAGATTTTGGTTAGTTACTCGCTGGTTACCGGGGACTGAAATACTGAACTAACGGAAATTGGTATCTAATATTGATTTACACGGAGTTTTTCAATGACTGGCTGAAAATTTTGCAAGGAGCTACAATACAAAATGTACCTACAGTCAGCCTCGTTAACCTCGGAAGAATTCATTGGATTGTCTACAATTTGTGTCCATAATACAATGTGTTGCTACAATTAAGTACCTACCCAAAATGTAATATGTTTTGTGGTTACACACAATTATTGTCGATTTTTTCTATGATTACTGGCCACTAGCCCTACCCGTGTGTTAAATTAATGTCGCCATTTTAGCGGCACGTTGTATATCTTTTTGAGGCTGAACTACTACTGTAAAACGATTGGTAATAAAAGACGTTAGGGTTCCGTACCTCAAAAGAAAAATGTTTGTCCACCGCAACGCAAACGGGACGTCAACGAGAAACGAAATTAGGCGTCCATAGCAAAATATATATAGTGGCTACTTCGTCACCTCGTTCTAGTTGATGTCCCGTTCCCGTTGCGGTAGACAACCGGCCTTATAGGATAATTTCTTTGACCTTTTGTCTCAGGAACGCGTGGAGGTGTCAAGTTAAAATTAATATCAATTATACGTAGGTCCCTTGGAGCTCTATAAAATCAATCATCAAGTCAAATCAATAAAAAATACGGCCATTTAAAAGACATATTTTGATACTCGCAATTAGGTATATCAAAACCAATAGGGACTTACTTCCGTTGACCTAGAATCATGAAATTTGGCAAGAAGCAAAGTCTCACAGCAGTTTCTGGATATATTTTCGGTTACAATCGCAGAAATAACTTTCTATTTCTTAGTTTTTCAAAAAATACTATGAAATACAAACTCATTTTTGCGGTCTATAAAAACTGTTCAATACTGTGCATGCGTATAAATATTTATCCCCACTGTGAAAAAACAACTACAGAACCCTACATTGTGCGTGGTCCGAAACGCACTTTGCGGCTTTTTTCAAAGAACCGGACAAAAGTAGCCTTCCTTTTTTAGAAAAACACAGGCTGGTCATACTATAGTAAAGACACGTACCTACGTACCTAAGTACCTGATGAATAGATTCTTTTGAAGTGAACTTCCCTTGATGAAACTTTAGGCATAAGAACAAATAATACGCCAGAAATAGATTGAAGCAAATAGATCAAAGTTTTATTACAACTTACAAAATCACTTCTCCAAGCATATTGAGGATCTAAATCCTACCTAATAACAAAATATGCACAGAGCGCTATTCCAGAACATTTGTAGTAAAATTTCAGATATTACTTGCGAATGCAACTCGCTCCCCGGAGCGTACCTGAGCGGCATCCATGTGGAACTTTATGCATATCCAATACAATCCCTAGTCACATCTAGTGCAACAAACTTTAATGGTTTTTGAATAGTTAGTTTACTTTATATATTATTCTTATGTTGGAAAACCTTGTTTGTGTGTCGCACGAGTTAGTTTTCTATTATAACTAGTGACCCCTGCTTCGCAAGTGTTCAATGTACCTACTGATATGGCGGCAAGTCAAAACATATAGATTTTTGTATATCTCAGATAAATATCGCTTCACAATCCGATGAGAGTTTAGAAGAATTACGCCGTCACAGTCTGTGTGAAGGCATAATTCTTCTCAGACACAAAAAACGCCTTTGTATTCATCATCTGCCTAGCCTTTTTCCCAACTATGTTGGGGTTGGCTTCCAGTCTTACCGCATGCAGCTGAATACCAGTATTTTACATGGAGCGACTAGCCTTTCTGACCTTCACAACCTAGTTACTGGGTAAAACGATACCCCTTGGTAAGACTGGTTGTCAGACTTTCGGGCTTCGGCATTTTCGCCCCATAACGTCTGTCAAAAATCCACGAATGACAGCTGGGACCAACGGCATAACGTGCTTTCCGAGACACGGACGGGTCTTGGTATGTAAAAATGGTCACCCATCCACGGACCAACCGCGACAAGCATAGCTTAACTTGATCGATCGACCGGTGCGACTGTTGTTACTTAGCCACAAGCTCATTAAAACAAAAAAGTTTCTTTTGTCAGGCTAGGTGAGTTAAAAATCGAACATTTTTGGTCATTCTACATTCAACACGAACCAATTTTACGGTAGCTCGTGTTAGTGACGGCTATTGGTACGAGAAAAGATTAGGCATTCATAAGGGTTGCCTTATGAATGCCTTACTAATATTTTGACCACGACTTGAGCTCTTCTCGTATCTCGGCGTCAACCCTAAAGGGGTTGATCACCAACGTAAAGAGGTTGACTGCCCAGTGAGGGTGCCGATAACATAATTGTGCAATAGAAGTCGAAGTGAGTATAAGTATAACGGGAAATGAGAAACTTAGAGTCCTGTGCATACATATTAGCTCTATTTTCAGAGGTTTAGATGCAGCTGGACGGAGTTGGATAAACTTTAGTCTGTACTGAAATAGATTACGTCATTATCTACGATGAGTCTTACGATGATATCAATAGCAGCCTGTAAAAATGGGATACCTACATATTAAATACAGGGTGTTAGGGTAAATACCGTTATCCTTGAAACCAGTGGCTTGGTGTCATATAGAACGTAAAATCAATGGAAAATTACGACTTTTTTTTCTTTTTAACCCCCGACTGAAAAAGAGGGGTGTTATAAGTTTAACGTGTGTATCTGTGTATCTGTGTATCTATGTATCTGTGTATCTGTGTATCTGTGTATCTGTGTATCTGTGTGTCTGTCTGTTCCATCGTAGCTGCCAAACCGCTGAACCGATTTTGTTTTTTTTTGTTTTGTTTGAAAGGTGACTTAATCGAGAGTGTTCTTAGCTATTATTCAAGAAAATCGGTTCAGCCATTTGAAGATTATCAGCTCTTTTCTAGGATGAATGGATGTGAGCATCTTTCACAGGTCTAATCGATTGGAAATTTAGAATTCTGTTACTTCAATGATATTAGAAGAATATAGTAACCTTGAACTGATGCTGCAGCATCATCTGGATGCAGGATACCCAACTCCCTCACCAACTTACAGCAGAGGTATCGTGTTTGGGCTCATTGGAAAGGTCTCAAAAAATAGGCTACAGATGGATGGTGATCAGGGTCTGATGATGGAGTAGGAAAGAGAAATGAGACTAAATTAGAAACTAGCTTCACTGTGGCAAAAGTACGTACAGCTACGCAACGCAGATATCGGCGAGCCGCGGGTTGATCATAGCGTTTGTACTAGTAATATAATATGAAATTTAAAAAGCTGGAAATAAAAGGTAAATTAAAAATTTTAAAAACCCCCGACAAAAACAAAGCATTTAAAAAGTAAACAAATAATATGTATTGGCCCTTTAAGTTTAATATAAAAGTTGTAGGTAATATTTTGATCCAAGCGTCGTCGCGTCGGGGGACGGCTAATGAAAACGCCAACATACACTAGGAATAATGAATATATGCTATTGTAGAAAGGATAGCTGCTGTTAATTTCCTATGTTCATGAGCCGCCATTTTACCAGTCAAGTATTTCACCCTTTCACCTAAGCGCTAGGGCAACGAACTTACGTCTCAACACGGGTGACCCCTCCCTCAGTTAGTCAGCGGTGTCGGATAAAAATTTATAATTAAAAAAATTTTTTTGTTGTTACTCGGTCATTTATTTTTATATTAAAGTCAACTACCCGTGGTTTGAGTGACAACGGTATTGTATAATCACACCAGAGCACTGGAGCTATAAAATGTTTAAAACATGCTTACATGCGTACAAAGTTTTCCTATATTATATTGACTACAAATAGGTTGGTAAATAGCACTAAGAAACAATGTTAAAGACTTACTTAATAGTTCTACAACGTTTACTTATGCATTTTTACGTTCCTTCTTTGCTACAAAATGTACCTAATACAGAATTTCTCCACTCTAGATGAAAGAATAATGTAATCAACCTGAACCTCTCTATTTAAGTGTTTTAAAAGACGTAATTTCAAGTCTGCTACAAAAGTGTGTTTTCTTCTTAAATATAAAATATGTAAAACGTATTCCTTAAGTGTAGCAAAATGTAGAGATGAAAGATTGTAATATAGTAAGTAGCTACATCGTCAGATAAACTTTTTTATTGTGAACACTAGAAAAAGGTTTTCTTGTTTTAGACCAAGTTTAAACATAAATAACTAATTCTCAAACATCAATAGCCGACAGAATTACAAGCAAGGTTTTATTCTCCCAGACATATTACTTAGGTGCCTAAAGCCTACTCATATTTGAAAAGCGGCGATTAAGCGTCGAGCGAATAAATCGCAATTCAATAGAATCGATAAGAGATGCCGATGCCGAGAAATGATTTATTGACTTGTCGGCTCCTCGCCGGGCGGCCTCACTAATGGTGGCTGAATAAGCGCTCGCCAGTGCCTCATTTGTTTCTTTTTTTCGTAGACGATGATAAATAAAAGAAAATTATGCAATCACGATTGTAGCGAAAGCAGGAAATTGGGTGTTTTGTCGGGAAATGCCGGAAATGCGATCAGTACATCTTTGTTCAGGCATTTTAGAACTGCGTTTTAGCGTTGATGCGACTGTATAATATGACCTCTTTGTTATAAGAATTTTGATTGGTAGCATTATATGTACAAGTACTACCTTGTTTGATAATTATAGTCGTAAGGGGTCCCCGAAACGATCAATCGCGATTGATCACTTGCCATTAATTTCTATTGTAGTAATAATACTACAATAGAAATCAATCGCTTCAATTGCATTTGGGAGATCAGTTTGCGCATCGATGTGTATCAATCACGAAAAAATTTACAATTGCAATTGATCGTTTCGGAGATCTTCTAAGACATCACATAACCAGGTAAGACACGTAAGGTAAGCCAGGTAAGGTAACCCTAAGTAGGTATACATAGGTTCTCATAAATACTGTAGTACACACCTAAAGGGATTAATCGGTTTTCTAATTATGTCTTATTTGAAATAATGTACGTAAAATAAAGTTTATAAACTTTATAAATAAACTTTGAAAAGTTAAAAAGTTAGTAACCTAAGGTAGGTCAATTATTTATTCAACTTCGCAGACTATTACCAATCCCTGGGCACATACCTACCTATAATTCAAAATCTTTCTACAATTCTATTACCGTCAAAGCTAAAACTTTTGGAAGAAGCTGAAAACTTAGTCGTCTAAATAAAATTTTCTTAAATAGAAAATATAAAACGGAGTATGTTAAAGGTATCCAGTTCTATTATGAGAAACTAGAACTCCATATCAAAGGCGATTTCTGGAACTTTTCCCATTTGCATAAGTGACTTAACCTTCATTCATTTTATATTCAAACCTGGCAGATTTGCCTGGGAATGTTCAACCCACTCAGAAATATTATGTCTGGCCCAACTCTATGCAAACTAAAGCGATTCTCTCATCACTAGATTCGAAGAGTAAAGTAATTGTAAGGCTATTTCAGTGATTTGACAGTGAAAATTTACTTATAAGTAGGAAAATTCGTGATGTTTCTTGTGATCCTAACTTTGATATTATAAATGCGAAAGTGTGTTTGTTTGTTACGCTTTGTCACTCACTTTGTCGGCGTGATTTATATGTATACACACACCAAATTACAGTTTTCTAGTACTAAGATTCTCTGAGCTAAGCCGCGGGCAGAAAAACAGATGGACATGGCGAAACCGTTTTAGGGTTCCTGGTTGACTACGGAACCCTAAAAACTATATATTTCTTCAACGAATAAAAGGTTTTTTGTTGTTAATCAATCTTCACACAATGTAATAATGTCCTACAGTTGCTTATTCCATATTTTTAACAGCGTAGTGTACACGGTACAAACACAGAGAGCGGATGTTTAGCTCGAGCTCAATTAGTTAGCTACAGTTCGAAAAGGAACAAATAAACCCTTGTGTACACTGAGTTACGGGTTCATCTCGCTTCAGTTGGCTAAACTGACATCAACTAAATTAATTTGTATATTCTGTACACAGCTTTAGGGTATTACATGTCGATAATGTTCATGTATTGAACTATAACATAATTTAGTTGTTTACATTTGACCTACTAAAAGGTAATGATTGCGGTTCTCAAACAGGACATTTAAAAGCTTCTACTCAAACTGGGAGCGAAAGAGGATTATCACTGCGCTTACACACTATTTAAGAAACCGCTCACGTCATAAAAAGCAATGATTAAATAGGTGTCCACATTATAAATGAAAACTAAACGCAGGCTTTTCTAAAAAAGCATAAAGACAAACCTAAGAATCATCTTTAACTTGCTTATAAAAGGAAGGCAAGCAATGTGTCGGGCGATCATTGCGAAGCGCGAAGGAAGGTGTTATAAATCCGACTCTATCTCCGGAACTACACATGGATAAACAGCCATCCAATAGGAAGCATTTGAAGACCGATAGCATTGATTTTGTGAACGTGTTTGAACTTTTTTGGGTTACATTAAATTAAACAGTTATGAGATTTTGCAATAGTTTAAATCGAGGTTCATTAGGCAGCCAGCTAGAATGGTGCCAACGACTGCCCAGGGAGTGCCAGACGTATACCTATACAGTATCGCGACTCATGGAGGCTTTTTAATGGCCGATTCTCCGTTATTGGTTAAAATGAACACTCTTGATCTTTACTTAAAAAAAAAACTTCATAGCTTTGCATAGTATACCCTCCCATATAGAAGTAAGTAGCTATCATAGTTAAAATATGCTTACGAAACTACATATATATGACCTTGGCAATAAAAAAAGCTACCATTGGTAAGTAAAACGATTCGTTTTTGTTTAAAGGAACCGAGCATTAGAAAGACAACGTTCTCCCGATTTTTCTACAATAGTTTCTTGCCCGTTCTACTTCTTATGAACCTATTACGCTTTGGAATGGCCACTAACTTCATCTTGCTGAGTGACCGAGCCCTTAACAGTTCAAAATTGCCTGTAATGCTTTGAGTTAGAATGTTTCATTCAAAAATTTAAAACTTTCAAGGTTCTTGCCGATGCTTAATCCACTCAGCATGATCACTTTACAGCATAAATCGTAGGTAGTCCGTATAAAACCACTTTTTTTGTAATACATCAATGTAACACAGGATCACACACGATATCAGAGACCGATTATAGAATTACACGCTAGAGCTCGACCGGGCGATACTCGACAAGGTGCGTGAAATATAAATCAGCCAACTGTGATTTACGTGAAACCTCCCGGAAAGTTTTAATTCTGTTTCGCCCGGCTCTCGGCCATTTAATTTATCTATTATTTATTGCGCGGCGGGAAACTTAGACACTTTGTTTATTAGCTATTCAATTAGATCGCATGATACTTTTATCCTTCAATGTTTGTTTGTGAACTGAGTTGCTATACCTACCTAGGTAGGTATTTGTTGGGAAAGCTTGAAAGTTTTGAGCTGATTTGATTATTTTGTAGCGAACTGTAAATAGATATTTTATGGTCCCTGTCTATTTTCATTTCAACGGCATAATTATAAGGTACACTAGTACAGTCACACACTAATACAATAATACCCAATAGGTTCAAACTACTTTTATAACCGTAATCCTACTTATCCTAACTTAATAATATTATAAAAGCGAAAGTGACTTTGTTTGTTTGTCTGTTTGTTTGTTATGCTTTCAAGCTAAAACAGCTGAATGGATTTACATGAAATTTGGCACATGGGTAGACCTTGACCTGCAGAAAGACATAGGATACATTCATCCTGGATCGCAGACCGAAGTCGCGGGCAACAGCTAGTAACCTATAATTACGATAAAAGCTTCAATGTCTACCAGTTCTGTGCCCATAGTTTGTCCGGCAGATATTTCCTACCGTTGCCAACTTTAGGTACCTATAATAACACTGCAGATTTAGAAAATGGATGTAAGTTATAAATGGTGACAATTGACCTACGTTTCCTCGCTATTGAAGGTGTCGACACTACCCTCTACATCTCGCTGATCAGTTTTCTGCCAGAAACTGTCCATGTGAAAATGTCTGCAGATTACAAACACACTGCACATTTTAAAAACCCACGTAAAACTGCTCTTCTAAAACCCCGCTCCAATTAATACCAAATATTATACCCAACACGACAACTAGGCTTAATTAAACACCGATAATTAATTTGTAGCTCTGGGTTCAGCGTTCACATATTGATTAAGAACTCTCGGACACTCGCATTGTTTCACCACGTTCAAATTACTTTATGTTTTGTATACCACGAGCACTCTGTTACATTTCTATTTACCGCACTGAACTTTGTTGCGAGTATCCCGTACGGAATTTATTTTCAAAACTACCCCCATTCTACCGAACCTACCTGTGTGGTAATAAAAGAAGATACCGTCACATTCCATGTTACTTTATGTTTGGCACAAAATGAAAATTTTGCAATGCAAATGGGAAATGCAGTTTCAATGAAGTTTTACGTCTGCGTATATGTGCTTCAGTCCGTAACAGCTTTTGGTACTTAGTTATGTAGAATAAAATATGGCAAAATATTTAAAAACGTACAAACGAAGTACAGTTTGTCGGCACCTAAAATGTTTAGGTGCCGACAAACTGTACTGCAGTTTGACACGAGATTGTGTATTACCAATGTGTACTAAAAGGTACCAAAGATATGTAGGTACCTACCTAAACTTCTTTGAATAAACGATTCAAGCCTCTCCCCGATAATAACACAAGCGTTATTGCCATAGGTACCACAAGTTAAAAGTGAAAAATAAAAACTTTTTACAAAAACAACACTTTCACTTTTTTTGTGTTTTTTTGTAAAAAGTTTTTAATTTTCTCCCTCAGTCCTTGCCCGAAGTGTTTATGTTATTACTAGAACTTTACACCTAGAATTCGAATCGTAAATGAAATCAACTATCGCATAACATATTGATGTGCTGAACGGTGGTTGACGCAAATAGTCACTTTTCCTGCTTGGATCAAAAAAATTTCGCCTACAGCTATTTCCTCCGAGTCCGGTATTTGATCCGTAACGGCACACACGGCATGGAATCCTCGACGACATGGTTTTCAAAAAATGTAGCCTTTAGCTATGAGTTTTATTATGTCAAATGGATTCGGCCTGAATCTAGTAGCTATTCTAGTCATTTCTAGTTCCAGGAAAATGTAGGCGTACCCAGTCGTTGTTTTACTGCAGGTATTGCTATGGCTATGGCTTACGTTGATGCACATTTTCTAAATTAAACTCAGTGTAGCTAGAACGTGCCTTCTTATAATATCAACGATATCTTGCCAAGTATTGGTAGCTTTTTTGTAAAAATAAATAAAATCTATTCATGAGAAAAACCATACAGCGGTCGTTATTCACTAGCTGAAAAGTATTTTGCTTTTATAGTAAAGGTTTGAAACTAACACCAACGACAAACTAAAGTTTACCTACAGACATGCCAATAACCTTCCATAGTATCAAAACATTGTAACAGACTACGATAGATTTTCAGTTCAGTAGTAACTTTTCGCGGTAGTACCTACGTACGCTCCTGTTTGCCGTCCGACTTGTTCAGCCGACTGGGAGGTGTATGTTAAATTAGCATAGTATTCGATGGCCCACCCGCGGCCAGACCTGTAATGAGAATTTACTGCTTTACGGATGCCCCCGACGCATTTAGATATTCGGGCACGTACTCGTAATATGTTAGGTAGTCAGACAATAAGTTAGGCCACGCTAGAGAGCAACTTATGGGAATAAGTGGGTGAACTTGGTAATCCCTTTGGGGTGTTAATGTGTTTCTTATTTGTTGTTGGTTCTCTGTGTAATGGGGGTTAGATTCAAAGTAACTTTAAAAAGGTATCAGATGCTCATTTATTTATTGAATTGGCCCGCATAACGGAAGTAAACAACGGATAGTCTTAAGCAGTGGTAAGTTTTATCTAAATCTGTTCGTACAACAAGTAGCATGATAAGCAAATCGCATTGTTAGGCCGGCGCAGTTTGTTGCACGATAACTACGACCGTAACCGGATTACCAGAACCTCTCCTAGCCTCCTTCCTTTTATTGTATAGAGTTGTGCCCTCAAATGAAAGTCATAGTTTTACAGTGCAAAAAGGTTTTTAAGTTCTATCCTATCTCTGTTTGTACATACTTACCTTTGTAGACTGCATCATTGAAAAACTTGTGTAGGTATTTTTTTTTACTAAGGAGGTCCGTAGGAGAACCAAGGTAACCGACATAGCCCGAAGTATTGCCAAACTTAAGTGGCAGTGGGCAGGGCACATTGCTCGCAGAACAGATGGCCGATGGGGCCGAAAGGTTCTAGAGTGGCGACCGCGTACCGGAAGACTCAGCGTTGGAAGGCCTCCCCACTACACTAGGTGAAACTATGACTTGGTGAAGGCCTCGGAAATCCGCTGAATGCGAGAAGCACGGAACCGGTCGCAGTGGCGGTGCTTGGGGGAGGCCTATATCCAGCAGTAGACGTCTTTCGACTGAAATGATGATGAAGATGATGAACTGAATGAACCCTTCTACAGACATATTAAAAGTAATTAAAAAGATTTCGCTTTTATAATACCATTTTTTCCTTACAACAAAATATCTACCTATCTGCTCTGTGAATGATTGTTTCAGCACCAAAGAGTAATAAAATTTTACTCAATTCCAACGGCCGGTACCCCAATTAGTGACTGAATGAATATTTCGAATATCGAAAGTAATGTCTGTGAAAGAATATTGGTATTTGGTATATTTATCAGACAGAGGCTGTAATAAATTATGCAGGCATCACGTAATGCGTTGTATGTTCCCTACTTCAAGTTGTTCTTGTGGTAGGTTCGCATTTGACTAGAAGATTAGGTATTCAGAATTTTCGAGGCTAAAATATATACACAACTGAATTTAATAATGCAAAAGGAAAGTATATTGAACACTGTCGTAGCTCGTAACCTCACCTCACTTCAGTTTTACAACACTCCTTTATAGTGGTTAAAGGAGGTCCTAGTACTAAACCCGGTTACTAAGGCTGAAAGAGTGATACTCGCCTTAAAATTGGTGAGACATCATCTACAAAGGGTTGCACAGATAGGGAGCCGAGAGCCGATATTATCTACGTTTTAGGTTTGCGTTTACGTTTACCTCCATCAACCTTCGTCTAACCCTACGTGCTCCCCTATGCTTATCGGCCGGCAATTTGACTGCACCCTTGTGTTACAAAAATTGAGGAGCCGATATCTTACAGCCGCGTTAGGGTTTACACTTTGTAATGGAGTACTCCCGTAAATTCGATCCCAAAAGCATTCCATTTGGGGAAGGCGTGATGGATAGGTATTAGGGGTGGTTTAGATTCTCGGGTTTGAGGTATTGGACAGTATGTGTAAGTGGCTTGAATAAACAAATGTTTAGGGGAGATGGGTGAATAACAAATAGGCTGGTAATTGTTTTGTTACGTTTTGTGGGGAAAGCTCCATTAAAATAATGTGCGCGTCTGTTCGATCCGTTTTTGGATGGGGATTAAGTAAATAGGTAGTTACTTATACAAATGGAAAACATTTTTGTTCATTTTTGGATTTATTATTAGGAATATGAAAGACGGGCCAAAAATAATATTAAGTAAGTGAGACTTACTTAATATTATTTTTGGCCTGTAAGTGGCGTAATTTCTACAATGTTTAGCTAGACTTACGTACGATCACGAAAACCGTTTAGTACGTTGGACGCGATCCCCTTTCAAGTACCTGGAGACTTCATACCTAGATATCATCTGAGAAGCTAGATACACACAAATACCTAATGAAATACCTTATTAGGTTGGTAAGTAGGACAGAATCCCAGTTAGTCACCACTATTTTATGGATATAACTAAGAAAATTATTATAATATCTACTAAGAAAAAAATCTACCACATTTATTTTCGCCTATGTTTTCCATATTTTCTTCTGTGTTTTATCATGAAAATATTGTGTCGTAAAGAACTTTATGTATGCGCATATTAAGTAAATGATGTTAATATATCCGAGTCACGCGAAATCTGAGGGAAGACGACCGAGCTGCAAAATTTATGTGCTTAGTAATAAGCGCTTAATATATTAGTACGGACTCCGGACGTGGAATAGCGCGGTAAGGTTACCTACCTCATCTACATAGCTACCTTACCGACCGAGACTCCGGAGACGGACTGAGACTCCTCCGTGCTTCGGAAAGCACGTAAAGCCGTTGGTCCCGGCTGTCATTTGTGGATCTTTGACAGTCGTTACAGGTCGTCAGAAGCTCGAAAGTCTGACAACCAGTCTTACCAAGGGGTATCGTATTATCCAGTTACTGGGTTGTGGAGGTCAGATAGGCAGTCGCTCCATGTAAAATACTGGTATTCAGCTGCATCCGGTTAGACTGGAAGCCGACCCCAACAAAGTTGGGAAAAGGCTAGGCAGATGATAATGACAGACAGACGGAGTAATTACTTTTGAATTTATATTATACCTAATAGTACTAGATACCCACTCCTGCTTCTCACGTTTTTTACGATTTGACAAAACATCGAGATTTCTTAGTTATATGTTACTTTAATATTTTACTCCATTTGAAATAAGATTAGACGTATAGATAAGCCTTTTTTACATTCCGTTCAACCGATTTTGAATTCTATTGCGTTGGTGTCATGACAAATGGCAGCCGCAGTAGATAGTTGGTATTGTGTAACTTTTTTTGCTTTTATTGCTATCCTTATGCCTACGGTATAGAAGTCAAAATCGGTTGAACGGACTGTAAAAGGGTTTGTTTTAATGTCTAATCTTATTTCAAATGGGGTATAGGTATTATTATACTTACACATAAACCTTCTGGAATAAATTCTTTAAAAGATGATGAAAACCTCATCAAAATCTGTAGCGTGGTTTGGAAGAACAACACGGATTGAACACGGACATACAGACAAACACGAAAAGCGACTTGATAGATAACAGAGCTTTAATAAGAGCAAACCAGCGCCAGACGGTATCTGTCTGGCGTTAATGCTGAAATGAACCTTTTTGGCGCAGCCGTGAGGCACACACTATTGTTGCAAAAAGATTTTTTTTTTCATTTTTTTTTGTATTTTTTTTTTTCTCGAACTGTGTCCAAAAAAACGTTATTCTTCCTTTTTTTTACATCTGATTTGTAGGTTATATCAGAATATAGAATCCCATGAACTGACCGTCTCCTAGCCGTAACGCATGACAAGCAAAGCAAAGCAAAGCAAAAACAAAACAGACAACTACAAAAAACAGCAATAGATTAGGTGTAAGTCATACGAGGTCGCGGGTAAATATGCGCATATATCTAGGAGTATCGTACGACGCCACATTATCCTCCCGGGGGATAATGATGCGTGAACTATGGAGATTCTTGGAATTTTCAGTGACACGACTGATATATTTGGAACAGCATCGTGCCAAATAGGAGTGAACTTTTATCGAGAAGATGGTATCTATAGAAAGTACCTACTTATGTAGAACTAGCTTCCGCCTGAGGCTTCGCCCACGCGGTACCTATGTCGATAAAAGGTAGGTTTCCAAAGTAGTCGGAAGGACATCCTTCCCCAGGATACCAACTATCTCCTTGCCAAATTTTGTCGAAATCCGTTCGGTGGTTTAGGTTCGTGAAAAGGTAACATAGGTACAGACAGACAGAGTTACTTTCGAATTTATAATATTCGTATGGATGCACCCTAATGCTCCGCATTTGTCACCCCGACACACCTTTTGTAACGTCAATTGATTATAGAAATGATTATTGCCACACGGCTACACATCAAACTATACATTTCTAGTTTATGCTGATCTCGCATTTTATAGTATTTGAGGCTATTATAGTCATTGGGATTTCCGTACAATGCAGCTCGAGCTGCTTTAAATGGTTGGTAAGGTATATCAAAAGGATAAGCCATCATGGCAACAGCATTTTCGATACATCATAGGTACATATGTGCTGCGGTAGGCACGGTTAGATATACGATCGTTAATTTTGCAGAGTAGAGGTGATATGTTCATTCTAGGTATACGGATGTCTAAAGACCAGGCCACACTGGGATCGAAGCTGTTCGTTTATCTTCGCTCACGTACCTACCTAACTATTGCATACTTCGGTTCACACCGCGAACTATGAAAGAATACTTCTTACGAAGTTTTATGGGTAGAATCTTAAAATAAATGTGTTTTCATAGCATGAACTGTGAAAACTACAGAATTTATGTGAAAACTTTCTAGATCTGAACGAAGCAATCAGTCAGACCGCTTCCGTTTCTCTAATCTTGTTACTAGAACCCATCCAACTATAAAACGATAAAAGTTGGTACTTAGGTACCTGCCTGACTCAGTAGTATCCTAACTAATATTATAAATGCGAAAGTGAGTTTGTTTATTTGTTTGTTACGAACGGGCACAAAAACGCTGAACGGGTTTGGATGAAAATTGGCACATGGGTAGACCATGACCTGGAAAAGGACACACATAAAGGACATAGGCTACTTTTCATCCTGGATCGCAGACGAAGTCGCGGGCAACAGCTAGTTTTTGTATATATTATGTCATTTTCTTTGTATTTTATACGTAGGTACTAGGTAATCAGCATGCATACAGCTCACGTAAGTCGGCCGAATCTGCTCTTCATCTAGCGGTAAGCCAGATAGAGGGAGCGGTTCACCAAAAAGGCACCTGCCTGGGCACTTTCATAGACATCGAAGGAGCCTTCGACAAAACTAACTTCTCCAGTATTAGCAGCGCCCTCTCCAGGCATGGAGTAGAACAGGTACTAACGAACTGGATTACAAACATGTTAAGTAAACGAGTGGTTCGCCTTGAGGGGGAGCAGCAGTTGGCCATTATAGCCAGAGGCTGCCCCCAGGGAGGAGTCCTGTCCCCCCTTCTATGGAATCTGGTGATCAACGACCTCATCACCAGACTCAACGACAGCCGCTACTACACAATAGGATATGCAGACGACCTCGCAATCCTTGTCTCGGGGAGGGTGACGGGAACGATCTGTAACCTAACTCAGCAACCACTACGCATCGTAGAAAGTTAGTGCAGGGAATTTGAGCTATCAGTGAACCCCACTAAAACTGAACTAGTCATGTTTACCCACAAACGAGCTCTAGGCCCATTCCGTCTACCAAAACTGTTCGATACAGAACTTCAGTTGGCCAACGAAGCAAGTACCTTGGGGTAATTCTAGACGGTAAGTTAAACTGGAGTAGTCATTTAGACAACAAGCTAAACAGGGCCTGCATCACCTTCTGGCAGTGTAGGTAAATGATAGGTAAGAAGTGGGGCCTATCCCCCAAAATTATACTATGGCTGTACACCACAGTGATCCGCCCCATGATTGCGTACGGGGCCGTGGTCTGGTGGCCCCGCACCCAACTAGTTACAGCATCCAACAAACTACAACGCATGCAAAAGCTAGCCTGTGTGGCGATCACGGGCTGCATGAGGACTTCAACATACACATAGCCGCACCATTGGGTGTCCACAACACAGCGTTCCAGGCCGAATGCATGGGTATTTCTCTTGCCGCTTCGGCCATCATGACCAGGGAAATTACGGACCACTCGATACGATCACTCTCTCAGACAGCGTGGCTGTGCTGCAAGCGCTTAAAAGCTACACTGTTGACTCTGGGCTAATATACGAATGCCACCAGCGCCTCAATCAGGTGGGTAGCCTCAATAATATAACCATTCAATGGATAAAAGGACACAGCGGTTCGCTGGGCAACGATGCAGCTGACGAACTTGCCAGAAGAGGGTCGAGCATGGCACCAGTGGGGCCCGAACCCATTGCGCCACTCCCCTTCGGGTATCTACGCACTCTGGTAAGGAAACGAACCAGAGACCAACATCACAAACTATGGTTGGACCAAGGTGAGTGCAGGCAGGCCAAAGAGGCACTCCCTGCAATCGATGGCCGCCTCACAAAGCGGATGCTCCGACTAAGTAAACAACAGCTGCGTACTGTCACAGCTGCCTGAAGTGGCCATGGGTCTTTTAATAAACACCTCTTTGTCATAGGAGTCACAGACAGTCCGCTGTGCAGGGCCTACATGGAGGTCGACGAGACTGCAGCTCATGTACACTGCCCGGTGGTCGCCACATATAGGGCAAAGTACTTCGGTAACCCAGGTACGCTACGTGAGATTGTCAGTAAGACCAAGGTGTTGCTGGCCTTCTTGGAGGAGCTCGGGTGGATCGAATGAGCGATTTCCCACCCGTACGCAAAATACGTGCTTTGACGTGGAGTTGCGGATACCAGCCCGTATTACCTATTACCTACGTAGGTACATACCACCCGACCAAAAAAAATGCCTGACGCTTTTTAAAATGCCTTTACCATCATGTCCATATTATGCTGCCCCCATATTTTTATAACTGGATACATACCTACCTCTAAGGAACTCACCGGTGTCGAATCTTACTCATTCATACATAAAAATGATTACCTACATCAAGCCTGTATTCACGAAGGGATACGCCGACGTGTATCCAGACTTCTAGATGCTGTCCGTTACTTTTAGAACTTCTTGAAAAACTAAATTCTTAAAAGGGCCCATGTTTTACAAGGACTTTTTGACGCATGAAAAAAACCAAAACGAATGTCACCATCTTCTTTTTTCAGTACAGTAAGTACAGGCGTAACACAGTTGTGTGTGTTACGCCTGTATTCCCGAAGGGTTGGGCAGAGGTATACCTATAGTACACCCCCATTTCGCCATGTATGTTGCTAAAGAGGGCCATCAACCCGACCAAATCCAGACTTCGGGCTGCTACTGAGAAATTCCAGATGTAAAAACCCAATAACACTGCCTGACCAGGGAATCGAACACAGGACCTCTGCTCCGCAGTAGCGCTTGTGGCCACTCGACCAACGAGGCAGATTTTGTATATAGTTTACACCTAAAACTAATTATAGGTAAAGACTACTTAGTTGTATACAAAATTTGTCAAATGTCAAAAAGGTGAACAAAGTAATCTCGCGACAATCTAAGAAGCCCGTTTTGACACCTATCATATCACCTTTGGTATAACCTTTTATAACAAGCTACCCTCTTCATTGCTAGATTTGCCTTATAATGCGTTTAAAGCTAAAGTAAAATGCAACCTTTGTTCAAAGGCGTACTACTCTATTAACGACTACTTAAATGATAAGAGTAGTTGGTCGCTGTGATTAACTCAAGACAATGTTTATGTTCTTTCTCCAGAATTAGTTTACCCACTGACAGGTTATATGAGTTCATATAATTTTTTTATTATATTTTATTTGGACTGTATAGTCAATTTATTTTAATATTATTTTTAATTTAATTTATTGTTGACATAATCTACTCATAAGAATGTATTCTGTATGAGTTGTATTGCAATTTGTGGTTAGCTAGCGACATCGACAATTGATAATTATTATTTTTGCCTGAGTAACCGGCAGCAGGTTCATCATGCTCCCTTAGATGTCACTGCTTGCGGTAGCGTCGGAGATCGGGTTGTCTCCTTCCCTCAAATATGGCGAGGGGGGTAATGGCTGATCTTTGCGTTATGCTCGTGAACGGGTGCTGCTTGTGGTGACTGATCGTCTTGCTGATCTCGGTTTTGTTAATGTTATTAGTAATTAACTTTTTATTTATTTTACTTCGATGGTCCTAGTTTATCATTTATAACTTCCAGTTACAGCTTATATGCAAGCGGGCACGCCCTTTGTGCCTGGAGGCTTTTATTTAGGTAATTTATGTTTAACTTTTATTTCTGCTTGAGTAGTTCTCGTTTTTTTTTTATTTTATCTTTTTTTTTGTGGTTGGTATATCGGCGTGTGCTAGCTGACATATGGCTAATAATTATATGTATGTAATGTAAATGATTTTGTATACTTTTGTATAGAATCAATTTTTCTCTAACTGAACAGACAGCTGTGCTGCTGGGGAGTTTGTTGCGCCACTTCTTCTGCCCAGCTAAAGCACTAGGAAGTGGTGAAGGGTGGGCGTTTTGGGGGACTGTCTTTATGTAATTTTGACGTTCGAAAAGTGCTGATTCTCAGCCTAGTTTGAATAAATGACTTATGATTTTTGATTTTGATTTTATCAAAATACTGTTAGTAGTGATGGGAAAAAAAAATCGGTTGTTTTAAAAATCGATTCTCGAGACATCGATTTATCATACTTAGAGTTGGTAATCGACAATTTATCTACATTACTTCAAACTGATTCTCGAGTCATATCGTTTTATTACACGTCATTATCATCATCATCAGCCTACAGGAGTCTACTACTGGACCTGTCCAATTGCATGGCATTCAGCTCGATTCTCGGTAACTCATCCAGCTGCTACCAATCACCCTGCGTAGATCGTCGCTCCTCTTTTAGACATGTTGACGAGTTTACACGATAACACCAAAATCACATAATAACCGAGTCAGAAAATATAACAATAACCTTTAACCATTTCCTTTAATGATATATTAAATATGAAAAGAAAGGTAAAAATATATGTGATCAGATTTTATTTGTTGTTACTCTCTTTCTAAATGTAATGTTTGTAAAAGTATCGATTTTATTCGATCAAAAAACGGGTTAAAATCTTCACAACACTACCGTTGCCACGAACGAACCCAAAGACATGACATTGTAATAATGTCCTGTCAGAATATAAATCAACGATTAATTCGTGTTTTTGAGTACATTTATCCATTACACAGTGAAACTTGGTGCTTTCGAATGATACTCATTGTTATAGTGTATGGATAATATAGTAATTAATTAGGATTATGAATTTGATTTTTCGATCTCTTACGTAGACGTTCATACAAAGTTATCGCGGCATGTATGATGAGAAACGTCAAAACGGGCTTCTTAGATTGTCGCAAGTTTAGTTAAAAATACATGTCTTGAAACAAATTCAATAGCTGTATGATACATGTTTGATATCATAGATGTATGTGTTTTATACAAAAGTTATTTGAAACGTCTTTTACAACAAGTATCACAGCTTGTATATGAGTGTCAACGCGGGGTTATGTATGTGTAAGCACACAAAGCACGATCTGAGGAATCATTATTAATAAAAGGGTTACCTACTCGTAGCGCGGGAAGCCAAGATGGGTTGCGAAAACTGGGATCCACGACACTCGTTTTTTCCCTTACTTTTAGAAAACTCTTCGTTTCGAAAAATAAGACCTGGCTCACAAGAAAAAGAAATATTAGAATCATTTTCAATTTTTATTACATAGATACACATTTGCTTTATAAAAATTGTCTAGTGAGACTATCTAACAATTAGTCCTAAGCAAATTCATTTACATTGCTTTATGAAATTACCATGGCTCAGAATAAAGTTCGTAAATATATCTAGATAAAGTTCTATTATTGGGGAATTTGCTAAACAGTCACAAGACAAAGTCTGGTTTCTTCCAAAGAAAATTTCATAAAGCAACTCGTATTCTCGGTGGAATTAAAAATAACTATGTTGACATCGTACCCTTCATTATAACATATTTTATTTCAATTTAAGTTTATATATTTAAATTTACATATCCATTATTCAGTTTTAC
The DNA here is from genome assembly GCA_948473465.1 of Lithophane ornitopus. NCBI lineage: Eukaryota > Metazoa > Arthropoda > Insecta > Lepidoptera > Noctuidae > Lithophane > Lithophane ornitopus. Next base: position 8,737,475 of record OX419622.1, on the reverse strand, counting down.
GACATTTCATTGCGAAATCATTACAATATTGCTATTCAAATAATTAGATGGAATTAAAAAATTGACGGAATTAATTATGGCATATACATATATTATGATCGCGATAGCTTCATAAATGTCTACATTTAGATGGTATGCAAAGGAAATATGAACAAACTCAAAGAGTTATTCTCAACGCATGTCCAGTCCATGTCAGGACTTCGTCAATAAAACAACACACTCATTGCATCTGATACAGCGCTACTACCTTTATTTAGAATGTAGACATTTATAAACCATAATAATATCATTAAAATTAATGCTGCTCACATCTTGTATAATATAACATTTAATTTACCTAGATATATAAAAACAACAAGACTACAATGAACATTCACCACATTGGTGTAACAAACTTGATTATCGCTTACAACTTTTTAAACTTTTGACCCAGAATTTTATGATCAGCCACTTTGATGAACAAAGCCGTCAGAATTGTCAAATGAAGAAACAATAAGATTTCACAAAATTAGAATTATGTCACAGCTAGGGAAGCTTCACAAAATCAGAGATGTAGAAATATATTATGCATTATACATGAACAAACAATTCCGTATGCAAAAATTTGTATAGATAAAAGATCACAATATTCAATAGGAGTGTGATTCGGAAAGCCACCTAGCCTGAGATTATGAGCATGCGAAACAGCGAAACGGCACGTCGTCAGCTCAATAGTCTACCTGTAATAAAAAAAAAATAACCTTGTTATAGTATATTATCAAGTTTGTATTCCTGAGTATTATTAATATTCTCCTGTCTTGATCAATATGAAAGCGAAGTCTCGATTGCTCAAAACAAAACTTCGAACCGTCTCCTTCTATTAAACAAACCTCTTCAAACCTGACCTACCCGAGTCGCTGCTGCAACAATAAACGTGAAATCACGAGATAGATCACAGCTCCATTCGTGTAGAATTCTAGATTCTTAGGCAACGAGATTGCGATCGATCGTATAGTTGCATCGTAAAGTAAACAAATCCACCCTGTTCAGGTCAAATTCTTACGTAATCGCTCACTAAGGGAATAACACATTCATATGAATATAGAACAAACTGGAATAAAAAAAAAAAATTGGTTATTAAATCAACCTAGATCGTGAAATCAACATCAATTAGAATTTCGGGTATTCAAATGATCAAATCAAAACACTCATTTGTCGTGGAACTACAAATTGACATCCGCTAATATGTCATCTGATTCTTTTGGAACAGACCAGTCGACCAGTTGATATTGATCAACATGATGCATAGTCGAACTTCATATGGCTCCTTTAGAAAACACGTTAAATATACTCAAAACGTTAGATAAAAAACCGGCCAAGTGCGAGTCAGACTCGCGCACGAAGGGTTCCGTACCATTATTTATAAAAAAGGCAAAAAAAAAAACACGTTTGTTGTATGGGAGCCCCCTTAAATATTTATTTTATTCTGTTTTTTTTTGTATTTGTTGTTATAGCAACAACAGAAATACATCATCTGTGAAAATTTCAATTGTCTAACTATCACGGTTCATGAGATACAGCCTGATAACAGACGGACAGACGGACAGACAGACAGACAGCGGAGCCTTAGTAATAGGGTCCCGTTTTACCCTTAGGGTATGGAACCCTAAATATGAATGATGCTTGTTACCTTTTCTTAGGTGTTTCATCCTTGGCTTTCTTCTCAGCCTCCCTACGCTTGGCGGCCTCCTCTCGCTGCTGGCGAATGATCGCAAGCCTGGCGAGGTCGGCCCGCGCTTGATCGGTTTTGCCTTCCGCGTGCAACTTCTGGTACGCCGCCGCCGCGCGTTGTTTCTCTATCTCTTCCCGTTCACGCCTGTAATACATTGTAATGTATGATGAATACAACGACTACTTTAACAGTCATGGAGTAAACGTTTGTAAGAATATTCATGGCAATCAGAAGAATATTTATTTTCTGTGAAGTTACCATCATATGAGTGTAGAAGAACTGTGGATCCCTGAAAAGTTGCCATTAAACAATCTATCAAGTTTGATAGGCGAGTTTTATGTAGTTATGGCAATATTCCCTGACTAAAAACCACTGACCTTATAATAATCTATTGTACTAACAGATTTTTTATTTAAATTAACAAGAACTGAATTCTTATAATAACATAAAACATATTGTTTTTTCCCTTTATCGCAAATAGTGACACTAATTGTCACAAAAATGAGTTGGGTTTGTGCTCGGCGTCTGAAGCTTTGGCTGAAATTATATTAAGATTTCTTTCTTCTTTCTTCCATTATTATTATGTCGGACGTGGGGAGCATACTGATATGACGCAATAAAACCTCGTTTCATAATAATAAAGAAGTAGTTACCTTGATAATTGAGGTTTCTCCCCTTCACCTAAATTGTCCAAGTTGGTCAATTTCTTGTTTTTCTTTACTACACGGTTGGGATTTTCTACTTCAATGAGGCCTGATACACCCTTAGCTTTGGATGGTCTCTGAAACATTATTAAAAGGTTATAGATAATCTGCAATTACAATATTTTACTTGGTGGTATTCAAACACTGTTATATTTGAAATAATTCTCAAGTTACACTACAAACAAAAACAGTAACAAAGTTCCTTCCTGTTAAAAGCATAATTATCAATTTTATGCCAAAAAAAAAGAGCGCTATTATAAAATGCCGAAAATTACACGATTCTTGTATAATGCAATAGAAATAGACAATCTGTGAAAACTGTCTACCTATTACGGTTCATGAGATACAGCCTGCTCACAGACAGACAGACGGGCAGTTGAGGCATAGTAATAGGGCTCCGTTTGGCACCCTTCATGTACGGAACCCTAAAAATCATTGAAACAAGACTTTTTTTTAACATTTCTGATCACATACACTATAAAGTCAGACAAGACAAGAACAGTACAAGATTCAAGTCAAAACTAAAAACATACAAAATATAATTACATCATCATCCGAATCGCTATCAGAATCACTGCCGGAGCCCGATTTTTCCTCTTCCGATTCCTCTTCACTCGAGCTTTCCTTCCCATGCTCTTTTCTCCACCTGGAAAAGTTTATTAAAATTACTACAAAATAGTTTTTAAAGTTTATTAAAATTACTACAAAATAGTTTTTAAAGTTTATTAAAATTACTACAAAATAGTTTTTGTAAATAATTTTTGTATCATATGGAAGAAAATAAACTAGTAAGTACTTGATTTTAAGACATTTGCTTGACATCACTCAACATTAATAGAAAAAAAACTTCTTAATAAAAGTCTCCTCGACTCAGGATGTCATTAAAACCATTGTGGAAATTCATCCGTAAAGGAGTAGCAAATGTACTATTGTAAAATATGTTAACTACTTAAATACAACTTCAAAGTAGGCATCATAGCAATATTTAATTAAAAATTGTTATATGATAACAAGCTTCCATGCAGAGCCCAGTATAGTTAATTTAAACTCAAGTGTTTAGAAGAACAACCTTTTCCCAGAATAACTTGCTGCAAATATTGAGTCATATCAAAAGAGGTGACTAAAAGTTTGCTGTAAAACTGAGTGAGTTAAGCGGTCAAACCTGTAATTTTTTTAAATGAGAATTATTGTTCCTGCTTTATTCCTTATTAAATAAAATAAATAAACGTAACCCTTCCTTGGCAGTCGGGTACAAAGATAATGCATTGAATGTGTTAGTGAAAAACTCAAATTCAATTACATGCACACAAACATGAAATTGTTATGTTTACAATGCAGTTTGTAAATAAATTATAGAATCAGTTTTCATACTATTAATTTTATTCAAATGAATGACCTTATAGTGTAGAACAAATAACTTTCTTATCAGATCATTCAAATGATAATTAATAATTTATTACACAATTAAAGTTTACCTACAAACTATATTGTTATGTTAATTATCTTTTGAGTACTAAACGCTTAGGCGTCGAATCTGAGACGCGTTAATTGCATCATAGACAACATCACAAATAGTTAATGAATCACTAACTTCTGCTTCTGCTCTTCTTGTTTCCGCTGCTCTTCCAGCTCTTCTGGGCTGGTGAACTTGCGGTTACGGCCCTTATGGTTCGTGAATTTACCTGTAACGTTACAACAAACAAAAGATTCGTCACAAAGGTTAGGACAACTAAACAACCAATAATATTATTGAAAAAGACAAAATAGTTGTACTCTTCCTTCGAGAATTCCTATATTATAAACTTATTTGAACCATCCTTATTGTATTTCTGGCTGGGCAGCTACTAATCATTGAGAATTCTTGATGAAAGCACATTCCCATAACATTGGACGACATTGAGAAAAAACAACACGTATACGATAGACTTACCGCGTGGCATGATTGAATTTATATATTAACGACTTTTTTATGTTACTGTAGAATAAGTATTTGATTGTAGTAATATTCTTCGACGGAAATTAGTAAGCAAAATACTAAAAATTGGATAAATTTAGCGTTGACGTCTCGTCGGAACCGGAATTCAAAATCGAAACGTAGCCTAGATAATAAATAGAATGTTGCCAGATAAAAAAAACTTTTAGTCGATTTTACTGAAACAATAAACTTTTGAACTGCGCTTAAAGAGGGACCATAGACAATCAAACTAGCATTGCAATGCAATCACAACCTCTGCTAAACAATTTTTTACAGATTGCGACTGAGGGAGGTCTCCACACGGTGGGTGCCTGAGGATGGACGGGCGGCGCCGCCGAGTCCAGCCCAAGTAAACGATTTAGACGCGTACCGCAAGGGTTGGATCGAGGTGGCCCTGGAAAAGGATGTTTGGAAAGATTTGGGGGAGGCCTTTGCTCAGCAGTGGGACAGTGTAGGCTGACAATAAAAAAAAATAATAATAACAGATTAGAATGCGAACGTTTTGAAAATTACCAAAACTGTCACCTCAGATGCAAAAAATAAAATGTATTGAGTCCATTGTGTGTTGAGTGTCCACTGTTGAGGCCATTTAGCAATAATACTATATAAATAATACACATCAATGTGGCAATCAGATTATATGTGATGTTGTTTGTTTTTTCAATTTGGAATTTGACATTTGCACCTGTCAATGTCTACAAGATTAAAAAAACAGACTTTAGTCTAACCAAAATTACGGATTGAATTGATGCCAGATTGAACGTCTAAGGTCTCTCTTATAGCCAAGCTCAAATAAGGGGGATGCGCTAAGGTAGCCCGCGAAATACAAATTTTCTTACTTTTTTTGGAATTTGCAGGCCAGTGTCAGGTTTTATGTTGATTTAAAATATGATTCGCGACCGTAACTAATAATGGCTTTACCGAATTTTATTCATTAAGAATCAGCAATATCTACAACTCCCTAAGTTAGAATAATCCTCAAATGTCATGATTTTATTAAATAGTCATTCAATAAGTCTATAAAATATGTACTTACGTACCTACATAAAGAGTAAACAAAAAATGAAAAATTTCGCGGGCCGGTCTGAAGCTTTCACCTGCAACACTTCTTTTATTCTCTGTCAACGTAATTTTAATAATAATAATGTATCTCTACGTTGACGTCGTGGTGGGGCTTGCGCGCTCCGAACTCTAGGTCTGTGCCGGTAGAGTTTACTTTGCCGGAGTGGGTCTAAAGTGAGGAGCCAGACCAAGAGAGATACAAAACCCGCAGGGCAGCATGTGGCGAGCTGTTGGGCAGTTGCGACCCCACGGACCCGATCTCTCGCGAGAAGTCTTGTTCCTCACCTCTGGCTTGCCTTTATTGGCCGGCTGGAGTGAACACTGACGAGGAATAGAGCTCCCACCTCATTCTTGCCTTCATTGGCTGGCTTAAGTGGAGACTCGCAAAAGCGTCTAACGGGCCTCTGCGAGTTGGCTTCGGCCCCTCTTACGCCTTCCAAAAGACCGGGAGCACATGGTCCCGAGATATTTAAACATAATAATAATAATAATAATTTATTTCAGACTTACAGTATCCATATAGTTACAAAGAGTGTGTAGGTATTATTCTATACTAAATTATATATAACTAGTTAACTAATTTTCCTTTAGTTCGGACAGTTTTTAGTATTGATTGGCACTGAAATGAGATTGTGACTAGATTTTGTTTGAATGTGTACCTAAGTATAATTACAGGAATTTTCTAGGACATAAAACTAAAACTTGGTCATGCGGTTGACTGTACCTAAAGTACGCGGCCTACTTTTTTTTTTTCTGACTGGGAAATTATCATTTAACTTCTCCCGCTGGGCGTTGCGGGACGGCGTGTCAGACTCTTACTGACTAGAACCCACCCGTATTCCTTTAGTTGCCTGTATGTTGCCAGAGGCCACGGGATCCCTTTCGGACTTTCCCGCGACCCCGGGCAGGCATCGGCCCTAGCGGACACCGTCAGCTGTGCTGACATCTTTTTGAGGCGCGCGTGGAACACAACGCGCCGTCGCCGTCGGCCCGGGTCTGGTCCTTAGCGGACCGCGAGCTACCCATTACTCACCGTCCGCAAGCCCAGGCCTTCAGTAGCCGGGAATCGGCCTGGTATTCCCGACACCCAGGGCGTCTCCTGCGGCGAACGCGGCCTACTTAGGCTTCGTTCACACGGCATTGTCCTGCACGTTTTTTTGTAATCTTTTTTTTAACGTATAGTCAACCGGGTGTTCATATGGTAAATTTTCATTCGTGTAAAAACGAATAGCCGCAGTTTCCACACAGTTGTCACAGTCAAAGTTCATTGGAATACGTCAAAGTTCATTCGATTTGCTTGACAAGTCCGTTGAGTATGCGTTTAAACGTATACGCGGTACACGTTTTTTTGCAGTACAATCGAAGTGTGAATGGATCTATGTACGTTGTATGGTCACTATTTATACGTTAAGACGTATACTGCAAAAAAACGTGCAGGACAATGCCGTATGAACGAAGCCTTACTGTCAAAAAGGAATTGAATCCACGTCTTCACGTTTGATAGCTGCACTTGCAATGCAACCAATTGGCCAATGGGGAATTTCGTCCGGTCAAGTGACCTCCTTGTTTCAACAACAAATTAATGTTACCATCAATAGCATGTAGTTAATTTATAACTGCTCTAAAATGTGTTTACAGAATCAATAATAAAAACACAATGGCCTTTAATATGTTCACAACATTAAAATCTTAAACTTGGACAAAATAACTAAGTAGGTAGGTAAGTAATTTCAAAATATTAAGTAAGGTTACCTACCTAATAGTATGAAATCGCAATACATAATATAAAAAATCTTATTTATTTACCTACTGACCTCTAAGTAGGTACGTATACACAGACACCAAAACACCATAGGTATTCTAGTTAAGGGTATCTACCTATGCTCTACTTCCATATGGGAGGGTATAAGTACTATACAAAGCTATGAGGTCTTTGCTTTATTATTGGTAAAGATACAAGAGCCTCAATTTTAACCAATAACGGTCCTTAAATTATTGGAATCGGCCATTAGAGCCTTCAGAGTCGAGAGGCTCTAAGTCTTAATGGCACGTACCTAGTATTGCTAAACCTATTTATGTTTTCTCAGTGAGTAAAACTTAAAATAAGTACCTACCTAGGTACCTACCTGTCTTTTTATTAGGAAAATCCGTAGAAATGCGCACGAGTGGTAACCGGCTAGGGTTACCATTCGTGCCGCACTGTGGCCGCACCCTAAACGTTTTGCGAGGTCATCGACACGCGTTTAAGTGGTCGCGCGGAAAAACCTTATCAAGTTGATTGATAAGCTCCGTTTACCATCGCCCGTTAAAAGTGCAACCACTATAAAGCATCTTAAATGGGTCAAGTGTTACATGGAGACAAGCTTGTTCATTTTATCAGATGTTTTTTTGTTTTTTCGTGTATTATATTGGGTCACACACTCGCACGTGACATTACATGGATGGAAATATTTATGTAGGATCTCTAAATGAAGGCACGGTGTACCTGAGCATCATGTAAGTAAGACAACGGAAGAAAACAAGGTATATCGTGGTACAGTCGACCACACATCTGTGGTTGGTACAAGTTTGATCTTGAGCTGTCCCAGCGTAGTAGGTACCTACTTATACGAAGTTATAATAAAATACGAGGCCAGCACTCTAATTGCGTAATACACGATCAATCACAATCTGAATCGGTTCGAATCAAATGTCTAATCCATTGCTTCATAAGTTCGAAAAAAATCTGCTCAGCAACGTAAATAACGCAATGAATTTGGTTGAACTGTCAAAATGAAACAGCACGCTAATTGCGTAATGCACGAACGGTCAGAATTAGAATCGGTTTGAAACAAATGACTAAACCATTGCTTTATAAGTTCGAAAAAAAATCTGCTCAACAATGTAATTACGAACTTATGAAGCAATGGATTAGACATTTGATTCGAACGGATTCCAATTCTGATTGATTGTGTAAGTATAACGCAATTTGGGTGCTGATTAGTCTTAATCGGTTACGCAATTAGATAGCAGCATATACTGGTTTCATTACTTCTGAAGGGCGGCCCACTGTTAATGGCTAATGGTAATTGTACGACTTAGGTAGGTTTACGTATCTGTGTGTTTATCCGCAAATCACAATTGTTTTGATTTGCAGATAAACACTAGGTAGGTACCTATCAGCAATAAATTTATTATGAGCAGAGACACATTATTTATTTATATATTTGATTAATCTACCTACTGGGAAAACTAGCTTAGGTAGATTATTCTATTTCCTCGCCGTTTCCTTATCCTTCTGCATAAAATCTAGGCCATCTAGGTATGTAAACAACAAACGTATAGACACTGACCGTACCTAGTCTTTATAATACAGATAAAAGATAAATTCTAGAGTGCGTTTCATCAAATAGTTCCTTTGCCGTAATGTTGGCTCCACTTTTAAATTAAAAAAACGGACCTATTTGGTATCACCGTAGCGGCATAGCGTATTCGTAGGTCATGGTCCTACAAAAGTGGAGCCAACATTACGGCATAGGAACTATTTGATGAAACGCACTCTAACAGTCATGCAAGGTAACAAAATAACCGGGGGAGAGAGAAGAGTGACCACAGAGATACCTACTTACTCTACACCAAGCTGACTGACTGCCAGAAGTCAAGATATCTTTACCCGTCATTGAAGCATGAAACGCTCCAGGGTAGATGGAGCGAAGACTTGAAGATATCAATGGGGATAAAGGCTTTTTTAACCTGTAATTGGAAGCAGAAAGACCGAGGATCAACTTGGGAAATGAATCGGCAAATAGTGGACCTCTTCCACAGAAAGAGGTAGATCAATCCTTACTATCCTTACTAATATTATATTTAAATGCGAAAGTAACTCTGTCTGTCTGTCTGTCACGCTTTCACGCTAAAACTACTGAACCGATTAAAATGAAATTTGGTAGACAGAGATTCTACAGCCTGAGAAAGGACATAGGCTACTTTTCATCGACATATCACGCGGGCGAAGCCACGGGCGGAAGCTAGTAGCTCATTTATGGTGGTAGGTAAAATTAAAGTAATAAAAACTAAAACCCAACTACGACTAAAAAGATATAAACAAGACACCGCAGACAGACAAAATTAAAAATCCGGAGTCACACGTGTTAGGGCATAAATCGAACAGATTTCTGTCTGCGGTGTCTCGTTTATACTTTTTTAGTCGTAGTTGGGTTTTAGTTTTTATTACTTTATTTTTTTTTAAATTGTTTTGGGGTTATAATATAATTATTTTTGAAACGTGCTCATTAAGCGCTTTCATTTGATACCCAACATGGTACGAATAAACAATTTTTTGTTTTTAGTTACTGACTTTATGTCCTTTAGAGGGCGCCATTTTTAATTTAATGTGACGTCACATAGCCTATAACCAGCGGACGATCAAGACGCTTCCAACGATACCTCACTTGTCAAATTGTGATGAGTGGTTTAGAAGATATGAGGGAACAGATGAACATACATACATACATACATACATACACACATACATACATACATACCGGTCAAAATCATAACCCTCCTTTTTTCTTCGCCGTAGTCGGGTAAAAAGAGTACCAACTCAGTCATAAAGGATGATTGATAAGATAAGAAAGCCTAGAATGTGTTCGATGTTATGAACAAGGTATCGCCACCTATGGAGGCTCCTATGCACAGTGAAGTGTACTCGACTTGGCTGATTTGATTAATTAAAACTGTTGTGGCTGTATTTACATCCATATGGGTCAGTTGTACGTCTCGGTCCTTCGATGTGAAGTCAAGGTCCAAAAACAAAAGAATGCCTACCATAAAGTAATTATCCTATAATATCCTGTTATAGAAACTAAACACGAATCATTCACCTCGATATTGAGAGGTTATTGTCGAGTCAAGGTTGATCAGCATCTTACTATGTACGACACATGACCGACACACAAACCTAATGTTTTTGACGAATTGTTAACTGTGACTCATTGTGGACACACTTTTGATGTAAATAATACCATACTTAACTTTGTACCACTGACACGATACCTAAAATCGGCAAATTTTCTGTTCATTTCTATTCCGCAAATATCTATTGCCTACTTGAAGACAATAGGTAGTATAAGTTTCGACGTTTTCATTTTTGTGGACGCGTCCTATTGAATTGTAGCCATAATAAGGTATTAAAGAAATTCAGTAATTCATTCTCAAATCCCATTTTATTTTATTTTTTTCCTTTCAAACGAAATGAAACTCTTTCGTCGTAGAAAAGAAAAGCTAAATGTATTTTTTCGACCAGTCTAGTCTGCGGTTTATGACAAAGACTCTTCCATAAATACGGTGCAGTGCTCCAATCATTATTTTTAATAATTATTATTCGCCTCAAAATGGCGCGTGTTCGCTGTAAGTCGTCATCATGAACGTTATATTTTATAGTCACTCGCTCCGTATTCGCGAGAAGTTTTTGAATTTCTTGTGACAATTTTCGGTCGTCCAAAATTGTATGTCCAAAAAAGGGCTCGAAGAAACCTAAATAACCTCCTTCCTAATTTGTATAGTTTACAAATCATATCTGCTACGATAATTCACCTAGATATCTACAATAAATAGAGTTACCTATCTAACTTTAATCACTTACATAGGTAGGTAGGTACATTAAACTTGAACTTTAATCATTTAGGTAGGTACATTACTTACTCTTTTTCTCTGGAGTTAGTCAGACAAGTAGCCAGAAAAAGACACCAATAATTAGATGTTAGCACTCACTATTTAACTAAAGTCATTGAGTGTAAAGTAAGCAAACATGCTCTTAGAGATGCGTTATTGTGTATAAAAAAAGATACAAAAGGTCCCTTGTAGTCAGACATTAGTGTCGGCAAAGTATGCGCGTCGTTCACAATTTCAAAATATTTCTGCATGGTGCAAAAAACTTGGGATGTTTACCTATGTACATTATGAATCATGCTATCTCTTCTCCGTAGGTTTTGTCCAGAAAATAAAATTTGACTATATACGGTATCACACGGAATCCTACTAAAATCTCTCTCTCTCTCTCACTTGTAGACTCATAGATGTTTCGATTTGTTGTCATTTCCTATTTTGTTAAGTAAGTACCTGATACTTATTGTCAGGCCTATACTGTCCACCCATATCTAATAGCAATGTAATTTGAAACATTGTAAAAGCCAATTGTTAAAAAGCCAATATAATGTTTATTTTTATATAATTTTATAAGAGTAACCGTGGAGTTTCTAGTCGGATCTTCTTCAATGGAAGAGACTAATTGGAACCGTGCACCTAGCTTAGCTTCTGATGTTTCATAAGTTCCCATGTCGGGGTGAAATAAAATATTTTGATTTTGATCTAAGGTAGAATTTTTTTGGTCTAGGCAGAACTATAAGAAAAAATCCAGAGCATTCTGTAGTTTGTACGGAGCGTGTGTCATACAGTTCCACAATCCAATCTCGGGGTAATACCTTCATTAAGTCAGGCCGGTTTTCTGACTTTCGGGCTCCTACAAGAACTTATTCCATTCTTGTAACGACAATCAATAACAACTGGGACCTAAATATTCGACAAGAATATGTTTACATAGATGAGAAACCCATTCATCATGTAAAATATAAACACAATAATTTATTAAAGGTGTCCCTATAACCGGTTAAGCTCAGGTAGTAAAGCTTTTGGGACATTTAGGTGACAGTTGGCACAAATATCTTGAAAAATTGATCACATTTTTCAAATATCCAATATTTATCAAAAAATATTTGCTTGACAAATCGATTTGACCCTTAAAAGGTAACTGCAAACCACGGTATCATGTTCAGACAGCATTTAATAATAATGTATAAAAAATTGCTGCCAATTATGAAAAAAATAAAAAACTCGTTGTGTGCCTACCACCTATGTTGTTTTTTATGCATGTGCTTGCGCCTCGCGAAAATTACGTCGAACGTGATCACATAACGGTTTTCGGTATAAAACGTTCATCTTTTTAGTAAGTGTCGCGGGACTTCCTCGCCACTATCTGTTTCCGATGACTTAAGTGATTTTTAATCTTAAAACATGACAGATCGTGCCTCCGAGGTTACGTATCTTGGTGGCCTATGCGTGTCAAATCGGCTATAAATAGTATTCGGATGTTTTATTTTAATTAAGAAAAAATTAAGTATGAGGTCCAATTTGTCAAATGCTGATCGCAGCGTAACGGGAATTATTAGCATTGTCGCTTGTCATGTCAATTTAGTCGTTAGCCTAAATGTGGGACTTATTTTTGTTTTACTTAATACATTATATGCTTTTTTTTTCCTGATTTTTGGAGCCATGAATTATAGAGCAATAAAGCAGTCAACACTAAATTCTCGGTGAATTATGAGCTGGTATGTGTGAACATTTAACACGATGCATATAGGTATACGCTACCTAATAGTAAACATCTTTTATAACGTATCTTTTTAAATTTATATTTTAAATTTTAAACACCGTATTTTATAATCACCATGAAATAATTTCCTTAATAATTGTGTTTTATTTTTATATATTTAATAAAGAACCCCTTCAGCAATAAAAATAAATTTTTATCACCTATCTTTCTAAAAACTAATTTCCGGTTCTTTTTCGGGATGGAACTAATTAATTTACTTAACAATTTATATGGTTTAGTGCAAATAATTATATTATGATATCATCATTATATCACTACACTGATGGCCGATGGGCATAGATAATAATAATAATATAATATTTATTTACTCAAAAACAGTAGGTAGGTACAGTACATTCTTACAAATATTAGGGTTACATTTTAATTATAGATAAGAGAATGAGCATCCGTAGCTGAACTAGGCGTGAGCCTGTATCTCAGCTAACAGCGCCGTTTCCCCTCAGAAACAATATACTAGGTAACCTAAATTAGCAAGATGCAAGAGTTTAGGACCATTACAAATCAAAGAGAAATAAGAATTACGGTAAACTAAAATTAAATTACTAACAATTTTTTTGTGTGTGTGTGAGGATTTGTGTTTGAGTATGAGAGGGTGAGTGTGCGTGTGTGCGGGTGTGTCTGTGTGTGTAAGTGTAAGTATATACATATGTCTACATGATAAATGCACAGAAGTAGAGTGAATATACATATATGTAGATATACAAACAAAAATATTAATTTATTATTTGAATAAATTTTTCAGTGTCTTCGTATGACAGTTTCATTAAAAATTCATATGCCTTCTTTCTACAATGGAATTTGTTAAGAGAAAAAATATTTATGGATTTATTAATTTTATTGTACACATGTGGTGCTAGAAAGACGAAGAATCTCCTCTGGGTTGCCCTCATAGAGCGTTCATTATTAATTCCTCAAGTATTAAACAGGTATAATCATATTCATAGGCATGTCAGTTTATGATATTATGTCTGATTTAACAATCTCGTGACTACATATTCACTTGTTCAAAGGATGATTACAAATTACTGTTTCATGACTGGTAATCGTGTTTTATTATGCACGTAGGGTCAATTTTGTGTGACGTCATAGCCAGAGCTAGAAACTGAAGTGGGTTTCTGAAAAAAACATGCTTTATAAACGCATACCGATCCTTCATTTTGTCGGTATCGTTCTGAGTGCGGTACAGAGGTGTGAAGTCAAGCAAAACGATGCGCATCAATGAGGGGTCTTATTTGTATTTACCTACATCATTGTATATAATGTATGTAAATACAAGTAAGTAAAAATACAATAATACAAATACATACTTATGTAAAAAAAACCCGGTCTCTACCAAGTTATTTTTGTTATACGTATAGTCTGAATTTCACAAATTAACTAGCTAGGTGTCATCAATTGTTTTTGCGCTATCGCAACGTTACTGAGTCAATGGCATGTTTAGATCCTAAGAAACTAGACATAAAATTAAGTTACCGTGGAGTCCGGCCGTTGTGGCAATCCGGGGGTACTAGTCCAGTAGTCGACGTCTTTCCGGAGACGTTGATTATGATGACGAATTAGAACATAAAATATATTTTATTTGTAAAAAAAAACATGAGTACACACTCACCTATAAAGTTCAAATTGGAGTTTGTAAGGTAAGGATTTAATTTTTAAATTAAGCCCTACTATGTTTTGTTGAATTACTAGCTTTAACCCGCGATGTTTCGCGGATTAATATATAATATTATTTTAGATCTCTAAGGCACCTCCTTAGGTCATAAACTTTCCGAGTATCAAAAAATATTTGGCCTAGATCTTAAGACGGAGGCGTGAAAATTGATTCGCTGGTAAAATGTATAATAGATCTCGTCTCGTTACAATTGTTGTCAAAAATGAAACCTCACAAAAGAAGAGTACTATAATAAAAAATAAAAAAAACTACTAAAATTATTTCATTTATCACTGGCGCTGCGCATTTCTTGCATATTTTTAACTTAGCTTCGTAATCCCCGCTGAGTTGACAATGTACAAACGAATATCAGTTAAATTGCGGGTTTATCACATTTAAATGGTAATAAGCTGGTAAGGTCAGTCCTCATCCCGTTTTTTGAGCATTTATAACTGTAATACTTGTAATTCCTTAAGTGTACAGAGAGAAATGTTAAAGTTGTTCGCTGATGACGTTATCAAATATTACAAAACGATATGCCATCGAATCGGTAGTCGGAGTGACCGATTCGATGAGAAATCGATTTATGGCGGATTTTGACTGATGATTTCAAAGCATAAAATAATCACGACATTATTTTTGGAAGTGACATGGATTAGCACTAGGATAGCTGTGATAGAATCGATGATAGTTCGATGGGCGCAGTGGTTATTTGGATAGAATTTTCCCTACGTGTTCCAGGTTTGATTACACGACACTGTTGTACCGACCCGGTCTGGGTGTTTATGTTTACTTACGCATATAATGAGAATAGCTCGTGGTAAAAATATTAGCCAATCAGAAAAATGGTAGTTCAGCTGAATGCCGGGTGCATCGGACGTATAATTATGGCAATTATGTATAGGCATACGCGGAGGCCATTTTAATGCACTGCCACAGCAAGAAAGCACTAGAAATTGGTGCAGTATATAAAAATAAAATAAAAATATCCAAGGAGTATTCGTTCAGACACAGACTACAAGGGAACTTAGCTAGCTACTACTGTAACAAACCTGCAACTTTTTCCTCTATTTAAATAGCCGTGCAATTAAGTTATTATCATCTAATTATTTTATACGTACTTGTATATTAATTATGTACACTGTATTATGGTGCAAAATAACCACATTGTTTTTCAATATAGTATTAAAAAACCCATGAAGTTCAATTAACAGGATTTCCATCTAGTAATTTCTAAGAAATGAAATCATTGGTGATACAAATAATAAAACACATTAAAGTTATAACTTAACTGCTTGATAAAAACGAAGCAAGCGCCCTTTCCACAAAAAACTACTAGTTATTCAAACCCATTATAATCTCATACTAGAACGATGACTGTGCACACAAACCGAATCGGTAATCACTATTTAATCGCGATCTCTTGAGATGTACTCACTTACACAGGTAGTAATCGTAAAAAACAAAACACTAGCGGAGCCCCCACAACGGATGATCATGACGCGTTTAATATTATCGATAAGAGTGCCAAGTGTATCATGTGTGCTGCCCATACGCACGTATAAGAGGCTGGGGAACCGCGCCGCGCATCCACACACAGCCTTATACAGCCTTGCTGAGACCTTGCTTGCCACGCAAGGACGATTGCAGCCCCTACGAACTCTAGCCATTTTCACTACGACTCCTAACCGAGAAGCTCACTTCGACAACGACCTTTTTTTAAATTAACGCTAGTTCCAATTATTCTGCACCAGAATAAGACTGAACGTTACAGTGTCTGTGATATTACTGAATAGTGCTGAAGGATTTTTTGGGTGAGTACCAGTGAAAATATTTATCTAAAAATATACAGGTTGGAAGCTGTTTTAAATTTATCTAGGACGTGAAAATCCATAAATAAAAGTAAATATACAGTAAGTATATTTACAGTAAGTTTATATACAGTAAGTATATTTAAATAAAAAACATATAATGAGTACGTACTTGCCGAGTAAGGAACATAGCCTCATTAAAATAAAATGTTTAAAATAATTATAAAAACACACAAACTGCGGTCGCTCGTTGAAGTCTAAATAAGGGACAATCGTTATCAGCTCACAGAAACATTTAATACTCCCGAATCGAAACAATAATTTTATTTTAATTGACATCTTCAGCATCGATTCTTATCGCAATGAAAGCTTTTTACCGTTTTGAAGTGCTTGATTACGGTAACAGGACATGCAGGATATTTGAAAATTGCTCGAAAGAGTAGGTTGTGTTCCATTATGCATGCATGCATCGGTCGTGACGAAGGGTTTTGTAGCAAAGGCGATTTATCGCACAATGTTACTGGACGGAAACACTTTGGGCAAAGACTACAGAGGTTTCACAACGGTAATTCTTATTTGAAATTAGAATTTCTAGATTTCACGTGACTAAAAGACCGTCTTGTTTTATTACCTGACTGCCAAGGCTATTTACAATTTCATTAAAAAAATATTTTTAGTTGCAACCTACAAGAAATGTGCCTAAATCACTTTCTCATTCAGCAATTCTTAGTTGTTAGTCATTTTCAAAGTCTTTCTTAAACTATTCACTATTGTGTTTAAATATTTCCGAAGTTGTCTAAGAACAAAATCGCTAATGACACTTTCTAATTTGAAAACAGTCCTAGGTTGTGACTGTAACCTCAAAACTAGCAATCGTTAAAATAGAGAGTGTAAATTCACAGGAACCAAACTGATGAATATTCTCAAAAAACTTTTCTACACAACGCTTCGGCGATTCGAAGACACCGATCGTGTTAACCTAAAATAAGTCTGTTTAATAAATTGCTAAAATTTAATCCAAGAGAAAAATCTAGTAGTCGATGTAAGGCTAGGGTTACCATCCGTCCGAACGTTGTCCGGAGCCAAAATGTCCAGCTTTTTGGCTCCCCGTCCGAACTTAGTCCGGACTTTTCGAAATAAAGGGATTTTCTTAAATAGAAACATTTTAAAATTCCGGATTGTTTTGCAAATGTCTGGGGTTTGTCGGGACTTTTCAAATGAAATGGTAACCCTATATACAGCCAACATTGTTAGCAGTGTAGCGCAGGGCTTGTAAGAAGATTCGCCGATACGCTGCGCCCGCGCACGGCTCATGCTAATTCAATCGATACTTCGATAGTGACCGCTAGTGTGTACTACCTAGATAACTAAACTGATTGTAATGGATGCCTTAACTACTATTTTATTTATTGGAATTACGTAACAGGCGTGGTTATTCATACCTACCATAGATTTAAATCTCCCCATCCCTTTGGAGAATACAGGCGTGATGTTATGTCATAATATTTATGTTATTTATATTTCAATGGAGGAGCTCGTGGCTAGGTAATATCAGCCGCTCGGGTCGATCCATCAGGTTAAGCTACGCTTGCCGGGGTTGTTCCGTGGATGGGTGACCATTTTCACATATCGAGACTCCTCCGTGCCTCGGAAGCACGTTAAGCCGTTGGTCCCGGCTGTCATTTGTGGATCTTTGACAGTCGTTACGAGTCGTCAGAAGCCCGAAAGTCTGACAACCAGTCTAACCAAAGGGTATCGTATTACCCAGTTACTGGGTTGTGGAGGTCAGATAGGCAGTCACTCCATGTAAAATACTGGTATTCAGCTGCATCCGGTTAGATTGGAAGCCGACCCCAACATAGTTAGGAAAAGTCTAGGCAGATTGATTGATTTATATTTCAATGGGTGTCAGTAATTTCTCAATGTAGTTCCTGAGTCGAATATGTATCTACTTTACCTAACATTTGTGTTCCCTAGCGTGGTAAGCAGAGTTGATCTATATTCTATAGTACACCTACATTTTGTCCGTTATGTTTAAAAGCTTCATGTCCCATTTAATTAGTACCTCATTTGATAGTCCTGCATAGTGCTCTATTTAGTCAAAATTAACTTTGTTCTTATATTAAAACCTGCCATTTATGTGAAACACTAGAACACAAAAAGTAGGTAAAAAGCCTGTAACAGGGATCTCATTGAGGATCCTCCGGAGAAGAAACTTGATTGCAGATAAAAAGAGTCATAAAAAGTTACATACTTAATTAGTTATTTACGATTCCTAATCACTACTGATGATATAAACAATTAATGCTGACAATGGCGTAAAATTATTTCCATTGGTTTTTCTAGTGTATTTACTTAAGGGGGATGTGCTAAGGTCGCCTGCGAAATTCAAATTTTCTAAAAAAAAATGCAATAAGCAGGTCAGTGTCAGGTTGTATGTTGATAAAAATATGATTCCCGCCTGTAACAACATTGGCTTTACAGAATTATAATCATTAGAATCAATACCCTGAAACTTTTACCTTAAATGTGCTACTACCTAAAAAGTTTGTAAAGTCGCCTGTTTTAAATTCGTATTTCAGTCAAAATAATAGGTGTTTACAGTTTTTGTTTGGCTGTCTCGTCGCGTCTGTATTTTCGTTGCGCAGTCTTAACTAAGATCTTTTTGGGTAACTATTTTCTTTCTTAAACTTTTTAAACCACATGAATGATCACTCTAAATTAAATCAAATAAGTAATTAATTTAATGATAAAAATTTTTGGGCTCTCAGCCTATAACGTCCCATTGCTGGGCAAAGGCTTCCCCTACCTCAATCTATTTTTATCTGTTTACTGCCATCTGAGGCCAGTGCTATAGATACGCCATCTCATTCTAGTCCTGACGCCAATTTTGAGTATCTTCTAAATGCGTTTCCTTCACCGTAGGCCTCATTTAGTGCTTTCCTCATCAGGCAAGGGTTGAGGTCAAGATCAGATTAATTCTATAATAATGAAAATGTAATCAAGTCACTTATCCAGGCTATAATATATACTTCTGAAGCTTCCTAGCTCCCCTTGGTTATAATTATGGTACGGTAACTGATTTCTTCTTGTTAGAACAATGCATGTTCAGACATGCAAAAAATGCCCGCAAAAACCTGTAGCACTCATAAAAGTAGTGTAACATCCTGTAATATCCGCGGTAATAGATTAACACAATGGTAAAGTTCGCGATCAAACACGTCGATAAGTTCAGCAAAAAGTAAACTAACACATGTTAATATCCAAACAAATTAAGTGTTAATGTATATCTTTGGCACAAATATAGATAGATAGAAAAGTATCAAACAAATAAAATAAAAATAGTTTTCTAAATTATAGCTAAACACTATCCTTTTATTCATAAACGTTTCTTAAAGTTAAAGAGACGTATAAACGTCGAAAATGCATGGTTAAACAGTTGCTAATTCATAACTTAACTTTATGCAGCGTTTATGAATATGGCGGTGTATTTTTATTTAATTTAGTTTTCATTTTATATTATTTCATTTCTGTTTGCTATTGGGTGAAATACCTGAAATAAATATGGACTAATAAACAAAAACGTTCCAATACCATATTTTCGAATCCAGGAATAATAGGGCTAGGCTTTTGGCAAACCGCACTCGATTAAAATCTCTCGAAAACTCGTGAAAACAAAAATATCCAAAAATACTTGAACGTGTCCTGTCTATCTTTTCTCAAACCATATATAAACCTCTTCTATGAACCCCGCTCTATAATCGTGTGACTATTACGAAGGCACGTGATAAGCGCCATCGATTCGTCTCATTTGTACACTCGACATGGCACTAGGATCGTCATGTATGCCACCTTGATGATAGATGTGCAAGTAACAATCAGTACTTAGATGTGAAGATGCGTTTAACTCATAGATATCCGTGGTTTAACTACATTAAACGAAGAAGAACAAGCGATGGGTTTTTTAAATAAGAATACCTACTCAATATACTTGTTTCAAAAATCGTTCACTCTTCTCTCGGTGTCAGTGGTGTGACAAGAATGGGTAAAAGAAGGAAGGAGCATTCTAAGAGAAAGTTTGAAAGTAGTTCCTCGGTGACAAAAATCTGTAAGGAGTATTCGATTGTCCATGAAGGACATGTGATTCGAAGAGCTATGGAGTATGTCACAAGAAAAAAAAAATGATATCACAGAAGATGATAGGGCTAGGAAGAAAGGGCACACTGAGATGACGGCTAATAGAGATAATATAAAATAGATAAAGTATGATAACGTCCGGACCCCAAATAAATTGGCATAAAAGGAAAGGTGAGATGGTGGTCCGCTTGAAACCACATCAAAATTCCAAAATTGATTATGCAACACATTTTGAAAATCAAATCGCCTTTTGAAATGACAATATTGCAGAGTACCACCTTACCTTTGTCATATTCACTATCCACAAACATGCAGCATTGCTCTGATCGGTTTGACGGCTATAAGTTGATGTCGGTGCAATAACATGCGGTCTTGAAAAATTGCAATCATTGGTGGATCTTTTCCGATCGACCGTGAAATGTTTTTGTCGGATACAGAGCAGTGCTTGTATTTAGTTTTCGTATAGTTATCTCTCTAATTGCTCATAGATAGCCATTTATACTGTCCAGCAATTTTTAATGTCACTGCAGAGAGATTCCTGTTCCTGATTTAATTAAAGCATATTTACAGCACCTGTTTTTCTTACATTCTGCAATCAACATGGAAAACACTCGCTAGATCTTAGGGGACCAGATAAACTTACGTACGTGCATTTATTTAACTTGTTATAACAACCGGGTGATGGTACTACAAAACCAACTCGGTCCTTGCAGCTAGGAATCTAGACATAACCTGTAATAGCTTCGGAAAAGTTTGTAATATAAATAAAATATATAATATAAAATATAAATATAAAATACGGTGAATTCAACCAAACTTGTAGACATACCTTGTGTAAGTGGGTTTAATTAATGTTGAACTATTGACAGTTTCTTCATACAAAAATTGTCAGACGTCAATTTTATTCCACGGTTTATGATAATTATCTGACTCCTCTAAAGTACATAGGTACGAATTCCATGATTTATTCACATCAACCCGTAGTCATGTAGGTATGTTTATTATCATAGTAAGTTTCGGAACTTATATTATTCGAGATAACGTATCTGTTCGTATGCCCGTCGTTTATTACTGTCAAGTTCTTCACAACAATAGTAATTTGCCGATTTCATACGAAACTACTGATACCTTCAATGACTCGAGTTCGACTACAATCTTCATGTATCAGGTCGAAGATATCTCGAAACATACTATTTCCTCTGTGAGGGATGAATTACACCTCTATAATTTGTTACTCGATATCACTTAATAAGAGGTAATATAAAACCTACAAAGTTGTGTAGAGGTTCATAAATAAGACATAGATATGTACCAGGTACGTACTCGTATCAGAAAAAAAGAAACTTGTTACAAGAACAGCTTACATTTAAATATTAAATAGAATACCGCGTCCAAGAAACCCTTTGCAAACAGGACTAATCTTTAACAGGCCACAGATGTCGATCTTTTTTTCTTTTAATTTTATCCGTGATATTCCTGAGCATATTTTCTTATCTCTTAAAAAGAGACATTGTAGAAATTTACTAAGAAAGTTATAAAGATAACCGAAAGATAGTCGAAAGATCCAGGTAAAATTCTCTACCAATGTATGGATTAATGGATTTTCATTCACATTAATTCGTGAAATAAAGTGCTAACACTAAAACGCGGTGAATTATTTAAAAAAAAAGCAAAAAAGACTATGTTATCCCGATTGTCCAAGAGGTTTTTGACATGTCTCCAATGCAGCTAAGTAGTACAAAATCAATCGTGAAAAACCAACAATCTAATGCGTAACCGACTTAATAAACAGTAATATAACAAATCATCTGTTATTAAAGTATCAAGTTATAATCAAGATCCGATCCAAGCAATAAATTATACTACGAATCAAAATATCAAGTATCAAAGATGATTCGTTGATGAATCGTATCTTTAATCGGTCTACCCATGCCTTGCTTTTATCTTCAGCCATTTTATTTAATAACAGGTGCAATTCCGTACGATGTAGAATTGCATAAACAAGTACTGCAGTTTATTTATTTTTTTGTCGCTGGTAAGTACAATGTTTTCGTTGGAGCGTACAATAAAACCTGCAAGACGTAATGGGACCCCGTCCATAGTGCAAACCAGTTCGATCCTGAGTGGTGAAATACATTGAACTTGTACCTAGGCTGTTTATTACACTCATTTTATCATTTTGAAAATATTTCAAGAATATACAATCTAAACATTTTTGATAACTTTTTTTCACATTCAACTTTTGTTATGGTTGAGTAAAGCCTCATGCAGACTGGCGCGAAGCGACTCTTACATTTTTTTAAGGAAAACTTCACGGATAACAATTACCGGTGTCGCGTCGCGCCAGTCTGCACGAGGTACACTATCTCGACTGCCTCGTTGGTCTAATGTTCGCAAGTGCTACTGCTGTGCATGTGGGTTTGATTCCCAGGTTGGGCAAAGTGTAATTGGGTTTTTCTTTCTGGAATTTATCAGTAGCAGCGCAGAGTCTTCATTTGTGCCCGGTTGACGGCATAACATAACTGGCGAAATATTGGTGTACTATAGGTTGGTATACATCTGCCCAGCCTTTCGAGGAAACGAGGAGTTATGGAATGTTTATATTATGTATGTAGTAAGATAAATGCTGGTGAAAAATCATTCTACAGTGCATGATAATGTACCGTAAAATGTTCACATTTGTCCACTTAACACTTCTTTCAGTACAGTATCAGTATTTCACAAAGTATGTAGGTATTAATATTATAAGTAACTCGACCTATAAGTCTGCTGTAACTGTTCTTAGACAAACAAATATTCAGAAGTGCGAATTTTCGTCAGAAACTAGTTTAGTGGTTTTGGACAAATTAAATAAATTATGACGTTATTGTGACTTAGAGTGACTATGGATGTAGATATTGTAATAGGCCATTAGCAGTATTTTTTTAATTTTAATCTTCTGTACCTACTCTTATAATAATAATTTACATTAAGTATGCTCCTTTTGTTTTTTTGGGAAATTATCAAATAACTTCTCCCGCACTGGGGGGAACGGGAGGGCGTGTCACTCTTACTGACTAAAACCCACCCGTGTTCCTTCAGTTGCCTCTAAGTTGCCAGAGGCTACGGTATCCCTTTTGGACTTTCCCACGACCCCGGCACATTAAGCATGCTCCTGAGAATTCTCTTTAACGACAAACGAATTTTCACCTCTTAATAACCTTCGTTCATAAGCTTCAGGAGCTGCAAGATGAAAAAATCCGTACCTATACCTGGTAAATCGTTTATTATAAGTATAACCAATCAACAACTCGACTCTAAAACAATACTTACATACGTTTAGCCTGTATCTGATCTGTGAAATCATCTCATCAATAGATTGTATGTCTCGAATTCTCGATCTGAATTCAATCCATTTTTTGCCCCCTATGCAAAGTATTTCTTTGACGAGATGATCTAAATAAGTGAAGTTGTAATGTCGGGCCATTGTGTAGGCGGACATGGGCGAGACATGGAACTGTTCGTAAGAAATGGTGCCTTGTCCTGATGGTATTTGATAGTTCAATCCCATAAAATTGCCCCGAGAATTGAAAACGTCAAAAGTGCAGTAGAAACGTCTTGTTTGTAATAATAATACATTATTGATAGCAGTTTACCATCTGATTATGACATTTTCCTCTTAGACTTTTTATGTCGTAGTTGTAGAGAGACCTAAAGTAGGAGACATGATAATATGCAAATGGGTCATAGGCAGCTTAATTTCGAATTTAATTTTTTTGTAAGGGTGTGACACTATTTAGTAAAGAAGTCGGCCAAAGACTATTTAAGTGTTAGCACCGGTAACAACCGCAAACAAAGATTACAATGTATTCGGCACATTTGGCAGGCCCGCCAAGTGGGTTCCCCTCTCAAGTTCAATGCCAAGAATCCGTTTGATCTTCCTCAATAACAATAAATTATGCTACTATTCTGAACGCGAAGTTTGTTGTCCTTTTGACATCAATGAAGGAGACCGTCATACCTACATTCTTATCGGTTCAAGGATTTCGACAAATTGTGATGCGGATTGATTGATTCTGGCCTGCCCGGCGACAATGGATCGTTAGGGAAATGTATCGTCTCTGGGCGTACGATGCTTATATTGTTCAGTTCATTTAAAATAGCCTCCAAGATAATTTCCGACGCACTCTGGGTTTAAACCCGCATCCAATCTAGCTAACATCGCAATCTTTTTACCAGCTTATGAGCTATAGTCACATTCTAAGATCGTACCAAAATGAAAAATATTTTTTAGAAAACCATTTTTTTAAAGATAATACGTATTTGAACATTCAATTAATCAGAATGTTGGATTTGTATATAAAATAATCTAGCATATCTCATGTCAAAGGACAATGCGTAACAGTAAAAGAATGAACGGGATCTACAGACCACAGGTGACAGGGTACTGAACTACTGACTAACGATGCGAGATAAAGGTGCGCTTGCGCTGATTGTGTGAGTACAGTTTGCATCAAAAGTTGATGAATATTTAGGTGTTGAGGGAAATGAAAATAAATGATCAATCGCTTTTTCTTTTTCGAAGATCAGCATGTTTTCATTCACGATTTGAAAAACTCCAAGAGTAAACTAAAGTTACTAAACTCAGTGGTAAGCAGTTGTAAAAGCCTACACAATGTTCATCACTTGACTGGGCTCAGTCCACATAATTATGTCCATCAGTGTACTGGGCTAGAGATGACGAAAAGTTTTAAGAGGAAATAGGGTCGGTCTCCTCTCCATATAAACGCTCTCGCCTGCTTTCTCTTTGGTTTATGACCTTAGAGCAATGATTTTTTACAGAAGAATAAATATCAACTAATTCTATGCCCCTGTGTTTTCCGTTTTAATGATACATTATCTCTGTAGAAGCACTAGAACCCTCAGAAAATGCTCAAAATTGCCTTTTTAGACCGCTGTCATCAGAAACCTATTGTACAAATTTGACAACTATTAATGAAAAAAGAAAAACATAGGGGCACAGTAATTATCCTTCTTTTTTAATTTATAAAATATCTTTCAAATTGGTCCAATATTGGAGGAGGAAATAGACGAGAGCTGAACCTCGCATTATGACTTTTTTTATGGAGAAAAGACCGACCCTATTTCCTAATAAAACCTTTAATCATTCATCGCTTACTGTTTTGCTGACTGTACCGACATGTTTCAAAGTGTACGTCATCAATAGATACCTATCAGTCATCAGTATTGAGGTTCATACTTACAACAATGGTTAGAGATGATTTGGCGAAATATTGACGACATAAGTTTACCGATCTTTTTACTTTTAAATAGGTAGGTATCTTTCTTTTCTTTCCTATGACTGTTGACCTTTAGAAGAGTTACAATCGCAGTATTTATTGCTACCGAAAAAACAATATAAATGATCATTTTTTTGGAATTTCATATTCAAATTTAACCTGTGAAAACCGTAACTGGATCACTTTTTTTTTTTATCCATTTACACGACGCAAATTTCTTGCCTGTGATAAACTATAAAGTTGAAGTTACAATAAGCAACAGGTTCGCACGGGCGATTTTTTTCGCACTCTAGTTTTTCGACGTGTTCGGTTGCACTTTGTTGAATTCTCAACGCTCGGCTCAACAGAGTTGAAAATTCAGTGCGCGATAAATAAAATCCCGTCGCGATACTTGACTTGCATCATCTAAGCACTATTTAGACGGTGCAATTTTATTATCTCTCAATTCAATGACATCGTGTAACCGGCTTTAGGGCTTGTACACAAAACTGCGAATTCGTGCGAATTCGCAACGCAGAAGCTAAGCGCGCTAAGAAAATCTTAGGGTATCGTCGCTGATTTTTGCGATGCGACGTCGCAACGCAGTTTTGTGTACAAGCCCTTAGTGGTTAGTGACGTACCACACGAAAAGAAAAAGACCGGCTTTAGTGTAAATGAAGTGTAAATACGATTTTTTGCTAATTCTCAAAAAGCCAAAGTTTAAAAGATGTACGTGAATCGTATATCATGCAAATCTATAGTTCTCGTTGTAATTATGAACATGAAGTCATTTAAAACAGTGTGAAGTTACAAAACTAGAGTATGCATAGTGATTTTATAATTAGATCATCAGCATTTTAGTTTAAAATATATTACGGAATTTGGTCAGTTAATCACAACAACTGGTTGATTCATAAAAACTACATAACTGACTACTGTTAAGTAATATATTATTCAAAACTGTAAAAAAGTAGTTGTTTCCTTACGTATGATATAATTTACTGTTGAAGGTTATCTACCTAAATCGGTCGACAGCTCTACAGTTACAGAACTTTAATTACCTACAAAATGTCTCGTTTGCAATCAACTCAGCCTATCGCAGTCCACTGCTGAACATTGGCCTCTCCCAAGCTGCGCCCCAACACCCTGTCCTCCGCCTTCCGCATCCTGTCTGTCCCAGCCAATTTCTTAAGGTCGTCGGTCCATCTAGCTCACACAGCGTTTTAAATAACAGTAATAATACCTAATATACTTACTGCAAGAGTAAGTACCATTTACTATTCAAAATCTGCTTAACCTCGTAAGTTTGAACCCAACCACCTGCCTACTTATCCTGTCCCATACACCTTCTGAGAGATTCTGCCTCTAAGGGAATCCCCAGAAGTCAGTTTTTTTAAGTATAAAGTAAAAACAAATAAAAAAAATTGCCGTTTTCTGAAATGCCTATAAATAAAGAAATCCCCCAGAAGTCAGATATTTTAAGTATTAGTATTATTAGTAAAAATATTTTAATTAAAAGTAGCAGCTTATTTTCATGATTAATTTCATAACGCCGTCTAAGAAAACCTTTGTCATGCTCACGAGTCTCACCACTATAAATTACTCGTATTATCCATACGCACCCAAAATGGTCATGATCAGTTACAGAGGGAAAAGCTAATGTTTTTCTATAAGCATGTAATAAAGGTGCTTAATTCTAAATTTAGTCACCAACACCCGAATTACCAGCCTAAAATGGGCCAAGATTATGATTTACATAATTTTTGTTACCAAGTTAATCTGGGTCCAGAATTGTCCTTGATTTATGCTCAAATATCTACGTCAGAAATTTTTCTTTGTTATGCTGTAGCAGGGCCATTGAACTGCTTTATAATCCTCAGATATAATTACGCTAAGATTGCTATCTGACACCGTACTAAATGAGGATGTTTGGTTTCTTATGAGGAGAGCAAAACAACTAAGATTTTTTGTCCTACCAAATTAAGCTACGTATTAACAATAACGCTTTGTTTTATAATTGTTACCAACGGATGTTACGTTACGCATATGGTGTTAGTTTTTTTTATTACGTCTTAAACTGTAACATGTAAGGTAGCTCAAACTAAGTTCATTACATAAATTTATGTTCATACCTACTTTAGAATTCGCTGTATAAGGCTACCACAAACAGGCGCGACGCGACTTTAACAAACCATTTCTCAGAAAATTTCACGGCGATTAATGCGGCGGCGTCGCGTCGCGCGACCTTTCGCGCCAGTATGTAAGAGCCTTAACGCAAGGCCGCAAGCTTTTGTTTTTATTTAATTTTAAAAAAATTGTTGAGTACGTAAGCTTTGAATAGGTACCTTATGTTTTATGTAGAGTTATCCTACAAAAAGTACAAAATATGAAATCATGGGTGATCGAAGTGTTTCGAAACTGTGTAATTGACTGGTGTAATTAATTTTGATTATCATAAATCAAAGTTTTTTAATAGAAACTAAAAAAAAGTTGATAGCTGTGCACGGATTACATACAATTCCTAGAGTTTCATACATAGTAGAAAGATTGAAGGATTTGAAGTAACAAAAAATAATGTTTTAATTTGTACCATGATTGCATGCTATTAGATCTAATGGACCGAAATATTCTACAGGTCCATGCCTTCGGTAAGAAATTATAATTTTCGCCGTTTATATGAAAATTATACTATAAAATAAATAAGGCATATTCTCCATCTTACTCATTGATGAGACATAATGACGGAGTGAACGGTTCGTGATTAATTTTTATTCTGTTTGTGGAGTATTTTACGAAATTTTTTCTAATAAATCTTTATAGTATATACCGTTTTTTGTAAACTATGACACTGTCTTTGACACAGTTTGAAATTAGGATGATTAGCAAAAACAATCGCGTGACATACATTATTTTTTTTTATTTTTTCTCGTAAAACATGTTAAGTGATTAAGTTTATTATTAACTAAACGTATTTTTTTTTTAAGTAAACGGACATTTAAGACACTCTAGCAGATGGATCATAGTTCGTTAAGGACACCGCACTCGTACTGGATTTTGGATGAATCTATAATGCCCCATTTCGCCAGACATGTTGGCTATAGCGGTTAGTTGTAGCGGCCTATTTGGGTACGCAATCGGTTCGGAGATATTTTTTGTGATTTTTTGTGTAACGGTTCCTGTTCATTAGGCTGCCATCAGAGGGCCTGCAGTTTGAATGCAGTTAAGAACGACTGCAATACTCGTAATGTACTGGTAACTGCATTCAAACTGCAAATTTGCAGTTGGAGTTCAGTTGAAACAGTTGAAATGCAGTCCGTCTGATGGCAGCCGAAATCCATAATAATGTGATATACTTAATCCGAAAAATCGAGGATTAAGTATCTTTTCAGCATACTTCGACAATTTTTTCAGCTGAAACTAGGCTTATTGATTTTAACTTCCTTACAGTTAGTAGATGAATGTGACATTTGAAGAAATCTCGAAAGTTACAGAGCTTAGTTTAGTCCTCAAGATGATAAGTTTGTAACTCACTGATAATGATGAAACAATTGAACCTTATTTTAAATTAACTATACTTATATAAACATTGCTGTCATAAGATTTTTGTGTAAGTACGTCATCCTTCAATAGGTGAACGACATTATTGAAAAACTAAAGAAAATCACGTTCTTGGTGCAATTAGCGGTAATAAACTTTATGGTCTATTATTAAAAATTGGATATCAACGAACTCTTATTGATTTTTTTCTATTATAAACGTGGGTTATTTAAAAATAAAGTGATTAATAAACAAAATAAGTGTGACTTTATGTTTTAGTTTACCTTTTTTTTATAGGTGTAGGTCGGGAGTGTTTGCAAATTATAAGTAATTAATCTTTGTTAGAGATATCTATCACAATAAATAATTTAAGAATTTCGTAGAAAAATAAGTTGTAACATTTAATTTAAATACTCATTATATTCTTTGGCTATTTTAGCTGCCAGGTATTTTGAAAACATAATCATTTAGGTAGAGTGATAAGATGATAACTGCCGCACAGGTCGATCGAACGTTAAGCTACGCTCGGTTCGTGGATGGGTGGGTCACCATCCATTTTATATCGAGACCCCTTCGTGCCTCGGGAAGCACTTTAAGCCTTTGGTCCCGGTGTCATTCCTAGATGTTTGACAGTCTTACCAAGCGGTTACCCAGTAATGGCGGGTTGTGGTTGTCAAATAAGCAGTCGCTCCAATGTTGCAGCAGTTGGGAAAAGGCTAGGCAGATTGATTGGGAGTTTATTCAAATGATACATCATTTATTTTAGTTAGAGTTAGTATTCCGTCATAATAAATAATTTTAGATCGTCAATAAAACGGTATTTTGTTAAATTAAGTTGCAGGAATTAATTTAAATACTAATAGAAACCAGATATCTTATTTGGTTATTTTCGCTGTAAGGTATTTTTTAATCATAATCATTGTTTCTGACTGTCGCTAAGTGTAATTTGGAGCTCGTGGCTAAGTAATAATAGCCGCACGGGTCGATCCATCAGGGTAAGCTACGCTTGCCGGGTTTGGTCCGTGGATGGGTGACCATATTTACATACCGTGACTCTTCCGTGCCTCGGTAAGCACGTCAAGCCATTGTGCCCGGCTGTCATTTGTGGATCTTTGACAGTCGTTACGAGTCGTCAGAAGCTCCAAAGTCTGACAACCAGTCTTACCAAGGGGTGTCGTATTACCCAGTTACTGGGTTGTGGAGGTCACATATGCAGTCGCTCCATGTAAAATACTGGTATTCAGCTGCATCTAGTTAGACTGGCTGCCGACCCCAATATAGTTGGGAAAAGACTAGGCATTGCAGTGCCAATTTGGATGCAGATTAAATTCAATACATTGTTTCGGTAAATGAAGTCAACTTGACCTTACACCTCGTTCTATTTACCTCCCAGCTTGCCATTGAACGTTTACAGTCCATATAATTAAGACAAAACAATAAGAAAGTGAATAGATTCCAGTAGATATAGTTGTGCAACGATAAAACTTCAGAATCGCCGGATGGTCGATACCATCTATGAGCCGTAGCCCGTAACGCGGGTTGCCAAACTAAATGATTTTGTACTGGATTGATTTATTGTGGTTTAACTCCTGTATTGTTTAGGAGAATGGTGTGATTATGCTTAGAATTCATAGGTATAGGCTGAAGGCTGTATAAGGTCGTCTGATGTCGGCTTATGGCAGGCCTAGTGGAGAGGGTTTTGCCCCTACTTTTATGCTTGGGCAAAAAAATATAAATAAAAGTAGGTCCACGATAAAAATAGGCTCTTCGGATCGAAAAACAATTCCTTAGAGGCATTTCAAGAATGAATCAATATCATCTTTGTCATAAGAGTCAAACTATAATTTAGTAAGTATCTATGTATATTATTAAAGTTCTATGTTTACGTAAGTTTTATTTAGTACTTTTTAGTTAGGTAATTATAATCTTTTTTTAAAAGATTTTTAAGTACTCACATAAATTTTATTGCGTTGTCACCGTAGTTATATTAAAAGTATGCCAAGTTTAAGCTCAATAGGGTGGCAGGAAGTGATTGAAAAATAGATGACAATGCGACTAACTGGAAACATACGAAAGAGGCAAGCTAAATATAAAGCTTGTAAAAATGTTCTTGGTTCTTAAAAAAGTATATCCGGAACGGCACAGATGTATAAGTATGACAGTAGTTACGTATCCAAGATAATTGCCGACAGGATTCCGTCGGTAATGACGCTGTGTAGTCATCATAATGACCGCTCATGCCAGACCCGCATGAAAATCGTGATTGCGAGGGATTTTGACTTGTCCGTCAGATATGGTATCCTAGTACCTATTCGAGGCAAGGTCCTGTGAAGTTTTCGCAAAATCAAACGCAAAAAGTCATAATAATTACCTTGTCTTTTTTTCAGGAATTTTCTTTGTCCAAGAAAAACATTCAAAAAGTTAACAGTACAGTAGTAAGAATTAAGTATTAATAAGTTAAAAAGTGATGTTGAAAAGCAATGTTTAGAGAGTATTTTAAATATACGATAAGTAACATTGTTTTCATTTGAATTTGAATAAAAACAGACAATAGGTAACGTATCTACGAAGAACAAAAAATATTTTCCATCCACTGTGGGTCACATTCAAGCTTCATGTTAAATTATAAATACCTTAGATGTGAATAAAGAACATTTACAAAGATTTCGTTTCATGCATGCATGCATTTGAAACAGAAACATTACCGTTTAGTACGATGTTATTAATAAAACTTGAAAAAATAACACCTTTGTGGTATCACATCACAAAAACATTACAGGAAGTTTTTCATGCATAATATTCTCATTACAATCACGTCTTCCTCACTTACAAAATAATTGTTTACAACGATCCAGTTAAGATGAAAAAAAAAACGGTCAGTTATGAGTTAGACGTCCGTACAATGGGTTCCGTACCATTAGATAGAGCAAGAACAAAATAAAAAAAATGTTAAAAAGATACAACACTATCTACACTCACACATACACAGCTACACTCACACAAACAACACACTCCCGACATATAAATAGATCACACTACCTTTTCCTTTACACTTAAACCCCTTTTACTTTCTTATCCCCGTTTCCCCTCAAAACCAAATTGTAGGTATTAGTCTAGTTTATTTTGTTTAAAGTGCACTTTACTAATCTCTAAGTAACTATACTATATCCCCTGATGACCCCTGTAACACAAGATTTTCCCAGCATGGGGTCAATGATCATTATTTTGTATAATTATATCCACGCTTAGTGGAACCTGTATCTGTGCACTTTTTACATAAAATAAATAAATTCTAAAATACTATATCAGATGGAGGGCGTAGGT
Source organism: Lithophane ornitopus (assembly GCA_948473465.1). Lineage (NCBI taxonomy): Eukaryota > Metazoa > Arthropoda > Insecta > Lepidoptera > Noctuidae > Lithophane > Lithophane ornitopus. The sequence continues at coordinate 8,704,876 of OX419622.1, read as the reverse complement.
AGGGGATGTAGGCTTAGCAGAAGGTTCCCGTTAGCACCCCTTGCGTACGGAACCCCAAAAAACAAGATTGTAATGTTATCTTCATTAAAATGTGCTACATAAATCATTCTATGTTGGTCAGTAGTGTGATATATTTAATTATAATTGATGTGCATAATTAATTCTTCTATGAACTCATTTTCTTGAATATGTAGCAGTTAGTCATGTGTTGTGGTCGCAGAAAACTTTTAATTGAACAAAATTGGTTATTCGAAGTATAATTGTACTAAGGGATAACAACTGTAATGGCTTGCACGTGTATAATATGTGTTATTGTATATCTAATTTGAATTTGAGTTTTGCATTATGAATTTATAAAAAACCTAGATACTGATTATACCTATTATAATTGGTAGTTTTTCATACAATACTAACTCCTTTTAAAATATGACTGGAAAATAATTTAAGATATATTTGCTATAATATGCTGATTAGAATGACCGACATTCAAAATATTCCCCAGTTTCGTATTGCAAACATATTGTTGGTAGTTAAGGTAACGTCCCTACCAACAACACACAAGTACCACGGCAAGTTACACGAATATAAGTCGAGATGGTGGCCATTTCATATTCGGATCCGAACCCGGGTTTAGTTTTCAATCCGACGCGGCGATTCGAATTTAGTGAAAATCTGCCTGCCTAGCCTTTTCCCAACTTTGTTGGGGTCGGCTTCCAGTCTAATCGGATGCAGCTGAATACCGTATTTTACATGGAGCGACTGCCTGTCTGACCTCCACAACCCAGTAAATGGGCAATACGATACCCCTTGGTAAGACTGGTTGTCAGACTTTCGGGCTTCTGACGACCTGTAACGAATGTCAGAGACCCACGAATGACAGCCGGGACCAACAGCTTAACGTGATTTCTGAGGCACGGAGGAGTCTCGGTATGTAAAGATGGTCACTCATCCACAGACCAACCCCGGCAAGCGTAGTATAACCTGATGGATCGACCCGTGCGGCTGTCGATTTGAATTTAGTGAAATTATAATAAATCCATGAAAAACTAATACCATGACGTGATCTTCAGTCATGGTTGATCCCTACGTACCTACACTTTCTGAACCTCTAGAAGAGTCTTTTGATACTAAAATACAAATCTGATATCACCTGTCGCCACGGAGCGGAGGAAGTAGTTCAGAGATAAAAACTGAGGAAGGAAAAATCTCAATAGTTACGTTGTTGATCAATTAATTGCGTAAGCGCATACATAATTACCATTGACAGACATCAATGCAACGATCTAATTGTTTGCTCAGAAATGAGATACATCCGGTGGAACTGAACCGATCTTGGTTTTGATTACATTATGTTGACGTCGAATATTCCATCTTACAAAATGGAAGGCTTAGCCCACGGGGTAAACTTTTTACCTGGGGAAGGACGAGGAAATCCACTGGAGAGCATGCCCGGGCGTTATTAGCGAAACTTGGGGGATTCCTATGTCCAGCAGTGGACCTCTACTGTCATCTGACCGATGATGACTTTCATTTTATGTCGGAGGCCCAGTTTTACCCTACCTTTGCTGGAAACACGACTGTGATGGTCTCACACTGTTCTGGCACTGTCAGCGTTTGCACCACTGTACCTATGTAAAATCATGCTACCTACTTATACCATGCCACATGCACGAAAGTCACCACCGCGCTTGGCCACTCTAGTGAAAACGCAATGTGGCGAAAATCCGTTCCGATCCAAAATCCTAAATATTATGGGACATCTATGGTCATTTAATGGTTTGGTACGTATCTTCTGGTAAACATCGTGTAATTTTCTATGATTACCTAAATGATGTTTGATTCTATACGTACGAACACGAGCTCACGGCAAGCTCCCATCCATGTACCCTCTCTTAAATTAACCCCATGATATCTTCTGTCACATAGTTATCAGAGCCAGTTACATCGTTAAGTGGCGAAACCAGCCGTAATTGCCGCCTCGGCAGTAGTGAGTAAACACGATACGCGCCGTAGTCAACGTAACCTTGGCAGTGAACTAGAAACAAGGTGCTGTTGCGACTCAAGTTGCATCAGCCAGAATTTATTCATTACGACAGCGAAATTACACCTTTAGTACCTACTTATATTTAGTTATAGAATGGGTAATTTACGAAGAAGTTTGCAAAATGACTCCTGATCCTGATAGAGGGATAGTTTCATCAGGACTTGTTCTTAAAAATATGATTGAATGAATTTTGTCTATTGAATTTCTTTGTTACAGTTTTGGGTTGTAAAAATATCAGCTATGCAAGAATAGGCCTAATCATTCAACCATTTTAACTCACTGAAGTCCTCGATTTCAGCTTCATCTTTGTATCTGGGGTAGGCAGATATCTTCAGTGCTACTGGTACTGTAGATGCCCTAAGCGGCGGTGATCACTAGAAATCAGCGTTGGCTTTTTTGGCCATCCAATATCATTAAGAAAATACTCTCCTGAACTCCACAACTAACTGAGGGCCTAGACAAGTGACAATCGCATCGAAAGCATTTCGTATTTCTACAACGACTTTCAACAGGATTGACATAAGCTTTTCGATAGCTATGTCAGTCCTATACATTTCTGCCTTTTCCATCATCGTTATCGCTGATAGAATGTCACTTTGTCTAGGGCCTCAGTTCTCTGTCCTTAGCCATCCATATAGTTACGGTCATCTTCTGTCTAACCCTTCGCACTTTTATAGTTATACTCGTATGTATGTAGACAGTTTAACTCGTTGTATATATTTATTTTTAGCTTTATACTCGTCTTACTGGGAAAGTAAGTCGTCCACTTGGCATCAGCGCGTGCACCTGCAACGGCAAGTTCAAGGTTGTTGCATCGTTATCTTTACGCATTCATTAGTAGGTATAGGCATATTATTATATGCCACACACATTTTCATGATAATTATGTTTTTTTTTATATCACACTCATATTGTTTTTCTCAGTAATTTTTATTTATTCTAAGAACGCCCGATCCTAGCAATTTGGGTTGCATTTCTTTATGCATTAAGGAGGTACCTCTTCGCCTTTCCTAGGATGGAGGGCAACAATGGCCTTACCTTGCCCTCCAGTTTATCACGTTCATTTAGTTAGTGGTTAAGCTTGGCCAATGGCATCAATAGTCAATCGTTACGTCAGTTAATATTTTGTCTTTTGAGGAAATGTTTTTTTTTTTACTTTTACCCACTTCTATTAGCACTGCAGAGTTTAGTGTCATCACAAGCTCTAGGGACAATCTTGGCGGTTTTTTATTTATGTAATGTGAATCCAATCATCCAATCCCATCTATTGCTACATTCATATCATAAGCAGAGTTTTTATTCTGCAGTGATTTGCAGTCATTTTATCCTCTAGAGTTTATAGGATAAAATGAATGAAACTTTTAGACAAATGGTTGTACCTGAAGCAAAAAGAAACAGTGTATTGTGAAAAATTCAATTTGGGAAGTTGTTGACACGGTATGTGACCAATAAGTTATGCTTTAATGTAGGTAATTAATTAAATGATTAATACGAAATAAGACACGCCATTGAACGTTACATGTTAGCAGATAATGATGATGACTTGTGAATCCTGAGCATAGCTCGGATATTAAGGAAATAATAAAGGAAATAGATGAGACACGCTCCCTTTTTGCCTCTAACCACAAGATGTTGATAGGATGGTCCTCGACCGCAAAGCTGGCGATAACCTTGTATCCCACGAAGTACATAGTACCACCGCTCTTTTGTGTATCTGGAATATAAAACCTTGTCTGCTTTGCAATGAAATAGTTGAAATGACTATAAAACGGAAAATTGACGTGTGTCAATTTAACCAACCCTGACTTTACAAATTCAGATATTTGACTAAAAGTGTAAGATTTCGTCGTTGTTGTGTTGTCGACTTGTCGTGCAGCGGACGTGATCTTACACTTTTGAAATGCTGATGCTGATTATCGTTTTAATAATTTTAGTGAGGCATCCTCGTATAATACATACTAATTATGATTGCTGTCTATCTGAGTAATTACGGTTTGTTAACTGATGTATGTATGTATTCATAATCCAAAAAAGAAACATTGCTTGTGTGGGGCGCTAGCACAGCTAAATCGTAAGGCATATAGTACCTTGATGTGCGTGGGTTGTAACTTGTAAGGAATAACTTTAAAAACAGTGATAGCCTAATGGTGTCACCGTCGGACTGCCAAGTCATGGTCTCGAGTTCGAACTTATTCGTGTCACTTGCTTCCAAAACGTTGAAGGAAAACATCGTGAGGAAACCGGCATGCCTGACAGATATTTCTCGACGGCATGTAAAGCCAAGTCAGAGGCCCTTGGGCTGGATAAAACTCTGACACTGGTTTAGTCACTAACCACAAGAAAAAGAAAGAAAGAGGTTAAAAACACGAAGACAGCACTCGCTCTTTCTTCAAACATCGAGAGAACAGCAACAATCTAAATCAAAGCCTGAAATAAGATAACTTTTCATAATCCCGATAACAAAACAGGTGTAGCCTAAAGCCTTATGCAGACTTGCTCGACGCAACTCTAACAAAACAATTTCTAAGAAAACTTACGGGTAAATAAAATTACGGGTGTCGTGTAGCGCCTATGTGCACGAGGCTTTAAGCTCGATAAACGTACACAGTTTACACTGGCTAGCCAATTTATTTCTAGACATTAATATCGGGACTCAATCGAGATGCAGCCGCAAGAATGCAGCCCCACCACAACTGCTGGAAAGGGAATCTTCAAGAAACCAGTTTTATATTATTATTGCGCCCTTCAATACGTTGTAATAAACTATTGGCACCAGTTATTTTAAGTCGCCTATGCAACTTACTCAAGTAATTGAAAGGAAAAGTTTATTAGCATTTGCAGTTTATAGATAAGCAAAAGTGAAAGACGTTAATTAGGTCAGTGTGTGTTACTCGCATTGTTAATTTGATCTCTGAATGAAAAACTATATTCGATGCATACTTTTAGACTGTGCCAATATAGCTAGATTGAGAACAAGAAGGTACAATTTAACAAACAGCTATTTCAATGATTCAGCCCTATGATACAGATCAATCACATATTAATCTCATGTAATATCTGCTCGACGTCCGAATGTCACTGCAGGGATCCAGCAGAATATCAGCGTCAGGTAAATTTGCCTGACACATGCTGAGTTGGACTCCCATTTGGTGAAACGTTGAGGCGCACACCGTGCTTTGTATATTTCGTTATTTTTTAAAGTGTGTCATAGACAATATTGTCTCGCTGTGTCTAGTTTTCTTTTATTGTTTTTTTTTTTTTTGTATTTTGGCACTTTGTAGCTATTGATTAATGTATAGTTATTATTTAACCGTGCTTTTGTTTGTTGTGTTGTCTTTTGTTTGCACCAAATAAACGTTTTATCTATCTATTTTTCTATCAATCAATCAAATTAGCCTATCGCAGTCCACTGCTGGACATAGGCCTCAACTAGGCTGCGCCGCTGCACCCTGTCCTCCGCCGTCCGCAACCAGTCTGTCTCAGCCAACTTTTTAACCCGTCATATGCCGTAATTACAGACACAATTAAAAATCCATTGTTTCTCAACGGGATCCACGTTCCGGCATACCAAAGGTTAAGTTAGTCGGTCCATCTAGCTGGCAGGCGTCTCACACTACGCTTGCCGATACGCGGTCTCCACTCTAGGACTCGTCTACTCCACCGGCCTCCGGTCCTTCGACAAACATGGCCAGCCCACACGATGATACAGATATTTTAGCTTAATCGTAAGGCTAATGCCGGGTACAAATTGGTGAAACGTAACATCGAATGTTACACAAATTAGCCGTATTAACTTATAAACCACCCAGATTACGTACTTCTAACACACATACACAGATAAAATCACGCCTTCTCCCCATGGGGGTAGGCAAAAACTACAGAACGCCACCTGCTACAATCCTTGCATACTCCTTTTGCCTCCTTAACGTTCATATTATATACGTACCTATAACCAATCCAAATAATTATGTAGTTAAGTAGACATTATTTTTTGTCGCCACCGCTGATTATTCAGCTCGTTTGCTTTGCATAACTCGCGTCATACAGCCGCGTAATGACAGTGCCCAAGTCCGCGTAAAAAGAAACTTGCCCTCGCCGTATCATCGTTTTGCGTTATTTTCAACTCAGGAATTGTAATTATTAGTGCCAACGAACTACAGTCCAACGATCAATTTGTTCTTATGAAGGCTACTTGGTTATTCACTTATGACCTTTAGAAAAATGCCCGAGGAATCGTTGGGAATTCTTTGCGAATGAGTACCAGCTAGCGTGCTACTTTTACGCTTTTTTTGTTAGGTCTTCACATAAAAAATGCTCGGTAAATATAACTGAGATTAGCTGCTATTAAGTTTTTTAATAATATGGTAGCTTTCGTAAATGGCCGCCTTATAATTAAAGTTGTAGCTGGTATTACTTCTTCTATGCCTGTTAATTTAATAAACCGTAACTCTCAATTAGATTGAATAATTTAATAATACGGTATTTTTCGGTAATCATCTGTTACCGGTCGGTAGATACCAGTAGCATTTACAAAAGCTCTTTAGAATTGAATGTACCTAATCTGATTTTAAATAAAATTAATACCTATAACCAGAAACAAACGGCCCTTGGATCGATCACGGCTCGATGATAACCAATTAATGAGACAAACTGCCGATGTTACCCATGTCAGATTACTAGAACCTTAGAACGGGGTTCCCGTGCATGTTTATTACCAGCGTCACACAACATCTGTCTGGCATTATTGCTGAAATGGATCTTTTGGCGCAGCCAAACTATTGTTGTTAAAACATTATTTTTCCTTTTTTTAGGGTTCCGTAGTCAACAAGGAACCCTTATAGTTTCGCCATGTCCGCCTGTCCGTCTGTCCGCGGCTTAGATCAGAGACCGTTGGTACTAGAAAGCTGTAATTTGGTATGGATATACAAATAAACCACGCCGACAAAGTGGTAAAAAATAGCAAAAAAAATTTTTTTTTTGGTGTACCTCCCGTACTCTAAAGTGGGGATGGTTTTTTTTTTCTCGTCAATCCCATAGTGTGGGGTATCGTTGGAAAGGTCGTTTAAAAATAATGTGAGTTTGCGAAAGGGATCCGTTAGCGGAATATTAACCTTTGGTATGCCGGAACGTGGATCTCGTTGAGAAACAATGGATTTTTAATTGTGTCTGTAATCACGGCATACGACGGGTTAAGCTTTAAAGTGCTGATTTTTGTTAGAGTCAAGTGTCCCCCCCCCCTACCAGCTAAATGGTTGGGTTTGGATATGTGAAAAAATTCACGGAAGTAGTATATATAACGAAATTAAGAGGAAAACTATCACCGCTACGTAGGCTCCACAAGTTACCGAGTAACAATCGACCAATTTAAATTAGCAGGTGTAAAAACATGTTCTAAGTTTTTCAACTACAATGTTAAGTTTGTTTTATAAATTCATCCGAACAACGGAACCCTTCATTGTGCATGGTTCGACATGCACTTGTTTATTTGTATTTTGTGTTTCAAAACTGTTTACAAAAAAACATTATTCTTTTTTTCTTTGTAAATAATTTAGTGGGATCAAACTCACGACCGGACAAGTCCGGTCTAATATATCGCTGTTTATAAATGGAGTGTCAACTCTATCTCTAAAAACCATATCCAATAAAATACTTTATCTAAAACAGGGTAGATTATTATAGCAACATTAAGTAGGAACATATATTTTTAGTGGTTATCGCCCACGATCGTAGTAGTAATGTAGGAACCTGTTCCACACAGTAGCATCGTAGTAGATACCTAGGTATGTATAAATACTCCCTCAGAAGAAGTACTGAAGGTTGCCAACTTGTGAGGGATAAGAAAATATATTAGAACAAATTACTTACAAAAAAATATTCTGTAAGAAAATCGGAGAGTGCCATAGAGCTGGATTTACGTAATTTACTTTTCGGTAATTCCAGCTTTTAAAGCTGGAATTACCAAAACGAACTGGAGGTCCTTGAAAAAGAATTCTCATATTTGTAGTACGATGAACGATGAATTTATTGATGTTTTGTCTGTACGCGATATCATGTGTTGTTGCATGACTGCAGCAAATTTTAAAACAACAATGCACTATCAAATATGTTTACCATTACTTTCCATACATCTGATCACACAATATCACGCTATTGACTGGTTGTTATGCAATGTCAAACATAGTAGGTATTATTTCATTATACAATTCATTTAGGTACCTACTTACGCTTTTCTATATGCAGCTGTGCATTATTAAAGAGTCGTGGATTTTGGAACCCAAAATCCACGACTCTTTAAGGAATATAATTATTTTCTTCTTCATCTTCTGTTTAGGTTGTTCCTACAGTCAATTCTTCTAATACAATCTGTCAAATTTCTTTAGTAGATTTTAAACTTTATCGCTAAAGCATTAGGTTCAAGGTTGATTGGGAAAGTTTGACAGTTTCGGGTAGGTTGATGTGCTGGCGTCTGTACAAAAGCATCGAACTTATAACCTTTTAACATAAGTCCGGTATAAATGTGTCAGTACCCACTCGGAGCTGAGTAATAAATGTTTCGAAGAAAAGCGACACAAAGCTATCATCGAGAAGCGCCAAATACGCAGAGACACCTATGCCCTTCTACACGTATACATACAACACTGCAGGCAAACTTTATTGTTCTCGTTGCGACCGGGTGTTCAAAACTAAATTCGGTCTAAGCGAGTCATCTAAAACACACGTAAGGAAGTGATTTCGAAGGGGCGCCGTTATCGAAATCGAAAAGTAGACTATTATCAATCAATCTGCCTAGCCTTTTTTCAATTTTGTTGGGGTCGGCTTCCAGTCTAACCGGATGCAGCTGAATACCAGTATTTTCGATAGCGACTGCCTATCTGACCTCCCCAACCCAGTAACTGAGTAATACGATACCCCTTGGTAAGACTGGTTGTCACCCATAACGACTGTCCACAAATGACAGCCGGGACCAACGGCTTAACGTGCTTTCCGAAGCACGGAGGAGTCTCGGTATGTAAAGATGGTCACCCATCCACGGACCAATCCTGGCAAGCGTAGCTTAACCTGATCGATAGACCCGTGCGTCTGTTATTACTTAGCCACGAGCTCCTTCCTTAAGTAGACTATTATGTATATATATATCATATATATACTCGGAGCTTACATCAAATAAGCACTTACCTCTTACCTTAGACCTCGAAACGTCCATTTCGTTTCTACGTAAATATACAACATTAGTTTTTGTTTATGCTAAACCCGTAAAGGGGTCATTGTACTCAAAATTTCGAACAAATTTTTCTATGGAACCAACTTTGAAATCGCGAAAAAAGAAACATCTGTTCCATATATTTTGTCGATTTAAGTGAACACAAATGTATGGAACAGCAGATTTTTTTTTCGCTATTTCAAGATTGGTCCCATAGAAAAAGTTGTTCAAAATGATGATTACAATGACCCCTTTTCGGGTTTAGCATAAACAAAAACTAATGTTGTATATAGGCTATAGCAAAAAGGAACCAAAAAGAAAAGAAAGGTAGATGAATGGGATTATGTGCAATGTAGAATAAAAGTATCGTTAACACAGGCAGAGCTCTTGTTATATTTTTATACTAGCTTTTGCCCGCGGCATCGCCCGCTTGGATGTCGGAAAATATCCCACGGGAACGTACTACCGGGATTAAAAGTATCCAGGTTACAAACTATCTGTGTGCCAAAATCCAAATCCGTTCAGCCATTTTTGCGCCGATCTAGAACATGCATCCAGACAAACGGACAACAATTCTAAATGCTTTATTTTCGGCATCAGACTCGTTCCCACCTCGTAGCAATTCCTTTTTTTAATACTTATTCAATGTGCAGTTTTGACTTCGTAAATATTTTATTGATATAAATGTCTTTCGAACTATCGCTTTGCAATTTCAAATGACATAAAAGATGAATGCGTGCAATTGAACTGCATAACTATGTAGGTGCCAATTAAAACTAGCACGTACCTGAAGTATTTTACGATTATGTCGAGTCTAAGTTGTGATGAATAATACCGATAGCAATGTTTTTTTTTAATTTGCACTTTTTTATCGTATTAGTCAGCCTCTTCGGTTATACCTACATAGTTGACACATGTGTGATATGATATCGTGGGAATATGACTATGATCGTGGGAATACCAAGGCATTACCGAGGTGAATTGTAATCATCGTTGTTATGCAAGCATATTATGAGGAATTCAAATTATACATCGAAGCAAAAGGAGAATGTAAGGCTCATAGCAGGTGGCGTTTTGTAGTTTCTGCATAAGCCCATGGGAAGACGTTAGTTCATGTATGTTTGTAAAGAATGCAAATTATTTATGTATCCTTCGATTTAAAGGTATTTTTTTAACGATGAGCTATTCAATAAATAAATAAAAAGTTAATAACTATTATTAATTCGTGGCTAAGTAACTATTATTAATAACAGCCGCATTGGTCGATCCATCAGGTTAAGCTACGTTGGGTTGGTCCGTGGATGACTGACGTGGGTGACCATCGTTACATACCGATACTACTCCGTGTCTCGGAAAGCACGTTAAGCCGTTGGTCCCGGCTGGATCTTTGACGGTCGTTACAGGTCGTCAGAAGCCCGAAAGTCTGACAACCAGTCTTACCAAAGGGTGTCTAATCGTGTTACCCAATAACAAGGTTATGGAGGTCAGATAGGCAGTCGCTCCATGAAAAGTACGGGTATTTAGCTGCATATGGTTAGACTGGAACCCGACCCCAACATAATTGAGAAAAGGCCAGGCAGATTGAACAAAGTATTATTAATTGAATTAAAATCTTAATTTTTGTTTCATCAGCTATATTGCATAAAATCCATCATCAAAACTAACTACTAAACAATCAAATCAAAGATTCAGTCAACTAGTGACAGAGTGTTCTTGTTACAAAAATAATTATTCCTGCTAGCAGAAAATCACGTATTTTATTAATCGGGAATCAGTTCCGTAGGTACTGAATAGGATCGATTTCTTCCTTCATGATGATTGTAAAAACAAATCTCTGCATCTAGTGTGTATCTACTTATAAAGAAGATTTAGATTGGATGGGTTGAATTGGATTGCATAATAAATGCTTCCCATGTCGGGAGATGAATAGGTCCCTCTCCATTCGTGGTTCACGTAAAAGGCAGTTGGGTTCAATAGGCGACATTGGAAGAAATGGGATAATGCTCTCAAAACCGAACACCTAGTTTTAATTTGGCACTTTAATTTACCTTTTATAAGAATTATGTAGGAATTGTAAGCTACTAATGAAATAAAATATGGCTTTGTTTAATTAAAGCGAAATTCCTTTTTTAATACGTGTTTAATCTTTCTTCTACGGTAATGACTCATTGCATTTGATGACACATGAAAAAAAATACGGAAATGAGAGTGTGACCAACCAGCGCTACGCTCCTAAATATTTTCAATATGCATTTTTATGAATGAATGAATTTATAATTAAAATAAATATGATTTTTTCTAATTTTCATAAATATCTAAACAAATGCTTTTTTGGTTCCAGGTAGCGACAGCAAAATGTTCTGCAAGTTATAACCAGAAAAAATCAAAACACAATGGACTTTACATTACTAAGATTTTGTAAATTATATATATTCGTCCTTCTTGTTTTCATTGTTGAGGCAACGGGCAGTAATAACAATGGTTTGTATTTTAACGATGATAAACTACTTTTGAAAAAAGAAAAAATCTATCTAGGATGCTTAATATTCACAATTCATATTTTTGGTACTTATTAATATTAAAAAATAAAATTGCAGATACGTCACACGATCGTCGACAATCTCGTGTTACCGGCAGAATAGTTAAACTATACTCAGGCACAAGACCTGAAGCCACCTTGTGTGCCGGTGAAGGTTTTCAAGCGGATCCTCGCGACTGCGCAGTATTCTACCGCTGCATGAAGTCAGGAAGTGGCAAATATACAGTTTTCAGGGTAAGGAGATTAACTTTGAAACTTGAAAGCTTCCTCATAGTCGTAACCAAGTAGTTATGTTCAATGACACTCACAAAATTATTTCATTACAGTTTCAATGTGGACCTGGTACTGTTTACGATCCTGAAACCGAAGTGTGCAATCACCCTCGAAGTACGAAACGTTCAGAATGTGGAGGTCTATCGCCGCCACCAAGTGCAGCAGTTGATCGACTAAATAATAATGAAATTGAGGGAACACAGAATGAGATACCATCCCCAATAACAAACAAACCCGTACGTATAGAAAGTACAACCGACTCTAAGGCCACATTCACAAATGTTTATCCTTGGACAGCGTCTAGCTCAACATTTCTGACTCACTCTTCAACAAAACGTCAAACACCAGAAGTTTCTACGGTATTCACTAGTTCGTTTCCATGGGGATCAACGATGGCCCACACTAACGTGGACTATACAGTAAATCCGTTGATCTTACCACAAAATACAGTAACTCAAAATCAACAATATACCATGGTATCCAAAACCACTTCTCCACCAACTATACCTCAATCGCACTCCCGAGATAATATTTGTACATCAGACGGATTCATGGGCGACAGCGAAAATTGCCGAAAGTTTTATAGATGCGTGGCTAATCAAAGGGGAACCTACACGAGGTTCGAGTTTTCGTGTAGCGAATCGACGGTTTGGGATGATGACACACAGAGCTGTAATCATGTTTGGGCAGTAAAAAGAAGTAGATGTGGTAGAAGTAACCAAGACAGCCAATTCGCAACGAACGCAGAAATGCCTCAAAAAGACAGCTCTACAGACAAAACTATTCAACAACAGCTGCAAGTAAGTTTTGGCTCAAAAGTTACCCAGACCCAAACACAAATAAGTAACGGATCAGTAATACAAAACCAAACTCAAATAAACTATGGTGATCGCTTAAATCAAAATAAAGTCACAAAACCTAAACAAAACCAGACTCAAATAAGTCATGGATCGGCAGTTAGCCAGACGCAAACTCAAATTGATTACAGTGATAAAGGCGTACAAACACAATTACAAATCGATCATTCCCAGCAGGCAAGTCAAACGCAGATACAAGTTCATGAGTCAACAACAGCGACACCCTCAACGTCTACAGCTTCTTCCACGAGCCATGTTGGCACACAGGAAGGTAACAGATGTGAAAGGTCAGGTTTTATGGGAGATACAAATGACTGCAAGAAGTTCTATCGTTGTATTGACAATGGGAGAGGCGGGTACACTAAATTTGAATTTTCATGTGGTGAAGGAACCGTTTGGGATCAAAGTATTGAAGCCTGTAACCATGCTTGGGCCGTCAAAGATTGTGGAGGAAAAGGTTCTGCAGAAACACCAATGACTACGCAAGCAGCTATAAGTACTTCTCGTTCTACACAAAATTATTACACTACAGTATCAATTGATAATCATCATACGACCTCGGAACATATTGATACGGAAGATAACGAAGACAGTGGTTACGGTCAAAATCAAAACCCCACTACATCCTCTCCAACAACTTCGAGCTCAACAACATGGAGTTCAACAACTTGGAGTTCAACACCTGTGGGTTCAACAACAACAAAATCGCCTTCCAATGGGAATTGCCAATCAAGTGGGTTTATTGGTGATGCAAATGACTGCAAAATATTTTATAGGTGTGTCGAAAACGGTAAAGGTAGCTTTACCAAATACGAGTTTAAGTGTGGTGAAGGTACTGTTTGGGATCCTGATCTAGAAGCATGTAACCACGCTTGGGCCGTAAAAAGATGTGGCGCTAATGCATCTCCATCCATTAATAATGTAGAAACAACGACAATACAGCAAAATACACTTTCCACTGCCCATACGCAAAGTCTTATAGATACTCCGTCACCTACTGAATCGGCTGCAACACAAAATGATGACTATGATACAGGTTATGGATCTGCTAACAATGATGTCACTTCATCGACGACAACTACGACTAAAAAACCACAGAACCAAGAACCTATTGTGGGTACTGTTTGCACATCTAGTGGCTTTATGGGAGATGAAAATGACTGTAAAAAGTTTTACAGATGCGTGGATAACGGAAATGGAGGCTATATTCGTTATGAATTTACTTGTGGTGAAGGAACCGTATGGGATTCCAAGATCGAAGCTTGTAATCATGCCTGGGCGGTGGAAAAATGTGGTGGATCATCAGTTGACCACCAGGAAGTTACGACACAAACTAGGCCTACAACTACTCATGAATTCACCGACAGTAGTACAACTGAGAGTGCCCAAAGTACCGGTTCATCTACACTTCTGCCGAGCACCACATCCAGTACTTCAATTATAACAGAATCTGTATCTATGAGTAGTAATGACTGCACAAAGAACGGTTTCATGGGTGATCAAAAGGACTGTAAAAAGTTCTATAGATGCGTAGATAATGGAAAAGGATCCTTCACAAAGTACGACTTTTCTTGTGGTGAAGGAACCGTATGGGATCAAAAAATCGAAGCTTGTAATCATGCCTGGGCAGTGGAAAAGTGTGGTGGAACTGCCGATTCCTCTACAGGTCACCATGAAACTACTACCCAATATCATCCTACCATAAGTGATGAAATTGATAATGGCTATCCTTCCAACATTGATACAGGTTCCGAAATAACAACACAAAGCACAACGACTCATTCTACAACTGAAAGTTCAAAAGAACCAAGTGAAGGCAACAATTGTATAAACAGTGGTTTTATTGGAGACAAAAACGATTGCAAAAAGTTCTATCGATGCGTCGATGATGGCAATGGCAAATATATTCGGTACGAATTCAGCTGTGGTGACGGTACATTATGGGATCAAAGTATTGAAGCGTGTAATCATGCTTGGGCAGTCAACGATTGTGGTAAAACTGGAAACAATACAGCTCACCCATCCAGCGAAAGCACGACACAAGAGACCGTAACCACGGAAACCGAGGATCAAGGATATCCTCAAAGTACTGAAAAAACAAGCACTTCGGCGGTCAGCAGCTATCCAGATAGTGAAAATGGTGAAGCGTGTTCCAAAGAAGGTTTCATGGGTGATAAAAGAAATTGTAAAAAGTTTTACAGATGTGTTGCCAATGGCCATGGTGGTTTCACTAAGTATGAATTCACTTGTGGTGAAGGTACCTATTGGAGTCAGGCAATATTATCATGCGATCATGCCACATCTGATAAAACTTGTGGTGATAAGGAAAGTGGTTCCAGTACTCAAACCTCTCAACCGGAACATGATGAGATTTATACCGAAGCAACAAGTATGTCTAGCTTGTCAACGGAAGGAAACGTAAATGAACATCAAACCCAACAACCGCCTGCTTCCTCTGGAGCATGCGCATCAGAAGGATTTTATGGCGATCAAAATGATTGTAAGAAGTTTTATAGATGTGTGGATAATGGAAAGGGTGGTTACACTAAATATGATTTCACTTGTGGAGATGGAACTGCTTGGGATCAAGAAATACAAGCATGTAATCATGAATCAAGCAACAAAAACTGTTCAATTATTTCCCCACCAATTGCTCAAACGACAGAAAACGAGGCAAAACCTGGAAATGATATTACTATGACCACAGCTTCACAGATTCAACATTCAACAGAGAAAACGGAGACTTCATCTACCTCTAGCAGTAATCAATGTTCATCTGAAGGATTCTTTGCAGATCCCAATGATTGCAAGAAATTCATTAGATGCGTGAGTAACGGTAAGGGAGGTTATACAAAATACGAGTTCACTTGTGGTGAAGGTACAATTTGGGTTCAAGATATACAAGCATGTGATCACGATACTGGTGATGCCATTTGCAGTTCTCAAACAACGACTAAACCTTTAGCAACAGAAGGACATCAACAAACAACTGAAAATAATGAGGTTGGTACTTCTACATCAGAACCACAGACAATAGATAAACAAGAAGATGAATATGATAACGGAAATTCCGAGAAGCCTTCCCAACCAGGAAGCGGTGTTTGCTCATCAGAAGGATTTTACGGAAATGAGAATGATTGCAGACAATTCTATAGATGTGTGGATAACGGTCAAGGAGGATACACGAAATATGATTTTACATGTGGTGATGGCACGGCATGGGACTCGGAAATACAAAATTGTAATCATATAAATCAAGTCAAAACGTGTAATGGAGCCAGTGAAACACAACCTATAATGCACGACGAAGATAATAGTCCATCCACAGAATCTTCTAGTACAGCATCTTCTAGTACGACGTCTTCCGGGACAACGACATCTGGTGCAACATCATCAG
The DNA here is from genome assembly GCA_948473465.1 of Lithophane ornitopus. Taxonomy (NCBI): domain Eukaryota; kingdom Metazoa; phylum Arthropoda; class Insecta; order Lepidoptera; family Noctuidae; genus Lithophane; species Lithophane ornitopus. Next base: position 8,688,565 of record OX419622.1, on the reverse strand, counting down.
GTACAATGTCATCCAGTACAACAGCTTCTGGATCTAATCAAGAAACAACTTCAGGCAATAAAGATACATGTGATAGTGAAGGTTACTTTGGGAATTCGCAAGACTGCAAAAAGTTTTATAGATGCGTGGACAATGGAAAAGGAGGCTACACGAAGTATGACTATACTTGTGGTGATGGTACTATATGGGATCAGGATGTTACTACTTGTAATCATCCGCAAGATGTCGTTAACCCTTCTTGTAATCAAAATCAAGGCGGAAGTACTACATCAACGACCGCGTCTAGTTCATCATCCAGTGGTGAGCTTTCATCAACCAGTGAGTCCTCGTCATCCAGTGATTCCTCATCATCAACGTCATCGTCATCTCAAACTACAGAAAGTTCCCAAGGTTCATCAAATTGCTCTCAAGAAGAAAGCTCTAAAAAACCAGCAAATCAAAACATTACTTGTGATAAAGCAGGTTATTATGCAAATCCTAACGACTGTAAGAAATTTTATAGATGCGTAGACTGGGATGGTGATGGTAATCGATTCTCTGTATATCACTTTGATTGCGGTGAAGGTACGATATGGGATCCAGCTGTTGAAACGTGTAATCATGAAGAGTCAGTATATCCACCTCGTGATTGTAGAGGTACCCAATCGCAAAGTGAAAATCAACCAGCAACTGAAGGGACTACTACAACACAACAAGAAACAACAAGTTCCCAAGAAAGTACTTCTACCCAAAGTACATCCACGACACAATCCAGTACGGAACAAACCACACAGTCAACCACTTCTGAACCAACGACTACTCAACAGTCGACTAGTACCGAGAAAACAACAACACAGCAATCCACAACTTCTGAACAAACAACCACACAAAAATCTACTACTTCAGAACAGACGACTCAACAGTCTCCCACTTCAGAACTAACCACTCAACAATCAGAACAAACCACTCAACAATCTACTACTTCAGAACAAACCACTCAACAATCAACTACTTCTGAACAAACAACACAACAACCTTCTTCTTCTGAGCAAACAACGACTCAACAGTCTACAACTTCGGAGCAAACAACTACACCACAATCTACAACTTCAGAACAAACGACCACACAGCAATCGACGACATCTGAACAGACAACTACCCAACAATCGACAACATTCGAACCTACAACAACGGAACAATCGACGACATCAGAACAAACCACGACACAACAATCAACCACTTCTGAACAAACAACTCAAGAGCCTACCACTTCTGAACAAACGACTCAAGCATCTGCAACTACCGAACAATCTACAACTTCAGAGCAAACTACAACAGAACAATCTACAACTACTGAATCTACAACAGAACAATCTACCACTGAATCTTCCACCACCGAGCAAAGCACGACTCAACAATCAACTACCACTGAACAATCCGAGCAAAGTACAACCGAAGAATCAACAAGTAGTGAAGGAACGACTACTGATCAATCCACTACACAGCAGTCGACAACAGAACAAACCACCGAAAGCTCAACAACAGTAAGTGGTACGGATGAAAGTACATCAGAAAAGAAATGTCCAGAGACCGATGGAAACCAATCATTGTTTGTATGCCCAACATCATTTAAAAGACATCCCAAATACTGCAACTTATTCTATCAATGTGATGAAGACGACGACACGCATGACGTAAAAATTGCAGTATTCACTTGCCCCAACAACACTATTTATGATGAAAGTCAAACTCGTTGCGTTGAAGAAAGTAAAGCCGACAAAAAGTGTGATGGAAAAATAGCACAAAAGAGGAGATTTAAAAGATTGGACAGAAATTACAAAGAACCAGTAAGTATGACTTAATTTGCATAATACTTCTTTTATTGTTCTAATAATGAAAATAAAAATGCTCATGGGTTATTTTTCTTTCAGCTTGTGGTAACCAAAGATAGTCACGCATGTCCAACCGCCGGCTACTTTTCGTTTGAAAAAGACGCTGAATGTTCACCAGCTTTCCTTAAATGTAAAACCGATAAAACAAATAAGTTAAGAGGTCTTGTGTATCAATGTCCAGTGGGCTACGTTTATTGGTCAATTAGTAAACGATGTGAGCCAATGAATCGAGTTAGAGACTGCAAACGTTCACAAAACAACTGGACAGGAAGATGGGAGATACCAATAGAAAGAAGAAATGTAGCACCATCGTAGAAGGCGCAGTGTTGTAAAATTAGGCTCTATGAAAATAAGCCCTGGCTTTCCCTTGTGATACAAAATACTATGCATTTGTGCAATATGTATTAAAAATGTAGTAAAATAAGTATAAATAAGTATTTGAACATTTTAATGAGCAAGGGATTAAATATCAATGGTATGTGAGTAATTTCCACACAAAACGAGAATGTAAAAAAAAAAAAAAATTATCAACTCTGCTGCAATTTGCACAAAAACGTGTGGTCAACTCGTGAACATTAGCCTACTTCTTTAGGTTTGTATAAGTGGTGGTATTAATGTTCTCTTCTGAAAGTCATACTGATTTTGTATCTATTTTCTGATAAAATTAATCTATCATTACTTTCTCTATATTATTATGATTTACGAAATATCTAGTCTATTATAATTTCTCTACAAACAATACTTGCTGCCATAATATTAAGAAGAATTAAAACTTGTGAACCAAATATTGTGAACTATTTAGAAAATCAATATTTGAATCACGACTTTATTAGTAATTAAGTGATGTAATTAAACGAGCAAGTAAATAAATTATTAGCATATAATGTTGTTTTTCTTCACAACCAACTCTAGAATACAATACCGAAAGAGAAACACCTTAAATCATTAATATCATCCTCCTGCCCAGAACGTAATATATCTGGTGCCGGTGCAGCACGTCCTAAAGAAAAACAATACATACAATAAAATAATTTAATACACATTCCTAAAGTAAGTAACAATAATTAAGTTAATACAGTTATAGTAAAATCAAATCAATACCCATACACGAAGACAAAAGTCCTTTACAAAAAATTGTCAGTTCAGCAATAATAAAATCTGTTACAGTTTCTTCCTCGCTATGATGAACTGCATTGCTAAATATAGTACCTAAGAATGCGTGACACGCTGTATCAGTTGCTATAATTTTCCCTCTTAAATCAATTGTTAGTCGATTTTTCTCCAAATTGTCATCTGTATCTTTACTGGGGTTTACTGTGATAGACTTAGCATATTCAGATTTATTATAAATGCCTGCCGCTGAAATAATAACGGGTCTGTAGGTATTAGCTATTTCGTTTTCAACGGTATCCAGAGAGTGAGTTGACAAGGAACTTTTAAAATCCTCAGATTGGGGTACTTCTATGACGCGCCTGCGTGTTCTGTTAGTTGTCACTGCTTCTGTGGAGCTTTGTTTAACAAGTTTATTGTGAAATATAAATTCTAAAAATAATGGTAGGAGACTCAACTTAGTTATATTCTGACTGCCATCTAAAGCAATGGCCGATTCAGTACTATTATTCACCCCAAAACGGTGTCTTGTTTCTTTGTTGTTACCTTCACTTGAGGAATTTATATGAGGTGGAATTTGTATAAGCTTAAACGCCTCAGTATTATTTTCTAATTCTTCTTTTATTGTGGTGTCTGTTACCGTAGTTAAGTGGCGTTGACTCCTTGTTACGATCGGAGATTTTATGTTTTCTGCCTCAGTAAGAGTTTGCTTGGAAAAAGCATTAATAGGATCGTCTTCATTTTCTAAAGCATTAATTATGTCCCGAATATTATTTAATTTTCTTTCTTTCTTGGCAGTCGTGTTGGGTTTGTTCAAAATGTTAAACTCGCTCTTAGCTTTATTCATGTCTGCATATTTGCTAAGTAGTTTGTATAATTTCTCTTTATATACAGTATGCTGTGTTCTAGGGGTCAATATAATAGGATCAAAAGCTATACCTCCTTTATCCCAAATAGACACAGAACGAGCTAAGAATTCAATAAGATGTTGAGGTAGAGTCTTCCAATACTTTCTTAAAGGAGAGTTTTCCATGTAGGCCGATAGAGTTACATATTCAATAGCAATGTTAGATTTTGATGATTCTATTTCGGGTTCTTTTTTCCAAAGTGAATTCATAGCCATTTCATTATTTTCTTCAGCACTCAACCAACCTAAGTTTGTGTCGTTAGCCACTACCATAAAATGATATTTTATGTTATCATATTTATCTGATATTTCTTTAATGTAAGGCATGTATTTATTCAAGTCTATCTCGTCGTATTGTTTGACAAAAACATGCATAAACACGTCCGGTAAAGTTTTGGGTGATGATTTATCGTTTGTATTAGTTAATATCAGACTTGCAGGCTTTGGGTTAGCACTCGGTAACATAGCAAATGCAAACAGGCTGTTATAAACTATGAACGTCGTAAGACTAATCATTCCGATTCCTATCCACCAGTACGCAAGAAAAGATGACCAGTGATCTGTAAAAACAAAAAACAAAATGTATGGTCGATTGGTCGCTGACCAAGTATATAAAAAGCTAGGGAAACAGACGTCAATAATTGAGCATACATTCTTGTGCCTGATCAAGGACAACTTTGTGTATTGGGGTCCACGGTCTAAATAAAATACCATAAAACATTGGAATGCGTACCTGGCCAACGCGTTATAATTGAAGCTGCTCCCTTCAGGTTGGGTCTGGCTCGACCCCTAAAGCTCGAAGGTCGCAACCTCCGATGATATCGAGGGCTGAAATGTTCGTCTTCCGAAATCTCTTCACATAGCAATGGATGCTGCTCCTTGTAGTACTCACTCATCACTTGCCATTGGTTCTACTATTAACAAAAACAAAATAGAAGTCGTACTGTACTGATACGAAATCGACGAACTATTCTCAGCAAATTGAAATTACAAGATGTTTAATAATAATTTGATAAATTTCACAAATGACGTTTGGTGAGAATTGATCACTTGAAAATTTTAAGGGTGTATAAAGTTTCTGGGTGTACAAAAAAGGTGTAATTAAATTTATAAGTAGAAAAGGTATAATTTGTATTCGAGTGTTGAAGTGTGCATTTGAAAGAGAAGGCTTTGAGATTTCTTCAATTGTGTTAGGATGATCATAAATACTAATCTATCTTTATACACATAACATACACATACTTATAAAAATAAACAAGACAAATAACGTATACGACAAGTTTCTTAAAACAAATCATTTACTGGCAAAATTACGATAAATTTAATGTTTAAGGTAGGTCCTTTATAACAGAGACTATATGTCCATTTCTACTACTGCCTTGAGCAAGACCATTGAAGAGGGAAGCAGTAAATCAATTTGGTAAATTTATACTAACTAGCACATGGAGATGTTCAATCACAGCCCTTACATAATGCACGTTAATTTTTAAAACATCCATAGGAATAACGAAAATATTATGGTTATTTTTTTTGCTGAAAACTGTAGCATTCTGTAAGTACCTGTACCTTTTGATTACTTTTAGTTTCAGTTGCATGATTATCAAAGTTTGTTATCACAAAAATGTTATAAATGTAAACACCTACCGTCATTTGCGTTTCCTGGGTAAAATCACTTGTTTATAATCGTTTTCAGTTGTCAAATATGATGTTGTTTTAATCACTGATGCGCGTGTTCCGTCCCAGCACTCGGTGAATTACATTTAACTGAATATGCACGTAAGTTCCTATATTATATGTGACGGTGGCACGTTTACATTTTCCGCCATAATTTTGTTGATTCAACATCGGATTCGTCTCACGTACATTCGCCTTGCAGTTACGATTGTTACTGAATTTTGCCGACTTTGCACTTGTGAAGGTGAATTAAGACATTGTTATGAAAATCATCTGTTATTGTTCTTTAGGAACAAATGTTCTGTTTCGGTGTATGTTTGTGATAGAGCGACATTGGAATAAAGGCCTATCAAGCTAAGTTTAAAAATAAATAACCAAGGTATATTTTCTTCCTTCATCATCATCATCGATTTACTTTGTGATGAAATCACCAGTTACAAAGGATAAAAAAAAACCTTTTTAATAAAAGAGGTGATAGACATAAATATCGATAACACCGCCCATTGTGTCACTCTGTGTACATTTTCTACATTTATATCTGTAATTTTTATGGTGTACATAATAAAGAGTATTCTATTCTATTAGTACTAGAAATAGGGACCTATTAGTCCAACCAGGTTTCAGACTGGCTAAAGTAGACTCATCTTTATTTTTTGCTCTTTATTATCTTTAATTTCATTTGCACATATGATAATTCTGTTTATTGAATTCGGTTGTTTATTTTTATTACTTGGATTGTTCTTATCTTAATCTCTCCTTAAATGGTATTGTAATGCAATTTATTTAATATTTAATTATTTAATATTTAATTTTAGTCTAATTTAATTTACAATCTAAGTCTCATATGTATTTTTATTCAATTTGATCTTGTGTAAGTTGTAAGTAGTTGTATGAATCTTTCATAATTTAATAATACCACTGTTTTTTTGTGCTAGCGGTGTTAACCTATAATTAATTGTTGCACCCGCAATTGTATCCTATTATAAACAATATGCTGCTAATGTACTGGTGTAAACAACTGTTGGTTAACCTTAATAAAATAAATAAATAAATAAATCTGTCATGGGGTACTGTTTAAAATGTTAAGTACAATAAAATTCCTCCCCACAGTCCCCACTTACTTCAACTGAATGAGACGACTTTTAAATCTTGTATAAAACACACACTATGCAGGTTACGCTTTGGAATGGGCAACTATAGCGTCATATTTCTGACTGACCGACTCTTTGACAATTCAAAAGTGCCTGTAAATGGGTGAATTGAAATAAATGCTTTGAGTTTGGGTTTAGGGCTACACAATACATGCAGCGATTTTGGTATCTACGAATGTATAATACCTGAAAATTCCGACCCACCGACCATCCGGCCATTAAAATGAAGAGGATGATGAATCAATCTTTCTTTGACCAAGGAGTATTTACTCAATCACATTAAATGAGTTAAACATAAAAATACAAATAAAATTGAATGACGTTTATTTCAAAATTGGAATGTCTACAAAATTTGTTGCAAATGTCGATCGTTCTCCCGGTTTCAAATTTTTACATACGTTGATAAATCGGAGTTTTAAATTAAATAACCTAAACTAATAGGTATTCTATAGCAGAGGCTATAAGTAAGTATTTTGGTTTCATTAACTATAAAAGTATAATTTCCTAAAAAAATGCAGTAGGTATGGATTGAACTCCAGTGACGTCACTGGAGTTTTTATGAAAGCAGAATTGAATTAAGTACAAATATTTTATTTCATGTAACGAAGGAAGTAGTACCTATTGACATAATATGTTTATGCTAAGTCCTAAAACCGCCGGGGGTGCCAGCTGGTTTAGCTGTTGTAGCTTGCCAAGCGGGCCACGCGACGATGGGAGGAGGCCAGACGGAATGACCATAATGCCTTGGAAGTTGGGTAGGCGTTTGGTGTGGGATGCAACCTGTGGTCGTCACCATGACCTCGTGCCATGCCATCTTTTTAGCACGGCGGGCTGTGCTGGGGCGGCTGCTGCAGGTGTAGAAAACCTCAAATGGCGCAAATATAACAACCTTATTGGTAGCTATATTTTTGAGCCATTTGGAGAAACACTAGGGCCGTGGCCGTGAGGTCCGAGGGCTCATCGAGTATTTCCGGACATCGCCAAGCGGTTGTTCGACTCTTCACGTGACCAGAGGGCTGGCCAATTGTTTTAGGTCAAAGTATCCGCATTCCCACGTACAGCCTTACCTTTACTTCAAGCATGCTTTATGATCTTGATCAAATTATAGGAATGGATCAAGAACAACTAAAGTATTTTGTCTGTTCCAACTCACTTATTTGAGCTGTCAATGAAATTAATACATCACTTACAGGACAATGGTGGAGCGTGCTCCACAGACAAAACGTGATGAACAGTATCCACTATTAAAGGTGGATGGAGGTGGTGGGGATGGTGGGGTCCATCAACAACCATCGCCGACTCTCGTCACTCCCGGGTGGGGTGTCACTTGCTCCCCTAAACAATCCTGGATTGTCCGCTGGCCTGGTTTGCATGCCCATGATTTCTATGTTCTTATTCGTCTGATATTTGGCATTAGTAAATGGTTCCTTTGAAGTTATATCTTTAGGTTTACACACATAACACTGTAACGCAGAAATCTTCCAACATTACATTCGTATACAATTTTGTATGAACCATCGCACAGTACAGGGGGGCATTAATTCACGTGTAAGAAATGTATGGACCTTTGGTTCAAGTTTTTACATTTTTTAACTAATTTCCTTATAAGTAGTCGAGGATTTAAAAAATGGGTCCTCAGTCCAGCACATTAACTAAAGTACCTACAGCGAGGTCTAAATAAATGACTTGTACTAGTGCGAATCATGCTTGGCAGAAGGATTTGTGGTCGCAGTTTGTTAGTAGAAAAGCTAGAGATGAGACTCTTAGGTCTGACACCCTTCTCACATTATATGACACCTGTGCAGAATGTCAATACTATATTGGGCTGCTACTAATGCTAAAGGCTCAATGCTTAAATATAGTGTTAGTGTTAGTGGGTATTACTTAGATTTACTCTTTTTTCAGAATACGTCTCGGCATGCTGGATGACTTTGATCTTGCTGGGAATATCCTTCCTCGTGTTTTATTCATTGGGCATGGAGGCATATCGAAGAAAGCCTATTTTGATCATAAAATGCAATTCTTCTAAACCTGCAAGTGATGTCTACTACCATCACATCGTCCAACGAGGCAGCTCCGCTCCTTTCATGCTATATGCAGATTATCTCTCGGACGTGGCCGCACAGTATCCTTCACTGCATTTCCACGTATTCTTTCTTGTGGATGACTCGCTGCATACTGCATTCCGAGGCCCTAGACATACAAGATTTATCAATAAACTGATTCCATACTCTGCCGGCAATGTATATCCTTTCTCAAAAATTGATGATAACAGTAAACGAGATATTGCAGACTTTGAAACAAGATATCAAAACGTAAACGTTACAATTATGTCCTTAAGCAAGTACATGGCGATGACACCTCTGAAGTATAAGTGGCGAACCATACCACTTGCATACATTACGTTTTACGCGAGAGTTTTCTCAGTCTGGCAAAATGGAGGAGTGGCCATGGACTTGAATAATTTCAACAACAATTATAATAATCGTAAATGCGTAGATCGTAGGATTTCTGCTATACTGAAACAACACAATGATGGTATTAAAGTTGAAGAATACACGAATGCCCTAAATAAAATTGACCGTGAGGAAGAAAATGAGTTTTTCACTGTATTCTATGGTTTAATGCATCAAATTTTGAACGAGACACGATCATTCCTATCAAAAAGCTTTCCTTTTCCTCAAATTACTACCGAGAAGGTTGTGCCCCAAAACGAACCTTTGATTCGTACGAATAGAAACAAACGGGACGTTTCTTCGCCGATAAACGATAACAATAATAACTCTGAAACCATTTCTAACGTTTCTGTAGAAACTATTAATGCGACAAACGATACAGATTTGAAGAAAAACGAGTATGAAACTTTGCCCAACTCTGACGTCAATCTAGAGAGATTAAGACTTACTATAAATGATGCTTTTAAATCATTGCAAATTAATAACAGCAGTGTAGTTAACGGCATAAATAAAACGGATGGATTAAATAAATCTGAAGTTCAAACTGAAATCATGAATAAATCCGATACTCCTCAAGTAGTTTTGTTTTACGATTTTTCAGTATTTTCTGATGGTATTGCGCCTTACCTGTTGCCTGAACCGTTAATTCGCACCGATTATAGACAAAATATGAAAGAGTTTGGAAAAACTGCAAAATACGTAAATAATGGGGTTCATCTCCTCTCTATTGACTCTGAAGGAATGTTTGTGTCAGCTTCTTCGAGACTGCATCCATTTTTAGGACATTTGATCACTGCCGGATGTCAACGTATGCAACCTAAATTTGCCATTCAAGATACCCTTTTAACACAATGTTCCGGAATATTTAAAGAAGACACCTACTGCAACAATATTTATTTACTTTAGTTTTAATTTCTTGTTTTCGTTAATGTTTATTAATTCTTCTATTTATTGTATTTTCAATTGTTTCACTCATCAAGCATGGAAAAATGTACTCATTTAGACAATTTTAGTATTAAAGTGTTCTTAATTTAACACATGGTTTTGTTTTAATTTTACATAATTATAATTATGTATAAAGCGCAGCCCAGACCGAGAACGAAGCAACTTCGCTCATGTAGCTATCGCGTCTTTTCATACTTGGGTTCGCGGTGTGAACTGAAGTATGCAAACACGCGTAACTATCATACATGAGCGAAGCTTAACGAGCTTAGGGCTTGTACACAAAACTGCGTTGCGTCGTCGCATCGCAACAATCTGCGACGGTACCCTAAGATTTTCTTCTGCGCTTAGCTTCTGCGTTGCGAATTCGCACGAATTTAAGGGCTTGTACACAAAACTGCGTTCCGACGTCGCATAGCAAAAATCTTGAGATTTTCTTAAAGTTTCTGGCTGAGGCTACGTTAGGCCGCGACGGTAGCCAAAGGCTCTAAGAAACGAGATTGAGAATTGAAATGCACCTGAGGTTTCTTGATAGAAATGAAGTGAGTCCCAAACCGCTCGTGCACCGCGCGCGTCGCTGATAAGCGACGGTGGGGCCCGCACGCCCCCACCATCACTATACAGACTTCGACCTGCTACTTTGCTTCTTCGAGAATTTCTTAATCGTAAAACTAAACCCAATAACCCCAAGACTCCAAAATCCAGATCGAAAAGACAGTCCAAAAGAAATTATAATTATTAGTGACCCACCAGCCGAAATTATGCGACCGAATTCGGCCAGGTGCGTAGCGTCGCATGACGCATAGCCGTAACACCGTAGCACTAATGTAGCACCCACGTAGCATTACCGTAGCTTAACGAATTATTTTTTAGGAAAGACAAGAAAGAGAATTGTAGTCACGAGCATTGATAGATATTAGATAGTATTATCGAAACCATACTAATTATGAATTATGTAGGAGTTTTCTCAAAGTGCAATTCTTATTTCACGAGAATATCGCTTTTGAATTTTGCGGATGAAATAAATCCAAAGAGGTTCAATGAATTATCATTCTCTTTGAACTCTTGATAGTCAACTTGACAGTTTGTCATAAACAATGTTATAAAAATTACAGTTCAATATGTTAATAATACAAATAAATCCGCTGCTAGACTACAAATATTTACAATGAAGCTTCCATTTAACTTAGTTTTGGCTCCTATATTAAAACCTTATCTCGGACGTACAAGAATTTTTTGCCATCATCAAACATTTAGCATGTGCATTTACTACACATACATTTATGGAATGCTTGGATTTGTAAGTTTTTAAGTTGTACAAGCCATGTGCTCGATGGAATTTCTATAACTTCCATACGAACTATCATCCCCTACTCAACCCCTTCAGGGGAAGAGATTTACAAAATCCTTCCTTAGTGCTCATTTTTGTTATAATTATGTAAGGAACTCTTGTGAAAAATATCATTCTACTAGACCCAGCGACTTACTAATTTCTCTAAAATCTTGGAATTACTGTAAATTGCAATTTACAGCAATTCCTAGATTGTATAGAAATTGCCAGGAATTGCGCAATTTAGTTGCTCGTGTAAGAGCACCGTTATGATGTGCGTTGTCTGTCAGTGAATTAATTTAAGATTAAGTAGATTTCATCATACTCACCATTTTTATGTACCAGGTAATGATTAGCGAAGATTTTATTTATAATTAAACCTATTGCAGATTATAAGTGCGAATCATTTGAGGAAACATCTGGGAGAATCACCCGAACGCCTTGTGCGATCACACACAGAGGTCCGAGATGAAATGAATTGCATGCTTGTTCACGATCTGAAGATCATCGCCACGTCGATGGGATTGGTGCAATATGCTTGTCTGATAGTAGGATGCATGACGGTACGGACCTACTTATTAAAATAAATTATTTATTAGATGGTGCAAGAAAAGATTACCTACCTGAAACAGCTCAGCTAGCTTTCGGGGAAGGGCCCAGCACTAGCAGTAGGTAATAGGCCAATTAAAAAAAAAACACAAATTATCACGCCTGTTTTATTTACTTATTTAAACTTTTCGCACTCAAAAAAGGTACAAAGACGGACTTAACACTTAGGCGTTCTCTACCAGTCAACCAAGGGTGGTGAAGAGATTAGATGGCAGGTGCTCTGGTGGTTTTTAGGCAGAGGTTAGGTTAGTACAGTATATCCACATTACACCCACATTACGCCAGTTTTCCAACCCAAATCTCGATGTTTTGTTAAGTCGTAAAAACCGTGCGAAACTGGAGGGGGTCGCCAGTTAAAAATAAAACAATTATAATTATATTGGGGTAAGCTGGGTATGTACAGATAGATGTGAGAGTATATTTCAAAAAACAAGAGCGGACTCATTTTGTATGTCAGGTACATAATAAAATTTGATTTTTCGGAATCCATTATTTTATGAAGATACAGCCAGGGGCATAAATGTGTCGCCGCAGGAGATGCCCTAGGTGTTGGGAATCCCAGGCGGATTCCCGACCACCGTAGGCACGAGCTTGCGGGCGGCGAGCAATGGGTACCTCGCCGTCCGATAAGGACCAGGTCCGGGTCGATGGCGCGTTGTGTTCCACGCGAGCCTCAAAGAGATGTCAACACAATTGGCGGGGTACGCTAGGAGGACCGATGCCTGCTAGGGTTGCGGGAAAGTCCGAAAAGGATACCGGGACCCTTGGCAACAGGCAACTGAAGGAACACGGGTGGGTTTTAGTCAGTAAAAGTCTGACACGAAGAGCGGGAGAAGACATTTGATGATTTCACACCCTCAAAAAAAAAGGGGCATAAATGTGTATCTACAGTAGGCTAGGCCACACTTTAGTGGTAACAAAACCAGTATAAGGTCAAAGGTGGCCTGTTATTTAATTAAAACTCCAACACCCTTTTTTTTTTTTTTGAGTATGAAAAATCAAATGACTTGTCCCGCTCATCGTGTCAGACTTTTACTGACTAAAACCCACCCGTGTTCCTTCAGTTGCCTGTTGCCTAGTGGCCCGGTATCCCTTTCGGACTTTCCCGCAATCCTGGACGCAATTAGGGTGCTGGAAGTACCAAAGACATCTGTACAAAAATTGACTGATTGATTAAGTAATTAAAGTTATTTTACCATTGCAGGAAAATCCATCTCTATTTATACCACATCTCGCTGGGCAGTTACTGGTGGTCACTGTGAAGATTCTCAATGCTCTCCTGCTGCTGGTCCCTATCAACGCTAAGGCTGTTGGCAGGCTGAGCCACAAAATACCTGCTATCATCCTGATGACGTTCAACTGGCTCCAGGAATTCTGTGTGTTTCGACAATACCTGTGTATATGTGACTTATGATTGGTTCTTTGACGTATAAAATTACTTCTGAGTAATTAATAAAAATCATGTTTTTGACGGTCAACATTTAAATGGTTCATTTAAATTGATTTTTACGCTACTTGCTGAAAAATGCCATTCGTTGTGATTCGATGTCTGTTGGTCGAAGATTTCAAATGTGTTTACATTCGATTGATACTTGGGTAGGTGTGTATATTTTGTTAATAAGTAGATGTCTGATGCCTAAAGGAGATGCCTACAGTATAATAACTTTTTTAGTAGTAGTACTGTACCCACGTGGCCGTTTATAAGGCACAATACAGACTGTCCTGAAATTAACTTGTAGAAATGGACAGCACCAAAGGCAGCACCATTCTCATCTAAGTTCCTCCAGCTTAGAACAATGTACTACCTCTGTGGGGTTGTCAAGTATGATGCTTATGTTAAGTACACCCGCCAAAGGAGATAAGTAACCAGTCACGCACACTACAAAACTATCGCTGCTGTGTAAACGATTCATTACGTACTGCTCAATGACAGCCACGCACACATAGCATTCGTAGAGTGAGTGCGCAAATGTCTTCTAATAATGATACTATAACATAATTTCACATTAAAATTTAAAGCTTTCGTAGACCAACGAATAATTCATATACTTCTGAGTACTACTGCGTGAGCTCGATTCTCTGAAGGTGTGATTCTTTTAGAGATTTAAAATTTTAAGTTAAAACAATTGGAATATTTTTTGTTAAGAAATGGTTTTATTTATTTAAAATACTTAGCTTAAATAAATAAAACCATTTTTATTATATATATTTATTTAAATAATAAAGGAACTTCACAAGTTAACATGTTTTATTATAAATGCACAATATATTTAGAACATAATTACCATTACATCTTTTTATACAATTACATAATAAACAATGGACGGAGTGAATAAACATGTCACATAGATAAATATATAATCTGATCCAGTAACAATAACAACACTCACACTCCAGTACCGCCGGCTTATTTTATCACGGCTAAATATGCTGTAAAGTGTTGAAGAATAGTATTAAGATTTCGTCTATTCAGTTATAACAACAAACAGCAAGTAGGTAGTAACAGACAGTAACACACAAACAAAAGTAACAGTGACTGTAGTGTTAGTAGTTCAGTTGTAACATTTATATTAGATACATTTTTAAATATTAATGTAAAATGAACAAAATTTCAAAAGATAAAATATAGTAACCCACCGGTATCGGGAACAGTATTATAATTATTACCAACACAGTTTCTAGGAAAAAAGTAGATTTAAATTCGTTAAAATGTCTAAAATTTCAAGGCAGTATAAATGAACGATAAGTCGGCGGTAATTTTCGATATTACACTTTCTCAAGATGATCCATAATTAATAATATATCTTTTTCCGTGTATTGGCCTCCTTTTATTCTCCATAGTATTTTTCGTCCATCCTTATCTGATTTGAAACATTTTTCATCAGTATGACGACATTGTTTTGCCAATCGAAGTGCCCATATTCTTCGATTCACGATTTTGACGGTGCACGGTGAATAATAAAATTTTCCGCGCCGGTTTGCAACATGACAAGCCGTCCGCTCGCAGGTGGTTCCGTACAGTTTGTATAGTGACGTTGTGTGCTGCTGCTGTTATGCTGGTCTTAGCGAATGCATCTGATGTATGGCAACAATCTCACGGTGCCGAGGCGACAGGCGACGGTTTATTTCGCCTCTAAGCTTGACGATGCACCAACAGTCGAACAGTTTTTCTCTACAAAAAAAAGTGAAAATGTTTTAACTAAAAATACAACTCCCAAATTATGAATTAAGAAATTAAAAATTCCTACACAATATAAATAAAATGAAGAGAATATATTTTTATAAATTAATATAAAGACAATTTATATACTTATATATAAATTATATAGTTTATTGAAATTATATAAACATTTATAATAATAATAAGACACATATTATTCACTGTATTCACATTTTTTTTTTATCTATGAAATATAAAAAGTGTTAAGCATTATTATTAATTGCTGAATACTGCATATATTTAGAATAAATATCCTTTGATTATTTTCCGTATAAAATATGCAATTTACAATTTTAAATAATTTAGAAAAAAAACATTTGAATATTGTTATTTTATTATTATCTCCTATTCATTTACAAACATAATCATTATATTTTTGAATATTTTATTACAAAATACAATTTTATTATATAAGTGTAAAACGGTAAAAATGGTAATTATTAAATATCGATATAGTGACTGGGTATGCAGTTAATAAATAAATACTCCGGTGTCATTCCCTATTATTTTCAAATACTCATCAATCACTACAATTCGTTAAATGAGACACAACAGACAATCTCCTTGAAATTACTGGGCAACGGTGATAATATGTCACCAATAAAATACAATATTTTTAATAATAATTTTACTTACCGATATCATTAGGCCTTACGAAATCACTAACAAAAATGTTTTGCTCATGCAAAACAATAATCTGAGCTTTTTGAAATATTGTTAAATGATGCATAGTCTCAGTTAATCAATTTATCACAATCACAAACTTCGTAAAAGTGCAAAAGAAGGAGTGTAGGTGTAGTTGCTAATGCGAACTGACTCATACATAAGTTCACAATTGAAGGCAGGAATATATTTTTAAAGCGGGTAGTTAGCTTCTAAACTGGCAAATAATTTTAAGTAGGCGAGAAACTTGTGTCAGATTCTCAAACCAGTCAGAATATTGTTTTATCAGTTAGTATATTAATTCAAAGTTACAAAATCTCAAAAATTATAATTAAGTAAAACCGTGGATTGAACTCAAACTGTTTGTCACTGCGGGTTGAATGCTTACCTGTTGCACCAGGAGAGCGTTAATCTTATGTTGCGAAATTATGATATAATATCATTTAGAAGACATTAACGCACTCACTCTACCAATGCTATGTGTGCGTGTCTATCATTGAGCAGTACGTAATGAATCGTTTACACAGCAGCGATAGTTTTGTAGTGTGCGTGACTGGTTACTTATCTCCTTTGGCGGCTGTACATAATCTTTATCGCTGACCCAACATTGGCTCTAGGTTACTTTTTATAGAGAACATTTTTCGGTATGAATAAAATAAAATAAGTAACGCACGCTCTCGAACGCTCTTGTGTAGGTACCTAAGTGAGCGAGACCAAGCCATCGACCGCGGATGAATTTCAGGCGTGACCGTTACTCCAGCAGGAAAATCTCTTCTAGAATGAATTGAGTTAACATCATCTGCCTGCGTTTCTCCAACTATGTTAGGGTCGGCTTCCAGTCTAACCAGATGCAGCTGAATACCGGTATTTCATCATGGAGCGACTGCCTATCTGACCTCCGCAATCCAGTAACTGGATAATACGATACCCCTTGGCAAGACTGGTTGTCAGAATTTCAGGCTTCTGATGACCCGTAACGACTTGATTGAGTTCAACGATGTACTTTATTTCTCTCTGCCGTCGTTCGTTTAGCTAGAATCTTCCTGCTGGAACAACATTAAGTACTCCAGCAGGATTCGTTTTTTCCGTTTTTTTTCCAAAACTACAGCACGTACATTTTTTTAGACGTGAATTTTATAGACCGATACGATAAAATCGTATATACCTAACCTACTTGATATATTAAAAATAATTAATTTAGACATTGACCATTGACAATGACAATGCAATGAACATTTCATACGCCATCCGGCTGTCATTTACCAATTCATACTTCTAAATGCGCTGCTAATAATACTTCATTTGGCGTGAAAATTCGTGTGGTTACTCATGGAATGTACCTTCATTAGAATAGTTTTTCCGTGACAACTACCAGGATGTTTTACAGTGATTGAAATGAAACAGCATGGAAACGGAGAGTAATGCTTTCTTTAATCAGCTTCGGCTCAAGCATGAGAATCACGCGAATGTTGTAAGTATCTACCTACACGAACTAGGAAATTTCTAGCCTAAATCGCGTAAGTTTACTGCCGACTGTCGCTGAAAACCAGTGCTAAGCGATGGCCTTTTTGCGTGGATGTGGCGCATATTTTCCCCCAAATTGTTCTTTTTTGTGTTATTGTTCTTTCTTTGCGTCATATTTACCGCAAATAAACATATTTTCTAATAGAATAAGTAGAATTAGTCTAATTTCTTTCTTTCTTTCTTTCTTAATTATGGAACTAAACCACACTTGGGTGTTGAACGGAACTTTGATGGTCAACAGCTTTTTAGCTGTGGATGGTCCACAAAGTTCCATACCTAGATACATAGGGGAAAATATCAGGTGTATGGTAGCAAACTGAGGAGCTCGTGGCTAAGTAATTACAGCCGCACGGGTCGATCCATCAGGTTAAGCTACGCTTGCCGGGGTTGGTCCGTGGATGGGTGACCATTTTCACATATCGAGACTCCTCCGTGCCTCGGAAAGCACGGTAAGCCGTTGGTCCCGGCTGTCATTTGTAGATCTTTGAAAGTCGTGACGAGTCGTCAGAAGCCCGAAAGTCTGACACCAGTCTAACCAAGGGGTATCGTATTACCCAGTTACTGGGTTGTGGAGGTCAGATGGGCAGTCGCTCCATGTAAAATACTGGTATTCAGCTGCATCCGGTTAGACTGGAAGCCGACCCCAAAATAGTTGGGAAAAGGCTAGGCAGACTTTAGACTGGTAGCAAACTGCGCATAATCATAAAATGTATAGCAACAACACACCTGTATTTCCTGAAGAGTTGGGCAGAGATATAGGTAGGTTATGTTTAAGTCTAAGTCCCATGTATTATGGAGCGAGCCTGTTGCCATCAACCCGCCACAAATCTAGACGATCATCAATTCATCACACATAGTGAAAATATAACAAAATGCCTGTGAAAAAAACGGTGACAACACTGATGATGACAACGATTTTCCGACGCTATTTGCAGTATAAATACTGTTTAGTAAAGCGTTTCTCTTGCTTTTCCAATTCTCTTCAGACCTTTGTAGAATTCACGGTATCGGCCTTGCTAAAAAAATAGAATAGAATTTAACTTATTCATTGCTCTAGCCTAAAATGTTTTGCAGCTAACCCACATCAGAGGCGAGAATTCGGAAGGCCTTAAAATAAAGTTGCGAGCATTGCTGGTAGCACTTCTTGGCGTGTCCATGTCGGCATGCGCCTTTGCTTCCCAGCCGGTCGAACTGGAGTTGGACGACGATGAGGTCGCACAGAAACTTAACAATGTCAGCTTCGCTAGGAGGTACCCCATACCTTTTCATATGAATTTGTTATTTCGATAGTATAGATATATTATAGTAACCATCTAACCAATAGCAATGCAATATAGTATAGGCAAATGTAGAAGTCTTTACCAATGTAGGTTTGGTGGATTGATCAATGGGTGTAGGAAGTCTTCTAGGGGATAGTAATATAAAGTATGTATAAAGTGTATTGGTTCCTCCAGTTCAGTGTAGGCACACGGTCACACACACACACACAATATTGTTTGGAAGGTGCAATACTGGGTTATGCAGTTATTAAGTTCACACAAGTTAAGTAGGTACAAGTTTTGTAGCTAAGGACAGTCATGCAAACTCACAAGCACAGTGATTAAATACTCAGAAGCGAGAACATTAAGACATGCGGACACGCCAATCAACGAGTTAATCTATCACGTGGATGCATTAGACTCTAGTGCATCCAATTCCATGACGACGCGGCGACGTGGTCTAGTGACTAGACCATAAACATAGATTCTCTCGATAATAGGGTTTCCTATCGTATAATATCATTATATCATTCTGGGTTCCGACCTCCATGCGACCAAAGCCGCGGACAAAACCTAGTGAACAATAAATGAACCACCGCCTGTAAATATAAGCGAGTTGCTTGTTGCGTTGCTGCTCGCTTGCTCAGGTATTCGTTAGATAGTTTTAGCTCCATCTTCAAGCCCTAAATCAGGCTAGTTGAAAGTTTTTGAGAAACCAATTAATAATGTTCCATGTTCCTACTCATGTTATAGAATTACAAAACCAACAATTCGACTTGTGATGGGTTATGGGAAACTCAGTGCATTTGTCACCGCAACAACTTCATTGCTTTTATTAGTCGCTGTTATGTCTAAGGTATGTTTTAAAATTTTATATTTTTTAGGTTCTGACTAGCCCCTGTTACTTACTAGCCTCCGCATTATTCCGAGTTATTCCGTTTATCTACCCCAAACAATCATGTTGAATTCGCGGAAACGCATGTCCGAGAATCCACCTTATGCCTATCAAATGACTTCTCGCGCTCTGGGCGGAGCGGGCAGACTTTTGTCAGACTTTTACTGACTAAAACCCACCCGTGTTCCTTCAGTTGCCTCTTGCGAAGGGTCCCGGTATCCCTTTCGGACTCTCCCGCAACCCTGGCAGGATCTAAGGTGAATTCTTATGGTGGATTTTTGGGGTGGATAAACGGAATAACCCCCACATTTAAGTCGCCCCATTTTGCGTTGAGTGTGCAGACATACGAGTTCAGGGAGTGACCACACTTATACGGAATGGGCTTAAGTAGGCCACGTATCAGCAAACTTGTCGTATTAAGTTCGACGCGTTGTTGATACGCGTCGTTCAAACTGCAATGAGGCGTAGTTATGACTTCTTTTCGGCTTTTATTGCATGGACATGGGAAACTATGCCTGACCTGCTCAAGCGACACGATTTCGCGTTAATAAGTGTGGTCTCTCCTCTGATAAGTGTGGTCACTCCCTTGATAAATGTGGTTACTCCCTTGATAAGTGTGGTCACTCCCTTGATAACTGTGGTCACTCCCTTGATAAGTGTGGTCACAAAACAGACAATCGCATTATTTTTTTCGTTAACTTTTTATTAGTTTTCGATGCCCACCACATCTGTAAAGTTGCACCCGCTAATTTAATTTGACCTTGAATTTCTGTCGAAGCAATCCTGGTGGCGTCGAGGAGCTCGTTGGTTGGCAGCCCCAGCGTTGCTGGTGGCCGCTTTAGAGACGGCGTCGGATGCCAGCGATGCCATGCTTGCTGCCGTGCTTCGCGGCTCAAATGAACCGGGCCGGCTCGTTGCGCAGACCGCCGCCGCTGCCCTACTCATCACCGTTGAGATTCTAGTCTGGTAGGTTATTGGACCACTCGGTCTAATCTGTAAATCTCACCGTAAAAATGTAAGTGAAGTGAGCTAGAAGTGAACAGTCACTGGTTCACTTCTAGCGTAAAGGACAGCTGCCTGTCGCGCCCGCGTTTTCGCGTCTGTTTGTACGAGCCTTAATGCGGTAAGCTATGCCTAAATAGTTGAGTAATATATATTTATAATATTGGTAGGTATCTATTATCTACTATCGAAGATTTTGAATTGATGTAAACACTTGGCAGCTTATTTGGCATCCTATATCGCCTTATCAAGACTGCCTTGTTTGTCATTAGGTTGCAAGCGCGATTGTGTGGGTAGGAGTGTGCTGGGTTCGATACCCGGGTCGGGCGAATTGTTATTGGGAGTCCGGATTTGTGAACAGTTCGTCCCAGTTGTATCTAATACGGAATAATAACAGCTATTATTCCGTATTAGACACAACCGTGACATCTTTTTTTCATAGATTTGTAGGTACCTATTCCAAGTCAATTAATAAGTGTACGGCCTGAGTGAAAAAGCGCCTAGCGGAGCGTTCAGCGTTGCGTGTAAGCGGCGAAAGAGCGTTCGCCGAATGGCCATAGTCATAGTGCACGCTTAGCGTTCGTGTGAGCCGATCACATTGTTTGATAATTTAGAGGAAAATGTGTGGTTAAAATATTTTAATAATTCGAGACAAGGTCCAAATGAGATAATTAAACAAAGATAGCTGTGTGAGAACTTTTCTACGTTGTATGAAACTTTAAGATTAAATTAATAATTATGAGTACACTAGGATGACGGTGGCAACTTTTGACTATTTATTTTTAAATTTTTTTTTTTTTTAAATCATCAAACGACAAATTGTGCGCACGCTTTTGTCACCGCTGCAACGCTCCACGCGACGCGACGCTCGACGCCCCGCTCACAGCAAATAAGCACGCTCGCCCCGCCGCGCCGTTCGGCCGCCACTCAGGATCAGGACACTCACGACTCGAGGGTTTACATGTTTAACACGAACGTCACACGCCCCGCGCCACCGGACGCTCGAGTCGAGCGTGCACTCAAGCCGAACACTACGGCGGGTGTCATCAGTATCAATCATCAGGTAGCTATTTACTATGTATGTACCTACTAAATACTAATCAATCATATTGTTTACTACAGGTACTTCATAGCGAAATTTTTCGAGTATAATCCACCCCCGTCGGCTGAGGAACGAGAAAAAGAAAATATGATACGACCAATGCCAGAATAAAATAATAATGTATCATCATACACACCAATATCTTTTTGTATTTACAAATCGCTTATCTAAAACTATTTTGACAAGACTTTTATTTCAAACCCATGAAACTTTGATGGCATGAATAGACAGATCCGGACAATATCATGAAAGGGGCTTTACCGTTTTTAAATTTTGGAAATAAAAATGCAAGAAAAATGATTATAAATGCAACGTGAAATGCCTTTCAAAGATAGGTGAGGTACGTTTAGTTTCATTGGTGAAATTCGCCCATAAAGACAGAACGCAGAAAAAGGGGTCTGGATTCTACTTGTTTGTCAAGACTACTCGGGAACGATGCAACGATCTACGCACGGCGATCTCTGTCTTATACCTACTGATGGGTGAACAACATTGTTGCAGGTAGGTTTGTGTTGCTGAAACATGTTGCTCGTATTGTGTGTGCAACATGTTAGTAGCAACAATGTTTAAGGGTTGTAGTAACTCAAGAAACGTGTTGTTTACGATATTTTATAAGAGAAACAAGGTATTCTGCTAATAAAATGAATATATTATTATGACAGAGGATTAGACATTAGGTATTGCATAGGACTTACAATTACTATTAATTTTTATAGTATACATTTCACGATACTTAAAAGTATCTATCAAAACAAAACTTATTGTAGAAGCACAACAAGTTGGCCAGGTTACTCATGTTTATGAAAAATATAGGTATCACAGATTAATACACAATGGTTCACTGCACAATATCATTTCAATAAAAAGCGACAGAATAAAGTGTAAATCAGGTCGCACAGCGCTAATTACCTAGAGTTATATTCACCTAGAAGTTGCCTCTCTTTCTATCGCGGAACTCTTATAAATCTTCTGACTATGTTACGCTCACTGAATTGGCCCGACTAGAGCCCGCCGCATACTTGTAGCTTCAAAATGCAGAGTACGCCTTCTGTGTTATTCTGTGATATTATCTTGAATGGCCACCACAGGCGAGCCATTTTCGTTTTTAAAGTACCTAATACGTAAATTACCAACATAAAAAATATTTGTTTTTTTTATGATTTAATTTGAAGGACATATTGAATCGCTAAACTAAAGCAACTAAGATTACTAAGAAGGCATATTATCTTAATTTTAAAATCACTGATTACGTATCCAATTACCAAAAAAATATTGTGTTGAAATACTGATGATACTACCTACTACAAAAATAAATGCACAAAATAACACAAATTATTTATTATACCTAATATTCAAGTAAAAAAAATATGCTAAAATAAAATAAACGCTCTTACCTACATCGTTTAAACCTACCCTAAATCACGCTTGAATTCATCAATAAGGACGCGGCTAATATCACCTTTTGTTGCGACCATACATAGCTATACTCCATTTGAAATAAGATTAGACGTATAGATAAGCCTTTTTTACATTCCGTTTAACCGATTTTTAATTCTATTGCGTTGGTGGCATGACAAATGGCAGCCGCAGTAGGTAGTTGGTATTGTGTAAACTCTTTTCCTTTTAATGCCATCCTTATGCCTACGGTATAGAAGTCAAAATCGGTTGAACGGACTGTAAAAGGGTTTGTTTTAATGTCTAATCTTATTTCAAATGGGGTATAGAGCTTATCACAAAATAAGTCCTGCAGATCCTGCGCTAAAGCTTAGCAGTAGGTACGACGTAAGGCTTACACTGCACTGAGGCGGAGCGGACATATAAATTGACCAATAGTCTCTTCTCTGACCCTGCCCTTACATTCACATGGGAAGGGCCCCATGAATGTTGAGCGGAGAAGAATAATTTTGTGAGTGTCAGCCTAATTGACGACCTCTAAAGGCGTGTACGCACGAACGAACAAAACATGGTGAACATCGAACACGAACACCATTCGAACACAGCTCAACCACCCCGCTCTCTTTAGTAGCCATGGATTCGCCGTTACAAGTGGTCGCATCTTTCTCCGAACTCCATCCACACATAATAATGAAATTGGATCGCCACGCACATTATTGACGAACACATTGTTTGATGATCGTTAGTGGTACGCACATCCGAACAAAGTGTTCGATGTTCATGTTTGCCATGTTCTTGTTCGTTCGTGCGTACACGGCTTAACGTTTTAGTAGTTATCTCAAACGTATTACAGTCCTTTCACAGTTATTTTACACCCGCAACCCAATAGCAACCTTATAGTCGCGAAAATAAACTCACTGTGAGTATCAATAGCAGCGACCTAACACCAACCTTATTGCAACTATAATAAAGATCACATTGCTTTTGAGAGTGATGCAAAATCAGAGGTAAAAAACAAATTATTTAAAAAAACATACCTTTTTATCTCAATTCATTATATTAATTTGTCAAAGTCTTCCCAACTATGTTGAATTTTGAATTCCAGTTGAAATTAAGAATGATAACTTAATTGGCTCTTGTGAGACAGGAACTCCTAGTACAAGAGTCAGGGCTACACAGATGTTTGTGTCTTGAAGTCGAAATAAAGAATTTATAAATAAATAGGTACGCATAAAAGTCAATAAGTACATGTACCAAATTATTAGGTACCTATCTTACTTATTTTTACAATATTTGATACCCTGGCATTTTACACAAGTGTATTGTTTTCTAACACTTTGACGATCACACCACTTCATAATTTCTGTCTTCAGTGATAGAACCATACACTCGTCAACAGTTGGCGTTACCGTAATATAATCGTCGAATCTATCCAGTAGATAAAGATAAATCCTCATCATTATATCTTCATCTGGATTTATAGCATTTAAACTGCGAACCTCAAGTTTAGTTAAACTTTCTATGATTTTAAAACATAGTTCCATAAACATATCGCATTTTTCTTGCGAATAGTTTTCAAGCCCCTTTTCTAAGTTATCTACTGAGGTTTGTTTCACAAGGACTGTATGGGGCCCAACAACAAGCTCTTGTCCAACTCGTAGTGAATTGAAACCGCTAAGATAATTCCTCATGTATTCATCCCCCTCGTCCCAAGTTCTGTTACGAGAATATTTATCTGTCTTCACTTTTTCAAAGTATTCCATTACTTTCTCCTTCAGTTTCAATAATGTTTCTCTGTTTATTCTACCATCGCTTATGTAAGATTTTAGAGCGGCCATGAACACATTATCCTTGTCCTTTTCATTTAAATACTCTAATACAAAAAATACCAACCGCCTTTTCCAGTCAGGCACAAAGGAGTTCAAGAAGTCTAATTCTGAGGGTACTAATGAAATTATGACCTCAGTACAGACTAACAAAAACCCATCATGTAACACTTCACTTAAGTGCGATAGTAAATCTATAATGAAATCTTGATCAGCCGCGCTCAGATGGATAATAAATGCCGAAATTTTCATAATCTCTTCAGGGCGAATTTTAAAGAATACTAACTCTTTTACTGGTACTTTCGAGGAGCCGGCCACCTGGTCGGATGAATATATTCTTATAGGAGCATTGTTAGTGGTCACCTTGGCAGGTCCATATCTTGCAAGTAGTTCATTGCGGCCCTCCGGTCCCATCCGATACATTTCATTAATATTAGCTCTGTGTTGATTGTTTATTAAAACTTTGCCATCGGAAGCCAATGATATTCTTACTTTAGTTTTATTGAATGATTCATTCATGTACTTTAACATTCCGAAAAATTCATTTTTATTTTCAATAGTTTTGAGAGCTCTTATAACATCAGTGTTGCCATCTATAGTGCCCTTTACTCTTCGGGTTTCAGCTGTCACTTTATCGAATATTTTCCTGAAAGTAGAGGTTTAAATAATGATACGTAATAGTATGTTATTAAAGTATAGTTTGTGTTTAACACTCTGTGCGCGTGTACAGTGTTTCTTTTACGTATCGATTTCATATTTTTTGTGAATATTTTAATATAAAAAAACCAAAATGCATGTTGCCCGATATACTATTGCGTGATGACGGGAACGCCCTACGTTTGTTGACATACTGTATTTAGTTTCTTTTTATTTACTTTAATAGTTAATTAAGTTGATGCCTTTACAATGAAGGACAGTAGTCGAAAAGGGTATTTGGTATAATCTCAATGATATCACTTTTTACTACACTAAAAAATCATTATTATTAATAATAATAATAAAAAAAACCCAAAACCATGACAACAGCCGGTCTATTCTGTAAAAATCTCACCGTGAAAACGTAGGCAGAATGAGTTTGAAGTGACCTGTCAGTAGTGATCTCTAGTATCAGGTGGGATGACAGCTCATTTCAAGCACACTTTCGCGGTGAGATTTTTACAGAATAGACCGGCAGAAACGATAGGGTATACATTACCTTTTATTGTTACTGGACAATGAATCTCTGATTTCATTTATTTTGTTAGCTTGCGCATCCTCAACGATTTCCTGTGCGGTCTGGTTAGACATAACGCCAATCCCAAGGAACAGGGCAGATGTGGTGAACTGGAACACTTCGACGGTTGTTGGCTTCTCTCCGTACTTAGCGCACTGAAAATTTTAGGAAATGAAAGCAATTATTTGACCGTTAATTAAGAAGAAATAAAACTGTTAAAATTTACATGATTGGTACAGTAAATAAACAGATTCATTTGCAGGCAGGTAATTTGCAGCTATGTTCTATTGAACAATCAAATCTTTTTTTTTTATCATAATTCTTTGCAGAGTAGTGGAAAG
Source organism: Lithophane ornitopus (assembly GCA_948473465.1). Taxonomy (NCBI): domain Eukaryota; kingdom Metazoa; phylum Arthropoda; class Insecta; order Lepidoptera; family Noctuidae; genus Lithophane; species Lithophane ornitopus. Next base: position 8,662,075 of record OX419622.1, on the reverse strand, counting down.
ATGAACATTTATGTCTGTATACCTAGCTCTTTTGCCGACTGTAGTACGTACCTTGTAAATCATGTCACCCAAGCCGTTGGCAACTCCTATGAATCCAGTTGCAAGATTGGTAAACTTTAAAAAGTCCAATGCGTTCATTAGGATCTGTGAAAATTAATTTGTTATTAGTATTACCTAAGTCGCATAACTAGCTTCAGCACGGGATTTAGTCCGAATGGAAAACAACTGTACCATAAATATCCTAGGGCACTCGGCAATAGCCTAAAAACAAACAAAAGTTACCACATTTTTACAAACATACTAGCTGCGCCCCGCGGTTTTACCCGCGTAAGTCTTGATTCCATGAGAATATTGGGATAAAAAGTATCCTATATCATAACCCAGGTCATGGTCCACCCATGTGACAAATTTAATCCAAATCCGTTCAGCCGTTTGAGCGTGAAAGCGTAACAAGCAACCAAACTCACTTTCGCATTTGTAATAGGTGTTAGTTAGGATTCGTTTAGATAAGCTTAGATTTATGAATCAACTTAGATGTTTCGGGTGTGGGACTATCAGTTTTCAAAAGTCATTCAGATTGTACAGACCAAAGAGTGGGTACTTTCATGAATTTATAGATTATATCCTTACCTTGACATTTCTGCCAGACGTAGCAGCCCAAGTTAATAATGTTCCTGCTGTAGTGAAAGACAAGCCGACTGTGTTTATCATTATATTTATCCAGCTAGACCGGGCTTCCATGTTCTCCAACCCGATACTCTGAAACAGGAATATAAACTTGTTGATACTCATCAACAGAGTCAGGCCCAGTTCACGACCGATGTGACTTTCGACGCACTTTGCGTCAAGCGAAACGCGCGCGCGTCCCGTCGTGTGTCGCGCGGTTTCCGTCCGTGGCTCCGTAAGTCCTGTCGCGCTCCTGCCAGGGTTGCGGAATAGTCCGAAAGGGACACCGGGACCCTGCAACAGGCAACTGAAGGAACACGGATGGGTTTTAGTCAGTAAGAGACTGACACGCCCTTCGGCGTGAGAAGACATTTGATGATTTCACAACCAAAAAAAAAAAAAAACGTGTTTCGCTTGAGCGTACAGCTCGCGGACAGAGGGTCACTGAATTGTAACGACAAAATAAAAAATAAAACAATCCTTTGGCAAGCAGACGGACGAACGGATGGACGGACAGTTAGACGGCATTGGCTTAGTAATAGGGTCGGTCTTGCGTACTGACATTTGTTATTATAATCCGGTTAAGTTTCCTACCGTTTAGCTAAGATAGAGCAGAAATAAACTCTCTGTGACAGACGGACAAATAGTAATCATATAATGGTGTCGTTTCCTGTTTAATTAAGATCGAAACCCTGAAAACGTTTAATTTATTTTTTTAAGGTTTCTTGAGGATTATTATTATTTGCCAAGATTGCGGCCATAGTTGCACTAAAGCTCTGAAGCTTTCGTTATAGGTTCGGGATAGGTACAAGTTAATTAACACAACTGGGGCGAGCGCATTTTTTCCCGGATCTAGCACGGCTTTCGCTTTTCAGGGCTTTTCAGTGTGGCCAGAGCTCAATCAGAGCTTAGTTATTCTCTGAAATCTTTAACTCCCTTTGACATACAGATGGACAGTGTTGACATAGCAACACACGTTTATGCTCATTAACACCCTTTGGGTACCTACGTAAAAAAAATACTCATACCTGTTTATGTTGAGCTCTATCCACTAGTGTTGCGATCGATCGTCCGATGCTGTATATTCCAGAGACTGATGCCACGCCTATAGCTGTCGTGATCATCACCGGCGCCACGACAGGGCTCGCTAAGGCAGCTCCCACTACAGCTACCAAAGCTCCCACATTCACCACTGTAAAAGCCAAATTTCTGAGATGACACTAATGAATTAAATAATGATATTACAAAATCAAAAAAATCTAAATCAAAAGTCATTTATTCAAACTAGGCTGAGAATCAGCACATTTCGAACGTCAAAATTACATAAGACAGTCCCCCAAAACGCCCACCCTTCACCACTACCTAGTGCTTTAGCTGGGAAGAAGAAGTGGCGGAACAAACTCCCCAGCAGCACAGCTGTCTGTTTATTTAGAAAAAAATGATTCTATATAATAGTATGCAAAATCATTCACATTACGGAACAAAAAAAAAACATAAATCTAATTATTAGCCATATGTCAGCTAGCCCACGCTATTATACCAACCAAAAAAATATCGAGGACTGTAAGTACCCGAGCAGAAATAAAAAGTAAATTTAAACATAAAATAATATCTAAATAAAAGCCTCCAGGCACAAAGGGCGTGCCCGCTTACATATAGCTATTTATAGCTATAACTAGAAGTTATAAATGACAAACTAGGACCATCGACGTAAAAATAAATAAAAAGTTAATTACTAATAACAATAACAAAACCAAGATCAGCAAGACGACCAGTCACCACAAGCAGCACCCGTTCACGAGCATAACGCAAAGATCAGCCAGTACCCCCCTCGCCATATTTGAGGGAAGGAGGCAACCCGACCCCTGACGCTACCGCAAGCAGTGACATCTAAGGGAGCATGACGAACCTGCTGCCGGTTGCTCAGGCAAGAACAATAATGATCAATTGTCGAGGTCACTAGCTAACCACATATTGCAATACAACTCATATAGAAAACACTGTAATGACTGGATTATGTCAACAATAAATGAGATTTAAAATAATATTATAAAAAAACTATACAGTCAAATAAAATAAAATAAATTATATGAACTAATATAACCTGTCAGTAGGTGAGCTAATTCTGGAGAAAGAAAATAAACATTGTCTTGAGTTAATCACAGCGACCAACTATTCTTATCATTTAAGTAGTCGTTAATGGAGTAGTACGCCTTTGAACAAAGGTTGCTTTTTATTTTAGCTTTAAACGTATTATATGGCAAATCTAGCATAGAAGATTGTTATAAAAGGTTATACCAAGCCCAACAAATGAGTACTGAACCTTATGAAGCCGGTGAAAAGGAACTCGTAGTTTGTCCTTATTCCTAGTGTTAACACTGTAAATATCACTGTTTTTAGTGTATAAGTGTATATTTTGTCTAATATATAAGATGTTGGCGAAGATGAATTGTGATGCCACCGTGAGAATACCAATATCTTTAAAAAAATCTCAGAGAAACTCTGGCACCTAGCTGGTAAATTGCTCGAACAGCTCGTTTTTGCAGGACAAATATATTTTGAATATCAGCAGCTTTGCCCCACAGCAGAACACATTAATACCAGCCTATTTTTGTCCCACTGAGGACCAAGGCTTCTTCTCATACAGAGAAGAAATGAGTATTAATCACCAAGGATGCTCGGGATGACCTAATGATAAAGCAACTCGGGCTGGCCGGTTTTTTAATCATTTGTAAGCTGTCACAGGCGACATCATATAGTGCCACTGGTGTAGTCGTTAATATGTCTTTGGCAACAAAATTTTAAATGTGTGTACGTTTCAATATTTTTAATGAGCCCAGAATAAAAAAGAGCATTGATGACGTAGTAGAATCCCTAATTTTGCCTGTTCGCTGCACAAGACAAAAATCTTGTGTAGCGCCGACGCAGTGTACACTAGTCGTGTGTAGAAACGACACGAATTCTTGCATAGACCCGGCGATTTTTCTTGCCGTGGACACGCGGCCTAACTCTTTTACCGATTGTAAATGCGTTCCCAAGGACTCATACCTGTGCTTACGTTGTCAGTGACGTTAATCACCTGCGCCGCAGGACCCAGCTCTGGTGAAACCTTTACGGTCAAATTCACTAGCGGCATTTCTCCGTTCTGTAGACGAAAAATAATTATCAAATTAAGTATATCATTTACCCAGCGGCCACGAGCTACATGCTCAAGCGACATACGTCTTGCGAAAGGGACTGCGGTCAAAACAAGTGAAATAAGTTGTTTAGAACATGCCACATGAGTCACCGAGACGCTGGTTGCGGTGTGATGGACGGAAACTGGGGATGCGAGCACGTGTCGCTTTACGCAAGTCTCATCGCTCGGTAGTAGATAGATACCACTTTAACTAAATAACTGCCAGGATGCAAAGGCATGCGTCTATTATATATATATAGCGTTTTGAGAGCCATAGAAAAAATAAAATCTCGCGATACCTTATCTGATCATGCGGTTCGCAAGCTTAGAATTTACATATTATTTGCGTCTTTGGCAAAATAATTAATAACCGTCGAATCTCTTTTTATTCCTGCATTTTGATGATCTTTCGATGGTATTTTCAAGTACTTTTTTTTTGCTAGTATACTTCCCCTGTTGTTGGGATTCTCTTTCAGTTATGTCGGATAGCTCTATCCTGACCTATCGTCCTTTATAGCTGACTTACTTACTTTAACAATCGTTCCTGTATATTCTCCATTTTGGGGAACCACCATCACACACTTCGGCAATTTGTTTTGGTTCAGATAGTCGAACCAGGTTTCATATACTCTCGCATCGTGGTCTATGAATACTTTGCATCCCTTCACTGCAATTTTAATGGGATAAAATTTAAACATGTTTTATTAGAATCAATCATCACCAAATCTATTGGGTATCCGCTTTAGAAGATCTATGCGGTACCTAACACAGACAAGAAAAGCGACTTCGTTTTAAAGGTGACAACAAACATTGAGCGGCAATCGTGCGCGGCTGCCGCGCTTTGATCGGACGACTGCCGCGCGCGAACGCTTCTGTCTACCTACCGCGCTCAAACATTTCTAGCAAACATTAATTAGTAATTGTGTTTGGACGAATTATAAGCAGACCTACGACACATGCAACCGCTTTCATTTTAGTTCTGATGCCAACTGAAATTGGCGGCTGGTCTCGGATATGCCGCGCATTACTGCCGCGTTCATCGGTTTAGTCCTCACTAGAGCGCGGCAGAAATGTGTCCTACTTAATATATATATATATATATTTTTATGAAAGGAAACTCACCTTTGGGATTCAGTGATATACATTTTCTTATACCGAACACATGAAATACTAAAATATGGACAGATGCTCCTTTTTTCGTGTGACGATCGCGCCAATAATCTTTTGGAGTTATTCTGAAAAACCCTATCTCTCGTCTTGGAATGACACAGACGATTCGAAGTACGGAAATGATTAAATTTTCACCGTTGTGTGAATATTTCGCTGAAAAAAGCAGTCGAGGTTAGTTCATGAGAAACTTATATTGTAACGTGCGATTTAAATTCAAGTAGGTAATCAGAATTACTATATAAAATCAAAGAAAATTACTTTTTAAGGGCGCGGGTATGAAACAAAATTGCCTGTCTTCAATTTGATTTTTCATGAAATTGATAAGACTTAGGTATAAAATAAAAATAGTATGAGTAACTACATGATATTTCCAAACTTTTTGTGGAACAGAAACACAAAATATTAAAATTTTCTCGATAAAAAAATATCACGAAGTTACCTCAAATTTTCACGTATTTTTGATTTGTACTGAAATATGCTAATGCCTAATAAGATAAAAATTGGATGATTATTTGCATTAATACAAGGCAAAAAAATTGTGTAGGCTTTTTTTTAATTCGTTTTATTTTTGGTTTTATTACGAATCACAATTTTTCCTTGTCGTTTTCTCTGCATTAGTAATAAACACGTCGTGAGGTACAAATTGTACAAGATCCTAAATAAAATTTGGTTACATTTAAATTTGAACTTTTTCACGTCAACATTGAGTTTCTAGTTCCAAAACATGAATATGATCTATAGTTCTGCATTCAAGCTTTAGCAAAATAAACTACAGAAGATTGAAATTCGAATTCTATAAACGCCAGGCGAAAAGTTTCTGCTGGCGGGAAGGCCTTGTGTTTTGTTTTCGTCGTGTTAAGGGTTGCGCGGGTGAAATATGATTTTTTGCTGTCAAAACACGCACTCTTAACCGACGATAAAAAGGAACAGGTCAAGTTGAGGCATATAAATATTATGTTGTTTTAAATAACCACGCTTAACTTTTTACAGAGTAGGTAGGTAGTCCGATTTTGGCGATTATTTTTTATTGGACATTTCTGTTTTTTCTTCCGTCGGTAATTTTATTAGGTAAAGATTTTTGTTTACAATACATTATGTAAGGGTAAACACCGTTGTCACGTAAATATAAAAATAAATGACCCAGTAACAACAAAAAAAAAACCTTATTTTCATTTAAACAATTTTTTAAAGTTAATATCCGACGCCCGCCGTCCGCAAACTCGTGGATACGCGCGCGCCCGAGAGACGTAGTTCCTTAAATGACTGACGCAATACACTTCATATTCCGTATTTATCGCACTGTTTTTTTTTTTTAGGGTGGGAAATCCTCCCTTGACTTCTCCCGCTCTGGGCGGAGCGGGAGGGCGTGTCTTCAGTTGCCTAGTGCCAAAGTCCCGGTATCCCTTGCGGACTTTCCCGCCGTATTTACCGCCCTGACGGGTTAGGTACTTCTGATTGATCGTCAATTTAGACCACCTTGACGAATACTGGCTTCCCTCGAGGCGACCCCAAAGGTAATTGTAGTAGGTAATAACTGTGAGTGTGTGTGACTGTGAAGGTCGCCGCCCGTCTTCTATCTACCTTAGGTGTCGTGACGAGTCTACATGTAAATTTGATTTTCGTTTCGTTCTTGAAGATCAACTGGCAGCTGATGGTTACCACGATCCTGAGCGTGGACCGGCACGGTGAACTGGCCGTAAGTAGCTACGCATCCTTTGTGTGGCCGTCAAGATAGTTTCACGATTTAGCACAATCCAGCAATTTTTTTTTTTTTGTGTTGGGAATATCATCAAATGCTTCTCCCGCTCTGGGCGGAGCGGAAGGGTGTGTCAGACTTTTACTGACTAAAACCCACCCGTGTTCCTTCAGTTGCCTGTTGCCGGGGTCCCGGTATCCCTTTCGGACTATCCCGCAACCCTGGCAGGCATCGGTCCTAACGGACCCCGTCAGGTGTGCTGACATCTCTTTGAGGCGCGCGTGGAACACGACGCGCTATCGACCCTGGCCTGGTCCTTATCGGACGGCGAGCTACCCATTGCTCGCCGTCCGCAAGCCCGCACCTATGGTGGCCGGGAATCCGCCTGGGATTCCCGACGCCCAGGGTGTCTCCAGCGGCGGCGGTTAGGGCCGGCGGTTAGCGGCGGCGGTTAGGGGCGGCGGGCGGCCTCCACGAAGACACGGCGGTGCTCCGCCCAGGCAGGGCACACCTCCACCGTATGCTCCACCGTGTCCTCCGGACGATCCGCACAGTGGTGACACCCGGGCGTTTCCTCTCGCCTAATCCTACACAGGTACCTCCAGAAGCTGCCATGTCCGGTGAGAACCTGTGTCAGGCAGAAGGTGAGGACGCCGTGGCGCCTCTCTAGCCACTCCTCAAAGAGGGGACTTATCGCCGCAATTGTGGCGTGCCCAAGCACAATTTTGACCTGAATTATCACTCATAACCAGTGACAGGAATAGGTAGTGCCTATTTGCCTAAACTTCGAAGAACAGAGACGAGACTTCCTTAGGACTACATTTTTTCCGGGACATCTGTCCCGAAATTCGGGACAACACTTTTAAATACATTAAAAAAATATGTTATTTGGAATAAGTAAATCGTCTATATTTACCTAAAGTTTGCGACTAGACATAACATTTATAATTTCATAACTCCATAATAATAACTTATTCTCTTTGGGCTCTAAAGGAAAAATAAAACACATAGAATACTGTTGTAATATATATATGAATATATATTATTATTTTTTTGGAATTTTTGGAAAGTTTGAAACAAAATGTACAGACGGAAAAAACTTAAGTTACAAATTTCTGTTTATCTATCTATGTCATATTTATTTTACTGACGTTGAGTGATGCAATTTTAACTCAGTAGACCCTCCCCGCGCCGCACAGGTATGCGACCATGGCGGTTTCTTTTTGTAATTTCTAAGAATAGATAACGAAATGCGCTGCCGTAAAAGTCGTATTGTACTTTCGGTGCAATAAAGATTAAATGATGTTTTTAAAGTTTAGGTGTGTTATTAAACAATGTGATAGGGCCATTATTTTAATATCATGCACATTTTTAAATATAGGTACTTTAGAAATATATTTCATTAGGATAAAATACAAATACCGTTTGTTTTTGAAATGATAAATTCGTCCTACTATAGAGAATGTTAAAATTATAAAAATTACCGTTTTATTATTTTAAAGACAAAATGACTTTTATTTTTCAATTATACATTTGAACTTTAGAAATCTCATTAAACGTAGCCGAGAGTGAGGTAGAAAGAAGATATTTACTTCGAAACGTGTACGGCTCCTTATACAAACATTGTGATTCATAGTATTCATCAAGTCATTTACAAAATAAGTTCAAAAAAAAAATAAACTGAAAATTTTATGGTTGTAATGACTGTGAATATTATATATTATGTTATGTCTAGTCGCAAACTTTAGGTAAATATAGACGAATTACTTATTCTAATAACATTTTTTTTAAATGTGTTTAAAAGTGTTGTCCCTAATTTCGGGACAGATATCCCGGAAAAAATGTAGTCCTAAGGAAGTCTCCGTTTTTTGTCTCTGTTCTCCGAAGTTTTGGCAAATAGGCACTACCTATTCCTATTACTGCTCATAACCAGTGATCGGAATAGGTAGAGCTAATCTACCTAAAGTTTAAAGAACAGAGACAAAAAAGTGGAGACTTCCCTTACGACTAAAATATTTTTTCGGCACTAATGTCGGGATTTCGGGACATCACTTAAGTACATTAAATATAAATGCTAAAGACATGACTTTTAAGAGATTCTAAACATTAAACTATTATTGATTAATTTTCCAAATTCAAACAATTTATGGAATTTTATTCAAACAGTTGTTTTATATTTTAGTCCGGGCTTAAATGTTGTACTATAAGTAAAATTGTATTTTTTTACCTTTACCTTGTTAGTTATATAATTATCGATACCGTTATGTAAATAACATAAGCTTCCGCGCTTACTTAGGAGATTACCTTTATTTTTTTTAAACAATGAAAATCGTGCATACTCTTTTTTTTTAAACAGAAACAGGAAATGAATTCGATAGTTGTTTTACTTTATTCATTTTGGTTAATGTTCCGAAACCCGGGACAGTAGTCCCCGAAAAAATATTTTGTCGTAAGGCGTCTCCACTTTGTCTTTGTTCTTTTTCGAACTTTAGGTAGATTAGCTCTACCTATTCCGATCACGGCTCATAACACCCGCGATAGTGTAAAGTGCACTGTTCATTAGTGTAAGACATAATCACATAACTACAATTAATATTTACGCACGAGAAATGACCGGCGGTGCTACGCGACCCCTTGACACGGCTTTACATTACGAGCGCTCGCTCGCTAGCGAAATAGCTGACTGACGACGGGGGTCGGGTCGCGCGCTCGCGGCCGGTCAGGTAACGTTCCGCAAGTTCGTTGCCCTTGCGTATAGGGTGAAATATTCTTGTGGAAAAATGAAGATTTTTTTTTTTTTTTTTAAGTTATTTTTTCCATTGATTTTTCGTTCTATAAATGAAAGGATAACTGTGTTTACCCTAACACCCTGTATAATTGTTGTGTCAATTTTGCAGCTCAAATACATAGGTACTTGTTTTTTTTTTGCTTCTTACTTGTACTAGCTGCATCGCAGTTATGATTTTAATAGGTAATACCTACCTTGTTCTAGAATCTTGTCAAATACTTTCATACACGTATCTTCATCGCGAGCTTCGTACCCTTGCAGCTTCAGTTCTGTATTGTTGCTTTTCACGCAGTCCATCAAATTCCCCTCGTCCCTAGGCGGTCCACAAAGGGCCACGGCTACCTTTTGTAGAAGAAATATTCTGTCTTTTTTCTCGTACCTGCAAAATACAGGTGAACAATTGAATTCCACGTCATTATTCGATGGAACAAGGGTAAATAAAAAGAAAGAAATAAAAATTGGTTTATTGGTTGGCCGACAAACCAGCAAACTGCTTGACCAGTTTTGAAATTTAAAATGAACTAAATATCAATTAAAGCAGAGTTCAAAATAGTCCGTGTTAGCTACTCAAAATTTTACTGCATATTACAGGCTCGAGCATTGTGCTACTCTGTATCCTATGAATGCGTTTCGAGTCGATTATTCCCGATGTCCACCACTTGTCTGGCCACCACTGGGGGACAGCGAGACAACTTTAAAACATGATTCTCGTTGTCCACCACTGGGGGACAGCGTCACAACTTTGTAAATTATTTCCATTCGCCACCACTGGTGGACAGCGACACGGATTTTTTAACATTCCCTATGGCCGCCGTTGGGGGACAATAGCACAACTCTTTTGATCCGATTCCCACTGGCCATCAATTTAAATTGTTTAATCTAGAGACCGGTAAAGGATAGCTTAATATACTTACGCGTACTTATACTTTGCGTCTGTGCATAACGTTAAAAAGAGACAAAAAATATATCTATTCTACTCTGCTCCTTCTACTTGCGCAAACGCAGCATGCGTCATTATAACTACGTCATTAGTGCACTCGTCGCTCCCATAACCAGCCATGTCCGATTTAAATACTAGTGGTTCCAGTTTCATCAGGAAAAGTGCATTTAACATATATGTTATGGACCAAGTGATTATTAGGACATTATGAAAAATGCCCGGGCAGTTTGAAAAATGCCCAATATGAGAGGGCAATGTGATAACAACTATTGAAATAATCAAATTGACCGGGCATTTTTTATAATGCTAGTCACCTATGGGGCAGTATAATTAAAACCAGATTTTAATACTATTATTTTAATTTCAATCGTAGAATCAATCATCATTTCAGCCGAAAGACGTCCACTGCTGGACATAGGCCTAGTATCCTGCCTTTTTGCCAAAAATTGTTTGGCAGATTATCACTTGCCAACCAACGTTTCGCCGATGTTTCACTTTGACAACTAACGATTAGCAAATTTTTGTATGACAACGTTTCATTTGGTAGAATTATTGTAATGCTGATTATTATAATTTGGGACATTTATCATTTGTCAAACATTTCAATCTTAGGTTACGATATGTAAGGTTAGGTTAGAGTATGACTAACAACGCACGAGCCGAGTAAGCGAAGCGAGCGTGCCGCGGCAGCGAACGGCGATGTGCCAGAAGCGAATCGCTTTTGTAAAAGGAAACAGTTAAGTTAGGTTACATCACATTAAAGATAAAGTAAAAAAACACTCACTCACTGAGCACTCTTCAATACACTCACTCATTTTAATTGAACTCTACTTGAAAGTTGCCATTCTGCCACTTAAGTTTGGCAATACTTCGGGCTATGTCGGACATGTCGGTTAACTTGGTTCTCCTACGGATCTCTTCATTTCAGAATCAATATTTAAAATCAAATAAAATATTTCCATTCATAGACACTCTGCTGACCTATGATGACTTTACCATAATTAAATGTTAAACTGTTGTTAAAACTGACTGGTCGGACTGGAGCGGGCGCGGCTCCGTAATGCGAGCCCCTACCCCGCGTGATACCCGCACCCCGTGAAAAATACCTGTGTATTATCAGATTGCCCAAAGACCACAGGGCAATATTTATAATGACGAGGCAATGTGATAAATAATGAAGTTCAAATTATAATTTATTATTTTGCCCTAAGCAGCTTGTCATTTTTCATAATGCGCGGGCATTATGAAAAATGCCCGTATTTATCACTTGGTCCATAACATATATAAATAGAAAAGGCGGGACAATTTTATTACACGGAGGATATGAATATATAATAAAACGAAAACATAAAAGTGGTTTAATAATCTGGGAGTGTACTAACAGGAAGAAGAACAAATGTAAAGGACTTATCAAAATCAAGGTAAGTCCATAATAATAATACAATAGTAGGTATATCACACCTTATTTAGTACTCATTTTGGAATTGTTTATTGTTTTATAATGGCGGCCTTAATAGCGATGTCATCGTTATTAAGGCCGCCATTTTGTTTACTCGTAGGGCCCCCATTTTGTTTACCAATCCCAGTATGACGGTAATGTGAGATGAATGTGAATAAAAAACAACTTTTTGTCTATGGTGATGATATGATATGTCTTTTTTTGTAAAAAAAAAAATATTATTTAATATTTTTTGTTGACCTAGGATACCAATATAATTGAAGAAAAGCCACATCGATGCCATCCTGATTTTGCAAGAAATTTTGTAGAAGAAAAAATACAGCAATGTAAAGATAAATTGGTTTCTCCTCAATTTCCACCAGTGCCAGAAACCTTCAACGCTATGGTGAGTGAATTCAAAGTCATACCAAGTTTGATTCAAAACATACCGTCATTTCAAAGCATCAAGTCAAGTTTATACAGACAAAGAAATACAATCGCTGGAATAAAAAGGCTTAAATGCAAAAATGTGGAAGAATTCCAAGTTCCAGAAGATTATAAGGACTTTCTTTTAGCAGACTATTCATATAACTGCAACCGAATTGTAGTGTTTTGTATTGAACAAGCCAAAAATGTAATCTGTGAGATTGATCATTTCTTATGTGATGGTACCTTTAAAAGCTGCACAAAGCCATTCACTCAACTTTACTCGATACATGGAGACTTCAGAAGTACTGAAAATAGTACTAACATAATTCCGCTAATTTATGCATACATGAGTCGCCGTGATGAGGAATCCTATACAATTCTTTTCAATTTAATCAAAAGTCAAGTTCCTGGATGGCAACCTTCAAAGTTTTCAATTGATTTTGAGAAAGCTGCTATGAAGGCCATAAAAGCGACATTTCCGTTAGCTACACTTAAAGGATATCACACACACTTTAAAAAAGCAATATGGAACAAGGGCCGTGATTTGAAACTTAACTTAACATCTGCTGACATATTCACATTTCGAGAGGTAGCATTGACTACAGTACTTCCATTACTGCCCGAGACAGAAATAAGAAACGGTTGGCTCTATATAACGCACAGGGATACTACGGATCCTGATATTTTAAAGTTCAGGAAATACGTTGAAGTACAATGGCTAAAAGATGATTTTATACCAGTGTGCGTTTTTGGGGCAAGGCATCGAACGACAAACGCTGTCGAAGGGTGGCACCACAAACTAAATTCAGCGATGAGCAAGAAAAACCCAAACATAATGCACGCTTTAAGCGTTCTTCGAGAAGATGCATGTTTTTTCTTTGTGAAAAAAATGCAAATAAGTCAAAAAAAAGAACCGTCCAACAAACGAAAAAAAAAGTATGTTTACAGCGATTTGTTTATTCAAGAAACCCAAATGGAACTTGTAAACGGCCAAATATCTGTAGGCCAATTTTTTGAAATTATGAGAATCTAATAAGTACTTATTGTATTTTGTTTAACTATGTGGTGTTTAAGACTTTTGAGTAGTACCTACATTATGTTTAATTCAAGAAACCCAAATGGGTCTTGTAAAGGCCAATTTGATATTGTGAGAAATTATTATTGTTTTTTGTTTAACTACATATGTGATTTTTAAAACTGTTGATTAGTACATATCTGTAGGCCAATTTTTTGATATTGTGATAAATTATTATTGCCTTTTTGTTTAACTACATATGTGATTTTTTAAACTGTTGATTAGTACATATCTGTAGGCCAATTTCTAGATATTGTGATAAATTATACTGTCTTTTTGTTTAACTACATATGTGATTTTTAAAACTGTTGATTAATTTATAATATTTTTTTTTATTCCTCCGTCGAGGAATAGGATAATAAAACTGGGATTATGATTGTAATGTTCTAGTCGATTTTAAAAATTGTAGCCTGTCAACCAGCTGTGGAAATTAAGTCGGTTAATTACCCACTTCAATAAAAAATAAGCAATCAAAGCAATATTATATAATACTAAGTAGTAGGATCATTTTTTAATACTTGAGTGAAACATTTAATAAAAGTTGATTCAAGAATATGACTATTATTTACCTACCATATAATTTATAAATATTTAAATTAGTCTTACCCTTAGCCCTGCTAAAAATCGAATCCGTAAGTATATTAAGCTATCCTTTACCGGTCTCTAGATTAAACAATTTAAATTGATGGCCAGTGGGAATCGGCTCAAGAGTTGTGCCATTGTCCCCCAACGGCGGCCATAGGGAATGTTAAAAAATCCGTGTCGCTGTCCACCAGTGGTGGCGAATGGAAATAATTTACAAAGTTGTGACGCTGCCCCCCAGTGGTGGACAACGAGAATAATGTTTTAAAGTTGACTCGCTGTCCCCCAGTGGTGGCCAGACAAGTGGTGGACATCGGGAATAATCGGTTTCGAGTTATGTACAGGTTGGAAAGCCTATCCGATGCGTGCGTTCTCTGCTCTCCTTATTATAGGTAGAAATTGCTAAACCTACCCATGAAACAGAATAAGCCCCTCGTCTCCTAATAGGTACATGGGACTCGAAACTAACTGTCGAAGTGTGGGTTTAAGAAGAACCTATAGTTATAGTAGTACCTAATTTACTTACTACGAACAGAAGTAATGGAATTACCTAGTGTCTAATATCCAGCCATCCTTTAAGTAGCTACCTAAGCCGAATAGGTATTCGGTCATCCTTCTCGCAAAGTCTCGTCTGGATCGAGTCCGAAGGAGACACGATTAACAAACAAAGATCATTTTCAAAAACAAAATTTGTGTGGTAAGTAGGTAGATATTATATAAGGGTAGGTATGGAAGTACTTACAATTCCCAATCAGCATCGCCAATTGTTTCATAATACTCCTGTTGTATCTCGACGGCTGTCATGTCAAGACGTTTGTTTGGGTCTTCCATCTTGATTACGACTAAAAAACAATCAATACCTAGTCAAATAATAAAAAAAAGAAAAGACCTACGTGTATTTACTAGGCACAGACTAAGGAAGACATTTGGACAAAATTAAAACTGCCACTACCTAATCCATACTAATATTATAAATTCGAAAGTAACACAGTCTGTCTGTTTGTTTGTATGTTACCTTTTCACGCCTAAATCACTGAACGGATTTCGAAAAAATTTGGCAAGGAGATAGATCCCCTAGTAGCCTATTTCCTTCCCCACCCTGAGGAAGGACATAGGCTACTTTTTATCGACACACCGCGCGGGCGGACGCTAGTTTAAAACATAGAATCATGTTGTATTGTGTTCTTCACAGCCACGCCAATTAGGTTCATTCAATGAGCCATTTTTCAGCAATAATGCCAGACAGAGGCTGTCTGACCGCTGACGCTGGTTTTCAAACGAACCTTTACGGATATCACTTAGAACCGAAACATACGTACCTAAGTACGTAAATAATACCTACCTCCTTAAATCTTATCAAAGATATGTAAAGAAAGACTTACCTACTTAGTTGTAAGAGGTAAAAATAAAAAATAAAAATCCCCCATTTCTAACTACGGAACTTGCCCTTAGAAATTGACATTGTAAATTATAAAAGAGCAAAAATAATTATTATCTTAATTAAATAATTCCTAATACCTATTACAATGCAAAACATTATAACCAGTGACCGGAAAAGGGTGAGCTAATCTACCTAAAGTTAAAAGAACGGAGACAAAAAAAGTTGAGACTTCCTTACGACTAAAATATTTTTTCGTGACTAATGTCGGGGTTTCGGAACATCACTTAAGTACATTTTAATAAATTTTAAAACTAATTGAACTTCAAAAACGAGATGAACGTTCTCAAAAAACCAGTAGGTAAGTTTTCTATTGTTATTAATTCAGCCAAAACTTGCTGACTCTTTCTAGCTTTTGTTTTTCACTGGTAAACAATGAGAAAAGAGTTGAGGGGTAGAGGGGTGTTTAACATTCCAAGCATCGTCGTGCGCTTCACCCACTCCTGTAGTTCCCCACGTCAAACAGATTGCGCCCTGGCATACGCGCCCCCCTGACGCGAGACGACCATTTTTTTATATTTTTGGTTGGGAAATCATCCATTGACTTGTCCCGCTCTGGGCGGAGCGAAAGGGCGTGTCAGACTTTTACTGACTAAAACCCACCCGTGTTCCTTCATTTGCCTGTTGCCAAGGTTCCGGTATCCCTTTCGGACTTTCCCGCAACCCTGACAGGCATCGGTCCTAGCGGACCCCGCCAATTGTACTGACATCTCTTTGAGGCGCGCGTGGAACACGACGCGACATCGACCTGGGCCTGGTCCTTATCGGAGGGCGAGCTACCCATTGCTCGCCGTCCGCAAGCCCGCGCCTATGGTGGCCGGGAATCCGCCTGGGATTCCCGACTCCCAGGGCGTCTCCAGCCGCGGCGGTTAGGGGCGTGAGAGCGCAAACTTTGCCTCTCCCTCACGCGTTCCGCCTCCTCCTTCGCGAGCATTACTGCTTCGCAGAAGGAGGTGACGGCTTCCCATGCCCCCTCGCTCCGTACCATGGCCTGGACCAGGGCCGAACGCGCGTGTTTTTTTAACCTTTTCAGTTATATAATAACTAAAGCTGGTGTAAATAACATTAGTTTCCACGCTTACTTACATCGTTCAAACGAAGCTATATGGAGATTACCTTTATTTTTTTTAAATAATAAAAATCGTGCATAATTACCTACTCTATTTTTTAAACAGAAACAGTAAATGAATTCGATCTGTTGTTTTAATTTATTAATTTTGGTTGTACTTAAGTAATGTTCCGAAACCCGGGACATTAGTAGGTACCGAAAAAATATTTTGTCGTAAGGCGTCTCCACTATGTCTTTGTTCTTTTTCGCACTTTAGGTATTTTAGCTCACCTTTTTCTGATCACTGATTATACCACAAACATATTTTTTATGACTTTGAATTCCCAAAAGTCAGCAGCTAAAATTAGCTCTAACTAGTGTTGGGTAAGTCAGCACACGTGCTAGCACAATTGTAGCTACTCACTTGGATGAAAAGAGTCACTCACTCTTATAATAATTTGATGTGCTAGTACACACCTCACTGGCACAGATTAGCTATAGGTATACAGAACATTTACTTGTGAGTTTTCAACAAAAATGAGTTTTCAACAAAATGAGTCAGTGGATCGAGTCACTCACTCTTTTTTTGTATTTTGATCATTCATGTCTTCATTCACTGTTGCTAGGACAAACACACACAAACCTCACCGAACGTGTGCCTAGTCTACTGCGTATGTGTGCCGTGTCGTATTGCGTTGTCGTCACTACTCACTACACAGTACACACCACACAGCACAAACGCGACTCGCGCGGTGACTCAGCGAGTCGGCGAACCACGCGACTCACTGACACACTCATAGCACGTTCGTGCTCACAAGCCACTGCAGCCTCACCTCATTCGTGGTAGCATACTGTGCTAGCACACTTTTAAAAAAGAGTGCCTCACCCGATCCTCATTTAAAAAGGTGTGCTACCCATCTCTAGAAGTATAGGTAATTATAGTTAAACAAGTTAAAACTGACACGTCGCAGGCGCAGGCGCTGCCAGACAGATTCACTAAGTGAAACTTAAAATGATTAGCTTATATAAATTTTCATTTAATGAGATATTAGCAGGCAAATGATCTCCCTCAGGACCGATCTGAGTGTACCAAAGATTTATAAATAAAGTAAGTAGTAGAAGAAACATAAATCGAACGAAAACGTTAATTGAACGAAACAATTAACCGCTTAATAATTCACAACGCGTTTTCACTAATGGGCTATATTCGCACATGATTCTCACCAACCAATCACAATGCGTAGAGGACATAATAATCTACTGCGGTTTTAAAACAGTTTATTATGACACAGTTTTAAACCAATGTGGTACCTATAAAATGTTATCATTTTAAAGAATACATACCTTGTAATCAATTTAAAGAAAAAACACTCCAGTAGTAACACATAACCTGTCATTCAGACGCACCACTGCAGAATGCTATGCAATTATCCAACCAAGTTTCGTCAGTCTTGAAGGCTATGCCTCTTGCAATGACACACTGAGAATATATGCAAAAAAAACAAAAAACCCGACTGCAAAAACCTATACTTAACCGAAAAGAGAAAAACATGTTTGTCAAGCCTACTCGGGAACGATGCAACGATCACAAGCATACAACGGATTAAGTCTTATACCTACTGATGGGTGCAAAACATTATTGCAGCTACGTTTGTGTTGCTGAAACATGTTGCTCGTAAACTTGCGCATATAGAATTTGTGTGTGCAACATGTTAGTAGCAACAATGTTTAAGGGTTGTAGTAACTCAAGGAGCGTGTTGATTACGACATTTGATAAGAGAAACAAGGTATTCTGCTAATAAAATGAATATATTATTATGACAGAGGATTAGACATTCGGTATTGCATAGGACTTACAACTACTAATATTGTCTACATTTCACGATACTTAAAAGTATCTATTAAAACAAAAGTTATTGTAGAAGCACAACAAGTTGGCCAGGTTACTCATGTTTATGAAAAATATATCACAGATTAATACACATGGTTCACTGCACAATATCATTTCAATAAAAAGCGACAGAATAAAGTGCAAATCAGGTCGCACAGCGCTAATTACCTAAGAGTTATATTCACCTAGAAGTTGCCTCTCTTTCTATCGCGGAACTCTTATAAATCTTCTGACTATGTTACGCTCACTGAATTGGCCCGACTAGAGCCCGCCGCATACTTGTAGCTTCAAAATGCAGAGTACGCCTTCTGTATTATTCTGTGATATTATCTTGAATCACCACCACAGGCGAGCCATTTTCGTTTTTAAAGTAATACGTAAAGTAAGTAACAACATTAAAAAAAAATGTTTATTTGTGATTTGATTTGAAGGACATTTTGAATAGCTAAACTATAGCTTCTAAGATTATTATTATTAAGAAGGCATATTATCTTTATTTTAAACTGATTACGTAACCAAAAATATGGTATTTAATTAAATACTGATGATACTACTACAAAATAATATAAATGCACAAAATAAAACAAATATTTACACCATTAAAGTAAAAAAAAATATGCTAAAATAAAATAAACGCACTTACATCGTTTAAACCTACTCTAAATCACGCTTGAATTCATCAATAGGGACGCGGCTAATACCACCTTTTGTTGCGATCATAGAGCTTATCACAAAAAACTCCCGCTGATCCTGCGCTAAAGCCGTAGGCTTAGCAGTAGGTACGACGTAAGGCTTACACTGCACTAAGGCGGACCGGACATATTAATTGACCAATAGTCTCTTCTCTGACCCTGCCCTTACATTCACATGGGAAGGGCCCCATGAATGTTGAGCGGAGAAGAATAATTTTGTGGAGTGTCAACCTAATTGACTACCTCTAAAGGCGTGTACGCACGAACGAACAAAACATGGTGAACACGAACATCGAAAGCGAACACCATTCGAACACCGCCCCGCTCTCTTTAGTAGCCATGGATTCGCCGTTACAAGTTGTCGCATCTTTCTCCGAACACCATCCACACAGAACAATGAAATTGGATCGCCACGAACATTTTTGACGAACACATTGTTTGAAGTTCGTTAGTGGTACGCACATGCGAACAAAGTGTTCGCTGTTCATGTTTACCATGTTCTTGTTATTTTGTGCTTACACGGATTAACGTTTTAGTAGTTATCTCTAACGTATTACAGTCCTTTCACAGTTATTTTACCCCTTACAGCGGCAACCCAAAAGCAACCTTATTGCAACGACAATAAAGATCACGGTACTTTTGAGAGTGATACAAAATCAGTTCTCATTCTCATAGTTATAGATAGTGCCATCCACGAAGACGCGCCCCACTCCGCTCCTCTCCGTACTAAAATTACAGCTTACAGTACAGCAATCACGGAGTGGGGCGCGTCTTCGTGTATGGAACTATCTATACACGTAATGTCACTTGACTTCTTTTATGAAAAGGTATTTACATTACATTATAAACTTATGACTCATAAATCAAAAATACTTAAAACTAAACTAAGGCACGTAAAAGATTAAGTCAATTTTCTCTTTCTTATGTATTTCCTTAAATACCTATTTGATTTACATCTCAATTAATTTTATTAACTGTCGAATTCTTCCCAACTATGTTGGAGGTTGAAATCTATTTGAAATTAAGAATGATAACATAATTGGCTCTTGTGATACAGAAACTCCTAGTAGCTACAAGATCCATGGCCCCATGTTTTTCTTGAAGAGAAAATATAAAAATACGCATAAAAGTGAATACATAGGTATCCTACTTATTGTTACAAAATGTTATACCCCGGCATTTTACACAAGTGTATTGTTTTCTAACAGTTTGGCGATCACACCACTTAATAATTTCTGTTTTCAGTGACAGAACCATACACTCGTCAACAGTTGGCGTCACCGTAATATAATCTTCGAATCTATCCAGTAAATAAAGAGAAACCCTCATCATTATATCTTCATCTGGATTTATATCATTTAAACTGCGAACCTCAAGTTTACTTAAACTTTCTATGATTTTAAAACATAGTTCCATAAACATATCGCATTTTTCTTGCGAATAGTTTTCAAGCCCCTTTTCCAAGTTATCTACTGAGGTTTGTTTCACAAGGACTGTATGGGGCCCAACAACAAGCTCTTGTCCAACTCGTAGTGAATTGAAACCGCTAAAATAATTCCTCATGTATTCATCCCCCTCGTCCCAAGTTCTGTTACGAGAATATTTATCTCTCTTCACTTTTTCAAAGTATTCCATTACTTTCTCCTTCAGTTTCAATAATGTTTCTCTGTTAATTCTACCATCGCGTATGTAAGATTTTAGGGCAGCCATGAACACACTGTCCTTTTCATCGTCAGTTATTTTCGACTTTAAATACTGGAATACAAAAAATACCAACCGCCTTTTCCAGTCAGGCACAAAGGAGTTCAAGAAGTCTAATTCTGAGGGTATTAAAACAATTATGAGCTCAGTACAGACTAACAAAAACCCATCATGTAACACTTCACTTAAGTGCGATAGTAAATCTATAATGAAATCTTGATCAGCCGCGCTCAGATGGATAATAAATGCCGAAATTTTGATAATCTCTTCAGGGCGAATTTTACACAATACTAACTCTTTTACTGGTACTTTCGTGGAGCCGGCCACCTGGTCGGATGAATATATTCTTGTAGGAGCATTTTTAGTGGTCACCTTCGCAGGTCCATATCTTGCAAGTAGTTTATTACGGCCCTCCGGTCCCATCCGATACATTTTATTAATATTAGGTCTGTGTTGATTGTTTATTAACACTTTGCCATCGGAAGCCAATGATATCCTTACTTTATTTTTGTTGAATGATTTATTCATGTACTTTAATTTTCCGAAAAATTCATCTTTATTTTCAATAGTTTTGAGAGCTCTTATAACATCAGTGTTGCCATCTATAGTGCCCTTTACTCTTCGGGTTTCAGCTGTCACTTTATCGAATATTTTCCTGAAAGTAGAGGTTTAAATAATAATACATACTGAAGTATTTGTTAATAAAGTATAGTTTGTGTTTAACACTCTGTACACGAGCACTTATCTTTCAACGTTGAAAGAGAAGTGCGATAAGTGCGCGTGTACAGAGTTTCTTTTACGTATCAACTTCATATTTTTTTGTGAATATTTTAATATAAAAAAAACCTTTTTTTTTTGTTTTTTTTTTTTGCATGTTGCACGCTATACTATTGTGGGTTAACGGGAACGCCCTTCGTTTGTTAACATACTGTATATTCTATTTATTTAGTACAGTCGAAAAAGCTATTTGGTATACACTCAAAAATATCACTTATTACTACACTGACAAAATTCTTAATGGCCTACGCAGCACACTCACAACAATGTATAATAGTAGTTGCAATTTATTTTCCCATACACCAAATAGATTGTTCGACTGTAGATATGTTATGGACCAAGTAATAAATAGGGGCATTATCCATAATGCCCGCGCATTATAAATATTGCCGTGTGGTCTTTGGGCAATCTAATAATACACAGGTATTTATTTATGGTAAAGTCATCATAGGTCAGCAGTGTCTATGAATGGAAAGATTTTATTTGATTTTAAATATTGATTCTACGTTTGAAATCAAAATAATAGTTATAAAACCTGGTTTTAATTGTGCTGCCCCATAGGTGACTAGCTTAATAAAAAATGCCCGGTCGATTTGATTATTTCAATAGTTGTTATCATACTGCCCTCTCATATTGGGCATTTTTCAAACTGCCCGGGGATTTTTAATGATAATGCCCTAATAATCACTTGGTACATAACAGATACAATAAATTCAAGCATGATGCCTGACCTACAAACGGTTCTTAAGCCGATAACAGCCGGTCTATTCTGTAAACAGCTCACCGTGAAAACTTAGGCAAAGTGAGTTTGAAGTGACCTGTCAGTAGTGATTCCTAGTATCAGGTGGGATGACAGCTCACTTGAAGCACACTTCACCTAACTTTTCGCGGTGAGATTTTTACAGAATAGACCGGCAGAAACGATAGGGTATACCTTACCTTTTATTGTTACTGGACAATGAATCTCTGATTTCATTTATTTTGTTAGCTTGCGCATCCTTAACGATTTCCTGTGCGGTCTGGTTAGACATAACGCCAATCCCAAGGAACAGGGCAGATGTGGTGAACTGGAACACTTCGACGGTTGTTGGTGTCTCTCCGTACTTAACGAACTGAAAATTTAAGAAAATGATAGCAATTATTTGACTGTTAATTAAGAAGAAATAAAGCTGTTAAAATTTACATGATTGGTACAGTTAAAGAGATTCATCTTTTGAATAATGTAAATCTTTATAAAAATAAATATAAAAATTTATGCCTGTATACCTAGCTCTTTTGCCGACTGTACTAAGTACGTACCTTGTAAATCATGTCGCCCAAGCCGTTGGCAACTCCTATGAATCCAGTTGCAAGATTGGTAAACTTTAAAAAGTCCAATGCGCTCATTAGGATCTGTGAAAATTAGTTTGTTATTAGTATTAAGTCGCATAACTAGCTTCAGCACGCGATTTTGTCCGAATGGAAAGCCCATAAAATATCCTTGGGCACTCTGCAATAGTGTAGCTTTCTCTCAGTAAATTTTTGTATACGGTTCAGTACTTCCAGAGATTACCGCTTACAAACCAATAAAAATTACCACATTATTACATACTAACTGCGCCCCGCGTTTTCATCCGCGTAAGTCTCGATCCCATGGGAATATCGGGATAAAAAGTATCCTATGTCATAAGCCAGGTCATGGGATACCCATGTGCCAAATGTAATCCAAATCTATTAAGCCGTTTGAGCGTGAAAGCGTAACAAACAACCAAACTCACTTTCGCATTATTAGTAAGGATTAGTTTAGATAAGCTTAGATATATCATCGATTAATCAACTTAGATGTTTCGGGTGTGGGACTATCAGTTTTCAAAAGCCATTCAGATTGTACAGACCAAAGAGTGGGTAGTTTCATGAATTTATAGATTATATCCTTACCTTGACATTTCTACCAGACGTAGCAGCCCAAGTTAATAATTTTCCTGCTGTAGTGAAAGACAAACCGACGGTGGATATCATTATATTTATCCAGCTAGAGCGGGCTTCCATGTTCTCCAACCCGATACTCTGAAACAGGAATATTATCTTGCTGATACTCATCAACATAGTCACGCCCGGTTCACAACCGATGTGACTTTCGACGCAACTTGCGTCAAGCGAATGGCGCGCGCGTCCCGTCTGGCGTCGCGCGGTTTCCGTCCGTGACTCGCGCTGATTCGTGGCCTTCTCTAAACAACTTCTTTCATTTGTTTTTCCGCAGTCGCTGTCGCAAGACGCGTGTCGCTTGAGCGTATGGCTCGCAGACAGAGTGTTAAACTTCATTGAATTGTGACGACAAAAAAAAAAAACAATCCTTTGACAAGCAGACGGACGAGCGGATGTACGGACATTTAGACGGCATTGACTTAGTAATAGGGTCGGTCTTACGCACTGACATTTTGTAGTTATAATCCGGTTAAGATTCCTACCGTTTAGCCAAGATAGAGCAGAAATAAACTCTCTCGTGACAGACGGACAAATAGTAATCATATACCGTCAAATGGTAGAAGAGATGCATTTTTTTTAGGTTTCCCGTATGGCTTGGGTTTAGGCTTTTTATTATTATTATTATTTGCCATGATTGCGGCTATAGTTGCACTCAAGCTCTGTAGCTCTCGTTTATAAAGCGAATCTCGCGCAGGATACAAGTTAGTTAACACAATTGGCGCGAGCATATTTTTCCCGGATCTGGCACGGCTTTCGCCTCAGTGTGGTCAGAGCTGAATTATTCTTTGAAATCTTTAACTCCCTATGACAGACAGATGGATGGTGTTAACATACCTACGTAAAAAAATACTCATACCTGTTCATGTTGAGCTCTATCCACTAGTGTTGCGATCGATCGTCCGATGCTGTATATTCCGGAGACTGATGCCACGCCTACGGCTGTCGTGATCATCACCGGCGCCACGACAGGGGTCGCGAACGCCGCTCCCACTACAGCTACCAAAGCTCCCACATTCGCCACTGTAAAAACCAAATTTCTGAGATGACACTAATGAATTTAATAATAATAATACCAGCCTATTAATGCAGGGCCAAGGGCTCTTCTCATACACAGAAAACATGAGCATTAATCTGCTTGCTCGATACGACCTAACGAATTAGGTATAGATAAAGCAACTCGGGTTTGTTCCAGGTGTTGCGGAAAAAGAGTTCCTGGAAGGATTTGGGGGAGGCATTTGCACAGCAGTGGTGGAGTAACAACTGACATTTTGTCTGACAGTGACAGTATCATCCTCTCGGAAAATGGAACCTCCTCTACATGTAAAGTAGGGGTTTTTTCTCTCTCTTCTTTCCCATGGTGTAGTGTTCGTTGGAAATGTGGTTAAAAAATACAGCGGGTGTGTGAAAACCATTTTTCGATTCAGGGATCCGTTTGCAAAATATTAAAGTGCTGGCAGCTAAATGGTTGTAATGAATTTAAGTGAAAAAAAATAACACCTGTTGGATATATAATGAATTTAAAAGGAAAACTATCACAGCTAATGTAGACTTTACAAGATAACTAGTAATAGTCGAAGAACTTACATTTGCAGTTGGAATATATGGGAGAACATGTTTTTCAACTAGGTACAATGTTAAGTTTGTTTTTGAGATAAATAAATCCCAACTACGAAACCATTCACTGTGCGTGTTTCGACACGCACTTGGCCGGATTTTTATCATTTGTAAGTTGTCACAGGCGCCATCATATAATGCCACTGGTATAGCTGTCATGGTCTTTGGCAACACAATTTTAAATGTGTGTACGTGTCAATTATTGTTAATGGGCCCAGAATAAAAATGAGCATTGATTACGTAGTAGAATCCCTACTTTTGCCTGAATGCGTAACTCTTTTACCGATTGTATATGCGTTCCCAAGGACTCATACCATACCTGTGCTTACGTTGTCAGCTACGTTAATCACCTGCGCAGCAGGACCTAGCTCTGGTGAAGCCTTTACGGTCAAATTCACTAGCGGCATTTCTCCATTCTGTCGACGAACAATAATTATCAAATTAAGTATATCATTTACCCAGCGGCCACGAGCTACATGCTCAAGCGACATGCGTCTTGCGACAGTAACTGCGGTCAAAACAAATGAAATAAGTTGTTTAGGACATGCCGCATGAGTCACCGAGACGCTGGTTGCGATGTGATGAGGATGCGCGCACGTGTCGATTGACGCAATTCACATTCAAATATTTGCATCTTTGGCAAAATAACTTTAAGAAACGCCGAAGCTCTTTTTATTCCCGAATTTAAATGATCTTCCTCATGGTATTTTCAAGTACTTTTTTTTGCCTGTATACTTCCCCTGTTATTGGGATTCCAGTTATGTCGGAGATCTCTATCCTGACCTGTCCTATAACTGACTTACTTACCTTAACAATCGTTCCTGTATATTCTCCATTTTGGGGAACCACCATCACACATTTCGGCAGTTTGTTTTCATTCAGATAGTCAAGCCAGGACTCATATACTCTCGCATCGTGGTCTATGAATACTTTGCATCCCTTCACTGCAATTTTAATGGGATAAAATGTAAACATGGTTTATTGGAATTAATCATCATCAAAATTTATTGGGTACACACTAAAAAAGACCTATGCGGTACCTAACACAAATACGACACGAAAAGCGATTTCGTTTTTAAGGTGTGTGATTTCACGACTGCCGCGCGCGAACGCTTCTGTCTACCTACCGCGCACAAAGTAACATTTCTAGCAAAAAAAATCAATAATTGTGTTAGGACGAATTATAAGCAGAGCTACGACACATGCAACCGCTTTCTTTTTAGTTCTGATGCCAACTGAAGTGCGCGGCGGCTCTCGGATATGCCGCGCCAACAGTTCGTCGGTTTAGTCCTAACTAGAGTGCGGTAGATATGTGTCCTGCAAACACCGGGTGTCAAAGTCAAATAATTTATTTCAAATAAGCACAATAAAGACATTTTTGAACGTCAAAAACATAGAAATAGAACTGATTCTAGTTGCCACTTCCAAAAGATCGTTTTCGTGGTGTTGCAGCCGCACTCTTGTCGCTCAATGTTTGGACACACCATTTATAGATATCAAGTAGGGTAGAGCGGAGAGCCTCTTTCTGTGTTGGATACTTGATACTACTTTCTGTATTGTTGGATTATTTAATTATATCTACCTATTTGGGAAGAACCTTGAGATTCTTTAGTTTTCATGACTCTGTCATGTCATGTCGACTGTTTTTTTTTTGTATAAGCAATATATATATTTTTTTTTATGCAAGTAAACTCACCTTTGGGATTCAGTGATATACATTTTCTTATACTGAACACATGAAATACTAAAATATGGACAGATGCTCCTTTTTTCGTGTGAAGATCGAGCCAATAATCGGCTGGAGTTATTTCGAAAAACCCTATCTCTCGGCTTGGAATGACACAGACAACTCGAAGGACGGAAATGATTAAATTTTCACCGTTGTGTGAATATTTCGCTGAAAAAAGCAGTCAAGGTTAGTTCATAAGAAACTTATATTGTAACGTTCGATTTACCTCTGCAGGTATTAAATTCAAGTAGGTAAGCAGAAATACTATGTAAAATCAAAGAAAATTGACTTGTCATCCGACAACAAAAAGGAACAGCATTGCTGTTCTGTAACCATCTCACCGTGAAAACTTAGGTGAAGTGAGCGTGAAATGATTTCATTTCACGCTCACAGAATAAACAATTTATTTCATTTCATTTCACGCTCACTTCACCTAAGTTTTCACGGTGTGGAGTGAGCTGTCATTGTCATCGATACCTACTGATGCTAAGGCAGTGACAGTTCACTCCAAGCTCACTTCACCTTAGTTTTCACGGTGAGATTTTTTACAGAATAGCACAACAGGTCTTCTAGTTGAGACGTATAAATATTTTGTTATAATGTGGGTATGTGAGCACGCTTAACTTTTTACAGTGCAGCCCGATTTTGGCGATTCTTTTTTATTGGATAAGAGTATACTTCGAAGTTGCTCCGACTTAAGTTACTAACATTCATTTAGGAGCTAACTCAAAGGTTTTTCTTAATTTTTCACTTTTCTGGTTTTTCTACCGTCGCCGGGGCGTTTGTAATTTTTTGTTAGTTTTTTTTTTTATAATAGTTATTTGTTGTATCAATATATTGCAGTTCAAATACTTGTATAAGGTTCGCCGCCCCGTGTGCTTAGGCAAGGCACCTCTTTATTGAACTAGCCGAATCGCAGTTATGAATAGGTACCTTGTTCTAGAATCTTGTCAAACACTTTCATACACGTATCTTCGTCGCGAGCTTCGTACCCTTGCAGCTTCAGTTCTGTATTGTTGCTTTTCACGCAGTCCATCAAATTCCCCTCGTTGCTAGGCGGTCCACAAAGGGCCACAGCTACCTTTTGTAGAAGAAATCTTCTGTCTTTTTTCTCGTACCTGCAAAATACAGGAGAACAATTGAATTACACGTCATTATTCGATAGAACAAGTGTAAATAAAAAAAAATAAAGAAGAAAGAAAGAAAAAATGGTTTATCGGTTGACAGCAAAATGCTTGACCAGTTTTAAAATTAAAAATGAACTACATAACACTTAAAACAAAGTTCAAAATAGCCCGTGATCGCTATTAAAATTTATACTGCAAATAACAAACTCGAGCATTATGATATTGTCTACTCTCTCTCTCTGACCCTATGAATGCGTTTCGAGTTTTGTAATAGTTGGAAAGCCGATCCGAAGCGTGCGTTCTCTGCTCTCCTAAGGTAGAAATTGCCTACCCATGAAAACAGAACGGCCAAGAAACACTGTCGATGATAGCAAAAATAATTTTAAATAATAAAAATTGCTGTCTGCACTTCTTTAGTTTAAATCCTCCACCTCCGTCAATTTATAATTATATGGGAACTATACCGCATTTGAAAAAGATTAGACATTTAAATAAACCTTTTTTACAGTCCGTTCAACCGATTTTGACTTCTATTGCGTTAGTAGCATGACTAATGGCAGCTGCAGTAGACAGTTGGTAGTGTAAACTTTTTTTATTTTAATGTCATCCTTATGCCTACGGTATAGAAGTCAAAATCGGTTGAACGGACTGTATAAAGATTTGTTTGAATGTCTAATCTTATTTCAAATGGAGTATAGGTAGGGACGTCGTCTCAGTTCCAAACCTGTATTCTAGGACCTAAATGATTCACCTCCCGCTTTCGCGATGCATAGGTACCTACTACTTACACTATGATCCAGCGTTTCATACGAATGTAAACCTTTTATTCTTATGCATACAATTTTCGCGATTGTAAACCTAGGAGTTATAAAAATAAAGTTCACATTTGCATGATACACTTGCTTTATTTACGAAAGTAAAGTCAATGTGGATCTTGCCCTTGTAGAGTGTGGAGTGACAGTTTTTCTGCGTGCGTCTGTCGCTCACTTACAGATTACAGATGATTAAATAGGTAGTTAGTAAGTAGGTACACATTGGTGCCGATTCCCTTGTTCACAAACTAAACTAAATTTAAGTTCAGTGCATCTTTTTCTTTCTATTTCAATATGAAAAGGACAGCCGATAAATTTTAGTTTACTCCTGTCAAATTAATCACCACCTGACTTAAATTGACGTAATTTTAGTAGGCAAGTTTTTAATCGCGTCTAAACTTGTTTGAAGGAGTGACAGTTTGACAGGACTAAACTAAAATTTATCTTCTGTCCTTTTCTTAATGAAATAGAAAGAAAAAGATGCACTGAACTTAAATTTAGTTTAGTTTGTGAACAACAGAATCGGCACCAATATAAATCTGTTTGCAAGTTATTTGTGAATTACTTAATATGATAACTGTAGTAGTACCTAATTTGCTTACTACGAACCGAAGTAGTGGAATTACCTAGTGACGAAACAGATAACTGTTTTACCGAGTGCCGGATATCCGGCCATTCTTTAAGTAGCTACCTAAGCCGAATAGGTACCTATTCGGTCATTCTTCTGGCAAATCAAAGAACATTATCAAAAACTAAAATTGTGAGGTAAGTAGCTAATAAATAAGGGTAGGTGTGGAAGTACTTACAATTCCCAATCAGCATCGCCAATTGTTTCATAATACTCCTGTTGTATCTCGACGGCTGTCATGTCAAGACGTTTGTTTGGGTCTTCCATCTTGATTACGACTAAAAAACAATCAATAGTCAAATAATATTGAAAAAAAAAGAAAATACGTGTATATTAGGCACAGACCAAGGACCACATTTGGAAAAAAAAAATTGCCACTAATTTAAAATACAGAATCATGTGTGCTGCACAGCCGTGCCAATTAGGTTCATTCAAAGAGTACTATAGTACTACTATAGTATTTTTCAGCAATAATGCCAGACAGATGCTGTCTGACCGCTGACGCTGGTTTTAAAACGAACCTTTAAACGAAACATAGGTACAATACGTAAAATAATACTTACCTATCTTATCGAATTAGGTCTAAGATATAATTATGTGCAAGATACTTAGTTGTAAAAGGTAAAAATAAATAACTAAATCCTCCTATTTCCATGCAACTTGCAAATTATAAAAGAGCAACAATAATTATTATTATTAATTATAAATTATAATAAATAAT
The DNA here is from genome assembly GCA_948473465.1 of Lithophane ornitopus. Taxonomy (NCBI): domain Eukaryota; kingdom Metazoa; phylum Arthropoda; class Insecta; order Lepidoptera; family Noctuidae; genus Lithophane; species Lithophane ornitopus. The sequence goes on along the minus strand of OX419622.1, from coordinate 8,631,970 downwards.
CCCTAATAACTATTACAATGCAAAACATTATAACAAAAACATAATATTTCTTATGACTTTGAATTCCTAAACATTCAGCAGCTAAATTAGCTCTAACGTAAGTATAATAATAAACAAGTTAAAACTGACACGGCGCAGGCGCAGTCGTATACGATTCACAAAGTGAAACTGAAAATTATTAGCATAAATTCATTTTCATTGAATGAGAGATCAGCCAGGCAAATGGGCTATCTATCTCAGGACAGATCTGAGCGTGTACCTAAGATTTATAAATAAAGTAGTAGCAGAAACAAAAAACTAACGAATACATTAAGTAATTGAACGAAAAAGATACCTACTACTTAATAATTCACAACACGTTTTCATTCAATGGGCTATATTCGCACATGATTCGCACCAACCAATCACAATGCGTAGAGGACATAACAATCTACTGCGGTTTTAACACAGTTTATTATGACACAGTTTTAAAACAATTAGGTACATATAAAATGTTATTATTTAAAGAATACATACCTTGTAATCAATAAACACTCCAGTAATAAATCTAAGAATAAACACCCCAGTAGTAACACACAACCCGTCATTCAGACGCGGCACTGCAGAATGCAATGCAATTAACCAAGCTTCGTCGGTCTTGAAGGCCTCTTGCAATGGCACACTGAGAATATATGTAAAAAGAAAATCACCAACCATAGACAAATTTTGCGATTGCAGTGTTGCCAGGTTTCACAAAAAACTTTGTTGGTTCAGATACCAAAAATAATGAGAATAAGTCTATGGTGTGTACATAGTGAGTGAATCGGGGATTCCCAAAACAAGTCAAACTGAAGCCAGCGGGCGAGCGGGATGCAGGACGCGATTACGCGCGTCAATTGTTTTAATTACTAGCAAGTCACGCGACTCTTCGCGCCAGTTCCAACATTCAAGTGTTGATACAATCGGCGCGAGCGAATTTCTCCCCGTATCCTGCTCACTCGTTTCAATTTGGCCAGGGCTTTCTGGTTAGGTTATAGAAAGACATAGCCAGCCCTTGCCGTTACTGAAAATCATATTTTTTTTAGGGTTCCGTACCCAAAGGGTAAAACGGCTAACCCTATTACTAAAGCTCCGCTGTCTGTCCGTCTGTCACCAGGCTGTATCTCATGAACCGGGATAGTTAGACAGTTGAAATTTTCACAGATGATGTATTCCTGTTGCCGCTATAAGAACAAAATACTAAAAAAACAGAATAAAATAAATATTTAAGGGGGCTCCCATACAACAAACGTGTTTTTTTGCTGTTTTTATAGGAATGGAACCCTTCATGCGCGAGTCCGACTCGCACTTGGCCGGTTTTTTTTATATCTTAATTTGTTTCTAATAATTGATTGTATTCTAATGGCTCCGATTTCATTCATATTAATTTATTGTCTTACGCTTCAGCAAATAAAACCATACTTACTTAACCCAGTCGCAGTCCCCTAAGTTTTCATAATACTCTTGCTGTATCTGAACTGGAGATACCTTCACCATGGCCTCAACAGCTTTTTCAACATTTGGATCATCCTCATTTTGTAACGTAACTGATTCCGGAAATGTTTCAAAATTTTCCACTTGTTGTATTAAACCGGATCCCATACAACAAACGTGATTTTTTTGCTCGATATTGATAACGGCAACAGGTAGGCGCTTGAAATATTCACAGAATATTTAGTTATATATTCACTTTAAAAATAAATAATTTAATTACAATAAAACAAATATTTAAAGGGGGCTCCTGTACAACAGACATGATTTTATTTGCCGTTTTATACACAATGTTACGGAACCCTTCGTGCGCGAGTCCGACTCGCACTTGTAACTTATTGATTTTTATAGGGGACGAGTTCGCAGTCTTTTGAATATTTTTATTTTTGAACATTTACATCTCGGAACACTAGAACCGAGGTTTCTGTGTCCTTTTTTCTTTCTGTGTACGATAAAGAATAAGTTCATTTTAATCTTTAGTTTATCTATCAGAAGCATAAATATAAGTCATATTTTTTAGCAGGTTGGTAGATACGTAATTGAAAATAAAATATTATTATCTGTGTTCAATGATGACATCATGCCGATGATAGAGAAATCACTCGAATCGAGGTCAAAACAATTACACGGATGAGAGATAAGATAGTTTATTATTTTATAAAACAATATTTAATATTTATACATAGTTCAATATGTAGCTTAATCTAATAACTGGTTAAAATCTACTCTTCGCGTGTAAATATATATATTATAATCATTTTCAGTTATGAGATTGTACACTATCTAAAAGGCACTACATTTCGTGCAATATTAATTATTACAATAATCTAAGAATTAACAATTAGTGGTGTGTTATCACAGTGCATAATCTATCACAATGTTAATACAAATATCTTCTCTAATATAAATTGGAACTGCAATTTGATCAAAACTGTTTTACAAAATAAGCCTTATTCTCTTAGCTTTTTACAAAATGTTTCGACATTTTTTGATATGTATTTTTTTAATTTTAATTACGTACTTACTTCTGCGGATGATGTGGAGGAGTGAAGAAAATGTCGTGAGGAAAGTTTTCAGTATAAATGTTGATGGCTATAAGAGTAGGGGAAGACCTAAGAAACGATAGATGGACTGTGTGAAAGATGATATGGCTAGAAAGGGGGTGACTATCGACATGACGACTAATACAGAAGTATGGAAGAAAAAGACATGTTGCACCGACCACAAATAAATTCCGAAAAGGGCAGGAGTTTGATGACTTACTTCAGAGTCTCTCACTTCATAGTCGTGAAACTGGTATTGCTTATATTAGATACCAGTACCTTGGCGACCTAGCTCAGCTCGGGTGAAAATAGAGAAAACGAATTCTGCCAGGAATGAGACCTAGCTAGATCGAATTTTCGCTCTGTAAACCCCTATAATGCAACTTTCATCGAAATCGTTAGAGCCATTTTCGAGAACATGATTACAAATATTTCTCATTTAATGGTATAGGATTTATAGCAACAGTCACCATAGTGTATTAAAGGACTAATGTTATTTGTACTTACAATATTAATTTTTCGAAATATAGTTATATTCAGTCTAATGCAATAATTTTCCTCGTGATAATGCCCTTTAGTAAATGTTTACAATAAAATTATGAGTCAACTGGATGCTATCGAAGTATAGAAAAATAGCAAGTATACCTACATCACAGCGGTTTACCAAAGCATCTTGTGTTCATAATAACTATTTACCTAGTTAGTCATTACTTCTATATAATATATTTATTAATATTCTTTGATAAATATAATTATGTCTCAAAATATGAAATTCCTAAGCATACCTAATGCCTCTACAAATTTCACACACAATTGACTTCTTGTTTGGGAACTCTAAGCTCCTACGATCCATTTCGCTGTCGACCCAGCCCAGCAAACGATCTTTCAAATATAAGATCGTTTCCTGACGAACAACACCTTCTTGGAAGAATTCTTTTAACACTATCATGATGCCGTTGTCGTTCGCTCTGCTGACGTCGCCGAGAGGTCTTTCGTGTTTCATGTAATTGAACACAAACTTCACTATTTGGACGATTAGATCTTCTTCAGGGCTCAGCAGCCTAAGTCTGGCGATGTCTTCAGGGACCAGTTTAGACAACACGTTGAAAGATATTGTCATTAAATTGGCATAGACATCTTGACTTAAATTTTCTAGCATGAGAGCCACATTTTCGGCCCCGGATGCGCTGACTCGAACGAGTAGGGAGCCGATTCTCAGTATTTCTCCCGGATGAATACCGACTAATGTATTATTTTCTTCTTCGCCTTCGATATAGCCGGCGACTGCATTCGTAGTGGGTACTATCCGGGTTGGCACGTTGTTGCTATTAACTGTAGCAGGGCCAAGATCACTGAACAGTTGTGCCCTGCCTTCCTTTCCGAGGTTATATAGCTCTGCAGGGTTGAACTTATGTTGAGCGTTCAAGTTGACTTGTCCATCAGAAGTCATGGATATTCTAAGCTTGTGTTGGTTGACGTCTTTGTTAATTCGGAGTACGTCGGCGAAGTATTGGTCTTTATCGAAGATGTTCTGTATGCCTCTAATGACTTCAGTGTTGCCCTGTACTGCGCCTTGTACCCTCCTTGATTCAGCGCTGATTTTGTCGAACATTTTTCTGGAAAAAAAAAAATTGAATGTTATTTTTAATTCATCGTTGTACCGATACTTATCAATAATTTTACTACCATATAAAGCCAGAAAAAATTAAAAAAATTGTTACTGACCTGTGTCTATTACTCCTAAGAGTGGAGCGATATTCGTTGATAGCTTTAGCCTGAGCATCTTCAATAATACTCTGTGCGGTCCGGTTGGACACCACGGCATGACAGAAGAACAGAGTCGCCGACGCGAATTGGAACAGTTCTAACTTCGTCGGTTTCTCTCCGTGCTTGCGATACTAAACACAAAGTTATAATGTTAAAAAGAGGATCTGACTAACACGAAAAGTACTGGAACTGACAGATGTTTTCACGTTCACTGAGAGCCATGTCGGACTTTATACGGTAACTTTTTTGAAGTGAAAACTTCTTTAGCCGCGTTGAGCACATTTTGGGTGAACAAAAATCATGAAACTCGCGTCATCGTCACGCTTGAAGAAATGAATGAATGTTATGTGAAAACTTCTTTCGGCGCGTTGAGCACTTTTTGGGTGAACAAAAATCATGGAACTCGCGCCGTCGTCACGCTTGAAGAAATGAATGAATGTTACTTAGTTTTCACTTCTATCGGCGGTCCCCAAAGACTGCCCCGCATATTTTTTTAATGCCATTTTTCATTTTAATCCTTTAAATATTAGTCAATATCTTTTACATAGGGTGTAAACTGTTCGGCGCACAAACAGTTACCATGAATTTAATACATGATTTTAGACCCAAAGATTTTCGTCGGTTATTAAAACTGATGGGGGGTCTAAAACAAAGGGGATAATGGACGCATGATTCAGTTTACGATTCACTGTGATAGATATTATGGCGATATGTACCTTCAGTATAATGTGAAGCAAACTGTTGACGACGCCCGCACCACCGGTGACCATGTTCGCGTGACGTAACACCTCCACCGACACTGCCAGTGCCTGTCCTGTCTACAGAAACAAAATTGTTTAGAAGGATTCAATGGACTGACTAAATTCTACTTGGTAAAAACACTTCAGGAGAAATAAGCTCCTATTTGCCAAAAAGATAGAGTATGACAGTCGTATGGCACTCTTTGCACGTAGCGTAGATGCTCCTCAACCGTATATGCTGCGCCAATGCTACGATGGATTCTCTTATAATCATATTACGCGACGTTAGCGCAGCGTTTACTCGACGTCAACGCAGGTCATTGAACGCCAGATGATCGTATTTACTTAACACTTTTACTGCCAAGTGCATAGAAGGCATGCAAATTAGCATACCACCATGAAATGTGTCTCATATATCTATAACAATCGGTCAGTTGAGTCCATCGGCGCGCCGCCTATAGCTAAATATATAAACGACCCGCAAGGCGAGTTGTGGGCACGCGAACGAATTATCGTTGGACTCGTGAGTCTGGTTCTGGGCACTAAAAGTGTTTTTCAAGTTTTTCATTTGACATTTGAAATTGAGGTTACTTCATAACTTCAAAGTGTTGTGAATTTATGAAGTTGAAAACTTTCTAAGTATATAAAGATAAATGTGTTAGTGATTTTTCGTGCTGCGACTGCGTACGAATTTAACTTGAACAGGGTTTGTTTACACTTACGACAGATACTTTTGGAACAGACTATACATACTTTGGTCATGTTGGTCCCGGCGGCGGCGGAGCGCGACAGCAGCGAGCTGGCGGCGCCGGCGGCCAGGCCCACGCTCGACGCCGCGATGTTCAGCCAGCTGCCGCGGGCTTCGGCATCCGTCGGACTAATAGACTATAAAAAGGTTAAGGAAGAATGTTTTTAAAGAGTAAAACTTCGCAAGAGAATCAAGTCTCTGAGAGAAATGTCTATCTGCAGACAGCACACAGTATTGTATTACACACTCAAAAGAGATTTAATTAAAATGTATGCTTACTTGTTCATGCACGCTTCTATCGTGCAAATGAAGCGAGGATCGCACGAGGCCGTACACGCCGGTGGCCACGGTCGCGGCGGCGGCGCCGGCCAGCACGACGGGCGCCACGGGCGTGAAGGCCGCCACGCCGATCACGCCGATGGCGCCAATAGACGCGATCGTAGTCGCGGAGTCCACTGAACTGAGCACTCGCGCCTTTATGCCCAACGTCGGCGATGGTGCTACCGTCAGTTTTACAGCGAAAGATTCTTCACCCTGTAATAATTATACCAAACTAATACTTAAATATTCTCTTTTTCTTGATTTTAAGCCTCCTTGTTACATTTTTATGAGCTAAGTACATAAATATGTTTTATGTGGCAAGAGGCCATTTCCTGCCACAGGAACAAAATTTGTTACATTTTCTTATTGGTATAATGTCTCTTTCAAGATTAGCTCCCTGCTAGCGGAAGAAAAAAATTACTTTCAATTCCAGGCTAAGTTACAAGCAAATCGAAAAAACTAGAAATGCAGTTGAGCACTTTTCTCTACTGCCATCACAAAAATTCTTAGTTACCTCAAGAAGAGTTCCAGTGTATTCTCCGTTTTCAGGCGCAATGATGACACATTTTGGCAGAGTATTGTCTATCAAATATGAATCCCAGTTTTGATAAACGCGTGCATTTTCATCAACGTAAACACGGCAGGATTTCACTATAAACAATTTACAAATATTACATAAATACTTGCAAACAATAGCTTGGTTAAAATAATGATTATTAACATATTTTTTTTTTAATAATTTTTTGTCTCTAAGAAAAAAATAAAATAATAATTTTATGTCGCTCATACTTACTGCCAACTGTAGTAGGTATACATCTTCTAACTCTGAATACAGCAGTACACCACATGTCACTGTCCGTTCTCTCGTGAAGGTCTAACCAGTAGTTTGATGGCTGCATTTGGTAGAATTTCAGCGGTTTCGGTTTAGCACAGACAATAAGAAGTACTGACATCACTATGTCGTCATCATTGTGAGAAAATTTACCTAGAATAAATATGTGAAGTTATTATTAACTGCTGAAAATGCAGTTTTCATACTTCAACCTTCACCACGCGGCAGACCCAGGAGGAGATGGCAGGAGGAATACCACTCTTTTCTTAAAAATCGGCCATATATTGCAGTAGATAGGGATAAGTGAAAGACGGGCAATGGGACACAAACCGCTGATAATATATACAGCCTTATTTATAAAACTCTCGCTAATCATTTCACTAAGCCACTGTTGAGCTTAGTCATGATTGAGCTTTTTATCAATGATTAACTTTTCTTCATTTATAAATGTTAAAGAATTAAAGGTTGACCCCTTAGCAGAGCCAGTGATTAGTTGCCAAAGGAAATAATAATAATAATATTTATTTCAATCACTCTGTATTGTCAGCATGGCCCACTTAATATGAGTGTAAGAAATAAAAAAAAGAAGCTCACTACTTTAAATTCTATCAATACCAATCAAAGGGTATATTTAAAAAACATAACCCTTCAGCCCCCTGGCAGTCGGATAACAAACAAAAACGATATTAAAATGCTACATACTTTGTTCACACAATTTTTCATAAACTCTCATGACCTGTTCCTTCTGTCTGGTTGTGTAACCTTCAAGGTGTGCGTTCTGATCACCAACAACTTCTGATAACTCCCCTTCAAAGCTTGGACCACCATAGAGTGCAAATGCTACATTTTGAAGCAAATAGTTCCTATTGCTTTTTTCATACCTGAAAATAATTCATCAATAGAATTTATTTTTAATTTTTTATACATTTAACTAATTCAGAAAATTATAAAAAAAATATCGACAGTCTTTTGTTTAAATTATCATTTATGAAAAGTATGGCTGAAAAAAATGTGGTTAATTTGGTTTTATACTCATAATATGGAAACAAAGTATTATAAAAATTGCTACTATAATGTTAAGTACCTAGGACATCTGATAAACAACATTCAAGTATTGAGCTAAGTACGGATAGTTTTGAACAAAGTGTTCTAATAGCAATTTTATAATTCATAAGCAAAACCGAATGGACGAAAAAAAAAAGAAAATGAATGAAAATTAGAGTAGATCTTTTAATTAGAAACACTTCTATTTATTATATTAGTTGTTTATTTATACATATTGGTAGTCTAGCCCTGTGACATCATAATTTTCTCATACTAATTATATTATTAGAATGCACCTATACGATTTTGAAAAAAAATTGTTTTTGTATTTACAGTGATTAAATTCATAAAAAAAAAAAAAGTATTTAATCACTGTACTTTACTAATTTAATTTTAGGGTTCTGTACCCAAAGGGTAAAACGGGGCCCTAATACTAAGGCTCCGCTGTCTGTCAATCCGTCTCACCGAGCTGTATCTCATGAACCGAGATAGTTAGGAAATTGTCACAGATGATGTATTTCTGTTGCCACTATAACAACAAATACTAAAAAACAGAATAAAATAAATATTTAAGGGGGCTCCCATACAACAAACGTGTTTTGTTTGCTGTTTTTATAGGGATGGAACCCTTCATGCGCGAGTCTGACTCGCACTTGGCCGGTTTTTTTTTTATATCTTAATTTGTTTCTAATAATTGATTGCATTCTTTAATGGCTGCAATTTCATTCATATTAATTTATTGTCTTACGCTTCAGCAAATTAAACCATACTTACTTAACCCAGTCGCAGTCCCCTAAGTTTTCATAATACTCTTGCTGTATCTGAACTGGAGATACCTTCACCATGGCCTCAACAGCTTTTTCAACATTTGGATCATCCACATTTTGTAAAGTAACTGATTCCGGAAGTGTTTCAAAATTTTCCACTTGTTGTATTAAACCGGAGTGTTCTGAAGCCATTTTAGTCTGAAATACATACAAAAATTGCATCATAATTTCAAATTAAAATTGATCTTTACTCATGCGGGCAAGTAGTTATGTAAATTAGTGATAAGAAAAAAATTAAACATCAGATTGTAACAATGTGTTTTCTGTCCTAGTCCACACGCTTAATACTTCCCTCATAAAAATAATCATGGGAACAGTGACTAATTCCTCATCTTCAAACAATAATATGATCATGTTTGTATTTCTACAAACAATGATTGTCTTTGTTTACCTAATAAAACATATTGTAGGCGAGCTTGATCTAAAATTTAAGCTTCTAATATGACTGATTTAGTTGATTAAATTATTTTTATTAATTAATAGATAAGTACAGCACATAATTAACACTGCACATAATTATACGATCTGTTACGATTTTTGTACTACGACATCCAAGATTTCTTACCGTTAAGTATAAAACACGGTTCACTGGTCACTTGCACCGGTTTGTTTTGTTTTATCACCAAGAAGACCATTCACAATTTCATTTTACGATAAATTTCGAGTTTTGAACAATGTTCTTGTAAGTACGTCGTTTTGGTTTTAGGTTTTCCTCTGATCCTCTGGGTCTTGACTTTTTGTTTGTTTTGACATTTCACTGATAAATTTTCCGCCGTGACGTGTTACGTCAAAGTCAAAGACTTGAAAGACACATGTCATGAGTAGCCTGTGATAGGTACCTACGTCTTTCAACATGTTTTGTCGTAAATATTTCGCCAGTGCAAACGCACGATAAAATAATAGTATGTGAATTCTGTGTATGCATCATTACAAAGCACATACCTACACGAGGCAAGTTTCATTTTATTAGTACGTACCTATGCAATAGCATGGGAAATAGCGTAAAATTTATATTTTATATCACTATTTCGAGATAATATAAAGTCATGTGCATACATACTTTTACACTCTATATAAATGTAGATACTACTATTTTGCATTTTATAATATTATTATACTAGTGCACAAACCAAGTGTACAGGTATCATTTAGGTTAAAATAATGGTGTCAATCAATCTGCCTAGCCTTTTCCCAACTATGTTGGTGTTGGCTTCCAGTCTAACCGGATGCAGCTGAATACTAGTATTTTACATGGAGCGACTGCCTATCTGACCTCCACAACCCAGTAACTGGGTAATACGATAGCTTGGTTAGACTGGTTGTCAGACTTTCGGGCTTCTGACGACTCGTAACGACTGTCAAAGATCTACAAATGACAGTCGGGACCAACGGCTTAACGATGAGACTGAGGGTGATGACCAGGAATGCGCGTTCGCTGCATGCTGGTGGTCAGGATACCAGTTGGCGCCTCGGGTGTTGGCTTGCCTGTGTGACTCGCCTCACTGAAAGCTTGCGGGAGTGATGATGATCACGCTGGAGTAGTTGCACGAAGGCTGTGTTGACGTTGATATTCGGGGTCAATTTAGGGGTATGAGGAACGGTGTAAAAAAAGGTGTAAATTTCACTCATACTCCATAGAAAAGGGAGGATCCTCCGACCAGAAGGGTGTTGTGTCTGGCTGGCAACTGCCCAACGATTGATGTTGGGTTCTTGTATATATGTCCACTGCACGGTAAACTTTAATTGCGCGATGCAGGATTTATGTGACGTCAGGGTGACGTCAGGTCTTTGATGCGTAGTAGTTCGCATGTGGCGATGTAGATACCGCCACAAGCTGTGCGTTTGCACTGGCGAAACATTTACCTACGACAAAACATGTTGAAGTCTCTATTTCCTGTCATAAATTGTATGGAACATTGATAGGAGACTAGACATTTCAGTCAGTCGCCAGTCTGGTGCAAAATGCACGGCTATACGAGTAAATTCCCACCATAGACAACCAACCTGTGCAGAGTCTGGTTAACGAAAGTTAAGGGGGGTGCGCTAGGGTAGGTAGCCCGCAAAATTCAAATTTTCTTACGTTTTTTGCTTTTTGCAGGTCAGTATCAGGTTGAATGTTGATCAAAATATTATTGGCGGCCGTAACATATATTGATTTACAGAATTATAAATATTAGAATCAGCAATACAACTCTCTAAGTTCATGTAAGTGCATTGAATGACGATTTCATGAAATTTTCATTGATCACTGATGGATCGACCCGAGCGTCTGTTATTACTTAGCCACGAGCTCGTTGAAATAAAATTTCAAGTATCAACATGAATTACACAACATATGTACCGTGTTTACACAATACGAATAGCGTCCGAGTAGTCATCCGAGTAAACTCGGTCCGAGAGTAGGTACTTACTCGTATAGTGAAAACCCGGCTTTACTGAACGACGAGACGAACAAATGGCAGGAGCATTCAATCTGAATATCATCGTCATCAAAATACAATTTACGCTTTTCGATTGATTTTCAATAATTTGTTTTTGGTTAGTTATTTATTAGGCTTTAAAGCCTAAAACGGGTGATAGACGTGCGAGCAAGTCCGCGTACTTATGGCTCGGCGAGCTTACTCGCTCGCGAACTTAAAACCCGCGTACTTTAAGCACAGAATAAATAAGAGCAGAATGAAAGCTTCCTAACAGAGCTCAAAATTCTTACCTACTTTCATAGGGCTGACACTCGGTTATTGAAAATAAAATAAAACCGGGCAAGTGGGACTCGAGATTCGGCAATGAGCACAGATGGACGGACGGAAGGACGGCCGGACGGACAGACGAACAGACGGACGGACTAAAGGAAGAACAGGCACTGATAAGTTTTCCGTTTTCCAATTTTGGTACGGAACATAAAAAAAATAGTGTAGCTTTGAAAGGCGAAATGGTTAACATTATACCTAGGCTGATTAAGGTTATGCTAATAAAAAACGATAATAAAATGTAGGTACTTATGTAATTATTTTACTGTGAAATAGCTAAACCTACATAGGTACATAGATACCTACTTTTTTTGAAGTTGGTTAGGTTAGGTTAGGTTAGCCTAACCTACCTACCTACTTAGCTACTTACTTACTTATCAAAATTATTGTGACTTACGGACGGACGGACAGACGGACACATGGCGAAACTATAAGCTTTCCTTGCTTGTTTTACTATTTCATGAACGTCTGTACTTAAAAAAATAAGAATAATAAATAATAATTCTTATGGGAAAACCTTATCACCTTCCTAGTTATTTTGGATACCTAACTCGTAACTAAATAATTCTGTAGTATTCATTAAAAATGTGTAAGGTATATGTGTAGTATAGGTAGATATAGATAATTCCCTGACAGGATCCTTTGGATATAAAAAAAAGAAACTTCTTTGGTTTTCCTTATTATTAAAACACACACTACCTGCACCAATTTGGCATTTTTTAAATAAAGCACAAAACTTCCGCATCGTAAGTATCGCTACCGCTGGCACACGGCATACCGCACAACCCTGCGCTTTGCCTGCTCACTGAGCTGGCTCAAATCGGTTTGCCCCGCCGGTCCACACCCCGCGCGCCTTGTCCTTGACAGGCCACGCACACATCGCTGTGCATGTAGTAGTGTTCCCGCGCGAGACGTTAGTATGAAGCTTACAGTCTGTTCCTTATTTAGTCTTGTGCTCTATTACAAAATCGAATTGCAGAGATTTAGGTAAATTTGACGGCGCAGATACGCTCGTGTGCGTCTGAAGTACGCTACGCACACATGCAAACCGCTATAATGCGTCAGACGCGACGAACAAACAAACTTGATCCTTTCCACTTTACTTTTGAAATGAATTAAATTATTGTTATTTTTTATCGTGAAATATTATTTGTATGAGTTACGATAAGGTCATAAAAATTTAGGCCGCAATTGGTAAAAGAATTAGGTACGGGCAGTTGCAATTTTCTTTACATAAAGGTAAAAAAAATATGCAGCAGGTAAGTAGACAATGGTGCCGATTCTCTTGTACATCGAACTAAACTAACTAAACTATCACTAAAATTCCTTACTTTTGGTTATGGGAATCTTGGAGCTATTCTGCCAAATAAATTCTTATTTTGACACAACTAAAATCGAATTTGACAACCGCGCGCCCCCACTTGGTACTTGTTTTACCTATGTTGGTACTTGTTTTACCTAGGTTTGTGTTTTTTTTTAGAGCCCTGTTTTAGAGCCAGAGGCGCGCATGGACGGCAGCCTCGATGTGTTTTTAATTAAATTTTTCAGTTTTTCTAAAGGGGGTCGAAATTTTCATTATTTTTGCGATAGGACACACCGTTTTCGAGATATAAGCAAAAGAAAATAAAAAAAGATACAGTACTATTTTGCAACTGTAGTCGAGGTGTTGGTTTGAATTATCTAATATACCGGGAAAAACGCTCTCCTCATAAAACTTTATTCATGTGGCAACATTTTCTGGTTGGAGTACCAGTCCACACTGCAAATAAACACACATTTTTATTGTATAATTATGTTCATTTTCTATACATTCAAATTAGAGTATCAGAGGAAAATATTTATAAATTTCCATTACAATCATTCATAATTATTTAAAAAAAATTAACTCACGTATCAAAAAGTCTTGAGTTGCGCTATATTCTTGAGATTACGCGGCGCACGCACGTTGTGCGCATGTGTGCGCCGCGTATCATCGGGCAATACGTCCTCCCTCGGGAAGCGCTTGGCGCGGACTAAAGCTAAAGTCCGCGCGTCCCGAGATCTATATTGATTTTTAGCATTTCATACAACAATTGTTTTAAAAAAATATTTTACTCTAAAAAAGACTATTTTTTTTTTGAAGCATGTTTACATAATGACCTTTGTTAGTAAATACTTTTTGTTTAATATAATTTCGGACGAAAAATTATCAATATCTATGTGTTTTACGGAATAATTTTTGGTGCATTACTGAATGAAACATAAAAAAATTACTTATACACTCCAAAGTTCAAGATAGGTATAGTTGTACCATGGACATTTTTATAAATGATAAAATTACTATATCTTCGATGTAACAACGCGTCAAGAGACGACCTAAAGTTAAATTTTATAAACCAGCCTTTCCAAAGACAAGGTTTTTACAGATTTGTGTAGAGAAATTGAAATATTTATTTAATACACTCCCAAGAAAAATAATCAAACTTTCTAAGGAACATTTTTTTTTTAAATTTTGATGCTATAATAATATCTAAACCATAATCACACGTCAAAAAACGAGTAAAACGCTCAAATTCTAGAAAAATTGTAATAGCCCTCTTAAGGACGCACATCAGTCACCGACGGCTAGCCGAGTAAGGTCGCGAACTTAAGTGCGCCTCTCTATCACCCACTTTACAACTAACCTCTTGTACTAAACGCGCGAGATTCGAAATTGTGCTCTAAATTAAAGTGATAACTTTGCAACTAAGTAGGTATTATAAACGAAACATGGAAAGTTTATTAGGCTAGGATTATACACTAGGTACAACAAGAAGTATGTAGGTATAAACTCTCATTGGATTGGAGCGGAATGTACCTAGTGTTCTGATTTATTCTCTTATAAAACTTTGCGGCAGGCAGGCGCGGTCGCAGCCTAAGATTTTGGGGTCACCATGGGTGCCTAGGAATTTTTTTAGGGAGATATGCCTCCTCATTGGTCTAGTGGCCGCAAGCGCTACTGCTGAGCATGAGGTCCTGAGTTCGATTCCCAGGTCGGGCAAAGTGTTATTGGGTTTTCCATCTGAGCCTGGAGTCTGGATATGGCCGTAGGCTCGCTGGTATGACATTAGACTTAATATGTGGGTGTACCTAATATGTACGTAGGTACACCTCTACCTAATCCTTCGGGGATTACAGGCGCGATGAATATCTAAATGACAAATTTACATGTTTTATACAATAATTACATAACTAATTCAACAGATTGAAGCCCTGTTCCTACTCTACTGTGTCCGACAAGGTCCACAATGACCATGTATTTTTATAACTGAACGCATATAGAGTGAGTACATGAGTAGGTCATCATCATTCTCCTGCCCTTATATTTATTTATTTGGAGTACTTGAGTACTTAGGTATGTTGTGTTAATGTTCATGTAGGTACATCTCCAGCTCCACATTAATTATTCAAGTACCTACGCAGCTACCTACTTATTGATGCGGGCAATTGGTCGCACCACTTTTTGATAAATAATAGGTAGGTATTGGAACAGTAGATAATAATGTAGGATGAAATGAGCGAGCTAAGATAGCTTGAAAATGTAATACTAAGACATATACCTACATACTCTCGGATAGATTTGGTTCTCGTTTGATCATTCGACGACTTCGAGTCGACTTTTCAAGAAAAGCTCAAGAATCAAGAGAATATAGAATGCAAGTACGAGCGAAGCGAGCCTGAAAATTTTAGCACCCCACCTTGAATAGGTTCTCCATTATACAGAAACAAAACTTATGAACCTTACGACCTTAACTTTGTTTTTTGGACCTTACGAGTCTTGTCCAAATTCCCGTTGCTCGGAGTGCCGATAGATGTGAAAACCAGACTAATATTAATAATTTTAATTTAAAAAGTACTTAAGGGATTTATTTTTTCTTGAGTGAACCGGTTTATTAGACTGCGGACTGATAACCGTAATGACGAACATAGTGTACCTATTATTTACCTACCGAGACCTAAACTTGATATTATGTATGTACTTTAGGGGTATGAGGAACAGGGTGTAAAGTTCACTCATACTCCATAGAAAAGGGAGGATCCTCCGACCAGACGGGTGTTGTGTCTGGCGGGCAACTGCCCAACGATTGATGTTGGGTTCTCGTATATATGTCCACTGCACAGTAAACTTTAATTGCGCGATGCAGGATTTATGTGACGTCTGTCTGACGTCAGGTCTTTGATGCGTAGTTCGCATGTGGCGATGTAGATACCGCCACAGTACCTTCGTTTTTTAGCCGGCTTCACTTTTTTTTGTGTCTGTCACTATGTTTGTTACGCGATTACCTGTTGTTTATTCTTTTTTTGTTTGGTAGTTCATCCTTCAGTGGTGGTTCCGTATAAATTTTATGCGTAGTTTTTGAGTTAGCTTCAATAATACGTATTTTTCCCACTTAGACTATCTGGGTGATGTTATGATATTATGTTCTTGTCACTGTTATTTACATAACAGGTAAAAAGAAAAAAAAGAAAGAAAATTTGTTTATTCTGCACAAATAACAAAACGCACATTCAACAAAAAAAAAAGACATAAAATACACAGAAGTAGGTAGGCAGGCAGGTGGCAGGTAGTAGCTTGTTGTAGTATTATCCGAATTTGTGTGGGGTAGGTACCTACCACAACTAAAAAGTGAAAAATAAAAACATTTTACAAAAAAAGAAACACTACAAAGTGAAAAATAACTTTAATTTCGGAAGTCAGTGGCAAACAAGGAAAATTCAATACTTAACAAAGAGACCGACTTCCGAAATTAAAGATACTTAAGGGGGATGCGCTAGGGTAGCCCGCGAAATTCAAATTTTCTTACGATTTTTGCAATTTGCAGGTCAGTATCATGTTGTATGTTGATGTAAATATTATTTGCGCCCGTAAAAAATATGGATTTACAGAATTATAAACATTACAATACAACTCTCTAAGTTCATGTAAGTGCATTGAATGAAAATTTCATGAAATCGTCACCGTCCAATCCACCAATCGTGGGCTACCCTAGCGCATCCACCTTAGACTTTCATTTTTCCTTTTTGTATAAGAGTAACGTGCAGTTTCGCATATAAAACCACTTTTCTCGCAAGTGCGAGGTCACTGGAACGCGTCCGACTAGTTCTGAACGTCTCGGTTTATTACCTATACCTACTGCGAAGGAGCAGGGGTGTCCGACTGCCCTGGCATCCCCTATTATAATTTACTCTACGAATAAAAATTTGTTAATACAACAACCTGTAAATAAACCTACCAGGTAGGTACCAACATTCATAAAACAACGTTAATTACATACATTACTTTTTTTAACTCAATATACTTTTATTAGGTAATTAAGAACGTAGATATCGGCTCTGAATAGGTAGATACCTAAGTATATAAGTTAACTAGCTGTGCCCCGCGGTTTCACCCGCGTAGATGTCGATCCCGTGGGAATATAGGGATAAAACGTATCCTATGTCCTATTCCAGGTCATGTCTACCCGTGTGCTCATCCTCTCCTCTCTAAAGTCGTCGTCACGTCGCGGAGGCGCGGCGCCGGCGTCGAACGGTTCGCGTATTGCATTTTTATATCGTGATATCTTCGAAATTAAATGTCCGATTCGAATGAATTAAAAAGTATTTTACTGCTACATAAATACCCTTGATGTTAAAACTATATATTTGAATAAGAATTAATATTTTGTCGATAAAACTCCTTCGCAAATAATGCATTAACTTCGAAAAAATTTGATTACCATAAAAAAGGCTATAGTGAAACAATCTTAAAAGACAGACATATGCTGTCGCGGACTTTTTTTTAGAAATTTTAAAGAGGAACAATTTCATCATACATGATATTTGCGTAACTTAAACAGTTTACGAAGCTCTCAAACAGGAATAATTTTTCCCGTTTTTGCAAGATTTTTCATTTATGCTCCGCTCCTATTGTTCGTAGCGTGATGTTATATAGCCTATAGCCTTCCTCGATAAATGGACTATCCAACACAAAAATCATTTTTCAATTCCAACCAGTAGTTTCTGAGATTTGCGCGTTCAAACAAACAAACAAACTCTTCAGCTTTATAATATAATATTAGTATAGATTAGTATAGATAATACCACACATCCTCCACACAAATTATACAAATAAGCATAGGAATGGATAAAACGTAATATATTTCCATTTCCACGTTATCTAAAAACCAACGAATTTTTATCTTTTTTTTTAAATAGATAATCTCTATCATTATAAAAGGTCGTCCTCGGTCAATTTTAACTGATTTTAGCACCATTGTTCGACCACTGCAAGTTTACATTTCATTAACATCGTACGTCGAGTATGTTATTATCAGAGGCGTTGTCATCAACGTACATGATACCTTGCAGTATGGTTGCTCAGCTCATGTAGATACTCCAGTCAATACGTTCGAATAAGGCGTTAGTGATAAACGTATCCACTTCGTGACAGTGTTTTGTGATAACAGTGCATTACAGTTCGTAATAACCAAGAGTAAACTACCTGAAGTTAAAGTTTTAAAGGTTAATTTTTGCTTTATGGAACCATTAAATCAGTCATCTGATTTAATGGTTAATTTAAGATACGCTCATGCGTATAGAGTTAAATTCAATTCCGAAGGAATACTGTTTTAGTGGTAGAAGTTTATAGTTCTGTAATGCAAACCAATAAGGTTTTTCAGTTACATTAACGCCATTTGGCATTCCGATAAATCGGCCTGTGTTCTGAGTGTACTAAAAATAATAATTAAAAGACTAAGATTATCACCATGGCTCGGATCCTGGTAATACGAAGAAAGTTAGCTTCATATAGAGCTATCATTTTCTTATTTATATGTATATGCACGATGATTCCCGTTGGATCTTATTTGCGCGATGTTCATAATCTTTCAACCCAGCTTAGAGCCAAGGATCGAAAAGATTTGATGACCAGATGGCATGTCGCATCCGTGGACGGTTTCTTAGCAATTCGAGTGGTGAGTATTCACGAGTGCTACTTGGCTCTAAATTCCTATAAACTTTAATATAAATGTATACATATGTAATATCTATAAAACGTAACTTTTTTTTTCTGGATAGTGCTGTGTACAGTGACGCAAAAGGCTACTTATACAGGATGTAAAAAGAGCATTCGCATTCTGTACATCAAATTAAGTAACATAGCACAAAAATAATTGCTGGAAAACGACTTTTATTTCTGGTGTGAAAAATCGCTGTTTACTGTAGTGCGCAACGTAACGCACGCAAAACATTGTGTTTATGGGTGCATGCAACAGTTCAAGGTTCGTGGGGGTCATTGGGGTATTTAAACTAAAACTTGCTTTCTTTAAAAAAACGTCTGAAAAAGTTGGAACTTTGACCTTCAATATCTCCGTAACCAGAAGTTTCCCAGGCATGGTCCAGAACAAAAAAATATTATCACAATGACGGGTATAACAAGTCATTTATTTTTCGTTGCTTACATAAATATTCTTTTAAAGTCAGTATGTATGTATTTATGTATGTATTGTATAGCATATATATATTATTATATATTATAGTATATTGTATCTATTGGTAAGTTTAAGTACCTACTTATTATTTTGCACCAATGACAACCCCATTTTTTTATTTCCACGCAATCACTGTCCATTCTAAGGTTGCCTGGAAGAGATCGCAGAAAGCGATAAGGCCGCCCATTGTATGTTTTGTAGTGTTCAATTTATTTATTTTCGCTATGTATTTTCTGGTGTACAATAAAGTATATATAAATAAATAAATAAATAAACAAGTGGCTTTCGGCTTCGTTAAGTGTCTTTTTACATCCATTATTTTGTAGCAAGCATGACTTCTCTAGCTATGATGATGAACAGTACCTGGTCGACCAAGCTCTGCTCGGGTGAAAATAGATCAACATATCGTCAACTTTGTATCACATTCCTGAGGCAGTGAAAATAGAGAAATCGATTTTTTTCAAGATTACCTTTGTGACCTATATAGCTAGACGAAAAAGTGGTGAAATATAGTGAATCGTATCGTACGTATTTGATTGCGAAAGTTGATGATTCGATTTTTATTATATCGAACACGGTGTGTCGATAATTCAGTTGTACGATGTTTTATTTCATCGATGCTTGTAACGTTTGTGCGAAAAATCCTGTTGCGAAAAACCATACATCGATGCTTTATTGGTGCGATGTAATAATTCCAAAAGTTAAATAGTAAGTATCATTCTCAGCCTTTGAAGTAGTTTATCTACCGATAGGGAAAAGGTTTGGTAATCGACTTATTAGTCAGTATTATAATTTCTATAACGCGAGTGAGTAGGTATAATGATTTATTCTTTGAAGTGATGATCTTCATGACCTCATGGTATCGTTACGTCACGACTCACGATTGGAAGCTAGTAAATTGTAATATAAGTTTATAATCAAATCAACTTTTATTATGAAGTATAAAACTGAATAACATAATATTATAATTATATCTATAGGCTTTGATGAATGTATCGGATGTATCATAAAACTTTGGTACACCTAAACAACGGCACTATAGGAATTTCTCCTGAATCCTGTGTGCGTTTACGGATACAAATCTCACATGAATACACTTTCATGCAGTTTCACGGTCTCTTCTCAAACCATGACCATGGTCATCGGTTCTAAGCCGAATATAGCTGGCCCATTGCCATTTTATCATCTGGTGGTACTTTTCTTAGTCAATTGATAGTCAGACTCGTGTCCACCTGGTGTCGATAACAAAGAGTGGTAAAAGCAAAAAAATATACCATTCTTCTTTCTGTAACTCTCGTTTTTAGGGTTCCGTACCCAAAGGGTAAAACGGGACCCTATTACTAAGACTCCGCTGTCTGTCTGTCTGTCCGTCTGTCACCAGGCTGTATCTCATAAACCGTGATAGCTAGACAGTTGAACTTTTCACAGATGATGTATTTCTGTTGCCGCTATAACAACAAATACTAAAAAAACAGAATAAAATAAATATTTAAGGGGGCTCCCATACAACCAACGTGATTTTTTTGCCGTTTTTATAGATAATGGTACGGAACCATCCGTGCGCGAGTCCGACTCGCACTTGGCCGGTATTTTTCTTGTAACTTATTTCTATCCGTCAGTTGGACTTACAAGCATAGGACATATTCGTCGATAACTTCCAATGCTCTGTTAAAAATACTTACTATTTTATTACCGCATTTGTGCGGGCCAATGACTTCTGCAACTATGCCAAACATGTCGATAACAATAGAAGTTAGAGAGACAAACGGCCTTAGCGTACGGACCCTTTGTTTTTTATCTACAGAACCTTAAAGACGAGTGGAACTGGTTACTGCTACTTCAAGACGAATACTTAGTTCTCCGGACTAAATGAGGCGTAGCGTTGCAGTTGTACTTATTGTGGCGCTAATTTGCATATTATGGTTTTTGTACATATGAAAGTGTGAAATAGGGATGATGACTCAAAAAAATATTTTACTTAAAAAAATATACTGGACACGGATTTGTAATTTTTTTAGATATCTAATCAAAAAAATACTTCATTAACTACTAACATTGAGTTAAAATGTGACGTCGTTGTGCGAGCCGCCACTCCCCAACTTTAATACTTTTTATCTAAATACTTTTTTATTAATAAAATCAATCTGCCTAGCCTTTTCCCAACTATTTTGGGGTCGGCTTCTAGTCTAACCGGATGCTGAATACCAGTATTGTACATGGAGCGACTGCCTATCTGACCTCCACAACCCAGTAACTGGGTAATAGGTACGATATCCATTGGTAAGACTGGTTGTCAGACTTTCGGGCTTCTGACGGCCCGTAACGACTGTCAACTTAAAGATCCACGTTTGACAGCCGGGACCACCGGCTTAACGTGCTTTCCGAGGCACGGAGGAGTCTCCGTATGTAAAGATGGTCACCCATCCACGGACCAACCCCGGCAAGCGTAGGTTAACCTGATGGATCGACCCGTGCGGCTGTTACTACTTAGCCACGAGCTCCTCCACTACACGATTACACTTTTTGTCTAATATTTTTTTACTGTTTGACGGACGGACTAAATAGTTTTTGTTTTCTTTTACTATACCACAAGAATAAAAGAGATGGGGCACTTAGTTTCACAGATAATTGCAAAAACATCGAACTGTCGTGCACTGTAGACTACAGCAAGCGACTGTAGACTACTGAAAGTTACCGGCCGTACCACGGCGGCCGTCATTGAAAGGGATACGAGTAGGCAGGAACAACGATACTTACAATGTTTTATTCAAACAAGTTTTGAAATTATAAAGGAATTGAAAAGGCAATTGCATGCAGCTGAGATGAGAATGTTAAGAGGGATGTGTGGTGTTACACGAATGGATAGAATAAGAAATGAGTACATAAGAGGAAAGTGGCACCGGTGACTGAAAAGTTGTGCGGAAATCGGTTGTCATGGTATGGGCACGTGATGCGAAGGAATGAGGAAAATGTTGTGAGGAAAGTTTTGGGTATGAATGTGGATGGCTTTGAGTAGGGGAAGACCAAAGAAACGATGGATGGACTGTGTGAAGGATGATATAGCTAGAAAGGGGGTGACTACCGAGATGACGGCTAATAGAGAAGTATGGAAGAAAGGGACATGTTGCGCCTACCACAAATAAATTGGGGTAGGGGCAGGAGAATGATGATGAAGTTTTGAAATTATAGTTCGAGTACCCGGAGGTCTTTGGTAAGGAGTACGACCAAGGAAGTGCCGCCTCTGTGGTCTAGTGGTTAGAACACCTATCTCAGACCAAGAGGTCCGAAGTTCGATTCCCAGTGGAGGTAAAATTTTCTGCTCGGTTTGGTTGGCTTATCTTAGTCTGCCACCATACCAAAAATGTTAACAGCATTGTTGTGTTTCGGCAGTTAGAGGTAAGGCAGCCAGTTCTTCTGTGGTTGAGGATTCCGGGGAAGCTCGCTTCCGTTTCGCTTCCGCCTGATCATCACTTACATCAGGTGAGATGCAGGCCAAGAACTCCTCCTTTGTGGTTAAATGGTGCTATATCTCGATTTGGAAGAATTGGCGCATGAGAAATATAATATTGTCATGGATGGATGCTAGGACACATGCAATTCCTCTGATATTCCGCTATTGATGATTCCGCAGATGTTAGAGGAATCGCAGGGTTTGCTAATCATCATCATGTTATAGAACGAATCAACCTTCCGATTTACATGGTGTGGTTGTCTTTCTGTTTATCCAGCTGTTTAATCAGTTTTCGAGTATATTTTACCTTGAAATTTTGAGTTAGTGACGATAAGAGGAAGATCTGAAGAAATAACTGAAACTCAGAAAAAGTTTCACGTTATCGGGACGCCGCGCCGCTGCCGCGCCGCGCGCCGTACCAGACGACGGACTTTTCTCCGCGGCGGAGAAAAAAGTACGCTCTGCGAATAAAAAGTCCGCCATGTGCGTTGTTTCGCCTAGTCAAAAGAGTTCTATTTTTTTCGGGGACTCCCCCGTACTTTTGTCCGGTCTACCTGTCCTCGGTTATTCGCGGGACTTTTTGTACGCGGTACTTTTTATCCATCGTTTGCATTACTCGATACAGTTGTAAGTGATCTATTTTTAGCGGATAAAAAGTCCGCGGCGCCTTTAAAAGTACCTACTTCCTGAACATGAGGACGAAGCCGCACCGAGGCCGCTGGTTCACACTCATTCTGAGACATTCTAAAATATTTCATCTTGCGGTCCGGCGCCAGTGCGGCTCCGGCATCATGTACAGGAAGCCTTGTATTGTGTGGGTTCACAAGTTGATATTAAACTGTTATCTAAATGAATGAATAGATTGTTATTGAATACCTTTAAAGTATTGCTCAATACAATTAAGAGAATTGTGTGTGTGAATCTGTAGGCACATTCCGTTCGCGTAGTGCAAAGAAATCATGGCGCGACTTAGATACCTACGTATAAGATCTTCTCACGACTCCGTTTAAACAACATAAACATTACATCACGCCTTGTTTCCCCGAAACGTTAGGCAGAGGTGTACTCCGTCTAAAGTACCTAACGAGTAAAGTTCTCAGTTGTTAGCATAATCAGCCTATAATGTTCCCACTGCTGGGACACAGGCCTCCTCTCTGTGAGTGGGAGCGGGCCGTAATCTACCACGCGGCCCCAGTACGGGTTGGTAGATGTCACATGTCTTCGAATTTTTGGTTCTAGGACATGCCGGTTTCCTCACGATGTTTTCCTTCACCATTTTGAGAGCAGTCGCGATGAAATAATTTACACAAAGTAAACCGCCTGTCAGGGTTTGAACCTACGACCTACAACTCGTAAGTCGTAGCCGTTACCACTGGGACACCACTGCTCAGTTCAGCTCAGCTCAGTTGTTAGAAGTACCCTAATTTTAGTATGTATTCGCCATATTTTTACTAACACGAGGCGTAGGCGACACCTAAATTAATGCCTAAATAAAAGCATGGATTGGATTTTTTTGGCGCTGAGCCAAGCGTCAAAATCCAACAGCGCTATTTTATTAGATAATACATTTAGGTGTCGCGTAGTGTTAGTGATATCGGTAATAAGATTAGTAGGAACCATAATCACACAGTCCAGTCCAGTCTGGATTACGTATACTTACCTACTCCAGGCCAGTGTCAATACTATGGGTAGTAGACGTACAGTACAACAATTTTCTTGACGTCGCTCGGCAAACTTCGTGTTTCATCAGTCGTCGGATTTCTATCAGTTGCCCTTTGTACTTGGTGCAGACCGGACGAAAAGAAAAGAGTACCTAACAGAAGAAGTTAGATATTTTGATGATTAACAGTTTTAGTATCAAACCAGAAACACAGCTAAAATAAAATTCATAATAATTTTAATAGATTTTTTCTGTAATTTACAGAGAAAACCTTTTTAAATTCAGACGCAGTCTCTATCTTTCTACCCTATTTCCAGCTCTGTTGAATGCACTTGAATATAATCAGTATTCAGCTGCATCCGGTTAGACTGAAAGCCGACACCAACATATTTAGGAAAAGGCTAGGCAGATTGAAAATCAAAGTATGTCATTAAAATTAGTTTCACCACTTGCACCGAGAGTCCAACCAAAAATGTTTTTTTTAATTTTATTTTTTTGCCGAAAACCGAAAACGTAGGTAAATCAAACTCGGTCGGACTCTATTTACAAGTGTAGCTGTTCTCTTCAATCAAGACGTTGATCGTTAAACTATGGTTATTAGAAATTGCTGATAAGATTGATGGGGTAGGTTCTTCGGCTCGACGGATCATAAACTTACCTACTCATGTCTAGACTTGTGTGTTTCAAATCAAATCAAAAGTCATTTATTCAAACTAGGCTAAGAATCAGCACTTTTCGAACGTCAAAATTACATAAGACAGTCCCCCAAAACGCCCACCTTTCACCACTTCCTAGTGCTTTAGCTGGGAAGAAGAAGTGGCGCAACAAACTCCCCAGCAGCACAGCTGTCTGTTTAGTTAGAAAAAAATGATTCTATACAATAGTATGCAAAATCATTCACATTACGGAACACAAAAACATAAATCTAATTAATAGCCATAATGTCAGCTAGCACCCGCCAATATACAAACCCAAAAAAAAAAAAGAAGTCAAGAACTATATTTAGGTATGTTTTCCATCACTGGACGCAATAGTAAATAAATAAATCTTACTTACCTACCTACCTATATCCTTTTTCTTGAGAAACTGATTCTTCATTCTGTTGAAGAGAGTTGAACTTGAAAACAAAAAATACTCGAACCTCGACTTTTGAAAGAACATGGGTCTTTATGGTCTTTGTCTTACTGCTAACGCTGTAAACTATCTGTGGTAATTTTGACAAGAATGATCAAACCCCTATTTTGAATAAGAAATATCAATACATAGAGGTACACTTACATAAACTCACGCCTTCTTGGGGGTAGACAGAAACTTCAGAACGCTACCTGCTACGATCCTCCATACTCGTATTGCTTCGTTCAATTATAATTTCGTCAATAAAGTTAGATATTATTAATTTTCGTAGGTTTTGTAAGTCAGACGCATAGTCTGAATAACAAAATTAAGTTAACCAACCTACCGAATAATAATTTAATGTATGTAGGTAAATGATAAATGATTTTTTTCTGTAAGTAGTTTTGTACAAACACTTTTACACGTCAATCACATTTTGAAAACCAACTACGATAATTTTTTTTTTTTAGTTCTTTTGGGGTTATAATATATATATTTTTGAAATGTGCTCATTAAACCCTTTCATTTGATACCTAACATGGTACGATTAAACAATATTATTTTCAAGTTCTTGACTTTATGTCCTCTAGAGGGCGCCATTTTTAATTTAATGTGACGTCACATGGCTTATAACCAGCGGACGATCAAAAGGCTTCCAACGATACCTCACTTGTCAAATTGTGATGAGTGGTTTAGAAGATACGAGGGAACAGATGAACATACATACATACATACATACCGGTCAAAATCATAACCCTCCTTTTTGCTTCGCCGTAGTCGGGTAACTAGGTGAGGTCGGCGTTTCCTATCTGAGACTACTCTGAAAAGAAAGGCTGAAACAAACTCGGAGGTCACAGTCTCTTTTAAAGTCCAGACATAATCTTGGTCAGATCATGTAAAGAACACGTAGATTGGTGTCTGAAATGGTCTTTTGAGGAAAGAACCACACAGATTGAGTGGAAATGTCCAGTCAGTGCACGCATTTGTCAGTAATCGTGCAGTTCAACTCAGAACTTAAGGTAATTAAATAAAATAAAGTAGGTAATTAAATAAATATAATTTTAATTTTTCAGATATGGTCTTCCTCGAAATTAGGTAAAATATTGTTTGATCGGGGGCAAATTCCAGAACCTAATCCCAATGCAAACAGAAAATTTGTGGTCCTGGTGTGGAAATACTGGGATTGGCTCAAGAGACGACACATTTATAACTTCGGGAAGCCAGGGTATGAGTACGTCAAACTACATAATTGTTACTGACATTATTGTTGTGTCCATAGAACTTCTATAACCTAGCAAGCCTCTAATGCGCGAGAAGTGATTTAGTCACTTTCTGAAGCTTGGTACAGCTATGCTACTGACAGAACATCGTAAGATAAACGGCACGCCATTTTGATACCACCCTCAAAGCGAGTCACCAAACCGCCATGCAGCTTTGTAGCATTTGCTATACCTAATGTTGATTTTGCGCAGAAGAAAAACGAAGAGTCACCGAAACACGATGCAGTATAATTATTAAGTTACCACCGAAAACACCGGGGATGACAGTTGCGAAGTTATGTGATGTGTAAAATCAACCAATTCATCGTAGTCCATTGCTGGACATAGGCCTTTCCCAGGCTGCGAGCTGCGTCAAAACACCGTTCTCCGCCTTCCGCATCCAGTCTGACCCAGCCACCTTTTTAAGGTCGTCGATCTATCTAGCTGGGGGGCAATCGCAGGGGGCAAGGTCCACAATACGCTTGCCGATACGCGGTCTCTACTCCAGGACTCGTTCGTAAGCAAGCTGAAGTCAGCTTGCTTACTCTGCAAGCTATATGTCGGTTACTCCAATTCTTTTCCGGATAATTTCATTTTTATTTTTATCCTTCAAAGAAACACCGAGTGCATGTGTAAAATCCCCGATGCCAAAAGTAACAATTGTCTGCTAAGGCCTTAATGATTAATTAGTATGTAGAAGACCAGAAGACCTTCTTTCCATGGAGAAGAACGAAATAAAAACGCTTTTGAATTGTCAAACTTCAACTGCAAGTAGGTACTGTTATAAAGACATTGGCGAGGTTATATTTGTTCCTCAGATTTTATTGAATCAGCTGATTTGATACCCGTCCTTGTCAGACAGGTGATTTGTGAAGTATTGACTAGTAAGCCGTTTGAAGACTGACCATGATGTAGGTAACTTGAGCACATAAAGGTGTGAGTGTGTGTGTGTGTGTGAGGCACATGCGCAGGAAAAATATCATCATTGTTGGTACTTATAGGTGGTCTTGGTCTACAAAATGTACCATTTAATCGAAGCAGGTGCCTGAACTCTACATATGTATTAGATTAATAGAAACATATACAAAAACCTTTACGAAATCTTACCTAAGAGAATGGACATTGTATATTTAGATTAGGCGTACATTTGATGTATATCTACCTAATAAGTATATAAGTAGTGAAAAACTACTTCGTTTCGGAAGAACGCGACGCGAACTTAAAACGTCAACTTTTCGAAATATCTCTACCGGTGATAACAAACTAACTAACAATAATGACTTCAAAAGCAAGATGCTTTAGTACTAACGTCTCCGTAGAACGAATCCCCGTTTTGAAACGCCGCTCACATCGTATAGGTACGCTAAATGCGTGTAATGTGTATCATTCATGCGGCCATGCATAACCAGATTATGCAAAACGTATGTACCTACAGTTACCTACACCAGCTATGTAATGTAACAAGTGACAATAGAATTTTTGTTTTTACAAATGAAAGCTTTTTTTTGTTGTTGTATTAACAAGTACTTACTTACCTATATTCGGATACTTCCTCTGATTATGTTTGTTCCTCGTATTGATAATATAGGGCCTATATTGTGATAGGTATTTGGCTAGTCCAAAACTGGTCAATATTGAATTACTGACATAGAAACAGATAAACAAGAGATATTGTAGAATCAGCCTCAAAAAGATGTAAACATCGACACGAATTTGATTGTCTATTATCGCTGTTTCATAATACTGTTCAATCTGCCTAGCCTTTTCCCAACTATGTTGGGGTCGGCTTCCAGTCTAACCGGATGCAGCTGAATACCAGTATTTTACATGGAGCGACTGCCTATCTGACCTCCACAACCCAGTAACTGGGTAATACCCCCCTTGATAAAACTGGTTGTCAGAATTACGGGCTTCTTTCTTCTTTTTTTTTAACTTACTTGTTGAACTGTGAGTCTCTCGTCACAGCCTCGTTCCACTTATAGTCCAGCGATCTCTGGGCTTGTTCCAACTGATTCTGTACATAGTAAGCTAGTTTCTTTACAGACGCCACGCGTTTCGATGTAAGAGGATCCGCTTGTGTCCATTGATGGCTGTCTTTCGCTCTGAAAGTATTTTTAAGTGTTGGAGTAACAAATGATACTAGATTCTTCCCAGATTGATAGATATTATAGAATAATCTTTATCGTACACCAAATTACAATAACAAACTTAGAGCAAAAGGTATTATAGTGGATGGTTTTGACCCCTTGGTTAGACTGGTTGTCAGACTTTCGGGCTTCTGACGACTCGTAACGACTGTCAAAGATCCACAAATGACTTAACGTGCTTTCCGAGGCACGGAGAAGTCTCGATATGTGAAAATGGTCACCCATCCACGGACCAACCCCAGCAAGCGTAGCTTAACCTGATGGATCGACCCGTATGGCTGTTATTACTTAGCCACGAGCTCCTCCGTATTATATCAAAAATGTATTTAAGTTCCAAACTATAACTAGCTGTTTCATAATACTGTGTCAATGTGTAGTTTTACATATTACTCAATTTTTTTGTGTCTACACAATGTTGCAACATTTAAAACAAAGATGGGAGACTAAATGAAATCTTACATTTTATAATAATACACTTGTCTTTGTGTCTTGAGTTCTGTTTATTATTTTTAAAGTGACAAAAACCTAATTTTGATTTGTTTTTAGTTACCTAATAAAAGAGCATTTTAAAATCAATCAGCGCCATCGTACCTTCTGTCCAATGATTGTCAAATAAATGTCCAGTCACTGCAAATGCTGTCCTATAAATTTTGCCACTTTAAAAAAGTAACAGTTTTAAATATATTGTACATTACAATATCGTATTGTAACAACTTAGAATAGAGAGACCCACTTTTCAACTATTGATATATTTTTATGGTATGTCTCTCATTTTTGTACTACTAGAGTTAAAACAAAAGTAAAGTTAAAAATCGCTTAAATGTCCAACGACTAGTCAGTTACCCTAGCGAAATGTTCACACTATTAAATTGATACGTAAAAGAAACACTCTATACACGCACACTTGTATTTCAAAGTAGAAAGACAAGTATGACAAGAGTGCGTGTACAGTGTTTCTTTTCCGTATCAATTTAATATTTTTTGTGAATATTTAACTATAAAAAAAAACTTTTTTTTTAATGGTAATATTTTTTTGCATATGTAGATGCTATACGACGCCAGAGTTGGGCGTAATCAACTACTTTTGTAATCGGATTAATAATCTGATTGAAAGTAATCATGAATACATTAATCATGATTACTTTTAATCTTGATTACTTTCAATCATGACTACATTTGTAATCATTAGTTTTGATTACAATAGTCAGTAATCTTAATTACATGGGTAGATTTGATTAATTTTTTAAGCATATTTTTAATAAATGCGGTTCTATATTCAATCAGTATGTATCTTGTATGTCTGCGTTTTTCTAAAAACTTCTGATCCAATTTGGATGTCATGGACGTTTTGTACTCTTTCGTTATTTAAATTCTTAAGTAAATTCGAAAAAGAATTATTGCATGCTCAATTGCATTTCGAAGATGCGTAATTCATGAGACTGATCAAAAAATAAAGATGATTTACAATGTTAATGATTTTATTTTTCGAATTCCTAAATGTAGTTAGTATGCATCAATCAAAAAAATTTTCAAAATAACGATTACAAACTAATAATCATTAATCACCGATATGATTACTTTCTTGATTAATTTCCGTAATCTGTAATCTTGATTGATGATTACAAAATGTAATCGTAATCCTTAATCATTAATCTGATTACAATTTGCCCAACTCTGTACGACGCTATACGACAAGAACCCTTGTGCACATCTTGTGCACAATTTCATGCTTCTAACCCCAGCTGTGCATTGTCTGTCAGTGAATGATTTAAGATTTTTATTAAGTAAAAGATATCTACATAATTTCTGATAATAAAATGTTTGTTCTATTTACAGAGACAAAGAAAATAAGATACTAGAAGATTGCAGTGTGAAAAACTGTGTTTTTTCAGGCAATAACAGCCTGATAGATACAGCAGATGCTGTCCTGGTACATTTGCAGAGAGGCCTTGTACCTAAAGTCAAAAATAGAAACCGGAAACAAAGATGGATATTTTTAAACGACGAGTCTCCAATAAATGCATTCTCTTTAGCAACAAATAAACCTGATATCAAAAGTCTTTATAATGTATTCAATTGGTCTATGACATATCGGTTGGTTTAATTTCTTAAGTTCTTATTTGTTTAAGACAACAACAATTACAAAGTAACAACAAAATTATTACTCAGTCATCATAATTATTATCATAGCTTAATAAACATAATATTATGCTATGATAATAATTATGATGACTGAGTAGTTAATTGATTCAGGCGTGACTTTGCGGAAATCCATTATAAAATACAATAGACGTAGATATATTTAGTAACCTATTCCGCTTGACTATTCTTCAAGAGTCCTAAAAAACCCTGTAAGAAATCGACACGTGTTTCACCTCTCAACGAGGCATCTTTGCGTCCAGCACTCGGTGTGGTAACACGTCGCGTTCTGGTTTGCAATTGGTCAATCGTCATCCTGAGGATGCCCTACTAAATATATCTATGTCTATTGTATTTTTTTTGATGACTGAGTAATTTAGTTATTTATAATTTTTTGTTGCACGTCGATCGATCGACGTTCTACCACATTTGGAATGTCTTGCGAAATCCTGAGCCGATCGCACAAAGCCAAACAAATAGTGCGTGTCTGTGCGTAGATATCATAATGCATATTTTTCCCACTATAACTTAGGACTTATGTTCTATTTTTCAGGAGCGATGCGGATGTGCCTGTCGCATATGGTCGAACGATTCCATTAGAAGAGCCTATAAATATGGAGTATAAGAGCCTACAAGATATTGCTGAAATGATTCCAAACTGGAAAAGGAAAAGACCGGGCAAATTAGCCGCAGTTCTAATGTCAAACTGTGGAGTCAAAGCCAGAAACGACTTTTTGGCAAAGTTACGGAAACATATTAATGTTGATGTTTATGGAGCTTGTTCAGAAAAATCAACATTTAAAACGAGGTAATATAATGTTGGGAACCGTAGTACTCTGCTTGCTTATCCTATACTATTTATTTTCTGTGTGAAGGTAGTAACCGAAATCTGTGGTATGCAAAATGTTTAATCATTGATTACATATTTCAGTATCAAAAAAATAAAAAAATTGGAAAATAAAACTTTTATCGGTTAATTTAACTACCTCTGTGGCCTAGTACTTGCACCACCTCAGACCCAGAGGTCCCGGGTTCGATTCCCAGTGGGGGCAAAATTTTCTGCTCCATTTGGTTGGTGGTAGGGCTTTTTTAAGTTCCACCTGGCTAGCTACTACCATCTTTATATAAGTCTGTCGCCATAGCAATAATGTTAAGGGGGATGCGCTAAGGTGGCAATTATAAACATTAGAACCAGAAATACAACTCTCTAAGTTCATGAAAGTGCATTGAACGACGAATTCATGAAATAGTCATTCAATGCACTTACATGAACTTAAAGAGTTGTATTGCTGATTCTAATGTTTATAATTCTGTAAATCCATGTTTGTTACGGTCGCAAATAATATTTAGATATATATACAACCTGATACTGACCTGCAAATTGCAAAAAAACGTAAGAAAATTGGAATTTCGCGGGCTACCTTAGCAGCATTGTTGTGTTTCGGCAGTTAGAGGTAAGACAGCCAGTTCCTCTGTGGTTGAGGATTTCGGATGAAGCTAGCTTCTAACTTCGGCTTGATCATCACTTACCATCAGGTGAGGTGCAGGTCAAGAACTTCCCCGTTGAGGTTAAAAAAACCAGACCTTGTGAAATAAAGCAGCTAAATAAAATTCATCTAATTCAGGCAAAACGCCAAATACATAAAATAAAATAAAATATTACAATATTGCAACAGGATAGATAGAAAATCAGAAATCGGAATATAATAATAATGTCAATGCAATTAAAATAAACGAATAAAAATTAAAATAAAATGCCAAATGCAAAAATTTTTAGGGTTCCGTACCAGAAAGGTGCCAAACGGAATCCTGTTACTAAGCCTCTGTTGTCCGTGCGTCCATCTGTCTGTCAGCGGGCTGAATCCCATGAACCGTAATAGGTTGAAAATTGAAATTTTCACTGACTGCGTTTTTCTATTGCAGATACAAAAAAAAAAAAAAACTTTAAAGGAATAAAAATAAACCAATCCCAATAATAAAATTTTGATTTTGAAAAACAAAATTCTTACCCTGGCATGTGAGGTGCCACTGTTTAGAACTCATCGAGTAGAGTTCATTTTTATTTTTTTTATTTTACAATGAAGAAATAGGGGCCGTAAACGTTGTCCGTTTTAGACCATTTCTGTAAGTGATTTATCGCAATAAAAATAATAATTAAATACCTTACACATATGAGTTGGAGACCACCTTTCATGCAAGGCAATAACTAAACCAGTTAAGAAGAAGTTAGGGCTTCTGTTTACTATGTACCATAATAAACTGTATTTAATCAACAAATATTGAAAACGCCGATTCATAAGGTATTTTATGTACATATGGGTGATTTTCTGCAACTGCAAAAAACAACTTTGTAATTCACAGAATTATTATGAAGTACAAATATATCTTTGCAATTTAGTGTTAAATTTTGTACGATATTGATAGTACGGAACGCTACATGTGTGAGTCCGACCCGCACTGGGCCGGTTTTTAGTGAATAACCGTCTGGAACTGCAAGCTATAAAATGTCTTCAAAGCAAATTTTATTTTATTTCAGTTGCCCTGGACATTTTAAAGACGATTGCGACGTAGTAGCAGAGTATATATTTTATTTAGTATTAGAAAATACTAGTTGTTTTCAATATTTGACCGAGAAGGTGTTCTACCATGCTTTCGCGAAAGGAGCTATACCAGTTATTTTCGGTCCTATACTTGAAGACGTCGAGAGCCTACTACCACCTAATTCCTACATACATGCTGACGCGCAAACAAAAGTAGAAGTACTCGCAAAGCATATGAACACATTAGCGGCACGTACTGACCTAATTCTTAGTATGCATATGTGGAGGAATCATTACAAAGTAGTCAATGAGCACGGATACTTTGGAACAAAATCTTATCATTTGTGTCGTGTATGTGAAGCACTGAATTATAATGACAAGGAAGAGAAGATTTACGACAAAAAACGACTTGACTTTTTCCTAGATCCGTTAAGAACCTGTTATTAATAAGTACATAATTTTATACTTAGGTAGGTTCCTGACGTGTAATGTAATGAAAGATGTGAAGTATGTTTTAAATAATTTATGATTGTTGATTCTTAAAATTAACTTTGTAAATAAACAAAGAAAACTTCAAACTCAAGATCAACGGATATTTCCTTGGCCCAACATTCGTCTGAGTCCGCAAATCATTTCGGAGAGTTTTGAAAGTTCCCTCCCGGGATCTTCCAGGAGAAATATAAATCTACTGTTCATTGAGTAATAAATTTCATCGCATTGTTATTCAGGGAGAGACTGGTCCCTTTGAATTATGATACAAGTTTGTTTTTATTACTTGTATTGTTGAAGGTGCTAAAAAAGGATTCCGTTAAGCGTTCTGAAGATTTAAACCGCCTTTCTTACAATCCTGTAGTTTTGAAAATCTATAAAAATGGTAAGTATAAGGGGACATTCGTTGCAGCGAATTTTCGCGCGGTGCGAACGGCAAAGCGTCGTTCGACTAAAACAAATGAATAAAAATGTACTAGTCGTGCCCGCCGCACCGCACGCCGCACCGCCGCGCGCCTTTCGCGCCGCCCGCGCCCGTCCCATGTGTTGTTGTCATAATTATAGCGATGCAACCAGAGGCCCTAGTGCGAGTTTCTTTTAACTATCTCGACTTTATAAATCGAACGCGTTCGGCACTCTGATTGGCCCTTCACCAGTGAAGGCCAGTTTAGGGCCAATCGGAGCGCCGAACGCGGATGCGTAAAGTCGAGATGTTTAAAAGAAACTCGCACTAGGTCCTCATTTAGTAGGTATCATCGCAGACACTGGTGATTAACCACTTTTCAACCAGTTTTCTAAGGGTATAAGGGTGAAAAGTTGCCGACAACGATTGCCCGCGGTTGCACCTCTCCTGGGATCCGGTTAGTCGCGGAACCAAGTGAACGACAGGTTAGGTTTTTAGGTACATTTACCTTGAGCTTTTTACAATGTCTAGAGTAACATAATTGCATACGACGGCGAAGTGTGCCTCTTGCGAGGCGAACAGGTCTATGCTTGGAGTTCCCCAGTATGTGAATATTTCGTGGGTCGCCTCGCTCAGCAGATGCCATTCCGAATCGGTGCGGGACTAGTACCACGTTCAGGCTGTTTACAATATTGTTGACATTGCGACTACCAAGTCGCTCTGTCATGGCTTCGTCGTCAGATCGTATAAAAAGGGTGATTATAAACAACAGTAGGTAGCTAATTAAGGCTAATCCTCTATCCTTTTATTTACTAAGCAACAACGCTGTGCCGACAAATATCACAGTCGAGCAAGTAACAAAGTAGTTTGGCTAATCCTTTAGGGAAACGACATCCATGTTAAGCCTTTGAGAAAACTTCTCTTAGCATTACGCAGCTATGGAACAACGTTAATTGTTTTAAGAAATACATGGCTGCTCATAAAAGGCTTAGAGAGAGCTTAATTTTAGTGCTCGGCTTAAGCAAAGATTTTAATGCAAGGCTCAGTTTGTTGGGACTATCTTAGCTAATTTAATTTGCGGACATTTTTACTTGGATTAAAAAAAGTTTTTAATTTACATTTTTTGTATCAGTGTGCGAAACAGCTTGGATAGTAAGGAAATTAGCATATAAAATGGCTACCAGTTTGTTATGTATACAGCGTGTTTCAAAAAGATGTAAAATTTAAGGGTGTGGTACAGACCAGCAAACTGAATAATTTTCTCCTTGGGACTATCATCGTAATCGAGAAAAAATATCAGCTTAAAGTACATGTATACTAAGTTGTTCATTTGGATGACACTTGTCTGATGGTGGATCACACCTTTCTGATGCATGCTGTGTGATGTATAGTTAGTTCAGTGTTAGAATAAAAAATACAAACCAATATTAATTTTCAATAAATAAGGATTGAGTTTTAAATGAATGTATCTAAGTAGGTATAATATTAAAACTCTAGAATATCCCGGAATTTAATGAGACTATAAATAAACAGAAAAACATTTAAGCTCTGATCAAACTAAGGCAAATCCCGCGCGGGATGCGGGACGAAGGTCACCCCCGCTGATTGTGTCAACTAACTTTTACGGAGGTGTGCAAACTGGCGCGAATAGTCGGGTGACTTTCTAATCATTACAACAATCGACGTGCTATCGTAGCCCGCATCTCGCGCGCCTCCGTTTGAACTGCTCTTTATTCATTTAAATAAAGCAATCCACCGAATAACGTGGAAAACATTTTCACAATTTAATTATCCTTTTAGCCCCCTGGGTTATTTTAATCATGGTGGACTTGGCCGTTGTATCACATTAAAGTTAAAACATAAAAAAGGACTGTCTGGGAAAAGGCTAGGCCAGCGCATGCCGCCGTTAAATGATATTACCGGGATTTACATTCAGAGTTAATTTCTATAGCCGGCTCTCGCAATATGCTAATATAATGTTGTTTGAATATATCATTTTTACGGTGAATGTATGCAAATGTTTGATGCGATGGCTCGTGTAATGTGGTGGAGAGGTTGAGCACAATTTTCAGTTTTTCAATATATAATGTTCTCATTTAACCGTGGTGCATCTGTTTTTTTCAAGTGTTAATAGATTCCTAGGTTCCGGCAGGGCTTTGATATTTGCCGCGTCCCCGACAGAGGTGACCTTGGTGGTAGTAAACCATCATCTACACACGGTTGTAAACCACCAAGGTCACCTCTGTCGGGACGCGGTTGCATAAGACCTTTATCTAACTTTTACTTTTGATTCTGCTATCTGTTTTATCTATATAGCAAAATTGATCAGTTAATGCCATGACCGACTTTTTCATTCTAGTTGCTAATGCCCTATTTTAACTGAATGAACTACAAAAAAAAAAAAAAAAATTAAATTTACATAAGCACCTATATTTTCAGACAACCAAGACCCATACTGTTAGTTACAAAAAAAACTTTAAAAAAAAACATCCCCACTTTACGTGGGGAGGTACCATAAAAAAAACATAATTTTATTTTCGGTACCCATGCCGAATTACAGCTTTCTAGTATTAACAGTCTCTGAGCTAAGCCGCGGACAGACAATCGCAATGTCCGTCATTGCGAAACCTTGTCCTTGTTGACTACGGAACCCTAAAAAGTATGTTAGTAGGTACAAAAAAAGTGGAAAATAATGTTGTTATACTAACGATTTGATTTTATCTTTTCAAACATAGTAAACAGGCGTATATTACAATTGGAGGACAAAATATTTACATACACGTGTGTGGATTGTGTATTTCCGCCTTTCCAAACACGAGTTCAGCCGATCCATTATACTGATCCATGTTTTGATAAAACTGTTGTTGAAATAGTGGGTATTTCACCACTATAGGTTAAATTCTCATTTTCAATGAATGAGATACCTATCTGATTGATTGTTTGTAGTCAATGTTAACATCGAAATATTCCATTTTAATATAACAACAAAACCACGGGAATAAAATTACAGTATGAATAATCTAATTATCTATAGCACTACTTCAAAGACTGCATTAAACTTTCTAAGTAAGACCATACCGACTTCAAATTATGGCTGCAAACTTGTTCGATTAGTTAATTTCGCGAATTACATCTCTTCTTAGTTAGTGCACAAGAAACTTTATTTGATCAAGATTTCTGAAGTAGAAAATAAATCTTTCTTCATTTTAATGTATTACGTGAGAAACGAATGATGTATTACGTGAAAAAAAACTGGATTGTCAAAAACCGAATAGAAAATGAATTTCTAATCGGTTTTTTTTTTGGGAAACGGGTCCGCGCAGGACACTGAAAGTGCAGTACGCCCATCGCTTCAAAAATAATTGGGATACTCATTTTAGTTTAGCTATTGTCAACCCGACGCTTGGCGATGAACGTTGTGGGTACTTTGGGAGCACCCATGTGATATGGGCTGAACCTGTCGCCATAAATTCCAATAACAATGCCGGGTAATCAAACCCAGACCCTCTTGATACATGACCAAGCTTGTGATTACTTATTTCAAGATCAGAGAGAAAACTTGAATCAAATTAGCAGTTGTATGAAAAAAATATAAATTCATGATTTCTTTGTCCTGACTGTAGTGTTCTGACTGTTCTAACTATACAATTTGGAGGCCTTAACTACCCTAATAAAGATACCAACGACACGATTTCACTGCTTACAGCCGGATAGGATGGTCATGAAATATATTTTCATTCAAATGGTCCTCGTCATTGCACCATAAACGCTTGGATCCCGTTTATTGACCTCGGGGCCTTAAGGCGTAATGGATTTTCTTTCACACCAACTTGCATTAGGCCCATTTATTTGGAATCTCGGCTCCTCAACACGAACGTAAGCGATCAATTTCTGGCTAAATGGGCATTAAAGCACCATTCGTGCAAACTTCCGAAGTTACGAGCCGTGCGTATTCATTGAAGCGATTTACAAAATTGCTCTTAAATCCAAGTTTCAAGTTCTTGCGGGATACCTGGTCCAACTTCACTTGTTATGCTCAAGAATAATGCTCAATATTTGGAGAAGTTCACAACTTTTGAACGATCGCGAAAAACTTGTTTGTTGTTCGAATGGCTAACGGCTCATTTTTCAGTCTAGAAGTTCGGGAGCTCTTTTGTTCGCTTTATTATGAGCGGGCAGTAAAAAAGCTTATCGTACGAAAGCTAATACAATACTTTTATGCCCATATAATATGATTGTCAAAGCGTAAACACAAGATGGAGATCGGTTCTCTGGTATAAATTCAATAGTTTATTGCCATTTCTCGAACAGTGGCAATTTGTGGCTGGTTGTTTTTCTTTACACACGCACAATAAAAAGTGGTTGTAACTTGGTTACATAGTTTCCGAAACAGAGGCACCAGCTACCAATGTAAGTTGACATACGAGTCTCGTTGGGATTTATATTCTGAAGGAAGATTGGTAAGGTTCAATTTATGTTGGACGCATGCACGACTGAATTACAGGACCTACACTTATATCGCGGAGGGTAAATGATTAGGTGCGTACTTGTAGCGTGCGTGTTGTACTCTCAAAAGTCTTCTCTTATCTTGTGGCCTTATTCGTCTAACAATAAAGAAGATTAGGTTTTCGTATTACTTTCCCTTCGTGAGAAATTACCAAACAAAGAAGTATAGGGCTTCTTTTGATGAGAGTAAGATT
Source organism: Lithophane ornitopus (assembly GCA_948473465.1). Taxonomy (NCBI): domain Eukaryota; kingdom Metazoa; phylum Arthropoda; class Insecta; order Lepidoptera; family Noctuidae; genus Lithophane; species Lithophane ornitopus. The sequence continues at coordinate 8,593,004 of OX419622.1, read as the reverse complement.
AAAGCGAGTTTGGACGTGATCCTTGGAATTAGAATGACCACCGTCCCCAGTATCATTATTTGATGTGTGTTACTGTTCATTATACGGATTATACCTTTATTATTTAAAAAGATATCATAAGTGGAATTTATTTTGAACTGAAAACTAAAATAAATGTATTTGTTAGTTCGGAACTTAAATAAATTTTTGATATGATACGGAGGAGCTCGTTCGTGGCTACGTAATAACAGCCGCACGGGTCGACCCATCAGGTTAAGCTACGCTTGCCGGTATTGGTCCGTGGATGGGTGACCATTTTTACATACCGAGACTCCTCCGTGCCTTTGAAAGCACGTTAAGCCGTTGACCCGGCTGTCATTTGTGGATCTTTGACAGTCGTAACGGGTGGTCAGCAGCCCGAAAGTCTGACAAGCAGTCTTACCAAGGGGTATCGTATTACCCAGTTACTGGGTTGTGGAGGTCAGATAGGCAGTCGCTCCATGTAAAATACTGGTATTCAGCTGCATCCGGTTAGACTGGAAGCCGACCGCAATATAGTTGGGAAAAGGGTAGTCAGATGATGACATGATACGGAAATATTTTATCCCAAAATCACATGGTTGCGTGCACTAAAAGTAAAATAAGCTCTTTTCCGTTTTCAGGAGACGACACTTAATAAATGAGTCATGGCGGCAACAGATGGCGCCGCCAGACATTTTTTACAGTTTATTCCTGTTTCTCGATAGGCGATCAACCTTCGCCATGATAATATATAGCTCACCCGATCCCCTTGCCGTTTTTAGCTTTTTAATCCCGTGATTTATATTACAAACGGAGAACGATTTTTGAATAGGTACAATGAATTTTATTCTTGACGATAAATTTCTTGTCCAGTGATCGATTTACGGTAGTGTTTGGTATTGCCTTGTTCGTAAAATGTTTGTGTTTGACAAAGGTGGAACGATAAAAGGATATTTAAAAAAAAATGTAGATTAAACAGTGGTATGTTGATTGTTAACGATACGGAATTTCACCTAGGTACTTTATGATAATGATCTAGAAGTCAGACAATGGATTGACAATCTTTTCCAAGCGTACCCCAGACAGAGATTGTTTTAAAAATATGTAGACAAAACAGTGGAACGAGGTTATGTTGAATAATATGGACATGGAATGTCCAAATATTATTGTAAATAGGTACTACAGTACGTTTCATCAAATAGTTCCTATGCCGTAATGTTGGATCCACTGTTTTAGGACCAATACGAATACGCTACGGCGCTACCTAATAGGTGCATTGGTAAAATTTAACAGAGGAGCCAACATTACGGCAATGTAACTATTTGATGAAACGCACTCTATTCCCTTTGGAACGTCAAAACTGACAAACACTTTTGTCTCAATCGCTTGATCGAATGAAAGAAAGCCCATGGCATGGTCATATTATAAGCTTGTTTGACCAAGAATCAAACAAACAAACAAACTCACTTTCGCATTTATAATATTAGGTAAGTACTAGCTTTTGCCTGCGGCTTCGCCCGCGTGCATGTCGGATATCGCCTCGGGAATCTACTACGAGTACCGGGATACTTAAGAAATGCTGGGTTAACTTTACAAACTTTCATCCCCTATATCACCCCCTACAGGATTATTATTTTTGAAACAAAAAGTATCCTAGGTCCTACCCCAGGATGCCATTTATCTCCTTGCCAAATTTTGTCGAAATCCGTTCAGTGGTTTAGGCGTGAAAAGGTAACATACAGACAGACGGACGGAGTTACTTTCGAATTTATAATAATAAGTATGGAAGTATGGATAGTTAAGATAAAGTTAGAATTCATGAAGGAGGTTGCATGGTAAAACCGAGCAGGCTAAAGGCTCTTACAGTACCTTATAACGACGGACTAAAAAACTAACTAATATCAGGATCTGGTGTTTTACTTATGCTATCTATTCCAAGCGTAACCTGGATTCGTATTAGAAAATGTATCTTCTATCGAATAAATTAGACACTACATAAGTTTAGCACAGAAAACTTTAATACTTCCTTAGTAATCTCCTTACGAATACTTAACTACTTAAAATTCCCGCAATAGGCAAAGGTCTGGGACAACCAAAGGACTGGTAAACAAAGCTTTTTGTTGAGCAAGTAATCTGCTTAACGTGAAAGAAGTTGAAGGTGTTGGTAAGAACGTAGGTAGGTACAGTCTGTGGTGAGTAAATCTGAAGATTCCCACCTGATGACGCTTCTTGTGGCGACCACAGAAAATGTTCGCAGACAGTGCATTGAATTCCAGAATCCTAACTAATATTAAAAATGCAAAAGTGAGTTTGTTTGTTACGCTTTCACGCTAAAATGACTGAACGAATTTCGATGAAATTCGGCACAGGGATAGACCTTGACCTAGAGAAGGACATAGATCATAGGCTACTTTTTATCGACATACCAAGCGGGCCAAGACACGGGGAAAAGCTAGAGATAAATATTGCGGAATTATTTTCACAAACTTTTTTTTAAAATAATATTTTGATTTTGTAATCGCAATAGGTAGTTACTATAATTTAGCATTGTCTTTTGTAAATTCCCTGTAATGTATTGCTTTTTGTTTGATTAGAACTCAAATGATTTCGCTGATGCAGACACAGGCAACTATACCTCCTAAAAATCTTAGATAGAACTCAGAAAACTAGAGCCACAAGTATCGAAAAATACATAATTCAAGCATCAGTCGTTCCAATGAAACGATATATCTTTTCCATCGAATTCGGTCCAGTTATTTTGCTCTTAGGTTAGGTCCATACATATGCATGTAGTCACAAGACTTTCAAATAGGAACGTAGCGTTCCTGCTTGCCTATCTGAACCATTTAAATGGTCTGAGCCGATTGGTTAAATTAACGTCTCCAACGAATGCTTCAATAGGAAAATCACTGCATAATCAAAAAATAAAACTGTCCTTTTTACTGAGTACCTATACTGAATTTTTGTCTACAGTACCATCTGATAGTCTTAATTGTAACGATCGAGTCTTTTTTACAGCCCACTGCACTCATTGTAATTCTAATTTTGAGTTCTCCGAAAATGGGTTCTCGGTATTGCCAGACCTTTGCCAGACCTTTGCCAGACCTTTGCCAGACCTTTGCCAGACCTTTGACAGACCTGTGCCAGACCTTTGCCAGACCTTTGCCAGACCTTTGCTAGACCTTTGCCAGACCTTTGCCAGACCTTTGCCAGACCTTTGCCAGACCTGTGCCAGACCTTTGCCAGACCTTTGCCAGACCTTTGCCAGACCTTTGCCAGACCTTTGCCAGACCTTTGCCAGACCTTTGCTAGACCTTTGCCAGACCTTTGCCAGACCTTTGCCAGACCTTTGTCAGACCTTTGCCAGACCTTTGCCTTTGCCAAACCTTTGCTTTTTTTTTGCCAGAAAACCTTTTGTGATTATGAACAGAAAACATAGATGAAAGCCAATGACATCCAATCATGACTTTGTTATGAAAACTTAACAACAACACACCGCAATCAATTATGCAAATAGTTTTAAGCCATTTTACGGTAACGGCCCAGTTTGTTTAGATTTCATGGTAATTTGCTACTATAATCTGTGAGTGCTAAATCCTGTCGTGTGTGCGGTACGCGACTAGATAGCGTTGTTCCTACGTATCTGCAATGCAAATGTTCGCCATCAGAATTCTGTGCATACGACTCTACCCTCTGACGGACTAACAACATTTTCTGAATAAAAAACCGACATTAATAAACGCTGTGTACGTAGTTTACGTTTTGGGGTTTTTCAGTGAGTACTGGTTTAAAATGTTTTATTTGCTGCTGCGACGATCGCAATTGGTTTATATCAGAAAGATAATGCCTAATGCTATGCTGCAGTGCAGTTTCACTTATCTTTATTTCTTTACTAGCTAACCCAACAGACGGTGTCCTGGGGGCCTAAAACGGCCACATTAGCAATTCCTCTCAAAGCGATTCATTTCCTGAATTTCCAGCTGTCATTAGCAATTCCTCTAATTTGACACAAACCAATTCATAATGTGTGGACCATTTTACGAATCTCCATAGAAAACTGTCAAACAGATGAATTATTTCGTAATATGAATCGCACGCAGATTATATTATGAATTGTCAGTTTGATTGATTCTGCCAAAGTGACTGTTTTAAGCCCACTGTTCAAATTTCAATAATTCATACAAAAACCACGTTCTTTTTTTACCGAATTCGATCTTTTTACGACTTTTTATACAATATAAACAACTATTATTTATACAACTTTTCTTTCCAAAAAAACCTAATTCGGACTATTACGAACATTTTGAAACATGGCCAAATCGGTCCAGCCTTTCTCAAGTGATGCGTTTACCAAAGAACAGCATTTAATTTTTATTTATATATATTATATTATATAGATGTAAAATTATCTTGATGCCTTTACACTTCAAGTTGGTCGACCGAGCTCTGTTCGGGTGAAAATAGATAAACATGTCGTCCAGTACGCGTAGCATGACCACCATAGAAACGGGTTTTGACGACGGAAGAATAGACAAAATGACAGAATTATGATTTACTATCTGTCATTTTGTCTATTCCTTCGTCGTTTACCAACGTTGTATCATATATCCGAGGCTATGAAAATAGAGAAAACGAATTTTTCCAGTTATGTGACCTAGCTAGATCGATTTTTCACCCCTGAAACCCCCTATATTGCAACTTACATCGAAATCGTTAGCCGATTTCGAGAATATGATTACGTCTACAAACATTGCTCATTTAATAGTTTAGGATAAATGATTTTATTTCTGTAAGAGTAAAATAGTTATTTGTTACGCAAGGCTGCAAAGTTGTTTTTGCGCGCGAGTACCTGTATTGAAACCTGAGCAAGCGAAAGATATTGTACCTAAGCTTTTATGTACTTTTCGCGCAATTTTTCCGGAAGAAAGCTCAATTCAACATTATGTACCGCTTGCACTAACTCTGCACTGCTATGCTAAACAAACCCAAATGGTGGAAAGTGAATTGAATATACAGAAGAAAATTATGTAAAGTTTTTTAAAGTGAAAACTTCTTGCGTTGAGCGATTTTTTTTCGTGCTGCCCAGTACGATTATTCTAGAAATGAGGTTGGCGCTCTGACATAAAATATATATTGATGCATAGTCGACCCGGCGGTATAGAAAATTTTTGAATAGAAAGTTTCGAATTTTAAAAACTCTTTCCACGCTAGCGGGGAAAATGCACTTTTCCACGTAGATTTCGAATGACAAACAGAATCTTTCCGAGCTTGTGAGGTGAAAAAACTTTTACACGTCAATTATATTTATACACTAGATGAGATCGGCATTTCCTATTCGACTACTCTGAGAAAAAAAGCTGAAACAAACCCTCTGATTTGTTTAGGCGTTTCTTCTGAGTTGAAGTCTAGTTATAATCTTGGTTAGATAATGTGAAGACCATGTAGATTGGACTTTGAAATGGTTTTTTGAGGAAAGAACCACACAGATTGAGTGGACCTGTACAGTCAGTGCACGCATTTATCAGTAATTGTGCAGCTCAACTCGGAACATATGGAGCTCATAAATAAAGTACCTATTCAAAAAAAAAAAACAATGTTTAAAAATAGAACAAAAATCGTTTCCCCATTTTCTATTTGGATCGGCTGAACAATAAAGTTTAAAGCTATTTCCTTGAAAATCTGTTTCAGCCCAACTTTTATATAATTAAAACTCCGGATTGGCGAACTCTACCGCTGCAAGAGCGAATAATTCATAAGGAGGTTAATTAAGTTCGTTCTTCCTCGGCGGTTCGTACGTACTCGGGTACGTTATAAAATTGAATTACCTCCATTAATCTAATAGCACACATTGGCTTTCGATCTAATAGGGTTGCGAGAATACCGCTAAATGCTATAATACACGAACAGGTGTTTTAATTTTGGTTTGAGTCTGTGTATTTATTTTTGTTATCAGATCAGGTGGATGATAATCACCTGCATTGAAGTTTGGCTGGAAACCGTTCGTTATGTTAATGTACCCGATGATATTGATTCAGAGACCCTAGACAAAGTGACATTCTATCAGCGATAACGATGATGGAAAAGGCAAACACATTCATACATACTCTCGAAAAACATTACCCTCCTTCTGGGGCAGTCGGGTAAAAATGTATTGGACTGACATAAGCTATCGAAAAGCTTATGTCAATCCTATTGAAAGTCGTTGTAGAAATACGAAACGCTTTCGAAGCGATTGTCATTTGTCTAGGCCCTCAGATGTGGCAACAAACAAGAGACTTTTGGATATGATGAAGTTTTTTCAATAGTTTTTCTAAGACGATAGGATTTCATAGAACTCGTGCGTCCCTTGAAGTCGTTTTAAAAGAATCAGCAATAAATATAAAAATTGAAACGTGGAAAAATAATATAGTTTCTAGAACAGCGTTTTCTTCAATGAAAACTGAACGGAGACAGTTTAATGAAAAATTTCTTGTCACGTTAGGCTATTCGATGTCCCCTTAGGGGCACCTTAATAAGATTTCTCCCGTTTTAACTGCATTTTTCCGTTTCTACAGACATTGCGAATTTAATTTCAGCATAAAATTGTGAAAGACATCTTAAAACTTCTAACAACCATTTTTTATTATTAAAAGGTTATTATTTTTCACGGTTTATGTTACGGTTGCATGAATTACCATAACTAAACCAAGTATATTGGTACTGTTTATATTAATATATTAGAAATATTATATCGAGATTATATTGCCCGTGATTTATATTATGCATGTTAGTGTCAATTTGAATCATCCGATTGGAACGGGAACTTTGTTTTTTTAACTACTACTTGGAGTTCTACAGTTCAGCATTTACAAATAATTTTGTACATCTTTTTTTTTCTTACGTAGTGACGCATCCTCTTTATGAACTACTATATGACTTTGTAATAAAGCCAAGGAAATTAATGTTAAGCAAATTGACTGCCAGCTTAAGTTGCCCGTACATTTAAATGACAACTATCATTATTTGACAGTTGTATGAAATGGCATATAGCACAGTAAATTGACATAAGGTGTAAACAATTAATTTCCCTGGGTGTACTTTGACTCACCACGAATATTTAGCTACGCTAGACATTTTCACATTGAAGGCTACCGGATTATCTCGAATGTTCGAGACCGACGATGCCACGAATAATAAGAGGGGCTCTCCTTCTATCTTTCTTTCTTTCCTTTTTAGCAAGTAAGTTCTCTTCCTCCATTGGTCTAGCATTCGTAAGTACGGCTGCTGGTTCAGGATTATTCGATCCCCAGGTAAAGCGGAGGTTTTAATTGGTTTTAATCTCTACCCGATAGGGTGGACTTAAAACCGTCATTGGTGCAAATTAAAATAATGTCAGTTTTCAATAACTCTAGGTAACACATATGAATGTCTAAATAAAAACGCGCTGTTGGATTTTCTTCGCTCGACTTAGAGCCGAAAGTTGAAAATTATTACGCATTCTAGTGCTAGTGAAAAGCGTTGTGATATAATACTCATTCTATCTCTGTTGAAAAATATTAGATTATGTACATGTATGCATATAAACGTATGTATCAGCTACAAAGCTGTAGGTAAGTCTGAACATGTCAGCGATTGCTGATTGTCTTTAATCTCCAAATAAGACGAGATTAATGCCATTATTACAAACATAACAATATCACGTCTGTATTATATACAGGATGACTTGTTATTCGAGGTATATCCGTCAGGAGCTGATAAGGCGGCCAGAATGCAACAAATTGAACCCCCGTATCTTTAATTTGACTTTATACCTTTTTGGAAAACTTACAGAATAGGCAAGTTGTTTTGGATAATTGTACGATTAATGACATAGTAATTTTTTTGACGAGACATTTTGAAGCGTACAATGAAAATATTGGTAAGATATTATTCTTAAATCGCTCTTCTTTTTAATTATTTTGTTGAATTAAGTACTTTTATTTATGTTCATAGCTTAATTGAAGTACCAGCTACGATATAATTTTTAGTGGTACCCATTTAATGTTTCAGTATTTTTATTATTTTGAATTAAATGTATTTTGGGTAAATGTCGAAAAACTTAAAATTCAAATATCTCGAAAACTATTGAATTTCGGCCATAGGCAATGTGTTCAATTTGTTGCATTCTGGCCCCCCTAAGATCTCCTGACGGATATACGTCGAATTCCAAGTATCCCTGTGCAATAGGAAGAGATAGGCAGAGGTGTAATAGGTACAACAACATTTTGCCTGTTATATCTAAATCTCATGTAGGGAATAAGGGGCGAGCCTATTGCTATCAAACGGGCACAAATCCGGACTCCAGTGCTACTGAGAAATTCCAGATGGAAAACTCAATAAAACTGCCCGACCGTGAATCGAACCCAGGACCTCATGCTCAGCAGTAGCGCTTGTGACCACTAGACCAACGAGGCAGTATACCATTATTATTATCTGGATAATTATTGTTTGTAGAACGTTCTTCATTGAATGTCATCATGAACGTCTTGTCATGTCATGAAATTTGATATAAATTGTAAGTATATACAGGGTGTTAAGGTAAACACCGTTATCCTTGAAACCAGTGGTTTGGTGTCATTTATAGAACGTAAAATCAATGGAAAATTACGAATTTTTTTTTTCTTTTTTGTAATTACATTTTTCCACTCGACTATTTCACCCTTTCACCCATGCGCTAGGGCAACGAACTTGCGTCTCAACACGGGCGAGGTCGCGGGACGTGACCTGACCGGCCACGAGCGCGATCCCTCCCACAGTCAGTCAGCTGTTTCGCTTGCGAGCACGGTGTCGGAAAGAAACTTTTTAAAATTTTTAATGAAAATAACGTTTTCTTTTTGTTGTTACTCGCTCATTTATTTTTATATTTAAGTTACTACCCATGGTTTGAGTGACAACGGTGTTCACCCTTACATCCTGTATAAGCTGAAAAGGCACTTCGTAAAGAGCTATCGAACAGTTTTTTTTTAATTCGCAGTTAACTTTGTCACTAACAAAGAAATACGAAAGCCTCTATAATCATTGTGTGTGTAATTCAATTTACAAATTAATCTAATAAAAAAGAAACTCCAATAAAGCCTTGAATATTATCGGATTTTTTATAAATACACAACAAATTCTATTAAGTAAATTGATAAAATCCACCCCACTGCCAATCTTCAACATCCTATAATAAATTACAGCCAATTTTCTTGAGAGCTTCGTTATACAAATTGTCAATAGCACTCGTTAATCCGGCAAAGTACCCACAAACAAAGGGGTTATCATCGAAATTTATGAGCTATAAAATTGGCACGGACCACCTTTATAGGCGAAAATATGAAAATATTGAAGTTCGCACGGAATAAATTATTCTAAATTGCTCCCGTTTGGATTGTGGTGAACCCTTTAGGATCGGGAATTGAGAAGATTAGGGGCGTCACACTGGGGACTGCGGTCATCTATCAGACGAGATAGCGGCCGGCGACAATGAGACCCGCTTAAAGTAATTGGGCGGGATGGATCGCCTTAAGTACATTCACAATTTGATAATAATTTTGACACAGAGTTAACAGTAAAAAACCGTGATTTTACAATGCGGTATTTGGTCTGAAAAGCTCTGTTAAAGCAAACGTTACCACTCCAATGAAACGTGTATATGGTCACGTTTGGTTTTACAAAGCCTCAATTTACATTATGTAGATTCTGCACATTTTAACGTGTAGGTGTGAAAAGGATGCCTGATTTATTCTAGAGTCTTCCAAGAATACTTCTACCGCCTTCTTACTTTTTTAATTCATTGGTAAGAGTAACATTTCGATGCTGTATTTCAATTACTGGTTGATCGTATTTGGGTGAAGCAATAGTTTTCTCATAACCTGCATGGTAACGATTGCAAAGCGTAGCACCGCGTAGTATACGTAGCACTCCGTAGCACTCCGTAGCACTCCGTAGCACTCCGTAGCACTCCGTAGCACTCCGTAGCACTCCGTAGTACTCCGTAGCACTCAGTAGCACTTCGTAGCTCAGTGTCCTAGACCCTACACGTGCCATTCGACAAAGTCTTTTAGTAGTAGGTATGGCTGTTTGTAAGTTCAAATATAATTCTCAACAGAAAAATCGAAACACGATTCAGAACACTCATCAGAAAAAATCGATTTTTCTGATGAGAAGTATATTATGATTTTAAATTGTTAGTAATAATAAATAACAATACTAGCCTAATATTGTCCCAGGGCACAGGCATCTTCTCACACACAGGAGGCATGAGCATTGATCACCACTCTTGATCAATACAGATGGGCGATTTCAGACTTGTATTAATTATAAGTCCAGGTTTCCTCACGATGTTTTTCTTCACCGATGTCAGTGATTTTAGAAGTACCTACATAAGTATGAATTGAAAAGTCACATTGGTTCTTGCCCAGATTTGATCCAACAACTTCGTGCATGGAAGGCGAGGCCTCAACCACGACGCCATCACGACATAATTGTCAGAAATTATAAATAAGTAGTAAAAAGCATTCATTTCTAAACAGGCATTCGTTCAACTAAATACGTATACTGGTTTCACTGTCGTTTGTTAAAGAAATGGTTGATTTCTCTCTGCTAAAGGCAACGCTCATTTTCAGCCTATCTCCAGCAGGAACACAAATCAAGCCGACAAGATCTTTTTAAACGCAATAATACTAAAGTAATGTATGGCAATTTACTCGCAAGAAAAGCGAGGATGTTTTATCTCGCTTCCGTTTGCTTTGGAAATGGCGTGTGATTTACGATAGGCTGGTAATGATCTTGTTAACAAGTTGCTATAAAGTTATATTATTCTAATATCTTCCGTTTTGAATTTTCTTCCTTATAATTTTGAGGTAGCATATTATATAACATCACCCCTGTATTCCCCGAAGGGTAAGGCAGAGGTGTACCTAAAGTTCACCCACATATCGTCAGTTATGTTTCAGTCCCATGTGACAGGGGGCGAGCCCATTGCCATCAACCGGGCACAAATTCCGACTCCGGGATGCTACTGGAAAATTCAAGATGGAAAATCCAATAACACTTTTGCCCGACCCGGGAATAGAACCCAGGACGTCATGCTCATGGCAACAGGCAACTGAAGGAACACGGGTGGGTTTTAGTCACTCAAAGTCTGACACGCCCTTCCGCTCCACCTAGAGCGGAAGAAGTGATTTGAAGATTTCCCACTCTCAAAAAAAAACGTTTACTAAACTTACGACCACTAGATCAACGAGGCAGTCTGGGGTATTTAGCATACTTTTGTTTTCCAGTTATGTGTTGTACCAGCAGGTACCTAAATACTTTGGGATAGCCTTCAAACACATTGTGATAAATTCTGAATGGTTCATTCCTATGTCATGTCTCTATAACGATGTCAGGCGTCGAGTAAGGAGACAATTCATGTATTGACTAGCTCTTTGATGTTTAAACGGCATCTAGTTTTATGCCAAAAATATGTATCTTTATACGAGTAGTAGAAGATTGTACCTAAGTATTTTAAGTAGGCAGACAAAGGACGCAATGCCTGTTCAGCTATGTAAATTAAAGTGTTGAACACGTGCCCTAACACACACTATCTCAACCTCCCCAGTATAATTAAAGATTTATGCCTAAGTGCCTTAGCAACAAATTTCCTGTGTGCAAACTAACTTCTTAATTAAGTGCTTCACTAAGGAACGTGAATAGACGCCACTGTCTAAAGATCTCGTTACAGATTAACGACTGATTTGTTTTAATTAAAATTCAGCCTTTATTAAACTCAATACGTTTTTCATAAAGCCTTTGTTAGAATCAAACGCTCGGGTAAAAATCAGATTCAAATATAATGAAATCGCTCCCCCAATGACGATTCGATTTTCATTCTGCTGAATGCTCTCTTACAGATTAACGTCGACCGATTGAAATGAATGAAAGATTATTACTTCTTCAATGATTTAGATAATTGACTGAGATCGTTCAGTTCCGCAGACTGAGCCGGTCATTAAAAGAGCCGAGTTATAACTTTCCCTTTGCAGTTCTCCGGAGTTTATTTAAACAAACTACTTGTTTAATTGAATATTTAAACGAGATTCCTCACGGTAAGTATAAAAAGCTCTTGGGCTGGGCAAGGAAAAAGGCAAACTTGGATTTTTATTCATAAAGTTCAACGTTGAGATGTTGCGGGACTAAAAATATTTGCGTCTATTAATTATGTTTTCTTTTTCCTATGTAATTACCCACATCAAAGTCGGCGAGTTGCTCGGCGTACAGCCGCCGCCAAGCTCAAAAAAGGGTTCAGTAATTTTATTTTGTTTTTTAATAACAATGTTTTACTATTACTACTATATGTCTAATTTCCCTTAGTTGGGTCAAATAATGAATGCTGACCATATTGTGAATTGTATATGTTCCTGGTAACGCAATAATTGGCATTTCAATTTGGAGTGGTTGTTATCATTTTGTCTAAGGAAAGCGTCAATTTACTTTCTCAAGATACATTCATTTTTAATTTTTTTTCTTTCATTTTTTTTTATTTGTCATCTCTGTGTCTATGACCCTTTTGTTGGTCGAAATGAACGATTTTTATTTATTTATTACTGTTGGTATTTCCTTCTTTACCGCAATCCTAAAAGCTGAAGATAAGATAATGCCTATGATACTTTTATTTATATGAACCACGATAAAGTATGAACATGAATATGTTTAGGTATTAATAACAGTCAAACACAAGCAAGAAAATTGATTAAATTATTCTTCAATAAAGAAAAATAAGTATTACTTTAGTAGAGTGTGTAGGTATGTACCTACATACATAATAGTACATTGTGATACGAGTGTGCTCTTTTGGATATTACAGTCGAGGCGGTATTGTTAGCGCGAGCCGCAGGCGCGATAAGGTAGCCGAGAGTGTAATAATCAATGCACACGAGTTTCATACGACGTTTTTCAACACACTTGCGAGGAAAAAACAGACTTGTTGTAAGAACTTATGCTACAATAACGTAGGTAACTATAGAGATGATAGATTTATAAAGTTTAACTGACCTTTGTTGCTAGGTACTGACTATCCGGAGTTTCTTTTAAAAACTTCTTTGTCGGTTGGTGACAATACTTTAAATTTTGTATTTTTGATATTATTTAACCACACAACGAAAACGATAATAAATATTTATGGAAAATGGCGCACTGGTTTTGTTTTTCTATAGGTGTAAATAAAGGCACTGGCAAAACCGTTAGACAGCCTATACAAAAAATATGATTTGAATAAGAAAAAAAAACTATAACTAAACGTACCATGGCGGAGTCAAATCTATTTATTATTATAAATCGTAATTTTTAATAATGATATTAATTAACCCCACAACAAAAAAGTTAAAACATATTTATGGCGGCCTGTTTTGATTTTCCGCTAGCGATGCGCGCGCGGGTTTAAATAAAGGCACTGGTAATACCGCTGAACAGCCTATATAAAAATTTAATAATGTTAATAATACATAATACGCAAATGGGGTTAAGGTAGTGAATAATATATAATACCGGGTAATAGTACCGGGTTCAGACAAATTAACAAAAAAAGATAATTTTGTACCAAAAACCTAATTGATAGATTTTTCTTCAATTCTTATACCTAATTCGATGTAAAATACTAGATTTAAAAAAAAATTGTTTGATTATTTTGAACAAAAACATACGTTTAGTGATGACAGGACAAATTGAGTAAAACGCTATTTATTGCAAGAGCTTTCAAAAAAATGATTACCAGATGGCTACTTTATCATTTGGGTTCGAATTGAAATAAAAGGCTTAATTTATGTGTTTTGTTAAATAAAAACTTTTTTTAACCGTTAAAATCTTGGATGACCAAAATTAAAACTAAATTAAATTAATTAACATAAATAAAAACTTGCTTTTGATCGCTTGTGAAAAACAATTTCTATTGAATACAAATTCCATGCTGCCATGATAGTACTTACTAATTCCATACGCCATGTCATTACTCCGACTAGTAAATATTAATCTGTGGCGCACATTACCGCACTAGTGCGGTAATATAAAGTAAAAAGCACGCTTCCATAATACACTGCATTATGAACCTAAAAGCGTTTCAATAAAAGCCACTTTACGAGCAAGTGTGTTGAAAAGTCCCTTTGTTTTTATATTTATTGGTATAGTTAGATAGTTCTTTAGTTAATGTAGTATTTATGAGTTTTTGTTAGATTTCTGTATTTATAAACATAACACAATGTAAATTACTCTAAATGGTTCTAATACTTTAGTTTTAGTTGCAAGAAAAACAACATACGTAAAGCAATTGGAACTTAGAATTTCGAATATTATGCAGAAGCGAATTCAAAACCACAGTATTATATAAGAACAGAATTTTATCTTCTTAGAAAACGACCGAAACGACGGGCTTCGAAATCTCAGTGTATATCAGTACGCAACAGTATCGAGTGCGCGACAGTTACGCACAGACGCGGAAGGTTTATCCACCGAGCGGCCGTAGGTAATTATTTCAAGGTGACTGCCGATAAATAAACTGTGATAATACTAAAATAATAAAGTGAACGTCAAAGTCATTAGTATAGCGTCAGTCAATACTATTTCTATAAGAAATAATACTATTTATTATGTTACAAAACCTATATGCCAACACGCAATCGATGTTAACGAGCTTCAAAGTTACTAAAGATCCACAGTTAAGTTAAGAAAAACCATAAAAAATTATCTCTGTTAATTTGACTATCCGTAAATTACGGTCGGACATATAATTGCAATGTTTTTCTCGACTAACACTAACAAAGTGGCTATAAAGGCTATATCTCTGTGACTGATTACCGACAACTCTTGTTCTAAGATCAGATACCCAGTGACGGATGACTGTTGTGACATAATTTGCTCACTATTTTAGGGATAGCCTTAAGCCTTATCAGATACTTGCTGCGTTCTCGATTTCGCTTGCGTGAACTAAAAGTCAAAGTCAAAGTCAAACTCAAAGCATTTATTTCAATTAAACCATTTACAGGCACTTTTGAATTGTCAAGGAGTCAGTCAGTCAGAAATATGAAGCTAGTTGCCCATTCCAAAGCGTAGTAGGTACTTATGGAGAAGAACGGGCAAGAAACTCCATGGACACTCTTTTAAATCAAAATATTGTTACAATATATTGGTTACATCATTCATGTTGAAATTATACATGTGAGAACAATGTAGAAAGCACGTTAAAAGCGTCCGCAATTATAAAATAAAAACAATTCAAAAATTAAAATAAGCCATGGCAGCTAAGAGAGTAGAACCTGGCCTGAGACTTATCCGAAACTAAAACAAAAAAACCGACAAAGTGCGTGTCGGCCCACGCTCAATGAAGGGTTCCGTAGTTGGGATGAATATTCCCCCATACAATACAACTGCAAATAAGTTTGTAAGCTCAATATTGAGTGATTAACCATGTTATTTGAAGACCATTATTCTTTGGTTTATCAAAATTTTAGGCTCAGTAGTTTTGGAGATGGAAATGGTCAATTTTCATCAATTTTCTTTAATATCTTTAAAAATTATTTCAAAATTATACAAAAAATATGTACATTATTTCATCACACGTATGCATAACTTTTTTGTTTTTCGACCTAATGTGAACCCCATAATCAAAATTAATTGATATACATTACACGTTCGTGAGTCACAGGTATAATTATGTGTACCTGTGTAATTAACTTACTCGGTCCAGTAAATTCGGAACAAATCGGCTATGACAGACAGACACACGAGTGATCCTATAAGGGTTTCGTTTTTTCATTCGGACGTACGGAACCCTAATTATCATTTCAATTGGATAAATGGGTCGAGAGTTATAAGCTTGATTACTTACAGAAAGACATTGTGTTGTATATATATAGATAAGTGGGGATGACTGGATATATTTGTAGGTATACGAGGTAGTGCGCATCCTACCTATTTGATAATCACGCGGTGCCTCCTTTTTGGAAACGACGAATGAACGGATGCTGTCGAGTTTTAGATTGTCCGTGACGTGACGACTGACAGGTTCACAGTACAGAAGTAAGCTAACTGTGATCTATGAGAGCTTAAATAAGCCTTGTTTTTTAAAAATCCATCGCCATTTGGACGTGACACCCCCAAAATTGACAAAACCATGATCGATCTGCGCAGAAGCCACCAACGAGGCCTCGTAAATTATAGATCGTATCCGAAGATATTGCCTGACACCTATACAAACAATTATAAGCACGAGCCTACCGCAGACTTATTACAAACATTTATTTCCCCGAAAAACGGGGGCACGTAAATTACTTCAGTATCTTTGGAAGCAAAAACATAATTAATGTTTTGTTGTTTGTAATCAGAGAGCTAAGTGGTAGATATTGCCAGATGGTTGTCTGTTATTACACTCTACTACGTATTTTATCCTCCGCTAAATGAAAACATCATTCTTACACACGTTTCGTTATCTTATTAGGGATGGGTGGGTAGCTACCCTAGCTAATATTATGCGAAAGTGAGTTTGTTTTGTTATTCTTTCACGCTCAAACGGCTTTAAATGGAATTTGGCAGATGGGTAGACCATGACCTGGGGTATGACATAGGATACTTTTAACCCGATACTCCGACGGGATCGACAGTTATGCGGGTGCAACCGCGGGTGCAGCTAGTTCTAGATAAATGTACCTAGGTACCTACCAGCCTACTTTTGAATGCACCGGAGCGGTGTTAACGGAGTTAAAGATTGTATGCGAACGAAGTCGAGGGCAGTTGCTAGTCTTTCAGCCAAGCTAGCAGCAGCCACCCTTTCCTGAAGACATCTGAAGGTCTCCTAGGCCGTCATTAATCAAGCGCAGATTATGTTTCCTGGCGTGACGCCGTTTTAAATTTATTTATTCTCTGTACTTAATTGCGGTCTTCAGTTACCGGCTCTTTGGAGCAAAAACCTTTCTGTTTTGATAATTAATGGATTTAACGCTCGTTAGGAGTACTGAGCGCCGTTTCTGAACAGCTGTTTCACTTTTTAGTGCCGAAAACGCTATTTTTATTGACGGTTATTCGGGCATTTTTATGTCGTTGGTGTTTATTGTATATCATGTGTATATAAATTATTATTTCAATTCATAATGAGTTTATATATTATGGAATTTTAAGTAAATATTTAAGTACTTTATTAATTGAAGGTATATAGTTCATTCAATTTATAAAACGGAGAGAAACAATAACTTACGCAATATTTATATAGCACTACTAACTATTTACATAAAAAACTATATTATTAGTTACATTAAATCCTGAAATAAATTACTGTGTTCAATTAATAAATAATCCTACAATAGATACAACAGCTGATAACAATGGAAATAAATGATTTTTCAAGTTGTGTTTATCAAAGTGATTGCATAGCACTAATTTAGATTTTTTAGATTTATTTTAGATTACCTTTAGGTAATCTAATCTGATAACATTAATATGTCATTGTAATAAATACACATACCTCGTTGATTCACGGCATGTATAACGAAGTACAGTCGGCAAAAAAGTTTTATTGGTAGTCAAAAAACAAACAAAATTTGCTCTAGGTACGCAGCCAGTAACGATACGAAGGTCTTCGATATCGGAAAACGTATCGCCAGGTGCCCTGCCCAACTTCACTTGAGTTCCATCTCAAGTGAAGTTGGGCAGGACACCTGGCAAGGCGTAGGGATGACCAGTGGAGTAAGGCTATTACCGACTGGTGTCCAAGGGCTGGAAGACGAGGTGGCGGTCGTCAGGCGGCGAGATGGACGACGACATTGTTGCCATCGCGAGTAAAACCTGCACGAGGCTGGCACAGGAGCATAGGGATTGGCATAAGAAAAGAGTGGCCTCGGCAGAAGTGGGTGAATTCGGGCTGTGATGATTTCGAAACACGTACAAAATGAGATAAGCAGTAGGTAGTTGTAGGTACCTTTCCCTGCATAGTTATCTCCTTTGTCGACTGTTCCTCCACTAGCAGTTTGCGATCAGTGTGAACTTCCAAGAATTTAGGTAGGTATGTACGAGCTTACGTTCACAAGTAACCTAACCTAGTAAACTATAAAAACCAGAAATCACTTGAATTGATAAAATAATGATAAATCGATAAATGATTTGATTTCTGTAAGTAGGTTTGTAGAAACACTTTTACACGTCAATCATTGAGAATTCTACACCATTATAGTGGAATCCTAGTAAATAATAAATAACGTCTTTATTTGCCAACTTGATATATGTACGCATACATTCGAAACCAAGTTCACCTTAATGAGGTCATTATTGTTTTAACTGATTTTACTTAAACATTACCATTTCACTGTTGTCTGTACTTTCTGTTTGAAGATTTACCTATATTTTTTAGAGGTGGTTTTTTTAGTATTTAGTTACGATTATTAAAAATTAAAATGGCTTCGTAACATTTTAGCAAATAAACGTTCACAATCACTAGTTCTGAGAATCCATTAGCGCACACCTCATTTTTAATGATAACAGAACTCGGCGAGGCTTCGGCCACAGTATAAATAAGTAACAGTATTATATCTTCATAGAAAACGGCCGAAGCGACGCGCTTCGAAATCTCATTCTATATTAGTACGAAACAGTATTGAATGCGCGGCAGTTACGTATGGACGCAGAAGGTTTATTTACCGAGAGACCGCTGGTAATTATTTCAAGGTCACTGCCGAGATATATACTGTTACTTTATTACTCTGCGCCTTGGCAACACTTTCCAGAGAACCTAAGCATGTCATTGTTTCCTCACACTACGACACAAATGACGTAGCTATAGAAATTGATGGCTTTGACTGGTGTGTTAAGCTGCGGTCCAACGGCCCGCTTTCTCAAACGCTAGATCGCGCCAAGCTAAGCCGACAGGACGTGGAAACCATTGCGTCCGATGAGGCCTCAGTCAGGAGTCGTTAAGTTCAAAGGCGCGGTGTAGAGCGGCGCGAGGGCATCTGTCGTCGCAGCCTGTCTGGGCGCGTTTCTTCTGCTTTCTTTTTCCTTTGTTTATCAAATGTTTACCACTGTATAAAACTACAACGAATGCACACGCAGCCATGCCCTCCGTATTATTTGACATGTTGGAATAGCGGCCAATAGGCCGCACCAGGCCAACACACGCCCGCCGTGGGAATGTCGGTCGCAGAATACTTAGAATGAAATATTTGATAAACATAATAGATAGATAATTACTTATGGTCATTTATAAAATGTATACACAAAAAACACACATAACATAACAAAACAAATTAATAAAATATAATAATGAATACAAATAAATGTAATATAATAACTAAAATAAATTAATAAAATATAATAATTAATACACGTAAATAAAATAATTTAACTTCATGTTAATAACTAATTAGAATAACTACATAAAACTTAATACTTGTAACATTATCGATAATATTTATATTTGTTTAACAATCTTGCAATCCAGTGTGCTTACTCACTGGATGCTTGTTTTGTCCAATATTTTATGTTACCGTGCCCTAACCGGGTTTCATGTTGGATCTTACTTTAAATACTTGTAACAGCTGATGTACACATGAATGCAATAAAGAATTTGAGTTTGAGTTTGAGTTTATGTTCAGCACGGCCGCGGCAGGACTCGAGAGGCATGGCAACGTTTTGTGCCGGCTGTCAGTTAACGGGCCGCGGAACCGCAGTGGATCGCAGCTGTAGAAGTACCTAATGCGCTTTACGCACTTTCAGCATCACGAAATTTAATAGGACTGCCGTCTCCAAACGCTGCCGGTGCGGCGATTCCGTGCTCTATGATGATAGTTTAATATGAGTTGTGCAAAGGCTTGTCATAACAGTAAGTAACTATTAAATAACTTCTGTGCATTTTAAAAGTCTATTGTCATTCTAACTCCTCAAATGCAAAAGAGATATCTGATAAAATCTTTCTGGTTCACACTGTTTCAATAAAACTGTCACATCCAATATGCCACGGAGTGACAATCCGAATGACGACACGACATTATTGAAGAGGAAATATTGGATCCTAGGATTTTATATTGTAAATCTAGACAAACTATTTCTAAAACTTGAGCATATTTTTGCATTGTGTAAGCCTGACGATTTTAAGTTGGCCTATCTGAGATAGTGGGAGTTTAAGTTTTTGATGTGTAAAATCTTTCCTGAAATCTGTGGGAGAGATTTTTTGAAAAGGGACGGAAGTGTGTAACAGGATGCCGGGGAAGCGCGCGCTATTTGATTAGACCAATTGCAATGAGCGCGCGCGGTGCTGGAGTTGACCATCATATATGATACCCGTTGTCCGTACAGCAGTCAATTATACACAGTTTGTACTGACCCTAAGCCCAGGTCCGCATGCGTGCTTTTTTCCCGCGACGACTTTTTTTCGCGTTTTTGCGTTCCCGCGGCCTTTTTTGATTTTCATGGACTGAATTGAATTAGATTGCAATTTTAGCGCCGAGAGTTGAAAATTCAACAATGTATTTTTTGATGCGCTGGGATTCACTCTGTTGGATCTTCAATGCTCGGTTCAATACCGAGAGTTGAAAATCCACTGCGCGATAAAATCCCGCCGCGATATTTTTATGCCCGTGCGCACGTGGGCTTATCCCAAATTGTCAAGTGAAAATTTGTACGATGACAGGACCAACTGTGCCGAGTGATTCCATTATGTATGAGGGCTACTACATCGGCTACGAGTCTTTATTTCAATCCTTGAATTGGATCTCAGAAATTACCGTAGTTTGGAGGGATAAGTACCGCCATATGTCACACGGGTTGAATCCACCCTGGGTAAAAAAACAGGGCGGCAACCTTCGAAAACTATCTCTTGGCTCCAGCTGTGGCCGCCCCAGTTTACAACTTTACTAATTCATGATCCAATAAATAGCCGATGCGTCGCAACATGTCGGGACACACTTAATGCTATTGCGTCCTGAATATTTCTTGCCCGTTTCTCTTGGATTACTGTTTTGTTTGATCGAAAAGAAAAATGGTTGTTCTTATGAATTTTTTATACGTGTAGAAAATATGATATTATCGTTTTTGCTTCAATGTTGGAATCTAGGCTGTCCAGCTGTTCTTCGCAAATTGTTAATACCGATTGTGAGGAATGATTTAGATCCATCTGGACCTGCTAAAAACGGGATGGAGGAATGTATTCATTACTTACAAACTGATAATTATGTACTGAGTAGCAAAAACGTGCAAAATTTTGCCTGAGGTGTTTTATTATTTCGCGTTTTTTTTTTTCTCAAACTGGAGTACACAGAGACAATAGAAACGAACCTATTTCTAGGACCGCAGGCTTAACTTACTTTTCAATCTACAGAGTAAGTAGTTAATTTCTAAAGAACTGTCTTCCACTCAAAACATAGCCCGCAGCACTTTTCTCCTTTAAAAGTACCACCTTGTTTACTTTACCGGACTGCCAAAATAAATATACCTACCCGCCTTTTTATTATAAAGAACCCTATTTAAAATACACCACTCCATGATTGCTGGTTTTTCCTCCTGTTCGTGTATCACTATAACGAAGATAAACTGCTTATCTACGTGACTTTACTCCGATGTATATCGTATGAACGTGGGGATGTATTTTGTTGAAATATTAAATAGGTTGGGTCCCTTATTAATCGCAGAAAGAAATCTCTTGCGTTTTGGGTTAGCGAGATCAAAACTTTGCGCGTGTTTGGATGTACTTAGGTAGAAATTATAACGATATCTCTGCAAATTGATATTATCAATTGATGAAATTTACACAATATCTACTACCTAATTAATATTATGAGTAATTGCAAACGTAAAAGCTAAAATTGTGATTACTACTAAATTATTAAAGGAAAATCTGTCAACCGAAAATGTTTATTCAGTTATTGATATTATTAGAAACAATCAAACTTAAATTACAACACTAAATACTCCTATGGGCCAATGTTTGTGGCTACTTCGTCGGTATCATTTACAATGCTTCATTATTATGTCATGCAAAGCATGTCTGTACACCTGGACCCGAGAGAATTCCCCGAACGCCTTATCTGGTCGATACCTTCGGGCTACGGAGTACAGACAACAACATTCAAGGTATACTTTCCAATATAAGCTGACCTCGCTTGTAGAGCCTTAAAGTAAATTATTTTATCAAATTACCGACTTTAAATTTACTGTCCGTGTGTTGAAATCATAAACTTTCGTCCTTTGACTGTGAAATGGCTATATACAACATTATTTTTTCTTTATGCTAAACCCGAAAAGGGGTCATTGTACTCATCATTTTGATCAACTTTTTCTATTCGGACAAACATTGAAATCGCGAAAAAAAAAATCAGCTGTTCCCTACATTTGTGTTCACTTAAATTGACAAAATGTATGGAACAGCTGATTTTTTTTTGGCACACCTTGACCCCTTTTCGGGTTTAGCATAAATAAAAAATAATGTTGTATAACACGGCAAATTAAGGTAGTGTACCAACTTGATAAAACCAATTTCTGGGGAGTTTGTTGCGCAACCGACTTCTTTTTCCAAGCGTACTAGGAAGTGGTGAAGGGCGGGCGTTTTTGGGGACTGTCTTATGTAATTCTGACGTTCAAAAAGTGCTGATTCTCAGTCTAATTTGAAGAAATTACTTTTGATTTTGGATAATTTACTTGAATGTACAATGAGAGGTTAGTTTATTCTGGAAATGTAGGAATATATATATTGATATGCCGCTCTGCGTAACACATAAGACCGTGACCGCCCCGTGAGTGGAATTTTGCAGGTAATAAATCACGATGACGTAGCACACGATACTAAGGTTATTTATTGACGATTTCGTAAACGTTTCGATGTAAGCTGGAAGTCAGGTCTTATCTTGTGTTTATGCATGAGAATTATGGAAACGGTGGTTGTAAGTCATTCTCTTACCAGTATTGTGGTTATAAATTATTGCAGCAACAATCGCAGGCATTTAGCAACAATATATTCGATAGGACTACCTGAAAGCTTGTTGAAGTAGAATGTACAAACACAAGGAAAAAAATCTTTGGTCGAATCTTGATCGAGAATCAATCTCCTCTCTTTTTCAAACTGCTGACAGATTACCTTCTCATATCCACCTGTTATATCACCAACTGGACCAATGGACTAAATTTCTTCATAACACAAGGCTGCAAAATAGCCCATTACACACTGAAAAATTACAAACGCGAGACAAAGACCGTAACAATGTCGCAAAATTTTATACACCCTGTATACTCCCGTTGCGTGTACATTCAGCTTGTTTCTTTTGTAAATTTGCACCAATTTGTGCTATCTGTACACCACAGTGAACACTCACGTTATTATGGTTATTGTTATACTCGTTATGTTTTCCGTATCGTGAGCGTTACGTGTCGTGTAAATTATTATTGCTGTTGCTTTTGATATGAGGAAAAACTCGAGGAGATAAATGTTCGTTTGTGCATGGATGAAAGGAAACGGTCTACGGAATTGGTGGAGGTAATTCATAGTCAAAGCATAATTATATTTCAATGAGACTGTACCTGCAGGAAAAAAGAACAAATAATGTCTTTCGAACATCTAAGTACACACAAAGTAATGGTGTTTAGGTGTTTTTATCCGACAGATCTTAATGTTTTTCGAGAGTATACATGGTATGTCTATTTCTTTGGCACGTTTTTTAAATAATATATAAATATTGCATCTGTAAATAAAAAAAAGGAAAAAAGGATTAAAAAAAAAACAACAATATTGGTATCAAATAAAAGCTAGTAATGAGTCAATTCAAATATATATGAATAAAACTTAAAAGCTTAAAACGAAGCAAATGATTAAAAAAAAAAACCCCATCTGCAAAAACAGACTTTTGAACAAAGAAAAAACCATACATAATATAAAATAATAAGTACATAAATGAAAAGAGAAAAACAAGCATAATAATCTATAAAATGTTGGTATTGCAGGCAAACAATAGTTACACCATATTCCATTTTCAGGTTTTTAGTTGTTCCTGCCTGTAATACCAACATTTTATAGATGCTTGTTTTTCTCTATTCAGTTATGTTTATTTATATTACCTATGTTTTTTCTTTGTTTACAAATTGCTATCTGAGTGTACATAGTTGTATGGCTCCGGTTTATAGAAGTTAGTTAATATTTACCTACCAGTTAATTACCCACGTCATCATTCTCCTGCCCTTATCCCAATTTATTTGGGGTCGGCGCAACATGTCCCTTTCCTCCATACTTCTCTATTAGCCGTCATCTCGGTAGTCACCCCTTTTCTAGCCATATCATCTTACCACCCACGTATACCAAATAATTTGTCACAGACACACGTGCATAGTAAAACAACAAACACAATAACATTCTATACCGATACGTCTATATTCCTATATGCCTTAGACACTTCGTTCCACCTAACCAGACATACTACACTTGCGCCATAAAACATCCAAAACTTTTAGTAATACATCTCCAAAAGCTACTTACGAACTGAAGGTTAGTGAAGAGCTCCTCACTCCTCAGTGAAATTACTTGAGACTTTCTTGACGCATTAAGAAGACGAGCCTTCTCGAAACTATCTTGGTGGCACCATCTGTCTCACTATCGCGAACCACAAACGATCCAAGTTTGTTTCGACGTTCGGGCTCTCACTCGCTATTTTCTAGTGATAGTTGTTGAACTTCATATTTTATAGCCCTTTCGACACCAGTTCTTGTAGGTACGAGATTTAGGACAGAGTAGAGTATATATGTATGTGTTTTTACCTATGTCTGGGGGTGTGTGTGTGTGTACCCGCAATAGGTTCTACTCGCATCACAATTTCACACAAGACACTTTTAGGGTCAGTTTACACCGAGACGCGACGCGACGCGCACTTTTTTATGATCCGATACAATATCTAATTTATTAACTACACCTTATGGTACACGCATCTCAGCGTACTTTGACACGCGTCAACCCTCGCACTGAAATTATACCTTTTCGTGAAGAAAATAAGTTCGATAATTGTTTAAAAGTGCGCGCAGCGTCGTCGCGTCGCTTCACGTCGCGGTTTGAACAAGGAATGTTGCGGATATCCGCATCCGCAAGTGCAGAGCTTCCGCGTCGATTTGGACATCTGCATCCGCATCCGCAATAATTAATGCGGATGCGGATGTAGCACAGTTTGCGACAAGAAAGAAAATAGGCGACTCTCATCCTGCCAGGGTTGCGGAATAGTCCGAAAGGGATACCGGGACCCTGGCAACAGGCAACTGAAGGAACACGGGTGGGTTTTAGTCAGTAAGAGTCTGACACGCCCTTCCACTCCGCCCAGAGCGGGAGAAGTCATTTGATGATTTCTCACCCAAAAAAAAAAAAAAAGGCGACTCGCGCGTACCGTACGCATGTAGTCATTGACCAATAACGAAGATTTCGTTCGGAGACCAGATCGCGTTAGTTATTGTTCATTTGTTTCTCGTAAATCAGTCATAACGTGTTTAGTTGCGCTTAGTGTATAAAAATTGCAGATTTCGAGAGTTATTGTGAAATTGAGAATATACAGTGAGCATTGTGTGCTATGCGAGATTTCTGCAGTCGATAGATTATTTACAAAGTGAATTTACAATGCCCGGCACCGGAACAAAGTGACATTTGAAAAAAATATCTAAAGATCCGCATCCGCGGATGTGAGACTTCAAAAATCCGCATCATCCCTGGTTCAAGTCATAGCGGCGCGGCGCTAGAGCGGGATTCTTGAAAAGATTATCTACCTAATGTAGAACTTATGGTGTATTTAGACGTTGATTTTTTTAATATTTTCTATATCATTCTAAAAAAGTGCTTTTAATCATCCAGAGCATTACGATATTCGTAGACAAAACAACCTCTTTTTAGACTTCAATTCAAATTTCAATTTTCAGCGCTAAAATCTTTATATCTACCTACAACCAACACAAACTTTTGCCTTAAAAAAATACACCTCGTTAATTTGAATTCGGTAGAAAACATAAAATGAAATGTCGTCATTAAAATAATGAAAATTACGTAAATAAATGTTCACGAAATTTTGTGAGGAGGACCTTTATAAGGGGAGGCAGTTTTTTCGCGTCAATGGACCGGCTAATTGATAGGCCTTCCTGGTTCCAAGTTAAGTAGATATTACCTGGCAGCTTCTCATAACGATCGAATTATGGTAAATTATGTACGGTTATCATCCTTAAGTATAATGTAGGTAGGTTCTTGTTGTGTATCTAATATTCTGATTTAAAAGAGTGTCCGTGGAGTTTCTTGCCCGTTCTTCTCGATAGGAACCTACTACGCTTTGGAATGGGCAACTTGCTTCATCTTTCTGACTGATCGACCCCTTGACAATTCAAAAGTACCTGTAATTGGTTTATTTTAAATAAATGCTTTGAGTTTGAGTTTGAGTACAAAAAAAATAGTTTTCGGATTCAATTTCACACACACACACACATAAGTACACATACTGCACGTAAGTACACATACTGCACTTAGTACACACACATGATGTAACCAATATTTTGTAACAATTTTTTTATTTTGAAGTGTGTCCGTGGAGTTTCTTGCTCGTTCTTCTCAATAGGTAACTCTACTCTTTGGAATGGGCAACTAGCTTCATATTTCTGCCTGACCGACTCCTTGACAGTTCAAAAGTGCCTCTAAATGGTTTAATTAAAATAAATGCTTTGAGTTTGATACAGAGCTCAGTTAGAGTAGTTTCACAGAAAGAAGCAGCTGTACATATATTTACTACCTCGTTGGTCTCGTGGTCGCAAGCGCTATTACTTAGCGTGGGGTCCTGGGTTCAATTCCCGGGACGAGCAAAGTGTTTATGGGGTTTTTCAATTAGGAATTTCTTAGTATCAGCCCGGAATTTGAAAGTTGGCGGTGTGATACCCCCGTGCCGCGCCGAAGGCTGGTCTTCGCTTAGATTGGTCGCCATGGCCGAAATTCGGCAAAAATATTTATGAAATAAAAATATATTCTCTACAAGTTTTACTGTAGCTCAAAAGTTGTTTTGTGGTCATTAATTTTAACCTTTCATATAGAACGTGGATCCAAATGAGACACAATGGCTTTTTAATTGTTTCTAAGGGTTAAAGGCCTCACTTTATCAAGAACAACCCATTATACCTACCATAAACTTGTTCGAATTGAAGTAAGTAAGTACTGTTTCAAAATCACAATCCGCTACAAGGTTCTAAACAATATTGAAGCTCCTGAACAATATTGAGTGTAACAGAATGCAAGCACTTGGTATTTCCAATAAGCCTGAAGTATCCTAGAAGGACTTGACTTAAGATTTCGATCCTATTCAAAAAGATTATTAGATTAACAGCGCTCCTCTAAAGTACGGTTAGCTACGAGGACCGTTGTCCTAGTAACAAGGCTGCCACTTCACAATACCAGGGAGAGGGTTGATTCTATTAAAATTATGTATCGATATCATTGGTAAGGTTAACGTAATCAAATCAGGGTATTTTGAATCCAAAATACTGGAAAATAATCACTGTATTGTCACAGGCGTTCGTGTTTTCGTAGAACGCAGCTGATTCATGCTAAAAGATATTACAGTAATAATTTTGATCCGAATGAATTGTGTTATTACCGAAACATTCAATAAAAAATTCAAATAAAAGTTACTAAAACTTAAGAGAGTCTTTCCCCTTACCAACCCTAGAAGCGCCTCGGATAATTGTAAAAGTAGATAATCGATAAATTACCGCTTGACTTAAGAATAAAGCATAATAAATGAATCAATTTATAGAAAGTTTCCTCAGACTCGGTTGACAAAGGGTTCGGTGTTCGCTGCCTTGAATAGCTTATTTGGCGCTAATCACCTAACTTTTAATTAATGACATCGTTTAAGTGTATAAAAGTAAAACGAACTACAGTCATCATTCTAGAAGAAACGCCCGCAATTAGTTTCGGCAGCACGTCAGCGTTTCGTGACTGATAATATTCATATTTTCTTAAGGAGGCTAAATCAGCACATTTTGCGAAATATTTTTATGCTTAGGTTAGGTGATTTGGTGCATGTGAAAGAATATTATGTACCTATACCGAGTAGACCCTATTATAATATTTGCTTTAGATGCCTTCCTCACATGAGCTACTACGCATTTAAATCACTTATTTTTTGTTTTGAAGACCTATTATTATTTCTCCTCCTTTTTTATATGCTTCTACGTGTTATAATTATTATTTTAATTCTGTTAGTTTTTAAATTATGTTAATACGTGTCTTTAAATCACTTGTTAAAGATTTGCATAAATTGGAAAAAGAGCAAAAGTAAATAAAGATTTAAAACGATCAGTCTGTTTTGACAAAACTATGTTCTTTAACAATCCTTTTGTGTAATTAAAACCTCTATGTATAGAATCTGCAAGGGCTCCAGATACGCCGGGCAAACCCTAAATCAATACGTTGTCTATTGTTACGTCGACATTTAAACCTAATGACAGCCACTTTTCACTCAACCCGCAATGATCCAAAATGAATTCAAATTACAGTGATATGACACCATTAGAGACTAACGACTGTAATCACAAGATACTATATCTATCTATATTACTAATAATAAAGCTGAAGAGTTAGTGTCTTGTTTGTTTGTTTGAACACGTTAATCTCTGGCAATACCAGTCGGATTTGAAAAAATATTTTTGGTATCAAAGCTCGATTCTTGAAGGCTATAGTCTATTTACTTAATATCACGCTACGACCCTTAGGAGCCGAGCAAAAAGGAAAAAGTCTGAAAGAATGCTAAGTGAAAAAGAAATAATAGCGCCCGGTGGGTCTGGCGGAGGGAGTTTTATAGAAATGTGGCAGTAATTCTAGTTTATTGTGTATCTCACGACTGCCACGTGAACGAAGTCGTGGGTAGAAGCTAGTATTATATTAAAGTTACATCACATGTGGTTTTAACTTGCGCATTAGCAGTAGTTTTGAGGACTGGGTACGAGGAAATGATGGATGATTCTATGTATTTAGGCTCAGTTTGTGTTTGTATAGGTATAGGATAGTATAGGTATATACACGCACATTTTGAGATAGATACTAACTTTTGCACACGGTTTCATCCGCGTGGGTTTCAAACAACTTTCTCAAAGTTTCAAGCTATTTTTTTTAAACGTTCGTTTTTTTTGCGTTTTTGCCGTGAAAACGTATCTTTCACAGTACCCATAATATGTTATTATAAATTACACACAAACACTTGGAAAAAATATTCTTAGACGCCAAACGAGAGGAGTAGGCGTGTATAACTCTTTACGGAACCGACTCACTGATCCGGATCATTGAAGTGATTCAAAAGATTGTTTCAGTAACAACGTTTCAAACGCATCTTTTGGATCTGAAACATTACTTTGCTCTGGCTCTTTCCGAGCGACACGTCGCACGTGAGGCGACTGAGCAGTGAGTGAGCGAGAGAGGGACACTGAGACACTGAGTTTTTTGACTCGCGAGTCGCGAGTGAGCGGGCGACATCATTACAATCTATACAAGTCAGAAAGAGATACCAAATGAGATGTGTATCACTCATACAATCACAGATTTTCGTTCAAATGTACTCTGTGCATTCGTTGTCGTTATCCATGCACGTAAAAATAACCACTAAGGCGCTTACGTATCAAATACTATACGGTCGTTTTTTGTAATGTATACGTAACATTCTGTATTTTATATCCTTTGGGCCGATGATCCAAATGAGCCAAAGGAAACATATCAGTGTTTCGGATCATTTCAGTGATCCAGATGTGAATGATCCAATCGCAAAAATGATACACTTTTCCCACCTCTAGAGAGGAGGAAGATCTTCCATAATGGACGATCATTAACGAAACAGATTTTTTAAATTAATTTTTCTGCAACATATTTCGTGCAACCGCAGACCACTCTTCACTGCTAATTAGCAATAATTAGCTCACTAATGATGCTACGCTATACAACCGAGCAACATTTTCGTTGACCCGTCGCGTACCACTTTTTTCGTCTCTCGGGACGTGTTAATGATTTTCATGTTGTTATAATGAGGACAGATATAAGTAGTGAAATATTTTCAGTTGATCATTATTTTGTAGGAAATGTTGTTTCTTCATTAAACCTACCTTGTGAAGTTGAGCAAAGTAATAATTTTTTTGTGTCGTTATTTTCAACACACTCCTTATTTTATTTACTATTCTGGGCTCCCTAGTTAATTTGGCCTATCTTATCCTGAATCCGACATTTATTATGTGAACCTTGTAATTAAACCAATCATGTAGGTATTTCTAGTGTTCAAAACACCATTGACGGAGCAACTACAAAGTCAATAAACACGGTGACAAAAATCGAAAACAATAAGTGGCCCCACGATTGCGAGGGTAATTGAATTTCGTTCGGAGTGGTCTGATGTTTCTCGTTAGCCCCTGTCGCGTCGAATCATTTCAACGGAACCACAAACCGAATGTCAATCTATATTCAAACTTCGTTTTCACACCAAAAATACAAAGCGGATTTCTGTTTTACTCGTTCGAACGAACCCTTTTTTTAAAAGCGACACTAGTATGCAATTACCAATAGGTATCGAGAGAGCCGAAGTTACAGAACTATATTTGAACAAGTCGATATGCAAACCGCGTTTTAATTGTAACAAAGTTAGTTGCATTAATAGCGACGTAGAAAAGCTTTTAGCATTCTCATCAGTTTACTTATTTTGTTAAGTCTTTCAATTTGTTTAATTCGTAATAAGAGAATTTATTGTCTTTAGTTAATCTAGCTGGGATAATTGTATTTGATTACAAAGTAGAAACAAGATTAACATCAACCTGGAGGTGTGTAAGTACCTACCTATATTTAGTTTAAGACTTGACATATTCATAATTATTTTTTCTTCTTCTCACACACTATTGTCTACATTTCTTTCTCATTTCTCCTTTCGAAGGTATGATGGAAGAAATTTATTAAAAAAATCATAATTATATCGTATCCATATTTTACTGTGTGTACGTTAATAATAAAAAAAATATATCCTATATATATATATATATATTTAATTTGTTTCTTAAGAAATATTTAAAAATGTAGATGAAAGAATGTAACCTAAGAAAAAAAAAATACCCATAACTACATTCAAAGTTGTAGATAGTTTTATGTCTACGTATATACCACAATCACTTACATAGATTCGTCCGCGGCTTCCATTTCGGCGGAACAGCAACAAAATTCGTAAACAAAAGCTTACGGAACGGAACTACGGCTTTCGTATTCTCAAAGGGCTGAGCATCTGGTTTGTAGCAAATTTAATACAACACGTTACTTAAGCCGCGGTCTTCTCTCTAGGGGAAGCGGGGAACGCTCCCCGGTCGAGTGTGACTAATTCACGCTTCTTTCGCCTGTAATCGGATTAGAGAGTAGGCACCTTTTTCACCTTAGGTAGGTATGTATGTGTTTGAATTGTCCTCTTGATGTCAGGGCAATTTATTGTGGAGTTTTGTACGCTTTGTTTTTTAACAATAACTTCAAATTACGTTCTATTTTGATTATCTAGTAGGTAAGTCCTGAAAGAAAAGTGCGTGTTTTTTGCCGATAAGATTACGACGGCTTCGTTGGTCTAGTGTGTTTCTCAGTAGCAGCACGGAGTCCGGATTTGTGCTCTGTTGGTAGTAATAGACCACCCCCCTATTACATCGGACTTAATCATAACTGGCGAAATGTGGGTGTACGGAGGTACACCTCTGCCTAACCTTTCGGGGATTATAGGCGTGATGCTATGTAGAATTTTGTATATGAAACCAAAAGCTTTTGTGTTCAAGATACAGAGTGATGATGAAAGTTTCTAGATTTCGAAAACTTTGCGGACTCTATTTATTTACTCATGTTATCAATATATACTTTATTGTACACCACAAAAAAAAAACAAACTCGCTTTCCACGATCTCTTCCAGGCAACCTTGGAATGGACAGTGATTTGCCTGGACATAAAATGGGGCTGTCGTAGGTGCAAATAATAAGTATACTATATACTAAAATAGATACACATATACATACATATCCTAAATAATAGACACATATATATACATACATACAAAATAAGTATATAAGCAACGAAAAATAAAAGACGACTATAGATAATTAGACATTATCTTGTTTGCAAGAAAATTATACAATTAAAATATGGTCACTGATGCAAAGAATTGCCTCCAGTGTTTTAAGTATGATTTGTGCATCGGGAAGCACGTTAAGCTTTTAGCCCCAGCTGTCATTCTTGGATCTTTTACAGCCGTTACGGGTCCTCAGAGGCCCGAAACTATGACAACCAGTCTTACTAAGGGATATCGTATTACCCAGTAACTGATTTATGGAGTTCTAATAAGAGTCACTCCACGTTTTCTCCATGTTCAAAATTCAGCTGTATCCGACTAGACTGGAAGCCGACCCCAACATAGTTAGAAAAAGGTTTGGGCAGATAATGAACTATGATTTAATTGATCAGCTCTATTGCAGTCCCCGTCACACTTAGCCTATACATACATACACTAGAGAACGCTAAAGGCTCTTACATACTCACGATTTGTCGCGCGACTTTTAACAAAACAATTTCTGAGAAAACTTCACGGCGAACAATGCGGCGGCGTAGCGTCGCGCGACAACCCACGCCAGTATGTAAGAGCCTTTACCTGCTATTTACGATCCTGACATATGTACTCCTTTACTTCGTTTACGTTCATATAATTATTTGATAATTCACGCTTCACGCCGGTTGCGAGTACTTTATGTATCTGACCGTTCTGAAGAACATCACCAATAAGGTATCTATATGCCCTTCTAGGGCGTGTAGACGTAGATGTAGATCTAGACCGATATGTAGACCTAGACCCCTGTCGGCATTTCCACACACATCTTCCTTGTAAATACCTTTTGTTAGTTGGCTTTCATTCATCCCCGCAACACGACCAAGCATGCTTAGCCAATATTGCACTATAACACCGACTCCTTTGTCTTTTACATCCTATAATGCCCGATTCCTATAAGTTATCGACCATTATTGGTCAAAATTAAGACTACAAGAGTCTTAATTTTGACCAATAATGGTCGATAACTTCAGTTCTATTACAGTCCCCGTCACACTTAGCCTATACATACATACACTAGAGAACGCTAAAGGCTCTTACATACTCGCGATTTGTCGCGCGACTGTTAACAAAACAATTTCTGAGAAAACTTCACGGCGAACAATGCGGCGGCGTAGCGTCGCGCGACTAGGCACGCCTGTATGTAAGACCCTTTACCTGCTATTTACGATCCTGACATATGTACTCCTTTACTTCGTTTACGTTCAAATAATTATCTGATAATACACGCTGCACGCCGATTGCGAGTACTTTATGTATCTGACCGTTCTGAAGAACATCACCAATAAGGTATGTATATGCCCTTCTAGGGCTTATATACCTAGATGAAATGAAATGAAATGAAATTGTTTATTCATTTGATATTGGAATCACTTTTACACGTCATATTAAAAAATATTAAAAATAAGCTAGATGAGGTCGGCGTTTCCTATCTGACTACTCTGAGAAGAAAGGCCGAAACAAACTCAGAGGTCACAGTCTCTTTTAAAGTCCAGACATAATCTTTGTCAAGCCATATGAGGAGATGTAGATCTAGACCGATATGTAGACCCCTGTCGGCATTTCCACACACATCTTCCTTGTAAATACCTTTTGTTAGTTGGCTTTCATTCATCCCCGCAACACGACCAAGCATGCTTAGCCAATATTGCACTATAACACTTTTACATCCTATAATGCCCGATTCCTATAAGTTATCGACCGTTATTGGTCAAAATTAAGACTTTTGTATCTTTACCAATAATGAAGCAAAGACCTCATAGATTTGCATAGAAGACCCATATGGAAGTAGCTATCACTGGTAAAATTAGCTTACGAATCTATTTATATGCCCAAAAACAGTTACTATTGGTAAGCAAAACGATTCGTTTTTGTTTATAGGAACCGAGCATAAGTCAGGTCATCAATCTATCTACCTGAAGGGCGTCCTACACTTCATTCGCCGTTTCGTGCAGATGTTCACCTTTATTTATTTAGTCGAAGTAAAGGCCGTAGGTACCCAATCAAAGTGGCAATAAAAACTTTTACTGCCTAAATATCACGTTTAATAGCTACATACTTTATTTACGACTTAATTTAGTTACAAAGTGCTACTGTAAAACTGTAGTTTGTAAATAAAACTGCCGTACCGAACGATTGTTTAGCAGTTCCACTTTTTCTTCTTTGAATGTATATTTCTTGCAATACAAGTTATGGGTATACTGCAGACTTATGAAACTGTAGGAAAGTAGTTTACAATTTCTCCCGGCGAAACACTCCATTCTACTACTTTGTGACTATATTTTCATTAAACTTTTCAGACGACATTACAATGCATGGACGTATACAAGATGTTTATACAGCAGGTTACAAAAACCCTGTAATAAAAATATCAGAAAAAAAACAATTTTTTTATTTATTTATTGAAAATAAAAAGTTATTGCAATTTGAAATTAATAATCCGGAGTCACACGTGATATGGCATAAATCAAACAGATTACGTGTGTCTCCGGATTATTAATTTGTCTGGCTGCGGTGTCTTGTTTATACCTTTTTAGTCGTAGTTGCGTTTTAGATTTTATTAGTTTAATTTTTTTTTAATTCTTTTGGGGTGATAATATATATATTTTTGAAATGTGCTCATTAAACCCTTTCTTTGATACCCAACTAGGTACGATTAAACAATATTTTTTTTATTGTTCCTGACTTTATGTCCTATTGAGGGCGCCATTTTTTATTTAATGTGACGTCACATAGCCTATAACCAGCGGACCATCAAAACGCTTCCAATGATACCTCATTTGTCAAATTGTAATGAGCGGTTTAGAAGATAGGAGGGAACAGATGGACATACATACATACATATATACCGGTCAAAATCATTCGCCGTAGTCGGGTAAATAAGCCATTTTCATTATAAATTAGCAAATTTTCTTCAGAGATCATATGTTATGACTTTAGACACCCGCTAGACGGCAGCCGCCCGCGCCCTATGTAATAAACCCGATTGAAATAAAGCGATTTTTTTTCTTTTTTACAAAAAAACCCACTCAAATAGACTCTCAGTATGATTCTTAACAACACCCTCACGGATCGCACCGGGTTTTTGTTACACGCTGTATATAACTTTTTTTATACTTACATAACTTGCTCTGAAGAAAATTTTAAAGTCGTCATTATTGTTCTTGTTTTTGACATAGAATAATAATACTGCCACATTGGCCTAGTGGTCGTAAGCGCTACTGCTGATCATTAGGTCCTGGGTTCGATTCCCGGGTCGGCAAAGTGTTATTGGGTTTATCCATCTGAAACTCAGTAGCAGCCCGGAGGCTCGATTTGTGCCCGGTTGATGGCGATAAGTTCACCCCTATTACATGACTTAAACATAACTGGTGATGTTGTAATCAATCTGTCTAGCCTTTTCCCAACTATGTTAGGGTCAGCTTCCAGTCTAACCGGATGCAGCTGAATACCAGTATTTTACATGGAGCGTCTGCCTATCTGACCTCCACAACGCAGTAACTGGGTAATACGATACCATACCTTGGTTAGACTGGTTGTCAGACTTTCGGGCTTCTGACGACTCGTAACGACTGTCAAAGATCCACAAATGACAGCCGACATTATATTGTAATAAAATATAATAAAATGAAATTTGTTAAAAATCGACTTACCCTTTAAAAAGTTACGAGTGTTTATTGTTGAACAACATAACGTGGAAACATCGTAATAAAAAAATGGTTACAGTTAGGTATTATGGGTGTACTATAGACCCCCCCTTGACCCCTTGGGAATACAGAGTTGGTATTATTATGAGGTAAAGCTTACCTCTAATTAGTATCTTGTATTAGTTGGTACTTCAGTATTAAATAGAAGTTTGTTGGTTAGTCAAATTAACATGAATCGGAGCCCTTGTTCAACAAAATATTCCGGAGGAGTTTACACAATTCCGTAATGTTTATAAACTTAGCAATTTGTTAAATTTCAAAAGTGCTAAGTGCAAGGTAAGTTGAAGGGCTGTTTCGTGGAAACAGCTTTGTTGAAAATTACCTTCCTACAGCGTTGGAATATGAAAGGTACAAGTTGCGTTACATCATGTATATTTCCATCAATTTCAAAACTCACATACAGGGTGTAAGGGACAGCCCTCCGCAGACTGATGGGATGAATTCAGCGTATCATACTAAGACGACCGATATATGAAGTTATTTCAGGAACGTTATGCGAATCCAATAAACCTGATTTGTATTATTACGTCACGTGCAATGTATCGTTACCGTGGCAAAACCCACGTAGCCGCACTCCCCGTGTCGGCGGGGGCGCGCTCGAGTATTTTAACATCCATTGTTGTTTTTTTTATTTTAGCTGTTTTATTTACTTAAATGGAGTGCTGCCTACAGATAATGTAATTTCACATTGAAATGA
Source organism: Lithophane ornitopus (assembly GCA_948473465.1). Lineage (NCBI taxonomy): Eukaryota > Metazoa > Arthropoda > Insecta > Lepidoptera > Noctuidae > Lithophane > Lithophane ornitopus. The sequence goes on along the minus strand of OX419622.1, from coordinate 8,556,503 downwards.
AGGAATAGTAACTGAAAAAACGATTAAAAAAATGAAAACTTTCCTGAGAAAATTTCCGGTGGAATATGATTCAAAATAAGGAGCTGAATGCGCCCTGTTCATTTGCAGAGGGCTGTCCCTTACACCCTGTATATTTAAGTTTGGTTAGTACACACGTATATTTTCACATTAAAGTCACGAAGTTTGAAAACGAAAGAAAATACGAAGGCTGCCATTTTATGAGTCCGTGTACCCAATTAACGTTACAAAAATAGAAAAAATAAAACAAAATATCTACATTATTTTGTTTTTTTTTATATTCAATAAAGAGGTACCTACTTCATCACGCGAATTGTTTCTAGGAAAACGACTGTTAAATGAGCATCTTCTATTTAAAATAGTACCTCTGTTTGGTACGTTCTAAAATCTTATAAAATTATTATTTTCTTGCAGTAGTAGGTAAATAATTAACAAGACCTACAAAACAGTGATTGGAAGTAGGCGCGTAAATGTATATTTTATTGTGCACGAGAAGGAAGGCGTAAGCACATGTTTTGTTGTATGTAGTGCCATTTGATTGTATTTTTTTTTGTTAAATTTATTATTCTTATTTGTGTTTTTTTTTGCATCATGTGTCTTTATTTGCGGTTGCGGTTGCGGTGCCGATGCGGTTTTTATTTATTTATTATTTTATTTAATAAAAACTTCGAGATTACTTGAATTCGAATTGCTTTTCCCATCAAGTATTTTTACTTTGTCATGTTAAAGGAAACTCTTTGTTCTGTCCCTTTTATTTAAAGTTGCAACAAAACATCGTCTTGGAAATGATGTTATGATGGATTACGGACATCTGTACCAGCAAACGAGCTTTGTAGAGATAAGGTGGAACCATCATTCATGTTTTTTGGCCTTCTTCGCTCAGCTCTATTATATTTTCCGGATATCCGAATGGATGCGGATACTTTACGAAGATTTGTTTTCTTTAGCTGCCAGATGTTTTAAGCTGATTTGATTTGTTCTGTTTCTTTATTAAGTTTTAAAAGAAACAATTTCATTGATTGAACAAAAATGTTAGAAATGTATGCAGTGTATCCATTCTTAATAACATTTTCTCTTTGTGAAGCACATGGAAATACTTAGTAATATCCCACCTAAAACTACTGAATTGTGATGTTTATTTTATCCAACGACATAATACGTGTAAGCCGATTATCTGGGTTAAAAGAAGCCTACTTTATGTCATTAAGCCTACTTTCAAAATCTGTATTAACATCAAGATCCAATATCCGAAACATAGATCCGAAAGCTATGATTTTAATTCATTATTTTAATTTTTACTACACAATTATGAACGTACCTACTAAAAAAAACTTAGTTATTTCATTGCTTTAATGTGTAATAAATCAACCCATATTTGCTGACATTACCCGGCAAAAGCAATCAGAGTCGCAAGTAATTTGGGTCCGCAAACACATTACTAACATTAGTCACTAAACAATCAGTCGAGTAGAAGCCACTACGCCACTGTCGGTAATTGATACCAAACTCTCGCCCAAGATATATATAGTACATACTAAATCCATGCTCTGCTCATGTGGTAAGGTGTGTCGACACGAACAAACAAAACATGGTGAGCACGAACATCGAACACGGAACATTTGGTTCGTACTAGTGGTCCTCATATGGCTTGACCAAGATTATGTCTGGACAATAAAAGAGACTGCGACCTCTGAGTTTGTTTCGGCCTTTCTTCTCAGAGTAGTCAGATAGGAAACACCGACCTCATCTAGCTTATTTTTAATATTTTTTGATGACGTGTAAAAGTGATTCCAATATCCTATTTACAGAATAAACAATTTCATTTCATTTCATTTCAGTGGACGTAAATTAGCAAAAGCGAATACGAACAGCATACGAATACAGTGCGACTTGTATTCGCGATCAACCACTCCACTCTCTTTAGTAGCCATAGATCCGAAATTGGATCGCCACGAACATTTTTGACGAACACAGTGTTTGATGTTCGTAAGTGGTACGCACATGCTCACTGAAGTTCGGGAGCTGAATTTTGGGCCGAAAATGTTTGATCTTCTTGCCATCGATACGATATGAAGATGATTATCAAACAATTTATTATAGTATCTAGGTACCTCTCATCTGAACGATAATTTGCATATTACAAAAGCGAATGCACCTTCCTTCTCGAATGCACAAAGTAAAAGTAAGTATAACATTTATTACCCTTAAATCCAGGAGTCGAGGAAAAGTATGCACTAAAATTATTACAGCACTTAATTTAGGATATTCTACGCTAGTTTCAATATTGGTCACTATTAACCGTAACCGCAACGTCCAGGTATAACCGTAAAATGTGATACGTTTTGTGTAACTGGTTATTATTGGTTCTCGATCCCTGTGTGGCTTTATGGTTTTATGTAATAAACTTAGGTAGCTAGTTATCGGTATAACGTTATCATTTACCCGCCAAGGCTAACGACAAAATTCTATTAAGCCAGGTTCAAACCACCTCGATATAATATTTTAGAGGGTGCGAAATGTTTAAGGTTATATCGCAGACACTCTACGGGCTTACCCTTTGAAATGCTATACATTATAACAATGAATCGCGATTGATTATTAATGTATTATACTTACGTACCTATATTAACAATATATTTGAATATTAATCTTATGCCTGTAGTATTATAAGCTTTGGTGTTTACTTGAAATTACAGGAGTATCTAGAAACAAAATAGTTTAAACAAGGGCTAAATTGTATCGAAATTAGTTACATCAATGAAGTTTGAATTCATTACTTAAATAAAAAAACAACAAATCATCACGCCTGCCATCCCCGAAGGGTTCGGAAAAGGTGTACCTGTAGAACATCCACATTAATCATAATTATATCTCAACTTTAATTTGTTTTAATTTGAAATCACAACATTCAACACGAAGGCCTGACGCAGCCTAGCGCGTAGCCACGCCTGTCGCGGCCCGTGCCGAGCATGGGACCACAGGCCTCATCGGATCGACGGGTCCCACTGTCGGCCTGGTCTGGCGTGATCTGGCCTGTGAGAAAGCGGGCCGTGGGATCGCAGCTTATGATAGAAATTTCATAAAATAACACCGTACAATAATAGATTAGTTGGCGTGAGCAAACATCTTGTTTATTAGTTTTTAATGACTACCATTTGCGAACTGTTCTGTACTAGACTGTTGTTTGTGCCAGTTAAAGAGTAAGTTCGTACTGTGCCTTTTACACTTATTCCTTCTCAGTAATTGATAATTTTATTTACTAAAACTTTATGTACAAGTAAACAATACCGTACAAAGGCGGAATTAATGCTTGAGGCATAATCAACTTGTAAAGAAGTTCCTGTGTTGGGTCAAATAAATGTCTTTGTAACAATTGATGGTCTTATATTACCGAATAATTTTGGGTTCTGTAGGCCTGGCAAAAGAAATACCTTTACCATTTTCATATCAAATCAATCAATCAAATCAAAATCAAAAGTCATTTATTCAAACTAGGCTGAGAATCAGCACTTTTCGAACATCAAAATTACATAAGACAGTCCCCCAAAACGCGAACCCTTCACCACTTCCTAGTGCTTTAGCTGGGAAGAAGAAGTGGCGCAACAAACTCCCCAGCAGCACAGCTGTCTGTTCAGTGAGAGAAAAATTGATTCTATACAAAAGTATACAAAATCATTTACATTACATACATAAAACTTAAATCTAATTATTAGCCATATGTCAGCTAGCACACGCCGATATACCAACCACAAAAAAAAAGAAAAAAAAAAAAAAAACCAGAGCTACTCAAGCAGAAATAAAAGTTAAACATAAATTACCTAAATAAAAGCCTCCAGGCACAAAGGGCGTGCCCGCTTACATATAGCTGTAACTGGAAGTTATAAATGATAAACTAGGACCATCGAAGTAAAATAAATAAAAAGTTAATTACTAATAACATTAACAAAACCGAGATCAGCAAGACGACCAATCACCACAAGCAGCACCCGTTCACGAGCATAACCCAAAGATCAGCCAGTACCCCCCTCGCCATATTTGAGGGAAGGAGACAAGCCGATCCCCGACGCTACCGCAAGCAGTGACATCTAAAGGAGCATGACGAACCTGCTGCCGGTTGCTCAGGCAAAAATTATAATTATCAATTGTCGATGTCGCTAGCTAACCACATATTGCAATACAACTCATACAGAATACATTGTTATGAGTAGATTATGTCAACAAGAAATCAGCGACGCCGTTTCGTGCGGAGATACCTAACAGAATTGATCCCTGTTTCGTTTCTTGTTTACTGTCTTTCACTGGGGAGAGAAAGATGATCTGATTTAGAAACACAATAGGTCCAAAATATTACTGACAGCAACGACCTTGTCAAAACAAAGCCTACCCCCAAAAGTGTCTTTGTTTTATAAAATACACAACACCGTTCATTGTAAGTTAATTAGTGTCGAAACAGACTTTTATCCTCAGGGTGACGTAAGATTAGCATAAGTAAATTCGATACTTTCGGCCCAAAATCCTTTTGGGACTCGTTCTAATTCAGATCGCGTCGGAATATTTACAGAATCGTGTTACATTTTTATCCTTTTAGAATTGCAGACGCCCATTTGAATAATTGGCAAATAGAAACCCTTTTTATTCCATCCAAACCCATGGAAAGTGTAAAACACTCATTCGAATTGATTCGAGAACTGAGTTTCAATAAGTTGGAAGCAAGTTTCCGAACAGTCGTTTCTTAACGGCCGATTTAGCGATGCCTTTATTGCAAGCCTAATGAATTGTACTTGTTTTAAAGTTTCTTGTATCACGGTCTGATATCGGATTCAGATTGGAATGAGGGCGCCTCTAATGACGGCGAAGCAAGGAGCCGTTCAGACTTTTTCATTTCGACTTTGGTTTTAATTAAAACCAGCACGTTCATTGGAACTGAGAAGAGGAACGGTAAAGTTAGACTGTACTATTACTGCTTTTATGGCTTAGCGAGCAAGTACTTGTGGTCACGGTTTATAGGGAACTTACTTTTGAATGGTTCGACTATAATACTCAAGTACCTAGTGGTTTTATTGCTAAGTACCAATCGCTTTACAAGTAGCTACTGCTTATTATTTTTATTCATGCTGAGTGTAATGATGATGAGGTAGGTACCTATATCTCTAATATCTCTATACCTACCAACATTATACTTATGAAGAACTCAAACTCAAACTCAAAGCATTTATTTCAATTAAACCATTTACAGGCACTTTTGAATTGTCAAGGAGTCAGTCAGTCAGAAATATGAAGCTAGTTGCCCATTCCAAGCGTAGTAGGTACCTATGGAGAAGAACGGGCAAGAAACTCTATGGACACTCTTTTAAATCAAAATATTGTAACAATATAATGGTTACATCATTCATGTTGAAATTATACATGTGAGAACAATGTAGAAAGCACGTTAAAAGCGTCCGCAATTATAAAATAAGAACAATTCAAAAATTAAAATAAGCCATGGCAGCGAACGTGACGTGCCTATGATTTATTGTGATGACATTAGTGAGCTCAACTTTGCTTTTATCTGAAGTGTCTATCCATAACTTTTCTTACGACTTACGAGATGTAAAAAAAGACTTACACGTATTTTCTTTTACTCTCGGATCAGACACATTAATCAAATATTCTGTGTATTGCTCAGAAAAGGGCGATTGGTAGCGTTACCTGTCACAGAGGACATAAACTACAGTCCCTACGGGAATATATCGAGCACCGCGCTTTCGACTGACATTCTAATAAATATCCCGAACTTATGTGGGCGATCCATACTTTATTTTTATCGTAATAACTAAGATTATTTGTGGAGCGATATTCAATATTTCTCAGCTATAATAAAATAAAACTTTTTTTTTCTTTTCTTTATAATATGTTGACATGGCAAAAATAACGAAGTGTTTTGACGATTTAGTGCAATTAACCGCTGAACCACCAAGATTTTACTTCAAGATACTTCTCTTGGGAAGAGAGAGAGAGAGAGTAGAGTACTGGAAAGGAAGAGAAGGAGGTCGGGGAATTTCCTCTGTTATTAATACAGCATTTACTAGATAATCTTATACTTACAGATTTGATGTGAGTTTCTCTTATTTTTTATTGTTGGTTAATCAAGTTTATGTGACCATGACATGGACTTTCGTTCGATCACAGCAAGGGTATTGAGACAAAAAAAGGTTGTCATCATTTTTGATTTTCCAAAGGGAAAGAAAGGTACCATGTTCAGGACCTTTGTATGTGAGTTAATAAAATAAATAACATAACTTATATTTAGGTAGGTACAGTCACGGACTTTAATTGATGAGCCACCTGGCACTGTTCGTATTTTAGCCGTGTAATGCAAATCGGGTTTATTCGGTTCCCGACACGGAAACTCATAATGTCTTCGTATTAGTAGAAGAAAATTATATTTAATAACTTTGCCGATTGGCTAACCTGAGAGCCAGAACTACAAACTTGACAGCAGAGTGACTACCCAAAGACAACCAATTGTAGGTCTAGCAACAGTAACCTAGCAACGATTGTTTAAGCGTATAATAGTAAAAAAAAATAGTAAGTTAGCGTACGGAGAAATATTAATAGTCATTTTGGCAACTTCGAAATTAACATCTCTGACATCGACATTTCAACCGTCACTGTCTTCAATAATGTATTCAGAATAATCGAGTTAATGAGCTCTGATTCAAAGGAGGTCAGTATCAAATTGGATAACCTTAATGCGACATTTTATTTATTTTTATCATTGAGAACTTATTAGTCAACCTCTATGGTCTATTTCCGATTATAAGTAATTTATTTTTGTCATCTTGTTTACGAGCGTGCGGTTTGAGTTCGTGTTTAATCGTGTAATCTCGTGAATGTATGAAACTGTAAAATTAAAAAGTTGAAGGTGGCTTATCAATTAAAGTCCGTGACTGTACCTACGTCGCTTCAAATATAATGTTCTAAATTCAGTTCGGAAAAAGTTATCATCTTACATAACAGTTGATCAGGATTTTTAAATACCACTTAATAAACCTGGAATTTATGATGAGCTTGATAAGGGTATTACAAACGGACACTTTTATTGCCACGTCAGACCCTTTTAGAGGTGAACATGATGCTAATGAAGACTTATTTCCAACGGACTTGAGTAATTGAGACCTGAAAATGGAAGGTTGTTTACATAAGTGTTCCTTTTGGTTGAAGACTGGTCAACCTTCATGTGCCATCATCTGCTTCATGTGTGTGTGTGGTGTAGGTATTTTCAGTAGATGGACACTAATGACTAACTAAAGGTATTTTTTTTAATTCATAAAGCGTGGAGCCTCTTGGCCTACATTGAGATGTAGGCCAAGAGCATCGCGTCTTTTTTTTTTTTTTGAGGTTGGGATATCATCATATTACTTCTTCCGCTCTGGGCGGAGCGGAAGGGCGTGTCAGACTTTTGCTGACTAAAACCCACCTGTGTTACTTCATTTGCCTGTTGCCAAGGTCCCAGTATCCCTTTCGGACATTCCCGAAACCCTGGCAGGCATTGGACCTAGCGGACCTCGCCAATTGTGGTGACATCTCTTTGAGGCGCGCGTGGCCCATCGCGTGAGCCTGATAGCGAAGATGATAGCTAGCTTCAACCGGAATCCTCAGCCACAGAGGAACTGGCTATCTTACCTCTATGACTCAACACAACAAGGCTGTTAACATTGTTGCTATGGCGACATAATTAGATAGGATTGTGGTAGCTAGCCAGACGGATTTCGAACAAACCCTACGAGCCACACCGAGCAGAAAATTTTTCTCGCACTGGGAATCGAACCCGGAACCTCTGGGTCTGAGACAGTTGGTCTAACCACTAGACCACAGAGGCGATAAGTAAGTTGTTATTTACATACACATTATTTAAATTCTAAATAAATACCTTGATATTTAAAGCAGTAATATAAATCACTGATTTGAAGTCTCTCTTCATCTCGCGATGAGCTACCCAACTCACGCTTGACCAACCATTCCATTCCATTGTTATTCCATAAAATACTGCTTTATTTTCATACAAATTCATTATTGTATCAAGCCGATAATTACAACATTAAACTATTCAATCAGCAAAATGGCCACTAAAACAGTGATCGTACGAATAAAAGCGATTCTCTCAACTCATTTAATTCTCTGTTTATAAACGCTGTGTTGATTAAATATTGTTCCATGACAAATAAACGTTAAGTATAGCAAATTCAATCAATGGATATATCGGGCTTGGTGACATAAATGTGCCCTTTAAGCCCTTGTCGTATAAACTAGCCATTTGTGTCAAGGTCGAAAAAGAATCACCATTAACTTAATTGGCGAAAGGTCTGCCTTATCAGTTTTCCGCACGGCCGGTTGATTAACGATTTACGAAAATAGCTTTTGGTAAGACGATCGGACAATATTTTCTGGGCGAAATATCCGATTTCAATGACTCTGATAATGGTTATCTAAGATCAATGAGCTTTGTTGATACTTTTCAGGGAAGATTTATAAATTCTCGCATATTAAGTTAACAGGATAATACGTAATATCTCACTCTTCAAGACCAGGCAAAATCACCGTTGAACGTTGACAGGATAACGCGTAGAGCATCGCTACGCGCCTCCACGACGTAGCGCGATAAGCGTAGACAATCTCGTAACAAGCTGATGTCTTTCGACGTAATCTCATACTGACGACGTACGTAGTAGTAAAAAATAAGTACTCTTTTTAAACTGCTATTTAATTCAGAAAAACGAATGCTGTCTGCTATGTTTACAAATAAATTATAGCAAAGTTGCTAGCCATTTCCTGTATTACCGAAATGAAAGAGATAAACCGCAATAAGAGTAAAAAAATACGAGAAGCCGAGGATTACATGTTTTTGCATTTTTATTTAATTCCCGAATCAGCATGCAAACATTTTTCAATGCCGGGATTTGCTTTATTTATTACGAGTCTGGTTACACGTTGCTACGCCACAGGAATGCACAATTATACACATAATGTGATTGAATTTAATTACGTTGCATACAATTGTTTATTTTGATATTAACGAAATGTGGAACAAAATGGGCGCCAATTTTTAAATTTAATCGTATATAGCTTTTAATGTGCGTGCAATTAAAATTAAACTAAAATGTCAAAAAGACATTAATTCCATAGAAGCACCAATTAATACTTCTTATCAAAGGGCCAAACGTAATTAAAACCTACCTTCAAAAATAACAACCTTCACTAAAATGTCAACGAAGGAGCCTCAAATGTCAATCTGTCGGAAGTTTTCGAAACCGAAGCATTTTCTCTTGAAGAATATTTCCGTAAACGCATGGAGGTCTTCAATCAAGAGAGGGGACAAGGAACACAAGCCGACGACCCACGAGAAAGGGGCTGCAACACATAGTGCGATTTATATCGTCCGGTGTACACACCGCGCGATATTGCGATAGCTAGACGCGTGGTAGTTAGGTATTATGATCCTAATCATAATCATAAATCGCTATTTATCTCAACAGAATATTACAGGCACTGGTTAATAAAATCCACAATCTTAATTAGAGAAAATTGTCTGATGTTGGACGGTTCTGAGTTACTGATACAGGTTACAGGTCAATCGATTCTCTTACAAACGGAACATGATAATTTACAAACGGTTAAAATCAAGATACTTTAAATAGGTAAGTCTAAAATTGACATTACTATTTATTTACTTTATTGAAACGGCAATTTACATCAGTTAAAGATCTTATTACAGTAAAAAATAAATACCATAGACGTAGATATATTTAGTACCCGCTTCCGCTTTACTAGGTTACTAAATATATCGACGTCTATTGTATTTTATTTATAATGGATTTCTGTAAAGTCATGCCTTAATTAATTAACTATTTTATTACAGCACTTAATTGTGTTTTATCATTAATTTATTCGGTAAAGGTAACTTAATACAGAATCGTCCTAAAACTAACTTTAATAATTAGCACCCTAATTTGCAACGTAACTGTAAAAGGTCTCTAAGTGAAAACTGCCTACTGTGATAATTGAAGACCTCTTTTGTACACTTTATTCCTGCTATTTAAAAGCCCAAGTTGACCCTCGCTAGGACAAAAGCCTCCCCTGCTGTCTTTTCACTTCTATATATCTAGCATAAATTCTCGAGCTACTAAAACTTGTCTTGTATACACACTTATGCACTTTATTTAAACTTACATAGACAACATTTATACATAACACAACTAACTATTTACAATATATATATACCTAATAAATTAACTAACTATACAAATAAACATCATCATCTGCCTAGCCTTTTCCCATCTATGTTGGAGTCGGCTTCCAGTCTAACCGGATGTAACTGAATACCAGTATTTTACAAGGAGCGACTGCCTATCTGACCTCCAGAACACAGTAACTGGGTAAAACGATACCCTTGGCAAGACTGTTTGTCAGACTTTCGGGCTTCTGACGACCCGTAACGACTGTCAAAGATCTACAAATGACATCTGGGACCAACGGCTTAACGTGCTTTCCGAGGCACGGAGGAGTCTCGGTATGTAAGGATGGTCACCCACCCATCCACGAACCAACCCCGGCAAGCATAGCTTAACCTGATGGATCGACCCGTGCGGCTATTATTACCTAGTCACGACGAGCTCCTATATACAAATAAACAATTAACAAAAATATGGCGTCGAAAAATTCCTCCTCATCGCTGTCGGCTGGTAATATTCACCAAGAGACTGGCGGCATTGCCACGTTGTATGGCAATGCTTAGCCTCTGACCAAGGTAAAAGCCAGCCCTTGGGTCACGAGAAGTGTCAAATAGCCGTTTGGAGATTTCGTTGAATATACTTATGTACTTGGTGTGCAAAAAGTTTGAGGTATACAAAAGTACATGTTTGAACTTATTTTTGGGATACATAAAATCTGTCATGGCGATCAAAATCAATGGATACGCATTCCGAAAAAAAATACAGTATTCGCGAATTCAAAATCACCACCAGTTAGTTACCTACCCCTCATAAGACCATGACGACTAAAGTATGCCCAGTTAACCACGACCAAACCTTGTCCACAATCTTGGCCGAGAAGTGTGCCAGGAAGCAACTTTCTCCCATTAGCCAACCGCATTTTACTGGCACACAGCTTCATTGCCAAGTATGAGGCCATTTGCTTAGCTCTCGCATTGTATTGCAATACAAAGAAAATCTATCAAAAATATAAAAGTTAAAAAACAAAAACAAAGAAAAGCTAACAACATAAAAGTCGCAAAAATAAATCACGTCGAACCTGTGTGTCCTAACAGGGGCCTAACAGAACCACAACAAGTATCACAAAAGACAAAACCTTAGATAGAATTTGAGGAAGGTTGTTCTAATGGACATTTTTGTAAACGTAAACCATCCTAATGATTTTGTTCAGCGCAATCTGAGTACGGACCTAATAAAGGCCAGACGATAAAATAAAAGAACAGATTAACTTCGTCGGAACAATGGTCCTAATGAATGTTTATTCAATGCTTTTAATACTTACTCAACTCGTGAAATGAGCAGTTTCAAACGTCTCATTTTAGAGAATGAAACATGATTTCTTGTTTAACGTTATTTCATTCGAAATTAAATAATAAACCTTGTAATGAGCTCATTCATTTAGAATATAGGTAAGCATAACATAATCAGCCTATAATGTTCCCACTGCTGGGACACAGGCCTCCTCTCTTCAAGAAGAAGTGAGCTGTAATCTATCTAAGAAGTAATCTAATCTACGCGGGCCCAGTGCGGTTTAGTAGATGTCACTTATCTTCGAAATTTTGGTTCTAGGGCATGCCGGTTTCCTCAAGATGCTTTCCTTCACCGTTTTGAGAGCTGTGGTGATTATTTACACAAAGTAAAACGCCTGTCTGGGTTCGAACCCACGACCTACAACTCGTAAGTCAAGGCTGTTACGACTAGGCGAACATTGCTCTCTGCTTCAATTATGTATGTCTTTAAATAAGAACAACAATTTATTGTCTCAAGTTGTAGTGTTGTTCGCATGATTATTTCAATGCTTGAACAGTCTAACCAGACAAAAACTTGAAAACCAAAACAGCAATTCAATTATGTGAAATAAACTGCAGTGCAGTGTTGTGGCTCCAGCAAGCAGCCAGGGGGAAGTTAATTAAGTCTCTGAATAGAAATTGATTAACAAGAAAAACTAACAAAAACACCAATACAATTTAAATTCAAAGGGCAACGTGTCTGATTGAAAAGCCTACCTTACAGACATGCAATACAAGTTTAAGTACAGTGCCGAGGGAGCGTTCGGGTGGTGGGAAAACCGACCCTCATCTTCACTATAAAAACCATTCAAATTCTGTAAATATAATGTTAGCTTACATACATTACTGGCTTCCCACTCTTATGCCTGACAACCTTTTGTAGTTAGCGGTCAATGTAACAGATATAAGGATGAATCACGAGGGATTCGTGGAAAGCCTATGGTAAATGAAGTTTGCGAACGGGCGCGTAGTCAGTCAGGTTCGAGCCTTGAGCGACGGAGCACGCGTCTCGTTTGCGTCGAAATACGTTCGTTACGGAGAAGAACAAAGTTTTGTGACTGAAAATTAAAGTTCGGTTTATTTTGAGTTCGCAATCAAACTGGGAAGAGTTCGTTTGAAATTCGCATTTGGAAGTGCGTGTAAATAAAGGTTTGTGGGTTCATTTTGAATTTGCATACATTTCGGAAGGGATTTTGTTTTGTTTGGAATTACTCAAGTACCTACTCAATAAATAGAAGCCCTAAAAATACAGTTAACATAAATACAGTAAAGAAGTTTGTAATACTTTATGTGGAAATAAGTTTAAATTATACAAACATTGAAATTAAACAAATGTATGATTCACTGAAAGGGTATGGTAAAGTCCAAGTCCCTCTCCTACACTAGACAAGGAAAAACAGGAGTGCTAATGGCCAGTTATTTTGATAGCTAGATTTGAAAATAAATAGACCTACCGATTCAAATAGTTTAAGACGGAGAGACTGATCCTTATTTGATCCATGCATGCTAAATTAATACCCGTCCGCTGGATGCGGGAAGCACAGAACCGGTCGAAGTGGGGGTGGTTGGAGGAGGACTATGTCCAGCAGTGGACGTCTTTTGGCTGAAATGATGATGGTAAATTAATGATGACCATAATTTAATTATTTTGGTAACATCTTGAGCGTGGGCAGCTGTATCTTCTTTAGCATTAACTACCTAACCAAAGTGGTAACGAATATGTCTGTAGGTACTACCGAGTATTTTAGCCTTTTATGATGTAGCTAATGTTCGCTTTAGTAGATACTAGCTGCGCCCCGCGGTTTCACTCGCGTAAGTCTCGATCCCGTGGGAATATCGGGATAAAAAGTATCCTATGTGTTAATCCAGGTTATAATCACCAGGTTATATCTGTTTGCCAAATTTCATCCAAATCCATACAGCCGTTTTTGCGTGATTGAGTAACAAACATCCAAACACACAAACTTTCACATTTATAATATTAGTAGGATAGTAGGAAGTAGGATAATGAGGATTAGACAGCACGGGACAATTTTATGTCATCAACTTATAACTAATATTATTAACGTGAGAGTTTGTGAAGATGTTTATTTGTTACTCAGGCAGATACAGCTAAACAGATTTGTATGAAAGACACAGAGATAGATCATCATCATTCATGACTGAGTCGTTAACGCAAGACAGGATTAATAAAATAAATAATTAAAAAAAAAAAACGTTATAAAAAAACAAAAATATATACTTTTATCCGATAAGGTGCATAACGTATAAATAGATTTATCTTGAATGAGACTGAATTTTCTTTTATATCAGTCCTACACATTAATTTAATTCAAAATCGTCAGCCATAAAATAAAACTAGCCAAATTGTTGAGGGCCGAAAAAGTGTGATTTATTACTTTTGCCTTGAAGCCTTCAATAAAGGTAGGTACCTAATAAATAAATCATTAACATCAAACCTTTGCGGCGAAGGCGGAGGTGTATACTGTTTAGTAGGAACACACATTTTGCTGGTTATACGAGGTTTTGACAAGCAGTTCACATGCTTTTTCATACGTTTTCCGGCTTCGTCGCACACGTGTGGCCGGTGGCGGCCACCAGCTACAGTAGTACTCAACACCGTAGCAAGAGGCAACAGCCACTGGTGGCTGTGGTCCGGTAGCTCGTTTACGAGTCTTACACAGTGCGAGCACGATTCCGGGCAGCAACTGAGAATTAAGAGCCAATATTATATAACTCTCGTGTTCTGTGCTGAGAATGTCCTTACTGGGTTTTCTTCACTTTCCGTAATCTGGGGATCCGAGGACACTATAGTCGGCCAGCTATAGGTACAAATAATTAAAAATACATATCCCCGTAAATCGAGTACAGAATTTTGTAAACATGTCACGCCTAGACATGCCATAACGCTCGTTAACCGGACTACAGAAATATTTATCCTTTCAATAAATCGTTTTGATAATGTTCGCTGATAAGGGTATAATTTAACTTTATCGTTCGCCCTGATTGTTGTTAAAAACAATGTTGGAATGTTTTCCCCTAAGTAGATAGTTTATGTTCAAAGTTTGTTCAAGTGTTTTTGCTTTAGTACCTGCCTAAAATTTTGTCTTTTTAACCGACTTCTTCAAACAGGAGGAGGTTCTCAATTCGTCTGTATGTTTTTTTTAAGTAGCGGTGTAAGTATTTTGTTGACATTCGTTTCATTTGTATTTGGAATATTAATCATTGTAGTACCTAACTTTTAAATTATGTAATGCTTTGTTTACTACTAGCTTTAATCCGCAAAATTTCGTTGCTTTTTTTTTGTTTTTTAATTTATGTTCTATAAGGCACCTCTTTAGGTCATGAGTTATCCGAATATAAAAAAAATATTTTGAAGGCGTGAAAATTGATTCGCTGGTAAAATGTATTATAGATTGGGAAATCCAACAAATTATGGTAATTTTCTAGGCACAGGAATTAGTGTGGACTTATAAACGTTATCAGTTTACTAACATGTGGTCTGATACTATTGGAGCAGTTGCTTTACCAAATAAATTTTCAAGCCTTGAGAACTTCTTAATAGATGAAATAGGGTGACGTATTCGTTGGTCCTGAGGCTGGGTGGCTGGACTTGCACAATAGTGGTAGAAGACTTCGGTTTTTATTGAAAAACTGTGCAGGATTTTTGTCTCCTAATGTTGTGCATGGTTTTGCTACCACCACACAAAGGTACACATGGAGGCTCATTGAGGGCGGGTGTACTCGGTGGATATGGCAAAAATTTGATACTGCATAACATTTATTGATGGATCGTACATTTCCCAAAGCTGTCACTCCCAAAAATATGTTTTGTTTACCTAAAACAACGCTTTGCTAACAACAAACTCAGTGAAGCGGAAATCTAAATAACTGCATCAAAAACAGAAGCTATTCTATTTTATAAAAGTTTTTCAACAAAGAGATTTAAATACGTGTTCTATTTTTTATTTCTGATTTTTAAAAGCGTCTCCAAACTAGGACATCCATTAGCGTCGGCAAAAATAGGTACTTATTATGAAAGAAAGAAAAAAAATTGTTTATTCTGCAAAAATAGTACGCACATTATAAAATAATACAAAGTAGTCAACGTCTCGTATTCGACAAAGAAAAAAAGATAAAAACAAAAAGAGAAATATTTAAATAAAAAAGCATGGACGCAAATCTTGCCATTCAGAAACTCCCAAACCAAAATTATGATACTGTAACTAATATTCTGTCGGTACGAGAATTAAGCTGGTGAAACACGCAGAAACCATTAGTAATAGCAATTGTCTTTTAAATGCCACTGCATCAATCAAGCAACCAATTTCTATTTGTAGTCCTTTATACGCCACAGTTCCTACCTTTTTCCTAAATCGCAAACAAGTCTAGACATTTGAGTTTCGTCTAGACGGCTCTTTGCTAGCAGTTTACCCACGTGTCGGCCGTAATCCAGAACTAATGACCGTTTACATTTTTAGCACGAACTTTTTCCTTGACGTACGGGACTAATGCGACTTTTTATACGAGTTTAAAAGAAGTGGCAACGTATTTAAAACGTTGGTGCAACTTAACGTTTTACACTTTTTAGGGTTCCGTATACGAAGGGTTCTAAACCTCCGCTGTCCGTCCGTCCATCTGTCTGCCAGCGGGCTGTAATTTATCTCATGAACCGTAATATGTAAATTGTCACAAATTGTATACCCGAACTATTTCTATTGCCGCTATAAAAAAATAAGTCAAAAATTGAAGGGGTCCCCATACAAGAAACGTGGTAGGCGTCTTTTTGCTAAATATTGTACGGTGATACGGAACACTTAGTGAGCGAGTCCGACTCGCAGTTAGCCGGTTTTTAAATAATGGTACAGTCTACTGCACATCAGTGGCAACACCTGAACTGTGAAAACCGCCCTTACTGCTATGACGTATAGCCGCTGTCAATGTCATATTGTTATAATGTACGTGCGTTTGACTGTACCAATTCATGTAAATTCAGCTCACACTTGTAGCTTGTTTGGAACGTAAATAGAAACACGTAGCTACCTAAGCACGTATTCTATAATGAAACTCATTCTCACTATGATTCTCGTTTTAAAACTAGATTTGAGTCGATTAGATCTAATATTGAATCGAGAGATTTAAAAATGTCTGAGCATCATCCCAGAATACGGGCAAAAATAATATACTTAGTTGGTAGGTACGTTCTTCTTTCACACGATTTTCTCAAATAAATGCGTTGAATCGCGGTAAAGATACCAGTTATAAGAATAAAGTCGAAGTCATTTATTTGCTTAGATAAAATACATTTTAGAATTTGCAAGTAATGGAACCATCATCATTTTGCTTTAGTTTTATGATCTACTAGCTATGCACCCGCCCCTGCTTCGCACAAAAGAACGGCGAGACGTCCAAAACATAGAGATTTCACTTCAGTATTTTATATATCTAAGTTAAATATTAATATGTCATTAAACACATGAACCTTCCGGAATAAATTCTCTAAATGATGATTAAAACCGCATCAACTTATCCCCAAGTTATGCTATGCGGTGTGGACGAGGACATCCTTGATACAGATCCGCACTGATCCCACTTGACGTGCGTCTCAACCAGACAGAACAAGCAGTCAACGTATGACGAATCGCGAGCGTTGGCGCAGATTCCTTTGATACAACCGATGCCAACGCTCGCACCAACGTTGGGGCCAATGCAATTTTCTAGAACCGTTGTTGCTCGAGAGACATTGGGCCCAACATTGGGACCAGCGTGTGGAGCCAGCCTTCTTTAAGAAGATACCTAGTAGCACCGTTGTTTGGAACGCTAATAATAACAAACTGATATAATTAATTTGGAATTAATTGTGATGCTGCCTTTTGGAGCTTATTTTTAGCAGAGCATATTTAAACGCTAACATTCTTTATTGCTTTCAATTAAGGTGATTCGTGGTACTAATTAATTGATTATGAAGGCAATACATTTTGCTATATTCTTCTTGTACTCTGTAATTGTCGCAGGATGCAGTTCGTGCTTGAATAACTATTGTAGCACGAAAAATCAAAGTAAAAATTACAAAATAAGATACGTAAAGAAAGAAGATACAAAAATACAAAAAAATATTTTTATTTCAATCAAAACCCAAAAATGCGGCCCCCGAGTATTTTTCCACGAGATAGACCCAGCGTAAAAATCTAAATATGCAAATAATTATGGTAGCAGGTGTAGATAATAACACCGTATATTAGACGAAACGTATTTTAATAAGAGCTGAGAGAAAAAAAACCGTGAACAAATTAAAAAGTCACCACATCATTCAACTTTCCCCCCGGCGCAGGAGAATTCCATAAATTTCATTTTTGCGGGCAATGTCGTCGAGAAACCTGCAAAAATAAGTTATATTTTTTTCTTGAAAATTTCTACAATGCTAGGATTTGAATGGCTTCTTCGTATCGCACAATTTGGGTTCTAGATTTCTGTTTATTTCTTTCTTTCGACTTTCAAAAGCTTTAATATTTCAATGTAAGGTGATTATTTTTATTTTTGCGTTTTACGTTTCTCAAAAATAACATCAAAGGTCGTATCCTAACATAGAACAGTACTTAATTATGTTAGGACGTATTTGAGCATGGGTTGCGTTGGTAGCGCAGGATATCTTCTTTCCCGTATCCATTTGACAGAACATATATGTACAAAAATACTTAAGCATATCTACTGTCTGTTATTACAGTTTCCCACTGCATGAGCTACTTTTCCAAACCAGCTGTCACCGACAATTATAAATGTATTTGTTGAGGAACGCTCCTTTACACGGGAGCAGTAGTGGACCAGTGGTAACGGCCCCGACTTACGAGTTGTATATTATATAATAATTTCATCACCACTGCTCTCAAAACGGTGAACGAAAACATCATGAGGAAACCTAGAACTATTTCCTAGAACCAAATATTCGAAGACATGTGACATCTAAAAACCCGTACCCTACTGGGCCCCGTGGTAAATTATAGCACAATCCGTCTCGAAGAGAGGTTTGTGTCCCAGTAGTGGGAATATTATAGGCTGATTATGCTGCTGCTCATGGTACTTTACTCATCCTAGTTGTTTCATTGATCAACTCTGTTTTGGGTATGATAATACTTACTTTCGACTCTTCACATTTTTATTATCTAAGTACATATCTCTTTCAAGTTCACTTGTACTTATTTCTAATCAGATCTCACGACCACGCCGGTTTATTTTTCAAATCCATACTACTTAATATTATAGAACATGGGTCAATAGGATAATTTTATCCCGGTAGTACGTAACCGTGGGATAATTACAAAATGTGTATGTAATTCACACCTCTGACTTACCCTTCGGGAAATACTTGCGTTATGTTATTTGTTTTTTTTACAAATCGGTAGGAATTTTGTGTCAGCTGAATTTATCAATTCTTCGTTGGTTCCAGTTACTTATAATGTGCCTTCATTTCGCTCAGAACAAAACCGTGAAAATATTATTAAGAAAAGAGTCTTGTTTGATAAGGGTTGACGTGAAACGACTTGATCAAAACTGAGGGTTGAGTCCAGCAGTGGATTCTGTTGAAAATAAAAGGGGAAGTTCAATGTGCCTGGCAACATTTTTTGGTTAAAAAATTGGAAGCCTAGATGGTGTTAATTTTTTAACTAAAATTACCTAATTTTTATCTGAGGTATAAAGATTGTGTTTTTCAGCTTTTGTATAGAATTTATGTGGGTTGTGGAGGTCAGATAGGCAGTCGCTCCATGTAAAATACTGGTAGCCAGCTGCATACGGTTAGACTGGAAGCCGACCCCAACATAATTGGGAAAAGGCTAGGCAGATTGATTGTAAAGAAAATATGTCCAACCGCCATACATCAATCTCCATGAAAAACATTCGCGAACTAGAAGATTTCTTAAAAGCTCGTAGTGACTTAAGTAAGTATAGTTGAACTCGTAATAGCTTTACCCCTTTTTCTTGAGGGTGGGAAATCATAAAAAAATGACTTCTCCTGCTCTGGGCGGAGCTGGAGGGCGTGTCAGTCTTTTACTGAATAAAAACCATCCGAGTTCCTTCAGTTGCCTGTTGCCAAGGTCCCGGTGTCCCTTTCGGACTTTCCCGCATAATGTCACGTCATAAAACGACACTTCTCTTCTCTTAGATCTCACCTGATGGATGAGGTATATGATGGAAAGTGCAACCCTGGAAGCAGGCATCTTCACTTTGAAGGCTGACGGGTTATATTTGGAAGGGAACACAGGCGCTGGCAGAGAGTTTTATTTGACTGTGCGCATAATAAATGTAGAGGAGAAGCGCTGAGTACAACTAGTATAGTTACATAGTTTCAATTTACAGGGAATTATTGTCAAAAGTGGTAACGCAATACGAAGTCGACAAGGGCCAATTTTTCAATTGTCAGATAACTTTTATCTGAAGAATAATTAAATGACCTTCCTGTCTTTCTTTAGACCATAATTATTTCTTATCCCCTTTTACACACCCTAACTCATCGTGTTATATGAGCTATCACGTCGCTCGCACATGGTTGAGAAAGGTTCAGGGCATAAAATGATGCCCTTCCTCTTGACCTAATCCCCGAGACCCTGTTTACGACACACATACAAATTAACAGGCAACCTTGCCTTCTATGCTATAAATAACTTGTCCCCTTCATGAATTTAACTTTATATCTCCTACTTAATATCGCTATCAACATGTTCACGTTTGCTTGATGTCGTGAAACTATCTATCTATCTAACTATCCTCCTCAATAAAATTGGGGAGTTATCTAAACCTAGATATCGATATATACGAGTGTATACCCGGTTTCTGAAATGAGAATTTGAAGTAGGAACCTAGTCAAACTCTACTTTATAGATCGCGAAATTCAAAATTTCTTTGCAAAAACGTAAGAAATTTTGAACTTCGCGTGCTACATTAAAGGATCCAAAGGTATTCTGAGTTTAATTTATATATATTTATAACTAATTAAATTAACAAGAAATACTAGATAATATATACATAACACAACTAACTATTTACATAAAACACTAAAACTTAAAGAACTAACTAACTATAACTAAAGTAAGGCGTCGAAAAATTCCTCCGCATCGCTGTCGGCTGGTAACGTACCCAAGAGACTGGCGGCATTGCCACGTTGAATGGCAATGCTTAGCCTCTGACCAAGGTAAAAGCCAGCCCTTGGGTCACGGGAAGTGTCAAGCAGCCGTTTGGAGATTTCACTGAACAGACTATGAGCACTCGGACCCCACGGCCCTAGGGTTTCAACCCCAAACGGCTCGAAAATATAATTGCCTATAAGGCTATTATACTTTCGCCGCTTGAGGTTTTCCGCTGCCGCAGCGGCAGCGCCAGCACAGCACGCCGAGCCAGGAAGATGGGATGGCGCAAGAGTATCGACACACGTTGCGTCCCACACTAAAGGCCTACCCATCTTCCATGGGAATAAGGACATGCCGTCCGGTCTTTTGCCATCGTCGCGTGCCAAGCCATTGGGTTCTAATACAGCTGGAACGCCGACGGTGACAAGAGCTCGTCGGATGATGTCATTAATATTAGCGTGCCGCGCTAAGCGACCCGCACTTCGGCTGCAAGACAGGCCGTGGTGTCCGAGGCTGTTGACAACTTCGCCACAGTGACAGCGATGAGGAGTACAACATGGGGCTCCTAGGCGCAGGGAAGCAGCGATGCGGAACGTAGTGTCGTCGAACAAAGTTCCTAGGTTCGATGACGGCAGTGCATGAAGCCACAGACCCGACTCCCACTTACCCACAGCCAGCAGGCGCGCGCGCTCCGCAGTAGTGGCAGACGTGTCAAGCAAGTTGTTCTGTACTACTCTGCAGAGCGGCTCATCCCACCGTCTCTGGGAAGATGGATTGTCGGGCGGATCTGAATTCGGGCAAGCGAGTCTCCAGGCATCCATAGCCTCGGTGAGGCACGGCACGTCAAAATTAATCAGTGTGGAGGCTAGGATTTTCCTGATTAATTTCTCAGTACCGTGGACCGAGGATATGAATGCCGGTAAACTAATACTAGAAATTTTGCGGACGCCGAGGCCTCCCATACGGATGGGAAGAGTAGCTTGTGCCCAAGCTCGGTCGTCCATGGCCACATTTAGGATCAAAGTTAATGTATGTCGGATAATTTGGTCCATTTTGTCTAAAAGATTAGTGTGCTTCCATAAATGCGAAGCGCGAAGGAAATATGTTAATTTAGGGCCGAAACAGCAGTAACGGATTAGGGTTATGGCCGAATGCATGTTAATTTGGAACAATCTTTCCGAAACGTCATTGAAATTTTGTATTTTTTCCTCAATGAAGATGGGAAAGGAATCCTCAAAGATTGGAGACCCAAGGAGACGAAGAGAGCTTTTTTCAATAATTTTGATTTCTGGGGCTATTGCGTTAAATTTGGGAAGTGTCAGATGTCTGTCAGTACTGTCCGCTAAGTATAGTTCACATTTTGAAAGGTTGAGATCAAGACCAATGGAATGAAGTTCATTTTTTAGGAATCGGAGGTCATTTATAACAGTTTCTACGTCGCCTCCCAAGGTTCCATCATCGAGGTACCAAACATTAAATTTGGAATTTAGCTGCCGAATAATTGGGTGAATGGCTAAACTAAAAATCACTGGCCCGAGGGGGTCACCTTGTTGACAGCCAACAGCAGATTCCAGAAGGTTGTCCCGAAACAGTAATTTAGAGGGGTGTCTGTAACATTGCCAAAGGAAACTATAAATTTGAGGTATCTCTTTTTTAGTTTCTGTCAGCAAGGTGTCCCTATTAACAGAATTAAAGGCATTCTTTATGTCAACCTTCAGGATAACCTCTCCTTTCTCGGAATTTAGATAGGTCGACAATGCGTGTACAGCAGCCTCACAGCCCCCTTTGGAGCCGTAACCTAGCTGTAGGGGCCGAAATTTTTTCGAAACATCCTCACCATAAAATTTACAACAAATCTTGGCCGCCATACGACGATAGGTGGTTCCCACGGCAATGGGACGAATACCGCCATCCCTCTTACGTAGGGCGCATAGATTGGCCCCATAAAGAACGTCTATGACGGACTCATTCACCTTGCCGGAGAGCATAAGATTGATCAGAGCCGTAAGCTCCTTCACAAGCGACTCACCAGCTGTCCCGGCACCTGAACAAATGAGGTCCTTAAGGTGCTGAGGACTCAGGCCGTCGAGGCCGCCAGCGGAGCCGCTCCGAAAGGAGCAGACGGCTGTGACCAACTCTCGACCTGTAATGGTGAGGGAGTGATTATCCGGATTAGGGGGGTCGGGAAAGGAAAGACCATCCGCTGGGGCAGGGTGTTTGTTCTCCAGAGCTGCGAGTGTTTCTGGAGAACATGGTGCCACTACATCACTACTAAAGAGAATCCTGGCTGCTCCACTAATGTCACCTTCCCCTAACTTAGATTCTACCAGATGGGATATACCTCTTGAAGAGGTATATTTCTGTGTCGAGAATTTTGAATCTAAATTAAGAGCCGAAATATTACAGTTTTCTTTAATTTGTGCGGTTAAGGTCTTTTTGGTTGCCAAATTCTTTTGCACATGTAGAATCCTGTAAGGAAAGGTAAGTAGCTGTTCCCAAGCACTTTGCGAGTTCTCCCGGGCGGCAAGACGAACGCAGCTTGCTAGCTGTTGTGCCACTAAAGGTCTTGCGCCGCGGGGAACTCGCTTCAAAACAGGAACTGAGTTTTTGAATTTTGAAAGGGTTTTCCAAAACGGTTCAAAAGTGGGTGTACCTGGTGTTATAGGTGTGGCTGGTGGGACAGGGTCTGAGGAGAGTGCATTTGATGGTCTGTGCACCTTTCCAATATGCACATTCAGACCCCGCTTACCTTTAAAAAACCGGGCCTGGGAACACAACGGACATCTCTCCAGGATGCTCAGTGATGTCGAAGGTTGACAAGCACTACCACCAACATCCACAACATCGCTGCTGCCACTAAGCATTAATTTTTTTTTTTTTTGAACTTATAAATTAACTTATGAGAAAATAATAACAATACAAAATAAAAAACTACGAAAACACTAAAACGTCTTGTATGTGACACTGCACTGGTGACAGCTGTGACGGGAGCGACGCAGTCGCGCTCTGGCGGCCTAGGGCGCCGCGCCTCCGATGCATTGCGACGCAGCCCTGGCAACCGATGCCGGCTGGCGTCGCCGTCGCGTCCTCAGAGCGTCCGCGTCGCTATGATTTTATCCTTTACGCAGACTGTGAAAATTTTCACGACTGGTCCCGTCTGACAAGGAATAGATTAAGATACGCTCGAAACTCACACAATAAACAGTTTACTAGTGTAGCGATGCGTTAACTAAAATTATTTTAGTTTTGCGAAGGCGCGAGCGACGTCCTTCAGCATTTGCCGCGACACGTCACGGTAAATAATCAAGGTATTCTTGATTATTCAGGTGCATGCGGTTAGTAGCCGACCCCAGGCCAGCTGCCGGGCCGGGCAGATGATCATTGAAGGAACCAAAGATGAGTTTGATAAGTTCAAAACTTCAAATTCTCAATTCAGAAACCCGCTGTACTCGTTTATAGATCAATATAATAAACCCATGGTGCCGATACAAAATTTGTCGATGATTACACGATAACAGCGATCACTCTTTTGTTGAACGTTGTTTGTATACAAAAGCTAACTCAGCCTAACTCTTTGGGGATAAAGGGCAACATTGTAACTGAACTTTTTTGCATACGGAGCTGACAAAAATTCGACGCATACTTTTCTAATTTTTCCAACAAACTCTCGGCATGCTTTTGCGCAAAATGCAACTGAAAGTTTGCAAATATCCAGCAGGATGTTGCGCGTAGTTTATAACATATTTGTGCTTAAATATTTTGAAAGCGCCAACTGCAAAGGCTCAATTTAAATTTATTTTTCCGTTGTATATGAATTTTTCACTTCTCTTAGATAATATATGAAGACGAAAATTCTAATAAACTCAAATAATTTTATATACTACTAGCGACCCGCTCCTGATTCGCACGGTTGCTACGATTTGACAAAACATAGTGATTTCTTTATTATGTTGAAGTTTAAACCTTCCAGAATACATTTACTAAATTATGGTGAAAACCGCTTTAAAAATTGTGTAGTTTAGAAAAAACTGAGCGTTTACACAGCCAGACGCGAACAGCATAGATATCGGACATTGCAAATTGCGTGAACATAGTTTCACGCCCAATTGAACTAAGTTAGTTCGTATTGTTTCAGGTCTGAGGGCATCATCAGAAGGCTGATGCATATAATGGATTATACGAGTTTTCTCTTTATCTTCATAGTATGTATTGGTAAGTTAGTTTTCAGTAATACCAGTAGATACTTTAATTTATATTGAGTAAATTTTTCTGTACCTTGACCATCTTTTAATTGCAGAAGGTATCTCTGTTCTATAATCTCCAAATAATCATTAGGTAATTGGTATAATAACGCAATACTTCTTAATAGTTCTTATACAACAAGTTTCCCAGAATCACAATCACGCGAACCTACCGAATAACTTCCAGATTGATTATTTACTACAACACCGAAATACAAAGAAACGGGAAAATCAGAAAAAATATCAGTGCTGCCGGGCAAAACATCAATCGAAATTTCTATCAATACAATAAAAACGAGATCATTCCGATCCAACCTTTGAGAGATTTCTTTTCATCCCGAAATTACTATCAGAGTAGAAATATATCTTTAATTTATTTCCCACAGATCAAGGTGATGGACATTGGAAAGAAAGGGACAAAGAAAAGCTTCGACATGATATTGAATTGTACAAAACGATGGCAGGTAAGAATGTTTACGAAATCATTTATGGTACCTATCATTAAGGTTGAGTTTTGTTTAACACAGAAAACTCGACGATGAAAGAAAATAAGAAATGTAAAAATCGCATTGTGAAATTATCTTGTTGTAGTACTTATATAAACCAAAGAGCGCCATTTATATATATTATAAACGCCACAGTCGAAGGACGATACATCTCTACTCTCATTATGGTTGCATAATGAGAATAGACAGGTATCGTCATTCGGATAAACTTTCGGTACCAATATCGAAGTTTGCCTGCATTGGGATTCGTGTCGATACAGTACTTAATCTGATATACCTAAATGTCGATACCGTTGTACTAAGTACTACCAAAATAGACAAAAGACAAAGTGACAGACTTGCCAGTCAACACGCGAATTTATAACTTGCGGGCTACTTGTGTAACACAAATAAAATGACAATTGATCGCAATGGGTTTCATTTTGAAAGTTCACCCAAGTTCATTGCGTTATTTACTTTGCAGAGCAGACGATTTTTTCAAATCTATGCAGCAATAGATTAGCAATATCCTTCAAAGCTCTCCGATTGTGATTAAAAATGTGGTACGCAATTATATTAGGGTGCAGGCTTTGAGCAGCAGTGCTATATTGTTTTTATTATTTTAACAAATGCAAATAGCAATTACTATACATAACTATTCTTGTTTAAAAAGCAAGTCTAGTTTGAAGCCGTATTTGCATATAAATTGTTATTCTTGCACAATATTTTCCTCGTTGCACAACATGATTCCATTTTAAATATTTTTTAGTATCCTTTAGAGAGAGTCATTTTTTAGCGTGAAAATATTTTCTTTATTTAAAAACAGCCATTTTAGAGTAAACTGATATCGTCATCTTTCACTTCAATTCGTTAAAAATCCGTCTTACTCACGGCAGGAGCATAAAGAAAACAAAACTGTTCACAAACGATGTCATGAAAATTTGTTCCTTTTAAAAGTTCTCCCCTTTCCCTAACAATTGCTTGCAAAAAGTGTGTCTGACATATTTCAATTTCCTTTGCAGAAAAAATTGAGCGCGAGATAGAAAGCTTTTACGATGAATATCCAGAGGAACGATACAAGGGGAACAATGTTGATAGAATACACTACAAACATGTAACAAATATACTGGATCGTCAAAAAGAAATGGGCAACGATGAACACATCGATAAAGTAGAAAGGAATTTTTTATATGCCAACACTAGTGATATGACTAATGAAATGCCTTCGAAACATTCAATCAATGAACACAATACTATTAAATATGAAGCCTTAAACAATGATAAGCCTAATAAACCTAGTTCAATAAATTCACCATGGCCTAAATTTGAAGATATCCTTTTAGCTATGGGCAGAAAATACGACTGGAAGAACGACAGATGGATAAAAGTAAAAGGAAAATTAAAGATAACTGACACAAAAGAAGATATAAATGGAAGAGGAGATAATAATAGTATTGAATATCATGAGAAGCACAAATTCAGTTATAGAATCGTTAAACTAAATAAAAGTAAGAGTAGAAGAAACGTGGTGGTCGCGGTGTCAGCTGTGAGATAGTGCGCAATGAAACAGTAAATTAAGCCAATGAACTGTAAAGGTACATATTTTTTGTAGATAAAAACGGGACCAACAAGGGTGGCGCCGGCATTCGATCGTTTTATGAAGACAACTAGGCTAGGACGTTGCGTCGATGTGTAAGCCCCAGTAATGACTGCAGCTGAATGGACGTTTAATTGTGCTAATAAATATAAAGGCGCTTCATTGTTTATGTCTATGCCCGAAAATGTATAGTCATTGCCTATAGAAATCTTAACAAGTACGCATGTAATTAACTCTCCAATAATAATTGTTGTCTGTTGTACTTATCGCATATGTAGTGCTCTCAATAGTTTCTGTTTTCGCCATTATAAAAAGCTAGATGTGTAACTTTGAACTGGTAAAGTTAACTTTACGAGTCTTGGAAATCTCAATATATGAACAAACGTTAAAAATAAACTTCTCCACTAAAACTTTTGTTTTATTCTCTACCTTTTCAAACTATTTAGGGAAGTGTTTTTGAAGTTTTCTTTAAGTGCTCCCCCGTGTGCTATCTTTAAAGATTTCACCGTTCATTAAGTTGGTTGAATAGTATAAAATGTTCTCATATTGTTTGAAACTATTACAATCCTCAGACGCATATAAAAATCTTCGACGCGTAATGAAAAGGAAGTTCACAATCGATCACAAAATACTTATTATACAAAAAATAACAGGAACATACAATTATTCAAACCTCTCCGACAAATTATAGAAATGTTTTTTTTAAGAGAACGTCATTCTGGAATACCGCAGTGTGAGCGTGAACGTGAGGAGAAGCTCTGTCATTTTTCATCCCCAAGAGCCGGTTGGCAACACTATGAACAAGTTCCCAGATAATTTGTCGGGAGCATATTGTATTTTCCCACGTCGACATATGCATACGAGATATGACTGCCATTTGTAACAAGTGAAGTAAAAACTTCACGAAAATAAAGTGGCTCATTCTTTTCCTGCTTCAATAAGGGAAACTCCTAAAATAAGGCACATCCTGGTAGGGCTACACGATTAATGACTTTACTTACTAACAATGATAGCTTACGTAATGTCAATATGGCTGTTTGTAAATATAATGTCGTATAATCCTCATTTACCTACATAATAAAATGTAAATTCAAATTTTATACTGAGGTGGTTGGCACAGAACATTACGTCGCCACCGCGCCATACCATTTTGCAAAGTGTGCTTACAGATGATAAATTATCATTATGCCTAACTGACATCATGATCGATTGAGTCGTTAAGCTAAGGTTGACGATGTTTTGTTTGAATTTGAACAAAGAAAACAGATTTAATTTGTTAAAATTCCGTGATGAGATAAGACAAAAACGCGTTGACTTTAAAAAATTAAATTAGAAATGAGAAGGAAAAGAAAGAATCGGATTAAAATTAATTAAAGCTCTCACGACTGTCACAATGCAATTTTAAATTAGAATAAATTCTCATACTTTTTGTTATTCGTCCTTGAGTTAGAGTGGACAAACAATATTTTAATTAAGTCAATAACAAAGAAATGTCTTTTGTTTTGCTTTTCTGGCAACAAATCTTATCTGCGATTTTTCATCTTCATTTTTTTGGTGACCGAAAATATTCGCTTATCTTGTAAGTCGTTTCACAATGTTGTTCTATACAATCTCCTTCATAGAATTTTAGGGCTGAAAGGATTTTTTGTGCTGATGGTGCAAAATGTTTGGAACAACAGTACAATACACTTTCGTGGGACTAAGTGGGACGCTAGCTAAGGAAAGAATTATGTTGTTACGATATGGCGAGGAAACATTTTTTTTTTTTTTTGGGTATTTTTTTCGAACTATTGTGTATTAAACACGTTTGACTAGATAAATAATTTATTTAGGACGTCAAAAATAAAAACAAAATAAAAAGCAGAGATATAATATATAAATAATATGATCCATTTAAACTAACTTTCAACAAAAAAATATCGTGTACACTATAAAAAAAAAAACCTATTACAAAGTCAGAAAGTGACAGTAAAAATAAATAAAACATAGAACACCTAATAACATGGACTACATTTTATTTGTGTTGTTGTTTATTTTTATTAGTATGCACACTTGCTTTACGAATTCACTTTAGACATTGGCACAATCATGGCAGAATAATTTGTGGACATCAGCATTATACATACTACGATATTTTAAAAATAGAATAGAACCAACTTGCGGTGTGTCTCAAGGTTGCACGAAATGGGAGTCCCGCTCTGCATGTGTCAGGAAATATACCTGACGCTGATATTCTGCTGGATCCTTGCAGTGGCATACAGACGCGAATAATTCGTTAAATGTACATTATGAGGCGTGTAACTGAAGTGAACCACGCCCAAGTGATTTTAGATAAAAAAGGCTTGATAAAATTAGTGAAGTTGATTAATAGGCAGCATGTTATCAAAAAAATAAAGATTAATAATGATGTGAAACAAAATATCGTAATTTAAAAGTATCGATTAATTTATTTGAATCAAATGAAGTTTGCTGTTCTACATACATCGTGGGTGTGTTAGCCAAGTTGGTGCTGCAAAGCTAATACTTTTATGGGTCCCAATAAGTATAAGTATAGTATACACTTATGCCGTATACAGAAAGAAAGCTGGCAGCCTACATTATAGGAACCTGTCCACGCAGGTAACCGGCGCAGGCATTTATATGAACAAGCGCCGTTAAGCGCCGAACGTCGCCGACAAGTTCCGACAATCTTCGACACGCGCCGGTCAGAGCTGGCGCCGCCCGCCATTTAACTAACTAACCTAAACGCTTGCTTTATGTAACTGTTACCAGAATAGACCAGCGCCGATAAACGTTGGTAGATCGGTGCCGGCTACCAGCTTTCTTTCTGTATACGGCCTTACTCATCAGGAAAAACTGTGATCTGTGTGAATTATGGATCATTAGAAGAATTATGTTTGGCATTTGTGTTTAATGTAAAACCAAACCTTATGGGTCCCCTAAACGATATTTTTTTACGTAATTGGTACAAATTGACGACACGGTTGGCGCAGTGGCTGAGCGATGGACGGCTGCGCAACGTGTCGCGGGTTCGATCCCCGCACGGAACAAATATTTGTATGATCTGCAAGTAGTTGTTCCGGGTCTGGGTGTTAGTGTATGTGAGTTTCTATGTTTGTAAACGCACCCACGATACAGGAAGAAATTCCTAGTGTGGGGCAACGTTTAAAAAAAAAAAAAAAAATTGATTCGCAAATTGATCGTCTACCAAATGCAATTGAAACGGTTGACAATACTATTACAATTGATGATAGATATCATGTTTTTACTGGGTCAGTCACGTCATTACCAAAGTATACGTCATTTCCTCATAGAAACATAGAATCACTGAAAAGGTTACCAAAGAGATGTTTATCTAGTAGCCGTCGTGATTAGTGGGTCATCATCATTATCGTTATAATAGTCGGCTGAAAGAAATACTCATTATATTCACTTTCCTGTGTAGTTATTATCTTTCTTACGAATAACATTGGCGTGGTCATTATTATTTGGTTCTGTTTTCCTGTTGACCTTGCTAATGCTAAATATAGGTCTTTTGGTTCGGCTGTGGCTTTTTTATCGATTTATAAATAATACTAAGATTTTCGCCGATTTTTTGTGAAAATGTAAAATACTAAGGAATTGCTTTTCCCAATCCTTGTTTTCATATCTTCGCCGTGCACTGAAAACGTTGTGATTGCAATAAACGTTATTTTACAAGGGTTAGTAAAACAATGGCTGTCATTAACGTTTCCTCGAGTTTCCTATTATAATCAACAGATGGCATTAGTAGCATCTTAGAGTAGTGCACGGTTTTTACCCGACTACGGCGAAGAAAAAAGGAGGTTTATGATTTTGTCCGGTATGTATGGATGTATGTATGTATGTATGTTCATCTTTTCCCTCCTATCTTCTAAACCACTCATCACAATTCGACAAATGAGGTATCGTTGGAAGTGTCTTGATCGTCCGCTGGTTATAGGCTATGTGACGTCATATTAAATTAAAAAGGCGCCCTCAAGAGGACATGAAGTCAGGAACTAAAAAAAAAATGTTTAATCGTACCATGTTGGGTATCAAAGGGCTTAATGAGCACATTTCAAAAATATATACATTATAACCCCAAAAACATTTTAAAAAGTCGGAGTCAGACGTGTTAAAAAAATAATAAATATAAATAAATCGAACAGATTACGTGTGACTCCGGATTTTTAATTTGTCTGTCTGTGGTGTCTTGTTTATACCTTTTTAGTCGTAGTTGGGTTTTAGTTTTTATTACTTAATTTTTTCTAAATATGCATTACTCGGTTTTCTTCCCAATAAATAAATTAAAAGAATAAGCTATAAATGATGTTTTCACTGCACCGCGTCGATATCTGATTCGAGTAGATATAGGTAGTTTTTCTATGTCCACTTTCTGTTACGAAAACCTGCCTACCGAATTTGGATATTATACCATCATTAAAAATATCCACACAAACACAATTTTGTGTCTAAACCATCACTATCACCGTTTCCTTCCCGTTCAATTTCACCCGTCTTACTCTGAAAGCCTTTGCAATGATTTGTAATTATTCGTGCCGGACAAACATCCCGTGTAAAGAAGGCTCTCGGAAAGGTCGAAGGGCCCTTAGCTTGACGCTCGTAAGACTGATCTCTCCGCAAACTCTGCCACCTTCAGTAAACAACGCTATTTGTTTTACCTCGTCCACGGAGACCCAAACAAATACCAAAATTCTCATCACTGAGGCGGTAAACTGTAAAAAAAACAAGTTTCAATAGCTTCTTTTGAACGATTTATGAAATACTAATTGGGTACAAAAAGGGTGAATTTTGAAAGGGCTGTCCTTTTTTCGGTATTAAAACTTGTACGAATTCTGATCGCGTTATGAAAGGCGACTCGGGAAATGGGTTTTTCTGATACCTGGTCCCGACAAACGCGGCTCTATTGTAGGTTTTATCGGCCTGAGGTTGAGTAGCTTACAGAAAAGGACGTAGGTACCGGCTCCAATAAATTCGTAAATGAAAAAAAGAAAATCACAATATTTACGACTTACTACGATCGCAGAAAAATCAAGAACATAAACCTCAATTTTCTTATAGTTATTTATTTTTTACGGCTTTACTCTAGAACTAGCAATTTATCAAGAGCATGTGTTACGGGTATACTGAACAAAAATAACAGATTAGGTCTTCACAAAAAAAAAAAAGACGAACGTGATCTCGTTGAAATACGTGACTTGAATGGTGTAAAGCAAAAATGTGAGTTTTATGATTTTTATACGCGCACGAACCCTTTTTTCCTACTTCCAAATGGGCCTGCACACAGCCTAGTGAAGTGATTTTAATTTTGTAACGAAACTCGCAGCTTGTCTATCTGCGCCAGTGCTACCAGGTTGTTCTACCTTCCAACCGATTTATGTCACACAGCCTTATTTGAGGAGGACTGTTTGCTGAGCAAAGAAGTTGTTCGGTAATGTTGTTTTCTTGCCTAACCTAACAGTTTAATTCAGTGCTAATGGCTGGGATCTATAGAAACAAATAGGGCAGTAAATAAAGTAAATCTAGACTAAGTTTAGATTTAATTTTAAATCGAGTATTTAGTGATTACTCCGTTTTCAAGACTAAATTAGACTTTCTGCAGGAAAAACTAAATGTTTGGTATGCCTTAGACGGATTCTCATCTCCAGCAAGCATTTTAAGCTTAGCTAGAGAGAATTCTAGGCAAAATAATTATTCAGGGCAAGTCGATCAATAAATACAGGGCCAGTCATCTTGCTCGGGTAAAACAATTACCGGTCGCCACTACTACGCCTCTACAACGTCAACATTGTCAGCAGTCAGAATATATGTACAGCGTGGATATTTGAGACGGGACGGCAAGGGTAAATACTAACGACTACAGGAAAACGTTCTCAAGGGACCGTCCATAACTTTTCGACTAATTGATAACCATTATAATGAACTACATTAAAAATGTATGCCCCATCTCAAAAATCCACCTTTTTTTTTTGTGGGTTGCCACAGTCCCGGTATCCCAAAAATCCTCCCTTAGATAACAAGCAGCCTCACTTTCGCCTTTATAATAAATATTATAAAGGCGAAAGTGAGGTTGTTACGCTTTCACGCTAAAACGACTGAACGGATTTGGATGCAATTTGGCACATGGGTAGACCATGACCTGGAATAGGAAGTAGGATACTTTTTATCCCAATAATCCCACGGGAGCGAGACTTACGAGGGTGAAACCGAGGGGCGCAGCTAGAAACATAATGTTTGTAAAGAGGAACTGCATAATTACATCTTCTGTCTGATATAGTTCCTTAGTACTTGTCATGGGGTGGCACGTTTACACAAGTATCAATTTAGTTTCAAGTTAACAGTAAGTTAGTATTTATATTTACTAACTTAGATTTGTTCAATATCCTTTTATCATAATTTGGCAGTTTCGTTACCCGAAAGTTCAAAATATTTTACTAAATCGACAAAACGGTATGCCTTAGCAAAGTCTAAACGTGGTTTTTATAGGTGCTAACGTAATACGAATCCTCTTAAAAAAAAGCTCTGCTTTTCAGTACCTAAACAAATCCCAAATAGTCAATATCAGTTTTCAGGCGTAAGATTTTATTAGCGATAAACCCAAGATTTTTGTATATAAAGTACCTAATACTAGTACTTCTATAATATAGGTATAAGAAAATACAAGTTTTAAAGATTATTTAAATTAACATCACGATATCTCTGGGGAAAAAGCGAAACGAAACAGGGCAAAGAAAAGTCGAAGATCCAAAAATATAACGGCATGTAAACTTTACACGTAAGTACTTTCGCAAACAAAAACTTTTACACAAAGACAAAGGGTTTCTAGGGAAAAATTCTGATAGTATCGGTAACTTGTATCTTGTTTTATAGAGCTATAGAACATGGAGAAGCCTCCGTGGCTGCTCTTAGAGGCGGAACTGACAACAATTTCCATACAAACCAAGCGTGTACAGTTTATTCGCATAATTACTCAAAATAATGACGAATAAAATATTACCTTTGAAAGGATTTAAGCTAGCCGATTTCTACTCCAGACTTAACCAAAGGGGAGGCATATTAGGTATATTGGTGATCTAAAAAATGTTACTGTTCCCGGTATGACATTTGAATGCTGTGTTAAACTGAACTCCGAACTATTTAAACGACTTGGAGACACTGTTACTTTTACACAAGATATCCTGATAGACTAATTATTCCTCCAATGAAAAACCATATATCAAAAATTACCAAAATCATACAGGGAACTGCCAATCAATTGTTTTAAAGCAGCGTTATTCAAATGGCAGAAAAATCATTATATTCTGTGAATAACTTAAACCTAAACTTAACTAACTTGAACCTAAACTTTAAAGATTCACACTGACATTTTAATATTTAATATATTTTTTAATATAATAATTATATTTTGTAATAATTTGACAAATGATTGACATTTTTATTATAATGAGTATGAGGTATGTTCCAAGTTTATTAGCTTCATTTATTTAATTAATTTAATTTTGCATGCTAGCTTTAACGAATTGTTTTATAAACTTTATAAAACTCGACCATCTATAATATACTATTCTTCCATATAAATTTCATTTGAGAAAGTGAGGGCTATATATTGCAATCCGTGGCAGAAGTTGTATGCTCAAAGCACTTTCAGCGCCATGAATTTTATGAAAACTGCCGTCTGTAGATGCTGCAGCAGTGTGGCGATTCCGTGCTCCGTATATCGAGCCATTTAGTTGTCATCCTATATATCTCACTCGCACGAAGCTGTTTGTTTATGTACATTCGTTTCACTTTATGTTTACACGATTTCAATCTCAGCACACCCGCAGATTGGATTCCGTGGATAGATAAGAACGTTTTCAGTGAACATGTCAAATGTATTTTTGTTTTTTACGATGAATTTGTGTAACTGGGTATTTTGTTGGGATACGAAATGTGGAATGGGTTACCGAATTTCTTTTGAAAAATATTTTATAGTAGAATGTTATCATTATCCTTGTACGTTGGGTTTAAATATTTCGAATATTACGAAAAGTTAGTTTTCAGTTCATAATTATGAGATTTCGTATAGACGATCGATAATTATGAAAAAAATATTTAAAGTTTTTTTTTGTTTGTGGACTAAGGCAGAATCAGTAACGAATTCATGTAAGGTACCTTTAATATTTAATGTAATAAGTTTAATAAAATAAAATAATGTTTTATTATTATTTGATGTTTATATTTTTTTATTGTAGGTATTATACTCTAGTACGCTAATTTTATAGTGCCGTTCTTTCCTTTAATTTAGATACATGTGAGATCTATAATTATGACAAAGAATTTGGGTTAATACTGTGTATGGGTTTAGTTGGTACGCTTTTAAGTACCTGTATAAATAAATAATAAAAATAAATAAATAACTGTTGACGCTATTTTTTTTCATAGGGTCAACAATTCTTGTCTCCATCTAGCAAAAGTTAAACACCTCAAAATATATTTGTTCCTTGACAATCTCATACATTAGAAGGCTAATGTATTTTGCCAATATGCCACAAGTATCGTTTACATGCAGGCCCACATGAGCGATGGCTAAACATTTACCTACCCGCCGAGCAATAACATATTTGCGAGCCACGAGGCACGAATATTAGGAAAAGCTTTTACCTGGAACGAGAAAACATACTTACTCTCAGCATTGACACACATTCTAATGAATGTGGTCCAAAATACTGTAGCAATAAAGTCGGTTATTCTCTGCGTATTTATAATTCAGAAAAAATGTAATTATTTTTTTCTTTCGGTCTGTTGCGTCCCGATATTAATTAATTATGTTGATTATACGGAGTGTTGAAAGTAAGTTGGGTTTTGAGGTTCGGTATTGTTAATTATAATATTTTGTAGGAACCTTTTAAGATTTACGAACTGTTTTTCAAGAATCTTTTTATTATATTGGTCTCAGGACATTCTGAACTGGTATTTGGAAGTCTACTTGATTGGAAATAACGTCACCGTTTATTGCTTTTACGTAAACTTGAGAGGGAATACCATCTCCAGAGAATATAACAATGGTGTAACAATTTAACTTTAGTTTCATGTGGGTACAGATTTTGATCCCATTTATTTATACCATATACATGCAACTTATTTGATGCAACTAAAATCTTAATTTAAAGATTTCAAAAAAAAAAAAAACTGTCAGAGCCGCTTTCATATAACTATATTACGGTATATAGCTATATCCCTATAGATATAACTATATAACGACTTCAAACATCTTACTGCGAGATATATACCAAGGTCTAATACTTTTGCGGTAAATTAATGTGCTGTAAACAGGTAAAACATATGATAAATGATAATATTCAGTTTTCGAAGGAAAGTCATTGTAACCAAATCATCTATCTAGGTTATATACTTACAGTGTGATTCTTTATAATGTGCACATATCGAAATGAGGGAATCTATGCTTAATTTAATTATCGACCCATAAAATATTTAAAAAAATCTAAATATTTTTTAAATATTTTTATGGATATTTAAAAAAAATTGTTCGCTTCTGTCAGAATCAGAATCAGAATCAGAATTATTTATTTGTGAAACATAGGTGAAGAACATATATACATTAATCATACATGTCAAGGTCTTAAATAGATAAGTGTTGCACTATGCTTTGTCATTGTTGACATACAAATATTAAGGTCAGGTTCGTCAAAGTTAACAACATTTTACGTTAACAAAATACATAAAAATAATCAATTTAATAATGTCCACTACAAGAAAGAAAAACAAAAAACACACACAAGAAGATCATAACAAAAGAATATGCGAGAAATTATTCGTTCGTTACATTAATATGAATTAATAAAATTACAGAATTTAATCAAAAAGTCATCCAAAATTAAAATAGTCATCCAAGTCAACATTAATAATATAAAATAAAATTACAGAATTTAATCAAATAGTATTATCATTAAAATAGTCATCCAGGGTATAATAACATTTCTCAACTAATAACTTGTGAAGACACTTCTTGAATTTCTTTAATGGCATACATTTTATAGCATCAGGTATTTTATTAAAAATTTTTGGTGCAACACCAAAGAAGCTCTTTTTCATTAACGCAGTATTACATTTCAACGTACATAGTTGATTTTCATATTGACTCCTAATGGGGGTCTTCTTAACTGTTGAAAATTTTGTAAATAAATGTGGATTTGATTTTATAAATAATGCAGTTTCTAATATATATATAGCTGGTAATGTTAATATTTTTAATTTCTTAAAGTAGGGAACGCAACTATCTGTTGACTTTAAATTACACATGGATCTTACACACCTTCTTTGCATCCTGAATACCAGTTCCCTATTAGTTGATTGCCCCCAGAAAACAACACCATAACGGAGATTAGAGGCTACAAGTCCATGATAGGCTGTTAACAGTGTTTCAGAATTAACTCTCTTAGATAATTGAAACAACAGATACGCAGATTTGCTCAGTCGTTTACAAACCACTTCCACTTCCTTTCTGTGACCCCAATGTAAACAAAACTTTGAAACTAAATGATCTATCACGATGAAATAAACTCCATAATGATTGGAAATAATTAGACGTCCTCAGAAAACGAAAATTGATGAAAAAAAAAACCGTTTCAATAAACGGTTTTTTTTTCGTCAAGTTTTACAATAATCGTAAAATTTCTCAATAAGACGCCCCCATTACCTACCTTTTTTATTACTTTAAAATTAAAATTAAGCATAGATTCCGTCATTTCGATACATGTGTACATTATAAAGAATCACACTGTATATACCGAGGTTCGAGCTATTTAAAACCTTTCCCTTCTTTTGACATCTGACTGAAATGGGTAGAAAATGTATGATGGGTCGATATCGGATGCTCCGTTTCCGCACTTATCGAAATAATATTTTTATGGCCTTTTTTCCATAGTCTGGTTGCCTGTAGGTAGGAAGGTACTTGTAGCAATTGGGTTTGTAAACGTACCTTACGATACAAAGGCAAGTACGTACGTATGAGAAATTTTCAATGATTTCCCTTTAAAAGATCGGTTTTAGCCTTACGACCGCACATTGTGTCACCCTATGAAAAATTTCTACATTTATACAGAA
This sequence comes from Lithophane ornitopus, assembly GCA_948473465.1. Lineage (NCBI taxonomy): Eukaryota > Metazoa > Arthropoda > Insecta > Lepidoptera > Noctuidae > Lithophane > Lithophane ornitopus. Next base: position 8,518,374 of record OX419622.1, on the reverse strand, counting down.
CTACTTGATGCCTGCGACTTTGTCAGCGATCCAGGATGAAAAGTATGTCCTTTTCTAGGTCCAGGTCTACCCCTGTGTCAAATATCATCCAAATCCGTTCAGCCGTATTAGCGTGAAAGCGTAACAAACGAACAAACTTACTTTCGCATTTATAATACTAGCTTCCGCCAGCGGCTTTGCCCGCGTGGTATGTCGATAAAAAGCCTATGTCCTTCCCCACGCTGCCACCTATCTCCTTGCCAAATTTTGTCGAAATCCGTTCAGTGGTTTAGGCGTGAAAAGGTAACATACAGACACACAGAGTTACTTTCGAATTTATAATATTGGTATGGATTAGTTAGGATAGTAAGGAGAGCATAGAATATTCTTTATTATGTAGTACTCACACCATTTGAGGTGTACTTATTAAAGAGTATTCTATTATTTTTGTTACAGACCAAAAACAAAATAACGACATGAAGAGATTACCCGCATTCCACTACTGATACAATTCCGTTTTAACAACACTACAACAATGAACGAAAATGTCGGGAAACTGCTGTCTAGAAAATTAATTAATTGAGAAAACTGCAGGGAATGAACCATTAAGAAATCGCTCTTTTGGACAATGATAAATAATGCTACTAGAACAATTCTGACGGCTTTTTTTTAAGATGACTGATGATTTAACGGATGATGTTATACAGGGTGTGAAGTAAATAGTATTTAGTTTTATAATATAATATTAAGTGTTGAACGGTTTAAATTAAAAGTACTACTATATTTGGGTCGGCTTCCAGTATAACCGGATGCAGCTGAATACCAGTATTTTACTTGGAGCGACTGCCTATCTGACCTCAAAACCCCAGTAACTGGGTAATACGATACTCGTTGGTAAGACTGGTTTTCCGACTTTCGGGCTTCTGACGACCCGTAACAACTGCCAAAGACCTACAAATGACAGCCGGGACCAACGGCTGTACGTGCTTTCCGAGGCATGGAAGCAATTAGTATCTACCTACTTAATACAAAAGCCAATATTTTTGGAAAGCTGGTTTTCTTTTATCAGAACTATTTGATTTACATAGTTTTTCATACTTTCCAAATAGTTTTAAAATTAACCAACTAATACGCCTCAGGCTTTATGTAAGTTTCTTCTCGAACATTTATATCTTGACGCACGCACTCTAGATAATACAGGCTAGGTATATTCGTATGAAAGGATTTGACGAGACTAAAAAGTACCTTTGAAAGTTTACTTCAACTTTAATTTATTCAGGTGAGCCTGAAAACCAGGTATTCAAAACCTTCTTTCAACTAGTCAAAAATGTCAAGATTCCACTTTGATCTGAGAAATAAATCTTGAACTATACTGCTGGTATATAGGGGTACGTATCATCAAACGAGAAAAATCCATACTCCCGGAATTTGATACTTAAATGGATACCTCCTATTCAACAATACATACCAGCTATCTAATTGTGTAACTTATTTTTGTAACCGATTACGACTAATTTGTTTCATTTTGACAGATCAACAACATTCATTGCGTTATTTACGTTGTTGTGCAGATTTTTTTTGAACCTATGAAGTAATGGATTAGACATTTGTTTCAAACCGATTCAAATTCTGATTGATCGTGTATTATGCAATTAGGGTGTAAGGTTACAGTGCCAACAAAGCTAGTGGAACAAAGAACATAGCCTCGTCAACTGTTAGCCAGCCAAACAGGTCGGACAAGAGTAATGAAATATTTTCATTACTCCACTCTCGTTCGGCAAACATGTTGACGAGTTCTTTTACAGACGCCATTACAATACGCGTCATTGAGCGTTTATTGTATAATTAAAAATACACCTAATTGCAAGAAAGTGTGTGAATTAAGAAGTAATATTTTCTTTGTACCTAACCTTATTAAGCGAAGGTTGGAAGATATTGCACACTGTATATAGTTGACGGCTAATCGATGCAAAGTATACAGCATGCAACAGAAGGGTGTGATGATATTTATGGATTTGGTATAGACCATCGAACTGAACGACATTAACCATGGGACTGTGGCGGCATCTACATCGCCACATACGAACTACGCATCAAAGACCTGACGTCACATAAATCCTGCATCGCGCAATTAGAGTTTACCGCGCGATGAACATATACAAGATTCCGACATCAATCGTTGCGCAGTTGCCCGCCAGACATGACACCCGTCTGGTCGGAGGATCCTCCCTTTTCTATAGAGGATGAGTGAACTTTACAACCTGTTCCTCATACCCCTAAAGGCCCAACATCGTAATCGCGAAAAAAAATTCAACTGTCCCATACATTTGGGTCCAGTAGGTATTGAAGTTTTGTATGAGATAGTTGAGCATTTTTTCGCGATTATGATGGTTTCCCTTATATATGACCACACATTTCTGATATACACTTTTTAATTGAAATGTGAGCTTTATAGTATAAACAATTTTTTGTGAAAGTAGACCTGCAAGACTGAGTATAACTCGCGTCAAGTGGACAAAATATCAATTACGGGTCTTTGAAAAATACAAGCCTAAAAATACAGCCTAAAGTAGCATGGTAAGAAAATAATTGTGGCAAACAAACCACACCAGTTTAATTTTAGTAAAAACACAAAGACTCATCTCTCACAATTGTTTCCGGCCAAAAGATTGTCAAGATAATAAAATCCTTGTTTAACAAACTCAAGAAAAATTGAGTTAACATGAAATACACTGTTGGCGTCCCGTTGTCTGCCAAATAAATTCCATCAAGGAATAGTTTGTTACGCAAAGTTGTGTCGGTTTATCCCAAAATTGTATCACATGAGGACTTAGTCCACAATGTATGTAAACCTTGTTGTGAAATTGAATTACTGGTGTCAAGTGAACTTCAAACCTTTTCGGGTTAGCTCGGGGTTTAGCTCTGGTTCACGATGTCAAGGTGACTAGATAATTTCTGGAATTACCAACCCATCTCAAACTTTCTTTTTTTTGTTCTCAAGTCAAATTTCCCAAAGGGCGAATCCTTGAAACTTTTCAGTTTTTTTTATAGTCCTATTTGCAAAAGTTATAATATCTTATTTTTATATAGTGAATGTTTTAATCACAAATTTAATAAATACAGCATTATAACTTTGTAGGTGTTAATTTTTCTTGCGCCTGAACTAAACTTTTCTTTTGTTGTTTACCTTCTATGCAAAGCCGTCAATTCCGATTGAATATACTTTTGACATGGTACATGGAAACGATTCAATACACGTGGATATCTCAGCTTCATTTCCTCATTTCCCACGTCAGGCACATAATGACAGGTGAGCGGAAAGCGTGTCCTCAACATAACCCAATTACGAAGCCAAGAATGCGGTCACCATGGTCGGAATTACATTGATTTGAACAGCACCGACGCATCTCGTGCCTATTGAAATTCCGCTCAGCCGTAAATGTGGTCACCAGGATTAATCAAGTAAAAAGGGGCCGGCGATCCTTAAGTGAATACATACATAACATCACGCCTGTTTTCCCCGAAGGCTTAGGCAGACTTGTACCTAAAGTATACCCACATTTCGCCAGTTATGTTAAAGTCTCATGTAATAAGTGGCGACCCTATTGCTATCCACTGGGCAGAAATCCAGACTCCGGGCTGCTATTGAGCAATTCCAGATGAAAGGAATGTTGAAGGATGGAAGGTTAGGCAGAGGTGTACCACCGTGCGGGAAAGTCCGAAAGGGATACCGGGACCCTGGCAACAGGCAACTGAAAGAACACGGGTAGGTTTTAGTCAGTAAAAGTCTGACACGCCCACCCGCTCCGCCCAGAGCGGGGGAAGTAATATGATTATTTCCCACTCTAAAAAAAAAAAGACTCCAGGCTGCTACTGAGATTCGTAATGGAAAAACCCAATAACACTTTACGCGACCTGGGAATCGAAACCCAGGACCTCATGCTCCACAGTAGCATTAGCGACTACTAGACCAACGAGGCAGTTATAATATTAATTAATACGCATTCCCTTATCAAGGTGCCTGCACACTTCAAGCATTGTGTTCGGGTCAGTAGTTTGATATCAATATAATTGCTCAACGGCTGCTATATTGTGAGGAACGCTCCAGTAGGGTGTAGGCTGTAGGCACTTCGTACCCCCATTTGGCTCCTTTGATCGTGTGCTCGCGCTAATTTATGCAATTACTGCTTACTCAGCAACTTGGCTTGATATCAAGAAATTGACGATGGTGGGGCGCCTGACTTTCTGATAATTTTATTCATGTCTCGCTTCACACCGCAAACAAGCAAATGCTTTCATTAGAATTTGTAGGCTAGCATAATATTACTCTATTAGATTTTGTGGGCTTTGTTTGCTTAGGATTAGATATATTATACATGGTGATGGCGTTGTGGTTTTAGGCAAAGGACAGTTTGCCGTAAAATATTTTTAGTTTTCGAACTTTCCTGAAGTCACTTCAGTTAAGTGGTAAAGCTAAAGTGATATGCTTTTAGATAAAACAGCAAAGCCTACTCAGAAACTGTAGTTAATTGATTCAGGCGTGACTTTGCGGAAATCCATTATAAAATACAATAGACGTAGATATATTTAGTAACCTATTCCACTTGACTATTCTTCAAGAGTCCTAAAAAACTGTAAGAAATCGACGCGTGTTTCACCTCTCAACGAGGCATCCTCAGGATGACGATTGACCAATTGCAAACCAGAACGCGACGTGTTACCACACCGAGCGCTGGATGCAAAGTGAGTTCTTTGCGTCCAGCGCTCGGTAGAAACTGTAGTTTTGTTCAGTAAGCTGTTTTTTAAAACACTGCAATACATTATAGCACTCTCTACCCGCACCACTATTGTATAATATTAAGTTTATACTTACTTTATTTTAATTATGTTAGTTTTGTTATTATAAAAATGTCTCATTAAATCCTAGTATATATTAAAACGAACTAATTATTTCATATTCTACCTCGGTATAATGTAGTTTTATAACAGCATTACCTACGTAATAAATTTAATAATTTTGGTTGAGAACTGAGAGAATACAAATATTGCTTCCAACATTATTATTTTAACATGCTAGTAGATTTTAGATGGAAGGTTTTCTTTCATGAATTCTCGTCTGCGGGGGAGTAAAATCTTTAACATGTCTAAATAAGTATTGTCTTTGTTAACAAACATTAATCTAAAACATCTTATAAATATTAGTTAGACTATGCCTTTACACAACCTTGCCTTTTTAAACAAGAATAACAAATGTAGGTTATATTATACTAATATAATAATAATAACGCTGAGTTTGTTTGTTTGACCGCGATAATCTCTGGAGCTACGAGTCTCTCTCTTTTTGCATTTGCGAGCCCAATTCTTGAGGAAGGTTCAAGTCTATTTAATATCAAGCTACGACCTTTAGGAGCCGAGAAAAAAGGAAAAATGTCAGAAAGAACGCCAAGCGATAACGAAGTAATAGCGCGGATGGGCGATGCGATGCGACGCGATGGGTCGGGGAAACTAGAAATTTCACGCGAAGACGTCGCGGGTAGTAGTTAATAATTATATTTTATTAGATAAAAAAATATTTGTGTTCAGTAGGTAAATAATAGGTAAGTAATGTTATTACAATATTCAAGCGAATTTCGAAATCGTTGGATATCGAATTATTTGTTAAAAGCGGTACTACTGAGACTGACCCCAACTACATTTTGATCGAGGTACCTACCTAAGGCATTGCGTATGCAAATCTCTGATCCGATCACTCGGGTTACATCCCACATTTCTTTGCCCGGATGTATTTCCCAATCTCACAGCATTATCTCTTATCTTTACACCCCAGTTCTTGCGAAATAGATAGCAATCCGAAAGGCTAAGATTGCTATCGCCCGACATAGCCTTGCTTCCATAGTTACACTAGCATAATTATCTTCATGCAGCATACTGTTTCCAAACACATTATTACGCAAACAAGGTATAAATCCTTCGGGTACGTAACTTAGTATACACAGATACATATTACACTCATACCTGCAGCGTTGCGCTGTACGTTACCAAACTTCAGGGAGGAGACTTATCGTATATCCAACTAAAGCGCTCGAAGCGCAGCTCAGGTAGAATCCGTTCGAGATTAAAACATTCCGGGACACTATTACCCTATTGAACTTCAATGTTTTAAAACATACCTACATAGTAGGGTCTCTTGATCATGATTTTGTTCAAAGCACTTCCCCATAGTACTTGGTTTCACAGATCGGCAAGAGGGTCCCTGAAAGTTGGAAATGTCGTAAATATCTGTCAAATATTTATGCTGTTTTGATTAATTTATCAATATTAAATCATAAAATATCGCTCTGTAGTGCACTTTGATGAATGTAAAAAACTTGTGGAAAATTTCCTACCCCTTTTTTGTTAACTCCTAAGGCCGAGGCACGACATTGGACGGTGCGTCTTGCGGAGCTGGGTGGCGCTCGAATGATCCCGCGCCGCTCTCCTCTCCGCAAGTCGCACCGCGGCGACTCATGAGTATGACGCGCTCTAAATAACTTCTAACATTCGTTCTCGGTCACAGACGCAAGACGCAGCTCCCGCGCGCGGCGATTTCGTAGCCAAGGGGGTAAAACTGTTACAATACCTACATAATCTAATCTACCTACCTAATTCAGTGTTATTATTGCAATTCATAATCAATATTTTAGTGCACTACAGTACCAAAAGACAATGCCAGGAATCGGCTCGAATTGTATGTAGTGTCCGACAGACCTTCTATAATAATGATAATTCATATTAAAAAATAGGAATAATCATACAATATAAATAAAATCTGTAGAAGCACACCGTTAAAAAGTAATTTTAAATAGTTATTCAATTTAACAACACATTTCATAGCTACATTTTCAAATAGAAATGTTACCAATACCATAATATAATAATATCGATACGAAATTGCACTTGCACATCGATTACAATAATATCAATATGAAGATACGTAAGTGAATTTATTACTTACATAACTCGTAACTCGTAATTATGTTAATAAATAGCGTTTAATTATGTTTTTTAATAAGTATATTATGTTTTGTAGTAATGTACCTAATGATGAAAAATAATTTTTAATTCGATTATCGATATCGTTTAGCATAGTCTATTCCTAATAATGCTGGCTTATAGTGGCATTATAGTGCTGGCAACACTTGATGTAAAACTCTATCTGGCATTTGTCAATGTCAAAAATTTTGATTTCTCCTTTCTCCCGCGAGACACGAGCAACGAAGTATTTTCGTATTTTTGTGAGTTTTGTGTTGTATATTACTCTGTTTCTGGACCCCGATTTTTCTACCATTTACGACTATCTTGGCTGTTGAAACTGAGGATAATGTGCTAAAAGTCATAATTTTAATTAATCATATAATAGTTTATTTCATGATAACGTTCAAATCAGAAGTATCAAGTGGTCAACTTTAAAACTATTTTTTTTTTTTGTGTGCTTCATATAGAAAACTAATTATACTATCAAATTCTATATTTATTTTCCTTTTTTATGAAATATAGTTCATCTTTGTCGGTTCTGACCGAGTCTAGTGGGAGACCCTGGCATTCTCCTTTCATAATTAAATAACAGCGAAATATGCGACAGCATGCATCCTCTTAAGACTTCACTTTACGTGCGGCCGATTGGTCCCTTTTCACGAGGGACCGGACAAATGCTCGCCATTTAGCCTAGCCCCTTTTTGACTACGCTGTCTTTACTTATGTACACATAAAAGGGTTGTCAGGTAGATTATTAGAAACCTTACATCCGGCAATGAAAGCAACAAGTACATACTTATTTTGTAGGTTTAATTATATAGGACCATTTTTACTTAATGTTCCTTTGTCTGTTGGGTAAATAGAAGGCTTCATTCTGTTATATATTTGACTAATTCTTCTTGTTGCTTATAGGGATAAAAAGGTACATTTTAGCATTGAAAGTACGGTCTTCAATATTAGGTTTTTGTCAACAAAGGTATGTTTCTGTTTGATTGTAAAGGAAGGTCATGCCCTTAGGCCTTTGTGTTAGTATAGTTGTGTAGCTGTATAAAATAATATTGCTGTATATTTACTTCAACTTTACCTACACGATAGTTCCTTAGTTGCTCCGTCTTCGATCCCCTTTAAGGCCTTACCCTACCTCAAATAGCTTAGCACGATCCTCCGTTATGCTGAAAATACTGCAGCATTAATTAATTTTTTAAATAAATATTATGTTAAAGTGGAGGATTAACGCTAGGTCCTATGTTTGGCGTAAACAAGATTACATAAAATTTTCTATAAAGAATAAAAATACAAAGTTACCTCTAAACCGAATTATAAACCGCTGGTATTCAAAAAATACTTCAAATTAGATCATGAACTTTGCATAATAACTGAACTAACTATAAATCAGATCTTATGTTTTTTAAATTACCATTATTTTCACCGTAAAAAGCACTTACCTAAACTATTCAAGGCTTGAGAGCCGCCAGCTCCCCAATCCGTCTCGCTCTCACTCAGGCCGCGAGTAATAAGGTGCGAGCGAGATAAAATCTGAGGAAGGTATGGCCTTAAGTGTAAACCGCACCGCACAAAAAAACAGTCAATATTAAAATGATGATTCATAAAATGTTCTCTAAATGGTTTCCTTATCAATTTTCAGTATTCCATGGGAGTCCCTCGCGTTAAGCACTTAATAAATCTACAAAGCAATATCAGTTTGAATTTACCGGTGAGATAAATTGATATCGAAATTGCTCGTAACTCAATAGATAACGGCGCGGGAAAACGGTAAAATTAATAGCGCGGCCTAATTGGCGTGTTTTTTTTATTTTTCAGCTATATGAAGTATTGTGGAACTGATCCTTTTTAGCTGTCACCTGGGTTACTAATATTAGATCATCTTTCGGTTTGTAGAATAAATGCCAATTATAATACTCGTAATTTTGTGTTGAAGTAGAATATTTGGTGTCCAATAAATTATTATTCGTGTCTATATGGATAAAGCACAAATCAATTAATAAATTATGTTGACATTACTCGCGCTTATCGGACTCCCAAGAAATTTTAAATTGGTACTTTTCCATTCGAAGCATACGAAGACTGATCGTAATAAAAATAATAGAACTTATGGTTTATCTATTCTATGTCAATATGGAAGTCACTTCTCAATGTTCTTTAAAAACAAACAAAATTTGCAAGTAAAATCCAATTAACATCAATATCTAGGTTGGGAAATCTTCCACAAAACCTAATGTGACGAAGGAAACAAAACACAAATACGAAGTTGATCCCAAACTTGAAGACGATTGTTTATCACACCGATACCATACCGCTAACATTATCCAGGTGCGTTCTGTCCTGAAAAGTTACCACGCGCAAATTTATACGTAACAAAATACCTCGAAATGGGTAATATGTTATCGCTGCGGTAGGCTAAAGCCACATTAATGTGAGTGAGCGTGTTTCAAGATGGTAGAAGTATTAAATGTAGGTAGCGCGAGTGAGGAACTATTGGTCTTTGGACCAAACATTGTCTGAAGTCTAATTAAATTACACAATACAAAGTGATGGAACAAATAGTGCAGCTGTTTCTTTTCTTTCAAATCAGTTTGATACGAAAACAAATCGTTCAATACCTTTTGTATTAAGGTCGGAGTTCGCGTTGATAGAATCTTGAACTTTTTATTTATATCACAAAATCTTCTCGTGATTGGGAAGAATTTGATTTTCACGTATATATCGCGAAACAACGGATCATATCAGCTTACCTTTATAGGTCACCAATACCTATTTTATTATTGCTTCAAGTTTATTTAGGTTCCGGGGTCACCAAAAAGATTATGACCTTTGACCTTCTAGTTTTATTGAGCGTGGGTAGGTATAGGTTAAAGGTGAGGTACCTTATGGTTCGTTAACTAAACCTATACGATACATACCCATCTATACCTACAGATAAATGCGGTCGGTTACATAATCATTGTAGTTTATGTGACAAGTTAATTGTGAGTTTGTCTTGCAAACCAAGTAAGAAGGAGGAATGAAGGCAGTTCTGGACACAAGCCAAAGCTCGAACGAATCTTGTCTCTAAAAGTTTGCATAATATTAAGTACAGGAAAATAACTTCAAATAGCTATTCTATTCATTGTGTTCCAAGATTCCTAAGTAAGAAACATTCTTTATAAACTTAACAAAAGATTTTTCTTTTATTAACTTGCAGGAATAGAGAGGTTCATAATAAACTTGATTTTAAAACTAGGTTATTGTGTGATGTTTCTAGATGTTTTTCATAGTAGGAAAATAAACTTTATCTCAACAAAATATTCACAAAAACCCTTCAAAATTGATGATTGAAAATTGTAGTATCGTTTGCTTACGTAAAATAATATTTTATTAAAACAACACAATTTTGTTTCAATAATGAAGTAACTTAGTAATAAAAATTCGCTGCGTTGTAATATCAAATTCTTTTCAAATTTTCGAAGTGCAAAAATTCTCCGTCATTAAATTTGGTCTACTTTATATTCAAATACGATTTTATCAAACTTCAAAAGTAAAGATAAGGCTTCGCTGAGATACAGAATTCAATAAAACGAGCACAGACTTTTGATGTATTGAGTAGGAATAAAAATAAACGTAAGACTTTGAAAATCTAAGTTTTTATTTATGTAGTATAACATAAATAAGTGTGTGGCTTGCGTGAGGGTCGGTTTCGACCCAAGCGCTCATTATGCTGCCTTTATCAAAGAATGACGGTCAAAAGGGCGCGTCCTAATCAACAATCTTCATCTTGTACCACACCATGCTTCCTTCCCTTGGGAATTCAGAACTTAATTCTTTCTGCTTAACAAGGAAACTTGGCAAACGTTCGACTTTACCCGTAAACTTAAATGAAAGTAGGTATTGCAATTTATTTTTTGAAACCACTTACAACTTTACCTGGATATACTTCTCTATGTTTAACGTTCCAAATGAATCGTTTACGTAATTTCAAGTCTCTAATTGCTTGGAAATGGTTTTACGTTTTATTTCAAATTCAAATATTACACGTTATTTCGGTATTTAAATATGAAATAAATTTAATTAATTATTTTGTTACGATCGCAGAGAGTATCCTTCTTTGGAATTCAACTCGGAATACAAAATAACTTCCATTAGCGTTTGCTTTCCCGGAACTGGGGCACTAGAAGGTTATAAAATAACCTTTTTAATAACATAACTAAGAATTCACAACTTGGGTTTTAGCTAGATGTAATGAATTAAAGATTTTTCATCGAATATATTGAGAAAAAAGGACGAGAAGCATTTACTTACGGAGTTTGCCAATTGTGTTGCTAAACCTGAGAAAAACTTGTGTTATCCGCTTGTATGTACCATCGCGGATACTGGCGGTGGACCACTTTTCAACCTTATTACTAGGGGCATAAGGGTGAAAAGTGGTCGACCGGTATTGCCGCAGGTGTACATTGCTTCCAGGATCTTTTGGCGCTTGAATGAGGTTTGTGAAATTGTTTTGTGAAATGTAATACATACTAATTCCATGGAAATGTCTTGAAAAAACAAGGTGGCTACATTAGTTATTAGACACGTGCTAAAAGAACCTTGTAGCGCTGTACCTTTTAAACCTGTTAGCACATGGTCTTTCTCAAGACAAGTATATACAGGGTGTAAGGGTAACCACAATTGTCACTCGAACCATGGGTAGTTGACTTAAATATAAAAATAAATGACGGAAAACAACAAAAAAAAAAACGTTATTTTCATTAAAAGATTTTTAAAAGTTTCTATCCGAGACCGTGCTTGCTAGCGAAACAGCTGACTAACTGAGGGAGGGGTCGCGCTCGCGGCCGGTCAGGTCACGTCCGGCACCCCTCGCCCGTGTTGAGACAACTTGTGGTAAAATAGAGAAAAATTTTTTTTTTCGTAATTTTCCATTAATTTTACGTTCTATAAAAGAAACCAAACCACTGGTTGCAAGGATAACGGTGTTTACACTAACACCCTGTATACAAGGAGGTATACGCTTACTTTAAAAACACTTATAAATAATGAACCAAACAGTAAAATAAGAAAATTTTGTGTAATTCACACAAAATTTTCTTATTTTACTGACGTAGCAACATAAATTGGGAAGTTTCGCTTTAAGCAAGTTTCATTATAATTTAGTCGGTCGTCGAAAATGTGTTGGTTAAATACATTAATATGTACGCCGAAGCTCTTCTTGTGAAGCTTAGTTGCATCTAGCTAGTGTCTCATAGTAGCTAGTGCAAGACTAACTTAAACATGACAGTGTAGTTTATAACATAAAATTTATAACATACAAGCTTCCACTTGCGGCTTCGCCCGCGCGGTAATGCCAATAAAAAGTAGGCTATGCGCTTTCCCAAGATTCAAAGTATCTTCATACCAAATTTCATCAAAATCGATTCAGGCGTTTAGCCTTGGAAGCGCAACAAATAAACATACAAAAATTAAATCTTTTCTCTATAAAATATTAGTATAGAAACAGTACCTAGTTAAAGTCAAAACTATCACGTGGGCAGCTGAAAATCGCATCGAGAAGTTGTATAAGGTCTATTAAGAGCTTAATTGAAACTGAAAAAATATTATCTTCGTGGAATTGGAAATAAAATCAGGAAATCAATTGTGTTAATCAAAATGGCTACCGACTTATACTCTATTTGAAATAAGATTAGACATTTAAATAAACCTTTTTTGCAGTCCGTTCAACCGATTTTGACGTGTATTGCGTTGGTGGCATGACAAATGGCAGCTGCAGTTGACAGTTGGTTTTGTGTAACCTTTCTTGCTTTTAATGCCATCCTTAAGGCTCTTCTCTTACATACAGGCGCGACTTGTCGCGCGACGCGACGCCCGCCGCATTGTTCGCCGTGAAGTTTTCTCAGAAATCGTTTTGTTAAAGGCACGTCGCGCTGTCGCGTCGCGCTGTCTCGTCGCGCTGTCGCGTCGCGCCTGTTTGTGGGAGCCTTTATGCCTACGGTATAGAAGTCATAATCGGTTGAACGGACTGTAAAAAGGTTTGTTTTAATGTCTAATCTTATTTCAAATGGAGTATAAATAAATTGTCCGTATATTCTATTCTATTCAAATCACAATTACCATTCTGAGACAGTTGTATGCAATGCCTTTGACACGGCAAATGGTGTAATATGTCAATTTCATAGACAATTGATTTTCCCGACTGTTATCGACAGCGTTTTATTAAATTGGAAAAGGCTTCATAACGTCACGTCCACCATCTGACGTCAGGCCGCTCAGTCTGCATGCAGTTCTCAACGAGTCCCCAATTGTCTACAAGTACTTATTCACCTACAGACTGTGGAAAAGGGTAACAAGTATCAACGTGTGCGTGTCCTGTTTTATAATTCTTAAATAAGTTTGATTGTGGTAGTTAAATAATTATGTAATTTAAAGGAAAATTATTAAATATGGTGATTATGGTTTGAAATATGATTCTTTATCTTCGTGTACCTACTTTATTCTGTATGATATTCGTGTACCTACATTGTGAAATAAATAAATAAATCAAGTGTCAACATTTTGTTTAACGTTTTGTATCGAGTTTTACGAAGACTCCATCTAGTGATCGTAAAAGTGGTAATAGCTATACCTCATACGAGATACTTTATCAAAGCCAAAGAAAAGTCTAACATGCCATCAGACTTAAAATGTTCGATCTGAAAATCACTAGACCATTTGTCCGTTATATTTACGTCACTATTTACACTCGAACGAGTTTCACATGGAAAATATATCCACGTCTCTTGCTTGATTCCCCAAATTCTATTTGAATCAGTGAATGTTAAGTCGGTTTGAAGTAATGCGGCGTGCGGTGGTCATTCATCAAATACCTAGTTTGGTAGTGTTTTGTTCATAGTATTTTAGGTAAATGTATGTTATTCGTGTCTATTTCTCAGTATTGCTATGTAAATCTAGATAAGGGTTCCTTCTTAGTATTTAGCCCTTTTTCAATCATTATAGATCTGATTTAATTGTATTGTTCACTAGCTTCCGCCCGCGGCTTCGCCCGCGTGGTATGTCGATAACAAGTAGCCTATGCCCTTTCTCAGGCTTTAGACTAAATGTGTACCAAATTTCATTTAAATCGGTTCAGTAGTTTTGGCGTGAAAGCGCGACAGACAAACAGACTTACTTTCGCATTTATAATATTAGTAAGGATAGTGTGTTAGCTGATAAATTATGAAAATATCTTGTTTGAGAATAAACATCTCGTAATTTATAATATAGTTTAAATACTCATTTATCTACTATAAAACAATAATTAATATGTCAAATTAGTCTGGTTTTTTTTTTAAGTATGTCTTCAGCATACTAACTTCTACCAGCATTAAAACCAATAGATAAAGTACTTTCAAACCTACAATTAAAACTTTTATTACAAAAAATAGTACGTGCTTTCTTCTACTAAAAACTTTTTAGTATTCATTGGGGATAATCCTTTAAAATAAAGAACAGCGAAAAAGTATCGAAGTTGACTGAGATCCTACCTTAGGGTGGCTTTGAGTTAATACAATTTCAAATTCCATTATTTACTTAAAGTATTTCGACTCAAAATACTTAGGTACATTTTGTCAGTGCTTAGTATCAAAGCCGAGAAACGTGCTGATGTTTTCATGAAATAGCCATATTTTCGACGAGTTGTATTTTGAATTGATCAGGATTTCATCATTCTTCAAGGTGATCGACAAATTTTATTTAATCTGAAATCGCGAAAAAAATCATCTGTTAAAACTTTCATTGCTTGAATAAGAGGCTTTGGCTACTTTTTGATGTGTTTATTTTATGTAATTTTTTGTAATGTACGTTTTGTTTGTGCAGAATAAGTTTGGTTAAGATTTTTTTCTTACTGTCTTTCTGTTCCCTACATTTTGTCGAGTTATGCGAAGTGTTTGGAGCAGTTGATCATTATCTCAGATCTAATTCAGAACAATGCTCATCGTCAAATTCAAATCATTTATTTCAAAAAGCCATTAAAAGGCACTTGTGAAGGACAAAATTTACAAGAAAATAGAATTGTTTCTAGATGTAAAGTGCTAGTTTTGATATTATGTTATTATATTAATAAGCGTATTAATATGCGAAAGGCAAAATTTTCAGCAGCGAAACCGCAGTAGTTCAATTGTACTGACTCGTGTCATGTTCCGCTACGAATGATAAAATTCTATTTCTACGCTGCATAAAACATGAATATGAAGAAATATAACATATTTTAACTTGCGTCAGTAATAAAAACTCAACATACACACATACACATCGGCTTTAAGTGCAACGGAACTTATACAGAGCGACTTTTCATGTTTCGCAATTTCATAGCAGTGTGACGTACTTGTATGTACCGACAACTTTATAGGAGCGCGACGATCGCTCGTTGTTCTGAGTTTTCTACATGATCAAAGAACTTCTTAGATTGGTAAGTACTAAAAGTATGTCACGTTTTGGATAAAATAAATAGATATCAGTAGTGTTCCCATACTCTTTCGACAAAAACATGCTACTGTGTCTAACTTTATAAAACAATAAAGTTATCAAAGAAAACGACAAAATAGAAAAAGAAAAAAAATATCGTAAGCATCGACTACGAGAGCGTAGCTATTCCGCTACGCCGTAGCAACCGCGTAGCTCCTACCATATTTTTCTCAGAATCTTTTCTTTATCATATAGACTGTAGATTTTCGTTGATATTTCAAATAAACCACGTGCTCCTATCAATTCAAAGCCTAAAGCTCTATAATGTGGACCGCGATCGACTCCCATAAGTACTAGCCATAAAGAAAGAACTTCCATATATTTTTAGGTCTTTTCAATATTATTCTTTATGTCCAATAAGTTATAAAAGGTAAACGATGGACATTGTATGCGGCTCATGGAGTATTAAATGGCCCAAGACATATGCTGTAAAATTTTGTGACGCGTTGCCAATATTATAAAGATGGGCTTTTGATTTGCTGAAAGTTATGGTCTTGAAAATATAAAATTCTTGTTAGTCGACCTGCGGACGAGGGGCTGTCTTTCGATGACCATATTATTATAGCGGGAGTGAAAGAAAAATGTATTTTCCTATAGACGAAAAATGTTTTTTCGTCGAAGAAAATGACACAAAAATATTGGTCAAAAAGTAGAAGAAAGAAAGAAGAAAGAAAAATAGGTTTATTTGTCACAGAAACACGTGCTTAAAAAGAGATAACAGTAATCAACAATATTAAACAAACAAAACAAAAACAAAATTGGTCTAAGTACAAATATGAGAACACGAGTATAAATATAAATAATTCGCACGTCATGACTGTGACAAGAAGGCTTCCACTCAGCATGATGCTGCGCTATGGGGGACCCACAGCTCAGCGCTCATTTTCAGTGGTCACCCAAGTACACAATCATCATCAAAGATCTTCAGAGCAAGATAAATTAATATAATTGTATAAAGTCCAAAGGATTTTAGTTAAAAGCTGCACAAAAACGTCATTGGCCCTTGTTTTATTCTTAATATAATAAACGTTTACATAGTAGTGTCACTCACATATTTCATAAAAGCATATAAGTACTTATCAAAATGTTCGCGAAGAACAAGATCAGCTTTGCAAACATTAAAATCTTCTCGTAAACGAAGTTCCGAATTCAGAGTTGCAAGTTTAAAGTTCTTAGCGAAAGACTTTTAATACTTCCCGTAGTTTTCGTCTTCAAAGACAAGAAAATGGCCGCCATAGATGTTTTACGACGGATGACTAA
Organism: Lithophane ornitopus; assembly: GCA_948473465.1. NCBI lineage: Eukaryota > Metazoa > Arthropoda > Insecta > Lepidoptera > Noctuidae > Lithophane > Lithophane ornitopus. Next base: position 8,501,631 of record OX419622.1, on the reverse strand, counting down.
CAATAAAACTTTACATTTGTCTGTGAACGGTTCGTTTTCAGACAAACGTTACAGATTGATGTTGGACATTTACCAGCGATACTTTCTTATCTGCATTTATTTTGTGTTAAACAGAGGAATTCTAAAGAAAACATCTATCTGAGCTGATCTATTCTTCTCAGCGAAATATTGTTCCACGTGTATTTGTAGTTTTATTTTTTTGGAAATAATTTAAAACTAACTAACAGTTGCAGTAACCCAATATTTTTATTATTTTCAATTTAATTTGCAATCAAATCTGAAATCTAATGAAACCATTAAACTTCAGATTTGCTTTTTATTTTTTATTTATTTTATTTAACCATTTATGTACACACATAATTATATAAGGTGTGTATATTCATACACGAAATCTCTTAAGGGGTCATTGTACTCATCATTATGAACAACTTTCACTATGGGACGAACCCTGAAATTACGAAAATAAATCAGCTGTTCCCTACATTTTGACGAGCTATGCGATCATAAATGTACGGAACAGCAGATTTATTATTTACGAAACAGACAAGAAGAAAAGAACAGAAAAATACGAAGATGATGCTTATTTCTAAAGAAATCTCTTTCAGCATACCTGCGATAGGAAAGTAGATAAAGAGAGATATTAAAGTAAGTAGTAGTTATGTTTTCTGTCAATGAATAACTTTGCTAGCATACGATATGAGGAGATTAATTGATCAGAGACTTAATGAAGCTTTTAGAAACCGAGGGTTAGTAGATCATCCTTCCGTTTAAATAATACCAAGTTATTGCTGGCTGAAAGTGCAGTTTCGCTTTAAGTATTCAAAATTAATATTTTATTCTGATACGGATTCCAGGTACCATTCGGATTTAACATCATTTTTATCCCTCATAAATTTTGTCGTAAAGATAATAACTGATACTAAATTTTAATTCCATGAATATAATAATTCGGGATCGTCTTCGTCGTCGCCAACCACAAATTTTATATACTTGAGGGAATCGAGGTCACCTAGATTTATTCGTGAATTCGTAAACTTGCGACGAAAAACAGTCAGTGTAGTTATGACGTGCGAGTGTCTGTCTTAGAAGAGACAAAGGGGAATCTGAGAAGCATGAGGACGAAATTAGAGGCGGAAGAGAGACCCATATGTAACGCGGTGAACGTGTTCCGAGAAAGAGGGTATGTTAAACAAACAAAGCTAAAGTTTCGCACTTTGGAATGTAGTGACAAATTGTCAATTCTGTACTGTTATATATCTAGGTGAGCGATGATGTAACGCGATGCTATAATATTAAACAGCAGCTGTTTGTGATAAAATATTTTGCACAAAAACTTTCTTTATTTTTTATTATAGCTCCTTTGAGCGTAATTCTGTGACTCATTCATTGACAAAAGATAGGTTACAAGATACATCCAGTTCATAACACGTATTTTTGTTCAGTCGAATAGAAACAGGGGCTTAACTTGAACGGCCCACGATATGGTCCCTCATAAAATGAAGTCATAGAGGGTCATTGATCGGCCCTATTATCTGTCCCCATATCCCGTATAACGACGGGCCACTAGAGCCTTCACCTGCCAATTCAGGTTATATTGCCCCGACAATGATTGATTACTTCATTTAGTACCGAGTTAATTAAAAAAAGGTTCCAAAAGAATTCTCTTTTTATGACTTTTTCGCTGGTTACGTGTCGGTTGTGGATGACCTATTATACAGCTTTGTGGTTGTACTGTTTATCCTGGAAATGCAGAGCTCTAAATAATATAGTCTGTGCACAGCACTAACCTCATGCTCATACGTTAATGTCCTGTGGTTTTGGGCAGAATTGATATAGTTACCTACTTATGCCGTTCATTAACCACCATACGTATAATCTCTAATAACATCAACAGGGTTAGAATTAGTGCCAAACTACTGTTTTAGCCAGAATTTGGCTCAACATAATGGTGTACTGAAAGTTTATAAAACCGCAGCGTGACTTTAATGAGTTAAGTTTATAGTTATGAAGCTTTAGATTAATATTCATTTATTTTGAAGTTACTTATTATAGCTTTTCTCGAATGGCTTAAGTATAATAAGTCATTAAGCCTACATTACGTTTAAATGAACAGGGGTCTTAAAACAGTGACTTTGGCAGAATCATAGTAGGAAAATATTATGAATCATCCTAAAATGTCACAAACTGACAATTCATAGTATGATCTGCGTGCGATTCATCCACACATTATGAATTGCTTTTGTGTCAAATTAGAGGAATTGCTAATGACAGCTGGAAATTCAGGAAATTAATTGCTTATAGAGGAATTGCTAATGTGGCTGTTTTAGGTCCGCTGAATGCAAAATCGAGTTTAAGTTTTCGATATATGCTCACAGAGCAAATATTTATTTAGTTTATTCGATAGTTTCTCAGGGTATGGGAACTGGCGCGGTCTGAAAACGCACCCGAAAGCAGGAGGTATCGTGAGCGCGGGGCAATTAATTTATTTGCTAATTAAGTGGCATCATGAAATAGGCATAACCAAAAAATAAAATTACTTTCCCGGACAAACATTTCACTGTTGATTTTCTAAAACAATCCCAATGCTTTTCTAAAGAATGATTTCTGACTGACTTGTTTTTCCAGCAATTACTTACAACGCTTGGAACTCTTCGAGAACTCCACACAAGCGTACAATGAAGCCCTTCGATGGAATGTGAGTTTAAAACAAACAACTGGAGATTCTATTTCTGCCAGTAAACATATACACGCACCAATCCGTTGAACGTTTGCTTGGATAATTCCAAGTTCTCACTCAAACTTGGGACGCGCAATTCTATCGTTTGAATTTTATTTCTGCGTGACTAGATTGCGATTTTGTGTAGATACAACTACTTTTAGTTATCTAAGAAAGTATTTAGTTTCATTGATTCAGAGAAACATTATCTTTTTGAGTGTATACCTACCTAACACGTGTATTTATCGTTCGTTTATCGTACGTGTGTATGTCTAAGGTTCCAAAGAAACCAACTTACGTCTCAGTATTCAGTTTCATTGATACATAAATATTGTTAGCATAGAAATAACACGTATATGTATCGTTTCTGTAATATACGTGTGTCTGCATAGTGTCTAAGATTTCAAATAAGCCAACACACACAACAAATATATGTTTGGAATTACGAGCGCGTTCCACTCGGTCCCACTGTCTCGTTTGAGAAGTTTCTAAGAATTCAAAATAGGCTTATTTTATTCTAGCAAATTTTCCATTATGCATAATTTAAATTCAGATAAAGAGATAAAAATAAAGCAGAAAATCAAAAACACTTTGAACAGTGCATTTGATTTATGACAAATTGATCTTATCAAAAATACTATTACTATAATAAAAGGGGTCCTTTGTGAAATAAACAAAGACAGTTAATGGACGTCAAATAGTACGAAGCAATCAGGCTCGTTGATTGTTAAACACTCGACGTGCTGCGTCTTTTGTGTCGACGACAGGTGCTGCCACCTATCCGGTTCCCATGGCATCACTAATGTTGGAGGGTCATTCTTTGAATAGCTGAAAACAACAAAATAACTAGTTAAATTATTTCGCTTTTTGTTTTAATTTTATTAACAGCCCACTTTAGCAGTTTATGGTTCAACAAGTAAAATACAGATTATTTTAAAAGGAAATTCAGTGCAGCACATTAAAAATAATAATTTTATACTTAATTTTTTTTTTAAACCTTTGTTCTTTTTGTAACTTATGTAACATATTGGAAACGGTAACAGTAGGTTGTTCATGTTTTTTCAGTAGAATCGCCCTAAAACATCAATCCATCAATCAAATGAGCCTATCGCAGTCCATTGCTTGATATAGACCTCTCCCAAACTGCGCCACAATACCCTGTCCTCCGCCTTCCACAGTCAGTATGTCCCAGTCACCTTTTTGGGGGCGACGGTCCATCTAGCTGGGGGGCGTCCCACACTACGCTACTAACCCTACTACATCCGGCCATTACTACCTTAAAACATATTGATACCTATTCGCTGTTTTTAAAAGTGTCTGAAAACCGGAAGTCTTTATAATTGGACACCAATAATGTATACTTAATGTCGTAAAGCGTATAAGGTTTGTGCCAATATTATACGTAGTTCCCATGTAAAGGTTTTGAATTTTTTTCATCATGTTTTCCGTATAGTCAATTTTACTATATAATCTAAAACATAAATGCATCGTCGCGCCTTCAGATTTGAGGTAAATTTTGGTTTTTAAGTATCTAATATGGAAGCCCACATAAATTCATGTACCTACCTACACAAAACCGGAAGACTAAAGCCACCTAATATCCGTCCGTTTATTCATTCATCTGCATGTAAAACATACATATTTAAGCATGTTTTTGATGATAAAATCGCATGTACCCACTCCAGCCGGTAGCGGCAAAAAATGAACATAATATATTTTATTTACAGCCTTCTGATGTTCGCTCGTTGCTCGGGCGAAGTTTGGTTCGGGCGAAATCAACACATTACAGCGGCGCTTTGGCAGACGCGGCGCAAGCAGCTGGTACACACTACACATTAACTATGTATTATCAGTTAGTGCAAATAACGGCCAATAAAGGTTTATACGAAGTTCGCACTTAAAAGTTTTAAGACAAAGATTTTTCTCGATGTAGGTCATGAAATTATCATAAAGCTTGAAAGTTTCAAACTGCGGAATGCAGCTAAGGTAATCTTACCTTTATTGCTCTTTGTGTAAATAATATTTACCTTTATTGATTTTGTCTTACATGTACTTCGATTTTTTTAAATCATCGTAGCATAATAATAATTTGTAGCCAGTGTAAGCATATTTTAATTTCACTGCAGTTTTATTGGTTAAAATGTCGAGCTCTTCTAGTTTGAAAACTTTCAAATATAATTATACTGCATGCAGTGTTCAAAGACTTTGACATTATTCTTAGGATATAAGGTTTTTCTCTGTAAAGAAAAATGCCTGGCACCAGGCACATACAGCATGCCAGGGTTATAATATATACATCAACTAATTAAATGTAATCCTATTTATAATATAATTTATTATCACAGAGGAGCTCGTGGCAAAGTAATAACAGCCGCTCGGGTCGATCCATCAGGTTAAGCTACGCTTGCCGGGGTTGGTCCGTGGATGGGTGACCATTTTCACACATCGAGACTCCTCCGTGCCTCGGAAAGCACGTTAAGCCGTTGGTCCCGGCTGTAATTTGTGGATCTTTGATAGTCGTTACGAGTCGTCAGAAGCCTGAAAGTTTGACAACCAGTCTAACCAAGGGGTATCGTAAACCCAGTTACTGGGTTGTGGAGGTCAGATAGGCAGTCGCTTCATGTAAAATACTGGTATTCAGCTGCATCCGGTTAGACTGGAAATCGACCCCAACATAGTTAGGAGAAGGCTAGGCAGATTGAATCATAGACAGCGATACGGACGAATTTTTGGATGTCCTATGATTCCTTCCCCCCCTTTTCTATACGAGTACAGATTATTATTATTATAATTTTAAGTAAATATATTCGTTTGTCAATTTCGCTGCAAAAATATAAGTAAGTATAAAAATAATTATCCAAATTATAATATCCAATTTTCTTGTCAGCATTGGAACCTAAAAATTCAACGGCCTTACAAATTCGGGCGCAGACGGAATACGAAAAATGTGCGTTTGAACGTGCCTTGGTCCTGGCGCATCGAGGACAGCGTATGAGACGGTTCCCACCGGATTTCGCTGAGTGCGCAAGATGTGCTGAAGAAACGGTATTATAAATGTGAAAGTTTGGATGTTTGTTACTCAATCAAGCGAAAACCGCTGTACAGATTTGGATGAAATTTGACATATAGATAGACCATGACCTGGCTTATAAGGACATTCATATAATACTTTATATCCCGATAGTACATTCCCGTGGGATAATTTTCGACATACATGCGGGCGAAACCGGGCTTATAAATATAATTATCATCTTTTTATTTTGCCTTCTCTTAGAACTTATGATATCTTTTAAAACAAGTGCGTCCAGCAATCTAAAATTTAAATCAGCAGACCGTTTAGTATAAAACATTCTGAATACCAATTTTAAATCGTCTGATAAAAATTAAATAATCTAGAGACGTCCCGCTTTCAATTTGTTTTTCAGTAAAACGTCTAAGGGACTCGCTTAGGGCCGTCTGAAAAAATAACCAAGTTTTCACGCTATTCAGCTATCTTCTAATGGAATGTTTTCTCACCAAAACGTAGGAACGGAAATTTTCTCTAAAAAACAAGTTGCCAGGCCTTTTCAGGAGGTTAAAACTTTTTGGGACGGTGTTATGACTATTCAGAAGTGCCGGTAATGATCTGCCTCAATGCAGATAAGTAAGTACGACGATGAATAAAAGAAATCTCTTTTTAGGGTTCCGTACCCAAAGGGTAAAACCGGACCTAAGACTCCATCTGTCTGTCTGTTTATCTGTCCGTCTGTCACCAGGCTGTATCTCATGAACCGTGATAGTTAGACAGTTGAAATTTTCACAGATGATGTATTTCTTTTGCCGCTATAACAAGAAAACTAAAAAACAGAATAAAAATAAATATTTAAGGGAGCTCCCATACAACAAACGTGATTTTTTTGCCGTTTTTATAGATAATAATGGTAACGAAACCCTTCGTGCGCGAGTCCGTTTCGCACTCGGCAATTTTCTTTATTTTATTTGACAAAGGTTTTTGAAAATCTGGAGTTGTGCTCGGTTAATGGCCTCGTCCCTATTACATGGGACCTGTCACGTAAGGCGCGAGTGAGTCTGGGTATACCACTTATTAATATACCTCTGCCTATTATTTAGGGGAATACTACAAACATGATGAATGATATGATATAATTATTATGTGAGTGGACGTGTGTGTATAATAGACACTTTTTCACGATCTTATATTCTATGCCATTGGCAGTCTACTGCTGGTAAACAATTAGATACGCTTTTTTTTAAGCAGAACTAAAGTTGTCGTAAAGTATTAGAGAATTAAACTCGTGTTTTACATAATTATAGGAATAGGATAATTATTTAAAAATATAATACAATTTGGTGGCACGGCAGTGCGCCCGCCAAGGCTAAGCGAAGCGCGAGGGCGCTACCTACCTTTTCTCGAAGCGCTTCGTCGTTTTTTGATCCCTCATAACATGGGTTTGGATTTATTTTACACCAAGAAGGGTGCTGTTAGCTATCCGAGCGGACTGTCTACTCTTTTTCTATTCTTCTAATTTATGAAATAGAGGTTTATGCCAATAACTTTTAATATAACATACGCGGAGGTCGAATAAAAGCCATGTCGGTTAAAACCTCTACTGTACCAAGCGCCTTCTACTCAGTCCATCGGTTAACGTAACTAACTTAAAGCACCCTGTGTCATTTAGGTCGTGACACGACACAATTTAAGATCAAGTCACAAAGCTCACTAATTTACTGCAAATGTTATTAGGTGCGAGAATGTGCTGGGAAGACGGCGAGCAAAGTGTTACAAACAGCTGTGTCGTTGCTAAGCAACATGGAGATTAAAAGGGACTCCAAAGACGAAGATGGTCCTAAAGTCCTGGTGCATCGTGGACGTATGCAACCGCAAAAGGAACAACAGGTTTAGAACTTTACTCATATTTTATACCAGCTGGCTGCTATGAATTTAATGACCAAAGTACGACAAACTACTTTGTTGTTTTTGATGTTTTATATTTATTATGATAAACGGTGGTTGTTATTGTTGTAAAGTTTCGTGAAAAGTCTAGCGTTCAAAATTAAACATTAAGAACTTTAAAGACAAAATATCTGCTACATACATAATGAGTTAGTATTTCGAGAATATGAAACTCAGTAGTAGGTATATTATACCTCGCCTGCAGCTTCCAATATACACAAACACATATAATATTATCCTAAAGATTTATTTTACCACTTCCGTGTAAAGAACGTCTATATCTCGTTTACTAAAGTGCAGAATACGTCTTTGTTTACAACGAGAAATAAAAAATATGTTGGCAATAACCATAATTCTAGGTCCAAGAAATATCCCGCGCGGATAAACAGAAAGCCGAACAAATCTCCCGTTTAATGGCTTCAAAATATTTGGAGCGAATGGCACATGACAAATATTTCTTAACTGCCTTATGTAAGGACGAACGATTGGTCTCTGCCAATAAACAAGGATCGCAAAAGCTGCAGGAATTGGCCAATAAAGCTCTCGCCGATTTGGAGAAACGACAAGTACGCTCACACTATCTTAACTTAACTTAATAAAATTAAGCTCTGACCCGTTGACCCACAAAATAAAGGTAATACATTGCACGCCGCCATTCTTTAAAAACGGCCAGCTAAATTGAAATTTATAGCACTTGTTCAGATTGAAATCTAACCCTGTGATTCGGTGTTCACAAAATTCTTTGCATAGCTGTAAGCTTAACTGAATAACAACGGCAATGTTTGGAGCAAAACATGACACGATAGCAGGGTATTATATTCCAGTATTATTTAACACATTTTTTGTGCTGTCTGTGTTTTCGCCTAGTCCATTTTTTCAGACAGATATTATCATTTAAATTGCGTAAGCCTGTCACGTCGTCTGAAAGGTTGGAACACATTATGATTCAGCTTTTTCTAATGTGAGCTTTGTAAGTCTTGATCGTTTATTTAATATATATCAGGATGTTCTACGTGAGCGTAGACCCCTGTACGCTGCTCGTGCGTTAGAGGCAGCCGCTCGTGCTCGCCTGTCACGAGCACGGAAAGAGCAATTGACGCACACGCAACTTCAACACGCAACCGACGCACGTCGCCTGATACAAACAACTCAATCTATTTACGAAGAGCGAGACACCGCCAAGTGTTTAGAACAAGCCGAGTTCGGAATGGAACAAATAACAAGAAAACCAGCCAACTTATTACCGGGAAAAGATAAATTCCTGCAAAAGCTCCACGATATAGTTGGAAACGCTTTCCTGGACCAGGTAGGTTCATTTCTGTATTTTATTATAAATTGTGTAGCCATGAGCATTACGAAGCTGGGAAGTTTAATAGAGCTTGTTTGCCAAGTCACGTAGACCGTGAAAAATCTCTCTTATTTTATGTTCAGAAACGCGTTCGAGAAAGTATGAGCGAGTCGGATCGAGAACGAAGGGCGTTTATTCTTCTGGGGATGTCGGTTTCGCGGGAACCGAGTCGCGACTCCGTGCTGCGAGTGCGCCCGCCCGCGCCGCCCCGAGACGCTAAGTAATTTAAATATTCCACTTATTTCTGCAGTTGTCATAATAGCCTCTAGTTAGGAATTTGGTGTTGTATAACGCTTTGAAGCCAGGATTAATCCTCACAAAAGTGTTTTGAATTTTTATTTGAGAATTATTAACAAAACGTCTTTGCTGGCGCGCAGTCGAGTAAAAAGGAACGTACCTAATTGTCACACTGGCCAAAATGTCCTATCTCCATAATCGTTAATTTAGGTATTGTAAGTTAATATACTTATGTAAATTTTCTCGGCCTTAAAATCTAGTACTTGTATAAATTAAAGCACATTATGTATCTCGTTACATATGAAAACTACACTGACTATGGATTACGTAACTTTGCCTTGACCTAACTAACTTTCTTTAATTAATTCGACCTTTTATCTGCGACGTAGCTTAGCCAGCGGTATTCCCACCCTAGCGTTTTATGTAATTTAATGTCCGTGGTGGCTTATCTTTTCCTTTATATGCCTTGAGATAACCTGTCATCAAAAATAATATGTGGTTGTTCGAATGTGGGTAATCTTTATGTATTTTTTATTAACCTACCCACGCATTTTTATCACGAAAGAAAATAATAGTGTTGGTGGCGTTATAGTTGCTTTTCAAACTCGTTTATACTATTAGTAGAGTACGTCTATCGGTACGATTTTTGTAAAATCGTCAAAACCAGAGACATAGATTGATCACAACACTATCTTTGTTTTTGCTGTCTGTGAAACTGTCCAATATGTCGCTAAATAAATTCCATGTTTCTTTTATAGAATCCCCAATAATAAAGGTCGTTGGGAAATGGCTTAGAGTGGCCATGAACTGTAGCAATGAATCGTACGGAGTAGGTACCTAGTCGATTCTTTTAGTACACGAGTAGAAAATTAATTGATCTGCGGTTGGTCTTGAACTCTTGACTCGGGTGCGGAAGAAGTAGGGTCTTGGGCCCGATCCTCGGTACAGATCGCTGCAATTTGATCTTCAGCTATTTCTACTGAGCGTATTTCAGCCCACAGTGCCACCAGCTTGTCTTTAACGCGAACCCGCGTCTTCTTGCAGGCCTAAGCCCGGTTCAAATCTCGTTGTTACCTAGTGGAATCTAATACTCGACTAATATTGTCCCCAGGGTTCGCATCCGCACCCTGGAGCGTTCGCTGTCCATGAGTACACGAGCTTCAGAACGATGTTACTTGTTGCACGAACTGGCTCGTCTCAATGTTGACACAAAGCAACCTTTAAAAGCCAGAGTCTACGCTTCCAAATGTCAAACCGGTAAGTTGAAACACTTTCCGTAGAACGGAATTTATCACTTTATTAGCACTAAAATACTCGTGCTCCAAGAATTTATAGGCCAGTGAACGGGTCGTTGATTCGAGGAAATAAATTAGCCTCCCACGATCGAACGAATGTCTTTTGATTCTTAAATTGTTTGACTTGCCTCGAAAATATTGACTCAGAGGTCCCTCCTTACGTACAGTCTTTTTCTCTTTAGATAATTCACTTTGTATAGATTCTAAAGTCGTGTTGGCATAGACGAGAGTTTGAAAATACGAGAAACATGGTAACATACGTGAAACTCATTCCCTTATAGTAAGTAGATTGAAACACAGCTCAAGCCTGAAATCGCAGGTCTACACTGAGAGCATTAAGTAATGAATAAACTTCGCAACGTTATACACACAAGAACACGAGATTTATTTATTTTTAATACGTCGAGAATTTTATATGAGATATTTATTAATAACCGATATGGTGCTGTAAACAGAGTATGTTCTGGTACATTCTGTTTAATTAATAATGGTGCTACATGTTAAAGGTTAAACAGTTTCACAATTAATTATTCGATTCAATGATTCGATATATTCTGAGTTCGCAGACAGTAACATCCTGAACAGCATTGCTTATTCAAACTACGAGTGACCTGTCACAACTTTGTTCCTTTGATTCGACACTGGATGCAGTGGGTACACCGTACCTTACGGGACGCTCCGTGACTTTGAGTTTTGATTCGTGAAGCTTTGATTTCGAAATACAACGCGTTGAAGGAGATAAATGTGTATTTGCTTCTGTTACTATCTTAGCAAGCAAGCATAGCGTAGATATTTTTATCTTGTTCGTACTACTAGGAAGATTCTTGTGTCAATCTGCCTTGCCTTTTCCCAACTATGTTGGGGTCGGCTTCCAGTCTAACCGGATGCAGCTGAATACCAGTATTATACCAGGGAAGATTCTTGTGTGAACATATTTAAACAGATAGCTTAGCACTGCTATCTTTTTAAGCGTATCAATCGGAAGTTGGTCGATTATTAGATAATTATTTTAAGTGCTAATTTTTCAGTCTTTAGGCTCTATATTCTTTTAACTCAGGAATTAAAAGTTAGATTTAACAGTTTTTGTATAAAAAATATGTCGAATCGCTGTGTTTATTCTTCAGATAAAATCAACCCGACGGTTAAAATATCGACCCTAAGCGATAAATCTTTGTACGTCACGTTCACATAATTTGGTCAATCCCAACAAGTTCTAAATTCAACAGAGGCTCGCTCATCCAATCAGCGTCCATGGCTTCTAAATGCCCTGTTCTTATTGGCTCGCTGCCATCTCCTGCAGAACAACCGACCTGAATCTCGTGCAGTTCTCCTGGAAGCAGCCGGGCTTGCTCGCTCCTACGGATACCATGAAGTTGCCAATTTCTATGACACAGTAAGCGCCTTAAAACTTTAAGTACTTTATAGAATATTGTTTAGTACTTAATTTCATAGCGCAGGGAATAATTGTTAGACAGTTAGTCGACTGTTTTGTTATGGCTTCTAGATTAAACTATATTGTTTTGTGTTTCGAAGCTTTGCTTTTTGTTTCTGAAATGTCTAACACGAACCCACACGAACCCATCGTTAGAAAATCCTAATAAGAGGTATTATGGTTTCAGACTTTTTGAAGTTAAAGTTGGTCGTACTCATCCAGTTAGATTTAAAAAAAGAACATCAATAGGTATACACGAGTCCGAAAGACATCAAAAAGGACAAAAAAGTTGGTGCCTAAAATCCTCTCGTAATTCGCTTTTGATAAGCTAAGTGCTACATGGCGGACCTAAGCCGGCAAGTCCGAGAGTATCAGAAAATAAAAGAAAATGCTTAACATTTTTAAAACTTCAAGCTAATTTTAGTTCAGTGAATTTTATGCCCCTATTTTTGTTTACGAAATGCCTCGGACGGAAATATAAAAGTGCATTTTGGGGACTTATTTTTTTTTTTAACTCATCACATATTTCTGCTGTAGTTGATGGTCCATGGTTTAAAAAAGGCAGGGTATGGGTTTGGATGGAATAAAAGCAGGATATCAACCGAAATAAACATTCGGTGATTTATTTATTTTCGCCAGCGGCATAAATATCCTCTGAATTGAAGAGTAAAACTACAGACTGGTATTGTGGGCATTTCTGTTTTGTCTTTAAGTTAAATATCAATAGAGACATTATAACATGTATCTAAGAAGTTTCTAGCAGGTTTCAGCACTTACACCGTAATCAGAACCTTCAGATCAGAACAATAAAACACAAAATAAAGTAACAAACATTTCTCTACCAGTGTGTCAACGTATCATTGGAAGGTGAAGTGCTAGCTATAGATGCTCCTCTTGAGAAACGAGAAAAGGACCTGGTCAGCTTGATGCAGGATGATGACCTACGATCAGCCGCCAGACATCTCTTCAAGAGGATGTCTCTCATACCTGCATCCAGGTGAATAATTTCTAGGCAAAGAACAAATATTTGTGAATTTTAACTGCAAATAGCCCTATGCTTGACATAAGCTTCTCCCAAGGTTTTTTGCCGGTGTGAGTAGGTATAACTACTAACACCATCATCGACGAAGATGAGTAAAATAATTAGAACAAGCTATATTAGATTTCTTTTAAGCGATAAGACCGCCCATTGTGTCACCCTATATTAAATTTCTACATTTATATCTGTATTTTTTATGGTGTTCATAATAAAGAGTATTTTATTCTATTCTATTCTATTATAAAAACAATGGCATATTCTCTTCCCGCTACCGCTTAGTCGAGTCGGCGTAGTCCTTTGATTAGAACGTAACTAAACTCATTCATCATTAGTTGAAATCTTATGACATACGAAACTGATCTCCAAATCTACGCCACTAAATCACCAATCAAGCGGTTACCACTAATTGACAATTATCAGCTTACATACTCAACCAAACTATTGTCAGAAACCATGAAACGACCACGTATGTCGCACATGACAGCCTCTTGACACAGAATAGTTAGACACAGAAGGCCGGCTGAATAAAACGAGTGAAAACGCACGCACGCATAGACTCGTTTCACGAACATCGACTGCAAGCGCACCCGCGAATGGCATTTGCAATGGCGGTCACATGCGCTACGTTCTATCCGAAATGTTAACCTGTGCACCACGCGTAGCATGACCGCCATAAATAAATAAATCAACATTTAATTCAGAATCAATTCCATATTCGTTAGTAACAATGTAAACTTATGGAACTAGTGTTAGTAACATTTATTATAAACTGCGTGAGCCACGCCGATCCTGGGGAATGTCTACTTGACTGCGTGAAGTCGTATTCACCGCCCCAAGATCGGAGAGTCACACCTATCAGCCAACGCTCTAAGAATGGTGTAGGGGCTGGCGCGAACATGGCGTAGTATGATGGCCGAAAAACTATCAACGACCTTGTCGGCAAACATGCCGGACGCGCTACAAAAACGCGGTAGCCCCATCAACACCCGGAACGTGTTGTTATATTGTGAGCGCAGGCCACTATAATATAGAACTTCCTATATTATAAGTTCACCCACATGCTGCACGTGTAAAAGAATTGGCAGTAGGCTTTGAAAAGGAAGGCCATAGAAACGAGTTTTGCGTTGCGTTTGTCGTGCAGTCGTGCAGGTGTGCTTACGCAGGTAGACCTGACCGTGTGTTTAAGTAGACATGCCATTTCTTGGAACATAGGTATCTACGATATTATGTTGTCGTCCGTACGTAAACGTCTCTGTGTGCATGCGCAATTTATTTCGTTCTAAGGAGCTGGCCTTCTGTACCTCTACCTATATATTTTGTTCTCTCAACCAATTAATCTTATCTGGTGTTGTTTACAGGCGCTTCTCGATTATGCCCGGTGCTCGAATTGAAGAGAGTGCAAGAAGCTCTGCCCGGAGTAGAAGGTTATCTATCATGCCGAAGGCTGCACTGCCAGCTTTGATGTGCAGGAGGTCGCAACATCCTTTGGGCTTCCAAGATTTTGATTTTTGAGTCATGTTTTTAATAGATTTTATTGTATTCAACCAAAATACCGAATAACGGCCCTTTGAAATCAATAAGTACTATTGACGGCGACCAACTACGCAAAATATTATAATTTTTAGAAACTTACACTAGTTTTTGACATAAATTATTGAACCCCGTGAGTTAGCAAATGTTTTATTTTATGCTAACACAACACAATTCCATATAATACAACCACCAGTTTTTTACTCCATATCCATACGACATGTTCCTCAGTCATACAAATTGTTACTTAGTCACGTCTTACCAGGAATCTCTCCATACTATTTCAACTAAAGTATGTTAAAAGTGGCATAACAAAATCCTATAAATTATGCGAGTATAAAGAGAGATCCATTAAACATTTGAAAAGAAAAGGGAAACTCCACTTGAAAACTTTTACATCCATTACAATATTAATGAACCTGTCGTGAATATATAAGACCCTTAATTTTGTAGGTAATTAAAAAAAATTAATACAGTTTTTTATCCAATGAAATCTAAATTGATGATAGCATTATTTGTAATCAACTGGGATTCTTTATATATTTACATTTTATCATTTTCATTTTGAATATTAACAATTTGACACAAGATACTTTTATTGTGTTCTATATTATTTTCACATTAATTGACATCATTCATTTTAAAAAGTAACATCAATTGATGATAGCATTATTTTTAATCAACTTGGATCTCTTGTATATAATTTATAGCATTTTATAATTTTCGTATTGAATATTAAAAAATTAACACAAGATACCTACTTTTACTACCTATAACTATACTCATATAATAAATTAAAGTCACTTTTCGTGTTTGTCTTTATGTCCGCATTGTTCTTCTAAACCACAAGAATAAGCTAAAAATAATCATAGAAAAAACACAATTTATGACGTTCCAACAAAGAACAAAAAAACAAAATTTAAATATATGTTACGCAGACAAAAAAATACCTGAAACCAACAGTGCCAGATATCTAGGACTCTACTTGGATTGTCATCTAAACTGGAAATGTCATGTAGAAACTGTCTGTAAAAAACTTAACCAGTACTCTTATGCGCTTTATAATCTTGCAAAAATAGCAAATGAGTCCGTAGTTTTGATAGCATACAAAGCTTATGTCTGCAACGTTACGTTTTGGAATAATGTATTGGGGAAATTCCACTGACAAGGAAACTTCTTTCAAAGCTCAAAAGAAGTGTGTACGTGCTGTGTTTAAGCTAAAAAAAACTGATAGTTGTAGTCCGTTCTTTAAGAATATAAACTTCTTACTTTGCCCTGTTTATACATTTACGAGACAGCAGTATTTGTTAAATCAAACTTGCATTTGTTTCCAACATTTAAATCAAAACGACACAACAGAGAGATATGTGCTATTCCACACAAGACTGCGCTATACTCAAAAAACTTTTTAGGAATGGCACCCAAAATATACAACAAGATACCCAATCCAATAAAAGATCTTGACATGCACCATTTTAAAAAGGCTGTTCTTAATTTATTAAATATAAGAGCATATTACACAATAAATGAATACCTAGATGACAAATTATAATCACTGACATTTTTTTTTTTCAACGTTTATTAAATTTAATTGAATTTTAATGTTTTTATGTGATATAATATAATATTGATATGATAATTTATTGAAATAATTAATGTTTTTTATGTATTCATTTTGAATTGAATTGTTATGTTAAATTGTTAATTTAAATGTTTTCTTGTATTTATTAATAATTAATTTGAAACTATTAGAATATTTGTGCGCCGTTGACGGCAAGACATAGTGTTCACTTTTATTAATATTGACATCTGTATTTACCTATGTTCTACAAATAAAAATATTTGAATTTGAATTTTTTAAACTAACAGATTTTGATGAGGTTTTCACCATCGTTTAGAGAATTTATTCCGGAAGGTTTATGTGTATATTACTAATAATATTAAAGAAAGAGTATATAATATTAAGAGTATATAATATTAAGAAATTTCGATTTTTTGCCAAGTCGTAAAAACCGTGTGAAGCAGGAGCGGGTCGCTAGTTTTCTATATTTTTCTTCACATAAATTTTATTGACATAATTAGGTAATTTAAAAAATTAACATTTTTATTGAATATGCCCATGGTAAATTAGGCAACCATAAAGATATAGATGTATGTTAATGTGCTACGTTCGTACGCTCAACGAGTTTCTCCTGGAAGGTGCATTTACAGATACGAATCTCACTTAAGCCAAGCTATTTAGGCAAAAAAATTCTAAGTTTAACATTTCTACTAGACCGTAGTATTTGACTAGTTTCATTGATTTTAGAAAACACCTCAGCCGTCAAGATAAGTACACCTCTGGTTTCTGAAAGCCTATTAAATCACCCGACAGCAGCATAAGCAGCATTTAAAAAAAAAAAAAAAAAACAAAACTGTACAATGGCGGACTTAATGCCTGAGGCATTTTCTACCAGTCAACCTTAGGGTGAGACAAACATGGCAGGTGCAACATACGGGATAGATAATTCGAAAAACATTAATAGTATTATGTAGTAGTATTACTCAAATACAAAATCATAGTTAATAAAGGTAATACAAAATCATGTATAATCACTTTCAGAACTTAATAAACTAGATCAGGCAGCACTTTAATTGATTGTCATTCGATTTAGCTTCGCGTCGCGTCGATAGTGCCAGACGGCGGGAGTAGGGTTACATTGAATGTCTCATTTACATCAGTCGGTATACAACGGGTTAAGTCTGAAATGCGACTACATCTTGATTTAGCGTGTTTGGATTAGAATTTTGATTTGCAGTTAGTTAAAAGTGACTGGTACAGATTGAGTTTTTGCAAGTAATAATGCAGTATGTTTGACATTAATAATCATTACATTCATTACATTTATTTTCATCTTTCAATAAACATCTGATACAAAGTGAATGTTAAACGCAAACTTGGTACGTAAATATTACCTAATAGATTTAACAACTAAGTACCTATCTGCCGACTTCCGTTGTACGTAGAAAGCGTGTGTTCTGAACTAAGAGGATAGAGAACTGGGGATGTGCAAGCTTATGAAAATTTACTGTGGAAAATCACCCAACTCATTTTAGTTGGATGATTTTCCCCCAGTGAATAAAATAAACAAAACTATTATAAACTGTACGGTCACAACTTTTATGAATAAAGTGTATTTTAGGAGCAGTAATACAATTTACAAAACGCCTTTAAGGTTGTATTCACGGCGCCGATATGCAGGCACATATAGCGCTTGTCAGCAGTGGTTTCTAATCTGAGATAATCGACGCCAGTTCACGCTGATTTGGAAAAAAAAGTATGATTACTGCCTGCGCCGACGCGTCGAGAACCAGCGCTTGTCGGCGCCGACAAGCCCTGGCATATCGGCGCTGGTTACCAGCTTTCTCCGTGAATACACCAAGGAAGGCATTAACATCACCGTTTTTTTTTTCTTTATTATCTAAAGAAATTGTATGTTAAGTCAGGGTAATTCATTGTCTATTAAATTGAATGCCAACTTAAATTGTCAGATTATTAAAATTTTGACAGTCGTATGAAAATTAAATGGCATAACACGGCAAATTGTCGTAGTGTGTTAATTTCCCCAAACAAAGCATGCTATGTTTATAATTTTCACTAATTGTGCCCAAAGTACCAATTCAGCGGCTTCAGCAAAGCAACGAGCGAAGCGATCGTGATTATAAGCGACAATACATTTTTATCTCATCTCACAACCACTCGGGGTACATAATTACGTATGTATGTAAAGCCTTCGCGTCTTATCTCCCTTATTTCTATGATCCGAGGCTTGAATCATCCCAACCCGCGGCTTGACAACGAACACGCAATTAACTTCCGGGTACAGTCGCAATTATGTCGCGAGCTTTCGTTTCGCATGAAAAACCTACATATACAACCCCTATGACCCTTATGAAAATTGTCATAAAGATCAAAATCCAACAATACCCAAAATAATTAGCTGTTGCGAGGTTGGGAACATTGTGAAGGGTTTTAATATTCAACCGTAGGTATGTCTTATCTGATGACGTAATGCGTAATTCGTGTTTAGAGGATTTATGTTTTACAATAATGTGACGTTTCACGTGCTGGGTTAGATGACATTTCATTGTAGGATTGTGTGAGGGATTATTTTCGGGATCTTTTGTTATATTAATAATCGTACCCGAGTTTGTATGTCATAACATAAAATGATAAAAAAATTATTCGCATTTTGCTGGATTGGCGATTGGCTTACATGAGACCATTCTCTGTCCGTGACTTTTCAATTTCATATGTAGGTACCTAGGCACAGTCAGGGTATTATTTTGACACTAAGTCAATTTGACGTAATAAAATATGCATTTCATTTCATATAAATTTCAAAGAATGGCAAAAGTCAAAGAAATATTGACTGCCAACTTAAATTATCCGTATATTCAAATTAAGTTGACTTACTGCGGAACAAAACATGGTAACAAAATGGGCATTAAAAATATTTTCTTTAGTTAAATGTAAATGCGTACCTAATACTTGCAACACAATGCTTACAAATGGGAATCTTGGTAAGTTGGTACCCCAGGCGCACGTCTTTAATCCTTCTGTCAGCTTATACACTAAGCGCAGGGATGCCGGGGGATGCCTTCATCAGACACGGCGTTTCAGTAAAACCTGGCTTTATCGCTAACGTAATTTGTATGCCTTGTCTTATACGAGAATATGAGTACTTGTTCCTTTATTTATGAGCAAATCATCCTATGTTTATGGGGTTCGGACTGGAATATTTTATGAATAAGGGAATTACCTTGTTTAGGAAGGTAAAAGGGTATATGGAAAACATAAAACAATAACTAATTTTACAGTTTTCTCTTTTAGGTTTCGTGTAAGTGACTGCCAAACATTTTTAGAATATCTATGTAAGTAATAATGGAATACTATGTAATATGAAAATACAGAGTGAAATTGATTTTATGGGCATCCTCTTAAGGGGTACTTTTGAACAAATTTTACTATGGGACCAATCCTGAAATCGCGAAAAAAAAACACCAAAGTAGGGAACATTTATGTTCTCATAGCTCGTCAAAATGTAGAGAACAGCAGATTTTAATTAAAGATTTCTTACAGGGTGTTTTATGACTCTTGAAGAATAGCTAAACGGGATAGGTTGCTAAATAAATCTACGTCTATTGTATTTTATAATGGATTTCCGCAAAGTCACACCTGAATCAATTAACTATCTGATTTTAATTATCAAATGAAGTGCAGTCAAAAAGTATATCGACTCACTTTCCATTTTTTTTATTTTCGGCGATGAAATATATATAATAGTCCACATTAAATATCGTTCAAAACGTCTTTCGAGATCATTTTTTTCCTCTTATCTCAAATAAGGATAAACGACTTTCCTTGACCAACCAAATGGAGCAAAGCGATTAAGGCGAAACAATAAACATTTCCCGTTCATAAAGTTACAACATTAATTAATATTTAAATAAAGTAATTACAAAAAGAGAGTTTTATCCGCGACGTGTAGGGTTAATGTTCTCGACCCTAATTGGCTATCGGTGTGACGTATGGTCCCGATCCTGAGTCACTCAATAATTAATACACCCACCGGACATATTTATTGGAAAATGAACAAACTCCATTAACTTTCCGTAATAACGTGTTAGCTATCATTCAATTCACTGAGGCGAATGCAATTATATATTTATTGAGTACATAATTAAATTTTACTATTTAAATCCACATTCGTAGTTTTGGTTTCGATTAGTACTAAATACTAAATTCAACAACTATTTACTACGCAAAATCCTAAATTTAATACCTTAAATAAAATGGTAACTAAAATAAAACAATGTATTTAATCAAATGCCATTAAAACGATTTGCATGCTCAATATTTCATATTGTGCAGAGTATTCATGTTGGGTATATTATTCGCAACGTTTCAACTAACATCAAGAATATTCTGGCGCGCAGACAGCGAAAAATTATGACAATGAGTTTTCATCAGAGCGTCTTTTGTTATTCTGATTGTATGTTTATGTAAATGAACGCTTCGTAGACAAGATGCGGCATCGTCTGCCATATTGCAGGGGTAGACAAACGCGTACATGACGATAAAAAAATGACCCTCTCCATAATTACTTGTTTCAGGATGGGTTCATTAATTATTGCTGCGTCGCACCGCCAACCGTGGCATGACAAATTTGTAACGTTACACCGTGTGATTAATGTACAATTTGAAATTTCCTTTATTGTTGTCATATAACACTGGGCCCTTCCGGGGACGAATTAATCTGTCCTCTGTTTATTTGGAATAGAGAGATGTGTATTTGTGAAACGAACATTAATCATTCTTCAAATTAATGCGGCGGATTAAGTAACATGACAAATTCTTCCCTTATTAGTTCTCTAGGGATGTGGACGCTTCCTCATTAGAAAGCGCAGGACTAAAGGGATTACGAGATTACATTAACTTGTCGCTGCCGTCCAACCGACTACTTATATAAATCCCTTAGTTGCTTCTTACGACACCCTTAGAACGGGGCCAGCTATTCTTAGCTAGGGTTACCCCTGTGTATAATAATAATTATGTCCCTTACTTTAAAAGTAGGTACCTCGAAATGGTCAGCTTTAAATTAAACTTGTAGATAGTACCTATATAAATAGAAAAAATGATTGAGCCAACAAATAAACCTTTCACAAAAAGTTCTTGATAAAAAGAGCACTTACCTACCAACCCCGTAGCTATTCTGTAAAAACGGTTTGTATAATACTCACTCGTTTAGGGCCACCCAAAATATTCATGATAAAACCTTTACGCAAACAAAAAAATTCAAACGTAACGTTTTTTTTTTAGAATGAGGTGAGTCGACTTTTTGAATATTATACAAAAAGTTGATATTCGGTAGCGCGTGCGGTTGAAATCCTGAACTTTAATTTCCTGCCGACAAACTCAGTCGCGAGATTTCCCGTTTACCTACCGCCCTTGATTCGGAACGCGGTATTATATGGAAAACACATGTACCATGTACGTGTACCGCTTACGTGTCGTCACGTGGCGAACAGAAATTCCAAATGAAATTTGACTTGTAATAAACAGAAACATTACATACGTTAAACTTACTTCGCGAACATGTAATGTAATCGAAGAAAGTTTCTCATTTACATAGATATTTGTGTTATAAAAAAAAAACTGTGTACGACAATCTGAGCAAAAAAACCGGGTTCCATTTTTGGCATTTATCTACGGAACCCTAAAAAAAGCCGTATTGTTCCAATTTTTGTTTCCTAAATACTGTTTCATGTGAAAAGGATTGATCTTTAGATAGCATAAGTGCGTAAAAAGGTTCGAAGGAAGAAAATACTCTGTTGTTTAAATTTTTACTACGATCTACCCTCTAATGGATACGAATAATGTAGAATTTCCCTCAAGTGCCTAATAAATGCTCGTAGAAAGGCCTAAGGTTTTAGCCCTTGAGTGGGATCGTAATAAAAGCTTTTGGACAAAGAAAATTGACAAAGCAAAAAACGTAATTCTAAAAAACGTGTAATCCGCATTCTTGTTTTATGTTCTATTGGTACTTTTTTGTATTGAGTATCTTTGCTAGATTTTACTTACCACAATCACAATTTATAACTAAATTAATATGTTGATACAGGAAACACAGATAGGATTTTTTAAAATCAGCTGGAACTCAGTAATACTAAAAGGGGTACCATTAATCATCATCAGTGAAGCACCCTATTTATTTTTAAACATAACTTTATATTTCCTCTCCTCAAAACTCTTATAATTACCCTAGTTATTGACCCTGAAATCCCAAAACACATTTATTAAAAACGACATGCGGCAAAGTGAAAACCTTTCTCACAAATTTTTTATCAGCTCCTAAGTCAGTGTATTTTAAAATATGTAGGTACCCAACCACGAGTACCAAAAATACCCATGGCGAGCCGCCACATTCGCTGACGCCACAAAGTGTTTTTTGCGGGTGTCAAGGCGCCCACTCCTAGGGGTCGAGAGGCTGACTCCGCACTCTTAATTGCCCAAACGACCACGCGTGGTAATAATTTCCTACCAAAAAATACTGCGTAGGTGACTAAACTTATTATGGTTACAGGATCCTAAAAATATAAAGTGTAATATTTTTTTGTAGGTTCCCTAACCATATTTTTCGAAACTCAAAGGGTCTACGGAACTCTTTAATGTAATGGCAACTATGTCAACCACTTGCCATCCATTAACAGCTTCTAGACCCTAAAAGAAATAATGTATAGGATTTTATTTTAGTCATTATATATTATTGGGGTTATTATAACCAAACCAGATTTTTTTTCGATAGAATTTTAGGCCCATTCTTAAGATATTCCTTATTCTGAGGACCTTTTCATATTAAATTAATGCTCAGTCATAAACTGGATGATTTTTTCAAGACCTTCATTTGAAATTCGAAAAGTGTCGAGGTGTAAATTCGATTTTGTATGCGTTCACTTGAATGAAGGTCGAAGTGAACTGTCACTACTGAACATTGTTCTAGAACCCAAGCATTCCAACACTACGTTCGCAGTTTCACCTAAATCATACTATAAACTAGTCGTAAATGACAATTAATTATATGACAAGACAAAGCAAATGGCAGACTAGCATAAAACGAAGCCCTCACCGCACGTGTGAACGCGTTCCTAACAACAGTGCTAGTTGTAAAGTAATTCAGTTAATTGTAGTTGGTAATTGAGTTCATTAATTGACTCGCAACATAAGTGTTACTTTCTACGTGTTCAGTTTGTAAGAGGAAGTTAAGTGATAATAATATAGAACTCGTATTAGTTGTAAGGTAAGCCTGCAAATGCCTTCTTTGTAATGTCTTAGGGAAATTTTTTGAAGTGAAAACTTCTTTAGACGCGTTGAGCACTTTTTGGGTGAACAAAAATCATGGACGTCGTCACCGAATGCTTGAAGAAATGAATGAATGTTACTTAGTTTTCACTTCTATCGGCAGTCCCCAAAGACTGCCCTGCATGTTTTTTTTTTCTGTTGGCTTTAATTAACTTCCTCTCCTAGTTTGAAAAACTGACCATAAATATTGATGTAAAAGATAAAACGGATAGGTACGGCAACTTTTTGAACAAAATAAAGGTTCATTAGTATTGTTATAACAACGGAATCCTCGTTTTTACCTGAATGTAAGAAGCTTTTAGAAATTGAGCCTATTTTTTTCAGCAGAGAAAGTCAGATAATCACTTAACATCTGTTCTCCTCTGTTCATAAATAAATAATAGAACATTACCTATTATAGAATACTAGCTGCGCCCCGCGGTTTCACTCGCGTGAGTCTCGATACCGTGGGAATATCGGGATAAAAAGTATCCTATGTGTTAATCCAGGTTATAAACTATCTGTTTGCCAAATTTCATCCAAATCCATTCAGCCGTTTTTGCGTGATTGAGTAACAAACATCCAAACACACAAACTCACAAACACACAAACTTTCACATTTTGCAATATTAGTAGGAAGTAGCATTAGTAGGATTAAAAACTAAGATGTTCTTTTTTGCGATCTACGACTTACTAAGACTTTATCACATCGCTTGGAGTTGCTCTAAATAATTAAAAAAATACTATACAAAATAATACATCTTCTCTATATAATTACTAAATTAAATGAACTTACCTAAGTGAAGGTCTATTGTAAGTATACGAAGTGCTTAGTCCTCGATAATCATCCTAATTTACTATGTAATCCCAATATATTCTATTGTGTACACAAGAAAATTCAGAGAATAAAATCCTTCAATAAAATAAAAAAAACTTTACGCTGGCAACTATATCCAGCTTATGTCATTTCACTGAGGTAGGTAGGTTGGTAGGTAGGGTAGTTTGGTAGGTAGGGTAGGTTGGTAGGTTGGGTAGGTTGGTAGGTAGGGTAGGTTGGTAGGTAGGGTAGGTTGGTAGGTAGGGTAGGTTGGTAGGTAGGGTAGGTTGGTAGGTAGGGTAGGTTGGTTTATAGTGTAGGTTGGTAGGTAGGGTAGGTTGGTAGGTAGGGTAGTTTGGTAGGTATGGTAGGTTGGTAGGTTGGTAAGCTGGTAGGTTGGTAGGTTGGTAGGTTGGTAGGTTGGTAGGTTGGTAGGTTGGTAGTTTGTTAGGTTGGTAGGTTGGTAGGTTGGTAGGTTGGTAGGTTGGTAGGTTGGTAGGTTGGTAGGTTGGTAGGTTGGTAGGTTGGTAGGTTGGTAGGTTGGTAGGTTGGCAGGTTGGTAGGTTGGTAGGTTGGTAGGTTGGTAGGTTGGTAGGTAGGGTAAGTACTTATTGCTACACGTGCGAAGCCGGGGCGGTGCAGCTAGTAACGAATAAATATGTGGCAATGTATTTACTGTACATTGCCACTTGTAGAGACTATTTCGACTTAGTTTCTCCAAAATGAGCCAACTCAGAATCTGTCAGTATCTCAGTTAATTGCGTTCAAATATACATCCAAACTTATGCTTATAATATACTAGCTGCTCGCCCCGGCTTCGCACGGCTAGCAATAAGTACTTATCTACGGCTATTTTAGGTATTTTTTTACACCTTTTTTTTTTGGTTGGGAAATCATCATATGACTTCTCCCGCTCTGGGCGGAACGGAAGGGCGTGTCAGACTCTTACTGACTAAAACCCACCCGTGTTCCTTCGGTTGCCTGTTGCCAGGGTCCCGGTATCCCTTTCGGACTATTCCGCAACATTTTTTTACACCTTGGGTTACATTATTGGAGTTTTAGTAAGGAGCCCTAATTGTTTTGAAAATATTATATAGTCTATGTCAGCCGGGGATAGTGTAGCTTCCTAACAGTGAAAGAATTTTTCAAATCGGTTCGGTAGTTTCGGAGCCTATTCAATGCAAACAATCAAATCTTTCCTCTTTATTATATTAATATAATATTATAATATAGATAAAAAAAATAATCAGCATTAACTATTCAAGATCATTACAATTTCTACGCCAAATGGGAGAAATTTTCATCGGGGTTGGTTCATTTTGGCAAAACTAAGTTCATTTTAATCGTGTAACCTGTTCAGTCACCTTCGCTACCACCTTGCAGGCTTCCGTTTAGTTTGATCCGATAATGAGAGGAGATGCCTTAGGAAACCATTCCTACCTACCCTTATTCCTAATTACCTAATTCGTTACCATTTACGTGTATTAGTCTGTAAGCTTTCTTAAAATTGTTAAAATAAATAAATAATAAACAGAGGCGGTACGCATGAACCTAAAGAGATTAAACAATACCAGTATGTACCTACCTACATACTCAGGTACACATGTGCACATAGCGAAGTGGATCCGGTCAGGATTCTGTTTCGTTGCAGAACGATCCGGCTTGTGCTTGCAATATTCAATTACATCCTGCGAAACTGTGTACCGAGAGCTCCACCATTTTAGTTAAAGAAATGATGAAGAATGTTCATAAGAAATATTTGTAGTTCAGACAAACAAGCTGAATTTGGTCGAAGCAACTCGGATGTTGCATTTGATTTAGCCTTCATTATTTTAAGCATTCGAAAATATTAACGTTATTTAACAACAACGTTTAGTTAGGATACTACGGATTACGGTTTTAGTCAGTAAAAGTCTGACACGCCCTTCTGCTCCGGGAGAAGTCATTTGAGGATTTCCCACACACAAAAAAAAAAAACGGATTTTACGGATATAGGTACAAACGAGGCACAAGTTTGAAATATCAAACAAAAATCTGATCATAAAATATTTCAAGACGTTTTCTGGTCACTAAAGAATTTAATAGATACCTACGTAGGTAATCCATGAGAATAAAAGAAACAAGCTCAAGCTTGGGTTCCGTCGGGCAGCGTATTCATCTTTCCTAACGAGTTTTCCTAATACCTGCCCTAATTAAAACGTCTACTCGCATCCCTAATCCCGTAGGTTCACCGTTAGAGGACATTTAAAACCTTTGCGTGATTAAAGTGGCAATACGTAATTGTTTTGCTTTTGGCCTTTGCCCAGGAGTGGGATTTTATGGACTGGCACTATTAGAAACACTACCAACACTGAAATCGCGAAAAAGAAATCAGCTGTTCCCTACATTTTGACGAGTTATGCGAACATAAATGTAGGGAACAGCAGATTTTTTTTTCGCGATATCAGAGTTGTTTCCATCTGCCAGGGTTGCGGAATGGTTGCGGAATAGTCCGAAAGAGATACCGGAACCCTGGCAACAGGCAACTGAAGGAACACGGGTGGGTTTTAGTCAGTAAAAGTCTGACACGCCCTTCCGCTCCGCCCAAAGCGGGAGAAGTCATTTGATGATATCCCAACCACAAAAAAAAAAAGAAGTGTTGTTCCCATAGTGAAAGTTATTCATAATGATGAGTACAATGACCCCTTAAAATATGTTGTGTAGGAAAAGATACAGCTTTTATATAATTCTTCTGTATCCCAAACTGATAATTACTGAAATTGTGGTGATCATTACTGAAATGACAATCGCCTTCGTTATTGATTTACCACCCAGGATAGAATGTATCACTTACACATTATAAAACGTCAAGGTATATTTTTTTTCTTTAAGACCAATTTGACAGTTTTTGATACGTTCAACCTCAGTAAAGTTTCAATTAACTGAGAGTTTTTCTCAAAATTGGTAAAAAGTTGAAAAGCGATGTCAACTATCCCTATGAATACTAGTAGTATAGTATCTGTATACCTGTAGTATACCTGTACCTGTGTACCTGTAGTTAAAGGATTTATGGAACACATGACGACAAAATAAGTCTATAGATAAGCTCGTACCGTGTATAAAATGTGTAGGTGTGTCTCCATCATAACTTTGTGTCAACTTTGGCTTTAGACTTGAGTCTGCTGTTCATAACTGTACTAACTGGCTAGCTTTCATCCAATAAAAACAAACCGAACAAAAATGTCCAGCGCTCTAAACTGCAAACATTTTAAAAATCTATTCGAATCCTATATAATCCTTTTCAGTACAGTCGTGCAGAGCTTTGCGTTCCCATTCGAAATATTTTTCCGCATACGGTTTCGCGTTTCGATATGTATCTTTATGGAATGCACTCGGATAGCAGATATAAATTTATATTGGAATGCCCATTGTGGTGTTGTGAACCTTGAAGATTTGTGCGAATCGCGCCAATGGACTACAATGGGAGACTTTGAAATCCTCAATGCGATATTATTGGCACGTAAATCTAATAGATAAAATACTGGATACCTTTGTGAGAACGATGGAAATGTATTAGAACGGGAGCAAAATATAAAGTGTCAGACCCATCTGGTCAGAAGACATTGCGAGCCCAGCTAAGTAGCTGTACTCCCAGTACTGTACCGTGTTATTTGCGAAAAGAAAAGAGGCTCGTCTTAGTAGTATAAATACTGAAACGATGACGAGCCCAAAACGTCCATTCAAAAACGACAAACAAAAGCAAGAGCCACGGAGCATTACAATGAATTATTTATACATTAAGTGATATAATTTACCGAAAAACAATAACAGCTAAAGGAAAGATTTAAACTTCAACAAAAGGGGCGTTTTATTTCGTTATTCAAATACGAAACGTTTCAGCGCTCATAAAATACTTAGGAATTATAATATGAATATTTCTCTTTGTCACAGCGTAATTCAGAGCAAGATAAATGTGATGTCTAAATAACAAACAACATTTTCAAATGGAATGATGCCAAATTGCGTTGAGATTATTGTAAAAGACGGATAACTCGGCCTCAGCCTTTAATTTACCATAACTCTATTACTTTATTAAGGTTGTGTGCAGACATAAAGCCGATGCTAGACAGAGCTTCAAGATTTTTTACACTTCTTTGAAGATTTTGCAAGACTGGATGCAAAGAGATGAACAAGATTTGTGTTAAAACTTTGCACCTGCTTAAACACATCACGGTTTTGTAGGAAACCTATCTCTGGCGACAAACTATCGTTATAAGGAAACATGAAGGCGCGAGCGCTTACTACAAAAGTGTCAATTTCAAACTTCATATCAATAATAATATCACCCTATTATGTCACTGCACTCTTCATATACACAAAAGGTACTACGCATGATCACGCTTTCTTAAGATGGGTGGCAATGTTAGAATGCTGTTCGTTGGTAAGCGCATCACTTCAGAACGGCTAGGCCAATTTTTATTTAAAAATGTTCGTAACAGTACGAATCCGGTTCTAACGGAAATAAAAATTTGAAAAGTTGCCAGGAAAAATTTGAAAATTCGGGATCACTGAAAGTGCATTTATTATGTTTTTTTTTGGATAGGACGTATGTCATTCAGCTAGTATTTAATAAAAGTCCAGATTTCCTCCCGATGTTTCAAAGTTTTTCAGAACAATTTTTAACTTAAGACTATGAAAGTCTAAGTTAAAAATTGTTCGGAAAAACTCATTGACACACTTGTGGGCAAAAAGACGAATATCTCGACCCTTAATATACCTACTATAACTTTATTAATTCACTTTAGAAGGCTGGATTTATAAGATTAACTGAGCTCGTAGGTACGCAATTGTGTTAGGTTTAAAATGTAAAATTCATGAATCCCTGTCGCTTAGTAGCGAACTTAATATAAGGAGAAGGAAAGTGTATTAATTTAATCATATTATTTAGTTACGCTTCGGTGAGCTGCTTTAAATAGGCCTCGTTAATTATCTGGAATTACTCGAACTTAGCATAAGTAATATCATAGTATAAATAAGTAACAGTACTATATCTTCATAGAAAACGGCCGAAACGACGCACTTCGAAATCTCAGATATGAGTACGCAACAGTACCGAGTGCCCGGCAGTACCGCACGGACACGGAAGGTTTCTCTACCGAGCAGCCGCAGCCGCAAATTATTAGTTGGTCACAACCGAGACATAATACTGTTACTTTATTATACTGTGGTGTTAGGTACAGAATTATTTGAATAAGAAAAACATTGAAGTATTTAATTAAAAAGTCAATGTGCTGTCAAAGTGTTGGTGGTATTCGAGGATCTCATAATTTTAAGATATTGAATGTAGTGACGAGCGTATTTGGTGAAGGCATAAACTGCGTATCGGTGTAAAGTTATCACATAGTTTTCCTGTATTTGATATAAATTTGCTAAACTCGTTTGAGTAGCAATATTATAATTATACAGGGTGTAAGGGACAGCCCTCCGCAAATTAACAGGGGGCATTCAGCTTTTGAATCATATTCCATCGGAAATTTTCTCCGGAAAAACAAAACCAGCAATGGATGTTGAAATACTATAGCGAACGACGCGTGAAGCTCAGAATTTACATTGATAAAATCACGCGTCGTGAGCGCGAATTAAGTAAGCGACAACGGAAGAGTTTAAAAATAAACTTTATTTGATCCCAGTTACAGCAAGACAGTAATTCCTTAATTCTACAAAATGTTGATCTTATATACTAATCTTATTGCTAACCAATCATCTCTGCTAATGACGCATGTCCTAGATATTATATGCTGACATATAGCTGTTATTCTAATATAATATAATTATTGGCTGATGAAGCTAATATTGGGGGATTGGGGTTCCTTAACTCCTCCCTCCCTAAGAGAGAAATTATCCGAAGGCGTCGCAGATGACTTCGGAGAATTTCGGCAAAAACGAAAAACATTTAATTTGTATGAGATGACGACAATAATTATTATGATAATGATATACTCTAAAATGGTCCATACGCTAATTTATATTGTCACTATTTGGGTTGTATCGTCACTTTCACTAAATTTGGCACTTTGTAACAATTCTTTCACGTCACTAAAGTCCACGTTTCTTAGGTCGACCTTCTCCGTCCTTGTCTGTATGTCTTGTTGAAGCTCTGGCATCTCGACCAATGGGAGCTTGAAACTGGAAATTGTAGTGTTTGTGGCGGCACCAACAATTACTCCTCCTATTTGCGCCTCGCATTGTTGACTCAGTGTCACGATATAGGTCCCAAAGATGTTGTATTTGCGGATTTCCTCATTGCAGTTTTCGGTAATGATCAGGTTGTCCTCTGTGTAGACCAACCATTGGCTATCCGTTATCTTCTGCACCTTAGGCTTTTCTATCTTGATACGATTCTTTACGCAGCTATTGTAGTTATTCTTCATCAACATAATTTGTTCTATACAGGTCTCGACTGGATTCTGAGCTAAATTACTTTCATCACAAAGAAATCTGTCATTTTCAATTTCAGTACATGAGTTTACCACGGGCATGTATTTCAATCGATTCACCATTAGGTAAGGGTATTTGGGAATAATGGTAAAAGTGTCTGGAGAATGGAAAATAGGAATAGGAATAACCTTATAATAATTATATGTTTCGTTGTCTATTAGAGGGACTTCTAACACAAATACTAATCTATTGTTATTTAAATATGATTTGACTATGATATTACGTTCTAGTTTTATTAAATTACTTTTACTAACTGGATATATTGTCCTAGCATGTTTACTAATTGTTTCTAAACTGCTGTACAGTTCTGTGCTATTTATAATAGACTGGTGCAAAACATTTAGTTTGCTAAAGGCGATTGCGGACTCTATTTCTTGTATGTTCTCATAACAAGTTCGAAAGTTGCTTAAAATTTGGTACATAGTATCTATTATTCGTAGTAACTTGTTAAATTTGAATTCATTTTCAGCTAGTTTTTCTATGCCATTAGTGTGTGAGCCTAATCTTTTAATATTTGAATTTATGATTTCTGAGTCATTAACTAATTTATCGAAAGCTTTTTGCATTGATGACACTTTACGTTCGACTGCATGTTCTCTATTCTGGAGTAAAACGATTTCCTTATCATATTTAATTGCATCGTCTTCATCTAAATTACCAGATATAGCTTTTACAAATGAGCCCAGAGGGTTGAACAAAGCTCGTTTGTTTCTATGATTAAGGGGTAAAATTTGATATAATTTATCTTTAGTAAGTCTTATTAAATACTCGATTTGGTTTTCTATACCTAAAGTTTCATTACTTAATTTGCTTTCTATAATTTTCGATTTCATATTGCTAAAATCGCGAATATTATTATCTATTTGTAAGCTTAAGGATTCTAAATCTAAAATCTTAAATATAGTCCAATAATTATTCTTCTTCACCGCTACTCCCATCTTCAACGACGCTATCCCCGGATTCCGAGTGAAGTTCTGGAGTTCCAGCGTGAATCCTGACATCACTAGTACCAGAAGTACTAGGCATGACCTGTGGAGGACGTTTTACATTTTTTATCGCCACTCTAGTTGGTCTTTTATTTAATTCTACAGGCACTATATTACGTTCGGTTTCACCAGTGATTTCGGCTTTTTCATAGCGAGGTTTTTCCTTAGCTTTCCTAGTCCTAGTATTCTTCATGTAAATAGTATCTCCTGTCTTAAGGACTGGTGTTTCTTCACCTCCTTTCCTATCTCTTACCTTAAGTTTATCTGTGTTTAATTTATCTGTTACAAATTCGTATAGTACTTTGAGACGTTTCTTATGATCTAATAATAATTTCTGAGTTAAATTTTTCTCCCTATCGACATTAAATACATTTCCGGCATCGGTATGCCCAAAGACTAGTTCAAAAGGCGTAAAATCTGTCGCTGAGTGTATGGTGTTATTATATGCCATAATAGCATACGTCATAACGGAAGCTGTATCTAAATCGTTTTTTTCATATTTTGCTAATCGGTAAATTTCGATGATAGTAGAATGGAATCTCTCGACTATTGCCATAGAACTGGGATTGTTTGGAGTCCCTATGTGCAATTCTATTTTGTATAGACTTAACATTTCCTTAATTAACATGTTATTAAATTCTGTCCCTGAATCACAACTTATTCTACTGGGCAATCCATAAATACTAAAATATTTAATTAATGCTCTAACTATCTCTGGTGTACTCCTATTAGGTACCTCTATTGCCTGTGCTAATTTACTAAAAGCATCTACAATAGTTAAATAATATTTTCCTTCAATGTATAATAGATCCATAAAAGCTTCTTGGAATGGACTATTCTGAGTTTGGGTTAACTGAATTTGAGGTTTAATGGGCTTTCTATCGTACTTCATTTTTCTACACATTTCGCAGCTGTTAATAACTGTTGTAACTATTTCTTTCATGTTTGGCCACCAATAATATCTCTTAAGTTTAGCTAAAGTTTCCCTAATGCCTCTATGACAGGTTTTCCCGTCGTGGTATTTCATAATAACTTCTTTCTGATCCTCTTCTGACTCTGTCAAATTGGTCACTCTTTCTGTACATTCTGTTAACTTAACTGAACCCTTTTTAAACAAGTTAATAACCATGTTTGAAAAAGATTTTCTAAACGATGGATGTTCAAAATAAATATGATATTTATGTTTAGGATCTATATATTCTTTTAGAAAGTCTTTAACTAATTTGTCATTATTTGTTGGTAAGTGAACTTCAAAAATTTTCTGTTTATTATTAGAAATATCCTTTACTGTCAATTTATCTTTAAACCATGAGTGAACTAAAATTTGTCTAGCTTTAGTATCTACAGCTTCATTTAAAATAGGAATACCTTCATGTTCCCTATTTGAAACTGAATTAGCTGTGACGCCATCATCAGAATCCGAAAGTTCTATCGTTTCTATGGGCGTTTCGTCAAATTGCAGCTCTTCATCTATAATTTTTTGTATTCGCTCTTTCCTATCACCTACGTTAACAAATATCGAATCTAAATCGTCGTTAATTGCATTAATTTTAATCCTAGATAAGGCATCTGCATTTGTATTTTGAGGCCCTTTCTTGTACTTAACCTCGTAGTCATATTCCTCTAAGCGTAAACGCCAACGCGTGAGCTTACTGTTGGGTTCTTTTAATGAATACAGCCATGCTAATGGTCTATGGTCTGTAAAGATAATAAATTTATTGCCATATAGATAAGGCCTAAAATGCTTAACTGCCCATATTATGGCTAAAAGCTCCTTCTCAATAGTACTGTATTTTACTTCTGTGTCACTCAGAGTCCTGCTAGCATATGCTACTGGCTTGTCTGAGCCTATTGATCCTTGTGACAATACAGCCCCAATTGCAAAATTCGATGCGTCGGTAGTTAAAATAAAACTTTTACTAAAATCGGGATACTGTAATAAAGGTGCGTTTGTTAAAAGTTTTTTACATGTTTCAAAACATTCCCTATACTCATCATTAATAATTATTTTACGACCTTTCTTTAAACAAGCTGTTAAAGGTCTAGTTATTTTTGCAAAATCTTTGATGAATTTCCTATAATAACCAATGAGTCCTAAAAAGCTTTTTATTTGTGTAACTGTTTCTGGAATAGGATATCTTAAGATTGCATCAATTTTATCATTATTTGGCTTCAATCCTTCACTTGTAATAGTGTGCCCTAAGTAAAGAACTTCCTTTCTAAGAAAATGTGATTTGTCGAGTTGTATTTTTAAATTTGTCGCCCGAAAACGATCAAAAACTGCTCTAAGTTTTTCTACATGCTGAGTCAGCGATTTAGAAAAAATTATGACGTCATCAAGGTATACCAGGCAATGTAAGCCCTGGAGACCTCTTAGAACGTTATCCATAGCCCTCTGAAATGTTGCAGGTGCTGTTTTTAACCCAAACGGCATCCTGTTAAATTCATAATGTCCTGAAGGTGTACTG
The DNA here is from genome assembly GCA_948473465.1 of Lithophane ornitopus. NCBI lineage: Eukaryota > Metazoa > Arthropoda > Insecta > Lepidoptera > Noctuidae > Lithophane > Lithophane ornitopus. The sequence goes on along the minus strand of OX419622.1, from coordinate 8,467,451 downwards.
AAAGCTGTTTTCGCCCTATCTTCTTTCTGGACCTCGATTTGATGGTATCCACTAGCTAAATCTAAGGTAGTAAAATAGGTACTATTGCCTAGCATATCAAATAAATCATTTATGTTGGGCAAAGGGTATTTGTCATCGGTAGTAATTTCATTGAGACGTCTATAATCAACTACCATCCTCCATTTTTGCTGTCCTGATGAATCTAATTTTTTTGGCACTAAATGTACGGGAGCACTCCAGGGGGAGTGTGATTCCTGGATGATATTGTCCCTTAACATTTTATCTACCTGATTCCTAATTTCTTTCGATTGAATGGGAGGTAACCTATGTGCTTTAATATTTATAGGATCTTCATTCCTTGTTCTAATTCTATGTTTTACTTGATTTGTAAACGTTAATGGAATATTCTCACAATAAAATATGTCCTTATACTCATTACATAGCCCTTCGATGGTTTTACGTTCCTCAGAATTCATGTGGTCTAACTGTAATTTTTTTAAATTATCTGTTAGCATCCTATCTATTTCTATGTTATTTTCTGTAAAATTAATGTGAACAGATGGGTTCTGCCTGTACGGTTCGACCGTAAAAGGTCCTGTTACCACTAAGGTTCTGGTTTCATCCGTATAATTCTAAATAACGGTTGATGCGTAACCTTTAATACACTTAACTAATGCGGTGGGCATTCGAATCCCTTCCGAAAATTGTTTAAATTGTAGTATAGCTTCCCCGTCTAGTAAGTTGACTGGCAATCTAACTCTTAATTCACTACGAGATGGCAATTGATATACCTCTCTCATAGGTGGTGCGTATATTATTGGAATATTCGCATTTTTTAAATGCAAAACTTGACTTTCCATGTTTATTTTTGCCTGTAACTGTTTAAGTAGGTTACTACCTATTAACCCATCATACCTATCATCAACACTGTAAACATAAAATTTATGAAATTCCTTACTGCAAAACGTAGCTGGTAAAGGAATAAATGCCGTTTCGCTATGAACACTCGCTGCGTGAGTACTAACAACTTCGAAGGGTTCATATTGCAACCGATCCCTAAAGTACTTGTTTGCAATGTGTGGGCTTATGAAAGACCTAACACTGCCTGTATCTATCATAAACACTGCATTTAATTCTGGTACAACTATGTGTGGTAAGTTAAGACGTTTATTGCAATTAATTTTTATTCGCTCTCTAGGGTAGAGGCGGTTATACAAAAATTTCCCTGTCTGGGATCTTCAGGAATTTCCTGGAACTCATTATTTGAGTTGTCAAAACTTGGTTCGTTATAGCTATGATTATTAGTGTAATTAACACGGCGTGAACTTGCAGTGCGCATAGTAACGTCAGTGTTCGACTTTGAACCCGGCGGAGATGCTTGCGCTGCAAAAGGTGACGTTCGCGGTGCATATGCCGTGGACTGTTGGCTTTGTTGCGCCATCGGAAACTGTGACCTACTTGTCCTATTGTTATGATCATTATTATTTGTCCGATTGAAATTATTTTGATTATAATGTTGCCTATAATTCCTAAACTGCTGCGAATTGTTCATCGTAATTGAACTACTCGTGGCGTTATTCGGTGCAACTGCACTGGATAGGCTCTGCGAATTATACTTCGCACTATTGAAATCGGAAAAAATATTTTTATTAGATCTATTATAATTGCGGTGATCGTTTGTTTTAGAATTATAGACTGATTGAAAGTTCTGTTCTTCTAAAACAATTTTCAACGCGTCTTCCAATGTCGAAACGTCGCGTAAACGAACTAACCTAACTAGGAATGGCGGTAAATTGAATAGAAAAACATTCATCGCCCTATTACTGTAGATTATCTGCTTAGCCTTCCGTAAAGAGTCATCAGCAATAGTCTCTGATATTTTGGAAAATAAAATGCTTCTCATATGCTGTATCCTATGACACAAATCTAAGTAACTTTCACCTTTGTTAATTTTACAGGATTCTAACTCCATTGCTAGACAATCTTCAGTACGTGGGTCGCCAAAGTGTTGATTTAACAGCATTTTTAGCTCATCCCACGTATTTATAGAGTCCCTTTCGCCTACCAAACTAGCTGCTTCGCCTGTTAATCTACTTGTTACTACATGAAATAAATAATTGTTTTGTACAACGCTCCCTTGGAATGTTGTTAAAATGTATTCACATTTTTTAATAAATAAGGGTAACGCTCTAACATCGCCATTAAATACTGGAATTATGTTTACCATCTCTTGCGGAACACGGTTTATACCTTCCATTATGCAGTGAAATAACGAAGCCTCACAAAAAGTAAGCACAAAAATTAATAAATTATCCCTAACTATTTACTACAACTAACAATCTATAAAATATTATTACGGCGTTGTCCAATCCCTAATAATACACACAACATAGATTAATACAAGGTTGGGATGCAAATGGAAGAGCTGAGAGGAAGGTGAAAAGATTTACTCACAATTCCGCAGCTATCTTCATGATCCCTGAATTACTGCTTGGCTCCTGGTCCTCTCCTGGCTTGATGTGGCTTCTTAATGTATTTGTTTGTTCGGTGATCTCTGCTGAACCGTTGAAACGGACGTCGGCTGCTTCCCGTAGATGTGGATACGTGACAGACTGACTACAGAGATCCTACCGGCTGCGCCAATTAAGTAAGCGACAACGGAAGAGTTTAAAAATAAACTTTATTTGATCCCAGTTACAGCAAGACAGTAATTCCTTAATTCTACAAAATGTTGATCTTATATACTAATCTTATTGCTAACCAATCATCTCTGCTAATGACGCATGTCCTAGATATTATATGCTGACATATAGCTGTTATTCTAATATAATATAATTATTGGCTGATGAAGCTAATATTGGGGGATTGGGGTTCCTTAACTCGCGCCCCCCGCCACGGGAAGTGCGGCTACGTATATTGTGCCATTGTAACGATACATACATTGCGTGTAAGGTAATAAAACAAATCAGGTTTATTGGATTCCCGTAACGTTCCTGAAATAATTTCATGAACCAGTCGTCTTAGTATGATATACTGAATTCATCCCATGAGTTTGCGGAGGGCTCTCCCTTACACCCTGTATAGCTATATCTGAAGGTGAAGGTGTAAACTTGTTAATGGATGGAGAGTGAGTGGAAGACCAAAGAAATGAGAGATGGATTGTGTGAGGAATGATATGAAAGAGAAGGGAGTGAATGATAGCGTGACGGTAGACAGGGTAGAGTGGAAGAAGAAAACGTGTTGCACCGACCTCAAGTAACATGGGACATGGGCAGAAAGAAGACGATTTGAAGTTACTAATAGACTTTTGCTTTTATAATATATAATTTATACAGGCTCTTAAATACAGAAAACTCACCTATCAGCCTGATAACAGATCACAAATCAATCTCCCTAGCCTTTTCCCAACTATGTCGTGGTCGCCTTCCAGTCTCAAATCAAATCGTTTATTGCAATCCATAATGTACAAGATATAGGTGGTAAATAAAAAATAATAGAAACAATCATGGACCCTGTCGGGAACAACAAATTTTTAAATAGGTAGAGAGAGGAGCTCTTTACAATTTTTTCTTGTTATTAAGTTAAGAATTATTTATATCCTATTACCTATGTATTTATATTTCCATTCATTCACTTATTCTATTAATATTATATATACAAGTCTATCCATTTATTTATTTAATTAGGTATATTTAATAATAATATATAAAATAAGTCTAACCAGATGCAGCTGAATACTAGTATTTTACATTGAGTAGTACTACAGCCTATCTGACCCCCACAAACCAGTAACTGGGTAATACAATACCCCTTGGTAAGACTGGTGGTCACACTATCGGGCTTCTGACCCGTAACGACTATCAAAGATCCACGAATGATAGCCGGGACCAACGGCTTAACGTGCTTTCTGAGGCACGGAGGAGTCTCGATATGTAAAGATGTCTGTGGTCCGAAGCGTAGCTTAACCTGATGGATCCTGTCAGGGTTGCGGGAAAGTCCGAAAGGTATACCGGGACCTTGGCAATAGGCAACTGAAGGAACACGGGTGGGTTTTAATTAGTAAAAGTCTTTCACACAGAGCCGGAGAAATCATTTGATGATTTCCCACCATCAAAAAAAAACCTGATCGGTCGACCCGTGCAGCTGTTATCACTTAGCCCCGAAATCCTCAACAGAAAAGACAAGATCAGCTAATAAGCTAATAATCCCCGCATCATAAGCTAACAATTATCCTGTCATTCATTAACCCCCGCAAAAAAAAAAAAGATTGCAATCCCGATAATCAATCGGATGTTTCACCCGGCCCTGTCGAACCCATATCACTCGTATTGGCTTATTTTCAGAAGGGTTACTATGCGATATGTTGTTTTAATACCACGTAGGAACGAGTATAGCGGATTTGCAGGAAGCTTAGTCAATGGCAAATTTACCTAGCTCTTGGAGTCGGAAAAACTCCGAATGAGAATGTAAACCTCGATCTGGTATAATACGAGAATTGTGTGCGCCACTCCACTTGATTAAGGGAAGAATAAACTGGTTTTTTCTCTTGAGATTCACGCAAGTTTGTATGTAAGTAATGCTTGAAGCATGACAATTTTATTTATTTTGTGGGTTTTTTATCGTTTCTTTCTAAACAAAGGATGTTGGCGAATTAGGCGCACCAAATGAATCAGTCATCTCACTGTTTTAGTATATAATTTAACACCCAATAAACCTGAATGCATAGGTAAATACGATGGGAATGAAAAGCTTATTTTCGAAATAATACAGAAGTTTCCACTCCCAGAGCAAAATTGAATTTAAAACGTCGTAATCTATTTAAAAATGCTTAGCAATTTCCGAAAACGGGGACGCAAAAATGAATAAAAAACAAAAGCTATGTGCCATTGCAAATATTACAAACGAGGGATCCGGTGAATCCCTCCAATATTATTATGGAAAGAAAATCTGCCTTATTGCCGTGTTCCGTAATTTTAAAACCCCTTGTTTTAGTCCAAAACAGCGGAATAATAAGGAATGAAATATATTGTTACTCTTCCTAATAATTTTTCCGGCATCCTGTACAAAATTATATTTGAATGTTTTTACCAAGCGAAATTATATGCCTACATATTTCAGCTGAAATGATAAAAGAGATTTTGTAATTCGCTTACTTGTACAACGCGACAGTATACAATTAAATAGGCGTAAATAATTTTGTATTTTTTGTGCCTTATTACTGGTATATTTTCCGTTGAAACAAATAACCCAAGGTTCTAATTACCACGTACTTATGTATATTATTTACGAAACATATTGTATTTTTTCCGCGTACCGAACAAACAATTCACCTTATTTATCTTTTCGTATTCCGGGGATCAATTGAATTTTCCTTTTCTATAAATTTGCCTCTCAGTTTACATGAAAAAATAAAACAAATGAAATGGACTTTAGAAATCGAAAGCAACATGACCAAAACAACTTCCATCCCAAAATAAATAAAATAACGATCGACATCGGTCGATGGTATGATCAACATCGATCGATCGTCTTGAGCTATTTTCAACAAGATTGATCCGAATCCGATCGATAAATATAGCCATCGATGCTACGTAGTTTGTGTGGGTTCGTTAACGCCCTAACATAGACTACTACGCAATTATTCCGTAACTGGAAACATGAAGACATGGACTTGGACGTCCCACATTTGTAGATATTTCGTAGAACCGCAAATTGACGGGATACTGCCCCGGGATATTTAATACCTCCTACATGTTGTTGTTATGAACAGACACTGAAGTTATTGATTCGCCTCAGTAACTGACTAATATTAGTTAGTGTAGGTACTTCAAGTTTGTATATAGTTTCGAGTAGGTACAGTTGCCTACCTATTTGCATGTTTCTGACGGCTTACCTACTATAATAGGATAGCTTACCTATCTACTTCACAGTTATGTTATGTTTATGGGAAGTATCTTTGATTTTAATACATAACGGTGTTTCAAATTGATCAAAATCTATTTTTCGTTTACAATCATTCATGCCTCTAAGTCAAACCGTGCCAATAAAAATTGAAAATCTTTTGCAAACAAACTGATAATTTAACCGCCTCTGTGGTCTAGTGGTTAGACCACCTGTCTCAGACCAGGGCTTCGATTCCCAGTGGGGGCAACATTTTCTGCTCGGTTGGGTTGATGGTAGGGCTTGTTCAAAGTCCGCCTGGCTAGCTAGCATACCATCATCTAAGTATGTCTCCTTACCCAAATTGTTAACAGCCATTGTTTTGTTTCGGCAGTTAGAGGTGCAATTCCTCTGTGGTTGAAGATTCCTGGATTCCGGGGGTGAAGCTCGGCCTGATCATCACTCAGGTCTTTTTTTATCACAACGGGGAAGCTCTTGGTCTGCATCTCACCTGATGGTAAGTGATGATCAGCCATTTAACATTAGGTAATAATTACCTACTGTTAAATGGCCATCATACAAATTAATTGTAAAATGACTTAATACCTAATCTATGTTGTGTTAATGATCTTGTTTTTATCTAATTTATGTTCAGTATTTTTGATTAATAGTATTTTGTATTTTGCATTGCCCTAACAAGAATCACATACGAAAACCGGCATTTAGTTATTTCTTTTAAAATGTGTGATGTGCATAAAAGCAAATAAATAAACAAACAAAAAAATCTGAAATGTTTGTAGCAGCAGTTGTTACAAACTTACAAAAACAAAAAAAACAACATTCCTTGTAAAACAAAAATTTAAAATGCATAGCTTTCTTACTATGCAAGTAGATGCAGAGATAAAGTCCCATGAAGCATACTTTTGTTTCCACCGGGTAACTCGGTCACACTACAACAGAAGTAGCGTTTTATCTCTAGTCTAGAAACTCTGAATACGGACTGAAGTTTTTAAAAACACTCTTTGTCTTATAGCCAGTCAGCGGTGAAGATGGAAGGCGGCATAGTCAGCACGTTCCGGAATGTTTTACGAGGGAGAGATGAATCAAATAGGGGTGTGCAAAAAATTGTCTAAGCCCGTCTCCGACGTTACAGAAATAGGTTAGGTTTTGATATTTTTAGACATGATATAAGGCCTAGTTTGTTAGGAACGTTTTTCATGTATTTTGTCAAGGCTTTGGTTTATTGCGACGCGGCGCCGCGACGTTATTATAAATCATCTGAACAGCAGAAAAGGTTTGTTTTTTTTTTTTTGGTGATGTTACGCCAACAGTGTCGATTTAAGTTGCTCATGTAATAAGAGAAATAGTTGCAATTAACTAAATTAGGTAGGTAATTAAGAAAGGAGAGCTACATTAAAAACAACACAACGCTATCCAAACATAAAATGGGCCACAAAAAATATTTTTAGGACAAAAGTATTTTTATACCGTAGCTTATAAAGTCATTTTAAAGAAAATGATCTAAGAAATACGTAACTCATGCATAACGTTTCCTATTAATGAGGCACTCCGTAATAATGCCAGGCCATAACACCGTTTACTGTAGGCTCTTAAGCTTATTGGAAAACTTTGATCCTCTCCAAATGACTTTTTACAAAATATTCCAAGGAAAGGGACAAGGAAATTATGAGAAAGAAGAGTAACATTAAATTGCCCGGTATTGAAATATGAATAAAATATTTCACTGTTTGTAAAATATATTTTTTCACTCTTTGTGTATTTCGATTAACATTGTTTCAATTTGTTCGACGACGCTCAATTAGGCACTGTCCTTTGTGCTTTTTTATTACCGCTTCATTGGCATTTTTTATTCGTAATATTGTAACGAGTGCGCTTGTGATTTTTGATGGCTTGATCGAAGACGTTTCAATAAAGAATTGGTTTTGGGATCAGATATATATCTGAAACTATTTATGATAGTGACGATGAGTTGATAACACAAACTTTTATCCGGATATAAGCAAAACATCGTAGTTGTGCCAAATAGGGAACCGCACGGACATAAAACATCGTAAATCCCCATCCAGTGATGACCTCATATTTGAGTTCCAAAGTGTAAGTTTCCTCAGCAATTGACTACAGCTTCCTCAGTGCTTTTCTCGAAACAAAAACTTCCTAACAAGAGACATGTTATTCTTCCAACTAAATAATGAAAGACAATGTAAACAGACAACCATTCTCGTAAACAAAGCCCCATTCAATGTCTGAAACGTCAAACAGTAAAGATATATCACTAAAGTTGCCTATTTATCTAGCTTTCTAATAAAGAAAGCCAGCATAATAGTGTAGTGACTCCATTCGCCTTGAGTGTGCATTTTATCATGCTTACAGTCCGTCGGAGGCAAATTTGCAGAGCCATTGAATGCACTACCCGCATCTCTAGTTACAACACTTGACTAACAATGGGGATGGCAAATGATATTGGACGGAGTTCGGCCACTACGCTGACCAACTCATATTAATTTTCTTGTCAGTATATTGGCCGCCTGAATAACATTGTTATGGAAGTTTTTAGTGCTTTCCGAGGTCCTGTGGGCCTAAAACGGTCACATTAGCAATTCCTCTAAAAGCAGTTCATTTCCTGAATCCCAGCTGTCATTAGCAATTTCTCTAATTTGACATAAAAGCCATTCATAATTTGTGAACCATTTTACGATTCTCCATAGAAAACTGTCAAACAGATGAATTGAATGATGAATTTATTTGGTAATATGAATCGCACGCAGATCATATGATGAATTGTCAGTTTGTTTATTTTCATATTATGATTCTGCTAAAGTGACCGTTTTAAGCCCCCTGTTCTTAGGTTTCGTTGCCTTTAATGGATCGCGGACATAATGCCTGGATTTGTGCTGACATATTTTTGACGTTGACTGATAAATTATCGTTGTGGTCGAAGTATTGGATGGAACATTAATTTGGCTTTTTGTCGTTTGTTTATTATCTTATTTCAAGTTTATTAAATACAATTTGGATTTCCGAAAGTGCAGTATTGCTGCTTATATTTAATTGAGTTCACGATACATTAGAAGTATTGTGATTATGACTCGAGGAATATTCTCAAGGCCTTCGTTCGATAAACTATCGATGCCATCAACTTACTTTACCTTTACCAAAATAACCTGCCGGTTATTAGTAAACCCTAAATAACTGAGCATAGGATGAAAATAATAACAAATTCTGTTGAAAATTGGCCATTTTGCAAAAGGGCTCTTAAAATATAGAGGTCAAATTTTAATTAAAATACTTTCTTTGTGTTGTTTCCAATTAAAATCTACAATCTGTACAAAACTATTAGCGCTCGAGTGGATACCTACCATTTAATTATTTCGCAATTTTAATCAACGTTGTTCACAATTGGAAAATTGGAATAACAACTTTTGGAGAAGCTAATTGACGATGTTTTTAATTTCGATAGAAAATACGGCAAATATTCATTGAGTTGGAATTCAAAAGCTGTGTTTTGAAAGTAAAATTCACTTGTACATTGAAATCTATAACAAGCCTAATTTTAGATTTAATTAATTAACGCATTCAGCGCGCTCGAGATGCATACAAATAATTAGTTGGAGCATGTCCAATTGTTCACATTTGCATTAATACATATTCGCTGCTCCGACCTGCGGATAGACTGTAGGATTCTAGCTAAACATAACACATAACATCACGCCTGTAATCCCCGAAGGGTTAGGCAGAGGTGTACCTAGTACTTACAACCACATTTCGCTAGTTATGTTTCTGTCCCATGTAATTGGGGGCGAGCCTATTGCCATTAACTGGGCACCAATCTAGACTCCGGCGGGCTGCCACTGAGAAATTTCAGATGCCCAATTTGCCTGACTTGGGAATCGTCCCCAGGACCTCATATTCAGCAGTAGCGCTTGCGACCACTAGATCAATGATGATGATGTAATGTGAATGATTTTGCATACTATTGTATAGAATCCATTTTTTTTCTAACTAAACAGACAGCTGTGCTACTGGGGAGTTTGTTGCGCCACTTCTTCTTCCCAGCTAAAGCACTAGGAAGTGGTTAAGGGTGGGCGTTTTGGGGGACTGTCTTATGTAATTTTGACGTTCGAAAAGTGCTGATTCTCAGCCTAGTTTCAACAAATGACTTTTGATTTGATTTTATTTGAATGAGGCAGTCGAGATTTTAGCTAAAGTAGATCTTTAATCGGGTTACTTAAACATGTTTTTGTTGATATTTGCTCTTCAGTGTCTTAATTATAACGTGTCTATAACCTCAACATCCTCTACATTTCTTGTACCATTAAACACACATGACGAAATACAAACGTGTTCATTCGTATTTACGTTGCGGTAACAACCAAATCTCTTCGGTGAACCTATAATAATTCCTTTGTTGTATTGACTGAACAATTGAGTTGAGTGTATTACCGGCGGGAACCCATTCAAATTTCCAATAGATCAGATGGCGCCGCAACAAATTGCTATCTGGTCGTACCCAAATCGTATTTTCATTTCTGCGGCTCGAGACCCCTTTGTTCCATGGAAATCAATTTGGAATCAAGCCTATGGGAGTTTATAGGATTTTTGAACGGAAAAGTATTTTGGAAGTTGAAGATTATGTGAGTTCGTTTGTCGTTTACTTGTGCAGCTTTTGTGTGTCAGTGAAATGATTCGAATTTATTGAAAGGCTGTTCAGTGACATGCATTTAAGGTTTTTTTTCTAAGAAATTTTCTGTTCGTTTTTAATTTTTTTTTCTCATTTTAGTACTGAGAATAAAAACGAAGGTCGTATCTAAATTCTCTCTTCAACAAAACTCTTGAAATCAGAGCTAAAGGTTTTCCTGGAAACTATACTTTAGAACATTAATTCACTTCTTGACTTGACATGGCCTCGATTTAAACGGACTTTATTTTCTTTTCCTTCGTATTCACAGCGTAATTAACTTGAAATGTGCAGTATTATTTCTAAGTAGGTAAAACGGTTAATTGTTTAAACAAATTGAAATTGTCCGAAATAGGGAATATGCATGTATTTTTTTTTAAATATTTTTATTCGATAGTTACATCGCCAAATAATAGTTAAAAAATCTTCAAAGGCAAAAAAGCAATTTAAAGTACTTAAAAAAAATGTTAAAAATATCTAACCGACCCGGGCTATTTGGCGCGCTTGGTGTTGTAACATGACAGTCTAACAACGACACTTGTTGATCGACTTGACATTGACATTTTGATCATAGTCATAGACTGTTACGTCACATCCGCTCTGATCACAGTATTTTGGCACTTAAAAAAAATTACATATGTAAAATTTTAGCTTTTTTATTGTGATAAAACATAAATGAACTGAGATTCAATAATAATTATTATCTTAACACACTGTAAACGTCCACTACCGAATCCAGCCCTACACAGACTACTGAAAAATAATTCATTTCACAAACATTGAAATGAAAATTAATTACAAAATTCCACACTACTCCCCATTGAATGTTAACCACTATCAAAGTGAAGTAATCCTTAACAGCTACCAATATAAGCCTCATAAACTCAATACTGCACAGAAATGTACTGTTGATTTGCCATCAAAAGCAATACAAAACAGCTAATTAACTGGAACTCAAAGCATCCGGTATGAATGGAGGTAATTTCAATAGAGAGATATATCTCGATGTCACACATGCTTAGCTCCAGGTCAAATGTACAGGTGTATGTTCGTGCATTAATTTTGATCGCGTATTATACTAAGTGCTGATTGGTTTTAGTAATTATCCTCGCTATTGTCGTACCTAGTTACTGATAGATAATTAATATAGGATTTGGTTTGTTTATTGTTTGTCTAGTTTTCACGTCTAAGCACTTCTGCGGATGGTTATGAATTTATTTTCTCAATGGTCCAGATATTTTTTGTCACCAATTTGGAGTAGAATACACTCTCAGTTGTTATAGGTAGGTACTTCCAGGCTCAAAAGACTACATTAAGATAGGCAGTCGCTCCATGTAAAATACTGGTATTCCGCTGCATCCGGTTAGACTGGAAGCCATCCCCAGCATAGTTGGGAAAAGGCTGGGCAGATGATGATGATGACTTACAGGCCCAAAAGATACCATAAAAATAGATTATTGCTTGTACAGTGAAAGAAATTCATGCTCTTAACATTAAATTATTTTCAGGACTATTGTTTCAGTTTTAGTATAACACGGCTATAAAATGATGAATGGACTGAAAGGAATTGACAGCGCTATTTTGCACGAATCAATACTGTCTGCTATTAAATAAGGAAATTAACATTTCAAGCTCTCCAGTGTACAAGTTAATAAACAATAATTAAACAGGTAAACAGAAATTAATGTGTTGTTCAATAAGTAAATGCACTGAATCGGAAATTTATTATTAATTTACTGTTATTGACTTGCGAGTCTGCTTAAAACATTAATCCCTCGATGACCTTTATTTATATACAGCGTGGCAATTTAGACACCTGCATAATGCGGCCGCCACACTATGCTCCTTGCGCTGCTCATCGCTATGCTCCTCGCGCTGCCGCGATTTGCCGCGATGTTTCCCTCTCTGCCCACACACTGCTCTACTCGCGCAATTAATCGCGACGCTCCTCACTCGTCATTTGCCTTTGTTGGACAATAGACGATGAAACTGTGGCAGCGTGCGCGCTATGCATTTAGGTATAGTATAGCTAATTATATCAATGTCCTAAAAATAAATATACATCGTCGTCGTCGTCCTCGCCAACGGAGATGGTGGATCACATCTTGCGTGAGCGCTCGATGCGGACTGCGACCGCGCGATTATGTGGCCAGCCACTCGCGCTCGTATTGCCGGTCCTTTGACTCGCGCGCAAAAAACCGTAAAAATAGGGAGCGGGGGGCACGACGAGGGGCATGACGAGTAATATTGCCACACTACGTCTCTGCATCCTTTCTTCGCTACTTCCCATGCCAGTCGTCGAGTGTGTGGCAGGCCCATAAGCCAAGAGACTGATTCTACCCTAAAAAAAACTGCTGATCCATACATAAAGTAATACACATTTTAGCATTTCACGTTATGAATTTATGGTAAAAATTTGGTTCACGATGTCCCTTCCATCGTGTATTATGTGTACCTATACTAAATAATCATAGCGATATTTAAAATGTTGCGTTTTTCTGTGTTTGCGGACAGCTTTTCCGGTGTTTCACTAGCTAGATTCTGAAGAGGAATGAAAAAAAAAAAAATTGGCACATGTCAAGCATAGGTACACCATAAAAACAAAAGAAAAAAATAATTAATTCTTAAAAAAAAAAAAAAAAATAAGAATCTTCCATGATATCTAAGTATAGAGATGATAATAATAATTATTATTTCAAGCAAAAGATTCCCCATTTCCTAACGTCGTAAGACACCTCATTAAACATAACCAAACCTAAGTAAACATTAGAACTGTCGAAGACTTGGATAAGCTCGACTTATTAGTACATCGGAATCGAATGTCAAAGTTAGCACATCCCGAACTTAGTCTTAGGCATCGGTGCAAGTAAGCACTACGTACTCGTATAAGCTAATATGGTAGGTATACTGAAGTGCCTGTATTAGCTTTGTTAGGTAATACTGAGCAGCGGCTTTTGGTAGTCTATGTACATCTTAGATAACCGTAAAATGTAGCATATTCTAGGAGGCAGGTATTAATTATGTTGGTACCTACTGTAATGGAAAATGTAGTGGACTCTACATTTGCTGAAGGTACCATTCCGTAGCCGACCGCAGACGGCAACTGCAGGCGACATATCGCCGTAACACGACTGGTTTCTAAGAATTTCTATGAAGACTATTCACTATTCTAAGTGTTTCATAGAAATTCATAGAAACGTCTGTCGCGGCAAACGACGCGTCGCCTGCAATTACCACCTGCGGTTGGCTACGGAATGGTACTTTTTGAATTACCAAGCTGCTAACAGAACTAATTTATTTGCAAAAGTGAAAAACTAACCTATCTCTATAAAAAACAATAATAAACCCGTTAGAAAGGTCACAACAACACTTACTTTAAAATACTTAAATGAATTAAAAAGTATAAGTTTGATTCCAAGGAAATCTAGAGGGTTTTCTGATACGTAGAATTTTTATACGTACCTTATTTTGGATATTAAGCAGACATATTTTTCCCAAACAGTAAAAATCCGTACAACAACTAAGTACAATTCAGTTAAGTAGCTGTTGAAAAAACTCGAAATAAAGAAATGTGAAACGTTTTTTCTCAATGACCCCTTTTACTTAAATAAATGAAAAGACGCATTTGTTCCTATTAGCGTTGTCCACGTCATAACAAACCGTCCCCGGTTTGACCCGGTACGATCCGGTCCGTGACTCGATTACAAAAGAATCGCTCGGACGTAAACGACAAAAGTTTTACCGTCGCTCGGTTCAGAGGAAATTTCTAGAAAGACTAGAAACTACTGAATTCACTCAGCCTGTTTGTCCGAGCATAAATGCTGGCTTTCATGTTTAGCAATGTTCTCGTTAGATAAAATAAACGATGGCCTTTATATCTTGTATAAATTGTTTCTGAGAACTAGCCTTTTGCTGATGGTCACTTTGTAAACAATCCTAGAGAAGTCACTTGATTGTTTGTTCTTGTTTAGCAGTAATTTGTTACAAACAAAGATTTTGTGTTTCATTTATTTGTCGATCGGCTATAAGCTAAGGCACTCTAATTACTGACAAACAGATCTCCTACAGCATAAACCACTGGATTATTTACACACTTATTATTTAATTTCCTGAAAGTAGGAAAGGTTCTTTAAAAAAGGCTGGGTATGTCAAACAGAAGGTTGGAGGTTGTATTTGTAAAACTACAAATTATTACGCTCACATCCAAGCACGCGTAACGGGTTTTGTCGACGGAAGAATAGAAAAAATGTCAGATTGTGATTGTTTATCTGCAATTTTGTCTATTCTTCCGTCGACAAAACCGTTTCTATGGTGGCCATGCTACGCCTGCAGTACCTTCTTACTGTAAGCTTAACACTGAAACTCCCTTTGACGTCTACATAATATCTACTTAAACATACTCAATATTCGCTCCCTTGACCGCAGCCATCTCAATTACTTAGTAAGCCGTAATCACCTGAGTATTGGCTTTTGTACTAATCCTTGTGTTTAGGGATTAAGCAATACATGCATGCATGTGTTTAGGGACCATCCATCTTCTAGTGAATTACTGAGACACCTTTCAGGTGTGACATGCCCCAGTGGACAGCGCTATTTTCAGTGCATTGAACAGTCAAGTTCGCATATAGAAAAGGCGTAGAATGTGTACATCGGCTGGATGTAGAAGACTATATAGGTTTTTGTATTTATAAAAAATACAATAGACGTAGCTATTCTTCAAGAGAGATAAAAAACCCTGTAAGAAATCGACACGTATTTCACCTATCAACCAGGCATCCTAAGGATGACGATTGGTATGCGGTTGACTGTACCGAATGGCTACCAGGGACAATCATTTCGAGAAACTATTCCAACAATACCTACTTAGCTGTATTTTTTATTGACTTCCACAATAATATGCAATAGCATCTGTGTATACAGTCTGTATTTTTTTTTTAATTCGTGCTCTTGATGGAATTTCCCATCGGCAAAAATGAAGAACTTCCGCCCAAACTTTCATCCCCTATTTAACCCCTTTAGGGGATGAATTTTCAAAAATCCTTCATTATGTAGTGCTCATCACCTTCGTTATAATGGAACGCTTGTGTAAAACTTCATGCTAGACCCAGCTGTTAAGACTGTGCGTTGTCTGTCAGTGAATTTAAGAATTTTATTAAGACAAATAAAACGTCGATATATTTTATAGACTTTGCGAACGAGTCTACATTCAAAGAAACTCGAACATGCATCTAACCCTCTTTTGCTCCGCATGTTGTATAACACGCTCTTTAATGTTCGTTTTACGGTGCCGGGACACTAAGACCCTTGCCGTTTTCACTTTTACGGGCTAAAGCAAAGTTATATCAGACATGCATCGTGTACGTTCAAAGGCTCTTTTAACAGTTTAAAGAGGTATAAAAGCTGTTTGAGTCGTTTGGTTCACGCCTAAGAACGTTCACTGTTAGGGTTGTCACAACAGTGTCAAACAAGTGACAAACAAGTTCCACTTGAGCGTTGTTGAAAATCGAGTAATCGAATCGAAACAAAAATTATCGATAAAATATAGTAAATCGATATTTTTTGTTTTAGTGAAGTCTATTCGATACAGTAGTGTAAAAGAAACGTAAAATACAGTAAGAAAAAATGCACAACACTAGTTGAGTCTCAGACAAAGCTTAGTTGTTCATACCTTGAAACTCGAAACAAACTTTATCAACAAAAAGTATAGGTACAACAATCTGATTACACCTTTATTTAAAAAAATGGCTAGAATCATACCATACATAAAAGAAATTGCCCAATTATTATGACATGCAATGAGCGTCATTTTTATCATGTTGTGGATACAAGTAGGTAGGTACCTACTTCAGGATTTACTTTATTTTACGTCTAATATTCATTTGGATTTTGTGGGTTGTACATGTACAATGTGGCTGAGTGTATAAAGAACAGTAAATATTTCGCGGCCAGCCATTGTGACACGATTCAATCAATATAGTGCGTATTGGTTTCCGTACATACATATATAGGTAATTTAAATGAAATGCTAAAAATATGAGAACGGCTGGCAATTGGTTTTTTGTTTTAAAAAGTTTGTAATGTTCCGAATTAGGTTTTTATGAAAAGAAAAATTGCCGGGAAAATTGAAAAATTTACGAAAAACTAAATTTATATTTTCTTTGGGATTTTTTTTGTTGGGTTTACAATAAATATAAATATAAGTACTTGCATCATCTTTTTTCTTTAAAGTCTTTTCTTCGTTAACGTCATAATACATAGTTTGCCGAATGATAACTATATATTTGTTTCAAAAAATATTTGTGTTTCGACTTTAAAGAAAACTTTCGACACGCCGGCTCACAAGAGAGCAACAAAGAATACCTATGTACTCAATTAATTATGTAGTCCCTTTGTTTCATTATATTTTCAGGCCAAAATTCACGTACGTATGTTTGTTCATGCTCTCTCATTTCAAATCACACAGCTTGTTGATTTATAAACAAATAGCAGAGTTTTATGAAGAACATTACTGAAAGTCTTTCCGCCGGATATAGATACCCACTTTAGAAACATACGGAGGAAAGTTTCCACACCTGACGACTCGAACACGTTACGTGGAGAGAAGTCGTTATCTTACGAAACAGATAGTTTGTTTTGCATAACGTGTAAGTTTTCTACTTATGTATATGTCTATTACCGAACCGACGACAGTCGTACAACGCTGAACATTATATCTTTTATAGTCTCAAGTGTCGATAGGAAGATGTCAGGCATGCTACACACTTGAACGCAGGCCACACTTGGTATGAAGCTAAGTTCGTTCAGCTTCGCTCATGTAGCTAACGCGTGTTTTTATACTTCGGTTTACATCGGGAACAAAGAAGTATTAAAAGACGCGGCAGCTACAAGAACGAAGCTAAACGAACTTCACTTCGTTCCCATTGTTGCCTGCGCTTTGTTCGTGTCGGCATTAATCGGCACAGCCGGGCGGCAAACCGAATATATATAGGTATATGTAGTACCTAACTGCTTCGGGTTGGCTTTTTTGATCAACAAATACAACCGAATCGAATGTGCCGACCCGAACCAGTGTGTTGCACGTAGACTGGACAGTAATCCCTGGCTTCGAACGGTTTCATAATAATCGATGACTATTATGTCAATATTGTTTATAATTTAGTGAAATAGAGTTTCTCTGACATCAGAGGCAAAATAAACCGACATATTTAATCAAATTTTCGCAAAAGTTTAGATTGAGAATGATTTCTTCTTCAACCATTATCAACATCGGTACGAACTCGAATGCCTATAGATATTGGTTTGAATGAATTCCTAATTGAATTTTGATTCTATGCAAACACAGTTCTGAGAGAAAACCGCAAAATTCGTGTATGTTCATACGTTTAGTCAATTTCCATAGTACATCTGAATATTTGAATATGATAATAATACGGCTCAAACTCCCACAAATATCATCTTTAAACGAATTTCCAATAGAATTTTCCAATAAAATTCTGTACTGGAAAACGAGCGCTGATACAGGAGCCCATATAAAATGGTTAGCATATGCTTGTAACGACAAAAAAGTTGCTGCAATAAATTTCTGTTAGGACGTACAGTTACTACGATATTTTGTTAAAGTTGGACTAGTTATTGAAATTTCGACCGTCTGGTGTAATGTGTAAATATTTCGAACGAACTGAAAATTGGTCCCGGAGCAATCGCTTGCTACAGAAATATTAACCTAAACGATAAATACCTACTGGGGACTATACGAACTCCAAATGTCTGAATTTCTCGACTATAATATTTTCCAAAAGTAGTTTACGTGTTTCCAATTTAAATGTTAAAGTAGGTAACTGCTGCGGTGAGAACTACATTACATACACACATATTACATACATTACATATTACATACACATACACGCATCTGCCTAGCCTTTACCCAAATATGTTGGGGTTGGCGTCCAGGCTCGCCGGATGCAGCTACATAAAGTGACAGACTATCTGACCTCCACAGCCCAGTTATTGGGTGGGACCTTCGTGCTTCGGACTACCCATAACGGCTGTCAAAGATCTACAAATGACAGCCGGGACCAACGGCTTAACGTGCTTTCTGAGGCAAGGAGGGCTATCGATATGTAACTACAATTATACACTACATAATACATTACATGTTTGGTGCCTTACAATTATACACTACATAATACATTACACTGTTGGTGCCGTACATTTTATAGGTAGGTATTGGTATCGGACTATCGTACACTGTGGATTTTTCGTCGCCTGTGCCTGGCGTCAGAGTCAGAGGAAAATAAACGCCCGCATGGTGACAAGCTTTTACCCGCGGATACGTTGGATGTGCTGAAATACTGCACTACTTTTTTTTTGTACAGATATTTTTTCGTTTTAGGTTTTGATATAACTTACTGCTTGGTTCCTTAGTAATGGCCTCAAAAACCAGTGGTTAAAATTATGATTTACTTCAACTACATAAATTATTATTAATACGTAGGCGATTTCTAAAATGAAAACATCGTGAGGAAACCGGCGTGTTCTAGAACCAAAAATTCAAAGACATGTGACATCTAGCAACCGCACTGGGCTAGCTTGGTGGATTACGGCCCACTCCCTCACAGCGGACGCGCACGAAACCAGTAGCGAGTAGCGATGGCCGAGCACTCAAAGAGAGACGGCCTGTGTCCCAGCAGTGGGAACATTATAGGCTGATTATGCTAAATGGAAAACGTGGGCGATTTTCCTCCTAAAAATAAAATGATAAATCTCAGTTCGGAAGAAAATGTAATGAAGAAAACTGATAACGGGAATATATTCGTTACATAGTTTGAAGTTCGTGTTATAGCACTTTGATCCTTGGGGTGTGAAGTAAGGGTGCCTGAAGGGCGCATGTCATCCCTTTGAAAAGGGTGACACGGGTATGAAAACTCGTTGACTCGATCTTCAATTGCACTCGTCTTGAATGTAAGTGACCCTCAAGACTATTTGTTAGTGTAAATCAGGAGTTCAGGAATCTAGTGGAGGCAAAGTTGTAAGACAGTTTATTACAGTTTCATTGTCACAGTGGAATAGCATAGTATAGTGACATATAAGAGATGTAATAGCAACTAATTTAGATACCTGACCACGTGTACCAAAAATCACTAAATGTATTTAGCGATACACATATTTAAAACATCATTCTGTCACTGTCATATCCAAACGTTTGACAGAAACAGTAAGATGTTTTTAATTCGATTAGCGCTGAACGTGTTTAGAGTTTTGTGGCATGGTGAGGCGACTTAGAATTACAGAATAAAACTTAAAATGGAAAGTCACGAAAATCATTACTATTTATTTTTTACAATATTAAAAGCCATAGGTACGTACTCTGATGTCCTATCTGTAGGACATTTTTCAATCAGACTTATGGATTTAGGTTGAAAAAACTAGACTCCGTAATATGACTCAACTTCAATACGATTCGATTTGCGTTACATGGCCAGACAGACGGATTTTATTCAGTTGATTAAAACTTTGTTACATGTGCGTGTTGCGTCGAGTGCGGCTGAAGCCTACGTGCTTGGGTGTCATAAAACGTGGAAGACGGCAAAGGAATCATTTTGCGTCGTTTCAATGATGCAAAACGTGATAGTAAATTAAACCGTTCACAATAATAAATTACGTGACGTCACTCTGTGTAGCATAGTTTTATCATAATCATAATAATATCATCATAGTTTTAGTACGCCAAACTAGATTTAGTTTTACGGTACTATAAGGTAAAAAATATAATCTTTTTGACAGTTACTTAGCACATTATACGAACCTTATATTATGATTTAAAATTCGTCTCTTGGGATGCATTAAATAACTTGCCGAGGGGCGACACTTAGGTGAATGCTACGTCCGGTGCTCTCGGTCAGTAAGCCACGTAACACCTTCCGGACTGGCTACATGTTTACCACTGGGCCACTTACCATGAAATGTATTATTTTTCATTATTTCTAGTTTGCCTTGATATATGAGAGAAAAAGAAGCTTGTCTCCTATAAAATTCCAATTCCAGCTTTACCTGTAGGAAAAACAGTCGAACACTTTCTATTTTTCTTTTATACGGAACTGGGCAACGAGGTTCCGCCTTCCTGAATAAGCTAAAGTTAGTTCAGAACTGTCTATAGCTACTGGGCAAAGTTTGGTAACTACTGGTGGACTACTTGCTCAGATAGTTTCATTAGGATTACTAACAATACAGCTACCTTACAGTTTGGCTTGCATGGACTCGAATTTTGCAGTCAGCATTATTCGGGTACTTCGGATACCTACTTGTGTTAGAGTCTGATCAACGAAAGCTGTCCACGAATTATGAATATTTTATTCCACTTCTAAATACAATATAACATGTCTAATTATTATATGAATATGAAATACTGATGTAAGTATCGCATAATACCTATGTCTTGAATAATAAATATGACAGCTCTTTTTTTTTAATTGCCGCCTTTTTTCTTGGACAGCTTTCGTTGGTCAAACTCTATGGTCTGTATTTAATTTAACCTGTGTTTAATTTAACCTTCATTTAGCCTGTATTAAACCTCCACTGTGGAACATGGCGACACAGTTTATTCATAATTTTTATGTTAGATGGTTCAGGCACAACAAACAATGGTATAAGGGCCTATTCACATGGCGTTTTTTTGGCGCAAACAACGCACGTTACATGACGCGCGTGTAGGTATGTAAAAACGCCGTTTGTTATTGAGTTAGTAAGTTGTAAAGTATGTTAGTAGTAATAATTGTTGTTGTTGTGTTGTTATAATTAAAAAAACTAAGTTGATTATAAATCAAAACTTTAACGTTTCATAAAATGCCAGTTGACCCGATTCCATGACTTGCCATTATTATTACCCACTTAGAAAAAATAACCAATTGACTCAGTTATTAAATAATAAAATTAAACTGAATTTTACGGTCAGATTAATTAATATTTAAAATGAACATAGCATTACAACAATGGATTTACAAGTACTTACTTATGTTTAAAAATAATAATTCTATTCATGTCCGCTTTATTTCGCGTATTGCTGTCAATGACAATACAAATTAATTACACTAATAGCTAACGCGCTTTGTTGGTAATGCACATTTTAATACGCATTACTTCGTGTAATAAAACAATTACCTAAATGAAACTATACCAGAATTACAATAGCAGAATCTTTTTATTCAGATAATTTTCTCTTTAACTAAAAGGCTATTTGGTAACTTGTAGAGAATACTTTACGGCAATAAGTCCGTTTAAAATATAAAGGTAAAATGTATATCCTTAGGTAGATGGCACGTCGCCGTCGTCCAATGATAGTTTCAATTTCAGCTATAAATGCGAAACGGAATTTTAACAGACAAATCCAATAAAATATAAAAGGAAAAAACGGAAAACGAAGGGGGAGGACACACGGCATGAACTTATTTTTAACCGAATTCTTATATTACTCACCTGCATGCGGTGTAAATGTACCTTACGGCTGCTACCGACTTTCAAAACTCCTGTTACCGTCTTAATC
The DNA here is from genome assembly GCA_948473465.1 of Lithophane ornitopus. Lineage (NCBI taxonomy): Eukaryota > Metazoa > Arthropoda > Insecta > Lepidoptera > Noctuidae > Lithophane > Lithophane ornitopus. Next base: position 8,445,336 of record OX419622.1, on the reverse strand, counting down.
CAATTATGTCTTCAGCATAACTTGGAACTAGCTACAATTAAACCGCTTCTGGCTCTATCCTATAAATTGCAATTGAAATCAAATATCGAATTCCTGGTATCGGTTATCGAGAATTTAGCTTTACGAAAATTCAAATCCCCATGTTTAGTCATCAGTTATGTGAGCCCTAATTAAACCAGCGCGTTTATTGGCTAATGTCATTGTCCTACGTCGGTGGGGTGGCACCATAGCTCGGCCGGATATTCGGGCCTTCCAAAATCCGTCACTCGCATCACCGAACCTCATTTTGTATCATCGGTAACGTTACATTATACTGTATACCTATGTATATAATATCCATTGTATATATACCCTGTAATCCTATTTAAGGGGAAATGACGGGATTTTTAAAGCCCCTCTTCATTTTGTTAGGCCGCCATTTTGAATGTTCCGGATTTTGCAGTCAATATACAGGTTTATTACAAATTCCATCGCGTATTTTCTTTATTTGTTTAGAATTATAATGGACTGTACGACTATATTTATGATTTTTTTTCAGGCGATTTTTGGCTGCTGATGGCTCACATTATTGAGTGAATGTCGTCCATAACAAGAAATAGGTCGGTCCCCTCTCCATACAAACGCTCTCGCCTGTTTTCTCTCTGGTTTATGACCTTAGAACAATGATTTTTTACAGTTAAATAACAACTAGTTCTATGCCCCTATGTTTTCCGTTTTGATGATACATCTGTAGAAGCACTAAAACCCTCAGAAAATGCTCAAAATTGCCTGTTTAGACCGCTGTCATCAGAGGCGTATTGTACAAAAGACAATGACAAAAATCAGCTCGAATTGTATGTAGTGTCCGACAGAGTTTCTATAATAATGATAAATCATTTTAAAAAATAGGAAGAATTATACAATATAAATAAAATCTGTAGATGCACACCGTTAAAAAGTAATTTTAAATAGTTATTCAATTTAACAACACATTTCATAGCTACATTTCAATTAGAAATGTTACCAATACCAAAATATAATAATATCGATACGAAATTGCACTTGCAAATCGATTACAATAATATCAATATGAAGATACGTAAGTGAATTTATTACTTACATAAATCGTAACTCGTAATTATGTTAATAAATTGCGTTTAGTTATATTTTTAAATAAGTATATTATATTTTATAGTAATGTAATAATAAAAAATAATAAATTAATTCGATTATCGATATCGTTTAGCATAGTTTATTCCTAATAATGTAATTATTAGTAATTATTAGAATAGAGTTTTACATGTAAAACTCTATCTGGCATTTGTCAATGTCAAAAAGTTTGATTTCTCCCGCGTGATAACACGAGCAACGAATTAGTTTCGTTTTTTTTTTTTTGAGTATTGTGTTGTTTATTACTGTGTTTCTGGACCCCGATTTTTCTACCATTTACGACTACCTTGGCTGTTGAAACTGAGGATAATGTGTTAAAAGTCATTATTTTAATTAATCATATAATACTTTATTTCATGATAACTTTCAAATCAGAAGTATCAAGTGGAAGTTGACCACTAAAACTGTATTAACTTTTTTTGGTGTGCTTCACATAGAAAACTAACTATACTATCAAATTCTATATTTATTTTCCTTTTTTATGAAATATAGTTCATCTTTGTAGGTTCTGGCGAGTCTTGTGGGAGACCCTGGCATTCTCCTTTGACAACTATTAATGTAAAAAGAAAAACATTGGGGCACATTAAATATCCTTCTTATTCAATTTATAAAATATCTTTCAAATTGGTCCAATATTGGAGGAGGAAATAGACGAGAGAGAAAAGACCGACCCTATTTCCTCTTAATATGAAGACCACAAGTTGACTGCATTTCTGTTAAATTGTAACTAAGGAGTTAGTATTAGAACTGACACCAGCCAATGATGCATGTACGTTCGAATCTTTCAAAGTAATCTTAAAAGACTAGAACCTAGCCGTTGAAATACCTAGACTATTGTAAGAATAATTGAACATGGTTCCAAAACCCTTCTGTTCCTTTTTCTCGTGTATCAGCAGCAACTTATGTATAAAGAACCTTATTCCGTGGTTAAATTATTAGCCAGTCTGTGAAGTGATAGCGAGGCTCACTGCCCAGGGCAAACCGGGAACCCTTAAACCGTGCCTATTAATCAATAGGTATTGTAAGCCAGGGGTAACCAACTAATCCACTTAGGTACCTTCTGACAACACGGCGCGCTTGTGTGGTCACAAAAACAATTCACAAAAAGTAAAACTACCCTCATACATACTACCTACGTATTGCGACGAAGTAGCAATTACGTGAACAGGAAAAGTGGAATACACATCTTATTTGTCCCAATATTGTTGTTTTTCTTGTGTAAATACTATTGCTTGGGATTTATATTATGTATTATATGTATGTGTTTTTCGTGATATTTCATAATTATTCTTACTGTTGTCATCATAGAACCAGTAGACCTGCCACGAACGCAAACGTAACGTAAATTAAAATGATTTTTAAATTAAAAATATCTACTTGCTTTGCACATAATATTTACTTATTAGTTTTTGACTTTATTCATAAATGTATGGGTGATACTAAACTTATTGTACTTTTTGCTATGTAAACCAAAAGGCTATGATAGTTTATTATTAGATTTGCGATACACGTTTTCGTCGCGCGTTAGTGCCTCAGAAAATAATCCAGTTACGCTTATCAGATTAAAATCGTATGATAAATTCTCTGGACTTCGCAAAGTACAAACTTTCAATTTATATAGTAACTGTTTCAAACTTTTACGATAAACCGCAACCCGCATACACCAACTGAGATAACATAAAAGGTACATCATTAACAAAATCCAACTAAACCACACAACTAAAACTAACCTTCAAATAATTCAAAAGATAAACCTAAAGAGGCTTTTGAAAGGCTTCAAATGTTTGTTTTAACGTATCGTAACAGTGTAATCTCATTTGTGATAGCAAAACCACGTTACAAAGTAATTTTAATCCGTTGAGTACCGTAATGTATGACTAGGAGCCCGTTTATGATGCTTGATATATCTTCATTATGTCTCGTTGTTCGGTTGGTGATAAAACTGGACGTGATTGTTGTTACAATGTTGGAGCCTTGCTTGTATTCGAGATTGTGGGAAGCAGTTAAAACTGGAGGGTTAGGCATAAAACGACTAATCTGTTGTAAATTGTAAGCTTTTATTATTTTAAAATATTGTTTACTGTTGTCCTAGAGATTTTGTTTAAACTGTTGTACGAAGATGATCTAAGATTAGTCGTAGCAGGGCAAGCTTGTGTATAGAAATTGTATTATTTTCTAAGAAGGTACTTACAGTTGATTTTATTTTATTTTGTTACATAATTTATTATGTACCTACAGTGAAAGAGGTTTGTGTTTTCGGGTGACCACTGAAAATCAGCGCTGTGCTGTGAGTCCCCCATAGCACAGCATCATGCTGAGTCGATCTATATGTATATAGAAACCTTCTTTTTTGTATAATTTTTCTGATTACTCTTATTCTTTGTACACATTTCTGTGTTTACTACTGTTTCTGTGACAAATAAACCTATTTTTCTTTCTTTCTTTCTACATATTCATCACCATTCTCCTGCCCATGCCAATTTATTTGGGGTTGATGCAATTTCTTTTTTCTGTACTTCACCCCCTTTCCAGCCCTATCAGATACAGATAGACAAAAGAAAATATTTTGTGAGTAGAACAAACTTTAATTAATTACATCCAACTAGAATAGCTTTCACAATCATTATTTTCAAATTAACAAATCCTGTAGCACGTATCTTTTCATCATTTGATAAGTTAGCTAGACAATAAAAAAGAATTGCATTACAATAAAAGGTTACTAAAAAGAGATTTTCATAAAAAATCTCATCAAATGCAATAATTTATGGCCACATAAAACTTGAACGAACGTTCTTACAAAGATAGAACGAAATTTCAGTATAAAATTTAATTAAAGTAAAAATCCGTGTAGGTATTTCATTTGCATACAAAGCCTATCATGATGAAAAATGCTGTCAAGAGCCATTAAAAGATTAAAAATCCTGATGCGTGAAATGAACGCACATTAAAACCATTCCTATGTTCCAAGGCTATTATTCTCCCTTGCTTATAAACAGAGTATATCAAACTGGTTTTTTTTTCCTTTAGGTATTTAAGAGGAGAAGAACGTGGAGTGTTGTGGCGGCCTCTTTCCGCCAGCAACCAGTCCTTAGGCATTCTACACACTCGTCCGGGTGCGCACAGCCGGGTGGCACAGCCGGGTGGCAATCTAATCTAACTAATATTATAAACGCGAAAGTTTGTAAGTATGGATGGATGGATGGATGGATGGATGGATGTTTGTTACTCTTTCACGTAAAAACTACTGAATGGATTTGGATGAAATTTGGCAAATAGATAGTTTATAACCTGGATTAACACATAGAATACTTTTTATCTCGATATTCCCACGGGATCGCGACTTATGCGGGTGAAACCGCGGGGCGCAGCTTTTATAAATTATATTAAGTAGTGGTTGATTCGGGTCGGCTTTCAATCAATCAATCAATAACAACTTCCCATCGGCAACCATAATCCAACCGGCAAAGTAAGTGACGGTCTTCAAACCAGCATAAACTAAAAATACAACCTTCTTATCTATAATCTAATTCCAAGAAAATTCCATGACAAATCAAACTAACGACGTTATTTACTTTAATTCCCAGTCTTATAACAGCGGGTCCTCTTATTACAGCGAGGGAGGCTCTGTAATGACCACGAGTAAATGACAGTGCTGATTCTATTACAGACGGTGATCCCATTACTTCGCTTAATGAGCATGTAACTTAGTTAGAACATAATAGTTTTAGTTGATTCGATTTACGCCCTTGTTGCAGCATAATTTTTTTGTAAGTAAGACAAGATAGTTCTGGTATATTTTCAGTTTATTTTTTTATTAGGAGCTGGTTTAACTTCTAAAGGTCCAGGGCTAATGTCGTGATTAGTACATTAGACCACGTCGATCCATAGAAAATGAGGTCAGATGACGTCAACCGATAGTCGACTAGAAGATCCAATCGATCTACTTTTAAGTCGATTCATAAAGTTGATAGACGTTTGTCGACTTTTTACTGCTAAAAGCTCAAGTGCCAATCACTAATAAAGGTACCACAGCTTTAAGTAAAGTCTACAAAGCAAACTTTACCACAATTCCACAAGAACTTTCTCACAAAACAATAGAAAACTTCGTTCTAACTTCACAATGATTAAAACAAATGTTAGTGTAAGAAGTAATTTAACCAAATCCGGCAACATTCAAGCAAGTTAGGCACCGCATTAAGTCAATGGCTCCAAATCATTAGTTCTGGAATTGCGGCGCTATCGTCTCAACGTTTTCCATTATCTTGCACGTCGTGAGCAGTAGGTACTCTTACTACTGTAGTGTTAATTAGTAAAGTTGTTTCGTACATTCCTGTAGGTTGTGAACGAGGGTAGGATCGCCTGTAGAGGTTTATTTCTATAGTGCTTTGAATGAGGCCAAAATTAAAAATAAATTATTTTGGTTTATTAAGAAAAAAACTAGGCAGTCATGATCATTTGGACTGCCGACAGAAGCGAAAACTTAAAACTGGTATTAGCGCCATCTATATTCTATAGTAACGCACTAGCGCACACCAAATAACAAGGCGAATGGAATTAACTTAATGAGATTTATTTCATAGTTCGTTTTTATACCAAAAATCTGAAAAAAAGATCGGTTCGGAAGGGAAAAAGTCTTGGGTGCGGACAAATATCTCTCAAGCAAAATTAATACCCTGACCCCAACCAGCAATTTGTTCCGTGGGTGGATCGAACCTGCGATCTGTAATGCAGGAGAGCCACTCACTCAGCCGCATTTATTGTATAGTGAAACGTGTTAAGGGAAAATTGTCCCTGTTATTAGACAGACTAAGTTAATAGTTTAACACATTTTCATCATCAACCTATAAAAATAAAAACCTATTGTAATTTAGGTGACATATAAATATATTAAAGATCATGAATATTTTTTTGTGTAAGTACTGTAAGTTTTTTGCAATAAGCAACCTTAACATTTATAGACTGTTTTAAGAAAACCAGTCGTAGTTTCATTCGAACATTATAGCAGTTCATAATTATTTAGAACTACCTGATGCCCGTGGCTTCGCCCGCGTCGATATCGGTTATTATAATATTTAAACCTTCCTCGAGAACCACTCATCCATTGGTGACAACAGCATGAAAATCGGTGCAGTAGTTTTTGAGTTTATCGCGAACAGACAGACGGACGCGGCAGAGGACTTTGTTTTATAATATGATGATGAAGTGATAGGAGAAAACAGTGAGTCGGCTCCCGGCTGGCTAGCGGGTTAGATTAATATAAAATGTATCCTTGATTTCTTAAACTATTATAATTCAGTTATACTATCAAAAAGTGTTTTTATTCAATTCTAGAATCTACCTAACTATTTTCCGAGTTAACAATTCTCAAGTTAGATCCAAACTCAGTGTTGTCAATAAATAATGAGGACAAACTTTCCCTCCTAAAACTGAACACCCTCATCAATGTACTAAGACAACTCTAATTTAATTTATGTTCCACTGTCTAACATTTTAACACAGTAACAAAACAATCATGTGAACAGTCACAAGCACCAATATGTATACACTTAGCAACTTTATGAAGTGATTTTCTCCTACTGTACCTATTGATTGTAATTTTATGTTATAACGAACATAGTATTTTCGAACTCATAATAATATTAATATGAAATAGGTATCATCAATAAAAGAGCAGTGGTGGCCCAGTGGTAAAAATAGTGGCCACGACTTACGAGTTGTAGGTCGTAGGTTCGAACCCTGACGAACGCTTTACTTTGTGTAAATTATTTAATCGCCACTGCTCTCAAAACGGTGAAGGAAAACATCGTGAGGAAACCGGCATATCCTAGAACCAAAAATTCGAAGACATGTGACATCTACCAACCCGCACTGGGCCCGCGTGGTGGATTACGGCCCGCTCCCTCTCACAGAGAGGAGGCCTGTGTCCCAGCAGTGGGAACATTATAGGCTGATTATGCTTATGCTAGGTATCATCTCAAAGTTTCAATGGTTATTCCACGAAAAAATTATTGTTGAATTTTGAGTCTACATAAACATATTTTTGCTCGTGACTGTTCATGAATAAGTATATAAATAAATCAATCAATATTAATTAATCTACGGATTAATCGCGGTAATGCTGCCAGCCTTTTGGGCACTCGTCCTGTTCACAGCGATGTGGAAGATTTTTTTGATGCCATATGATTATTTCCCCTATTATTTTAGGTATGTTAGCGTATAAGTGGAAAGTTGTAACTGGCTTTATTCTACATAATTATTATTTCTGACTACTCGAATGTATTAGCTGTATGTTTTCTTAAAATCAATAAAATAAAATATAATTATTATGTAAATACTATGATTAAATAAATATACCTCTACGAATTAAAATGCAAAGTATTTTGTACAACACGTTGTCGTATTTCCCGTGTAACACAGCTAATCCATGTTCAAATTGCAATAAGCAATTTTAAAGGCCGTTATTTCCATTAAACTAATATTTATATTCAAAGAATATGCACGTATACACTGCAGCACGTATCTGACTTAAAATCAAAATATCGAGTTTGCCGTATTCGTCGTATTTCGTCGCTAAAACTTGGAGTGTGGTTAGGTAGAACTTTGTTCTGTTTAACTACATACTTGCGGTACGGAATAGCAATAGAAAGGCCATTAGCTTTTCAACGCGGTTTCGCCTGTTAATAAACAGAGTGGCGATTAGTTTATCACATTAGGTTAGTAGGTTGGGTTATTGTAGGTTGAGAGCAGTGGTGGCCCAGTGGTAACGGCCGCGACTTACGACTTGTAGATCATAGGTTCGAACCCTGACAGGCGCTTTTCTTTGTGTAAATTATTTTATCACCACTGCTCTCAAAACGGTGAAAGAAAACATAGTGAGGAAATTGGCATGTCCTAGAACCAAAAATTCGAAGATATGTGACATCTACCAACCCGTACTGGGCCTACGTGCTGGATTACCGCACCCTCTCACAGAGAGGAGGCCTGTGTCCCAGCAGTGGGAACATTATAGGCTGATTATGCTATGATACAAAATAATCTCAAATAAAGTGTAGGTAACGTTGATAAATATTAAAAACGAAAAAACAGGTCTACGGCCAGAATGTTAATTGTTATTAATTATTTTAATTATGTACATACGGCTACACATCAAGCAATTAAGGAAATCCTATACAATGCGAGATCAGCATAAACTGGAAATGTGTAGCCGTGTGTACCTACGTTTAAAATACGTAATGTAGAATACGTGGTTCCAATTAATGTGATAACCTAATCACCACATTTTATACATAAATTCACGCCTTTTCCCATGGGGGGCACGCAGATCCTAAGGAACGCTAATTCCTACAATCCGTACATATTCATTATGTTTCGTTTACGATCATACCCCTGGTCGAACACGCACGCCACCGGCGTCCAGTTGCGAGTAGAATCGACCTTACAGAAATCATCACCAATAAACAAGTTAGGGGAAAATATGTCACATCCATTTAAAACGGCTATCGCTCAGCATAATGCTGTGTTACTGTGCGGGACAGAGCCACAGCGCTAGTTTTCAGTGACAGCCGACATTGACGTGATGACAACAGGTGCAGCATTCCGCAGCTTCATTGTTTACATTCATGCAGACCTGTGAGCTCGATGCTATATAATTGAAAGAAAGAGTTGAGGATTTTAATCAACTAGCTGCACCCCGCGGTTTCACCCGCGTAAGTCTTGATCCCGTGGGAATATCGGGATAAGAAGTATCCTGTCTTATTTCACGTCATGTTCTACGCTTATGCCAAATTTCATCCAAATCCGTTCAGCCATTTTAGCGTGAAAGCGTAACAAACAAACAAATAAATATAAATAAATATAATATAAATATAAAAGTCTAGTCTATATAAATATCTAATATAAATATAAATTGTACAGATTAGAGAATTAACTAGGAACTTTTGAGTAGTGTCATGTACATGAAAGCACTACTGGAATATATTTTTCACCTCACTAGCTCGGAAAGATTCTGTTTGTCATTCGAAATATGCGTGCAAAAGTGCATTTTATGCGCTAGAGTGGAAAGAGTTTTTAAGATTCGGACCTTTCTATTCAACAATTTTCTATACCGCCAGGTCCACTAATAATGCATCAATACGTTGTTCATGTCAGTGCGCCAACCTCATTTTTAGAATAATCGCACTGGCCAGCACGAAAAAAAATCGCTCAACGCGCCTAAAGAAGTTTTAACTTCAAAAAACTTATATAATTTTCTTCTGTATATTCAATTCACTTTCCACCATTTGGGTTTGTTTAGCAGTGTAGAGTTAGTGCAAGCGGTACATAATGCCGAATTGAGCTTCTTCAGGAAAAAATTGCGCGAAAAGTACATAAAAGCTTATAATATTTTTGTTCAATGCATGGAGACACCTAGCATTTTCCTCGCTGTAGTCAGGTGAAAAGTTGTGTGTTTCGCTCGGCAGCAAAGTTTTTCTGAGTCTTGTACCTTTGAAACCCTCGCAGCGCTCAGGATTCTATATTTGAACCATTTGCTTCGGTCATGGTTCAATCCTAGAATCCTTCGCTTGCTCAGGTTTCAATACAGGTACTCGCGCGAAAAAACAACTTTGCAGCCTTGCATAACAAATAACTATTAGTTTTTCAGTTGTATTTTAAATTAGGTCACAACGATGCAAATCACGATTTGTTTCAAACATTGTTTTCCATTTGTTCCTCGTCAGCGTTTTTTATCCGCCATGTAAAAGTTAATCCGCGGAATATTCTATTAAACTAGCTGCGTTGGAATGTGAAATTAAAAACTTTTAACGGATTTTACGGTCGTAGTAATTATAAAATGTTTTAATTCAAAGCCTCGTCCACTGTAATGGATTATTTCCTGATCAAAATTAATTGTGGTACATCCACCAATCAATCATCTCAAAGATACACCGTAAAATGCACATTTTGATGCATTTGGTTAATTGCGTAATGTTATGAATAAGAAATTTTAAGTTCAAGACGAAAGTCTCGCTTTGTCGATTTTTGGTTACGACGGCGTAGCAACGGCGAAGCTTGCGTAGCGGCTTCTACGCCGTAGCGTCGTAGCTATGACTATTCAAACATAACTTTTACGATAAGTAGAAACATTTACACTAAAATGTATTATATCCACTCAACCGTCCAATTTACTAGTTGCTAACTCGGGAACTAATTCCACTTTCAGAACTCGCGCAGCATGATAAATCCAGTGTTATTCTTTCATCGGATTAACGCTGCGGGACTAACTTTGTATGAAAACCAAGTTTTGGCACGAATATGCGAACGTTATCTCTGTAGTTGTATTGTTAATCGCAACTCCTGAACTATCCGTGCGGTAACTGCAAACAAATGAACTTAATGTTGGCAGTTGGATTCAATTGAAACAAAACAAGCAAGAAATTGTGCAGCTTCAGTCGGTGTACATCATAGATATCCGTGGTGTACATAGTTGGGGCTAGTTTTTCTGGCTTCGATCATTCTATTACGTGGTTAGAACCGGTACAGAGAGAAATTAGGCAGCCATTTTGAATACGTTTGCTCCATTTTTGGCAGCCGCAATTTTTGAAAATTTCACACTCTGCAATTTGTCTAGTAATAACATTATTTGCTAGACTTCTTTTTTACGGAGGACAATGTCTTGCAGTTTGACGGTTATTCCCCGCTTTGCCGTATGCACCATTGACCTGCACCATCAATGGTGCAGAGGAGACTAATAATTAGTTTCGTTTGCTCTATGAATGATGCCAATCTTACAACAAATAATTCTGAAGTAGTGTACTTTTGACATCCTAAAAATACAGAACTTATCAAAAAAGTAACAATATGTATTATTAATTAGTCAAAAAGCTAGCTAGATATACTACTGAAATAGTTATCTAGTCCACTAATCCATACTAATAATTATAAATGCGAAAGTAACTCTGTCTGTCTGTTAACTTTCCACATCTTAACGGCTGCTGAACGGATTTCGATGAAATTTGGAACACGGTAGACCATGACCTGACTTGGACATAGAATACTTTTTATCCCGGTAGATTGTACATTCCCGTGGCATAATGTCCGCCCTCTCAGCGGGCGAAGCCGCGGGCAAAACCTAGTTGTTTATAATTAGTCCAAAATTAATAGTCTACATCCAGCCAAAGCATTCACAGCATCTCAAACTCCCGTATATTCTTGTCAAAAGATACCTGTGAGACTATTATTCTCTAAAACAGAAACTATATTATGTATACAATCCTATTTAGAAGGCATATTGCAGACTGAATATTGTCACAATTGGGTAGTGACGGGAGTACTAGCACAATATAGATAGGTACAGAAGGCCGGCTCCATAAACGAAGGAAAACAGGCGCACGCACACATAGACAAGTACGCACGTACACGAGCTGCACGCGTCATCATCAGAGGCAACTACAGCTCTGCCGACACGCGTTGACAACTTGCCGCCTTGTATTTATGCACCATCTTGGAGTATATAATTACTGTAACAACCAGGGTGTATGGGACTGCCCTCCGCAAATTAACAGAGGGCATTCAGCTCCCTATTTTGAACCATATGCCACCGGAAAATGTCTCAGTTAAATTTTCTTTTCTTTATAGTTTTCCTTTATTTCTTTATTTCAATGTAAAGTTATAGTCTCTGTACGCAGCACGCCATTTATGTAAATAAAAAAGCTTAATTAAAAAAATCTGCAATGGATGTTAAAACACTATAGCGACGACGAACGACGCGTGAAGCTCAAAACGTGGAGCGAGCGCGTACCCCCACCACGGGGAGTGCGGCTACGTGCGTTTTGCCACGGTAACAAAACATATCAGGTTTATTGGATTCCCATAACGTTCCTGAAATCATTTCGTGTACCGGTCGTCTTAGTATGATATGCTGAATTCATCCCATCATCATCAGTCTGTGGAGGGCTGTCCTTTACACCCTGTATACTCTAAGGAGAACCGTACTCAAATACATGAACGACACTGCCTGTTGACGCATGCCGCTCGTGTGTATGAGCACTTAAACAAATACCAGTTGCTAGTGCGCTTGCACTCGCTGTATGGGAGGCGTCTACAGGGTGATAGGGTAAACACCGTTATCCTTGCAACCAGTGGTTTGGTGTCATTTATGGAACGTAAAATCAATGGAAAATTATGATTTTTTTTTTCTTTTTTTTAAATTACATTGTCCATTCGAGTATTTCACCCTTTAACCTATGCGCTAGGGCAACGAACTTGCGTTTCAACACGGGTGGTGGTCGCGGGACGTGACCTGACCGAACACGCGCGCGACCCCTCCCTCAGTCAGTCAGCTGTTCCGCTTGCGAGCACGGTGTCGGATAACTTTTTAAAATCTTTTAATGAAAATAAGTTTATTTTTGTTGTTACTCGGTCATTTATTTTTATATTTAAGTCAACTACCCATGGTTTGAGTGACAACGGTGTTCACCCTTACGTACTGTATATGTGCGTGCGTTTACGCTCGTTGTATGTAGCCGGCCTTCTACATCTATCTGTATTTTGTTGTACTGGATAGTTGGTTCCGTATACGGCTTGTTTCCAATACTGTCGGGTGCTTTGAAGCGAATGGAGTCTGTGTAGTGTGAACCTATTTGTTGGTAAGGTACGGCTCGATTGTGTACGTGCAGCTTTAACACTTGAACCGATAGATAGTTAATTGATTCAGGCGTGACTTTGCGGAAATCCATTATAAAATACAATAGACGTAGATATATTTAGTAACCAATTCCGCTTGACTATTCTTCAAGAGTCCTAAAAAACCCTGTAAGAAATCGACACGTGTTTCACCTCTGAACGAGGCATCCTCAGGATGACGATTGACCAATTGCAAACCAGAACGCGACGTGTTACTACACCGAGCGCTGGACGCAAAGTGAATCAAATCGCCCGTCACCCCCACTTATATAGGATTGCTGCTCGGCGCTAATTGACTAGAATCGTTATCAGTGCGATAAGCGCGATAAGGGGCGAACAATCGCAACAAAGGCGACCTTGGCATACTGGTATTTAATTCGTTTAACAGTGTAACGTTCGCTGTATTATTTTTAATAATTTCTAAACTCTCTAATACTGACATTTTAACACTTTCAAAATTTTACATACTTGTGATAAAGGATTTACAGTAGATTTTACAGTTTTGTACAGTTTTTATAGGTAAACTAGCTGCGCCCCGCGGTTTCACTTGCATAAGTCTCGATCCCGTGGGAATATCAGGATAAAAAGTATCCTATGTCCTATTCTAGGTCATGGTCTACCCATGTGCCAAATTTCATCCAAATCTGTTCAGCCGTTTTAGCGTGAAATTGTAACGAATATACAAACTTAATTTCGCATTTATAATATTACTAGCTGATGCCAGCGGCTTTGCCCGCTTGACAAATTATATAATAAAAACCTTCGTCGAGAACCACTCGATCCATTGGTGAAAACAGCATGAATATTGGTGCAGTAGTTTTTGAGTTTATCGCGAACAGACAGACGCGGCGGAGGACTTTGTTTTATAATATGGTTATAACAACCTAAAACGATCTGTATAACCTGAAATGTTCATCTATCAGCATACTTGTTATAATACCTTGCACACCTCACTTTCTTGAGTTAAGAACCCCACCATTTGCTCTATGTACATTGTGGGAGCAGTTACGAACACATCTCGCGCTCAAACACCCGGACAAATATCTGGAGGCCATACAAATATTTGTTCCGAGCGGTGAACATGCAACCTTGTACACGGAAAGCCAAGAATTTAGATAGTGGCTCAATTTTCATATATAAAAAAACATCTACGTTTCATGGCTAGATAGAGAGAGGAGTCATTTATTTGGTGCACACAAAAGACATAACACAACATACAAAATTTAGATAATAACAAATTACACGAACAGTGAGCGAATACCTACCAACATGGTTCGCAACATAATTATACAAAAACCCGGCCAAGTGCGAGTCGGACTCGCGCACGAAGGGTTCCGTACCATATGTATAAAAACGCCCCCCATACAACAAACGTGATTTTTTTGCCTTTAAATATTTATTTTATTCCGTTTTTTTGTATTTGTTGTTATAGCGGCAACAGAAACACATCATCTATGAAAATTTCAACTGTCTAACTATCACGGTTCTTGAGATACAGCCTGGTGACAGACGGACGAGTCTTAGTAAAAGGGTCCCGTTTTACCCTTTACGTACGGAACCCTAAAAGACATCTTTAAAACACTAACGTCTTCGAAGTCACTGGTCTCGTTTGATATCTTTTATATAGGAAAAACTCTAATTTTACAATAAAAAAATCACCAATTTCTATGTAAGTAAATCAATTAATAAAAAACTTAATTATTGTGTGACTGCCTCGTTGGTCTAGTGGTCGCAAGTGCTACTGCTGAGCATGCGGTCCCGGGTTCGATTCTCGGGTCGGGCAAAGTGTTATTGGGATTTCCATCTGGAATTTCTCAGTAACAGCCCGGAGTCTGGATTTGTGCCCGATTAAGGCAATAGGTTCGCCCCCTATTATTAAAAAATAACTGGCGAAATGTGGGCGTACTATAGGTACACCTCTGCCTAAACCTTCGGGGAATACAGCGTGATGTTATGTGTTATGTTCAATATTGTATCTGTTATGGACCAAGTGATTATTAGGGCATTATAAAAAATGTTCGGGCTGTTTGAAAAATGCCCAATATGAGAGGGCAGTATGATAACAACTATTTAAATAATCAAATCGAGCGTGCATTTTTTACTATGCTAGTCACCACAGCACAGTTAAACCAAGTTTTATTACTATTATTTTGATTTCAAACGCGTAGAATCATATTTAAAATCAAATCAAATATTTCCATTCATAGACACTCTGCTGACCTATGATGACTTTACCATAATTAAATACCTGTGTATTATCAGATTGCCCAAAGACCACACGGCAATATTTATAATGACGAGGCAATGTGATGAATAAGGAAGTTCAAATTATAATTAATTATTTTGCCCTAAGTAGCTTGTCATTATTCATAATGCGCGGGCATTATGAAAAATGCCCCTATTTATTACTTGGTCCATAACATATCCATAGCTTGCATTATAAATAACCTATTTAAATTCCACAAACAAATTCAATAAAGCGGTAATTGTTTGCTAAAGATAATGGCAATACTGAACAAAGAAAGAAGCGATAAAGAGAAACAAAATTACGAAATAGACGACCTATTACCTACTTACATTATTACAGTAATTAGCTATCCCGAACATTCAGTAAATTAATAGGCATTCGTAGGGATTTCTGAATTAGATCGCTTCAAGGATTGGATTAGTAACGGAATAATTAAATAACGAAACTTAGCCCGGAACCACAATAAAAGATACGCAGAAGGCCAGACTTGCAAATCAAAGCATGTTGGCAACACCAACAGCCTAAAGCCACACACATTTGCACACTTATTTGAACACTTGTTTGAACACATGTGAGCCACGGGTGTTTGGGTATTTGATCAAAGTTTGATCTCACATTTATTACCGTACCTCACAAGTGTTCAAATAAATGTTCACAAAATGTGACTGTGTCTGGCGCCGGTCTAACAAAAATTTGGTTTTTCCATAGTCCATCTCATTAGGTAAGCAGGCTATAATACAAGCTTTATATTAACTTGCTCGAGGAGCTCGTAGCTAAGGAATAACAACCGCTCGGGTCGATCCATCAGGTTAAGCTACGCTTGCCGGGGTTGGTCCGTGGATGGGTGACCATCTTTACATACCGAGACTCCTACGTGCCTCGGAAAGCTCACTAAGCCGTTGGTCCTGGCTGTCATTCATAGATCTTGACAGTCATTACGGCCCGAAAGTCTGACAACCAGTCTTACCAAGGGCTATTGTATGTTGTGGAGGTCAGATAGGCAGTCGCTCCATGTAAAATACTGGTATTCAGCTGCATCCGGTAAGACTGGAAGCCGACCCTAACATAGTTGGGAAAAAGCGCGGCAGATTGAGATTGATTGATATTAACTTGCTTCGTTCGTAATGTGTTTCCGGTTACTCTCTTCGTCATCCATTTCTCAAGCCTTTCCTGGCATGCGATTAAGCTGAAACTTGGGATACTTATTTTCAGAGGGGTATTAAAATCGTACTGTACCGTTAAATTGTTCATTAGCCTTCACTGAATTTGTGGACGTTTTGGCACTTTTTGACGAAAATGTCTCGGAAAAAATTTCAGAACGTAAAAAACATAGGTATCCCGGGGACCTTTATTTAAGTTGGAATTTAAAATTCTAAATACGCTTATAGTGGCACGTAGTTTCGGCGTGGCTCGGTTGGCACAATATTTTCGAGTGAGTCTTCTGTCGATAATTATATCGTAACCTCAGGCAGAAAGCAACGTAGTGAACTTGTTTATTATTCTAGTTATCTATGTATTCGTTTTTAAGGGTGTACGTCCCCGGAATAGGTTAATGGCTTGTGTTCATTTCATAAACAGATTCGGCTATACCCCCTCCGGTTATAAGATAAAGCTCTAGTACGTGATTGGATATTAAATATTTAAACCTGACCGCGGTAGGTACACACCGGTAGGAAAACAGCACTTTTATCGCTACAAAATATATTTTTAATAGATATTGTTTTTACATTTTGTTCAAGCCAGATTTGATTTTCTAAAGTTCGTTTCCAGTATTCAAATCCAATTTCGAAATCAACTTCGTTAATGCCTTGTCTAAACATCTAACAATCACAGTAAAGTCAGTCTCGTTTATCCAAAATAATTCCTCACGACATAACAAAAGAAATTGGCAAGAACAATCTAGAACAATCCAACCAGACCCGCAACATTATCTACAACACTTTAATAAAGAAAACAAAAAACAAGAATCAAAGAAAGCGCCCACTCGACGCTAATTACTCGCCTATTTGTTAGGCTCTCCAACAAAGGAAAGAACATGCTACCGCCAAAGATAACACAATAAAAACAAAGGTAAATTGGCCCGGAATAAATAGGGTGCGCAAGGTCACCGTCAGGTCAGTACCTGCCATCCGTCTCAGTCAGGTAGGTGAGGCCATTAATAAGGCCTACAGACATCTAGTCGCGATACCCGTTCGGGATTTACCTTCTGAATAATGGTTTGCGATGATGTGTAAGGAGGTTTATGTGAGGTATCGTGTTGGCCTTTTTCGTGCGTGTATTTTGTTCTTTTTTTAAAGATGACATCTTTCTTAGCGGTTTTTTGCTTCGTCGAAGTTTGAGATATGTTATGCATTGCTGTTCAACTCTTTGATACGCACACATCGTTTTAACGGGAATGTATTTCGAGATAAGACTGTAATTAGAGTTTTCAGAGCTTTTTTCATTTAATGTCAACGGTATTTAGCGTTATTTCTTAGTACCTAGTGTGTGTTTTCGTTAACAATTTCTTAAGCTAACACATAAATAAACTCTTTAGACCAACTCATTAAAATTCCAACCACATTACACAACTACAACAAACAGAAAACACAACAAACCAATTTCGCTATTAAAAGTTTTCGCATAAAACTCCTTACGAGGCTATAAACCCGACAAATATTATGAAAGTGGTCGCAGATTCGTCGGAGATTGCGCTCGTAATTTGCGGGTAGTCGCTAATGCGTCGCGCGCATGCAATTTCCACGTAAACTGCATGCGGCCGTAAACACCATCTGCGGTATCACAGATTGAAATCGTCGTAGATAACGATCTACGTACATGTGTTGAATTTGCATCAACTGTCTGTACATGATGTCGTTTGTTTTTCAATGTTTTGTTCCTTTCTTTATTTTGTTTTGTTTTTAGTTTTTTTTTTTAATTTGGCGCTGATATTAACAACTCATTTAATTTAATCGATAGATATTGTTGTAGTTAACAATATACGTACGCATGTTGAATTTGCATCAACTGTCTGTATTAACGCGTTCTACATGATACCGTTTGTTTTTCAATGTTTTGTTCCTTTCTTTATTTTCTTTTGTTTTTAGTTTTTTTTTATTTATTTGTCGCTGATATTAACAACTCATTTAATTTAATCGATAGATATTGTTGTAGTTAACAATTTACGTACGTATGTTGAATTTGCATCAACTGTCTGTATTAACGCGTTCTACATGATGTCGTTTGTTTTTCAATGTTTTGTTCCTTTCTTTATTATGTTTTGTTTTTAGTTTTTTTTTTTATTTGTCGCTGATATTAGCAATCCCTATAATTTAATCGATAGATTTTGTTGTAGTTAACAATATACGTACGTGTGTTGATTTTGCACCAACTGTTCTTATTAACGCGTACTACATGGTGTCGTTTGCTTTTGCTTGTTTGATATTTAATTCTTTCTTTGTTTTGTTTTTAGATTTTTAGGCTTCCGTACCAAAGGGTAAAACGGGACCCTATTACTAAGACTCCGCTGTCTGTCTGTCACCAGGCTGTATCTCATGAACCGTTATAGTTAGACAGTTGAAATTTTCACAAATGATGTATTTATGTTGCCGCTATAAAATAACAACAAATACTAAAAAACAGAATAAAATAAATATTTAAGGGAGCTCCCATTAAACGTGATTTTTTTTACCGTTTTTATAGATAATGGTACGGAATCCTTCGTGCGCGAGTCCCACACGCACTTGGCCGCTTTTTTATTTTGATTTGTCACTGACATTAGCCAGTTCTGTACCTAGTTTTATCAATCGAAATCATTGAACGATCTACGTACGTGTGTTGAATTTGCATCAACTATCCGAATATATAGAACGCGTTAAGCTTTCTACAAAATGTATTTTGGTTTTCAACTGTCCTGTGTCCTTGTTTTTCTTTTGGTTTCTATTATTCTTACCTATTCTTCCCCATACGAAACTATCTTTTTGAAGGGGCAACTAGAATCAATTCCATTTTCTTTTTAATTTTTACCGTTAAAAAGTGCCTTTTGTGTGCCTATTTGGAATAAACGATTTGACTTTGAATTTGAACCGCCTTCAATTTTCTTTTACCTTTAAACCCAGCAAAGCAATATTTAAACGTTATTTAGAAGTATAAACATGGCTATAGGAGTGGCCGTATTGAAATCAACATTTTCTATTTATTGTTTGATTAAACCTCGCAAAATATATTCGAACCCCTTCAAACGATTTACATAACATGCAGGATCAATGAATCTATTCTTAATAACTGACGCTGTTGATAGCATTTTGGTTATTATTTTCTTTTTCTATCTGGTACAGGAGCAATCTGGTGCTTTTGATGCAAATAATTATTAAGTTTTCTACTTGGCCCTATAAGTAGTGTGTTACTCAAATCAAACTATTAAAATATTAAGTAGGTGGGGTAGAAAATAATATTCAAAAAGCCCATAAACAACTTGGTGATGCTATTTAGAATCATGTGAAGCTAGATTAATTGGGTTCTTTAGTATTCATTTTTTCACCATTTTCAAAATAAATTACCTGAGCGACCTTATGTACAAAAAAAGTTATCAAAGAAAAGCTTTTAAGAAAATGAGAGGTAAAAAATTCGTTTCGTCAAAATTATTTTTTCAAGCGTAACAAACTATGCTATTACTATTTAAATGAAAACATTACCGTCTATAGTCAAGTTGTAATGAAACGGACACCTGAAAAGATGAGACTTAATAGTATATTAATATTCAGGTCCCTTAAATACCACCTGCCATAATTTGCTGTAAGAATCCAAAAACAGAATAGGTTTATTTCTACATATACAAGAGTACTTAAAAATCTAAACTTGAACGTTAACGCTCGCATCTACAATACATAATTGGCTGTCGAGCGGTTAGCTGCTTGCAGTGTTTGAATTAAAACGTCACTGAATAATAGTACAGTCAAACTAACCAACCGAACTAAAACCAGTAACTTAAATGGAACAGACAAGCTATAAGACTATATAATCATCTGCCCTGGCCGTTCCTCTACTAATGATTTTTATTAATTGTGTTATTAATCTGTAAGCTTCCTGTAAAATAAAAAAAACCAGCCAAGTGCGACTCGGACTCGCGCACGAAGGGTTCCGTACCAGTATCTATAAAAACGGCAAAAAAAGACACGTTTGTTGTATGGGAGCCCCCTTAAATATTTATTTTATTCTGTTTTTTTGTATTTGTTGTTATAGCGGCAACAGAAATACATCATCTGTCAAAATTTCAACTGTCTAGCTATAACGGTTCATGAGATACAGCCTGGTGACAGACAGACAGACGGACAGAGAGACAGCGGAGCCTCAGTAATAGGGTCCCGTATTACCCTTTGGGTACGGAACCCTAAAAAACTGTAATTGAATATAAAGCTACACGTAACAAGAAAAAACAATTCATCAAAAATCCCCAATTTTTCTGTATCACAACACACATAAATCATGCGCCAAGCTATTTTGCAAACGGTTTGCAAACTTTTAAACGGAAAGAATTATTTGTCGCATAAAAAATACACTATCAAAACATCCACGGGAGTCAGTCTGAGTGTTCAAAAAATACAAAAGTCCAACTGACGTTTGTGTCTACCCGAGCCGTTAAGGTTAATGGGCACGGGAAAACGGAAAAATGGCTTTTGAAAATAGGCTACGAAAAATGTACAAAAACTTGTATAAAACTGTTATATTCATGAATATTTTACACGACTGACGTCTCTTAGTTCAGTGAAATATTGTTGTGTATGCTTCACGTCTTTCCGACGTTAATTAATATATTACGTTGCATTTCAAACACATGCTTGTATCTTTGATACTGTCTCAAGTAGGTAATGAAATATTATGATATCATTTTTTATTTGCCTGTACGTGGTTACTGATGTTTATTTTTAGTAAAAAATAGTAGGTATATAGAAAAATAAGTCTTAAAATATCGTAAAAAAGATTTTAAAAAAATATCTAGCTATTGTAAATTACACTACACTAGGATAGGAGCCTTGGAGCATCATAGGCTCCTTGGTTCCTGACTATTTACTGGCTCCCGAAAAGAGGTCTTATGAAATGCAGTGCTGTGTGTTGCGGTACTTTGCGTTGCTGGGCTATGCGGGTACATTGCGATGCTATGCGGGTACATTGCGATGCTATGCGGGTACATTGTGATGCTATGCAATGCTGCCTGTACATTGCTGTACGTCACGGTACTTCAGTGCGTTGCGATACAGTGTAATGGCGGTGTATCGGGGTGCTTTTAATTTTCACTTTCGCTGCACCTTCAATGCGGCCCCGCTTTTAAATTAATCTCGTAGTTTGCTATTTCAGACTTCGTGGACCAACTAGCTATGAATTCTGCGCGCTCCCAGTTTTCTTTTAATTTCTATTTCCATTTTGTTATTATTGACCAACAGATTGAAGGTAAACAATACAGAATTCTTGGAAATGCAGAATCCATCTTTTCTGCGAAGGTATAATAAACAGGATCCTGGATTATCCTGCCAAAGATCTTGGAAAACGATGATGAGAAAACAATAGACGGTTGAATGCAAGCAAAAATACCGAGTTTTTTTAATAAAAGTACATCTTTGCAAGCAGGGTCTGTTCTGGCGTTATAAAAATGATTTAAATAATCGTGATAATGTTTTTTTACTGTCTATACAACACGACACTAGTGGCATGCTGGCTAAAATCCTAACTATGCGAAAGTGAGTTTGTTTGTTTGTATGTTACGATTTCACGCTAAAACGCCTGAACGGATTTGGATGAAATTTGGCACTTAGGTAGACCATGACCCGGAATAGGACATAGGATATTTTTATCCCGATATTCTCACGGGATCGAGACTTACGCGGGTGAAACCGCGAGGCGCAGCTAGTAAACCATATATTATACATACTGTAGTTGCACTATTGTCCTCGTTTATATTTTCCGTGTCGTGTACCTACGTAATTTTTTGGTTGAACATTTAAATACCGTGCAATCATACGCCCCAATAGAGAAATAAAACAACGAGTGAGAGCATCACACATTCCCTATATATGTTTTAAAACAAAAAACAAATAGATGTTGCGAGCCTGTCGAATTCATTTGTACCGTCAATATTGATACAAGACGTGTTCTGTAATTCGATTGCGTTGCAAATAGTTTGTTATGACGATGCGTATTAATATTCAGTGACTGCAATCTCGATAGAACACACCCTGTGGCCTGTCTCTTTGACGCCGAGAATATTGTTCTAACGATAATATTACTAACTAGAACAAGATGGCAGAGCCGCGATATGCTAATTCTTAGTACAAGCAATCTATTTCGCCTGAAACTGATTTCTCAAGAATTTTAATACACTAAAGTCTTTCAAAGATTTGGTTCAATTCACTAGAAAATCTAATAAATTGCTACAGCTGAAGCAAAAAGAAAAATGTGAAAACTTCGTAACGATTTAAAATAGTGGAAAAGCTTCAATGAAAAAAGCAGAGTTGCAGAGCCCTTTCACGCGAAGGGCTCCGGTCCATTTTAGAAGTAAAGCGATGAAGATTTGTAAGGATTAGTTAGATAAACAACTTTCTTTATATAAAAGGAAAATAAAGATAAGTAGGCTGTGAGGAGAAAATAAGAGGGGATCGTTCGAGACTTCTGTGTGTACGAATTTTTACGTAAAGTACGATAAAGGTGTGATAAATGGACCTAAGTGTGTGCGCCTCAAGTGTGCCTAATATCCACCGGTGCGTTTATGATGAAAATTCTCTTTTACGGGGAAGGTAACCGTTACTCAGGAACTTTCATTATTTTATACGAGATAGACGACTGTTCAAGTATGTAAATATGGTACTTACGTATATTTTATAAGATTTTACTTCCATTATTGCTTGTTTGATATTCTAGTAGGTTTTACAGAGGAGTAAGTCGTACAATGCGTGTATTCCCATTTGCCCACTGCGTTCGTCCAACTGACAAAATCAGTGGGACGAACGGAATAAATTATTAATTACCCGACTACGGCGAAGAAAAAAGGAGGGTTATTACCCGACTACAGCGAAGAAAAAAGGAGGGTTATTACCCGACTACAGCGAAGAAAAAAGGAGGGTTATGATTTTGACCGGTATGTATGAATGTATGTATGTTCATCTGTTCCCTCCTATCTTCTAAAGCAATCATCACAATTTGACAAATGAGGTATCGTTGGAAGCGTCTTGATTGTGATCGTCTTGATGTGTCGTCCCATTAACTAGTCCCATTAACTAGCTTAATTTTTTTTGACTGACCGACCCCTTGACAATTCAAAAGTACCTGTAATTGGTTTATTTGAAATAAATGCTTTGAGTTTGAGTTTGAGTTTGAGTTTGATTAAATATGTTATAAAAATGGCGACCTCTAGAGGACATAAAGTCAGGAACTAAAAAAATAATATTGTTTAATCGTACCATGTTGGGTATCAAATGAAAGGGCTTAATGAGCACATTTCAAAAAAAAATATTATAAGCCCAAAAGAATTAAAAAAAAACTAAGTAATAAAAACTAAAACCCAACTACGACTAAAAACGTAATCTGTTCTATTTATGCCCTAACACGTGTGACTCAGGATTTTTAATTTGTCTTTCTGTGGGGTCTTGTTTATACCTTGATGGTCGTAGTTAGGTTTTAGTTTTTATTACTTTTTTTTTATCGTCTATTACCGTTCATCCCACTTAATAATATTGTGTATGTAATTTTAATCGTTATATTGCACAGATTACTTTGAAATTACTTGGTCGGATAAAAATAGTTATTATATCAAATAATTTGTTTTGTTTTATGAAAAAAGAATTTGAATGGTAATACTTTTATTTTCATCACACTATGCAGGCAAATTAGAGAGCTTAAGTTTTAAATATCTACATTAGTCTGTTTTAGAACGAAATAATTTGGTAGATATTTATTATGACAAGTAGCTTTTGCCCGCGGCTTCCCCACGTAGTTGTCGTAAAATCTCACGGGAACGTACTACCGGAATTTAAAGCATAGGTACCTATGTGTCTTAATATTAGTTATAAACCAAATCTTAATCTCAATCTTAGTAACTTCTGAATTTCATTTTAAATAAGTATTTACTTATAAAGTAGACACGACAACAGATAAAACAACAATGCAATGCTTTAAAAATTTAACAAACATGCAGTTTTCGGTATGACAGTCGGTGTCTGCAAAAGCATTTTTAATAACTGTTTTTTTTTGCAAAACTAGTCTATTTTATATTCTGACGTGATCCAATAATCCATAAATGTCGAAGTCACATAAATAACGAACTTTAAATAAAAAGTTTAAAATAGTCGAACGGACCATCCAATGTTCAACTGGTTCCAATCATAATTTAACTTCGAAACAGATATTTTTGTCTCTGTTTACCGACTATGACGAGTAATTAAAATATGCTTTAGATTTAAGTAATGAAATTCTTAAATTAATTAATACACTGATAGACACACGGCCTAAACTGCTGGGTTTCAATCTAGAAACATCAACATTTTCACACAAGTTTAAACAAAGAAAGTGAGCAAGAGGAGAGGATATTTGATCATTTATCCCTTAATATTTCCATACAATTCAAATAAAGTATGAAAGTTTTTATGGAAGTTCGTTATTTTTGCCGATAGTAAATAATAATTATATACCATCAGGCACATGGTTTGTCGTATTATTAAATGTGCATTTATTATAGATTCAGTTTATAATTAAACAATATCTTCACATAAAAAAATATCTGAAGGAAACATTGAGTTCCCATAATTATTAGGACCATCGGTCACACCGTAGGCACTGAGCTCCTCTTCTAACCTTACTGCCTATCTACGGCAAATATTTACTCGTATGAGCGCCGACACAAGCATAGAAAATGTTTAAAAACGTAATAATAAAACAATACTTCGTTTAGTCTCTAAACAGGACTACAGAAAAACCGCATAAAACCGTACGTTCTCGAATAACAAACATACATTTCAATTTTATTTTTTTCTCTTGGTATTCGGTGCACGTATCTCTGGGCAGATTTTACTGCTTCATCTCTACATTGGATTCGTAAATAAATATTCGCTTGTGCATATGACGTCATACTTCTGCCCAAAGGCAACGGAACGACTGACTGGTCTTGTCCTTTAATTTTTTGCAGACCGTAGTTGGAAAGTTGTGGTTTATTTTCATGTTGGCATTTAACGAAGCCGAATGTTTTTCAGACGGTATGTTTGTTTATTAATGCCAAATACTATAACAACTTAATTTAAGCCGCTTTGTAAAATAAAAAAGAGATACCCGGCCCACAACCAACCCAGGGCTGTGGGCTTGCTCCCTTCAACAAGGACTTCAGAAGAAGTGTGGGAGTTAGGTACTTAAACACCTCTGCAGGCCCTTGCTCCACCGCTGGTGATTAACGACAAGCAAGTAGAGCTAGCGACAAAAAACGAGTTGCCCAGCAAGCAAACGAGTGTTCTGCCCGTCAAGCGAGTGTCGCTGAGCGAGCACTCTTTTTGACAGTTCTTTTTGCTGCGACAAACGAGTAAGTACTCGCCGGCGGCGGATGAACAGTCGGCGATCAACTATTAATAGTAATTCTTGTTTCAGTCTGCGCACAGTCTAAGAGTAGGTAGTTACATTAGTGACCCGCCCCTACAAAATCCATTTTGTTGTTTAGAAAATCAACGCGATCTCACAGACGCGAATAGCGACTTTAATTTATAATAATGTATAGATTAACAGTCAAAATCCTTCTTTGAAAATAATCTCCAGTATCAACAAAGGCTGTAGCTCTCAGGGGCTACATGAAACAGTACTAAAACTCTCGCTGCTCGTGTTCCCTCGTGACAAATCGCGCCCGCATTCACGCACCGTCGTATCAATCAAACTTATCTGCGAACGTTTGTGCCAGTACTGTGAGCTAGTTGTAATGTCTGTTTGTCTTCTTAGCTTCTAATATAGTGGAACCATGGAGTATTAATGTCGTATCAAATTACGTATAATCTAGTAGAAGTACTTATTAGATAAGCGAAGTTTGAGGATACAATATGTATAGAAGGAGATTTTTGGAGTGAAATCTTCTTTAGGCGCGTTCAGCTATTTTTGGTAGAGAATTCTTACGGGTTCACGTCACCATCTTGCAGTTAATCAGTATAACTGTAGCTATGAGTTTGACGTGATGCGCCTGGTCACTCATGAATGCCAATATTTTTTGTTCAATTTGATATATTATACTAGGTATAATTAGGTATAGTTGCTTTTTCCATTAATACCTACTCATAATCCCATCTCACCACTCATTGAAATGTAGGGGGTGGTATAAAAACCGGCCAAGTACGAGTCGGACTCGCGCACGAATCTATAAAAACGGCAAAAAAATCAGGTTTGTTGTATGGGAGCCCCCTTAAATATTTGTTTTATTCTGTTTTTTAGTATTTGTTGTTATAGCGGCAGCAGAAAATTTCAACTGTCTAACTATCACGTGTATGTAAATGAGATACAGCCTGGTGACAGACGGACAGACAGATAGCGGAGCCTTAGAAATAGGGTCCCGTTTTACCCTTTGGGTACGGAACCCTAAAAAGTAAGTGAAAATTGCCTTATTATGGTAGATTTGTCTATAAAATTGATCTTAAATTATTATTGCTTCGCCTTAACGGGTCGGACACCGGTGACCCACTGTATACCTACTACAACAGAACCTCTATAATTGTAGATACCGCACACTAAGTTCAGTAACGAAGCCAGTTACAGGCGAATAGCTTAGGTACACGGAAATGTGCTCCATTATACCTACTAACTTGTATTGTTCAAATTACCTAGAAAGACATACACACGGCTACAAATCAAGCTATACAATTCTAGTATAAGCTGACCTCGCATATAAACAATTCACATACAATGCGAGATCAGCCTATACTGGAAATGTATAAACGTAGGTGCATACGTACAGGAATAAACGAAATTCCGTTTATTAGGCACCTGTCACACATACACGCCCACAGCTGGATATGGGTTGTTGGAACGCGTTGAAAATTGCCTTTCAATTCTCACCACGGAATAATCGTGATATTTTGTACGCAATCCGTCATCATGGACAGGAGCCGTCTGTATATTTGGTATGGGCCGAGTTTTGGACAGTCCAAATATTATGCAGATTACGTGTAAACATTTTCGATAAATATTGGTGGAGGCAGAATTAGGTAGCTGGGAATACCGGAGGTCCGGAGTTGGTAGTTGCAACATATCGAGAAGTTTGCGTTACCTGCCAAATGTAATTTAGCATCTGTTTCGAAATGTTCTGTGAGTAGGAACCTAATTAGTAAATTAAGCAGTAGCTAACAAAGGCATTAGGAACTTTATTCAATCTTAGTTCATTTGCCGTTGTTGGGTAAAAAATTAACCATGTTCCTTTGTATAGTGCGTAATAGTGTAGCGTTTTAATTTTTGAGACACTACCTAACTTGTGAAATACAGCTTTTCTCTTATCCCAAGTCAAAATATCGAACAAGATAGATCAAAGGAAAATCAAAAAAAGAAACATCTAAACAAATCAAAACAGTTATCTCTGTGAACACAAAGATTTCTGACTTCCAACATCACAGACATTTCAAACGTGATATAAAACTTCCAACATTGGTCCCAACATACGTCGCCAATAAAATCTGACAAGAAGCAAACTGTATGATAAGTACAGACGTACGGCACACACGAGATTGGAATAAGAATTACACATTACAACTCGTATATCGAACGAATGAAGTTTAACATACTTATGTAAATATGTCGCGAAGGAACGGGACCCACGGATTTTATTAGAAGAGTTTCCTCGTTCGTAACTGATGTAAATTTTAAACGTACAAGACGCGATACGGATGTTAAGAGTTTTAACATTCAAGGAATTGTGTTAAAAATGTCTTTGGCGTTGTTGAGGCATGTAAAGTATTTTGTTTGGTAATAGAGTTTGTGAATACTTTAGTAGATGTTAATTTGAGTATTGCATTTTGTGATCTTTTAATTATAACAATATGGGTTATTAAAGGTGTTCTACATAATAAGGATGAATGTCTGGGTAAAAAATATAATTCTATTTACCAAATAAGTCAGAAAAAAAAATTGAACCGTATGTCTTTATCATAGTAATAAAATAAAAAATACTTAGATAAAACGCATTCAAGTTCACGCATTAGGTGGGGGCTCACTACGTTACAACGCGATATAAGTCTAGATTAACATGACTTCATTGCACGTTTTAACTCAATGTATCGTCGTAATCGTTTGATTACGTAATCAAAAAGAAAAAAAACGTGTCCAATCTTTTTTTATAAACTACCTGATGGTCATTTTTTTTTTTGTCATCTTCCAAATTATGAGTTAACGACGGAATGGCTTTTGCGTAAGTAAATAGGCAATAACCGAATAATAGAGCGATCTCTAGCTTCTTTAATAGCTATATCCAGCTATATTTCCAGCATAATTAAGTTGACTAATGAACCTCACTCAGTCGTATTGAGTTATCATAAAATAAAATTCATTCCCCAGCAATCATTTTTGCTCAAGTAGTTTGATGTACAGAATACGTAGATATAGATAGTGCCATCCCAGAAGTCGCGCCCCACTCTTCTTCCTAAACGCGATTACCGTACTATAAGCGATTAGGAAGAAGAGTGTATGGATGGCACTTACTATATCGGTTATGTAATGGGTCTTGTTTGTTACACCCTGTATTTATTGCAGCTAAAAAAACAACGTATAAGCTACCAATGATTACCTTAGTAGTACTTAGGTAATCATCAGTAGGTAGCTTATACTACTTATAACAAATTAACTATAGGCGGACAAAGAGCCTCATGCTAAGCAGAAGTCCAGACAACGTGTGTTATGAAGTATATGCAAATGAATAACAAGTTAGTGACTAATAAAAAGAGTTAAATAATGGGAATAGAATGGGACGAAATGTGGCATCTACACCTCTGTTTAAAAATTCTGATTATACAGGCCTGATATTATGTTATTTTAAATGTATGTATCATTTGCTAATGAATTAGTTCATTACTTTGAATGAATTAAGTTATTGATACGCAGGTAGGTATTGAAATTTAACATAATGAAAAGTCGATATCTGTTGTGTTCACTGGACAAACTCATTATGAATGCAAATTCATAATGTTTCATTAATAAAACTATGATTGGAAATAGAAATATTCATTAGCTGCCCGTTATATGTCGAGTTGTCAGAATTATTGAGATACAGTTTAATAGGTTTATTTTGGACCAAAACACACATACACGATACAACGTCGCATCGTCGCTACCGACGCGACGTTACAGACATCATCATCATCTGCCTAGCCTTTTCCCAACAATTCAAATGTCGGCTTCCAGTCTAACCGGATGCAGCTGAATACCAGTATTTTACATAGAGCGACTGCCTATCTGACCTCCACAACCCAGTAACTGGGTAATACGATACCCCTTGGTAAGACTGGTTGTCAAACTTTCGGGCTTCTGACGACCCGTGACAACTGTCAGAGATCTACAAATGATAACCAACGGCTTAACGTGCTTTCCGAGGCACGGAGGAGTCTCGGTATGTAAAGATGGTCATCCATCCACGGACCAACCCCGGCAAGCGTAGTATAACCTGATGGATCGACCCGTGTGGCTGTTCTTACTTAGCCACGAGCTCCTTACAGACATGTATACAATATTTTTTATTGACAACTTTCTACTATTTTCGTTTACCGTTTACACCTAAAACAAGTTGTAAAGACCAGTTATCAATAAAAATCGTTGTATACATGTCTGTAACAGCACCGTGACACGATGCGACGTCGTGTCGTGTGTATATGTTCTGGCCCTTAGGGCTCAAACACATAAACACGTTACGACGACGCAACGTGTCACGGCACATTTAACATTATTGATTTCTGCAAAAAACTATAATGAAAAAATGTGCCGTGGCACATTGCGTCGTCGTAACGTGTTTATGTGTTTGAGCCCTTAGGCAATGACGTGACAGCGTGTGAGGCAGCCATGCACAAATACATACATACATAAACTTACGCCTTCTTCCCATGGGGCAGGCAGAAACTACAGCGCAACCTACGGTCCTTACGTACTCCGATTAGCGATTTCATCACTTTTTTATATAATACTAGCTGCTCGCCCCGATTTCGCACGGGTAGCAATAAGTACTTATCTACGGCTATTTTAGGTAATTTTTTACACCTTGGGTTACATTATTGGAGTTTTAGTAAGGATCCCTTGAACATATAATATAGCCTATGTCAGCCGGGGATAGTGTAGCTTCCGAACAGTGAAAGAATTTTTCAAAATTGTTCCGTAGTTTCGGAGCCTATTCAATGCAAACAAACAATCAAATCTTTCCTCTTTATAATATTATTATTTTATTATTAAGTATAGAAGTATAGATGTGGTAATAGGGTCTGGGTTTAGAAACGTGCCGCCTTGCTAGAAAGAATGTGAGCTTATTTGGGAGAGCCTAGAGGGTCTCCTGAACACTCCACAACATTTATTTTTGCCGCTGACGCATTTTTTAAACTTTAACCGATGATAGTTAGACTTATAAAAAGAACGGGAAGTTCGTTCCCTCCTCCTCTCTCCCTCTCCTCGTCACGTCAAACTTCAGGTCCAGTTGAAGGCCAGAGACAGGAACTTATAGTTGTCTGCCGTTTTTGCTGAACTGAGCCTTTTTAGCGCGGCCGTCCTTGAGGCATACTTTTCTGCTAATTTCTTATATCGTATCGTATAATTTACACTTTTATTTTATTTTTATTTTTATTCTGGTATTTATTATATATTGTGTGCCTTTTAGTCTGTGCTAAATCAATGTATTTTCTTTCTTTCCCTTAACTGACATGATTCTCATCACTGATAAACTCTGATATCGTTTCGTTTATCGGTACCGTAATTACCTGATATAATTTTTACTCAGAACACGCCACGGGCGCTAAAATTACCTAAATATTCTGGACATGGGTATTAACCCAGAAAAATATTGTTCAACAAAAATCTAATCTAATGTTTATTTCATAAACCCTTGCGTTGCCGAAAGCTCTGCAAAATTACTTCGTTACAACACGGCTGGCCGTTTTATTATTCTATTAGATAATACTGATTTGCTTTCAAATAATTTACTCCGGTTTCGAGGTATTATTTTGTGGAACGAAATACAATCTGGACTCTGGACTCTATTATTCAAGTCCACGTTTATTCGGAACAAAAGCGTTGATCCGTTAACTTAACCCTTCGCAACTGTGTGTCCGTTCGTGCGATAGAAATTATTCGTGTGTTTGTACGTTAAAATTCATGGTGGAGTGGACGTGGTTTAGTTTCACTCTGATGTCATATTCGTACGTAAATATAATTAATGTGAGAAATGTACCTAGTTGGGGAAGGAAGATAAATGAACGTAGTGTTACATTTTAATTTGCGTGCATAAAAGTAAGGCCAACGAGTGACGTCATACGTAGATAACGACATTTTCCAGTACATCTGGTCACCCCCACTATTCTGAAAACTTAGTACCTGATAATTTCACCACGACATGTGCAACCTTAAAGAATATAATATAGACTGTGTCGATACGAGAAAATACAAATGATGGTAATTTTACTTTTGCTTTTTGAAAAATAGCATATTTTTATATGGTCCATGAAATTCCTTTTCTTTTCCTTTCTGCTAAAACTAAGATATTATTAATGATATTATTGTAACGAAACTTTTATCTAGAAAATTAGATCTGTACAGACCGTAAGGACGAATTGTTTCCTAATAGGTAACACATGACGAGGCGTATATTTTTTGTACCTTCATCTCCGTTAGTTACCTCGAAAATACTGGGTAGGTATAGAAAAAATAAAACTTTTTTGTACAAAAGATTAGACTCACGCCCAAAGTATTTATCTTTTAGTTTATTACGTTGCAGAGCAAATAACTTTCGAAAATAAAGTTAGGTTTTATAGGGGAGAAGCTTTTGTAAGGAATTTTGACTAGCTCCTGAATTACTTTTTGTGCTTTATGATTTATTCTAGTTACGTGTTAGAATATACAAAATAATAGATCCAATCTACCACTAATTTTACCATTACAAGTATAGAATAATTTATACTTATAGCTCCAGAATTACATTTTGTGCTTTATGATTTATTTTAGGTACGTGTTGGAATATACGTACAAGAAAGAAAATAGATTCAATCTACGCTTACAAATTTTCCTTTTTTTGTAATGGTATTGTAAATTTTGTGAGTTTGTCAAGCATGGCAAGGGCATTCTTCGGAACTGCTGATCCGATTCTGAAAATTCTTTCACTAATGGGAAGCTACAGTATTGCCGAAGGTTTTTTAAAATATTTTATGTTAAGACATTATTCAATATGACTGATACTTGAAGGACATGATAATTTATTTAAATAATTGAATTTGAATAAGAAAAAAACAAGTAGGTAGGTAAAAATCACGATGATAACGATAATAAATTATTGTGATAAAATTTTGCAAAGACTTGCGTAGGCGACCACTCCAGGCTAAATAAGTAACCTCTAAATAAGTCAGCCAGATCCATTTTACCTTAATATAGGATATTTCAAGGTTAAGCCTGGCAAAAATGCGAGTTTCTACGATTGAAGCAAGTATTTCAATACTTTAAAAGTCGCTAAAACAAACAATACCAAAAATCATTTGAATTAATTAAAACTTATTTGAATGAGTCATGCAATAATGAAAAGGTTCGGAACTCGAGTAAAATATGAAAATATCAATAGTGAAAATGTTGAAAGTACTTTTATTATTGTTGAACATTCTGCCTCGTTGGTCTAGTGGTCGCAAGCGCTACTGCTGCTGAGCATGACGTCCTAGGTTCGATTCCCAGTTCGTGCAACGTGTTATTGGTATTTTTCATCAGAATTATTTCTCAGTAGCAGCCTGGAGTCTGGATTTCTGCCCGGTTGATGGCAATAGACTCGCCCCCTATTACATGGGCCTCAAACATAACTGGCGAAGGTGTACTTCAGATACACCTCTGTCAAATCCGTCGGGGATTACAGGCGTTATGTTTATTTTTGTGTACTTTTATTATTATTCTTCTTCTTCTCGTGCGGTTAGCGACTAACCTGGTCACAGAGTTTTAAAGCCGCCCATGGGCCTCAGACTTGGCTTCACACGAGAAATATTTTTCTGGCATGCCGGTTTCCTCACGATGTTTTCCTTCACCGTTTTTAAAGCAAGTAATAATTATACAATACCCACATGAATCCGAAAAGTCAGAGGTGCGTGCCTTAGGTTCGAACTCGAGGCCTATGACTTGGCAGTCCGCCGGTTACACCACTAGGCTATTATCACTCCTGCCAGGGTTGCGGGATAGTCCGAAAGGGATACCGGGACCCTGGCAACATGCAACTGAAGGAACACGGGTGGGTTTTAGTCAGTAAAAGTCCGACACGCCCTTCCGCTCCGCCCAGAGCGGGAGAACTCATTTGATGATTTCACACCTACAAAAAAAAAAAAAAGCCTATTATCACTGCTTATTATTGAAAAGTTATTTGGTTTTGACTTTGTAAAGTTTCTTTTCCGGGTTAGAACAGAAACATTTTGTTTCCGATGCTAGCCTGGTTTCTGATGTGAAAATAAACTAATAGTACCCGGAGGTGCCATAAGTGGCGAGTGTGCCGCGGTCAATGGATAAGCCGATATATTGCTAGGCACTTCAGTGTAGCTACCAGTTTGTTGAAACTGTTTATTCGAAAATACGAGCTAGGTAGGTAACTACAGTGATTCAGTGACCATTGCAAAAAAGTTCATCTTTTTGTATTTTGATTTGAATTTTGCTGTGCGTAAATAAACATCCACTTACTCATATTAATGTAAGTTCTACGAAGCAATGATAGAAAACAAAAAAAAAAATCCTTCACCGTCAATTATACCCACACGTCCACGAAACAATACCATTAATGGCAAAACATTTCCATTACGACGAAATGAAGAAAATTGCATTAGTTTCGCTCTTTGTCGTGTTATATCTGTGACATCGTTGCACTTACCCAAATTGTCCCGCGGGGACTGTACCGCACGGATTAGATTATGATTCTTGTGTTTCTGACACGCGTTTTCAAACAGTTTCGTGTTTCAGAATTGAATGAGGCATGTTGTTGTTATCGTGCGAACATTATAGCAGCATCGGGTCACAGCACAGCGTATACCCATACAAAATAGTAACTGACCGTACGCGACCGACATCAGCGTATTCAAAAGCGGTGAACGGTCACACAACAACTGTATCTGTCCAAATACTGAGCGTTTTTTTACACCTTAAGTCAAACACTGGTGAAAATGACAGATTTTTATGACTGCCGTTAAGTATAATATGATAGATTCGCTTTCCTAGGAAACCAAAACTTTTGTAAGAATGATGAAGTTGGTTGAAGTAAAAAAAATATATTCTGAGGAATGGAATTCTAGATTCGCACAATCGTGCACTACCAAACTGATGATAATGCTTTTAATCTATTAGTTAGTTTAAGGTATGTATAGCATACCTTAGACTAACTAATAGATTAAAAACATTATCATCATGTCTGAATCACTACGTTCATAAACGACCAACATTCCAATTACGAGGTTTCATTACTAGTTATTGGTTTAATTTGTCGCACTCAGTGCTTGAACTGGTCAATTTGTTCATAATAACCATGTTGGCCACTGGTAGAACTATCATTGGTCTATTATGGATCAAGTTATGGTTGTGACATTTTATATCTAGCTCTCGGAAATCTTGTTTTTGGCCATTTAGCGTTATATATATAATAGAAGATTCGGCAGTTTGTGTGTGTCATTTATGTCCGATTCTTTCTAGAAACTGACATGCATTTTACTTGCTTGCGCCTCAGAATAAAAACGAAGTTATATTAAACAATTTTTTTAAAGACTGAGTTACATACGTCCGGTTAGTTTTGATAAACGTTTTTCTTATTTTCGTCGTATAAGCAGTGCACGCATCAACTTATGTGAGGTGAGTGCCTCTTCAAATAAGGTAGGTAATTTATTATTGGAACCTACTTGCGAATAACATATTATATAATATTTTATTATGTGGAGTAAGCTGCCAAAACCGACAAAGGAGAACCAATATCGGCGAGCAAAAGAAAGCAAATAAACGCTGACCGGTAAGAACTTTCCTGTTTTCAAAATTAACGTGAGCCAAACCATGAATTCCACGAAAAAATAAAAAACAAAAACACAGCATTACCAAACTAATTACACCGGATAATTTGGCCGAAGCAATTAGAATACTTTTTGAAATTGAGGAGGTTATAAAAAATAGTAGAAAAACTTTTCTATAACGAACACACAGTGGTTAACGTCAGAACTACATCCAATTACGCCTCTGAGCCCATTAAATGGATCCAGCACAAGTTTCAAACTTCCACGTAAATATACAGTAATAGTTAGCAGACAACTTTATTGGTTAACCAGCTTTTATCACTGATTCTGTTTGTGCTGTTTCTAAATTATAGTGGGTAAACATTTATTAATTTAAAAGCTTTTCTCTGTCTGTTCGTGTTATGTAGTTATATAATATGAAAATACATGTAAGAAATTCAAAAGTGATAAGGTATATTCTCAACAAAAAAAAATGTAGAAGAAATTCTATACGTATTAGTAGGTACTTGCAAGCAAATAGGATCATGTTCTGATTTCTCAGAATAACAAGTTGCAAGTGCTACATATTTTCAAAAGGTATCATAAATTAAAATAAAATCGCTTGTGAATCGGTACTGACAATCACGTGGGGTTAACCAATGATATTATAATAACAGATATGTTATACAGTCACAAAACAACCGAAAAAAGTGTTCCGCGCAGCACCGGGAGCACACATACCCACTTTTCATTAATTTTACATTACACTACAAGTAAAAAGGATGGCTTGATAAGAACAACTAGAAAAAAAGAGACGGTTAGTGCAGCTGCTTCAACTAATCGTATTTACTCATCGCCATGCGTGTCGCAGACTAAAGTCAATACGTCCCAATTAGGACGTTTTCGAGTCTTCACGATTGCGCGCTCACAACATATCTGTTTAATATAATATCATTGGGGCTGACAAACAACTCATATAATTATGATCGAACTTCACTTAGGTAAGTTCTTTTAATCATTAATTGTTGGTAAACATAATTATCACATATGCAATGCGATCATCAATTCAGCGCATCAACCGACTTTCGTCAGCAGACTTAAAAGTAGTTTTCTTTTTTTAATTTACTAGAAATAAAGGCAGCTTCGTTTACCTATTTTACATAAAAGGAAGTTCAACGAGATAACCCTGAATTGATCCTTGTGGTTTCGGTAGCTGGTTTCAAAGAATTCCTGGCTTTTTGTCGGTAGCACTCAACACTTCCGAAGCGCTGAAACAATTTTATTCAGGTCTTCTTTTACTGTTTCGAATAGTCTGTAATTGCCCTTACCGCGTTTTTTGTTAAATAAAATACAGACCTATATTTAAACCAATATAATTATTAAAAGCAGATTTGAATCCGATTCGATGAATGAAGTGGGCGAATAAATAAATTGATGTAATTTTCTTTTCTACTCGTCCATTTTACGTACAAAAATGATTAAAATTAAATTGTACTTCATAATTCTCTGCAATGCCTGCATACATTGTGTTTAAATCATATCGGCTTCAATAAATAACCCCTCTTGTGGCTGTATTAACTGTACTCTTGCCCGTATGCGAATTTGCCATAATAATAATTTGCCCATACGTGAATTTGCCCTTTAGCGAACCTTACTATTATACCTACATTAAACTTCTGTTCTATTTCACTAAATCTATTACAATAAATTACCGTCGTTATCAATTAATTTTGTCTTAAATGTAAGAAAAACATTGAACAACAAGTCTAAATACGTGACGTGTTCAGATACATGTTCTGCTAAAAGCCTAGTCAATCGGAATATGACACAACATGCCCAAAGCCTTTTATCTCGACACAGATGGAAAATTGACTTCAAACGATTGGTTTTATTTGTCCAAGCTATTTTTTCGACGTTTTAGTAACGTCAACGATCGCTGAAAAAAGGGAATTGGTACCGTAGGTACGTTTAAGAACGTCTACGAAATCAATTCGTACAAAGTATGTCATTTTTTTATGATTGGTATTTGAATAAGAAGAGCTTTAATAATATATCTTTATACGCAACTTTTTTGCTTCTAGGCTTGTGCCGAATCGAGAGTATGAAAATTAATTATGAAACTTTTTTTTTTCATATGATGACGAATCAGAGGGCCTAGTGTGACAAGGGCGAAAGCGTTTCGTATTTCTACAACGACTTTCAACAGGATTGACATAAGCTTTTCGATGATAGCTTATGTCAGTCCTACACATTTTTGCCTTTTCCATCATCGTTATCGCTGATAGAATTTCATTTTGACTAGGGCCACTGGACTTCTTCTTGTTGGTGACCAATCGAAACAGTAACAAGTCGGGCCATAACTTATTATTCATACAGTACCTATATCCAATCATTTTCACAATCTTCTCTTAATAAGAAGAGATCTTTTCCCTGCGGTATGATAATTACCGGTCAGCAGTCTGAACTTAAAATAGACTAGCGAAAGAATTTTCGGAATTGGAACAATTGTCCCGAAGATTACCCCCTACATACAAAATCACAAATGTTACCTCTTTATTAAATTATAAATATAGATGGGGACTGAGTCTACAGGTTTTCATCTCAGAGGATTTTTCGCCTTGATACATGTTAAAGCACGAACACTCCTGGTTCAAGATAAGACAATGTTTAAAGCTCTTTTCAATATTCGAATGAGTTACAAGCGCTCCCGGATTGAAGGGAAACGAACTGGTGCGCCTGAAACGTTCGTTACGTCAATTTATGATATTTCAGTCTTGATTGAAATGTTAGGGTATATTGAATATGTAAGGGACTGTACAGTCACGAGCATAAATACCTTACAATCAATCTGCCTAGCCTTTTCCCAACTATGTTGGGGTCGGTTTCCAGTTTAGCCGAATGCAGCTGATAGTATTTTACATGAAGCGACTGCCTATCTGACCTATACAAGCCAATTACACGTTATCCCGATTGTTAGACTTTTGGGCTTCTGATTACCCGTAACTACTGTCAAAGATCCACAAATGACAGCCGGGACCAACGGCTTAACGTGCTTTCCGAGGCACGGAGGGGTCTCGATATGTAATAGATGGTCACCCATAGTAGCTTAACCTTCGATCGACCCGTGTTTATAGGTACTTACCCAAATATTCAAAAGTTATTTACCCATAGCTAAAAGTTACTGTAATAAAAAAAAATCTTTAGATAATAATATGTTCGTTTAAGAAGGTACTAAACACTAGGCACATAATCATTCAATATCTACATCCACCGTTTCTAAACACGGAGAAGATAATAACTACAGCGGAACTTAAGTGAAAGCTTGACTGAAAGCCGGAAATCGAATGTGCCATCTCAAGGAAACTATTTAAAGCAGTAGCCTAATGCTGCGTACACACCGGCCCTACGAACGCCAACGAAGGATTTTCAGCGTTTGCTACCATACGCTTGTTGGCCTTCGAAGGTACGTGGTCGACCAAATGATAGTTGGCATCCGATTCCAGCTCGCATTCACAATTTGATCATGGACGACGACGAAATAATTATAATTGCTAGTTTTATATACCATAATGAGTTACCACGGACAAGAAAAAATAAGCGAAAGCGGAGATGGGGGACAACCTCATATTTTAAGAATAAAAATGTGTATGGTGGAAGTAACACTCAGCACTTAAGCGTTCATCCGTTGTCCATCGGCGAGCGTCCACACTGAGTTCGATCTAATGGTTCGATTTGATGTTACCGCCACGCTTCGGATCGCCCGCCGGTACACGCCAACGAACGATCGTTGGCGTTCGCTAATGGTCGGTTTGGCTCGGTCTCCTATAAACGATAACGAGTCGATTCGCTTACCAAATGGTTGGTTTTTTTTATTGCCAAACTGGGAATTTATATAGATTCCTAAGCTAATTTTACGTGTGATAGCTACTTCCATATGGGAGGGTCTACTATGCAAAACTATGAGGTCTTTGCTTCATTATTGGTAAAGATACAAGAGTCTTAAGTTTAACCAATTACGGTTCGTAAATTATAGGAATCCGCCATAAGCCATCCAAACAGTATATGTTTTTTTTTTTTTTTGGGTTGGAAAACCACATATGACTTCTCCCGCTCTGGGCGGAGCGGAAGGGCGTGTCAGACTCTTACTGACTAAAACCCACCCGTGTTCCTTCAGTTGCCTGTTGCCAGGTTCCCGGTATCCCTTTCGGACTATTCCGCAACCCTAGCATGATCCAAACAGTACCTACCAACAAAACCTATTCGTTGGCGTTCGTAAGGCCGGTGTGTACGCAGCATTAGATTAAAGATTCCATATAGCCTTCACCTTAATTTAGGTGTCAGAGCGTTCTTGGTGCAATAGAAAACATAACATCACGCCTGTTTTTGCGGAAGGGTTAGGCAGAGGTCTTTATAGTCACCCACATTTCGCCAGATGTTTAAGTCCCAATAATACGGGGCGAGCCTATTGCCATCAACTGGACACCAGGGAATCGCAATAGGCGTATCAATTGGGGATTGAACTCGTCTTCTCGCACCTAACAGTCATCCTTGTGATCACTAGACCAACGAGACAGTAGTACGTAGCCATAAAGGATTTAAAAAAAACATTTTCTCGCACGAGTTCACATTACAATCTCGCGCTTTTTATACCAGCGCTGAAGGTACCAAGGAAATTGTTTTCTGATTGGTCGAGATTCCTTTACGACGATCTGAGAAACATTGGGGATCTTCAGACCAACATTACCGTAGGCTTATGGGAGATAAAAAACGTATTAATATCGCTTAGCGGTCCTTTTCCCGAGTTCCGAACATAAGAACTATCATTACGAAGAATTAGGTTCGGGTTATGTTCATCTTGATTTCTATTTTATTAATTTTGTTTCTTCGTATCTTTTTATGGAGAGTTGGTCATACGCAAATTGTTTAAGTACCTTTAAGTACCTGGTCGATTGTACTCGGAGCTCTGTTTGGCTGAAAATAGAGAAAACGCGAAACGAAACGAAACGAAACCTACATAAAAATGGTTGCTGTGTTTTTTCATACAATAAAGTACCTACACTATAGAAAGACAACAAGAAAAACTTCAAACCTGCTTCATTTTAAGTTAAAAAGGGACCGACATAGTTTATTCTCATGAATGCTTATCTATACATATAATAAATCTGTAGACGAGGCGTTTCTGTACAATGAAAAAAAAAAAAAAACGTAGGTGGAGTGTCCAAGAATAACCAACAGATGCCATTTCTACCATTTTTGGAATTTTTGTCTGTTTGTCTGTTCGTTTGTTTGATTGTTCCAGTATCACGTAAAAAGTACGAAATCAATATGGTTAACTTATACACTCAAATATTGTGTGTAACTCGATGTTTCATTTAGTCTTTGTTTCATCGCAATCGCTTCAAAATATCAAAAGATATAAGAGTTTAAAATATTCCAGAAGAAATTTTCATTAGGTACGTAATGTAGATACACGTAACGACATCTATTGTCGTAAAATGACACTAGCGTAAAATCAGGTAGGTTTGTGAGAACGTGTGTAACCCACGATCATAATCATCATATGTTCACATACTTCGCGCGGAAACATAACGCGATACATTGTGAATTTACCGAATCTAAAGTATAGTTAATTCAAGTTTTCCAAATCCATTGTTTGGTAGTCATATGGCCTGACCAAGATTATGTCTGGACCTTAAAAGAGACTGCGACCTCTGAGTTTGTTTCGGCCTTTCTTCTCAGAGTAGTCAGATAGGAAACGCCGACCTCATCGAGCTTATTTTTTTTTTTTTAAATATGACGTGTAAAAGTGATTCTGATATCCTATTTACAGAATAAACAATTTCATTTCATTTCATTTCAGTAGTGCCATAGGTGGCGCTATCTATCTTTAAAATCATGATACAAATATTAATCATGAAAAAATGGTGATAAATTTTAATTTCTTAAAAATTGTAGATTGTTGCATCGAGCAAAAAGTGAGTAATTAAGGCACGAATGCGCTTACTAAATAAACACGAGTGCATTAATTACTCACTTTAGCAAGGTACGTAATCTACTTTTCTTTCAACTACCAATGTACCTGCTGCGATAAAATATACCTGTTCAAGGTTAACTCAACTCAATCCAAATCAAGTTAGGTCAAGTCAGGTCAAGTCAGGTCAAGTCAGGTTAAG
Organism: Lithophane ornitopus; assembly: GCA_948473465.1. Taxonomy (NCBI): domain Eukaryota; kingdom Metazoa; phylum Arthropoda; class Insecta; order Lepidoptera; family Noctuidae; genus Lithophane; species Lithophane ornitopus. The sequence goes on along the minus strand of OX419622.1, from coordinate 8,403,955 downwards.
TCAGGTCAAGTCAGGTCAAGTCAGGTCAAGTCAGGTCAAGTCAGGTCAAGTCAGGTCAAGTCAGGTCAAGTCAGGTCAAGTCAGGTCAAGTCAGGTCAAGTCAGGTCAAGTCAGGTCAAGTCAGGTCAAGTCAGGTCAAGTCAGGTCAAGTCAGGTCAAGTCAGGTCAAGTCAGGTCAAGTCAGGTCAAGTCAGGTCAAGTCAGGTCAAGTCAGGTCAAGTCAGGTCAAGTCAGGTCAAGTCAGGTCAAGTCAGGTCAAGTCAGGTCAAGTCAGGTCAAGTCAGGTCAAGTCAGGTCAAGTCAGGTCAAGTCAGGTCAAGTCAGGTCAAGTCAGGTCAAGTCAGGTCAAGTCAGGTCAAGTCAGGTCAAGTCAGGTCAAGTCAGGTCAAGTCAGGTCAAGTCAGGTCAAGTCAGTCATGGAACCCTACGTCTTTTCTACATAGCTTACAGAGTGTTCGAACGTTTTCCCATATATTTTGACAGTATCACTTCGTGCTCGATAGATGGCGTTGTTCATTTAACGTCATTTTCTGAATCGCGGTGTTAAGAGTCTCCGTAGAAGAATGACTTTCGCCGAATTCATAATTATAGAGCATTTGGCTCATTTTGAATTGAACACAATATAATCCATACTAATCGATGCTTAAAAGCATAAATTCGATAGTAACTCTGTCTGTCTGTCCGTCTGTAATTCTGTATGTTACCTTTTCACGCCTGATCCACTGAACGGATCTCGATAAAATTTGGTAAAGAGATAGATGGCAACCCGGCGAAGAACATAGGCAATTATTTTCTCAAAAACAAATTTAAGGGGGGGGGGGGGATATAGGGGATGAAAGTTTTTATGGGAAACCTATCATTTTTAGAGTTCCGCAGTCAACAAGGAAGCTTTATAGTTTCGCCATGTCCGTCTGTCTGTCTGTCTGTCCGCGACTTAGCTCAATAACTTTTAATCGACCAACTTACATGTGCAGTTGCAAAAACCCAAACATTCTGTATGCGAGAACAAGTTTTTTAACACTTTGAGGGACAGTAAACGCCCATAGACGTAATAACAATAAAACTTTGCGAAAGTTTGTTTGATAAAATAATTCATCCCAACTACGGAACCCTTCATTGTGCATGGTTCGACATGCACTTGGCCGGTTTTTTTTTAACTTAGGGCTGTGAAAATTTATGCTTTTTGTAACTAACAAAGAGTTACGTTTTTCTAAAATCATCCCTCATGAGGGTAAAAACCCTTCTTTACTCTCTTGATTTTAAAATTCACATGTAAGTACTTATTATTGACATTTTTGCGGGACTCTCTTCAAGAGCGTTAAGGGATTGAGAATATAGTCATAGTCCGATACGGACTATGACTATCTATATATTGAGAATCTGTCCACTCAATCAAAAGTTATTACTACTTGGCTCTTGGCTTGGACCGAAGAGTTTGAGTTTACCAGTGAGTACTTACTCGATAGATGGCGTTGTGCAAATGATGCGATTTTCTTAAGGGGGATGCGCCGGTAGCCCGCGCCAAAGCTTTCGCCTTAGTTTCCATCGTCCATGCAATATGCCATAGTTTTTTCATTAATCTTTCCGACAGTTTCATACTGCTGTCCATACTATCCACACTATCACCACAATATAGATATGGACTACCACTAATATATAAAGTTACTGGCTATCTCATGCCTGTTACTTTTACACCGTAACGCCTAGGTCGCCTAGACAGACCACGTGGGTTATGGGACATAGGATACTTTTATCCCGGTAGCACATTCCCGTGGGATAATTTCCGACATCCACGCGGGTGAAGCCGCGGGCAAAAGCTAGTGTGAAAATAAAAGCTGGACTTTGATCTTACGGTCTTGGCTTTAAAGATTTGATTGTAATTGCGTTTTACATTTCCAACTAAAATAGGATTTCATGCCGACTTGAAAAAGCTATTATACCAATTTGGATAAAAAGTGGTTAAAACTAACCTAATGCACCTCTCCATCTTCGTCAAGGCTCTGATGACCTAAAGGTCGATCCATCTAACGGTATACGTTAGATGGATCAGTCTTACCACACAAAATAAATCGAGCGGGTTACGTTACGGTCAGCAATGTCACCCGGATGACATAGCTGGCTCTATGATTAACTTGTCGTGTCCCACACGCTGGTCCAACGTGAGGAAAATGAATAATAACTTCCTTTTGAGGGAGGTAATTAAAGCCAGCAGGTGACTGCAATCTGTGGCAGTTGACAGATTGTGAGTTAAAACTATGCTATAAAAAAACATAACCCTTCCTTCGCAGTTGGGTAAAAACTATGCGTTAAAACTATGCTATTATTTATTTGACTGTTCTGAAAGACAAACGGCAAAAAAAAACAGAATAAAAAAATTAAGAGTACCTCACTCAATCAATCTGCCTAGCCTTGTCCCAACTATGTTGAGGTCGGCTTGCAGTCTAACCGGATGCAGCTGAATACCAGTATTTTACATGGAGCGACTGCCTATCTGACCTCCACCCAGTAACTGGGCAATACGAAACCCCCCGACCCGTAACGACTGTCAAAGATCCAAGAATGACAGCCGCGACCAACGGCTTAACGTGCTTTACGAGGCTCGGAGGAGTCTCGGTATGTAAAGATGCTCACCCATCCACGGACCAACTATGGCAAGCGTAGCTTAACCTGATCGATCGACCCGTGTGGCTGTTATTATTTAGCCACGAGCTGAACAGAATTATGAGAAGTATATCAATGTATTAAGACTTTGCAAAACCGTTAAAGAATGGTGATAAAATTTTCTTAAAGATGATCACAGAACAAATGTAGGTAGACAATAAAATTACTTCTCTCAACGTAACTAACTTTGCTTTAAAGTCACTACTCTCTATTTTAGATTAAAACTCCACGTATGCTCTACCGATAAAATATTATAGAGGTACTCAAGTATTTTTCTATCAAAATCACTTTAAACTCCCGACCTCACGACATTTATTTCCTCTTAGAACACACGACTTTTATAAGAAAACGAGCTCACCCTCAATATAAAGTTGGAAAATAAATATGCCAAAGACAAATATTATATTTGAGTGTACGAAGTATGGCTAGGAGGCAAAGGAAATATGTGTATATCATGCATTATAGTTAAATGTGAGGCAAGTTGAGGTTGTGCTATCAAGAATTTACGTGAAACTGGGTTTATTCGTTGCAAAACAAGAGAAACTCCACAATTTCACTGTTTCTACTGAAGCAATGAAATTGTGGAAATTCTTTTGTTTAGCTATGAAGGGTTAATAATGGCTAGAATATTTAAATAACTACTATGATGAGAATATATTATTTTCTCATGCATAGAAAAGGTTGAATGTAGAGAAGTCGTGAGGTCAATAATTAGGAATATTATTTGGGTAATGGGGAAGTATCAAGACTGAAATAAAAATTTGTTATTTATGAGCAACAAGGGCCTCCTCCACCTATTAATAATAATAACTCCATCGCCGTATCTCTACGTTGACGTCGTGGTAGGGCTTGCGCGCTCCGAACTCTGGGTTTGTACCGGCAGAGTTTACTTTGCCGGAACGGGTCTAGAGTGAGGAGCCACACCAAGAGATATACGAAAACCCGCAGGGCAGCATGTGGCGAGCTGTTGGGCAGTTGCGACCCCACGGACCCGATCTCCCGGGAGAAGTCTTGTTCCTCACCTCTAGCTTGCTTGTATTGGCCGGCTGGAGTGAACAATGACGAGGAGCAGAGCTCCCACCTCATTCTTGCCTTGATTGGCCGGCTTGAGTGGAGATTCGCAAGAGCAAACGTGCTCGGAGGAAGGAAGTATTCCAGTAAATGCTCGTAGGGATCTTGACCATCTTCCGGGCTCTGGGATTGTTCTGAAAACCGTGGAATACCTCTCCACTCCTCAAGCACCTCAGGAAGTGTTGCCCCCTTGTCGCTACGTCACTATGTGCTAGCGACTGTTTTCGGGGGCCCATTATTGAGTGTGCAAGTCACCCCCTGCCATTTTATCCGTGTATATATAAAACATTGATCAGGCAGGGGCCATAGTCCTTCCATAGTTCTAGAACTGGATACCTAGGTATCCAGTCCACTATACCCACCCAAATCCATAGCCCAATAGGTTTTGTTTCCATGTTCTGCAATAGTCCTACACCAACCGGGGATTGTGCTTGGATGCACTTGCATAGTGCATACAGAGATAATCGTCGGTTGGTGCCTCATTCCTTTTGAAATGTCTAAGGGGCCTCTGCAAGTTGGCTTCGGCTCCTCGTACGCCTTCCAAAAGACCGGGACCCCATGGCCCCGAGATATGTAAAATACAAAATATAAAAATAATAAAATAAATTTATTCAAAGAATAAAAATTGGTAAAATACATTGTAAAGCTTAGAAATAATGTAGGTATTACAAAGCGAGGTATTATTAAGCGTTAACTAATGATACAGAACTATTTGCAATTGTTGCGAGACACCCGGGGCGCCAATGGATTAAACAAACAGCTAACCCTACAGACAATACAGGCGTGATGTTATGTTTATGTTATTAACTCATGTTATTTTACGAAACTGACTGAAATTCAGACAATTTTCAATTTACGCGAGATAACACACATTTTATGTTTTCTTAAACTCCCAGCTGAACGATTCATCTTCCAAAGAACTTTCTAGAACATGTTTATTTCTCACTAGAGACTAACACTTTCATCTAAAATACTTGTCAGCACCTTATTGTTCGTAATGTAGTCCATATTTTCTCAGGAACCAAAGTACTTTTGCAAAAAGTATTCCTCAAGGGTGAAATTAATATTTGTCGAGATAAAACTAGGTACGTCTTTTCTCTGTTATTCTACGACAAATATGAGTGTGAAACCCTAATGTCTTTAGGGACTGTTTGTTAAAGTTATGATGTTATTTATTTATCTACATTTACAGCGGTCGAGAGATCATGACACCTGTCAGTTGGACAATATCTAGTAGAAATAAGGATCAAATTCGCAAAACACATAAAGGGTTTGTATGAAACTGACAGGTGTCAAGAATGCATTCTCTTGATAGCCGGACTGTAGTAGATGGTTTAATTTACGATTTACTCGCATTATTAGGGTTCGTTGTGGAGCAACCGCAAACCAAAAAAAAAAAAAAACGTTTCTAAAAAAAAAAAGCATCTTTCTTCTTCTTCTTTCGGTAACTCTTTTCTATCATATCATATAGGTTTACTATCATAACTGTTTTCTACATGAAGGTGTAGGCAGAAACATGGCACTGACAATAAACGGAGGTTTGTTTGTATGTTTGTAAGAGTTTATCTCTGGAAATACTGATCCGATTACAACAATATTGTACCAATAGAATGTTACACTGTTCCCAAGTGAAATATAATACTTTTATCTTGAAAAAAATCACTGTTCGTGTGGCTTTGAATCCCGCGGGATTAAAGTTAGGTACGGTTAAAAACCAATAGACGATTAATACGGTATACAAGGAACTGTTCCAAACTGACAAAAAACTGAGAACTCTTGTAATAGAAAAAGCCAATAACACTTTGCCTGTCCTTGTTAGGTAGGTACCTACTTACAGACCTCCTTTGCAATTTACCTGAAACATTTTATCCTGAAAGTTTCTACGTTTATTGCGACACATTTGCAAGCCAGAAGTCGACAAGAACATTTTACCAATTTTGATGAAAATGACATAGTGATAGTAAGGTATGTTTTAACAACCAGTCTTACCAAGGGGCATCGTGTTACCCAGTTAGCGAGTTGTCGAGTTCAGTTAGGCAGTCGCTCTATGTAAAATATTGGTATTTATTTATTTAAAGGCTTACCAACTAAACACATACACAGCTTAACCGAAAGTCCTTGCCATAATAAAGATCTGGCATGTAACTAAATTACAGGAAAGCACGGCACTTAAAATTAGCGTACTAGAATATTATACAAGAAAAACATAAAAAATTAAACATTTATATAGGTGTATACAATATATAAGTGTTTAAGTACACTTACATAAGTATATACACCACCATAAACATCAATTTAAAAAATAAAATAAACTAGTTATAAATTAAGGTACAAATAATGCTTTTTGGTATTAACACTACATTTTATTAATTATATTTCTCTTAAATAAACACAATTTACCACCGAAAATATCAAGCTCCCAACTGTGAAACCAGTTATTGCATCTTCTGAGGATATAGGAATGAGGCGCGTTGTATCCGTATTTGTTTCGACTAGATTTAATAGAGAAAGGTCGAAAATTTTGAACCCTGGCAGACGGTCTAGGCACATTCATGCACAATTGACTCACCAAATCCGGGCAATCCACACCCTGATTTATAACTTTAAACAAGAAAGTCAAACCTAAGAAGTCTCTGCGCCATTGTAACGGTTTCATTTTGAAATAACTCAGCCTATCATCATAGTGCTTGATTGTGCGTTGAACACCAGCTATTGCCGCGAGCCTCCTAACAAACCACTTTTGAATATTTTCTAGGCGTTGAATATTGTTTTGTATTCAGCTGCATTCGGTTAGACTGGAAGCCGACCCCAACATAAAATACAATAGACGTAGATATATTTAGTAACCTATTCCGCTTGATTATTCTTCAAGAGTCTTAAAAAACCCTGTAAGAAATCGACACGTGTTTCACCTCTTCACTTTGCGTCCAGCGCTCGGTGTGGTAACACGTCGGTCGCGTTCTGGTTTGCAATTGGTCAATCGTCATCCTGAGGATGCCTCGTTGAGAGGTGAAACACGTGTCGATTTCTTACAGGGTTTTTTAGGACTCTTGAAGAATAGTCAAGCGGAATAGGTTACTAAATGTATCTACATCTATTGTATTTTATAATGGATTTCCGCAAAGTCACGCCTGAATCAATTAACGACCCCAACATAGTTGAGAAAGGCGAGGCAGACACATACTTACTTACCAGCTTATGCATCTTTATTTACCAACCTGCAGTAGTAGATCAGATCCCAATATTAATAGGAGCATAAAATGATGTTCACCAGAATTAATAACGTCGGACAAACGTGGTTAAAGCGGCCTAATATCTGCTTATGGGCTGGTCTACAGTGAAGCTGTGAAAATAAAGGAAATTGCTAACATCTGTCAGAGGTTACAGTAGCTTTGACGGTGAAGACATTTGCGTATTTAGGTTTATTTAAATGTAACTTGGTAGGTGAAGGGGTAAAATACAAAGTATACTGTGTTTATTTTGATGGAAACCATAGCAGTCAAAAGTGAATGATTAAAGTAAAAGAGTAACGTACCTGTACCTTCATAATAATGCCATACAAATAGACATCAAAGCAATAAATAAATAAATAAATATTTCTTGGTGTAAGGAATCTACATAGCAAAGTCTTATTCCAATATTCTGATCCATTATTCTGATCGCGAAATAGATTTGGAATCAAAGTCACAGCCGTATTTTGATTCATCTGTATTCAAGAAGTCATGTGAGCATAATTATAACAAGCATAGGACCAGATTTTCGTACAGAATCTGGTACCTATTTAGCTGGCCAGTTTCACTTTTTTTTTGTACTATTGGAGCACGCCGCGACTTGGAGGTACCTAACACTTTGAACTTGAGTTGGCCCAGCTTAGTACGGTATTACGGTAACTTATTCTGCTTTTGTGCCACTGAAGTGCTGCCTACTGTACTTTAGCATGAATGAGGCGTCTGACCCGATGCTCAGCTATTAATCTAGTCTCCTGGCTGATCCGAGTCATTTTGTTGTTAGCTAACAAGTGAGGCACTGACCTTTCGCGTCCGGCCCTGGTCCAGGCCATGGTATGGAGCGAGAGGGCATGGGAGGCGGTCACCTCCTTCTGCGAAGCAGTGATGCTCGCGAAGGAGGAGGCGGAACGCGTGAGGGAGAGCCAAAGCCTGCGCCCTCACGCCCCTAACCGCCGCCGCTGGAGACACCCTGTGCGTCGGGAATCCCAGGTGGATTCCCACCATAGGCGCGGGCTTGCGGACGGCGAGCAATGGTTAGCTCGCCGTCCGATAAGGGCCAGGCCCGGGTCGATGGCGCGTCGTGTTCCACGCGCGCCTCAAAGAGATGTCAGCACACCTGACGGGGTCCGTTAGGACCCTGGCAACAGGCAACCGAAGGAACACGGGTGGGTTTTAGTCAGTAAGAGTCTGACACGCCCTTCCGCTCCGCCCAGAGCGGGAGAAGTCAAATGATGATTTCCCACCCAAAAAAAAAAAAGGGATTAATATTCATCGGAATTTTCAAATCGGAATCCATAAGACACAGACAGACATCAAGTTTGTATATTAGACCTTAGACATTGAGAAAAATTCAATGATTATAACGGGTGTAAGGGACAGCCCTCCGCAAACTGATGGGATGAATTCAGCATATCATACAAAGACGAATACGAATTTTTGTATCTCCGGAACTACAAAGGCATAGACTTGGAGGCTTTGCAGCGTGATGCCGGCGACCTCGACTGGACCCCTCTGGTTGAGATCGAAGACATCGACGATAAGGTGAAGTGTTTTAACGCAACCGTTCTCGACTTATACGATCAGCATGCCCCTATCCGACGTGTCAAAGTTCGACATAACCCTGCACCATGGATAACGCAACAAATTAAAGAGCTTATGGCTCGCAGGGATAAAGCTAAGAGCAGATATAAGCGCAGACCTTCAGAGCTGAATCTCTCTTATTACAAAACTTTACGTAATCGCTGCAGTCATTTGTGTCAAGATGCTAAGAGACGCTATTTCCACGATCAACTCAATAACCGCAGTTCTTCCGACGTATGGAAATTTCTCAAATCTGTAGGTATAGGCAAATCTCCTACCAACCAGTGTAAGGATGTGAACCTCAATGATCTCAATAAGCATTTCTCTCTCCTTCCCTTTTCTCTTGATCCGACTGTCAAAGCTGCGACGCTAGAGAGTCTTGCCCGTTTGCCTTTACCACAATGTTCTCAGTTTAAGCTTAGCGATGTTACTGAGAATGACGTTAAGAAATCTATACTTGCGATTACTTCTTCAGCAGTCGGTAATGATAAGTTGTGTTCTAGAATGATAACTCCTATCCTTCCCTCGTTACTACCTGTCCTCACTCACATCTTCAACCACTCATTTTCCTCTTGCTCATTTCCGTCAGTTTGGAAACAGGCTCACATAATACCTTTGCCTAAAACTAACAATCCTACTTTATTAACCCACTTTAGACCTATTTCTATTCTCCCATTTCTCTCCAAAGTTTTTGAGCACATAGTTCATAGGCAATTATCATTTTTCTTGGCGTCAAACTCGATCATTTCCCCTTATCAATCAGGTTTTCGCGCGGGTCACAGTACTGTATCCGCGCTTTTGAAAGTAACTGACGACATCCGCTGGGCAATGGAGAATAAGTCCCTTACTGTCCTTGTATTGCTTGACTTTAGTAGCGCCTTCAACTCAGTGGATTTCGACATTCTACTTGGTATCCTCAAATCAATCAATTTCTGTTCTTCCGCTTTAGCTTGGTTCAGTTCTTATCTTCGGGGGCGCTCTCAGTGTGTTCGCCTTGAGGACTCCTTCTCTGATTGGTGTAGCCTCACTGAGGGTGTTCCTCAGGGTAGCGTTCTCTCACCTCTTCTTTTTTCAATTTTCATCAACTTTGTTACCAGAGTAATCTCCTCTAGTTTTCATCTCTACGCTGATGACTTGCAGCTCTACCGACACTTTACTGTAGCTGACGCGGGTTCTGAAATTGCTGCTATGAATCATGACCTGGCTTGCATCAGCGCTTGAGCTAAGTCATTTGGTTTGCAAATTAATCCTACTAAATCTCAGGCCATGATCATAGGCAGCAGATTCGTTCGCAATGTGGTTGATGTTACATCTCTGATGCCGTTGTTTCTCGATGGTGTTCGCATTGACTATACCAAAACCGCCAAAGATCTGGGTGTTATAATTGACTCCAATCTTTCGTGGCGTGCTCAGGTCAATGAGGTTAGTCGAAAGGTACATTTCTCCTTTCATTCTCTAAAAAGCCTCCAAAGTCTCCTGCCCTTGGAGACTAAAATTTCCTTGGCACAAACACTTATTCAGCCGATTATAGATTATGCCGACGCCTGCTACCTGGATGCTACTGAGGAGCTATTAAACAAGCTTGAGCGCTTGCAAAACTTGTGCATTCGCTTTGTTTTCGGTCTCCGAAAATATGACCATGTTTCTCACCTTCGCAAGGAACTCAAGTGGCTCCCAATCCGCCTTCGCAGGAACACTCGGATTTTATGTCTCCTCTTCAACATCTTACACAACCCGTCCTATCCGTCCTACCTGCGTGAGCGTTTTTCTTACGCTCGTCCTAGTGACGCACCGTGTAGATCTCACCTTAGATCCCTCCTTAAATCCCATCCTCATAAAACTAGCTATTATTCTTATTCGTTCTCTGTCCATGCTGTAAGATTGTGGAACTCACTTCCGCCTAGCATTCGTGATCTGAAAACTGTTTCTTTATTTAAATTTCGTGTAAAAGAGCATTATCTTTCCTCTCAACTATGAGTATATAATTATATAGGTACCTATAGTGTATTTATGTTTATATATTTAAGCTTTATGTATTTATTTAAGTATATGTTAATTTTCTTGAGTATATGTGTAGGTATATTTAATATTTTAGTTAAGACTTCGCATAATCATGTTTTTCTCTTCTTGTTCTCACACACTATTGTCTACATTTCTTTCTCATTTCTCCTTTCGCAGGTCTGCTGGAAGAAATTTCTTAAGAAATAAGCAGTACCTTTGTACTCATATCATAATTATGTCATATCTCTTTGTATTTTACTGTGTGTACATAAATAATAAATAAATAAATAAATAAATAAAGACGACCGATACATGAAATTATTTCAGGAACCTTATGGGAATCCAATAAACCTAATTTGTTTTATTACCTCATACGCAATGTATCGTTACCGCGGTACAACGCACGTAGCCGCACTCCTCGTGGCGGAGGGGAGGGCAGGCTAGCGCCGCGTGATTTATCAATGTAAATTCTGAGCTTCACGCGTCGTTCGCTATAGTGGTTCAAATCGATTGCTGGTTTTATTTTTATTTTAGCTGTTTTATTTACATAAATGGACTGCTGCGTACAGAGACTGTGACTTAAATTTGAAATAAAGGAATAGTAACTGAAAAAACGATAGAAAAAATTGAATTTTCCCGAGAAAATTTCTAGTGGAATATGATTCAAAATAAGGAACTGAATGCCCCCTGTTAATTTGCGGAGGGCTGATGATGAATAATACAGGGTGTAAGCACGCTGTATTATTCATCATGTTTCCTCGCATTCCGTAGGATCTTATTTCAAATATTTATTCAATTCCATCCGAGATGTTACTTACCAAATTGACTATCGCGGGGTCTCATTTTCCAATTAAGCAAAAGCCTTTGAAATTCACCTCATTTTACTTAAGACTTGCTTGTGGTGCTTCGTTTCTGAACACCGAAATCAGTTATAAAGCCCATTTCGTATAGCTACGAGTATGAAAATCCTTCGCTGAATTCTAAGCAAAATTAAATTATTTGAGATAGGTTCGCGTTACATCAATGTAATGTTGTTAGCTGGTAGACAGATTTACTAGTTTAATAGAAAAGCATTACGGTAAAATAATCAACGATATTTATTTTTTTAGGTAATTTTTTGGTGCATGGTAATTTTATAAATATGGTACCTATTAGATTCGTACTCAAAATAAAGGTCCTTAGAATACTTTCTTTATTTCAAAAGAAGGAATTCAGACTTTTGTAGGAGAATACCGTGGAATGAGTAAGTACTTTAAGAAGATATTAAGCCCTTTGGAACATACATACCTATTCAATATTTCCGGAACTGACTGACAAATAACACATAAACTCAACCACGGAATATTTAGGTAAGTTCTACTTCTTAGACTTTCTGTACATGACGCCAGAGCCGCACTGGCCGGACCGCATGTTTGTGTATGCGAATAAATATTGCACAGGACCTTTATAGATATAGATAAAGGGAACATAATCTGTGTAAAGCCCACAAAACCTTTTTATACCAGCGCTTCTGAAATATTGAACGCCGGACGTCAATTTCCTGTTCATGTCCTGTTGTTATTGGAAACTGTTACCATATTATTATTTTAACATTATTGATAGGAATTATTAAAGCAGAAATATTGTTTTGAAATTCAAAACAATATTTCTGCGTATGTAAATAGTATTGGAGTGGGCCCCAAATAAAACACAAACCTATTTTGTTTTTATTTTATCCATAATACAAATACTAGGAATAAATAGGTGGCGTGTTTAGATGCCTATGTATACGTTTCTATAATAAACTTCCTAGCTACATTCAAGAACTAAGCCTTAATAAATTCAAATTCTTTATAAAGCAGATACTATGCCAGAAAGCCTTTTATATTGTTATAGACTATATTTAGGAAAAAAAGGCTTGGGATTGGGCTGCTCGAATAAATTTACACAGTGAATCTTGTTTTATATTGTGCTAACATTTTATTTTTCTATATGCTATTTTACGTATTTATACATCGACATGAATATACAGGGTGTAAAGGTAAACACCGTTGTCACTCAAACCAAGGGTAGTTGAGTTAAATATAAAAATAAATGACCGAGTAACAACAAAAAAAAAACGTTTCACTAAAAGATTTTAAAAAGTTTCTGTCCGTCACCGTCCTCGCTAGCAAAACAGCTGACTGACTGAGGGAGGGGTCGCACTCGCGGCCGGCCAGGTCACGTCCCTCACCCCCCGCCCGTGTTGAGGCGCAAGTTCGTTGCCCTAGTGTGGGTGAGTGAAATTCTCTTGCGGTAAAATATAGTTTTAAAAAAAAAAGTTGTAATTTTCCATTGATTGTACGTTCTTTATATGAAATCAAACCACTGATTGCAAGGATAACGGTGTTAACCCCAACACCCTGTATAATATAGGTACATTGTAAAGTTCATATTAATTATAAATAATAATAAAATAAAAAACTCTTTATTTCACAAATAGCCATAACAAAAAAAAAAAAAATGCCAAAGAAGAAGGTTTATAACCAGGTCACAATAATTTTAATACTCTGACTCCTAAACTAGGTGTATGTGCTTGTGTCTTAGGAGTCAGTGATTCTCCGTAACAAACAAAGCCATATTATACAAAAGAATTCGAATGATTGTGCATGTGAGGACTATGTGGGTCATTGTTTATTTTTTGTCTAGTTTTAATGATGGTTTGGCATTTTGAGAGGCCTACTCCACTACTATAGTCCTTTCTTGGTACCTATTATTCCTTCGAAGCGTTGAACTCCTAGTTCTGAGTTGAGCTGCACGATCACTCACAAATGCGTGCACTGACTGGACTGGTCCACTCAATCTGTCAGTGTGTGGCTCTTTCCTCAAATGACCATAATTCAGACACCTATCTGATGATTCATGTCACTACACGTGACATGAACCGTGAAGACATGGTCTTCACATGATCTGACCAAGATAATGTGTAGACTTTAAAAGTGACTGTGACCTCTGATTTTTTTTTATTTCAGCCTTTTTTCTCAGAGTAGTCAGATAGGAACGCCGAACTCATCTATTTTTTTTTTTGTAAGTTTAACGTGTAGAAGAGTATGTTCCTGTGGCGGTATCTACATCGCCACATGCGAACTACGCATCAAAGACGTCCTGACGTCAGACAGACGTCACATAAATCCTGCATCGCGCAATTAAAGTTTACCGTGCAGTGGACATATATACGAGAACCCAACATCAATCGTTGGGCAGTTGCCCGCCAGACACAACACCCGTCTGGTCGGAGGATCCTCCCTTTTCTATGGAGTATGAGTGAACTTTACACCCTGTTCCTCATACCCCTAAATACCTACGTACAAAGCTACTTACAGAAATAAAATCATTTATCATTATTTTATTTTGTAGGTATTACCCATAGGTCTGACAATACGAAGAACTAAAGTTTAGAAAACATACGTCATTCCTTTTAAAAAACAGCTCAAAACAAGAGTGGAATACTAAGGTGGAGTAATAAATCTCATTTAAAAACAATTTGTGCTTTCAAGGAAACTCGTTCTTACATAATTAATTTCAGCATCCTTATTAACGTGTCATGTGCATACTTATGAGCCCCTTTAAATAATTTACGTTTATTTTGAACTAGCTTTTGCCCGCGGCTTCACCAGCATGGAGGTCAGAAATTATCCCACTGGAACGTACTGCCGGGATGAAATGTATCTTGGTCCCTATCCCAGGTCATGATCTACCTGTTTTCCATTTCATTGAAATCCGTTCAGCTGTCAAGGCGTGAAAAAGTAACACAACCGTCTGTTTGTGTTACTTTTTCACAGAGCTACTTTTGCATTTATAATATAAGTATGGTTTGCGCGATGGGTCGCACAAGTGTGCTGGATTGGAGGGTGGAAATCAACAGGACACTTGTCACTGTGAAGACGGACGGTGGACCATGGTGGAAGTACTTAAATGAAAATACTATATTCCACTGTCAAAGGTAGCGAGTACTGATGATCTACTCAGCCTACTGTCTTATACCAGATCTGAATCGAAACTCAGTCGGAACTAACTATGAACTAACTCGGATGGTCACTCGGAACTATATCGGAACTAAATCAGAACTCTATCGGAACTAACTCTATTTGGACAAGACAGGCCCTTTTATGTGCCCCAGTGGCGTCAGTTTATCCCTACCATTTCCCACGCTTTGGGTCCGACCAGTACTCGCTACGCTATTGTTTATTAAAAACTATAGAAAACACATTTGGTGCGGATAACAATGTCGGCACAAACTGTTACTACTAACTATAAAAATAAATGCACATTTTATGAAGCAGACAATAATCCACGTTTTGCGCTACCATTAACAAAACATTTAGACACTAATAAAACAATACATTTTACTACGACGCTCGGTAATAAGCAGATACAATATAACCCAAAATTCCCGAGCGCCGCCAGAGGGTTTCGAACATGTGGCTACTTTCTAAAATGGTTAACAACTAAAATGGTATTTTTCCTAAAAATAACACATGCCTATATCATTTAATTCTACAGCTTAAACTATGCGATCGGCTGTCCTGCACATTCCTCCCGCCGTGTGACGTCCAGTTTTGTGGTACTGGGCGTCGCACCTATTAAAAACGGTGTAGGATAGCCGCTCTCGACCGGTAACACGACGTTTTCTACTGGTTGCTGAAGAATGTCGGCTTTTGTGCTGATGTCGGTTGTGCGTGCGATGTATTTCCGACCAGGTCTAGTAGTGCAGATGCGTCCTCAGGCCAACACGCAGGTACGATGTTCGAAGCTGGTTGCGCAGGCATGAGGCTCGGAGCAGTGGTCTGCACAGGCTCGAGGTTCCGAGCTAGTTGTGCGGGCTCAAGGTTCGGCGCAGGCTCAAGGTTCGGCGCAGGCTCAAGGTTCGGCGCAGGCTCGAGGTTCGGAGTAGGCTGCTCAGACACGAGGTTCAGTGCGGGCCCAAGGTTCGGAACTGTCTGCACGGGCTCGAGGTTTGGAGCAGGCTGCGCAGGGACGATGTTCGGTGCTGATTGTGCAGGCTCAAGGTTCGGCGCAATGTCAAGGTTCGGCGCAATGTCAAGGTTCGGCGCAGGCTCGAGGTTCGGTGCAGGCTCGAGGTTCGGAGTAGGCTCGAGGTTCGGAGCTGTCTGCACAGACTTAAGATTCGGAGCAGGTTGCGCAGGCACGATGTTCGGAGCTGACTGCACAGGCACGAGGTTCGGAGCTGACTGTGCAGGCTCGACGTTTGGCACTGGTTGCGTAAACTCAAGGTTCGCTGTGGGCTGTACAGCCATCAGGGTCGGTGCAGGCTCGAGGTCCGAAGCTGGCTGCGCGTTTTCGAGGTACGGCACAGGCTCAAGATTCGGTGCGGGTTCGACGTTCGGAACTGGCTGCGCTGGCACTAGGTTCGGCGCAGGCTCGAGGCTCAGAGCTGGCCGTGTACGCCTAATGTTCGGCACAGGCTCGCGGTTTGGTGCAGGCTGCGCAGAGACGATTGACTTGTGCGATAGATCACACCAAGTACGCTGCACAGGAACATTTTTCGGAGGATGCTGCGCAGTAGTAGATAGCCAGGATACGGTGGCGATCGCTGGCTCTATTATCTGTGGTCGTTGCGCACTAGCAGTTAGCCAGGATACGGCTGTGATCACTGGCTGCAGGTCCGGGTGTGGCTGCGCAGGCACGTAGTTCTGTTGCCTGGAAGTGTTAGGTTCTGCGGGCACTGGCCTTGGTCGCGGCTGCGCAGGCACGTAGTTCGATTGCCAGGATGTGGCTGTGATCACTGGCTGCAGGTTCGGATGTGGCTGCGCAGGCACGTAGTTCTGTTGCCAGGATGCGGCTGTGATCACTGACTGTAGGTTCGGGTGTGGCTGCGAGCGCGCGGAGTTCTGTTGCCAGGGTGCGACGGCTTCTGCCAGCGCTGGCGTTGGTCGCGGCTGCGCAGGCGCGTAGTTCGGTAGCCAGGATGCGGCGGGTTCTGCCGGCCCTGGCGTTGGTCGCGGCTCCGCAGACACGTAGTTCGGCTGCCAGGATGCGGCTGTGATCACTGGCTGCAGGTTCGGGTGTGGCTGCGAGCGCGCGTAATTCTGTTGCCAGGGTGCGACGGCTTCTGCCGGCGCTGGCGTTGGTCGTGGCTGCACAGGCGCGTAGTTCGGTAGCCAGGATGCGACGGGTTCTGTTGGCCCTGGCGTTGGTTGCGGCTGCGCAGGCACGTAGTTCGGTAGCCAGGATGCGGCGGGTTCTGTCGCCCCTGGCGTTGGTCGTGGCTGCACAGGCGCGTAGTTCGGTAGCCAGGATGCGGCGGGTTCTGTCGGCCCTGGCGTTGGTTGCGGCTGCGCAGGCACGTAGTTCGGTAGCCAGGATGCGGCTGTGATCACTGGCTGCTTGAGTTCCGATGTTACTCCCTCCTGATTGGGAGCGGCGTACATACTGATCCCACTTTCAGTCAAAAGGTGCGGGTGCGCTGAGCTAACTCCCGCAGGTGCAGTCACCGGGATATCCCAGGACACGGCAGTGGTCACTGGAACTGCAAATTCGATCCGGGACTGCGTATTTGGTCGCACCTCTTGTGTGTGTGGCTGATCGTCTATGGCGAGCAATTTACTAGATTGCAGCCTAGTCTGTACTCGATCCGCATTCGTAACTACTGAGGTGAGTTTATCTTCGTCGCTGGATTCCGTCTCTATTTCGGCGAGACGGACGGCGGCCAATTCGTTTCTTAACTCTATTTCGGCGAGAAGGGCGGCGGCCAATTCGGCCCTAGCCTTTGCTAGACGGCGCGCCTTCGAATCCCTCTTGCTGGGTCTAGACGATGTAGGCTTGCTTCGACGGTCGCTAACCGATTTGTCGGTAGCTATGACGGCTTGCTGTTGACTAGTCGGAGCAGGATCAGCAATGGTCAGTGCTCCCGACGTAGTCGCGGTTTCTTCTGTAGCCGTCATGGCTGTCGCCGTAGCGTAAGTCGCAGAATCAGTTTCAGCTGCTGTTGTTGACGTTGGGCCGCCTCTTCTTCCGGTGGAACGCGTGACAGGCATCTTGCTTCTACTCCTCAGATCCGGCTCGAAGGACCAATTTGCGCGATGGGTCGCACAAGTGTGCTGGATTGGAGGGTGGAAATCAACAGGACACTTGTCACTGTGAAGACGGACGGTGGACCATGGTGGAAGTACTTAAATGAAAATACTATATTCCACTGTCAAAGGTAGCGAGTACTGATGATCTACTCAGCCTACTGTCTTATACCAGATCTGAATCGAAACTCAGTCGGAACTAACTATGAACTAACTCGGATGGTCACTCGGAACTATATCGGAACTAAATCAGAACTCTATCGGAACTAACTCTATTTGGACAAGACAGGCCCTTTTATGTGCCCCAGTGGCGTCAGTTTATCCCTACCATTTCCCACGCTTTGGGTCCGACCAGTACTCGCTACGCTATTGTTTATTAAAAACTATAGAAAACACATTTGGTGCGGATAACAATGTCGGCACAAACTGTTACTACTAACTATAAAAATAAATGCACATTTTATGAAGCAGACAATAATCCACGTTTTGCGCTACCATTAACAAAACATTTAGACACTAATAAAACAATACATTTTACTACGACGCTCGGTAATAAGCAGATACAATATAACCCAAAATTCCCGAGCGCCGCCAGAGGGTTTCGAACATGTGGCTACTTTCTAAAATGGTTAACAACTAAAATGGTATTTTTCCTAAAAATAACACATGCCTATATCATTTAATTCTACAGCTTAAACTATGCGATCGGCTGTCCTGCACATATGGCTTATAATTAATATTAATATTAGTATAGTAAGCAGTACCTTTGTACTCATGTTATAATTATGTCTTATCTCCATGTATTTTACTGTGTGTACATCCTACTATATACCCTATCCTACTATCCTACTAATATTATAAATGTGAAAGTTTGTGTGTTTGGATGTTTGTTACTCAATCACGCAAAAACCGCTGAATGGATTTGGATGAAATTTGGCAAACAGATAGTTTGTAACCTGGATTAACACATAGGATACTTTTTATCCCGATATTCCCACGGGATCGAGACTTACGCGAGTAAAACCGTGGGGCGCAGCTAGTAATATTATAAATGTGAAAGTTTGTGTGTTTGGATGTTTGTTACTCAATCACGCAAAAATGGCTGAATGGATTTGAATGAAATTTGGCAAACAGATAGTTTATAACCTGGATTAACACATAGGATACTTTTTATCCCGATATTCCCACGGGATCGAGACTTACGCGGGTAAAACCGCGGGGCGCAGCGAGTAAATAATAAAATAAATAAAATATGGATTTGAGGCTAAACCAACAGGTTAAGTTCTATAGTTGCTGCTTACCCCCTTTGAAAAGAAGCGTGAGTTTATGTAATAGCAATAGACAATATTTGTCAAACTTTTATAAGTTCTTAGTAATAAATACGAGGCTTTTGGCTAATTTGTACTTATAATAGAATGTAATTCTTTAATTTGTAATGTGCGTTTAGTTTGTGCAGAATAAACAATTTTTCTTTAATTTTATGTATGTAGCCAATATTTTGCCGACATAAAAGGCAAAAAAAGTATGAAAGGATCGATGCAGGTGGCATTCTGTAGATTCTGCCTACCCCCATTGGAAGAATGCGCGAGATTATGTATATTATTAGGTATTATGTAATCGGCCATTGATCAATTACTATCTACCTCGATACACCTTGTGTAAACAGCGTCCGAAGCAAGCAACATAATGTCATCATGTTCATAAACCATATGCAGGTATTTGCATAAACTCTATTAGTCTATGATGACATCAAATTATTATTAAAATAAACATGGATTTAATGGCTGCCGTTGTCTAGTATGTTAAATATCAGGCCAATGCCTCCCACAACTAACTCTATTTAATATGTTTTGTTAGAACGGCTAAGTTTATCGTTTTAAACGTTGTTTCAGGATTTTGATTAACAGTTTCGTTTATTGTTAATGTCCCTTAAAAGTTGTATGATTGATTGTTTTAATTCTGGAACAACCTTTACAATTTTAATGGTATGAGGAACAGGGTGTAAAGTTCACTCATCCTCTTTAAAAAAAGGGAGGATCCTCCGACCAGACGGGTGTTGTGTCTGGCGGGCAACTGCCCAACGATTGATGTTGGAATCTTGTATATATGTTGATCCCGTGGTAAACTTTAATTGCGCGATGCAGGATTTTGTGTGACGTCATGATTTTTGTGTGACGTCAGCTCTTTGATGCGTAGTTCGCATGTGGCGATGTAGGTAGATGCCGCCACAAAATAATAGTAGTCAATCTGCGTCATGTTTATTATTTTTCCCTGCCAGTATTGTTTTACGATGTGCCTATGTTGATATTAATTTGTGCCCACTCATGTTAACTCACATTAACGTTAATAGTTTATTATTATCTTGAATGTGGGCGTTGGATTACTTTCATCTCTTCAGTTATTGTTGTTCAATAATCTAGGTACTAATAGTCAGCAATATCATAACACTAAAAAACATAATATGAATAACGTTTTCACAGTAAAAAGTAAACAAAAAACAGTTCAAAGATCTGTAACATATAAGTACCACAAAGGTACACAGTCAAAAACTAAGTAAATTCTATTTTTAAACTCGTTAATATTTTTACCAGCGCCATTCGTAACAGGTCCAATAGCTAACTCGACAAAAGCACTGCGGCTGAAATAACTTCCCGCTATAAATTCAAGCTGAATTGTGCAGCTTGAAATGCTGCTTGTGAATAACTTCAATTGAAATAAGAATACGCGAAGGCGACTCCATTTTTCTTGCGATAAACGAGTTTCCTGACACTCGATATGAACAACCATTGCTGTACGTTATTTAAAAGGTGCCGAGAGTTGCAAACTAAACTGTTTCCGTATTTTGGCCAATGGACTTTATAATGGAAGTTCCATTTCATGAACCTAAACTAAACAAAATGGGTTTATATTTTATGTTTTAAACTTAAAAGTCTGAATTAAATCATGGTTATATCTCCTCTTCTACTAGTATGGTCGAAGGTGTAGTTTTTGAAGTGAAAACTTCTTTAGGGTGAACAAAAATCATGAAACTCGCGTCATCGTCACCGAACGCTTGAAGAAATGAATTAATGTTACTTAGTTTTCACTTCTATTGGCAGCCCCGAAAGATTGCCCCGCATGTTTTTTTTTAGTTTCAATAACCTTCCAGTCGAAATAAACAAAGGTATCACAAAAGCCTCTTTAAAAAAAAAAATACATAAGTACCTCTTTTAAAAATATTTTGTCAAGGCCTTTGTGGATAATATAAAAAAAAACATTACCTACACACCTTTTTGGGCAATCGTGCAAAAAAAAACTGTTTATTTATCTGTTTAAAAAATTTAAGGAACGCATGAATAGTTTCATAATAAAATTATGGTAAATGTATGTACAAAAAAAAAGGAGCTACGACTGCCAACAAACTCCTTTGCAGTTTGGCAGGTATCTTGAAAAATAATTATTTCTGTGAATAAACCGAAGGATTTTTTTTTACTTACCTATGCAATAATACCTAAACACCGGAGAATTTTTGATTGGAATTGGAAGGTTAAAGACCGGTAAAGGGAGACTCCTTTACTCCATTGCTGACTGAATAGCACGTGGTAGATGGACCAATGTTAAGCTATAACACTAAATAGCTAACTGCTGCTAAAATAGGAATTGCGGTCAAATGAATACTTTTCTCAAGGAATTATTACACCACTAACGACACCCACCATTACTATAAGGTGGCCCGTTCCCAGATGAGAGGTTGGACATTTTTATCACTAGAGGAGAGATGTAAAAGCAGTTAAGTTCTGAAAACCGTGCTTTCATACCCGCACTTATCCCTCTCATATTTTCACTATCCGTGGATAGTGAATTCACGGAATTGTAGAGAGAAAATTAAACCATATTTCATACTCCTTTGACTTTTTTTGTAAACAGTATTAGTTTTCACGAATGAAGGCCATTTGTAAATGTTTTAATAATTCGAAATTCAAATTTACCTCGAATGTGTTTCAAAACAGTATCTACATGCATAATAATACTCGCGACTTCAAAGACTTTGCTAGCAGGTACATCATGTTTATACAGTATCGATTTTTCACCCATTTCCTGGAATCCAATAGAGATAGATTAGAACAACAACCGTATTCATTCCGCACACAAGCAAAGTACTTCAACAACACAAAAATAAAAGTCGGTATTAATAGTTAGGTATGTAATATTAATAATAGTTACTCAGATAGAGACGAGAAGTCAACTTTAAATAATTTAACTTATACCTAGTTTACTAGCTGCGCCCCGCCGTTTCACCCGCATAAGTCTCGATTTCTTGAGAATATCGGGATAAAAAGTATCCTATGTCATAACCCAGGTCATGGTCTACCTATGTGCAAAATTTCATCCAAATTCGTTCAGTCGTTTTAGCGTGAAAGCGTAACAAACAAATAAGCAAACAAACTCAATTTCGCATTTATATTAAAGGATTTCGTTTATTTTCTATTGATTTTTAGTGGCCATCACTTATCACTCAAGTTTTTCAGGAACGTCTTTTTTTTCTACAACGCCGAGTGGAGACCCCCTAGAAAGCCATGCCATAGAATAGATAAATAGAATATTCTTTATTATGTACACCATAAAAATACAAATATAAATGTAGAAAATTTTACATAGGGCGAAACAATGGGCGACATAATGACCTTATTGGCAGTTACTGGTGATGTTCTTCAGAAAGGTCAGGTCATACTCGAAACCGGCGTGCGTGTAGAGTAGGCCATAATATGTATGAACGTAAACGAAGCAAAACAAAGAAGTATGTAATTACCGTAGCAGGTGGCGTCCTGTAGTTTCTGCCCATCCCAATGGGAAAAAGGACCGAGTTTATATAAGTGTATGTATGTTATTATCCATACAAATGCTCATTCCATACGTCGTAACTGCATTCATAAATTAAAGGCTTACAGCCACCGGCTCACTCTCGAAAGAATGTGCGCAATCAGGCATGAGAGCGCCAACGATCCTTACATCGCAAATTAAGCCTGAAAAGCAATTATGTAAATGCAATTACCGAATATCAGCTCATTATTAACAACCCAATTAATAGCAGTTACCTGTCAGTAGGTGCTTTCGGTTGTTATTTTCGGCGAAATATGGGGAAGTAGAGGCTAAGCGGCACTATAATAATTATCAAAACAAACAAGAAAATTTTCAGAAAAGCCCACAAAAAATACTAAGAAAATCTATATCTATATTATCTATACATACATATTATAAAAACAAAAGTTATAAAACTAAAACCCAACAACGACAAAAAAGTCAACTAAAAAGGTATAGATAAACAATATTCACAGACAAACATTTAAAAAATCCGGAGTCACGTGTTAGCATAAATCAAACAGATTATGTGTGACGTCGGATTTTTAATTTATCTGTCTGTGATGTCTTGTTTATAGCTTTTTAGTTGACTTTTTTGTCTTTGAGTTCACCTTACACAGAAGAAACAACTTTAAAAAAATCTTAGTTTTGGAAAAAGACATTAACAACATGAAAGATTCTGTAAAACCTCTCACAATGGATCAACACGTCAGTTGACGTGTAACATATCGCAGATCATTTACTTGCAGCCACCAAATAACGCAGAGAGACTTCATTTATCATTCACACAATACTTCAAAAGTTCCCACCCCCGACGCCATGTTTTCTTTTGTGTTTACAAGTACCTCCTGTGAAGACTTGAAGCGTTATTCTATTTTTTTTGTACAAATACATATTAACAAAATCAAGTTAAAGTATTTTTTAATCTTATTTACTTTGAAAGCGAGTTTGACGGCATTTACCGAGCAGTACCTATCGAAGTTAACGAGAGACCATAATCGTGGGCTCCTCCTACAAAATGGTCGAGTATGCAGCATGTATCAGAAAGGTGTGGTCAAATTTAATTGTGTGGTACAGACCATCACACTGAACAATTTTATCCATGGGAACAAAATAGAAATCGCGAAAAAAAAATTAACTATCCCTTATAAAACTTCAATACCCACTCGACCCAAATGTATGGGACGGCTGTTTATTTTTTACGATTACGATGCTGGTGCCACGGAGAAAGTTGTTCAATTTGATGGTCTGTAACCACACCCTTTTTGACCACACCTTTATTCAAGCTGTAGGTACGCCTTATTTCTAATATCTACTTGTTATACCAGAAACCAATTGTTATTTCAGGTGGGTCCATAGACGCAGCCATAGTTAAAAACAATCACCGATTTACCTGATTATGGTATCAAATTGAGCAAAACATTAACAGTGTTATTTAATTTTATTCATTTTAGGTAGGTACTTTTATTTTACGGGATGAAAATGGATGTAATTAATGTTTGGAAGGCGTACCTACTTACAGTTAAATTGTTACTGGGAATTACCCAAGCAGTATTATGACACTTGTAAGCATTATTATATCAGTATTTATAAGATTACGTAGGGTTTTGTTTACGTAGGCTCTTGGGGTTGCGGTTGCCTACCAAGGAGGTAGGCATTTCGTAATTCATTAGGTATACTTTGTATATTAATTATGTAATGCCTATGTTCATAGTTATACCTCACATATATAGACATTTAGGCATAGGCCTGACAGTACTCTAGAATCTAGAGATATACAGGGTGTAAAAAGATCCTTCATGAAGCTGTCTTCTACGCACTCTGGAAATCAAACTAAGTAACTTTGTGTAAAAATAATTGCTGGTACACGACTTTTATTTTTGTTGTGAAAATTCGCTGTTTTGCGGTAGCGCCCAATGTAACGCACCAGGACATTATTGTAACATTGTGCTTATGGGTCTTATTAGTAGATACCATTATCATAAATACGGAAAATAAAATATTCCTACTTTAAGAAAACCTGGAATGTCAATTGAAAGACGCTAACAATTATATTCGTATTGAGAGAGAAAAGATTTTTTTAGACGAAGTTTCTTAACTAACTATTATAATTGTTCATAACTTTTACTAAAACAAAACTCTTTGGAACTCAATGAATAACTTGAAAAATTAAACTTATTTCGGTTCTAACTAACTTGCTTCTATTATGAACCTTGATTATGAAATATTATAATTTCAGAGGTTTTTAAATTACTTGGCGTTCAATATAAACTTAACCTAACCGGTAGAAATGATCACCTTTCAAAATTAGAATAAAAATGTATTTTTGTAGATTTATTCCGCAGTGCCCCACGTTTAATTCCTTTCTGGCCCCAAAAATCATTTCTTTCATTTTGTTTATTATTTGAATTGGTTCATCACGTCTTTGAAGTTTCGCTAGCCAATAAAAAGTTACATTGTTGACGTAGAGTGATGTTCGCATTCAATCAGTTACCTGTCGGTACCGACTTAATAATAAACTGATTCGCCACTATCGATCACTTTCTGTATGAACCTTTATTAAATAGTTACTTTATTAGCCAATTTATCGAATTTTCTGAATTATAAAATACCTTCATTGTAATGTGCTAGCTACTTTGAAAGTGAAATAACGAGAAGTAAGTAGTTTGTGAAGTAGTAGGTACATAAATGAAGTAAAATCGTGGTAAACACGAACCTACTACTTTAAAGTGGCTATGAAATGAAATGAAATCCAGATAAAGAATCCACATATTATTAATTTTCAATAAATACACACAACGTAATAAATATACGCTACCATTAATACCACAAGACAGCACAAGTACCATGGGACAGCACAAGTACCACAGCAAGCTAGTGAAGTGAAGTGGTACGTCATAGTTTTAAGCTATTTATTAACACAAGTTTTTGTTTTATACTTTACATTATATTAATTTATATGGGACATTGTAGCCTGAAATAAATGTTTTTTTTTTTTATAATGAATCTAACACATTTACATAAACACGTCGAATTAGGTAATCGGCTAAGCGGGTGCTTCGTTGGGAAAACACGAAAGTCAATCCTTTTGCGATTTTAATTTCAAGTTGAATTTGATAGTACGTAGTGTAGAATGTATTATAAGAATAAAAAAGCTGAAGAGTTTGTTTTATAGTTCTTGACTATATCCTTTAGAGGAATAAAGTCATAAAGCCATATTCAATTTAATGTGACGTCACATAGCCTATAACCAGCGGACGATCAAGACGCTTCCAACGATACCTACCTCATTTTTCAAATTATTATACATAAGTACATACATTTATACCGGTCAAAATCTTAATCCTCCTTTTGCTTTGCCGTAGTCGGGTACAAATAAATCAAAACGAAAGTCTCATCCTCACTCCTTTTTTTTATCACACACAGCTTTAAAACACATGTTCTAAAGAATCGTAGTACAGTGCTAACTGTTCCAAGGAAGCAATAAATCCTGACCAACTTCCGCACTGTACTTTAAGTGATTCTATTTGCTTTCCCACACGTTTTACCACGATTCATTTTTAACATGTTACAATTTTAGAAATATAACCTGAGTGCTTCTGAATTAATGACTGGTTATCAGTTTTATATAAAAACTAGCTTTTGGTCTCGGCTTCACCCGCGTGGATGTCAGAAAATATCCCACGGTAACGTAGTACCGGGGTTAAAACCTTATGAGTTAATTCAGGTTATACAATATCTGTGAGTCAAACATCAAAATCCGTTCAGCCGTTTTTGCGCCAATCCGGAACAAACATCCAGACAAACAAACAAAAATGCAAAAAAAAATGTCAGCTTCAGACTCGTTCCCACATCTCGTAGCAATGACTTTAAAAAAACATATTAAATGTACAGTTTTGACTTCGTTACTATTGTATTATTATTTTACATAAACATACATAAACTCACACCTTCTCCCCATGGGGGTAAGCAGAAACGATAGAACGCCACCTGCTACGCTCCTTATACATATATCCTCTGTTTTATCTTCTCTCCTTCTATATCTTATAATATTCCTATATTCTTTACCTTATTTTCTTTTCTTTTTAGACAAATATAGAAAAAATACAAAAAAAAACAAGTGCGAGTCGGACTCGCGCACGAAGGGTTCCGTACCATTACCTATAAAAACGGCAAAAAAATCACGTTTGTTGTATGGGAGCCCCCTTAAATATTTATTTTATTCTGTTTTTTTGTATTTGTTGTTATAGCAACAGGCAACAGAAATACATCATCTGTGAAAATTTCAACTGTCTAGCTATCACGGTTCATGAGATACAGCCTGGTGACAGACGGACAGACAGACAGACAGCGGAGTCTTAGTAATAGGGTCCCGTTTTACCCTTTGGGTACGGAACCCTAAAAACGAAAATACTGAAACGACCAATTACAACTGTGCACCTAGCCTCTGACGTTTCATAAGTACAGGTTTATGTGAAATAAAATATTTTGATTTGATTTGATTTGACTAATAAATCATTTTCCCAAACCGATAGTACCTACGTAGGTGTTTGAGTTAATGACATCGTCGGTAACTGTGGGTGTTAAATAATGGAAATCAGCGTCTCATATTTTGAAATTGATACTCCCTTTGTTCCCATGTTGTTCAGACATGTAATGGAGGTAATAATAATCGTTCAGTATCAGACAATGGAATAGTAGGTAACTGAAATCTACGTACAATTTTAAAACAAACATCACTAAAACAAAATGGTCCATTTGTTTGACGCCGGATATGAATTCAACCTTTAGATATTTTAAAGGAAATATTTTTTTACTGCGGAAAATTCTGGAAAACCCTCTGGGAAATTATTTTCATACCGATATCCATTCACACTGTAACATGAACATATAATACCTCATGCAAGATTGCTCCACTTTCAATAAATTCCTGTATCGACACTATTTCGCTAGAATGAGATTGTATTCCCTATCACTGCGCTGTATCTTTGCCGTGTCAACGCTCTCACGGTTCTGTGAAAATAATTTATGAAAATGTTCCAATATACTTAAGGCAAATAAAACTCTACGGCGATGAAAAATATCACGAATATAAAGCCTGATTTACACGGTGGGATTTCATTGCCTGTGGCATAACATAAGTTGAAGCAACAATAAAAGTTGCACCGTCTAATCAGTGTTTAGATGAAGGAAGTCATTTGTTGCTTCAATTTTATTGGATGTACAGGCTACAGGCAAGAAACTTGCATGGTGTAAATAGGGCTGAAGTGTGAGGATAATTCTTATAATTGTAGCAGACGTAATAATATGCTACTCAAAATGAATTCAGGTATTTTTTGTTCCCTCAACTAGCTTTTTGCGGAAGGACAATTTTTTGCCGAGGGTGGTGCCAACTTCCAATTTGCAGATTATCGAAGTACAGCATGTTGGAGTAGAGTACGTCGAAATTGAATGAAGTCGAACTAGCATTATTGTCGAAGTAGTATGTCGTCGAAGTTGCTTCATTTCCTAGGTAAGTCATCTCGTAGAAACGTTTTGTCAGACTTAAGATATTTCGGACTAAAGTATTGTCGAAATAAAGACGTGTCGGAGTTCCGTACTGTCGAAATGAAATCTTGTCGTAGTACGGTTTGTTGTTTGAAGTTCAGTTTGGTAGTCGTAACCAAACGCTACATAATTTCGGTGACTCAATTTCTTCGGCTTAAATAATGCTGTGCTACGTTCGTCTGCCTCCACCCTTATAAATACGAAAGTAAGAAAAAAATACTAACATTAATATCCTGAGCTCATTCCACCTCTCCTGTTGATTGAATTATTCATACGAAGACGCACATTGAGTTGCAAATAACGGCCAAACGCACGGCCTATCGGCGTGAATTAGTGGGGAGAGAGATAAGTGGCCGTAAATGGCCGTAATGTTTAATAATAAATGAATTTATGGGCGCTAAGCTCAAGTGGCGTTTACACGTTGCGCGGCGCTTGTTGGCGGCTATTAGGTAGTTTACGATGATGATGATTACACATGATTACAATCGATTCCGATAATTTTGTTTTATTAATTAGGTACAAACATTGAGCCTGACTCGTTGGTCTAGTGGTCACAAGTGCTACTGCTGAGCATGAGGTCCTGTTCGATTCTCGGGCAAAGTGATATTGGGTTTTTCGGTCTGGATTATCTCAGTAGCAGCACGGTGTCTGGATTTGTGCCCGGTTGATGGCTAGAGGACATTACATGGGACTTAAAACATAACTGGCGTAATGTAGGTGTACTATTTCTCTCTGCGTCCAGCGCTCGGTGTAGTAACACGTCGGTGTAGTAACACGTCGGTGTAGTAACACGTCGCGTTCTGGTTTGCAATTGCAAACCAGAACGCGACGTGGCATCCTCAGGATGACGATTGACCAATTGGTCAATCGTCATCCTGAGGATGCCACGTTGAGAGGTGAAACACGTGTCGATTTCTTACAGGGTTTTTTAGGACTCTTGAAGAATAGTCAAGCGGAATAGGTTACTAAATATATCTACGTCTATTGTAATATTAATGGATTTCCGCAAAGTCACGCCTGAATCAATTAACTAGGTGTACTATATAAGTACACGACTGCCTAACCCTTGGAGGAATACAGGCGTTATGTTATGTGTTAACAGTGAGCTGTTGCAGCGACCCACCCGTTGGACTTGTTTAAGCGTGAGTTTCGAAAAATACTTCGATAATGTTCACGTCTATAGTCCATACTGGTGCCGATTCTGTTGTTCACAAACTAAACTAAATTTAAGTTCAGTGCATCTTTTTCTTGCAATTTCATTAAGAAAAGGACAGAAGATAAATTTTAGTTTAGTCCTGTCAAACTGTCACTACTCCATAGACTCCATACAAGTTTAGACGCGATTAAAAACTTGCCTACTAAAATTACGTCAATTTACGTCTGGCGCTGATTAATTTGACAGGACTAAACTAAAATGTATCTTTTGTCCTTTTCTTAATGAAATGGAAAGAAAAAGATGCACTGATCTTAAATTTTGTTCAGTTTGTGAACTACAGAATCGGCACCAATGTTTGAAATTTTTGTTTCTTCAGTGGTTCGGCTGTTTGTAAGTACAGTGAGGGAAATTAAGTGCGTAACTATACAGCCTATTCCTACAATGTCAAAGTTGTAATTTGAACATAGGTATAAAAAATTGAATTTGTTACTCATTTAGCTTAATCTTAATATATTTGCATAATTCCGTAAGAGTCTGGGAAAAGTATGCATAGAATTTAAACTTATCTTTTAGAAATGGATTCAGTTTTGACTATCCCTTTAAAATAATATATTTCAGATTCTTTTGTTTACTTACCAAAAGTAGGTACTACTGTGTAATCCGATGCCTCAAGTAGATATGAATTATTTTGGCATTTTACGAAAACTTAGTGGCAGTCATCAAAGCTCGGATACCGGTTAAATTTTCAAACCGATATGATGTACTTGGCACAAAAACCTTTATATTCGGTTTGGATCGCATAAACGGGTTTTTAAACCGGTAGGCAAGTTTTTTAATCGCGTCTAAGCTTGTAAGGAGTAGTGACAGTTTGACAGGACTAAACTAAAATTTATCTTCTGTCCTTTTCATAATGAAATAGAAAGAAAAAGATGCACTGAACTTTAATTTAGTTTAGTTAGTGAACAACAGAATCGGCACCATTGTAGGTTAAAATAAAGTTCTCTAAACGTTCGCGTTCTTTAGAAAAGTTCGGAAGAAAACCGGTATTAACCGGTATTTTTTAAACCGGTTCTGAGCCTTGGCAGTTATGCTTGCTTCCCAATCAATGATGACGAGCCAAAGCACAGCCTATCCTGAATTAGTAGGAAAGCAAGATAAGTGGGCGTAACGTTTGAATAATAAATTACTTTATGGCCACTAAGCTCAAGTGGAATTTACATGTGCCACGTTTCGGCAGTTGTCGGCCATTTGGAAACGCCATTAATTTATAACGCCGATTACGAATGCAATGTCGATTAGCTTACCGTGTGTTATTTATTTAAATGAGGGTATTTCGTCTGAGGCTGGAAATAGAACTGGATAGGATAAAGTGCTTGTTTGAAATAGAAATCATTTATTTGGATAAGTGTGCTTTAGACAAGTGTAGGTACAGTCATGAGCAAAAATATGTATATCTACACTCAGCAAAATTCAATAACGTTTTTCTCATGGAATACCGATTGCAACTTTGAAATGATACCTATTTCATAATAATAGGGGTTCCAAAATACTATGCGTTATAACATAAAATTACAATCAATACATTAGGAGAAAATAACTTTTAATAGTTGCTTAGTGTATACATATTAGTGCTTGGGACTGTAGGTACATGAAAAACATTAAAACATTAGGTGAACTAATCGCTGAAATCACTTGTTATTTATGAGATACAATAAAAACTATTTATTTTTATTTTTTATTATACCGTCGTACAGACATATTTTATGGACCATCAACGAATTCTGAAAATTGAGATGTACGTGTAGATAATATTATATTTGAATTGATCTCCTAAGCTCACTATCATCCCGTTTCATATCAAAGTAAGCATCTTCAATATTTTCGTCTCTGCCTTTGACGGATAAGCGAAGTATCAAAACGTTTACTAGTTCCGGAAATCCTTAACCTGCAAACTCCAGGTTTAAGAATATAAGTTGTTTGCTTCAGGATGTTATATAAGTCTCTTACTTCGGATAAGCCGTTGTTCAGTTGTTCAGCGTCTATTTTACGAAAGTACAGCCTCTTATAGGAACTGGCTACTTATCATTCTTTAAAATTGAAACAGCGATGTAATAACTTTTCTGATTCTAGTAGCGCTTATCAACTAGTTACGTATAACTTATACATTTTATAAAAGGAACTTTAATGTAAGCCAGTAGGTACTTAGTGGCAATTGGAAATGGTGCGCTAAAAATGTTTACTTAATTCTCCATGGTAAACAAGGATTTATAAAATGATTTCCTTCCCGTTCTCCCCTAAAAATATAACTATAGGTTTCCATGACAACCACGTTTACTAACATGACAATCGAGCAATCGAGTATTATTGTCAAAAATAGGACGGTCATGGTTTATTTTAATTTTATCGCTACACTTCAAGAATAGCACAAACTATTTTTTTTTGCGTAATTTAAATATCAGTGATGCGGTCCTCGCGAATAGTGCCGTCACACAGCAAGAAATCTGTAGCTACTATCTACCGTCTAACGAGTTCACCAAATGATGGGAAGTATATGCATTTCTGTACTGATTTCGATAAATCTATAGTGATAAACACCTTCAAGAGACGGGGATGGAAACAAGTCATGCCAGAAGGAGACTGGAACGTCTACTGGGCTAACACAGTGAATTGTCGAACTATATTCAGCATAGAGAGTGGATTACGCCTCGGCGACAATCAACTGATCAACCATTTCCCAAACCACTACGAACTAGTTCGTAAAGATTTACTCGTAAAAAACATAAAGAGATACAGAAAAGAATTGGAAAAAGACTGTAATTCCCTTGCGGAAAAAACTGAAGTAAAACTCCCGAGCGGGCAAGTCATCACTCGCTATTTATATTTAGATTTCATTCCGGTAACGTTCGTGCTGCCTTCCGACTACAGCATGTTTGTCGAAGAGTACCGAAAATACCCTCAAACAACCTGGATTTTGAAGCCTTGCGGCAAATCCCAAGGCGCCGGCATTTTCCTTATAAACAAACTGTCGAAACTGAAAAAATGGTCTCGGGAATCTAAGAAATACTTACAGCATCATCTCACGAGTAAAGATACTTATGTCATATCTCGCTATATAGATAATCCGCTTCTTATCGGAGGGAAGAAATTCGATTTAAGGATTTACGTCCTCGTTACGTCGTTCCGCCCTTTAAAAGCTTACATGTTTCGGAATGGATTTTGTAGATTTTGCACAATGAAATACGACACGAGTGTCGCTGAGCTCGATAACATGTATGTACACCTAACGAACGTCAGCGTGCAAAAACACGGCGGCGACTACAATAGCGAGCACGGGGGGAAGCTGGGCATACATAATTTAAAGCTCTATTTGGAAGGAACCCGGGGTCGGCAAGTGACCGACCGTCTGTTTGAGAGCATACAATGGTTGATAGTGCACTCGTTAAAGGCCGTAGCGCACGTTATGTCGAATGACCGCCATTGCTTCGAGTGTTACGGTTACGACATAATCATAGACGATAACTTAAAGCCGTGGCTTATTGAGGTGAATGCCTCCCCATCGATGACGGCCACGACGGTTAACGATAGGATACTCAAGTACAAACTCCTGGATAATCTTTTATCGGTAGTTCTGCCGCCGGGCGGGATCCCGGACTCACGCTGGAACAAAACGCCCACCGCAGAGGCTTTGGGGGATTTTCAAATACTCATCGACGAAGATTCTATGTACAAGATGGATCTACGTTCTGAGAGACGATCTCGCAAAAACTAAAATATATTTCAAATATTGTGTAATGTACATTCTAATTGGATTGGTTATTCAATATAACAGTTAAAATGGGTTTGATTTTTTATTAAATTATATATTACAAGATATTAGAAATTGTTACTAAATTATGGTCTAACACGATGGTACTTGTTGTAGCGCGAATTAGCGTCTTCTTTTTCTATGAGTTCCTCATCAATCAACAGTTCAAAGTCACCAAGCGCTTCGGCCGTGGGGATCTTGTTCCACCTCGCGTCAGGAATGCCATCAGGCGGTACAACCACAGACACAATGTTATCTATTAATTTGTATTTCAATATTCTATCATTATGAGTCGTAGACTGTAGTGATGGTGAAGCATTCACTTCTACAAGCCAAGGCTTGAGAGTATTGTCTATTATAATATCGTATCCGTAACATTCAAAGGAGTGGCGATCGTTAGCCATCACGGGGGCGACGGCTTTCAAAGAGTGAACAATAAGCCACTTCATTTCTGCGAACAATCTATCGGTTACAGATCGCCCTCTCGTACCTTCCAAATACAGACGGAAATTCTGGATACTCATTTTCCCGCCGTGCAAACTATTGTAATCACCACCGTGCTTCTGTACGCTAACATTAGTCAGGTGCACGTACATGTTATCGAGCTCAGTAACACTCGTGTCATATTTCACTGTACAGAATCTACAGAAGCCATGTTGGAATAAATAAGCTTTTAGAGGGCGGAATGACGTCACCAGTACGTACAGTCGTAGGTCGAATTTCTTCCCGCCAATTAGGAGCGGGTTGTCGATGTAACGCGATATTACGTAACATTCTTTACTGGTCAATTGGGGATGAAATGGAGTTTTCGCTTCACGGGACCACTTCTTAAGTTTCGATAGTTTATTTATAAGAAATATTCCTGCCCCCTGTGACTTTCCGCACGGTTTCATAATCCATGTACTCTGAGGGGACTTTCTGTATTCTTCAACGAACATATTGTAGTCGGCTGGCAGTACGTACGTCACTGGTATAAAATCTAAATGTAAATAGCGGGTAATCACTTGTCCGTTAGGTAATGCAACGTCTGTTTTTTCAGCCAAAGGATTACCTTCTCTCTCGAGCTCCTTTCTATATCTCTTGATGTTTTTTACTAATAAATCTTTACGCGACAGTTCGTAATGGTTTGGAAAGTGATTTATCATTTGGTTGTCGTTCATTCGGTAGCCGCTCTCGATGCTGAAAACTGTTCGGCAATTTTGTGTGAAGGACCAGTAGAAGTTCCATTCATCGTCGGGCCCCACTTGGATCCAGCCGCGACGCTCGAAGTTGCTCATTATCACGGACTTCTCCAAGTCGGTACAATACGTCACTCTACCTTTCTCCATAACTGGCGGCGCAACTTTACCGTAAACTGCGGGGGATACCTTTTTCAGTTCTTGTGTCATTACGCACTAAAAATTGTAAATTGAAGACATTATTACAAAAATAAAAATATAGTCACAACAAAAAATAAATAAAACGTTCCGCAAAGGTTTTGATTTGTCACTGTCAATTTTGCTTTTATTTTTTTATACATTGCTTTTAATACCACGGTGAAAACTTTAAAGAGTTTATGTAGTACTACTGTGTTGTGGTTGTGGTATCGTAATTATTTTCAACGCTGCGCTGGTGTAATAATATGAAGCGATGTGGGAAGATGTGGGCCATGCTTTTAACAGAGTATTAAAAATATCAACATTGATTGATGGGCAGGCGATCAAATATTTTTGTAGTGGGGTCGGGTTCGCTCGACGCACTCCCCTAGCGACAAGGTAAAAAGAATAAAAGCGATTGTGTCTTCAGTTTACCAACCAATTTTAGTGGAGGCGACTTCAATTCCCCGAGGAAATCTTGCTCAATATTTTCCCTTCTCTTGTTTGTCTGTATCATTTTCTAAACTACGCCGCGATAATCTACCTTTTCATATCGTAGATGCGAACTTTTTGTTACGTTGCAAGGATAGCGGAAAATCATAGAATTATTTATGTTTGGGGGAACTAAAACTGACGCTTGTGTAACATATCTGGTACACATGATTTATTATTTAGATCCTATCTGAACCCAAAGTTGACGGTACGAAAATACCTGTTTTTCTCCTTTTGCAGAATAAGCTCGGATAAACAAAGGGAAATAGAGAAATGGTCTATGCTCTATTGTTTACGTCCTATTTGTTTATCTTGTTCTGAAATATTTCGCCGTGATAGGCCCCTGGTTGGGATATTGGGCGGCTATTCGATAGCGCAACGCAATATACAAAATTTGGTCTAAGCGTGAACCAATGTTTTTAGCCTGCTACGTACGGTGAGGGCAAAAATAAATATTTAACAGGCTTTTTTTATAGGTATTTGTGTTTGCTCGTTCTTTCAATATTTCTTACGGTTTCGGCTACAAATGCGTATGAAAAGAAGCTCTAGATTTCTTTGATAATAAAAAAGTTGAGTGAAAATATTCTCATGTAGGTCACCAGTTGAGAGATTTATTCTGGCTTTTCTTTTCACATACGTTTGCCATAAAACGTGTTTGATATAAAAAGTTTATTACAACTGTAATGTTAATCTATACATATAATATAATAGTAACGAAGAATTTTTGTCCGTTTGTCTGGATATATGTTCCGGATTGGCTCAAAAACGGGTGAATAGATTTGGGTGAAAATTGGCACACAGATGGTTTATAATCTGGATTAACACAAAACTACTTTTAATCCCGGTAGCTCGTTCCCGTGAGATATTTTCCGACATCCACGCGAACGAAGCCGCGGGCAAAAGCTAGTTTGTACTAAAATACGGAATAAATATATTATAAAGAGGTACCTTTGGGTCGGCAAAGACACTGTATTCAAGTACCTCACATCTGTCATGGCGGCCGACACTCAATCTCTGCTCACGCCACAAGGGAGTAAACTTGATGATACCTTTTTATTTCTTTGTTATGTTTACCACCAAAATATGAAAAAGGAAACAAAAGAAATGTGACAAGACCGTGCGACGAAGGACCCTTATGTATTATACCCGTATGTTGTATACAGAAATTGTTAGTTATATATGCGCTTTTTTTAAGTATATAATGCGCATTTCGTGTTTAGTCGATAGTCGTCACCCTAAACTTATTGCGGAACCACTATGATGGCTATAAGAAGGATCAACCTTGTGAATGGCATGAGTATTACAATTATAAGTATAATGACCCTGTAAACTCACCTCAACATACAACTACAAGAGTAATTACCCTTATTGCTAACCATTACATGGCATTCCTCAGAATCATAGCT
Source organism: Lithophane ornitopus (assembly GCA_948473465.1). Classification (NCBI taxonomy): domain Eukaryota; kingdom Metazoa; phylum Arthropoda; class Insecta; order Lepidoptera; family Noctuidae; genus Lithophane; species Lithophane ornitopus. The sequence goes on along the minus strand of OX419622.1, from coordinate 8,367,762 downwards.
TATTATTTATGGTAACAATACGGTACCTATAAGCCTTATGCCCTTATAAATTGTGCCCAAACCCACCCTTATTAGCGATAATATGGCCTTTATAAGGGCATATATTTAGGCTTTAATGACCAGTACATGACATATGTCCTGCTTTTGTGGACTATGAGAAGGGTTTTGACTCTATCGAGACTTGGTCTGTTTTGGAGTTTCTGCAGCGATGCCAAGTTGACTGGCGATACATCCAAGTGCTGAGATCTCTTTATGAAAACGCGAAAATGACCGTCCAAACTCAGAATCAGCAAACTGAACATATCCCCCTCCGTCGAGGTGAGAGGCAAGGGGACGTAATTTCCCCGAAATTGTTCTCTAACGCACTGGAGGATGTGTTTAAGACGGTAAACTGGGAAAGACGCGGCATTAACATCAACGGCGAGTACATCTCACACTTGAGATTTGCAGATGACATCGTCATAATGGCTGAGTCGCTGCATGACTTGCAGCAGATGCTGGACGGCCTAGTTGATTCTTCTGTACGCGTCGGTCTCCGGATGAACTTGGACAAAACTCAAGTTATGTTCAACGACCACGTTAGTCCGGGACCGATTGCTGTCAATGGCGGTGCTCTCGAAGTTGTTCGTGAATACGTTTACCTCGGGCAAACTCTGCAGTTTGGTAAGAACAACTTTGAGAAGGAAGCTAACAGAACAATTCAGCTGGGCTGGGCAGCTTTTGGGAAACTCCGTCGAGTCTTCTCGTCGCGTATTCCGCAGAGCCTAAAGACTAAAGTCTTCAATCAGTGCGTCTTGCCTGTCATGACCTACGGAGCCGAAACGTGGACACTCACGGTACGGCTGGTCCATAAATTCAAGGTCGCTCAGCGAGCTATGGAACGAGCTATGCTTGGAGTGTCTCTGAGAGATAGAATCCGGAATGAGGAAATCCGGCAGAGAACCAAAGTCATCGACATAACTCACAGAATAAGCAAGCTGAAGTGGCAATGGGTCGGCCATATTAGCCGTAGAACCGATGACCGTTGGGGTAGACGTGTTCTTGAGTGGAGACCGCGAATCGGCTAACGTAAGGTAGGATGCCCTCAGGCTAGGTGGAGCGACGATCTTCGCAGGGTGGCTGGTAGCAACTGGATGAGAGTTGCCGAGAATCGACCTGAATGGCGTGCAATTGGAGAGGCTTATGTCCAGCAGTGGACTGCTATAGGCTGATGATGATGATGATGACCATTACATGGCTATTTTTTGCTACTTGGGAAGTACTCACGAAAATCTATAGAAATATAAATAGGTTTGGTACTTCCTGCATTGTAAGTAGGTACCTAGGTACAATAACACTTCCAGTTTAATGGAAAGATCATGTCATATCGTTACACAACTTATATAGGTATCTTTATCTTAACAGGAAATGACACAAGATGCTGATGGCGTTGGAGTTCAAAGTAAACTGAAGTAAACTTTAGAACTCTTGGGTTAAACATTTGGTTCTCGGTATTATTATTAGAAATAAGAAATTATCGTGCATCTGGCCTAACCTAAACATCAAACTCAAACATTTATTTCAACACTTTTGAATTGTCAAGGGCTCAGTCAGAAAGGTGAAAGTAGTTGCCCACTCCAAAGCGTAATAGGTTCCTATGGAGATGAACGGGCCAGAAGCTCCACCGACACTCTTTTAAATCATTATTGGTTACATCATCGGTGTTACCGGTTCATTCTGTTTAAAAAATGATCAACCAAAACATGCTATTTATTGTTTTCTACGAAAGCTAAGAAACAAATAAAAGCATGTGAAATCTGAAAAAAAAAAAGTAATAAAAACTAAAACCCAACTACGACTAAAAAGGTATAAACAAGAAACCACAGACAGACAAATAAAAAATCCGGAGTCACACGTGTTGGCATAAATCGAACAGATTACGTGTGACTCCGGATTTTTAATTTGTCTTTTAGTTTTTATTACTTAATTTTTTACCAACCACTGCAAGGCAATATAGCTTAAGCGCACTCGAAAACTATGAAAACGACACACATGACGAAAAATTTGAAAAGGTTCGCAGGCGCCATTTTAGAATTACATTATGACTTCACTATCGGTTATAAATAAATTCTTAAAAACTTGTATGGACCAAAAGTTGATATCACACGCAATCGTCAAGATTGTGTAAAAATCTAAATCCGGAGTCACACGTGTTGGCATAAATCGAACAGATTACGTGTGACTCCGGATTTTTTATTTGTCTGACTGTCTGTCGGAGTTTTTAGTTCCTGACTTTATGTCGTCTAGAGGGCGCCACTTTTAATTTAATGTGACGTCACATAGCCTATAACCAGCGGACGATCAAGACGCTTCCAATTATACCTCATTTGGCAAATTGTGATAAGTCGTTTAGAAGATATGAGGGAACAGATGAACATACATACATACATAAATACATACATACATACATACATACCTACATACATACCGGTCAAAATCATAACCCTCCTTTTTTCTTCGCCGTAGTCGGGTAAGAAAACCACACCAATAAGCAAAAAAAAAAAAAAACAATTTCGTCCGTTCTTTTTTCAAATTATCTCGTGGCATGGCTATTATTTTTCCCACTTGCCACATTGTCCCCAACTCCGCATGTCACACGAACGCAATCAGAAGATCAGCATCAGAGGGCCTGACAGTTCTGTAACGAAGGAGAACCTCCTTGTAAATCTTCCTTATGTAAATGCTCAACCAATTTCGTATATTCGTATTCACATTCAGTTTTTTATAAAACTACAGCGATACATAAAAACGTGTGAATTTGTTTCGCGTATCGTGTGTGGAGTTTACAATTTATTTTGTAGCAGTTTTTGTAATAATGATGTTAATTTCCGGGAAATTTTATTGAAATAACCTATACCTATAAGTTATGTGGGTAGGTAACTGTTTTTTATTCAGGATTTTTTTATAACAACCCTTGTTACATTTTGATTACAAGACGTGTCGTATTTTATTAAACTAAATGAATTTTGGTCAGTGGGTCGTCTTAGGGTTTAATCTACAAATAAATAACTATACAGGGTGGCAGGAACATCGACGCGCAACCTGCTAACATGGATTCAGTACATGATTCTGACTCTCCGTGGAAATTTTTCGTCAAATGATACAGCATGTTAGGGTAAACACCGTTGTCATTCAAACCATGGATAGTTGACTTAAACATATAAATAAATGACCGAACACAAAAATAAATCTTATTTTCATTAAAAGATTTTAAAAAGTTTCTATCCGAAACCGTGATCGCTAGTGAAACAACTGACTGACTGAGGGGGTCGCGCTCGCGGCCGGTCAGGTCACGTCCCACACCCCCCGCCCATGTTGAGATGCAAGTTCGTTGCCCTAGCGCATAGGGCAACGAACTTGCGTCCCTTGAGCTAAGTTTAGATTTTTTTTTTTTAATGTAATTTTCCATTGATTTTACGTTCTATAAATGAAACCAAACCATTGGTTGCAAGGATAACGGTGTTTACCCTAACACCCTGTATATTTTTTAAATTCGCTGTTCCATACATTTTGACTGCGTAAGTAAAAAAAGTCTACTGTTCCTACAAAAGTGCATTTTTTTTATAATAACAGACGAAAAATTTGTCGATGTCCCTGCGACCCTGTCCCTGCCACACTCTTATTATTATTATTATTATTATCTATGAAAATATTGCTCTTTTTCATTATTTCATGTTTTGTTTTTGTTTTAATGATCGGTACGTGTTCCATTTTGATGGACACCTCTTTAATCTTCTTCGAAGCCCGGCTTCAGAAACAAACTGGACTTAGAAACAGTCTTTAAATGCCAATTTAAGTTTGTGAAGTGCTTCCTAAAATGTTTTCAAACTCTGATTTAAAAAAAACAACTCAATTAATAGTCCAACGATGCTTTTTTAAAGGTTTTTTTATTATTTCTTTCTTGTCTTATGCAAAATATTGTCCAAAACAGATTTTTAAGTACTTTTTAAAATATATTATTAAATTATATGTGAGAGCAAGCATGCCTTGTTAAATATACATTTTAAATTATTTATTAATTTCTCTATTCCCAAATTTTTGATGGCTATGAACTGGCTACTCAATTAATTTCTAGCACTCGGAACTTATTTTACGAAACCAAAAATCTAAAAAAGATTTCATCAAAATGCTTCCTAGAAATATTCCAGTGAAATACTTCGTTAGTCTTACAAATGAAGTAAAATAACAAACTCCAACATAATTACAACGAAAAAAAATCGGAACCTCATGAAATACCTACGTTAACGAACCAAAACTTACATAAAAGGAGTTCTATTCAGTTTTTCTCCCAGGTAAGCTTTCACGTCTCATTCATTACGAAGTCTACAAAAAGTTCCGGTATAATCTCAAATCCTTGACCTCTGCGAAATAATAAATACATTTTCATCTTTTTTCTCCTTTTTTCTAAATGTGGAGTGGGATGAAAGTCTTTACAAATTGGGGCAATGTCTAATGGAACGTGGGAACTCTAGAGGGTCCTCGTGATTGCGAGGCAGCAAATGGAGTGTTGTTTCATTCGCTTGTCTGCACTTTCACGCATGCAAATAAAAGGCACGAGACGTTTTTTTTTATATTTTTACATAGATTTTTTTATTACGTCACGCTTTTCCCCTTTGTAAACGTGACGTTCTGACATCGTATTTGCTTCTTTCAGATGTATGCACCGTTTCATACAAGCGTTCTTTTGTTGTATTTTTAATTCATTCATTATTCCATGAGTGTTTTTTTATTTCTTGTTTATTAAACTTTTCTTTTACAAAATTTTATTTGGCAAAACACAGAAAGCATCTGACATTTTTAATCGCCATCGAAAAACTTGGTGCACAAAAAGTATAGTCGCGTCCCGTCCCGTAGAAGAATTGGTGTATCCGATATTGGAACTGTGCCCAATCAATGGCGATACGCTCGTCCCCTAACACACAATATACCCAATACAGATAAGCTTGCCGTGACAGGTGTATTCTTCCCTTCGATAGAAAATGTCTTGTCTTTCTGTATCGAATAATCATTATAAGTTTATAACTAAATTACAGTCTCTTACTGGTACATTAAATCAAAGGGAGCCCCGTGATTAAAGGGTGGAGGACAGGAACGTGACACTTATACCGATACACGGGGAATTCTCAATACATTAGGGCAATTTAAAGCAACCCGTTTCAAAAGGAACTATTTTTGTTTCACTTTGTATCCAGGAATACTTCGACAGAATAGTCCGTTCCCCTTTTGTGTTGATTGCAGTGTACATTATATATTTGTATGCGACACTAGAGAGTTCAATGTCTTTATTTGTACGGTTTCAAATTTTATTATTGATTCAGTTATTATTATGAGATGTTACGTCGAAGGATGGGCAAGAATCATGATTTTAGTTATGTGATAATCCTAATCCTAAGTTTATAATATTAAAAATGTGAAAGTGAGTTTGTTTGTTTATTTTTTTGTTACGCTTTCAGGCTAATACGGCACATGGGTAGATAGGCTACTTTTCATCCTGGTTCGCAGACAAAATCGCGGACAAAAGCTAGTTTATCATAATTATCTAGGCAGAAACAACCAATTTTATTATACAGAAATGCAATGTTATTGGTAATTATAATAAATATTCCTACATAGAACTCAGTAAGTATGTTAGGCAGATCTTAGCAACAACAAAATCAGTAATAGGTAATCTATTTCCCACCGTGCAAAGTCCCAAAACCATCGAAACATTAATACATACAACACAAATTAAGATACCAATTAATTGAGTCATGTAAATATTATACTACATACCCAGAGCGATCACTATTGGACAAACATCGGCAAACTTTGAGCCATCCCAATTACCGGCGCGACTCGATACAGAATCGATTAAAATATCGTTCATTTACCAATCGAGTTCCCTGCGGAAATAGATACTACTCAATAATTGACACCCCTCGGATACTATGGTTCAGTTTATTTTTACATCGCCTAATTGGATTACGCGTATTGATTTCAGCCTATCTGCAATTGGATATTCAGCTATTCTGAAAGTCTGTTAATTTGACTCCTTTATTATGGTTATAAAAAATAAAAGTTATATAAACCAAAACCCAACTACGACAAAAAACTCAACTAAAAAGGTATAAACAATATATCACAGGCAGACAAATTAAAAAACCGGAGTCACACGCATTAATCAAAAAGACTACGTGTGACTCCAGATTTTGATTTTTTCTGTACATACCTACCGTATACCTTTTTAGTTAACTTTTTTGTCGTAGTTGGATTTTAGTTGGAACTCCCAAATTGGATCCGTGCACCTAGCTTCTGACGTTTTATAAGTGCCCATGTAGGTTTATGTGAAATAAAATATTCTGATTTTATGAGTTTTTATAACTTTAATTTTTTTATAAATTATTTGGGGTTATAATAAATATTCATTTGAAATGTGCTAATTACGCCCTTTCAATTTTGATACCCAAAATAGAATCATAAAACAATTTTTTTTTCATGACTGTAAATATGTTCTCTAGTCCGCCATATTTAATTTAATGTGACGTCAGGATAATCAAGAACGCTTCCAACGATACCTCAATTGTCAAATTATTATGAGGAGTTTAGAAGTTAAGAGGGAACAGGTGAACATACATACATACCGGTCAAAATCATAACCCTCCTTTTTGCTTCGCCGTAGTCGAGTAAAAATAGAGAATAAATACCTATGTATTTTGTCATTTGAGCGGCATTATCTCTGAATAATACAAATTGTTAGGAAACCATCTTACTTAACTACTTCCATTCTCCAATTTTTCAATGTATATAATAGTATTTTTCATTACTTGGTCAAAATATGTCAACGAGCATACATAATATAGATGTATGTTGGTAGGTAAGTACTCTAAGTAACGTGTTATAGTTTACAGGTTTTATGTGGCTCTAAAAGAACAAGAAATCTGTCTTTTACATTTCTGCATCAAGTTTACATGTGGGAAGGTAAGTAAGTATGGTTCATTTTAGCACCTCTCGCCTCACTGCCGTAAAACAAAGACAAAAGGGGTGCATGCATATAGGTACATTATTTAGTATATGGGTGTTACGAAATGGCTTTTTTACAACTTGACGTGGTCTGAAACGGATAAGTGGCTCGGACGGTAGAATTGGACAGATTAAATCGTTAACTATCAAAAGATAAATTAGTTTTTCTCGACTATCTGGACTTGGAGCTATCAAGCTAGATAGCTTGCGTTCGATTTTTATTGCAAACTAATCTTATTTTTGCAGAAAGATGTATTAATCAGCAGTTTTTTTTTTATATTTGGCATTTTTCAGCTGAAGTATTATTTTTTCGTGAAACGTTTTTTTATGATGAGCTTGCAGCTAAGCTAAGTTTTTTGTTAATGAGTAGTATGTAATATTTTTTGAGGATCCCAACTAATCTATACTAATATTATAAATTTGAAAGTAACTCTGTCTGTCTGTCTGTATGTTACCTTTTCACGCCTAAACCACTGAATGGATTTCGACAAAATTTGGCAAGGAGATAGATGGCACCATGGGGATGGACATACTTTTAATCGACATACCACGCGGGCGAAGCCGCGGGCGGAAGCTACTATCATATAAATGCGAAAGTGAGTTTGTTTGTATGCTTGTTACGCTTTCACGCTAAAACGGCTTAACAGATTTGGATGAAATTTGGCACAGGGATAGACCATGACCTGGAGAAGGACATAGGTTATGTTTCATCCTGGGTCGCAGACGAAATCGCGGGCAATAGCCAGGCGCGGTCCGAGGGGGGGTCGTGGGGGTCATGACCCCCCCAAAATCATACAAGTTGTCGAGAGACTGAATGATTTACGTACTTTACTAACTAAAAACTGTAGGTACTTGAGCCACAGTGACCCCGATGGACATATACAAAAAAAAGTTTTTATAGTACTTATCAAATTAGGTACCCATTTCCCTAAAAATATTCCTCGGCACCAATGGTGACCCCGCCCCCCCAAAATCTTAGGCTGCGACCGCGCCTGGCAACAGCTACCTAGTTAGAAGACAATAAGTCTGACACTTTTCTAAAATATTCCCGCGAAACATAAACGAATACCAACTTGATTGATGTGACCCACGGAAGAAAATAAAGTAAAACCGAACCACTCTCATGTGTCCTGTGAAGCCTAACATATGATGGCCAAGAACGGTGACAGAGCCATCTATCACGTGAGGCATGAACTATTCAAGCGTAACGTGAAACCATCAAGTGTCAAGCTTCACTTCAGAATGATTGACGCTCAATTGAATATCTGTGCCAGCCGCGCAATACGAACAGAGATACTCAACGTTTTGTATTCCCTTTTCAAGGCAGAATTTTCAACGATGTTTACAGTCTCGCCAATTTGCTACCTTTTATCTTTATCGTCGCCTAAAGCCTAGACTCCATGCGTAACTGTAATAAGAACGCGCCCACAAAACATTTTCATTAAGAAAATTCATCAACGCAAACGTAAACGCGACCTCTCACACCCGCACTCAACATTTATGAAAACGCACGGAAGTGTAGTAAAAATAAAACTTTATGTCGCACCCGACGAGTTTTATGTCTGTAAATGGAGAATTTCATAATACAGTGTATAGTGAGTGAATAAGGGCAGGATCGTGACGGGTAACTCTGTTTGTAAAGTTATTACCGAACGCCAACGAACAGACTGTGGAGTTCGCTCGGGTGAGCGATAAAAGCAATTTTTGCAGATAAACTCGTGCTGTGTTTCGAATTGTTTCGTCAATTTACTCAAGCCGTGTTTTGTTACAACAGTTATTGGTGTGTTTATGATGTAAAATCAAGTAAAGTCTTAAATGAAAATATTTTATGATCGGGTCCTATAAACTAAAACGAATCGTTTTCTTACCAATGGTAGAATGGTGTGCTTGCAGACTTTAGCGTAATATTCTGTCAAGATGCAATAACGACCTCTGAGTTTTTGACCCCTGAGTTTGTAGTCAAATAGTAAACGTCGACACCATCTAGCTTATTTTTTAATACGACGTGTAAAAGTGATTCCGTTATCCTATTTATGTTACTTTTACGTCCAATGCTTCATTTATAGTAGGTAAGTACCCCAAATATAGTTAAAGAAGAAGCATATCGTACCTAGTTTATTTTTACCCGACTACGGCGAAGAAAAAGGAGGGTTATGATTTTGACCGGTATGTATGTATGTATGTTCATCTGTTCCCTCCTGTCTTATAAACCACTCATCACAATTTGACAAATGAGGTATCGTTAGAAGCGTCTTGATCGTCCGCTAGCTATGTGATGTGACATTAAATTAAAAATGGCGCACTCTAGAGGGCATAAAGTCATGAATTAAAAAAAAGAGAATATTTAACCGTACCATGTTGGGTATCAAATGAAAGGGCTTAATGAGCACATTTCAAATATATATAAATATTAAACCCCAAAATAATTACCTATTATTAAGAATACGCTGGTACCACTAATCACTATTAGTGCGTCTGTCGCTAAATGTATTTTAAACATCTCTTTGTTTATCTATCGAATTATATTTAAATACACTTAGCGTTAAATGCATTTAGTGATTTGTGGTGCGAGACGGCCTAGATCTCCACTTATGTCTCCTACTTCTTTCATACAGTCTGTTGTACTAACCAAGTAAAACAAAGACTCACTTCATACATGCCCACTTCGACCATACGCCGAGCACAGTCCACAAATTGCGACCACTAATCGTACAGACTTGTATATCTGCGACCAAATTGCATTTGGCGCCGCAGCACGTGCGACATGAATTACGAACAGACTGACTGCAAACCGGTTTATGACGGCAGAAATTGGCGAATTGGTTGCAGATACTACTATGTATTTGCAGTTGTGGGTTTTGATCATTATAATTGTGTAATAAGCGCATTGCCCAAGAAAAATATAAATATAAGTTCATTTATTTTAATTATTTGTGAAAATATAAATATACATTCATTTATTTTAATTATTTGTGAAAATACAAAATGTATGCTGTATAATATTTCATTTGAAACACTTTCAAGTCTTGCAGGTCTTGCAGCTGTAAATTGTTCACATTGTGTTGTGGGACATCGACGCACAAACTGCTACCTTGAATTCGATGTTGCTTACACCCTGTATTTTGTTAGCGTAATTTCTTTACACAATCTTGACGATTGCGTGTGATATCAACTTTTGGTCCATACAAGTTTTTAAGAATTTAATTATAGCCGATAGTGAAGTCATAATATAATTCTAAAATGGCGCCTGCGAACGTTTTCAAATTTTTCGTCATGTGTGTCGTTTTCATAGTTTTCAAGTGCGCTTAAGTAGATATTGCCTTGCAGTGGTTGGTAAAAATAGATCGCTTCCCTCTCTCCTCACATTGTAAAAACATTTGGTGGTAGCAGGGATGATTGCCCAAGGCGCACCAAACGTATATTTTGCTACTCTTTGGGGATTATTTATTTTTAAATTCACCCCCATTAACAGATTGATAATAATACACAAAATTTAAAACAAAAGGGAAAATATTTATATATTTAAATTGCATTTATTATAAGTAGATACCCCTCGCAAAGTCAATGATTACTTTGGCTAACTTTGTTACTTAAATAATTCAAAGAGTTGACGTTTTATCGGAAGTTTTATTGAGTTACCTCAACTAAACCGGTTGTCGTCATTTATCAGCCGGCTCTATTCTAAAAGGACGTTTAATTTTGAAATTTTCGACTTGTTCTCAAGTTAAACGAAAACATAACGAAGTACATAAACCAGCCTATCGTCCAGTGAGTCGTAAATTATGACAATAGGAAAGGGCTATTGTTGAATTATTAACTAAGGAGACAATGCCACAGCTCCTGTAACTATTATAATAATTATTTCCAACCCCCTTATTTATGTCAGTAAGCAGAATTACTAGAGCGACCGAAATCTCCTTAGATTTCGGTCGCTCTAGTAATTCTGCTTACTCCTTTATGGATCATTAGCGTGATGTTATGTTAGCCCAAAATACCAATAAAGGCAGAGTGAAACGTGCCCGCAGTAATACAAATATTTCACCGAAGCGTTTCGACTCCACGCGGCGTAGTGTAGCCGCGTACTTATGGCCACACTACATCTGCTACGAATGCCTACGGCGTAGCGGTTGCTACGCGGCAAATGTAGTTACATGACGTAATTGCTATGCGTTGTGTAGTGTATAAACATTCATTATGAACATTTCGTTTTAACTTGATTCATTCATTTTTTTTTAATGTTAACGTTGTGCGGGGCACGTAATATCGTCGGTCGCAGCTCGTAAACGTATTTCGTAGTATTTTAAATGGCCGTAATTAAATTGGGTGGGAAATTTATTGCACTAGCCATTAACCTCGGTTTCGCTCATGTGACCGCCTGGCTTGAACTTATATACTTTTGCTTGTAGATTATGTAATGTAAGCCTATTCGGTTTTAAGGCTTCTTTTTACATTTCCATGAAAAATTGAGAAGTTTTTCTTGGTAATTTTTTATTTACCTTCGTTGTTGTGTGGTTCATTTCTTTTTTAAGAACTCTGGCAGCCTTCGAGTCTCTTGTAACCACTGGGGTGCAATGGATCAAGGCTTACGTAACCAATTCTATCTCTTTACTTGCAATATTAAGAGCGGCGGTAGCGTAGGTCATGAATTTATTATTGAAACACATGTTAAGAAAATATGTGAAGTCTACAAAGGTGTGTTAAATATTTCACTTCTTTCCTTGAGCCAGTAAGATACAAATGGTACATACTTCAAGCTATTATTTTGTTTTACTTGTGGAATATTATTTTATTAACAAGCTCAAGGCTGTTACCAACTGGGACCTCTGTGTCCGAAATAAAAAAATAACATTATTATTTTAAAAATATCGGGGACGTATCTCGGGGCCCTGGGACCTTTGGCAGGCGTACGAGGGGCCGGAGCTAACTCGCAGAGGCCCCCAAACACTTTTTAATGAAATGAGGTACTATTATTATAAAACACTATAATAATTTTATTATGGTACACTTTTAAACAACTTCTTCGAGAAAGAGAGGAGTGGAAAGGAGAATGGGAGGCCATTGTCCAGAAGTGGGAAAAAAGAGGCTAAAAAAAAAAAAACTTCGTCCATTCGCGACTAAGGCGGCATGAAGCGGTACTTTTTGATTTTCCAGAAAAAAACACTATGAGCGGGCGTGCACCTAGCAGAACAGACGGCTTTAAAAAGAGAAACTTACTTATTAAAAATATAATATGAAATAATTAACCAATATAATATCCCACGTATTCTGTATAACCATTAAACAGGCACAACCACAATTTATAGTTGCAGTACACTCATAAATTTAACCGCTTTCTGCTACAAAGAACTCATTAAACCCTCTCCCGGCTCGTGATACTAAGTAGTTCCTAGGGCATATTAAACGTGAACTTTGATAACAGTTTGAAAGTTCGGAAATGCTATAAGTTAGCTTCAACGACTGGGGAAGATTAAGCTCAAGAATGTTCTGGATAACTATTAATAGATTTTAGTTATTACAGCTTGATGTTATGCTGAGATGGAAATTGTTTTGTTCAGTTTCACGCGGTTAAACCGTATTCATATTATTATTGAAATTTCGTTTTGGAACAACCAACAAACACCAGACGTCAGGTCTCAGAACACCACATCAAAATTCACGCTTGCAACTACTGGACCAAACAAGGAAAAACTCATCAATATATTGGATACCTCAATCAATCGGCCTAGCCTTTTCCCAACTATGTTGGGGTCGGCTTCCAATCTAACCGGATGCAGCTGAATACCAGTATTTTACACGGAGCGACTGCCTATCTGACCTCCATAACCCAGCAACTGGGTAATACGATACCCCTTGGTTAGACCGGTTGTCAGACTTTCGGGCTTCCGACGACTCGTAACGACTGTCAAAGATCTACAAATGACAGCCGGGACCAACGGCTTAACGTGCTTTTCGAGGCAGAGCAGTCTCGATATGTGAAAATGGTCACCCATCCACGGACCAACCCCGGCAAGCGTAGCTTAACCTGATGGATCGACCCGAGCGGCTGTTATTACTTAGCCACGAGCTCCTATATATTCCTATATATTGGATACCTGATAAATTGAATCAGAAAAAAAACGAAAAGTTTCAGTAAAATTCTCCCTTCCCAATCATTGAAAAAGCCCCCCAGTCACAACAAGCTATGAATAGCGGATTTGATTTCCGTGATCACGTACCAGCAATAGAAAGGCACATCCCTAGTCATAGCTTCCGACTTGCAGTACATTCGTAATTTGTAGGCTAGGGACGATGCCTTCAATTGAGTGCAATTTCCGCCAGTTCCCCTTTACCGTTCACCGTTGGAATGACGGAACATGTAGTTTAGGACTGCCATAGAAATATTGATGACAAGGTGTGTGTAAGGCAGTTTATTTCCTTACTGGTTTTCGATAAATAAAGTTGTTCTTTTTTTTGGCAACTACCTACCACATAATTTACCAGGAACTTAGTTGCAGCTTATTCATTTTTGGTATCCTTAGTTCCTGATAAAATAAGAGGTAGTTTAAGTTAAGTATTTTTTAACTTCAATGCCCTATCTATTTATTAACTAGCTGTGCACGCAGCTTCGCACACGTGACTGTGCATTTTTTGGCATTATAATGTAATAAAAACGTGAGGAAGAAGTATTTTCGTAAGAAATTAATCTAGTGACAGTTGTTTTTGTTAATAATGATTCATTTATTTTCAGGCAAAGTCCATTACATTACATTAAATTTGATATAAAACACAAAATTTATATCAAAATCACACATTCAAATCAAATAAAATAATCAAAAATAAATACATACACATTTGTCATTCAAATCAAATACAAAATACATACAAATGTCATTAGAAAATACAAACCAAAACATGCCAGTAAATTAATTTTAAATGGGCCGGCCGGCTTCTGAAAGACTAATCAACACACAAATTAGATATCAGATTGTCCAACTCATTTCAAATGATTTGATTGCTTATTGTTATTTCAATCAAAGAATCACAGCAACTGACACAGGCCAATTTTTGTGTTAATTAGGATTTTTCAGAAAAAAATTGGGTACTGTTAGACATGGCGCACACTATGCGACATGAAATTGCGATAGCTCGGCGATTAGACGCAACAACAGTGCGAGAATCTCTAGTCGCAAGCTCATGCAACTCGTCGCAGCGACAAGACGCAGTTTGTGCTGGCATTTATTTTTTTATTTACCAAAGGTTTACCAACAACTGAAAGCATATAACTCCTCCTATATCCTTTATTGGAGTACAATAGAGTGTTATAAAATTGAAACTCTTCACTGCAGCAGTATATCGTGCTCATACAACATTTTCTTTCTCAAACACATAATCCTATTTGAACCGTAACAGCTCGCTGTGTTCACTTGAAAGATTTTCTCGAACGTGTGCTATAATATCGAGTTCTAAATACTGTAGTAAATAGAATGGAGATAGTCGAGCCAGCTGTCGGTTTTACACATTATTACTCACATTAAACCAGAAACGTTATAGGTAAGACATTTTATAGTCTAAGAGGTAAACTTGGCTTAAGACAGTTTCTATAACACACCGAACTTTGCTTATTACTTACTAGAAATACGTGAACGATAAAATGTGTGTGTGAGCGATAAATAATGTAGTAGAAACATTGGGAAATTATAAATACTTCTAGGTTGATTAAACCAATTAGCTACGGATACCAAGCTTAAAGTAGGTATGATTGTATTATAATAAAAATAAAATAAATATTTATTTTATTTAAAACAAAAAAAAACAAGTACCTACTTACAAAATACTGGTATTCAGCAGCTGCATCCGGTTAGACTGGAAGCTGACCCCAAAATAGTTGGGAAAAGGCTAGGCAGATTGATTGACCTAAATACTTACCTACAAAAAGAACATTACAGAAAAAAGTGTATCATTTGTATCGGTACATAACGTATCACATTTTCGAACATACTACATATTGAACTCAATTATATCCTTACATATCATAAAACAAAATTCCTTCGCCACGTCTGTCTGTCTGTCGTCCTGTACGCGATAAACTCAAAAACTGCTGCACTGCTTTTCGTGCTGTTTTCACCAATGGATAGTGGTTCTCGAGTAAGTTTTTAGTATATAATAACCGACATCCACGCGGGCGAAATCGCGAGCATCAGCTAGTAAATATATAAAACAGTAGAAAGTAATATAAATATTTAAACAAACGAATAAGTAGGTACTATTAACCAAAATTAAACTTCTTATTTACTGATGTTGAATATTTGTGTGTGTGTGTGCACGAGAATGTACGTGCAATTGTATATGTGAATTGCATTGTAGGTTTAACTTACGTTTAGGTTTCTAAATGTAAGTTTTTACAAAAATGAGTAGGTATATTAAATGTAGTAATGTGTTCATAGAACTTTTTTTCTTTTCAACGGCTGTTGATTCAATAAAAAAAAATACCTAGCGTCAAATAAAGATCGACCAGTGTTGATCAGTCATAAATCATTCGACTCAAATCTAGTTTTAAATGAGATTCATGACAGAGTAACTCTCTAGAAACCCCAGGCCATAGTTCAAAACGCAGGTGACCAAAAGAAGTTAACTCTCACCAACCCATAAATCACAGTGACTATTACAAAATGAAAAGAAAAAAAATTGTGCCTATTCTACATAATAGTACAGTCGAACAAGCTATTTGGTTTACAGGCAAAATATATTCATTTTCCGCTACAATGCCAAAATTCGTTTTGATTGTGTGTGTAAAACTTTTGAGCTCATGGCTTAGCACTCACAAAATTGTTAAAAGTAGTTGCAAGTTATCTCCCTGTATACTAAAAAGCTGGTTCCACTGTACCAATATTCTTGTTCAACAATTTCGCCGCAATGTGATTAATAACTTTGGTAGTGACGAGGCGCTTCGCAAATTTTTCAATACAAGTTAACTAGCACTCTAAACTCAGGGTAAAAACGTGACATTCAAATATGCAGGAGGCCGTTCCACAGGCATCCTATCGATTGAAAAATACCCTACCGTTCCCTGGCTACTGCTGGCATCCCTAACTTTTTTATCCTGTTTTTTTTTCGTCCATTCTCTGGTGGCTGAAAAGTTTTGGCCTGTTTTTGTGGCGGTATGTTTTACTAATGTGCTTTAGACGCTCAGTTAAGCTGGGTTAATTTATTTTCAAGCAAGCGCACCTGTGCTGTGAAAGTTAGTTACTTTACTTTTTTCAATGATAGATTGTAAACTAAAATCCGTTGTATTTTAATAATTTTATTTCTTCTTTAAGTAGGGGCCGTTTTTAAATTTAGACATATTTTGGTCAACTATAACCAAAAGCCTGCACAAAATTTATCAGCAGATTTCTTCACATATTCAATAAGCTAAATAACACAGAATCGTCTTGTTTAACTAAATGTGGGTGTACTGTAGAAACACCTCTGCCTAACCCTTCGGGGATTACAGCCGTGATGTTATGTTATGTCATGTTCATTAATCTCTCACACAGAAACGGAGCCCTAAGCAATGTCAAAGAACAGCCAAATTCTATCAAATATTTAAAAAATCCAGTGCAAATCTCAAAGCTTCGCAGTACTTGTTACAATTTACCCTGGGTTCCAACTAAGCGTTCCTTTAAGTCGTAGAGTGTACTACATAAGTAATGCGCACATAGCGGTACCACAAAGTACATAGGTATTCTACAGAAGGCTATACAACTAGCGCAAAACAGATTCACGTACACATGGACGCGCACGTATCGCTATTTCAAACAAATGCCTTTCGCGAATGCACTTGCACTGTCTGTACGGTACGTACACACGTATCTATGTCTATGTGTGCGTGTTTTTTCGCTCGTTGTATATACTTGACCTTCTGTATCAATTTTGTGGAAGTACCTTACGATATGAGACAGGGAAAAGTATGCAGCATGCATTAGAGGCGCGAAGCGGTGTAAAGCGCTGTCGCATATGTTAGTCGGTAAGGCTAAGTTCTGATGACGAGCGCTTTATGTGCTGCAAAGACGACGGCAACATTTCAATAAAACATGCGTTGCTTTGAACGTCGTATAGACTATTTTAAGTTACGTAGTCTCTTGTAGATTCTACGTATTTTAGTTAATGGAGTATTAAGTTAACTTTTGTGAAAAGGAAACCGCCAGAATACGTAAGGAACTTAGCGCTATAACTTACCATTCCCAGTCCAAGACCCAGAGGCAAACCCAAAACAAGATGGAAGGATGTAGTGCTAAAGGACATGAGTCTTCGGATACCTGACCCTATGTCAGGTATCCGAAGACTATGTCGAGGATAGAGCGAAGCGGAAGAAAAACACCAGGAAGTCTGACCCCACCACCATGTGGGATACATAACTAGGAAGAGAGAGAGAGGGAGTATTAAGTTAATTTTATACCTACTAACAACTACTGTACATTAGGGCTGCAATTCGTCACTTCTTCATACTAGATAACATTCCTCAGATCTATAATTTTAATTTAAAAGAAACTTTAAAACACTTAACATAAATTAAAAAAATGGACGTAAAATCGAATGAATGAAACGGAACCTTAAGCCGATGATGCTACGATAAAAATTATTTGTTTTTAATAACTTGCTACCACTCGTCTTCGAGTTAACTCGAGTATGGCGGTCATGTCAGCTGGCCTAACATGACACACGCGACAATTACTCACGCGAGAGTGAGTAATTTTTGTCTATTTCGTCACTTTTCTCGTTTTCTGACAGCGCTGCCATACAAAATACTCGACTCGTTCTGTCAAACTTGATGTTTTCTCTACAAACCCTAACATGGCACCTGAGTTATCTCGACTTTTGACAGTTCAACGCGAGATAACTCTTATTTTTCTGTCATTTACTCGTCGTCGATTTTGACGACGAGATGAGTAGACAAAATTATAACACAAAAAAAAAAAAAACACTCCGTCTTAACATGGCAGTTTCTTAAATTGTACTTATTTAGTCATAATTTTATTTTGAATATAATATGTAATATATAATAATGAAAAAACTTAGTTTTAAACTACTATTTATATTGGAACGAAAGTTCCTTTCGGCAGCCGCGAGAGAAACTGTGGCGGAGGGGAGCACTATTAAGTAGATGAGCATCACTCAATACATCACTTTCAGTAATAACCAGTCACTTTGCCAATTATGGTGATTAATGAAGTATAGGGATTATGGCTGTACGGCAGTATCATACCTTCGCAACATAATTACTAAAATCACCAGTTCATTCTTTATGGGATGGTGATTAACTACGTTTAGTGTTTTGTGGTTATAATAGCGAAATCAACTCCTACTGCATATTTAACTGAACTTCAGTCCTTTTTGCAAAGGTGGTGATTAACAAAATTTGCAATAACACGGGTTTTATGGTGATTGTTACATTATCAACCTTCGCTTTATCAAATTGCGATCATCGGCCCCTTTGTTATTTATGGTGATTATTTAGTGAGTATACAGGGTGAAATTTAATTCATTGGCATTATTATCCACGTATTCTAATCATATCGTATTCTTCATTTAGGACTCAATACTTATCGAAAAATAAATGATAATTAAACTTATATTGTGCCATTGATTTTCATTTCCAACATGTTTTATTTTAATTTCGGTATGCCAAAGAAAAATATTAAATTTTATTCAAAAGAGTCGGTTACAAAAGAGGTAGACGTAAAATTACTACAGTACATACTAATTCCATGCGTAAAATCGAATGAATGAAACCGAACCTCAAGCTGATGTTGCTATCATAAAAATGATTTGTTTTTAATAATTTTCTACATCGGTATTTCGTCACGTGATAGAGAGGTGTCAAAGTGCCTTTTTCGAGATTACTCGTGCGTAACGGTCATGTTAGGGATTAGAATGACGTCAAAATCGACGACAAATTTCGACAAAACGAGAAAAAGAGCGTTCTCGCGCTTGTCATGTTAGCCCTGCAGGTCAGACATTTAAACGACGCCAGAATTGTAGGCAAATCTCGACAAATGTGGGATAGTGCTGTCGCGCTTGTCATGTTAGCCCTTGACAAACGGTAGAAAAATATACCTTAAGACCAAGGTTTTTTGATTATAGGTCATGTTATAACTTTTTAGGACTTATAGAATATGTCTCATACCGTTTCAAAATAGTTTCCTTGCAACGCTCTTTTAGACTATCGGCATTGTTTTGGGCACTTGTTATCTGAACACAGCCTTAAGGAGAGAGCACACTTATGACAGAGTAACGTCGGGCTTCCAAGTTTAAAAATTTTTTTGCTCCGTGGTCCGCCATAATCCGATTTTCTTTCGTCCATTTTACCATCATTCATTTCACTGATCTGCTATCTCTTTTTTACTGAATAAAACTCGATGAAATATTATAACATACACACGTAAACTCACGTCTTCATCCCAAGGGGGTAGGCAGAAACTACAGAACGCTACCTGCTACGATCCTTACGTAGGTACTTTATAAACATAAAACATTTATTACAACATAATATTTTATTAAATTGTGTATTTCATATTCATGTTAATAATAAAACTCTTGAAAGCTTCAGGAAAAATGTTACGTATAAAACCTTTATTCATTATAATAATATTGAATTTGCTTTCCCATTTCGTGTTATTTTGATCCGACATTATCCTCGTTGAGTGCAAATTTTAATGTTTTCAACGTCACGTACTTGTCGTGTTTCTGTACCAATCCATCATTTTACGGTATTTACTTTCTTTTGATGTGCTTTCATTTTAATTTCAGGTGTGTTTACGCTACTTACGAACATTTTTGTAAAATCATCTTCCGTTACGAGAAAAATAAATAAATACACGATTACTCTGGTGGTTATTTTTTATTAGCTCTGATATATTTTAACAGTTTTATGTGTTGATAAATATCACAACAATAAAGCAAAATTAACGATATTTTATTAGCTGCATATGATATAACAATAAAATGTAATAACAAATAAAATCCTAACTACCCACATTTTTAAAGGCGTCAATTAGATAAAATACGGCCTTAGTCGTCATCTCGGTCGTCACTCCCTTTCTAGTCATCAGAGGGCCTAGACAAGTGACAATCGCTTCGAAAGTGTTTCGCTTTTCTACGACTTTCAACAGGATTGACTTATGCTTTTCGATAGCTCATGTCAGTTCAGTTCCATACATTAATGCCTTTTCCATCATCGTTATCGCTGATAGAATGTCACTTTGTCTAGGGCCACTGGTCTTTCACACAGTCCATCCATCGTTTCTTTAGTCTTCCCCGACTCCTATAGCCATCCACATTCATACTCAAAACTTTCCTGACAACATTTTTATTGCACCTTCTCATATTTTACACGAGCTATTATAATATCTGCGATAATAAAACACATTCACAGTAACACTATCACATAATTTACTTTTTACAAAACCGTCCATGGATGTCATTAACCCATTCATTGCGGACCTCAAATAGCGCTATTACGCGCGATGTGGCCATTGTAGCTCGTGAACGCTCATCATTATAAGCGCCGAGCGTAGTGATTCACCGGTCAATTTGAAATAATATCCGCTTTTAGGCGACTGCTGCATCAAGTATGGCAAGGATTAATAATAACTTTTATTTTTTGAATACAAAATCATTATTTTAAGGCTATGCGCAGACTGGGCCAAGACTATCTTTCAGACAGACTATCACAAAAACCTGTTTTGCCACTGACAAAACTGTTCTGTGTTCAGTGTGCACACTGTCCTACATTTCACAGCACTGGCCGGAAAACAAAAGCACTCTTTTAAACCCGCATCAAATCTACTTACGAAAACCACATACAAAGCCTCCACACGTACCATATAATTTAAAAAAAGAACTTCGTAAATTCGCAAAGAGTACGTGGAGCGCCAAATTATAAAGTTGCGAGAAAAGCCAAGTTCTGGCGGTCGTAGTAGATATAAACTTGTACAACATTAACCGGCCGGAAGTTCTTCACTATTTAGCATATAGAATGGCCCGACGGTGTTATTTTTCCACCACAAAACTTTAAAATGCAAATCGCAACGTATGCACGGCGGCTTCTTTGACGTACTCTCTAATTTTAAACTCTCTTGTGGCAGCTTTACGAGATCACAACATGTGATACGTACAGAGTGGCAGTATTGGGTCTTAAACTTAGTTGAATATTTTGTTACATCTACACTGATATTATAAAGAGCAAAAGATTTGTATTTATGTTTGTAATTAATAAACTTAAAAATTAATGAACCGATTTTAAAAATTCGTTCACCAGTAGAATGCTATATTATCACTGAGTAAAATAGGCTATAATTTATTCTTTACTTAATATTATAAAGAAAAAGATTTGTATTTTAATGAATAAACTTAAAAACTATCGGACCGATTTTAAAATCTCCTTTGCCAGTAGAATTCTGTATCATCACTGATAGATGGCGTTGGGGGGAGCTAGTTGATTATAAATAGAATGAAAGTAGAACATGATAATTATAACAACACAATAAGACAACATTTTGTAATTTTTATGTTTACGCTTAGCAACTTTTAAAGGTGACTTTCGCCTATTTTATTTATGTATTGATTTTATTTTTATGTTGTAAGAAACATAGTACTTTGGAACCTATAGGTAGTATTATGAAATAGGTCTTATTTCAGCAATCGTTAGTTTAAATAAAATCGGTTTTGAATTTTGGCTAAGTGTATACATATTAGTAATAATGAATATGGTAAAAGGGCCTGGACGTATGCTCTTCCAAACATTTTGAATAAGTTACCAAAGGAAATAGCTAAAAATTAGAAAATAAAATAGGTTTACAAATTAAAAACATATTAAAAGCATACTTTACCGTGGAAAAGTTTAGTGGTGTGGGTCCACTATCAGTCAAAGTCACTTGTGAGTAACGCATTATGTTTTGATAACGCACATAATCTTTCTATAAAAGATTAAGCGTTATTGTACTGTAAAAATATGTCTCTTTTATCTTGAAATAAATGGTTTGAAATTTAAATTTTATTTTTTTACATAGTTAGTAAATAGTTCTTGCATTTCTCAGAGAATACAATTTTGAACTGTCTTTGATGACTACAACTTTACTATTAGTACCAATTCACCGGAGTACCGCGTCTCTTGATTCTCGCTCACTGCAATTTTCTAGAACATTTGAATTTTATTGGTAACAACTTTGTATCGCTATTGTGAATGATTCAGAAATGTGTCGGTATCGGCACTAGTGTGAATTTATTCTTATTTAGTAATGTACCTCACTATAAACTTGTTTTCACTTATATTTAGTTTTCACTGCGCGACTGTGAGTGGAAGGGTCCTCCTTCTCTATCAACTCCTCGTCAATTAGTAAGTCAAAGTTACCCAAAGCTTCAGCGTTCGGTATTTTATTCCAACGAACGTCCGGCACACCATCTGGAGGAAGAATCACTGATAACATGTTATCTATTAATTTATACTTTAATATCCTATCGTTCACCGTCGTCGATGTTAATGAAGGAGACGCATTCACTTCCACTAACCACGGCTTTAGTTGATTGTCAATTATTATGTCATAACCGTAACACTCAAAACAATGTCTGTCATTAGCCATCACAGATGAAACAGCCTTCAAAG
Organism: Lithophane ornitopus; assembly: GCA_948473465.1. NCBI lineage: Eukaryota > Metazoa > Arthropoda > Insecta > Lepidoptera > Noctuidae > Lithophane > Lithophane ornitopus. The sequence continues at coordinate 8,345,102 of OX419622.1, read as the reverse complement.
AATGCACTATCAGCCACTGCATCGCTGCAAACAGCTTCTCAGTAACCGCCCGGCCTTGCGTGCCTTCTAAATACAAGCGCAGATTTTGCACCGTCATTTTCCCGCCATGTATGTTATTATAGTCGCCGCCATGTTTCTGCACACTAACGTTCGTAAGATGTACGTACATATTATCCAACTCCGTAACACTTGTGTCGTACTTCACCGTGCAAAACCTACAAAAGCCGAGTTGGAACAGATAAGCCTTCAGAGGTCGGAAAGAAGTTACCAACACGTAAAGCCTGAGGTCAAACTTTTTGCCCCCTATTAGTAAGGGATTGTCTATATAACGCGAAATAACGTAACTTTCTTTAGTCAATTGTGGGTGGAAAGGCGTTTTTGCTTCACGAGACCATTTCTTTAGTTTAGATAACTTGTTTATGAGAAAAATTCCCGTTCCCTGAGATTTTCCGCACGGTTTCATGATCCAGGTGCTTTGCGGTGATTTACGGTACTCCTCGACGAACATGTTGTAGTCGGCGGGGAGCACAAACGTAACAGGTACAAAGTCTAGATGAACGTACCGAGTTACCACTTGACCTCCGTGTAGAGCGACCTCGGCTTTCTCCGCCAAAGGATTGCCTTCCCTTTCGAGCTCCTTTCTATAGCGCTTTATATTTTTCACGAGCAAGTCTTTCCGCGACAGTTCGTAGTGGTTCGGAAAGTGATTTATTATTTGGTTGTCATTCATCCGGTATCCGCTCTCGACGCTGAATAAGTTCCGGCACGTCTGGGTGGAGGCCCAGTAGAAGTTCCATTCATCGTCGGGCCCAACTTGGTTCCATGCCCGCCTCTCGAAGTTGCTCATCAAAACTGACTTTTCTAAGTCCGTGCAAAAGTTAACTCGGCATCTTTCGACAGCCGGCACGTTCACTCTTCCGTAGAGGCTGTTCGCGATTTTCTTAGCATCTAGATTCATCGCTTAAATGTATTCGCGTTTACTTGGAATGTTTGTTGTACATATTGAGCAAATATTCGAAGCACAGGTGCGTATCCACGGTTGTCATGGCTTTCGACAAATATCCCTTGCTATTGGCTGACATCCAATACGGCTCGTTTCGCTATGACTACGTGTAAACATTGCCGCTATGTATTGATTTTTAACGAGTTTTTCGATGTCGGCACGCCGGCTTACGTGCAAGTTTTGTATTACAGGAAAATAAAGGCGATTTCTGGTGTTAGTAAGAGAATTCCTTGCTAAGTAATAATCCGACATCTGTAATATTACGTGAAGGTTTTTCGTACAACTACTTGTGCATAGCTCCGCGATTGTATCGAATGTTAAAACTGACTTAGTAATAATTACTTGGGTAAGAAATGTTAGTAGCTTAGTTTATACAAATAAAGGCGGTTTTCGTCTAATATCGTACCTACTTCAAAATGAAATCACGCGACATAAAATAAATAAGGTGATAAGGTAATACCGCGCTAATTATCGGGTGTACTACTGGTGTACTCTGGGGGTCGCACTAAGCATAATGCTCGTAAAAGACGTCGTGTAAGCACTTTCCGTGTTAATATTGTTTTGACGTTTTACGACAGCCGTCGCTCATAATGCCACATTGGGCCACGGAGTAAGCGGTGCATGAAATACCATTTTATTTCTAATTATTTGAAATCTTTTAATAATATAAGGTATTTAAATTATTATAATATATTATACTCTAACAGACTTAAAAAGAAATATGTATAGTATATACAATTAAATAACAAAATTAAAAAGAAAAGAAAAGGGGAAGAGCACATTAGGCATCAAAAAATTCGTCCGCATCGCTGCCAATGAGAAAATTTTTAATTGAATAATTCCCCGAACTAACTGTTAAAATGCAACTTTTGGAATGATTTCAGTGTAACTTTTGGGTAACGCAGGTACGTAGCGCACGATAAAATTGAGAGTTTTTTTTTTGTTTTCCTTGGTTACAATTGCCTAATTAACACCGAAACTGTGATTGGATCACAGTTTCGGTGTTAAGTAGGTTTAGGTGTTGCAATGACGTTCTGCTTCCAGCTTCTCCAAAAAGTACTACTATCTAAGTACTAAACTCCTTACAACGTTTGTCCAATCGCCACCGTCAACGGGACGTCAACGAGAAACAAGATTATTCGAATCGAGCGTGACGACCCAGTGACAAACAGTGAATAGTAAATGTATATGTCGCTACTTCGGCGCCGACATCTCGTTCTTGTTGACGATGACGTCCCGTTGACGTGGCAGTGGACGAATGGCCTTATAAACACATATTCATGTCATGTTTCGGACAAAAAAAAAGATCTATTCTATTCTTAACACGCAAAAATGCATTGTCGCGGCGTAAATGATGTTCGCAATTTTCCTGGCCACAAACTTGGTTCGGTAATAAAACACTCATTTCTAACTCTCACATACGGCATGATTTAATAAATGTTTATTCCTTTTCCGTACGGTTTTCCCTCCTGGGTTTCCGAGAAATTATTCTTGTTATGTTAACTTATTCTTACGGAGTTTTTCTAATATTATCAACGTTGTTGATGTTAAGCTAAACAGTTTGTTAGTTTTCCGTTGTTGTTTATGGCATCAATAGACGGAACCATATACCTAATATAGCTACTTAGTACATACTACTTTGTGTAGGTAAAAACGGCATATTAATTAAGTACCTATGTTTTCAAGAAATGAGGACCTATGCATCATTAGCCCTTAAATTATGAGGTCAGCTTCCCATCTAACCAGAAAATGTAAAGCGTTCGTAGTTTTTACGTAGCGCAAATCAATCACTGAACAAATCGAATATCCTCAGGGTATGCAGCTGTTTGTTTTTTATTTTTGCACCTGTCACGCTCAGGCGAGCCATGACAGGACTTTGTCACGTAGCACTCTCGTAACTGAGTTAAAAAATTTCAAACGTATGGTCTGTGCCAAAAGTATCTAATTAAAGTGTAAACAAACCCTGTTCAGGTTAAATTCTTACGCAATCACTCACTAAAGTTAATTTGTAACACGTTCATCTGTACATGTATTTCTGTTTTAAATCTCACCACTTTTTGCAGTAATTATTGTTTAAATAACTTTATTCAATTGTAACATGTAAAGTTTCGGCGATGAGTTTCATCACCAAAAGATTAACCTCAATTGTTAAACGAAAAACATTTATAAAGTGATTTAAAATTAAAATTTCGAGATTATCTATTCAATTAATCAAATTCTTAAAGCACTCAATGTGTAAGTGGCACTACTAATTGGCATCCACCGGTACGTTTTATGATCCATTTGTATTTATTTTTATCAAATACTTTTGGAACAGACTTTAGCTGGATACTCGTATCTTTTGCCGACTGTACATATAAACATTAATCTGCGTTAATGGTTCTAACATAATTATATATAGGATTATTAGTGGATGATTAATATTGTTGGGTAGGTAATCCTACACGCATAGGTGCCGTACTAATTAGGTACCTAGTACGCAGCATGGATAATTAATTAAGGAGCATTATCTGCAGATTGTTATCAGTTATCACTCAACTGTTAACTATATCAGAATCTGTTAGCGTCACGTAGAGCGTGTCCGTGACGTAACTTGGTTTGACACCACGTTACGTCACACGTAGGTATTGCTGATTAGAAAATTTATTTATAAACATAAACTAGGGACCTGTCCCTGCTTCGCACGGTTTCTACGACTTGACAAAACATCGAGATTTCTTTATTGTACTTTGTTATACTCCGGCCGAATATTAGAATGCGTTCCTGACACCTGTCAACTGATTAAAAAAGAATACCTGTTTACGAATTTGACAGGTGTCAGAAACGCATTCTCTCTATGGCCGGAATAAAGTATAAACATACACCTTCCGGAATATATTCTAAATACATAAGCGCGAGCCTCATTGCACTGGAGTGGAAACAGTTCAAATTTGAAATTTTAATCTGTCTGAAACAATTAGGTACTGTACGTCGATTCTGTAAAATTCAAACAACAACTCGCATCTCACATCGCCATTCGCTGTCACTTCGCATAAAGTTCAAAATGTGTTCGGGTTCGAGTGCGAAGTGAGCGTCGAAGTGACGCGAGCGGCGGAGTACCTTACTGAATGCCACTTCTTACGTCATCACATACTTTATCTGTCAAAATCTCACGTTTAATTTAGTTCAACTCGCTGACACGCTCGTAAGGGTAGCGCTAGTGTATCAACCGAGTTTTAGAATGCCAATCAAGAAACTCACAGCGGATTCAGATTCGAAGGGATTCAGATTCGAAGTTTAGAATGAGTTCTTACAGAATCACACCCGTGCTCCCATCGCGGCTCCTAATTCAAACTCAAATCATTTATTTCGAGTAGCAGTAGACTCATAGAATGGGCATATATTTTTTACAGATAACATTAAATGAAAATCAAATTAAAACAAAATTACAATTAAATTAAATTAAAATGACGTTAACAATTATAAGTAATTAAATTAAAACAAAATAGAATCAAAATTAAAATTAAATAAAATCAAAATTAACATTAAAATCATAATTAAAATAAAATTTACAAATAATTCAATTAATTAATAAGCGCGACACGTAGCAAGCCTGGACGTATACACGTTATACTAATGTGCTTTGTCGCATTTTTGCAATGCGGCGCGCTGCGGCTATCACGGTGCTATAATTTGAATTTACCTAGAAAGAACATCGCGGTCACACAAACAGACACGAAAAGGGTTTTTACGTATGAGTATCATTAACAATAACAAAAATTAAATGGCGTATAACCATGAAGTGGCAATTGTTTTTCTAGTAGGTATTCTTTCAACATAATATAGACAAGAGAGAAAGAGCACATTCATGTTATACCTACATCGGCAGGTGCGTACATATCCATAATTCATTATGCAAATGCACTCACATTGGAAAAGCTGAATTTGTACTCAATCCAACATGTGACGTGCGGGAATCAAACCGCGATCCGCATCACAGACAATTTCAGTGAGCTAATCAGCCTTTCTGCCAATCAAGTCGAGAGAGATAATTAAGTAAGTCTGTTTGCCTACCTACTCACTTGCCGTGAAGCATACATAGGTAACCCTAATTTATTTTTGTGTAAGTTTTAAATTTTTTCCAAATGTGTTCCTTGCATACTGTAGCATAACCAGCTTGTAATTTCCCCACTGCTGGGACACAGGCCTGCTCTTGGTGAGAGGGAGTGGGCCGTATTCCACCACGTGGGCCTAGTGCGGGTTGGTAGATGTCACATAATGTCTTCGAATTTTCGGTTCTAGGACTATAGCTTCCTTCACGATGTTTTCCAACACCGATTTGAGAGCAGTGGTGATAACAGAATTTTAACAAAGTAAACTGCCTGTCTGGGTTTGAACCAACAATCTACAACTCGTAAGTCTCGGTTGTTAGGCCGTATACAGAAAGAAAGCTGGTAGCCGGCGCCGATCTACCAGCGCTTACCGGCGCTGGTCCATTCTGGTAACAGTTACATAAAGCAAGCGGTTAGGTTAGTTAGTTAAATGGCGGGCGCCGCCAGCGCTGACCGGCGCGTGTCGAAGATTGTTGGAACTTGTCGGTGACGTTCGACGCTTATCGGCGCTTGTTCATTTAAATGCCTGCGCCGGTTACCTGCGTGGACCGGTTTCTATAAGCGCTGGTAGATCGGCGCCGGCTACCAGCTTTCTGTATACTTCTGTATACGGCCTTACCATTGGGCCACCAATGCTCCGCTTATGGTAGGTACCTACTATGCCAAAAAAAAATCTTTCTTTCTTTATTTCACTTCTGTTTCATGCCGAAAGGTTTTCCCTAGGTAAAATATCTTAAGTAGGCAAAAAAAAACCTAATTCATCACCTATTTTGTGTTACGACTTACGTGAACAAAATTTTTATGAGCAAAAAATGCGCAGTGTTTTGATTACTCGAAGGAAATAAATTAAACAACAGCTTTTATTAAGTGTGGCAAAATTTTAATAATTCTGAGCGTTTTCCTTAAGGAGATTTATTGGCATAGTTATAAAACGTTAGGCTAGATAATCTCTTACTACCTCTAAAAAAATATATATTTCAGAGTGTTTTCCTTAAGGAGATTTATTGGCATAGTTATAAAACGTTAGGCTAGATAATCTTTTACTACCTCTAAACTATCGTAGAAACAAGGCCGAAAACGTTTTAACATTCACTGTGTAAATGTTATTAAATAACTATGTTATTAGAGTCCTTGCCTGCTCAAATGTCAATGTCAAGCCTAACCTTTTCCCAACTATGTTGGGGTCGGTTTCCAGTCTAACCGGATGCAGCTAAAACCTGAAAGGTCATTGTTTTTAAAAATCTTGATACTTGATCTCAGCACAGAAAAATTATGTTCTGTGCTACCATCATAATAAGGCATTATTTTATACATATCATAACACCACGCCTTGTTTCCCCTAAGGGTTCCGCAGAGGTGTACCTATAGTAGGGACATACACATTATGTTTAAGTCCTATGTAATAGAGGGCGAGCCTATAGCCATCAACCGGGCACAAATCTAGACTCCAGCCAGGTACTGAGAAATCCCAAATGGAAAAACCCAATATCATTTTTCCCGACCTTTTTTTTTTTTTGTTGTTGGGTAATCATCAAATGACTTCTCCCGCTCTGGGCGGAGCGGAAGGGCGTGTCAAAACTTTTACTGACTAAAACCCACCCGTGTTCCTCCAGTTGCCTGTTGCCAAGGTCCCGGTATCTCTTTCGGAAATTCCCGCAACCGTAGCAGGCATCATCGGTCGTAGCGGACCCCGCCATTTGTGCTGACATCTCTTTGAGGCGCGCGTGGAACACGACGCGCCATCGACCCGGGCCTGGTCCTTATCGGAGGTCGAGCTACCCATTGCTCGCCGTCCGCAAGCCCGCGCCTTTGGTGGCCGGGAATCCGCCTGGGATTCCCGACGCCCAGGGAGTCTCCAGCGGCGGCGGTTAGGGGCGTGAGGGCAAACTTTGCCTCTCCCTCACTCTCTCGCTTTTTCCCGACCTGGGAGCAATTTATTTTTTGTGCCATACGTGGCTATATTTTATCCGTAAGTGACTTTTATGTTCATTCAATACACTAGACGTAAATAAATAAAGCACAAACTAACGAAATAATTAAAATTTATTGTTCGTGTGTTGCTGACGGTAACGGGTGTAATAATAAATAATTTCGGTTGGAAAAGCAGCCATTTGTGCTTTTTACAACTTTACGAACATAATGGTGTGCCATATGTTCGAAAAATAGGGAATAGGGATGTTGACTGGGTAAAAAAAAAACTATTTAGTCCGTCACATAATAAAAAAAATTTAGACATGTATTATTTGCTTTATCATAATTATTAATAAAAAAATAAGTTTGCAAATAAGTGAACTAACTATAAATGTAACTATAAAGTAGGTCTTATGTTTTTTTTTAATTACCATTATTTACGCCGTAAAAAGCATTACCTAAACTATTTGAGGCTTGAGAGCCAGCCTTCTCCGTCTCGCTCTCACTCAGGCCGTGAGTAGAATGGTGCGAGCGAGATACAATTTGAGGTTGGGTAGGCCCTTAATGTAAACTAGTTCTAGGCCTCGCCTCTCATGCCCGGCATGTGGGTTAAAATCCGGGCAAGAACCAATGTGACTTTTTTAATTCATATTATGTACTTTCTGAGTTTATCTTGGAGATTATGACATCGGTAAAGGAAAATTTCGTGAGGGAACCTAGATATAAGTCTGAAATCGCCAAACCGTCTGGAACAAGCGTTGTGATCAATGCAAGTGCCTTCTCTGTATGAAAAGATATATTAAAAAAAAATTAAATTAAAAATTTAAATTAAATTATATATAAAAAAAAAAAACTAAATTAAAAATTTAAATTAAATTATATATTAAAAAAAAAAATTAAATTAAAAATTTAAATTAAATTATATATTAAATTAAATATTAAAATCAAATCATTCTCTGTATTAAAATAATTTAGATTAATTTTAATGTCTATTTGGATTTAATTATTATTTTCCCTTAATAATGATGCCTTGCTGATAATTTTTTTGTAGCACATATTCCTCGAAAAATATTCAAATACCAAAGCTGCTAACCGAACCCGACCTAGCCATTACCAGGAAACAGCAAAGTGTTACATTAATAAGCTATAAAGCACTAAAAGTGTAAAAAAATAAAGTACCACGGCAAATAATACAGCAGTGTCGAGTGCCGTAAGAGTGCCGTAGGAGGCCGTGGGCTAAGAGCTCTCCCATATAGATTAATGAATGTGGACGGAACAAAAGAGGCGTGCGCTCGGAAAATAGGGCTCCATTCTCTTAGCCTAAAGAGATACAGCTAGCTGTGTGTATAAAAGAGATGGAAGGTTGTGGGAAAAATTAATGCAAGGATGAAAATATGAGTGGAAGATTTTCTTTGGGAAAACTTACGTGACACTGATTTCAAGCAAAGCATTGTGAGCCTAGGAGTAAAACAGGAAACAGACATAAAAATGTGCTACTATTCTGCGTAAGTTTTTATCAGTTGTTGGTAAAGCAGATTTCAACATATTAAAGCGCCATTTATATGATGCAAGTTTCTTGTCTGAACATACTTACATTTAAAAAAATTTAATCAGTAAATGATTTGTACACTGTTTAGCTGGTGCAACTCTTATTAATTCGCACCATGTAAATCAGGCTTAAATGTTGGAAAAACATTATGGCTACTACCAAGCATTTTTCGTACTTGTTCGCAAAATGCTTTCCTTTGTAGGTACATGCATGTGTCTATACCTACCGACAATCAGCAAAAAACCTGATTACAATGAAGCACGTATGTACGAGATACCTTCATTTATAAAAAAAAACTGAAATTCCCTGACATACCCAAAGTAACGTTTCTGGGTTCACAACAAAAGTACCTATTAAAGGCAGTTTCCTGACCCCACTCGTGGTAAAAGGCTTCCCTAATATAGACCTAAAAATAACATGTGACCCGGTAGTCCGCCCGTCAGGTAAATAAATTTCCCACCACCCGCTCGGTTTCTTTCAACACGTTTCGTGTAACTTCGGTAACGTTCGGCCATCATCGGCTGGTTTAACTCGAAGGAAATACTATTTTTTACGCGGATAACCCGGTGAACGATAGATTTTAAGATGGGATGCTCGGACGCCTTGCAGATTTTCTATTAGTTTTTAAAATTTACTTTAATGCAATTTTGTAATATCGTGGTGCTAGCGTTATTCATTTTGCATGCCTAACTAAAGCGTTTGAGGTAGTGCATTACTCTCAACTTGCCAAAAGCAAGTGCTGTCTTGAAGTTTGTTTATATATTATGCATATCGCACTTAAATGAGTACACTGATATTATGTAGAAAAACTATCCTTTTTTATACGTTTTCAATATACTAAAGCCTTGATGGAAAAATCACTGTGATATAATTGAGTACTAGGTAATCCGATTTGACTCTTTATTATGTATGAGTACAATAATGTTATCATTATAGATTGGCCGTCATCGCTTACCAATGAATTATTATCAATATTAATTAACAGCCTTTACAAATGAGTTCATTTAAAACATGGAATCTGTTAATCAGATGCCATAATAAACGAATGACTATCGTCAGTCTAGATTATTGGATTAATTTCAATTTTATTCGTTAGTTTTGATAAATTACTTTAGCTTCGGTTATAGTTTACACTATCATCCTGTCAGCAAAAATTACGAACGTTCATACAAACTTTCGTCCCCTATTTTGTTAATTAGAGGCCACTTTAGAGGATGAATTTTCAAACATCTTTCCTTAGTGCTCACCTTTGTCAGGTTTATAAGGAACTTTTGTGCAAAATTTCATGCTTCTAGACCCGAGGGGCAATTCTCGTTATTTTCCCGTAATTCCCGCAATTTGTCAAAAATACAATCAATTTACGAACATTTTTGTCAAGTTTGACAGATTGCGACTTGAATGTGAACGTTTTTTAAGTACGAGAATTGCCTTTCAGGTTGGCTGTGCGTTGTCCGGCAGTGAGTGAATGAATGAAACATTTATTTTATATTGATTCTGTCTTATTTTAGCAGTAAGAAAAATGTCTTAATTCATACAGCTCAAACAAACAGACATAGGTACCTACTTACTTTCCGAACTTACTTTTTCCATAAAGAAAGTCTGTATAAAAATATGAAGAAAACAATAAATCTGGTGATAAAATGTCTATGGTTGCATATAAATTCCCATGCTCTGTTGAGCACTCCCGGGGTTCCCGGGCAAAATATAATTATGTGGGACACCCCGGATGGGCCGGGCATACAACAAATGCGCATTTAGGCCAAATGTTTGTAATAAACAAAATATGACGGTGTAATGTTATTATATTTAATGATGAAGCCGTTTCTATGTGAATGTAAATGAGGGTTTGTTCGTTTGTATTTGGTGTGTTTGTGAGAATGTAGTATCGTGAAATGCAAAGTAGTTTGTCTGAAGTTAATTAGTCTGACAGAAGACTAATTAACTTCAGACAAACTATCGGCACTGCAAAATAACTAAAGAATTGAGTGAAACATTCTAAAGGGATGTATAGCCGTGCTACCACGCCCGTTGTAAAAAAGCTAAATTATATGTGAAAAATTAGAGCATAATTCTAAAATATCTATTACTTTATCTATTAAGTATATACCTAATATACGAAGTTACGAAGAATTTTGGCCGTTTGTCTGGTATTGTTCCGGTTAGGCGCAAATACGGCTAAACGGATTTGGATGAAATTTGGCACACAGATACTTTGTAACCTGGATTAACACGTATGGACTTTTAAATCCCGGTAGTAGGTACGTTCCCTAAGGATATTTTCCGACATCCACTCGGGTGAAGCCGCGGGCAAAAGCTAGTTCATAAATTATATCAGGAGAAAGAAAGAAAGAAAGAAAATACGTTTATTTGTGGCAAACATGACGCTAAGAAAGGACTACACGAAAATAACAACTTGGGGGAAATTAGCATCACATCCTCGCAAAATGAACAGGCTCGTCGAGTCTTGGTTCTATCCCAAACCCTCCAATAGAAAAGAAACTTTAGCAATATCTCATAAACCGTTTCACAACCCATCCCTTTCTCTAAACCAGTCAGCAAAGAAAATTAATAAAGGAATACATACAAAGCACGTACATCAGCGGAAGCCAGACTCTAAGGAAATTAACTTAAAGAATATTGCACAAGTTTTAAAACTTTGCTTAAAATTTTGTAACTAACATATATGTACACTGAGATATATCTTGGCCACATTCCTTTGGTAAGTTTGTAGATGGATGTGGGCGCATCGCCGCGGGAGGGCTCCAGCGCATATTCTATACAAAAGTTTAATTAAAGCGCAGAACGTAACTTCGTCTTTAATGAATCTAAACGCCGCACTGTGTTTATCTTCGATACTAATAAGGAACAAAGTAGTAACTTTGTTCTGTTGTAGATAATCCAGTCGAGTGTAATATTATAATATATTATTATTTGTTATATATTATTTGTTGGAAAAACAAGTATTGTTGTATGGTCAGAGTCATGAAAGTTTTCACAAATGGCGTTCACTAGATGGTAGCACTGAGATGACAGGTCCGACGTTTCAATCTGCCTGTCAAAAGTGTCAATGCGGCTATATTGTCTTTAGACGTGACTTAATGATGAACGAATGATGAACGTCATCATAGATTTTATATTCTTATTCGAAATGGAAGACCTCTTGCCAAAGTGGCGGGAACTGGTGGCGTGAATTTTCATGAAAACTCACATTGTTTATCAAAGTGACCAACTACACTCTCGACAATCTAAGAAGGCCGTTTTGACGTTTCGTTCTCGTACATGTAATAAAACGTTAAGCCTTGAGAATCAGTTTTTAGCAATGTATATTATAAGTCTTAGATTACAACCTCTCTAAGTATGTTCAATCGACATGTCTCGAGAATCAGTTTATAAGAAACCAATTTTAACGTTTTATTACATGTACGAGAACGAAACGTGAAAATGGTCTTCCAAATCACAACATTGTTTGTGAAACACGCAGATTTGCTTTTCTATGTAACGAAGTCGAAATGTATTCCTAGATATTACCTATAGCATCACTTCCTAAGATCAGTATAAGGCCGCCCATTGTGTCATCCTAAGTTTTCTTCATTCATATCTGAGGGCCAATTAATTCTCTTACTTATAAAACGTTCACATTCAAGTCGCAATCTGTCAAACTTGTCAAAAATACTGGTAAATTGATGGTTTTTTTGACAGATTGCGAATGCGATGTGAATGTGAACGTTCTTAAAAATAAGGGAATTGTCCCGCTGGAATTTGTACGGTGTACATAATAAAGAATATATTGTATTATTATGTGTAATTTAGAGCGTGTTGAACTATGAGGACAATATTGCCCTTATATAATACTATAAGTTCTCAAAATGTATTACACTAGATGTGGATGTCACCGTTCCGTCACACTCTGTGGAGGAGAATCGAGTCGACGCGACCGCGACGTCTATTGATATACATACTTTCCTTAGGCCCAAGTACGAACGAGCGATATAAATTTAAAGTACATTCGAACGATTTTTAAATCGAAAAAGTTGTACCTATTTTCGAGAAAATTTCGATTGCATTTTGGTTAAATTTTTTACGACTAGCACACTTAGGCCCGCTTTCACCATTTTAGTCACTAAATGAATTTCTATTATGTCTCTGCAATCATCAAACGATTGGCAAAAATAGAATAATATTTTAAATACGTTTACCGATTTTTGATGCAAGCGGGAGTTAAACCTTTTGTACACGGCACGGTTTCTATACGGCAAGGGGTATAAACCACGCCGTATAAAAAACGTGTCTGTAAACAAGCTTCCATAGTGATCCATACGATACCGACGACAGTGCCTACATACCGCGAATAAACCGTAGTTTTTCACGGGAAAAAAAACATGTGTGTAAAAAGGTTAGTATCCCCATTGATGTGAATAAATATGAAGTGCGAAACAATAAAATTTCAATTTTAAAATTGTTCGAATTTTAAAATCGTTCGAATTTACGTTAGTGTGACCAAGCCCAATTATTTCACTTACTTTTGCGAATTTTATGCCAAAGTATGGGCTTATAATAATTATTTAGGATTTAGATTTACGGCTCTTTATGCACAAACAATGTACGATTCTGTTACGCATCTTAATATTTAATATCTAATTTGGCAAGAGAATCCACGCGGAAACTGTTTATTAATGCAGCTTGCATTGATAATTTACAATTAGCTGAATTTGTAGCTACAAGCGGTAATTAATCGTCTTGAAAGTAATGGCAATTAATAATTTTAAGTGAGAGACATCGTAAGTCCTACATAATTATATTAAAGATATCTAAAAAAAAAAAATACAACAGACGTAGATATATTTAGTAACCTATTCCGCTTGACTATTCTTCAAGAGTCCTAAAAACCCTGTAAGAAATCGACAAGTGTTTCACCTCTCAACGCGGCATCCTCAGGATTACGATTGACCAATTGCAAACCAGAACGCGACGTGTTACCACACCGAGCGCTGGACGCAAAGTGAATCAAATTGCCCGTCACCCCCACTTATATAGGATTGCTGCTCGGCGCTGATTGGCTGTCAGTCACGCCTGAATCAATTAACTAAAGATATCTATTACTATCCCGAAAGAAAGAAAGAATAACATTTATTTGGACACAGTTTGTGAAACACAACTACACAAAAAAAAAAAGTGAAAATAATGTTTTAATGTGCGCCAAAAACTAAATCTAAACTATCTATTATTATACTATTATTACTATCTATTCTCTATTATTATAATATTATTACTACCTATTCTCGTGGGGCTAGGCAGAAACCCGAGAGGTACGAATATTATCTGAGTACTACGGTCCTTTAAAAAATAATGTCATTTGTAATGGTTTTCCGCATTTTCTCTGAAATGAAATAATTTATTATGTAAACAATTTCATTTCATTTCGAACTTATCGAACAACCCTCACGAGTTCTGTTGATATTTAAACCATACTATGATCGCTGCTCTCTCTGATAAAGCGGAATGTCTGAAACAATCTCGCGTTTCACGTCGGTATCGTAGCGGTAAGCGGTAGTGTACAAACAGCGTAAATGCAAAACAAACAAATCTATGCAAATCGACAAAGATCTACAATTAACTCGGCTTAACATGGCATGGCTTTTCTGAACCAATACACGATTGTTTTAACTGTCGGAAACTGCTTTGTTGATCGAAACGGATCTACGGATCTGATCGTAAATCGCAAACTTGCAACTCCGTTGATATGGTTATGAGGTTGTAAATAAACAGTAAACTCGTGAATTCCGTTCCGGAACTGAACAACAGAGCTGTTTCATCAAAAATCGTCGGGAGACAATGATATTGAATTTGCTGGAAACCACGTTTGTATGATTTTGTTGCAAGATTGCAATGTTGTATTTTTATTTTATTTATGGCAATAAATTTATAAAGCCAGTTGGAAACTTTACAAAGCTGGGTTGTTATTTTCCACGGTCATCAGGTCCGCAGCTGTTACCCTGTTAATGCGACCTTGAATGACTCATTTGACCGGTGCAGTTTGTGATCACAAAAATCCTATACTAAAATTCAATCATGATGAAATCATGATGCATCATTAATTACCAAAATTATTGAAGAGTTGGTAATATTTCAAGATTTTACTTTTGAGTTCAAGTTACTCTTTTAACTCGTTATTTAGTTATGATGTCACTCAGACCTCCCACCCTTTCCTACCCCTTAAAAAGTGTGACGCAATCTATGGATGGACCATTTCGCATAAAATTTCAATATGTCAATGGATGAGAAAAATCTCTCTGTATAGATAATCTGCTTTTTTAGAGGTTTGTTATGTAAGATACGGCAATATTATCTTTGAATAATATAGAGAATGTATGAATAAATGTATTTTCCCAATATTTTCTTAACGAAAGGAGAGGAGATACATAATATTATTAGGTAAAAATATAAAGATCATGTTGTTTTGTTCATCATTATTGAAGAACATGGGTTGTTTATGTAAGTATATAACTAGAACGCCAACTACCACTCTTGTTATTATTTAACTAGCTTTAGCCCGCGGCTTCGCCTGCGTGGATGTCGGAAATTATCCCACGGGAACATACTACCCGGATGAAAAGTATCCAATGTCTTCGCCCAGATCACGGCCTATCCGTATAGGTATACGAAAATTCCAATTTATGTTTTATGGATGACAGGTAGGTACCTGTCATCCATAAAACATAAATTGGAATTTTCATAGCCCTAACTTAAGAAATACGAGGTTTCCCATAAAAACTTTTGTATCCCTCTAGGTTTATTTTTGAGACGAAAATTACCCAGTAAGAATGAGTCATTCCATTCTAATACCAAAAACTAATACCACTGGTATTTGTTTCAACTCATATTTATTTTCTATTCCGAATGGATACCATTGTTTAAATGAACACCAAAACAAGTTCGAAGATATAAGGTACAGTAAGTAAAAATGCTTTGTATGTAATTTCATTTTTCGAAGATGTGAACGCTCTCGCAATCTGCTTATGAGTTGAGAAACTTTACGAACAAGATATTATGTGATAATGAAAAAAGTCAAATTCTTGATAAATATGGGGCCTTTTCTGAAAGACGCCTACCAGAATAACAGGTGTTTTTCATAAGCAACTACTTCCAGTTAATTTCTGTTTTCCTGATAGTTATAATAGGTATAGAACATTACAGTTATAGGTAAGGTATAGGACATTTTTAAGACTTCCATCGATATAGTGAATAATAATAACGAATACTTTATACTCCTCTTTGTGTGTAATCGTTGGTTGTTGTGCAACTTTTTAGGCGCTTATTTTCTTTTCATTTCTGTCACCCTGGTACTTTTTTTTCAAAACAACAAATGATTCAATATCAAAACCTGTATTTTTACCATTATTGAGCTAAGTAGTAATAAGCCACTTAAGCACCTAGTTCCAGTTAATTTCTGCTTTCCTGGTAGTTTGAATAACTAAACAAGACAGTTGAATTTTAAAACGTCTATCGATATCATTTGTTACGAATCCGTCATGGTATTCTCTATGTATTTCATCGTGGGTGCGTTTCGAGGAATACTATAGTTGCGATTTATTGGTTGCGTTTTGAGGAATACCCCAAAAAAAGTAGCAAGATGATTCACTTAAACTACTCTCTCTATTACTCTATTACTACTAATCTTACCTATACCTTTGTAAAAATATTGGAATGAAGCGTATTTGGATAGTATTTTATTACAATCAAATAAAAATATTAGAAAACAAAAATATGATTAGGTTTGACGGAGCTGACTGTACCAAATTCAAGTTGTTGGTATTCGTTTGAACATTAAATTTAATTATTTAAAGAGTGGTATCGGTTTGGAATAGAAAAAAATATGAGTTCCAACAAATACCAGTGGTATTCGTTTTTGGTATTAGAATGGAATAACTCGTAAGAATAACAAGAATAAGAATAGTTTATTTGTGAAACACAGTACCCCAGGATACAAATTTTATCGAAATCCGACAGACAGAGTTACATAAGAATATATAGATAAAAATCAATTGCCACATCATGTATGAAAGCTCATCTCATAAGAACGGCTCAACCCGTTTGTCAGTTTTTTTTTGTTGTGTTCGTAATTGTCACGACAAGGTTTGTACGAAATAGCATTTTTTAGGGTTCCGTACCCAAAAGGTAAAACGGGACCCTATTACTAAGGCTCCGCTGTCTGTCCGTCTGTCACCAGGCTGTATCTCATAAACCTTGATAGTTAGACAGTTGAAATTTTCACAGATGATGTATTTCTGTTGCCGCTATAACAACAAAACAACAGAATATAATAAATATTTAAGGGGGCTCCCATACAACAAACGTGATTTTTTTTTGCTCGTTTTATAGATAATGGTACGGAACCCATCGTGCGCGAGTCCGACTCGCACTTGGCCGGTTTTTTTTCCATCGAGGTACGGACATGTACCTACTTAATTAGCCAAAACAGAAACAGTGATTTCCGAGAAAATTATTCTTTTGATTTTCTTCAGTAGATATTAAATCTAATTTCATAATCCTATACTTGAAATATTTATAACTGGAGCTAAATAAATTATACAAATTTTCTTTTGAACAGTAGTAATTTATTTTAATTTATTTCCTTTTAATTTCACCTTTGTTAGTATAATTCATGTTGTTTGAATACGAAAAATTGAATTGTATAATAAGTTATAAAATTGACATTAATAATTCAGTAGCTTCTTGTGAAGGAGAAGTTGGTACCTACTGCGTAGCAATAAACCTACTGCTGTCACCAGCAGCATTGCAAATAAACAGGGTTACCTATATTTAAATATTATATCTATCTAACCCATACCTGGAAAAAGTAATACCCTCTCACAGTTATGTTGTTACCCCATTCGCCAAAAAAATTATGGCTACAAAGACCGCAACACACCCGGTACAATAAAACAGAATTAAACGTTAAAATTTATACAGAAAGTTAATAGACCGCAACCTCTGGTGCGCGTCCACATGCTGGCAACATTAATTTATTGGCGCACAGAGCAGGATATTTATAGCTCAGTCTTAGCCCAACTTTCGCTGGGACTACGCCAGCTTCACAGCACGTGATAACTTTAGCCCACAATTTCTTACTACCCTTGTTCTCTTAGAAAAACATTTCAGACAAAAAATTAAGCTTCATTTGAAAAGGGATGTGTCGTTTTTTGTGGTATCTGGGTATGTATTTTTAATTAAATAGCTTAAGGGTGATAAAGGTACTGTGCTTAATTAATTGGGGCCCATATAAATATTAAAACATGAATTTAATTTTCGGACACGAAATAATAAGATACCCATTTTCTATAATCATTTATTAATTTAGGAACATTAAATTTTCTTAAATACCTGCTTAAAATAATAATTTTGCCAGGATTAATTTTAAACAAACTTTTTTCACGTCTAATTCCAAAGTTTCATACTAAATTGGGGTTTCGTATGTTTTGAGAGGACGATAAATTCAATTTGCAAGAAATTTGTTAATTTGAAATTTATTACCGGCCTACCGAATACGCAATGAAGGGGTTAAAACGGTCGGCTGCATAGAGAGTCGTCTAAATTATTAATGGCAGGTTTCGAGACAGGGTTTCGAGCTGACAAGTATGTACCTACCTATTAAGGCGCGATTCCACCAGTGTGCGACACTGAGCGACACTGTACTGCACACGTAGAGCACGGCACCAAATAATGTTTGAAGAAAGAAAGAAAAATGTTTTATTTGGGACACGCACAGGAAAATAAACAATAAAAACAAACATTAAAAATGTAAAAATCAATAAAACAAGTAATAAAAAAAATATAATAAAATAAAAAGTGTAAAAGGTGGGTGTTTCTTTCGGTAGATTCACACTAAGCATTTATTTCAATTAAACCATTTACAGGCACTTTTGGATTGTCACTCAAGTAATAATTTACAAATGTGCTGCAACTGTTGCACTGACGCTTACAAAAATTAAGCTCAGTTTTGCCGGTGGAAACAGACAGCGCGGCAGCGGTTCCGCAATATTTGCACCTTTGGAAATCTGCAAAAAAAATTGTCTGAACAAATGTGCTGAACACAATTTTGGTGGAATCGCGCCTTTACCAGGAGTAAGTACAGAACCAACATGGTATCCAAAAAGGTGACTGTCCTATGTTAATTTTACTCCATTGTAGAAGTCTATTTGCTTTTAATTATGGCCTATCGTTTTCATTATCTAAAGAGGCGCATAACGAAATCGAGAGTCCGTATTCTACCCGCCATTTTTTTTTTCTTGTGGTAACGGATATATTTAAGGTTACAGACTTCCAACATTTTAAAAATCGAAAACAAGTTTTAAATTACAACGACCCTGTACCCTTTTATTCATCCTTAAGCAAAATGTTTTGCGTGCGTTACATTGCTCAAAGTCATTTTCCAGCAATAATGTTTGCTCAATGTTACTAAGTTTGATTTACAGAATGCGTAGGTGACGGATATGTTATAACTCAAAAGTCTTTTAACCGCCCAACTTCATATCGGTTGTCGTGCCCCCAGCGCCTAGCATCGAAAACTAAATAATACCACTTACAACAAAGATGATATGCAGTGCGTAATTAAATAAAAAAAATGATTAAACGAGTGTCGTAAATATACGACTCTGGAGACGAAAATATTTGTCGGATAAATCCGACGTAAGCGGTTAAAAGGTTAAAATCCTGTACTTATACGTTATGATCGTTTAAATTAAACAAAAGCAAACTTACGATTCCCAAGTACAAGTTTTCTTTACATTAACACAAATCCTTTAAAATTACAAACTGCTTACTTAACCTAAACATTATTCTATCAAATAAATAACTTTTATTTCAGAACAAACTTTCGTATGAATAATTCGAACAAAGACCGAACTGACTTTACTAGATACACATGGCTAGACACAGAACATTAAAGACCACGTTAGCTTCCTCTGTATTATAACACACATAGTATTACGGCATTACGGTTACTGAATCTTGGATCCCATAACTTGTGGGAGGCTGTAAAACACGCGTGTGTAAATCGTTCCTAACATAACATCACGCCTGTAGGTATTTCCCCGAAAGGTTTGACAGAGGTGTACTTATAGTAGGTACCTACACTCACATTTCGCTAGTAATGTTTAAGTCCCATGTATTAGAGGACGAGGTTATTGCCATGAATCGGGCACAAATCCAGACTCCTGGCTGCTGCTGAGAAATTCCAGATGGAAAACCCAAACTCAAACTCAAAGCATTTATTTCAAATAAACCAATTACAGGCACTTTTGAATTGTCAAAGGGTCGGTCAGTCAGAAAGATGAAACTAGTTGCCCATTCCAAAGCGTAGTAGGTTCCTATAACACTATGCCCGACCCGGGCATCGATCCTGGGACCTCATGCTTAGCAGTAGCACTTGCGACCACTAGACCAACCAGACAGTCTCTCAGACGTGTATATCATCATCATCATCATTTCAGTCGAAAGACGTCCACTGCTGGACATAGGCCTTCCCCAAGCACCGCCACTTCGACCGGTTCTGTGCTTCTCGCACCCAGCGGATATCCCGCGGCCTTTACCAGGTCATCGGTCCACCTTGTGGGGGGCCTTCCAATGCTACGTCTTCCGGTACGCGGTTGATTAGATTAGATTCATTTATTTGCGAAAACATGTGTATGATAATATACATGGTATGATGCATATTATATAGGTATTACAAGGTTATTTTTTTTGCTCAACATGTTTGTCATTGCTGGTGTACAAATTAAGTCGAAAGACTAAGTTTTCAAAATAAGAATACAAAGAATAATAATTTAAATAAATCAATAATTGTTGATTTATTTAAATTATTATAAAAATTAATATTATATATACCTTTTTAGTCGTAGTTGGGTTTTAGTTTTGATTACTTTTTTTTTTATTCCTTTGGGGTTATATAATATTATATATTTGAAATGTGCTCATTAAGCCCTTTCATTTGATACCCAACATGGTACGATTAAACAAAAAAAAATGTTTAGTTCCTGACTTTATGTCCTCTAGAGGGCGTCATTTTTATTTAATATGACGTCACATAGCTTATTACCAGCGGACAATCAAGACGCTTCCAACGATACCTCACTTGTCAAATTGGGAGGATTAGTTTGGAAGATATGAGGGAACAGATGAACATACATACATACATACATACCGGAAAAAATCATAATCCTCCTTTTTCTTCGCCGTAGTCGGGTAAAAATAGGTCAATAGTCATAAATACTACAAAATAGATGGAAAAGATTCAGTCAGTATCTTCAGGGCGATTTATCATTTAAAAATTCCTTATCGTTTGTTGCCACTCTAGAACTCCAGAATTACCAAGGTTAAGTGGCAGTGGGCAGGGCACATTGCTCAAACAGAACAGCTAGCTGTTGGGGCCGAAATGTTCTGGAGTGGCGACACGTGTGTAAATCGTAACTAATTATAGGTTTAATCAAAAAGTCATTATAGAGCAAATTGTAGGCAGGGTTTAAGATACTGTAGTAGAAGTTTCTAAGCGCATGCGAGGAATCAGAGTCGAAGAAAGTCTGGTCTTCAACACACCAGTGATCTCTTAGTGTCACTGTCTTCCATAAGTAATGGAAACAATTTTCACCAAGGGCTGTAGTTAGCCAAAAATAAAACCTAGGCCTACTCTAATTTCATTCAGAAATAAATATCAATACATAAACCAAGCATTTGGGGTTTTGGAATAGCATTTAACTAAAATCCAAATAGATACAATACATAAAAAACGAGCATAGGTATTTAACCCGACATCCTGTATTTCCCACGGGAATAAAAAAATTCATGGACGAAACCTTTCGGCTAAAAGCTGGTAAGGAAACACACTTGCGATGGCCTGCCAACCTGCCAGACTGCCACCGATCGTTCATTGTAGGTGGGCGAACGATCCGTCAATGCCACCGCGGGCTGATTTTATTTACCGAGAAAAGTACCGTGATTTGTACTACGTGTATGAGCGGCACGTTTCCCCGAAATTGGATTTAAACGGAAATCGAAGGAAAAGTTCTGTTGTTTGTAAAGATTTGAGATAATATCCGTTGGGAATGTGGATCTTTCGGTTCATTTTTGTACGTTGAGAAGTTTTTTATGTATAAAACCTTATAATGTATAGCCACATACATAGATTGTAGATTCCTATCTATATCTAATATATCTATACTTATTATAAATTAAAGTCACTTTTCGTGTTTGTCTGTGGGTATGTCCGCATTGTTCTTCTAAACCACGCAACAGATTTTGATAAGGCTTTCGCCATCGTTTGGAGAATTTATTCCGGAAGGTTTATGTGTATAATACCTTAGTATTAAAGTTACGTATAACTAAGAAATATCGATCTTTTGTCAAGTTCAAAAAACAGTGCAATTCAGGAGCGGGTCAATAGTTTACAATAAATCTCAAATAAGACTATAGTATTATAAGTCTTTCAAACATATTAAAAATCTTTCAAAAAAATAAACTATTCAAAAAGGGTAGGCAATGAGCCACTTGCACTGCTTGTTTGAAATAATTTTTTTCGTCTAAAGAAAACTCGTCGTCGTCTTTCGTCTCAGAAAGCTGTTAATGCTCTTCTTGTTCAGTACAATAATGCATTCAGGATGCTGTTGGGGTTACCACGTTTTTGTAGTGCCTCGGGTATGTTCACGGACGCGCAAACTGACGGCTTCGCTGCGATCAGACGCAAGCGTGCAGCATCCCTATTGTGCAAAGTGCGTGCTAGCTCCAACAGTCTCCTGGTTGTCATTGCTAACAAGCTGGATTGCCCTATCATTTCCTTTCTAAGCCAGCTATATTTTCTTGTTAATAGTCATTTTGTTGTGCTAGAGCAGGAAACGTGGTTCTTTGTTGTATAGTTGGCAATGTTTTTTTGTAATTATTACTAACATAGCTTGTAAGTAAATTGTTACTAACATTATGAGTCCTGGTTACTTGAAAATAAATGCTTTATTATTATTATTTACCTATTTAAACTTTAAATAAAATAAGATGCAAGATTAAAATGGACTGCATTTTTATTACGAGCTGGAACGAAGAAACATATCCTTCATTCCAATTATTCCCAAAACCCGCCGTCTTCCGAGCCCAAACCTTGTATTATGAATGCGGGCACTAAGTTCAACTATCACGATTCCGAACCATTAAACACTGCGAAATACTGCTCACAGTGTTGTATAAACGTGTAATATTATTCTCCAACACATATTATATGTTTAAACGCATTCATGTCAATTATTAACGCCACATTAACTTGAATGCTGCGAACAATAAGTTCGCGGCAAAAAATTCAATGCGTTACTTAACGCCTTATTTTTTGTGGCGTCATCTTTCGCTTCATAAATTTTGAGACATTATCAAAGTGCTGCGAAGGTGTCAGGGGAGTTCGTTTGCCAGTCACTTCAAGATTAAACCAAGGTTACTTACTTTTGAAGGCTTTTCCTTTATAATACTTTAGATACACTTTGGTATTTATTTCCCATTACTCAAGATTCTTATTTTCTTAGGTTTAAGACCCGGTACTTAATAATATGATTTTTGAATTTTACCAGTGATATCGAATCTTTGACACCACTGCACACTGACTTCTCACATAACAACGTCAGAAAATACTGGTGTTCTTATTATTAAAACCAACAATTATGCTAGCATCATCTCTTTCCCACTTTTTGCTACAATGCATCACAATAAGGGTCAATATTGCTCAAAGTACAATGAACTGCCATTCCCTTACAATTCTCATTTCCCTAACAGCGCAAAAATAGTTTACCCGCAGATTTCCGTGAAAAGTTAATAATTTATTTTCCCCAACCCGGGCATTTTCCTCCCGCCTTTCACTAGCTGCTATACAAACCCGTGCATTGGCATTTATACATAATAAATAATGACGTCATCCAATCGGGCCTTTCCAAATCATTTGCTGGATTGAATTACGGAAGAGGAAAAAGTTCCATTGAAATATGACACCTGTTCGGGCTCGCTCGAATCAAAGGGCGATGATAAAGACGAAGGTTTTCAATAAAGGGGAATTGTCCCTTTTTCTTACGTATTTATATCTATATATGTTTTTCTGTTCCGGGATTTGGGCATTATCTCCCTCTTAATATATGGTACCTGTGTGTTTATTCACGTACCATTATTTATTATGTCATGCCAAGAAATTATCGTCTGTTCTGCGAAACGAATATTATTTTCTGAATGAGTTATCGTTGTTTTGGTTCTGATATGAAATGTTGTTGCTGGCTTCGATGTCCGCGACTTTTTTTTCGCAAACAAATTTCAATCCTTCGGAGTCCTTAGTAAACGTCTGCTGTTCTGCTCCCTCTTGTTAATATGATTATTATTAGGGAGTAAGTGCCTCCGCTGCCGGCGCCGTCTCCCAAAAATAACGCCATTGGCAGCCGGGAGTTGCCGGCAGTGACATTACTGCCGGCAGCCGATGTTTTTAATCTCGGCTGCCGGCAGTAATATCACCCCCGGCTCCCATAATGGACACCGGCGGCGCGGTCTTTATAGAAACCCTTCCAGTATTCAGAACCCCAACTAACTAACCGTAACTAAAATATGTTTTTCTGCATATTCTAGGCGATTAAAATTATTAAACCTCATCTTACTAGTTCGGTTTCGGGTAGTACTTAAGGACTTTATTACTGGAATATGGAAAAAAAAAAATGCTCTATTACATGTTTTTTTATATATGCCTACCCTGCCTATCTACTCCTTACGCCAAACTGACAACCAAAGTCAGCGCCGGCAGCCAATTCAGCAACCGGCGCCGGCAGCGGAGGCACTTCCTAATTATTATCTACCTTACTTATGATCACTATTTACGAATAGTAAATACGTTAAGTAAGTTAACAAATATAATGACCAACAAAGTCCCCACTATAAATTCTTCAATAGGTACATTTCATGTTGTTTAAATACCTACGTAAAACTTAAAATTGGATTCAAAGATAGTATCGGTTCTCCTTTGCATTCGATCTCACAATCGGTCCGCGTCGTCAATCCAACAATTTGAAAGGAGATAGTTCTTCAAACTTTCCCCATTTAATTTAATCTTCGTCAGCTGTGGGTGACTATTTGCTTTTACTTTGCAGCTTAAAGTTGGCGTTTACGAAAGAGCTAGAAGTGAAATTTCCAACCGCAGAATTTCGAGGAAGTTAATCTTGTATTTTAAAAGGTCGAAAATGTAAAAACTTTAAAGGATCTGTGGGAGTTTTTTAAGTTTTCCAAATTTTTGTGGCGGCATCTACATCGCCACATGCGAACTACACATCAAAGACCTGACGTCACACAATTAGAGTTTACCGCGCGATCGACATATATACAAGATCCCGACATAAATCGTTAGGCAGTTGCCCGCCAGACACAACACCTCCTCGGATCCTCCCTTTTCTATAGACGATGAATGAACTTTACACCCTGTTCCTCATACCTCTAAACTATATAAACAACGTATACAATGATAAAGAAAATTGGTCTGCTGCACAAACGCACCGAAAAGTGGTATTTCGGTGTTTCATCGAATGTCGATGAATTCTTTGAAGGCGGCCGATCATTCGTCCAAAGTCGAAATAAACAGTATAAAACATACAGCGACCCAGTTCGGTATTACAGGCTACCAGATCCTACTCAAAGCACCGTAAAACGTCCTCGGACCGTCGCTACAATTTATGCTCCATCCCGGATTTTGTATGGAAACGTTCGATAAAGGGTGATATTCTGGAAAACATAAATTTCGTTTAGGTTTTCCACATTTTACCCTCTCAACCGAACCAAGCGACCAGCTTTAACAGTGTGGGAAGTTATGTGTTATGCGAAATATGAAAAATGGACAGCAAATTACGAGCGGTTTAAATAAGAGGGTGGAGTGGGCTGTTTTTAAAAAAAAAAACTACCATGTTGATTGTCTGTGTGTTTCAATATGAAATGAGCGTGGCACCTGATGAGGTATACTAACATTGACAGCAATAGTAATAATGTTGCTCTTACTGGTCAGCTGTGAAGCTTCCTTATCCTATCATATTATAAAACAAAGTCGTCCGCTGCGTCTGTCTGTCGTCCTGTTCGAGATAAACTCAAAAACTACTGCTCCGATTTTCATGCTGTTTTCACCAATGGATAGAGTGGTTCTCGAGTAAGGTTTTAGAATATAATAACCGACATCCCCGCGGGCGAAGTTCATCAGCTAGTATTAAATAAATAAACAAGAATATAAAATAAAAATATATGTATTTCTTTACTATGACATATACTTTCACGCGATGCCTGAAATAAACTCATTGAATCCGTCAACGACAGAACACAAACGATGACAGTAAGCATAAAAATATTAAATAATTATTTTACATCATAGTTATTAAGTCATTTTAGCTGAGCCTCGCAAATAACAAACAGTAATTACTCGGCGCATAGATCTATTTAACGTTTTTCATTCTTGCTTGATTTCGTGCCTTCAAAAGCGATTTAAATGTACTTGACTTCGCCCATTCCGCTTGATACAATTACGTTTAGACCCCTTAAGCTTGCTCTAATACCGGCAGAAGCCGGTAAAGGGAATTTGAAAATAACTTCAGGCGTCAGCTGACATAAAGCTTCCTGATTTTATGTTACTCTGGTATCATTAAGTTAGTAAATTGTTTACGAAAGAGAGACATTCGACACGGGTTGTTTTTTTTTGCTTTTTTAATTTGTGCTCTAAATAAGACGATTGGTTATATTTAAGAGACTCCTTTTAGATCTCTGAAATTAGGTTTAGACAAAGGCGTAAACATTAAGCACTTAAGATTTAGGTAAGTTGCCGTGTAAACGACTGAACTTCCCGTCGGAAAAAATGTCGAACTTCCATACAAACTTTCATGTTCTTATGTAACCCCTTTAGGGGAAGAATTAACTCTTGTGCAAAATTCCATGCTTCTAGACCTAGCGATGTAGGCTGTGTGTTGCCTTTCAGTGAATTAATTATAATTTTCATTAAGAATAGAATAGTTCTTTATTTGCACATAAAGCAGATACTTACAAGTTACAGATATAAATGTAGGAATCAGATCTTAAGTTTAATTACTTATGATCCTTATACTAACTACCTTAACTAAGGCATAGGTAGGTACAAACAGTTTTGGGCTATACTGTTCATAAGTCGGTTTAGGTAACTATCTGCCTGAAAGCCAGAGAGGAACATAGGTAGGTAATCAACATACATACACAATACACATACTACATAAACTAATGCCTTCTTCCCATGGGGGTAGACAGATACTACACAATGTCACCTGCTACGATCCTTACATACTCATTTAGCCTCGTTTACGTTCGTGACCACTTTGTGGTTTTGTCAGCGGAAGAATAGACAAAATGACAGATTGTCATTGTATATTTGTTTATTCTTCCGTCGACGAAACCCGTTAAACTATTGTGGTCTATCGTGCTGGTCATACACGCACGCGCCGGTGGCCGTAGGTAATCAAATAGGTACAAAATCGCATATTTTTCATAATGTTGCGTCAATCGCGTAAGTTCTTTAATTAACATTATCGCCCATGATAATAATTAACTTGTAACTAAACACGCAAAGAAGCCGTCTCGTATTAAAACACGAGCTTCAGTAATTACTAAGTGAATGGAACACTGACTCACGAGGAGACAGCTCCAATCGTTTCCGTCGCGTTTGGAACACTCCATTACCTCGGTTCCCCTTTGACTATGGTAGCTTAGCTGGTGCAATAAACGGATAAGGTGCTTTTACGATGTTTTTCTATAGTTATTATATAATATATATATTATATTATATTATATATATTATATATATATTATATTCTAAGTATTCTTTATCATGGCAAGCAAAGGCGATGCCGACTATTCTGCCAATGTCTAAAGTGAGTTGGAAAAGCAAGTGTGTATTGAGATAAAATTTAATTAGAATGATAAAAATCTTTAATGATATAGTTGAAGTTAAGTAGATCTTGTGGGGTTAATACTGGACTGAAACAAACAAAAAGATGAAATAGGCAATTATATTGTTCGGGGTATTATCATCAACGTTTGACATAACAACTCTGATGCTAAAAATCGGGTTTCGTATGTCAAATTCTTGGCGATTAAAAAATATTTTACAATAGTTAATTGATTCAGGGGTGACTTTGCGGAAATCCATTATAAAATACAATAGACGTAGGTATATGTAGTATGTTTGACTTTGCGTCCAGCGCTCGGGGTGGTAATACGTCGCGTTCTGGTTTACAATTGGTCAATCGTCTTCCTGAGGATGCTTCGTGTCGATTTCTTACAGGGTTTTTTATGACTTTTGAAGAATAGTCAAGCGGAATATGTTACTACATATATCTACGACTATTGTATTTTTTAATATTTTACAAGGTTTAGTAGGTATTTCTGTATTCTATTTCTACAAAATCAATTGTAAACTAAATATGCAAAAATTATAGTGTAGAAATTCTAAACATTTTCACCTTTGTAGTCATAATAAGGAGGGATGAGTAACAATTTGTTTTCCAAGGGTTCCTGTGACCTGTCAGTTGAACAATTTATAGTAGTAATAAGCATTAAATTCGCAAAACATATACCTATTCGTTGATAAGAAACGGACAGGTTTCAAGAACTCATTCTCTCGACGGACGAACTATCAAAAGCCACACGACAAAAAAAAATGTTTTAGGTACGGTTTACAAATTATTGATACATAATAATATGTAGATACTAAAACTAAAAATCTAGATGCAATAAACTGTAAAAATAAAAGTAAAGAAACAAATTTCAATGATTAAAAAACCATTTTCATGCGTCTAAGGATTTTAGGCCACAAGTCAATCACGTCTCTTCTTTTTTTGCGCTGGCAACCTCGAGCCATCAGTCAACGGGTACAATTTATCTCTCTAGAAGTTTCAACGTTCAAGTGACGCCACCCACAACTTATCGACTTAAATGTAAGCCACTTTTTATTCAGGAATGCTGATCTATCAGGAACACTGATCGGTAAGTTTTTAATGGTTATCCTACAGTACTGTAGAACCTACAGTCTAACTTGTAACAATAAAAAATAAAAAACTTTTGACTCTTACTTGTTACTAACGTGCCACTTTATAGCATATAATATAAATTATGACTTGACTTACTATCATTTAAAAGAACAAAAGTGTTTTTATGAATAATTTAAACCCAACTCCAAATTAAAAACCATAAAAATAAGTTATGGCGCGCTTGGATTGAATCGCAGGGTAGGGCATCGAATATATTTTTTCAGCATGCCTACCCGCACAATCATACAATAATCTAGAATAAATTTACAAACCCGTTACATTTAAAAACATCACCTTTAGGTCAGTGGGAACCCTAACCTAACAAGTACCTACGCGATTGAAATCAAGCTTAAAATATTATTATTAATTTGTTTCACTAATTGA
Source organism: Lithophane ornitopus (assembly GCA_948473465.1). Taxonomy (NCBI): domain Eukaryota; kingdom Metazoa; phylum Arthropoda; class Insecta; order Lepidoptera; family Noctuidae; genus Lithophane; species Lithophane ornitopus. The sequence goes on along the minus strand of OX419622.1, from coordinate 8,316,083 downwards.
CGTCATAAATTTCCGGGCAACAATTCAACTAAAACAGACTAATGCCTTGATCACACGTGACGAGTGGGATGGGCGAGACAGTCGGTACGTGTAAATACATCATCGAATGCTCGGTCGAGTTAAAAGGCGAGACAGTCACTCGGACCCTGTTCCATTTACTAGACCGAGTGCCCACCCCTGCGCTTCCCCGCACTGACTCGCTTGCCCACTCGGCAGGTATAAACGTGCATTTGGTGCGTAATCGCCACTCGGCACGCTTACGTCGCTCGCAGCACGGTACCGTTTTCCACGATTGTGTTCTTGTTTTTAACCATGATTAATCATTTGAAATGGGACGTTGAGAAGACGTTAAAGATCATACATATATATATATATATATATATATACATCTCACTCATGTTTAAGGGACTTTCAGTGTACAGACCATAGATATAAGAAAGAAGTTGGTCATCCATGGGCAACTGGCGATATAAGTGGGGTAAATGATAGGATGATAATCTGGCCAATCGACAGTATCAGGGTTATCCATTATTTACGCCAACTCCTGTTTAAAGATAGATACAAGAAAGAAGTTTTGTTTTTTATATTTCTATGGTACAGACATAATGTAGATTAAAATATTTTCGAACATCTTTTAATTATCTTTTTGCGATCCACTGTCTCGCTAGTTTGCAGCGTCAAAACTAAACTGACTGACTGACTCGGTTCCAAGCTAAAAGATACGTGTAAACACCTACTCGTCCACCCAACTCTCTCGGCCTAGTATCATTTTGCCGTCTCGCCAATGTACTCGATACGTGTGATCAAGGCATTACTCGAGATAAAACAACACAAACCATCAATTTAGTCGGCGACGGCTACCTAGTGTGTATTTTTTGTTAGCATAGCTGAAATATGAATGTTGTTCATATGAATAAAGGTAAATAAACATTTTCATTGTAACTGTGAACGTCCAATTAAGCTAGACTGTAGAAAAACTTTACAATGAGTTCAAAGGTTGTCACGAACATAATACGAAATTGTACGAAATAAAAGTATATCTAATACTGTAATTGACAAAGGTTCTAAAATATTCATAGAGAGTTTATTACTTTAGTCTGCATGGTTTGTTTTTCATCTAGCTAGATAATCTTATTTGGCTGTCCAAATTCATTTCGGAGATAAATTGGCCAATATTTTTTACTGACAAAACATTGTTTGCATAACTTACTATTTCAAATTAATTTTTATTTATTATTATTTTATTTATGTACACACAGTAAAATACAAAGAGATATGACATTATTATGATATGAGTACAAAGGTACTGCTAATAAAAGGTAATTAATTTACATAGAGAGAGAAACTTTTGCGAATGTGCCAACTCTATGCAATAAATATGTAACAAGCCTTTGTAATATCAAGTCTCAATTGGCATATTGTTATTCACAGTACGATTCGAACGATCACCAGGCCATAATATATCATCGCATTCCTCGCTGAGCAATAAACTAAATGATAATAAACCCGCTTGTCGCCGTCGCAATAAATTTCACTATTTGCTGGGAACAAAACACAGTATTACATGAAATATTACCCAATATGGGGACACACAGACAGCACTGAACATAGCGACTCGTAAAGTCGAGTTACCACGACACTCGAATCTGACTTAGGTACCATTTTTGGAACTAAATTTTTCGCAATCAAATTCTCCTCGCTCTGGTTTACGAGCTCGAAAAAAGAAATTTTGTCATACCTAACTTTTCTCACAAATTGTCATTTTCAACTATTTTTATTCAGAGCAAATTGCAAGAAATTAAAAAGTAATTGAAAGCCGTTCGTCTAGAAGTTCTTCTTATCTGACCCAAAGTCGGTATTAATGGCTCTAAATAAGTAAAGTTGAATGAGATAAATCGATAAACTATGTAGTTTATCGATAAACAATTTACTTTATCGACTTATCTTATGCAACTATGTAGTTACAGTGTTTAAAACACATCAACATAGTATTATGGCCCGCCGTGTGGTCGAGGCAAATGTGAAATATTCTTTCAAAGTTTCCCAACTATTAAGATAAGCCTCAGAATTAAAAGTTTGTTCCAGGAAAATCCGAAGTAAAGACATGAGTAATCCGTTCCCCAATAACTTGAAATCTATGGGTTAATCCATAGTGACAGCAAAGGACATATCCTTTATCAAGATAAAAGCCGAGGACAGCCCGGACCACAACGATTACGTCCGAAACATTTTTATGTAAGTACCATTTTATATCTATAGGATCCCGTAACATAACGTTTTTAGCTTGTTTTTTCTCGACTGTTTTCGCATAGTTTCCTGTTTTTTTTTTGCATCCATTTCAGAGTGGAACCCTAATAAAAACATGCCCTAGTGCACTCGCGGGACACAACCCAATATGCATCGGAAAGGCCATTAAAATCCCTCGCGAGTTTTTATGAGAATGGTGTGCATACAGACAGATAAGAATATACAAGTTTATTTTAATGTGTTTCATGTTCTGTAGCTATTTTATTGTTGTGTGAACAGAATATCTATCAAAAATCCTGACGTCACATAAATCCTGCATCGCGCAATTAAAGTTTACCGAGCAAAGGACATATCTGCCGCGCTTATGATAATTACAGTAAGTCACATTTTGGTCGATATTGAGTTAAGTATATATTTGGAATGTAGAGATTGAGACCTACATTTCTGTATACTTAAAATTTGAAAATGTGGTATAGAAAATCAAATAAGCTTAAGTATAATTACAGTAAGACCCGTTTGGCGCCAAGGCATACTTATTATGATTGCAGTATGGGCACATACGGTTGATTTTTTCATAAAGTTGAAACCATTTCCTAGGTATTGCTACAGTAAGTAATTTTGCTCTTTATATTTTTAAGTTATGAGTATTTTTCTTCAAGTATCACTGAAACATATTAACAGTAAGTACCATTTGCTATTATTATATTAAGTGTTGGAAACAATCATTAGTATACTAAACCTTAACAAATCTACAGTAAGAGTTTATACTATATTAATGCTTAAGAGTTTCGCAATGTATTATTCTATTATCTTAGTATAAATACAGTAAGTGAAACTTACTGTGTATATGATAAGTCAGCGAATTAAAAAAATATTTATATGTGTAGACGTAATAACAGCAAGATTCACTACTGTAATTATGTTTAGGAATATTACATTTTATGCGTAGATTTGCCTGGAACAAATAAGGTAAATACGTTACTTACTGCAAATATTCTAAGGCGTTTAGGGTCCGAATGGGTAGTGCGGGGAGGGGCAAGTGCGTAAATTGGCAGTCGTGGTCACGCCACATACAGAGGCTGACCCGTGCGTCGGAGAATAAAATTGGCGCCAAAATCACTCGTGAGTATACGTACTTTCCTAGCTTTTGTATTCGGGTCTATAATATTAGTGCTGTTTATAACTGGTGCAATATAAAGGTATTATTAACAGGTTAAAATATTAAGGTTGGCATTTTACATTACTTTATCTTATCAAATTAGAAAATGGTTGTCGTAATCGTATTATAGTATAGGTATCTTACCTACATATCCATAATATACAAATTACAATGAATTACTTTTTATTCTTATATTAAACACGAAATATACACGTGTGTAAAATAACTAAGTATGCATCTATACTCCATTCAAAATAACGTTAGACATTTAAGAAAACCTTTTTTACTGTCTGTTCAACCGATTTTGAGTTTTATTACGTTGGTGCAATTGCGCGGCTGTTGGTATTTTAACGACTTTTTTGCTTTTAATGCCATCCATATGCCTACGGAATAGAAGTTAAAATTGGTTGAACAGACAGTAAAAAAGGTTTCTTTAAATGTCTAATCTTAACGCGAATAGAGTATAAGCTGGTTTTACAAAATCTTTTATAGTTTTTCGAACTTATGTTTTATTTTTTAACATCGCCACAAATATATTGATATACTAAGCCTGTTGCCTTAGCATGTTTGTGTGAATGTGTTGCTTGTAAGTATAGTATTTTAATTTGTTTTCCAGACAAGATGACGTCCAGAAGTGACCGTATTCTGGCTTTGGCTAGAAAAGCAGCCTCAAATACTGCCGACATGAATGAACAAAGTGTAGTTACCGACATGAATGAACAACGTGTAGTTACCGACATGAATGAACAACGTGTAGTTACCGACATGAATGAACAACGTGTAGTTACCGACATGAATGAACAACTTGTAGTTGCAGACAATAACACAATGTGGCTGCGGTATGTAAATTTTAATGATCATCCTAAAATATTTGATTATGATAATGAATACAAAAATTCACGTAGTGCTGTAATGGCAAATGATATGACTGACTTTGATAGGTTGCTTTTTGAGAAAGAGCCTTTTGATGAAAATTTGCTCAAATGTAATGAAACTCTAACTAATTCGGATGAAGAAAACGAAAATTCACAAATTAATAATAATCAAAGCTTATTCGAAGATTCTGATGATAGTGTTAAGGACAAAGATTATATACCTGCTTCTGACACAACCGACACTGATTGCGAAGATTTACTGACCTCTCGTGTTAGAACATTTGTTCCAGAAGAAGATACTACAGCAATTGAAACCAATAACACCGACATTAATATTAACAGATCTTTTCTAGAACATAATTCAACTCAAGTTAATTGTGAGACTGCAGTAAATTTTAATAATTCGGAACAATTAAATCTAATTAATAATCCCGTACAAGAAGGAAAAGGATTAACTAAGTCTGGTTTACCACGGAAAAGACTAGTGTTTGTAGAGTCATTGACAGAAAGAAAGAAGCTTAAAAAGCAATTACTGATTGAAAAGCTATCACTTAAAAGGGCATGCATGGAAAATTGTAGACGAAAATGTTCGTCGAACATTAACGAAGACCAAAGAAAGGTAATAAACAATTATTATAGTAAACTAAGTAAAGAATCCCAGGGTATATTTATTAAGGGTATGGTTGAAACGAAAGCTGTTGAAAGAAGAAAACAAACAAGTAGGGAAATACCGAAAAGGAAACTAACATATGCATATTTTCTAACAAACCCAGATGATGTTAAAATAGAAGTTTGCAAACCATTCTTTCTAACAACTTTGGGGTATCACCCAAAAAATGATCAGAGAGTTCTTGCTGCCCTAAAAAGACCCGTCGATCAGCAAAAAGATCGCAGGGGTGTCTATGAAAGAGCCAATAAAATAAACAGAAGTATTATAAAGAGTCATATTTTAAGCTACAATCCTGCAATATCACACTACCGAAGAGAGCATGCTCCTAATAAACTGTATCTGCCCAGTGATATTAATGTGCCAATTATGTACAAAAACTTTTGCGAAAAGTTTCCCAATTTGAAAGTGTCTCTAGAAACTTACCGCATTGTAGTAAAAAATGAGTTAAACATATCTTTTACCCATCTAGGAAACGAAGAATGTGAATTATGTGCAATATTTACACTACATAACCCAGAACATAATAAAAATCCTGATACTACCTGTGATGTTTGTAACAAGTATAATGCTCATAAACTACGATATACAGAAAGCCGAATAAAATATAAAGAAGATGTAGATAATGCCATTGTTGATAAAACTACTATTCGTTATTCCGTAGATTTACAAAAAGTGATCATGTTGCCAAGATTAGACCAATATAAAGCTGCAATTTTTTGCCCCAGAATAATTGCTTTCAATGAAAGTTTCGTGCCATTGGGAAAAACATCCAAAGAAGAAATGCCATTCGCAGTTGTATGGAATGAGTCCATATCAGGTCGCCATCAACATGACATAATTTCAACATTTAGGGCTTTTTTGCTTCACAAACGAGATGCCGAAAATGTTATTTTGTGGGCTGATAATTGTGCATCCCAAAATAAAAATTGGGCATTGATGTCGTTTTTAGTACATATTATCAATAGTTCTTTAATATCTGCTAATACAATCGAGATACGATATTTCGAGCCAGGACATACCTTCATGTCTGCTGACCATTTTCATCATCAGGTTGAGAAAATGTTAGGTAAAAATAAAGTATACGATTTTGATGATTATGTCCAAAGGGTAAAAATGGCAAATAATCGCAAAAGTATTGTCAATTCATTGGATGTTTCAGACTTTTATTTATATGAAGACTTATCGTCGCAATATAAACTGAGAAATATGGAACGCAGGATTTACCTCAAGGATATAATGGTAGTAAAAGTTGAAAGGGGTCAATTCGTGCTTATGTATAAAACGGGTCATAATGAGATGTTTCAATCATTGGACTTCTTACAAGCTAAAATTGTAAAGACCCAAAAGTTCCCTGAGGTCAATTCTAAAACTATTCCAAGAGGAATCACTGCAGATCGTAAAGCAGAGATTATACAGAAACTTGTACCTCTGATGCCTGAGAATAGAAGGGGTTTTTGGTTAAACATCCCGGTTTCAAATTCCGCAACCAATCTATTCACCGAAGAGTTTTAAAACTCTACCGTTAATATTAAAAAAAAATGTGTTCTTATGAACACAATTTATGTAAGCCTTCATTTTACTAGTCAGTTAAAAGACTTTTTCTATCTTACTATAAACTGCTACAACGGTACTAATATTGTTAATTTGTAAGACTGATTTTATTAAGTTCGTATAACGAGGATCTCATAATCTATATATAATAGTTAAATGTTACATTTATAATCCTAATAAGTTAAATGACTTTTAAAGAATTTAATGTGCCTTCAAAGACTATTTTTATAATGAAAAAATCCAAAGAGAAAACTATCTAATTTTTTGGAAACTTAGTGTTTATTTTAGATGTTTTTTCTTGTGTACGAAGGTGTACAAACACGAATTTGAAATGTGTATTTTTTTTTAGAAACAATGCTTAGTTATTTAGTTTTTGATTGTTTCTTGTATGAAGCCTGTTGCGCAAACACGAATTGTAATTTTTTTTAAGTTAGCTTTTATTGTGATTCCAAATGCTTAAAAAAATACAATAAATGGAACTGATTATTACATTTTAGAGTATTTAATAAAGCTGTGTACTTAAACTATAATTGTACTGTGTACTTCTATTAAACTATAATTTCATAAGATATCTTTTGTTTCATTTATCCCAATAATATCGAGGAAGAGTAATTAATTATGGTTCATGGCAGATGCCACAAGTTTTCATATTGCTCCTAGCTATAATTACAGTAAGTGTTTAGATAACATTAGGCAAATTGTGCAATTTTTGTTATTATATTTAAACATTTACCTCATTCTGTTATCATTGTTGCAGTATGTACTTCAAACTAAAGATTGTTACAGTAAGTCACACACTTACTGTACCAATACTAAAAAAAACATTATTTTTTAATTGTCCATTCCTTAACATACATATTTTTTCAAGCTTTACAATTTAAATATTATTACTAAATAAAAAAGAAAATATACAAATTATTAAACAAACACATTTTTATCTAAAACATTTTAGAAAACTTGCTTTTAATTTATACTTTGGGAGAAATGTCAAAAATAAAAATAAAAACTTTGACCACCTTTTTCTCGAAAGTGTCTCCATGTCACTTACTGTATATATCACAAGCACGGCAGATATATACAAGAGCCCAACGTCAAACGTTGGGCAGTAGCCCGCCAGACACAACACCCGCCTGGTCGAAGGATCCCCCTTTTCTATGGTCTATGAGTGAACTTTACACCCTGTACCTCATACCCCTAAACTCTTGTCACCAGCTCTGCGCGGGTAAAAATAGAGAAAACGAATTTTATCAGTTATGAGACCTAGCTAGACCGTTTTTTCGCCCCCATAAACCGCCAAATTGCAACTTTCATCGAAATCGTTAGAATCGTTTTCGAGAACGTGATAACAAATATTTCAAATATTACTCATTTATATATTGCTCGGTCTAGCCTAGCCTTTGTTCGAAAAAACAATTTTCAACAATGACGGTATATACTGATAAAAGTACCTACTTACTTTTACGTTTGAAGTAAAACATTTATAATGATAACAATATCCCACTATGTGAAACTTTCATCTGCTATGCATAGGCAACTTCTGTAAGCGGTATGTAGGTCAAACTGAAGTTCTACAAGTGAATACTAATTGCTAACTCGCAGTTAAAGCGTTATCTAGATATGTGGATGGGATACGTTGAGAAACCTAATCTGCTCTAAACTTATTGGAGATCGATAGCAGCAGTAGAAAGGGAGTTTGCTTTCAGCAGGATTGTGTTACACAATAGAATTATAAAATTGCTTTCATTAATTTGACAGTTTTTCAAAAACCATTGTAGTGACTTGTGAGCTGGTTGATGAGTTTCTCAAGCATAATAAGCTAAGGATCGTAAATCAATGAAGTTTGACTACTTGTGCGTTAGATACGCAGTAATTGATCCGTAACTGATAAACTTACGTCTTTTGTTTTGTAATCTTCTTCTCAGTTGTTCTTATCTCTTAGCCGAGTTCATCTGTCCAGTCGGCGCGGGAAGCCATGAACTTGACAAGCTTGGATCAGAATGTTAATTAAGTAGGTACCTTCATAGATTATTTTCCATAGAGCCTATTTTCTAAAGAGTCTTTGAAATTCCTGCAACATCAGGAAACAATGGGCATCAACAGTAATTTTCCCAACCACATCCGTGTGTTCCATTATTTGTGCGTTGTGTGTGTATGTGTAGTGGCCCAGAGTGCCTACACAGTTGCATTTTACAGCACAACCAACCAATATTTCATTCCACTTTCCAGTTTTACAACCCCCATGCGATTTCACAGGTGATCTATAATGTACCTGAGATCACACGGCCGCAGTAAAGATTGCAATAGTAATAATGTATCAGGCTTCAATTTCCCTAAAGAGTTATACGACCTGCGCGGAAAATAATCCAGGGCTTTTTTGCCAATCGGGAATTTACGCGGTCAAAAGGAAAATCAGGGCAAAATATAGTTAGATTATCCTATCAGTACTTCAATTTAGGAACTACACCATTTTCTGTTCAGTCTTCCTAACCTAACTCATTCTAGGTGGTCTTAAAATTATTACAGACCTTCATACAACGTAATCTAAATTAATTAAGGTTATTGGGCTCCGCATCGATTATGAACAGACTGTATTGTACAATCTATTGCCCGAAACTTTCGGAAAACCTTAATTGTAATACTAAGCACAAAACATTTAACAATTAAGTAAACATGTTAAAACAATGGTACAACGTAATGTAATCTAGCTGGGATATAACATATTATAAAGTAACGTTTTTAATTTCATAGAGCAATCAAATGCAGCTAAAGCTCGTATAATGTATTAAAAACACAGTCCTGACACTGATCGATCAGTTTGTTTAAAAAACAGAACACGCCCCATTACGCGGGTAGAGGAGATGAGTCGTTAGAATTTTAATTCCGGTTGGCAATAATGTATTTATGACAGATGTTGGTAAAATTGTATGGGATAGGGATGATGATGGCGTGCAATTGGAGAGGCCTATGTCCAGCAGTGGACTGCTATAGGCCGATGATGTTGATGAGGGATGATGGTAAATGAATACTCTTTAGTCACCCATTGATCCCATGGGCGGCTTCGAAATTGACACCAGGTTAGTCACTAACCACACGAAAAGAAGAAGACCCATTGATTACACTCTTTGCCTCGTCTTAAAAGTTATCGACACTAAAGGAGAGAAAATAATTCCTTAATGGGGTATTAACCCGTCGTATGCCGTAATTACAGACACAATTAAAAATCCATTGTTTCTCAACGGGATCCACGTTCCGGCATACCAAAAGTTAAGGAGTTATTCTGGTGATCGCAGAAAATGTTGTGACGGCATGAGTAAATCCATACTAATATTATAAATTCGAATTACTCTGTCTGTCTGTATGTTACCTTTTCACGCCTAAACCACTAAACGGATTTCGACAACATTCGGCACGGAGATAGATGGCATCCTGAGGAAGGACATAGGGTACTTTTTTATCGACATACCACGCCGGCAAACCTGCGGGCGGAAGCTAGTTATTATACAGATTATACTTCTGCCATCCACTTCTTACCTTTTCAGTTCTTGTTCACGAATCCTGTAATCTTAAAATGATAATTCTATCCAAAAACATAATACGCGATCGCCAATTCACCTGCCAAATACAATGATTTAATGCCACAGTATGATCACCACAGTTATACCAGTTTACGCGGAAGGCCGACGGTCAGTAGAGAATATTTACCGGCCACTGATGATTTATACAAACTGCCGCCGTGATTTAAGGGGCTACTACGGGCCGTAGCTGGTGCGTGTCACGGATGGTAAAGTGTCCGGAGGTTTTTATACGTGTTGCTGTAACAGCAGTGATGCAACGATGCCACACCTGACACTCTGAAACTTGTGATTAAAAATCGTAAGCGGGCACGCCGTTCTTTGTGCCTGGAGGCTTTTATTTAGTTAATTTATGTTTAACATTTACTTTTTCGATGCTGCTTGAGTACATACAGTACATACATATCGTTTTTTTTTTTTTTGCTGACATATGTCTAATAATTAGATTTATGTTTTATGTTGAGTAATGTAACTGATTTTGCATACTTTTTTATAGTTTTTTTTTATTTCTAACTTAACAGACAGCTGTGCTGCTGGGGAGTTTTTTGCGCTACTTCTTCCCAGCTAAAGCACTAGGAAGTGGTGAAGGGTGGGCGTTTTGGGGGACTGTCTTATGTTATTTTGACATTTGAAAAGTGCTGATTCTCAGCCTAGTTTGAATAGATGACTTTTGATTTGTTGAAATGTTCTTTGATTTAATATAAGTCCAGTGCTTCTAGAGGCTGTGCATGCAATGCAAGTTCCAACCTTTTCGCTGCCGTGCTAACCACAATAACTTTTAAAAATATACAGTGACTGAACTGTTATTGAACTACTTATACACGATTTAGATGTAGGTATGTGTGTATTAGTCACAAATCGAATCTCAAAAAGCTATCACTAGCAGCTAAACTGATCACTGAATACAAAATTAATTTCAAAGTAAAATCACAACTACAGTCCTTTGTGCATAAAGGCGTGTACACATGAACGAACAAAACATGGTGAACACGAACATCGAACATGGAACATTTGGCTCGTACGTCGGGAATTTAGCAAAGCGAACACGAACATTATACGAACACAGTTCGCGCTCAACCACCCGCTCTCTTTAATAGCCATGGATTCGAAATTTGATCGCCACGAACATTTTTGTTGAACACAGTGTTTGATGTTCGTTAGTGGTACACACATGCGAACAAAGTGTTTGATGTTCGTGTTCACCATGTTATTGTTCGTTCGTGCGTACACGCCTTTAGGGCCATTACACACTTCACTTACACAAAGCTGGATTGCCAAAACGATAATACTGATTAAATCGCGTTCGCATATCCGCGTGTCAACACAGCTTTACATTTATAGAATATCCCGACTATTCCCGATTATTCCCGACTATTAGACCATTACGAACAAAAGTGAAGTACGCCCTCGGGTCTACATATTATTGCCGTTTCTATTCCCAAAACAGTCATTTATAGGCTTGTTTGCTAACAATTAGTATGTTATATATTCCGAGAATCGAGATACGTAGGTAATACAGTCATTTGGTCGTAGGCGCTCCCTAGGCTAGTTTAAATGTCGTGTCTCTCTAGTTTAGATGTGGTATGATAGTAAATTTCGTGATTATAATTTCAACTTCATAGGTGCTTAGCTGTATGTTTCATTAAATATAGCTACTAGGTATTTAGGAACTATATTTTGTTTAGTTTATACAGCTGCACATTATCAATGTGAATACTTTTTGGCTCAGACCAAAACTCAGACCAAATAAAAAACCAAGACAGAGCGCTGCGAACAATACAGTGAAGCATGCCAAAACTACACCTCCACTCTGTGCATACACGCTCACACGCACACATTTACAATCAAACTACTAATATTATTACTACTAATACTATTTACAACTCCCTAGTAAAGACACATCTACTTAATTTAATCGAAATCTGGGGCAGTGCTGCTAAAACAAAATTATCAGAACTTCAAACTACCCAAAATAAAATCATAAAAATAATATTCAACTACCCATATCTAACATCTACCAGCAAAATTTATCAAGACACAAATATAATGAACATAAAACAACTTTATATTTACAACACATGCATTTTCATCAGAAATATTCTCAACAAAAGCGTTCACTCAAACATAACACTCACTCAATATAAACAAGTTAGTCAACGCAGTACACGGCGAGCAAGCTTGCTAGTCTTACCAAAAACAAGAACTAACTATGGCAAAAAAATGCTAACTTTTGAAGGAGCACAGCTTTATAACAAATTACCGTCCTGTATAAGAAATGTACACTCTTACAATGCATTCAAAACTCAACTTAGCCAGCACATAATTGCAGATCGATCATTTCTGGAGAAATGAATGCATTGGATGGGTAACTATTAAATTGTAATACTGATGGCGAACTTATTGTAATCTATATTTTTAGTATTGTTCTCAAGTAAGCGACTTATGTATTTATTGGGAATAAAGTTTCTTTAAACCGAACTACACCTCACTAAGTGCACACATGTTTACGAAAACGGCCTCACGTCACTGTTGACAGCACTGTCTTGGTTTTTTATTTGGTCTGAGTTTTTGGCAGTTTCTTCATAGGGTCTAATATTTAGAACGACGCAACGGTAGTTTTACTTAAAGTTTCATAGTCGCCTGTCAGTCTTCTCTGTAATAAAAACGAAGCAAAAACACAGAAATACAATAACAGCAATTCAAAAACAGCGCAGGAAAATAAAGAACTGTTTACATTCGCGGACTAACGTATAAAAGTGGCTAGCGTCACAAGCTGGTCACAAAACAAATGCTATCCGCTCCAAAACCGGTGTAAGTGCAACCGCACAGTGTGTCCACACCGTAATACTGCACTCAAGTTAACCGACAAAAGTTAGGGAGTGTGCGACGAGTAGCTAATAAACGCTTCCAAGTACAGCATTTTGTTGCAGCTTCGGAACTTTAATAAGGGACGATATGGTACGAGTAAAGTTTTGAAGCGGTAATTGTTCAACGGTTAATGAGGCGCGTATTGGCGAAGGAGAGTTTGAATCTCATTTGTTGAAGAATCTTGAGTGACGAGTTGACGTGAATGTACACAATATTATTTTGCTTAGAACTGTTTACAGATTTTCAGATAGTCGCCGCTCCATGTAAAATACTGGTATTCAGCTGCATCCGGTTAGATTGAAAGCCGACCCCAACATGGTTCGACAGAGGCTAGGCAGATGATGATGATGAGAGAGCCGTATACAGGAATTTAATAATTCAAATTTATTTGTTTTCAGGTAAATAACACTCATTGCCAGACATAAAATAATAAAAATACAATCCAAAAATAATAAAATGAATACAAACAAAACATCAAATGAAATCAAATCAAATCAAAATAAATCAATAAAATTAAATCAAAAAATTAAAATAAATACATAGTCAAAACAATAAAATAAATACACAATAAAAAAAAAAACAATAAAATTAGTACCTTCTATCCGGCACTGGTACAGCAACATGTCTGCTGGAACAATGCCGGATGAAGGGGCAGTCCAACCTTCCCGCAATCATCGCCAGTACAATGTTGGGGCTACCCTGTTCCTTGCGCACCAAGGACGAAGCACGCTTGCGCATGGTCACGTGAAACCAATCGATGCGCCTCCGCAAACATACCCGAGGCGCTGCAGTATCGGGGCAGCCCCATCACCGCCCTGAACGCGTTATTGAACTGGACGCGGATGGCGCTGTAACTTCTGTTAGAGTAGTTCGCCCACAGACTTCATGAGTACAGCGATGTACAGTACGCTCTAAAGAGCGTAGAAGCAACCCAATATATAAAGGATAATGAGCAACCCATTTTATTTATTTATTTTTATTTATTTAACTATTTATGCACACACATATAAATACAGACAACAAGACAAGTTACGTTGTGCAAGACATTTTAAACATCCCACGGTTGCTGTGGCGTAGCGGTTAATGAGTCGTAGTGGTCGCTACGGCGTAGCAGTTGCTATGGCGTAGTGGTGCTACGGCGTAGCGGCAACACTATTCTATTCCTACATTGATTTAGATTCACGTTTTTAATAAATAAATGTGTTTGTCATAATTATTATTAAAAAATTATGTCGCCATCATCATCATGCGCAGCGTTTCTTCTTCCTCCGTACATCCATGACATCCATCTATCACATAATTGAAATAAAAGTAAGTAAGATACTCTACCTTACTTTATCTCAATTATGTCAATGCTGGAAAGGAACATTTTTCATAAATTGAAAAAAAATCTTTTAAGTATATATTTTATAACCGAATTCTATTTCAAAATATTCTTTTGAAATCCATCATTCAAAATGTGCCTAAGTAATTTAAAATGTGCCACGTACCGTACCTACATTTGAGAAGTAACGTCATTATCGCGGAGCTCTCGACGTCGTCTAAAATGTCTTTCTGATTGCCTCCTGCGAGTAGATGCTGTGACATTTATGTAGGACAAGGAGCTATGTAAAGTCCGGTCTAATAGCTTTTGCAAAACCCATCATTAGGGACCCTTTGGTTAAGGCAGCGTTTCTCAAACTGAGATTCGCAATATGTTTTTTACCCAACTACGCGACAGCAAAGACAAGGTTATGTTTTTCACGCGTATATCTATTTTTTTTTATGTGGTACTCCTCATTCCCTCGAAGCACCCTAACAGTTAAATGGCTTTTAATACAAAAGTGTCCATCGACTTTAAGTTGACGCGATGGTAATACCTAGGCTAGTTAGTGTTTTTATAAAATCACATGTGGATTTTGGTGTTTTGTCAATAAGTATTAAGTTGGAAAAAAATTGGTCCCATCCCATGGCCATGTGAAGGGGTAGGGGTAATAAAATAATAATAAAATTATTTTTTTTAAACCGACAGCAACTTAAAAATTCAAAACAAACTCAGTTTTCAAACAATCTCAATTATAGTTCGTGGCATCTAATTTGTGATTGAACTAAATTATCTACCATAAACAGCATCAGACTGCTGGAAAAGTGAGTTTTTTTTGAGCAGTCAGATTAATCAGAGCAAAAATCAGATTAAAGAGATAGTTGCAGTCAGATTAAAAAATTGTCTAATGTCATGATACTTGCATGTGTCAAAAACGTCCGACTCTCCACCTTCAAATGTCAAAAACTACTGACTTTCGAAGTGGTCTGCTCGGATGTGTCAAACGACTCACACTATTAGTCTTACACGGGATTACAAGATTGAGGAACCTTAGCATAGGGTTTCGAAGCCATCCAATCAGCGGTTATAGATTAAGGATAGCAGTCATAACTACGACGGACTAATAAAGAAGGGCGAAAGGAAGTCGAATGAATTGGAATAAACAAGATTAAATGTCTGATTTTCTCTTTAATAGTTGGCCGGATAGTGGCCACACGTGCAACTGCAAGGTTTAGAATTAGCAGAATATTATCATGATAAGAAGGTACCTACTTTGTGTATAATTTTGTACATAAATGCTTGCGTTCTATCAGCATAAGCCGATACCGGAATCTATAAGAGTTCAAATTGTCACTAACGAAACACAATGATCGTTATGGCCTTCTAAAGGCCATCCCACAGCGGAGGGTAGGTTACATAAAAAAATAAGAAGCAATACTGAATTTTTGCTATTTATTTCAAGATGACATAGCCTAACACACATTTTAACTGTTGTTTTTTGTTTAACAATCTCCGCATATTTAATTTTAAAACTAAATGTCAATTCGCTTGAGTGATCGAATGCAATCGGAGTATTTTTTTATATCAGCCTGCATGATTAAAGGGTCCCATTTTTAGGCAGACAACCTTTATTGAAAATAAAATACATACACCGACAATTTGAGAACCAGCCGAATTTTTTGAATTCGTTTATAGCAAAATAACAACACACCCTAAAAAGTAAGAAACCACGTAATCTAAATAGAATTAAGAGACGCGACAAGAAAAATAAGTGAAGTAGCGATTGTACGACAACTCGGGACAAACCTTTTGTGGTTAGAGGGACCGGTGTATGTACTTAATACATTCTGCAAACAGGGGTGCTCTCATAATAGAACCGTTACAAAAGAGGGATGGAAGAAAAACAAGATGAGAATGTACCACATATCCGGCTTATTTAGTTCTTTACCGTATTGTTTAGAAAATGTACCTACTCTAAAGGACAGTTAAATGTAAACAGGATACCGTTCTCCAAAGCTTGTGATAGAGGGTATTGTATTTGTCGTGCAAAATTGTAAACAGATTCTTGGAAAGTAGGTAACTATACATGATACCAACATAGTCTGTGAATAAAACAGGTTGGCGCGTTAATTCTTATAAGTTTTCTCCGTGGTTTTGAAGCTTTTGCAGCATGTTTGCGAAATAAACTCAGAAATATAAACAAAGCATGCTTGTTTGCTAATAATAGGTAAGTACTTTGCATGTTCATTTACAGCATGCTCTCCGTGTGTGAAAATTGATCATACTCTTTTCAAATAGGTACACATAAGCTAATTGTGTATTACTAAGTACCGTCTGCTTGAAATATCATGCTTTTATGCTACTATAATATGCATTCCAGGCTTATTAACATTATTGTTTTCAATATAAGTAGATATTCCAGCAATTGATAGTGGTTTTTTGTATTGTCTAAGTAATTAGTTATGTGAATCCCAAGTGTACCTACAGCGGTACAATTGTGTACAAGCATGATAGCCCAATTATTTTATACTTGCTACGCCCCGCGGTTTCACCCGCGTAAGTCTCGATCCCGTGGGAATATCGGGATAAAAAGTATCCTATGTGTACCAATGTGCCACATTTCATGTAAATCCGTTCAGCCGTTTCGTGCGTGAAAGCGTGACAAACAAACAAAATCACATTCGCATTTATAATATTATAGTTAGGATAGGTAAGTACCATTCAGCAAAACAAACCTTAAGATTTTATACTTCTAAACAATTTCCACAACAGTTTAAACGAAAATCCAAGTCGTAATAGAACCAAGTTCCATTCGTGACGTAGTTTTATTAATAGTTTTAAAGGAAACATATCAACGATGCGGCGGTCCGTGTGCTTCCAAGAAACTTTTATACGGTTATTGTTACATACGAGCTATACGTGTCCACTGTTAATGCACTGTAATGCTCCGTGCTAATGTTCCTTCTAATGCGGCTAATGTGAAACTCCTTATGTAGCTACTTGGAGCATTTAATACACGTAAACCTTGTAAATTCTGTAGTGTTTCCGTTCAGGCAACTGTAAAATCTTGTAGCGAGAGTTTCTATGTGTGTAGTTATTGAAAGTTATAGGTTGGTTTGTATTTCTAATAATAAAACATTTCATTTCTATAGAATATAAAGAGCTTACAAAAATGTTATGCTCACACTTATTCAGCTCCATTCGCGTTTCGCTGAACGATTTTGGTCACACTTATACAGTTCTGCTTCCGCACACAGCGTCGTAAGAATGAGAAAAGCAGACATAGGCATAGCGTGTATCCTCGCTGAAACGCTTGCACCTTGTCGACAAGGAGTAGTCGAGAACCATCTGTTGAACCAGCTGTTCCGCCGCGTTCGACGCTGAAAGCGGCGGAACCAGCGCTGAACGCGGCAGAACAGCGCTGAACTCTATCTATAGCACTCGCATGATGATAACAAATTTTTGTTACAAAATCGTTGTTTTCTATGGGCATTAGCTGAATAGAGCTGAATAAGTGTGAGTAGTCAGTCCCGGTGGCCGGTGAAGCGGTTACATAAAACTTTTTAGGCATAAAAATATTACGATAATAAACAGCAGTAAAAAAAAAATGAAAATATCTAAAATGAATTATCTATCAACCGTACACGAATGTATTCAAAAGTCATTGTTCCGGTACATTAGCAGTAAACCAGCTTAGCGGACGAAAGCTCTGATCAACATTATAAGCGCCCGCTTAGCAATCCGATTATAGGCCTCATACAGGCTTCCTGACTGTCGGGGTGTAGACAAGCGGGTATAATAGACGTGTGTCTTTAAATTAATATGAAAATATTTAGTCTCGGCAATTCGTACTTATAGTTTTTATACAAAAAAATCTGTAAACAAGCATAAGAAAATCGTTCCTGTACCTAATTATTGTCTTACAAAAACATTGTGTCTTAACATTGTTAGTAGGTTCTCGTGAATTCGATTCCCACACAGAGCCAATAGCTTATTGTATTGTTTATCCGATATTTGTAAAGGTACGTACTGGGTATTTTTTGCTGTAAACGCGCCCACGCCCCCACGGATCACGAGAAAATCCAACAATAGGCCATAGTAACCTACTCTTGACAGCATATTCTCAGAACTCGACTAGGTACATCGACTTACTCATTCTTCTAATCCCGCCCACCTAATAGTGGGATACTATACTTACATCCTAATACTTGTTCCTGAAAAGTCGTGGGTGTAACAATCTTACCCGAACTGCTGCTAGGATTAACAAGAATTAGGCACAGCTATTGCATTTCAAGAATTAGGCACAGCTATTGCATGAATGATGTAATGATTTAAATACCTACCTACATTCTTTTCAGAAAACATCGTAGTATTGGTGTGGGTACCTATCCCCATTTGGTTAAATCCTCGGTGGTTAAATCAAATAAACCAGCTGTTTGTTTTTTTAATCAAATTAAATCAAAATATTTTATTTCGCATATACCTACGTCTTATGAAACGTCAAAAGTTAGGTGCACGGTTCCAATTGGTAGTTTCCTATGGAGTAGAGCCGGCAAAAAATCCACGGTTACTCTTTTAAAAATAATTGCCTTTACAATATTTTCAAATTAGGTACCGTGTTAATAGGTATGGATCTTGACCGACTGTCTGTGCAGCGGCTCATCCGATGGCTAATACCAAATGGCAGAAGCCTACATTAGTAGTGAGTAGAGTTCCTTTTCCATACTTGGTTGGTCTCTCATTCGGGCCGTTGTGTAAGGCTTACCATAAAATAATATGACCTAAATGTATAAAAACTCCACATGAATTATGTAGGTACCTACGGTAAATTAACGTGCTTAAAGTAGGCTCTCAAAGAAAATAAAACGCTGACTAAGAAACCAAGCACTTAAATCTAGATAGTACCTACCTACTATAATTTTATTCTTAGAGCTTATACCAACCCTGGCGTTTGCAATAATGCAATTATGATAATATAATTCAGTCTTTTATGAATATTCAAGCAGTATGATTTCGCAAAATTGGCACCTACGGGTAAGTGTGTTTAAACCCTGCTCATTTATATTCTATGCATCGAGCCAATTTGATTGGCTCTCTGTGAACACTTCGATGATTGCAAATTTCAAATACAGCGAGGATTTATCCACCTCCAATACCGATAGCTAATAGCTTTGCGAGGTGACTTATCTCCGGCATATCCGCGTCTCTTGAAAAGACTGATGAAAATTATATTCGTAGGTACAGTTTATTTTTCGTAACAGTCTTATTTGGTAATCAAATACGTTTTATTAGCTTCAAATTAACCATTATACGCTTCGGTCGAATTTTGCTCGGTGTTTTAACAAACACTTATTACAAACATTTATACTTACATAAGTACCTAAGTATTATAAATTAAAGTCACTTTTCGTGTTTGTCTGTATGTCCTCGTTATTCTTTTAAACCAAGCAACAGATTTTGATGAGGTTTTCACCATCGTTTAGAACAGCGGTTCTCAAACTTTTTTGGCGACGGAACCTTAGAATAATCAAAACCATTCGTTGTTTTTTCAGATGTTGCAAAACTTGTTTCACAGGGTTCAAGTTTCATTTTTTTTAGACGTAGAAGCAGTATCGCGTATTAAAAAGTAAAGCGCCTAGTTGTAGTTCCATTGTATCCTGCATAGATACGTGATTAAGCAAATGCCGCCAAATCTAAAATTAGTTCTTGAGGAACTGGGCTCCTCAAAGCCTCTGTGGGGGCTCCGCGAAAATACTGGTTCATTGTGACGAGTATTTTTGCGGAGCCCCCACAGAGTATTTGTGGAGCCTAGGGGCTCCGCGGAGCACACTTTGAGTCACACTGTGAGTTTATCAGGTTTATGTATACCTATAATATGTTAATACCTATTAAAGTTACTTAGAACTAAGTTTGGATGTTTTGTCAAGTCGTAATAACCGTGCGAAGCAGGAGCGGATCGCGCAGGTCGCACTAGTTACTCTATATTCGAGGGTAGGTAGGCACTATAGGTACTTAGCAGCAAAGTAATCATAATGTTAGTACTAAGACACTTATCTATTGCTTTACCGACTACGGGTAGTACTGCATTATATAGGTACGTACTATATCTATACCTATTAGCAGAAGGGAATTCCTAATTCCTTTTAGATTACGTTCCCAGTAGGTAAGTACCCAAAACAGCAATACAGTCGAACAACCACCGTGAGACTATGGCGGTTCACATCCAGATAGCGGCACGGATACGGCCTTGTTTTATTCATACGTCTGGCAACTAAGGTTAGGCGTTTAGCATACATTTGAATGGGAATGTCTCGTCCGAAAAACTGTTCCGTATAATACGTCCCACGTGCAACATACAATGCTGATAACAGCATAAAAGGTAGTGTGAACTGTGAATTGAGTGCAAATACGCGGCCATAGATATATTTTTACATAAGTACCTACTAGGTGCTTGTTTCTTTTCTTCCTCATCACGGGACAGCCTAAGTGTAGGCCAGTTGGTTATTGTTCATAAGCCGGCATGTCTTGAAGAAGTAGATACCTACCTAGTGCCGAGTGATTCGGTACAAATTCATGTCTATAGGCCCTGCCCATTTCCTTTAATGTTCTTTATCAGCAACATTTTATTATTTTAACTTAACCATCCTATTCGCAATCGGCGACGGCGAAAAAAAACAGGAACAAAGTGCTTACGTACGCTATACTCGCACGCACACAAACACACACGTGTTTATAATAGAAAGAGACAGAGAGAGAAAGTCGCATGGAGAGGCATAACGCTTTTTCCTTACGTGACGATTTCTATTTCTACTAGTCAACTCCTGCTGCAAGCCGCGTTAAGCAACTGCGTTCCAATATTAGAGGACATTCTTCAGCAAAGCTTGTGAATAAAACTGTGTAGAAGTTAGTCCGAGCTGAACAATGAATGCCTGGAACTCAATGCATCCTCGTCGCGTGGTATTAAAAATGCCTACGTTGGCAATGCAATCTATCGCAAGCCGGTTAGACTCGGACCATTGGAATTTGAACAGCCACCAACATCCAGGAGCTTTCATGGTTTAAAAACGTTGTTCAGTAAGTTTGTACTGCGTTTATTTCTTGACGTGTAGTGAATAAACGAAATCGATGGATGAATAGATTTTGGAGAAAATATCTAGGTTTATAAATGAAAGTCTCATTATAAAAAAGTACTCTATTAGTAAAAAAGTATACTATTTTCTAAACAAAACATTTGAAACAATGATAAAACTTATTTTTTGTCATTATTCGTCCTTAACAATTTCTTAGTTCATTTCTTTGGCAGTCATTACTCGTTACGGATAGTCAGAAGCCCGAAAGTCTGACACAGTTTAATCACGTCTAAACGTAGGAAAGTTTTTAATCACGTCTAAACTTGTATGTAGTGACAGGCGCTGATTAATTTGACAGGACTACACTAAAATTTATCTTCTGTCCTCTTGTTGACTTCATATTTGTTATTAAATAACAACCTGTTACGGACGATAAATACGTAAGTAACAGCCACGGTAACAGTCTGTGTGGGGATTGTTATAATGTATAAACAGTAAAGGCCGCGGTAACAGTCTTGAGGATTTGTTATTTTATGTAACAGGTATGGTTTATTGTTAAGGACAATTGTTATCTGTTATTTTTTAACATCTGTTATTTCTATGTTACTCACCCCTATTTTTTTTTAATGTAAACGTCCTCTGTCCAACCAATCTGTCATGGCTGGCTGTCGATGGTCGTTTAACGTCAAACATTTTCAGTTTATAATTAGTGCCTAAAAAATATGTTATTATGAAAAAAATATGCCTTTATTGTATTCAGGGGTTCGTTTTCCAGGTTTTATAAAGTGTACATGTTATGGCCGGAGTCCCATATAAAAATGAAACGTCTCTTTTAGTTTAGTTTGTGAACAAGGGAATCGGCACTAGTTTCTAGTTTTCAGTTTTTAAAACGAATAGTTTAGGCAAAAAGATTTGATCCAGCCTCACAGCGTGACAAGCCAGCCTAACAGCGTGACAAGCCAGTCTTAGAGAGCGTTACAAGCCAGACTCACACTAGTCAGGAAAAGGTATATTGGACAGCAGGTTCATAAATAAAAATGTTGCATTAAATATTTAGAAACGATTTATTTTCTATATAAAATATTGAAACAACGATGTTTAACTTAATTTTTATACTCGTCCTTTTATTCCTTAGTTCAAAATCAAATATTCGTCTATAACAATGTCATTTATTTGTTTGCAGAGTTCAGTGACCGGTTTCGGTTCATGATGAGTGGATGACGTGTGGACGAATCTCACAAGAAATGTGTAGTATAGATTACTTGTTATTTAAAACCACAGTCCATCTTCGGGTTCCTCCTCACTGTCGGTGACCTGCAGATCGTCTTGTATAGCCGGGTCAGGCTGCGAAGGAAAATAGTTTTTAAATAACTACCATTTCATACTTCCGAAACTAGAGATCCTAGATAAAAAAATAACGAAATTTTGGTACACCCCTACATCTCCCGTGATGCCCATCTATCCATAGATGGTACCATTGGCCCTAACCGTAACATTTGACCTTGCCTCATAGCGTGATAACTGGCAACCTAGCCTTCCAGCGCGACAGGTAAGCGCGAGAGTTATATTAACCAAACCTCACATTACATTATTTTGGAAAGTCAGTCAAGGTCAGTCAAAAGGTCATCCATGGATCGGGCTCGCACACTTCTAGGGGGTGTAACACAAGGGGGGTTCAAAAGTTTCGTCATTTTTTGCCTAGGACCTCTAGTTTCCGAGATAAATGCCAAAAACTGAACGAGTATGAAATATTTTTCCAGCAGTATTTTTTTTACCAGCATCGAAAACTGGCCAAGTGCGTGTCGAACCACGCATAGTGAAACTTGCCATGGGTATGAAGATGAATTATCTGAATAAACTTTTCTTTTTTAAGTAAATAAAATTTAAATAAATTATAATTTATTATTGTTATATTATTAATTCTATCCTAGTTCCTTACCTGCCAGTTCTCCGGTGGTTCTTCCTTGAACTGTGGAGGGGGTTCCAATCCTGTGCCTCCCAACATTTGGGGCTCCATGCCCATATTAGCCATGTCAGGTTCCATTGGTTCCTCCTACACAAACAATACACAAATGATTGTTTTTTCTATAGCATGACAATGTTACATAGTATGTATAGTCGAGCCAGCTATTTGGTATACAGGCAAAATACACATAAATGACAAAGTTCAAATCCTATTGCAACCAAAATGTTGTTTAGTTATACGAATGGTCACTCAACAATGAACTTAGAATACAGAATGTTCGACTAAATAGTTAAGTGGCAATTGGAGTCCGACTGAATGTCGATTTCGGTTTTCGGTTTTCGGCAGAAATATCCAGTTTCGGCCATTTTCGTTACCAGCCGAAAAAAAAACATTTTTTTTGCCAGTGGTCGAAAGAAAATTTATTCCGGCGAATCAATAGAAACAGTTCAGAGAAAATCCATAGTTACAACTAAAAAAGCACAACAGCATAAAATTTTCTTTATTGTAAATGTGGGTAATTTTTCAAGTATTTAAAGTATTTTTCACCTCACAAGCTCGGAAAGATCATTCTTTCAAAGATCTTTCTCGGAAATGTCATTCGAAATCTGCGTGGAAAATTTTATTTTCCCCGCTAGCGTGGAAAGAGTTTTTAAAATTCGAACCTTTCTACTAACAATTTTCTATACCGCCGGGTCGACTGATAATGCATCAATACTTATTTTATGTCAGAGCGCCAACCTCATTTTTAGAATAATAGCACTGGCCAGCGCGAAAAAAAATCGCTCAACGCGCCTAAAGAAGTTTTCACATAATTTTTTTTTATATAATTTTCTTCTGTATATTCAATTCACTTTCCACGATTTGGGTTTGTTTAGCAATGCAGAGTTAGTGCAAGCGGTACATAATGCCGAATTGAGCTTTTTAGAATAATAAAAGTACATAAAAGCTTAGGTACAATATTTTTGTGTGTTTCGCTCGGCAGCAAAGTTTTTCTGGGTCTCGTACCTTTGAACTATTCGCTTCGCTGATGGTTCAATCCTAGTATCCTTCGCTTGCTCAGGTTTCAATACAGATACTCGCGCGAAAAAACAACATTGCAGCCTTGCATAACAAATAACTATTCTTGTGTGACTTGACTTTAAACGGTTTAATTTGACCCTATATTTGTTTTAATTTTACCAAGCAAACATATCGCCCAAAAAAACACGTTTATCGTTTCGTTTTCAGTTTTCGGCTGAAAATGCAAATCATGCCGAATTTCGCTTTCGGCCGGAAAAGAACCATTTTCAGTCAGACTACTGTGGGGATTAATGCAAAATATTATGAATTGAAGTAGGTAAGTATATTACCTTGACGACAGGCGGGAAGGAGTAGTCCGTGCTGTGCTGGTCGAGATCCACGAAGTCTTCAGAAGGCTGGGGCGGTTCGTCCGGCACCTCGCGCTTTATTAGGAACTCTGATGTGTCGAAACTTGGCTCGCCTAATGGCGGGTCGTCATCTGTAACCGATACAACATTTTAGGCCTAAATAAAACACTGAATTTAATTAAATTCAATTCCAGTTCAATAAAACTATAACTAAAGTTGATGAGTAGGTAAATCTGATTTTTCACTCAAGCCATATTATACACAAAAAAATCAATCTGCCTAGCCTTTTCGCAACTATATTGAGGTCAGCTTCCAGTCTAACCGGATGCAGCTGAATACCAGTAGTTTACATAGAGCGACTGCCTATCTGACCTCCACAACCCAATAACTGGCTAATACGATACCTCTTGGCAATACTGGTTGTCAGACTTTCGGACTTCTGACGACCCGTAACGACGTCAAAGATCCACAAATGACAGCCGGGACCAATAGTTTAACGTACTTTCCTAGGCACGGAGGAGTCTCGGTATGTAAAGATGGTCACCCATCCATGGACCAAACCCGGCAAGCGTAGCTTAACCTGTTGAATCGACCCGTGCGGCTGTTATTACTTAGCCACGAGCTTCTACATAAGCCATATTATACACCTTTCTTTATTAATATTTTTAACAACGCAGAAATTTTAAAACAGCAGTTCTGCATTTTAGCATAAATATCAAGCTGTCCTATGGAATATAGTCTTATTTATAATGTTAGAGAGTGAAATAACAGTTAGTTCCAATACTGTTTTCTATTGTTAACTACTGTAACTCACCTTGATACGGTGGACGTACTGCCAATTGAACCATAGCTTCTGCAGCCACCTTCTGTTCAACCTCCTCGAGTTCTGAACTGCCACTGTCAGAGTACTGAAGATCTGAATAATAAAAAAATAAAAGTAAGACCAATTGAGCAGTAGCCGAAAATATATTGTTAGTATTTCAAAAGTACACTATCATAATAAATACAATGTCCGACATACCTTCTTCCAGGGAATTTTGATCTTTTCTTGGTCTTCCTCGTTTCCTTGGAGTAGCACCTGGAAACAATGCAAAAATATTAGAGTAAGTGAATAAAAAGGAAGTCCAGTTGTCATAAAGAAAATAAAAACAAAAGACTCGCAAAGAAGACAAAAAAGAAAAAAAAAACGGCCAACTGCGAGTCGGACTCGCGTTCGAAGGGTTCCGTACCATTATCTATAAAAACGGCAAAAAAAACACGTTTGTTGTATGAGAACCCCCTTAAATATTAATTTTATTCTGTTTTTTAGTATTTGTTGCTATAGCGGCGATAGATATACATCATCTGTGAAAATTTGAACTGTCTAACTATCACGGTTCATGAGATACAGCCTGGTGACAGACAGACGGACGGACGGACAGCAGTCTCAGTAATAGGGTCCCATTTTACCCTTTGGGTACGGAACCCTAAAAACAAGTATAAGTCCCGGCGTCCCCGTTACCATCAGCAGCGCCAGCTTGCGCCAGCGGCTTGTGCTTGCGCGGCCGGCCGCGCCCGCGCTTCTCGTCGGGCGGCGGCGGCGGCGGCTCCTCCACGTCCAGGTCGGAGTGCTCCGCCTCCTCCAACATCTTCTGCTGTACGCGAGATATGTTTGCCTCTAACTGACTGACGTGCTCGCCGAACTGCGGGAAGAAAGAAATACATGTAGCAGTGAATATAGTCCAAGATAGATGCCATTATTATTTTGGACAACAAAAATCCTGGGACCGTTATTTGGTACTAAAACATGTGAAAAAAGGTTACGTCTTAGGAGTTCTACACACGTAACGGGATGCGGCGCGGCCGTATTGATTTTGTTAGTTATTTTGCTACGTGAAGCAGATTGCCCACGCCGTAACGTATCGGCATGTGGTATTCGATGCTCCTTACAATTACTAATCGGGCACGCTTTTAGTCCTAAATCATAAAGCGTTACACAAGTTTTTCAATGTCTTTAAAAAAACATATTGTGTAAGAAATGAGTCATTATAAACTTAAATAAATAAATATTAACTAACTTTTAAAAAAACATGTTACCTGTTCAAGCGACTCCTGTGTAACCTTGAGTATGATTTCAGCCTGCCTTGTGAACTGCGAGTTGGGTCCGTTGTACGCGCGACAGTTGTCCACTAACAGCTGAACGTCGCGTAAGAAGTCGGCGCGACTATGGTACTTGTGCGCTGGAATGTTTTATTTTATTAAAATTGACTCATTTAGGATACCGTGGGAAGAAAACACTTAATGAGAACCTGCGTAGATACAAGACTATTGTATATTAATATTACAGTACGCTACTGCAGTACTGCTTTCAAAACTGTGAAGGAAAACATCGTGAGGAAAACGGCATGTCCTAGAACTAAAAATTCGAATACATGTGACATCCACCAACCCGCACTTGGCCCGCGTGCTGGATTACGGCCCATTCCCTCTCACAGAGCGGAGGCGTATGTCCCAGCAGTGGGAACATTAAGGTTGATTATGCTTACAGTACGGCCGATGAATCATGGCCAGTCTGAACATTGGCACTATGAATTTTCACGTATGTTCTCTCACTCACACTCGGTCATCGTACAGTTAAAACAAAAGTCATCTATGTGTAAAAACTTCCACATAGAGATGGGTTGTAACAGGTTAAACACGATATCTGTTATCACTGTGACTGTGACAAAATAATCACAGCTACCAAATACCAAATATCTGTTATTAAATCACAGCCTGTTATTTTTGCACGGACGATAAATAAGCAGCCCGTTATTTTTGTACGGACGATAAATACGTATTTAAATCTCAATCAAATATCTTCTTTATTTCTTTTGGCATAAAGTCGAAAATCGTATCTATCTGTTATAAAATAACTGCCTTTTATTTTTGTACGGATGATAAATACGTTTTTAAATCTCAATTGAATATCTTCTTTATTTCTTTTCGTTAAAGTCGAAAATCGTATCCGAAGTTTTAACAGTAACAGCCGCGGTAACAGTCTTGAGGAGCTGTGATTTTAAGTAACAGATATTTTTATCGTTAAGAGCAACTGTTATCTGCTATTTTTTAATATCTGTGATTTCTATCTGTGACAATAAATATACCTCACTCCTACTTCCACAACTGTGTTAACATTCTTCCTCTGAACCACTTCGCATATTCAACTATTACGAAACCATTTGTAAGTCTCAAGTATATGAATGAAGAAAAGTCATAAGTTCGGTTATTATACCTTGTATCTTCTTGCCCATAGTTTCCATATCAATTGGTTTCTTGATCACGTTGTAGTAGTCTTTCACTTGTTTCTTGTTGACCGGCTTCAGGAAAGGCCACGCTTCGGGCATAATCTTCAACTTTGTCGTCAGTAAGTTTTCTAAGATGAATGATAATGCCACCTGGAAAGACACATTCTAGTATGAAAACCATGTGCTACAAACTTCTACAGGTAGAATTTAACAGTGTTACTTATAGCTAACTGTAAGGTAAACAAGAACTAACAGAAATAAGCCTAAGTCTGTTTTTTAATCTTAAAATCACTTGAAATGTCAAATTAGTCTAAAATTTGACATTTGAAGTGATTGTTGTTTGTTTTTTCAATTTGTAGTTTGACATTTGCACCTGTCAAATTAGTCTACGAGATTAAAAAACAAACTTTACAGAAGAATAGAATGCGAATCGACAAAAAGAGAGGAGTTGCAACTTGCAACTTTCCTGGCGCAAATAATCTCTGCGTATGACAGGCTCCCGCTACATATTTTTGTTATGAAGCCCGATATTATAAGTACACGAAATACAACCAAGCACAAACACACAATATCTTTGAAAGTTTTTGTATACCTGGTCATTATCGTCAAGCAACGGATTGATTTGTTTCTCCAGTTTCATCAGTTGTTCTTCCTTCTCTGCTAGTTTTTCAACGCATCTCTGTAACATTCGCTGCGCGGCGACCGTCAAACTGCTTGTTGGTCCTTCGAAACATTCAAAGGTATTAAGAATTGTGTAAAAACAGTTGAGTTCGTTCGGTCTATAATGGGCAGACAACCCCAGTTGTGGTGCCGGGGATAGCCTTACTAACTTTTACCACAGTATAAACTATTCTCCTAAACAAACACACACACACTCACTTATTTTGTAGTCCATAGCCACACAAGATTTACGAGAAAAATAGTTAATTTCGTCATCCTAAAAAAGAACAATTTGTTATAAAATTTCTCGTAGGCAACGAACGTTAAACAGTACGTGCTACGGAATATTATTTGGCAGCTAAATTTATATACACTATTTTTAAAATACTAAGTAATTTTAATATACTCAACTCAAAAACTAGCAAGTATATGCCAATATTTCTGCATACTATTAAATTCAATAAAAATACAACGACACTTTTAAATATGAAGTTATTTTAAATACTCAACTCAAAAACTAAAAAATAAATGCCAATATTTCTGCATGCTAATTAAATTCAATAAAAATACAACGACAAGCAGCTAGTAATAAAGGTATAATCAAAATTTCATCAGCATGCTAGAAACAGTGCACAGAATATGTCATGGTATTAAATTGCCCAAGTGTGCATATAACTTTAATGCAAGAGACATTAATGCAGACATACCATTGCACGAGTCTGGACAATGTTTTAAACCGGCGCCAGACATAGTTTTAAATACTTCAAATTCGACAATTTGATACACATATTTGACCAAAATATGTGTATCCTCCTCCTTATATATTTATCCTCCACATCGGTATCCCGTTTTGCAAAATATTTGAAGGTATGTCTGGCGCCGGCTTTACTAAAAACTAAGTTAAACTAGGTATAAAAAATCAATTCACTCTAAAATACCGTTAGTACCGTTGTAAAGAGTCGAGTTCTCGACAATTTGATTAACATCTGCCAAGAACTCTTCTCTGCTCTGATAATGTTTCTGTCTGAGGTTGTCTCTTATTGTTTGCAGGTCCATCGGCCGGGATACGATGCGGTAGTAGTCCGCTACCAGCTTTGAAAACAAAAGAAGATGTTGTATTAGAAGGTTGTAAGATTGCCAGTTAATTAGTTGATATATCCCTATGGCACATGAATCTTTGTAATTTGAACCTAATGTTCTTGTTAAGAGAGCACACACAATCATAGCACAGAAACCAGAAGGCCAACTGTCGTACTTAAAAAATGTTCACATTCAAGTCGCAATCTGTCAATCTTGTCAAAAATGTTGGTAAATTGATTGTATTTTTGACAGATTGCGAATGAAATGCGAATGCAAACGTTCTTAAAAATTACAAGAATTGCCCACAGATTATGCATCATCGGCTAATAAATTAAATTGACTGGCGTCTACGATATATGTGTTACAACAGCGTGTCAAAAGTTTTGTGTGTGACTTTATCAAGCGCTGTCAAAAAGTTGTTGAAAGTCATACCTTAGGATTAACAGGGAACAAGAACGGCTGAACATCAGGCAGATGACGCATATGGTTGAGCACGTCCTCCAGCAGAGACGACAGCGTGACCAGCGGGTCCGTGCGCCGCCGCTCGGCGGGCCGGCGCACGAGGTAGTCGCACGCGTCGCCGCCCGCGCCGCGCCGCGCCCTGCGCGCCAGGCCGCCCGAGCCCGAGCC
This sequence comes from Lithophane ornitopus, assembly GCA_948473465.1. Taxonomy (NCBI): domain Eukaryota; kingdom Metazoa; phylum Arthropoda; class Insecta; order Lepidoptera; family Noctuidae; genus Lithophane; species Lithophane ornitopus. Next base: position 8,285,799 of record OX419622.1, on the reverse strand, counting down.
CGAGCCGCCCGCGCGGCGCCCTGACCCACGCCGTTTGAGCTCTTCGGCTGATTGCTAGGGAGAGAATAGCAGTTTTAGATTACAATTTTAAAATTGAAGTAGTCTTTCTACTTAGTACAATCTACTGCACGTCAATGGTAAAAGTTTGACATTGTAAACGCCTTTATTTGGTAGCAGTAATGACGGAATTAAGTGTGTCCTATACGGTTGAACTAAAACAAAGAGTTCATACACCTTAATATTGACGATCCTACGGTTTCTCCACGCGCATATTTCGAGATCACTGCCAGTTATGGACAAAAACAAAATGCTTTACTATAGCAGCGAGTGTCATACGACAGAAGACCGTCCACAAAACATGCGCGTGAGTATATACCCTTACATAAATGATAAAGAGCTTTTAAAAACTCTATACCGTCAACTCTGATTTTAGTAACAATTGTAAAACAACATTCCGATATGTCTTACCTTAATAATCTTCGTAGGCAACGTCAACTTGGTGCCGTCAACATATCCCATATCGTCGTCTTCAGGTTCTAAAGGCGGAGGTTCCGCGTCAGTCTCAGGCGGCGACGCTGGCCAACCCATTGACCCTGTGTACAATGGACACGCCTTGTTTGTACGCATGTGGCCCACTTGACCGCAAGCACCGCACTGGAAGAGAAAATTAAAGTAAAAAAAATAAGTAAAAACTCTAAAATACCTTATTGATTTCAGAGGCCAGTGCTTTTACTGCGATTCTTTTAATATGCAGGGACTTTTTGTATTAATTTTATCATCACTATTTTGTGAATCAAAGTTTAAATTCTTTAGAAGCGTTCAATAAGCGAAAGCGCTGACCGCACACGATGATGTTACGTTATGATTACGGGCAAGCCGGGCTTTGGAGTATTTATAATTCTGTAAATACATATATGTTTCAGTCGTGAATTATATTTTAATCAACATACAACCCGATAGTAACCTGGAAATTGCAAAAAACAAGAACATTTGGATTTCGCGTGCTGACAACACTGGCGCTTTCGCCTTAAAAAGCCTTTTTACATGATACTTTACCTTCAGTTTCAGATCCGGTTTCAACTTGGCACGACGCCGTGAGGAGGATGGGGTGTGTAGATCCGGTTCCTGCTTGATTTGTCCCAGCGGGATCAACGGAGACGGCGAATTCATCTCCATAGCCGAAGACATTACTGGATCTGGTGTAAAAGTATTATAAGTAAGTATTATGATATTTGAGTACGAATGTCGATGGCTATAAGAGTAGGGCAAGACCAAAGAAACGATGGATGGACTGTGTGAAAGATGATATGGCTTAAATGAGTGTGAATACCGAGATTACGACTACTAGAGAAGTATGGAAGATGTGTTGCGCCGACTCAGGGTAAGAGAATAATGATTATGACAGATGAAGAATATTAAAACCAGAGACCGGAGTAGGTAGAGTATATTACCCTAAACTTCGAGGGAATAAGTAATATTGAGTAGATAATACCTCCTCTAAAATCCCGGAATCATTAATAAACATAACGATTAAATGTTTTATTCATAAACGTTGCTCAAAGTTACGTAATGATTAGCGAATGTTTAACTATACATTTTTGACGTTTAAATGTCACTTAACTTTAAGCAACGTTTGTAAATAAACCCGTATATCCCGGGATTTAAGAAATCGCTTACACTTTGAATACATTCTTAAGAAAATTATTAATTCGAAGAATCTTATTACATTTTTAGGGTTCCGTAACTGTTAAATTAAAGTGCTAAGACCAAAGTTATTTTTTATTAAGTTTTTTTCTTTTTAAATTTAGTAGGTAACTTCTAAATAATAAAACTCAATTACTCACTATCAGGGAACGGTCCAGGAACGGTGACGTTGCCAGCGAGTCTTTCTCTTTCTTGATTCCTCTTGATACGCCTCAGTTGTTCCTGTGTGTGTTGTTTTTAAAGATCAGAACAATTTGCAGCGATGTTTCGCAAGTTCACATAAAAATATGTTACTACTACAAAAAATAATCTTAATTTGAACACAGGCCTGAACAAAACTCTTATAGTTTGATATAAATCATTTTACTTTGTTTTCTTTAATATTTATTTGCCCTTTTACAATTTTGTACAACGCATCAGGAGCCTTGTTTTGAATTATCGTTATATCCTACTAAACAATAATCAACTTTATACAAGTGTAGATAAAGTTGATTTCAGAATGGAACCATACCTGAATCCTCCTCTTTTCCCTCTTCATTTCTTCCTTCTGCGATTCATCCATTGTCGCAAACTGCCTTATAAAGGCATCATCCTTAGTTTGTCGTATCTTCATGTACGCTTCAATAACAGCCGCTTTACGCACTAACTCTACGCGTGTGTAGCGCTGTCCTGACGCGTTGCGGAATGTGCGGACTATGCGGAGGACGCGACCTGCTGTCGGGGCAAAGAGAGTAAATGTAATATATAGTATTAGTAGCATAGGTATAGGGAGGGTACACAAGTATTATTTGTTTGATTAGGTAATTACGAAAATAATGTCATCACTGACTGCAAAATATGAAAATCTAGCTGCTGCCCGCGAATTCGTGTGCGGTCCAGGATGAAAAGTAGCCTATGTCCTTCTTCAGGTCAAGGTCTACCCCTGTGCCAAACATCCAAACCCGTTCAGCCGTTTTAGCGTAAAAGCGTAACAAACAAACAAACCACTTTCGCATTTATAATATTAGTTAGGATTAGGAAGAAAGGCGCGTAACTTTCATTTAATATTGTGACAATTTCAATTTAAACCTGCCTAAATGTTTTTAATAACAATTTGCAGTAGCGTAACTAGAAATCCGCAGGGGAACACGCGGTATTCTTCAACAAAATTAAACGCCAGTCAAGTGATGCGATCGGCTATTGATAATTAATTGAACCAATCACAGCAGTTTACAAGCGCTTGACAATTTTGTAAGCAAATTTTTCGTTCCAGAAACCAGGCATGAGTAGCTATGAGCAAAATTAATATTTTGGTACATACGGCTACACATCAATCTATACATTTCCAGTGTAAGCTGACCTCGCATTGTATGGAAATCCTATACAATGAGAGATCAACATAAACTGGAAATGTATAGATTGATGTGTAGCCGTGTGTACCAATGGTAATATAAATGTCAAACCTTGACTCGATGATTGTTGCTGATCGTTCTGGTTGATTTGAGGCTTCTTTTCTGATTGACCTAGGATCATTTTCCTTAGTTCCGCTCTCTCTGCCTCTTCTCTTTCCAATGACAACTAGAAAATAAAAACCAAAGTATCAAGTATGTCTACCATACTACTGAAGTAAACCATTGAGTGAGCCAGTACTGGTTTTCGTTCCGGAAGTGCGTTAAGGTTGATGCGCTAGGGTGGCCCGCGAAATTCAAATTTTCTTACGTTTTTTGCAATTTGCAGGTCAGTATCAGGTTGTTTGTTGATCTAAATATTATTAGCGGCCGTAACAAATATGGATTTACAGAATTATAAACATTAGAATCAGCAATACAACTCTCTAAGTTCATGTAAGTGTATTGACTGACGATTTCATGAATATTTTTTTGCAAAATTGCAAAAAACGTAAGAAAATTTGAATTTCGCGGGCCACCCTAGCGCATCAACCTTAAGTAAAATTTATTGCGATTTACAGGTGGGATTCCAAAAACTTACCTGTTCAGTAGTCTTCTTGTTTGCCAGCATGTTCTCCAAATTCTTTCCCATCTCTTCCAAATCTGATTCTTCGCTGACGGAACTCTCGGCCTCGTCAGTACTCAGCACTTCTGTGCTCGTCAGTACGCGGTTCTGCAGCTCGAATATACGCTGGCACTCTTCTTTGTATCTGGTCAAGACAAACGGTATACAACCTGATCCTAAATGTCTACAACTAGAAAGGATATTCTAGACTTCTAGAGAAATGAACTCCAAATAAAAAATAAGTTCGGTATAGCTTGTCGACTCTGAAATGACGCCTTCACTACCGCATTTTACGTACACGACGCCGCGGCGTGTAAAACAGAATAAAATAAATATTTAAGGGGGAGCCCCCTTAAATATTTATTTTATTCTGTTTTTTTAGTATTTGTTGTTATAGCGGCAACAGAAATACATAATCTGTGAAAATTTCAACTATCTTATCACGGTTTATGAGACGCCTGCCTGATGCCTGGTGACAGGTGGTCAGACAGACGGACAGCGGAGTCTTGGTAATAGGGTCCCGTTTTACCCTTTGGGTACGGAACCCTAAAAATCATTATATGTAGGTATAAAGTGCTTAATAATTCTATTTCTGTCTTTGAAACAGACGACTAATGATTTCAGTCAAGACCTACTAAATCCTAATATTTAACAAAGAAACTAACCTTTCTTGATGTTCAGCTATAGAGAATCTGTTTCCTCTCGAAAACTTCGTCATTCCTTCTTCACCAGCTTTTGCTTTTTCCGTTGACAATGTTCTGACTACGTCAATAACTTCCCAACGAGATAATTTCTTGATCTATAAAACGAAAGAATTTCCATATCATTGTTTTTTTTTTCATTGTAAGAAGCAGGCTTCGGTCTGCTTTTGTCCTCGATATCGCCCGATGGAAAGCGATGGATGAGGTTTATGATGGAACGAACGTGCCCAGAAGATATGTGTTAACCCTTCTTTGAAGACTGACAGTTTATATGTGGAAGGGAACACAGACGCTGGCATAGTTCCACTCTTTGGCTGTGCGCATAATAAATGTGGAAAAGCGCTGAATACGACTGGACGGGATATCAACCAAGTTCAAATAAACAAACGTGTAGATAAAATAGATAAATTGCAGCTAAACCTGCCCTTGGTTTATCGGAACATTTCTAGCTATCGGTTACCACAGGAAAGTCATATTATCATTATGTCTGTAAGTAAATTTCAAAATTTTCATGCCGTCCATTGGCCTCTGGCTTGGCTTCACATGCCGTCGGGAAATATCTCTCGGGCATGCCGAGTTCGTCATGATGTTTTCCTTCACCGTTTTGAAAACAAGTGACAATTATAAGTACAATACGCACAAGAATCCGAAAAGCCAGAGTTGCGTACAGTGGATTCAAACTCGAGACCTATGACTTGGCACTACTCCGACGGTCACACCACTAGGCTATCACTGCTTCAGTGAATGATTGGTGTCAAAGACGTCATCTCAAAAATAATGATGACGTCGCTGACAATAATCATTCTAAGATCTATACAAAACGTTTAATCTAACATACCTCTTCCTCAGGCACTCCAAACTTCCTCAGTAAAGCCTTAGCATTATTCAAGCTTAGTCTCCTCAAATCAGCGTCAGTTCCCGTCACAGTTCTCTTCGGCTGTTGTTCCTCATTGGGCTGCTGTGTTGGCTTGTTGGGCACGCGTACGTAAGAGAATCCTTCGCCGCAGCCGGTCGGGTCCGCGGGGCCAGTCAGCTGGAGCAAACATTTGCCACGCATGGCTTGGATGTAGGCGCGAGTTGTGTTCCAGGGGGCGACTTTTACCTTAGGAATGAAAGTAAATATCATGTTAATTCGATTGATAAAAAACGTTATTGATATAGTTATACAGCTTTTACAAAACTTTTTTTCCGTTTAAACAAGCGACGATGATTGACTTTATGTCTACATTTCGATGACCTGTGTAGTTTCTCAAAACTTAGCTAACTTAGCACTATTGTTAAACCAAGCATTGAGTAGCATGAAACAGAAATAAACAAGTAAGTATATCATTTAATGTTTCATTACGAAACATTTATCTACTCGGGGCTTATTTTAGCAAAGTATCACCGTACGTAAGAATCGAATAAAATTAGATAGTGAGTGTTCTAGTGTTATAGTGTTTGTATGGAAAAGCTGTCCATAATTCAAAATTATTCCTCGGAAATAGATATATTGTGCTGAAGATGTCCAAACATTGAGCGGCAATGGTGCGCGCCTGCCGCGCTTTGTTTGGACGACTGCCGCGCGCGAACGCTTCTGTCTATCTGCCGCGCATAAACACTTCTAGCAAACATTCGTCAGTAATTTGTGTTTGGACGAATTATAAGCAGAGGTACGACACACGCAACTGCTTTCATGCCAACTGAAGTGCGCGGCGTGTCTCGGATATCCGCGCAGTACTGCCGTGCAAACATTCGTCGGTTTAGTCCTAACTAGAGCGCGGCAGAAATGTGTCCTGCAAACCCCGCGTGTTGCTGCCGTGCTCTTGCCGCTCAAAGTTTGGACACACCTTAAGAGCGTTTACGCTGAAAGTGGGCAACGTCACAAATAGATGTCAAATATTTCGCTGTTTTGATTAATTTGGCAATATAACTGTCTAAAATATTGATTATGAATTGCAATTATAACACTGAATTTAAGTTGTAACCGGTTTTAGGTGTAAAAAATGCATTTGGAAAGTGTCCAAATCCTTTTTTTACAACTAAAACTAAATAAATAATCAATATTTTAGACAGTTGTCTGGCTAGACAACTGTGAAATATGGCTATATTTCATATTTAATATATTATAATATTGCCATATTAATCAAAACATCGAAATATTTGACATCTATTAGCGACGTTGCCCACTTTCAGCGTAAACGCTCTTAACAGTCACAACGAAATCATAAAAACAAAACAACATTACCACACCAAACGTAAAAGTCCTTCCATACCTCATCGTCCATCTTCAGTTGCATTTCTTCGTCGTCATCTTCCTGTGGTGTGAATATGAACTTCTCTCCGTAGCCGGCGTCTTTGAGCCTTTGTTCTGCCGCCGCCATACTGAAGTACGCACAACACTGCTCCGGAGAAACCATAGCACGGATCTCTTCTTCAGATGGGAGGCGGAAGTCTGGTTTTATAACCCACCTTTAGAGTGTTAGAAATAATTTCAATCATTGTTAGGTAGAAGAATGAATGGTACTAATAACTTTTTCCTGCTGACCTTATTGCACCAAGTTTTGTACAGTTAGCAACGAAATTTGGCTAATACTTTAGTTTTAAACCACCACTGAACAAAATTCGGCTAATATTTTAGTTTTAAACCACCACTGAACATAATTACCCTAACTTTAATATTAATGCAAAAGTAGGTTTATTTGTTTGTGATGCTTTCACGCTAAAACGGCTGAATAGATTTGGATGAAATTTGGCACATGGGTAGACCATGACCTGGATTAGGACATAGGATTTTTTATCACAATATTCCCACGAGATCGAGACTTATGCGGGTGAAACCGCGGGGCGCAGCGAGTATAAAATAAAAAACTGACTGCGCTTTACTATGACCTACATCAATCGCTGGAAAAGTTCCCAATCATTTTGTTTCAATTGAGATGCATACCTAAGCAATAGTTTCAACCATCTTTCGTTGCTGATCGTACAAACAATTACAAGAAAATTAAATTGTCGGATCGTAGCATGATCTTACCAATTAGAATCCAATCCCGTTCGCTTGAAATCGGCACACAACTTGAGACGTTTTCGAATAGAGCTCTCAGAATGTGAAGGGAACGCTCTCTTTATGTCATCCATCTTTATACGCCGCGGCTTGTCTCGAGATTTCCAGAACAATCGGTATATGAAGACCTACACAGACAAGAATATTGGAATGTTGAAAACGATTTATCTATTGCAAGCGGCGTGGAAAATAACCATTGAGGCAACACAGGCTTACAATAAATAAATCATAATAGTTATGTAACTGACCTGCAAAAAGTCTCGTACAAAATTATTAGCTCTCTTAGAGTTTGGACCAGGCACCTCATACAGAGGACATTCTTGACCGGCCACGAATATTGCGTCCACTTCACGAATGTAATAAGACTGTCTGGAAACAAACATATTTTACTGCTGAAATATAGGTTGTTTAGAAAAAAGAATATTAAGAAATTAAAGGCTCCTGCAAACTGGCGCGACAGGCAGCGCATCCCTTGTCGTGCCCGCGATATCGCGTCAGTCTGGACGGGCCTTAACTTGAAACCACTCTTGAAGACGCAGTATTGCTTGTACACTGAAATGACGCGCCCCACTACCGCATTTAAGTCAAAGTCAAGTATTGTATACAGGGTGTTAGGGTAAACACCGTTATCCTTGAAACCAGTGGTTTGGTGTCATTTATATAACGTAAAATGAATGGAAAATGACGACTTTTTTTTCTTTTTTTTTAATTACATTATACCACTCGTGTATTTAACCTTTTCACCTCGCTAGAGCAACGAAGGGGTCGCGCTTGCGGCCGGTCACGTCCCGACGTGACCGGCCGCAAGCGCGACCCCTCCCTCAGTCAGTCAGCTCTTTTGCTTGTGAGCACGGTGTCGGATAGAAACTTATTAAAATCTTTTAATGAAAATAACTTTTTTTTTTTGTTGTTACTCGGTCATTTATTTTTATATTTAAGTCAACTACCCATGGTTTGAGTGACAACGGTGATCACCCTTACATCCTGTATCATCATCTGCCTAGCCTTTTCCCAACTATGTTGGGGTCGGCTTCCAGTCTAACCGGATGCAGCTGAATACCAGTATTTTACATGGAGCGACTGCCTATCTAACCTCCACAACCCAATAACTGGGTAATACGATACCCCTGGGTAAGACTGGTTGTAAGACTTTCGGGCTTCTGACGACCCGTAACGACTGTCAAAGATCCACAAATGACAGCCGGGACCAACGGCTTAACGTGCTTACCGAGACACGGAGGAGTCTCGGTATGTAAATATGGTCACCCATCCACGGACCAACCCCGGCAAGCGTAGCTTAACCTGATGGATCGACCCGTGCGGCTGTTATTACTTAGCCACGAGCTCCTCCCTTGCATCCTGTATATGTATCGTTAAGTTCAGGACGGCCGGCGGCCATGACAACTGACGTCGTCTTTATCACGGCACGGCGGTGATACTCGACTTATTATATCTGTGCACTTACCTCGTCCTAATAATCAAGAAGTCAGACGGCTGTAGTGTGTGTTCGTATATTGGCGCTCTGTACATATTATTTTCAACAACGGGCTGCGTTGCGCCTGGCGGTAATATGCCGAGGAAAGGCGACGTATGTGCGTAAGCTACCTCGCCATATTTGAGCGGTTTTGGGCCCTCGTCCTGTAAGAGTAGGGCTTATATTTCAGTAGCAGTTATAGATTAACCCAAGATTTATAAAATCATTAAAAAAAAATGCTAAATAAAAAAAGAAAGTTTACAATATGAAGTTTATCTTTATTTATGACATATGTATGTAGGCAAGGGTTCAAAATTAAATTGCCGTTTCTTCGTTTAAACTTCTTCTTTAATTTAAACTTTCACCGTTTTCTTGCAAAAAATCAGTACCCACCATCTTCGAATACCCTTCTTAGAATTCAAATATCATTCACCTTTCATTCCCTCACTCTCAACTTCCCCTTTCACTCAACCCTTCATAAACTCAACATTCATTCCGTTCGGAAACACTTGTAATTCTTAACATTTTTAGAAAGTACTATAATCTTATTCCTACATGTATTTGATTTTGTACAAGTTTAGATAGCATGTTTTATGTTAGACCTGAAACTTACAGGCAATCCGTATTCTTTGCAATTTTTTTTTTGTTGTAAAAAGCGGAAATCATGTTTTAAGAATGTAAAAAAAAAGGCCTACCTTTGAATTAGCTCCTGCTCTTTTGGATCCCTTTGGCAATGAAAATAAAAATATAAATTAAAAATAATTTAACTCAAAATATTCGGGGGGAACAATTAAAGAACTGTGTCGAATATTAAATTATTACTTTCTGAAATGTTGTATATACAAATAGCAGCCATAATGAAGTCATATCGTTTCCAATGAGAAACTGATGATTTTGGGAGTAGTCCTGCAGCTTCTTTCCTCTGGTTTGAAAGAGGTTTCATAAAGATTTCATTTAAAGCGGCGCCATACTTTATGAAGGCAATACAATGATTGGCAAAAGCACAGTCTTCAGTCATTTTTGAACTTACTATGTGTATAAGGCTAGTCATGGGCCGGGTCAGACCTAGCATTTATCTAGTGTGAGAGAAAGATGGAGCTATACAGGATTAATAGCACCATCTCTTTTCAACAACAGAATAATAGTGGTCACACTTGAAAATACAACTCCAGAATTACGAAATAAACATACCTTCGCCGCAGTACGTTTGTAGTAGTTCTTAATCTTGGAACACATGCCGACTTGGCTGATGAGTGGGGGATGCTCCTCACAAAACTCTACTAGTACCAGTTCACCGTCCCGACCGCTCAGGTCTTCCGGAGTTCTCATGAAGAAGACGTCACCACCTCCCGAAGCTAACCTTTCGGCTTCGCGTTGCTGAGGACAAGAATGGTAAGTTTTAAAGTTCATTTTTGTGTGCAATCTCAAACTATTGGGCATGATAACACAATGAAGAAGCTATGGATATGTTGCGTTAGTCAATTTGTACTAATATAGTAACGTTTTACACAAATATAGTGTTTTGCTTATGTGTGTATACAGGGTGTTAGGGTAGACACCGTTATCCTTGAAACTAGTGGTTTGGTCATCTATAATATACTTTTTCAATGGGACCTACGTTGAAACCGCAAAAAAAAAATCAGCTGTCCCATACATTTTGTCGATTTAAATGAACACAAATGTATGGAACAGTTGATTTTTTTTCGCGATTTCTAGTTTGGTCCTATAGAAAAAGTATATTTATAGATGACACCAAACCACTAGTTTCAAGGATAACGGTGTCTACCCTAACACCCAGTATATACAGGAGAAATTTCATTAGAAATGGTTCTAGCACTATTTAACCGTAGCTAGACCATTTTGATCGCAAGAATGCACAGATTATTAAACAATGACAACATTTTATTTTACGTGTACTTGTTTTTGAGAGTTTATTTTTTTCTGAGATTTTATTACGATTTTCGCCGAGTCTATTGAACCTAAACAATGTTTTTGGTAACCTAGTTAACTTTTTCTTTTTTTAAAGTCCATTTTTAATCATGCATTTCTAGCTTAGTGTTACAATACATACCTTAGCCTTCTTCTTGATATGTTTGAGCAGCGGTTGCACGGGATGCGGGCCGGGCGCGGCCAGCGGGCCGTACGACAGCTTCCTCATGGGCGGGCGGTGGAAGGCCCGCAGGCGCGCCGGGCCCATGTGCGTCTGGATGAAGGGCGCGCGCAGCTCCACCACGGGCGTGCTGTGCTGGATCAGCTGCCCGCCGCCCACCTTGAGGCGAGGGTTCTGAGACTTGGCCATGTAGAAGCTGCGGATTAGGTCATTTGGAAGATTGGTGTACTATTTTGTACTTTATTTGTGTTATGAATTGGCAAGAGTTAGCTCCAGTTTTGGTAACAGACCAAAATCTAATTAGTTAGTATATTTGGATACAGGATGGAATTGGATTGGATTGGATTTTATGAAAGTCAAAGTGATAATAATATGGTAAGTATTATGCCACTTGAAAATACTACCGTAATTTTAAGCATAATCATATTTTCTTTCAATGTTTCCGTTACCAAGCTGGCGGCCCGCCAGATGTCAGAGAAAAATTTACTACCAGAAAACCGCTGCCGAATACAGCATGAAATGTGTTATGTGCCTGTACAATGGCACCCATACCATCTTATCCTTCATACATAACAAACGGTAATAAACATAATTATATAATGAATACTTACACATCATTAGAAATATTGAAAGGATCTCTATCAGGGGATTTGGGTGGCGGCGGCGGCGCGTCTTCCTGTAACACGTTGATCACGCCCGCTTTGCCGAGAAGAATCTTTGACTTCTTCACATGAGGATGGGGTATCTTCACTTTGGGTTGTGGGCCTCTCTCTAAATGAAGAAGACACTTGGTAATGGCAAAATGATGAAATGAACTTTTTTGCACAGTGTGGTCACATTTCAAGTAATTTATATAGATAGTTATGTAGATAAATCATTTATTTAGTGCACACAAAAGAATTAGCACAACACACAAAAGCAGAATTAAATGATAGCTAAGTAAAAGAATATAAATTTGAAAAGTACATGGTGACAAAAAAAAGAAACACAATTTGAACAAAGAAATCGACATCATTACTATGACATACTTAATTTCAAAGGTAAACTCTTTGGAATGGCATATAAGTAGGAATAAGAAAGAGCAATCAGGCTATTATTTTATTTTTCATACAAAGCCTCTACTATCATTTAATTATCGTTGGACCGGAACCGCTGTACCGCGGCTTGGGTATGTGGAGCGAAACGAAGGGGGCCGGCCGCTCATTCGTCAACGCTGCCGGCGCCTCGATGCGCATTCCTAAGGCGCGGCACAGCGGACTCGCTCAAACTATAGTCTTTATCTTTAACCCCAACACAAAAAAACAGTACCTACCTCTAGTTATCTTCGAAGGATCCACATCATCAGGTATACCCAGAATAATATTTTCATCATTAGGATCCAAGGTCAAAATCTTGGGTTTCGGCACCATAGCCATGTTCTCCGCGTCCCATATAACCTCTTCCTCCCAAGTTCCGTACACCAACTCTTCGTTTTCAACAGGGAAGATACTGTACCAAGTGTTGTCTTCGCCATCGGCAGCATTGGCATTAGGATCCTGCTTGGATGATGAGGTTGATGCACTGTATGATAGATAACAATTTTAGTACTTACATCATTATGGAATCATAAGCCACAAAGTTCTGAACAAATAATTGTAAAAACAACTCTAAAGCAAAAAAAAAAAAAAAAACAAATGAATAGTGAATCTGATTCCTAAAGGCTTGATCAATTTTCTGACCGTAAAATCCAATATTTACTTGAACAGTATTTGACACATGACTTAGGTACCACGACAGCCCTTTATTTAACTAAAATAACTCACTCAAGATCAAGATCAATTTTGAACAAATGATTTTGAACTCTATCCCATTGTAGTTATGATTGTAATTTTTTAAGCAGACTTACGTAGGAGGCTTAGGTTGCAACGGCGCAGGTGGTTGCGGGCGCGGATGTGAGAACTGTTGAGCAGTCCGACTCACTGAGGTCGGGACCCAGCCGGCCGCGTTGCTTTTACTGTTCAGTCGAGCCAGCACCTTCGAAAAGTACCAGGTAACATAAGCTTCACACCCATTTTTACTATGATTGACTTTACAAAGTGGGAAGCGTTAAGGAAGCCCGTGAAATTCACATTTTCTTACGTTTTTTTGTTGTATGTTGAACTTGAAATTACAAAAAACCTAAGAAAATTTTAAATTTCGAGGGCTACCCTGGTGACGTTTGCCTTAAAAGATCATGAAAATCGGCCAAAAAAAGTTTGTTCTCGTTAATCATCAAATATTTCCGCTGCATGACAACTTAGGCTTACTGTCCACGTAAACCGCACGTCATGCGCACGCTATCGGCAATTGACGATTGCTTGCATCTTGCATAGAAACAATCAAAACAGTGTCCACTGAGCGGCAACGTCGCGTCCACCTCTCGTCTTGCGTTCGTCATGCGGTGCGCGCGGCAGCATGTCACTACTCGTTTTAGGCATTCGGTAAAATGATTGAAATACAGAATCATCTTCTGATAACTCTCTGGCAGCAACAAACAATCTATATTTCTTCTCTTCTCTATCTATATTACAATTTATATTTCTTTCGATGTATGGATAAACCCAGTACATTCTTCGCCTGTTTCGTCGTCTTCTAATAAAGTTGTATGCTATAATCACATCATCATCATCCGTTTACATTTTCCCTACGAAAAGACGCGCTTTTGCAGGGTGAAGAAAAGAAAACAGAAGTTTTGTAGCGTGATTGACGATTGCATGTAGATAGCGTGGACATAACAAATATGTAAAATACGCCTATCGTCATCTGTAGGTTGCGTGCATTCGTCAAATGACGCGACCGTGGACAGTGGAGGGATAACCTCGGAATGAGAGATAATAATCTGGAACATGCATGCCTGCAAGTACCAACCGCATCTTATGCGTATTGGCAGACCGATACTCCGATTCTCCGATACTTGAGCGCTGGATAAACCACAGCGATATCAATTTAGTGATATTTGCTACTGTTTTCACTTCCCCGCGGACAAAATCGCGGGAAAAAGCTAGAACTAAACTATTTGGATTAACTACTAACCGGAAATTTAGGTATTGTTAGTAGCTGTTTTTATTACATAAATAATGCAATGCAATTTTATGAGTTCAAAATAATAATTAAGTATGTTTTTCGCAAGGGGTATCATATTACCCAGTTACTGGGTTGTGGAGGTCAGATAGGCAGTCGCTCCATGTAAAATACTGGTATTCAGCTGCATCCGGTTAGACTGGAAACCGACCCCAACATAGTTGGAAAAAGGCTAGGCAGATTGATGATGATTTTTATCAATAAGTATAAGTATGTTTGCAATTCATTGCTATTGCATTTTGAGTCATTTGGTCAGATCTATTTATAGGTAAACTAGCGACCCGCCCTTGTTTGCCCTTGCAATCTACTAATGTGGCGATATGTCGAAACATCGAGATTTCTGCTATATCTAACACTAGCTGTGCCCCGCGGTTTCACCCGCGTAGTTCTCGATACCGTGAGAATATAGGGATAAAACGTATCCTATGTTAGGACATTCCAGGTCATGGTCTACCCGTGTGCCCATCTTCTCATCTCTTGAGTAGGGAAATCGCGGCGGCGCGGCGGCGTGTCGCCGGCGTCGAACGGTTCGCGTATTGCATTTTTATACTCGTGATAACTTCGAAATTGAATGTCCGATTTGAATGAATTAAAAAGTATTTTACAGCTACATAAATACCCTTGATGTTAAAACTATTTATTTGCATAAGAATTAATATTATGTTGATAAAACTCCTTCGCAAATATTGTATCATAAAAATGTATTGTACCATAAAAAAAGGTTATAGTGAGTCAATCTTAAAAGATAGACATATGCAGTCGCGGACTTTTTTTTAGAAATTTTAAAGAGGAATAATTCCATCATACATTATATTTGCGTAACTTAAACCGTTTACGCAGCGCAAGTAACGGAAGCTCTCAAAAAGGAATCATTTTTCCCGTATTTGCAACATTTTTCATTTATGCTCCGCTCCTATTGGTCGTAGCGTGATGTTATATAGCCTATAACCTTCCTCGATAAATGGACTATCCAACTCAAAAGAATTTTTCAATTCCAACCAGTAGTTCCTGAGATTAGCGTGTTCAAACAAACAAACGCTTCAGCTTTATAATATTAGTATAGATAAATGTTCATGTATTATCAGACACACTACTTCCAGAATAAATTCTCTAAATGATGGTGAAAACCTCATCAAAATCTGTTGCGTTGTTTAGAAGAACAACGCAGACATACAGACAGACACGAAAAGCGACTTTAATTTACTTATAATAAACCCCCCCGTCAACGTCAGTCGAGCGCCTAAGATCCTTGTAGTAATATAGGTATGTATTCTTTTCTCACCTTGTGTTTGATCTCGCTACCGTCCCATATGACGTCATCTTCCCATTGCAACTGAGACACCATGAGGAAAGAATCATCCGGGAAGCCACTGTCAGGATCTTCCTCTTTATCTGGTTCCTCAGGCTTAACTTCTTCAACTTCTTTTGGCTTCTCTTCTCTTTCTGGTGAAGGTGCCTGAACGCGCAAAATTCTATCTTTATCATTATTGATAACTAGGTAATGGGAGAATTTTATACTTCTTAAAGTATATTGACAATGATGCAATGATGAAGCAGATTCCATATTAAGTAAAGAACAGGCAATAAAATTCCATGGACACTATTTAAATCAACTTTTACAAAACCCTATAATAAAAAAATAAAAATTTGTTTATTTCAGACCATTAGGTCCATATTTTGTTAGTATTAGGTACATTATCTTAAAACTAATGTTAGTCATGACGAAATAAATGATCGAATATTATTAAAATTAAAATAAAATTGAAATAAATAAATTAAAATTACAATTAAAATAATAAATAATAAAATGAATCATTTACCTTAACTTTAAACCCATAATCAAATCCATCGCCGGTCTCAGGAACATTGAGCATATCATACCACATCTGCGCAGGCCCGAACCGCCAATGCGCAGGAGTCGGTCTCTGGGACTTGTCGCCCGAATTGCCAGAGTTACTATCGTTGTTTGAATGCTGGTTCTCTTCCATAGGCCTGTTGTTTTGGATTGGGAATTTATGTAGAAGAAACCGACAGTCGTAGTTCTGACCAATTTTTAATAATTCATACAAAATCCCATTGAAAACAGAAGTTCAGTTTTTTCCGAATTTGAAAATTGGCGTTTTGTGTAACTGTCTTTTGTAATTTTGACGTTCGAAAAGTGCTGAATTACAGCCTAATTTGAATAAATGACATTTGATTTGATTCGAGGTCCTCTTTATGCATGGTATGATTGACAGGTACTCGTAATATAAAACAGTAAGTTAAGATAGGCACTTATAATCGCAACAAATGTAAAAGATTATAAATTAAATACAATATGCGAATACTCGAAGATAAGTTACAAGAATAACAGTGATTTCAATAGCATTGTGAGTGTTTGTTTATAAACTATCTAGAATTCTGCCTTGAATGTAAAATATTTTGAGTAAAAGTTCATGATGTTACGATTGTTGGTACTTTTTACGCTAATAATGAGCCTTAGAAACGTATGGGCTGGACATTTTCTAAACACAAACTAGGTTTTTGGACAATCATAAAAAAATCCTTACTTCAACAATTTCTCTTCGTCGTCACTAGCATACTGCGTTTCCTGGTTGTCTGCCGTTGTGGGTGGAGTGTCACTACTTGTGCTACCGCTGCGCTTGCGTCGTCTTCGCTTCTTAACGCCGCGCCATATTTGAGGCAAACTCGATAACTTGCCAGGACCGAACAGACGGGTGAAGAGGAGAACCTGAAATGTTTTATTAATTTTAGTACTTTATAAATACCACCAAGAACATGAATGTGAAAAAGGAGTTTAAAGGAGACAGTTCGGTAACGTCTATCGCATATCAGTGGTAACAATTTGACATTGACAGCGACTTTATTTCGAAGCAGTAAGGGCGTTTTTCGTAGGGCGAGTGTTACCACTACACACAGACACACAAACGAATACAGCATTGTCAGCTTAGATGGTTAAAGAATTGAGATCGAAATGGGTGCAAAGATCTATGGAGGTGAAAGAAACTATATCAGCGGGTCTAAAACCGCCACATTAGCAATTCCTCTATAAGCAACTCATTTCCTGAATTTCCAGCTGCCATTAACAATTCCTCTAATTTGATACAAAAGCAATTCATATTGTGTAGACCATTACGAATCTCCATAGAAAACTGTCAAACAGATGAATCATTTCGTAATATGAATCGCACGCAGATCATATTATGAATTGTCAGTTTGTGACATTTTATGATGATTCATAATATTTTCCTTTGATGATTCTGCCAAAGTGACTGTTTTAAGCCCCCAGGTTCCTTGCACTTACTAGATGTGCAATTTGTAATGTCAATTATTTGTTAGTAACTGTTGAAACTTTAGGTTTGAAAACTAGCGAGGAACTGAATTAACTTTCCGTCACCTCCATTGGATCACATGGACACCCATTTGGGTTTACGTTCTTTAAATATGTTTCAAATAAGACTTATAACATAACACTCTTATTTATAGGTACTTTATCAACAGCATAACACACTTGGGCTGAAAATCCCTTTCATTTTGATTTTTTATAAATCCATAGCATTTTGTGTTTGAAAGATTCATCTGCTCTGCAGCAATAACAATAATAATGAATGAAATATTGCAAATTCGAGTGTGTTACGCAATTAAGATGACATCGTCGACATAACTTACTTTATCAGATCTGAAGTCTGGAAACAGTTCCCTCACATCAATATTCGCGTATTTAGATGGCAACATAGCTGCCAGCGGTGTTTCCAATCTCTTATCCTTATCCTTCCTGTCTGAAGATTTATGAGATCTGTAAAAATAAAAAGTAAGTAAATTATTTAATTAGCAAAAAAAGGTTAATCTTACTTACAAAAACAAATTACTTTGTTAATGTCCACTTCAAAGTGGTTTTTTGCCGACGGTTGTTTTTTTTATAGGAAGCTCAGACCAAATAAAAAACCAAAACAGAGGCTATCGACAGTGACGTGAGGCCGGTTTCGTAAACATGTATGCACATATTTTGGTGTAGTTTGATTGTAAGTGGTTGTAAATGTGTGCGTTTGAGCGTGTATGCACAGAGCGGTGGTGTAGTTTTGGCATGCTTCACTGAATTGTTCGCAGCGCTCTGTCTTGGTTTTTTATTTGGTCTGAGATAGGAAGTACAATTTATTTTTCACTTTTTAGTTACTTTGGTAGTTCCCCATACAAATCGTGAACCACCACTTGTGAGGTGAATATTATAACATCATCAACATGGATGACTTGGATTAAAAACATATTATAGAAGCTAACTTATAAAATAAACTACTCAAGTAAAATCAAAAAAATATTTATGTGGGAACACCGCGCTAACTTCATCTACTAAGTGAAAAAAGAATCACGCAAATCGGCCCACTAATCATGGAGAAATCGATGTACATACATGAAAATAAAAATACTTGCCAAATGCATAAACCCCTCCAGGTTTTTATGTCGGTTAAAAATAAAAATACACTTACGGTATTGTATTAGGAGGTGGCATGAGTTCGCCGTCCCCCTCCATATCCCCTTCATAGCCCTCATCATTAGTGCCTTGTCCACCAGACCGATAGATATCATCCTCCTTCCATTTATTCCTCTCTTCCTTCAATTCGCTCTGTGGACAATTGGGATCATCGACCTCCGACTTTGCATCGCTGTTTGTCCCCCGTGCCTCTGTGTTCGTAGAGTCTTTCTGTGCACCCTGTTTAGTGCTACTTTCTAGATCCTAGTGTTAACACAAATATGTCAGTGTGCTGGATACATTACTGTGATATACTGGAAATTACATGACAGATGTTTATAAGTATTTGGTACTAGTTACTAGTGAATATGCGGGTGTACTATATACCTTTGGCTGCCCTATCAGGGAGACAGGCGTTATTTTTTTATTATATAATTGTTATATTATTTTATTAACATCATTTAACAATCTTTTGTATAACTTGATAGCACCATCTGCCAGGTAATTTTCAGTGTAAACAAGTATATTATTAGGTCACAAAACATCAATTCTCTAAATAACCCAATTAGCATAGAACAGTGGTAGATTAAGAATGGTACCTATCGGTCTCAAAATCAAGAACTGAAGCTTGATTGGTGCTTTGCTTAAGAACCTGACTGTAGAAACATAAATGATCACTACCGGGTAAAAAAATACCACAAAAAATAACTTGCTGTTATTTTAGAGACTTTAAAAAAAAAATGTAAGTAAAGGAAATAAAGGACTTTGTCGTCGAAATTAAAATGCAATCATTATATTGTTGTTTTTATTGAGACTTAAACAACCTAAAACTAAATCACTATAAACATGTAATTTTTTATTAGATCTTACTTAGAACAAAGAAAGTTTTTTTGCACATCTATAAAAACTTTTACAACCATAGCATACCAGGCATACAGCGACACATGGGCATACCCTTTAATCTAAACTAATATTATAAAGGGGTAAAATTGTGTGTTTGTACGAGGTAATCACTGGAAATACTGATACTTTTACAAAAAATATTTCACTGCCAAAAGCTTATTGCCGAGTGCCAGACAGGCTAGGAATGTTTTATGTTAAAACACGCGGGCGAAGCCGCGGGCAGAAGCTAGTTAACTAATAAAGTAACAGAGAAAGCCAGCGTTCATAAGAAACCGAGAAAAAACTTATTAAGTAATTTAACCTTCCTGTGGTATTTTTTACCCAAAAGTGCATCTTGCCAATTAAAAAATGAATTTTATTTATGTACCGCTCAACTGTTGATTGGCCTTATAAAGGCTGATAACAATTAAAATTCTATTGTGTCTCATTAGTGACCATTGGAGGTTTAATTGTATGAACTAAGTATTAGTTTTCATAAAAGTAATTTATAATATCTTAATTTACCACTGATCCTTCACCAAAAAATTACCTTTGACACACATCACATTTTATACAATGGAGCCATTGCAATTAAAACATTGTGTTGATGTTAAGTTAAGACAAACAACCAGTATCTTATCCACCAAACAATTCACAAAATATATAAAAGTATAATAAACAAATAATTTCACCATAAACATATGAGTTAAAGATTTGACAAAATAAATAAAAAACATATCACAAAGTATTGTTTTTAAAAATTACTTGAAAATAAGTGCTTACTGTGCAGTTGTGGTTAAAGTGCCTGCTAGTAGGTATTAATCCCAATTTAGATTTCATAAAAACTCAGTTTTATAGGCAGGAGGAGCAGTGGTGGCCCAGTGGTAATGGCCACGACTTACGAGTTGTAGGTCGTAGGTTCGAACCCCGACAGGCGCTTTACTTTGTGTAAATTATTTCATCGCCACTGCTCTCAAAATGGTGAAGGAAAACATCGTGAGGAAACCGGCATGTCTTAGAACCAAAAAATTCGAAGACATGTGACATCCACCAACCCGCACTGGGCCCGCGTGGTGGATTACGGCCCAGTCCCTCTCACAGAGAGGAGGCCTGTGTCCTAGCAGTGGGAACATTATAGGCTGATTATGCTTATGCAGTTTTATAGAAAAACATATAAGTAAGTTAAGTATATAGTTTTTAAACAAAAAATATGGTACCACTTCATTCTGTCCTCTTCACCAGCATCTATTCCCTTGTAGTTTATTATATCCTTACCCCTATCACTTATATTTTATAATTTTGAGACTATAACTACTCCTTGTTTGAAGAAAACCAAGATATATATAGATAAAATTTGCATTATTCTTTTGTTTTTCACAATGTTAAGCACTAAGCATGGCAGTTGCAACAGTTTAGAATTTTTGCAAAAATTCATCTCCAACTTTTTCAGGAACAATTTCTTCTACCTTTATAAAAACATGCAATAATACCTTAACATCTTCCACAGCATCTTCAATATCAAAAAAGTCTATAGCAGATGGACTTTTTTGAGTATAATCTTCTGAAAAGAGTTTCAGTCAGTTTTAAAATGTGAGTCAATAAAACTTGGGTTTGTTGAAATATCAATAAAATACTGATCTCAAATATCATAAATACTGGTCGGTCAGTGATTTGCTTATTTCATGTGAAATACACAATCCGTCATAAAATTTTGTAAACACAATACACAGATATTCTCTAGTATTAACCCGTCGTATGCCGTAATTACAGACACAATTAAAAATCCATTGTTTCTCTACGAGATCTACGTTCCGGCATGCCAACGGTTAAAACATTACAATGAAGATAAACTAGTACAGTTCAACCTTCAACAACATCTAGCATTATTACATGACCTGTGACCACAAAAAAAAAACATCAATAGACTACATATTCTTACCTTTCTCCTGATCTTCCCCATTAGCTTCCTCAATGTCAATTACCTCAGATATCATGGAACGGAACCCAAATCGGGTGAGTGATGACAGCATCCGCTTGGACTGTTTATCAAGAATACTATCATCTTCTAACTGACCGTTTTCGTCGATATTACCGAACAGAAAACCAGTCAAATCCATGCCAGACTCGCCATCGCCCGGGTCGTGGTCGTCACCGTCGCTATCACACATTTTGCGTAGCAAGAATACTCTAAATTACAAAGTACAAACGTAAATTATATGCACACTTTAGTTTTAATTCAGTTTTCAGTGTTACAAAACAGGTAGTAATATTTTATCATATTTTTTACAATAAACACCGTCAAGCTTGGTTTTTATTTTGACATGACAAATTTTATTGAATATGGAGCGCGTTGCTCGTTTCCTCTCATCGATTATGCAAAATATGTCTCTTTTGCTCATATATAAGTAATGATACGTTGTCTCTTTTTACGCAGATTTAATGCTCACAGTTTTTATTCCCATCAACTGGAACGGAGCTTTTCACAAAAACGTCACAACTTAGTGTTGCCAGAAACTGTGGTAAAACAATGCAAAAATAAGTTCACGTAAGTTGAAAAGGTTGAACTCTATTTTTGATTCAAATAGACTGGAAAAACATGCGTCCAAATCAGAATATAATTACATATCTCTGCAATTCGCATTTCGTTTTTTGGTCACAGTGTATCCCGATCTTACTATAATCACCGATAGATGGCGGTAAAAACGGTTGTTTTAAACGATAAACAGTTGTTCATATCCACAATGTTAGACTCTTTTCTGGCATTAAAAAAATATATATATTAAATAGAAAAACATTAGGTACCCTCAAAGACTGGGGCATTCGGGTAAAAATATAGCTCATGGCAAAAGTCCCTAGAAGAGATATACATACTTAGGTACCTACTTACTTATAGTAATATTTTTAGAAAGATTCCTTAATTATTAGCCAGTCTCTTTCCCGTTTTAATCATATTTATAAATATGTCGCAGGGACATGAGGATACCAGGGATTTCACTAAATCCCTAGGGATACCTCGAAATCACGTTATAGGTCTAATATTCTTGTTTATGCTACATCAACCTCGTAGAACAGTAGTGTAGGTAATTCTGCACTTCCCTCAACAAAACCACACACAAGGCGGACCTATGAAAGATTGTTGGAATTTGGATAAGTCGCTGATCCCAATTTACTAGAACCTTTAGTGAAAAAATATGATTGAATGATACCTAAGCAGTTCTCTGAACTTGACAACTTCGATATTTATCTTCTTATTCTTAATTAATTATTAATTACGATGATGATTTTTAAATAAGGACTTAGGTACCTAGCTTGTATTTGGTACCTACTTGGTACCTGGTCCGCTCCAATTAATAAAACGAACGGACATAAAGATGGCATCGAAGTTGGTACCTTACCTACCCTTATTACCTAGGTACAGTCACGGACTTTAATTGATGAGCCACTTGGCACTGTTCGCATTTTAGCCTTGTAATGCAAATCGGGTTTAGTCGGTTATACTCGTACGACCAGACACGGAAAGTCATGTCTTCGTATTATAGAAGAACAAAATTATATTTAATATCTTAACCGGTTGGCTAACCTGAGAGCCAGAACTACAAACTTGACAGCAGAGTGACTTCCCAAAGTCAACCAATTGCAGGTCTAGCAACCGTAACCTAGCAACGATAGTTTTAGCGTAGCCATAGTAACGTTAGCGTACGGAGAAATTTTAATTAGTCATTTCCGACAAATTCGAAAATAACGTCTCTGACATCGACATTTCAACTGTCACTGTCTTCGGATAGGTTTTCAGATTATCGAGTTATTGAGCTCTGATTCAAAGGAGGTCAGTATCAAATAGATTCGATAAACATTGTATTTATTTTTTATTGAGAACTTATTAGTCAACCTCTATGGATAAGACTATTTCCGATTACTAGTAATTTGTCATCTTGTTTACGAGCATGCGATTTGAGTTTTTTTTAAATCGTGTAATCTCGTGAATGTATGAAACTGCAAAATTGAAAAGTTTGAAAGTGGCTTATCAATTAAAGTCCGTGACTGTACCTAGGTAGTAGCGAAAGAGCCTAAAAGTAGTCCATTCCTCCCAATTTTATGTGTTCGGGTTGATGTTAAACAGACAAACTCTGTTTTTCTTTGTTCCTAAATCAACATGGAAAAATAGTCCAAAACGGTTGGCAATAAAGTACTTAGCGTCTTGGAATCCGAATATTATAAATGCGAAAGTGAGTTTATTTGTTACACTTTCACGCTAAAACGGCTAAACGGATTTGAATGAAATGACCTGGGTTAGGACATAGGTTACTTTTTGTCCTATGTCCTAACGATATTCTCACGGAATCGAGACTTAGGTACCTATACGGATGAAACTGCAGGGAAATGTTTCGGTAGGTACCTACCTACCGAAAAATTTCTCCGCGGTTTCATCAGAAGATTTTGACCGATAAGTATGTATGTATGTATGTTCATCTGTTCCCTCATATCTTCCAAACCACTCATCACAATTTGACAAGTGAGGTATCGTAGGAAGCGTCTTGATTGACCGTGGTTATAGGCTATGTGACGTCACATTAAATTAAAAATGGCGCCCTCTAGAGGACAATAAGTTTCATCAGGTACTAGGTATAGCTTATTTTAGCTAGAGTAGGTAGGTACTACTCTAGCTAAAATAAGCTATACCTAGTACCTACCGAAATATAGATTCTCCGTGAATAAGTTTTGCCTAAGTAGTTAGGTACCTAACTAACAGTTTTTCTTTTTCTTTAAGTAGAACCTTCAATTATCAGGGTTGACGATAGCAGCTGAATAAGAATAACCGAAGACGAAGTAGGTATAATGCCAAGCGATTGGAGGGGCTTAAAAAAGCGATCAATTGCAATTGTAGTGCAATTGAAGTGATTGAGAATATTTCAATCGTTTCAATTGCATTATGTTGACGATCAATCAAAGTGTAGATACCTATTAATCACGTAAATAAAAATAAATAATTAAAAAACACGACTGCCCTGCTAAAAAACGAACTATAAAGTAAAAAACAAGTTGATAAAATTGTCATTTCAGTCGGGGAACCGTTCTGTGGAACAGTTTTTAATCTAAGAGGTCCCCCGACTGAAATGACAATTTATTTTATCAACTTGTTTAAGTTTATTGTGTGATGAATTGATGATGAAAGAATTCTAATAATAACTCAATTATCTACTAAACCATTAATTCATTTAGACATTTGCAGTGTTACTAAAAGTCTGATTAAATCGTTTGTGGCCAAAAATGAAATGTTTTTTTTTACATGTACACCCTATGTAAAATGTATGCCAATAAATTATATAGTTTTGGAATGTGCTCATCAAGTCCTTCAATTGGATACCCATAATTATTGTAAATAATTGAATTTGTTTTTTATTTTTCATTTTTGAAAATGGAGCCATTGATTAAAAAAAAAAAAAAAAACATGGCCTATGTCACTCGGGATAATGTCCTTACACTATCCCGAGTGACATAGGCCATGTTTTTTTTTTCACACATACAAATCCGTTCAGGCATTTTAAAGTTATGGTGGAATAAAGAAACTCACATACATACATGAACCCTGAAAACATTACACTCCTTTTTGGGCAGTCGTGTCAAAATAAAAACCGGCCAAGTGCGAGTCGGACTCGCGCACGAAGGGTTGCGTACCATTATCTATAGAAACGGCAAAAAAATCACAAAATCAGTTTTTTAGTATTTGTTGTTATAGCGGCAACAGAAATACATCATCTGTGAAAATTTCAACTGTCTAACTATCACGGTTCATGAGATACAGCCTGGTGACAGACGGACAGACAGACAGACAGACAGCGGAGTCTTAGTAATAGGGTCCCGTTTTACCCTTTGGGTACCTACGGAACCCTAAAAATTGACAATTGCAATTGATCGTTTCGCGAACCCTCTATCGAGCAGTGTGCTTCCGTAAGCTGATAATGATGATGACCTGTGAGTGAATGCTACCTACCTACTGTCAGATTTTAACGTGCCCTAAATATTACACACTTCGTTGTGGTACTAAGTCATTTTATCTAAGTATAGTATTGAAAATACCTGAGGACCTAAGTTATTTTCAATATAGGTACCTAGGTAGGTATCTACCTATTCTTACCCAAGGCTTAGGAAAAATAGGTAGATACCTACCTACTAATAACCGACAACGGACTTCGAAATCAAGAATTCTAAATTCAAACTGCATTATGTTCATTAAAACGGAATCACACATGAAAATCAGTTAAACCCGTACCATTACTAACGCCGCGACAGAACTAAGCCAGTTCATTTCAGTCAGCCAGTAAAAGCCTACTTGCGGATTGTCCGGATAATTTATGTCTGCGGTGGCAGCTAGGCAAGTTCAATATACGCACTGGAATGGTCGTGTTGCGTAATACACATTCCTAATTACCACAACAAGCTGTACCTACCTGTCATCTGGTATAATTAGGTTCCTAGGTAGCTAGATGCTGCATGATTAGTACCGACGAGGTAGCGACGTCAAAATTAGGTACGTACCTAATAATATTATTAATACTAAGTAAGTACATAGATGTAGGCACCTATTGGGCAACATGTAGGTTGGCTAGTATCCAGAACCAGCAAACTTATCTAGAAAGGTACCTACCGCCTACGTGGGGCCAGAATGTAGTCGGGGTAGGTGAGGTTAAAAAAAAGTGCTTCCTTTGAAGGTCAAATCTAATATTTTTCACACATTTCTCAACAATACTTGCCGGTCGGGGCCCAAGGAACTTATACTCCCCTACGGCGAGTCGGGGCCTGCTGGCAAGCCCTTGTCATCACGACGTTAGTGCCAGTCCGCCACAGACCTCTGCCAGGACGGAGGAGTTCGTACACCGCCCGCTTTACACTCCCCGGTACCTATCTAGATCAGCCTATAATGTTCCCACTGCTGGAACACAGGCCTCCTCTCTTCGAGAAGCAGCGGGCTGTAGGTATAATCTACCACGCAGGCCCAGTGCGGGTTACGTTTGGCATCGTTCGGGAACGGAACCCTAAAAAGTAACATGAAATATCTATAAAATTATATGCTATTACAACGTGATGTATGCAAGTAGGTATAGGTACATATGTTTTGACGTGAGTTTGGAGGGTTGAGTTTGAAGGGGGATATTCAAAAGGAAAATGCAAATTAGACATTATCAGCAGGAACGCAAAGGAGTGAAAGTTATTTTTTGATCTCACCATGAGATTAACGCTCCTGTGCTCCTGATAGGATATCCTTACAAATTGTTGCTTTTGATCTTATTCCTATGATTACTTTATCTTCTCCGTTTTCAGAAAATAAGGACGCCAAGATATACCCTTTTTGACTGGAAGCTTATAAACTCAAGGTGTGGTCATATTATTTTGTAGTTGTGATACGAACTATCAACCAACCGTCATCAGTCAGCATCATTTCAGGTATTGAAGTATTGTATGGGAATGGGACAGTTGCTTTTTTCCTTTAATTCGGGCTTATAAAGTTACATATCTCTACCTAAGTCGTACTATTAGCGAAAGATACCCTTACCAACATTACTAAATAAAGAATGAATGATAATAAAGGATATCCAGCAGCGGGAATGCTGTCTAGAGTCAGAGATACCTAAGGTAGCCACACCTGTTATCTCTGAAAGTCATCATTATGTTCAAGAGATAGAGAGATAGATGAATTTTGCAATTGATTGATTTCAATTAGAATTAGTCCGAAGTCCGAACTAATGATAAATGTCCGCAAGTAATACAGAGTTGGAAAAGCCAGTAACTTCGGCCGAAGCAACGGATTCTTACAACACTTTACGTTGACAACTTTTTAAGTTGTAGACTACCCAGATTGTAATGACATGAAAATTTCCCTGTTTCTGTTTTCACCGACTTAAACAAATAAGGCACTTACCTATGTGCTTATCGTACAGCGCAGCTGCGTACCAGAACAGAAGTGGTACATAGTTTGAAACTAGTTTCAGAGCTTAATTATTATAATTGAAAGTATGGTGTCTGTATAATTATAAAAGCGAGCTCAACACTAAACTCGGGATAACAGACGGAGGACTAATATTCGTAATTGAGTTTGTTGTAGTAACATGTTGTACGCTGTTATAATTTGGATGTTCAGGGATCAACATCTCGAACAAGGTGAAGGAAAACCTTTCGTGAGGATAACAGAGGGCCAGCTCCCGTAAAAATCTCACTAGTTCCATGGAACTAATTGCTGGTGGAACTAGTGAGAATGATCCGTATTTTTAGGAACTATCGTATTCTTATCTTAGTGTCAATCTGTCAACATTAACTCTAATTTGTTTATCTATATTGTTGACAACTTTTTGGCATTGAGTGTCGTTGATTGATTGTGATTGCGACTAGATTTTGTCCTGCTTAGTTGCGTAACATACTTTCAATCACAATCCAAGGTATTGGAGGAAATTCCTAATTCATTCCTTTATAGGTTTGATAAATTCGTTTGCTCAACAACGTAATGAACGTGGTAGAATTGTCAAATGATAGGCATTGGAAATCGCGAAATTTTTGTTATGTACCCAATGATATTATTAGCTATTATATTAACAGATATGTTATACACTCACAAAACCACCGAAAAAAGTGTTCCGCGCAGCAGGGGCAGCACACATACCCACTTTTTATTCATTTTACATGTCACTACAAGTAATAAAACCGGCCAAGTGCATGTCGTACCATGCACAATTAAGGGTTCCGTAGTTGGGATGAATTTATAAAACAAACTTAACATTGTAGTTGAAAAACTTGTTCTCCGATACAGAATGTATGTTTTTACAACTGCAAATTTAAGTTGGTCGATTGTTACTCGGTAACTTTTAAAACCTACGTAGCGGTGATAGTAGTTTTCCTTTTAATTTCGTTATATATACTACTGCTGTGAATTTTTTCACATATCCAAACCCAACCATTTAGCTGGCAGGGGGGGGGGGACACACTTGGCTCTAACAAAATTTTGCACTTTAAAGCTTAATATTTCGCAAACCTTTCCGATCCGAACCGATCCTTGCATCCAAAAATGGTTGTAACAAACTCACATTATTTTTAAACGACTTTTCTAACGATACCCCACACTATGGGACTAACGAGAAAAAAAAAACCATCCCCATTTTACGTGTAGGGGAGGTACCCTAAAAAAAATATTTTTACGATATTTTTATTTTACCACTTTTTCTGCGTCGTTTATATGTATATCCATACCAAATTACAGCTTCCTAGTACCAACGGTCTCTGAGCTAAGCCGCGGACAGTCGGACAGACGGACAGACGGACATGGCGGAACTATAAGGTTTCCTTGTTGACTACGGAACCCTAAAAATGATAGAAAAGATATGGCTTGATAAAAACAACAAGAAAAAAGTGACAGCTAGTGTTGTCAATTCAACTAAGCGTATTAGGTACTCGTCGCAATGCGTGTCGCAGACTACAGTCAATACGTCCCAATTAGGATGTTTTCGAGTCTTCACGATTGCGCGCTCACAACATATCTGTTTAATTTAAATATCATTGTATGTACCTATGTGTTTGACGCAATTATAACCTCTCTGGTCAATCCAGGCTGAACTGAGCGCTGATTATTCGATGTTAGATAGTAAGTTCCAATTAATGAAAGAAATATTAAAACATCATTTTCACAGTCGTGAACTGCATCCAATTACAATTAAGTACTTACTTAATTTAATAATTTTATTTACGAATCTGGAACAGACAGTGGATTATTCATATTTCAGCGATTTAAATTGCACAGACTCTCGAAAACGTTAATTTTAAACAATTTTATAGTAACAGTTTCATTTTTTAAATAGGTATTGGATAAGTTTAATATACTTACAGGCTCCTCTATGAATATAGCTGTTTAATTGTATATTGTAAGTAATTTTATCTGATTAAAAAGGTATAAGAATACTTCAGGCCATTTCAATTCACACATTAATTTCCGATAAAAGATCGGAAAACTTTATACACAAGTATTTAATAATCAAATTAGTGATTTCGCCATTTACTTAGTGTTAGTTTGTTGTAATGTGGTTTTCTATTTTGTGTAAACTAATTGCGTCCTGTACCTATTGTCCATCGCGTAATGCCATAGCGGCCAAATAGATAATAAAACATTCAACCTTACACACTCAACCTATCGCAGTCCACTGCTTGACATAACATGGGCCCCTCCCAGGCTGGGCCACAACCCTGTCCTTTGCCTTCCAGTCTGTCTTAGCCACCTTCTTCTTCAGTCTTCTTCTTGGTCGGTCCATCTAGCTAGGGGCGTCCCACACTACGCTTCGATACGCGGTCTTCACCCCAGGACTCGCCTTCTCCACCGGCCATCGGTCCTTCGACAATCATGGCCAGCTCACTGCCACTTCACAGTTTGCTTACCTACTGTGCAAGATATGTCGGTTACTCCGGTTCTTTCCGGATAACATCGTTTCCAATTCTAACCATCAAAGAAACTCCGAGCATAGCCCGCTCCATAGCACACACTCTCAACCGATGATATGGTAGTGCGTCGAGCGTACTGTAAGTTAGCGAAGTTACCTACGCCTCGACGCATCTTCCGTTAAATGTGCGACCACCCTATTTATTGATTGTCGATTTGTGGTGGCCCAGTGGTAACAGCCCCGACTTACGTACATGTCTTAGGTTGTGGGTTCGAACCCAGGCAGGCACTTTACTTTGTATACTTTATTTAATTACTACACTGCTCTTAAAACTGGTAAAGGAAAACACGGTGAAGAAACCGGCATGCCCTAAACTACGCGAACCCAGTGCTGGTCTTATACTCTCTCTCTCACAGAGAGGAGGCGTCCCAGCAGTGGGAATGTTATAGGCTGATTATGCTTATGCTATAATTGTTATTTCTCTGGCAAAGTTGATCAGTTCGACGGAGCTGAAGGAAAAGTCTTAGCGCATTTTGTTTTGATTTCTCCAGGTCCATAAAAAAATTGTTCACAGTGGAATTCTGATAGAATTCCCGCTTTAGCGCAACACTTATCAAACGGCTCGCACTTGATCGGATTTTTATGTACCCAATGCGACTCGTTCTCTTTAACAACCTCATACTTTATCTAAACGATCTAGCATAGTACCTATCTATTAGGTCTTACTTTAATAATGTCGAGAACTTTAAGAAGCTGTCTTTGTAGTGTAATACCTACCAAAGCTTTTTGGATAGTAGCAGTATTTTAATTAGTGTCATGCTTTAGTTTCATGTAAAAAATGTTTTGTCTTGTCTTGAATGTAATGATCAAATTGGTCATGTAAGTAGTGTGGATCCACAAACGATGGTGTATCATCCATCATAATTATCATGTTTTGCGTGAATATTACTGACAATGCAATACTCGTACTTAGCTCTAAAACTACATATTTAGATTGCCCTATACCTACATAATATTCTTTTATAATAAGATATTTATAAAGGACCACGGGCACGGATATATGGAGTCTGGATCAAATACCCAACAGTGATGTAACATATGCCATGTGAAAGCTTTTGGGGTATTATTTAATTCATACTATGGCAGCTAAGTCGAAAACGGGCGTGAACATGGTGTTTTTGAACATTCAAAAATTAGGTTTGGATAAGTTCAACAGTGGTGTAACTTATGCCATGTTAAAGCTTTTGGGGTATTATTTAATTCATACTATGGCCGCTAAGTCGAAACCAGCGCGAACATGGTGTTTTTGAACATTCAAAAATATATTGCCATTAGGTTAGGTTAGTTTCACCAGTGATGAAACATGCCATATGGAAGCTTTTGGCTTATGTGAAAATGTCGAAATGGAGCGCGAAAGGACAAATAAAACATATTTTGCTAACTCAAAATCAATTTTTCTAAAAATTACAGAATTTAATTCAGCTTTATTTAATGATGATAATATGAATAAAATAATACCCCAAAGCTTTATTTCACATGACATAAGTTTCATCACTGTGTTTAGCTCAAAATAAGTAGTAGCTCAGTAGCAGCCAGGAGTCTACATTACATGGGACTTAAACAAAACTAGCAAAATGTGGGTGTACTGGTACATCTCTGCCTAACCTTTTAGGGATTACAAGCGTGATGTTATGTTAACATTAAATATTACGTGACCAGTTATAGTAATGATCATGATTTTAATTTTAATTACAATTCATAAATAAATAAAAAAAACACACTTGAAGCAGCGGCGGATCGCTACAATAAACGAACATAACGTGCCTTTATTTTTTTTTATTTTTTTCCGGGTTGGAAAATCCTCATGGATGTCCTCTGGGGTCTGTCAGACTCTTACTGATTAAAAACCACCCCGGTGTTCCGACTCACACCTACGCCGGGGGTCGCGGGAACGTAAAAATCTTCCGCAACCCCCGACTGGTGCCGGCCCGCAACTGCGGGCCTCCTCGGGTCGGGGGGGAGTGAGGTGTTTGACTCCCCCCGTGACATCTAAGAGGGGCGCGCGTGGAACACTACGCGCCGCCACCTCGGGTCCTGATGTGTGGGGGGCGACGGACGTCCCCGAGTCCGTCACCCCTGGACCCATTTAGGGGGGCTGGAAGAGGGCGTTATCCGCCCTCCGCCGACGCCCGGTGCACCTGCTGCGGGCCGGGTGAGTGGATGAGATTTCCCTCTCCCTTTCCGCAGCCTCCTTCTGCGAGACGACTGTCTCGCAGTATCCTGACCTAACCTAACCTAACCTACCTTTTACATTTTTGAATGGTTAAAAACACCATGTTCACCTTCGATTTCGACTTAGCTGTCATAGGATGAATTAAATAATATCCCAAAAGCTTTCATATGGCATATGTTACATCACTGTTGAGCATTTGGTCCAAAATGTCGCATGGTCCTTTATTATATATTTTGATATACTTTTTTTTCCTACACTATTATTCACTTTAAACTACCCACTGACACACTAAAGTATTATTTTTTTCATATTATTTATTTGGGTATTATTTTATTCATATTATCATCATAAAATAAAGCTGAATTAAATTCTGTAATTTTTAGTAAAATTAATTTTGAGTTAACAAAAGATGTTTTATTTGTCCTTTCGCGCTCCATTTCGACATTTTCACTTAAGCCAAAAGCTTCCACATGTTTCATCACTGGTGAAACTAACCTAACCTAATGGCAATATATTTTTGAATGTTCAAAAACACCATGTTCGCGCTGGTTTCGACTTAGCGGCCATAGTATGAATTAAATAATACCCCAAAAGCTCTCACAAGGCATAAGTTACATCACTGTTGAACCTATGTAATCTAAGCTACGGCCAATATATTTTTGAATGTCAAAAACACCATGTTCGCGCTCGTTTTCGACTTAGCTGTCATAGGATGAATGAAATAATATCCCAAAAGCTTTCATATGGCATATGTTACATCACTGTTGAGCATTTGGTCCAAAATGTCGCATGGTCCTTTATTATATATTTTGATATACTTTTTTTTCCTACACTATTATTCACTTTAAACTACCCACTGACACACTAAAGTCGCCGTATATGCAATAAACAGTAAAATGACAGCAATTTTGTGCAATATCTTGCTTATATTAAAGTAATAACTTATAAAAATGTATCGCTAACATTTTGTAGGAATAGAAAAAGTAGGTAAGTAATTTAATATCGTATGGCGACGGCATTTACAATGTCTCTATCGTTTTTTAAATCTAAATTTAATTAAGTTGTACAAATATTTTAGCCTTGATCTTTTTGTCTAGAAACGTTTTTAGTTTTTATCCTAAGTATTATAATATACTAATTTTTATTATAAATGCGAAAGTGAGTTTGTTTGTTTCGCTTTCACGCTAAAACGGCTGAAAGGATTTGGATTAAATTTGGCATATGGGTAGACCACCATATGGGTGGTCCACCTGGAGATGGACATAGGACACCTTTTATTTGAAGGGCATAGGACACCTTATATTTATCCCGATATTCCCACCAAAAACCGCGGGGCGAAGCTAATAATTTCATTCTACACCCATGGGCATCTTATGGATTCTCGCATTCTATTTTATCACACATTTTGTAGTTTGTTCTTGGGTCTAAACTTTACATATCATCAAATCGAATCGAATCAGCAATGTGCATTGAATGAAAATTCCATAAAATCGTCATTCAATGCACTTACATGAACTTAAGGAGTTGTACTGCTGATTCTAATGATTATAATTCTGTAAATCCATATTTGTTAAGGCCACAAATAATATTTAGATCAATATACAATCTGATACTGACCTGCAAATTGCAAAAAACGTAAGAAAACTCTATTTCATGGGCTACCCTAGCCCATCCACCTTAACGCAAAGTCATTATTAAATTGTTAAAGAGTCGGTCATTTTAAAACAAATAATGTCTGTCTATACCTACATAGTCTAACTAAACTGATACTCATTGACACTAAACTGATTCTGATACAGATGAAGATACAGCGAGAATTCAAAAAAATTTACATCAGTCCAAAAAAATAACTACTAGGTACTTACCATGACTAAACACTATCTTCTCCAAAACAACTAATCGATTACGCGATCCTTATGCCTATGTATACTTGCATATCGATATTAAGTTGGTAGGGTCAGCTCGTAAGCCGAACCAACTAATTTCACTAATCGGATTACAACTATTAGTAGTGGGCATATCCGCGAAATTGTTTCCGATTCGCTCGGATGAGCCGTTTAATTGATGTAAGGCAAGCTTGCGATTCTCCAAGTATTGTTCCGAGTCCTCGAATCCTGGCGATAGTTTATGTTGTTCCACTTGTTCTAGCAATTTGCTTGGAAGTTGTTTAAGCTGCAGTTTGATGGAAACAAGGGGGCTGTTGACCTGGGGGCCTACCACCCCTGCTTACAGCAGTATTATTTTAATATCACTTCAGTGTAGGAAAGAGATGGAGAACTATAAGACGTATAGCGCCAACTCTTTCCGCTACTGAAGTACGATTAAAATAATACTGCTGTAAGTGGTGGTGGTAGGCCCCCTTATTTATTTTTATTTTTTTTTGTGTGGGAAATCCTCAGATGACTTCTCCCACTCTGGGCGGAGCGGAAGGGCGTGTCAGACTCTTACTGATTAAAACCCACCCGTGTTCCTTCAGTTGCCTGTTGCCAGGGTCCCGGTATCCCTTTCGGACTATTCCGCAATCCTGGCAGGCGTGGTAGGCCCCCTGAGTTTAGGTTTTACCAGACTCTGTTAATTTGTAAATTGTTGCCTCAGAGTAGACATTTAGCCATAATATTATTATGATTTTTTTACAATCATATGAATGTTAGATATTAAACGTAAAGGCCATAGGATACTTAGGTTAATATATGTAGAAACTGGGTATTAAAAAACAACCTAACTTTGCAAATCTATTTAATCGTTCGAAATACATAAGTAAGTAAGAGCATTGTTACCAACCAAATCTCAAAAATATTAATGTATTTAATCCATACTTAGATCACACTCCTTATTACCATACAGAAAAAGCATCAGTAGCATTCGCATTATCTTTATGAATCCTCCATTGTATAAATTGTAAAGAAAACCAGATGAAAATTTTGTATACGCCTTTATATTCTGAGAAAAGGATCGTTGTCGCTACATTTGAAGTGAGCATTTTAGAATAGCTTTGATAATACTGCGACAGTGCGAATACCTACAATGTTAGATAACTTTCTAACTGTTACTCTACTTTTCCATTACGTTCTTGTGTACCTTGGCTTGGTGCGTTGGTGTGTAGTACTCTAATGCTCGTATTGAGCTAATATAAAAGCAATGTTTTATTACTATTACACACTAGCTGCGCCCCGCGGTTTCACCCGCGTAAGTCTCGATCTCGATCCCGTGGGAATATCGGGATAAAAAGTATGTTAATTCAGGTTATAAACTATCTGTTTGCCAAATTTCATCCAAATCCATTCAGCCGTTTTTGCGTGAAAGAGTAACAGACATCCATCTGTACTTACAAACTTTCGCGTTTATAATATTAGTTAGATTACATAAAATAAATGTAACCATATATAAAATACTACCTAGTGATCGCAAGCGCTACTGCTGAGCATGAGGTCCTGTTCGATTCCCGGGTCGGGCAAAGCGTTATTTGTGTAGGTATTTCTAACCGCAAATTGTTTGCGTTTTTAGGGTTCCGTAGTCAACAAGGAACCCTAATAGTTTCGCCATGTCCGTCTGTCTGTCTGTCCGCGGCTTAGCTCAGAGACTCTTAGTGCTAGAAAGCTGTAATTTGGCATAGGTGTACATACTAGTCACGCCGACAAAGTGGTAAAATAAAATCATGAAAAAACATCTGCTGTTCCCTGCATTTATGTTCGCATCCAATATCAGCCTATAATGTTCCCACTGCTGGGACACAGGTCTCCTCTCTGTGAGAGGGAGCGGGCCGTAATCCACCACGCGGGCCCAGTGCGGGTTGGTAGATGTCACATGACTTTGAATTTTTGATTCTAGGACATGCCGGTTTCCTCACGATGTTTTCCTTCACCGTTTTGAGAGCAGGGGCGATGAAATAATTTACACAAAGTAAAGCGCCTGTCGGGGTTCGAACCTACGACCTACAACTCGTAAGTCGTGGCCGTTACCACTGGGCCACAACTGCTCACTGGGCCACCACTGCTCACTGGGCCACCACTGCTTACTGGGCCACCACTGCTCACTGGGCCACCACTGCTCACTGGGCCACCACTGCTCTGTTATGTTCGCATAGCTCGTCAAAATGTAGGCAAAAGCGAATTTTATAAACCCGATTTCAGGTTTGGGCCCATTGTGAAAGTTGTTCATAATGATGAGTACAAAAACTTCCAACTGTCTCTAACGAGACACAATATTTATATTGTTACGAACATAGTGTTATCGAAACTATAACATTATGAAATAGGTGTTTTCTCAACGTTGCAATAAATTTGATATAGGTATTATATATCTAATAGATTTATGGGCATAAATCAAACAGACACGTGTGACTCGTATTTTTTTTTTTTTTTTTGGGTGGGATGTCATCATATGACTTCTCCCGCCCGCTCTGGGCGGAGCGGAAGGGCGTGTCAGACTCTTACTGACTAAAACCCACCCGTGTTCCTTCAGTTGCCTGTTGCCAGGGTCCCGGTATCCCTTTCGGACTATTCCGCAACCCTGGCAGACGCGTGTGACTCCTGATTTTTTATTTGTCTGTATGTGATGTTTTGTTTATACCTTTTTAGTTGCCTTTTTGTCGTAGTTGTGATTTAGCTTAGAACTTTTTACAAAATATATTTTAGATTCAAATCTTGCGTAAGTTGTGCTGCTCGTGATTGTACCTATTATTCAAAGTCTTATAGCACAAACTTCTGCACAAGTTACACCATCAAACCAGGAAGCACTACTTACCAGCAACAACGTAGTATGTTGTTCTACATTATACAACGCGTTTCTTTTGATATCCCATAACTCTAGGGTACTAAATGAGACCATGTCAAAGACTCAACTGGCATAAGAATTATTTTCGTTTTCTTTTTTCATAGATAATAATTCGACAGAGACACGATTATTAAAAAAAAATACTCTTACGTGAAATATAAAAAAACAGTCTATTTTTGTAAATAAAAAAAAATGACAACCTCGCATTTTCTAAGCTTTAAATAATTTAAATGATTGGTTTGAATAAAAATGATTTAAGGCTCTTACATACTGGCGCGACTTGTCGCGCGACGCGACTTTTAACAAAACAATTCCTGAGAAAACTTCACGGCAACCAATGCAGCGGCGTCGCGTCGCGCGACAAGTCGCACCTGTATGTAAGAGCCTTTACTCGTACTTATCAATGAAGTTTAGATACACACATCGAGAGTCTAGCGTTACGTTATCTTTGAAACTATGTATTTTTGAAACAGTTGTTCTAGGATTTTTCGTATTACTTTTACTTATAGAATATCACCTTGGAGTTATGGGACAAAAACAGTAACAAATACCTACATAAATAATTCAAATCCGCTTCAATTAACAGCGTAGTAGTGTAGCGATAACATATGCTCATTAAAGAGTCACAGCTTAATAATCCAAGACGTTAAAAGCCGGTAGTATAGCGTTTGTAATTAACCTCTTGTAAATTAGGCACCTAATCACGTTAGAGCAAAGTAAATACTGCATAGATTAACGTTATATAGCAGATAGGTCGGTAGACGACGCCATTAAATATAAGTGGCTGTTTCTTAAGCGAGTTTTTGTAAGCAAGATTTTGAGGCGCTTCCGTACATATTATAAATTAAACTCGATTTTCATGTTTGTCTTTTTTGACAGATTTTGTTGACACCATCGTTTAGAGAATGTATTCCGGAAGGTTTATGTGTATAATACGTTATTATTAAAGTAACATATAACTAAGAAATCTCGATGTTTTGTCAAGTCGTCAAAACCGTGCGAAGCAGGAGCGGGTCGCTAGTTTCCTAAAAAAGTATAATGCACGAGTAGGTTAGAGGAAAATCGGAAATCTTAATAAGTATGAAACTAAACGTCATTATGAAATTAGTCCCCTTTAATGATATTCCTGTGACGTTATTGAGCATACTTTGGATAAAAAGGAAATCCAACGACAACTAATTTTTAGAGGACATGCATATTTTATCTCTGTATTATGCTCGTGATAAACAATACGTACTTTATCTTTTGAATCTGCCGTAGTCGATTAAAAAAACTGAGTAGGTATATATTGTTATTGTTGCTGCATACTACTTGAAATACGAACCTACCTAACTGAAAAAGGCCTTATCTTAAGGCCACATTGTCGACATACAGGGTGTAAAAAGACCCGTCACATAGCCGTCAACTACGCATTCTGGGAAACGACTTTTATTTTTGGCTTCGGACTTCGACTTTCACTTTTTACGGTAGTGCGCAACGTAAGACACGCATCACATTGTGTTTATGCGTGCATGCAACAGTTCAGGGTCCGTGGGGGTATTTAAAATTAAGTTATAATATTTTTTTTAAAAAAACGTCTGAAGAAGTTGGAACTTTGTCCTTCAATATCTCCGTAACCAGAAGGTTCCCAGATATGGTCCAGAACAAAAAAAATATCACAATTTCGGGAATTACAAGTGGCTTTCGGCTTCGTTAAGTGTCTTTTTACACCCGTTATTTTACGATGTGCATTTCGAGTTACTTTCACGTAAATTGTAGTAAAACATTTCGTGTTGGTGCCGTCCGAGTGGCTTTTAACATTACCATGCATAGACTTTAAAATTGAGTGCATTTGAGCAAGCAACCTCATTATCAGTCAATCAGCAGGCCACTAACCGAAAAACCTAATTTACCACCACCTACGAAGCGATTAATTAAAACAATAGAACTTTTGCACGATATCTAAAAAAACACTTGTAATGTAAAAGAAAAAATACTCAACAAATTCCCGAATAAA
This sequence comes from Lithophane ornitopus, assembly GCA_948473465.1. Classification (NCBI taxonomy): domain Eukaryota; kingdom Metazoa; phylum Arthropoda; class Insecta; order Lepidoptera; family Noctuidae; genus Lithophane; species Lithophane ornitopus. The sequence continues at coordinate 8,246,909 of OX419622.1, read as the reverse complement.
TTAATAACATTCTAAAACGGTACTCAAAAGCTCTACTAAGATTTCTCAAAGAGTAAACACTTAACAGGCTTTAGGCGTTTTAAAGGATCTCTTATGTCCAAGATTATTTACAATATTCTTTGGCGTAACTAAATACCGTGATGTTTGCAGTATCTAACGAGGTCCCTACAATGATTTGATAAAAAATCCGCTTGAGCGCTATAAAAGCCTAATAGGATTATTTGCGAAGCTTCTAAAGCAACAGGAATAGGGAATGTTGTTATATCAAATTAGCGTTGCCTGGCGGCTTCGAACATCCATCGAGATTAAGCAATGTATTTATTACAGGGTCCCCTTAAAACAGTCATGGTTTCAGCAATAAACCCTTCTTGGTTTACGGAGCCTTATGGGCTTATAAATCTTGTCCCCTGGCCAGCAAGTAAAGAAAACTAAGAGGTGAATCTAAAAACATTTTAGTATTTATTAAAAACTTCGTTTTTCCATGACAATAGGTCTAAATTGTCAACGTAATCTTCAAAGGCTGGATAAAAATTGAGTCCAAAGTTCCTGAAGGTTAAGAAAACATTCGTAGATACATCTACCTAGGGACACACTTTCTTTTATTCGTCGTAGTGTTATAAGTAAGTTCGCCTAATGGTCTGCCAGCTTTCTCCGTATAAGTAGGTAGTGCCTTAGAATATTACCCTTTGTTGTAATGTTAGTTGTAGGTACATCCGTGCACGTCTAACGGTCATAATCTCTAAGGAGGCCCAAAGGCATTATTAAGCAGCCTAAGTTCTTGAACCCTCGATAATAGCATTGCAAGAAACTTCCACAATTTACCTATGAATGAGAAATAATTTTGAGTTCATAGTTTGCCTTGCCATTGTTTGCTTTAAAAGCCTAATTTTTTTTATGTAATTGAAAGATGACTATTAAATTCTGTATATTCCCCTGATATTAATTCAAAGCTGGGTTTTATTAGCCTATTAATTCAACAACTAAGTTGAGCCGAAATTTCAATCTCGGGGCCCTAATATTCTTTGATGTAGTAGTTTAATAGGTAATCGTATACCTCACTGAATTAATACAGCCATTTCATGGTTAATTAAGAGCCGTCAGTGCACTATATTTGACTAAATTTCGGTGTATGAATTCTCTAAGGGACGAATTTGTAGGCATTGTCAGGTGTTTTGTAAAAGGGCTAAAAGTGACGCGCTCGCCCTTTAAAAACTTTTCGCAACTTTGGGGTTATTTTGCGAAGGGTGGAAAGTGAATTTTCATACTTCAGGAAATAAGCTACTGGGACATGGGGTTGACAAAAGCATTCGATCCCGGAGGAGAGCCGTCACTCAATCTTGGGAAATTATGTGTATTTTTTTATATTTTCATATGAAACAACAACCTTCTAGTCATTGCCGAAAAATGCTTTACGGAACTAGAAATGGCTTTTAATCCAGTACTAAGCTAAAGTAAAAAAAATTAAACTTACACACAGTAACACAAAAAGCAATAACATTTTAATCAAAACTCGCAGTCATAAGTTTATGTTGAAATATTTTCGTCGAAATTAGTGGAACAGCAAATCATGTGCAGAATTTTGAAAGCCATGAATGAATGAATAACTGAATGTATGAATATTTATTTGCTAACACACGTACATATAGACTTCAGTAACAATTCAGTTGACTCTTTTTTTATGAATTAGGTAACTACAATAATTATTAAAATTAATTTAAAAAACTAGCCGTAGACTAGTACCTAGTCTCTGAAACTCTATAATGTAGCTAAATTTTCTCAATTGCTTGAGATTCAGTAACCTGACTTGCCTGAAACCGATGGTAGATACCTATCAATGTATCAACTGAATTGTCGATTTAGTAATAACATAACATCACGCCTTGATTCCCTGAAGGGTTGGGCAGAGGTGTACCTATAGTACACCCACAAGTAAAGTTATGTTTAAGTCCCATGTAATAGGGGGCGAGCTTATTACCATCAACCCTACAAGGAAATCACGTCGATTTAGTATGCACCTACATACTCTGCTAGTGTGTTAAATAGCGTACTTACAAAAAAATACGTGGTAAAGTATTTATACTTCAGTAGCGTAGGCACTACAATATACATTAATCTTTATAAATGTAGGTAAGTTACATTAAAAAAAAGTTACCTTAAAAGTATAAGTACTAAGGTGCATATAGGTACGATTAAAAAGAATTTCTATACAGAAGTAAGTAGGAATGGGAAAATACAGTATTTTATACCTATTCTTAAAGATTTCCTTATCTACCTACGTAGGACCGCTGTCCCACGGGCACCGTAAATGGTTGCTAGTCCTAAGTGATTATGCCGGGTCAATGGGTAGCAGGAGCATAGTTACTAGGGGTTTGATACGCAGGATTGGACCGCACCCTAGAGCAGTGGTGGCCTAGTGGTAACGGCCACGACTTACGAGTTGTAGGTCGTAGGTTCGAACCCTGATAGGCGCTTTACTTTGTGTAAATTATTTCATCGCCACTGCTCTCAAAACAGTGAAGGAAAACATCGTGAGGAAACCGGCATGTCCTAGAACCAAAAATTTGAAGACATGTGATATCTACCAACCCGCACTGGGGCCGCGTGGTAGATTACGGCCCGCTCCCTCTCACAGAGAGGAGGCCTGAGTCCCAGCAGTGGTAAAATTATAGGCTGATTATGCTTATGCTAATGGGTAGCAGGAGCATAGTTACTAGGGGTCTGATACGAAGGATTGGGACCGTGGCGCTCAAAGGCGCTAGTAGAAAATCAGGTTCTTTAATAAATTATCTATAATCTAGTTATAAATATTATAAAACCCATCTACGACAAAAAAGTCAAATAAAACAAGACGTTACAGACAGACAAATTCAAAATCCTGAGTCACACGTGCTAGGGCATAAATCAAATAGATTACGTGTCACTTAACCTTTAACTAGCGGACGATCAAGACGCTTCCAACCTGATTTGTCAAATTATGATAAGTAGTTTAGAAGTTATGAGGGAACAGATGTACATACATACCGGTCACAATATAACCCTCCTTTTTGCTTCGCCGTAGTCGGGTAAAAATAAAGTCGCTTTTCATGCCTTTCTGTGTAGCATCTGTATTGAGGTACAGATCAGGTACTCCTATGGGGTAACTCGTCACATATTGAAAAAGCTTTCATAGCGCAAAAATAATACTTGAGAACAATAACTGGAGCGCCTGCATATGAGAGGTGTCCAATTTTTTAAAGTTAAAGTTTTTAACGCTTGCTTCTATTTGTATTTTAGAAATAGCCATATTTGTTTGGAAAAATTCACACTTTTTCTCCACAGAAGCCGAATACAATAGATTTACATAAAGGGACCCCACAGAATTACAAAACCAATTTTGTAACAGCACTCTTCACTACAGAAATAGCTACCGCTACGATAGTTATGTGCGTAAAAATTTACAACCCATATTCCAAAACTATTATGAGAACTACAATTTCATTTCTAAAAAATATCTATAAATAGCTTCTCCAAAATCATTTATAAACAGTAAAACAATTTTATCTACTCTCATATTGTCAAATTCGAATTATAAACTTCAAATGAGTTTATAAAAACAATACCGTAAAAATAAAATCCTATTATACCACTTTTTCTCAAAATAATGCTATGGTAGTTTATGAAACTGTTGCATAATGAAGGGTATTAAAACACGAGAATGTGTTTAAAAACCGAGCCGTAGCGAGCAGGTCGCGATAAACAAGTTTATACTGTGATTCATATTTGTATTCTTCGGTTTTAACCGTTGATGAATAATCATAATTTGCCTTGAATTTTTATTAATTACCTATACTTATTGTGAAAAAGGTTCCATAATTCCCCACTGTAGGTATAAAAAAGAAAATAAGCAAAACATGACTTGCACAACGAAAACGTAATTTGGGAAACGAGTCTTGACTTTGAGTAGTAAATAGTACTTGGAAACACTGTATCTACCTAAGAAAAAAAATACAGAATATCTTGCAATAACAAGTACCTATATCTTGTACTGTCACTTGACAACACAAATAAAATGTTGCCAAAGTTTTATATGGAAGCGCAAAATTTCATGTTGTTTTTAGGACCGAAGTGTTCAAGTTTTTTGTTTGTTTATGACATTACCGAAGAAGGAATTTCCGTCAGTTTAGGCACACAAGCTTAAACTTGTATTTCGTTAGTGAAAAGTTGGCATACGAGGCTGGCTTCCAACTTTGTTGCCGACTATATTAGATGCATTATTCATAAATGTATATTGGCATAGAGGTTGCACACTCGATTAAGAAGCGTGAAGTCTTTTGAAGTTCTGAAAAATATTTTGTTGTTTTTCTTTATAAATATAAAATAAGCAGCGTAATTTTGCCTGGGTTCTTCTGTATAAGTATAATATATAATAAGTAGTGTAATTTATTTAATACTGTTCTACCGTATCATAATACCTACCTACACCTCTACCAAACCCACTGAATTTAACCACCACCACTATCCGCACGATAATTATATGCAATGCGGCTATTTAACGGATTACTGGTTGTTTATCGGGTACAAACATCATAGAGAAACACTTCTCTCAATAGGGATTTTTTCCGTCTGATAGATTATTATAAAGTATTGGAAATGTATTTTTTCCTCTTTTACGTAATCAAAAAATTAGGTACGGCAATACATTCAGTTAAAATGTGACATGACGTCACTAGCCGGTAGATTTTATACTGACTTGTGACGTAGGGAGCCCCCACCAATTTTGATGCGTTTTATCTAAATATTTTTTTATTCATATTATGATAAAGCAAAAAATACGTCTAATGTCGTCGTGTACGTCGTAAAGTCTAATATTTTTTTATTATCTAACTGACGGACTAAATAGTTTTTGTTTTTACCCAGTCTATTACGAGCGTTTATTTTGAAAGTGGGCAACGTCGCAAATAGATGTCAAATATTTTGCTGTTTTGATTAATTTGGCAATATTACTGTATGGAAATATGAAATATCACTAATTAACTGACTAGAATATAAATAATGAATTGCAGTAAATAATATCGTAACACCGAATATTTAGTTTTATTTGTAAAAAAAGGATTTGGAAACTTTCCTAATGCCTTTTTTTACACCTAAAACCGGTTACAATTTAAATTCAGTGTTATAATTGCAATTCATTATTAATATTCTAGTATTTAAGGGTATGAGGAACAGAGTGTAAAGTTCACTCATACTCCATAGAAAAGGGAGGATCCTCCAACCAGACGGGTGTCGTGTCTGGCGGGCAACTGCCCAACGATTGATGTTGGGTTTTTTGTATATATGTCCACTGCACGGTAAACTTTAATTGCGCGATGCAGGATTTATGTGACGTCTGTCTGACGTCAGGTCTTTGATGCGTAGTTCGCATGTGGCGATGTAGATACCGCCACAAGTAAGTTAATTAGCGATATTTCATAGTTCACTATAGTAATATTGCCAAAATAATCAAAACAGGTAAATATTCGTCAGTTATGTATTTGCGACGCTGCCAACTTTCAGAATAAACGCTCTTAAAAGCTGCCTAAATCTAGACAAACAAAAAAAGGAAAAAATCAAATATATAATGAACAATTCCCAAATACTAAGTTAATTAAGAATATAATTTATTACTGCCTCGTTGGTCTAGTGGTTGCAAGCGCTACTGCTGAGCATCCTGCCATGAGTTCAATCCCCGTGTCGGGCAAAGTGTTACTGGGTTTTCCGTCTAAAATTTCTCAGTATTGTGCCCGGTTGATGGCAATGTCTCGCCCCCCTGTTACATGGGACTTAAACATAGCTCGCGAATTGTGGGTGAACTATAGGTACACCTCTGCTCTGTTTTAATAACCCGATGCAAAATCTACTCAATGTTCAATGTTCAATGCGCTACGCTACCGATCTCTGAAACGACAACAAATCGGTGTCGACTTCATAATACAAATTGTTTCAGGATCGAACGTACGTGTGAATAGCACTCTTGCGTCACCTATAGGTATAAAAATCCTAGACGGAGGTGATTGAATCGAACGTCACTGAAGCTGTTCTTCTGCCTTTTTTGACCAGCCTTCCAGTTGGCTTCCAGTCACCTAAAGAATAGTACAAATATAGTAATATAAAGTAAGATTACCAAGTATAGTTCAAATTACAAACATCTTATGTATACATAACAGTAATATCTCGCCTGTTTTCTAGGCGTACCTCATATACAGGGTGTAAGGGTGAACACCGTTGTCACTCAAATCATAGGTAGTTGACTTAAATATAAAAATAAATGACCGAGTAACAAACAGACCCCCACCCGTGTTGAGTCGCAAGTTCATTGCCCTAGCGCATAGATGAAAAGGTGAAACACACGAGTGGTAAAATGTAATTTAAAAAAAAAAAACGTAATTTTCCATTGATTTTACGTTCTATAAATGACAACAAAACACTGGTTTCAAGGATAACGGTGTTTACCGTAACACCCTGTATACACAATTTATACTTAATATTATTAAAGCAAAAGTAACTCTGTCTGTCTGCTACTTACCTTTTCACGCCTAACAGCTTAATGGATTACGATGTTTCGGCTAAAGGATTTTTTGTCCCGGTATGGTAGTACGTTCCCGTGAGTGGATTTCCGACGCGGGCGAATCCGCGGGCAAAAGCTGGTATATAGAATAGAATACTCTTTATTATGTTGGTACACCATTTGACTTACAGATATAAAATTGAAGACTATGTAATTCCTCATTGCATATGCTTTAAAGAAAGTAATGAAATTGTAACTAACAAGATTATTAATACCATTTTAGTAGCACGAAACATTAAAAAAATTCTATAAAGATAATAAAAAAAATTAAAGATTTGGGTGCGGACTCGGGGTCACACCAGGTTGTAACACCAGTGTGACTAACAGGAATAGTTTTCCTGGTGGTCTTCCTGATAGTCACACTGCTAATATTTCTACACCATGTACCGCTGAATTAATAGTGCGGTGAAAAAATATCAATATAAAAATGCTTTTTTATATCGATATTTTTATGTTTTGTATTCACAAAGTGTAATTACTTACATCTACTATCATTAGGGTGTTTCGTCATGCCTTGCATTCGAATACACGCTGCATAGGTGCACACGGTTAAATAATAATAACCCCACCGCCGTATTTCTACGTTGACGTCGTGGTGGGGCTTGCGCGCTCCGAACTCTGAGTCTGAGCCGGCAGAGTTTATTTTGCCGGAACGGTTCTAGAGTGAGGAGCCAGACCAAGAGACCGGAGAGAGATCAGGCGCAGGACCAACGGCTTGACGTGCTTTCCGAGGCACGGGGGTATCACACCGCCAACTTCCATACTCCGGGCTGTTACTACGATTTTTTTTAAATTGAAAAACCCAATTACACTTTGCCCGACCCGGGAATCGAACCCAGGACCCCACTTAGCAGTCGCGCTTGCGACCACGAGACCAACGGAGCAGTTACACGGTTAAATACAATATCATTGAAGCTTGTCGTACCTAAATACAATACAATACACATGCAATACAGTATGTACCATTAATCGCGTGTCGAACGTTCATTAATACAGTGGTCTGTGCTTGCCACAGTTCTCGGCACAATCTTCTTACTGTACCAGTAATTAGGGTCTGTTCGTGTTGCACCGGTTGGGTTTTAGTTAAAAAAAATAGTAATAAACTATTTGAAAGACTAAGTTACTTACAGGAAGTGTTTCTTATTTATGTAACATTGGAAGTATTCAGGAAAGGGTTATTTTGAACTTGCTCTGTTGACGGGGGCCCAAAATGACCCGGAGTTTGGTTGTTATAAAAAAAGGAAAGAAAAAAAATTTAGGATTATTTTTCAACACGAAACACGTGCATACAAAAAGATAATTAACTCGAGTAATCAGAAACAAAATATATCTCACGTAGATCTTGCGCACAAAACAGAAATAGTCGGCAGCAGCACTTATTAAAGATTAGTATAACAAAAAGTTGGTGCTGGATCTTGAATGATGTAAATGTATGAAGTTCGACGTCATATTAGAAACAAGTAAATACCAGCAGCCCGAGAAAATCAAACGCAGGTTAAAAACGCTTAGCTGGTTTTTTATCAAGCTGCCCTAGTTATCCCTGTGTGTTCAAACACTCATCCTGTATAAATCTGATCTCCCCTCCTAAACTACGCATTGCGGGTACTGTTTTTTTGCGAAACACGCAGTTTCAAACATAGCATATAACATTAATTACGCCTTATTTCCCGAAGGGATTGGGCAGAGGTGTACATATAGTACACTCGCATTTCGCCAGCTATGTTCAAGTCCTATATATCTAACAGGGAGCGAGCCTATTGTCACCAACCTGGCAAATAACCAGACGCCGGGCCTGAGAAATTCCAGATAGAAAAACCCAAAAACTCTTTACCCGACCGAGGAATCGAACCCAGGACTACTCAGCAGTAGCGTTTGCGGCCACTGGACCAGCGAGGCAGTCCATAGGTCCGTACGCGTGATAAAATATACACGTTTTTCACTATTGTGTTACCCGTACTGGTGTACAATCAAATCTTCAGCACAAACAGAGTTTGAATGTTTGTGCCTACCGTAGGCCATACAAATTGTTTGTATTGGGAATGGAACCCACGACTAGTTTTTTAGGATTTGGCAGTGAAACTTCCACAGTACGGATTAAATCATTCCGATGGTTCATCCAACAAACTTTAAAAAAAAACGAGCGAGTCTTACCTACAGTAGTCGCATATTATGTGTAACATCTGACATAACCAACCTCTCGGAAAATGGGTTGGTACCATCTGACGGCCAACTCTAGCACCGCGCGCTCTTTGGTCAAATCGAATAGCACGCGCTTCCCCGGCTTCCTGTTACACACTTCCGTCCCTTTTCACCAAATCACCCTCACAGATTGCAGGAAAGCGAGAGGACAGATGTTAAAAATAAGGCTAGGCTTTCCTTAATTTTTATTACCCCCCTTTAAAATGGCTATCCTCTGTAAGAACCCATTTAATAAAATAACTTAATACGCTTGTAATATGCGTACGCCACAAAAAGGTTTAACGGGTGAGCATTGAACTTATGCTCGAGACCAATAATTCTCAATACATTCGATCATTTCTAAATCAAATTTTTGATATTCCGCAGCTTGTATCCTTTATTCGTCTAATACAAGGACGGATTTATTTGGCACGTTACTTGTTTACCAATTGGAGGTGTAAAGATGGTATTCCACTAAGGTGATACGCACTGTTGATTCATTATTTTATACAGTGTGTAACAAAAAGCGTGTCCGATCCGTGAGGGTGTTGTTAAGAATCATACTGAGAGTCTATTTAAGTGATTTTTTTTTTATGAAAAAAAAACGCCACATGTTATCGGGTTGGGGAGTGGGCGGTCGTCGTTTAGCGGGTTTCTACAAGTCATAACATATGACCTCTGCAGATGCTAATTTATAATGAAATTGGCGTAATTTTGGTACAAAAAATGTTAATTTCAAATTGCATTAACTATTTTATTTTTAATAAAAAAATATTTCTTATTTTTTTCCGGTAATATTATTGCAGTAGGTACCTATGTGCGCCTATCGGATTGGACAGGGTTTTTGTTTTATATTGTATAATGTTAGGTACATGTTGATTGAGGACCGGGTAGAATATGATAAATGCCCCCGACGCGCGGCGCCACATTTGCAACTGCAAGAGGATTGGGGATACAACTATCTTTTTTCCCATATTTCTCGGCGGCAAAATAGTTTTGAAGAATTGGTTAGAAATATAGGAACTTTATTTAGGTATTATTTCACTTAAAAACAGCAATTTCGAAGATACTGTGCGCAATGGCAACCGATGCACGGGTTTACGGCGTACTCGTAACTATTGCACACAAACTGTGAATTGAACACATTTCGTGCAAAGCGTGTTTGGTTCACGCTCGAAAAGGTTCGCGTCAGCTGTTCACGTTCTCAATGTAAGCGTCCGTAGATAACCCAATGTCCACGTATGTACCGAAAACGTACGCCGCTGTAGAAAACCGGCTTATTACACCACTTAATGTTCCAAATATTTCATTTCCCCTATTTTGGTGTGAAAAGCAACTAAAGTTAACACATTACCCGGCTGCGGGACGGAAACGGCCCGTCATCACGGCATGCTTCTCGCGTGCCGCCGGTTAGTCTCGCTAATGTGTGTTCGCAACATTTTTATGGCTGTTAAAGGCAATAAATACACAAACGCCCCCGTGTCGGTCCGTAAACGCCTCTAGAGGATTACCCGCTGACGTATTGTGTACCAACTGACCAAGATTGTTACACAGATGGACGCGGCGCGAACATTTCACAACAACCCGGATAATATATGGAAATGTTCCACACAATTGGGTTTTATTTTCGCAGAAATCTTTGCATGGATACAACATGTAAGTAGGTCGCAAACTTACAAAGAAGGGCGTAATTTCATGATGACTTCAAACGCCAGTTCTGACACGAAACGTTATAATTTTGCCCAACTTCACTTTATCTGTGCCTACATTGTCTCGTAGCAACTGTCTACGGCGTAGTATTATGCTACGGAGTTGGTATTCTCATTTGCTTTAAAAAGAGCATCTACATAAGTTTTACATAAAGTCTAATACATATGTATGATGCTGTAGCTGTAGTAAAATACTTGAAATATGCTTGTTAGCTTTATTTAACTTGTACACAAAGAGAGTATAAATGTTAACTCAGACGGCACTAACTTGAATTAGAGTTTGAAATGTTGAATCATTGTTATTATTTAATAATAGAACTCTTATAATTTGTTTATTCACTAAAATACAATTATTTAATCATGTTACAATAATTTTAAAATAGAATTTAGGAGCTTATTTATTTTGTAGCTGTTTATCAAATTACCTCGGTACGGATTATGTAAAGCTCATTAGGCATCGTAGTTCATTAACGCGATCCGTAAAAGTTTGAGGGAATTTTAGAGAGTCGAGAATAATTAAAAGAGTTTGGCTTAGCAGTTTCAAAGCCGAGTTTGGTCCCGTGTGTTTCCCATAAATCCAAGTAACCTCTTTATCCTTTGCCGTGAAGCTACCTCGCTTCTTTTGGGTTCAGTTCATTGCTTCTCTTTGAGAGGACTTGATCTAAATGTAACTTGATTTCGTCTGATCAAAGCGAAAAAGTCGGCGCCCGAAAACCCCGCACATTGGTAAACAATTTCACATGAAACATTTTGGCGAACATAACGACTGTACATGTTCGTGCAAACATTAGATACACAGTCCGAACAGCGTTTTAAAGTGTTAACAAACAATAAAAGTCTATTAAACACAGGCTTTGTGGCACTGAAAAAAGAACGGTTTATTCACTTACCGACAGAGCTCTATTTTATTTGGAACTCAGTTATATCGGTACGTCACAAGGCTTCATTTTTCGATGAAACTTTTGGCCTTTTAGCCCGAATAACAACGTGAATGGGATGGGGTTATTTGATCAACTACACTGTTATTTAGTTTCGTCCGTTCAGTTTTTGTTGATTTTAACGAACTGAAAATGGACTTCACTGAGTATTGAGCTAAAATTTTGCTGTCAACGCAGATTGTTCGATAGTCGTACAACGCGATGATTTATTATTTAACAATCAGGCAGTACATTATTGGCACAATCACTGGTAAATGGTACAATCTACAAAACCAATGCAGTGAATGATCGCTGTTGTCTATATTCTGATTGCCTGAAGGCTTTTACTGTGAATGCATTCGGTATTTGGTTTAGGTTAGAAGTGGTTTGTTTTGCAATTGTTATTTTATCATAGTTTATTCAGTTGTTCTATTGTTATTTTATTCCGAGCATAAATATATTAGGACACTACTATGGACAGCTCGGCAATAATATCTGATTTCATTCGTTATTTATAGTTATTAGTAATTAACTTTTTATTTATTTTACGTTGATGGTCCTAGTTTGTCATTTATAACTTCTGGTTACAGCTATGTGTTACTGTGGTTACTATATGTAAGCGGGCACACCCTTTGTGCCTGGTGGCTTTTATTTAGATATTAATTTATTAATTTTGCATTGCACATTGCCATTCAACGTGGCAATGCTGCCAGTCTTCTGGGCACGTTTCCGGATGACAGCGATGCGGACGAATACTTCGAAGCCTAAAGGTCCCTTTGTTTTTATATTTATTTAGTTAGTCCCTTTAGTTTTAGTTTTTTATGTAAATAGTTAGTAGTGTTCTGTAAATATTGTGTATAAATAAATATAAGTATTCTATACAATAAAAAAATATTTTTTTACATATGCTTTTTATTTCTTTTTTGGTTGGTATAATGGCGTTTGCTAGCTGACATATGACTAATTAGATTTATGATTTTATGTTCCGTCATGTGAATGATTTTACATACTATTGTATAGAATCATTTTTTTCTAACTGAACAGACAGCTGTGCTGCTGGGGAGTTTGTTGCGCCACTTCTTCTTCCCAGCTGAAGCACTAGGAAGTGGTGAAGGGTGGGCGTTTTTTATGTAATTTTGACGTTCGTAAAGTGCTGATTCTCAACCTAGTTTGAATAAATGACTTTTGATTTGATTTGATTCATTGATAGTCTAATAATAATAATTTGTCGTAAAGATGACAAATATATAATTATGATCATTTGTGGAAGGCAAGTGGCAACTCAAACATGCCATCCAAGGAACATCAAAACTATGTGACGAGAGCAGCGAAGCCAATTATAGGATGCTGCATCTTCTAAAAGATGTGTCACCTATAACTCATTAGAATGCAATAATATCGGGCATGTCTTGCGTTATAAATATCAGCCAATTCAGATAAATTGAGAAGAATGTGATTCAAAATATCTGACATCACTCTGGCAACATAAAACTGACTGTACCTACTAAAGGTTAATGAGCTTACATTATTTTCCTGAATAATGCTGTGACTTTGACTTACCCGCCGAGGATTTACTAATTTAAATTAACATCAGTACGGTAGTTAACAGATCTTTCAATAATTAAGAGATTTTTTTATTGACGTTTTGTATGAACCAGTTGATAATTTTTACAGGATTATATTATTGGACCCATTGAGAAAGTTGTTCAGTTTGATAGTCTGTAAACACACTCTTAGACCACGCCTTTCTAATACATACTGTAGCATCATCTGCCTAGCCTTTTCCCAACTATGTTGAGGTCGCCTTCCAGTCTATACATGGAGCGACTGCCTATCTGACCTCCACAAACTGGGTAACACGATACCCCTTGGTAAGACTGGTTGTCAGACTGTCGTTCTTCTGACGACCGTACGTAACAACTGTCAAATATCTACAAATGACAGCGGGATCAACGGCTTAACGTGCTTTCTGAGGCACGGGGTCTTGGTATGTAAAGATTGTCACCCATCCACGGACCAACCGCGGTAATTTAAGCTTAACCTGATCGATCGATCCGTGCGGCTGGTATAACTTAGCCACAAGCCCATTATGTTGTATAAAGAGTAAAAATCACTGAGAATGCCTGAAGAAAACACAATATTGCCCACAGTTTTTACTTCGCAGGATTAAACCGTAGCACGGTACGGTATCAAACTAAGTTTACTGTTACTTTCCGACTCACGTGCTCCATTAAGATAATGGGTTTACTGAAACAAATAATAAATTGTGATAATTAAGTGTTCTAGTCAAGTTTGTATTGATTCTTAGGTACTACATAGTTCAGTAAACAGGTTTTATTAGAGAGTTCTCTTAGTAAATAATAGTCCGATTTATTATATTAGCTTCTAAATGTAGGTAATCAGAATTAAAATGATATCTACGTAAATAACAACTTATGGGTAGGTACCTAAAATGATACTATTCACAAACTAAAATATAGCGTCGATAAATTCATGCGCATCGCTGTCGACTGGTACCTAATAGGTACATTTATAGTAGATACATACTCTGACGAAAATATTCTATTATAATTTAACATTCAATGTTTTTGTATTTGTCAGTCATGACTGACGTATTAGTAACAGAGGTGACGCTCAACATGAACTATTCTATTGTCATATTTATGGCTAGAAACTATAGGTACCATTATATGTTATTCGTAGAAGAATATCTGCTATACAGAGCTTTCTAAAAAATGCCATAATTATCATAATACCACTAGACGAATTGCACCATAAGCACCTTATTCATATTGCTAACCATTCCCCTTAAGTGGTCTGGTTGCTTTTATACCTGTTTTCGTGAGCGTTTCCTCTTAGATAACTCCATGACCGGAAAAATTTAAGGAGTAAGAAGGTATGGAATCTTACCGAAAAACCGCACTGTTTGTCCTCAGAACATTGGAGATGGGTTCATTCAACTTCAATGCACCGATAATGTTTTTATAGGTACGTACTTACCTATATCAGAAACGAAGCATCATATATAGGTACCTACCTAACTATTACTAAATAGCTGTATAGATAGCCTTAATATAGCCTACCCCACATACGTATTTCATTCCTATTTATGTCCTGAAACACACTTTTAGCCTTAGTCAACTAAAGCAATTCGTACCAAATATCAATTTCAGTGCAAAATTCCGCTTTATTAGTGACCCAGAATGATGTAGTGTGATGTATGAGCGATCAAATTCATTCCAAGCAATGTACGTCGGACCCGACGTCGAGCAACAAAATAAATAAAATTATTTGTTCAGTCAAAGTTGAAACGGTTCCTGAACAAATACTTTAAATTGACGGTGTTTATCATTAAATTTAATAAAAGTGGGACTATGGATTGAACAATAAGCGGTGTTTTGTAACAAAGATGTATAATTTTGTTGTAATTAACAATGACTTCGCACCTGCCGTGGTTTATATTATTAGTATATATTATAGATCTGGATGAGGGATTAACACTGTGGGTACATACCTCCATGCATATGTATACAATACAGGCTGTAAAGAAAAGAAAAGGAAAAATAATAGTTGTCAAAAATTTATGTCATGTCAATTATAGGGTCTTGTCGTCTTGTAGTTTTTCCCTGTATAATTTTTAATATATATTCTTGAACCTATACCCTGAGCCTATACCTAACTCTTTGTGCTTTTATTCTCCTTCTGAATAGTAAACAAATTAATTCAATACCATACTGGTGACCCCGACGTGATGAACACGCACTACACCACATAACACTACACCATATGAACACGCACTACACCACATAACACTGTACACCATATCCGCACGACCCCAGGCCCTCCAGTATCTTCTTTATTTCGGCGATTAGCGCCGGACAAATTAAAGCAGCAGTTGATGCATGAAGAGCTAGGAGATCGGAAGCCATCGCAGTTTCTACGGCATTTACAGGGGCTAGCTGCTGGACCGACATTTACAGGGGCTAGCTGGACCAACTATTGGCAGCTTACAACAAGCTCACTTCACTTAAGTTTTCACAGTGAGATTTTTACAGATTATACAGCATTGCTATTCTGTAACCATCTCACCGTGAAAACTTAAGTGAAGTGAGCTGTCAGTGTCATCGATACCTACTGATGCTAAGGCAGTTACAGTTCACTCCAAGCTCACTTCACCTAAGTTTTCACGGTGAGATTTCTACAGAATAGCACAACAGGTTATTGTCAGATATTGCTTTGTACTAAAAATGCAGATTTACATTCCATATTATGGAAATAAACAGCACTTTGTCCGCGATCTACACACCCATCAAATTAAGGACCTTATAGTCTTACGTTACACTGACTGAAGTATTTTTAACCCACTTCAAAAAGAAGAGGGCTATATTTCTAACCGTTGTGTCGCTTAACAGAAGTACAAGCTGTTATTTCAGAGTCCTTAAATAGTAACTCCGAGGGTCTATTAGATAAGATGTTTTGTGAGAAAACATAGCGACAAGGGCTAAACTTAGTCGTATTATTCCGTCGATAAATTTTTGATATTACAAAGCTAAAATTGTATCCCTCGATATTTATTAACTAAACAGACTCCATTTTGTCGGAATTCAACTTGGTATTATAAGGATAATATTTTAAAATAAAGGTGACTCGTGTCATTAATAAAAACTGGCCAAGTGCGACTTGGACCATGCACAGCGAAGGGTCCCGTAGTCAAGATAATATTGATTTGCGGCTGAAAAAATAAGTTTGTTTTTCATGGGATTTCTTGAAAAAAAAAACGATGAAAAAGAAAGTACTTTCTGCGGTTGTACCCGAAAATATCCCATAACTAAAAAGACCATCGTATTCTTTTAAACTATGTGATACAACGATAATCCACACGGTTATGTACAATAAAAAATTTAAAAAACACAGCCAGCCAGCCATCCTCTATGGGTTCCGTTTTTTCCGCTAGTTATGCATGGTCCCTAAAAAACGCTTTTTTCCCGTAGCGTCGATCAAAAACATAATACAGCCTACAATTTCCTCACTGGGACTCAGATCTCCATAGGTACTTTACTACAATAGTACACTATGTTTCCCTTCAAACATTTTTTTTTGTAAAAGCGGTACCTTGTAAAAGGACAAACAAATAGCTTAAACATTAAATTAAAGATTATGAGATTATAAATGTACAGCTATTTGGCTGCATATTAATATTGAGGATTAACTTATTATCGCTTTCATTCCATCATTTAGCCTGCAATGTTTAATTTAACGCAGTACCGACATGAACTCAATTCGTGTCGACCCACCCCTTGAAGCTTTTCCAGGTAACGACGCTATAACTGAATTAAAATACTCTTACATCCCTTTAATTTTTTATTACGCTCAAAATCATCTTGTTTCATCCCAGCCACTTCCAGTGTTATTTCAACATCCGACTCACGGGTGGTACGAGTCAAAGTACTAGGGGTATCTACTTGTATTAAGCAAACTCTAATTTAAAATGTATGAGCACGTTATACAAGTACAACGTGAGATTAATTTGATGTTGAGTCAATATGCTTTGCAAAATTGAACCTTTGGTTTCCCGTTACTTAGTGTGTTTAACTATTTTTGCAGGTATTTATTTCTGAGAACAGATTTGAATTAGATTGAATTGAAAAATTGTTCGTAATTAATGATGACATTTTTTTTTTAAACTTTTTTTACCTATTTTTAAGCCAGACATCCACGGAAAAACCCCGACAAACGACGCTTAACCTGATGGATCGACCTGTGCGGCTGTTATTACTTATCCACGAGTTCCTTTATTATAGGTACCTACCTCATAGATAAAAACGATGTTTACTAATATCGCAAAAAAATGCCGTTTTTGCCTACTGCAAATGCAGCGTTACATGTAACTCGTAACTCCACAAAATAAGTGCCTTTAAACAATTTAAAACTTTCGCTAACACAATAAATACTAAAGAAAATAAAACGTTTTTACCTGAAAGATAAACTCCAAGAGTTACCAAGCTCGTATTGTTTAGCAAAGCCACTCTTAAATTTACTTAAAGTGGAAACACAAGAACCAACACTGAGTGTAAGCATTAAAATTTAACTACGTCATGCGGTTAGCAAAAACACTGGTGCAGTTAGACTATATAAACCATGAATTTATACCCAGAAGTCGGTCCTAATTAAAGCCACGGTTGGACTGCGGACTCGCAGTATGCAGGCTGTCGGAACATCGTCCTACAGGCTGATAGCACAGAGTAGATAGTTACAGAAGAACGGCTTCAAAACGAGTATATAAACACACACACACGGTGCTTGCATAAAGACAAGTAGGTACGATCGGTGCAGGTGAAATAGTCCAGTGTTAACTTATGTGCTCACACATAAAGAAATAGCTAAAATATAGCTATAACCGTTTCTTTCCGGAGATCAACACGGAGCGATCTGTACTGGGAGTCGGGCCTGAAAACACACGGGGTAATTGCGTAACACACTATACTACTATGTTGACAATTCGACAACATTAATTGCGTTATTTACGTGGTCGAGGAGATGAATTTGTTAATCATATGAAGCAATCGATTAAACATTTCCCTCAAAAGTCTATTGATAGTGAAAAAAAGTGTGTTACGTGATTGGGGTGCCGCTTCTTTACGAAAGCACCCATAGATATGCGTCTACTTACAGCGAATTTAAGTGCACTTACGACTGGCTTCGTTTGAGATCACCGTAAGTACACGTCTATCCCCACTTCCTATTTAAAAGCGATCTTCGCGCGAATACACGATCGTTTGAACTTTTTGTTCGGTGAATCTCAACGTGTGGTCGCGCCGACAGTGGGCGCTTTCCGGTTTTCCGACCAAAAACTGACATAATAAGCACGAGACCATTCGCGTATTCGCGGGACAATCGCGTTTAAATAGGACGCGGTCTATGTGTGCGTGCTCCTCTTTTCCGCTCGTTGTATAAAGCTAACCTTCTGTACATGTCTATTCTATGCTATGAGGCTAAAGTTGTTATATTATTAAGCCTCCTTATATATTTATTTTGAAGTACTGGCAACAAGGTTAAGTAGGGACAGAGTATTTTGTTTTCGTTTTCTTTAGAAGTAGATATTATGTTTTATTACCAGCGCAAAAACTCGTGTTTTCTTTATTTTATTATGATATCGGATAAGATCGGATTTTTTTATTTTTGAAGTAGCTGTGTATTTACATAACTAATAGTCAAGAACTTGATGCAGGTGGTTTCAATTAATAACTGGCAGAAGATAAAATGCAAAACTGTAATTCCTATAAACAATACAAATTCATTGTAAAACCATAATCTGGTATTAAAAGGAATTGAGGATTACGTCGTTCAACGTTTAATGAGCGTACGGATAGTTCGTAAACTAAAGTGGATGGTGGCGATTTATGTACTGAAAATACGGAAAAATAGTTTACCTTTACCTTTTTTTAAAAGTTTTTCTTTGCTTTTTCACCAAATTTATGAATAGGCACAGGATTACTTTAGCTTACTTACAGATTATCACTTTGCGGGACTAAACGCCCCCAGACGTAATAACAATAAAAATTCTATTGTGTTTATTCAGTGTCCTTCAACAGATTAACTTATTGTACTAAGAGCAAGTAGCAGAAACGAACTTTAACTTTTAAAGCTGTCATTAAATACAAATCTTCCAATAACTTGTTTTAACTTGTTGTAGAAAGTAACATTAGCTCGATTTTAATGGTTCTTTGACTAAATTAATTAAATCATTAGCGTTAATGATTCATTACGTAATGGGGCATTAATTTTTGTCTTTGTGCAACTGGGTTTAAGAAACTAAAAAAAGCATATTGATAGATTTTCCTAGTATGAACCCATATCCGCGTAACACTGGATGCCAGTGAAAACATTCAAGTACTATTCAACAAGAAAAGTAAGTAGGTCAATACAGTACCTAACAGTACAGTCGGTTGTTGAATAGAACCTATATGTTTACTTGAAGAATGGAACTGCCATTGTATCCTTATAATTAAATATATTGTGTCTCTTATATTTTATAACAAAGCATATATTTTCTAAGACATACTGATATAACCCTGGCCCAGGAGGAGATGGCGAGACGATGTTTGGAAAGATTTGGGGGAGACCTTCACTCAGCAGTGGGACAGTGTAGGCTAATATAAAAAACCGGCCCAGTGCGAGTCGGACTCGCGCACGAAGGGTTCCGTACCATTATCTACAAAAACGGCAAAAAAATCACGTTTGTTGTATGGGAGCCCCCTTAAAAATTTATTTTATTCTGTTTCTTAGTATTTGTTCTGTATTTGTTGTTATAGCGGCAGAACACATCATCTGTGAAAATTTCAACTGTCTAGCTATCACGGTTCATGAGATACAGCCTGGTGACAGACGGACAGGCAGACAGACAGACAGACAGACAGCGGAGCCTTAGTAATAGGGTCCCGTTTTACCCTTTGGGTACGGAACCCTAAAAAGGTTCGAGCTCTATTTTAGTCTATTAATTGTAATACTCTTCGATTCGATACAATATTTGATTAATTTTAAAACCCGCTTTCCGCAAACTCTCATCAGCATGCACTCTACTCCACAGATAAGCTTAAAATGCATCGGTAATGAGCTTGCACGGCCTAACTACTCGGGTGAGTATAAGAGGATT
Organism: Lithophane ornitopus; assembly: GCA_948473465.1. NCBI lineage: Eukaryota > Metazoa > Arthropoda > Insecta > Lepidoptera > Noctuidae > Lithophane > Lithophane ornitopus. The sequence goes on along the minus strand of OX419622.1, from coordinate 8,226,869 downwards.
TTTAGCTCGCATTTTCATTGTAATTTATACTCTGTGATAACTATGCATTTCTGTGTAGTCTGTATCTTTTTTATGCGGAAAAACTTTTTGCGTTTACATATAAATATGCAGAAACTGAAGTCAGTGCCGTATTTATTAAACTCCCTGTGTATTTAATAGGAGCAAAGAAAAATTTGCAAAGGGTCCCCTAAACGATCAATTGCAATTGGAATCTTAATAAATGAAGAATAGATACACAATTTCATGATTAACCATATAGGTAAATGTGATGATTAATGAAATAATAATTCTAAATATGAATTCTAAAATTAAAAATATCGAAACAAAAATAAAACACTACCTACCTATATTTTAAAACGCTATCAACACTTTAGAAACTGTATAATTTCCTCTTCATAAATGGAAAGAGCAAAAGAAATAATTATTCCGTTTGTGAATATTGCAAAAGGCTTTGAATTTCCTGTTGTAAACGAGGTAGTCGTTTCGGTTTCCCGGTAGCGCTCGACTCCTGAGCAAGGGCGTTCGTTCATATGCCAACTATTACCGGTTCACGTTTTATACGGACGTGACGTATGTGTCAAGAGTGAGAGAAAGAGATAGGTTCTTCGCGTTTCTTTTACGGTATGGGTAGACAGATTGTGTTTCGACCGGCTCCCAGATTTTTTTTTGATGCAGGGCGTTCTATTCGAAAGATTTTCTGAGCCTCGTTTTTTTATATAACTTCCCGATATCAATCGTTGGGTAGTTGCCCACCAGACACAACACCTGTCTGGTCTGGGGATCCTTCCTTTTCTATAGAGGATGTGTGAACTTTACACCCTGTTCTTCATGCCTCTGAAACCATGCTATTAAATACCGCGTAGGTAATCACTTTTATATAAAACAGCAGATTATTTTTAAATATACGCTAGCTAGGGGGTCTATACAATCATGATGTGCTGAATTCATGGTTACTGGGGGTTTAAAAAACGGTCACTTTAGCAAAATCATAATCTGAAAATATTATGAATCATCCTAAAATGTCACAAACTGACAATTCATAATAATGATCTCCGTATAATTCATATGACGAAATAATTCACCTGTTTGTCAGTTTTATAAGGAGATTCGTAAAATGGTCCACTTTATAAATTGCTTTTATGTCAAATTAGAGGAATTGCTAATAACAGCTGGGATTCAGGAAATGAACTGCTAATGGGGCCGGTTTAGGCCCCCTGTTTGCGCGTTGATGTCCGTGCCACCATGTATCTGTGCCTCTGGTATACATCACAGAGATTTCAGTATTTGACCGTTGAACTAGGTACTTAGGAACTGTGAATCCACCTAAGTGCAAAATAATGTTGCAGTTCACAAAATTAATAGACATTTGCTGGCGTTGGTAGACCATTGTATTACGAGGTAACAGATAGACAACTTAGTTACCAACTAATGAAAACCAGCTAAACCGTCACAATGTTTCTTTGTCACCGAAATTAGCATGAAAACTACATCAAAACAATGAACATTTCGTTATGCATATGAAAATTGAAGAGCTCGTGGCCAAGTAATAACAGCCGCACGGGTCGATCCATGAGGTTAAGCTACCGGGGTTGGTCCGTGGATGGGTGACCATCTTTACATACCGAGACTCCTAGGAAAACACGTTAAGCCGTTGGTCCCAGTTGTCATTCGTGGATCATTGACGTCGTCAGAAGCCCGAGAGTCTGAGCACCAGTCTTACCATGCGGTATCGTAACACCCAGTTACTGGGTTGTGGGGCAGTCGCACCATGTAAAATACTGGTATTTAGCTGCATCCGGTTAGACTGGAAGCCGACCCCTACGTAGTTGGGAAAAGGCTAAGCAGATATATATGAAAATGGCGTCGTAATTCAAAATGTGTAAACCTTTGTACTACAGTGCACATTTAGTGAATAAATTACGCTGTTTAGTTGACTGTTGTGTGTTCAAAGTTAAGTTTCTCTACATCCCCGTGGAAGAGCTAAATCTTCACGACTCTAAAGAAAATGTCCGCAATGTTTCTAGTCCACGTTTGAACAAGCAGAGGTTGTCCTAACACGGTCTTTGCATTTGATACTAAGGACGAAATTTACCAGAGAAACTCAGCACATCTAAACCATGTTCAACAGCTGTCAGCGTCATTATAAGGAATATTGACATTGACAGCTCTTGAACGCGGTATATGTGTCCTGATCGCGTTCAGTTTAAATGGTGAAATCAGCCCTAAATGGTTTATTTTCTTCTGTGACCGTTTTATTGGACCCTGTAGTGTGACCGTATTATTTAAGACCATTGTATGTTTATGATAAATATGGTAATGTTTATTGTTCCGTTTTGTAGTGTCTCTTTTGTTGTGGCAATCTTAATTAACATCGGTGTAGTCATAATATTTATAGAACGAGCTATTTGAAATATAATTTCATGGAATTCACCTTCAAATTGCTTTCAAAGAGGTAGGTACCCAAAGCCTCGTTTACACTAGAATAGTTTCTCGAAAGTCGAGAGGTGAGAATGTCCATGCGAGACTCGTAGGTGAGAATCGCCGGCGATATATCACTCACTCACACTCGTGTGTGCAACGTTTACCTTCGATTCTTGTCCGTCGACGGGCAAGTGACTCTCCTTGTGTAAACGAAGCTGGACAAGCAGATTGAAAATCATCATCATAATCATCATTTCAGTCGAAAGACGTCCACTGCTCGACATAGCCCTCCCCCAAGCACCGCCACTTCAACCGGTTCTGTGTTTCTCGCATCCAGCGCATTTCCGCGGCCTTCACCAGGTCATCGGTCCACCTTGTGATGGGTCTTCCGGTACGCGGTCGCCACTCCAGAACCTTTCGGCCCCATCAGCCATCCGTTCTGCGAGCAATGTGCCCTGCCCACTGTCACTTAAGTTTGGCAATATAACAACACGTTATTTCATTTCCCCGTAAACGTCCACCAACCATCTATTTTCGCTAACAATATCGGCAGGAGTTATATTTATAAACGATACAATAAAACAAGCCCTTCCAGATATTACAGTTTCATATTCCCAAAACGGACTCAATTTATGAACAGCAAACAAAAGTTAAAGGTTATACCGTGAAACAATAACGGGAGGCACTCCCCATCCGGATTGTCCGATCTCTACACCGGGTAACTAAAACTAACTGATCCTAACCTGGTTACAGGAGACCGTTTTATAAGGTTCACGATACGCCCAGAACTTCGCATCTTACTACTTCTAAAGAGAAAAATAAATACAAACGAACAAATCAAATTCAAAGGATGTGGTCTGAATATTGAAGTTTATGTTATGTGTTCAAGTAATCACGCTTGACCCTAATCTAAGGTAGGCGTTGATAAAGGATTACTTTGTAAACTTGTTGTTGGAACCTCTTTGTCTAATCTTAAAGTTATTCAATTAGGGAACTATGTTGGCCTCTCTTCACAACCTGATATTATTTTCACTATTTATCTTTAGAGAATCAGCAGAAGCCTACTCCTTTGTGAAATGTTTTGGCATCGGTTGTGGCACGTACTAAAGTTAGTCATTTATTTATTTAGATTAGCCGTACCTAAATAAAAGTCTGTCTCCACTGACTGTCAAAGGCGCTATCACCATTTTGGAACGCGGAGCAGAGCAAATAGCTCCGCGAAATAGTTTCGCAAATTAATTAAATATTGAAACAGAGCTATTTGCATTATCCGTGGCCCGTTTCCGTCGTCTAAGAGCTCTGCCTAGCATATCTAGAATTTACTCGAATGAAATAATAAAATGACGAGATTTTTTTCTCGATACTAATTCATCAAAGTAATATCTTTCTGAATCTTCCTTATAGAGACAATTTCAGATCAGATGTTCCTCGATCTCTCCTGGGTATTAAATAAAATATTTGATTCAATGAGGTCGTTACTTTTGTCTGTATTCATTATTAAAATAGCTCGCTCGGGACGTGGAAAAAACACGTTTTATCCATCGTAATATGTAGTTGACGCAAGCCGGTTCGTAATAATGCCGAGCCAGCATGTGCATTAAGTTTAAAAAATAAACAGTTCCCATTTACCCTTGTGTTTGCGCTCCCTGTATTATTCACTCAACTGCTGTCGAGAAACGGCTTTCCTATGAAAGAACCAGTAGATTTACAGTCTGTTATTATTGCCAAAGTTTCTAGCGCTTGCAATGTTAGTGCACCAACTTGAAGACTAAATGAAAATTATAATATGCATGAATACAATTGTTTTATTTATTGCAATAGTTTGTTTTGCTGGTAAACCTCGACGTGTTTGTTGAGTTAGTTTATAACTTTTTCTGACTTTAGAAACTTGTGCGCTAGCGGTAATGTTAGATATTATTTTATTTTGAAAGCAACTTTGTTTGCCGTCGTGTCTGTTTAAATACACCATGAGTTTTCGAACGTGGTGTTATAATTTATGAAGGTAATCTTGTATATGACAACTATAAAACCCAAAATGTATTTTTATGCAGGCACTGCTGTACTATTTCTATACCTAGTTCAAATAGGTACTCTTTATATACCTTTTTAGTTTACGATGCATAATGTGATCAGCAATCCGTTTGCGATGCGTGTGTCAAAGCATCATTGTGGAAATTTCCCCTTTGAACATTCATTGTAGTGGATTTTGGGAGACTCACAAGGGCTCACATAAAGCATTGGATATTTTCGCACTAACATGGTTATAAATAAACACTATGATTTATTGCCAATCACCTCAAGATAAAAGACCAACTATAAAAAACAAATGACTACTGCCTTAGACGTTAAATAGACGAGTATAAAAAACTTCTCGTCATAAAAGTTTATAATACTAAAAGTTTGAAACTTTATTACTTAAGAGGTACTCACGAAACTTTTTGTAAGTCTGTGTTTTAAAGTAATCCGGATCATTTAAATTTTATAGTAGAGACGTAAAAATGCTTTATTATAAATAAATAAAAAATTAAATCACATAGATAACGTTTAAATAATAGATTTACTCTGTGTTTTTGGAACTAACCTTACCGACCCGTGAAGCCGTGTTTGACATGTACAACCTTTACTGAAACATGACCTCCCCATAAATCACTGCGGCGAACAACCAAGGGATCATGCCATAATTACCATACTGTTGTTAGGGGAATCAGCGATCGCTGTCACTTTAATTTATTCATGTACTAATGGCTATTGTTGTTCATCAACATGTTATGTTTACGATTAGTGTCATGTTTGATGTTTTAAATCTTTCGTAGCACTGCGTAGCATAGAGCTACGCCAGGCGTAGCGCTGTGCTACGACTAATTGTACTGTAATGGATTTACGATTTTACGATTAGGCGTTCAGATTACCATTGGCTGCAAATACTAATTATTGTTTATAGGAACTAGGCTTATGTTATTTTATATAGAAGCTCTCATGGAATTAGAGGGAGAGTAAAAACCGTAGACCACGTGGTTGAATAAGTAAATGTTTAGGCACAATTTTTTAAAATATATTTTCCTTTTTGCACGTGTATACTGGGTGAAAACATGTTTTTACATACCCAGTATAGGTGAAAACTTGTTTTAAGGAAGTAGGTAGTCCCTTGGTTCCGTCACTCTCCAAAAAAACTGTCAAAATAAATCCCTCAATCCATGACAAGGGAATCGCAGATTGAACGGAACGTTCAACACAATAGGAACTACCAACTATTCCATTCCATTAAATGATTGGAAAACTTTCTTGTGTACATACCAAATTCATTATGAGTTTTTCCATACTTGTTCAAATTGTGGCAAGGTTGCCCCAATTTACCTAACTTAATACAGGCGCCTTAGGTAGTTAAAGAACGTCGGTTATGTATACTTTCAAATAGGGTTTGTAACGCTCTCTACGCAGAAATCAGCACATTCTTGCTATAGTACCTTTGTAAGTACTTATTTCTGTAGCAATTACCGCGTTTTCCTGTTTCGTGTTACTCTGTACATTAAAGTAGGAGTGGGAGCCTGCTAAATGACGTGTAACGAACAAGGTAAATGTTTCAGGGTAGTGACGTAACTACCTCGTTAAGACTATGGGGTTCCTAGTTTACAAACTAAAATAGACACAATACATGTTTGCTACCTCTGCGTTGGGAGTCCAGGAAATGGCAACAGTTTGGCGCATTCCTAGTCGTCTCGCATTCTACACTGCTCTAAGGAGATTTTGTCGCTCAAATGACATTGACAGAGCGGCGCTGTTGTGCAATTGTTTTGTGAAATGTATTGAAGAAACAAAATGGCGGCTTTAGTTCCGATTTTGGCCACGCGTCAAAAGAACCTTGTATTGTATGTGGCAAAGGTTAGCAACTTCTACTGACTACGAAGTCAGTAGAAGTGGCTAACTGTAATATGTAAAAAAAATAATCTGTGACACTGTTAAAGTATAACATTCATAATAATATTCTCATAATTATGATTTTCTGGCCCAATCACCAGGTACCATAGGATTTGACACAAGAAGTTTCCATCAGAGGGGCAATTCCCGTAATTTTTAAGAACGTTCGCATTTTAATCTGTCAAAAATTCAATCAATTTACCAACATTTTTGGCAAGTTTGACAGATTGCGACTTGAATGTGAACGTTTTTTATGTACGAGTATTTTATTGGTCTCTCTCTTGTGATATAGGTAGGTATAAACAAACATAGTAAAACGTACATTCACGCAAAGCAAAGACAGTAACTCTGAAACTGGTCTTAAACAAATAAGGACTTTCAAAGAAATAAGACATCTAATAATACTAAGAACGAAGTTCCGACTGAAAGAAAAATGTAGGTTAGTGTAGTTTCAGATGAAGTTAAAATATCTTAGTTCAGAGAGCCGAGACATGAAAACTTTATGTATTTTTTCTGCGTGATTTAAACATACCAAAAAAAATACTATAGTCGTAGATATATTTAGTAACCTATTCCGCTTGACTATTCTTCAAGAGTCCTAAAAAACCCTGTCAGAAATCGACACGTGTTTCACCTCTCAACGAGGCATCCTCAGGATGACGATTGACCAATTGCAAACCAGAACGCGACGTGTTACCACACCGAGCACTGGACGCGAACTGATCTTTGCGTCCAGCGCTCAAGCGGAATAGGTTACTAAATATATCTACGTCTATTGTATTTTATAATGGATTTCCGCAAAGTCACGCCTGAATCAATTAACTATCTTAAACATACCAGTTTATGTTTTGACTGCGCTGGTAGGAGCATTAGGAGTAGTCTTCAGACAACTGTTTTGCAGAACACTGATAAGTTAAGTATAGCTGCTAATTTCATAATTCAGTTGTCTGGCTCATTTTATACGGCGAATGTGTTTAATTCTAACTTATCCATACCCTTATAAACATTAAATTAAAGTCGCTTTTCGTGCATAACTGTGAGGCCTCGTTATTCTTCAAAACTATGCAATGGATTTTGATGCAGTTTTCACCACGATTTAGAGAATTTATGCATTTATTCTAATACACACAAAAAATCTGCTTAGCCTTTTCCCAACTATGTATATTGGGGTCGGCTTCCAGTCTAACCGAATGCAGCTGAATACCAGTGTTTTACATGGAGCGACTGCTTATCTGACCTCCACAATCCAGTAACTGGGTAATACGATACCCCTTGGCAAGACTGGTTGTCAGACTTTCGGGCTTCTGACGACCCGTAACGACTGACTGAACTGACTGAACGTAATACACACAAATACATTATTACTAAACTTTAATAAAATAAAGAAATGACGTTTATTTCCAATTCGCCAAATCGTACGAAGCAGTTTATAGCGATCTCAAGGTTTCAAATTCTAATTTGTTCATATAGCATTATAACTGTTCATATAACTTCTAAAGCCTCCAAAAAATGTTCTGATAACAATAAAAACTGAACTTACCTGGTCCGTACCTCTTTTGATTTGAACCTAATTTATGGAACGAATTTATGATCTGCGATCCTTCAGTTTGACTTTGGTTTGACTTCAGTTAAACGTCGCTATAATTTGTAAAATTATTTTTGTATTTAAACCGTTATTTTATAGAACGTATTTATTGTATTTGTTAAACAAATAGAATCGGAACAATGGTGAGATTTAGGTGCGACTTGATTCTTTGCTAATTGGAATAGAAAGCTACTATCTGAATATCTGAATATAGTTTCCATGAAATGGCTCCTATACCTTGTTTTCGAAGAAATTTTTGCCATAGAGCGCAAATAACATGCTATGAAAATCAACAAAAACATGACACGCTATAGCTTATATAAAAAAAATTGTAAAAAATAAGTTATGGTTCCTTATAAGGGGTTCCATTGCCTCTTTTCAAGAGTCACAAGTCGCCGACGTGGGTAACAACTGTGTGTGAACAAAAATACATAGATATCAGTTTTCCAAGCCTCTTCCATAATCTTTTTTACTAACCATTATTGTCCCACTAGTGGACAAAGGCCTCCCAACTGTCGTTCCATTCTTAACGGAAAATAGTTAGGAAATTCGTCTGTTTAGGAGGACTTGCACTTAGCAATTTTGTTGATCGCCATCGCACACATACTACATAGTATCTACTTATCACCATACAGCATTGTAAATGAACTCAACTGGTTGCCTTTGACAAACCCTCTTTTGTACAACACAGGGTGTAAAAAGACCCATCACATAGCCGTCAACTACACAATCTGTACATCAAATTAAGTAACATTGCACAAAAATTATTGCCGGTAAACGACTTTTATTTTTGGTGTGAAAAATCGCTGTTTACTGTAGTGCGCAACGTAACGCATGCAAAGCATTGTGTTTATGGGTGCATGCAACGGTTCAGGGCTCGTGGGAGTATATTCAAATTCAAATCAAATCAAAATCAATCAATCAATCAAAATCAAATTCAAAATCATTTATTTCAATCCATTTAAGGATCATAAAATTAAAATTACAATAAATCAAAAATAAAATAATAATAAGTAAGTAATTTTATTTTTTAATTTTTTTATTAATTTATATGAAATTAATAAAAAAATAAAAAAATAAAATTACTAAAATATAATAAAACTAAAAATACGCCTGCCTCTGAGTCATTTGTTTATTTGTCAGTACATTAACCATATAACAATGGTTAATGTACTGACAATCAAACCTGTTCGCAAATACGCACAGGATTGTGTTGGAGGTGCCCCTGAGATGTGCACCGCTTTCGCATCGTCGTGTAGAAACAGTCGACACGGGCGTCGGCGAACATCCCCAACGCGCTACAGTGCCGGGGCAGCCCCAACAACACCCTGAACGCATTATTATACTGCACCCGGAGAGCGTTGTAGTGCTTCTGGGTATATGACACCCACAGGCTGGCCGCATATAGAGACGTACAAAACGCCCTAAAAAGAGTTATCTTGACGGCCCCCGAGCAACCAACAAACCTGCGGGCGATCATATTGGCCCTCACAGACAACGCTCTCCGCTCCCTATCGATGTCCACATCGTCTCTCAGGTCAGAGGTCACGATATGCCCAAGATATTTAAACTGTTGGAACTCTTTTCAACTTGACTCCGTTCAGTTTAAAAGATGGAACAGAATCCGGGCAGACCCGACCGCTGGCCCGAAAGACCATGCATTCACTCTTTTTCGCGTTATAGAGCAAAACGTGATCCAGCGCATAACGCTCGCAGATGCCTAGCAAAATATATATGTATGTAAAATTAAGTTATAACATTTAAAACAGTTTTTTTTTGTCTTTTTACACCCGTTATAGTAACATCAAATAAATGTACTAATTATACTGGGTGTTAGGGTAAACACCGTTATCCTTGAAAGCAGTGGTTTGGTGTCATTTATAGAACGTAAAATCAATGGAAAATTACGAGACACAACTGGCAAAATGTGGGTTTGCCATAGGGGTACCTCTGGGCTCTGCCTAACCCTTCGAGCGTGGTGTTATGTTATGTGTTATGATTCTAATCACAATTTAATCTACTCTTTTGCAGCGTTTTACTAATGTCAGCTTTTGGTCTCGGAATATGTATGTTTTCATCCGGTTAGTATCATACACTTCCTCTACAAATGTCTCAATTTGAACAATAATAAGATAAAGTTAAGCAAATTAACTACTAACTACTTACTTATTATGTCCGTTTATTGTTAATATTCTAATATATAAAATTCTCGTGTCACGGTGTTAGTTGCCATTCTCCTCCGAAACGGCTTGACCGATTTTTATGTTTTATATGTATATTCGGTAGGTCTGACAATCGGTCGTAATCTATTTTTCGACCCGGGATCGAGACTTACGCGGGAGAAAACGCGGGGCACAGCTAGTATTAGTATATTATAATAATTAGTATAGTCCCTATATTATAATAGTTTACCTATCACTAACGAGACACAATAGATTTTACTATTGTCATTCATTGACAGTAGTATGAAATAGCTATAACACGGAAAATTGACGATAGGTGTCAATTTGCTTACTAATTAATTTCCCTGACAGAACAATGCGAGTTGCTAATAATTCCTTAATATTGCAGGCCTAGTGTGCATGTTTCAAGGTTTGGATTTGTACCAAAAGGAAGAGGCGCATAATGCAATAATGCGGTTACTAATAGGCTCTGTGTTACTAGTGTTTGGACCTGTTATTGTAGGTTTGTCAATGGTTGTTTTACGTTTAGTATACACTTAGCAGAACTGATAAAATATAAAACTAAAAATAGAAAATTAAAAGTGCTGACCAAAGTCGACTAAATCAATTGGATGTTTTTTTTTTGCTTCATAGTTCTAAGCTGAACCTTTCTGGTCTATGTACTTAGCTTTTTTACAAATATAATAGGGTTTTAATATATCCATGATGTGGTAAAAATTCAGCAGTATATTCGACCTGGAATCTGCAGTCTTTTGGGCTTCTGATTAAGTGATTGTGTGTAAGGGTCAGTTCAGATCGCGACGTGAAGCGACGCGACGTTGCGCGCACTTTTTAACAATATCATCAAGCTTATTTTCTTCACGTACCTAACGGTATAATTTCAGCGCGAGCGTTGATGTGTCAAAGACCGCTGAGATGCGCGGTGCTGCGCAGCGCGTGTACCCTAGTAGTATCTGCCTAGCGTTTTCCCAACTATGTTGGGGTCGGCTTCCAATCTAACCGGATGCAGCTGAATACCAGTATTTTACATGAAGCGAGGTCAGATAGGCAATCTGACCTCCACAACCCAGTAACTGGGTAATACGATACCCCTTGGTAAGTCTGGTTGTCAGACTTTCGGGCTTCTGACCACTCGTAACGACTGTCAAAGATCCACAAATGACAGCCGGGACCAACGGCTTAACGTGCTTTCCGAGGCACGGAGGAGTCTCGATATGTGAAAATGGTCACCCATCCACGGACCAACCCCGGCAAGCGTAGCTTAACCTGATGGATTGACCCGAGCGGCTGTTATTACTTAGCCACGAGCTCCTCCAGCGCGTGTACCCTATTGTGTAGTAAATAAATTCGATATTGTGTCGGATCATAAAAAGTGCGCGTCGCGTCGCGTCGCGTCTCGGCGTGAACTGACCCTTAATCTCTTTGCCATGGTACAAACAGTTTAACATGCTTTCTAAGGGAATACTGCAAGCGTAACTTCAGAGCCTTATGTCCTTTTTGTATGGAAAAATACTGGCATTCAGATAGGACCCAGTTATTTTTGTGAAGGCCTATAATGGATTGGTCCCTGTGTTGCTAGATAAAAAACATCCTAAAATGATAAATACTTGTTGTTACTGACATACAGCCTCGTTGCCCAGCTGTGGAGGACTGTCTTCGACGTCCGTGCGCATGCGGTAAACGGGAATTTCTGTCACGGAAGAGACCAGCACCTCAATTGCGCCGGCGATCGCAAAACGCAGCACCTCCAAGATTGCGTCGGCGCCGCGTTTAGACGTGAAAACCTTCGCCTATTGAGAGCAGATTCTTTTGCCAAACATCTGCTAGTGTCCACTAATAGGTGAATAAATTGTTGCTATTTTTATTTATTGTAGTTTTTGTTAGATTTTTTGGGTAAATATTTATACAGGCCTTTATTTACGTCTCCAAAACTTATCGGAGGCATAGCAGAAGCGAACTGTCTTTAGCGAAAGAAACCTTGACATCTGCCCCACATGTCATAAAATGCACTGTCTTTATTTTAGTATTTACCAGAATATACTCCAAACTAAATATTTACACATAGGTACGTACATAAACTCACTCCTTCTTCCGATGGGGGTAGGCAGAAACTACAGAATGTCATCGGCTACGATCCTTACCTCGCTTCCATTTACGTTCATATACAATATGGAGACGACAATACAACAATAAATGAAAACACTGGCAATAATCATGCATAAGAGTATTTTGGAACTATCAAATAAATCCTAACATGGAAATGAAAAAAGTAATTTTTTCAAACAAACTAAGTAGTGATGGGCCGACTTTGACTTTGTTGGTTTGCTTATCTTTGACTAGCTATCGTAACTAAACTATTGGATATAATAGGTCCTATGAAATTGCCGTTTTGTATGAAAAAATTTAAACGAATTTTTTTAATGAATTTTTTATTTGTATTAATCGAAGTAATCACCCATGCAATCAATGCATCTTTGCCATCGCAGTGGCAGTTTATTGATGCCCTTCTTAAAGAAATCAGCTGGACGGGAGGCAACAAATTCTTCAAAGGCATTTTGTACTGCCTCTCGGGTATTGAATTTTTTTCCCGCCAAGAAGTTATCCAAATTCTGGAAAAAGTAGTAGTCTGTAGGCGCAAGGTCTGGTGAGTAGGGCGGATGACGGAGAGCTTCCAACCCCAGTTCTTGCAACTTGGAGACCGTCTGCTGTGCAGTATGAGGTCGCGCGTTGTCGTGCAGGAGCAGCGGAGACGAGCGATTGACCAATGCTGGTTGGAGATGCGCCAGCTTCTCCATCATTGTGTTCAGTTCTTCACAGTACACATCTGCAGTAATGCTCACCCCGTTTGGTAAGAAGCTGTGATGAATCACACCGGCGCTAGACCACCAAACAGTGACCATCACTTTTCTAGGGGTAAGTTTTCGTTTAGGGCATTGTTTAGGTGCTGAACCAGGATCCAACCAACTTGCTGAGCGCTTGCGGTTATCAAACAGAATCCATTTTTCATCGCAGGTAACAATGCGGTTCAAAATTCCTTCATTTGTGTGTCTGTTGAGCAGTGCAAGGCACGTCTCGACGCGTACTTCGCGCTGGCGATCATTGAGTTCGTGGGGCACCCATTTGTCAAGCTTTTTTACCTTGCCAATTTGACGCAAATGGACCAATATTGTTTTGACGCTAACGTCGAAAGCTGCTGCTAATTCAGCCGTAGATTGTGTATCATCAGCTTCCACAATCGCCTTTAATTCGTCATTGTCGACCAAAGTCTTCGGACGACCGCGAGGTTCATTTTTCAGGTCGAAATTTCCAGAACGGAAGCGAGCAAACCAATAACAGGTGATGCGTTGGTTTGTAGTGTTAGCTCCGTAAACGTCGTTGATGTTGCGTGCCGCTTGTGCCGCGTTGCTGCCACGACGGTACTTATATTCCATAATTACTCGAATTTTTAACGTATCCATGATGACGAAAAAGATTGAAATGCGATGAAAATGTAACACTAATCAATAAAGAAATGACTACTTTTGGAGAAAAAAATCCATGTTTTTAAAATAAAATTAATTTGAAATTAGAATTCTTAGCCAAACAAAAATTATTTTGATTTGAAATGGCCAGTACTGCAGAACGGCAATTTCATAGGTAAAGACCTAGTATTTGATTAATTTTTTGTATGTAGATCGAGAACGTCATTAGTTATAAGGAGTTTTATTTTTTGTCGTATTGTCGTCTCCACCTTGTATATTGCATACAAGCACTTCCGTTGCGAGTAATACGCACCTGACGTTAAACTATTTAATTAAGCTAATTATTAAGCAACACATTAAAATTAGCAGTGATAGCTACCTTAAGGCGGGCATCACGCCTGCTCCGTGAAACCAGTGCAGCGAAACCGCAGTAGTTCCACCATGACTTGTCCGTTCACACAGAACAAGCAGTTTCGCTTGTGTTACGCTTGTCGTAACAAGCGAAACTGCTTTTTCTAAACATACAGATTTGATAATGATTCTATGTCTTTCCTGCGTGGTTTCACCGATCGGCTCAGCCCACCATTTTTTTGGTACATACCGCGTTTGTTTCACACGAATCTGTGGCAGTCGACAAGGTTCTAACGCGAAACATATTTTTTTGTAAAAGGAACCTATACTGTATTTAATAAGTCCAAAACGACGACCTTTTGCTCCGATTGCTACCAATTTAACTGACTCACGCGGACTATAGAATTATTCGCAGCGGAATTCGTTAACGCGGTTTCGCATGATTATTTTCGCATCGGAGGTGTGCTAAGGCCCTAATTGGAATAAAGTATGCAGGTAGGTAATCGTAATTCACGAAAAATAAAATAATTTTGGTGAACTTATTTTATGCATACACAAAATATGAGCCAATACAAAATTTTACTGCATTAATTCAACAGACAAACATAATTATACAGGTACCTATAATTTTCTGCATACTCATACCGTAGTACTCATCACTAATTTAGTATGGCTACTTGAATAATTTACCTATTGATGGCAAAAACAGCTTTAGATTCCGTTAGTACGACTAATTGGTCCCATCGATTGCATGTTTCATTATTCTGGATCATGGACATATTAATGGTACCCTATGAATCTATAATTATGCGTTCGCTCAGTTCGAAATTTTTGGAAGTTATCTAGGAACTATGTGCACAGAGTATTTTATCGCTTGGCAAGCCGTCTGCCCGATGGGATTTCGCATTGGCAAAAATAACGAACTTCCATACGTACTTTCATCTACTATTAAACCCATTTAGGGAAGAATTAAAAATCCTTCCTTAGCGCTCACTTTCGCAATAAAAGGAACTCTTGTGGAGAATTTTATGCTTGTAAATCCAGCCATTTAGGCTGAACATTGTCTGTCAGTGAGTAAATGAATGAAATGTAGAAGATAATGATAGGCACCTTTGTTTTTTTTTTTTGAGGGTGGGATTTCATCAAATGACTTCTCCCGCTCTGGGCGGAGCGGAAGGGCGTGTCAGACTTTTACTGACTAAAACCCACCAGTGTTCCTTCAGTTGCCTGTTGGCAAGGTCCCGGTATCCCTTTCGGACATTCCCGTAACCCTGGCAGGCATCGGTCCTAGCGGACCCCGCCAATTGTGCTGACAACTCTTTGAGGCGCGCGTGGAACACGACGCGCCGTCGACCCGGGCCTGGTCCTTATCGGACGGCGAGACGGCTACCCATTGCTCCCTCACGCGTTCCACCTCCTCCTTCGCGAGCATTACTGCTTCGCAGAAGGAGGTGACAGCTTCCCATGCCCTCTCGCTCCGTACCATGGCTTGACCAGGGCTGGGCGCGAGAGGTCATCGCCGCCAATCGCCTCCACGAGGACACGGCGGTGCTCCGCCCAAAAAGGGCATACCTCCGCCGTATGCTCCACCGTGTCCTCCGGGCGATCCGCATAGTGGTGACACGCGAATGATAGGCACCTATATTTCAATTGAAGCACTAGTGCTTCAATTGAAATTTTATCTTAATTAAGATAGTTTAGCTTTAAAGACTGTGTAGCTGTACTCACATTTAGCATTTTGTTGTTCTAGTCGTCTTGTTCATGATGAGCCTACAAATAGAAGCTTCTATGACCTGCCTGTATTCAATCAATCAATCTAGCTAGCCTTTTCCCAACTCTATTGAGGTCGGCGTCCAGTCTAACCGGATGCAACTGAATACCAGTATTTAACATGGAGCGGCTGCCTATCTGACCTCCACAACCCAGTTACTGGGTAACACGATACCCTTTGGTAAGACTGGTTGTCAGACTTTCGGGCTTCTAGCGACTGTCAAAGATTCAAGAATGACTGACAGACAATGTTATTTAATACACACATCAACACTGTCTAGGGATAATTCAGTTTTTAAGTATTGATAAGAAACTACTTAGAAAATCTTATAACATACTTTTATCAAAATGCGCAGTATTTTATGCTCTAATAGGAAATTAAATAAAAACCCCAACTTTCATTTAAAAAAAATAGTTTTATAGTAGAACTAAAAAAAGTTAACAATGAGCAAAAAAATTAACTTCTGTTTTCGGTAATTAAATAAAGAAATCAAATTAAATGAAACATTAAATTGATTACAAAATAAACATTAATAATCTGTAAAAGCACCTCGGATGTTAATAACGCATCTGCAACGATTATTCATACTCAAAATGAGGTTATCGATATCTCCTTGTGGGATAAGGTCCCAGGTTCGACGAAGATGCATGAAAAGTTCACTGTCTGTCACCAGATTTTCGGGAAGATTTTGTAAAGTTCTTCGTTGGAGCATATCCCACGCGTACTCAATTGGATTTAAATCCGGGGACTGCGCGGGCCAGTCCAGGGTTGCCACATTATGTTGCTGCAGCCACTAGTGGACAGGCAATATGATATCATATATAGGCATAAAATCTTGACTCATTTGCAACTGGTGGGGTCGGACGGTTCCAGTAACTCCTCACGATATTTTGCAGCAGTTAAGTTACGGTGAACCCAAACGCGGTCGGTTCTCCCGCCTAAGCGTATTCCCGCCCATACCATTATTGTTCCACCTTGGTATGGATGGACTTCCTGGGGATTCTCACGTCCAGATGTTCGCCAAACACGTATTCTTCGTGAATCTGTATGAAAGCTGAACCGGAATTCATCAGAGAATAACACTCTAGCTCATTGGAGATCGTTCCAAGCCAAATGTTCATTTGCCCATTGTAATCGTCGTCCGCGATTGCCTCGCCGTGGTGCTGGAATCCGAAGTGGTCTACGAGCATCAAGGTTGACTTCGTGCAGTTTTCTCCTCACAGTTTGATCGCTCACCAGCACCTGGTGCTCCGACTGTAAATTCAAAACCAATTGCCTAGCTATAGCGGTAGGTTGTCTTTTCGCCGTTATTTGTAAAAATCGGTCTTGTCTTACGGTGGTAATTCGAATATTCCCAGTGTGCCACTCAGCCACCTTGCCAGTGTCCCGATAGCGAAACCACAATCTTGATATGACGTTTTAGCTGGTGCCAATGGCATCGGCAACATTGCACTGGATCGCGCCCGCTTCCACCAGTAGCGTGCCTAGGGTTCTAAATTAGGGCAAGCCCACAGACTATTTACGATAAAAAAAAAACAGCCAAGTGAGCGATTTACAGATTTTCTTTGTTGTTCATGATAACACCATTATTATAAGTAAGCGCCATCTATATTAACGAATGCGCGTAACCACACCGATTAGCAGGACCTTTTCACCATAATAAATTCTTTCGCTTGTCACCAAAATTATTCAATCATAAGCCGTTAGATGGCCCCCAAATTATCGATTTGTTGTTCTTTTACCGTAAGCATACTTAGTTTTATGAATTATTATAATGTCGATTGAAAATGTTAAATGAGATATTACATTAGGTACCTATATAACATTTTTTAATTAATCATAATGACAATAGCCAACTCTAAACTTTATTTCAAAACACCTAGTTACGAAGAATATCTTCGATAAGAAAATTATTGTGTTTTATGATCTTGATGAGATGTAATATTAATAAGATGGTTTGTTTTTCAGTGGTTTACCGAAACTACAATTGCCATACAAACAACACTATACAAATTTTGATGTCTTTCATGCCACCAGCTACCTAAGGTTGTCATACTCATCAACATAATAAACAATCGAATGCCAATTTCAATTATATTCTTCAACTGACAAAAATACTTGTTTTTTTCCAATTTTTATTAGGTACAGTCATTTGGGGTTGATTAAGGTGAAGTAAAGAGAGAGTTCTACTGCCAGAAAACTCAATGTAGGTACTTACCTTTTCGAACACAGTTTCCGAATTCACATTTTGATGATAAAAATAACACTGTATTCACTTACTAAGACACACACACTTACGAATTATAGCCGCAATAACTATCAAATCATTTTAAATAATAAAACTAATTCATTATCTCAGCACTTGGAAATAAAATACTGATCTCAAAATATTAATTTCAAAACAATAACAAATCGAGTCGCATCGACTGTCGTGTCGCGGACTTGCAACTCACTTTACGTGGGTCAACATCGCGGCTAGTGCATTTGCGAGAACTTAACTCTAAAAAAGTACTGTGTGCTCCCAAAAGCCCGGCTTTTCATTTCATACAAATCTGCGTATAAGTACTTACCAATATATCAACAAATGTAAACGTTTCTATAGCAATTTGTAGGCGAAAACTGCTAGACAAAGAAAGGTAAGGCAAGCCCCATTGAAAGCCGACGAGTGTGAGCGAGAAGGCGCATTTGAATGCATTGTAGTGGCGCGTAGGTTTGGCAACAAAGCGCGGTATTAAAAATTGTATTCTTATGAATGATTGAGTTCAATGAGTGCGTAGATCTGGCACCCTTGCGCAGTGCGCGCGGCAGATAGAGCGGAGATTTCGAAATTTGATTATTCCTATGACATGAATGATTGAGTTCGAGATTATTGACTGTTTTTTTAAATTTATTTTTTATTGGTAGGCTTATGTTTGTTCTTGTGAATTATGATTTTATTAGGGCAAGCCAGGCTTTCGGGCTTGTATGAAAGTACCGCCCCTGCTTCCAGCTTACCTATTGCTCTCAACATCTCTTCTCTGATTAAATGTCGGCGTTCCATGGTAAAGGAAAAACCAACAGTATGAATTTAATCATCAAACTTGCGAGAAAATTAAAATTTTGATTAAAAACAACTTACCCTCTTATTCATAAACGTTTCTAAAAGTTACAGAGACGTATAAACGTCGAAAATGTATGGTTAAACAGTTGCTAATTCATAACTTAACTTTATGCAGGGTTTATGAATATGGCCGTTAGTCTTTAAAACACACAGAGATGAAACTGTATCGTGATAAACTTAATTTAATTTTACCGCGTCTACGTTTCTTTTTTTTTAAATTTGAATTTAGAATACAGAAAAGAAATGTGCCAGGATCAAAATGACGTTTAAATCACCTTTATCTAACGAGTACTTTTAAAGTTATGGTACTAAACCTGAAATATCCCTAGACAGTGTTGATGTGTGTACTTAATTATACAAATTAATTTATAACCATTGCTAAGTAATATTTACAGATCTTTGTACATATTTCATATTTTTCATAGAGCTTATGAAAAATATTAAATATCATTTAGAATATCCTACTTCCTACTAATATTAGAAATGTGAAAGTTTGTGTGTTTGGATGTTTTGTTACTCAATCACGCATCGCACGGCTGAATGGATTTGGATGAAATTTGGCAAACAGACCTGGATTAACACATAGGATACTTTTTATCCCGATATTCCCACGGGATCGAGACTTACGCGGGTGAAACCGCGGGGCGCAGCTAGTATTTCATATTTTTGATATTCTAAGATTGCTTTCTCATCTTTTCTAGGAAATGTTTACATAGTTCAACATAATGCAATAGATGTATTAGCGCCATAGCAACGACTCGTTTGATCTTACAACGAATAAGAATCTTGGAAAGAGATCTAACATTTTTTTATGTGTTGTCACCACAAAGTAACAAAAAATATAGGTTCTCACCTATTTCTAATAAACGGTTCCACGTAATTTGCAACGACTGCAATAGTCTAAGAGCTTCTTTTGAATTTACATAGTTTTATGAGAACCTTTGTTTCCACAATACAAAATAAATAAATAACGGTTTGTGGCAATCAGGGATACTAAAACAAGAGGACCAGAGATATCTAATCGACCGTCAATGGAGGCTTGATGTATTTGTGATTGTAAGTACAGTCAACAAAAGAGATAATAAGATAAGCACGCAGAGCAAACAATTATTTTTGCTTTGTTCGCTGAGTTTTCCATAAATAGTCAAGTTTTTGATATTATGCAAAAATATTGTGTAAAGTGCTATAACGGGTAGTAGCACTTTACACAATATTTTTATTTACCCTACACTAAGCAAAATATGGATATTTATTTCTAGCCAGTTCTCCCAACTCTTTTGTTAACTGTACATAATATATCCCTGAATTTGATATCAGACGTGTAAATGGCAGCATTATGTGAATATGTGTGTTTTCCGAATTCTAATGGCATCATTTCACATTTTTAGCTCCTAGATGATACACATTCACATCAAGGCTACGTTTATGCTACGAAAATTCCACCATTTAACAGCTCCGCTTTGTGCGGAGGTGTTTAGATAACGCCTTAAATACACATGCCTGGAGGGCTTAAAACGGCTACTTTGGCAAAATCATAATAGGAAAATATTATTATTAATAATATTTTATTTATTATTCATTAAAAAACTAGTCATATTAATTACTTCATTATAGTACCTACATACGATTAGAAAGTATCTTTTTAATAGCTCAGAGCAGTTCTTCACGTTTAATTCATCGCAGACTTCAATATGTAAATCATTCTTATACGACGGTGGTATGAATCATCTTATAATGTCACAAACTGACAATTCATAATATGATCTGCGCGCAATTCATATTACGAAATAATTCATCTCTTTGATAGTTTTCTATGGAGATTCGTATAATGGTCCACAAATTATGAATTGCGTTTGTGTCAAATTGAGGAGTTGCTAATGACAGCTGGGCGCGGCGTATACGGTCTCGGATTAACAATACTTAATATGCATTGTGGTCTTCTAAAAAAACACTCTCAAGTGAGTTCTGCAAATAAAGCTGCCTGTAACTGGTCATCAGCGCCGGGCATACGTTTTCCAGGCACTCGAAAATCATCTTTTAAAACTGCACACAGCGTATCTTCCTAAAAACAAAACCAAACACGTAAGTATCAAAGTACTATCCAGCCAACCTAGAATCAGAGTAGGTAAGTACTAACCAGCCTTTTGTTACCTATACCTAAGTATAGGTATTATGTTTACCGCTTCACGATAAATAAATTCATAAATCCGTAGCTGAAATGTGTGCAAGGTCTGACAAACGATTATTGCTGTTCTAAATCTTCGCTCTGACTTTAGATTTTAGAACATATTGCTGACGTTACTGTGAAGGTATTACTTTCAGAATTTTCACGATAGGTATGTATTTTAGGTTTCGTAAAATTATAGGTCTTTCCCTCCCCCTCTGTCTAGTCTTTTCCCAATTATATTGGGGTCCGCCCCCAGTCCAACCGGATGCAGCTGAATACCAGTATTTAACATGGAGCGACTGCCCATCTGACCTCCACAACTCGGTTACTGGGTAACATGACACCCTTTGGTAAGACTGGTTCTCAGACTTTTTGGGTTCAAACCTAGAGATATCTGTACCTATTTTATTTAGGACACCTATTTTTACACCTGTGTTTGAGTTTGGATTATACTTAGATGTGGTGACATTTTGTTATTTATATAGCTAATGCAACGTCTTACTCCCCAGGGTACGCCGACTGTCCTGATATACTTAGGAGGCGACATTATCACTTACCTGGCACAAATGTACCTAGGGTCCGGCCTACTACGCTAGTACTAAGAAATTCCTTACGGAAAATATATGTATAGCACTTTTCCCAACCCGATCGACGCAGAACTCCGGGCTTAGCAGTCACACATACCAACGAAGCAGTCACTATCACAATAATGTACCCTCGAAGATATAGTTGTTTAGGGGAGATGTTAGTTATACGATTTCTTCCTAAAATCCATGATACTACAAACTGAATTTCATATCAAGTTACTGAATAATAAACATGCAAATACATGTAACACATCGTTATAACAGAATCCTGTAACGTCACTTACGACCTTTGATCATTCAGCGATGAGTTAAATTTAATTTACATATCATAAAAGTTTGAGGAGGAGCTCGTGGCTAAGTAATAATAGCCGCTCGGGTCGATCCATCAGGTTAAGCAACGCTTGCCGGGGTTGGTCCTTGGATGGGTGACCATTTTCACATATTGAGACTCCTCCGTGCCTCGGAAAGCACGTTAAGCCGTGGGTCCCGGCTGTCATTTGTGGATCTTTGACAGTCCTTACGAGTCGTCAGAAGCCCGAAAGTCTGACAACCAGACTAACCAAGGGGTATCGTATTACCCAGTTACTTGGTTGTGGAGGTCAGATAGGCAGTCGCTTCATGTAAAATACTGGTATTCAGCTACATCCGGTTAGACTGGAAGCCGACCCCAACATAGTTGGGAAAAGGTTAGGCAGATTGATTGACATATCATAAAAGTTTATTCATCGTAGATACATAGTAACAACGTATCTACTCAATTTTCTACTCTCCTTGGGTATCGGTATAGACCGACATAAAAATCTGTAAAAAAAATCTCACCGTTTACGTTTACCATTGGAGAAGTGAGCTTGAAGTGAGCTCCCATTTCACCTGATACTAGGGATAACTAAGCTCACTTTAAGCCCTCTTCACCTGTTTCACAGTGAGAGTTTTATAGAATAGATATTTATTTTATGTTGTACGACCTTGAAATTAAATGAAGAAAATATAGCTTTACACGTTTTATTAAGGAATGTATGCAGAACGGAAAATGTTTTTGTTGTAGTCAAATCTGTTTCGCTTCAGAATGTTCTAGGAAACGTATGTTCTAGGGAACGCCTACACAAGATTTCAATCATGAGTTTTAATAGCTGAATAAGTCTAGTTATTTTCATTTCTGTGAAAAAGTCCTGTTCACAAGGTAAACATATAAAAACATTATTAAGTTCACAGGAACAAAATTACTTATTTTCAAATTATTTTTTATATTTTAGTTCAGAATACGCTTCATAATACCTTCTCCATTGTAGTTGTATAAACCCGTTTAAAAAATTAAAAAGACTTGGCTAAATAGCAATTTTCGCCTAAAAGAGAAAATGTGTTCGAATGAAAATACTATTAGCAAAGTTAATCTTTAATCAAATTGTATGAAGGCAAAATCCTGAGGACTTTTAGACATTTTAATAAGACTCAATGCAATTTTTTTAGTTAAAGCCTTATATTTTTCTTTTTTCTTATAAAAATGTTGATTTTACACAACTTTAGCGAGAAAACAACTCAAAGTGACGCATTTTAATAAAAACATGATTATGCAAATGTTTTTGCTTTTATAATGAAAAATGCACAAGCGTCGCAGTCTAAAAATGGATGGCCAATTAACATGTTAAATAGTGAAGCACAAAGATTTCGTGTAATATTTCTAGTCAAGAAAATTAAGCTTTCATTGAATAGATAATTACGTCGTCGTGTGCGACATTAACTTGTAGACTCTTTTGAATTTGTCCTACTTCATTATAATAAAATAGTAAACATAAAAAAACGGTTCCTTTGAGTTTTTCCTAATTTTCTTTTTTTCTGAACCATGGTTTGGTACAGAGGTGAACAAAACAAAAATAAAATGAAATCGGTCGAGCCATTTTCCAGTTTTTGCGAGACTAACGTACGGCAATTGATTTTTATACTATATATATAAATCACTACCACTAGGTATATCACATAAGGGTATCCTTGCCTCGTGTTTCACAAGGTACATGCTAAAAATATCCCCACTTAAAATATATACCTACACTTGAATAGTTTGTCTCATTGCCTCTAAGGGCCCTCTAAAGGGACAAAATATTTTTACCCTAATGATTACTATTATTAATGATTACTAGTAATAAATATTACATTTTATTACTTAGATAATAAAATGTAATATTTATTTTTTGGGGAAAAATATTTCCATTTCATTATTCATTAAAAAATGGCAAACTTTATGAATTAATAACAATTCTTGTACCTACAAGTACAACTAAACAATTTTGCCGTAAGCTTATAACGTCTTTATGGCGATTATAGAAAAATAAAATATATTTCTCGGTAATTTGATGAATAGCTGATTTTGCCGCTTCATCAACCGATTCTCCGGATTAGATTTTCCTACTTCAAAACCAAGACATCTCTGCGAAGTCTTTGACAATTACACAAATCTACATCAAAAGGAAACTATAGGTATTGTAGGACTGTAGACGACACCGTAACAAAGAATCTTAATTATTCTTAATCAAATAATATTGTCCGTATAAATCTTAACACGCCCGGAATTAGTTTGAAGACAAAGTTGGGTTTTCGTGAAGAGTTGACTACACTGAAAATGTAACGTTACTAGAGATAGGTACCATTAATTTTATACACGGTGTAAGGGGGGGATCGTCGTAAACTGCTACCATGAATTCAGCGTAGGATTCTAGACCCTCCAGCATATATAGCAGCGGTTATAACTAAAATAATCATCTGTCTAATAGAAAATGTAAAAGCTATCCGTAGGTTAAAGGTTAGGTTAGGTGATGTACATGGTCAAAATGTATGGAACAGCGGATTTTTTTTAATAACCGACGAAATTTTATAACGTTTGTGGGACTAGAATCATGTTCAGTAACAGTTTGTGCATCAATATTCTTTACACCCTGTATTTTGAATCCAGGAGATGAATAAAATTCTTACCAAATTTATATTATATTATTCTAAACAAAAAAAAAACTAAAACCCAACTACGACTAAAAAGGTATAAACAAGACACCACAGACAGACAAATTAAAAATCCGGAGTCACACGTGTTAGGGCATAAATCGAACAGATTACGTATGACTCCGGATTTTTTGGGGCTTTTTAAATTGGAATGGGATTTTTTAAATTCTTTTGGGGCTATAATATATATATTTTTGAAATGTGCTCATTAAGCCCTTTCATTTGATACCCAACATGGTACGACTAAACAATTTTTTTTTTTAGTTGCTTTCTTTGTGTCCTCTAGAGGGCGCCATTTTATGTGACGTCACATATCACGTCGCCTATAACCAGCGGACGATCAAGACGCTTCCAACGATACCTCACTTGTCAATTTGTGATGAGTGGTTTAGAAGATATGAGGGAACAGATGAACATACATACATACCGGTCAAAATCATAACCCTCCTTTTTTCTTCGCCGTAGTCGGGTAATAACAAACAACTCAACAATGAAATCTCCAACAAACTTCAAATTCAAAGAAACAACCGTAGTGAGAGAAACGGCCACAATAACATTAAATGCATAAACGACACAGACAATACAATACACCGCATTACAGAGCATGAAGAATTAACATTTAAACTGCTCCAAGCCCAAAGAGGCTTTGTTAGTCCCTGTTAGTCCATATTCACTCGGGTACGCAGGGTAATTAAATAATTTCTCCAACAAAAAGCCCTCTCAGGTCGGTCAGGTGAACGAGTAAAATTTTCATAGAGACTTGTAAAGTGACCTTTGCATTACGCGACCTGTCTCTGAGTTGAGGAAGAATTGAATGTGAATAGTCTGACGTGGGTTGAAAGTTTTTAATTATGAAATTATGTTCTCATTATTTTACAGGCAAGGGAATGGTATCTTCTATGTTCTTTGACTGACTGCTATCAGATGCCTTATTATGATTAATAGTTTAAAGAAAATAAACTTTTATTAAAGAAAAAAACCGGTCAAGTGAGTGTCGGATCACACACAATGAAGGATTCCGTAGTTGGGATGAATTTGTCCCAAGAACAAACTATACTTTGTAGTTGAAAAATGTTCTCCTATGACATCGCATCGGTGTCAATTCTCCAAAGGCAAAATACATTTTTTTTTTAAAGTGCTAAACTGCTAATTAACGATTTTCTGACTTTTTCCTTTACTTGTGCTGTGAGACCTTGCTTCTTGCGATATTTCATGGCTCCATTTACAAATATCGGCTCAGTGCTTTTCATACCTAATCATATTGTTTTTTCAGACTCGATTGCGTTTTACCCGGCTGCGAAAAAGGCTTATTATAATTAACTAAAGCAACACAATGTAAATGAAATGAGACTTAAAATAGTACCTTACTTAAGGTCGGGATTTACTCCACAATAGACATTTGAAGTTAAACAAGGCGAACCCTGGCGGAAGCAGGGATTTATACCGCCAGGCGTGTACCGAGTGCTTTCCTCCAAGGATAGGCCTTTTTCTTCCTAAAAGCGCCTTGTTGAGGGCTTACAGGAATATTCATACAGACACAATCATAACTTTGTTATTTATTTGGGAAAACCAAATAAATATAACAGCGCTGATAATATCAATACACACAGTATGAAACGAGTATTTTCCACTAGACCAATAAAACTATTTGAATAACGTTACGTTTATAATTGAAGCTGGCTGAAAAAGGCGACAGCCTTGAAAACATAGGTGAAGTGAGCTTGAAGTGAACTGTAATCCTGCTGATCGAATCTGTAAAAACAACACCGTGAAAAGTCAGGTGAAGTGAACTTAGAGTGAGCTATCAATAGTGTCAATCCCTAGCATCAGGTGGAATGACAGTTCACTTCAAGCTCACTTCACGTATTTTCACGGTGAAATTTTTTACAGCATTGACCGACTGATGGATTTGACACTATTGACAGCTCACTTCACCTAAGTTTTCTCGGTGAGATTTTTACAGAATAGCACCGCTGTAGGTGTTGTCGACAAGACAATCGTACCGTAGCCGTAGTAATGAATGCTAGTAGGTAGGTCCATTATCCGAGCACTAAGTTCATGAGAAAATGTCCGTGTGTGTCTATTTAGTAAGCCTCATTTAATTATTCTCTTATGTGATGCGACAAACTCCCTCAGAAAGGACTAACTCAGAGCTACTAAGTACATTTTAGATGCATTTCAGGGTTGAAACATTACACACTCGAGCTTACTTTTTAATTTCGTTGACTTAACGCGTTTATCCTTGAGTTAAGAACTGTCTGATTTTGTCTGAGTATGTTGGAAAGGTCTTTAATTTTACGTTCTTTGGTATTTTGAGCGTATTTTTAATTAAAATGTATGTTTCGGTTTGAAGAATGTTATTCTCGTAGTTGACAAAAACTTCATTTACCTTACGAGATATACAAATAAATCGTGCAATTAACATAAAAGGTATTAACATAATGAATCCGTGAGTCGATAAAAGGATAACAGAAAATTTTAAACTAGCATTCTTAAGATTTTAAATTCAATACAAAAGGTTAATTATTATCATGAGAAGGCATTTTTTTTTAACAGCAAACTGTAATAATTTTTTTTTAAACTTTGTATGAAGTAAATTATTAGTAGTTTATTTACACTTTCATCACATACTTTTGGGAACTGGCTATAGCTAGAAGAACAAACTACATTTTAGATAATGTCATGATGCTTTAAACATTTCGTTTATTTTACTTTAAATACATACAAATTATATTATATTTATTAAAATAAAAAATATATTAAAACATTTAAAAATATAAAAAGTAGTAGCCCACCGGTATCGGGAACAAGGTCCAAGCTACCGGCGGTCAGGGGTCCAGAGAGAGGAACCTCCTAACAATGCGAGCCGTGTCCAGGAGTATCGCTTTCTGAATCAAGCCCTTAATCCAGCTGCCCAACGAGAGCCTCCATAGGTGTTGGTCGAGACTCTTGGGAATTAGGCCATTGGCTGATACGACTATCGGCACAATGATCGCAGAGTCCACATCCCACATGTCGACAACCTCGTGAGCCAAGTCAAGATACTTGATTTGTTTATCTTTCTCGGCCTTCACGAGGTTTCCGTCATGCGGGACCGTTATGTCAATGATCATTGCGCGCCGCTCTGTTCGATCCACCACCACTATATCAGGTTTATTGGCAACAATGGTCCTGTCAGTGATGATGGATCGATCCCAGTACAATGTGATATTTCCATTTTCGAGAACTGGATCGGGCACATACCTGTAGTATGGCACTTCCGATTCCACAAGGCTTTATTTCAGAGCAAGTTGCTGGTGGATAATCCTGGCTACAAGATTGTGTCTATGCAAGTACTCTCCGTTAGCTAGATGAGAACATCCGGAGATAATGTGACGGATTGATTCTCCCGGTCGGTGGCATGCCCGACAAATGTCAACCGTGCCGTCCTTCACAATAAATCTCCGGTAATTGTTCGTCATGATAACTTCGTCCATAATTGCACAGACAAAACCTTCGGTTTCTCCAAAGAGGTCACCGAAACGCAGCCAGGCTACGGACGCTAGTAAATCAACATCGGGTCCATGCAGGGCCCGGAAAAAGCGTCCGTGAAGCTCCTTACTCTGCCATACCTCCTTGCGATCGTTAGTGTCAAGCACTACAGGCTTGCGCCAGTTCTCTTTCGCCAAGGAGAGCGGGGTGAGGCCCTTGTCCACCGCGACCACATCTCGATGCATTCCCACGTCGGCTTCTAGGAAATATTCCCTGAGACTGCATATCTCGCGATTGTGGAGGGTCTTAGCGTTTATAAAGCCTCGACCTCCAGACTTTCGCGGGATATACAGTCTCATTACCGATGACCGCGGGTGATGCATTCGGTATGCAGTCAGCAGCGTACGGACCCTTCTATTCAGGGCGTCAACTTCGGTCTGAGTCCATTTGAGTATGCCAAAAGAGTACATCAAAACCGGCATGAACCAACCGTTGATGGCGCGCACCTTGTTACCGCCTGATAGAAGACTATTAAATACTTTCTTCAGGCGACCAAAGAAGCGCTCCTTCAACGATTGCTTCATGTCAGTAACATTGATGCCTAACGCTTCCGACATACCCAAATACTTATATGTTTCGGATGCGGAGAGGGCTCTAAGGTATTTTTTTTTTTTTTTTTTTTTTATGTGGAATCCGTGAGTTGGATTCCCACGGATATATAAACGGATAGATAGAGGATTCAGGGCCAAGCAGAACCAAAGTGGACTCAAACTATCGCCCTGAAATATGCCTCACTCGATCCTTATCGGCTCACTATTCTTCTGGATATTTCGACATCCTGGATAGCGAAGGACTGTCCTCCATTGCCCCATACACGACATCAGGAAGGTGCGCAGAGTTGCATCTATTTTATACAGCTCCAGCACCCTTATGAGCCATGTATGTGGCACCGAGTCGACAGATCCTTTCGGAAACGACGAACCTGTTGGCTAATGGCCATATCAATGAGTAGTTCCTTAGTACCGCGGGAGCCGTTCCTACATCCATTTTGAGAGGCAGACATGATGGAGTTCGTGTCGATGTGTTCGTTAATTTTAGCTCTCAAAATGGATGTAAGAACTTTATAGACCGTCGGTAAACATGTGATCGGCCTATAATTTTTGGGTTCCGCGGTGCTACCAGATTTATGGAGCAGGTGGGTAACTCCTGTCGTTAAGAACTGGGGTAGCAAACCAGACTACAATGCAGTCTGGTACTGAGCCGCCAAGCGAGCGTGCGACCTTATGAACCATTTTATCCAGAAGTTGTGCAGCCCGTCCGGCCCTGGAGACTTCCAGTTAGGCAACGGGTGGACTGCACGAGCTACATCTTGGGGGCATCTGCCCCCAAGATGATCCAATACCAGAAATGGGGGCTATTACCATCTGGTAATAGCCCCCATTTCTGTTATTGGATCGCAGGCTCGCTCGACTTCCCGAGTCCAATCTCCTTCAGTGTGACACTGAAGGAGACTGACAGGCACCGACCAGATACTGCGCCAGAAAGTGCACATGGCATCATCATCCGGCCGTTGCGTGTCAGCCACACCTTGGTTCGGTTGCTCCCAAGCCCTATATACCCACCTTTCATCACTCTGGAAGGTGCGGTTCTGGGTGTATCGGTCCGCTCGCCGCTTATACATACGAATATGGTTTGCCCAGGCATACACTTTCTGCTTCAGGAAGTCTATGCGGTCTGTGACACGGGTTACATAGTCCTGAGGACTGATATTAGTACCTGAGAACGCCCGTCTCACAAAGCGCATCACTCGGCGAGTATTGCCCTCCCTGAAGCAGATTAGTTTGCTGATGAGCGCTCTGGCCTCACCAATACGACGTTCAACGCACGACGCACGACGTTCGCACTGCCAAAACGGTACGGTTGATTTCGGTCGTGTAGCTTTAGATTCATTAGCGAATTTGACGTGAGCTACACGACATGCCGCTACAGCCGCACAGTACAGAATCGAATGAGTATCGATGAGGTCTTCGCAGTCGTCAAAATAGTTTGACAACTGCGAATCCAGAGCCGCCACCAGCGCTCTATTTTTTTTATGCATGGGCAAACGAGGTAAGCGTGTCCTAAGTTCGGGCGGCATGAACCGATATTCCCGAATCGCGCCCTCCAAAGCACTCCTCAATTCATCATTGCACTGGGTACTTAACGTTTGTAGCCCTGTCATCAATCCCCTCATCGGCTTGACTTGTAGTAACCGGTGGTGGTACTATAACAGTCTGCGACGGGGGAGCGATGACATGGCTACTCTGCATTTCATTTTGCAGGCGATCAAGTACAGTATCGTCCAACATATGATTACGCTGGATGACCCGCACCTGATCCGAAAGTCGTTGTGCCGACACGTTGACAGCTGGCTCAAGCACCTGAAACAGAGAGAGCATCCGAACATGGTACGCGGTCAGGTGGCTTCCTCCCTCTGTAGCCCCATAGTATGAGCGCATGACGTTCTCATTAATGGATCGTGTCCATCTCATGCGCTGCACACTTCCGCCGGGAGCTGGTACCCTATCAGAGGCCGGTGGGCCTCGAGGTCCTAAACCGTCCGGCGGCCCTCGAGGTCCTAAACCGTCCGGCGGCCGGCGTCCTCCCCGTTGACGAGCAGGTGGTGGCGTCGTGGGCGGGGAGAAATACTCGTCACTCGAGCTCGACGCGGCTACCGCAGCCGGTGTCGTCACAGCACTCACAATTGGGCTGGGTACCGGCGGCGGCGAGGCGGAGCTGAGCGAAGAGTCCGGAGGAGGTGGGCGTGCTCGACGTACGGCCGATCTTGTCAACATATTAACGTATCTTCATATTCCTATATTTTCTGTTAATTGTTTTATCTCCGATTCGGCAGTTTTAAAAGAATTCTATTACATTTTGCCTCAGTGCATTTTGTTGATGGTTTTTTTTGGTCTATTTGGTGGGTTTTTATGGTTTTCCGGCTCAGAAGAAGTAAAAATCTTCGTCTGAGTTTTCCGGGTTCAGGTTTAGTTTATTTTTATTCTAAATATTTTGTTTTGATAAATATAGTATTCTGTGGAAAAATTGTTGCTGACGTCTCAGTGTTGCCACTTATTATTATTATTAAACATTTATTATTATCAGCCTGTATTGTGCCACTCTTAGGCATCTCGCGTACTAGACGGCCATGACCACGACCAGTGTAGATGCAGCGACCAGGTAAACTATAGAAACCGATACGAATCGCGCACTTGGTCGCAACGGCCAACTGGCCGCAGACCATACAATATCACTATAGATGGCCACGACGGGCCGGAGTCGTGGCCGTCTAGTGTGCGAGATTCCTCACGCGAAAGTCCCTTTACTCTAAATCCCCTTTTTTTTATCCGTTCCCTGGAACCTCCTGGCCTGCATCTCACCTAAATCTGAATAGTAATGAGCCTGATCATTGAAGTTACAAGCAAGCTTCACCGGGAATCCTCAACCACAAAGGAACTGGCTACCTCTAACTGCCGAAACAACAATGCTGTTAACATTTTTGCTATGGCGACAGACTTAGATAAGATGGTGGTAGCGAGCCAGGCGAACTTAGAACAAGCCCTACCACCAATCAAACCTAGCAGAAAAGTTTGCCCCCACTGGGAATCGAACCTGGGTCAGAGACAGGTGGTCTAACCACTAATCCACAGAGGCGGTCTTATATCTATTTACTTAATACTTTTGAGGACGCCATTAATAAGTTAAGTAGGTAGGTAGGTACCTACTTCACTTTAATTGTAGTGTGGATGGATAGAATATACAGTTTTGTTTAGATTTTAAAAGAAGTGGTAGTTGGCAACTAATGCCATTTACTGGGTACACTTATTGAATTTGTTGGAATTCAAAGCTACGATAATATTTACATACATGAGTCGGGGTTCGGAACCCTTTCTTGATTTAATCATAGTCAGCGAAAAAATAAGTGAAATCTAATATACTTACCTATCTAATGCCCGGGATACACGAGGTGAGTTTTTCAAAGCTAAATAGCAAGCTAGAAGCTCTGTATTCTATCCTGACTTGCTGTCCTGGATTGTCACAAGCTAGTGCTGTTTACACGAGGCTAGTAAATAAGCCAATAGCATCTCGGTGACGTATTCCGTAGAGTCTCTTGTTCATCTCATCTTCGTTGGTCACACGTCTAGTACACCAGCTAAGATAGTAGAATCGGTGGTGGGAGGCGCAACTAGCTCAAAAATAGAACCCCATCCTATTAAACTGTCCTGGCTTGACACGCTAGCTTACTAGCTTTTTCACTAGATTACTATAGCTTAGGAATGAAGCTAGTTCAGAGGCCCTAGACAAGGTGGCATCCTATCAGCGATAACGATGATGGAAAAGGTAAAAATGTATAGGACTGACATAAGCTACCGAATATTAATGTCAATCCTGTTGAAAATCGTTATAGAAATACGAAACGCTTTCGAAGCGATTGTCACTTGTCTAGGCCCTCTGTATACACGAAGCCAGAGCTACTAGCTGCTTGCTTACTAACACTAGCTTACTATCCTAGCTTATAAAACTAGTCTTGTGTATCCCGGGCATTAGTAAGGATCGACCTTCAAGTTTAGAATAAGGACGAAATCTTTTTGATATATTATTAATGTCCCTTTAGTACGTTTGAAACAAAGTACCTAAGCACTTTTTTTGTAAAAAAAAGAAAACACAGATAATAAAGTTTTGAGTATAAACAGACTAGATAATGAAAGAACTTTAGTAAAATTAAAAAAGCTGGAACTTATAACTTATATAAACTACTAACTTATATATATAACTTAACCAACTTTCAACCGTTTTTTCCTACCACTATCTAAAGTGTATTTCTGTTTACTTGTCTGATTTGGTCAACAAATCAGTTTTTGAGAAAATAAACAATACAATTTTGAGAAAATAAACGTGTATTCGAAGCATTTTTTAATATAATAAATTCATACCATATCTGTTTATTTAAAAAGTCGTAAAAAAATTATTAAAGCAGAAAATCTTTATTTGTTTGTATTTCTTTACCAAAACAGGCGTGTAAAGTAAACACAGTGTACAGAGCTTCACTCTACGTTTGATTTATTCATACAGACGTGTGATAAGGTAGCCGGGCTCAGGTGTTGCACACTCAGCTTCGACAGCTGGCAGAAAAACAAGGAGCATTTATTACAAAGTTGGTCCGAAACACACTGACGGGAGAGGGTACGTAAAATTAAACTATACCGAACTTTTGTGGAAGGATACGCAAGGGACTATGTTGCGAGTGGTGGTGCTCTGAACGATCAAATTGCGGCGTGTAAAAATTTGCTGCTAAAAGGTACTTTTATATTTTGACGTGTAAATAATATAGGCGGCTTGGAAAACCGTACTGTAACAAAGTAGTTTAGGAAGAGTTTAAGTTAATAGCTTTCTTTCCTTAAAGTGTAGCCAAAAAAGCGGCCAAGTGCGAGTCGGACTCGTACACAAAGGTTCCAGTACCACCGTATTGTAAACGGTTAAAACCGTTTCTTGTATGGAGACTTCCTTTCATTTTTAACTTGATTTTATTTGATATTACAGCGACTACCTATAGTAGTACACACTGAAAATTTCAAGATTTCAACCAATACGGTTCAAAAGATACAGCCCTGTGTCAGACAGACGGACAGCGGATCCTTTGTAGCGGTCCCGTTGGCACCCTTTGGGTACGAAACCCTAAAAATGAGTTCTCGTAACAAAAAACGAAACTCAATTTACTGTCCACTAAAAATATTATACATTGCACACAAAAAATACAGAATAAATAAAATGTAAATATCATTCCTGTGATAACAGAACACAGCGTCAGTAATAAAATTAAAAACGAACGACCTCAAAGCGCTCAACGAATCGCGAGGATTTCGTAAAACCTCAATTCATTTTATCGTTATCTGAATGACTCACCAACGCTGATTAATTGGTACATCACTGAGGTTCAAAAAACTTATTACAAGGGCTTTTTTGCATCCTTCGTACTAAATTAAACTTAGCTCGTAAACGTAGGTACAGTCAGGGAAAATTATTGTTTATCACGTTGACACACTGCGCCAATTTGCCGTGTTATAGATATTTCAGACAACTGTCATAGAATTGCAGTTGTTATTTGAATTTATCGGTTGTAAAAAGACGCTGAGAGAAGCCGAATGTCGCCTAGTATTCCCTTCATTGTGATCATTTTTTTGTTCTGGACCATACCTGGGAACCTTCTGGTTACGGAAGGATCAAATTCTTCTGGTTACGGATATTGAAGGCCAAAGTTCCAGCTATTTCTCTAAGTTTTTTAAAGAAATCAAGTTTTAAATGTTATAATTTAATTATAAATACCCCATAAACCCTGAACCGTTGCATGCACCCATTAACAGAATGTGCGTTACGTTGCGCACTAGGTACTGTAAACAGCGATTTTTCACACCAGAAATAAAAGTCGTTTCCTAGCAATTATTTTTGTGCAATGTTACTTAATTTGATGTAGGTACAGAATGCGTAGTTGACGGCTATGTGATGGGTCTTTTTATGGCGCGTGGCTAAAATCGGAACTAACGCTGCCATCTTGTTTTTTGAAAACATTTCACTGAAAAATTGCACAAATGTTTACCAACAGCGCCCCCCTTTCAACGTCATTCGAGCGCCAAAAGATCCTTGTAGTAGGGTAGGTACGATTGGTAGGCAATTAAACATAGCTTCCCTGACTTTACCTACATCAGGAATATGGACCTTCTAAAAGACAGTTAAAGGGTGTTTTCATAAGCACTCTATAAAAGCATATTTTTCATCAGACTTGACGATGCTTCTGCACGTCTTTTTGACGTAATTGCCTTCCATAACCTTTACGTATTGAGAGGGGTGAATAACTCTCCGCCGGGAGCTACAAGCAACAATCTATCGTTGGCTACAGGGAAAACTTCTATCAGCTCCATTATTTAAAATAGATATTCTGCCCTAATATTTGATTGAAGGGCTGTTGTTCCAAAAATGCCTGCAGCTATTGTTAGTAAGATTATAATTTTGACAAGGAAAGTTATTTTTTCCGTTACATGTTTTTCGTATACACATAGCTCAAAAAGGAGTCTTATCTCGGTCTAACCTGATTTAAATTTTATGTAAAACCAAATCAAAAAAACGTTCATGAATAAAAATAAAATAATTAACATTTTCTCCAGCCATTGACCCGGTTTGTATCAAGCGAAGCTTTTTACAAAACAAACATTTTAAATGTCGTAAAAAATTTATGGACCAAGTGATGATGATTAGGGCATTATAAAAAATGCCCGGGTAGTTTGAAAAATGCCCAATACGAGAGGGTAGTAGTAACCCATCTTGTTTTGAATATATTTCACAGAACAATTTGCACAAATGTTTTAACAACAGCGCCTCCCTATGTTATAAAAGCGCCAAAAGCGCCTTCTAGCACTTTATTTAGGTTGCGACTTTTCCATGCCTTATAACTCAGTAGCTCTAACATACAGCTGAATAACAATGACCAGACCCGAGACCCAGTGTCCTGAAATCATCAATATGTAGGTAATCGACTTGATCAAAGCTCGTTCCGACTCCCACGTTTTTCTGCAGTGGAACGAATATGGATTGATTTTATTACTTCCTTAGTGTAAATGCCATGAGGTCTTCGTTTTCCCCTGGGGTGATGGAAAGGTCAGTTCAACATTTAAGGCTATATTACACTTATCAGGTATTTATTACGTATGAAATAACAATGTACTTAAACCTACACAAACCATTCGTTGTCCTTAATATTCAAAGATCGTGCAGATTATTTGTATGAAATAGAGAACGCGTCATATTAATATTATATTAATATTATAAACATTGCAATAGAAAAAAACAAATAATTTGATAAACAAAAAACCCGACTGCAAAAACTTATAACCGTAAAAAGAAAAACAAGCATTGAACTTTGTTTTTTGTAAGGTATTGCAGGCAACAAAAGTTACACCATATTTCAGGTTATTGGTTTTTCAAATAAATTGTTTTATTTCAAGCTTTTTAGTTTTATTAATATACTAGCTGCGCCCCATGGTTTCACCCGCGTAAGTTTCGATCCCGTGGGAATATCGGGATAAAAAGTGTCCTATGTAGTATCCAGGTGAACTATCTGTTTGCCAAATTTCATCCAAATCCATTTAACCGTTTTTGCGTGATTGAGTAACAAACATCCAAACACACAAACTTTCACATTTATAATATTATAGTAGGATATAGTATTTGGAATTAACTCATTACTAGCTTTTATTTGATATCAATATTGTTGTAATTTATTTTTAAAAAAACCTTCCCCTCCGTTTTTTTTTGTATTTGCAGATAAAATATATTAAAAAATATACAAACTATGTCACTCTCACAATTAAAACGAACCTAACGACACCTCTTATGTTAAAATCCATCAAGCCGTTTAGGCTACAGAGCGTGCCAATGAAATAGACATACATACATACAAACATACATACTCTCGAAAAACATTACCCTCCTTCTGGGGCAGTCGGGTAAAAATAACTACATTTTCTAATGAACTTACGATAAACGAGAAAAACAAAAACATAACAGCAAGAAGCAAGGCAAAATAAGTAGAACGAAGTCAGGAAGGTAATCCCTGTTAAAAAAGAAACATTATTTAAACGAGTTTAACAGAAATCTTCCACGTCAATAACTTATAAACTTGTTCGCACAAAACTTCACAGCCCGGCGATTACGGTAATGAGGCGCGATAAGTTAGCAATCAATAATACCTACTGAGCTGATTAATGGGAACCCTGGAGCGCGAAAACAGACTTATAACACATGACGCGATTGTCGCGCGCTTTTAGCCACATTTCACCAATCGGTCGATGAAGACGCTCGGGGCAGTGTCGGGTGTTGCCAGTGTTGCTTTCGCCTACAAAACACACATTTTGGTAAAGTTATGATGTACTCGTAAAAGTGGGGAGTTGTTGATGGTTCCACGACGGACGGAACACCTGAGCTCGTTGAAATGTGGACCGCATTAAACACTGACGACGACATTACTTGCCTGTCTTGGTTTTGGCAAGTTTGCCTTTAAACAAAGTTGGTTGAAAGGAGCTTCCTTAGGAATAACCTACCTATTATTATGTTCTAGCCGTGTTGCTAAAGTTAAGCCTGATTTACACGGTGCGATGGCATACCTTGCAATATTACACATTTAGGCATCGAATCTTATTGTGAAATATTAACAGAATGATATCACTAAATCCTGAGCTACATTCTGTATCTGTTCGCTCTGGGTTTTTTTGAGCATTCTCCTTTGCTTCCTTCAGATTAGGGCTGTTGTCATTGCGACCAACCAATCGCAGAATTTAACTTGATAGCAGATTCTGCAGAATAAAGAACAGTTGATCAGAGTTTCAGGCTGTTTATTATTTTCAGCGGAACAGAAGATCATTTTAATGAAGGCGTAAATGTACTCAAGATATTATAGATATTTCATTTTACTGATATTTCATTTTCTTACCTTCAAGTCGGCTTTATGCCCTTTGTTTCGAATTAATTAGCTTTACGAACAACCCAGACCCGTTTCAAATTTCAGTCTATAGAAAACATATCAAAACCTTATACATTTTCAATAGAATCAAATTTTAATTATCTGACATCTAAAGCTACAAAATGGGGATTAATTTCAACGTAAAATAAATCTTGTTACTATGTACTTGTGGCTGAAAATCCAATAAAGTTAGTGGTATGA
Organism: Lithophane ornitopus; assembly: GCA_948473465.1. Classification (NCBI taxonomy): domain Eukaryota; kingdom Metazoa; phylum Arthropoda; class Insecta; order Lepidoptera; family Noctuidae; genus Lithophane; species Lithophane ornitopus. Next base: position 8,189,118 of record OX419622.1, on the reverse strand, counting down.
GAACGTAATACACGTTAGGATTTGGCATTGGTATTTCCGAAAAATATGGAAACTGCATCCTCGTTGCTTCTGATTTAAATGCAAAGCCTTGAAATGGGATCGCGTCGCTGGAATCCGATCATTTATCGGGTCCCTCCATTGTTGGGAATCAAGTGTATTTGCTATTGGAAAGTATGATTTCTTTTGAATTATTTACTGATAGGCGATAAATCAGTTCGCATTTTTGAAGACCGTAGTTTTATTAGCAGCGCTTTTTTCTAGTGTGATTATTGGTACTATACCGTCGCCGTCGCTAAAACAAATTTGCAGATCAGTAAATAGTATCGACCAAAAGTTAATGATAATAAGTTAAATTATTACGAATAGTTGTTGAAAATGTAACTTTCGTTAAGCTTTGTCTTTAATAATGTTTTTGATGCTATTTTTACCTGTAGGGGGGAGTCCGTGGTGTCCTGAAATACAAGTCACGGCTTAGTTTAGGCACCAGTCTCCGACGAATGAACATTGTCCTCATCATAATTATTATTTTTCCATTTTTAAGTTTTTTTTAATAAGTGTTATTTTGTGGAAGAAAATAAACATTATTTGATTTTGATCTGATTTTTAACCGGCTTCTTCAAAAAGGAGGAGGTTCTCAATTCGTCAGTATGTTTTTTTAATTTATTTTTTTATGTTTGTTACGCGATTACTCCGCCAATTATGAATCGATTTTGATGATTATTTTTTTGTTTGGTAGGTCATGCTTCCATATAAATTTTATTAACTTTACTTGCGTAATTTTTGAGTTAGCTTCAATATTACGTATTTTTCCCACTTAGTTTATCTAGATCGATATCCTGTTTGACTCCTTCACTGTTATTTTTTCTAAGAGATACATATTATGTTGTAAGTACCTACAGTATGCTATAGACACTGATTGGCTATAATAATTTCTCCTGAAATTCAGCGTAAGCATAATAGATCTACTATCTACCAGAACGTGGACAAAACAAGGTAACTTAATAGTACTATTTCAATAAAAAACGATTTGTCATTCAAAACACAAACAATGGAAACCATGGACCGATATTTAATGGATTAGTACTATATTCATTTGCAAATTTTCAATTAATAGTAATTTAAAGCGTAGCTGCCGTCTGCCAAACTCATGAATAATGTTGTTAACCGAACTTAATGCGCTCAGAATAACATTTTATTACCAGTAATGGCGGCAGTACGCGATGTGAATATTTATTGCAACTGTACGGGCAAATCCGGACTTTGCCTGTTTCATAAATAATAAAATATTGTTCATAGAACCTTCGTAATTTCGAAAAATTACTTTAAAAAAACTTGTCTTAATTAAAGTAGTTCTTTAGAATTTCGAGTTGATTATACTCGAAATTCTAAACAAATTGACTCAGAAATTCTAAAGAAAAAAGAGTGAAATCAAGTGATTTCATGAAATAACAATCCACTGAAATAAATATCCTTTGCAATTTAATATAACTCCATTCTAAAACTTATAATAAAACAATCCTATCCAAACTTTATGTTAATTCGTTAAAATCGAAATGATAAATAACAATTAAATCGAATCCTAAACTAAATAAATAAACATCGTTCTTCAAATGATTTAACTTAATGTGTATTCATGAGTCAGTTCTGTTCAATAAATGGAAACTAAAATAGTTAAACATGCTTTGAGTTGAAATACCGGTTCATATTTGTGCAGACTTATAAGGCCAGCGGCTTCACCTGCGTCAAGGTTGGAAATTATGTGACAGGAACGTACTACCGAGATAAAATTATACTATGTGTTAATCCAGGTTATAAACTATCCGTGTGGCAAAGTTCATCCAAATCCGTTCAGCCGTTTTTGCGTGATTGAGAAACAAACTTCCAAACATAATTACGTACAAAGTTACAAGTTTATAATATTAAAATATTAGTATGATTAGTTAATAGTAGGGTACCTACATACGTTAATGTTTTGTATTTCATAGCTTTAACACTGAAAGACGAATCATATTATATTATTTTAATGGACGACAAACATTTTTCGATGAAAAGTCCTGTCGTTCTGTTAATTTAGTGTTCGCGTTTTATATTTTAATATATTTTCCTCAATTAATTTGATAAACTTTTAAACAGTTACTGACAGCGGCGTCGATGAACGTCACAAAGTGTCAATATGTCAGGAGAAAGGAACGTTAATTTCCCTTAAAAATATTTGGCAACGAACCTGAAACATTTTCTATTGAAGTACCTAATGCTGTTCAAACATTAGCATTGGCAATTTAATTACTTACACAAAAAAATAGAATGCTAATTTAACAGAGCGCAGGAGTTCAATTAAAATTCAATTACCACACCAGCTGAAAAGAAAACAAGAAATCCACAAAACGGATCCCAATTTGCAGTCAAAATTCAGTGCAATGCAATTCGTGTGTAAACGCCCTGAGAGGGCAGCACATAACTCAGGCCGTCGGTGGGCAGTCTAACAAATGGCTAGCAATCTAATTGAATTATGTCACCTTGACACTAGGTACCGTCTCAATTTAGACTAATTTATAACTACACCGCACACAGATATTGCAACTGTCCGACAGAATTGGATAAACGTATGTGCGTTAGTCCGTAAATCTTGGTTGTCAGGCAACTTGTCTACGACTCCTATTTGGGCATAAAATATTACTTACTGAAGATTAATAAGTTCGTTACTCGCGTGCCAGTAAACATTGCAGTTTGAAACTCCGTTCAAACTTTGTTCGATATTTGAAACTATGCTCATAGCATTATTCGGTTTCATATAATCTGTTAATTTACATTCAAAAGACTTATTGCATTAAATAAAACAAAAATATGATCGATGGTCCAGTTGGTGCTTCAGCCCCTGAGTAATTCTCAATATCGTTGACAAAACTATTCACGTAACATTACAACTACTTTAAGTTCTGATTATTCTATAACAAAGACCTGTTTATAAATGATACTTGAGAAAACAACCCCTAAACATAATGTTAAATTCCAGTTAGTGACCGGAAACCCCGTCAGGTTGAATAATAGAGTCAACGGGAAAATATGTAGAGAATATTTGTTATTCAACGGATCCCTCTGAAATGTTGAATACACGTAGTTTTGAAGCCGAAGTAACTTGCTTGTACATGATATACCCCATATTCCGACTCATGATATAGTTCTTCAAGTACTTTCATAAAGGAAAAGAGGGCGGAATACTTGCTTCGTTATGTGGTGGCTGCTTAATTTCTTTTGATTTTCAGGAAGTAGTAAGCAAGCATTTTGTAGAGACAATCGCTGCAATTTTGAAGGCAATTGATAAATTATCTCAAAATCAATCTTTCAAAATGTTTGCCGTGGCTGAAGCCACAATACTACCATTCGAATACCTAAATACCTAGGTAATACTTATATGAAGGAAGTTACATAATTAAAATATCCATTAAACTCTGAATCACAATCCATAAACTCCTGGAAAATTCTCACAAAATTAGCGAAAACGAAGTTAAAAGTGTCAGCGAAATAATTAAATTAATGTACTTCTCCCATGTCAACCGTTTATGGAGTCGGGGGTAACTTTAAATTACGTTTTTATTGCTTAATACCCTCGCTTTGTTACCCTGAAGTTAGGGCATTTACAAACTGCACACTCTATGACGCGCGAGCGAATGACTGCAGCATTCACGGAGCGATTTATGCGCGACACTAACCGCGTAAATCGCGACTTGTGACTGCAGCTAGTTCGTAACTTGTCATCGAGATTCTGTATTCACATGCAGCTAAAGTAATTAATTCGTTATGTAGCTGTTTAATGTTGGCAAATAATTGATTTTAATGTTTTGAGTTTCTTTGTTTTGTAATGTTAAATATTGTGAATACTATTATTATAGAATCAAGTTCAACTGAACAGACAGCTGTGCTGCTGGGAGTTTGTTGCGTCACTTCTTCTTCGCAGTTAGGACTAGCACTAGGAAGTGGTGGAGGGCGGGCGTTTTAGGGTCTGTCTTCTGTAATTTTGACGAAAAAGTGCTGATTCTCAACTGTTTCTTTTTTGCCTATGTAGATTCGTGTGGGTGTGAGACGAGCCTATTGAATGTCATTCATGTAGGTATAATCGCGAAAGCACTAGTATGGTTACGCCCTTACTTGACGTGCAAATATTCCCTTTTATACTTACTCCTAATTAAATTTCATTGGCCTGTTAACGTCTCTGGATTAAATACCTAGCTGTTATAAATCTGACAAAAAAAAAAATTGGACTCCACAAAAGGATGAAAGGCTATTAAGTGATGTTTCTTTGGGAAGCGGCGAAAGTTCTGATTGCGGTGTTGAGTGGCGATTGAGAGATTTTGAGTTTTTACTTCTCAACTGTAGATGTGGGAGCACTTTTTATTAGCAATAAAACCTCAAAAATGGAGATTTAACGGAATTTTTAGAACATGACACACATCATAAAATTTGTTCAAAACTTAGGAACAGGCGAAAAAAAACAATTTGGAAATTTTGGTTGAATCGGATCCTCATTACTTAGGTATACAAAACCTTGCGTTTTGGCACAGTTCCAGATTCGAATAAAATTCAGAAGTAGCTTTGTATCGAACTCTCATTTTCTTTCGATCAGTGAAATAATGTTTTAAAGAACGAGGTAAAGTACCCACATGGAAATAGATAGATTTAGTGAAGCCTTGTCTGATGAAATGAAATGAGCATAAACGCCGTAACGTCTATGCTCATTTCATTTCATTCATCAGTCAAAAACGAATAAAAAGTGATGCGTCTCATTTTTCGATTAATCGGTAAGCAAGTGAAATATTGCTAAAATCCAACATCACTGGATTGGTTTACAAATGAATTGACTTTGATTCCTTTTGTGTTCAGACGTTTGAAGAGACGGTGACGTATCACCAAGGGAATATTTAGCAAAAAACGCAGAAAAAAAACACGTTTCTTGTATGGATAAATTTAATAAATTTAAAAATTAAAGGGCCTTTAATTTTTAAATTTATTAAATTTTAATTATTTGTCTGTATAGCGGCAATAGAAATACATGTGAAAATTTCAACTGTCTACCTATTACGGTTCATGAGATACAACCCGCTGACAGAGAGACGACAGACTGACGGACAGCGGAGGCTTAGTAATAGGGTTCCGTTTGGCACCCTTTGTGTACGGAACCCACAAAAGTAGTTTAAAACGCAATAAGTACTTCAAAATAAAGAGTTGTCGAAATATCTTAAATGGTTATTTCTGAAGCTCAGACAAGTTTCGAAGATGTTGCCTCAGCCTTTAATCAGCGAATAGTTTATTATTCAGAACAAAAGTTCTGAATAATAAACTATTCGCTGTTTTCATTGAACTTTTTAGTTCAACGAAAACGCTTTTTTATTTTCTCTAGTAATTGGAATACATGAACTGAAAGGATTTGAAGGAAGTAATACTTGTTATTTTAATGGGTTATTTAAACTAGAATAAGAACGAGAACGCCGTTGTTGAACTTGTCTAGAACACTTAACAAATCTAAAGAGAAGTCGTTGGGAGAGCGGCTAGAAAAGAGGACGTAAGATAGTTGCATAATCAGCCTATAATGTTCCCACTGCTGGGACACAGGCCTCCTCTCTTCGAAAGTGAATGGGCTGTAACATCGTTAGAAATGGGCAGTGCCATTGACATCTACCACGAGGGCCCAGTGCGGGTTGGTCACATGTCTTTTAATTTTTGGTTCTAGCTTAGGATATGCCAGTTTCGTCACGATGTTTTTCTTCAATGTAAGATAGCTAAAAGCTATTATTATAGTGAAATGAAAATATCTCTAAAGACATTAAAAAAAGACTCCCGGACGCGTCTGTCTACTTCTCTTCTTTGTCTTGTCGTATCGCTAAGCTCTAGAACTACTTGACGGATTTTGATGGGGTTTTCAAAATGATTCAAAGAGAGGAAGAGAAGGTAGACTTTGAACCTTAAAAAATAAATGCACTTTGAGGGGTACCTACTACATATTTGTTTATAGGAATTTGATCCCAGCTAATGTTTAAAATAATATTCACTTTTCAGTTTTAAATTCATACGCTCTATCAAATTACATCATGCTATTATAATTAGCTTTAGTTATTAACCTTTTATTTATTAAATGTGGCTTAAGTGGTTAATGAGATTTGGTATTAATTAAAATTTATAATATTATCTCATCATTATTAAACTCCGATATTTCGGGCATGTGTATTTACCATGTTTATTATTGTTTTATTACGTAAATATTCGTAAGTATATTTTTTTACAATTTGTTTACGAATTATTATTTGAACAGTCGCTATGAGCATTGCATCTATTGATTAATTGACCTTTGTGATTAGTAAAACAAAAAATAACTAAATGCTTTTGTTAAAAACTTTTTACAAAAAAAAAACAACCGACTTCCAAAAAAAACACTAAAAAAGTGAAAAATAACTTTAATTTCGGAAGTCGGTGGCAAAAAACGGAAATTGAAAAGCAAAGACACCGACTTCCGAAATTAAAGTTATTTTTCACTTTTTAGTTGTGGTACCTACCCCACACAAATCCGAATACCACTACCTGCTATGTAAATAACAGTGAAGGAGTCAAACAGGATATCGTCTAGATAAACTAAGTAGGAAAAATACGTAATATTGAAGCTAACTCAAAAATTACGCAAGCAAAGTTAATAAAATTTATATGAGACCACCTCGGAAGCATGACCAACCAAACCAAAAAAGAATCATCAAAATCGATTCATAATTGGCGGAGTAATCGAGTAACAAACATACATAAAAAAATTAAAAAAAGGACAACATACAGGCGAATTGTGAACCTCCTCCTTTTTGAAGAAGTCGGTTACAAAGGGCAAAACGCGCTCCTAAACCAAGATTTCTGCGTCATATCTCACCTCAGCACATTTATTGGTCTCATTATCACGTACGTATTTCCGAAGATAGATTGCCGAAACGCATACTAGAAAAAGAATGCGTTTGCTCACAAAAAAACATACGTTTCAATAAGTATGATCAGAACGACTTTTCGGCCTATAGCGAACACTGTCATAATAGATAGAAGTATAAGTAGATCGCGCAAATGATGTCTTTCGCACAAGTGAACAAATCCCGCTTTAAAACGGTGCGGGAAAATGTATGCAATCCTAATCACCCATTAGGAAAACAGAAGGGGGTAACGCAAGCTCCAAAACCAAGAATAGCTGCGTCATATCTCGCCTCAGCATCTCTTTGGTTAGGTCATAACGCCCTGAGGGGAGCCCCCGTTGATTGTGAGTGTAATTATGTGTACATTCAATAACAATAGACTCTGAAGCTCTACGGACTAAGTAACGCCTATTGCAGAGTTTGAGAAATGTGTTGGTAGACGGTTTGTGTGCTGGCCTATACAAGAACCCTTGTATTGTGTTGTATAGAAGTGTGCTAGGGGGCTATGCTTGTATGTGTGTGGCCTGAACTTAACCTTTGTTGAAGAATTAAGTTTTTAATTAGCGTCTAGTTTAAAAGTTCTTAATGTTCATAATATTTTATAATAGATATCTCAAAGATTCTTGAAATTCAGTTTCAATATAATTTTAATGTAATTTACCAAGTAAACCAACTTATTTTACTAAATCTTTCTGTTGCAATGGAATTTAAGTTAGCTTCTTATTTTCTCAGAGTTAAAACAAAAGTACTCTCAAAATATTTGATTAATTTAAAACTATGACCAATTACCACAAGTTAGACATTTACTGCTTTTATGATCCAAATTGTCACAGAGTATAATATAACATTCCCAGGAGTTAGTCAAGTCACAGTGTAAAATTTAATGAGCCTGTCAAGCGTCAAGAAGTTACGAGTAATTCGAATTAAAAAGTTTCGCTGTGAATTAATATGGAGTGGCGCAATGAAGGCACGAGAGCGACTGACTTTTATATACAATATGTAATATTTCTCTCAAAATATGAATCTATACATATTATAAAGTAAAGTCGCTTTTCGTGTTAGTCTTTATGTCCGCGTTATTCTTCTAAACCACGCAACAGATTTTGACACGGTTTTTACCATCGTTTATAGAATTTATTCCGGAAGATTTATTTGTATAATAGGTACGTTAATATTAAAGTTACATAAAAATAAGACAACTCGATGTTTTGTCAAGTCGTAAAGACCGTGCGACACTGGAGCGAGTCGTTAATATAAAATATTTCAGTAACTATCCCTCAATAAATATTAAAGTAACTTCAAAGGTATTAATTTGGGACGATTTGAACTTATTGCATAACAATTTATACTATAAACCAGTGGCGTGCCTAGGGGACAAAATCAGGGCAAACAGATAGATTTTTTTACGATTAAAAAAATAGCCAAGTGAGCGATTTACAAATTTTCTATGTTGTTCATGGTAACACCATTATTATATCGTGTTATTTTTTATTTTTTATTGATAGGCTTAATTTTGAAGGCAAGCCGGGCTTTTGGGCTTCTATGGAAGGAACGCCACTGCTATAAACAGATACAAGTTTAAGCAGAACAAAGAAAAGCCGATCATGTTCTTTCAAGAAAAGAAAGTTTTTTCAAAACAAGAAAATTATAGATACGTACCGTACTTCACCCAATTCAAACAGCCTACAGGTAGAACAAAATACTGTCAACATTGTAACTTTGCTATTGAGTTCCGTGTAATAGAAACTCCTCATAACAAAGGAAATTATTTGAAAAGTGGGATGTTGTTTATTGACAATTAAACAATTTAGCTGCCCCGAAGTAGATTTTCGCTTATTGACACCGTACGCCACACGAATACGTCATTAGCACCTTAAATTCGACCAAACCACAGACCGCGGAGACGCCTTGGCGGCCGCTCTGCCAGAGACGGCATTGTCAACAGTTTCCATACAAACTTAGCGTGTCACCGTTTATTCGCACTACGACACAAATTAAGTGCAGAAACTGACGGTTTTGAAGGAGGTCCGTGACAGAAGTTGTGCGCTAAACGCACTTTCCGCGACACATATTTTATTAGTACTTCCGTCTCTAGATGCTGCTGTTACGGCGATTCCGTGCTCCGCGACCAAACTGTATTACTTTACAGTCTACGGGTACTATGGTGTAACAATATCCTGTAGGTTAACTACCTCAGGCTTATGATCTTACATCTCCAAAAGTTTCGCCTGAAGGGGTTGAATCCTTGACTCCTTATATCGTCCTTACAGCGGCCCAACCCTTTAGGAGCTCTTCAAACTTGGACGATTAAACGTCGGCCTGAATTTGCGTGCAAGTTGCATTAAGTGAAGATAATGGCGGCACTCGGTCTTTGGGGACATTATGTGTGCCAGCTAAAGAGGAAAGTTCGCGGCTTCTCTCCACACTACCAGACGTTTGTTGGCTTAATTAAGCGGACGATATTTACAACTATGTTGAGGGTTACGTCGAGTTAGTCTCGGTTTGAATTTCGGGATTGGTATGGTTTGGTATACGGTTAAAATAATGTCTCACTTCTCTCTGCTAAACTACGAAAATGAAGGAAGTTAGAGAAACTTCTGTATTGTGAATAGAAATTATTTGGGTTAGGTTCTTATTTAGTGATCAACAAATCAAAATTTTATCAAACGTCTTCAAGCCACTGAACATTAGATATTCTAAATCGCGTTTAAGAGTTGAATTATTTTGACATCGACAGTTCTTAATTTAAAAAATAATTTGGGTTAGGCTCATAGGTTATTGATCAACAAATCAACTTTTTATCAAGTAGCGTCTTCACCAATAAAACTGACCGCCATCAGCACTTCTAAACTGCGTTCAAGAGTTGTCAGTATTTTGACACTGACAGCTCTTGAACGCGGTTTAAATGTGCTGAACAGTCCTCAATTTCATTGGTAAAACTGACCGTAAATGATTTTCGTAACGATACACTTCAATAGCGTTTGGCACACTAGTTTGTAACTGAACGCCTTTCTGCCATACATCACTGCTTGGAGTCTCAATATCAGATTTCTTAGTAAACTAACAAGAAGCGCTACTTCTACAAACATCAAACGAAGATACACATAGAGGAACCAACAACATAAAGGAGCTAAACAACGGAATCAGTTATATACCAAGAAATCCTCTCACCACGTACTAACGTACAAGATGTTCCTAGAAACGGATACACTTAATCTTTATTATGTACTTAGGAGACTTCCAAAGGGGTCCTATTACGAATTCAAACTCTTCCCCTTTCCGAATATCCAACATCGGCTGAAAAGGCAAAAACAAAAGAATGTGAAACAAATGAGACAACATTCGCAATAGGTCCATGAAAACTAAATTTCCTTTTAAAATGTTCATTGAATTTCGAACGCATAGGAATTTCTTGGATCGTGCACAACGAGCGGGTATTCAACCTATTATCATATTTAATTAAACCCTCCTCTTGCTATATCTACTAAGATTCGTATTACATCAAAACTAATTTATCTTGATCGCATAATTCATTAGCGCCTCCAACAGAATCCTCTAAAGAGGTGTTTTAGAATTTATGTAATTATTTTAAACATGAATATTGGTGGCGCGGTCCCTGGTTGAAAATAAACCTCTCTATCTCTGGTATTCAGTTTTCGGAGATGAAACTTTGGGATTGGATATCACGATCGTACACTGTCATGAATAGTGCAATGAACTTGCCTGAAAAGTAGAGTACTTGAAAAATGAACTACATAGGTATTTTAATAAGCAAATGTGTGCCCTGTTTATCAAAAGTTACAAGTCTACACGTTCACAAGTTACCTAGAATATTTAATTTTATTTTTCGTTAAATTTATAGCTCATCTCCATTTTCATAATCGGCCTTAATGTTCCCACTGCTGGGACACGGGCATCAGGTCATCTCTCTCTTTTGACCACATTTTAAAAAGAAAATTGAATTTGAAAATTGGTTGCGGTTCTAAGCAGGACCCTTGTACGACGGTATAGAGAGTCGCCGGACACTCTCAGGATTTGCTACGAATTTCTACAAGTTGTAACTTACAAATATTTTTTTAATAAACAAAATCACGAAGAAAAAGTAATAAAAATTAAAACCCAACTACAACTAAAAAGGTATAAACAAGACACCACAGACAGACAAATAAAAAATCCGGAGTCACACGTGTTAGGGCATAAATCGAACAGATTACGTGTGATTCTGGATACCTTTTTAGTCGTAGTTGGGTTTTAGTTTTTATTACTTTAATTTTTTTTTAATTCTTTTGGGGTTATAATATTTAGAGGGCGCCATTTTATGTGACGTCACATATCACGTCACCTATAACCAGCGGACAATCAAGACGCTTCCAACGATACCTCACTTGTCAATTTGTGATGAGTGGTTTAGAAGATATGAGGGAACAGATGAACATACATACATACCGGTCAAAATCATAACCCTCCTTTTTTCTTCGCCGTAGTCGGGTAAAAATATGAGTACTTGTGAACTAATTAATGACACTTGGTAATACAAGGCTTGTAAGTTTTGATAAACAGGGCACAGAACTTTTTAATTCCCAGGGATAGTATCTAAGGAATGGCGTCAAGAGTGTCAGCTTTTGACTTTTGTGCTACACTAATATCAATTGCAGGGTGCAGTGGTGGCCCAGTGGTAACGGCCACGACTTACGAGTTGTACGTCGTAGGTTCGAACCCCGACAGGCCCTTTACTTTGTGTAAATTATTTCATCGCCACTGCTCTCAAAACGGCGAAGAAAAACATCGTGAGGAAACCGGCATGTCCTAGAACCAAAAAATCTAAGACATGTAACATCTACCAACCCGCACTGGGCCCGCGTGGTGGATTACGGCCCGCTCCCTCTCACAGAGAGGAGGCCTGTGTCCCAGCATTGGGAACATTATAGGTTGATTATTATAATATCAATTGGATCAACAACCGCACTGTTTATTTTAGTTTATGAGTGGTCCATGAGACGTTTACCGAAAGACAATCATGTCGAAAATGGACTAAAGACGTATCGAGAAGTCGCGTCGCGCCTTTATGAAGGAGCCATAGATATCCGTGGAAGGAGCCTATACGTAGCAACCAAGCAAACCGGCACCCTCATTGCTGATACACGATCAATCAGAATTGGAATCGGTTCGATACTTAATGTCTAATCTATCTATACTTCTATACTAATATTATAAAGAGGAAAGATTTGATTGTTTGTTTGCATTGAATAGGCTCCGAAACTACCGAACCGATTTGTAAAATTCTTTCACTGTTGAGAAGCTACACTATCCCCGGGTGACATAGGCTAGATTATATTTTCAAAAAAATTAGACCCAAGGTGTAAAAAAATACCTAAAATAGCCGTAGATAAGTACTTGGTGCTACCCGTGCGAAGCCGGGGCGAGCAGCTAGTTGCTTCATAAGTTCGTAACTTACGTTGTTGAGTAGATCTTTTTTCGAACTTTTGACGCAATGGAATGAAAACAAATGTCTATTGTTTACGTTTACATTACGCCATTAGGGTGCTGTGCTATCATAACGGCTGAAGTCAAATGTTCTAACCATTGTAATGACTGTAAACAGTCGGACGTTCATCACAGAACACAAAGATCCATTCCCGATCGCATCCAAATAGTCAATCAAAACTATTGTTAGAGCAAGTTACTGCAAACACTTAATAGTCAGAAACTGCTTCCCGTTCAATATTGATTCTGCTGCGAAGAGCTACAGGAAACGGAATAGTTTCACATGCTAGAACTACCACATTGTCTTTGAAAAGTCAACTTGTTCGTCTGTAATTACTTAAATTTATAACATAACTAGTGAACCGCTCCTGCTTCGCACGGTTTTTACGACTTGACAAAACATCGAGATTTCTTAGTTATATGTAACATTAATATTAACGTATTATACACATAAACAATAATAATAAAAATATTATAATATATAAACCTTCCGGAATAAATTCTTTAAACTATGGTGGAAACCCCATCAAAATATTGCGTGGTTTAGAAGAACAATGCCGACATACAGACAAAAACGAAAAGCGATTTTAATTTATAATATGTATAGATGCTGGAAAGATGGAAACAACTTGAATAATTAAAGGTATTCGCCTAAGAGCGCGAAACAACAGCCAAAAAAAAAATTTGGCAGCCATGGGGACTGCTGACAAAAGTGATAATAAAACTGGTAATAGCGCCATCTACATTCAGAAAACACAAAAAAAGTGAAAAATAACTTTAATTTCGGAAGTCGGTGTCTTTGCTTTTCAATTTCCGTTTTTTGCCACCGACTTCCGAAATTAAAGTTATTTTTCACTTTTTTAGTGTTTTTTTTGGAAGTCGGTTGTTTTTTTTTGTAAAAAGTTTTTATTTTTCACTTTTTAGTTGTGGTACCTACCCCACACAAATCCGAATACCACTACCTGCTATGTAAATAACAGTGAAGGAGTCAAACAGGATATCGTCTAGATAAACTAAGTAGGAAAAATACGTAATATTGAAGCTAACTCAAAAATTACGCAAGCAAAGTTAATAAAATTTATATGAGACCACCTCGGAAGCATGACCAACCAAACCAAAAAAGAATCATCAAAATCGATTCATAATTGGCGGAGTAATCGAGTAACAAATATACATAAAAAAAATTAAAAAAAGACAACATACAGGCGAATTGTGAACCTCCTCCTTTTTGAAGAAATCGGTTAAAAAGGGCAAAACGCGCTCCTAAACCAAGATTTCTGCGTCATATCTCACCTCAGCACATTTATTGGTCTCATTATCACGTACGTATTTCCGAAGATAGATTGCCGAAACGCATACTAGAAAAAGAATGCGTTTGCTCACAAAAAAACATACGTTTCAATAAGTATGATCAGAACTACTTTTCGGCCTATAGCGAACACTGTCATAATAGGTAGAAGTATAAGTAGATCGCGCAAATGATGTCTTTCGCACAAGTGAACAAATCCCGCTTTAAAACGGTGCGGGAAAATGTATGCAATCCTAGTCACCCATTAGGAAAACAAAAGGGGGTAACGCAAGCTCCTAAACCAAGAATAGCTGCGTCATATCTCGCCTCAGCATCTCTTTGGTTAGGTCATAACGCCCTGAGGGGAGCCCCCGTTGATTGTGAGTGTAATTATGTGTACATTCAATAACAATAGACTCTGAAGCTCTACGGACTAAGTAACGCCTATTGCAGAGTGTGAGAAATGTGTTGGTAGACGGTTTGTGTACTGGCCTATACGAGAACCCTTGTATTGTGTTGTATAGAAGTGTGCTAGGGGGCTATGCTTGTATGTGTGTCGCCTGAACTTAGCCTTTGTTGAAGAATTAAGTTTTTAATTAGCGTCTAGTTTAAAAGTTCTTAATGTTCATAATATTTTATAATAGATATCTCAAAGATTCTTGAAATTCAGTTTCAATATAATTTTAATGTAATTTACCAAGTAAACCTTTCTGTTGCAATGGAATTTAAGTTAGCTTCTTATTTTCTCAGAGTTAAAACAAAAGTACTCTCAAAATATTTGATTAATTTAAAACTATGACCAATTACCACAAGTTAGACATTTACTGCTTTTATGATCCAAATTGTCACAGAGTATAATATAACATTCCCAGGAGTTAGTCAAGTCACAGTGTAAAATTTAATGAGCCTGTCAAGCGTCAAGAAGTTACGAGTAATTCGAATTAAAAAGTTTCGCTGTGAATTAATATGGAGTGGCGCAATGAAGGCACGAGAGCGACTGACTTTTATATACAATATGTAATATTTCTCTCAAAATATGAATCTATACATATTATAAAGTAAAGTCGCTTTTCGTGTTTGTCTTTATGTCCGCGTTATTCTTCTAAACCACGCAACAGATTTTGACACGGTTTTTACCATCGTTTATAGAATTTATTCCGGAAGATTTATTTGTATAATAGGTACGTTAATATTAAAGTTACATAAAAATAAGACAACTCGATGTTTTGTCAAGTCGTAAAGACCGTGCGACACTGGAGCGAGTCGTTAATATAAAATATTTCAGTAACTATCCCTCAATAAATATTAAAGTAACTTCAAAGGTATTAATTTGGGACGATTTGAACTTATTGCATAACAATTTATACTATAAACCAGTGGCGTGCCTAGGGGACAAAATCAGGGCAAACAGATAGATTTTTTACGATTAAAAAAATAGCCAAGTGAGCGATTTACAAATTTTCTATGTTGTTCATGGTAACACCATTATTATATCGTGTTATTTTTTATTTTTTATTGATAGGCTTAATTTTGAAGGCAAGCCGGGCTTTTGGGCTTCTATGGAAGGAACGCCACTGCTATAAACAGATACAAGTTTAAGCAGAACAAAGAAAAGCCGATCATGTTCTTTCAAGAAAAGAAAGTTTTTTCAAAACAAGAAAATTATAGATACGTACCGTACTTCACCCAATTCAAACAGCCTACAGGTAGAACAAAATACTGTCAACATTGTAACTTTGCTATTGAGTTCCGTGTAATAGAAACTCCTCATAACAAAGGAAATTATTTGAAAAGTGGGATGTTGTTTATTGACAATTAAACAATTTAGCTGCCCCGAAGTAGATTTTCGCTTATTGACACCGTACGCCACACGAATACGTCATTAGCACCTTAAATTCGACCAAACCACAGACCGCGGAGACGCCTTGGCGGCCGCTCTGCCAGAGACGGCATTGTCAACAGTTTCCATACAAACTTAGCGTGTCACCGTTTATTCGCACTACGACACAAATTAAGTGCAGAAACTGACGGTTTTGAAGGAGGTCCGTGACAGAAGTTGTGCGCTAAACGCACTTTCCGCGACACATATTTTATTAGTACTTCCGTCTCTAGATGCTGCTGTTACGGCGATTCCGTGCTCCGCGACCAAACTGTATTACTTTACAGTCTACGGGTACTATGGTGTAACAATATCCTGTAGGTTAACTACCTCAGGCTTATGATCTTACATCTCCAAAAGTTTCGCCTGAAGGGGTTGAATCCTTGACTCCTTATATCGTCCTTACAGCGGCCCAACCCTTTAGGAGCTCTTCAAACTTGGACGATTAAACGTCGGCCTGAATTTGCGTGCAAGTTGCATTAAGTGAAGATAATGGCGGCACTCGGTCTTTGGGGACATTATGTGTGCCAGCTAAAGAGGAAAGTTCGCGGCTTCTCTCCACACTACCAGACGTTTGTTGGCTTAATTAAGCGGACGATATTTACAACTATGTTGAGGGTTACGTCGAGTTAGTCTCGGTTTGAATTTCGGGATTGGTATGGTTTGGTATACAGTTAAAATAATGTCTCACTTCTCTCTGCTAAACTACGAAAATGAAGGAAGTTACAGAAACTTCTGTATTGTGAATAGAAATTATTTGGGTTAGGTTCTTATTTAGTGATCAACAAATCAAAATTTTATCAAACGTCTTCAAGCCACTGAACATTAGATATTCTAAATCGCGTTTAAGAGTTGAATAATTTTGACACCGACAGTTCTTAATTAAAAAAATAATTTGGGTTAGGCTCATAGGTCAACAAATCAACAAATCAACTTTTTATCAAGTAGCGTCTTCACCAATAAAACTGACCGCCATCAGCACTTCTAAACTGCGTTCAAGAGTTGTCAGTATTTTGACACTGACAGCTCTTGAACGCGGTTTAAATGTGCTGAACAGTCCTCAATTTCATTGATAAAATTGACCGTAAATGATTTTCGTAACGATACATTTCAATAGCGTTTGGCACACTAGTTTGTAACTGAACGCCTTTCTGCCATACATCACTGCTTGGAGTCTCAATATCAGATTTCTTAGTAAACTAACAAGAAGCGCTACTTCTACAAACATCAAACGAAGATACACACAGAGGAACC
Source organism: Lithophane ornitopus (assembly GCA_948473465.1). Classification (NCBI taxonomy): domain Eukaryota; kingdom Metazoa; phylum Arthropoda; class Insecta; order Lepidoptera; family Noctuidae; genus Lithophane; species Lithophane ornitopus. Next base: position 8,172,281 of record OX419622.1, on the reverse strand, counting down.
AACAACATAAAGGAGCTAAACAACGGAATCAGTTATATACCAAGAAATCCTCTCACCACGTACTAACGTACAAGATGTTCCTAGAAACGGATACACTTAATCTTTATTATGTACTTAGGAGACTTCCAAAGGGGTCCTATTACGAATTCAAACTCTTCCCCTTTCCGAATATCCAACATCGGCTGAAAAGGCAAAAACAAAAGAATGTGAAACAAATGAGACAACATTCGCAATAGGTCCATGAAAACTAAATTTCCTTTTAAAATGTTCATTGAATTTCGTACGCATAGGAATTTCATGGATCGTGCACAACGAGCGGGTATTCAACCTATTATCATATTTAATTAAACCCTCCTCTTGCTATATCTACTAAGATTCGTATTACATCAAAACTAATTTATCTTGATCGCATAATTCATTAGCGCCTCCAACAGAATCCTCTAAAGAGGTGTTTTAGAATTTATGTAATTATTTTAAACATGAATATTGGTGGCGCGGTCCCTGGTTGAAAATAAACCTCTCTATCTCTGGTATTCAGTTTTCGGAGATGAAACTTTGGGATTGGATATCACGATCGTACACTGTTATGAATAGTGCAATGAACTTGCCTGAAAAGTAGAGTGGTTTTAAAATGTTTAATTTTAGTTTTCGTTAAATTCATAGCTCATCTCCATTTTCATAAACGGCCTTAATGTTCCCACTGCTGGGACACGGGCATCAGGTCATCTCTCTCTTTTGACCACATTTCAAAAAGAAAATTGAATTTGAAAATTGGTTGCGGTTCTAAGCAGGACACTTGTAAACTTGTAAGACGGTATAGAGAGTCGCCGGCCACTCTCAGGATTTGCTACGATTTTCTACAAGTTGTAACTTACAAATATTTTTTTTTGATAAACAAAATCACGAATAAAAAGTAATAAAAACAAAACCCAACTACGACTAAAAAGGTATAAACAAGACACCACAGTCAGACAAATTAAAAATCCGGAGTCACACGTGTTAGAGCATAAATCGAACAGATTACGTGTGACTCCGGATTTTTAATTTGTCTGTCTGTGGTGTCTTGTTTATACCTTTTTAGTCGTAGTTGGGTTTTAGTTTTTATTACTTTTTTTTTTTTTTTTTCTTTTGGGGTTATAATATATATATTTTTGAAATGTGCTCATTAAGCCCTGTCATTTGATACCCAACATGGTACGATTTTTTTAGTTCCTGACTTTATGTCCTCTAGAGGGCGCAATTTTTATATTCTATCTATAACCAGCGGACGATCAAGACGCTTCCAACGATACGTCATTTGTCAAATTGTGATGAGTCGTTTAGAAGATATGAGGGAACAGATGAACATACATATATACATACATACCAGTCAAAATCATAACCCTCCTTTTTTCTTCGCCGTAGTCGGGTAAAAATATGAGTACTTGAGAACTAATTAATGACACTTGGTAATACAAGGCTTGTAAGTTTTGATAAACAGGGAACAGAACTTTTTAATTCCCAGGGATAGTATCTAACGAATGGCGCCAAGAGTGTCAGCTTTTGACTTTTGTGCCACACTAATATCAATTGCAGGGTGCAGTGGTGGCCCAGTGGTAACGGCCACGACTTACGAGTTGTACGTCGTAGGTTCGAACCCCGACAGGCCCTTTACTTTGTGTAAATTATTTCATCGCCACTGCTCTCAAAACGGCGAAGAAAAACATCGTGAGGAAACCGGCATGTCCTAGAACCAAAAATTCGAAGACATGTGACATCTACCAACCCGCACTGGGCCCGCGTGGTGGATTACGGCCCGCTCCCTCTCACAGGAAGGAGGCCTGTGTCCCAGCATTGGGAACATTATAGGTTGATTATTATAATATCAATTGGATCAACAATCGCACTGTTTATTTTAGTTTATGAGTGGTCCATGAGACGTTTACCGAAAGACAATCATGTCGAAAATGGACTAAGGACGTATCGAGAAGTCGCGTCGCGCCTTTATGAAGGAGCCATAGATATCCGTGGAAGGAGCCTATACGTAGCAACTAATCAAACCGGCACCCTCATTGCTGAAACACGATCAATCAGAATTGGAATCGGTTCGATACTTAATGTCTAATCTATCTATACTTCTATACTAATATTATAAAGAGGAAAGATTTGATTGTTTGTTTGCATTGAATAGGCTCCGAAACTACCGAGCCGATTTGTAAAATTCTTTCACTGTTGGGAAGCTACACTATCCCCGGGTGACATAGGCTAGATTATATTTTCAAAAAAATTAGACCCAAGGTGTAAAAAATACCTAAAATAGCCGTAGATAAGTACTTAGTGCTACCCGTGCGAAGCCGGGGCGAGCAGCTAGTTGCTTCATAAGTTCGTAACTTACGTTGTTGAGTAGATCTTTTTTCGAACTTTTGACGCAATGGAATGAAAAAAAAAAGTCTATTGTTTACGTTTACATTACGCCATTAGGGTGCTGTGCTATCATAACGGCTGAAGTCAAATGTTCTAACCATTGTAATGACTGTAAACAGTCGGACGTTAATCACAGAACACAAAGATCCATTCCCGATCGCATCCAAATAGTCAATCAAAACTATTGTTAGAGCAAGTTACTGCAAACACTTAATAGTCAGAAACTGCTTCCCGTTCAATATTGATTCTGCTGCGAAGAGCTACAGGAAACGGAATAGTTTCACATGCTAGAACTACCACATTGTCTTTGAAAAGTCAACTTGTTCGTCTGTAATTACTTAAATTTATAACATAACTAGCGAACCGCTCCTGCTTCGCACGGTTTTTACGACTTGACCAAACATCGAGATTTATTAGTTATCTGTAACATTAATATTAACGTATAATACACATAAACAATAATAATAAAAATATTATAATATATAAACCTTCCGGAATAAATTCTCTAAACGATAGTGGAAACCTCATCAAAATATTGCGTGGGTTAGAAGAACAATGCCGACATACAGACAAAAACGAAAAGCGACTTTAATTTATAATATGTATAGATGCTGGAAAGATGGAAACAACTTGAATAATTAAAGGTATTCGCCTAAGAGCGTGAAACAACAGCCAAAAAAAATATTTGGCAGCCATGGGGACTGCTGACAAAAGTGATAACATAAAACTGGTATTAGCGCCATGTCGGTGACGCGAACCATAATTATGTTTACCAAAAATCACTCAACGCGCTTAAAGAAGTTTTCACTTCAAAAACTAAGAATATATAATAATAATAATGTGTGCAAGTCACCCCCTGCCATTTTATCCGTGTATACCATAGTCCTTCCATAGTTCTAGGTATCCAGTCCACTATAGTCACCCAAACCCATAACCCAATATGTTTTGTTTCCTTCGAGAAAAATTCAGAGAAATAGATATTCTGACTGTAGCCTCACAATATAAATTTGAAAACCTATTGTGTATGTGCACAAAAATATATCAAATTTTAAGAAAATGTCCGATATTCATAGTTTAAATACCAGGAATAAACACAATCTTGCTGTACATCGCACTCGTCTCCACAGAGTAGGCAACTCGTTCATGGGTCAATGTATACGCTTTTATAACAAACTTCCCATTGACATTCGAAACTTACCCATTAAACGATTTAAAAGCTGCATTAAAACCAAACTTTGTAGAAAAGGGTACTATAAAATTTCAGATTATTTAGAAGACAAAAAAGCATGGGATTGAGCTGCTCGCTCTGCTAAGCATTGTAACATTTTGAATAATATGGAAAATCATCAATGTATATCAACCAGTTTTATTTACAAATTGACATTATTGAATATTCTATACAAAATGACATGATTACTTTTTAAAGTATTTTGTTATTGTGAATGTGAGGACTATGAGAATTTTTAAAATTTTTTTTTTCGTTCTCAGTTAATTTTATCAATGGTCTGGCAATTTGAGAATTTTATGCGGCCTACCCAAATGTCCTTTCTTTGGTATTGTTCGTCGAGTCGCTGAGCTCCTTAAGTTCTGAGTTGAGCTCCGCCATTACTGACAAATGCTTGCACTGACTGGACAGGTCCACTCAAATCTGTGTGGTTCTTTCCTCAAAAGACCATTTCAGACTCGAATTTACATGGTCCTCATATGGCTTGACCAAGATTATGTCTGGACTTTAAAAGAGACTGTGACCTCTGAGTTTGTTTCGGCCTTTCTTCTCAGAGTAGTCAGATAGGAAACGCCGACCTCATCTAGCTTATTTTTAATAAAAAAATTTATAATATGACGTGTAAAAGTGATTCCAATATCCTATTTACAGAATAAACAATTTCATTTCATTTCATTTCCATGTTCAGCAATAGTCCTCCACCAACCGGGGGTTGCCCTTGGCTGCACTTTCATATTGCATACAGGGATAATCGTCGGTTGGTGCCTCATTCCTTTTGAAATTGTCTAAGGGGCCTCTGCGAGTTGGCTTTGGCCCTTCGTACGCCTTCCAAAAGACCGGGACCCAATGGTCCCGAGATATATAAACATATACAAAATAATAATAATAATAAATTTATTCAAAAATAAAAGTTGGTAAAATACAGTGTAGGTAAAGCTTAGAAATAATGTAGGTATTATAAAGTATGATGCCTGTACTAGGATAAACCTGTATCACAGGCGGCATTAGTTCTTACGATTACTATTAGGACAACTGATTTCTTAACAATATTTAATATAAGTTTTAAGAATAGTGAGATAACTAGTTAATTTAGTATGTTATAATTTATAGAGAGAGGTGAACTGCATGCTTCAGTTTATCAGCGTCATCTTTCGTTTCGGTACTGATAATTACGCCTCCATTTTTTCTATTCCGTACAGGTACACCTCGAACGTGGAGGTTCATTTGCTCCGGCCGTATGATTGTTTGCACGAGTTCTTTTGTTTCGACACTTGTTTTTAATTTATCATTGGGATAAATAGCAATAGAGCTTAGGTTATTCGGTCGAACGAAATCATTTGCTCCCTTCTTCACCATTTCGGCAAACGAACTTTTGCCCGCAGAACCAGAATCCTGAATCGTCTGCTTGAGTTCCGAAATCTGCTCCACCAGGTCGCGCTTTTCTTGAAGGGCATCAACCGTGTTATATGCCTGAATGGCTTTTTGCTTGAGGGACTGGTATAGGACTGCCATTTGTGAGGTTGCGGATCCTACTTTACGGCATAGCGTAGAAATTTTCATTTTCTGCTCCGAGTTGAGTTTGCCTTCCGCGGCAATAGCGCAAACATGTAAGTTCGGTTCGTTGGCTGACATCCATTTTTGAATCTCAGGCGTTGAAACAACTTCAACGGTCTCCGACTCAAGGGTTGGGTTTTGCCTCATCGTCTTCGACGGCGAGGCGGAGGGGTGCATTGGCCCCCTTGTATTAAAGGGGCTGTTATCCATTTTGTTTTTTCACGAGTTCACTATTTCGCGTCCATTATTCGCTGAAACTATACACTTAGCAAAATTACAGTTGCATTACGTTAGTAATGCAATAAAGGAAGTTACTATTTTAAAAGTAGGTAATTATTCAATATTGCTAACAAGCACGTCTGTACACTGCGAATGCATTGAACAAGAATGAAATAAAAAGCAGTGTTATATAAATATTGTCTATAGTAGTTTTAATTTTCAACTAAGTTTGAATAAATTTAACAAACTCGGATCAGAAGATTAATTTACTAACTAAAAAATGCCGTATATTTTAGACACAGTCAATTGAAAAGCAGAATGAAATGGGAAATAACTACATTGCATATTCATCATGTTTAGTTATCGATCCCCATCACATGTACAGAGTTTCGCTAGCTAATTTTGACCCTGTAGATCTCAGCTCCTAAAAACAATTAAGTAGCAGCTGTTCAAAATGTTACTACCAATATCATCACTGAACCAAACAATAACAAACAGAAAATTCGCTACTAAACATAATTTCTAATTAGCTCAAAATTTAGTTTTGAAATTTAGACGTAAACAGCGCGTGTCAGAGGTAAACCACGGCCAAATTGCGGCTTCGAGTGCACAAGATGTGTGGAAGGGCAGCTCACGAACTGATTATATTATATAATTAGTTGAAACGACCTAATTCTGTGTTTACGTACGGTAATTCAATTTACTGTTCGGTTAATGGCTATATATGTGGAGTAGATGAGACAATCTGGATGTTTGGCCTAATCTAGCTAGTCATTGTGAGGTGATTCTGGATTAAGCTAAGTCTATAGAGAGGACATTAATTTGTAGGTATGTGTATAATGTTAGTTAATTGTGTAGTGAAGTTTATAAGTGTGTTTACACCATTCAACCTTTTTTGCCAAGATTTTAAATAATTTGTTTAGTCTACCTCTAAATTGTTTTATCACCTAGTCACTTGCAAGTCATATAACGACAACGTCTATTGGTCTAAGTGCCAATTTTACTAATGAAATTGAACACGATCAGCTCATCTAAACTGCGTTCAGATGAAGTCATTGTCACTATTCCGAAACAATGATATCACTGACAGCTCTTAAACGCGGTTCAGATGTGGTAATTGCGTTCAGTTTCATTGGTGAAATCCTCCGTTAGTGACTGGTAGATAGTTTCAACCTGGTGAAGTTTCAATTTACTGGGAATTGTTGTCAAAAGTGGTAAGGCAATTACGAGGTCAACATTGATTCGCTCCTCAAAAGACTTACAAATAAAAACCATTTTTGCCAAAACAATATTTATTCATAATATTAATGTAATTAATGATTCACTAATGAAATTCCTGTTATTACCCGACTACGGCGAAGAAAAAATGAGGGTTATGATTTTGACCGGTATGTATGTATGTATGTATGTTCATCTGTTCCCTCATATCTTCTAAACGACTAATCACAATTTGACAAATGAGGTATCGTTGGAAGCGTCTTGATCGTCCGCTGGTTATAGGCTATGTGACGTCACATTAAATATGGCGCCCTCTAGAGGACATAAAGTCAGGAACTAAAAAAAATAATTGTTTAATCGTACCATGTTGGGTATCAAATGAAAGGGCTTAATGAGCACATTTCAAAAATATATTATAAACCCAAAACAAAAAAAAAAAAAACCGGAGTTACACGTAATCTGTTCGATTTATGCCCTAACACGTGTGACTCCGGACTTTTTATTTGTCTGTCTGTGGTGTCTTGTTTATACCTTTTTAGTCGTAGTTGGGTTTTAGTTTTTATTATTTTATTAAAAAGAGTCACTGTTAACGGCCGATAGACAGAAAACCATAAAAAATTTTAAAGTGCTATATTCGCTCAAATAAGACATTCCCTTCTGAGCCGTAATGTTGGCGGAGAGTAAAAGTTAGCAGTAACCGTATTCACACTAAGTAACAGTAATTGGTTGGATGAAACCCTTATAGTATAAAATACTTAGATGTGCACAGTGAAATATTAAGTTTTCAGAAATCCCTATTGGATTTGTATTTTGTTCGAAGAAACTAACTTCTGGAAAATGGGCTTTATCTAAATAATTATGAAACTACTTACAACACGTAAACATACAACAAGATAGCATGAATTTGTGTTTTTTTTTTTCAAAATCAATGTTCTGGTTGCTTTTTTAATTTCCTCAAGACTAGCCTCTGACAGCAGACGAAAAACAAACAAATGAGAAGTTTCCCTTTATCCATCCAAAGAAAATCTAAAGTAGAATCTTGACCAACTAAGTTTTCTTTGTGGAAGTTCACTTGTTCCACCTCTCTTTATTAGCTGAATTTTATGAGAACCCGGCCCTCGCTGAATACATTTTTAACTAATTGTAAGAACCTTACAATCAAGGGATGCACAAAGAGGAAAAAGTGAATAGAGTATTAGCTGAAAAGGCTGGGAAACGCCGCACAGGAAATTATAAGCACCATCCTACACAATATCTAAAAGAACTTCCGCCTTGTTATCATCTGGCATTTTGAAGGCCGCTTTTTATGTTCAAAAATAAAATACGCCGTAAATGAATAAAACGATTCCAGCCGTTGATGAACAACTTTACGTGTTAACTTTTGGGGTGAGAGAAATTTCTTAGGGAACTTGCCCTCCAAACTTTTCGCATAGCGAGATGATTTTTTTACAGAATCCCCGAAAATTATGGGCCAAGTGTTCATTATATTAATGCGTATCGGGGTGAAGCAGCTGCTATTTCATTTATACCTAGTGCCTACCTACTTATGTTGTGAATATCGTAAGTTAGGAAGAGAGTAGCTATAGCCGCGCATACGCAATTGACACAATTATGGAACGACTGCAATAGCAAAAATTAATATGCGAAATAAGGTTTCGCGTTTTGTGGAAATGGCTTTTTGCAAATGCTAACTATATTATTAAGCTACGTTTAGATGGACCCGCTCCGCTGTCTCCGTAATCCTTTGCATATCGTTGAGCGAGTTAGCTCGCACTTAGAACTCCACCTTTGCTTATTAACGAGTCGTATATAGGCAATTATGGAAATAACACTTAACTAAGGATTTCTAGGGTCGTTGCACATCGTTGAATATCTGAGCATGATGCAAATCAATCCTAACTAATATTATAAATGCGAAAGTGAGTTTGTTTGTTTATTTGTTTGTTTGTTACGCTTTCACGCTAAAACGGCTGTACGGATTTTGATGAAATTTGGCACAGGGGTAGACCATGACCTGGAATAGGACATAGGATATGTTTTATCCGGATATTCCCTTGGAATCGAAACTTACGCGGGTGAAACCGCGGGGCGCAGCTAGTTAGGTATAAATATTCAGAGTGAGATTTCTCTCACTATTCAAAATCTGAATTTTTCATTGATATAGCGGTAACTTTATAATACCTCGCTCAAAAACGTTTGTTTCGTGAAAACAGCAATCAATTTTTCGATCGCTCTACTAGATGATCCGTGTTTTTATTTGACTATGCCTTTATTTTATAAAAGTGTATTTTGCTCACTGGCGTTCATCAGTCTGTTTGCACTCAATCTTTGTTTCAAATTGAATTCCAACAGGGCAGCTATTGGTTTAATTTAGCAACGGATTTTATTTCATTTACATTTGAAATCAGGAAAGCCTGATATCATTTGATTTTAATATTTATACTTACAATTATTGATTTATTTTACTTCGACAAAAAAATAATAATATAAAATTGTACCTTTACCCAAAAATACATGTAACTACAATTGATTGATTTTTATTATTTTATTAAAACAAGCGAGAATAACTGAAAATATTCTCATGAATTTTCCGCATACTCAACAGATTACTTTCAAGAAAAGTTTCCTTTGGAAACCTAAAAGTACCTAAGCAGAAAAGTCGTATACCTACTTCCGAACAACCTGTAACAGTTTCTCCTGAAAACTGGCAAAGAACGGCAAACAAACTAGTGGCGACTGCCAATTGATCGATAATGGTTGGGACCAAAGCTTAAATAGGTGTATTGTGGTCGAAACACACGGAACAAATCTGTGTGTTGAACTAAAGCTATAACTCAGACCTCGCCGATATTTATAGCCTAGTTGTGAAGCTTAACACGTTCGTATGTTTGCAGCAACTATAATAAATTCTGAACAAATATCCTCGTATTTTCAATTACACGTCATGGCGTCAGTTCGTTTTTAACTTAGATATCACAGCTTTAATTAAGGAAATTAGTGCAGTTCGCACTGCGAGTGTTTGAAGTTTTATTACTTACGAACTCGTGCGCGTCCGGGTAATCACTCGGTTTATCTTTGTGATTGTAATATATTCAGGTCTCAGCTCCTGAGAAATAACGGGTGTAAAAAGACGGTTAACGAAGCCGAATTTCACTTGTTATTCCCGTCATTGCGTTTTTTTTTTTTTTGTTCTGAACCATGCCTAGGAACCTTGTGGTTACGGAGATATTGAAGGTCAAAGTTCCAACGTTTTCAGACGTTTTTTTAAATGCTATTTTAGTTTTAAACCCCACGAACCCTGGACCGTTGCATGCATCCATAAACACAATGTTTTGCGTGCGTTACGTTGCGCACGTACCAGCGATTTTTCACACCAAAAATAAAAGTCGCAATTATTTTTGACGGCTATGTTCCATAACATAGCCGTCAAATAAGCATTCTGTACACACAAAAAAAAACATGTAAAAGCAAAGCTAATTATCCGATAATTATGTATCTAGGTAAAGGTAGGTAAGGTATTGTATTAGATTTAGGTAACCATTAATAATAATGTTTTGGAGAAGAATTTGTTTTTTTTTTTTTTCCTAGCCTACTCTGTCCACTCCTGGGCAAAGGCCTCCCTCCACTCCTTCCATCTTTCGCGAGCCCGCGCGTCCTCTTTCCAGTTTTGATGGAACCTATCCAACTCGTCCCACCATCTACTACGTGGTCTGCCGCGACCCCGTCTCACTGTCTCAGGGCACCAGTTCTGTGCTATTTGGGCCCACAGTTTGTCCGGCATGCGGCAGACGTGTCCTGCCCAGTCCCATTTAAGTTGGGCAGCTTTTTGAGCCACGTCAGCTATCTTTGTTTTGGAGCGCAGTATTGTGTTACGAACACGATCCGTTAATTTAGCACCTAGTAAACTGCGCTCCATTGCTCGTTGGCAGACCTTGAGTTTGGACTTCTGGATGTTAGTCAAAGACCAAGTCTATGCACCATAGGTTAAGACGGGAAGAATACACATGTCCATGAGCCTGTGTTTCAGTGCCATAGGCAACTCACCCTTAAATAGTTCCTTTATGAACCAGTAGCTCTTCCAGGCGTTTTCTACTCGTCTTGCGATTTCTTTATCTTGCCTCGCCTGGAAAGAGACTACTTGGCCCAAGTATAGGTATTCCTGGACATGTTGTATTGTCTCCCCGTCTACTAGAAGTAGTGCTTACAGGCCTTTCGTTGCACATAACCTTGGTCTTCGACATATTCATCTTCAGTCTAACCTCAAGGCTTGCATCGCTAAGTTCTTGGAGCTTAGCTTGAACAGATTTCAAGTTCTGTGGCTGAGGATGAAAAGAGAACAATGTCGTCGGCGAAACGTAGATTTGTCAGTCTCGCTTCGCCAAGGATAATGCCTCTTTCCCTCAATTCGGCTGCCAGCTTCCTGAAGATTTCTTCGAGGGTACTGGTGAACAGTTTAGGAGATAGCGGGTCGCCCTGTTTGACTCCTTTCTCTATTTTAAGTTTTGGACCTGTGGTTTCGAGTTCTATTGCGGCTGTACTACTTTTGTAAATGTTGCGTAATAGATTTACATAGGTGGGGTCAATGTAATTTGTTTTGTCGTTTTTAATTTGTAGAAGTTTGTAAATGGCAATTGTAAGCGCTAATTGTTCATTATTTATCTTTATAGATATTAGAATGTTAGCATTCTGAAGATTTATTTATAAAAATTCTGTGCCAATTTTGGTACCTACGGAACACAATTATTTTTTGTATTTTTTTTTTCACGAACTTTGTCCATATAAATATTATTCTTTCTTTCTTTCTAAATATGTAATTCAAAGTACACCGTCTCTTGCAGACAAAAAGTACTTCTGTTTTCTAAACACCCAATAAAGATCGTTACTTATTTACTTATCTCGTGTAATCACATTTACTGTGATTTCTCAACGGTATCTTTAGGAGCAAGTCTCTAGTGGCCAGGTGTTAAATACAGGGTATATTGTCTACGCGGATACAATAAGTGATTTTACTAAAAGCCTCTAAGTATTTCTCGATATTAGTGTGGCGCTTGAGAAAAAGGAAGAAATAAAACGTTTTTAGGGTTCCGTACCCAAAGGGTAAAACGGGACCCTATTACTAAGACTCCGCTGTCTGTCTGTCTGTCCGTCTGTCACCAGGCTGTATCTCATGAACCGTGATAGCTAGACAGTTGAAATTGGCACAGATGATGTATTTCTGTTGCCGCTATAACAACAAATACTAAAACACAGAATAAAATAAATATTTAAGGGGGCTCCCATACTTAACGTGATTTTTTTGCCGTTTTTATAGATAATTGTGCGCGAGTCCGACTCGCACTTGGCCGGTTTTTTTTTTCACACTACGGCATTTTTTTTAAATAACATGAAAACCTCATAAGTGATGAATTTTCAAGAGGCGTTGTTTTTCAAAGGAGTTATAGAAATTCGAAACATATTATTAAGTAATAATTAATTAGTATCATTATCATAATAATAAATAAATCATAATAATGAGTATCATTTACCCATCATGAAATAATCTTGCAATTTGTTGGTAAGTTTTTTGATAGGATTTTATGAGTAGGTACTTTCGCTGAACTTATCATACCTACTTAAGCTTTTTTATAATCTACCGACTCAGCAAGGCACCAGAACATAGCTAAAAGAAAAGCCAAGAATACCTATATTTTGTTTTCTAATACTCTATTTCGAATTCAAAAGGAGCCATTTTATGCTTACAATATAGAAGTCAAGTACCTAGGTATTTTCCCCTCGAACATTTAAAATCAGTACGTAATACGTTATGGTAATACGTAAGTACAAAGAATTGATTTACTGCTCAACTTACCGGAAGGCACGAAGTTCCCCAGCTGAGGGAAATCATGAACGGTAACTTCACCATATAAGAATTTCAAACTATGTTATTCACTAGATATGGCAGCTGCTGAGTTCGCATTTATTCGCTACTTACTTCAAATCCTCGGATGGATTTCAGGGAAGTAAAAAATTCAGGAATATAAAATATTTCTCGTGAATGTTGTGGCTTGTTGAGGATGTATCTGGGAATAGGTGTGGAGATGAAATGTAGTATTTGAGATGGGTTTTTGTCGAGAACAATTGACCATCAGAATACTAGCTACCTTCTACCATATTTTTTGGAACACTGCAAAAGAGTTTTAACAACAATATTACCGTTAATCAATTTACAACGATGGGTTCAATTAATCTAATTCATAAGCTACTCTAAAGTTTCAAAATTGCCACTAATTTATTTAACGCAAATAGGAGCTTGATGTAAACAATCTCCTTAAAAATAAAAACTAATAATCATACTCAAACTCGCTCAAAAACATAACAGAACAAATTACCCTGAAAAATTCCGCAACGAAAATTTAATAGAGGAAGAAATATTCACATTTTTCGGCATACAATCAGAAGAAATTACGTGAAGCTATTCATCGGACCATGCTTAGTATTCCATCACCAATCACAGCGCTTCAGAGAGAGGCTTCAAATACTTCATTAGCCAGTTTCACGCCCCCACCTCTCCCCATTTAAAGGATAGGGCTGATGAGCAAGATAATCTGAATTTTGACGATTTGTAAATAAAATCTTTTCACAATTGAGTTTGGAAGGGGATAAAAACATTTTTGTATTCACGGCATGTTCAGGGCTTTAATGTGATTTTTATTTAGTTTTCCTGTGTGTATTATGTTTTATAGAAACTTTTGAAATGTTATTCATACAGTTATAATGACTACATTCATGTGCTAGTACTCTAACTTCTCTACTATGGCAAAGTTTCAGACTGTTATTCCGTATTTTGTAAAGTTATTTTACAGAATTGAAGACTAAATCCCTAGAATTTGAACAATAGCGTGAGACTGGTTAAAGCTATAGCCTACATTCAACCTAGCACGCCATGCAACCCATTCATCAGGCGGTTCTCAACTGTCCGCTCAACTAAAGAACGACCATCGGTGCCAGTCACACGGGACTCGGAACGATCCTTGTTCGCAACCAAAACGTATATGTGACATTTGACGCCAACCAGACCAAAGTTCGTTTAATACTGCGAACAGGTTGGGCCAACGAACTTCAAACATGTGGGTGATTACTGCTACACACATGTTGTCAGTCGCTTACAAAATGTTGGTGAAAATTAGTCAAATATTTGCTTACGCAGCATCTATAAGTTGCATTCAATGATTTGTTTTAAACTGAAATGTGATGTTTATTTTATTACACCTAACGGCTGCCAAAATATAGTGTGATTTTCCGTGTTTCACTGCAGATTCATAGTGGGATAGGTAGGTATTTGCATTTCCATACTCATGCAGAAAAGTTTGGTTACTTTAGGAATGACGTTAAAAAGCTATCGGTCACTGTTTGTCTTGCTACCAAAGTAGGACCCGAAGCTAGCTATGAGGTTTCAAAAGGGAACTATAAAAAGGAAAGCTATGTTTTTTATCTACATATTATGTTTAAAAAACGACAATAGAGTTTTGGTTGGTCTTAATAAAATAACGGTTCTTTGGAACGTAATAAATAGAGTACACACATACATAAACTCTCGCCTAAAAATCCGCCGCATAAATAGAATATGTAGGTACCTAGATATTCATGAATCAAGAATTACTTACACCTATATAAGATATTGTTCACTTATCTCTAAAGGAATTAAATCAATAATGCAGTTTTGTTAGGTCCTGTGGAGCATCTACATCTACATCAAAGACCTGACGTCACACAAAATCCTGCATCGCGCTATTAGAGTTTACCGCGCGATGGACATTTAAACAAGAACCCGACATCAATCGTTGGACAGATCTCCCTGAAAGTGATTTCTCAAACAATACATCATCGTACAGACACGAAACTTCGGACACATTATCCTACTAGCTAGGTAGAGAAGAAAATGTAGCTAACTGTTGTATATCTGACTTTACAATGAATGTGTGTCGACGCCTTAATTTGACACAAGAGCGTGAGACTTATTTGATACAAATAAATATGGTTGTCTGTCGCGCCTTCTTTGATTCAGAATGAATCTCCTTATTGGCAAACACAGATTTCAATCTGTGTATTTTAAACAGACTTATCTCTATACTAGAGGTATAATTTAATGAAAATCAACACCAATAAGTGGTCTTACCAATATTTTAACTTATGTTATAATTGCGGACGCTTTTAACGTGCTTTCTACATTGTTCCCACATATATAATTTCAAAATGAATGGTGTACCTATTACTGTATTGTAACAGTATTTTGATTTAAAAGAGTGTCCGTGGAGTTTCTTGCCCATTTTACTCCATAGGCACGTACCTACTACGCTTTGGAATGGGCAACTAGCTTCATATTTCTGACTGACCGACTCCTTGACAATTCAAAAGTGCCTGTAAGTGGTTTAATTGAAATAAATGCTTTGAGTTTGAGTTTGAGTCTAAGCAAAATATATTTCCGAATAAATTAAATATTGTTGACGCCTCGGTGAAACGTTCGTGTACGTAGTACTCAGCTGTGCCAACCCCATTAGAGAATATAGGCGTGATGATAAGTTTGAAATCATAGACGCCAGGTAACATCAACGAATATCTTTAATCCTTTATGTTTCAAGTTGTTTATAAATAAAGGTAAGTTCCAAGTTTCAATATGCTTCAAGAACATGGGCAATTCATTAATAAATGTTATTTTTTATGTACTTCGTGTGTTTTAAAAAAAAAACCCGAGAATTGTTCTTTTTTCACAGCTTGGTAATTGTATTCACTATTCTCAACAAAATAATGTCAACGGCACAAAAAGGAGATATTAAGATTTAAACAAAATTGACATATTGAAGATACTGACTTTTAGGACAAAGTGTCGGAGATTGTAATTGAATTGAAATTGAAACTCTTTATTTCGGACATAAAATATAATAACACACAGTATTTTTTTTTCAAATTCAGCTTTATTTTACAATTAAAAATAGAAATTTTCTTAAAATAACATACCTTATCTTTTTATTACTATCAGTGGGCCTAAAACGGTACCATTAGCAATTCCTCTAAAAGCATTTCATTTCCTGAATTTCCAGCTGTCATTAGCAATCCCTCTAATTTGACACAAAAGCAATTCATATTATGTGTACCATTTTACGAATCTCCATAGAAAACTGTCAAACAGATGAATTATTTCGTAACATGAATCGCACGCAGATCATATTATGAATTGTCAGTTTGTGACATTTTACGATTATTCATAATATTTTCCTATTATGATTCTGCCAAAGTGACTGTTTTAAGCCCCCAGAATCGCTCCGAGCAAGATAATCTGCGTAAAATTGACGCATGCGTTAGCGAAATATTCCGTACTAACAATGAAGAGCAGTCATCATAATAAGAAATATTCTCCTAGATAAGATATTTCCATTGTGGCTTCCATTTTCCTTTCGGAGAACTACAAATTATGACTTACCTTAACAAAACCAGGGCTTCTTTCAGAGTACCGGGTATGACTGGTCGCTTGTATAAATTACGCAACCAAAACTGTGAGTGGAGGTGGTTCGAAACGGAGGTGAATGCATTTTACGTGATGTTTTGTAAGATTTCTTTGTTTTCGAGAGGTGTATGCATAATATAATGATAATGCGACTTCAAGTTCACCCCATGAGAACTTTTTAGCAGAACAGTCTTTAATTGTTTTCAGAAAAAACATATACCACCGGAAAGTGATTATTGGCCAGAACGGAGAAACACCCACCTACTCAAAGTACTCAAGTAAGTAGGTACTTCAAGGAGGAATTGTTTCTTAACCTTCAAGCATGATATTACATTTCACTTCCTAGAATGAAACTAAACAAGAGATTAAGTTATAGTAGGTAAAAGATATTATATTTCCTAGGAAAGCTGTCCAGATTTTAATACACATTTAGGCTGCGTTTCCACCAGAGATGTGCGAGGATGCGTAGCGAGGGATGTGTTTGTAAAGAACCAATGGAATCGCTTCATTTACCTCGCCTCGGTCAGCACAGTTCTGGTGGAAACGGTTCAGCGGAGCTAGATTTTTGCGCAAACAAAACAAGTGAGGGATGTGTGTTGAGAAGGATCTGTTGCGAAGTTTGCGCATACTGTACCATCAATTAATTTTTCGTCCATTATGCCACGCAACCGTACGACATGCGTACGACTACAAGCGCTAACGACAGCAAAGTGAGACGTGAGCGGCAGGCAGGCGTTCGCGTTACTCCGCTCCCACTATACCGCACCCTCGTCGACACATTTCACAGCTTCGCAACGCATCCTCGCACCACACATTAATCCGCATTTTCACAGCTCCACTACACATCCTCGGAGGCACATTTTCATCGCACAGCTTTGGTGGAAACCCCCACACATTTTCACAGCACGGTTAGACATCCTCGCACGACACATTTCCATCGCACATCTCTGGTGGAAACGCAGCCTTAAACTGGACTGCTGGCTTCAGCTCGCCGTTTTTTGTTTCGGTGAATTTGTGACATATGGTACTGAATCAGAATGCAAAAACTGCAGCATTTTTTTATAGTAAAATGGACACAAAATGGAAGTTAAAACTGTTATTGCTGTACAGTTAGCTTCTTGCTGTAGTGCTCTACTATAGAATATAGATGGCGCTAATACCAGTTTTAAATTTTCACTTGTGTCCGCAGTCCCCACGACTGACTATTTTTTTGGACCATTCAATGCCATATTGAATTCTTGGAAAAACTTGAAGCTACTCTTCGCTTTACCAAACGGCGGAAAATTACCGAACACTTTGAATCAAAGCGGAAAACCGAAAAGATAATGTTAACATACACCACAAAATAATCCTCAAAACAACACAATAACATCTGTTAAGTAATTACCTACACAACATAATTAGGTACATAATTCGTAATTATCACAAAAGCTTTAAAATGACCAAATACAAAATACAATACACATTTCGATCAACTATAAGGATTTGACACAAGCTCTAATTAACATTATTGTAATCCTTCGCAAATGTACTGATTAATTATTTAATGTACAATATTTTTGTTTAGATAACAGGAATGGTTTAATGTGCTTTTCAGTGAACGGTAGAAGCATACCTGTTTTCATAATTATGAAAATGAAACTTAGGTTTGCTGGTAAAAGTCATACACAATGTGGAGATGACAATCTATACATAGCTATTATAAATTAAAGTCGCTTTTCGTGTTTGTTTGTATGTCCGCCAAGTTCTTCTAAAGCACACAACAGATTTTGAAGAGATTTTCACTAACTTCTTCTAAAAATAACACAATAGGCAGTTTTGACTGAATAAAAGGTATAGAATGCTTAATACAACCTTTTTAGTTCTCAGAAGTAATGCTTAGGTATTTTTCCCAGTAGGTAAACGCCCATAGACGTAATAACAATAAAAGTTCAATTGTGTCTCATTCAGTATCCGCGAAAGTGTTAATTGGCCATCAATGAATAGAGAATTGAAGTGGATAATTATATTATACTAGCTTTTGCCCGCGGCTTCGCTCGCGTGGATGTCGGAAATTATCCCACGGGAATGTGCTACCGGGATAAAAGCAGCCTATGTCCCACAACCCACGTGGTCTGTCTAGGCGACCTAGGTGTTACCTAGGTTTAAAGTAACAGACATGAGACAGCCAGTAACTTTATATATTAGTGGTAGTCCATATCTACATTGTGGTGATAGTGTGGATAGTATGGACAGCAGTATGAAACTGTCGGAAAGGTTATGAAAAAATATTGTATAAAGATTAATGAAAAAACTATGGCATATTGTATGGACGATGGAAACTAAGGCGAAAGCTTTGGGGGGAGCCTGCGACATTCAAATTTTCTTATGTTTTTTGCTTTTTACAGGTCAGTATCAAGTTTTATGTTGATCTAAATAATGAGTCGCAGTTGTATCACATATTTATTTATCTAATCTAACTAATATTGCAGGAGTTGTATTCCTGTATCTAATGGTTATTATTCTGTAAAGCTACTATTTGCTACGATCGTGAATCTTATTGACATTCGAAACTTACCCATTAAACGATTTAAAAGCTGTATTAAAACCAAACTTTGTAAAAAAGGGTACTATACAATTTCAGATTATTTTGAAGACAAAAAGCATGGGATTGAGCTGCTCGCTCTGCTAACATTTTGTCATTTTGGCATTGTGACATTTTGAATAAGTACTATGGAAAATCATCAAAATATACCTACCAGTTTTATATACAAATTCACATTATTGAATATTATATGTAGGATATTGACAAAATGACATGATTACTTTGTAAAGTATTGTATTATTGTGAATGTGAGGACTATGTGGATGTTTATTTTGTTTTTATTCTTATATTTTTTCGTTCTCAGTTAGTTTTAACAATGGTCTGGCAATTTGAGAACTTTATGCGGCCTACACAAATGTCCTTTCTTTGGTATTGTTCGTCGAGTCGTTGAGCTCCAGTTCTGAGCTGAGCTCCACTATTACTGACAAATGCTTGCAGTGACAGGACAGCTTCACTCAAATCTGTGTGGTTCATTCCTCAAAAGACCATTTCAGACTCTAATCTACATGGTCCTCATAGGGCCTGACCAATATGCCAATATCTGACCTAGGTATGTCCAGACTTTAAAAGAGACTGTGAGTTTGTTTCGGCCTTTCTTCTCAGAGTAGTCAGATAGGAAACGCCGACCTCATCTAGCTTAATTTTACAATTTTTTGATATTCTTACGACGTGTAAAAGTGATTCCAATAACCTATTTACAGAATAAACAATTTTATTTCATTTCATTTCAACATACAACCTGCCTGACACTGACTTGCAAATTGCAGAAATCTTAAGATTTGAATTTCGCGGGCTACCGGCGCATCCCCCTTAAGAAAATCGCATCATTTGCACAACGCCATCTATCGAGTAAGTACTCACTGGTAAACTCAAACTATTCGTTCCAAGCCAAGAGCCAAGTAGTAATAACTTTTGATTGAGTGGACAGATTCTCAAGATACGGACTATGACTATATTCTCAATCCCTTAACGCTCTTGAAGAGAGTCCCGCAAAAATGTCAATAATAAGTACTTACATGTGAATTTTAAAATCAAGAGGGTAAAGAAGGGTTTTTACCCTCATGAAAGATGATTTTAGAAAAACGTAACTCTTTGTTAGTTACAAAAAGCACAAATTTTCACAGCCATAAGTTAAAAAAAAAACCGGCCAAGTGCGTGTCGAACCATGCACAATGAAGGGTTCCGTAGTTGGGATGAATTAATTTATCAAACAAACTTTCGCAAAGTTTTATTGTTATTACGTCTATGGACGTTTACTGTCCCTCAAAGTGTTAACATTGTAGTTAAAAAACTTGTTCTCGCATACAGAATGTTTGGGTTTTTGCAACTGCACATGTAAGTTGGTCGATTAAAAGTTTTTGAGCTAAGTCGCGGACAGACAGACAGACAGACGGACATGGCGAAACTATAAAACTTCCTTGTTGACTACGGAACTCTAAAAATGATAGGTTTCCCATAAAAACTTTCATCCCCTATATCCCGCCCCCCCTTAAATTTGTTTTTGAGAAAATAATTGCCTATGTTCTTCCCCGGGATGCCATCTATCTACTTACCAAATTTTATCGAGATCCGTTCAGGGGATCAGGCGTGAAAAGACAGACAGAGTTACTGTCGAATTTATACTTTTAAGCATCGATTAGTATGGATTATGTGTTCAATTCAAAAACTTTTTACTAAAAAAAAAACAACCGACTTCCAAAAAAAACACTAAAAAAGTGAAAAATAACTTTAATTTCGGAAGTCATTTTTCACTTTTTTAGTGTTTTTTTTGGAAGTCGGTTGTTTTTTTTTTTTGTAAAAAGTTTTTTTTTTCACTTTTTAGTTGTGGTACCTACCCCACACAAATCCAAATACCACTGCCTGCTATGTAAATAACAGTGAAGGAGTCAAACAGGATATCGTCTAGATAAACTAAGTGGGAATAATACGTAATATTGAAGCTAACTCAAAAATTACGCAAGCAAAGTTAATAAAATTTATATGGGACTACCTCGGAAGCATGACCTACCAAACAAAAAAAGAATCATCAAAATCGATTCATAATTGGCGGAGTAATCGCGTAAAAAACATACAAAAAAAAAAAAAAACAGACTAATTGAGAACCTCCTCCTTTTTGAAGAAGTCGGTTAAAAATGAGCCAAATGCTCGATAATTATGAATTCGGCGAAAGTCATTCTTCTACGGAGACTCTTAACACCGCGATTCAGAAAATGACGTTAAATGAACAACGCCATCTATCGAGCACGAAGTGATACTGTCAAAATATATGGGAAAACGTTCGAACACTCTGTAAGCTATGTAGAAAAGACTGTTTTTAGGGTTCCATGACTGACTTGACCTGACTTGACCTAACTTGATTTGGATTGAGTTGAGTTAACCTTGTGCAGGTATATTTTATCGCAGCAGGTACATTGGTAGTTGAAAGAAAAGTAGATTACGTACCTTGCTAAAGTGAGTAATTAATGCACTCGTGTTAATTTAGTAAGCGCATTCGTGCCTTAATTACTCACTTTTTGCTCGATGTAACAATCTACAATTTTTAAGAAATTAAAATTTATCACCATTTTTTCATGATTAATTTGTATCATGATTTAAAAGATAGATAGCGCCACCTATGGCACTACTACCAAACAATGGATTTGGAAAACTTGAATTAACCAAACTTTAGATTGGGTAAATTTACAATGTATCGCGTTATGTTTCCGCGCGAAGTATGTGAACATATGATGATTATGATCGTGTGTTACACACGTTCTCATAAACCTACCTGATTTTACGCTAGTGTCATTTTACGTCAATAGATGTCGTTACGTGTATCTACATTACGTACCTAATGAAAATTCTTGAATACTTTAAACTCTTATATCTTTTGATATTTTGAAGCGATTGCGATGAAACAAAGATTAAATGAAACATCGAGTTACACACAATATTTGAGTTTATAAGTTAACCATATTGATTTCGTACTTTTTACGTGATACTGGAACAATCAAACAAACGAACAGACAAACAGACAAACAGACAAACAGATAAACAGACAAACAGACAAAAATTCCAAAAATGGTAGAAATGGCATCTGTTGGTTATTCTTGGACACTCCACCTAGGTTTTTTTTTTTTTTTTCTTTGTACAGAAACGCCTCGTCTACAGATTTATTATATGTATAGATATAGATATTGTGTAATGGAACATCTAAATAGTTTTTGAATGATTTCTGCAAAGCAATCAATTCTAGATTCCATTTTGTGCCTTCACAATGAAAATAACTAAAATAATTTAGATATTGTAGATATTTAAGTAACTAACTCTAATTTCGAAGTAAAACAAACAAAAACTAATAAAAGCAGACAGTTGAAATTGTTTTATGTTTAGCGGTTAAAACTAAATCAAAATAACGTGAAATGCGAATTAAACATATAAATTATTAATGTAAACAACGTTATTAAGCGTAAAGCGGAATGGCAAATATTTTACTGTCATCATTAGGATTTGGAGCCGCTAATTAAATTAGATTCGACGCTCAGGTGGCGAAAGACATTACGCAACCCTTATAATTATTGTGATACTCCTTAATAAATCTAAAGATATTCATTTACCTAGATTCCTCTTCAAATAAATAGAATAAGTAATAAACTTTATATTTCTGAAGACGTAGCGAAGCTGAATTTATAAAGGCCTGTCTGTTACCTACGTCATTGAAAATGGAAGTTCAAAAAGATCGTGACACCCTGCGTGACACGTTGCGAAATCTTTGACTCATTAAATGTATAATTTCTTGGACGTTTTTCAAGAATTTTTTACGTCTATTTCTGTTTACCGAAAAAAATCTGGAAAAAATAGAATCAATTTTCTAAGGAGTGTTCATTTTATTTCTCTTATAGTCATTTTCTTTTTATGAATATATTTATAGATTAACATAAGCGATAAGCGACATAAGCGCATCAAACTAAACGACGGGAGGCGGCGGGAGCGAGCGTTTTGATTTGATGTTCTATTGGACCACTTCCGTCGCAGATTTCCTTGATGCAGTCAGGTTTTCCATTAATTCGAACCATACAAAAATATCACAACACTTTTCCTTAGCCCGTTTTCCGAAGCATTTTAATAAATGAAAATAGTTTTTTCATTCTTCTAAATCCTATATCTATTGCGTACATTTTATTACCTGCCAGACAGACGTATATTCGTTTATTATTGAAGTCGTTTTCAGACTATAATACGAGTATTGCTAAGCCGCACTATAGCGGGATCAAGCTATAAGCGATAGGATTCAATTACCATTAAAATTGACTTCAGCTCCCAACTGGCCAATTTTTCATCTTCCTACGTTACTCGTTCGATTCTCTTTTCATGAATTTAAACGAAGCAGCAACAAGTAGTTGCTGCAATTCAGTTTTGAATATTTTTTCAATCAGTACTGGCCAGAATTGATAGTTGATTAATCTGGGTTGAATGAGAGGATGTGAACAAAGGTGGTAATCAAGGATTACAAAAACTTTTTCCAAAAAGTTTTTATTTTTCACTTTTTAGTTGTGGTAACTACCCCACACAAATCCGAATAGCACTACCTGCTATGTAAATAACAGTGAAAGAGTAAATAAGGAAATCGTCTAGATAAACTAAGTGGGAAAAATACGTAATATTGAAGCTAACTCAGAAACTACGCAAGCAAAGTTAATAAAATTTATATGGGACCACCTCGTAAGCATGACCTACCAAACAAAAAAAGAATCATCAAAATCGATTCACAATTGGAGGAGTAATAGAGTAACAAACATTTAAAAAAAACATACAGACGAATTGAGAACCTCCTCCTTTTTGAAGAAGTCGGTTAAAAATGAAACAAGTAGATGATCTCATCACATCCTGAAGATCGTGGAAAGAGAGTGGATAATACTTACCAACGCATTCGGATGGAACGATCACTTTCCAAAGCATTCTTCAATAGGTGTATTCTTATAAATGAAGCATAAAAGAGACGAAAGCAAAAGCTGAACAATTTAAAATAAAAATACACTGAAAACATTCCTAAATTCAAACCAACATCCCAAGTTAAACATAAAACAACCACATAACAAAAATATATGTTTACCAACACAAATAAAATATAATGTACTACCAAGAACCTAATACATCCTGATTTCTGTGCGAGTTTCTTCCAAATCCGTCCCAGTGATCCAGGCAATACTTCTACTGTACATTATGGAATGGCCGTTAGCAAGAGCACAAATCTTGAAGTCGATAACCATAAACAACGATAAAACTGAGATATCTGAATAAAGAAAACAGAGTAATAACATAATTCGCTGCTCGCATCATTGGCATAATGGTGGAACCCCACACCACGCTATGAAAAGCCGTATCCTGGATCGGATCTGCGTGATGGGAAAATATCTTCCATTATGATTTTCCTATAGATTTTTGCTGATGTGTTTATTTATAGACTTTGTGATCGAAAGTATTTACCTACGTAGAATATACATAAAGGCGTTAATTGTCTGCAGTATTACAATATTCTTATCTCTATTTTTCGACTTCGCAGCGTGTTCTTCTATCTTAACAGAGTGATATAAAACCACTTCTCAGTAGAAGTACTTTCTGTGCACTATTTTTACGATAGAGATTTCCCTGGGATTTTTCCTTTTAGAAAGATTTCATACGTCGAATGCCGAATATTGGTGTCTACGATTCCACTATTTCAACTACAACGATTTACGTAATGCCAGCTGTCTTCAGACAGCCTTTTTCTTAAAAGTACTCCTATAGTACTTTTCTACATATTATGGAACCATATTATCTGAATAATGAAATGATAAACATAAGTATTTCTGGGCGTAATATTTATTTATTTATTTAAATCACTATTATAACACCTGTACAGACTATCATGCCCCACCCTACGCGAATATTTTAATCAATCTAATAATGCCTAAGAAGAGATTAAACTCTTCATAAAAACCTTTATTTATATAGACATTCTAACATAATCTTACAAGGCAAATAACACCAGCCCTACACTTGCACCACCTCAGAAGTAGTAATAGTTGCAACCAGCAGTTTCATTCTATTGAAGCCGATTACGAGTTTCCCTAACTCTTACAATGTCGTTCAATAAGAGACTCAACTTGAATTCAACACGTGAGATCGTTCGGAAACATTGTTTCATACGCTATCACAGACTCGCCGCCTCATACCCTAATATTTAATCAAGCTTTCGGAAATGGAATTGCGATTTCAAGGAAGATTACAAGTAAGATTGCGTCTGTATTACCAAAGTTTACGCTGGTTGCGAAGTACCTATTGTAGTTTGTTTTTTTTTTGTCGCGAAATGATTGTGCTGAAGAGGGTTTTTAAAGTCTCTTTGTTTAAATGTACTTTGGGACGGTAACGAACATTGAATGTAATTGTAGGTCCGAAAGCGTCAGCGGCATGGGTATTTTCATTGCATAAAGTCGCCCGCCGGTTTTTTAACTTCATTATTATAATGCAACTGCCTTGTTGGTGTAGTGGTCGCAAGCGCTACTGCTGAGCATGAGGTCCTGGGTTCGATTCTCAGGTAGAGTAAAGTAATATTGGGTTTTTCCATCTCTTCAATTCTCAGTAGCAGCCTGGAGTCTGTTTGTGCCCGGTTGATGGCAATAGGCTCGCCCCCTATTAAATGGGACTTAAACTGGCGAAATGTACCCACATTTCGCCTATACATACTATAGGTACACCTTCTAAACCTTCGGGGATTACAGGCGTGTTGTATGTTATGTGTTATGTTATTACAATGCTGATAATTGAGGTTCTCTACATTATGACTATAAATTTTGGGTCCGTTTTTTAAATGAAAACTTCTTTACGTTGAGCGATTTTTGGTAGGGGTAAACTTATGGATTCGCGTCACCAACATGCTCGCGCCTTAGTGCTGTGACCTATAATATAGATGGCGCTAATACCAGTTTTGTGAGTATTCACTTCTGGTGGCAGTCCATGAAGGTTTTTTCTTTTTTTTTTTTTCTTTGTAAGATATCTGATGGACTTCGGAGATGTGAGACAGAAAAACACTACCTACCTATTCAGTTGGTGGATTGTCAAACTCAAAAAACATAATTTTAATCTTCAAAAAAAAATCTTCGTTGGATTTTTGTTTCTACGTCAGAGCCAATGTCAAAATTCATAACCTCTCTTAACCTAAAACCTTCTCTACAGTATATTGAACACTTTATTTATTAACTTAAGTTAACTTAATTTACAAACGACACCCCGGTTTTACTAGCAGCGCCTTTCCACTTAGCTGCAGTCAAACTTCATCGGATATTGAGCTATTATACCTGCTCTGTTGAGCTGGTTGAGCTAAGTAATACGTTCTCTCAATATAAACTGAACGGGCAGTATTATTACAAGCTGTTAATATCGTGTTCTGAAGTTTGCACTTCGAATTTGCTTTGTTAGATTACGTTATGAAATTGATGTTTAATCGGTTTTAGATAGACTGGATAAGACATCTTGGCGTAATTATTAGGAGACTGTATCGTTAGTCTAGTAGGTACTGTTGCCAGTGCGACTACCGAGCACGAGGGCCTAGGTTCGATGTTTGGGTCGGGCTAAAATGTTATTGGGTTATCCATTAGGAAATTCTCAGTAGCAACCTAGAGTCATTGGTTTCTTGCCTGGCTACCCCTTGAGGGAATGCAGGCGTGATGTTATGTAGCAGATAACCCAATTCATGATGAGTTTTTACAGTTTTACTCAAAGATTTTATCGGCTTGGTTATTTATATAAGTGTCACAGACGAAGACGGTTGAATTACAATCATGATGAATTACTTCAGTTAATATAAAAAGCTTACGCCACTTTAATATTTCTGTTCTCCGATATTCGGTTCAGCTGAGAAAATCTACACATAGCCTAGTGTTGGGCATTATCCTTTTTGGCCATTCATTGCTCTGTGGTTTATGTTTTAAAAATGGAACTGAGCCACCAGCCAACTTATTCTGTAAAAATCTTACCGTGGAAAAGACAATGCCCAGAATCGGCTCGAATTGTATGTAGTGTCCGACAGACTTTCTATAATAATGATAATTCATATAAAAAAATAGGAAGAATTATACAATATAAATAAAATCTGTAGATGCACACCGTTAAAAAGTAATTTTAAATAGTTATTCAATTTAACCACACATTTCATAGCTACATTTTCAATTAGAAATGTTACCAATACCAAAATATAATAATATCGATACGAAATTGCACTTGCAAATCGATTACAATAATATCAATATGAAGATACGTAAGTGAATTTATTACTTACATAAATCGTAACTCGTAATTATGTTAATAAATAGCGTTTAATTATATTTTTTAATAATTATATTATATTTTATAGTAATGTAATGATTAAAAATATTTCTTAATTCGATTATCGATATCGTTTAGCATAGTCTATTCCTAATAATGTAATTATAGTGCTGGCCACACTTGACTATCAGACATTTGTCAATGTCAAAAAGTTTGATTTCTCCCGCGTAATAACACGAGCAACGAAGTATTTTCGTATTTTTGTGAGTTTTGTGTTGTTTATTACTGTGTTTCTAAACCCCGATTTTTCTACCATTTACCTTACCTGTTGAAACTGAGCATAATGTGCTAAAAGTCATTATTTTTAACTAATCATTTAATAGTTTATTTCATGATAACGTTCAAATCAGAAGTATCAAGTGGTCAACTTTAAAAAACTATATAACTTTTTTTGGTGTGCTTCAGATAGAGAACTAATTATACTATCAAATTCTCTATTTATTTTCCCTTTTTATGAAATATAGTTCATCTTTGTGGGTTCTGGCCGAGTCTTGTGGGAGACCCTGGCATTCTCCTTTAGGTGCAGTAAGTATGTGTGAGTGAGTGAATGCCTAGCATAATAAACTCACCCACCTAAGTTTTCTCGGGGAGATATTAAGACCCATATGTCTCACTAGACACCATGGTGGCTTAACAATGGTCGGACTGCCAAAAAAAAATGGTTGGTTGAGCAACCGTGGGCCTAAAACGGCCACATTAGCAATTCCTCTAAAAGCATTTCATTTCCTGAATTTCCAGTTGTCTTAAGCAATTTCTTTAATGTGACACAAAAGCAATTCATATTATGTGGACCATTTTACGAATCCACAACAGTCAAACAGATGAATTATTTCGTAATAGGAATCGCACGCAGATTATAATTATGAATTGTCACTTTATGACATTTTACGATGATCCATAATAATTGAAGATCCTAACTTTTTTAAGCCCCCTGATCAGATGCCTGGTGAGATACCCACCATAAAGCGTGTATATATTGCTGGCAACGCGACCATAGTTGCGTCAACATGGTGTCCTATATAGTCAGCTTGAGCCTTACAGAACCAGCTGTTTTTAAATTGTATTTTTGGTTTAAACCCTACATCCCAAACTTAAAAGACTCAAAAACATACGTGATTAATATTGGCATTTAATTAGAAGTCTCGATTGATCTTTATAAATGAGTTCATAAAGCGAGCATCTAATTCTCCAAAGCGCAGTATTTTACACCTAAGTCGGGTTTAATAAAATGCCATCATTTATAACTTAGGCCAACTTACCGACAGAGCTTAAGTTACTAGATTAATAACAAGTCTGAAATATATTACATGGATTCTACTCATTTATCTGCGAGTTCAATTTGTAATCATTATGAGTTTTAAATAGTAAGGGCTCATTTACATTGATTTAAATGTGCCTTTACAATGAGTCCCCATTA
Source organism: Lithophane ornitopus (assembly GCA_948473465.1). Classification (NCBI taxonomy): domain Eukaryota; kingdom Metazoa; phylum Arthropoda; class Insecta; order Lepidoptera; family Noctuidae; genus Lithophane; species Lithophane ornitopus. The sequence goes on along the minus strand of OX419622.1, from coordinate 8,143,837 downwards.
CTTTATCAGCCTATAATGTTCCCACTGCTGGGACACAGACCTCCTCTCGGTGAGAGGGAGTGGGCCGTAATTCACCACGCGGGCCCAGTGCGGGCTGGTAGATCTCACGTCTTTGAATTTTTGGTTCTAGGACATGCCGGTTTCCTCACGATGTTTTCCTTCACCGTTTTGAGAGCAGTGGTGATGGAATTATTTACACAAAGTAAGGCGCCTGTCTGGGTTTGAACCCACGACCTACAACTCGTAAGTCGGGACAGTAACCACTGGGCCACCACTGCCCATTTAATTTATGTATACCTATTGAAAATATGTAGCACTTGCAACTTGTTATTCTGAGAAAACAGAACATGATCCTATTTGCTTGCAAGTACCTACTAATACGTATAGAATTTCTTCTACATTTTTTTTTTGAGAATATTCCTAATTACTTTTGAATTTCTTACATGTATTTTCATATTATATTACTACCGGTTTCCTTACGATGTTTTCCTTTATCGTTTTGAGAGCAGTGGTGATTAAATAATTTACACAAAGTAAAGCTTGGTAGGTCGCGGCCGTTCCCACTAGGCCACCACTGCTCTAGTCCCCATTTACCTACGAATTACCTTTGTGGCGGATCTTGACTAGGAAGTCACACCACTTACTTTACTACGGAAGTAATTTATTGTAGTATATTGCCATACATATACATTGATCATTTATTTTTTAAGCAATAAAAAAGGAATCCTGAAACTATAAACTGGCGCGACAGGCAGTGCTAACCTTGTCGCGTCCGCGATATCGCGCCTGTTTGTGGGAGCCTTTAGAAAAGTCCCTATTCGCATATTTTTTATGAAGTTAACCTAGACTTCCGTCACCTTGATGGTAGTAGGCAATTACTAGCAACATGTGGGTGTACTATACCTACACTAGAAATCAATTTATTTGATTGCTTTCTGCACAAGCTATTTTTATTTTTGTAGTTACCTTAGTTCACACTGAAACGAACTCATGTTCCAATAATGTTAAAAATATTACGCTCATAGGTAGATACATACCTACCTCACTTTTACACACCACAGTTACAGAATCCCACCTCTAAATCCGAGCGAGGTATCCCACATATTCGCTCACTGTAAATAAAGTGTGGCCGCAGACATATTACTTATATATTTTATATTATGTACTGCACACAAGATTTCATTTTAGAAAATGTTACTTGTGGTTGTTGAGCTGGGAATATAATAGTTGAGTATAAGGAATATGAAGCTTAGGTTAGAATGAATAAGTTTGTGTAGTGAGCCAATTTTGAAAAAACTCAGGAGAATCAAGCCCAAATAAATTGTGATCTGGAGAAATAGAACAAAAAGAACTACAAAAGTTCTGTTATTGATTTGCAAAACTAATAGAAATCAGGCCTAAGTAAGACGGCTCCTCTCTGCCGTACTTTTATTCAACAACTAGCTGTTGCCCCCGACTTCCTCTGCGGATGAAAAGTAGCATATGTCCTTCTCCAGGTTATTGTCTACCCATGTGCCAAATTTCATCCAAATCCGTTCAGCCGATAGAGCGTGAGAGCGTAACAAACAAACAAACTCACTTTCGCATTTATAATACTTATTAGTTAAGATTTAACATCGCAGTATCTAATAAATATCACTTTATTCTTTTTGAACGAATTAATATTAATTATGTGAACTCGCTCATCTTTTTGTTGCTACGAAGTGACTAAGGGTGCTTCTGCTACGCTTTACGTAGGCGCCTGCTACGGCGTAGACGATGCGCCATTGGGCATAGGACGAAATACCTACCAATTTACATTATTTATTTTTATTACTTGTTAAAAATAATTTCAAATTAAACTAAACCAAAATAGGTATAACAATAATAACATATAGCTGGTATTATAGTTTAACAGATCACTTACATGTTACATGATCCATTGTATCAAGCCCAAGTGGAATCACAGTTTCCAAAATTTAATAATACCCGAGGGACATTAATAAATAGGGGTAATGCCTCAACAGCCCGTCAGGAGTTCGTAATAACTTAATACCTTGTAAACTGACATGATATGCGAATGTACCTTAGTATTTACGATATTTATACAGCGTGCCGCTACAATGGCGACATTAATTTAACACACGGGTAGGGCTAGTGGCCAGTAATCGTAAATAGAAAAAAAATATTTTCACACAAACTAAATAATAAAAACATAACCAACATTGAGATCACTCTGTGCAAGATTCATTCATAAAGCTACCTACCAGCTGGCTTACGTTCTATCGGTCCAATACCCTTTGATGCGGGAATACCGCGCAATTTCTTAGAAATTATGCCAAATTTCTAAGAAATTGCGCGGTATTCCTTCAATTCGCCTACTTACGATCCGTGACCCCGGCAAATGACCTCTGCGCTACAGTTCTTTAAGTACAGGTTGCTCCAAGATGCTTGTTTAGAAAATTGTTAATAATTCAATAAATAATAACGTTTAAGTAAAATAAAATATTTTCCTAACGAATACACGAAATCTTATACGTGTGTTAAATTAATGTCACCATTAAAGCGGCACGCTGTATATGTATATTTATTTTGTATTTAGATATATTTTGTATATACAGTCACAAGCACTAATGAGGGGCTTGTCGTGGCTAAATAATAGCACGGGTCGATTGCCACGGTTGGTTCGTGGATGGGTGACCATTACATGTCTAAATCCCTCCGTGCCTCGGAAATCACGAATAGCCCGCGAAATTAAAATGTTCTTACGTTTTTTTGCAATTTACAGGTCAGTATCAGGTGGTATGGTAGTCTAAGGCACGTATTACAGAACCTCACTCAAGACTCAAGCATTACTTAAAACTCGTTTACAGCCTTTTGATTTATTGAAACTAGTTTTAAGTAATGCTTGAGTCTTGAGTGAGGTTCTGTAATACGGGCCTTAGACTCTGTCTACGCCCCACTATAGCGAGCGCGTTACGCGTTACGCACGGCGTTTACGCTTTTTTTTTTTTTTTTGATGGGAGATCATCAAATAATTTCTCCCGCTCTGGGCGGAGCGGAAAGGCGTGTCAGACTCTTACTGACTAAAACCCACCCGTGTTCCTTCAGTTGCCTATTGCCAGGGTCCCGGTATCCCTTTCGGACTATTCCGCAACCCTGGCAGGCATCGGTCCTAACGGACCCCGTCAGGTGTGCTAACATCTCTTTGGGGCGCTCGTGGAACACGACGCGCCATCGACCCGGGCCTGGTCCTTATCGGACGACGAGCTATCCATTGCTCGCCGTCCGCAAACCCGCGCCTATGGTGGCCGGGAATCCGCCTGGGATTGCCGACGCCCAGGATGTCTCCAGCGGCGGCGGTTAGGGCCGTGAGGGCGCAAACTTTGCCTCTCCCTCCACCGTATGCTCCACCGTGTCCTCCGGACGATCCGCACAGTGGTGACACCCGGGCGTTTCCTCCCGCCTAATCCTACACAGGTACCTCCCGAAACTGCCATTGTCCGGTGAGGACCTGCGTCAGGCGGAAGGTGAGGACGCCGTGGTGCCTCTCCAGCCACTCCTCAAAGAGGGGACTTATCGCCACACGGCGTTTACCCTAACCTTAGTACTACAATAATAACTAACTCTAACTAACTAGCGTAAATCCGCTGCCGCGAGAAATCGCGGTACAGCGGACAGAGCTCCGGCGGGATCTCATGGTGGCATGGAGAGTGCGATTGTCGCAACCCAGTGCTGGGCACGCCACAATTGCGGCGATAAGTCCCCTCCTTGAGGAGTGGCTGGCTAGAGAGGCGCCACGGCGTCCTCACCTTCCGCCTGGCGCAGGTCTTACAGTACAAAAGTACTACAATAATCAATTGAGAGACTATTATCGCTCAACTTTTATAATCTACGACATACTTGTTATGCTAAAAATTACACAGATCCTACTACTACCTACATTCAGGCGAAAAATATAAAGATCCATAAGCTTACAGCATAATTTGTATTTTATTTTATTTAAAAAAATCGCATTCTCTCCTCTGAACAAAACTAGCTTTTAATTTTGTCCTGAGACGTATAAAGTATTTTTTTAAACCTGTTTCCTTTCATTACTTCCCCATTTCTCCATTCTCTCTTTAAAAAGCTGTTTTACGTTAAAATGTTTATAAAATTCAACGTTTTCACACACGCGCTTAGTCTACTGTACCTATACCTACCCAAATGGAGGCAGTGGTATTCGTCATAGAACATTTTTATTAGCTTGCGAACGACCAGTTTCGTTTCATGTACTTCAGGAAAAACACGACATTTCTGTACGATGTTTTCCGTGTACCACGTAAAAACTGCTGACATGGTGTGATTTTAAAAAGTCTTCTGATTCCAGAGGTTTTGCCGAAACGTAGCTTTAGTTAATTTGTTGGCTGCCGTTCGATGTCGCTTGGATGCAACCATTGTTTTTCTCAGTAAAGCTCATTTTTATATCATACTGCAATATTTCTCAGTTTAAGCAACACTAGCGACATACACACCATGTCCACTCGTGAATTCCTTATCCCATCGGAATTTCGAAGTTCTGTGCATTTCATCCTTACTAGGTTCAAGGCTTTGGACTGGGCGTTGATGAGTGATTCAGTGAGTGAGGGAGTCAGAACTTTTATTTTTATACAGGATGTAAGGGTAAACACCGTTGTCACTCAAACCATGGGTTGACTTAAATATAAAAATAAATGACCGTGTAATAACAAAAAAAAAAAAAACGTTAACGTTTTAATTAAAAGATTTTTTAAAGTTTCTATCCGACACCGTGCTCGCTAACGAAACAGCTGACTGACTGAGGGAGGGGTCGCACTCGCGGCCGATCAGGTCACGTCCCGCGCCACTTACCCGTGTTGAGACGCATGTTCGTTGCCCTAGCGCATAGGGTGAAAGGATGAAATACTCTTGTGGTAAAAAGTTGATTTTCTTTAAAAAAAAAAGTTTGTATCTTTTCTTTGATATTACGTTCTATGAATGAAACCAAACCACTGGTTTCAAGGATAACGTTGTTAACCCTAACACCCTGTATATTGTATTGATGATATTAACACATTAACTGTCCGTGAAGCCAACCCCACATTATTTGATCACCACAATCTAAAAATAAATTCCAATTTCGCCCGTCCTTCAATCACTGTTTCACACTTTACTATCTTCCATACAACTTCCATTTACGCGTAAATCTGTACCTACCTATTACCTACGTACCGTCTACAAACGTCTACCCGCATCACACCCTGTTTACCAGCAATACCTTGCCAGCATTAGCCACTACACTTAGGTTCAAACCCTTCTCCAAATAGGACGAGTTCGGGAACTTAGCACGAATTGACTTCGGTCGACATTGATATACGTACTACATTTTTCACTGAGCGTCTTAGTATGGGATATAAATTGTTTACTTTGCTTTTGTATTGGAATTCTTTGAGTGAAGATATATCATTATTATTTTGTTAAATGTAGACCTTTTTTTCTCTACTGAAGTTTTGTTTAAGCTCCAAATTGGAAAAACACAACTAACAACAAGAAAAGCAAGAATTATGGCCAACCTATCTCACCGAGAGGAGGCCTGTGTCCCAGCAGTGGAAATATTATAGGCTGATTATACTATAGACCTATTTATATCATTCTTGTGGCCGTGCTTATATGTACTTATGGAAGTTACAATACAAGCAGTTCTTCTTGCTCAGAGAAGGATAAGGAAAAACATATTCGAGGCATTATAATGGAATATTTTTATCCGAAAATATTATTTATTGTTTGTCACGCTCTGAATGCAAAATCACGATGCTCCCGCAACCGAAACCCGAAAAACGCCTACTAAGATATAAATGCGAATTTCTCAAAGAATGGCAATAACCTATAGAAAGAAACATGATATTTTTCCTATAACAGCACAGTTTTTATACTATGAACTTTAAGCTAAATCATATTTTATTCATGTCACAGAGTCCACTGTTCGAAACCAATGAATTTGTATAACGTAGATAACGCGTTTTATTGTCACAGTTAGTAAATAAATTCTCTCGCATACACCAATCATGTACAGGGCTCACGTACGACTGGCCCGCTGAAAGGTATAATCCAATCAATTATTACGCCGTGCTCCAATTCTGCACCGAAATGCAAAGAGAAACGATTTAATCGCAAAAAATTTTGCTCCAAAAAGATTGGTCGCACTAAGTGACGTCTATTTGTTCCTTTTTCTTTCGTCCTGTTATTGGCATTGTCGCAGACGTAGATTTGTCGCGTCATTACACCGTATTTGTAATCTGGACATTGTTAGATAGCCGATTTGAGGACATGACTGGTACAAATAATGGCTGAATTTCGGTCGATTAATGAAAATGATGGGTACAATTTGTATCAGAGCTAATGTATTGAAATGTAAGTGATGGGGGAATAAAGCTGTATTATCTACAACTTTAATACCTACTTAGAAAATATTTTACGAGTTCTGGTTGACTTGAATTTGTGGACGAGAGCAAAAAATGAATTTATATTAAAAACAAAGCAAAGCCACTCGAATATCACTAGAGGGAAAACATCTTTAAAATTAACTTAGCCTCAAGTGCCAAAGTTCAGAGTGCATAACAAAAAGTTTGATGATACTGCACACCAAAACTCTTTTAATCTGAAAAGCGGGTTTAATATTAATTGGCGGGCCAAAGTTCTGTTGTAACATAAATAATTATGTTTATAAAGAGTTTCCCCCGAGTATCGTTAGGAGTCTGTTGTCACCGCTGACTTCAAGCAGTTTTCTCGTGTGATATGCAATATCACACGAGAAAACTTCAACTTTCAACAAACTTCAACTTTCACGTACAACGCAACTGAAATGTTTTTTTCACTCATAGAATTAAATTGCCTTTCACAAAAACAGACTGCGCTTACACAAATAGTCTCTCATTTTCTACAACGTTTTTCTTACCCTAATCTTAATTTCACTCAAGTAATTCCTTAAGTTTACCGATAAATAAGAAGAAACGACACATGTAACGTGGGTCAACAAGACAGCCATGAAAGATATATTAAGGTGGAGGCAAACAAAAATATTTGCAAACCTAATTACACTGAGGAAATGTAGGTAATATTCTGAAAGTTTCCGGATAACGCGCTACGTGCCGGCAGACTGCACGCAACAAGAGTTTTTCAAGGAAATGAGTTAACTTTCGCAAGCCAGTGGGCTAATTCAACGCCTTACTGGTGGCAAGTTTTACTTTTTCAGCTATATTAGGCGCTTCGTCATGATATCCCGCGGAAGTACAAAGAGGCCGCAACTTTGTTCGCCTCATTTTTCAGAATATCTCGTATTATGTGAGCGTTGGAAATTGTTGGAAGTGAGTTTTCGACTTGGTGCTGCCGTATTTTATATTTTTGCTCTTTGAAGGAAGTTTTTTTTTAACAATGGAGGTTTCTGGCCGGATTTTAACTTTCATGTGCTTTGATAGACTTATTCATTAAACTTTTGGATGGATGATTGCCGAAATATTAGCGGTTCGATTGGTACAGAATATTGCTAAGTGAATAGATTTTTGCGCTTCAAGTCGCGCATGTTCAATACCCGAATGAAACAAATATTTAAAAGGCCTTCAAATGGCGGTTTCAGTTTAGGTGTTAGTGCTTGATAGATTTATTTTTTGTTTGTAAACATACAATACAACACACTCATGTTTTAACCGACATTCCAGTGAAAAAACATTCCTGATTCGCTTAGAATTAAACGAAAAAATACACTGTCGTTATTTTATCAGACTACCATTTTACCCTTTTTTAAATGGCAAAGCGCTCATCGATATCCTACAACGAACAGGCACTATAATAAACACAATATCTGCTCCAAAAATATCCAATCCTTTCTTCAAAGTTGTTTCAAGTTTATTAAGTAAAAGCTCTAGGCAGTATTGTACCTTAATAAATTACTAACTGAAATCATATTGGTACGAACAAAATAACGTGAACGAGCTCTAATGAGAATCAGCTGAAATTATTATTGAATCAATAAATGTAGGCCTTAAGTTTTGTGAAATGATTTGTCTTTAGTTAAACTTTCGTTTAGTAAAAGGTTAAAAGTTTTGCTAAAATAATTGAACGGGAAATATTCTCTTTTTAACCGACTTCAAAAAGGAGGAGGATTCTCAATTCGACTGTATGTTTTTTTCTGTCTCTTACGCGATTACTCCGCCAATTATGAAATGAAATGAAATGAAAATGTGGCAAAAAACGAACATTGAAAACCAAAGACACCACTTTTTTGTGATTTTTGGAAGTCGGTTATTTTTTTTGTTGTAAAAAGTTTATATACTATGTCTGCCTAATGATTGTAAGCGCTACTACTGAGCATGAGATCCTGGGTTCGATTCTCAGGCAGGGCAAAGTGGGTTTTTCTATTAGGGATTTCTCAGTAGCAGCTCGTAGTCTGGATTAGTGCCCGCTTGATGGCAATAGGCTTGCCCCCAATTACATGGGACTTAAACATAACTGGCGAAATGTGGGTGTACTATAAGTACACCTCTGCCTAACCCTTCGAGGATTATAAGGCGTTATGTTATGTTATACTAGGTATGGCATTGCTCACGAGTCATTGAACAAAAAAACAACCATAAATATTTTTATTTATGTCAATCGAATAAAGTTCTGCACACGAGATAAAATTGATTTTATTTTTATCAGTTCGCAAACTCGACAGCAAAAAAATATTCATGTCCTTGCAGTGACACAAAAACAGTTTGCAAATAGGACGTCGATGAGTTTTTATATATTTTAGTTTGAAAGGTTAGTTTTTGTTTAGAACTTTTAGTTAACAGGCGTGCTTTAGTTAAATGTTGGCGGAATTCACATGAATTGGATAATTGAAAACAAGGTGAAATTTTATTTATTTATTTAAACTTTTCGCACTAAAAAAAATAGGTACAAAGGCGGACTTAATGCCTTAGGCATTCTCTACCAGTCAACCAAGGGTGGTGAAGAGATTGAATTTTTGTCGTTTTAATCCATTTATCTACTCATGAACAATTGAATGAATTGAACAATGAACAACTTTCACTATGGGACCAACCCTGAAATTTCGAAAAAAAACAGCTGTTCCCTACATTTATGTTCGCATAACTCGTCAAAATTTAGGGAAAAGCAGATTTAAAAAAAAATACAACTCAATATTTATGTGTCCGAAATTCAGGTATTTCATTATGAGCACAAGAAGTTGTTTTACTTCACTGATCTTTTAGCATTTATTTTTATAACGTCTAAGGTCAAAGTAAATTAACTAGCGAAATTCCTCAAAACAAAATTTATTCATTTTTTTGGGTCAATGACCGCTGGTAGTTTTTTTATTTTATTATTGTATTAATATATCGATAAATATTATTAGTGGCCGTAACAAATATGGATTTACAGAATTATAAACATTAGAATCAGCAATATGACTCTCTAACTACATGTAAGTATATTGACTGTCGATTTCATGAAATTTTCATTCAATGCACTTACATGAACTTAGAGAGTTGTATTGCTGATTCTCATGTTTATAATTCTGTAAATCCATATTTGTTACGGCCGCTAATAATGTTTAGATCAACATACAACGTGATACTGACCTGCAAATTGTAAAAAACGTAAGAAAATTTGAATTTCGCGGGCCACCCTAGCGCATCAACCTTAACATAATCGGATTTTATTACTTATTATACTCTAGAGGGGAGCATCGACTTCGAAAAAGGTGAAGAAGCTCAAAACTAAATGAAACAAAATAGGTAGTGAACACACTGTAGAGGCAAATTGCTTCCAGTCCAGAAATCATTGGACACTTAACATAGTTTTAAAATTCATAGGACGTTTTCCAGGAACGTTTTTCAGTGAGAAGTCGGTTTAAACTTACATCATTTTTGTTTGTCTGTTTGTTACGCTTTCACGCTAAAACGACTGAACAGATTTGGATGAAATTTGACATATGGGTAGACCATGACCTAGAATAGGACAGATTTTTTATCCCGGTAGTACGTTCCTGTACGTTTCCAACATCCACGCGGGCGAAGCCGCGGGCAAAAGCTAGTAAATCATAAATCAGACAAATAAATATTCTTGACTTCAACACGCACGCGCGGACACCGAAACCTCTAACTGCCACTAGGGTTCTAAGTGAAAGGACATGCAAGTCAGATAAAACATATCACCAACACGCTAACCCACAATAAATGTTGCACATTCCCCCAATCTTCCGTATAAAGACATAAAATGTCCAGGTTCGCAATTCATTAGCTGGAGAGACCTCAGTGCAACCTAGCCCATTAATTGCGAGCCACTTTGGAGAGCGATCGGCGCTATTAATAGCCTACCTCACGGTGCAGGTAAGTAGCATAGAATAAATAGATACAGAAGACGAGCTCCATATAGTAAGCTAAAGCAGGCGCACACACAAAGTCATTTGGTTTAAATGGTTTTTTATTATTATTATTCTCTTTTCTTATTTATTGCCTCGTTGGTCCAGTGGTTGCACGCGATGCTGCTGAGCATGAAGTCCTGGGTTCGATTACCAGGTTGATTAAAGTGTTATTGGATTTTTCCATCACGAATTTTTCAGTAGCTGCCCGGAGTCTAGATTATTGCCCGGTTGATGGCAATAGGCTCGCCCCCTGTTATGTGGGACTTAAACATAACTGGTGAAATGTGGGTACACCTCTGCTTAACCCTTCGGGGATTACAGGCGTGATGTTATGGTCTTTTCTTTTAAGATTCTTTTTTTTGTTTTTTCATTAAGTACCAGTACTACCTAGAACATGTGAACAGGCCTACACTGCCCTCGCATACCTATTAACAGTATTACTTGAAAATATAGTAAAACTCAATTATTTTAATAATAGTAATCGTGCAATTTCTTGCCGGTTATTCTCCATAGGACCTAGCTTCTGAAGTTTCATAAGTGTCCATGTATGTTTATGTGAAATAAAATTAGTTGAATTAGATTTGAATAGACGCGTATTACGGTTTCAGAGGAATACCAACACGAGAAGCGTGTCTATTTGTGCGTGTGTTTTCGCTCGTTGTATGAAGCCGACCTTCTGTACCTATATCTATTCTGTGTCACAGTGCAAGTAAGTAGTGCTGGCTGGCGGTTTTAAGTGTCACTTTAGTTCGCAGTAGTTAAGGATATTGGATATGGTGTATCATGTTGTTTACTATGCTAGGAAGTTGGATTGAGGGGTAGTTCAATCGTAGGTACTTATAGCGTCCCAACAGTGTGTTTACAGTGTTATCACTAAAAAAAGGTGCTCTATGACCCTGTACTGATTACCTATAGGTATGTATATAGTAAGTATAGAGTATACATAAGTATAGAGGTATCGATAGGTAATAATCAATACAGGATCATAAACAAATCATTGTATTACCATCGTTACCTAATAATAAAATAACTAATTTCCGCCAAAAAATCCGCCTTATGCTCTAAATTATATTTTCTAAGCTACAAACTAAAATAATAACAATAAAATGATTTATTATTATCCTAACTAATACTTACTATAAATGCGAAAATGAGTTTGTTTGTTACGCTTCCACGCTAAAACGGCTGAATAGATTTGGATGAAATTTGGCACATGGGTAGACCATTACCTGGAGAAGGACATACACTACTTTTTAGCCTTGATCCCAGACGAAGTCGCGGGAAACAGCTAGTATATCTAAACATATTATAAAGTCGCTTTTCGTGTGTGTGTTCTTCTAAACCACGCAACAGATTTTGATGAGGTTTTCACCATCATTTAGAGAATTTATTCCGGAAGGTTTATGTGTATAATACATTGGTATAATACGTTAATATTAAAGTTACCTACATACATAATCAGCCTATAATGTTCCCACTGCTGGGACACAGGCCTCCTCTCTGTGAGAGGGAGCGGGCCGTAATCCACCACGCGGTAAGTAACCTACATATAACTAAGAAATCTCGATGTTTTGTCAAGACCAAAAAACCGTGCGCAGCAGGAGCGGGTCGCTAGTAATAAATAAACACAACTATATGTAAGAGGAACACGCTGTGCATAGTTTAGACTTCAAGAAAAACTATTATCCCACATTCCTTTCAAAACCAAGATCACAGAAACACTCCTTCCAAAGTATCTTATAGAAAATTTAACACAAAATAAAACGTTCCTTCGTGAAGTTTCAAACGATTTCTCGCCCCGACAAGTTCAGTCTCTCAATGCACTGCATCCCGGCTCCCGGTTGCGATCAAATAAAGAATAATCGGCTTTCATTAGAAGTCGCTACTGATTTCTCTGAGGAAGTGATCAACTTGCGGCTTACGGGATCGAAGAAGATTTAAAACGTGGTTTCCTCTAGTTTCTGCTTCGTAAGCGACGTTGAATGAGCAGTTCTTTTTTGTCGTATACCTAGTGTTGGGAACTTAGTTTTTACTTTCAACTGTTAGTGCAATCAAAGATGTTAGGTACATTATTTTTCTTGGTTTTTTAAAACAATTCAATCATGTGGGGTCTTCATTCAAAATGCATAATCTTCCGTACATCTATTTAATGGTGTAGGCTGTATGTGGTATATTCTCTATTTGATACATTTATTGCTGACCTAGCTAACATCATACCTACATATAAACACCCGCCAAGTGCGTGTCAGACCACGCATAATGAAGGGTTCCTTAGTTGGGATGAATTTATACCAAGAACAAAGTTAACATTGTAGTTGAAAAACATGTTCCCCCGTACATTTAAACTTCAAATGTTAGTTTGTACGCACAATATTGAGTGATTTACCATTTTATTTTAAGATCATAGACTTTCTATTAAGTATTATAGAATGCCAGATTGCGGTTGGGGTGAGGGTTGTGTGTCTACCTACCTAATGGTAAATTTTCATATTTTTTTTTTATATCATTAAAACTATTTTTTTTTTTTTAAATAAAAAAAAAACCCCATATCAAGCCAACAGACGGGGGTTTGGAATAATCGTAAGCAATTTATTTAAAATAACTAAGTAGTTAAGGAACTATCTAATTATTTTTAAGTTGCTGTTGTTTAAGACACGAATTATTATCCGCATAAGTGAATTACCATATTTATCCTCAGTTAAATACCTCTAAGCCTTTGTAAACCCGTAAGCCTATTGCTTTGCTTAACATACCTACATCTATATAGGTACCTACAGAATGTACCCAATACATCTACCTCCTACATAATATTATACCCAAGCAATATATAATATTACCTACCGTATCACAGTAGAACGTTGCACATAAACTTCATTTACCGTCAACTGTTCGCCAATCTCCGCTGTTTTCCATCAGAATGATTCAGTGCCGTCGTCCTTCACAAAAAGAAGTCAATATAATGGCCATCGCCAGGAAATGAGCCGTTCTGCACACAGGTAATAAAAAGTTACAAAGTAGATTACTCGACGGGATTTTCACTTATTGATAAGCAACATATTAATTGTGTTCTAAATTTTAATACAAGGAACTTACAGATGCGTCACGGCCGTAAATAAAACGCCTACAAGATAATAATAGCAAATTCGACTAGGGAAGTTCCATATTCAAAAAACTTCATCGCCGACGCTCCAAGTAGCTTCACTCGGTGTTGCTAACACGACTAACTACTTTTTCTCAAACATGCTTGGAATTTCGAACATTATTTTGAAAACCTTCTTCGAGATAAATCGAAATTGCTGTAGGTACACGACTGGTCAAAAACAATTCACATAGTAACATTACTATGAAAACTCTTGACTGTCATGTTATTTAAAAATGGAACGAACTTATTACTTCAACACATGGCAACCAAGGAGGTAACTTTTAAAAAATATTTTTTTTCCTTTTGGCATACAAATAGACCTGTTTACAGGAAAGAAGAAACAAATGAACATATTGGCGCGTGAAAAATTATCTTTGTTCCGTCATTGAATAATTCATTCGTCTCATGAATCGTCTCTCCACTAATTTATTAGGTACCGTACCGTTAAAACATGTTACATATATATGGCAAGTTTCTTTAAAAATCCTTGTACAAAAAGGTACCTTCCACGCAAATCAGGTTTTTGATAGCATTAAATCGCTTTCTTTGACTTCAAAAGATCTTTGTAAGATGATATCCGTATCGCATGTTCCTACAGCCAAAGACTCCAGAACGCTTTCCCTAATGGAACTTTGTTTTGTATCAAACTTTGATCCATGAAAGGTCAGCGGACAAAGACACAAAAATAGGAACAACGAGCTCTTTACTTTTTTTGTAAATAGACTCTAAAGTAGAAACTTTTTGGGCAGATCTGGCCGACTTTTTCGTTTTCACCAGCATCCGATGCACATTTTGTCGTCAGTGTTGTTTTTCTCCTTTTCCTCACGGAATATTGCGCTGCTGTACTGTCGGGCGCCGCTCTTAGTTAAGAACCTTTCATTAAGTATTATTCGGAACGCTTTTATTCAGGTTTTTGCAGGTTTTACATCAAAATGCACTTAGAATTGGAATCTATTAAGAGTTTAAGATATAGTGTGAAACTTAGAGAAAGTATGTGAAGAAAATTTGTTTCTTACCAGTGTAATAAAATTCTACTTTGCTTTTTAGGAACACGCACAACCTGGGGGCCTAAACCGGCCACATTAGCAATTCCTCTAAAAACAGTTCATTTCCTGAATCCCAACTGTCATTACCAATTCCTCTAATTTGACGTATAAGCAATTCATAATTTGTGGACCATTTTACGAATCTCCATAGAAAACTGTCAAACAGATGAATTATTTCGTAATATGAATTACAGGCAGATCATATTATGAATTGTCAGTTTGTGACATTTTACGATGATTCATAATGTTTTCATATTATGATTCTGCTAAAGTGACCTTTTTAAGCCCGCTGCTACCATGGATTCAGTATATTATTCCGGACCCCCATCGTTGAATTGTTTTCATCGGTTATTAAAAAAAGAATCATAAGTTTCCTACAAAACTACAATACCTACGCGGTCAAAATGTATTGAAACATTTTTTTTATGTTTTAATTAGGTACTGACGAAAAATATCAACGCACCCCTTGCGTTGGTATTTTTCGTCTCCAGAAGCATGTACCGAATCCTTGGTAACAGGTAACGATGTTGTCCCATATTGTATAGAAAAACCATTTTTACGTCCATAAACTGACTCGATAGGTTAACTTGGTAAATATTTCAAACTAATTAAGCCAATTAAAGCAAACAGCCTAACTATGAGGTCCAATTATCCGGTAGCCTACCGAGCGAACTAAATCTGGCATAAGCCGATATAAAAAGAAAAAGGCAGTACTTCAATTCTCAACTCATTTATTTTCATAGATGGATAATCTCTAAAAGACTATGTCTTTTACATTCATCGCCTAATTAGTGGATACGAGTATATTAGTACATAGTAAAATACTCTTAATCGTTAACAATATCATTCATTGATGGGATGTATAGGGTAGGTATCCATTGGTGTCAGATCACGACACAGTGTAAGCCGTCAGCTTTTCTCCAAAAGAACAAAGTAACGACCACTACCGAAAAGGCAGTGTGCGTTGTGAAAAATTGGGGCAAGATTTCTTTTACCAATCGCTGTTTCAGAAGAAGAAATATAATGATATATTCCAAAACTTTATTCTTTATGATATACATATTAATAGGTGAAACCGTTTTAATTTTCATTTGTCTAAAATGCATTTAAAATTAATTTCAAATACTTATGTTGGTATAATACAGTCATTCGTTTTAACTACCTGTGTATTTTTAACTACTTTCTGGTAGCTAATACCTAGGCGAAAAATTTCACATTAGAAAGTAATATTTTTAACATAATCACATGCAGGTGTAGACAAAATGGCAGCTTTTACAAATATTAAAATTAAAAACTTTCAACTTGCACTGTCACGGATGCTCTAACAAATGGAGACATATCTTATACCCTCATACAACTCACTTAGGTACAGTCCTTATAGTTAGACAGATCTACCAAAATCATAGAGGTAATGATATGTAGATATTTTATATCTATTCGGGTATACCTGTTTTAAAAATTGGGAGAAGGTTTTCGACTACATTTTTTTTATATTTACTATTCTTACATGTATGAAAATTTACAACTGATTGATCTTTCTTTAAACGTTTGCTTCCTTTCAACAGTTCATATAACACATACAAGCTAACGTAAGAGCTAAATTACCAACAATTGTAAAAATCTAACGTTTTCTTTACACAAAACTTGAGAAACATATTTTTGTGACATGAATTTTATACTTAATTGAAATAAAAAGACAACTTCTTTACTTAATTCGGTACCCAGTTCTCACTTTAACGATCTTTTCTATATTTTGCCGACCACAGACATTGCATAGCATATGCATGATTTACAACAGCTTATTTCTGACGCGAAATATAGATAGTGAGTGCCATCCATGAAGATGCGCCCCACTCTTACACGCCCCACGCTTACAGTACAGTAATCGCGTTTAGGAAGAAGAGTGGGGCGAGTCTTCGTGGATGGCACTATCTATTTATATTTTGGCATACTAGATAGGTATACAATTTCGTATAAGAATTAGTAGGTATTATAAGGTCACTGACAAGATATTCATAAACTCTTTAAGAAACGTTACGTCTTTCACTACGTAAGTTTGAAAGGTGACGACAGCAAAGTAAATAATGGAGTACTTATGTGTGGTCCAACAACCTATACACTGTCGTCTACTTAAACATTGCAATCGTCACTTAATTTTCAACATTAACATAATTATATCGACATAATATACAAATGACGTGTCAGCAATTTGGTGACTATGACTGTGAAACTCTGCTATCACCCCTGTGTCACGACCCGAGCCCGATTGTAGGAAATAGTTTGTTAAACTTAGCACTCCATGTATTGACTAATCTGTGAAATCATCAAGAAATTTGTCAGTACTGTGATACTGTCAGTAAATTCATGTTTAATCCACCTTTCCCAATTCAATTTTAACGATCGAACACAACCTCTATATTATAATAGCAGAGCATAGATAAATATAAATAAGTTTATTTATTGACATTATTTTATCATACTTTCTCCAATACCATTCTTTCCGCGTGAATAAAAAAGCTCTAAAAATATACGAGGAATGACTAAAATAATAATAAAACAATAATTATACTACAGAAATGATAACAAATTGATTCTCGTAACAATTGAACATTATTTACTCTGTAACATTGTACAGCCAACGACAAAAGTGAAAAAAATATTTTGACGGCAGTTCTTGCTTCGTTATCCGTAATTATTCCTATTCAGTCATTTACGGAGCTTAAAGTAATAAGTACGTTTTTAAAGATATAAAAATGTTTTTCACCGTTGTCGTTGGTTATACCCACAGTATCAGAATTTTTACCCGAGTGCGAAGAAGGGTTATATTTTTACCCTAAATGTTGACACAATGCTGCTACTTATAATCTATCACAGGATGTTCTGAGCTTAATATAAAGACTGACATCCTTATAAAATATTTTCCCTACAAGCTATAATATACTTACCTACACAATAAAAATACAATGATTATTTTATATCAATCAATCAATTTTATACACTAATAACAAATTAACGTTTAATAATTTCATAAATTCATTAAGCATTGTTAATCATTTCAATGAGATAATTTCAAAAGAATGCTTTATTTTTTATTGAGCAATTTTAAATTTCTATTTTTTCATTTGCAACATTAATTTTAACGAAACGATAAAAACAATGGTACTTACATCTCTCTTAATTGCCACCCGACTACGGAGGTCGGAGAACACTAACATTTGATTAATCTATATACCTAATCCTGATTTTATAAGTATACGTAAATCAGTCCAGTAGAGACATCAATAAGTACAAATACATGTTCTTACATACACAGTTACTGTCGAAGTCATAACCTCTACATTTGCAATACCATAGTCGGGTAAATAATGTAGTATAATGTAATCTACACATATCAATGACTACAATATTATTTGGCAACAACGCAGTGGAATTATATACATAAAACACTCTGTGCTCATAATTTACTAATTACACAATTTACAATGGACGACAAAAAAGGCGTAAAACAATGAGATTATAATCTATAAATAACTACATACAATAAATAGTATCTATCAGGTTTTAAACCGAGGAACTGCAACATTCACCCGCATTCATTTCTTACAGTTCATTACACATTGCATCAGTCATTGACAAACTCGTACTGGCAACATTGCACACCGCACAGCGTTCTAAATTCAAATTCTGCATTGTTCCTTGCACGAAAAACTTACGTGGGAACTAAGTTGCCAGGTGCATAAAATGCTAAGTGCGTGAGGCTCGCAACACTGATTAAAAGAACACTATGGGAGAGATGTGAACCCTTGTCTGGTAACCCGCACTCCTGCCTGTTGTATTCAAAGCAGAAATTCTGTAAAACAAATATAAATGTTAAAACTTTCTTAACGATACAGCTTTTAGGACAATAACAGTTTGGTTCTTGTATAATGCTTTTAAAACTACACGGAGTAAAATAGCATTAATGTTGTAGGTTTATATTTCTATTCTATAGGTGGTTGACCGAAAACTTTACACAAATAGTTTCACTTACAAAATAAACCACTAAATATAAAATTTACAGCACAACCCACAGTTTCGGAGTCACGAACGAAATCGGAAGAGTTTCCCGTCACGACATTGTCTCTTCGGTTTGGCTCCAGAAAACTCGTAATTTTGTGAAAGAAATAATAAAGTTTTGAGAGTTTGGAAAGCTCGGTTCTTTTGGAAGCGTACAAATGTTATACGTTTGTGAACCACAGTTCATACGCGTTAGGAGACTGAAAGAAATTGCGAAGGTGTACCTATGTACAAGAGTTTTTTCAAACCACTACACGAATTTTTTTTTTTTAGGTACTCAATTATTTGTTTTCAAGAAAAACAAGTTAAAAAGCTCTTAAGTTGTAATTAGTGTCTGCAAACAGTCTTGGTCAAGGCTAAGTGGCTTGGGTCTTTTCAGTTTGTTTTAGGTACAGACTCGGTTGTAAATCACTCCAAAGATTGTTTTTGCTGAAATTTTCATTCCGTAAAAGGTAGAATTATTTACCAACCTTAATAATGTTTGACGCCATCCTTTTCAGGAAAGCGCTTGTGAACAACGCCGCTTCATCGCCGCAGGACCTCTGCACTGTCTCTTCAGAGCACATCAGGTACTCTTGGAATGAACTGAAATGACCACAACTTGATTAAACACACCACAAAATTAAACTAACCTCTAATTTGCAAACCATAAAGTCCAAAATTGCTGATCGCTTTTAATTTTAATATTAGGTACTCAATTTGCATAGAAGGAGCCTAATGAATTTTCAGATCAGAACCTGCTATGGGTATTTATTAAATTTCACACTTTAAAAGTGAAAATACATGTCAGGTCCCGTTATAATAGGGCACATCTTTTAAAAACGTTAGCAGAGGGAAGAGGATGATACAGACCTATTATTTTAACGTGCTGGTCACCGTGCGATACGATGGAAAAGGATCAAAGAATAGGGACTCTATTTTTATGCAATTAGGATTGTGTTTGGTCGAGCAACGTAGAATTTTTTCACTTGAAACGGAAGACTAAAGAAGACTTAAAAAACGAAAATCTGAAAATTGTATCACAACTCACAATAAAGCGACCAAGTAAAGAAGTAAGACAGGATGAGTTCAACTTATTCGTTAATTATAAGGTCCTTTATACACGGCACGGTTTCTTCTTTACGGTACGTCGTATAAACCGCGCCGTAGAAAAACATGTCCGTCAACAAGTTTCCATATTGATCCATACAACATCGACTACCGTGCCTACCCCACACACGGCGTTAAAACCGTAGTTTTTCAACGCCAACAAAAACGTGTGTGTTTATTACGTGATCATAGGGAACGGATCGAGGTCACACGACATACCCAGTACCAAATTGTAGGGCAAATTGATCACTTACATCAAGAACGACAGCTGATGTTCTGAAGGTACTTCCAGCCAAATAAACTAATAATATCAGGTTAAAGGGCATAATCGGAATGGAACCTAATTAGCAAAAGGTCAAAACAGTTGCCAGTTGGCCAGCATTAAGGCTCGTACAAACAGGCGCGATATCGCAGGCGCGACAGGCGGCAGGGGGCTTAAAACGGTCACTTTAGCATCATAATATGAAAATATTATGATTCATCGTAAAATGTCACAAACTGACAATTCATAATAAGATCTGCGTGTAATTCATATTACGAAATAATTCATCTGTTTGACAGTTTTCTATGGAGATTCGTAAAATGGTCCACAAATTATGAATTGCTTTTATGTCAAATTAGAGGAATTGCTAATGACAGCTGGGATTCAGGATATGAACTGCTTTTAGAGGAATTGCTTATATGGCCGGTTTAGGCCCCAGTACCTTTGTCGACAAAGGTACCGCTGCCTATCGCGCCTGCGATATCGCGCGTGTTTGCACGAGCCTTTAGTCGAAATGATTTTTTGTCATTTTTCAACCATTAATATTATATTTTAACTGACGGGACACAGGAGAGATTATGAATGATAACAGCTATATTCTCAAACTTGCTGCTGCCTCTAAAATAATAGCCGGTGAAAGTCCCGTCAAAATCGGTCCAGCCATTTCGGAGATAGCCGGGACGAATAAATAAAAAAAAAATGTATTTTTGTCTTTTATGAACCGTAAATCCTTTTTTCAGACCAAAAAAATCATTATTGAAAAAAACCTACAGAACTTCATTATAATTTATTACTTGCTTCCTATGTAATGCATCTATGTGCACATAATTGTCCATATCAATCATCGCTATTGGAGTCAATTGACTTCTTCAATTATTAGGCTGTTTGCTGCCCTTTGATGGCTTCACCATGACATGTCGAAGAAGTTTTTCCGTTTCTTTAAGCGCCTTACATACCATTCAAATTAACAAAAACCGACTCAAAAAGGGGTAGATAGATACGTATCTGTAATCTAGAGATAAGAGAATATATCGAGATGTTATACCCACATGACAAAGAAAATATCAATGTTCATTGACCTCAACTCAATAGCTGTTTTCCAATGAACACCTGTTACGACCCGTTTTCCGGGAAAATATATACTTAAAATAAAATAAAATACTCTTTATTATATTTACTATATGATTTCAAAATGGAAATGTAGAAATTTCGGCGGTCTCGGATCTTTAACTTAATCCCTATAGATGATCACATTTTTTTCTCTATATTTACTTACGTATTGATCTTTACGGGTGATTTCATAATTTTAATTCCTTCTCATCTCCTTTCTGCCTTAATCCATCCAAAGGTTGTCTTTGAAAGATCACCTTTAACGATAAAATCGCCCATTGTGTTACCCTTTGTAAAATGTCTACGTTTATACAACGTGTTGATTTTTTAATCCCACAACGTATGAATGAGACCATGTTAAAGAATCAACTGGCATAGAAATTATTTATCAATTTGTTTTTTTTATTTGTATATACATATATTACATAAAACACAAAAACTTAAAGAACTAACTAACTGTAACTAAAGTAAGGCGTCGAAAAATTCTTCCGCATCGCTGTCGGCTGGTAATGTACTCAATCCCTTTTATGTAAATAGTTAGTTGTGTTATGTATATATTATATTATGTAATATTTATGGTGTACATAATAAAGAGTATTCTATCTATCTATCTATTAATATTGCTGCAGACCCTCAAGAATCTATAACTTGTCTCAAATTGTGTCTAACTTAGATATTTCCTACTTAACGAGGCAGAAAACAAGTCAAACAGAGTATCAAACTCTATCCAGTACAAGTTGTAGTTCGTAGACAGTTTGCGAACAACCAAAAATCAAAATCAAAATCAAAATATTTTATTTCACATAAACCTACATGGGCACTTAGGAAATGTTTGACGACATTTCCAAGGCTTTGCATTCCACCACTAAGGCCCACTACAACGTTCTCATGGGGGATTTTAACGCTAAAGTGGGAGTACAGAATTGCAGCGAATCGGTAGTAGGATCCTACGGGTTTGGCAGTAGGAATCATAGGGGGCAAATGCTTGTCAACTTCCTTGAGAAGGAGGGGCTTTTCTTGATGAATTCCTTTTTTAAAAAACAGCCCCAAAGGAAGTGGACTTGGCGAAGCCCCGACACTATGACGAAAAATGAGATAGACTTCATCATAACGGATAAAAAGCATATATTCAGGGATGTCTCGGTGATCAACAGGTTCAATACCGGCAGTGATCACAGACTTGTTCGAGGCTCTCTGAATATCAACTTCAAGCTCGAGCGAGCTCGTTTGATGAAGTCTAGGCTCCGTCCAAATATGCTCCAAACTATGTTGGGATCTGAAGCGTTCCAGTCAGACCTGGAGAACCGATTCGCTGCCGTGGAATCCACAAATGACGTCGACCAGGCGTTCGACCAAATGGTGGAAATCCTCAGGGAAGAAGGTACGCGATTTTGCAAAATGCGGCGTAAGGGCAAGAAGTCGAAACTTTCGGAAGAGACACTGAAGCTTATGACGGAACGACGTGAAAACCCACCTATCACTTCGTCAGAACAACGGGCACTCAACAAAAATATTAGAACATTGGTACGACGTGACCTCCGACGCTGCAATACACGCTCTATAGAGAAAGCGATTGAGCAAAATCGGGGGTCGAAAGTGTTCGTCCAATCACTCGGGAGGAGCCACCTGACGAAGCTGACCACATCTAGTGGGGATACCGTCGTTTCGAAGCCGGAGATCCTTTCGGAAGTCGAAAACTTCTACGGCCAGTTGTACGCATCGCATGCATCTCGACCTGATCCCGAAAATGAGGATTCCAGAGCCACCTTAACCCGCCATTTCACGGAAGACCTGCCAGAAGTCAGCCAAGATGAAATCGAGGCGGCTCTTAAACAGCTTAAAAATGGAAAAGCCCCTGGTGAGGACGGGATTACGACTGAGCTCCTGAAAGCGGGAGGAAGTCCTGTACTGAAGGAGCTTCGGGAGCTTTTCAACTCTGTCTTGTTCTCTGGGAGAACTCCAGAAGCGTGGCGAAGGAGCGTGGTCGTTCTCTTCTTTAAAAAGGGTGATAAAACCCTTTTAAAGAATTATAGACCCATTTCGCTCCTAAGCCACGTATATAAGTTGTTTTCAAGAGTCGTCACGAATCGTCTAGCGCGAAGACTCGACGAGTTTCAGCCGCCAGAGCAGGCCGGGTTTCGAGGAGGATACAGTACCATAGACCACATCCACACAGTGCGGCAAATTATACAGAAGTCCGAAGAGTATAATCGGCCCCTATGTCTTGCTTTTGTGGACTATGAGAAGGCTTTTGACTCTATCGAGACCTGGTCTGTTTTGGAGTCTCTGCAGCGATGCCAAGTTGACTGGCGATACATCCAAGTGCTGAGATGTCTTTATGAAAACGCGACAATGACCGTCCAAACTCAGAACCAGCAAACTGAACATATCCCCCTGCGTCGAGGTGTGAGGCAAGGGGACGTAATTTCCCCGAAATTGTTCTCTAACGCATTGGAGGATGTGTTTAAGACGCTGAACTGGGAAGGACGCGGCATTAACATCAACGGCGAGTACATATCACACTTGAGATTTGCAGATGACATCGTCATAATGGCTGAGTCGCTGCATGACTTGCAACAGATGCTGAACGGTCTAGTTGATTCTTCTGTACGCATTGGTCTCCGGATGAACTTGGACAAAACCCAAGTTATGTTCAACGACCACGTTAGTCCGGGACCGATTGCTGTCAATGGCGGTGCTCTCGAAGTTGTTCGTGAATACGTTTACCTCGGGCAAACTCTGCAGTTTGGTAAGAACAACTTTGAGAAGGAAGCTAACAGAAGAATTCAGCTGGGCTGGGCAGCTTTTGGGAAGCTCCGTCGAGTCTTCTCGTCGAGTATTCCGCAGAGCCTAAAGACTAAAGTCTTCAACCAGTGCGTCCTGCCTGTCATGACTTACGGAGCCGAAACGTGGACACTCACGGTACGACTGGTCCATAAATTCAAGGTCGCTCAGCGAGCTATGGAACGAGCTATGCTTGGAGTATCTCTGAGAGATAAAATCCGGAATGAGGTAATCCGGCAGAGAACCAAAGTTGTTGACATAGCTCATAGAATAAGCAAGCTGAAGTGGCAATGGGCCGGCCATATTAGCCGTAGAACTGATGACCGTTGGGGTAGACGTGTTCTTGAGTGGAGACCGCGAATCGGCAAACGTAAGGTAGGACGCCCTCAGGCTAGGTGGAGCGACGATCTTCGCAGGGTGGCTGGTAGCAGCTGGATGAGAGCTGCCGAGAATCGAGCCGATTGGCGTGCAATTGGAGAGGCCTATGTCCAGCAGTGGACTGCTATAGGCTGATGATGATGATGATGATGATGGGCACTTATGAAACGTCAGAAGCTAGGTGCACGGTTCCAATTGGTCGTTTCCTATGGAGAAGAGCCGGCAAGAAACTCCACGGTTACTCTTTTAAAAATAATTGGCTTTTACAATATTTTCAAATTACAGTATTAGTAGGCATGGGAGGACAATGTAGGCCTTTCAACAAGTAAGTACCAGGTACTTAACAAAATAGATGTTCAGTAAATCTACAGTCCAATAAGCCTACAAAGTTCTCACATTCACAAAATAGAAAATAATCTATATAAAAGACAAACAATAAAAAATAAAAATAAAAACCTATTTCAGCCAAATGACGTGATTGCTATTACAACTGTAACAAATTGAATAATTATCATGTCCACAAAAGCTACTAGGAGTTGAAATTAAATTGGAGGTATCTATAATAATAGGAATAATGTCAAATACAATGATTATGTCAAGGATGAATGTAAAGAGAATAAACATGGTAATTTGGGAGCAGTTAATAGACTCTTACATAATTATGCCGTTTATAAGGTACCAGGGAAGCCACATGTGCAGAAGGAATTATTGCCAAACTTCCTTGTCATCAACGTAGTCTTTAATCTTATAATATGCTTTTTTGATAAGGACACGTTTGATATGGGTTTTAAATTTTCCATCGCTAAGGCTAAACCGGCTAAACCGGCAACCTTTGTTAACCCACACGTACACTTGTAAACGATGGTCAATTACCGGCCTATCATGAGGGCCTATTACGTATGATGTGGTACCTAATAGCCGGTGTTGGTCGGCTATTGTAACTTTAATCTTTAGATCCAATATCGAGTTATACTTAGGCCAATAAGAGCAGTAGAATTATCAAAAAATTATACTGACTGTACCTACTGCTAATCCAAATTCCAAAGAAGAATCAGATTTTACAGATTTTTTAGAAACTAATCAATGTTACACGTTGTCATAAGCGTAAAAAATATTAACTGAAAACCACGAATCAAACATTTTAGGACCTCTATCAGCAACTCTTCTCCACTAATGAGTGCTTTTAGCAAGGACCCTTTGAACATACGTTTAAAATGTTATTAAAGCATGAATATTATGGACACAAGGAAGGAAATCTCTAAAATAAATGTTTAACATCGATCTAATTTTGTATGCCTTTTGAAACTTAACGGTGCACCAGTAAAGCAGAGTTAAATAAGCCAGTCCATGCATAATAATAGCGGGCAGAACTGGCCTTACGTTTCAGAGCCAATATACTAGCGCCAAGTC
This sequence comes from Lithophane ornitopus, assembly GCA_948473465.1. Taxonomy (NCBI): domain Eukaryota; kingdom Metazoa; phylum Arthropoda; class Insecta; order Lepidoptera; family Noctuidae; genus Lithophane; species Lithophane ornitopus. Next base: position 8,118,179 of record OX419622.1, on the reverse strand, counting down.
CGTGAGGAAATTGACGTTCAAGTCTATGTAACATTCGAAATATTCCATACTACTTCAAATTCAAAGATAGGACAAAATCGCTTTTACATTGATCTTGTAAAATGTGAAATCCTCTTTCGAAATTCTTTCAGTGTTCCGTTAAAATAACGTAAACATTAGCTTTGAAATAAAATGCATGGTTTAATTCAGCCAGAGTCACAGTCGGCACAGTTCGCGCAGTTGCTTTTTTTCAGTGTGGAAATAGCACTGTTTTTGTTCATCTTTCCATTGTGTCAGTGCATGGCCAGCGATGTATAAATCCTCTGATAGTGCACGAATATTTTAACTAGAAAAAACTGACCAAACGCACAACATTCCAATGCAAATGTTATTCTGCACCGGAAAATATTACTACAGCAGAGTTTGCTGAAAATTACTAACATTATGCGAACAAAAACCGTCGTTAGCATCAGAATTAGAGAGAAATAAACCAGAAAAGAAAAGAACATCGTTTTCCTTTTTCGCAAATCAACAAATGCCCGACAAATTGTAGATTCAATTGTATGGAATGGCGTGGATAACGGAATCATTAACACACTGAAAAACTCTTAAGTACACCACTTAGTCCCAACTGAATCTTAATCAGGGTTTAATGGTGAGGAGGGGGGAGCACAATGTCTTCCAAACTGCCTCCCAACATCAGCTTATCCAGGAAATTCTTCGAATTTACGTAAACCCGATAAAATTAATGATCGCAAACTCATTTAGATGAATACTATGAGAGATAAACAAGACACCACAGACAGACAAATTCAAAATCCGGAGTCACACGTGTTAGGGCATAAATCGAACAGATTACGTGTGACTCCGGATTTTTAATTTGTCTGTCTGGGGTGTCTTGTTTATACCTTTTTAGTCGAAGTTGGGTTTTAGTTTTTATTACTTTAATTTTTTTTTAATTTTTTTGGGGTTATAATATTAATATTTTTGAAATGTGCTCATTAAGCCCTTTCATTTGATACCCAACATGGTACGACTAAACATTTTTTTTTAATTTAATTCCTGACTTTATGTCCTCTAGAAGGCGCCATTTTTCGCGGCGCACGATCAAGATGCTTCCAACGATACCTCATTTGTCAAATTGTGATGAGTCGTTTAGAAGATATGAGGGAACAGATGAACATACATACATACATACCGGTCAAAATCATAACTCTCCTTTTATCTTCGCCGTAGTCGGGTAAAAAAATATAATTTTTTCAGCCTCCACAAATACTGTCGTGACTCGCAAACATCAAGCTTAATTTAACGGAATATTTGAGTTTCATTCACTGCGATCTTGTATAACGACTCGGTAAAAATCTAAACCAGAAAAATTATATTACAAAGTCGACAGCCCCCGAACCTCGGGCGGGCGTTGTTAATTTACATGTAAATTGGTACAGATAAGTATTATTATCAGTGGAAATCACGCCTCAGACAAGTAATTAGTTCGTGAGGCTGGGGGAGCAGTTCGATTTGTTGAATATTTTACTAACGAGGACTATTCAATATTCAGGACTCCTCCCGACTCTTTGAAGTACCGACTCTCTAGGACTACTCTTGAGAACTTCCATGACAGTTTAATTTGCAGAACTTGAAAATGAGTGACGCCGTTCGTCTTAAAAGATACCCCAAAAAACTCAAGTTTTAGAACAAATCATGCTTGGTTCCCAATTATAAAAATAACAATGTATTTATGTTTGAAACAGTGTTGATTCTCAATAGATATAATATATCGGCCTTGTCGGTTGCCAAAAAACAAAATAGCTAATCGCTGAAGCGACAGGCGTGCGGCGCTCATAAACGAGTTTGTCCTACGCGTTCCGTATAAAGTGGATAGATTTATACGAGATTTTTAATACATATTAATGTTCTACTAGAATATTATTATCTTTATCGTCTTAAACCTCGAAAACGTGCGCCATGCTTCTGGCTATTTTAGTGTACGAATAAATACTCAGTAAATAACAAACCAGTGAGATGTTACAGACAGATAAATTCCAGCGAAAAAGGGAAAGATTTACTATCGTAGTAGACAAATAAACTGATATCGTATCATCAAAAAGTCATACGATGACGTAACTCCGTTATCTCTCTCTGGCGTGATTTTATCCGCACTCATGATGCATTACTCGAATATGCCAACAACATTTAAATCTTCCGTAAGACCCAAGAAAGTTTTTGAGCAAAACAATTTGCAGTCTGTTGTCTCTTGTAAGTCGACGAATGGCGCACTTTGAGCATTTAGCGAGAAGCCTGCATTTATCAGTATGGATTTTACTGTAAGTGCTTCAACTCAAATAAAAGCGGGACTTGTTGGGAACTTCTAGAGAAGTGCCGTAGAAACAGCGGTCGCTGTAGGTTTTGTTACAGCGAATTATGCCTGCATTGTGACTGTGTACATGAAGAATAAGTGATTCAATGAAATTGTGAGATCGGTACAAGCGTTTTGCTCTGTACCCGACGATGTACAAGCAGAGGCTTGCACATTTATAATTTGATTTAGGTAACTGAACTCATGACAAAACGGACAACAAAAAAGTGAGTAAAGGAATTTGTTTTGTTGGATTCTTTGTATTCTGAATTTCTGATGCAATACGAGCCACACGGCTCCCAAAATCAGTTTTATTTTATTTTGCATATCCCAATATCGAACGACGTTCATTCTGATAAATATAAGTTCGCAGAATTCAGCAGGTGAGGTAAAACAATAACAAAAGATTGGATGCAGGTATCTCATAGTTACTGTTACAATTTAAAAATAATTTAATAGAAAAACTACCGGGTTTGCCTTATCACAACGACCCGGATCAAGCTTATACTTTACTATTTAACCTCATCAATTGTGAGTTTAGGAAGGTTTTCACCTCAAAAACATTACCTGTTTGTGACCGCGTTTTATTTAGTGATTGGGCAACACCAGGTATTTACAAAAGTAGGCAGAGGTTATTTGAATTGTATCATGAAAAAACATATAACCAAGATCAAACTTTTCAAGGATTTGTTAAAAAATATTCTAAAACTTTTAAAAGAGCCTGTTCCTCAGCAAAAGCCATACATATTAAAAATAAAATAAAATCTTCTGGGAATAAAATTAAAACAACTTGGAATATTATTAATTCTGAAACAGGAAGAACGACAGTACGGAATCGTGACTTCCATCTAAAAATCAATGATGTAGATATTAAGGCAGACGGGGAGGTGGCAACTGAGTTTGAAAATTTCTTCACTAATATTCCAATTTTAACAACCAAAACTCTGTCATCGTCGTCCTCCACTTCTGCTTATTCAATACTAAAAGAATGTGTACCAGAATGTGACAAACTTTTTGAATTTAGAATTGCTACTGCTAAAGACATTATAGAATCTTTTAAAGAACTCGATGTGAAAAAAACTGCTGACCTTTGGGGATTATCAGTACATACTATGTCTTCAATAATTGATGTTATTTCACCCTTTTTGGCAATTGTTTTTAACTCTTGTATTGCATCTGGTGTATTTCCTGATCTGATGAAACTTAGCAAAGTGATTCCACTGTTCAAGTCTGGCAGCACAACTGATCCCACGAATTTTCGGCCTATATCGATATTACCTACTTTGAGCAAAATCTTTGAAAAATTAATTTTAAAACAGATGTTAAGTCATTTCAATACACATCATTTACTTCATCTGAAACAGTTCGGTTTTACAAAGGGTCGTTCAACTACAGACGCGGGCGTGGAATTACTGAAGAGCATATTCGAGGCTTGGGAGGAGTCGCAGGATGCTCTTGGCATTTTCTGCGACTTGTCCAAAGCTTTCGATTGCGTACATCATGATACTCTCATCAGGAAACTGTACCACTATGGTATGAGGGACAAGGCTCTCGACCTTCTGACTTCTTATCTGAACAACAGAATTCAGAGGGTCGATGTTAATGGCAAGAGATCTGCAGGATCTTCGGTCACCATGGGCGTTCCGCAGGGTTCAATTCTAGGTCCTTTCTTATTTCTCATTTATATTAATGATTTACCTTACCACATAAGGGATAATCACAAGATCGTGTTATTCGCAGATGATACTTCCCTCATTTTTAAAATAAAACGTCAGTTAGTCAACTTTGAACAAGTTAACGATGCACTCTCTAAAGTGGTGCATTGGTTTAATGTAAATAATCTTCTCCTGAATGAGAAAAAGACTAAACTCATTAAATTTTCAACGCCAAATGTCAGGCAGCTATCTACCAATGTTAAAGTTAATGGAATAGAGTTGGACCCCGTTGAGTCGACAGTTTTTCTTGGAATAACCATTGACGGTAAATTACAATGGGGCCCACACATAGAAAAATTGTCAGGAAGGCTTAGTTCGGCCGCCTACGCCGTTAAAAAAATTAGACAGATAACTGACGTAGATACAGCCAGAATTGTTTATTTTAGTTATTTTCATAGTCTTTTGTCTTATGGGATTCTTCTCTGGGGAGCCTGTGCGGACATTAATGCTATCTTTGTTTTACAGAAAAGGGCTATTCGAGCCATTTACAACCTAGGTCCAAGGGATTCCCTTCGTGAAAAATTCAGAGAAATAGATATTCTGACTGTAGCCTCACAATATATATTTGAAAATCTATTGTATGTACACAAAAATATATCTAATTTTAAGAAAATGTCCGATATTCATAGTTTAAATACCAGGAATAAACACAATCTTGCTGTACATCGCACTCGTCTCCACAGAGTAGGCAACTCGTTCATGGGTCAATGTATACGCTTTTATAACAAACTTCCCATTGACATTCGAAACTTACCCATTAAACGATTTAAAAGCTGCATTAAAACCAAACTTTGTAGAAAAGGGTACTATAAAATTTCAGATTATTTAGAAGACAAAAAAGCATGGGATTGAGCTGCTCGCTCTGCTAAGCATTGTAACATTTTGAATAATATGGAAAATCATCAAAGTATATCAACCAGTTTTATTTACAAATTGACATTATTGAATATTCTATACAAAATGACATGATTACTTTGTAAAGTATTTTATTATTGTGAATGTGAGGACTATGTGAATTTTTTTTAATTTTTTTTTTTCTTTCTCAGTTAATTTTATCATTGGTCTGGCAATTTGAGAATTTTATGCGGCCTACCCAAATGTCCTTTCTTTGGTATTGTTCGTCAAGTCGCTGAGCTCCTTAAGTTCTGAGTTGAGCTCCGCCATTACTGACAAATGCTTGCACTGACTGGACAGGTCCACTCAAATCTGTGTGGTTCTTTCCTCAAAAGACCATTTCAGACTCGAATTTACATGGTCCTCATATGGCTTGACCAAGATTATGTCTGGACTTTAAAAGAGACTGTGAACTCTGAGTTTGTTTCGGCCTTTCTTCTCAGAGTAGTCAGATAGGAAACGCCGACCTCATCTAGCTTATTTTTAATATTTTTTAATATGACGTGTAAAAGTGATTCCAATATCCTATTTACAGAATAAACAATTTCATTTCATTTCATTTCATTTCACTGTTATCTACATTGAGAGTTGTAAGGAATGGATATAGTAAAATCCTAGCGCCAATATGGAAGAAGCCCATGACGGACCAGTGGGAAGAAAAAGAATAATATATTAAATTAAATCTTAATTACGAATTAATTGTCCCGCTACTTCCCGCAACAGTTCTACGAATCAACAAAGATGATATTGGGCAGTTTTGGCAACGACAACATACTACGATCACCAATTTCGGTGCCAAACGTACCTAGTAATTACGTGAATGGGATTTTTATGACGGACTATAAAAAAGATCCATGCTCGAAGTGAAAACATACAATATACATCTGGCATTTTACAAGATGGAAGGTACGAGTTTAAGGCTGCGTTTCCACTAGAGATTTGCGATGATACGTAGCTAGGGATGTATCATAAAATTATGATAGCAACCAGTACAATCATTTCATTTTCAAAGCGGTGCTTGGCTTACGTCTGATGGAAAAGGATTCAACAATTCAATTCAGTTTATACATTCGTACAAAGCACATCTTTATAGCACATCTTAATCGCTTCGCTACACAACTTAACTCTGGTGGAAATACATAAACAGCTAGTTTCGTTACTTAGCTTCAACTCTCAGCTACCTCATACGCCAGAATGAAGTTATATAAATCGATATTATTGGCTAGGTTTACACAAATTATCTAGCTACGCATCCTTGCACATCTCTTGTAGAAACAGCCTTATAGGACCTTACATCTACCATGCAATCATGAAATATTCTCCACTTACCAGCAAACAGTTCTGAGATGATCCTCATGGCTGGTGACCAGTCCTGTCTGATCCGTCTGGTACTGATCTCCTTGCTGATGGTTCCCTAGAGTCATCAGCGTCACTTCATAGTTCTTGCTACACGTTTCATAGTCTGATCTGACCATCTTCACACAATCAGCGTGTTTCAAGTACTCGTCCTGGTACTTTCCTCTGGTGCATAGCTCTTGGACTACGTCGGTGATACCAGCGTAGATCCGACGGAACACTACTTGTTCATGCTTTTCCATGCAGACGTTTGTGTAGTTGTCTATGCATTTGATTCCCATACGCAGCTCACTGTAAGAAAATTTTCGATTAATCAATATGTTCTGGGCTGAGTATAATGCCTTGTGGGACTCCGCAGAAATAGGCAACCCTTTTCTTGACGTGACTATAGGATGCTATCAACAGAATTTCGGCAGCAGCCGTTTTGTTCGCTAGTAGTAGGACAGGGCGATCACCAATTTTTTCAACTGGTGTGGTGATTACGACCATCGCGACTTCTGCCCGCGTGGAAATCAAGTATACCATAAAACATCCTATGGTACTCGGTAAAATTGTAGTTTTCTATCAGTGAAATCATTTTTGCAATCGGATCAGTACCTACTTCCAGAGATTAGCACTTACAAACAAACGAACAACTTTACCTCTATAAAATATTTATAGTTTAGATGATCATTATTTTACTCGACTGAGTGGAAATTCCGGCATTATACTGTATTTCGTTCGGATTTATAGAATGTAGCATGATAAATACGTGGAGATTGCAAATATTCTTCTAAGGAAATCCTACTTGCTTGTCGAAAATCAGTAAGTAACCTATCAATTCCAATCATATTTTGTTCCTGGTCATGTTAGCTGCGTTATGAGGGGAAATCCCTTAAAAAAGGGAAAACATCGTGACTTTTCGCATTTATCATCCGCGACCCACCATTATAATTCACCAGTAAGACCAGTGGGAATTCTTTCCTTTTTAGATCCAAATATATCTCGCTTATGTATTATGTATAGAGTTCTACGTGTTTTAGCAATGACCAGATCGATCCTTATTCTCAAACGAAGAGCTTTTTCCAGCTTTGCTACTATACATAATATAGTTCAAACACACATTTACATAATTTCACGTGGTCATGCCTGTATACCTTAAAGGGGTAAACAGTAGCAGGGGTACACCCACATTTCATCAGTTCTATTAAAGTCAGCCACATGAGATGACAGGCGCAACGCCGCGGCAGTATCTACAGGAGCCTTAAAGTCCCATTTTAACAAGGGGCAACCATTTCAATTCACATAGTTCCTTTTATATAAATACCTGTATTTCCAGAAACGACTGCACCTGCTAGTCCCATTAAAAACCGTTTAACTGCAGATGAATTATAGCCAAACAGACATATGCATTGTATTTTATTATCCGTAGAGCATGCAGCACTATCAACGCATATGCAAAATGATAGGTAACATCATGCAGATCATGCTGCTATCATCAATCCGCCTAACGAGTCATCGTGGCATATGGGAATGTTCAAGAGATAACTATGAAACATAACGGCTGCTTTCCACGAAGGGTTAGACATTTCACCAGTTATGTTTAAGTTACTTGTATCATGTCATATACAACGTTATTTTTTCTTTATGCTAAACCCGAAAAGGGGTCATTGTACTCGCGAAAAAAAAATCTGCTGTTTATATATTGCTGTCCATACATTTTGTCGATTTAAGTGAACACAAATGTAGGGAACAGCTGATTTTTTTTTCGCGATTTCAATGTTGGTTCCATAGTAAAAGTTGTTCGAAATGATGAGTACAATGACCCCTTTTCGGGTTTAGCATAAAGAAAAAATAACGTTGTATATCTGTGTATCATATCTGTAATCAACCAGACACTAATCCAGTCTCCAGGCTTCTACTGAGAAATTCCTGATGGAAAAAAATAATAACCGACCTAGGAATCGAACCTAGTACCTGCTCAGCTATAGCACTTGCAACCACTAGCTCAACGAGATATGCAAATATCTAAATAATATTATTTGTTCCAATCTGCGTAAAAATAGTAACTTTATATACGTACGTACTTTGATTATCCTCCGAGGATCCTAACAAATTCATTAAATAGATTTGATGATACTATTAAACCGAATTTACGTACGCAATACGGTATGCCGTAAAATTTAAGGACAAAACTTTAGCTTTAAAAAAAAATAAGGAATCCAAATGGGTACCTGCATTTAGATTTTAATATAAATCGCGCGTGCCTTAATCGCCCTTGTGAATTATACCGCATAGTTATCTAACGGATATGACTAATATACATACGCGTCGAATAAGCTGGATAAGCATTGATAAAATTTTGTCTCTAATTAACAAAACGTTCGAAATAAAATAAAACAATAGGAAGTGCCTCCGCTGCCGGCGCCGGTTGCTAAATTGGCGCTGACTTTGGTTGTCAGTTTGGCATATGGAGTAGATAGGCAGGGTAGCCATAATTTAAAAAAACATGTAACAGAGCATTTTAGTTTATTCCAGTTTTAATAATTTGGGGCTTAATAATTTTAAGCGCAAAAAAGGTTAGGTTAGGTTAGAACTGTGACCCCCTACGACGACTAGAATATTCAGAAAAACATATTTTAGTTACGGTTAGTTAGTTGGGGGTTCTGAATACTGGAAGGGGTTCTATAAACGCCGCGCCGCCGGTGTCCATTAAGGGAGCCGGCGGTGCCGGCAGCCGATGTTTTTAATCTCGGCTGCCGGCTGTAATGTCATTGCCGGTTCCCAATGGCGTTATTTTTGGGAACCGGCCCCGGCAGCGGAGGCACTCCCAATACAATAACATGACTCAAACCATGGGCATACCGAAAAACACGAAACTCTCAAAACATACACTTCTCAGGGAGTTTAAATGTCAGCTGTTCCATACAAAAGTGCAATACTAACACGATCAAAATGTACGGATCAATAGTTTTTTTTTTTTTAATTCAGTGTTTGTCCCAAGTTGTTCAGTTTCATGAGAACCTGAAAGTATGTCCCTCGTTAAACCACACAATGTGCTTAATTTAGGAGAAAAACTTGTGTGAATGAACATTTGAAAACAGGGAAATCCCATCAAAATATTATTAGAATCATATTCATAAAAATACAGCATGAAATATATCAACCAGACAAAACGAGCATAATCGTACGTATGATAATTTATTGCTACAAATACATTACAGTAAACAACGTATCGTAGGCCCAAGAATACTCTTGGGCCATAGCCAAAACAAACGAACATCGAGGCGTTCGTAAAAATTACCGTCCGTATTAGGCATGCTAATATCTCGTAATTTCAATGTTTGCCGACCCGACCGCACTAAAGTGCTTCATTGGCTATTCAGCTCTATGAAGCCGCTGAAGCGCTGAGTGAAGTCCGACAACTAGTTTCAAATTGCTATTTACCGCAAACAAGAGCACTAAATTAAGATGAGCTAACTGCGTGCCGACCGCGCCATTCCAGCGCTTGAAGTTACTCGTCCCTGACGTAGCCAACTCTTTAGCAAAACTTACTTTCGCTAAGTTCTTGGTGGAGCGTAAATGAGTGAGATCGCTGCATCATGATATCGTTGAAGTGAAAAAGAGCGATCATTCTTCCGAGCGTTTTGTAATTGGAAATTAAAGGGCTGGTGGTTATTTGACCTTTCTGTTGGTGTTCATTACTTTCATTATATAACTTTGGTTAGCGTATTAGGTATTCATTTCGTGAATGTTTGATTGGTCTTGCCTTTTGCTTCCGTTGTAATATAATTGATTTACCTGATGGATTTTCCGCTTTAACCATCGAGAGAACAGTAGCTATAGACCCTTCTTTTATTAATCTATGAATATTTAAATAACTGTAACTAACAGTCTACTGATCAATGAAAAATATTGTTTCCTTTTAACTTTCAATAGCGTGCCTATTATTATAAATAATGAGATATTACGGACAACATAATTTGTCCATAATTATAATTAATTTACCTTGTCAATTAAGCGATATGTTTACATCATTTACACCAATAACAGCATCCCTACCTATTATGGTTTCTAGAAAAGTCAATTAATTAACTTACACGCAACTCTTGTCCAGTTCCTCTCGTGTGAGCGCGAACGATATTTCTGGAGAGCTTAATACCGGTAGTGCCATGGAACATCTTTGCAGTAGGTCCTCTTCACGATTGCAGTGGCCTTTGAGCGCACCAGCTAAAAAAAGAAACAAACAATTATTTCACGTTCATTCCAATATGAACTCGTACATAAATATTCCGTGTTTGTACAGATGGTCTAGCGAAATATCATCCGCAAACATTTAACATAAATAATTATGACACTTTCACTCATTTTGCTAGTCTGGTTTATCTTTAACAATAAATTTTAAGCTGCCTATAACATTAATTTTGAATGGGTGATGGAATTTTTATTAAAATTGAAAGTTATTAAAAACTTTTATTTTAAAACTAACAAAAACCGCTTTCTTTATTCTATCTCAGCCGAAGCCCAAGTATTAATCTTTCTGACTCCGCACTAAAGTGGCAAGGAACAAGTAAAATAACATCTTTTACAGAATATTTCAGTGTAGCTTGTATTTAGTTAGGTGAAAAGTTTAAATTAAGTTTCCTTAAAGTCTCTTTGAAGTCTAGAAACTTATAATTCGGAGCCTACACCGGGGTTCCTAATAGGGTTGGTAGATATCTTTTAAAAGGGACCAAAGGTAGTACAATTAGAAAACTTGGCTAAGAATGACCTAATTGCCTCCTTAATTAAGAAAATCTATTGTTACTGCCAACCATTCAAACTCTTTCTTACGTGATTATATGCTGTATAGACCACCTGTTGGCGTTCAAATGTAGCAGTGGAAGGGGCGAAATGAGGCTTAAACTAGTTCCTTCCCATAGCTTCCGTATGTTTTCAAAGTATTTAAAATTAGAATCACACATTACAATAATGACCTTATCAAATCAAATGTAATTTGCATAGTTTAACAAACTAGGTACAGCTTTCTTGACTTTTGTTCTGACATATACAACATAATAATTGCCTTATTAACGTAATATATCAATAATATAACTCTATAATTACGTCATTACAATGATATTTACTCTCAACTCTCCAGTGAATTATTTGTATTCACACTATCTCTCAGATTCACTTACACAAGATAAATTGAAATTTAATTTATCCGTTCTATTCTTGAACAGCTGTTCCGCATTACTTTGTCGAACTACTGATAAATGATAGCCCACCTATTGGAAACCAGTGATGAACGATGGTTCTATTACACAGTGAGAGGCAGCTGCTGAATACTAAAACGAATGGCCAAATCGTCTTCAAAATCTCATCTATCTCTGTCGAATGGTGCTTCCATGATTTTTGTGTTTCATGTCAAGGTGGGTAGTGTTTTTGCTTTTGATTTTGATTGTGTATTTAATTAAACAGTTAGATTTGCTATTTTCTTGAAAAAGGGAAGTAAATCAATTTCTAAATGACACGCGGAAGAAGCTACATAATAATATATGCGCATTTTGGCAGACGTGGCTGCGAAACGGTTTTTGGTAAATTAAGTATTCTGCCAACTCTACAGTCTTGGTTAGTTGTTTACGAGTTTGTTCCAATGCTGATACGTTTTCCCTATTCATTTATCCTGTTGCGTTAGAAAGTGTTGTTATCTAGTCCTATTTGTGCGCATGCTCGCGTCATCGCCGCCCGATCGTGTTTCACGTGGCGTCCACGCAATCAGCTGTTTACTCACATGTGATTGGATCGGAAAATTTTAGAGAACCTATTCTTTGTGGAACGGAATTGCCCTTATTGTCATGACTTCATTTCCATCTATCAATGTATGTAACCTCATTTCTTGTTCTAATATACTGCAGTAGTGCAGTCTATTGAATGCATTCAGATGGGCCGTCATAACTATACCTTCTTTCGAATTATTGATTGGTTTATGAGGAAAAAAATAAGGATATTAGTCCCTTCACAAATTGGCAATGGCCTCGAACGTCATCTGACATCGTGTATCCTGTCAAACAGGTAGTTATTTTTAACAGTGCCGTTCTTAGCACTATGCATTCCGATGGTGTAGTGGGGAGCCGAGCCCACCACGCCGCTCACTGCCATTGGCTGGCTCATATCGTACGATGTTTTTGCATGTGTGCGTGTCGTGTAAACATTATACCATACGCTCTCACTCAATCGAAGCATAAATCGTCGGGCAATTTAAGAAGTATAGTATAACAGCAGGCTGATTGAATTGCTCCGATGCCATAGGAAGTCATTCTTGCCTTGACACGATGACGTAGCTGCTCTATTTGTTTTGATTCATCATTACCCTCATATTATAGAGTACCGTAGTCAGCGTTTGCGTTGTTTTTATTTAGCTTAGTCAGTTACAATGTTTTATGTAGGTATTTCACACGACTATGAGTTTTGTTATCTTCACTACCTGTGTGTTACTCACGGTGACTGCTATAAGCGTAAAATTTTCATAATACTTTATGAAAATGTTACGCTTCATCTACTGATGAGGGACGTAAACCGTCTGGTTCTCATTTGTCAACGTCTTGATCTTACGAGACTTCTAGAACTTTCTCTATACTCCATTAGATATCCTAACTTAATATTATAAATGCGACTATGAGTTTGTTTGTTACAGTTTCACGCTTAAACGGCTGAACAGATTTGGCACATGGGTAGACCATGACCTGAAGAAGGATATAGGCTACTTTTCATCCTGGTTTGTAGACGAAGGCGCGGCCTACAGCTAGTTGTAACTGTAATGAGTAATACTGTGATATAGGTAGAGTCAATTATATTTTCTTAACAAAGATTCCTTATAAGACATTGATGACTTCATCTCACAGATATTCAAGAGCCTTATTGGAGCTCCTTATATTTTGCACCGAGATTAGAAACAGTACCTATCCCACAGGCACCCGTTGTGATAACTTTCGAGATAAAAAGTCTACAAACTGCAGTTTTAATTTCGAATGCGGTTTGTCTCTGGTTCTGTTATATTATTCACATTTTATGTGACTGAAAAAAAGAGTAAAAGTTAAAAAAGCCAACTAAATTAGATTAAATCCTCCGACTAAATGAATCCCAACAGTACGATTTCAGTTGATTTGTTTACTTAATTAATACAAAAAAAAGTTATTTCAAATGCTAAATTAAGGTAAAATTCAGAACAGTAAACCTGTCCAATGTCCAAATTATAATTGTATCGAAAAAGTAAATGTAAGTACCTGTTTATGAATCACTGTAAAAGTCTTTTCAACTTTCCTTCTAAGATAACGGTCATTAACTGTTATTTCAGACGAAAACGTATTTAGGAGTAAGAATTGGCTGCGAACGGATTATATTTCCGGGGATATAATGAGAATTTACTCTTGTTCTTATCTATTTTGTAGGGTTATATTTCTGAAGGATGGCAATAATGTCAGCGTTTATTACACGAACTCGCTATCTAGTGAGTGACAATGACATTGATAACATAAGTAAATAATACTACATAAATAGTCTACAGTAGGTTAGGCGTATAAAAGTTATTTACTTAGGTACCTAAATGTTGACTACCCTATATTTATAGGTAGATATTTCTTGAAATCATTCTTATAATGTGCAGTAGTGTGAAATTTTCCGGACGTTTAAATATATCCCATTAGGTTCATCCACATCTATTTACCACCAAGGTATAATTAGTACTTCAGTAGCTATTAGATACTGTTTAAAGACGTTCAATGAAAGGGCAGCAACATACGGAATTCCTTCAGTGAATAAATTTGCTATCTATGGAATACGAAGCTCTAACATTCAACTTACCTACCTATGTCTTTTATTTATTTTATAAGAATAAACAAAGAGAGATGGGCAAAGATTGTCACTTACTGGACGCCTGAGGGACGTCATCACCGTAGAGGTAGACCGCAGCGAAGGTGGTGTATAAATCGCACAAAACAGAGAGATTTGGAAGGAAAAGGGGAGACCTTCGCCCAGCAATGGGACATAATATTAAATAGGCTAATAAAAAATAAAAACAAAGAGATTGCCAGTTGATGGATTCAAAGATTCAAACGATTATTTACAAAATAATATGAAGTACCGAAAGTATTTCACGAATTTCATACAGATTATGGTAGTTAGGTATACATAATTATTATAATCTGCATATTTTAACTAAAGTCTCGAAAATAATTTTGAATAATTTATAACTTTATTCCAATCAGTAAATTTTTTATCGATTTAACACCTCGTCTTCTCATTTCTTTGGCGGCAGTATTATTGTGTTGACAGAGGGTTATCTACTTTTATAACTCATTGAACTTTTAAACAACCCACAATGTTATCTAGAATGAGTGGCGAGATCGGTTCGGAGCTGTTTTTCAATAGGAAACAATCCGCGATGACGGTCTCAATTTGTAATGCCTTTACAATTAAATTTTAATATGAGTTACTACATTAATTCTTCTTTTGGGGGCCTACTCTCTAATGGATGATTCCTATAATTTACGGACCGTTATTGGTTAAAATTAAGACACTTGTATCTTTACCAATAATGAAGCAAAGACCTCATAGTTTTGCATAGTAGACCCTCCCTTATGAAAATAGCTATCACTGGTAAAATTAGCTTACGAATCTATTTATATGCCCAGTTTGGTAATAAGAAAAGCTACCATTGCCCATTGGTAAGCAAAACGATCCGTTTTTGTTTATAGGAACCGAGCATTAGTCGGTCAACGAAGCTACGGGCCCATCCGTAAGTACAAGGAGCAAATTCAATTTTTTGGACGGGCAAAAACACATCTGTGTTCGGGACACCCGTTAAATCGTGTTGTCATTCATTCTTTGTTCGGAAGCTCAACTAATCTTATGTCAGTAACTGATACGGAGTTGTAAGCGCCAGTAACTTCGGTCGAAACTACGGTCGTCGTAGTTACGGACCTTAGACCCGATAGGCTCGTATAAGCCGAGCCATACCTATAAAATATGACAAGCTAACAGTTATTTAAGATGTTAGCAGAGCTGACTGGCCAGGGTACGACAGACGTTGGTGAAGACTTTTATCTTCCTCAAGAGCTTATACTGAACTTAAATAAACTTCAGCTTCGTAACATTTTAACCGATCAAAAACTTAATGAAGTTTTTCAGGAAAAATAATTATGAAGCTCTCATACAACGGTTGCACTGTATAATACCGCAGTTAAAAGTGATATTTTAATCATCGTCAATTGACACTGATATTGATAACAAATAATGGCCTCGCAAATCTTTCATTTATATCGTTAAAGATAACTCTAAAGATAATAAGGTAGGTGTTGGTCATGGCCGAATTTAACGAGAAGCATTCCGTATGTATCTATAAACCTACTGCAAAAAATGGGTCCATTACGTGCCAGCAAAAAATACCTACAGTATCCTAATCTTATACATATATGTATATCAAGGTCTTCGGACTTCGAAATATATAACAAATTACTTACGCTATAACGATATAAGAGCACAGATGAAAACGCGCAAGGATGAAAAATAAAGTTAAGGGTCTTCCATAGTTCCACTTCAAGAAATTCACAAGTAATTTAAGCCCACTATTTCTTAATGAGCTGAAAGACAAAGTGATTAATTAATATTCTTTTCTGAAGCCCACAAAGTATAAAAGTACCCTACTTTTGAAAACTAATGCATTTAAAGAAACTCATTTTGTATTTTGAATACATTTTCTACCTCCGCAAACTTCAGCACGGCTGCGGTCAATTCTGTAAAACAACTCACCGTAAAAACTTTTCACGGGAAGATTCTTACAGGAAAAATCGGCAGATTATCAAATGATCGTGATTCATTTGTTATTTTCATAGCTTGGACCGGTTCTTAAGATATAATCCAAATAGATTATCTCAATAGATATCACAGAAGCTGATCGATCAATCGTTATTAATTGGCCATATGCGCATTACATGGATTTGCGAAGGAAAATTCCCGAACGATACTATCAGAAAAAAAAAATCGCAAACAATGTTTTTATGTAGACTTACGACAGCCAGCGATACGTTATCGAAATTATCAGTTATGGTGTGTTAGATAACGTCTGATTGATTATATCATAGTTTTGATGGATAATTGAGTAAATAAATCTAGTTATTAATTTTATCAAAATGAGTATCTTTTATAAAAACATAGGAATGAAAAAGAACCTAATTGCAGCTTTTTTCTCATTTACTAACATGCTTTTGGGCTAAGTACTTCGTGTTTTATGGGTAGAACGTTGAACTGCCGGTTAAAATAGATTTTTTAAAACATCCGCACTTAATTGGCGTTCATTTTATATGTAAATGACAAATGTGAAGCCGCAATCGTCACATGTACACTAATTAAAAGTTTCGTTGCGCTCATAAATTATTACCTCCACCAAATTACAGCCAGATATAAAGATATGGACTAGCGAACTATAAGCGAGGTGAAGAAATCCACACAAAGCGTTATTATGGAAACATATCAATGTCAGAGTATATAAAGGGCCGAATGATCGCGAAGCAAATCGTCCGTCTCACTGATGTCTCGGCGCCCGCACCGGTCATTTGTCATAGAGCTCAGATGGGGTAACTTTTTGTTCAGACCGCTGACTTCATCCCAAGTTTTGAAAGGAAAACGTGCCTTATTATCACACCCCGACACTAATGCCCCCCATTCTTACCGCTAATCGTCTCATTTGCGAATAATAAATTCGCAAAATTGCAATTACGGCTGAATCATCATCTTCTTTATGACATGACAGGGACATGTTATATTATTGTATGTTGCCGTTATTTGTAACTGAACTGTGTTATTTAACATGCAGTTCACATCTAGACAAATTACTATTTTCATTTATCAGATTTGCGCGGAAAATGTTTAAGCCAGCCTCCTGTGGGTAATAAATTTGGATAAAACAATTTCATCTGACTGGAATCGCACCCCAAACTATGCGGCTTACCTCATAAATCCCGATTAGCCTTCGGCTGAAAGAATGAATCAATAGATTATCCTGCAATAATATTTGTTCAACAAATAACGTATGTATCTGTTTTACTGGATTGGGAGTTATTTCAAACTATTTCATTAAATTAATAGCTAAGTGTTCATTTTATTAAAACAGCTAGTGTTCCTTTGTTCCCGAACTTCTAAATGAAGTGGAAACAATTAAGTCTTTGAAGAAAAACTATTTGAATCAAGTGCTTGGAAAACCGACCAATTCGTTCAATTGAGATGAGTTCAAGCATCTCTTTCATAAAGATAATTACTGGGGAAAATTTTAATGGAATTATTTTGGTTAAAATTCTGTGTAATAAGACTAGAAACAATTTCTTGACAATTTCTTTACAGTTTCATCAGCCCGTAAGTTCAGATAACCTACTGAAATTACTCTTCCAATCAATCTGCCTATTATAGCCTTTTCCCAACTATGTTGGAGTCTGCTATCAGTCTAACCAGAATGCCACCTGAATACCAGTATTTTACATGGAGCGACTGCCTATCTGACCTCCACAACCCAGTAATAACTGGGTATTACGATACCCCTTAGTAAGACTGGTTGTCAGAATTTAATTGCTCTACCAATAGGTTAAAAAATAATGTTGGTGGTGGAGGTTTAAGTGAATAATATTTATTATCCAGTAGATCAAATAATTATTGAGCTGACAATATAATTCAAAAAGATAAACAGGTTTAGGTATCCTACAGACATTCTCTAAGAACTACTTAGATTTATCGATTTCCACTCGATCACACAACAGTAGGTAATAAGTGACGTCTTATCTAATGGGAATTATGCAAGATTGATACGATTTCACTTTTGGATTAGGAACTTAAATGAAATATCTAGTTAGGGCTGAACGGACGATGAACAATTTTACTTCTCCACAGACAATTTGAAATCTTATGGAAATCGAACGGTCACGCGGACAAAATGCCGAAATTTCCATAATAATAAATGATTCCATATTGACGGCGGAGAAATTATCAAAAAAAAAAAAATCTAACCACTTCTCATCGGAAATAAAAGATATTGTATTATTTGCATGACACATACAATTTAAATAGGTATTGGTTTAAGTAGTTAAGGATCCGAAAAAGCATCGAAACAGCGATGTGAATAAAGCTACTGGTTGCTCGAGATAGAAACCTCCAGTGTCGAGGAGATAATATTATTTTCATATCATCCTACGAAAAGGGTATCCTTTAAATTCCACATCCTAATCATGTAGGTACCTAACGAGGGTCACTTGGGTACCTGTTCATATTAATTTTACGTTAAAAGCTGTTTGCTCATCATACCTTTTTAGTTCTACATTTAAATTAATTATGAATTACAGGATTAACAGGCAATAAAACCCGACGGTCCATCATTCAAAACTTGATGAAGGGATTTAATTAAATTATGAATCTGTTGAGTGCTGCTCGAGTGAAAAACTGGTGTGCTAATGAGGTCTGCACCAGCGGCCGGACACTGGCTGAAAGCCTTGAAGAGACAAATGAAATAGGTCGTAACTCGAATAACTCTCCGCCCAAAACAAAACGAGTATTAAGTCGAAAGTCCTTCGTTTAAAAATATTAACTTCCAAGGGTTTGGGCCTTTAGCCGTCGTCGTAATTTACGATGAAGCATACAATGCCTTCATTAATATTGTTTGCATAAGTGTTTCGGATACGATTATAACATTATCTTGCCTCAAATTCGGCTTTGCTTTCAAATAATTTGAATATGTTATGTAGCTCACGTACTTTCCCACATTTTTGCGGATCATATTTTACGGAATATCGAAAAAAATCCTGAAAGCGACGTTCAATCCGATCACTTAAAAATCTGGTAACAATTCAACTGCCATTGAAAATTGCTACTCGTTTTACGTGCCCCCAGTTGAAATCGAATATTCAATCTATATCGTTTCAAAATGTTGTTTGATTACGTAAAGGCTTTAGGGGCGCCAAATTGACCGAATTCATGCCGCGGGCTGGGTGTAATTTTCCTTTTGCTCGAACCAGAATCGCGTATTGATACCTAACGTGGTATACCTAACCTATTTTAACAATTCAACACACAGTGTGCTATCCAATTGTACGGAGGAATTTTTATTCCGGGCATAAAGATACTGAATTATGAAAATTTCGTTACTTGTTCAGATAAAGTATTTGTAATTTTAATCCATTTTTATACTATGAAATTTTCCAAATCTGAAAACAGTGCAGCAGACGTGAATCTTTAACTAAATGCGACCGAAATAATACTTCTAATTTTCTGAAAGCCAGACGACATTATCTCTTGAAAAATAAACAAATGTTACATAAAATAAACTTATTTAATAGAGTACATACCTAAATCCATTGCCAAAAAGGGTTGTATCTCCAGGTAAACAGGATAAAAATGAGGCAATTTGTGGTAACATCTGTACTTTAGTTGATTAAAGTCAACTGGTTGAATTAGTTGACGTTCATTTCAGTTTACAATTATAAGAATATTTACACGAGCGAATAAAGCAGCGCTTTTCAAATGGGTCATCATCGATATTCATCACGGGGCTGTTGAATCGAATAGGGCATAATTGCACGCTAATAGCGTAGTATTGGCAGGAAAAAACATGGCGTTCTTTATTTAAAAATCGGATTTTACGATACGTGCAGCTGACAACATATTTTTAATCCATACTTATTATTATAAATTCGACAATAACTCTGTCTGTCTGTATGTTACCTTTTCACGCCTAAACCACTGAACGGATTTCGGCACAATTTGGCAAGGAGATAGATGGCACCCGCCTGGGGAAGGACAAAGGCTACTTTTTATCGACATAACACGCGGGTGAAACCGCAGGCGGCAGCTAGTTTTTTATAATTAAGAAAGACGTTGCAATGTTTATTGACAATATATCCAGTTTGTCTTTCCAACTTTATTTGGATATTTAACCGTTATTTTTATGTTTTAACAATACTTTGTTGTTGTTTTCACACAAATTAACATTAGTTTAGTTATCAACGAGTGCCTTGCACAAGTGTAGGCTAAACAAGATATAATTGCTGCACATTGTGTCACGCACAAATCAATTCAAACCAAATCAATTTATGGGCCTATTCTCATGAATAAATTCGTCGATAGCCGATAGTGCACTACAGATAGATACGCTACGAATGCTATATGTTTATAAAGTAGGTAGGTAAATAAAATGACAGTTTTCAATGTAGACTCGCGACAATCTAAGAAGTCCGTTTTGACAGCTATAAAAATCCTTTGTGTAGGGATGAAAAAAAAAAATTGGTTTCTTATAAACTGATTCTGGAAACATATCGATTAAACATACTTAGAGAGTTTGTAATCGACGACTTATCTACATTGCTTAAAACTGATTCTCAAGGATTATCGTTTTATTACAAGTACCAGAACGAAACGTCAAAACGGACTTCCTAGATTGTCGCGAGTATAGGTGCAATTTTCCATCTAAGTAGGTAAATTATTTATCGGAAAGATCAAACAAGGCGTTCTGAATGTAAAGTCTGCTGAAGTAATAAGATCCCTTTGAAGGAAAAGCTTCTTTAGGAAGCCTATGATCGTGAGATATTATTAATATTCCTTGCTAATTAACACCACTTAACACGTAAGGAAGGAAAGCAAGCCTGATGGTTTTATTGAACATGGCCTTGTATTCAAACGTGTACAAAAAACATATTTACTGAACAGAATGTGAAATAATAATAATTATGATCTAGTCAAGCGCATCAATGAGAACGGTAAGCGCGTCACAGCACGTAGGCGTTTGGACGCGAGCCCGAAGACGCTGCCACGCCTCGAGTTATAAACACATGCATGAAAAAAAAAAATTGTGCGCATCGTCTATGCTCTGCGGTTCCAATGAACTTGTGAAGTGGCGCTAATGTTCTTAGCGCGACTGTACCGCGCGGGCGCCATAATCGTTGCCTTAGAAACCTTGCAAACAGAGCATTGTTATTTGTTATGCCTAATTCTATCGCTGTAATGGTAATTTTTAGGTGACGTCAGAAGTATCATAAAGTACGTAAGTAAGTAAGTAAGATACATCAAAACGATTCTAAAATCCGATTTCAGTGTTAGAAATCGAATCGTATCGATAATCCGAACTAGACAAACAGATTGCACAAAACCACGGCAAAAGTAAATTTGCGTAAACAAGTAAGTAGGTACCTATTTGTTTATGTTTTGATAGTTTTGATCGATGCACTTCTCTTCTTTTCGTGTGGTTAATGAGTGACTAACCTGGTATCAGAGTTTCAAAGCCGCCCATGGCCTTCTAACTTGGCGTCACATGCCGTCGAGAAATGTCTCTCAGGCACTTACAACCGAATGATATTCCTAACGAGAAACGACAGAAACTGCGACCCGGAGGCGTCGAAGCCTCTCCTGAAATCGATTTCTAAAATCGGATTTTGATTTGAAAACGATTTCAAAATCTGAAATCGGATTTAACCGCCCGTCTAATAAAGATCGTTCCCGTAGACTAATTTGACAGGTGCAAAATGTCAAATTCCAAATTGAAAACACAAACAACAATCATTTGAAATGTCAAATTAGTCTACGGGAATAAAAAAATTAACTATTTATTTTGAGTGTTCCACGTGCTTGTTCTTTTTATACTTTTTATGAGACTATAAAAGTTTGCCTACTGAGGATTACAATTTTTTTATTTACCATCGTTTTAAACTGTTGTTTTCTATCTTTTATAAAGGGTGCCCTTTTCTATCTAGTTTGGTATCGCAATAATAAATTAGATTTTATAGTTTTACGTTTTACACTTAGATTTTTTTCAATCGGCTGGATAGATACAACAATTATGGCAGGCTATTAATTAAATTCAACAGCCTGTTTCTCTTTCAAACCATCTACGTAAATATAGTTTGTTTACATATTTTTTTCAGACACTATTATTAACCCGAACCTACGCTAAGGACAGCTGAAATATTTTATAAATACATCTTCCCACGGTACCTACCTATATTTTTTATGTTATTGCATAGCATACTGTTTCTTGGATCAAATCCAGAAACGCCCTCTTGTTTCAACGTAGTCACATAAAATTATATTACATTTTCCCAACAACACACCGAAACGAAGGGAGAATGAATTCTAAATAATCTACACTCTCTACACGAGGCTGAAAATCGTTTATTATTGTAACTGTTGGAATTAAGTGTTAATTTCTGGAATATCATAAAGCCTTAGTACATTTAGCTGAATGTATGTATGGGTTATAGCTTTATACCATCGCAAACTGTCTCATCTACCTATACCTACATATTATTGGTTTTGCCCGCGGCTTCCCCCGCGTGGAGGTCGGATATTATCCCACGGGAACGTACTACCGGGATCCTATAAGTTAATCCAGGTTATAAACTATCTGTGTGCCAAATTTCATCCAAACTCGTCCAACCGTTTTTGCGTGATTGAGTAACTTAATTAAATAGGTACCGATATTATAAATACTAGGATAAAAGTCGTTTGTGTGACCGCGTTGTTCTTCTAAACTAGACTAGGTATACTACTCAACGGAACTTGATGTTATTTTCACTATCAGAGAATTTATTCCGGAAGGTTTATATGCCCAGTACTTAAACCAACATGTAGACTAAAGAAATCACGATTTTTTTATCAAGTAGTAAAACCGAGCGAAGTAGGGGCGTGTCGCTAGTTCTAGTAAAAATTACTACCTAATAGGTTGTTTCGCTAATGAATAGCTATTATGAAAATGGTAAGTAGTCGATTGTTGTCTTATGTAGCATATAATTATAGTAAAGCAGATATTTAATTGCGATTAAGACTAATTTGTTTCATTTTGACAGTTCAACAACATTCATTGCGTTATTTACGTTGTTGAGCAACATTTTTTTTTCGAACTTTTTCAACTTCACTCGTAGTTGTGTGTATCAAAATTAACCTTTCCTCATAATGATAATTCATCGTTCAGCACGTTTATCTGCCATCTGTATCCAATCCATTTAGGAAGGTAAGTACCTACCTATTGCAAGGCAGAATCATTTTATATCAATGACATTGTAAGTTGGTTCAGTCTTAATGGATTTTCAAGTTTGTAAAGGATCTAGTTATGAACATACTTTACATAAATGCTCATTTAGCACCAGTAAAAAAACTTCTCATTAAGTGGTAACTTTTTTACTTCGTGTGTCCGTAACAGGATTTTCACGATTTCGGCAATTGTGTAAACATAGGTAGAACTAACCTAATGAAGTAGGTACTTACCCTGGGGTCACATAGACAGCTGATCATAACTTCGGCACTAGGTAGCATAACAAGGTTAAAAGCATATTCTGAATCGATAGATAAATATGGTGTTACTCGTAGTCGTCCACGTAACGAAACGTCCTACAATTCACTATTTAACCTTGAAACGAAGCAAAACAGAACCTTTATCAACTCATTACTTATTTATTTATTTATTAAAGTTTCTTGCAAGCCTTGTTCCACACTAGTTTAAACAGCCTTATTAGGTCGTTTACATAGCAGAATAATTATCTTTTTAATGTTCCCCAAATGTTGGTAAGTACTCAATTAAAAATAAAGTAAATTATGCTAAAAATAATCTTACCGGTAACACCCAGCGTGATGATAAATAATAAACAGCATAAATGAATGTCTCTAGACATCTTGAAGATTCAACACTTTCTTCTAAACTAGGTATTTTTATTTATTATTCAGTCAATCATAAATTACTTTGTAAATACCCGGTTTTTCACTTTTATTAGTAAGTAATGCACGTTATAAGTTTGTAACCATCCAGAATATTACACTTTAACTCGTGCGCTTGTAACAAAAAGTTCCAATAAGGTTTTCGTATTTCAATACGTAATTTACAAGTTTTTGAGAACAACACGTCTACCTCCACCTACGCATCAATTTCAACTGGTTTGGTTTGAAGAGTGAATGATTCATACCGCGGGCGGGAAGCGGGAAATAATGAAACCGTAGTCTGTCTGTGTGATAGAAACTGGAGCTGACCGCTACACGACCGAGTGCATAAATGAACTTTGAATGAAAGAACTGATGAATGGTGTAATCAGTAATTAATCACAGAGTTTTCCGTTTACGTCACTAACAAAGCAGTGCCAGGCCTTTACTGAAATCTACAATATTTCAGTAAAAATGTCAAATATATATAAATAAAAATTGTACACTTCACACACTCTCATAGATAATAATCTGTGGAAAAATGAACTAAAATAGTTATTCATCGGTCATAATGACAAACAGTATTGTCAATTGTCATTGTGAAAGTGTCAGTCAACTGTCAAAGTGACAAAGTCATTTTATCGTATTTGTATTCTAGCTAGTGCCGATCGCGAGATAATTTATTTAATTTTTCACTGAATTACTAGTATATTGTAGTTCTAGGAATTTTATGTGGAAGTATAACATTAAAGTGAAGTTATTGCACTAATAAAGCTATCTGTGCAGTAATTATTTCGCTTTAACTAACAAACTGGATCTAAATAGTTATAAACATAACCTATAATGGCTAATAAAATTTTAGGAAACATTTTGAGAACTAGACCATCCTTTTTGTTATTTAAACGCTGGGAAGGTTCGAATTCAGAAAAACGTGTGACAGTCCATGATCCATTTTATTCCCAGCCGCAGAAGAACAAACAAACCTACTTAGAGGTTGTAAAGATGTTCGAAGGCCGGGACACAAGGAGACGGGGTCATGTTGAGTTTATTTACGCAGCTTTAGCAAGAATGCAGGAATTCGGTGTTCAGAAAGACATTGAAGTTTACAAAGCCCTTATTGAAGTGCTCCCTAAAGGAAAATTTATTCCTAAAAATATATTCCAAGCAGAATTTATGCATTATCCCAAGCAGCAGCAGTGTGCCGTGGACTTGTTGGAGCAAATGGAAGATAACAGTACTTGTCGTTTACATGTTGCTTCGCTTGTTCATAGTCCAAATTTCTAGGTACCTTTTGTAGGAAGAGAATCCATGTTTTAAATCCGTTGCTTGTGCTATTGTTGTTCTTTACTACTTTTATAACCCTTTTAATAATATTATGTTTTTCTATGAAAGTACAGAAGTAATGCCAGATTCAGAAATGGAACATATGCTTCTGAACATATTTGGTTCCCGCGGTATACCTCTTCGTAAGTTCTGGCGCATGTTGTACTGGATGCCAAAGTTCAGGAACCTAAGTCCTTGGTATTTGCCTGAAGAACTCCCTGGCAACACAATTGAGTTGGCCAGACTTGCTATAGAGAGAATAACTTCAGTAGATCCAGACACCAAAGTTGAGATCTGGCAGGTGATTTTTTTTTAAATAAAATTTAGGAGTGTGGAAATTTATTAATAAATTACTTACCTACTTTATTGTCCCTTATGAGGCTTTTTGCTTCAAGTACTGTTTTTAACTTATTTCACAAGTTCTTGGTTCTGCATCTGATTAATAAAAATATTTTTTGTCAGACAGAAGAAATAGAAGCCTGTTTAGACAAGACTTGGGTTGTTAGCGCCCAAAGTGAAGCCCAGAAGATTTTATTAGCGGAACAGCCAAACGATGAACCTCTGTCAGTGAAAGGACCTTTCAATGTTTACCTGAGGGAACAGGTTGTAAGCTATTTCTTACTTGTTGGGAAGATAAGGCCCGAAATCAAAGATGATACAGACCCTGATGGTAATGTCCTTTTAAGGAAATAAATAGCCAGTTTCTTTAAAAAATAAATAATAATGGACTGATAATAATTTTCATATTTTTTGTTTTCCAGATGTTTCAAACATAAAGAAACCTCTTGGAATACCTGGAGTTGTTGGTAGTACAAAGCTACCATCAGTGAGACAAACATTACATGAACAAGATGATGGTACCATAGTGTCAATATGTGCTACAGGTAAAATTTTATTCACTGTTGTATGAAAAGTATTAAAAAACTTACTCTATGGGGTAGGAATCCTGGAAAAAAATCTTGGGGTAGTGAAGTACAATGTGACATGATATTCCTTATGTTTGCATACTTTATTTGATTTTTTGCAAATTCTTTGTGTATATTTCAGGCACATCTTCAAGAGATTCCCTACTGTCTTGGATCAGGCTGCTAGAGAGACATGGTAACCCCTTACTATCAAGCAAAGCAGTCATATTCACTCTCACAGCCCCTCCCAGTGAGATGTCCGTACCTGAAACTCAACCAGCCGATGATGATAGCAGTAAAATTAAAGAAATCAGAGCATAATAAGTGGAAATAAATTATTTATAGTTATAATAAATGTAGTTTGTATGTAGTAAAATTGTTCTGTTTTAAAATAATTTTATTCTAAACTTAATTAAAGCTGCTCACCCTGCTTGCAAAACTATGACAAATTTTTAATGCTTATCATATTTAATTGAGATTATGTCAATAATATGAATGTAAATGAAAAAATGGCTTTATTTGGTATATTTCTTTATGTTTGATAACAAAATCAAAGAACTGTACAAAATTAACCCGTCGTATGCCGTAATTACAGACACAATTAAAAATCCATTGTTTCTCAACGAGATCCACGTTTCGGCATACCAAAGGTTAAGTAGTATACCTGTGAACAGAACACTGACAGTTTCAGAATGTGGAAGTTGAAAATAATTTTATGTTACAAAATTATAAATACATCATATTGGGTTGTGTAAATGCAGTAGGACAGCAATATCCTGCCTGACGTGCAAAAACACAACACTGTGCAGTGTACACAGTCTTATTTCGAAACAGAAAATGTCTACACCCTCTTCTGAGAGATACCTATTGTCTTTGTAGTGGCCAGCAAGCTTACAACAAATAATCATAACATAATAAAAAAATATCTTATTGACCCCAAATTCTGAACAGCGTTTCTTGCAGTGTCAATGTGACTCATGTAACTCTCCACTGCAGTGGGGTTACACGAGAGTTCCATTAAATGCCATGCTGCAACTGCAAGAAACCCCTCTGAATTTGTGGCTGAAGACGAAAATCAATAATAAAATTACACATGATCACATCAGCTTTACAAAATAATTATTATATTCTGCATATTCATCCATATTTACAAAATATACTTCAAGAGTCAGTCCACTATATAACACATGCACACAGCATCTTTAGGTCCACTCATAGTCCTCATCATCCTCAAATGATATGGTTCCCCACTGTCAGGTAATGTTGTGCCAGTCGGCTTGGGGCAGCAGATATGTCTCATTGGTACTGCGGACTACGGTGACACCGGCTCCATAGTAAGGTATGACGTATGCTGAACCATCTGAGGGACCCACCACCTAAAAAATATAAATGTTGAGGTTGTGCTTGTGTGTAAGGAGGATAGGCCATAGCATAGTGTGATTTGAAGTCAGTCAATGCTAAGGAGAAAAAGAAGTCCCGGGGTTTGAGGGCCTCCTCAGTTTAATGGTTGCAAGCGCTACTGCTGAGCATGAGGTCCCGGGTTTGATTCCCAGGTCTGGCAAAACTTTATTGGGTTTTCCATCTGATATTTCTCAGTAGCAGCCCAGATCTGAATTCATGCTTGGTTGATGGCAATAGACTCGCCCCCTATTACATTGGACTTAAACAACTGGCAAAATGTGGGTGTACTATAATAAGTACAACTCTGCCTAACTCTTCGGGGATTACAGGTGTGATGTTATGTTTATGGAAAAAAAGATAATAATTAATTTTACCAGAGGAAACTGACCATAAGGGCTACCTTAAGGTCAGTTACCTCAAGATTCACCCAATCTTTCACTCGACAATCATTGTTGAGTAAATAACTAATTCTAATGGAAATATATTTTGTTTAATAATTTACCTGAGCAGCAATTAGTATTATGTCCAAGAGCTGTCCTAGGAACATGAATCCCAAAGTACAGAGCTTGGCTAGCCCAATGCCCGGGTAGCCTAGGTAGAACCGGTCCAGTCCAAACATACCCAGGAAGACTGAAAGAAGCAGCGCTATCTCTAGGGAATACCCATTCCTGTGAAACAAAAATAATAACAATATAAGTATTGTAGAAAGAAAACTTAAAGGTAAAGGTTTTCAAATTATCACTTACGTCCATTTACAAGGCAACTTTCTTTTGAATGTGGAATTGTTTGTCTCATTGCAGATTATTCCTTCTGCCGCAATACATAGCACTGTAAAACAAAACATAATTCAAATATTGCACGATTGAAACATCAGAATTTAAAAAAAAATGTTTTTATGTTTTCGTACCTTCTGCTTCCCCTTCTGATGGGATATCTTTCCCTTTGACGCAACCTTTAAACTGTTGGGTGTCTGAATCGATTTGATCTTCGTTCGGGTCTGGACAAATGTACTGGCCTAACCGCAGCGTGCTGCAGTCCACTGTCACCACTTTATCCCCTTTAACTTCATCTGAAGCCCCTACTCTTGAATAAAGACAGAAAAAACATATCTGCACGAGATATATTCGTAACATTTTGTATGCTCCTTTTCAAAATGAAAACAAGTTTTGAATATTGCTAAGTATTCATTTTAAGTGTTAATGCCGTCACTCCCCGTAGTTTTTTAGAGGACAATAGAGGAGTTATAATATTTATTTTGTTCTTGCGTGATTCACTTTAGTATTCCATGACATCACGCTTGACATTTCAAAGAGACTTTTGAGTTTGACTCGGATTATATTTTATCTGTGGCGATGTGTTGTGTCATTTGAAGTGACACTGAAATATTCGTTCTGAAATAAGATTGTTGTTGGTCAAGAATATTCGCAGCCCCCAAATTTTTTTTTTTTTACCGATAATATATTGACTAAATTAGTGTTTTTCATTATAAATCATGATTAAATAACTGCCTTGTTGATCTTTTTCTAGTTGTTATTAACGCAACTACTACACAAGTTATGATTGTTATTACGCCTAATATCCCCGTAGGGTAGAGGTGTACCCCTAATAAACTACACCCACATTTCGCCAAATACCTAAGTGTTTATTAAGTCCCTTGTATTAAGGGGCGAGCCTATTGCATCTGCTGATTTGCTGAAAATAGGTAGGTACTGAATTCGATGTAAATTCGTAAGTATAATAAGTTCAGTCACCGGGTCGGGAACGGGCAGTGTCAAAGGGGTGATAGACGTGCGAGCAAGTACAAGTACGCGTACCTACTTACGGCTCGTCGAGCTTACCCGCCCGTCTGTCATCGCCGCGAGACGCGAGCCAATTTGACAATGAAATTTTGGGCAAGCTTCACGTGTGTCACCGACGGCGAGCCGAGTATAGGTCGCGAACTTACAGACCGTGTACTTTAAGTACGCACGTCTATCACCCACTTAATGGAAGAGTTTCCGGTAAATAACAATACGCTCAATATTACATTAGTGTCGAAATGTGGGTGTATTAGCACCTCTATCCTTACTTACTTACCCTTTCGTTGATATCATCAATCATCCTATCTTATATTTTATTCGGACACCTGGTTAAAAGCTTGTTATAACTGCCTTATATGTATTACAACGACATGTTATACCTACGTACTTACTGAGCTCAATCTCAGAAAAAATATTCCATTAGCACATTTGTCTAGTGATCAGACTAATTCCAATTTCCAATCCGTACCTATGAATAATTTCGTTAATTTCCTGTACGAACATTATCCGAAATTGTCAATAGTAGTGCTCGAGCGACTAGATCAGCTTTATTATACTTACTAAGTACGTTAACTGGACTCGACCCATATTCTAGTTTAATTTCCGGGATAACCCCGGCCGCAGAAACTATTCAGAATTTATAGAGGCCATTTTAATCGATCGCCTAATATTTTTGTATGATATTCAATAAGAGCGTATATGTAGGTACCTACTTACCTAGATCCTTTGCTTTTAACAGTTCTATAAAAAACTCGCACAACTTTCAATTGTTTGAATTTTTGGACAACAGTAGGTACCTATTCGGAACGTGTGAAGTAGGTATTCGCAGAGAGCTTTATGAATTTCAAATTGAATTTTACCTATTGGAAAAATTGACTCGCGCTCGCGTGAAGTTAAAGCTCTTATGTTGACAGAGAGCCCTCATCTTCCCTTCACATTTTTGTAACAGCCACTTTCATGTTTCAGTTCAGCTTAAATTAATTGCATTTGATGGTGCAGTTCGTTGAAAGGGGAGCGCGAGTGGCGACTGACTAAGGGCAACTTATAAACAAGAAACCAATCAGTTAGAAAAAAAAAGTTAATCTAAATGTCCTGTTATTTTTCTTGAAAGAAAGTATCCTAACTAGTATTATAAATGCGAAACTGAGTTTGTTTCTTTGTTACGCTTTTTTTGGCACATGGGTAGGTAGACCATGACCTGGATTGAGACACTTTTATAGGATAGGATACTTTTATCCCGAAATTCCCACGGGATGCGGGTGAAACCGCCGGCGGGCCGCAGCTAGTATTTAATATTTAAGTTTATCGTGTCCAAATTAAAAAAGACGCAGTGCAATTTTCCTCAACAATTAGGCATTTTCAGAAAAAAGACAATAAGGCAACGTCTGGCGGTAATGAGTGCAATCTTGAGGTGCTAACAGCCCCCTGTGTAATTGCAGCCAAGACTAATGCGCCCCATTACAGGGAACAAGTTTTGTGTACCTACCTACCCGACAACACCTGCAGCGCGAATAACTTGTCTTTGTTAAAATAACATGAATAATGCGGCAGGTTGGCTGGCTTCTATTTGTAGTTTTGTCCGCATGCAAATTAGAACTGCTTAGGTGCTGTTTAATATTATGCAGTAAGATTGTACTTACTACTAACGTTTGTACAGTCACGAGCATTTAAATTACCTTACCTACGCAAAAAGAGTTTTTCTCGTAAAATAAAAATTGGAACTTTGAGAAAAGATCTTTTTCATAATACGACAGAATACGACTAGGTACTTAACTATACTCCATTTGAAATAAGATTAGAAATTTAAATAAGCCTTTTTTACAGTCCGTTCAACCGATTTTGACTTCTATTCCGTACGCATAAAGATGGCATTACAAGCAAAAAAAGTTACATAATACCAACTGTCTCCTGCAGCTGCCATTTGTCGTGCCACCAACGAAATAGAAGTCAAAATCGGTTGCACGGACTGTAAAAAAGGCTTATTTAAATTTCCAATCTTATTTCAAATTGAGTATAAGTAGTATGGTTGCGGTAATACTGTTCGTAACATTATATGTAATATCTATCAATACTTACTTTAGGAGAAAATCACTTTTGAATCTTGAGTGTATAAATATGCTCGTGACTGAATAGTACTTAATACCAATTCACTTGTTGTATAGTTAGCGTATAGTCGGTAACTATTCAGAGGGTTCCGGACAAGGATCATAATTATACTTACCTTAGGGCGAGGTTCCGGATTCCGGACGGAATTATTTTGGTCAGTATCCTTTTTTTGTTGGTCTGAGGTAAGTATTGATCTTTCTTTTGCTGGTAGGTACTTAGGTCATTAATTCAAAGTCAGTCTTTTTACGTCAAGCTAGCTGCTTGCGTCCAACTTTTAGGCAGAGAAGAGACTAGTTGAGACTAACACTAACTAGGTATTTTGCGGTTCTTTACGATACTTTGCTAGGGTGGGAGATTCTATGACTAAATTGGACAAAGAATGGAAAGAAATAAAATAAATTTATTTGACCCAGAATGTCCTATTTTTATTATTACATAAGAGCAGATGCATTGTAATAATTAACGAATAAATTCGCTTCAGCGAAGTCCTCACTCAATTCGACCGTTGTCCCATTAGTGGAAGTAGGACACACAGAAGTTATAGAACGGACAAAAGTTTTTCTGAACTTTGCTTGGACTCATTATACATTCAGGATAAGTCGGTAACATCTGTGAGATGGCACAGTTTGCACCCGGACATCGGAGTTGCACTAACGAATCAACTTTAACTAGTCCATCGGTTGAGCATCGGTCGTGATCGAATTCAAGGAAATAGCTGATCATGAGTACCTATATTTTCCTTGTAGCTGATACTCGATTTGGGATGAAGTGGAGCACCGAGAGCATCTAATGAGATTAGATTAATTTTTATAGATTTTTTTAGGTTTAACCCTTCTGGATAATCTACCTCATTTGCCAAAACCCGTCATGGGCTATTGATCACAGGCCTCCTCTTTTCGAGAGGGATTGGGCTATAATCTACCACGTGGGCCCAGTGCGGGTTGGTAGATGTCACATGACTTCGAATTTTTGGTTTTAGGACATGCCAATTTCCTCACGATGTGTTTCTTCACCGTTTTGAAACCACGGTAGTGCGTAAATAATTAAAACTCGTTCGATAATTTAAATGAAACGATTTTAATTAAATACATAGATAAACTGGTTACATGCTTTATTATATCACTCATTGAATACACAAAATCGATTACAATGATTTCGTTATAAAACATTAAATACGATACAAATATTAAATTGGCACTAAAACTACATATTTTATTGATGTTTCTTCGCCTTGAGAACACGCTTCTTGTTAAATAGTCCTCAGCCTCGCCAACCAGTAAAAGATGGAGATCTGATAAAATCGAAAATTTTAAATAAAAATGTATCCTCAATTATTATTCAACACCTTACAAGATCGGAATGGTTCTGTTTGTCAATCTATGTGCAAAAGTGCAATTTATCCGCTAGCGTGGAAACAGTTTTTAAAATTCGAACCTTTGTATTCAATAATTTTCTATACCGCTGGGTCCACTGATAATGCAATATTACTTATTTCATGTCAGTGCGCCAACCTTATGTTTAGAGTAATCACAAGTTTTCACTTAATTTTTTTAAATTTAATTTTCTTCTTTATTTTCAATTCACGTTCCATCATTTGGGTTTGTTTAACAGTGCAGAGTTAGTGCAAGCGATACATAATGCCGAATTGAGCTTCTTCCAGAAAAATTGCGCGAATGGTACATAAAAGCGTACAATATTTGTTCTTTGCATGGAGACACTAAGCATTTTCTTCGCTGTAGTGAGGTGAAAAGTTGTGTGTTTCGCTCGGCAGCAAATTTATTCTGCGTCTCGTACCTTTGAAACCCTCGCAACGCTCAGGGTTCTATATTTGAACCATTCGCTTCGCTCATGGTTCAATCCTAGAATCCTTCGTTTGCTCAGATTTCAATACAAGTACTCGCGCCACAAAACAACTTTGCAGCCTTGCATAACAAATAACTATTTCTTGGGATATTTACCTAGGTATACCAGGGAGCCTGTTAGAAAGCAAGTTTAAAAAGTATAATTATTATCTACAATACAGGTTTTCAAAAATTGCCAAAGATCGAAATTGTCTATGGTATAGTGATGCGGTACAGTGTTTTTATCTTACGAAGTGACGCGAGTAGCGTTAGCGTTTAACACACACACACACACACACACATACACACACACACACACTTCCGACTTCGCCAGTATCTCGTACGAGAGAACGAAGAGCTTCTGCGCTTACACTACACACACATACACAGTGTGTTTGTACAGTTGGTACTACATGTAAAGCGCGACTCGCTTCGTGAGATCAAAATACTATACTTAGTGGGTATAAATTTTAAGTTCTGGTGCTATCGTTCTTGCAAATAATGTCCGTACATGACATAGAATAGATTGAATCATTTGAACTGGAATCATTACCTAAATCAATCGACCTTTTGGTAGACTATTTCATTGTCTTGCATCAAAAAAAAAAAATTGTGCAGCTCAGCGTTGAAGTATAAACAACAATAACAAAATACTTACGTGTTAAAGGTGGGTGCCTGTGGCTGTGGCGCCTGCGCCTGTTGCGCTAAGTTACCGAATGTCAGTGTGTTCTGTGTCGCTAAGTTCTCGAACGTAGCATTGGATTGTGTTGGCTGACCGAAACCTGATGTAAATTATATCATAATTGAATACTTGACTTTTCATTAGTGTAAAATTCTAAAAAGGAAACTTCACTGTGCTAATAACAGAGAGTAGGCACAAGACAGATGAGGCTGAATCAGTTATTTGTCAGTCTAATGGGAATAAATAATGTGTCTTTGCCTTTTGACTAAGATTATGAGGAAACTTACTGGGTTGTGCTCCTCCAAACATCTTCCCAGGCGATGAACCGCCCCCGAATGCGGCGCCTCCACCGAACGTGGCCCCCCCTCCGAACGCGGCGGGCGCTCCGAACGCTCCCACTGGACTCTTGTTGAAGCCACCGCCGAATGATGATCCAAAGCCACCACCGCTAGGCGGCGAACCAAAGCCCGTCTGTTGCCCGAATACGGGCTTAGAACCAAATCCAGGCGAGCCACCGAATGCGGGAGCTGGGTGAGTAAAGTTGCTGTTAGAAACTTAGATTACAGCTTATGCACGCATACATCATCAGCCTTGGAACTGCTGAGACTCATGCCCCTGGCCTTCATTCAATTGGCCAGAAAGATTTTGTAAAACGACGACAGTTTGCATGCCAAGCCTGGCCGGGGCTTGAATATATTGATTGGAAACAATCGATTTGAATATTAAGTTTCAAATTCATCATGCATTATGTCAAAACAAGCCGTGGGCCGCCCGATAGGTTTTCCCATCGGCAGAAATGACAAAATTCCACGCAAACTCAACTCCTGTTGAACTCCTTTAGAGGATGAATTTTTAATAATCCGATCTCTTGTGAAGAATTGAATGCTTCAAGACCCAGCGGGCTAGGCTGTTCGTTGTCTGTCAGTGAATGAATAGCCGCCTTTACACGACACGCGCATTCACGCGTGAAAACGCGCTTGTAAAGATAGAAAACGAGAACGAGAAAGCACGCGCGCGCCGCCCGCTCGCGCTTTTATGCGTTTAAGTCTGTGCGCTTCGAACATAATTCAAGGCACATAAAAATTGATAAAAACAATCACACTATTGCGCGTGCAAGCTTTCCCGCGTTCTATCGTGCACACTCCGATCGCGGGTGAAAGCTCGTGTCGTGAGAAGTAACAATTATGTAAGGTCTAAATAAAAGCGCTCATAAAAAAAATAAGGACGTCAATATACATACACTCACCGGCTTGTTGCTGCGGGGTTCCGAACACGGAAGGCTTGTTGTCTCCGCCGCCGAATGCCGGAGCCTGCGGGCTGCCGAACGCCTGCCCGGCAGGGGAAGGGGTACTGAAACTGCCGCCCGTCGTGTTGCCGAAGATTGATGACGCCTGCGTTGTTGGTTGTTGACCTGGTGAACGGAAATTTATGTTAGGGGGGGATACAAGTTTCTATGTTCAAAGTTAGTGGGAAGTTTTAAACGAAAATTATAAATTTAGCCAGTGCATGCCGTAAATTTTTATAAAAAAAATATATTTTGCTTTCATTTTTTCCTGCCCTTATTTCCTAGGCTGTGATGCAAAATGTCGTTTAATGTTTTAGTAAAAATTATAAGAGAGGTGCTTTTGATTGGGAACATACAGGCTAGTTGAATTAGATGGCCATAGCGCCGTTTAGTAGCATGTTGTAGTTTTTTTTTTTTGCATAAATATAATGTTTAAAACAAAATAAACATTTACCAAATCCAGTAGATCCAAATCCACCGTCAGTATTAGCATTGCCTCCAGACCAGAAATTAGAAGCAGGCTTCGGTTGCCCAAAAGCCGTAGCCCCTCCGCCACCAAATATTGCAGCTGCTGTAGAGTTAGACTGTCCGAATGCTGCCTTGTTACCGAATACATTCGTGTTGGCACCACCGAATACTGAGCCTGGAGAACTGCTGAAAAGTGGAGAGTAGATTTATTTTATTTGATGTTATGGCAAGTTTGTTCAGAAGTGAAATAGTTTAGGCTTAGCAAATGTACGTGAGTTTTAGCTTAACTTTCTAATACAATAGATAAATAAACGAAAAATGTTTTTACCTTCCCCCAAATATACTGCCACCATTAGTGGGCGACGGTGCGCTCGTGGTAGATATACTAGCAGCCGCAAACATACTGCTTTCACCACCGCCAAAGATAGAACTCTGGGCAGTCGTAGTGGGTTGAGCACCAAACACCGACGCTTGAGTTGTTGGCGCCGATCCGAATACAGATGCTTGAGAAGAAGGCGTAGGTGTTCCGAATACAGAAGATTGAGTAGTAGCAGTCGACGATCCGAATACGGAAGCTTGAGTCGAAGGAGCTCCGAACACAGATGTCTGGGCAGTAGGCGATGCTGACCCAAAAACAGAAGTTCCCGCCCCACCAAATACAGACGACTTCGTCGTACTTGCTGCAGCAAATATACTCTGTGCACCAGAAGATGGGGTCGACGTTGACGTAAACGCGCTTGGAGCATTCGAACCTGCACTGCCGAAGATAGACGATTGTGTAGTCGCAGTTGCCGTTCCGAATACAGATTGTGTTGTAGTAGTTGACGCGCCGAATACAGATGCTTGTGTAGTAAGTGTCGATCCAAACACTGATGACGTAGTTGAAGCACCGAAAACTGCAGTAGGAGATGACGGGGCCGCAGTCGTAGATGGAGCAAAAACTGATGGTTGAGCAAATGCTGAGCCGAATATCGAACCCGCTTGAGTTGCGGGTGTCACCGTTGAACCAAATACTGATTGAGGCGACGGTGGAGCTTCAGGAGTCGAAGGGGTCGGTGTACTGAACACCGATGGTTTCGTACTTCCCGCAGTCGCAGCACTACTGAACACTGACTGAGCGGTGGAACCGAATACTGAAGCTGTTGTAGTAGCTGTCGGTGAACTTCCAAATATAGATCCTTGTGACGATGTTCCGAAGACAGACGAAGGTGTGGGTGAGGGCGATGCTCCTGTTGCAAATATGGAGGTTGGTGACGTAGGTTTTGGTTGAGAAGCCACAGCAGCACCGAACACAGATGCGGCAGAAGGACTAGTCGTGGTAATACTTAATAATAGTGAAGGTTTAGATGACGGAGGTCCTTCTTTAGTAGAATATTCTGGTTTCACTATTGGTTGTTCGGATGTGGGGCTACTAGGTTTAGAATCTGAAATTAAAATGGAGAACATAATTTGTATTTTTTTGCAATTGGCACAAATTACAAATGAAGTCAAGAGAATTCTAGTTATAAATTACCTGAACCAGCCGTTGCATTGGTAGAACTAAATATTGACGAAACACTAGACGTTGAATCAGACTTTTCTAGAGCTTTCAATGGATCTACTACTTTCGCCTCAGTTTTTAATTCTATTGGTTTTGGTGCTTCACCTGGAAAGTCATGATTAATAATTAAAATAGCATGACATATTATTTACATTAAATTGATTAATTAATTAAAATTGTTATGATTGTTTTAAAGAAATGTGATTTCAATCAAGGTAACATTATAATGAAAACCTTACTTGGAGTAGAGCTGCTTGCAGGTACCGGTTGAGATGTTGCGCCAAATATAGAGGTTTTATTTCCTGTCTGTACAGCTAACGGTTTAGGCGCTTCTTTATTATCAGTCACAGGTTTTGGTACAACTTTAGGCTCTATTTTCTGAGGTTCATTTTCCTTAGATTTCTCTTTTTCAACAGGTTTAGGAGCATCAGTCTTTACATCTTTACTGGTTTTCAGAACATCTGGGACACTTGGACTAGGTATGGGCGTGGAGGTTTTCATGGCAAAGAGATTTGTTAATGGTTTATCAGTCTTAGGTTTGACAGCTGCCGTTTTACTGTCAGTTTCAGGTTCTCCTGTTTCGCTTGATTTTGGACTGCCGAATATTGAAGATGGTAGTTTACTTTCAGGAGCGAAAGGTTTGGGATCAGGAGCGAAGGCGGGAACTTTGGGTTCAGTCGTAAATGCTTGAGTCTTAGGTTCCGGTGCAAAAGCCTGCGGTTTAGAATCTTGTACAAATGTCTGAGGTTGGAATTTACTGAACATGTTGTTAATGTCTGCTATTGGTTTGGCTGTGAATACTGCTGATGGTGCCGGGGTGGTTGTTGCTGCGGTTGTCGTAACTAAAATCAATGGAACACCCGGTTACATACTTTAGCACGAGAGATTTTTCATCATAACAAAAACATGCATATAATTGCTAAGGAAATATATTTAGTATGGTGCGCAATATAACGTTCTGGTATTGTCAAAAACATTTTAAACTGATACTATTAATGCAGATATTTTTCAGTAAGTACAAGTAAAGGATAGTTCAGTTTAGTTCAGAAAGTAACTTATATAAAAACTGGAACACAATCATTTGAGAATAAGCAACCACTACATAAAACCACAACGAAAATAAAAAGTAATAACTTACATGCAAACGAAGAGGGCGAACAAATATTCTGTCCCATGAAAGTATTGGCATCGCTCTTCGCTTGTTTATTCTGTAGTAAGTCTTTGAGAACACTTCGAGTGTCGGCCGATGCGGGCGTACTAGAGAAACTAAATGCAGGGGCCACGGGCTTCAGCTGTGGTACTTGCGCTTGGGGCTTAGCTGGCTCTTGTTTTGGTTCTGTAAATAGTAATAATAAAAATAGGGTTTACTTTTTGTTTTGACTTGGTCGTGTTTAGTCACATTTCATAGTAGAAGCAGAATATGAGATGGACCAAATTAATTCTGTAAAGGTGTGTCGAAACATTGAGCGGCAAACGTACGAGGCTGCGGCGCGGCGGCGGCTTGCCGCGCTATGTTTAGACAACTGCCGCGCGCGAACGCTTCTGTCTACCTAGCGCGCTCAAACATTTCTAACAAATATTAGTTAGTAATTGTGTTTGGACGAATTATAAGCAATCACACGCAACCGCTTTTATTTTAGTGCCAACTGAAATGATATATATCCAAGAAATATAATGATATATTTCTTGGATATGCCGCGCAGTACTGCCGCGCAAACATTCATCGGTAATAGAGCGCGGCAGAAATGTGTGTATGCGTGTGTGTGAAATGAGTCGCCGCATGTTGCTGCCGCGCTCTTTCCGCTCAATGTTTGGACACACCTTTATACCTCTTGCTTTTATAAACAAACAAAAGAATACAATAAAGTGCTAAGCATCAGACATTTATATGAGAGAAGTAGTAGAGCTAGCCAAGTAGACCATAAAGAACCAAGTGTGGTAGCCGTGGTGCATAATCAGCCTATAATGTTCCCACTGCTGGGACACAGGCCTCCTCTCTGTGAGAGGGAGCGGGCCGTAATCTACCACGCGGGCCCAGTGCGGGTTGGTAGATGTCACATGTCTTCGAATTTTTGGTTCTAGGACATGCCGGTTTCCTCACGATGTTTTCCTTCACCGTTTTGAGAGCAGTGGCGATGAAATAATTTACACAAAGTAAAGCGACTGTCAGGGTTCGAACCTACGACCTACAACTCGTAAGTCGTGGCCGTTACCACTGGGCCACCACTGCTCACAGCCGTGGTGGGTTTTGTTGAATCTTATTCGTGTGTGGGTAGCAAGTAAGTAGGTAATTTACTAATCTTGACATGCAGTGGTGAAAACATTGACATTGAACTTGTTTGCTCTGGGTGCTCTGGGTAAACACATGTTTTACTAGCTGGTATGGTAAATTATCACTTACCATCAGTAAACAATGTTCTAGCAACATTAGTTAGTCCTGGTACAGTTGGTTTCACACCACCGACTGGGGTGAAAGATGGCACGTTGATAGGTGTCGGTTTAAATGGCTCGAGTTTAGCCTCTTGTTTTGGCTCCACTTTAGGTACTAATGGTTGTGGTTGAACTAAAAAATAATGGATTAGATGCCTAAGGGCGAATTTCATCAAAGAAACTGAAGGGCTGTCAGTTTCATTATTTTCAGTGGAATATTGACACGGACAGCTCTTGAACGCGGTTAAGATGTGCTGATCGCGTTCAATTACATTAGTTAATTCGCCGTTAGGATATTATGCTGTTTAAGTTCAAATAAAAGTGATGTATATACATATTTGGCACATAGTAAATTACTTTCACGGAAATTAACTTTAGTTTTAAAAAGTAAACATACACACAACATCATTTAAATGGGTAATAAAAAACTAAATGGCTGTAACCAAATGCCTTTTTGCATACACAACGGTTTGTAAATGTTATGTTAAAAATAGTCGAACAATTCAACATGAAGGGTAAAGATGTTATGCTAACTTTCACTTACTATACTACAACCAATGTTTTCCTAACTCACCTTGTTTGACTTGGGGCTTCACATCAGTCTCAGTTTTAACAACCTGTTTAGTCGGCTGCACTTTTTCCTTCAAACTCTTCTCATAATTCATTCTCATAGTCGCCAAATGCTGCCTCATCTCAACGTTCACAGGCTTTATTTTGACAGTCTTGTGGTTTGACAACATATCTCTTAGAGCATCGAGTTTCTGTGTCGTCAGAAGTGGCTCTTTCTTCTTACTGTCAGTAGTATCAAGACTCATGTTAAGGATGTTCTTCGTTAATTTTGAGAGGGGATCCCTGTGAAGTGGATTTTTGTGTTTATTCTAACTACATATTATTGTGAAGTGAAATTTAGGTTTTTCATGCAAGCATGTATGTGTAGTGCGTGTTTCAGAAAAGAAGGCATGAAGTTGAAGTGCAGTGCAAGTCGCGACGGCTCCGCCTTATTTCAAAGTGCTAAAAAGGAAAAAAAGATAAAGTAGAAATAATATTCTGCGACGGCACCTGCGTGATTTTAATTCGTGATTAGGTTCTAGAGATGAGCTTATCTAGAAGTGACACTTGAATATTTTTACAATACATCTGCAAGTACACTGATGTTTTTAATGTCATCTAATCTGCATAAAATTACATAAAAAGCGAATTTCAGCGTTAATATAAATAAATTCATTTTATTTCAGGCAAAACCCATATTACATAAAAATAAATTTCACAATACCGCAACAGAATAAAAAACAGAATAAAATGTCAATGCAGTTAAAATAAGTACAAATTATATAGGTCACAGAATTAACATTAAAAATTAAATAAAATTAATAAATTTAAATAAAATGTCAAATGCAATTAAAATTAACGAATGAGTTATATAAATTATACGGGTCACAGAATCAATATTAAAATTAAATGTCACATTATAAAGGTCACAGAATAAAAATTAAATTAAAAATAATAATTTCATCAAACAAGTCATTATAGAATGTAGAATACATGTAGGTCAGTGTCAATGAGATTAAGTGCCCTGGCTATACATGTCTGTTACAGCATTGTCGTATGTAGGGACAGTCAAGTCGCTCAGCGATCATTTTCAGGACAGTATTGGAGCTGGCCCGCACCCTGCGCACTAAGGACGCGCACCGCTTGCGCATGGTGGCGTGAAAACAGTCGGTGCGCGCTTCCGCAAACATGCCCGAAGCGCTGCAGAAGCGGGGGAGCCTCAACACTGCCCTGAACGCGTTGTTATACTGGACGCGGAGGGCGCTGTAGCAAGCTTGTTAATATGACGTAACCTGACACTCGTTGTCCGTGACTCATGTTCCTCTGTACGGAGCTCTGCAAACGAAGTTCTGCTTGCGATTTAGCAGTCATTATTGACATAAACATAAAGCCTATAATCGTGTAACATTCAAATAAAACCTACTTGTTCGTAAAGGGTGTCTTCTCAACAGCGACGTAAACTTGAGCATAGGTGTACGGAGTACTGCTTGCTGACGACTCAGCCGACCTTATTGCTATAGTGTTAAGGTGCATAATGCATATTTGTATAGAAAAATTGAATAAAACCTACTTGTTTCTAAAGGGTGTGCTTCTCAGCAGCGAGGTAGACTTGAACATAGGAGTGACGTCACATTCGTTAAGCGTATTCCTCAGTGTTCGAAGTACGGCTTGTTGGCGACTTAGAATCTCTTGTTGTTTGACTAAAGGTTGGTATACGTCATCGAGGATTGGGCGTATCATGCGATTGCCTGGCCTGGGATGAAATAAATGGATAAGTAAATAATAAAAATATGATGAAATAAATAAATTAGGTATATATTTTTTTCTTTTTTGTATGTTGGCATAGTGAAAGTTGTTCATAAGGACGAGTACAATAGCCTCTTAAGAAATTTTGTGTATGAATAGATACACCTTATATACATGTACCTAATTTGCTATCTTTTAATTGTGCTCTTTTGTGCTATTTCTTTTGTGTGATTGTGCACCACATAAATATTTATCTCAATCAAAATCAATCTGCCTAACCTTTACCCAACTATGTTGGGCTAGGCTTCCAGAAAAACAGGAAGCACCTGAATACCAGTATTATACATGGAGCGACTGCCTATCTGACCTCCACAACCCAGTAACTGGGTAATACCCCCCTTGATAAAACTGGTTGTCAGAATTACGGGCTTCTTTCTTCTTCTTTTTTTTACCCGACTACGGCGAAGAAAAAAGGAGGGTTATGATTTTGACCGGTATGTATGTATGTATGTATATGTATGTATGTATATGTATGTATGTATATGTATGTATGTATATGTATGTATGTATATGTATGTATGTATATGTATGTATGTATATGTATGTATGTATGTTCATCTGTTCCCTTCTATCTTCTAAACCACTCATCACAATTTGACAAATGACGTATCGTTGGAAGTGTTTTGATCGTCCGCTGGTTATAGGCTATGTGACGTCACATTAAATTAAAAATGGCGCCCTCTAAAAGACATAAAGTAAGGAACTAAAAAAAAAAATTGTTTAATCGTACCATGTTAGGTATCAAATGAAAGGGCTTAAAGAGCACATCTCAAAAATATATATATTATAACCCCAAAAATTAAAAATCCGGAGTCACACGAAATCTGTTCGATGTATGTAGGGCATACATCGAACAGATTTCGTGTGACTCCGGATTTTTAATTTGTCTGTCTGCGGTGTCTTGTTTATATCTTTTTAGTCGTAGTTGGGTTTTAGTGTTTATTATTTAACTTACTTGTTGAACTGTGAGTCTCTCGTCACAGCCTCGTTCCACTTATAGTCCAGCGATCTCTGGGCTTGTTCCAACTGATTCTGTACATAGTAAGCTAGTTTCTTTACAGACGCCACGCGTTTCGATGTAAGAGGATCCGCTTGTGTCCATTGATGGCTGTCTTTCGCTCTGAAAGTAATGTTGGAGTCACTAGATATAAATGATACTAGTCTGATTGATAGATATTATAGAATAATCTTTATCGCACATCAAATTACAATAAGAAACTTAGAGCAAAAGGTGTTACAATGAGTGGTTTTTAGGTCTTTGCGTTATTGCATTAGGATAATGCCTATGGCCAATTACATATTACATGCGCGTTGCCAACCTACCCATAGAGTCATAGAAGACACATCAGGAAACGCCATCACATAGTAAACAGTGCTTTTTTTTTTGAGGGTGGAAAATCATCAAATGACTTCTCCCGCTCTGGGCGGAGCGGAAGGGCGTGTCAGACTTACTGACTAAAGCCCACCTGTGTTACTTCAGTTGCCTGTTGCCAAGGTCCCGGTATCCCTTTCGGACTTTCCCGCAACCCTGGCAGGCACACAGTAAACATCTTGGTTCCGAATTTCCTCTATTGGACTCAAACCTATTGCATTCAAAGTAATTATTTTCAAATAAAGTAAGCAACTTACTCAGCATGCGTACGCGCCTCAGCCACAACTGCGCATGCGCGAACCAGTTCTAACTTCAGTTGTACGATGGCATTGCGCAACTCGTCAGATGAACATTCCTTCCTCAGTTGTTCCGCATCTTGTGAGTTGTAGTTAAAACTTGCG
The DNA here is from genome assembly GCA_948473465.1 of Lithophane ornitopus. Classification (NCBI taxonomy): domain Eukaryota; kingdom Metazoa; phylum Arthropoda; class Insecta; order Lepidoptera; family Noctuidae; genus Lithophane; species Lithophane ornitopus. The sequence goes on along the minus strand of OX419622.1, from coordinate 8,074,292 downwards.
TTTATTGAGTCGATGTCACGTTGTAACTGGCGATGAAATAAGATGTTCGTTATATTGCTACGAGCCTTGGCTTTTCTTCTCACTAATATGTCTCTCTTCTTTTAGAATATTCTAATATTAATATGTCTTATGGTGGTGATTGTGTTATTTGTGTTGCCCATGGCAATAACATGAAAAACAGTACGTCGTTTTAGTTACGACTCGCTGACACAATTGTTGGACTAAAGTATAGTCACTATAGTATTTGCGTTTTAGCTTGGTAATAGGGGCATTGCCCCACCTACATTTATTGACATTCTTTATTTCAAAAAACGGAAATAAGTTTGTTAACGTCTTGAATCGACGTATATCGTGATGCTCAACATTTTCTACTAATACAAAATGAACTAATGCTAAAACGTAAATGGTATATGCCATAGGATTTGTTCTAGTACAACAAAAATATTTAAAAAAGGAACCAGCTCACCTTCGCCTGAGTTTCCCGAGTCTTCACCATAAACTTGTACAGCTCCATTTGAAAATCATTAACTTCTTTCACGAGCATATTCTTCAGTTCCTGATTGGCTTTCATTTCGTTGATCTTCTCTTGTTCTGCTTTTAACGCGGCGTTTTCTTGCGCCTGCGCAGGCTTGGGAGTTACAGGTCGAGGCTGAGCCTGTTGGGGTACAAAGAAATTTATTTTGTGTTTAAAATCAAACATAACTAAATCTAAACTAATATTAAAAAGGTAGAATATTGGCTATGAACTGCCCAATATCTAATATCGTGACACTGTATATTTTATATAGTTTTACGTGAAAACTAAGAAAGCACTTGGAAACCTTTGATAAGTTTTTTAAACACCTAAAACTGTAAAATACAATAGACGTAGATATATTTAGTAACATATTCCCCTTGACTATTCTTCAAGAATCGTAAAAAACCGCAAAGAGACTTTGACTTTGCGTCCAGTGCTCGGTGTGGTAACACGTCGCGTTCTGGTTTGCAATTGGTCAATCGTCATCCTGAGGATGCCTCGTTGAGAGTTGAAACACGTGTTGATTTCTTACAGGGTTTTTTAGGACTCTTGAAGAATAGTCAAGCGGAATAGGTTACTAAATATATCTACGTCTATTGTATTTTATAATGGATTTCCGCAAAGTCACGCCTGAATCAATTAACTAACCTAAAACTGTTATTGTCATTATTAGATAACATAACTTCGCACCCGTATTCCCCGAAAAGTTAGGCAGAGGTGTACCTATACAACGTGCCGCTACAATGGCTACATTAATTTAACACGGGTAGGGCTAGTGGCCAGTAATCATAATAATTATAATAAAATAAAATAATTCGTAAAATGAAAAATTTAAATTTTCAAACAAACTAAATAATAAAAACATAACCAAAATTGAGATAATTCTGTGTAAAAGATTCATTCATGGAGCTACCTACTAGCTGGCTTACGTTCTATCGGTCTAATTCTGTGTCGGCATAATTTCTAAGAAATTGCGCGGCAAGTTCCTTCTATTCGCCTACTTATGATCCGTGATCCCGGCAAATGACCTCTTCGCTACAGTTCTTTAAAGTACAGGTTGCTCCATGATGGTAATTTAGAAAATTGTAAATAAATCAAAAACCGTTTAATGAAATTCAAATATTTTCATAAAACGACTACGCGAAATCGTATACGTGTGTTAAATTAATGTCACCATTAAAACGGCACGCTGTAGTACCCCCACATTACACCAGTTATGTTTGAGTCCCATATAATAGGGGGCGAGCCTATTGCCATCATTCAGTGTAATAGTAACTCGATGTACCATATTATCGCCTGTGTATTTTAGATATAGAAGTAAAGAGTTGTTATTTTGTAAGGATAAGAAAAACGTTCTATACCACAGGAGCTTGCGGTGTCGGTTGAGCGATAGGTGTTGGTTTAATTTCTATCGGAGCCGGCTTCTGTTCAATTTGTACTGGAGCTGAAACATAACAAAAAAATATCACAACGGTACCTATCAGTTTTATTACACTTGTCTGTTTCTTGTTTTCTTATTTATATATATATACAACTGCCATAGTAAAGATTATGCGATGTTGTCACGAATGGCTAGTGGCAACATCGCATCATTTTTTGTGCAAGCGTTTCAATAACAATCGTTCAAATATACAAACGTACATTCTCGATGCTGTTACAATATACGTCGCATCATGTTTTTATAAGTCATCTATATTTGAATTTTGAATCATTCAGAATCCTAATCCTAACTAATATTATAAATGCGAAAGTGAGTTTGTTTGTTTATTTGTTTGTTACCCTTTCACGCTAAAATGGCTGAACGGATTTGGATGAAATTTGGCACAGGGGTAGACCATGACCTGGAATAGGACATAGGATACTTTTTATCCCGATATTCCCACGGGATCGAGACTTACGCGGGTGAAACCGCGGGGCGCAGCTAGTCTCTAATAATTTTCAAGTTATGGGAACACAAACTCAATGTCACAATGCAAAGTTCAAATTCCGTTGCAGCCGAAATGTATTTAGGACCTTTTTATTACAATTGGTATATCAAATAAGACTTCATAACGCTAAATAAAAAATTGTTTGTTCAAGTTTAGTATACCTGCAGCAAACAAGCTCTGGGCCTGCGCGTAGCTGGGCGGCTTCGGTATGTTCAGTATGCTGCCGTACTGTGAAGATGGCGCCACTGCTTGCGGTTGCGGCTGTGGCGTCGGAGCTAATTGTACTGGCTGCATCGTTTGAGGCTGAAGGAAAGGCAACACACACACATTAAAGATAAGGTTTAGTTCACCAAAGCAGCATGCAAATAAAAAATAAGCCTAGTATTGTACCACTGTATGACCAACGACTTTTCTCATACAAAAAATTAACAAGCATTAAATTAGTCTCGATGTATTCTCATGTTGATAACCGTAAATAGTACTACTTACTGAGTTTATTCTAAACCGTAATTTTTAAATTTTACACGACGAAATTGTGTTATTTATGTTACGAAACGCTATATTAAGTAGGTACATCCTTAATTTAATAAATAATGATTACCTTTGGTTGGACAACGGGTGTCGGGGCGGGTGCCGGCGTCGGGACAGGCGCGGGCGCCGCTTGGGGAGGTGCCTCTCCCGGGATCGCACTAAAAAGTTAGATGTTTTAAAATAATGTGATATTTAACTATGAGTAAAATGTGATGAAAAAGTCAAGTTTCATGAGGTGAAGATTGAAGAAAATAAGCAGTTAATTCGTGTTTTTTATCTGCTTTATACTGGAGATTATTGATCCAAGCACTTTGTATGGCACTTATATATCTATCAAATAACAGATGTAAAAATACACTTATCGAAGACGAAAGTCACTAGTTGTTCTCGTCATTGTGATCATTGTATAGTTCTTACCTGGTCATCGCCGCGGCCGGTAGGGGTAGTTGTTGAGGAGGAGTGCACACTTGCGGAGCTTGCTTGTTCAAGTTGATGATGTTGAATATAGTGAGCAGGCCACTTTGTGACACCACGTGTAGTAACGGCATGTGAGGCAGTGTTGTGTTCTCATCTGTAATAACATGCTTAAAATTGTTATTTTCATCTTAATTTTTTATTTGTTATATTGCCAGGAGAAAATGCATGATAATAATAATTTACAAAAAATAAATGGATTGGTTTAGTGTGACACGTATGTATAATTGTATATAATAAAATAATAAATCAATTTTAGAATCTTAGCAGCATAATGTTTATAATATATTCTACTAACTGTAACCTTAAACAATACCTACCCCACTGTATTTGATGTGCAGCGCAAGTATCGATACAAACACCCACAGGATAGTTCTCCTGTTTTTTATCTGTTAGAGGCAGCTCTGGTCTTGCTTCATCAGTCTACAAACCAATTAAAATTATGTAATCATCATGTAGTCAAAAGTCTGGGCCACTAGAACGGTTTTTTTCAATTACATAATTGTGTCACAATGAGTCATTTTCATTACCTGACACCATTGAACCCAGTTGGCCCCATCAGCGGATCCAAGAGTTGCTATCTCCATACCGTTTGCTGACGCCGACATTATGATATTCCTGATTTAAAAAAACAAATTAATAAATGGGTTTTTTGGCTATTAGCTGGATGGAGAACTGTCAAAGTGAATTTTCCTAACGCATATTTTGCCCTCTACACCTAACTGATATTCTAGAACGTTTCACACACGAAAAATACGCTATGGATACTACATGGTTAAACGTTGTTCAAACAAAGGTTTTAATTTGCATAATATTGTTTATAGTTAAGTTTTGGTACCAAGTTGTTATCAAAATAATTATATTCTCACCATTGCGCTAACCCCTGCAAGTAGTAGTACCAGGGTCTGTTAGATCCCATACTGTAACAAATGTCTTCATAGTTCTGACAGCTGGGCTGCCCAGCTTTCGGAGTATTTATGATGGTTACAGCTGCAAGCAAGACATGGTTAATTTATTTTCTTTGCAAGATTTTAAAGGATCATGAGGAAATAAGGTGTTCTGGAGAAGTGATGTCTGTTATGCAGTCTTTAGTGTAAGCTAAACCAGAAACAAAATAAATTACAGAAAAACTGGATGAATGTCCCTAAAAAAACAAAAGCGTACAATACAACGATTTTCATAATGTCTCTCGGGAATCATCGCATTTCCGAATACAAACGAATGCTAATTTCCATGTCTATCAATTATTAGATTTATCGTGTACAATGAATTCAGAACTTAGTACAATACTTTATTGTTGTTTTGTTTTGATTTCCGTGTGAACTTTATAGACTTTTAAAACTATTTTCCTTATACTATTTTAAGTAAAGTTACCTGGGCGACTATTATTCGTAGCATTTTTATACACAGCAGCAAACTGAAAAGTTGATATCCAGTACACAGCCAAAGCTTCCACAGGAGCACTCTCAAACAAGTTTGGCGCAGGAATGGTCTTAGCTGGCGTCAGATCCGGTTTGAATTGACTAAGGGTACCGTCGCTGTTGCCCGTGACCAGTTGTTTTCCCTTAGGACTCCAGCAGAGGCATCTGATAAAAGAAATATTAATAAATTAGAGCGAACATCGTTTGTGGTGTGGGAAATCATGATTATAGTCAATCACTTTTGCGTGGCTCTCTATACGTCGTCGCAAAAATATAACATAACATCACGCCTGTATTTCCCGAAGGGTTAGGCAGAGGCGTACCTATAGTACACCCAGGGCCGTAGCCAGGAATTAATTTCGGGTTGGGGTTATTGCAAACTTTTTTTAAAGAAATTAAGTACCTATTTCTGATTTCAGAGAGGGTAGAAAAATAGTAAATACAGATTTAAAAAAAAAAGAGTATGTTCCTCTTTTTCGGAAATCTAAAAAAAAATATTGCGAGCGAAGCGTGCTCGAAATTTTTAGCATCCACCTTCGAATAAGTTAGGTTTTCTTTGTCCAAAGACAAAACTTTACTTAGAACAAAACAAAACTTTAGAACAAAACTTTCTGTATGATCGGTCAAAACCGATCATACAGAAATAGAAGTAACTTTATCGACTTAATATGCAGAAAAGTTTGAGAAGGATGTTGCAGAAAAGGATGCAAGAACGAGCGAAGCGAACTCGAAATTTTCGCACCCCGCCTGGGAGAGGTTGGGGGAGGTTAGAATATCTCAGAGAATGCTGAAGTTGCAGGAATTTATTCAATACAAAGAGTCGATAAAAATACAGTATTTCAGCATACTTTTACTAGTATTGTAGATTATAAAGTACGCCTATGCGAAATAGACTACAATTATCTGTATAAGGAGGGTACCCTAGGGAGTTAATCTCAGGATTGAGAATCTGGTTTATCGCATTTCCCCCCCCCCCCCCCCCCCCTGCCTACGGCCCTGAGTACACCCACATTTCACCAGTTATGTTATTAAGTCCCAAGTAATAGGAGGCGAGCCTATTGTCATCAACCGGGCACAAATCCAGACTACGGGCTGCTAAGCTGCTACTGAGCAATTTCAGATGTAAAAAGCAATAACACTTTGCCAGACCCGAGAATCTAACCCAGGACATCATGCTCAGCAGTAGCTCTGGTGACCGCAAGACCAACGAGACATTCGAAACATTTCAATATTAAATAAACAATTTGTATTATGTCTCCCCTACATCATTCTTCATAGCCCTTTATCCTGACATGAGTGTATTTCTATTCTATAAATATTTAACAAGTGCTAAGCAAAAAAAAACCGTGTACACGGGACATCACTGTCATTGGTGAAGGAAAACATCGAGAGGAAACCTGGACTTGTTATCAATATAAGTCTGAAATCGCCAATCTGCCTTGAGCAAGCGTCGTGGTCAATGGACATGCCTTATCTGTATGAGAAGAGGCATTGCTCTGCAGTGGATACAATAATAGAATGCGAAAGTGAGTTTGTGTTTTTTTCAGATTCAGATTCAGAATTATTTATGTCACGGACGGGTCAGTCACGGACTTTAATTGATGAGCCACCTGGCACTGTTCGTATTTTAGCTGTCTAATGCAAATCGGGTTTATTCGGTTCCCGACACGGAAAGTCATAATGTCTTCGTATTAGTAGAAGAAAATTATATTTAATAACTTTACCGGTTGGCTAACCTGAGAGCCAGAACTACAAACTTGACAGCAGAGTGACTACCCAAAGCCAACCAATTGTAGGTCTAGCAACAGTAACCTAGCAAAGATTGTTTAAGCGTAGCGATAGGAACGTTAGCGTTCGGAGAAATATTAATAGTCATTTCGACAACTTCGAAATTAACGTTTCTGACATCGACATTTCAACTGTCACTGTCTTCAGATAAGTTTTCAGAATAATCGAGTTATTGAGCTCTGATTCAAAGGAGGTCAGTATCAAATAGATTGGATGAACTTAATGCAACATTTTATTAATTTTTATCATTGAGAACTTATTAGTCAACCTCTATGGATGAGACTATTTCAGATTATAAGTAATTTATTTGTCATCTTGTTTGTTTGAGTTCGTGTTTAATCGTGTAATCTCGTAAATGTATGAAACTGTAAAATTTAAAAGTTTGAAGGTGGCTCATCAATTAAAGTCCGTGACCGTACCTACATTGTTTGCAAATAAATCAATCTGGATCTGAAAAAAAAACAAACAAACTCGCTTTCGCATTTATAATATTAGTTAGGATTAAGCCAAAACAAAAGTTAGGCAAATATTCTTACCTTGCTTTAGAAGGCACTTTCTTAATTTGAGAAGTGCTAACTTGCGATACCAGGAGTGTGCCATCATAGAAGGCTATTGCAATGGTATCAGGGATGCAGGGGTTCCATTGTAGAGCAGACACAAAGGTGGATGGGTTCACATCGCATCTGATGGCTAGAGAGGGAGATGCATTCTGCAAAAGAATTGTAATATTATGATTAACATTGTATATTAGTCATGTGATATCAAATTAGTAACATCACATTAGATTTTGCTAAATTGTTATAATTTTACTCTAAAGCACAACTAGATTTATTGTCCTCTCATACGTGTTCTAGGCTAGTACAGATCCAGGTCACATACACATTTGTCATGCCTCACTTACATCATACACTAACTTAATCCAAACATAAAAATAAAACATTTTTAACATCAATTTACTAAAAAAAATATTTAGTCATTAAAACAACCTAATTAAAGAGAAAAGATAACTTTTGCAACAAAAAAAAAATAGTCTGAAGTTCGACTCTCACATTAAATTTATTTGTTGAAATGTCAAGTTTCATTAATAATATTGTTGTATAGTCTGTTCCAAATGTATCTGATGAAAATGTAAACAAAACCCTGTTCAGGTTAACGTCTTATGCAAACACTCACTAAAGGGAATTAGAAACATATTCATCTTTAAATAGGAGGTATTAACTTTATATCTCTCCACTTTTTCCAACAACTATTGTTTGAAAATTCATCAAAAACAATTGAGGCTATATAAAATAAACCTTAATATTGTCACATGAAAAACATCTTTAGGGTGTCAAATAATCAAATCAGAGTACACAAAATGTAAGTGGCACTATAAATTGGCATCAACATGTACGTTTTGGATTGACTTCAATTGGGTTGGACTAGCTGTCCTTATTATAATGTCATCTTCACTTGTGCTCAATAAAACAATATTGTAGCCTTTAAATTAAGTGTGACTGTACTAAGGTAATGTACCTGATTTTGGAAGTCAGTAATCTTATAGATTGTCAGTAGTTGACCACCCGTAACGGCCAACAATTCGTGGTCACAACTAGCAGCAATGTGGGTTGGTTTCTCCTGGAGTTTTACAGTTGTGTGCTGTGGTTCACACTCCTTATCAATCAGCTGTTGTAAGTAGTAAACTGAAAGATATAGTAGTAAGAACTTAGCTGTATAATAATACACCTACAGATAGGTATATTGAAAGTGGGTCGGGGGCAGTTACACATTTTTTAAAGAGTGTTTCTACCTGCCTCTTTACTAACAAGGCTAACAAAGAATAGAAAATGCTTAAAGATTAGCTTAGCTTGAAGCTTTATGGTGTGTTGTCATAACAACAATGTTTACAGCATTGTTGTTTTGGCAGTTAGATGTATAGCCACTTTATCTATGGTTGAGGATTCCAGGTGAAGCTCAATTCCACCTTTGGCCTGATTGTCTCTTACCATCAGGTGAACTGACGGTCAAGAGCTTTCCTGTTTCTTAATTTTGCTCACATATAATTAAAAATACATGTTTACCTGTTAAATGCCCGTCTGGCGAAGCAACAAAAACTATCCCATACTTGCTGGCGCAGGCAACCAAGTTATATCCTCGATTCGGCAGTGGATCAGTAGTATTGAACACTTTTAGTTTACGTTGCAATTTATATAGAAGATTCTGTAAACACATAAATAGTTAAATAGGTTTTGAAAAGAAATTTTATTTTTATTTTTCTAACATAAACATAATTCTAGCAGTGCTAGTCTGAATAGGGTTAGCCATTTTAAGTACCTGGGCCACTGGGTCACAGATAACTTGTCTGACAATGAGGACATCGAGCGGGAACATAGGGCGCTGTCAGTTCGCTGTAACATGTTGGCACATAGGTTTGCACGCTGTACTGAACAGGTAAAGTTGACCTTATTTAAAGCCTATTGTCAGTCTTTTTATACGTGCAGCCTATGGGCCAACTATGTGCAGCGGGCATACAGTGCCCTGCGCTTTACTATTTTCTTTTGTGATTTATTCTGTATATTTTGTTGGAGTATTGTGAAATTTTATTTTTATGTAATATGGGTTTTGCCTGAATTAAATGAATTTTATTTATTTATTTATAATAATACAGGGATCCAAAATAGATTTGCAAGACATCTTGCAATGCAGTCATTGTGCAGCAGACATTGATAACTAATAATTAATAGGTATGTACAGTTGCTACAGTTTCAGTAGAGCTAAATTTTCTTACTACAGTTTTTGAATAATAAGTGAAAGTGAATGTTTTGATAATTAATAGTTCCAGACAGTCCAGTATTTTTCTTTGACCACCACAATAATAACCTATAACCTGTATGAAAAATCAATAGTAAACGATGACTTATCAAACTTATATCCAGCTTTGTTCTTTTGAATCTTGATAATAATCAAAATAATGTAATAAAATAGACTAAAATTCAAATTCAAAATTACAGTTGTAACAAAATATTTTACGTACCGGTTCGTCGACCGAATTCGGCCCAAAAACCACCTCCATTTCTTCGGAATGAGACTGCTTTGCACGGAAATGTATACAAAATTAATTAATCCTTCTGTTCTCACACTGTATTTTATATTTTTGCACTGTATTTGTTGGTACCTATTTAACAGAAAAATTGATTTTTCTTCAATACTATTAGCAAAATCTGTCAAAACTGAAAATCTCAACTGTCAATCGTCTGCTGAGACGTGAGACGTCACGTTTGTCACTTTTAATGTTTTCAAGATTGTAACTTGGATACTTGAGTTTTAGTCACAGGTTCTCGGTATTTGGAAATCCGAACAAAACTTTAATTATATCTTCATTAAGTATCTAGGTGCCGAGAGGGAAAACATACAGCATTGTGCGGTCAATAGTACGGATACTTTAGTTTACACAGAGTAAATATAACGTCGGCGATAGTTACGCCATCTAGTATTCTTAATTTAAGGTGGATGCGCTAAGGTAGCCCGCGAAATTCAAATTTTCTCACGTTTTTTGCAATTTGCAGGTCAGTATCGGGTTGTATGTTGATCTAAATATGATTTGCGGCCGTAAAAAATATGGATTTACAGAATTATAAACATTAGAATCAGCAATACAGTGCAAAATGCACTTACATGAACTTAGAGAGTTGTTGTATTGATTCTAATGATACAACTCTCTAAGTTCATGTAAGTGCATTTTGCACTGTATTGCTGATTCTAATGTTTATAATTCTGTAAATCCATATTTTTTACGGCCGCAAATCATATTTAGATCAACGAAATGTAAGAAAATTTGAATTTCGCGGGCTACCTTAGCGCATCCCCCTGAAAATAAAGTATCTAACTATTGACCGCGCAAATAAGGCAAAGTACCTATATAGGTACTGCTCCTTCTTCTTAAAAACAATGCGGATGTTTTCTGAACTTGAAGGCACATCAATGTTTTTTGTTATGGGAGTCGGGGAGTAGTGAGACAAAATAATGATTTTGGAGGTAAGTACTATTTATTAAGTTGAAATGTGACAAAACGTTGAGTAGACCCAAATGAAAAAGCGCTTCTCCGTGTAGAAAAAAAAAGCGCTTCTTCTATGTACTCAGACAAACAATTTGTTGGTCTGAGTGTAGGTATGTATTACCTAGATAATTATGTACCTACTAGGAATATATAAAAATATAAAATAGGTACCTACATATAAGTACTTAAATTCTACGCATGTACAAAACTATGATATAAAGTAACCTGTAGTTTCCTTATCTTAGAATTGCCACAAAATAATTTATTCACTCGGGAAAATTAAGGAACTTTTTTACAAGCCAACCGAGAGTGGCTTCTGGGAGAGGCAACTTAAACAGATTATAGTAAAACATGTATCTCCACGACTCCACTTTATACAGATCCTTGGGATTATCATTCGTCAAAGCTTTGACGAATGTCTCTATGATGTTCTCGTCCTTCAAAGAGTCGTATCCTGTGTTGTGAGTTGTTACTGACTGGAGATAATTAGAGAGTGTTGTGATCCTTTTGCCGTAAAAAGATTTCTGTTCGTCATTCAAATGTTCGAGCATGGTGTTTTCATAAGCTCCTTGACTTGCAATTATGTTGCTGGAGGTAACGAAGCCACCTGGAATAGAAATATGTAATAGATATCCAGGTTAATCAATAAACTATAAGGGTGGTGAAAAGAACTCCAGGAGAAAAATAACTTGGTATCATTACAAACGTTTTTTGTCATCTGTGGCAAACTCTGTGATCCCTGCAAAAATCTAGCAATTTATTTGTGGCAACATTCCTAAAAAACGTTAAAATTGAACGCCAAAATTGACGACATTTTTTGGTGTTGAAAAGTGTGAGTATTGATATCCTGTAAATAATTGCATTTTGGTGATATTATGTTTATGTGTGTGTGGTGTGTTTTCGAATTTTATAGATTTTTTTGTTTGTAAACTCAAACACTATTGGACCGATTTTGAAAATTCTTTCACAAGTATAATGATAACACTGACTGACTATATACTGAGTATCATCATAACATAAGCTATTTATTTAAAAAGATATCACGCGAGCGAAGCTGCTGGCGGAAGCTAGTGAGTACCTATAAAAATATTTTGCTGCCTTCATTATGGTAAGAACATCAATTAAATTGTTAATTGTTATTATTTCGTCACTGTTCGAGGTGACAAGACGCGCAAAATGGGTGAATGACACACGTACGGCTATTTTCCAATCAACCTTCTGATGGGAGGTAGGTAGTTATGGAAATAGAAATCATGTTTATGTAGGTACATATAGGTAGGACAAACAAATGAATGGCGCGTGAAAAATTCACGTTGTTCGTCATTGATTTTGGAATTTATAATTATTTTACTTAGTTTGAATTTCCGTGCATTATTTGAGAAAAGTACAAGACAAGCGTTGTCCGCAAGCAGGCATTGATTGACTCACGTATGTGTGCCTTGGCTTCAGCTCGGCCCACATTCACGATTGTCCATGTTGCAGGCCGCGACAGTACTTAATGTATATATCCATTTCGTTTTTCAATCGGTGTAATGTTTAATTGACTTCAAGGATGAAGTTTCTCAATCACACACAACTTAAGTTGTTCAATCTCCTGATATACCACACTGGGACTTACGTTCTTCGGTTCACGGCTTCGAGAAGCGTCTTTTTAGCCCCGTTGTATTTTAATGGGTCAAGAAATTACCTGGCACAAAAGCCACGGCACTCAACCCGTGTCTTCGATGCTCCATCCGCAAAGCTTTCGTTAAAGCCAGCACGCCCGCCTTGCTGGCACTGTAGGCCCCGAAGCCAGGCAGCGGGTGTAAGCCACAGTGGCTTGCCACGTTAATTATACGGGGTTTTGAGGGCCCCGTGCTCTGAAATACAGAATGAGTAAGGCAATCATCTAAAAAACATGACCTGTGTTTGCTGGTAAAAAAAACAGTTATGTAAAACAAAGTTGAAAAGGTCTTGTACCTACTTATACAACATTACATGGATTTTTCTTTAAACAGGCTGTTAGGGTAGGCAACGTTATCCTTGAAACTAGTGGTTTGGTGTATCTATTATATACTTTTTCTGTGGGACCATTCTTGAAATTGCGAAATAAAATCAGCTGTTCCATACATTTTTGTTCACTTAAATCGACAAAATGTATGGAACAGCTGTTTTTTTTTTTGCGATTTCAACGTTCGTCCCATAGAAAAAGTATATTATAGATGACACCAAACTACTAGTTTCAAGGATAACGGTGTCTACCCTAACACCCAGTATACTTGAGTTTATATACTTTGATTGAAACTGATACGGTTCATAAGAAAGCCAATAATAATTGAAAGTAAGTACCAATCAGTTCGCTCAGCGTCTCATAGGAAATACTAGGTGCCTTTTGCTGTTTGCGTAGGAACTGAGGATAACCCCAGTTCATAGTGAAGTTCTAGAATGCTTGCAAGATAAGGCTGCGCGCGGCTGAAATTGGAACTAATCGTATGCCGCCGTCTTGTCGTTTATGTAAGGTCAAATTAATGATAGAATTATAATAATTCATATTAAGTAAAAGTTTAAATTATAGATTATTATATTAGATTTTATATTATATTTTAAATATTACATTACAGTATAGAATTAAATAGCAACAGATTGTATTGTGACATAATGTAACTAACAAGATAACAACCTCTTGCTAAATGTGTCACAAACCGTGCAAAAAATAAATAAAAAAAACAACCTCTTTCAAGTAAAGAAGAAGTAAAACCATTATTTTTTTGTTTTTTTAACGTGGAACGTCATAAATAAACAAATCCAGGCTTACGTTTTCAATTATACATTTTAAACAAAAAAAGATTGTCATTTCCCTGATATTATTTTGTCGGCTTACAATGCTCAGCATTCCGGTTGCCCAGAAAATAATACCTACGTGTTTCCAGAAAATAATGTTTACGAAGTCAATTTCATTTTGAGGAAGAATCCTATTTCATTTGTTTGCGTAGAAATCACACGATTATTTGGGGTGGTATCAAATTTTCTATCGTTGTTATTACAATACCTGTTTCCGGGAAGCCGTAATAATATGAATTTTAACTTGTTGCCACGGACACCGTTATTTGGGAATTTGGGATACGGTAGGACAACGACTTTGGAAGTAATATTGCCTACACCCGAACTCCCGAAACATACTTAAGATACTTCGGTACGTAGGTACATAATATTATGTTTGTGTTGCTCTCTATGTTCTCGTATATTTTGTTTACGTATCTGTTTCATATTGATGGTACAAAAATGTACTCAATTTGTTATTTTTATTAAATGAGAAGCTCTATAAAAAAATACTCGCTTTGTGTCGTATATAACAGATATGTTTTGTCATCAACAAATCAATTGCTCAAGCCCTACAAAAAGCACAATGCTACTTTATACATATATTTTTCCTGAAATTGTATTAAGGGTAACATAGACCAAAGCTAGATGTTATTTCGTATTACTTTCCGGTTTCTGTATTAAAATATCCTGCACGTATGGTTCGATACTCCGATCGTGTCGGATTGCCGTCCCATCGGACTATGAGTGCAGCTGTCTGCGCATAAACTTGTGTACTATAATATCTCCAGCTTAGATGGCTAGTCTACGCTGAGAATAGCCAGTCTACGCAAAAAAATAGCTCTCCAGACCGAATTACGGCCATCTGCAGTGGCCATGGCCGAAATTCGGTCGGGTCTTATTTTTTTTTTTGTCAACTTCTGGCCATGCAGTAATTACCAAGTGGTAAACCTTGGTAATTACTGCATGGCCAGTACTTTTACATAATTACCTGATCTTCTTTTCTCTTGGTGCTGATACAGGTAGGGAAAGTCTAATCTTTTTGTTAAGACGACGGTTTACTTACCTCTAAAGCGCTCATCCGAAGGTCGGGCAGGAACGCAGTGGTAACTCTCATGGTGCCAAGTAGGTTGACGTTTATAGAGTTTTCAATCATAGCTGGTGTTTGCCACTCATAGTCACCGATTGTCATCACTCCAGCATTATTTACGATCGCGTGAAGCTCTGAAATGATGATATTTTAACTCTGTAGTCACATAGTAGCAAATTAGTTTAGAACTTTTAGGTACTTTATTAAATCGGTTCTCCAATTTCGAAATAATAACTAAACTTTAAATACGTTTTAATTAAAGTAATGGCACACGCAACAAAATAGTTTTGGGTAGACTATATTTTAATTTTATTCTAGACCCACTACGGTGGACTCTTGCTACGCGCACAGAATATTAATTTCAGCAAAGCATCTCTCTGAAGAGGTGGTTTTAATTGACCCTTTTTATCTCCCTAAATCCCCATAGGAACCTGTAATTAAATAATTTTAAAGCATAAATAATCACTTACTGTAGTGAGGGTTGTCATTCAACAAGCATTTGACGTAATCTCGGAATCCGGCGATACTCTCCGAATTCGTGACGTCTAGCGAATAGGGGTGTGCACACAACTTTCTTAGTCCTTCTGCAGCCTTAGTATCAACTCCATTGTACATGCCAGCCACTGTGACAAGGCCTTCACGAGCTGTCCTGGCTGCTATGGCCCATCCGAGACCACTGTCACATCCTGTTATTGCTACCACACGCATTATCGACATCGTTTTTGGTCGGCGAACTCAGTAGAAAAATTAAAGGTGTTTTTTCGTTTTCACTTCAGTTAAAGTGTTCGGTGTAAACAATAGTAGTCCAGATAAGACCAAAGCTTGGAAGGAACTGACGTCCATGAACGCGATCCTCGACCGACTCGTTGCATATGGAACGAGTTTCGGCTTTCGTTGCATATTTACAATGAATATCATGTTTTTTCCTCCTGTTACGGTCCGATATTGTAAACAGAGTTGATAATGTGTTTATTTTATTAACACGGATGCCTCCACCATTTCTATAATTCATAATCTGTCTCCATGCATCCAATAGTTTAATAAATAAATCATATTAATATAATAATAATAATAAGTAAGGAAAGGGTACTGCTGAAAGTACGTAGATAATTCTTTAGGTAATTTTCTAAAAGTTTATGCGGTCTACATACATATTTTTAATACTACAGGTAAGTCTTCTAGTTCCCTGGGGTCCCCAAAACGATAATTTTCTGTTTGTATTCAGTTTCTAGTCCAAGTAGTATCAATATAGATTGAATCGGTATCAGTTGAAAACTTGTACACCAAGAAAATGTATCGGGTTTGTAGGGCGCGATAGTGCAGTAGCGGTTAGCTACCGCTCCTGCACTCTCATGTCTCAAAGTATTAAGTGCAATTTCTGCCAGTTGATCTTTAGGAGAACGCTGCAACTTTCTTAGCTCTTAATCCTCTGATTGAAAAGCAATCGCAAGTAGTTAGTATTTAGAAGAATATTTTGTGTGTCTTGTTCAGTAACTAATACTAGCAATACGTCTTCGTTAATTAAGTTAAGTGAAACTATTATATCAATGAGGCTTTATAGCTCTTATGTACACTAAAATACAGTCTCGAAATTCGAAACCTTTAGTTCAAAATCAGATTTAGGAGGCCCCGAGATGTTTCGCCCTAAACTAAAATTCGTATACGTAAGTACCAACCTAACGATGAAAATGTCGAATACTTCGACAAAGAGACGCCAATAAAAGGGGATCGTTTCAGCACGAATACCCATCTGAGAGATTAGACCTATTGAACGGAAACAATCTTGTATTTCTGCTTGACTTAATTCAGGATCGGATCTGTCAGCCTAAAAGTGTTTCACCAAATACACCACAAATAATATCAAATCTTTTCAGAAGCATGTTTAAGTCTTAATCCTAACTTAAAATTTTATGCTACGTTGTTTTTTCTCATTTAATCGCACTACACAATGCAACTCTTTGTTAATTAAATCTCGAAAACTGTTCCAATTAAGAATAACCGCCCACTGAATGTTTTTGTTAAAAACCTTTTATGTATAGTTTGCAGCACGGAATTATAGAGGATATAAAAAAATAGGGGTATAAAATTCTATGAATCGTTTTTGGTCGGCGTATCGAGGCCGTGAATAGATTGGCAAATAATAAAATGTGTCCGGCCCAGCGGGACACGCACTAATTGTGACGTGGCGCGGATATTTACCGTCACACCGTTCTTTATTTGTTGCATTGATTTTACATAAATTTGCCACCCGACGGGAGGACCGACATAGATTGTGGATGTACCACGATATTGGGATTCAGGGATCAGAGACGAATCGCTGATAAATCGTGTGTTTCCTTTTTTTTGCGAGACAGTTTTAGGGTGTCAAAAGTCATTCGATTTGGTTACATTTTTTGGCCTACAAAACTTGTCACTGGAATTCGACATCGGCATTGTGTTTTTGGGCCACAAAAATGCTTCAGGACTTCTTTAGCCCAAAGTAGTTCAATAGTTACTCCCCCCAGTTCTCAAACTACAACTGGTCTTTGTGCAAAGTTTTCTCGTTAGCCAAAATCTCTTTCAACGTCGAGGATCTGGCAAAAATCGAACGCGCTCACTTTTAAAATTTCATTCATCACACTTTTAAAGTAAAAAGAAGTCGGTCCGAGGCTGTGCGGTGAAAAGCGGTCATCCGACCGGCACTTTTAAGGAGAAGGGCACTCCGGGGAAATCTGTACGCCCTCGGCACAGTCCTGATAATAGTGTTTGCTCATTTGAGTGTTCTTCTCCCGGATTGTGTTCCACAACGTTTAATAGCATAGGGAACGTGGAGCATGGCTTTAAGAGTCTCAAAGACGAGCCAGAAGCGGTGTGTGAGTGCTATGTCAATACGCCGGCGGAAAAGTATCAATTAAGCGTGTTATTAATTCAGGAATGATGTTAATTAGAGAGCCAAAAGCGTTCAAATGTTGATACTGATGTGGTTTGGCAATTAGAATAAGAATGACCTCATTTTGTGACCTCATTTGTAATATATCACGAATAGTGTAACGATTAGATGAAGCTTAGCAACAAAATTGTGAGCGTATATTGCTTTTTGTCGCTACCACGCCTCGAGAAGTTCCCACAATCCGTCATCATTCGTCAAAGGCACGGCTTGCCGCCACTCCGCCTAAACACACACTTGGATAATAATTAAGCTGTAAGTATTTTCATGTTATACTCCAGAAACATTAAGGAGCATTTTACTCTACATTCACTTTTAATGGAATTAGGTAATTTTGGAAAGATGGTGATAAAAACACGCATTTGGCAGCAAGCTAGAAACACTAAGTGCTTTTCACGTGAGCAGGAATGCGCCCAAGTGTCTATTGTTGCCATACTTCTCGGCCTCTAATGAATTTAATAAAACAGCAGCCATGCTATCAGACTATTTGTTTAAACCAATAACAAAAAAACAGATTAGAATATCTACCTCTAAACCATCGTTCGTTCGTTATGGGGTTTGGTTTCCGCACTTAGTCCTTAGTCCTCTAAACCATCTTTCAAAGCTCGTTTCACCCAATCACTGCATTTTTTCGAACCCTTTCAGTGTTGTATGCCGTATTGCCATAAGTACCAATCACCTTTCCTAGTTCAGTTGTGTGTCGGCAAATTTCATAATTCATTATTATTTCTTATGCAACTCCCCTACTCATTAACGGGGAACATGTGACGGAACCTGTAATAGTGCTGCTCTACTAAAGCGAAGTCTGTGTACCTACAAGTATTTATGTTAGAAAGCGGAAAGGTATACCGCAATCAGGTTATTCACAATATAGCTCACGTGTTTTCCTTTAGGTAAGGGGAACTATAAACTGAACAAGACTATCAGGTTCTTTCATGTTTTAAATTAAAGCATTGTAGAAGGATTCAAACGCAACGGATTCAAATTCAACGCAAACGGTACATGAATCATTTACCATGAACATGAAACGGATTCTTTTTAATCTCTTATTGTTTTTTTTTGCCAAAAATGTAATAACTGAACAATCATTCCTATCCATCATATCTGTCCGCCAAATTTTATTAATATCCCTATTAGGTTTTCAATAAAATTAATCTTTTAGTTCAATGCACAATTTTGCAATCGCTGAATACGCTGGCAATTTACGCGCCACAAAGCGAGCCTGCCAGCGCCACTGCAAAATAGCTACAAAATATTGCCACCTCGAATTTTACCGCTATATTTTTCAGTTCATAAAAGTTTATTTGTGCTCGATAGCATGCAAAACCTAGCTCTTGGGAAACTGAGACCTTCCGTAGCCGGCAATCATTCCGCAATATTATGCTACATTTAACACACCGACGCGACGGTTCTGGCAAGAGGGATTCATGGAACCTTTTTGCTAAATCTATTGTATGGAAATGAATTGAATCGTTTTTTCTTTTGATTTCATTTATTTTGATAGCACTTGATAATTGAACTAGTGTTTCTTTATTTTAGTTGTACAGAAAAAACTTTAACACAATCTCAATAAGACTACATTAAAAACTCAAACAGCGAGACGAATATAATTAATTCTTCATGTTGCTCCGTATCCAGTCGATGTAGTTGTACACGCTAGTGTAGAGCGATGGCACGGAGGTCCCACAAGGCGCGTCAGCCCTCTTCCCACTTACGACACCCACTACTTCATACTTCCCGCCGTACACCGTCATAAGTGGACCGCCGGAGTCTCCTTTGCATGTGTCCTCGCCGGTGTAGCCCGCCGCACACATTTGTCGACGTGACAGGTTCGGGTAGAATTTTTTGCATTTTGCTTGGGGTACTAGGTTGACGATTGTCGATTGTTTGATGTCAGACCGGTAGCGACCGTTTCGACCCCAACCGGCGACGGCGAGACGAAGGTTGGAGAAGTCAGGGTTGTCGATGTCAATGGTTGGCAGGCAGATGGGGCGTATGTAGTCTGGAAACGCAAACCAATGAAAGATTAAAAGAGGGAAGAAGTAGGTCGAGTTTATACTGGTTACTGAGTTTCTATAATAGCATATTTACGGCGTCAGTCTCTGTATGTATATTTACTCCAGGTTCATGCGCTTTTCTTTATTATCAAGAAATAATTATTGTTGTCTTTACATTGATATCATAAAGTGCCTATTGATCATTTGGAGAAGTTTTCCGTAAACCAACACTTTCAGAAACTTCCCTTTGCTTGTTTACAAAACAAGTCTAGAATCTGTTTTGAACCCAACAATAACAAAGTTTGTTATTCAATTGGTTTATATTCCAAATTGCTGTAATAAGTTATTTCAATTATTGACAATTGTTCAAGTCGACCTGGATTAGAATAGTTAATGAAGACTTTGAGTAGGATGAAAATAAGGAATAGTAAAATGTGTGCTCTACAACATTTTCTCATAAACATAACTTAACTTTTATTAATTAGACTTTGGAAGCCATATTCTCATATTATGTTCTTATCAAACTTTAGCAGACAGTTTTTGATTACTCTCTATTAATATAAACTATCGAGACTTGTTCGGTTTTTTCTATTGAGGTACCTGCTTCGTAAAGCCTTTAGCGTACCTAGTTGGGTCACTACTTTTACTTAGTTGGTAAATTCTATAACGACGTCTATTCGATCCACGACCGTTCAATACGTGTACCTACAACTTAGTACAATTGTACAAAGTTGTAGGGACACGGATTGAAAAAAGAAACTAATCGTTCTACTACTAACTACAATTCTAAACGTTCCAAACTCTCTGGCGATTGTTTGTGTTTGGTGTTCGTTATTTCGTATTCGCTAGTGTAGATTAGCTTAAGCATCGAAGGTGGCTTACCCGTGTAAGGCGCATGGCCTTGTATTCTTATCAGGGCGATGTCATTGTTGAGCTGCGTGTCGTCGTACTGCGGATGCAGCACCACATCCTCGGCTTTCATCACGATGTTTTCTATACACTTCTGTCCTTGGCCTAATACCATTTTGCAGTCTTTTGGGAAGGTACGCTTGTCGTATTCGGCTAGGTAGATGTCGATGCTTTGGAACAACGAATACAATTTTAATAGTGTTGTGTATGTAATTTTTGAGAAAATCATGTGATTGCATGTCCGTATTGACTTATAGTACCTAAGTTATTAAAGACGACGGTGACAATCAACGCAAATTTTATTAAGGCTCGTGCAAAGAGACGAGATATCGCAGGCGCGACAGGCAGCGGTACTTTTGTCGACAAAGGTACCGCCGCTGCTGCTTTATTATCATCGATTTTGGATTTCACATGTTCACTGTAACTTGGACTTTCTTTTCTTCCTGCTTTATTATACCTAGCCATAACCAGACTACGCGTGGCGAACTGACGTTTGACGAAAGAATTGGTTATGAAATTATCGTCCTTTATAGAGCTCGATCTTCAAGATGACAGGCTAACAAACACAGCTCCAAAAATACCTATCAAAAACCCCCAGCCAATCATGAATAGGTACTCACTCTATAATCTTGCCTCCTTTATCAAAGACACAGTGTCCGGCAGTCAGAACATATCGGGAGCTGAGGAGGGATCCTCCACAGTTGAAAGCTTGCCTCTTGTCTCCGTAGTCGAAGGTAATCTCCAGGAGTACCGTCCAGGGAAACTGCTGCAATTCTGTTTCTCGGCCACCTGAGATAATAGAAGATATACAGTATGTTAACTAACAAAGTACCCGCTAACCCGCAATAGCACGGTGTAAAAGAAACACTCTGTACACGCACTCCTGTTTTTCAATGTAGAAAGACAAGTGTGACTAGTGTGCGTGTACAGAGAGCTTTTTTTTGTAATGCTATTATGTTTTTAGCATGTATAGACGCTATACTGTATATTAAAAGGAGCCTTTTTAATGTTCCTCACTGGGTGATTGTAGTATTTACGAAGTTTCAAAAGAACATGTTTAGTTGAAAGCCCATCTGTTCATTTAAAGTCAGTCTGAACGATTTAACTGATGGCTTCCATTTTGACCATCAGATTCAACAAGATCTTGCATTCAGATTACCGCTAAACGGTTCGGAACCGGTAAATGGTCCTGAGGTAATTGGCAACTTTGAAAGCCTTTTTAAAAGGAGGCTTTCGGAAAGTAACAAATTATAAGGTTGATAGGTATTCGTAACTTTCTGTCATGTATGACTAATAAAATAACCCAAACTAATATATTTAATTGGATAATATTTTTTTAAACAGAAATTAATTGTCAAACACATCCATTAAAACTCGTCATTTCGAAATACTTCACTAATTAATAGTAACAGTAAGCGTACGTATATATTTAGTTAATGGCATTGGAAACTCCACACCACAATTTGCGAGAGTTCCAAATGTTACAGAAAATAATAGCTAGTTAATTAAAATGTCTATTACACGATATCGTTAATTACTGTGGTAACAGCCATGGAGAATATTATTTTACCTATCCAAGAAGTTATACCTTTAACCTTAGTACACTTTGGATGGATGATTGCAGAAAAATTATTGTAAAAAAACTTTATGACCCGAGATCAGATTACCATATAGGATTACTTTATCAGGGTCTATTGTAATTGCAGAAGCTTAGTCACAAGTCAGTTGGTATTATAAAATAAAAACGGTACCAAAAACCAAAGCAACAAATTTTTTTAAGTGTGTATATTTCGGCTCCTTTATAATATGTTGTTGGTGACGGATTTGGAATGGGATTAACACCAAAAATCGCTGCACATAGATTAAGAATTAAGCCAAAATTGCATTACGACATTAGTGACATAAAAAAAAGAAAAAAAAATTGGTAGCCTTTTTCATAAAAGAGTGCGGCCAGCGGAACCGCCTAGCGGGAGCGTCTGTCACCCGCCACCGGCGTGAACCATGGGACAGTCACCAACGAAAAGTCGCTCTATAATTTTATATCATTTCATGTCACTAATTTAGTACTTTAATTTTTTTGGCTTTAGATGCTTTATTCAGGCTATTTATTTTATACGGTACCTGCTATACGATCACCGATGGTCACTGCCACAGGCGGAGTTCCTTTCACAGAGCGCGTAAACCTTGAATGAGGGCTGTTATGAGGCCAAGCTGAATTGCCGAAAGAATTCCCTGGCCTAGTTCTAGGGCCATTGTCATAATATCCCGCTGGTTTAGGCTTATCTGTGCGAAATAAATATTTTTTTTGCTAAGAGGAACATAGAAAACAGAGTGGAAAGGAACATGTACTTTAGTATTTGAAGGCAAGGAAGTGGCAAGTACAGACAAAAAAGTGCAAACTAAATTCTTAAAAATATTTTGAATTTGTATCGTGCAATTTTTAATTAAAATTCCCAAGCATCCTGCACCTGATCAGTCTTACGTTTTACAAATAAAAGCTCGCTGCTTTGTTTCACCTTTCACGTTAAAAGCGTAGCTGTGAATAGTGTTCGGTAACTTACCGATAATCCTGTCGGTGTCAGACGCCTCGTGTCCGCAACATCCTGTTTCAGGCTTCGGCGGGAAGCTTGTTACGGGGCACTGCCCTTGGTTACCAATGTTACCAACACCGCGACTACCCTGCCCATGTGCGGGAAAAAACGGACTCGACGTAACATATGGATTATTATTCGCGTTGAAGTAGTTTTTAGGCGGTGCTGGAGTATTTTCCACTGGATTATACCCGTAATCACCCCCTTGATCAGGGTATCCGATATTATTTCCGTTATCAGGTCCCCAGCCATTATTGTTAGGCCTGTTATTTCCATAATCATTGCCGTTTGGATTTTGCGAATCTGGGTAATTATTGTAGCCAGTGCTCGGGTCATCAAAATTATTTTGATTATCGAAATTATTGTAATCTAAATGTCTGCTACCGACTGTAGGTGTTTGGATCTCGTTTGAACAACATATCTGAAAGATTAACGTTAATGAGCATATAATAATATTTATAAAAATTAAATTAATCTGTATTTCAAACACGGGTACGATTCGTCAATAGCAAACTGCAATTAATTTTTTTTTTTTTACTGGAAAGCTCTTAATTATTTTCCGATAGTTTGGTACCTGACATACAAACTTTTAATTGTGAAATTTTCGTGTAAATACGTTACACAGCTCGATGGATTCATAATTATTATACGGTTATTTATGAAACCATTTTATCGTGTTGCATTTACGCTCCAAGTATTTTTAATGACATATTTGGTCATTAACGGTATTATCGGGATAAATTGTTCATGTTTGTACAAAGTTCGTAATAATGAGGAGGAGTATTATGACTGGCGGTATTTACAAAGTCTCCTTTGGCGATGTTAGAGAATCCGAATAGTTTGCTGTATTCCTTGGCACTGGGTGTTGCACAAGGGTGGGCAATTTGCCAGGCTTCTTGTTCTTGCTTATTTAATTTCCCATATGATGTACATTCATCTGTTTTTACACACTTGTCACAAACTGAAACAAAATGTTACTAAATTAAATTATTAATAGAACCTTAATTTAAAGGTAGGTCCTAAACGTCTGCCTTCTCTTGCCCCGTGTTAGTGTTAAAGCAAACCAACCAATCACAGATGTGGATATATACAGGGTGTAAGGGTAAACACCGTTGTGATTCATACCATGGGTAGTTGACTTAAATATAAAAATAAATGACCGAGTAATTGATTTTACGTTCTGTAAATGAAACCAAACCACTGGTTTCAAGGATAACGGTGTTTATCCTAACACCCTGTATATAGATATTTTGAAACTTGCACATTATTTTGAAAATGAATAAGTGAATACATAAAAAAATAAACATAAAATCATGAACAAAATGATAATGGGTCATGAAAATTACCCTCGGATGCGGCTGTTGTAATTAATATTGCGATGAAACCGATAGCTAAATAGTTCTTCATTGTTATATCAAAAACGTTTCTACACTTGGCGTCTACAGAACACAATGATGTCTCATGATCACACCCTAATGACTGACGGAAAACTATAGCGTCGAACTCAAATGCTTTACTAATTATCAGGCAGTGGAAGAAATCTGGTATTTACTACTAATTACATGTCGCATCGATAATTGGATAGTTTTGTTGACTACATTCAATGGCCCTTCGATTATAATGAAATTGTCGAGTTCTTAGAAATAAATAATACTATTAGAAGTACGTGTTTTTATAAGAAGGGAAGAGCTCGTGGCTAAGTAATAACAGCCGCACGGGTCGATCCATCAGGTTAAGCTACGCTTGCCGAAGTTGGTCCGTGGATGATGGTGACCATCTTTACATACCGAGACTTCTCCGTGCTTCGGAAAACACGGTAAGCCGTTGGTCTCGGCTGTGGTTCGGGGATTTTTGACACTCGTTCCGGGTCGTCAGAAACCCGAAAGTCTGACAACCAGTCTTATCAAGGGGTATTGTATTACTCAGTAACTGGGTTGTGGAGGTCAGATAGGCAGTCGCTCCATGTAAATTTACAATTTAACGGGATGCAGCTGAATACCAGTATTAAACATTGTAAAATACTGGTATTCAGCTGCATCCCGTTAGACAGGAAGCCAAACACACTATAGTTGGGAAAAGGGTAGGCAGACACGTGTTTCTTTAAGAAAAGTTACTCAAGAGTAAAATACTAGGGACTATTTTCCTCTTCACTAACACACATATAGTTTCATAGTGTTTCAAGCTTATAGGACCCCAGTAGGTAGCCAAACACAAATCACAATTACACCTATACGGAATCACGGATTTTAGGGGCAGCAGTGAGTAATGACTGCTTGGGTAGTGAGCCTAATAACGTGCTTGTAAAGGGCGGGTGTGACGATGAAACTGCGGGGCAATTCCCTTATTTTTAAGAATGTTCACATTCGCATCTCATTCGCAATCTGCCAAAAAACTTGTACCAACATTTTTGACAAGTTTGACAGATTGCGACTTGAATGTGAACGTTTTTTAAATAAGAAAATGCATCGCGTTGATACAAAAATCAAAAAATCTAAATTAATAGTCATTTATTAGGGTTCCGTACCCAAAGGTAAAACGGGACCCTATTACTAAGACTCCGCTGTCTGTCTGTCTGTCCGTCTGTCACCAGGCTGTATCTCATGAACCGTGATAGTTAGACAGTTGAAATTTTCACAGATGATGTATATTTGTTGCCGCTATAACAACAAATATTAAAAAAACAATAAAATAAATATTTAAGGGGGCTCCCATACAACAAACCTGATTTTTTTTGCCGTTTTATAGATAATGGTACGGTACTCTTTGTGCGATAGTCCGACTCGCACTTTTTTCCGCCGGTTTTTTCAAACTAGGCTGCATCAGCACTTTTCGAACGTAAAAATTACATAAGGCAATCCCTCAAAACGCTCACTCTTCACCACTACGTGTATACAAACCATTATGTGCGATACTTACGGCGTTTTTAAAGCTGTGGGTAGTAAATACTTTTAATAAAATAATACATATCGTTTAAAAGCCTGAGGAGTTTCCTGTAAAACAAGGATTTAACTTTAAATGTACCAGCTAAAAGGATTTACATTTTAAAATTCCTTTTTTCGATAATGCAGTCCACTTTATGATTTCAATTTACCGACTTACAAAGCGCTTACCGTCTAGCCGTGTCCGCGAATACTAAAAAGCTTAATAGAAAACAAACGCATAATATAATGTAAAACTGATTCAATTTTCATTAAATTTAAGCAAAAAGAAGGCAAGTCAAAAGCAGATGTATATCAAACAGATTTATTGGAATTCGCAAAGTGAATGGGAAAGCATTGGTAATTGGTCAGCACTGTCTGTTAGGGAAAACGGAATCGACGCACACCGGGCCGCAGCAGGCCGCACCGGGCCGCAACGGGCCGCACCATGCCGAACCGTGTGATAGAAACTCAATTAGCAGGGAAATACACGCTCTTTAACATACGAAATCAAACGTTCGAGCCTTCTGTGGGGAATGGCTCTAACAAAATACTGTTCGTAATTTAAAATGTTTGAGCGTTTCGTGCGTTTTAACCTAGTCCCTTTATGAATTCCTAGAACAACCTAATTTCATTTTATGAAGCCCACCAGACGTTTCTAATTAAATTATATTCTAAATAAGATAGCAGCTTTTATTATATTAGCTTCCACAATTACTGTTGTCCTAGATTATACCTAGTAGTTAGTAGGTACTACTACCTATTAATTAACATTATAAGTGTGAAAGTGAATTTGTTTGTTACGCTTTCACGCTAAAACGGCTGAACGGATTTAGATGAAATTTGGCACATGGGGAGACTTTTATCCCGATATTCCCACGGGATCGAGACTTACGCGGGTGAAACCGCGGAGCGCAGCTAGATCAATTGTAATTGTAGGTAATAATAGAAATAACAGAATTTGGAAGGCTGGTAGCATTGCCACGGTGTATGGTAATGCTGCCAGCCTTTTGGGCACTTTTCCTGTTGACAGCGATTCGCCGTATTTTTGATGCCCTATGAGTCTTTCCCCTCCTTTTTTATTATTATTATGAAAATATAAATAAATTTACTTACTAACAATACATATTTGAAGGTTTAGGCGGCCGGTTATTAGACTAGAGTAAGCGAACAAAGGCGGAGAAATAACTAATATCATCATAGAAGTATATACTGACACGTAGGGCTATTGTTTATAATGACAATTGACATCGACGAACAATAATCTCTATCAAGTCAATTAACTGCCGTTTATCGAGCTCGTTAAACTTCAATTATATGGCAGTGCCGGCAGTATATTATAAACTGTTAGTAAGTAGTTGTTGATGTTGGAGTTTCTCTTGGATTTCTGCGTCGTCACATTTGTATGTGACACTTCTTATCTTTATCTGAGGTACTTACGGAAAAGTGAGAAATGACATTGGTATTTCGTTTATTTATTTTCTTTCTTATCTATTTACATTTTTAAATATTTTCATAAAAACATTTAAAAAAAAACATTTAAAAATATAAAAAATAGTAGCCCACCGGTATCGGGAACAGGGTCCAAGCTACCGGCGGTCAGGGCTCCAGAGAGAGGAGAGAGGAACCTCCCATTAATGCGAGCCGTGTCCAGAAGTACCGCTTTCTGAATCAAGCCCTTAATCCAGCTGCCCAACGAGAGCCTCCATAGGTGTTGGTCGAGGCTCTTGGCAATTAAGCCATTGGCTGATACTACTATCGGCACAATGATCGCAGAGTCCACATCCCACATGTCGACAAGCTCGTGAGCCAAGTTAAGATACTTGATTTGTTTTTCTTTCTCGGCCTTCACGAGGTTCCCGTCATGCGGGACCGGTATGTCAATGATCAATTGGTATTATTATTATTGTAAGTATTTGATTTTGTACATACAGTATGAATCAGAAAGGGTTTGGTACAGATCATCAAACGGAACCACTGGGACCAACATGGTAATCGGGAAAAAAATATCAAATGTCCCATTCAAAACTTTCCTACCTACTCGACCCAAATGTATGAGACAGCTGATTATTACGATGTTGACCCCATGGAGAAAGTTGTTCAGTTTGGTGGTCTGTGTACCACACTCTTAAATATGAACACATCTTTCTGATACAAAGTTAGACTGCCTTGATTACATAATTGTTAGAAAAACAGATCTGGTCCTAACGTAAGACTTGTACCCTCAGGGGCCTCAGGCCCACTTGCACCAACAATCAATAAATATGTTTAGCGCTAAACATTTAAATCATCATTCTGTTTCCGTCATCTTCAAACGAATGACTGAAACAGAGCGATGTTTAAATTCCTTTAGCGCTACGTTAGTATTTAGTGAATCGTGGTGCAAGCGGGCTTCAGGGAAACATTCCAGCGGCTTTTCTGTCCAAGGCATCATAATTCATTACATGATTGTATGAATCAGAGCGCAGTTGTAGATAGGTAGGTACACAAACACAATACAAGATACAAGCTATGTACATTTGTGTTTAGAGACAATGCGATTGTGTGTGGTACTTCGACACACAAGTTTTTATATAACTATTTTAGCATAACAGAACATTTTCCAACTTTAATATTATGTCATTTACTTAGATAAATTGTTGAGGCTGAGCGGTAATTTATAACTCTCTTCGTTAACTAAATCCGGGATAAGTCTTGGTATTAAAATGCGGCAGAACTTCGCGGTTCAGTTTTAAGGGACAACAGAGCTGGCATCCAACTTAATGTAGACACTAAACACCCTG
This sequence comes from Lithophane ornitopus, assembly GCA_948473465.1. Taxonomy (NCBI): domain Eukaryota; kingdom Metazoa; phylum Arthropoda; class Insecta; order Lepidoptera; family Noctuidae; genus Lithophane; species Lithophane ornitopus. The sequence continues at coordinate 8,045,584 of OX419622.1, read as the reverse complement.
GAAATGGGCCAAAAACTATGTTACGATTTACGAAACGTGGATAGTGTGTATAATTTTAAGGAATTAGTGGTTCTTGACTGTGTAGAAATGAAAATAATTATCTATTTTTACCCGACTATGGCGTAGCAAAAAGGAGGGTTATGATTTTGACCGGTATGTATGCATGTTCATCTGTTCCCTCATATCTTCTAAACGACTCATCACAATTTGACAAATGAGGTATCGTTGGAAGAGGCTTTATCGCCCGCTGCGCTGGTATAAACAAGACATCACAGACAGACAAATTAATAATCCGGAGTCACACGTAATCTATTCGATTTATGCATTGAATTTTAATTTGTCTGTCTGTGATGTCTTGTTCATACCTTTTTAGGTGATTACTTTTTTGTCGTAGTTGGGTTTTAGTTTTAAAACTTTTATTATAGGGAAGTCCTTATTAAATAGAGAATATTCTAATTTCTTTTCATTAGTAGAGTTCAGTAGAGGATGCGTGGAGGAAATGTTAGTCGTATGTTGTTTCATTTCACTCTCATAAAAAACATTTTTTCTTGTAATGAAATGAAAACTTTGAAGCACTTTATAAGTGCAAGAGTAGAGTAGTAATTTATTTGATAAAGTTTATGAGATGATTCGCATGAAAAAACCAAAATTACCCAAACTAAGATAATATTTCTGTAGTATATTCCTCTGGGTAGGTATGTAAGTCTGAAATCCATCATCATAAGGTGTAAACTTTCTTCTCAAGACTGAGTGGCTCTCAGCTATTTCTGTGGAAGTAGTTTCTGAGTAAAGACCTAATAACTACAAAGACTGAAAGTACACAATGCTCGTGAGAATACATATTCCGTCTGTAGTTTCATGCCAAGGGAACTAATTAATCATATGCGAAAATAAAACAAAAGAATAACAAAACAGGGTCTATATTTTTTTTTAAACGTGTTCGATCGGGGGACAGCCGTCAGAAACGAAGTGCCTCATGGGATACTCGCACGCACACACACACAATCGTTTATAATAGAAAGAGACAGAGAGAGAGGAAAAGTCGCCTGGACTTAACGCTTTTTCCTTACGTGACTATTTTAACCAGTCAACACCGGAGGCCGCGTTAAGGAACTTCGTCTCAATAGATTACTGTTTTTTTTTCTATGACATAGGGCTTTCAAAGTTTTAAACAGTTTGTATGATTTTAAAGCCAGGTACTCATTTACCTAATGGACTTTAGAAACGCACGCATGTCGCCGGACTGTACCGGCTTTACCACGGAAGCTTGCCTCGGCTTTACAATTTACTCGGTCACATAAAATATTGTCAGGCTTCGATGTTTTGATTCTGAAAGGGTGTCAAGCAACAAAAATGTGTGATAAAAAATGTTTCCATTTTCAACGGAATTTGTATTGATACCATGATTTTACAAAACTTTTTTTTTGTCATTTTACTAAAAAGCTAAATTCTGACATCAGCCTGGAGAATAAATTAAGAAATACAAAACGAAGCAGCATCCTGCATCTTTTGTTTGTATTTCAATTTTTTATTAAAACAAAAGTGTAAAGTTGGGCTGAAAACTTTGTCTTACCATTTTCGACGCAAACAAACCCAGTTCCAACAACTTCTGACACCATAACTGACGCATTGATATCTATTGTCTCTCTGTATCCAACTCGCCACCCCACAATTATTTTTCTAAGACGGTGCGACTTTGACGGCACTCAACAAATATCTGGTTTCAATTTTCTCTCAATTAACTTCAGGTTACGTTGAATTCGACAAGTGGCACTTAGTTGTAATGGGTCTATGTGGTGAGGGGCTCTCGGGACCCTTCGTATTTACTGTTATATCGGAAGGGTTGCTTATGTCCCATTGTGTCGCGACTCACGGTCCCACCGACCGTGGTTTTCTGAACTTTACCGTCCGCTTGTCAAGTTAGTTGAAAGGATACATTGTGGTGGTGTCATTCGTTCGGCTTCTTATTATTTGTTATTTAATAGATATAGGAAGTTTGGAGACTGTTTAGTGGATTGGAAAGAAGTTACTGAACAGACATTAATGACTCGTTAGTGCTTCTTTAGCTTGACTTGTATACACACTTTTGGCAAAGATTTTCTGGATACAATGTTTTAAGATAGATAGATAAAACGTTTATTTGGCGCACACAATAGACAGCACAATTTACAAAAAAAAATGGTTAAATAATAACTAATTACAGTAACAAATGACAACAAGGTGAAAACATAAAAATAAAAAAAAAAACGACCCAGTGATAAAAATATTGTTGTTTTTAACCAAAATCATGTTGTTGAGCATTACTGAAACAAGCTAAAAATATATACAATGTGGAGACGAAAAATACAACAATAAATGAAAACACTGACACTAATTCATGAGAGTATTTTGGAACTATGAAATAAATCCTAACATGGAAATTAAAAAAAACTTTTTTTCAAACAAACTAAATAGTAGTGATGCCGATCTTTGACTAGCTATCGTAACTAAACTATTGGATATATTTGATTTTTTTTTTGTATGTAGACCGAGAACGTCATTAGATATACGGAGTTTTATTTTTTGTCGTATTGTCGTCTCCACCTTGTATACTGTTCTACACAGTTATTTCGACTGTCATGTGTAATGTAATCGACTAGGTAGTACAAAGTAAGCTTAAAATAATACTTATACCTACTCGTACAAAACTTTTGAGATTGTTTACTCCTCTAATCCGATTGACATGACTCCGCCGTCCTCACTCATGTCCTAATGGACAAACTGTATAAAACAAACTTCAGACAAGGATACCTTTTTGCCGGGAAAAGTGGGGGGAGTGCAGCTAGTAATAAACATGGCAAGTGTATGAGACAGTTTTGATGAGAGTGAGTGAATGCGCCTTTTATTGCGAGCTGAGATTGTTTTGGGTCACCAAGTAAGTACCAGATTTTGTGAGAAATGTTGAATTCCTTTATGGCGATCTCTCTTAACTCTGTAGAAGGTGTTTATGTAGGTACGTACTTAATGTTGTTATTACGCCCTGCCATAATTCAATGAACTTGATCGATGATTTAGCCATCTTATTTTACAAAAGATTAAATATAGCAGTAAAAGAAATGCAATATTTTCGTTTACACAGAAAGCAAAAGTTAATAAATGACGTCACCCCCGCAGCACGTGTCGAGACATCGATCATGGCTCTTAGACGAAAACTGGGGTTCTCACCCTACACCAAACATTTTCTATTATCGTGCATGACTCTGTTACGTTACGTTACGTGAATAGTTTCTTTGATAATGATATTCAGAATATTATATCATTTGAAGATGCATCGTAAGTCTTCAACAATAATATACAGATGTTGGCAATGTTGTTGGACAAAGACATTTTAGTTGCGAGTGCATTTAGAAAATCTTATTTTAATCATATTTTCTCTCTTTCACTCCAGTTTATATTTAACGAATTACAATAGACGAAAGAAAAAGGTTTAGTGGTCGCAAACGCTGTTGAGCATGAGGACCTGGCTCCCTACCACTACCGCACTTACCTACAGCAGTATTATTTTAATCTTACTTCGTGGGGGAAAGAGATGAAGCTATACGTCCTGTAGAGCTTCATCTCTTTCCTACACTGAAGTAATATTAAAATAATACTGTTGTAAACGGTGGTGGTAGGCCCCCTGGTTCTGATTTCCAGGTCAGGCGAAGTGTTATTGGGTTTTTCATCAGGAATTTCTCAGTAGCAGCCCCCCTGTTACACGAGACTTAAACATAACTGGCGAGATGTGGGTGTACGATATGTACATCTCTGCCGAACCCTTTGGGGAAAGCAGGTTTGATGTTATGTTATGTGTAAGAAAAAGAAAAACATCAAAATCGAGTAAAAACACCTATATCTGAACACCAGAAAAGGCTCGACATAACTGCATGACACTCCATTGATTTTCCCAAAGTCCTATGCAGAAAATTACCTCGTACATTTAATGTCATTGGCTGTTCGCCAGAGGGTTATAATTTAGTTATGGCCGTACATCGTTAATCACTGCGGTCAAACAACGCTCACCGTAGTCGCAGATTGATGACCGTTTAAATGCGCTGATCGCTACTAGATTTTCTTGTTGTGTTCTGTGGGACAGTGCGTTTGTTAATTAGTGTGTGAATGCCTTTATTTGTATGATTGTGGTTCGGTTTAGTTGAAATGAGGTTCAGAGTGTTGTGGAAGTAGAGCTAAGTACATGGATTTGGCTGAAAAATTAAAGCCAACCAATTACTTACTTACAAAAAAACCAATAAAGCCATTAAAGCCAATTAATTACTTTATTTTAATTTTGTGTTTAGTACATGTTTAGCTTTACTGGAAGGGGTTATAAGAAACGTCATGTGCAACACCCTACAGCACTGGAACTTCCACATCTGTATATTTTTCTGCATCCAATCCTGGATCTAGTTATTGCAGAATTGAAACTACTTAAATATTTGCACAAAACATTTTAACGTCGTGGATTTCTGCAAAGTAACGACTGATAATAAATAACTTATCTTTCGAAAAAGTTAAACTACGATTAAAAGTAACAGCAGTGGATTAACCTTTGCTTTAAATAATTTAATAAAAAAAGTAAAAAAAAATTAAGTAGGTAAGTTTCTACCGCTAATTGCTCTTCCTTTTCAAAGCATACCTTTTACAAAGGCCCAGATAGTATAATTATACAACTATAACAATCTTTTCATTCCACCTACAGTTATCTTGCGATCCTTTGTACCTATTCTTTGACACTGAATGAAAGAAAACTTTATACCAGGCACAGATAAAATAATTACTTCAGGCGCTTTGGGTAATCTGCCTAGGAAGGAAAAAATTAAGAAAGGGAAGAAGTAGGGACTTAAATTCGGGAGAGGGGGCGACCAACCGAAAAATTTACTTCGTAAGGAGACCATCATTTTTAGGGTTCTGTAGCCAAATGGCAAAAACGGAACTCTTATACCGTCTGTCCGTCCGTCTGCATGCCATTTTACTCGAAGACTATTTGCACTATATTAATGAAAATTATAAAGGTGTATTCTGTGCACCGCTGCAATTGGGTAGTAAAACTACGAAAAAATAATTGGGATGAAAAATTCAATACAGCATGTGAGGTATTGTTAGGTCACATAATTTACATGATTATGGTGTTTCTAAGTCTCTTTGCTATTAAAAGTTATTCGTTTTGAAGAAATTGGATATTTTCGGTTACAAACGATACAACAAAATAACTTTGCTGTTCATAGTTATTCGAGAAATACTTTGAATTACAAACATATTTTTAGGTGGGTAAAATCAATGGGCATGCGTATATATTCATCCCAACTACGGAACCCGTCAGTCAGGACGTGGTCCGACACGCACTTGGGTGGTAATTTTACTTAGGTTTACGCTACGTTTTTCAGTTATCACAGTGTCTAGTCATTGGGTTTTGAAAAAGTCAGCGGAGCGTAGAACATTATCTACTTTGGTATAATTAGTTTGAGATGTTTTATGAAGCCGTGAGTAATTAGGTAGTAAGTGTGTATTTTAGCTATAAATAAGCTGTCTTTTTCGGTAGTTATTATTTATTTTGAGCTCTTATAGAGAGAGACTCTACATTAGCACCGAATTATATGTGTTTTGTTACTTGTTATCATATCTAAGATATTATTATTTTAAGGCTAACTTTGTTAACTAATTAGAAAACTTTCAAAAACGAACTCCACCGCTACACTTTGACCATTTAAGTCCCATATTAATTTATGATCTTCCATAAATTCCAATTGACTAAAAACCTGTCACTTGAAATTCCGAGTCCAGTCCAAAAATTGCAGTGACCAATTCCCCACGGACTTATCACATATCACCCGAAACTAAGCTCCTTAATTTAGCGAAAAGAGGTGAACTCTGGGAATAAAGGTGAACTGTGAATTCGCTGTTGGTATTTTGTGAGTCTGTCGCATCCGTCACTGCAGTAAGCCGATTTGTCTTAATTCGGAAACAGGCCGATATTCATTTCTCTCGGTAAACTCTATTCTGTAACGCATTTGAGTGATTGCCGGTTTAGGGCTTCGTTGGCGCGAATTTCTGTGAAGTAACTGTTTTCGAGAAAATTAGTTTTTGGGTGATTGGTTTTTGATTTAGTGATCTTTGATTGGTTCTACTTAAGGTAATTTTATTAATTTGTTGTATCCAAATTGTCTGTTGATTTAAGTAACGGAGAAAAACAATAAGTAGTAAGATGAGTCTAATTCCTCATTTTCCGTTCTTCTGATCATTTATTCATTTAAAATATTAAGGGTTGTTGTAATAAGTATCTATATAACAGAACATATAACTTAACGTAAGTGCAAAATTCCTCAAACTAAGCAGGAATCGTTACAAGTAGGTAAAACCCAAAGTTTATATCGAACTTCAAAATTATGCTAAAATCGGTGTCCTGATTTGTAAACAGGAATGTTTTAATGAAATCAAATAGGATCCTTTTATGCGCATATTTATGGTTCGCATTTAAAATATAAATTCAGCGCGGCAGCTGTAGAGGCTGTCGACGACATATTGCGTCCATGTGATACGAGCAAAAAATTCCAAACTGCGCAAAAAGTTACTTTTATTCCCACTGTTTCACTTCATAATACGTATTTTGTTGGACAAAGTTAAATGTCATCGCTTAAACTGCCAGTGTTTACAGGAATAGTGGCTGAATAATGGTTGGCTATTTTTAGGACATATTATTTGATTATTGTGACCCTTTCTGAATTTGACTTTTTAACGAACAACGAAATTAGGCAATCAACGGACTAGGTTGACACAAATGAAAAGAGTGAAGTATCCGGCACTGGGCCAGCATACAGCCTGTGAATTAAAATCATAAAAGTCCATTTTCGGTACCAAAAATTGTGAAAAGTATATCGGTGTCCGAGTTTAACTGCTATTTTTGTGAGATTTAGCAAAGTTACAAAATATATTACCAAACTGCAACCCCCTTACTCAAATTAATAATGCCATAGAACGTTAATTCTCACTTTAACTTGACTATTTTTTTAAATAAATCCCTTTGTCGAGACCTCGTTTTCACACATCATAAAGCGCGGCGTCGTAATTTTGAAACACTCGCTACATCTGGGTATGAAAGGCCTCCTCCACCGTGACTCCGTCGCTCCGTACAATTTTCCCCTGCTTTCTCGTTTCGAGGGCGTTTGACGACTGGCATATAACAATGATCTTTTGACTGGCGCCAGAGCCAGCCAGGTGCGAACTTTAAAACTATGCGACTTTTTAAAGTGCCCGTTTACAGCTGCAGAAAATTAGACGACGAAATAATAGAGAGTCGGCAGGAACAGCGAGCGGCAGTTCTCTCTTCCGTCCGTTTATTTTTCTGTCTTTAGAATAAACTCCGCGCTTTTATATTGCAAAAAATATTCATATTGTTGCCGGAAACAGCGTGAAATGAACGAGTTCGCGACGAAATCTCAGTCAAAGTAGGTTTTTATTAAGTTCTTTATTAGATTCATGTTAGATAAGGAAGACTTCACAATTATAATTGTGGTTATAAGCCGGAGGCGTTTTTTCTCCAGTTGTAGAACAAAATAGGTATACCTACTGTGTTATAAGTATGTCATTAACAGTAATATCATCTAATATTTGTTTAGGAATTCTAAGATTGAAATATTCGTTTACTTTCTCTACCTTGACTTATTAACATAGACGACTAGGAAACTGAATACTTATGTAAATACCGCATATAAAAAATGTCTTTGTGAATACCGCAGCTTTTACGAGCACTGAACCAAAAAATAATGATTTAATCTTCCCAAAATACCGCCGATATTTCTGTTTATTGCCCCAACAATCCGTTTCACTTGCACTCTCTTCAGTAAATAAAGGAGATTACATTCTTCTTGCGGTTATAAAATGGGTATAATGAAACATTATGCGTCCCTACCGCCGTTATTTGTGGCTGCACTCCACCGGGGCGCGGCAATAAGGCAAGAACACACCACCGGTGTCGCAATAATGTTCCTCAGAGTTACGATGTGACAGATACTTTACGCCTGTGGTTATTTCGGAGACGCTATCGCACAATGCGGCTTGTTAGGTCGATATCTCGGATACACGGATGCGTCTAGTGTGTACGCGACTTTACTGCAAGGGGGAGCAAATGAACTCCGTCTGTACTCTGGCTATGATATTTGCAAATCTTTAATATTAAATGCACAGTTAGGGGAGCCGCTCTTACTTTGTTATCTGTGGATAGCAGCCTAGTATTAATGTTGTGCCACGTCATCAGAATAGTTATTTTATGACTTTTAAATGCATTTATGCTAATTGTTTAAAGCAAACATACCATACTGTAGGTAAGTACTTGGAAATAGGTACACAGAAGCTCTTGTTATGTTGTGAATTAGTAATAGGGTAGCACAGTAGGCTGTGCACGGTTCGTTCAAGCGATTTATTCCATTCTAATACCAAAAACTAATATCACTGGTATTAGTTAAAACTCATATTTAAACTGTCTGTACCTTATTATATCTTTGAACTTTTTTTGGTATTTGTTTTTTGGTAGGTATTAGAATGGAATAAATCTTTCAAGAGAAGAAGATTTCATTTTTATTTTCAGCCATGTAACTTAGTTAACTTAATTGGCAATATTAATTGGGTAGAAAGAAAATTTTGAATTCCCAGCTAAAGCACTAGGAAGCGGTGAAGGGTGGGCGTTTTGGGGGACTGTCTTATGTTATTTTGAAGTTCGATAAGTGCTGATTCTCAGCCTAGTTTGAATAAATGACTTTTGATTTTGAATTTAGAAAATGCGTTGGATAAATATAGGTAAGTGTGCTATACCATCATAAACTTTTCTTGTCAAATTGAGTTCGTTGAAGACAAAACACAAGTAACAATTTTATACGAGACATTATCCTTTGGGTGATTAAATGAAAGAAAACGCAGTCATTACGCAGCGGCGCGCGGCGTCGTTTTCCAAAGTTCGCAGGTTTACGAGAGACGTGCGGTCCACCGCAATCAAAACGTTCCCACTGCCGCTTACGCAGACTTGGAGTTCATGGAAGTGACGCTTTGACGGTAATTTAGAATACGGAAGTAATTTTTTTTTTTCCTAAATCATGAATAGACAGTATTATAAACCCAACAAAATAATTAAAAGTTAAATTCAACTAGGTACTGCATGTAGCTCAATTTTTTTGTTGAAAATCTAAACTACTACTTTTCAAACGTTAAAAATTTTAATTTGTTTCTTGACTCCTAATCAATGTATATATTTTAAATAATGAATAAGGTTTGAATTAGGTAGGCTGAACGAAATGGATGTTTTTTTTTAGTTTTAATTTTTGTTAAAAAATGCGTCTTTGATAATTCAGTGAGTAAACTTGAGTGAGTGTTAAGAGTCCACCGTCAATGTAATATTACACTAATCTAAAATAGAAATAACAATACAAATAAGTAAAATAAAAATCAGGCATCTCTGTTGTCGTTGCTGTGTTTCTGGCTTCAAAAAGTGAACATTCCAAAAATAACCCCGATTACAAAAATAACAGCGTATCGCAGTCACATTTATAAGTAAAAGCTTATCGTATACTTTCGACTCTTACGAGCGCGTAAATGCTGTTAACGTGGCGCCGTAAAAGCCATTAACACCGTTTTTATTTCGATGTATTTATCGGAAAACACAACTCACATGATATTACAGTTATTAATACATGACTTTTGGTTCGATTTGATAGAAATGTTGCTATAAAATGGAATGGAAGTCTCTTTTTGTAAAATAGAAAAGTGCAATAAAATGATGCTACGAATTCTACTATAATAATAATTATTATAATGAGAAAGTTTGTATGTTTGGATGTGTTTTACTCAATCATGCAAAAACAGCTGAACGGATTTGGATGGAATTTGGCACACAGATAGTTTATAACCTGGATTAACTTTTTATCCCGATATCGATGTTTCCGACCATTACGAGAGTGAAGCCGCGGTCAAAAGCTATTTATATAAATTACACTAGAAATTACATGGAAGTGACGATAGGAATTACATAGAAATTACGCTAGGAACAACAACAACAACAAAAAAACAGCAACAGAAATTATGGTTTCAATTAAATTTAAAGGGCATTTAAAATTGACAAAAAAAATTGTACTAGGAATTGAATAGATATTCTGATTGGAATTTAATGTGTCAAACGGTTTATGCAACGGTAGAACAGGCCACAATGGATTTTCTATTGTGTCTCCAACGTTCAATGGTTTAATTAAAATGTCCAATATTTGGTGTGTATCAAGAGTATTTTTGAACATGAAAATGTAAACAAATGGATCAGAAACTCTAGGTACCTCTGCAGTGCTGCAGATTTGATTATTTGGATTCTTAAACACTCTTTTTAAAACATCTTAGATATAGATATTTTTCATTTGACGGCTGAGGTTAATTGATTAACTTCAATTTTCGTCGATGATTTATGAATTACAATTTAATCATTTATTCAAACAATCATTGTTGGAATATAATTTAATCTTCTAAATACGAATGAATGTGTTGCTGATTCCCTTTAGTGCGTGATTGCGTAAGAAGTTAACCTGAAACTGAATAGGGTTTGTTTCCACTTTCATCAGATACTTTTTGAACAAACTATAGTTATTTATTTTGTTGATTAAACACCCTTGGATTAAGGCATTTCCTTTCCGATCGTGTACGGTACATTCATTGACGATGTTAAGGTAATTGCGTAAAGGTGTGTCCAGACTCCAGGCACCCGTCTAGCATGCTAATAAAGCTCGTATAAAATTAATTGCAGGCAATAGGGACGCTCATGTTTAGAGGTAAACGGCTTGAGAGTATTTTATGTTGTTGGTAGATAAGGTTCAGTTAAGTTACTGAAATAGAATTGATTAAAAACGTTTTTACAGGTTTTTTATGGTGCCCTCCAATAATAATTTGTTTTCCTGTCCTTTGGTCATACAGAAAAGAAATGAGCTAACTCGCAGTAGGTACCTATGTACGAGCAAGCAATTTCAGACTAATTAGTCCAGGTATCCTCATAATTTTTATGTTTTCCGTTTTTAAGTGTCCAAGTTAACGAAAAGGTATCACAAATCGGGGTTTTAAATCTCAAAAACCGGCCAAGTACGAGTCGGACTCGCGCACGAAGGGTTCCTTACCATTAGCTATAAAAACGGCAAAAAAATCACATTTGTTGTATGGGAGCCCCCTTAAATATTTATTTTATTCTGTTTTTTAATATTTGTTGTTAAAGCGGCAACAGAAATAAATCATCTGTGAAACTCGAAATTTCAACTGTCTAGCTATCACGGTTCATGAGATACAGCCTGGTGACGGACGGATAGACAGACAGACAGACAGCGGAGTCTTAGTAATACGGTCCCGTTTTACCCTTTGGGTACGGAACCCTAAAAATCAGCACTCAAATATTTTGAAAGCAAGTATGTAGTTTTTTCGTCGGTTTATTTTAGTTGGATATAGTAATTATTATTGTTTTTTTATTTAATGTTAGTTAGTTACGTAGAATAAAGACGTTAAATTAAATAAAATAAAAAAATGTTTTTATGTAATAAAATAAAATAAAATGATAGAATTTCAGGCCTTTAAAGTTAGCTCATCCAGAATCTCTTCATCATTGTAGTAGAGACGTTTTCACTAGTAAGTTTAGAGAGATGGATGGATCCATTCCAAAGTACATGCCTAATTGTAAGTTGAGGAAAGTCATGGCGCCCGGAAGGGTGACTACGGTTAACGTAATAGCAGCTGACAAGTTTCCACTACTGCGGGACCGATTAAGAAATAATTATAATTAAGAAAATGTTTGTAACCCGAGAAACGCAGAATTTTTTGCATAACTTTGTATTTAGTAGAGATTTTTCATTCATGTTCTTTCAAAAATATGAATTAAAAATCTCGGATAGCTCATGACTTCTTTAGGTCATGAGCTATGCGAATATAAAAAAATATTTGGCCTCACCTAGGCCAAATATTTTTTTTAAGGGGGGGGTGTGAAAATTGATTCGCTGTTACAATTTATAACTAACTGGGGGCTTAAAACAGTCACTTTGGCAGAATCATAATAGGAAAATATTATGGATCATCGCAAAATGTCACAAAGTGACAATTCATAATTATGATCTGCGTGCGATTCCTAGGTATTACGAATTAATTCATCTGTTTGACAGTTTTCTATGGGGATTCGTAAAAAGGTCCACATAATATGAATTGCTGTTGTGTCACATTAGAGGAATTGATAATGACAGCTGGAAAATCAGGAAATGAAATGCTTTTAGAGGAATTGCTAATGTGGCCTTTTTAGGCCTACTGATAGTATATATATATACGAAAGTGAGTTTATTTGTTTGTTACGCTTTCATGCTAAAACGGCTAAATGGATTTAGATTAAATTTTGCACATGGAGAGACCATGACTTGGAGAAAGACATAGGCTACTTTTCCTGGATCGCAGAAGAAGTCGAGGGCAACAGATAGTAAGTAAAAGAGAAATTATACCATTCACTCACGACGAAACCTTCCAGAATTATACAGCCTGAAAACTTGAAATTAGGAATCTTATACCTACGACTAAACGTAAAACTTCTTTTAAGAAAACAATTTTCAAAACGCCGCCCCCGGAAACAAAATTAATCCTGCATTAATTAAGAAAACCCTGCAGAGAAACAATACAAACTAATTGAAAAGCAAACGCGATCACATAATATCTAAACGTTTGTCTGATCCTCCTTTTATTTATTCCTGTAAAGAATTCTACTATTTAACTTGTTTATGTGACGTTAGTTGTAATTAAAGATTCTGGGAAATCCTTTGGAATAAACGAATGCCTAGCCTGAATTTCCCACTTTTTATTTGAAACGCAGTATGAAAGCGACTTGGTAAAGGAATTTGAAATAAACTGCAACAGAAAGAAAAACTGCTGCTAATCATTTCCATTTATCTTAACCAATATTTTATAGAGTTTAGGGGTATGAGGAACAGGATGTAAAGTTCACTCATCCTCTATAGAAAAGGGAGGATCCTCCAACCAGAAGGGTGTTGTGTCTGGCAGGCAACTACCCAACGATTGATGTCGGAATCTTGTATATATGTCCATCGCGCGGTAAACTCTATATGCGCGATGCAGGATTTTTCTGTGGCCTCAGGTCTTTGATGCGTAGTTCGCATGTGGCGATGTAGATTTCTGTTTCCACAAGAGAAAAGATTTCTGTTTTTGTTTGTAATGAATAAACTCAAAAATTACTGGACCGATTTAAAAAATTCTTAAACCAGTAGAATACCTACTGTGTAAGGTATCAGTATCACTCAGTAACATAGCTTATAATTTTTATAAAGATACGCGGGCGAAGCCGCATGCGGAAGCTAGTTATTATTTAAACCCTATGATTTCCCACTACAGGGCAAAGGTCTCTCTTCTTTTTTTCCACTTCTCTCTGTTAAAAGCTTCTAAGGACCAGTTCTTGTTGAAGTATAATTTTAATTTACAAGCTTTTTTAAAAAACTTTCAGTCAATGTTAAAATGTAAACCGACAAACTTTGCATACATTCATAAATTCCAAGGTTACTCAAGTCCTGGAGTTACTAAAATAAACCCTACCTGAATTTATTACCCACTTCAACTTCCCAAACAGTAAACACGTCCGCGTTTCAGGACCTAGGGCCTGACCCTGCAGCATCCAAGGCGTTTATAAAATATAATTAAGCAATGTTCTAAATTAAACGTAAACAGAGCAACACAGCACGCTAGGGTCAACATTTGACCCATGTTGGTCTCTATACCGCGACTGTTTAGGATGTGTTAAGGGTCCTTGCAGCCAGGGTTGCTGCTGGAAGTCTTGTAAGATTTATGTTCGGACCCTGGTCATAAACAACGCCCCGGAGACCTATGTTTAGTGGGAATAGCACAAATCTGAAGGTACATGCGTCTCAGATTGTGCCACAAACTGTACTTAGCTTAAGTTATTGCAAGCATTTAAGGTATTAATTAACGGAGTATAGGGACGTGGTTTTTGGGGGTAGTGCACTGATTTGATATCAAAGTTTCCTTATTTAAATCACTGATCACCGATTCGTACCCCATTATTCTGTTTTAAATTAATATGACTGACGCGGTCCGTTTGGTTGACGATTACCTTCGAGCAAACAAGATTAAAAATATCAATAAAGAAATAAAACGTACTACTATTAAAAAATACAATAGACGTAGATATATTTAGTAACCTATTACGCTTGACTAATAGGTTACTAAATATATCTACGTCTATTGTATTTTATAATGGATTTCCGCAAAGTCACGCCTGAATCAATTAACTATCTGTACTACTATTAATTATTTATTTTTTATTTTGAGGGTTCCGTAGTCAACAAGGAACCTGTATAGTTTCGCCATGTTTTTGTTGGCAACTATCTGTCTGAAGACTGGATTAAGTTGGTGCAAGCTACTGCCATTAAATCCTGGAGATGTTCATCGGTAATTTGAGATAGAAAGTTAATTTTAATGATGTTAATCTTGGAAAATGCTGCTCCACAAATATAAACTATTTTAAAACAATATATACATATAAAATATACATTAAAACTATATTAAATAATAAATATACACTTAAGGTCCGCAGAAAATCGATAGGCGGTCCGGATCCGGACTGCATTCCGCCATTTGGAGACTCATCACAAAGAATGGCAACTTAAGATTTTTCGTTAGCATTGTATGGTCCTATTGCAAATGTTACAAAACTTAAAAAACTATTTATACTATTATTCTTTTGTTTGTTTTGTTTTTTTTAAAAACGTTGCCCCACACTAGGAATTTATTCCTGTATCGTGGGTGCGTTTACAAACACAGAAACTCACATACACTAACACCCAGACCCGGAACAACTACTAGCAGATCATACAAATATTTGTTCCGTGCGGGAATCGAACCCACGACACGTTGCGCACTTGCGCAGCAGTCCATCGCTCAGCCACTGCGCCAACCGTGTCGTTTTCTCTTAACATTTCCTGTTTTTATCGAATACACCAAATCTCATCTCTGAATACATTCCACATAAATAGTTTCAGTATATTTCAGGATTTACAGCAGCCAAACACATTCAAATATCATTAGTTTCCACAGAGTACGTGACACCGAACATTTGTTTCCAATTCTCTCGAGAATTTTACTGACATTTACATTGTATATTTTGACATAAAGCTTTGTTCACATTATCGTGGCGAGAACTTCTTTAGTAAACCGTCTGAAAGGTTTGAGCTGAATGAAACAAGTTGAAACCACTTGTAGTTGTGCAAGTTTTCAATCATCATGATTTCAATAGTTTTAACATAAACTTGAGCCCAGCATGTCCACAACTAAGTAAATTAGGCTTAAAATGATCAAAAGCTCTTTTGAGAAGACATCATTTCTGCAATGCATCACCCAATTACAGTATAAAACTAGATACGTACTTAGTAGGTAGGTACCAGCAGGCAATCGAGTTTACTAATTTAATAACGCAATGCAAATTAGACGCAACACCGCCAAACTTCCACTGATGACTCTATCATTAAGCCTGTTCCAAAACTTCAATACAAGCAGATTTAATCAAATTGCACGTGATACCAGCAACAGTGTAGACACGTCATTACACGGGCCATCACGACAAAGTTGGCGTCGGCTGGCGGGTGTGAAATCGCAAAGTTAGCTCCACCTCCTACCTCATACAGATCCTTAACTATTCGGTACGATGCGGTACTGAATAGTTGCAGGCATACCTCGCGGTACCTACTAGTTACTCTCATAACTAGCGTAACATATTAGGTATTGGATAGCACTAGTATGTTTCATGTTTGATGTGTGATGAAATGGAATTCAAGGTAGTATTATTGTGAGTTGTTTAGACTGCTGTAATTTTAATTACAGGGGATAGTTCATTGACCAATAGAAACACGATAAGGGACCGTTGTGTTTGTTATTGAAAATCGGAAACTTATTAAAATTAAAGAGTACGGTATCAATGGAGTTACTAATTTATCATTAGTAACAGAAAATTTAATCATCTTCATTATCGGAAAAAAGTTTGGTTAGGTAAAGCTAAATAATTTGATGTACGTTCATACATTTGGTCATCGCCGGTTGTGAGTACTATGTACCTGACTTTTCTCAAGCACACCACAAATAAGTTCACTATAAATCCCAGTACCCATGGCAGAAGGAGTATGTAAGGATTATAGTAAGGATCGTAGCAGCTGGCGTTCTGTGGTTTCTGCCTACCCCCATGGCAAGAAGGCGTGAGTTTATGTATGTATTTCGTGTATTGTTGTGTACCGGGGTTGGTCCATGGATGGGTGACCATTTTTACATACCGAGATTCCTCCGCGCCTCGGAAAGTACGTTAATCCGTTGGTCCTGGCTGTCATTTGTGGATTATTGACAGTCAGAAGCCCGAAAGTCTGACATTCAGTCTCACCAAGGGTTAGGTATCGTATTATCCAGTTACTTATTAGGTACTGGGTTGTGGAGATAGGCAGTCGTTCCATGTAAAATACTAGTATTCAGCTGCATCTGGTTAGACGGGAAGCCGATCCCAACATAGTTGGGAAAAGACTAGACAGATTGATTTAAAAAGTTATATTTAAGTATATATATAGTTTAGTATATAAAAACACATTACACTTTCCGTTTTTTTGCGTCTCAAGCACAAATTGTGATTTAGTGCCAAGTTACTTACCAGCGAGAGTTATTACTACAATCTATCTTTAACTTGATCCATGTCTTAGTGTCAGACCATCCTAAGCCCTACATTTTTGGTCTACAATGTGTTATTTCGTTCTTTATGTGTTTTGTATTACATTTATGAAAAAGGAAGGCTCTGCATCGCAGTTATAAGATAGAGTTAAACCTGCTCCTAAAAGACGAGTGTTTGATGACATTTCGATGAAATTGATATGTTCAATTCTAGTATATTTTATACTAGCTGCGCCCCGCGGTTTTACCCACGTAAGTCTCAATCCGGTGAGAATATCGGGATAAAAAGTATGTCCTATGTCCTGTTCTAAGTCATGGTCTAACCCCGTTCAGCCGTTTTAGCGTGAAAGCGTAACAAATAAACAAACTCACTTTCGCATTCATAATATTAGTTAGGATAAAGTTGCACGCTACATTATACCAGCGATTTCCATACTTCGCCTTGTCGCATTCGCGATGTTTGTGGAAGGACTTAATTTTGTACAGACAAGTGAGATAACTATGCAGTTATTAAGTTACCTGCGTTATGTCGCTTTGATGTGAGCACAGGTTGAACACAGTATTTCGTAAAGTAGAAATTCTCGGAACCGAACAGTATATTCGCGGAAATTCCGTTTCAATTTTCTAAACCCAAGCGATATTTTTTTAAATATTCAACGTCCCGTCCATTAACACGCCATCACAGTAATTAACGTCCATTAACGCCCAATAAATTCGTAAAAAATAAAATGCTAAGCGTTTTATCCGGACTCGCGTACAATGTCCATTATTGCGATAAGGGATTACGCGTAGTGCCTTAATAAGATCTAACTCAACATAAACAAAAGGCTAACGGGGCGAGCTGTAATTTAGCTCAGTTTACAGCTAAGCAGTTAATTTTCCGGCTAAAGCTAGTGGCAACTTTATTGTCTCGGGGGATAATATTTCCAGTTGCATTTGCTCAAAAGCGGAGGATCGTTTACAAGTCAGCGCCGGACGCGGCGCAGGCGGCGAAACGAGCAGATTGACTCGCGACTTCCGTAAGTTTAATCTTTAGGGAAAATACTCGAGTCGCCCCTTTAACTTCTAACGTCTCGTGGCAGTGTGCGCTATTTGAATACGGCTAACGCAATTTGTCGGGTTCGTTTTGTTTTATTCGATTGGAAAAGTCGAGTTTTTCTTTTGTTTTTCTTTTATTGCGAATGGGGAAATAAAGGTGTTGGCATTTCTTGTTAGTTGTGGAAACTTTAATGTGATTGAAATTAGGATTGCTGTCTGCATGCTTTTATTGGTAGTGGTACCTACTCGATATAAATGAATAAATATAGGTAACGAAACATACTAAAAGTGTTTAATAATGTCTTCCCAATCCAACAGTAAGTAAACATTATCCTGAAAAAACATGTTAACATGAATTAAACAACACAAAAAGCCTGTTTATTCCGTAAAATAAAATAAATATAACGATGAATAACGAACTACGAATAAATAAACCCATTAAACCTTTTCATAAGCCAACCAAAAAGGTCAGGTGTAAATATAAAACCGTCGGACCGAGCATCACATATTTTTTCCTCAAATAATTTTATTCGTCGCACTGTGCATGAATATATTCAACTAGCTTCTAGATAATTTCCCCTGTGATTCGCTACATCGTTAACTTCTATTCACCTAAAGTGGCAAGCTATTGAAAAACTGTTCAAATCAGAGTATGTTTTCACTTAAAGGTTGAGCTCCGACAGGAAATGTGTTTATAAAGCTCTTTGTGTCATTCTTTGGAAAGGAAAAAGTATACTTACACTATTTCCTTTCTTCGTCATAGTATAAGTTGAACTGAGAAACGAATTCAGCGCTAAAAATATAATTTCGATTTAAGAATCCCGCGTCTTCTAATTAATATTCACACGATAAAAATGTTTACGACATCAATACATGAAGACATTGTTCAAAATCTGTTTATTCATATCCCACAGCGCAAAAAGTGGACGACGAGCGCACACATTTACCTATCTGTATCAATTTACGGTTTGGCAGAATATTGACACAAACGTCAAAAGCCACGCAAAAAGCGTTCCATATCAAACGAAACCGGGAAAAAAAAATGTTTCTTTGATAAATTATGTACCTCCTGTTCCTTGGTAGTTAGGAATTTGGACGCAAATCGCATCGCATAAATTTTGACTAAATTCTGAATTTATCAAAGACGTACGAAATTCGATGTCAAAGAGTTGTAGAATGGTACCGCCGAAGGGCCGTGAGGGTTAGAATTTCGCAGTTCGCATGGAATCCCTGTGATGTCGCACAACACTGTGCCACTAAAACTATCATCTAGAATTCTATTAAGAAATTCTTACTGTCTAGGGCACGTCGTGTTAAGGCAACCGATTCGCAATTTCAGGCTGTGAATTCAGAATTGTGAGGTGTTTTGTTTGGACTGACGAGTATTTCTAGCCTGCATGAATTTTCTTATAGTAAATATTTTGACTAATTAAAAAAATAGTTGACAACATTTGAAGGTTAACATTAATTTTCAAAACCTTTATTTTTAATTTTAGAAAATATTATTATAATCTTGAAACAATAGAACTGTGAATAACCCTAGCTCCTATTTATTTCTGAAACTAAAATTGATATAATATATTTTTATTTAAAGTTGGCTGTAGAATATTAATAAGTCAGTATGTTTGTTGCGTAGTATGAACTTTTGATAACAGTACAAAAATAAATATATTTAGTTCTACTTTATGAAAGCCTGAGCACATGAAGAAATTTCTCAAGCTACGTACAATACAATATCCTACGCTCGAGAAATGTTTCACTCGCATGTTTCTTAACAAACAAGTAGCTAAACATTAATTTTATTTCTTTTCAAGCTCATAAGGCAGGAAATAGCGAGTGCTTCAGGAAATTAGCTACGTTAGCTCCGTAATCTGTTTAGTACATAATTTCCTTTCGTACCTCGCTGAATGCTTCCTCTATATAAATACGATTTCCTTTAGAGTGTTTATTGTTTCGTATGCCTTTAGAATGGGCTTAGTTGTTTTGTTTTTAAAGTAAGTGTTATGTTATTTTCTTATCCACATAATAATAATCTTAACTTCATTCATTCATGCACTTACAGATATCGCACAGCCTAAACCGCTGCGTGAAATTTTTGCATGAAATTTTCAAAATGAGTTTTTTGAAAATTCATCCCCTAAAGGGGTTAAATAGGTTGGCTGAGCTTTGTATGGAAGTTCGTATTTTTTTCCGATGAGCAATTCCATTGGGTACGCGGATTGTTTTTGAAGAAACTGATCTACCAATAAATTAAACTAATCTGTTATGAACACAGAAGCTAAAAATAACCAGCAATACTGGACGAACAAGGAGCTCGTGGCTAAGTAATAACAGCTGTTCGGGTCAATCCATCAGATTAAGCTACGCTTGCCGGGGTTGGTCCGTGGATGGGTGACCATTTTCACATATCGAGACTCCTTCGTGCCTCGGAAAGCACTATTAGCCGTTGGTCCCGGCTGTCATTTGTGGATCTTTGGCAGTCGTTACGAGTAGTCAGAAGCCCGAAAGTCTGACAACCAGTCTTACCAAGGGGTATCGCAGGGGTACCCAGCAACTGCCTATCTGACCTCCACAACCCAGTAAGGGTCCACAAGAGGTCAGATAGGCAGTCGCTCCATGTAAATACTGGTATTCAGCTGAATCCGTTTAGACTGGAAGCCGACCCCAACATAGTTGGGAAAAGGCTAGGCAGATTGATATTGACTGGACGAACAAGTAATAACAACAACGCGACCCAATTTCAACAACAACATTATTATAGAAACAATTATTCGCCAAGCGGTCCGCAACTCCGTACACTAACAGAGCAAATCCATTTACCATGAGTATTAATATTCACAAGTTGAGTTATTGGTTCATTAGTGCATTTCGCACGTTTCGCACGCTGCACCGGCCGAGGGCAATTCCTAATTAGATAACGAATTAACGTCTTCAGAGCGAAGCGCTGTTTGTTTTCCTCATCACGAGTGCCTTTGCACAGCGTTTGGGAAGCATTTTGAAAGCTGATCCGTGGCGATGTTGACGCCATCGCTTTAATTACGTTGTGTGTACTCGACGTTCTCGCAGTCGTCGTGACGCTAAGATGTTTTGTGGACAGTGTACGTTTCTTTTTAATTAGAAGCTTGTGTAATTATGTCGGGCTTTAAAACCTTGTTTACGATACACGGTTTTAACGAAAGGAAAGTTTGTTTGGTTTGGCTGTGGTTTTTATTTAGCTGCCGTAGTTTTTTCTACATAAACTGTTTTTTTTCGCAAAGGTGATAGTGGGACAGTTTGAGTTTAATTAGTAGATCATTTATATTCTTTTATATAAAGAGATAAAGTCGTAGCACTCGTAGCAACCGTAGCGGCTACTGTCGCTACGCCGTAGTAAATAATTGGGCAATGAACTTTCTTTTCGTAGTTCCTTGCTAATCACAGCTTTTCTCATCAGGAGTACCGTTTCGCAATTTTTTGAGGCAAATCCGTCGCGGTATTGACGTACCAGATTGGAAAGACGATCCTTTAATTTCTACCTGGAGACATGTTTGTTTTCTGAGACTATTTTGGGTGTTTGTGAAAAAAATACAAATGAAACATGAGATGAGAGAGAGAGAGAGAGACGGAACTATAAATGATCGATATCACCATCCCTTTTACGGCATGGCATCAAAGGGTACTTCATAATACCGCCCCTGTATGTCACTATGTGCATTTGCAGATTTGTTCCTTTAACATAACTTCAGCAAACAGTAATCTAAGAATTGTGTCACACAGTGTATATAGATTGGTCTAAAACAATCTTGTTATCTGTTTGTGGAACTAATTATCTCGCTCAGTTAGGTCGCACAACTTCGCTCTATGGCGTGTAATTAGCAACATTCAGCAACAAATGGGCATACACGCTGAAATGTCTATTTTCGGAACTATAGTCCGTTTTTAATCTCGTAGACTAATTTGACAGGTGCAAATGTCAAACCCCTAATTGAAAAAACAAACAACAATCACTTGAAATGTCAAATTAGTCTACGAGAATAAAAAACAGACTAATTACTTGTTTTTATTATTTAATTTTGTTATACTCTGTTTCGTTGGTCTTGTTATCGCAAGTGCAGCGACTGCGAAGCGGACGGTCGTGGTCGTCCTGAATTCGATACCCGGGTTGTGCAATGTGCTTTCCGTTTTTTTATTAGGATATTCAAGAGTTGGTGTAAAGTGTTTCGTGTTTTTTCCACTGGGATATTCACGAGGTTTATGTAAAAAGACGTCATCATCAACACATCCACAGCCCGATTTCACCCATTGCTGGGCTCTTTTCTTGTGCCAATCCCCACGCTCTTGTACCATCTCATCCAGGTGCTAGCCGGCGATGTCAACAATGTCGTCAAGCCCATCTCGCTACCCGACAACTGACACTTCATCTTCCAGTCCTTCGACTCCACTCGGTAAATATACCTACCCCCACCCCAAATTACCTGGGTCTTACTACTGGTGAAGTGTGGTTGTACTATACACATTCACCTCTGCCGCCCCTCCTAGGAACACTGTACAGGCGTGACGTTATTATTTCCCTATATTATTCCTACAAGTCCATTGGGATTGGTTTGGAAGCCTTTGAAGGTATTTTTTCTATCGGGTATCGTAAAAAGTTTCAGCGGTGAATAGTTAAAGTTGAAACACAAGTTTTTCTCGTAATTTCACGTCGGCGGAACATTTTCCGAGAGAGCCCTAAATATTTTAGCAAGAAATAGATATTTTATTTTTAGAGTGGTGTAGCTTTTATATTGTACTAAGCAACGTAATTTAAAACAATGCTTTTAAATAATAAAATTTTGACGAAGATGACTACATAATTTAATTTTTATTACATAAGCTTTCTAATAATTAGGTAAGTACTTTTGATACCGTATTGAGTTTTCATCGCTTTTCATTAATATCCGGTACTTATCTAATTTTGGATAGATACATCTAATAATTTTCAAGTAAAGCTGTTGCCCCAAGAAAATATAATAAAGGTACCTAATTCCCTACAGACGCAAAATCAAAAAGAAGCCTTTCTGCGTGAGGTAATAAAGATTTATAATAAATCTGGGCGTAAGCGCTATGTCTAGACGCTCCTGAGTCCTGAGTCCCGCCAGGCCTTCTCGCTATAAGGATTTGTCGCGCGAACACGGCTTCTTAGACCCTTCCACCACCCACACCGCTCTCGTAATCTCATATAATATTAGGCACACAATACAAGGCTCGTTCCGTTGACGCACATTGGCTGCCAACAGCCCGGCAGTAAAGATCGCCGAACAATGAGCCTGTATAGGAAGTAAGATTACGGGCGTCTGGATATCTAAGCTCCCTGATACCCCATTTTGCCTAACAAAAGGTCAGACATGTTTTCCCGACCCTAAACAAGCAATGCCCAAGCAGCACTAAAGGCTTAACGTGCTTCCAGAACACGAACTTATAGTTATAGTAAATTTTATGCGCCATCTAAACAACCGGATAGCTAGCAATCAAAGTTTGATGGCTCATCTATAAAAGCGGACTATTTGATCGCCGACGGTGACAAACAAACATTTTTATTCTCCACAAGGAAAAGTCTTCAGTATTAGTTAGAACTTGTTGATACTGATGGTTCGAACGTTTTGATATTTTTCATCCTGTCCTCACCATCAGGTGCGACTGACGATGATTTATGTCCTCACTGAAATGGGAGAATTGAATGAGTTTTGGCTTGATTCCGTGAAATTTCTTTCTTTCAACGTGTTAATATATTACGACAGATATATTTTATTACGAGTTTTCTTGAGGAAAATCGTGTCGTGATTTTGTTTTCAGTGAAATGAACATCAAGTTTGGTTGTACGATTTCCATAAAAATAATGTTCTTCCGACAGGAAACGTGACCGAGTCGTAAATTGGTTACATAGGTAATTCAATCCTCGAAATGAAAACATACAAAAGAGATTGAATATCGTAACAAGTCTACATAGATTTGAGCGGCGTGTAATAAACTGGAGTGACGTGTACTCGTCTTATCACACGTGCTGCGATACACTTTGCTTCATTCATTCCATTCAACCCGCCCCCACTTTTCGTGTGGACCAATTGAAATCATTCACAAATTTATCACAAGTTTCCGAGTCCATCCTCTCCTATCTTTTCTCATTTGCAATAAAAAAAAAGTTTGTAAAAAACGAACTGCATTCACGGCTCGAATTAAGAGGGAAAATGGAATTTTTAAAACGTCCTTTTGTGTTAAAGGAGATGAAAAGCATGTCGTTATGAAGGAGTTTAAAATAGCTAATTACGTTGGAGAAAAACTCGGCTGCGAAGTACCCTGAAAACTTCTCGGCGTGCGTTTAACTGTCACCATTAGAACTTAAGTACTACTCGTATCAGCTGTTTCACTGTTTTTAAGGTTCCGTACCCAAAGGGTGCCAATGGGACCCTATTACTAAGGCTCCGCTGTTCGTCCGTCCGTCTGTCACAGGGCTGTATCTTTTGAGCCGTAATAGGTAGACACTTGAAATTTTCACAGAGTGTGTACTGCTATGGCCATTATAACAACAAATAATAAGAATAAGATAAAGTAAAAAATTAAAGTTTCTTAATTTTTAACTTTATTTAATTTATGTAAGTATATAAAAGAAATAAAGAAAGAAAAATTGTTTATTCTGCACAAACAAAATTAACATACAACTAACTACAAAATTAACTTACAACAAAAAAACTTAAAATACACACATACAGAGCAGCCAAAATCCTCTTAATCAAGTAAAATAAGTTTGTCAATTTTGTCTATTGCTTGATGTCCGGGCCAATCACAATTTACTTTGCGCTTTAAATTATCTGTATTACGACATTGGCAATTGACAGCAAACAAACAAACAAAAACACAAAACCGATTGCAAAATGGACAAATAACTACTATAAAATAAAGTTTAAAATTACGCTGAAAAAACACGTCTCTTGTAGGTTAGAAGCACCGTTTTTTTCCGGCGTTTTTAATACAGCTTATTACGGTACGGAACATATCGTGTGAGAGTCCGACTAGCACTTTTCATGTGTTAAAATTCATACAAAATCAAAAAGCATAGCTGCACTACGATGACCATTAGTTCTGTTATTCTTTTTTACTCTATTTTCTCCCTCTGTTTGATATCATTAATCAGTTTGCTAGGGGTCCGACTTCCGGCTCAATTTTCTCCGCGTCCGGTTTTCGACACCAATCATATATCACTCTATAATGTATTTTACAGTGTCACAGTTATTAGAACCGTTTTAATTGTTTGTAAACGTTAAAACCTTTTTGAATCAGATTTCAGAAGTGAGATTTTATATAACTTAATTTATGAGCTTAAAATCTGTTTAGAGGGTCTTCCATAGAGTTTCCAAACTATAAGATGAAGACATAACACGATTAAGAATGGTTAATTTACCATTTTCTCATTAATTACCAAAACAAAAGAAAACTACAGAGAGACAATTATCCTAGCTGGATGTCTCAATAATAATAAACTCACGCTCAATAAACAGATACATATTTACTAGAATATACCTAATAACATTCTTACGCATTTCGCACATCACTCAGCGATCCTTCAGATTGTTTTCTTCCAGAGCATTTAATTCTGGGTATATAACCAGTATACGTTGGACCCCACACTTCTTTCCCACCACCAATTAATCTAGGGACAGGTGAGGTCACAATAAACGGACCCGATGTATTAGGAGCAAGACATTGCGCCCTGGTCTTCTTCTAAATTGTCAGTTTGTTCAACATCCACTCAAGTTCTGCAATTACTTTTTATTTTTCTTCGTTATTTTCTGCCGTAAACATGAATATAAAAGTGAGTCATAAAATAATGTAACGAGATATTCTCATATATTTACGTCACTGTGAAAAATGATAATACAATGTCGGGGTTGTATTGAGATTCGTTCGTGCAAACTTATTAAATTACTACCTCGCGTTACCAATTATTCTGTGAAGCCGTAGACAATAATAAACACGGGAAAAGCTTGCGAAGGAATACAAAAGCTTTCGTGTTTTATAAAATGTTTTAGTAAGATCATTTGTTACGAGTATACAGAAGCCTGAAAGTCTAACAAGAGGTCTAACCTTCAGAAAAATAAAATTGCCGAGTACCTGGGGTATAGTAATAGGGTGTGTAAATCAAATTACAGTACTTGTATGTTACATTGAATTCAATTTACTGTTTCTAACACTAAAATATACATTACTAGCGACCCACTCCTGTTTCGCACGGTTTGTACGACTTGACAAATCGAGATTTCTTAGTTATATTATGTAACTTTAATATTAACGTATTATATACATGAACCTTCCGGAATAAATTCTCTAAACGATGGTAAAAACCTCATCAAAATCTGTTGCGTGGTTTAGAAGAACAACGCGGGCATACAGACGAACACGAAAACCGACTTTAATTTATAATATGTATAGATAGATGTACAAGTATGTGCTTGTGCAGAAAGAAATAAAATAAAAATAAAAGGGAAGAGCTTATTGGGAAGCTTGTATGTGAAATATTTATGTTCAGCCTGAAAGCTGAAGTGGTTGGCTTCAGCTTTCAGGCTGGAAAGCTAGTTGGAAATTAGCTCGACCACGAGCTAGACATAGAATTTATAAGGTAGTAAGTTTGTGAAATAGTGGTTGTGAATATACGTCACAACCACTATTTCACAAACGAACTATGCTGTGATTGGTTGAATGATGTGTCACCAGCCTATCGCAGCAGTTTACGCGCGCTTGACAATTTTGTCACATTCATTTTGCGCGATAATTTTATGAATGTAAATAGTGATCACTTTAATATTAAATTATCATAATTTAATTTCAGTAGTTCATTTTGATGGTTTATAATGATTCTAATATTAAGTATTAATTTACAGTATTAAGAAGAAACTTAACTTATTGGGTAGTCCCTGAAAACAATAGAAAGTTTAATGAACATAATTATTGAACTATCAGTAGTTACCTAACTTTTCGCGAATATTGAGACAAGCCATGCATAATCAGCCTATAATGTTCCCACTGCTGGGACACACTCTCTGTAAGGCCGAAATCCACCACGCGGGCCCAGTGCGGGTTGGTACTTTGGTTCTAGGACATGCCGGTTTCCTCACGATGTATTCCTTAAGCGTTTTTAAAGCATTAGTGATGAAATAATTTACACAAAGAAAAGCGCCTGTCAGGGTTCGAACTTACGACCTACAACTCGTAAGCCGCGGCCGTTACCGCTGAACCACCACTGCTCTGGCAAACCATGCTATGTCTTAATTTCCCTTAGGCCCTAGACAAAGTGACATTCTATCAGCGATAATGATGATGGAACAGGCAAAAATGTATAGGACTGACATAATCTATCGAAAAGCTTATGTCAATCCTGTTGAAAGTCGTTGTAGAAATACGAAACGCTTTCGAAGCGATTGTCACTTGTTTAGGCCCTCACATTTCCTAAATTATTACGTACAAAAACAACTTCCATTACTAAGTGCAGTGTCAGGTATTTATTAAATAGTGTTAGTAAACCATTCCTTTCAATGTCAAAGTGCTTTATCTCTATTCACGTAGCGCGAAGTACGCACTTAGAAATAGTAAAGAGATAGTACTTCCTGCTTGAATGTAACTTAATGGGACAGCCGGTAGAAATCTCCACGTTTATTTGAATAGAAAATATTACTATTTTGTCAAGTAAAAATAAATGTAAGAATGATGTATAATGAACTCGTCGTCGTTTTATTTTTGCTATATTTTTATTGGATAAACTACCTAATACCGAAAATGTACTTGTAATTACAAATTAATCTTTTTTATCATATTGCTTCTGGCCATTCACGTTCGGGATTAGGGAAGTTTGAAGCACGTTTTTGCATAAATTTATTGACGAGGAACAAAAACAAAATTATATTTTTTTATGTCATACAACTTTATTGGTTTCGTAGTTGCGTCTGAACAGTTTTTAGTTTATTTATTTATTTAGGTTAGCCAACAATTGTTTACACAATACATTTTAAATAATTTGGTTAATGGAGTAGGTACAAGTATAAGTGCAACAATTACTTACAGGCTAACACGACATGCACCATTATTGGTTTTACATAACTAATGCTATAAAGCCAAAAAAAAGATATTTATAATAATAGAATAGTAATAATAATAATAAAATAGTTTGTGGGTTTTCATACGATTTTTTATGTTGTGCAAAGTGTTATTTGAACTTTTAGTTGTAGCATGTAGTTTGAGTTTTTTCCCAGGTCCAGGGACCTTGACCACCAATGATAATGGACTTGCCAACCTCGAGACTGCTACTGGAGTTTCCTAATGGGATTCCCAAACAAGCTGCCTGGCCTGAGTACTCTGGGTAACATAGAGACTGAACCCTACGCTCAGTAAGCACCAACCAGAGTACTAACTTAATGATATATTTTTCATCTCATCATCATCATCAGCCTATAGCAGTCCACTGTTGGACAATAAGGCCTCTCCAATTGCACGCCATTCAGCTCGATTCTCGGCAACTCTCATCCAGTTGCTACCAGCCACCCTGCGAAGATCGTCGCTCCACCTAGCCTGAGGGGGTGAACCTTACGTTTGCCGTTTGAATTTTCATCTCATATTATTATTATTATTTATTTCAATCAACTTTGGATCATACAATTAACGTTACAAAATTAATTAATTACAAATGAAATTCAAATAACTTAAAATAGTATCCTACCATTAGTCAGTACTATGTAGTAGTATGCAACGACAATTTCCTCAAAACGTAGTAATAAAGGCACAATAAACACACTTCCTGCGGCAATTACCCTTCGTCTTAATACGCGCACGTTCTTTGTTAGTTTGCTTCACAAAATTCTGTCATAACACTCTGGCCGCCATTAGTAGAGAGTGGAGCCTCTCGTTATATTTTACGACCGGCTCAGCTACTGTTAGTAACCCTTTAAATGCAACCGGTCTTAATATGGAATGATCATCTTTTATCTTATAACCGATTGTGTTTTAATAGGTACCTATGTCGTAGTTTGGTATGAAAAATGAATCTTTGATTCGTTTTCATGAATTACTAAAAAATTAACCAACATACGGCATAAGTCAACTGATTTAATATTGTAGAACGTAATAAAAACTGATAGTTTGACCGAGACCGCTGTACCGCGCCTTAGATAAGTGCGCGGCGAGACGGGAGCAGTGCAGGCGCTCATTCGTCAACGCTGCCCCCCGTCTCGCCGCGCATTCCTTAGGCGCGGTACAGCGGTCTCGGTCAAACTATAATCAAATGTCCTGAGATGAGATTAAAAAAAAACAGATTTTATTATAAACTTTCAGAAACTGGAGGACGTGTTGAGTTGTAAGTTCAAGAATTTCCATACGGTTTCATTCAGTTCTTTTGTTTTTTTATTTGAAGCTACATATATTAACCTACTTATCTTATTCTTTCATCTGAATTACATTAAAGAACGTGTGGTGAAGTTTTTCTTTCGTGATATACATAATGTAGTAAGTAAGCATATCACATATAAGTAATGTGAATTGATTTTTTTTTGTTGTAAAGTGCCTCTTTGTGACTTTTGTATTTGCCAAGCGTGGTGATGAGGGAAATATTGTTTTAGTAAATTAATGTTTTCATAAATTTAAATGGTATCACTCCAAGAGGACTTCCATATTTTAGAGCGGATGTTAATATGTCATGACTATAAACAAGTGTTACGGACATTTAAAATTGCTAAATGAATATTTAAAAAGTTGTGGTAAAATATAGGTGAAATGAAAAATGTATTAATTGACAAACCGACTGGCGGCAATTTGGCCGCCGCATCGGTAAAATATTTGTTATGCCCTACAGATATTTATTTTGTCTGTATTTTTGTGTGTTCGCGCCATGCAAAGGGCATTGCAGAGTTCGGGGCATACATTATTCACGGCACACTTAAACGCATGAATTAACTGCAGTTTATTTAGCGAATACATTACTCATTCTGTTTCCCAGATATTCTGCACTTTCAGTCCAAAGTGACCAGTGTAAGTAAACGATTACCACTGAAATAAATCTCGCTATTTGTTCAGCAAGTCGTTTATTAACTACTTTTACAAATGTTGGGTTCCAGCGTTCTGTTACAAGCACCCTGTAGATGAAGGCAATTTGCTACATTCTACTTTACCGAATATCCATAATTGTGTGAGGAATTAAGAAAAGGAATGGCACTTAAGTCATGATTTTTCTTGACTAACTAACATTGTAAGCGAAGACCCCAATGTTTTACGTGCTAGCGTTAGTCTTAAGTAGAGCCCAGTGTGCTTCGTGATTATGATAGCATTCACTATGATAAGTAACTTTCACACCACCTGCTCGATATTGTCAATCGGTATATAATTATTCTTGTCTATCTGGCTGTTTGTTGCGACTTCTTTTATTTTAGGAAAAATAATAAAGGCCTTACCACAAAAACTTAGACAGTTGTTCAACGCGTGTTTAATGTCACTTTTATGTCAAACTCCATAAAGAAATGTCATGTTTAAACGTGTTGGGGCTAAGCAACTGCTAAACACGGTTTCGTGGTAACAAGATTGGGTTAGAAAAAAATAAGTGTAAAATTTAAAAATAATAAAAAGTGGAGTAGCTTCAAATAGCCCCAAGAAATAAATCATTTAACACCAAAATTGTCGAGAATTAAGTTAAGACGCTAAAAAATTCTCTGTTTTAGCAGTTAGCTTATAAATTTCATATGCCGCTATAAAACTCGGTAATAGCTTTCGAAAACTGTGGGTAGTCGAAACAAAAATCTGAGAAAGCTTTTAGTATACGTCTTTGAGACCCGAGTGATGTAAATTTCGGTACTTGGAGGATAGAAACAAGTGACTTGCAAAGTTACCAGAATAAATCTAAAAGGTATGATAGCTATGGCGCTCCAATTTTATATTTTACGTAAATACTTTAGTTGGAAAACAAAACTCATTCACTAGTTTGTTGTTGCTAAGATTTATTGTTTTTAGAGCTGCCAGGACAAGTAAACTATTCTATATTTTTCTACAGCTTCGTGGTAATTAACATTTTTTTGTTCAGCATGATTTTCTAAATTACAGAATTACCCATAATTTCTTGTGAATGTCATTATTAGATGACTGAATATAACTGTATCTCTGGATAGTTTAATTTGATGTTTGAGATCGCCCATCAAGCGAACAACAGTTTTCAAACAACAACAATTTGTACATATGTCTACTTTTTGTAATACACCCAACAATATTGATTGGTTTTAATATTGTCATGTATGTAAGTGAATTATTGTATTTTTATGAGAATAAAGTTATCTCAAACCTCTAGTAAACATTCTAGTTCAGTAAAACTAACATCTGTATGCAGGATCAGGATAAAAGGGAATCTAAATGGAACATTCAACAAAAAACAACGTTTTTCCTTATCCATTAATTTATAACTTCTTAGCAGATAAGAAAGCTTTCAACGACATCTACATAATAATATCCTAAATTCAATTGACCCTCACAACTTATGCGGAATGACAAGTGGTCGACATCTTTTAAATATTCCTCTTCATACAGACGAGGATGGAAATCTCATTATAGAAAATGTCATTTTCCTCACTGTCAAATAGGTACCGACTTTAACGTGCCGACCCAATCTTAATACGTAGCACTAAAGAGATCACGCGAAGCCTTTTCAGTAAAAAAAGGCCTTCGTATAAACTGAACATATATTTTACATTATTCTCTCTTGCCACTGAGACAACGGCTCTTCAATACGCGGACACTATTCCCCGGAGGGGAATCTTGAAGTTTATTGACATTTACTTTCCGAGGGTAAACACGGCGACAGGGCTGTCTGTCTCGACTTGACTCGCCGCATAATGCGTCTCTTCCACACCACCTACTTGTAGACACGGGATATTATTTATCACCAATTCTTCCTTCCAATATTCCTTAGGCACATAAACGATAGGGTATCGCGACCCACATTGCGTTTTTGCATACTCGACGCATGGGAAAGGCTGTATTATATAGAGCTCCAGTTTCGTTTAGCATGTTTATATACAGTGCCGTTTACTGCTTATCCTTATCTACTATTTTTACTGCTGTATTATGTTACAGATTTGTTGTGTGTTTTTGGGATCAGTTCTCAAAACAGAACCTTTTCCTGGATTTCCCAATTTTCTTTTATGGAGCAGAACGGAGGTAACCGTAGGTGATACAATTGGTTTGCTAGATAAAATAGAATGAGTTCAAGTAGCAAAGAAAACCATGAGAAATAAACATTGCATATCTAAATGTATGCATTTTGTTATCAAAACATACATTCCACGGAAAAACTTTTCCATTTTTCCGCAGATTGTGTCTTACGAAACTAATTAAAAATTTCGCTTCACTTAAAACTTACCGCAGCCACCGCTATCCTGATTCGCAACTTCCTTGAATTGATAAAAAAACTTTTTGTTGATCCTCCGTGTTATTCGAACGACGGCGAAGATTTCCTCCTCGGATTTCTCCGCAGAATGGAGGGCTAAAACAATGTGTTTGGATCAAACTAGCTCGAGACGGAGGCTAATACAATATGTATCAGCTCTCAAGTGCAGACCAACACTAGTCGAAGGCCAAAGTATCCTTCGGGAAGTAACTACTTTTTATTTATCTGAAGGACCTATTGAATTCACTCGACACGCGGGTAAAGTTCCAAAAAAATAGTCGCATTTATTTTGCTTGGCCGTTAACTCCCAAAGACTTGGTTTGGGCGTTAAGCGTATTAAAAATTTTGATGATATAGAACCTTGAGGATTCAAATATGAATATAAAAGTAACTATCACATTCAGACGTCGACAAGCGAAATAGACGTAAGTAACACATTTCGTATCCATAAATCCATACGCCGTCGTCTGTGCGTCTACTGAGGCGCAGATCTATTACGATTGAGTTATCCGTAATGTAACAAGACGCTGACTTAGCAGTATGCATTGCTATTTGACTATTCGGCCTCGTAACGTACCTATTTGGATGTATATATTTGGCTCCTGAGCATCGCTTGGCTCGAGCACAAGTGGGACAATAACAAACGGAGCCGCCATAAAGTGGCAATGTCAATTCCAACTTGTGCGCTTTTTCAGTAGTCTAGACACATTAACTAGCCATTGTGTAACATTTTTACATTAATGTGCTGGAATCCACTGCAGTTTGTACTGAAAAGAGATAAGTATGAAAGTTGCACCAATGTTTTTGATGGTTTAATCTACTACTTGTTTAAAACTTCAACTGTCTTGTAGTTCACTTTATTTCGTGAAAAACTAGATTGTTCGTTGTTACGTAATACTACAATACTCCCAAAGTCTGATAAAAATAGGACATTATCAGCACCACCAATATCACCTTTACCTTTGCCAACTGCGAAAACTTTTCTCTCCAGCGTATTCCGAACGTAACTGAGGGTAAAACTTTTTGTGAGACTTTTTGTGAGTACAAAACATGATTTGACAGATTGAAATCTATAACACCGTCGGGGCTGTCGACGGCTGATGTAGCTAACCGTGCGGGAGATGATTGAGATCAAATCGAATGATTGACACGTCACTCACTTTTCCTCATTTTGCTATTCTTTCGTCTGTTTCGATTTCGGTTTGAATGCTGTCACAGCCTCACCTACGATACAATATTTCCAAAGCAGGAAAATTGAATTTGTATGTCAAAACGGGAAACAGTAACATAATTCCAGCTCTTTGTGTTTGCGTACAAAACATTTAACCGACAGTAAATCCATTGTTTACACGCGACAAAATATTTTTGATTCATAAAATTTCATTACCAATATTTCCATGGAACTAACTGGGACAGAATGGCGTTCATTTAGCGTCCATTTAAACATAAATTAGGCCACCGGAACTAAAATAACGGTTTATGTTGCGTAGGCCGGTGCGGGTTGGCATCGAATTGTGATAGAGGCTGGTTTCGTTGCCAAATTGCCCTGTCCGCTTATCATCTGGCTTACGTATAGCGCACCAGTACCACCATGCGACGAGTTACATTTAAAAAATTTGAATATAGACGAGATTTTGAGACAAACGCCTTAATTCTTGAATGTGTTGTCTAGAACTGTTTTGGTGTGAGCATGCATTTGTGTGTGATGCTTAGAGGAGATTTGATGGCAATGTTGCGTTGTTACGTAATGTGGGTAACTAGGTCAAATGTCATTATCGTGCCAATTTTGAAACAGCTGTACGTACAAAATGTTGGAGCCTGTAAAGTTACGCCACGATTCGAAATCCAACTAAACCCTAACTTTTCTATTCACTCAAAAAACCCCAAACCGCAAGCAGTGAAAACCAAAACTCAATCAATTACGGAAACAATCAGCAATAGCGATTTTTGATCCTCCAATTTTGATATCAAGGTTTTCTATTGCAGTGGGATTAAAGCGAAATCCCCGATGCGCCGCGCCGGTGACGCGTGGCCTAGCCATGCATTTATAAAGTCACTGCATATTTTTTACAAAATTGTGGAAATTTCCAGGCCACGGAGCTTAAGGGAGCCGATGACTTGGAAAGCATTGGTCTCCTCGCTCGATTTGCACTGAAAATTGATTTTTATGTGGGCCGGGAAGATTCCTCTGTTTGTTTGTCATGTTGCGCTATTCATCAACTGGTTATTGTTACTGCAATTTGTCGTTGGGGGCAGAAATGGTTTAGTAAGTGCAGAAAAAAAAAAATGGTTGCTGCAAATATTTTCATTTGTTTTTAGTCGTCACGATCGTAATGTGTTCGTGTTTTCACGTTTTAGGTATAACATGTAATCCCTGGAGGATTAAGCAGAGGTGGATCATAGAACACCTACATTTTGCCAGCTATGGTTAAGTTCATATTAATCCTCATACGTTTATATTTTTTCCTAAAGGGAAGTACTTCTCTCTGTACTTTTAGAAAAACTAGTGACATAACAAGCACTAACAAAAAAGTAAGTAAACCTGACGATAAATACGTCGTTTGCAAAAAAACCTGGACCACATACTCGCTTACCTCCATATTATTATGTTAACAAAGATTTCGCCTTTAAGTCTGGATTGCTGCGCTCCTTTTGAAGGGCCATAGCGGGTCGAGCTTCCGCCGGTGGCACATAATCGCAGCCGCTTTTTGCGCTTTACTCAGCTGCTTTACAAAGAAAAACGTAAGCCGTGCTCTTTAGTATCAAACGTAGGCGTTTCTCTATAGCTCTTTAATACTCATATCTACTGCGAATTACATGTTCAGGTAAAACCCGTAGTATGCATATTTTACGTTCTTTTGAGTACAGTTTAATTTAGCGAAATACGGATGTTAGATGAATGGAACATTTTTGGGGCTGCAGTGGGCTTATTAATCTTTTTGCCAACGGTAGATAAAATTGTACACATAATTTTTATAATATGATATTGCAGCTTATGGAATTTAATACCAGCACGGTGCTCCTTTTTGTAATCAGCTTATAGGTACGGTGGTAGGCAAATTATTTGTTCTATGGTTTCTGAAGATACTTAGCGTTGTATACGTCTTGTATGCAATCCAACATAGGTACTATAAATTAGAGGTTTGACAAGCGGTTTGATTATGATAACCAGCTAAGACTTTGTCACTCGTTTCATATTTGGATATTTAGAGTTGGTAGAGATAGTTTACTTTACTGTTTAGCTGATACTTTTTTACAAGAAAGATTCGTTTTATTATAAGCAGATTGTATGTATGTAGGTGCGTATAGTTTATCAACATATTGTTCTATCAACGCCGTCGGCCGTCGACTTGACAGATGATCGATTTACGATGTTCAGCCCTCCCTGTAGTCCCTGTATTTGGTGAGGAAATTAACAGTTACTACCAAACTACAAGTGGTGTTAGCTTAGTCATGGTTCGGTTGTGGTTTACCTACAGAATCAAGAAAACTGTATAGAGTGCGTTACATGTTCGGGTTATTTATTGATTATAAATGTTTTCTATTCTTGGAAATATGGTGGCATCGACGCGCAATCTGGTACCCTGGGGTCATGGTATATGATTCTGGAGCACCCTGCATTGAAATTATTCGTCGGTTATCCGTTCAACTGTCGATCGGCATTCTAAAGGCTGATAACAATTAAAATTCTATTGTGTCTTGTTAATGGCAGTTGGAGGTTTATTAAAAAAACAAAAATTGCTGCTCCATACACTTTGACCGCGTAAATATTGCACTTTTGTAGGAACCAGCAGAAATGTTTTTTTCAACTCAGGGGTCGATATTCATGTACTGAATCCATGGTAACAGGTTGTGCGTCAATGTCCCTGCCACACTGTATATATAGTAGGGATTATTAAAGTCACCTTGATGGCAAAAGAGAGTCCTCCTGCCTGCTAAAACCGACAACATGCAATCAGTAATCCGCCTGCCAAGCGCGATGATGATGAAGACGCTCTGGAATGGTAGAGATCCTTTGCTATGCTTTCTACAATTTCTAATACTTATTTTGATTCTTTCACAGTCCATACTTACTTACTTGTCTGAAATAGGTTGTATTTTCAATTATCCTTACTGTGATTGTTATCGAAACATTAAAGCTCCTTAAATCCCCTTTGAGATAAGTTTATACCCAGGATTTATACCCACTATATCTTCCAGCTATAATAAAACAGTCCCTCAACCATCGGATGTGGACGCCACGAAAAAGGCTCTTACTTCCATGAACCTTACTCGTATAATTGACGGCAGGAGTGTCTCAGGAACATAACATATCGACGGGATATTTCTCGACGAGACAGCGACGGCGCGTCATTTCCGGCGATCCCCAGAGGGACGGGAAACGCAATAAATCATCGGTCATTGTCGCGTGGAGCCAATTGAACGTTGATTTTTCTTTTGCGACAAACTGCACGTGGCTTGATTCAATTTTGTTGGAGTCATATTTTTCTGTGATGCGATGAGAGTAAAAGCGTCAAATAGATGTAATCTTTTTACGAAATCGAGGGGGTGCAATTAAATCATAGTCTTTATTCTCTGGCTGGCTACATCAAATTTAGTTTAGTTATGAAAGTCTGTAAAACGATATCTAATCAAAAATATTGTACTTACTAATTTTTTACAAGTTTTGTATAATTATATGTAGGTACTTTATTGATGCACTTCAAGGGATCGTAAAAGAAACTATCATTTAGATTATTGTAAAAAATTGTGATATATTTCTTTGTTAGACTATGAATATTTAACTGTACAAAATACATGGTGTTTCTAATTTACAATTAATATTAATTAACAAAATAATATAATTATATTATATTATACGCATATAAAACATTACTCGATGGCCGGCGATGAACGATCATTTGTTAGCGCTTTCCTTAACTTCACCGTTGCAAATTGTTGGGGCCTGCGGGAGAAATGGAAAATGTAATAGGTACTTACTTATAAAATATTTTCTCGTTAGGCTACTAAATTGATTTTAAGTGTAGTACAGAAAATAAAATTGAATTTTGTTTGCTTTATTTATTGGAATACTCGTAATCATTTTACAGTCGTGTTGTTAATTCAAATCATGTTTATTAAGCTATTGTAGATTTTAGTACCTATTGACAGTTCTAAATACGTGACACCAAAATACAACACGCAGAGAGGAACTAGACAAAAAGCAGCAAACAAAAAGATCTCGTGCCTACAAAAGTAAAAGTAAACGAAAGAAATCAGTAAGTAATAAAAAACAAACCTCCTTCATATTACTTGTAGACGGCTGTTTCGCGTCCCCATAAATCATACCAGGGTCCGAAAGTATGGCCGTCTTCTGGCAACAACTCGTTTCCTTCCGACGGTCTCTTTAGTAACTTGGTCCGGGGAAGCAACTGCGGTCGCTGTTGCTTCAAGGCTTCGTTGAACTTTTGATCGTCTGATTCGCTGTAAGGGCCCTCACTCCGACGGTCGACAAAACGCCTCGCTTCAAGCCTCGCCTCCTCTTGACGAATCTTTGACTTTTCGGCTTTCTTCGAATCCGTTTCGTAGTCGTATCGAGACGATCTTCGCTCTTGGTCACTGAAGTATGATATGTTCGACTCGTAGTACCTTTCTTCTCTTCGTCCATTATGTGGTAAAGAGCTGTCGTCATAACTTCTGTTCGTTCTGTTCTTCTTTGGATCCCTGCCCCTTGTATCAGTGAATTCTTTCCTTGTTTGGCGTCTGTCTAGCGAGTAATCTATTCTTGGTTCACGATTGGGTTCATATGGTCTGCCATCTTTCTTCTGGTTTCTTGTTTCGGCTTGAGGATACTCTTTTTTATGAACCTTTCCATTTTCAAAAGTGTTTGGTGGTTGATGATTCTTCTCTTCATTACTTGAACGCTTTTTATATTTCAAGGTTCCTTCATCGTGGCCATTGTAAATGTCCTCATTACGAACGTCGTTGTTGTTTCGTTCGATGGGGATTCCATAACGGTCAGTGTGTTGTTCGTTGTCTTTGTACTTGAGTGTTTCAGATGATGCGGAAAATGTTTTAATTTCTTTCGAGTTATCTTTGAAAGTTTTAAATTCCATAGTTTTTGGCGGACTTCGCTCATGAGTGGAATTTTTAGTTTTTTCTGAAGATAATGTGGCACGAACGTGTGGCTTTATCGGAGTTACCTCTATTTCTTCAAATTCTGGCATGTATGCGTTTTCTTTGCGTTTCTTGACATCTTCTTCGACCATTTGCGTCTGCCGACGTCTATCCATTTCTTGCTGCTTCCGTGATTTCATATGATCGTCTACAATTATACAGTCATATGGATCAGTGCTCGAAGCAACAGAATTAACGTCAGAGCTGCTGTCATTGTCATACTTTTGCAGTATTTCCCTTCGCTTAACAGTTTTCATAACAAAGCCTTCTCCGTTCTCATCGTTATAGAAACTGTTT
Source organism: Lithophane ornitopus (assembly GCA_948473465.1). Lineage (NCBI taxonomy): Eukaryota > Metazoa > Arthropoda > Insecta > Lepidoptera > Noctuidae > Lithophane > Lithophane ornitopus. The sequence goes on along the minus strand of OX419622.1, from coordinate 8,006,940 downwards.
TCAAAGTTCGTTTTGATTGTACTCGTGTTTGTTAAGTCCGAGTGCCTTGACTCGTTTCGTGGTATAAAATCTTCATGTTTTTCTTCAATGATCGATTTCTCAGACATACTTTTTTTATTCATAGTTTGAGTTTGTTGGTAGCCATCCATTGCCTTGCGACCTTTTTCTATTCTTTCTTCACCTTGGATTGATCCCAGGCTCTTGGCTTGGCGTATGCCGTTAACAGCCTTCACGTCTTTTCTATCAATAGTTTCTCTTGGACGCGGTGGCTGTCCATTTTCAGTCGGAATCGTTTTTTCTGGACTAGCTTGTTTTGGAATATCTGGTGCAGGGCGTAATTCCTTCTTCATCTTTTCGAAAAGCTTCTTCTTATACTCTGGAACGGTGTCAACAATATCACGATGTTGCCAGAGCGACATTCCTTCCATGATCTCTTCAGCAGTAGTGCGTCCAAATTTCCAGAATGATTTAGTCCTTTTCACTTTTTGGGAGTCCTTGTCCATATCCAACATGTTGCGCAACATCAATTGTTGATCGTCGGTCATATATCCATTGGCGGTATTATTGGATTTAGGACCTCGCTTCAAGCTTTGAGTTTTAAGCAAGTACGCTCTATTATCGATGTTTTGTTGAGCAGATTTACTACAAAAAATAAATAAAAGGAAAAGTGAATGGTACTAGCTTAACTACATAAAAGCAACGAAAAAAGACAAGCATACAGGAGTTTTAAATGAATACATGCAAAAATAACATAAAAACTTTGGGGCTGTATGAATACCTGATTGGCACACGGAGTCGTTGAGCTTCTTCATCACTGTAGTCTACGTCGGGCTGTGGCGGAGGCTCATTGGAGAAGCCTGAATCATTGGAGCTATGCAGTGAAACATTTCCTACAGCACCTACTGCACTAACTACGGTTTTAGCTGGTCCTGCTTTATTCTGAGCGACCTGCAGAATCAAGAGAGAGAAATCAATTTTTTTATCTGGAATATTTGGTGTCGTTTGTTTTATTGGGAAGTCTGACAATAGATACCTGAGAGCGCATAGGTAATGTCTGTGGCCCGAAACTCCTTGTTTCTATGACAGCGTGAGTAGTAAAGCTGGCCGATGATGTGGAGTTCTTGATAGCACTGGCAGCACCTGCGGCCGGGGTGGACGCGTGGAATGTGGCGCTCGCTGAGGTGCTAAGAGCACTAGGCGATGGCGCTGGTAAAGTCGGTGGAAGACCTGGAGAGCCGCTTCCAAGGCGACCCTATGAAACAATATGGTGTCAATGTCAACACAAAACTTAGCTCGTTGTATTTTCCATCTATGGCCAGCATGTAAATGCCAGAAAGTGTGTCTGAAGTTCAAGGCACTGCTATTTTTAGTTAGTTTACCTTGGTAACATGATGAGCAGTGACAGTATCTCCGAACATGCGAGCGGGTGGGTGTGAGTGCGTGTGCACTGAGCCTGAAGGCGTTGTCTGTGCGTGTGCCATTGGCGCCGGTGGTGGCGCCTCTGAGGGTGTCTGTACGACGCTCCACCGAGCAGGTGAACTTCTGAGGACATTATCAAAAATTAGTACATTTGGGGAAATAGTAAAAATCAAAAACGCAAAGTCAATTTGTTAAGAAAAACTTTCTTTTTTGTCATAGTCGTAGTTATTTTTTTACATGTAGTATAGGTTGGTATTGTTTTTTTTTTAAATTAATATTGGGCTCGCAATGCCACCCTGTATTATTTTTTACCATATTTTGATCATGTCATTGCCACGTAAAAACGCAGAAATATTTTTGAGATGTGGAATTACAGCTTTGATGTTGTCTGTGACATTCCTTTGTGTCTTTAACCACATAGGAGGCGGACTCGTATGGTCACTCGCCTCGTAAATATACGTGAAGTTAAATATGAACATAAGAACAGTACAAAATAAAAAACTCACCCAGTTTCATCAAGAGGAATCGGTTCAGTATAAGCAAGAGGGAACCAGCCAGCATGATGAGACCGCAAATTCTCGCCATATTGCCATCCTTTAGTCCTTTCTCCTAGGAGGGCCAGTACATCTCCTTGTTGGAAGCTTAGCTGGTTATCTCCAGCAGCTGCGTATGCGTATAAAGCTCGGGCCAATGGCGGGTCTCGTGTGGTACAGGTCGGTGGGGCAAGAGATGAGGGACGGGTTGCTGTGCGGGTGTCAGTCACTATAAAGAAAAATGAAATTCTATCAGTTAATTCTCGCGTAGATATAGTAGTGGATATAAATGTGTGCTATGGATGACGATCAACGGAAAAAAAGAAACACAAAATAAGTTTTTAATTTGGAAATGAACGTTGTTTTTCAGGTAGTAGATACCTACCAGTACAAAATTATTTAAATAAACATGGTATATCCACTAAGCTTACAAACTTTCTATGATTCCTTACCTTGATCTTCATTATTTGAGCTGGCTTGAAGATTAAAATCAGATTTGGCTCTCGACAATCCTTGAGCTGGTGAGCCTAGGTCTCCAATAGACCTGACGTCAAGACATGAAGCATCCACTGATCTGGTTTTACGCAAAGCAGATCCGACGGAAGCTCGATCATCATCATCACCGATGCGAGGACTAGCGTATACGTCCTCATCAGCCCAGAATGACACTTGCTGTAAACAAAAGTCAAGTTATGTATTTATCTATATATGTACAAATCTTTTGAACCTGATTTCCGTACGTCTTTTTCGGGTGACCACTGAAAATCAGCGCTGAGCTGTAGGTCCCCCATAGCGCAGCATCATGCTGAGTGGAAGCCTTCTTGTCACAGTCATGACGTGCCAATTATTTATATTTATACTCGTGTTCTCATATTTGTACTTAGACCAATTTTGTTTTTGTTTTTTTTGTTTAATATTGTTGATTACTGTTCTCTTTTTAAGCACGTGTTTCAGTGACAAATAAACCTATTTTTCTTTCTTTCTATTTACTATATGACGGAAAATTTCAAGATTCTGATCTATAATTAAGCCAGTCTAGAATTGAGTTCAGGGTTTTAAAAGCCATAAAGCTTTAACAGGATCAGATAAACAACCATTAAATGTCTTATTTGTAAGATGTGCAGTAGAAGACACAATTCTTATTGAACCAATATGTAATTTAACAATTTACTTTTCCGATTCTATTCGTCATTTTGAAGGAATACGACCGTTTAATCGGGCTGTATAGCAAGTAAGCGCCCATAAAATAATTTTACGTTAGTGGAGACAGATTTTTATGACGTCACAAGTTAAGACTAGGAAGTTGAGACATGACATTTTGTTGGAGTCGTGAAAATATTTTTCGTTTATATACAACTTGAGTCGGGAAGTACCCAATGATGCTAAAATGCCAACTACCTCTCCGGATATTGGGCTACTAATTAAGCATTTGAGGGTGAACCGGGATGTTACAAGTATTAAAAATGTTAATTAATCTTGTTAATTTTTGTAGTACGTTTTACTTGGTGGAAGTGACTCTCATAGAACTAAACTTGAAAATTAATTTAAATTTTTATGTTTGTTTATCATAGTTGGTTTAATATCTTTTTATAAATACAAGAAATAAAACTATTTTCCGCAGCTGTAAAATGTCACTTCTCGTTTTCATAAAGTGAAGCCACATTTTAAAACTAAAGTCATATTGTGGACGTTATGAAACGTCAAGTTGATTCAAAAGAGTAAGTACCTACTTTGAATAAATAAATTGCTGCTTTTTACTGTTTTACCCTTGAGGGTAAGCAAATAAAATAATGTTTTAAACCGCTCTATTTTATAACAAAATTGTGAGCTTAAAAATATTATTGGAAGTTTTTTCAGGTACTGACCCTCATTCTGCTAACGAACATAGCTTCAACATTGGGAGGCAGGAATTCGCGGGTCCTGGACACTTCAAGCCACTCTTCTAGTCCTGAGTTGTAGGCAGCTGCTCCTGCGGTGTGGTAAGCCAGCCAATGCTTAGCCAGGGAGCATTGCCGTTCTAGCACAAAACCGTACCGCCGGCGTTCTTGTGTCATGGCCTGGGGAAGAAAACAAGAAGATGTAAGCAAATCGTATTTTTGGAAGGTAAGGGTACCTAAATGATCTGGCATCTAGTGCATTAGCTGAATATAACTAGTAAACTCGTAGCTAGCTACATAAACGTTTCTGTCCCAAATCAAGTTTGACAAACGAATTCAGTTTCTAATCGAAACAGCGTTTAATATTGAGGTTCGCTTTACCCTTATGGATTTCACAACTGGTTTTTGAAAGCTCATTCAATTTAATCTACTATCAAATCTTATGTCAATGATATGATTAGCTGTTGTCATTTTTGTCAACCAATAACAAGAACTAACTTAAGATGTGACAGCAGATAAGAGGGCCTAGACAAGTGACAATCGCTTTCAAACCATTTCGTATTTCTACAACGACTTTTAACAGGATTGACATAAGCTTTTCGGTAACTTATGTCGTTTCAATACATATTTTACTCTTCCGTCATCGTTATTGCTGATAGAATGTCACTTTCTGTGGGACCTCAGAGGGCCTAGCCGAGCGGCAATCGCTTTCAAGGCGTTTCATATTTCCACAACGACTTTCAACAGGATTGACATAAATAAGTAAGCTTTTCGGTAACTTATGTCAATCCAATACTTAATTTACTTTTCCGTCATCGTTATCGCTGATAGAATATCACTTTGTCTAGGCTTTTAGAAATCGGTAAACAAAGCCATTGTTTCATAACCATTGAATGAACTGCAGTATGGTGCGTTGACAATATCGATATAACTCGTCTGCAGCAATGTTCTTTATATTTTTAATTAGTTCATTATTGTCTGAAGCGGCCCTTAAACATGCAATTACAGACCTGTCTGCGATTGAATGAACGAATGAATGAAAAAAACTAACTGAATGTAGTTGTGCTAAGATCAATAAAAGTAGAGTATTGTTCGTTTTCCTTTGTACGGGTATTGTGGTAGGATACAATTCGACGTTCGTTGTCACAGTACTTACGTTCTTCAGGCTTTGTTCGCAGAACGCATCCAATTTGGTTTTCTCTTCTTCTAGTATCTGCATGTTCTGGAAAAATAGTACAATGTCATTACAAGTTTCGTGAACTGTTTGCGGATTGGTTGCAATTGAAATAGATTTTCTTTTTTATTAGGTGCGAGGGTATTACTGTCTGTAGGTACACTGAATGTTCTGGGTTTGTTTTAATTAAAATAAGTATATACGTTTTAAAGTTTCTAAGAATTGAGTGGAGTTAGGTAACGCTGGATATTATACTGTGGTTGAAGTGGCGTTAACCTCTACTAACGTCCTAACTTCTAAAGTTTGGCGGTTGTGGGTATTTTTTAATTATTGTTTTTGATTATTATGACCGCATAGGTATGCTTTATTTAGCACAAGGTAGGTAAATGTGGGTTGAATATATTAATTTGATCGATATTCTATTACTACCACTATTAAATAACAAACTGAGTTTGGTATTCATCAAAGTGCCTAACATACAATAGGACGAGTCCATTAACATATTATTATACTGCATCGTATTTCATGTTTAGACGAGAATTTATTTATGCGAACTATTATTATGCCTATTACGTGAAAATATGTCACAGTAGAGTCATATGTACTGATATTCCTCTAGTTTCAATACTGTGCTTTGAATAATACATGCTATTTTAGTTTCCTATTACCATTGAATGAGGTTATGGATAGAATTTAAATCTATTACTCTCAATATTAATTAGATGGTCTAACACACTTTACATAGTGTACATATAAACAGCGACCCATGTGTGAATTAATATTGAAACATGAATTGCAGGAAAGTTAAAACAAATGCACAACATTATGCAAGAGAAAATTAAATATTTGCACACTAATGATGTAAAAGTAGATTGTAAAAGGGGCAATTATAGTTTTAAGATCATACGTTGTAAACCTAAATTCTGGCAAATAAATGAGTTTTAATTTGAATTTGAAAATAAAGCAGTATTATTAAAGTTACACCGACTTTCGTTTACATCTTCAGTACAAAAAGAGCAATGTAATTTTTTTTACCTTCATTTCCTTATCCATCGCGGTTCCAACTTTGGTGACATTAGGCTTCTTCTTTCGTTGTTTTTTTATGGTTGCAGCAGCCTTACTGTAGCTCTCTGACCGCAGCTTGTGTTGTTGTAAAAACCTCTTTTGTTCCGACTGAAACGACAAACCAATAATTTGAATTTCGAATAGTTCAATTGTTTCGTGAACATTGTTACCGTACGTATTTTTCAGTTTTATGAATTCCTGGTACGGAATGTTGTGATGAAAAGAACAATACCGTAGTTCTGTGCTCGAATTTTTGAGAGTCAATCGAAATTTTGTCGTCTATACTGTCTGGTCGGAAGTCAATAAAATAGTTCGCAGAAAATAGATTTGAATTCCATTGATGCGATAAAGAAGGTAAACGTAATAACTTTTCCTTTAATATTATTTTCGGAGAAAAATTGCCACAGTACATTCGGATAAAATCTTATTTATTGGCAAAATGTTGTAAATATGTGACTATTTACAACATTTTGCCAATAGTTAGCTCGTGTCGAACAAACAAACTACGCCATTTGTAAAAATACAGGAACTGTTGGTACCTACCTATTGTCGAAACTTTTTTAATAGAAAGTCTTATCTCACGGGCGCTATACTAAGCTTATTTGAACTCCGGACCCCATTCCCTTTATCCGGTAAACAGTCCCTTGAAACTTGGAACTATTCACATAAAAGATTATGAAAGAAAAAAACCTTATTGACTGACCTGTACTACTTTTGTATCTTTCTCCAGATTAGTTTCCAAGGGTACCAGTAGATCTACGTAAAATGCCTTTAGCTGAAACAAACAAATAACTTGCAGATTATTGGATGGGGACATTAGATAGTTTCTACTATAAGGACAAAGGCAAAGATATAGGTATAAACAGTATCTTTGTTTTCCTGGTACTTTTCCTTATAAATGGAACTTACGATATTCATTTGTTGATCTTGTATTTCTCGGTATACCTCGACGACTTTCATTAGGGCAGTTCCTGAAAATTATTGTTATTGTTCAGATTGTTAATTATTCGTATTTGTACTTTCGGGTAATATTTATATTTAGGGAGTAGGTTACGAACTTCATTGTATTTTTAGGGAAATCAGCCGCCCTTAGAAGAGATGTAAAAAACTCTTACTCAGACACTTACAATGCCCCAAAGGGACTTAGGCGATATAGACTCAAGGAATATCACCTGCCACCATCACCCATCATAAATTGTTTGTAATTTCACATTTTCAGCCACATTTACTGAAACATGGGGGTGCAAGCCCCTTTGCTTTCTTTTATAACCAGCCAAATCATCCAATATTACATGCTTAATATATTACATACCTATATCGGCGCATCCTCCCCACGTGCCCTGTTGTGCCTGCCTGCCCAACTTCCCCACTGCATCCACATATAACCGCGATGCCGCTGCCGCACCTGTGAAAAAAAATCATTTAGTTAGATAAAGCCATATGTATGCACTGATGTACTCCGCCGTCGCCCCATTTGAATCGAACATGGTATAATGAAAACGTGCCGATTGACGATACATCGGGTGAAGGAAAAATGAAGAATGCATCAGGTACCCATTGTTTTGTGCAAGGCTTTATAATTGACTGAGGGTAAGGGGTGGAAATTGTACCAGGGTTTGAATGAAAGGCTGGTTTCCTTTTATTTATAAATGCTGCAGATAATAAATCCTATGCTATACTATTAAATGATTTGTAATCACGTTCTCGAAAACGGCTCTAACGATTTCGATGAAAGTTGCAAAACAGGGGTTTACGGGGGCGAAATATCGATCTAGCTAGGTCTCCTATCTAGGAAAATTCGTATTCTCTATTTCACCAACTCGGGAATGTGATATAACGTTAGTATACCTGGACGATATGTTAATCTTTTTTCACCCGAGCACAGCTCGGTCGACCAAAACGCGTAGCATGACCACCGAAGAAACGGGTTTTGTCGACAGAAGAATAGACAAAATGACATGTAAATAATCACAATCTGTAATTTTGTCGATTCTTCCGTCGACAAAACCCGTTTCTATGGCGGTCATACTACGCGTGCTGGTACTCAACTTAATATTAGTAACTTATTATGTTTGCGTGTTGCTATAGAGAATGAGGGAAGAGGATTGTTACAATAACAAACACAATAAATCGATTCAAATGTAACTAGTGTCACGAATTCAGATAAATAAATCGCGAAACCATTTTAGAAACTAGTTTAATTTCGCCATTTTTACATAAATCCGACATTACGCCGGCAACAATCAAATTTTATGATCGTCATTCACCCGATAAGCTACATTAGTGAAATTAAATAAAATGAGGAACGATAAAATAAAATAAAAACAGAAAATCGTGATGAACTCGATTGCGGATGTCGATACGATAATATTGTACTTACTCGGACATAATAGATCGGTATACAAAATATGACATAAGTAGAGTTGTGCCGCATTATCTCAGCAGTGAAAGTACTTAGGTATCTATTATTATTAAATTATAGCACTAAGCCAGTAAGTATGCAATAATATTTTATTCTATTTTCTTACGTAAAGCGGATTCTGAATTCAAAAATGATTGATCATTCTTTTTTTTTTCTTTAAAATGTTGTACAGATGGCCAGTCATTGGTGAACGTGTAAGTAGGTTAATGACCTGTACTTACGTAAATCATTCTTAGCAGTAATTAAGATTCTTGTAATAAACTGTAGGTATAAGTAATTTCGCAAATGGTTAAGGAGGGATCGTCGTAACAGCAATAATTACTTATTAAAATGCGCTGTTATCTGAAGTAGAATGTCTACAGAGTCTGTGGTCTTTGCCTGAGGATAGGATTTCCTTATCTTTTCCCCTGTGGGTTGTTAGAAAAGGGATTACGTGTGGAAAGGCACCTGTACTCCGATAATAGGAATAGGTAACTTACAGAGATATCTTAGACATAGGTACGGCTTTTAAGTGCTTACATAATCTGTTGCGACCGGCTAAGACCAAAAAAGTGCAACGAGAATTTAGAACAACTACTTAACTCTCACAGGGTCAGCTGTTGACTTACCATAAAAGCACAAAATTCTTTAAGTTCATTAGACTAATTTAAACAGACAAGTATCTGGCACAAGTCAACAACAAGTACGGTTAAATACCAAAATGTTGTTGTCCTAAAACTGTTTGAGAAGTTCCAACAGCATTTTTTCGTCCTTTCGAGTAAAAATATTCAGGTCAGATTAAAAGAGGCCGATGACATTCAACGAATCTGTAAAGAGCCATAAAATGTTAAGTGCTTCGAGAAAATTTCCAATCGGGGGTTTTAGTCGAAATTAAATTTTAATATTCATTTTACATAATTAAAGTGAAGTTAAGTCATTAAGCCTGAAATGTAATTATAACGATGATAAACTTGAATACAGAGTCCAATGCGTAAGTACATTACAATTATGCAGTTTTTATTGTTCCCCGATGCTGAATCCTTTAATTTATATACGAAAGTTAAGAGAAAGGGAACAATGGGGACAAAGTTCAGCTAATAAATAAACAGGTCACTCATTACCCTCATAAACAGAGATAAAACAAAATGAACCGCAAAACATCTCAATGAAACACATACATGGAGGCCTCTGGAGCCATACATCGCGGGAATGCCCAAGTTTATTGCTGCTAGTTCTGGCTATAATACTCTAGATAAGCCAGCAGAGACAATTTGGCACTAACCACGCCCCAGTTCCGTAGCCAAGCAAACGGGGAACACCGAGGTTTTGCATCTAGATGCGCCCATTTGGCTTACACTACATAAATTAATTGTACGCGTTTCACTGAATACGCGTCAACAGAGATTTACGAGACGCTGCGACGGTTTCACTTTCTTATTGATGTAGCTAATTGTGTGGTGTCTAGCCGGGTCTAGAATATGCTAATTTCGATATATTTTAATCCTAGCTTCCAAATGAGTCTATCTGTTCGTTAATCTGCTTCTGCAGCTGGACTTATCTGGGGCCTAAACCGGCCACATTAGCAATTCCTCTAAAAGCAGTTCATTTCCTGAATCCCAGCTGTCATTAGCAATTCCTCTAATTTGACATAAAACCAATTCATATTTTGTGGACCATTTTACGAATCTCCATAGAAAATTGTTAAACAATGAATTATTTCATAATATTACACGCACATCATACCTATTATAAATTGTCCGTTTCATATTGTTTTGTCCGTTTTTACGATGATTCATAATATGATTCTGCTAAAGTGACCGTTTTAAGAATACTTTTCGTTAATCTACGTTCAGTCTTTTGGAAATTATCTAAGGCCCATAACCATCTAGCGGACACATTCATCAGTACCAACAATCTTGAAACCAGATTTTTACAATAAGTTCTAATTAGCGAACTGCTGCATATGTGATAAAATCTCTAAATTACCGCTTACGAGTCATGGGAAGATCTCATATCATATTCTTAGTACCTAGCACCGCTAAGATGCCTACAATTACGTACTAGTGTAAATTATATAGCTTTGATTAGCATACAGACGCTGGCTGAGCCTCGCAATGGCAACCTGTTTACGATGGTCACCATTTACTATGTAATTCTATATACGCGTTGACATATTCAACAAGTACATAATAAAGTCACGCTCACGAATATTCAATGATGTTATGCTCAGAATTTAATTTAATAAAAAGGTGATGTGATAAAAAGGTGCTTACCATGTAAAGCCTTTAGGTAGGCCTTTCCGGCCGTTATCATCTGTCGAGCACCTGGATTAAATTTGTCCAGGATGTTCTGAAACAAAAAAAAAAAAACATTTTCAAATGTTTTGAAGAGAATATTGTACTGATGGTTGAATGGAGAAAGTTTGTTTGAGAGTTGCGTAGCGTTAAGACCGTCTGATTAAATTATTGTGATTGTATGTTTCCCGTCATCGAAACATGCCTTTGGAGTTACATTTATGTTAGTAAATGGGTAATTGTTGTTTAAAAGCCTATGTTTAAAGACAGATAATACTGATTTTAATACTGCGGCATTATTATTTCTAAACAATCAATCATAACAATCAACAACAAAAACAACAACAACAATCAATAGAAGTCGTCTCGATTAGTTGGTTTTCTTAAGCACTTTTTAAATTAAACTGCACCTTGGTGCCATTAATTTATTACTGCAATGGACTGGGGAATCCATCCAATTTAATACCAGTTTAATGTTTAATCAGAAAGATGAATCTGCAACAGACTCCAGACTCTTGACATCTCATTCACCTAATTTAATAAAACACAATAAGTTAGTTGACTGGCGACTGGCACTTTATTATCATATTACCTAATACAACCGAAGACTAGCAATCAATCAATCAATCAATCAATCAATTCATTGTTACGCAAGCGAAAGTGTAGCATTTTTTTAGAAACATCATATCGTTACGAAAGGGACCATTTATGATGGTTAAACAGATAAGGTCCATTCATATGCATTGGAAAATGAGGTCTTAGACCGTAAATAGACTTTGGTGCTGGAATGTGGCCTTCAAGGATGCTGCAGCGGTTTGCGGCCTCGATGGCGAGGTGTGGCGACGACGACATTCCTTTACAAATACTGCTTTACACCACTTCTCCGAAAGCGTTGAACGTGTATAAAAATCACTAGTACCTACTTTTGCATGTTGTGCACGAATGAGAGTGCTGCTATGCTATCTTTAACATACAAACAGTGTGCCACTTATTTTTTTTAAAATAAAATACGACTTGCTTGCGAATCCGAAAATATTGAAACATTTTTGGTCGAAAATAATTCTCATTATAGGTAAATATAGTTTGTAGGCATATAAAAACAAACGTGTTCTTTTTTTGAATGCTTTTATTTGTACTGTTCATTTACCTTCTGATTAATTTTTGATACGCCCGATTCTGAATTGAGCTACAAAATGCTGAACAACGCGAACACAAGGGATCTCATATATTCAAATCAACTATAGTTTTGTACAACAGCAATGTTGGAATTTAACACACACGAATAGCGACAGATAGTTATTTATTTGCTCCTTTTCTGAGAAGAATTGCTTATAAGCCCAAAAAAAAAGCTCTACTAAATCCCTCCGAATATATTGTGCTCGTTGTTTAATTTAGCAACAAAACGTCTCTTCGTCGTATCCTATCTAAATCGATACGATATACGAGGCGAGAAACAGGCCTTAGCTTTTATGTCCTACGGATCCTCTGAGATAACCGAATCGAGTAATGTAGGAGAAAACAACACACTGGCAACGTGCAAACTGTGACTCGATTCTCGAATACTCGAGTTGTCTAACACACTGAAGCAAATGTTTCCATTCGGAATGTTTCAGAAAGCTAATACAATCTTCGTACGGTTTTGTTATACCAAATTAGTTTGTTAGCGTTTCTACGGTATTGTGCTTTTGAAATAAGGATAATGTCACTTCGTTTCATAAAGTGTCAGCATTTAGAAACCTGTTAGAGAAATCGTGTGAAATACTACTTACTGGTGTTGTTGAGTACATGCTAAAGAATTTAGAATATCGATGATTATGTCTAGTTTTCTCCTAATATCTTTCTGCACATCTAGGAGAGTTTTTTTAATATTTTCTGACGCCATTTTAACCTATTGTAACATTGCTTAGTTCATTTTTTGTTACTTTACCTATGAAAATAGTTTAGTTAAAACCTTTTCCTTACTCAGCAAACTAAAACGGAGATATCTTCTCCACATTACATATTAATTTAAGCGTAAGCGTTCCTTTATACACGTTTAGATACGCATAGCGCAGCGACCCCAACGTTAAAGATTCTCCATCGTAAGCATGTTAGGGTATAAGTAAGTGCGTAGAACAGAAAATGGCCGAGTATTCCGGACCGGCCCGTCCTAATCCGCAGGTTATTGCCACATTACAAAAAGCCAATGCATTTTCCCTTCTCCTCCAATATCAGTAGGCTATGGGTCTAACTACGTGCTAATGTGTTTTACGATGGGAAGACTCAAATTTTTTATGCTGTGTATTTCCTCGACGAAGGTTAATGTTTAATTCATTTTGTTGTATATTGTGAGGTGCGTTCAAATTGTAGCGTTTATAAGAAAGCTAGGCAAACTGAGAGAAAATCTGTTATGGTGTTGAATGTATAATTATGTAATCAATGTTGTGACATACTCATGCCTGTGCAGCTTATGAATATAATTTATTTGAAAACGATTTTGGAAATGCCATTGTTTTAGTTAATTAAAATGCATTATAATATTGTTGTAGGCGGTTTCTATTCAAGTCAGCGCACCTTAAAATATAATAACGTACTGTTTGGAATGCCAATAAATTTATCCTCTTATATTATAGTTAAATATACCTAAAGTTGAATGAATACCTGTGAAACCAAACCAACCAATTATATAAAAATGCCCGAGATAAAAAACTAGTTCAATTGAATCGCTTTAAAGCGAAGAATCAGCTTAGTTATGAATGCAATTATTATTTAATCGCTCTCGACTGACTCATTCGATCGTGATCATTCAATCGTGCACTGATGCAATATGCTTTAGTACAAAACACTGTATAACAACTCTACAATTTATTATTAATAAGCCTTTATAGCATAACATAACATCACGCCCGTAGGTAATCCCCGAAGGGTGCCGAGGTATACCTATAGTACACCCTCATTTCGCCAGTTATGTTTAAGTCCCATGTAATAGGGGGCGAGCCTATTGCCATCAATCGGGCACAATCCAGACTCCAGGCAAATACTGAAAATTCTAGACGGAAAAATCCAATAAGCCCGACCTGGGAATCGAACCCAGGAACTTATGCTCAATAGTAACGCTTGTGACAACTAGACCAGCGAGATACGCCTTTATAATATTGTTTAAACTTCAGTTCGGAAATATAAAATGGTTGCCTGCAAGGAGCAACAGCTGTAATATTTACCCGCGACCCGACAGATCCACACCATTCGCACTTTCACCTCCACTCGACTTACTTTTGTTATTGAATGCTATTTCAACGGTAAAACCTTTCTCAGAACATTCCATATTGCTACGTTTACTGTTTATAAGGGCAATCTTGGCACTTAGTACCTACATATTACCGGATAAATGTTACCTTTTATATCGCCATAACTTGTAATGGATCGCTCACGGCTTATGCTTCATGTGGTTAGCAATCAGTCATTAATATGATGCTCAGATACTTGAGCTTGTCATTGCAAAAACATGTGAGAACCTATATGCACAAATAGGATATAGATTGCTGGGCCATCGCTTTGAAGGCCCTTTCTCTTCAATTCAGACCCGCATGGAAATCTACAGAATATTGATTTATTCCTATTTATAAGTACCTACATCTTCATAACGATGTTAAGCCGAGGGGCGTCTATCGTAGTATAAACATTTAACGTTTTAAATAAGTTATCTGTCCCCATCTTCACAGTCGTTCAATACACGATGATGACTGAAATATATGGCTTCTCGGTCGGGGCGGGCGGGAAGCAATTTTTCACCGGATTCAGACGTACCTTTTTAAAATACCGAACAGGCTGCGTCGTAGGTAGGCACGCTTATTGCTCGCGTCGAGAGCGTAAATCTTGAGGGAGATTCGTATACGGAAGACGGCCAAGGGTGAAAAATAGATTCGCACTTAGAAAAATTAAGCAACTCGCGAAGGGGGAACGATGGAAATATTTTTCGGGACTATAATTTATAGTAGGGACACAGTGTATTTTGGCCGTGAAACATTAATTGAACTCAGAAAACGTGAGAAATATTTCCTCTTACACAATCATACCCAGATTTGGGTTAGATAAAATATGAGGTCCTTAACATAAGTTGGAAGTCATTTATCATGCCCAAATCTCTTTGAGACATCACGTCCGTCAGAAAAAGATGACGTATCCCTTGACATAGGTAAAATGCTCATGTGATATTGTATCGTGAGCTAGCTATTCTAATGTAATACTGTGCCTTTATCCCATCCTCTTTATTTGTGGGGCACGTAGCACACGACATTTGCTACAAAATTGCTTGGGGTGGACTTCGTGACGTTACCGGCTTTCGTACCCTTTTCGGGCCTAATGTCCCACGCACACGTCCGATATTTTTTTACTATCTACTGAGAGTATTGGACATTGAAATTCATACGGATGAATAGAACAGATGAGTCAGTCAAATTTATATTGTGCGGTGTTTGATTCTCGTTGTAAAGCTTGTTGCTCACATATCTGACATATTTTAATTTAATGCCCACATGCACAATAAATTTCATTTAATAGGACCAGACATTTCAGTAATAACATCTCAATTTAATTAATTTCACGAACACAAATTACATTGCATTTAATGCGTCAAAGTGTGCATCGAAATAACCGAGTTAGATTCGTTAAATGTGAAATAATTTTAACCATTAACTTCACAAACAATCCCCCGTAGATCTACATTAGTCATACATGCATAAATTAAATTGAATTTCATAATTCACATGAGCAACGTTGCGGAATACTTTATGAATTTCATTACTAACTTTGATGACGTGCCTCTCTCTGGTGTCTGATTTTTAATCGTTTTACGTGCCGACTATAATTAAGCTTATTTAATGTAAGGGCAATTTAAAAAGGATAATGTTGTTTCAATGACTGGAAGTCTAGCATCGTAACTTCTCTTACCACTATAAATATGCAAACCTTGATCTCAAATCAAACACCAAATTTTACTATCAGTTCTCGTCTGAAATCCCCTACAAGCAAGTAATTACAATTCACTTCAAAGTTTGACTGCGACAGCATTACCTGACAATAAAGCCGAGACGAGCGACACAGGTACGAAGTTCCCAGTAATCTCAGGGTTTAAATCTTTTATAAAATGTTTGGGTACACAAACATGCAAGTTGTACGGCAGTCGACGGGATGTTTGCACAGAACACTTGTTGCCACTCTAGACGACACAGGGACATGACTATGTTGTTTACAACATGCCTGCAAGCGAAGTTTATCCTTAAAAATAAAAAAAGATCAACAAACTTTTTTACAAAGCTTCTGCCCCTAAGCCGTCTGCAAAAGTTAACTTGCTAGATTCGCTACACGGAAAGCAAATTTAGGAAAGGCGAAGTTTTTATGGGAGTTTGAGTGCATTGGTACTAGGTTTGAGTTTTCGAAATCACAATTTACGATGGCTGACATATCGCTGGCACTTAAGTTGATGGTAATGGCTTGTATATAATTATCTGCAGTAGATATTTAAACCCGCAGCAATACTCACCCTTAACAGTTTCAATCAAATCAATCTGCACAGCCTTTTCCCAACTGTATTGGGGTCGGCTTCCAGTCTAACCGGATGCATCTGAATACCAGTATTTCACATAAAGTGACTGCCTATCTGACCTCGACAACTCAGTTACTGGGTAATACGATACCGCTTGGTAAGACTGGTTATCAGACTTTCGGGCTTCTGACGACCCGTAACGACTGTCAAAGATACTCGAATGACAGTCGGGACCAACTTTTTAACGTGCTTTCCGAGGCACGGAGGAGTAACGGTATGTAAAGAAGGTCACCCATCTACGGACCAACCCTGGCAACCGTAGCTTAACCTGATGGATCGACCCGTTCGGCTGTTATTACGTAGCCACGAGCTACTCTGCAATACTCACCCTTAACAGTTTCAATAAAGTTTAATTAATTAATTGTCTTCCTGTCGTCCCTCCAGACTTTGATAACACTTTCCAGGAGTTTTAAATTGATTGCAATCGGACTGATAACTGTTAAATTCCAATCTAAGCTCCACCCTCGACGGCAGAGTTCTTAACGTAATCACGGCCGTGCAATTTGTTACGGATTCAACAATGCACCTCTTAAGTTCTTTGCTGGGGCAAAATAAAAGAGTTCCTTTAAGTTCGCTAAATGAAGTCGACTACAAAAGGCGGAGCCCGGCGTAATTCAAATGAACGCAAGCGGTCGCCGCTCCTCGCTTTGATTCCGTACTTTTGAAAAGTTTAATTTTTGCGAAGTTTCACTAGCAGGACTTTGCAAATACTTTTAGATCTCGTTCGACTCAATGGTTTCACCTAGGCTGCTACTGCTATGTCAATGCTATTCATTAATCTTTCAATGTCTAATTTGTTAATGGCAAAGTTTTTTGGGCTGTTTGAAAAAAGAGCTAAAATGTTCATTGTGAAAAAGTCCCTGATAAAAAAAAATGGTGATCGGTTAAAATGACGGAACCTATTTAATGAAGTTGTGCGTTGTACCTTCATTATACGGACGGTATATGATACAGCTGTACAGCAAGGTCAACATCTTAGCAGTTAATATTTGTTATTTATGTATGGAGACCGTTCTTGTGTGTACTCGTACGTTAGACTCCATTGTTTGTCGTCATTATTATGTAGATCTATTTGTTACCATTCACTGTCGTTTAGTAAGACAATTAGAACAAACGCAAGGTCGGGCTCATGCCAAATTGGCTTTATAGTCGTCGTTTTGTTAATAAAGCATTGGCTTGTCACGACATGAACTTGAATTATAGAAAGTCTTAGGTTATAAGTTGAAAAGTTTCGTAAGATTTATTTAGTTTTATCGTTCTAAGCGTGACTTTGCAAAGTGGCAGCGGGATGAATTTTAATAAGTTTATTATAACTAAGTAAGTAGAAACTGGTTACGGTGAAGTTGTAAACCTCTTTACTTAAGTTATATAGCAACTTTAGAAGATTTACTACAGACAGCGAGGGTTTATGTTCCTAACACATTTTATTCCTACGACGTGAAAAGTATTTTCCGCAGTATTTTTTAGTACCTATCTGAACACTGTAAGCTGACCCTAAACAGTTGCTTACTAGATGATGATTTTTTTTTCAAACATTGAGAAAAATAACCTTGAGCTCCATAAAAAAATATGTTTATTTTAAGGTTAAGTAGCAAATGTTCTTTCATCTTCTTTAAAAAAAAAACTTCACCACGTCAACTTTCTAAGACTTCGAGACTTAGGGATCTCGCGCACTAGACGGCCACGACCACGAACAGTGGTCGCAGCGACCAGGTAAACTATAGAAACCGATACCGGCCAACTAGCCGCAGACCGGGCCAAGGACCACGAATCACGACTGGCCGGAGTCGTAGCCGTAGTGAGCGAGATCCCTTAATCACTACAAACTAATCCTATACTTTAACTACGTGTGAATTCGCAAACATTACATCATGTCTATGATTTCTGAGAAGGTAAACAGAGTTGCAATTAGTACTACCTACACTACACTACCTACTTGCCAGCCCGCAAAACCTATTTATACATACAACAAGCTTTCTCTTGGTAGAATTATTAAAGTTATGAAGGATGAAAAGCGGTTTTCTTCATATGTTGTTAAGATTTTACTATTTATACGATTACTTTTATGTTTTATTTTTGGGAAAATAGACATAAAAACGAGTTTCTTCTTATTTTTTCGCGTGGTTAGTGACTATCCTGGTTTCAGAATTTTTTATGCCCCCCAAGGGCCTTTGACTTGGTTTCACATGCCGTTGACAAATATCTCTCAGGCCTTTCTTCACGATGTTTTCCTAAAAACGGGTTTAGTAGGTCGATATATTATTATAATTTAGTAAGACTGACGAGGACTTATTATAAATGCTTTCGACATGACTTTTCAAACTCACGTTTACCTGATCATCTTGTCGCCTGCAGATTCCTATTGCATCAATTCATCTGTGATTCAACATTGTGGGACTGTCACCTCTAAAGAAGACGTAAACTACTATCGTAATAGCCCGTCGATCGTAAATAACAACATCTTTTCGAGCTAAGAAATTGAATGGGAGTTTAACGTCCATATTTCTGAGAGCTTTAATAAGTAATAAGCCAATCAAATTGCTTAACATCAACAGAAAAGCAGGCTAAACATGGATAAAATTAGTGACTGTTTAACCATACATTTTTGACGTTCGAACGTCACTTAACGCAACGTTTTTAAATAAACCCGCAAATATTTTATTAGTAGGTACTTACTTAAATGTGTAAATTAAAACTATACCCCATTTGAAATAAGATTAGACATTAAAACAAACCCTTTTACAGTCCGTTCAACCGATTTTGATTTCTATACCGTAGGAATAAGGATAGCATTAAAAGCAAAAAAGTTACACAATACCAACTATCTACTGCGGCTGCCATTTGTCATGCCACCAACGCAATAGAATTCAAAATTGGTTGAACGGAATGTAAAAAAGGCTTATCTATACGTCTAATCTTATTTCAAATGGAGTATAGTTACTAAAAGTTTAGGTTAGTTTTATCTTACATTTTATGAAGTTTTAATTTTATTTTTAAGAAACGATGGTGGGCTGTTTGGTATCGTATTACCCAGTTACTGGGTTGTGGAGGTCAGATAGGCAGTCGCTCCATGTAAAATACTGGTATTCGGCTGCATCCGGTTAGACTGGAAGCCGACCCCAACATAGTTGGGAAAAGGCTAGGCAGATTGATTGATGGTGGGCTGTTTGAAATGTGACATGGCTCAGAAGGGAGTGAGATACCGAGATGACGACTAATAGAGAAGTATGGAAGAAAACATTTTGCACCAACCACAAATAAATTGGGATAAGTGCAAGAGAACAAGGATGTTGGGGTTTATTTATAAAAGTTGCATAAAGTTAAGTGACGTTCAAACGTCAAAATGTATAGATAAACAGTCGCTAATCATTACTTAACTGTTGTTGTTTAGATTTTAAACAAGTTCGATGTTATTGATGCAAGCTTGGCCAACAAATTCTACATTATATTATGATTTATTCATGCATGTTTCTGTACCAGTTAATCGTAGATTTATCGTTAAATCTCAAGATATACATCATCGTGTCGTCATTAGGAATAAATCCAGTGAACGAGTATTAGCTGCCGCATTCCTTTTGGAAGTGCGCAGTGCAACCGTTTGTTTATGCAATGTATGGTGTTGAAACCACGGAATAGGAAAAATGTATGTATGAAATAATCTTTGAGTACTTATACGAATGATATCTTATTTCATATGACATAATAATATTGGATAATGTGTGTATGTTAAGCTTCGTAAACAAAAGTTGAGCAACTTTTCCTGAACATATTTTTCTTTCTACCAACAACACTGATGAGAAAATAAATAAATTATAAATGAGTTTATTTCTATTTAAGTAGGTTTTTGATAAATGATAAATGATTTATTTCTGTAAGTAGGTTTGTACAAACACTTTTACACGTCAATCACATTTTTTTAAACTAGATGAGGTCGGCGTTTCCTATCTGACTACTCTGAGAAGAAAGGCCGAAACAAACTCAGAGGTCACAGTCTCTTTTGAAGTCCAGACATAATCTTGGTCAGATCATGTGAAGACCATGTAGATTGGTGTCTGTAAAGGTCTTTTGAGGAAAGAACCACACAGATTGAGTGGACCTGTCCAGTCAGTGCACGCATTTGTCAGTATTCGTGCAGCTCAACTCAGAATTTAATGAGCTCAACGATTTGACGAACAATACCAAAGAAAGGACATTTGGGTAGGCCGCATAAAATACTCAAACTGCCAGACCAAGATTAATTAAAAACTAACTTAGGAAAAACAAATAATAAAAAATCAAAGAAAAAAACGATCCACATAGTCTTCACATTCACAATAATAAAAAATAATAAAAAAATATATATAATACTTTACAAAGTAAATACTCATGTCATTTTATATATAAAAAAATCATGTCAATGTGAATTAAAAAAAAAAACGGAAATAAACTTGGTCAGATCATTTGCGGACCATGTAGATTTGTGTCTGAAATGGTCTTTTGAGGAAAGAACCACACAGATTTGAGTGGGCCTGTCCAGTCAGTGCACGCATTTGTCAGTCATCATGTAGCTCAACTCAGAACTTAGAACTTTACAAACACTTTTACACGTCAATCAAATTTTTTAAACTGGATGAGGTCGGCGTTTCCTATCCGATTACTCTGGAAAGAAAGGGCGAAATAAACTCACTTAGCAACACTTCATAATATTATTGCAGCAATCAAATAAATAAGTACATAAATTGTATTGTTTTGTTTTGTATTGTGTGGTGTGTTGTATTATGTTGAGCAACTTGTGTTAACCATGAATACGAGGCTTTATTCTCACTTTACGAAGTACGAACTAAAAGTTTTGTTTATGTGAGTGTGTAACTTACACTTTTTCCCAACAAGGGTGGGCCAGTGTTTTCAGTAACATTAGCAACATATGCCGATTATTTATTACTTGTAAACAACGAATTTATAAACGTGGGTAGTTTGGCAATTTATGGAGTAGGTAACTTTATACAGTATGTTCACAATTTATAATTATATTATGTTTTGTTTTTAAAGTTGTTATACGCTACGGAATAATACGGATAGGTACTAAAATGAATGTTTTCATCAGTAGTTTTGATAATAAGCAACACTAACACTCACATTATTTTGCTTGCATGAACTAAACACACACAGCAACACTTATAATGTTGAAAACAAACAAGGACGCGACACCCTGAACGCTTAATGAAATATTTGTTCTGACACCAATGTCCAAGCATTGGACAAATAAAAACAATACCGTTAAGCTTAATGACAAATTCGTGTCGCTTTATTAAAAACATGTAGCTATTCTGATCCAATAATAATATTTCTTTTTATTTAGACATTGTCCTTTTGTTAATTGGAAATAAATCCAGGGACAATGCCTATTCCTTCAATGAATGAAAGTATGCGTCCCTAACCAAAGTGAAGATTCTATTTTAGTCGAAAAAAGGAGACAAGTTTTCCCACTTACAACAGAAAATATTAATTAATTATGCGAAAATATCACGCCAGATCAAGAAATCCACGATTTCTCGTTAATCTGTTTAAGTACTGGTTCGCCTACTAGCCTCTTGACCAAGACAAGTACAAGTCACGACCAGATGGAATGAGTTCTCACCGCAATGGCTTGAGTTCAGAACTTTAACTGCGGCACTTGGGCGGCTCATAAATATGCCTTAGTTTCAAACGTGTATTTATCTCCATAATCTTGTACATTCATTAGGACTAAGTACTTGTTGAAGCGTGTTGATCAGCCCTGCATTCTTCACAGCCTACATTCAGGAGGTACTGCAGGTACACAGCCAACGTAATAAGTTTACCAAACAACTCCGGATCAATTCATCGTTCGCGGTATATAATGAAAGTACCGCAGTGAATTTCAATGCGGTCGCCAATAATTTGTGGTTTTCGTAACGGAATGTACGGTTTTTTTTTACATTTGCACTGATTTTAATACATGTCTGTTTTGAAATTACACGATGGGTGGCAGGCAGATGTCTCCATAACTCATGGTACCTACCTATATCCGGTTGGTATTAAAACCACGCGTGTCATGGCTGTCGCACAAACGGGAGGAGGAAGTTTTTAAATACGTAACTCTGAAATCGTGTTGGGGTTTTGTTTTACCCCACTTTAAAGATTTAATGCGTTCATGAGAATTTAAATCGGTTGATTTTGTTGGTATTATTCGGAGAAGCGGCTTCTAAGCAAAATAACCAGTTTAATTACGATCTTATAAACAGTCCAATGATTCTGATCTTAATGTTTATTAAAATGCTTTGCTCAAAGATTAGTGGTCGCTGCCTGATGTATTTAGTACTCGGAAAGTTCCGGCTGTCAAACCTACTAAAATGTTTTAGTTTAGTTTTAGAAAGTCAAAATGCCAAGGGTGGGTAACCACAGACAGTTACCAATTCAATTAAGTACGCGAAACCTTGACCAATATCTCCTGAGTGAAAAAGTACTATTAGTGATTGTGTAGTATGAGGTCCTGGCCTGGGTTCGATACGCGAGTGGGGCAAAGTGTTATTGGGTTTTTCATCTGGAATTTCTCAGTAGCAGCCCAGATTTAGGATTTGTGCCCGGTAGAAGGGAATACGCTCGCCCCTATTACATGAGAATTAATAACTGGCATAATGTGGGTGTAATATAGCTACAAACCTGCCTAACCCTGCGGGAAATACAGGCGCGATATTATATTGTGAAAAAGTATTGCATGCAATGCAAACTCGTGAAGAATAGGTGATATTTATGATGTCTATTCAAGGCCAATTCAACACAAGACCGCAACGATTGTGTAAATAAAATGCAGATGACGATCCGACCTTGAATTAGATCCACACGTCGCCATAACATCGCATTTAGTCGTAACTAATCGCTTCAGTTTACATAACGTCATCTTATTTAATTGTCGGATCGTGTGAACGTTTGATCAGTCAATGCTCCATGTATTGGGATTCGATTACTGCCGTGTGCGTATTGATTGGGGCACGTACGCCCTTTGAATTAAAATGCTGTTGGTGTAACTGATGGCTTGTTGGTATGACCTGACGGGAATGCTCGGGGATGTAGTAACTGATGACGAGCTGGAATTGTCATTTGTTTAGTTCTACTATCCACGTTATTACTACCTACAATTCAGGACACTTCTATACAGAGTAGATCCTCGGTATGTTTGGGTATGACCGCATTGGTATTTGCCATTTACCTGCCACGCCTTTAACTGCAGGACTGTACATTTTTAAGGATTTATTATGATTAAAATTTTACAATTTATTAAATCTTTATATTCAACTTAAGATTTGTTCATGCAAACATTTCTGAGAAAATACTCGAGAGATTATTGTAGTCAATTTATCAGAGAGTACAAAAATAGAATTAGGATTGAAATTGATTCTGAGAAGGTCTTAAAATAGATCATAATTCGTTTTTAGACAAGACAATCCAATCTTTGGAGTCATTGCCTTATCTAAAACTGACCTTTTATTCGGTCATAGACTTTGTAAATTTCGTACAATATTTTAACATGCAGATAGCGTCTAGCGTCTAAACACCTTGGCTGTGCATTACGCAGACTAATCTTGGCAGTCACGAATTCTACGTTCGCAGCCGCATTCCACGCATACAGAGGCAACATTACTCACACAAGCATACCTGCGAGCCATTTGTACCTACATAGAAAACAAAACACAAACGAAATAGGTATCCAAAAAAAAACATGAACTAGAAAAAAGTTCGGTGTCGAAATATTTTGGCTCCGTGAAATTAGCAGGACGGCACGACAATGAGACTGGCTGGCTGCAGAAAAAGATGGCGTAAGGCAGCCAGAGTAGCGCGGGAGAATGTGGACTGAATAGTTCTAATTTTAAAATTTAAATTACTTAGCACTTTACGCAACGTCGTTTACCGAATAGCTTAACTTTAATGTATGATAATAAAAGTAGAATTAAGATTGCTAATTTGATTGCTGGCAAACTAGGTAATTGGACCTAGTTATTTAGTTTCATAAAATGCAGCAATATGAAAAGACGTAAATATGAAGAAAACATCACAGTTATAATTCTACGTAAAGCTAATAATAACATAGCCATTCTTTTACAAAACATCCGCGGCATAATAAAAGGTAAACAAAGATGACGAACAACTAACTTGAGATTAAGACTCGGCTCTCATTTCAGCATTAAATCGCAGAATAATAAAGAAAGTTTTCTTTTACAAAAACTTCAATATAATTCAAAGTGGGGTTTGGTCTGCGTTTGAAACGGAATGAATTCCGACGCCCGTCTAGGAAGAGTTTCACCATAATGAAATTCTTCAAATATCGCCCTCACCCCATAAGGATTAAAATTCATGTAATTGCGCGTGCGGTTTCCTATGCGGGCCGCATACGATTCCAAGTATTTTGAAAAATATTAAGGGGGAAACTTACAGCATTGTGACCGCGCTTTAACAAAACAAACGGATTATGCACTTTGTTTTTCATTTCGTTTGTGAGCTCGGGTTAAGTAATGAATTAACGATTTAACCTTTTAAAGGTGCAATCCACGCTCCATAGTGTTTGTTTTCTTAGCTCCGTTTGTTTTTACAAGCTAAATAGTTTCCGAGTGGCTGTTTGAAACTAATTTCGAATTGTTTGTGATACAAGTGTGCTCAACACAAGAGGATTCCTTGATGTGAAACGCAATGGAGAAACACTGTGTTACAGTTTGATTAAACTTTTTTCATTGACAATTCTGAAAACAAATGAAAACGTATACATAATTTTGCTTTTAAAACCTCAACAATCGACGAATCACACACACTTAAAAACTACGTATGACGTATTGACGAAAAAATAATGTCATTATCAAGGAAATGAATAAAATAATAGCAGAATCAAATGAAATGAAATCAATATAATAGATTTACAATTAAATGTCGTGTAAAGTTTATTGTAATTTCAAACACACATAGCCCGGTCGAGTAACTGTGCCCGGGCCATTAGGGCCCCGGGCACGTTCCGTTTACAACCTGTCGTGCAAATATTTATCCGCATCGGATTTACGTGTTAACCGTCCGGAATTGTAATCAGCTTTGATTGGGAACGCGCTGCCGATGCCTCCGAGACTAATGGTATTCCTATTTGCACCACCGCGTATGCAGACCTGTGCGCTAAGCTCTAATCTCCGATACATTACCTACGTATTGAAATTATGAGGTAATGCTACCTGTCAATGTGTGACTCATTTATACCTTGTTTATGATCATGTACTAAATGAAACTTTGAAATTCATTGCTTACTTCAACCTGTTAGTCATCCTAACTAATATTATAAATGCGAAAGTGAGTTTTTTTGTTGCGCTTCACGCTAAAACGGCTGAACGGATTTGGATGTGGCACATGTACCACATAGCACATGTAGACCATGACCTGGAGAAGGACATCGGCTACTTTTCATCCTAGATCGCAGACGAAGTTGCGGGTAAAAGCTAACATTCAATACTTAAACAAAAACATAGAGCAATTTAATTCTTCACGCGTTTGAGGCTGCGCGTTCTATACAGCGGATACGTACCTATAGATCAAAAGGCAATTGAGCCAATGTGGAAGCGGAACTCGGAAAAAAGAAAAACCTAATAAAAAATATTTTTACAAGGAAAACTTTTGCCATAGATTCATTTTGCTTTAATTGCAAGAAAACGAAAGAGTACGGAATAAGCGGATAATTTAATTAGAAAGAAATTGAGACTACGTCTCGGTGTGCCCGATAAAAAAATAAGCTTGAAAACTTGATCGTTTAGTTTTTCCCTTGTAATATCACGTATTTCTCGGCTCTACGTATTTAACTTTTTCCTGGGTGGTAAAAAGTCGTACGGAATTCGGACGGTAGCATTAAGGCATTTGTCACGCCGGTCGCGGGACCACCGCAACACACCGATGGAATAAATTTTGCGTTGTGCCAAAACAACGCGCACTGTTCTTACGGCGGCAATACCTTTGTAAAATTCCAATTTCACGCCAGTAGCTAGGCCACTGTCTGTTTCACTTAGAAAGTACAACACAATGGGTAAAGTCTAATTGTTACACAAGAGGGACATCGATACTTGTCGCACTCGTGAAGGGACTACACGAGCACTTTCGTTATGTTCTCATTTCAGTTCTAGCAAAGTTTCCGCATTTATACGGAAAGATGGGAATAATAAATAGCTCTGTTGGACTGACGCTTAAGTAAATGCTCCGCTCGCGTTCAGGTGACGTCATAATCCGTTACACAGAAATGATGTTGTTTTGTTACTCGGCGCGCAATTACGAAAATATTTCGTGTATTTAGAGGAACTCATTTCTGATGGCTCCGAGATGAGCACAAGCCGTGATGCTGCAGAATGTAGGCAATTACATAAACGACAATCAACGGCACAAAAGCGTCAGGAAGGGAAAGTCGGGTAATATAATTATACAGATATGGCAAGTTAGCACTGTGCGGTGTGACGGGTGAGGCGCCGCGGGCGAAACGCGCGGCTAACCGAATAATCACAACTCATTAAAAGCCGTTAAGATGCATGCTTCCTACACAACGAGAGTGCGTATCTTGTGTACATAATCATGTTTTATCAGATCACGTCTCTTGTTTGTCGACAACCGTAAGATTTAAAAAGTCGAGTTGGTAGACGAACGCTTCCCGACCGACGTCGGTCCATAAGGCATAGGTACGCGCTTTTTTGTACCATATGCATTTGGTAAAAATTAAGACATACTTTTTAATAAAAAATGGTTATCCGAGCACCAAGATACAGAGTAACTGTCTAGCTTGGGGCTCGCTGGTAAATAATATTTTGTAACCTAGCTATAGGTAATATTTTAAGTTTCTCATGTTTGTCAACTTGGTGTTAACCTGTAAACCTGCATACTGTATTACCTGGACAATAAACTATTTTCTAATTTTTACTTTTTTCTCATCAATAATTTTCCTGAAAAACAAAAAATTATATAATATAAAGTGCTTCCAACACAATTATTAACATTTACCATCTGATTTTAATTCGATCTTCCCGACGTAATGTAATTATTTCCTTCCATTCCGACACTGATAAAACAATTACGGTTATTGGAGCGCTTGAAACGTCATTTTGTATTTCGCCATGTCTACAGTAGGCAATAAGCGTTAATGTAATTTGTGCAAATATGAAAACGCCTGAGTTTGCCCTTATTAGTTCAGCGAGGCAGTTGCGTGGATCGTCTCACGCCGAGCCACCCTAATACGTACAGACATAATTACATTGTATTTGAACGCCATCTGTTCCCAGACTATTTTGTTTACCGATATCATAAAGCCTGAATATTCTTGCGATAAAATGGAGAGGGTTTATCGAAAATTCTTTTGTTTTCCTCCTGTCTTCTAACACATTTAATCAACGTCTTAGCTCCAGAAGGATTCGGAGTAACGTGTAGATTAGTATGTCTAGGTGGCTTTCGAAATGACAATCACAGCGCCGAAACGCTCTGAAACAAATCGCTTTAATTTAGAATTTATAATGTTGGCGCAATTTTTAACAAGATTAAAAAGGCCTGAGTCGAAAGTTAAGCGGATTGGGAAACATAATTTACGTCTGTTTACAAGCGGCACAGTCGGGTACCCACTGATAAAATGAAGAACGAATCTGTCATGTACGGGACAACTCCCCGTTGTTTTTTATTCCGCATCTAATTTATGGCAGAATTAGCTCCAGCGATGCCAATTTTTCAATATTAAAAACAAATGAAAAAAAAAATCTTTTTTCCTGCTGTTCATTTCACGATGAATGGATTTTGAATAATTTAAAAGTATTATTAAAAATATTAAGGAAAGAAAACCCTACTTATCAAACAAAATATTTACGAAGAAAGAAGAGATGCCGAAAAACGTTGATTAATTATGAGGGTCCTAATGGATACATTTTCATACATGCACTCAAAATGCAGTTGAATTTTCCTCTTTACTTGCGGAATCCTATTATACCATTAAGGTATGTTTTCACCTCAGGGAGAGAAAAAAGCAACGTTTATTTTTATACAACAAAAGGGAAGCGGGAGCGCGCTAGATAGGCGCTTATAAAATAAATTTTCATTGTATTTTCACTGGGGTGTTGCCGGTAGGCGTGTTCTTATCCGTTCTTATTTAATCTTCCAAAGAGTCGTATCTAATCCTGGAACATCTGGTTTTTTGTAACCTTTGACAACAATGACAAAAAGCAGCGCTTAGCTCTCACGCTTGCGTCTTTAAATTCCAAGTTATGCTAAGAATAGTATCTTTACGCAAAATTGTTTGAAGAAATCCGTGTGTCGTAATTTTTGCGTGCAAAATCAGCAACAATGCCAAAACTGTTATTCTATATGGCCAGCGTATTAAGTTGGTTCTGTGCCAATGCGAATTACATTCAGGTGTTACGTGCATTCCTTATGATATTGTCTAGAGACACGCCTGTAAGCCGACCTACTTTTCGCTTCGTATTGATATCATTTCTATAACGCTAGAGTTAATAAAAGTGTTCGTGTACAAAGCTCATTTTCGCCTCCGGTTAACAATTTCTCGCTAAATATCACCTCATTTTATTTTGAATTCTTTCTGTGTGGAGCCACCGAGCGCCACTCGGCACTCCTAATAACTGTCATCCAGATTTAATATCACATCTTCCATTTTGTACGGGTTCTACCGGGAGGCAATTTCCTTCCTAAAATTGTATTTGGACGAATACGCGTAAAATTAATACATATGCGACCCGAAAGACAAATTTTATTTATATTTGTCTCCGCGCCATAGGTTCAGTGATCTGCTTCTGTTTTACGACATGTTTCATATTGATGGCTTTATGTTCCCGCTTTAGGCTGGATCGCATAAAATGTCGTTTCATATAGAGAAAGATGGAATCAGCATGAATATATTTTTTAACAAAGGCTATCAAAAATATAAATCTCTGCTAAGACTTGATCAATTCCGTTCTCGGAGCTGCTAATGGCTTGTTTTCAGAAAACCATGTATCAAAAACAAAACACTATCGAAGTCTAATCCAAGAAACAAATGAAATCATGTTTGATCAATCATAAAGTCGTTATGTGAATGTCGGTCAAGGTCAACAATTATTGTTTTTTTAGGTAGTTACGCTCTACTCGTCGACAGTCAAGCTGCAGCTCTTCATTGCTTTAAATAATACAATATATCGACAAAGGTTTCTTTTATAGTTTATATCTATTTCATATGAGAATTTTTATAATTTGGATGCGTTCATATGTGTTCATTCAACTTTAGCTGTCTGGGATTTCTATCAGATGCAACCGCTAGATCGTTTGTAATGTACAGAAAAGCATTTTTGCATTTCAGAAACGTAGAAATTATGGTAACACGGGTCTACGTTAATAGACATAAAAGTAGAGGAAACTAGAACTTCAGATCTGCATTGCATAAAGCGTTCGTTTTGCCGCTTCTACCTATTCACGACAAAAGCGACCTGTAGTGACTCCGGTCCTCAGATTCTAAAGGCAATGTCATTAGTGACCGGACGACTCCATAAATAATGATTGCTTCAAGGATAATTCTAAAATATGAGCACAAAAATGCAACGCCATTAAAGTATAATTCAGTACACGATTTCCTCTGTACAGTAATCATAATATCTTAAAACAAGTTTGATCTATTAAACAGTAATCAATGACATTTAAATTATATAGGATCTGATGTTGTATTCACGATTCTTGAAGGGGAAGTCACGTATTTGATATACGGAGATACCTACTACTAGTAGCGTATAGGAAGTATCTTTGACCATATTTTAAAATGATTATAATGAGACAGATTGTAGCATAACAATTTGTTGAAGTAAATATGCAGTGACTATGAAACACTGGTTGGATATAGGCAAAGATGGAAAGACCATTCAAAAATTTACTAGTATCTAGCCTTATAGGTACTAGTAAATATTTTACCTCAACTAGTCGGTAAAATACTCATAATATCTACTCATGCTAGTGCAATCACGTTGAATCCTTTGATAAAAGCTCCAGACAGGCGCGACGCGACTCGAGTAGAATAATTTCTATGAAAACTTCTTGGAAATTGTTCTACCAGAATTGCGTCGCACTGTCGCGTCGCGCCTGTTTGCTAGAGCCTTAATGTGTAGACGTAAACAAAGAATTACAGTTTTAACTACCCACATAACTTACACATGACACACATTCTCCTCAAAATTCCTTACACGCCTTCGAAAAATTAATTTCGAGATGTGAAGTGATATAAAGAACCCTTCGCTAGATGTGTCATGAGATATAAGTTAGTTAAGTATCCGGCCATCACCGGCTCCACGTGATCGCTGGCCTAACAAATCGACCTCTTTCCTACAGAGGTCGCCCTCGTTACTCAATGTAACTTCCTAGTTTCTTAGCCAATGTGAACGAAACTTGGTAAACGTCACCCTATATCGAAAGGGTGAAACGACGAAGTTTGCCCTATCAGCCTATAAGTTTTGCGGGATCGGAATATTGCGAGCCTTTTTGCATGGACAGCTTCGATATTTTCTTATCCTTGTGCTTGTTAAATGGCTACTGAAACCGTAAATAGATTAAGTTTTTAACCGACTTCTTCAAAAAGGAGGAGGTTCTCAATTCGTTTTTTTTTGTATGTTTGTTACTCGATTGCTCTGCCAATTCTGAATCGATTTTGATGATTCTTTTTTTGTTTGGTAGGTCATGCTTCTTTAACTGCTCCTTTAAATTTTTTAAATGCTCCTTTTCCATATAAATTTTATAAACTTTGCTTGCGTAGTTTTTGAGTTAGCTTCAATATTTCATATTTTTTCCCACTTAGTGTTTGTAGACCATATATTGTTTGACTCCGTCACTGTTATTTACATAGCAGGTAGTGGTATTCGAATTTGTGTGGGGTAGGTACCACAACTAAATAGTGAAAAATAAAAACTTTTTACAAAAAACAACAACCGACTTCCAAAAAAAGTGAAAAATAACTTTAATTTCGGAAGTCGGTGGCAAAAAACGAAAATTGAAAAGCAAAGACACCGACTTCCGAAATTAAAGTTATTTTTCACTTTTTTTGTTGTACTTTAAAAACGATTTATCAATAAAATTATCTTAAATTATTATGACTAAATATCCAAGAATAAACCAAATAAACCTACAAACCAAATTCACGTAAAAAAAAATTAGATTTTTACGCGAAAACTTGAAAACTAAAAAAAAAAAACTGAAGATCAAACAAGTTTGACTTAAAACATGGAAACATATACCTCAACAATATAAGACGCTAACGTTTTGTTTACTTTTCTTACATACAAAACAGTTAACATGGTTTACACGTATTTTTTCTACAAAAACGCAGTAAAAGTAGAGCTAGCTAATTTGCATAAAATTTCACACAAAAAACACCCGCTTTTTGTTCCAGAAAACTAGGAACAGTTACGTGGTTACAGCTGCGGACAGCTTTTACTTCATAATACCATCATTATGTACATTAACGTTAATGCATTACGTTTCTGAGTGAAACACGCGTTGTACTTCATGTGGCAAGGTAAGTGGGACCGTCTGGCCTTGCCCCGTGGGACACTGCCGGGCCATTCTTATTCAAATAAGTGGGGGCAACGATTTACCCCCGGGAACCGTGACAGTGCAGTGGTTTCCGCAACCCCGCTCTACAAATGTTTGAGCTGAATAATAGTCATAAGCCTGGATAGACTGGCTTTGTAATGATATGATAATAGTGGTTGTGAGATGGCTTTAAAATAGATTAACTTGTTAGTGGTGATAAAAAATTAAATAGATTTTCCTGTTGGTGTTGATCCGATTTCAGTACAAGAAATAGCTACGCCAAGGATGCAATAGTCAACAAAATATAAGATGGAATTGATAGTAATCCGATTTCAGTTCAGTAAGATAAGGTAAAAACAAGGAATAGATACGGCAAGGATGCAATAGTAAACAAAATAATAGGTTGGAATTGCTAGTAACTTTAGATCTACAGCTCAATATCGGCTAGTTTTTTTGCTCAACCCGGATATCACAGCTTAAGTCCAAGCTGCCATAAAAACATAAAAAAGAATAAGTTTTCTCATTTCATTGTTTGCCCCATTAGTAAACATAAGGTTCTAATAGAGATTTTGTACATGCAAATACTTTAACCTACTTTTCCAACCCGGTGTTATATTAGCGTATATTTGCTAATTTTAAGATAAACTTTACGATATCTCTGTAATATCCATATGAGTATAAATTATACAATGTTGTTATTTTGGACACTACCAGGAAATAACATTGCCATTAGTTGTATAACTAAACATGCTTCCAACCAATTCACACTATTATCACATCACGAACAAGACTAAGGAAATAAACCTAATAATTAATATAAATTTGGTTCATAAAAACAAATGAAGCTATTACGGCACCCATTGTGCTCCATATTATATTATCCTCCGAGGGAGAGGGTTTCATACGGAGATCCTTTCATTGACCGGGGAAATCACGCAACACATGAGAACCTAGCTACGAACAAACAGACATAGAGTAACGACGAAAATTTACATCGGCTCGGTTTAATGTCGCGAGGCAATCTCATTCTGGGGAGGAAACGGGGCAACACTCGACCACTGAACCCTGAACCCGCAAAATATTATACAAAATAGCTGATGAGGCTCATGCAATGATGGTCGCCATGATCAGTTACGATGATACTCGCGATATGGCTGCAGAGACAAATGCGTATCTCGAAAGCGGTTTCTGTGCTTATAACTGTGCAAGTAGTAAGTTTTTCTTGTAACTCTTTTCCATTTTCTGCGGACAGTAAATATTGTCTATTATGTTTTTACGACACTTTTTGTATGACCATAATCATAAACTATGTTTGTTTTATTATTGTACGGTGCCCAATAAAAATTGTAAGTAATAATGCACTGAACAATAAAATACTTTTCTGTATTAGGTATTTATATAATAAAACTATATATATAGCAAATCATTTCACTTTTTCATCGGTTTGAACGCGAACCTTATTTAAATTATATTATTATTTTCACTAAAATATTTTGTAATTTTCTTTTTTTTTCCATATATTATTCAACAAAGGTAAATCAGCAAACTTTTATTTTTACTACCGCCCCACGATAACTCAAATTCTCTTATTTCTTCTAAACAATATTTTTGTTATCATGTCATAAAGAAAATTGAAGCAATAAACCAGTCTCGTTTTGTGAGAACAACTGTATCTGTTCAAACATTACACGCGTATATCAGGCATATTCTTTTTAGACCATTCAACAAATAAATATCCAACAATTACACTTCCCAAGGTATTAAATAACTTCAAGTTGAACACAATTCGCAAAGAAAATTAACTTCTGAAAGCATTTCCAAGAAAATCACACCTAAATCACCTATTTTCCTTAGTCATTATCCTAATTATTTAAGAGGCCTTCCACTCTATGAAGCATAAATATCTTAAGTTACGTCTATTTTCGGTGGAGGTTTTTATAACAAAATGTCACTCAGTGAAGCGATTCAAAGCCACGTAACTGTGCTGTTGGGGCAAAAACTCCTAATTCTCCCCTCGCAATTCTATTTAGGTGACAACGAAGTAAAAACTGGGAAATTTATAACAGTCACGTAAGTATAATGTTGCCACAATTTTTAATTAAAATGGTTTTGATTTTTATCTCGTTTTTGCGTTTTTGGGTGTTAGTTATTTTTAGGCATATTGTGTTTCATTCTAAATAGCAGCTTCTTTCCAATATATTTTTCGTTTAAAAGTTATGTACACTTAATTTTTTGTGTTTATATTAGTAGTAATACCTTTCCTAAATACTTTAGTAAACCAATGTTGCACGTTTATGCTGGTGGTGTTCTTTAATAAATAAATAAATTGATAATTATTATTCTGACTTTAACCTATTTTAGATTACGTTCTAGTACTTAAACATTCTACTAAAGTTAACTAGTTAGTGCTGTATCACATTTTAGAGAACAAAGTTTTGCCAGCATCTGTTTGCATGACAAACCGGAACTAAGAAAACGACTGAAGCGATTTTAATACATATTCTCACAACAGCAGCTCGAATAGACTTGACCAAAGAGTTAGATGCAAAGTAGGAACTACATACAGGGTAAAATTTTAGTAGTTAAGATCCTCTTAAGGGGTCCTTGAACTCATCATTATGAATAACCTTCACTATGGGACTAACAACCGAAAAATATCAGCTGTTCCCTACATTTTGACGAGTTATGCGAACATTATGTCGGGAACAGCTGATTTTTTTTTCACGATTTCAGGGTTGTTATGTGAACAACCCTGAAATCGTGAAAGTTTTTCATAATGATGAGTACAATGACCCCTCAATAGGATTTAAACGACTAAAATGTAACCCTGCATACATAGGTACCTACTATTGCTTTTAAAATGAGTGAAAATATGTATATTGTTTACCCTTTACAAAGGTAGGAAGAATTATTGCAAGTGATGGCATAATACCATCGTGGGCTTCAATTGGATTCAAACGCTTTTCATAAGTACCAATAACACATTCAACACGTTCCGGAAGCAAAGGTTTTAATGCTCACAAAAGAACATGCAAATTACCGTTATTTGCAAATATTTTATTTCCCATTGAAATCATAAAAGTTATTACGTAAAATTACGTCTCAAATTATGTTTGTAAGATGAGGTATATAATTTACAAAAGCAATTTATAAAAACATCAATCAGTAGCTACTTATGAAGGTAAATGCAAAATATATGCATTATTAATAGTTATATGCAATCATTATTGACCTTGTTATTGAGAAGTAATATAAAACGAGATGGCGATAAAACAACAAAGAAAACCTTTATAAACATATATTTTACTTTATATAACTACCTATTAAATGGTTCTGCAGTACAGTTACATCTAGTTATAATATGATCTTAGTACATAAAGTTAAACTTGTTCAACTAATAACATGAATTCCGGAAAATCGAAAAATAGAATCGCTTTCCTAGCTGTCGCAATGCGGAAATGTATAAAAATATGATAGCAATCTTTACACTCAATAATCTAAAACTGCATGAGATGGACACTTCTCGCATTTGCTGGAAATTTTGCATTTTATGAGAGAAAGTTAGAGCCATAATAGGAATATGCATATAGCTTCATAATATGGTGTCATCATAGAGCACTTTCATTGCGTTGGCGAAAGACAATTTAAAAAGACGAAGTAAAACAATTAAGTAAGGAGGTATGTCTTGGCGATGTATTTATAGGAACAAAAAATAAAAAAAAGTTTTTTTATTTTAAAAAGGTTGCAGTCTAGAAGCTTACTTCACAAAATATTAAAAACGCAAGTACTAAAATACGCTAATAGAATAAGTAAAACTTAAAAAATATGATTACAGGAAATAAAGCAAAAGCAAAAATTTTGCTTGAACAACAATAACAGATAATATTTTAAATTCATTTACCTAATGGATCCGAGTTGTGTAATGAGGAGATAATCTCAATTACTTTACCTAAAGTTATTCCGGATAGCAACAAAGTATGAGTTACATAAGTAAAATAATTAATTTGCTATTCATTTCAAAATATTGCAGCACTGACCCGGTTATGCTATTTAAATAATTAATAACACAGTTTATAATAATATGATTTAATAAACGAGATAGTAGATACTAAATTCCTCAAACGTAGAGCGTACACAGAAACTGGTTTCCATGTTTAAAGTTTTTTTTGTTTCTCGCTGTTATTATCGACGATTTGTCAGTGAACAAGGCATTCGACGTAAAAGTTGAATCGTACATTAATTAAATCAATTGAAACCATTAACAATATTCGTTGTAATTTTTCTTTTTACTTTTTATTTTGTTTCGTTCTTTTTAATTAAATACGGGACATAGTTAATTCGATTTCTTTTTCATTGATGATTATTTAATTTTGTTGCGTTGTGAAAGAATACGATATAATTCAAGTCATGCTTTTGAGATATCCATAAACGTTCAGATTCACAATAGCTGTTGATTTCTAAATCAACACGTAGACGTTAAACTTTCTATATAATTGTTCATAGATATTTAAATAAACGACGATGTATTCGAGTCAATCAGCGTTATTTATTGGTTTTTTTAAAGATTTATTTCCTCACATAAGCCTGCTAGACTTGCAAATTAAATGGAGTCCTTAATGAAGCTCTAGAAAATATTCATGAGATATTAATTTATTATAGGCTGTCGTTAAGTTTTAGAAAACTCAACCGGAGGATTAGTCGAGAAAATTAACATTATTTATGCCTGCTGGGCTTTTAAAAACTCTACATTAGATACGGAAATAATTTAGAAATTATATATTTAATTTCTAAACCTACCTACCTACTTGTTGTCATCGACTAAGTAAGATAACTTCACCTTTATTATATATGTGCTTAAATCTATTAGAACCAAGATTGTTCTTTAATTAGACATAGATATAATTATTTATTGTTCATCATTCATTAATTTGCCTAGCCTTATCCCTACTATGTTGGGGTCGGCTTTCTGGCTAACCGGATGCAACTGAATACCAGTATTTTACATGGAGCGACTGCCTATCTGTCCTCCACAACCCAGTTTTGGGTAATGCGATACCCCTTGGTAAGACTGGTTGTCAGACTTTCGGGCTTCTTACGACCCTTAACGACTGATAATTTATTGTTCCTATCAAATATGTACGGCATCGAATTAGGTACCTAATAATTTAAATTCCTAAGGTGTTTTTGTAACCCAAGTTAAATAGTATTCGACAAAAAAAATAATAAGCTTTTAATTGACCAATCTATTGTAAGTAGGTACCCAATAGACAACGAAAAAACCCAGCCAACCAGATCCTACTAACCTTTTTTCATGGATCACAAATCTTTATTTATTTACCGGTCAGGCACCACAATATTAATCTAAGATCCTAGAGAAACGGTATCGACGCCTACGATTTTCAACAAACAAAAAATCTAATAGGAATCCTGTCACATTACCATAACTTTTGCCCAAACTGGTGCTATAAAAACTAAGTCCAACAAAGCTTCGAAACGAAAGTCGACACATGTATCGAAGGAATGTGATAAATATACATATTTATACAATAAAACGTGACAGAGAAATCGAGTTGTACTCGCTTCTCGCTCCGCTTGACCGTTTGACCTTGACATTTAGGCAGGTGCGAGATGCCCTAGTCAATGAATTTAATTAAATGGTATTTTCACCTTTAATTTTTTATTCAGTTTAACTATGGTTAGCGACCATGAAGAGTAATAATTACGTCTAATGTGTAATCATTCGTTAGGTTATAATGTTGATTTGTATGAAAAAGCTTTTCAATTAAAGTAGCTATGTTATTTGATATTATTGCGTAATTTTGTTGGATGGGTTTTTAAGTTAATTTAAAATTATTATTATTTTATAGAAAAGTTTGAAACCAAAATCAATTCTGACGAAACTTACCTAATCAATTTTGTTTATGGTAAACACCTTAAACAAACTTGGTTAACTTTTCCTCTTAAATTGATTTCGATTTTCAGGGCTGAGTTGTACATTATAAAAGAAAAATATTAAGTAGGTAGTCTCCCTAATAAAAGTAAAAATTTAATTAATATTACAAACAAATACTTAGACTTTTCCTAAAAGTTCAGTAACTTATTATTTTTGTAACGGCTAAAGTAAATATTTGATAAGAGTATCCCTTACCTTGTAGATGCCATCGACAAGTTTTGTCAACTCCTCCGTCTCCATGGCGAAAGATTTTCAATAAACCAATTCCGCAAACTGTTGTGACTACACGAGAAACTTCATCGGGATATCAACAACGTACGAACAAAGTTCAATTTTAACACTGTACACACAAAATTCACATTTCAATGTACACCCACAACGGTCTACTCCCTTTCGGTTGTCGAATCACTCAAGCAAACAAACTCACTTTCGAACACACCTGAAACAAAAGAAAACAACAATTAACTTTCAATGTTCTTATTAAAAACAACAAAACTTTTCATAACCTATTCTAATTTCAAATGAATGTCACGTTATTTAAAAAAAGGAATTTTAATTCGCAATTTAAAAAAAAGTTGATAAATAAATGTCAAAATGTGTTGTTTTTTTTTCTATGCACCTGTCCGAGATAAGTTCAGCTGTCGAGCCGAGGCGTGCGTCGTACTCGAGGCTCGCCAGTAGAGTCACCTATCGCCTTCACCGGTAGGTATCTCACGAATGCCGATATTTAGAAACACGAAGTAAACGGACTGGTAGTAAGATCAGTATGGGCCCGATGTCTAAACCTCTCGCTGTGTTTACCGTAACGCAGCTTGTTTAGAAACTAAGTACATTTGTTGGGTCATTTCGAAATACTTAGTTCAATGATCTTTGAATGTTGTTTATCATCTATGTGTTAATCTTACCTACATATTACATCCCATTTAGAGATTACCATTGAGATAAAGCTATAATATGTCTACTAGGCAATAATCATAATTATTTTAGATTTATCTTTGATCTCGTAAGTAATACGAAAAATAAATAACCTAGAAGGTAGGGAGGTGGTTAAGAAGTTCGTGACAAAAAATGTTAATAGTAACTATTATGAAATGTTCTCAATGCCAGTGCAACATAATTAAATGCCTACATGCAATTTGCGTGGCAGGTATTACTCACTCATACATAATACGAATACAATAGACGACAACTTTCATTTTTGATAACGCCCACAGCTACCGAAAATATTCAATTCCGTTTGAAAAATGCATTAAAGAGACCAGTTTTCATCAATAGGCGTGCCGCAAACTTTTACTTTCTAGATTTATACGCATTTTATGCAGATCTACCACTAAGCGTTATCAAAATGTCAAAGCAAATGAAAGATTTTGATATGATTAGCATAATTGCGCAACGTGAGAGCTTATGCCCTCAGTCGTTAATCGTATGCAAGAGTCGTCTCGTCGCTTGGGATCGTGTAATTAAATATACATTTATTGAAAACAAGCCATGCCTCTATCTGTTGGTCAAGTGTTCAAGCCTGCTTTTCGTTTGTTTAAAACCAACATTCCATTCATCCGCTTTACATCTGACCTCTTTGATCCTTTAGGTTATTATAAACGTTATTTATGATCGTTTATAAAATACTTGCTGTTGCCCGGGACTTCGACTGCGTCATGTTCTACCAATGTGCCAAATTTAATTCAAATCCGTTCAGCCGTTTTAGCGTGAATGCGTAACAAACAAACTCATTTTCGCATTTTTGTTAATAGTTAGGATGAAGTACTGGAATATTTTCCAGCACTTCAAATTTTAGTACTAGGTACGCATAAAATATTGGATACAACTTAACTCGTTGCATAAACTCGCGTACATATTCAACTGTAATCCAACTGTCGGGAACTTTATCGCGCTGAAATCATAATCAGCCGGAGCTTTAACTTCACAGATGTTAGCGACATTGAAAGAAAGAAAATTTTTATTCAGCGACTTCACGAGCAAGCGAGCTCCTAAGGAAAAAGGTCTCAAACTATGTGAAAGTTTTTTTTCGCGTCACATGCCGAGGGAAAATATAAAACACAATTTCTGAGCGGATCCGTAACTTCATTTTGAACAAGAGAGATTTGCGCCCGCCCTCGCACTCCGCCACCCTTGCATATGCAACCGGGAAACTGCGAGCTAGCCACTTTTCTTTCTTTTCTCGTATCCCTGAGGCGCGACGGAGCATGTGTGCAACGGGTGCTTATTTCAGTTGGAACTTGTTTAGTCCGGATTGGACTTGTTGTATCCGGATTTGGGAGTTAGAAACCTCGTAAGTAAGGACACAACACTTTGTACGAAATCAGTTAAGATCCCCAAAGTCGGTCCGAGTTTCGGATTCGCGAAGGTGGGTTACACTTTTAGGGTTAAACTGTAAGTCATGCTGATCTTTTTGTAAGTTTTAAAGGAATGTTTGGAGGAATAATGTGATTGCGATGTATTCTGGTGCCAAGACAAGTGTGGGTAGGTCGCGGGGTGGGGAGCCGTCGAGTTAGCACAAATGGTTCGCAGGCGACGACGCTCGCGTTCTGCTGACGAACCTTGTTATCGTGAATATAATGTGGAACTGCACGCTGCAGCTGAATATTCATGTTCGTATTCTTGTCTGGATTTACAGAACTTGTAGACACATTGAGTTTCTTGTATTACAACTATGTTTGAACTGAGACTTGCTACCCCTGCGGGATATCGCAATTCAATTAGAGAGGTAGTAGTATTTTCTACGATAGCTAGATGTCTATCGGTATGTTGTTCTTGGCACTAATTATACATATTTAGTTCTTGTGTAGACACCTGACGTTTCTCAGGATGTTGAAAGAAAACTCTTAATTATGCGTTTAGATATTATCAGGCCCTCTGAATAATACATGTATTTCTGTATCCTGTACAATGTTGTGGCACCAAAGTAGAAATTGAATACATGAATAAATTAATGAACGCTTTTATTATGATTGTGCGTGTGATGTGTGATCATAAGTGAAACGCATATTATCTTCCATCAGCAATCTTAGCAAAATATTATTTTATGGTACAGAATAAGTATTCTGATATTAATATCGTTGGTAGCTGCCTGTCATGTCTCCCACTCCATCAAATTTCGGAAAAAGCAATACCCATGTCCGGTGTCGTGATAGTGTATGAAATCATTCGTCTGTCAACTACACATGTGCACCAAGTAATGAGATTCCCATTCACTCCTGGGAAATTTCCCATAATGTGCCGTGCGTTTGACGTTGGACTGACACGACTCATTCGTTCGTTCAATCATCCATGACCTTTGTCTACGAACGAATTATTGTTAAGTGGATAATTAAATTATATCAGTGTTTTGTTTTTCTTTACTGGACGTCGAGCTGAATAGATTTTGTGAAGATTGGTGAGTACAACTTCGCTTGCATTCCTGACAGTAAGTAGGGTTGTTTTTTTATTTTAAATTATTTTATGTAATTATGATTTTCAATGTATTTATTTAAACAATAACATGTTCTGTTGAAAATTGATAACCCCATAAAGTGATAAGAAGTGACCACGGAATATTATTTCTTACAATAACAATAATTAATAATAAATCTCTATAATGTAGTTTATTTTTCAAAACCTTGTAATTGCACAAGGAACAAACCAGATGTTTGAGCTATTTTAACCTTACATCCTTCTTAGTTAGGTACGTATGTTAGTAGTTCAACAATTACCTACTGTTCCGATACTTCACAGTCGGTTCCAATTATACAATAAATCGCGCACATCCATAAAGAGTTGCAATCAGTGATAAATGTAATTAAATCGTTGTATAACGAAGAGCTCTTGCTTGAAATATTAAATACTATCTTTATTGGAACAAAAACACATATTACAATCTGATTGCATAGAAAAATAGCTACATCAGTTAGCAACTGAGCTGCACCTTATCTCTAAAAGGAAGACGATAGCATTCCAGATACAAGAGAAAGATCAGGAGGAATAAATGAAAGATTTTCATACTAAAATTGCCGGCCGCCTGCTCGCATGTATTTGACCAGTATAGCATTTTCGATTTATCTCGAAGAAGGTTGTCAAAATAATGCCCGAATTTCCAACAATGTCTGAGAAAAACATTAGATAATGTCAATCCTGTTGAAAGTCGTTGTAAAAATACGAAACACTATTTATCAGGAAATGATCATATCTATGGTCGAGAAAAAACAACAATATCTTATACAGAGTAGCTCCATGTTATAACATTATTATAGTGATACAATGAGGTAATACGTTTCTACCGTACTTCATCTTCTGCAGTAAAAGGGTACTGTTAGTGACACTATCATAGGACGGGGTCATAAGTCATATCCCGTAATTGGCAATACGAGCTGCTGCCATTTAATACTGAAGAAATTGTCATCTGTGGTGTAAGCGGTTAGGACTCTTTTTGGTTGTGGTCAAAGGACTCTAAGTATGCAGGAATATAGGGTGGTACTTTTGAAAGGTTTTAGAACTTCATTACCTAAAGTTAACAGTGCCGACTAAAAACAGATATAGTTAACTAGCTGAAACCTGATGATTATTTTTTTTAAGATTTCAGTGAATTTTCCAGTAACCTCAGTCCAGATAGTCTTAGCCTGTTGCGGTTGTGATGACAAAAGCTTCAGAAAAACTACTTCAGTTTACATTGATAGTGGCCGAAAATAAATTAAATAATTTTTTGAATAAGCGCCAACGAAATTAATTTCATTTCGGCTGACCCATTAGGCGCCGCGTGCACTCTCCACACACGCCGCAGGGCAGCAAAACGCGACGCTCATGCTGCGCGCTCACACGCCAGAGGAACGCGCACGTCTAATGTGGGGGAAGCCTTAGGTCTGTAGTACTTAGTAACAATATTCAACGAGTCACAATCTCTTCTCTTCTTTGCGTATCGTTAGTGACTAACCTAGTGTCGGAGTTTGTTAGTTTGTGACTTAGTGTGAGTTTTTTGAGAGATATTTCTCGACAGCGTGTGAAGCCAAGTCAGAGGCCCGTGGGTGATTTAAAACTCTGACGAGTCACAATAATAAAGGTATTCAGTACCTATCTATCTATATTATACAGGGTGTTAGGGTAAACACCGTTATCCTTGAAACCAGTGGTTTGGTGTCACATATAAAAAAAGTCATATTTTTCCATTGATTTTACGTTCTAAATCAATGGAAAAATATGACTTTTTTTTTTTAAATAGGTACTTAACTTTTACCACTAGAGTATTTCACCGTTTCACCTATGCGCTAGGGCAACGAACTTGCGTCTCAAAACTGGTGGGGGGCGCGGGGCGTGACCTGACTAGCCGCGAGCGCGACCCCTCCCTCAGTCAGTCAGCTGTTTCGCTAGCGATCACGGTGTCGGATAGAAAGTTTTTAAAATTAAATTTAAAAAAAAACGTTATTTTCATTAAAAGATTGAAAATAACGTTTTTTTTTGTTGTGACTCGGTCATTTATTTTTATATTTAAGTCAACTACCCATGGTTTGAGTGACAACAGTGTTTACCCTAACACCCTGTATATACTTTTGGTCATACTCAAGTAAAAATAACATAACAACATCATAAGATACGTTCACCATGAATCAAAAGCTATGGCCTGTTATGGCATGGCATTTAGCTGCTGTTAAATATCCCATAAAAAAACGACATACGTCTTTATACACGGTTTAACACTTTATTACGCCGTGCTTCGTGAACTTACGCCGTAGTAAAAGTTGAACGGTTAAGTTATTATAGGTGAATTTCGCCAGAAGACTGAATACTGTCGTTAGCTCTATCACTAGCATTATGTTCAACGAACACATGTGAAATTGGTCGGAGTTTTGTGGTTTTAAGTAAACTCTTGTTAATCTAAGATTTACTGAGAAACTGCGCTTTAAACGGTACTTTGCGTCCTGCGTTCGGTGTGGTAACACGTCGCGTTCTGGTTTGCAATTGGTCAATCGTCATCCTGAGGATGCCTCGTTGAGAGGTGAAACACGTGTCGATTTCTTACAGGGTTTTTTAGGACTCTTGAAGAATAGTCAAGCGGAATAGGTTACTAAATATATCTACGTCTATTGATTTTTTAACGGTGATTTGTAAAAGATTAAATTAGTGCCAAATAATTCAGTGTAGCAAAACTTCACGCCCAAATTCCCCGAAGAGTTAGGCAGAGTGGTAGGTATTGGGGACCAGCCTATTCCCAGAGCCAGTCGCGTAAATATACAGTAAGAAATGCC
Source organism: Lithophane ornitopus (assembly GCA_948473465.1). Taxonomy (NCBI): domain Eukaryota; kingdom Metazoa; phylum Arthropoda; class Insecta; order Lepidoptera; family Noctuidae; genus Lithophane; species Lithophane ornitopus. The sequence continues at coordinate 7,962,861 of OX419622.1, read as the reverse complement.
AGTACCTAAATGATACGTCTATCAACACACCCTGAAATAGTGTTGAGATGATGAATACATTTGAGACACGCTGGCTATAGTATTAATTAAGAACTACTACCATATAGTTCCCGTTAATGAATGCCGTTAGACCAGAACCAATCAGTGAACTTCGCGACATTATTAATCGCCACGTTCGTGTACAAAGCAAAAGTCTAGAACACTGGAAGTGACGGTGCTATAATACCTATGTTCTATCTAGGTATGTTTCGCTGAATCGCACCTTATGCGGTAGCCCTACCCACCCGCGGGTCGAGTGCGTTTGACAACTCACTATATTGAATAATATTTCCGTATAACAACTAAAGTTCATACGTTAAACGTTATTTGAAAGCTGCAATGGGGTGTACTGGATATGTCAGGACCACGCTGGAAATATGTATTGTTTATATTCAGCATTTTGTGATAAATGTTCATTGATTTTATCATTTTGGTTCTTTTCTATCAGAATCTTTGTCATTGCTGAGAATAATGGCTTTCAAAGTGATGCGATCTTTTCAATTGTATCCTCGTCAGCATTACGTAGGTACCTACTTACGGAACCAACGGATTCGTCTTAAGATTTAAAAAAAACAAGAGACTGAGTGTTCGTAAACACTACCAAAGACAAGACAAATTCTTATTCTTTTCGTGTGGTTAGTGGACCTGGTGTCAGAGTTTTAAAGCCGCCCAAGAGCCTCTGACTGGCTTCACATGCCGTCGACAAATATCTCTCTGGCATGCTGATTTCCTCACGATGTTTTGCTTCACCGTTTTTAAAGCAAGTGATACAATACGCACATGAATCCGAAAAGACTTGGCAGTCCGACGGTCATACCACTAGGCTATCACTGCTGGACAAAAAGAAAAACAAACAAGTTAGACAAATTGATGTGATGACATGTTGCCAGGGCAACAGTCGGTATCAATCACTTCAGAGAGGGAGACGATAGATGACGTTAAATACTCTTGTCTAATCGCGACTTTACAGAACCAAGCCGTCGATAAATCTACTTAATTAAATCCAATTAATACTTCGACGAATTAGCAACACTACCCATTGTAGCGTATCTATGAGTTCGGCTCAGCGTAAAAATACCATTTATGCGTACACGATCATGGATTAGTATCGGTCAGTGATCGCTAACGTGAAATTTTTGTTTCATCTCTATGATGAACAGCAAACTTTTATTGGAAATACACGCTCAAATTAGAAAAAAAAAATCTATATAATGATTTCACGTCAAAAGTGATTCTAAAATAAAAGTTAATTTTTCGCATTTTCGCTGTCTATCAACTTTCGTTTACTGAATAATTAAACATTTTCTTTTTGTGAGAATAAAATATAAAGTCTTTTATGTTTTCCAATGTTTCGTATTTGATGTTTTCCGCAAGATGAAGCGTCCATTGTAGTATTGTATAGAATGATAGTCTATACAAATTTTAGGCGCTATTATTCGTGTGACAACAAAGCATATCATTGTGTTGGAACCAGTAGTCGATACATCTCTACTTTTGAGGAAGCTCCCAGGAAACACATACCTACTTTACGACTTCTCCCATTGATGTTCCGTATTGTATTAATTTAAAATGATTCTTTTAAGTAAATAAATAATTTATAAAGAGGTTTAAAACGGGTCTACCTATATACTCGTAACCAACAGATTGAATCAAATGAATTATAAAGTTACTTAGGCGTCAGAGCATTCTTCAGGATATTCTATATTGAATTGAAGGTTCATATATTGGAAAAATGTTCATATTCATTTCGCGGTTTGGAAATTGGAATTTTCGCGTTTATACGCAATAGAGCGGCTGCGCGGCAGATCGCAAAAAGCATGTATAAACATTTTTTAACCGAGGCCAGGGTTAATACTCTTCGACGGCACATCGCCCCTCGATGCGATGCGATTGTTCAATTGGCGAGAAATTGCGACGCGACTAAGCTTGCGGAAAATTGGCGATATCGTTAATATTCACCCGAAACCGGCGGTTCACGTGGCGACTACAAATAACGAGCAGACAGCCCCCATAGATTTATGCTCTGTCGTTTTAAGTGATATATAGGTCTCAACCCGCCCGGCCCGTCGATCTACCGAAGAATATCTCAAGTAACTGTTTACTGCCACCATCCGTCTATATACATCCTTATTTGGCTACCGATCTTCTGAATAAGTTACGAAAAAAGAACGCGGAATGTTTCAGTTAAATAAGAACTTAGCACACGCGTGTTAATAAAGCGGTAATGTAATCGAAAGGCTATTTCGCCGCCGCGTCGTCGCCGTCTAAAAGAAATATAGCAGGCATTCAGGTGGGGTCCATAAAATATACGATATCTTGACAGCGCCCGAAGAGTCCCAGGTAAGTCTAAGTAACTTTTTCCGGGGCGTTAAGCCGTTCGCCTGAGGAAATTGGTGACAAAAATATTCCGGTCATGTAGGAGCCCTTTGTTAGCGCGCCCCAAAATACAAGAAAATTCCCCTCCTGACATGGCTTGTTTCTTAAGATGATTCGTTGGTCTCTAAGTTTTTATGACGGAAGACGAAAATTGCTGAACTCTTAAATTTTATGTCAATAGATGCAGCTGCGTGCGTGTACGGCATCTTTATACCCCATGAAAGTAAGTAATGTTTGCTTAAGCCGCGGTCGCAACGACATCGCCGGTGAATACTTTATAACACTTTCAACATTTTATGCTTGTTAACCTCATATTCGTGAATCGAGGATTGAGCTGTGTTCGCCTAAAATGTCAACATCGCACGCTACACTCAATTGAGAATTAAAAATATGTTGTAACCGAGCCGTTTTTGAAAATAAACCTTTAAAACTTTGTAACGTTAGCTGCATAACCTAATTCAGTGTAAGCCGAGCATACATGCGACGGGTGGTCGTAGCGAAAACCTTTAATGTAATTGCCTCTCTTTTAGAAAAAAGTTTGTCAACGATTTTTCACAAACATGAAAACGTTGGTTATAACGCGTGTACGGATCAGCCGTAGACTTTCACTGGATCCTGCTTCATAGCTGTTATAATAAAGTGTTTTTTTATGTTTCTTTATCTTTCTCTAGGTTCCCGTAACGAATGTTTATTGCTGGTATCGCATACGCGTCAGCGGATTCCCAAAAAAAAATAAAGCGCGATGTACGAGTGTACTGACCCTGTGTAAACATGTTACACGAACGTCTGTACTCTTCGCTTTTAGCTGTGAGTATGATATAAACCGCGCAAAGTGAGGGTAGGCACGCACTGAGGACATTAGGCGTAACCTAGCGACATGCTTTGGTGAAATAAGTTCTCAGCTCTCAATTTGTGTTTGTAATTCCGTATGTCTTGCTTTATCGCCAGCCTGCGATTTCTAAGCCAGTTATTTCTAGTTTCCCGTTATGTTGATAGCTAAAACGAGAGTATCGCCGGAGGCTGGGACATTGCATTAATCTCTGTTGCAGAGTAAGGGCAGCCTATTACTTTTTATTGCGCAACACTGCGCACTGATCCGATCTCTAATCAACCCTTCGTCTTAACTAGCTTAGAGTTGCATGTCCGTTTCTTCTAACATTACAAGAAAAAGAAAACAATGTAATTTATTGTAATTTCTAAGAATGTTAGTTAATTCTGAATACTAGACAAACTACAACATAAAACAAAGAAGTGTAAAACGGAAGCAATAAATATTGCCCGTTAAGTACCCACTAAGCTTACAAAAGGAAATGTATCACGGAAAATCAAGAGTATCAAGCTAGTTAATTGCGCGAGAAACTTGCTCACAAGTAGCTGAAGTTCGAGTACTGAAGAGTATCATTGGGAAGAACGTTTTTCCTCATTAGGAGCTCAGTGGTAATAACAGCGCCTAACGAACGATGCAGTGCTACAACAAAAATTCCAAGTAAGTACCTAATCGCGCAGTTTTCAACTAACTTTGTTTCTGTTTTTTTTGTAAATACCGACGAACTTCGAGATGTATCTCGTTTATTTTTTATTTGTTAGTACTTTCATTCGTTAATAAAGTTACGTATTTACATATTTTTGTTGCTCATATTTTCGCTACTCAAAGTAAATGGTAGGAGCGTGTTGGGTTTAAGGATTAACGTACAATTTTGCATGTGTGTGCGCATTATAATACATGACAGGCACAGGCTGTTACATTTTAAGTAAAACAATAAATTTTCTTCAAAGTCAGACGTCTTCTGTGCTTTATAACTAAGGCTTTATTTACAAAATAATAATAGTACCTAGAGCAGCTACTCAATATTATTTACAAGCTGCGCCCCGCGGTTTCACCCTCATATGTCTCGATCCCGTAGGAATATCGGGATAAAAAGTTTCCTAATATGTCCTAATCCAGGTCATGGTCTATCCATGTGCCAAATTTCATCCAAATCTGTTACGTAGTTTTAGCTTGAAAGTACAAACAAACAAACGAACTTACTTTGCATTTATGATATAAGTTAGGATTTATGAAAATAAAACACAAGGTTAGTGTGATCAATTTCGAAAATACCAAAACATTTCAAACAACATGAAACGGATAAATTGAATCATAGTAAAATCGAATTATGCTTGGTACATTTTATTTGGTATTGATATTTGTGTGTGCGTTGCAAAAATATTTAATTCATCCGCTACCAGTTAGTGGAATCGAATTTATTGCAGTGAGTAAAATAACCGGTTTCTGATTTGCAATAAATGTCCTCCCAGTTTAAAAATGCCAGAATCAAATAACAGTCAAAGCAAATGAAACCTTCAATACGAAGTTCAATACTAATATGTTTTTGTTTTTATCTGAAAGGCTCGCTTGTGACCACTATTACACCAGTATAGTGTTATTCTGTAAAAATCTCGCCGTGAAAACTTAGCTGTGAAGTGAGCTTACAGTGAGCTGTCAATAGTGTCAATCCCCAGTATCAGGTGGAATGACAGTTCACTTCAAGCTCACTTCACCTAAGTTTTAACGGTGAGAGTTTTACAGAATAGTACTACTGAGGGCCTAGACAAAGTTACATTCTATCAGCGATAACGATGATGGAAATGGCAAAAATGTGTAGGACTGACATAAGCTATCGAAAAGCATAAGTAAATTCTGTTGAAAGTCGTAGAAAAGCGAAACGCTTTCGAAGCGATGTCACTTGTCCAGGCCCTCTGATGAGACCGAGGAATATGCCGTCTACGATGGTGTAAAAGTACACTTATCGTAAAGAAAGAATATCGAAAAGAATAAAAAGTTTTTATTTTTCACTTTTTAGTTGTGGTACCTACCCCACACAAATCCGAATACCACTACCTGCTATGTAAATAACAGTGAAGGAGTCAAACAATATATCGTCTACATACACTAAGTGGGAAAAATACATAATTATTTAAGCTAACTCAAAAACTACGCAAGCAAAGTTAATAAAATTTATATGGGACCACCTCTGAAGCTTGACCTACCAAACAAAAAAACAATCATCAAAATCGATTCATAATTGGCGGAGTAATCGCGTAACATACACACAAAAAAAAAAAAAATATATACAGACGAATTCGAACCTCCTCCTTATTGAAGAAGTCGGTTAAAAAGGAGCGCAGTACTTAGAAACTTTGGGCACACCTACGCAGTAAAACACTAAAACCTAGAAGAAATAAACCCAGCAAGAGACGCACTTACAAAACACATAAACAACTACGCCCATCTATGAAATCAACACCAATAAAGATTCATCAACAGCCCACAAATTTGTGTGCGATCAAACCAATAAACGGCCAATAATATGGTCACAATTTAGCAGTACAAAGGTGCACAAAAACGCCAGTCGTTACCGGCCAGTTAAATACAACGTTTATATCCATTAAGGGTACTTCCGACACGTAACTGGTAATCATATTCCGGGCAGGCACAGCATAAATCATGGGAGGATAACCGGGGGGCAAAAAACAAGGCTGGACACGCACGCCCTAACCACTGTTTATTGTAGGTTCTAAATTCACTTTATTGTTCAACATATCTGATGTGGATTAAGGCGCTGTTTCGTATTTTTAGGGCCTGTTTTATTGCGTCAACGCGATCCGGCAAATAAGTAGGGTCGATCGTGTGTTTCAACAGACATGTAAGTCAAACCACAGTCCATCAAACGGTTGTTTGACGTTTTATAGTGTACACACCCCTTAATGTAAATTGAGCCGCTACAAAAATTGGTTAAAAAAACCCTCTTCATCTGAATATTTCAAGCTATTTTAATTAAATGCCTTATTCATTTTCACCCAGATTTTAATAACGTACTCTTTTTTTTTTTTTCTTCTGAATAAAGCTGTTTTTAAGTCTAGACGGTACACGGCCACTAAAAATGTACGGACCTTTAAGAATCGTAAATTTTGAGTAGCTAGTCGCTTTATATTTTAAATGAAGTAATACGAGTTGCATAATCAGCTGAGAGTGAAAAGAAAATATGGGAAGTAACTCAGTTAGTACCCTAAAAAGAAAATAAGTACCTACTTATTATTCTATGGCAGTCAAAGAAGTCTTTTGAGGGTAATATGTTTACTTTACAAGCACACACAAGAGTTTTAAATTACTTTACGTTTAATTTGTTGTTTCTAACATATTTTATTTATAGAGATAGTTGTTGACCACTGGTTCCTTAAGAACTCATAAAAACAAGTCATAAAGTGAAATGAAGTGAGTGTGTGTGTGAGTGAGTGGTATGTGTGTGTGTGTTCGTACCAGTCATGCGTACCTACCTACAATTATTTATTTAGGGTGCTTCCATCCATACTGCTGTTAAAAATGTTTACAAACATTTTCTAACACTACTAATACATCAAATCAGTCTAGTGATCAATAATGTTTGTATAAAAAATGTTTACTTTGTTTTTAAACATTTTTTAACAGCAGTGTAATAATAGTTACATCTTATTCCTTAGGTCACTTGTTTGTGCCGTCAAACACTAGGTACTAGTATTTCCCAAGGGAGAAAGCGAGTGACTTTTATTGTAGTTTAATTCAATCAGCGCATCTCGACGGCATGTCAAGCCAAGTAGAGGCCCATGGGCGGCTTTAAAACTAACACTAGGTTAGTCACTAACCACAAAGAATAAGATTCAATCGACGGACTATAATTACGATTAAATGAATTAGTGCATAAAGTTGTTTGCAAACAAACAAGTCATAATAACGTGCATAGGAAAAATACAAAAAAAAAATACAGCTTCTCGACAGAAATGTTCGTTTTCAAGTTGCAGTTCAAAACTCGTAAAATTTTCGGTGGTCGCATTTCAGTGTTAAATAAAATTATGTCAAGCTTTACGATCCAAAGTGTTAGCTTACTTTTATATTAACCATTCCGTATATTTTTCGTTTACTTGAAACTTTAGAGATTGTAAAATATAAATAGCAAATTATCTGAGAAAATGTGAGAGTATTTTTTGCTTTAACGATTTTATAAATTGAAAAGGAGGTTGTAACTATTCAGGAGAAATGAATGGCGCTATTTTGGGAATATCAAGTAAACAAGTATATTTAAAAAACTTCGTCCCAGATCTTTTTATTTACTTAGACATTTTTTTGTCTAGATTGGCGCTCTTCGTTTGTTTTCCAAAGTAAACACTAGATCGCAAATAACTAAAGAATGCAGATGCACCTACTTCAAATTTAACATAAAAACCGCAAAGCTGCATTATATAGATGTCAAACGTACACGTACCTAGAAATCATGTAACTTAACTAAAGAAATGCGAAGCTATTTGAGCATAACAAGCAAGTTCTCTTTAAATTCAACAAATAGAAAGGCTCAGTACATATTATTTAGTCGTTAGTGCTGTTACGAGACTAAAACATTACCTTACGATACACTGGAACTAAAAGCAAGATTATGTATCCGTCGGTACTCTGGTAATAGTCACTCGGTATGTTAGGGTTGATTCGTGGCCACTAAAGTACTTAGAACATAACATAAATTATGTCGTATCTCCATGAATTTTACTGTGTGTACATAACTAATAAAATAAATAAATAAATCTATACTAATATTATAAAGCTGAAGAGTTTGTTCGTTTGTTTGTTTGTTTGTTTGAACGCGCTAATCTCAGGAACTACTAGTTGGAATTGAAAAAATATTTTTGTGTTGGATAGTCCATTTATCGAGGACGGCTATAGGCTATATAACATCACGCTACGACCAATAGGAGCGGAGCATATATGAAAAATCTTGCAAAAACGGGAAAAGTTATTCCTGTTTGAGAGCTTCCGTTGCGTGCGCTGCGTAAACGTTACGCAAATATCATGTATGATGAAATTGTTCCTCTTTAAAAGTTCTAAAAAAAAGTCCGCTACAGCATATGTCTATCTTTTAAGATTGACTCACTATAGCCTTTTTATGGTAATCAAATTTTTTCGAAGTAAATGCATTATTTGCGAAGGAGTATCGACATAATATTAAGTCTTATTCAAATGAATAGTTTTAACATCAAGGGTATTTATGTAGCAGTAAAATAATTTTTAATTCATTCGAATCGGACATTTAATTTCGAAGATATCACGATATAAAAATACGCGAACCGTTCGACGCCAGCGCCGCGCCTCCGCGACGTGACGACGACTTTAGAGAGGAGAGGATGAGCACACGGGTAGACATGACCTGGAATAGGACATAGGATACGTTTTATCCCTATTTTCCCACGGGATCGACATCTACGCGGGTGAAACCGCGGGGCACAGCTAGTAATAAATAAAATCACGCATGTTTTCCCCGAAGGGTTAGACAGAGGTGCACCTATAGCACCCACATTTCGCGAGTTTTATTTATGTCCCATGTAGGGAAGAAGCCTTTTGCCATCAATTGGGCTCAATTTCAGACTCCAGGGTGTTACTGAGTTCCTGATGGTAAAACCCAATTATGTTACTTTCGGGAATTGAACCCAGGACTTTATGCTCAGTAGTACCTACCTATCGCTTGCTAGACCAACGAGGCAGTCCGTTAGTGCGTATTTATGGTATTTTAACTGTCCTGCAAAACGGGGGGTTTAATTTTATATTGGTATTTTTAGGGTTCCGTACCCAAAGGGTAAAACGGGACCCTATTACTAAGGCTCCGCTATCTGTCTGTCTATCTGTCTGTCCGTTTGTCACCAGGCTGTATCTCATGAACCGTGATAGCTAGACAGTTGAAATTTTCACAGATGATATATATCTGTTGCCGCTATAACAACAAATACTAAAAAACAAAATAAAATACATATTTAAGGGGGCTCCCATACAACAAACGTGTTTGTTTTTTGCTGTTTTTATAGATAATGGTACGGAACCGTTCGTGCGCCAGTCCGACTCGCACTTGGCCGGTTTTTAATTTAACTAACTTATAACTTACTTAAATCGTGATTAGTACCGCGGGTTGATTGCGTATAAGTACTTACTTAGGTGCAGAAAGCGTAGTTTAAATTTAGTAATGAATTACGAATTAAAAATAAAACAGTTACATTTAATAAGTTCGCTGGATACGTTACACTGCCGTTTCGACACGTGTTGAAATGTTTTATTACTCTGCTAACGAAGAATTGCAACGCTAATTATGTTATTGCTCGCCAAATAAAAGAGCCAACGTTAATTATATACTTGTAAGTAATTTTGTAAGAATAAAATTACATACGAGATCTGAATTGATTTCTAAAGAAATCTACTTACGCTATTTGCAATCATGTGAATTCAATTAATGTTATTAACACATATTACGACATAAATATCTAGTAAGGTTTTGTTTTTAAATTTACCCAGCACTATGATATCCCCTGAGTACGTTAACATTTTTTCAGTTACCTAAGGTTGACTTTAACATCCAAGGGTCCAACCGACCACAGAAATTTAGAAATGAGAAAGTTGAATATACTTTCATTAAACTAAACAATGGACACTTTGATAACAATAAACGTAAGGAAAGCGAAACCTAATAATTATTAATAGTACGTAGGCATGCCTTGGAAACGCAAGTAAACCCTGATGCAAGTTGGTTCCAGCTCCTCTATATCAAAGTGACGGTAGGTACAGGAGGGCGCGAACCCTTCACCTGTCTGCTTTCACCACCTGCTCAGTTAAACCGCTTAAAGCTTAGCCCACACTCACGCGAGTACGCTACACTACTGTGTCTAGACGCGACCGCTTCTGTCTCATGTTCAAGCCTATTAGGCAGGAGGCGTTTTCAGCTCAGATTGTTTATGCAATAGATGGCTGCCGATGATGAGGACTGAATGACTAAACGTGTCTTAAAAGAAACGTAATAAACGGTCGCTGAACATTTTGAAAATTCGATTGGATTTTTAAGTTTAAAGTAAGTATTTTAAAGGAATTAATTAAAGGTGGGTGAATGGCTGTATTTGTTTTCTAAATTCTAAGTTATACCTGTTGCCTTAGCCCAAGAATAGAAGCTGCTTATTTATAAAGGCTCTTACATACTTGCACGATTTGTTCCGCATTCTTCGCCGTGAACTTTTCTCAGAAATTGTTTTGTTAAAGTAGCGTCAGTATGTAAGTATGTAAGAGCCTTAAATGCTGCTTTGGTAGGCTGTCTAAAAATCGCAAGTCGCTGTGGCTTTCACTCCGCGACTGTGTGACCGAAACCTTAAACTAGAAATAAACGTAGTACGGCGGTATTTTAAAAATATTTTACTATTTCAGTGCTGCAACGAGCTTAACTCGCTGTCTTGCCGTATCGTGCGCGTAATGTATAAAATGAAAAGGTCTGGCCTGGACATTAAATATTGAACTGCATTTTGCTATGAAAATACTGGTATTCAGCTGCACTCGGTTAGACTGGAAGCCGACCCCAACATAGTTGGGAAAAGGCTAGGCAGATTGATTGATTTTGCTATGAAAATTTTTAAAAGTAAAACATGATTTTATTTGATAAACAGGTTGAAAATAATAATAAATTACAGTTAATAACTTTATATATCTTCATAAAATCTTTGCGTGTCAATCTTAGATAGGTACTTATGTTAATTTTATTGCTTCAGAAAAATTAGTAGCCGTTGCTTAATAAAAATAAAAATATTGTTTTTAATAATACTTCCTTTTATGATTCACAATAACAACTTTGCTTACCCGTTTACGTACCTATCGGTACTAAGAATAAGTTAAAGTTTCCTATAAAACTTTGAAGACAACGCGGCGAAGTTCGAGGGGAATGAGAGTGCCTGTAACGTGGCGAGACGTGCGTGTTATGCTAACTTGCCAGGATAATAACCCCTGCTAAAGAACTTCACGATAGGCTATGCAATTTTGTTGTTCCTGATTGTATTAGCTAGATACATGCCTACACTTACACTCTACAGACTCTTCATTACACACTTGAACATTTTTCATTTTTGTTATTATTTTTTTTCTAAATAATAATTCTGTTTTTTTTGCCACCATTTATTGTAAAAATATTCCACATTACTGCAAATATTACGACGGAGAATAACTGACTACTAAGTTTTAGGAATTTACACCTAGTTTGTTAGAGTATTTCAACATTGACATTTGTATAAGCCTTTTGTCTTTTATGTTTCCAGCTTTTGGTAATTGTTTTTATTATTTATTCTTATTATGCCTGTCTTATGTGTTTTCATTCTGGTTTTTGAGCTAATAGACGATATGTCTACTTAATAAAAATCTTTAATTCATTCATTCGTCACAGACAACGCACAGCCTAAACCGCTGGGCCTAGAAGCATGAAATTTTGGACAAGAGTTCGTTTTGTAACGAGGGTGAGCATTAAGGAAGGAAAATTCATTCCCTAAATGGGATAAAAGTTTGTATGGAAGTTCGGCATTATTGTCGGTGGGAACATCCATTGTGCACACGGCTTGTAAAACAATAAAAAGTTATTAGTTAAATGGTTTGCCAACGGTAAATTTTGATATGCCAGTCGTAAAATATGCACTGTCAGTAATGGCTACCGAAGCCTTAAACAATTAAAAGGTGCATTGGACACCTGCTGAATGCAAGATGGTATCGCAAGAGTTATACGGAGAAATTAAAACATGGTATGCAGTAGGTATCGAATGCACAATACTCACAAAAGCGAATTTAGTATGACTTGGTTGCTTACAACCACAACCAACGCTAAATAATACAAAATATATTGCGAACACAATGAATAGTATTAGTAGTAGTAAATTAACTTGTCCGGACTACTATTTCTTTGTCAGGAATCAAAATCAAAATCAAAATATTTTATTTCACATAAACCTACATGGGCACTTATGAAACGTCAGAAGCTAGGTGCACGGTTCCAATTGGTCGTTTCCTATGGAGAAGAGCCGGCAAGAAACTCCACGGTTACTCTTTTAAAAATAATTGGCTTTTACAATATTTTCAAATTACAGTATTAGTAGGCATGGGAGGACAATGTAGGCCTTTCAACAAGTAAGTACCAGGTACTTAACAAAATAGATGTTCAGTAAATCTACAGTCCAATAAGCCTACAAAGTTCTCACATTCACAAAATAGAAAATAATCTATATAAAAGACAAACAATAAAAAATAATAAAAAAAAAACCTATTTCAGCCAAATGACGTGATTGCTATTACAACTGTAACAAATTGAATAATTATCATGTCCACAAAACCTACTAGGAGTTGAAATTAAATTGGAGGTATCTATAATAATAGGAATAATGTCAAATACAATGATTATGTCAAGGATGAATGTAAAGAGAATAAACATGGTAATTTGGGAGCAGTTAATAGACTCTTACATAATTATGCCGTTTATAAGGTACCAGGGAAGCTCGCTTGAAACAAAACATTTAATAGGTACCTATATAACTATATATTATAATTATATCCTACTATATAATATTATAAATGTGAAAATTTGTGTATTTGGATGTTTGTTACTCAATCACGCAGAAACGGCTGAATGGATTTGGATGAAATTTTGCAAACAGATAGTTTATAACCGCGGGGCGCAGCTAGTATTATATAAATAAGACCAATATTATAGGCGTCTGATTGGTTGCGCAACTAGCAATATAGGTTTTTTTTTTACTGAATCGCTACACTCTAACACCAGTGTCGAGTTCCAATATAGCTCTTATCATTTTAAACGATATTTCCCTACTTGAAAATTACTAAACGTCCCTATTCCTAATGAAACAACGTAACCATTATCATAAGTTGCTTTCATAACCGGCTTCAGAAACCACTTGTCCCAGGAGGATTATAATGCTCTATCTATTCGGAATCACCCCATTTCTAAAGGATATGTGGGTCTCCCTTGTAATCATATTTGACAATAGCCTATGTTAAGCAGTCTATTAGCCACGTTATACGTCGAAGCTTTTCGAAAATAGTTCAGGCTGGTTTTATTAAAGTCTCGTACAAACCGGCGCGATATCGCGGCCGCGACAGGCATCGCAACCCTTGTCGCGCCTGTCTGGACGGGCCTTTAATCAGGATTTTCTTGGCTGTGTGTGAAGTTAGTTTACCATGACCTTTTTCCGCCATTGTCTCTTTCAAAATCATTATTGATTCTTATCTTAAAAGGTTGATCAGTCGAGGAGGTTTGTGAACAAATCGACCATTGTGGTAAATTAACTCGTAAACTCATAAATATATTGTACTGTAGGTACCGTAATAATTGCGTAACTTATTTTCGTAACCGATTAAGACATTGTTTCATTTTCACAGTTCAAGAACATTCATTGCGTTATTTACTTTGTTGAGCAGTTTTTTTTTCGAACTTTTGAAGCAATTTATTTCAAACCGATTCAGATTGTGATTGATCGTGTATTAGGCAATTAGGTTGCTGGATCAAATAAAATTATTTTCTTTCTTCTAGACTGATATTTCAAGGTACCATTTTCTCACTGTTCGTTAACGGGTTTGATTCGCATATTATTAGGCTCGGAACACAGAACCGGTCGAATTGCCGGTGCTTGGAGGAGGCTTTTGTCCAGGACGTCTTTCGGCTGAAATGATGATGATAATTTACGAGAGCTTTTGCCGGAGGTACTGTGAGATATGTAGTTATTTATAAAGACTCTAGTACAGAGTTATTTCTAGTAGGTATAAGCCACTGAAACCTTCACGAAGTTATTGATACACTAATGTGCATTACATATAGGAACTTACAACCGTAAGTCGATACCCGTCAAATGGTCATATATACCTAATTAACTTCCAGACCAAGACCGTTCTCCCGTTGAGTAATTCGTCAACTCGTCCTACATGCTACGGCCCATTAGGACGTTCTTTTGTTTTCTGCCAATCTTCCTAAATGGGCCGTAAGCATGTATCTTTAAATCCTCCCGTTCGTCCTGTTCCGTTCTCTAAATATAGAATATACAGTAAGTAATCCATGTTTTAATAAATTGCAGCACAGAACTTCACGTATTTTAATGGCCATTGCTTCTGTCGACGCATTTTGGTTAATTAATACTGCGACACGGTGAGCGGTCTGAGCGGTGTGAGCGAACAGCGGAAATTATAGTCACCAGCGATGTCTGTGCACCTGAGTTTATTCCACTGGAAATTAACTACTTAGGTATATTTAGTTAGGTATTTAATTAGCTAGTCGATTCTTAGTTTATACGATGGATTTAATTAAGAACTATTTTGGTAAATTATATATATTTCACATTCACTTTTGTGCAATATCATTTTGGTTTAAAAGGCATGGGAGTTGCTTTCATTTAGTTGCAAGGCTGCTATACAAGATGTTAGGGTAAACACCGTTATCCTTGAAACCAGTGGTTTGGTGTCATTTATAGAACGTAAAATCAATGGAAAATTACGACTTTTTTTTGTTGTTGTTACTCGATAATTTATTTTTAAATTTAATCAACTACAATTTATTTGAATGACAAGAGTGTTTACCCTTACACCCTGTATATCCTTGGTAGATAACGTCAAAGTTGACCCAAACTCAACAGTAAAAAACTCATTGTTACGTGCAAAAAACATAGGAGGTACATATTAAACAAACATTAAAAACTCTAAAAACTTTTAAAACCTCTTTAAAACCAACACGTTTTCTATAAAGATAGTAATAATAAACCCTCGACTTGACAATCGCCTCCACTTGCCGTAAGCCGCGGTGACCGCGCCCAGCAGTTTCACTCAATTGCTGTACAGTTTACGGTAAGCATCCAATAAGGCTGTATTTCCCTTTCAACCGGTACAACACAAGTATCGCTTCTAGAGGGTTAAGTTTATAGATCTTGGAACAAGTGAAAGCGGATCGGTATTGGCATTACTTACATACGCAAATAATATAGGTAAATGATATTAAACTCAGATACTTGGAATACTCTTGAGTATTTGGAATATTATTGTATTAATGATTGAAATTGAAAGGCGCTGGTTCTTGGTACAAAAGTATGTATAGATGGTATAGATCATAATATAGGTATGTATGATAAATGCAAAAATAATAACCAAAAGGTAGTAAAAAAAAAAATAGGCAAAAGGTAAAATATCATAAAAAAAGTCTTGCACATATAATTGTATTCACGTGACTGAAATTAATACAATGAAAAATTTAACAAAACGTACATTGGAGTAGGTACATAATATAAATTCAAATTAATTTGTAATACGTACGTACTCTTAACAGTTGCTGAAAACTGCAGCCATTCTACTAACACTTACCAAAGAACTTCACGATTTTGTCAAAAAATAACACACTACTATTTTTCCACTCTTATAAAAATTAAGACGACATCATCACCACTAAAACTGAAACACTGTATAAAATAGACACGACCTACATGTACTAATTAGCCCACTACACTACACACCATTCATGTACAATCCATTCCCATAAATAGTTGGTCACAACCGCACTTATTCCCGATCTCACTGCGCACGATTGTTTAAAGCGGCTACTAATCGGATTGGACGACAGGACAGCGCCAGCTGATCGGGCGCAAACGTTAATGGAATTAAACACAATGCAATTACAGACAATACTGTATGAGATAACACTATTATAACGATACAAGTATACCTACGTATTGAAGATTATCCGATAATATTGTGAAGATAATGCGGATGTGGAACTGATTGAAATTGATGGTCGAGTTGTTGTAATCTGTGATTAATCTTGTGTTGAAGATGTATGGGATGAGAGGTCAAGGTTGAGCTAATTACATAATGCATTATTATTTATTTAATTAATACTTCAAGCATACAAATGTATTGAGGCGGATTTAAATGCCATAAGCATATAAGCAATATTAACTTATACTCAGATACAGGAAGTTGGTACCACTGCACTTTCTACAGCAAAAAAAAAAAAATAGGTACTTGGAAAATTAATGACATAGTAATCCAAATTTCTACATTTATATCTGTATTTTTTAAAGAGAGATATAAATAAGAGTCTATTCTATTCCAATAAATTATGTCAAAAATTACAATACGAAAATATTAACAAAACTAATTCCAATTTCATAATATTATTTCCACATTGGACTAAACAAAGCTTAATGACACATAAGACAAACGAGACAGTAAACAAAGACAGTGCAGCAACAATATTAAATGCAGACGTTTAATATTGAATTGGCGCAGTGTGTAATGCCCTGAGAACTAGCACGGGTGTCATCTGCCCATTCAGCCAGTGAGTTGAACGCGGCACCGCACTTGCTATTGGATTTAAGCGGTCGCTAAATTCATTGTTATCTGGTGCAGCACCTCTGCTATCAATATTAGAGAAATGCAGGTGTTGCCAACCTAAACGCAACACAAAGCATGTGTTGTCTATGTATGGAAACCTAGAAACGTACACACTTTGCATTTATAGTTATGTGTCTGCCTGTCAGTTAAGCACTTAGGAAATTCTGTGAACTAAATGCTATAAAGGCTGAGCAAACAGGCGCGACGCGACTTTAACAAAACAAGTTCTGAGAAAATTTCACGGTAGAACAATAACCGGTATCGCGTCTGCCGCGGTTTTGCCCTCGTGGACCCTAATTTATTTTTCTAAAATAAAAGTAGTTACTCCTTATAACATTAGCTATCTACCAGTGAAACTCCCGTCAAAATTGGTCCAGCCATTTTGGAGAGTACCCGGAAAAGACAGACAAACAAAAATTCAAAAAAAAAAAAGCTTTTGTTTTGAAATTACAAACAGACACTTCAATTTTATTTATTTGTATAGATGTTTTGAACATTTACAGATCCAACATTGCCCTTTAACATATTTTCTCTAATTATAGTAGCTGTGGATGACGAAATTCCCGTGCAGCATTTTACTTACAAATCCTTTAGACGCAAATAAGAAACAGCTTCAATTCTCCCGATCATGTCTGCATACAATCAAACGAACAAACATACTGCTGAACAAATCATTCGCTACCCATTATGAGATGATTGCATCGAACGTTAAGTTCCACGTACCACGTACCCTTTTTTGTGAAACGAAAACATTGGTACTAGATTGGAAACGTGACCTATTTCATTGGAGGCAGCCATGTTTTATTATAGCTCATTTCTCTGTACACACGACCATTGTTATGTCCGAAGCTTATGTAGAATACTCAATCAATTGTAAATAATGTGGAGAACTAAGCCTTACCGTACTATAAAAAGGTATGGGCCATCTGTCTAAATAAATGTTGGTAAATAAATAAAGGAAATGTTGTTATGTATCTAGATAATATAAAGTTAGACGAATAAATGGGACTTGTTTTAAGGGATTTATTAAGCAGGTTAGCGAAGCTAAAAAGCTTCATTACCTACATTTGGAAGTACAGAGAGTAATTCAATTTATGTCGGAATCGCATAAAATTTATTGCAAAGAGCAACCTTCTGAAATGTAAATAATAATCCCTGATTTAGCTTTATTCCAATTCTGCATGTGTTATCGTAGCCCTAGTATGTAACAGCTGAGTAGCAGTGTAACCAACCGATCCAGACATCAGTATTTAACCATATATGCCGATTTGTGTGCACGTCATAATTAGCTCAAACACGGTTGAAATGCGGGCGCCAAATCTGCAAACTAATCATGTAACTCCAATAGTAATTGAAATCGGTTTCATTTCACATCGGGACGGACTGTGTACGTTGAATTAAACACAATCCCGTCACGAATGTAACTGTGTGTTTATTTTACACAGCACAGTCTGTGATAGAGGGAATTGCAATCAAATCTAAGTTTGATTATGACAATTAACGAACCAAATTTTCGTTGGGATTAGCTTTTAGCATGAATTAATGGCATATCATTGAATGGTTGTCAGTGGCAAATATACAGAGTATTATATAATGATGGGCGTTCCCGCTAACCTGCAATAGTATAGCGCCTATACATGCTAAAAAAATATTAAAATTATTAAAAAAAAGTTTTTTATATTTTTTATACAGGGTGTAAGGGACAGCCCTCCGCAAATTAATAAGGGGCATTCAGCTCAGTACTTTGAATCATATTCCACCGGAAATTTTCTCTGGAAAGTTTTAATATTTTTTATCGTTTATTCAGTTACTATTCCTTTATTTCAATACAAAATTACATTCTCTGTACGCAGCACTCCATTTATGTAAATAAAGCAGCTAAAATAAAAAAACCAGCAATGGATGTTAAAATACTTGAGCGCGGCCTCCCCGAAACGGGGAGTGCGGCTACGCGGGTTTTGCAACGGTAACGATACATTGCGCGTTAATAATACAAATCAGATTTATTGGATTCCCATAACATTCCTGAAATAATTTCATGTACCGGTCGTCTTAGTATGATATGCTGAATTCATCTTATCAGTTTACGAAGGGCTGTCCCTTACACCCTGTATAAAAAACTTTTTTTTTTAAATATTCACAAAACGAAACACTAAGCGTCCAAATGCATAAACAAATAATAAAACTAACATATTTTTATTCTTTCATTTTTTTTTTTTATGCATATGGACGCTATACTACTGCGGGCTAACGGGAACGCCCTTTGTTAGTTAACATACTGTATAACGTTTTCTATGTAAAGTAGTTTTAAAACACTAGCAACAAAAAACCAACACACGTCCAAATCCTAGAACTTGGGTTACGTTTCGTTCCGTTTTAAACAGTTTCTCGCCAGTAAACTTACAAACTATTTAAAAGATTCAATTAAAACAATTAGGAATGCAACGCGTGTCTATGCTTTAAACCGTCGAGTCTGTAATTCGTTTTTGTAACTGTATTTTCTACGGAATCGGTTTAGGAGTCGGCCGGCTGACGTGCCGCTACGCCGCGCCGCAGACGTACCGCGGACCCTGTTAGCCTGTTACCTTCTACCATTGTTTTTCATCGCTATATCCTGAGAGTGGAAACACTGAATTGTATTTTGAAAAAAGTGCATTGAAGCGGAATTGGGTACTGCCGTCAGAATTATGGATTTATTTAGGTATATGGATACGCATGATGTGAATTGGTGTGCTGTAGACTGTATGAATTGACGTAATCGTAAGAGGAGACCTAATTAATATAGCATCGAAACAAAAATACATTACTAACCATTCACTTTTCAAAAATTGAAAAACAACTGCAACTCTAGCGTCGATCACGACGCCAGAGTTGCAGTTATTTTTCAACTTTTTGGCAGTGCACCCTGCCACCCTAAATATTGTGAAAATTCAACGGAAAGCGAGAGCATTCAGGCATCATAATCACATTACCATTGCGTCCATTCTAGGTTCACTTGTCGGTTTTTCAGATATATTTTCATACAGTTATAGGCATGAAAACTGATTGCAAAACTTAATAAAAATGTTAAAGATTTCATATACGTAGCAGATTTCTTTGCTAACTGTAGTTAAGAAATATCTAATGTGAAGCTTCTATAGCTGAGTTTCCTTATAAAAGTTTTTCATATTTTATTATCGTTCCATATGACGTTTAGTTCTAAATTCCCGTTCAGCAATTTACAATAAGTGACGCGACGACTAGGATGCGCGACGTGACGCTAAAAGAACGCACTAAAGATTTTAAGTGCATTCGCGCGGAAAATGTCAAGAAGCTTGACAGTTTGCCTTGCGCAACACCCTGTACTTACGTCCCATCACTATACTAGAACTTTGGGAATAGTTCGGAAAATATTAAAACAGGAATAGCTGTTTCTTTTGACCATGCTTAGCTTAATTTGATTGAAATACACCTTCCAGAGGTGTGCAAGAATTATAATTATTAATGAAAAACATCTGCGGTCATGTGATTTTAAAGATAAATTCTATTAACTATCTAAGTTGCCGTTAGGCAATTATTCTAAGCTAAGTTAAGCTATGTAGAGCATGACCAATACCTAATTAAGTACGACTAACCATTTAGGTACATTTGAGCCCAATAACTAAAATAGTTCCAATTACGTCCAAATTACGACCTCCGTTTTAAATGGTATCCCATTAAATCAAAGGAGCTAGTTCAAACACAAAAATTTAAAAAAAGTGAAAATAAACTTTTTTAAATCTGTAGTTTGTGTTTCACGAACTGTTTCCAAATAAATGTTATACTTTTTTTCTTTTCCAATTTTATACGATCCCGTTTAAAAATAGAATATAGAGTTGAAAATACTTCGAAATATGAACATATAGAAAATAGCATAGATAACAGTGTTAGGGCCAGTTTATCGGCATCACAAATTCTGAACATCAAGCCAGTTCGCACGGACTGCATTGTAATAGCCGAGAACCGGCGAGCCTGCACGCACAGCCATTTTGTCCTTATTATATTTAGCTCTAAACATTATCTACAACTAAGTAAATAAATAACACTAATCTACATCTCTAATGCTAATGTAATGTTACCTTTTACCTGACTTTTATGACTGGCCATGTGTAGACTACGCGTAACTTTATTACTGTGTTGTTTAGGTGGCTTCTGAATTTAAAAACTTGTCTCAAAGTAAATTCTTTAGAATAAAACGTTTAGGAGACTAGAAAATTGTGTAAAATAAACGTTTTATATTTTGTGATAACCACTCCATGCTTTGAAAATAATATAAAGAAAGCATTACATTGATGTTTAAAAAGCTTCAACTGGCAGAAATGTTTCCTTCACTCCCTTCTCACAGCCCAACAAACATGTTATTCAAAAACCTTCATTCGTCAGTTGTGATTGGTTATTTCCCTATTACATTGTAATTTGTAAGTATAAAGGAAGGGAGGAGCGGATATGCGGTTATCACTCACCTTTATAGGCACTAATATTGACTTACGATCGCTTCCCTGAGACCGTCCCCAATCCTAATGATAATTGACGACCAGGACATTAAAAAGATGGGTTGCCAAACTTGCGCGTTATCGCGCAGGCATCGGGCGCCCGAGCTGTTTTGTTCCGCACTCTTGAATGGGAATTTTTTTATTCGTTCAATTTTTTTCGATTGGTTTTACAAACTTTCTTTCATCTCGAGGTTGTTTCTTACATAAAGTTTCTCGTACAAAGTTTTTTTTCCTATCAACGATTCTTGCTCTATAGAATTTTATCGAAATGTCCGCGCAAATAGAACCATTTTTAATGAAATAGAAGTCACCATTTGGAGCTTTGCGACACAGGAGTAACACAGACAGTTGAGACCACTGCAAACAACGTTGAAAAATTTTACTACGCTGTTAGTTGACCGTTTTCAGCAAAGTTACTGATACTAAAAGCTGTAGTTGGTTTTATTTCTGTGTTGTAAATACTAAAAGGGGTTTGTGAATTTCGCAAAACTTTTGACTCCGAAGCGGAAGAAAATAAATAGAGAACTTATTTGCAAGGGAAATGGGTCGATACCCTGCTTCTTGACTACCATTTCGTGGATCTTGTTTTTGTGAATTTCAAACTCTCTGTACCTTCAAACCTTTATTGGTATTTGATAAATTACTATCTTTTTATAAACTTGCGCTCGAAATTTTCTTACCTGAAACAAACGAAAAATAATTTTGAGTACGTAATTATAAACGTAAATCAAAAATAGATGAAGAAATAAAAGATAGAAGGGAAAAATATATTAGGCATGCATCTAACTAGAGACTAAAGCACAAAGTTACAAATAGTAAGAAATCTATTGCGAGTCACAATAGATTTGTTACTACTAGCAAAAGCTTTACACAACGGGCGGCAATACCCACAACGTCGTTTTATTTCGCCGATCGCAATTTTTCTCCAAACATATTTTTCACGACAACACATTGCTGCGCCGACAAAACTTAGCCTGATTAATCCAATGTTAGATTTATTGCATAAATAAATCAATTCGAGTGCGACAAACAAGCCCCTTTGCCTGTTGATTTTTTTGTCTTCCCCATTCATTTCGCTGCCCCAGCGAACTTCGGGAACTCCTGATACACAAATTAAATATTGATTTTTTATACACAAGAGGGTTCGAAATTTTTCAAATTTTATAAGGAATATTGAGTTCATTAGATTGATGCCCCGGAAAAGGGAAAATTGATACACGGTTTCTTAGATTAGAAACAATTTATTTTTTATATTGAGTAAAGAAATATTTTTACTTTGCAGAAAAACAATAAAATCTCGGTAACGGGAAGATTATGCTGAATTTTTTTTGTGTTTTTTTGATGCAATAATTCGGGATTGCAGCTTATGCGGCACCGCAAATATTTGCGTTGTGTTGCCGCTTATTTTTTTACTACCTACGGTCAACCTCAAACAAAACATCGACACAATATTCGCTTAAATCAGGATTATCTTAAAACAACCCATTCACAAATAGAGCCCCCGTAAACAAACAAATTCATTCCCACACCATATTAGTGAGCATTCATTTAAAACAGATATCCATTTTATGGCTTCCATTACAGTGTCCATAACGGGATGGTATTCTGCGTTCAAGCCAAATTGCGTTGCCTGAAGCACTGCCTAACATTTTATTACTTGATAAAAACACGGAGAGAATGTTGTCCCTTCTTCCAGAATTTTATGGGCACACGAAACTTGAGATGCAGTGAGAATGTTCGGAGTAATGTACTGTCTTTACTAGGAGGCCTCTCTTATGGTAGAAAAGAAGGCGTTAAAGTGTCTGCATGTGAAATATGTAGGTTTATGCGTACGTTTGAAGACTGTTCTATAATGCAGCTTTGAGGCCTATTGCTTGCAAATAACATTGCAAACTTTTCTAGCCTTCAAGATTCGTTGTTTAACACATGGGAAAAGAGCTTTAAAACTGTTTTGTCACAATGATAATGATACTAACGGACCGCATGATAAAAACTTAAAAGATAATAAACAAATCCCTGTGTTGTCGACCCTAAAATCTCCATAACATATTGCAAATAACACGTCACTTGCAGCGGAGGGGCTGTCTCCAAATAACGTCGTGTCAGCAGGGCGTGCGTCTAAACACGTCATGCGGCTTCCTACTATGTTATGGTACATCATAAAATCATAACATTGCCTCTCTAAATAAATATTAATTTATGGTAACTTCGGTAAAAAACATGGTTAGTTTAGACACGTTTCAGAAATGAATCAATTGAGCCTTTGAGTTACGAAAATAACAGACAATTCAAGTTTAAAAAAAATAACGTGTCTTGTTGAGACCACTCCATATTTTGATTGAAACAAAGTGGGCATCTTAGTACCCATAAGTTTACTCAAGTGAATTTTTAAACTCCGTTTGCAATTTGAACTTGCCTTTTTGTTAGAAAAATTTTTAATCAGATTTTGTTTTACTCGATACTTAGGAGATATTACACTATCATATTATATCATTTGCCTATCTACGAAGCTCACAAATTACCCATAATATGTCTATTTTACAATTTCATTATAACTTTGATCATAGATCTATGATATTGATCATAGATATGATAGTGTAATACCGCCCTTATATTTTTATGTAACCTAAGAACCTAGTCCCATGGTTCATTACCTACCTACGGTGTTTTACGAAAAATAGATTGACATCAATCGCAAGAAAATTGTACTAATACTTTTATTATGTAAGTAATTCGCTGAAATAGGTTTCTGAAAAGACTATTCAGCCTAATAGCCTTAATCCACAAAGCCACTCAAAGATTTATTATAACAACATTTTCCGAATTGTCCGAATACTAAGCTGCTTTTATTTAAAAAGAAAACTAATTTGCTCGTTATTAGGCATCATTCGTCTCTCACAGTCCCGGGCGGGTCGTTACGTGGTATATTTCGGGCTGAGATTAACTTTTGCCCTATCGTTTCGTCCTAAAGCAATAATAAATACTGTTGTACTAATTTATGTTGAAATTAATTGTTATAAATCATTTATGTTTATTTGTAAAGCCGGCGCCAGACATAGCAACAACATTTGAACACTTATTTCAACACTTGTTTGAACACCATGTGAGGCACGGGTGTTAGGGTATTTGATCAAATTTTGATCTCACATTTATCACCGTACACACATTTATTATCGTACCTCAAAAGTGTTCAAATAAGTGTTCATGTATGTGACTGTGTCTGGCGCAAAGGGTGACAGGTGCAAACTAAATTATGGCGTCGAAAAATTTTCCACATCGCTGTCGCTTGGTGGCATTGCCATGTTGTATGGCAATGCTTAGCCTCTGGCCAAGGTAATATTTTAGTTTTTGAGTAGTTTTAGATAAGTTTAGATACTATATTTTTATTTAATTAAATATTTCTTGTTATTTATTCTGAACTAACGACCCGCTCCTGCTTCGAACGGTTTTTACGCATTGACAAAACATAGATTTCTTAGTTATATGTTACTATAATATTAACGGATTATACACATAAACCTTCCGAAATAAATTCTCTGAAAGATGGTGAAACCTCATCCAAATCATTTGCGTGGTTTAGAAGAACAACGCGGACATACAGACAAACACGAAGAGTGACTTTAATTTATAATAAGTATAGATAAACACCTACCACCGTATATCATCTTAAAACTTCTTCCTATAGCGAACTACATCATATAGCGAATTACATCATTTATTACCATTATATTCTATGAGTAATTTTAGATGTTAGTACTTCATAAGAGCCTTTAATAAGATTATTATCATTATCCGTTACAGATTAATGATGTATTACAGGCTTGGTACCCAACACGACATTAAAAGGTACATAAATATATATCTCAAAGCTTTTACCCACGCTCTAATCTTATTATGTTAGACCTAACTAGTACTGAGGGCGAGGGTCTGGACAGTAACATTTTATCAACGATAACGATGATGAAAAAGTAAAAAATGTATGAGACTGACATAAGCACCTAACACCTGGCTAACTAGATAGGACTGAGGGCGAGGGCCTGGACAAAGTGACATTTTATCAGCGATAATGATGGTAGAAATATGAATAATATATGGGACTGACATATGCACCTTACACCTGGCTAACTGGATAGAACTGAGGGCGAGGGCCTGGACAAAGTGACATTTTATCCGCGATAACGACGATGGAAAAGTCAAAAATGTATGGGACTGACATAAGCACCTGACACCTGACTGACTGGATAGTACTGAGGGCCAGGGGCTGGACCAAGTGACATTTTATCAGCGAAAACGATGATGGGAAATTCAAAAGTGTATGCGACTGACATAAGCTACCGAAAACCTTATGTCAATCTCATTGAATGTCGTTTTAGGAATACAAAACGCATTGAAAACGATTGGCACTTGTTTAGGGTGTCTGGTATCAGCCATCAAGCCTATGATGATTTGCCAGCTAATTTAATTTGTCATTGTATACTCACATTCTGCATTCACGCTTTAATTTGCGTAGCATCTAAACTTCCGCTAGAATTGATTACAAACAACTATAAACAATTCAATTAGATAAAGGCTGCGCAATAATGGAGATCACGTCGCAACGGTAACGTCAGACAAATTAAATTACGATGAACGACCATTATTTCCGATCAGCTTGTTAATCAAGCACTGTGATTGATGCCACGGTTAACTTGTAACATTCCACTATTAAATAATCTATAGTAATGTTTACTAAGAGTATTCAGTAGCCTCCGTAGGCCATCTGTATCCATTCATGTGGAATATTTTAAGTGGAAACGATTAAATTGGTACCTACTGCGCTTTTGTTGATAATAATTATACTTACTAATAATAAATACAGAAATTTTAAATTGATAATTCTGACAATTTTACCTATGACCTAGTACCATTCAAATACTTTGGAGCTCGTGGCTAAGTAATAACAGCCACATGGGCCGTCGGTCGCTTGCCGGTGCCGGGTTGGTTCGTGGATGGGTGACCATCTTTACATACCGAGACTCGACTCTTCCGTGCCTCGAAAAGCACGTTAAGCCGTTGATACCGGCTGTCATTCGTGGATCTTTGACAGTCGTTACGGGTCGTTAGAAGCCCGAAACCCTGACGGCCAGTCTTACCAAGGGGTATCGTATTGCCCAGTTAATGGGTTGTGGTGGTCAGATAGGCAGCCGCTCCATGTAAAATACTGATATTCAACTGCATCCGGTTATACTGGAAGCCAACCCAACATAGTTGGGATGCAGATTGGGCTAGGCAGATTGAGTAGGATTCTAATACGGATGCATTGCAGGGATAAACACACCAAAACATGGGTCCCTGAAAACGTATAACAGCATCGCGGAAAGCTCAGGCGTCGCTGACGCTTATAGGAGGGATTGGTCCATATTGTCTCAGGATTGAGCTGAAAAAGGAAAGGGAGACCTTTGCCCAGCAGTGGGGCAATACAGGCTGATTATTATATATTATTATTTCCTTTAATTCATTATTAACATTAGATTATATTACTAAATATTTCAATAAAAAAAATAAAAAAAATTAGTAGCAAACCGGTATCGGGAACATATTATTATTATTAAAACATGTTCAAAGACCAGAGGTTTTGAACTAAGAATAAGCACAAATGATGCTGTGTAATAAGGTACCAGCATGAATTTGTCCTGTTTCAAACAAATACGAATTAGGATTAGGAACTAGTACGAATTGATCACCCCGCTTATTGGCACATGTTGGCGATTGCAGACGATCAAGTTCAGGTTTCCTTACAATGTGTTCTTATCCAGTACTTATATGCTATATAAAAAGTTAAACAACTGTCACATGTCTATGGCCAATATCACAAAAAGTATCCAAATAATTCTTAAGAGCAACTTCAACCTACAGAAGTTAGGCGTAAGATCGATTAACCCTAAAGTATTGGTTAATTAATTTTAGGTCCCAAATTCTTAATCAACTCCTCCAAGCATACTTGGGTCAAACAATTTATTGTTCAATTTGTGTCAATGTTATATCTCAACAACTCCACAGAATTCCTTCCAAAGATTACCGTAGAAATCAACATACACGTCAAAAACAAAAGAAACTCTTTCAATACTTTATGCCAGTAAATTATATTGTTTATGTGTTCCCATCGCACTGACGGTTTGTTAATAACATTGTGCTTAACTCTTACCACTTATTGAAAGCGAATTTCCAACATTTCTAAGAGACGCTTCATCAACATGACCCACTTTCTATAGAAAATGTGTCAATGCTGTCATTATGATCAATTTTCATCGTAAACAGGAGATATTATTGGTTTCGTATTAAATAAAGCGAGCTAGCTACGGTGTACATTGAGCAAAAGAAGCTTGTTGACTGAGCCCAATAGAGCGCACAGCAAAGAACCCGGTAAGTAAGAATAAATATTATTTCATTTACTTTAGAGTAGCTGAGAATATTTCGCAAACAACGTTTCTTAATGGGTTAGGCATCGCAATCAGAAAATTGTATGTACAATAAATTCAGGAAGTATTTTTGAATGGTTTATTTACGATAAACTACCAGTGCACCGTTACAAAATAGAGGTATTCTCTAAAAACAATATTTTACGGAAAGTAAAGGAACACTCAGTCTTCAAGATCCATAATTGGGTAACGGATCGGAAACCAACTCCTAATATTTCCGATACAAGAGTATCCCAAAATATAAACATCTCAATTTACATAGACCAGTTCTGTCCCACATTGCTAAGGTGAAAATTCTCTGTAGAAATCCTAACTGTAATATTATAAATGCCAAAGTGAGTTTGTTTGTTTGTGCTGAACGGATTTGGATGAAATTTGGCACAGGGGTAGACCATGACCTGGAATAGGACATAGGATACTTTTTATCCCGATATTCCTACGGGAACGAGACTTACGCGGGTGAAACCGCGGGGCGCAGCTAGTCCACCATAATGCCTTGAATTTTAAGATTAAAAGTATAGTAACAATTTAAATGCCAGAAATATGAGTGAAATACCAAATAAATATGACTGTAGGCCAATAAAAGTTCTCTGCAGAATATTGTTCTCCGAACTGCAATGGACGACCGTAAATTAATACATATCATAAATTAAATTCACTTTTCGTGTCTGTCTGTATGACCGCGTTGTTCTTCTAAACTACGCAACGGATTTTGATGTGGTATTCACCTTCACTTAGAGAATTGAATCCGGGAGGAATTTATGTTTATAAATATACAGGCTGGTTCCGCGATTTCGTTTGCGATCCAGGTTAAAAGGCCGCCTATATCCTTTTCCAGGTCATGATCTATTCATGTGCCAAATTTCTCCAAATATGTTCAGCCGTTTTAACGTGAAAGCGTAACAAATAAACAAACAAACAAACTCACTTTCGCATTTAAATAATAAATACTAGCTTCCGCCCGCGGCTTCGCCCGCGCGATAGTTCAATAAAAAGTAGCCTATGTCCTTCCCCAGCGTGCCATCTATGTCCCTGCCA
The DNA here is from genome assembly GCA_948473465.1 of Lithophane ornitopus. Lineage (NCBI taxonomy): Eukaryota > Metazoa > Arthropoda > Insecta > Lepidoptera > Noctuidae > Lithophane > Lithophane ornitopus. The sequence continues at coordinate 7,934,206 of OX419622.1, read as the reverse complement.
AATTTAGTCGAAATCCGTTCAGTGGTTTTGGCGTGGAAATGTAGGTACCTAACATACAGACAGATAGACAAACAGAGTTACTTTCGAAATTATAATATTAGTATGGATTAGTTAGGATTAATATTAAACATAAAACTAATAAAGAATTCTCGATATTTTGTCAATTCGTAAAAACCGTGCGGAGCAGGGGTCGCTAGTACATAAATAAGCGCCTCTTCTAAGCTAATCATTGCCTACTTCACCCTATATGCCTTGTAAGTCTTACTTTCAATATTAATTAACGCGATTGTTGAAGTTAATTGAAGACTAAAATCAATTAACTTTGTACGTTGTATAATTGATTAACATATGGGATTGGTTACGAAGGAGCCACCTGTTTTGTCGATAGGTATATTTCAGTCACTTTTTTTTGTGTTTTGTTTCCTTGTTGTCATTTTCTGTTTTTGTTTGACTACTTAGGTTGCATATTATATCATGTCTAAGCAAATTATGTATGTATTTTAATGTACTCGATTTCTGTTAGAACTACTTAATAAAAGTAACTTACTACATACTTATACACATTAAATATCCTTACTTACATAAAAAAACCTAAAACAAACTAAAATAAGCGGTCGAAAAATATATTATACCCAAGAGCATACAGAGTATAAAAAGTATTCTATTCCGTTTTTAATAAATGGCATGTACTTTGGTACGTTCTCTTAGTATTTTCTATGACAAGTCCTGTCTGTTCTCGTACCATTTAGCTATAAAACATGACAGTTGAGGCATAAACAACAGACAGCAGATACAACAACAGTTTAGTCGCCCGTCAATGGGCGCCTACACGACAGGATTACCGAAACAAAACACGACTTAAGTTTAATCTCCAATAGTTCATTCAACCAATTCTAAATCTCAATTTCGAAGTCGATTGAGAAACTCTGCCTTAGGATAGTCGACAATAACTCTTCACCCACCCTTGATCACTTATTTATAATTACATAAGTCATTATAAATATAGACGTACCTAATACAAAAATATTTTCAAAAAAACCCTTGCCACAGGCATTTGGCATATCTATGCCCTTCGTCGACCTCGATGATGAAAAAATGTATACAAGCGTACACGCATACCATTCTTATGTACCGTTTCCTATTTACAATTTGTATAGGTACAGAAAAGCTTTGACAATTCAATTGACAGTTAGGTATGTATAAGAAAAAAGATCTGAGGATCTTTAAGCGGTCCCTAGACGATCATGTGGCATGTCATGCGTTACGTGCGGTCATGCATGCATGACCGTTTAGCTGTATTGCATAATGTGAATGACATGCAAACTACGTGCTGGCAGTTGATTGACAATTCCATATAAATTGCATGTCATGCCGCATGACGCATGATCGTCTAGGGACCGCTATAATTTAGTGAATTACCATGCTGCATGAAGGTCCGTCATGCAGCATGATAACTCACGTAACAATTGCATGTCATGCCGTATGATCGTCTAGAGACCGCATTAAGAATGAGATTGAAACCAGATATCATTCATTCATTGTAATACATGTCAGTTTGAACTCTTGGAATGTGAAGGCCGTTGACTAGGAACTAAATGCCATGCCTTTTGGTTGAGGTAGCTTACCAAATAGCTTGGGAATCTATTGTATGAAAATATTTGTAGGAATTATTGAAGTTCAGAACTGTGTAGCTTGCACATTATTTCAAATTTTCAAAGTATTCGTTTAGTTTAAAATCGTGGTTTAGTATTCTCTTATTGCATCTTATTAAACTGCCAACGAATTACTTAATTTTCATAATGATTCTCGTTACCCACTTCAGATTTGGAAGTCGTTTTTTTATGTCGTCCCACAAAGTAGTCAACAAGACTTATTTTAGGTAATGATGAAAAAATCCTAATTCGATGGCGAAATAGAGATAATTCTAAGAACTTATGTAGATTTTTATTGGTAGATACTTATACATTGTATACCCGGATTAAGTACGAAAAAACTCGCCTAACGGGACTCACGCCACAGACAAGTTTTATCTGAATATACGGTAAACGTTTATAAATAGCCTCTAAATGGAATATAACATGCTAATTGTCACATAATTAACTGTATCACGTTCTTAATTAGTAATTAACATACAACCTTTTTGTCAATCTGTTCCGTAAACAAATTCAACAAATTTCTAATAGTCGACAACCGAAGATAAATTTTAGACAAGACTATACGAGACAATTGGCTGCACCGTGAATCATCAAGGAGATGCAGACGTCGGTATTCAATACAATAGGTTAATACGCTTACAAATACCGGCGCAATTGGTTACATCGTCTGTCACACCAGAAGACGCTATTCTAGGCGTTGCACTAACAGGATTAAGGAGCAAATTCGTGCGACGAAACTCTGGATATAATTTAATGCATACAGTTCGATAGCTCCAGACACCTTGAAGCTTTGATTGGAGCATGTTGCGATAGCGAGCTCTAAACACGGAGGCATCACGGACGTACCTAACAAAAGCGTGCTAATGAGGAAACCATGTACACAACACGACGACCGATTGAGAGAACGCGCTGATTGAGTGAAAGTTGCCACAGAGTACTGCAGAACAGGTTACGGCATGTTGTAATAACAATACAACAACAAGTAATACAATACAACAGACTTATAAAGGCTGTGAACTTGGAGGAAACTAGAACGCGTTATTATCGCACGTCAGCAAGGTGAATTTAATTTTCCTGAGAAGTTTGACTGCTCTCCCTGTACGTTCGCAATATCCGAGTTTTCTAACAAACGTGCTGTAACTATTTGTTATAGTATTGTATCTTCTGTTTTGTGATGTAAGTTTGTTGTAATTGCCTTCCGAGTTTTCATTGTTTGTCTACGAACTATTGGAGATAAGGTGTACACATTGCGTTTCACTTGGCATTTGCTTTGAAACTAAATGTACATATACAGTCTTCTTGTTCAGTTGACGGAGATAAATAGCTTTGTATGGAAATACATTTTTTTTGTAGAAAAAGTGAATAGACCGGTTCTTACAATACGAATGAAAAATAGTGCCAATTGCCACCTTGGGTTGGTAAATTATTTTCTGAATCAAATTGAATACCAAACATTGTTATTACTATGTTGTAACAATCATAACAAAACAAAAAAGCGGCCAAGTGCGAGTCGGTCTCCCACACGAAGGGATCCGTAGGTACCACCGTAAAAAAATTACCTACACTACATTAAAAAAAATACTTGATTTAAAAAAAAAAACGAGCAAAAAACGTAAAAAGAAACACGTTTTTCAATGAGGACACCTTTAATTTTTAATTTAATTTAAGTTTTTATTATTTGTTGCTTTAGCAGTAATTGTAGTAGAGGCTGCAGGTGCCTATTACATACGGTTCAAAATATACAGCCCTGTGACAGACGGACGGACGGACAGTGCACTTGGGTACGGAACCCTAAAAAACTATTTCTGTATAGATTTGTACTAAAGAAATTAAGCAATGCAATTGAACTTTTAAAGTTACTTCAACTCCATTGATTCAGTTCCACTCTTGCATAATACTCAAGATAAACTATTTGGTACAAACAACTATTGTTTGCCTTTAAACTCATAGTCGCAACAGATAAATGGAAATCAATTCGATTGGTGCTTACAGTTGCACCAAACTTCGGCAGTTTCGATGCGAATGAAAGTCGTTGCAACATTTGCAAAGTAAATACATTTAATATTTGTATTTGTATTGGTAAGGTTCTCGTCTTACTAGCTGTTGCTTGCGGCTTCATTCGAATTACAAACTTCAGTATAAACCCTCGGTTGAATCCAGTCGGATCGAGATTTGAAAAATATTAACCTCTGCCTAACCCTCCGCAGATCACCTTGAGATGTTATGTTATTAACCTGTGCACCGTCTATGAAACGAGTTTCTATCATAAGTAGCGTTGTCTATATCAGGTAATTAGACGCCCACAGTTTTTCATGTAGAATTACGTTTCAGTCTCGTACTAAAACAAGATCAACTTTGTGTTCAACTGTATCAATTGAAGAATTTTATTTGTGCCCACAGTTTTTTTTTTTTGTAATCATTCAAGCTTGTTTCTTCAACTCACTTCAGACATTGGCTGAATGGTCGACATCGGCTTTGCTTGCCAAATAAAAATAGAAAAGAAATATGTTCATTGGTTAGCAAATTTTTTTTTTTTCTCTTTATAAACACAAACATCTGTGTAGCCCTGGCTCTTGAACTAGGAGTTCCTATATCACAAGAGCCAGACCTCTCAATTTACAGGGAATGTTAAAGAGAAAAATGAGATTCATTATAGTTATGGCAAGCAATAAAAGGTAGGTTTACAAGTATATGAGAAAAAAACAGATTTAAAATTACCACTTCGTTCTCTAAAGAGTGAAGGTGAGTGTGAGTGAGTTGTGTGTGTGTGTGGTTAATGTTTTAAAATTATAAACAATCTAATAAATTCTTAATTGTGAACAATCTAATTCAAAAATATTAGTTTGTGTTTGTACCTAGGTCCTACGATTGATGTTAATAATATTACTAAGAAAACGATCAAGTAGATAATTTATCCTGGTAAACACCAGCGTAATAAATAGCACTTAGAAGAAAAATCACTAACTTAATAAATATTTATGTCATTTCGTAGATCTTAACGACTATAAGAAGTGGCAAGTGTGTAATTAGACAGATATCTCATTCCATTTAGAAGATTGCATTCCCATTATTAGGTATTTCTAGCGACATTATGTCACTATTTCATATATTTTAGGAATGTACCCACTCTAAACTTTGCGATTTTCTTAGATCATTATCGATACTTTCAAAAGTAGTACCTACCGTCCAGGGCTTGGAACCGGTACCAAAATTACAGGTTCTGTATCGGTTATTATCGTTTCTTGCTATTTTGGTACTTTGGTACTAGTTCCAGGCGGGGACCGGTACTCGCCCTAACAAGTACCGGTACCAAATTCAGGTCCCTGGTGCGTACTACTAATCTCATATTTCTACGAGAAACCTCGGATGGTTGGCAACCTTGAAGTTATTTTTCTAATGCCTATTATCTATCCTTTTTCCTTACTACTATATCTGTTTTCTCAGTCTAACTTACGTAAATACTTGTTTGTTACCGGATTTGGTACTGGTACAGTAACAATATTGATTAGAAATATCAATAGTAGGTGCCCTTTGTACACGGCACCGTTTCTTTACAGAACGGGGTATAAACCGCGTCGTAGAAAAATTCGAACATTACTTTGACAACCTTCTTCGAGATAAATCGAAAATGCTGTACTGGTCGCATACATGCGAGCGGGCGGCCGGCAATGTTTGCATGAAAATCCATATCTATCGTGTTTAGCGGCCGAATGAATTACTATGTTACATATCTATCAATCTGCCTAGCCTTTTCCAAACTGATTTTGGGTCGGCTTCGAGCCTAACCGGATGCAGCTGATTACCCAGTATTTTACATGGAGCGACTGACCTCCATAACCTAGTCACGGGTACACGATACCCCTTGGTAAGACTGATTGTCAGACTTTTGGGCTTCTGACTACCCGTAACGACAGTCATGGCACTACGAATGACAGCCGAGACCAACGGTTTAACGTACTTTCCGAGGCACGATATCTGATAGATTTACGTAAAAAATACCTTAGGGTCAATATGTTACACACTACCCTATTTACCTAAAACGATAACAATTAAAAATAATTTTAGAATTTGTCACGCACATGTAACATACCTGGGAAAACTCAATTGTTCATATTCGTTACACACGCACATTCACACGACTTTGGTCTAAATATATTGCACCTTATTACATAACGAATTACTTCATTAGTGTATTTTATTGCTTGAATATTAATTTACAGTTTATAGCTCAATGAACACTATAATTAATACGGTGTTATGATGTTCCACGGTGATATCGAAAGTTTCGATATTAATTGTTAGACTATCGTTAGCAAAATCATTCGTATAAATTAAGAACCTTCTTTAACAAGCAATTAACTACTTTTTCCGTTTTTTCAGTGACTTTTTATCTATGCTTTTTTGCTTTTGTGGCGGTATCTACATCGCCACATGCGAACTACGCATCAAAGACCTGACGTCAGACAGACGTCACATAAATCCTGCATCGCGCAATTAAAGTTTACCGTGCAGTGGACATATATACGAGAACCCAACATCAATCGTTGGGCAGTTGCCCGCCAGACACAACACCCGTCTGGTTGGAGGATCCTCCCTTTTCTATGGTGGATGAGTGAACTTTACACCCTGTTCCTCATGCCCCTAAACTTTAATAGATTTATCTTGTTGTGCAATGTAGAAGAGACTTTATTTTGATGTATAATATATTATAGGTAGGTATACCTACTTCAGCAGCATTGGTAATAAAAATTTGTACCTATTTCCCTGTAAAAGACCAACCCAAAAATAGAAGATACTTTCAATAACTTCTCAGGTACATAAAAAATGGCTTTTTGAGTCAATAATTTAAAACTAATATTCTCACCTTTTCAAACATAAACATACCTACTCTTTCTTCCCATGAGGGTAGGCAGAAACTACAGAACGCTACCTGCTTCTCTGTTCTTTTCGGGTGGTTAGTGTAGTCAGACTTGGTTTCACATGCCGTCGAGAAATCACCATGCCACCTTCTACGATCCTTATATATCCTCGTTTACGGTTTTACACTCAATCCGGTTGCGAGTGCTACGAACCTGACCTTTCTGAAGAACATCAGCAATAAGGTCCACTATATGTCCTCTTAGGGCGTCCTCTCACGTTGCGGGAAAGTCCGAAAGGGATACCGGGACCTTGGAAATAGGCAACTGATGGAACACGGGTGGGTTTTAGTCAATAAAAGTCTTACCCTCCCGCTCCGCCCAAAGCGGGAGAAGTCATTTGATGACTTCCCAACTACAAAAAAAAAAGAAAGGGCTTCCTCTCACCATTTCCTAAAATTATAATTAATTAAACAATATCTTTTTTTAAATTAATTAAACAATATCTGAGCAGTGGTGGTCCAGTGGTAACGGCCACGACTTACGAGTTGTAGGTTGTAGGTTCGAACCCTGACAGGCGCTTTACTTTGTGTAAATTATTTCATCGCCACTGCTCTCAAAACGGTGAAGGAAAACATCGTGAGGAAACCGGCATGTCCTAGAACAAACATTTCGAAGACATGTGACATCTACCAACCCGCATTGGGCCCGCGTGGTGGATTACGGCCCGCTCCCTCTCACAGAGAGGAGGCCTGTGTCCCAGCAGTGGGAACATTATAGGCTGATTATGTATGTTATGTAAACACAAACAAACATCTCACCAAATAACAAATATCAACAACAAATATCTCACCACATCTAAGTGTTTCCAAGTATAACGTAACAGCACGTACCTATCAGATCTTAATGAGCCGATGAGCTGCCTGTCTACAAATTATATGCACACTTGATGTTTGGACCGAAATTGCTTCCGTGCCTGTAATACTAATCTGAACTGAAATGCATTATAATGTACTAGCGACCAGCTCCTGCATCGCATGATTTTTTGTACTTGACAAAACATCGATTTTTCTTAGTTTTATGTAACTTTAAAATAACTTTTACATAACTTTAACTAACGTATGATACACATAAACCTTCCCTAATAAATTCTCTCAACGATGGTGTTAACCTCATCAAAACCTGTTGCGTGGTTTAGAAGAACAACACGGACATACAGACAAACACAAAAAGCGACTTTAATTTGTAATAATTATGTATAGATTTTGATTTTGTTCAAGTTTGTTTGTTTTGTGCTATTTTGGCATGTGTTAAATTATGTAGTAATTCAAGAGGTGATAATAACCGACCCTTTTTTTGTACTTAGCACAAACTAGCTTCTGTTCGCGACTTCGTATGTGAAATTTCTTGTTCCACCGGCACACCGCGTCACATCGCATCGCCCGCCCGTACTGTTACATCTTCTGACTTTTCTTTCTTTTTGTTCGGCTCTTCAGAGTCGTAGCGTGATGTTAAATATATCCTGTAACCTTCCTCAAGAAATGGGATAATAAATGCCAAAAGATTTTTCAAAACCGGTTAGTTCCAGAGATTAGCGCAGCATTCAAACAAACTCCTTCAGCTTTATTTTAAGAGCAAAAGCTTTGCTTTGTAAAATTATTATTTTATTATTTTTTCGTTCATTTATTTTTACCTTACTTTTGTACACTTTTAAATATTTCTTACGATAAAAATTATAAAAAAAAGATTTTTATTATTTATATTCACATAGTAAAAGTACAATTATGTGACGAGTGACGACTACTAACAAAAGAACTTTCTTGTTTCAGGTATTTACCTATACTTATTGAGTTATGTATGTATCTACCGAAAATCCTATTGGTTATGTTATTTCACGCCAGATAAAAAGTGTTTTACTCTTCATTATCGAATTTCAATTTTGAAAGTAAACTTCACAACTCCTATAAACTTCGTACACCAAAAATATAATTATATGTAAACAGGTAATTACACGATGTAAATAACAAATGTATCATCAATTCAGAATTCTTATCGACACAAGTCTCACATGTTTTCTTGTATTTCTTTCTCCGCGGTGATATTCCGATGGTGGATTTCAGTACATATATTACAACATGGATGATTTAGTTGCCTTCCCATTCCATAGTACATTGACGTGACTAATGATGTACATTTTTAGGCTTTATCCCTTTGTTTTATGTGTAAGTAGATTTTTATGTAACATAAAATATTATAATCTATTTGATATGTTATTTTTGACCGTCAAAAATATACTTAAATTAAACCGAAGGTAATTATTTGAAGCACAACCATTAGAGCTTTTTATATTACGTAAGCTCAAATAATGGGTACTCTATGGTAACAATAAAACCGATAAGTAGTTGAAAAGTAAGTAAAGGCTATATGCAAAAACGATGAAAGCTTTAAGTATGTGATTCAAAACAATCCTAGATACATGAATCTGAACTTCTACACGCCATTCAAAGCATCAAGTAAATTACATTACATTACAGTCCAATATAACAAAAATGTTTTGAATGTAACAAAACGACGCCCATTGTCTATAGATAAAATTCGCCACTCCGGATCCTAACTGCCGATGATAACTTATTCGAGGCCCATTTTGGCCCGAATTTATGGTTGATTTAACTCGTTTATTCCGGGAAAGAACTTCCCATGCTTAACGATGAGATACACCAACGAAGATAGGGTAATGCCAAAGCTATTCCGAATTCTTACGCATTTTTCCGTGTTCGAAACTTCGGTACCTATGAGAACGGCTTTAATTAAAAAGATCGAACCCTTCCAAATAATTTATGTAGAAATACATACCGATCGTATCAATGACGCCTACCTGAAATTCAATAAATGCCTGCCTACATTCTAATAAATTACCAAACCTAATATATTCCACAGCCTTCAGAATTCCTTAATATATTAATATTATTGGTAAGCGAAACCCATGAAGAGGAAAGTAGGCCATTTAGGATGCATATCCGTAAACAAAAGGGAAATCTGATCCGCGATTCATAAATCCGAGTTTCATTGTTGATAAATGTGCCATGTGCCGATAATTGATTTCGCGCCTCTGATAACTATAATGTATTGAGTATCCGAGATGGGTTGGCGCACGACCACGTAGTCCGGACAACTCGCGACGTGACACGAATGTTGCGAACTCGATCCGTTAAAATTACCAACGCGATCAATAGCACAAACAACGCAAAGGTCTCGGTCAAAGTTTTCCTTTGACTCGCTCGTTGGTTATTCAGGACAATCACTGTTTAGTGGGCTACCGTTAACCTGGTTACATTCCTGTCGCCAAGAATTTTGAGCTACTTAATCAACTCCCGTCTCTCTAACAGCGAACAACGCAGTCTTCCAATGTATACTAATTCCCCTGAATAGCCAATCCTCTAAGATAATAGCAGAATTTGCCTAACAACATAGTACTGAACTTCCACTCATATAAGGGCTTTCAATTAATTACTATGCTCTCTAATTCGGTGAAGTTGCGAGGCGATGCATTAAATCGCGCTCATCCGCACAAGCTGCATAGAATCTCGCCTTAATTGCAAAGAGCGGCGTCAGCTAAGATTTACCAATTAAGAGAATCGGAAGCGGAACCACTTGCCCAGTCAGCGAAGCTCAGCGCAGCCGAACATTGAGGCCTAGACCAGTCCCACACACGCTTCTATTAACAACTAACGATCGTAACCAAACAAAATACTAAAGGGATTCCTTATTTACATATTTTTTCGTGAAGGACAGACGCTCACTTTTGTTTCGAACGTAAAACATTTTATCCCAAATATGTCGCTTTTAAATTATCAGCCACATTATTTCATGGTTCCTCTGAACTGGAAAAGAAAGAACCATATTAAACGTATCAGCTATTTATCTTCCCACGCAATTTGTAAGAGTCAACTGTGGGAAACGGATTACTTAATATATGGTTGCTTAGCAATCGGTCACTGCACGCGATGGGACAAAGTTTAAACACATTCCTGCTTGTTTTTTTTTTGTATTTATGAATCTTACTCCCGTCTCAAATACACGTATTCATTGGTACTCTTGACTTTGTGTACTTGCCATGTAACGAAACAAAACTTTTACAGCTTTCTGCCATAAAATAATAACATAAAACTTTAAAGAAAACACTATCTGAAGTACTTTTAGATAATGATAAAATTTACGCAAGAAATTTCAAACAGACTTACAAGACAAATCGAATTCGTTATCTCAATGAAAATTATGCTCTACATAAAATTACGTTGTCATAAATATGAATAAACTTTTTACATAAATTGTTGATGACAATAGCTATTTTAGTATACTAAAATAATAATTTATTTCATTGTTACCGAGAAAGTTATTTCAAAATGCGTAATTTTATTAAAAAAGTAGGCGAAAAGTAACTCGGATGTCGAAGACGACCTTTTCAGGTTCCACCAATAATATTCCGTGGATCTAAGGACCAGAGTTGGATTGTTTGAACAATAATGAGATTAAAGAAAATGCTTCTTTAAAACTTATCCGGATTACGGGAAAGTAAGCCTTCGAGGCGGTATGCAATAAAAAGACAATAGAAGGGAACAAAGCAAAGGTAAATTAAACAAGAAAATATATAAGCAACACGTTTGAACGTGATTCTTTACGACGCTAGAGAATATGTCCCCCAACTTTCATGGGAATAACATGCCTTTACCCCAGCCAACGCCAACGGAGGCTCTAGTTCAGTATGTTTTTATACACGGAAATCTCTGGAGAGAATATCCAATTAAAATGCTCAAGGTTTACAAGTAAAGGAAGACACCACACTATGTTACAAAGCTTAGAAAAATGCTCCTTGGGAAGATATCCCTTTCTGAGCTGTATATTGTCACAGCATTATTAAATTAAAGTGAAGAAAACGGTAAAGACTTTTAATTAGGTACAAGTACCATAAGGACAGCTTAACTAGAGGTTATAAACTTAAGGGATTTATTTTAAAAATTCTCAGTAATGAGCCAAAGGAAGTAAATGTTAAACTGCAAAAATTTAAAAACGACCGTTTATGTTTTGAATTAACCTCATCTCACTTTAAAATTAATTAAAAGGCTCGCATATTCTACTTGAAAATATTGTACCTTAAACTTACCTGTAAGCTTGATGTACCTACTTAATTAATAGCTTGTCTACGAATTTTATTTATTATCTTGAAAGGATTTGTTCAGAATCCTTGAAGCGTTTCCAGTTCAAAATGACACTGGATATTGAATCAAAATCCAATTACTATTGTCGACGGAGCAAAAGACCTACTCAGAGCTAGTATCAAGCGCCCGCTCGTTAACTTACTACTAAACTAAGATAGCTTTACATTTTAAAAAGATATTATGATGATGGCACTAAAAGATTCATAAGATGATAAAGTATCGCTCTTTTAAAATTATGCATGAGAATGGCTCATACTTAACCATGTAAAAAGATGTATGATTTTCCTTTTCTACATTATTTTTGTAAGCATTCCGAAAAAGCAGACTTAACAGATCTTCTTTTAAAGTCTTATTGAAGAAACAAGAAATTTTAATTAAACTAGGGAATTACGTAAATGCGAATCTCATAAAAACTTACATCCTATAGGCCGATAGCGTCTTATCGTAATGGGTTTAGTCGACTATTACAGTACAATCTAATACTGTTGGTTATTCCACGTCTATTTAGAATTCCGTGTGTCCTGGAGCGATAAAGTCGGCGGACCTAATAACTGGTATTATTAGCCAGTCAGCGTAGTTATTGCTGAACCAGCTATCCGCTTGCGACAATACGCCTTTAATTGAATGTCCGCTGTTTATCTTTGTTATTATAGTACCTATTCTGAATTATCTACTGAAACATAAGATAAACTATCTCTATAATTTACTTTACTCTATTATCCGTTTTCTCAACTTTATTCACGTTCAACAATTTGTATTAGAAACTCGAGTTAGCTTTGATTTACGGCGAGAACAGTGCATCAAAGACGACAATACATTGCCGATACCTCGAGGTTTGTACATGTCTACAACCTACAGAGGAATGATTAATTTTCCTGCCCTGTGCACACACACAGGTTTGCTTTTCAATCGCCTCAAAATCCCACAGAAGATGTCAAAGGTGTGTGTGTGACTGTGTGTGTGCATGTTTACAATAAGTTTAATATTGTGATGTCGGGCTAGTCCTCTGTGGTGTCAGATACAGGTGTCGCGATTTGCAATACGCAATAACCCTGTGTCAGGAGCACGAAATGCCCGAAACTATTTGTGGTCCAAAGTTTGGAATGACCGTGCACTCCGCCCTAACATTGTGCTACAGTGCATGAATATTTTGGACTTGGTATTCTGTGTTGATGAGAATATAGAACAGTCATTCTTTTAGAGCGATTCGCAGCTGAACTTAGTTACAAAAATTCTTGTCAATATAATTTTTCTTTCAATATTGTAACCAAATTAAATCTGTACCATTTTCTTTTGGCAACGTTTTTAATTTATACGAGAGTCTCTTTGATACTTTAAGACCCATTGAAAAGATTATTACAGATTCTATAATTGTATGAAAGTATGAAAGAAATTAGATTCTCTTTGGGTCCGGTAATTGAGTGAAACCTAATGGTCCCACGAGGCGTAGTCAAATAGCCGAGCTTGAACGAAGCAATCATGCGAATGATCAACTTTATTTACATAATGTAACGACTTCTTATTAAATTTAATGGCTATAAAACATTAGATTCCAGTTCTATTCAATATCCTATCGTTTTCCTAGCTTATGAATGGCTAAGGAAACTTCTTTTTGCATTAAACTGCTAAACCTCTGTCTGCTTCTAAGTCACCTTTTTCAATATCCGGGAAAGTAATCATGCAGGCACGGGGACCACACTGCAAAGAATTTATAGACCCAATATTCCCCTTTACTTTGTTACGGCAGAAGTACGGAATCCACACAATAATAATAATTAATTAATTTGCATTTATTACGGAGCGAGTCCGATAAGTTTTTATTACATTTGGACCCAAAAATTAAAGCTAACACATTTACCTACTAATTTGATGTGCGAGTTACAGACATTCGTGCCAACTGTTTTAGGGAACTGTCGTTAGACGCAGGGTTGTCGAGTTTACTAAAACAAAACGGTATTTTAAGGTCTTGTTGGAACATAAAAAAGGGGCTAGTATTTTGTACATTTGTAAGTACATTCCGTACGAAACACGATTTTTACGTTTACAAAAGCGTTGCAGCAACGGTTTTCTCATACAAATTCAAGAGAAAAGCTTATTTAAAACGTTTCCCTGTACTGAGATAAGGTTCAATATGTTGTCCGGTATTTTGAGCAGAGTTATGTGGCGAGCGTGTGCAAAATACCGGCAAACGAAGCAGCGATAAAGGGTTAGGTCCAAACTTATGGGCGCGCACCGGTTGAATGAATAGTGCTCTTAATTGCCAACCGGCTTTGTCAATGGCTTTCCACTTTTTAGGACGCCATTTCCGAACCTAAGGGGCGGAAATTGCAAATCGTATGAAGTATTTCGTTCGAAATTAAATTAACTTCGAAATAAAATGTATTGTATTTCTGTTTGTACGAAACTTTATTGCGAAGCTTTCCTTTTTTTTTTTGCTTTTATTTCAATTGGTACTGATTTCTAAAAGTCTTGTTAATGGTTCTATTATTATACTTAATATCAAATAGATAACACAACACAACAACTTAATGACGCAATTGTTCAACCTAAACGATTGTACGAACATTTCAATCACATGTTTGACACTCACTATTCCATGGTAAATTAGTTCACTCGTTCAAAATAAAAACCAATCAATGTTTGATGGAGCGTGCCGTGCTTTTAAGTTAGGAAACTAAGTACCTATGTGACAAAAAGAGTTGTGTGCTTATGAGCACATGGTAGAAGTGAAAACTTACGAGTCGAGTAGCCAAGTACACGCGATTCAGGGCCAAGTATATGCGATTCAGCGTCACCGACCCGTGCGTGACGTTTCAGTTTTGTTTCAAGAAGTTTTTACTTCAAAAAAGAAATAAAAAGAAAATGTTTTATGGATGTAAAATCAGACAACTTGATCTCGAGAACCCTTGCTTCAATCGTGCTAGAGAGGGCCCCTGTACGAAACGCAAATGCGCTAACTGAAAACCGATATCGATATTCTGCAGTTTGATGACACTAAAATTAAATGCTCTGGCTGATATTTGCCAGTTTCTCTTATCTTAGTTTGCTTAAACCATTTTGTGACTAATCCGATAAACCGAACTTTTATTATCCGACTATTATCTTTGTTGAATAAGTTTATCAAGAACTCTTACATCTACCTAGCTGCCAATGTGCAAAGTTAAAAAACATTAAAAACAACTTCAGGCTCTAACAGAGTATTTTTTACTTAATTTATGTCCGAATAAACGTGATTCAAATAGGCAAAGTTGGCTAAAGTAATTAGTCGTATACAAACCAGCCCATCCCTAGCTCTGATTCAGTAGCTGCCTTTATAGTTGGTAGTTTGATTCGTTTTATTTGTTAGCGGGTATTTTCCGATCCCCATTCACATGAATCAAACCGAGCGGACTCATTTATTTGATAGCAACCGACAAGCTACACCCCTATCCAACTATAAATTCGAACGTAGACAAACTAGTGTAGGGGATAATAAAATAAAATGAGATAATCTTAATTAATCATCTCGCTATTGCTCTTGTTTATATTGGATTGTTAATAACAGCGATGAATTGCTTTTAAGATAATTCAAATTCATAACATAACATCGTGCCTGTATTCACCAAACGGTTGGGCAGAGATGTGCCTATTACATCAAAATTTTGCCGGTTATGTTTGAGTCCCATAAATACTAGGGGGCAAGCCCATTGCCATCAACCGGGCTTAAATCCAGACCCCGGGCTGTTACTGAAATTCCAAATAGAAAAACCCAATAACACTTTGCCCGAACCGAGAATTGAACCCAGGACCTCATGCTCAGCAGTAGTGCTTGCGACCAATAGATCAACGAGGCAGTCAGATATGAAAATATTATTAACTAATTCTTTTTTTTAAACATGATGAGTAGTTCAATTTCAAGAACCTTGTCTGGAATAAGTATATTCAAATGTCTGGAACATAAATTCACCTTTATCTAGGCACAAAACCGAGATAAAGAGTCTAGACGTCGTCCATACCATAATTTAGAACGAAGCCCTCAATACAAGAACCTAATTCCATTTGAATTTTAATTCCACGAGAAAATAAATTAGATACGAATTTGTCTGGCTCATTTGTGAGAGATCCCAGGCCGGGATAAGACACTTATTTTCCAAATTTACACATTTTCCAGTCTTATTTGATAAAAGATCTAATTTCATTAAGTTAATGTGTTGTAGTAATCCAATCCTGTTTACTAATTAATACGGAGGAAAGTTTTGCATGTTGAAATTGGGGGTGAAACCTCAATAAATACTTATGTGATGGCTTCATTATTTTCTCGTTGGTGGTTGGCGTGTAAACGCGCTTGAAAGAACGGTTCATGAAAAGCTTTTGGGAAAACCATAGGTACGAAATTTGTCCCGAAGCGTGGCAGATAATAATTTCTCTACTTTAGTTTTTGTTTAATGGTTACAATAGTCTACTATTGGGTGTTTTGTTTACCTTCTTGTAGTTACCGGGTTTCGTTGCATTTAACCATTAAAACGGCACTTCGATATAAATGCGAAACATTTGAGCAAAGAGAATGTGTCACTACAAAAAATGTTTTAAAAGTAGAGCAATTAGGAAAAAATCTACCAAACCGTTGAGTATCTTTTATTTTTCAAAAGTAAAAGTAATGAACACAAAAACTTTTGCGTAAAAAGTAAAAAAGACGTAACTGTGTTGAATGCAGTTTGGGTCGTAATTATTAGAGATAGATTTTTTCCAAAATTAATTAAAAGTCACCGTTGGCCACAGCTTCGGGCGAACGATGTACGTGCTCAAAAAACTTTCAGACTCCCCTTTTGTTCTACTGTTTCTGTCTGAACACCTAGCTATGTTTGTGTATCTCGAAAACCCAAATATAATGAGGAAATTACAGTTTTTCATGCTGTGAAAAGAATGCGTATATCTAGTGTATATCTAGTTGTAAAATTAAGTTACTTTCTCCATTTGCGAGACTTGGTCCTGAGGAAATGTTTTGGCATAAGTATTGATCGTCGTAAATCCCAATATCCCCGCTGTCACTATGTAAAGTAAAGACATCAAGAGTATCTTTGCTAACCTCATTTCACAATTTTGTTCACATCTGCAGCTTACATAGCTGAACTTTTTTTTAACCTAATTATAGTGTAAATTTTGGAAAACGATGTATTTTGAGCAGACAGATAAAAAAATTCGGTATATCTCGGTGTTAAATAAAAAAATTAAGCTTAATTTTTCTACAAAACAAAACTTCAGAGAATAGAGTCATTTTCGAGTGTATTGTGAGAATAATTGTAGGTATTATCACGGATTAAAACTAGAACGGTGGCAGAGCGTGACTTGCCATGGTCGGGTGGGCCCAGCCGTTGCGCGGTGCAGGGGCGTTCAACTACCTAATAAGTTCAGGTGCTATCAGACATAAGCAACCGCACTACTTTATTATCTTTTTTTTGTTAAAAAAGATAAAGAAACATTTTTCTTTTTTGCTTGCCTTTTATAAAAGGCAACAGCGAAAGTTATTTGTAGTTTTATTGTAATAACATTTTAATAAAAGATAAACTTGCTTTTCTTTTTATTGCCATTTTGAGAAATGAAATATTTACAGCGAAAGTTTACTCCAATTTTAAAGAGTGCCTATGTCATCCAGATAATACGACTTTCTTCAGAAGCTCAAGGTCGAATAAAGGCACGATTTAGGTCGTAGCCACTGAGAGGCTGTATAGATACGACTGCGAAGGAGAAAATTATGCCAATGGGGCGACTGCCATAAGTTAAAGGGGTTTATTGTGTTACTGACGCTTTGCCGTAACTCTAGCGTAGCCGTAGGTTTGAAGACTAGGCAGATAAATATGACGCCAGGAAAATAAATAGTAAATAGGTTACTGTGACGACATTTTTATGCTTTCAGTATCTTTCATACTTCTTGAATCTTTTGTGTGTTTTCTTTTTTGCTCATTAATTTTCCTCAACCGCCTATTTCAGTTTTTTTTATTAGTAACCCAATGTTTGAAATTAACCTACCGAAGTACCTTATTTATAAACTTTATTTGTAGGTATATTGATAGTTGTCATAATGGATGTATTGTTCTCTGTTCTACCAGTATTTTATTAACCAATATGGTGCTCTTTTTAAAAATGACATGCTATAAAACTGAAAAAAAATACAACTCTAAAATTAAACCAAGTATCAAATAACATGTAATAAATAACACCACCGCTCACCGTATGTCATTTCAGCATGACAGCATGTAACACAAATAAAAGCTGTTTTCACAATAGCCTAGGGTTTTATGATTTAAATTTTGTTCACTCTGATTTACGTGGGTGGTACTCTGGTACCGCAGGCTATTAACGGAAATTATCATGATTTACAATCAATGCCCGATTCACATTTCACCGTGACAATTATTGACGTAATTGGCTGAATTTATTGCTAAAACAAACAAAAAGGGATGTATCTAACACTTACCATATTAAGTTAAAATTTCCACAGCAAATCACTTCTTGTATGAAGACCAAGATTGTGAAATACCTGTAACAAAAATGAATTCATAAATAAGACTATTTGTATTGGCAAAGCTCCTTAGGCAAAACTCCTTCCTCATTTAATAAACATGTTTCTAGTTAAAACGACACGATATTTACAGTACATACGGACCTATAAAGTACATACAGGGAAGCAAACGTGTGCTCAGTCAAGCTTGACAAAATCCTAGGAGCCCATTTACTTGAGTTGACTTCGAACAAATGTCACGAGACGGTGTGCAACTAATACCGAACCGCTTCATATATCTCTTGCTTACAACCTACTGTATATACATAGGCAATTCATAGAAGAGATACACACTTATGTGACAATTAATGTTTCGATTCATAATTTAATTTCTATATACTGTTATTTACTGTTTGCAAATCGAAAATCGGAAATCGGGCGCGAAGGGCCCAACGTCCGAATCAAAATCGAATCGAATTTCAACGTTAATCAGTTTAAAACTCAAATGAGCATCAATACGTTTCATCAACCGACCGTGCATTATATTATTATGTTTCAATTTTAATGACTCTGCATACACAACTTTTAATTATAGTTCAGAAATTAAGAGAAAATGCAATAAAAAGCGATAATTAACGTTATTTTAATTGCTGTGACGTCATTACGGAGATATTGAAAACTGATAACGGTAATGAAAGGGTTGTGTATCTCAAAGCATTTACAATATCACCAATGAGAGATAGTATAACATAAATAAATATTTATATTGGTTTTAGTTGCAGATAAATCAAAAAGAAATGAAAAAAAAAAATGCAGGCACAGATTGAGCCTTGATTTCCATACCGCATAAAGTTTTACCGCCTCGTAACCGAAATAATTTTCCGCGTACCAATAAATCGTTTCCAAAGACTCGACCACAGAAGTGTATGTTTTCCAGCAATGCTGCAATGCTAGTGTGCATCCATTAATATCAATAAAACATGTACACAGTCCGTCGCACGTTTTAATTCCGCTAAAAGCGTCGATCTCATTGTGGTTGGACCGATGATTCGGAATTACTGTGTCCCCTGTGTCCACTGTTAGACGGGACAGTCCCAGGTGACTTCTAACGAGGATTGTATGTACTTTGTAGCTTAAAACTCTAGTCACCCTACTGATCTGCCACAGCCTTTGTGAACTCTTTCGTTATTTCATTTTATTACTGTACAGGGATTTGAAAGCCAGTGATACTTTTTGTTTTGAGATGTTGTTATTTGAACTTTCTGTAGAGAAAAGCTATATACAGTTGTATTAAGCTAACTTCAAATACGACATAAAGACCTTTGTGTTTTCCTTCTTCCGGGCTTTTATTTTTACTAGCACACTTTTCACATAAAGAACATAATATACTTATATAGTTATGAATAAGAACCGAGACTAAATCCTAAGTAGGTTTTGTACCTAATTCTCAAGGTAAATCTTTTGATACACTGCCCATTTTTATAATTTTTTGGGTCATAGAACCCAGTGTTAAAAATATTCGCAGTCACAGCGCTGTTCAAGCGGATTGGTGCTTTTATACCTGTCCTTTCGCGCCGGTGACTACAACCCTTCTCTACCTGTGATAAGGAGCTCGCATATTTTTTTTTGTTTTTTTTCTTGTATTTGAAATGCTCGCGTTTGACCACTATCGTTTGCTAACCTGGAAGTAATCTAACTCATACTACTCTAGTAGGCACTCTTAACTTGTAACTTCTATAATTTGAAATGAGTTGTACTGTCAGCACAAAAAAAAGGAGGATTTTGTAGCAATCTATTATTTTAATAAATAAAACAATTTTTTAGGAAGTACATTCAGAATTCGAATTCCTAAACTCATAAAAGCTCATAAAACTGTTGGACCATTACGAAGGCAGAATAGATACTGTAGTGTCGGCGCTATTTCCTTTGTCATCGAAGAGATTTTCAACGAGTGTCAATCGACGCGTCGCATGTCTCCCTCTTGATATATCGACGTCACTGCGCCCGTCTATGTCTGACGTCAGTACCTACGTATCTCTCTTTTTACCGCTTTTGCCGCTTCGGGACAGGCAAAAGAAATAGTTATGATTTTGACGGGACATTGCATGGAGTGACAATTTACAGGACGTGTACGAACGCCATTTTGTTACTTTGTCGAGTGATGCTCGATTGTTAACTTTTTTTGCTATTTCCAAAATATTGTTGTGATTATGTATCTTTATATGTAAATAAATATTTATTCCTCAATTTTCGCTAAGTATTGCACCTACCACTGTTTGTCTCTGCATCACCCAAAGGTTGACTGGTAGAAAATGCCTATGGCATTAAGTATTAAATAAATAAATAAAATAAGACAAGTGGGTATGACATTTCCGATTTTAATTTATTATTTTGCACAACGATGAGCTCCTCACTGACAGGCGCAACGCGATGGTGCGACGCGATTCTGGTAGAACGGTTTCAATGAAGTTTTCATAGAAATTGTTCTACTACAGTCGCGTTGCGGCAAATAAAAGCGTATTTCTAGGTAACTAAGACACAAGTTGATAAATTGGTATAAAGACTGAAAGACATAACAAGAGATGGAGTAACAAGAAGAAACAACTTTCAAACTCTGCGATGCCGCCTCTGCGGTACCATACAAATGTTTTCGTTTCAATTACTAAGTTGTAAAGAAAACAGTTATGATGATAAAATCAACAAACACACACTTCCGTTACACGAACAGCTGTGAAAATATTCAACACTGAATTTATAGTCTGATATTGAATAGGAACTAACTTTTGCCCGTGGCCTCGTCCACGTGGATATCGGAAAATATCCCACGGGAACATACTACCGGGATTAAAAGTACCCTATGTGTTAATCCAGGCTATGAACTATCTGCGTGCCATCCAAATCGACTTTTTTGCGCCAATCTGGAACATACATCCAGACAAACGGGCAAAAATTCTAAAACTGCATTTTCGGCAACAGACTCATACCCACACACACCTCGTAGCAATTACTTTTTCAAAAAATATTCAATATACAGTTTTGACTTCGTCAATCTTTTATTATATGTATATATTTTCATACCTTTTACACTTAGGTACCTTAAGACAAGGATTGAAAGTCAAACCTAAGCTAAGATTTGATTAGATTTTTATTAACTTTTGAAATTCAGCTTGCCTTTTTACATAATTAAGAATTTTTGATGATTTAAATGTTGTTGTTGCTACGCAGATTATAACGTTAAAAGAAAACCTACTGAATATAAGACGTTGTAAAAACATATCAGTCTTAACAAATTATGAATTGATATAGCAAGGTCAGCACTTTGTCATAACACTATTGTAATATATCAATCAAACAATCAACCTGATATCAAAATGACATAGACTCTTAAATGTTCCGCCTCAACACAAGGCTCTTCATCTTCCGCATTTTTCTTGGACCACCTTCTAGAATCTTCTAAACACCTGATCATATCCTATGATTTTCTTTGCCACATAAAAATCATCATTATCATAATATTAAAAAAGGAAAAATGAAAAGTGACTAAACTATCTTTTAAGATAGTTTACGCCTAACGCCTTATTACTAAACCTCCGCTGCCCGTCCGTCCATCTGTGTATCAGCGGGCTGTATCACACGAACCGTAATAGGTAGACTGTTGAAATTTTTACAGATTTTGTATTTCTAATGCTGCTATAACAACAAATAATAAAAATTAAATAAAGTTACTAATTATAGGGTCCCCATACAAGAAACGTGTTTTTTTCGCCCTTTTTTACTCGATCATAATAATAAATGGTACGGACTCTTCGTGTGCGAACCCGACTCCTTTGGTCGGTTTTCTGGCTCTTCAACTTTGTAAGTCCTGCCAAGATTTTTCCAATCAGTAAACTTAAAGATAGGTAGGTACATATTTCTCAAGAACAATCCAAAACAAGACAAACATAAACTCCTCACCCAATTATGTTTATTCATTAAGTACCAGATACATGTATTTAAATTGTGTTATTATAGTCCCGTATCTTGTTACAAAAGGTCTGTGCAAACTTTCGGATAACATTATGAGGAGCCTAATAACGGGAGAGTAAACAGAGTTCGTATAAATTACACTACACGGGACAATATTTAACTCACTCCCTTCCTTTTACAGTGTATTTAATATTTTATGAGTGTAAATAGACTGCGTTCATGCGTTCTGTTTGCGCTGCGTTCAACTTGCGATCTGAAAGCACACAGTTTTTTAAAGTTTTTTAACTTACACAAGTGCATGTAAATAGGATGTGCAGTTGAAAGAATAAATTTATACAAACTGTCATGTAAAAAAGTGTGCTCTATACGCGTGTGAGCCCGCAGTTTTGCTTTCTTAAGCCTCCAGAAAGTTGAGAATGCCATGACCAATTCTCAAGGTTGTCAAAGATATCGTTTTGCAGTTCGGTACACCTTTGGTAGGAATATTACGATGCTTCAAGGACTAAAAACGCAGTTGGTAAACTGCGTAACGAGAACGCAGAACGCTAGCACGCAGACCGTGGGAAACATTTTTATTCTCCGTCCATTCGTTCAGGTACGTCGTAAAAGTTGGCAGTTGCCCACTAAATTATTGTAAATGTCTTCCAATTTATATAGGAGACCTACATGCGAAACAATACGACGGTGTGCCAGTGTTGTCAGTGTCTGGAAACGTTTTAATGCGAAAAGTGTGTTTGTTGTCGATGTTAAAAAGATTTAAATATGGCAAGATTGTTGTTTATTTTTTGTAAATTTTTTTAAAGGAAATGTAGTAGTAGAAATACGATTTATATGAAAATAAAATGGTAGGTATCAAACGTTTTATGAAGAGAATATAAAAACTTTGGGTATAGTAAAATTTACAGTCAAAAATTCATTTAGAAAAACCCTTCGGGGCTAGTGCCAGGCTGCTGTCCGTCAGAGAGGGTACATATGTAGGTATGTGTGCAGCTTTATAAATGCGCCTGACACCCTGCCTACGGTGATTGACAACCAGTTTGTAAATTGTGAAACAACATTGGGCTTTTTCAATAATTGTTTAGACTGTTAGTTAACTAAACAATTGTTTTTACAAAATTGGCCAACATCGAAAAGTTGCCGTTACTGAAAGTCCTCTTAACTTTCATCAAACCCTCAAGAATACAGGTTTACAAAGTAGAATAAAGATTTATTCGTGGAATGGCGAAGACGTAGTGCAATAACAAGTTTTAATTCAATTATTTCGCTTAATACGAGAATGTTAGGAACGCAAGGAATGTGCCGCCCATTCTCTAAACGAGAAACAATTCTACCAACTGAATCGCCTGAACTTCAATCGAGCCACATTTACGTTTGTGCTGCAAACACTTGCACAACTATTTTTAATGTCGGCGTTTTTTCCTATCTCTCCTTTATTCAGTTAATTGAAAACCTATCTGTGTTACAAAGGCGTGAATGTACAATATGTACATAGAAGCGATTCGTTTTAAACCCGACGAACAGTAAACCGGATCGCGAAAAATATCCGATTTTATTTTTGATGTTTAGTGCGTCGCTTAACGACGCAGTGCGCAAAATTTTATGAGTCGGCTGGGTCGCATTTTTTACCTCCAAAATTTATTTTAAATCGAAATATTGAACGAGTCATCGGTTTGCAACTGAGAGCTTTATAAAATATTATTTCACATATGCGATAGGATTAAATGCAAGATTAACCGTATCAGCAATTAATCCGTATTTACGATTGAATGGTTTATTTATTTTTACCATATAATACACCCCAATGTCGCCCAATATTGATCACCACATTCATAATAAAATGTACCTACGTTTATGGACAGCGATTTTATGTCGACCAAACAGAATAACATCGACATAAAAGATTTTAAAAAAATTGTGACGAAACCTATATATTCAGTATTCAATGCAAGGCTAAAATAATGGTCAGACACTAGGTATACTAGATAAAGTTTAACTTTCTATAGATATATATGCAAAGTTATAGAGGATGGATCAGCAGCGCCCAATATTGCGTTAGGTCAGACAAATTGGGATCAGCCAGTGAATATATTACGGTCCCCCGTACTATGTGTCGGTCTGTTAATCGTTCCCCGTTATTTATGAACGTTTTAACTGTTTACATAAGCTTACTATAACATGGTTATGCTAATTTTTGGATGGGGTGCAGATTGCACTGATTGCTCCCATGGATTGTATTAGGATCTTATTGAACTTCTAACTCGTTTTAAGAAAGTGTTTTTTTTGTAAACAAGGGATTCCCTTACCGATACGATTATGGTAAATTGCAGTCATCTTGCAACTGAACCTATTAGCAAGTCTAGTTTCTATCCTATATTTTATTTTGCTTAATAAATGTAAGTGGAAAAATCTTAGTCATAAATATAATTTAAAATGGGTACCCATTTCATCTCTGTATACTTATAAAATGTAGCAGGTAACAGCAATGTTCTTAACCTACACAGCTCTACTTTACTAAAACTATATCTCCCTTAAAAAGAGGAACAGGGTTTTATTACATTAGACCACACGCCTCGCACCTATAATAAGGCACATAATTATACCTGATATTATTATCATTAGCTGTTAGCAGTGTATGACAATTTCGCAAATTGTATTTTAATTGTAAAATTGCTATAATAAAATTCATAATATGTTATATCTTATTATATTATTATATCTTTCGAAATATCTCATGAGTCGAATGAATGCTATTTATATCTAATGGTGTCGAAATTATCGTGGCTAGTATATTGTTTACAATTTACAATACATAATCACTATTAAAACGAAACTAAGGTTACATTAAGATTATTAAAATTTAGATTTTTATTGCCGAATCTTTATTTTATTTGCTTTCAGAAATTAACTTTAAAAAAGCAGAACTAACTTGAGTGAATCTATGCTACAAATAAATAAACTTGATTTCTGTTTGTAATTTCAAAATAAAAGCTTTTTACTAAATGCATATGAAAATATATATAAGGCAGGTATAAAAAAAAACCCGATTAAAAAAAAAAAACTGCTTGTCTGTTTGTTTGTTCCGGCTAATCTTCGAAATGGCTAAACCGATTTTGAAGGGACTTTCACTGGCAGATAGCTGATGTTATAAGGACTAGCTTATGCTACATTCATTTTAGAAAAATAATTAGGGTCCACGCGGGCGAAGCCGCGTTAGGCAGCTAGTAACGAAAATTCAGTCTGCGATGAACATCGAACTGCTCCATTAGTGAACAACTAAATATAACCGTAGTCAGGCTTTTTGCCTTATAGAATATTAGATTTCCAAGACTTTGAGAATATTCCCTAACATACGGTGCGAATAGGCCACATTTACCACGAACTTGAGCACATAAACGGAAGTAGGTACATTTCACTATTATGGGAGGACTTCATATCATTTTGTCAATAAGTCAATTCATTTTGTCTAAGTTAGACTTAGTTATAATCGCAATAACAAAGTATAATCTTAAAAGCCAGCGCAGTATTTTAACGAGTTTTCTCTCTAACCGTGGGAGCTGCTAATTTAAAGTTATGATAGGTTTTCAGTATTCCCTTGAAGTTTATAACAAAAATTAATTATGTACATCGACTGAGTCACAACAAGTCACTCGTGTGTATTCATTATGCGAAACATGAAAGTTTTGTTCCTTTTTTCGTCACTTCCTTTGCATAAAGTGGGTTGTACACATAAATTGTAGAGTAGGGACAAATTGCGTTCCGCCAGTAATGTATTCTGCTCAGTATTGCCCCACACACGTATGTTTCAGCTGAATTCTACATAATGAAACTTTTCAAGTGCTACTCACTCTTATTTTGCTTAATCAGTTCAAATTAAGATGCCATTTGTCACAGCTGTAGGCAGTCGAATTCGACGGGACGGCTCTGAAGTCGGTGTTGGCTCATTAAATCCGCACCTTTCTTGAAAACTGTTGAGCGTTTGATGTCTTTAAGTATTTACGTTTGTTTTGAACAATATTTCGAGTAATTGTCTTTTCCACGAAACCGATTGATTTGACCAACACGTTACAGAAATTCTCAAGTAATATTCGAATGGAATAAATGTAAGGTTTATTCTCCATGTTGGTACGTCATTATTTCTATCATCATCATCATCATTTCAGCTTAAAGTTAATTGTATGCCAAGTGTGCCCAGATGCTAGTTTATGTTTTAAGTATAATCCAGCCCCTCAATGTCATTCTCAGAAACAATAAGAGGTGTAGAAGTCCTCCTTGATACAATCCCAAATCTCATGCATATTCCATGTAAGATGACCTCCAAGATATTAATAGCCTTCCAAATATCGACTTTCATACTATAGTTTTAAGGGGTCCTTAAACAGTACATAAATCAAAGCGATATGTCGACGTAATGCCCTGTTTCATCGGGGCTGTGCGCTCGTGAAATATGACCAGCGTTATTATCTGCTTGCGTGGTGTACAGCGCCAGCTTATCTTAGGAAACTTCTAGTACATCTTGGATGTTTATGTTTAAGTAACTAAGTCGTCGTTGTGAAGAAAATCTCGAGGTATTTTAGTGGGGACGCAAAACTTTATGATTGTGCTTTAGCGCTGCTTTAACGTTGTATCTAAAACAAGCGGACAGTTTACCACGAGTTCTGTCAAGACATATTTCATGGGTTATGTCTGATATCTCATTCGAAACTCGACTTAATCCGTGATACATGTCTCGCCTCGCAGTACCTGCATTTCCTGTTCCTGTGAGATTGTTCACTGGTTTGGTAACATGTTTCTTCGTGGTACCTACCTTATGGTTTCACTCAATGATCGTTATTCCCGTAAATTCTATCTGTCCTAAGTTTGAGTGGTAGAAACCGCTTACGATAAGACCACAGTGAATTGTTTCAGCCTTTTTGCAAAATAAGCTTTTTGTTCTTTATGATGTGCTGTAAAGATTTTTTTTAATCTAATTTAGTTAGAGTCTAGAGTAAATCGACATATGTCTAAGAAATATGCATCTCCATGTAAACAACATCGTCAATTCCGTCCCAATATTGCAGTTTCCAGAGCAGAGGTGTGTCAAAACCGCCCGTAACCGCGCACCGCAGTGTATCGAACTGAAAGACGTCCACTGCAACTTCGTCTATATTGCTAATACCATTTTGACTAACAACCGTTCCACGGTTTAGTGAAGCAGAATTTCGATGGGTACGAAAGCAATTTTGTCCTGGAAACGATAATTTCTGTATGTAGCTTTGTCTTTTCTTCTATATGTATGTAGCTTTGTCTTTTCTTCTGTATGTATCTAGCTTTGTCTTTTCTTCTGTATGTATCTAGCTTTGTCTTTTCTTCTGTATGTATGTAGCTTGGTTTATCTTCTGTATGTATCTAGCTTTGTCTTTTCTTCTGTATGTATGTAGCTTGGTTTATCTTCTGTATGTATCTAGCTTTGTCTTTTCTTCTGTATGTATGTAGCTTGGTTTATCTTCTGTATGTATCTAGCTTTGTCTTTTCTTCTGTATGTATGTAGCTTGGTTTATCTTCTGTATGTATCTAGCTTTGTCTTTTCTTCTGTATGTATGTAGCTTGGTTTATCTTCTGTATGTATCTAGCTTTGTCTTTTCTTCTGTATGTATGTAGCTTGGTTTATCTTCTGTATGTATCTAGCTTTGTCTTTTCTTCTGTATGTATCTAGCTTTGTCTTTTCTTCTGTATGTATCGAGCTTTGTCTTTTCTTCTGTATGTATCTAGCTTTGTCTTTTCTTCTGTATGTATCTAGCTTTGTCTTTTCTTCTGTATGTATGTAGCTTTGTCTTTTCTTTTCTTCTTTTCTTCAGTAGGTAAAATTCTCGATTTTAGAAGCCTATCTTTCTTTAAGCACTGAACTTTTTGTTTTTAAGGGCTGATTTTACGAAAGATATCTTTTATCCGTCGAATAAAATTGTCGTCTGACAGTTTTTCCATACAAAAACTGTCAGACGACAATTTTCATTTTCAAAAAATTCAAAATATATTCGCAGGATAAGACTTATACTCAGTATAAAAGTTTAGTAAAATTCGCCCTTAATGAAGAAAGGAATAATATCGAATTAACAAATCACAAAACTTGATTACAGATTCCATCTACTGGAACTTTACTATGACTTCATCTGTTAGTCGACAAATAAACATGAGAAGAGTTCACTTCTCATGTTTATTTTTGTTCCTCATTCAAACTTCAAAACAATAACAAAATCCAAATATCGCCTAATTAAAAGTGAGAAGGAACTTTACGTCAAAACAAGCAAACAGCTCAGTCTAGAAATTTAAAGTGCCTGTTAATGAAAGAGAAAAAACTATTAACCATTCAATGTGGAGTTGTATTGTTCGGCAAGGACCGACGGGTGGACTTTTAATTAAAGGCCCCTTCACATTCTCTATTATACAGGACATTTTTACAGCCCCAGCTACATATTGTGCTGCCACGAACACTTTTACTGAATGCCACATGCCATGCATACATTGAGTACACAGCCCTATAGAACCTCCAAAAGTCCAAACTATTCTGGACTCTAAACTTTCTGAATAATGATCAGTATCGCTTGTGGTCGTGTTGATTGATAGCTTAATTATGTTTGTTCCAGAAAACATGTTGCGTTTAATAATTGGATAATCGGACCTCATTGAATATGTACGTAATAGTTACTTTTTTTCAAGATTATTCTAACTGTCTATGTGTGTTGACGTGTTTCAGTACTGTGGCTTACCATAACACAGACACTTGATTGATTACTTGATTGATCGACTGGACATATTTATTAATTTCCTGCGACTGCAGAACTCAATAGCTGAATGATTGACGTATCACCTAATTACTCGTTTGAATTTGATATGGAGATTATTGGAGATGTGTTTTATTTAAGTAAAGATGGCAGATCAATCAAGAATTTCAGTTTAAAATGCCGAAGTTGAGGCAATGTTTTTTTTTTTTTGTTTAGTTAAATGAAAATTTAAAACTGTATGAGATATCAAATAATCTCGTAACAAGTGCCAGAAAAAAGGTTTTTTTGCACAAACTGCCCAATTTAAAACCTCAAACTTTTTAGTTAAGCTTTCAGCTCTGTTGTATTTTCATCTTGTCCGTAACAAGAACAACTTTTGAACATAGTTTCAACACAGAAGTATCCCTCTAATACTTAATGATAATTTAGAATGGGTAACAAGTTAACAACTTTTAACCTAATATAAAATGTTAATTTACACACATTAGATTCCTATAATATTAATAATATTAATTCCTAGAATATTGAAGATATAAAAAAGTAAAAAAAAAAAAACAACCGACTTCCAAAAAAAACACAATAAGTAAATACAACTTTAATTTCGGAAGTCGGTGTTTTTGGTTTTCAATTTTCATTTTTTGCCACCGACTTCCGAAAGTAAAGTTATTATTCACTTTTTTTGAGTCTTTTTTGGAAGTCGTGTGTTTTTTTTTGTAAAAAGTTTTTATTTTTCACTTTTTAGTTGTGGTACCTACCCCACACAAATTCGAATACCACTACTTCCTATGTAAATAACAGTGACGAGATCACTTAAAACATCTTCTAGATAAAAAAATACGTAATATTGAAGCTAACTCAAAATCTACGCAAGCAAAGTTAATAAAATTTATATGGGACCACCTCTGAAGCATGACCTACATGATAAAAATCATCACAATCGATTCATAATTGGCGGAGTAATCGCGTAACAAACAGAAAAAATACCTCCTTTTTGAAGAAATCGGTTAAAAATTAACCTCAATTGTCAAAAAAACATCTTTAAGGTAATTTAAAATTAGATAAAGTTCTAATTTTAATTTTAATGTTTTGTTTGGTTTAAGTATTCAAATAACCAAATCAAAGCACTGAGTTTGTAAGTGGCACTACCATTTGGCATCCACAGGTACCTTTTTCAGATCCATTTGTTTACATTTTCATTAGATACTTTTGGAACAAGATATAGGTAAACCATTATACTAAAGTCAACACGACGTCTCCAAAAACAAAACAAACCGACCGACTAGTTACATAAGACCTCGCCTTTTACGTTGGCTTAGGAGTTTAACGACAATTAGTAACGGCTGCTGCTATTGACAGCCCCTGTCTCCCCCTCGACAGAATTAAGCTTTGATTGAATGAGTTTTGATTGAAAAAACTTTTACACGAGAGGAGATTTTGGTACTACAGGAATACAGGCAGTTTCATGGGAATTGACGTAGGGTGAAAAAAATAAACAATTGAAGACCAAACTACCAATGCAATGAGTTTACTAACTAGTTGACGAAATATCTCTTCTTATGAAAATCCATGTTTTTTTCTGACTTACTGGCAAAAATTTGTTGCTTTTTTTAAACATGTATTTGTTTAGAAACTTTCAGTGAATTTTCTCAAGGCAAAGAACACTAGTTCTTAACAAACTGTCATGGTATGTCTTTATATTACGTTACAAGTAAGTTTTTTGGTTTCTTACCTAAATTATATTTTGTTGGCTATATAGTTTGGTGCCCAAACTAAAACGTTATCCTAGGTACATACTCCGCTTTTTTTTTTTGAGGATGGGTAATCATCATATGACTTCTCCCACTCTGGGTGGAGCGGGAGGGCGTGTCAGACTTTTACCGACTAAAAACCACCCGTGGTCCTTCAGTTGCCTGTTGCCAAGAGGGAAGGGGGTTGCCGAAAGGGATACCGGGGGGCGGTATCCCTTTCGGCCTTTCCCGCAACACTGGCAGGACACATAGTACGCTTGGATGGCAAGAGGAGAGACGAGATCATTATGATTCATTTGGTTCAAGACTTTTGAGAGCGCTCGTTGACGCGCTTAACGAAAGACCTGCATTGTCCAAAACTCGACTACATTACAAACAAATGTTTCAAGGCAGTCTTAAGAGTTTCAAAATTGAATAAAAGAATGTTTAAGCTCCCAAAAAGATTACTATGTAATGTAATAAGGGACCCAGCCTAGGCATCCAGCATAGGCCCTCATTCCATTAATTTAATTAACCTCATCTACTGTTAAGGTAACTTATCTACATACCTACCTACATAAAATAGACAGTGACAGTTCGGTGAAAAACGGTTGGATAGAGCAGAATCCTATCTGTTACGCTCTCAAAGATTTCACTGACTAAGGATTAGTATAAATTGAGTAAGGTTTGGAAGACCTGATGTAAGTACGCGGGGAACTCAGAATCCTTTTTAGTCATTACTATCCTACTATCTTTCCGTCCCGCTGGTCCGCTCCTGAAAAAAACCTTGGGGTTTAGACAATTCTACCTCAATATTATTATGAAAAGGGTTCCGTTTTTCTGACAACTGCGAATAATTCCAGAATTTCATGAGCGATGGCCGCTTTCGATACCAGGTTTGGGTGAGGTCTTGGGTCTCGAATTTTTTTTACAAAAACATGCAACCGTTTCCCTTCTCTCGTAAAAAATCTATCCTGTTTAATGGAGCCTAAAAAACAATTGTTAAGTAAATCTGTAAAGATGGGTACTTACTGTTAAAATACATTGGGTCCGAAGAGATTGAAAGAGTTAGTTAAAAAATCATTTAAGTAACACCGAATTACATTAAAAAATAGTATAAAAAGTAATTCCAGTAGGTATTGTTATCACCGCGGGAAGCCAGGACACTCTCGGTCGTTCCCTCGACAAATTGAGCATTACGCCAAATGCCTCCGGTAATTTCGAGCTTCACTCAAAATTTACTACGTAAGCTGCTAAGATATTTAATCTTGAAATTATTTCGAAATTTACGTGAAACAATGACTTGGTATCAGCTTTGAATGAAAGATGAGGTTCGTTATATCAAAAGGGGTAATTTGCGTTTTTAGAGAAAGTTTATTCCTCTTTCAGACAATGACTAAAATTACTGCTACTATTACTAATAACTATTTTTTTATTTTTTTTATTAAAACTATATGCACAAGTAAAAAAAAAAAAAAACTGTACAAAGGCGGACTTAATGCCTGAGGCATTTTCTACCAGTCAACCTTAGGGTGATGCAGAGACAAACATGGCAGGTGCAACATACGGGATAGATAATTCGAAAAAGGATAAATGGTAATACACATATACTTAAATACATACATATAAACAGAATAAACTTTGTCAGGAGAAATAACGATAGGTGAAGGACTAGCCAAGCCCAGCAAATCAGCGCCGCATTGATTCTGCCAACTTCTCACGAATATGTTCACGAGCCGCTACTTTGAAAGATAACCGATTCGCTGCCATCCTGATATTCAGAGGGAGCGCATTCCAAAGAAATACCGCCTGGACAAAGAAAGAAGAGTGAATAAAACCAGAGCGATGAGAAGGACATCGTAGAAGAAGATTGTTGGTGGAGCGAAGATTTTTACTATGGGCAGAGCATAGGTATTGAACATGGCAAGTCAGATAAGAAGGAGAAGTGGGTTTGTCGAGTATAGAATACAACATAGACAGCGCCCTCAACTCTCTGCGCTGACGTATGGGTAACCATTTTAAAAGCAAACGGTGCGCAGACACATGATCGTACTTACGAAGATTGAAAACGAATTGAATGCAGTTATTTAGAAGGCGGTCAAGTTTATTGAGTAGATCTGCATTCAGGTCGTAGTAACACACATCACCATAGTCCATTATGGGAAAGATTAGGGACAGTACAAGCATTGCCTTTACGCGTGATGGTAGAAGATTTTTCAACCGATAGAGCGAACGCAACGTTCCGGTGACTTTTTTACTTACAGTCGTGACGTGCTTTCGCCATATTTATGCTGAGCTGAGGCCCTTTTGGCATTTAAAGTTTTCTGTTTTATACTTTTAAGGTATTTTTTTTTGTTGTACCTATGCCAATCAACATTTTTCTTTCATTCTTTCTTCTTACCGTATTTTGGTACAAGCAGCAATCCTACGAAAGGCAAGCTTTATTAAAAACCGTTAGCTTACCTTGATAAGTGTAAAGTTGTAAAGTTTCTTTACTTTTGATAAGAAAAGTGCCAGTCGGATTCGCACACGAAGGGTTCCATACTATCCCACAATATTTAAAACTACGTCTTTAAAAAAATACTTTAGTAACAACTAGGTTTCTTGTATGGGGATCGCCTTTTATTATTTACTTTATTTTATTTTTTATTATAGCGGCCATAGTATTAGTAGTACACACTGAAATTTCAAACTATTACGGTTCAAAGACACAGCCCTGTGACAGACGGACGGACAGCGGAGCCTAGTAATAAGTTATTAATAGGCCAACGGGGCCCCCGTTGGCCTATTAATAACACCAAATGTGTTACCTGTTTAATCAGAGTAGGTATTTATTTAACTGACGTTTCTTACTTTTGTTAGGAAGGCCTAAAATAATAACGTAGACCATGATAAGAAAAAACAATCTGCCCCGCCTTTTCCCAACTATTTTGGGGTCGGCTTCCAGTCTAACCGGATGCAGCTGAATACCAGTATTTTACATGGAG
This sequence comes from Lithophane ornitopus, assembly GCA_948473465.1. Classification (NCBI taxonomy): domain Eukaryota; kingdom Metazoa; phylum Arthropoda; class Insecta; order Lepidoptera; family Noctuidae; genus Lithophane; species Lithophane ornitopus. Next base: position 7,900,563 of record OX419622.1, on the reverse strand, counting down.
CGACTGCCTATCTGACCTTCACAACCCAGTAACTGGGTTATACGATACCCCTTGGTAAGACTGGTTGTCCGACTTTCGGGGTTCTGACGACCGTAACGACTGTCAAAGATCCACGTTTGATAGCCGAGACCAACGACTTAACGTAGACCATGATATTACTTCTATTTTTAAAAGGAAAATTAAATTTATTAAATAAAACTAGTAGCTCTTCGAACAGTACATAGACCTCTCGGAGTTAGTCGCGCCAAAATAATCACACTGTTAGTCTCATGGGGTCTGTGCAGATCATAATCAGCCTATCGTAGACCATGATATTGCTTCTATTTTTAAAAGGAAAATTGTATTTATTAAATAAAATAATAAGTTAGATTGAGAGAAAAGTAATAGATAATCCTCTATCACTTGGCTCATGAAGCGTCAGTAATGAATAGAAGTAATAAACGTTGATTCTTTGAAAATCAATCAGTTTTTTTTTTAAATCTCTGTTAAACAGCTTTTCCTAGAAACCTATAAGTTTATTATAGAAAACATGGTAAAAACGTTACAAGAAACTGACATATACATCATTATAACGTCATAAACCTGAATTTCCATGAAATACGTATCAGTTCCGAGTTGGTATCTATGTATGTATAAACCTACTAGGTGGCTAGTACTGAAGAGCCTTTGAGCGTAGTACTGCATTTCACTCTTTGACACCTCTGTTTGATTCCGAACAAATGAATCCAGACTTCAGAGAAAATAGAGCTAAACTTTAGTAGCATTAAAGCTTAAAATACTTCTTTTCAAGTACCTATTACAAACAGTTTTGTTGTGATAGAACCTAACTTAGTACATACTAAAGTTTAAGAACCTAAAACTTTCCACTTAAAGGGGTATCTACATCATAGTAAGCATCCATACTCCATACACTTTGGTGCATCGTTGGGTAATTCAAAATTTCACTTAACTCTCGTCGAAGGGGCACTGAATTTATGAAAGGAAAAGTTTCATAATGTGCTCTTATGAACTTTGAAGTTTATAGCGAGTCACGTGTGTGTCGTATATTACATTTTATGATCGTCTGTTTAGTGTTTTTAAAAGTGTTTGCATAATATTATTTGGCTACATTTTCATATTTAAAAAGTGGAGGGCTTTAAGAGCTGTCGAAATACTTTTTGTCTATAAGCCTCTCCATAAAAGGATTTTTATTTTATTTTAAAAAGAGCTGTGACCTATGACCACTCGATAGAAGTGAAAACTTATGACTGAATCCGAGTATATGCGATTCAGCGTCATCGACCGTGCGGGAAAGTCCGAAAGGGATACCGGGACCTTGGCAATAGGCAACTGAAGGAACACGGGTGGGTTTTAGTCAATAAAAGTCTGACACGCCCTTCCGCTCCGCCCAGAGCGGAAAAAGTCATTTGATGACTTCTCAGCTTCAAAAAAAAAAAAATCGTCGCCGACCGACAGGAGCTGAGTAAGTATACCCGATTCTACGTCACCGACCCGAGCGTGACGCTTCAGTTTAGTTCTATATTCACAAAGAGCACAAAGTGCGCCTAAGGAAGTTGTCACTTCAAAAACTTTAATTAATAAACATGTTAATGTTCCAAAAACTAGTTTTGAATAAAAATTCTTATCTTTGATTATTCACTAAGCGTCTTCAATCGTGAAATACCACACGACTCAATCATGCAATTATGTAAATGCGCGTATTTATTCATATTTGCAAACGACTAATAACCCTGTATTAATTCTTAACTACATTAGCTGTTAGCACATGCAAATCGGACGTTTACTGAAGGCTATTACCGTCAACATAACTGAGGCATCCTAGTTACACCTCTAGTCCTCCCGGGAATTGTCCTGGGGCATACTAAATCATGTATACAGGTTCTGGGATCATTCGCAGTCTAGCAAGGAGGCACACAATACCCAGGTGACACGGTTTATGACTAACAGTCCTTTGGAATATTCGCAGGTATTCAGGTACATTATTATAATGTACCTTTAGCCTAAGTGGACCATGACGCAGGGTGATCGTAAAACTAGTTATGTCATAAAGTATTACTTTGAAGTTACATGATATTGCTGGCAACATTATACGTCCATCTTTTCAGTACATGGAAAACTATTTTAATAATTTGGCAAGTTTTAAGCTACGTTTTAGTGGTCGTAACAAGAGACTATTCGCTTCTTTAGTTCGTTAAAAGAGAGACTATTTCGGATCTATCATCGTTTAAAAGAAAAATGCTTTTGATATCTAAGTTAAAACCTTTAATTTGTCTGTCTTCCGGAACTGTCGGATAAAATGTAGGCACTACTTAATCTTTTTTTTTGTAACAACTTTCCTTTATCTTCACCAATTAGTTCACTCGAATCTTCTTTTGGCAGGAATATTTTTTCTTTATCATACCTTTATTGGAATTGACAATGTCTATATTGAACCCAGCTTCAGTGTTTCCAAGTGGAAATTAGTCCGACAATTTACCAGAATCACAAATATTTCTATTACAAATCTAAATGCTATTAAACTATGTCAACCACGAAGATATTATTTCAGTTGGGGATCTATTCTACCTGATTTGGTATTTCCATCCAATTGATATTCAGCAAGCCCAATTGAATAATCTCGATGGAGTTACAGTGAGGGTAACCTTATAATTTAATTCGTCGGTTCACTTACCTACTGCCTTTACATTGGTAGGATTGCATACATAACTGAATTTAGGTTAGTTCCTCCCATAATAAGTTGTAAGTTTGGTTACTTAGAGTGGTTTCTAATATGTATAGATACATGACTATTTATAAGTTATAATTGTATAGCTACGGACACGTGTATGACATGATTTTCAGATTCATGTTTCTCATCTATTTCAGACTTAACTGATATAAACATTATTCAATGCGTCTTCTGGCAAAGAATTCGAACTATAATAACATATTTTATTAAGATTATTATAGAAGAATAATGCCTGTATTTCAGAGTAGAAAGGCCATATTACGTCGAGGCGTTGTAAATCTTCCGAAGTTAAGCGTGGAAAGCACAACTTTTAAATGGTAACAACATAACATACTGTAAGTTGTTTGTTCATACAACCCTTGACGTCTAGATTTTCTTCCTAGAATAAAACAAAAAATAACGTAAGGAAAACTACCGCTGACATGATTCATTTATCGAAAGATGAATTGCCTAATATTTATCAATCGATTGGTGACATATGGCCTATCCAAGAACACACTGTATCAGAAATTGACAACCGTCATGACATCAAAGGCACGTATCGGCAAAAAAAAGACTTATTTGGTTCAACGTGAGATTCTCAAAATCCTTTGATCGTCAATAACACGTCTTATATACTTGTATATTGACACAGGCAGAGATGTATATGTTTCCTTATAGGTGCGCCAAAATAAATCAAATTTACATTCCCGTACGGAGATGCGAACAAACAGTGCTCGTATAAACGTAAAGGCTGTTCGTCGAAGGCTAACTTGTTCGGCTACAATCTCTTTGATAAACTTGTTCTAGGGAACTTGGCTAGCTTCTCGCACGGTTGTTTGCAAACTTGCACTCACCGTGCAGCTTAATTGAATTGTCCAGAAGTCAATTTGATTCTTAACTGTAGAGCTTCGGTATTCCTGTGAAGGGTGTCTGTTATGGCACGTGAGTCTATGTGCAGCGGCTTTGAAGTTAGCGTTCGATAATGAAGTGGCTGCTCACATGAGCGTTACCTCCACCCATGCCTGATTTTGTGAGAAAACAATTGCAATTCAGGTAAATTGCAGCGTCAATTGTTTATATCGTTTTCCTGCTAGCTGAGGCATCTGCGTGTGCTTACGCTTGTGTGAACAATCTTTTATCGACAGCACGTCAAAGTAATGCATTCGGAAAATCAAAAAGAGATAATGCTACATGTAAACAAGGGATAAAACATCACTCACGCTATCATTAAGGCCATCACTTGAAACCTATAAACTTTGTAAAGTTGTAGTTGTAGCGTTAAATTTAATCGTGTGGAGAGGTATTACGTGCAGTTCTAATGTGCGGCAGAATGAGCGTCGATTAGGGCGCCTTCTGGCTGTAATACGAACATGCCGTGATCCAGTCCAATTACACTTGTTCAGATCATATCGTCGAATTAATGTAATTAACAAGTTCCCGCTCAAATTACTTGATCATATCAGGTGTCGTTTGTTTTAAAGTAACGAACGTGGTGACTATAATTTTGACTAATGCACATTTTTCGCTTTTGTTGTTAACTCAGGCTGAGCTTACCTATAGCGGTCATGCAACATCTTGCAACATAAGAGGATTATAATGTTTTTTCTCAAATACTCGTTGAGTACCTACAAGAAGCGTATGATTAACGATCTCCGTCAACTAAAGTAAAAAACTTTCTGGTGTGTTATCGTCAGCTTGTAATCCATCGCGAGTTTACGAACCAAGCAAATGCATCCATAGATGCATCTTAGATATCTAAAAACACAACTATACAAAATATTAATAGCGATAAGCATTAGTACAAACAAACACTGGAAGGAATTAAAGTTAGGCTGGTACCAGATCGTGACCAATTATAAAATGATATGGCGGGCTCTACTCAAACAAAGTGTGTCAGTAATTTGTCGCACGACAATTAATCTTGCCCCAGTTGTAATATATAGCGAAGGGAAATCAATTTTTGCATTGCAATGAACAATAGGCATGTATGAAGTTTTAATCTACGCATGGATATGAAACTGCTATGGCGTTTGTAGGGTTTTGTGCAGCTTTACCATATTCCTGTGCCATATTTCATCATGTGAATAAAGCCACAGTGTGCATCCCAAAAATGTGTTCCAGCCCAATTTTTTTTTAAATAAAATATTTTTTGTTTGCATTCATAAAACAAAACTTTACAACCTTTAAAAGCATTCCCTTTTCCTGAAAGTTCGGTTCACTGTATTTCATTTCCTGTGAAAACAAAATCATCACAACAAATTAAAGACAGAACTAACTTCCGTTAGTTAAAATTGTCTTGCAGTAATTCTCATAAAATCATTCAATTGTTCGGTCCTTTGTTGCCAATTCCTGGAATTAATACGTTCCTATAATGTCATTGCTCTGCAGAAGTTATTCAATAATCATACACAGAGCTTCCACAAAATGGAGAGGTACAGAAGGCTGGCTCCATACAACCAGGAAAAACGCACGCACATGGCGAATTTCTCCAATGAAACTAAACGGGATCCATTTCGAACCGAATTTTAACCAATATTCCCCATCAATGATGAAATTGCTGTAACTGTCAAGAGCTGTAGCTCTTGAACGCAGTTTAGATGTGCTGATCTCGTTCAATTTCATTGATGAAATCAGTCCGTAGAAATGCTTCACGTACAGCAAGTGCAAGCGCTCGACTGGCATTCGTTTGAGTCAGTTTGAAATCTCCGTTAGAATGCGTCTATGTGTGCGTGAGTATTCAATCGTTGTACAAGGTGTACATGCATACATACATAATCAGCCTATAATGTTCCCACTGCTGGGACACAGGCCTCCTCTCTGTGAGAGGGAGCGGGCCGTAATCTACCACGCGGACCCAGTGCGGGTTGGTAGATGTCACATGTCTTCGAATTTTTGGTTCTAGGACATGCCGGTTTCCTCACGATGTTTTCCTTCACCGTTTTGAGAGCAGTGGCGATGAAATAATTTACACAAAGTGTAATTAATTGAAATAACTGAACACACCAAAAGGGTCATTGTAATCGTCATTGTCATGAACTACTTTTTTACTGGAATCAATACAGAAATCGCGAAAAAAGCTGTTGTTCCCTACATGCTGTGGAGTTCTGCGAACATAAATGTATGGAGCAGCTGAGTGTTATAGTAAAAGTCGTTTATAATGATGAGTACAATGACTCCCTAAGACGTTTTTAAATTACCCCTTGTATACAAGGTGTTAGGTTAAAAACACCGTTATCCTTGAAACCAATGATTTGGTTTCATTTATAGAACTTAAAATCAATGGAAAATAAATTTTTTTTTTATCTACTTGTTGCAGCAAGGTTATTTCACCCTATGTGCTAGGGCAACGAACTTGCGTCTCAACACGGGCAGGGGGTGCGGGACGTAACCTAACCGGCCGCGAGCGCGACCCCTCCCTCAGTCAGTCAGCTGTTTCGCTAGCGAGCACGGTGTTGGATAGAAACTTTTTAAAATCTTTTAATGAAAATAACATTATTTTTTTGTTGTTACTCGGTCATTTATTTTTATATTTATTCAACAACCCATGGTTTGAGTGACAACGGTGTTTACCCTTACACCCTGTAGAGCTGACCTTCTGGACATAGGTACCTATATATTTAGTGGAGCTTCAATACGGGATGTTTACGGTCTTCCTCGGATTGCTGTTGGCAATGTTTCAGCGTCAGGCACGCACTAAAACATATCATTCCATTAATATTCAGGGAAGCTGCCAAAGGCGTGCGTCTTGGATTGAATACCCCGATCAGCAGTGATAAGCATTCGGGTAATGATAATTATCGTAAATACGCTGATGTATTAATGTTGATCTATGTTGAATAGTAAGTAGGTTGATGTAAATCGTCTTGTTGCTAAAGTTATGTTTGCTTAAAGGAGCTTGGTATGCGGTTGTTACGCAGGCAGAAATGAAATATCTTTGAAGCTTTCTTTGAAAAAAAATGTTCAAGTTAAACAAAATAAAATGATATTTAAAAAAATTGTTAATCATTTTAAAAATATTCCACAGTTTTATGGAAAACATCTAGACTTGACGACCTTAGATTAGATCAGTCAAAATAACATTCCCGAACGGAAAAAAGATACCATATTAACGTGAAGTAGGTAACCTAATTTTATAAAGGTCAAAGTGGTCGGAACAATTTAAAACCAAAATTATTCAGCGGAAGAACCCCGGAACTTTGTCCCTGACATTTAATACACGAACTAAACCTCGTTTAATAGCCGCGTTAGATAAAGTTGTTACAGACATCGATCACAGATTCATTTCTATCGCTAGAAAGTGGTCTGTTTACCCGACCCTTGCAGGAATCGAAGCGATTTCCGTTCCTGTATTTTCCCCAAATAGTTGGATGCTCTTACGAGTCCCAGTCGGATCTCTTTATAGTAAGGTTTGTTTATCGGGCAATCGAGATCGACGAACAAAGAACACGGTTCTGTCCATTGTACACTGGAGGACCATCTAAAATGTCCCGGAAACCTATTTGGCTAAGCCCCACAGATTCATTGGCAATCACCCGTCTTTGTTTTCATTTAAAAACGTCGGTTGTTAATTAAAAGTAAAGTGTACTAAGTAGTCATTAAGCGGGATGCGGGATGAGAATATAGTGGTGTATTTATAAGATTTTCTGTGTTTAGTCGATTGTGGAACGCTAATGCACGTTAGGGTTGGCTGCGGGCGAGTGAAAATATTTTCTCTTTCAATAGAGTTGAACATTTTAGAGACAATGAAGTACTTTATGTGAAATCGGTTCATAGGTAGATGTTGAATGATGAACTTTTCCGTTTTAATCAACCACTATTAAGTTCTTTACCGAGAGGAGGCTTCCCTGTCACCGAGAGGAGGGCTGTGTCCCAGCAGTGGTAACATAGATTATATATATATAGATTGATTGATTATGAAAATGTTCTTTAGGTTATGACTTCATAAAGATTTTTATTGTTAAAGCCTTTCACTGAACATAAAAACAACTTAAAATATCGTATCACTTAACAGAAAGGTAAAACAAGCAAGTAACATATTAAATCAAACAAATTACTCGTCTTAACCCTTTTAAACGTAGAACAAAGCCTTCCCTCTTACAAGCGACATTCTGTCTGACACACGCACCTGCTAAACTTAGAGTAAGGAACCAATAAATCTTCCGGCGGCTAATCCAAACTGAGTCCTGGAGGAAAAAAACGGAGATACTAAACGTACCACGTACTGCAGTATTTTTATAAACCGCGAAACGTGGGCGTTTAATGGTGTATGGACCGAATGTAGGACTTACATATTATTAGATAAAATTTATTATTTATTATAAATATAATATAATAAATGTATATTACCAGGAGTGCCAAGGAAGGGTTATTAATTATATAATAAATTATATTATATTAGATATATAATATAATTTATTTATAATTTTATATTATATCATAACAGCAAGAATTAGAAAGTTAGGCAGATACGGTACCTATCCGACTTTATTGTACCCCGATTTTCGAATTTGTATTTTGTTCCGCGAGATTGCGTGGCCCGGTATTATTGTATGTAGGTAGTAAGATTCCGTTTGATTCACTGCACCCGATCTCCGGGCTTAGTGATTGTCTTTATGTGAAATTGTTGAATCATCTTATATGTTTTGGCATATTGGATTGGCTGTCGTTTGATGTGTTTCCAATTTTAATATTCTGAATCAGGTATTGTCAGTTTTGAAATGGAAAATGTAAAGCAAGAAAATTGGAAACGACTTTATTTTTCTGCTAACCTTATTTCGTATTCGAATTTAGTCTTTACGAAATCAAAATCTTATTATGCTGTATAAAAAGAAATTTCACATTAAAGGCAAACGGAGTCTTATAAAATGTATCAAATAGAGTCCCTTTGGATAAAGATAAACCGGCGGAAGGCAGCATTTTCCCGGGATTTGGAATCTAAATTGTTTTTTATAGGTCACATTCTACACGCGGCGTTATGGGGAGAAAAGTTTCGCTCTCGCTTCGAGCATTAAATGCAATTGTGCTCATAATAGTTGTAGCGACAAGATTTAATCACAGCGTAGAGACATGGACCTCATTTTCGCTTTTAATTACGCAAATTGCATTCTTCCACATTGCATTACAGCAACAGCGCAAGCGTTCTTGTGTCATTACTCTGCGCCCGCGCCGCTTTTGTTATTAAGTGTCGGTCGTACGCACCACAACTTATAATTTTGCTATGATAATTGTAATTATAAGGCAGCTGCGTGCCCTTGTTTTTGCTTCTTTCGTAATTACCGAACAAAAAACAGTGGCAGCCGTAATTGATTAAAATAATGGTTTTTTGTAATGGAATTACGCTCTATGCAATTTTGTACCGACTAGATTTAAATACCAAACCATAATAGTAGCAGTGATTCGAAGCATCCATGAAATTGATTAACAATCAATCCACCACGGCTTCATAGCTCATTAGTGTACAATAAGCGTAAGATATTTATCGGAGAGCATGCATACCATGACCTTCCTCAACTCATCCACGTGTAATTAAGAATGGCTCTGGCAAATTACTGACAAGCTTATTTCGTAGCCTTCACAGACAAAACTATTATGAAATACGAGTATTACAGCAAGCACTAATGAGGACTTTAAAAAATAACTTTGCAATTTCACGGTTCTTTACAATACACATATTTATCATCAATAACACACGGTGCAGTGTTAAACTTGTATGCAAGTCAGCCTCGTCACCCTTGACATATACTTGGAGCGTTCCACTATGTTGGACCACGTTATTTTAAACTCACAAACAATGTAAATTAGACCTTATCACCGTCATAATACGTGTTATAACAAGGGGTTAGATTAATTAGTTGGCTCGCTGCCGCCTCAGCAAACGTTGACAGATACTTAAAAGCACTGCCACGCTCCATCAAATATGCATAAGGCCGTCTGCTTCGGTTATGAAAAACGCCTTGTACTCGCTGTACTCGCGTGCGAGTAACTCGTTAATGAACTCGACAACGAGCAATTTATCGCAATAACTGCTAGCTCCGGTGTAAAGTTTCGTAATTTATGTTGATTCGTTACACTTCATACAATTGGGTGCGATTTTTAATCGGTTAGTAGTTAAACTTGAGTTATATCTTCGTTAGTATAAGCTACTATCATTTTAGTGCATTCTCCATTTCGTTATTTATATTGATTAAAACATAAAATTGAATGTAGAACAGACTAATTTATCTGTTCCATACAAGGAAGGCGCTACCCACATACCTGATACAGAAATATAGGCGAAGCAAGGAGAAAGTAAAGATGCTACCGTTCTTTGTACTTGGTCTTACTTTTACTTCAACAATTCTGTTGACTTTTGTTCAAGTTTATATTAACTTAAATTCCCCACAGAAAATTCATAATAATGTTATGAATAAGTAAGAATCAGAAGCCTCAGCTGTAATCACAACAAGCCATTAGCATTCCGACGATGTCGATGACCAAAATTTGGTGTTCACAAATAAACAACAGATGTACAAGTTATAAATATGTATGGCTCATTCATAATTACAATATCGTGAACAACATGACTTTCAAAACTTAGCTCACGTTGGAATCCGTGAGTCGAAGATGTTACTGTTTAATGCATTTAACGAGTTGCAATTTAAAACGTCTTGCCTTCGGCAGAAGTAAAATCAGCAATTTGCGAAATTGCAGTAGCGTGGGGCCTGTGGTAATTGTAGCCTCTCGCCAAAGCTATCGAAAGCGATAAATAAATATGGCGAGGATCTCTCCCGGCTGATGTAAATGCCGCTGATCCGCGCCAATCTCGCCAACGTTTAGTGTGTAAATATCACTCTATCTTGTATTACGTTGAAACAGTTTCTTTATTTATTTGGTGTCGTGTCGATCTTAATAGTTTTTGAGTCTGCATAGTGAGTAGTCCGGACGATGGTCTTGAATTTTAATAAGAGTTTAACTATTATTATAATAACGCCATTCAAATAATAAAATATACTAATTTTATTTGTATATTTTATTTTTCTACTAAGGTTCAAATATACATTATTGTTGGAATTATAAGTATAGTATGCAAGCTTTAAAAATATTCGAATTTCCTAATTAATGGTAGGTATAGTCGCCGGCACGTAACTTGGCAAGGTTTTGGCTTATTGCGAGTAAGTTTTCGCATGTATACTTAGTGCAACAAACAAATTGATACTTTTATTGCATGTCATTATTCTATGGTTATTGTCATAATTTATTTTTGAACATGTCTGTTAAGAAAAACAAGCGAAAACGAAGTCTGCGCATCTACGATTCTTGCCAAGTTACGTGCCGGCGACTGTACTTCTGTTACGCTCTACGAGCCTTACCAATGCTTTTACTCAAAACCTTTACTCAAAACTCGAGTAATGTGTGGTCTGACCTATTATTTTAACAAAACAATACGATATTGTTACAAAACATAGTTACCTAGAATTCAATATTATTATGTAACAACAAACTTTGTTAAATAAACAAGGCCGTTTGAACAAATATATAAAAAGCTCGGAGCTTAAATATTATTGAATTTGATCACGATCCAAGTGAGCCTAAACTTTTTAATCAAAACGCTTAAGACGTAACTGTATAAACCACTCTTTAATTCATTAAGTAAAACATAGGTACGATAGCAACACATAGAACAAAAAGTTAATTACGCCACTGCAGGAGCAAAACTAATTTCTAATTATGGAAGCTCACAACAAAATCAATTTTCCATATTAAGTGAAAGGTCAAACAGAAGTTTGTGACCACAGCACCTGTACATGACATTTGAAAACGAGGGACCATGGACCTTTAAAATTACTAGCCACGAGTCCCAAAATTGAGTCCCACAACCCCCACAACCCCACATTGTGGGAATAACACAATTTGGAATGACAGTAATGTATCCAAGGGTCTACAGATGAAAGAGGATGAGGGAAATCTGGACTAAGTAAATAAGTACTTGATGTTAAAGTGAATTATGGTAATTGTTTTCAAAGAGTGGGTGATGTTATAGACTTGGTGTTCCGCTATTTTTGTCAGACTATTTCAAAGTGATGGTTTCTCTTGTGTCGTCACATATTTTCAATGGTCGATAATGTGAAAGAGCTTTAGCTGGTAAAAATACTGAAATTGAAAACGTGTCAATTTAAAACCGAAAAAGGACATACATGGAATAATATTTCCCGTAAAGTGGGAATTATCGAAAGTCTATAATCATGGTGAAAATATGACCCGACGAGAGCATTCCCTACATCTCAACAATTGTTACTGCTCATGATAATAAAATAACTATCTAATGAAGCACTCACGATCGAATCTAGTAATAATGAGTATATAGGATCCGTGTCCAATGCATAGTGAAATTGTGCCTAAAGCAAGGAAATAATGGCTTTAACATGAGCTGTTTATTTAGTGATCAGACATCGTTTGTCACTATCAGTAGCTACGTATGTAGGTTACACGCCAACTGTTGGAATACTAATTTTGGATCCATCAGATGCGTTTAACGCTTCATACACTATAATTGTATCTAGTGTGAATGCCGAATTTCATTATTTTTTCTATTATTAGTCTGGGAGCTTTTTCTGGGAATAGAATCACTAAGTTTAGAGCTAGAGGTTCAATCCCAACTAAATTAGGTTTGTGTTTTTCGTTTTCATTTATTTCATGTCCCGTTTTACTCTATGCTTTCTCAGTAGGTGGTCAGTAACAATATTTTGCTTGTTTTCCAGTATTCCCACAAATATCAATAGAATTCCTGCAAAACCAAAACTAACCATATACACTTATTAATTTTTAGACCATCCAAAATATAATTCTGGTTGATAAAACGGAGCGAGTAAACATATGGGTAATATTGCGTTTGCAGCCAACAATGTGGCAATAATTGGATCCGGGAAATTGACGGTGGCTCCAACAAATTTCACCTCATCAACCTCACATTGTATGAGAGGATCCCATTCAGTGTACCTTATTAAAAACGATACGAATGAATCATGACATGTAACATGGTTATTAGCCCTATTTAGGGTATTTGTGTTGTTTGGGGAAATTACTGGCTTAAGTTTCATTCATTTATTAGCAGTAGATGAATGAAGCATACGATTATTAATTTAATTGTATGAACAGTGATTATAATAATTACATTAGAGGAGGAGGATGAGGATTCGAGGCAGTATATTGTGGATGTTAAAACATATGCCTTATTAGGTACCGCAAAACCGTCGGGGGTAGTCACTGACATACAATATGCTCCTTATCCTTATAACCAAAGAAATATAGGGTAAAATTAAATTTGCTAGCGCAACTTCACAGACGTGATAGGTTTACGAACACTTTCTTTTTTGTAGGAACACGAAACTTATAACAAAAAACATATTTGATGTTCTTTTTTCTGGGGTCAACGACCACTCGTAGTGTCGTTACTAGAAGTATAAGTTGAGTAAATGTGTTTGTTTTATTGTGTTAAGATATTCATCCCCATCTATGAAGTTTACACAAAAGAAAACTGATTTACTTGCGGTTATTTCTTTTTTATTATGTTTAGATTTAGATACCTATCACGTCCGTGAAGTTTCGCTAGCTAATTTTATTTGACGCTGTATACTTATATACAGGGTCAAATAAAATTAGATGATTTTTGCCTTTTTTAGATGATGATTGATGCATCTATTGTTAAAACACTACATTGAAATTTTGACGACTTTGTCCCTAGTACTACCTTATTCCACTCACGATTCTTCTTCAAGTCACCTTACATAAGCAAAATCAAATTCAATCTTAATCAATGTTCCGAAAAACAAATAAGACTCTATCTATTATATCCCTTAAGCCCCCGTGGCAGGGTGTAGGGGTAAAGTCCATAAAAAAAGATTATTCTATAAAGGATTATTTAATTTAAAAGCTTGCTGATCCTACTTATAACTTTACTCGTTAGGCTCCGCGTTCCGCACAAACTGACTCCCAAGGTGATACCAACTCAAACGGCGAAACTGTAGTAAACCAGCAGGAAGGTATTATCTCACTTGCACCGTTTGTGGGATGAACAGAGTTATCCAACATGATAGTAGATAGATAGTGTGTTGCTACTGCTAGTTGGTTATTGGATTAATCAGAATTATCAATCAATTAACAGACATTGAAGGCTGACATGACCGAGAGTAAGCATCAATGTCTTGATTATGTCTCGTCATCCTGTCCTTGCCCAAACTCTCTTAATTTTTAATCAATCTAGGCAGATATGCAGGTTATATCTAAAGAACACCAAAACCAAATTCGTTAGCAATTACACACATTTTCATAATCATAACGTTGCTTAAAGTTAAAAGTCAAAAATGTACCTATAGTTAAACAGGTGCTAAATAATACTTAACTTTAAGCGGCGTTTATGAATAAGGGGGTTAGTTTTAAATAATCTAAAGAAAAAAACCATAGAAATAAAGAAAAAACAACGAACTTTATTTCTTGTAAATTGTCTTTATTAAAGTATTAAATCTAAAATCTATCTTTATATTAACAATTAAAAGCGATATTTAAAAAAGGTATTTAATTTTAAAAGGCACTTTACGTATTTTTATTTTATGTGTAATCGTCAATCAATAACGTCATGTTTACTCATACCTACTAACTGTAGCTACCTCTGCAGTACAATATTGACATAAGATTCTGTCAGATAGATTGGTGCCTACAGCGTGATATTATTATTCACGCACAGGGGGATGCTGCCCATCTTCCTGATCAAATTACTTGGCCAAGTCTGCCCACATGACAGTTTGCGCCGCCATTACAATATCACAGCCTGCCACAACAGCTGTGCAATTTAATATGAACCTAGGACAATGTGGCACACTGTGATACAAAAAAAGTTGTACCTATGTATTAATAGAAGTTTTATTTTCCCACACCCAGTGGTCCTAATAAGGCGGAATGTTTGTTGAATAAGTATTTTGTTGTAGACATGCGGCGTGTTTTGTTTTGTCAAAGCTTAAGGCGAAAGCTTCAGGGTAGCCCGCGAAATTCAAATTATCTTACGTTTTTTGCAATTTGCAGGTCAGTATCAGGTTGTATGTTGATTAAAATATGATTCGCGACCGTAACAAATATGGATTTACAGAATTTTAAACATTTGAATCAGCAATACATCTCTCTAAGTTCATATAATTGTATTGAATGACCATTTCATGGAATCATGACATTTGACAGTTATGAGTTCTATTGCTGAGTCTAATGATTATAATTCTGTAAAGCCCTATTGCATAACACGTAAGAACATTTGAATTTCGCGGGCTACCTTAGCGCATCCCACAGATGTAACGTATTAAATGAATTTAGTTGTGTAAAGAGTTCAAATGTATTATTTGAAGTATTAATCTATCCTATATAGGTACAAAGCTTCTTCCTTCTTTATTGAAAATGTATTCCGAACTACTTTAATTACTAAGATAAAGCTTACGGTTCCATTAACTCGAGTAACAAAAAAATCAGAACATTCCACTTAAATGAATTCTTTCTAAGTTTAAAATATCAAATATTTGAATTTAATATTTGTAATGGTAATATAAATTGGTTCACTTTAATCTTTATTTCGCTAATTGACCGGATTATTGCCATATCAAAGTGACGGAACGGAGAATCGACTTTAAGTATTACCCTATTTCAAACGAATGTATTTAAAAAGCTATTTAGACGACATCAAAGTCGCAACATTAGAGAAAAGTTGGTATTAAATGGTCGAAGAACAGCCTATTCCGCACAATTCAGTTTGTGTCAAGTACCTATTGAATAATAAAAGTGGCCGTTGACTTTAATTACGTCTCGGCAGCAGTCGGGAACGCTACACTTTTACTGGTCAAGTACTTAATGACTTGATTAACGAACCATAAATGGCCATTTTTTGCGCGGGAGCACGTCAATGGGTAAAGAAATAAAAGAGAAAATTTTGAGGAAGTGGCCCGAAAAACTTAAGCGTTTAATTTTATATAGGACTGCCTCGAATTGTGCTCTTTATGAAGTAAATTTACGATCGTCTGCGGGGTAAGAGTTCGCTCTTATTCCGGGTATTAATTCATCTCATGTGTATTGCTCCTTATATATAATTTTCTGCGGCTATAAATAAAACATGTTTAATTATAAACTTTGCACCGTTATGCGTTCTCGGGAAAAGGATAACGTTTTTTTTAAGTTTAGCATCTTACTTGAGTTAGAAGGGAAAATAGGTACCTTATTGAATATGGAATACTAGCGACCGGCGTCTGCTTGGCACGGTTTTTACGACTTGACAAAATATCGATATTTCTAATTTAAAAGTAACTTTAATATTAACGTATTATACACATAAACCTTCCGGAATAAATTCTCTAAACGATGGTGAAAAGCTCATCAAAATCTGTTGCGCGGTTTGGAAGAACAACGCGGATATACAGACAAACACGAAAAGCAAATTTAATTTATAATATGTAATGTATAGATTTGTAAAATTTATAAAGCGTGTCCGTAATAAAGTACTAAAGATAGAGAAGCAGGATATTAATCTTCTGGATTATAAGTACGTACCTACCTACCTATATTCAGAGTCCTTGTTTTTGTTCTAATTTTGTACGCTTTTTACACGAAATAGATTGTAAATAGAAAAAAAAACACGACTGCCATGCTAAAAAACGAAGTAAAAAAACAAGTTGATACAATTGTCATTGCATTCATTGCATTGTCTTCTGTGGAACACTTTATTATCTGAGAGGTCCCCCGATACATACATAGGCACCTTGAAAACATTACACTCCTTTTTGGGCACTCGTGAAATTACTAAGTGTTTTCGCAAGGAGGTGCTTTAACTACTGTCTAAAATTGAAAATTTGGTTCATTTTCTACAGCCTTATGCAAATTGAATGTCCGCATTTAACTTTCAAGCATTAAAGTTTCTCCATCCTGCTTTGATTACTTGTGAACAACTCAATTATTTTACACAGAAATTAATCATAAATCAATCCAACAACAAGTAGAACATCGAAACAAACCACTTCCGAGAGTGTACCTAAGCACCAAACTTAGAAGTTTAAATTGTCCAACTTGTAAGTCAATAAATTAATTCAGATATCTCTTTAAAACTTGTTATTACCAATAACAAATTGGTCCCAAAATAAGGCACGAACAAGTAACTTAAAGCATTTTGCTGGCCTCCAATTCTGCTTCTGGCGTCTATCAAGGGGTTTAGGAATATATTTGTGAAATTTATGCGAAACAGAACAGAGAAATTAAGCATTAATTTGCTATCCTTCCAGTTGAAATTTACATATTTATCGAACCGTAAATTCATTATTTGTGATCTACATGGAACAACCTCTTGTGCTCGACTCGGCTGCGCAGTGCGCTCGAGCTCACAAAGCGATGTTTATGTAGTTTAATTGTTATTTTCAAACTATTATGGCGGGCATAACTCCAGCCAATGTATGTGACTAGATACTCAAAGTCACATGAAACCATTGCTTGGTTGCGAATATCATTTTCCATGTCTTATTAATGCATTTAAACTTTGGACCGCAACAATTTAAATAAATAATGGTTGTGGTAATATATGAGGAACCCTAATAGCATTGCATTATATTTTACACTAGCAACCCGCTCTTGCTTCGCACGGTTTTTGGGTTTGTCAAAACATCGAGATTTCTTAGTTATAATTATGTAACTTTAATATTAACGTATTATACTCATAAACCTTCCGGAATAAATTCTCTTAACGATGGTGAACAGCTCATCTTAAAAATATATATATATATATCTGTTGCGTGGTTAAGAAGAACAACATGGACATACAGACAAACACGAAACGCGACTTTAATTTATAATATGTATAGACTAATATAGCTAAACCACTTTTCAATCGTAGTACAGATTTTCCCAAAAAAATCATTCCTTACTTAGTCAGTTGACCTTTCAACAAAAAAAAAATCAAACTGAAAATAAAAGTGCCAACTTTTTAATTCGTATAATTGATGATTCTGCGACTTCCTTCCTTCTTTACTTTAATGAAAGGGTTAATCTTTCCTTTTAACGATTAATACCAGCCCCAAACTTATCTTTCTTAGATTACAATTGTGTTTCAGACAATTGAGAGCACCTTTTGTCTTCACACCTGGATTGAGTGAAGCCCTTTTACCTACTTTGTACCTACCAATCAAGGGGACTTGGTAACAGGACTGGTACTTACCTGAAAAGAAAACTATATTAAGTTAGTTAATACATTATAAGTGTAGAAAACATTGAATAACATTTCTTCTTGTGGAAGAAGAATAAAACTGTTTTATTTGTAAATCAATCGTTTATCAACTTTCAAAAGAACTGAAGGAAATTTCCAATCCTTATACTTAGTTTGGCACTGTTTTTTTTGTTAGTACTGTGAGGCAAATTATGAATATTAAACAAGATTGCGAAGAAATGTTCGTACGGTTTATATTCCCTTCATTCCCGTAACAAAAATAATAAATTTCGTTTATTATTTTTAAAGTTCAAGTCAATCATGATCATTTTTAACCAGCTCTACGCAAGTACCTACTGCAAAAACCACGAATAATTCCGATACTGCACCACTTTCGAAACAAGCCGATTCCGTTTTTTGCTCGCTACTAAAAACAGCGACAAAGAAACAAAGGAAAGGCTTATTGTGTACAAACAGACCACTGCGTTACGGATTGTAGATACAAAATTGTACATGCATTGAAAATGAAAACGTAACTCTGAAAAATACTAAACATGGCGTTTCCAAAAAACTGAAAATATGAAATAAATCATTTTCAATTTGCAGAGGCAGTATCCGGACATTCATGCTTTAGGATTTTAGCTTAAAAATGCAAAATAAGTAATAAGGTTTATTCAAATCCTTGGTTCCAAATTGAGGTTATTCTACTTTAACAAATATCAACTTTCAATAATTATAATAACACACTAATATAGCTTTTAAGTTTTTTGTAACTAACTAACTAACATAAATGGATCATTGTTGTCTATGAAAATAAATAATTTAATTTAAGTTAGTGAAATTAAGTTGACCTACTATTGAAATGTCATAAAGTTGAAGTTGTACCGGAAACTGAACCTTCAGTGTAATTATTATAATTATGTAGTTATTTTTTCAAATAACTACACATAATTGTTTATATTTTTGGAAACTAAAATGCGAACACAAAATACAGATTTTGTCTTGTTTCATCTGTTAACAAATTCTGTAGTCACTGATCTGCATTACAAATAGGTAGGTACTTGTATGTTCTGCATATTATACGCAGCCGCAAAAAACTCTACGCAATAGGGACCCAGTTACCAAGTTTCCTGCAAGACGGTAAATGTTTTTGTTGTGGTTGCCGGCGCCATTAACATAGTTATTCGAGCATAAAATCGTTTATTGACTCTCACAATGTCGACTTGAGCTTCGACAAACAAACGCTGTCGACGTCAAGCTGCTGTAATTGAGGCGAGATTTCGGTGTAAACTTGGTGACTACATTTCGGAATATGGACGCGCATTATACGAATATTTTTACAGAATATACGTACATAGCTTGACGCCTTTTTCACATGGGGATAGACAGAAACTCCAGAACGCCGACTGCTACAATCCTTACATACTCCTTGGCTTGGTTTAGGTACGTTCAAACACCTCTATAGTGAAGAACATCAGCATTATGGAAAATCTACAGAATATTAAAGTTATTAATAAGTATAAGAAGTTTACCCACTATATAATCATATTAATAAGTTGTAAAAACTGGCTTAGTTAAGTCGTATTGTAATTTTGTGCAACTGAAATGGAGTGCTATCTATTGCATGGCTATATTTTCAATTGAATATGCAACTGTATTTTTATCTATATCTAACTATCACTACTACTATTCTCTTTTACTACTACAATTTATTTATCTACCAGCAACGCCCCGCGGTTCACCCGCATAAGTCGCGATCCAGTGGGAAATAAAAAAAGTATCCTATCTGTTAATCCAGGTTAAAATCTATGTGTGCCAAATTTCATCCAAATCCGTTCAGTAGTTTCTGCTTGAAAGAGTTACAAACATCCATCCATCCATCCTCACAAAGTTTATAATAGTATTATAACATATAATATAACACATATATTTATATATATACCTATATAATTAGGATCTAATTCTTTCATCGCCAGGCAACATCGCAACCATCAAGTAAGTAATAAGCTTTCGTATATAAATGCGAGTCGGAATAAAATTCCGTGAACAGGATCTGGAACAAATTAAAATCAAAACGTTCTCAACAGCGCAGTCTCGTCTCACAAAACTAATATAAACTTTTACAATAAAACGTTCAGCATTTTTAATTTCCGTCTCAAGTTCGCGACGCTTTACGAGATTTAAATGAAATCTGGCAACAAGTTCTTCTAACATTTAATTAGTGGCCCAAGAGCTCAGGAAATGAAACACCGTACGTACTGCGAGCAACACCTCTGTGCGTGACTACCACTCACAATACGTCTCAACGTCTCTGTACCGCGCCTGAACAGATTTTCTTTATTAAATTCGGCCGAGGCGAAAAAGAAAATCCTTTTCTCAGACGTTTGTAAGTCCAAAAACAGCGACGTGAAAAATAAAACAGCACTTTAGATTCACAAAAGAAAAACTTTAAACAAAACGGGCGCTTTCTCTATGCAAACGACGCGTCGTCCGCGGGCGAAAGTTTCCGAGTGTTGCCGAGTTGCCGTGGTCGCAGTTGACGAAGTCGCCGACAAGCCACAAAGACACACACCCCGTACTTGATAGCAAAATTCAGATTTTTCATAATGCACCTCACGTTTGAAGCGCCCACGAGCGACGAGATACAGTTTGCAATATTCTCGCCCGGCTTACATCGGGCGTGTTGTTAGTGTTTACTTACACAACTCTGTACTTACGTACACAACACGTAATATCAAGAAAGCTCTTCTATTCAACGTAAAATCAATACATTATGAATGTAAATGCAGCTTAGCAAAATGTATTTACCGCCTAGACTTTCTCAACCGAACGCATCGTGCGAATATTCCCTGAGGCACGGCGTGGCGTACGTCCCACTTATCATTTTCGATTCTGAAACATGGAAGTGAGCTGTCTGCATGTCAAACTTGACCGGACGATTTTTTACAATTTTTTTTACCC
Source organism: Lithophane ornitopus (assembly GCA_948473465.1). NCBI lineage: Eukaryota > Metazoa > Arthropoda > Insecta > Lepidoptera > Noctuidae > Lithophane > Lithophane ornitopus. The sequence continues at coordinate 7,879,696 of OX419622.1, read as the reverse complement.
CCTGTGGAGTTCTGTCCTCGTGACCTATTTATTTATGATTCAAACAAAAACAACAAGGAAGCTATAGCTCCTTTCGACATGGTTTCCTCTTACAATCAAATCTTTGGTGCCAATACATATTTTGTGATATTTTTGTCCGGTCCAGCGTAATTAAAAAGTTGTTAATTTTATTTTGACTTCTCAGATGTAAACGGTCGAAGTTTAACGATAGTCCAGCGAAAATTTCCGAAGGCACGTTATTAAATTTTGAACGCATAGAATAAATGCATGCGAAGGCAGTCGGTTTATCCAAAATAATACATCGAACATACATACAAAAGCTGTATCCACCACATTATAATCTGATCGGACATCTATTGTAGCAAATGATAATTACATTGTTTCATTCGTGAAATTGGTTAACCAATGTATTGGAAAACAACAAGGTTGGAAAACACAAGTTTATTTAGTTAATTAATCATCCCCGAGCACGATTCATACTCTCACTACAAAGTAAATCGTTATTAACTGCTGTTTGATCTCATTGATAGACTGGTAAAAAACGTTGTAAAGTCGATTTCGTTTAGATAAACGAATTGTGAAGTTGTAAACTAGAACTCAGAACCGCTACCTAAATTACTAAATGCCCGAACTCAAACAGATTGACAAGTAATAACATCGTTTGAAATTCGAATACAAAAACAAAAGCCGTTCATCAATTTTCAATTGGAGCAAAACCCATCAAACAAATGCCCACTAGAAGCAAAATGTATAGAAGTTTGGACCCGGCTTGATATTAGTGCTGACTCAAGCATTAAAGTTTTCCTCTTGTAACGGCCGACGCACTAATGGTATTATCGTTTTATGATTGTTTTTATAGGTGACTAGCTTTTAGGGACAGTTTCGGCAGTTCAGACTAATGTTTTTTACTTGTAACCTTATCTATGGAGGCTGGATCCGCTCGTTTAGATAACATCTGATATTGGTTTTTGTTAGAAAGATTATTTACCTTCTTTATTTTCGTTTTTTCTTTGTTTTTAAGTTGTCTGTGCTATATTATTATGTAAGCTGACTTTAAAACCACCTTAAGTTCTGAGTTGAGCTGCACGATTACTGACACGCGTGCACTGTCTGGACAGGTCCACTCAATCTTTGTGGTTCTTTCTTCAAAAGACCATTTCAGACACCAATCTACATGGTCTTCACATGTTCTGACCAAGATTATGTATGGATTATAAAAGGGACTGTGATATCTGAGTTTCTTTCGACCTTCTCAGAGTAGCCAAAAAAATGAATGACGTGCGAACTTACTTATGAAATAAAATAATGTATCATAATAAAATATTATTTTCATTACGCAAAAAATAACCTAAACAAAGACCCTTGCCCAAAAAGTCTGGTAAGCTATCACAAATATCCCTTTCTATATTTACCCATCAAAGTAATAACTATTTACTTCATAACACGGATCTTTACTCATTTTGATATCTAAAACTTTAAGTCAACACTATCCTAAGCTGATATCTATTATTATATTTACAATATAAATTGGAAGGCATATTTCCGGCGGATATTGACTCCAAAGTTTCATGGCACTTCTAGCCACCATGGAATAATGCCAGGTCAGAACTTTGTCGAATTTGGAGAGTGGCTATAAATATTTATAGACACCCTGTGTCTTGTTTACAATGACCTAGAAAGCTCTTTATTGACCTATAAGGTATATTCGGACTAGTACCTATAATGAAACGCAATAAATAACAACAGAATACAGTATACCTACACTCTCAGTACGGTCAGTTTTAAAAGTATCTGATGAAAGTGTAAACAAGTTTATCAGAAAATCTATCTGGATTCCAATTTGTAGTACCACTTACAATTTGAGACCTGTGAATTGATTATTCGAATTCTCAAACCTAGAATTCTAATTTTAAATCACCTTAAAAATGTTTCTCACTTCTAATTTCCGGCGATGATTTTTCAATTAAAATGTAATAATGTTGTTGGAAATAATGGGCTATGAAGCTGAATCACTTATTGCCTTTAGTGAGTGATCGCGTTTACACTTCAATCAGATACTTTTAGAACAGACTTTATCTATTTGTGACTCACTTCATTTCAATTCGTAAGCGTCTTCTGAGAACCTTCTAATCCAGTATTTTAGGTAACTGTTCCTCTAAAATAGATCTTTCATTGAAAACTCCTACAATAAAAAGTAAGCAAATAGTGTATTCGACTATTGGCAGTCTTCCTTCCATCCAGTCTCTAGCGTTCCGTGGTCTAGTCAAAGCTCAGTGACATTGTAATCGAGTCAATTTACTTTTCCTTGAAGTTTCAGAGAGTCTAAATGTAATTGACTTGAGTCATCGCTCCAAATGGATTGTTTAGTATGTTTATCTTTGTCAAATGTATCATAAGCTAAGTACCTAAGAAGCTTCTTTTTATATTTTAAAGCGCAGCCACATCTCATAGTCTCATACATTAAACTAAGTTTTCATAAGTATAAGTATAAGTCTATATAATATAGTAACAAGCATAAGTCTTATGCCAGAAACAAACAATCTTAAGAACTAAAGGACTAATTCACATGATAATTAAGGCGTTATACGCCTATATATCCTTATTACTATATATAGACTTCGCGACTAGCGTTCACCACAATATATTGCTGCCTTAAAAGAATAATTATATTATTTAGGAAGTGCCTCCGCTGCCGGCGCCGGTTGCTGAATTGGCTGCCGACGCTGACTTTGGTTGTCAGTTTGGCGTATAGAGTAGGATAGAGATAGGCAGGGTAGGCATAGTTAAAAAAACATGTAATAGAGCTTTTTAGGGTTCCGTAGTCAACAAGGAACCCTTATAGTTTCGCCATGTCCGTCTGTCCGCGGCTTAGCTCAGAGACCGTTTGTACTAGTAAGCTGTAATTTGGTATGGATAAACATATAAACGACGCCGACAATATGGTAAAAGATATTTTTTAAAGATTTTTTTTATGGTACCTCCCCTACACGTAAAGTGGGGATGGTTGTTTTTTTCTCGTCAATCCCATGTTGTGGGGTATTGTTGGAAAGGTCGTTTAAAAATAATGTGAGTTTGTTGAAACCATTTTTGGATTAAGTTATCCATTTGCGGAATATTAAGCTTTAAAGTGCAAATTTTTGTTAGAGCCAAGTGTCCCCCCCCCCCTGCCAGCTAAATGGTTGGGTTTGGATATGTGAAAAAATTCACGACAGTAGTATATATAACGAAATTAAAAGCAAAACTGTCACCGCTACCTAAGCTCCACAAGTTACCGAGTAATAATCGACCAACTTAAATTTGCAGTTGTAAAAACATGTTCTCCCATACATTCTGTATCGGAGAACAAGTTTTTCAACTACAATGTTAAGTTTGTTCTATAAATTCATCCCAACTACGGAACCCTTCATTGTGCATGGTACGACATGCACTTGGCCGGTATTTTTTTCCATATTCCAGTAATAAAGTCATAAAGTACTACCCGAAACCGAACTAGTAAGATTAGTTTTAATAATTTTAATCGCAAAAAAGGTTAGGTTAGGTTATGTTAGAACTGTGACCCCCTACGACGAAACGACTGGAATATGCAGAAAAACATATTTTAGTTACTGTTAGTTAGTTGGGGTTCTGAATACTGGAAGGGATTCTATAGACGCGCGCCGCCGGTGTCTATTATGGGAGCCGGCGGTGACAGCAGCCGATGTTTTTAATCTCGGCTGCCGGCAGTAATGTCATTGCCGGTTCCCAGTGGCGTTATTTTTGGGAACCGGCGCCGGCAGCGGAGGCACTCCCTATTATTTAACCTTAAATTAATAACCTACACTGACATAGACGAGCACTGTCAATGCATATCCTGGGTGGCCAGGTGGCAAGATGAATAAATCACAACACGACCAACGATATCAATGTCTGAATGTTGCAAGGATCAAACATGCTTTGATTGATTGTATATCGGCATCTGAACCTTCTCCGTTTAACTAAAATCGATCAATGAAGAGCTGAACTAAGAACAAGACGAAAGCAGTCTCAGACCGAGATCTAAACAAGTTACTTGCTACTACTTTCGCTAAGCGTTATGCCTGTTATTGTCGCACAGCTGTTAAACTACAAGTGCAAGATAGAGACATGACATGTCTAAGTAAAAGCACGTGATAAGTAACGTTTACAGATCTCTGCCTTCTTCTTTTCGTGTCGGTGGTGATTTTGTTTGGTCACGTTGATAGCGGCATCAGTGGCATTCGCTAGGTGATGAGGTTCAAGTGAACGGCGCCTAGGGCACTCCATCTCTACTCTCATCTCCATCTCTGCCTTTTTTTGAGGACGGGAAATCATCAAATGACTGTCAGACTTTTACTGATTACAAAACCACCCGTGTTCCTTCAGTTGCCTGTTGCCAAGGGCCCCGGTATCCCTTTTGGACTTTCCCGCAACCCTGGCAGTCCCCATCTCTGCCTAAGTATTATCCAATAAAAGTCGTAAGGCTTTAAAGAACCTGCCCAGTTTAGCCACAAATTATCCTTCTTGAGGTGCACTATTATGTACTCGTACCTATGTAAGCAGATGCTTTCGTAAATTAGTTCTGCACCCAGTTAAGATATTGTTTCTAAGTTGCACTCAATACTTGTTGTTGTTCAAGTTTTACCGACCTCACCTTGTTACGGAACTAATTACCTAATTGATGAAATACTATACATACTTAGTAACTAGTAACGCATATTTTGAACAATTATTAGGCACATAATATGCTTGTAAAAATATTGTTGACTATGGTTTTGTTGAAGAGTAAAGAGGTTCTTAGCTTCCCTAAAAAAATAAGACTGGATGGCTAATTATTATGGACCATTACATTTTTTTTTAAATTGACGAGGCTGTAAACGAATTAACAATTTTAACTGTTTTAATACATATCGTATGGGGCTTGGACATAAGCAGATTTAAATCAGATTAAACATGAAAAATAATAATTAAAATTGTAAAAATACAATTATTCTGTCAGTTGAAAGTTATGTTGGTATAATTTATCGTGGGAAAACAGGTAATCTAATTGCATGTTTTTTAATGCCATTGTTCTATGTTTTTCTTTTTTTGTTAAACATTATCATTAAAAACTCTGTAGCTTCTTCCTTATTGCGAGTAAATAGAATTACAATTAAAAATTGTTTATTTAGGTACCTATTGTACTTAAAAACGACAAATTAATGTAAACCTTTTTAGTCACAAAGAGCTTTAGATTGCTTTTTAAATCATGCTTTTGTCCAGAGCTTATGGAACCTTTAAAACAAGTCCTTCAACCAATAGAAATCCATTTACTAATATTATTTCTCAACACTCAAATGGGAAATACATTTTAAAAAACTGGATTAAATTCTAAATAGAGCGAAATCGGAAACGCATCACCGGAGAGAAGGATCTCTTTCCGTTTTTCCGCGAAAGCGATTTAATAAGGCCCGTACTGTTAGTTATAACATGATTTATAACGCAAAATGAAATGCCTGGCACATGTGTTCAGTCGACGGGCCTTAATAAACTTCAGAGCTAAACGAATTGCATCGTGTAATTGCTTGCAACGAATTAATACGAACACTTATTTAAACTACATTTTTAACATTTAAATGAAATGGATAAAGTTCATATATGCAGTATTGTTAAATTGGAAATCAGCATGTGTGAAATCCGGTATAATAAAATGTCAGCACAATGTATTTTCATACAGTATGAAGGCGCATTCAAAAATTATTTGGGTAATATAATTTGTACTAAAGAGTAATTTTATGGCCGATAAGTCGATAAATTAGTTGTGCGTTATTCAATTTCAGTATTTTTATATTTTATTAACCAAAATTTTTGCAAGCCAACAAGGCTTGCAAAAATTTTGGTTAATAAAATGGTGCTTACTAGGAAGTGGCTTGTTGCTCGACGCGTATGTTAAGTACTCAATTTTAACTCATTCTTTATTTTCTTCCTTTTTAGGGTTCTGTACCCAAAAGGGTGTTAACGGGACCCTATTACTAAGGCTCCACTGTCTGTTTTTTTATTTTTTTTTAATATTTATTTTAGCAATGTTAAATATAGTACGGTGGCACAGAACCCTTCGTGTATTCGCTTTTTTACCTTATTTGTGAAGAAATATATTGTAATGGCATTGACCAGGATATCCTCAAGGTTAAATAATATTATGATGGTCCAAAATGCTTTTAATAATCGATAACAGTTTGTCACGACGAAGAAAACGATAAACCTGCAAATTAATGTGATTAAAAAGGTTTCTGTTCCCTTTTTTTTTCCTACATTTTCCGTTGATTGAACAACTTGATAGCCATTCTCATTTTTAAAACCTTGACCTTCCTCACGAGGTTGATGACATAATGAAAACCTGCAATGAGAACCCGTATGATAGGCAGGTCCTTCCAAGGCGAGTCACAAATGTGACACAACAAAAAAAAAAAAACATAAATGTCTGTTTGTCTTCAAAATAATACTTGGCCTCAAATACGGCTGAATGTTTAACATTCAGCCGTCATACTTAGAAACATATAAAATTAGCGAAATAAAGAAGTCGTGATGGTAGGGTAAGGTCGAATGTGCGGTAGACCTAAAAGTGCTAGAATGTGTAATGTAACATGTGTTACATTACATCTGACATAATGCGGGGCCATGAAAGCCGACGCTTATCATTTGTACGCGACCAGAGTATCCAAGTTGTTTTATTAGTTGAATAAGGTTTTTAACAAAAAGAAGCCTGTTCACATTGGCCTCGTAGTTTTTTGTTCGGTGAAATTTATTCAAATGAGGACGTGATGAATAAGAGTCATCTTATCATTATTTGTCACGACCTTCTCAAATGAAATAAGTACGTCTAAGTGTGCAGTCATTTTATTATGAATCATGCAAAAGCTAATGAATTTGAATGAAACATACGATGCAATGAATGAAAATACTTTCCCAAACAAATCCAAATCGAACAAAACTATCTACAGATTAATTATAAGAAAATATGGGAATTATCTACATCACGGATCCAACACACAACCACAGTTAAGACAAAGGGCGGAAAACAACTTGATACGTAGTTCACAAACTATATGCATTTAATAATTCACCAGAGATAACTTCTCTAATCTCGTATTATTCGTATCTTATCCTCCACTTAAGAAACTTGGGCGTAATAAAGATCCTGAACTGAATTGCTCTTAACGTCTCCCGTCGCCTGTGCGTTATCACTAGTCCGCGCGGGAGTTGTATTTACCCTCACTGAGTTGTTTTACCCTTGTTACCCTAGCTGTGTTATTCATGAACGCGGTTTGAATAAAGATGAACGATTCACGTCGAACTACTTTCGAACCTTTAAGCGTGGTATCAACTTTGAAATCAGTGGCGAATGTATGAGTTCGCTCCGGTAAAGAAGCGCCGAGATACACGAGTTGTTTGTGTACTAATTACTTAGTCATCCTGTCCCTGTTTCTGTTAAGGCACCTCGGTATTCGTTTTCATCACTAACTTTGGATAGGTACCTATGATCATTATTTGTAGGAAACTGAATAGCTGAATGTTATAAAATAACAAATTTGTGATAATATCTAACACATTTAATTTCAGAATAAACCGGTGTATTCCTAACGAATTTTCGTTCAAAAGATCGCATTATAATGAACTACCGTACAACCTACATTTTCCCATTCAGTAAATAATATTTATTATCAGATACAATAAATCCATTCATTGTATCTTCTGATAAAAACGCCTCTATAATCCCGAACTGTGCGTGAGCAATGAAATGACTCTTCAGGGCGTGCTAAGCGAGAAATTATTGCCCCAAAGTATTCTAAAGAAAACAAAACCCTTCTGAGAGTTTTCCTTTTCTCCCTTTTATCGAAAATTTTCTTTAAGTTTCGGTCTCAAATCTGTAATGAAGTAGAAAATTTATGGGTGCCGCTCCTAAGAACTTGTCCAGACGACGTAATTTCACCGACACGTGCACAAACCGTGACAAAACTAGCACTTTACTTAAATAAGCTATGGTACTGTACATACTTATAGTAGACTAGCTTCTGCCCGCGGCTTCGCCCGCGTGGTATGTCGATAAAAAGTAGCCTATGTCCTTTCTCAGGCTCTAGACTATCTGGGTACCAAATTTTATTTAAATCGGTTCAGTAGTTTTGGCGTGAAAGCGCGACAGACAGACGGAGTTACTTTCGCATTTATAATATTAGTAAGGAAGTAAGGACATTAGTAAAGATTATATTCGTTTAACTGATATCATCATATTTTCAGAGAAAATATAGCTTATAAGCTTTCAATTTCATGCAAGTACAAACCTATCATCACATTTTCATTTCCAATTCGTTGAAACGTCTTGTCATCGGGGGTGTGAGAAAAAGAAAAAACTTTTTCCTGAGGATTGAGTGGTATCTCAGCAGTAGTAACAGGACAAATGCCGACGTAGGCACCCAGTAATATTCACGAGGCCTCGAATAAAGATGAAGCCATTAAAGTGGGAGGAAAGCCGACAGGCGACGCAACGCACTCCGTGTTGACTTTGAGATGCGGAAAATGAAAAGGAAAAGCGCCTTGTTTTGCGTGTAAATACGATTCGTTAGTCGATTCTTTTATGTAAATATTATTGTACGCTTTTTTAGTTCGAAGCTGATATCTGTTTATGTACTCCGGAGCAATTCATGGATAGGAATTTACATTCCATATAATAAAATTATATTAGCATAGGTGAAGCGGAATATGTCAAGTGGAAACCAATATCAAACGTTGATGTGCTTGTAGGTAATATATTTATACATATCAAAAGACCAATTTCAATATCAGTCAAAATGTCGATCTACAAAATATATCGAAATACTTAAATATTAATAAAAACGTTTAACCATCTGTATTTAAGCGTAACCAAAGCAACAAACACTATTCAAAGTTACAGAAATCATAGAACGGTTTCCCAACTGAGATTTGCGGAAGTCGAAACTGTGCGCCTACTGGTCCAGTAATGATGAAACAAGTGAAACGTACCGACTGTTTACGGTCTACCTCCTCGCAAGTAAGTATCTTAGCGGGCGACCGTAACGTGCACGTGGCGCACACTAAAACTCCGCCAACACTCATTTATCACGAGAGATGAGAGGCATAAGTAGCTGTAAAAGTGTTGCCCGGGTGCCCAGTTAAAGTCCAAAATACTGTTTTTTTCATAAACGAAGATTGATGCGCCAGGTGCTACTATATTTTATACTTTTATGTTAGGTACTGACGACTTTGCGGTCGTCAAATGAAATCGAACTGTGTGGATGAGACTTTAGGGTTTACCTGCAAAATGTCTAGACCAGAGGCTTTTTAGGGTTCCGTACCCAAAGGGTAAAACAAACAACCCTACCCTACCCTAGGGGGACCCTATTACTAAGGCTCCGCTGTCTGTCTGTCTGTCTGTCTGTCTGTCACCAGGCTGTATCTCATGACAGTGATAGTTAGACAGTTGAAATATTCACAGATGTTGTATTTCTGTTTCTGCTATAATAACAAATACTAAAAAACAGAATAAAATAAATATTTAAGGGGGTTTCTATGCAACAAACGTGATTTTTTGCTCGTTTTTGCTCGATATTGATAACGGCAACAAATAGACGCTTGAAATATTCAGAAAATATTTAGTTATATATTCATTTAATAAAAAATAATTAAATTAAAATAAAACAAATATTTTTTTTGCCGTTTTATAGATAATGGTACGGAACCTTTAGTGCGCGAGTCGGACTCGCACTTGGCCGGTTGTTATTTGTAGTTTTCCTGTTAGCGTTTGTAAAAAGTAAATGCTGACTAGGTGACAGCTGTTATGTCGCGTAGACGATGAATGAATACCGTTCATCGATGACATCCGTATTTAACTTTTGCTCGTATGTTCCTACATAAATTAGAACATATTATTATAATAGTTATTGAGATTCTGGTCAGCATTGAAAGCCTACGCAAGTTTTCTTTGATTGAACACTTTTCAGAAACTATGATTTGACCCAGAATATATGTTTTTATTATGTCTGGACAACCAGACCTTACGAACCCTAAAGGTCATCGTCAGTTATTTTAGTAAATTACCTTTTATCGTTAGATACTGTACCTATTTTTTTTTCTTAGTGCTGTCATAACCTTTCTAGCTGTATTTGATTGGGTCTTATTTTTAATTCCATTCCTATTATAATAATTGGCATAAAAACGTGACGTAAAGTCAGTCAGTATTTGACATTTGAAGACAAGTCCCTTTTCTCTATAATATTTGTTGCGATCCTCAATTATAATATTTAAATTTATTACGTATGATCCTTTCATTAAAATGATTGCCCATTTCCGTCCTTCAGAAGTCTTAAATGAATACGTAAATAATATTAACATTTTTATTGATAGGTACTTTATTTGTTGTATGGAATTTTTGGCCGTAACTCTAGGTTTCTTTGTTGTTGTTGATTACATTCATTAATATGTAAACCGGGTAACCGTCTGAGCATACTTCATCAGAAATGAGTAAAGCTTTTATTTGGTAGTAGATACAAAATAATGATGCAAATCTGGTTTCAGTATCATGATAATGCCAGTATTATTTCGGCCGCTATGCTTATTTCTTTCAACTAGATACGTTTTTTTTTTTACAATTCCGCGGGGCCACCGAACAATCTGCCAGTATTTCATGAATAGCTAAACAAATGATAACAGTTTTAAATCATCATCCGCGTTTCATTCCAGCACCAGCTTTTATACAGCCGGTAACTAATTAGGACTCCCTCGCAATCGCATTTTGTTTTTATTTTTAACAAAGCAGTCACGTCTGGGCAGACCGTTTCCTCTAAATTTATTTTTAGCTTTCGTATTCAAAGCACCTAAAAATTATTTTAATGACTGTTTTAATATTACTCAGGTACCATATTATGCAATTGAACTTTTTAATTAGAAATTTAAAAATGACGATTAAAAACGTGCGTAAACGTCTATGTATATTAAGTACCTACGGAGACATTGATGAAGTTAAGTCTGGATAACTTCATATTATTACAAAGTTTGTTGGTGTCCCAAGCGAGGAACTTCAACGTTGTTTGCGACGAACACTTCAACTAAAATAACACGGTCAACATATTATTTTTCCTATTAATATGTATGACTATTAACCCTCAACCACATTAGCCCCCAGTCGGCGTTTTCCTTGGTCAGACTTAATATTTTCATCTTTATTCAAAGAGGCCTATGAATAAAACAAGGCACACTTGTGGGGACGCCGCCACAGATTCGCCGACGTCGCAAGATGTTCCTCCTCCGCAACTTTATTCATTTTATTGTCAAACTTAATTAAAATAGAGGTAAACGAAAAACGGGGCACGAATCTGACAAGCCGTTCTGTTGTTGGGCGCGTAATATCCGCGGAAACAAGAAAATAAGCGATGAACTTTGACATGTTTCCATACAAGCTTTTACGTATCTTGAAGACGACATAAAATGACAACATAAAACGAGGCTCAGATAAATAAGGAAATGTCTGGAACGCTTAGGGCGACCGTGTCTTTGACAGCGATCACTTGTCAAACGGTCCTATTGCATTTCTTTAATAAAGCCCCCTGGCATGCCCCTAGCTAATAAGTCGCGAAAGATTAATACCGAGAGAACATTTGATTCAATAATAAACTTCATAGAGAAGAAATAATAGGGGCACTTAGAGGAAATGCATTTCAAAATTGGGTGTGGTGCTGACAAAGGGTGCGTTGACTTTATTATTAGATAACATTGTGCACGTGGGATGTGCCGGAGGCGTCAATACTCCACCCCAATAAATAAGAAGTGGCTGAGTTGCGAACACAATTTAACTTGAAATAAAATTTTGCTACCCCTGCCAATGAATGGGTAGTATATGGTTCGGAAGGGAAGGGCGCCTTTTCCTATCTTTCGTTATATCGCTTCGGGTACACCTCGTAGGTTTCCGATTCTCTGACTTCTTTGTGTTTTATGTGCCTAATGATATGAGTAAAGTTACGAATGGGATTAAAGTTAAATGGTGTTTGGCTGTTGCCAATCTTATTATGTCCGCGATTTCACGTATAGAAATGTGTTATGAAGTAAGTAACATTTTGGAGGTTTCTTGTGTTAGGTTAGGTTTCTTTCTGTGTGATTTTCTTTCTGTGTCTTCTTAGTGGGGTCGGTCGGAACGAAACATTTTGTTAAAACTTCAGATTGAAGATTAAATAAAAAGTTTTCGAGACGTTAAAAAAATAATTGCAATATTACTTAACTCTCTATTTTTATTAACTAGTTGTGATACTACAACTCTTATAAACATAATACATATTTACGCACAATGCGAATTTTCAAATTACATTACCAAAAGTACCAAAACATTAAATCCGACCGCACTTCCAACCCCACAAAATTAACCCCGACACATTTCACGGCAAGCTTATTCTGTATCCCATAAAAAAATAAAATCGTTTCGTTCGAGATCCTATCACGATTGTAATAACGATTCACTATTCGCAAACAGAGGATCGTGTGTAAGCTTCATATCAATTTCACGCAAGTTGTTCGAAACGCCTTGAACAAACAACGCATCTTCAGGACTGTGGGAATCGACAGCAGTGATACTTGGCGCCTCACCTACAGCGATCTGCGTTTGTTTACTTCGTCCACAACATCCCACGTTCCTTGTTTATTTCCTGAATCTCAAGTAATGATTAGGGCAAAACACTTCAGGATAGTGCTTTCCTTTTTATTGTTGTTAGTCGTCTCTTGTCAGTTTGCGCACCATTAAAGATTATCTTTATGGACGTCCAAACAAACAGCAGTAGTTCTTGGAAACTATGGTAGATTGACAATATCTTTATTTATTTTTTCATTTTTACGTTTGAACACGCATAGGGCTTTATTTTGCTGTAAGATCTGTTTATGTCTTACTATCACAAATACTTTTACATTATATTCAGTTTTCTCGAACTTCGACTTAAGAAATTACTCCTATATTTTTATGACACGATACGAAATAACCATAAAAATAATATAGCTACATGCCGCGTGACTGTAAGTCAAACAAAAGATATGAAATGAACTGTATCCAATGAATTTTTATATGGAATCGAGTTCACTTCCATGCATCGCATATCGGTAGCTTTATTGTATTGTCTCTTCCTACGTTTTATAGCCTTCCACAAGTTTTACATACATTCCGTTGTTCTATTGTAGGTATAAACGATAAAACACTGGCAGCTTTTGTGTATAAACTTTAGTATCGTTGGTTCTTTTTTTAAACTGCTTTTGGCAACTGTCAAACTTTCCTGCCATCATTTTTGATGCCACACTATTCGACAATTGACTGACAGAACGCCTTTTCTCTATTACACTCGAATATTGCAGCACCATTCTAATAAAATACCACAGTATCATCCCCAGGAAAATACCCATAATTTCATTGGAAATAATGTATTATGAGTAAATAACACGGAGAGGGTATTCATGGTCCGGATGGTTAACGGACAACATGTTTATTTTGAACGCTATGCCTAATGAAGTGAAAGGAAATGATGGATGGCATGAGAACAGCCCGGACAGCGGTATTATACGCAATATTTCTATAGCAAATCTTTATGAGCAACAATGCTGTGGATTTACGGGGGTAAATGCTTAGGGTATTTTGTAAGAAGAAATTGGAGGCATTAAGGTCTACTTTGGTCTGAAAAAAATTTGCTGCTTTGTGGAGACTTGAAGAACTGTTGTTTTTAACCGAAAATGTTGAAATGACTGCTAAGTACTAGTTATTTACTGATACGCCCGAAAAAAAAACGCCCTTTTAATTGAATGCCATCAAAATAATAACAAACTACAGTTCCATTAAGGGCCGCAATACAAAAAACCTCCCTTTTAATAAAGTTAAAAATAGATTTATTCTATTGGGAACACAAAATTATTATGTAAGTGGGCCAAATTTTCGTCGATTCATTGTCCATTCGGTTCGCTTCAGATTTCGAAGTGTAGCGCTGTGCCAAATGCTATTTATTTACGTTGTGTTTTGTTTTTTTTATCTTGTTAATCCAGCTACATTTGTGGCTGGCAACACTGCGTTTTTTAATGCAGGAATCCCTAATAGAGGCGAAGTGGTGTTTGACTTTTAAAAATGGAACGGATGGAATGGTTCCTGGTAAAATATGCTGCGCATGTTAATACGAGATGGTGATGTCATCATCCAATTTTCTTTGCGTAATATACGCAATAATATAAGAAAATCACTTGATGTGACGTAATATTTTTGGTCGTGTTTTAGATTATGAGTGGGGAATTATTTACTGAAGGAGTATTTTTAAGCCGTAAACCAGGATACATATATATGGTTGCAAGAGATGATTTGAGAGTTAATTCCGTGATTATAATTTCAGAATCTCATACATGCTTATGTGATTTCAATATGCTAGAGCTAGACAATGTAGGTATTACAAACGATATTAATATCATGTTTCAGTGTTATTAAACAGGAACCTGTGGGGGCTTAAAGTCTCACATTCGTTGAATCGTTGTTGGTTTAATTAACGTTTCCTACAATGTCACCATTAAGTCGGCGTTGTCTGGTCGCGACTGTAACAATGCCAGCAATGAGCCTTTGTTTGCAAGTCCGTTGTTTAGAATCCTCCGTGTTACTGCGAATACGGAACACGAAATGTCCTATTATACTTCGAAGTACACTGCGGCGTAAGTATAATAACATTGACGGGTGTTATACAAATATCTACAGGGAAATGACAATGGAACGCAACCGGACACCGAATCTTTGTTTGTCGCTGAGTGCTAGTATGCCAGTAGAGTTGCTCGACTCAATTTCGCGATGATAATTGGAATCACGCCGATATTCCCGTGTGCCGTTCGCCTTTTGTTATCTGTGAATTATGAGTTTATAGCCAATTATGAGTGAAACAACAAACCCCGGGTATATTAACACTTGCCAAATGACGTTTTGTTGTTTTAGTTCATTGTTATAGAGCTTTTGAGCGAAATTATGGAATGCTGCATAGGTGGTCTGATTAAAATGAATAAATTCAGCGCGCAGTAGACCAAATGAACGTGTCAGTGGTTTTTATTTTGAAAAATGTATATATTTTTTTTACTTCTTTAATATATTGTGAGTTACCGAACTGCTTTCCTGTCTGTAATAGATACCATAGAATCATGCTGAGACACAACAGCAACATCGCCTTCTTATAGAACTACTGAATGCGAAACGCTCAATGCACTCAACCGCGTTCCACTCACTGCTCTTTAAACTCTTAAACAAACAGAGAAACTATGACAAAGAAGTATCGGTTAATTTACCATCGCGAGTGCAGAAATCAATTGCACAATAGCACTTAAATCTCGAGTGGATTCTTTGGAACGACAGTAGATTACTTAACTAGTGGACTGGTTTGTGAGGAAGCACAGATATTGTTCATGGATGACTAAACCTTTGTCCTAGGAGAGTAAGTGAGAAAAAAATGCAACGCGATGCTAAGCGATATTTTGAAATTGGAACGATTGAACGAAAATGGAATCAAAGAATCGATTTTGAAAAACGCAGACAATTGTCGCAGGACGTGACGCAGTGCATTTTTCGTGGATTTTATTCGATGACTTTTACCATTTCTTCAGAAGAATAAAATTAATTGTCTTCAAGGGGGTGATATAAAGATAACCACTGCCTTAATTATAATTAATGTATCGTGTTGTATGTTTGTATTGTGTCTTGTGTGTTGTGTATTGTTGTATTGTTGTATTGTATGTATGCGTGTGTGTGTGTGTGTTTTGTTATGCGTGTGTGGGTGCCACGAGGGTTTCTGTTCTAATCTGGGTGACGCCCGTGCATTCAAAGAGCACGTGCGCAACGGTTTCCTCAGCCTCCATACAAACCCTGCACAGAGGACTGCCAGTTATGCCTATTGTGTGAAAGTGCTTATTTTGCGAGCAGTCCCCCATGATGGTCCCCGACACCAGGCGCAGGCCGTTCCTGTCCAGGCATAACAAAAGTCTGGTAATAAAAAATAAAAAAAAGTATGCTTTTTTAACTTCTGTGTATCTATCTATCTGTGTAGCTAATGTAGTATCCTTTCGTCATTTTATCGCGTCGCGTTGCTGTGCCTTCTTTACTCATCTGGGACAGTGGGTAAACGGAAAAGCACTTATAAAAGACATGTCTGAGGTGAAGTTTCGCTAAACGTTGTTCTGACGAAACAATGGTACCAGCAAAAGGCTTTAGAGATACCACCCTGATTAGGAAATCGACACTAAGTACTACACTTAATGTAGGTAGAGGTAGCTTTAAGTAATATTGTGTGACATGCACTTGAGAACCAGCTGATTGCATTTTCGTGTTGGGTGTTTAGGTTGCTCTAATACGCAGGTATTTAAAAGTTTCTTCTACATAGCGAGCAAAATGTCACAAACCTTTTAGTATTTTCGTTTCCAGAATGAAAATGTCTAGATCCACATTCCAGTGATTATTTTTGATAACTTATGCCTAACTAAACTCGCGACCATCTAAGAAGTCCGTTTTGACGTTTCGTTCTCGTACTTGTAATAAAACATTATGCCTTGAGAATCAGTTTTAAGCAATGTAGATAATTCGTCGATTACAAACTCTCTAAGTATGTTTTATCGATATGTCTCGAGAATCAGTAGCATAATCAGCCTATAATGTTCCCACTGCTGGGACACAGGCCTCCTCTCTGTGAGAGGGAGCGGGCCGTAATCCACCACGCGGGCCCAGTGCGGGTTGGTAGATCATGTCACATGACTTCGATTTTTGGTTCTAGGACATGCCGGTTTCCTCGCGATGTTTTCCTTCACCGTTTTGAGAGCAGTGGCGATGAAATAATTTACACAAAGTAAAGCGCCTGTCAGGGTTCGCACCTACGACCTTACAACTCGTAAGTCGTGGCCATTACCACTGGGCCACTACTGCTCTCCAGTAGGTATATAAGAAACCATTTTTTTTTCATCGCTACACAAAGGGTTTTTATAGCTGTCAAAACGGACTTCTTAGATTGTCGCGAGTCTAGTGGCTTCCAGAAAAATCTGAAGTATTAGCAGTTTCGTATTTCTGTGTTGCTGACAAAGGAATTATTGGAACACCCGAAATTCCAGCCAAAGACGAAAAATCTCACAAAAAAATGTAAGAAAAATCTTGTTTAAATAACCAATTATTTAACCTAATTGGCGAAAGAACTCCCCGTGACCATTAAAAAGTTACCTACCGTACAAATTTTTATCTTCTTGTGTAACTCAACAAAAACATCCCTTACAAAGGTATTATCGAGAGAAATAAATCATATAGTCTCTGCTTCGCTCTCTGATAACCAACTTGCTCCTTGCGATTCGCTCTTAGTTTTATTACTCGAACAGGGATCTTAGAATTAGCATTTATATGTCGGAATACATATATCTTTGTCAGTTTCGATATCTCAATCTAGAGTGCGTAGAATGATGGATGTGCCTTACCTATCTACATAGTTTTTAAGCAACGATACGTAAATACTGTGTTTTTTTTAGATTTGTATGTACAGCCACGGACTTTAATTGATAAGCCACCTTCAAACTTTTCAATTTTACAGTTTCATACATTCACGAGATTACACGATTAAACACGAACTCAAACCGTACGTTCGTAAACAAGATGACAAATAAATTACTTATAATCGGAAATAGTCTTATTCATAGAGGTTGACTAATAAGTTGTCAATGATAAAAATAAATAAAATGTTGCATTAAGTTTATCCAATCTATTTGATCAGAGCTCATTAATCGATTATTTTGAAAACTTATCTGACAGTTGAAATGTCGATGTCAGAGACGTTAATTTCGAAGTTGTCGAAATGACTATTATTATTTCTCCGTACGCTAACGTTACTATCGCTACGCTTAAACAATCGTTGCTAGGTTACTGTTGCTAGACCTGCAATTGGTTGCCTTTGGGTAGTCACTCTGCTGTCAAGTTTGTAGTTCTGGTTCTCAGGTTAGCCAACCGGTAAAGTTATTAAATATAATTTTCTTCTACTAATACGAAGACATTATGGCTTTCCGTGTCAAGAACCGAATAAACCCAATTTGCATTACACGGCTAAAATACGAACAGTGTCAGGTGGCTCATCAATTAAAGTCCGTGACTGTACCAGCAGGGGACGCCATAGAAGAACATCAATCGATCAATCTGCCTAGCCTTTTCCCAACTATGTTGGGGTCAACTTCCAGTCTAACCGGATGCAGCTAAGTACCAGTATTTTACATGGAGAGACTGTCTATCTTACCTCCAAAATCCAGTTACTGGGTTCTTCAGGAAGGTCAGGTGCGTAGGGTATAATATGAACATACGCGAATAAATAGGAGTGCGTAAGGATCGTAGGCTGGTGGCTTTCTGTAGTTTCAGCCTACCCCCATGGGAAGAAGGCGTGAGGTCATGTTATGCACATGTGTGCACTTGGTGAGGTGTAGTTTGATTGTAAATGGTTGTAAATGCGTACATGTGATCGTGTATACACAGAGCGGTGGTGTAGTTTTGGCATGCTTCACTGTATTGCTCACAGCGCTGTCTTGGTTTTTTATTTGGTCTGAGGTACACAGTGAGAAAAATGTAAACATAACATAAATTAGAACGGTGATTCGTGCACCAAAAAAAAGACAATTTCCTCATTTGGAAACAGATCACCTATCTAACCGGAAAAGACAAAGACAACCGCAGGAAAAAACACTCCAAAAACGTAGCACAGCATTCTAACAAAATAAATAAAATGGTCCACTGGTTCGCTTAAATTGGCCTAATTTTTCCACCCCCGACCTCAGATAGATAATGTTTAAAATAAAAGGAATGGGAGGGTGCTAGAGAGAAGTGAAAGGGCTTATCTAGTTGGTTGCGGTATCGGACTGAACATTCTACAACCGGCTTATATTCTACATAAATATGTCTTGCAAGACATTTGCATTTTAAATTGTCGAACGATTCCATTTTCTGATAAAACGCCTTGCTGATTTGCTGTCGTGATGTTTATTTTGCAATGGATTTTATAGTTATATTTATATTGTGAACTTGTTTGAACGCAAGCTATAATATCTTTTTAACTTACCTAAAAGAAAACAGTTAAACTACTCGTACCACTACTACCTAAGTATATGTAATTAAGTAGGTACCAACAACTTTTTGTCGCATTCGTTTGTGGGTGTAGTTAACGACTATTGCCAATAAAGAGTGAGCTTATAAAAGCTTTTCAATTAAGAAAGTCAATTTTACTTTTATTTTTTATATTATAATCAAGAAGTAAAAGAGATTGAGCCTTTCAGCTACTTGGAGCATCCTACGCAAACCCCAGACAGAATAAAATCGTTTACCCTGAAGATATTTTTATCTCTCATCGTATTACGCGACCCTTTGCCGGTTTTAAACGTGACTCAATTTGTCTCGGCTTAATTGAAACCAAAATTGTTCATACATTGGTATTTTCAAAGTTGTCTTAATTTCGTACGAAGTGACGGTCGGGCGCAGTCCCTGTCGACAAGAGGATTACTGAAATGTAAGCCTCGTAGCAACTGTTAGAGGTTACGACCCACATTGCGTAATAGTCTTGGCGATCAACCGACTGAAACTCATATCAAGGATTAAGTACCACGGATGTCGAGATCGATCTTGCCTCAAAATGGCCCCTAAATCATTAAGTCAAAGCCTATGTTAAACTGAGATTAGAGATTAATAATATCTTGGGGTTTCATGTTCCTGTCAGTTCCATACCAATTTGCGTTGAAATGGGAAAAGCAAACATTTATTCGAGGGAAATTACAATCTGTTCAGAGAATTGAATAAAGAAAATCCCCCTGCAATTACGTGATAAGTGGCACGAATAATGCCTACTGAATAGTGTCCTTCCTTGTTCTTTAGACTCATATAAATTACGAGTAATTAGATAAGTTTATGCGAGCGCTAGCGCACAATGGTCTCTACTCCTCCTTTCTCGGAGCGAGGCATTGCGTTATCGCATATATTCGCAATAATTTTGGGCGTCCTCCCCACCTCGAGGCCGTTAAGGAGGAGACACTCAAAGCAAGTCTTACGTGGAAATAAAATTTTGTTGGATCGGACATCGAGAATTTCCCCTTTTATTACTTCGGCTTTAACATGGCAAATGGACTTTTATTTTAAGGTGTTGCACGTATTTACGTACATAGCTACATAAAAAACGCGATGTTTGAAGTAAAGTAATATCTTCAATGTGACAACGAGATTCGCGCGCGCGTGATCCGAAATGCTCACTGTTTCTCGACGAATAGAGAATACCAACGCATTCGGATACGTGTCGCCTACATCAAAGCTTTTACACTGTCTACCAATATTTCGGTATCACAGAAGCAATTTAGATAAGTAAAAAACAAAACTACAGTTTGTAATCTGTTTTTGTACGGGAAAAAGAAATAGAATATGTTTCTCCGCCATATATTTATTTCAGATATGATATGCTTTAAAAATTACGGAATATAATGTTGGACTGCGTTCAAGATCTTACAAAGCAACTATTGATGGAGACCATTATAAAGGATAATAAAGTATGACGTCAAGTTCCATTCGTTAATAACCATGTCAGGAGCCGCGCAGATTCTTTTGGCACAACAATAAATCTAATGATAGATGATCATTCGACTTGCAGGCCAATTTTTTTTTTGTTTTTTTGTTAATACGTTACCCTCTCCATGTTTTCCGACATCCTTCCTTCGTTGTGGATGTGCCAAGATAAGGTCTCTTGCCGTTACATTATTTCAGGCTCGTTGACACTCCCAAAGTAAGCACTCTGTATATTTACTGCGTCACGCACCTGAGATAAGTTAATATCGCGGCATTACTCGCGACCGCCTCGTCCTCGCCCCGTAATATATTCCCGAGTAATTGTTCTACAAGACCCTACTCACTGCTATTCTATGAAGTGTAAAGGGTTCTAGATTTATAGAGCAAGTTGAAACCACTCAAACCTGCTTTCAACACTATCTGGCGCGATAAAATCTTCTTAATTACTTTTAACAAAGTACGACGCCTCGACAGGACAGTGATTAGAAATTCTTTGAATGCTCTCATAATTTTTGTTTTTTAAATTCGGTTGTTAAAGGGCATCTGTGCGCGACGAGTTTTTAAGTAAGGGCCACGGGTGAGTTGGAAACTTCTCGATCTCTCGATGTCAAGTAAAATGTAATAATTTGTTCTTACTTACTTCTTTGATCCAATTATTTCTAATCGACTTCACTTACCTGCAAAAAAGAAACAGATTTATTATGAAAAATTGGTAAAAAATAAATTATGGTGAAATAATTGTCTAGTCTTTTATATTTTAAAGAAAATCTTGCTATTGTTTTGCGCACAGTAGGCACCGTAATACAGTTTCCATTGGTGAAGTTTTTTGTTTGTCATGTCCAGCAAGATCTTTAGTGAACTTAGTCGACCTGCCATACAAACTACAAAACAATCTCCACCACACTACAACACTAAAAATGAGTGCAAATTTAAACAAAAGTACGAACTGATAAAACTCTTGCCCTATATTAGTCCCCTGCGAGTCGGGGCAGTCTCATTCCGCAACTTCGGCCCATAAAAGTTAAAGGGCACATTACGCCAAGTAATAAGCGAACAACGGACCCCTAAATTGGCCTACCAGGTCCGACTTCTGATCTATTCGCTATTCTCTATTTGTTGGCCGCACTGCAAAGGTTAACCCTTTAATTACTCTTACATGTGGCAGTAATTAATTCTATTGTTTAGCATTGAGGTGAGGGGTTCGTGGCTAATATAACAGCCACACAAGTCGATCGACCAGGTTAAGCTACGCTTGCCGCGGTTGGTCAGTGGTTGGGTGACCATCTTTACATACCAAGACCCCTCCGTGCCTCGGAAAGCCCGTTAAGCCGTTGCGTTGGTTCCGGTTGTCATTTGTGGATCTAAGACAGTCGTCAGAAGCTCGATAGTTACTCAATAACTGGGTTGTGGAAGTCAGATAGTCGTTCCATGTAAAATTCAACTGCATCCGGTTAGATTAGGAGCCGACCCCAACATAGTTGGGAAAAGACTATAATATGATAATAGTAAATTTTTGTGAGAATAATAGTATTTCATTGTTGTGTTTCGTTTATGTGTACTCTGATTTATTTAATTGTTTTTTAAAGCCGTGTAAATCAAATAAATAAATAAATATGATGAGCATTGACGTGTGTATAAATGTAAAATGCTCGCCCTTTATCATGAGTCGGGATTTTTCGTGTGTAATATAATTTCGTGTGCAATAAAAACGTGTCGTTACGTACAAAGACGTGTGAAAGATAAAGCCTCTGTTCGCAATACTCGAGCGTCGTAAACTTCTCTATTCGAGGCAGTTGAACTTTTGCAATAAAATGTCGACTACTGTGTTTGTTCGTATTTGTAGTATCAACCGCAGGATTATCGAAGTGTGTTAGTACATTGTATCTTTATAATCGAAGACGTTTATCAATCAGGCTTTGAATTTGACTGCTTCTTTGAAGTTGATCATTCAAAGTTTGAATGGGCCTCTGTACGGTTGGTTTATCAATCTGCAAATAGAACCGCTAAATTGCTATTTTATTTACCTAATTTTAATTATTTAGTCTTTTCTTTATACTCATTGTTAATTTATTACATTAAGTATTTATGCACTTCCTAGCCTAAAGCACAGTTTCAACCTAGTTCAGGCATATTTATAGGCAACTATGGTCTATTTTATTTGTTAAGTTACTTATTGTAAGTGTGCAATTTTTTATAAACAAACGATTATTATTATGTATTATTAACTGAATAGGTATTTATTATAATGTAAAACAAGTATTGGTTAAATTCACTTCGAATTATCTGTTAAACCCATAAATTAAGTAAAAGATGCTTCTTTATTTCTCTAAATGGGGTATAAATCTAAACACTAACTCTAACAAAACTAAATTAGATACTTTGCAGGTAATACATTTTGAAGGTAGATACTAAATTGATCCCTGTATCAAACTGAAACTTTTAATGACACTGTCTTTAACTTCGGCACCTAAAACCAAGGCCCATAATGCCGAAACCAAAAGCCTATTAAGAAAATTGCCGTTCGGACACAAAATTAACGGTCCCTCAATATTATTAATTTACCTGAGAGAAACATTAATCTCTTTCAAATTTCCGCAGTATCTTCTGTATTAAGACGAGGGTATTGACTCGATGTGATGACGGTCACCGAGGCTTTTAAATCGGTTTTCGTAAAAAGTGATACCTAAGTAGTTGAAATTTTAACCCAAAATACTTTCCATGTTTCAAATAACAATTACCTACGTTAGCCTTTTATCTTTTTCCAATCACTGAAGGACAACGTTTAGTTAAACCGATTTTCCTTCCGACTCTTCCCTAATACGGCCTTGTCTGGTACCTGTTTTATAATTTTATCGCATTTTTTTAACCATTGGCCATTTGGCCGTTTTTATCCAAATATTTTTTCCATTCTGACTATATCCTATCCTATCCTAACTTCCTATAAGTATGCGAAAGTTAGTTTGCTTGTTTGTTTGTAACGCTAAAACGGCTGAACGGATTGAGATGAAATTTGGCACATGGGTAGACTATGACCTGGAGAAGGACATAGGCTACTTTCATCCTGAATCGCAGACGAAATTGCGGGCAACAGCTAGTCTTTAATATTTCTGAGGCTCTAGACAAAGTGACATTCTATCAGCGATAACGACGATGGAAATGGCAAAAATGTATGAGACTGACATAAGCTATCGAAAAGCTTATGTCAATCCTGTTGAAAGTCGTTGTAGAAATACGAAACGATTTCGAAGCGATTGTCACTTGTCTAGGCCCTCTGGTCCTTTGTGGCGAAAATGTACTAACTTATAAATAACCACATCTACGCTACACAAATACCAGCCCAGCTGTTCTCAATGCGAATGCCTGCACCAGACTCAATCGCAACTAAATCAAACAAGCATAAGCATAATCAGCCTATAATTGTTCCCACTGCTGGGACACAGGCCTCCTCTCTGTGAGAGGGAGTGGGCCGTAATCCACCACGCGGGCCCAGTGCGGGTTGGTAGATGTCATATGTCTTCGAATTTTTGGTTCTAGGACATGCCGGTTTCCTCACGATGTTTTCCTTCACCGTTTTGAGAGCAGTGGCGATGAAATAATTTACACAAAGTAAAGCGCCTGTCGGGGTTTGAACCTACGACCTACAACTCGTAAGTCGTGGCCGTTACCACTGGGCCACCACTGCTCAATCAAACAATCTAATACCTAATTCGCAAGGTATTCAGTAAGCAATACAAATTTCTATAGGTACAGTCACAAGCATAAGCGATATTCGCCTGATACATTGATAGATATTTTATGGCGTTCAATCATCTGCCTAGCCTTTTCCCAACTATGTTGGGGTTGGCTTCCAGTCTAACCGGATGCAGCTGAATACCTGTATTTTACATGGAGCGACTGCCTATCTGACCTCCATAACCCAGCAACTGGGTAATACGATACCCCTTGGTTAGACTGGTCAGACTTTCGGGCTTCTGACGACCCGTAACGACTGTCAAGGATCCACAAATGACAGCCGGGACCAACGGCTTAACGTGGTTTCCGAGGCACGGAGGAGTCTCGATATGTGAAAATGGTCACCCATCCACGGACCAACCCCGGCAAGCGTAGCTTAACCTGATGGATCGATCCGACCGGCTGTTATTACTTAGCCACGAGCTCCTCCGAGATATTTTATGGTGTTACGAACATAATATTATTGAAACCGTACTAATAAGAAATAGATTTTTTATTTCACGAGAAAAACGCTTTTGAATTTTGCGTAACGGTAAGGAATTTATGTTCGTAACTGTACATACTAGGTAGCTAGGTAAGCTAGACCTAGTGTCCCACATCGTACTGCACTTTCGATGCAAGTGTCGCAACCAGCCGCATAGCTGCGGTCTGTGTACCCACTGCCTAATGCCGCCAGACACCGTTATTATGTATAAACTAAGCTTTATACTTGCATAGGAGTTTACCTTTGCGACTGTCGGAATTTGTTAGACGTGTCTTGATTTATCATGTGGCGCGTCAAATCTGTGAAGTTTCCCTAGTCAATTTAATTTGATCCTGGATTGATATGCATTTGATGCAAGGTCGACTTTTCGTTAACTTAAAATGCTCCGGGATGTGAACTTTATTTTTATCATTCTAGAAAGTATTCAAACTGTTTCAAAGTTAATCCCTAAATGATTATTCAAACAACATCCGAGCTAACTTTATATAACATTTTCTATCTTTTCTAAGTTCTGATTAGGGGTTGAAGAATTAGGATCAGCCTAATCGTTCGTTACTAAACCCTCCTAATTACACCCAAAGTTTGTCCAGACACTACAACTAGAAGACTAATTAGTAATTTCTCCGTATCGGAGCTGGATTTAAGCCAGATCTTTGGACTCGTAGCTACGTTTCTAAATAGACCAATGAAATCGTCTCATTGGCTTCAACTTCCACCAATCTTACCCTTTAGTGACAACAGTCTACCAAACAAAATAAGATATTTTGTGGTGTCGCGATTCCATTGAAAACTTTTTTAACATCACCGTAAATATTGAAAATCATCTATAAACGTTCCCTACAAAAAACCATTTTCTCTTTAGCAGAGTTTCACTCTTTTTATGTTAAGTATTGATACTTTTTTCGGTTGTTGAACATTTTATTTGCACTTTTATTTTTAACGCTGCTGTTATGGACTCATTAGAAATGTTGTTCGTTTCTTTAAATACTGTTTTCATAAAAATTCGTATTTGGTTTAAACCAAGAATTTTTTAACACTATAACAGTAGAAAGCCTACATTTCATACATTATCCAATTAGTTGGGTAGAGTCTAAAAGAAAGTGTTTTGTTTTTTTTTTAAAGATTATTTTATGACTACCTACATGCTTATATGTATAAAAGATCATAATATTTAACGATACAAGTTCAGTAACCGCATAAATAACTAAATAAATGACAGAAACAGAAAGTTGTGTGTTTACCGACGTGTCACTTCACGCATGTTTCTAACATAAGCAGTAGTTGTAGAATTCGTCATGCCTAAACCAGTCTGACACATGTCCATATGCACACCTCATAGGAAAGTGAACCGGTGGCATTTCTGCGGTTTTCACTCGAAGCCACTTTCTCCGCCGCCCCCCCAATAAAGCCTAATAACTAACTATAATAATTAATCTAACAGCTTCTATAATATCATCGACATTAATTGAAATCGATTAGATAAATATCTATAATTATTTAAACTAACAAGCAAAATACTCTAACAATACAAACTTTCGTCAGGTCATCAATCCGAGAGCTTAATTACGGAATGAATTAATTCAAATTGATGTAATAAAGCGCCAATCATTTGTTATGTTGCACACATTCAACACTATTATAAACGTTTGAGTGCTTTGTATGAAAAAGTTTGGGGAAATATGGCACACTATTAATGCTTCCGAACTCAACGTGAATGTTAACGCAAGATGAGTCGAAAAGCCCTGAAAGCTTTCACCCAAAGTAGGCCGAGCTAATGTTTTGTCCATTATGAACTCTCGGCCCAGCCTCGGGAATGAGAAGAAAAAATATAAATTAAAACACCACTAGCTCGTCCAACCCTCCGCTTTCCGCGTGCTACAAAAATATTAGGACAACACAACGCTACACAACACAGAAGAGATTCCCACTGCGTACACATATTTACTCGCATTGTTAAAAACAGATGAATAGGTGCGATTATGTAAATAGATTCTGTGAATAGAACTGAAGCATTTCAGAAAATAAGAGCGTACGAACAGGGCTATTAACTGCGAGCGCTCGAAAATTCTGCACCTTATGTTCGCCAGTTACAGACCATTGCGCACCCCAGGTGATAAAGGCGTTAAATACGATTAAGAGGTCCCTAATGGGACCGGCCCAATAACACCCGATACTCTCTCTTATCACACTTCGACCCAATTTCCTCAATTACTAGGATCAAGAGAAGTAATGAAATGAGAGTAATCATTATCTTATTCGTTTATTCTTTTCCGCACGACTCCGTCGCCGGCGGCACGGGCGGCGGCTTCGTAAAGCATTAAAAGACTGCTACGGATTATCACACAATTTATTCAGGTGCTTAATTTGAGCGGCTATCCCACTTTGAGTACAATTTATTTTTATTTCACTTAAATGTGGGCTCAGGGACCGTGGAGATTTACCTTCACTTTTCATTAAGGCTCTCTTTGAAAATACTCGTTACATTGCCAAGGAAATTAAAACGTGTTCGACTAAGTCCGGTCTACAATGGTTATGAATTATACTTATTACTTAATGAAACCTATTATGGTTTTCTCGTTAAGGATCGCGGAGGAGGCGGTTCGGTGGGAGCGCCGCGCCGCCGCCAAACTTATAACGAGTTACATGTATGTCAGGGTGCAGATAGAAGTGCGGCTCGCACAGCACATCGCTACGTGGAAACTTTCAACAATTATGGAACTGCAAATACGCATTAGATTGAACAC
Source organism: Lithophane ornitopus (assembly GCA_948473465.1). Taxonomy (NCBI): domain Eukaryota; kingdom Metazoa; phylum Arthropoda; class Insecta; order Lepidoptera; family Noctuidae; genus Lithophane; species Lithophane ornitopus. The sequence goes on along the minus strand of OX419622.1, from coordinate 7,852,155 downwards.
ACATTTCGGGTGCAGTCATTAAAGCCCGATCATAGTGGCAGCGGCGCGAGCTAAACGTACGATTGCACTCGACCGGATGGTTGGCAGTCCAATCGAAACTTTTGATTAAAATCAAACCAAGAGCTGTGTGCACCGATTCGTACTGAACGCGGATATCTTTATTTGAGCTCCGTATGTTATGTTCAGATTGGGGAACTCAGATTGGAAATCAATGTTTATACAATCGATTACCGGCCGTACAGTAGACCGGCCTGATTGAGCCCTACATGTTTTTATCAAAGCGAAATCACTACTACTGCGTTATCTCGTTTTATATTTTATTAAAAACACTTTTGCAATTCACCGTAGAATGCTTTAAAGTTTGGTTACCGGTATGTTTATTTACACGTCATAATAAAGGGTAAGGGTAGACAGTCCTTAAAAAATAAAATCCAGCCCCATTTCATAATTTGTCGAAAGAAAGAATCTGAAAACTTGTATGAAACGAAGATTGATTGCTATTTGAATCCAATTTGAATTATGCACCCATCTCAGCTTCCATTTTGTTTATTAATATTCATTGCTCATTGTAGAATAAAACGTAGGGTCTTATTTCACCCTCGGGCGAAAGGTGTTGGGTTAAGGGATGTCAAAATGCCAATAGCAAAAATCATTAACTGACACCTTTTTGGAGGTGCGTTTAGAAATTAATCAGATTAATATGAGGATTGGGGAGCAGCGGCAGGGTCACAAAATGCAAAAATACAGAAGGCCCGATTCATAAAAAAAAAACATCAAATCTTCGAAATCATGCGCACCCACACATAAGCCGCCTTTACACGACACCCGCTTTCACTCGCGATCCGAGTGTGCACGATTGAACGCGGGAAAGCTTGCACGCGCAATCGTGTCTGATTGTTTTTATCCATTTTTATTTGCCTTGAATTATGTTCGAAGCACACAGACTTGAACGCATGAAAGCGCGAGCGGGCGGCGCGCGCGTGCTTTCTCGTTCTCGTTTTCTATATTTACACGCGCGTTCTTTCCTGCGTGAAAGGCCTTTCACGCGTGAAAGCGCGTGCCATGTAAAGGCGGCTATTCACGCGAACCTACGACAACGATCTGAAACTTATGAACGAATGACAGTCGCAAGTGCTCTTGCACTCGCTGTTTGTGGACGCATGTCTATGTGCGTGTGCATTTTCTTTCGTTGTTTGGAACTGACCTTCTGTACCCTACTTTGTGGCCGGTGGAACCCCAGCGTGGCCGTGTTCATGTTGCCGCGGCCGGACGCACGCCGCGCCGCTCTCTGATGCGGAAATTCCATTAAGAGCCACGAATTTACTACTACTCCCGAATTTAGATCGCATCGGTTTTAGATAGCCATTAGCCACTACGCGCTTAAAACTCCCACCCCTTACTCACAGGTAACTAGCTAATAACGGCCTAGAAAGCAGCACAGCTGATAATCGAGTAATAGAGAGAAACAACTCAATCAAAACACATCTGTGTAACACGTACCTAAGGATGATTGCTTCGTGTAATGAGAAAGTGATAATAGGCTCTATCTGTGTGCTGTTTGGTGTCACAGTAAAAAACGAGCTTAACGTTATTATACTACACTATGATTAATAAGAGACGAAAAATATCTATTAGTCTGTTGCATAGATTTTTTACATAGATTTATATGCAAAAAATTAAGCTGCGAACGTCATACCGTAAATGCTAGTGAATGTCAATTGATATATGTATGATCGATCACTTATGATCACTTATGATAACTATGATCACTTATCTGTATCTATAGTTATAATAAAATAGTAACGAAGTCAAAACTGTACATTGTTTTTTTTTAAAGCAATTTCATGAGGTGTGGGAACGAGTCTGATGCTGAAAATATAGTTCTTAGGATTTTTGCCCGTTAGTCTAGATGTTTGTTCCGGATTTTTATGAAATTTGGCACACAGATAGTTTGTAACCTTAGTAATATTAACATATAGGATACTTTTAATCCCGGTACTACGTTCCCGTGAAATATTTTCTGATATCATCGCGGGCGAAGCCGCGGGCGAAAGCTAGTTGATTATAAAACGAGAAATTATTTATTTGTTTATTTAACTAATATTTAATTTACGAGAAATTGTTGTTGATCTCTGCTAATTGTGGCGTGGAAAGAAAATGTTTAACCACTCAAAGGACGCTGATTAGCATTTTTCTTAAGTCGGAACTTTCTTGCTTAAAAGGTCTTTAAGCCAATTCAAAGACATTTTTGTTATGAAAGAATTCGTAAACATAATGTTGCTATAAATCAATTAAAGTTATCAACAAAGGAAAAAAAAAACATTAGGTTCCGACGTAGTTCTGAGGTAGTTTTTGTCAAGGTTTTTACTTCAATTGTGGGTAAGTACACTTGCACAAGAGTTGATAGACGTGACTGCCATTGCTAACTTGCTTAGATCGAATTAAGACTTATTACTATAACTCTTTTTATTAGATCTGAGCCCCGTTTCAAACATAAAGTGGAAGGCTATTTTAGAAAAAAAAGATTGCTCATAAGATACCCTGGACTGTCGTTGGTCTGGTGGTCACAAGCGCTACGACTGAGAATGAGGTTTTTTTTTTTTGTTTTGTTACGTCATCACATGAGTTCTCCCACTCTGGGCGGAGCGGAAGGGCGTGTCAGACTTTTACTGACTAAAACCCACCCGTGTTCCTTCAGTTGCCTGTTGCCAAGGTCCCGGTATCCCTTTTGGACATTCCCGCAACCCTGGCAGGCATCGGTCCTAGCGGACCCCGCCAATTATGCTGACATCTCTTTGAGGCGCGCGTGGAACACGACGCGCCATCGACCCGGGCCTGGTCCTTATCGGACGGCGAGCTACCCATTGCTCGCCGTCCGCAAGCCCGCGCCTATGGTGGCCGGGAATCCGCCAGGGATTCCCGACGCCCAGGGTGTCTCCAGCATGAGGTCCTGGGTTCGAATCCCAGGTCAGGCAGAGTGTCATTGGGGTTTTCCATCAGGAATTTCTCAGTAGCAGCCCAGAGTCTGGTTTTGTGGCTGGATGATGGCAATAGGGTCGCCTCCTTATACATGGAATTAAACATAATTAGCGGAATGTGGGTGTAGGTACACCTCTGCCTAACCCTGCGTCTACCAATGAATCACAAGGTAACTATAACCACACAGTCAACTGTTTTGACATAAGCATCTCCCAAGTTACATTAAACTCTGAGCCTCCCAGTAGCCAGTTTACCACCAAGTTACAAGGCATAATAAAAAATATCCACGGTCAATTGGCTAAATTAAGAGATTTAGGTATTGTGATTAATCACATTTTTTCAAGGCTATTTATTACAAAGAATAAATAAGTGCCTGAACATTAAATTAGGTAAGCTTTTTTAGTATCTACCTTTAGCCTAAGCCTAAAACACACCAAAAAAAATAAGGACGAACATAAATAGCCTCCTTTTTTGAAGTTGGTTATTTATAAAAGAAGAGACTATTTATAAAAGGCTGAATGTAGGTACATTCAGCCTTTCAAAGTTTGTATATATACCAACCTAAGTAGTTAAGTTAAATTTAGATGCTACGACTCAGTGAAAGGGTCGTGGGCAGACTCCAAAATCACATTATCGCTCAGTAGTTTGTTTAACTTGCAAATTTACTTAAACTTTCACGTTTTCAAGACCATTTTATTATTTATTCACTCATTGACTGCAATACAACGGAAGTTTTATGTTTTTTTTTACGGTGCATTTCTTATGTAAATAAACTTAACTTAAACGTCACGCCTGTAAGCCCCAAATGGTTAGACAGAGGTGTACCTATAGTACACCCACTTCATTATTATGTAAATTAAGATTTAATTTATAATAGCGCAACGTCTAACACACTCGAGGGGAAAGCAAAAAGTTGTGTTTAGAAATTATATCTTTGAAACTATATAATTTCTAAAAAATATACCCAAAGTGAGCAAACTTATATAAAAGTTCTATGTAAATAGAAAGCTTCACGAATAAAGATATCACGTATATCTATCTATACTCTATACTAATAATAGAGCTGAAGAGTTTGTTTTATTGTTTATTAGAACGCGCTAATCTTTGGAACTACCAGTCGGAGTTGGAAATTCTTTTAGCATTTGATAGCCCAATTCTTGAGGAAGGCTATAGGCTGTCACGGTAGGAACCTTAGGAGCCTAGCAAAAAGAAAAAAATCTGAAAGAACAAAGAGAAAACGAAGTCGCCGAGGGAACAAGACATTTATGCGTTCGAAGTCGTGGGCAGAAACTAGTTATAGATACTGCTACTTTTGTGTTGTTCTCGTGGTAACTGCCCCGTTGGTCTCTTGGTCGCATAGTGCGACTGCTGAGTGTGGGGTCCTGAGTTCGATTCCCGGGTTGGGCAAAGTGTTATTGTGTTTTTTCCATTAGGAATTTCATATTAGCAGCCCGGAGTTTTGAAGTTGGAGGTGTGATACCCCCGTGTCTCGGCCTGCGCCTGATCTCTCTCCGGTCGTGTCGGATTGCCTTCCCATTGGTCTATGAGAGTGAGGGAAGAGAGAGTGCACCTGTATTTGCGCACACTCTTGTGCACTATAATATCTCCCGCGCTGAAGGCTAGTCTCCGTTGAGAATGGCCGCCTTGGACGAAATACGGTTTGGAAGACTATATATTATTATACTTTAGCGTTTTAAATATATTTCGATAGAGAAAGAGGCCATTCTAAAACCTCACATTTCAGAACCTGGTCCTCAGTACGTAAAATGCTTTTAAAAATTAGTATGTACTTCCTATTAAAAAAAAAAATGGGTATACATTCACCTCTGCCCACCCCTTCGGGGAAACAAGGCGTGATGTTATGTTATTTTCCTTTTCTATTTTCATGATCACATCTAAAACATAATACCCAAAGTAATATTGTCATAGTAAATGCTTATTTATTGCCAATAAACAAATGTTGGTAACACTGTAATACGAAAAGCTATAACAAAACCAATTCCAATATCGCAATAGTGCAAAGAGCATCCTACGAGCACAATTAAATAAAACCTGCTTGCTCGTTGCATACAACGACAATTATGAAAATTGCATAGAAATTAAATAAATGCGTGTATTTACCGCACGTAAATATAGGTATTTACCACATTTCTAGACGATTTTCATTCATATTTACGTTCATAAACCTGTTTTATGACTTCAATCTACTGAATTTCATGGAAACCATTTAATAAACTAAAAAGACTTGTTCTGTTTGTTAGGAAAACATAGTATATACCTAACTACTTATGTTTTCGACGATTAGACGATACAATATTTTGTAAAAGAAAAAAATGATTACAATTTAGAAAAAGTTATATTTTAGAAAAAGTTTTTAATTTTAAGTTCTAATTTTTTATTTTATTTTATTCTTAATTTTTTAATTCTTGTTTTTATTATTTTTTAATTGATTTGTTTTCCTAGTTTGCTTTTGTCTCAGACTAATGACTGCGACTCAGTTATATACTAATGCAATTGTTATCGAACACAGTGTTTCTGTAAATTGAGTTTTTTTTTTCGTTTCAATATTGAAAGTACCTATATCCCACAATTTAGAAGCCGGTCAACAAATTCTGTCAATTGCCTACCTGCGTCCTACAATGCGATGGATCTTTCTGCCTACCTAATAAATTATCTATTCGAATGTACCTACATACGCAACAACACCCACTGAAAGTGACACCGAACAAATCGTAAGCGATAACAATGCAAGAATACATACAACTATGTATTATTACATCAACACTAAAATGCAAAGGTGATGCGTGGGCCACTTTGAGTCATCTAAAGTCATCTATGAATGAATTAGCCGTAACTTCGTAAGTTCATTGTATACAATCAATGTTTTACGCAACATAATTATGTAACCACTTGACTGCCTCGTTGGGCATTCGCAAGCATTACTGCTGAGCATGAGGTTCGATTCCCAACTCGGGTAAAGTGTTATTGAGTTTTTCCATCAGGAATTTCTCAGTAGCAGTCCGGAGTTTGGATGTGTGCCTGGTTGATGGCAATATGCCCCTTATTACATGGGACTTAAACAGAATAGAATAGAATAACGTTTATTTGGACACAGTTCATGAAACACAAAATACAAATAACAAAATACTTAAAGAATAAAAATAATGTTTTACAACAATAATGTGGGCCTCACGGCTGCGCCAAAAAGGCTCATTTCAGCATTAATGCCAGACAGAACGACTGTCTGACGCTGGTTTTCTAATGAACCCTTATGGACAAGTGACGGGAAGTACATACAGTTTCAACATACCTAATAAATAATTAGTCATAATATAAATAAACTAGTAATAAAAAATAAATAAAAAATAATATATATATATATATATATATATAATTAAAAAAACAAAACAACAAGAATGGTCTCAGCAAAAAAACCTGTTGTGTGAAAAACATAACTGGCTAAATGAAGGTGTTACTATATGTACACCTCTGCCTAACCCTTCGGAGATTACAGGCGTGATGTTATGTTATGTAGCTATTACGAATGGTCACGAGTCGGTTATTTGTCCATCACTTTCGTTAAATTGCTAAGAACATGTTACTTGCCGTGTCATGACCATGGACTTTCGTGGGCAAGTACGTATGTATGAGGTTGCTGAATTTTTACCGTGCGATAGCTTGTCTGAATCACCAAATTGGTATGAGAATATTTTTGAGTGCTCACATTTTTGTCGTCTTAACCAAGTCTGGCCTAAGAAACGCTGGCTTGACGATTTGGACTCGTACCTGACCAATTGGCCCGAGAAGACAAAATACAAAGAAAATTGGAAAACTATGGCTGAGACCTTTGCCCAACAGTGGGACACCATAGGTTAATAAAATAAAATGAAACATTTTTGTGATATGTTAAATAATACCTATAAATATGGCTAAAGTCGGGCGAATCTGCAATGATTTTAGTGTTAAATGTAATTGTAAAGTATTTTTTTATGAGCGATGACAACGTCTACACAGGAAAGATAATACAAAAAATAAAATTGAAGATGATAAGGTAGGTACTTGTGTAAGTTACAGTCTTTTAAGTTACAGTCTTTTATATTTCAGCACATATAAAGTTGGAAAAGCAAGCAAGCATTTGCATTTCAGAAATGGTGAGAAACATAAACGTTGGTAAAATAAAATTGAGCCATCTGTATCGTTCTGTATGAAATATGGCCACGACGTGCATTTACGAAGGAAGCATACACCAGGATGGCTGTCTTGCGGCTCTACGTGTCCTACGAGCACGCAAGCTACCGTTTACATTAATTTTAATGTAGGTAAAAGTTTTTCATGTCAACGTTACAATTTAATTTCTTAGCAATAAATAGCTATTTTGACTTTCTAAATAAACTGCTACAACTTTACCAAATCATTCTAAGTTACAGTAATTTAAACTTAAACAGACGAACTTTATTACGAAAATTCTAGAACATTTTCTTTTCAAAGAAACATATCAAACTAGCGAAACCTATTTCTTCTTTTTGAATAGTTAAGTTAAAAACTAGGTGTATCTGTAGCTAAGTGAAACGTTACTGTCGGTTCAATAAATAATCTGACGCGGGTTGTTTTCCTAGAAAGCGACCAATTTGTCAGTTTAAATGTAACGTATTTTTGTACAACTTTATGAGAGGTCAACGCCCTATACTCCGACAGTCGTCGATAAAAAACCTAGTAAAAAAGGTTTCGGAGTCAAATGAGATTAAACGAATCTCAAATTGGAGGATAGGAGTGAAACTTATAATAGGGCTCGTTTAAAAAGTCTCGTATACGGAAAGATCATTTAGATCGATCAGGAGCAAAGTAATGAGGATAATACCTACCTTAATAAATAGAAAAAAATCGTAACTTTCAACAGAAAAATATATTAACTTATTTTTTGTATAACAGCTTATGTTATCGTCATCCTCGACAACCTTCTTCATAACCGTCGTTTTTCCTTTAAAACCAAGTTTAATTTCTTTATCGATATTTCCCAAGCTACAATTACAAATTACACTGTCTTCTATTAAAATATTACTTTTCCAATATCGCCTACGCAAAGCCTCGGGCGACGAACAACCAAAATTAAATTCCAATCAAAGCCCAAATCACAGTAAATCACGATAGAATCAATAATCTAGGAATAATTTACATTTATGATTAGTAAACATAGTTAGAATTCGATGGTAAGACTGTCAGATTCCTAGCAGAGAGCGTCAAGGACGATGAGACTTAACAATCCTAATTATGATCATTACAACATGACCTCATCTTCTTCGTGAGCAGTTTATCAAATTGAATTTATCTTAACGTAATTACGCACGAAAACATTTTGTTAATGAGAGACTTAAATATACGACGGTGAAGACAAAATTTTGTGATTCCAAAGATATATAATGATTCGATTTCCAAAGTGTTTCCTTATATCTGGCGCTGTCGCAAGTAAAATCCGCATTGGGGCGGTCCAGCAGGAAATCTAACGGAGAAACCGTACTCCCGACCCGCCTGCCTCCGGCAGAATGGGCAACTTTTCCTTCAATCCACACATTATTCAATGGTGACAATCTTTCAGACTTCCTCATAGCCTCTCATCGATTTGCAGAGAGTTCCCGTCCGCTAGAGCATCTAAAATTGCCTTTTTTATTTTGTGCAGAATGTCGTGATTGTATACGTTGATCGAAGCGTGGTTCAAATCGTACTAGCCACCAATTCGTTTCTTAACCGACGGTTAAGTTTAGAACAGTGACTATACATGTTTCTTTTTGTCATTAAACTTCAATTGAAGCAAATTCGAAGTTATTTAGAAAGTGATTACAAAGAGCGAAAATCGACACATCTTCGGTAAGAAGGTGAAAGTTAATGTTCTTATAAAATTATTTACGACTGAAGGACACAGCATTGACAACAAGCAAAAGAAATAACATTCAGTTCCTCAGATTAAGAACCGGGAGATCAGATCAAATAATAAATATAACAAACGTTTACTGGGGGAAGTAAACACAAAGCATTTCACTCACATCTCTCACCGTGTGGGTTTTCTGTATTCTATTGTCAGCAGAAATCCCTAACTCAGTGAACAAACAGGCTTAGACAGGTATCTCACATCAAACGTATCAATAGATTCCTTTCTTCAAAAGGCTGTATTTTTAACCTTTAAGGACGCTAACGTAAACATTATTCAGAGTAAATGATCTGAACAATACAGTAATCGAACTTCTTATATAAATGCTAATTCATCAACTCCAAGACCATAAAATGGAAGCCTAATTAGCGGAATTAGCATAGAGACAGCAATCTCATTTCTTTTCAGCTTTCGACAGATGCATATTTTATTACGTGATTAAAAATCAGAAACGGACACCACCTAATTTATATTAAACTAATATCGATCTCGTTAAGTTGAATAATACGATCGTAAATCTACGTTAATAGTCCCCCTCGGTTCCTATCGCATATTTTTATGTTGTATTAAATCGGAATGGGGGAAACTAATCAACTTAATATTCGCATAAACCTTCAAAATTAATATTTTATCTTTAATTTAGAGGGTCGAAGACGAACACTCGTAATTAACCTCTCATTTACTTTGATGGAAAAATATAATTCCTTTGAAAATATAATTAAATACAATTTGGGACGTGTTTTAAATCTTTGCATATTAATTACTCGTAATATATCTCGAGGAACCTAGTTTATACCAAAATACAAAGTTCATTAAATAGCGATATTGTACTGAAGTAACGAGTTCTTTGAAGCTGCTGTTTAGCTTCTTTTGTTAATCAAAATCATATTTATTTTGACTTACACACGATGGTATAATATAATTTTCTATAATTAATTGAAAACCAGAATTCTAATCAAATTATTCCACTAGATATAAAAGAAGCAGTAGTATAGAGATTGGTTTTCAAGTTTAAGTAACAAAGTACTTACATAAACTATTCACCCTTATCTAATAGTACTCGGTAAGAACGCCCCAAAACAAGGATTTGGTAATCAAAACTAAACTGAAACTAAAACTATAACAATACCAAAACTCAATTTCTTTCTTGAAAACAGTTTTGTCACTAATGTGTCAAAAGTGTTCTGTGAAATGAGAGAACTAACTTTCAGATCGTTTCTGGCGCTGAAGTCTCGCAAAAATAAGAAGGAAAAAATGCTTATCACTTTTGAATTTCTAGCTGCAACGACTGCTTTCAACATTCAAATAAAACTACGAGGTATTAAACAATTAATACCCAATAATTTAGTTTCATTTGATCGATCAATTCGATAATCTCGTAATAAAATTATGCAAAGCCGTAAATATAGCTTTCTGAACATGACTTACTAAAACAACAGTATTCATTAATTCCTACCTGTCAAATTATCCGAGGCATGGCCCCAAAGTCCAATTCCTCATGTATTTGCAACTGCGCTACGCAATAACTCGTAATTCTTTATTATTGATTGCAAGACTAAGTGCATATTTCCGATTTATTTCGTCACGGACTAATCGTGCCAATGAAGAAAGTATCACCTGTTTACTTGAGTTGGATGGCTGGCGTAAATATGCTGTATGGCCTCTAGAGTAGCGACTAAGTATTCGATTATTCTTATACAAAAATCTAATAAATTGGCGAATTTCTTTCGCAGGGAAATATAATGCTACAAATGAATAAATAGGTATACTGAATATTATGTTCCTAATTCTTGTCTTGCGATCCTACTACCCGATTAATTAAAAATAGTTCATGAAACGTTTGTTTAGGTCAGGTGCACACTTTTGTCAATGTCATGCATAGGTAAGTAAAAATCAAGTAATAAAAACTAAAACCGAACTACGACTAAAAAGGTATAAACAAGACCCCACAGACAGACAAATTAAAAATCCGGATTCACACGTGTTACGGCATAAATCGAACAGATTACGTGTGACTCAAGGATTTTTAATTTGTCTGTCTGTGGGGTCTTGTTTATACCTTTTTAGTCTTAGTTGGGTTTTAGTTCTTTTTACTTAATTTTTTTTAAAATGTTTTTGGTTTTATAATGTATATATTTTTGAAATGTGCTCATTAAGCCCTTTCATTTGATACCCAACATGGTACGATCAAACAATTTTTTTTTTTTTTAGTTCCTTACTTTATGTCCTCTAACTTAATGTGACGTCACATAGCCTATAACCAGCGGACGATCAAGACGCTTCCAGCGATACCTCATTTGTCAAATTGTGATGAGTGGTTTAGAAGATAGGAGGGAACAGATGAACATACATACATACCGGTCAAAATCATAACCCTCCTTTTTTCTTCGCCATCGTCGGGTAAAAAGAGAAATTATGTCTTTCAGTAATAACAGGCAAGGTTTTTTTTTTTGCTTAGAATCCTGATCGTGTTTAGCGTGAGTGTATTAATTAACTCTGTTAAGAACTTGCAGTTTCTTCTTAAAAAGCAATAACATGCATACCTCATACTCAGTCTCTGATTCACTGGCCCACAATAAAAAGAGTGCCCGTGCGCAGAGAAAACGTCAGATTTTCACGGTCAGTTGGTAATGGTATCCGTCATCGACGTTTTTAATAGATACTATTGAAACCAGCTGATATACACTCACCGAGATTTCTCGCGATTGACTGAACGCTAAATAATTTCGAGAAAAACGTCGGAAAAAGCAACAAGTTCTTATTTATTGCGATGTCAGTGAAATCTATTAGGTATGGTCAGGAAGGAAATTAAATTGAAATCCTGTTTGTAAGCCGGGGAGCCTCAAAAACTTGGAAGTTTCGCCTTATAAACGGCATTATTAAACTCTGTGAACTTTACCGAGTAAATTAGTGGAGTTTCCTTATGATCGAAGTGCGGGCGTTGCTTGCTAGACATTGTTTTGTAATTGAGTTTTAATAATCTTAATTATTCGGTATCTGTTTATAATAATATAACATTTATAATAATGTTCTCTTAAGAGATTGCTCGTGTAAAGAGGGCAAACGTTAAATCTTCAAGAACGAATAACAAAATCAAAACATTTATAACTTTACCAATCATTCGATTTCCAGTCGGTACACTCGGTACAGCCTCTCAAAAACTAGTTTTAATGAGTTTCTGGAAACTTTCACTCATATATTCCATCCTTAACTTCGAAGATGTCAAGTAAACTCTGTAAGTACGTGATAAGTACGTATCTACTCCTCTCATCATAAAGGTACGTCAAAAGTGTTGATATTACCAAATATAATAAAAATCTACTTTTTAAGCTTAGCAAATTGAGTCGAATCTAGTGAGCAATAAATTCCACGCAATAATAGTCTCGAATTTTATGAAAAAAATAAATTGATCATAAAATTGTTCTCGGCACGAGTCACAGCTCGAATCATTGGAGATTAATTTCACAAACTGGTTGGTTGAGGTCGGAAGGCTAATAGCGTACCGTACCAAAAATCACTTGGCAATTGTTTGCGAAGGTTCATCAAGGCGCACAATCGCACATCGATCGACCGGCCCGGTAACGGTACCTACACGGCAGATTCCGGCACGTCCAGTAACGGTCACCCTCCTGGCTCCTCAGAATACTTGTCATTGCATCTCGTACGCCGCTCATCGCGCATCCGATTCGCGTGAATAGAATCTAATAAGTTTCTAGATGGTATATAAATAAAAGAGTGTTGATAACCATTCACTGTTGATGCTCTTTGTGCCTCGTTGTGTTGCAGTTATAATTCTATTGTTGGATGCATAACTTCAAGTAAGACATGACGTGTATTGTTTCGTTCGTGATGATTGGGTAAGTAGGTAGTGTGCAAACGCTGTTGTAGGCTAACATGTGCTCGGGAATTTACTATACAGGGTGTCAGGGTAGACACCGTTATCCTTGTAACTAGTGGTTTGGTGTCATCTATAATACACTTTTTCTATGGGACCAACTTTGAAGTCGCAAAAAAAAAATCTGCTGTTCCATACATTTTGTCGATTTAAGTGAACATGTATGGAACAGCAGATTTTTTTTTTCGTGATTTGTGTGTACCCTAACACCCAGTAGACATTATTACAATCACAACTATGATTTCGTTCACTACTGAGCGTGGGCTTGTTATGGACACCTCAGCGGACTATTGGCATATACAATGATGATGAAAAGATGCTGCTTCCGTACTCTTAATAATTTCATCTCGTCGACGTTTCTAATCCACTCTTGAGAAGAGAGAGGGTCGTCTAATCCGCTCACCTATCCAAGTTTCATCTGCAGGGATTTCGGGGTCCTTATTGCCCATCCACATGAATACGTCGTACTAAACTGACTTTCCCAATGCTTTTCTACTTCAGACGTTACATAAAGAACTCTACAACGTACTTCAAACTTTTCAATAACCGCTTAACTACACTTTAAAGTCGTAATTAATCATTTCGTTCCAAAGAGAGCCACAGTTTCCGAGTTACAAAGTACAGCGGAGGATCGTAAAACATTTAGTAATACTCGTAGTTTTAATTTACTCGCACTTATGTTCGCAACTTGCTTTATTAGCGCAAATGTAAAGACCCGTCCACACTAGGACACAAATTTCACGACTAGTGCCCGGTATTGTTCCATTCCTATCTATTCCATGTCTTATGACGGCCTTCCTCGTTGGTCTAGTGGTCGCAAACGCTACTGCTGAGCATGAGGTTTGATTCCCAGGTCAGGCAAAGTGTTATTGTGTTTTTTTATCAGGAATTTCTCAATAGCAGCCCGGAGTTGGCATTTGTGCCCGGTTGATGTCAATAGGCTCGCCCCCCGCCCCCTATTACACATAACTTAAACATAATTGGCGAACGTGGTGGTAATAAAAGAGACTTTTGCAATAATTCATAGAGGCGGAAATAAAAGCGGGAGTTTTAGAAGTAGACGTGGCGGTGACTCGACTGCGGGACTCGACGTGACGGGACTGCACGTCAAGGCGACTCGACATGGCGGGACTGGACGTCAAGGTGACTGGACGTGGTGGGACTCGACGTCAAGGCGACTCGACGTGGCGGGACTCGACGTCAAGGCGACTCGACGTGGCGGGACTCGACGTCAAGGTAATAAATCACACCTCTGTCTAGCCCTTCGGGGATTCCGGGCGTAATATTATGTTACCATTTGCCTTAATGCGTCTCAGGCTTACAGTAAAGCATCTCTCATAAAACTACGCAACCGAGAGTATGTGCAGTTGCGATAACATGTCATCTTGTTTCGCATTATGACGTCATCATCTTTTTATGTCTTCTAGTTTTAATAGCTCCGCTTTCAGAGAAAAGTGGCCACAGTGAGCAATATGGCTATATAATAACAAGTTATTGTTGTTTGGAGATAAATGTTTCCTGAAGTGATGTCATCTGTTACGAAATTAAGTTGAGCTAGCTAAGCACCTAGTTACATACGTTTTTTTCTACAATATTAACTTTGAGAAATTCTCTATCTTGTTGCTATACATAGTTAATTTTGACTCGTCTACGGAGCCACTTACTTTCCAAGGCTAAGAAAATAACGAAACCTTCCAAATATAGTTTCAAATTAAAATTGCAACACAAACAAAATGAAATTATGGCCGAAATATCACCACCCATTACGTTCAGCAATTTTAAATTTCGAATGGCGTAAAACTGAAACCAAGAGTGATCAATCGAGACTCAATCGTGACTCGAACCCGTGGTCCTTCGTAACTATTGCATAGCAGCAAACAAACGTAATAGCATCAGCACGACAACTTTTTATCATTCGTCCAAAACCGAAAAGTGAAGTAAAGCGATGTAAATCGATATTAGATCACGGACTTGGGGTCAATATCATCAATGTAGATTTGATCTTTTTTTAAAAGCGAGAGTTAGTCTGGACTGCTATGTTTCCGTTGAATTTCTAATGGCGGCTGTCACTGGACTGGTTGCGACGGAAGTGTTGATGATTTCCGTTTGTAAGTGACTAGTTTTTCAGTTTCGAATTTTATTATGGTTCCGTCAGATTGCATTCACATGGGAATGTTGATAAGTCCGGAACATGCGTTATGTCAATGCCCTTTTCATTACATAATGGCTCTTAGTATTTAAACCCATAGGCCCACATCTGAAAATCTTGTAATTCTTCGTTACGTGCGACTAAAAACTTGAAGAAGAATATCTACATGAAAATAACTTAGGAAGCTTATTTAGTAAACATGTTTTGATTAATTTTTTGCATATGGAAACGACGATGTCGCCCACTCTGTAAATTGTGAAAAACTTTACGAAAAGAAGGTAGAAAATATACTAAGCGAAATCGCTTTGACCGGACAGGATCTCAGCATTTGCATTTGAATAAGCCATTTCACACTCTTTCAGGATATAAATTTTCCTAAGCTTCAGTTTGTGCCATACTTAAGTCTTGTTAAGTGCGCTTTAAACTAGCATTACAAATACGCTTCGTAAAAAAACGTCACGACTTTATGTATACTTTTATTAAAATCCTTTTTGCTTTTTGAAACTTTCATGCATAATTTCAGCGAATAAAGCTCTTGATCCATAACATTTAGATTTTATGCTTTTCTCGGTTTTTGTAACCGACTTCTAAAAGCAGGAGGTAATTGCATAACAGTTCCATTGCTTTAGTTTACTTCTGAGTAATAAATACTTTAAGGAAAAACATCAATACTAAAAAATTCTCTATTATGAAAAGTTTTTAGAATAACATCACGCCTTTAATCCCCGAAGGGTCAGGTAGAGGTGCACCTATAGTAAAGCCATATTTCGCCTGTTATTAGTTAATTAATTAATGAAATCCATTATAAAATACAATTGACGTAGAAATATTTAGTAACCTATTCCGCTTAACTATTCCTCAAGAGTCATAAAAAAACCCTGTAAGAATTCGTAACGTGTTGCACCTCAGATTCGGGTCATCCTGAGGATGCCTCGATGAGTTAAAACACGTATCGAGATCTTACAGGTTTTTTTTATGACTCCCCATGAAGTCCCATGCATATTATAATAGAGGGCAAGCCTATTGCCATCAACCGGGCACAAATCCAGGCTTCGGGCTGCTACTAAGAAATTCCTGATTAGCATCAGTAAATTCTGAAAACCCCATGAGACAAGTTTTTGAATAATCTCCGTTAATAAGATTGCCATCTTAACATTATTGTTGACAACACCATCAATCCTAATACACGAATTATGCCTCTCAGACGGCATCATGCTCTAATGAGACAAACTGCTTGGGAAATTAATCGGCTTAGCTGCAGAACATGTTCTATACATTACAGATTGCTTGACCAGTTATGAATCTATTCACACTGTGTGCACAGATCTATACATACATATTATAAATTTAAGTCGCTTTTCGTGTTTATCTGTAAGTCCCCGTTGTTCTTCTAAATCACGCAACCACAAATATACCACAAAATACACGCAAGAGATTTTGATGAAATTTTCACCATCGTCTAGAGAATTTATTCCGGAAGGTTTATGTGTGTAATACGTTAATATTAAAGTAACATATAACTAAGAAATCTCGATGTTTTTTCAAATCGTAAAAACCGTGCGTAGCAGGAGCCGGGTCGCTAGTTACCTATAAATCAGTATATTATTAAAGCAGTTTTGTCCTTGACAACTTTTCATATAACCTTTCAAACATTACACGAGGGTGTCAATCCTCTAATTTTACTCCAGTTGGAAGTAATAATGAACGGGGAAAACGCCAAAATGGAAATGCTCCAGTCTGTTCAAAGAGCGCTAGACCTGCCTGACACGTCGTACCTCATTATTTAACAAAGCTATTCATGTTACACTGAAGCGCCAATGAATTACTAAAACACTTCCATTAATCTACTTAATTATAACTTGAGACGTGAAGCTCTCTCAACAATACACTCACAAAAATACGAACTAAAAGGTCAAGTATTGAGCTCATAGATCACAAAACTTAATTACAAAGAATCTTAATTAAGTAAGCCATGCGATACTTATCCATATGTTCTTTTAATGAATAGGTTTTTTGAATGCTTTTGAAGGGATGGGACGAAAGGTCAGATGTAATGTATGCGAGTCAGAGTCTATCAGAACAATCGAAGCCATCGGAAGTCAGTTCGAGATACGACGAAGTTCCTCCAATCACACCGTCACGTAACGTTCGGTTATATCGATAGCTACTTTTATTCGAAGAAAACTGGTTAAAGAAAAGTTGCCAGGAAAGTTTTTATCGTTCGCCGCCGCGGTCCTCGACAAGCGTCGCCTTCCGAGATTACTGTTTTTAGAAGGTAACGGTATAAACCAGAGTGAATTAAAGAAGTGACAGTGACAGACTACGTTGATCGATCATCGCGGTAAGTTGGAGGTGATGTACCCGTTGCCGAAATCATGTCTATAAAATCTAAGCTTTTGAGACCAGGCTCGGCTTAATTTTTTTTTTAGACACTTTTCCTCCTGTGAAAGATCAGAGACTAATGGTAGGTACTTTCTAAGTGATACACTAAAAAAAGTTCAGCTCAATTTAATAAGTCTAGGCCATCTACTTAGATTCTTGTATTCTTTTTGGGTATAAAACGGAATGGCGTTTGATGTAGGCTCCTATTTTCATGCTGGTAAACAAAATGTTGCGAGAAAATTCTTTTACAAAAATGATCCTTTTACAATATGTTTCTTTTGTACGACACAAAACTGTAATATGTTACTCTTAGCTTGAGTTTTTTACGCAGCGATGCTTTGTTCTATAACTGAAAAATTGCTTAGTACTACTACATCGCCAGTGAAACCTTTTTGAAAACTTTTATTCAAAAAATATTATTTTTCTGTCTAACCAATATTTTTTAAATTTTGTTTGGATAAACTTTGTTTTGATTTAATATGTTTTTCAGTTTTTCTTACCTAAGTATAGGACCAATATTTATTTTCTGAAAAAAATACTACCAACGGTTGCAGAGATTTTTCGTTTATGTAAACTGTAATTCCAAAGTATAAATTCAAAAGTACACAAAGCACGTATGGGACAATGGTGTGAGCGGAGGTCGATGTAAGTCGTTCCACCCCTGTCATTAATCTCATCTCTTTCGCTAGCCAAGTCACGCCGCATTTGGGGGAACGCCGGGCAAAACGACTTTCCAAAAAAGCTTGTCTGCCAAATTACACTGACCTGAAGTGAGTTTTGATATCTACCGAGTATTACGTTGGATTTTCATTCATTTGCTCCCTTGACAATCGTTTCATTGTCGCAGTATGTCCCAATGGCGGTACCTGCTTACGTAAATTTTCATCGGAATTTCGGCATTTCTCGTGATTTATTACGATGTCGGGAATATAAATCACGCATTGAAATATTTTTTAATGAATCGTAAAGTATTTTTATAGCTGCTTATTATCATTTCAGGTATTTACAAATAGGTGGATGCCTGTTATTTATGACCGTGACAGCAACATTTCAATTGGTTCACGAATCAAAAACCTACTTTTTACGCATTACAACTTGTGAACGAAATGTTTCAATAAAAGCCTGCGGTCGTGTAAGCAATTAAACGAATAACCGCTTCACATGGAGCGCACGTTCTGAATTAAATATCTATCAATTCGATGAGGAGACGCGGGCGAAATAGATCGCATCTAATAGACAGTCTATTATTTGGTACAACAACTTGCAAAAACGGATGCAACAAAAAGCTAGCCTCTATGATTCACACGTCCGAGACGCAGACGGGCGTTCATTGATATCATGCAGACAAGAAAATAGAAGACATTGAATTGCCTAAGTTAGTTCGAGAAACATTTTCATTTCATTTCCAACAAAATAGCGGTAAACACATTTCTAATCTAGACTTCAGTTTTTAAATAAAAAACCCTCTATTAGCTATAGCTATAGCGTTTTTGTTAAATGATACTCATTTAACAAAAACGCTATCATAACATCATGCATCATACCAAAAGTAGTTAAGGCGAAGTGGGACTGACAGGAGCCGAGGGGGGCGGTATGACCCCGCCCGCGCGCAATTCTATTGCACTATCTTTACAAATATTTAATTTCAAAATTTTATTTGTGTTTATATAGAAAAATAAGTGCATAATCCCTTAAAGTATTTTATAGTGAACGCGTAGACAAATTTTTATTACAATTGCTTTGATAACAATCGAATGGAATAGGTTTTTAATCTTTAAAAAAGCAGATTTTAAGGAAACTTTGCGGTTTTTTTGTATCGAGGAAAGTTTTGTCAATCGTGTTTCGGGCCTCATAGTTCACTAAAGACACTCTTAAATTTTCGTAATCATAAAACAAAAAATGCGCAAATTGGGGCAACGGTATAATCATTGGCACTATAAGCCGATTTCTACTAGTAATAGGTAAATTCTCTTAAATAAACAAAGTAGATAATATTTTGAATTGTTTTGTCGGATTCCAGTTTACATATGCATAAATAAAAGAACGCATTACGTTTAAAAATTTTTTTTTTAATTAACTTAAATTATTTCTACGGATTGTTACAATCATTGGCACTTCAGCATAGTGAATGGCACTACAAGTTATGTATAATCATTGGCACTACTGGAAGTATTTTATAGTACCCAGATCTTACTATACTCCTTCCCATTGTTATTAGACTATTTATATTTAGTTGGTTGGTCTATAGTCACTTTAGATTTTTCTGCTTCGGTAATTCCTTAATTTTTTTCTGAATTTGTTGTATTGGCAAGTTTTAATACAACATTTAAAGAAAGAAGAACTTACACGCGGAATGTTAAAGGTTCGCGCGGCAGTTTTTTTCCTATACCATTTTTCATAGCTTCCAAAGCTTTCTCCAGGTCCTCATCCTACCACTCCGAACCTTCGGCATTCTTCATTCATCTAAAATAAGAAATATGTAAGGATAAGGATAAGGTCTCATTGGCATCATTAAAATATATAGTGATTGGCAGTGCTAATAATAGATTTTTGACCAAAAATTCAGAAAGTATAGTGATTGGCATAAGTGCCAATGATTAATTTGCAAACAAAATAAAGTATAGTCATTGGCACCTATCAAAAACCCGTTATATATTATATATTTCACAACGCTAAAACATCGTTTAATACGCTTAAATTAAGTGAATGAATATAAATAGATAGAAACTTGCATAAAAACTTACCTAAAAATCACTTTTCTACTTCGAAATCTAGCCACCAAACCTACACTTTTTGTTCAATTTTATCTCACTCGATCAAACACATTTTTAAAAGAGCGGGTAAAGAAAGATGGTGTACGTTTGAGACATAGATAAATGTTTACATTATAAGAAATTGTATATTCTTCCAGTAATTGTGTTGCTATAACATAAAAGAAAACATTACGCAGCACGCAGCATAAACTAGCAAAGTGCCAATCATTGGGGGGTGCCAACATTAGTACTGTTTACCCTACGTTTTTATTTTTTTTGAGAGAAACATTGATTTTGTAATAATTGACTACGACAAGAGTCGTCATAAAAAAATTTACGCTGACAGTGTACGATTTGTACCACATTTCGCAACTAATCGCTCGTCTGCAGCTAGCTCGGCTGCCTACTGTCAGTTTGTGATTAAAATTACTCCGTGTAATATCAAACCGGAACATCGCAGACTACTTTCAATGTTAAGGTTGCTACCAAAAGTATTGTTCGTAAATATTTTTATGTTAATTTCTTTGTCCGTCTGTTCTCACGGATTTAATTATCGGTTCGCACTGTAATAGAGAATCTAGAAATGTTGTGTATACTTCATTGTGTTGTCTATAATTTCAAAGATTAAATTATGCGTCAAATGTGCCAGCCATAGGTACATTCGAGACACTGGGAAAACTGTAAAGACGTAAGAAAAATCTTTCGCATAACTGAAAATTAAAACTCTGCAAAAAATATTTGTGTTCAACATAATCCCTTTGGCTACTATTATTTATTCCGTGGTTTTACAAGTCATTCACTTTTCCTTTATGTAAAGAGGAAACAAAACAAAAAGCTAACTCCGCTCAAAGTTTTCCTCTCGCTAAACTCGTTTAAAAATAACTTGAATATTCTACACCACAATAATATTATTTCATTCAATTCAACACTCCACGTCTAAATTTAAAACTGCCATATTTTACAGATAAAGTATGTAGGTAATCTAGAAAAACCTATTTGAGAAACCATCTAATCATGAATGTAGATAAAAATGTAAAAGGAAATGGTTTCCATAAGTGAGCACTCAACCTAACCCCGCTTGGACTAACATTATCATACATTAATTATGTATACCGCGGAACAGTAACGTAACTTTATCTTTTTTTATTTAATTTTCGTGTAAGACGGGTACGTAGCGCTATGTGACACTTGAACAACTCTGTTGGTTTTTCAAACGCACAAAAAAACACGAAACAACAATATCACACCGACCGTCACATTTTAACAAAATTGTGAACTAAATCGAAACAGATTATGTTCACAATATTATACTTATTTGCGCGAGTAACTCAAACTAACAATGTAAAATGACTTAACAATTGAATATCGATCTAGTTTCAGATTTCGTTCATCTTCAATTTCATAATCCGATTAAAGGTTATGACATCAAATTGACACCGTATTTATTTGAAACGTGAAATTAAAATTACGAGATTGCCTCAAATAACTTTACTTATATAAGCAAGAAAAAGGTCTTGTAGCAAAAATAAGTGACGATCAATCATAAAAACCTTTTAAAAATCGGTGTATGCTCACCCCGCAATTATCTCTGAAAGCCTTTTAATTCATAATATAAATACTTTTTTTTATTATTCATGTACTCGAAAGTACAGACAACAGTAATAAGTGTCAAGCCAACTGGCTCATTACGTAATAAGTAGTATCATATTTTATACTAACGACTGCCAACGGGTTTTATTGCCGACTATTGCAAAAAATATTGCCACTGGTGTACTGTAAGTATCTTGGAAATCTAGAAATAAAAAGCGCTAAACTTGTCTGGAAAATATTCTGCAGTTAGAAACTATTTAAATAGCTGGTGTACTTGTAATATCTTATGTTTATCATAAATTACATTAACATTCTTTGTACACACATTTGATCTTTATTGTAAGGCGGTTGCTAATATTTTAGTCAATATACATAAATAAGCTCACGCCTTCTTCCCATGGGGTAGGCAGAAACTACAGATAGCCAGCTGGTACGATCCTTACATACTCCTTTTGCCTCGTTTACGTTCATACATTTAGTCAAATCATTCGTGTAAAAGTCTTGTAGATAATAATTCTTTAGTAGTTCATGTTCTGTGTTATTGTGTTAAGAAACTTTTTGATTAAAATTCACAAGTTTCTTCCATTTATTCAGCTCTTTTGTAAAACGTGCAAACTTTTCATACAGATAGCAGACATTTTTGCGCTAAAAGTTTTCTTAATAACTCCTACATTAGGTAATATTAGGTAAAATTCATTACGGCAGTAGTGTCAAACTAATGGTTAAAACTTTGGAAGTTTATTGAAATATATCTAAGTTAGGTTATAACTATTTCGTAAAGGAAACCGCTGGAACTTTGAACTTTGTCATGACAAAGATTCTGGCGTTTAGGAGCGGAAGGCGTGCTAATAGATGAATATTAGTTTCTTGATTCTTGGAACATACTTTTTATTAAACTGTTCTTTGAGTTTCTTATATTTTACGTATTCCTAACTGAAGTAGGTACCTACCTACCCGAAAATAGAAATATCCTCTTTTTTATTCAGGTAACTGTTAACTGAAATACCTAATTTCACTTAAAAACCAGAGTCACAACTACTTAGAGAATTAAAATCAGGATTTATTTCTGCAATTTCTTCATAAAGTAACTCGGTATAACCAAAATAATGTTTCAATCTGGTTTGAACATGTTGCAAGATAACTTTCAGAAATGATTTCGTTCGAATCTAATTTATGTCAGTCCCGCAGTTTTCGTAATTAGCGGTGCGACAGCCAATTTTTGTAATTTAAAATATAAATAAATCTCCGAGCAGTATTTATTTAAATTAAGTGCAGTTGCACCACTACGCAGTTATAGCAACCGCGCATTCATGTTGCTTTATAAGACTATTGACATATAAACCTGTCCCTTTTATATCAGCAGAAAGTAATTATTAATTTATTTTATTATGTAACCATTTTATTACCTACCTCCTTACTGTCAGTAAAAAGTCAATATGCCTAGCCCTTTCCCAACTATGTTGGGGTCCAGTCTAACCAGATGCAGTTGAATACCAGTATTTTACATGGAGCGACTGCCTATCTGACCTCCACAACCCAGTAATTGAGCAATACGATACCCCTTGGTAAGACTAGTTGTCAGACATTCGAGCTTCTGACGACCCGAAACGACTGTTAAAAATAGACGAATGACAGCCGGGACCAACGGCTTAACGTGCTTTCCGAGGGTCGGAGGAGTCCCGGTATGTAAAGATCCACAGAGCAACCCCGGCAAGCGTAGCTTAGTTGGATCGACCCGTGCGGTCACTATATAAGAATATTGACACATAAACCTGTCCCTTTTATTTCATCAGGAAGACGTAATGATTAATTTATTTGATTATGTAACCGTTTTATTACCTACCTACTTACTTTCAGTAATTAACATTAATAATGTAGCGACTATTCTTTGTTTTTCGCCAGAGGGTAATTTATTGTCATTGTTGTTCATTATTTTCGTTAATATAATATTTGTACATACACAATATTCTGCAGCTGATTTTGTTGTTATTTGCAGTTTATGACAGTTAATTACGATTTACTTTCAGTGCGATTCCGATAATTAGCCATCACTGATCCGAAATGAAGCGTTGTTATTATCAAAAAAAATACTGTTTGGACACAGTGGTAACCCGGCCAGTGGTAACGGCCCTGACTTTCGAGTTGTAGGTCGTCAAACCCAGCCAGGCGCTTTACTTTGAGGGGTTCGAACCCAGCTAGGCGCTGAAGGAAAACATGTTGAGAAAACCGGAGTATCCTAGAACCAAAAATTCGAAGACATACTGAGACATCTACCAACCCGCACTGGGCCCATGTGGTAGATCACAGCCGCTTTCGCCGCACTTCGAAGGAGAGCTTGTTCCCAGCAGTGGGAACATTATTTCACTTTGTTTTTTTTAACCGACTTCTTCAAAAAGGAGGAGGTTCTCAATTCGTCTGTACGTTTTTTTTTTTTTTTTTTCTTTTTTTGTTTGTTTGTTACGCGATTACTCCGCCAATTATGAATTGATTTTGATGATTCTTTTTTTGATTGAATTTTTGAGTTAACTTCAATATTACGTATTTTTCCCACTTAGTTTATCTAGACGATATCCTGTTTGACTCCTTCACTGTTATTTACATAGCAGGTAGTGGTATTCGGATTTGTGTGGGGTAGGTACCACAACTAAAAAGTGAAAAATAAAAACTTTTAACAAAAAAAAAAAACAACCGACTTCCAAAAAAAACACAAAAAAAGTGAAAAATAACTTTAATTTCGGAAGTCGGTGGCAAAAACGGAAATTGAAAAGCAAAGACACCGACTTCCTATATTAAAGTTATTTATTTTTAGTTTTTTTTGGAAGTCGGTTGTTTTTTTTTTCAATTTGTAATATGCGGACGCCTCTATTAAACATCATTAAATTCTATGCATAGCATCGAACTTACGATACGATGACACAGACAGACCCTATCTAATTAGATTATCCCGAACAGCGAAGAAAATAGAGAAAGCGAAGCTTACGGAATATCTTTTACTTATTCCGTTACATAAGTGGCATGGTTTGGCATATAAGTAGAAATATGATACGGCGATGATACAGCACGTCGTGCGAGTGATACGATGCATACTAATCGCCGTGTCAATAGACGTTATTAGATTTTATCTTTTTTTCTCTTTAACCGTAACATCTATGTCACGTTTACAATGCTCGGACTTCTTTTTGCTCTGAATTTAATCTATGGTTTGTGGTACGATTTTGAATGAGTGTTCGATTTTTAAACATGACGTGCGTACTTACATTATCTACGGAATCTGTGTTGTCGATCTTTTGAAACTTGTATGAGATGAGATGTAATTACCTGTATGATAATGTAGTAGTTATGCCTACTAATCATCTCGTAATTACACACACAAAGTAATTTTAGATTAAAGATTAATTACATCTACTGTTTTGGCATATAGCCTTGAATATTTTTTATTGCTAACCAAAAATAATTATCAATAAAGACGAAATAAAGGATGATGAATTCTGGTGATGATGTATGAACGTAAACAAGGCAAAAGGAGTATGTAATGATCGTAGCAGCTGGCGTTCTGTAGTTTCTGCTTACCCCCATGGGATGAAGGCGTGAGTATATATAAAAATAATTACCAATTCTACGATGTACTATAGGTTCTAAGACCACCCGATGCTGTTAATTAAACGTAAAATATAATTAAGGCAATGAGAGTAACTCTATTGATACAAGCTAATTGTCGTAATTGAGTCGATAGTCGTTCCGGTCCCTAAGCTCGGTACAATTTCTCTCCCCCATGATAAATTATTTCAGTCTAATTACCGCTAAATACAATTAGAATTGAGCAAATTTTGTTAATAGCCATTTAATTCCAATACCGATGTACCTAATTATCAAAATCACGTACACAAGAAAGATAAATTCGTTATATTTTGCAAAATCTTAACTCACAATCATAGGAATTATTGTTTTAATGTTACGTTATTAAACGATACACACGTCCGGCTATTATAGCGTTATCTTTAATATAAAATACGTATAATTTTAAGTACCTAATGAATAAAACATTCTATAAAAGCTAATTGGCTTAACCCGGACCCCTGTGTAAATCAAAGATGGGGCGACCGCCTCTTTTTATTACCCGACTACGGCGAAGAAAAAAGGAGGGTTATGATTTTGACAGGTATGTATGTATGTATGTATGTATGTTCATCTGTTCCCTCATATCTTCTAAACGACTCATCACAATTTGACAAATGAGGTATCGTTGGAAGCGTCTTGATCGTCCGCTGGTTATAGGTTATGTGACGTCACATTAAATTAAAAATGGCGCCCTCTAGAGAACAAAAAGTCAGGAACTAAAAAAAAAAATGGTTTAATCGTACCATTTTGGGTATCAAATGAAAGGGCTTAATGAGCACATTTCAAAATTATAAATATTATTACCCCAAAATAATTAAAAAAAAAAAAAGTAATAAGAACTAAAACCCAACTACGACTAAAAAGGTATAAACAAGACACCACAGACAGACAAATTAAAAATCCGGAGTCACTCGTAATCTGTTCGATTTATGCCCTAACACGTGTGACTCCGGATTTTTTATTTGTCTGTCTGTGGTGTCTCGTTTATACGTTTTTAGTCGTAGTTGGGTTTTAGTTTTTATTACTTTAATTTTACATTGCAGACTTTGCTGGCCCACTTTTTTATGCACTATTTTAAGCGATTTTATGACATCATATATTTTTTCTTTCGTCTGCTTTGCTTGTCGTCTTTCTGCCACAATTGAAAATAAAGAAATGTTTTCAATAAACCAAGACCTATTAATAGTCATATCAACAACTTCTCATTCAGTAGTAACACCTTAAGAACACATGCGGCTTCGTGTGTTAGATTACGTAAACCCTAATATAATAAACGGTTAATTGCATTTAAAGGGATGAACATACTAGAGATGATCGTAACATGTAATGACGTAATAAGCGAGTAATAGCAACGCATCTCTCATAATGATCATATCAGACCTTAAGCATACACTACACTGTAGGTACAGTCATCAACGAAATTCAACGTGTTATCGATGCAAATGTGTACAAGACCTTATCAGGCCGCCCGAATATCATATTACCGTAAAAAAAATCTTTGCTGAAAAATTATCTCCGAAAATATTTTTCACGAAAATGTACTTTAAAATTTTTCATATTATTAACGTAAATTATTTCGTCGTTTGTAAATAACATCCCCTGAGCGATGCAGCGACGTTGCTCTAATGATATTACCATTTTTTACGTACACTTCCGTCCTTATGAATACTTGAGCCCCTAGTTGATGCTAAGAAAAAAGTTGATGAGCCAGCAATTTACATTCATCACTAAGGTACTTAATTTTTATTTCTTGTTTATTGTTTGTGCCGAGAGCAAAGTAAAGAGATAGTGATTAAACTCCAAGGTTTAGTGACTATGTAGGTTTATTAAATGCTGCACCCACCGTTTTTACCGCTAGGCATTAAAGTTCTTGTACCTACCTAATTCGTCGACTAGAATTTCTTGAGTAACCTAAGATTTATTCAAACAATTTATAAAGTTTCACTAAATAATAAGTCTGTCTCTTCCGCGTTCCTACATGAAAAGTTCTTATTACTTACCGTTTTCGAAAAACGTCAGCAGCGCTTCAATAATCTAGACACAGTTTAATTGATAAAACTGCGCTGATATCGAAACGAGTCCCGGTAAAATTGGATTTTCACTTGAAAACCGACTTGTCCCACTTAAGCACTCAATCCACCACAAAGTTAAGACGTCCTTGCACTATCTGTTTTCACGTCTCAAGCATACAGTTTCACTTTCTATAAAGTGTCCGTGATCAGTCACGAGCCGGGAAAGGCCGCCGCCGATGCAATATCGGAACGCGATCTCCGCAAAACTTCTGCCGAAGCGAGTACAGACGCAGCGAGCACGCAGACCGTCCGCACCGAACCACGCCGTCCGAACGCCGAACAGCGACTGTGATAACGACACTTCCTCCGAATGAACCTGCGAACCTCTCCATAGACTGTAAGCTCGCCTCTCTCTCGCCGCCCGGCGGTACTTAACGCACCCCGCGACACCCGATCTGAACTCTCGGATACTCACAACAAGAAACAAATTCCAACTAGACACTCGCCACGAACGCGTCTCGTTCGAAACGCGTAACGAGTTTACGGTACGTAAATCGTAGTGGATTTGTTTTGCGGCCCGGCCATAGTAATCCGGTTCTTCGTCATGGAGCTCACAGAGCGCTTTTTTCCGAATCAGTTCCCGTTAAATAGAGCCTTCTTTTTGTACAACCTGCAGCCTGATAGTCTATGTAGGGAACGCGGAATAACCGCTATGGACAAGATGCCAACTTTCTAAACTAAACCTATAAGACCGCTCTATTCGGATGGTAAATTACGTTATTTTTATTGGAAGTCGGGACGATAATAATAAAGCATCGAGTAGATTGCTTATACCGGCCGGCGATTGTCGTGGCCGGTGGCGCAGGCGGCAGTACGTGTTGTAATTTTGCAGGTGGTTTTTGCATGGTGCGGTTGTCGTCTACGTTACGTTTTCTGATTTATAAGTTGCGGTTTTACTTTCGGTGTCAATTACGCGAGCTGCGGTCGAAGCCCCACAATAACATGGCGGCAAATTGGATACCAGCCCTCTGAACCAGATTAGACTACCTTGTGAAGGCTGTCAGTTGTTACGCAAGGCTGCGACTAATCTTTTTGCAGTTAAAAATAGGTCGTGGACATTGTGTTGTTTACTTCATAAAAGTCGGCGTAACTCGAAACGAAGTGCATTATGTAAGACAGCTAAAGTGTGCATATATGTGAAGGCTACCAAATATTGAAACCGTAAACTCTTTCGAGTGATCCCGCCATCCCGTCACGGCGGTGAACTGGGTCAGCAAGGCGCGCCCCTAACATTAGGATGAATACACGTGACAAACTGCAACACCAAATTGACATTCTGAAAAGTACAATAGACACACTGAAAACGATTTATCATGTCTTCCTTTCTCATTTTTTTCTTGAAAAAATCTTTGGTTGTGATACATCTTGGGTAAGTTATATTTCCATCAGTGCAAAATGCTAGGTTAAGTTGATAATTGACCACTTCGTTGACATTATTGCCCATTGACTTAAATACCATGAATAGCATTTAAAATCTTTAAAAAAACCTTTTTCCAAATTCCAGAAACAATTTCTTTATTTTTTATTTGACATCATCAACATTAATTATTTAATTAAAATATACAATCTAAGTCTAGCAATATGTACAAAGGGAAAAAATTATATATAAAGGAAGGGATCACAGGGCGTCAAAAAATTCTTCCGCATCGCTGTCAGTTGGAAAAGTACCCAAAAGGCTGGCAGCATTGCCACGTTGGATGGCAATGCTGATTCTTTGACCTAGAAATTGGCCAACCCTCTGGTCACGTGAAGAGTCGACCAACCGCTGGGCGATGTCCCGAAATACTCGATGAGCACTGGGACCCCAAACGGCTCAAAAATATAGCTACCAATAAGGTTGTTATATTTGCGCCGTTTGAGGTTTTCTGCACCTGCAGCAGCCGCCCCAACACAGCCCGCCGTGCTAGGAAGATGGGATGGCGCGAGGGTGTCGACACAGGTTGCATCCCACACCAAAGGGCTACCCATCTTCCATGGCATTATGGTCATTCCGTCAGGTCTCTTCCCATCGTCGCGTGCCAAGCCATTGGGTTCTAAAACAGCTGGCACCCTGGTGACAAGAGAACCTATTTCTTAATTGAACCTTTGGTCTAGGAACATCTTGTGTAACTTATATTTCCATCAGTGGAAAATGTAGGCTTAAAATTATGATGTAACTTATTTTAAACATTAAAAAAATACTTACTATGCACACGATAGTCTCGTTTGTCCGTAGCCTAAGGAAGCTAGGGTTGCACTGCTGCCCGCCGAGACGTCTCGGTTTCTCTCTATGCGATACCACTCAGATGACTGACGGTAATACCACAAGTGCTCATACTACCCGGGAAACCAATAAAATTTCGACAAGTACCGCTATATTGTATGAACGAACCACTGAACTGATAACACGAAATGAAACGTGGATGGAATGTAGTATCAATAACAATATAATAAATAATGGAAAAGTTGAATTTGGTGTGTTGCGTCTTATTTGTATTGGTTTTTATTTATTCGATGTTAAAGGTGTTTCTGCACGCTTAAATATGGACGTTGATTGAATAAAACATGTAGGTGTTAGCAACGTTTTGCTGAAAAACTAATATAGGAAAGGTGACTCAGAAAAAAGGGAAAAGGCTTTATCATACAACAACGTTAGAGGTGAGGTAACTGGTTGGGGTCTAGCCAGACGCCTCACCCCTAACGCTACGCTATACTAATATTGTTTCTCCTATTTGATCTCTTAATCAAAAGTTTACTATCCGTACATCAAAACAATGCCAAATTGAACAAATCCAAATAGCCTTTCCATATTTTTTTTATATTTTTAAACAAGCAAGCACAACAGAATATTAAACTAAACAAAAATTTCACTTCACCCTTCCAAAAATGAGACAAAAAATCAATAGTTATCCTGATATATTTGTCCGATTATACGAGCGCCCGCTCGGGAGGCACGCCGCTTTTATGGCCCTGTTATTTTTTATGTGATCAGCACTTTGTACAGTGCGAACGCGATTTACAAGACAGTTTAATAAGGCTCAAATTCAGTGTCAATTTACGGCTGCAGTATTATTAGAGGGAATAATCCTGAGACTGAAATATTATTCGTAATACGCACTCTGCTAGAGTTGTGGGTAATTTTGACCCCGGTTGTGGATAGATACCGGTTAATTGAACCTTTAATATTGTATGGTAGTTCCTCTTCCGAGAAAATTATGTCACGGCTTACAAGACAAAATTCAGAGCGTCATTGATGATTGACCGAACAATTAACTAAAAGACAGAAAGAAAAACCTTTTATTTGGGACACGAACAAGAAATACAACAATAAAAAACCGGCCAAGTGCGACTCGGACTCGCGCACGAAGGGTTCCGTACCATTATCTATAAAAACGGATCGGAACGGAACAAAAAAAATACATCATCTGTGAAAATTTCAACTGTCTAACTATCACGGTTCATGAGATACAGCCTGGTGACAGACGGACAGACAGACAGCGGAGCCTTATTAATAGGGTCCCGTTTTACCCTTTGGATACGGAACCTTAAAAAGAACATTACAACTAAAAAAAAACATAAAAACAATAAAAAAAGAACATTTAAATTAACAAAATTGTAAAAAAGAGAAAACGAAGACCTGTCCGAGGCCAAAAAGGCAACCAACGGCACTCAAAGGGAATTGATTTGCAAAAACGAGACATTTTAATGTTTGCAACTTGATGGAGAGCATGTTAATTATGTAGGTATATTTAGTAAAGACGGACTACCTATCTTCTACGAGTTTCATAATATTTTTGAAAATTGCTATTATTTTGCATACATATCAGGCTTTAAGTTACCACAGATGACAGTTTTTCAACAGTTTTCACCGCGTAGTGGCTCCATTTCAGTACCTCTCTAAACTAATTTAAAATGTAAAATGACAAACTTGTTCAATGTTCCAAGTAAAATCAAAAAGTGGAAAATACTGCCCGAGGCATAGCAGGAAACTCGTACTGCAGGACGACCGGGGAGAAAAAACCGGCCAAGTGCATGTCGAACCACGCACAATGAAGGGTTCCGTAGTTGGGATGAATTTATCCAACAAACTTAACATTGGAGTTGAAAAACTTGTTCTCCCATACAGAATATATGGCAATACATGTTTTTGCTACTGCAAATTTAAGTTGGTCGATTATTACTCGGTGTGTGGAGCCTACGTACCGGTGATAGTTTTCCTTTTAATTTCGTTATAATTATATACTGCTGCCGTGATTTTTTTCACATATCCAAAACCAACCATTTAGCTGGCAGGGCACACACTTGACTCTAACAAAAATTTGCACTTTAAAGCTTAATATTTCGCAAACGGATCCCTGAATCCAAAAATGGTTTTCAGAAACTCTCACTCTATTTTTAAACGACCCTTCGAACGATACCCCACATCATGGGATCGACGAGAAAAAAAAAACCATCCCCACTTTACGTGTACATATGGAAGGAAAACTAAAAAAAAAAAAATTATTTCTATTTTTACCTCTTTGTCGGCGTGATTTATATGCATACTCATACCAAATTAAATTACAGCTTTCTAGTACCAACAGTCTCTTAGCTAAGCCGCGGACAGACGGACATAGCCTTAGTAATATGGTCCCGTTTTACTCTTTGGGTAGGTACGGAACCCTAAAAACACTGAGTTCAAATCATATTTCCCTAGGTCTAGTCTCTGGCTAGATATTTTTTAAATGAACATACTTAATTCTTAGAAGTCCGTTCGAGCATGCAATAATGTTGAAACGGATATGAAACATGATGAAGTCATTTCCCATTAGTTCTAGTAAATAAACAATAGTGATGAGGTCATGAGAGACTTGTAAACGCAAGAAACAACTGACCAGATACTACATATACTAAACTGAGTAGGTACCTAAGCTAATGTGCATCATTTTCAAATTAAAATAGGTACTTCTCGTCTAACACTTACACCTATATAGTTTGGTTAATCAGGTGTTTGCAAATAACTAAACAAAACAATAGCCAGATGCAGAATAAAGTTAGGATAGTTAATTTATTCAGACGTGACCTTGCGGAAATCCATTATAAAATACAACAGACGTAGATATATTTAGTAACCTATTCCGCTTGACTATTCTTCAAGAGTCCGAAAAACCCTGTAAGAAATCGACACGTTTTTCACCTCTCAACGAGGCATCCTCAGGATGACGATTGACCAATTGCAAACCAGAACGCGACGTGTTACCACACCGAGCGCTGGACGCAAAGAACTTTGCGAAGACTTTGCGTGTGTCGATTTCTTACAGGGTTTTTCGGACTCTTGAAGAATACTCAAGCGGAATAGGTTACTAAATATATCAACGTCTATTGTATTTTATAAAGTTAGGATTCAATCTGCCTAGCCTTTTCCCAACTATGTTGGGGTCGGCTTCCAGTCTAACCGGATGCAGCTGAATACCAGTATTTTACATGAAGCGACTGCCTATCTGACCTCCACAACCCAGTAACTGGGTAAAACGATACCCCTTTGGTTAGACTGGTTGTCAGACTTTCGGGCTTCTGACGACTCGTAACGACGGTCAAAGATCCACAAATGACAGCCGGGACCCACGGCTTAACGTGCTTTCCGAGGCACGGAGGAGTCTCGATATGTGAAAATGGTCACCCATCCACGGACCAACCCCGGCAAGCGTAGCTTAACCTGATAGATCGACCCGAGCGGCTGTTATTACTTAGCCACGAAGCTCCTAAAAAATAAAAGAGCGAATAAAGTTAAGATTATTATCAAACAAATAAAACTTGTGAGAGCATAGAATATAACTATATATAACTTATAGTAACAAACTTTTTAATCAGACATAATAAGATTCGTTTAAGCGCATTTGTCACTCTTGCTATGAACGTTGTAACTAATAAAATGTGCAGTAAAGGAGTTCTCCTTTACTGCACATTTTTAAGAATTATTAGGCTACTGCGGACCCCTGTCACACTTATTACGGACCCCTTGGGGGTCCGTGGACCCCACTTTAAGAAACCCTGATCTAGATATTACTTATCTCTGGAATAATATTATTAGTACATTTACATATCTTCAGAACAATATTATTAGTACATACAACGTTCATAGCAAGAGTGACAAATGCGCTTAAACGAATCATTTATTATGTCTGATTAAAAAGTTTGTTACTATAAGTTATATATAGTTATATTCTGTGCTCTCACAAGTTTTATTTGTTTGATAATAATCTTAACTTTATTCACTCTTTTATTTTTTATCATATCAATAAAATATTAAAATATCAATAAAAGTGATTTTTCAAATTAGTTTTTTTTCCACAATATTATTTGCTAGGGGGGTCCGAGGAGTGGCTGGAGAGGCGCCACGGCGTGCGTCACCTTCACCTTCCGCCTGACGCAGGTCCTCACCGGACATGGCAGCTTCGGGAGGTACCTGTGCAGGATTAGGCGGGAGGAACCGCCCGGGTGTCACCACTGTGCGGATCGTCCGGAGGACACGGTGGAGCATACGGTGGAGGTGTGCCCTGCTTGGGCGGAGCACCGCCGTGTCCTCGTGGAGGCGATTGGCGGCACTGAACTCTCGCGTCCGGCCCTGGTCCAGGCCATGGTACGGAGCGAGAGGGCATGGGAGGCGGTCACCTCCTTCTGAGAAGCAGTGATGCTCGCGAAGGAGGAGGCGGAATGCGTGAGGGAGAGGCAAAGCCTGCGCCCTCACGCCCCTAACCGCCGCCGCTGGAAACACCCTGGGCGTCGGGATTCCCAGGCGGATTCCCGGCCACCATAGGCGCGGGCTTGCGGACGGCGAGCAATGGGTAGCTCGCCGTCCGATAAGGACCAGGCCCGGGTCGATGGCGCGTCGTGTTCCACGCGCGCCTCAAAGAGACCAGATCAGCACACCTGACGGGGTCCGTTAGGAACGATGCCTGCCAGGGTTGCGGAATAGTCCGAAAGGGATACCGGGACCCTGGCAACAGGCAACTGAAGGAACACAGGTGGGTTTTAGTCAGTAAGAATCTGACACGCCTTTCCACTCCGCCCAGAGCGGGAGAAATCATATGATGATTTCCCACCCAAAAAAAAAAAAAAGGGGGTCCGTGGCATTTAAAAAAAATCTGAAAGTTGTCCGTGACTGCACATAGTTTAAGAACCCATGATCTAGATATATGTAGCAGTATCTCTGGGAATTAATATTTGAAGTTTCAGCGTTTTGGTCCATAGCCAGGTTCTGTTTCCGCACTTAGGGGCTAATCATTGTGTAATTAACAATGACCCAGTTCCCAGTTCCAGTTGAAAGTGTCTCATGTCTTCTTTCTCAGAAGATCTAAGTTTTTAATAATGCAAGCATATTACGGGATTGCCTGACTTTTTCCGGACCTACATGTGAGCCAAAGAAACCATTGGCCGTCCAAAAGCGCGTTCGTAAAAGAAATAAAGAAAGAAAATACATTTATTTAGCACAGACAGAGCACACAACAACGTAACTACAAGTAAAAAAGACACAATTAAAGAAAAAAATATACAAAGAAACAATTCAAAACTGTAGGTACTACCCTAAGAAAAAAAATAAGGAAGTGTGCCTCGCGGCTGCGCCAAATAGGGCCAGTTCAGCAAAAATGCCAGACAACTAGTGCCTGACGCTGGTTTTCAACTGGACCTGAGGTGAGGTGACGGATGTAAAACAGTTTTATATAATACTGCAATATGGCGTGTGTGTATACATAAATTAAAAAAAAAAAAAAAAAAAATAGTGTAAGAAATAAAAAATAAGTACATGTGATATTTAATAAAATTGCAATACACAAAACAAACCGACAAGCAAATGACAAAGTCAAAGTCGCGGATACACGTGGATGAGGGACGCACAGAACTGGGAACTGTGGGAGCTTAAAAGGGCCTGAATTTGGGCTGATATGATGATGATGAAATGGGCGTCTGAAGTCCGACTCACGAGGTCGAGAAACAATCGCGTACGCTGAAGTTATAATATAAGAAACTACGCAAAAGGAATTATGAAACGGTTAAACCGTTCAACAACACATTCACTAGCAACATATATTTGCTAACAAAACATTTAACATAACTTAAAAAAAAACACTTCCTTTATTACAACTGTAAGTACGTAAAACAGTCAATAGCAAAACAACTTGGAATTCGCTGTTTCTGAGCGGATGTTCGGAAATTTCCGTTTTCACAGGAAATCGAGACCGCGAGCGGGAAACCTACGCACGCTCTCGCGGATACAGAAACCGTGCGGATAATATTGACTCCAGATATATCCGAATATATCAGCCGGATAAATACTGCAAATTGTTTGTTTGTTTTGGCAAGGAGATTTTCCGATGTCGTTGAGAAAACTTGGGAGAATTTTAAGTTTTCAGGCGTCACGTACGTTCATTCGGAGCAGCCAGGACAATCAAATCTACTACCAATCTTGGCATTTAATCATAACATTCACGCATCACATCCCCGAGGCATTAGGCAAGGTGCACCTTTAATACACCCACATTTCGCCATCAACCGCGCACAAAACGAGAAATTCGAGATGGAATAACTCAATAACATTTTACCCGACCCGGGTCTCGAACCCAGGATCTCATGCTCGTAGAAGCTCTTGCCACTACTAGACCAACGAAGCAGTCAAGTCTAGTTACTCTTTTCTCCAGATTAGAAAACAAACTATACCTAATACATGCTACAATCTTTTCCTTATGAAACGTGACTGAAACTAAGTTTCAATAACACCAACGCTACCCACCCCATACATATTATATCAAATAAGTATGTAGTAAGTAAAAGCAAAACATATAAACATAATTATTTGTTTCCAAATGTTTTCCGTTTCGCAACAAAATTATCGGGATTAGCTGGGTGCAAATTGATGTCCAATTATCGGGAGCGAATTATATCTATGTTATGTCCGAAGCTTCGGCATCGTATACAGGGGTGCATCGAGGAAATACGAGTAATAGGAAGCTGCTTTCGATAAATATATTGGGCATTTTGTGTAATGATGCTCTTCTACGTTAAAATTATAAGTGTATTGGGCTCAGATTGATATGACAAAAAAAAACCGTGAGGTATACACATATAACAAAATACTAACGGATCACGACTTACATACAAGAAGTTATAGGTGCTTATATAAAACAATTCCTTTGAGTGTGTATTATATTGTAATTTATCATTTTCTAGATTCTGAAATCTAGACCCACGTTCCCCAAATTCAAAACGTTATGAAGTGATTTAAATTAATCTATTTATACATACATATTATAAATTAAAGTCGCTTTTTGTGTTTGTCTGTATGTCCTAAACCGCGCAACAGATTTTGATGAGGTTTTCACCATCGTTCAGAGAATTTATTCCGGAAAGTTATAACTAAGAAATCTCGATGTTTTGTCAAGTCGGAAAAACCGTGCGAAACAGGAACAGGTCGCTAGTTAAGCGTCAAGTGGTTTGATCGTGTCCAAATTTTATATAACTCAATAAAATATTAAACAAATTCCAATAAAGTTATAATTCGGCTTCAAGTAAAACTTTTTAATGCGGCCCTTAGGACCAAAATCACGAGGCAGAAATGAGAGTGGCGGTACGAAGGCTGAATGCCAAGAATACCGCCCCAGGACCCGACGGCTTACCTGGGAAGGCCTGGGTCCTGGCCATGGAGGCTCTCGGGCCTCGACTAAGGGGTCTCCTGAGCGCATGCATGGAGAGGGGCCAGTTCCCACTTCGTTGGAAGACGGGGAAACTGGTCCTCATAAAGAAGCCGGGGCGCCCTGCGGACTCTCCGTCCGCTTATCGGCCCATCGTGCTGCTCGACGAGGTGGGCAAGCTCTTTGAAAGAGTAATTGCCAACCGCCTCGTCGGGCGATTGGTGCGGGTGGGGCCGGATTTGGCGGAGAGCCAGTTTGGTTTCCGCAGAGGGCGCTCTACGGTGGACGCCATCATGCGCGTACGGGCCCTCACGACGGGGGATGCTGTGGCCCGGGGTGGGGTCGTCTTGGCGGTGTCTCTAGACATCGCCAATGCCTTCAATACCCTGCCCTGGAGTTGCATAAGCGAGGCACTCCGGTACCACCGGATGCCGACCTACCTCTGTCGTGTGGTCGAGGCCTATTTGACGGACAGGGCCGTCATCTACCCCGGTCACCAGGGAGTGTGGAACCGGCGAGAGATGTCGTGCGGTGTCCCACAGGGATCGGTCCTAGGGCCGCATCTGTGGGACATCGGATACGACTGGGTGCTGCGCGCCGACCTCCCTAGCGGCGTCAGCGTAGTTTGCTACGCTGACGACACGCTGGTCCTGGCGCAAGGGAGGTCGCACCAGGCGGCGGCCGAACTCGCGACACGCGGGGTTGCGACAATCGTCAATAGAATCCGGCAATTGGGACTCGAGGTGGCCTTGCACAAGTCCGAGGTCATGTGTTTTCATGGCCCTCGGAACGCGCCACTGTTGGGTTCCCAAATCACGGTAGGAGGGGTTCACATCGGCGTCGAGTCGACGATGAAGTATCTAGGACTCGTCCTCGACAGCCAGTGGAACTTCGTGGAGCACTTCCGTCGTTTGGCTCCCAGGCTGGACCGGGCCGGGGCCGCCTTGGGGCGGCTCCTGCCCAATCTTGGGGGGCCAAACGCCTCCTGCCGGAGGCTCTACGCGGGGGTCGTGCGGTCCATGGCCCTTTACGGGGCACCGGTGTGGGCGCGTTCCATTAGGCTGCGGCCAGCCCGCCGGTTGAACGCGTCCCAAAGGGTCATGGCCATTCGGCTGGCCCGGGGATACCGCACGGTCTCTCGTGAGGCGGCGAGCCTCCTTGCCGGATTACCGCCATGGGATCTGGAGGCGAAGGTCCTCGCGCACATTTGGGAGTGGCGCGAGGAGATGAAGCGCCGGGGCGTAACTCCGCTGCCGCGAGAAATCGCGGCACAGCGGACAGAGCTCCGGCAGGATCTCATGGCGGCATGGAGAGTGCGATTGTCGCAACCCAGTGCTGGGCACGCCACAATTGCGGCGATAAGTCCCCTCTTTGAGGAGTGGCTGGAGAGGCGCCACGGCGTCCTCACCTTCCGCCTGACACAGGTCCTCACCGGACATGGCAGCTTCGGGAGGTACCTGTGCAGGATTAGGCGGGAGGAAACGCCTGGGTGTCACCACTGTGCGGATCGTCCGGAGGACACGGTGGAGCATACGGTGGAGGTGTGCCCTGCTTGGGCGGAGCACCGCCGTGTCCTCGTGGAGGCGATTGGCGGCACTGACCTCTCGCGTCCGGCCCTGGTCCAGGCCATGGTACGGAGCGAGAGGGCATGGGAGGCGGTCACCTCCTTCTGCGAAGCAGTGATGCTCGCGAAGGAGGAGGCGGAACGCGTGAGGGAGAGGCAAAGCCTGCGCCCTCACGCCCCTAACCGCCGCCGCTGGAGACACCCTGGGCGTCGGGAATCCCAGGCGGATTCCCGGCCACCATAGGCGTGGGCTTGCGGACGGCGAGCAATGGGCAGCTCGCCGTCCGATAAGGACCAGGCCCAGGTCGATGGCGCGTCGTGTTCCACGCGCGCCTCAAAGAGATGTCAGCACACCTGACGGGGTCCGTTAGGACCGATGCCTGCCAGGGTTGCGGAATAGTCCGAAAGGGATACCGGGACCCTGGCAACAGGCAACCGAAGGAACACGGGTGGGTTTTAGTCAGTAAGAGTCTGACACGCCCTTCCGCTCCGCCCAGAGCGGGAGAAGTCATATGATGATTTCCCACCCAAAAAAAAAAAAAAAAAAAAAAAAAAAAAAGGACCAAAATCACGGCCATCTAATTTGTATCGACTTGCAACTTTTTTAGAAGCATCTGAATCTATCAAAAGTTAAAAGGGTTTGAAAAAGGTGAAAACTTTGTAAATTGGGTTCCACCCTCCTATTAGCCACTGTGTCTCGGTGTTTTACTCAATTACAAATTGGCAGATGACTTTTATGAACAATTTTGTAGATAATTGATGAAATTACTGCGCTGCTGTGGGTGTTACATCAATGCAATGCATTTTTTTTATTTATTAGTTGAAATAGTTTAATAGTAGTTCCAACTTAGTAGTTGGAACACCTACCTACTAAACTACAAACTACAACTACTACAAAATGCGTAGTAGTTGCAGTTAGTACGTAAGTAGTAACCTTCAAAATCAGCTTGGGTAAAAAATACCCGCGAAAAAACTTTTACAAACATTTTAAGATATTTCTTAAAATGTTTGTAAGAGTTTTTTCACTGCACGCGTAACCATTGGCGGTGTGTAGGCGCCACGTGAAAACTGCGTAGAACCGTGTTGCGCTACTAAACACCGCGTAGTGCCACGTAACTTCGCGTAGCACTACGTAGCAGAGCGTAGCTCCGCGTAGGGCTGCGTAGCTCCGCGTAGCGCTGCGTAGCCCTACATAAAGGCCGGCCAGAAAACGCAGAGTCCAGATACTACGCTAGCATCACGTGAGCGCTGATGAAACGCCTGATGAGACACTTAAAATTTGATGCGACAAACCAAGTGCAGGATCAAAAACCAAGTTTGGACTTTGTTTTTAGTTCTTCTTCATAGAGAATTTATTTATTCATGAATAATGTGTCAGGATTATTCCTTCAAATGATTGCGTTAAAAAATTTAATAACCGCTCGACAAGCATTTTTATTAAAGACAGCCTGCTTGTGAATGTAATCATACATTCAGTATATTTTTATAGAAAAATAAACTTTACATTTCAAGGCATTTATATTGCTTCTTGGAATCGCAATTTAATAAAAGTTCGTAAAAGTATAATTTTTTAACGAATTGTTATTATATTTTGCGGTCAAGTTGCTGGTTTGTAGAAGTACCTACTTCCTATTTGCAATTAGATTAATTCTGGGGATGTTTCTTTTATTAATTAGATTTATATTATATTACTTAATTGTTTACCTACTAACATAGTTTATAAGCTCCTGTTGTAACCATAACGGACCATGATATGACTCACAGCTCTAGACCGCTCAAAAAGTGCACCCAAAAACAGTAGGTACCTACCCTCTCCTACCTACGATTAGTGTAGACATTACAATAAAACAGTCTGCAGCTAAAACGCACCCAGTTTAACATTAACTCTCAAGTACGTTTAGTATCACGTGGCCGCACTGACTCATTGTTAGACCTTGATTGCTACGCCACAGGCTTCTGCGAAAGGATCCGGTTGTTTG
Organism: Lithophane ornitopus; assembly: GCA_948473465.1. NCBI lineage: Eukaryota > Metazoa > Arthropoda > Insecta > Lepidoptera > Noctuidae > Lithophane > Lithophane ornitopus. The sequence goes on along the minus strand of OX419622.1, from coordinate 7,811,607 downwards.
AACTACACTGGTAACATAAAATAGGGCACTTTATGTTAAATATTTGTCGACCCTTTAGTCCAGGAAAATGGACAAAAATTTAAGGGTTTGTGAAAAAATCCTGTAAAGATTCCTTACTGAGATTAGCTCTACGTTTAGTTTTAGCGCAGAATGTCTAATTCGCAAAATGTCCAGCGGTCGCAAAATGTCAAATTCGCAAGATGTCCAGTTCGCAAAATGTCCAGTTCGCAAAATATCCAGTTCGCAAAATGGCCAATTCGCAAAATGTCCAATTCGCAAAATATCCAATATTCATCGTTGTCAAGTTGTCGTTATCAATCACTAATTGAATCAAGAGTTGGGGTTTAATGAGTAGTCAAGTTATTCGTTAAAATCAGTTTATTTTTTGTGACATTTCTGATAATACGACATAAACGGCAAAAGAAACATAAATAAAAATAAACACACGTTCCCATACATTTTTTTAAAACCACAAGCTAAATAATGCTATCATGGCATGCGACACACTTTTCCCTTTTCTTTTGTTTTTTCTTTTGTGTTATTCTGCCGGCGTTCTCCCTCTCCCTTTCTTTCTCTTTCTATTAGTAGAAGACAGTCGCAAGTATGAACGCTTTTAGCATTCCATTTCCTGAAAGTTTACAAGCAGCGTAAAAGAAATTCGTGCCAAAAAAAAATAGAACTGTCATTGTGTGCTGATAAACAGCAGCTGACCGAGGACGTGCCGTTTATGTTGTATTATAAGCAGTGATCGGAATAGGTAGAGACAAAGTGGAGACGCCTTACGATAAAAATAATCGCAAATAATCTAATAAAGTAAAACAACTATCGAATTCATTTCCTGTTTCTGTTTAAAAAAAAGAGTATGCACGATTTTTATTGTTTAAAAAAAATAAAGGTTATCTCCTAATCTTCGTTTGAACGATGTAAGTAAGCGCGGAAGCTATTGTTATTTACATAACAGTTTTAGTAATTATATAACTAACAAGGTAAAGGTAAAAAAAAAACTATTTTACTTATAGTACAACATTTAAGCCCGGACTAAAATATAAAACAACTGTTTGAATAAAATTCTATAAATTGTTGAATTGTTGTTTGAATTTGGAAAATAAATCAAGAATAGTTTAATGTTTAGAATGTCTTAAAAGTCATGTAAAACACAGAAACTTACCAAGCAGTTTGATTACCGACCAAATGCCACTGGTGCCGATTCTCTTGTACTCACACCGAACTAAACTTACAAAACTATCACTAAAATTCCTTACTATGAGAATCATAAAGCTATTCTGCCAAAAAAAATCTCTTTTAAAAACTATTTTGACACAACTAAAATTGATTTGACAATCGCGACTCCACTTGGTACCTACTTGTTCGCCCTACACAGTGATTTTTTTTTGAGCCGGCTGCGCTCACGGTTTGCCTCGTCGACGTGTTTTATATTATGTTTTTTTTTATATTTTTGTATGAAAATATGAAAAAATTTATATACATGTTAAGTGTTAGGGGTTTATGAGTTCTATAAAGGAGGTAGAAATTTTCATTATTTTTGCGATAGGACATACCATTTTCGAGATATAAGCAAAAGAAATGAAAATAAAAAAAGATACAGTACTGTTTTGCAACTGAAGTCGGTGTTGGTTTGAATTTTAGTTCATGACATCTATTTGACAGTTCATCATCATCATTTTCTTTGAACTTTAGGTAGATTAGCTCTACCTATTCCGAGCACTGATTATAAGAAATGTCACAAAAATAAAACTGATTTTAACGAATAACATGACTAGGTACTCATTAAACCCCAACTCTTGATTCAATTAGTGATTGATGGGGTGACAACGATGAATATTGGACATTCTGCGAATTGGACATTTTGCGAATTGGACATTTTGCGAATTGGACATTTTGCGAACTGGACATTTCGCGAATTGGACATTTTGCGAATTGTACATTTTTCGACCGCTGGATATTTTGCGAATTGGACATTCTGCGCCTAAACGAATACAAAGACTGTACAATTTATAACCGAGTTTTAATAAGTACAGATTGATGTAGAGTGTTGACATAAATGTAGGAGTGTGTCACGTTTTCAGTCATTCAAATAATGAAATCTCACAGTCTGCTAAAGACTGAAAACGTTAAAATGTTTCGTCACCACCTACCTGTGTGTGTGTTTGTGCCTGCAGACTTAACACTTAAATCTGATATTTCGTGTGTTTCATAATAATATGCCCAAATCATTATTATCTTTTTAGATCTCCACTCAAAGAGATATCCGTAAATGCAAGGATCAATCTTTTGCCCAACTCGGTTCAAAAGACGAGTCCTTTAAGTCCACAAGTATGATCATCAATCAAGCCATATCTACCCACTGCTGGGCTTCAAACTTCACCTTAAGCACACATCATTACTACATAATAAGATAAGCACCCCTGTGTGCATGTCTTTGTATCCTAAACTCGCAAATCACTGCAACGATTTTGAGGGGATTTTCGTAAATTCATAGACGTTTAAGAAAAGTTTGCTATATTAAATCTTATTGGCGTAGCGGATGCATTAAAGTATGTTTACCCATTACATATACGACAACCAATGACGATAAGTATATACATTTCAGCTGATTAAGTTAATAAGTTAATTCAATTTTTTCAAGCATGTAATCAGAATATTAAAATGAGCTACAATTTTCATAATGTTTGCCTTTGGACTGGCAAACTTTATATTTGTTGATAAATTGAGCCCCGTGGTGTTTTGAGAATTATTTTAAACGAATGGAATTATTACATACTTTACAGGCTTTTGTGGACATGATAATTAATCAGATTTCTTACAGTTGTAATGGCAATCATGTCATTTGGTTTAAATAGGTTTTTTTTAAATCTTTAGTATCTTATTTATCTTTTATATAGATTCTTTTCTACCTTGTGAATGTGAGAACATTGTAGGCTTAGCCTAACCTACCTGAAACTTTTTGAAAGGCCTACACTGTCCTCCCATAACTATTAACACTGTAAATCGAAAATATTGTAAAGCCAATTATTTTTTAAAGAGTAACCGTGGAGTTTCTTGCCGGCTCTTCTCCATAGGAAACTACTCCAATTGGAACCGTGCACCTAGCTTCTGACGTTTCATAAGTGCCCATGTAGGCTTATGTGAAATAAAATATTTTGATTTTGATTTTGTTTAAACTTAATTGATCTTTTTCTTGAATAAATTATCTCTTAAAAGTTCCTCGAATAAAATAGTCTAGGCTAAGCTAATATAATCAGCAGACATTTAACCCCGACAAGAACACACATATTTTCTTCAAAACTACTGCAAAATATGCTCTCATTGAAACTTCAGACCACGTTTTTCTAAATAGAAAGCACAGTTGCAAGATACAGTTTAGTAACGAACAGTATGCTAAATCCACAATATATATGCAATATGTTTGTATCGCAAATGGGTAAGATATCACATAAATACATTGTACCTACATAATGTCTGTTTCAAAAGTATTTTATGAATGTGTAAACAAACCCTGTTCCAGGTTAAATTCTTACGCAATCCCTCATTAAAGGGAATCAGTAACTCATTCATCTGTATTTAGAAGATTTCAGCTTTAAATCTCACCGCTTTTTCCAACAATTATTGTTTGAATATCATTATTAAATTGTAATTGAAAAATCAACGATAATTTAAGATATAAAATTAACCTCAATTGTGAAATGAAAATCATCTTTATGGTGATTTAAAATTAGAATTTCAAATTACAGCACTTAATTACACATTTAGTGGCACTACAAATAAGCATCCACAGGTACTTACGTTTTCTGATCCATTTGTTTTCATTTTTATCACATACTTTTTGAACCGACTATAGATATGTACCTATAGATTGCCATTCCCACAAAATGCTCGCTGGAGGCAACGGACCGAGAATAGCAGTGGCAATAGCTGTTTACTTTTGTGAGCTTCTACACGGTTAGAGTCGCTTTAACTGTTTAAAGAGAATTAAAAGAAGAACTACTGGAAGTTTTATAGTATTGTTTTGATAATTAAGTTAATGAATTAAGTATTAAATGACATACTGAACGGGATTAGTTGTAGCTGTTGAATTAGACTTTTATTTATTCGCAAATAATTAAACAAATTATCGAGAGCAAAAATATTACTATAAGTACCTACACAACATGATATGCTCAGGATACACGTAAGAAATCAGTCATACAATTCAAATTTTTAACACATGGACTTAAGGTAGGACGCCCTCAGGCTAGGTGGAGCGACGATTTTCGCAGGGTGGCTGGTAGCAGCTGCATGAGAGTTGCCGAGTGGCGTGCAATTGGAGAGGCCTATGTCCAGCAGGGGACTGCATTACGAATATGGCCTATTTACCAAAAACTTAAGTGTAATTTATTCAATAATGATGAAAAAAGTTAATTACACGTGATATTTTATCTATTACCAAGAAATATTCACTCACTGAGGTGACCTCAAAAACATAAAGAAATAAATAGGTAAACAACGTAATTGGAAACAATGTATATAGGTACCTAAGTACCAAAATTGTTTTGAACTCGTAAATACGTAAGCTAGGGAAAGTTTGCAAATATTACGAGAAATCTATTTTGTCTGGGTTTTTTAATATATCAATGCTTTGTCTTCATATTTACGAAAGAAGAACTGTAAAGTTTTGCATGCACAGTGACACAGCTACATACTTAATACGAGTAGAATCATATACCAATCTGAAACTCACCTTTCCGTTTGAAACTCCTTAAGGGTCGGCTATAGGAAATCGTGTTATGGGTTTTGATAAGTTTATATAGCAAACTTAACGTAGCAGAGTTTTTTGCACGTTGTTAATGATAATATATTTTTTTTAACAATCTTCTACAAGGTTTATCCTCAATCAGATTTTTTCACTAACTGGTGAAACTCATCAGCTAGCCAGACGTTTTTAGGGTTCCGTACCCAAAAGGTAAAACGGGACCCTATGAACTAAGGCTCCGCTGTATGTCTGTCAGTCCGACTGTCACCAGGCTGTATCTCATGAACCGTGATAGTTAGACAGTTGAAATTTTCACAGATGATGTATTTCTGCTGCCGCTATAACAACATATACTAAAAAACAGAATAAAACAAATATTTAAGGGGGCTCCCATACAACAAACGTGATTTTTTTGCCGTTTTTATAGATAATCGTACGGAACCCTTCGTGCGCGAGTCCGACTCGCACTTGGCCGGTTTTCTACTGCTTTAAGTATTCTAACTTATCCAAAACCCATAACACCATATCTTATAGTCGACCCTTAAGTACAACGCAAACTCAAAATTGCATAGGTACAGTTAATGGCACATCATTGGTAAAACTTCTTTACGAAACCACCTTTACTGATACGACATAAAGCCACTGTCAAGATCAAATTACCACCACAGATGATGTTTGACTATACCTACACAGAAATGCTGAAACGTGTCACAAATAATGCTGTTCACTTTGTACCACAAATACATTTTTTTCCCTTGAAAAGGAAACGCTAATAAAACTCTATTTAAAGAACACAATATTTACGACTTGCAAAATGAGAATATACTCTTGTTCCACCCTTTTTAATCTCAACTCAAAAAACTTGCTCAACATGGCATTATCCGTTAATTTTAATTCATATAATCCTTTCGGAGCTAATCTAATTATGTAACTAGAATTCTCTCACAGGGGTGTTGCCATGGCAACCGTCACTTTCACAAAGATTTTTCTCATTCACGTGAAATTTTTGTAGAAGGGTTTCCTCCATTAGTTCCTAAACAAATATACGGGGAAGGAAATTCGTAAATTCTTTTGTTGATAATAAGGCGAGCGGTGCATCAGGCAATCTTCCCGCGAACAAAGAGCTTGGGGAGAAGTTCCCCTTCTTTTATGCAATTGTTATTTTTGTACAGTCAGCATGGATGTTAGACGACACCGCAGATCGATGTCAAACACCAGACAAAACGCTGCGTTGACGTTATGAGGGAAAATACACGACGCGACAAGGATGTGCGTTTATTTGACATCCTTAGTTCGTTATGTCGGCCATTGTCGGGAATAGTGTCCAATTACAGTACAATTCCAACTTGCAATAACTTCCACAACAATATGTTCTTCCTTTCACATAGCTATATCTAAAGGCAGGAAAACATTGGAAGGTTCAGAATTAAAATAAAATTATGAGCAACTATTTAAGGCGAAAGCGCCACGGTAGCGCATAATTCAAATTTTGTTACATATTATGCCATTTGCAGGCCATTACCTATCAGGTTTTATGTTGATCTGAATATAATTCACTAAGTACCTTATCAAGTATGTATTTATAGAATTATAATCAGTAAATTCATCAATCCAATTTAACTCTCTAAGTTTATAATACTCTATTGTATGACTATTGCATAAAAGCATGACATTTGAGGCCAATTCTAACTTATGGAGTGAACTGATAAGCAATAAACAATTACTCTTTCTTTTCTTTCTTTGATTCTAATAATTATAATCCATAAATACATATTTGTTTCGGTCGCTAATCTTATTTTAAACACAACCTCACACTGACCTTCGCGGGCTAAGGCTGACGCATCCACCTTAATAACGAGCATTTTCGCGAGGCAAAGCTTTGAATTCCCAGACAGTCTTTAGCCATTTCCCGCAATGTTATGCAAAAAATCGTTGCAAATGAGCAAATACGGCTTTTATGAAGCGTAGCGGACATCGTGTGTGCAGGAACTGAGCATACGTCTGAACAAACACATTGTTAAACATCATACATAAAACCAGCGTTTTAAACAGCGCTACTGAATATGGGTCATTTGCCACCGCGAATGGACTTCAGTTTTTCCAACCACATAATGTTCTGTTACCTAAATATAAATGGATGCTCGAATTGTGCTCATTAAACAAGATTTAAATGCAGTCGCGGGTAACATACTAATAGTGACGTGAACATTCGGATGCTGTTGAATTAATAAGAACTGTTTGTTGTACAGGCACTGAATTTTAAGCGGATGTAATTTACAGCTAGAATTAAAAGCTCTCCGTTATTCATTTCTTTTTAACCGGGGCTTGTAAATAAAAGGTATCATGTTAATATCTTTATCCTTGAAGTTCTAAAAAAACACAAAAAAAACAAGACAAATTTATTTTTATTTTTATTCCCTATATTTAATAGTCTAAACAGATACCTGACCTCTTTACAAAAACGTTTCCCTAGGCTCTAGAAAATGCCAGGAAATGGGAATAAACGCCATATTTTTTACACAAATAATTATAATTTTTAACAAACCGAACTGGGTCAGATTCATTAAAGTACGAAACAAAAATCAAAACTTCCACAATCACCTGTGAAGTTAACAAAAGAGGCGAGACAAATGACAATTGTTACAAATTCTTCGCAAAACAACTCTAATATTTTTCAGGTTTTCCGGTGACAATTGACGGCTATTGTTTAAAATATTTTCGTCTTTTGTTTTTCTTTTTCGGATTAAAAAGGAAAACGAAAGGTACATTTATCGGTTTTTTCTTATGATTCTTAAAACATACCTATACAACGTGGAGACGACAATACGACAAAAAATAAAACTCCGTACCTATATCTATTGACGTTCTCGGTCTACATTGAAAAAATTTATCAAATATATCCAATAGTTTAGTTACGATAGCTAGTCAAAGATCGGCAAACCCCATAGTGGGCCCATCACTACTATTTAGTTTGTTTGAAGAAATGACTTTTTTAATTTCCATGTTAGGATTTATTTGATAGTTCCAAAATACTCTTATGCATTAGTATTGCCAGTGTTTTAATTTATTGTTGTATTGTCGTCTCCACATTGTATATACGTAACAGGGAAAAAAGAACTTGCAAATAATTAAGGATTATTTTCATCTTTCATTGCCTACTCCTGAAACTAGAATGGGATTACAGTGAAAAAGATAACCTAACCTAATGGCCGCGTCAGCGAACGGTATTCGCGTAGTTTCAGGCAAACAAAAATAATTATATTTTTTCCATCGATACTTCAAACTTTTCACTTTTAGGAAGAGTGAAAAATTACAAGTATACCAACTGAATAGGTTAAAATCATAAAGCATAGTACCTGGTCTAGGTACCTATAATAGGTACTTAAATACCTAAGGGTCAGTTCACACCGAGACGCTACGCGGCGCGCACTTTTTTATGATCCGATACAATATCATCCGATACAACATACGTATCTGCCGTGTTTATAAACAATGGAAACAAACATGGCGATAAAAATGACGAATTCTTCTAATTATTCTCATTCTATCAATTTCTTCAACCGTAAATCTGAAAACCAGCAACAGACATAGACAATAAACAAGGAAACGTCAATATTAGTGCAAAAAGAAGCCTTATGTCAGAATCCTATTAATGAAATAACATTAAGTATGTGTACCTCGACGTGTTACGGTTTCAAACACAAGCTTACACAAAGCCAATATTACCTACATGAATAGGTACTGAATCAGCAGTTCGCCATAAAAAGTCAATCATTGCCTGTTCTATTTTAGTCAAACAAAACACAGCAGGTGGACGAAAAGAAATGGGATGTACAGTCGAACAAGCTATTTGGTATACAGGCAAAATATATTCATTTTCTACACTGCCAAAATTCGTTTTGATTGTGTGTGTAATTTTACTTTTTGAGCTTATGGCTTAGGAGAGTGACGTAAAAGAATTGTTGACTAATGAAAACAGTAACAAAATTTTTGAAATTAGTTGCATGTTTCTGCAAGATACCAAATAGCTTGTTCGACTGTACATAGGAAAATTCAGGGAAATAAATTGTTCAGCAAATTGCATACCAACAACTGCCCGTATATTCACATAACTATACTGTCTTTCTTTGACAGTTGTATGAAATGGCTATAACCCGGCAAATTGACATGATCATCATCTGCCTAGCCTTTTCCCAACTATGTTGGGGTTGGCTTCCAGTCTAACCGGATGCAGCTGAATACCAGTATTTTACATGGAGCGACTACCTATCTGTGATCCACACCCCAGTAACTGAGTAATACGATACCCGTTGGTAAGAATGGTTGTCAGACTTTCGGGCTTCTGACGACCCGTAACGACTGTCAAAGATCCACGAATGACAGCCGGGAACAACGGCTTAACATGCTTTCCGAGGCACGGAGGAGTCTCGATATGTAAAGATGGTCACCCATCCACGGACCAACCCCGGCAAGCGTAGCTTAACCTGATGGATCGACCCGTGCGGCTGTTATTACTTAGCTACGAGCTCCTTCACTGCTAATTGACATGGAGTGCTAATTTACTTAACAATTACTTTCCCCGCCTGTTTAAAAGTCGAAATGAAATTATACAGGTTACTAATACCAGTTAACCATTAGTTGCATACTAAAAATGCTCTTTTGAATACGTCTTTAGGGGTATGAGGAACAGGGTGTAAAGTTCACTCATACTCCATAGAAAAGGGAGGATCCTCCGACCAGACGGGTGTTGGGTCTGGCGGGCAACTGCCCAACGATTGATGTTGGGTTCTCGTATATATGTCCACTGCACGGTAAACTTTAATTGCGCGATGCAGGATTTATGTGACGTCTGTCTGACGTCAGGTCTTTGATGCGTAGTTCGCATGTGGCGATGTAGATACCGCCACACGTCTGATAAATTCGAAAACAAAGCAAGTACATGAAGTTAAGAATATACGTGAACATACATAAATCTCTAATTATTTACAATTGACGTGTTGTCAGGCCCCATACGCAGAGAAACACGTTTAGTTAAGGACACCGTTATTCAAAACAAGCCATCTCATTCATGTTGGTGCTCTCTTAAAGCTTTTTATCACCAGTATTTTTTCCAAAAGAAAAATATTATAAAATAAAACACACTCAAACTCGATCAAAAAACCACGAACTTTGAAAAGCATTCGATTCTCGATTTCGCAATTTAGTATGCAGCCACTCCTTTACATAGAACGTCGTATATTTTCAAAAGCAACGTCGCCCTCATCAATTTTATTGCATTGTGTTATAGGTTAGGTTCATTGGAATAACATGAGATGGACTTGGACAGTCATACTTCGTATTTTCTTGAATTCCCTTAACAATAGAAACGAAGAGGCGAACTTTGAATTCGTTCGCTAAGCAAAATATATTCCACGAATGAAATGCATTCCATATTCTTAGCGGTTCCCATTATATTACGAGTAAATCTTGGCTGGTACCTACTGCTAGAACATATAATATCTCTAAGATATTTATCGGTCTTGTGAATAATATTATAATGAAAAACAAATGTGTCTGGGTTTTTTTTTTTTTGTAACACTAGGGAGATTCGTCAAATTAATTGTAAGCTAGTCATTTAAGACATCGTGGGTGCTCGAAAACCTCGAAAATTTTCGGACGCCTTTCAGTTTTTGACTTATAACTTCTAAAAAATAAGTTCTTACATTTAAAAGTAGGTACAAAAATTTTATGTGCGGCCATAGCTATTTAGTTAAAAAAGAACCTAAGATATAGGTACATAAGAACTAACTAGCATAGATACTAAGAAATCTACTTCTACCACAACATATGATCAACGATAGGTAACTACAACTTATGTAGTTTATCACACACAACATCAGTAAAACTCATTAGATTATCAATAAAAACACTATTATCTCTCAACACGATCAAAGTCAAACGCCTAACACAATACCAATCACGAAACAAATTGTAACGCACAATTACAACAATTGTCATAATGGATTATTCGGTTTAGGACAGATTCTGGTTTGGGCAGATTCTTGTTACGGCAGATTCTTTTTTGGTACACCTCTGCCTAACCCTTATAGGTGTGATATTATGATGTGTAAAAAAGTTTATTAGAAATGCATTACATTACTTCCAAAATCAGGCGAAATGTGGATATGTTATGGACCAAGTGATTATTCGGGCATTATAAAACGGGCAGTTTGAAAAATGCCCAATATGAAAGGGCAGTATGATAACAACTATTGAAATAATCAAATCGACTGGGCATTTCTTATTATGCTAGTCACCTATGGGGTAGCCCAATCAAAACCAGGGTTTATTACTATTATTTTGATTTCAAAGGTAGAATCAGTATTTAAAATCAAATAAAATCTTTCCATTCATAGACACTCTGCTGACATATGATGACTTTACCATAATAAAATACCTGTGTATTATTAGATTGCCCAAATACTACATGGCAATATTTATAATGACGGGGCAATGTGATAAATAAGGAAGTTCTAATTATAATTAATTATTTCGCCCTAAGTAGCTTGTCATTATTCATAATTCGCGGGCATTATGAAAAATGACCCTATTTATTACCTACTTGGTCCATAACAGATATACTACTGTGAAATGTGGAATACATTCATCGTATTTTCATCAAACTTATGATAACTGTGTGGCTTTTCTAATGTCTTTATAAGTACATTACAAAAAATAATAATATCCCTTGTCACCCCAATAAGAGTTCCAAGAGCTCGCAATAAGCCAGTAATTCTTAATTTTCCACTCCCCAACCTAACATCTTAACAGCGTGTTCAGCAATCTTAGCGCCCGACGAAAAAAATCCTCGTATACCTCAAAGGCACCCCCTACTAGGCCATTCTGGAACAGCTCAGCTTTAATATCTTCATCATTAGAAGCTACTGTATAGATATCCTTGCAAACTTATGATTACTGTGTGGTTTTTCTTAAAAGTCTTTTTGATTACAAAAAATAATAATTATTAAAAACTCTTTATATTTTAAATAAAAGAAAAAATACATTTGTGATAAAGTTATAACTGTGACGTTTTTTCTTATCAGCAGATATAACCTATATCGAATTCATTCTATAATAGGTACACCGCCTATAACCGCTCCTTCTATACCGCAGTGGTTCTCTCCACGAATTATTTTGAAGTATCCCTTGTCACCCCAATCAGAGTTCCAAGAGTTCGCAATAAGCCAGTACTTCTGACCATTTTCCACTCCCCAACCTAACATCTTAACAGCGTGACCAGCAATATGAGAGCCCGACGTGTGTTTATATACTCCTTGTTTATAATTAAAAAAATCCTCGTATACCTCAAAGACAACCTGTACTGGGCCATTCTTGAACAGTTCAGCTTTAATATCTTCTTCATTAGGAGCTACTCCATACCACTCCTTGCCGCGACGCTTGTCTTTATCATAATCAGTGTTGTAACTCGGTTCACAGGACTTTACGCATTTCGGGGTGTCAGCATACTCGTGCGGACAGGGCGGCAATTTGCCAGGCACATGATGTTCGCAGCCAGCTATCGTGTACGGCAGACAGCCTTGACTCGAGTTATAGTTCCCTCCTGATACGATACCAAGTGTCACCCAGTACTCCCAAACCATCATCGGCCAACCGCCGTGGCAGCCATTTCCTGCTCCACAGCTCACAGGTTCCTGAGCAGAGAAATGGAATTGTTTTGATCCATTGGAGTAAATACAATACCGGTCGGTCATCGCTTCTACAGAGCCGTGCACCCAGCAACTACCGCATGAGCCTTGGTCTCTGATTTCCTTCAGGGAGGGACAGTTCGGCCATTTATCCCTTGGGTCGAAGCTCTCGGGAAGATTTGCAATCAGCTCGGCATCATGCTTCTTCAGGTTTGGTAATTTCGCAAAGTTTTCCCTTGGCAAGACACCCATTAGATTCTTGAGGTATGAATAAGGTGTATGTACTGGGAAGTTTCTGCCAGCTTTCCAAGAGTTTTGCTTAGAATTGATCAAATCAATAAACTCATCGGACAACGGGTTCAGTTTTTCAGAGATACCGGCTGCCAGTGCGCACAGCAAAACAAAACAAATCGCACGCCACGCGGCCATTATTGCGGAGTTCTTTAAAAATAAATGTTTCGCTGATAAGAGTTGTATTTGGAGTGAATGTGTGACTCCTGAGGGTACAATTTATATGTCGTTTTGCGTGATTATCGCACAAAAATGTGTTGTTATCGCAAAGGTGTTAATATTGCAAATATTTTTAACGCGGAGAATGTTAACTCGAAGTAGAAGCAACGAATACTTAAACAAATATTACTGACTAGCTTCTGCCCGTGACTTCGTTCGCGTGGAAGTCGTAGGGCACCTCAATATACTAAAACAACAGCGACATTTTTAAAAAACTTCCCTTTTTACTACGTTTGTAGTTTTGCTCACAGCAGTCAAAATAAACAGTGAGTCAGGACTGATGACACGGGAACAAACTACGTACAGTTGTCCGTGTGAGAAGCAGCTCGTCCTGAGGTCGACACATGCAGACTTTAGTAGCAATTTGACATTGCTTGCAAAGTATTTATTTCAAGTAGGCACATTAAAGGCACTTTTGAACGTCAAAAACAAAGAAATAGAACTGATTCTGATAATAGAAACGAAGAGGCGAACTTTGAATACGTTCGCTACGCAAAAATATATTCCCCGAATGAAATGCAATCCATATTCTTAGCGGTTCCCATTTTATCACGAGTAAATCTTGTCTAGTACTGCCAGAACATATCTCTAAGATATTTCTCGCTCTTGTGAATATTATTATATGTATCTGGGCTTTTTTTTATACTGGCAGTACTAGACAAGAATGTATCTATAGGCAAAATATAAAAACTTTTTACAAAAAAAAAGTTTTTATTTTTCATTTTTTTGTTGTGGTATCTACCCCACACAAATCCGAATACCACTACCTGCTATGTAAATAACAGTGACGGAGTCAAATAATATCGGGTGTAAGGGACAGCCCTCCTTAAACTGATGGAATGAATTCAGTATATCATACTAAGACGGCCGGTAAATGAAATTATTTCAGGAACGTTATGGGAATCCAATAAACCTGATTTCTTTCATTACCTCACACGCAATGTATCGTTACCGTGGCACAACCTACATAGCCGCACTCCCTGTGGCAGGGGGGGCGCGCTCGCACCGTGTTATTTATCAATGTATGAATTTCACGCGGCGTTCGCTATAGTATTTCAACATCCATTGCTGGTTTTTTTACTTTAGCTGTTTTATTTACATAAATGGAGTGCTGCCTACAGAGAATATAACTTTACATTGAATATTAAAAAAAAAAACATCCAGACGAATTGAGAACCTCCTCCTTTTTGAAGAAGTCGGTTAAAAATAATAAGTATTCTTGTTATACAAAACTTTGGCAAACCTAAATTAATTAAAGTCTATTCTCTCAACGCGATCAAAGTCATAAGCATAGCACAGATCTAATCCTGTTACACAATTACAACACTTGTCATCATACATCTTCCAGTGTACTGCAAGGGAGGACAGTGTTCCTTTTCTAATAATAATTACAAGGAAACAAGAGGGAACACTCCACTTACTGAGTGTTAGACGCGATTCCCTCTGGGCGGAATTCACGCCAACACCGAATTGTTTCAGTTCAGAGTTGGCTTTGTCCCTTTGTTAACTCGCGGTGTTATCAAGCGACATAACGAAATGATTTTCTTTTACACCTTTTTTGTTGAAAAGTAGTTTCCTAAAGGTTCTATATTTCAGATTTTATCTAGATGATTATTTTATCTGTGTTTCATAGTCATCTGTTGTTCACTTAAATTCGCATTAAAAAGCACAACCTCTTTGCAAGAGCGAAAAGTTAGGGACATCATGTATGGGGGGAGCACCGCCGTGTCCTCGTGGAGGCGATTGGCGGCACTGACCTCTCGCGTCCGGCCCTGGTCCAGGCCATGGTACGGAGCGAGAGGGCATGGGAGGCGGTCACCTCCTTCTGCGAAGCAGTGATGCTCGCGAAGGAGGAGGCGGAACGCGTGAGGGAGAGGCAAAGCCTGCGCCCTCACGCCCCTAACCGCCGCCGCTGGAGACAACCTGGGCGTCGGGAATCCCAGGCGGATTCCCGGCCACCTTAGGCGCGGGCTTGCGTAGGTAGCTCGCCGTCCGATAAGGACCAGGCCCGGGTCGATGGCGCGTCGTGTTCCACGCGCGCCTCAAAGAGATGTCAGCACACCTGACGGGGTCCGTTAGGACCGATGCCTGCCAGGGTTGCGGAATAGTCCGAAAGGGATACCGGGACCCTGGCAACAGGCAACTGAAGGAACACGGGTGGGTTTTAGTCAGTAAGAGTCTGACACGCCCTTCCGCTCCACCCAGAGCGGGAGAAGTCATATGATGATTTCCCACCCAAAAAAAAAAAAAAAAAGGGACATCATGTAGGAATATTTGATAAATAACTATATTATTAATTAAATCCTCAAAACTACACATTGTACCGTATAATCTATATCTATACCAATATTATAAAGAGGAAAGAATTGATTGTTTGTTTGTTTGTTTGCATTGAATAGGCTCCGAAACTACCTAACTGATTTGAAAAATTGCTCCTAGGAAGCTACACTATCCCCGGCTGACATAGGCTATATTATATTTTCAAAAAAATTGGGGCTCCTTACTAAAACTCCAATAATGTAACCCAAGGTGTAAAATAATTACCAAAAATAGCCGTAGATAAGTATGTACGTAGTAAGTAGTGCTACCCGTGCGAAGCCGGAGCGAGCAGCTAGTCTACTCATATAAATCTTCCAGTTCAAAGATATCCGGGGTAATTATCCTTTTCTGACAATAGTATCAGGAAACCTGTCCGTGGGCACAAAACTTCATTATGCAGCAGATGCACAGTCGTCACACAAAATATTGTGATTGCATTCCATCAATCTTCTTCTCGAGCAGTGGTGCCCCAGTGGTAGGAGAATATGAATAAGAAGTTTTATTTGTAAACATAGGTATAGTTACACGGTGTGTGAGATGTTACAATGTAGGACTTAGATTCTCTATGTTTTGCCGTGAAGCGTACAAATATGGACAAACAAATATCAGTAAGTCTTCCATGCAATCATCAAGAAGTAAAAACAAAAATAAAATAGCAATCAATCAAAACAATTTTAAAAAAATTTAACCTCTAAAAAAAAAGAAACAATTAGCAAAAGTTATTATAATTCAAGATTAGATGTCACGTGATAAAGGAAAAACAATTAAATAGAGGTCAATATACTTCAATAAATAATAGATGTCAAATACTAGGTTAACACAACAGATGTCACTAAAAAATGTCAAAGATTCAAAAATATTTCTATTACCAAGATAAACAATTGGATGTCAAAACAATAAATTGCAGTAATAATGAATTTACTGTTAATCAGACATGTCAATCATTAAAAATTATATTACTATTTTTTCGTTCAGAAACACATTTACATTATAATAGGATCTACTTAACAGAAAGTTCTTTAATTGTTTTCTGAAAAGGTGAATATTTAATAATTTAATTGACTCCGGTACATGGTCATAAATAGTTGGTGCCATACAGAAAACATGCCATACAGAAGCAATGGTGGCCCAGTGGTAGGTAACGGCCGTGACTTACGAGTTGTAGTTCGTAGGTTCGAACCCAGACAGGCGCTTTACTTTGTGTAAATTATTTCATCACACACTGCTCTCAAAATGGTGAAGGAAAACATCGTGAGGAAACCGGCAAATGTCCTAGAACCAAAAATTCGAAGACATGTGACATCTACCAACCCGCACTAGGCCCGCGTGGTGGAATATGGCCCACTCACTCTCATAGAGAGGAGGCCTGTGTCCCAGCAGTGGGAACATTATAGGCTGATTATGTAGTCTTCTTCTGTAGTGGCAGCACGCAGTACCAGAATGTCTCGCTAGACTATAGTAGCTCATCGTCATCAATTTAGTCGAAAGACGTCCATCTCTGGACATAGGCCTCCCTAAGCGTCGCCACATGGACCAGTCCTGTGCTTTTAGCATCCAGCGGATTCACAAGGTCATCGGTCCACTTTGTGGTAGGCCTTCCAACGCTACGCCTTCCAGTACGCGGTCGCCACTCCATAATGTACAGTAGCTCGTACTGCTGAACTATAGTCACTAGAATATAATATAGAAAAGTTTGTAGCGAAGCCTACCGCTTAGTTGCGCTGGACGTTCTTAACTATACAAGGTGGAGACGATAATACGACAAAAAATAAAACTCCGTATATCTAATGACGTTCTCGGTCTAAATACAAAAAAAATATCAAATATATCCAATAGTTTAGTTACGATAGCTAGTAAAAGATCGGCAAACCGCATAGTCGGCCCATCACTATTATTTAGTTTGTTTGAATAAATGACTTTTTTAATTTCCATGTTAGGATTTATATGATAGTTCCAAAATACTCTCATGCATTAGTATTGCCAGTGTTTTCATTTATTGTTGTATTGTCGTCTCCACATTGTATAGTACTCGTAGAGCCTCTTCTCAAGCTTCATCTACAAGAGAAATCATCACCATTTAGAGGGCATTTCAACAACAAGTCATTAAAACGACCAACCAATGAAAACATGGCAATCAACGACATTGTCTTAGAACTTCAAAGTCAATTGGAGTGAGATGTTGTATGAACAAACACAAACACGCGTAGATTAGAAGTTTGTTTGCCATGTAAAGGCGACAGACTGCACTATTTCACGCAGGTATAGGTATATCTAATGTATAACTTAGGTAATATACTTAGTCTGGTTTTTCAGATATTTTAGTAGGTGTACATATGGTCTGCTTACCTACCACTACCAACCTTTTTAAAAAGTCCACTAACCAAAAACTTTTTTGTTGGATTTTTTGTCACATTTTAAAACAGTGTTTAAAGAATCATTTATTTTAATAAATTACCTTACAGGAAAGCTACCTTACTGTAGACAAAACATTATCAAGATTGCCAACTATCATCACAACGATCACGTCACTCAATAAAGTCATCAGCACACGAAGGATACATTTTGGGGTAAAATTAACGCGTTTTACACAACGTACAGATGTGCGAGGATGTGCCTGAGATATAGCGAAGTGGTTCCGTACCTAATTTGCCATCTGCGACGATGGCCACCACTATTGCTTTATGATTTGCGTAGACCCTTTTTGTTTAGGATCGTTGCGGCAGCGCTTCAGTACCGTGGTTGATTTTAATTAAAATGATCGTCAATTAATTCATGTATACTCGATAAAATATAATTATTAGATAACAAAATATTTTATTTCGTATAAACCTACATGCCCACTTATGAAACGTCAGCAGTGCACGGTTCCAACTGGTCGTTTCATATGTTGAAGAGCCGGCAAAAAATTCCACGGTTACTGTTTTAAAAATAGTTGGTTTTTACAATGTTTCAAATTATAGTGTTAATAGGTATGCGAGGACAGTGTAGGCCTGTCAACGAGTACCAGGTACTAGACGAAATAGGAAATGGCCAACAAATACAAACATCTATGAGTCTACAAGGCCTACAACGTTCTCGCATTCACTAGAAGAGAATCTGTACTTATAAAAAGATAAATAAAATAATAAAAAGAAAAAAAAAAATTTGTTAGTGTAGTACCTATAGGTAAATATTAACATAAATTCTTCTTCTATAATCTATTACTAGATAACTTCTTTTCAATTGTTTGTCAAATAACAATGTGAAACTGAATAAAGCATAATTATTATTATTATCGAATTAAATACCTACATATTATCACATCATTTTATAGAGAGAAGGTTTTTCCGTTTATTTTGAAGTGATGGGGCATAATTATTATATTTTCCTGGTAGACTGCAAGTCACCACGTGTTTATAGGTATATCAGCGCGTGTACGTTATCAACAAAAAATTCAAATAAAAAGATAATGACGAAGTATTCTCGTAACATATTTGCTCATAAGTATGTGGTTTTACTACTGGCATTTTATATTATCAGCAACATCATAATTTAATAGGCTCCTGACCATATATATAAGAAAGAATATTTATATGCCCCTGACTATTGAATTTTTGAAATTATAAATGAAAAACTAGAATGTAAAGATATAATATTATAGTAAAATAATAATTTATTATTTATTTACTACGGACTACAAATACAAGAACACACAATCCATATAGTGTTATTAACAATAATTTAAAACTATGTTAGTAAACTTTTACAAACTAAAACGGACGTGGTCCAACACACGTTGGCTCGTGGCTCCGTACCCAGTACCTTGTAAAGGGCCTGTCAACTTTGTCGAATACTTAATGAATATAGAACAATATTTTCTAAAACTCATAAAAGTAGATACCATCTCATCATACCATCAGTAGATCTGATTTTAGGACTCAGAATAAAACCCAGAACGTTTTACAAAAAAATGGCCAAACAAAAATGTCGTTGCTAGTAATGAAAGAACTGAAGAATAAAACACTTTTTGATCAATATTAAATTATTATCGGACCTTACTTTTTCAAGTTTCGTAATAAATGCTGTTGTTAAGGCTCTTGAGTGACATTAATGCTTCATGAACAGCCATCAATATCGTTAATCCTTTTAACGCTTAGACAATAAAATTTCAATTTGACGATGACAAAAAACGAGATATTGGAATTTTGTAATTGGAAACGAATCTTGATAAAAACTGTACTGCTATAAATAACAGAGTTGACTGTAAAGACGGCCGTTTGTAATCAAATCTTCTACTTCATAATGTTACCGCTAGTCTGGAGTGGAGATTAACTTGATAACTGAGTAAAATAATAATAATGACCCCACCGCCGTATCTTTACGCCCCACCGCCGTAACTCTACGTTGACGTCGTGGTGGGGCTTGCGCTCTTCGAACTCTAGGTCTGTGCCGGTAGAGTTTACTTTGCCGGAACAGGTCTGGGATGAGGAGCCAGACCAAGAGAGATACAAAAACCCGCGGGGCAGCATGTGGCGAGCTGTTGGGCAGTAGCGACCCCGTGAACCCTATCTCCCGGGAGATGTCTTGTTCCTCACCTCTGGCTTGCCTTTATTGGCCAGCTAGAGTGAACACTGACGAGGAACAGAGCTCCCACCTCATTCTTGCCTTTATTGGCCGGTTTGAGTGGAGATTCGCAAGTGCAAAACGTGCTCGGAGGAAAGAAGTATTCCAGTAAAATGCTGGTAGGAATCTAGACCGTACTTCCGGGATTGTCCTGATAGCCGTGAAATACCTTTCCACTCCTCTTAAGCACCTCAGGACATGTTGCCCCTTGTCGCTACGACAATTTGCGCTAGCGACCGTTTTGGTGGGTCCATTATTGAGAGTGCAAGTCACCCCCTGCCATTTTATCTATGTATATTATATTTAAAAACATTGGTCAGGCAGGGGCCATAGTATTTCCATAGTTCAAGATTACCAATTCACTAAGCCACCCAAACCCATAGCCCAATATCTTTATTTCTATGTTCTGCAATAGTCCTACACCAACCAGGGGTTGTCCTTAGCTGCACTTGCATAGTGCGAACAAGGATAATCGTCGGTTGGTGCCTCATTCCATTTTAAAATTGTTTAAGGGGCCTCTGCGAGTTGGCTTCGGCCCCTCGCACGCCTTCCCATCCCAGGGTCCCGAGATGTGTAAACATGTATAAACAAATAACATTAATAATAAAGAGATTTTTATTTTGCTTATTGCCGTAACTATGTGCTCCTTTAGGATAGTACAAGTTTTTTTACACATTTTATAAAACAATTAAATCTCAGATATTAGTTATTAAATAAATAGGAAAACAAAATACAGATCAAGACATTAGCAAACTCAAGGCAGAACATGTAGTACTTGATACGCTTCTGGGACAATGAAGGAAGAAGCCCCTTAAATTGGCCCCTGAAACTGTGTTGTGAAAGTGAAACATGAGAAATATATTCCGCCGCGAGGAATGTATATTAAATCAATTAAATTAAGAATGTTAAAACTGTTCAAGTCATTTTCGGTTGACGCGTGCTAAAATAATTTTGGAATTTCTAAAGACTGCGATACCAAAAGCCTACAAAACTACGTATAAATGGTCGCTTCAGATGTCACACATTCACTCCAATTTCAACTCCGTTCCGTAAGACGAACATAATTATAGAACTCTGCAGTAATGCGATTGTCATTGTTTTGCTGTGCGCTGTGGCAGTCGTCATGACCGAAAAACTGAACCCGCTGTCAGATGAATTCATTAATTTGATCAATTCTAAGCAAAACTCTTAGAAAGTCGGCAGAAACTTTTCAGTACATACACCTTATTCATACATCAAGAATCTGATGGGTGCCTTTGAAGACGAAAACGGAACATGATACCGAACTGATTGCAAATCTTCCCGAGAGCTTCGACCCAAGGGATAAATGGCCGAACTGTCCCTCCCTGAACGAAATAAGAGACCAAGGCTCATGCGGTAGTTGCTGAGCGCACGGCAATGTAGAAGCGCTGACCGACCGGTATTGTATATACTCCAATGGAACACAGAACTTCCATTTCTCTGCTCAGGATGTTGTGAGCTGTTGTCAGAATTGAGGTAACGGTTGCTACAGTGGTTTACACGCAGAGGTTTGGAGGTACTGGACGAGCACGGGTATAGTAACAAACTTCCGAGCCGGCATTAACTTTGAATCGAACTGTATTGTATTTATAAATTGTGAAATCAATTGATAAACCGAGGTTATGGTGCGTGTATTATCTTTCTTTTACAAAAAGGCAGCTAGGCGGGCAGGCGGGTAACCTCCGGATATCAATCTTGGTTCGATTCATACAAACTTTAACGTAACTAGGGTTCACGGACTAACAGCTAATGCAATCGCTATATTTGCACTCCGGATTCCCGAACATAGCTGATATTCCGAATGTAATACGAATACAACTTTTTAACGATTTATCAACTCCGCGGCGATTATTTATTTATTATTATTGAATAAACACAGTATCCTTTAAGAGGAGCTCGTGGCTAAGTAATAACAGCGGCACGGGTCGATCCATTGGGTTAAGCTACGCTTGCTGCGGTTGGTCCGTGGATGGGTGACCATCTTTACATATCGAGACTCCTCCGTGCCTCGGAAAGCACGTTAAGCCGGTGGTCCCGGCTGTCATTCGTGGATCTTTGACAGTCGTTACGGGTCGTCAGAAGCCCGAAAGTCTGACAACCAGTCTTACCAAGGGGTATCGTATTACCCAGATACTGGGTTGTGGAGGTCAGATAGGCAGTCGCTCCATGTAAAATACTGGTATTCAGCTGCATTCGGTTAGACTGGAAGCCGACCCCAACATAGTTGGGAAAAGGCTAGGCATGTGATGAAACACAGTGTCCTTTAAGATGTTGACAACAGATAAACCGTGGTCACTGTCCGTTTGCATAGAAAAGAAAGAGAAGCGCGATGACATGACATTATTGAAATATTCAAAAATGAGTTGAATAATCGAAAATTAAAAACAACCAGGTTCTGCATTCAAATAAGCATAATCAGATAATGTTCCCACAGCTGGGACACAGGCCTCCTCTCGGTGAGAGGGAGTGAGCCGGAAACCACCACGCGACCCAGTGCGGGTTGATAGATGTCAATTGTCTTCGATTTTTTGGTTATAGGACATGCCGGTTTCCTCACGATATTTTCTTTCACCGTTTTTAAGCAGTGGTAATGAAATAATTTACACAAAGTAAAGCGCCTGCATGCGTTCGAAACAACGCCCTACAACTCGTAAGTCGCGGCCGTTAACACTGGGCCACCACTGCTCTCCCTCATTCCAATAAGACGTTCTTGTTATTAATTACCAACGTACTTTGATATGGAATTCAGATATTTTGCATTAGAACTATTTTAGAAGAAGAACATTACAAAGTAAAAGGTTAGTTTATGTCCTTCCCCAGGGTACCATCTAACTCCTTTCCAAATTTTGTCGAAATCCGTTCAGTGGTTTAGGCGTGAAAAGGTAACATATAGAATAGACAAACAGACAGACATAGTTACTTTCGAATTTATAATATTAGCAGAATTAATAAGTAAAGATTATTATTATAATATTATATTATCCATACCAATATTATATTATAAATTCGAAAGTAACTCTGTCTGTCTTTCGGTCCGTCTGTACCGTTTCAATCCTAAACTACTAAATAGATTTCGATAAAATTTTACAAGGCCCCGGGGAAGGACGTAGACTACTTATTATCGACATGCCGCGCGGGCGAAGCCGCGGGAAGCTAGTTATATTATACTATAGTCGAACGTTTCACAGTGCAGTTTTTTGACCATGGGATAATTTCTTGATGGTATGCGTATGATCAATCTAGGAACTTTAAAACTTTAATTTATTGAGTGGTCTATATGGCGAAGGATTGTACTGCAAAAATCACCAAGAAATAACAACTAGATAGTGCAAGCGATACAGAAGTTCGTTTTTTCAAGAAAAATAAAAATAACATCAAAGTATTCGGCTGTTTTGACCAGAGAGTGATTGTGTCAAGGCGACCTGAGTATGAGTTGACGAAGTTATTTCAAACGCACTTACAATATTGCCCTCACTCCCTCAGTGTATTACCTATTCCACGTAAATCTAAATATCCATATTATCAGTACATAAGTACGCGTGAACCTAGGATTGTTAGGAACAGAATGAATAAGAGTTGTGAAGGTTATCAACTAAATAGCATAAACCATTAGGCAGTCCGACCTGATTAGTCAACGATCAATTTTTTTTTTCTCTTCCCAAAGTTTCACATAAATAGAAACATAGAGACAAAAACTATAGCGAAATGACAAAAAAGCATACAACAACAACATTTAATAACTAGTAAAAACTATAAACAAAACAGCAACGTGAAAGTGATTGTCCTTTCCTCATTCTTTAAACTCCTTTAACTCTAAGCCAAGACAGAGGCCCATGGGCGGCATAAAAACTCTGACACCAAGTTCACGAACCACACGAAAAAGAAGAAAGAAATACCGTAAATCTAAATTCTAGAAACAAACGTACCTAATATCAACACGGAAAAGTCCACCACTTAATCAAACAAATAGAAGCTTTAAGTCGGACAGAATCGTATAAGGGAGAGTACCTCGACGTGTGACGGTTTCAAACGTGAGCATGTTAAAGCCAAAAAAAGTTAATCTTAGTCTGTTCTATTTTAGTCAGACAAAACATAGCTTGAAGAAAAGATATGGGATATAGGTAAGGTCAGGGAAATTAATTGTTCAGCAAATTGGCTACCAACTTAAATTGCCCCTTGATTCACTGAGAATAAATAGACTGCGCTCAATACTGAACGTTTTGTAGGGAAAAGTTGGTAATTAAAAGAAAGTAACTGTAGGTGTGAGTGTGAGAATACAAACTTATTAAATTCACACTTATTTAATTTTCCTTTCTTAGAGAATGGAGATAAAAACAAAACTGTCATTTTTTGACAGTTGTATGACATAGCTGTTAATTGACGGAAGGTAAAAAAATAATAATCGCGTAATAATTAATTTTCCTATCTGAACGTACAAAAATCGAAAAGAATTCCGATAGATATCTAACCATTAGTTGCTTAAAAATGCTCTTCTTGTGAACACTGTAGATGTGTTTGCTCGTTGGTCTAGTGGTTGTACGCGCTACTGCTGAGCATGCGGTCCTGGGTTCGATTCCCAGGTCGGGCAAAGTATTATTAGATGTTTACATCAGGAATTTCTCAGTAGTAGCTCAGAGTCTGGATTTGTGGTCGATTGATGGCAATAGGCTCGCCCCCTAATTAGAAATATTGGTGTACTACCTATAGGTACACGTGTGCCTAACCCATATAGGCATGATATTATGATGTGTAATGATAACATTACTACGTGGTTGAAAGAAAAAAAGTTTATTACATTATTTCCAAAATTTGGGCAAAATGTGGTGGTGTTCTACTGTGAAATTTAATACATTCAACATTTAAATACATTCAACATTTTTTTTTATAGGATAGCTTGTGATTACTGTGTGGTTTTTTTTTTAAAGTCTTTGTAAATTACTAAAAATAATAATTATTAAAAACTCTTTATTTTTTAAATAAAAGAAAATATTACATCTGTGATTGAATAACGTTATAACTGAGAAGTTTATTCTTAACAGCAGATATTTAATCCTTACTAGTAGGTATTATAAATGCGAAAGTCTCTGTCTGTCTGTCGCGCGAGAAAAAGAACCGATTTAAATGAAATTTGGTACACAAATAGTCTAGAGCCTGAGAAAGGACATAGGCTACTTTTTATCAACATACAACGCGGGCGAAGCCGCGGACGGAAGCTAGTATCTGCATATATTATAGGTAATGAATGAAGTCGATATAGGTATCGAATTCATTCTATAAGAGGTACACCGCCTGTAACCCCTGCTTCTATACCGCAGTTGTTCTCTCCACGAATTATTTTGAAGTATCCCTTGTCACCCCAATCAGAGTTCCAAGAGTTCGCAATAAGCCAGTACTTCTGACCATTTTCCACTCCCCAACCTAACATCTTAACAGCGTGACCACCAACACGAACGCCCGACGTATGTTTATATACTCCTTGTTTATAATTTAAAAAATCTTCGTATACATCAAAGTCAACCTGTACTGGGCCATTCTTGAACAGTTCAGCTTTAATATCTTCTTCATTAGGAGCTACTCCATACCACTCCTTGCCGCGATGCTTGTCTTTATCATATTCAATGTTGTAACTCGGTTCACATGACTTTACGCATTTCGGGGTGTCAACACTTTCACCACAGGGCGGCAATTTGCCAGGCACATGATGTTCGCAGGCAGCTATCTCGTACGGCTGACAACCTTCACTCGAATTATAGTTCCCTCCTGATACGATACCGCTTACTTTCCAGAACTCCCAAACAAGCATGGGCAAACCACCATCGCAGCCTCCAACTCCAAGACAGCTCATAGCATCCTGAGCAGAGAAATGGAATTGTTTTGATCCGTTGGAGTATATACAATACCGGTCGGTCATCGCTTCTACAGCGCCGTGCACCCAGCAACTACCGCATGAGCCTTGGTCTCTTATTTCGTTCAGGGAGGGACAGTTCGGCCATTTATCCCTTGGGTTGAAGCTCTCGGGAAGATTTGAAATCAGCTCGGCATCATGCTTCTTCTTCAGGTTTGGTAATTTCGCAAAGTTTTCGCTTGGCAAGACACCCATTAGATTCTTGAGGTATGAATAAGGTGTATGTACTGGGAAGTTTCTGCCAGCTTTCCAAGAGTTTTGCTTAGAATTGATCAAATCAATAAACTCATCGGACAACGGGTTCAGTTTTTCAGAGATACCGGCTGCCAGTGCGCACAGCAAAACAATAAAAATCGCACGCCACGCGACCATTATTGCGGAGTTCTTTAAAAATAAATGTTTCGCTGAAAGGAGTTGAATTTGGAGTGAATGTGTGACTCCTGAGGGGACAATTTATATGTCGTTTTGCGTGATTATCGCACAAAAATTTGTTGTTATCGCAAATGTGTTAATTTTGCAAATATTTTTAACGCGGAGAATGTTAACTCGAAGGGGAGGCAACGAACATTAAAAAAAATATTACTGACTAGCTTCTGCCCGCGACTTTGTTCGCGTGGAAGTCGTAAGGCACCACAATATACCAAAACAACAGCGACATTTAAACAAAAACCCTGTTTACTACGTTTGTAGTTTTGCTCACAGCTGCCAAAATAGACAATGAGTCAGGAGCAGGACTGATGACACGGGAGCAAACTACGTACAGTTGTCCGTGTGAGAAGCAGTTCGTCCTGGGGTCCTCACCTGCAGCCTTCAGTAGAAATTTCCCATTGCTTGCAATTTAACAATTATCACAATTTAGTATGCAGCCACTCCTTTACATAGAACGTCGTATATTTTCAATAGCAACGTCGCCCTCATCAATTTTATTACATTGTGTTATAAGTTAGGTTCATTGGAATAACATGAGAAGGACTTGGATAGTCATACTCGTATTTTCTTGAATTCTCTTAACAATAGAAATGAAGAGGCGAACTTTGCCATCTGCGACGATGGCCACCACTACAAATTGCTTATATTGATTGCTTAAATTGCTTGGCCACCACTATGACATGACATTATCGATTTATTCAAAAATGAGTTGAATAATCGAAAATTAAAAACAACCAGGTTCTGCATTCAAATAAGCATAAACAGCATATAACGTTCCCACTTCTGTGACACAGGTCTCCTCTCGGTGAGAGGGAGTGGGTCGGAAACCACCACGCGGGCCCAGTGCGGGTTGGTAGATGTCCAATGTCTTTGATTTTTTGGTTATAGGACATGCCGGTTTCCTCACGATTTTTTCTTTCACCGTTTTGAGAGCAGCGGTGATGAAATAATTTACACAAAGTAAAGCGCCTGCATGCGTTCGAACCTACGACCTATAACTCGTAAATCACGGCCGTTTACACTGGGCCACTACTGCTCTCCCCCATTCCAATAAGACATTCTTGTTATTAATTACCAACGTACGTTGATATGGAATACAGATATTTTGCATTAGAACTATTCTAGAAGAAGAACATAATAAGGTAAAAGGTTAGTTTATGTCCTTCCACTCCTTGCCAAATTTTGTCCAAATCCGCTCTGTGGTTTAGGCGTGAAAAGGTAACAGACAGACACAGTTACTTTCGAATTTATAATATTAGCAAAATAGCAGAATTAATAAGTAAGGATTATTATTATAATATTATATTATCCATCCATCCTAACTATAATATTATAAATGCGAAAGTGAGTTTGTTTGTGTGTTTGTTACGCTTTCACGCTAAAACGGCTGAACGGATTTGTATGAAATTTTGCACAAAGATTTGGCACAGGGGTAGACCATGACCTGGAATAGGACATAGGATACTTTTTATTCCGACATTCCCATGGGATCAAGATTTACGCGGGTGAAACCGCGGGGCGCAGCTAGTAATATTATAAATGCGAAAGTAACTCTGTCTGTCCGGTCGGTCCGTCTGTATGTTACCTTTTCACGCCTAAACCACTGAACGGATTTCGATAAAATTTGGCAAGGAGATATATAGCACCCTAGGGAAGGACATAGGCTACTTTTTACCGACATACCCCGCGGGCGAAGCCGCGGGACGCTATTTATATTATACTATAGTTGAACGTTTCACAGCGCAGTTTTTGGACCATGGGATAATTTCTTGATGGTATGCGTATAATCAATCTAGGAACTTTAAAACTTTAATTTGTTGAGTGGTCTGTATGGCGAAGGATTGTACTGCAAAAATCGCCAAAAAATAACAACTACATAGTGCGCTACACAGAAGTTCGTTTTTTCAAGAAAAGACAAAGATAAAGACATTTATTCGTAGGATATGGTATGTACAAAGATGGATAATAAAATTATAGTCCGAACATATCCGCCACTAAAAGCGGCATAGGAATATTTACAACAGATAATGTATATATGTAAATATATTCTAATAAATAATAAAAGCTAAGTATAGACAAGTTAGTTCTTTAAGTTTTAGTGTTTTATGTAAATAGTTAGTTGTGTTACATACTACCTTAATTTATTTTTATTAACTTAATTTATATTAACACAGTATAGACATAAATATTCTCTATTTGAATTATAAAACTAAACAAATTAAATATGTATTACCTATTTATCCTTAAAATCAAAAAAATCTTTTATTGTATAAAAATTATGTTGGAGAAGCCATGTTTTCAGATTTTTTTTGTAATTATGAAACGGGAGTTTTCTTATTACTTTAGGAATGTGGTTATAATTTTTTATAGACATAAGATAGCTATTTCTTTTATTTAACTTGGTGGGGTCGCTTTTTGTAATTATGGTTGTTTGTTTTCGGTTACTGTGGAGATTTTTTTTGCATTCTTCCTAACAAATATGGCTATTTCCAAAATATAAATAGAAGCTAACGTTAAAACCTTTAACTTTTTTAAAATTGGTCTACATTGGCTTCTGTTATGGTTTAAATCAATTTTTGGGGGGTTTTGTTTATAGTTTGCGAATTGAATGAATTTTGTTTTAGATAAATTTACTTTTAAGTTGTTTTCATTTAGCAAATTTATTATATTGTTGATTGTTTGATTTACTTCTTGTTGATGTAATGTTTTGTTATTACATCAACAAGAATATTATTACTGATACGTCATCTGCAAATAGCACGCACTTATGCTTGTTATATTTGGTAAGTCGTTAATATATAGAAGGAAGAAAAGCAGCCCAAGGATGCTTCCTTGGGGTACTCCAGACACATTGTGTCTAAATAAAGATTTGTATAACTTTACAACTACGACAGTTTATCATTAATACGGGACACTTCAACACACTGTTCTCTATTGCTGAGATAACTTTTCAGCCATTCTAACGCGGGACCTCTTATGCCGTAGCGCTCACATTTATCTAGAAGTCTCTTGTGGTTAACGAGATCAAAAGCCTTGCTCATATCAAGGAAGATTACTGAAACAGAGCGTTTTTTATCAATATTATATGTTATGGACCTGACTAGAGAGAATGCTGCGAGAGTTGTTGACTTACCTTTTTGAAACCCATTTTGTTCTTCGTTAATAATTTTATGTTTGTTTATAAATTGAACTAAACGACTATGCATTATTTTTTCATACATTTTTGAGAATATTGGAACCAGAGTGATAGGTCTATAATTAGTTTTATCTAGTGTACTCTTGCTTTTATGGAGTGGCTTAACTATAGATACTTTTAATTTTTCTGGGAAGATTCCCTCAAATAGAGATAAATTGATTGTATGGCACAGTATTGGTGTTATGATCTCTGCACATAATTTCAGTATGTGCGTAGAGATCTCATCATACCCTACCGATTTTTTATTATTTAGAGATACTATTGTACGAAACACTTCGGAGTCAGAACATGGGTTCAAAAATATGCTGGAACTGTTCCCATAGGGTTGAGATGAACAGCTGGTATTTGAAGGTTTGTGAAGGTTGGAATTTTATATTAGCAAAATCAATAAAAAAAATTGTTAAACGAGTTAGCTATTTGACTCGGATCGTTTAAAATACAGCTATCGTGGTCTATTGCATCTATTTGATTAAATGTTTTATGAGTGTTTGTTCTATTTTTGATGATATCCCATGTAGCTTTATTTTTATTTTTAGATTTTAATATGTAGTTTAGGTTTGAAATTTTTTTTGAGCGGAGGACACAGGTTTTTAATATTTTATTATATTTTAAATATCCCTTAATAATAATATCCCTTTTTAATATACCTTATATCATTATTTTTATTATTTATGTGCCACATTTTTTTAAGCTGTCTTTTATAAGTGCTGGATTTCCTTAAACCTTTGGTAATCCATTTGGGTGAAGTATTATTAACGTAAATTTTAGTCTTCCATAAGGGAAAACATAATTTATAAAATAGTAAGAAGTTTTCATGAAATATATTAAAACTATCGTTTGCATCAGTGTTCTCGAGAACATCAATCCATGACAATTTCCCTATAGCGTCCACAAATTTTTTGATGTTATTTTTGAGTAATCCCTGTTTACGTTATACCAGTATTTTAGGGCAGGTTTCCTCTCTTCAACTGGAAATGTTAATGTTTGGCAAGTGTTGTGATCCGATAGAAAAACTTCCCGAGTGTTTCCAGTTGAATTTTCTATATTACTTATAATCTGATCTAAGCAAGAAAGCTGACGTGTTGGTTTATTAACATGTAAACTTAAGCCATAGTTAGATATGAGATCATTAAGTTTAGTTGTATCGTTGTTTTCTTTTAAGGTATCAATATTTAGGTCTCCTGTGACAATAATGTGTTTTTTTTCGTTTGAGTAATTTGTGCAACAGTAGGTCGAATTTTTCAAAAAATGTTTGAATTTGGATTTCTATAAATACAAATAACAATACATTTTAAAGAAGGTATCTCTACCTATTTATTAGAATACAAACACCACCACGCTTTTCTCTTTTTCTTGAAAACGAACATGCAAGATAAAAGTTTTTAAAGTTAATATTTAATTCATCGCCTGCTCTTACAAACGTCTCATAGAAACAAAGAATATCTATGTTAACATCTTGATGTACTAATTCATTTAAACAGAGTTGGACAGAGTCAGTTTTATTGAGTAAGCCAGCGATATTTTGGTACAAAAGAGTAGCGGTATAACTAGAATCATAGTAATTGCAATCAGTATTTTTATTGGCCACGAAAAAGATTATTATCCATAGTAGAATCTAATTTTAGCTGAGTACAATAAGTTGAACGTTGTTGAGTGTTTACTGAGAAGTAAAGTGGATAGTGCCTCTTTTTGGAGACGGATTTGAAACAATTTTAATTACTTCAGGTTCAGTATTAAGACAATGTCTTAAAGCTAAGTTCTTATTCATTTCTATATATCAAATGGTTAATTCGGTTGCTAGTGTTATATAAGAAGGCTGTTTTATGTTTTGTGACATTTGATAATGATAGGAAGTTACATTGCTTAGAATTAATACAAATGCCTTTTAGTCGATTATTGAGCTTCCATTCATTTAAGTATGGGTTGTAAGTTACACTTACACTTAAAATTATAATGTTTATGAATTGTAGCTTTCTTAGTAACGCAGCCAACTCCATTATAATTTTTATCATTCTGTGCAACACTCAGGATAATATAGTTTTCAGGTGTATCTTCTATATAGTTGTAACAGTTTTTGAGAATATCTGGAGTTTGAGCAGACGGTTTTACTGTAGAAGATACTTTATATCGTACAAATAAAAATATAATAAAAACATAATAACAAAAAATAATAATAATAAAACTAAACCTGAACCCGGAAAACCATAAAAACCCACCAAAGAGACCAAAAAAAAAACCATCAATAAAATGTAATAGAATTCTTTTAAAACTGCCGAATCGGAGGTGACATGACAGATGTCACCTCCGATAAAACAATAAACAGAAAATATAGGAATATGAAGATACGTTGATATGTTGACAAGATCGGCTGCACGTCGAGCACGCCCACCACCTCCGGACTCTTCGCTGAGCTCCGCTTCGCCGCCGCCGGTACCCAGCCCAATTGTGAGTGCTGTGACGACACCGGCTGCGGTAGCCGCGTCGAGCTCGAGTGACGAGTATTTCTCCCCGCCCACGACGCCACCACCTGCTCGTCGACGGGGAGGACGCCGGCCGCCAGACGGTTTAGGACCTCGAGGCCCACCGGCCTCTGATAGGGTCCCAGCTCCCGGCGGAAGTGTGCAGCGCATGAGATGGACACGATCCATTAATGAGAACGTCATGCCCTCATACTATGGGGCTACAGAGGGAGGAAGCCACCTGACCGCGTACCGTGTTCGGATGCTCTCTCTGTTTCAGGTGCTTGAGCCAGCTGTCAACGTTTCGGCACAACGACTGTCGGATCAGGTGCGGGTCATCCAGCGTAATCATATGTTAGATGATACGGTACTTGATCGCCTACGAAATGAAATGCAGAGTGGCCATGTCATCGCTCCCCCGTCGCAGACTGTTATAGTACCACCACCGGTTACTACAAGTCAAGCCGATGAGAGGATTGATGACAGGGCTACAAACGTAAGTACCCAGTGCAATGATGAATTGAGGAGTGCCTTGGAGGGTGCGATTCGGGAATATCGGTTCATGCCGCCCGAACTTAGGCCACGCTTACCTCGATTGCTCATGCATAAAAAAAATAGGGCGCTGGTGGCGGCTCTAGATTCGCAGTTGTCAAACTATTTTGACGACTGCGAAGACCTCACCGATATTCATTCGATTCTGTACTGTGCGGCCTATAGCGGCATGTCGTGTAGCTCACGTCAAATCCGCTAATGAAATTAGAGCTACACGACCGAAATCAACCGTACCGTTTTGGCAGTGCAGAATTGAACGTCGTATTGGTGAGGCCAGAGCGCTCATCGGCAAACTAATCTGCTTCAGGGAGGGCAATACTCGCCCTAGAGTGATGCGCTTTGTGAGACGGGCGTTCTCAGGTACTAATCATCAATCAGTCCTCAGGACTATATAACCCGTGTCACAGAGCGCATAGACTTCCTGAAGCAGAAAGTGTATGCCTGGGCAAACCGTATTCGTAGGTATAAGCGGCGAGCGGACCGATACAGTCAGAACCGCACCTTCCAGAGTGATGAAAGGTGAGTATATAGGGCTTGGGAGCAACCGAACCAAGGTGTGGCTGACACGCAACTGCCGGATGATGATGCCATGTGCACTTTCTGGCGCAGTATCTGGTCGGTGCCTGTCAGTCACACTGAAGGAGATTGGACTCGGGAAGTCGAGAGCGAGCCTGCGATCCAATACCAGGAATGGGGGCTATTACCATCTGCTCCCAAGATGTAGCTCGTGCAGTCCGCCCGTTGCCTAACTGGAAATCTCCAGGGCCGGACGGGCTGCACAACTTCTGGATAAAATCGTTCATAAGGTCGCACGCTCGTTTGGCGGCTCAGTACCAGACTGCATTGGAGTCTGGTTTGCTACCCCAGTTCTTAACGACAAGAGTTACCCACCTGCTCCATAAATCTGGTAGCACCGCGGAACCCAAAAATTATAGGCCGATCACATGTTTACCGACGGTCTTTAAAGTTCTTACATCCATTTTAAGAGCTAAAATTAACGAACATATCGACACGAACTCCATCATGTCGGCTTCTCAAAATGGATGTAGGAACGGGTCCCGCGGTACTAAGGAGCTACTCCTCATTGATATGGCCATAAGCCAACAGGTTCGTCGTTTCCGAAAGGATCTGTCGACATGTTGGATAGATTATAAGAAGGCCTATGACTCGGTGCCACATACATGGCTCATGAGGGTGCTGGAGCTGTATAAAATAGATGGAACTCTGCGCACCTTCCTGATGTCGTGTATGGGGCAATGGAGGACAGTCCTTCGCTATCCAGGATGTCGAAATATCCAGAGGAATAGTGAACCGATAAGGATCGAGCGAGGCATATTTCAGGGCGATAGTTTGAGTCCACTTTGGTCCTGCTTGGCCCTGAATCCTCTAAGCACACTGCTGGAGGACTCAGGTCTAGGCTATCGGCTGAGGAGAGGTAGACAGGTTATATCTCACCTCCTCTACACGGATGACCTAAAACTCTTTGCCCCCAACAATTTACAACTGATGGAGCTACTGAAAGTAACTGAAACTTTCAGTAGAGCCATCAGGATGGAATTTGGTGTGGATAAATGTGCGGTCATGCATGTAAAGCGAGGGGAGATTGTGGAATCCGTGGGAACCCAACTCTCGGATTCCATATACCTTAGAGCCCTCTCCGCATCCGAAACCTATAAGTATTTGGGTATGTCGGAAGCGTTAGGCATCAATGTTACTGACATGAAGCAATCGTTGAAGGAGCGCTTCTTTGGCCGCCTGAAGAATAGATTAATAGTCTTCTATCAGGCGGTAACAAGGTGCGCGCCTTCAACGGTTGGGTCATGCCGGTTTTGATGTACTCTTTCGGCATACTCAAATGGACTCAAACCGAACTTGACGCCCTGGATAGAAGGGTCCGTACGCTGCTGACTGCATACCGAATGCATCACCCACGGTCATCGGTAATGATACTGTATATCCCGCGAAAGTGTGGAGGTCGAGGCTTTTTAAACGCTAAGACCCTCCACAATCGCGAGATATGCAGTCTCAGGGAATATTTCCTAGAAGCCGACGTGGGAATGCATCGAGATGTGGTCGCGGTGGACAAGGGCCTCACCCCGCTCGAAAGAGAACTGGCGCAAGCCTGTAGTGCTTGACACTAACGATCGCAAGGAGGTATGGCAGAGTAAGGAGCTTCACGGACGCTTTTTCCGGGCCCTGCATGGATCCGATGTAGATTTACTAGCGTCCGTAGCCTGGCTGCGTTTCGGTGACCTCTTTGGAGAAACCGAAGGTTTTGTCTGTGCAATTATGGACGAAGTTATCATGACGAACAATTACCGGAGATTTATTGTGAAGGACGGCACGGTTGACATTTGTCGGGCATGCCACCGACCGGGAGAATCAATCCGTCAAATTATCTCCGGATGTTCTCATCTAGTTAACGGAGAGTACTTGCATAGACACAATCTTGTAGCCAGGATTATCCACCAGCAACTTGCTCTGAAATACAGCCTTGTGGAATCGGAAGTGCCGTACTACAGGTATGTGCCCGACCCAGTTCTCGAAAATGGAAATATCACATTGTACTGGGATCGATCCATCATCACTGACAGGACTATTGTTGCCAATAAGCCTGATATAGTGGTGGTGGATCGAACAGAGCGGCGCGCAATGATCATTGACATAACGGTCTGTCATTGACATAATGGGATGTGGACTCTGCGATCATTGTGCCGATAGTCGTATCAGCCAATGGCCTAATTGCCAAGAGTCTCGACCAACACCTAGGGAGGCTCTCGTTGGGCAGTTGGATTAAGCTTTGCTCGTGTCCAGGAGTACCGCTTTCTGAATCAAGCCCTTAGGCTTGATTCAGAAAGCGGTACTCCTGGACACGGCTCGCATTGTTAGGAGGTTCCTCTCTCTGGAGCCCTGACCGCCGGTAGCTTGGACCTTGTTCCCGATACCGGTGGGCTACTACTTTTTATATTTTTAAATGTTTTTATATATTTTTTATTCTAATATTTAAAAATATAATTTGTTTTGGCCAAAGAGTGATTGTGTCAAGGCGACCTGAGTATGAGTCGACGAAGTTATTTCAAACGGACTTACAATATTGCCCTCAGTGTATTACCTATTCCACGTAAATCTAAATATCCATATTATCAGTACATAAGTACGCGTGAACCTAGGATTGTTAGAAATATAATGAATAAGAGTTGTGAAGGTTATCAATTAAATAGCAGAAACCATTAGGCAGTCCGACCTGATTAGTCGACGGTCTTTTCTCTTCCATTCGTTTTTTTTTTTCTCTTCCCAAAGTTTCACATAAATAGAAACATAGAGACAAAAACTATAGCGAGATGACAAAAAAGCATAAAACAACAACATTAAAACACACAACAACATTTAATAACTAGTAAAAACTATAAACAAAACAGCAACGTGAAAGTGATTGTACTTTCCTCATTCTTTAAACTCCTTTAACTCTAAGCCAAGACAGAGGCCCATGGGCGGCATAAAAACTCTGACACCAGGTTCACGAACCACACGAAAAAGAAGAAAGAAATACCGTAAATCTAAATTCTAGAAACAAACGTACCTAATATCAACACGGAAAAGTCCACCACTTAATCAAACAAACAGAAGCTTTAAGTCAGACAGAATCCTATAAGGGAGAGTACCTCGACGTGTGACGGTTTCAAACGTTAGCATGTTAAAGCCAAAAAAAGTTAATCTTAGTCTGTTCTGTTTTAGTCAGACAAAACATAGCTTGACGAAAAGATATGGGATATAGGTAAAGTCAGGGAAATTAATTGTTCAGCAAATTGAGTACCTACTAACTTAAATTACCCCTAGATACACATCACTATACCTACTGTCATTCTTTGCTAATTGACGTAGGGTGTTAAATCGCGTAACAATTAATTTTTCTACCGTTACGTACAAAAGTCGAAAATAATTCCGATAGATTCCGATCTAACCATTAGTTGCTTAAAAATGCTCTTCTTGTGAACACTGTTGATGCGTTTGAAAACTCGTTGGTCTAGTGGAAGCACGCGCTACTTAGGTTTTTACATCAGGAATTTCTCAGTAGCAGCTCGGAGTCTGGTCGGTGGAAGGCAACAGGCTCGCCCCATATTACATGGAGTTTCATCATAACTGGCGAAATGTTGGTGTACTACGTACACGTCTGTTATATGCGTGATATTATGATGTGTAAAAAAGTTTATTACATGCATTTTTTCCAAAATTCAGGCAAAATGTGGATATACCACTGTGAAATTCACCGTATTTTCATCAAACCAAATTTACATTTTATTTATAGGATAGCATATGATTACTGTGTGGTTTTTTCTTAAAAGTCTTTCTAAATTACTTAAAAATAATAATTATTAAAAACTGTTTATTCTTTACATAAAAGAAAACATCTGTGATTAAATAAAGTTATAACTGAGACGTTTATTCTTATCAGCAGATATTACCAATATCGAATTCATTCTATAAGAGGTACACCGCCTATAACATATTTTTCTATATCGCAGTCGTTCTCTCCACGAATTATTTTGAAGTATCCCTTTTCACCCCAATCAGAGTTCCAAGAGTTCGCAATAAGCCAGTACTTCTGACCATTTTCCACTCCCCAACCTAACATCTTAACAGCGTGAGCACCAACACGAACGCCCGACGTGTGTTTATATACTCCTTGTTTATAATTAAAAAAATCCTCGTATACATCAAAGACAACCTCTACTGGGCCATTCTTGAATAATTCAGCTTTAATATCTTCTTCATTAGGAGCTACATAATACGACTCCTTGCCGCGACGCTTGTCTTTATCATATTCAGTGTTGTAACTCGGTTCACATGACTTTACGCATTTCGGGATGTCATCAATTTCGCCACAGGGCGGCAATTTGCCAGGCACATGATGTTCGCAGGCAGCTATCTCGTACGGCCGACAACCTTCACTCGAGTTATAGTTCCCTCCTGATACGATACCGTGATCTTTCCAGTACTTCCAAACAAACTCCGGAAAACCACCACCGCAGCCGAAACCATAACCACAGCTTATAGCATCCTGAGCAGAAAAATGGAAATTTTTTGATCCGTTGGAGAATATACAATACCGGTCGGTCATCGCTTCTACACCGCCGAACGCCCAGCAACTACCGCATGAGCCTTGGTCTCTTATTTCGTTCAGGGAGGGACAGTTCGGCCATTTATCCCTTGGGTCGAAGCTCTCGGGAAGATTTGCAATCAGCTCGGCATCATGCTTCTTCTTCAGGTTTGGTAATTTTACAATGTTTTCGCCTGGCAAGACACCCATTAGATTCTTGAGGTATGAATAAGGTGTATTTACTGGGAAGTTTCTACCAGCTTTCCAAGAGTTTTGCTTAGAATTGATCAAATCAATAAACTCATCGGACAACGGGTTCAGTTTTTCAGATATACCGGCTGCCAGTGCGCACAGCAAAACAATAAAATTCGCACGCCACGCAACCATTATTGTGGAGTTCTTTAAAACTAAATGTTTCGCTGATAGGATTTGAATTTGGAGTGAATGTGTGACTCTTGAGGGGAATTTATATGTCGTTTTGCGTGATTATCGCACAAAAATGTGTTGTTATCGCAAAGGTGTTAATATTGCAAATATTTTTAACGCGGAGAATGTTAACTCGAAGTGGAGGCAACGAATACTTAAACAAATATTACAGACTAGCTTCTGCCCGCGACTTCGTTCGCGTGGAAGTCGTAAGGCACCTCAATATAACAAAACAACAGAGACATTTAAAAAAAAAAACCCTGTGTACTGCGTTAGTAGTTTTGCTCTCAGCAGCCAAAATAAACAGTGAGTCAGGACTGATGACACGGTAGCAACGGTCGTCCTGGGTTTTACCCGCAGCCTTCAGTAGCAATTTCCCATTGCTTGCAAAGTATTTCGTTTTTAGTGAACTAATGAGCAATATAACAAATATCACAATTTAGTATGCAGCCACTCCTTTACATAGAACGTCGTATATTTTCAAAAGCAACGTCGTTCTCATCAATTTTATTGCATTGTGTTATAAGTTAGGTTCATTGGAATAACATAAGATGGACTTGGACAGTCATACTTCGTATTTTCTTGAATTTTCTTAACAATAGAAACGAAGCGGCGAACTTTGCCATCTGCGACGATGGTCACCACTCGTAGGCCCTTTTTGTTTACAATCGTTGCGGCAGCGCTTCAGTGCCCTTGTTGATTTTAATTAAAATCATCGTTAATTTATGATGTATACTCGATAACTTATAATTATTAGATAACAAAATATTTTATTTCATATAAACCTACATGGGCACTTATGAAACGTCAGCAGTGCACGGTTTCACCTGGTTATTTCCACGGTTACTCTTATAAAAATACAGTAATGTAGTTGGTTTTTACAATGTTTCAAATTATAGTGTTATTAGGTATGGGACGACAGTGTAGGCCTGTCAACGAGTATCAGGTACTTAACAAAATAGGAAATGGCCTACAAATACAAACATCTATGAGTCTACAAGGCCTATAACGTTCTCGCATTCACTAGAAGAGAATCTGTACATATAAAAAGATAAAAAGAATATAACAATTCATAAGCAAAAAAAAACATTGTTAGTATGTACATATTATCGAATTAAAAACATATATTACGTCTCGTATTTTGAAGTGACGGGGATTATTATATTTTCCTGGTACACTGCAAAAGTCACCACGTGCAGGTATATCAGTGCGTGTAGGTAGGTACGTTATCAATAAAACAATTCTAATAAAAAGCAAATAATCAAATAATGACGAAGTATTCTCGTAACATATTTGCTCATAAGTATGTGGTTTTACTACTAGCATTTTACATTATCAGGAACATCATTCATTTAATACCTAGGTCTCCTGACCATTGCATTTTTGTAATTGTAAATGAAAAATTAGAATGTAAAGATATAATATTATAATAAAACTAGCTGTGCCCCGTGGTTTTAGCCACGTAAGTCACGATCCCGGGTCGAAAAATAGATTACAACTGATTCTCAAACCTACCGAATATACATAATAAAATTTCATAATAATCGGTCAAGCCGTTTCGGAGTAGTATGGCAACTAACACTGTGACACTAGAATTTTATATATAAGAAGATAATAATGTATTATTTATTTACTACGGACTACGAATATACAATCCATATACTTAGTAACAATGAGTTTAAAACTATGTAATAAAACTTTTACAAACTAAACCTGACGTGGTACACGTTGGCACGTGGCTCCGTACCTTGTAAAGGGCCTGTCAACTTTGTCGAATACTTAATGTATATAGAACGATATTTTCTAAAACTCATAAAAGTAGATACCATCACTTACATTCATCTGATTTTAGGAGTCAGAAAAAAACCCAGAACTTTTTATAAAAACGTCGGCCAAACAAAAACGTCGTTGCTAGTAATGAAAGAACTGAAGGATAAAACACTTTTTGATCAATATTAAATTATTATCGGACCTTACTTTTTCAAGTTTCGTAAAAAATGCTGTTGTTAAGGCTCTTGAGTGACATTAATGCTTCATGAACAGCCACGTATATCGAGGGATATGGCTTGGAGGCGTGGTACATGTCGCCTGACCTTGGCCAACCTGGGTGTACATGCGCCTGACGACGGTGCGCACCGTGTATTCTATGTTTCCATCGAAACGTGTCACTGTCATTTCGTATTTTTACAAAATGCCGAATTGTTCCGTGCTTATTTGCAAAAATAGGACAATTACAACAAACCTTTAGACAAATGGCGTGTCCTACCACCGATAAGTAAAAAATCAAAGCATTCATTATAATATTTAAGGATTTTATAAATATTTAATTGTGACATTTCAAAACGATGCATTAGTGGTGTGCAGCGCTGAGATATGGATATCTATAGTAAAATTGTTAGTTGTTCTTACGGATTTATATCTATATTAATTTAATATTATAAAGCTGAAGAGTTTGTTTGTTTGTTTGAACGAAGTACTGGTTGTCATTGAAAAATTATTTTTGTGTTGGATAGTCCATTTAACGAGGAAGGTATATAACATCACGCTACACTACGACCAATAGGAGCGGAGCATACATGAAAAAGTTGCAAAACGGGAGAAAACCTTTTTGAGAGCTTCAGTTTCGTGCGCTACGTAAACAGTTTAAGTTACGCAAATATCATGTATGATGGAATTGTTCCTCTTTAAAAGTTCTCAAAAAAAGTCCGCGACAGCACGTCTATCTTTTAAGATTGACTCACTATAACCTTTTTTATGCTAATCAAATTTGTTCGAAATTAATGCTTTATTTCCGAAGGAGTTTTAGCAACATAATATTAACTCTTATTCAAATAAATAGTTTTAACATCAAGGGTATTTATGTATCAGTAATATACTTTTTAATTCATTCGAATCGGTCATTTAATTTTGAAGTTATCACTAGTATAAAAATGCAATACGCGAACCGTTCGACGCCGGGCGCCGCCGCCGCGCCGCCGCGACTTTCCCTACTCTAGAGAGGAGAGGATGGGCACTCGTGTAGACCATGACCTGGAATAGGACATAGGATACGTTTTATCCCTATATTCCCACGGGACCGTGATCGACCTACGCGGGTGAAACTGCGGGGCACAGCTAGTATAAAATAATAGTATTGGAGTTTGTTTGCTCCTTAAGAATCGATTTTCATATAAGGCCCCCGGAATGGATATTTTATGAGGAGACAAATTTATAGAAGCGTAACACCTTGTTTTATTCGTAAATAAAACGGATAAAAATTTTGAAAAAACATCGTACATATTTTACACCTCGATTTAGTTATTTCAGCCATTTTTTTTGTTGAGGTGTTATTTTTATGCATTTTATTTCAGTTTTAAATGACTTTTGAATTATAAATTAGATTTTAATTACGTTAGTTTTAATTACATCAAAATACGCCCAAAAATACTTCTCTTTTTTGCAGTCGGTTTTCATCATAGATATCCTGTTTTCATCGATATTTTTATCGATCAAATATTTATATCAACCCCTCATGTTGAGGCTAGAGCTGCTTGTGTGCGTACAGTCACTGTATCTATACTTTCTAATGCCCGCCCCTTTTGATCATGTGTGCATTAAATAAAAACAAATGTGTTACGCATATTTGGCTGTGTGAGTGCGATAAAAGCATAATGTGTGCAGTATGTATTTCTTTTGCTTCTGTGTGAGTTTCGGGAGTGGGGAAAAGGTGGCGACACTTGAACTTGAACAAATATAGATAGAAGGCAAATCTCCGGATATCTATGTGAACAGCCTTCAATATCGTTAATCCTTTTAACGCTAAGACAATAAAATTTCAATTTGTCGATGACAAATACTTATTGGATTGACGAGATATTGGAATTTTGTAATTGGAAACGAATTTTGATACAAACTGTACTGCGATAAATAACAGAGTTGACAGTAAAGACGGCCGTTTGAAATCAAATCTTCTACTTCGTATTGTTACCGCTAGTGTGGAATGGAGATTAACTTGATAACTGAGTAAAATAATAATAAAGAGATTTTGTTATTTTGCTTTTTGGTAATGTTATTGCAGTAGCTATGTGCTCAACTCAGAATATTAGTTTATAAATAAATAAGAAACAATACAGATCAAGACATTAGCAAACTCAAGGCAGAACATGTAGTACTTGATACGCTTCTGGGACAATGAAGGAAGAAGCCCCTTAAATTGGCCCCTGAAACTGTGTTGTGAAAGTGAAACATGAGAAATATATTCCGCCGCGAGGAATGTATATTAAATCAATTAAATTAAGAATGTTAAAACACTTCAAGTCAATTTCTGTTGACGCGTGCATAAAATAATTTTGGAATTTCTATAGACTGCGATACTAAAAGCCTGCAAAACTACGTATAAATGGTCGCTTTAGGTGTCACACATTCACTCCAAATTCAACTCCGTTCAGTAAGACGAACATAATTATAGAACTCTGCAGTAATGGTCGCGTTGCGTGCGATTATCGTTGTTTTGCTGTGCGCTGTGGCAGTCGTCATGACCGAAAAACTGAACCCGCTGTCTGATGAATTCATTAATTTGATCAATTCTAAGCAAAACTCTTGGAAAGCCGGCAGAAACTTTCCAGTACATACACCTTATTCATACATCAAGAATCTAATGGGTGTCGTGGAAGACGAAAACTTTGCAAAATTACCAAAGGTGGAACATGATGCCGAGCTGATTGCAAATCTTCCCGAGAGCTTCGACCCAAGGGATAAATGGCCGAACTGTCCCTCCCTGAACGAAATAAGAGACCAAGGCTCATGCGGTAGTTGTTGGGCGCACGGCGCTGTAGAAGCGATGACCGACCGGTATTGCATATACTCCAATGGAACACAGAACTTCCATTTTTCTGCTCAGGATGTTGTGAGCTGTTGTGAGAATGGTTTCGGTTGTCATGGAGGTTCCCTCGAAGCGGCTTGGGACTGCTGGAACGACACGGGTATAGTTTCAGGAGGGAACTATAACTCGAGTCAAGGCTGTCTGCCGTACGCAATAGCTGGCTGCGAACATCATGTGCCTGGCAAATTGCCGCCCTGTGGCGAAATGGTTGACACCCCGGAATGCGTGCAGTCCTGTAAGCCGAGCTATAATACTGATTATGATAAAGACAAGCGTCGCGGTAAGGATTACTATGGACTAGAGTCTGAAGAAAACATTAAAGCTGAACTGTTTAAGAATGGACCCATAAGCGCTGGTTTCACGGTTTATGAAGATTTTATTACATATAGAGAAGGCGTTTACAAACATGTAGCCGGTGATTATATTGGTCTTCACGCTATAAAGATGTTGGGTTGGGGAGTAGAGAATGGTGAAAAGTACTGGCTTATTGCGAACTCTTGGAACCCGGATTGGGGTGATAAGGGATATTTCAAAATACTACGTGGAGATGACCAGTGCGGGATAGAAAGTCACAATGTAGCCGGTGAACCCATTATAGAGTGAATTTACTGTATTCTATGTATGTACTTCATGAGATAAAGTACCAACTTTAAATTTTGA
This sequence comes from Lithophane ornitopus, assembly GCA_948473465.1. NCBI lineage: Eukaryota > Metazoa > Arthropoda > Insecta > Lepidoptera > Noctuidae > Lithophane > Lithophane ornitopus. The sequence goes on along the minus strand of OX419622.1, from coordinate 7,768,134 downwards.
CTTATTCATAATTATTGAAAATTTCCTAAAAAGATATCTTTAAAAAACAAATGTGAACACCAGACTCAAATATTAGCAATTTTAAATTATGATTTCGTGAATACTTGCATTTCTTCGACCACAACTCTCAGCATCAACTCCGTGAGCACTAGGGTTCTATCGTTGTCCATTTTGTACATCGCAATAACCCAACCTCTCAAGCCTATTTTTTGCGAAAACAGGAAATTCAAATCAAATACGACATGCAACAACTACGTCATAATTATTTCGTCTTTGTAATAAAATTCTATTAGAAATAAAATATCACCAAGATAATTTAAAGGGAGTGCCTCCGCTGCCAAAAGTACGCCATTGGAACCAGCAATGACATTACTGCCGGCAGCCGAGATTAAAAACATCGGCTGCCGGCACCGCCGGCTCTCATAATGGACACCGGCGGTGCGGCGTTTATAGAAACCCTTCCAGTATTCAGAACCCCAACTAACTAACCCTAACTAAAATATGTTTTTCTGCATATTCTAGTCGTTTTTGCCACTCGCTGGCCGCTGCTGCGGCACCCCTCGCTACGCTCGCTCGGCTCGTGCGAAGGGGGTCTAACCTAACCTAACATTTTTTGCGATTAAAAGTATTAAACCTTGTACTCGTATTAAACCTGTATTAAATCTTATTAGTTCGGTTTCGGGTAGTACTTTATGACTTTATTACTGGAATATGGAAAAAAAAATGCTCTATTACATGTTTTTTTTAATTATGACTACCCTGCCTATCTACTCCATACGCCAAACTGACAATCAAAGTCAGCGCCGGCAGCCAATTCAGCAACCGGCGCCGGCAGCGGAGGCACTTCCTAATTTAAATGGCTATAACTTACAAAAAAAAAGAAATATGACGTAAGTATACTCTAATCTACGTGATCATTATCACAATAAACAAAGTACCTATTCATGCCACAAATGACTGCCTCGTTGGTCTCGTGGTCGCAAGCTTTACTGTTGCATGACGTCCAGGTTTCGATTCCAAGCTCGGGCAAAGTGTTATTGAGTTTTTCCATCAGGAATGTCTCAGTAGCAGCTTGGAGTCTTGAGAGGAAAGCATCATGAGGAAACCGGCATGTCCTAGAACCAAAATTTCGAAAATATGTGACATCTACATACCCGCACTGGGCCTGGGGAAATGTGGGTAAACCTCTGCCATACCCTTCGGGGATTACAGCCGTGATGATATATGCAAAAAAAAAATTGAGATCCGTTTATTACTTACAAGCTGCGCCCCGCGGTTTCACCCGCGTAAGTCTTGATCCCGTAGGAATTGCATAGGATTTTACTTTAGGATTTTTGAAACAAAGACTATCCTATGTCCTTCCCCAGGATGCCATTATTACTACGTATTTCGACAAAATTTGGCAAGGACCTATTTTGTCGAAATCCGTTCAGTGGCTTAGGCGTGAAAAGGTAACATACAGACAGACAGACAGACAGAGTTACTTTCGAATTTATAATATTAGTATGGATACAATGGATAGTTAGGATGTTACCGGCAAAGCATGTAATTCAGGTGTTTTATAGAATACATATTCTAAAGTGTATATTTACGGTTTCTCGAAAAGACGCTAGACTATATCAAATTTGGCTAGCTTTTCAAATTTTGTCCTTGAGAATACAGATGGAGGTGGGCAGGTTGACGTGATCTACACGGATTTCGAAAAAGCTTTTGACAACAAGATCAACAAGCTATACAGACTGGGCATACGCGGCGATCTATTACGATGGGTCCAATCATATTTATTTAAAAGATCACAAGCTGTAGTAATAGGAGGATGCCGTTCTAACTTTATTGAAAGCCCTAACGGTGTTCCGCAGGGTTCCCATTTAGGGCCTCTCTTTTACAACGCATATTTATTTGATATCACTGACTCTTTTAAATACTCTGAACACTTAATGTTCGCTGACGACAAAAAAATATTTTATAAAATAAGAACACTCGATGACTGTAGTGCTCTTCAAGAGGACCTCAATAACTTAAATAATTATTACTTAAAAAACAAGATCACAGTAAACGCCACAAAGTGTCAATGTATTAGTTATACACGTAAAAAGAGCCCTATTGCTTACTCATACAACTTTAATGGATTTGTCATTAATAAAGTCAAGATAGTTCGGGATTTAGGAGTTATGTTTGATAATAAATTAACATTCTCAGATCACATAGATTTAGTTAGCACAAAAGCTAATAAGAACTTAGGCTTTGTTATTAGGTCATGTATGGTATTTAAAAACATCGAGGCTCTTAAATCGGTGTATTTTGCATATCTGCGCAGCGTCTTAGAATATGCGTGTCCAATCTGGTCCCCCCAATACATTATTTATAAGAACCAACTAGAACGGGTTCAAAGAAAATGTATTAACCATCTTAACTATCGCCTCCGTAAACCTCCGATGGCTTATGAAAATAGCTGTCGAACACATGGTCTGCTAACGTTGAATGAAAGGCGCAAAGTTATGGATATGTGTTTGCTTTATGACATACTTAATGGACGACTCGATTACCAAGATCTGGTCGCTCAGGTAACTTTTAACACTCCCCTACGGCGCACTCGTCACACTACGATGCTACACATGGCTCGGCACTCAACTAATTACGCCAAAAATTGTGTATTGACCCGTATTGCTCGAATTTATAACACAGATTTCTCTCAAGTCGATATATTTAACTGTAATAAACCTACATTCAAAAAACAAATAATAAAAACTATAAACGAAGGCAAATGACAAACTATTAATAACAAACTTAATTTTCGACTTTTTTTTCTCTAATAATAAAAAATAATTAATTTAAATTACGGTCATTGTATTAATTCCGTCATTTCATGCAGCAATATTTACACCAAATATGATTCGATTATTAATTGAATTGAGTAGGTATATTTTATGATTCAGGTACTATATGTCTGTGTGTCAACATGTTGTGTCAAATTATAGGAATTGCTAATGATCTGCTGGGAATTCAGGAAATTAGTTGATTTTAGAGAAATTGCTTAATGTGGTCGTTGTAGGCCCCCAGTATTTAACTAAACATTGTTCAAGAAAATAATATTAAACGTCTCTGAACGCTATTAATTATTTATGCTCAAAGGTAAAAAAAGTAAAAAAAACTTTTAATGGTAAGAGGGAGGTACTTAACCTATGTAGTGTACATAAATATTCAAATAAAATGGTAGGATTTATTTATTCTTACATGAAGAACTAGAGTCTGACCAACGAAAGCTGACCACGAATTATTATCTGTTGATTATTGTACTTTACTTCTAAGTAACGTTATTACATGTCTAATTATTATATAAATATGAAATACTGATGTTAGTATCGCATTATATGTCTTGAATAATAAATAGTATCGACTCCATTTAAGCAATGTATAGCAAGCTCTTGACTTTTAAAATTGCCGCCGTTTTTCTTGGATAGCTTTCGTTGGTGATGGCTTTGATGTACTTACATAGAATTTTCGCTTAAGTACACAGAAGTATCGCATGCTGTTTACAACTACATTTCACAAATCCTTGACCTATTCCCATAGACCGGAAAGCAAAGGAACGGAGTGTCATTATTATCTTGACTAGGGACATCTTCATTTAGTAGATACATTCTGACGACAAACCATAAAGTGCTGCCTCGAATAATACATACTGCGATGTGATGAGATGGAGACGCATTGCCGGTTGAACATTCGGTATTTTATTAGATGTCTGGGCAAAATATGGCATAAATTATATTTCATACTTTGCCTGAACGTTATAGGCATTCTATAGAATGCCGGATTATAATGATTGCCTATTACACAAACCGATACCTAATACATCCAATTGCAAATCTAAATTGAAAAGTTCAGGCATTCTGGATATACTGCTGTGAAATGTGGGAGACATTCATCGTATTTTCAACAAACAACATTTTATTGAAGGATAGCTTATGATTACTGTGTGTTTTTTTTTTCTCAAAAGCCTTTGTAAATACTTAAAAGAAACAAATACATCGTTTATTCTCAGCCGATATTCGAATTCATTCTATAATAGGTACACCGCCTATAACAGCTCCTTCTATATCGCAGTGGTTCTCTCCACGAATTATTTTGAAGTATCCCTTGTCACCCCAATCAGAATTCCAAGAGTTCGCAATAAGCCAGTACTTCTGACCATTTTCCACTCCCCAACCTAACATCTTAACAGAGTGACCACCAACACGAACGCCCGACGTGTGTTTATATACTCCTTGTTTATAATTTAAGAAATCATCGTATACATCAAAGGAAACCTCTACTGGGCCATTCTTGAACAGTTCAGCTTTAATATTTTCTTCAGAATTTACTGCATAGTAATCCTTGCCGCGACGCTTGTCTTTATCATAATCAGCATTGTAACTCGGTTCACATGACTTTACGCATTTCGGGGTGTCAACATTTTTGCCACAGGGCGGTAATTTGCCAGGCACATGATGTTCGCAGGCAGCTATCTCGTATGGCTGACAGCCTTCACTCGAGTTGTAGTTTCCTCCTGATACTATACCCGTGGTATTCCAGTAGTTCCAAGACATGAAGGGAGAACCTCCGCCGCAACCGTAACCAGTACAACAGCTCACAACATCCTGAGCAGAGAAATGGAATTTTTTTGATCCATTGGAGTATATACAATACCGGTCGGTCATCGCTTCTACAGCGCCGAACGCCCAGCAACTACCGCATGAGCCTTGGTCTCTTATTTCGTTCAGGGAGGGACAGTTCGGCCATTTATCCCTTGGGTCGAAGCTCTCTGGAAGATTTGCAATCAGTTCGGCATCATGTTCCACCTTTGGTAATTTCGCAAAGTTTTCGTCTTCCACGACGCCCATTAGATTCTTGAGGTATAAATAAGGTGTATGTACTGGAAAATTTCGGCCAGCTTTCCAAGAGTTTTGCTTAGAATTGATCAAATCAATAAATTCATCGGACAGCGGGTTTAGTTTTCCAGTGATAACGCCTGACAGTGTGCACAGCAAAACAACAAAAATCGCACGCAATGTGACCATTATTGCGGAGTTCTTTAATGATTAATGTTTCACTGAACGGAGGTGAATTTGGAGTGAATGTGTCTCCTGAGGCAACAATTTATACGTCGTTTTGCGGGATTATCGCACAAAATTTTATCGTTATCGCAAAGGTAAAGTGCTAAAATTGCAAATATTTCTAACGCGGAGAATATTTACTCGAAGTGGAACGAATACTTAAAAAATATTATTTTTAAGGACTAAAATATACATTCCATGTCACCATTTCACCACAAGTGTAAGTTACGTTTCACAGCGCAGTTTCTGGACCATGGGCTAATTTCTTGATTGTTCTAGAAGCATAATTTTCAATCTAGAAAAGTTCTTAGATTGAGATTGATCAAAACTTTAGTTTTTTTTGAGATACATAATTATGGTGAAGGATTGGACAGAAAAAATCGCCAAGAAACAATAACAGATAGCCCGCTAAACAGAAGTGTATAATTATGTACCTACATGTATGTGAATAATAATATATGTACATGTATATTAAAAGTACCTACTTCGTACTTTTTAGATCAGTTTTATTATTACGTATTCGGGTTACATATACATAGAGTATGGCCAACGAAAGTTGTAAGTTGTAATAGTTATTTATGCAACTGTTATATAATAAGGGGTATTAAAACACGAATGTGGGTTTGTTGTGATAATAGTATCACATGAGTGTTTTAATACCTAATTATTTACAGTTGCATACAAGACTTTATCTACACCCATGATATGAATCCTCTATAAAAGTTTCTTTGCAATACTAATATCGAACAATAATTGTGGAATACGACGCACGTGAATTCGAATTCGAGTAATAGATGCTTTTTGTTTTAAATAACGGTGCTTTTTTAGTGAAACGCGCCTGCATGACAATGTTCTTTTTTTAAATTATTTGCATTATGAAATTTAGTACAACATTATAACACCCGTTTGGATGATATTATGGTTACTATGACCACATTAAAACAACCAGTGTTTTAATGTTGGCAATAAGCTAACTGTTTCAGAAACTTTTATAGAGGATTTATGGCATGGGTGTAGATAAATATTTTATTTAAATGAAATAAAATTTCAAGTATCAGCACGCATAATTATCGCACTATGTATAGGGATAAACAGTCTTCTTTTTTTTTTAAATTTCGCGCGTGTTTTCAGTCTCAACTTCCGTTGGCCAGTCTATAGTTGGGTTACGTATGACGTACGGCAAGTCGGCAACACTGGCCTCGCCATAAGCAACGACACTTCACTTTACCCACGCCACGGTGAAGACGTTAGAACGTACCTTCAAGCAGTTCATTTAAGTACGACACTCAAGAAGTGCAGTGTTGGTTTCATTATTGAAATAAGCTATTTGATATATAATATAAAGTTAAAGTAAAGCATCGTCGACCGGGACACAAAAGTAGCAGAATTTTGTGATAACAATAATAGAAACAATTTATCGCGATAAGAATGAAATAAACATTTTCTTTAGACGTTTTGGTTAAACACAATTAGTGTAAAGCCGACGTTCAATCTGAAAAAATTAAGCCATCCGGCTTCAATTTTACAAAGTTAAACTGATCAGCGGAAGAGAACATCAAGCAAATAACAATGGCGTCATTGTATGCGACTTTTGTTGTACTCATGTTCGCACTGACACACGGCACCACTGCTTTACAGAACCCACTCTCCGATGAGTTTATCAATCAAATTAATTCAAAACAAAGTTCTTGGACGGCCGGCAGAAACTTCCCGTTGCACGCTTCTATGAAATATATCAAGCAACTAATGGGAACCTTGAAAGACGACGCCGTAACGAAACTGCAGAAAGTGATACACGATGCCGATCTTATTGCGGTACTTCCTAAGAACTTTTATCCGAGGGAAAAGTGGTCGAACTGTCCTTCTTTAAATGAAATCAGAGATCAAGGCTCTTGTGCCAGTTGCTGGGCGTTTGGTGCTGCGGAAGCGATGACCGATCGATACTGTATATTTTCAAACGGGACAAAACAGTTCCATTTTTCCGCCGAAGATCTTATAAGCTGTTGTGAGCCTTGTGGATTAGGATGCATCAGAGGTATGCACGCAGCCGCTTGGGAATACTGGAAGCGGGTTGGTCTTGTATCAGGAGGAAACTACAATTCCAACCAGGGTTGCAGACCATATAAGATATCGCCGGTCAGAAATGATGTAATCGGTGAGATTTCGCCTATAAGACAAATAGTTGATGCATCACAGTGCATCACATCCTGCGATTCAAGCTACAACATTGACTATCATAAAGATAAACGTCACGGTAAGAACGTCTATTCAATAAATGGTAATGAGGAGCAGATAAAAGCTGAACTATTCAAAAACGGACCGGTAGAGGCTGTAATGGCAGTGTATACAGATTTTCTGAATTACAAATATGGGGTTTACAATCATACGGATGGTCACATTCTCGGTCACCATGCGGTTAAGTTACTAGGCTGGGGAGAGGAGAATGGTCTCAAGCACTGGCTTGTTGCAAACTCTTGGAACCAAGAGTGGGGTGATAAAGGATTCTTCAAGATTCTGCGTGGTATGGATCACTGTGGTATTGAAGGTTCCATTGTCGCCGGTGAACCGCTTATAGTTTGAATATCGTTACCTATTGCTGCTTACATATTTCCGAAGGCAAAGAATTTCGTATATTCCTATAAAAGAAAGACATAACATTAACACTTAAATGATAATAAAAACAATAGTTTTAATTATTGACATAGCTCCACTTTTCATTCTTTGAATATTTTACAACATTAACAAGGCAATGCTTGGCATGGTAATAAAAGTCATCGACTTATGTAGGTATGTAAATATTTTGTTATGTGGTAAATAGTTTTAACCAGTAGGTAACTATGTAACAGTATAAAACAAGGGTTGGCCGGCAGAGAATGCCTTGTCGCTGTAAGTGCAACTATTGGACATGGAAGTTTATTTTTAACATTATTTCGCAAAGGATTTTGCATACAATATTTTAGACAAATCTTCAACCAGATTTAGTTCGTTGACTAAGTCTTGTTTTCCTGCGACATATATTCGAATTCCCAGTCCCGCCAACGACTTATTATTAAATTAACAAGTTTTTCGGTTTGTAACACTAACTGCCACACTCAGAGAAGTCATTTAGTCATTAACTTTTTTTACCAGTAAGTATATCTTACAGCAACAGAACTGAAAGGTTTTTAATCTGTCTTATTTTTGTCAAGTCATACACTACTTTTTAATTTATTGAAGTTAATAATTGATTAATTCTAAGTAATGCCTCCGAATAGGCGCACCATTTGTGTAACATCGACGCCTGTGTTTTAATTAATAGTAATGATTGGTAGTTCAACAAAACTGATAAACTAATAAGTATAAAACGGTTGGTTTTATATTAGTTTATCAGTAAGTACTACGACCGCCATTCCAAAATTGATTGAAAATATTTTAGTAACAGGAGTACTGCTGCTACTAAAATATTTTCAATCAATTTTCGTGATCGTGATTCGTGATCTCCCAAAATCTCCCTGGAAAATACCAACACAATTTCTTACTATCAACATCAACTCATACATGATGGTGACTATATTTTTTTTTAGCACTAGCTGATGCCGGCGGCTTTGCCCGTTTGGATGTCGGTTATTCAAACCATCCTCGAGAATCACTCTATCCATTGGTAAAAGCAGCATGAAAATCGGTGCAGTCGTTTTTGAGTTTATCACGAACAGACAGACAGACAGATGCGGCGGAAGACTTTATTTTATAATATGCTTAATCATCTTCTTTCCTAAAAAAGAAACAAAAAGACCTTTAATAAAACAGAAAGACAATGCTTAGATATGCTAAAAGGGCAGCTCTGCATAATGACAGATGGCAGCACTAGGTTAGTGTTTTTTGTTTTATTCACGTTCAATAAGCGAATTAACGCATTTTCTGTCTTTCCAACAAGCACCATTGCTTTGCTCGAATTATTGCCACCACCGTTTTCATCAGTTTCTCAGGATGACGGGAAGAAATATAGATATAATCATGTGGTTGGTAGTGATCTAAGAGGTACCTATCACAATTTTTGAAATAGGACGATACTGGCTATCAATAAGGGGCAAGGACCAACGAATGAAGAAACTGTCATGATTAATACAATTAATGAATATTTACTCAAATGTAAAACACTTTTGGGCTATCAAAAATGCAAGATGCAAGAAAATTTTAATTGAAACTGTGAACTAGATCTCAAATTGTATTACAACATAGAGAGTGCGATATGCGCTCTGCAAAACCATTTCCCATGTGCCAGGTCAGCTGTACCATACATATGTGAAGTATTTCGCTTGTAGTTTCAAATTTAATATGACGAAGACTCGTAAAAATCATTTTTCAAGCAACGACCAACTAAAGACATTGCCCAAATAAATAATACTTATAAGAATTATTATGTTAAGTATTTCACGACATCGCCGTCGCAAACAAAAATATATTGGAATAATTAGATAAAATAAGAACGGTATTTTTTTATGAAGATATTAACTTTAAATAATAGAATGTTGCCCTGAATTTCTAGCAGCTTATCTGCGAGCTATAAAACGGAAGATTACTTTTTTTATAATAACATAAAATGAACATAATATAAAAGAAACAATTCGGGGTTGTCACCGCAAAACACTAAAAATTTAGCATTATCTCCAGAAGATCATAAAGAGAATGGGCGACCGCTATCAAAGGACGAAGAAGAACGGTCTTCCAAATACCTTATCTGCACGTAATCGTTGACATTATCGATTAATATGTATAGACTCAGCAATTCAAACTTTTTAACTCGGATAATTTACAGTGTAAAGATCAATTCCAGAGATAGACTCGTTAGTTATATAGACAGACCATATCGTGAACCTACCGATCTACACTATCGGAACCCTCGAATAGAATATTTAAGAGCCTGCTCGGAGTTTAGAGCGTCCATTCATCGAAAACGGATACTAAATGAAAAAGGACAAGAATATACAGGTGTTCAAGCAACTTAGTGGGTACTTCGGAGTTAGATCTAGGTATTTTGTTTATCCTCCACCACCTATTTTCTGAATTCTAGTAAAACCGACCAAAGTAGGTAAGTAGGACAAATGAATGATGAGATGAGAATAATAAATTGTTACAACTGTGGGTTTAAAACGGTCACATTAACAATTCCTCTAAAAGCATTTCCTGAATTTCCAGCTGTAATTAGCAATTCCTCTAATTTGACATAAAAGCAATTCATAATATGTGAACCATTTTGCGAATACCCATAGAAAACTGTCAAACAGATGAGTTATTTCGTAATTTAAGTAAATCGCACGCAGATCGAATTGTCAGTTTGTGACATTTTACGATGGTTCATAATATTTTCCTAATAAGATTTTGCCAAACTGACTGTTTTAAGTCCCCTATTATTTTAACACTATGGGGAGGTTATCATGATTACCTAGTTGAAAAAATTAACGGCCAGTCATTTTATTTTTCGGTGGTTGGTAAATTAGTGTGACAATGAAACATGAACAGTAATAAAAAATTAAATTGGTTGGTTATTTCACCCTACAATGTCAGTACAAAAAGTACCTACTCAAGTAGTGTAATAAATGAATGGCCAGTAAAAATGTTGTAATGGGCAGTTAGGTAAATAGTTCGGCAGTTCGTATAGGTTAGGTTAGATCTATGACCAACCACGCGCGATCCGAATTGGTGCGTTGCGTTGCGTTGCGTCGTCTTCCATATATTTTAGTGTTCCACTGTTAGAGGGACAAACGAGGTGCGTGCGTCGTTCTCTTGCGCTGCGACGTTGTGCGTCGTCGCAACGCAGGTGTGGCATACAATGCGTTGATCCGTTGCGACGACGCAACGCAACGCACTAATGGGGCAACACCCTTAGATTTCTTACGGACTGATTATTTAAAAACTATTCGTTTTTACTGCTGAACTTTTTATGTCATCATCATCTGCCTCGCTTTTTCCCAACTACGTTGGGGTCGGCTTCCAGTCTAACCGGATGCATCTGACCTCCACAATCCATTAACTGGGTAATACGATACCCCTTGGCAAGACTGGTTGTCGGGCAGCTGAACTTTTTATATGTAATATTTAATTTACCAAAACTATATTAAACAACTGGCGCTTTAAATCAGTGCCTTTCCATAATAGTGGATATCGCAACATTGTGCATTGATGGGACAACCCCTCTCCATCCGTGTTTATCATTGAATGTGAATAGAATTTGAAGGAATTATAACTTATCATGAATATGGGAATGTAAGCGAATGATGTGGTCTCGTATAATTGGAAACGCACACTAGAATATGTCCCTGTTCTTGTAAACTTGCATGTATTATTGTGTAGCCTCTGTTGGAGATCCAATAAATAAATAACTTTCTGCTGCCAGATAACGATGTAAGCCCGGGTGTCACCGCTGTGCTGATCGTCCGGAGGACATGGTGGCGCATACGGTGGAGGTGTGCCCTGCTTGGGCGGAGCACCGCCGTGTCCTCGTGGAGGCGATTGGCGGCAATGACCTCTCGCGTCCGGCCCTGGTCCAGGCCATGGTACGGAGCGAGAGAGCTTGGGAAGCCGTCATCTCCTTCTGCGAAGCAGTAATGCTCGCGAAGGAGGAGGCGGAACGCGTGAGGGAGAGGCAAAGTTTTCGCCCTCACGCTCCTAATCGCCGCCGCTGGAGACACCCTGGGCGTCAGGAATCCCAGGCGGATTCCCGGCCACCATAGGCGCGGGCTGGCGGACGGCGAGCAATGGGTAGCTCGCTGTCCGATAAGGACCAGGCCCGGGTCGATGGCGCGTCGTGTTCCACGCGCGCCTCAAAGAGATGTCAGCACACCTGACGGGGTCCGTTAGGACCGATGCCTACCAGGGTTGCGGAATAGTCCGAAAGGGATACCGGGACCCTGGCAACAGGCAACTGAAGGAACATGGGTGGGTTTTATTCAGTAAAAGTCTGACACGCCCTTCCGCTCCGCCCAGAGCGGGAGAAGTCATTTGATGATTTCCCAACAAAAAAAAAAAAAAAGTTAACGATGTAAACCCATTTTCCTGCGATTTGTGGATTTGATCATTCATCATTCATTCGAATCATTAATTAAGACATCCTCTCTTAACAGTCGTCATTCCCATAACCTAATTTATTTGTGGTCGGCGTAATATATATTATTCTCCCATAACTCTCTATCAGTCGTCATCTCGGTAGTAACCGCTTTTATAGCATACCATCTGTCACACAGTCCATCCTTCGTTTCTTTGGTCTTCCCATAATCTTATAGCCATCCACACTCCACATCCTCTGCTGTCAGTAGAAACACAACTAGCTAGGTACTGTTGGTCGCAAAAGAATACTTAATTATTACTGACCAGCGACCCGCTCCCCTGCCTCGACACGGTTTTTACAACTTGACATTTATTGTCAAGTTGTCGAGATTTCTTAGTTTTATGTAACTTTAATAGTAACGTTATATATACATAAACCTTCCGGAATAAATTCTCTAAACGATGGTGAAAACCTCATCAAAATCTGTTGCGTGGTTTAGAAGAACAACGCAGACATACAGACGAACACGAAAAGCGACTTTAATTTATAATATGAATAGGTAGGGACCAGCGACCTCAATTCAACAAATAATACTTACCTACTCTTCGAACTCGCCGGTGAATCATATTCCAACGTATGTTCTCAAACAATTAAATAAAAGTAGGTAATGTTCACTTGTTTAGTATGCCACATATTTCCGCCATTGTATTGTTACCTATTGTAAGAAGTTGAACATAACAACTGAAGATATAGGTAGGTAATTTAAATAACATGTTTAAGCCCGGGTGGCATCACCGTTATAATTACAGGAATAGGGTATTTGGAATAATAAGGAAAGACCGTCTGAATTTTGATATGTTAATCGGCTTAACGACATTCATTTCTTGTATTGTTTTGCTATTAATTTCCGAGAAAATTTTTAAGACTCGAAAAAGCGTAGAGAAGCGTAGGTAACTTGCGCAATATTGACAAAAGTATAATACGGTTCTGAATAATTATATCTTTATCGTACTAAAATAACAATATAAACCATCAACACAAGTAAGACCCATGTCAAGGGTCTCGCTCCGTGCCATCCTGATAAACCTGACATAGGAGCAAACACTTGCTCGCTCCGATCCCCAATTAATTACTTCCGACCGATCTAAAACAAATGTTTACTAATGGTCGTAGAGCGTTCGACCACAATATTTGTTTGTCTTATGTTATCGGTAGGTGTATAGTGTACATGTATCGTTAACCTTCGACACGGCCGGTCAAGCGCTGTCTCGCCCCTGTTGACCGTGTCGTGCGCTCCGATGCAATTACACGGCGTGCGAGCGCGAGGATCAACTACACTCGCCGCAGCCGCGGCCGCTCAGTCGTCGCGCCACATTCGCTCCGAATACACATCCATTAATCGCTCAGCTGTGAAAAAGAAAATAAAGAAGTGAATAATGGCCGCTTCGCGTGCAACGTTTGTTGCGCTCGTGTGCGCACTCGCGATCACCGCCGACGCTATACAGAATCCGCTCACTGACGAGTTCATCAATCTCATCAATTCAAAGCAAAACACTTGGAAGGCCGGCAGAAACTTCCCGCTGAACACACCGTATACACACATCAAGAAATTAGCGGGTGTCTTGCAAGATGACTACTTGGCGAAACTTCCGAAGGTCGAACATGACGACGACCTGATTGCGAGTCTTCCGGAAAATTTTAATCCCAGAGACAAGTGGCCGGACTGCCCCACATTGAACGAAGTGAGGGACCAAGGTTCATGCGGTAGCTGCTGGGCGTTTGGCGCTGTGGAGGCGATGACCGACCGGTACTGTACGTACTCAAATGGAACAGAACATTTTCATTTCTCCGCTGAGGATCTATTGAGCTGTTGTCCAGTCTGTGGCCTCGGATGCAACGGAGGCATGCCAACGTTAGCTTGGGAGTACTGGAAGCACTTCGGCCTCGTGTCAGGTGGCAGCTACAACTCGACTCAGGGCTGCAGACCGTACGAGATCCCTCCTTGCGAACATCATGTGCCCGGCAACAGGCTGCCTTGCAACGGTGATTCTAAAACCCCGAAATGCCAGAAGACGTGCGAGTCAAGCTACAACGTTGATTACCATAAGGATAAGCGCTACGGTAAACACGTGTTCTCAGTATCAAGTAAGGAGGACCACATCAGGGCTGAATTGTTCAAGAATGGGCCAGTAGAAGGTGCGTTTACAGTGTACTCAGACTTGCTCAATTACAAGACCGGTGTTTATAAACACACGATCGGCGACGCTCTTGGTGGTCACGCGGTTAAGATCTTAGGCTGGGGAGTGGAGAATGGCAACAAATACTGGCTCATTGCGAACTCCTGGAACAGCGATTGGGGTGACAATGGATTCTTTAAAATTCTGCGCGGTGAAGACCACTGTGGTATTGAAAGTTCCATTGTAGCTGGTGAGCCACTTTTTGTTACAAAGTAGATTCATTTTTTTAGTTTGTAATTTCGGTAATTATGCGTCTGTAAATAGCCGTTGTATAGATTACAGTACCAAATAGATATTATGAATACGAACAACGATATTTTTAACCTATAGTAAATAAAGTTTTGTACCAAATACATTTTTGTTGGAACATAAATTGTATCATTTTCCTGTGTTAGTTGTTAGGTTATTTTCTAAATGAGATAATAATCAATCAAGTAAGTAAAAGTTAATTATAGTCTCTTTGTGCACACAGCGGATAAATGTGTAATAAGTGGAAAATAACATTGACACTCATTTAATTGTCATTGTTTTGATATCCGAAGTTCAAAGTGCGTTGGTTCAATAAACATCTAAGTATTCTTAACCAACAATGATATTACTAAGGTTATTTGTACAAGTGATAGAACAATAGAGGACTAATTACATTTACAAATTAACACCGAACTACCTACCTACCATGCATATAATTAGACTGAATAATCAGGTACAGACCAATTTCTAGAGGTTTTAATTTTGTTTTGTCTAGGGCATTTAATATAGTATTCAAGCCATTGATATAGGTACTAAAAATATATCAACGATTCAAGCAGAATAAATAGTTACCAAGTGTTTAATTACAGTTCATAGCAATAGAGATTCAATAACAGCACATTAATTGCTTGAATATTACGTCTTGCAAAAGATAACATCTGTATTGAATCACAGCAAGAAGTAGAAGTAGATAGATATGTAAGTAAATATGAACATTATGAACTACGTTCTATTCTATTGCTTTATTACCTATCCATCTATGTGCGTTGACTGTATTATAGTGAGATAACCATAAAAGTATTAAATAGGTACATACGATTTCCTGTGAGTAATTGGCTCAAAATGTTACCTATGCTTATAAATAACACAAAATAGTAGAACTATACTCCATTTGAAATAAGATTAGATGAATAGATAAGCCTTTTTTACATTCCGTTCAACCGATTTTGAATTCTATTGCGTTGGTGGCATGACTAATGGCAGCGGCAGTAGATAATTGGTATTGTGTAACTTTTTTTGCTTTTAATGCTATCCTTATGCCTACGGTATAGAAGTCAAAATCGGTTGAACGGACTGTAAAAGGGTTTGTTTTAATGTCTAATCTTATTTCAAATGGGGTATAGGTAGGTACCTACCTACATGGTCCGAACTAAAAAACATGTTCTGCATTGAAATAACGTTAATTAACAATGGTCATGAAGTTACAAAAAAACAATTTTTAAGTCTTTCAAAAAACCATTAGGTATTTGATGAAAGCATGCGAAATTTTGGATTATACTTGATATCTTGGTACATAGTTACTACTTAATAGAATCATATAGGTACTTTAACTTAAAAAAAACTTTGGATTTAGGTACCTTCTGAAATTCTTCAGTACCTAGATATGTACTTATATTCCGCAATTCGCTCTCACTAATTGATAGCCCGATTAATCGGTGATTCGAAACTTCTACGTACCTAATTACAGGGACTGAATGATATCAATTTTGTAGTTTGTAACAAGTAACAACACATTGTTGTTACTCCTGGGACAGAATTAATCATGTCTTTGTTTCTCAGAAACACTCTTGATAGAGGAATATTGTCTTAGGAATGTGGATTTTGAGAAGTAATTAGTGTAGACATTAGTACCTACTATTATTTATTCTGTAGTATACGTAATCATGTATTTGATACATAATAATATACCTACTTTAAGACCACGGCAGTATTGCCGGAACGGGTAAGCAGACGTAGCCACAGTCAGGGAAATTACTTTTTTTTTTTTTTTTTCCTTTTTGGCAACTGAGCCGATGTCGACTATTCTGCCAGCGTCTCAATTGTTTATCAAATTGACACACTACGTCTATTCTATTCTATTCTTTATAAAATATGGCAAATAAAGCCGATGTCGACCATTCTGCCAATGTCTAAAGGAGTCAGAAAAGCAAGTGTGTATTGAGATAAAATTTAATTAGAATGATAAAAATCTACGATGATATAGTTGAAGTTAAGTAGATCTTGTGGAGTTAGACACTACGTCAATCAACCCCATTAGGTACATACAACTGTCAAAGAATGACAGTTGTGATTTGAATTTTTATAAATTGGTCGTCAATTTTATATGCTTAAATTTAATTTCCCCGGATTTACATAACAATCACTATCATTGTAATTTAAATTTTAACAAATGAACATACCAATTTAACATCTAAACTTTCAATTTGTGATGAACGGCGAACCAAAGGACATACCTTTAAAAGTTTGACATTATTATTAGCCTACCCTATATCACGCACGGTTCATCAAGATTTATGGCTAAGTAATAACAGCCGCACGGGTCGATCGATCAGCTGATACGCTACGCTTGCCGCGGTTGATCCGTGGTTCACGCTAAAACGGCTGAACGGATTTAGATAAAATTTGGCACATGGGTAGACATGACCTGGAATAGGGCATAGGATACTTTTTATCCCGATATTCCCACAGAATCGAGACTTACGTAGGTGAAACCTTGGAGCGCAGCTATTGTAAAATACTGTTATTCAGATGCATATTAGACAGGAAGCCGACCCCAAGATGTTGAGAAAAGGCTCGGTAGATGATGATCATGGTTTATTTGTTGTTTATTTCGGACAGAAAGTCGTCGTCATCCTCACAATAATATGATTCAGACCAAAGTCAAAGTCAAATAAGACCAGACGCCTTTTACAATACTACACATAGGGTGGGAACGAGGTCGTCTTTGTTTTATTAATGCTGTTGCTACATTCATTGTAGCTTTTTGTGTTTACGTTGGATTGCCTAGTTTCCAAAGACTTTTGAGTGAGATGCGGCAGTTTCGACAGCACCAAAAAGAGATTAGACAAAATGACATATTGTGATTGTTTATCTGTCATTTTGTCTATTCTTTCGTAAACAAACCCCGTTTCTACTGTGGTCATGCTACGCGTGCAGGGTTATGACAGGACAGGTGATAGGCGACAATCCGATAATTTTATTGTACGTTCATTTGTGAAAATGTGTCAATTTTGTAACTTTTTTGCCAAATATGTCGCATTGTCAGTTATACTAAACAGGGCCAAGACAATCGAATGGGTACCTACAACAATGTTCGATCGATGTAACCTATACCCCATTTGAAATAAGATTAGACATTAAACAAACCCTTTTACAGTACGTTCAACCGATTTTGACTTCTATACCGTAGGCATAAGGATAGCATTAAAAGTTACACAATACCAACTATCTACTGCGGCTGCCATTTGTCATGCCACCAACGCAATAGAATTCAAAATCGGTTGAACGGAATGTAAAAAAGGCTCATCTATACATCTAATCTTATTTCAAATGGAGTATAGGTAAAGTTTCAGAGGTCTATTTGAAAGCGATGATGTCATAGGTATTTTAAAGTAGAAAGGTAGGTCCTTTCTACTTTAATTTGAAATCGTCCATCAAATTCAGCATCCAGCCCAAGTTTGATACATACAACCGAGTTATTTTCAAAGACTGCCAACATTCTGACGTCTCTCAGTTATCTAGTACAGGGTGAAAAGATCACTGGATAGTTCTCATTCAATATTATGATATCATTTCTACGATAATTGATTGACAACAGCGTCACATTGGCTTCGAAACAAGTTAACTTATCTTTGAATAGACTATGGTTACATTTTACAAGAGAGTGAAAATATGAGCAGGACTATGACAACACAACTATCGGTGGATGTTAGTACATAGGTGAATTTAATTAAGTAAGTACACTTTGTTATTAACCGACTTCTTCAAAAAGGAGGAGGTTCTGAATTCGTCTGTTTCTTTTTTTATGAATCGATTTCGATGATTCATTCATCTTTTTGTTTGGTAGGTCATGCTTCAGAGGTCCCATATAAATTTTATTAACTTTGCTTGCGTGGTTTTTGAGATCTTCAATAATTACGCATTTTTCCCACTTAGTCTATGTAGATGATATCTTATTTGACTCCTTCACTGTTAATTACATAGCAGGTAGTGGTATTCGAATTTGTGTACCACAACTAAAAAGTGAAAAATAAAAACTTTTTACATAAAAAAACAACCGACTTCCAAAAAAAAACACTAAAAACGTGAAAAATTACTTTAATTTCGGAAGTCGGTGGCAAAATACGAAAATTGAAAAGCAAAGACACCGACTTCCGTGATTAAAGTTATTTTTCACTTTTTTGTGTTTTTTTTTTGGAAGTCGGTTGTTTTTTTTTTGTATAAAGTTTATCTAACATTTGATTGACACACCTTGGTACTATTACACAAGGGTGATTGGACCATTACGAATCAGTATAGTACCTACAATATCAGGCATCACAAATAGGCAGATTTCTTGATCTGCCTATTTGTGATGCCTGATATTGTAGGCATCTTACTTATCACCAAGTGCAATGTTTATGTCATCATTATCATCCACAGCCAGACTTCAACCACTGATGGACGTAGGTAACTGTTTTGCAATTTACGGTAAATCATTTTTCAGATTGAAATAACATGACGTTCCCATGCAGTAGCTACTTGACCGCAGTACGGTAGAGAGGTAAGCAATTACTGAGACTTTCACTACTTTCGCTATCACCTATCGCAGACGATAGAGTTTCTGTCGACATAATACATTTTTTATAAATTAGTCATTTACTTTAGCTATATTCAAAATGTCATAAAGTATTTTCGAAGCCAGTGCCTGTTAAAATTATTCCATACGATGCGGATGTGAAAAAATCTGCATCGGCAACATCCCTGATACCTACTATAAAGCTTTGCGGTTTCAAATTTGGTTCCATAGAAAAAGTATATTATAGATGATACCAAACCACTAGTTTCAAGGATAACGGTGTCTACCCTAACACCCTGTACATGTTATAGTGAACGCACAGTACCTATTCAAGGTACAGTGCGTTCATTATAACTTGACCCGTGACGCGATTGGTAGGTACCACTGAATTCTGCAGTCATGCTGCTGATTGGTATAAGCCGACCGTTTAACTGAGTCCGTTCCGGTCTCGGTTAAGGCTCCCACAAACAGGTGCGATATCGCGGGCGCGACAAGTGTAGCGCTGCCTGTCGATGTCGCGCCAGTTTGTGCGAGCCTTTAAGCGGTCGCCCTATACTGTTCTGTCAGTCGCCATTTTGAACTCTATTAGTATTGGAACTGAGACTGCAAAATTCTGTGCTACCTATACCAATCGCGTCACGGGTCAAGTTCTAATGAACGCACTGTACCTATTAATGATTGTCTGTTTTCATAACAATTTTCATGTTCTGGTAAATGTTATCAATAATACTGCGTGATACAAACTGAATAACAGTTTGATAACATAAAACAGCCAGCCGCCCAATATCCGCCCACAAATATATACAATACGAGGACGATCAAATTACTTACTTAGATTGACTTAGATTTATTGCATGAATCATACCTATAGGTATATATTTCATGAATAATATCAGTCCCTTTAAGGTAACTTACTCACCAAGCTACCTACAACCTACATTACCTTTGAACGTTCTGTAAGTTCAAAGCTAATGTAAGTAAATATCGGCAATTTATTGGGCTTAGAACCACCTAAATGTACCTAACTATGACAACGCAAATTGAACCATACCAATAACATTGAAATAATATACGTATATAGAATACCTATATATCCCTCAGTATTTATCTAGAAAGCCTTATCATTACAGGGTGTAAGGGTAAACACCGTTGTCACTCAAGCCATGGCCATAAATATAATAATAAATGACCGAAAACAACAAAAAGACAACGTTATTTTCATTAAAAGATTTTAAAAAGTTTCTATACGACACCGTGCTAGCTAGCGAAACAGCTGACTGACTGAGGGAGGGGTCGCGCTCGCGACCAGTCAGGTCACGTCCCACACCCCCGCCCGTGTTGAGACGCAAGTTCGTTGCCCTAGCGCATAGGGCAACGAACTTGCGTCAATTGTGGGAAAAAATAGATTTAAAAAAAAAAAGTTGTAATTTTCCATTGATTTTACGTTCTATAAATGAAAACAAACCACTGGTTGCAAAGATAACGGTGTTTACCCTAACACCCTATAAAGAGGTTCAGAGCGTGACGACTAACATAACATTTATTGGTAATTAAGACAGTCTGTACGTAGGCAAACTAAAATTTCTAGGACTATTTGTATCGAGCCTCCACTTGCTATCTTCAATGAAAGCGGCATATGCCTACCTACCTACCAAGTCTACTATACCTAGGTAAGTACTCCAAGAGTAGGCATTCTATCTCATAAAATTACATGACTTTCATTCTCGTACAAGGGAGGAAAATAGAATTAATCTGGCGTCTTTAATACCGCGCTGTAAGGGTCGACGAACTCCTTATCTTCAAGTTATAAAGGTGAACAGTTGTTTATATGTAAGTACCTAAATACCTACCAAACATAGTCAAAGTCAAAGTTTTATTAATGCGATTTTTGGTGGATACAACAGGGTCTTAAAAATATTTTATAGTAGCTCAAAAATCTCCTCCAATCCTATAGGGTATAGGGCATGCATTGTTAAGTGACACTATTAGAAATTAAGTTAAATATTAAATGAAACACAATGGAGTAATTAAAATCTATAGAAGTTATAATATATTATTAAATAGATAATGTATAATTATGAACATTGCAAACATAAAATAGTTAGTCACATGAAATTTTGTCAACTAGGAATTCGTCAATGGTATAGTAGCATTTGTTTATTAAAAATTTTAGTTTACGTTTAAATTGTGTCAAGTGTAAATCTTTTATATCATTAGGAAGCTTATTAAAAAAAAATTGAGCCATGCAAAGTATGCTCTTGTGCATAAGGGCAGTTTTTGAACTTCTTAGGCATAATTCATGTCGATATGTTGGTCGTATGGATAGATAGCTTTGTTCTGAAGCTTTTTTAAATAAATCACCGTTTTTCTTTACAAACAAAGCGGTCTCGTATATGTAAAGACAAGGTAACGTTATTATTTTTAAGGAGATAAAATGTGGTTTGCAACTTTCTGTTGATTTTAGATTGCATAAGGAATTTGCCTAATGCACCTCTTTTGCGCTTTAAAAATTTCAAGTTTTTCACAGGAATTTGCCCAGAAAATGATTCCGTAACGTAATATGGAATCTACGTAACCATAGTACGCGGTTACAACAGCCGCCTGATTTACTATTTTGCTGAGTTTATAAAGAGCAAAGGCAAACCTGGTCAATTTTGTAATTACGATCGATGCATGTTCTTTCCACGTCAGTTTAGAGTCTATTGTCAATCCTAAAAAAATAATATGTCCTACTTCTTCAATTATATTATTATTAAAAGATAGATTGATGGCAGAAGTGGTAATTCTTTGTCGAAAATGCATGATTTTAGTTTTATTTAAATTAAGAATTAAATTATACACACAAACTATTATAACTATAGTGTGTGACCTTTAAGTGCTTATTGGTAAGGTTCTAAGTATCCCGTAGCTATGCAGGTATTAGCAATTAGCTGTTAATTCTAGCCACAAGGTAAAACAATGCTTGGATTTCTTCTCGATAACGATTGTACTTATGTTGGTAAATTGATACAATCGCGGTAGGTAGGATCACGATTCAATCGAAATAACGAAATCGTCATGTAATACAGCAAGCAGACGAGTGACTGGATTAAGTACACACGAACACGATATAGTATAGGAAGGAGAACATCATCAATATTTTCAAGGTTTTAAGTTTTTAATAAGCTATATTTTGAAAACACTACCTTACCTAGTGGAAAAATTACAAATATAATAAAATAATTTGTAAATACCCTTAATTTTTACCTGTTGTTTAATTAGAAATAATCGATCTACCTTACTGAAAAAAACACCTGCTATGTAAATAATACATAATTTATCATTTTCTTAAAAAATTGTCGCTACCACGTACCCTAAATCGGTTTTGTTACACTACTACTAAGTCGACAAAGAGCTCACACTCACACAAAATGAGATTATCTGGATGATGTGCCATTGAAGCAATGAATAAAGTGTTGAAAGTAGGTTAGGTACAACTCCTTCCTTGCTCTCGTAAGAGTTTATTTATAGTTCATGCTGGCCGGCGATAAAGATTGCGAAGAAATAAAATCTGTAACTCACTGAAACTTGGAATTTGTTATGATTTGAAAATCGAACTTTCGGAAGTGGGAAAATGGAGTACTCGCAAGAAAAGTGCGCGCGGCTAAAATCGGAACTTATATGTAAGTATCTGCCGCATCGTCTGGTCGTCAGACCAAATTAAGTTTAGAATTAGTTAATATTAATACAAGTTTGAGTGTGAGCAGTGGTGGCTCAGTGGTAACAACCACGACATACGAGTTGTAGGTCATAGGTTCGAACCCTGACAGGTGCTTTACTTTGTGTATATTATTTCATCGCCACTGCTCTCAAAACGGTGAAGGAAAAAATCGAAGACATGTGACATCTACCAACCCGCACTGGGCCCGCGTGGTGGTCTATTACGGCACGCTCCCTCTCACAGAGAGGAGGCCTGTGTCCCAGCAGTGGGAACATTATAGGCTGATTATGCTTATGCTTATGCTAATATAAGTTTAATATAAGATTAATACAAGATTAATATAAGTTTAATATAAGATTAATACAAGATTAATATAAGATTAATATAAGATTAATATAAGATTAATATAAGATTAATATAAGATTAATATAAGATTAATATAAGATTAATATAAGATTAATATAAGATTAATATAAGATTAATATAAGATTAATATAAGATTAATATTAAGATTAATTATTAATATAGATTTCATATTTTAAATATTACAGTATAGGCACGCCAGCGCCACCAGTTGTCTGCGCACAACTGGTGGCGCGCACTTATGTTGCGCACACAATAGGGGGGCTATTATAATATTTGGTTAATTAGGTAAAGGATAAACTGCTAGACGAACTGAATTTTCTAGTCCAATTTTTTTTTCTCAAAAGATGGTTATTTTTTCACCCTTTTTCAATTCAATCTGATTCTACCTATTTCCAACTTCCCAATCAGCATCACTACCTACCTATAACCACCAATTAGCCACCAACTTTATCAAGTAGGTACGGCATTTTCAACAACAACCCACACTTTAAAAAAAAAGCCTAACAATAATGTAGGTATAACCGTCCAAAATGTTGTAAAATTACTCAAAATGAAGCAGTCTCATCGTCGTCGCCTGCGAGCCGTGGTTCATTAAGGGCGAGAGTAGGCTATTTAAAACAAGTCCTCGTGTATTCGTTACACGATTAAAGCGACTTAACCCCGACGGCACTTAAAATGCCTAGACCGCGCTTACCGAGTTAAAATTTTAATGAAATGCGAAAAACGAATACTTTTAATGTTTGTCGGCTTTGCTGGGCACAGTTTAAATTAGTAGAAAAGTTCAGTGTTGTGGGTATAACGCATAGGTTATGAATGGAAATGTGGCAATTATGGAGCGTGTGGAAAAATTTGAGGAGGCAGGTTTTTAAGTGATCTATGAGTAGGTAGGTGAAATGAATTTATAAATATAATAAGTAAGTAATAACACCTTACCTACTTCTGGTTTCTGAAACAAAGGTCAACGACATGCGATCTGATTAGTTGCTGATAATGTAATCAACCAATCACAGTGGATCAGCAGTTGACATCCGTTTGTTAGCTTTCTGCGTTTATTTTCGTTCCAACCCGGCTTTTAGTACCTACCTACCTATTTTAATTCACAAAGCCACGCGAGACTCCTCGTTCACCTCGTTGTCTCTCAGAGAACTCTTCTCCATATCAGTCTCTTGACCCTGTTCCTGCATATTCTCCATGTGATAAGATAACATAAATTGACGTCAAGTTACAAATTGTTCGTTGTTGGAAATTGATTATTAGAAAATCGGCCAGTTACTGTAATGGCACATTTCCCTTGTTAGTAGTATCTAGAGGACTATTTGCTAATCATTTGCCACCAACTTTATCAAGTAGGTACGGCATTTTCAACAACAACCCACACTTTAAAAAAAAAGCCTAACAATAATGTAGGTATAACCGTCCAAAATGTTGTAAAATTACTCAAAATGAAGCAGTCTCATCGTCGTCGCCTGCGAGCCGTGGTTCATTAAGGGCGAGAGTAGGCTATTTAAAACAAGTCCTCGTGTATTCGTTACACGATTAAAGCGACTTAACCCCGACGGCACTTAAAATGCCTAGACCGCGCTTACCGAGTTAAAATTTTAATGAAATGCGAAAAACGAATACTTTTAATGTTTGTCGGCTTTGCTGGGCACAGTTTAAATTAGTAGAAAAGTTCAGTGTTGTGGGTATAACGCATAGGTTATGAATGGAAATGTGGCAATTATGGAGCGTGTGGAAAAATTTGAGGAGGCAGGTTTTTAAGTGATCTATGAGTAGGTAGGTGAAATGAATTTATAAATATAATAAGTAAGTAATAACACCTTACCTACTTCTGGTTTCTGAAACAAAGGTCAACGACATGCGATCTGATTAGTTGCTGATAATGTAATCAACCAATCACAGTGGATCAGCAGTTGACATCCGTTTGTTAGCTTTCTGCGTTTATTTTCGTTCCAACCCGGCTTTTAGTACCTACCTACCTATTTTAATTCACAAAGCCACGCGAGACTCCTCGTTCACCTCGTTGTCTCTCAGAGAACTCTTCTCCATATCAGTCTCTTGACCCTGTTCCTGCATATTCTCCATGTGATAAGATAACATAAATTGACGTCAAGTTACAAATTGTTCGTTGTTGGAAATTGATTATTAGAAAATCGGCCAGTTACTGTAATGGCACATTTCCCTTGTTAGTAGTATCTAGAGGACTATTTGCTAATCATTTGCCACCAACTTTATCAAGTAGGTACGGCATTTTCAACAACAACCCACACTTTAAAAAAAAAGCCTAACAATAATGTAGGTATAACCGTCCAAAATGTTGTAAAATTACTCAAAATGAAGCAGTCTCATCGTCGTCGCCTGCGAGCCGTGGTTCATTAAGGGCGAGAGTAGGCTATTTAAAACAAGTCCTCGTGTATTCGTTACACGATTAAAGCGACTTAACCCCGACGGCACTTAAAATGCCTAGACCGCGCTTACCGAGTTAAAATTTTAATGAAATGCGAAAAACGAATACTTTTAATGTTTGTCGGCTTTGCTGGGCACAGTTTAAATTAGTAGAAAAGTTCAGTGTTGTGGGTATAACGCATAGGTTATGAATGGAAATGTGGCAATTATGGAGCGTGTGGAAAAATTTGAGGAGGCAGGTTTTTAAGTGATCTATGAGTAGGTAGGTGAAATGAATTTATAAATATAATAAGTAAGTAATAACACCTTACCTACTTCTGGTTTCTGAAACAAAGGTCAACGACATGCGATCTGATTAGTTGCTGATAATGTAATCAACCAATCACAGTGGATCAGCAGTTGACATCCGTTTGTTAGCTTTCTGCGTTTATTTTCGTTCCAACCCGGCTTTTAGTACCTACCTACCTATTTTAATTCACAAAGCCACGCGAGACTCCTCGTTCACCTCGTTGTCTCTCAGAGAACTCTTCTCCATATCAGTCTCTTGACCCTGTTCCTGCATATTCTCCATGTGATAAGATAACATAAATTGACGTCAAGTTACAAATTGTTCGTTGTTGGAAATTGATTATTAGAAAATCGGCCAGTTACTGTAATGGCACATTTCCCTTGTTAGTAGTATCTAGAGGACTATTTGCTAATCATTTGCTCGTACAATATTTACAGTTCTAAGCAGGACCCACAGACGCAATCGTAACACCTGTTTTCCTAGAAGGATGGCTTAAACAAATGAACCTAAACCTATATACCTAGGGTATCAACATCGATGATTAATCAATTCATCGACAGGGCGCATTTACTTAGGTTTTAATTAAACAAGCATGTAACGTTTAAAACCGACAGACGCAGAGTCAGTCGATCTTTGTCTTAACCCGTTTACATACTTAATAATTATGTAAGTATTCTAGGTACCTAGTAGTAGTAGTAAGTAGGTACATGTGCAGGACAGCCGATCGGATAGTTTAAGCTGTAGAATTAAATGATATAGGCATGTGTTATTTTTAGGAAAAATACCATTTTAGTTGTTAACCATTTTAGAAAGTAGCCACATGTTCGAAACCCTCTGGCGGCGCTCGGGAATTTTGGGTTATATTGTATCTGCTTATTGCCGAGCGTCGTAGTAAAATGCATTGTTTTATTAGTGTCTAAATGTTTTGTTAATGGTAGCGCAAAACGTGGATTATTGTCTGCTTCATAAAATGTGCATTTATTTTTATAGTTAGTAGTAACAGTTTGTGCCGACATTGTTATCCGCACCAAATGTGTTTTCTATAGTTTTTAATAAACAATAGCGTAGCGAGTACTGGTCGGACCCAAAGCGTGGGAAATGGTAGGGATAAACTGACGCCACTGGGGCACATAAAAGGGCCTGTCTTGTCCAAATAGAGTTAGTTCCGATATAGTTCCGAGTGACCATCCGAGTTAGTTCATAGTTAGTTCCGACCAGAGTTTCGACTGAGTATCGACTCAGATCTGGTACAAGACAGTAGGCTGAGTAGATCATCAGTACTCGCTACCTTTGACAGTGGAATATAGTATTTTCATTTAAGTACTTCCACCATGGTCCACCGTCCGTCTTCACAGTGACAAGTGTCCTGTTGATTTCCACCCTCCAATCCAGCACACTTGTGCGACCCATCGCGCAAATTGGTCCTTCGAGCCGGATTCGAGGAGTAGAAGCAAGATGCCTGTCACGCGTTCCACCGGAAGAAGAGGCGGCCCAACGTCAACAACAGCAGCCGAAACTGATTCTGCGACTTACGCTACGGCGACAGCCATGACGGCTACAGAAGAAACCGCGACTACGTCGGGAGCACTGACCATTGCTGATCCTGCTCCGACTAGTCAACAGCAAGCTGTCATAGCTACCGACAAATCGGTTAGCGACCGTCGAAGCAAGCCTACATCGTCTAGATCCAGCAAGAGGGACTCGAAAGCGCGTCGCATAACCAAGGCCAAAGCAGAGCTAGCACAAAGGTTAGTGGAGTTAGCAACCGCGCGACTCGCCGAGGTCGAAGCTGAATCTGACGATGAAGATAAACTCACCTCAGTAACTACCGAAGCTACGAAAGCGGACGAGTACAGACTAGACTGCAGTCTAGTAAATTGCTTGCCATAGACGATCAGCCACACACACAAGAGGTGCGACCAGATACGCAGTCCCGGATCGAATTTGCAGTTCCAGTGACCACTGCCGTGTCCTGGGATATCCCGGTGACTGCACCTGCGGGAGTTAGCTCAGCGCACCCGCACCTTTTGACTGAAAGTGGGATCAGTATGTACGCCGCCCCCAATCAGGAGGGAGTAACATCGGAACTCAAGCAGCCAGTGATCACAGCCGCATCCTGGCAGCCGAACTACGCGCCTGCGCAGCCGCGACCAAGGCCAGCGCTGGCAGAAGCCGTCGCACCCTGGCAACAGAATTACGCGCGCTCGCAGCCACACCCGAACCTGCAGCCAGTGATCACAGCCGCATCCTGGCAGCCGAACTACGTGTCTGCGCAGCCGCGACCTACGCCAGGGCCGGCAGAACCCGCCGCATCCTGGCTACCGAACTACGTGCCTGCGCAGCCACACCCGGACCTGCAGCCAGTGATCACAGCCATATCCTGGCTAACTGATAGTGCGCAACGACCACAGTTACTAGAGCCAGCGATCGCCACCGTATCCTGGCTATCTGCTACTGCGCAGCATCCTCCGAAAAATGTTCCTGTGCAGCCTACTTGGTGTGATCTATCGCACAAGTCAATCGTCTCTGCGCAGCCTGCACCAAACCGCGAGCCTGTGCCGATCATTGAGCCTGCGCGGCCAGCTCTGAGCCTCGAGCCTGCACCGAACCTTGAGCCTGGGGCGATTATTGAGCCTGCGCGGCCATCTCTGAGCCTCGAGCCTGCACCGAACCTTGAGCCTGGGGCGATTATTGAGCCTGCGCGGCCATCTCCGAACCTCGAACCTGCGCCGAACCTTGAGACTGCGCAGCCTGCATCAAACCTCATGCTTGCACAGCATGCTTGGAACCTTGACCCAGTGCCGTTCATTGAGCCTGCGCGGCCATCTCTGAGCCTCGACCCTGCACCGAACCTCATGCTTGCACAGCATACTCCGAACCAAGAGCCTGTGCCGAACATTGAGCCTGCACGGTCATCTCTGAGCCTCGAGCCTGCACCGAACCTTGAGCCTGTGGCGATTATTAAGCCTGCGCGGCCATCTCTGAGCCTCGAGCCTGCGCCGAATCTCGTGCCTACGCAGCCTGCGCTGAACCTCGAGTCTACGCAGTCTGCATTGAACCTCATGCTTGCACAGCATGCCCCGAACCTAGAACCTGTGCCGATCATTGAGCCTGCGTGGCCATCTCTGAGCCTCGAGCCTGCGCCGACCTTGATGCCAGTGCAGCCCACAGCGAACCTCGTGCCTGTGCAGTCAGCTCCGAACCTCGTGCCTGTGCAGTCAGCTCCGAACATCGTGCCTGCGCAACCTGCTCCGAATCTTAAGTCTGTGCAGACAGCTCCGAACCTCGAGCCTGCACCGAACCTCGAGCCTGCGCCGAACCTTGACATTGCGCCGAACCTTGAGCCTGCACAATCAGCACCGAACATCGTCCCTGCGCAGCCTGCTCCAAACCTCGAGCCCGTGCAGACAGTTCTGAACCTTGGGCCCGCACTGAACCTCGAGCCTGCGCCGAACCTTGAGCCTGCGCCGAACCTTGAGCCCGCACAACTAGCTCGGAACCTCGGTGGACCATGGTGGAAGCACTTAAATGAAAATACTATATTCCACTGTCAAAGGTAGCGAGTACTGATGATCTACTCAGCCTACTGTCTTGTACCAGATCTGAGTCAATACTCAGTCGAAACTCTGGTCGGAACTAACTATGAACTAACTCGGATGGTCACTCGGAACTATATCGGAACTAACTCTATTTGGACAAGACAGGCCCTTTTATGTGCCCCAGTGGCGTCAGTTTATCCCTACCATTTCCCACGCTTTGGGTCCGACCAGTACTCGCTACGCTATTGTTTATTAAAAACTATAGAAAACACATTTGGTGCGGATAACAATGTCGGCACAAACTGTTACTACTAACTATAAAAATAAATGCACATTTTATGAAGCAGACAATAATCCACGTTTTGCGCTACCATTAACAAAACATTTAGACACTAATAAAACAATGCATTTTACTACGACGCTCGGCAATAAGCAGATACAATATAACCCAAAATTCCCGAGCGCCGCCAGAGGGTTTCGAACATGTGGCTACTTTCTAAAATGGTTAACAACTAAAATGGTATTTTTCCTAAAAATAACACATGCCTATATCATTTAATTCTACAGCTTAAACTATCCGATCGGCTGTCCTGCACAGTACAGGACATGTTTTTGACAAGTCAGAAGTCTTTTACATATCAAGACTTGTTAAAAACATAAGTACCTACCTACCTATTAGGTATAATAATATATTATTATTTAACCTTTTAACCGCTTACGACGGATTTATCCGACAAATATTTTCGTGTCCATTTCGCCAAAGTCGTATATTTACGACACTCATTTAATCATTTTTTTTTATTTAATTACGCTTTGCACACCATCTTTGTTGAAGGTATTTATTTTTAGATTTTTCGATGCCAGGCTCTGGGGGCACGAAAACCGATATAAAGCCGGGCGGTTAAAAGGTTAAGTATTTATTTATACCTATTAAAAGCTTGTGAAGATGTCACACTGCAGGGCAAAGGCCTGCCTACACTCTTTCCACTTCTCTCTGTTTAAGGACTGGCCCGGTGCGCATTGACGGCACGGCACGGCATCGGCAGGGGATTTTTATGCGACGAATAGATATGTACCTTAATAGTATATCAATAAAACCACCAGACCAGTCATAAGAAATATGTAGTACCTACTTATAATTTTGGTTGGTAGGCAGACATTTTGTCGCACCTTTCGAGCTACAAGCAGCCATACAACATTAAACAACCCAAAATTCCAGACCACGTGAAAAACCCCTATAAAACTCGTGACCTCATAATTCCTACCTCACCCCAAAAATTTGGATCTCTTGAATTTCATTAAAATTTCACTTCGCACACTTTTTGTTTGCGTTCAGAATTATAACGGCTTCATTATAACTGAAAGGTCAAGTAGTGTATCAGGGAATTGATTCTACGCCGGTTCTGCGCAAATGGAAACATTTCTTTGTGTTTATAACATCATAATATATGACTAATCTTGTTTGTCGATAGGTTGAACATTTTTGGGTCAACGTGAGGAATGTTTGGTCATACGTTGATAGCAATTACTCTTTGTTATGTTTTTCATGTAGAAGTGTTTCATTTCTCGAAAGCGTCGAACGTCGTGATTTTGAATAAGTTACGGTTGTGCCTATAGGTAGTTCCAGGGCCGTAGCCAGGATTTCATTTCAGGGGGGTTATTGCAAACTTTTTTTAAAGAAATTAAGTACCTAGGTACCTATTTCTGATTTCAGAGAGGGTAGGAAATACTAAATACAGTTTTTTTTAAAAGAGTACATATTTTCTTCTTTTTCGGAAATCTAAAAAAAACTATTGCGAGCGAAGCGAGCTCGAAATTTTTGCATCCATTAGCAGCTTCGAATAAGTTAGGTTTTCTTTCTCTTTGACCGATCATACAGAAATAGAAGTAACTTTATCGACTTAATATGCAGAAAAGTTTGAGAAGGATGATGCAGAAAAGGATGCAAGAGCGAGCGAAGCGAGCTCGAAATTTTTAGCATTCAGCTTCGAATAAGTTAGGTTTTCTTTCTCTTTGGCCGATCATACAGAAAGAGAAGTAACTTTATCGAGTTAATACTTATGCAGAAAAGTTTGAGAAGGATGGTGCAAAAAAGATGCAAGAGCGAGCGAAGCGAGCTCGAAAATTTTAGCACCCCGCCTGGGAGAGGCTGGGGGAGGTTACTATATCTCAGAGAATGCCGAAGTTGCAGGAATATATTCAATACAAAGTCTGAGTCGATAAAAATACAGTATTTAAGCATACTCTTACTGAGAGGCTGGGGAGGTTAGAATATCTCAGAGAATGCTGAAGTAGCAGTAATGGATTGAATACAAAGTTAGAGTCAATAAAAATACAGTATTTAACCGCGGAATGACAGGGGATGTACTTGTACCGTGTATTTTGGTTTACGGGTATGCCACCCAGGCTTATACTTTTACTGGTATTGTAGATTATAAAGTACGCCTATGCGAAATAGATTACAATTATCTGTTTAAGGAGGTACCCTAGGAGGTCGATCTCTGGATTGAGATTCTGGTTTCTCGCATTTCGGGGGGGTTTGAACCCCCCCCTGCCTACGGCCATGGTTAGGGCCAAGGAACTCACCTATGATTAAGGTCCTCTAACCGGCGCGATGTTTTCAGAATTCAGTTCAAAAAAATATTATCAACATCATTTAGCTACAATGGAATAGCCGAATATAGGTACCTAAATAACCTTAACTACGTGCCTCTGAATGCTTTGGTGTTCTTTGCCACAGGCGTTAACTTACGATGGTTAAGTTTATATAATTTCCGACTTTATTTAAACTATTCTTGTCTTTCCCGCCTAATAGTGATCTCGCTCACTATACGGCCACGACTCCGTAGTAGTATTTACTTATTCTTTGGTGTGGGGGGGGATAAGTAGTCGTTGCGACCAAGCGCGCGATTCGTATCGGTTTCTATGTATAGTTTACTTAGTCGCGGTCGTGGTCGTTGCCGTCTAGTGCGCGAGATCTCTTAGGCCTCCTATTGAGTTTATTTTTATTTTTATTGCCGTATAAGTTGTTGCCATCCCAATATTCGGCGGGAAATTTATAACATTTTTCCGATGCTATTATTTGTTTACCGCAAATAAAAATATTTTCTTTATTCTTCTTTCTTCTTAGCTGCGTTTGATAAGAGCCTGTGACCCGAATTATCGATCACTTCAGCGATTATATTCTAAATCCTTTTCTTGACTTCAGGATCATGCAGTTGTGTCTGTGCAGTTAGGGGTAGATATTCAACTACTTGCTTGTCCATGGGAATAAGGTTGGTCGAAGCAAGAAAAACCTGCTCAGGGAGGGTTCGTTAACAACAAATGGGGAAATAAAATACCAGTACTTTAAATAACATTTTATTGTAACTACAAATTAATATTATTAAAATATTTGTGCCAAAAGTAACAACCCGAATTCTAATAATAAAAATGCAGTTGTAGCTCTTCGGATCTACAGTATAGAGTCGCGAATTTAGCAAATACAGACTCAGCTCCATTTAAAATAATTAAGATCCATTTTATAAGTATCTGTTGCTTAAATCTGTGACACCATTTTCTTACATCCTTTTACGTAAACAATAATCTATTTAATTCCATAATTCTCACAAAAGATATTCTGAAGATCAAAATAAATAAATAATAATCCATCAATTACCTTTTCTAGGTTTACACTTTTGGCACAAATTAATTATTAAATACATGATTAATTATAGACCTAATTTGATTAAATCTAATATATCACAAACCATGACTGATCACGTTACTGCATCTCAGTCCTAACATAGCACTAGTTTCAGTTAGTTTCATTGTAAAAAGAAAGTTTTAAAACTAAAACCTGTTGCACTACAATAGGTAGCCAAAACAAAATAGGAATACCTGAATAAAACATGCCTATTCCTAATAAATCGTATTAACGTGATTATAAGGTCGAATCTACAATGTCACATCAAATTCAGCGGTTCTATGCTCACCCCAGCGCCAGACTTTTTCACTTGATTGAATGTTCACAGTTTATCGCATTAGTTCGAACCGCACTAGCCCATTAGACATTGATAATGTAGGAAAGTCCCTTTACTTGGGTTTATTTATCAAGTAAAAGATTAGAACTATTCCCATCCAAGCGAACATTTCCGAGATTACGAAAAATAGTGCAACAAGCCAAAGTCGAAGGTGATCAAATTAAAATATTTGCAAACAAAAATAACAATAAAAAAATAGAATTATCATATCATACGCGTCAGTCTGTTAGAGAAAAAAAAACTTTATAAATACAACATAATCAATGATTTTTGGTAAAAAAATATTATTATAATTCATGACACAAAAAACAGACAAGACAGACACAGAGATCACATATACTTAATTAGACAATTATTGAGAGGCCATAGTTCAAACCAAACTACTATTGTTTTCCGATCATATTTTTGACTACACCGGAAACAAGATCAACTTAGCCATCACACCATCCAATCTATCGAACTGCATCTTGAGAAAAATAGTAGAAAACATCTGACGATCAAAATAACAAAAATAAAACGAAAATTATAAAGTCAAACAAAATATAAATGTCATAATTTATTTGACAGTTTCGAAAGACAACGCTAGATTGGCATGGCAGGCCTAAGAAATGACGTAGATCAGTGAAACAATTGTTTACGAATGGCCAAGATATCTGCTGTTGCTATACCAATTTTTAAGCAGTAAGTAGATTCCAAAATGTCGTCGCTAAGAGAGGTCAACGGCCTCAAGCCCGCGCAAACAGAAGCGAAGTATCTATTTCTTTACAACACAATTCCAAGTCAGTACTATTACCATCAACTGTCCCTAATCGCTACAACAATCGATATAATCTATATGAAAAAAATATTCAGTACTATTTTACATTTTAATGAAAAAAACGTAGGCAAATTGGAATGAATGATAATTAAAAATTTTACGTGATAAATATATTAATACTTTTACATTTGACACAGACTTAAAAAATGGCTGAGTTTGACCACTGACGGATGAATAGAAACATTAATTAATTATAATTTTGTTGAAATATTGTTTTCTGAACTTTTTAGCTGACAAATGATCAGTCTTCCATTTTCTTTTGGATTTTCTGACAGTAGAAAACCAGGCCACGTCTTCGGCTTCTTTCCAGGCCGGAACAACGTTTTTACATAACTAGATTTTTTGGCCTGGATCAAAGCCTACAACAAAGATTTGTACCTAGTCTTTTCACAATTATTTTACCTCTGACAGAAACCCACTATCAAACTTATTGCAATGAGCGTATAGATCACTTTTATTTTAAAAGTGATGCAAAAGTGTACTTTGACCGATACGGCTGTACCGCGACTTAGGTATATATGCGCGGCGAGACTGGGGGGCAGTGCAGGCTTCTCATTCGTCAACGCTCACGGGGTCCCGCTGCTCATTCATCAACGCTGCCCCCCGCCTCATCGCGCATTTCTAAGGCGCGGTACAGTCTGTATCGGTCAAACTATATGCAAGGACTGCGCTTAGTTTCACAGTACCCGTCGGCGATCAAACTAGCGACAGATTACAAATTATTTAACGATAGTACTCATGACTCATTGCTCTCTTACTAGCGCTCAGTTTTGATATAGCGCCATCTTAACTCTCGTCATTCAGATTGCATTTAATGCCATCGCTAAATAATTGCCTTGTACAAACAGCAAAAGAGATAAGTATGCAGGGTTGTAATACCTTAGTGTAACTTAGTTGTGCGTGTGCCAAGATGCAAAGATTATGACACTTTTGGTATACTTAGGAAGAATTAAGTTAGTGAAAGAAGTATCTTAATACGTCAATAATGCAACGGAAAGGGTTCGAACTGAATTTATCTCTCGCTCATCTAATGCCTTATCCATTGAACAATTGCCTTTTATTTATTTACAATGTAAGTGACAATTGCCGTGGTGTAAAGGTGTTTGTTACTTGCCTGCACATTTAGCTCTTTTGCCATTTGTACAGAGTGTATTTTTCTTACAGGTCTTATTTAGTAATCAAGCACGGTACAACGATCAAGAATTTTCACATAAACCACACACTTTACGTATTGTAAGATACTTATTTAGTTTTTGAATTTCACCGAAAACTGCTTCAAATTAACCATTCAAATACGGTCGGGGAAATTAATTCTTAAGTAACTACGTCGCATCATACGTCAATATGGCGTGTTATAGCCATTTCGTACAACTATTAAAGAATAAATTGGTGATAAATTTGCTTAAAAAATAATTTCCCTGACTTTACCATCAAAATCTCTGGGCCATATTTGTTTACAAAACAAGACAAGTAAAGAGAAACACACATTCGTTACATACTATTTACGTCATTGAATCGTATCTAGTATTATTCGTCAGCGGATCGGTGTCGTCCCGCTGACGGAAATTGAAGGCGTTACGGAAACTCTCTCGAAGTCTCTCCGTGAACGTTTTGTAGTCGAGGTGCGCTTGCCCGAAGTCGAAGTCTGCCACTTCTACCGAGTGCCTGTAACGGAATTTTGATAATAAGTATTGGTGCTTACTGGGCAACATATGTGAAAAGTCACATGTGGTGCTCAGAACTGGGTTAGTTATAGCCTAAAATAGGTAGCCAAAAAATTTCATCGTAGTATGTTTAGGGGTCAGTCATTCAAACCCAGATAACATAAGAAATAGGAACAAGGCTCTGTGACTGTATTGTTAGACTGTATATTCTCCCGCCAGGTGGCCTGTAGTCGCCGAGGATTTAAACAAAATGATTTATATATGCTGTGAGACCAAACCCATTCCTCAACACGCCAAATTTTCTTGTTGTTTTAACTAGATTACAAGATACGTTTTTACTGTGCCATTGGTTTTTATTTGCGTATAAAAGACTGGTCAGAATGAGGAAAATACGGCCGTATGACGCAGCGTCCCACCTCTTTGTTTTAATGATTAAGAAGTCACGCCATTTTGAACACCTCCTGGCCCATCCCGCGAGGGTTCACAGTTTGACCGTAGCCATGGGGTCTCAACTCGAACAAATTATAATTATTCTTCAAAAAAAAATCATAGATGGTAGCATAAGTAACAATTATGAAAATAACAATCACTAAAAAGCGTCTTACGGCAAATTTTGGCTGAAGTAATATTAGTAAAAATCAAAACATCTTTGTTTAATGCTGATTTATGTATTTACACTCATTAATCTCGTATTTTCAATAAAAACATAAATTAAGCCTTTTACTTCAATTCGAACCCTTAGTGATAAAGTAGCTATCTGTTAATCATTTTAGATATACAATAGATGGCGCTTTACTCAATTTGTCCTGTCATTACTTTAAACTTACGTTTAGTCGTTTCATTAAGGGAACTCAAACAATTTTTTTTTAAATCTAGTACTTTACGTAGAAATATAAGAATTGAAAACCTAGGAAGAAAAAACGTAAGAAAAGGAAGAAAAACGTCTAGGAGTCTTGCCTAGTATCTAGTCAAGACTCCTAGATGGCGTTTTAAAACTATAGTCTCTGGCAATTAGAGGGTCGTTGATGCTGCCATCTGTTAAAAAATGGAGGAAGAAAAATAGCCAGCTCAATAACTTAGGGTGGTGTCATTTCTTTGTATGGGATTGGGTATCTGTACGTAGTATTATAATATCTGTGCCGTAGCTTAAAGTAATGAACTGACCTCGAACGATGTTGGTAGTACGCGATACCGAACACTACTAAGATGACTGCCACGAGGCAAAAGAATACTGGTATTACAATGACGGACAACTGCGCGTGCACAGACACTGGAAACAAAAAAGCAATTGGTTATCACAAAATTACATAATATCACGCTAGTATTCCCTGAAGGGTAGAACAGAGCTACTACATCCACATTTCGCCAGTAATGGGAGTCTTCTTCTTCGGACTCTTAATGAACAATTATTGCCAAAGCCCAATAACACTTTCCCAATCTGGGGTTCGAACCCAGAATGCAAACCGCAGGTAGCAGTCATACTTACGACAAATAAACCAAAGCGGCAGAACCGGTTACAATGTTTAAATTCGCATGTTAATTTAATCATTCTAACCGGTTCTGCTTATCTTGAAATTGAAACAGAGGTTACTGAGTGACCTTGAATATGCTTTGTAGCATCTCGTAGTCGTTGCAAGACACGAGCGCGCGTATTTGAACTTTATGTCATTGTTTTGACGGAATGGAATAGAAGTGCGTGCGCGCTCGAAAAATAAAAGAAGAATAGAATAAAACGCATTTTAAATAATGCGTATAGTTGTGCGCACAACTTCCATAGTTTCATTATTATAGTTTATTTCTAGGGCACCATCAACATCATTTCTTAGGACACCTTCCGTCATTTTCTATACTATTGTAAGTTGTAACCTATTTATAAACAAACCCCTGGGCAAGGGAATCCTTTCTTTATTTCCAAACCGCAAAATCTTACGCTAGCGAGGTCCAATCGATCAATACCAATTTGCCTAGCCTTTTCCCAACTATGTTGGGGTCAGCTTGCAGTCTAACAGGATAGAGCTGAACACCAGTATTTGGAGTACATGGAGCAACTGCCTATCTGACCTCCACAACCTAGTCACTGGGTAACACCATATCATATAAGACCGGTAGTCAGACTTTCGGGGTTCTGATTACCCGTAACGGCTGTAAAAGATTTACAATTAACAGCAAAGATTTACAAGCACACGACTTCTAAGTATATCCGTCAATGTGTCTATCATTGAGCAATCATTTGATTTTTGACAGTTCCTTTTCCGCTTTGCCATGGCTTTTACACACGGCTACATATAAAACTATACATTTCCAGTATAAGCTAGCCTCGCATTGTATAGGATTTCTGTACAATGAGTGGTCAGCTTATACTGGAAATGTATAGTTTGATATGTAGCCGTGTAATTCTGTGCTACTTATCCAATATAGTAATCGTCTTCATTCGATATTAAAATCAATTCGTCTTACCTTTATAAATATTAATAGTAGCCATAGCAACATTCTTCCCAATTTCATTCTCTATGACTACAACCACTGTATGCTGGTCGCTATCTGAAAAGTAATGGACGAGTGGGAACGAGCTGGCAATAGTCGATATTTTAGTCGAACATGTTTCATTGCCAGTTATGTTGTACTGGCCTAATTTGTATTGTATGCAGTAGGAAAAGGGTGCTGATCCTGTGTACTTCACATTTAGGTTTAGTAAGTCTCCATGTTGCAACCAGTTCAGACCAGTGATGTTTATTGCTGATATCGGTTCTGGAAATAAGAATAATATTGCGTTATTATGATAGACTAGCTGCTGCCCCGCCGCTTCGCCCGCGTGGACCCAATTACTAAAATAAAAGTATCCTAAGTTACTCCTTATAAGTAACATCAGCTATCTACCAGTAAAAGTCCCGTCAAACTCGGTCGTCAAAATCGGTTCAGCCGTTTCGGAGATTAGCCGGAACCAACAGACAGATAGACAGAAATTTTATAAATTGTATTTTTTTTTTATAAGTACCATAAATACTTTCAATGCATTTAGTAAAAAAGCTGTTATTTTGACATTACAAACCGGCACTTCAATTTTATTGTATGCATGTATGTATAGATAGCTTAATAGAATATGCTTTAGTGTACCTCAGACGAAGTAAAAAATCTAGACAGAGTGCTGCGAACAATAAAGTGAAGCATACCAGTAGTGTACCATATTTTTAAAAAGCTCATTTAAATAAAACCATTAAATTCAGGTTACACCCGTGGTTGTATCATTAATGGCGAGTGGCGACCTAGTTAGCTAAAGTTTGGATAGACAGACAAAGTAAATTAGGTATTGATTAGGGATAGATGTATGTGGTCTAGGATGGAATGAGCGTCCCAGAAAGATGTCTGTTCACTCTTGCTTTGAAGGCTGGTGTTATTATACTACAACAGCAAAAAAAGAACAGTAACTGAACTATTTTATCACCTTGAATGTGTAGAAAGTAGAGATGTTAGATTTACCTTATAAATCTTGTAATTCAATGAAAAAGTTTCGTAAAAATAAAACAATGACAGACACTCCTGTTGGACAAAACTGCTTATTGTTCTATAAGAAACTGAGAATTTATTATAGGTATAGTTCGTCATATTTGCAGGAAAATGTTTGATGCATTTTAAATTATTATTCACAACCTTTGTATGCAGGGTTGGCATAAAACAAACAAGTTGTTTTAAAACACGTGTTTTAAACAATGTTTAAAATATTTGGAAATAAAACAATGTTTTTTATTTAATGTTTAAAATCACAATATTTAAACGATGTTTTAAACAAAGAAAAAAAACATGGTTTTAAATCAAATTTGAATAGCGAATGAATGTAATAAATGAAAAGTTATAAATGTTTAGGACTTGAAATAGCTCGAAAAGAAATTAAAAAGGTTAGATAGTAGATGAAATTATTAGACTTGGCATATTTTTTATGAAGTCAGTAATTCCCTGCAACTATTTTGGGGATTCCCCTTAATTGAACACAGTCCGTTTAACCTATGTAGGCATATTCGTCACCGGTTAAGTCCCGTTCTGTACTTCTGTCGCTTGTGGAAAGGAGGTAATTCCCCGCAATTATTTTGGGGTCTTCTTCTTTCTTATTTAAATATACTTTTAGGTAAGGTAATTACCCGTCTAAGATCGGACATCTGAATTCGCTCTGTATGTAATTGGTTCAGTATAGACCAGATAGTATATTAGTTAGTAATAACTACATAAATGTAACTAGTATGATATTCTGATCGATTTTCAATACAATTCGATCAGACCTGATATAATTAATTTCTAGAAAATTAATTATATCAGGTCTGATCGAATTGTGTTGATAATAAATTTGATAAAACACTCAAAGGAAAAAAAAAACAAAAAAAACTCTTGTTTAAAACATTTTGAACTGTTTGTTTTATAAAATTTGAAAAAAACTGTTTTTTTCCAACCCTGTTTGTATGATAATAATATTAAATAAAATAGGTATCTGTCACTAAATCTAATCGTGACATCATGGCGGAGTTTCCGACACGGTACAGAGCCTGGATGGGGTCATGATATCAGGCATGCCTGAAAACTGTTCTGGACTTGCTGATAACTTTTTTACCCCGCGACACAAAAACAGTAATGTTATAAGGAATTGGCCCGTCTGCGGCGACGTAGCTCCTAAACGGATAAACCAATTTCGAGTTCTTTCATTTGAAAACTAGTTTAATCGGAATTGTTTTAAGCTATGTTTGACGTAGACACTTTATTACGTAGTTTTGAATTTTAAAATTATAATATTTCACCGCCATAACATTATTTGAATATCATTTGAAATTAACATAAATATTAGGTTGATGTTCCATATTTCCATTAATCAAGGAAAATAATATTTTAGTTATTCTATCCTTGTCACCATAAAATGTAAATGTGGTACTCAATTTATTTGATTGCATCGGAGTTATAGGTAACTGACTATCTGGCTTTTGTCCGCGACTTCGTTTGCGATCCAGGATGTAAAGTAGCCTATGTCCTTCTTCGGGTCATGGGCTACCTGTGTGCCAAATTTCATCCAAATCCGTTCATCCGTTTTAGCGTGAAAGCGTAACAAACAAACAAACTCACTTTCGCATTTATTAGTTAGAATAGGCTAACATTACTCACCGCTCAAACATACACTAAACTACAAATATGTTTAAAAGATCCTGAAAGTATAAAGATAAAAACTATAGAGTTAATATAAGCTTACCTCGAACAAATACAGTGTGTTGATATCTTCCGTAGGTATACCCTTTGCCAATAGGTATTGTGTTCTTGCACGTTGCCGTTTCCCCATCCACACCTTTCATAGTGGTTCTATTAGAGATCGCTCGCTTCGACACCTTGTGTGGTGACGTTTCAGTAACATTCGTAACATTTTTCGGTGTTGTTGATGTTGGTACTGCTGTGGTTGGGACAGTTGTTGTTGATGGGACAGTTGTTGTTATTGGGATAACCGTTGTTGTGTTGTGTGGTTTAGGCGTAGTTGTAGTAGTTGTTGTAGTCGTTGTGGTCGTAGTTGTTGTTGTTGTTGTAGTCGTCGTAGTCGTTATTGGTGGTAAAGGCTCATTGTTAGCTACAACTATCGCTTCTATCTCATGAACGCTCATATTATCTTCATAAGTATAGTTAAAAGAGAAATCAGAAGAAGTGTCTATGTATACGCAGTCTATGAACCAATATGTTACGATTGAGGAGGAGTTCTTTTCCAAGAACTGCAGCTCACTGTCTTCCAGCTTAACAAAGTGGGTGACAACTTTGTTGACTGCCACGAAATTGTTGGGTCTTTTTTCTTCGTTTTGACTTAGTATCATGTCACCATGTAGTGTATCTGTAAATGGAGAATAAAAGTACCGTCATTAAAACTCTTGATCATCCAGTCGCTGACAGGAGAAAGACTCCGCAATCTCAACAAGAAAATATAGTCACAAATTGGAAGTTGCAGTCAAGTCGATAGCCAGGATTGCTAGTTCGCGTATAGTATTTTATCTCACGAAGCGACGCGCGCTTTACTTGTGGTAACCAAGTGTACAAAGACGCTGTGAATGTGTGCGTGTAGACGAGTAGGCGTCAGCACACACAAACACGCACCCGGACACACAGACTTCCGACTTCTCCCGTAACTTGGACGGTACCGAGAGCGCTTGCCCTTACCTTCACAGCGTGTTTATACACTTGCTCACCACAAGTAAAGTGCGCGTCGCTTCGTGAGATAAAAATACCGTATGTGATATTTCTTCAGATAACTACCCTACACTTAAAATGTCTTGCCTTGAAACGCTTGGACGTATTTACTTACGTCATGAGGTTTGAATGAAACAATAATTTTTTCATGGTTTAACTAACGTAGCATTTAC
Organism: Lithophane ornitopus; assembly: GCA_948473465.1. NCBI lineage: Eukaryota > Metazoa > Arthropoda > Insecta > Lepidoptera > Noctuidae > Lithophane > Lithophane ornitopus. Next base: position 7,725,799 of record OX419622.1, on the reverse strand, counting down.
ACAGATGTCTGTACTGTAAGCCGCTACTTAAGTTAATGAATATGAAAACGTTAACAAGGTGGCATTCGTTTCAGCTGTTAACTCAAATGGAAGGAGATAATATGAAGGAGTCCTCAGCTATAATTTGAATCTAATAATTATTGAGTAAGTAGATATTTTTTTGTATGTTATTAATGCTAGTTTTCTGGCCTTAGAGCAGTGGTGATAGGTAACGGCCACGACTTGTAGGTTCGAACCCTGACAGGCACTTTACTCTGTGTAAATTATTTCGTCACACCTGCTCTCAAAACGGTGAAAGAAGAAGCCGGCATGTCCTAGAACCTAAAATCATGAATGATCAATCGAAGACATGTGACATCTACCAGCCTGCGTGGTGGATTACGGCCCAATCCCTTTGACAGAGAGGAGGCCTGTGTCCCTGCAGTGGGAACATTGTAGTCTGATTATGCTTTCAGGTCTTATCACGATGACCCAGACCTACATTTCTCTGAACAAGATTATTATGAATTATTATTTTGCCAACATGTTGACTTATGATCTGTTGTCCGCGACATGGGCTCAAAAACATTGTAAGTCACAACGAGGATTGTGATGCACAATGAATAATCAGTGATAAGTATAGTAGTATAGTGATGACTGACTACTGGATACGATTCATGATTGAATGACAACTAACAGTATAAGGAAGAGGATCGTCTTACTAAACAGTATGCCAATGATAACGGGAAAACCGAACAACACAAACCAACAGAAGGTAAAAGAGGACTCAACAGTGAAGTCTGTGGATTACAACGCGAAAAAAACTAAAACTTGGTACCTAATTCTATCGATAGACTTTCAATTACAGCGTAACAACTACCTATCTAGGTTAGACTCAATAAATAAGAAAGTGAATGTGAAACACGTAACATACGAAATTGAGGCAATTCTTTCTCAACTTTGCATTCATAAACGAATAACGTTACACGATCCTTAGATACAGTCAACCACATGTCTGTGGTAACACTTGTACACCGAAACTGGACTATTGCTACGGGATAAGGGCTCTTTCCACGTCAAATTCTGATCATGCATGTGCTGCTGACCGTACAGTCGGTGACTGTCGGTGCAGGGCTATTGCGACATATCGATTTCCAGAAATAACGAGATCCCAGAGGGTTATCCCAGTTACGCACTAATTGGATTGTTCGGGCGGTGTGTGAGGACATGATCCAATCCGGTTGAAACTTGTATATTGTAGAATAGAATAAATATTGTGTGCGTACATAAATATAAATACAGGCTGCCAACCTTGGAGTGGCAGAATGATGTGGCATGAAGATATATTAGTACATCCACTTCTCCTATGACGGTATTCGTTACCAGAGACCTATTAGGCTTTTCATTCATCGATATGAAGTTTGAACATTTCGCACCAAATAAATCTATTATTACGATTGAAAACGACATTTAAGACCTTCAGTATAATGATTCATAATGGCGATAAACGAATAAATAACACCTCAATAATACTCAATATCTTCTCTCCTCTCTTACAAATTCGCCTTAAAGTTGAATAACCTTATAACGAAGTTGTCAAGCTAACAAGCATCAATTTACATTTTGTAAGTAACTGTATAAACTTTAAACAGTTACTAACAAAATGTAAAGTGGTCAGATTGCAATTACTCGTCCACACGTTACCAATGTCAAAAGACAATGGTTTTTTTTGATCTCATCTCCAATTAAATATAATATGATAAAACATTTACCATTCTGCAGTCTTTCATAGTGATCAAAATATCCTCAGGCACAGTTATATGCGTGGCGCATGTATATGAATCTATTTGCAAATTAATCTTTGTGTTATATATCTATGTTATGGACCAAGTGATTATTAGGACATTATGAAAAATGCCCGGGCAGTTTGAAAAATGCCCAATATGAGAGGGCAATGTGATAACAACTATTGAAATAATCAAATTGACCGGGCATTTTTTATAATGCTAGTCAGCTATGGGGCAGTATAATTAAAACCAGATTTTAATACTATTATTTTAATTTCAAACGTAGAATCAATCATCATTTCAGCCGAAAGACGTCCACTGCTGGACATAGGCCTGGTATCCTGCCTTTTCGCCAAAAATTGTTTGGCAGATTATCACTTGCCAACCAACTTTTCGCCGATGTTTCACTTTGACTACTAACGATTAGCAAATTTTTGTATGACAACGTTTCATTAGGTAGAATTATTGTAATGCTGATTATTATAATAACACAAAACGTTTGGGACATTTATCATTTGTCAATCTTAGGTTACGATAATGTTAGGTTAGGTTAGAGTATGACAACATTTATCATATGTCAAACATTTAAATCTTAGGTTACGATAGGTTGGTTAGGTTAGAGTATGACAAACAACGCACGAGCCGATTGAGCGAAGCGAGCGTGCCGCGGCAGCGAACGGCGATGTGCCAGAAGCGAATCACTTTTGTAAAAGGAAACAGTTAAGTTAGGTTACATCATATTAAAGATAAAGTAAAAAAACACTCATTCACTGAGCACTCTTCAATACACTCACTCATTTTAATTGAACTCTACTTGAAAGTTGGCATTCTGCCACTTAAGTTTGGCAATACTTCGGGCTATGTCGGACATGTCGGTTACTTGGTTCTCCTACGGATCTCTTCATTTCAGAATCAATATTTAAAACAAATAAAATATTTCCATTCATAGACACTCTGCTGATCTATGATGACTTTACCATAATTAAATGTTAAACTGTTGTTAAAACTGACTGGTCGGACTGTAGCGGGCGCGGCTCCAAAATGCGAGCCCCCACACCGCGCGATACCCGCACCCCATGCAAAATACCTGTGTATTATCAGATTGCCCAAAGACCACAGGGCAATATTTATAATGACGAGGCAATGTGATAAATAAGGAAGTTCAAATTATAATTTATTATTTTGCCCTAAGTAGCTTGTCATTATTCATAATGCGCGGGCATTATGAAAAATGCCCGTATTTATCACTTGGTCCATAACATCTACACATCTTATTGTAAGTGCAGCTAAAACCATCAGACTAATCACGAATCAATATTGACAAGAGTGAGAAGTCGCTGATAAGGACATAAATACTACATACCTGTTAGATTAAATGCCGTGAAGGCTGTAGCGACAGTCCACCACAGATTTTCAAAGTAATTTCTCTTTACTTCGAGATGGACATTATACTGTCCAGCCTCGTAAGTGTCTCGAAAGTACTCCACACTATAATTTACGGATTTATTCGTACTGATGATCTGAAACAGAATTTTCGTTAATGAATTTGATGTCTTGACCAGTCTTTGGGGTGCCTGAAGACAGGCGTCGTCACCGAGGCAGGCCTAACAAACGCGAAGACTTAAGACTCTTTCTGGACTGATTGGCCGAAAAAGGCAGCAGGCAAAGATGAATGGCGAAGTATGGGGGGAAACCTTTGCCCAGCCGTGGGATAGTAGGTATAGATTTAAAAAAAAAGTCTTTAAGTCTATTGCAGCCTGCATTTATGCTGAAAATGAGCTGCATTTTGTTCAGCGTAAAACTTGGGTTTTATTTAGGGCAGCTGATTGTTTATTATAACCATTGCGTTTGTCATGGTCATTGTCAAACAGCTTCGCAAACGTAAGCCTCCAAATAAGCGATACAATGAACGTTCAAAGAAAAAGTTTACATAATGGAGTCGGCAGACATATAATCGCAGTTTGTTATTATGAATAGCAGTTTATTATTATAAAGAGCGTTGCAGCTGCCGGTTACGTAAAGCGTTCTTCGCTTTTACACGGGCGAGGAGAGTTGGATATGGAACATGGAGTCTATTCAAGTTCTTGTTTCCAACTTTACGTTGATTTGAAAATCTTATTGAAAAAATTATTGAAAAATTGTTGAAGTTGCAGTGAAAAATAAACCCTATGTGTAGGTATTAAAGTTATTTTTACAAAAACGCATTTTTGTTTACATTTTTGGAAACTTAATTGCGAATACAGAATCAAGTTTTTAGACGGGAATTATCTGTAACTAATGCAATATGCATGAGTATCCCGATGAGCTTTGACATCATACATTCCAGAGGAATTTTTAATTCGCGCTTATCGCAACGTGTCGTTGGTCATGCATCACATCTGTTATGATAGCATTGCGCGGATAGCCCCGGTCCTCTCCATGTGCATGCATATGCAAATTAACAGGTTTATGAGAGTATTTGCAAAATTAAATGATGATGCTGTTTTATTGACGGCATTTACATAGTTTACGAACGACGGCATTTGCATAGTTATGGTGGTAGCAAATATATAAAAAAAAACCCTCAATATTTATTTGCGAACAACGTGTCACATAAGCTGTTGGTACACAATGCGAAATTGAAAGCTACTAAATATGTTGTGTCCATAAAAGTATCTGGGAGATAACCCGATTTGGAAGCCCAAGTCAATTCAGACATTGACGCTTTCGTTATGGTTAAAAACACATTAAGGACAGGAATTTACGATTGTTAAATATATAATTAGAAATTAGTCCTAATAAAATTATTAGTCACCGATTTATAATTACCTAATTAACTTAACGTAAAAAGTTGCATTATGGTGAGCTAGATATTTGTTGAGTCAGAAGGACAGGAAACCATTTATGAGTAGCCAGATGAAGTGCTTAACTTAGTAAGTTTATACCTAACGCCCGCCCATGGCCTATTTGACTTGCCATAGCCTATTTGGAGCGGCACCAATGTACAGGCTGCTGAAAGGCGCCATACACAATCTATTAGTTTTGCCTGGCCGGATGGAAATCCGTATCACGCAGGCAGATTCGGCTTCAAGCTCTAAGTATTCACTTCCCGGCCTTCGAATTGCGAACTATAGAATAGAAACTAGGTACCTATACCGAACTGATGCGATTCAATGTCGCATCCGTGAAGAAAGGGAGCAATTAGCTAAGTAACGCGCCACGTCAAGTTATGTGTGGTGTTAGCAGTTCTAGCTCCTAAATAGATCGTCAATTTGTCTTCATTATCAATGTTAGAAAACTAAAACGAACAAAAGCAAGTTCACAATAATATTTCGCGGCGGGGATAAGATACTTTTGTCTCCGGGAACATACATAAGTAGGTACCTACTCCCGTAATAAATATCAAACTCAACTCACACTCAAAGCACTTATTTCAAATAAACCAATTACTGGCACTTTTGGGGTCGGTCAGACAGAAAGATGAAGCTAGTTGCCCAATCCAAAGCGTAGTAGGTACCTATGGAGGAGAACGGGCAAGAAACCCTATCCGATATCGTTTCTTGCCCATATTATGTTTATTCAGGTTATAATCAACTTGTGTGCCAAAATTAGGCCGTTAACTCGAAATTGAGTAACAAACACAACAACATTCATATTAGTTGGATAGGAAGTAGGATAGCAAGATAACGCGGCGTTTCGACGCGTGTCGAAAATTTAACGGAAGGCACTGTTCATCCAGGACAGAGATACATTATCGGAACCAGACAATGTCTAGGCCTACTCAATTTAGCCTCAGTGACTCAAATACACAAGACTGTATCAGTGAATTTCCTGCAACTGAGTTGATAGCAAACAAGGCTGTGTGTAGCAACAGTTCAATGACTGTAGTTATACATACATGTAACAACAACATTGAATTGTTAAACTAGTATAGTACACTCTCATTTACTATAGAAATCGCAAGGGAATTTGGCTATACAGTTATTTATTTATTTCTTGGTCCAAAAGTCCTTTAGGGGGTCAGTTTTTACTTTGTGAATAACGTGAATTAGCCATTGGGGCAGTTATCTAAAATTTAATCCAGATCCGTTCAGCCGTTTTAGCATAAAAGCGTAACAAACTAACTCACTTTTGCATTTATATAAGTTAGTATTTTATAGCCCTTTTTTATTACATTCAGTACTTGGCATCAATCAGGTTTTGTGATGGATAATCCTTTTTAAACTGGGCCTTAAGAGCATTTAGCATGAGCACAGATTGTTACCCTATAGTTGGGCCGTTTTGAACAGAGTAAACAACAGTAACAAAACAATTGCTACTATTACCCACATCACTAGCATTCCATAAGCCCAACAAGTGATTTATTATGGCCTAATGACTCAGTCAAAACAGTGTAACTATAGCAGCTGATAATCACATATTATACTGAAAAGAAGTCAAGAGGATACTGAGCATATTGAGAAGAACCAATAAACAAATTGTTGATGGCAAAACAGATTACAGTCAAGAGACAGGATGCTCAAGCAATTTCCATAATCAATTACTGTTGTGTGAGGAAAAAGAAGTATGACTAACAGTATTCCCAAAATAAATGACCAACAGGAAAATATCAGATAAAAACTCTTTTCATATTAAACTTGTGTTTTCCCCCTACATCCTAACTAATATTATAATTGCAAAAGTGAGTTTGTTTGTTTATTTGTTTGTTACGCTTTCACACTAAAACGGCTGATCAGATTTGGATAAAATTTGGCACATGGGTAGACCATGACCTGGAATAGGACATAGGATACTTTTTATACCGATATTAATGTAATATGAATATCGGTAAATGTGCGAAACCACGGGGGCAGCTAGTATCACTTTTCCTTAAAAGTTTATTTAAATCTTTTTTTAATGTAATTGGCTTTTAGTACTGGAAGCAAGCAAAGCATTGAATTATTATACATATGAGAGACATATTTATAAGATGTATGGTGTTAACACCAAATAAATTACTTATATATGTTCGAAGATGATTTAGGTGGCAGAAGACAAGTCTTAAGACAAGAAGTTATTTTTTTTAAATAAAATGTTGTCATGAATGACTTTTCATAATAGCAGTTGTTGTTGAGTGATAGACAAAATTGATTCATTAATCAAACAGAGCTGATAAAGATTTATAATTTTAAATCAATGACATAATCTATCTAATCTAATCTATTGTACCTTTGAAATGTTATTCCTGATTCTGCGCATTCATTAATTACATTTTTCTTTTCACAAGTATCAAATTTTGTTTTAAAAGGAAGAAGGTATGATGAATACTTTTTACACACAACACAATAATGCAACATTTGTATGTTGTTAATATAATTAATTCAACTAAAATTTTCCTTTTCATAAATATTAGTACTTCATATTATTATAATTATTGTGAAAAGGAGTGTAAGATAGAGCATGCTTTGTTATTAAAACAAAACTTGTTAATTATGAGACAGGTGTTGGAGGTTGCAAAACTAGTAAAATCAACCTAAAGATGCTTACCTCTTGCTTATGTTGTGGAACTCCATTATCAGTAAACACAAATTTAAAGTTTTCTCCGTTGTATCCTGATATAATAGTTGCTGTGAATGTCACATTCGCACCTCTTACTGCAGGTCCATTATCTGATAGGGTCACCTGTATTGCTGACACCCCTACAAAACAGAAATACAAGCAGATTTTAAAGAAAGCGGATATAAAACTATATTTCACAGTCTTATCTAATATTAAAATAAAATAAAAAATTAAAGTACCCGTTTCCAAGACAAATGCCACGATAAATAAAATGAAAGGAGCCATATCGAACGAAACAAATCACCGATATACTATTCACACGGAGAACATAGCAACTGATGAATATACGATAGAATCTTCTTGAATCATCCGTATTACAATAGGCGAATACAAGTTAAAATTACGTATCAAATTATAGTTATTATTGAGTATGTACGTCGTCACAAAAACATGAACGTTTGCGTTTCATTAGCAATCTGACACTGACAGTAACTTCGACTTTATTTGTCACTGTCAGTCATCGTGATAGTGATTGGTAGGTACCTACCACTCTGTTTTCATTTACTCACAATATCATCCACAAGGAAGAATAGTCACTCGACTAAAAAAATACGAGCTCGGTACAACGGTCCAACTGCAAGCTTTTTTACGTTAATTTGTGAAGCTACGCCAACGCACACCAATGGTTGTAGGTTCTAATCCATCCATCCAAAACCATCATTAGCTCCGCGTGAAATAGTGCATCTGGTTAGACTGGTAGCCGACCCCAACATAGTTGGGAAAAGGTTAGGCATATGATGAATGATGATTTGTTGTTGTCGTGAATTAGGAGTGACCGTGTGTTTGCACTAGCGAAACATTACAACAAAACATGTAATCTCTAGTTCCTGTCAAAAATTGTATGGAACATTAACAGAAAATAGAGATTTTATCATGTTTTGTCTTGAATGTTTCGCCAGTGCAAACGCACGTGAGGCGTATTTACCGTAACAGATAGAAATAACAGATAACACATTGTTCCTGACAATAAAACATACCTGTTACATAAAATAACAGATAGATTCGATTATCGAATTTAAATCAAAATGAATAAAGAAGATATTCAATTGAGATTTCAAATACATAATTATTTATCGTCCGTACAAAAATAACAGGCTGTTAACACAGAACAACAGTAATTAATAATAGATATTTGGATCTGTTATTTTTTTGTAACAGTAACAGTGATAACAGATATCGTGTTTCACCTGTTACAACCCATCTCTATTCTAAGACGTTGGGTAGCGAATTATACAGGCATAGCATGAGCACCGTTTTGTCGACGGAAGAGTAGACAAAGATGACGTTTCGTGTAGACAGTACGACGGCAGCAAAGTAGAAAGAGTCAACTGCACTTTTTACGAAATTCACTCTTTTATTTAATTCGACTCAGAATTCTTTCAAATGTGTGGAATAAAATTAGATGTCATGAACTAAAATTCGAACCAACACCTCGACAAAACAGTCCTCTCATTGCAAAACAGTACTGTTTTTTTTTTTTTTTAGTTTATACCTCGAAAATGTTGGGTCCTATCGCAAAAATAATGAAAATTTCGACCCCCTTTAGGAAATCCATAAACCCCTGAGGCTCAACATGATGGTTTTTTTTTTATGGTGGTATTTTCCGTACAATATGTGAATAATTCCATAAAAAAACACGTCGAAGGTGTTGTCCCTGCGCGCCTGCGGCTCTAAAAAAATTACGGGGTATCACAGTTTTGCGTTCAAAAGGCTCTCTTGTAAAATCATGATTTTGTAGATAACCGTTTATACTTTGTGGCCGTCGAGTAGAAAGTTGTCTACTGGCGATTCCAAAAACAAATTGTCTTCACTACCTACTATAGACAAATGTCAGATTTTGACAGTTTGAGTCGAAAACTTTCTTCGGAAATAGTCTACATGTATAAAGACCTAGACAAAGATCGCTGGAAACGAAAGATAAAATGACAGATTGTAGAAGGATTTCTACAGTGCGATGTCAAAAATGAAGAAACGAAATGTCACTTTGTATAGAAAAAGCTATGTCTATTCTTCGTAGAGATAGAAAGCGTCAGGCTACGCGTGCTGAAGTGAGCAAGTGGCAGTTTTTATCCTCATTGGCCGTGACGTATGTTAAGTCAAACCTAAGTAAGTCAGAACTAATAAGCGAGATAAATCAGAGAAATTGCTGGGTCTCGTGAGTCATTTTAACCCTCGAAACATAGTGCTCTGTGCCTCGAAACCTCTAATCAGCTTTAGTTAGTGTAATCATAGACTAGACTAATTCATTGTAAATGCCCATTACGTATTGTTGCCCATCACTAGTATTTTACTCTATGACTAAAGATTGAAGATTGTGGCAGACTTGTTTTTCCTAAAGTTTGCAGGAATTTTTCACACACTTTCCCTGTAAGAAAGTTAGTGATCTCCACGTATTTTTCCTAAACTAATAAATCGAATACTGAATATGTGTTGAGTGTGAATAGAGTGCATAAATAGAATAAAAAATGGCTACCGTGTTCGATAGCCCCTTCATTCGACAACGTTTACATCGTCTGAGGCGTCGTGATTACGATTTTGACGAAGATCAAAGATTCGGTCGATGTGACTGCACGAGCTATTCTTATTTTGTGCTTTCAATGGTGTTATTTTCTGTGGGCACTGTGATTACAGTGTTAGCACTGGGAGACGCCGATGGCTATATTCTCAGCAATTTGGGACACATGTGGCTAGTTGGTCCAATTTTTATATGTTCCGGGATGATGGTTGCTGTGAAAAGTATGCTTTATTTGAGGAGAAAAAGCGTGATACAAATGCTACTACATCAGAGGGCGATTATCAGGGTAAGTTCGTAACTTTATCAAGAACACCTTATCGTTTGACTGTATTGTTTGAAACCAATTTGAATCAACATTTTTTACGACTTGTATTTATTTCATTCGTGTTTATGTTGTCAAACAACAAGTTGAGAAAAATACTACTAAGTACCCTAAAAAAATATTTAGTACAAACTTTAAACATTTAAATTTAACATAATTATTATTGTTTACATGATTGGTTTTATTGTTTTTTATCCTACAATATTTTTGAAGGGTGCAAATATGTTTAAAAATTTTATTGGGTATATTGTTTGCCTTCTGAGTGAATTCATGTGAATGCATAAAAGTGATTATTCATGATATTTATATCCTGATCCCTGCCAGTTTCATTTGCCCTAATAAAAGTAATAAAGAAATTATACTAAACAAAATCTTTAACCTTTTTTGTCTAAGTGGGGCATGCCTATCAACTGTTATGTACATAACATAACACTACTTACTAGGTCACAACCATAAATTTGATTAACATAATTAGAGCCGTGTAAATTTTTTGCATTACAGTTATATTTACTTAAGTATTTTATTTTTATAAGGTTAAATATAGAAACATAATGGCTTCTATGTAAGAATGTACTTCTATACATAATAATTATATTATAAATTAAAGTAGCTTTTTGTGTCTGTCTGTGTGACTGTACTGTACTTCTTAACAGATTTTGATGCGGGTTACACTGTCATTTTGAGAATTTATTTCGGACGGTTTATGTGTATAAATCCTACTAATATTATAAATTTGAAAGTTTGTGTGTTTATGTGTTTGGATGTTTGTTACTCAATCACGCAAAAACGGCTGAATGGATTTGAATGAAATTTGGCAAACAGATAGTTTATAACCTGGATTAACACATAGGATACTTTTTATCCCGATATTCCCACGGCATCGAGACTTACGCGGGTGAAACCGCGGGGCGCATCTAGTACGTTAATAAGAAATATAGATATAGTATTATTTTTTTTTGTAAGAACGGTTTTTTTATATAAATAAATCTCTATATTTTGTCAAGTAGTAAAACCTGTGTGAAGCAGGGGCGGGTCGCTAGTAAAACACAAAACGAATTAACTGTATGCCATTTATAATGCCACTTAATCAATAGCAAATAAATCTCACCTTGAACTACTGACTGAACTGTTTGATATGTATGAGATAAAACTATGAAGGCTAATACCTAGGGTTGCCAACCCTACTAAATAATAACTATAGTATTGTGCTATATTAGAGGCCTAAATATTATATTTGTAAAGAAAAATATAGTAGATGAAACTACTATAAGTATAATCACATATAACATCATGGCTTTTTTTCCGGAAGGGTTGGGCAGAGCTGTACCTATAGTACATCCATATGGTTCCAGTCATGTTTAAGGGGGATGTGCCAAGGGTTTTATTTCAATACAAAATGGCGAGATGATCGCAATAGGACCAGTAGGTATTAATCTCTTAAAAACTGAATTAAGGGTATTTTGTTACCTTAATTTTGAGTCTTAATCTTTATTAAGACTCAAAATTAAGGTAACAAAATACCCTTAATTCAGTTAACATAATTAGAGCTGTGTGCATTTTTTGCATTACAGTTATATTTACTTAAGTATTTTACTTTTATAAGGTTAAATATAGAAACAACAATGGCTTCTATGTAAGAATGAAGAAAGATGTAAGAAAGTTCATAGTAGCAAAAAATATGCATTTATTGAATAAAAATAAGAAATATTACTAAGCCTCCACTGTCCATCCGTATTATAAACCGTAATATGTAGACACATGAAACAATGTTACAGAACCCTTCGTGTACGAGTCGGACTCGTACTTGGGCGGTTTTTTTTTTATATTTTCGCCCCTACTATATTTTCACGCAATGGCTTCGAAAATACTATAAGTACTTATTTGATATAAAAAAAGTTGGCAACCCTACTGATACCTAAGATGGACTGTTTAATTAAATAACAAGATAATTATGTTTGTTTTGCACACCCACTAAAGGAGAAAGTGTCAAATACCTCAAATGTAATGATGTTTATTTTTTAGGATATGGCTGCAGTCCAAGCTGAACAAGCCTATAGTGGTCAAGTACCTCGGACTGCTTCTAGTGCAACATTACCGCCTTCTTATGATGCCTTAATAGCAAGTGCGGCTGCAAGTAAACCACAACCTTCCAGCTCTGAACCACCTCCACCCACATATGATGAAGCAATGTACCTCATAGATGATGGAAAACTACGGATTGATAACAAAAATGATGATAGTGCCAAACAAGAAACTAGCAATCAAATGTCTAGTACCAACTTAGATCTTAGTAAACCCTGAACCATGAAAATACTACTTATGAGTACTTGTTTATTACTTAGATATGTAAGAAAAACTTAATTCTTCCTTTTGTACTTATATTTTTAGATACATAGTCACTTACTATTAATATAGTATTCTCGGACGTGCCTAAAATATTGATTTGTTAGCAATATTGTTATATTATATCTCTCAATGTAAAGGGTATCTGTAGTTTAACAACTAGCTTAAGATAAACTTATGAACTTGTGATGTGTTGACTGCCACATGCTATGAGGTGATCTCTTTGTTGTAACAGGAGATGATTTTAGATCTGTTTGTATGCACGTGCATTATTACTTGTTTGGAACAATAATGACATTAAAAGGTTACACTTGACAAAAAAAAAAAGGTATTATGTAAAAAGAAGGCCAAATTTAGTTTCTCAAATATGTAGTTATTGTCACAAATGAGAAAATTAGTGTCCATATACATAGTATTATTTCATCATAGCATTCTTGGCAGTTACATATTTTGTGGTTATTCTAGTGTGACAAGGCACTTTTTGTGCCAGTTCTTTCTACTGTAAGGTGTGTCTAATCCAAAAATGCAATTTATTTTCCATACAATGCTAATTTATGAAGATCAAATAATATAAGGAGCTTACACCCAGTGTAATGAGCTAGGGAGAAAGTTATTCTTGTATTTATCAGCTCCACTATTTTTGCATTATGCATCCTGCAATGTTACTAATTATTAATTGAAGACTGATGCATTTATATTAGTAATGTTGCCAGGTAAACCATTAAATTTTGATCTGATCTTATGCTTAAAAATAATGATACACATTTGAAAAAATTACTGCCAAAGATAGTGGGCATTGCATAATATACTTGAGATCTTGCTTTATTGCTTATTTCAAGTAAATTTGAAATGTCCTAAATGTTTCAGACTAGCAACCATGTAAGAAATAACCACATTTATGGCTATGTAAAAAGAGACTAAACCTTCCATTCATGTGATGCTCAAACATAGTTGCTAGTTTGTAAAATAAATGAAGCATTTTGCAGTATTTACTGAACACAAATATTTACCTTCCATAATTTGTCGACTGTGTTGTAGTGTTTATACAATAATTTAATAAGGTCATTTATTTCGGTCAGGGCTATTTAAATTCAGTGCTAAGAAAGAAAGTACTTAAAAGACTTAACTGAAGTGATCTTTTGAAGGCCAAACATGGCCTTACTTGTTCTTTGGTGAATGAGTCATGTGCCTTTTTTCAGTAAGTGCTCTTTGCTATTTTTTAGAAGGAGGTAGATTTAACATAGGTAATAGAATATCAGAAAATTGATTGATGTCAATAAACTATATATTTAAAATTGAAGGAAGTTTAAAACCCTTTGAATGCTGGAACCAAGACACAATGGAATTGTTATTGTGTCAATGATTGCAGCATACCAGAAGTTAATAAATAACTTTTCAGTACTAGAATACAGCCATTCAATAAGTCCAATGTTGTTTTTATAGCATTACTGATTGGCAATGCCATTGGAAATGAAAACAATTGCAATATATTTGATAACTGTATACTGATACTGATTTTATAGTGACGTTTACAGACTGTGCAAATGATGTGCTGGTGAAATTCAAACATAAAAATCTATAATGCACGGGTCACACGCGTAACAAAAAAAATAGAGCCCGGCTATAAGCGTGACTATAAATCAAATAGAGCCTGGCTATAAGCGTGACTATAAATCAAATAGAGCCTGGCTATAAGCGTGACTATAAATCAAATAGAGCCTGGCTATAAGCGTGACTATAAAATAGAGCCCGGTTATAAGCGTGACTATAAAATTGGCCTTACATCAATATTGATAAATACCCTACATGACTATATAAAATCACTTTTGTGTTTAATTGTATTTCACACATTGAAATACCGAGAAGTATACACAGTTGTAGTTTATAATAAGTTGTTATTGAAAGTTGCTTCTTGTGTCCTTAAGACTAGTTTTAGTATAGCTTTTGGGATTTATCTTTTTGTTTTTATCAATAGATACTGCTATGTGGAAGAAGTTATTTAACTTCATGTTACAATGCTGTGAGATTAGATTAAACCTCTGTGGATTGAACAGATGAGATCGATAATTGTGCCCCCAACAGAATAAATTTTAATTAAAGGTCAGTAATGTTTTCAGAAAATACAAGGAAAATAAAATTATAAACGGTGGCTAAGAGAATTATGTAAGTACTGACTAAATGATATTGATGTTCACTTTGTGATTTTGAAACCAACTGCAAATATTTGTGTACTGATCTCCCTAGAGCTATTAATTATACACTTTTTCAAGTTATTTTTTATTTTATTTCCATGTTCCATTATTTTAATGCTTTTTACAAAATATTGGGTGTAAATAGTAAACAATAACAAGGAATAAGAACCCTGTTTGCACTTGGTGTCTTGCTCTGAGGAAGTATCTGCACTACCTCATGCAACAGTTTTATTAATTAAAAGGCAAGGACTAGTAACTAGTGGTCTTTGGTAGAGACTTAAAAAATATAAATAAAATAGGCAAAGCATAACTTTCTGAAATATATTGGTTGATATAAAAAAGTAACATACAACACTTGGATCCTTACCGTAAGTACAATAATAAAATACTGTAAAGTTATGTTAGTCTGCCAAAGTATTTAGCTCTAAAGCAAACATCTCTCAATTGAGGCCATTGTACAATCATAATGTCTGCGAAGAACTGAAGTATTTTTCCAGTCAATGAGAGGGTGCGAACTCTGCATATACTCTCTATGAAGACTATACGACAATCTAACATAAACAAACATCTCAACACAAAAGCAACAACACAGACTGGAATGCAAGTACCAGGACCATTACAAAATATTACATCTGGTTTAAAATGGTAGATTACTGGTAAAGTGCACCAAGTAGCATACAGGGTGCTGATTACTGAAGAAAGATAAGACTGTTGCACATTTCTACTTCTGGGTATCCTACTGAGAGTGTATTCAGTAAGATCTTTCTCTGTTTCATGAATCTTGACCGCACTGCTAGCATCATTGTCAGCTAAGATATACATCCTCGGCTGATATTTCTTCATATTAATAGTCTTCACAAATCTCAATAATTCTGTTGTATGACCTCCAGAGCCGATGCAGAAAACGGTACGCAAAGATTTTGCTCTTGTCAGTTCACATTTACTGGTGATAATATCATATAACAAGTAAAATACTCTAAGAAGGAATGCTAAGATAATGCATACCAGGAAAGCGCCGAAAAATTCAAGCATCATGTTTTCTTAGTGCCTCAGTAGCAACAGTTTACAATGAGACTCCTTATTTATTTGTGTAGACTTATAGAAATATAGTCATTTCTTTAAAAATTGTTCGTATTTTTGATGATTACCACCTGTCATGTTGGAGTTGACAGTTTTGACACTGTCAACAGTGTCATCGTCAATCGTCAACAGACTAGAGGTGTAAGTAATATATTCATAATAGGTACAGGGATTATAATACAAGTATGTATATTCATATTAGGATATGACAATATAAATTATTAGGTTACCAGGTATTAGTCAAATATTAGGCACGCTAATCTATCACGATCACCATTTGCCGACGAGTGGTGAGGTGGCGACTGGCGACGAGCCGCGACGACCGACGACTGCGTTCACTGAATCACTACGACGACGAGTGATAACGAGTGCGAGTGAGTGAGATGAGCGCCCGCCGCTCGCGGTTGCGTTCTCTCACTTCTGTCGCACTGTCTATTAGCTAATCTAATCTAATACGAATATTAGTTTAATATTTGTAGTGACTGAAGCTCACAGTGACTCGGCGAATCCATATTATGTGCACGCACACAGTGAATGGCAGTGATTGATTAATACTTTGTTTTTGTTTTGTATTTATGTTTGGTGGAGGTATTGATTTTGTGGTGGTTTAATGGTTTTTGTTTATTTAGGGCAATAAGCATTCGTGAATAATATAATGAAAGTGCATATTCACGAGATTCTTGTATTTCATATTAGGTCATTATTATGGAGAATAATAGCATGTATCAATATAAGATTGTGTATTTGTGTAGCTAATAATGAATCAGTTCACTAATATTTGACTAATATGGGTAATAGTCATAGGATCATAATGTGCGAAAACTAATATATTCAATGATAGGATTACCTAAAAATGACCCTAATATAACATCGCTACAACAGACCAAGGCGAAAGCGGTTCCGTTCTATAAATAGACCAATAACTCAACGGTTCGATAACAATATGTCATGTCATGAAAATCATTTAATTTCACCAGGTATTTGATACGTCAAAGCTCACTGATTATTAGCTCACACATTAGAGCTTACACATTATTATCATTTCCATGACAAACAAGTTCAAAGTGTGTTCAGAGGTGTCGTGTCAAACAGAAACGACGATTTCATGAAATTTTCATCAATGCACTTACAAGAACTTAGAAAGTTGTATTGCTAATTCTAATGTTTATAATTCTGTAAATCGATATTTGTTACGGCCGCAAATAATATTTAGATTAATATACAACATGATAATGACCTGCAAATTGCAAAAAACGTAAGAAAATTTGAATTTCGCGGGCTACACTAGCGCATCCACCATATCCAGTTGATTTTGACATTGAGTTTGAAGTTGAGTTTAGAAACTAAAGTGATTTATCTGAAATGAAATATCTGATAACCGGTAACTGATGCTGAGTGTTTATAATCAACGAGCAACTCATGTTCGCAGTTAGGCTGTTAGCGATTGATTGTATTTTGTACGTGACTGAACAACTACGGACACAATGAACACTGGTGGGGCTGGTGTTGTTGCTCGTAATCAAGCTATGTTCTTTACCAATGTCTTAGGGGACTGGATCAAGATTTTCATGTAAAATTTTACCAACTAAGTAACTACTACTCAACTCACTAGAGTTTGACCAACGAAAGCTGTCCACGAATTATTATCTGTTGAATATTTTATTTCACTTCTAAATACAATATAACATGTCTAATTATTATATAAATATGAAATACTGATGTAAGTATCGCATAATATGTCTTGAATATTAAATAGTATCGGCTCCGCTTAAGCAGTGGGTGGACAGCTCATGATTTTTTAAATTGCCGCCTTTTTTCTTGGACAACTTTCGTTGGTCAGACTCTAGCACAGTTTTTCTTCAAGTGGTATTAGTCACAGAACATTAATACTCAAGAGGTATTAGTTGACTTGAGAATAATACGGGTTTCGACGAAAGTACAATTGTCAACCATTTGTCAACACAGATGTTGACCGACGACGATCACTCACAAAATGTCAACGTCAAAGTGACAATTTGGCAAACAAATGCAAACACTTTTGGAATTGGATTCAGTGACGAGTGAAAAAGCGAAAATATTGTATCATTTTGTATTGTTTCCACAAGATCATGTTATTAATTAAAGCTATATTTTTGCACCTGTACTAGCACAGATTTTGTATTATAGCCATTCAAAATGAGGTTCCTAAATATTTTGGGGTCCAGTGTGTTTCAAATTCTGTCGCTTATTTTTGTTTTGGGTTATCTTCTCGGTGTTTTGAATTTATACTTTAGTGACAAAAATAACTATTGTATAATGACTTATATGTTTGAGTATCCACAGTTCGTGGTTAGTATCAGCTTATTTACGAACAAATATCGCCAAAAATCTCTTTGTAGTGTTTTTAATCATGAATATTTTTAGCGATTATCCGTTCCGGAGGATAAGATTTATCCCCAATATGGATTGTATGCGTATAGCGAAGGAAGATTTACCGAGAGAGCTAGAAAAATGTGGTATGTATTCATACATTTATTCACAGTGAATAATTAGGTGGTTTTTATTTATATAGGTATATTTTTTAAAGATCATAGGATGAATATTAGCTTACTTGTCTGCCTATCCCCTTAGGCAGAAGATACAAATGTGCTGAATTTAATTATTATAAACAATACAAACTGAAACTTCTTACATAATGAAATCAACAGGTTTGATGGTGTCCCAGTGTTGTTTTTGCCTGGGAATTCAGGCAGTCACAAGCAAGCCAGATCACTTGCATCTGTAGCTCTAAGGAAGGCTCTTTCAAAGGGATATCAATATCACTTTGATTTCTTCTTAAGTAAGTCCACTACATAATAATTTTTATTGTTGTACAAATAACTGACATAAAAAATTATAATAATTCTCATGACTGATGCTTTACATACATTATTTTATTTTGGTCCAGTGTATTATTATCATTTCATGTAAAGAATAAAAAAATAACAGTTATGAAAAATAGTTAAGTGACTTGGAATCGAATTCTGCAAGTTAAATTAAGTATAGCATTGAACTGAATGCCTTCCAATTCATGAATTAATTGATTACATATTGTGAGAGTAATGTGTGCATTCATGCACATAATGATGCATCACTGTTGAGTTATAAATATTTTTATGACTTTCCAATGTTATGAGGTCTACTTTGAAATTGGAACAGTAGAATATTGGGTTTTATAATAATTTAAATATCTTTCAAAGCATGCCAAAATTTTCTAAGTGATGACCTGGCTGCTGAAAACCAATTTAACCCGTCGTATGTCGTAATTACAGACACAATTAAAAATCCATTGTGTCTCAACGAGATCTACGTTCCGACATACCAAAGGTTAAATTAAGTACTTATTAAAAAAAAATCTATTCCATGCCCTAATTAAACATACAATTTAGTATATTGTCTTTTTAGTTAGTTACAATGAAGAGTTGTCTGGGCTATATGGAGGGGTGCTTCAGAGTCAGACCAAGTTTGCAGCAGCGTCCATTACAAAGATCTTGAGTTTATACAAGAGTAACAAGTACACAAAAACTGTACCAACATCAGTCTTACTCATTGGACATTCCATGGTAAGTATTACTATATTATTAAATAATTTAAAACATAAGTAAATAATTTTCATAACATTTAAATATATTTTCTGGAACCAACTGTATATTTATTTATATATACTTTGTGGTACACCAGAAAATACATAAAAAAAAAAAAATTAGCACTTTAAAACTTACAAAGGCGGTTTTGTGTTATCAAAGCCATTAACTTACATAATGTAAAATAATGATGTAGCAACAATTTTTGTTATCCCAGATTTTATGTTACATTTAATTTATCACTTCATTGTTTATTAGTACATCTTAAGATATTGTGTTTTATAGAAGTTTAATCATAAAGCAATATCTGTTATCAAACTAATCTAATTTCTAAGAATTGTAAATGAGATAATTATGTAATAGCAAGTTGTAATTTTTCTGTGCCAAAATCCAGTACCCATAAACCTTACTTAAACCTACCCATTTCCGATTGCCTAGGGAGGAGTCATAGCAAAACGGCTATTGGCCTACCCAAGTACGATAAATATGACTTCAATAGCTATATCTTTGGCTGCTCCATTAGAAGCTCCAGTAGTCAATGTAGATGCAGCAATGGATGACTACTACATGTTAATGAACCTCGAGTGGGACACATATATTAATAACAACATGGAAATGAAACAGAAGAAAATCTTGATCAGTTTCGGGAGTGGACCTCGCGATGTCTTGATACCCTCTGGTTTAACTGCTTCGAATGATAGCTACATCAATGCTTTGGTAAGTATAAAAAATTGCAGGTGTTTACATACGTTAAGAGTAATTTATTTCTGCAGCCCATAAATTGGATTTGATAAGTATCGTATCGCTTTGAATATTGTATGCGTTCGGCGATGCGGGTACAATCCTGAGTGGTTCAAAGTATGATACTATCATGCGCCCAGAAATTATAATAATATGGTAATTGCGCGACACTAGTTTATCTTTATTAAAGTAATATTCTATTCCTTGGTCCCTGTTCTATTCACTTCCAGTTTCCACCTACGATTTTAAGATGTTGGCATATCCCCCTCAGTAAGCTTAGGAATATAAACTGTAATACTACGATAATAGTTTCTTTTTATTAATATTTTATCAGACAATGGCATATCGGGCGAAATGTGGGTGGACTATACCTCTGCCTTACCTTTCAGAAAAACAGGAGTAATGGTATGTTATTTTTTCAGACCACTGCAGTACCAGGTGTTTGGGCATCACCAGACCATGTATGTATAGTTTGGTGCAAGCAACTAGTGATGGTGATAAATCGATACCTGTTCTCTATCGTCGATCCTATTACAGAACAGATTGTTGAAGATCATCAAGTATTGATGTCACAAGCTAAGCGACATTTCCAGGTAGACAATTTTGCTGTTAAACAAAAATGATTGTGTTATTTTTAATATTTTTTATAGTACCGTAAATATCAGATATCAGCTTTGCCGTATCGATACTATAATCTGATGTTCCTTTGACGTTAGTTTTTCTTTGAAGTTAGAAAAATAAGTTGCAGGAGCTTTTTTGAGTAAATCATCGATGCTTGGGTATCGGTATTTTTTATTAGGAACGGAAGGAATTTACCTTATAGGAACGAGTATCGATACTTTGGATTAGATATCATACCTATTCCTATTTCTACTGTATTTTTTTCCACTGTCCTTGTCAAATATCGATATCTGTAACATTTAACTTGACACTCAGGACTTATCATGTGTAACTAATCAATTTGTAAAGGTAATTGATAGTGTCACGTATCGCGACATATTAGTATCTACAAACAACGGAAACATAATTCCGGCCTAGTCATATCTGGGTTGGGTTTATATAATTGTATGGCGTTAATATTTACAGAGTAATCTCGTTAAGATAGGACTAAACAGTTTAATAAATTTTCTGACTACCATCTTTTGTCTATGATCCGCAAGCGCGAGGGTTCGATTCCCAAACCAGACAGTGTTATTGGGTTTTTTCAACAGGAATTTCTCAGTTGCAGCCTGTAGACTGAAGACATGCCCATTAAATGGCAAAAGGCTCCACATGAGACTTACAAACTGACACCTCTGCCAACCTCTTATCTGAGACCAAATAAAAAACCAAGACAGAGCGCTGTCAACAGTGACGTGAGGCCGGTTTCGTAGACATGTGTGCACTTAGTAAGGTGTAGTTTGATTGTAAATGTGTACGTGTTGAGCGTGTATCCACAGAGCGGAGGTGTAGTTTTGGCATGCTTCACTGTATTGTTCGCATCGGTATATCTTGTTTTTTTATTTGGTCTGAGCCTATTACTTAGACGTTATGTAGGATTTTTGGGACTGTTTTCAGTCAAATCGTTCCATGATCTTGAGTCCGGATTTACCTCGCACGAATATGACCATGATTGCTGATGCCTTCTGGTATGAGGATAACAGGAGGATCTATCAAATATCGAGGCCGCAGATTGATAAGTATGTACTTTTCTTTTATCTAATGTACTTATGTAAGGTCCTATAAAATAGATGGACAAACTTTTAGAAATCATTCAGACCAGCAAAAGAAGGACAATGGTAAAAAAAAAAAAAAGAAAAACGCTACCTACATACTTACAAGAAAAAAAATCAGCTAACGAAAATACACTATAAATGGTGGTTACTAGTGGTGAGGCGTATATATCGCAACATATATTAAAAAATTATCGGATAGAATATAATATATAGAATTAACGTATATTGTATTTATAGATAGAATCATATTTATAGATAGAATTAACAGATATTAAAAAATAACAAGCGCGAATGCGAGTACCCATAAAAGATGTGTTGATTCTAGTGTGCCAACAAATATTTTTTTTAGGTAAAAATAAAATCACTAATCAGTGTTTTTTTTTTGCTTGGATATCTTTGGTTAGACGTACTGAATGCTGTGCTAAAATTTGTTGGGAACTTATATTATAATGTCTGAACTTTGATAAACCCCATGACCTATAAGTTTGATACGGCGATCTTTCTAAGAAATTGAGAGTTTAAATGAACTACAGTTTTAACGAATACATTGTTTACCTGGATTAACACATAGGGTACTTTTATTTAATCGCGGTAGTACGTTTCTGTGGAATATTTTCCAATGAAACGCGGGTGAAGCCGAGGGCGAAAGCTAGTAGAAAATAAAACTAAAAATATTACCAAACTTGCTCTACATATACAAAAAAAAATGAGTAAACGTTCAATATTATCAATAACCACCAGCACTTTTAGAGGACATAAAAATCGTCACTGATTCCGCAAAAGATGAAGAAGAATATTATTAGCTCCTGTAGTATGAAGTAACATAATAGTGGCGACGAAGAACAGTTTTTTTTTTATCTATTCTATACATATAATAAATCTGTAGACGAGGCGTTTCTGTACAATGAAAAAAAAAAAAAAAAACGTAGGTGGAGTGTCCAAGAATAACCAACAGATGCCATTTCTACCATTTTTGGAATTTTTGTCTGTTTGTCTGTTTTTCAGTTTGTCTGTTTGTCTGTTTGTCTGTTCGTTTGTTTGATTGTTCCAGTATCACGTAAAAAGTACGAAATCAATATGGTTAACTTATAAACTCAAATATTGTGTGTAACTCGATGTTTCATTTAGTATTTGTTTCATCGCAATCGCTTCAAAATATCAAAAGATATAAGAGTTTAAAGTATTCAAGAAGAAATTTTCATTAGGTACGTAATGTAGATAAACGTAACGACATCTATTGACGTAAAATGACACTAGCGTAAAATCAGGTAGGTTTGTGAGAACGTGTGTAACACACGATTATAATCATCATAATTATGTTCACATACTTCGCGCGGAAACATAACGCGATACTTTGTGAATTTACCCAATCTAAAGTTTGGTTAATTCAAGTTTTCCAAATCCATTGTTTGGTAGTAGCGCCATAGGTGGCGCTATCTATCTTTTAAATCATGATACAAATTAATCATGAAAAAATGGTGATAAATTTTAATTTCTTAAAAATTGTAGATTGTTACATCGAGCAAAAAGTGAGTAATTAAGGCACGAATGCGCTTACTAAATTAACACGAGTGCATTAATTACTCACTTTAGCAAGGTACATAATCTACTTTTCTTTCAACTACCAATGTACCTGCTGCGATAACAAATCAAGTTAGGTCAAGTCAGGTCAAGTCAGGTCAAGTCAGGTCAAGTCAGGTCAAGTCAGGTCAAGTCAAGTCAAGTCAAGTCAAGTCAAGTCAAGTCAGGTCAAGTCAGTCATGGAACCCTAAAAACAGTCTTTTCTACATAGCTTACAGAGTGTTCGAACGTTTTCCCATATATTTTGACAGTATCACTTCGTGCTCGATAGATGGCGTTGTTCATTTAACGTCATTTTCTGAATCGCGGTGTTAAGAGTCTCCGTAGAAGAATGAGTTTCGCCGAATTCATAATTATCGAACATTTGGCTCATTTTGAATTGAACACATAATCCATACTAATCGATGCTTAAAAGTATAAATTCGATAGTAACTCTGTCTGTCTGCCCGTCTGTAATTCTGTATGTTACCTTTTCACGCCTGATCCACTGAACGGATCTCGATAAAATTTGGTAAAGAGATAGATGGCATCCCGGCGAAGAACATAGGCAATTATTTTCTCAAAAACAAATTTCAGGGGGGGGGATATAGGGGATGAAAGTTTTTATGGGAAACCTATCATTTTTAGAGTTCCGTAGACAACAAGGAAGCTTTATAGTTTCGCCATGTCCGTCTATCTGTCTGTCTGTCCGCGACTTAGCTCAAAAACTTTTAATCGACCAACTTACATGTGCAGTTGCAAAAACCCAAACATTCTGTATGCGACAACAAGTTTTTTAACTACAATGTTAACACTTTGAGGGACAGTAAACGCCCATAGACGTAATAACAATAAAACTTTGCGAAAGTTTGTTTGATAAATTAATTCATCCCAACTACGGAACCCTTCATTGTGCATGGTTCGACACGCACTTGGCCGGTTTTTTTTTAAGTTAGGGCTGTGAAAATTTATGCTTTTTGTAACTAACAAAGAGTTACGTTTTTCTCAAATCATCCCTCATGAGGGTAAAAACCCTTCTTTGCCCTCTTGATTTTAAAATTCACATGTAAGTACTTATTATTGACATTTTTGCGGGACTCTCTTCAAGAGCGTTAAGGGATTGAGAATATAGTCATAGTCCGTATCTTGAGAATCTGTCCACCTTATCAAAAGTTATTACTACTTGGCTCTTGGCTTGGAACGAAGAATTTGAGTTTACCAGTGAGTACTTACTCGATAGATGGCGTTGTGCAAATGATGCGATTTTCTTAAGGGGGATGCACCGGTAGCCCGCGAAATTCAAATCTTAAGTTTTTTGCAATTCGCAAGTCAGTGTCAGGCAGGTTGTATGTTGAAATAAAATGAAATGAAATTGTTTATTCTGTAAATAGGTTATTGGAATCACTTTTACACGTCGTAATAATATCAAAAAATTGTAAAATTAAGCTAAATGAGGTCGGCGTTTCAGCTATCTGACTACTCTGAGAAGAAAGGCCGAACAAACTCACAGTCTCTTTTAAAGTCCGGACATACCTAGGTCAGATATTGGCATATTGGTCAAGTCCCATGAGGACCATGTAGATTAGAGTCTGAAATGGTCTTTTGAGGAATTAACCACACAGATTTGAGTGAACCTGTCCTGTCACTGCAAGCATTTGTCAGTAATAGTGGAGCTCAGCTCAGAACTTAAGGAGCTCAACGACTCGACGAACAATACCAAAGAAAGAACATTTGAGTTCTCAAATTGCCAGACCATTGTTAAAACTAACTGAGAACGAAAAAATATAAGAATAAAAACAAAATAAACATCCACATAGTCCTCACATTCACAATAATACAATACTTTACAAAGTAATCATGTCATTTTGTCAATATCCTACATATAATATTCAATAATGTGAATTTGTATATAAAACTGGTAGGTATATTTTGATGATTTTCCATAGTACTTATTCAAAATGTCACAATGCCAAAATGACAAAATGTTAGCAGAGCGAGCAGCTCAATCCCATGCTTTTTGTCTTCTAAATAATCTAAAATTGTATAGTACCCTTTTTTACAAAGTTTGGTTTTAATACAGCTTTTAAATCGTTTAATGGTTAAGTTTCGAATGTCAATATGATTAAAATATGATTCGCGATCGTAGCAAATAGTAGCTTTACAGAATAATAACCATTAGATACAGGAATACAACTACTGCAATATTAGTTAGATTAGATAAATAAATATTTGATACAACTGCGACTCATTATTTAGATCAACATAAAACTTGATACTGACCTGTAAAAAGCAAAAAACATAAGAAAATTTGAATTTCGCAGGCTCCCCCAAAGCTTTCGCCTTAGTTTCCATCGTCCATAGGTACAATATGCCATAGTTTTTTCATTAATCTTTATACAATATTTTTTCATTAATCTTTCCGACAGTTTCATACTGCTGTCCATACTATCCACACTATCAGCACAATATAGATATGGACTACCACTAATATATAAAGTTACTGGCTGTCTCATGTCTGTTACTTTTACGCCGTAACGCCTAGGTCGCCTAGACAGACCACGTGGGTTATGGGACATAGGATACTTTTATCCCGGTAGCACATTCCCGTGGGATAATTTCCGACATCCACGCGGGCGAAGCCGCGGGCAAAAGCTAGTAAATAAATAATACTAATTACTTGAAGAGAAGTGTTTACAATTGTGTGAAGTCCCCGGGGACTCCCCGACCAAGAGTCGGTTGGTAGTTAACCTGTGTTACAAGCGCCAGTAAGAGCCAGTTATCTTAATGGGCTTGTACACAAAACTCGGTTGCGACAATTGCGACGTCGCATCGCAAAAATCAGCGACGGTACCCTCAGATTTTCTTAAGAAAATTTTAAAAAAATGAAATTTTTCTTGCTTCTTCGTTTCGCATCGCACCGATTCGCAGTTTTGTGTACAATGCCTATTCTTGTATAAGAAAAAATATTCCTATGTTCCATGAATATTTTATCATAGTTGCACTGTGCAGTAACGATACTCACACCGCCGGAAATTAAAATTTATTGTAATCACACTGCAATCATGGACTCTCGTAGTCTCGTCGTACGGTCTGCAACAAAACTACATAATAAAGTTTCCAATAGTGAGGAGCTCGTGGCTATGTAATAATAACAGACGCACTCGATCCATCAGGTTAAGCTACGCTTGCCGGGGTTGGTCCGTGGATCTCCATCCACCATCTTTACAAACTGAGCACGTTAAGCCGTTGGTCCCGGCTGTCATTCGTGGATATTTAACTGTCGTTAAGGGTCGTCAGAAGCCTGAAAGTCTGACAACAAGTCTTACCAAGGGGTATCGTATTACTCAGTTACTGGGTTGTGGAGATCAGATAGGTAATCGCTCCATATAAAATACTGGTATTAGGGTGCCTTTCCACCAGAAATGTGCTATGTTACGTTGCTATGGATGCGTTTGATATCCACCAATCATATCCATTGATCTCATATTGGTCTACATAGCCAATGCCTGCATCCGGTTAGACTGTAAGCCGACCCCAACATAGCTGGGAAAAGGCTAGGCTGATTGATTGAATTAAAGTTTCCAATAAGTTCGGTTTCAGCAGTGATAGCCTAGTGGTTGTGACCGTCGGACTGCCAAGTCATAGGTCTCGAATTCGAACCCATGCCACGCACCTCTGACTTTTCGGATTCATGTTCGTATTGTATAATTATCACTTAAGAAAACATCGTGAGGAAACCGACATGCCTGAGAGATATTTCTCGACGGTATGTGAAGCCAAGTCAGAGGCCTATGGGGGGCATAAAAACTCTGACACCAGGTTAGTCACACTAATCACACGAAAAAGAAAAAACAGAAAGTTCTGTTTTTGATTTAATCTGGCGATTATGATTATTTTGTACTTTGTACTATAGAAGGGGTATCATGTTACCCATTCACTGGGTTGTGGAGGTAAGATAGGCAGTCGCTACATGAAAAATACTGATCTTCAGCTGCATCCGATTAGACTGAAAGCCGACCTCACAAATATAGTAGGGAAAAGGCTAGGCAGATGAGGATTTAATAAGACGATATATAAAATAATGTAAATAGTTGTATTTGTATACAACAAAGTTGTCTTTTGCAGCGCCGTTTTCTTCCATATCAGTTCTGCATATCAATGTCGAGTGACATCAGCTATTGCTTAAAGTCTGACGAATATAATTTGCATTATTATGTGTTCTGTACTGATAATGATTCGTTCAGTTGGTCACGCACGGTGATAGTATTCTGCTTGACATACTATAGCTAGTTAACTACGTTATATTATTTTTTATGTAAGAACCAGCTGTTGCCCGCGACTTCGTCTGAGATCTAGGGTGAAAAGCCTATGTCCTTCTCCAGGTCACAGTCTACCCATGTGCCAAATTTCATCCGTTCAGCCGTTTTAGCGTAAAAGCGTTACAAACAACATAATAAGTTCGGATTAGTATTATAATATACTAGCTTTTGCCCGCGGCTTCGCCCGCGTGGATGTCGGAAATTATCCCACGGGAATGTGCTACCGGGATAAAAGTATCCTATTTCCCATACATACCCCATAACCCACGTGGTCTGTCTAGGCGACCTAGGCGTTACGGCGTAAAAGTAACAGACATGAGACAGCAAGTAACTTTATATATTAGTGATAGTCCATATTTATATTGTGGTAATAGTATGGACAGCCTACCTACCCTACCTACCCTACCTACCCTACCTACCCTACCTACCTACCTACATACAAACCTACCAATTTATCTACCGAGATATCTTTAAAAAAGCCATTGTATACTGAATGTATGAGCCGGTATTTTTTGGAGCTATACTTACATTTTTCTCTCGTGATATCTTTCGAATAGAATGTCCGAATTGAATAATTCAAAAAGTAATATAAAGGTATTGAAGCAGTCAAAAAGTAATATAAAGGTGTTGAAGTTATTTTGATAAGGATTAATACCAAGATACAAATTAAGAGTCTTTTCTAGCGGCGTCATTTAAATTAAATTTTCAAAATAACACTTATTGTGGCATAACTATAATAGTTAGACATATGCTGTCGCGAGACTTTTTGTAAATAATGATGTGTTCTGCAAAGTCGTAGTATATTATTTTATTCTATCATCAATAGTTTTCGCAGCGCACGCTATGTAAAGAATATTTTAGGTAATTTTTTTACACCTTTTACATTATTGAAGTTTTAGTAAGGATCCCTAATCTTTTCTAGCAATAAATATAGCTTAAGTATGTTACTCAGGGTGAATGTAGCTTTCTAGTGGTGAAAGAATTTTTGAAATCGGCGCAGTTGTTTTTGAGTTTAATTATTACAAACATACACACAAAAATACAAATCTTTCCTCTTTATAATATTAGTGCAGATTTTCTTTTATTTATTTAATAATAAATAGGTAAATATAATTTAAAGAACTTTCATGCATCTTTTTTGATTAAGTAGGAGGTACTAAATTTTATTTTTTAAGAATGTTTTGATGTTGGAAAATCGCATAAAAATGTGCAGTGTTTTTGTGTAGTAAATATTGATAAATTCGGTTTTATATACCGAACATGTTTTGATCGAATTTGTGTAACATAAATGGTACCTAACCGGATAACGCCGGTATAGTAACCGAAAACGTGGTCAAGGTCCTTCTTGTCACAACTACTATCTCTAAACCAAATCTTATAAAAAATAATAAATGATAGTAAACTTAAGCCTGTTTCCCACAGTCGCGTCGTGCAGAATGCCACAAAATGTAGTAAACATAATGGAAGTAAGAAAATGTTGCACTTTGATTAGTGTTTTTCTATTAGGTAACGCTACCGTACATGTAAATTAAGGTCACCAGTAACATTCATGACTGAAAAAGAAATCAGCTATTAGTTCTGTCACATACCTATAGCTCGTGCGAATTAAGGGCGAGGTGCCTAGTTATTTCGGGCGGGTAGTACATATTATACTTGCAGTTTTATTTTTCAGGAAAACAAGCGCCGCGTGAAGCGGTCTTTACTCATAAATTTTTTTTTTATGACGTATTGCTATAAATCTATGTTTTGGCTAACATCCAGAGATGCAGTAAACGTGTATTTTAAGATTCTATAATGACGTTATTTGAATACTTCCGTGTTTATTTTACATAGTAGACGCGCACTACGTTTTATAAGAAAAAATGCATGTGAAACAGTGACAAATAAATGCAGTTTTGAGTTTTATAGTCTACGGTCATTCGACCTTGCAGTTATGGGCTATTACTAAGAAATTGCGTACTCTAACTAAACCGTAACAAAGTGGCATTCAAAGTAAAGGAAACTATACAAATGAGACTACTATGTTTGGAAATAAGCGTCAATATTGTTTCACCGTGTACGGCTATTTAATTGTAATAGGTTTCATACGGATATCTGCAGGAAAACATTACGACCATCTGCCACCTATTGTATAATGCAATTTGCTAGATTCATGGGTAACTATAATATTGTACGGTCGGCACAAAACAACCACAATAGTACATTGTGATACGAGTGTGTAATGATCAATGCACACGCGTGTCATACGACGTTTTTCAACACACTTGCAAGGAAAAAAATAGACTTGTTGTAAGAACTTATGCTACAATAACGTTATTATAGAAATGATACATTTAGATTTATAAAGTTCACCTGACCTTTGATGCAAGGTACTATCCGGAGCTTCTTTTAAAAAACTTTTCAACGTCTGTTCAATACTTTACGATTTGGTATTTTTGAAAATAAGTAGCCACTTAACGAGCAAGTGTGTTAATAAAAAATTACCTACTTTACAGATCATTATTAACGAGTACTTAAAATTACTTTTAGGACCATTCTAAAAGGATGCTTTTCATAATAACTACCTGAATTCCTCTTCTTTACCTATGTACTAGACTATCTGGTCCAGTATATTCATAATATACTTTGCTAGTAATATTATTAAATAAGCACTGTCTTTCCAGGACCACTTATCTAATGATCCGGCTGGTCGCGTTCCCACAAAACCGATTCGTGGCCGTCGAAGCAGTCAATGTCAATGATAAGGAGTGGATATTTGGATGCAACGCCAAGTATACCTACTTCACTTATAGATACTGGTAAGTATACTGTTTCTATCTCTTTCTTTTCCATAGGAATCTACCCTTCGAAGGGCTAGCTTCAGCTTTCAGATTAATTGACTCGGTAAGATTATTCAAAAGTATTTTATATGGTTTTATTGAAAGGAATGCTTGAGAAAGTATTACGTAACGTAACGTATTATCCTCTAACTACATGGATAGCTGGATAGCTAACAGCCTGGAGTTTGGAAGTTGGCGGTGTGATACTGATGTTCCTCAGAAAGCATGCTAAGCCGGAGAACGAAGAGAGATCAGGCGCAGGAACAACGTCCTGCGCCTGATCTCTCTCCGTTCGTGTCCGAGAAGTGAGGGAAGAGAGAGTGCACCTGTGTCTGCGCACACACTTGTGCACTATAATATCTCGCGCGCCGAAGGCTATACTATCCGTTGAGATTGGCCGCCGTAGCCGAAATACGGTCTGGAAGACAATGAGTGAGTGGTGAATCATTTTCTAGACACGGTAATGGTAGTTTTTAATATCATTTAGTAAAAAAATCCGTCACTAAATTCTAGGATGATGACTTTGCTCTTAATTGAAGTGTAACGATAACTAATGAATAAATTAATCAAGTAGGTAGACTATCGGGGCTAATCAATGACCTTTGCATGGCTAGCTATCTAGAAATGACAAAGCAAGCTCATATTTAGCCCTCAATGTCACTTCTGGAACTGGAACTGGAACATAATACATCATGTGTTCCTTATTTTGAGGGCAATGACTTGTTTGCCGCAGTTATCGGCCGATAGGCGTTATGACGCGGTAAATGTTATTGAATGGAGACTTGACATAGATCTTGAAATTAGAGCAAATTATGGATTTATCAATCAGTATTACCTATTCACGTTCTGAGATAATCAATCATTTACTTTAATGCACAATCAATGTTTTATTTTGGTACTACGTAAGTTTTTAAATGTACTTAAATAAAAAGAAGGTAAATACAATTATTTTTTATTTTAGTAAACATGCAATAGCGTTGGGAGAACTTAGCCGTTGGACGGGCGCTGCCAATGATTTTGGACGACGTAAACTGGCTACGATTAACTTACACAAAATCAAAGAGCAATACCCTGATTGGTCGCATGTCATCGTTAAAGTATCGCCTACTAGGAAACCTGTGAGTAAAATACAGTATTTTCTTTACAATAGATCAGCCAATGTTTCACAAAGAAATTCGAACAGGTTTGATTGTCATTTGATAACAAATGACAATCAAACCTGTTCGAATTTCTTTATAAAATAATCCAGGTATAAACCTTTTTGTAGTAATTATGATTGGATTTCTAAGGAGGTTATAGGCCCCGTTCACGCGGTGATGAAACTGCCACGTGAAAAAAAAAGAAAAATATCATAGGGATCCTATGATATTTTTCTTTTTTTTTCACGTGGCAGTTTCGTACTGCATTTGTTTTTAACCGTATACTTTTATGAACGGTGGGATGTTGACATGTCAAAATAAAAATCAAAACATGACAGCGCCTTGTGAACTAGGCTTAATATTTGAATTAAGACCCCTACGTGCTAAGAAGATGCTAAGCTTTTGTTATTATGCGTATTGACAGAAGTAGGTCGTATTATTTATTATTTAATATTGATAGGCGGTCAAAAATTATCGGATTAATCAGTCATTTTATCAGTAATGTTGATTACAGCCGGAATTTCCTTCCACATTAGCTGGTTGTTGAGCACTAATTTATTGATAAGATCTGTAAAATTAATGACTGGCAGACAATGCACAGCCTTAGCTAACTAATGAAGATAATAACATGAAATTACGAAGATATAAATCTTTCTTAAAGGGTATAGACTGTATAGAGGTGCAACTAAGAAATGATTTTTCGAATCGGCATGCAGTTGGTTGTTTGCTAGCGAATTGCAGGGCACAATCCAGTCGGCAATACTTATTTTCGCAAAAATTATAAAATTTGCAAACATTTTAGTTTTAGATTGCATATGCATAATCAGCCTATAATGTTCCCACTGATGGGACACAGGCGTTCTCTATGAGAGGGATAGGGCCACCACGCGGGCCCAGTGCGGGTTGGTGAATGTCTCATGTCTTCGCATGTTAGCTTTAGATAAACAAACACGATTTGGCAGTATGATGTCTGTATACAAAATGATGTTTATCATTTTCTTCAAATTCGTCTCTGACGTCACACATAAGGAAATGGGTGAGGTATACTCTATTAGTAGCTGAGACCTTCCATCATTTCGGTGAGTAAGGCAAAGGGCATTTATTTTAATCCCCTACGTGTATAGGTGTGTTGGCCACATTCCAGGATTAAAAGTGTTGAATGATTAATGTAAAATACTGATGTAAAATGCGTAATTTATGATTAAGACTTTATTAAAGATGATGTAAGTGTCTATTGGAAAAAAAAGTGATAGTAATATATTTAAGGTTTCGTCACGTGGTTATTAGAATGCGTTAGTTGAAAATGCGTGCATGAAAATGCCTAATTATGTACTGAAAGCACACACTGAACTAAATGGACAATCATGTAAACAAAGCACTATCGTGCATTTAGGGTATGACTTGCACAAATGTTTAATCAGGCATAATAAAGACTTTCTAATAGAACAAATGGCAATCGCAGGAGCTTCTGTTCTTTTTTTCCGAGTCAAATCAAATCAATCGTTATTTATGCAACTGTTATATAATAAGGGGTATTAAAACACGAATGTGTGTTTATCACATGAGTGTTTTAATACCTAATTATTTACAGTTGCATACAAGACTTTATCTACACCCATGATATGAATCCTCTATAAAAGGTACTTTGCAATACTAATTGATACAAAAAAGGGCCACACAACGCACGTGAATTCGAATTTTTCGTATTCGACTAATATAGATGTTTTTTTGTTTTGAATTACGGTGCTTTGTTAGTGAAACGTGCCTGCATGCAATGTTCTTTTTTTGAAATGAGTTGTATTATGAAATTTAGTACAACATTATAACACCCGTTTGGATGATATTATGTTTACTATGACAACATTAAAACAACCAGTGTTTTAAAGTTCGCAATAAGCTAACTGTTTCAGAAACTTTTATAGAGGTTTTATAGCATGGGTTTAGATAAAATATTTTATTTCACTAAACCTACATGTGGCACTTCTGAAACGTCAGAAGCTAGGTGCACGGTTCTAATTGGTCGTTTCCTATGAAGAAGAGGTGGCAATAAACTCCACGGTCAGTGCGCGGGCACGAAATGAGCGGCGAGGAACGATGGCCACCAGGGCCGTAGCCAGGACTTCATTTCGGGGGGGATAGGCTTAGGTACTTTAAAGAAAAAAAAAACTGATTTCAGAGAGTGTAAATTAAGAGTAGGTACAGTTTGATAAAAAAAGAGTATTATTTATTGTTATTTTTAAAACAGAATTTTTTGTTCTTTTTGCGGAAAATCTTAATCGTTATTTTGTCTCTTTGACCGTCGATACGGAGGTACCCTAAGGTCGATCTTTGGATTGAGATTCTGCTTTCTCATTTCCGGGGGGGTTTGAACCCCAAAACCCCCAAAAACCCCTGCGGCCCTGATGGCCACACAATTTCGAAAAAAAAAACAAAGAAATATTAATAAATATGAAAGGAGACGAGATTATATGTCTATTATAAAACTTGCACCTTATTTTCAGATAGTCCTAAACGTTGACATAAACGATCACGCATCACGCCAGATAGAAGTGAATCTACCTTCAGATTTCTACTTCGGAAAGTTCGTAATACTGCAGGAGACTGAACAGGACAGTCTGTACTACGAACTCGTATTGAAAGACTTCAATATATTACATCAGGCTTATCTACTATATGTAGAACCTACTGCGAGTTGTAAAGCTGCGCAGTATCATGTATCGGCGGAGTTTCATGTACCGTGGGCGCCGAACCATGAGAACTATCATTATTTTACGTGAGTTTCTTTAAAATGTCGTACTATTTACCGCACATTTAGCGTTACGTAATAATAGTACCAAGTCTTGTCGCTTCGAGGTTTAAAACAAATAAATATTAGACTTATTAACAAGAAGATAAGGTGCATATTTCCCTAAAAGTTTCTCGATGATTTGGACACTCAGCACTGTGAGACTTGTGCTTAAATGCTGCGGTTTTTAGCGCTGATAATTCGTGAGAGTTAGTAGTAAAATAACCTGAACGAATGTTACTCAATTAACTGTTAATTTAGCGTGTTTAGCAAGAGAGTTCACTGACCTTCATTCAAGACCCTGAAGTCCTGAACCCCTATGATACGATACAATCATTTTGTTGTGCCCAATATGCAAAATAAAATGATTTATGGATGCCCTCATATTTTTCATTATGTTGGTCCATTGGAGTGTAAAAAAATGCTTCATTTTATTATGAAGGTGACTAGATCAACATGATTGTGTTTTTATTTTAATACTATGAACCATGTTTCAGGCACGTTAAACAAACACCAATGAAAATGAGGTTGTATAGAAGTAACCCTAATGTCACAGTAGGGCTCGAGGCTACAGAGCATGTGAAAGTAACTTTATTGTTAGACCCACAGTGTACATACACCATAAGGTGAGTTTTAAAATGAAGGTAAACATTAATAAATATTATGTCATATATTATATGGTATAAATACTGAGTACTTTACTTTTTTTACAAGATCTTTTCTGACATCTTTTCATGGTTTTATATTAAAATTAACGTTTGTGTTTTACCTAAATTATGGACGGTCCAGGAAAAAAATACCGACTTCAAAACATCATAGAATAAGGCAACAATACAGGCACGATTAAGACTGCAGAAAGACATTTTTCAGATCTATGTAAAACCTTATTATTCGAAAATAAAAATTTATAATATATTTTTAATACTAAATCATATTTCAGCATATCAACATCATGGTACCTCCGTCTTGCGCAGATAGCTCGCAACTACAGCCCAGTTCTAGTGCCTTACGCCGCAGCCATAATATTATTAGCTGCAAGAAGCAACATACTACAGATGCAAGAACACGGATCTTGCGTGTCGTTACACAGTGCATTCATGAGTGAGGGGATCAAACCGTACTATGCTCTCCTGTTTGGAAGGCTCGGCGCTACGGTTTTTCTGTAAGTATATCATAGTTTTATCAGCTGTAGGAAGAAAATTGTGACGTATGCAAGTAACACACTACACATGCAAGAACACAGCTCTAGCGTGTTGTTCCACATTGCGTTCATGCGCGACGGGATTAAGCCGTACAAAGCACTCCTCTTTGGAAAACTACGGTTCGGTTTTTCTGTAAGTATATTAAAGTAAGAAGCAACATATTACACATGCAAGAACACGGCTCTTGCGTGACGTTACACAGTGCATTCATGAGTGAGGGGATCAAACCGTACTATGCTCTCCTGTTTGGAAGGCTCGGCGCTACGGTTTTTCTGTAAGTATATCATAGTTTTATCAGCTGTAGGAAGAAAATTGTGACGTATGCAAGTAACACACTACACATGCAAGAACACAGCTCTAGCGTTTTGTTCCACATTGCGTTCATGACCGACGGGATTAAGCCGTACAAAGCACTCCTCTTTGGAAAACTACGGTTCGGTTTTTCTGTGGGTATATTAAAGTTAGAAGCAACATATTACACATGCAAGAATACTGCTCTTGCGTGTCATTACGCAGTGCACTCATGAGCGAGGGGGTCAAGCCGTACTACGCACTCCTTTTTGGAAGGCTTGATTTGGTTTTACCGAGTTAATAACATAAAATCACAACTGTATTCTCCTAAGGATTGGAGTCTTAGGAGTACATCCAAATTTCGCCATGTTTAAGTCTCGTGTAATTGAATTGAATATTTTTTAGAAAAGACATGAAAGTACCTTTATTGGTTAAACAAATAAAATAAAAAAAAATTTTTTTTGATGAATTTTTTTATAGTAACTTAATTAAAATATCAAAGGTCAGGTACGTAGTACTCGCAACCGGCGTGCGTGTGTGACCAGATGTATGAACGTAAACAAGGCAAAAGGAAAGATCGTAGCAGTTGGCGTTCTGTAGTTTCTGCTTACCCACATTGGAAGAAGGCGTGTTTATGTATGTATGTTAATTAAAAGATTTACTTTTTCTTTCATTACAGTTCTATTCCCGTACTATCATTTATATTTGAGAACGCGAGCTGGCAGAACCAAGAGCTGCAGTACTTCATAAAGTCTTTACTGGTGGTGCCCGCGTATATGACTGCGCTAGGCATCGTGAACATCATGGGGGCAACCATGCTTGCAGTCATGGTGTTCTCATCCCAGATTGCACATAGACTCCTGTTTAGGTATGTACTATTGGCGATAAACTAACTATATATGTATCTTCTGCGTAAGTAAGAACCATTTTCCTGTCAGACCTCTCTTTTAAATCATCTACCCACGTTAAAAAATAAAATTGGTTATGGTCTTTTGAGTGGACTGGACACCGCCATCAGCAAGTGTGACGTCGGATGCCAGGGCGTCACAGGCTTTGCGGGAAAGTCCGAAAGGGATACCGGGGCCCTTGGCAACAGGCAACTGAAGGAACACGTGGATTTTAGTCAGTAAAAGTCTGACACGTCCGTCAGTCCCTCCCGCTCCGCCCAGAGTGGGAGACATCATTTGATGATTTCCCACCCTAAAAAAAAAGGGCGTCACAGGCTGAAGCAGACTAGGCGCGGGAGGCGGAGAACGGGGTGTTGTGGTATAACTTAGGACACGTAAATACATTATTACAACGGACGGGCTAGTATTATTGTTCACCAAAAAGTTTTATCTTTAGGATAATGTGGCGTGGTGGAAGTGTTCTCGCGGAAAAGATGGCGTCGGGTCTTCAGAAGGTGCCGATGGTGGTGAGTGCCGGGCTCCTGTGTGCCACGCCGCTGTCGTGTGGAGCCGCCGCGCTCGTTGCCGGCGCGGCCTTCTATGCGTTTATGGTAAGTTTGTATCTTTACCAGCGGCAGTTCAAATAAAAGAAATATTAACACGAGTTTGTAACAATAAGGTTTGAAGACTCCGATTCCAGGATAACCTCCAAACTGGCCAATTTAAGAGAGTGCATTCAGAAAGTGGGCAACGTCGCAAATGGCTGTCAAATATTTCGCTGCTTTGATTAATTTGACAATATCCATATGGCGACGTTGCCAACTTTTAGTATGCACGCTCTTGTATACCAAATTCCTACTATCGACAGTAACAAAGCAAATGTAAGTGTAAACTTCGGTACCCAGCTTGAGACACCTATCACCTTGTTTAAGCCTAAATCTGTATTTACAAAAAGTTTAATCCTCCATTTCAGCTCTCCAAAATGTATGAAGAATACCTCGAAGATTACGTATACAAACTAATGGCGAAAGTGGGCTCGAGAATATGCCTAATGTTTAAGAGAAAGAACAAAAATATCAACAATGAGACTGAAACAAGGCTTGTAAAAGCTACAGAATCTACTAGTCAAAATGGTAAGAGAACTCAGGACAAAGCAACTAGTCCGAAGTCAGAAAAGGCTTGTCAAGTGATAGAAAAGAAGGCCGAAAAGCACTCGCATGTCGATGAAGATCTGAGCAGTTTAAATTTCCACATGATGATGTTTTCCATGTGGCTCACTGTCACTCTAGTCAATGTACCCGCGCTTTTGACGTGGGCAAGGAATTTTTCGTAAGTTATATTAATTTTTGTATTAAATTTTGATTTCATTCCAGGAATTCAATTCTGAGAAGGTGGTATGTCAATACCACCCTCACGTTTCCTGTGCCATGTTTATCAAAAGTTACAAGTCTACACGTTCACAAGTGCGGTACGAAGCACGACACTTGTAAACTTGTAAGACGAAATAGAGAGTCGCCGGACACTCTCAGGATTTGTTATGATTTTCTACAAGTTGTAACTCACAAATTATTTTTTGATAAACAAAATCACGAATAAACGTGTCAAAATATGTCAAAAGTACTTGTGAACTAACCGACCAATATCACCCTTTCGTACTCTTGCAAACGTATTCTAAGATACTGGTAGGTACATAAACCTAGTTTAGAAGTCAAGGTTTTTTAGACAGGGTTTTCTGGACAAAAGTCTGAGTTTGTTTGTTACGCTTTTACGCTAAAACGGCTGAACGGATTTGGATGAAATTTGGCACAGGGGTAGACCATGACCTGGAACACACCTGGACCACTAATAAAAAATATTATTATAATTATTTATATTTTTGTTAATCACAGTAATTAATATGAAATTCTCAATCAGAAAGGCTTTGTAGACAGATTCAGAACTTACTTAATAGTTTGCGGTTGATTATGAGACCATTTTCGTCTATTGCGCGTTGTCGTATGGGATTTTCCTGCGCATATCGCGGTCGGGTTGTATCAAGCCAGTATTTTCTCAAAATTAAATCTCCAATATTATTACAGGTACAGCATAGTATTGAAACCAGACACGTCGCATCACACTGGATTAATGATGTCTGCTTGTTCCACCTGCGTGTGGCAGATGAATGGGCCCAGGAAAAATCTGTGAGTATCAGTATTATCCTTACTAATATTATAAATGCGAAAGTAACTCTGTCTGTCTGTCGCGCTTTCACGCCAAAACTAGTGAACCGATTTAAATGAAATTTGATACACAGATAGTCTAGAGCCTGAGAAAGGACATTTAAAGGCTACTTTTTATCGACATACAACGCGGGCGAAGCCGCGGGCGGAAGCTAGTGCTACTATAATTTTAATTAGGATTTAATACAAACCTCTAAGAACCGAAATATTAACATGTGACTAGTCGGGTTATTACTGGTATTCAGCTGCATCCGGTTAGACTGGAAGCCGACCCCAACATATTTGGGAAAAGGCAGATTGATTTTAGTCTAGTTATTCGAATATATATAATAATATATATATCAAATCTGTTCTCAAATCGCCGTAGTATAAATTGCTTTTAGTTGTTATTGATTATAATATTTCCCTTTATTTACAGGAGGCACTACGAATCCATCGCAGCTCTACTGTTTACTATGGCAGTATTCATACTAGCGCTGGGTCCGCTATCATTAACCATCGTCAACTACGGCGTAACACTCATGTTCGCTGTAATAACCCTGCAGCAAGTCTGCGATAGCGAAGAAGTTAGCGGTAGTTCAAGTGTAGAAGAAGAAAATACTCAGGAACTAGATGATGACCTTGAAAATGAGAAAAACAATGCAAATAAAGAAAAAGAACCCAGTGAGAAAAGTCACGAAGAAAAATGTGACGAAAACAGTGATAAAACAAGTGAATGTTCTGAAATGGAAGACGCTGTTGAAGATTGTGATGTGTGCAGCGAAAGTAGAATATTCAATGTGGTGAAGCGACTTAGAGACAAATTGAGTTTTACTGAAAATTTGTAGTGCATATCACTGCATTGCATTTGCAGTGCTATTCGTTATGGCAATATTTTACAAGCTTTTGTTGTACACTGCTTATGCATACTGTGACAGGACATTTATGGCTATTTTTTTTTCGGGTCTTGATTGTACCATACTACTAGAGAGATTGTTCCAAGAGAAGGAAAATTAGTTAAATGTTTGTCTCAATATGCAGAAGTGCGAGAAAAGTATAAGAAATTATAAAATTGCAAAAAGGTTCACCATTTTAAACTAAAGCTACTCTTTTTTAATGCAAGTTGCATAATATTTTTATATGAATTAATTATTTATTTTAATTATCTTTATTCCTTTTTGAACGTAAACTTCTTAAATTATTGTTTATACGACAATTTTTACGAAAACACATTTTTTTGAGCTGATATTGTGAAGAGGCTGTGTTACTATACCTCACCGTTTTCCTTAAGACATATTTGTATATTTTAACTATTTTAAACTTTATATCCATTGTATCAATATGCCATTGACTGTTGCACATCTTAACAACACCAACTCGATTCAAAGTAAAGCTATGAAATATTTATTTTTTATAGTGTAATGTAGATTACAGTAACATTTTTATTGGCCTGAAGTGCACGACGCGTCGACAATGCATCTTCCATTCGTCATCAAGTAGGTACAGTCGCTATAATTTTGGAAATTTTACTGTATTTGACAACATATAAAGCTCCTATTTCAATGTTCGAGGGTCGAGTTGATATTTTACGTGATTGCCATATTACGTCACTAACACACAATTTCTTCCTATAATTAGGTAATATTAAAAATACTTTTTATCTATTCTGCACTGGTCTGCACATAGAGGCCTAGTTTAAAAAGCCATAGTCACATTATTAAAACATAATAATTGCTTCCTATTAGAAACTATACCTGAGATTATCGTCTGTGAGCAAATGTTTTTGTGTAATACTAGCTATAGTCAAGTTACGAATGGAGGACACACGGCTACACATCAAGCTATACATTTCCAGTATAAGCTGATCTCTCATTGTAAAGGATTTCCGTACATTGCGAGGTCAGCTTACACTGGAAATGTATAACTTGAGTGTAGTTGTGTGTACCTAAGAATTTCTTTTAAATGTTAGTGATACTACAAAGTTTCAATATAGATGGAAAGGGGTTTCCCGCCATTCATCCTAGTCGCATAGCACTACGCACCTTATAGAGTTGTGAAACCAAGGATTCAACTTACAGAAAAATCCTGGCAATAAAGGCTTATACCACTCTATAACAATCCACTACGTCTATAATGTACGCTCTTGTAATTTCTAGCGTCACGATGTATTATCGTGACGTCATAAAATGTATGGAAATATTTAAGCACGTTATAACATTAAAGTGGACGGAAAAAAAGTCTTCTTACATTTCCATAATAAACTTAGTTTACTTCCCTGTGTTGTCGTGATGCTGAGACGTGGAAATCCACATTAATATATCGGCACGCTAGAAATTACAAAAGCGCACAATAGAGGGTGTAATTTCCTATCCTTTTTAATGTCATTGAGAAGGCAATATACTAAAACATTATTTATCAATGACCTATAAGAATGAGGGGGTTACATTGAGCTTGCATCGCTAACCAAGCTAGGTATAAAAGTTGATTTAAATCCTGTCTGATATGACTTAGTTAGCAATTTTGTAGCAAGTAGATTATAATTACTCATTGGCGCTCAAACATGTGCCTTACACAAGGCAAATATCCAGTAGCTGGCTTGTTTATTGATATTAACCTAATAATAGACTTATAATGCCAGTAATAAAACCATGAGATATCTTAAATCACGTATAGTGAAGTCTTATACAGCATCTTACTCGATTGGAATTCATTGTATCAGTTAGCACCTGATAGTCTTCCATTGTATTACTGTATGTTTTCCAAGAATCTAATTGCTAGACATAGTGTTGCCTACAGCTTCTAAAAAGTCAAATTACAACGAAAACGCAAGCACAATATTTTTTCTTTACTAAAGTAGCAATAATTGTCAAACACTACAAAACTAAACGGTACCATGCAGTGTACTGTACTGCATGGTACCGTTTGGTATAAATTAAATCAATTGGGCCACAAGCCCACTGTGAAGCAATAATGTGATGGAGTGAGGGCCTTATCAAGTTATCACCCTATGTCGCAGTTCGCACCCGCGGAGAGAACATTCACAAATCACCTTGCTGGAAACTGGCAATTCGTCAATATGATAAGTGTGATAACACTCATGTTTTTTATTAAGTATGTCTGTGACTTTTTGGCCCAAGTATAGCGAAAGGTATCTTAGTAAATTATAAAGATATACTAGTCTGAATTTTGATTCACATAAAAGTTAAACATTGTACCCTGTGTACAAAACACATAATATCTGAAGGTGCTTTCAATTTTGAATCACCTGACATTAAACTATATGGTGCTATTTGCAACATGGATATTTCTAGACCACTTTCAGTCTCAAAAACATTTTATCATGTTGACTTTAGAAAATTTCTCTCATATAGGTAGTAAGGTAGTGTTAAATAAACTACTTTTGTCAAGGTTCATACAATTCTTAAATTAATTTGTTTCTGATGTATCTGTATATTATTTTTGTGAATCTGATATTGACTGAATTCTTTTTAAAGCTTAAATTTCACCTCTGCATTTGCCGCACATGTACAGAGGTGAAATGATGTTTTGTAATCTAATATGTAATAAAACCACTATGAACCTTAAAAACTATTTTATTTGAGAATAATGAAATACACAACTGTTTGGAATACACTTCTGATCATGGTGGTGGCTGAATTTGTCAGGAAATGCTCCTATTTCTTCCCCTTTTTGCCTGCTGGTTTCTCTTCATTGTTTCTTGGGTTCTGCCAGTTTAATGGGTTGCGGCGGTACATAGGCCATGGAGGAACTGTCAAGATCGCAGCTAGGATGAATCCGGCTCCCAGAATGTACACAGATTGTGAGAACTGTTGAACGATGTAACCCCATACGAAACCAACTATACTGAACAGCGTAATTATGGCTCTGTATAATTTCTCAGCTTTGGCCTGGCCAACATAGTCAATATGGGTGGGTATAGAAGTGAAGAAATCCATATTTATTAATTAAACTAAAAAATTAGTGAAATCCGATTTGCAAACTAACCACAACAAATTCAATACGTTTTGACAAATGACAACGTCAAATGACACGTCATACCTTCATAGTTTCGGTCGGCGAGAATACAAAAAGCCTGGAACGTACTACTAACGCTAGTGTAGTGGCGTAACATTTTGAAATACTGCATCGTTTTCTGCATACGAAAATATTGTCAAATATTCAGGTTTCAAAATCTTGAGCACAGTTTTTAATAAGGTTCTTTCACTTCCTTTTATGTTTTCATCCAAAGGTACTTAAACCATAAAAATACAAAACAAACGATAGCTTTGTGCAGTCTGGGTTTTGTTTTCTCTAAAATGTGGTAATCAACCGTGCTGCAGTTAGAATAATTATTATTATATCTACTCTTAATAATTTCAAGGCACAATATAAATTGTCCTAACCGAAATGTAAAAAGAAAAATAAATCACAAAGTTACCACCACAACAAAAAGAAACTACTAATTTAGTAAAACTACACGTTCATGAAAAAATATCTTGAGAATGTATTTATGCTTCGTTATGAACACAGTTACATTTAAATTATTCATCAAACAAATCAGTAATGGTCTCTTAACAACCGAGGATCATTAATAGCACAGTCTCCATTGCGCGATTGTAGCAGAGCTGAAATAAAATTCCCTTTTCAGGTTTCAGTGGAGGCAGACATGATCTTGTAAATTGTAATTGCTCAAAATGTTCTGATACTTCTGATGTACTTACATATTTATTATTGCAATATTATTTTTCTATTTTCTATTTTTATAGATGGCACTGCATTTTGTAACAATTAAAAAACAATTTTATGAGGGTAGATCGTTAATTACTTGTTTTATATTTCACTACTCTTTTCATTAAAAAGGTAGGTTATCTTAACATTTATAGCAATACCATCTACCACTTTGCCGTCAGTCGATTGTCAACATTCAGAACGGTCAGACTCATTAGGTTAATTTTTAGTTAACAACAAAGATAATTAGTTTTATTTTCAAAAAGTACAACAAACAAAATTAACAAACAAAATGACAACTTTCAAGCAAGTTCCTCTCACATGCGGTGGCCATACTAGACCAGTCGTGCATTTGGATTTTAGTGACGTTACAAAAGATGGGTTTTATTTAATTTCGGCCTGCAAAGGTGAGTTTTGACGACTAATTTGTAATCAGTGTGCCCTATCGCCTTGGCCTATATTTGTGTAGAAGTCTTGCAAGTGTGTTGGTGACTGTGAGTAGTGCTCTGGCGTGACAGATGTTGGTGACGAGATGTGTTCGAAAGGCCTTCACTTTTCTTGTTTGTGTGGAGTTGTCCGCTCGGCCGGCGTGCATTCTATGCATGTTGTGACCTTCTCTTTCCGGACATGCAGGAAGTACCTTGAGTATCCGCTCGTATGTTTCCTCGGCTGCTCGCCTTGGGGCTTGCGCTCGTGCTTTTTATTCATGTACCTACCGGCAGCATGACATACAAGTTCCACGCCTTTGTGTGCTCATGAATTGTTGCAGGCAGTAAATTTTGTTCCTATGTTGAATGTTGACATTTCACCCATTGTGGGTCACCTTGTGTTCACTCAAGGTTTGTCAAAGTACTTGACATTAATGTTTATTTTATGGAAGGGCTTGAAAACATGTTACTATGCTACTTTCAATATGTGGCTATAAGGAAATTAGTCAATAACACTTAATGA
The DNA here is from genome assembly GCA_948473465.1 of Lithophane ornitopus. Taxonomy (NCBI): domain Eukaryota; kingdom Metazoa; phylum Arthropoda; class Insecta; order Lepidoptera; family Noctuidae; genus Lithophane; species Lithophane ornitopus. The sequence continues at coordinate 7,681,067 of OX419622.1, read as the reverse complement.
TATAATTGTGCCTTCCTGTCATTGTTCTACTATGTGTACACAATCTATCATTAGAGTATCTGATATACTTTTTATCTGGTATATATAGCTTACTTTTACAGTTGTTTTATTATTTGTTATGACAGTGGTCATAATATTTTATTGTTGAACAGCTGTAGCGTTAAACATTGCCATGTTTTAATAAGATAGTTTATATTCTAGGTAGGACGTCTCTGCTACATAATTAACATGTATTTGACAGTGTGATAAGCTAAAACAATGGTTTGTTCAAGATGTGTTTATAAAAGGAAAGCCTTGTTTTACTTTACAAGGAAAATTGAAAGCTGTTCTCATTTGCATACAATGCTAAAGAAATATTCATTCAAATGTAAACTTAAAGAATTTATTTCAAATAAACCAATTACATGCATTTCTGAATTGGCAGGGGTTCGTCAGTCAGAAAGATGAAACTAGTTACAACATTTGTTAATATGTACTTGAATGAAAACATTAATTAATTAATGAAATGAATATTGAAATCTTCACTTTATTATTTCAGGTTCATTTAAACATTGTGGTTTGGGTCTTGTAACCACTTACTTTATTTTTTGGCTCAAGACAAAGAGAGAGAAGGCAAAAAAAAACTGTATTTCTATTAAACATCTGTGTCAAAACTAGTGTCAAAATAACATAAAATGGAATGATTTCATGACTAAGCACAATTTCACATCCAATTCAGTCTTTTCAACCAAAATGAGTTCATGTACAAAGCCCTGTTCGAATGCAAGCTTTCTTAGCAACACATTGTAATATTAATGAATTCCTTTTTAGATGGCAAGCCCATGCTACGACAAGGTGAAACAGGTGATTGGATTGGCACATTTGAAGGTCACAAAGGTGCAGTGTGGGGGGTAGCTTTGACGCAAAATGCTAATCTTGCAGCTAGTGGAGCAGCAGATTTTTCCGGTAACATAAATATTTGGTAGCACTTCAAAGTAGGTTAGGTTTTAATCTTAACGTAATTGGGTCATTCATATCTGTTTTACAAAAATATTAGTAATGGTGAAAGAAAAAATCATTTTGTGAAATATTATGTCTTACTTTGATTTTTTTTTTGTTTAAATTTGCTTTGATGATGGATTTGTAAGTGATGTTAAAAGTAGAATAATTATTTATGATCCTCTTATTCATTTCAGTTTTGCAATCATAATATTATGTTGATTACATCACTTCATTTAATTAATTCTGACCACAATATTATCTAGTTTTTTTTTAAACAATTGGGTATTGCATAGCTAGTTATACAGAAAAAAAAACAAACAATCAAATGCTTTGTTTCAACACTATTAACTCTCACAATGGTGCTATCTACTATGATACTTTGTGCTATTCCAAGTACTTAATCTAAAACATGGATGTGAGAGATATCTAAACATATTGAAGTGTCTGTTTGTAATGGTAAAATACGAGCTTTTTACTTAATGCATACCAAAGTGTATATGACAAAAAAACATTTTTTCACATTTTCGTTTGTCTGTTTGCTCCGGATTATCTCCGAAACGGTTGGACCGATTTTGACGGGACGTTCACTGGCAGATAGCTGATGTTATAAGGAGTAACTTAGGCTACTTTTGCAACAGCAGCTAGTTATAAATGTTGTTGTTGCTGTTGATAGTGGATAAAGCGAAAAAACGCTCCTAATAAGTTTCTATTCTCTTAAATAAGTGTCCATCATCTCTGCATCAGCCACTCAATAACATAGCCATACTTTTATCTAACAATAATTTAAAATAATTTTACAGCAAAAATATGGGACGCTCGATACGGTGAAGTGGTGCAAACATTTGACCACGAACACATAGTGAAGAGCGTAAACTTCAATGCTGACGACACGCAACTACTCACTGCCAGCAATGAGAAACTTATACGCGTATATGACCTCAACAAACCTGAAGCAGGAGGTTAGCTTATTACACTTTTATGTCTGATAAGGAAAGGACAGTTACTTCCTGTAGTAGATTCTAATCTGTAAATAAATTATCAATGCATGTTGACCTATTGAATGAAATAATTGATCTATTATTTTCTTTATCTACGCCCATGCTATAAATCCTCTATAAAGTTTCTGAAACAGTTAGCTTATTGCGAACTTTAAAACACCGGTTGTTTTAATGTTGTCATAGTAACCATAATATCATCCAAACGGGTGCTATAATGTTGTACTAAATTTCATAATACAACTCATTTCAAAAAAAGAACATTGTCATGCAGGCGCATTTCACAAACAAAGCACCGTAATTTAAAACAAAAAAACATCTATTACTCGAATTCGAAAAATTCGAATTCACGTGCGTCGTATCACTCCATTTTTTTATATATTAGTATTGCAAAGTACCTTTTATAGAGGATTCATATCATGGGTCTAGATAAAGTCTTGTATGCAACTGTAAATAATTAGGTATTAAAACACTCATGTGATACTATTATCACATTCGGCTTCGCCTCATGTGATAAACACACATTCGTGTTTTAATACCCCTTATTATATAACAGTTGCATAAATAACTATTATAGTTGAGATCTAAGTGTTTTTATATCATTTCGAATTGTTAAATTTTATTATTCAAAGTAATTATTTCGGAAATATAATCGAAAATACTTAAATTGCGTATTGTAGTTTTAAATGTTGTCATAGAGACGACATAAACATCTTCTACACTCATAGACAATAAGTTGAGGAAGCATTAATTAGCATACAAGATCACTCTTATCTCAAATAATCAACATATTTATGCAATCAATTGAGAAGAACCAAATATTTACATTTTATAAAAGGGTGTAACCTATTGAATAATTTATTAATAGCTTACATTTATCGAGTTTGTACATAATAACAGTTAAATAACACACTCATTAGATTTTATGATACACATGTTAAAAGCTTCTTTATGTGTTTTCACATTATGAGCCAAAAGGTTAATAGCAAGTCATGCCTGGCATAAACTAAGTAGAAAATATTTTTATTGTAAGTATGTCTACTTCTTTGAATTTTTTTAGAAGACTAATAGCACGTACTACGATATTTTACAAACCTCATCTAAGTTCCACATACCTGTCTGTTCTCGCGAATAAGCGATTACGCGATCGTTTACACGAAATATGACGTACAAACGCGACTTGTAGTGTACTCGCGCGATCAATTCGCGCGACTACATCAGTTTCATAAAAACGAGCGCCACGATTGCGTTCTGGTACGACAGTTGCTTTCAGTTAGGACACGGACTTTAGTACCATTTTATTGTCCATTGCCCAATGTAACTTATGTAACCTATTGATAGATTAGAATTTAATAGAATTATATGCTAATTTCAGCTCTGGAGAAAATAAGCGCGCACTCGAGTAGTATCAGACACGCAGTCTTCCTTCATAACTCACGCATAGTCAGCGTGAGCGATGACCTAACGATGAGAGTCTGGGATCGTACCAGTGGACAAGTAAAGTATTTTACTTATTAAAATCTCATAATTTCATTCATTCATTCACTGACATTGTATATCAGTAAATTAACGCACATCGAAACGGCGACGGAAATTTTGTACATGAGATCCTTATACAGGGTCAAATTGAAGCTAGCGATACTCCGCAGACGTGATGGGTATTGATATCTCTAAACACGATAAAAGAAAACAGATTGAATTATTTTTTTTCTGGGGTGTGACCGCTATTATTGCAATGAAAGTATGATTTGAGAAAATCTGTTTTTTTTGTTGTGTTTAGATATAAAAAACTTCACAGACGTAATGGGTATAGACCATCTGTATTACGTCTGTGAAGTTTGCGCAAAAAAAAAAAACTAATAATCCAAGTAACTGTGTAGTGTACACACGAAAGGTCGTTGACCCAAAAAAAATATTATCTTTTTTTTTTGCTTTTTCCTGTTTAGATGCCCATCACGCCTGCAGAGTTACCGCTAGCTAATTTCATTTTACCCTGTATATCAGCTGTATCCGGTTAGACTGGAAGCTGACTCCATGATAGTTGGGAAAAGGCTAGATAGCGCAAGCAGCCAGAAAGGATTTTGAAAATTCATCCCCTGATGGGGAATGAAAATGGATGGAATTTCGTCATTTCTGCCGATGGGCAATACTATCGGGCGCATAGCTTGTACCCTATGAACAACTATTAACTTTTGCAGATGTTTTAGTCCTAAATTTAACCCACGAACTGGACGCGATAAACTCAAAAACTACTGATCCGATTTTCATACGGTTTTCACCAATGGACGGAGTGATCCATGAGAATGGTTTAGGTTTATAATTCATTAAGATTATGTGTAAATTGGCTGAAATACATGACAATGATTGTTTAAGATGTCGGAAAAAATCTTACCGACTGACTTTACTGGCGTGCGCCGCGTAAATCAATAGAGTTATATAAATACAATGTATTTCGGAATTTATACATTATTTACCTGGATTTGGATAGAGATATTTTCCGACATCCACGCGGGGAAAGCCGCGGGCAAAAGCTGGTAAATTATAAACGTTTTACGAACTCCGAAATACTAGACTGGAGTGTTCATTCACGGATTTAGCGAATGGAATTCAATCCACATAAGCCAGGTAACTTCATAGGATTATCGTGGCTCATTCATTCGATTGTATGTACCTGACTTTAATTCATTCTGATTGTAATTACTGAGTAGTAAGTATTTAATCGAAACTTTCATTTACTTTTCAGGAGGTCCAAAAAGTGGAGTTCCCAACCATACCAAACAGTTTAGAGCTGTCAAGAGATGGAGCTATATTGACAGTAGCTCACGGTAAGATATAATGTCCTTAAATATTATAAATGCGAAGTGTCTGTCTGCCTGATACGTTGTAACAGCTTAACCGCTATAACGATTTTGGTGAAATTTGGTTAAATAAAAAAACAGCTTATACTGCGCAGTAATAGACAGACGGATAGGCGGTAAGACAGGTCGTGAAAACTAAGTCCCGTTGGCAGCTTTGGGTACAGACACATAAAAAACTACTTTCATGAAGCGAAAGTCTTTGCGGTCAAAGCGCTTGTAAGAGTCGATTTAGACCATACGAGCGAATGCACATTCTATCACCACTCCTCCTAAATTCTTTTTGTGTAAACAGGGACGGATCATGCCTTCGTTGGTCTTTCCCTAGTAAAATGTCAAGAACTAGTTTAAACCCGCGAAATCGCCTTCTTTTTTGGTTCATATTCTTTATGGCACCTCTTTAGGTCATGAGCTATCCGAATATCAAAAAATATTCGAACTAGGTCTTGAGGGGGAGGCGTGATTCGCTGTTAAAATGTAGAGTACAATCAGGAATATCGATAAAAGAATCTTCTGGCGTTCTGGTTCTAAGTTCGTTTGGTCTAAACCCACCTTAATATATTTCTATGACGTCAAAGTATATTGTGACATGTTATGTGGGGTGATTAAGTTTGACCTTAGTACGAATTTACATTTTAATTCAAGAGCAGAATAAGATCAAGTTACGCATTAAAACATACCACACCTGTCGTACTTACGTAAATACAGCCGTAGGCATTCTTCGTACAATATTTTTATAATTGACTAACTTCCGCCAGTGACTTCGCCCGCGTGATATCTTTATAAATTGTACCCCACTAGCTGCGCACCGCGGTTTCACCCGCGTAAGTATCTTTCCCTTGGGAATATCGGGATAAAAGTATCCTATGTCCTAGTCCAGGTCATGGTCTACCCATGTGCCAAATTTCATCTAAATCCGTTCAGCCGTCTTAGCGTGAAAGCGTAACAAACTCACTTTCAGATTTATAATCTTACTACCTGCGCCCCGCGGTTTCACCCGCGTAATTCTCAATCCCGTCGGAATATCGGGATAAACAGCATCCTATGTGTTAATCCAGGTTATAAACTATCTGTTAGCCAAATTTCATCCAAATCCGTTCAGCCGTTTTTGCGTGATTGAGTAACAAACATCCAAACACACAAACTTTCACATTTATAATATTAGTAGGAAGTAGGATATTTAGGACGTTACTCAGTGATAATATAGCATTCTACTGATGAAATAACAAACAAAAATACATTTTCTCTTTATAATATTAGTGTAGATTGCAATAGCTGATAAACTTATGCATATGACGTTATGAAATAGTCCAAAGTTTAAACCGAAAATTGGATGATCTCTAACCTCTCCACGGCGTTTTAAAGACGTAGCCAAAATTACTCAGAAAATGTTACTTACATACATAAACTCACCCCTTTTTCCAATGGGGCTGAAACTTCAGAACTCCACCTACTACATACAATTCATACATACTCCATTTGCTTCGTTTACATTTATCATACACGCACGCTGTTATTTATGTTACTTATTATCTTTCTTAATTTCAGGTACAAATGTATCATTCTATTCTTCTGACACAATGCGCAAAATGCGCGAATTTCCAGTGCCAACGAAATGTTACTCAGCATCGCTCGCGCCCAGCCGGGCCACTTTTGTGTGCGGCGGTGAAGACTTGAAAGTCTATAAATTTGATTATAATACGGGAACAGAACTCGGTAAGTTACTTTTTGTTTGTATTCCTTACTTTAAAAACGTGTACATACATACTTTGCCCTATCTGGCCTGAAGTCCTGAGACCTGAGGGCCTAGACAAGTGACAATCGCTTCGAAAGCGTATTTCTACAACGACAGGATTGACATAAACTATTTGATAGCTTATGTCAGTCCTATACATTTTTGCCTTTTCCATCATCGTTATCGCTGATAGAATGTCACTTTGTCTAGAGCTCTCTGTTCCCGTTACTTGTTGTTTTGTTTCACTGTCAAAGCTTTAAATCCTTACTGTCAAAGTTTTGAACCCGTGATAGGATAGTGCCATCCACGAAGACGCGCCCCACTCTACTTTACTGTACTGTAAGCTGTACTGTAAGCTGTACTGTAAGCTGTACTGTAAGCTGTACTGTAAGCTGTACTGTAAGCTGTACTGTAAGCTGTACTGTAAGCTGTACTTTAGTACGGAGAAGAGCGGAATGGGGTGCGTCTTCTCAGATGGCAGTACGACGCAACGCTTACGACGCTTTTGTCATGAATTCTCCACATTGACTAATATAACAGGAAAGAAAAATTCTTTATATAAAGAAGCGAAACTGGGCGTGTCATAAGTTGTGAAGGCCATTTCTGGTACTTAAAAATTTCACATTCAAATCGCAGTCTGTCAAACTTGTCAAAAATGTTGGTAATTTGATTGTATTTCTGATAGATTGCGAATGAGATGCGAATGCTAACGTTCTTAAAAATTACGGAAATTGCCCTCTGTTGGCTCGATGTTGAACGCCAGCTGATCGCATGATACCTATCAACCAGTCAGTTATATACTTACTACTTTCAGTCTGTACCGAGGATAATACTGACTGGATGCGGCGAAACCGTAGGGTGGCCCAATTGAGAACGCGTTCGAAACCACATCTCCGCTTCTTTACAAACTTATAATTTCATTTTCCCATACCAACATCACCCACCATCTCATACACCTCTTACATTCCAGAATCAAACAAAGGCCACTTCGGTCCGGTCCACTGCGTGCGATGGTCTCCAGACGGCGAGCTGTACGCCACCGGCTCGGAGGACGGCACGGTCCGGCTGTGGCAAGCCGTGCCGGGCCGTGTGTACGGGCTGTGGCGGCGCAGCAACGACCACACGCCAGTCGTCAACGGGTTCAAGGAGGTCGCGGCTAACTGATATCACTTGCTTTTCCATACGGTTGGTACGACAACTTTCTAATACCATATCTTTTTTTACCTATGTTGGTCGCAAGTGTTACTGAGGTGAGGTCTTGAAATCGATTCCCAGGTCGGGCAAAGTGTTATTGGGTTTTTCCATCAGGAATTTCCCAGTAGAAGCTTGGAGTCTAAATTTGTGATCGGTGTCTGGATTTGTGCCCGTTTGACGATAATAGGCTCACCTCCTATTACTTGGGACTTAAACATAACTAGAGAAATGTCGATGTACTATAAGTACACCTCTGTCTAACCCTTTAGGTATAAGAGGCGTGATGGTATGTTGTGTTAATTTGAAATTCTTCCTGCTAATTTTGTCAGGGTGTTTGAATTGCATGGAACTGACTAGACTTGCGATTAGTCTGCGTATGTCGAAAGGTTTCACGGAAATATGTACTTTATGTCCAATAAAATCTATTTTCGATTGCTGTGTATAAAGTCGCTTTTCGTCCCTATCGTCTTTTTGTTAGTGCAAGTTTCGTCAAGGACTTTCTAATTAACTACAATGCCTTTTGGCCCGCGGGCGGCCCGTCTGGTAGCTTAGCGGTTCGGACATAAATACCTATTTGTATAATGCTTATTTCCAATTCTAAATACACCGCAAACTCTAAATTCATGGCAAGTTGCGACACTTGTTCCTAAAAGTCCATTAGAAACCCAACGTCAGACAGCATCTGTCTGGCACTAATGCCGAAATTGACCTTTATGGCGCAGTCGTGAGAAATATTTCTCCTTTTTTATTCGTATATTGTTTTTTTCTTAACTTTAAAGTTCCCTTATTAATAAAATTATTTGTTTGTTTCAGGATCAAGGAGCAGTGACAGTGCAATCAAAATTGATCACTTGGTGGCATCACAGTGTTGTGGTGTAGTTGTCACCAGGCCATGTGTATATGAACTTAAGGGGGACTAGCCTGAAAATCAAGACTTTTTAAGTATTCAAGGTAAATTTTAAGAGTTTGTGTTGTTTATTTTTTTGCAACACTAATTTTTTATACTCAGACCTAATGTATTTATTGTAAAAAGGAACTAAATAGACTTGATATGCAACAAAATAAAGTGATTTGTAAATATTTTAAGACTTTTGATTTTTATTTGATGAAACCTGACGCGAAAACCCGTTTTATTCTACCTGCAGAACTTGAAAATAATGCAACTCCTTTGATCACCAAAAAAAACAAAGTTATATTTTACTTTGTAGTCTTTACAAAGTAAAATATAACTTTGTTTTTTTTTTAAGATTTGTTTTATTTGTCTCGAATAGTTTTATATTCAGAATGTAATAGAAACGTTCGATGTTTATAGGCCAACGAAAAGCCAGAATAATAAATCCTACGGTTCGGTGGGGGTTAGTCGGAGTGGTTGTTCACCCAGGTGATTTTATTCCAAATGAAAAAAGGAGTCTTATTATGTTATTACCTATAGAACTTATAATAAAACCCAGTTCTAAAAGATGGATTTGAAATAGTGTCAGACCGAAACAATATGTTTGAAGCTATAAGCTCCTGTTCTTGTTTCGACCGAAACCGAAACTTATTAAGTTCAGGCCATAAACGTTCAAGTAATTTTAACAAACAGGCTGGTTCAAACAATTTGATCAAATAGAAATACGAAAATTCATGTCGTCATGCCAATTTGATCAAATTACTTGAACGTCTATGGCCCGCATAAAAGTTAGTTACTTATATTCTTTTCTGAGAGCTAACTTTTGTAAAATACGGCCGATATAACTTGGCAGGTCTTAACATAGGCTCTGCGAACGTTCGCACATGTTCTCTCACTTACACTAGTCTCATGTCACCATTTGGTTCCTATAAAATGTTAGTACGCCAGCCCAGTGCACAAGTTCGGAACTGCTAAGTTACGGCCGCATTGTAGGTTTGTATCAACAAAATTCAGCAAAGGTCACGGTCAAGGTCAATTAAGGTCATCCATCAATCCGTGGATAAACATCTCTAGGGGGTGTTTGTACAAGGGGGCGATGAAAATTTCATTATTTTTGACCTACCACGTCTAGTTTTTGAGATATTTGCGAAAAACTCGAAAAGGGGATTCCAATAACTTGGAAACCCCGTTTTGTATTCTATCAAAACCAACAGCTTACGAGCGCCAGTTTCGGTCGGGCACTTTCTGGCCGAAACCCGATTCTTTTGCCGAAACTGGCCAAAACCAATGCCAGCAGCATTGGTTTTGGCGTTTTGGCATTCTGACACTACATCATTTAAAACAAATGAAACGACATTTTCAATAAAAAATATTTTTGTATTTCATTTTCGTTGTTTAGGTGAGATTTCATAACATAAAACTAAAAGTATTACAACTAAAGAACGTTACGCTTAATTATCCAATATATTACAAAATAATTTACAAGAACCTATAATCCTAGGCACAACTAGGCAGTGAAATTTAATTATTATAGTGAGCTAGACACAAGTATTATAATTATTCGAGACTAACTTTTGGCCTCAGCTTGTCTCCCAAACAGGGAATCTGATTAAAATTAGTATCAGTAGTTATGGTAACACCGGTTTTAGGGACGGTATTTTGATTAATCTAGATATTATTTATTTTTAATGGACACAACACACTTGAGGATAACAAGGATAACAAGCGTGATATTATGTTATTTATTTATTTAGGTGTCATAAAACATCACTGCGTCTATTTAAAGCTCAAGATGGCCGTAATATTAAATGTTTGTGAAACATAAGAATCAGCTGAATAAAAAAAGACCATAATTTATGAAGAAAATAATAATATCATCTAAATTAGAAATAACTCATATAGGTATGATCTAATACGCCAGAGAGAATTCTGGTCACGGGTACAAATAATATTAGTATGCATACTAATATTTCCTATGACGATTTTACTTCTCATAAAAGTTGTTTACAGTACTTACTAGTCATTAAAAAAAAATGAAATTCACACATTATTTCCTCAAAATAATATTTTACAATCATCAATATCACTATTTTGAAAACTACTTATTAAATATTGAAAACATAATTAATGGGACTATGTTTAATCGTTATACTTAAGTAGAAAAGCAAAACTGCTGAATTTTAGAAAATAGAACTTAATAAAATATACCATTTTCTAATCTACAGCGTTTGTACATTTTTGTTTTATCATCTCGGGACCTTTAGCTTTAGGTCGGCTACAGACGTCCTCTTCGGATTTAACTAGTATCTTAAAATACCTAAACTAAATTCATAACAAAGTATAAATGAGCAGTGCCGTAATTAGTCTTTTATGCGCCCGGTGCGAGCTGCTATGAACGTGAATAATAGGTATTGTTAGTGGCCCTGGTCTGGTAATTTCTGCGCCCCCCCAGGGTCTGCGCCCTGTGCCTGCGCGACACTGGCTCCCTAGTTACGGCACTGTAAATGAGAGACCATCAGTCAAAGATACAAATACTTCAATAAGAATATTGTTGTTGACTATTATTCTTTTAACGTTTCTGGTAAACTTGTGGTAACTCTGTGACATAGGTCTTTTGACCTATGGTAGAAATTAATTATCTAGAATGACATGATCGGTCGATCGTACGATTCGTTGCCTTGAAGTATTTTTTATTGATAATCAAATAAATTATTTTATTTAAACTCATTTTGGATTGAATGTGCACGTTGTGCATTGAGAATGTTTTTGTATTGGTCAATCTCATTTTCTTAAATTATTAACTTCACCAAAACCCTTGCTCTGCTAAACGTTACGGATATGTGTCAATTGAATACAAAGTTAGTATTGTGGTTACTATTCATATTTTTTATTATTGTTTTATCTTCATCTGAGAAGTTTCAATTTTTTTTTTTTCAGTTTACACATCGAGCATCTTTCTTTGTCTTATCTTCTGTATTGAGAAAATTCACGTTTAATTTATTCACATTTTTGTTTCAGTATTTTTTAAATTGTTACTATAGTTTGGCCAAAATCGTTGTACCGCGTCTCAGGTATGTGCGCGGCCGGCGGGCGCCCGGCATTCGTCAACGCTGCCCGCCGCCACGTCGCGCATTCCTAAGACGCGGTACGGCGGTCTCGGTCAAACTACACCTCGGGCAAAACCTTCCTTTTCTTCATTGACAAAACAGCCCCATACATTTAGCAGAGTCGGGCCCCCTGACCCTCTCACTTGGCGACAAAAGGCGACAGGTCGGGGAAGTTGAAGTTGATGTGCGGCCTGCGCGGCGCGCGCGCGTGCGACGGGCCCGCGCCCGCGCCGGCGCCGCACTGCGCGGTGCACACGTCGTCGCGCTGCACGGCGTCGCGCGGCCACTCGCGGTGCAGCTGCGCGCAGTCCGTGATGCGCAGGGACGCGCACTGTGCCTGCGCATGGGAATAATGATGATTAATATTTATTCTGAATTAAAATTGGTAAATATTAACATGAAAATCTTAGAATTTACTTGTATTATAGACGGCAGGAGCTCATACGGTAAAGTAATTGTAGGACAGTAAAATGCTTAAAAAGATTAAATGAAATGGTGACAATATGAAATAAATTCTTTATTATATAGGTACCTAGTTTATTATTATAGTAATGTGAACTCACCCCTTCAACAGTACAAATGCACGACGTGCAAGGTGACGGGAAGGCGGACTCTCCAACGGCGACAGATCTGCCGGCGATAAGACATCCCTGCGCTGAACTCTCGCGCCACGCCGACAGATCCAGCTGAGGTAGCGATGCGCAAGACACGCGTGGGTTCCTGGAAATAATAGCATACAAATATGAACAGGAAGTTAAGTTGTGAAGAGTACTTATAACAATTTGAATCGAGAGCGAAATAATAATAATAATAAAAAAAGTTTATCTAATGAAAATGTATCTAATGAAAGTATCACTCACTAACGGGAATTAGTAAAACATTAATCTGTATTTAGAAGATCTCAACTTTCACCACTTTTGCGAACAATTAATATTCGAAAAATAATTGAAAAAATTGAGGTTATAAAATTAACCTCGATTATCAAATGGAAAACATTTTTAAGGTGATTTAAAATTAGAATTCCTGGTTTAAGTAAACAAATTATCAAGTTCTAAATTTTTCAGTAGCACTACAAATTGGCATTCACAGATACTTTTTCTGATCCATTTGTTTACATTTTCATTAGTTATTTTTGAAACAGACCATATTATGTGAAAATTAAGTTAGGTGTACTTACAAGAAGTTGCTAGGCAAGTCAAAAGCTGCCCTCTGTATGTCTCCGGGGTGGTCAAAGTTGTCGCACATCATTTTGGACAGCGTCGTCTTCCTGATCTCTGCAAGCTGTTGTTCCGTGAAACGAGCCGCTGGGTTGTCGTTCTCATACCTGGGAGGATCAAGGATTTTCAATATTATTTTTTGGAAAAAGTAATTCTTAGCTGCTGAGTGGCTGAAGGACCTCAGTAGACTCCCTTAATCACGGATGGCGGACGGAAAAAACTAGTTTTCACCAAATAAGTTACCAAAACCCATAAAATATTTTGGTTGATAAATTTATAATTTTAAAGGTATAAAAAATATCATTTATTATTCATACATAATTATTAATATTTATTTATAGTGTGTGCGTAAGTGTCTCTGTAGGTACGGTGTGGGTGTTTGCAAATGTGTGTAAGGTGTATGTACGTATGACTAAATTGGCACAAAATAAAAGTTTAAAAGGATCTTCAAGATCACTCTGAAGAATAGCCTCTCTCTTGATAGCCTTTGAGTAGTCTTGAAATTTTGTGCAGTAGATAACTTAGTTGGCGCCCCTACTTATGAACTTACGGCTATCTGATGTGACGCAAAGTTCTTACCAGAATCTGTCGCACTTTCTAAGCTGTCTGAACTGTATGGCGATGACGCATGCGAAGGTAGGTCCCACCAGACCTCCCTGTAGGGGGCGCTCGCTCATACCGCCCGGGAACAGGTCAATGTCGTCCACTGTCGCGTAGATGCGCTTGAACCTGAGAATGAGAGGTTACTGTATTATGAGGGTGCCCTCTGAAAGCTGGCAGCGTCGCAATTAAATGTCAAATATTTCGCAGTTTTTATTACTATTTTACGCTATTCAGTGATAGAATAAGTGTTTTTGAACGGAAGTGGCAATACTGAGTGTCTACTGTTACTATCTCAAGAATAGGCAGTAGTTGGAATAGCATCGACTACCTACCGAAAAAAATACAGTAAATGCTCAAAGATGCAGAAGTCTAAGTGAAATGGAAAATACTCCTGCATCTGTCGGAAATCGGACACTTTTGTGGGCATTTTGTTAAAAATGTTCCTCCACCTTCTTCGTCTACTACTACCTACTACCTGGAGTTTTAAAGCCGCCCATGGGACTTTGACTTGGCTTCACATGCCTTAAAAAATAATGTTTTTTTAAAAGTACTTTTGTGTTTTAGGTTGTGTCTAGCCTTTTCATGATAATACATAAATATTTTTGGGAATCTATAATATTATGGATTTAGAATGTAAATACTGTAACAAATACTTTAAGTTATGGAAAATCTCGCAAATTAATTATATATCAGTTTTGATTATATTCAGTGGTTGAAAAAAAAATTAAAAACGATTTACATGTTCGCTTTGAACTTGAATGTGAACTTCTTCAGACTTACCTAGCAATAACTTCATCAGGAATTTCCCTCGCTAAATCTTCGAAGGTGGTCGCTCTCTTCAGGTTGCAAAGCGCCCTATAGTTGTTATAGCTCGGAATGCCGTGGTCTCTGGCTCTTTGCACGTTGAGGGCAATGAGATCGATGCCCGAGAAGGGAATGCGTCGGTCTTCAAACAGATGGTTGGTGACTTCACCGGTGATGAACTGGTCGAGGGTTTCCATGGGGGTGGAGGCGAGACCACGCATGAGCTCGTCTACCATTGGTGGGTGCTGGGAATAAAATGATTTAGGTTAGTTGTAGGTAGGTAGTTATGACTAAACTAGTTGTTGTCATTACTGGAGGATTATACAGGATCAAGGAACTTCACAGACGTGTAGTGGGTGTCGATACCTTATAATGATGAGATGTTTCCGCACAAATACAACACTAGTGCCGAAAATTAATAGAATCTCGGATGAATGATGCGTTAGCGCAGAGTATAAATATTTTTTTTTCTATTTTAAGCAGGCGTGTGTCGCAATATAAATATTATATTGTGCGTGTGTGGTACTAGTACCACAGGATCTCATTTTGGATTTCATTAGGGTAGGTACATAACTTAAACATCTAAAATATCGGTAGAAAAAATCAAAAGTGTTACTCACAGTCATGAACATATCGGGCCTGAAGAATCCGTCTCTGAGTAGGATCGGGGGCTCCACTGGCTGGAAGCTGGGCGACAGACGAGGGAGGTGAGGACGTAACAGGGAGTGGCCGAACCGGAACGAAGCGGCCGCGAACTCGGTGACTATGGCGGGGTTGCAGGTAGGAGAGTACTCTTTGTAGTAGCCTGGAAGAGAGGATCAATTTAGATATTCCGTCATTTAGATTTACTTTTGTGAACTGGGGATAAGATTACTGTAACAGAGATAAAAACGAATTCTAGTAAAGTGTTTCAAAATAGTTGGTAAAGGTTTTCGGCTGAAAATAATAATAAGGCCGAATTTTCGTATTGGCGAAAACAAAATTTCATCTTCGGACTGTCTCTACTCTACATACAGCAAATCGTTTATGTACGGAATTTTGTGTAATTTGTCCTTTTGCTTTTAATAATACCTATTTTAATACCTTCAGTCATATTGTTGTATCGGGTCTTGGTTTTGATGTATGAAAGAGTTATTAAATATCTGTTACGAAGTATCACCACAATTGAGAACAAATCTCGGGATTTATGAAACGGAAAATATATAAATCACGGTTTACTATACCTGAAGGCAACAGCTTCAATCCGTACAAGTTGACAGCATTCCACGACAGCAGGCGCGGCAGGAACTCGTTGTAGATGATGTGCGTGAAGGTGGCGGCGACGATGCGGCGCGTGTGCTCGAACAGCTGGTCGGCGTCCCAGTGCGGGTTGACGCCGCGCAGCCCCTCCACCACGCGGTTGTGCTCGCGCAGGAAGATCGTGTGGATGGCCGTCAGGCCCGGCTGCTCCGACGCGCGCCCGTCGCCTGGGGACATGGCGGTTTTTAGACATGGTTGTAATCTTACAATGTATGTGATCGAAAAGAGCGTTTTCAAAGCAGCCATGTCGTACGCAAAGTGCCACTTTTCCGCACTAGTGCTTTTTACTTTTAAATTATTTTTAACTCCTATTTTTTTTTTGACGTTGTTTTTGTGGCGCGTGTGCGGGCGGGGTCGCTGCTACTTTCCGGACTTATATAATAAATAACTATTAAGTTTTAATCGAGATAGTGATCTTTCGCTCTGGATCGCTTAGGAGAGAATACTCTACTTTTCACATCTTTTGCGAGGTATTATGTAGCAATTAGATGGTAGTTTTATACGTATTTTTTGTTGAGGTTTTTCAAATTCAAATCAAATCACATTATTGACCAGCGGGTTATAATAACATTTAGTACAATATTGAAATAATTTTCGTTCATTACGTAGATACCTACGTAATGAACGAACGTACGTTGATGTTAGAATATGTTAAAATATACATTTTAACATATTCTAACATCAACTGATAAACAAATAGGTACTTAATAATATTTATTTTGTTGATATATTATTGCGTTCTAATTCAGTGTACCAACTCACCAGCAATAAAACAGAATCCACTGGGCGCCTTGCACTCCGGATGGCTGTCACTCCTGGGCAACAGTTCTCTTCCGTTGATAGGGTTGCTGGTAGCATTCAGTCTTCCGTTAAAACCGCGCAGTTTGCGAACGATGCAAGGGTTCTCGCCGTAGATGACTGAGGCGTCGATGAAGGCTGTGTTCTGGTTTACTTGTTCACGGGGTCCTGGAAGGTGAGGTTAGAATTTACTTGAATTTTGCGATTTTAGCGTATTGAAGTAGTTTGTCTTTTAGTAAAACTAAAGATTTTGTCCTGTTCACATGCGCCAGAAAAAAGAATTCCGTGATATTGGTATCAAGTAGGTTATAGGTATCGCAGTCATTTGTCTATAAACTAACAAATAAGTTGCAGAACCAACTTCAAAACAGGACGATGGTTTTTCGTTTTATTTGGTCGATTTACCTGATCCTTTTTTCATTTTGCTAACTATTTTTTTACTTTGTATTCGCTTTTTCGATAGATTTACGTTGAAGATGGTGATTATTTAAAAATATTGTTATTTATTATTTCCAATGATAAACAGCATCGCAAAAATGTAAAGCACAAAATTATTGTTTCGTAATTTTCTAAAGTCAACTTACCAAGTTGCTGTTGTCCAGGCAAACTCCTCATGAATGGGAAGCAGAGCCTCTCGCCAGACGTCACATTCACCTCCGGGTAGTAATGGTCGCCGCGTGGTACCGGGAACGGGTTGCACTCCGGGTGTACCGTGCGAGGGGAGTCGCATGAGCGACAGTCGGGGATCGACTCGTGGAAACCTGAGGGGGATGAGACAAATAAGTAATGCTTAATGATGACATGTTGCAGAAGAATAAAACAAAAAAAAAGATGTATTACAAACAAAACCTTTTCTAAACAGGTAGACACAAATTAGTTATCACGTAATTAAAAAAAGTTTCCGTAATAACCATACTAAACTTACCTAAAGTAAGTTTTTACATTATTGGAAAAACAAACTTATGGAAACATTTTCTTTACAGTTTTGTCATGAAATGATTGCTTAGTAAATTATGGCTAATAAGCCTGTTTAAAAACTTATACAGACTTACAGACTCCCTACCCAGGTTGGCCGAAGCAAGAAAAATCTGTTTATGTGATACGACTCCGCCTTGGAATGTAAATGTGGTGCTGTTCCACAAACGATGGGACACTTGTCATGTCCTGCGAGCCCTGTCAGCTGCACGTTACAGAAACTGATGGACGCTAGTGATGGCGCCAAGCACGTGGCCGAATTTTGGGCCTAGTCTATTTAGATTGCCATCGACACGCTAAGAAGACGATGTCTAATTTCGCTTATTTGTTAGTGGCGTGTTCATCATCATCATCATTTCAACTGAAAACGTCCATTGCCAGACATAGGCCATTGTTTACCTTTGTGAATAGGCGTCATAGTAAGCTCGTGGTCCAAGAACTGCGCGAACTGCATCGTCATGAGCGTGTAGCGCGTGTGCAGGTTGGAGATGTCCGGGTGGATCACTGTGGACACGACGCGCGGCGACGGCAGCGGCGTGCCCGTCACCGAGTTGATGCGCGGCCGACTGACGCCTGGGGATATAAGCTCAGTTGTATAGATAGAAAAGAAATAGGTGTGTCTTTTAGCTACCCAAACAAGACTATTTTCTTTCATATATTTCTGTTTTACTTTGTAATACCTACATTATTTTTAAGATTTAAACTGTATTTTATCAATGTTTATTTTTAATTAATTATAGTTGTTTATATTATTTCGAAAACCAATTGGGACTATGCTTGGCACTCATGGGACGTTTCTTGGCACCCAAATGGGACTAATCTTGGCATCCTAAAGAGATTTTTTTTTATGGCGCCCAATTGGGACATTTTTGGCGCCCAAATGGGACTACTCTTGGAACCCAAATGTGACTGATGTGACTATGGTTGCCAGTTTCTCGAGTCTCGATAAAAAGTCCCGGGACTTCGAGACACGAGATGTCCGAATATAAGGCTATTCGGGCTTCATATTTTTAAATTGGACACGTCTATTGTCACCAGAATTTGAAATATGTAATATAATGTCATAGAGGTATTTTCAATCAAACTCACCATCTTCATAAACAGGAGGCAGCAATCTGGCGAAGGTCGTCAAACCCTTGCCCAAGTTAGGATTCCTCAAGTTATTGCAATATCCAGTGTAAGTCCTGAAGGGGTTGTCAGGTTCACATGCTCCTTTGTCATCGCACTGAGGTTCGATGATGGGACCCGACTGGTCGTTGCCAAGGAAACCGCTGATGTCTACCGATTGTAAGGAGTCTACGAAGTCTGAGGTACCGAAACCGAGGGAGTCGTCGAAGATCTGACGTTTGCGACGGTGTCTGGAAAACGAGAATTTTGTTAGTAACAAGATTTTTATAGCACTGATATATTACTATGTCAGCGAACCACCACCACTTTTTCCTATAGTTATTATCATTAACATTTTCATCAAATATTTTTAAACAGATCATCGAAATTTAACTTGGAATGGATGTACAAATGCACAGATGGACGCAAAATTAGATCTAGTGTCTGCCTTATTAATTGTATGCTCACCCGCTGTTGATGGAGTTAATAAGCTCGTTAGTGGCGAATTCCAAGAAGAGAGAAGTGTTGGCGAGTTTCAGGGCATATTTATTGGCTTTTGAGAACGATGCCGCTGTGCCCACTGGAGACTTAGGGTCAGCTCCACCACCTGCAATACAAATACCATAACTGAGTTAGGAAAATCTCACAATTTACATATTATGAGGCTGTGGCGTACAGAAGATGAGAAAGTCATAATCAAGTCTCCTGTGACGTATCTAGTTGTTTTTGGACAAACTAAATTAATTGATATGACATTTGTGATTTAACAAAAAAATAAGATGCCAAGGATTTCAGAAACAAGCCATTTTAATCCTAAGAAAAAACGTTTTTAGGTGGCATTTACATTATTTTCATCTCATCTTTATAACTTACGAGATTCCCACAACATGTACTCGAGTTTCTTCCTATCAGCCATCTCTTGCTTGGCCTTCTCCAGTGCAGTAGCGAGCATGTCCTGCGACAACCTCTCCGCAGCCTTAGCGCCGCTTTCATCCCTCCATGCCGAAAGTTCCAGACGGCTGTGTTGTGAGCAGTGTTGGGCTGCGTTCCTATAATAAACCGATGGATTATTAATGATTAATTTTACTGATATGGATTAAGTTTATTTGGGGATGTCACATTCAAATGACCTTGATATTTTAATAAGTAGGAAATTGACGGTATCAAACGAGATTAATCGAACAATGTGATCTAGCATACGGCGTCAGTTTGGAAAGCCCTTTCCTTGTCTTTTGTGTGAGCTGCTGTTTCATGGTGATTCGATTCGTATTTTCAACTAAGTATTTCCATTCAAAGGTTGTCTGTAAAATACCGCTTTAAGCGACAAGACCGTCCATTGTGTCACCTTATGTAAAATTTATCTGTATTTTTTATGGTGTACATAATAAAGAGTATTCTATTCTATTCTATGTTGTCTTCTTGTGCTTCACGCGTAGTGAAAGTGTGTGGTATTCAGTAAAAATCTCACCTTGAAAACTTAGGTGAAGTGAGCTTAAAGTGAGGTTTCACTCCACCTGACGCTAGGGATTGACAGCACACATCAGTTTTCACGGTGAAGTGTTTAGAGAATATACTGGCTGTTCTGTACTTACAAATAAGGATCCTCCCTCACGAAGGCTTTGGGCTGGATGTTGGTCAGAGAATCTTGAGCGGCACACAGAGTTCCTGCGAGAGACACTTTTCTGATGGCTCCAAGTTGATCGGGAGAAAGTGATGATGGGGGTAAGTCGTTCTCATACCAGAATCTGTAACATGAATCATTTTCTTATAGAGTAATAGAAACTTGGTGATTGTTTTGTCTTAAAACTTTTTTTTATATTTAATGGCGCTAAAGTGTGACCAGCTGCAAATTTTTTTTTTGTTGTTGCCCGATATTTGGCTTGTGCAATACACTTGTAGCTTGATAATAATATTAATGGCTTGTCTGCTCGTTCTAGCCTATTAATAAAAGATTCTTTTTTTTACCTGTCACTCTTCTTCAGGTTAGCGAATTGCAGTGCTAAAACGCACGCTATAGTTGATCCCACAACAGCACCGGACGCTGGCTTCTCCATAGCTCCTCCGATCATAAGCTCCACATCATCTGGACTCCTAGAATTTGAAAAACATTTTTTAGAAATTTGAGCATTTACAGGGAATTGATATACTCTTTTGGCAGGCTCAAGGGAGGAGCTCGTGGCTAAGTAATAACAGCCGCACGGGTCGATCCATCAGGTTAAGCTATGCTTGCCGGGGTTGGTCCGTGGATGGGTGACCATCTTTACATATCAAGACTTCTCTGAGCCTCGGAAAGCACGTTTGCCGTTGGTCCCGGCTATCATTTGTGGATCTTTGACAGTCGTAACGGGTCGTCAGAAGCCCGAAAGTCTGACAACCAGTCTTACCAAGGAGTATCGTGTTACCCAGTAAATGGGTTGTGGAGGTCAGATAGACAGTCGCTCCATGTAAAATACTAGTATTCAGCTGCATCCGGTTAGACTGGAAGTATAACATAGTTAACATAGTTTACAAAAGCCTAGGCAGATGATGATTTGATTTAATAATGCTTGTAGGTATACGATGAGGTAACTAAGAACATCTGTAGCAGAATTACAATACTGGACCACCTTTTTTAGTCTACCCATTTTTAAGGTCCAATGTGAAGTTCAGCATCTATAAGATTTCGTCAGAGATGTGGAAAGCTCACCTGTACATATCAGCCATCATCTCCTGCTGCTTCCTATCGAATCCCATCTGGCTGAGGTCTCCAAAGGACTTGATGGTGGACATAGGCTCGCACATGCGCAGTGCCCGCAGGTATGACGACACGCCGTGGTCGCGAGACCTGTTCAGGTCCCATTGCGCTGAGGACGGGAAGTGGGAGACGTGTTGTGCGCTAGTACGTACTAGGTGTTCTAAGGTGGAAGTGGCGTTGATCTGGAAATTAAGTTTGCTCAATCACTGGAATGTCTACTGTTTTGCATAAAGTAGTATTTTTCTAAAACGCCTTGTCTTTGAAGGAGTTATGTTGCGGAGTAATCTTGTTGTTGTCTATCCTGATAGAAAACAAGCTCTGTCTAGCTGGCCAATCACAACAATTTAGAGTCTACTTAAAACTGGAAAAGGATCTCCTCCGTAGACAGGGCACTTCATAATAAATCAGAAATCATGAAGATTTTCCCTATTGCAAACACCCCAGCAATGAAGATTTAAAAAAACATAAAATCTAAGTAATAAAATAATAAAGTCTCTTACCAGTTTCTCGTTCATCATAGCGTGGAAGATGGGAGCAACGGCGACAAGTTCAGAGTAAACTCCGGCGCGAATGGCGCTGGAATATCCGCGCCAGAAGCCAAGAGATGTCAACTTCAGCTCTGCTTTAGCCATACCAACCTGAAATATACACATGATGATAATTTGCTTGTCGAAAAATGGGGTCTCTGATTTTCTCAGAAAGTAAGCCAAAACCTTCAGTATCAAATAATTTTATTCGTTCGTGAGCCGTAGGTTAATCCTATACTGAAATGAGCAATATTTGTATATATTTGTAATCACGTTCTCGAAAACGGCTCTAACGATTTCGATGGAAGTAACAATATTACGGGCGCGAAAAATCGATATAGCTAAGATTCATATCTGGGAAGGCACTACAAGAATAAATGAGGTAGGTAGAAGGGTGCTGTTGGGGCTGAGTGACCGGGTGTATATGGCTCCACTGAAGAACTGACTTAAATTAGGTACCGAAGTTACATTTAATTTATGATGAACTAGCCATCCGCCTCTGAGTCGCACAGCTTTGACAAAACATCGAGATTTTCGAAATGTTTTAATTTTAATGTAATATACACATTTCGTAATGAATTCTCTAAATGACGGTCAAAAACCGTTGCGAACAGCAACGCGAAAAGCGACTAACATTTATAATATGGATAGTTAAAGAAGATAAATATAGATATAGATGACGTCAAAATCCTATTGGATCCTCCTTGCTTACCTCTCCCAATAAAACAGGTAAGAACTCGTTGTAGGTGATGTGTTGGATGATAGCAGCTACAGCTCGTCTGGTCTCCAAGTAAAGTGTGGTGTCATCCCAGAACGGGTTCAAAGTGTAAAGCTCCCCAGCGATACGGTTGTGTTCCGATAGTAAAGTTTTGTATAAAGGCGCGGTGGGTGAGCCGTCTCTGCATCTGAAAGAGAGAAAGATTTTAATGAGATGGTATTTTATTGAATTTAATCCAAGGGTCTAATATAACGTAGTGGAAAAGAACCCATCTAAGGTTCATGCAAAGCAATGTGATAAACAGATCTCAAATTAAAAAATACAATACACGTAGATATATTTAGTAACCTATTCCGCTTGACTATTCTTCAAGAGTTCTAAAAAACCCTGTAAGAAATCGACACGTGTTTCACCTCTCAACGAGGCATCCTCAGGATGACGATTGACCAATTGCAAACCAGAACGCGACGTGTTACCACACCGAGCGCTGGACGCAGCGCTCGGTCGATTTCTTACAGGGTTTTTTAGGACTCTTGAAGAATAGTCAAGCGGAATAGGTTACTAAATATATCTACGTTTATTGTATTTTATAATGGATTTCCGCAAAGTCACGCCTGAATCAATTAAGATCTCAAATTTATTCGAGTCAACTGTTCTGTTTTGCATATTGTATCCCTTTAGGTCTTGGTTTTTGCGTTATCCATTAACTAAAGTTTAATTCAACGCTGTTATATCCGATCGGTAAGACCATAAACTGTTACGCACTTCCTCTTCTTATTTACCATGTTAATTTAGTTTTACATAAGTGATTTTTACGACTGCAAAAACCGCAA
This sequence comes from Lithophane ornitopus, assembly GCA_948473465.1. Classification (NCBI taxonomy): domain Eukaryota; kingdom Metazoa; phylum Arthropoda; class Insecta; order Lepidoptera; family Noctuidae; genus Lithophane; species Lithophane ornitopus. The sequence continues at coordinate 7,657,693 of OX419622.1, read as the reverse complement.
TGTCTTAGCGCTCATCTGTTTCCTGACAAGCGACCTTCCCACAATCTTTTCCATCAGCTGCACTTCACCTCTCGTAACCATCTTGTCAATAGATGCCAATGCAAATATGTAAAAAGATTGAAATCTCTATGTGGGAATGCAAACGATCTCAAGGTTAGTTTGTCGGCACTATTTGCATACAATCCATTTTGTGACGACACCTAGGAATTCTAGCTTTGTTTTGTCGGCAGATGCACGCATTTTATTGGAAATATTGAAAGGCACATGTTTGTAATATGTGCTTTTGAAATTGAGAACTTTCGAAACTATTTTGCAACTGTCTTCTTTAATCATTCCTTATCGATATTGTCCCTAAGCAATCGATACCAGTTTCTAAGATATCTGATAAGATATCTGAGTACGAGCTTACATACATAACAAGTTTTTATTTAAATAATTTTGCATAAAAAAACATGGTACCTAGTAGATATTTATATAGACACTGCTTCGTGGTTTAGAGGCTTATATAATTCGTCAATATTATTATCAAATACTAAATCTTTCGCTGTCTAAAAGTTAGATTCATAACTTTCTTCATCTGCTGCTGTTTTTTTTTCTTTAATATTGGTGTCATGACATCCTTTAAAGCATGCTGTAGAGTAGGTTAATTAATCAATATACGAATGTAATCTTTTTACAGTGACCTTTGTGGTGTACCTACCAATCTCCACTAAAAAGCCGATGCATGTCGCCAGCCTACCCAAACCAATTTTTTGGAACTTGTTTTTCATGTGCTATTTTCCCACGAAGAATCAAATAGTGCAATAGCAGTTGTACAGTGTTGTAGATACTGTTGTAGCATACTTAGGAGATCATAATTCCCATCGTGTTTGATATCTGATTGACAGACAGATTTCATTGACATAAAAGTGAAACTGATAAGTAGTCGTGTACACTTATCATGCGTACTTTGTCTTAACACGGATACGTTTGTACGCCCAATAGTAAAGACAATGACTGTACAATCGCGTCGATTGAATAGGTACAAAAGTATGGGAATAGTTCACACATTAAGCACCGTTTCTATAATATCTATGATCGGTATTGTATGGGAATGGATTCAATGATGCAATCTAATTACCGACTGGTTTGTTTTCTTCCGTGTTTGTACTCACAATTTGTATTGAAGGATCTATTTGAATACGTTGGTATTTATCGGAGATAAATCATCGTTTAAAATAAACGATAGGTACGTGCCTACCTATGTTTATTTACTGCTAAATAGTGCGTAAAAATTTCAACGGCATTCCAAGTGCTGGACAATACACAGAATTACATAACCTAGGAAGCAACTTTTATGAAACTACATTTAAATTTTGTCATCCGTAAATACTTTTAGAAAAAACTTATTGTATACTTGCTCTTACTAGGTACAACTACTAACACAATGTATAGTGTAACTTACTTGCGACATGAATCCAGGTCAATTTTGCCAGCATCGTAGAGCCTCAGAGAACGAAGCTCCTTCTCTGAGCTGCCGTACAACGCAGAACCATCCAGGAATGACGTAGCCATGTTCATTTGATCACGGTGTTCTATAGAATAATACAGTCAAATTAGCGAGATGTTTGTAAAAATATCCCATGTTTAAGATTAAAGTAGTAGTGTTCCAGAGGATCGTAATTGGCATTGGATCTTGCGAGTAGAAATAGAATTGATAAATACTCAGAAACGGTCGAAACCTGAAGGATTTGGGCTTTAAAAGCTTCAGTATACGCAGTGCAGTGCCTCATGTCAAAATTTAGATTAAAAAAACATTTAAAAACGAGCTTTACCTATACACATTGTTGGTTGTGTTTCTTATGTTTAATAATATACCTACCTAGACTGTTCAGCATTGCCATATCACAAAGAGTTAATGAACTATGTAGGAACAAAAATCGAGATAGGCCGCTCGAGTAGCCTTGATCGCAGCCATATTTCCTCAAGCAATTCGACTGGCCAGTCGACATTTTTACCGCATGTAAGATTATGTCAACGTTACAAAATTTAGACAAGAAACGTTCACTGGTCGACTGAAACCAGTTGGGTTGTCAGAGCACTTCCTAGTGAAGTGCAACATTTCAAACGAGCCGTGAGCCCATCGCTGCGGAACGATAGCTACGAAATTCTGATGGCTATGAATATTCATAAAATATCATAGATGCAGCTTTCCAAATAAAATTATGCGCTTCGGGAATCTTCGTGTTTTCGAATTAGTAGCACGACCGTCGCGCAGAAGAGTAACCCTTCACGGAGGCAAAGTTTGTAAGTTTTGTACTGCCGCGCTTGGTAGCAGTGCATACCTATGCTACCATAATATAATTATGAACTTCGTTAGTTTATAATCTATAGGTACCTACTATTTCGGTTAGATTATAATCTGAAATGGGTTAGGTTAGAACTGTGACCAACCGCTACTTCCAAGTTGCTCGCAGCTAGGTAGAATATATGGGATAGATAACGGTTCTCACAATCGGAATCTTACGGGGACACGTTTGTATCATTGCGCGCTTGTATGAAGTTTTCTCCTGTTGCGAATATCTAATCCGGAGTGCGGTAGTACGGTGTAGGAGGTTACAGTACTGTAAGTAATGTACCTTCAACTGTCATTCGAAAAGTTTTCAAAAGTTTGTTAGAATTGCATTGAGTTTTTACTCTATAATTTTGTAATCATGGTAATACAAAATATAGGCAAGTACTTCCATGGTACCATACTACAACTACTACCATAACGGTATGGTTACTAATATGGTTATTTCCGAATTAAGACGATGATTCCCGAAGCGAGTACTTTTCTTAGGATATCTGTAGGTACCTACTACAAGGATATTTTATGACACGTGAAGTCGACATTCAACTCTAAAATAACATAGATTCAGCACATTGGACATTTCGTGAATAATATCAACGGCCTACGCTTGCTACGTAATGCTGTCCTCGTGTTGATTCAATTATAAACAGGCTTTAAAATAGACGGATTATTAATAAATAGCTGATATTGACATAAATATTATACAAGTTATTCGTATTATAATTTTAATCTACGCATCTGTTTGAAAAATAACTCGACTAACCAATCATTTAAATAAAATATTGTTATAAAAATACGTACCAAAACCACAAGAATCGATGTTCCTAGTTGGTGCAGAACGAACATACTCGCATGCAGCTCCTTTGCAATCCTGGAAGAATGAAAAAAATATTAATTAAGTATTGCTCAATTTGTAGTTTATGAACGTAACCTTTTCTGACTTACAACATTAAGCTGCCTGTCCCGGAGCGGAGAAGCGAGGAGAGAAGCGGAGCTGAGCCAATATTAACTAATAGATTCTAAACACCGCTCCAGAGTTTAGATTTTATTGGTTAATATTGGCACAGCTCCGCTACACTCCACTCATCTCCGCTCCAATGGACATGCATCTTAAACGCCTACTTGCATCACAAATCACTAAAAGCGTTTATCGCTAAACATATTTAAAATATCCTTCTGTCTTTGTCAATCGTTTGAAGATGACAGAGTCCGAACGATGTTATAATAAACTAAACTAGGTAAACGCTCTTTTGCTTTTTCTGATTTTGTGATAAAAACAGTTGGTGCGGACACGAATTCTACAATCTGCATAGGTTGCATACTTAAAACAATGAGTTACCTAGGCTTTGCAGAATTTCAAATCATATTGTTTCTTGAGTACCTAAGTACAATACAATACTCTATTGATACGATCAAAATAAATTAGGTACCAATAAAAAAGGACAATCTAAAAATAGTTTCGCTTACTTATTTAAATCACATGTGAAATAGAGATTATTGCTGTCAATGTAATATCCATACAAATACATATTATAAATGCGAAAGTAACTCTGTCCGTCTGTCTTAATGGCTGAACGAACGAACCTGGGCTAGGACATAGTATGTTTATCCCGGCAGTACGTTCCCGTGGGTTTCTCTCAAAAACTACTGGACCGATTTGAAAAATTCTTTGACCAGTAGAATGCTATATTATCACAGAGTAACATAGGTTATAATTTATAAAGATGTCACGCGGGCGCAGCCGCTGGCATAAACTAGTTACATATAAACCCGAAGCTTTAATTTTGTCGCCTATACAATTAGTGTATCTACTTATATTCCATGCAATTATTTAGAAGTGATTGCATTACGCGCGTCACAAATTATAGTTTTACTGCAGACCGGTCAAATGACTAGAGCAGTTAGTGATTATACTGATTATCCTGCAATGTTTCTTAGTTAAAATATTAAGTTGAAGGCAATTAATTTTGAATAGATACCGTGAATAAAATATAAGGGAATATAATACCAACATCTTAGTAAATAGGCATAAATCCTCCTGTGCCTCGGAAAGCACGTTAAGCCGTTGGTCCTGCGCCTGATCTCTCTCCGGTCGTGTTGGATTACGAACTGTCCCATCGGACTAAGAGAGTGAGGGAAGAGAGAGAGTGCACCTGTGTCTGCGCACAAATTTGTACACTATAATATCTCCCACGCCGAAGGCTAGTCTCCGTTGAGATTGGCCGCCATGGCCGTAATACGGTCTGGAGGACTAAATAAATAGGCATAGGTAAAAGATGGATAAACGTATTTCAAGTTTCAAATGGATTACTGGGTAATTGAAGATGTAGTTGCCATAGTATTGATAATATAATTAATGTTAAGCCTGCATAAGATTTTAATTAAGATTTAATATACTAGTAAAGCTTCGAGAATGAACATTACCACATCATAAAGTTATGAACGAAGTTATGTTAACTACATTGTTGCCTAACTTACTACTGTTACTACATTTTCTTTAAAGTAATGCTTCTTTTGATATAAAGTTTTATCTACGAGTATTCGAGTGTTGATAAATTCCGAAGCAATGTGTATGTTATTTAAGGCATATCTATTATTTAACAAAAACACTTTACTAAACATATTAATAGGGACATCTATAAATACATAATTAGATACTTACAAATAAATAAAATTGAAGTATCTGGTTGTAATTTCAAAATAACAGATTTTTTACTTGCATATGCTTATTGCATACCTATGATAGTACCTGTAAGAGGGTCACTGGCAGATAGCTGATGTTATGAGGAGTAACTTAGGCTTTTATATAAAAACAAAATTAGGCTTCACGCGGACGAAGCGGGCAAGCGGGCAGCAGGTAGTTGACAACCACCAAACTTTCCTTTGAGATTGTATCAGCATATTGAGCATACTTTAAGATGCAGTTAAGAACGCATTTATTGCTGCTACAATGGTAACAGATAAAAGGGCAGCCGAGCAGCTTTGTTAAATGTAATTTGCAAGATTCGAATGCATAGATTACGGGCAGTAGAGAGAAAGTTTAATAACATCTCTATCTTTATGGATCAACTCAAAAGTTCATAACAGATTACGTTCCGTTGCTATCACATATTACTTAATTAAAATCGTGTTCACGCAATAGCTTCCGCTGCGTATTAATAACTCATATCAATACAAGCTAAATTAAATTTAAAATTTAAAAAACCTCCGACAAAAACAGAGCATCTAATAAACGATTTTTTTTTGTATCTAAGAACACTCTCTATCAATTCATCTTTCAAACATAATGAAAAAAATCAAATCGGGAGACACACAGATACACACGTTAAACTTATAACACTCCTTTTTCCGTCGGGGGTTAAAAAAGGTTTATTTATAAATGTTTTTTAAAGTTGAAAACGTCACAAAGTTAACCATTACTTAACTTTTAGCAACATTTATCCCTATACAAATAAACAAAAAAAAAAAATGACGAGTAAAGTGATACTCAAAACATTTTGAAGTAGCCATCACAGTCTTGATGAGCTAAATTCGTTTGTGTTCACGAATAAGTTCTTTCTTGCAACAAAATTATTGATTGGGCTCCATTATTAAATTACCCGCTTCAAACAGATATGGTAAATCCAATAACAGTGTTAATTATCTACGCTACAACAACTACAAAAGACAATAGCAACTGCCATCCGTCTTCTAACAATCAGAATAATTTCCTGTCCTGTCTCAGTGACATGAAAAGTGAGCCTATAAGGAACTAAGAGATCGCCTGCTAGTAGCTTTCACTGCGCCCCCGCCACACACGTAACCTTTCTACGCGACCCCGCGAACTATCACGAATGTTACGACACAGCTTTATAAAATTCACTTGTTATTGAAAAACAGCAGTCATGGGGACTGCCGACAGAAGTGAAAACTTAAAACTATGAAATCAATCATCAATCAACTCAGTCTATCGCAGTCCACTGCTAGACAATAGACATATGCCTCTCCCTCGTCTGCCCCAACGGCCATCGGTCCGGTAAACTGTCGGTAAACTATGAAATAACAGTGTTTTTTCAATTGCTATATACTGTTAACATGAGTAGGTATTTCGGTGACGCGAACCCATAAGATTTTCCCCTACCAAGAATTGTTCAACGCACTTAAAGAAGTTTTCACTTCAAAAACGTCGTTTTTAAACATGTATGGTTTGAAAAAGATTATCTACTATGACACAACGAGTCAAGTCTGGTTTTGACCGCGTGAACTCAATACTCTCATCACGTGCTTTGTTCACAAGGTTAATACAAGTATTAAAGGTTAAAACAAAATATTATCCTTGCCGGTCGTTTAAATAATCCAAAATTGGCAAAAAGTTGTTTGCATGACCCAGGGTTCTTGACGAGCACGTAGGTAACTAAAACAGGTAGAGTTATTTCGTTTTTGTTAAATTAAAAGCACATGATTTCGAATAGGTATGACACATGGAATTCCAAATATTTTTTCAATTAAGACTAGCTCCTTCTAAGATCAAAGCAAAAAATGATAATTATAAGAACTTTGAATGCAAAAAATGTTTTGTTTATTTATGAGCACAATGCTGCATTCGAAATTTTAGAACTCAATAATCTAATTGATACGACAGCGAGTCCTTAATCGGATCTACACCAAGGTCCTGTTGCAATTAAAGGCGCCATAACTTTCTCATCTTCTATCCATAAAACAACAATGGAAGTTCTTGACATAAGTGATCGATAATATGAAACATAATATCATCTATGTCTACAACCGTTCATTAGCTGAGCTTGTGCATATGACAAGGACATTCCTAAAGTTCACGGGTGGCAATAGAATAGCTATAATGATGCCCCAGTAAGTTATTATTGTTATTAACAAAGTAATCAAGTTTAATTGGTTGAGTCGCGGCCAAGTTCAAGTTGGCAGTTGGTAAAAAGCCGGTCAAGTGTCAAATGGCTCAATGACGAAGGTTCTTGTAATCGGCGATTTTAATGTGGGAACTTAAGCTATATATCTGCTAGAGGAGCTCGTGGCTAAGTAATAACAGCCGCTCGGGTCGATCCATCAGGTTAAGCTACGCTTGCCGCGGTTGATCCGTGGATGGGTGACCATTTTCACATATCGAGACACCTCCGTGCCTCGGAAAGCACGTTAAGTCGTTGGTCCCGGCTGTCATTTGTGGATCTTTGACAGTCGTTTGGAGTCGTCAGAAGCCCGAAACTCTGACAACTAGTCTAACCAAGGGGTATCGTATTAACCAGTTACTGGGTTGTGGAGGTCAGATAGGCAGTCGCTTCACGTGAAATACTGGTATTCAGCTGCATCCGGTTAGACTGGAAGCCGACCCCAACATAGTTGGGAAAAGGCTAGGCAGATTGAACTTAAGCTATATATCGAATTGGACTGAGGATTTGAAAAAAGAAACAGGAGAAGTAAGCAAGAGTTATCCGAGGCGCTTTATTCGCGATCGAGCGAACTATGCTCGTACGTCGTTGGCCGCGCTCACCCGATCAAACCAAACACTACTACTATTAGTTATCGGATGATGTCGGTTGAAGTAGTGTACGTAATTCTTTTCTTTTACTTATACTTGCATAGTTCGGCGGATGACAGATTATGTGTATGCGAACTATTAGTAGAATAGGATTGTAAGTTGTAACAGAATGTATGAAAAGGTCTGGATTTGTGCCCGGTTGATGGCGATAGGCTCGCCCCCTATTACATGGGACTTAAAAACCGATGGTCCCTATTAACAATGTCTGTTATGCATTTTTAAGAATATTCACTTATTTTACATCAAACGTACGATAAATCTTTTTATTGTGATTCTATTTATGTAAAAAAGTGAATATTGGTAAAAATGCATAACTGACATTGTTAATTGCGACCATCGAAACATAACTGGCGAAATGTGGGCGTACACCTCTGCCTAACCCTTAGGGGAATACAGGCGTGATGTTATGTATGGTATATGTATATATACCATATAAGACCATAAAAAGTTAAATTCTTATCGGCAAAGAATAGTCTACTCTGTTATTAAATTGAAGACCCTAAAAATTCTCGAATAGGAGGTACGCATCATTAGGCAGATGATTACACGGACATTGAATAGATGTCAAATTGCGCCACCATCCGTTCCTCTTAACAAAAAGCATGTGTCCGTTGGCCTTCGATGAGTTGGACACGATATATGATTTTTAGTTTCATGTTAATCTTAGCCAGGTAATCGACTGTAGGCGACTGAAACGAATTCATTGAAACAGAAGCGAATGAATCATTGAACTTTTGAGAATTGAGCTTTCAATAAATGTTATTGGAACGGGATTATTCACTTTAAGCATAAGGACGTGCAAACATAAAACGTGTTATTTTTTACAATTCTTTGTTAAACCTTGACCCCTCATAGTTCATATAAACATTGATAATAAAACAAGATACATAGTTTTTGTCACATTAACTTAGTAAGTCTAGTCTGGCTTTGAAGATGTTTGTTAATTCGCAATGTAAAACGTGTTCTGTTTTGCAAAATATACCTACTCGCATTCAGAAACAACTGAGTTTCCAATTCTATTTCAAATAAAATGACGTAGTTCTAGGAGTACAGCAAGGTTGCCCTTTTTATTTCTGTAGTAATAAAAGTTCACTTACTTTGTTTCCATTGGCTGTGTTAATGAGATCATCCATGATGAGCTGTCCCCAGGCTGCGAGCATGCTGGTCACATAGTCGTTTTCGGCAGATGGACTCAATTGAGCTGCAGCATGAACTGCTAAGGCAGGCTCCGGAAGATATGGCGATGATTGAGGTTGAGATACACCTTGAGAGAAGAGAAAATTGTAATTAGGATCAATTTTGATACTGTGACGAATAAACAATTGCTTCTTGCTACGTGGTTCCTTATACAATAACAATAGCAGCCTAATATTGTCTCACTGCAAGGCAAAGGGCTCTTCTCATACAAAGAAGGCACGAGCATTGATCACCGAGCACTCTTCCTTATAGAACGTAAATACACATGTCTTGACTGGCGAAAGCACGTCACGACTGTAAGTAAAAAAGTCACCGGAACGTTGCGTTCGCTCTATCGGTTGAAAAATCTTCTACCATCACGCGTAAAGGCAATGCTTGTACAGTCCCTAATCTTTCCCATAATAGACTATGGTGATGTATGTTACTACGACCTGAATGCAGATCTACTCAATAAACTTGACCGCCTTCTAAATAACTGCATTCGATTCGTTTTCAATCTTCGTAAGTACGATCATGTGTCTGCGCACCGTTTGCTTTTAAAATGGTTACCCATACGTCAGCGCAGAGAGTTGAGGGCGCTGTCTATGTTGTATTCTATACTCGACAAACCCACTTCTCCTTCTTATCTGACTTGCCATGTTCAATACCTATGCTCTGCCCATAGTAAAAATCTTCGCTCCACCAACAATCTTCTTCTACGATGTCCTTCTCATCGCTCTGGTTTTATTCACTCTTCTTTCTTTGTCCAGGCGGTATTTCTTTGGAATGCGCTCCCTCTGAATATCAGGATGGCAGCGAGTCGGTTATCTTTCAAAGTAGCGGCTCGTGAACATATTCGTGAGAAGTTGGCAGAATCAATGCGGCGCTGATTTGCTGGGCTTGTTTTCTCCTTCACCTATCGTTATTTCTCCTGACAAAGTTTATTCTGTTTATATGTATGTATTTAAGTATATATGTATTACCATTTATCCTTTTTCGAATTATCTATCCCGTATGTTGCACCTGCCATGTTTATCTCTGCATCACCCTAAGGTTGACTGGTAGAAAATGCCTCAGGCATTAAGTCCGCCTTTGTACAGTATTTTTTTTACTTGTGCATAAAGTTTTAATAAATAAATAAATAATGATTTGGTCTTGAAAGGATTATTAGGGTTTATACCTACATTCTCTTCCTTTAACAGAATCAACCTTCAGTTACATAAATAGAGACAAAGTTGCGAAATATGTAAGTAATTATGCCAACAACTTGAGGCAATAATCATCCATAATATAGTATAGTATGGAGATTAAATATCCGCTATTAGCATCTTCATGGATTAATAGATCCTTACAAAATGTATTAATTTGATTTTGCATCACATTGCTGTGATTCTAAATGTATTGAAAATAAATGCAGAAGCTAGTGGAATTAGTACCTTCATTGGTTTAGACAGGTACTTTACTGTAGCGTTTCAATAGTACAAGTTTTGATTTGTATATGAACTACTATTTGTGTATGTGCTGCATTTGTTCTTATAAATATTGCCATTACGTACTGTGGATGTGTGTCCTAACCAGTGTCTAATTCTTTGCCTAGTAATTTTGTAATTGTGAATTCATGTGTATACTTAACCAGGTATTTTAATAAGGAATTTAATATATACCTAATACTAGTTAACTATTTATGATGTATTTCGGTGGGTTTAGCAACTAGTGGCTAGCTCGAAGGGATTTTGTGCATCTACGTCTTGTTAGTGGATAATTTAAATATTTTACATACCTAAATCTGCCAAATCAAAATATTTTATTTCACATAAGCCTAAATGGAAACGTATGAAACGTCAGAAGCTAGGTACACGGTTCCAATTGGTCGTTTCCTATGGAGAAGAGCCGGCAAAGCTGAAGATGAAGAAGAAGAGCAAATGCAACACTCTGTTTTTAATAAATCTAGGAGCATTGTTGATTTGATAGGATACCTGTTTATGTAGGCAGTCCCAATATTTGAAGTAAAACGTGGGATGATGTTTCTTAAAACAAAAAAGGAGGCTCCAAACTGCAGGAGTAGCTTGAAGGTTGAAGTTGGGTGTCTGGTTGAAAAATCTTTTTCCTACGTTCGTTGTGCAATAATAAATCTTTTTTTATCAGTAACACCTAACTTGATAAAGAACACATTTCTCAGCTTTATTTTAAACATGAAAACATTTAATTTGTTAAAATGATGTCAAATTATAAAATGTCCAATACGATTTTAGACTACGAAGACCATTAATATCAAAGAAAAATATAGAATAGCATCGATAGATTAATAACTATGTTCAAGCAATACTAGCCGGCAATGAATTCAAAGTAGATATAGGTAATATATCGCTTTAGTAGTTAGAAACAGTTTCTATTGTTTGTGATGCGTTCGCTTCCGTGTCTCGAGCGAGACAAATCACCTACATTTTAATTAATGGTCATCTGGTTTCATCTCTTCATTATAGTTATAGCTATGCCATGTTTCTTTTAATATTTTTTCTTTAAAGGCTTTATTATTAAAAGTCTCATAGGGTTACGACATGGATGTCTTGACATGTCGTGATTTCAACAAGACAGTTTCGCTCGAGTACACGCTAGTACCCTATTATATTATCTGTGACGTGAGGAAGATTCGTTCCTCATATATTTTATAGAACTTATTTATATAAGAAAACCAAAAGCTACGGAATTTGATTTTGTAAATAAACTATCCACATAGAATATTAAAAGACAATAAGAAGTTTTACGAGTAGCAACAGAAATTAAAACAGACATCTCAGAGACACTCAATGGCAAAGCAACCAAGAATATTTAGCTTTATTTGTCGTCATGACGTTAATGTATACACAGAATCGATAAGTAGGTATACACAGATTCTGTTTCTATGAATTTTGCAAACCACTGTCGTAACTTACGAATGCGATGTAAACATTGATGATGCAACTACAAAAGTTCGGAAGCTACGTCCAAGATGTTTTCAGTTAGATAATCAACTGTTCAATCATTTTCAAGTAGCTAGAGTGCATCGAACCTCGAACTTTGTTTTAATTTTTAATTAGTTTCGCTCTGAAGAGTCTGAGTCCTTTTGTCCACCGCCACCGTCAACGAGACGTCAACGACAACGAGGTGACGGCGCCGAAGTATCGATATATACATTTACTATGGCCGCGTGTATACACCACTCGGCCGCCACCCGAGCCCCGGGATCCCGGCACCCGTATTTTTGAATAATTCGGTGCGACCGCTAAAACTCGGCCCAAGATTGTGACGGGCCGATGTGCCGGCAATACAAAACACGTTTAATCTTGTCCACACACTGCCGTTGAACCGGTGCCGTTTGCCCGGCTTTTATGTTGTCTATCATAACATACTTAACATCACGTTCGGTTCGAATAATCTCGTTTCTCGTTGACGTCCCGTCGACGGGGGCGGTGGACAAACAGTGTAAGTACTGTCAAATGAACCGAGAAGTAGGAAACTTATACATCGATATGATTTAAATGTTCATATTATTCATCTACTTCATTTCCGCGATTGTCTACAACATTATTTGCAATATACAGACCGTGAAAGGAAACCGTATCAAATACTATTTCTACAATAGCAGCTCTATAGTTCGTGATTTCTGATTTCAATGTGACCTCAACTAGATCGACTCTCTGAACTGTGCATAAATCCGGTATAATGTATTCAATAGATAGATTATTAAATAATGGCCGAGGTATTATTAGAAAACTTTAAGTAAAAGCAAAAAAATATATCAATTAGTTTTATGATCCAATGCATTTTAATTCGGTCATCGTCACGATTCTAATTAAATGTTTAGCATAATAAAATTACACTATTTCCTTTTTGCTTAATTCCTTGCTCTGCTTTTTAATAATGTAGGTAGTAGTATAAAAGTCTTATTTGTATGTTATTTTTATTTTGTGTAGTACCTAAACCGACTTATAGTTGAATCTTCATCGTGATTTTCTGAGCCTAACCTATTGACAGGTACACTTAACTACAACTATTTATTTATATCCCACTTACGTCATTCCTAACTTTAACCACGTTTGGTCAAACAAAGTATGATCAATTCACGGAATTCGTAAGCAAATTGTCACCGAGATCGGTTAAATCCAATGTCGTTAGAAAATCCCAGTGCAAAAAAAGTAGTGAAGATAAACCGTGAAACGCTTACGATGATCCGACTTGCACTGTTATAGTTTTCCTGAAGTCTATTATGAAATAAGACAACCCTTATAAACTAGGGACCTACACATATCTATAGCTATATGCTTATGAACATAATGAAGATGAATAAGAACAAAACTTGAAAGAAGTTATATAAAAGACGGGATATATACTTTTAAAGGAAGTGAAAGTGTTAAAACGATGGTCAATGAATAGGGAAGAATATGCAAGGACACGGACAGATTGCGAAAAATAAAGATTGCATTTACGCGATTGAGTTACCCTTCTGCTGCTGCTGCTTTGGTCGTTAAAACGCTTAAATAAGGTCTTATTAAACTTTGAAATAACAAACCACATTACACGAGGATTTAGACCGATATTGATTGGATTCTGAAAATTTAAACCATAGGTCAAAAGTTTTGAGCGAAAGGTTGTACGATGAAGACCATAAAATTAAATTCTTCCATTGTTCTACCGCCAGATAAAATTATGAAGTCGTGAAATTTTTAAATAGCCAATAAGACTGATGGGCCCACGAGGCGTTCATGACCTAACCTTTGCCGTCTGCGTATTCTTACAATGTGCAATAGTAATGGGAGGCTTTGTCATTGATCGCAGATTGTTATGATGTATATCTAATTGCATAATACCCACAGGCGTGAACGTTGGTGATTTGCTCACCGTTGATGTTAGCAATTTAAACGTATCTGTTAAAATAATACACCGTCTTACAATAATTACGGACATCGCAGTACCTGCTATCATAAAAAAACTACTATTGTGATTGTTTCTTAACCAAATTGGACAATTGTTTGGTGTTTTTATAAATTAATTGTTGAGGAAACAAAGGTTATCGGTTACACACCTACGCTACTTCCTAATATGGAGTTTATGATTTAAACAACTGTTTATGGCTATTTTTTGCATAGAAAACTATAAATAAAGTCATTATTTGAAAATACTTTATATTGAGGATCATCAAAGATTTAATGGGTGTAAATTGAATAATTGTTTATTCAATTTCACGACTGCAAATGAACTTTTAATTGGATATTTGTATGGAAAAAACAGTCGTTTGCCTGTGGAACCGTTGCAATGTTATAAGTATAAAAGAAGTTTTTGAAGAATTTCATGAAGTGAACATTCTTTGTTTTTTCAGTCAGATCAACATAAACAAGAGAAGCAACATTTATCACGAGAGCAGATGCCAATGCCAATGCCAATGTTCAGCATCTGCTCTAGTGATATACATTCATACAAAACGTACATTTTACGATGCTATATAAAATTTGTATAGGTAATGCTTACCATCAGCATAATTTATAGGCAAAAGTCTGAGGAAGACATCTCCCCTCCGTCCCCACGGTCTGTGTCGTACATTATTGCACTCTCCACTGGCACTGCGGTATTTACTCGGCGGGCAGGGTATCCTGCTGAACTCATCTTCATCTGATGAGCAGTTGTGCCTGTAAAAGTGAAGATGTTAGGAGAACTTTGGTTATAGAAAGACTGGAAAGACTCTGAGGTAAAGATTTTTCAGTTCAGTTTGGTGTGTAATAGCATCGTGTATCTGAACATGTGGCCGGTAAAAAAGGCTCGTTTGTTTGATAAGTGTGGGACTGACACTGCGATACAAAGGTAGATAGACCATTGAAGGTCGCAAAGAGCCGTGGACTATTCACAATAGTTTGTTTTTAATCTCTTCCAGAACTTTATGTCTTAGATAGGTTCCTAGGTGCCTACATATGTTTGACAATACGGTGTTCATGTAGTATATGTACTTGGTTTACTTACGCATCACTAGCGCCTAATAGAAATCTCTTTTCTAAAGCGAGTGCTTCGCTGACGGCTCGCCGGAGGTCACTCGGCACTGCTTGCACGTTGCTGTCGTCTGACTTGCTTTTCTGTGCGCTCGTCTGTACCGCTAACACAGCTGCTAAAAGCAGCAGACTTCGTCGTAATCTGAAACAAAGACATGTATTCATTAGTATTTTTTAAATAAGAGTAAAAGAGACAAAGTTTTGTAAACGTATTCTCCTTCTTCATTATATCGACGAATCCAAATTAAATAAGTTTTGAACATAATTCAGCCGGGTCGACAGCGTTAACATTGATAAAACTAGCTTGATAGTTCCTATTTAATATGTTTTCGATAATACCTTAAAATCTTTATCTCCTTTTTTCGATTTCAAAATCCATATGCAATGTTGCTGGATTCACAATTTAAATGTCACCTTAGTTTAATGCATGCATTATAAACTGAAGAGGATAGCTAAAACTGAATACGGTGCACAGTTTTAAATTAATCTGTTTTGGATATAAACACATGGAATGTATATCAATAAAATTATAAACTCCACATAAATAACTATAAAACAGTCACCATGAAAATAACTTGAAAACGTCAGCCACCGTAAGTCGTCACGTTCTGATGAACACTTCTAGTATGAAACTTGTAATATTAATATGTCGTTAACCTACATTTAAACCCAACACTATGTCCGAGTTCAAGGTATTTTGAACTAAGTTTATGACAGCTAAATAATACGTTTGTTTCTCAACTACCCATTCTTGGTCGTGATTTGTTTGGACATGATGACCGTTGAGAGCATCAATTTTTGAGATGGTTCAAATTGCATGCACCTTAAATGAAAACCAATCTACGTATACCGTTAACTATCGATCATAATTTATTCAAAGATATATGATATACTCTATCATAAAGATGATTGGCTTTAAATACTATCAGCTTCCAGATTCATTTCCTTTATATCTTTACCTCACTTTACCAACGCTGCAATATTGATTCACATAGGAAGCGTAATGTACTTTCATCCGACCGCAGGGTAACCAACAACCACACAGTAGGTATGCTTTCATTTTTATCTATGATCTCTTATGACATCTTACCGGTTAAACCATACATCTTACTTTCTATTCACATAGGGTTCAGTGGTCCGAAACCAATTCATCAACATTCCATGTCGTTAAAGGTTACAATGACAAGCTTGAAATTGTAAGTAATTGTTAGAACCTTTAAGCAGATTCAAACGAAAAAAGATTTCGACAAAAAAAATTCAGCTTTCTTTTGCATTATCTACATGTTTTATTTCAAAAATAGGTGTGTTTCATGGACAACAATACTTGGTTAAATAAATGAAGGGGAATAAAAGTTTGACAGCCCTACTCCCAATGCCATTGACATTACAAAATAGCTTCATCAAAATAATCTATCAGAGACATCACAGATTCCTCTCACGGATTGAATTGCTTCTGACAGGTTATGTTCAACTTGATGCTCACATTATAAATGGAGTGTCAGTTTATGTATTTTGTTGTACGAAAATTTTAAGCTGAACGTAGTTAGAGTTTTGTGTCCTATAATACCTATTGTATGTTTTTTTTTACAAAAATCCCAGATGCCATAATGTGATTTTAAAGTATCAATGACATTGTAAAGTGAAGGGCCAATGACATGCTAAACAATTAATTATATTAAAAGGTTTTCCCAATTCACAAAAAAATTTTTTGGTTTTACGGTATGAAAAAAAAAACAAGTCATGTAGGTACCTACGCTGTAGAATACTAAATTGTGGTTATTCTGTAAGAAAGCTACTCTCGATTTGCTAGCACCTAATAAAGAACCTTTAAATCATAATATTTTGTATTTTTTTTAAATGAAATAAACATTTAAAATATAATTGTATTTTTTATAAAACAAAACTTACTGAGTAATTACCGAAACATTGTTATTCACGAATTCATGAACATTTGTCTCGGTACTAAGCTAAATCATGGTCATCTCGATATAGAAGATGAACTCCGTACGAGATGATTAGACGGGAAAGAAAGTAAAACAATTACACGTGAGAAACTATCTAATTTGCACAACAATTCTTTACGTGTTTAGCAAATGGTTTCACCGTTCTCTTGAGCTTTTTGGCTGTTAGAAACGTTTTATGAACGACTAGCTTCTTCTTTCTAGAAATTTCTTGTTCCGCCGACCCACCCTATCGCAACGCATCGTCTGCACGCGCTATTAGGTACATCGTTTTCGTAATTTCTGATTTTATTTCTTTTTGCTCTGCTCCTGAGGGCCCTAGTGTGATTAACATCGACATATTCTTGAGGTAAGAATTGGGCTACCAAATGCGAAAAGATTTTTAAATCCGATTGGTAGTTCCAGAGACTTGTGCGTTGAAACAAACAAACAAAAAAACAAACTCTTCAGCTTTATTATTAGTATACAGGGTTATTGTTCGGCAATCCATTAAGGGGATGTAGACCATTAAGAGGGTGTAGGCCCCTCTCGCCCCTTGGATCTTGCCCCTTTCATTAAAATGTCCCACTCGCCCCTTACGAAGGAGCGAGTGGAAAATTTACATTTAAATAATTATTTTGATGTACCCATTTGCCTCTTGCGGCATTTCCTTTGAAATTTAACCAAAAAAGGTACAGTCAGACAGAAAAATGCACACATTATGAATTACGCTAAGATTGATTACTTTAATAACTCTATCTATATGTAATCTCACCATCTCATGACACTTATGAGTTTTTGCTACCTGGCTTGCCTATAAGTAATAACAAAAGGAACCTTTTTCATAGGTCCAATAAACAAAACGTTTGTTAAAATATGTTAGGTACCCGTTGAGAAAATCGGATTAGAGTCGAATATATTATGAATGCTTTCTCTTTCTATGTTCGTATTATAATGTGGAAGCTATGCGTTTTGCGATATTTGCTAATTAGTTTATTACTTATCTCCAAGTGTAACTAAACGTGTTTTTATGCAAGCCTAGTACTTCTGTGCCTTTCATCCAAATCTTATTAGTGGGATAATACTAATGATGATTGTAATACTGTCCCGCATGACGAGAATCTCTTGAAAGCTGAGAAAGAGAAACAAATAAAATATCTCGATGCCGATTGTCGTAACGGCTTATGGCCGAAAGCCTCGACCAACATCTCTCGAGGCTCTCGTTAGACAGTTGGATCAAGGACCTGATTCAGAGGGCTCCTAGATACGGATTCGCATTGTGAGGAGGTTCCTGTCTCTGCAACCCTAACCACCGGTAGCTTGGACCCAGCTCCCGACACCGTCGGACCTCTATTCTTTATATTTTAAATGATTTTTATAATGTTTTTTTAAAAATATTTAAAAATGGAAATAGATAAGAAAGAAAATAAATAAACGAAATTGTAATACTAACTTGAATTCATGCAAGCCTAGTACTTTTTGTTAGGTTTTGATTGAAGTTTTAAGAAAACTATATTTATTTTAATATTTAAAAACTTAGAGTGTTGACTGTACTTTTAACCTACTAACAATCGGGGGCGAGTGGAGCAATCTAATATTCAAAGGGGCGAGTGGGTACACTTAGTTAATTAGGGGCAAGATCCAAGGGGCGAGCGGGGCCTACACCTAGGCGAGGTCATTTATAACCAAATGACCCCTTTTAACTCGTATGGAAATGTCAACTATTTTCGAGTCATTTGACAATTTATTATATCTTGGTTTCATACATTATAAAATGTCAAATAACTCGAAAATGGTTGACTGCAAATTGCACTTGCACTTGGATGCAAATGACCTCTTCTATATCCCATTAACGGATTGCCGACGTATATCACCAATAACCCTGTATATACATAACTCTTTGCCTTTCAAAGAATTCACTCTTTCAGTACATTGTAGTCACTTTACTGACAGTATTGGTCTTTGTAAAGCATTTGTATTCAACATCATCATAATTACTAGACACAAGTAAATTAATGCTAGTATATTGTACCCTACAGATCATACCATCATAGTACCTCCTCACGTAAGTAGGATTTTCGTGAGACACGATTTAAAGGGCTAAGCAATTACAACAGTAACAAAGTTACAGTTCATTATTGTTTATGTTTGGTCTTGAGGTCAATTTTAGCCAATTATCATTCACAGTGATGCAGGTTTTTAGGTTAGAAGATGTCATTTTGTGGGTGATTGTTACATAGTTAGCTGAAGGTAGCGCTAGCGCATACGTTCCAATTAGTGTTTTTCAGAAGTTAATCTATATTATATTTTTGACTGCTCTGCTCAACGTAATACATAATTTATGTAACGCATGGTATGTGGTATAGCCAGTTATTTTTTTTGTTCCTCTCGCCTTGAAAGGAACAGCAACCGGTCGCAGTCAGCTGGCAACGTGCACGATATGAGTAAATGTCAACTTGCCACTTTCACAGTCCCGGATTTCGCGTACACCATTACATAAATGTGAACAACGCCAAAGTGGCTCATCACTACTCATCAGTCATTCGGTGTATTTTTAAATTGTAGGCCATGCGTAGAAGTTTGGCATAAAAACATAATTGTTCAGTTTATTACGTAGGTATCTCAAGTCCCTCGCATCATCAGATAATGACGTACGTAACAAGATAAATTAATGAATCAAAGATATAAATAGTCTTAGACAGTCATCGGAAAATGTCCTACATTGTTTAATTATTGAAACATGTTTCATTGACGTTAGTTGTTACACAACTGTTCTATGCCTATGCCGATGCAATTGCTATAAAATTTTTCATTAAGTTGATAAGTAGGTTAATTAGCGTTGTATCATGTCATTACATTTACCAGCCATATAACATGAAAATAAAAATAATTTGTGTTTAAACAATATTAATTCTTATCGATGAAAAATCTTTAAAGTTTCGCAAAACATATCATTATATATAGCCGAAAGTAGCCATGAATTAAAGTGCCATTATCCTCTAAAATAATTGCTTCCGATATTCCAGATATGTTCTGAAAATTCGAATGAACATGATGAGCTTTTTATGAAGGTTATCCAAGTAGCTAATTATACCCAGACGAATTCAATGTCAAAAAGACAATAAGAAAACGTGTACCGTACTTGCGTAGGTATATTATTCTTATCATTTGGACATTCCGCACCTATGCGAAAGTGTGGTCGACAGTTTTACGTGACTAAAAAGTTTTAATATTTAAAATGGATATCGCTACTGAAGTGTATGTTGGACAAGGTCAAATGTGGCGAAACTTGAGCGAAAATTGTCGCACTGGATGCGACTTGAGGACAAAGAATGTCGGTTCAATTTATGCATTCTATGCTGGTTTCATTACACCGAATTGAACTTAATTTACATAACACGCTAACGTGATTTGGAAAATTGTTGACTTATAGAAATGTTCTAAATCGTGCCTAGAGTCGTTAAAGTTAATATTAGACACCAATTTTCATATTATCCGAAAGTTTCTATTTAGTAAGCGTAAATTGGCTTATCTAGACAATTTATCTCAACGTAAGTGGTCTAGGATACTCGAGATTTATTCCAACACCTATTGTTCGTTTGAGAAGGTTGCGTAAATAGTCATGTGATTTGCACAGAATGGGACAACCACGCATGAGGTGTTCGGCTAAGTTCGTCTCATTTTTGGCAAACGGATAAGCAATGACTAAGACTAAGGTACAACTAAGGTCAGGCGAATGCGCTAGTTAGTGGACTGAAAGACTCGGATTAAAGTTGAAACTGGGTCAGTTAAGTGAACGTTGGCCCATTTGTTCGACTAGCAGTTGAAAGTTGTGGATTAAAGTAAGCTATGTTCTAGTTATTAAGTTAAATGTGTAAGAAATTGTACTCACGATTTCTGTTTTAAAAATTGTTGCAATTATTTCTATGATAAACAATGAACACGATACATAAAAAAAACGTATAAAAAGTGGTTATTTACAATGGCTATAGTTGACGTTACACTTGTATTAAGTACTTACGAGTAGGTAGTTAAGGCACATTATGTGCAATTAATTAAAACAGTTTAAATATTTAACACAAGTTGAAAGTTTTTGCCGACGCTACTATAATGTCGCTACTGATAATGATAATTGTAAGCTTGTGAATTTTTGCATTAAAGTTTTAATGATCTTTGGCTGGGTCTTACTTCCTGCACGATTATTTTCTTTTTTTTTTATAAAAAACAATAAGTGTCTGCGACGGAAGGCAAGTTTTAATAAGTAGGTACGCGGTTTATTTCTGATCTCAAGTTTTTTAATTATATTATATCTATACTAATATAATAAAGCTGAAGAGTTTGTTTGTTTCAACGCGCCAATCTCTGAATACCTAATACTACCGGACGGAATTGAATGTTTTTTTTGGCATTTTATAGCCCATTTCTGGCCCCAACTCTGAGGGAGGTTTTTTGAGGAAGGATTTAACATCACACTACGACCCTTGTAAGTCGTGCAAAACGAAAAAAAGTTGGAAAGAACACTAAGCGAAAACGTAGTAAATAATAGTGCGGGCGGGCGATGCGGTGCTATGCGGTAGGTAGGTCGGGGGTCGAAGTCTCACCAGGACGAAGTCGCGGGCAGAAGGTACTACTTGAGTAAACGGTTGAGAAGCAATTCAACATTATTGATATGTCGTATATATAATTTGTGAATTGCATACCTACCTAATGTTTCATAACAATATAAATCCAAAAACATACCTGAATGGCTGAAGCTGGATAATATTAAGTCGTTAGACAAGTGTTTAAGACTAATGATGAATAACCCTTATGAATAAGGTCAAAAGGCTATTTTAATAGTAAAGCTATTAGATGAGTCGGTTCGTAAACCTTACAGCACGATTAATGCACGAATACTGCAGGTATATCACGTACTGACTACAATGATACGACATGTGTCACGGTTACGTCGAGTTTATGTGAGACATGTCTTGCCATGCAGTGCGTGCTATGAAGCTGCTGAGTAAAAAGTTTAAGTACCTAATGTATTTATTTAGATATTAGTATACAAGAAGAAATAACATAATCACAGTATAATGTCAGCTCACATTAATTAAGTAATTTATTTGATAAAAACCGTGACTTCATAAAAACAGACGATTAGGTAGTAAAAAGAAGAGGTATTAAAAATTATACCCATCGTGATAATTACTTAAAAGACTTTTAATATTTTGAAGATCTAATCAATTTTTTGCTGTAGGTAGGTAGTTACCTGAACTGCATGTTTGATTCGAAACATTTTTAACCGACTTCTTCAAAAAGGAGGAGGTTCTCAATTCGTCTGTATGTTTTTTTTTTGTATGTTTGTTACGCGATTACTCCGCCAATTATGAATCGATTTTGATGATTCTTTTTTTGTTTGGTAGGTCATGCTTCCGAGGTGGTCCCATATACATTTTATTAACTTTGCTTGCGTAATTTTTGAGTTAGCTTCAATATTACGTATTTTTCCCACTTAGTTTATCTAGATGATATCCTGTTTGACTCCTTCACTGTTATTTACATAGCAGGTAGTGGTATTCGGATTTGTGTGGGGTAAGTACCACAACTAAAAAGTGAAAAATAAAAACTTTTTACAAAAAAAAAACAACCGACTTCCAACAAAAACACAAAAAAAGTGAAAAATAACATTAATTTCGGAAGCCGGTGGCAAAAAACGGAAATTGAAAAGCAAAGACACCGACTTCCGAAATTAAAGTTATTTTTCACTTTTTTAGTGTTTTTGTTGGAAGTCGGTTGTTTTTTTTTTGTAAAAAGTTTTTTACTGAAATTATTATTAAACTAGCGACCCGCCCCGACTTTGCACGGGTGCAATTTACATGTGTGTAGACGGTATTCTGTACACGACACGTCGTCGGTCGTGCACAAGTTCTGAACAGTAAACTAACAAAAACCTACTAGGCTTGCATGAATTCAAGATAGAATTTCATTAGTATTACGTTTTTGTATACGTATATTTTGATAATATAGCCTATGTCCGTCTGAAATGATGTAGGTACCTTCAAAATGGTGAAAATATTTTTTCAAATAGGAGCTGTGGTTCCGGAGATTAGCCTCCATTAATATTAGTATTAGTATAAAAGATTCATAATTAATCATTGACTATACCTATTAAAGTTTTTCTCATATTTTACTTATTGTAAAAAAGGGTTAAGTTAGGTATTCACAACATTCGGGTCATTGAACATTTAATATTGTTGAAACAACTCGTTTTTTTACAAAATTAAATTTTAACGTGCTTTAATAAGCGTGATCAAAGTCCCATTAGGCGATATTAGTAGTAAACGAATAAAATGTTTTAATATACCTTACTAATGAAACTCGTTTCTGTTCAATACTAGCTTATCTGACAGACAAAAAAGGACTTTTAGTTTTTCCCGGATGTTCCAATTTCCGGGGCAATTTTTCCATTTTTTCTTTCCATAGAAACCTTATTTGGACTATCGCGAACAATTTAAACAAAAAAAAAAAACCAAATCGGTACAGCCTTTCTCATGTGATGCGCTTACTAACGAACAGATTTCATTTTTACTTATTTAAATAGATTTTAAGGAGTCTTCGGTCGGCCGTTTGTAAATCATAGTCACAAAATTTGTTAGCTATAAGTACTACCTACTACTAATAAAATATATTTTGAGTCATAGCTACTTTTTTTCTTTCAACTTGTCTTGATCCTAGATTAGTCAAGTTAAGAAAATTGATGGTAATGTATAAGAATTGTCTGGTACTCACAATTTTAAAAGTGTACTTACTTATTATTCGGTAGAAATATAGACGTAATAAATTTCACAGAATACGTAATTAATTTCATATCTAATTCACTTTAATCAACCGCTTTTTTGTATGCGTAATGTATACAGATATTTAAATTTAGAAGTAGGTAGGCTATTAGACGGCCAATATTGTCTGTGGTCGTTTAAAAAAAGACTATTGCAACCTCTTTTAGCGAGACTTTCTTTTTTTAAACAAAAATAATTATGAATAACTTTTCGAATGTAAATACAGTATAATTATCACCTTTATTTAATTATTTACATAGGTATTATAAATTATATTTTAAATTTTAGAATATCAAAACATTTAAAAATATAAAAAATAGTAGCTCACCGGTATCGGGAACATCATTTTTATTAACATTTTCTATTCAGATGACACGAAAACAAACCAAAAAAATCATTGCAATAACAAGAATTTATTATCATCTTTGTTTGAAGATAAAAGTCTGTCAAATTTTTCCGTCGATGATATCAGTGATGATCTGATTTTCATGTTCTTAATTTAATTTAATGGTATCGGAACAACAAAAAAATTGAGCACGTGATTGGAACGCACGTAGATGACCTCACAAGCCGGACACCTGTCGACCTTTACAGCTAGACAGACTACATCCTGAATGCTTCTTCAATACTACGATACACATTTGAACCGTATATGTAGTTATCGTAATTATAACGTCAGGAAATAAGTAGGTATGTAGTACGCGTATGTTGCTCTTTCATATTATTATGCCAGGTATGGGCTAGTTGAACTGAACTGCCGGCATTAGATCATAAATTAATTAATCGTTGACATTTGAACATAGTAGAGACATGATTTATTAAACGTGTTTTATTTGATAATAAGCTTTAGTATTTTTGGATTTTTTGAGCAACTGATATTATTGTATGAAAATGAATTAATTGAGTTTTTAATCACAATTTCATACATAAATTAACATACTTAAAACTCATTTAGAAAACAAATGGGGAGCTCGCAAGCTATTAGACGCTGTTACTGCTGTTAATGTTCTGTTTTATGCTGCAAAGAAAGATATTATAGACATATTATATCAAATTCGACCGTTTTATCATCTTCTAAGAATAATTTAAGTTAAAATGGACTCCAAATAGCGACTGCTAGCTGTTGTCCAGGATTTGGATAGCTCACATATTCAATTAGGGGTACCTAAAGCCAGGTATTCACATGCCAGTAACTTGCACAAAAGTAACCAGTGGTTTGCATGCTATTGCTACATACACCAATCAGAAGTGGTTATGGCGCAATGGCATGCAAGCTTCTTGCATACGGTATTCACGCAAGAACTTATAAGATTTAATTGTCAAAACAAATTTTAATGTAGGCCGGCCGACACTAGTATCATCATCAGCCTTTTTCTATGTCGGGGTCGGCTTCCAATTTTATTTTACCAGGTGCAGCTGAATGCCAGTATTTTACATGGAGCGACTGCCAATCTGAACTCCACAACCCAGTTACTGGGTAACACTCCACAACTTAGTTACTGGGTAAGTACAAAATGTTTGACAACAGATTAATTACCAACCAAGGTTATCGTAATTATAACGTCAGGAAATAAGTAGGTATGTAGTACGCGTATGTTGCTCTTTCATATTATTATGCCAGGTATGGGCTAGTTGAACTGAACTGCCGGCATTAGATCATAAATTAATTAATCGTTGACATTTGAACATAGTAGAGACATGATTTATTAAACGTGTTTTATTTGATAATAAGCTTTAGTATTTTTGGATTTTTTGAGCAACTGATATTATTGTATGAAAATGAATTAATTGAGTTTTTAATCACAATTTCATACATAAATTAACATACTTAAAACTCATTTAGAAAACAAATGGGGAGCTCGCAAGCTATTAGACGCTGTTACTGCTGTTAATGTTCTGTTTTATGCTGCAAAGAAAGATATTATAGACATATTATATCAAATTCGACCGTTTTATCATCTTCTAAGAATAATTTAAGTTAAAATGGACTCCAAATAGCGACTGCTAGCTGTTGTCCAGGATTTGGATAGCTCACATATTCAATTAGGGGTACCTAAAGCCAGGTATTCACATGCCAGTAACTTGCACAAAAGTAACCAGTGGTTTGCATGCTATTGCTACATACACCAATCAGAAGTGGTTATGGCGCAATGGCATGCAAGCTTCTTGCATACGGTATTCACGCAAGAACTTATAAGATTTAATTTTCAAAACAAATTTTAATGTAGGCCGGCCGACACTAGTATCGTCATCAGCCTTTTTCTATGTCGGGGTCGGCTTCCAATTTTATTTTACCAGGTGCAGCTGAATGCCAGTATTTTACATGGAGCGACTGCCAATCTGAACTCCACAACCCAGTTACTGGGTAACACTCCACAACTTAGTTACTGGGTAAGTACAAAATGTTTGACAACAGATTAATTACCAATCGTTTAGTACTTTTATTGTAAGTATAAAAAAAAGCTAATTCGCACGTTAATGTTTCCGCATTATGCGTATGTTTCGGTGACGTAAGTTAATGTGTTTACGTGCATGCGGGTCTTGGGCAACCGGCAACCGCTATCGTATCACGTGAGTCCCCACCTTAATGCTGTTTGTTTTTCTTTGTATGACTGCAGAATATTTTAATGGAATCATGCATAACAAAAAAGACAAACTTCAGAAATCATTTAAAAAAATCACGTATTTTTGAATACTTTTGATTTTTTTTTCTATTCATTTACTGGCCACTATTTTCTCTGATTTCATATTTATGATGTTTTTTTTAAATCGAGTCAGGCCTCGCTAGATTGTGTTTTGTTTTTGTCTTGATATTGTTTCTTAGTTTTATTTGTACATTATTTTAATAATTTTATAGTTAATGTTTTTAGTTGTGTTGTGCTTTGTTGGAGGATTATTTTCTAATGATATTCTGTTTTGTGAAAATGCCTATAATACAAGTAGGTAAGTTGAGTAGAGCATAATCACGTAGAATTATTATTGTTGTACCAATTAAGTGGGATATTAGGTATGTAGGTGTTAAGTTGCTCAATAGGTGAATAAATAAAAACCGAAAGTAAACATTTGCCTAATTGCAAAGCGGAAATCTATGACAATCATCGATCTGCACGCTTGATCAACCCGCGGTGACCAAGTTAACGCTAAAACTTCAAACATCACGTGACGGTTACCCTACCAAATTAAATTTAACACTCCCAGTACGGTGTGGTTATCGGATAAATGTGCTATAGGCCACGCCAATTAACGTAGACTCAGTGTGGCAACGCGCTTGCGAAAACCCTGCCGAGCTCGGGGAAAAACGGTTACCTAATCTCCCACAATGTGATGCTAGTTTGCTGGTTTGAACGTGTGAGACATTCAAAAGTGAAAATCTGTATTGGAAATTATGTATGTATGTATCACACGCTTTTGTCCGGCGAGGCGTAGTTGAACAGACGACGGTGTGACAACCACTTCTCCTGCAAGTCATTATTATAGAGATTCTTTACTCTATTCTTACTTCACTGGTAAAGTTTCCAATGCAACGATCAGCTAGCTAATTTACCTAATTTACCGATCCAAATGAATTAATAGACGACGGGGCAATTAAGATGATGAAACTGTTGTAAATTCGGAAAAAAACATATCAATTTATGATGAAATTCGGTACCTGGAAAATTGAAAATTTATAGCATTAAGAATTAATGCCCATATAGAAGTAATGATGTAACAAATGTTTGTTTATTTATATAAATTAAAAGACATTAATATTCTAAAATAAATACTTCAGATCGGAGTGTTAAAATATTTGTTCTAAGAACTCGTAAAGTTAAGACAAAGACGTGTTTTATGTGTTACGAAGCTTTTCCTTTACATATTAGATAATGCAATCACATGACGAAGACTAATAGGTCATTCTACAAATACTTAAGTTTATGGTTCCTCATATCTTGTCTATATTTATGATTTTACGAAATAAGACGATGGATTTAACTGTGTTAAGAGTATAAAGGGTCTATAACTTTTATCAGACACCAGTAGATAACCGGATACTAAGCCTTTACAAGTAAAGTTCAGTTTGACTCCAACAAAACTGTCGGTTCTATAAGTTGGTTCCAAGAACCCGCATCCTTCATTCAGATATTATCCTTCCATATCTAAAATTCAAATCGAAAATAGAATGTAATTTATAAAACGTGCTAAAATATTCTATAAAGCAACAACATTCTCCCTAATTAAATTATTATCAGCTAGGATAACTTAACAAAATTCTTATAATTAATTCATTTCTATTGAAACACTGGGAATTGGAAAATCTTGAATCTTGCTCTTAACCTTGACGACGAGAGGTGCTCGACTTTTAGCAGCCGGTAGGTATTTCAACTGGTGAAATACTTGATTTATCAACAAAAAGTCTTGAAACTCAGATCACGTCTTGATCTACTGAGGTAGAAAAGTATATTTTCCAGGTTTAAAAAAAATAAACTTTAATGATCAAGTAGGTATATCTATACAAATAACTAAAATAGAAGTGTCTATTTGTAATGTCAAAGTTACAGCTTTTTACTAAATGCTTAATAATACAAAACTGTAAACCGGGTAGGTACTTATTACAAAAAAATACGTCTGTCTGTTTATTCCGGCTAATTTCGGCAACGGCTGGACCAATTTTAAATAGACTTTCACTGGCTGGTAGCTTATATTATAAGGACTTACTACTACTTACTCTTATTTTAGAAAAAGATTTAGGGCCCACCTTAAGATATTCAAGATATAATTTGATCAAATTGCATATGAAAAGTTACCGTTTTCCTATAACGAATGGTTTTTACTGGCACCTATTTCAACAATCGCCAGTCAAAGTCGGAGCGGTCAAATACCAACATTACTTAAGTAACTTGTTTCTAAGAAGCTAGACGATGCGCGTTACGCAACACAATTTAACAACAATTGTTAATAACGTTCATTTTCTGCCTGATAATCCGCTTCTAACGTTATTAGGCTTAATAAACATACTTTCTCACGGCTACAATCATTTTAAATTCGGATATCATAAATATCTTTAGTCTACGTTTGGGAATTGCTAGCGTGCTACGTTGTGACGATATTATGCTTATATTGTAGCCTATAAAATTTGTTCATCTTATTTAAAATTTTAAATAAGCGAAACGCTACCTGATTTACAAGTAGAGCGCTTTGGTATTGAATACTTATTCAAGTATTTTAAAGATTTGCCCTGCCTAAATATGCGTGTTATGTGACGATCAAACACATATTACCATAAGTAGGAAATATCAGTCGATTTTTTTTGTTGCAAATTCTTGACTTGTCGACTTCATGTTATAATCGGCGTGTATACTATGTCATCACTTTTAATAGTAGATAAAACACTTAGCAGCGTTCCACTGGCCACAGACATGTATTTAATCGAAGTGTCAATAACAATTATTGGTGATGAGCGTACAATGTACCCAGCTTTTAGTTTTTACGTGCAAAACGCTCACAGCTCAATCACGCACCTCAGATACAAGATAAGAAATCAATTAGAGAACATTGTGGCACCCAATTGTTTAGGAATATGTGATGAGTAGGTACCTAACGATGTTGGATATTAACGATCTTCTCATCAGATCAATTTGAATTCTCAACATCTACAAAGTAAAGAACATAAATGCATGCTAGAAATCATATAAAGCTATTTATAGAGTGTCAATAGATTCTATGCTATTGTTCATCTACATCTACAAGATAAAAAGTAGTGACGAGCTCGTGGCTAAGTAATAACAGTCGCACGGGGCGATCTATCAGGTTAAACTATGCTTGCCGGGGTTGGTCTGTGGATGAGCGACCATCTTTACATACCGAGACTCCTCTGTGCCTCAGAAAGCACGTTAAGCCGTTGGTCCCGGCTATCAATTGTGGATCTTTGACAGTCGTTACGGGTCGTCAGAAGCCTGAAAGTCTGACAACCAGTCCTGCCAAGGGGTATCGTATTAGCCAGTTACTGGGTTGTGGAGGTCAGATAGGCAGTTGCTCCATGTAAAATACTGGTATTCAGCTGCATGCGGTTAGACTGGAAGCTGACCCCAACATAGTTGGGAAAAGGCTAGGCAGATGATGATCTACAAGATAAAAAGTAGTAAGTGATCGGACGTCTCTATCCAACCCACGGGGCGTGATCCAACCAGACAAATTGATACAACGGAAAGCGTAAGCGCAGTTCCTTTGTTTAACGTTTTTATTCGTTGTCTTATTACTGCAGTGCGGTTGTAATTATTGTCGATAATAGTTTTAAGAGAGGTTGATTGGCCTTTGATTACTTCCTAACATGTGTACCGTAGCCGTGACCTTTGTCTGGCAAGACGTGATATGATACCTTATTTATAGAAAAGTTATAGGTTTATTGAGATAACTTAAGTTAGTAAACATTACGGGTTTTCTAAACTATAATATTAATAGCTGCGCCCCGCAGTTTCACCCGAGTAAGTTTGAATCCCGTGGGAATATCGGGATAAAAAGTATACTATGTCCTATTCCAGGACATGGTCTACCCTTGTGCTAAATTTCATCTAAATCCGTTCAGCTGTTTTAGCGTGAAAGCGTAACAAACAAACTCTTTCGCATTAATAATAATATTATATTAAAGTTAGGTTAGGATAAAGAGGAAAGATTTGATTTTTGTATGTTAGTTTGTTACGCTTTCAAGCTAAAACAGCTGAACGGATTTCGATTAAATTTAGCACATAGGTAGACCATGATCTAGGTTAGGACATAGGATACTTTTAATCCCTATATTCCCTCGGGATCGATAATTATGCAGGTGAAACCATTGGGCGCAGCTAGTAATCAATCAAATAAGCACTGGAAGTGATTTGTACCTACTACCTCTACATTATCTGCAATTTCGTCGTGTAGACATTTAAGCAAATGTCAGTAGAGCACTATTATAGTGGATAAGGTCCGAGTTAAATGGCTTTTAATGCCCAGAGGGCTAAAACGCATTAAAATAATTTAGATTGGTTAGATTAAAACCCCTAGCAAAGTTCGGAAAAGCATAGCCTTAGTGCCTAAATATATTTAACCGATTTCAAAAGACATCGATGTAAGTTTGTAGTTATAGAGTTCGAATATTGTATCTATCACTAACACTACCCAGGGTAATTTACCTATATTTTATTGAATCATCAATTGAATTGATGACTCAACAGAAGATTCCCACAAAAAATATTCAATAACAATCAACTATTCCGCTTTGTATTTTCAATTTTGTATACGCAAAAAAAGTAGGATCTATACTTCAGTGAGGTCATAAATACATCAGAGTGGGAAACCACACGCACAGTTTGAAGAATGGACTATAACGTGACGTCATGACTTATGAATAACGCAATCTGGTAGGCCAAACGACCAGCCCCCACAATACGAGCTTTTCATTCGTCGAATCACTCCTTTACTGTGGCAATGTGATTGGCCAAGTTGGTATATGAATGTTTCTGTTGCGAAATTTTCCTCGGGGGTCAAAGTTCTCTACGCAGATTTAATATCTGCAATAACTTGACATATTCCACTGTGAGTTGCCTGTACTTAATTTTAAGTATATAATAAATCTACAAAGTTACGAGAATAAGCTAGATTTTAGAGGTAAGTATTAGAAGCTAGGCTAAGCTTTCTAAATAACTGTATCGGTACAAAACACCTACAAAGTTAACGCCTAGATAACCTACATAGAAGTCGCTTCATAAAAATCTGCATGTTAAAAAAATTATACGGAACAATATTCCAGTCAAACTAAATCACTTGTTGATATGAATTCAATCAATCTGCCTAGCCTTTTCCCAACTATGTTGGGGTCGGCCTCCAGCCTAACTGGATTCAGCTGAATATCAGGTATTTTACATGGAGCGACAGCTTATCTGATCTCCACAACCCAGTAACTGGGTAATACGATGCCCCTTGGTGAAACTTGTTGATATGGATTACTTATGTATTTTTCTGCCCATTAATCATAATTGGTAGCTAATCAAATCACACGCATGAATTCGGCATGTTTTTAAGAGAAACCGGAAATATGAATGGGTACTTAATAATTTGACGACATGGTTGGCGCAGTGGCTGAGCGATGGACGGTTGCGCAACGTGTCGCGGGTTCGATCCCCGCACGGAACAAATATTTGTATGATCTGCAAGTAGTCGTTCCGGGTCTGGGTGTTAGTGTATGTGAGTTTCTATGTTTGTAAACGCACCCACGATACAGGAAGAAATTCCTATGAAATACGGGCAACGTATTAAAAAAAAAAAAAAAGAAGTTAACATAATAATCAACAAGATTTTGATGGATTTGGTATAATTACCGTTCTAGATTTATTATTTGTAATTTTTAGAAGTTCTTGAATATGAGATACAGCATAATTATTATCATTGGGATTTTCATCGTTATGCGGAGCCTACGGCATAATAAAAGATCTTCTATATTTTATTGTTGGGCGTTGCATCTCAGCGTAAATCAAAAGTTACAAAATACTTTTCTTACCAATGCCGCATTAGAAAGCTTAGTACTGTTAAATTACAGTTTTGAAACCAATATAAATTAACCAGTCAATTTCAAGGGGCAAGTTCATGCTTTGAATTACTTTTAGCCTTGATATCTACGGCTCCAAGCTTCAGTAGATTACACGATAAGGAAAATAACATTATTAGTGGAACCTCGCCATTTTAGTTCCGCCCAGGTGCAATGCTCACGTATGTAATAACTATTAGATTCTAAACGTATTACCTGGCATCAGCATTGCAAAATGATGAATAAAGAATTATTAAGTCGTTTGCAATACTATTTTATGGACTTTTTTGGGCACGAATCATTAGTGCTTCACGAGATCGAACCGGAAGCAATAGACCTTGCGTTGGTTCCGTGAAGTCTTCTTCAAAAACATGATAATAAGATCCAACTTAATTATAGTTAAGTTAATGCTCACACGCAAGATTTAAGTAGTAGGCACAGAAACCGTTATGCCAGTGGCATGCAGTAATATTGTGCAATATGTAAGGAAGGAAGAAAATTCATTATTACTCTGTTGTTATGCCGTAATGATGAGCACGCGCTGTTACCTAACCGTCGGTAAAGCGACCGTAACACTTACAGTCGGTCATTCGGCCTTCGTCGCCATATACATCGGATTTATGGCTGAACAACTGTACACATTTGTTATGCACTGTTAACAATCTAAGAGAAAGGACAATGTCAAATATTAATTGATTTTTTGTCGACAAAAAGGCTCGTTTTTTTGGTTCTGAAAATCTGAGTTCTTTGCAAAGCTATACTTTGATTTTAATGTATTACTAACGGCCTTATTCATAAACGTATGTTAAACAGTTGCTAATTCATAAATGAATTAGCAACTGTTTAACCACACATTTTCGACGTTTATACGTCTCTTTAACTTTAAGAAACGTTTATGAATAAGAGGGTTAGCTTTCCAAGATGTGATAATAAAGTTATCTAATCTATACATATTATACATTAAAGTCACTTTTCGTGTTTGTCTGTATGTCCACGTTGTTCTGCCAAAACACGCAACAGATTTTGATGAGGTTTTCACCATTGTTTAGAGAATTTATTCCGGAAGGTTTATTTGTATAATACGTTATTATTCAAATTACATTCAACTAAGAAATCTCGATGTTTTTTTAAGTCGTAAAATCCTCTGCGAAGCAGGAGCGGGTCGCTAGATTTGTAGTATAAGTAAGGGTTAAAATACGTACGTAAAAGAAAATCGTAAAACGATTTTCTTTTACGTGTATACTCAAGTTAATTTAACATTATCCGATTACAACATACAGAAGGCGCGGCCGCTGATTGATTTCCGAGTGTTAAATGACATGTAGAGAGAAAGCTTTCGGTAAGCTCTTTACAACTTAACTTTAGTTTAACATCAACGGATTATTGCCAAGTTATTTACAATGGTCATATAAATAACCCTTTCAATTAATTACTTGTAATTTACCTTGGCACGAGTTATTCACTGAGAGGATTTACGATAAGCGTCACACGATAATTTATTGTCGTACACATCTTCGAATGATTCAATGTAAAAACCTACAAACAATACGACATTCTGTCTAAGATTGTTTTTAAATAGCGCTTCTTCACACGGATCTAGTCGTGAACGTAAAAGGTAACGAATCATCATTTACAATCACCTTTAATGATAAATATTTACTAGGAATCCTATCAGAGTTCCGGTTGTACATACATGTTCTTCCGTGAACTCGAATACATGAAGTTATTTAATTTTTTTATTGATATAATGAACTCCCGTGATTGACAGCTCTTAAGCTAATGCGGGGTTACGTCACCAGCGTCATGAATGGGCTGAGATTTGTACAGAGATAAGCCACTCGTGTATAATGTTTAATTTTATACATCAAGTATGTTATTATCTATAGTCTTAACTCCCAGAAGCCTACTGATGTAGTGATGCACTGTGACCCCATAGTATCTCGTTATTTATAAGCAAGATGAGATACTATTTTTGATAAATTGATCAGAGGGTTTATTTTCCGTTTTTAGTAGGGTGTCAAAGTCTGGGAAATAATGTATATTTCCAACGAGATAAATAAAAACAGTCTAGCTACTGTTTTTATTTATCACGTCAATTCACGAGCGTGAAGCTATAAATTAACACACAATGAACATTATACATAATTTTAGGAGAAAAATATTCAAACTTGTAAGCAGCGCACATTAATCTGTGGCCATTACTCGACAAAGGCGCGTTGAACGAAAGCGAATGCGCCCCGGGCTGGAAGAAATCGAAAACTTGTTGCGTAAGCGCAAAGTCGAAGGCTGAGGTCCCATAGAGTTGCGTAAAGGCACGAGTGCACGACGCATGCTTAGGATGGTTTGTGTCGTGTGCTGACCTCTGTTTTTGGATAAACAATGGGTCGTTTGTTACTAAACCATCTTAATCGGTGCCTTTTTTTAGGATTATGTAGAAATATAAACATTGCGTGATGCGATTTTGTCAAAACTTTTTTGATTCTAATAAATATAATGGGGTTTATTCATTAAGAGAATGAACAAGAAAAATCATGATTGAGACACATAAAAATTTTCCCATTTGCCATAATAAGCCGTATTCAGTTAGGTCGCTACAGTACTAATAAGATCCAGGGGATCCCAGTAGCAGATAGATTGTGGGGATTTCGATAGCATGGAAACCATCGGTATGCAGTTTTTTTTGCTGTAGTTCTTCGGATAAGTTGGATCGAGAAATATTAAAAGCTTCGCAAGGTGTTACCCAAAGCATAACATCATTCTTTTTGATGGCCCAGATCACATTCCACCCACAAATTAATTGCAATCCGAACCTCATCGAATTGCCTCTAAATCAGCCGCATCGCTTTCGCCTGCCCCAAAATCGTTGGTCTTAATATGTCGCTTAGATTGGAGTCACGCATGCGCGTAATCCAGTGGCAGGGGTTACGCAATAGTGTGTACTAGTGACGATTTCGATGAGCCGGCGGTGCGTGCGCTATGTTTCAATTGCGACCTGCATTTCTGCCTGTGTCACGGCAATATTGCGTCAACTTTTGGCTTATCAATCGCATGGCATAAGATTATAATGATGAAGAGATCTATAATGATGAATTGAGGTGCTATGTTATAGGTGCCTAGGTAAGGTTCTAAACAACTGTCGAACAATGTTAACATTTTCTTCGAATTTTAAATGGTTTGTAGACTTTGTAGTGCATGCATACAATATGGTATCTTGCATATTAACTCACTCTAATTATTTATTATTATTTTATGTTTTTAAGTTTCCTTTCAGTTTTTAAAATTAATTATTATTTTACATTGATTTTGAAAAAAATAGTGATTTTCCTGTTATAAAAAAATAGGGAAACCACAGTTTAATATTAAAGTCGAGAGGTGTCGGGACACCCCCCGGTTGGAGTGAAGTTCCTTTTGCTTTGCACTTTTGCGGTGTTATATTTTAACCGTCACGACACTTTTGTTATGTAGCATAAGTGTCGTGGCGGTCTAAACATTACACTTTTTTCTAGCATTCATGCGCCAAGTGTGCAGAGTGTAACAAATACCCATATTTATTCAAATTTCGATCAATGAGAGTAATTTCGACTTCTTTTTGCTTTATAAGGATAAGAAAACATGTTACATGAATTTTCCTTCTGACGGTTATGATATTATTGAGAAAATACCTATGCGTTTATATCAATGATGATTTCATCTTCCGCGGAAAGATTAATTTATGTTGAAACTTACCTGTTATCCTCTTAATAATTATCAATGTCTATGATCATTTACATATCCTCTTATACAAGAAGGAAACTCGGTTTCTCTTAGTTCTAAATCTGTTCTGGAAAATGTACAGGGGAAAATTATGTTGTTCTTAGCAAAAATAGATATTCAGTCATCATCGCCAGATCTCACAGACATTGAACTGTGATAGTTAACCATCATCGCCTTTTTTTTGAGCTTTGTTTGCTGTAAGGACCACTCTGCAGAACATGATTCTAACTATTCATCACCTTCTCCCTGGCCTTTTCCCAACTATGTAGGGGTCAGCTTCCAGTCTGTCTATGATTCTAACTAATTATTTGAATATCGTGGGCGGGTGTGTGTTTTCGTTATGGACAGACATACCGACAATTTGTCTCAAAAGGTTTAGGTATAGTTCATTCATGTATTATGCAACGAACAGCAATGAGGAAGACAGGTCATCCAGGCATCTACATTTAATTATCCTACATCAAGTACTTACATAACATGCACATTATTCAAATACTGGTTGCTAAGAACACTAACAACACTTGGTACCTACTTAGACTAGTCACGTGGATGCAAATGCCTGTTTTGCTATAATAATATATTACAATATTAATTAATTAAAACTTGGCGTTATTTTTTAAATATATAGAGCACTAGATTTTAAAATTAGTTTATGTGCCGTTCTTTTATTACGACTTCATGAGTTACTAACTACGACTTTTAGGAAAAACACGAATAAAAGCGCAGTTTTCATAGCGTAGCTGTCGTAACGATTGCAGACTATTAGTTTCATGAAATAATCTGATATTAAAATGGATAGACAAAGTATTTGTAAGACTAACATTATTGGTAGCCTTATTTCAAATGTTTCAAATTGATCAAATGTAATCCGAGATACAGGTTTACCACCTAGTTCGGATGCAGATAGTAGTCCCAAACTTTGTATATTACAAACTTTAAGCCATTATTTACTGTATATTGTCCATATTCAATTTTGTAATATGTGTTTCTTATTTTGGTGAAATAAATTATTATTATTATTTGGGGAACAAAATATATTTAATTTTTTTGGCACGAGGCGCTAACCGAAAAAACAATTCGTTTTTTGTCAGATGGATCAGATTGCTAACAATTTGTCACTTTATACAATTGAAACAGCTATTAATCACGTTTGATTTCACATTACACCTGTGGTAAACCACAACTGAATAATTGCAGGTATTTCAGGCTCACATTCCACTTGCAATCCTTAGTATAATTTTATAACTTAATACAGTTTATATTATGTCTAATATCTCGCGTAGACGTCTTTAACTTTGATTCTTAATCGTTCGCAAGAGCAAACGATTAAGAATCAAAGTTTAGTGTGACTGACACAAACACTTATAAATAGTGCTGACATTTATTTATTTATTTAAACTTTTCGCACTCAAAAAAAAGGTACAAAGGCGGACTTAATGCCTTAGGCATTCTCTACCAGTCAACCAAGGGTGGTGAAGAGATTAGATGGCGGGTGCTTCGATTAAGTGGAACAAAGATAAAAAATATATATAATATATCATAATGCATTATAGATCTCGTATTTTAATGATTATTAGACAAAACAGAAGAAGTTTATACAAAATATTATAAAACATATTAAGCAGATCATTAACAGAAATATTTATATATAAAAGTTAGCGAGTAAATACTAAATCTAAAAGTCCTTGACATGAATAGGACAATTGATATTCCAACCCTATATTTCTGTTATATTAACACCTACATTTATGGGAGGTGACAATTGCTAATACCTACTATTTTATCAATCAAAATACACAGTGGCAATAAAAGCACTACCATATGAATAAAATAATATATTGTTATTAATGTTGTCATTCTGTGATAATTAATGTCCAACCATAACAAGAAACCAGAAAATAAACATTAAAAGTTATTAATCCATCATGTGAACCTTTTGATCAAAAACGTCAAAGTGACCTTGTTAGGGCGTTTACCTGCCATAGTGAGGAGCGATTCATTTAATTTAATGAATAAAATATCAAATTTACATCCTTATTCCATATTGGGCCTTATTTGTTCTGCAACTTACATTCTTATAAGGCTTAAGCCAATGATTGCGGATGTTCGTCTACAGTCTACGTCAAAACTCAACATTCCATCTCCAATACATGTGTAAAATGGAGAATAAGCGATAAACGACAAAAATGGTTCGTGAAAAGTAGGAAACTATTTGCAAGGAAATTGAGATGCTCTTTCACGTGTCTGTTGTAAAAGTAGCAACACGATGACATAAAGTGTCATTATACAATATTATTATTACCTACTAAATCGAAAAGAGGTTATCACTATTGTAACCACAATTTAGTGACCGCGATTTGCATGTAATTGCTGATGCAAGATGAAGCATGGGTCAAAATGCGGAAAACCTAGGCAGTGGCAGAGTTTTTAAGCAACGCGTTACATTACTATTAAAAACACGTAAATGGCTTCTGTGAGTTTTTATCTTGTCTATTTTTAGACTCCCTGATAGAGCTTTTAGCCAATACTCGTTCACAAATACCAACCTGTTATTTTTTTGAGTATTTATGTACATTTCTCAACTCAGTTATTACGAACTCTTACATAAATATTACTTAAATGTTTACAGTACCACACGTAACTTCAAATATTGCTTTTGTTACACGCCATTTTCCATGTTCGAGAAACATAAAATAGCTATAGATATCTTTATTTAAATAGTAAGCTTCGAGTCATATCTTCTGTTAAATAACTTATGCATCAGGAAATAAAGTTATGTAATTCATAAGTGGAAGAAACCGTAGTAAGACTATACTTTTAAGTTCACAATCAGGAAATTGCTTTTAAATATGTAGGACGACACATCCTTGATTCATGATGCCTTAACACGCTAGGTTTATGATGAGACCTCGATTCCCGGGTCGTAGGTCACAGGTAAACTGAACTCAAAGTTCAACAAGTTACTTTGCCTAAAATAAAGTGATTTTAACTGGCAAGGTTACAGCAATAAGGTCGATTGCAGTTAAGCGACTGTTACTATTTTTCGTCTCCAAAAAGACTATAATGAAGTTGGAAACAAATATTGGCATTTAAGAAAACAAGTTTGCAGACATTGAAATTAGATTCTAGTTTAGTTAGGTTCTTTGCAAATAATTGTATGCCTATTTGTTTGGAACAGATTGACTAGATATTATATATAATTAAAAATAAATGGCACATGGCCTTGCCAATTAGGTCACTATTATTCGAATATCACCACCATAATTATTTGTCTTACAAAATACTATTTGATTTGAATATTCTCGCGAGTTGAACTTGCAGCCTCGATTGGCATTGTCCTACATTCGATAAAGGAACGGAATTTAGCAGTGGATTTGAGACTTCATATGTAATTTAGCTAGCACAACTGTAATAGAGATTGATTGACAGCTAAATGGTAGGTTTGGCAATGATATGATAACTTTAGGGATTTGTCCATGACATGTGACCCAGATAGCCCTTTTTCCTTTTGGTTAAAAATTTCAGGTCCTTACAATATTTGCAATTCACAAATGGCAGCAGGTAATATTCCGTTGCACATTAAAACTACGTAGAAATCACTTGTAAAAAAAACAACTTACTTTTTATTAGTTCCCATGCTGCTGTCAATGAACACCTTAATAAAAGTTATTCAAAAAACATTAATTCGAACAAAACAAAGGAACACGACTAGTTTGAACGAAATCACTTTTTGTTTTTATTAATCGAACGGTCGAATGTCGGTGTAGATTTAAATTTTATCGCGATTTTCGCGGGAGCGGTTGGCGAGCGCGCTCCGTTCGCCGCGAACGTGCTGGCTCGACGGTAATGACGGAATGAGGCTGGTGTCTGGAGGCTCCCTCAGCTGTACAGCAGCCGGCAGCGCCGCCAGCGCAGCGCCCAGAGAGAAAGTTAAGTTATCAAACTCCGCGGTTACGTTCGGCGATGACGCTATCTTCCCAGGCGGTTGCGTATTCGGTGACAAAATTAAATTTTCGCGTACCCGCGACAATTTATGCGCTACTGACACGGTGAACGTCCATCGTTTATGGTGTCCCACTTTTGCAGTGTAATTTGTTTATTTACATTTCGCCGTTAGCGATATCATAATAACTATCGCTGTAGGTACTTCGTACACTATGTCAATCTGCTGCAGCCATATTAAGATTTCCATACACTATTGGGACACGCATAAAATAAACCTTTATTCAATTTATAAGTTGGCTAATATAATATATGACTTCATAAAATTATCAAACCAAAACATGCCTCATTACAATTTAATGAACTGTTGGAGTCATAAACGAGTAAAGTTTAAGCGACGACAAGCCAGTAACTAAGAGCTGTTTAACTCTACATTTTTATTTTCTTTCATAGAAGTCTATGACATAATCTTTATAGAACTATTTAATAAGTGTACCATTCGACTTGTTATTGTTTCTAAAGTATCAAATAAATGCTGTCCATAAACTTCAATGTATGTCATAAAACCGGGTAATATTATATTTATAGTTATTATGTAATACATGGGTTAATATTTATTCGATTGTAAGCGGTGACCGCACAACTTTCACTTTTGCGAATGTGGGTAGGTTGTTAAGAAAAGTCATATGATAAACGTAAGTACTCGTGCATGCATGCATTCGAGATTATGAGAATATTCCCTACATTTGGGTCGATTACAAAACTATACTGTATGTGCAAGTCTAGACTAGAACAAGGAATTTATACATTGTTTATTGTGAACGAAGGTTAAGGCCTCAAATTGTGACATTATGAATTTTTCCGACCATAACTTCTCACTCTGTTGTCTATAGACTTTAAATGACGTAGGAACATTTTCCCTATTTTTAGCTTGTAAAAACTTATACTATTGGTTCTGTATTAATACATAATAATTATACAGCAAAAGGAACTAACTACTAAGGTACTAAGTTTACCTTTTATTAAAATTAACAATGAAATATAGTAACTAATTAATGACGCTCATTTGGAAATCATGTTTTATCGAAGTATTTCATATTAATCTGAAAAGTCAACTCAACTCAGCCTATCACAGTCCACTGGTTAACATAGGGCTCTCTTAAGCTGCGCCACAACACCCTGTCCTCCGCCTTCCGTATCCAGTTTATCCCAGCCACTATTTTAAGGTTGCCGGTCCATCTAGGTAAAAAATACCTGAAAGTAATAAGGAAAGAATTTCTAAAATATCTGCAATTTTCCGAGTTTGAACCTACTTACAACGAGCAGGTAACCCTGGCAATAGAGCAGTTTATGTAAATATCTGC
Source organism: Lithophane ornitopus (assembly GCA_948473465.1). NCBI lineage: Eukaryota > Metazoa > Arthropoda > Insecta > Lepidoptera > Noctuidae > Lithophane > Lithophane ornitopus. The sequence goes on along the minus strand of OX419622.1, from coordinate 7,616,267 downwards.
ACTATTGCAATGTTTAAATGAGGCACGTGATTGTAAGGCCAGCCCTCCATCAGCAAGCATCAATAATGATAGCTGTTTAAACCCACGTTGATATGGGTGTAGGTAATTAACGGCATACGGATATTCCGACCAGTCTAGATGTGGTCTTAGCGAGCTTCCATGAAATGCGTCCGGTAAGTGATAATTATGTTCGGATCTTGTGAATGTATGAAATGTCTCCCATAATTTAAAATCGAGTTATTAAGCTTAGGATACGCATAATTCTGTGGAAAATTGCTTATAAGCAGTTTGACCGAGAACCAACCAAGAGCTCTGTGGGCATTTTAAGATCAAGTAAGAGCAAGGCTTAAAAAATAATATGCCAAAATCACCAGCTAAGCTAACTTAGCTTAGCTCTTGATGGACAATCGGCTTTAGATTGGGTTCAAGCGGTGCGGGTGCGTATAGCGTAGCTAATGTTTGAAGTATTGTGGGAGGTTCGAAATAACGTATCAAATTCTGTTCAAGGTTTTATGCAATAATTTAATTAATAAACAACGCAACAACACAATTTAGGTAAACAACCTTCAACCTATAGTGCTACTAGGAAGCTTGAAAAGTATGTTTTGCAATTGGCTAAACACAGCTGTTATAAACAAACTGTTGAAGCTTTTTCAGTGCAGGTGATCTTTCATAGCCCATTTTTCAACCATTTTATGAGGTGCATTTTTTAAGTATTAGTTTATCTTCAAATATCTTTATTGGAACAAAAACACATTTTACAGCGTTAATAGCTGCGACACAGTTTTGTAACTAATGTAGCTATTTACGTACGCAATACAATTTGTAAAATGTGTTTTTGTTCCAATAAAGATATTTGATTTGATTTTATCTTGAAATCAAAAAGAAAGAAGGTCTGTTGTCGACATAAAAGCAACAGGAATCGTATTTTCAACAAAACACAAATCAAAGAAAAAAGCTCCCCAATTCAATGAAAGCTTAGTACAGAACACTCCTGCAAACGTTTTCTGACATAAGCATAGGACTTGTTACACAATTGTCAAGTGTCCATGTGATCGTTGAGTGAAAGTGGCTGGAGCTTCCAAACCTGTCTGATGACATCACGAGCTTATCCGAGCACAGACAATGCAAACAATCGAATTTGCCCATCGCCTACGCACTTGATTCGAGTACCATCTCAGTCACGCCTTCATTCATTCCTACTTTGGCGAAGAAGGAAGGCTCTTTGACTCGGCTGTGGCTTGTAGGAAGACATTAGCTAAGGAAACTGCACGGTGAATATTGTGTTAAGGGAAAACAGCAATCATTTTATTTGAGCCTCTCTAGTTCAAAAGTCATACATGCTCAATTGTTCATAGGTACAAATATGTATACCAAAAGTCACAAAGTGACGTTCCCTTTCAAGAAAGATGTAATTCTTTCTTGAAAGGGAACGTCACTTTGTTCTTTACGTCGTCGTCACTTTATTCAACCTAAGTTCGCCTTCGACAGGTTTTTGAGGTCATCCAATGTCGTCAAAAACCAAATTATGTTTTCGAAATTAATCGTCTTTGTATGCACCTTTTTTCGACTTTTAAGAACTGCGTCTATACCTAAGATTTCTCGTTACGGAAATATCGAGATGATGTTAACTGATGAGTAATCGAGATTTCCAATTTTGAAATAACTTTTCGTAGTAGCATTAATATTATGGATAGACTGCAGAAGGTATAATGAAAAGACACTTTACCCTATTACCTATGTGCATAAGATTATATGCGGTAGGTAATGTAATTAGCAGAATGAAAAACGTGTTGTCTTCATTATTATTTATCGCTTCTGATCATAATTTATCTTCGAAACAAATATTAAGGAACAAGTATTTATAAATAAATAATTTAACCATTAACATTAATTTATAATAATGTTGATATTTAACATTTTAATCTTTGACCTTTGTGTAATAATGTCACTTAACAATATACTTACGATATACTTCCATAAACATCAAGAAGTCGAAACAGAGCCGCATTCTTTTCTTCCACTTTCAGATAAGGCCAAAAATATTTGTATTTCGCAAAAATGGTCATTCAAAATAACAAAGAGTCATCGTAAACAATGTACGCGTAATTCCGTCGGCATTATGTATTTGGTTTAAGACAATATTGACCGAAAATTTCACTTTCGTACCACGTGGGGTGACGTAGAAAACGTTCATATACGTGTATGTACGAACTCGGCACATATTATGTATGGGCATACTGGTACGATTCGACAAGCTTTCGTGTCCACTCGTTAGACAAAGCGCCAAACTTTCAGCTTTATTTTTCTTAGTAGTAGTACATAATTTTTATTTATAACTCGATATAGTGACTGACTAATAATGCGTTGCTATTATGAAAAGCGTTTGGTTTTGTTATTGATGTTTGTCTTTAATTTTTATGTTTAGCTATTTGTAACGCGTTCTTTTCATGATTACTCACTACCTAAATTGGATCAAAATCTGTAAATATAGGTAATTTTCTTGAAGCAGTCGATTTCGTTCCTATTTTTCCACTTTTGACAACAATTCCTAGTAAATTGAAACTGAAACTGTCTAATTGTCACAAGACTATTTCATTTTACGACATCATCATCTGCCTAGCCTTTGCCCCAACTATGTTGGGGTCGGCTTCCAGTCTAAATGCAACTGAATGCCAGTATTTTACATGGAGCGACTGCCTATCTGACCTCTACAACCCAGTAACTGGATAATACGATACCCTTGGTAAGACTGGTTCTCAGACTTTCGAGCTTCTGACGACCTGTAACGACTGTCAAAGATCCACAAATGACAGCCAGGACCAACGGCTTAACGTGCTTTCCGAGGCACGGAGGAGTCTCGGTATGTATTAGATGGTCACCCATCCACGGACCAACCCCGGCAAGCGTAGCTTAACCTGATGGATCGACCCGTGCGGCTGTTATTACTTAGCCACAAACTCCTCGTTTAGCCACGAGCTCCTCACTTAGCCACGAGCTCCTCTCCATGACATGCAAGTGACATTCAACTTTAGGGTGGTAGAGCAAATACGAGGTCGACTATACATAAAGTTCTGAAAATAGGGAGGAAATCGCTACCACTAATAAATTTCTACAATAATAATATAATTATGCGTAATCAATTAAATGTTATAGCAGATATTTGTGCAACATTAAGGTTTTCCATTTGATGCAGGTAGATTACATAAATTAATATTCAGATAATTATTATTATCGTTTTATCAACGTTTAAATAAGTTAGCTCAATGTGAAGAGGTCATTTGTGTGGACACAGTCGGCAAGGACGAGGGTCCGTTGAGAAATATATCCATTGTTTATTTTTATCATTCTCACGTGATACTGGAGGCGACGAACATATATATGTGTTCTTCTAATTAGCTACATTTACGATAAATCAAGACGAGATGCCATTTAAAATTGCATTTCTATTAGTTTCCTTTTTTTAATAAATAATTTTATTGGATAAATTAATACTCAATTCAAATTTACGATCCTATGGCATTATTAACGTTTGTATGTTTAGGCGTTTTATTTCAAACAAATTCCATTTAAGACTCTACCTCATAAGCAATTAAACTATGAACATAATATAAATATATAACATAAAGTTATTATAGATAATAATCCCAGCGTTTAGATCATTATAATAATAGTTCTTTAGACCAAAACTATTTCAAAATGCTTAATAGCGTGGAATAGCTGACGTAATTTATCGATGTACGATGTAAAATAATAAGGCGTGTTTCAAAACAGCTTGGTATTCATTGGGACCCTTAGACCCTGTAATAGACTTCGTGTAAGTAACTGGTGCGTCGTGATCTGTGATTGGTCTCATTTTCGAACTAGGGATTGATACGGACGACGAGTGTTTGGAGTTTCAAAACTTGATGGATAGATGTTGAAACTGCTGATTGTTTTGAAGTTTGCTCAGCTAGATTGAACTGTCAGCGAATTATTGGGCGTGTCCTGCTTGGAATAGATAGGGGCATTATAGACTATCTGTGAAGTAACTGAGGACGTACTTATGTCATATATTTTACTAGTCTATTATACGGCTAGCCTGGTATATTAAGACTTTTTGCCCAAGTCATAATAACCATAGTTTTTAGTTGAGCTATGTGTTTATAGATCAGTCTGACTGACTGATCTATAAACACATAGCTCAACTCACGTCACGGTCACGGTTACGTCACGTCACGGTTTCCTTTTCACCACTTCGGGTGGAATTATAAAAACGCAGAGACACGTATAAATTAATATTCAATCGTCAGCCTAATCACAAACTTTTCAGTTCGTAACTTCAAAACTGGCCGAATTTTAACCCCTTAGGGGTGGAATTTCCAAAAATTCTTCCTTTGTGGATGTTTATACTGTACAAGATATCTATGTGCAATTTTTCAAGTCTCTAGGTCCAGCAGTTTGGGCTGTGCGTAGATATATCACCCAGTTAGTCAGTTTTTTATATATTTTATAAATACAGATTCTGATGATCAATAATTTTAATTAAAGTATGAAAAATTGTATTTATCAAATTGACGAGACGCTACATCTTATTTTTTTTTTTTTTGGGTGGGAAATCATCATATGACTTCTCCCGCGCTGGGCGGAGCGGAAGGGCGTGTCAGACTCTTACTGACTAAAACCCACCCGTGTTCCTTCAGTTGCCCGTTGCCAGGGTCCCGGTATCCCTTTCGGACCATTCCGCAACCCTGGCAGGCATCGGTCCTAACGGACCCCGTCAGGTGTGCTGACATCTCTTTGAGGCGCGCGTGGAACACGACGCGCCATCGACCCGGAGACGCTACATCTAGAATTTAAATCAAGCCTAGCTATAATTAAACTAGGTAATTTAGTCTAATTTATTAGACGAAGGATTAATCTAGCTAATGAGACTAACATTTGAGTTGTAGTTTATGGTGTCTGTTAAGTTGTGAGTCACGAAAAAGCGTTATAGTTCACACGACAAAAAAACAGATTTTCGTGAGAAGAGGTAGCCAAAACCAATATACATTCAGAGGCAAAGGACAAAGTGACATTCTATTAGCGATAACGATGATGGAAAAGGCCAAAATGACTGACATAAGCTATTGAAAAGCTTATGTCAATTCAGTTGAAAGTCGTTGTAGAAATACGAAACGCTTTCGAAACGTTTATCACTTGTCTAGACCCTCAGTAGTCTTCAGATTTCAGAAAAAAGGTAAGTATAAAATAAATAGATTAGGTAGCACAATTTCAGTCTTCAGTCGTCAGACAAGAAGCTAAGTATAAACAGACTAGGCAGCAGAATTTCTTGCTTCGCGCAATGTTTCTCACGACGCCCTTGAAATCAAAATGGACATTTCTATATTGAGTTGTAAATACTCTTTCTGTGATATTTAACAGACTTGTCCATAAATGTCAACAGAGGCCGATAGCATTTAAGCCTTTTCAAAATAAATTATATTCAATGGATTGTTGACATTATTTAAAAACTTACAGATTTAAAATAATAATGCACAAGCAACAAGTATATAAAAAAGGAGGGAAAATAATCATAGGACATCAAAAAATTCGTCCTCGTCACTGTCAATAGGAAGAGTGCTCAAAAGGCTGGCAGCATTGCCACGTTGTATGGCAATACTGATTCTTTGACCAAAAAATACATACAGCGTCTCGGGTGTTTGACATTCCTTTACAAAGGCCCTAGACCAAGTGACATTCTATCAGCGATAATGATGATGAAAAAGGTAAAAATGTATAGGACTGACATAAGCTATCGAAAAGCTTATGTCAATCCTGTTGAAAGTCGTTGTAGAAATACGAACCGCTTTCGAAGCGATTGTCACTTGTCTAGGCCCTCTGGTTAAAACGTACCTATCGATAAAAGTTATTGACCGATTTTGTCCTACGGTCAAAAACTATACCTGGCATCATAATGAGAATCATAACTGTTAGCAATTTAGGTAATATACATTAAAGGATTATCCTAATAAAATTTTAATGAAGTACTGTTTTTGAATTGTATATAACAGGGTCAGAGGTATGTTGGGTGTTTGAGTAGACTTATGCTCGTTTTCACAAATACTACGCGACATCTAAATTAATTCCTCAGAAAAGGCTGTTGGATTTTCAACACTCGGCTCAGATTCGAAAGATCAGCGCACTTTTATTTAGGCATTCATTTAAATGTTGCTTAGTGTTAGTGCGAACGGGCATTTTGAGAACCGTCTGCATGACTGGTGGACACAAACTAACTGACGGTTTTTTTTTGAGCTAATTTGTACAAATAGCGTTTAGCTAGTGTTATTTAACACTAGCTAAAATATGATTACAAACAGCGGAAACATTGACTACTGCTTCATTCGTGAATCACCCAATGAATGACTAGTTGGCTACGTGATAATTTACACGAAGTATTCCAGTTTTAAATGCGCCTGCGCAAGCATCGGCCATGTTGTTTAACTGCTACTTGATGCTCTCATTGATCTTGATCTTGATAGTAATCGTGTTGGTCAATAGTTCTGTCAAAAAGCGGCCAAGTGCGCATCGCGTGTACGAAGGAGTTTGCGAGTCAAATGTCTAATATTTAAATGAATAAAGATCACGCACGTTACCGATATACATAAAGAAAACGATAGATGCTAGATAGTGTTTAGGTTATTCGAAATGATTAATTTTAGGAAAGCTAACGATTTAGCCGACCAACAACATATAAAGCCAAACAATATATTTGTCCACGAAAAATAAATAACGCCCCCTCAAAACATTTAAGTGAAATTTTTAAATGCCCACTCAAGATTGACGATTTAGATTAGTATCAATTATTTGAGCAACTTTTGATTGTTCTGATGACCATAATACTTTCTCTCTCAGGGAATAAGAGATCAAGACATCTTTGTTATCTCACGCACGCATTTAGGGGGTCTTCGATTTTCCTTGAGGATAATGACGTTCACCAAAGCCAGATTGGGATTTCCCTGTGATTATATTACGATACGACTGCCCGATCTAGTAATCCGCTACTGCTGTGTACGATCTTTTTTTTTTTTGTGTGTTAAATCATCAAATGACTTCTCCCGCTCTGGGCGGAGCGGGAGGGCGTTTCAGACTTTTACTGACTAAAACCCACCCGTTTTCCTTCAGTTGCCTATTGCCAAGGTCCCGGTATCCCTTTCGGACATTCCCGCAATCCTGGCAGGGCTGTGTAGGATCTGGGTTCGATTCTCAGATCGGGCCAAGTGTTATTGGGTTTGTGCCCGGTTACTGGCCATAGGTTTAAAGATAACTATACTCCATTTGAAATAAGATTAGACGTATAGATAAGCCTTTTTTACATTCCGTTCAACTGATTTTGAATTCTATTACGTTGGTGGCATGACAAATGGCAGCCGCAGTAAATAGTTGGTATTGTGTAACTTTTTTTGCTTTTAATGCTATCCTTATGCCTACGGTATAGAAATCAAAATCGGTTGAACGGACTGTAAAAGGGTTTGTTTTAATGTCTAATCTTATTTCAAATGGGGTATAGCGAAATGTGGGTGTTACTAGGTATAGGTACAGTTACGAGCAAAAAAATGTATACAATGAGCAAAATTCAATAACGATTTTCTCGTGGAATACAGTAGGAGAAAATTACTTTTAAAAGTTGCTAAGTGATTTTGACCGTATACCTCTGCCTAACCCTTCGCGGATTACAGGCATAATGTTATGTGTGTGTATATTACGATATAAAATTAAGTTTTAAGATGTATTTTTTGATAAACGCAGAGATTAGAGATATCATAGCGAAACAATCGTCACCGGGAATCTCTAATAGCTTTAAAGTCTTGGGAATATCCAAGCATGAATCTTTAACTACTTAATGCATCTCATTAAAAATAATATAAGTAAACATAGGTTATTGTCTAGTTAGCTGCAGTCAGGGTCAGTAACCTGTGGTGGAGAAGGGACAATCGTTAACTGCACCAAGGATGCGCGTGAGACACCGTCGTGCGGGCCAACCAACATTGTTGCTATACGACTGTTCCTCTGATCTACACACGAGTTACTACACACCCTATGGTTTACAACAATGTTGTATTATTGTATATTGGCAATTATTTCAATTGTAGCAGTATTGTCTATGTAAGTTGAGTTAGGGGCGTGAAGAATAGGTACCTTTAAATTGTCTTTGGTATACCAATCCCTCTTTTTCGGCAATTAATTTAATTGTGACAATCATATTAGCTGAAATATTAAATTGCTGCTAAAAACTTTTCGGTCACAAATTATTAAGAGACTGAGATCGAGAATAAATCACGCTGATTGTAAAAGTACCTATCAACAATGGTTCATTGAACTCTAGATAAATGACCAATCAATGACTATTCCACGAATCTTTGATAGATTTTGCTATATTATTTCTTTAACCATTTAGCTGGCGGGGGACTCTTGACTCTAACAAAAATTAGCACTTAAAGTTTAATATTTCGCAAACGGATCCCTGAATTCAAAAATGGTTTTCACAAACTCACATTATTTTTAAACGACCTTCCAACGATACGCCACACCATGGGATTGACGAGAAAAAAAACCACCCCACTATACGTGTAGGGACCTCCCCTTGATTAAGGATAAGTTAAACGGATAAGTTAAGTTTTTCAAGACGTACCTGGAATTCATAGAAGTTTGGGGAAACCAAGCATTCTTGAAAGGTTATCTGAGATCTTTTCATGGAAGACATTCATGACAGGTGCTCAACTATGTGGAATAACGGTTTATAACGTTCTCCTTTTTGCTTAATCCTAATCTTAACTAATATTATAAATCGCAGCTATTAAAGTGTAATTTTATTTTTAACAGACTTCGAAGATACCCCATGGAACTCTTCATCGAGGAACAGTATATTGTGAATGGCTAATTGTTTATAAAATGAAATAATTTTTAATGTCGGTTATCTGTCGTTTACGGTTGTAGACATAAATATTTTTTCATCCTGTTTTTAGATCATTGAACCGGATTCGCGTAAACTGTTAAATGGCACCGTAATTTTATACTATTTTTGTTTCGAAAACTACTTTGTCAACTGTGTCACTACTGAGTACCTTTTAAAAGAGTTATTTTTTTGCTGAATAACAGATTAGTTTAAATTATCTTTTTTCGAATGGTAGTCCTTATCTCTTTCCATAATGGGGAAGGCACCGGAGAATACTGGAATTCATCAATTCGCGAACTGACTGACTGATTGGCCGAACTTCGGTTCAATTTCGCACGCTTTCTCGCGAGCGACACTCCAGATATTTGTTAGAAGAATACTAAGCTTATTTCATTTTTGTAATAGTATGTATAATTTTTATCCCCAACATAGTTGGGAAAAGGCTAGGCAGATTGTTTGATTGTTTTATGTATAATTTTTATGTCTAATTAATTAGGCAGAGATTTTCAAGACTAGGTAATAAGAAGAACTGATTTAATTTAAGGTTTACATTTAAAATGTTCCTAACTAAAATAAATGACCATGAGTGAGTAAAAGACATAATTTAATTTCAGTCAAAATAGTGCAACTGCCTCTGAACCGATTTTCGGCCGAATATCGAAGTTCGGTGCAAGCTGCCGTAATTCGGTAGAACCGAATGTGAACCGAATTTCGGATACCTATTAAAACTATATATTATACCTAAATATATATCAATATAAGAACAAATAAATACACATAAATACACGAATATACTAAAACCAATAAGACAAACAACGGGAAAACATTACCGTTGTGATGATACTGCCAACTTCTTATGAATGTTCTCGCGAACTTTAACTTTAAAGGATAATCGGTTGGTTGCCATCCTGATTTCTTGGGCGAGCGTATTCCAGAGAGATAGACTGAACCATAGAACATAGAAATTGTTCTTGTAGAGTCGCATCGCGCCTGTCTGCGGGAGCCTTAACCGTGATGTGTAACACGAAATACTGAAATTAATAATATGAAATGTTGGCACTATTATGGAAATCTGATATTTTTTTATTTCATGTTTTTTCTAAGTATTGATTAATATCCTTAATTGGATCATAAATTCACACATTTCACACATTTTATGATTTTTATGAATATGCTGACGCTGAGGAGCCAATTAATTTGCGAGAGGAATCAAGTGTGGGGCAACGTAAAAAAAAAAAAAAAAAAGTTCCAGTATTTACTAAATCTTATAATTTATTATATTCATGGAATTTTAGACTAAATAAGTGAATGTTACAACTGTTATGACTATGTACTATTAAGAGGGTTTTGAATACAAAGTTAACCTGCAGGCGAATGCCGGTGCAGGGGCATGGATTACAGGCGTGATATTTTGTTTTGTTATGTATGTTATGAATGAAATATTATCGATTTCCTGAACGATTTAAAATGGAAATCACTTACCTCTTGATTTTTAATAAATAATTTATTAAAAGATAACGTTATTCGACTTGCATACCGGAAAATATGGAAAGTTCTCACCGATATCATTAATTAACATACCTTTTATACACACATTTGCATTTACAAGTACATATTACGCATTTGCATATTGACTTAACATACGATATAGAAGACTCCTTTCTAATAAAACATTACACGTAAAATATCGAATGGAATCTCTCGGTGATAGAATAGGCCACGACTCTACAGGTAACTTAGGAGCATGAAGAAGTAACAAATGGAGTATTATATAACAGATCGAACAACTGTAAAACTTGCTCATATCGACGACAGCTGACAATCGCAAACAAGCCATATGATGCGATCCAGTCACCGTTTAGTCTTCTATCGTGTCAGTATATGCTTAAGAGGAAAACTTACGTCACTCCCAAAAGCTCTTCTACCAAGGTGTGCGACGAATGACGTATAAACATTTATTCTTTCCCATTCACCGCATAAATCCAACCAGTCCGGCTCTTAAGGCGCTCCCTCACCGGGAGCGTTCGCCTCTAATGTAACCGTTCAGTAACCGAACTAATGTTAATGCTCAAAATCATATCTTGGATTGTTAAATTACAGGCGAATGCTCCCGGTGAGGGAGCGCCTTTAGGGAAGACAGGAACATTAACACTCCATTCATACTCTCTACTCTGTGATCTCAAACCATGTGATTGGCTTTATGACACCTCTAATTCACGAACCGGTTGGCCGGCAATAATTTGTCTTTAACTTATGTAACCGAGGCTGGGTCGACATTGCAGTTGCCGTGTTTCTATGTAAATTGAATCTAGCCAAACTATGCTGCTCACGAATTAACATTTCGTACAGTCATGTATCCTTTGTGAAGTAGACCGATTAATATGTACATCCTGAAAGTTTGAAATGTTATTCCGTGGCTTACATTGATAAAAGTTGGTCATTTGCGATTGTTGTTAAGTAATACTAGATGCGATCAATCTGCGTTGAATTAGGTACTGTGGTCACTATACTTAAATGCTTGCCATTCGTCTGGTGACTAATATGCCATGGTTATTCTGCCACGTTTTTTGTATCTAAAAGCTTATGGCAGAAAATATATGCCATAGACCATTTTATGCTCACGAAAAAGTAATACCTATCAGGTCTTTAAACACGAAAAGCAAATTAAGGAAATTCTAGGCCTAGCTATATGGAACAGTAAGTATTAGGTAATTCTAGGTAGCCTAAGGAACTGTGCCCTACAAATGACCTACTACCACGTGGATCGAAATATACAGCTACTGACTCAGGCTTATGTAATAACTGACTTGTATTGAAATTTCTAAGTAACTCTCCAGCTAAAGCTTTGACAATAAATATACATATTATGTATATCCCTTTCCTAACAATTGATATTCATTTCCTATCAGTTATTCATTCGGGTTATTAATTACTGTGCTCAGTAACAGACAAAGATTCTATCCATCACTAAACAAGTTTGTTTTTGATAGTATTTATGTGTGTATTTAAATTGTGACCTCCTGAGGTGATAGTGCGACGACCTGGCAGAAGATTGGCCGTAGAATGAGGTAAGTTTTGACACTAGACAGCACAGTTATGCTATAAACATGAACGTGAATATTTACATATTCGCATTAACATGGGTGTGAAAAAGCTTCAATGGAAGATATGATGAGATGCTTGTCGCAGATGACATGTTGACAAAAATAAAACAGCTATGTATTTATACGAAAACCAAAAGAATAAAATAATCAATGTTTATTGGTTTTATCCTTAAACCTATCTGTCTGAGTCCAACCGAGTCTAAGCAACTTTAGGGAAAAAAAACTGCAAAAAAAGTTCAGATGCAAAATCAAAACACCATCACAACACCTAAAAAAAAAAATCCGCAAGGATAATGTTTTGAATTTCCATGTCCATTATATAAGTACCTATAGACACTATGTTTTTACCTTATATTTTAGATTTTTTATTGATTTGGGAATTCATCCGACAGATTGTAATTTGGGTAAATACAGTGAGTTTTACGTTCTTGAAAAAAATATCATTAACTTCTAGTAAATAATTGTATATGATTAAATTGTAATAAATAAGAGGATTTTCCTGCATACAATTTAGCCATCTCTCACATCATAACATCATTATCATAAGATTTTCCTCACCATTTTAATATTTAGATGCATCTCTGAGATGTTCTTAATCTGTTCTTGCGAATATATACTGCTATCTTTGGGATCTAGGACTAAACAAACCCGTGGCTTCTCTAGGTGTGGATTAGGTTTGAAGTATTGTCTGCGATAGATGTAACATTGAGTGTATCATCGTCATCAACATTTTATTATGGGTGTCAGGTCAATATATTTAATTATGGAGAAAATATGTATTCAGGTCAATGCTTTAGTTACAAATACATTGAAGGTTAAATAGTAAAAATACCTGGAAATCGCATTTTGGTTTAGAATGACTAATCGGAAAGTTTGAATCAATTCAATAGTACCTACCTACTCAATAATTCGAGCACAATTTCAAACAATTCCGTCTTTGTGAATAACTAGTAGTTATGTTCATAAAGTAGCGATCGCTAAGGCTGCTATTTTCTCAGATTGCACAACTTAATTCTGAAAAGTTTTGATCTCATGACTGAACGGTTGGCCGGGCGTGACCTATTAGTTTTGGTATTTGCCGTTGTTACTTATGCAAAACTTTTTAATCACCTAATTAGGAATCGCGAAATTTTTGTCTTATCGTTCTAGAATATATTTTGGGATGGTGACGTGTGTTCGCCGGAAGTTTTTGCTCTATAGGCGTATTTAGGTATTTAAATATAGATCTATGACTAAAATTCTTGTAGATACCTTCGGCAAAATGTTTAAGTCCGTTTTTAATGTATGTTTCGAAACACCAAAACAAGTTCATAAAAAATCTATATTTAGCATTATAATAGATAGCTATCTAGATTACAAATCGATTTTCCCAAAACGACTGAATCTGCAAATGCTCCAAAAAGAGATGTAAACAACAACGTAAATACACATGATTGCCCTTCATGCGGGGCGGAGCGCGAGGCGCATCCAACTGGCGGGAGAAAGTCGACGTTCTTCCGCCAATGCAACCTCACTATCAGGAGCGAGCGAGCTCATGTGACTCCGGGGAGCGAAGTGCGGGAGGAGAGGGGGGGACTTGGTAGAGGGTCGCAGCTACACAATACATTGCGAAAACAACGTAAACTGGGCTACCAGCATTATGTTTGCATTACCAGTTATTTTGTATTTCTAACATGTTTTTATTGACATTATAAAAGCGATTACACAATGCAATTAACGTGCCGGTATGCGCTCGCACATTGTCCAAAATAACATTTTGGGATTCGGATGTGTAATTTAACCGGCAATGAATATTAAATTAGGGTTTTTTTTACGAAATACTTGACTTTATTTTGCATGGAAATTTTAATTACCATAAATTAATTTTACATCTTAATGTGCCTATAAATAAGGTTTTGAAGTTTTTAATTTTTCATTCGCAGATTTACAAACCACTTAATAAAGTAAAATTACTATAATAAATAAATGCAGTTAACCTACTTGGAAAACTACCAGGTACGTCTAGGAAAATGAGAAAAAATATTGAGATGCCGTTAAAACATCTTTCACAACGTTAACTGGTGGCATTGCTAAAGAGGTCCATGTGTGTACACGTGACAACCGTAAGGATATGAGGCGCCATTGGATTTTTCAAATTCTGTAGTCGTTCTTGTTGCGTTAATTTAAGCCAAGAATGTAAGCTACCGGAGCCGAATGACACATTCACAATTTGGTAAAAATCGACAGTTGGGTGGACATACATTAATATTTTATACAAGTTCTATTTATTTTTTTAATGTAGAAGCCACATTTCAAAAACACTGTGAAAGTCAAGAAAATGAAACGGAAAAAGCTTATCAGTTTTCATTCTTTTCGTTTGACTCTACATTTAAATTGACTTATCATATCAAATCCAACGTAGATTCCAATTGACCTTTGTCACAACACAATTATTCAACTGAAAAAAGAAAACTGATTTACATCCATTCAAACAAAGAAAATAAGATGAACGTCTTCAGTTTTGTTCAGGTAGTACGTTAACGTAACCGGTGTTCTTTGGTGGACTTTGATCGTCACGTGCATCTTGTATATACCAACGTAATAACATTTCAAAAGTGTGTCACCACTTTCTTAATGCGAAGGACTTTTCCGGGTGTCTGCAGAGAAAATACTTTTGTGCACCTGTTCACCTTTACCTTGAAAAGATTGCCAAAACATCTACCAAGAAAGAGGTTTTTGGTTATAATATTTGCGAATATTATTTTGTTTTTAGGGTTCCGTAGTTAACAAGGAACCCTTATAGTTTCGCCATGTCCGTTTGTCCGTCTGTCCGCGGCTTAGCTCAGAGACCGTTGGTACTAGAAAGCTATAATTTGGTATGGATATACATATAAATGACGCCGACAAAGTAGTAAAAAAAATTTTTTTTAGGATACCTCTCCTACACGTAAAGTCGGGATGGTTTATTTTTCTCGTCAATCCCATGGTGTGGGGTATCGTTGGAAAGGTCGTTTAAAAATAATGAGTTTGCGAAAACCATTTTTGGATTCAGGGATCCGTTTGCGGAGCTTTAAAGTGCAAATTTTTGTTAGCTGCCCCCTGCCAGCTAAATGGTTGGGTTTGGGAAAGTGAAAAAATTCACGGCAGTAGTACATATAACGAAATTTAAAGGAAAACTATCACCGCTACGTAGGCTCCACAATTTACCGAGTAATAATCGACCAACTTAAATTTGCAGTTGTAAAAACATGAGAATGTATGGGAGAACAAGTTTTTCAACTGCAATGTTAAGTTTATTTTATAAATTCATCCCAACTACGGAACCCTTCATTGTGCATGGTTCGACATGCACTTGGCCGGTTTTTAATTAATTAAGTGTACATAACGTTTTCAAGATTTTATTTATTCCGGTCTTTCCAGGATTAAGTACCAATCACGACCATTCAACAATTATAGAGCACAAAAAATAACTAATACTTTCCGCAAAATATTTCAAGTTCGCAGAACATCTCACGGAGTTGGGACATTATATCCACGTGACTTGAGATGTTTTTTAAAAAACATCAATGACCTATCTCGGTATGTAGTATATATTTTAAACAGGTATGTGGTGGGCGTTCGTTGAGTAACAGGATGTCATGCGCATCACATGACTTGAGATAAACACGTCGAGCTTACGTAGGTAGCAACAGGCTTGATTCAACGATAGCGTAATGCGTCCGTGCCGGGGAAGCTTTGATATCCGCGAGGTACAATAACCTGTAGTCGGTCATGTGGCGCGTGATTCGATGGTCGCTACTTAGATATTCCTTTGATTTCTTTTGAGAAAAAATTAAAATTGTTTGGTATGGAAACAGACTATTTTCCTTGTTCTATGAGTGTATCTTGAGATCAACAACAATTAAACAAATCAGCTGCATCTTAATTGAGTATTTATTATTCGTATTATTAAGAACTAGTTCAGTACGGTATGAGGAGCTCGTGGCTACGTAATAACAGTCGCACGGGTCGATCCATCAGGTTAAGCTACGCTTGCTGGTGTTGGTCCGTGGATGTGTGACCATCTTTACATACCGGGACTCCGCCGTGTCTCGGAAAGCACGTAAAGCCGTTGGTCCCGGCTGTCATTTGTGGATCTTTGACAGTCGTTACGGGACGTCAGAAGCCCGAAAGTCAGACAACTAGTCTTACCAAGGGGTAATCGTATTACCCAGTTACTGGGTTGTGGAGGTCAGATAGGCAGTCGCTCTATGTAAAATACTGGTATTCAATTGCATCCGGTTAGACTGATAGCCAACCACAACTTAGTTGGAAAAAGGCTAGGCATATGATGACGAGTTCAGTACGGTATGCAGTAGCTTTAGGATGAGACAATAATAAAAATAGAATAAAAATAGAAGAATAATCCCCTTTTTTTTCTTTTTTTTGTATGGGAAATCCTCAAATGTCTTCTCCCGCTCTGGGCGGAGCGGAAGGGCGTGTCAGACTCTTACTGACTAAAACCGACCCGTGTTCCTTCAGTTGCCTGTTGCCAGGGTCCCGGTATCCCTTTCTGACTATTCCGCAAAGCCTAAGTTTAGCCCCTAAGTTTGTATGTGGCTTTGAACCTTATTGCAGTTTGATGATATTTGATTATCTTACTCATATACCACCTCCTCAGTTACCAACTAGGTCATGTTAACTTAAAACGTTTTAAAGCGGATTTCTCTATCTTTTGAATTCTAATGCAGCAAATTGTTTTGTAATGTAAATGTGCCAGACTAAGAATATTCAATAAATGACATGTTTATTAGTGCACGATACATGGAGACCATACAAAACGGTTTCCCTTGAAAACTTATAGTTGCTTCTTTTTTTTGTCACCGTCTTATTCCGTAAAAAACAGAGTTATGATACATATGACGGTTGTAAAAAAATCAAAATTTATACTTATTATAAATTAAAGTCACTTTTCTTGTCTGTCTGTAACCGCGTAGTTCTTTCACCATAATTTAGAGAATTTATTCCAGAAGGTATAGGTTGTATAGTATATTAATATAAAAATTAAATGGAGTATAAGTTATTATAAGTTTGCTGCTTCAGGAGCAGAAAACCTCAAACGGCGCAAATATAACAACCTTATTGGGAGCTATTTGTTTGAGCCGTTTGGGGTTGAAACACTAGGGCCGTGGGGTCCGAGTGCTCATCGAGTATTTCGGGACATTGCTAAGCGATTGGTCGACTCTTCATGTGAACAGAGGGCTGGCCTATTTTTAGCCCAAAGAATCAGCATTACCATTCAACGTGGCAATGCTGCCAGCCTTTTGGGCACTTTTCCCATTAATAGCGATGCGGACGAATTCTTTGATGCCCAATGAGCCCCTCCCCTTTATTTTTTCTTTTTAATTTTGTTATATAATTGTACATACATAACGCGTTTGTATAGTTAATTTTATTTAGGATTTAATTATTTCAATAAATAAAATTAAAATATAATTTAAATAAAAACAATGTTTTGTTAAATCTTAAAAATCGTGCGAAGCAGGAACGAGTCGCTAGTAATCTATAAAATCAATCGGTGCCTTTCAATTCTAAATGCAGGATAGTTCATTACTCAGAATGGTAATTAAGAATAAACAGACAATTTGTCTGAGTACACACAGGTGTTAGTACTTAAGAGGCTAATTATTAGAAGCGTCCGTTCGTGGGCAATTTAAGACGATTCTCCTCATTCTCCGGACTACCGCGGATGTGGCCAGCCATCACGCTATCAAAACTTTATGCGAACGTTCGAGAACTACTGTATTATTCTTCTTGTTTTTTTTGTTCCGGATGTCATGCTTCTACTCTATTGGAGTACAAGCCGTGCGCTTGACGGGATTTCCCATCGGCAAAAATGACGAACTCATACACTACTCAACTCCTTTAACAGGATGAATATTGGGGAAATAATGGTTCCGTAGTGCTTACCGTCGTTCTTTAAGAAAATCTTGTACACAATTTCAAGCTTCTAGAGCGTTTTCTAAATGAATTTAAGATTTTTATTAAGTCGAAGTTGTTATAGATTTAAGATAGTGGTAAGTTTGTAGATTAAAAACATGGCTGTTTATGTTCGATTATCGCAGACATATATATTTGTGGAATTTATCCAGTAGTTTTTGATTGCTTTACATACGAATGTAAAGCGTCTATTCTTAGATTGAATATACCTACCTAACAGCTACATCTGGCGCTCTTTTGCTTGAGGTTTTTTCTGTCCGATATAAACAAGATTCATCATTATTGATGTAGTTATAGCTAGGAAAACATTTTCAATTAATAAAATAAACACAAAGCTGATTTTTTAAAATGTCATTTTAGTGTTTAATTTTTAAGCTTATCTATACATACAATAAAAAAGTAACGAAGAATTTTTGTCCATTTGTATGTTCCTGATTGGCGCAAAAACGGCGAAATTTGGCACACCGATAGTTTATAATCTGGATTAACATATACTTGTATGTTCTCGTGGGATATTTTCCGACATAGAAAGGCCGAAGCCACGTAGTCTAAAAATAAAACAGAATCTATAATCTAATTGCCTCGCAAATGATTGAAACTCCACCTATTTTCATCATACGTGAAAATTTAATACCCCCGAACATAAAAACAACAGCACAGTACAACTCAACCGTTCCACGTAAGCTCAACCGGTCGTAGCATCGTCCTCGTCGGAAAATGTCAAGGCTTTCATTGTGTTACTGAGCGGTCACATGACGAAGACGATCGCTAATATTTATGTTACGGCCCGTCCTCCCACCCTGTTATATTTAAACAGTCATGTGATTGGACAAGCATTCAATATTGTTTGTTTGAATTTTAATTGGTTTGAGAAGCTTGTCAGGGTTCCTTTGTATTGTTCTTGGGAATAACATCAGTGTAGATGACAGTTAAATTCTAAGTCCGGGTCTATTTATGATGGCTTTGGCAAGATCGGCTTTGTGTTGGGGGGAACCCCGTCTTTGATACCCTTTGGCTTGAGCTAAACGGATGTGGGAAGCACGATTGACTATACCCGGTGCTCCTTGTACCTTAAGGTGGGAAAAAGCACCGAATTAAGTCCGTAGCCCACAGGCAGGCAGCAGCAGCAGAAGTCGTGTCGTTGCGACAGGACTGGTTTCTATGTATTTCTATGAAATCGACGTGTAGCTAGCTACGGAAGGTTTGTGCCATTGCTCTCACATTATATTAAGAAAGCAACAAGTACAATATACCCAGGATTTTGTAAAATCTTCGTTTAAAAGTGTGTCCTTGGAGTTTCTTGCTCGTTCTTCACCATAGAGATCTACGTTTTGGAATAGGCAACTAGCTTCAACTTTCTGAATAACTGACCGACTCTTTGATAATTAAAAAGTGCCTATTTATGGTTTATTTGAATGAAATGGTTTGAGTTTTAATAACATTCCTCCAACCACTCAGCCAGTCCTAAAATAACAACCAACGTTGTTCTAGACAATGGAGGTATTCTAGGATTAATCTGGGATCAGAATATGAATAAAATTAACGAAAAATGTTTTTCCTAAATTACCAGACTGCTGTTAACAAAACTGTCCAATAAGCAGTGATGTTTCTCGTTCGATAGTGATTGTTGAGTTTTGTCCCTTTCCCATTTCCACATTTTTCACTAATCGTTTTTTTACTGACATTAATGAATGTAAGTAGGTATATGTTTAGTTTGCAGAAAACAATTGGTCATGAAATTGAGACAGAATATTTGAAGCTCCTGATAATTTGACAACCGCGTCTGGGCTCTCCTTGCGGTGCTACACATCGTTGTCAATGCGGTGAAGGAGTTGACTGCCTCGGACACCACGGCCTATCCTGCAGCAAGAGCGCTGGTAGGATGGCACGCCACGCCAGCATTAACGACATTATCCGTCGGGCTCTTGTCACCGCCGAGGTGCCAGCTGTTTTAGAACCCAACGGCTTGGCACGCGACGATGGGAAGAGGCCAGACGGAATGGAAGTTGGGTAGACCTTTGGTGTGGGACGCAACCTGTGTCGACACCCTCGCGCCATCCCATCTTCCTAGCACGGCGTGCTGTGCTGGGGCAGCTGCTACAGGAGCAGAAAACCTCAAACGGCGCAAATATAACAACCTTATTGGGAGCTATTTTTTTGAGCCGTTTGGGGTGAAACACTAGGGCCGTGGGGTCCGAGTGCTCATCGAGTATTTCGGGACATCGCTAAGCGATTGGTCAACTCTTCACGTGACCAGAAGGCTGGCCTATTTTTAGCCCAAAGAATCGGCATTGCCATTCAACGTGGCAATGCTGCCAGCCTTTTGAGCACTTTTCCCATTGACAGCGATGCGGACGAATTCTTTGATGCCCAATGAGCCCCTCTCCTTTATTTGTTATTTTTTTAATTTATTTTTTCTTTAATTAGTTAAATAATAGTTAGTTGTATAATAATTATAATGAATAAATATAGAATATAAAAAAAAACAAACCGTTGGCTTGTTTGTCAGTTTATGTATTGCATAATATTGCAACTGCTTCACGTGAGCCCAAACATTCTACAAACAACATTCCGACTTTAATAATTTGATATTTGTCACTAATAAAATAATAACCTTGATGAAATTCTTTGATATTTTGTTTACACTTTTTTGACTATTATTATAACTTATTATAAGTTAAAACTTAGACTTAGCGCACATAGTTGGAAGCGTGGGTTTTGCATTTAATTTGAGTTGTTAATCTACTTTTCATTACGTTAACAAAACATCAGTCACTTGTTTGTTAAGTTTATAAGGGTTTATTTAAAAACTTTGTTTCAAGTTACGAGACGTTAATAGTACCTATGGTTAAACAGACGACAAAGAAAAAGTAGGAAATAGTACATTACTGTCGCGGCGCGCGGTGGACCGAGCCGATCGTTCATCAATGCCTGCATGGTTGTGGCCAAGTCTTGTATAATCTTTTCTCAAATAATGCGCGGAAATTCAAACTGAGTAAATCTATACGCATTATGAATTAAAGTCGCTTTTCGTGTTTGTCTGTATGCGGTGTTCTCGTAGAGAACGCAACAGATTTTGATGAGGTTTTCACTATCGTTTAGATAATTTATTCTGGAAGGTTTATGTGTTTATTACGTTAATATTAAAGTTAGGATATATACCTACATCTCGGAGCATCAACTGGTTCGGAAACGTCAAGTAGAGTAACCTACTTGGGTGAGGTCAATATAGGAAGTGGCAACACTGGGTTGAAAGCGGTAGCACTGGATTGACGGCTGTCGATGAGCGGTTGACAAGGAGGATTATGAGACGACGGAGCGGACGGAACGTATTTGTTGGTCGAGACCTCCTGGCGAGTGATTCCCTTTGCCATCCTATGTAATTCACCGCGTTTCCCAAGTCTGATTGCGTCCGCCTACTTCCGGGATATCATTGTAAATTGTTGAACTGTAGCGTCTCAATAGACGCATCATGGCCAACCACTCTGATAACGAGGAGATTGAAATGCCTCCGTTATACATATGTTTTGCCAAGTTGTAAAAACCGAGCGAAGCAGGAGCGGGTCGCTAGTTAATTATAAATTCCGGAATGAATGACGAGTAACGATAATTTTTCATGCGCCAATATGTTCATTTGTTTCTTCTTTACTTTACACAGCTCTATTAATAATCAAATTGCTTGGTATAATGTGATAATTGGTACCTAAATTACACCACAGACCACCGCAGTATTGTCTCTCCTCCCTTTAATCCATCCAAAGGTTGTTTTTAAAAGTTACCTTTTAGCGATAAAACCGCCCATTGGTGCCGATTCTGTTGTTCACAAACTAAACTAAATTTAAGTTCAGTGCATCTTTTTCTTTCCATTTCATTATGAAAAGGACAGAAAATACATTTTAGTTTAAACCTGGCAAACTGTCACTACTCCATACAAGTTTAGACGCGATTAAAAACTTGCCTACTAAAATTACGTCAATTTACGTCAGGCGATCATTAATTTGACAGGACTAAACTAAAATGTATCTTCTGTCCTTTTCTTAATGAAATAGAAAGAAAAAGATACACAGAACTTAAATTTAGTTTAGTTTGTGAACAACAGAATCGGCACCATTGTGTCACCCTAATTTATCTGTAATCCACATGGTTGATGGTTTACATAATATAGAGTATTCTATACTACAATAATAACCAAATTATTTGTATTTTAGTTAGATACCTATTGTGTATACCTATTTTTGCTAGAATACTTAAAATTACTATGAAAGAGAATAAAGAGAGAGAGATAAAATAGTTGAGCGGTTATATTTTAACTTGACTCTAACAGCGCCATCTATACATTTACACTGATACTATAAATGCTCTGTGACCTTATTTAGCTGGCTTTTATAACGCGGCACTAACTAAGTGAAGGTAACTAAGTTGAGAAGCTGCACCGCTATCAAGTTACATTGGTGTAAGATTTTCCCGCTAGATGGCGGTTTGCAAATTCAACGATCGATAATATTCCTTGGGCCTTCAATAAATGATGAAAGTAACGTAATAATATAGTAAGGGGTAAGTAAATACGGTTTTTTCGTAGATTTGAATGTAATTTTCATAATTTTTGTAGATTTGTACAAAAGACATAAACGCGTCGCGCGTTGATGTCTTTTGTATCGCGGGAAGTTAAATCCAAATTTTGTAGTTTGTAATCGTGAGTATATCAATGATAACTATAAAAAATACATCAGTAACATTTACACTATAACACTACTCCTTATTTATTTAATGTCAGGCTTTCAATTTGGATACCTAGCTTCTTTCAACCTAATACAAAATACATTACGAACATACATGAATGAAGAACTTATGTATTTCAAACCTAAGTTTAACTCACAAATGCCGTGATTAAAATAACGATTACACAGTTCCTAACTAAAAAAAGTAATGTCCAGACATCATCTAATAAATGTAATATGCGTACTATGTATTACGCCTATTTACATAGTAATGGGTATAGATATTTACATACAGTTATGTAAGTAAGCTAGTACTATGTATAATGAGAAATCGTGAAACATCAACGGAATGCTAAATTAATATTCGGCAATATGAACTCCAGTTTCACTTTTTAAATTCGAAAGTCAAACTAAAATATTTCTAACTTTTAATAGAAATTAATTTTATCGACTTTATCTACATTCTAATGTATATGTCACTAGCACTGTGTCTGATTAGAATTTTTAGAGAATCTCTAGACAATATCTTTAATAAGATTAAATATATTCTTTGAACAGGACACATAATGCGATTGTTTTTAACCCTCACTTGATTCAGTACCAAAAAATAAACAAAAAAACATTATTTTCTTCAATCTTATAAATAAATAGGTAGACATAACATTACGCCTGTATTGCAGGAAGGGTTGGTCAGGAGTGTAGAATAAGACTTACATTTTGTCGCATACAATACGGGGCGAGCCATTACCATAAAAAAAAATGTAAATTCCACCAACTGAAATATTTCGACATACGATTGAATAATAAACGAAAGAAAATATATTATATGCCTATTAATCTATTATCGATAATTTACTACAAATACCTTCCTGTCTCTAGTAACCATACAAAATCCTAAAACCAAACACAACCAACAACATACACCTAATGTACTGGATGTAGAACGTAAATAGGCTCCAAGTCCTGTGCCGGTTGCGTGGAGGCGCGCGGGCGCAGGCGGAAGTGAGAACGCCCGAAAGAAAGTACTCGTCGGCAACCGGTCGCGATAGTAGGCCAGCAGAGGTCACTGCGGACGCGCTAGCTCGAGTAACTCGCCTCTATCAACGTCAAAACTTGACATACTATGATTATCCCGTTAGTGAACATGTAGTTAGTTGGTGTATGTCGCTGGGATTGTATATTACACCTGTAGGATACGATTTCATGCCTTTAAAACGACCCGTTTCAGAGATGGAGAAGAGAGAAGAAACTGAGCTGCAAAATTGTTCCTATTTGTAATGTGTGCCGACATTCAGTAAACACACAACTAGAATTAATATTTAGTTATCAGATGCTTTGATGTGTCAGAAAAAACTCACATTATCAGTGAAATAATTAGGTAGGTAAGCAAGCGGTGCCAGGTATATATTGAATAACAAAAGAGTGAAATGTTTACAAAGTTTTAAAAAGTTGAATTATAAAAATTTACAGCTTCGTTTATCAAAGCTGCAATCGTCAACATTTTGTAATGACTACCGTAAAACACGATATCACAAACTACTTACATTTAACAGCCCATTAACTTTAACGTTTAATGTAAACCTATCCATTTCTTTTAATTATCATCTACAATTATCTCCCAAAGATAGCTAGCTAACTTATTAAACGTCAAATGAAAGAAAGCATTGAAGATTAAAGTTTATCGAATTATATAACGTCGAAATAAGCATTAACTATTGAGCGTAATATCGGAGAAAATAAAACCAATTACTCCTCATAAATTGTGAAGTGAAATCGACTAACGATATCCACTCTGATTCTGTCTAATCGTCTTTTGAAACGGTTGTTTTACAACCTTACATTTGAAAGAGAGAAAAAAGAAATTTAATTTGAAATGATTAAATGATGAGTTGAATAATGAAATTATCGTAGTTCGTCAAACACAAACTCAAACCATTTATTTCAAATAAACCAATTACAGGCACTTTTGAATTGTCAAGGGGTCGGTCAGTCAGAAAGATGAAGCTAGTAGCCCATTTCAAAGCACACATAGGTATAAGTTTTCTAATTATGTATAATTCAGACTTGACTTGCGGAAAGGTAAATGCCTCTTTACATAAAAAGAGGGAAAGAAACACCACATGCCACCGCAAAATGCATGCCTTAACAAGTAATCTCAAAGATTTCATCACGTACAAAATGAATGTAATCTAAAAAATAATCTCCGTAACATACAAAGCAATTACATGTAAAATATAAAAGTTATGTAGTTTATTATTGTAAGTCATGCACCGTGAAAATAGACGTGTGTGACTAGCAACCGTGAACTTGGTAACTTAAGTTATTTCATACAACGTAACGCCGTGATTGACAGGTCATTATATTGTGCTTAGACTTGACCTTAATAAAGTTATCGAGATCTTTGAACTGGAGGCTGGTTACGTATTGTCGAATATTTGATCTGATTGGTGTTTTGAAACAACGACTTCTTATCCGATTTTCTAATTGCTATATCTACGAGTCATTAATGCATTTGAACCTGGTTTCCGGGAAATGAAATAGATTATACCTTTTCGCCAAGACAGTATTATATTTAATTCTTAATAATTCTGCCTGTTGAATCAGACATTCTCACATATTTCAGAAAAAAAAATGTGTTAACATTTATGACGTTTTTGTAAAACACCCGTTTCTCTGTTTCAGAATTTCCTCAATGCAGCGTCAAACAAAAATCCAATTAACAATACTATCCACCAATACTTATCGATACATCAATCGCGACATTAGATCGATAAATAATAAAAATCGATAGCCATGTCATGTGTTCTAGGCCTGTAGGAAGTGAGGGACGACTAACACAAATATTCGCCGTAACTGTGTCACTTTGTATGCGAATACATTGACCTTACGGCAAGTGTCGCGATTTGGGAGCGCCTCGAGTGACGGTGTGTGCAGCTGTGTCGCGGGGCAACTTGGTAACAGGGAAAGTTGAGAAAGGTGTCAAACATTTTGAGGAGCCGTCATGGATTGCCAGCAATACTGCTACTTATATGAACATAAGCCAGCATTGCATTATGGAAGCGGGCAAGCCCTTTATGGCTGGATACTTTTATTTAGGTATTAAGTTCTGTTAACGTTTTTATTATTTCTGCTCGAGTATCGTTTTCTATGTTTTTGTTGGTATATGGACTTGCTATTGTATAGAATCAAGTTCTTCTAACTGAACAAACAGCTGAGCTGCTGGGGAGTTTGTTGCATCACTTCTTCCCAGCTAATGCAATATGAAGTGGTGAAGAGCGGGCGTTTTAGGGGACTGTCTCATGTAATTCTGAGGTTCAAAAAGGTGGTGATTCTCAGCCTAGTTCGAATAAATAACTTGATTTTTATTTTGATTTCAAATAATGATGAAATGTTTTTATTTTCTCAATTCCGGGTATAACATTTTTTTTTAATCTTAAGTCGCTTTTCTTTTTTGAATATTGCAGTTCCTTTACACATTATATAAACTTATGGAGTGACACATCCAGAAATTGTAATGTCCTATTTAGAAATTAGACGACATTTCCAAACAGCCACAGAGTAATCACTGTTTATGACCTTAGCACATTCCATTTTCAGTCTTCAAATTATAAATAACCCTCGAATGTGCACAGACATCCTAAGCACCGTACTTGCCCCGCAACAGAAGCACCATGCATACACGACCCGCACCAGTGTTAGAGACTTGGTCCAAGAGAAAGTCCTCAGGGTCCATTCACAAGGCGCATACAAATATTTGTGGACGCCTACTATACCAAAAACGAGTTTAGACCTTTCTACCTTCGGACGGTGTCGCGATATCGACCTCTATTGGCCGTGCGCTGACAGTTTTTGTTAATGAGTGTGTTAGCTGTACCTACAACTATTAAATTTCATATTACATATTTTAATTAAAGATATGTTATGGTTTTTTTTTGTGTTCCTAATTAGGATTATGAAACGTATTGATGAATACTTGTACTTGAAATTATTTTGAACTCGAATGATATTGCATGACATGTAGGCACAATTGGATTGCTGGCTGGGTTGGGTTGCTGTTTGGTTGGGTGGCTGGGTTGTGGAGGTCAGATAGGCAGTCGCTCTATATATAATATTGGTATTCAGCTGCATCCGGTTAGACTGGGAGCCGACCCCAACATAGTTGGGAAAAGGCTAGGCAGATTGATTGATTAATTGTAGGCATAATTGATCTATTTATAGCTTGTACATTTCCGCTAAAAGAGATTAAATAACTTTTTTTTTCTCCTCGTGTCAAGAAAACTTTAATTTGTATAAAGCTAAAATAGGACACAATATGAAACATAACAAATATAAAAGTAATAACTTCGAACAACAAAAACATTTGTCTTTAACAAATGTTTTATATATTTTAAAATGTATCTACACTTTTCTAAGCGCTTCCTGAACTTTCTACCCGTGTAGATAAACTCGTATTGTGCGTCGTGACTTCTCATTTCCAGTTGACACGACAATGTTTATCTTAGATAAGTGACTCAGTTCATTTTGTTAATTTCGAAAGGATTTCTCGTTTTATTTTTTAACGATTGAATTTATTCTAAATGGCCTTTTTCTGGGCATATCCTGGCTGTATTATGATCTACTCATTTTTTATTTCAGCACACTTTTACAAGCTTCTGGTCAATTGTTCTATAATTTTCAGTTTTGTAAACAGCTACAACCAAAACTAAATTGATCAATATTAAACCAAAAATAGTTTAAAAAATATTTATTTAGACGGTTTGTAGACATTTCAAGAGGTCTTTATATTTTTGATTTCTCAAGAAAATCTTCCAAAAATTCATTCATACTTCTTCAAATCGTTTCAATTCGCAAGCTTTTCTCATCATTTTAGTTTTTTTTTTAATATCATGTCGTGATCTCATGTAGCCGTAAAATGCTTTTTGAATGGAAAAGTCTGACATCTCTCGTTATGTTTGAGTCTAAGGAGAAAACATAAAATGTACTAAAACACGTTTAGCGAAGAGTAGTAAAAAGCTTTTACAACGTCATAATTCTCATTAAGTGAAATATTTCGAAACTGTCGCAATTTGGCAAAATATAAATTGATAATTTCTCTTTTTAGGAAACCCGATCAACAAATGATTCAATAATGCCATGTATGTAGTAGGTAAGAATGTCGTGTTGCAAAACTTATGATATGTCCATACGGAACGCCCACGTTTTCGTTTTTACGTCACGTTATCAATAGCACTTAAAGCGCGTTTACACACATAACCTTAAGTGAAAGTACGGGACCGGTCCCCTCATACTAATGTTCAAAATACTTAAAGATTCTGACACAATACACGCTGCTCGCACATTTCTCCAGTGGACACGCCGAGTCCGTAAATAAGCTGAATAAATTAATGAATCGGACCTAACCAACCCCTCTTGGAATGCCATAGATTATGAAATTTGGAAAAACCCGGTTCAACAATCGATGATAATTTACAGATACATGTTTACACTGATAATAAACAAAGTTTTTCCTTTGAATTCTTGTATGAATAAGTGAAAGCTTATGTGACTAATGGTTTTGTTTGCATTATGCAAAATAGTATGTATCGCTAAAATGATTGGCAAAAATTCTGGAAAATTGAAAAGTTTTGGAACCCGATTATGTGGGCAACGTTCAGTATCAGATTAGGTTTTCCAGCCATTTTGAGGCTTTGTTGACGTATTAGCAGGATCTACATCACAACCAAGTTACGGAAAACGATGCGGAATAACGAGTTTAAAATAAAGTGGTTCAAGAAAGGAAAATTCATTAAAATGATTAAGAAACGTAATCAAGGCATGGCAGACGACAGGTATAAATAGGAGTGCGTCTGCGTGTTGGTTGATCTGTGTCCCCGCCGGCTACCATCACTACTTTCCTTCCCTGCGTGTGTGACGTAACTCTATAAAAGAGTGCGCGGTGAAGACGCCGCCGCTATATCGTTTCCGCTCGCCACGCTCGGCCATAGCGTCCCAAACACCGGCAAAGAAGGACGCGGGCGGAACCTCTTCCGCAAGAGCCCACACGGACTCAACAGTGACAGTTCAACAAAAGGTGAAGTGTCAAGGACATAGTGCATGTGATTGTGTTCGTGATAGTGTTGTGATATCGTGATAGCACAGTGGGCTGGTGGTCGGGTCGGCACTGTCGCGGTCGCGATGCTCCCGGTGAAGTAATTTAAAGGTTGTGTTTGTTTCAGATACGAGATGAGGTCGTTGTTCTTATTAGCGGCTTTGTGCTGCCTAGTGTTGTCGGTATGCGGTAGCCCTATCGCCCGGCCGGAGGAAGACAAGGAGGTGGGCAGGCAAGCTGCAGCTGCAGCTCCTGCGGTGCCTGCAGCGGCCACAGACGATGATGACGATGACGACGATGACGACGACGATGATGACGTGGACCTTGATGATGCATTAACAGGTAAGTTTAATACCATTGATGGCTGATTACTTGGTGATGTTAAATAGGTGTCTTCCTGGCAGCACTAGGTGTGCTCGTAATCAAACGGTACAATATGAACAATAAAATATCGACAAAAACGATTTTGAGGAAAAATGATAAAGAATTGGAGACACGTCTAGATTTGTTGAAGCAATCAATTAGTATTCATGTTAGAAACACGTTAAAGTTAAAAGATATTTAATATTGCTACAATATCGACTAGTTCATGTTTTACCGTTCAAATGAGAAGGAGCCTTAACGGTAGATACGATAAATACATCTCGTGAGATATGCGCTGACAGCGATAATGCTGCATTACCAACAGAACCCGAGTTGAGACGGTAATCACTGATAGACAATTTATTGCATTTTACAAAACACCTGCATAATTGTTCCGCAAATAGCATGGTAATAGCTTGATAAATGATTCAAGCATAGCTGAACACTTTGAAGCAATTTGCATCCATAATTTACGACTTAATGCAATTACTTCGTCAATACATAGATATTCTGCTAACAACATTGGATCTAAATGGACTCTTTTGATGGATATTGTCGATAACCCATCAATACAGCCGTAAATATTTTTTATATTTCTTATTTCTTTAAACTATTCCTAAGCTGAGGTAATAGTCAAAGTTTTAAAACCAAACTTGTAAAATTAATAAGAATAAATCAATGCATTATATTAAACCAATTAACAATTATACAAACATACGGGCAAAGTATTACGATTCATCGATGAAAATTCCTTAGAATCAGGACGCGGCGGGGCCAACGCGGAATGTGAGTCGAGAAGCGTGACAGGCGCTCTCAATCGTTAATTAATTCAAACAGAAAGACTCAATCAGAGAAATTGACGCTCCCCTGCTTTCTCGCTACGAAAGCCTCGCTCAGGACGTCACGCACCGCGAGACGGCGGCGCGCGTCTCTCATTAACTGTTTGTTTAACAGTTCATTTGTGTTTAGGTATCGGTAATAGTGCTAATATAATACATATGCATCGGAGCGGAGAGAATGTGCGATGAGTGCTAATATACCAAGTAGACAGGTGTACGGTTTTGAAATACGACGTTAATGCTCTAGTTAACGCTACTTTACATTTGGTTATATTGTTCAAATTTTGGTATATTTTGTCACAGGTGAGGACGACGATGATGACGATGAGGACGATGACGAAGATGATGAGGAGGCAGATGATGATGATGAAGATGACTACCTCGAAAGATTCTTCGATGACATCTTAGGAGGAGGTAAGATACCACCACGTGTTTAAAATTAGAATAACCATACCAGCTTACATAATATAGGGCAATATTTAACGATCAAAAATAAAACCCACAGAAGAAGAAGATGACGATGATGAGCCTGCGGCAGTACAGCCGGTCGTCGCACCTGCCGACACAGTCGCAGCTGCTCCCGTCGCACCCGTCGCCGTCTCTGAGGAGGTCGCAGCCGTCAGCGAAGAGGCTGAGGGAGAAGCAGCAGAAGCCGTAGAAGGCGAAGAGGGAGCAATTGTAGCACAAAAGGAGCCCGCCAGCGCTGAAGTTGAGACACCCACTGCCAGCTCTGAAGTAGCCGCTGAAGCTGAGAACGAGGAGGACGATGATGACGATGAAGACCTCGGCATTGACTCCGTCGGAGAGGACGACGACGACGACGAAGACGATGATGACGAGACCGAGGACGACGACGATGATGACGACGACGACATCACCGACGCGCTCGGCAGACACATCTCTGCCAAGAACTCACGTGAGTCCAAAAAGCTGAAAGCGAGCGTCGCGGCGGCGTATGCGAAAAAGGCCGGGAAAAAAGCTAACCATCTGGGTAAAGTAAAGAAAACCAAAGCGACATCCGCCGCGGCAGTCGCCGCTGAACACAAAAAGTTCAGATAGTGAGTAGGCGGCGAGATCCCGGGCGAGCCACGCCCTCTCATCCACCTGACGAGACCCCCGCGGTCCCTCCTTTAGCTTAGCTATTTATTGACTATTTATTTATGCTATTTATTTTATTTATTAAGTGAGTGTGTTTGATGTGTGAAAGTGTAAGTATGGTACCGAGAAAGTTAAAGTTAAATTAATGTCTAGATCATGTCACACTGGTCTCGTGGCAATTTATTTGAAATAAATCTGTTGTTCTAATTTATGTGTTAAATTCTTTATCAAACCTCCACGACGATTTGTGCGCCATAACTGTACACAATACATTGAATGTTGTACATTATTAAATTTTGTCGTACATCGGTCAGGAAACTAGTTGCCTATTCTATCTCGGTGTCAACTAATCGAGTGACATTATCTAGTAATATTAATTTAATTTTGATTGTTATAATAAAAATGTATACTAGTCAGCTTAAACTATTTATACTCCTCTTACCCCAATCCATTACTGTAACAATATGCTATAGAGTTGTTCTAATATTTTCCGTTTATTTTATTGCTCTATCTCCCTTAATATTTCCATAGTACATTTACGTAGCAGTATTGTATGTAGAAATTAAAATATAGATATTAATAACTAGCTTTTTGACCGATCTATGTATGTAATATAACGCACAAACATCCTTTTCCCTTATATAATATCCCTTCCCTGAAATCCTTATCTGCCGATTAGTAGAATAGCTGTAAACATCTCTATCTATGTAAATCACAAACAAGATTTTATTAACTGATACTGAGGTGGTATCTTCGGCGAAGATCTAGCCACCCCACGAGTGTGTGGCGCGGGTGCGCGGGCGCAGTGCCGGTTGTTCGACAAGGAACTAGTTCGGTATATGTATGTTAGGAGGCCGGCGTCCGCCGACCGCTTACTTTCCCAACCGGAGCTCGAACGATGAACCCGCCCGATTTCTTCTACAACCTTGACACTTTCTTTGACCTTGCTCCGACCGCGCCCAGGAACGACCTTGACGAATATTCAAGTAATATTTAAAAACAACCGATAGAAAGTAAATCGATCTAAATGTTTACTCTCACTTAATGACGAAACCCACCGCGAAATTAGCGTGCCGAACGTCCGGTACAGTGAAAACAACATAATGAGATGCGAAAAGAGAAATTTTTAAATGTTTGTCGTCGTGAAATGCTGGGCGTGTCGCGAGGAGTCATATGCGACCTAATTGGAACTCGTTTGTTGTCGGCCGCACATAGTCACCTGTAGCGACTCAGAATACATCAGCTACCTTCTGTAGAAATTAAACATAAAGATCCTAAGAAAGCAAAGTAAAGTGTCCGTTAAAAAGACCATAGCGACGTAACTAGAAGTTGCGCAACTACTCATATCACATCAGGATATTTATGGTTATTACAAGGTAACATCTGACATGAGAAGCGGTAGCGAATATAGGTAGACTTCAAGACGCTTTTAGTATTAGAATGACTAGCAGAATTCAGTAAGTCTAAAACGGCTTCGCAACGTATCAATGTATTCCGTAATTAGATTTCTTCCAATGTGCGTGGCACGGCACGCAGTTTCTTTTACGTGTGGAAAATAGAAAATCTACCGTTGACTGGGCGTATTAATTGTGAACGACGATTAGAATTCAAGTGGGGCTCCGAGAGACCGATACAGTTAGCTCGCGTGCTAACATAACGTGGCTAGAATCAGGTGTAGGATTCAGTTGAATAACTATCATCGTACGTTGTATAGGTACACTTGCATGCTGATGTGCAGACATTATTAGGTCTGTTTAAATGTAGCCACATGAACGTGACCGTAGAAAGAGAAATTTACTAATGAAGTTTTCATGCGGTTTTAATATTTGTCAATCTGATATTTTTGGAGAATGGCTTACACTACTATACATTACGTCAAAGATTTGCAAAGATCCACACACACACACTGCCAAAATATTATATCCAAGAATGTCAATTGATCTTCAGTCAAAAAGAGAAATGAATTCACTTATTTGATCTTACAGATAAATTATTGGATAGAAAATAGATTACGTAATTACTGAACCCCGTAGGTACTGCACAGTCAGATGCCAGCTTCAGACCAACAAAAAAAGATTGCCAGCTAGAAAAATTCCAGTTACAACGATAGAATTCAAAATCGATGGAGAACAATCCTTTTAGAATAATATTGTTACGTACTCTTTTTTTTCTTTGGGAACTGAGCCGATGATCTTCTGCATTTTATTAATTTTAAATGACTGTTCGATAATATATTGATGCCGTTGTAAGCCAAGATCGCGGGGTGATTGTAGATTGTGGGTGGACAGTAAATAAATTATTAGGTGAAGACAAATCTGTCTACCCTCTTTCTAATTCTTGCACGCACTACTGGAACTCGATTAAAAGTCACGACACAACAAAACACTCGAACGACTACAGGAGTTAATATCACGAGGCCGTTTTACTTAACTACTTACTTTGTAGGCTTACCACTCGATTCCACGCATTTAACAGTTTGTAATTTATTGTATTGTAACATCTTCCCGATTGGAAAGTTTGTTACTTATTTAGTCAGCCTTGTGGTACCACAAAATAAACCTCAATTAAATACTCAGGTCCTGAATTCAACAGAAAGATGTTCAGCAATGACAGTTTTGGATATAGTTATTTTTCCGTTTTTTTATAAGGCATAAAATAGTTTGTATCATTAGGCCGGTATAAAGGTATACCTACCTTACAATAGAACTAAATTTTATACACACAAGACAGTATAAAACAGTGTCTATGTGTTAACATACACACACACACACACAATATGACGTTAGTCATAGGAAATTATGATTTCGCCTTCCTTTGTTTTCACACGTAACTAAATAATTCCGTTTCTTCTATTAACATTTTTGTCACAACAAGTCAATGTATCATTAGAATTCGTGACTTATAGCAATTATATCAAGCAATTTCAGTAATTATCGAATCCATCACGAAAACACTTTAATATTAGTTCACTGTCTTTGATTTATTTACCTTTTGCAATAGGTACGTGTTGTAGTCGACTGTAATTATAAAACAATTGGAGTATAACAAATGAGATACAGAACAAAAAGTTTTACTTTTGCTACGTAATAAATATGTATTCTTTATGTACCTACCGAGCTAGCATTCTGATGTATGTACATTGTACATAGCAATTGATTATAAGATATGGAGCAGTGTTTTTTGCA
The DNA here is from genome assembly GCA_948473465.1 of Lithophane ornitopus. Taxonomy (NCBI): domain Eukaryota; kingdom Metazoa; phylum Arthropoda; class Insecta; order Lepidoptera; family Noctuidae; genus Lithophane; species Lithophane ornitopus. The sequence continues at coordinate 7,582,000 of OX419622.1, read as the reverse complement.
GTAGCAAAATCTCAGACATGTTCTATGAACAATAAATCAATGTTTCATTCAACGAGTCTTCAAATGATTTCCTGTACCGAACCTTCTACTAGCTTGTTAAGTAGATTTGGCCCCCGATAATATTTAATTAAATTGATTTATCGCTTTGTGTATTAAGGGCAACCTACATCCTAGTTTGAAACTGTAACCAATCATCTACTTATTTAAGTATACTACATGCAAATAAATAAAATTGAAGTGTCTGTTTGGAATGTCAAAATAACAGCATTTTACTAAATGCATAAGAAAGTTACAGTTAGTTAGAAAATTGTAACAAAAATGAATTAAACACTTTTCTTTCTGTCTCTGTTCCTGCTAATCTCTGAAACGGCTAGACCGATTTTGACAGGACTTTCACTGGCTGATAGCCGATGTTATAAGTTGTCACTTAGGCTACTTACGTTTTATTTTAGAAAAATAAATAGAATTAGGGTATAAAAGGGCGAAGCCGCAGCCGCCAATAACAAATGTAACAAGAAACTTTAAAAAATGAAGAGGGTTCAGTATTCTACTGTATGATGATTGATTGAAAGAATAAAACAGACTGCCACCAAATTAAAGGGGAATTATAACAATTTAGTCAGCACTTTAAGAAGACTACGATAATTATATTTTATAAAGCTTTTGGAAGTAGGTATCCTATATCAGGAATTAATTATAACAATGAGTATTAATACTCAGGAAGAGTCATTTAATAGGACAGAAATACGTGCTCATGAAATTATGGCTCAGTAGTAATCTTTTCAAATGTCTATACCGCCAATAAATATTTAACAGGAGCTCTTAGTGAAGACACGACGAAGAAGACGGTACCAGCAATCTACATCGTCAAGTACAACCGATTCGTTGACAACATCTTGGAGAAGATGAACGATATCCTGAGGACATCGTATGATCCCGTCAGTGTTAAACTTCAGCCCATCGACGCCAACAAGAAGACCACCAAGCCAAAGAAGGGTAACAAGACTAAGCCGAAAAGGTAAGATTTGTCATCATAATTTTAAATATTCAGAAAGGAGAAAGTACAAAAATATGAAACTTAGTGACTAATGAGTAATGATGCAGACAACACGTTCCACACCAGCTTTGTTTAAACGACTTACAAACTGGCTGACTCAACCAAATAAGTCGGACATACCTACATATCCTTTACGTAACATACTTTATGTATTATGTAAGAGTCTATTAACTGCTCCCAAATTACCATGTTTATTCTCTTTACATTCATCCTTGACATAATCATTGTATTTGACATTATTCCTATTATTATAGATACCTCCAATTTAATTTCAACTCCTTGTGGACATGATAATTATTCAATTTGTTACAGTTGTAATGGCAATCACGTCATTTGGCTGAAATAGGTTTTTATTTTTATTTTTTATTGTTTGTCTTTTATATAGATTATTTTCTATTTTGTGAATGTGAGAACTTTGTAGGCTTATTGGACTGTAGATTTACTGAACATCTATTTTGTTAAGTACCTGGTACTTACTTGTTGAAAGGCCTACATTGTCCTCCCATGCCTACTAATACTGTAATTTGAAAATATTGTAAAAGCCAATTATTTTTAAAAGAGTGACCGTGGAGTTTCTTGCCGGCTCTTCTCCATAGGAAACGACCAATTGGAACCGTGCACCTAGCTTCTGACGTTTCATAAGTGCCCATGTAGGTTTATGTGAAATAAAATATTTTGATTTGATGATTGACTTTCTCTTTTAGGAAAACCTCAAACAAGAAGAAAAATACCGCACGTGGCACTGAAGCAAACCAGACTAAAGAGAAAACCGTTTCGGAAATTCCAGAGGTTAAAGAAGAGATTACTCAAACCAATGAAGTGAAACCTGATGAAGTTGTTGCTGAGCAAACTCCTCTTGCAAATGAACCTAGAGCTATCAAAGATAAGGCTGGTTCTGAGAAAGCTAAACCAACACCGGTTAGGACTAAGCCAGCTGCCAAACCACCTACTAAGGCGACTAAGCCAAAACCTAAGCCAACAAAGGCTCCGGTAAAGACCACTACAAAAAAACCACCGACCAAGAACAAGACTAAGACTTCGCAGAAGAGCAAGCCCAGGGCCAAGGGAACGTTATACGGTTTGTCATCGTTGAGGAGAACTGGTGACGTTTCAGTAAGCATCATGGCTGACCACACAACTGTTAAGAGCAACTTTGCTGTTGGACCGCTGATACTGAGAGTTGAAAAAGAGGTATGTGTACCCAAATACTTATTTAAATATTTTTTCAATATTACGAAAACCATTGCGAAATCATAGATTCTTCTCAGAAAAAGGTCAGTTTTTAGTTTTGATTTGAATTTTTCATTGAATCTAAAAAAAACATGTGACGTCTCTCTCCTTTGTGTTCAAAAATAAAATTGTTCTAATGTTAAACATAACATCCTTCTTGTTTAGATTGGACGTGGAGCTAAGAAAGACATCAGGTCAGCTACAGCAACCACAGCCGAGATGCTGGGCAAACTTACTCTGAGGGTCAACAACCAAGGCGTCGCTACATTACATACCATCAAGGTTCTCCAGCCTAAACAGGTGAATTTACTTCACTTTCAAGCAAAGTCGTCATCATCAAAATAATGAAAGAAAATAGAGAAAATAAAATGAAAGTATGACCAAATTCTTATGGCCGAATCATTTGCCAAACTGATTCAATTTGAAACAGTAATAAAGTTGTTTTGGTTCGATTTTCTGCTTGGATTTAGAACAAAACGATAACAATGATGCAGTTCTTGCAACAATCTCACCGGTTTGTTTACGTAGTCAATTTATGAATCTCTTTGAATTCAGCCGTTAGTGTTCAGGGGAGGTCAAAAAAGTTTAAGAATCTCTTTGAATTCAGCCGTTAGTGGTCAGGGGTAGTAAAAAACGTTCGATATTTTGACAACTCCAACTTATTCAGCCGCATTTTTTGACTAGATACAAATTCCCAACGTAGTTTAGCAAAGGCTAAGATGATGAAGATACTTGCCGTTAATGTTATAATGCCTGATACAACTATGCTAACATTTTTCTGTATTCACAGGTCCGAGTGGACAGCAACAATGAGCGTACTCGGGAGCTGGTCTGGCAACGCAGCGCAAGAATAGCACATGTCGTCTCAGAGAAACTTCTCTCTGCGTCTAAACCCATGTTCCACCATCAGACTGTCGTCAAGCAGTAGATTTTGAACTTTGTGTTCAATTTCTTAGGCTCATTTTAGCTTGCTTTTTGGCAGCTAAGGGTTCGGGTGATGGGATTACAGATATTGCATTTAGGCAGCCGACTCGTCAGATGCGTATAATTAATCAATTAAACAGGATTTTTAGATTGCTAGTGAAGAAAGGGGTTGCAGATACTTTTTTTTTGTTTTCCTTCAGGTAAAAATGTTCTGATATTTCAGAACGATACAAAATACGCCTTTGAATTGTCGGTTTGTGTAATTGACTGATTGATAGTTATTTTTAATTTATTTGTCGACGTTTGTAGGAGTTCTAGAGTATATTTTTCTGTCGTAAGACTTATGATACTCATTATTTTTAGTACATAGTCAGACAATGCATTTACTATGTTGTAACGTTATGGTGCTAAGATATAAAGGATAGTATATACATAGATAACTTTATACAATGTATATTATTTATTTTTATAATAAATATTTTTATAAATGCACGTTGTTTGCAATTACATTTACCTGGTTGATGTTGTGTGACTTTTTTAAACTAAGTGTATCTTTCGCCTAAACAAAAATTTATCACAAACAATTAACGTTAGAAACGAGATTTTGAAAATAAAATAAAACAGAAAACTCGATTGTAAAAATGTATTTTTAAAATAGTGTACAGATTGTTCAGTATTTTTTTACTTCACTGGTAACAAGCATTGTATAATGCTTTAATGGCAAGTCCACAAAAATGTGCTTGAAGAGCATTTTATCACTATTATTATGATTACATAAATGCTTCAAAGAGAAGTAGTTAAACACATACAACTTTGCAATTATTAGCATTAAAATAATCCATACTAATATTATAAATCCAAAAGTAACTCTGTCTGTCTGTATGTTACCTTTTCACGCCTAACTGAACGGATTTCGATCAATTTTGGCAAGGAGATGGATGGCATCCAGAGTAAGGAAATAGGCTACTTTTTATCGTCATACCACGCGGGCGGAAGCTAGTAACCTATATTTTTTTAGTTTTTCTGAGAAACATGATAAGTTTAAAAATCACTCATTCTTAAGTAGACAGTTTTAGAATAACTATAGTTAATAAAGTATCTATAATTCGAATCTTGGAGATTTCAATCGATTTGGCCAATGTCTAAATTTTTATATGATAATGTATAAATAGACTCACTCATCTTTGGTACTATTTACTTTTATGCCTTCGAGACGTATTGGGCCTAACATATTTAAATAAAAACAATAAACAATACAATATTATTAAATAGACACGAATTATGATGGACTTCGCTGAAAATATTTAAGAATTACAATAAAATAACGTAAAAAGGGTATTATATCTAAACATGTAAGGCTTTATTTATAAACATTGCTTAAAGAGTCGTCCAATCGTCAAAAATTTCGTGTATTCCCGTTCGTCCTACTGGCGTCGTCCCACGTAATTTAATAAATTATATTAAATTTATTCCCGCTCGTCCCACTGACTTTCTCAGTGGGACGAACGGGAATGATTTATAATTTTATTTTTAATTCCCACTGAAGAATTTGAGTCTGGTTGTTGTTCAATTTTACACTTATTTATCCTAACTCATACTATAAATGCGAAAGTAAGTTTGTTTGTTTATTTGTTAGATACACTTTCACGCTAAAACGGCTAAAATGATTTAGATGCAATTTAGCACATGGGTAGACCATGACTTGGGTTACGACATAGGATACTTTTTATTTCTGTAGTACGTTGCATGCATACAAGACGGTATTATGTGCAAAACACGTTCTCAGTGGGACGAACGGGAATCCGTTCGTCCCACTGAGAAAGTCAGTGGGGCGAGCGGGAATAAATTTAATATAATTTATTAAATTCCCGTTCGTCCCACCAGTGGGACGACGCCAGTGGGACGGACGAAAAATTTCTGGTTAAACAGTTGCTAATGATTACTTAACTTTAAAAGCAACTTTTATAAATAAACCCCGTCATAAAATTATTAGTCACGCTTATCATACGATCCCAAACTGCAATACAAACATTACCAAACTACCTACATATCAGTATAAAACACACTCCTTATGCACTAATTTGCCTAATATTGCAATATTTAAAACACTTAAAGTTAATAACTATTATTAAATAGGAAAGAAAATAATTCTCACTTTTACAATAAAAATATTAATTTATTTTGGAGACCATCTCTTCGGGCAAGTTGCTCCTGATTCAATAGCAATAACTTTCGTAACAAGATACCGAAAAGTTTCGTAACAGTTTTACCGCCAAATATAATATTGAGGAAGTTCATACGGTCAGCAGTGGGAACATTGTAGGCTTATTTTGATATTATGAGGATATTACAAGTCGATATGAGAAAAACTTGCCCGGAAAGACTAGCCCAATCTATCGATATCATGTCTGGATGGATATCATGAGGATGCTGTTACTTTGGCCATCTTTTAGCAATCAATGTTGAACAATCTTTTAGTGGTTTACAGAATTTGTGCGTGTGTACGTACATAAATGTACAGATATTTCAGACCTGAACGCCAATTCTCGCACTTAAAAAACGTTCGCATTCAAGTCGCAATCTGTCAAACTTGTCAAAAATGTTGGTAAATTGATTGTATTTTTGACAGATTGCGAACGAGAATCTTTCTATAAAAGTACGGGATTTGCCCCTCTGATAAGTACCCTTATTTATTATCGACAATTGTCATTTTGAATGCCTGAATTCATTTCATTTTCACACTTTAAAGACAGATTGAGCGATTTCAAATCAGATTGAGTAGCGTTGAACGCCGTATATAATAAAATGTACCTTTAATTAATTTATCTATTCTGTACTTATTCTAGTTTATTAATTATTCTGTACAAGATCGACAACAGTCAGTAACTTAACTAATTCGAAAGACTTGATATGGGAGACACAGATCAATTGGAAGATTTTTAACTACAGATACAAAAAAGCCGAATGAATGGAATGTCCGAAAGGAATTTAAATTGGGGCTGCAAGATACGTAATTATTTAAAATGTGTTAAAGTTTAATCCTGTTTGATTATTTCGCCATGCCTGAGACATATTTCTCGACGGCATGTGAAGCCAAGCCAGAGGCCTTTGGGCGGCTCTAAAATTCTGACACCAGGTTTGCCGCTAACCACACGAAAAGAAGATTTCGCCATCCTAGCAAGCAGAGATAAAGTTACCGCAGTTACCGGACCGGACGGCTTGAAGATTTTTTAGGACAAACAGTCACAGTATCTTATTTAAAACCACGTTAATTTCGGTCAGTATTGCTACATCTAAAAATCCTCAATACTAATCGGAATTTTGTTAAGTACTTTCAACTTGTAAAACATACTTAACTTTAGGAACTATCCACATACACAAAGGACACTTTGTCGAACTTGTACGCTATATCTACAAAAATACCTAAACTGAACTTTTATGGTTTCAGACAAAGAATCTTGCTTTGAAAATTTCACAAAATAAATGTTGTCTCGCCTGTCAGTGTCATTCAGGCATCCAAATATTTTTTTTAGCACTCTACTGCCCGCATTAGCATTGACAATGACTATGAAACTAGAAACTTGAATATTAATTTACATACTAACGAATAGTAGCTAAACTAAAAAAAAATGAATACAATAAAAATAAAAAAAACTTTTATTTTTATTGTATTCATTTTTTTTTAGTTTAGCTACTATTCGTTAGTATGTAAATTAATATTCTTCGTGAAAGATCCATTGCTAAAACCACAAAAAAACAGCCAATAAACTATTAAACCTACACACTACGTATTACCGTCACGTATCATTGGCCCCGTTCTGTTGAGATCTCGTCCCATTCTTGCTTAACAGCGGGATACTGTTTTGTTCATCAGCGATGACAATCTCTGTGATGTCATCGTCTGTTTGCTTTAGCGAATCGTAGTTAGGAGGCGGTGTGAGTTCCTTGCCGCTTAGTATTGGTAGGGGAATTTGGCCTGTTAAATCTGCGGAGAAAAGAAACCATGAGAGGATCACAACATCACATTAATACATACTATAAACTTATGAAAACTTCTGAGATTTTAAGACCAACAGTAGTCCAATCATCTCATTCCATTGATTGGAATAAAGTACAACATCTACTTACTATTTAGTGTAGAGTCCAGCTCAGCATGTGTCAACACGACCACCACGTTAGATCCCGCTCCACTGAACACAGAGGCCACGTTCGCGCGCGGCGATAGAAGTACTAGAGGCTGACTGCGGGACGCTAGCGAGGCTGACAGGGCGCATATGCCTTTAGCTGCTGTGAAGTCCGCACCTAAAGAGCAAAACGTTTGTTGAAATTGTTATGTAAAATAAGATGCGCCTGTCGGCTTCACAGAAGGTGCCGCCATAAATGTACCCTAGATCTTAGGATATAAGGCGCTTTTTAGTTCGGCAAATTTCGGGGGTTTAGCTATCTACTCAAAGCTTTCTTTATTCTGGAGGTAGATTATAATATAATGTAAAGCAGAATTCACTTGTGCGTTAAAATATAAGTGCGGACGTATAAATTTCCATGAAGATACGGCAACATTGATTTAAAATTTAGATTGATCAACGAAAGTTATTGATTGTAATAACTACAATAATTTCTAAGGAACGACAAAGTGTGCATTAGGCGATAAGTCAAAACAATTCAGTCCTTAAGTCCTTCGACTTAAAAGCTAGGATTTCGGAAGATTTTCATTAATCACGTATCGACATTTATCACGTACCTAGCACGTATCGACAGTCGATAACGACGGGCATGCTGCAGCCGCCTTGCTTCTTAGCGGCTCGCTCCACGTACTGTCTGATGTACTCCACGCCCGGGAAGTACAGACTGTTGCCCACTGTTACTAGAACGTAACTGGAGCCCGAAGCATTCTGCAATATGAAACATAAGCAATTAAGTTTGGTTAGTATGTTAAAGCTTGAACATAAATGAAGGGAACAGCTGACATTATTTCGCTTCTAGTGGTTAGATCTGTCTTCGACCCAGAGGTCCGGGTTCGATTCCCAGCGGTGGCAAAATCCGCTCCGTTTGGTTGGTGGTAGGGCTTGTTCTAAGTCCGCCTGGCTAGCTACCACCATTTTGATTAAGTCTAACAACAGGATTAAAATCATTATTGTATTTCGGCAGTTAGGGGTAAGATAGCCAGTTCCTATGTGGTTGAGGATGCCGGGTGAAGCTCGCTTCCACCTTCGCCTGATCATCACTTACCATTTGCTAAGATGAAGACCAAGAGCTTACCCGTTGCGAGTATACACAATGAGGATTTGAATTATCCCAATTTATAATCAGGAAATTAATCAAAACATCGAATTATTTGACAGCTATTTGTGACGTTGCCAATTTTCAGAACGAACTCTTAAGGATTAAAATTGAATGGACAGACTCACCGTAATAATCTCCGCTTCTAGCTGTGGTCTTGCGCTGGGATATAGCAGCAGTAACACGTTGACTGCTACTCCGGCTAAGATGCCCAACTCAACGCCTACTGATAAGCACAGTGCAAACGTTGCGAATGCTGGCAGTAGGTCCGCGCGACGGGATCGCCACATTGGTTTTACTACCTGTAAAATTATATTATTTTACATAAAAATGGAGAGATCCGAGACTCCTCCGTGACTCGGAAAGCACGTTAAGCCGTTGGTCCCGGCTATCATTCGTGGATCTTTGACAGTCGTTACGGGTCGTCAGAAGTCCGAAAGTCTGACAACCAGTCTTACCAAGGGGTATCGTATTACCCAGATACGGGTTGTGGAGGTCAGATAAGCAGTCGCTCCATGTAAAATACTGGTATTCAGCTGCATCCGGTTAGACTGGAAGCCAACCCCAAAATAGTTGGGAAAAGGCTAGGCAGATTGATTGACATGGAAATGGGGAATATTTATTGTTTGGTAATGTACAGAAGTTTGTAAATAAAGATAAAATTTTGGTCAGCACTAATCTGAACAAAGAAATTGACCGCAAAAGGGATTGACCCATCGATGTTCTCAAAATTCCGGCAATCGTTGTCTTATCAAACTAAGTCTCACTATGCGACCATCAACGTCTTGGGCGCTATTTTCAGGCGTTATAGACGTCTGAAAAGCAGTACACTTTACCTGGTCAGGCGCACTCCACATTTTAGGTATAAAGAAAAATACGCGACGGGCTCGACTTGTTGGGCCAATTTAGTGGGCGTAACGTAGTCTGAAGATAAAAAAGTAACGCGATACAGCGGGAACTTCTAGGTGGATTTAACTGTAGGTAATTAGCGCTGTGCGACCTGAATTGCACTTTATTGTGTCTTAGGAAGAGTCGCTATTAATTTAAATAATTTTACGGAGTGAATCTTCTGTACTTGTGCAATTATTGTATTCTGTGACTTAACAGAACCTCGCATGAGTCCGTCGCCAGAACTGATATGACATTTACACGAACACATATTCGTGTTAATGTGATTTCGGTTTAAGGACCGGACTAAACTATTATGGAACAGCATTCTAGATATTCTGTAGACAGAATTTTATAGTGCTATCAAAAGAAAAAAACGCAAGTGTTAAAGTGCGTGACAATGCTGACAAGATTGTTACTTACCTCATATTCTATCATAAATATCACAGCACATATCACGACGGCTGCCAGCGCCGCTTTCGGAATAAAGTAGAAGTACGGAGTCAAAAGACTAAGCGCTAACAGCACCAGTATACCTGGAAAAGAGACAAAATTACACTACAATACATAGATATTGCCACATCTATTTTTTGTACACTGAAAGGACGAATAACAGGACAGAAAAACGTAGGAAGCTTAATATAGAAAGCCCGATATAGATTGTGATCTTAACGCAGCATAAAAATTGTTTTGTATTGTATTGTATATCCGGTCGGTGTGCTCAACTTCGGGACATAAGTAAATTATTATTTCATTTTTATAGATTACTAGCCTCGATCCCGGGGGGGGGGGGGGTTTAATATCGGGATAAAAAGTATAGCCATATCCTATTCCGCGTCTACCGCTGTGCCAAATTTCATCTAAATCCGTTCAGCCGTTTTAGCGTGAACAAACAAACTCACTTTCGCATTTATAATTTTAGGATATTTTCAATCAAAATATAAATTGTATAAAATATAATGTAATATAATAAATTGTAGCCCATCGACATCAGGAACAGGGTCCAAGCTGCCGGTGGTCAGGGCTCTAGAGAGAGGACCCTCCTCACTATGCGTGCCGTGTCCAGGAGTACTGCTTTTTTAATCGAGCCCTTGAACTTTATTATTGTTAATTTAACTTTATTACACAAAACATGGAACCAGCCATTTATAAACAATTCAAAGTGATAAACGACAGTTTAATTATTTATCATGCATTGTGCTAGTAACACTTTCGGTGCGAATTTCACGTTAGTCTGACGCTTAAAATTCTTGATCTCAAAATGTAGGTACGACGTGTACCGAATTAGATATGAATCGTTTGAAAGTGTTCACTAAGACGTGACTTGAGTTAATAGCCTTATTGTATTAGGCTTAGCGGATATGTACAATAAATAGTCATTGTGAATCTTTTTTAATAGGTCAAGTAAGTAGTTAATTATTTCCCGTTATAGTCTGAGAGTTATGTATAAAATTCCTAGACTAGATTGAAAGACGTATTAAGTCGTTGTTTAGTCGTTGTGGATTGTACATTTATCCATATGCCATATCATATTTTATTTTTACACACATTTGTACAATTACGGTCAGTTCACAACGAGACGCGACGCGACGCACACTTTTTTATGATCCACACAATAAGGTACACGCACTGCGCAGCACCGCACCTCATCGTAATTTGACACGAGTCAACCCTCGCACTGAAATTATACCTTTTCGTGAAGAAAATAAGTTCAATAATTGTTAAACAGAGCGCGCAGCGTCGCGTCGCTTCACGACGCTTTCTGAACTGAGCCTTGTTTGTTTTTCCCAAATATAAAATAAAATGAATAAATAAGGTTATTTTTAAAATACAATAGACGTAGATATATTTAGTAACCTAGTCCGCTTGACTATTCTTCAAGAGTCCTAAAAAACCCTGTAAGAAATCGACACGTGTTTCACCTCTCAACGAGGCATCCTCAGGATGACGATTGACCAATTGCAAACCAGAACGCGACGTGTTACCACACCGAGCGCTGGACGCAAAGTGAATTAAATCGCCCGTCACCCCCACTTATATAGGATTGCTGCTCGGCGCCAATAATTAAGGTTATTTTTGTCATGGATGTAAATTGGTCATTGTTGCCTAGGGACATCTGCATTACCAGAGGCATTGCAGGACCGTAGTCCTTCCAGATACGACGTTGAAAAGCTTCAACTTAAAGCATTTACATAAAGCTGGACATCAAGAGTAAAAGTGGATATAGGATTGTTTTTATAGACTTATCTATGGCACAGAAGAAGACGAACATTAGACTACGTAAGTTAACATATTATTATGTCTTACTAGCTGGCCCGTGTGTTCTCGGAAATTATTACAAACGGGGTTGGGATCATACTACCAGGATTTATCCAGGCCATAGACTACTCGTGTGCCAAATTTCATGAAAGTCCGTTCAGTCATTGAAACATGATTGATTAACAAACATTCAAACCTACAGACTCACATAATTTATAAAACCGGCCAAGTGCATGTCGTACCATGCACAATGAAGGGTTCCGTAGTTGGGATGAATTTATAAAACAAACTTAACATTGTAGTTGAAAAACTTGTTCTCCCATATATTCTGTATCGGAGAACATGTTTTTACAACTGCAAATTTAAGTTGGTCGATTATTACTCGGTAACTTGTGGACCCTACGTAGCAGTGATAGTTTACCATTTAATTTCGTTATATATACTACTGCCGTGAATTTTTTCACACTGGATGTGTGAAAAAATTACTACTACTACTAACCCAACCATTTAGCTGGCAGGGGGGGGACTTGGACTTGGCTCTAGCAAAAATTAGCACTTTAAAGCTTAATGTTACGCAAACGGATCGCTGAATCTAAAAATGGTTGTCACAAACTCACATTGTTTTTAAACGACCTTTCCAACGATACGCCACACCATGGGATTGACGATAAAAAAAATACCATCCCCACTTTACGAGTAGTACGGGAGGTACCCCAAAAAAAAATATTTTTTACGATTTTATTTTACCACTTTGTCGGCGTTGTTTATATGTATCCATACCAAATTACAGCTTTCTAGTACCAACGGTCTCTGAGCTAAGCCACGGACAGACAGACATGGCGAAACTATAAGGGTTCTTTGGTTGACTAAAACGGGTGTAATAAACGCGTAATGAAGCCGGGAGACAATACTCCTCCTCATTGTGTTTTTTTTTTTTGTACTGAACCATACCTGGTTACGGAGATATAAGATGATGGTCAAAGTTCCAACCTTTTTCTTATTTTTTTTCTTAAAACTAGTTTTTAATGTTTATAACTTAACCTTTAATACCTCCACAACCCCTGAACCGTTGCATGCACATATACACAATGTTTTACGATCGTTACACTGCGCGCTGCCGTAAACAGTGATTTTTCATTAAAAAAAAAAAGTCATTTCCCAGCAATAATATTTGCTCAATGTTATTTAATTTGATGTACAGAGTGCGTAGATAACGACTGGGTGCAGGACATTTTTACCCCTGTATAAGTCAGAAGTAGGATTTACCTGTATAAATGCTACCGAACTGCGTGGCGACCCCGCTGGCATGGTTCACAGCACTTCTAGAGAAGGAGCCTGTGATCGGCATGGCGCCGGCGAACGCACCAAATATGTTCGACAGTGACAGAGTTATCAACTCTTGCGTTGCGTCCACTGACTCGCCACTCGCTGAAATAACAATAAAAATGATTGTGAGATTTTATTAATGAAAATACAAACATTCAGTTAAACTAGAAAAAGTTTGCGCTTCGGTAATCATTGTGTTTCCGAATAAGCACGAACGTCGCACAACACAGAAAAGAGAGAAGCTTTGCCTACACATGGCCCACAGAGGCAAAGTTTCTAAGTTTTGTACCGTCTTTCTGTCGGGTTAATACTCAGGCAGATCGTCATTTTTCTCTGCGTGGCTGCCTAGGCTTTTCCCAACTATGTTGGGGTCGGCTTTCAGTCTAACCGGATGCAGCTGAATACCAGTATTTTACATGGAGCGACTGTAATTTTCTCTAAAAGTTTTAAAAAGGAATTGCATAGATAATTTTATAATCATAGTAATACAAAATAGACAAGTCCTTCTATGGTTGTAACAGTTCTAAATTTGATCTCATCATTGCGCGTTCGCATTTCCGAAGATAGACGATGATTCCCGAAGCGCATACTTTTCATGGGATATCTGTATAGCTCGATTTTTCTTACAGTGCGCTTAGAGCTGTCAAAGTCGTAGGTTGTTAGTATTTTACGTTTAGTTGTTATTGTTAATATTTAAAGCTACACACATTAATATTTTGACGTTGACGGGCGCACAGTTAGATTTGCTTATACAAGGGCGTTTCGATGTGTACGGCCAGGCACCTGTTACATTAATATAACATACTAGCTGCGCCCCGCGGTTTCACCCTCATATGTCTCGATCCCGTAGGAATATCGGGATAAAATCCTATGTCCTAATCCAGATCATGGTCTATCCATGTACTAAATTACATGCAAATCTGCTGCCATTTTAGCGTGAAAGCGTAACAAAAAAACAAACAAACTCACTATCGCATTTATAATATTAAGTTAAGATTCGCATTAAATCGTAAGTACCAGATAAATTAACCGATACTAATCCGGGTGGTGGAACAAATCTGGCCCTGAATGTAATGTACATTTTTTTGCAAGAGGTTTGTAGTATATATGTTATGGTAATAAATAGGGGCATTTTTCATAATGCCCGCGCATTATGAATAATGACAAGCTACTTAGGGCGAAATAATTAATAATAATTTGAACTTCCTTATTCATTACATTGCCTCGTCATTATAAATATTGCCGTATCTGATAATACATAGGTATTTAATTATGGTAAAGTCATCATATGTCAGCAGAGTGTCTACGAATGGAAAGATTTTGTTAGATTTTTAATATTGATTCTACGTTTGAAATCAAAATAATAGTAATAAAACCTGGTTTTAATTGTGCTGCCCCATAGGTGACAAGCATAATAAAAAATGCCCGGTCGATTTGATTATTTCAATAGTTGTTATCATACTGCCCCCTCATATTTTTCAAACTGCCCGGGCATTTTTTATAATGCCCTAATAATCACTTGGTCCATAAAATATATATACATTATATTTTGACTTATTGGTTTTATTTTGTGTGTGTTAAACCTATTTAAGGAAGGAAAATCGATTTCTGTTGCAAATCGGGTGCAATTACAACTTGAAAACATTTTAAACGTTTCGTGGTAAATATAAGTGGTTTACTGTGTAATCATAGAATTTAAATTGCAATGCCAGGAGTTGAGTAATTGCCTAACACACTTACAGTAGCAATGGCTTTCATTTTGACTGTTCAACAACATTCATTGCGTTATTTACGGTTGTTGAGCAGACAATATTTTCGAACATATGAAGCAATGGGTTAACAATATCCTTTAAATTGAAAGTATGTTACGCAATTAGATTGATCTGATGCCATTTGAAAAACGTTAGAATTTCAATGGCATTTTTTATGATTAATTTTAAGACTGTAAATGACCAATTACAAAGTTTCTTATCACACTTTATTTCAGATTAATCGTTCACCTACCATTGACCTATTAAATACATTCAAGATTATATACAAGAGAATGTCAAGGTCTCATGTTATAATCATAACAATCCCTTATAAAACCAGATGAATGGCGTTCATATTAATAACATAAAATAACCTTGTTGAGACTGCGTTACGCAATAAATACGATTTTACACTAATGATAATATTATTGGAGCATTTATTGCAGATATTAATTATAATTACCTGGGCGACCGAGCTCTGCTCTAGCGAAAATAGAGTAAACGAATTTTCCCAGAATGAGAACTAGCTAGATCGATTTTTCGCCCCCGTAAACCCCTATATTGCAACTTTCATCGATATCATTAGAGCCGTTTTCGAGAACGTGAATGCAAAAAAATATATACAAATATTGCTAATTTAATAGTATAGTATTTTATTGCATTACTTTTTGTTCGGCTAGCTTAGAAGGCTTTCTAAAAACATGATTTTAATATAAAATAATGACTTAGCAAATATTTTGTTGAATCCAAAGAAAAAACAATCTTTGCACAAAGCAATGTTACGAATGTTTTTACGAACGTTCTCATAGATTAAATACCTGTGTATTAAAAGTAATTTATCATCCGACACGATAATATTTCGAAATAGGTTCAAGAAGGTAACACAAATTTTGGCTTTCTTAAAACTTGATTTTCACAAAAACTAATTAATGACTTAGCAATATTTTTGATGAATCCTAAACAAAAAATAAAATTGCAAAAACGTATGTTACGTACTTTTTACGTTAATGTTGTTTTTAATCTGTCCATTAAAACTGATTTATCAACTAAAATTAAAGAATAATTTCAAATAGGTCCAAAGAACATGACACAGAACGTAACACAAATTTTTGCTTTCATAAAACTTGATTTTCATAGAAACTAATGACTTATCAATAATTATTTTAATAAATCACTGTTAGTTAGATTTGTTCCATAAGAAGCAATAAATCTTACGTACGAAATCTAACTTAGAGGGATTATTGTTGCTGTATGTATGATTGACGAGAGACGTATTTGTATTATTCTAATTATTATAATTCTGTAAATACATAATTATTTGTTATCACTGCGGATCCACGTTAATGCATAAATCTAGCAATCGCTTGCTTTCTTACGGAATTTTGTTCTATTATAGTTTTTTAAATGAAACCTGCAGAATTTGTGTTTAAATTCAAATATTGTTTGGTAGGTAATGAATCTTTTATTAAAACATAACATCACGCTTATAAACCCCGAACGGATAGGCAGAGGTAGAGATAGTACATCAACAACTTATCACCCTTATAGAAACGCTTGCAAAAATTTCCAAATCCGCAATAAAAATGAATATAATGGTATTAAGATAAGCATGAATGGTAAGCATGAATCTTGTTTTTCACAACAATAAAGATAAATAAGTTTTATCGTTTTCCTTGCAGGACGGATTCCAAAATAGCTTGGCTTGGCTATACGAAAGATGTTGGGCAGGTATAGATAGTGCAATCCAGGAAGACGCGCCCCGCTACGCTCCGCTCCGTACTAATGTACAGCTTACAGTACAGTAATCACGGAGCGGTGCGCGGGTTCGTGGATGGCACTATCTGTAACTATGTTATTATTGCACAATATAATGTTCTTAGTAACAAACAGACAGTTACTGATACTAATAATTAAACTGTTTCACTTGGTTAACCTCGATAAGCGGTTGATAAAACGCCTCTATTAATGAAATTCATGACATAAGATTGTTAAAACAATTATATCAACTGATTCTGAAGTATACTTTTTGTTTGTCCGTGTTATGTCGAAACGGACCTTGTTCTTTTAAATATAAGGTTGAGGATTGACATGTTACCTACAGAACCACAATGATTCAACCCAAAAGATACTAATGTCAACAGAACAGTAATCTGGACTATATTTTCATTGCTTTTATGTTCAATTTCAAGCCGTAGCGCCGCTGTGTTGAATACTGCGTTTTTAAATAGTGATGTGAACCTTATTTTAATATACTTAAAGTTCAAATTCAAGCTTCAACTTACCAAAAGCCTTAGCGATGGCCACATTGCCTAATACAGCAATAACAGGAACTATGAATATGGAGGAGCCGAGGTCTGAGCACATCTCCATGAAGCTCACTTCTCTTCCGTCGTCCAAGACTGTGGAGAACGGCGGCAGTCGGAGTGAAGGGAGACCGTCTCTGAAAGAAGATAGTACGATGTTTAGGAGTATTTATTTTCGACTTTATTATAAGGTTTGCAGAGTTGATATTTGTTTAGCAGTAATTAAAACTGCACTTGGCTAGGCTAGGTCTTCGCCAACTGTAATAGTAGCGTCGTATTGCTAAGAAGTCGATTGCATTCAAAATCAGAACGCGCCGTATATGTTTCCTGAACTGCAGTACAAGAGCTAGACATAATAAAGACCTTCACAATCCAGGCCCGATTGTCCAATACAGTACAGTACAATTATTTTTTAAATTATTTTGAAAACTTCTGCAACTTTAAAAAGATTTTAGAACTGTTTCGTCTTTAATTCTTTTGTCATTTCAACCGATTGTTTCTAGAATCACGTAGGTATATCATTTCAATAAAAGTCGTATGTTCTTATGTAAATAGAACGGCCTTTTCATGAATCATTGCCAATTGATACTATAGTAGGTACCAATGGCCTTACAGTTATTAGCGAATATCGGTCATATTTGAAGGACATGACAGCCAACAAGGAAATATTATGTTCAACAGAGAATCAATTTTTTGTATTTTGAATAATCGCGTGTTTTATTTTTCCACATCAAGATTAATTAGCAAGGAGTATCATAAATGAATTAAACCTAATTTACACGGTTCGATTTAATTGCCTGTGGCATGCTATATGATAAAGCAACAATAAAAGTTGCACCGTGTAAGCAATGTTTATATTAGACGGTGCGTATAATTTGTTGCTTCAATTTTGAATCCTGTAAATGGGGCTTTAGAATCAAAAACATGTTTAAAAATATTTTCTATTTTTTAAAAGTATATTATTTGGTGGTATGCGTTTCCGAGGGGCTTTGTAATAACAGCCGCACTAGTCGATCCATGATGGTCAGTGGGTGGATGACCATCTTTACATACCGAGATTCCTTCGGCTGTCAATCGTGGATCTTTGACAGTCGTGAAGAGTCCTCAGAAGCCCGGAAGTGTGACAAAAAGTCCTACCAAGGCGTATCGTATAACCCAGTTACTGGCTTGTGAAGGTCAGATAGGCAGTCGTTCCATGTAAAATACTGGTATTTAGCTGCATCCGGTTAGACTGGAAGCCGACCCCAACATGGTTGGGAAAAGGCTAGACAGGTGATGATTTGGTGGCATGCGTTAATTCCGGGACATGTTGTATACGAAAAGCGACTTTAATATTGTTTAATTACAGTCGCTTTTCGTGTCTGGCTTTGTGACCACGTTTACTTCTAAACTACGCAACGGGTTTTGACGCGGTTTTCACCTTAATTTAGAGAATTTATTCCGGAAGGTTTATGTGCAGTTTAATTTTAATGTATTATGGACTGCATAATACATTAAAATTAAACTAACATAAAACAATAAACAAATCTCGATGTTTTTTCAAGTCACATAAACCGTGGAAAGCAGAGGCAGGTCGCTAGTGAGGTATAACAGTGAAGCACTTTGAAATAGAAATAAATATAAAAAGGTTCTTACTTAACAGTCCCCGTGAGTTTGAAAGGCTGAGTGGAATATTTCTCAAAGAAGAACGCAACTAAAGAGCATCCTATGACTACAATGGCGTTTCTTGAAGTAGACAATAACCAAAGAGTTTTCTTTAAGCCTTTCTGACTCGGAGGCAGGTTGATATCTTTTATTTTCTGAAAAGAAAGTTTATATTATAAAACTTAAATAATAGTACTTTTGCAAATTTTACGCCCACGGCCTTTTTTCAACATGATCTAGTGGGGTTTCTGCATAATATTAAAAGGTAGGTTTTCATGACATGCCTACTAATATATAAACAGCCCTGTAGACACATGTGCTAGTACATTCACACTAGAAACATCTAATGAAAGTTTAAAAAAGGAAAATTTATTACCACAGACTAGTTAAAATGCATATTTTCAAAAGCATGTGTACTACGGTTAATAATGAATGAAAAACAACGAACAACTGCAATATCTGCACGAAACTAAAACAAAAGACGTAAGCATGATAAACCGTGAAAAGTTAACGAAAGTTCCTACGAATTTGCATAATGATTTGCGTATTCCATTCATTAGAGTACACAAAGAAATATTAAATACTTAGTACACACGTGTGCTAATAAGATGAATGCTATTGAAAACGGGAGGTCGTGCATAACATACTTGATCAAAATAAAAAAAAAGCTCTACACGAATGAACATGTCTCCGCCATTCATTCAAATTCAGTATCAACCTTTATCACATATCTCATTGTTCTCTAAGTATCTGAATATCTCTATTATGAACAATAATTAACCTTTGATATGTTGATCTCGGAAACGTGAACTTTATAATGTTCTAAAGGCAATTGTTGACCAGCATCACGTTTGCTGGTGAAATAACAAGCTGGTGTTCTCTGGCATCAAATTAAGTGCCATTGTGGTTCACAAAGGAATGCAAATACAAAACATCGATTGTGAACATAACAAGCAACAGCAGATGTACTTAATAAAATTTACAATTTGGAATATCGGGACCTGATCAAATTGATAGCAAACATTTGTTTGGAACTGGAACAATCTGGACTTGTGTATTTAAAAAAATAATGGATATTAAAAGTATGTAAGTATTTGAATGTTGGAAACAATAAAGTTCTTGCGGCGTTTTGATTAAAATGTAACAGTTGATATCACAACTTTTTCTTATTGGATTAATTAAATTAATGTTTTTTTTTATTTATATAACATTTTTTCCAGTTGAATTAAGTGAATATCAAAAACTTGTTAAGTTAACTAAACTTAGGAACAGAAATGAAACGCAATCTGTTCTTATGGAGACTGACTTCCTTAGCCTGGTAATTAACATGATACGAGTTTGACGGTACTTACGGTGGAAAATAGAAAAAAAAATAAAAATGAAAATGTCAGTAAGTACCTAAATTCAAACTATCGAAAATAATAACTGGTATTGTTTTTGCACATAATACGACCCTCTGTTCAATAAGCATATAATATGCTTATGCAATATACGTTTATAGGATTTATTGAAAACCATATGTTTAGCATAAATTAATTGTTATGTTGCTTCTTTTATGCGTTCTTTAATAATCGTTTTATTGTTTTTAAACTTTAATGTCACATTGGAAACATAAAAAAGCCGTCACGTGAATTACAATAGTATGTATTACTGCAGTTATTTTACATGATTTTATTTAATAACCGTTTATGACTAATAATTTAGTACGGTTATTCTGTAATAGTAAATATTTCAGGGCTGAACCAACTAAGTACCGATTTGCACACCTACCTACATAATCAGACCCCAAAATGAACGTTTATAAGTAAAAAAGCCTAGATGTATAAATAAAATAAAAAATATGGAAAAAGTTCAATACTTACACGCATTACTAAAAGTATGATTATACACGATATACCTAATGAGCTGTCAGCGATTCTTGCGTTAGGTATGTTTGTTATTACCTGAAACAAATATTTCATAAATAAAATTTAATTGTCTGTTTGTAATATCAAAATAAAACCTTTTTTTTATGCTATCACAAAAAAAGTTATTAAAAATTTTTGTTATTCTGTTTGTTCTGTCCGAAACGGCTGGACCGACTTTGACGGGATTTTCACTGGCAGACTAGCTGTCTGCCAGTGAAAATTACTTAGAAGAATTAAGTTATATTTTATAAAAATAATTAGAGTCCACGCGGGCGAAACCGCAGGCAGCAGCTAATTATAAATAAACCACGTAACGTGACTGACGAAAAATTAAGTACTATACGTATCAAGATGCTCTGACGCAACTTTTTTTATCTCTTAAATATTTGTCGTTTTTTGTTGGTATAACATCCGGTGTTTAAAGCCTTGAGCGTTTTTCCTATCATCATCATTATTCTCAGCTTTCCAATTGCAATATTTACATTTAGCGACTACTACTTTATTTCCTCGTGAATCCTATTTCCTCATACAAAAGTGCTGAGCTATCGCGTCTTTTTCTCGCACACTAAAATATACTCAGTTTCCCAAAACGTGAATCCTATTTCCTCATACAAAAGTGCTGAGCTATCGCGTCTTCTTCTCGCACACTAAAATATACTCAGTTTCCCAAAACGTGAATCCTATTTCCTCATACAAAAGTGCTGAGCTATCGCGTCTTCTTCTCGCACACTAAAATATACTCAGTTTCCCAAAACGTGAATCCTATTTCCTCATACAAAAGTGCTGAACTATCGCGTCTTCTTCTCGCACACTAAAATATACTCAGTTTCCCAAAATATACGTTTAATGTATTTTTGTAATTTTCAATGGCTGATATTTATTTTTGTTACTTTGTGTTATTTCCGGTGAAGCAGCCGGAGTTTTTCATTGGAAAAACTCAATAACCTTTTGCCCGATTTGATCTTTTTCATCGAACCCAGACCGTTATGCTTAGCAGTTCTACTTGCGATCACTAGACCCACTAGTTACTATACAGGTACTAGGATAACATACCTTTTTCACAGTGTCTAAGAATCCACCAGATCTAAACTGAAGACCTAACAGTCCTTTGAGTTGTGAGACAGCGATGATCACAGACGTGGCTGACGTGAAGCCAACGGTGACTGGCACTGAGATGAAGTCTATTAAAACACCTGTATAAGAGATAATAACTTAATCAGTGTCATACATTAAGTACTTATTAGATATTTGAGAAAAAAAAACAGATTAAGAAATGAAGTAACTTCGACACACAGCTTCGACCAGAGCGTAACATACAACTCAAACTTCATATACGCTAAGGCCGTATACAGAAAGAACGCTGGTAGCCGGCGCCGATCTACCAGCGGTTATCGGCGCTTGTCCATTCTGGTAACAGTTACATAAAGCAAGCGGTTAGGTTAGTTAGTTAAATGGCGGGTGGCGCCAGCGCTGACCGGCGCGTGTCGCAGATTGTCGGCGACGTTCGGCGCTTATCGGCGCTTGTTCATATAAATGCCTGCGCCGGTTACCTTCGTGGACTGGTTCCTATAAGCGCTGGTAGGCTGCCAGCTTTCTTTCTGTATACGGCTTAAAGCTGTATGGTCAGCGTCTGGTATACATGGAAAGTTTCCTACAAACGTACTTGCGTTTAGCGCATTCTTAGAAATAATAACGTACACTCCAACTATTTTCTTTATGTCCCTCGGGAATCATCACATTTCCGAATAAAAACGAATGCTAATTTCCATGTCCATAAAATATTAGATTTATCGTGTACAATAATTTGAATAAGTATAAACAAATACATGATACAGGACAACTCATAAATATAAATAAACAGATAACTAAACACGACTATTAAAGCAGATTGCTAATTTAACAGAATGTAAAGATACTAATCAATTTTATCAGAGTATTAACCTGTTAATGGGTTAAGCACCTATTATAAGTTTTAAGTACTTCGAGACTGATTGTGATTTCAATTACAGAACATCGGTTAGAGATCGTAAACATCACAACTACGTTTAGGGATATCTTTAATTGACCTCAACACAAATAATCATAGCTCAAATAGCAAGGCAACAAATGAAGTTAATTCCAATGAACAATTGAGTGATAATTAATAGGAAGATTGTAGCTACAGTTAGGAAAGAGGAGATCAAATTAAGCGAACGCCAGTGAATAATGAAACAAACCCCATATTCGCCCCTGAATGGAAATTGGATAATGATAGCGAGATAAGCTCACAAACTAAAGTATACACTAGTTATGAACTAGCTACGATAATTGAGGACTCATTGTAAATGTAACTAGTGCCTATAGCATTGTGGATAGTATTGTCGGTAGCGAACTTCAATTTGGACATAACAAAGGGAAAATGATTGAGCCGGCTTAATGTACTCATAGAAACACATTCAGAGCGATAAATAACACGTTTATAATGTTACCCATAATGTCCTACTTTACGGATAGAGTAATGCGAGGTTTATCCATACGGTAGACCAAAATTCAGGTCGTATTTAATTTCAAACGACCTGTATTAGGTCATTAGTTTAACGTTTTTTCAATTCAGTTGATTTACGATAAAGGTTTACTCTCACTTTTAGCAACAGTAGTATTTATTGCGCGCCGGCCTTGGTCAGTACAGGATATAATTATTACGTACACAGTAGAACATTATGCCATGCAAGTATCGTGTCTTCTACGAGTACACAATGCGCTTCTGTTTACGAAGATCATCAAAGACTGGGAAACACATCGACTTGTTTTCATTTTGCTGTTCATATTGCAAGACTGAATCTACCGAGTCAGCTCCTTTTGTGAGAAAAAATAAAAGTACAAAAGGCCTGAATTCCTTCTCAAAGCAATAAAACTTGTTGAGTAAAGATTGCGGTAGTATTTGGGTTGCAGCCACGACGTGCGAATGCTGTAGGCTTACATTCATCGACATTTAAGTACACTTCACGCGGCAAAAACACAATTCATTCATTTCAGACTACAAACAATTCTTTACGTTATACAAAATAAGGTAGAGAATTCACAGCACTTACCTAAATGTAATAATCCCATTAGAAGTTGTACTACGCCAGACAAAAAGCAGAGTAGTACTGCGTAGTCAGGGTTCCTGCCCTGTATTTGTTGGTAGGTCATGAGAGCCAGCAATGCCGTCGGGCCCAAAGTAATGTCCTTGCAAGACCCGAACACTATGTAGACGAAACATCCCATAAACGATGAGTAGAGACCGTCCTGAAAAATTTACGAGTGTGAATACGTATTTCACTACCTTCGGGTTACGGGTGTGAAGTACTACATATTACAGTTTTTCTACATACGCCATACCTACATGTTTGTAGGAAGTATTCGGTAGGTAGGCTTAGAAGTGTGTGTTATGTTGTGGCTTGTGTGAAGGGGGAAATCTCATCCTATGAAATGTATACGCCATTACATTGAAAACCTCTTTTCTTAATAAAACCGTAAGAACCGTGGCCTGTGGATTGGAGTTACGAGTTAAGCAATTCAAATTCAATCACTCAACAATCGCATGATAAGCATTTGCCATATCTTTTAATAGTATCTTCTACTATAAATCTTAGAATAGAATAGAATACTCTTTATTATGTACACCATACAAAATACAGATATAAATGTAGAAATTTGACATAGGGTGACACAATGGGCGGTCTTATAGCTAAAAGCGATCTTTTACAGACAACCCTTATTAAAAAAACAATAAAATCCCGAATCTTATTATATATATCCTGCCATGCCTACATGTGTCTAACTCATAACTACTATATCAATCAAATTCGAAAGTTCTGAACTTAAAAATGTTATTATTTATCAATACATGAAGTTAATACTTTCAATACCCGAAATACAGTGCGACCATCGCACTATTTTTCGACCTGTACTTTGAATTCTACAGTAAATGGCCTTATGTCTCCAACGGCCCGGTGCAACGCCCCTCTTATTTGGATCAGATCTAGTTCCACCTGCGAGTTTGTGACTTCCTGTCGATATTAAAACGTTATTCAGATTCCTGGGATAAAAATATTCGGAGGACCTGTACCAGATAGGAGATATGATAACAGAACGTCGAATGTTGCTCGAGATTAAATATTTTATAGAGTCTACCCTATACTTGCTATGGAACCGAAGATGGTCAGATATGCTTTATTAAAATTGGAAGCCGGAGAGCGTCTTTAATATTATAGAAAATATTTACTTTAGTATATGAATATGAGTTTACCTGTGGACTTAACCCAGCCAGTGTCGCATACGCCAGAGCCTGTGGTATAACCGTAAGGCCCACTGTGATGCCCGCAATTAAATCTGCTAGTGCCTTCTCCGAATTGTATTCTGGAAGCCATTTTGTAATTGGCAGTCGTTTATGTAACAAACGTTTGTATCGAGTCTGCCTTTTAGAACGGTTTTTGGACGGCGATGACATGTTACTGTTTTATCCACCTGATAACAAAAAGAAAAACAATTGAACATATTTAATTGGTAGCTAAATAAATGATATTAATTTGGTTTCACAAGAAATCCACGATGTTAGTGTATGATTCACAGGCAAGGTTGAAACAATTAATGAATAAAAAATATCAAAGTGGTCAATGACTGACCCTTGCTATCTGAATAGACCGTCAGAATTTTGTAACAACGATAAGAAAACAAAAGAATGTCACCTAGATATTAGGCAAGTCATAGTTGAGACTAAACATAATATTATCAGAATGTTTCGTCTCCGTTTCCGTGTCCGTCTGTTCGCGGTTTAGCTCAGAGACTTACTTTGTCACGGGTATATTAATCACACTGACAAAGTGTAAAAAAAATCATGAAAAAAAAAAAAGTGTACCTCCCATGCACTTAAGTGGGGATGATATTTTAGATTTTTTTTATTTATAAGTGAAAACTTCTGGCGCGTTGAGCGATTTTTGGTAGGGGAAAAACTTATGGGTTCGCGTCACCGACATGCTCGCGCCGACATTTTGTTGTATCCATTAAGTGAAGTTAAAGTAACCACGTGAAAAGTTCTACTTGTGTATAATGTGCATTATTTATATATTTTTAATGTTTTCACTTCTGCCGGCAGTCCCCATACCATTTTTTTCTCGTCTATCCCATGTTGTGGGTTATGGTTGTATAGGCAGTGCAATATATTGCGGGTCTGTGAAAACGTCATTTTTCGATTCAGGTCTGCGTTTGCGTAATATTAAGCTTTAAAGTGCTAATTTTTGTTACAGTCAAGTGGGTACTCGTTAACTTTTAATTAAGTTAACGAGTAATAGTCGACCAACTTATGAAATGCTTGGAGAAAGGAAAACATCGTACTAATTCCATTGAAAATTACTGAGATGAAGTTGTTAGTTGTGTAAAACAGGTAGGGTAAACTCACCAGTAACTGGCCACTTAAGCTCATCGGCTAGTTTATGTCAAAGATAAGCCAAAATGTGTAAAGAAATTAATATTCTTATATTACCTTTGGTTAAAGCGTCTATTCGTTTATCGATATTGATGGGTAAATTATTAAATAAAACAGGATTACATAGAAATATTTTAATTAGTTGAAAAAGTAGTTATTTCAAGTAGTAATTAGCCATAAAATTTAGAAAATAGCCATCATAAAACTAATTACTGGCCATGTAGAACTAATCATAAAAAAAAACATAATAAAGAAAAAAGCATATTGGTAAATACACTGTACCAATCCCGTAACATCTTTTTCCATCCAGCTTTTATTGGACGAAAAGCTGCAACATCTGCTGGTTATGCAATCGTTCCGAAATGGATGATGGAAAAAAATCCAAGACCTAAGTCTTGGATTTTTTTCAAAAAGTCTTGAACACAAACCTGTATATCCTCTTTTTTTCTGGGAAATCCTCGTTTACCTTGTTGTATAGGTAATGAAGTCACCCAAATCATTTTCTTCAGCTTCAGTAAGCACTGGATCAGGTCCAGACTTAAACGTTGTGTTAGGATTTCGTATTTTAAATTGGATACTAATTCTGGGCACTCCAAATTTTTTAGCGGCTTGACGTATCGAACCTTCATCGTTTTCAATAAATTTGATAGCCTCTTCTATTGCCTCTTTGCAGTATTGGCGTTTTTTTAATACAATATAAAGGGGTGGTCAGTAAGTGATAATCCGTAGTATCACTTACTGGCCACCCCTGGCCAGTTACTAGTAAATGTGTGTATTTTTTTTTGTTTTTTTTGTATGCTATAGAACACCTTAAGCGCCTCCTTAATACGTTTAATTTTTAATAAAATTCGAATATAACGTTATAACCCAGTAACTGGCATGGGTGGCCAATAATTGAAAATATGCAAAAATGTCGATCAAATACTAGCCACCCTCCCAATCTCGGTTTACAATTGATGCCAATACAATAAAACGTTTAAAAAGGATCACTTACCATCTATACAACACAGCAAATACAATCGACTCACGTTTACTACACAAAATATCACAAAATTTAATAAAGACCACGAGCGTTACGTTAAGATTTTTTTAAGAATTAACCATTCATCTCTGAACATGAACACCGACTGTCACAAAATGGTCGTTATTTTTGGCGCTACTATCTTAATTGAAAAAAATGTTACTAGAATGAAATCTATTTGAGTAAGTAATATCAAAGACAAATCATAGATGGCGTACTGTAAGGATAACTCTTAATTTATGCAGTTAAAGTGGGTAGTGGCCAATTAATGAAAGCGGCCAGTTATACCTCTGTTTACCCTATGTAAATAGTTTATAAACCATGTAAAAAAAAACTTTTTTATACATGAATCATTACCAAGGCCACAATATGTGATAAAAGTTTTTGAAAACATCGTAAATATTTGTCGCTGATATACGATACAAAGTTTAATAAACAACAGTTTATGTAGGTGCGCGGTAGCTTCCACGAAACATGATAGAACAATAAAATGTGAGACAAACTTTGTAACATTGTCTATACTTTGCAAGCAACGCTGTATTTACCGAGAAATGGAACAGTACACATTTGAAAAATAGGGATTGAAGTTAATTCACTCAGACACGAATAAAGTTAAAATAGTTGGAAGAAGTAGCGTGTACCGTCCATTTCACGTTTTATTTTATGCTGTCAAGCTAGACTAGTAGTCAATATGAAGTCGGTAAGGCAGCGGTCACAACGCCCTTCTCTCCCACCTCCTATAAAGCACTCCTGCAGGGAATATTGGGGTAGTTGATTTAATTTAAGACCCTTTGTGTCGTACACTTCCAATTCCCTAATAAAGGCTGGCCACTAAATATGGCCGCCGAAAAACAAAGGACCGAATGTACCTACATAGTTGCTACGTATGGAAGGACCACAATAATCGATGCTCTGGTTATTATTGTTAAAATAACAAATACCGTGTATTGTGGCGAGAGATCACTGGGCCTACTATTACGCTTTGTGTGAGATAATGAAAGGACTGGTACTGTGACCCGGATTAAAGTGTTGAACTTTTCGTGGAATAGTCACTTTTTTGTATCATTCAAACGAATACTTCTACTAAATAAAGACAGGAAAGCTATGTCAGGTTGATGGATTTGGAAAAGCCCGTCTAATATCTACACTAGAAGCAGAAAGCAACAATGGAAGAATATAAACACTGACAATATAGTGTGCAACCCTCTACCCTACAATTTTACTACAAAAGAGTAAGAAAGGGGAGGGGACGAATCTATTACTGTCAATTTACCTCTTGAGTGGTAGCTGCTGAGAGAAAATTAGCTATTAGTGTGTAGTGAGTTCGGACACGAGGCGAAGGCTATGTTCCCCGATAATATTGAGGTCGACTGTGTTAATTTGCGATGGTATGTTACATCGGTTGCCAATAAACCTCCAGTGAACAACGTCGCTGCTACGCTTTGTTCCCAGGCAGGTGGGTCTAACCAATTATTCGGCCAGATTGGATTGAGGATTTCCATTAACCCTTGTGTTTGTTGTACATCTTTGACAATGTCGTTTTATGTGCGTCCTGATCGAAACGTTATCTCTGTAATATACTGTTTTACGTAATAACCAATTTTAGATAATGCAGGATGTTGGATATACACGTAATAATGCATTATTGAGTCTATAAACGTGTAATCTCCGTAATGACAAGGTGAAGATACGCCTACAACACAACAGCATTTACTGAAGTTTTTTAGTTTGAGAGGAAATTGTCATTACGTTATTCAGCGTCGAACAAATAATACTCGTCAGTTTAAATGATGAAATAATTGCGTAGTTTAGTGTTTATTAGCGAATCTATGGATCAGCCTTGAATAACAACTTCCTTATGATCGATATCTCAATATATTTTCGTTACGGAGAATTAACTATTCTGTCTATTCATATCTCATTATAAGGAAGATAATATTTTGCTGTAATTTTAACATAAAAACTAGGTAGATTTTTTTTGCAATATTAACCTTGAAAGTTTTTGAAAGACTTATTAAACCTTTGAAATAAGATTAGACATTAAAACAAACCCTTTTACAGTCCGTTCAACCGATTTTGACTTCTATACCTTAGGCATAAGGATAGCATTAAAAGCAAAAAAAGTTACACAATACCAACTATCTACTGCGGCTGCCATTTGTCATGCCACCAACGCAATAGAATTCAAAATCGGTTGAACGGAATTTAAAAAAGGCTTGTCTATACGTCTAATCTTATTTCAAATGGAGTAAAATGCATTGAAAGGAAGTTAGTCAAATCGATTATTCAACAAAATAGGTTTTGGTGTGAAATTACAGTGCAATAAAAGGTAATAAGATCCTCCTATTACTGTAAAAATAAATTCGATCAAAAACATAAAAATGTGAAAATGGAGGCCTAGTTCAATTCAGAAAATTAGATCAAAAATATTGTTAAATGGCATGAAGAAATATGAATTTTCGTATTTATATTTGATCAAACTGTTTGAACCAGCCGGCAGCTTGTTTGATCAAATTACTTGAACCTCTATGGCCCGCATTAGAATGTATTTCTTTCGTAACACATTTGTTACAATTACCTATTGTTCGCAATGATGTCAGATCGTTGAGCGCCGCTGTCAGTTGCAGTTTGTGTTATTATTGGTTACCTAAGTTTTATAAATAATCTCAAAACGATAAAAGCGACCATTCATCGTGGAACCTTTTCTCCTGCGAAAGAAAAAGTTTTTGCTATTATAATTTCGAAAGGAGCTAGGTGTTAATAAAAAGCGATTGCTTGGAAAAAAATTCGAATCGTTAAAATTTGCCGTTTTTAGATTTTTCCATCACATAATTATCGTTATGTTATTTTTAATACGTTACCTTGTTTTTTAATCTCATTTGTATTTATCTTTCCTATATTGTTAATTCTCTTCAGTCTCATAAAAGCACCCAATGTAAGCTTGTACATATTGAAGCGTTGTGGGGCCCTAGTGACTTGTACCAGAAGCGTTGCTTGCAATGCCTATTTCAGGCACCGGTCTCTCACAAATGTAAACTTATCCCTAAGCACTAACCTAGTTTTAAGCACTAACTACTACTGTAGGTACATTTGTGAAGAGAAATAAATATATTATTATTTATTATTAATTACCCAGCTGGAAATTACAACTGTCTAGGTCATCTGGAAGTGAGTTAGGTTAGAAATTTGAGGTTTTAGTTTATGTAAAGACTTTTGATACATAAATCTATCATGTGTTTATGTTACAAAAAAAAAATTAGTTACTAAGCGGTCAAAAATGGCTCCAAATGGTTCTTCGCCAGTTCCTTTTTCTTGGCTTGAACTTGGCTTGACACGCTACCACTATCTTAACTGATTGGAAAATGTTATTGAAAACGAAAATATACGTAATTGGTTACATGTCATGTAAATAAACCGTATGTATATATTTGTTTACATATGTAGGTAGTTTTGTTGTAAAAATACTCTACCTACGTAGGTAGGTACGTGTAGTTGTTCTGATCGATAATAAAGATATCGACCATGAACTGATAACGACCAAATAGCAGTAGGTACTTACTTTATCAAGCTTTGTTCACAAAAATGAATCATTCAGCTTAGAATTGGTTAGAAAATTTTGCAACAAGTTTTTTTATTTTTTTATTAAAACACAGTTTAGATATGTACGTGGATGGAGTCGAAGATCATGAAGCTAACAGCGCAATAAAACGGTTTGGGGAAAAAAAACAGATGTTTTCAGAATAATGTTAAAAACGTTTACAGTCCACTAAGTCAATTTATTTTTTCAAAATTTTCTTTTTAGCTTAGATATATTAGAATGCCCATGAGCAATGTTGTTGTGATAAAATTAGATAGATACTCATACATTTGTGACGGTAATTACCTACCTGATTACGGGATAGTTACTGCTTTCATGACTATGTTATTATGCGCATAGAAATTCCTACGTGTTCGACTACTTAGGTTGCCATCACGCTTTAAGTACCATTGACGATGAGTTCGAGGACCAATGGACCCGTAGGAACTCATATTTAAGATTAGGACGTCCTAAACCTTTGTTCTTATCCAGCACTGCTGAATACAGAATAACCAAAAGCTCCCTAAAACGTAGTGAAAAAGATAAGACACGTAATATTCTTATCTACCACATACAGACATCGGAAACGGGAACCTCAAAGGAGATAGCACTGTATTAGGGTCTCTAACGACGCCGTACGAGCATCGGAATCAACTATCGCACTAAACGCCTATCAGGGATCCAACAATAATTCCCTTCCCCAAGACGGTTATCAATCATTTTGGTGGATGTTAGCCACGTAATTCCTCGATCAATCCGTCGACCCGTGTTCAGAAACTAAGGGCTGTCTCGGCATCTCGGCCTGTTTTGACCTCGAAGTCTGCGTTTGGGCATATCTACGGACTCTGGGCTAAGCTTCCATTCAACGACGGCTTAGTGTTTGTTTCCTTCGGATTTCAGTGTTGTGCGTGTTGAAGCGTGCTTTTTAGGTCACGAAATAGGTGGCCAGGATTTCATCTTCGGGTACTTCTTTGTGCCAATCACGGAAGTAGTGACGTACACATATCAAACTTGCGTCACCCATGGACAGTACGCAGTAACTCTATTTTTCGTTTTATCTGAATTTATTGAGTGATCCGGTTTGATGACCATTATCTGACCTGGGTGATAAGATTTGGCAAAGACATAAGTATGGCTATTTCCGCAATTGATAGAAGAGCGTAAAGGAAAACTAAGCTAATTTATCTGCTTGATTTGGTGCTAAGAAATTGAGTTCCTCAAAGCAGCCCTATGAGTGGGTAGCGGGATCCGTCACACGCGACTCGACGTGACGAATGCGAGGTGCTACGAGCTCGCAGAAACGATAATCCAATGAACATTCCAATGGGAAGTACACATGATACGAGGCGCCATCTACTCTAATATTACATTCCTACCAGTCAGCTGCGTGGCTGCCGCATGTGAACGTTCCATCATGAAAGTAATAAGTAGCATTATACAATACGCTGTGTGATAATTTTAAAATATTGTTTTCATGCAAGAGAAAACAGCATCAACATAAGTACTATGACTATATGCAAGTAGCAATAGTTTACCGGAAGAAATGGGCCTCTATGGAATAAGATGGGCTAGCAATTTATGAACTTGCATTTTTAATGCAAGCTTTATAGATCTACGTAAGTCCATAGTTCTCGCACAATGCACGTTGTCTAAAAGTCTCAAAGATTTACCATTTAGTACGTAGGTGTACGTACCTTAGTATGTAAAACCCCGTGATTAAGTGGACGTAGCTATAAGTCCATACTTAATTAGATATGCCTTAAAGATGTCAACATAGGCCACAAGTTATACCTAGAATACCTCTAATTATGTACTTACTTTAACTTTCTTGAAAACTTGACAGACGCATCAAATATAGCGTAGTAGGTACTCAAGGTCTCAGCCGGAGCTTAAATCGCATGGTAATTTTCATAAAAGTACTATAAGATTGAGTACCTACGGTCCATTATTGGATTAATTTCATAGGTACTCAATGGCATGAATTTGCAACATAATTGAGCCTGGCCTTACCGTACCCTAAACAAGACCACTAATGATGTGGTTTATGGTTTCGTGGGAGGTTAAAGATACGTTAGATATCTAGAAAAACTATTACAACCTCAGACCAAAAAAAAACAAGACAGAGCGTTGCGAACAATACAGTGTAGCATGCAAAAACTACACCTCCGGTCTGTGCATACACGCTCACACGCACACATTTACAATCAAACTACACCTCACTAAGTGCACATAATGTTTACGAAACCGGCCTCACGGCACGTCACTGTTGACAGGGCTCTGTTTTTTATTTGGTCTGAGCTGACAACATTTTGTTTGTGTTTGCAACATTCCTTATTAAAATGTTCATAAATAATTAATCGATTTTCGTTTGGGCTAACATTCCCATGCTGTTGTACCGATCGATATCGCCCAATTTCAGTAAGTACTGACCTCGTTAAAATCGATAAGTAAGATTACTACTATCGATTATTGATAACGCGACCGTGGCCCATGATCTTGACTGAAAATTATCAGTCAGTGAGTCATTTTGATTAATTTATGATTATTTTTGAATTGCTTAGTAGGTACTTAACTGATATTCAAGTGCGGACACCCGCGAAGCTAACAAGATAGCAATATGTTAAATCGACAGATTAGTCATATCTATGTATTATTGTCATAAAAACAAAAGGTTGGGTAAGTACTAAGGTATTTTACCGCTTTAGGTACAGTCAAGCATTTATTATACCGTTATCAAATTATTACATTTATCGAGTTAGCTCACATAATATCTTTGAAGCTACGGCACTGAGCAGATTTGCATAGAAAACATATATTTAATTACTTGATAACAATGTACTTACACCTTTCCAATGGCCTGGCCATAAATATATTGTTTTAATTTACTTGTCAGAGTCTGTAAAGAAGAGACATGTAAAGAAGAGGACTGTATATCATTCTGCAGTATTGGATAAAGCAAATTCTATCGTATTGCACGATAGAATCTGCTTTACCAACTGATCAGCCAAAAATAGCCCTAAAGGTGACGAACGTATTTTGGCTGTGACTGCACTAAATTCTCAGGTTTTATTAGAGGTTAAAATAATACGCCCTTAATAAACGAATAATATAATAATGATAAGAAAAGTTTATGGCAAAGATAATTCTACTTTTATCCGTTAATAGTGCGTGGATTACCAAAACGTATGTGACAATACTACAAAAAACAGTACGTAATACTCGTTTAATTTAAATGAAAACCTTATCGAGCATTTGTTTCACTTGAAGTGTATTTCATTATTTAAAAGATAACATCCTTACATATTATAAAAAAACGTCCTCCGCCGCGTCTGTCTGTCGTCCTGTACGCGATAAACTCAAAAACTACTACTACTACTACTACTGCACCGATTTTCATGCTGTTTTCACCAATGGATGGAGTGGTTCTCGAGTAAGGTTTTAGTAATAACAACCGACAACCACGCGAGCGAAGTCGCGGGCATCAGCTAGTTGTAAATAAAAGAACGAAAGTATAACGTTTATTTGGACACAGTTCTTGAAACACAAAATAGAAATAAAAAAGTGAAAATAATGTTTTAACAACAATACTGTGTGCCTCACGAGTGCGCCAAAAAGGTTCATAGGTAGGTACTGTAGTTTCGCGTTAGACTGTACATAACTGAAAATGTGTTTTTTGACGACTTGGTAGGTACCTGACCTTATCTTCACCTAAAGCGATGGGTACACAAAAGGGGTCGTTTATTTAAAACTGTCCGTCAGCGGGCTGTATCTCATGAACCGTAAAAGGTAGACAGTTGAAATTTTCTCTCATTGTGTATTTCTACAAAAATTAAAGGGGTTAATTTAATTTAAACTTTTTTATATATATCTATAAACCATACAAGAAACGCGTTTTTTATCTTAACCCTTTCGCGGGTAGTAGACGCCCATAGACGTAATAACAATAGAACTTCAATTGCGTTGTGTCTCATTCAGTGTCCGCGAAAGCGTTAAGTATAAAAATAAAAATAAAATGGAAAATATTGTACTGTCACGGGGTGGTACGGAACTCATCGTGTGCGCGTCCGACTCGCTCTTTGACGGTTTTTTTTTATTGCAAGCTTATGAATGACGTAATAAGTTTTGATAGCTGGATCCTATCAAGCACTTTTACCATACCTAAGTAATCTAACAAAAGAACGATATTTATACAAATGGTCGAGTTTTCGTACAGTTTATAACTTAAGAGGAAATAGGGTCGGTCCCCTCTCCATACAAACGCTCTCGCCTGTTTTCTCTCTGATTTATGACCAGCAATGATTTTTTACATACAGATATTTAAACAAACCTTTATACAGTCCGTTTAACCGATTTCGACTTCTATACCGTAGGTAGGCATAAGGATGGCATTAATAGCAAAAAAAGTTACACAATACCAACTGTCTAATGCAGCTGCCATTTGTCGTGCCACCATCGCAATAGAAGTCAAAATCGGTTGAACGGACTGTAAAAAATATTTATTTAAATGTCTAATCTTATTTCAAATGGAGTATAGTTCTATGCCCCTATGGTTTCTGTTGTGATGATACATTACCTGTAGGCACTAGAACCCTCAGAAAATGCTCAAAATTGCTCGTTTAGACCGCTGTCATCAGAGGCCTATTGTAAAATTTGACAACTATTAATGAAAAAGAAAAACATAGGGGCACAGTAAATATCCATCTTATTCAATTTATAAAATATTTTTCAAATTGGTCCAATATTGGAGGAGGAAATAGACGAGAGCCGAACCTCGAATTATGACTTTTTGTATGGAGAAAAGACCGACCCTATTTCCTCTTAAAGAGAGAATTTACCCTTTTTTATGTGATGGCAATGAACTGATGAAGTAGGTAGATATGTTTAGACAGCAGTATACTAGAGGGTTCTATTGATACCCCAATTTCATACAGGACTTACATTTTGACATTGACATTATGTTTTCTTGGAATGGTTTCACCCAGCAGGATAAAACTGTTCAGTCAAACAGTCAGTGGACAGTGGTCACAATGTGACAACAAATAGGTTTATTTGTAGGTAATTTTTGTGGTTAAGCGGATAGGTATTTGTCGAAACTCAATAGTTCTATGGGTATTTTTTATCAGTCTGACTGAGTTTAGGTCTAATTAGAGCGAATACAATTAAACCGACGATAAATTAGAGTCTAGTCACATCGTATTTCAGTGTGAATGAATCGGCGGCGTACAAGATAGCAGGTCACTGGCCAACAGGAAGGAATGTTGGGGGAGATAAAGTTAAGGCGGAACTAAAATCGAATTAATAACGTTACTACAACGTAACTTTTAATACAACGTTGCCTAAGTTGTATTAAAAGTACATATTTGTTTAAATTGGTGTGGAGATTGGTACAAGCGAGTAACGTAGGTTTGTGGAAATAATGCAGACGTAGGCAAAAAACAAATATTTTCAAAAGCAGACTATCCATATCTAAATCACAGATTTTTGCGAAAAAGTGTCTGTTGCGAAAGCGTAACAAACAAACAAAGAAACCCACTTTCGCATTTATAATATAAATTAGCATGTACTCACAGTAAAATAGTAAAATCTCACAAATACGACATTTTATAAGTTTTGAGTCCAAAGGTCCTTATTAGTTCCAGGAAAGCTCATGAAAATATCCAAATAATTCTCCCAAAAGTCAAGCACCACTTTCGTAAAGGCTCGTTACACGACAGTCACATGTTTAACTGACTGAGATAAATACCGAGCAAGTGTTATAAAAAAGTAGTAATATTTTAACCCGAACAAATTGCCCGAAATGTGAGTCCGTCGATTACGAGACATCGATTTGTTTCGCGCTCCGTCGCAAGCACGGCACGTTCTCCTCATTAATGCTGGGGCTACATAGTCGCGTTATCGCGAACTAAACTTCGCGCGCTCTCTCTCGCACACCATTCGATGTCTCGCTGAGCAACAGAGAGCGCACAAAGTAAAGTTCGCGATATCGCGACAATGTAGCCCCAGCATAATACAGACCCGAACAGTTTTCCCAGAATCTGCAAATACCCGAAAGACAAGAAAAGAGTCCTCTAGTTCGATTTTGAGAAAAAAATTGCTTACGAGACAAAAATATTAGCAATCAGCAAAAGATGAAACACAATTGGCCAAGTGCGAGTTGGACTCGCAAATGAACGGTTCCGTACCACTGTACAATATTTGACACTACGTTTTTAGGGTTCTGTACCCGAAGGGTGCCAAAACGAAACCCTTAGGGTACCGATCCCTAAAAATAGCAGGGATCGATCCTTTGTTTTCATATTCTTCTATACCTACTTAATAAGATTTTAAGAAAAGTTTATTTAGAGTATAAGTACTATAAATAAAGAGGTAAGTTTTCAAAGAGATACCGCTAAGTAAATATCTCAACGAATCTTTTATTAGGTTTACATTATTTTATTATTCACCAAGGGCTCTCTTGCTCAAAAGAAAATCCAAAGTTAATTTAACAGCCCATAAATAAACATGTCGCGTTTTCGTTCACAATAGATGATAGTGCACATCTGCAGGACCCAGGACCCAATGAACTTTCCCTTAACAAATTACGGTACCCGTGTTAGTCCAACGATTACAAGTCGCCGATTCATCACGCGGAGTTTCGGACGTAGCACGTATTTCTCTCATCTATTCCAGCCGTCTAACATCCGATCAGTCAATGTTATCGGGAGTCGGCGACGACAGGATCGCACGCCTTCAATGAGCAACAAAATTAATTTCAGAAAGGGCTGAAAGTTCACGTAAGAAAAACTAAATAAAAATACGGCCTGTCGATAAAAAAATATCATGAAGCTGTGAATGATCGGAAAATTATACATTTCAAAGTTGTGACTGTTGAATTTCCGTTTACTTAAAGAAAGATGAAACTTCCAAAGTAAACAATCTGTAAAAAATTTTTTTCAGATCGAAAGTTATAAACTTGAGATAGTTTTCCGTAAATTTTCCGGCGCTTGCATCACACCCTGTCAGAAGTATTTGGAGCATTGTGTATAGGTTTTAGCGCGTAACCTTATATTACAGAACTCGTAAAACCCGCTGAGTGACTGGTGTTGAGTACCGTTGTCTCGACATATTACGCGATTTCCTAGCAAACACCCCGATCACGAAAGATAAAAATGTTACTCGTAGTCTTGTCACGATTTGGCACTCTCAGCGTTTGTCGCTACTGTAATTTTGAACAAAAAAGTTTATGTCTTTATTTATACGTAGTAAACTGTTTGTTGTCAAACATAACCTGCATTCTCATCATATTTCTTCAGCGTTTCTTATTCTAAGAATTTGTCCAAGATATTCAAGAAAACAAAGAACCCTATTTATGCAGTGCGAATGCACTGCATAAATAAATTGTGAGTTGAGTTCAATAGTGCTTCAACTCAAAGAGATTCTATATATTTCTGGGACTCAAAACGTTCAATACAGAGTCGGTAAGTACTGGGAAAATCGTGTTCGAATATCATTGGACCAATTTTCAGCGTCGGCGGTGGCAATGCCGTGTAGTCAAGTATGTTTCTTTATCGTTTTTACATATTTTTCTTTTATTTGCTATTATTTAGCGTCACAAAAAGAGAAAGTATCGTTGTGATCGATAAAAAATATTGTATATTGTTAAATGTAAGTGTGGTTTAAGTTTGGTAGGTAGGTACCCATGTAAATAGAGTAAAAAAATGATTTTGAATATGGGAATTACTTAAGTATAACGTATTCAGAATGAGTAATTTAAGATGAACTAGACTATGTTAATGAACTAAGATTATCCGCACGTTGTTGTATCTTTAGAATAACGCGCTAACATACACCTAACTTTCTCTACTAACATTAGTATTCTTTCTACGTACCCTTTGAATAATGTCAGTGCTTACAATTCGTTATAGGCTTTTATGAACGCGAATATTTTCTTTTCTTTATTAACGCGAGTATATTGAGTTAAAGATAATTGGGATGCTGCGAACGCTTTAGCGCGCTTGTACCAAAACAAAAAAATGCTATTTCGCGTGTATCTAAGTTTTGGAGCTAACATACCTAATAATTACGTGATACAACTTCAAAATGAACGTTCGCAGCGATATATTATTTACGATGCCGTAGAAAATAAAGAAAAATTCGTTTCTTTGAAATATTTACTTTTATGGCTGAAACCCTTTCATAAATTCGAATGTCGTAAGAAATATTGGCAACAAAGCAAAAAAGAATTTTTATTGTGGAGTCACATTCTGTTGGTGTCGGTTTCTCTAGCCTAAGAACATTCCAGCGTTTGTCACTTGATACGTGACTCGTGAGTGCCACGATCTCGTTGTGGACTGAACCAAAAACCGATGCTCAACAATACCCTCATATTAAAAACGTTCCTTTGAATTTGCTGACAATAAAACAAGGCTAGCATGATTTATGCCGGATAAATAAACAGGACCTTTTTTGGAAGAAATGGTTTTTAAGGGAGATAAACGTCACGGTTTTTCAGCATCTTCCACTGTAAAGTTTTATGTGTAAAACCAAGGTTGATGATGATGAGAACTCTGTATAGGAGACAAAAGTCAAAGTCTAAATGGTCTTAGTGTAGGGCAAGTAGCTCACACATTTCTTTGACATAATCAACGCTGAACAAAACTCAAAACTGTCTGCGGTTTCGCTCTCAAAACTAAGAGACGCAGAAAGCGCTCGGCTTAGGCTCATTTTAAATTCTTTCAGAGCACAATAAAAACTAATTACATAGACCTCCGCTTTGACGTCTAACTTCACATTTAAAAGACAGTTATATGCCTTCTTTAAATTCTAACTAAACTCGAGGCTCAGTTAAAGTAGGACAATTTAATTTTCAGTATTTTATCAACATTTGTAGAAAACATTTAATTGACGTCAGCAGCGCTTATAAATAGTTTAAGAATAAAAAAAACGTAAGAGCTATATCGTTAAAAACAATGGCAACTGATGTGAATTGTTATCTATCAAATATTTTAATTGTTATGCGGTAATTTGTAAGTTTAAAAGTGTCTGTCTGACAAAATGTATGCGAATTTTTGAATTTGAATTCGATAAGTATAACTTATCATAAGTACCTACATTAATTCATTATGATTTCAGTTAATTGGGTATCTATAGGTTAATTCTTGGGTTGTCCTATTTAAAGTAGTGTTTTATAATTTATATGAATATTTTGTAAGTACTTATTATAAATTCATATTATTTAGGCTCCGCATTATGATTGGAATTCATGAATACATTCGTCCATACGCAAGTACTTGTCAAAAACAATACCTTATAAACAGAAATTGTTAAATCTTTTTGTACTTACACCTGTACATTCTAAGCATGTTTAATCATTGTTGTACAAATACAGATACAGTAGGTACCTATTGTTTTACAACAGTTTGCAGTTCTTTTAGGTACCTATATTAATTGAACGTTATGTAAATTACCTATACTAACCAAATATTCTTTCTCAGTAATTTTAGGGCCAGTAACACCAAGTTGGGGAAATTGATTATTTAGCTAATTGACTATCAACTTAAATTGTTCGTAAGTATATTCTATATATACTTTTACAGTTGTATGAAAAGGCACGAGACACGGCAAATTGTCGTAACCTGTCAATTTGCTTATCAATTAATTTCCCTAACTGTCGTTCCATTTAATTCTGATTGAATTCATGATAGTGAATGACTTCTACTGTTTAATGAGTGATTAAATTGCTTGATCAAGTGTGCATTGTTCTGATCTCTAATGTCGTTATTAGGTGTATTTAGACATTCGTTTTTAAGGTTCAGACAAGGGTTGGTAAGCTGTTCGAAGCAGTCTGATCTTTATCCGGCTTATGTATCCTAAGGTATTCAATAATTAAACTAAGGTATTCAATTATTTCAATTACACCTTCCAGGTGTAATTGAAATAATTGAATACCTTAAAAAGGGCCATTGTACATGTACTCAACATTATGAATAATTTCTAATATGAAACCAAAAATAAAATCGCGAAAAAAATCTGCTGCTCCATACTTATGTTCACATACTATAAGTAACTCGCCAAAATGTAGGGAAGAGCTAGTTGATCCTATGGTAAAAAGTTTTGTTCATAGTGATGAGTAAAATGGCCCTTTTCAGGTAAGTATTCAGTTATTTCAACCTACAAATAACAGACGGTTGAAAAAAAAAGGATATAATTCTGCAGCAGAAAAGAATAATAAATAAAATAAAAAATTGAAGCTCTAGTTTTACCTGAATACTTTTGTTAACTTAAATGAAAAATAAAAATCTTACCACAGCAAAAATAAAAATCAACAACACTTTCACTTTTGATAAAAATTATAAAACAGAAGAAACGCGAAGCATATTTCAATTAATCGAAGGTTTTTGCGTGCGAATCTGCGCGGCCACTCCACATTGACGTTCGATCACTGACTGACCCGGCGCGCAACGATACTTACCTACTACTGTCTAGAGGCGCGTGCGCACTTGCCCCTCGTAACTTCCCTTGATACATATCGCAAACAAACCTGTTTGTATGTCAGATGACAGTTTACATATAAAAGAAAAATGGAACATAGTAAGCAGATAGATACTTCAAGGACGTCTGAAAAAGCGAATTTGTAAGTGTACAAAGCACCGCTTGGAAAATATTTCGATTAAATTGATATGAAAATAGTTATTTAAGTGGTATGCACCGGATTTTAGCGTTGTAAGTTCCGATGAATGTTCGCTATCAATTTTATTTCCATGTTTTTAAATGTTCGATTGCCAATTCGGCCCGGGAAGAGGAACCATAATCTGTGTAAGAGCAGTGCCATAATTAGCCTTTTATGCGCCCGGTGCGAGCTGCTATAACCGCACCCTTGAAATATTTTTTAATCATAACCGGTTCTGTCAATAAAATGGATTGTCTATGAAAATAAATAATAGGTATTGTTAGTGGCCCTGTTCTGGTCATTTCTGCGCCCCTCCAGGGTGCGCCCTGTGCCTGGGCACCGCTTGCACCGCCCTATTTACGGCACTGTGTAAGAGTAGATGTTGTGAATGGTGTCATTTCAGGGCAATTTAATTCCAAATAAGGTGTACAACACTTATTAAAGTTCTAAGGTTGCACAGGAATTTAAATATCCGCGAATTTCCTATACCTAGATTCTCTTTTCTTCGCTTCGTCATACAATCAATCAATTCAACCGGCCAATCGCAGTGAAATGAGTCGTATAGACTTATCTCTTCTAATCGATGAATCAGACAAATTTTCAAGAGTTTATTTTTAAATTTAATTAATTACTTATGACTAAGTATCATTGAACATGAGTCCAGCGTAGGCTTAATACATACCCTGCGCTAGGGTCGCGTCTTCGTTATTGTAATAATTCGTGGCTATCCCGCGGGTTAACACGCTGCATTTGTTCAATGCACTTCTACATTTGACCAACGCCAGATGAAAAAAAAAAATTATGCCATGCAAGTAGGTACGGATGGGAGTAATGACTAGTTAACCAATAAATAGTAATAAACATCTAAACGATTTGATTGCATCACGAGTTGCCCGTTACAATTGATTCGAGTTTAACCATGTACCTAACTACCATATAAATTTGTTGCGTTATCAGGGCATAAAGCATCCAATACCGTTTTTTTTTTTTTTACAAATTAACGAACATTAACCCTTATTAATAAACGTTCAGATTTCCCGTACATTTTTTCGAGGTTCGGCATTAGTTTGGTTGTGCTTTCATGCATTAATTACATAAAATCATCACGCCTGTATCCTGAAGGCAGAGGTGTACCTATAGTACACCCACATTTCGGCAGTTATGTTTAAGTCCCATGTTATAGGGAGCGCGCCTATTGCCATCAACCGGGCACAAACCCGGATTCCAGGTTGCTACTGAGACATCACAGATGGAAAGACGCAATAACACTTTGCCCGACACAGGAATCGAACCCAGTACCTCATGCTCAGCAGTAGCGCTTGCGACCACTAGACCAACGAGGCAATCGTTTATTAATAATTGGATAAGTGATAAAATCCGAATATTTCATACTTTAATAGGTGTTTTCAATACAAATATATAAAAGGAAACAGGGTGTTATAATGTAATTGGATGCTAGCGAAAATAGGAAGACTGTAACAGTAAAAATCTATGAAAATAACTATGTATAGAGAAAAAAAGACATCTTTATTTTTGTTCATTAATGACAGCATTATCAAATGTGTATATATGGCAGGAATGTTTAAAATAACACTCTGGACGGAAGTCCGGAAGTTAGAGTTCCGATCATACTTAGTACTTATAACATCCACAGGAATTAAATTGTGGGGGCGTTACTAGATAACTTATCAAACTCAGACAAGAGAATGTCAGACTTGCAAAATAATAATAATAAATTATCCTGAACGTAGTACTTAATGGCATAAAAGGTAATATCCGAATAATCCCAGAATTTAATAAAAAAGATCTTTTTTATTACAATCCGAAGATAAAGAATAGTTTTGGCAAACATACCACATAGTTATGATACAGAAGAAGATTTTAAAAACTTTCGCAACTTTGGAATTATTTAAAAAACTTATCATTTTGGCTTCAGGAGCAATGATTAATGCTACTGCTACATAATATTTTATTGTGTTTAATTTTAGTAACAAATTAAGCAAGGCTTTAATTAGTGTATTTTATGAATTATGATTGAGTGATGACAAACTGAACTACATCAAATGATTATTGATTATTTACTTATTTATTTATCTTCGCACTGGAATGCAGCAATTTATTTTATTTAGCAACAGCCACATCTTGGTGGAAGTACTACCTGCTGTTGGTTGTTCACATGAAAGTTGTTTTTTTTATTGCAGGGCGAGCTTCACCCGGATTCCTCAATCATAGAGGAATTGGCTATCTTACCTCTAAGTGCCAAAACATGTTAATGTGGATTATAGCGTAAATATTACTGCACTCTACAAAATATCAGGACTGGATGTTTCTTTTCACAATTTTGGGATAATATACATACATAATTATATCAAATGATTCAAAAATAAACATTGCAGAGCATGACAGCAATATTTTTTTTAAATAAATACACATGCAAAAGAAAAACAAAAATAATTTTAAAAGTAAATCATAGAAAAAGTAATAATTACAGTTATTATGTCGCAGGGTGATTTCAGCGGTGCCGCGGTAGCGCCCGGCGAGCCGCTACTTCCAACTTGCTCGCAGTTTTTTTTTCACCGTTTTCTAATTATCCGTGTTTTCGCAATATCACTAGGGTTTTCGACAAAATTTTAATTATCAAATCACCCTACGACATAATATATAAGTAAACAATACTTATACCTACTATATTAACAAGAACAATATGCCTACGTAATTAAAATTACATGTAAGTTCTGTACACAAGGCCATAGAACATTATGTTGGCATGAAACTGTAGTAGCCGCACAGGTCATTAAAATTCACATGTAATAGAAAAATATAAGTGAAAGCATTTATTTCTTATCACGCTTAGCGTCTGAACTATAATTGTAGCCAGATGTTAACTATTTGAATAAAAACTACACAACAACAATAGTCGTTCAAGAATAGCATCACTATTTATTGATTACACTATTTCAGTGATCGTGTAACAAAAAACGGTGCAATCCATGATAGATTTGGAAGGAAAACACTTACCGAAATCAAGCTGTCCTGCCTGCAGCCGATTCTTGAATTAAATGTGTTAGTAAACCACAAACATTTTTTATTGTTAGTGCATTCAATATTATTCCAGTAAACGGACCTCAATAATTTTATAAAAATAAGGAAAGAATTTAAAATCTTTCACATCCGAGTAACATCGAGTGTTGACAAATTTTAGCATCTGTCAATGTCAAACGTGCTGTCGATTCGACGTTTACAACGATAATAACGTTTCGTTATATGTTTTTATAGAATTTTACAAACTTTGTGTTAATTTCAGTAAGTTTAATTCGTAAAAGGATATTCAAAAGAATTAAGATTGTTTTGAATATCCTTTTACGAAAAAGGTTACAGAAAATAGGGTCTCAAAAATAGAGAAATAAGATGCGGCGTAAGTAGCGCCACCCCGAACAGTGAGCGGAGAATTTGCAAATCTTTTGGACTGAATAAATTACGAGGAGCTAATGGCCTGTCTATAAACTCGTAGACTAATTTGACATTTCAAGTGATTGTATTTGCACCTGTCAAATTCTAAAATAAGTAGGTACTTTTCATTTACTTCCTAAACATGATTGTGTCAACTTTTTTATTCATTTCCGGCCGAAAGTTAATTCCTTTGCTTGTTAAATTTCTCTTTGCTTTTTTTAATTAGTCTAGATAATAGAACGGATTGGTGGAACTTGTTTTACTTTTTCT
Organism: Lithophane ornitopus; assembly: GCA_948473465.1. NCBI lineage: Eukaryota > Metazoa > Arthropoda > Insecta > Lepidoptera > Noctuidae > Lithophane > Lithophane ornitopus. The sequence continues at coordinate 7,537,019 of OX419622.1, read as the reverse complement.
TACATCATTGTGCTATTTGATTTGTGTAGGAGCTAAAACTCAAATATTTTATTATTTATTATTGATTTTGATGGGTGAAAGTGATACGATACCATACCTACATACCATAGTGAGCTTGGAATAAATAAATTCTGCATTGCTGAACGGTTTGAGATTTTCGGGCTTGAAATGAATCTATACTTACAATATAATCAGTGTTGCTGGGGAGTTTGTTGGCCACTTAAGCTGGAGCACTAGGAAGTGGTAAAGAGCGGACTTTTTAATGGACTGTTCTAAGTTTGACGACTAAAATAGGCTGATTCTCAGCCTATTTTATAAATGCAAGGTTTGATTTTGAATCATAGCTTTGTGTATACAGAACACCCTGTTCTAGCTTATTACCTAGTAGATTATTCACAAAGGCGTTACAGCAATGCCTTATGTCACGAGCGCTATAGTGAATCCTGAACACAACCTTAAGAATTCCAGGGGTTCAGCTTTGAGTTAACTCATGACTTCATGAGCGAAGCGAGGGTGTTAAGACTAGAATCTTAATTGCAGCGACGGATTCAAGCTCGTCCAAGACAAAGACATCTTTATCCCCCAGGAGAATAATCTACTTGAAACACCTAGGTAGGTACCTACTGCGAGGTAATTAAAACCAATTCGATTTTTGAATTAGGTTAGTAGTAGTATACGAAACTTTATCTGGGGAATACCATCATGTTCAGTTTAATACACAATTTTATCAAAATTCATGCATTTTCAACAAAAGTCCGTTAAGTAAGTAATCTCGTAAATATGACGCCCAAATCCAACATTCTAACGGTTCGCGCCACAGCATCCGAACTGTTGCGATGACATGCCGCCATTACCGCCACAGATAATGTAGAAACAGCGGTTTCGGGAATATCCCGTCAACTGTGAGACGCGCGTTGGACGCGCGGGTAGGGCTGTGTGATGCCTACTTCTGGGTGGTCCGTAACCTGACACCGAGTGGACCACTTGAGATTATGACGACGATAAGCTTTAAGTTTTGTAGTGGAGGTGTTTACAAAACATATGTCGTTGGAATCAGAATCAGATAAGCTAGCTTTGTAAAAATGAATAAGTGCTGTTTAGCTTGGTAAAATATTGTTAATTTTAATATAAACTGAAGCGAAGGGGTCTTTTTTCAATATACCGTCATATAAAAATAAATAGGAAAAAATTGAAAACTAAAATTCGAAATGTGTTTGTTTTTTACATAACGATACACTATTTAACACTAATAAATACAAAAAACAGTATCTTTAGAATATTTTTTTTAGTATTGTATAATCTTAAGGTAAGTAAGTTTTCAGTTTTCAATCCAAATTAGGTACTGCTAATTTGGTTTAAAAAAAATGTATGGAGCAGGTCTGTATGAAAATCAGGATGTCTTTAGAACTGCAAAATTTCCCGTTATTTCTTACAAAGGGTTTTAATTATTTATGATTTTTTGACAGTACTTCATAATACGGGAAATATTGCACTTTTTTTAATCGTCGAAAATAAAAATTATTTTTGCTTATCTACAACTTACTAACTAACAATTTTAGTTAGTTAGTAAGTTGTAGATAAGCAAAAATAAGTATATGAAATACAACAGAAATACCGCAAAGTTAATCACGTGTATAACTTATTCACAAGTACCTATTCGCAAATATCTAAAATACCTACCTTAAGCTGAACAGATGATGGCTCTCATATTTTCAAACTACTTTACTTTTAAATTGGAATATCTACCTACCGAATGGTTTTCCATCAGAACTAAAAAGGTTTTAAAACAAACATCTCATTGTGTAGTCTACGCGGCGACGGGGCCGCAGGAAAGAGCTAGTTCCTTACTTTATCGAATCTTTAGATTATCTCCTTTGGGATATTGTAGTCAGTATCGTCTTTGAGAGCCATATTCGAAGATGTTTTTGCGAAAATGCTGTTGAAATAAGGAAATTCCCCGTTATATTTACGATAACAATGTCGAATAGATGGAAATAAATATTTTACGGATGTACCTTTGTAAAAATAGTAGGCTGTACCTACATAGCTAGGTATTTGTGATAAGGCCTAGCTTTTGCCGCATAATCTGTGAAGTATGGAACGTCATAGAAGTCATTAGAAGTGCGTGTATTGCGATGAAAAAAACGCATGTGGTTCATTGATAGAGGTTAGTGGTTCAGTGGGCCTCCAGCCCAATTTCGTGGCCCCCATCAATTACTAACAAATATTTTTTCACGAGCCAATGTGCTCATTTGTTTCTTTTTTACTTTACAGCTCTATTTGCAAGCCAAATCGAAATGTAAACTTGGTTGTCATGTGTCGAAAGTAAAAAATTCGTTCCATTTTTTTATTACACGAAAGATATGATTTTTCATAGTAATCTATTCGGCCGATAGACACGAAAAATATGGATTTTCTTACTAATATTGCCGGCAGCTTGCTCGCATGTATTTAACCAGTAACTGTAGGTACACACGGCTACACATCTAGCTATACATTTCCAGTATAAGCTGATCTCGTATTGTAAGGGATTTCCGTACAATGTGAGGTCAGCTTATACTGGAAATGTATAGCTTGATGTGTAGCCGTGTGTACAGCATTTTCGATGTATCTCGATTAAGATTGTCAAAATAATGCTCGAATTTCCAAGCATGTTTGAGAAATTTATTATTATTTTCAAATTGCAGGCTGGAAAAAATCCGAAGTTCTTCACTTTATGCAGAGCAGCGGCCAGCGCCTGTGGTCAGTACCAAAAAAATGTTTAAGGTTGATGCGCTAGGGTGGCCCGCGAAATTCAAATTTTCTTACGTTTTTTGCAATTTGCAGGTCAGTATCAGGTTGTCTGTTGATCTAAATATTATTAGCGGCCGTAACAAATATGGATTTACAGAATTATAAAAATTAGAATCAGCAATACAACTCTCTAAGTTCATGTAAGTGTATTGACTGACGATTTCATGAAATTTTCATTCAATACACTTACATGAACTTAGAGAGTTGTATTGTGTAACAGCTGATTTAATTTTGCGATTTCAAAGTTGGTCCCATATAAAAAGTATATTATAGATGTCACCCATAGATATCCACCAAACTACTAGTTTCAAGGATAACGGTGTCTACCCTAACACCCTGTATAAACCTCTGACGAGACCTCGTATCTTCGTCTACCGGGGTCATACCATCATCATCTGCCTAGTTTTCCCAATTATGTTGGGGTCGGCTTCCAGTTTAACCGGATGCAGCTGAATACCAGTATTTTATATGGAGCGACTTCATGACCTCCTCAACCCACCTAACTGGGTAATATGATACCCCTTGGTAAGACTGGTTGTCAGATCCATGAATGACAGCCGGGACCAACGGCTCGTGCTTTCCGAGGTACGGCCATACCATAACAGTAGAAAGTAGTAGTCTACTATAATATCTAAGATTTAACAATCCACATAGTGTCGTATCTCTATGTATTTTATTGTGTGAAAATAAATAATAAAATAAATAAATGGTATCCTAGTGCTGTTAGTACTAGGATACTATGTGGATTGTTAAATCGTTCTTTTACGCGTCGTAACATTATCATCACTGTTATTTTTTGGAAAGAAAAATCGAATAATCTATTTTGAAAACAATTTCTAAATTCGCGTGAGTGATCGATTGCAACCAAGTTATTTTTCTACCAGCCTGAATGACTTATAAAGCTTCTCATTTTCAGACAACCTTTACACTACCTACGAAGATGTTTTACAGTATGGTTAGAATTAAAACTACGGAAATGAATGTAAATAAAAAAATCCAGGTGTTTAATGGTTTCTATATTCTTTATTGGCTCGAAGACCTTTGAGTCTGCTCTTCGAATGAAGTCCGATGTTACGTTCTGAAACCAAAACAAAACAGTATATAGTTTCACATAAATTCAGCTAAATGGAAGAGCCACGTGGCGCTCCAACAGCGGTCTAAAACGTTTGTTAAAATGTATGTGGTCATACATACATATGTATGTGGGTCGAATCTGAAACGATATAAATCACAGAGCAGGCGTTATGCACATAACTCCCTACTTCGGACTCGGACCACTTGACATTAGCAAGGTCTTGTCCCCTGCCAAAGAGTTATGTTACTCTTTTTAAGTCTGGAAAGGTCGAAGTAATAAAATAATCAATTGGTAGGTAGGTAATAGAATGTCAAACAAAATGCATCGACTTTAATGTACATAAATATCACGTGATACATATATAACTACTTATTTTTTTTGCTTTTAGTAACAAAACCACCAAGGAATGGAATTAACTAACGGTTTACGGTGCATATCTTGTGTGTTACCTAAAGATACCTAATAGCTAAAGATATTGCTAATAATGTGTTTTCGAATTATTTAATTAAATTGCGACCTCACAAGAGCGAATAAACATGCCGTTTAAAGCGGATATCTGTGAGGACAGATTAAATATAATAGTCTCATTTTAATAAGTTATAAAAACCAGTTGACTCTTAAACTAGCTTCTGCCCACGACTTCGTTCGTGGAACTCGTAAGACAAACATTCGTCGCTCGCAGCCCCGCACTATTACTTCGTTTTCTTTTTGCTCGGCTCCTAAGGGTCAAAGCGTGATGTATACCTTCCGCGAGAATTATCTAATCATTTGCAAAAAAAAAAAACAAATCTGACGGGTAGTTCCAAAGATTCGCGCGTTCAAACAAACCACCAAACTCTATTAGACATATTCACAAAAAAAAAAAGATCAATTTATGAATGGTCCTTGGCTTTTTAAACTTTCTGCTAATTTGAAATTAATATTCTAATCGAAACAAAAAAGCGCGGAATAAGGAACCAAAATAATGTGTTAATAATATGAAATAGATAACATTTAAATGTTTGTTTAAATTTACAACTTATTATAGAAAATAAAGTTGTTTATACATTAGTGTGAGGTGTGCCCGTGTGACGCCATAAAGTTGAAGCGCGCTTGATCTTGAACTGTGTTTTTGTGTATACTCATTATAATATGAACTTTTTATAAATATTAGTCACTGTTTTTATGCCCATCCTTCGTAATTACAATTTATTTTTATCGTTCTGAAATAAAAAAATAATAACAAAGTGTTTATGCGCCTTTCAATCAATTTTTTAGATAAGCTTTTATGTTTTTCTTAAATGGCTCTATGAATCAATGTTTCAACTGTGTAATTAATTATCTTCGTCTTCTCAAAAGATCGTTGATTGACTCTGAACTCTTAATTGCATTATGCAATAAAGTGTTCGATCAAAATGACAATATTTTTAATCTGAGCTGAAGGTTGATTCTGAGATGGAAATATTAATTTCGAAATGTATCAAATTCTACAGTAAACCAATCAAGATAACGTTGTGTAAGTAACTTACTATGAAATCCAATCCAGTTTCTATTCACATATTATCTCTTTGTTATAACCCTAGTCCCAGTCCCAAAATTGTGCGGAGAGGTTATCAGTGGGACCTAATTTAATTCATTATGCCCATGCCCGCCTTGTGTCGTTGTCGACCCTTCCACGACAAGGCGAAAATGTCCCTATGCAAAATTCTTTGACCGGGATTATTAATGTGACCAAATTTAACAGCCCTTTATTTCCTTATGCTTTTTGCTTTTAATGAATATTTAGGGCTTTAAAAACGAATGAGGACCTATTCAGATTTTTGGGTTTAAATTAGGATTTTAACAAGACCTTGGAGTGAATAGCCTACTCACACGAGTTAAGCAAGCCGTCCACCGCCAGCTAAACTAAGTTAGTTTAAGGTGAGTTTAGTTTAGCTCACCAGTCCCTCATACATGTACGTCCACATGTATGAAAAACCGGCGAGCTAAACCAAACTAACTCAGTTTAGCTGGTAGTGGACGGCTCGCTTTAAGCTGGACGTACAATATCATATGCAACCGCAGACAATTGCGGTGAACCACTTTAGATATTATCTATTATCTATATATTTCAATAGATATTATCTATTGTCTATATATTTCTTTCTGGACCCAATTCTGAGATCCACCCAGTAGAAGTCGCGGGTAGAAGCTAGTCCTTACTATCCTTACTTACTTACTAATATTATAATTGCGAAAGTAACTCTGTCTGTCTGTCTGTTTCTCTGTCTGTCGCGCTTTAACGTCAAAACTACTGAACCGATTTAAATGTAATTTGGTACACAGATAGTCTAGACTTCTAGAGCCTGAGAAAGGACATTGGCTACTTTTTATCGACATGCGGAAGCAAGTTTTATTATAAATTGAAGTCATTTTATAAACCAAGACCTTGTTATTCTTTCATACTACGCAACAGATTTTGATGCGGTTTCCACCAATTTATAATTTATAAAGAAATCTCGATGTTTTGTCAAGCCGTAAAATTAGTGAGAGGCAGGCTCGGGCCTCTAGTCATACATAGAGCTCTACATCTATGTATGCAAACATCAATTTCAGAAACCACTACACAAAATTTGATGAGCTTGATGAATTGGCTGGCGTCTGCAGATATGGGTTCTATTAGTTCCTAGCACACTTTGTGGCAAGTGTTACAATTAGTCGAGTGCTTTTGATGTGGGTGATGTAAGATTGAAATCGAATGTCTATTGAGTAAGGCAGAATATCGCGTTCATTTAGTTTGTAGATGACGATAGTGAACTGGGGTAGTACCTATGAATTCAGGCAAAGTAGGTAAGTATACAGGGTGTTAGGGTAGACAGCGTTATCCTTGAAACTAGTGGTTTGGTGTCATCAATAATATACTTTTCGCACCGCAAAAAAAAAAATCAGCTGTTCCATACATTTTGTCTATTTAAGTGAACACAAATGTATGGAACAGCTGTTTTTTTTTCGCGTTTTCGAAGTTGGTCCCATAGAAAAAGTATATTATAGATGACACCAACCCAATAGTTTCAAGGATAACGGTATCTACCCTAACACCCAGTATAATAATACGTAATAGAATAAACCTCTCCACTCATAAATGTTATATTTATTTATTTACTAGCTGATGTCCGCGGCTTCGCCCGCTTGACAAATTATATACTAAAACCTTCCTAGAGAACCACTCTATCCATTGGTGAAAACAGCATGAAAATCGGTGCAGTAGTTTTTAAGTTTATCGCGAACAGGACGACAGACAGATGCGGTGGAGGACTTTGTTTTATAATATGTAAGGACTAGCTTCCGCCCGCGGCTTCGCCCGCGTGCTATGTCGATAAAAAGGAGCCTATGTCCTTCCCCGGGATGAATTTTCGTAAATCCCTGTTATACATTATTACCTGATACTAACATTGATTTTCGAGTTGATTAAACCGTGCGTTAAATTTTTTCCATACAAACTTTGACACACCCCTATTCCCGTTTAGGGGGGAGTATAGAAAAACTAAAAATGACAAACTTTATCATTTAATTAGATAAGTATTCGTGCCAAGTTTCAAGTCTATTAACTCAAGGAATAAGATTTTTCATACAAACGAAATTCCCGCTTTTCACCCCTTTTAAGGTCGAATTTCCAAAAACCTTTTCTTAGTGGACGTCTAGGTCTTAATTACTATCTATGTGCCAAATTTCAGTCCAATCCGTTCAGTGGTTTAAGCTGTCACGTAGACTACCCATTTTCACCCCGTTAGGGGTAGATTTTTGAAAAACCCTGATACACATTATTCTTTATTTTTGGTTTTAACTATAAATACTGAGTTTCGAGTTAATCGGACAGCGCGTTAAAATTCTTCTATACAAACTTTGACCCACCCCAATGCCCGTTTGGGGGGTAGTTTATAAAAACAAAAAATGACAAACTTTATAATTTACTTAGATAAGTATTCGTACCAAGTTTCAAGTCTGTTAACTCAAGGAATAAGATTTTTCATACAAACGAAATCCCCTTATTTCACCCTCTTAGGGGCGGAATTTCGAAAAAACGTTTCTTAGTGGAAACTTACTCGTCATAATGAACACACCGTCCAAATTTCATGTTTCTAGGACCAGCGGTTTAGGCTGTGCGGTGATATCTCAGTCACCCTAGCCTTTTATATATATAGATAGATAAGGATAAGGATTAGATAAGTACTGAAATGTAGGTGTACCTACTACAGGTACACCTGCGCCCAACCCTTCGGGGAAAAAAGGCGTTATGTTGTTGTTGTTATTATATGCTTTATTATACACCAGAAAATATAACAAAAAATAAATTTAACACTACAAAACACACTATGAGCAGCCTTATTGCTTTCTGCGATCTCTTCCAGGCAACCTTTTTGGAATGGATAGTTATTGCGTGGACATACAAATGAGGTTGTCATTCGTGCAAAATAATAAGTATAATGCAATATACTATAATATATAAGTACATAGATATAATATAAGGTGTATCTTTCATACCCGAAATTTCTTAGCAGGGTATTGAAGAGGCTATTTATTGTACTCTTCATCATGAACAACTTTCACTATGGGACCAAACCTGAAATCGCGAAAAAATAATCATCTTTGTCGTACATTTATGTTCACATAGCTCGTCAAAATGTAGGGAAAAACTGTTTTTTTTTCGTGAGTACCTAGTTATCCTAAAGGGACCATTTCTATCCAAGTTGCGCATATTCTAATAGCACACCCACCTTCTGAAATGTATGCAGAAAATCTTATCATCTTCAGCAAGGCTCACGTTTTGTGAATCCTACACTGAAACTAATAAAGTCAGTGAAGGGTCACTGGTCTTTCCACAACAAAGCACATTCATACAATACGTCAGAAACAGGCGACTTAACTACGTTTGGTTGTCCGCAATGCAGCTTCCTAGTCCGTGTGTGGTGAGAGGAATTCAGTTAAAATCGAGGAATTCAGTCAGAACGTTCATCTTTAAGAAAAATTGACTTTGGAAGATAATTTTGAGTATTCATATTGATACTCAAAATTATCGTCACGTCTTTATTTTATAATTTAAAAAAATATAAAATGGATGATATTATCCTAGAAACCGCTTTATGTTTTTAATTTACGATGTCTTGTAATAAAAAAAAGTTATTATTATTTAATCGTGATTTGTTGAATTGGTTTGCGCGGTGTTTTTAGTTTTTACATACATACATACATAATCAGCCTATAATGTTCCCACTGCTGGGACACAGGCCTCCTCTCTGTGAGAGGGAGCGGGCCGTAATCCACCACGTGGGCCCAGTGCGGGTTGGTAGATGTCACATGTCTTCGAATTTTTTGTTCTAGGACATGCCGGTTTCCTCACGATGTTTTCCTTCACCGTTTTGAGGGCAGTGGCGATGAAATAATTTACACTAAGTAAAGCGCCTGTCAGGGTTCGAACCTACAACCTACGACTCGTAAGTCGTGGCCGTTACCACTGGACCACCACTGCTCCTGCTTTAGTTCTGCTTTAGTTTTTAACTTATGTTAAAAAGATAAACTAGTTCAAATAATTATTATTAATTATTTGAACTAGTTTAACTTTTTTCATCATACTTATGAATTAAAAAATGGATTTCGTTTTTTTCAAGTTTTTATCAAGTAGTAAATAATAGAGTGTTAGCATCATAGGATACAAGTGCATCTGAACTTATCCACATATTCCTATAAATTGCAAAAATATTACGTGTGATAAAATAAGTCATATAATGAAAAATGTAACAATTAACATTAAAAAAAACACTCACCTCACTTATAAACTTACTCCGAGCAGTGACTGTCTCTCACTAGCCGAAAAGTCCGTGAACAAGTTGATATCAGACGTTGAACTGTATTCCTTATCACTATTGATCCTGTTGATTTCCATTAAGTTTTCTACAAAGTTCTTGTAATGCTTATCTTTATCATTCTGATCCTTGTATTTCTTCTGAAAGTCCTTTACAAACTTCTCGAACAATTTCGGTGCATCCTTGATAGCGTAAATTGGTTTCGCCGAGTTATCTATTTTGTCGTATGCTTCATCGTAACTGAATGATCCTCCATCGTCACCGTAGTCAGTATCCACCGAATCATCCTTACAATTCGTCAATTGTATTATAGCTATCGTCACAGCGATTGTGATAAAATACTTCATTTTGTTGTAAACACGGTATAAACACGCGATGGTCAGCGCTGGTCTGAGCGTTTTTGTTTAGCTTAGATTTATATGCGTGACCTCGAGAACCTGTCCTATAATGAGTGGCTATAGTTTTTGCAATCTGATTGAAATTGTTCTGTAGGTATTTAGCATTGCTGCACTTTGTACGTTATTGAATTCTAATACCAATTTACTTCCGCCAGGAATGTATAATTTTGCTTATCAATCGTAGCGTCTGATAAAAGCTCTTTTTGCTTGAAAAAACTAATGGCGTTACAACCTGCAAATTGAAATAATTTCCTAAATATTATCGACGACAACTTAGTTGGAATCCATTATTATGGGATTACGGTCCATAGTGGTTTTTAAGAAACATTATACTTAATAATACAAGACTCGATGGCATTTAAAATCCGCCTTATTAATCCTCATCTCAAGTTATGATGGTCGAAATAAAGGTCACTCACGAGCTCGGTTGTAAAGAAAATTAACATAAGTATCTACTTATTATTATTTTAGAATGATGAGCTTATGACTGTCGTCATTGTGATTATTTTGGTTAAGAGAACTTTTATGGCAGTGGAAAGTTTCTGCACCGGTTTGGTTTATAGTCTTGTAGATTAGGTAGGTACAAGAATATTCTAATCAAAGCAATCAACGTTGATTTAAAAACTTATTTTACGTAAGCAAAGTAATGTATAACACCACAAAGCCTCAAGCATATTAGAGTTCTCCTAGTAAGTAGCTACACAAACCGCATGCAGAAACACTCTGACTTGGAACAAACATTTGTAGAACATACAAATGTTGGTCTCTATAGAATTGAATCCTTTTGACATTAGAGCCGGCATCTATTTGCCTTCACTATTTATTTCTACCAAACGGCATTTCATATCAAAGCTTCACAGTGCACCTTAAAAAGCAGAAGCCTGTACCAGATACAGTTTTCTATAAAAAACTAAAGAGATACAGTTCAGGTGTGACGTCAGCGAAGACAGGCCAGTGTCGGGCCGAGATAAGTAGAAAACAAAGGTTTATCAGTAGCCGGCTGTAGGCACGTACCGCGCAAAGCCGGTGAATTACGTGGCTAGGGTGGCTAGCGGGACTTGGCTCGAGCTTATCTGTCAACAAAACACCTAGCAGGTATCTAGCGAAAGGTTGAAAATGCTACAACTTAGTAGGATCAAGATAACTAACAAAACAATTACAAGTCTAGGGAAAACCATGTTTTTGACAACTAGATATTTTCGTTGATTCGGTTTCGCCTGAAGGTCTAGAACAGGGATCACCAATGAATTTCGTTGGGGGTCGTTTTTAAAAATAATGAATGGCAGTCTAGGTCCAATTTTTTTTTTTTTCGAACTAAGTTAAAAAAAAAAACAAATATTATGTAGCTAATGAAAAAAAAATAACAAAGTGAACACTTACCTAATTAATATCAATGTGAAAAATTACATGTTTGGGTTAAATTAAATTACTCAAAATAGATTTAGTTTTAGTATTAAACTTTTGTTTACAAAATAGGTCGGTCATTTTGTGACTACTGCAGGTCTAGAAGATTGTATTGATTTTGGTAAAATACATGCATCGAAGAATCTATAGGTACAGCAGAATTATATTGCTCTTTTCGGAATGGCTTTAGTTTCATCCAGATAGTCGAAAAGAACATTGTTCCGGTGCTTGAAAATTTCAGAATATCGAGAAGTACATAGATAGCTTAATATTATTAGTCCATGATTAGGTACTCAAAAACAGAAGCGTTTTTGTTTGATATTCATGTGCTAATAGGCGAATTAATAAAAGATTTGTAGTCAGAGGAAGTGTCACTTCAAAACAGATGAATACACAACTTATAAAAACCCGGCAGTGATTAACAAGGAAGCCAGAGATTATTGATGTAATGATGATAATATATTATTACATTAGACGCGGAACCCGTTGAGCACTATGCCCGGCGTACGCTCATGTTAGCATTGTAAATTGGGTTAAGTTAGTTCGGGTCATGTGATACTCACACTACATGACCAATTCTGACGTCTTGGTGGACGGTGGACGGAGCGAATTTAGTTTATGTATAAGGTTTCGTTATTATGTGATGCAGTTAGTAATTCCATGTAGGATGATATTTTGTTTTGTTTCGTTCTTACCCGTTATATAAACAAAATACAAATACTTTATGGTTGGTCGGTTCAAGAACACCACTACGTCAATGAATTGATAATTTTGTTATTAGCATTATGATGCTTAAATACAACTAACTAAATAGTTAATAGGTAATTTAATTTAGAATCACTAGGTTCTAAATTAAATTATTACATAAGTAATATAACAATAACTAACTAACTATACAAATGAAAACAAAAACAAAAGGACACTTAGGCGTCGAAGTTTTCAGTTCACATCGCCGTGGAATACTTTGTGGAACACTTTCGCTGTATATTATTTATTAATAGATAGCCATCTCTAGATGATAGATGTAAATGGCTCTGTATTAAAAAGCGAAAACAAAAGCTTTTGACACTAGAAACTTGAGACCTTGGAACTGACTTTTTCGGGCATAACGCTTTTTCGTTACGTGACGATTTCTACCAGTCAACTCCTACGGAAGCCATGTTAAAGAATTTAATTCTAAAAAGTATTGATGGGGACAAGAAAATTGCTAAAGCATTTGATAAGGTACAATTCTGTACCCGAGTGCAGACTGCAGGCAGCGACGTGTCGCCGCGACACTACTGAGGCCCTAGTGTGAGTTTCTTTTAACTATCTCGATTTTACGCATCGACCGCGTTCGGCGCTCCGATTGGTCCTTCACTGGCCTTCACTGGCGAAAGGCCAATCGGAGTGCCGAACACGGTCGATGCGTAATGTCGAGATGGTTAAATGAAACTCACACTAAGGCCTCTGGTGTCTATTTCTATGAAATCGACGTGTCGCTAGCTAAGGAAGGTATTTCATGAAATACATGAAAACAATAGTGTCGCGGCGACACGTCGCTGCCTGCAGTCGGCAACGAATTTTTACCTTAAGATGTCAATCATAAGGAAAATTCTGTGATCATTCATAAGCATTAAATACGGCCGGAAGGATGATGCTGCATTCCAAAACAAACCTTATGATTGATCGCATAATTACCTTATGATTGGCTGCAATAAAGATACCCCAACATAAGCAACGGAAGGGGAAAATATAATATTTTCCTGTTTATCCCAAGACGTATCCCATAGAGATAGTCGCCAATAAGAGGGGTTGCCCTATAGCGTGACGAACATGCATATAGGAAAGTTCTTCAAAACAATTTATTACAAAACTGTCGCATGTCTTTCATCATTTTATCATTTCTGTAGTTAAAGTTGATAGGTTTCGTGAAACAATGGTACCGATTCCCTTGTTCACAAATTAAACTAAGTTTAAGTTCAGTGCATCTTTTTCTTTCTATTTCATTAAGAAAAGGACAGAAGATAAATTTTAGTTTAGTCCTGTCAAATTAATCAGCGCCTGACGTAAATTGACGTAATTTTAGTAGGCAAGTTTTTAATCACGTCTATACTTTTATGTAGTAGTGACAGGCGCTGATTAATTTGACATGTGTATCTGATAAGTAAAGTTAGTAATGATAGGTGCGTTGCGACGTTGTATCGCAAAAATCAGCGATGGTACCCTAAGATTTTCTGCGTGCAAGCTCTCAGATATTTGCGATGCGTTGCGAATTCGCAGTTATGTGCCCTAAAGGTCGGCAATGCGGACTAGAAGAAAAGGAGTCGGTGGGCTTAACGCAATTGAAAACTCTCTTTTCTACTTAAACTCACTCTGCCAAACCTTTCTTAGAAAACAGGTTTTTTTTTGAGGGTGGGAAATCTTCAAATGACTTATCCCGTTCTGGGCGGAGCGGAAGGGCGTGTCAGACTTTTACTGACTAAAACCTACCCGTGTTCCTTCAGTTGCCTGTTGCCAAGGGCCCCGGTATCCCTTTCGGACTTTCCCGTAACACTTAAACTCACCCTACCAAACCTTTCTTAGAAAACAAGCTTGGCAGCAATGCTAAAAAGCCGCAGTAATAAATGCAGTACAATCATAAAATAAAGTCGCTTTTCATGTCATGCCATGTAATTTTCGTGTCTGTGTGATCGAGTTGTGCTTCTAAACTACGCATCGAATTTTGATCATTATTTAGACAATTTATTCCGGAATGTTTATATGTTAAACTTACATTAAAGTCGATGTTTCGTAAAGTCGTAAAAACCGTAGGTACGACGCAGGGGCGGGTCGCTAGACAAAGTAGGTATCAAATAATTAGGAGCAAAATGAGATCACTCTCGACTTTTTTTCAGTTAGGATTCATGATACTTAAGACTGTTGAAATTGCACATCAGCCAGACTAGAGGCCATAGTCTCGTAATTTATTTACAGACCTACAGGAATTTATTCGAAGTTTTCTCAATAGTCAAGATTTCCCGGTAGGTACCTAAATCAGCAAATGACGATTAAGAAGTAGTTCTGCTCCTATATTCGACTTCAAATAGACCCTGATGGCTAAATAATAGTTCGAGAATGGCATGATAATTCAGCAAGTCACGAGTAAATGGTGTAACATCAGTGTTGGCGCTTGATTGTTCATGTAAGTCGTGACAAATGGTGACACTTATCGCGTTCTCAGGGCACTGCGCAAACTCAGATTTTAGGTACTGTACAGCTCGTTTCTATGTAGATACAGTTATAGGTACTATTGCTTTGTTCTAAGAGGTTAATTTACGCTGCATAATTTATTGAAAGTAAAATCTAAAAAGAGAAACAGAAAAGCTTTTAATTTATACAATTGTTCTTACGCACGTTCAAAATACTTAGTCAATTTAATCCACCATAGTATAAAATATGCAAAACAACGCAAGCGCCTAGAACAGAAAGCTATCCAATCATTTGAATGTCACAGTAGGTACTATGTATAATCAGGAAAATCACTATATTTTGTATAGTATTTTATGTAGTATCAAAACGTTACTGGTTTAGAAATAATAATATGGGCTCTAGTATCCCAAAGTCGATACATTTGACTTCAATCAAGCTGAAATACTGTTTCAAGACAAGGAAGACATTTTTGTACAAATTCTCACCACGGTATCTTTTTTTCTTACTGATTAAATCCTACCGCTTGGCACGTGTCCGGACCTACATCAAACCTTGATAGAGAACGTAGGAACATCTCTCAAACAGAATAAAACAAACTCAGTTCTCATTTTACCTACAGCTAATATAAAATGCACACAGACTCCACGTGTCTCGGGATACTACGTCCGATCGTCGGTGTGTGATGTCAGTCCCACGGGTTTTTCATTCCAATCCCGGATAAGTCACGTACTTCTACTACTTTAAAGTATTGCGATTTGTAAGGAACGGTTAATGTAGTGGTGCTCTGAGAATTATATAAATTGGATCTCAATTTATTTTCAAATTATGATATATCTTGTTCACAAATGTCTTAGCCAAAGTCACGGTCAGTGTTGGCATCAATTGAAAATCCAGATAAAATTATAATCGTAATCGGATTCATTTTTTACCAACAATGAGCACGGCTTACCTACAGAATTTTCGCGTAAGAATAAACATTTGAACGTAACAACTTTACACTCCGAGGATTATGGCTCATGGCCTTCTTTGCTCAAACGAAAACCGCATAACTACTGCAAACCATACAACATCACTTTACAGTAACACGGTAGTAAATGTAAGTTTCACAAAATCAACACTGAACAAGCTCGTAAAACATTTGGGCCTTGAACAGAAAACTCAGAACACTCCTCTAGTTCCACCGCATGCAATTGAAACATTTTTACCTCTTAGCAAGTTCGTCTCGGGTGTATCGTTTAGGCAGCACAATGTTTAGACATTCAAACGTGACCCTTAGCTATAAACGTGAAAGTTTTATGTAAATGCGAGTCTCCAGTGGCAGCATCCGTCCGTATTGCATAAGTTGACTAATAAATTAGTGAGTTGCTCTTGTTGTCGGAGATAAGTGGGGCGGACAAAGGATTACCTTGTGCCGGGCGTGCCGAGGCCCTAACTTCTGAAATAAACTGTGAAGTCGTTCGCTTGCCAGGGCTCGGCTGGTCGGTAACGTCATCCTGTCAGATATAATCTGAGCAGAAGGGTGAAAAATAAGATAAAAGGATTGCCCGCTAATGGTTTTGCTCGATGTGTTCTTATAAATAAAAAACCTCCAATACAATTGCCCGCCAAGCTTATTTGTACAGTTATTGTTAGAATCCTTTTGTTGTTTATTGAATAAGTAAATTAGTCTAGACCTTCATATTAGACAGATAATTAGGATTCCATTATCTCTCTTATTACACACACTTTTCAAATCAATCAATTGAAACAAAAGCATTTTCTCCGTCTTTTGTAACAGAATTAAAATAATATCCAAACTATTGAGCTCTCTCGAGTTTCTATTCAATTCTCTTTGTAATCAAAGGACTTGCAGTTTGATGACAAAGTTACAATCTCTATTGGTATTATGGCAAACCATTCCTTCGTAATTCAGATAGTACCTACGACGTTCAAAGATAAACACGCTAAAACGCTTGAGCGGTTAAGCTATGGTTGGT
This sequence comes from Lithophane ornitopus, assembly GCA_948473465.1. Classification (NCBI taxonomy): domain Eukaryota; kingdom Metazoa; phylum Arthropoda; class Insecta; order Lepidoptera; family Noctuidae; genus Lithophane; species Lithophane ornitopus. The sequence goes on along the minus strand of OX419622.1, from coordinate 7,520,383 downwards.
CCATGGATTGGTGACCATCTCTACATATAGGGACTCCTACGTGGCTGGAAAGCACGTTAATCCGTTGGTCCCGGCTGTCATTCGAGGATCTTTGACAGTCGTTACGGGTCGTCAGAAGCCCGAAAGTCTGACAACCAGTCTTACCAAGGGGTATCGTATTACCCAGTTACTGGGTTGTAGAGGCAGTAGCTCCATGTAAAATACCAGTATTCAGCTGCATCCGGTTATACTGAAAGCCGACCCCAACATAAAAAGGGAAGGCAGATTGATTGGGTTTTGTGAACTAGGTAACTGTGGAAACTTTCATATCGAAACAGCTTTACCTAGTGTTTAGGTAAAAAAAGAAGATATCACGTTATTTAAGTAATTTTTCAAGTTTCGGTACAAAACTGCAATACATGCGCGCTATAAATACAACGGCTTCTTGCGTAAATGAATCAAGCAAACTTACGAGTGACTGCGTATATTTATAATAGGCCGTTAGGGAAATACGAGTGAATGGCCCACGTAGCAGATGGTGGCCCGAACTCCCAACTATGATAACAGAGTGGAGGACAATTTTTTACAACTCTCTTCCACAATGTCCGCGAGTAAATAATATACTAAGTGACAAACGTCTCATTCCTTTTTATTTCGGGTCACCCTTGAACCGAATAAATTGCGAGCAATTTTCGGGGTCGTTTGCCACGCGCCGGGATGCCGATGATACGCTTCTCAAACTTCGCGTTCGACTCATCCCGTACATATTTATACGCGGCGAATTTCTACAAATGGTTTGATATCACAATTTATTTTACGAATCACGCGTTTCGTGGTCTCGTCCCGAAATTCGTTCATTCCTAATGATTAATGACATGAAGTGTGGGCGTATATGAATACTTTTCTCGTGTGAATTGAATATATCCTACACTTATTTGATGCACAGTTTTCTTTTCCTCATTCGATCAACAGAATTTCTAAGTGATTTGAATAGAACTCCCATTGAACCGAATAAATCTCGGGCTCACAGATGGAAAAACTGAAAAGTTGTGAGAGATCACTACAGTATGGTTTGTCTTCGATAGCGTTTGAATATCAAATAGAAACTTTTTCGTGGAAAAATACTATCATTGGGGAGCAATAAGCTACGTAAGTCAGGATGGGATTCCTCTCGAGCGTATAGTTTCGATTAACGAACGTAACACTTGTTCGGAGCGGGTCTTATCTAAGTAGTTGATTGTTCTCTATTTGTATTTTTGGCCCCAATCGGGCCCGGGATTGTCTCGGTTCGTGTTTTTGTCAACAGTCACGTCGCGAACGGTTGCTTAATCATGAATGACACGTTTACGTATTCAGGAGGCTCGCCCCACCCGCTAACGAGAGACGAGATAAGTTTACAAACGTCGTAATCTTGAATTCCCGAAGGCGTTCAGTCTCAGCGTTGATTATCCAGGATTTGAAATTAACATATTAGGAATGTTCTGTGTTGGTGATGTTGTAAGGGATCTTTCACACGAGGGTGTGGAAAGTGTTCGCGCCTGTTTATTTACAACACGTCGATGTTTGCTCTGTTGGATGGATGTGTGGTAAACCGCGGTAGTGGAAACGTCTTGTCTTCCTCGAGTGTAAATGTGAGATAATTTTGAAGCAACTGTTTTTGTTGTTGAGCATTTTCACTAAAATGTTTGGAATAGAATTTACTATTTGCCCTAGAACGTCTCAATAGAACTGTTCATTTGTTTGAAGGTCGTACTCGGAAACCAATATTGGTTTATTTTATTCAATATCAAGTGGCGGGTTTTTTTTTTTGTTCCCAACGAAGCTTTTATCTTTCAATAGGGGTCGGAAATAAGTTGAGTTGATCAATGCATTAGGTAATGATACTTATAAATATTTAAAAAAATCCCAGCACCCACTCAATTCGTACCAATGCCAAAAAAGCACCTAACAGCCAATATTTTTATTTTACACCCAGATTAACACAGAAACAAGCGAATACACTTCCCGAAAAATATATTTAGGACACAATAACAAAAACAAAAACTGGCAGAGGGAACAACATTTAATTTTATCTCCGCGAGGCGAGAGAGCTGCAAACTTTGCCATGAACAATATCATGTGTAAGTGCTCTTAAGCGGAACGGTACATGTTTGTTTGAATAGCGGATTGAGCTCCAACCGTCCTCCTTGGCTGGTTCATAAACAATGGCGTGTATATGTGGCACCAAACTCTTTATGTATAGCTTTAGGCTTCCTGGCAACGAGGGAATTGGGAATGGGGATGTACCAGTTGTTGGGTTGGATTGGAGTCAACCTCAATTTAGGGAACCCCGGTGTAGCCTTGGCAGTGCATGCTTTTAAGTCAGGATGATTCTCTTGTTACGCTCGCTGATACTATATCTTTAAATAATACGATACGATAATCCAACATTGTATATAGTAAGTACCTATCACGTTTTGGAGAATTTTATGCGATTGATGTTGTATTTTCAACCAACATTTCAATGTAAATAGACAGACGTAGGTACGTTTAGGTACGCGAATATAGTAGAATATTTAATAATAGTATAGAAGAACTCTGACAGAGCTCACAGAGAAAATTATGGGCAAACCAACGGTCCACTGCAGTGAATGGATTTGTAAACTTGAAGTAAATCCAAGAATGTTAACAGTACGGCTAAAAGTACATAGTGTAAAACCAAGCAGTATGTCAGTACAGGCTAAAGATGATGATAGTCTATCCAAAAAGGTTACTATATACATAGTTATAAGTAAAATTAAAGCCATATAAAGACCCATAAAAGCCAGTGTTGCCAGTGAACTGTAAGCAGAGTTTGGCTCGGCTGTAATGTCGGTTGTATAGTTGTTTCGGAAACAATTAAACAACTCATATCATTCGCGTTATATTGCTAAACTTATGATGTCTATAAGGTTATATTTCTGCTGGGAGTTGAGGCTGTTTTATGTGAGAAATGAAATATTTATAAAGCTACTATCAGACGGACTGCATTCTTGCTGTTTGAATGCAGTTTAGTACGATTGCAATACTCGTAATGTACTGTAACTGCATTCAGACTGCAAATTTGCAGTTGGAGTGTAGTTGAAATGCAGTCAGTCTGATGGCAGCCTTAGACTTTTTATACTATGATTTGTTAAATGACTATCTAGGAGTCATTTTTGTGGCAAAGCCACTTTTAATACATACACCATTACTATCAGCCTGTTAGAGTGCACTGTTGGACATGGGCAGAGCTTATTGAAGAGCTAATAATTGTACAGTAGGCCGCACATCAGTTGTAACAAACCAGTATAAGCTGGCCTCTCATTCTATTGAAACTCCGTTCTACGCTATACCAGCTTAAGGTCAAAGTGTTTCCACCCAGCTTCTACCAGCTCCTCGAAGCCTGTTACTCAACCTAGCTCAGGTCGTCTTCGCTTCTCTCTGAACTCATGATCCCCGGTCTAAGTGTGGGAAGGTGTTTTTAGTCAGTAAGACCCCCTACCACCTCCAGGGCGGAGGATATCCATGAAGATTTTCGACCCCGGAATATACAAAAAAATGGCCACCGTCGTTTGCCAATTCACGGTCTTCACTCAAGAATTTGTCTACTACAACTTTCATCGGTTAATAATCCTGAGCGCTTAGATAATGTGACATTCTATCAGCTTTATATGCGACCTGACATAAGCTACCAAAAAGCTTATTATGTCGATCCCGTTGAAAGTAGTTGTAGAAATTTGAAATGCTTTGACAGCGATTGCCCTCTGGGTTATTACTAAATTTAAGTTTGTATAACAACACAAACATATCCTATACCTACAAATAAACGCCACTCACTGATTAAATAAGAAGTTGGCAAAACCTAAACATCTAACTGAACATCTGGTAGCTGCTTTAAACCTCCTGAAACATTCTAAATGGAACTATTATTGTAACAAACCTGAAGGCCCTCGTAAGAGGATGGAGTTTATTTTATCACGCTAAAGAGGACCAAGTGGAAATGTTTTTAAACCCACCCGTGGTAAGGTTAGTGCCTCCCTTAGTACCCTCCCACTACAATATTTTTTTTTTACCCGACTACGGCGAAGCAAAAAGGAGGGTTATGATTACATAACATTTTAGGTTTTCAGATTTTTTTTGTAGTAAAAGAAATATAATGGCATTTCCAACTTCCAAGTAGGTCGTCGTTTTAAAGGTTTTTTTGACAAAAGTTTAGAATACTAAAATATTGAATAGTGCTCTATTTCGTTAACTGGATAGTTTCATGTGTTACAGTTCCATGACCCGACAATGTGCGTACGTAGTAAACAATTCCCCTGACTACGTAGTGAAGGGTACAACAGTATACACTCCTCGTATTTCATGTTTCTATGTCCCGAGTTTTGGGTTACTCATTAATGAGCCTTTTGAGACAACCTCCAAGTACCTACCTACGTAAATGTACATCATTCTACCAACTACTTCGCCGTAAATAAGTACCTACTTTAGGTGTGACGACTTGATGAAATAAGACTTTAATTAGTTAATGTCGTCCATTACGTCGCCAGACTATTCAACTAAATAAAAGTACCTAACTAAATACGGATTTTAATCGAAACCTCGAGGCAGATAACCGACCGCAAGTTTTGAAAAGGACTTACGAGTAAAATAAAATTTAGACAATCAACCTAAAATAATGTTCAGAGTAACTTTCATCCCTATCAGTAATTACTTAATAGACTGGGTAAGCCGCCTGAACCTAGAGCTATTCAAGTTTAATCTCGAACTGTTGTCTTGTCTAAAAGCTAGGGAAATTGAATGCTAAATTGTAGCCACTGTAGCACAAGTAATTCGAGCCGTGGCAAATGAATCATTAGTCCTAAACTAATATTAACCTGTGTTGTACAAACAAAGACTTTTGGGGTGTACCTCTAATATCAGAGGGGCGGCGGCAGTGGCGCCGGGCGTCGCTCATGAGCTCTTGTTTCGCTTCAAGCAAATGTTCTTTCATTTTCTAATGGATCGGCACTGAGGGAATATTTGTTGGCAAACTTTCACCAGACACAGATATTTACATAACAAAGAAAGGGGTAAGAGATCCGAGTGTCCCCAAAAACGTATTCTTGTCAGGAATTTCAATTTCGTAGAGGATTTGTCGGTCAATTTCATGTCAGTACTGGTCCTACCTAGGTTTTTGCGTAATCAAAATCTTAACTTATCTTTTTTTTTAAAAAGGTTTATTATGAACCTCAATATGTATTACCTCTCGGGAAGAAGTTTATCGAGAAATATTATTATGTTATGATACTGGGAGTGTTGTTCCTTCTACTTATCAAGTTTGCTTTTACACCTTCCCGATCGCTTTGATACGTAAATGTTTTGAATATTAAGTCGAGTTAGGTGCATCCTCGCGGTGAGATAAATCTTTGATTAGTTGTTCAAACTAGAAGTCTAATCCCAGCGTAGCTGTGCTAATTAAATAAGTTTTGTAAAATTAAATTAGTTTAACAAAAGGAATGAACAAAAGCGTCTTGGCTGGTGCTTTTAATAGCATGAGGGTAATATGCATGCGGTTTTGTTCGTAACAGAATCATTTTGATTTAGGTACGTTAATTTTGAAAAGATAAAGATTAAACTGCGATATCTTTTTACTTTGAAAGCCAAGCTACTAATAATTACAGTTTAGAAAGAACAAGCGTAATTTCTTCTCGATAAAATCGCCTGGAACTCAATAGGCTGTTGTGTTAACTATCATTGCCTCGATATTGCTCTCTCTATACATTTATTTTACGATATCGCGACGTAAAAGTGGCCATGAATTCGAAAGAAAACATGTCGACTGAACGCCCGCAAAAATAGATTATATTTTATTGAACTTTGTTGTCATCATATCTTCGTAAACCCTTCGGGACAAAGGGGGATCTTTTCACAATGTTATCGACGCTACACAAAAATACTGGCTAACAAACAAAAGGAATACAGTTCAGTGTTATTCTTACGCCTTCCTAAGATAAGTTTAGAGGTTCAGAGGGATTTTATTGTTTATTTTGCTCCTTAACGAACATTTTACGTAATGTCAAATACGTTAGTTAAAGCGATAGCTTCAGGGTAGTCAGGTTGTGTGTTGGTCCCAGATGCTCCAGCAATCCCTACCTAGTAGTTAAAGGGCGGATTCCACTGGTGGAATTAAAAAAGTGAGCAATTTACTGCATTTTGAGGAGCTCTCTGCTCATCACGCAAAAGATCATTATCTGGATCTTCACCTAATTTTCATACCCAACCCAACTACAAAAGAGACGAACTTTCAAATAAAAATAAAACATATTTTTATAGCTAAGTGTAAGTAGGTTATACTAACAGGGCTATGTTCTGTAAGTAACTGCGTATGAACGTAAACGAAGCAAAAAGTGGTAAGTGTGTAAGGATCGTAGCAGATGGTGTAGAAGCCGTGAATGTATGTTTGACTGTGCGTCTTTCAAGAATTAGATAACCTCATCTTCTAATACCGTATGACTGACCCGTGGGCGAAGATTGTATGGGCATTATTTGTTAGGAAAAAGTTGTTTTTAACAAGGATCATCCTTGAAAGTTTTCGATATACTTAAATGGGTGTAATGGTTATCTATCTGGAGCCTAGATCGTCATTTTTTTGTATGAAATTCGGATTCGGACCTTCAATTATTTTTGTCGAGTGTTTATAAGGCACTAAAGTAGGTGTTTTATTTCACTGTTAAATATTATATATATATGTAATTCGAAGGTGTTATAGTTAAGGTTACTTAAACGTACCTTCATTTGCTTAGTCTTTATACAGCTATGTTGAGGTGAGCTTCCAGTAACTGGATGCAGCTGAATCTATTCTATACTTTTTAATGTTTTTTCGGTATATTTATTAAAATGAACGAATAAATTCTGTACTTCTCGATTTACCTACTAATTTCAATGTATTCTAATATTCCTTTTATACCTGCTAAGGACATGATTTGAAAGAATATGTGGATCAATGAAGTGACCAAACGAATTTGTCCCGAGGTCTATTCGTTCGGATGGGATGAAGGGACGATATCAGGTAGATTGGTAACACACCCAAAAACTGATCAAAACACATTCTGAAGATCTTATTTCTTTATAAGTTGCGAGCGAGCATAAGGTGACAATAGCGATGCGCGAGGACTCGCTATGGAACTGGAGATAAGCTGGTTATGAGTGTTCAAACAAAAATCTTGTCGAAAAAGTCTTTAATATATTATTATCTACTGAAAATTTTATTATAAGAACATATTGAAAAATTTAATGAAGTAAAGATTCAGCTGAAGAATCTGTAAATGTATTTTTTTTGGGTTACCTTCCCTACGGATGCCTAATAAAGAAAATGCATTAACCAGCAAAATAAAAATAAAAAATCCCTTATTATATAGGTACCAAAGAGGATTTTAAGTAACGCGTCTATTTTGAAGACGAAGTATCCTTTTACACCAGCATCTAATACCTCGGCTATTCACGAGATTTAGCTAGAATTTTTAATGCTAGATTTTTAAACCTAGCTTTATTTTACTCGCTTTTACCATGGGCGGTTATATAAGCCCCTTGGCTTATGTAACCCATTAACGAAATTAGGTTTTTGGAAATAACTAGATTGTAATGATGTGTTTTTAACTGGATAGCGGTCCAAGGTAGCAAGTCCCATTTAACCGAATAAAATTGAAAGGCAACCCTTAAAAAGCTTGAAGCTACCAGACTAGCAAAGCCAAAATACCATCTCAAAAAACTGAAATTGCACTAACCACTTTACCAATTCTTAATTCTTTGTTGCATTACACAGTTACACGCTGGCTGGTCTAGGTACTGGTCGGAAGCGTTAGTTATGCTTGGAAACGTGCTGGTCTTGCTCCATTGGACAATTAGAGTCTGACAAAATCAAACTGGTTGCTAATTTAGTGGTATATTTTATTATTTGTATGTCATAGATTTTTACACTCTGTGATTGCTTAGACTCATGCACTGACCTATTAGTATTACTTAACAATGTTAGGAATATTGTAATATCGTTTACTTTTACAATGTTTGTAAATATGTGAGCACCATGTATCTATCACATAATTAATTTACTTGTCATTGCTCCATTTATAATTCTTTTTACCTTTTGTGGTACAGTAATCCATTAGTAGGTGCATCGTCTTCACATATAATTGTATAATTCATGTCTACAAAATATTGTAAAACATTTTTAAAAGAGTAAGGTGGAGGTTCTTGCCCATTCTTCTCCATACGAAAACTACCTTTTGGAAGGGGCAACTAGAATCAGTTCTATTTCTATGTTTTTGACGTTCAAAAGTGCCTTTTATGTGCCTATTTGAAATAAATTATTTGACTTTGACTTTAGTCGTTACTGCTGAGCTAAAGGTCCTTTTTTTTTTTGTGTATTGGAAATCATCAAATTACTTCTCCCGCTCTGGGGGAGCGGGTGTGGGCGTGTCAGACTTTTACTGACTAAACCCACCCGTTTTCCTTCAGTTGCCTGATGACAAGGGTCCCGGTATCCCTTTGGAACTTTCCTGTAACCCAGGCATCTGTCCTAGCGGACCCCGTCAAGAGCTTGAGGTCCTGGGTTCGATTCCCGGGTCGTGCAAAGCGTTATTGAGTTTTTCTATTTGGAATTTCATAGTAGCATCCCGGAGTCTGGATTTGTGCCTGGTTGATGGCAATAGGGTCGCCCTCTATTACTTACTTAAAAATAACTGGTGAAATGTGGGTGTACTATAGGTACACCTCTGCCTAACCCTTCGAGAAATACAGGTGTGATGTTATGTTATGTTTGGTACTTAAAACCGAACCCCTTGTCAATATTTTACTCATCACCGCTACTTCCTGACCTCTACCCTTATCACGAACATGTGGCAGATTGGTATAGTCATCGGTATCGGCCGCGATGGAATTTGGTGCTGCAATTATTTAGTCAAAGAATGAGGTGTAGAGTGACTGGTTTCATCCGATTTCTTGACGTACAGAATACAGTACCTATTACGAAAAGGGAAATATTTAACTGATCCTCTAAAAACTTTATGGACTTCTAATGAATTACGCTTTTTTTTTAAAATAAATATACCTTTAAAAACTTTTTGGGCTTCTAATAATTGCCTTTTTTTTTATTAACGAGCTTTTTAGCTTTCTGGCCTTTTCTCACATCAGTTGGTCAGAACTAAGCTGGGGTACCTTGACTAAACGGGTTATATTAGAACTATGATCAAACACGCGCGAGCCGAATTGGCCGCAGTTACAAAGCCACATGTATGTAGGTATAAGACACCCCGACCAAATGCGTTAGGTTAGGTTAGGTTAGGTTAGGTTAGGTTAAAACTATGACCAACCGCAAAACATGCAAGTTAGTCGCAGTTATTTGGCTATCCAGTATTTTTAGATCCCCAAAATAGGAATTATTTGACGTTCCCAAAAAAAAGATTCAACATATTAGAGTATTCAATAATATTTTTAGGAAAGCAAAATGGGAATTATTTGAGGTTCGATTAAATACATGCCCTACGAGAATCTAGCACTCCAATTGCGTAAGTAACTCACAATTCCCTTCATTTTGAAGAAGATTCATAAACCATAGCTTCATTATTATATTTGGAAAATTCTTGGGCTCGACGGCAAAAAGAACGCAATGAATATTCTTGAATTGTTGAAAGGCATGGGATTGTGACGTGTCGTGATGGCCCAGGAGTTAAGGCCTCGTCTTTCATGCACGAGTTTGTAAGTTCAAATCCGGGAAAGTATTAAAGTGACTTTTTCAATTCATAATAATATGTACTTCCTGAGTTTATCTTGGATATTACTGACATCGGTGACGGAAAAAACTTATCTTTACTAATATTATAAACGCGAAAGTTTGTAAGTATGGATGGATGGATGTTTGTTACACTTTCACATAAAACTACTGAATGGATTTGGATTAAATTTGACAAACAGATAGTTTACAACCTGGATTAACACATAGGATACTTTTTATCCCGATATTCCCTCGGGATCGAGACTTACGCGGGTGAAACAGCGGGTCGCAGCTAGTAATATTATAAATGCGAAAGTGAGTTAGTTTGTTACGCTTTCACACTAAAACGGCTGAACGGATATGGATGAAATTTAGCACATGGGTAGAACATGACCTGGAAAAGTACATTGGCTCCTTTTTAACGACATACCACGCGGGCGGTGCCGCCGGCGGAAGCTAGTAGTTAATATAAGTCTGAAATCGCCAACTCGTCTTGAGCAAGCCTGGTGATCTCGTGGTGCCTTATCTGTGTGAGAAGAGGTCTTTACCCAGCAGTGGGACAACATTAGGCTGGTAGGTATTATGGAATTGTGATTGTGAGTGTGTTACGCAATTAGGCCACAGTTTCTCGTTGTACCTATATCCATTAACTCGTGTTAGGGGTACTGCTATCTAACAGTTAGAATAGAAACTGTGTCAGTATGAGATCCAACTCGCCCCCAACTTGTAAACGCCCGCGGCGCGCTCTAACTTCCCCTGATATGATAACGCTTTCATATCCACGTCGTGTTTCATTTAATGTACCGAGTTTGTTTCGGTTTTCCTGGGTAATTATGCTGATACTGATACCATGTTACTGAAAATGAACATTTCTCGAAAGAGCCTAGAAAAAAAAAAGTTAGACGGTAACATGGTCGATGTATAGTCATGGAAATTATTGTTGATCAAATTGACACCCTACGTCAATTTGCAGTGTTTTAAGCATTTCATACAACAGCTGTCAAAGATTTAAACACCCGGAAAATTTAAGTTTATAATCCGTTTTACTTAACTATTCATTTCCCTGACTTTACAAAAGAATAAAGTTTGCAGGTATACTAACTTTCTTGTCTTTTACCAGATACATTGTAAAAAAATAGCTTTGCCACACGAAAACGTAGTTAGGATTAATTGGGAAAACCTGAGCAATCTGGCAGCAATTAGGCGAACATGACCCTTTTTTGTGTGTTTTGAACGTTTTAACATTGACTGACTTTGAGAATAGTTCAGAACAAGATTTTAAACAGTAAGTTCAAAAATTTACCCTCTGATAAATTCCTGCCTGCGATTTCGTCCGCGTGACGAAATATAACTGGCTTGTTATAACTTAAAACGTACCCTATGACACTCGGCAATACTGTAGCTTCCCATTAGTGGAAGAATTTCAGAACTTCGGAATAATCAGTAGTTCCGAAGATTACCCTTTAAATACAAACTTATATACTAGTAATATCCCCCACTAATAAGATTTTTTGGCACACAAATAGTTTATAACTAACAAAAAGTATAAAGCTTGTATGAATTGATGAATTTGTCACCTAACTCCTCCTGAACCCCTGGACCGATTTGAATGAAATTTTTCAGGCGACCGGTATTTAGCAAGGAGTATTTTGTTTGTACTGTTCCAGCTTTGTGACGTAATTTTTCCATTTACGCCGGTTTAACTATTTTAGTCAATTTTCGAGAAATGTATAGAATAAAAAAATTATTTCATACAGGCTGTTTTCTCGAAAAAGTATCCCGGAGAAATGTCAAATTCGGGAAAAACTGAGCGTCCTTTTTTCTATGGGATTTTGTATGAACTATTGTTTGGACAGGACATTACTGTGTTATAAATATCAATTGCCGTGCGTTAGTCTCGCAAAAACTCGAAAATGGCTCGACCGACAGTGATGAAACATTGGTAAGTGGTTTTGTACGCGTCGGAAAAGGTTACTAACAAAAATAGAAAAAGGCATTGCAACGCATGGCATTAGCTTGTATAGATTCAAATTTTTATAGGACCCATTTCCTACAGAGTGTTGTTTATTTGTACCTATACATATATGTGTCTAGTTTCAGGTTAAATTTATACAAAGAGTTTTAAGAGATTGTAGCCAAGAATATAACTTGAGCTCACAGTCGTCATAAAAACACATTTTAAGTTAGTTTTTCTGTTACGATACCACGGGGACAAGACAGAAACGAGCTCATACGTGACCTACATATGTAGGTAAGTAAGTTTTTTTTTTTTATTGACTCGTTGGTCTAGTGGTCGCTAGCGCTACTGCTGAGAGGTCCTGGGTTCGATTCCCTGGTCGAGCAAAGTGTTATTTAGCTTTTCATCTGTGATTTCTCAGCCTGGAATCTGGATTTGTGCCCGGTTGATGGCAATAGGCTCGCCCCCTATTGCATGGGACTTAAACATAATTGGCGAAATGAGGGTGCACTATACAAAGTGGAGAGGACAATACGACAAAAAATGAAACTTCGTATATCTAATGACGTTCTCGGTCCACATAAAAAAAAACAAATATATCCAATAGGTAGTTTAGTGACGTGGCGTATGTTACTTGCACCTCAGTCGTTACTGATTCATCGCTGTTGCGTTGGTTTAGTATCCAACTCAGTGCCTAAGTTAATGAACCTAAGTATGGTGGCCGAACTTATGTTAGCACTTCATCAATGCGTTTATACTAAGTTTGGGAGTACGCAAGTTAGAACTGAAGTGTGATTATATTCGAGAGCAGTTGAAAGTACCAAGTTATAAGCTATGTCTATTCCAACATAGTTATGCTGTCAATTAATCCGAAGTGTTTAAATCTGATAACTGTTTTACTCAGTTCCAAACTTGCAATATTATGTTTCATTATTACGTGATTAATTTATAAACTTTTGTTTAGTTACATGTTACACTAATTGTAAGATATAAAAGAGCGGCGCCTCTGGCACAGGCATCTATATGCTTAAAAGGAGACGCCACTAACTGTATAATGTAGGTACACACAGCTACACATCAAGCTATACATTTCCAGTTTATGCTGATCCGGCATTGTATAAGATTTCCGTACAATGCGAGGTCAGCTTATACTATTGAAATGTATAGCTTGATGTGTAGCCGTGTGTACAACGTGTAATAATGAAATAAAACATTTTTGATTTTTTTGTAGCTTAGTTGTAAATAAACTATCATTTTAAAGTGCTTAACTTAATAAAAAGCGAAACCCATTACCAAAGAACTTTACAACAATAATACACTCAACAACTTGAGCGCACAATAGAAAAACTTCCTTCAAAATGTTTTCGTTTTAATCCCTATCTGTGTTGACATAAACTCGGTGGCGGAACTACAAGAACCCGTTTACCGGGAACCAGGAACGTAACTCCATTACCCTATAACTGTATAAACGACAGTTCTCTAATGGGAATTAAACCTTTTGAAACTCTTTGCATTGCGGGGGCACTTCGCCGTGAAGTTGGTGCAGATAAAATAACGATGGAGTAGTTTTTGATGGTGACTTCACTTATCAAATGTTTGAGTTGAAGTTTTGTGGTACATGTACAGTCGAACAAGCTATTTGGTATACAGGCAAAATATATTCATTTTCCGCTACACTGCCAAAATTCGTTTTGATTGTGTGTGTAATTTAACTTTTTGAGCTTATGGTTTAGGAGAATGACGTAAAAGGATTGTTGACTACTGAAAAAACTCACAAAATTGTTTAAGTATTTGCAAGATATCTGCCTGTATACCAAATAGCTTGTTCGATTGTACAAATCTTATCAAGTTTCTATTGAGATTGCTTTCGGTGAAAACACTTGACAAAGTTGCATCACTCGTTTCCGCAATCCCGAAACGAAAACCTGACATTCATCATCGAATTACTTGCCGAACGTCCACTCCTGAATAAAGCCTCGTGAATTGATTTCCCTTGAGCCTAATCCTAAGTAATAATATAAGTAATAATAAGTCTAATCCTTAGGAAGGATAAGTCGTAGTAGTCGCGACCTTTTTTACCTGAATATTTGTTTCTCTTTCGATCTACATAAAAATAAAATAAAAAATCTCAAGTTAATAAACAAATTGCGGATCTCGATTCGTTCCAAAACAACATCGTAATACAAAACTTATGCCGCAAACCGTAAGAAGAAATCTTCTCTAATAGGGTTCCGTTGTTAGAGACTCCTAAATATAATTTTAGAAGAAATCTCATTAAAAGAAGACCAAGTGCGTAAAACTTGAGGATAATTTCAAAAGTTGAAAAGTCTCATAAGAGAGTACTCTAAGTTTTTATCGGTTAGGTAACCGGTACACGGGCACATGTTGGCTTTGTATGAATGATGTTAAGTACGAGAGTTTTTCATGCTAAAGATTTCGGTATTGTTCCCTAGTGTCGGAAGTGTCGGAACGAGCTATCTGAGAAGATTAGCTCATAAATAATATATAGCCTAAAATGTGTGTATGTGTTGCAGCCATCTGATTAAATTAGCCAGAGCTGGCTAATTTAACCAAATGGCTGCGACATGTCCACTGCTGGGAGTCAGGCTTCCTCTTTGTGAGAGGCAGTGTGCCGTAATCCAGCACGCATAGTGCGAGTTAGTGGATGTCACTTGTATTCAAATTTTCTTGGTTCTAGGACACGCGGTTTTCCTCATAACTACATTACAGTTTAATATTATGATATGTGATAGGGAGTTGGTTGCGCGTTGCGCGTCTGGCTGCCTAGAGGGCGCTAGATGAACACCGGAGGTTCCGATGCGCAGTAATAACTGTAATTCTAATTCTGTGTACGCAATGCAGCTAATGAATGTTTATTATAGACATAATGTCAGTCGAAAGCAAATGATAGCATTTGCATACATTAGCTTTTTGCTGCTTAACAGACATTCGTATTCCCATTTATTGTCACATTCGTGTTTATGCCACTTGCTACAAAGAAAACAAAGATTTAAGTGAAACAATTTAAGTGATTAACCTCATTTTTAAGCTTACCTTTAAAAAGCGGAATGTGACTTTAGTAAACTTGGGTAAAAGCTTATATAGGTTAGTTTAAATCCTTTGCTGTGCAGGGTTTGAATATTTCTCATTTCAACGTGTAGGTTAAGGTTTCACCAGAAAGAAAAATAGGTGTCTTTGTCACAAAAACACGTGCATACAAAAAGATAAGAGTAACTAATCAGCAAAATAAAACAACAGAACTATATTTATAATCACGACCATAAAACAGAAATAGTCGGCAGCTGCATGTCATGACTGTGACATATTATTAAAACACTTTTTTTTTTAAATACGTTTTTTCTTTACGATTTCCGTTCGATATGATTTCTCAAATTGATATCTTTCCCATTCAGAAACTATTTCACGTAATTGTTAATTAATTTACCTTGACTTACAACAAACCTTGGTAATATCTGATTTGATGGATATTTCCTTGGTTACGTAACAGAAATTCTAGAAGCAAACTTTTTAATAGGCTTATTGTGAAGAGGGCTTGGAACGGAATTATATTTGGCGAAGTCACTACAGAGTTTATACTTAGGTGTTTGTTTATTGTTGTTGCCAAAAGGGGTTTAAGATGTTCTGATTTATTTATAAAGATATCTACGAGAAGATTCTAAAATCAATTGAAATTCGCCTTTGTTTTTCCTGTTTACTGACTGTTTGACGCGGCAAAACACTGACAGAAATCTGCTGAGCTGAGGTGGCAGACAAGCTTATAAATTGACAGTACAGTGTAGAGGAAGAACTACATAAAAAAATAATTAACAACAACAAATACCGTTTACATACATTGCCGAAAAGCTCTTCAATTCTTTATTGCAAAGTGCTTAGGAAAAGCAATGTAGCCGAAAGTCGCGATAAACATCGAGACGAAAACTCATTGATGAAAATATGCAAATAAGAACATTACACTCTATTAACTTCGAACTCTGGGACGCCAGTATAAATTTCTACAGTGAAATGAACACTTATAACGTAGGGTAATAACCTTTGGGCAATGCCAACGAAAATTCGTCGCTAGTAAATTTTTGAGTATTTTTTCCCTTCTTTTATTTAGTGCTCGACGATTCATGCCAGCAGTGAATTTCTGTGACACATTACTCTTGGTTCACAAACGATTTGTAATCTTTCTCTCGATATTTTTCGTGTAGTGCCCCAGTTTTTATTATTCAGAGGTTATTTAGTGCGGAAGAATGAATAAGTTTAGGGATTTTGTAGTTATTGCTGTGATTTATTTTAGTTCGAGGGACTAGATTTATTTTCCATTAATTTCAAAATGGAACCCTTGGTTCCTTGGTTTAATATATTTATTTCTTAATATTAGGGAGTACCGAATATAGCAATAAGTTCAGTATATTAGTTATAACAAAATATTCACAAAACCTTAGGTACCTATTCTCTTGTATCGGAATCCAAACCAGTGTCACGAAGTAACATCAAATTGTGAAAGAAATATGTATTCTTAGAAAAGTAGATCTCGTGGACGAGTTGGGAATGTACTGGTAAAACAAAGTAACCTTCTTGGAAGTTCCTCAGGGACTGGAGAAAAATGTACACATAGCCATGTATTATTCACTGTAATCTTGTCCTAGCTTCGTCCATGGGTTCGCTTGCTACGAAAATTATTTCATATAAAGAATAAGGTAAGAAAGGACAAACCCTATCGCTTGTACTTTGAAAGGTTTTAGATCTAAATAGAACATTCTATAGAATCCATCATACTTCATACAATATCTCCATGAAATTTGGCACACAGGTAAACCATGACCTGGGTTAGGAGATAGGATTCTTTTCATCCCGGTACTAAGTTCCCGTGTTAATTTCCACCCTCCACGCGGGCGAAACCGCGGGCGAAAGCTATAAGTGAAAACCGACCAAATAAAAATATCTGCGTACCGCTTTTAGTTAGTGTCCCTGAAATAAATAAAGTCATGGATAAGGAAACCCACTGCGTCGCCGTTCAGATAATCGGAAAATAAGAGGCAATTTACGCAAAACTAGTCAACTACTATTTGCAAAGTAATTTAAGCAGGATTCATATAAACTGTCGGAACAATCTAATTGTTATGGTAACGGCTGAGCGGTTTTCACGATTCATTGAACCATTCACTTTCTGACAGCGATGGGTCAGGGAATTAAATCGAGCTTTCACGTAATGTAAAAATCGCGAATTTATTGAATTTATTTCAAATTTTTGTGAATAATAAACTAAACATTACAGGGTGGAAAACTTGGACGTATAATTAGCAGGAATAGTTCGCTCTTGTATCTTGCTATTTACACTCCTATTTCTTGCTTTTTACACTAAATACTAATATCGTTCAATTCTAATGAATCAAACATTCAAAAGGTTTTGATAACAAGCTTTGGGACGGGTATCCTAACAAAAAAAGAACCTTAGGTGTACAACCGGCTCGCACACTAAATGGGACTGATATTTTTAAAGCTTGTTTCATTGTTTATTATTACATTATTCTCAGAAATATTGACCCTGGCATACATGTTTGCGACCGCTTGAAAAGTGTTGAAACTCGATATCTGGTTTTTATACCCATCCATCGATCACTAGTTCACTACCTAATCGTATTGATTTTCTATTCGGAGATCGTAGTGATAGTTTAGTAATGCCTACTTGCCTAGATAACTATAAATTAAAGGAATATATACAACATAATAAATGTTAACAACGGTGTGACATAAAATAATACATTTGAGTTTATCAAAGGGGCTTATTTTTGGGAAGGGGGAATCCTCGGGCCGCCGACGAAACGTTGAAATTTTGACAAATCACACTTGAGGATTACTCCGAGGGAATATGAAGAAAACCACGCATTCTCGCAAATTACTGACTTGTGACAAATGCTCCCGCAGATGACCTGCAATTTATTCGGCTCGCTGAGAAATCTAGCTAATGTTGGGCCCGGGAAATAATAATACTGCAGTAGTAATGAAGAACGCGGTACCCCGACATGAAGGTGAAGGATATGTTTTGGAGTTTTTGATTTTATTATCAACTTAAAAAAACATCACGGCTGTATTCCTCAAAGGTAGTAAGGCAAAGATGTAGGCAGTATGTATAGGCATTTCGTCGTTTATGTTAAGTTCACAAACAAACTCTAAGCTTACTAAGAATTTTTATACCTAATATAGAAAAACTCATTATAGAGATATGAGGAATAGGGAGTAAAGTTGACATCCTAGAAAAGAGAGAATCGTCCGATCAGACGGGTGTTGGGTCTGGTGGGCAGTAGTGGACAACTGCTCAACGATTGATGTCGAGACGTTGTATACTGGGTGTTAGGGTAGACACCGTTATCCTTGAAACTAGTGGTTTGGTGTCATCTATAATATACTTTTTCTATGGGACAAATCTTGAAATCGCGAAAAAAAAATCAGCTGTTCCATACATTTTGTCGATTTAAGTGAACACAAATGTATGGAACAGCAGTTTTTTTTTTGCGATTTCAAAGTAAACTCTGCTGGCGCGATGCAGGATTTTGCGAGACGTCAGTGTGATGCGTAGTTCGCATTGGGTGTTATAGGTGCAGCCACATCATTAACATTTTGCCCGACCTGGGAATTTATTTATTATATTTATTTATTTTATTAAGGTTAACCAACAGCTGTTGTTTACACCAGTACATTAGCAGCATATTATTTATAATAGGATACAATTGCGGGTGCAACAATTAATTATAGGTTAACACCGCTAGCACAAAAAAACAGTGGTATTATTAAAAATAGGAATCAAACCACGAACGATATAAATAAACCTGACTAAAATTATTCAGATGAGTGAAAGTTTTGATTGCAATAGGTACTTGATCGGCATCCTGTTCAGCAATATTAGGTACTACCGGTACCAAATTATAAATCATAAATTCATATATTGTGGTTTTAGTGGGAGATCTACCTAAACCAGTTGGGTAGTGTGTTGGTATCTATTAAAGGAATTTTCCACATTATAATTTTGTAAACATGCTTGATTAATTTTATACTGATAACTTACACCTGAATAAACTTTTGGAATAGATGTCGAGCAGCTAAAATAAAATGTTATAATAATTTGTTCTTTTCGTACCTAGACTGTACCAACAGAATCATTTTTCGACTTTTGAAAAGAAAATCCATAGAAATATGTAGATACCTCTGTATAACGAGATTCATACGTCGCAACCAATCACAAACTAGTTAATAACACGGTAGTAGGTCACGTCGCCGCGTCGTGTGCGGACTACTATTAAAATATTAGTGCTGTGACATTCTGCTACTCATTGGAGTTCGTAACACGTTACTTTTGAGTAGTGTCGTGGACGATAGTCCTAAGGGTCAGGGCAGACTGAAGGAGTTACGGCGAAGCGACTAATTCTATAACAACTGATATTGTTTTTTGTCCACTATAGCTTATACCTAGCTGAAAGTTTTAAGCGGTGCGAGGCGTCGGCGCACGCGGCGGGAATTTCAGTCGTGTGCATCTGAAATACAACTGAAAGTTGTTTGAAGAAAAAATCACTTCACCGTCACTCCGTCCGTCAGTCTGTGTCCCCTTATTCCCGAGCTATTCAGAACGATTGAGCAAATTGATTAGCAATCTCGTAGTAAAATTTCACATTTAGCTTTGTTAAATAATTATATATAGTTTTAATATCAGTCTGCCTATACCGAAGGTTTGCAAGTAGTGAGGTTAATATCCAGCAATAGACCGCTATAAAATTATAACGATGATGAAACAATTATTTTCATTCTGATGGAAAACTCATCCACTCTACAGGCACAACACTGTGGCACATGAAATAACATTTATATAGATTAAACCCTGCATATTATACTCTAAAAATGAACTGTGTTCATATTTCGTTATTCGATATTTATGAGCGCTGTTTGGTTTCGCTGCTAGATTAAATTCCGCTATAATTATTAAGTATATTTTTATTTACATAGTGCTCGCATAGTGATTCTTTTATTTTATTTGCCAATTTTCTTCGTTTTCGCGTATGCTATGATAATGGATGAGATTGCTGGCTTCTTTTCGTGTAAAATCTCGTAATACTAAGCTAAGAAATCGTTGGTTTTATAGCGTAAAGAAAGAGCTTTTGCTATGTTAGATTTTTCTCGGATCTTGCGATCTTCGAGTGCTGTATTTTGAGCTATAAACATCTACCCTATAGGTAATAACTAAGCTACAGGGAAGATGAAGAATTAGTACAGGTTTGCTACAGGCTTTAGGGTTGCCTAAAGAATTGGGTAACATGTCTTCTCAGAATTTTCCTAATACTTAGGTAATGCAGGATAAACTTACCAAGCTATGTATTTGCACCCATATAGATTTTATATCCCATTTTGTTCAGCGTTTTATTAAAGAAAATACATTCCAGGAGCTAACATCAAGAATTCTTGATAAATGTTCATGATTATAATAATTATTATACCTAAATAATAATATGTATATAGAAAGCGCTACATCTCAAATAATCTTTTGGTATCAATACTGTACTGACATAATATAAGTACCAATATTGCATTGCATTGAAGCACTAATTAGTGACTCACCGGCTATCTGGTTCTACAAAGTAAATTACTTCGAACAAAATGAATTCAGCACCAAAATCTTTACCAGTTCTTGTTAATATCAACTGTCCCTTCAAAGCGACGACTTGTCAATGCTAGCGTTATGAAAAGGAGGTTTACTGCATTATCATCTAAAAAGGAGCGCAACCATTACATATCCCCGAAAGGAGATAAATATTTTATGTCATAATTCATCTGAGCTATAAAAAAGGGTGAGCGCAGACGGGCGCGCAGCTATGAAATGATTTTGTTTCGCCCGTCGGGAATAACTCGGTATCTACACTATGTACATGGGAATGTCGATCTTTCCTTTAATCTAGGAAATAAAAATATTCCCCAGCTTCGTAAGAAGGTCGTGATTTGAACACCGACGTATTTTCTTCGTGCTAACGGATGTTTTATAAGGTTTTCGTTTTATGTGTTTCGGTTTGCTACTTTTTGTCTGCATTGCAGAACTGTCGCTTTGTTTTAAAGGAAATGGTAAACGATTTTCGGATTGCTTAATTTTGTTGAGGTGAATTTGCATGCATACTGAATTACGGACTTTAAAGTTTGTTGCATAGTCTTTTTAAAGTAAGGTTTTTGTGTGAATTTATTTAGCTACAAAGCTTAATGTAACCGTATTTTAGGCTAATCAGCAACGTAAAATACTGGGAAAGAACATAAATACCCATACAAAGCTAAAGGAGTGTTCTTAGTATATCCAATGTAAGTTATAAAGCGATTCAGCTTTCCTCCGACGCAGAAGTCTAAACCCATTATCCAAACTTCGTACGTGCCCCACACTTGAACTTACGAGAGTAAATAAACGACGTCTATAGACGTAAACAAAGACGCTCATAACGTAAGTAATTTTATGAATTTTCCATTAATTCAATAGTATAATTGGAAAAGTTTGACCGCAAAGCGAGGGGTGGCCACAGGAAGAACTATAAAATTGCAGTTAACGGAAGCTGAACGACTTCTCAATACCATTATTCTGAAATACGATCTAATTGAGTGGCCTGGCCCTGCCCTTCGGAGACAATAATGGGACTAGGTCCCCGAGCTAAATTGCTTCGTGGTGATTGCTAATTTACTTATTACAAACGGTCTTGTCTTTAATTAACCGTTCATTGAACGGAAGTTAAAGTAAGTATTGCATTTTATTGAGTAGAGAATTAATAGTTACTTTATTTGAGTCTGGAAGAAAAAGGTAATATTTTGGTAAGGTTGAGTACGATAATATAATAGTAAAATTTGCTGCGTCCCGCGGTTTCACCCGTATATGTCTCGAAAAAAAACTGGCCAAGTGCGAGTCGGACTCGCGCACGAAGGGTTCCGTACCATTATCTATAAAACGGCAAAATAATCATGTCTGTTGTATGTGAGCCCCCCTTAAATATTTGTTTTATTTTAATTTAATTATTTATTTTTAAAGTGAATATAAAATTAAATATTCTGTGAATATTTCAAGCGTCTACCTACAGGCGTAGCATGAGCACCGTTTTGTCGACGGAAGAGTAGACAAAGATGACGTTTCATGTAGACAGTAAGACGGCAGCAAAGTAGAAAGAGGCAACTGCACTTTTTACGAAAGTCACTCTTTTACATAATTCGACTCAGAATTCTTTGTTTAGTCATAGGATTTTTTTTCTGTTTGATTATCAATTTTTACTGATTTGAAGTCACGTCAACTACAACAATTTTTCTCAAAGTACCGTACCGTACCGTATTTTAGATCAAACAATTTTACAGTAATTTTGGTGCCGATTCTCTTGTCACAAAATTCTCTAAACTAAACTAAAAATCACTAAAATTTAGTTTAGTCCTGTCAAACGATCAACTCATTCTGAAATAGACTATAAATGACACAACTTAACTTTAATTTAGTTTGACAGCACTACGATGGCACTGAGATTAGTTTAATGAAAATGCTATTCTGAATTTGACGATTTAACCAAAAATTTTGTCCTATATCTAAAATCCTCTAACTAAATCTGACTATTTTTAATCGCGATTAAAAATGTGTGGAATAAAATTAGATGTCATGAACTAAAATTCGAACCAACACCTCGACTTCAGTTGCAAAACAGTACTGTATTTTTTTATTTTCTTTAGCTTATATCTCGAAAATGGTGGGTCCTATTGCAAAAATAATGAAAATTTCGACCCCCTTTAGGAAAACCATAAACCCCTGAGGCTCACCAATATTGGTATATATATATATATATATTTGTGTTTTTCATACAATATGTGAAAAATTCCATAAAAAAACACGTCGAAGGTGCTGCCAAGCGCCCCTCCGGCTCTAAAAAAAAATCACGGGGTATCACAGTTTTGCGATCAAAAAGCTCCCTTGTAAAATAATGATTTTGTAGATAACCGTTTATACTTTGTGGCCGTCGAGTAGAAAGATTTCTACTGGCGCTTCCAAAGTCAAATTGCCTTCACTACTATAGACAAATGTCAGGCTTTGACAGTTTGAGTAGAAAACTTTCTTCGGAAATAGTCTACATGTTTATAGACCTAGACAAAGATCGCTGGACAAAATGACAGATTGTAGAAGGATTTCTACTGTGCGATGTCAAAAATGAAGAAACGAAATGTCACTTTGTATAGAAAAAGCTATGTCTATTCTTCGTAGAGATGTCACTTTGTATAGAAAAAGCTATGTCTATTCTTCGTAGAGATAGAAAGCGTCACTTTGTATAGAAAAAGCTATGTCTATTCTTCGTAGAGATAGAAAGCGTCATGCTACGCGTGCTGTTGCCGTTATCAATATCGAGCAAAAAAATCACGTTTGTTGTATCGGAGCCCCCTTAAATATTTATTGTATTCTGTTTTTTAGTATTTGTTGTTATAGCGTCAATACATCATCTGTGAAAATTTCAACTGTCTAACTATCACGGTTCATGAGATACAGCCTGGGTACAGATGGACAGTCAGCGGAGTCTTAGTAATAGGGTCCCGTTTTCCCCTTTGGGTTCGGAACCCTAAATGTCTTAATTTAGGTCATTGTCTACCCATTTGCGAACTTTTGTATACTCATTCAATTATGATAGAGGGTACATAATATTTCAGTTATTCTTCGTAATAATGTGTGAGTATAAGTATTAAATTATTCGTATAACAACCTATTTCTCTCTTAAAATACCTACTTACAAATAAGAATACACATACTAATATACAGAAAAAAAATTTCAACATAGTTGTTCGAGTTGATTTATCATCTAATTGACACAATGATCAGTTTTTGACAGATTTTGTATGGCATATCTGTCAAAAACTGATAATTGTGAGACCACTGACACGTTTGTAAATTAGTAGATTTGGCCCCCTGTAATAGCGTAATACTGACAGTGGCCGTATTGTGTCGATTAGATGTCAATTAAATGATTTGGCCCCCAGAAGGCGACTGGCAACAAAGAAGTCACAATACAGCTACGTAGACACGACTTTTACTTAACATATTTTGGTCCATCTAAAGTTATTATACATAAGAAGAACAATAAAGAAATGGAGACGCTAAAGTAATTTGTTTTTATATAAAATAGTGCCACTAGACTTCTTTTGTGTTTGAAGTTGATAATAATTAATATGAAACTAAAAATGAATTTGCATTGGGTACTTAACGATAAGAGCTTTTATAAACATTTTGAACCTTGATTAGATTAGGTAGAAATGAGATAGATAGAGGTACTTAGACGAAAATAAAATGATGGGCATCTTTTTATTTACATTAGCTTGTTGTTGTAGCATTAGCGTATGTTAGATAGAAGATTTTAGCCGTATAACTACCCCAACGGGCAAGACGTGTTCTTGAGTGGAGATCGCCAATCGGCAAACGTAAGGCAGGGTGCACTCAGCCTCGGTGGACGATCTTCGCAGGGTGGCTGGTAGCAGCTGCATGAGAGTTGCCGAGAATAGAACTGAATGGCGTGAAAGGAGAGGCCTATGTCCTGCTATCGGATGATGATGGTCTTTAAGTTCGGCTTTTCTTAAAAAAAAACTCATTTAGTATGACTGCTGAAAAATGTACAGATACCTAGGTAATTACATTACCTGCCTATTACTGTTCCACAGCAGGGAACAGGCCTCTTCGCACATAGAGAAGGCACGAGCCTTGATCATCACTCTTGCTCAGGGTGGGTTGGCGATTTCAGACTTATATTAATCTACCTGTGCCCCGCGGTTTCACTAGCATAAGTCTCGATCCCGTGTGAATATCGGGATAAAAGATATCCTATGTCCTTCTGCAGGTCATGGTCTAGCCATTTGCCAAATTTAATCCAAATTTGTTCAGCCGTTTCAGCGTGAAAGCGTAACAAACAAACAAACTCACTTTCGCATTTATAGTATTATAATTAGGATTAAGATGTTGAGTACCTACTAACAGGTAGAAATCGTTATGAGAGTTGAATATACAGTGTACCTAATTGTTAAAAAGTACACACAGCGTTGCGTGGCTTCAGTCGCGGTCTGAACTGACCCTTAGTTGTGACGTAGCGAGTCCCCACGAAACGAAATTTTTAGGGTTCCCTAGTCAACAAGGAACCCTTATAGTTTCGCCATGTCCGTCTGTCTGCCTGTCCGCGGCTTAGCTCAGTAACCGTTGGTCCTAGAAAGCTGTAATTTAGTATGAATATACATATAAACGACGCCGACAAAGTGGTAAAAAAAATTTTTTTTTCCCTCTATCCCCTTTCCTTACGTGTAGGGGACACGTAACGTTTTTTTTCTTGTCAATCCCTTGGTGTGGGATATCGTTGGAAAGGTCGTTTAAATAATATGAGTTTGTTAAAACCATTTTTGGATTTAGGGATCCGTTTGCGGAATATTAAGCTTTAAAGTGCAAATTTTTGTTAGAGCCAAGTGTCCCCCCCCTGCCAGCTAAATGGTTGGGTTTGGATAAATTCATCCCAACTACGTTCCTTCATTGTGCATGGTACAACATGCAATTGGCCGGTTTTTTATTATTAGGTTAGAGCAAAAATACTTTAGATACGTATTTATAATTTTTTATTATTTGACTGACGACGGTTTTATGCTTTTTTTTGCCTAGGCATCTATAAATTATTTTCATGCTAAATACCAAAGGAGCTAGAGCATTAAAGAGTAATTTTTTATAGGCACTGATTCGAAGATTTCGCCTACGCAGTATGAAAATAAGACTGACAATACTTTATGTCTTTAATATTGATTTCATTAAGATAAACAACGCACCCAATAAAGAAGACGTTATTCTCTGCATCTGCAGTTTTTGTAATAAATCGCTCTTAACGGTTCAATTTAATGGAAGCTCGACAGGATTCTCTTCGCCGTAAATCTGTGTCGGCGAGGCTCGGAGACCGCACCGGGTCTTTTGTCACTTGTCCACAAGCGTCTTCTACTCTACCGCCTCACTGAGAACAGGGAACTCAGTAGTATAGTCTGTACTTCTTGTAAGATGTCCTTAACTTTAGTCGGGTTCTTCAAGAAAGAATCAAACGTGATCAGAGAAGGTTCTGGGAGCAGTGTGTGACTTATGTTATTTACTCTGGATGGCAACAAATACTGAGTTATGGAAGCCGGCATGAGATTTTCATTAATTAGCAGGTAAGTATGTCGCAAAGACTTTTCATCATTGTGTTTGAAACTACTATATTATTACATCGGATTAGTGTCCGACCGAAACTGGTTTTTACGACTGAAACCGAAAACGGAACCGAATTTCGGCAACAGTCTCAGTTTCGGCCGAAACCGAAACTGCCTTACAAGGATCATGTTTTGAGGGAAAAATAAAGAAAACGTTATTATACTCAGTCAGTCTTTATTTTTTTATCTTTAAATCACAACAAACAAAACGAACTGCAAACACTAGCTACTCACGACATAATTAGGCACGTGGACGCGGCAAAATGTCTTCGTCGCTTACTCGCTTGGATGGAATTTAACGCGCCGAACATGACCGATCATAGCGCGAGAACTCCCGAATGCAGTTTCGGTTTCGGTCGTAGTTTCGGCAGGTTTACCGCCGAAACCGAAACTAAACCGAAACTCATTTTTATGCCGAAACTTGACCGGACACTAAATCGGAATTTTCAATGTTGAGCAGTTTTGACTAAGATCCGCAATTCGACTTGCAAATTTAAAGAATGCTGGAAACTGAAATAAATCCGTAAAATAAGGTTTGATGTTCGCTAGTTCGGGATCTAACATCCCTAACAAGCGAGCTACGCGAAAAAAAAACAGTGGAAAGAAGATCGGTAATGAACTTGCATTTCTAGAATCCATGCAATCGTAATCTCCCATCCCAAAGTTTCCAGCATTCGGTTTCAAGCGCTACCGATTTACATAGTATTGGAATACTTCTTGGCCGAACTGTGAGCATAAAAACTAGTTTCTCTGCCAAACTTAGACTACTGTTACCGAATGCTTTATGTAAAGACAATGCGGCGTACAAAATGTTCGTTAATCACTGTGAATAGCGATCGAAGTTCCTTAATACAGCATGGACTAGATTTAGTACGAATTTATTGTTTATTCAAATCTCTAAGCTTTTAAACCCATTATTGCCTGATAGTAGAGCCTTTGAAAAATTAAGACAATTAGGATTAAGTTGTAAGTGAAAAGAGATTTATTTCTTTGAAATTGCTAATAAGGTATTATTCGAAACATAATTTTAGTTATTAGAAAATAATGGCATTCCATTACATTCTAATGCCGACTCGAAATTTGATTTGGGTTTTATGTCACATTAATTTGTATAACTTGAACACAAGGTGGTACAGAGGTGATTCAATTCCAAACATATGAAATTATTCTACACTATCGGTCTGTTAGGGGTTGAATTATTAAAAAAATTGACTATCAATTTAAATTGTTCGATATTAAAATCAAAACTGTCATTATTTGACAGTTGTATGAAATATAACACGGAAAATTTACGTAAGTTTCCTTAATTTGGTAATGTCCCGGACTGTCTGCTCTTAAAACGGTGAAGGAAAACATCGTGAGGAAACAGGCATCTCCTAGAACTAAAAATTCGAAAACATGTGACATCCGCCAACGCGCACTAGGGCCGCGTGGCGGGTTACGGCCCATCCCGTCAATCAGAAAGAAGAGACTTATTTCCCAGCAGTAACTATTATAGGCTAATTATGCTTATACCTGACCACCGAATACCATACATACCTACCAGTCATTGGGAGCAGTTAACCTATAGGACTGAGAATTAACCCTAATTTCCTAACTTTAATTAATATATTAATTAATAAATATTATAAATTAATAAATATTAATGTTAATATTAATTAATAATCCTAACTATATTAAATGCGAAAGTGAGTTTGTTTGTTTGTTACGCTTTCACGCTTAAATGGCTGAAAGGATTTGAATTAAATTTGGCACATGACCATGCCCTGGAAAAGGACATAGGCTAATTTTCATCCTGGACTGCGATCCAGGATGCGACACATTGAAGTCGCGGGCAACAGCTAGTTTATGATAATGATAACAACCTAGAAAACTTATTACCCAGGAGATTGGATTGCCTACATCTACCCTATTAGACTATAATTTAGAACAATATCTTGTAACCTGTCATGACTACACTCAACTAATAATGACAAGGTATCTCATAATTTAGTCTCTGTTCTAATTTATTAAGACCTTTGCCTAAAGGGTCTTCATTGGACATGATAATTCTAGTGAACAAGGAATTTGATAAGACAATGTTTATCTCAATGGATTCGTATTTTGAGAGTATTATTAATGTAAACTCAGGGAAAGGAATTTATTGGCAAATTGACTACTAACTTAAAGGATAACTCCATATTTTCATAATAGGGTCATCCCTAGGGATTTAACCTTTGAGTATGGAACCCTTAAAACAGTGCATTAATGAAAAAACAGTGCAATAATGAAATTTCATACAACTTTACTGCACTGTTTTGGTTCTAAGCAATAAATATGACGTTTGTGATCGGTTTTGTAGTGATTAATGATAACATTACTACGTAGTTGAAAGAAAAAGAATTTCGCTATGGTTAATCAATCAATCTACCTAGTCTTTTCCCAACTATGTTGGCTCGGCTATCCAGTCTAGCCGGATGCAGCTGAATACCAGTATTTTACATGGAGCGACTGCCTATCTGACCTCCAAAACCCAGTAACTGAGTAATACCCCTTGGTAAGACTGGTTGTCAGACTATCGGGCTTCTGACGACCCGTAACGACTGTCAAAGATCTACCAATGACAGCCTTTCAGCCTCAACAGCAACCTCTACCTAATAACCAAATTAAAATATATCTAATATCGAATATCTAGTATATCGAATATCTAGTAGGTATATCGGATGTATGATAGATAGAAAACTTGCAGCTAGACACCCGTTAGACATATCCTATGAAAACACGAAGTATACGAAGAACACCAAACCTATTTAAACCAAAACCTATTCAAACCTTAATTATAATTTTTTTCTCTCTTTGTTCCTCTCAAATAGAGCACCTGTCATCTAAATTCTCTTCACCACCCTTGGCTGACTGGTAGAGAATGCCTAAAGCATTAAGTCCGCCTTTGTACCTTTTTTGTGTGTGAAAAGTTTAAATAAATAGCTAATTAAACCACCAACTGGCTGTTAACTAGCTAGCTACCACCATCTTATCTAAGTCTGTCGCCATAACTACAATGTTAACAGCATTGTTGTGTGTTTGTGTGTTTCGGCAGTTAGAGGTAAGGCAGCCAGTTCCTCT
The DNA here is from genome assembly GCA_948473465.1 of Lithophane ornitopus. Taxonomy (NCBI): domain Eukaryota; kingdom Metazoa; phylum Arthropoda; class Insecta; order Lepidoptera; family Noctuidae; genus Lithophane; species Lithophane ornitopus. The sequence goes on along the minus strand of OX419622.1, from coordinate 7,491,350 downwards.
GTGCTTGAGGATTCCTGGTAATGCTCGCTTCCACCTTAGCCCTGTGGGCCTAAAACGGTCACATTAGCAATTCCTCTAAAAGCGATTCATTTCCTGAATTTCCAGCTGTCATTAGCAAATCCTATCATTTGACACAAAATCAATTCTTAATGTGTGGACCATTTTACGAATCTCCACAGAAAACTGTAAAACAGATGAATTATTTTGTAATATGAATAGCACACAGATCATATTATGAATTGTCAGTTTGTGACATTTTACGATGATTCATAATATTTTCCTATTATGATTCTGCCAAAGTGGCTGTTTTAAGCCTGATCACTTACCATCAGGTGAGATGCAGGACAAAGCTTCAAGCTCCATCCGTGAAACTTTTAAGTATGAACGAGTCTTATAAAATTAATCACAATCATCTAATTTGTTACACAAAAATTACAATTACCTACTCTTGTAAAGTCTGCTGAATAATGTTCATATTAACTTCATTGAGTTTTCGAAATGAAAATGGTCGCTATAGTTAAGAAGTGAGCTCCATAAGTTTCAGATTGATGTGGTCTCTACGAATAGCATTACAGGGATCAAAGGGCGGGCCGACTGCTTTGCCGTTTCAGTAGGTACAAGTAACCAGGTGTTCACAAGACGTTTTACTTTAGGGTAGGTAAGGTACCAATTTCTATACAGAAAAATCGCTGTTTTCCCCATTAAGTACTCTTTCATTGATTATTAATTTAAAAGTAGACTGAATAATTTGTAAACATCTGTAGATTTTGGTTAAATAAAAATACCAAAATATAAAATATTTCATTGATATCGCTTAAAAAAACTGGAATCTGAAGCAAGTTCAAGTGAATGTTTGGTACCTAATTCAAATTTAAAATGCTCAATTTATTGCTCAAATTACTTATTCATCCATTACATGACTTTACTCCAAGATTCATCTTTTTCCTAAGCACACACTAATGATCCCACAGAAATGTAACTAAAAATATAAAATTCTTTTACAAACTCGGCGAATATTATACTTGGACGTAAGGATGTGTAATCTGAGACCCGCAATTTGCACTTAAATTACAATTTTTCGGGTATATGAGTTTCTATACGGCGGGGGCAAAATACGAGCGAAGTTGAGAAAAGGATAAATACTTTTTTAGAGCTTTTCTGATTACAGTAGGTAGTAGCGTCAAAGTAGTTTTTTAGATTTATTCGAAATAATCTTTTTTGTTTTATTAGATAATTTTGAAAGAATATTAATTAGTTTTATGGCTTATATTAAAGAAAGTAATATAATTTTGTTGCTGGTAAGGTACGCCGAGAACGAACGTTTCTCCATTTAAACTTGTACTCAATTGTAAAAGTATCGGCATTGTAATATTTTTGCGATGTAAGCTTTGGAAGAAATGAATTATTTTATTCTTTTATTGCTCGCTAGAACAGTCTAAAGCTGTAATTTATGGATTGCAGAATTTTGCTATTGAACATAGTACCTAATTAATTAGAACCATGAAAACGTTGCTTTCAGCTAAGAGACGTTTAAACGTCAATAAATGTATGGTTAGTTAATCGCTATTATTCATTAACTTTAAGCATTTTTTATAAATAAACCCCTATTACTTAAATATTTTCAGTACAGCCTTTTCATAAGGCAAATTTTCGATTCATATTTTAAAATGGCAATGAATTAATCTGTAACCAATCATAAAAGATCGCGCTTTTGACGTTCAAAGTCACAATAATCATCAGCTGTTGGCACCCCTAACCACAAGCCACGCGCCAAATTCGTTAATCAGTGTCGCCGAAGCCGACCGAATGCCAATCAGAGCGCGTCCTCAATGCTGCTTGTCCGCACTGTCGTTTTTCCCCAACATCGCCTTTTGTAACACGCGCATTGTCAACCCTACACACTCAGGGGCCCGTTATACAGAATGAGTGGTATTTTATTTGGGCAATATTAGCTATCTCAGTTTTGCAGAAGGGTTATTGTCATAGATTTTAGAGGATGAACGTTTTCGTAAAGTGTAGGCATCATCTTTTTAAGTCAGCTGCATGCTTTCCTTGCATGAAAATAACACTCTTTCTCTCTTTTCTCTTGTAATCTGGTAAATATTTTATATTTATAGTTTTTCCAATAGGTATGAGTATTTATACCTAATTAAAAAAAAACCGGCCAAGTGCGAGTTGGACTCGCGCACGAAGGGTTCCGTACCATTATCTATAAAACGGGAAAAAATCATGTCTGTTGTATGGGAGCCCCCCTTAAATATTTATTTTATTCTGTTTTATTTGTATTTTTTGTTATAGCGGCAACGAAAATACATCATATGTGAAAATTTAAACTGTCTAACTTGTTCATTAGATACAGCCTCGTGACAGACGGACAGACAGACAGACAGCGGAGCCTCAGTAATAGGGTCCCGTTTTATCCTTTGGGTGCGGAACCCTAAAAATATATTTTCCTCCATTTACGTTATTGATTGCACCTACTTGTACCTGTACTATTTCTCTCTGCATCACCCAAAGGTTGACTGGTAGAAAATGCCTATGGCATTAAGTCCGAATCTGTACATTTGTGTGCTTAAATCGTTTTCCCTGTTTTCCCTGTTTGTGCCTAAATGGTTAAAATATTAAATAAATATATAATAAACAGTGCTTAGGTCACGGACACCATGTTCAGTAGTTAAGTTCTTCTTTTTAATGAAAAAAGTGTGTGTGTGTTACTGTGGCGGTATCTACATCGCCACATGCGAACTACGCATCAAAGACCTGACGTCAGACAGACGTCACATAAATTCTGCATCGCGCAATTAAAGTTTACCGTGCAGTGGACATATATACGAGAACCCAACATCAATCGTTGGGCAGTTGCCCGCCAGACACAACACCCGTCTGGTCGGAGGATCCTCCCTTTTCTATGGAGTATGAGTGAACTTTACACCCTGTTCCTCATACCCCTAAATGACTATATAATATAAACTCAATTTTTTTTAAGACAATCGTAGGTATTATCCTTGATACGATTGTCTTAAAAAAAGTGAGTTTCTGTGTCTTTGAATAAGCAATGGGCACAGAGGGTAAACAAAATAAAAAACAAATGCCTACTCCCAACCCTATATAACTCAAATGAAACAATAATCCTAATCTAACTGTAATCTATACTTAATATTATAAATTCTAAAGTAACTCTGTCTGTCTATCTGTCTGTCTGTATGTTACCTTTTCACGCCCGAACCACTGAACGGATTTCGACAAAATTTGGCAAGGAGATATGTAGATGGCATCCTGGGGAAGGACATAGGCTACTTTTTTATTTATCGACATATCTCGCGGGCGAAGCCGCGGGCGGAAGCTAGTAATCCTAACTAATATTATAAATGTGAAAGTGAGTTTGTTTGTTTATTTGTTTGTTTGTTTGTTACGCTTTCACGCTGAAACGGCTGAGCAGATTTTGATGAAATTTGGCACATGACATAGAATAGGACATAGGATACTTTTTATCCCGATATACCCACGGGATCGAGACTTACGCGGGTGAAATCGCGGGGCGCAGCTAGTAATATTATAAATGCGAAAGTGAGTTTGTTTGTTACGCTTTCACGCTAAAACGGCTGAACGGATTTGGATAAAATTTGGCACAGGGGTAGACCATGGCCGGGAATAAGACATAGAATACTTTTTATCCCGATTTTCCCACGGGATCGAGATTTACGCGGCTGAAACCGCGGGGCGCAGCTAGTTAGATCATAATTTAGACTTGTCTTAAAAAAACATAAAAAAGCAAAACCCCTACCCCCCACCGTAATACAACTCAAATGAAACAATAATTAGATCATAAATAATTTAAACTTGTATTTTTACGCCGCAATCACATTTGATTGATTAAATAATAATGTTACTGCTAAATTATTAACTTTAGTGTGATCCAACCTTTATTGTTATACTATTTATGATAAACCGAAAGCAAATTTAAAAAATACAGAAATCCAATTACGAATAAATTCACTTTAATATTTTATTGAAACACAAGTACTCAATCTGGATGCTTCTCACATTATATTTTAATGATTGCATATTAGCGGGTCTCCTAGGAATTAATTCTCCTGGGATTTGTAGATTCAACAATGTTCGCTAGATGCAAAAAAAGTAAACAAAACTGATAATTCATTTAGAATTATAGTACGCATTTTAATAGCCTTTTTACACAAGCCGAGCACGAGAGAGAAAAATCAAGGAATATTGATCTTTATATACCTACTATTTATACTACAAAGCACTTATCTATTAGATGAGCAAAAAGAGAGAAAAACTACCAGTTATAATATGATCATAATGATCATATTATAACTAAACTGCAAACAAAGTTTCACCTACATGACCGAAAAGAGAAAAGTCGATCAATATGATCCTCGTATAGGTACTATACCTATTCCAAATAACTTATCAACTAGATGAAAAAGAGAAAAATCGACGAATATGATCCTAGTATACTATACTACAAACGGCAACGTATCACCTAGATGACCGGAGTACCTAAACATTCTATTGGCCGATTTAGACCAACTTCACTTCGATGAACAGGAAACCTAAATGCCTAGTACCCAGGCTAAATAGTAACACTTTATGAACGTCAACGAGAAAACCTTTACTAGGTGGATGAGAACTGGACGTAATCAACTCCCCAGTACAGGCAATCCTATGGTAAGTTTTGGTATAATAATCCGTGTTTTGATTATTTCATCCGTACATACTTCAATGTTCTAATATTATTAATATTGATACAAGAGTACTCGACCGGAGGGTTAGTAACGTTAATTTGAAGTTATAAAGTGAAATATTCTGTAATCAAAACATCTCAGAATAATAATCAACTTTGTGTACTCAACTTGTTAACGAGTTTGAAAATGTTCTAAATCATAAAATATTGAACACACTTTCAGTTCCAAGAACATTTTCCTGTCCGAGCGTTTCTGATAAATGCTAATCTCTATAAGTGAACAAGGACTCTTTTGTGACCACTTTCAATAAATTATCGGAAAAATACGATCATAAAACAAAAGAGTAGTAAAACAGTATCTAATGGAGCGGGGTTTAATCCTATTGGGGCTGTTCGAGATATGGCCGCGACGAATAATGGATTGGCCGATCTCCGGCAAAAACTGGTGAAACTTCAATACGTAATATGTGTTGCCATACTGGTCCGGGAATAAAAGAAAAATAGGTCTGACTTTTTATTGGGTATTAGGTTTTTACGACTTGTATTGTAGTGCTTCGATGCCTAATTTGTTTAGTTATGTCATGAATTATCCTGAACGTAATATCTCTTTTCATGTACCCAATCCCCAAGAGTGATATTCAATGTTTGCCAAAAAGAGAACAGAGATAAATGACAATGTAAATTATTCTGTTCTATCAGAAAAATGCCAAAACAGAATCTGGAAAAAGAACACGTGATGTAGGTACAATGCTTTAATGCTAGGGTAAAACGAATATAAGCTTTATGGCATCGACTGGTTGCATGAGCATGTGTCAATGTGAACACTATACAGGACAAGCCAGCTCTGTCTCCACACGTTAACTGGCCAAACAAAGCCAATGAGTTATGTCTGACCAACTCCTTTAAACCTACCCAATTGCTTTACCGGGCCACTGGTAAATCCAGGACAGATAATTCTCTAGATTGATAATGTCCTTTGTTGTAAACATTTTACATTCATTTTGTACCTTGACAGAAATGGTTCAGTATTCGGTCGAAAATATGGCACAATGCGTTTAAGAATAACTTTACCGACTCACCTGCTTACAGGAACACTTCCTAGTTATTAATCTCGGAATATGAAATCTTAATATTTAAAATTGATGTAATTAATTTGTTTCATCAATGTAAATAATGGGAAAAAATACAATAGACGTAGATATATTTAGTAACCTATTCCGGTTAACTATTCCTAAAGAATCTTAAAAAAAAAACCCTGTAAGAAATCGACACGTGTTTCACCTCTCAACGAGGCATCCTCACGATGACGATTGACCAGTCGCAGAGGAGGTGTTTGAGGAGTGCTCGGTATGGCAACACGTCGTGTTCTGGTTTGCGACTGGTTAATCGTCATCCTGTGGGTGCCTCGTTGAAAAAACCCTGTAAGAAATCGACACGTACTTAGGTGAAGTACGTGTTGCTTTCTTACAGGGTTTTTTTAAACTCTTGAGGAATAGTTAAGCGAAATAGGTTACTAAATATATCTACGTCTATTGTATTTTTATAATGGATTTCCGCAAAGACACGCCTGAATCAATTAACTATCGTAAATAATGGGTATGAGTAAAGATTCAACAGCACGTTTAGGGTAACAATTTGACAGTGATAGTAAATCGAGTGTCTGGAATATAAAACATTATGCATTATGTCATGTTTGATGGTAGCGCATGACCATAGTGACGGGAAACGATGGCCATGCATCTATGCACTTCGAGGAAACTGTTGTTTGTCTTGTTCTCACAGTTGACCAAGAACTTGTGACGAAGTGCTTCAAAACTTGATCTATAGATATGAAAGTGTTGTAAAATAAGAATAAGTGTGCTTAATAGAGTCACGTCAAAACAATTTTTCAGTATGTATCTACCTAGATTTTTGAGAATTTTTACTGTTATATTTTGAATCGGGTCTGTGCACTGAAAAAAAATGCTTTTACCGAGGTCGAAAAAATATTTTCCATAATTTATTTTATACTGAAAACTACTACAGGTTATGACTTCAATTTTTGACAGTGAAACTAAAAAAGTTAGTGACACACACTATACAAATATTTTGTCGGCAAACAATGTTTTTTTATGGACATCATGGTAGCGATATGGACAATGTCACAGTTTGCCGGGGACGGCTCCATTTCAGATAAGGAGGCTGGGAATAGAAGTAATATCGATATAGTAAGCCGAAAGCCGGGCAAATATTTCCGAGGATGTGTTGATGGTTATATGTGCAAACAATTTTAGTTCTGTAGAGATATAGTAAGTAATATTATATTATTTGAACTGTATTGTTGTAAGTTTTAGTTCGATAAGGGACTGAATTTTCAAAATGTAGTCCCTGAAATAGTTAACATAGTTTTAAAGATGCCAGTTGCCTGGTTAGTTGTGGTAACTATATTTATTGATAAAAATAAACTAACTTTATGTCAGTAAACAAAACTTGAAAAACCATTAGCAAACTCCGTAATCGACATACAGACAGAATTCTATTTAGGTAACGGCTTAAACTAAGTGACAAAAAGCACACTTTATAAAGGAATTTCTATAACATAAAGTTAGTCGGAGTGTAACAGTAGCACTAATACTCGTATTTAAGTTTCAAATGTTGAAAACTTTCGGTCGCTGAAAACAGTTCCGCAAATTGCATGTAATTTCGCGCGGTTCCCTGAAAAGGAATTCACTAATGGCCGTGCGGAATCCCTCTATATAAGTACAACACTCAAAACAAGCAATTGCAATCAACTGAATGGCATTATTTTATAAAATAGGGAAAGCGTTGAAATATGCGTCCTTTTAATGCTTCGAATACAAACTGTTTTTGTAAACCGATATATTTTTTTGTACCTTTTGACGGACTAGAAATCAAGCTTATGATGACTGTCACTGTCACTTGAGTACGAAAGAACCTATTTGGTTATTTTTTTTTATCGAATAAGGCTGAATAAGGTTTTTAGGAAAAAAACTATTGAAAAAATTGCCCAGAATATTGGAAAATTTTGTAAAAACTGAAAGTGTTTTTTTCTATCCGTCGGTTTAGCTAGTACCTTTAATAAAATTGGCTTGTAAAAGTCTACATATTGTGGAGTTTTGATTTCTGTCGTGGCTTTAGATCTGTGAAAATGTCTAATTTCGATTATTTATACTAAGGCGTAGGTAAGAGTGAAGTAGAATTGGGTTTTTAAAATAATATTTTAGAAAAAAATACAAAAGGAGGAATGAAATCGACAAGACAGTCTTCTCACCTTGGTACACTTCTTCTTTTTCGTTAGTGACTAACCTGGTGTTAGAGTTTATATGCCGCCCTCTCTTGGGCCTCTGACTTGGCTTCACATGCCGTCCAGAAATATCTCTCAGTCAAGCCGGTTTCCTCACGATGTTTTGATGATAATTACACAGTGATAATTATAAAATACGCACATGAATCCGAAAAGTCAGAGGTGCGTGGCTTGGGTTCGAACTCGAGACCTATGACTTGGTAGTCCGGCCGGTCACACCACCAGGCTGTCACTGCTTCCGCACTATGCTGGAACATTAAAACCTAATTATTCAAAGACATAATATTATAAGGTCGGCTATACATGTTTAATCCACCGAACGGTGCAGTTTGCTCACTTGGTAATGTATGTCAGTGAAAGAATAATATAGGATGCAGCTACTCTTTATCGCTGTGCGGAAGTTTGAAGTCAAGCGGAGGAACTAGTTACCAACTCGGTCGTACCTACTAACTAGAGTTACTAGTAACATGTCACTAAGTAAGTATCTTCATGGTTAAGCAGGGACAATTAATCAGGCGTCGAACGTTCGCTAGTGTTTGGTACTTGACGTAAATGTGGGGAGTTTGTTATGAAATCGGTTGGTGGTTCGTAGTCTTTAGGCATATTAAATTTGAAGTTGATTATGGGTCTAAGTTTTGAAATAGCGCTGTAAATATTGGTCTTATATCGCCATAAGCACTTAGCTCGGGAAATGAAATTCAGATTACAGTAAGTTTTCGAAAGTACCCAAAATAGTCCATTTCCTGCTCTTGTGTTAGCACGCTACGCAGTAGCCTAACCATTTTCAATTAAACAGCCACTATTCTAGTGAAGATAAATCACCCGAAGAGTATTTTTTTAAAGGCTACCTTTGATTTTTCAGGAATATAAAATTACTAACTTCCGCCCGTAGCTTCGCCCGCGTGGTATGTCGATAAAAAGTAGCCTATGTCCTTCCCCGGGATGCCATCTATCGAAACCCGTTCAGTAGTTTACGCGTGAAAGACAGATAGATAGACAGAGTTACTTTCGAATGTGAATTAGTATGGATTATTTTTAACGAATACACAAAAAAAAACAATATAAGTTCCTATCGTTTTTTTTTTTGTGTATTCCTTTAAAATAATAATTTTGAACTTTAATTTCAAATTGATGACCTGAAATATCTCCAGAATAATATTACCTTTGTTCTTAAAACCTGGGTAACCAAACTGTTAATTTTGCAATTCTTTGGCTGATAAATAAAATTATAACTACTCGGGAAATAAAAGAAACATAATAGTCACTCGGACATGAGGACATAAGAACTAACTGAGAGACTATTTAACCGTGAGTAAAACAATGTCACGCTTTATCGGCAAGGTGATTGTGATGAACACTAGACAAACGAGAATACGATGCATAAATGTGGGATTTGAACTATATGTCGAGAATCAAACAGCAGATTTCTTCTTATTCCATTTAATTAATTTTCGTCTTTACTCCCTACGTCTTTATCGTCTTCCTTACGTCATCTGCAATCTTCTTTTTTTTTCAACTTATTCTATGTTTAAACATTCATTCACTATCTCTTTCGCTCTTTGACTAATTCTTACATTCGTCTCTGTCACTCGTTCATGGGTCACATCTGTCATCCATCTTCACGTCCCGTTTCACTATCCTGTCATAACATTCCATTCCTACAGCTCGGCCATTCTGCTATATGACTGTCCCCAGTCAATCCTTATTTGATCTTACTAAAAAAAAACTATTACAAAACTTAAAAGTATCCGTACTAGTAACTTAAAGATAACAACATAACACGACCTAAAATATACCATCATAGTGAAACATTAGGTCAAGAATAAACCCCAAAGGTGTACCCTAACCTAACTGACCAACAAAACCTACTCACCTAACTCGACATTATTTCCAGACACTGGCCATGGCTTCATATTATCTGCCGAGGAAGAAGTCACTCGAGAACCTTCTGCCATATGATCCATCTTTTCAACATCATATCGATCATTTCTCTTAACTTTAGTGACTCTGTATGGCCCTAGATACTTCGGCTTTAGCTTCAATCCAACACCGAACTGTGTACGTTTGATGGCTACAACATCTCCTACTGTATATTTCCGACTTTCCTTTCTTCTTCTATTAAACGTCTTACAATTTTCATCTTGAACTTTTCTTATTTGTTCTTTCGCCTTCATCTTCAAGTCTTCTCTATTCTGCACGAAATTACTTCTATGCTCTTGCTGAAGCAAATCATAAATCTCAATATCTTCTTTGGTTTTCATCTTTGTACCCAACATGAGTTCAAAGGGAGTGGTGTCAATGCTTCTTTGGTATGTGCTATTCAGTGTTCTTTGCACCCGGCTGACATGCTTGTACCATTGAGATGGTTCTTCAATACACAGCTTTGTTAGCACTGCTATTATTATTCTATGAATGCGCTCCACTTGACCGTTCCCTCTGGGTACACCTGTTGTTATGGTTACATGTTGAATATTCTCCTTTTCACAAAACTCCTTAAAGTCATTGCTGGTAAAAGCACTACCACGATCTGAAATCAAACGTATAGGGTTTCCAAACGTTTGCTGATGAATCTTTAACTTGTCTATGGTCTCCTTACTTGTAGTTCCCTTCACTTCTTTTTTGGTCGCTAGCAGACATGGTATGCACGTCAGTAAAAACTCTTCAATCTTCTTGTTAATATTTTTGATGTAATATTCTTGTTCTAACAGTTCTATCATTTTTCTTTTTCCAAAATGACCCTTCTGGTGTATTCTTCTTAGAATCTCAAATTCTAAACTTCTTGGTATTACCAACTTTCTTTCTAGTCCTTTGTAAAGTAAACCATCGCTATAAATATAGTCTTCATATGGCTGAAGTTTTGCAATCTCTATAATCGCTTTTATACCTTCATCCAACATCTGTGCTTGCTTGACTTGATCATGCAGGCTTAACTCAACAGCTCCCACAAATGGATTTCTGCTCAAAGCGTCTGCATGCTGCATTTTTCCTCCTGGTCGATGTTCAATCACATAATCATACTCTTCAAGCAATAATACCCATCTGGCTACTCTAGTTGCTAGGTCCTTCTTATTCAATGTCTTCTGAAAGGCTTGACAATCTGTAATAATTTTAAAGTGTTTACCGTACAAGTAATGCCTAAACTTCTTGACTCCTTCAACAATAGCCAAAGCTTCCAGCTCATAGCTACTATACTTCTTCTCAGCATCACTGGTCTTCCTACTGTAGTAATATACAGGATGTAACTCACCTAAATGGTCTCTCTGTAATAAGATAGCACTGTATGCTATTGCAGAGGCATCGGTATGCAATTCAGTTAATAACTGAGGATCATAAATCCTTAACACTGGGCTACTAGCCAAAGCATTCTTCAGCACTTTAAACGCACTTTTCTGAACATCCTCAAACACAAAATCAACACCCTTCTTCAACAAATCAGTTAACGGCTTAGCTATCAATGCAAAATCTTTAATATACTTTCTAAAATATGAGGTTAATCCAACAAAACTATGAAGTTGCTTTAAAGTCTTGGGTTCAGGGTACCTGGTTACAGCATCTGTTTTGTCCTGAGACGGTTGAACTTTTCCATCTTCTATAATGTGTCCTAAGTACTCTATTCTTCGACATAGTAATTGCGCCTTTTTCCAATTAATCTGTAAGCCGTACTGTGATGCAACAGCTAATACTTCTTTTAACCGCTGCAATGCTTGACATTCATCAATAGCGGGTATTAATAAGTCATCGATGAATATTACCAATATTCCTTTTGCTATAAGTTCACGAATGATTCCATCCTTGAGCCACTCTGATACTTGTTTTTCAACAATATGTTGTTCAGCTAAAGAAATACGTCTTGGTCGCTGAGCCACCGGTACGTCATCCTTCAGCACTATCCTCAATTCTATCGGCGCCTCCTTTGTCTGTACAGGTTTATACTTCTTCACGCATTCAATAACCTCTTGTTTCACCTGCTTATCTTCAATTCTACCTAAAACAAACTCATCCTGACTTACTACAGACACAAGCCTTGATAACCAACTGTTTACGTTTGGAGCAATCAGTATTGACCCCTTCGACATAATTGTGAAAACATCTTTGAGGAATTCTTGACCCAATATAACACTACACGGCAAAGCATGCCTAGGAACAACATGAAACGCAATATCGTTATATTCGTGTCCGTCTAACAGTACGCAAGCGGTAAACTTTTTCGTAGACACAATACTGCCGCCTAATCCCACCAGATTCGTGACAGTATTTACAGACTCGGGAGCTCCAAGATGAACATAAAATTCGGTACACACCAAATTTATCTCGCTACCAGAGTCAATTAACGCATTTACTTCGCACTTATTCACAAAAATCGTTTTGCAGGCATTTTCAAATCTAATCTGTGCCGGCGTTTTCTCTTCGACGTAAACATCAGTGAAGTTGGCGTCAGTTCCCACTGGCATCGCCATCTTGTCGCTGTCACTGAAGTTGGTACTCCTGTCAATAGTGACAATGTCGTCAGTTTTGCCAACCGCAGCCTCGCGAATGTTCGGAGTGAAGTCGGTCACACACATCGTTCGCTTTTCTTCGTGAAAATTCGGTTTTCCGCCCCGTCGTTCTTGTTCTCGGTTTTGGGTCTTTTCATTCGTAGACCGAATGCATTGCGTAGAAATATGTCCAAATTCGTTACACTTAAAACATTTAAGACCTTTTTCTTTATTTGGACACCTGGACGACTGATGATCTCTTTCACCACAGCTGTAACACCTCTTGATCGCCGTGCCATTTTCATGAATTTCAGGCTTCTTGTATCGACTGTGACCACTGTTATCCGTCCTCATCTTCTCTTTGATCATCTCATATATTTTTATTTTCTCTTTCAGATCAGAATAAGTCGTAACTCCGTACAACAACATTTTGTTAACTTCTGAGTCAATTATACCGTCGATAATGTATTTTATGGCTACATAATCGGGAATCTTGCCGCGTTTTCCCATTTCCTTCATGACTAGCACGTAGTCTAAACAACTTTCGTCCTTCTTTTTCTTTCTGGCGGCCATCATCTCGTGAATGGTTTTGCTATCCACCAAATCTGGAAACTCCTTCAGTAATCCAGCCTTTAAATCCTCCCAGCTTTTATAAGGTTTTTCAGATCTGAGCCACAGCGCAGCAGTTCCGATTAAAGCCCTTCTGGCTACGATCAGAGTTTGTAGGGGCGACCACTGAAAAATCTCGGCATTATCATCAACGTCCTGCGCCCACTTGGCTACTGAAAACGTTTTGTCTTGCCCACTGAAATTTGGGACAAGGCTCTCATGGAAAATAGCCTGATCACGGTTAAAACCTTGCCCAGCCGATGTCGATGCGTCATGTTCGTCTTCGTCGTAGTTGGCTTGGCGGCGAGTTTTCCCATGTTTCGGCGAATTCCCTCCCATGCTACTTGTTTTCCTCGTCTTCGTCTTCTGTAAATATTATTACCGTCTTACCGTCTTTTAGCAATCTGCTCGTCTTTTTTTTGTTATGGCGTCTTTGGTTCGGAAATTTTGTTTTTTGAATTTTCTGTTGGGGTCCGAAACTTGAAATATTGCTCTATCCCGGACGAGCCCCCAAAAAGTTGTGGGATTTGAACTATATGTCGAGAATCAAACAGCAGATTTCTTCTTATTCCATTTAATTAATTTTCGTCTTTACTCCCTACGTCTTTATCGTCTTCCTTACGTCATCTGCAATCTTCTTTTTTTTTCAACTTATTCTATGTTTAAACATTCATTCACTATCTCTTTCGCTCTTTGACTAATTCTTACATTCGTCTCTGTCACTCGTTCATGGGTCACATCTGTCATCCATCTTCACGTCCCGTTTCACTATCCTGTCATAACATTCCATTCCTACATAAATTAATAATAAAAAGAAACTGCATTCAAATGCGTTATTCTAGCGTTTATCGTTACTTTCCTTTAGCATGTACTGTAATATACTTGTATTTGCATGTATCATAGATATAGGTATCTATTGCCTTTGATTCACACTACACAATGTTTTTTTTTTCCCGTTTGCTTTCTATTCGGTTAAATCCTCTGTAAAGCGTTTCAACGCGTATTCATCGTTAATATTGCAAAACATGCCATGTTTTTATAAAACGCCGTTTTGGAAAATGGCTGTAATATATATACAAAGCGGAACTGGTAAACGTTCGTAAGTAAACAACCCAACACAATAACAGCAACTTCAGTATAATCACAGAAACTGACGTAAAACACAATCAAACCTTCCAATCTCGAAGTTCTTGATTTGTGTTTTCTTAACAGTCCCACAGGCCACAGTATCGATGGGGTATCGTGACGAAAATTCAAAGAGCTCATTAGTCCTAAAACAACGTTAACTTACGACTTGTTTGAACATGGCCGAATCAGTGACGTTTTGAGGAATGTGGGTTGTGAATCCGAGGTACCCTTCGAAAGTAATGACATTTTAAACTTTTGGGACGTACCTCTATACATATTATTCAGGGACATCACTAGCAGCCGCCATGTTTGGTGTTTGTTAAAGTTTGTCATATTTTGCTAGTGACGGCGCGTGTATCATAGTCGTTAGGTTGTTGGAGAGTAGTTTTATTTATTAACACGTGAAGACCCTATTTCGAGGAAAATATCAAAGGAAATGAGGTAAAGTACGACACTGATATTATAAATATAGGAAGGTTAGGTCTAATGATTGTTAAATATTTTCTATTACATAATAGTAGAGGGACGTGACGGTACGGTGACTATCTTTACATACCGAGCTTCCTCCGTGTCTCGGAAAGCACGTTAATTCGTTGATCCCGGCTGTCATTCTTGGATCTTTGATAGTCGTTACGGATCGTCAGAAGCCCGAAAGTCTGACAACCAGTCTTACAAAGGGGCTTCGTATTACCCAGTTGCTGGGTTGTTGAAGAGCAGTAGCTCCATGTTAAATACTGGTTTTCAGCTGCATATTACCCAGTTGCTGGGTTGTCATGGAGCAGTACCTCCATGTTAAATACTGGTATTCAGCTGCACCCGGTTAGGCTGGAAGCCAATCCCAAGATAGTTGAGAAAAGGCTAGGCAAATGGAATAGTAGAGGTACGTCAATATAATAAAACATATCCTCGTCGAGAAATGCCGTCTATCGAACGTGTTTCCTGCTGTGTAATTATGTAATTTATTCACAGCATTATGTATTTTTTTGGCCAATGGAGCCAAAAGGTTTTGGAGTGGCGACCGCGTACCGAAAGACGTAGCGTTGGAAGGGTAACCCCACAAGGTGGACCGATGACCTGGTGAAGGCCGCTGGGATCCGCTGGATGCAAGAAGCACAGAACCGGTCGAAGTGGCGGTGCTTGGGGGAGGCCTATGTCCAGCAGTGGATGTCTTTCGGCTGAAATGATGATGATGATGTTGATGTATTTTATTATGAACCCGGAAATTAATAATAATGTGATCTCTTCTATCTTCATAATTTAAAACTGTCTAACATTTTCAACATTATTTGCTACCAGATAACATTATATCTGAGGAACGAGTTAGTTTTTCTCACATTTTACATTCGTAAACATGATAAATAATAATTCAGGTTATCATTTTGAGTCAGCCTAAAAATATGGCCGAACAAAAAATACAATGCAAATGACGTGGGTTCCTACAATGAATATTATACAGCATAATTTTATAAGTGAAATTTCACTTTGATGTGACGTCACTGTATTAACAAAGCGAAGGGAAATGTAGGGAAAACCTTTATGCCATATAATTTTTATACATCGCTGTTTTTGATAATATTATTGAAAGGCTCAAATTTTTCACGATGGTTCCATCGGGAAGTAACATGAATGTTCTACATGTTATAAATTCCTTCACGAGATCATGTTTTGAGTTAAAATAATATAATAGGTTTTACATGCAGCTTTGTTCGTGCCGTTATGATTCAATAATGTATCTATGTAGGTATCTATCCTAAGATATTATATATTTGCGGTCATTGAAGGCTTTAATACCTACTCTTGCTATCACTAAACCAATCAATAATTTATTTTGTTAGTATCATCCTAACCTTATGGCAATTTAAGTTATTAAATAAGTTTATCTAAGTTATAAAAAGTTATTATAAATGCGAAAGTGAGTTTGTTTGTTGGTTTCTTTGCTACGCTTTCACGCTAAAACGGCGGAACGGATTTGCATGAGGCATGACCAAGACCATGACCTAGCTAGCTGCGCCACACGGTTTCACACTATAAGTCTCGATCCCTTGGGAATATTGTGAAAAACAGTATCTTATGTCGTAACCTACGGCATGGTCTACCCATGTACCCAGGGCATGGTGTACCCAATATTCATCCAAATCCGTTTAGCCGTCTTAGCGTGAAAGCCGTAACAAACAAACAAAAAATTGCTTTGGCATTTGTAATATTATATACTAGCTAGCTGGGCCACGCGATTTCACCCGTATAAGTCTCGATCCCGTGAGAATATCGGGATAAAAACATGCCGTTTCAGCGTGAAAGCGTAACAAACAAAGAATACTTTCGCGTATATAAGTTAGGTTTGTAGTTAGGATTAAACTCTTGGTTCAACTACGTTTCTAAAACCCTCATTTATTTCACTCTTATTACAATTTACATTAACATTAAAATGTAGCCTCTTTAAGCCATGAGAGAAAGATTTAACCTTTTAATAAGTTAAAATAACGTTACTTTCTGTTCCAAACAGAGCAGTGAGTTGCGAACTTTGATTAACTTTTTCCCGATCCGACATTCAATACTTACTTAATTGAAAAGTTTAAGACGAACTTGTAGAGATACAGTACAGACCGACACTTTCCTAATTATAAACGTCAAGGTTGCCATGATTTCTTTGTGTTGTTGTAGGAATAAAAGTAATCTTAGGAAAATTAGTTGGTAAGCAAATTGAATACCAATTTAAATTGTCCGCATATTCAATCACAACTGTCATTTTTTGACAGTTGTATAAAGCAATGAAACCGCGTTAAATTGATGAAGTATGTCAATTTGATTTAAAAAAATCCTGATTGTACCTATATATATATAAATTCAAAGAATATCGATACGTCAGAATTTTCGCAGTACATATAAAAGAGGGCTTATGGCAGTAACTTCACGGGTATTGGATACGCTTGAGCCACGTTTGCTAAAAGTACTTGACTGTAGCAATATTCTGGGATACCTTCAAGTACCATCTCGTACATGCAGATAAATCGATTCTTTCCTAACGTTCTCCTGCGTACTCGTGACATGCATTTGTGAAATATAATATCCAATCAAAAATATAAATGTGAAAATGGAGCCAAATTCAAGAATAAGTGTGGTTGTCGATTTCGGCGACAAAAGAATTGAGATCTAAATGGGTGCCAAGTTCTATAGATCATCCTGAAACTTATAAAGAACATACAACATTCTAAAACATATTTAAAACAAAATTTCTTGTTTTTCTGCTATAACAATGTTTTCTATTTAAAAATAGAACTTAATTGAAAAAAAATTTAGAATGTCTTCAATCACTTATTCTTGAATTTATTTTTGCTATTATAATTTTGAAAGGCGCTCGGTGTTAAAAATCGATTACTTGAAAAAGTTTTTAAATCGTACAAATATTCTGTTTTCTGATTTTTCCCGATGTATACTCACAATTACCAAGCTGGATACCAAATTTCAACTTTCTAGGTCATCTGAAAGTGGGTTAGGTTATTGATCTATCGGTAGGTAAGTCAGTGATAAAAATGACGATTTTTAAACGTTAATATCTCAATAACCGTTTGAGCTGTATTTATGAAATTTGGGGTTTTAGTTGATCTAAGGGGTATTAATAAATAAACCAAATTTCATGTGTGTACGTTAAATAGATTTTGAGTTATTGAGGGGTGAAAAGTAGCTCCAAATAGTTCGTGTAATATAACACACGGCTGCTGTATCGCCAGTTCTTTTCTTGAACTTGGCTTCACGCTGCCGCGTGTCTAGATACCACAGTCTTTCCTTATTGTATTTCATATATGAAAAACACATAATAGTGCATTGTGATACGAGTGTGCTCTATTGGATATTACAGTCGAGGCGGTATAAAGCGCGCGAGCCGCAGGCGAGCGCGATTGGGTAGCCGAGAGTGTAATAATCAATGCTCACGCGTTTCATACGACATTTTTCTACAGATTTGCTAAGAAAAAATCAGACTCTTGTTGTAAAAAGTTATGCTACAATAACGTAACTAGGTATAGAGATGATAGATTTATAAAGTTTCACTGACCTTTGTTGCCAGGTTGCCACTGACTATCCGGAGTTTCTTTTAAAAACTTCTATGTCGGTTGGTGACAATACTTTAAATTTTGTATTTTTGATAATAATTAACCTCACAACAATGCTCACAACGAAAACGATAGTAAATATTTATGGAAAATGGCGCACTGGTTTTGTTTTCCATAGGTGTAAATGAAGGCACTGACAAAACCGTTAGACAGCCTATACAAAAAAATATGATTTAAATAATTAAAAAAATTACAAAAACGCCTATATAAAAATATAATAATGTTAATAATACGTAAATGGGGTTAGGTTAGTGAACAATATAGACCGAAACTGCCACGATATAAACCCTTATTTAATAGTACAGATAGAGTTTTATTCCGCGTGAACGCGGTCAAGTGGCCTGCGCGCGTGCCGCCCGCGGTCTTATGTACCGGAAAAAAGCGCAAGTTTCTGTTCGGGTGTAATAGAGAATGCTCATTTATTAGCAGGATAGTTCTTACTAATTCAATGTATAAAACCCACTGAGGTTTACTTATGGTAAAAATGGGCATGCATGGGAATTTTTACCATAACTAAACGCCCCTGGTTTGTTTATGGTTCTTTTTTTAAAATAAATACTTGCTTTTGAGCGCTTTTCTTTGGTAAAAAGCTTCACCAAAAACAATTTCTATTAGATACAAATTCCATGCTGCCATGATAGTACTTACTAATTCCATACTGCCATGTCATTACTCCGACTAGTAAATAGTAATCTGTGGCGCACAATACCGCACTAGTGCAGTAATATAAACTAAAAAGCACGCTTTCATAATACACTGCATTATGAATCTAAAAGCGGTTCAATAAGAGCCACTTTACGAGCAAGTGTGTTGAAAAATATAATTTTTAGGGTCCGTAGTCAACAAGGAACCCTTATAGTTTCACCATGTCCGTCTGTCCGTCTGTCCGCGGCTTAGCTCAGAGACCGTTGGTACTAGAAAGGTGTAATTTGGTATGGATATACATATAAACTACGCCGACAAAGTGGTAAAGTGGTTTTTGTTTACAAGTGGTTTTTTTTTAGGGTACCTCCCGTACTCGTAATGTGGGGATGGTTTTTTTTTTCTCGGCAATCCCGTGGTGTGGGGTATCGTTAGAAAGGTCGTTTAAAAATAATGTGAGTTTATGAAAACCATATTTGGATTCAGGGATTCGTTTACGGAATATTAAGCTTTAAAGTGCTAAGTTTTGTTAGAGTCAAGTGTCCCCCCCCCCTGCCAGCTAAATGGTTGGGTTTGGATATGTGAAAAAAATCACGGCAGTAGTATATATAACGAAATTAAAAGGAACCACCGCTACGTAGGCTCCACAAATTACCGAGTAATAATCGACCAACTTAAATTTGCAGTTGTAAAAACATGTTCTCCCATACATTCTGTATCGGAGAACAAGTTTTTCAACTACAATGTTAAGCTTGTTTTATAAATTCATCCGAACTACGGAACCCTTCATTGTGCATGGTTTGACATGCACTTGGCCGGTTATTATTATAAATTATTCAGTAAAAAAAAAAGTTTCCTCGCGTGTCTGAGTTTCCCTGCGTGATCGAATCAGAAATGAAGATATCCGTAGGAGAACCAAGGTAACCGACATAGCCCAATATATTGCCAAACTTAAGTGACAGTGGGCAGGTCACATTGCTCGCAGAACAGATGGCCAATGGGGCTGAAAGGTTTTGGTGTGGCGACCGCGTACCGGAAGACGTAGCGTTGGAAGGCTCCCCACAAGGTGGACCGATGAACTGATGAAGGCCGCGGGAATCCGCTGGATGCGAGCAGCATAGAACCGATCGAAGTGGCGGTGCTTGGGGGAGGCCCATGTCCAGCAGTGGACGTATTTCGGCTGAAATGATGATGATGATGAAAAAAAACGGTTAAATACAAGAAGGCAATAAAGTATCAAAAAACTGTGTTATTCATTTTAAATTCACATGGTAAACGATAATCTTTCTAAGATTACCAAAATGGCAAAGCAATCAGTCAAAGTTTGCAGTAGTGTTACAAACAACAAAATATCGCGTGCAGATGGTTACAAGTTGATATTGCACTAAGGAGAGTGTTCCCAGGAAAATACACATACCTACAATATTTTAGAGGAACAATTTGGCGTTCCCAAATTCTTCCAGTGTTAAGGAAAATATGTTTGATTTTGAAAGTGGGACTCGGAAATGAAATTGATGCGAAACAAAGTAGTTTATGTGTAATGTTTTATGGATATCAGTTCCGTTAACAGTTTTTAACATAGTTTTTTATAAGCTTATTATTTTCCGAGTGACTAATAACTTAAAAGTCGACTAAATGTTTGCAAAAAATAAAATAACTTGCCAGCGATTAAATATTTTAGCGACTATTATATTATGTAAGGTTCAAAATTAAAGGTGTTATAAAAACTAAAAACTAGCAGCTGCGTTTAGGTAGCAAATAAACTATACCAGTCAAATAAAATATTAGGCGAGGAGCTATAAATAATGACTTGGCGACTA
Organism: Lithophane ornitopus; assembly: GCA_948473465.1. Taxonomy (NCBI): domain Eukaryota; kingdom Metazoa; phylum Arthropoda; class Insecta; order Lepidoptera; family Noctuidae; genus Lithophane; species Lithophane ornitopus. The sequence continues at coordinate 7,470,555 of OX419622.1, read as the reverse complement.
ATAATGTTAGTAGGGTGGCAAAGATAATATATTACCAGTCTAGTTAGAGTAGGTTATTTTTTTATTTTTATGGTTAGGTTAGGTTAGGTTAAAACTGTGACTTCCTACGCACGAGCCGAGCGAGCGAAGCGAGCGGTGCCGCGGCAGCGGCCGGCGAGTGCCAGAAACGACTAGATTATGTTGAAAATCTAAACCGGCCCTAATAATACAATAATAATATATTATTTATGAATGCCCATTTTCTATTTTATTTTCGCCATTAAGTTTCCGCTTAGATATTAATTCTGTTCCCAAAAGAAAAACTTGATGCTAGTTTAAATTAAAACGGAGCTTATTACTGATATATTAATATGCTACCTATTACTTATTACGATATTCCTTATTAGGTGCCAACCCATTATATATGGTACCCACTCTATTTTTTTTTTAAACCTATATTCATTTCACTTAGTTGCCGCATTAAATACATGCCTTTTTTATATATAACCGTTTTAAACATACACATCATCTTACTAAAACGTTACACCATTTTAGTAAGATGTTATAAATCGACTTCTCACTCAAATGACATGAAGAGATACAATGCTTCCCCCACACATAGCGCTCATCTAATATCTAGTTCGCCAGATGTCGTTAGTTGTGCCTAGTTCATAATGTCTATAGAGCTGAGCAGTGAAGATAAACGTGCATCGTGTTACGCCATGACAGATAGCGAGCACTAATTACTAGAGTTTCGTTTGTCTTGTACTTGCTTTGGCTCATACTACTCCACTTAGTAGTTGCTACTTAGTTTAGAAACCGAGACTCGTAAGTTGTAGTGTTTGTAGTTATCATGTGTTCGATAGTTAAAGGAAGTTGTAATGTCTTATTAATGTCTGTCAATTCTACTTATTATTACAGTTTTTCTTACACTTCGTTAGTTTGAAGTAGGATTAGGATTTCAGCCATGATTTACGTAGGTAAAGTAATTACCGTTATATTTTAAACTTTGTTTAAATCTGAACATAATAAGTAGATAGCTACTTATTATGTTCAGATTTAACCAAAGTTTAAAATATAGGTAGGTACCTACTTACCAATATTAGCCACAAATCGCATCCGTATAGTTACCGTCTGCGTTCCGAAAACACAATCATACCGGTCTGAAAAAACGGAGCCAAATCCAACCGCTAACGAATGTACTAAAAAAAATGAATTAAAAAGACTCCATATAAAATTAACTAGCGGGACACTGACTCGCATGCAAATAAATAACGTTGCCCTTCAAACTTTAAATTAGTTTTCCCGGCCAGAAGTTTTAGAAGCATGCATCATTCTAGAACATTGTTCGAGCTAGTTTTATTTATCTAACTTACCTACGAGGCTAACTTTGTTGGGACTCTGCAATGGAGTCATGAGCTTCTTGCATTTAATGCTCACAACATTAACTAGTACGACTTATTAAAACTTTTTGATGAATTGGTTTATCGCAGCTTTATCATGCGCAAAGGATACCACCTTTTCGTGCTCGAAAACAAGTAATGGCAGATCCATGTTACAACTCGATGCCTGTAGGTACCTATTTTTTATGAGAAAGCCCTGGTATAGCATTGGATGTGTATAGACAAACCAGCTTCCGCCCGCGTTGTATGTCGATAAAAAGTAGCCTATGTCCTTACATAGGCTACTTTTGACAATTCGTTCAGTGGTTTAGGCGTGAAAAGGTAACATACAGACAGACAGAAGGAGTTACGTTAGTTCGAATTTATAATATTAGTATGGATGTGGTGATGATATTGCCATAAATAATCTATCAAAATGACTTATTACAGTGACAAATTGATAGCTTTCCTCAAACGATTAATAACCGGGCACCTATCGCACACCAAAATAACCAAAACAATTTCTAATATCTGCAACGAAGCAATATAGGAAAAGCCAATAAAATCTATGGATCAATAACTGACATCGGAACAATAGTGGTCCTCTTATGATCCACTTTATGAATGGGACCTCGGTCGACGAAGCACCAGGAATTTGGAATGAACGACGCACTGCGCCGCACTCACAAATGCCATTCAACCGAAATGATGGATTTAATTGCTTAAAATAATTACCGTATTAGGTTAAATGGATTTAACATGAGTAATGTTTGATTGGGGGAAAGAGAATAAAATTATCAAACGTTTCACTAATTGCTTTTAAATAAATGGAAGTGGGAGTTGTAAGACATCGATAAGCAGAGTGTGGTTTTTAATGCCCACTGTTTAATGATTGGTTGTTGTTTCAAGTGTCAAAATCTCTCCATTTTGCAGTACGAAATTACAATTCTTAAACTTTTCAAGTCAATATTGATATCAGTCAAAAACTGTTGATTTTCCAAGTTACTTTTAATTTCCTTGTATTCTTGTCACTTCCTTGATTACTTTTCGAAAATTCGAACGCACGATATTTGAAACATGAAACGTCGAATGTGCCAGATTTCGATTCGCTGAATGTATAATGACGGACGCTTTGCGGTTGCATAATATTATGTGGAGTTATTATTATGAATTTGATGTTTTAAGTTAACTTTTGCTTGTCTGTCTGTGACAGTCGTATTGGCCACCACAATGGTTTCACCACAATCATAGGCACCAAGTACTGCACATCAGTTAGACAATAGCCGAAACAGATTGCAGGCTGTCGTTCAGAGTTCAGGCCACAATGATTTGTGTAACTCGCAGATGTCAGCTCGTCACCCAACATACGTCGCGGGAAATTACATGCCAGCTGCGAGGTAGCGGCTCGAGCATAGGAGACTAGCCTATGGTTTAACGCCGGTTGGAATTTGAAATGCTTTTTTATATACGCGGGAATTTGCGTAAACTATTAGTGTATGGTCACGAATTAATTTGCGCCGACTCTCCAAAATTAATTAACATTCGGCATTCACCCTGATTAGATACGGTGGTTTTGGCCCAAATTGTATATATTTTCTACGTTCTTCCCCTATATGGAAACATCCACATTCGTTGGACAAAATTGACCAAATTATTTGCAGCACACTAACATCCGTTTATAAAGTTGCCTTGGACGATCGAGTGTAGCTTGAAGCCACACTACCCATCCGTTTTGGTGGCCTCAGAGCGTCCGCAAAATTACCAGTGTTAGCTTGGTCCTCTGTGTCCACAGCACTAAAAAGTTGACCGGGAAAATTGTCGGCCCCTCTCTGGTTGTCTCTGGAGTACCGTGATTGACCGATGCGGTGAACGCCTGGAAAGCAGCCCGTAGATAGATCGGCGCGTAAACCCATCTTCCCAGAGACGTAAAAGTAGATTTTTCCTTTCCCTTTTGCCACTAACTTAACCTAAATCTCTGTCATAGGGTTATGTCAATGAGTTTATTTTAGGGTCTTTATTGCCCTTCTCTTCTGAGTCTGCCGGGGTGTTGTGTCCGTCTAGTGTCACATAGCTCTTCAGCTATGCGGCGTTTTATACCGAAATCAAACGATCCGCGATTTTGCGGACAGACACCGAGCCCGGACGACGGACCGTGGGAAGGTGTACGTACGGGGTATCGCAGACATCGGAAGCTCGGTGTGCGGTGCGTGGAGGTCTGTGGTCGTCTGCCGTGCATGTCTGTCTGCAATATTGCCGATCGTCGGATTCCACCATAACTCGCATCGAAACAAAAGAGCGTGGTTCCGGCATTAACATGGACAATTGATTAAGTTCAAGAAGCATGAAAGCCAGCTGAATTAATTTTGAAGAGAGTCATGCTTAGTGTGAGAGAAAGATCCTGTTCTGTTTAAAATAAAAATTCGTAATTTGCATAGCAAATAAATACTTAATCGAGAAATAAATATAAAAGAGTGTATTATAAAACCAGATGTGACAGATATTATTTCTATTATTGTCAGAAACACCGTCCATTTCCAATAATTATTAATCATTTCTTATTGATCGACATGTATCACATTAGTTTGAGAGTGATTAATTAGCACAGAATAATAATATTACGTACATTATTAGTCTAGGAACTGTATCAGTACAGAAGGGCTTTGTACAGGCATGTAAAGGCCTACATTATTAACAGACGTATGACTACAAGACGCATGTGGTAGAGTACCATATTGCCACAAATTAGGTGCAGAAGGTTAGGCGCATGCACGCTTTTATGGCGATCTCAGACTATCTCAGACGAATCCCAGTCCAGTCAATCAATCTGCCTAGCGTTTTCCTAACTATTTAGGTTGGTGTCGGCTTCCCGTCTAACCGGACGCAGCTGAATACCAGCATTTTACATGGAGTGACTGCTTATCTGACCTCCACAACCCAGTAACTGGTTAGTAAATACTATACCCTACTTTACCCTTGGTAAGACTGGTTGTCAGATTTTCGGGCTTCTGACGACTCGTAACAACAAAGATCCACGAATTACAGCCGAGACCAATGGCTTAACGTGCTTTCCGAGGCACGGAGGAGTCTTAGTATTTAAAGATGGTCACCCATCCATGGACCAACTCCGGCAAGCGTAGCTTAACCTGATGAATCGATCCGTGCGACTGCTATTACTTAGCGACGAGCTCCTCAGACGAATGCCCAGTGAAGCTGCTTATTCACTCGCTGTAATGCATGTCTATGCGTGTGTGCATATTCGCTCGTTGTATGGAGCTAATGTTCTGTTTTATTTTATTATATCGGCCTATCCCGTAATGAATAGTACGATTGCTGGTAGCTGTTATTAGTGCCATGTTATTAGTGCCATGTTATTAGTAGCCACACTGATGAATACTGCGCATTGCCCGTATGGCTACCGATTGGTTTGCAATTATTGTTGTTTGTAAATAATGTTTAAGCAATTTAATAATTTTCTCGATCAATGGTAAAACTTGTTGATAAAATTAGCTAACAAGGTATTTCTTTTGCAGAAATGGGTCAGCATCTCAGCACGAACGTCCAGTCGAAGTTAAAAAAGGTTAGATTTTTTCCTTTTTTCTTCGCATTGTTGACATTTAAATTATGTTTAACGATGGGGTGATCCAGTCGTACCTAGATGGCAATATTACTTTTGTAATGCTATTTTGTTTTTATAGCGGGTAGAATACAGAAAAATGGAGCACGTACACTATGAACAGTATATAGTTTGGAATGTCAGGTACAGAAAAAATGGCGTGCCAAAAAAAAAATTTTGCTAACGATATTTCTAGATAAAAATATGTTAGGTAAAATTGAGCGTCGAAAACAATAGTTTTGTTAGTTCACGTGTACAATGTAAAGTTGGGTTCGACGAAACAATAGATGCGATGATATTTACGTAAAATTGATCCAATTGATAGCTTGTTGTTACAAGTACAGTGGAATAAGTATTTTCTATTTTCTTGGCTGAAATTGATCTCACATTGGATAAATGTGAGGAGCTACATAAAAACAAAAAAAACGAGCGAGCCTTACAGTAGCCGTAGTAGTAATATTATATGTAACATAACATCTGACATTTTGGCTGACAGTACCAACCTCTCGGAAAATGGGTTGGTATTGGAACCATCTGACGGCCAACTCTAGCATCACACGCGCTCATTGGTCAAAACAAATAGCGCGCGCTTCACCGGCTTCTTGTTACGCACTTCCGTCCCTTTTCACGAAATTACTCCCACATATTGCAGGAAAGCGAGAGGAAAGATGTTACATATCAAAAACAGGCAAATACGTAAGTGATCTTGTTCTTTTAAAACAATACCAAGTTTTACATCGCACAAAAATGAATTTCAAATAAAACCAATCCACTATTTTTGGGTACCTTGATTAGAAATCTGCAAAACCTGGATCCAATTTTATCCTGTGTTTCTGTGCACCCGTATAGATATAATCGGAGCAATAAAACCGTACAAAACCAATTGACAAACGGCATTACCTGTTATCTCGACCGGTACAGAGCAGAGGCGACAATTAGAGAATGCAAACTACAGAGGCTGGGGTACAAAATAGATACAATAGACAGAAGGCTCAAACTATGTCAAACAAATGCAAGTTGCGAGTGTTTTTGCACTAGTTGTACGTTTTAAGAGTCCATAATACCTCCGTTCAAATTCACTCTTTATGTCGCTCGCACACTACTGCTCGCGGGCTGAGTGAGAGCGACACTGAGCTGCGGGGAGAAGACTAGAGGCTGGCACCGACAGTTTATGTAATTTCTTTTTACGGTGAAAATAATCGTATTAAAAAAACCTTAGTATCTGCTTTATATTTAGTTCAGTTATTATAAAAAGTTATGTACATGATTACATTTGAGGTATTTTTCTGTAAATACTATCGGTTTTTTGTTCGGTTTGGAGGTGACTTTGTAATTTTTGTACGTCAATATTTTATGGAATCGTGTTTTCGTCAATCATAGTAGGTACTTGACATTAATTAATCCTCAACTTTACCATACATTTATTTCAAAATTAATGCTGCAGTATTTTCGATATAACGAAGTAACAAGCTAATCAATTTGAGGTATTGTAGACTCTTAAGCGTGTCTATGAGTGCGTGTGTTTTCACTCGTATGGAGTCGACCTTCTGTACCTATCTATTTGGTGGCTGCGATGCTCCAACATCGTGGACTAATTACATTTGCTTGCTTCCTCTCACACAAATATTTCTCTGTATTTATGACTATGTAGATTCTATAGAAAGTGCTAATTGCTCTGAGAAGTTAGTGTCTTCTCGTATGCAAAGATGGGTGATTTCGACTTGATAATTTAACGGTGACTGCTTTAATATAATGAGTGTTGCCGGTGCAATGATTGAGTTGACAATGTTTGCAGATTATTTGAATGTGATTTATCGTGATGTTTAATGATATGCCTGGCTCTTGTATCATAATTTTTCTTTGACACAACAAAGACGCTTCGCTTACTGGCTGCTTTTTTTGGCCCCATCAATAAATGAAGGACGTATTTATACACTTCTTTCCTCTCATCTTTACCGTGTCCGTCACTATTTTCCACGTTGGCATTCAAAGTCAAAGTGAAATCATTTATTTCAAATAGGCACATTAAAGGTACTTTTGAAAGTTAAAAACTAAGAAATCGAACTGATTCTAGTTGCCCCTTCCAAAAGGTAGTTTTCATCACAAGGAATAGATTCCTAGAACTCATCATCTCTCAACATACATACTTACATAAACTCGCGCCTTCTTCCCATGGGGATAGGTAGAAACTGCAGAACGCCACCGGCAACGATTCTTACACACTCCTTTTGCCTCGTTTACGTTTATACATCTGGTCTTACACGCAAGCCGGTTGTGAGTACTACGCACGTCAACTTTCTGAAGAACATCACCAATAAGGTCACTTTATGGTCATCTCTCAACAACTTCAGTATATAAGGGGCTCTCAGAAGCTGTCAGTATCAGAATATTGAGGTTATGTTACAACCACTTTTATCAGCAAACAATGTAATCTCACACTATTCAGGAGCTAGAGGAGCCTCAACAGTATCTTGTTTCTATCGCTAGTTAGTGCCAAGTCCATTCATTTGCTGAAGTAAGTCATCACATTACCGGCAAGAGACAATTGGGTACTGGACGGAAAACAAAGGCTCACCGGACACAAGCTACCTCACTAATTACCTTATTTACTTCCATCTACATAGTCCTATTTTCTGTCCCCTTGTTTGGCTTTCATAAGTATCGTTAACGCCGTGTTAGGTGCTTTTCACACGGAGACTGTGGAGTGCGTTTTATGGAACGCGTTTATTTTGTGCTTTGCTTTTTTAGCTGCATTAGGTGTTGTTCTTTCATGTAAGGGTGCTGTTTTCTAACTTTTTTGTTACCTTATTCATCGGTTGCTGGCTTTTTCATGTTTTGAAGCTGCTTATATAGAAAAAACGTTATAAAGATTATGAGACACATTAATTAAATAACATCAAATGTAATGAGGAAGTTGAAGATTTGGTAGTAGTGGGTGATAGTTAGTTTGCGGTGTTACCACCGATACCATATGATACGAATGAAAAATCATTTTATTTATTAGGTAATACTTTTATAAGCAATAAAAATATTCATCTTCTAGGCCTAATCTCGTTTCACGAGTCCACAGTTCCACGAAAAAGGCTTTACCGTCGCGTCAGGATTAAACTCGCACTTGTACGCTTTCCACCTAGGCCGTGAATAAAATTGCGATTGAAAAGCCAGTGTTCAAAAGTGAATCCAGATCCCTTTTTTAATATTGGAACACGTGAGGTTTCGTGAGGGTAATGCAATGGAGGTATGGCTGACTGGAATCAGAGGCTAAGAGCCATTACAACCTCAAATTGCTTAGCATGATCCTCCGTTATGTCGAAAATACTGCAGCATTAATTTTGAAATAAATATATGTTAAAGTTGAGGTTTGATGCTAGGGTAAAATGTTTGACGAAAACATGATTACATAAACTTTACCTCTAAACCGAACTATAAACTGAAACTTTGCATAATAACTGAACTAACTATAAAGTAGGTCTTATTTTTTTTTAATTACCATTATTTTCACCGTCAAAAGCAATTACCTTAACTATTTGAGCCTTGGAGCCGCCAGCACCCCACACCGTCTCGCTCTCACTCAGTCCGCGAGTAGTATGGTGCGAGCGAGATAAAAACTGAATTTGAGCTGTGGTAGTATAGGCTCTTAAGTTTGCTTGAAACTTGAATTTTATGCCGAACGCGACACGTAGAGCTTAATTTGTCCTACTCATTTTGTTTTATTTCAAATAATTTTATTTCAAATAAAACAGTCAATTATTTGTCTGAATGGCTCTTGTCCCATTTCAGGGTCGTGACATTGCAATGACAAGTGTTCAGTCAGGGTCAGTTCAGTAACCATTAATTGATACATACTTAATATGAAGGGCAATTCGCACTGCAGTACTTTGGTTCGTTTTTTCTGAGATATGTATCGAGTCGTAAATCGCGATGACAAATAAAACCATATTTATAATATTGGTTTCGGGATCAAAGAATATTCACTGAACACTTATATGAACCAAAAATTATAAATATTGAAATATTGGTGTAACGCCGAGCTTTAAAACTTTAAATAAATATATTTTTCCAATATTTCATTATTTATATTTTAAGCCCAAAATAAATGTTTTTTTAATATAAAAATAACCAATCCTAAATAAAATATAAAACTAATATGTGTTATATTAGTTTTATATTTTATTTAGGATTGGTGTGAGAGGCTTGAATGTGTTGGCGCAGCCTGAATACAGTACCTACCTAGAGTTAGAGATAGAAAAAAAAGAAGTTTGATCCGACGGCGCGATGCGACTCTATCACAACTATTTCTATGAAAACTATTCAACAATTTCTATGACAGGGGTGACACGACGCGTCGTGTCACCCCTGTCTGCGGGAGCCTTTAGCGTCTTCTGTCACAAACTATGAATAAAGTTATGGCAAAAATTTATATTTTATTTTCTTTATTTATGGCAAAAGTATCTATTTGATTTGTATCAAATGTAAAGTTTATAACAAAAGAAGTTGTTCTTCTCACAACTGAATTCAACCGTTATAAATAAATTTAATCATATTTTACGTTACATCAAAAATTATTTAGCTTTTAAACAATAATAATAAATATTTTTAGATTGAGGAGGAGCTCGTGGCTAAGTAATAACTGCCGCTCGGGTCGATCCATCAGGGTAAGCTACGCTTGCCGGGGTTGGTCCGTGGATGGGTGACCATTTTCACATATCGAGACTCCTCCGTGCCTTGGAAAGCACGTTAAGCCGTTGGTCCGGGCTGTCATTTGTGGATCTTTGACAGTCGTTACGAGTCGTCAGAAGCCCGAAAGTCTGACAACCAGTTTAACCAAGGGGTATCGTATTACCCACTTGCTGGGTTGTGGTGGTCAGATAGGCAGTCGCTCCATGTAAAATACTGATATTCAACTGCATCCGGTTAGACTGGAAGCCGACCCCAACATAGTTGGGAAAAGGCTAGGCAGATTGATTGAATAAATATTTTTAGATTATATTTTTAGTAATAAAAAGGTAGAACGAAAACAGTCAACATTTAATTAAATTCATTTAGTAAGAATGCAATATTGTAAGCTCGCATACTTTATATTGTGTAGCTTCGTCTGGCTTGACTCATATACTAAACAACATTCTAGTTTTTATCGTCAGTTTGTGTGAAGAGATGCTTACGAACCCTCCATAATATGTGTATATCACTACAGCGGATAGAAATTGGGACTGTTTTTGGCATTGTTTTGCGTCGCGTTTATATAAATTAGTTCGTCATTGCGGACGTACAGGGCTACCACGGCCCAGATTTTAGTTATTTTGGCAAAGTCACATTTGGCAGCATAGTTATATTAGGAGCGGAGAATTGTTGACATAAATTGCTCTAAATGACGTCAAAAGTTTTAAATTAGTTAGTTGATGGAGTTTATTGCAACTATTTTTATGACTTATCTACTCGCTAGATAATCATTTGTATTTTTGAAGAACTTCTTTTAGGTAATTAATACAATTAATAGCCCGGGGTCTGGATTCTTGATTCCGAGTCGAGCATTGGTAGGTAACCCTTATTACATGGGAAACATATTTTGGGAGAGGCAGTGGGCTGAAATCTGCCACGCGGGCGCAGTTCGGGTTGGTAGATGTCACATGTCTTCGAATTTTTGGTTCAGGACATACTGCGTTCCTCACAATGTTTTCCTTCTCCGTTCTGAGAGCAGTGGTGATGAAATAATTCACAGAAAGTAAAGCGCCTGTCTGGGTTCGAACCAACGACCTACAACTCGTAAGTCGCGACCGTTACCACTGGGGCATCATTGCTGGCACGAGGATAAGTTACTCTTTTTTCTTGTACAACCCTATGTTTGACTATAAAGGCTTTAAGAAAAGGTTCCTTTCCCAAACGAAAGCATATTATTATTAAGAGAGCTTCAATTAACGAATTTTCTTTCTTATTGACTTAGTTTTCGCGTTTTTAGAATCAAATGCTTTAGTCTACTTCGCTCTCTAGCTTGCTTCTGAATAAGCTTGTTTCAATAAATTCCTTCATACGGGTTGATTCGGATTCACTGAGATGGATCATACCTACCTAAATGGTGATTATATATTTTTTTAACTGACGTGGTCACTAACATTTATAGCACTAGCAGCGCCCCGCGGTTTCATTCGAATAAGTTTCGATCCCGTGGGAATATCGGGATAAAAAGTATCCTTTGTTTTAATCCAGATTATAAACTTTTTTATTTCAAATAAATATAGAATTACATTCATTAAACAGAAAATACTATACTTAGTCAATGACTAAGTCCATTTAATTGTAACTGAAATTATTTAACAATGATAATGATAATTAATGAGTACAAATAGACCGCAAATAAAACTGTAACATAACAACTTCCCACGGACATGCCACATGGAGGGAAAGTACCTTAAATATTGTAGATGGAACATTTTACTGAAAGAAGACATTATTTGAATTTAAAAAACAATTGAAACTGATAAATGTATATTACAAAATGAATGATAATGACAGTTGTATGTCCTTACGGCAATGTCAGCTTTTCATTTTCTGAACAAAATTTCACATCAAATGTTAAAATTCATGGTCTTCCTTTTATTTTTGACACTATGTTATTTAGCAAAAAATAATCCTTATGATGAAGCCTTTCCATCGGTATGATAAAGCTACAGGGTGATTATTTTTCTCATGTAACGGGTTCGATTCCGGGTTCAACCATGTAATTATTTAAATATCTATGAATGCAGTTTCAATTGTTTTTTAAATTCAAATAATGTCTTCTTTCAGTAAAATGTTCCATCTACAATATTTAAGGTACTTTCCCTCCATGTGGCATATCCGTGGGACGACCTGTATATACTAGTTATATATACTAGTTACGTTTTGTGGTAGAAATTGTTATGTTACAGTTTAAAACTATATCGATATTTGCGGTCTATTTGTACTCATTAATTATCATTACCATTTTTAAATAATTTCAGTTACAATTAAATGGACTTAGTCATTGACTAAGTATAGTATTTTCTGTTTAATGAATGTAATCTATATTTATTTGAAATGTGCGCACAATATAATTTTTCTGATAATTTCCCCAGAGTCATGTTAAACAATAAAAATAAAATATCACTTTAGTAAAAGCTAGCTTCAAGCCTCGTCTGTCCAAGCAAACATTCCCTCTCACTTCATAAACCACTAATCAAAAGTAAATAACGCAGAAAATACATACAGTACAACTTTTTTCTTAAGGGGGATGCGCTAAGGTAGCCCGCGAAATTACATTTTTCTTACTTTTTTTGCAATTTGCAGGTCAGTGTCAGGATGTATGTTGATCTAAATATGCTTTCCGGCCGTAACAAATATGGATTTACAGATTTAGAATCAGCAATAAAATTCCCCTAAATTCCCCGAAATTATCCCTCGGCAAACTTCGTGTTTCGTCAATAGTCGGATTTTTATCAGTTGCCCTTTGCACTTAGTAGACCGGACGCTGTCAATCGACTTGGAAGTATACAGAGTTGTTAATACTTTTTTAACTTAATGTAATTTATTTAAAAAATTTGAGGAAATAGTTTAAGGAAAATAGGTTTTACAACTCTTTATAGTTCACTCAGAAATCAAAACAAAAAAACAATAAAGTACTTAGTTCTGAATTCAAATTATTATACAAGATAAATCTAATAATTGATGGACATGGAAATTACGGTATATAGGTATAGACAAGCCATTAAAATCAAAAGAACCTTCCTATTAACAAAATAAAAAGACATCAATACCTCAACATTCCCACAAATCTTCGAATCACGCCTCATTGAATCTACGAAGTAAAAGCCTCCAAATTGTAAACGGTTTTTGTAAAGAAACGTTGTAAATCCCCAGCAAGTAGACGCCAGACGTTTTCGTATGCACACAGAGTGGTGCGCTCAATCAGTTCTCAAAGAAGGCAAAGGAGACGGATGCCGACGAGAGATCAAAGGCCTCCACTCGTTACCTCCGTATACTTTGTTAGAGGCTTATTCTACAGCGGGCCTCCGTTTCGGATCGACGATCTTGTGTTAATTATAAAGGTGTTAATTGGTCGTGTTGGCGGGCAAAGTTGGCGTGGGTAATGGATTAAAATGTTTTGTTTTTGTTGGATGAAATTATGTGGTTTAAACTTCTCGCACACAATAAGGTACAAAGGCGGACTTAATGCCTTAGGCATTTTTGTACCAGTCAACCAAGGGTGGTAAAGAAATAAGATGGCAGGTGCTCTGCTTGAGAGGAGATAATAATAATAAAAAATATTTTTTAAGTTTTTATAAAAATATTTAAAAATGAAATACCTAATAAGTATTGAAAATGAAATAGAGGGATGAAAAATATTAAAAAGATAACATAATGAATTTTATATAAAATATTTACACAAGTACTACATAAATAGTTTATAAACTTATAATAATAAAAAGTTATAAGTAGTTGAGTAATTAAACATTACTGCAACAAAGGTTAATATTAATACACCTGGTTATTTATTTAAGTGCAGAATATGAATATTTTCTACCAAACATGATTTGTTTAATTTGAGGGATCAAATCACTTGAGAATGGTTTTGTTTGACACATATGTTACGTACATATTATGTGAGCGAAATTGAGTTTGTCAATTAATTAACAGCGCTACTTTTAACCGTAATGGAGAATTTAATTGCGTAATTTTTACACTGCTCGGAAAGGGTAAAACAAAATATCGCACCCTTATTTTCATCAGTACCAATCCTACGTATTAGATTAATAATTAAAATTGAATTAAGCCCTTCTAGACGTATCGCTTTGAAATCGAAACGGTATCCTTTTCATAGTAGGTACCGAATTTAATGAAGTAGGTACCTTGTACGGAATATGTGCTCTCTAATTTCAACAGACGGAAACTTGAAATATTACTAGCTACTTATAGCAGCTCGAAATACATATGATATTTACCTCGTATAATAGCCCAGAGACACACGTACCACAAAATACCGAAAAGAAAATAAATAAGATCTACGTTTCGTATTCCTCATTGCGGTTTTTCACATTCAATTTTTTAGCAGCCTGATACAGAAAATGCGATGTATTGCGAAAAATTCACGTTTACGGTTTTCTTTCACAGCAATGTCCGAACTTTTATAAATGAACTAGTGCTCTCAAAGTACCTACTTAATGTCGATTTCTTGGGCTCGATATCGAAGTTACGTATGTCGACGCAGCGATTTCGAAAGTAGGTGAAATACGCGGGTGTAATATGTTCCAGTAATTGAATAGAATTTCATAATGTAGGTACGAGATCAGGTCTCCTTTATGAAAGCGTAATATTCTTATGTAGGTATGCGAGGCTTTGTTTCTTTTCTCGTATAGTAGCTTGATAAAAAAGAGATTTTCTTTGTGCAAAATTTTGTGAAGCAATCGAATAAGAAACTCCTAACCCGTTTATTAGATAGAGAAAAATGGAGCATTTAAACGTCTTTCTGACTGAAATTCATTGCTAAGTGATTTGGTCAATCACTTGAGTGTTATCTACGTATTATTTCATGATGATTAATTTCCATTCTATTGGTTTTGACGAAATTACTGGCACATTCTATATCCGAATTTCATTGGACGACATATTCTTTACACTGTTTCATTTTGTATAATTACGTCGTGTGAACGTGAAATGAGTCACTCGAATGATCCGTCTGATGTCAGCTTTACTTTGATGATTGAAAGATTGCTAAACACAACAATCTAAGCTGAGCGCTATCGGTCTTTGCTCCCTAGAACTTGCGCTCCCGCCGCTTTTAAATCAAAACAAAACCAGTGTTAGCTGCAAATAAGTAAAGAGTAACAATATAATAAAGAATAAGAAAAACAAGAACTACGTCAGACTTTATTTTGCCTTAGTTTACAAACGATTGCGTGTTTCCTAACTAATATTATAAATACGAAAGTGAGTTGGTTTTTCCGCTTTCACGCTAAAACGGCTGAAAGGATTTGGATGAAATTTGGCCCATGGGTAGACCATGACCTGGAAAAGGACATTACAAGGCTACTTTTCATCCTTGATCGCAGACGAAGTCGCGGGCACAGCTAGTTTTGATATAATTCTTAACACAACTTCTTTATAAAACGAAGAATTTGCTGATATAATTTTACAATTTTGCAGTAGACCGTAATCCTAAATACTATTAATGCTGTATGTAGTTGCCAATCTAGTTTTTAACCCCCGACTGAAAAAGAGGGGTGTTATAAGTTTAACGTGTGTATCTGTGTATCTGTGTATCTGTGTATCTGTGTATCTGTGTGTCTGTCTGTTCCATCGTAGCTGCCAAACCGCTGAACCGATTTTGTTTTTTTTTGTTTTGTCTTCAAAGATGTTACAGCAAAGATGTTTAGGATCAGTCGGTAATCTGTATAAATCTCACCGTGTAAAGTTAGGTGAAGTGAGTTGTCATTCTACGTGATGCTAGGGATTGAGAATCTTGACAGCTCACTTCACACCTAATAGTAATGGTAAACTATAACTGTTCCTTTTTTTCATTCGGACATTCGGAACCATAAAAACAACCAAAAGAGACGTTTCGTTTTTGTATGGGACTCCGGCCATAACATGTACACTTTATAAAACTTGGAAAACGAACCCCTGAATACAATAAAGGCATTATTTTTCATAATGTCTGATATTTTTAGGCACTAATTATAAACTGAAAATGTTACGTTATACGACCATCGACGGCCAGCCATGACAGATTGATTGGACAGATGACGTTTACATTAAAAATAATAGGGGTGAGGCGTATGTATCGTAACAGATAGAAATAACAGATAACAATTGTTCATAACAATAAACCACACCTGTTACATAAAATATCAGGTCGTCAAGACTGTTACCGCGGCCTTTACTGTTAATACATTATAACAATCCCCAAACAGACTGTTACCGTGGCTGTTACTTACGTATTTATTGTCCGTAACAGGCTGTTATTTAAGAACAGATAGATACGATTATCGACTTTAAACCAAAAGAGGTATAGAATATATTCAATTGAGATTTAATTACGTATTTATCGTCCGTACAAAAATAATAGACTGTTATTTAATAATAGATATTTGGATCTGTTATTTTTTTGTAACAGTAACAGCTATCGTGTTTAATCAATAGACAATGTTTGAATTTTTCGTCCAGAAGTACCTACAAATCTACAATCCTCGTTTTTTTTAAATGTTGAATTACACTTTATAATTCATCAAAAAAGTTGTTTTAAGATAGCTATCTTAGTATCTTATCTTAACAGCAGAGAAATACATGCCTTTCGTATTTATTTAAATAACGTTTACGTGATTTTATTATGTTTAAATGTAACATGACTTCTGGACGAAAGCATTGTGCAAGTAAGAAGACGCCATGATCAATAGAATATGGCAATAATTTGATAAACTATTATTTTTTGTGCCAAAGAAATCAGGGGAATATTCAGGAAAGAATATTTTTCCTCAATTCGTGGAATTTTTTCCTTTTTTTTCATTAGCGTACACCTTATGGCCGAAAATGTAACATATCCTTTAGCTAAATAACCTTTTTAGGGTTCCGTACCCAAAGAGTAAAACGGGACCCTATTACTAAGGCTCTGCTGTCCGTCCGTCTGTCACCAGGCTGTATCTCATGAACCGTGATAGTTATTAGACAGTTGAAATTTTCACAGATGATATATGTCTGTTGCCGCTATAACAACAAATAGGTACTAAAAAACAGAATAAAATAAATATTTAAGGGAGGCTCCCATACAACAGACATGATTTTTTTGCCGTTTTATAGATAATGGTACGGAACCCTTCGTGCGCCAGTCTGACTCGCACTTGGCCGGTTTTTATAGATAATGATACGGAACCCTTCGTGCGCCAGTCCGACTTGCACTTGGCCGGTTTTTATAGATAATGATACGGAACCCTTCGTGCGCGAGTCCGACTCGCACAAAACCGGATTTTTTGAAACTGGTATAAAGTTATCAATGTAGCGAAAAGATGGATAATTAATATAATAATTGCATGTGCATCAGTACAAGTATGAATTTTTGATGACACACGCATCAAACAAAAAATGTAAATTATTTCCTCTGACGTAACGTGATAATTACCTACCGAAAAACAACATGAATATCTGCATAACTTAATTCTTGTTTATTTATTTTTGTATTTCATACACAGTAGTGTTATATGGATGTATATGAAATCTTTAGAGTTCCGTACCAAAATTAACAAAACGTAACACTGGAAATCACTTCGGTTTCTGTTCTTTTGGCTCTCACTCTCTCGATTTTCTCTGAAACTATACTATATACTATCTACCGATGTGGTGACATGTCAATACTTACATCTATATTTCTCTGTTATACAGCCTTGTGACCTAAGAGATCTCCCGTTGGCAAAAATTACGAACTTCCATGCAGAGTTTCATCACTTTAGGGGCAGAAAAAAAAATCCTTCCTTCTTTATTTAAGGAACTCTTGCCCTGCATGAGGTTGAGGTTGCGTAGCGCATTGTCTTTCAGTGAGTGAATGAATAGATTTAAGATTTTTATTAGGTATATCTAAGTAAAATATTTAACGCACAAACCCACTGGATTAAATTAATTAACTAAATCATGGTGAAAACGGCATATAAATCTGTTTAGTTTCGAAAAACTAAGCTTTTACTCTATTTTTTTTTACAAGGTAAGCACGGATAGTTTCCGGGTTACCCAGTCTTAAATAAAATAGACGATCATAGTTATGATTACATAGTTCTAACCGTCTATTTTATTTAAGGAAAAAATTATCTTCACTTATTTTAGGCATTGGTTCTTGTTCAGTGTATTAGAATAAAGATTTATGTGTATATGGAATACAAAGACATGTTTTTAAACATCGCAAGAGCACAGTGCCAGGAGTTCCGAATTCTTAGGTAAGTACTTAATTTTTTATGAGACCCCGCTACTTAAAACTTAAAAAAAAACAATACAGTGCAGAACAGAACAGAACAATAGTATTGTGCAAACTACGACTCGCTCTTGGCCGGTTTACTTCAATCAAAACAAAGAACATGACGCGATTTTACCTATAAAAGTAGCTGTAAGTAGGTATTTTTAATTATTCACAATCGTGTAATTGTCCCTGATCACTACTAGTGGACGGTTGAAGAAATGTAAGTAAAAAAAAAGTATATTTAAATAACTGAAAAGAGATCATTATGCTCATCATTATGAACAAGATTTTTTATAACGGACTTAAACCCGAGAAACAAATGTTTTTTTAAACAAAATTTTGTTTTTGTTTTTTTTGTTCCACCGCGTAATGGATTTTGGCCCACTCCCTCTCACCGAGAGAAGGTCTGTGTTCCAGCCGTGGGAATATTACCTATAGGCTGATTATATGTTATGCAAAAGTGTAATCGCATTAAGCAAGCCTCCTAAATAGTGAATGAAGTGAGTGAATATAGAATGCTCTTTTTATATACACAATATATAAGCTAGAACCACCACCACCGTCAAAACACAACATCATGTTACCTAATGAGAAATAAGAAAGGCCGCGGTAAGTACGTTCACTTCTGTCGCATTTACATCTGTAGACGGATTCAGTACCTAATTCAGTGTTGTGTGTACGGAAGCTTTTAATTATGTATCTAAATTATCTACCTAAAATGATGACTACATTCAAAGGACCGAATTCAGCCAAGTGGACTGGCCTTTTTAGATCGGCGGGTCTCCTTAGAGCTGACACATATAATATAAGCGTCTTAGATTTTTAATTTCTATTACATAATTTTTAAACAAGACTGAACTCGTACAGTCCATGCTTACAATTTTACTTTACTGCATCTTTATGTTTTAATAGTAAGAGTGAATTCGTAGTTCAAGTTTTATCTTTGGTTTGCGGTTGACTTTACTCGAGCGAGAGTGTGTGCACATTTAACCTAAATGCGATATTCTACACGCTTCGGTATAGAGATATCTTTATTTCCCATAAGAAAAAAATCACTTACATGAGAAATATTTAACTTATTCTAAAAAAAAAACATCATGATTTAACGTACAGTTTGTCAAAAGAAAGAAAACAATTGTTACACACAAAACATTTTAAAAGTGTAGGGTAATCGCTAATAACTTAACTCGGCTAAAATGTAAACATACACGGAACGCGCGCAACTAGGATGTGGTATGTAATGTACCAAGGTGCGCTCTCTTTATTTTTTATTAAATATATGTAGTTTTAAGTGTTTCTTAAATATTGCCATGGATTTTGAATGTTTGATATTCTTTGGTAGTTTATTATACAATGCAGCACCTTCGTACATCACATTCCTCCTGCCATAGCTGGTGCGTGGTGTGTATAGTTGTATGTCTTTTGCATTTCTAAGCCCAATTTTATGTATTTGTGTTTGAATGTTTTTATTAAGTATTTTTCTTATTAAGATGCAAGTATTATATATGTACGTTTGTGATATGTTCATTAACTTCGTTTCATTGTATATTTGTTGTGTTGGTGTACTATAATCATATTGGAAGAGTGTCTTTATTAACTTATTTTGTGCTATTTGTAGCTTTTCAATATTGGTTTTGGCCGCTGCGCCCCATACTTCTATTAGATACTCCAGGTGAGGTTTTATAAGAGTGTTATATATATTATAGCGAACTTGTCGTGGAAGACATTGGACAACACTCCGTAGGGCTCCCGTGAGTGAAGTCAGTTTAGACCTAACCCTCTCCATATGTGGCTTCCAGTTCAGTTGGTTATCCAAAATTAATCCAAGGTATTTTTCGTGATCAACTTTTTTGATAGGTTGGTTATATATGGTTAATTGTTAATGGTGTGATATTTTTTGTTTTTTGCTGCGAAAATTATGTTGTTGGTTTTGGCTATATTTATTGTGACTAGATTGCACTGAAACCACATATTTAGAAGATGTAGATCATCCTGAGCGTCACACATAACAGCATCTACAGAGTGTCCAAAGTAAAATAAAGCTGTATCGTCGGCGTATAATGATACATCGCCTTTTAGTCCAACTTCATGAATATTATTTATATAAATCAGGAATAATAAAGGTCCCAAAATTGATCCCTGCGGTATGCCAAAACTCACGATTTTAGGACTACTTTGGCTTTCGTTAATCTTAACCACTTGGGAACGATTTGCCAGGTAAGATTTAAAGATATCAAGGGCACTACCAGTGATACCAATACCACTTAAGGTATTTATCAACATTTTAAACTTGTTTGATTATTATTTTTTTGTTTCAGGTAGACCACTTGTGACGGTCACAGTGATGTTCGTATTGTTTAATGTTTTCATCTACTCTCGGGCGTTAAGATCTGTTCAAGACATGAATTGGCAACGAATCCTTCAACAGCGTTGGCTCCTGTTGCAAAACACGAACGCTACGTGCACAAGATTGTAATTCTTCTCATGAATATACCAACCTACTTAGATAACGGCTTAGAAAATACATGTATTGCGTCAGGGGTCTTACTATACAGTAGTCGTATTCTAACATCCTAAAATCGGTTCTTCCTATCTAATCGACAACATTTTGGCGTTGTTAAGTTACAGGTGTACAACACACCGTAACGGAATTGAGAATAGCAAAAATAGTGTACTGTCGTCAAATAGCATATGTGCCAGATGATGGGAATCATGTTTAGCATGATCGACGACACTCTCCTCTTAAGAATGGAAGAAGAAATTGGAATCGCCATTAAATGTAGCTTTGAAAGTGTTTTCAGGATAATTCTGTTATGGATCCTACCCAATTTGCTTGGAAAGGCGAACATAAGTTGTATGATAACTCTTTGATAATTATTCTTCCCTGATTGACCCAACGATCAGATAGATACTAAAGTGAGGATGTTTTCCTTGGGATATAGAAACAAAAAAGAAATGCAGGATTACGATATAATACATGCGACCATAGATATTGCGACTCATTACGAAGACCACGATGCCGCACTGGCGGTCTGCGAGGCATGGTTGCCGCGGCAATGGGTTTTTTTTTCATGTGAATACACCTGTATCGCTTTTAAATATTGCACAGCCGCCAATCTCAAATCGTTTGTTTTTCGAATACAACGTTGCACCAGACCGCAGGCTGCTTCGCAATGCTTATGATTAATGTGATTATATTGTGAAAAGTATCAATGTGTGAAGTGTGTTTACATCAAGTGATTAAATAATTTATACATGGGTCATCCAATCCCCGGTAGAGGAGTCGATGGAACCGTAGTTAGCTTACTTTAAGTGAACTCCACATCCCCGTACATTTTCATTATTATTTCTTCGTAATATCGTACATCGGTGACTCTTGATAACTCTTTGATATCCTTCCCCAATGGCTCTGACGATCAAATAGATACTAAAGTGCGGTTTTTTTCCTTAGGACATAGAAACAAAAAAGAAATACAGGATTACGATATAATACATGAGACTAATTACGAAGACTACGATGCTGAACTGGCGGACTGTGAGGAGTGGTTGCCGAGATAATGGGGTTTTATCATAATTATGAATAGGTACTAAAACACCTGTATCGTTTTTAAACATAGCAAAGCTGCCAATCTCAAATAATTTGTTTTTCGAATATAACGTTGCACCAGACCCTAGGCCAGCGAAGTTGTCAATGTTTCTAATATTAACAACTTCTCTGGCCTGGGGTCTGGTGCAACATTATATTCGAAGAATAAACTATTTGGGATTGGCAACTTCACAATGTTCAAAAACGATACAAGTGTTCAAGTATTCACCGATGTCCAATATTACGAAGAACTAATAATAAAAACGTACGGGGAAGAGGAGTTCACTTATAGTAAGCTAACTACAGTTCCATTGACTCCTCGACCGGGAATTGCATGAACTATGTATAAATTATCCATCCATCGCCATTATAGCTCGAAAATGTTTTCGAGATTTCATATGGATCCTACCCAATGATCTTGGAAAGGCGAACTTGAGTTGTATGATAACTATTTGATAAACTTTCTCGATGGCCCCGACGATCAAATAGATACTAAAGAGAGGACTTTTTCTTTAGGATAAAGAAACAAAAAAGAAATGCAGGATTATGATATTAATACATGCGACTGATTACGAAGACAGCGATACCGTACTGGCGGACTGAGAGGAGTGGTTGCTGCGAAAATGTTTTTTTTTAAATGTGAATACTAGAACACCTACTCGTATATCGTTTTTAAATATTGTAAAGCTGCTCATCCCAAATAGTTTTTTGAATACAACTAGCACCAGAACGCTGGCTGTTTCATAATCTTTATGATAAATGTGAAAAGTATGAATGTGAAGTATGGATAATTTATACATAGTTCATGCAATCCCCGGTCGAGGAGTCGATGGAACTGTAGTTAGCTCACTGAACTTATAAGTGAACTCCTCTTCCACATGTTTTTATTA
Source organism: Lithophane ornitopus (assembly GCA_948473465.1). Taxonomy (NCBI): domain Eukaryota; kingdom Metazoa; phylum Arthropoda; class Insecta; order Lepidoptera; family Noctuidae; genus Lithophane; species Lithophane ornitopus. The sequence continues at coordinate 7,448,156 of OX419622.1, read as the reverse complement.
TTAGTTCTTCGTAATATCGGACATCGGTGAATACTAGAACACTTGAATCGTTTTTGAACATTGCAAAGTTGCCAATCCCAAATAGTAAATTTTTCGAATATAACGTTGCACCAGACCCCAGTCCAGGGAAGTTGTAAATATTAGAAATATTGACAACTTCCCTGGCCTAGGGTCTGGTTCAACATTATTTTCGAAAAAACAAAAACTATTTGGGATTGGCAGCTTCGCAATGTTTAAAAACGATACAAGTGTTTTAGTACTCATATAAAATAACCCCATTGCCGCGACAACCACTCCTCGCAGTCCTCCAGTACGGCATCGTAGTCTTCGTAATAAGTCCCATGTATTATAACATAATCCTGTATTTCTTTTTTGTTTCTATGTCCTAAGGAAAAAATACGCACTTTAGTATCTATTTGATCGTCGGGGCCATTGGGGAACGATATCAAAGAGTTATCAAGAGTCACCGATGTACGATATTACGAAGAACTAATAATGAAAACGTACGGGGAAGAGGAGTTCACTTATAGTAAGCTAACTACAGTTCCATCGACTCCTCGACCGGGGATTGCATGAACTAATGTATAAATCATTTAGTCACATGATGTGAACACACTTCACATTCATACTTTTCACATTTATCATAAAGATTATGAAACTTTTAGTACTCATATGAAATAACCCCATTGCCGCGACAACCACTCCTCGCAGTCCTCCAGTTCGGCATCGTAGTCTTCGTAATAAGTCCCATGTATTATAACATAATCCTGTATTTCTTTTTTGTTTCTATGTCCTAAGGAAAAAATACGCACTTTAGTATCTATTTGATCGTCGGGGCCATTGGGGAAGTATATCAAAGAGTTATCAAGAGTCACCGATGTACGATATTACGAAGAACTAATAATGAAAACGTACGGGGAAGAGGAGTTCACTTAAAGTAAGCTAACCACAGTTCCATCGACTCCTCGACCGGGGATTGGATGAACCATGTATAAATTATTTAGTCACTTGATGTAAACACACTACACACATAGATACTTTTCACATTAATCATAAACATTGCGAAGCAGCCTGGGGTCTGGTGCAACGTTGTATTCGACAAACAAACTATTTGGGATTGGCGGTTGTGCAATGTTTAAAAACGATACAGGTGTTCTAGTATTCTTATGAAAAAACCCCATTGCCGCAGCAACCACGCCTCGCAGACCGCCAGTTCGGCGTCGTGGTCTTCGTAATGAGTCGCATATAATTATCGTAATCCTGTATTTGTTTCTATGTCCTAAGGAAAAAATCCGCACTTTAGTACTTATCTATTTGATCTTCGGGGCCATTGGGGAAGGATATCAAAGAGTTATCAAGAGTCACCGATGTACGATATTACGAAGCACTAATAATGAAAACGTACGAGGATATGGAGTTCAGCTAACTACAGTTCCATCGACCCCCGACCGGGGATTGGATGAACTATGTATGAATTATTTAGTCACTTAATGTAGGTAAACATACTTCACATTGATACTTTTCACATTTATCACACAGGAAAGTCAGTTATAAGTAATTGCTTAAATTTTCCGTAAACGGTTTTGTTTTATATTGTAAGCATGTAGTCAGTTATTTGATTTATTACCTAGAATACATATTTAGTTGTTTAGTATACAGTTTACCTTTTGTTGTATAAATAAAATATACTACCTATGTAATATTTTTTTTTTTAAACAACCTTTTAATTTATAGGCTAGCTTTCAATTTACAAGCTTTTGTTTTAAAAGTACGTAAACAAAAAACTTTAACATTTTCATAGAAGATTTTGTTTATCTTTATGTGTAAGAAGGATGTTATCACCTCAAGCTTTAAGATAGTTAATTGATTCAGGCGTGACTTTGCGGAAATCCATTATAAAATACAATAGACGTAGATATATTTAGTAACCTATTCCGCTTGACTATTCTTCAAGAGTCCTAAAAAACCCTGTAAGAAATCGACACGTGTTTCACCTCTCAACGAGGCATCCTCAGGATGACGATTGACCAATTGCAAACCAGAACCGAGTTTGTTGCGATTGTTTGCCTCTTATCGCGCTTATCACCCTGATAACGATTCTAGCCAATCAGCGCCGAGCAGCAATCCTATATAAGTGGGGGTGACGGGCGATTTGATTCACTTTGCGTTCGTAAAAAATACCTTTAACATAAATTAGAAAATAAATAGTAAGTACATGATCCACTAATACAAACTAAAAATTACTTTTCCGTTAATAAGCTTTTCAACTAATGGTTAAGCCGAGATACACAGTATTGAATATATCTAAATCATGTTCATCCTATATTTTTTGTGGTATTATAGTGGGTATGGATTACACCGGGGCAAGGCCTGTTCAACCTAACAACGGTTTAGACAAAGCGAATACACGAGTTTAATTGAATTGAGGTCGGCTTTACGTTTCCGAGACATTGATGTCCGTCTCTTGTCTGGGATCACCTTTTCCTTTTTATAAAAAAAAATAATAATAACGGGAGTTAACTCATCGTAAGAACCGTTTACGCTGAGTACGCAGCCGCCAACCTACATATTAAAGTGCAACCTAGCAATAAGATCAATTACATGTTATTCCATATCATTGTTTGTGAAGTTAGTTTTAAATCAGCCTTCAGCTTAATACACTGTTTTTCCGTAATTAAAATAATTGTAATAAATAAAGTTTTTTTTTAAGTAAATTCCCGATCGCCGAAACATAACTGGCGCAGTCGGTAGGATCGCGACGCTCTAAGTTCGAATACAACTCTTCGGCATAAGAGTGACGGTTCTCAAATCGTTCCTTCGCGATCCGCAAAGAACCTTACTTGCGGTCGGGCACCTGTAAAGAAGCAGGAAGGTGTTTCTCCGGAGAATTGGAGGAAGCTGTTGGCAGAGACAAGACTCGACAGGAGATGCAGTGGCTGCTTTGGTAAGTGCTCTCGTAGTACCAAGTGTCCTTGCTCTATTTCCTGCCTTACTTATAATTTTTGTATTTTATTTCAATTATATGTGTGTCTGTCTATAAGCTAAAATCGCGTTAGGCACCCATTTATTATAGCGTGAAGATATTCCGTGAAATTCCACGTGAAATACTACACTTCTATTGTTCTGTTTGTGTGCCACTAGACAGGTAACTTACAGTAGAACAATGTCGCTCAGAGATTACGATGCTAACTATAAACCGTACAAACTTATTGCGGATTTGATGCCAAGATATGATGGCAATCCTAAACTACTTAGATATTATATTAGAGAGGTAGAAAGTTTATTAACTTTAACTAGTGAGGCAGATCGTTCGCATCCGGCATTTATCTGCCTGATTAAGAGTAGGCTTAGCGGTCCAGCTATCGATGCCATAGCATACGAAGAATATCTCAGTTCCTGGGAGTCAGTTAAGATAGCTTTGATTAGGCGTCTTGGAGAACCACGCAATGAGATACAAGTTATGCAGGAGCTCACACGGTTACGTAAGTCAAAGAACGAGGATGCGGAAACCTTTGGCAAACGGCTCCGTGAATTATTAGACACATTATACTCTGTAGGGGAACATGGTAACAAATCTTATTATGAAAAGATGGTCATAGAACAGTACGTGAATCAGTTAGATTTTCATGTGTCATTAGGTGTTAGAATTGCGAAACCAGAGACATTTGAAGAAGCTATTATTGCGGCTAGGCAAGAAGAGGCTAGGCTTGCATATAGGTCTAATAATTTTAATAGCCCATCAACATCCCAAGCGAAACCAAAGGAGTTGCCTAGGCAGCAGCCTAACAATAGTCCTTTTCATCCTAACTTAGTAAATCCAACAATGTCGCCATATAAGCCCCAACAGAATAACATGAACCCAGAACAGCGTCAACAATGGGTACAGTCTATGTTACCCTGGAAAAACCGACCAGCATCAGGTAACTTCAGACCAGGTGGCTCAGGTAATTTTAGAAGTGGAAACTTTAAGAACCAACCTAACGTTCCAAAACAGCAGGTTAATCCGCCTGAGCTATCATCGGACGTCACTATGCGTACGGCAGGTAAGCCAGAAAAACCACAGTTCGCATCGGGGCAGTTATTCTACATCCCGAGCCAAATGGAAGGTCAGGTGCAACCAATACCCATTGAAAAGGAGTATTTTAGCCAATTCATAGACATTAGTAACGACGCTTCCGAGTCTAACGTAGGTACAGAAGAACAAGAGGTAAGTCAAGAACAGGATTTTATATTAAACCCCGATCAAGACAACCGGACATAGTATCCATTAACCTACAAACTAAACAATTTTTACCATATATTGAGTTGCCAGAATTCAACGGTAAGTTTTTAATAGATACAGGAGCCAGTCATTCTGTTATTGCATCAGATGAAATTTTTGGTACTATTTTTGAATACTGTGTAGAAACAGAGCCATATCAAATAGTTACAGCACATAGTTCATCAGTTCACGATAAAGTAGTATACCTGCCTTTGCCCCCTGCGTTTAATAGCGATATAACCCATAAATTTTTAATATTCGATTTCGATACGAAGTACAAGGGTCTAATAGGATTCGATCTTTTAAAGAAACTGAAAAGCAACATTGATTTGAACAATAACGTGTTACGAACATCAACAGCACAAATACCTATTCACTTTAGCTCTCCACCTCAAAAGATAAAAATCGATCCCAGGTGTGAAAAGATAGTTACTGTTAAAACTAACTACGTGGATGGACAGTACTTACACGACGATTTTTATTGGTCAGATAATTTGAAATCACCGGCAGCTATAATTAATGTTACTAATGGTTGTTTTAAAACTTCAATTATTAATTTTAGCGATGATAAGAAATATATTCCAGATAAGAGTTCAATAGAATTAGAGTTGTATAATGAGGATAATAATATTCCCAGTCATAGCATTAATACCGTACAAGTGCAATCTGACATTGATCGCATACTAAATGAAAACTTTAAAAAAATTCGTACCGGTCATATGAATGAGGAAGAAAAGCGTGAAGTTACTAGACTATGTTATCAGTATAGAGAACTATTCTATTCGGAAGAGATTCCTCTGACCTTTACACACGCAGTCAAACACGAACTTAGACTAAGCGATAATACACCGGTTTTTGTACGTAGCTACAGACAAGCCCCCCAACAACGCGATGAGATTCGTAAGCAAGTAGATAAACTTTTACAGCAGGGCATCGTTAGAGAGAGTATATCCCCTTGGTCATGTCCCGTGCATATTGTCCCTAAAAAACCCGATGCATCAGGAAAAGTTAAATGGAGACTTGTAATCGACTATAGACGACTAAATGATCGTATAATCGAAGACAAGTATCCCTTACCCAACATTCATGACATCTTAGATAGACTGGGGCGTGCCCAGTATTTTACGACCCTGGATCTCGCCAGCGGTTACCACCAAGTTGAGATGCACTCCAACGATATTGAAAAAACAGCATTTACAACCGAACGAGGACATTATGAGTTTTTGAGAATGCCCTTTGGCCTAAAAAATGCGCCAAGTACATTCCAACGTCTAATGGATCACATTTTAAGAGGAATAGATAATGTTTATACGTATTTAGATGACGTAATAATTATATCAACATCTTTACAACAACACATGGAAAAATTAAAGCAAGTATTTGATCGGTTTAAAACTCACAATTTGAAAATTCAATTAGATAAATCGGAATTCTTACAAAAGCAGGTTAATTTCTTAGGACACGAACTTACAAACGAGGGCTTGAAACCTAATAAAGATAAAATTAAGGCAGTATTAAATTTCCCTTTGCCTAAAACTCAGAAGGACATAAAAGCTTTCTTAGGCCTAGTAGGATACTACAGGAAATTTATTAAAGACTTCGCAAAGTTAACTAAACCAATGACCTTATGTCTAAAGAAAAATAGTAAAGTTGTCCATTCCCCAGACTTTTTAGAAGCTTTTAATAAGTGCAAGCAAATTATAACAAATGCCCCAATACTACAATATCCTAATTTTGATGAACCTTTCGTGCTCACCACCGATGCATCAGATGTAGCATTAGGTGCGGTATTGTCACAAGGTATTGTAGGTTCCGATAAACCGATAGCGTACGCATCCCGGACACTATCAGACACCGAATCTCGGTATTCTACAATAGAGAAGGAGTTACTAGCAATAGTATGGGGAATCAAGTATTTTCGCCCTTATCTCTATGGCAGAAAGTTCGTTATTTACACAGACCACAGGCCTCTTACTTGGTTAATGTCACTGAAAGATCCTAACTCTAAATTAACTAGATGGCGTCTAAAGCTTGCAGAATACGACTATAAAGTAGTATACAAAAAGGGTCGTCAGAATACTAATGCAGATGCATTATCTCGTGTTAAAATATTTCACGGTAGTATGGATTCATTAGCAGTTAATTTAGATGATAATGAGGATGATGAAATAATTAATAGAATATTCGAAAACGCGCGTAGAGTAGCTGAAAATGAAACGGAGGCAGCCGTACCCCAAGATAATGATAATATTCAATCACTTAACCCTAGCGTTCCTCAATCTCATATAGGAACAGAATCAGATAGTATGAGCATAGTATCAGCCGAGCCTGAATTAGTCTCTACACGGCACACACAACCAGACAATGAAAATAAGGGCATTCCTATAATATCAGACGCTATAGATAGGCAACTGAAACAATTTTACATAAGATCAACACCCGGCTCAACTTATAGAGTAGATAACAGATCCACTAACTCAAAAGTTGTAATTAAAGATGTTTTTATTCCAATTAATAATACAGAATCAGAGATAGTGAGATTCTTAAAGGAACACACAATTGCCGACCGAGTGTTTCATTGTTATTTTCACAGTGAAGAACTGTATCATGCCTTCTCTAGGGTATATACTACTATATTTAATGAGCGTGGCCCAAAGTTACTTAAATGCACTACGCGTGTAACCCTAGTGGAGAACAAAACTGAGCAACAAGAGTTAATTAAGAAATATCACGAAGGAAAGACAGTACATCGCGGTATTCAAGAGACGTATAAACAGTTGCATAGAAATTATCACTGGCCTAACATGTTACTCACCATTCAGGGATTTGTTAATCAGTGCGCGATTTGTTTGCAGTCTAAATATGAGCGCAACCCTCTAAGACCACCTCTAGCTATCACTAATACACCGCGCAAGCCAATGGAACATATATTTATGGACCTTTATTCAACAGGCGGAGTAACATTTCTCACAATCATTGATAATTTCTCTAAATACGCTCAGGCAGTTCCCTTAAACGCATGTAGTAGTGTGCATGTAGCGGAAGCATTGCTAGACGTCTTATCGACATTAGGTTTACCAAATAAAATAACCACGGACTCAGATACAAAGTTTGATAATGACGTCATAAAAGATATCTGTGCCTTACATAATATACATATACATTTTACGACTCCCTATAACCCTAACTCTAACTCTCCCATCGAACGTTTACACTCTACATTAGCTGAAATAATTAGAATACAACGAATGACCAATAAAGACGATCCCATGCAGCTTATCATGAAGTATTCTATTATTGCATATAATAATTCTATACATTCGGCAACAGATTATACACCTCATGAGCTATTATTCGGACATACAGCATCTAGGAATCCGCTAGGACTCTACTATCCAAAGGAATTCTATCAGGATTACGTTATTAAGCACCGCGCTAACGCTGAGGCAGTTCAAGAATGTATCGCCGCCGTTATGTCTAAGAATAAGGAGCAGGTGATTTCTAAACGAAATCAAGAAGCAGAAGAAATCAAGTTAAAGGTAGGTGAGACCGTCTATAAACAGGTAGCAAAGTCAGCACGCAGCGATAAAACTAAGCCAGTGTTCAAAGGACCCTACAAGATCATCCATCTTCATCCAAATAATGTGGCTGAAATTATAGGTAACCACCCGAACTCTAAGTCTATTAGAGTACACTTTAAACTACTACGGAGACCTCATCTTGTTGCAGGACCCTCATCTCGGGAGCCATCGTGCTCTACGCAACAGGAACCGTAACTATTGACCCCGTTAATAATGAAAATGGCATCCTTCTCCTTAAACAAGGACAGCTCCTTAAACAGGATAATTACTTTAGTCTCGCTTGTGTGTACAACATAACAAACCTTCATTTTACGTCTATCCAACTTATGTCATTATATGCAAGCACTAAAGCAGCTGAGAGTGTAATGTCAGGAGAATTACATAAAACATATAGAAATCAAATAGAGTATAGCTTAGATCAAATAGGTAAAAAGATAAAGTTCTTAAGCCCGCAAGTTAGAAAAAGACGCGGTTTGTTTAATGGGTTAGGTACTGTCGTTAAATCTATAACTGGAAATCTTGATCATGATGATGCAGCAAAATTCGAAGAAGAAATATTAAATATGAGGAATAATATTAATAATGTTCAGAATACGCAAAGAAAGTCCTTAGTATTAGCACAAAATACAATAAATGAGTTTGGCAATCAATTAAGTAAATTGAATAGTAATCAGAAAAATTTGGCTACCTTATTGAAAAACATTACACATAACAGTAACGACGTAAATAATCATATACATTTTCTAGATATATACGTACAGATAGATTTTAGTTTACAGATTATCTTAGATAAGTTAATGTTATTAGAAGATGCCATGACGTTCGCGCAACTGGGCACCATGCATCCTAGTATTATAAGTCCTCAAAATCTAATAGAGGAATTAATCAACTTAGGTAGCACCTATTCGTTTAGACCAGTAGCTAGTATTAATCTAAGTAATATTCATAGGATAGAAAAATCAATTAGAGTTAAGGCCTATAGTACAGTACACTCTATAAACTTTATCCTAGAAATCCCATCAGTAGCCCCACAAATCTATGACCTAATCCATCTCTACTCCATTCCCAATAAAAATAACCTTACTATTATCCCTAAATCCAAATACCTTGCACTTGGGAACGGTGAGTACGCCTACCTAGAAGAAGACTGTCAACCCCTGACCGATGACATCCAGCTTTGCAAGACCCTGGACACTAGAAGAATGGAAGACACCGAAGACTGCATCCCATCCCTCATTCAGCATCGTCAAACAAACTGTACACATGCTAAGATGAGCCTAAGAAGAGGAAAAATTCAAAGGATCGGAGATAACAATTGGCTACTTGTCCTGAACGAAGATGAAATTGTCAAAACACAGTGCAAAACTAAGACAGACTACAAAAAGTTAACTGGGATTTATCTCGTCACACTAACAGAAGATTGTCAAATTAACGTCCTGAACAGAACACTACGAGCACATACAGACACAATTGTCATCAATGAGGTGATACCGTTACCAGAGCAACACCAAGTCTTAGAAGAAACTGTTCAATATGAATTACAACTAGAAGACATCTCACTAGACAGCATCCATGAACTTATCAACAAAGCAAGCGACCTCTCCTTACCAGATGACACCAATTGGCCAATGATGATGGTCACACCAAGTTGGAGTACGGTACTCCTCTACATCTTACTAATAGCAGCAGCATCCTGGAAGCTGTACCAATGGAAGATGACTAGGATATCAGAGGACATCAAAGGCAGCGAGGCAACCAAAGGCAGCGCGGACGCCGCCAGAAGCAAGAGTTGCTTCTATCTTATGGAGGGAGGAGTTAACTCATCGTAAGAACCGTTTACGCTGAGTACGCAGCCGCCAACCTACATATTAAAGTGCAACCTAGCAATAAGATCAATTACATGTTATTCCATATCATTGTTTGTGAAGTTAGTTTTAAATCAGCCTTCAGCTTAATACACTGTTTTTCCGTAATTAAAATAATTGTAATAAATAAAGTTTTTTTTTAAGTAAATTCCCGATCGCCGAAACATAACTCGGGAGTTGTTTTTTTTCTCATAATATGTCAAGTTCCCGCTGCCTGACAATATTGCACGCAGCGCAGTGTTTGTCATTTCCTTTATTATGCTACTCCGCGTTACTTTATGAGGTGTAATATTGAGCAATGACGGCTCACATTTCGGTACAATGTTATAAATTATATGCGAACAGCAGATATTACATTACGCCGAAAAACATTATTTTATGGTATTTTCCCTGTTTATAGCCTCAGCATTATCCTAACATAATTTGAAGCCCGACAGAGGTCGTTGCTACCATAGCGTCAAATATAATTAGGTATGTAGGTATACTTCGATCACTTACCTACCGTATCTACTCGAATATCGGCATCTGTTTTATTATTCATAGCCCGATGAACGATAATAACTCCAAACCCGACAAGAATGTTTACACAGCCATCTTCGGGACGAAATTAAAGATATTATTACATTTCTCAAGCTCTTTCTTTACATCGAGAGGTATATCCAAGGAAAGGGACGAAATATATTGCGAGAAGGAGAGTTCTGCGTGTTTTTGCGCCCCTATTTCGTCCGGAACGTGTCTGTATCCGCACCAAGAGAATCCACAAATAAACAATATTAACGGCAAAATTACACGGTGTGTTACATTTCTATCGAAACACCCTCGTGGGGGAACAATGAGCGGCGCTGTGTTTATCCTTCAAACCATTTTTGATGCAGAAAGATTGTTGGGAAGATCTACAAGATTTTCCGGGTACTATATACGGTCGCAGGATGTGGGGTACATTATAAAGTCGGTATGCGAAATCTTATGACTTATGACAGATATCCAATATTCCTCGAGGCGAGCGGAGCGAGTGCAGCGGAACACTCATAGAACACAAATCAAGCGGGAAAAATGAAGGAAAAGAAGCAAGACAAAGCGGCTGCTCGATCGACAAGAATTTCATTGTGAAATATGTGTTATTTTCTATGAAAAATGTATTCGGCTTTTAAAACAATAACTCAGTAAAAGATGAATCGCGTTTGTATACGTACATACGTAATACGTGTATCGCGGTGGTATTAAAGTCATAGATATTGTATGAAGTTTGGGGTTTTTTTGGCAGAGTTTACACAAGGTTTCGGGTGAAATATTGTGGTTTTGACCTTTTATAAATAGGTTTAATCTAAAATTTTTCGACGTGCATTAAAAACTAATACTGACAAAGAGAGTTCATAAATATTATTATTTTAAAGGACCTACTCACTCATTATTTTTCAGAAAAAAGACTCGTTGTCAATCATATAATTAAAAAAATCGTTATTGTGTCTCATTAACGTCGAAGCGAAAGTGGCATTATTGCCAAATTCATAAACATGTCCTGTTTATGAATTTGGCGATAATGCCACTTTCGAAACAAAGGTATGATTAATATAATAAAATTGTTTCCTCCTCGGTGTCCTATTGTTCTTTTTCCTGCGAGTAGGGACGTTAAACAGGCACCTACTTTATTGAACCAATACAGGAGACTTATTATGTCTATTTTAACCTCTTTGCTAGCAATAAAAACCTCTATTAATTGCTATACGACTAACAAAGGCGATGCGACTCGATGACTGGAATTATTTGGACGTTTTCTCTGAATCTAGGTAGATTTACAATAAATCACACTCAGTAAAGCTTGGCCAAAAATCGCTTGGGCTTGGCTTAGTCTGATGACGTGCTCCACTACCGCATTTACGTACACGGTAATGCGGATTTTTAAATTAGTTGTGTTGTGTAAATTGAAGATTGATTTACTTTAAATAATAGTAAATATTTTCAACTTTAGGTACCTATAGATAATTGGCTATTTAAATAAGCCTTACTTTTAATATTTGGAAATATTGTGGCGAAATGTGTCATCGCACAAGAATACTATTTTATTGACCACCTTTGTAAATACCACATTTAAAGCAAATAAATGACTTTGACTTTGGATTTCTATGGGTAGTGACACGCTATACACGAAGTTCATTTTACATGTATGTATTGTTCTATAATTAGGGCTTGGTTTTCGCACTTAGACCCTAAGGTGGACCATTGTGCGTGCAACAAACGCGCTGTACAGTACAATATTTATTTAACGATAGTATCGTTATATGATACCTCGATTCAGAACAACTAAGAAGTTTTATACATAACATAATTTATGTATCCTACTAACATTATAATTGTGAAAGTTTGTGTGTTTGGATGTTTGTTACTCAATCACGCAAAAACGGCTGAATGGATTTGGATGAGATTTGGCAAACAGATAGTTTATAACCAGGATTAACACATAGGATACTTTTTATTCCGATATTCCCACGGGATCAAGACTTCGCGGGTGAAACCGCGGGGCGTAGCTAGTACGTACATATTTAATGTAGGTGCCATACTCTGCACCAAACAACCAATCCTTAAAGTTAAATGCTTTTGGAATAAGATCTGAATGTCATTTATATGTTTTGTTTATGTTAAAATGTCAAAATTAAATCAATTAATCTATTCATTGCTTTTTCTTACCCCATCAAACGGGTAACAAAAAACTTTCTTTTCGTTGACGTCGTGACTTAAAAAATAAACTGTCTTGGGTATCCTACAGTAAGGTAATGGTCAGTTATCAGTGCACGGTTACACACGAAACATTAATACAAAGTTATTTCGACTAATGCAATAACAGTTCAGCAAATGTAAAATCTTCAATAACGGTAGTCGGTCCAAGAAAACCGTAAGGAATCCTGTTAACCCTTCACCACTCGTACACGTCCTCTCTCTACTTAAACTGACGGGTGACGACGAAATCTGCAGCGTGCAAGCGCTCCCAGTCACCACTTACTCGTAAGAGACTTGTATAGAAAGCATTTGAATTCTTGTGGGACCACTGTTTGTATGTTTTGGAGACAATAATCATAACGTGTGGTGATCGTTGACCTATCTTTAACACGAACATCAAGGCAAAATGCAAATTTTGTCTTCAGGCTCATGTAATGTTGGTAAAGACCAATTTTGTAATCTTCTCTAAAGCTTTTTCAACAACCACTTTATAATCACCTTTTCTGGCTGGCTAATATTGTATTCCCGGTATGAAGTATTCGTATTTAGTTTGTGCCGGTATTATTATACGAAAGAAGAAGAACGAGCTTGTGAGAAACATAGTACCTAACCACCTTTAGATCGTGAGCACGATACGCGAGCTACGCTCCCCGTAATACTAACTTTATATCTATTACACCCCATCAATTCACCATAGCCTGTTCACATAGGTGGCACAAGCCCGGTGGGGCTATTAATCTGCAGAATGAACCGCGGATTAACGTGATCTACATTCTGATGGTGCTAACAGCTCCGAACATGCTGTTATGATTAACCCACGTGATGAAGTAGGGTTAACTTTGGGAATTAATAACCCTGATGGATCTATGGGACTTGTGATATTGTTGTGTAATGTGCATGTTTTTGTTGTAGAAAGTGACTAAAAAGACTTTGGGAGTGATTGACTCGGAGTGACTCAATAATTGACTCACTCCGAGTCAATCACTCCCAAAGTCTCTCTCTCTCACAATTATTGTGAGAGAGTTGCAATGATAAGACTTGATGTTGCATTTTGTTTGTGTACTTTTCTAGGGGCAGATTCACCTTAGTTTGCGGGAAAGTCCGAAAAGCAATAGGCAACTGAAGGAACACGGGTGGATTTTAGTCAGTAAAATTCTGACATGTCCTCCCGCTCCGCCCAGAGCGGGAGAAGTCATTGGATGATTTCAAAACCTCAAAAAAATATAAAAAATTTGCTTTAGTTAAAAAAAAAAAAACATATTTCAGTGTCGCCTTTATAAGTTGCTTAAAAAACAAATACCGGTATCGTAAAACAAAATTGTCACAACGATCGAAGAATATAAACAAAAAATCTGCACCCAGCTCAAGCCAGTTGTTAAGCCACAAGATCTAAAATTCTATCACTAGAAGAAAGATTCATTAGCCACTGCAAAGAAAGCAAGCTAAATAAAAAGTTCAAATGGAAGTGTGACTTAGACAGGCATACCGAGGTTTAAAATATTGATTACCAAGATTCTTCGAGTCGAGTGGATTAACGAGCTGAAGAAATTAGCCGGCAGTAATTGGCTGAAGAAAGCGAAGGTTGGCGTTAGCACATCAGGGAAATGACCTGTTTTCCACCGGTTGGTTACATTTAGCTGGTGACTTTTGACTTTTGGAGGTAAGAGTAAATTGTAGCTATGCCGCAGTGACTTTTACGTAATAACCTATGTTCGGTAGGTACATTTCGGTCATTCAAGTCAAGCTTAACGGAACGAAATAATAGGGAAACTACTTCTTCATACATATAGTTAGTCCGTGAATATGAATGCAGCCGAAACAGTCTAGTCGTAAATTTACATTATTGGACTCTGAAAACAGCTTATTCGCTTTTCTTTGAATATAAGTAACACAATAACCGTACTTAGATGATAAGGGGCCGTTAGCAACCACAACAATAATTAATGCAGCAGGCTAATTCTCAGAAACCCCCCAAATTGTTTAGGTTTGCATACTGTTTGAGTACTAAGTAACTACAAAGAGTTAAAAATTAAAATATTTACATACATTTTACTTCGGGACCACTGCTGAATCTTATCTATGAAGAATATCTCTTTGGTTGTTAGACGGCGTTGATCAGTTCGATATTTTATATAATATAATTTTGGGATCAGATACAATTTCATACAGCACTTTTTTATTCAAAATTACATGATTTTTCCACTGCGTGGTGGGTGTCTGTAATTACGTATTTTCCGTAAAAGCTGCATTGCAAAAAAAAGAGTTAAAAAAGACAACGTTAGTATGTTTTATTACGTTCTCACAAGTCTGCACAAATGCGTTCGCAAAAAACAAAAAAAACAAAAGTTAAAACGTGTCCAACCTCCGTTCATTTTACATCTACGGGATTTGGAAGTAAGAGGACGCGAAAATTAAGCAATGCTATCGGACAGATTATGTCCACTCCATTAGTTTCCTCTCTGTTTGCCAGTGTACGCCAGAGCGAGACGGGTAAATACGCATTGTCTAATTTGATTAGTTCATTCATTGTTCGTTTTACTGCATTTCCTTGCTTTTGTGTACCCCGTTATGGGAGTGCGACTTTCGCTCCGGAATATTTTGGCTGGGATATATTATGGAATCTTGTTAATACAATCATAATTATTATCTTCCTCCGTTCCTTTCTTTGTGTTTTTCTATTGGCATTGATTGTGTTTCGTTTACAGAATCTGGCCACATGTTCATTCTATGAAACCAATTAGCTTCTTCTACCGTAAACTAGGCAGTGAAGTCAACGCAGAGAGTAAGGTAACAAGGACAAAATTGCTATTCAGTGTTATTATTTTATTCAATCCTTTTATTATTAATTATTATACAATGGAGACAGACTAATCATGAGAATTACATTTTTAGATTTAAGGTTTAATAAACCTAAAGCGACTTTTGCATCTTGTTTTTCAACCTCTATCAAGCGGCTTAAATAGGTATAAAAATGCTTAAAAATATCTGTGTAACGATAATAGCTATAACACACAGAAGAGGGGTATTATTTAATACTGCTTCATCATCTCTACTTAGTATACAGTTTATAACAAGCAATATATTTAAGTAGTTAGTCTTCACAAAGTTGTCAGTGATATCATATATCAATGGACGGTAACGAGGATCTGTGCTCATGAATGTTCCACACAGATGGTCGTTAGAGCTCACGGTAATTAGTAATTGCTGCACTCCGCGATAATTAAGCAAAACCGGGTATTAAGTAACTATTTCAAGCTTAATAATGCACCTAATGAGTGATGTGATGTCGTCTTGTGTGGTGCAATGTAACGTGACCCAGTTTAAATGGGTCTTGAGCCAACAGCAATATAAGTCAGATAATGCCATATTTTAGGTAGCCGCCAAAATGGTAAAAAACCTCTGCGTCAAGAGCTCGGTGTGGCAACACGTCGTGTTTTGGTTTGCAACTGGTCAATCGTCATCCTGAGGATGACTCGTTGAGAGGTGAAACACGTGTCGATTTCTTATAGGGTTTTTTATGACTCTTGAAGAATAGTTAAGCGGAATAGGTGATTAAATATACTTATCTACGTCTATTGTATTTTATAATGGATTTCCGCAAAGTCACGTCTGAATCAATTATCTATAGTAAAACAGGTTGCGTCTTCGTCCGTCTGTCTGTAAATATACTCTTACATTGATCTATAGAACTTTACTGCATCGTTTTATTTTTATACTGCTTGAATAAAAGTACTTGCTAAATTACAAAAAGGACCAGGATATCAGGTAGGAATCAGTAATTTTTATTGACCTTAGAATTGAATAAAACCTTTTCAGTAATACATGATTAGTTTATAGTTTAAAATGCACCAATGATGTTACACTTTGTGCAAGAGGTTTATCATGTCATTTTATTAACGGTGTTTTACCGTGAAGATTTCAGTGTTGGTTGATTTTGCATTCATTGTGATATCCTTTACAGGGTGACATTCATATTGTGTGAACGAGGCAGGGATGCGGGACCGAGTCGGAAGAACGGTGACAACTTTAGAATACCTGCTACATTCTGCATTGTTTGAATGAAAATATTCACATTTTATATTATGAAGAGTATAGAAAACTAAGGGGCTCATGGTAATTACCAAACAAATTGCTTGAACTGAAAATGTTGGGTTAATACAGAAATATGCACTTATATAAACTAAAAACTATCTTAAAAATTGGCTAAACAAAATTAATTGTTGGATAATACGTTTGAGGTCAAAAATGGGGCTTCCAGTACTCTATACCTATAATCATGACTCTGGGAAATGGTACGAGACTTCACATGAATTTTATTTTAAATTAATTTATTGTGTTTTCACGCTTGTTTCTTTTGAATAAATAAAATATTCTGTGAGTCATACATTTTTATTTGGCTTCCGCGACACCGAGACATGAGTTTAAGTTTCATCGTACACATGCAGAGTGGTTTAATGCTGCAAAAATCCGTCTGAAACAAGTCATTTTATCCAGCACAACTTACCTTTATTCTTTGTACGAAGTGCCTTTTTCATCCCAGTGGTTTATCCGGCTAGGATCCGCTTTGCTTCCGTATCGTTTTATAAACGCATTTAACGCGTTAAATATAAAAGGATTAAATCATTTGCAGCTTGTCGCTGTATAAAATGAGGAAGATTGCGCATTTTTTTTAAACCGATGTCCTACCGCTATGCGGCCTCATCTTAACGTGCCATCTTCTTTATCATTCGAGATCTGCCCTGCAAATTATAACAGCATGAATAACCGCGCACGAATTAATTAGGCGGACCTCTCCTTTCATGAAAAGAAATTAAGATTAAAACAATAGCAGAAAAATATAAAAATTCATGCCAAGAAATTCCCGGAACTCCGAAAAAAATAACTCGAAGACAGCTACCGTCGCCACGCTTAAATTAACCTGCCCCCTCCCGAATCTCAGTGCAAAAGTAAAAGCAATATCTTATTCTCAAGTTCAACTAATCAGCTGAATCTTAATCACCTTTTAGGTACTTTCGGCACTCCGGGGCACAAAGTAAAGAAAAGATAAGTAAAAGCTCCTTTGCTTCCCTATTTAAGTAGGTACCTTTCTGCCCGGCGCGGTTCTGTTGGCTATTCCCAAAAGACATTATTTATTCTCAACCTGTCTTTTGACATCGGCTACTCGCTTCAGGATAATCGGCAGCAAATTATGTCATTTACAGGAATGTCTTGCCACGTTACATCACATTTAGGGGAGGAATTTACCTAAAATAGCTGACGCTGTGTCACTAAACAATAAGTATCGTGGTTTTACAATCAACTGAAAAAAGTCAGGCTATGAATTAGTCGCGGTCGATTAGTTTAAATTAGCCAAATAGATCTACCATGGAACACGACCTACAGGATTCTCAGCTACTATTTCGAGAATTCCTGTAAGCACTTTAGTCATCATCATCTGCCTAACCTTTTCTCAACTATGTTGGGGTCGGCTTCCAGTTTAATCGGATGCAGCTGAATACCAGTATTTTACATGGAGCGACTGCCTATCTGGCCTCCACAACGCAGTACCTAGGTAATACGATATCCCTAGGCAAGACTGGTTGTCAGACTTTCGGGATTCTGACGACCCGTAACGACTGTCAAAGATCCACAAATGACAGCCGGGACCAACGGCTTAACGTGCTTGCTGAGGCATGGAGTAGTCTCAGTATGTAAAGATGGTCACCCATTCACGGACCTCGGTAAGCGGTAAATGACATTTTGTGAAATCCAATTGAATCGACGAACAACGGCCCAACAGTTCATTTTCTAGAAGGCATTTATAGATCAGCCATTCAGTCTTTACAGGAAACGCATCAATATAGTATGTAAGTAGGTAATTCTCCTAAACAGACAACCGAAAATCATGCAAAACGGCCACAAAGAGCAAATTCCCTAACATGAACATCAAAACGATGCTAAAAGCGAATTATAGTGAAATCGCTCATTTGGGTGGCAGGAGAGTTGCCAGATCCATCAGGATTATTCATTGGACATCCGAAATGGTACATTATTCACTGTGATTAACGTGCTCGGATCAGAACGTGATCCGTCACAGTTTTGGTCGCAAAGACAATTACAATTACTGTAGTTGGATGGGAAGCGAGCTAAACATTGTGTTTAGTTTCGACGATGGAGCTTCAGCGGTCCACTTGATGGGAATTATATTGTCCTACGTTTGACGGATTGAACTGGTTATTGACAACCTTTGTTTGATGTACCGTTGATCGCTTTTGAATACTTGGTGTATGGAGTTGGGGTTTGACAGGCAGCTGTGGTGCTGACTCTTTTATCCCTAGCTATAATACTGGAAGCATTGATGAGCAAGCTTTTTAAGTTGTCAAGCTATTTTGATATTTACCTAATAAACACTACATTTTTAATCATCTTTGAAAACTCAATTTTAACCCAGATTTACTTAGGTATTTAACAATTAACCTTGAACTTATACTGGCTGATCAGAATTCTCAGAATGGTTTGATGTAAAGTGATAGATAGATAGATAGAATATTCTTTATTATGTACGCCATAAAAAATACAGATATAAATGTAGAAATTTAACATAGGGTGACACAATGGGCGATTTTATCGCTAAAAGCGATCTTTTACAGACAACCTTTGGATGTATTAAAGCGAGAAGGAGAGATAATACTGCAGGTAGTCAGTGGTTTACCATTTACATATACAATAAATACATACATATATAAAGCATATACTTATCTATATATATATATACAACAATAAACATGAAAAACATCTTCTTTCTTTGTCCAGGCGGTATTTCTTTGGAATGCGCTCCCTCTGAATATCAGGATGGCAGCGAGTCGGTTATCTTTCAAAGTAGCGGCTCGTTAACATATTCGTGAGAAGTTGGCAGAATCAATGCGGCGCTGATTTGCTGGGCTTGTTTTCTCCTTCACCTATCGTTATTTCTCCTGACAAAGTTTATTCTATTTATATGTATGTATTTAAGTATATATGTATTACCATTTATCCTTTTTCGAATTATCTATCCCGTATGTTGCACCTGCCATGTTTATCTCTGCATCACCCTAAGGTTGACTGGTAGAAAATGCCTCAGGCATTAAGTCCGCCTTTGTACAGTAGGTATTTGTTTTACTTGTGCATAAAGTTTTAATAAAAATAATAAATAGGAAAGAGCTATATTAAATGACGATGTGTGATAACACAGAAATAACAAATAAAAAAATAAGTTACTAAATAAAAAAATTATGGCAAAACACCTTTTTAACTTACGATAATATCATACTATGTCGGTAGCAGGAGTTACTGACATAGTTTGCAGAGTAAGCAAACTGAAGTGGCAGTGGGCTGGCCGTGTTTGTCGAAGGACCGATGGCCAGTGGAGCAGAAGTCCTGAAGTGGATACTGCGAATCGGCAAGCGTATTGCGGGACCACCTAAATGGACTGATAACCTTAAGAAGGTGGCTGGAACAGACTAGATTCGGAAGGCGGAGGACATGATGTTGTGGCGCAACCTGGACCTATGTCCAGCAATGGACTGCGATAGGCTGGGTTGATGAGGAATTCAACCCGCCAATCATGCATATCGTAATGGAATACCGTTGTTAATCGTAGTGGACATTCGACTCACTTGCAATATATCATGACTTATGAACTAGTACGGTCTTCAACTCAATCGTTATTGCCTCCACATTGCTAACAAGGCAAGTAATATTATGCATCGTCAACTCGTCGTAACAATAAACTAGAGTTCATACTAAAGACTAATTTGACGGTTTAGTTAAGCGCAGTGGCTGAATATGTAGGTATTTGGTTTTTCTGCTTCGAACTTCAGGATTTTTTTTTTGTTTATATAGTCTGACCGAATTCGGCCTGATTTGCATGTAGGCCCTAAATTACGGTCGAAAACAAAACACGAAAAAAAAATTGTTTTTTGATAAGTTTTTCTTCTGTAAATCTAAAAGTACCTTATTCGGTGTCAATATTTTAATCAGTATATTTTAACCATTTATACTTAAATCAAATGAAATTGTATACCTTTCTCCAATAAATAATTATTAATATTCAAACAATCAAATGTTAAATGCGAGAAAAGCAATTTTTGATTTATTTTCATAATTGTTGTGCTTGTAGTTGTTGTTTTCTCTGAATAAATGAATTAAACGTATTGATTTACCGCCCCATCATTTTTACCGGCCACAGTCGAACATAATACGTACCCTTTTTTTCGGCCTAAAACTAAAATTGCCGAAAATTTATATTCCGATCAGACTGTAATCTTTATGCATGTTAGATTTATTGCAACTTGAAAAGCAACTAAGAAATAGAATAATCCTAGTGTGTGGCAAAGTTGAGAAGTTGAATAAAAAAGAAATGTAACAAAAGCTAAAAAAACCTTTGACAGTCGTAAATAAATTTTCAAACCGTCGTCCTTGCTTCAAGTTAACTTCAAAGTTGCGTAGTTTTAGTTTGATAAACAGCAGACTTTTCATATCCCTCATTAATTTAAAATAAGTGAACTGGTGTCGTAACTATGGAACAGTTATAAATGATCTATAATAAACTACTCCAGGAATAATTCAAATTAAATTCTTACTATAAAACAAAAAAAAGAATGTCTATATTGTTCCAACAAAATGTCGAAGTCTAGTCTTAATATCAAATAATACACATGGAAAAAAATACCCAATTCATTATGACTAAGCAAAAAGTACTTACATTTCGACAGTCATTCTGATTTGTCAGACAATAAAGAAGCGAAAGCTAGACTTAATAATATTATTTTGTTGTCTTTTATTTGGCGATCCCATTGTTTTCTTTGTTCTCCTTGTTACTGTACGCATTAATGCCAAGACTTAATAAGTTGTTCAAGTAAATTCATAGAAAGTGGCTACAAACAAAAGTGGTGGTCTTAATAAAATAATAACAAGTTTCACCGATTACGGAGTTTTGATACAACTTCGTGGGAAGAACCCGTATTGTGCACAGACATAAATTGATATCTAAAGATTTATGGATTTTTAACTTCTGACAACCAGTCTTACCAGGGAGTATCGTGTTACCCAGTACCTGGGTTGTGGAGTTCATATAGGCAGTCGCTACATGTAAAATACTGGTACAGCTGCCGGTAAGACTGGAAGCGGACCCCAACATAGTTGGGATAAGGCTAGGCAGATTGATTTAAATATTTTTGGATGATGAAAACAGTTTTAAAACTCTGTGGCGCCCGGTGAAAAGTTTTTTTTTCTTTACCTAAGCTCGCTGAAATAAGTGATTATACAAAGCAGTAAGGAATGAATAACAGTGTCTCATAGTGATCAGTTTATTCTAAAACGAACCAAGAATCCGATTCCCGACATGCCTTCTACTACGGTACTACTCTCAAAACGGTCAAGGAAAACATTGTGAGGAAACCGGCATGTCCTGGAACCAAAAATTCGAAGACATGTGACATCTACCAACCCGCACTGGGCCTGCGTGGTGGATTACGGCCCACTCCCTCTCACAGAGAGGAGGCCTGTGTCCCAGCAGTGGGAACGTTATAGGCTGATTATGCTTATGTTTCTACTACGACCCCAGGTAAGCTTAAGAGTCATAAGAGCTTACGCTGTACGCAGGCCATCCAAACCACATAATGAGAGAAGCAAATTGTGCGGAGAGAAGTGTCCACAACCCCCTTCGTTAAACCCCAGGAGCATTTTTGCCTCACGGGTGTTGTCTGCTGTGCAGAAGAAGAAGAATCAGTCTATTATCTTCAGTGGGTAGGTACCTACATTTGTGGATAAAACATGTTTATCTTGTAAAGGCATTTGTAAAGCTAAAACTGTTAAAGACAGAATCAGTTTTTAGGGTTCCGTACCCAAAGGGTAAAAATGGGACCCTATTACTAAGACTCCGCTGTCCGTCTGTCTGTCTATCTGTCTGTCCGTCTGTCACCACGCTGTATCTCATGAACCGGGATAGTTAGACAGTTGAAATTTTCACAGATGATGTATTTCTGTTGCCGCTGTAACAACAAATACTAAAAAACAGAATCAAATAAATATTTAAGGGGGCTCCCATACAACCAACTTGATTTTTTTTGCCGTTTTTATAGATTGGTACGGAACCCTTCGTGCGCGAGTCCGACTCGCACTTAGTCGGTTTTTTTTTGTTCGTTGTTTTTGAAAGTCCTCTTTTTACATGATTCTCAGAAAGCAGAGTTTTAACTCAAAGTTGGAATCAAAAATGTCATTCGCAAACATTTTACAAAGTAACAATGAAATTAATTAAAAGTATATAACAACGTTATAATATTATTATATTATACTTAAACGTAAAAAATCATTCTAAGAATAATAAGGTTTTAAATAAGAAGTAAATGAGAAAATAAATTATTTAATTTCACTGTAAGTTTTAATTGAATAGGTACTCTTTTGCTTTCACAGTTTACAGTATTTGCAGTAGCGATAGCGGAGTATTAATATTGGCACAGATAATGATTTACCTATCTAATAACGAGAGCTACAACAATATTAAGATATGTTATCAGTACGTTTAGCGTAAAGAGAAAAAAAATTAAGTAATAAAAACTAAAACCCAACTACGACTAAAAAGGTATAAACAACACAACAACAACAATTAAAAATCCGGAGTCACACGTAATTCAAATCACAGATTACGTGTGACTCCGGATTTTTAATTTGTCTGTCTGTGGTGTCTTGTTTATACCTTTTTAGTCGTAGTTGGGTTTTAGTTTTTATTACTAATTTTTTTTTTTTATGTTTTTGGGTTTATAATGTATATATTTTTGAAAACTGTCTCCCTCATTACGTGTTTCCCTCATTTGTCAAATTGTGATGGGTGGTTTAGAAGATAGGAGGGAACAGATGAACATACATACATACATACATACATACATACATACATACATACATACATACCGGTCAAAATTATAACCCTCCTTTTTTCTTCGCCGTAGTCGGGTAAAAAATAGACTGGACAAGCACCTTTTTCCTATGTTCCGTTCAAAACATAATTATTTAAAGATAAACATTCTAAAAAATTACAAAACTGTTTATTTTATTTGAACGGTTTAGTGAGGTTTGACGGTTTAAAAATAGTCATCACACCCACAATATCATTAAGTTTTACTTTGGACCAATAACTGAGTTCACAAATCCCCATTGATGGTAATTGTCAATGGGGATTAGTGGAATAACTCTCGGATTCGTGACATAGGCCAGGCCCAATCTTCTTTATATTCCTCCTTGCACTTAGAAGTGATGCGAGACTATATTCACCACACAAAATGGAGGTAAAAATATAAAGTATCAGCTGCTGAATGCAGACTATACACTACTATTAAGACTTTTATATAAATATATTATATATATTTTTTTGTTTTATTTCTATGTACTTACTTTCAATTTATTCAGCACACTCATTTTCGAAGGAAATTCTGCTTACCAGTTAAAGTATTTTCACATGGAGGGACCACAGGGGGGACGTCATTACGTCATTCGCGAGGTTTTTGCTGAAAATCAGCGCTGTTGACGATAAGTTCGTCTGAAGTCACGGCATTTAGCTGAGCAAAGACCCATTCTTGCACAGATGCGACGCACAGCTTAATTGTTTGTGTCATTGTTGTTTCAAAAATTGATAATATTCCACTCTGTAATCGGCATTTCGTTTTTTTAATTTGTGATTGTTTTGTTTGTTTTCATTTCGTAATGTCACAACATATTACGCAACTAAATTGTCATTGGCCTCTCATCTCATCATGCAGTAGACAAAAGTTGTCCAACTTTTATAAGGTCTTATGAATAAATACGAGGCTTTTGGCTAATTTGTATATGTAGAATGTCATTCTTTATTTTGTAATGTGCGTTTAGTTTGTGCAGAATAAACACATTTTCTTTCTTTTTCTTTCTTTCTGTTGATTTCCTCCGCAATTATCTACGACCCATTGAGGAAAATGGGCGATTACAAAGGTCTTAAGCGAAATCCAAGGTTATGCTCGAAATTAAATGGAAGCTACGCCTTAAAGAACCGTTGCGTTTGGTCTGGAAATTAACAGGGCAATGAATATTGTGGCAATGGCCTGTGACTAATGTGTACAAAATAAAACTGAGATACTAAAAAAAAAACACTCAAAACTGAAAAATAACTTTTCAATTTTCGTTTTTTGCCACCGACCTCCAAAATTAAAGTTATTTTTCAGTTTTGAGTGTTTTTTTTGGAAGTCGGTTTTTTTTTGTAAAAAGTTTTTATTTTTCACTTTTTAGTTGTGGTACCTACCCCACACAAATTCGAATACCACTAGCTGATGTAAATAACAGTGAAGGAGTAAATGAAGACATCGTCTAGATAAACTAATTGGGAATCATCAAAATCGATTCATAATTGGCGGAGTAATCGCGTAACAAACATACAAAAAAAAAAAAACATACAGACGAATTGAGAACCTCCTCCTTTTTGAAGAAGTCGGTTAAAAAGGTAAATACAACCCACAATACCTACTAGTCATTTCAGTCTCTCGTTTTGGCACGAACCAACATGGCTACGTTAAGAATCCAAATAAGTACTATCTAACCGTGGTATGCAAAAAAAAACCCCAATAATACCAGATATAATAAATTCAAATAAGATAAGTAATGTAACAAATACAAGCTAGGTTAGATAAAAATAAATTAAAACTTGTAAATTAAATTACTGACTACTGCAGCAGTATACTGCTCAATGAACATTATGAAATAAAGTTGCAGTCAGTACGTGAATAAACCATGCAGTTATAAACGGTAATAAATAAAACAGAGGTTAAAAGTAAGTCCTGATGTGTATATTATGCTCACCTCCACTCCAAACGTTATAATATTAACATACCAGATGCAAATCTTCAAGCAAGAACATTCCTAGAAGTACCAGCTATATTGTCCGAATGAAATATCAGGCTAGCTTGCAAGACACCATTCTTTATACAGAAAGAAAAATGTAGCATTTACACACTCACATATAACCAGAGAGTTAGCAAAAGCAATATAACGTGACAAAAAGAATGGTTCACCCCTGGGTGTCATGAATTTCCGGGGCGCGGGGTCCTATCGCTTCCCGGGATATGTTCCCGGGCTATCCCAGCACTAATCCGTGGCAGGGATCACTCCCAGCGGGCCACGCGTTCACATGATAATTATTATACCCCAGCGGGTGGTATTCTCGATTACGTTGGCGTCGGTTGCGGTAACAGATCGTTTGTTACTTTAGCAACTTGGTTTTAATTGAAATTGGAGATGTATTTTGTATACTCGAATCGTGACAAAGGAAAGTTTTGTTGGAAAATGATTTAAAAAATATTTATTTTATCGGCTATAATAATGTTATCGTGAAGGTCAACGGCATGGCCGTCAATGATCGGCTACTATGAATTGTTAAAGGAGATGGCATAGTCACCACACTTGGCAGATTGGAGTTTGTGGTTTGATCTTCATTCTCTTTACTTTATCCCTCAATCGCCTTATACTACACCCACGGATAAGAATCGAGAAGCCTGTTTTGGCCTAAAAACATCATGAAATATAATATCTTCTATTAAATAATACGTTGGAATTTCATGTAACAAATTCCGACAACCGTCTCGCAAAGTAATATCCTGTAGCAGTGCGTAGACATTTGCTACGAGAACGTAGCTTCCGTAGCCGTGAATTCACCTCAGTTGTAGCATACAATTCCTCATCTTCATTCACTCTGCATTGAATTTCTTCTTTGCTCACTGATTAAATGTCGACTCACGATTTATTTTCTTTTAATTAACTTACTATTACCGTTTTAACTCTAAACTGTTTAGTAACATTAGCTTGCACTTTCCAAATAACTACGAGGGACCTTTTTTAAACTTTTCGTTTTGCTGAACTTATCCAGGAAAGTATAAAATGTGTCAGTTGTTTCCCAGTTGCTTTTCTTTTTTCCTAAGCACCAGCAACTTTACTTCACTTTATTACTTGAACCCTAAATTAAAAAGGTCGACTGGAGTTGAATGGCTCTCCATTTAGCTCACAAGTGTGTTATATTTCTATTCTTCTTTGTATTTCTATTTAAAACTACTATTACTTCTTTATAAACGGGTCAGAATGTATTAAAAAGGTTCAGGTAATGTTTTTGCTTTTATTTTATCCGTTAAAAAACCAAAAGGTAAAGTTTAAGTGTTAAAAAACTCAATGTAAATCTCTGATAACCTTTCTGATAGTAATTATTATTAATATAAATTATATGAAAATGAGAAGTGAGCTGGTGATAATATTGCTTACGTTGTAAAACAATTATTCTTTTTATAAACTTTATTAATCGTACAATTTTATCATGTTTTTTAATAAAATAATAATAAGGTTGAGAGAAAAGTATTAGTTCAATTGTAGGCGCTTTAATTATATCTACTTATCTGCTTTAGCGCAAAGTAAAAGTTCTGGACATAACAATAGTCGTTACAGTAAAATGCTTCTTAACGTATAGTCATTTAAACACAAATTATAAACATTTAGATTACGTTTTATATCGTTTAATTATTGTTAGACTCTAGTATTTATTTTAGAATAATTATTTTTCAATTTCTACCACGAAAAACCCAGTTGGGATTACAATTTCCTCGTTTCAATAATCCTAACTAATATTATAAATGAGAAAGTGGGTTTGTTTGTATGTTACACTTTCACGCTAAAACGGCTGAACTGATTTGGATGAAATTAGGCACATGACCTGGGTTAGGCAGAGGATAATTTTCATCCCGGTGTTACTATGGGATCGAGACCAAAAACCAGCCAAGAAGGTTTGTTTATCAGTCTATTAAAGCCATTACTTCGTTAGTTAATGCTATCTAATTAACAACCTATTTTCATCTTGGTAGATGAAACAAGTGCCTACAGTTGAGTACCTATAGGTATTGTCACGGTTGACAACACCTGTAGGTACCCACTTGTTTCACCCACACGATGACCTTGACCTTTAAGCTTTGCTTAGCAACTGTCTTCCTTACATCACTTGAGACGCCTCCGGATTTTCATAACATAACATCACGCCTTTATTCCCCGGAGGTTAAACAGAGGTGTACCTATAATACACCCAAATTTTTTTTCGCCAGTTATATTTAAGTTCCATGTTATAGGGGGCGAGCCTATTGCCTTTCAACCGGGCATAAATCCAGACTCCAGGATGCTACTGAGTAATCAATCAGCCTCTCGCAGAGTAATCCCTGACGAAAAAACCCAATAACACTGCATGACCTGGGAATCGATCCCAGGACCTCATGCTCAGCAGTAGCCGCTAGACCAACGAGAATGTCTAAGTCGGAATTACAAGTAGGTGTAAAATATATATCTCGTCAAATACTTCATTAATCAGTCCAGTAAAGTTGGCTAACGAGATAAAACGGGTCATCGGATCTTATAACCTAGAAATTCCGGGATCCTTTAGTTGCTACCAAGAATAAGGTTATGAGAAATGAAAGAAAGCGGCCACGATATTAGACTTGTAATGGAAACCATTTGTTAGAGGATTTTATAAAAGTTTTTGTGATATTTTAATAGAATAATTTTTTCGTTTGGTTTGTCATTTTGTTGGTCTCTTGTGTTGTCCCGGTATAAATTATAATCCGTTTTTATTCAAGTTTTAGAATGTATAATATTGTGTTTTTGCTTTAGATATTTTCATAGATAAATACAGATGGCGCTGCGTCTCTTTAAAAAATACTATTAGTGCGTATTTATGTAAGTAATTAAAATTAAGTGCATCACTACTTGAAAGTGATATCCACGAGTTTTATACACAAACTGTGAATTTAAAACAAAAACCTATGCTAACCTAGCCTATGTCTTAATAGGCTAATTCGTCGTGGACTGTAGACGGAGTCACGGGAAACAGCTAGTAAATAAATAAATATGTAGATTTTACTTTTATGGTACAGACAATTGACAGTTGAATAAACCATTAGTTTAATGTGGTCAATATAAACCATAAACTTTAAAATGAATAGTACCTAAATAAGTGATTTGCTCATATTTGAAGCAAGAGCTTTGAGCAAGTAGATATGTAGAGCTGAGAACTTACTGCTTGCTGTAATTTTTCGGTTTTCGTTAAGATAGATACCTACTTGTTTCATTAACCACGCATTACCGAGCTCTGGGGTAATACCTACTTATAACATGTAAGTGCACTTCTGTGGTGAATGTAATGAATGTGAACTATGAATGGGAGTGAAATATCAGCAGATCGAGGTCGCGACCAATAGTTCATGCTAAGCGTGACGCCTGCTGCTATCTATTTCCATTCTCTAGGCTTTGTGCGCTCGGATTTATTATGGACGTATGGTTTGAGCTATTACGTTTGTGCTTTTGATTTCCGATTGTGTCTGCCCTCGATGCAGAAAAAGGTTTGTTCTGTGATAGAAAACAGATTGTATGGCTCTGCTCTGAGCATGTCACTATGCTGAGCTATGACCGTTTAACGATATACTAGCTTCTGCACGCGACTTTCCTCCGCCTGGAAGTCAACTATACAATAAAACATAATAATCATATCGGTCGGTCTCGCTCATCAACTATAACTCAAATAACCACAAACATAAATTCATTTAATTAAAACAGTGACCATATACCGGTACAGACTGTTCATCTACGTCGAGGCACGGAACCATTTGCCACACTGGATGCGTTCTGCGGTCTACGGTCAGGTCAAATTGAACGCAGCCCGCATTATGTATGAACATCATTGTCGGTCAGGGCAATCGGTCAGCGGTCGACGCAAGGCAATCGGTCACAGGTCCGGGCAGAGAAAATGGTCAGCTATCCGGGCGATGCGGGCAGGGCAAACAGCGGCATTTTGTTATTTGACTGCGTGACTTACGAGCGTCAAACTGGCCGTGACCGCTGCCCTGCCCGCCGGCCGGCCGCCTGCCCACGCCCGTTGTCCGCAGCCCGCTGCCCGCCTACGGTCAGATCGCATATCTATACGAAATATATGGAGACCGACAATGTTGTTCATACATAATGCGGGCTGCGTTCAATTTGACCTGATCGCAGAACGTATCCAGTGTGGCAAATCCTTAAACCGCGTCTCATAACTAGTTTCATACACAGCTGAAAGTCAGCTCAGTGGAACTCTATTAAATTTTCATAGCGCTTAAATCAGTGTGTTAATATGCATCATAAACCACTTTGACATGGAATATAACGGCAGTTTGATAGTTAGAAAACTTAGTCAACTATTTATGTTGGTAATGTATGACGCGTTTGTCGACAGGGTATTAGCTGTCAAGTTAAATTTTATTGTTGATTTACGAACACTACTGTAACTTATTTAATACCTTTTCTTTTTAACCGACTTCTTCAAAAAGGAGGAGGTTCTTAATTCGTCTGCATGTTTTTGTATGTATGTGACGCGTTTACTCCGCCAATTATGAATTGATTTTGATGATTATTTTTTTGTTTGGTAGGTCATGCTTCATAGGTGGTCCCATGTAAATTTTATTAACGTTGCTTGCGTAGTTTTTGAGTTAACTTCAATAATTACGTATTTTTTCCACTTAGTCTATGTAGACGATATCTTATTTGACTCCTACGCTGTTATTTACGCTGCTAGATAGTGGTATTCGAATTTGTGTGGGGTAGGTACACAACGAAAAAGTGAAAGATAAAAACATTTTAAAAAAAAAACAACCGTCTGCCAAAAAAAAAACCTAATTAAAACAGTTCAAAATAACTTTAATTTAAAATTGAAAAGCAAAGACACCGTCTTCCAAAATTAAAGTTATCTTAGTTACTTATTCATACTGTACCTAAGATAGGTACAATTAAACAGTAATTTAGAATAGCACTTTTAAATACTCATTTATAAACGTGAATGAAATATATTACCTTATAATGGCGATGATTTAATTTTAACTTCCTTCCCTTCCTTATCTTTGACTGATTGTTCCATAATGAGAATGGGATGAACGCGTTATTTTTTCAGCTTATTTAAAAGCCTTCTTTACAGATTTTATTTTAAAGTTATATAGATATGAAAAGAGACAATAGAGGAGCTCATGGCTAAGTAATAAGAATATGAGAAAGATAATAAGAGCAAGGAATAGAGCTTCAGCAGCATAATAAACATTTTTGAAGCAACGTCAGTACATGTAGGTATGATACATGACATGTTTATAACAAGTCTTTTTTTTTTAATTGTTTGAAAACAAGTATCACAAGGTATATATGGCACATTATTATCTCCCCGCGCCTAGACCGCTGGGTGATAATAATTAAAAACACTAATACTCACCTTTGAACAGTTAAGGCCCTAACCTACCTCAAATTGCTTAGCATGATCCTCCGTTATGCCGAAAATACTGCAGCAATAATTTTGCAATAAATATATGTTAAAGTTGAGGATTGGTGCTAGGTCCTATGTTTGGCGAAAACACGATATTATAAAATTTTCTCTATAGAAAAAAAATACTAAGTTAGGTAACTCTAAACCGAACTATAAACTGCTGATATTAAAAAATTGGAAGTTATTTTTGGGAGCCGGCGCCGGCAGCGTAGGCACTCCCTAAAAAAATACTTCAAATTCATGACACTTTGCATAATAACTGAACTAATTATAAGGCAGGTCTTATGTTTTTTAAATTAACATTATTTTCACCGTACAAAGCAATTAAATGCCTAAACTATTCGAGGCTTGGAGCCGCCAGCACTCTACTCCGTCTCGCTCTCACTCAGGCCGCGAGTAGTATGGTGCGAGCGCAATATAAACGCGATATGAATTTGAGCTGAGGGAGTAGGTATAGGCCCTTAAGGTTTCAACACACATTCAGAAGGACGAAGACACATTTGCGTCCATTTCCTTCCCAGAACGGATGTAGCGTAAACATTGTACAAGTATGTAATTTCCTTTAGAGCTCGTGGCGTATTGTGTTGAGCTTTTTGCTTTATCTTATAATTAAGGCTAATTTGTATAGTTTTAAAGGTAAAGGTTATCCTTTTATTAAGAAGTTCTCAACCCGATATTGTTTTGAAATCGATTTTTTAATAAGAACTAGTGACCCGCCCCTGGGTCGTATGTTTTTTTTGACTTGGCAAAATATCGAGATTTCTTTATCATAAGTAAGTTAAATGCACAAGGGTTTATACACATAAATCTTCTGGAACAAATGCTCTAAGATGGTGAAAAACGTATCAAAATCCGTTCTGTAGTGGTTACACAGACGGACACAAAAAGCGACTTTAGTTTATAATATGTATAGATATAGATATATATATATATAGACGTTGCCAATATATCTTTAGAAAAAACATAATGTTCATAGCTATGAATGTTTTTCATTGACATCGTAAATTAAAATAGCTATCCAACAAGCATTTCGGCAAAACATCAAATGTAAAAAGGGCAAAAATAACTAATTTCATCGAGTAGGTTTTAAAGTTGCAGATGCACTAGATTTCAAGATTGAAATCGCGCAAATGTAGAGTGAGATCGCAAACAATCTAAGGAGTTATTACTCTCAGTGGAGCTTTCGTTTTGTGCAAGATGTCCTCGAATCAATATGAATATTAAAAGTTTTGATACTGTGAATTTTTAATGTTTTTTAAATATAGGGAATATTAAGGAACAGTAAACTCCCTATTAATCTTGATTTCAGCGCTTGGTTTGTATAATTCCTAAACTTTTAATAAAAAAATATATATTCATCAACTTAAATAATTCTCCAAAAACTTACGAGTACTTATAAACAAAATAATATGATATTTCAGAACTAGAACTAACTAAACTAAACTAACTCGCGAAATGTGGGTGTAGGTACTGGACACAACTTCGGCAAATCCTTTACGGAAAACAAGCGAGACGTTACGATGTTAAAACACAGCGTAAATAAAGGCTTCGTGAAACCAATTACATAACAAAAAACAAAAAATATTAGGTCCCCACCTATGAAATCAGCGTTTTGTATGGGGAATTTTCAAAAAGTTGCATTTTTCATACTAACATTTTCTTAATTTATCTAACAACCATGAACACTAATGTTTTAAAACTTTTATGCACTAATGTTTAAACTAAGATAACGGCAAATGCCACTTAGATTAGGCGACAAAAATAAGATTTGGCTAAATTAAAAAAGAAATAGTGTTCATTTTTGCTAACAAAATGAGGAGTCATTTTTAAGGTATTTATTATGTTTAGAAAACTATAAGTAATAAAGTTTTTTTTACTATTGGTAGTTGTTTATAATGGTCATTATTCGATATAATACCAAGCAATTGAAGAATATTTTAAATCATAGAAGTGACGAGGTTCTCTATACATGAGAAAAAAACGCCAATTGTATAGGTATACCCAATAATAACAATAATCAATATTATTTTTATTTTTATCCACTACATTACTAGTTATCCGTTTGAAAACCGGTAATCAACCACACTCACGTTTAGAAACAAACCCGAAACAAAGAGTTCATAACAGAGCAAATACTTGCTATATTACAAAAATATCAGTTAATAATAGCGATCCTTTGATCCCTAGTATTATCAGTAACTATTTCGGACAGTACACTCGTAGATAGCACGGAAGAATATAACACTATTATGAAGTTCCTGAAAGCGAGTATTTCCGTGCTGGTTTATGGGATTACCTGACGGTACCGTGGCAATATTGAATCGAATACCAAACCAACATCGGTAAATGTAAGAGTTTTCAAACATAGATGAAATATTAGATCCCTAGTAGCGGGAACGAGTGCCTTTGATTAAGAAGTTTTAAAATTGGTTCCACTTTATTGAGATAGTTACATTTTTGGTCTTAAAAATAATTGGTCGTTTTGTTAAATGTTCTCTCTCTGTTCGTTAGTTAAACATAGGTGAACTGCATTAATAAAAAAAAATCTACAAAGCTGAACTTGCACAATTTGGAGCTAAATATTTAAATAAGTTAGTAGGTAGTAATGATTTAAACCGTGATTAATTAGCGTTGACGATGATTTGAATTTGATGTGACATGCTATCCTGTGTGTTGATCAGCTAAACAGTAAACTAATTTAATAATTATAAGAATTTTACACAGGAAGCTCACTATTTAGACTATCGAGTTCAAAAGTAATCGGAAAATCCTGAAAAGTTTTTTTTATTGTCACAGAAACACGTGAATCGCAATATATAGGTACCTATGTGAACAAAAACCGTCAACAAAATAATAAGCAGGAAGCAGGAACAATAATTATACAATGGATATCAAACAATAAAATTTTATCAACCATGATTATGATACTCCTGTCCGGCAATGACAAAAACAATTCACGCTCAAGTAGCTTTAAACTGTTCTAGTGTCTAGCTCTTAATCATTGAAATTTAAGACCTCGATCTCGGACTACCGCTCCTGGACAGCGGAGTATCGTGGCCATCATTTTTTCGCTCAAAACGAGACTAAGTCGTCGGTCAAGAAGCAAAATAAAAAGATTATTTTCGTATATTTAAGCATTCATGAACTTCTCATAAAAGGAACGATAAGATATAACATATTCTAGAATTTCTTCTAAAACAGGGCCTGCGTCACCAAAGAGTTGAAGTATGACTTGTTTGTTTGTAATACGATATTTGCAACTATAGAGGGACTTGAAAACCAAGTTTACCCGCTAAACGTGTCGAAAATCCTCGTCTAGTTTGCATTTTGTAATCTGAATTTAGTACTTGTAGTAGCTTGTTCACTTCCAACAAGGATCGTAGCTTCCAATTTTGGAAACAATTTCGAAAATATTTCGCCGAAGCTCAGAAAGATCAAAGTAGTTGAAATACGTATAATATCAAGATATTTGGTAGTCCATCAGCTCCCTGACCCAAAATTCACAATTTAAAATGCGACTCACGATTTCAATAAAGAGTAAGTAAGACATTGAATTTCTAATAGAATCCGAGCAACGGAGATGTTGCATAAAATTTGGAAGTTTCCTGCCTAGAGCCGGACGTTGTGCCACACGATGCCAAGCAGAGTCACAGGAAACTTCCTCAACTAATGCAATTAGACACAATTATCTCGGAATTTGGAAGTTTTTGAAGTACAATTCAAGAGTGTAGTCGCGAGTTCTTTATCACTGGTGAAGAGGCGAGTCTCGGGTAAAGAGGTACGTATACTATTGCAATTTGTACAAAGTGAGCTCTTTCCACCGCTCTTATTTATTTCCCGCGGAGAAATGGCCGCGTTCATTCCCTACCACGTTATTCTGAGAGGAGATTAAACGTCAACATTCTGAACAGAGCCTTCGCGTTCTAAGCTTTAGATCATACGGTTTATACCTATTATCATATTAACTTGCGTTAGATAGCTTGAGCTGTCGGAATAAGTTTAGCTTTATTTGAAAAGCGCTTGCGTTTAGAATACGTTGAATTTATTGTGATATTCAGCTTGAAACGTGCGTTTTGCAGTAAATTTTACAAGCTATAAAATGTTTCGAAATAAATACGTCACCCGTTGAAATCCAGTTAGTTTCCAAAACTAGTACGGATCAATATTCGAGGCAATAAACGATCAGTTGTTTTGAACGATAACTCATTTAAATAAATTAATATTCTACAGATGCATCGCGGAACAATAAACAGAAGTTTTTCTTTTATTTATAGCCGGAATAACTCTTTCTGCGGTTTTGTTGGCTCCGTTGTGCAATAATAAATTTACTGAGCATAAATTAAGTACGTCACACTGTTTGTTCTGTAAACCTTTCTCCGAAAACCATTCGCATTTGTGTTAATTTGTAATTCACCATATTTCTTTGAAAAGTTCACTTGGTGAATTATGAGTGCAGTTTAGAAATCGCTTTGTCTGCATTGTTAGGGCTTGTACACAAAACTGCGAATCGGCGCGATGCGAATTCGCTACACAGAAGTTTTCTTAAGAAAATCTTAGGGTACCGTTGCTGATTTTTGCGATGCGACATCGCAACGCAGTTTTGTGTACAAGCTCTTAGGTAGTTGACGTGGTTGACGAAGGTTAAGTACGATTGCCGCGGTCAGTTCCTGAATGGATGACCATCCATTACATATTGAAACGCCTCCGTGCCTGAGAAAGCACGTTAAGCCGTTGGTCCCAGCTGTCATTCGTATATCTTTGACAGTCGTTACGGGTAGTCAGAAGTCTAAAAGTTTAAACACCAAGGGGTATCATTTTACCCAGTAACAGGGCGGGTTGTGCAGGTCATATAGGCAGCCGCTCCATGTAAAATACTGCATAGCTGCATCCGGTTAGACTGAAAGCCGAACCTAACATAGTTGCGAAACGGCTAGGCAGATTGATTTTGACTTACTGAAAGCCTGATGAGATGACCAAGACTTTGATATGTAGTTGTTTAATCGTATCTTAGCTTTTGCTCACTTCGAAAAGTATTGTCATATAAACTCACATTACAATTGACATCGGGGACTATTTGAAACCTTTCAGTAACCGGGGGTTGCCTTTTTGTTGTAACCATATAGAAGTTTATGGCGGCATCTACATCGCGTCATGTGAACCACACAGCACACTGACGTCACGCAAAATCCTACATCGCGCAAGCAGGGTTTACCGCGCGACTATCAAATTATATAATTATAATAATATATAGTCCTCTTCATCGGATCCGGCAATAGCGACCCTGACAACTTTTCATTCCATTCGTGAGGTCTGTGAAGACTGGCAAAACCAAAGGTCTTAAAAATCCGATCACACCCTGTACAGAAGAGCTGATCAGCATCAGTATGTGCTGCGTCACTAGCGTATATACAACGTCCCGACATCAATCGTCGGGCAGTAGCCCACCAGACACAACACCCGTCTGGTCAGAGGATCCTCTCTTTACTATATAGAGGATGAGTGAGCTTTACACCCTTTTCCTCATACTACTAGAAGTTGTGCGTGTGCAATTTGATGATAATAATTGTTGCTACCTTGTTTTTAAAATCAAAATCTTTTCATATTATTATTTTAATGCTATCCGCAACCATAGTGTAGCCACACCTACGTATTCGTTTACGTAAATTTAAATAATAAAGGAGATGCTACAAAAAACAGGTAAAATAAAATAATATTTTCCATTCTTGGGCGCCTAGGGACGCGGTAAACACCGTAGGTGGCAGAATATATTGTGTACATATTCTTTTCCTTCGTGTTCGTTGCGTACACAGTTTTGATGCTTATTTTGTGAATAAAACCATACGGTGTCAGCTGGTTTTTCTCGGAAGTCGTAAAAGTAGGGAAGGATTACTCTCGTACGTTTTACGAGAAGCCCTCGCTTGCTGCTAGTGTGTACAAATTATGCTGATTTGGGAACGGCAAAGAAGATTACACCTGCCGGAATAGGAAAGATTATTAGCAATGTTTTTCTGACTGGCTGTTGGTGTAATACGTTTACTAAAAAGTAGTTCTTCTAGCATACGCGTAAAACAAGCTTGTTCGTAGTTAATTTTTTTATTTACATTACACAAATAAATTAAAGTCGCTTTACGTGTCCGTTTTGTGTCACCGCGTTGTTTACCCGTTTTTTTTTATTCCGGAAGATTATACCTATGTATAAAACAGTAGTATTACTTGGTACTCCCTTTCTTCTCCTAAAATTGTTTGTCCGAAAATCATTATCCATAACACGTTTGGTATAAACTTCAGTAACCATAATGTTCAAAAATTCGAAATTTTTGATGATATTATGGTTACTATCACAACATTAAAACAACCAGTGTTTTAAAGTTTGCAATAACCTAACTGTTTCAGAAACTTTTATAGAGGATTTATAGCATGGGTGTAGATAAAGTAATATGTACTTTTTTTTTTTTTTTTTGGTTGGGAAATCATCAAATGACTTCTCCCGCTCTGGGCGGAGCGGAAGGGCGTGTCAGACTCTTACTGACTAAAACCCACCCGTGTTCCTTCAGTTGCCTGTTGCCAGGGTCCCGGTATCCCTTTCGGACTATTCCGCAACCCTGGCAGAAGTAATATGTCCTAAGTATTGTATTTTAAAATGTGTATTATTCCGAATGTTCATATATAATAAAATTGTTAGTCCTAAAACATTTGCTAAAAATTAGGTTTTAGTGATAGAAACGAATCGCTGTAAATCCGACGTCACGCAGTCTTGTATGCTCTACCCCTAGAGTGTAATTTAAAATCGCGTAGGCGCGGAGAGGCGAGGCGGCCCGCGAGTTGAGGAGCACGTGGTGAGCGTTTTAAACTATCTGCTCGCGTGGGACCGCCGCACAGTGGGCTGAAAATCGACTTTCATAGACACTAAAACTCATATAAAACTCTTATATCGCCGCTTTCATATAATTTGCCCTAATTTCCTTGCTAGTGATTAATCCTTGAATTATTTAGAAATTTTTGACATACTCCCGGAAGTGGCGAGAGGTGCGACTTAAAAAATAAAATCGTTTAAAATTTAATATTTGTCAATTAATTTTTTCCATCAAATGTTTAACTTAATTTATGGTTTACATCTACACGGACTACTTAAACGATGAACCTGACCACTATTTTGAATAAACACGGCACAAAGTCATTAAAAAAAAGTTTCAAAGATCTAATTATCTTAAGACCTTAATTGTCGTCCTTATTTTATGAGTTTAAGCATAGATATCCGGAGATATGCCTTCTATCTATATTTGTTCAAGTTCAAGTGTCGCCACTTTTTCCCCACTCCCGAAACTTACACAAAAGCAAAATAAATATATACGCACGCACACAACTAAATATGCTTCACACATTTGTTGCTACTTATTGCACACATGCTCAAAAGGGGCGGGCATTAGAAAGTATAGATACAGCGACTCTACGCACACAAGCAACTCTAGCCTCAACTAGGGATGAGGGTTTGATATAAATATTTGATCGATAAAAATATCGATAAAAACCGGATATCTATGATGAAACCCGACTGCAAAAAAGAGAAGTATTTTTGGGCGTATTTTGACGTAATTAAAACCAAATTAAGTAAAATCTAATTTATAATTCAAAATTCATTTAAAACTGAAATAAAATGCATAAAAATTACACCTCTACAAAAAATGATATGAAAATCGATTCTTAAGGAGTAAACAAACTCAATAATATTATTTTATACTAGCTGTGCCCCGCAGTTTCACCCGCGTAGGTCGATCACGGTCCCGTGGGAATATAGGGATAAAACGTATCCTATGTCCTATTCCAGGTCATGGTCTACCCGAGTGCCCATCCTCTCCTCTCTAGAGCAGGGAAATCCGCGGCGGCGCGGCGGCGGCGCCCGGCGCGCGTCAAACGGTTCGCGTATTGCATTTTTATACTCGTGATAACTTCAAAATTAAATGACCGATTCGATTGAATTAAAAAGTATTTTACTGATACATAAATACCCTTGATGTTAAAAATATTTATTTGAATAAGAGTTAATATAATGTTGATAAAACTTCTTCGGAAATAAAGCATTAATTTCGAACAAATTTGATTAGCATAAAAAAGGTTATACTTAGTGAGTCAATCTTAAAAGATAGACGTGCTGTCGCGGACTTTTTTTGAGAACTTTTAAAGAGGAACAATTCCATCATACATAATATTTGCGTAACTTAAACTGTTTACGTAGCGCACGCAACGGCAGGTCTCAAAAACTTTTTCATGTATGCTCCGCTCCTATAAGTCGTAGGGTAGCGTGATGTTATATAGCCTATTACATTCCTCGTTAAATGGACTATCCAACAACAACAAGATTTTTTCAATGCCAACCAGTAGTTCCTGAGATTAGCGCGTTAAAACAAACAAACAAACTCTTCAGCTTTATAATAATATATATATATATTTATAAAATTAATTAATTTAGATTAATTAGCAAATGTTAGTAAATTATATAAATCCGTAAGAACAACTAACAATTATCGTTATCCATATCTCAGCGCTGCACACCACTAATGCATCGTTTTGAAATGTCACAATTAAATATTTATAAAATCCTTAAATATAATAATGAATGCTTTGATTTTTTACTTATCGGTGGTAGGACACGCCACTTGTCTTAAGGTGTATCTTGTTGTAATTGTCCTATTTTTGCAAATAAGCACGGAACAATTCGGCATTTAGTAAAAATACGAAATGACAGTGACACGTTTCGATGGAAACAGAATACACGGTGCGCAATGTCGTCAGGCGCATATACACTCAGGTTGGTCAAGGTCAGGCGACATGTACCACGCCTCCAAGCCATATCCCTCGATATCCGTGAGTTTAAGTAATAATGTTATTAATATCTATTGAATATATATTAATAACAGCTAATTCATATAATAGATTCTATTGTATGATAGCGGAGATATAAGACTTTTTCATGTCAGCTCCATAGTAATTTTTCAAGATAAAATTCTGTGTGCGTTATTTGCAATGCTATTTAAAAATATTGATATTTTCAGGCATGTATTTAGTCTTCTGAAACAGTTTCAAGTCATAAAAGTGGACATTTCAGAAAAAGTTTTATATGTCTATGAAAGTCGATTTTCAGCCCACTGTGCGGCGGTCCCACGCGAGCAGATAGTTTAAAACGCTCACCACGTGCTCCTCAACTCGCGGGCCGCCTCGCCTCTCCGCGCCTACGCGATTTTAAATTACACTCTAGGGGTAGAGCATACAAGACTGCGTGACGTCGGATTTACAGCGATTCGTTTCTATCACGCGAGCATGCTCGCTTGTATGCTGCATGCTTGCTTGCATGTTCGCTTCAATGCTTCATGCTTGCTTGCATGGTGCACGCTTGCTTGCATGCATGGTGTAAGCTTGTTTGCATGCTTCTTACAGGGAAATAAAAACCACTTGTTCACAATCAATTGTTTTATTGTGTTGCAAACAACATTTGTTTTAAAAATAATATTAGGATAAATCGGAAACATTAAATACTTTGAATTTAGGACATATAAGATTTATTGGAAACGGTTTTAAGTCTTTTGTATTTATTTTTGATTGTAATATTTATGTCAAACAAATTAAAGGCATACTGTTTTTAAGGATTTAAAATTGTATGGCATTTATATTATGTGACAGTAAGTTGGGCAAGTTATCATTCGGATAAATGATGATTATGACAAAAAAAATATGGCACTTTAGATTATGGATAAAAAAGTTAGGGAACACAATAGAGAACCGTATTACTTACATATTAATAAAGAAATCTCGATTCTTGTCAACAAAACCGTGCGAAGCAGAGACGACGATAACTATTTATATAAATACTAAGTATTATCCTCATCCACCGTATCCATTGACAGTGACCCGGGTAAATTTTCCTTCCTTTTGTGTTATTAATATCTACAGGACAAATAAGTACCATACCTTGTTCAGACGTTTAGGTGTGTGATAAGATTGCGTTCAAAACATTCCCACCACCTATTTGCTGCAGCTCTTTATCCAAACTAGCTTCTACTCGCGACTTCTTCTGCCTGATATTTATTTTTTTAACAACAAAAGAAAACCTATTACATTCGACAATACTGTAACTTCTCATTAGTGAAAGAATTCGGAATCGGAGCTGCGGTTCCAATGTCGTACGGCCTACATACAAACTCACCTTTTGTATAGATAACATAAGAACAAAAATAGTTCTGCAAATTGTTAACCCGTTTGCCAAACTCAATGATTAATTCAATACCTAAGAAATGCACAGCACGATATTCATATTATTATGAAATACGAGTCCTTACAACCCCTAATTAAATTATACAATTTTGACTCACTAAACCATTGTTCGAAACTTTTGTTTCCATAATAATATACATAATTTTATATCGTCAGCAAAACAATTTATTAGCATGGATATCATATAAATACTAAACGTTTTCAACTATAACATGAGTAAGCTTTATATTTGTGTACAGTACTGCATGAATAAATAATATCATAGAGGCGTATTTTATTTATTTGTCATTTATAGAGTAATCGAAATAATATTTTGTAACACTTCTGATTTAAATAAATATCTGCAATATTCATATTAAACGTAGTTTGGTTTATTTAATATCGTGTTTCTGCATAAGCGATTACGTTCACAGTTCATCCAAATATGGTCGACAGAATATTGGGCTAATAATAAGTAGGTATTTAAATAAGTAGAAATTAAAAATAATTAAGCTTTACTCCGAAAATTGGTTTGGCAATTGTAGTTTTTTTTTGTGAAATTCTAGAATCAATTGAGTTTTAAAACAACATCAAGCCTGTATTCCTTGAAGGGTTAGGCAGAGGGGTACCTATAGTACACCCACATTCTGCCAGTTATTTTTAAGTCCGATGTAAATAGGAGGCGAGCCCATTGTCATCAACTGGGCACAAGTCCAGACTCCGGGCTGCTACTCAGAAATTCCAGATGGACAAACCCAATAGCACTTTTCCGACCCGGGAATCGAACCCAGGACCTCAAACTCAGAGAAGCGTTTGCGACCACCAGACCAACGAACTTCAAAAAATTCCCATAAATGTGTTATGAGTTGATAAATTAAAGATACCTACAGCATTAGCAAGTCATAATTTTTATATTGAATCTTAACTTAACTTTACTATTTAACTATTTACGAAGAAAACCCTGTTAGGTTTTAGAGAGAAAAATATTCCTTTTTACAAGACTTCCTTTTGTCCAAAATAATTATAAACGTGGTATGTTTCGAGGAAAATAAAACACAAAGACTGTGTTGAATTATGGTTGAATCGTGCGCAATAGTTCTGTTGGCGTCATCCGAGACTTGTGGCATGCAAATGAAGCAATGTATTGCATTTATAGCGCTTTTCAATTTCAAGTCGTGTTTATATGAATTAAACAGCAAAGATGACTGTGATAGTAAAAATAATAGGTATGAGCCCTCATACTAAAAGTAAGTAGGTATCTATACCTGCTAAGGTACGTGGCAATTGTAAATCTTCCAAACAAACTATCACTGTTAAACACAATCATAAAAATACATAGTTCTCGGCAAGCAGAAAACTCGAAAAAAGAAATACCTTATCATATTCCGTCACTGCGACTAAAAAACGCACGTCTCCTCCCGAATGTTTGTCGTCGGTAATGGCGGCTTCAGCTCGTCATTCGAAGGCCTTCATTAGCATACACCTGAGCATTATTATAGTCCTTATCTATCTCCATGGGGATCATTTTCTCGTAAATGTTAACGCTACCTAGTAATAATGATTGCGTCCCGCGGTCGTAGTACGATACAGGGATGAATGAATGTTTTAAAACTCTATGTAGGTACACACAGTTTCATCAACTAGTTCAAATTCGACATAGCTGAATAACAGTTTTTTTGTATTTATACAAAAACATTTTTAATGAGTACTTCGTGTTCGTATATCACTTTTTGTTCGGTTCTCGCGCCGAGAGGGCATGGTTTTTCGAAATATATCTGATAAATGAACGCGACGATCTATCTCGTATTCGCGTGACGATCGCTTTTGGTTAGGACGCGGGGTGTTGCATTAATGTACCTAGATGTTTTTCATTTCATTTTCAATAATTCATATCTCGTCTTTATTTATCACTTTGAATTATGGTTCCTGGAATCAAAATCCCTCTTCGATATCCATAAATTATTTTCTTCGAGCAATCCTATTGTGTTCCGGAATCACCTTCGTGTTACACCGAAGATGTTTATTAAAAACATGTGAAAGATAAAATATACGGGACTTTACGAAAACATTTTACAAAGGAATTACACAGAGATTTACGTGTCTCAGTAGAATCAGTATGCGTACCGCATATTCGTGCTTTTAGAGGTGAACAAACGATAAGTGCTAAGAAAACGACTGCTGTGAAAATGTATATGAAAATCATGCGCATTTCTTGAAGGCTTTAAAAGTTTAAGGCTGCCTTGAGACTTATAAATGTTTCGACTTTTATCATTGGGTATAAACGTTAACGTTGGCAATATAAATATGATAATAACTATTTTTATTGTTTGTAAAATTTTCAACGGTTATTGCATGTAGCTTGAATACTAGATTAAAGTAGTTACGTGTTTATGTTTAAGATCGAGTTCAGCAAACTATTTGATTGCATTTTCGAACAATTAAATCTGATAAAGTTTATATTTGTCTAACAAAGGGCCAAATAAATAAATAGGTAATCAGAAAATATATTGCTTAAAAAGTAACGTCATCGATAAACCGCACGTGCATCTCTGATGACAATTGCACCGCAACTGACATTTGTTTAGTCCCAGCCCATAAATAACGTGGTGGGGATGAAGTTCGTCGCACGTGCGCCTAACTG
The DNA here is from genome assembly GCA_948473465.1 of Lithophane ornitopus. NCBI lineage: Eukaryota > Metazoa > Arthropoda > Insecta > Lepidoptera > Noctuidae > Lithophane > Lithophane ornitopus. The sequence continues at coordinate 7,404,508 of OX419622.1, read as the reverse complement.
CGCCATCTGTCGGTAGTTGCCTTCGTTATGATGCCTCGTCTAAACAATTATTGTTAGAGATAAACATATTTTAGACGCCGCCGGATTGTGATGACTTTACTTTTTTCTGGCATGGAGATGAAGTGTGTTCATGAATAATTTTATTTTGTTTTTCACTGGAATACTAGATATTTATTACTTTATTATGATGAATTTGCTGCAACGTTAAACTACGTGTTAGAAGGATAATAGCTGTCTGTTTTTTGAATTTCAATCATTATTAGTTTGTCGATGTACGTGCTCAAAATGACAAATAAAAAAAAACGTTTAAAAATTCCCAGCAATAAAAATAAAAAACCTTTCGAGACATTTACAGGCATCAAAACGTGGGGCACGTGTTTTCATGGATGCGCTTTTCGTTTCACTCGATTACACCAATTGACGTAAAAGTTCAACCGTAAGTACTTCAGAACAGATTCAATTCAGTTCAAAACGTCGATTACAGCAGACGCGCCGATGCGAAGCGCAATTTTAAATGCTTGCGGTTGGCACAACCAGTTTGTTCTATCTACCATTACTCTCCTACGATTTTGGGCCGAAATTCGGGAAAAGCGCTGGCGTCGGCCAACGCTGCCCATTCATTTGGTCTTCCCATTAAAAGGGAGCTTTTAACTACAGCTAATTTATGCAGCGCACGGTTTGCCGGGACAGATTACAGAGTGGCGTGTCCATTCTGTGCACAGTTTGGGCCTGAATCACGCCTGTCGAATATGTTACGTCTGGTGGAAAATTTCTGGCTGTTTATTCGTTTGATTTGTAGCCGTGAGCAGAATTTGTGCCAGTAGATATTACTTTGTAGAACGTATTCCTGTTGCAGGCGTTATTACTGTTGTGTGTTACACCGGTTGTTCGTCTTTCCCTGTTTCAAAAATAAATCAGAAAAGTTGAGTGGGATTTTGAAAGGTCGTGAAGGCCGCGCGTTACATGATTCATCAATATTAGTTGCCGTTCACTGGACTAAGTTAAAATCGACAAAACGTCAAAAAAGTGTGGCGTAATTGACTGATAGCTCCCAGGTTCAGTGTTGAAAAAATAAAATTAAATCCTGAAAAATTTTGAGGCAATTAAGATTGATGTACGCGGCTAATTCGTATAAAAAGAGTCGCCAACGACGCAATGATTGTCGAACTCTATTTAGTTTAATTAAGTGACTAATTGTTTGGCTGGACTTGCCACTTAATTTTCAGATTATTATGCTGCTTGTTTTATCAAGTATCTATGTTACATTACTTTTGTCGGTTTTGTCTAGAATTTTGGTTTTTAGTTTCTTTTTAAAAAGCCATTTATATTCTACTACCTACCTAATTACGCTTTTTTACAAAATGTTTGTAGCATGCGTTTATTTAAATAAAATATATCATAATAAAAATTAAAAATATGCAAAATATTCTTGATTCGGTGCATTTGTAATTATACGCATGCTGCAAACATTTTGTACATACCTAATTATCGAGTTTAAATTGTATGTCAGTGCTAAATTGAATTGTAATTGTATTAATTTTATGTTATAATAATTGGTAAAAATGGTACATAAATATCATTTTTGTGTTTTAATAAATATGATTTAAAAAAGGTAAATTAATATTCATAGTATCATGGTCGTCGTTAAAATATCGCCAATGAATTTTTCAGCCTGTATATTCTTAAGAAAAACCGTAACATCTCTTACGTTGATTCTTTATTTTATCTTGATTTTTGATGATGTTCACATAACAAGTCACTTGCAGATATAAGGAAACGTCATAATAAATTGATAGCACAATTAAGGATATCCTTCTTACTCTATGTAAAAAGGTTGACATTAATCAAATAACTTTATTAAGTAAGTTTATAAATTACCTGTAACGACCAAGTTTCATAAGCAAAATACTGAGTTTGAAATGAGAAATGGAAGTTCATTATAATTTTTGTTTATGAAGGTGACTCAAATATTACCTACTACTGAAGTTGCTTCTTTTCATCTTTTGAATTAACAGTTATGACTTGTGTAAATCTTTCATGGTTGAAACAAAATATTATGTTATTGCCTTCGATATTGGCACAATAAACCATCAATAGATAGACCACGTAACTCATTTCTAGTTGTACCGAAACAACCGGCAGAAGGAAATGAGTGCAAACAGAAACAGCATAAAACAGAATTGGCGTCTCACAAAGTTTATTTTTCGATTTATGCAGAATGAAGGAATAACAACTCGATTTGCGGTCACAATCGTTACTCACAATTTCTTTGAAAAAAAAAAAAGTTTAAAGGGGAAACAGTGCGGTGCCCTCGCGATCACCGCTCTGCCTTTCCGTCAAAAGCGATCCAATCGTTCTCTTTATTGAAACAGCCGTCTGCCGTCTTTGTTGCGGGAATTCCCTTGAATCCAATTTATGCAAAGTATTTACGAGTGACAAGAATTTATTTGACGTGCCAATTTTGCACCCCAACGTTCCAGCTCACGAGCCACATTTTAAAAGCGCTCGCCATGTTAGTGATTGAACGGTTTACATGATATTTTGTTACCAAAGCCGAGGCGAATGTGTACATATAGATTTGCTATTGGAAAATAGAACGTCGACCATGATAGGGTTTTCAAAGTTACGGTTTTCTAGGAAAGAGGTTCCGTCATTTATTTAACCGTCATGATAATCTGTAATTTTCACCAGTAGATATATTGATAGATTTCAAAACAACCTCTGTACCTATTTGGACAGCCATTATTGTGTGACCGCTGACTGAGAAATAAAACCTTAACATTTTCAAATCTGTGGCAGAGACATTGACAAATGTGTTATAACGTCAGTGTCATCTTTGAGGCGGCGGCAATACGCTGGCGGAACGACATCGCGACGGGAAGTCGCCTCCATGCTGATACAACCCGTAAACAACAGATTTATGGCATCTTGTAGCCACGCGCTGACGAAGACAGATGGCCTTATTATGTGACTAGCCGTCCTTCAAACGAATTTGTAAGTATAGTGTTAACATTTTGGTTGTACCTAATTACTTATCACATCCGATGTTTTCTCACTTTTGATACCTGAAGCCTCTGTAACTAGCGTTAAAGTTATCTCGAAAAAAATATGATTATCCAAGCCGTTCCGCATCGTAGAGCGCTTAGAGGGTATTTGATTAACGATCCGTATTAATTTCATCCAAAATCCCCGTAACGAGGCGAGTGGAGGTAGGTCTCGTCGGTTGGCGCAGAAATATCGTAGTACCTATAATACTCGTTATTAATGCTAGTCATTCTCCCACTGAGATGGCCATCAAAAACCTTCCAAGTTCCGCCCTTATACGATATTATCATTAAGTGGATTGGTTCGGTGCTCATTGCCACAGATCAAACATGAGTTCGATTTGCGATTTAACACGATTTAATAACAGTGCTGACAGTATTTGTTGTAGAAAATGGTGTTAAATTAATGTTTACGTTACACGTTTATTTGCGGTGGGAACTGTTATCGGCGCGGTGGTAGGTTTGTTAGGTAGGTAACCGCTGAAGTTCGTGCCCGGGTGGCGTGTTCGTGAGCGAATAATAGCGAGCAAAGTATGGTTTTAATTGTGCAAGATGTAATCCCGGTTCGATCGGCGAACGTTTTGGGAATAATTATGTTCGTATAATCCTGGCCGTGTCTCTGATGTCGGTGGTACCCCCCCCCCTCCCGCCTCGATGTCCTCGTCCCCCTCTCTCCTGATTGATGGCACCGGAGATTGCATGTCAGGATTACATCTGCGGAGGATGTACGGATTATTTAGTTGCTGGCAGCGGGTAAATAGAGCAAGCAATATTCTGTTAAAAAAAAAACTTATACAACACGTCAGATAGACGGGTGCGAACGGGCGGTAATCTCGTTTGTGTCTTTGGTGAAAATTTCATCTCTCCCTATTTCATCACAGACGACATCGTACAATGTATAGGTAAATCTAAAGGTAAAACGCTATGGACGTCTACTGTACCTGTGGTACTCATATTCCTTTGTGCATTTAATTTTCTATTTCACTTTTATTTTCCATTTCGCTGGCTTCTCAAAGTGCCCGCAATAATTGTTAATATATCAACTTGTTCCTTAACAAAAGTTCCGGTTAAATAAACTCGGTAAAATGTCCATTAACTGTCTAAATTAATTGCATTTCCTCTAAAGCGTTCTTATAACAACATGGCGCTGTAATCTGTCACTAGTTCTTTGAAATCCTAGTATAAATAAACTTAAACCAAATAGGTGACGACAAAGAGAAATCTCGCGGGAGAAGAATAGCAAAGCCGTGGCAAAATTTAATTTCACTGCTGTTTACACCGCGTCAAAGAAGAAACACAACTTAAATATTCTTAAAATGTGATCTTTTTTACAAAGAATCAAGAAAGCTGTAAATACGACCGCGAGTAAGAGGGAAATATGTTTCTATTTTCTAGTTTATACAGTTGTGGGAAGAAAATCTTATTTTCAAGCTCACACACTCAGCTTCGGTGCTGGTGTCGTGGTATAAATGTTAAACATAGGAAATCCATTTTCTTCGTCATATTTACGGAGGTTACTTCAATAACCATGAATAAATAAAAACAAAACATTAATTCCACTTTTTTATTGCTGGCCACAGAAAAATTATGCACATTATAAAAACTATACGACTATACTTGCGACAATCTAAGAAGCCCGTTTTGACGTTTCTCATTATACATGCCGCGATAACTTTGTATGAACGTCTACGTAAAAGATCGAAAAATCAAATTCATAATCCTAATTAATTACTATGTTATCCATACACTATAACAATGTGTATCATTCGAAAGCACCAAGTTTCACTTTATATTGGAAAAATGCACTGAAAAACACGAATTAATCGTTGATTAATAGTCTGACAGGACGTTATTATAATATCGGTAGTGTTGTTAAGATTTTAACCCGTTTTTTGACCGAATTAAATCGATGTTCTGAAAAATCGATACTTTTACAAACATTACATTTAGAAAAGAGAGTAACATAACAAATACAAACTGATCACATTATATTTTTAGCTTTCTTTTGATATTTAATATGAGTATGTCATTAAAGAAAATGGTTAAAGTTTATTGTTATATTTTCTGACTCGGCTATTATGTGATTTTGGTGTTATCGTGTAAACTCGTCATCATTTGTCTAAAAGAGGAGCGACGATCTTCGCAGGGTGTTTGGTAGCAGCTGGATGAATTACCGATAATCGAGCTGAATGCCGTGCAATTGGAGAGGTCCAGTAGTAGACTGCTGTAGGCTGATGATGATGATAATGACGTGTAATAAAACGATATGACTCGAGAATCAGTTTGAAGTAGTGTATATAAATTGTCGATTACAAACTCCAAATATGATAAATCGATATCTCTCGAAAATCGGTTTTTCACTACCACTACTGACAGTATTTTGATGGTGGTGGAGGTGTCAAAGCGGGCTTCTTAGATTGTCGCGAGACTAGGCAAAGAATTGAAAAAGAAGAGAAGAGGTAGATATAGAGTCCGCACCAAGAAGGACTGAAGTCCTTTTGACGCGGCGCTAGTGTCTATGCCATTGCATCAAATTGCGTTTAAAAAAGTAGTTCCATAACTTTCCGCCGGACTGCCGTGGTGGCGCGGACTCTCGCCTAATCTTCACATAAAGTCATGGCTCGCGAGGTTGTCGACATGTGGGATATGGATTCGGCGATCATTGTGCTGATAGTCATATCAGCCAATGGCTTAATTGCCAAAAGTCTCGACCATCACATAAGCAGGCTCTCGTTGAGCAGCTGGATTAAGGGCTTGATTTAGAAAGCGGTACTTCTGGATACGGCTCGCATTGTTAGGAGGTTCCTCTCTCTGGCTGCAGCGGTGCCGCCGATAGCTTGGACCAGGTTCGGGTAGGCTACTTAGAGTAGTTAGAGTTGCCTACTCTGTGGAGACGAGTGCGATGTACAGCAAGATTGTGTTTATTCCTGGTATTTAAACTATGAATATCGGACATTTTCTTAAAATTTGATATATTTTTGTGTACATACAATAAGTTTTCAAATATATATTGTGAGGTTACAGTCAGAATAACTATTTCTTTGAATTGTTCTCGAAGGGAATCTCTTGGGCCTAGGTTGTAAATGGCTCGAATAGCCCTTTTCTGTAAAACAATATATCTTTCGTAAACTCAGGTAATAACACATCTTCTTCATCACTTGAATGCATTTTCAATCGATTTATTATGAAGTAACACTAAACTTTGTGTTCATACAACTAACAGTATTTAAAATAGCGCCAATTTACTAATGACAGCAAAGAACACAAAACAGTTGTTATTCTAATGCTAAACTCCTTGTCGAAAATGTCAACCAATCACATCGGAGTTTGTATCGAATATTTTTTCGCAAGGAGGTTGTACAGCATTGAGATGGAGTTCGAATATATTGATGTGTTCTAAATTCAAACACCAAAACAGTGACTAAAAGTGCTTTTTATTCACTGTTTTCAGTGAATAAAATAAGTTTTTTGAGAGGGGGTATGGTATAAAAACAAATTATTTTATGAAATGAATGAAGAAAAACTTACTTGATTTAGCTTTTGGTGGCTCCCTTTATAATATATCGGTAGGTCTTTGTCTCATTCGTATGAGAATTTTATTCATATGTCCAATATTATTTCCGACTGAATAGAAATATTTCCAATAAGAGCCGTCCCAGATTTTGCATTGTGTCGCCGCGATTTTCTTTTGAATATAAGTTTCCGACAGTGTTGGTATTTCCTTGTATTGTATTGTACTCAGCTTTTGATGTTAGGTGTTAGAAACAATTTCATTATTTCTTATGTAAATGGGGCGGTCGGGTTCTGTCTGCGTGTAGTCGCGATAGTTCTGCTAAAGCTTACTTTGAAATATGGCTGGGAACATTCTGACATTTATTATTTTATACATTTGAATTTATTGAGGAGTCTGTTTGTGTTGCAAATTGTTTGTGTCTTGCAGATATTGCCACTATGTGGCCTAGTAGTTTATATTTTTTGGATAACGTAAGTGATGTTTTAAAAGACAATTCCAGATTCAATGCCATAGCAATTCGTAGAAACGGCCCCTTAACTATTTTTTCCAACTACCATACAGAATTGACATATTATAAGCAGAGCGTACTGTTAATAGCAGTGGAGTTTATTTATTGCCATCCATACTAATATCATAAGTATCCCTGTTTGTCCGTTACCTTATTACGCCTACTGGCTGAACGAATTTCAAAGTGAGTTAGGACATTGGATACTTTTATCCCAGTAGTACGATCCCGTGGGATAATTTCCAACCTTTACACAGACGAAGACAGAGTCAAAGCTAGTTACAATATAAAATGAACTAATATCACTTCATATCAATTATGACTTCCAGAAAGGCTTGCCAATAATCCTAATAACCTTAATACTATATATCCTATATCGTAATAACCTTAATACATAATAATACCGTTATACAATTTTCTTTATACCATAAACTGAGGAAAGTAAGACAGTAGAGTATCAAATAATTGGCTGGAGGGAAAGTTATAAAGATATGGCCCGACAATAACGAACGACGTTGTTTTGTAATCGGGGGAGACAACACTGCCATAAAACATGCTTCTCGTACCTACAGTTATTTTATTTACCTTACAGAGTCAATTCATAGGAAATTACAACTGTTGCTTTTAATGAGAAGAAACGTATGTTTTTCCTCTCAATTTTCATAATAATATAAAAATAACATCGCCGTAACCGAATAAGACTAATTTGTTTCGTTTTGACAGTTCAACAACATTCATTGCGTTATTTACGTTGTTGAGCAGATTTTTTTTTCGAACTTATGAAGTAATTGCTTACACATTTGTTTCAAACCGATTCCGATTTTGATTGATCGTGTATTACGTAATTAGGGTGTTGGAGATCGAACGCATTTTTTTTTTATGCTTGGAAATCTACAAATGACTTCTCGTGACTTCTCGGCGTGTCAGACTTTTACTGACTAAAACCCACCTGTGTTCCTTCAGTTGCCTGTTGCCAAGGGTCCCGGTATCCCTTTCGGACTTTCCCGCAACCCCTGGCAGTGGAGATCGAACCCATGGTCTCATTCTCAATAGTGCGACCACTAGACCAGAGGCAGTCAGAGGAGTTAAAGGGAAGCATAGGCAAGGTCGAGACAGGGTAAGTTTGTAAAGAAAATAAAATCGACGACTCACGTGTAGAACAGTTGATAAACGTGATTTCATCGTCCTTGATTCTCTTAATTAGAAATAGGACTTCAGACGGAATTAGAACGGATATTCTCTCCACTAAATTATTAACAAGAGATGTTATGACGGCCACGTGTTGCAATAATTTCTAAAATAATCTAATAATGGATGAGTTCCAAAGAACTGTAGCCGATCCATCATTGGTTTCTTCGTACCGAAACTATTTAAATAAGTATCGGTATTATGTTGTTAATCATTCTTATTTTCTTCCGTTACAAGTTCCGAACTAAAACACATTTAGGATCATGTTGTTTGACGAATCGTATTTTTTTTTGTGGTTTTCTCGAAGTCTTTATTCTCACCATCACAAATACTGAAAAAGGTACTTAAACCGCGTGTATCAAAAAGGTGTTATCGTATTTAAGGTTGTGGTAGGTATAGACTATCAATTATTAAAAAAAAATGTATTTCTGATAGGTATTAATCAATTAAATTAATAGTAGTCGCCTCCTAGGCATAATTATAATTAATACAATTACAATTAGAATCCAATTAAAATATAAAATCTCGAATAATTAAAAATATTATTTCGCATGCTTAGAATTTGTTTGAAGATAAATATTATAATGAAATGCTACAAACATTTTGTAAAAAAGTGTTATTTGGGTAGGTAGTAGAATAAATGGCTTTTTTATTTTATTTACAGACCATCAAATTGAACCGCTTTCTCAATGGGACTAATAAAATATAATAATTTATAATATAAAAAAATTAAATAAATTAATTAAAAAAAATCTATTAATTGGTATTATTTGTGGAATAAAAGAATATTACATTAAAAAGTAATAATTTAAATTTGACATATTTATGTTATAAATTTAACTAATTCTTTAAAATAATAATTCCTAACATCGTAATCGCAAAAAAACTATCATCCGTCCCATACATTTGGGTCTAGTGAGTTTTCTATGGGAAAGTTGATATTATTTTTCGTTCCCTTTCGTTTTTTTTTTGTCTTTCTTCGAACGACAGTTGAAACAATCCAAAATAAAATCATGATTCGTTATGCCAGATGTACCTACCCCGCACCCCGCACCCATACCTACTATTTGCAAAGTACGTTTTACTATACCACAGCGAAAATTTTAGCACGAATATTCCTGAGAATTCGGGTTTCCTTGAGATTCGATGTAGTCCGTTGAACGCGAAGTCTGTCTGAGTGCCTAATGTGCGGAAACTTGCGGACCGAACGATCCTTCCGATTCAAATGTATCGATATAAATACAATACTAAGAGTTTGGGAAGTGACTTGTGATGAAAATTGTAATTAGACTCGGTAGGGTAGAAAAAAAATCATTCGCCTTCAATCTTGCAGCAGTCTATTATGCCGTATTATCTAAACTATTATTGGAAATGATAAAATATGAATTCTTTTTAAGGTCGCTTTATTCGTCGCCGTACAATAACAGAAACGACAGGCTGAATTTCGATCTAACCTTAATAAATTCTGAAGCCTACGAAATTCAAGTACCTATAAATCTTCTGGGCGTCAGACAATTTGTAGAACAACATTCTTTGAATGAGTTTTTTTAAGGTATAGTTCTTTTTTCTATTTTGCATTAAAATTGAACAGAAAATGCTTTGGGTTTCGTGCCGATAATTCAATATTCTCAAACCACCAAACCGACACTATTATTTTATCGACGACGCTCCGAAAACAATAGCTTCCACGCAATAAATTAAACTTTATTAATTATCACAATAATCCCATAAAAGACTTGGAACAACAAAAACTGTTCGAAGCGGCTAATAAATGCGGCTCTCTATTTAATAAATATACCATTATCCGGGCTCACCCCACTAGAGTGAATAGAGGAATGGACGATCATTCGCTCGAGAGAGAGGCCGCATCTGGCGCTTGCCAGATTATGTTGGTAAAATTCAATAATCTTTAGAGAGCCAACTGAGAAGGACGGCCATTGCAACTTTTTTTTCGGTGGACGAAGGAGTTCTGACGACTTTGGTAATCAAATTTGCGTATGTACAGGCGGTACGGCCCTCTACAATTGAGTTCGGTGGAGTTCAGTGGGACGCTTCTTGTATTCTAAATAAAAAGGTACCGGAAATCAATTTGGACATTTATATACGTTTCCTTTCCGGTTCAGTGTATGATATTCGTTCCCATATGACGCCTTATTGTATATCTTACTGCCATCACGTAAAATATACAGACTACTGAACTCGTATTCATTTTATTTTAAAAAAACGTTGACCATGGTTTCGTTTTGGTATTGAGTAGGGATCATTGTAATTTGGTATTAAATGTATTTCTGAAGAACAATTAAGAAACCGATATTCCAACAACAGAATCTTTCATAAACGATGGATAGTTCATCACATATGTGGCGTTTTGACCTATTTTCTTCGATGAAACTCATAAAAACAATAAGGAGCTCTTTATCTTTTCCCGGAAGCCATAAGCATTAGGGAAAATTATTAATAAACTTACCTAGTTATTTTTACGTAATTCTTAGTACCAAGATATCCCGGTATCTTTTGAGACTTCAAAGTATTATCGTTTTATATTTAAATCTTTGAAAGTAATGCTAATGGTTTTAGTAATGCTAATGATGAGAACAATGGAAACTACCTTGCGTGCTCTCTGGTAGACAACATGTCATTATGCCAGTGGCAGATGTCTGTATGTTTATAAAACAGGGGGCCTAAAACAGTCACATTAGCAATTCCTCTAAAAGCAATTAATTTCCTGAATTCCCAGCTGTCATTAGCAATTCCTGTAATTTGACACAAAAGCAATTCATAATTTGAGGACCATTTTACGAATCTCTATAGAAAACTGTCAAACAGATGAATTGTCGCGTAATATGTATCAGCACGCAGATCATATGAATTGTCAGTTTGTGACATTTTACGATGATTCATAATATTTTCCTATTATGATTCTGCCAAAGTGGCCATTTTAGACTTGCAGATATTACATTGTCAAAGTACATAATTATTATGTTTCGAAAATATCAAGGTTATTTTGCACCATCATTGTAAGCGACGTCGCTTTTGTATGAAAAGAAAAACTATCCAAGTGCAACTTGGTCTCACGAAGGGTTCCGTCCCTTATTAAGGACTCCCTTTGATTATTAACTATATTTAATTTTTATTGCATTACGATCCATGAGATACTGCCCGCACACAGACAGACGGACGGAAGGACGGATGGTGGAGGCTTAGTAATGGGTTCCGTGTGGCACTCTTCGGGTACGGAACCCTAAAAAGTAAGTTGCCGAAAGATATCACCAAAGCCGCGGGCAAAAGCTAGTTACCCATACGTCTCAGACGGAGATACATAAACTAAATGCCATACATTCCTTCAGCCACGTCCATTTAAAGCATAGTGATGCCTATTCTACTGTGAAACTGGATACTTATATAAGTCAATCATACTGCATCATGCTTCATCACTCAATGATGATTTGATCGAGCGTCAAACGTTCACCATTATTAATACACGGAGTAACTCTCCTGCCATATTACATTAGATAAAGTGGGTCAAATAGCAATTTTGTTGGTTTATAGACATCATAACGAGGTTATCACAATATTGATAGCTTCAGGGTCTTGAGTGTCAATTATTTTTTATGACTGGTGTATTTATTTTTACGAAAAACGTGGTAAAGTACCCCATGGCATGTAACAGCTACTTTATTTTTATACATGCTATGTCCATGCGTAAATTCAGGACGTCTAAATTCTAAGTACAGTCGAGTTTTAGGCGTGGATTTTAGTGTGGGACGGTTATAGAAAACTCTGGCGTGTGTTCCAAAATCAATCCTCGTATCCAATCCAAATCTACGGTTTTCTAGATATTGATATGACATGTGATTGCCACAGCGTTTGTAATTTATCGTGGAATGACGTCAGAGAACAGACATCTGTGCTGCTGGGGACTTTGTTGCGCCACTTCTTCTTCCCAGCTAAAGCACTGGGAAGTGGTGAAGGGTGAGATGTAATTTTGACGTTCGAAAAGTGTCGATTCTCAGCATATTTTAAATAAATGAATTTTGATTTTGAAACGTTATTAATAAAGTTATGTAGTAAGTTGGTGTGTTTTAATAGCGTTTTTTGAGACCGTAAAGTCAAACTCCGGTGCCATCATTTTCATGACAGCGGCAGCGATCTCTGCTGACGTTATGTGGCGGCCACCGCTCTTCTAGCTTTACAGAGAAATATATTTCCAAACCGCACTTATAACGAAATGTTTCTACTAAATACCAGCAACATGGATATTAACTGAAAATCACATCTCCATCGATAACTTTATCGTCAGTATTTTACCAATGCATGCATCGGAGCATCGATGCGGGACTACCGCCGTCACTAAATCGCTGATGTACATAATTCATATAGCTATTACGTGCAGAGCAGTGACCGCAACCGAGCGAAAATTTAGCGAGACCATGCCCTTGTATTTTATATGGCGGAGTTATCGACATCGAATGTGGTGACTATATTACGTTTGATCAACGTATCAGTAATAGCCGCACGGGTCGATCCATTAGGTTAAGCTACGCTTACCGGGGTTGGTCTGTGGATGGGTGACCATCTCTACAAACCGAGACTCCTCCGTGTCTCGGAAAGCACGTTAAGCCGTTGGTCTCGGCTGTCATTCGTGGATCTTTGACAGTCGTTACGGGTCGTCAGAAGGCTGAAATTCTGACAACCAGTCTTACCAAGGGGTATAGTATTGCCCAGTTACTGGGTTGTGGAGGTCAGATAGGCACTCGCTCCATGAAAAATACTGCTATTCAGCTGCATCCGGTTAGACTGGAAGCCGACCCAACATAGGGAAAAGGCTAGGCAGGTTGATTGATCAACGTATCAGTAACTGATTCAAGGGTATTAAAGATTCTACGTGCAGTTTGAGAGCTGTGATAATTACCTACATTGTGTAAGCATAAGGGCGAGTGTCACGAACGAAAATTTAAGCAAAACGAAAAAAAAAAAAAAAAAAAATTTTTTTGTCGTTGTGCGCGTGAGCTGCTGTGATTGGCAGTTGATAAACAATTAAACCAATCATAGTAGTTTTAAACGCGCTTGACAATTTGTCACATTATTTTGCGGTAATTTTTTTACCCGCAATAAGCAATCTTAGGGCCAGTGCCCTAAGATTGCTTATTGCGGCTGTGTTTAGGGAAAACTGTTTCTCAAAATCTATTTCGTAAGCCTTGAGAACAGCGATTATCTGGTGACTGAGCTCTACATAATGGAAAGCACTTTATCGAAAGTACTCGTAAATGCGATATCGGTAGCTTGATGTGTATCCTGTTAATAATATGATTTATTATACCTTTAATACAATAGAAAACATTGTGTAAGTATCTACTATGTAAAAAGCTAAGATTACGTTTATTTTTCGATTAAATAATAACATTGGACAACACTGCGTTTGTTGTTTCTATATCTATATCTTCTATACTTATAAAATTGTTTTCGTCAATCTGTGTGACCGAGTTGTTCTTCTAAACTACACAACGGATTTTGATGCGGTTTTCACCATCATTAGAGAATTTATTCCGAAACGCTTATGTGTATTACTAAATATGAAACTTACAAAATGTAATAAAGAAAACTCTGTTTTGTCAAGTTGTACCGTCCGAAGTACGGGCAGGTCGCTAGTTTTTTAATAAAATATTGACACAAATCTCACATCGGAAGAAAAACCTTCCTCATATTGACATGCTTAATTGGTTGCACCGTGGCTTTGAGGCACTGGAACCAAATCACTCAGCCACTACGCCAATTGAGTCTTCCGTTTTTTCACTTGACTAAGAACCATTCTAGGGTAGGGTCAATCAAATACGTCTTAATTTCTTTAATCAAATATGGTAATATACATACATCTATCTATGTATAATCTATAGATATCATATTAATTTTTAACCGACTTCTTCAAAAAGGAGGAGGTTCTCAATTCGTCTCTGTTTTTTTTTTTTTTTTTTTTTGTTTATGAATCGATTTTGAAGATTCTTGTTTTGTTTGGTAGGTCATACTTCAGAGGTGGTTCCATATTAATTTTATTAACTTTGCTTGCGTAGTTTTTGAGTTAGCTTCAATATTACGTATTTTGTGTAGACGATATATTCTTTGACTCCGTCACTGTTATTTGCAGCAGGAGTATTCGAATTTGTGTGGGGTAGGTACCACAACTAAAAAAAGAAAAATAAAAACTTATTACAAAAAAAAAACAACCGACTTCAAAAAAAACACTAAAAAAGTGAAAAATAACTTTAATTTCGGAAGTCGGTGGCAAAAAACGAGAATTGAAAAGCAAAGACACCGACTTCCGAAATTTTGTTTTCGAAAGTGTGTTTGACCGCTAAACTACGCAAAGGATTTTGATGCGGTTTTCACCATCATTTAGAGAATTTATTTCGAAAGGTTTATGTGTATTACCTACATTCAAATTTAACTAAGCTATTATATTAACTAACTATTTTCTTTATTTCATAGAGACAAGAAATGTAGCCATTACATTTCAAAACATTGAGTTATCTTGTCTTTTGTTCGTCATTAATGCCTTAAAAAAAACCCTAAGCTGTTCACTTAATACAAATTTCCTTGGACAATTATGCCACGACAGATATGACCCTGGTACATTTTATTTGCGTTCTCATCAAAAATTGTTTTAGCCTAACGACAGACCCTTGTAATCCGATTTACGATTCCGCGCGATCTCATAATTTATGATATCATGATAGCTGACTGTAATTTCAAAGAATTATCAAATTTTCCATAAAAATAAATCTTCAAGCTCTGCGTTGTGGGGTGAGCTTAAATACTTTACAGATTTCTCGCCTTTTTCTGCTTAATACACATTGGATATCATTGAATTTTCGGAATGCATTAAATAGCCATCACTGGCATTACAATAAAATGTATGGCCGGTGTACCTACGCTAGGCAGGCAGCATTGATTCTTCTGTATCACCACATACGATTTTTTTTATTTTGTTCTAAAATAGTGGGTGCTTTTTATTAGGTACCTACCTGTACTTATATCCATTTTGGTACGTGGTTTATCTACTATGTAATATAGGTAAAGTTACAATTTAGTACTGGACATAGTTTAATTATATTTGCAAAGTGTTGATGAGTAATAAAAGGTACCTGGTGGGCTGGTGCTGGGGATTTAAACTTGTTTCGTTTACATAACAACAAAATATTGGAACTGCATACATTGTTTGAATTTTGAAACTAAACATAATAGAACTGACCCGGCAGTATAATATATTTACAAAGTATACAATATTTTCATATACAAACAATATCATCAATGCAAATTAAATACACAAAGACATACCTACTAAAAAGAGGTACGTTTGAAAACTTGAGTATTTATTTATTTATTCACTACGTTCCTACATCATCGTCCTACATCATACCAAAGAATCGATGCCATGGATGGACTGTGTGAAAGATAAAATGGCTAAAAAGTGATTGACTACCTAGATGACGACTAATAGAGAAGTATGTAAGAAAAATATGTTGCACCGGCCACAAATTAATTGGGATAAGGGCAGAAGAATGATGACTCATTCCTACATTTTTGATTATGCAAACATAAGGTACCGAAGTCAGTTCGTTGTTTAATCCCAGAGACTAATTTTACGGGTGCAATTAATGTCAAATTCCAAATTGACAATCACTTGAAATGCCAAATTAGTCTCTGGAATTGAAAAACGAACTTTACATAATGTTATAAAACTATAAAACCTATATAATAAAATCATACTCACATAAATTATTGATAGGTAGTTTTATTTGAGACCACTCGTAATACGTCCGCATTCGATGCTGGCACCGACCAAATAGGCTGATAAGAAATAAAATGTCCCAATAGTCGACTAAGACAATTTAAAGATTTAGTAATTATATCAAAACCTAATACCTATTTAAAATTAAACAACTAAGAAATTACGAGAGCAAAATAGTTATATATAATTATTATACTATCGAGCGAACATCGGTGAACAGTGATGGAGAAATGTGTTTAAATGGATTCAGGTCGTTTGTAGACGTAATATGTTTTCAGTAATAGTTATTTTTCCTATTTTTTTGTATGTGTTATGATTTTGTTATAATATTATTATTACATAGGAGTCTTTTATTTTATCAGCCCTTTTTTGCGATTAGCTCTTTCAAACAGATATCTTATTATAATGCGGTGGGCTGATTTTACTATATCCACTATATTGATTAAATGTATGTAGGTCATAGATATCCGTGTTGTAGGTACACTAGCGATATACCTTAAGGCTTAGGGTGTTTAAATAATTTCGCAAATAACAACATTCTGCGGTTACCGATCCGTCTACCCAATGTGTACAGTATTTATAGTGTGGACACATTCAGGTGAACTATTTACAATGAAGAGGGCTATATTATGTGAGCGTGTATTTCCCGTGTGTACGTTCATTGTAACGGTCCCGAGCTATGTGATCTACGCTATGGTAAGCTGTCCACGTGTACAGGCTTACATGTGAGTCTGTTTGATTGTGTCTTACTTAATTCATTGTTACATAACCTATTTTCGTTGTATTGGATTGCAAAGGCCTTTACCTAGTCTAGTTTTATGGATATTTTATACCCAAAAAGGCACTTTAAATAGTCCTGCCTTCATGTCACTCGATCATGATTCTGCGTATCTCACAATTTTGTTTTTTAAATCCGTAAAAATGGATTACTGACTATGTATAGCATTCATAACATTATCATAAATGAATGAAACAAATGTTTTTTAAACACAGTACATTTGTTCTTCAATAAAAATTCAATTGACTGTCTATGTTTCAGAATAACAGAACAGACACTCACACACACACACGGAACATGTAACAGAATTTCGATTTCACAAAGTATTATTTCATCCGACAATCAAAACACAACATTTTAACACAACGTACCACATTTATAGGAAATGCGTAGAGTAACTTTTCGTTCTACATAAACTGTATTTAAGCTACCTTTGATTAACAAATGGGATTTCCTGTATCCTACGCCACTTAAAACCAACTACGTATAGTACGTGCAAATCAATCACCAAACTCCGACCTTATCATTTCCATCCTTTATCATTTCCTTTTCACTTCACATATTAATTCTGTCAGTCGATTTCATTCTACAAGCGATCGTTATTAGAGAATTTGACGTCTACCGTCGTGCGTGTTTCTCTCACAGTTTCAAGAGCCCAAAATTGACGAAGCAGTGTATCAAAGCGACCATTGTACGTAGCATTGGAGGCTTGATTGACAGTTTAATTAATGTCTCTGTTATGTTCACCTTTGCCCGCAGCGATGTTTCTGTTAGTAAATTAGCTTTTGATGCCATTCAGTTTATTTGGAACGTAATCACCTTTAAATAAGATGTTCTAGTGTTGTCTATAATTATCTAGGCTGAGACAATTTTGTATATACAAGTCTTTCTTAATTGGAGTATGTTTATAATTAATTATTCATTTTATACAGTTGTTTTTCTAAAAATAGAGTTTTTTTTCTGTTTCAATTTTTGTTTTAAGATAAGAGATGTTATCAAATCATAGACATTAACTGTTTGAATGGTCTTATAGTTATATCCAATAGTTTTATCACAAGTCTTCCTTAATTGGAGTATGTTTATAATTAATTATTCATTTTATACAGTTGTTTTTCAAAAAATAATTTTTTTTCTGTTTCAATTTTTGTTTTAAGATAAGAGATGTTATCAAATCATAGACAGTAACTGTTTGAATGGTCTTACAGTTATATCCAATAGTTTTAACACGAAGTGAGTACCTACCTGCCTATATTTTTAGTTTTTAGGTTTTTGTAAAGTGCTTATAACAAAGAATATATTTGCCTCGTTTACGTTCATACATTATAGCTACGTAGTATGATATTACGACATTACTCCTCATTAGCCATCAATGCTGAAATGCTAGTGTATTATGCAATTTATCAACTCTATCCTAAGGAGACGCCGCGGGCTTGATGGCACAGTGTCGATAACCGATGAGCCGGTGAGCTGTAATGACAACCGTGCACAATCGCGTTGATGGTGAATTGTTGACTAAATTGCTCAATTTGAATTAGTATCAGACTTGAACTGTCTCCTACAAGCCTACTATAGGATAATATTATGAGCAGGGCATAAACCCATAGACATTATTCAAAATCTATTTTGTATTTAACCGAATAAAAAAACTTTTTTACAAAAAATTAAACCGACTAAAAGAGATAACTAAAAAGCGAAAAATAAACCTTTTAGTGTAACTAAGCTCTTAAACTAATTTAAGTAACAAATTTTGAGTCGGTGCCAAACAAACATACAAACAAATTAATTAGGTACCTACTTATTAATTATCGCGTATAATGGTAGCTAGGTATGTGTGTTCGGCGCCTAAAAGTTTTTTTTTATATAAGTCACACCACGCAGTTACAGCCACGCCCAAAAAAGAATTGCTATGTTTGGTTAATATTGTGTTTTTTTTTTAATTTATCCGGAATTTGGAATCCCTTAATAATTTGTCCTTCACTATAGGTACGTGGTCCGAGATGCACTTGGCCGTTGTTCTGTAGATGCGAAGGTAAAAGAGAAAAACCAAGGAGAAAGTACAAAGTCTAACTGAAGAAAAAGCCAAACGTAGACAGAGCACCTCAAACATTTTACAAAAAAAAAACACTAAAACCCGACTAAAAAATGAAAAATACTTTTTATTTCGGAAGTCGGTGTCTTTGGTTTTGAATTTTAGTTTTTTGCCACCGACTTCCGAAATGAAAGATATGTTACTTTAATTACGGTGATATGAGTGCATTCAATAGTATTATAATAATTATTATTTACAAGTTTTAGTTTTAACAAAAGGGAAAACAACTAAATCTCAATTAGTTTATAGAGGGTTTCATCAGGATTCTGGAATGCTGGGGAGTTCGTTGCGGCACTTCTTCTTCCCAGCTAAAGCACTAGGAATTGGTGAAGGGCGGGCGTTTTGGGGGACTGTCTTATGTAATTTTGACGTTCGAAAAGTGCTGATTCTCAGCCTAGTTTGAATAAACGACTTTTGATTTTGATTTGATTAATTTTGTACTGTTGCTATGACCGCTACGTATTCCGCCTGGTAGGTACCTATCGCCTGAATTTTTCCCGCAATGGTACCTGCTTGAAAACGCGAATCTTTAACCACTACCAAATTTTCGTTCTCATCTAATATCGTCATTGTTAGAATGGACTACTTAACGGTTCGCATTACGCCCGTTAAAAGGCTTCGTGTCACCATAAACGAGACTTTAACCATTCAGTAGGTTGAAAGCTCGCATGACTGCTAACGCTACGTGTTACCTACCAGCGATAGTAGTTTTTTGACCCCGGCTGTGTTACAAAGTATTTTAAAATAATTACTGTTGAACCAGTACTTAGTTTTAATGGCTTCGTTACATTTTTTCCCTAATGGCTTGAGTTAAAAGCGAAAGCTAAAAGTAAACCGTCTTACTTTTAAATGCAAAGCAATTTGTTTTAAAAGTCATAGAGTATTACATACTGAAATATGTTTAGGTATTTATGGTGGGAGCAGTGGTGAACCAGTGTGAGGGGTATAAGCCGCGATTTCCGAGTAGGTTCGAACCATGACAGGTCCTTTACTTTGTGTAGGTAAATTATTTCATCACCACGGCTCTCAAAACGGTGAAAGAAAATATCGTGAGGAAACCGGTTCCCTAAAATTCAAAGACATGTGAAATCCGCTAACCCGCACTGGGTCCGCGTGGTGGATTATGGCCAACTCCCTCTCACCGAGAGGAGGCCTGTATCCCAGCTGTGGGAATATTTTATGCTGATTATGCTATATTATGCTATGTAGGTATATATATATATACATATATCCCCATGCCGATTTTGGCTACTGAGACTATTTCAGCTTTTGAACTGAAATAAAAGGGAATTAAAAAAATACATTAATAGCTTCAAGACAAATGTACTAAAGGCGTGTATATAATATTAGAGAAGAATTCAGAAATTAAAGTGTCTTTGAGAAGAGCAGGTTTTAAAACTCGGACATAATAGAAAACAGGAGTAAAATGCATGCATCAACTTTGTAAATTTTCGTATTATTACTTGCACAATGATCAATTGCAAAATTTGTGGAGGCAACAATCTTGCTAACGTTTTCTTTTTGAGCCCTTTAACATGATTCTTCTTTGAAAAAGGAAACGTTTGTCGTAATATACTCTTATGTAATAATTTGTAAACCCAAGAGCGGTAATATAGCGTCATCGATCACTTGGGCGTCAACACAGCTAAGTACCGACGCCCGAACCATGTGGATACATCATTGGCCGAACACGATCACGAATAATTACAAATCTTTGCTTACCCCTCGATAAAACTATTTGGCCCTAAATATTTGTTAAGATCCTAAGCATGGTTTCACATTGTAGTGCAATTTCTAAATCTGACAGTATACATTTGTCTCTACTTGCAAGTTTTAGCGACAGGTTATGGGGAAATGACGTAGCTAAGTACGATATTCGATGACTACAAAGATCGTCGTCAATTTTTTAAAATTATTTACCAATTATACACGAAATTGCACATTCGTCTTAATAAAAACATTTTGATATTCTACAGGACACCCGCGCAGGGCGCAGGAAAAATCTACAACATCAGTGCTTGTTAATTTAATAATTTTATTATTGGGCATTAGAAACATTCATTAATACATGAGCTGATAGAGAAAGTACCTAAATCTAACTTGGTGAAGAATATGTAAGTAACATTCTCCGTGACGAGAAAATTATATTACTTTCGTCAATGAACAAGGAAACGTGTTTATCTAATACGTTTTTAATTAAATGAGCGTTACACGTACCTACTTTACGGGTGACGCGTAGAAAATAAGAAATTCTCGGAATATCTTGCTTTATTTTATTTGTTTATTAATTTTTTGGGTGTGAGGCGTGCTCCAATAATATGTCTAATAATCCCTTATAGGGAAATATTGAAATTTATAATGAAATGCAATATGAAAACTAATTGGCTTCTGTAATCGATTATACCATTAGTAGGTGAGTGACGTCATACAACGCCCTCTGATGGATTGCTCAATAATAATGGATGTGTAGTATAATTATTATATTATTATGGAAAATGGACCGGGCGACGATACTATTAGCATTATGAATTTGCGTTTGCTTGGCAGTGAGAACAGTCTGGTATCATAATTAGATGGTTTTCTGCAATAATAAATATATTTATTTGAGATCGCCCCCTATTACATGGGACACACTAATAATACTGGCGAAGTGTGGGTTCAAAGTATAATGCTTAACCCTTTACAGAATACAGGTGTGATGTTATGTTCTGTTATTATTAGTGATAATTTCCACGCTATCCAGCGCAAACACTCATCGTCCGTGACATCAACGTCAAACTGGTTCTGTAATCACAAATCGACTGACCAAGCAAAGTCGACCATTGACGCGTGTAATGAAACGTGTTTGGCAAAATTGTCGACTTAGGCCGTGCGCAGACTTACTTTCTTAAGCCAGGCTATCATTCGATCTACCTACAATGATGGTGCGCACGCTACCGCAACAAAACAGCCTTGACGGTCATACAGTACTATATCAACGATAGACAATACTGTTGTGACCAGTAGTAGTATTCTGTAAAAATCTCACCGTGAAAACTTAGGTGAAGTGAGCTTAAAATGAGCTGTCACTTCATCTGACGCTAGGGATTGACAGTTCACTTCACCTAAGTTTTCACGGTGAGGTGTTTACAGAATATACTGTAGTGAGACTAGCT
Organism: Lithophane ornitopus; assembly: GCA_948473465.1. NCBI lineage: Eukaryota > Metazoa > Arthropoda > Insecta > Lepidoptera > Noctuidae > Lithophane > Lithophane ornitopus. The sequence continues at coordinate 7,382,449 of OX419622.1, read as the reverse complement.
GGTTTGCGCACAGCCAGCACAGCAAGGTAGTACTGCCAGTGGCTTGGATGGTATGCTGTAATGCTCGACTCGATTAAATTTCACACAAGAGTTCCTTTTATAACGAAGGTAATCTTAAGGAAAGATTGTTGAAAGTTCACCCCGTAACGGGACTAAATAGGCTGTTAGAATAAATGTTCTTGCTCAAGATTAAAATGAGCACGGAAGTAAAACCAATACTGACAGTGACACATAAATCTAAAACAACAATTTACATCATCATCCAATACACAATATCTTTCATTCAGACAGGCGCGATATCGCAGTCGCGACAAAGGTCGCGTTGCCTGTCGCGACCGCGAAGTCGCGCCAGTTTGTACGAGCCTTTTAACTCGTAGATTTAAGTGTCATACCGCTTGCGAGGCTGTAGGCGGCTTAACTCGAAAACGCTTTTATGTAATGATTAAAGTGTCGCTGGCTTCTATAAAAGGATATAATTTTTCAGCGTGTATGTAGGTTTGAAGATTAATCTGGGTCATAAGTAAGAAAGAAAGAATAAATGTCTTAATGTCATAGAAACACGTGCAAATAAAAAAGACAATTTAGCTCGAATATTTAGTTTGGCAAAGTAAATATTTAAGTAAAAAAACGGAAAATTTTTGTCGGCAGCTGCACTTGAATGTGACAAGAAGGCGCCACTCAGTATGATACCTATTGTGCTATGGGACCCACAGCACAGCGCTGATTTTCACCCAGTAAAAGTGTGTTAATCTAGGTTATAAACTATCTGCGTGCCAAATTTCAAAATCCAGATCCGTTTTTGCGTAACTCCGGAACATACATCCGGACAAACATTCTTCGTTGCTATTTTATTTTACTTTATAAGTTGGTAATATTTTATGGCATGGTAGGGCATTGATCAGTTTCCGTGAACTACGTACCGCGTTTGAACATAAGCGAAACGTAGTAAGGACTTCCTACACCATTTAAATAGAGCCAATGTACACCAGCTGTTCAAATGCTCTGGCATTGCAGATGTTCATAGACAAAGGTTAGTTATTTAGCATGAGGTGGTTGTGGCCCGCCTTCTTTTTTGCCATCCATTAACACCCAAAAAAGTATAAGTAGGTAATATTGGTCTGGTTTTATTATAAGGAAAAAAAGTATAGTAAAATTCGGAATAAATGTCATTCAAAGTTAGACGAAAGCTCTTTAGTTGTCATTTGTTTCTTTTATCGCTAGACAGAAAATCGTTTCTTTGTCAATACATTTGGTATACTCAGATATTTTATAGAAAAATATTCTTCGGCCAATACTCGGTGGTTGGGTCTATTTTATCAAGGTTAGATACTCATAATTGAATGTGTTTCAGTCATAATTGTTATCATTTAATCTTTCCAAAATTGGTTGTAATTGGCACAATGCATCGCTTGGCATGATGACAGCAAAACGTGATCCCCAGATTTGTCAAACTGTCTTAACATTTAAATGAGTCAATAATGTAATCCACAGATTTCTAAAAATTCGCGGAGATATAATAAACAAGGTCGTTCTAATACCCATCGGTACCACAAACTTCCTTTAGCTCACCAGCCCACCTCTATTCCACCGTTTTAATATTCCGGAGATTGATCCGTTAAGCCTCTAAATTTTAATTTATTTCCGTGTGCCTACGCGTGTAATTATTTCAAACGATTTAAGCCTGGTTTAGTAAAGCGGTGTATAATATGCTAGCAAAACTGTAAATTCTCGAGAGTGTAACTATGTAATTACAGGTCTATGTTTATAATTATAATTTACATAATCGCCATTTGTAATCTTCTATGTAGGTGATAATAAATGCTCTAAATATCATGCTTTAATTGGTCTTTTTACAAGCTTGCTCTGTTCATATGTATTTCCAGTTACTCCAAGTGTCATCCATTTTTCAAACACTTCCTGGCAAATATTGAGCTGAAACTTGGCATACTTATATAACTACCGAGGCATTTTGAAAAAATTATACCATGGAGCTAGTCTGATGATGGAGCCGGAAGTTGGCCATAGGAACTCCTCAATCAAACAAGATAGCCCTGATGTGTTTAGGCTCGTTCATGTTTGTAGCGTAATAAACAATAGCCTAAGGTCTGAATATAGAGGCGGAAGGTGATAGTGTTGGGCTCGTTGGATTTAAGGAGGTCATAGAACAGTGATATTTAAACAAATTGGAATGCTAAAAAGTACAAAAGAATTTTACTTATAGGTATTATTATTGATAGGTAGGTATTATTATTTTATTATTGATTTGTATCATTATTTTTGTAGTTTCATAATAGTCATCTCGATCATCATCTACATACGTCGGTATTATAAATTTAAATCGGCTTTCGTGCCTGTTTGTCCCCACGTTGTTTTTTAAAACTATGCAACGGATTTTAATGCGGTTTTCAACCATCATAATACAGATAATTTATTCCGGGAGCTTTACGAGTATAATAATTATTAATATTAAACTTTTTTGACGCAGTTGGCGCAGTGGCTGAGCGATGGACTGCTGCGCAACGTGTCGTGGGTTCGACGCACGGAAATAATATTTGTATGATCTGCAAGTAGTTGTTCCGGGTCTGGGTGTTAGTGTATGTGAGTTTCTATGTTTGTAAACGCACCCACGATACAGGAAGAAATTCCTAGTGTGAGGCAACGTTTAAAAAAAAAGAAAACTGACATAATATAAATTAGAGATATCTCAATATTTTGCCGTAAAAACCATGCGAAGCAGGTGCGGGTCGTTGATACCTAATAATTCAATTTTTGGTATTGTCTATAATGAATTACACGAACCAACTCGACGGCCGAAGACCGTTGCTATATTTGAGCTGCTATAATAATAAAAGAAATGCGGATCATCTCTAAAGCCTAACCACGTCCCAATACAAATAAGTAGTCAGACAAGACTAAAGCGTATTTCAAGGTAAACAAATCCCACAATCACAAATCAACAACAAGCCTTGATCGTCATAAACGTGGCTTCCATAAACGCTACATTCATCAAGGATAAACAGCATTCCAGTTAAGATTCCTACCTATTTATTTTAACATTCAAGTCACTAGCGACCAGACCACAGTACATTAATGTACCAGTAGATGAACTGTCAACAAAAGAACGATTAGAATTTTTCGCTGATAAGAAGAAAAATATAAATAACAAATCCCTTTTTATAATTTTCTTCTTTTCAGCGAAAATTTCTAATCGTTATTTTCCGACCGTGTGTTTTAACTCGGTAACCACAGAGTTTCTTGCCGATTCCTATCCTCCACTAGGTGACTATGCTGAGGCTGCAGAAAAACTTTCAGTGGGCCACCAACTGCCATGGTCCACCTCGAAATCTCTTAACAGACTAAGACGCTAGGTGTACAGCTGCAGGTACAAGTGCTTAGTCAGGTGGGGGTACTTCAGTGAGCTACTAACCAGTGCACATAGCAAATGGTGCCTCACCTCTTGTCTTGTCGTTGTTGCAATAACACCTGCACTATGGAAGACCTTTACGAGGCCGACGATAATGCTGTCGAAGTGGTGAATTCTGATTGAAGCCTATTTAAATCTTATAAATAGATACGAAGAAGAAGAATAGCCGAAGGCTGGCCCCCTATTACATGGGACTACAATGTCAGTATGGTGAGAAAGCAGAAATGATGTGTTACTGTTTACGAGTATACTGTGGCACAACCGCGGTGTTCCATTTGAATCTCTAAAACTCTACAGTGAGTGTTTGCTGTAAATTGTAGTGCATGCATTTCGTACATGTTCGTGGTTTATCTTCGTCGGTTGATGTCTTGAATATGGGATGCAAAACGTTATCATGCAAATGTCACTGGTTATTTGTTACATGCAGTCGGAATTTAAAGGGTGAGAGCCTGAACTAGACTTTAAGTGAGTGGGTAAACTTGTGAGGGGTTTTTGGTACGTTAAAGGGAACTAAATACTCTCATTTCACAACATAATTATTCGGTCTTCCTAATTATTCTATTGACCATCATAGAAGGCCTCATCACCAAGAACAAATTCCGTAGTTACTGGTGTTTATTTACGTGGAAATCTTCAGTTAGTTGAATAATTAAAATTAAAGTTATAAAAACTAAAACCCAACTACGACTAAAAAGGTATAAACAAGACACCACAGACAGACAAATAAAAAATCCGTCACACTTGTTAGGCCATAAATCGAACAGATTACGTGTGACTCCGGATTTTTAATTTGTCTGTCTGTGGTGTCTTGTTTATACCTTTTTAGTCGTAGTTGGGTTTTAGTTATTATTACTTTTTTTTTTTTTTATTCTTTTGGTTTATAATTTTTGAAATGTGCTCATTAAGCCCTTTCATTTGATACCCAACATGGTACGATAAAACTTTTTTTTTTTTTAGTTCCTGACTTTTTGTCCTCTAGAGGGCGCCATTTTTAATTTAATGGGACGTCACATATAACCGGCGGACAATCAAGACGCTTCCAACGATACCTCATTTTTCAAATTGCGATGAGTCGTTTAGAAGATATGAGGGAACAGATGAACATACATACATACATACATCCATACCGGTCAAAATCATAACCCTCCTTTTTTCTTCGCCGTAGTCGGGTAAAAAAGAAAAAGTGGTTCATATTTGATTATCGTGGACTAAAAAACAAAACAATTAAACAAAATAGAGTCTCCGTAATTTCTTGCCCTGCAATAAGCGTTAAATAAAATGTTCAGAGATATAATTTTGGCATTCAGCGCTAGTTTTTACGAAGCAGCAGAAATATTTCGCTTCGCATACCGCCAGCAGACACGCGGCGCGGCGCGAGAAAAAACAATATTTTTGTACAATTTAAATGCAAAGCTAAATCAGAAAATGGTTTAACATTTACGTTGCATTTTTTTGGAATAAAATGCATGCTTAATACATTTCCGGGGGCCGAAAAAACCATAAATTATTCTTAAAAAATTAGTAACATGGAAAGTGGGAATGCAGTCAACTGCTGGTCAAGTCGCATCGTCATAAAAGATTACGATTCTCTGTCGTTTCATAAATCGTTATACAGCGTGCCGCTACAATGGCGACATTAATGTAACACACGGGTAGTGTAGGGCTAGTGGCCAGTAAACATAAAAATTATAATAAAACAAACTAAATAACAAAAACATAACCAAAATTAAGATCACTCTGTGTAAAAGATTCACTCATGAAGCTACCTACCAGCTGGCTACTACGTTCTTTCGGCTTTTCGGTACTATGCTTTGTTGTCGGCATAACTTCTAAGAAATTGCGGGCTTTCCTCTATTCGCCTACCATATGATTCGTGTCCCCGGTAAATGACCTCTTCACTACAGTTCTTTAATTACAGGTTGCTCCAGGATGGTAATTTAGAAAATTGTAAATAAATCAATAAATAATAACGTTTAATGAAATTCAAATATTTTCATAAAACGAATACGCGAAATCGTATACGTGTGTTAAATTAATGTCCCCATTGTAGCGGCACGTTGTAGATTGAATGAATAGTTTGCAAATGTCTTTGATAATAGTGTTAATGGCTACTTAGAAGTTGATTTTCAAAATAATACAGGTGAATGATTATTAATTAAAAAAATATAATCATCAATCTGGCTTTAAATATGAAGAAATAATTGTTGTTTAGTCTAAGAAGTTTTAATAAAAATAAAAAAATGTTTTGTAGAATTAGCATAGATATACTGCGATTTGGTGTAAACTGTTAGCTTATATTTGATGAATAAATGAATATTGAATGACAAAAAGCTTTACCTTATCGACCTTACAGTAATTGTAGGTATCTCGTATTACAACCTGTTACCGAACGTTCAATATTAGTCGCAATCAGTGTAACAGCGGATCCATTAAATTGGACAAATGGCTCCAATCGCGGTCCGATGTTATTTGCTGTTTAGTCTTGTCAAAGAGACAGTTCTATTATAGTCATTACCTAAAGCAAGCAATTTAGCTTGTCAAGTAATCTGAATAAAACAGACGATAAAACGACTATCTGTACACACAAATAATATTTTTTGACGCTTTTAGTTAGGTTAGACCTACAAGTCTGAAGCTACGGTTTCCTATAAGAGCGATGGCCGCAACATAGTGTCCGCAATTCACCGGCTAATGACGTCATGTTTTCTTAGAGACCGTTTTTTACCTTTAGCCAACCCTAAGCTTATGCGCAACCGCCATATACTGCAGAAGTATGTGTTTCGCTACGAAACGCGCCTACTTCGATGTGGAAAAAAGATTTCACGTTTTTGCGTTGGAATTTTTCTTTACTGCGGCGTTTTTCCTTTGTTTATTTTGTGCAACACCTTTTAGGATGGCCCTTGTTTTTTCAGCGTATTTATGGGACCACAAGGCGGCCCGAGTAGAAACTCGTCCACTACTACGCACGCATCTAGATGGATGCGTGCGTGTTACGCCAATGAAATGGATGTTGGTGGAATGAATTGGCTCCTTACAAGGTTTTGGTTTTATTTTCTTTAGGGGAAATAAATTGCTTTAGAATAACTAATAAGTATAACTTTTTAACGTTAATATGCACGTCGTGACTATCGTTAACATTTCCGTGTACATAACAAAGACGAGAGTGCAACATATGTAACATACACATAATATTATGTACCTAACGTAGGTATGTACCGTCGAGGTCGGAGTGTAAACGAGATCATATTGCGGACTGTATTCTTTATACAGTCGGACGGAGTTCCTCTGCCTATCCTTTCCGCATTTCAAAGCTTACGAGAACAAAATGTGCGAATATAGATTCACAATTTATAGTGAAGTTGGTCTAAACCTTGCTTGAAAATGTAGTTTTAGATGTGAGAATACGGAATTACGGATGCTAAATTCGTTCGATTCCTAAGCAGGTTCTTTCATGGATCGGTTCATCGTTCCTCGGCACATTTGTATTGTACTTGTAGGTAAGAATACATGCCATAAGGTACCTAATCATTTAAATCTTCAGTGACCCACATCGGGGTAAAGAAATCCATTTCCTTCTTAGTTCCCGCATCTTTTCCCGCTATGGGTCGATAGAGCTTAATTTGTCCGTCTCATCTACGTCATCTCTAACATCGATCTCGTCTCCATACATATGCGATGCCTTGACGTGATTGCGTACAAAGTATACTGCAGTAAAAACCCAAATTACAAACCATGGAGAGCACAATAATTTCATCACCACTACTGTCAAAACGGTGAAGGAATATATCGTGAGGAAACCGGCATGTCCTAGAACAAAAAATTCGAAGATATGTGATATCTACCAACCCGGGTGGTAGATAACAGCCCACCTCTCGAAGAGAGAAGGCCTGAGTCCCAGCATTGACACTGTGTTTGAAAAGTGTTTATTTGAAAGTTAAAACTGCAATAATCATATTGCAGTTTAAACTTTCAAATAGGTAACACTTTTTATGTACCTACCTATGCTGATAACGTAACATGGTTGAAGGTTTTCTCCTAAGTAGGTACTTACATATAAGTGTATATAACATTATTTTTATGACAGATAATGTATTTTTGATGCGCCTGGCTCTGAAAGCACCCTATAGTGAAATAAGGAGAAAACTGCTTCCTGGATAAGATAAAGTTTAGACTGTAAATATTGTCAAAGTTAATCTACGAAGCGTAACAAGTAATGAAGTAACCATAGCAACATGTTCATTAATTATTGAATAGAATATTCGATTTTAGTAAGCACTATAAGTCTTTAATTGGGTCGCTTATAAAGTTTTTTTTTCTAAATTAAGCACTTTAGAAGATAAGCTTTCCTAAATTAAATTGTTATTTTTCAATTGGCTTTTAACGTAACCCCTTTTAACTTTTTACACGTGGATACCGAATTAGAACATCATTAACCGATTTTTTCTATTATGTGGATTGTTAGCTTGTATCTATTAGGTAGGTTTAAGTTTCTTATGCAGGGAGCAGTGGTGGCCCAGTGGTAACGGCCACGACTTACGAGTTGTAGGTCGTAGGTTCGAACCCTGACAGGCACTTTACTTTGTGTAAATTATTTCATCACCACTGCTCTCAAAACGGTGAAGGAAAACATCGTGAGGAAACCGGCATGTTCTAGAACCAAAAATTCGAAGACATGTGACATCTACCAACCCGCACTGGGCCCGCGTGGTAGATTACGGCCCGCTCCCTCTCACGGAGAGGAGGCCTGTGTCCCAGCAGTGGGAACATTATAGGCTGATTATGCTATGCTTATGCTAAGTTTCTTATGACCAGTTTCGCCATTTTTTCGGATTAAATTCTTGATAAACTTCAGTATTGGGACTGTAGGAACTTCGTAGATACTGTGTGTAAGTTTGATCTACAATACTAGGAACGTTTTATATTTACGTGCTTCATTGATATTTTCCTTGATCGAGGAACGCGAGACTCAGAAAGGATAATAATTAGAATCAGAAATATTGTATCACAAGACAGTTATTGCTGAGAAAACATAATAAGTAATATTTGTAGCTTAGACAGGCACTTGTTACTTTTACTTACTCGTTGGTAATAATCGGAATTGGTTTTATTCGATACCTACTCAAAAGGTCAAATGTAATCGATTTTTGTGCCGCTAGCGCTGAAATTACACGATCAGGATTCTGTTATAATAATCTGAATATTTGAATAGACTTCTGTAGGTCAACCATCCAAATATGTTTTGGTAAAGCCTACGTACTATCTATGTCACGTAATCCTTGGTAATTTTAAGTTCGTATATGTAGTAGTATAATATATAATATAATATAACTAAATTCAACTTTATTATTTTATTAAAACTTTTTGTACTTATTTAGGCACGTGCGACAGAGTTGCTAAAATAATATTGGTGCCCTGTTGTTTTACACGAGTGATTTGTTAGTAGAAATATTGTCTAAATTATGGATTATTAGGTAACATATCCTCATATCACGCCAGCATATCCCGAAGGGTAAGGCGAGGTGCCCAATAAACCCCATTTCGCCAGTTTTGTTTATGTCCTATGTAATAGGGTCCTATGTATAGCTTTTGCCATCCACTGGGCACTCAGCACTAAGGCCCCTATTAAGTTAATTATGACAACATTATGATTTATTCAATCGAAGCTGACAAGACTACGACTAATAATATATTCATACACCAAAATGGCAAATAATGTTTTCACCTCACAAGCTCGGAAATATTCTGTTTGTCTTTCGAAATCTGCGTGGAAAAGAGCATTTTCCCCGCTAGCGTGGAAAGAGTTTTTAAAATTCGAACCATTCTATTCAACAATTTTCTATACCGCCGACTGACATTGCATCAATACTTATATTATGTCAGAGCGCCAACCTCATTTTTAGAATAATCGAACTGGCCAGCACGAAAAATAATCGCTCAACGCGCCTAAAGAAGTTTTCACATAAAAAAACTTTATATAATTTTCTTCTGTATATTCAATTCACTTTCCACCATTTGGGTTTGTTTAGCAGTGCAGAGTTAGTGCAAGCGGTACATAATGCCGAATTGAGCTTTCTTCCGGAAACATTGCGCGAAATGTACATAAAAGCCTAGCATTTTCCTCGCTGTAGTGAGGTGAAAAATTGTGTGTTTCGCTCGGCAGCAAAGTTTTTTTGGGTCTCGTACCTTTGAAACCTTCGCAACGCTCAGGTTTCAATACAGGTACTCGCGCGAAAAAACAACTTTGCAGCCTTGCATAACAAATAACTATTTTAACTGTAAGCCACAGACATTTGAAATAATATTTATTCGAAATCATAATTTCACTGATACAAAACCAAAAACTTATAAGCATACATATATATTTCCGGATCTCCGATTTCGTTAAGGCCGGGTGCACACGCGGCTGCTGACCAAGGAAGTGTTGAGGTGCCGCCGCATCTTTATCTCGGCCGTTTATCAAATAAATTCACAGTCCCCAGTGAAATTTATTAGTTTTCGAATGGCCACCTCTGCAGTGTGACTTGGCGTTATTGCGGGGAAAAGAAATCGCTCGTGAAATGCGACTTTCCTATCCTTAGAGTTAAGTTTTTGTTGAGTTACGAGGATGTGTGCGGTGTTTACTTATGTGAGTTTGGAATAAAAAGGAGACTTTTCCGACGTACCTTATTTGTTAAAACGCTTTTCATTACTTACCTGCAGAAAAGCAAGCCCGAAAGTTTTTATTGTGACTAATATTTAATAATTACCAAGCTTGTAAATCATAGAATATACAGGGTATAAAAAGACCCATCACATAGCCGTCAACTACGCATTCTGTTTATCTAATTAAGTAAGTAACATTGCACAAAAATAATTGCTGGGAAACAACTTTTATTTTTGGTGTGAAAATCGCTGTTTACGGCAGTGCGCAACGTAACGCACGAAAAACATTATGTTTATCGGTGCATGCAATAGTTCAGAGTATGTGGGGGTATTTAAAATTAAGTTACAACATTGAAAACTTGCTTTCTTTAAAAAAACGTCTGAAAAAGTTAAAGTTATACGTCAAAGTTATAACTTTTTCCCAGGTATGGTCCAGAATATAAAATGATCACAATGACGGGAATAACAAGGGACTTTTGGCTTCGTTTGTCGTATACTTATTTATTAATTTATTTAGGAACTCGTTAGTACCTACGAGTCTTGAATACGTTTATAAACACTAAGCTCTCAATAAGTACAGATTTAATATTAATTGATTTCGATTAGAATTTCATTCTTATGACACTGTTCACGCAACTCGTTACTATTAAAGCCATGATATTATTAGAATACTAGCTGCCGCCCGCGGTTCAACCCGCGTAAGTCTCGATCCCGTGACAATATCGGGATAAAAAGTATCATATATCCTATTGCAGGTTATGGTCTACCCATGTACCAAATTTCATCCAAATCCGTTCAGCCATTTTAGCGTGAAAGCGTTACAAACAAACTCACTTTTGGATTTATAATAGGTATTAGTTAGGAAATATATCCATAACTTTCCACATTAGCAGATTTAAAACGTAAGTATTAATTATAGTGCAAAACAATTCTCCTATTTGACGTGAAAAACATTTCGCTTTCATTTCATATTTACAGAATGTGACGCTCCTACAGGATATGAAACAAAGTAAATAAAATAGCCGTTATGTTTTTTGTGTTTGATTTTTTCATCATATTTGACAACTTGTTTGATTACAAATTGATACGTTTTATTATTATTCGATTAGATTTATTGTTTTTCATCACCCGTTGACTGTTTATTTGACACGCTTTAAGCCTTTTACCAAATTAAGTAACTTACTGATTATAAAATGTTTGGGGGGCCAACATGGCCAGAAATCGCACAAAACAGAGAGAATTGTAAGGAAAAAGGAGAGGCCTTTGCCCAGCAATGGGACACATTACAGGCTATAAAAAAAAAAATGTATACCTAGTGAATGCCTTATTAAAAAGTGGCTGGTCTAGAGTACTAATCATCGCCGCTTGCAATCGGTTTTTTTAAATTGTGAAAACGTATCGGGTTGTACGTTCGTGCCAACTCATAGTATCCCGCAACAACGCGTTAGAGGGTGATCCCAAGCCCAGCTAGCTTACAGTAGTTAGTTACAAAGGTAAATTTTTGACTAAACATTTTGTAGAACATTTTTTTGTGCTAGAATAACTATTTGTTATGTATTAGATAGTTAATAGAGCTACTAGTAGAATCTAATATTATCACTGAGTAACATCTACTGGGTGTTAGGGTAGACACCGTTATCATTGAAACTAGTGGTTTGGTGTCATCTATAATATACTTTTTCTATGGGACCAAGCTTGAAATCGCGAAAAAAAAATCAGCTGTTCCATACATTTGTGTTCACTGTTCACAGCTGATTTTAAAAGGCTAGGGTGACTGAGATATCCACGCACAGCTTAAACCGCTGATCCTAGAAACATTAAATTTGGAGGGTGTGTTCATTATGAAGAGTAAGTTTCTACTAAGGAACGATTTTTCGAAATTCCGCCCTAAGAGGGTGAAATAAGGGGATTTGGTTTGTATGAAAAATCTTATTCCTTGAGTTAATAGATTTGATACTTGGTACGAATACTTATCTAAGTACATGATAAAGTTTGTCAGTTTTAGTTTGTCTATACTACCCCCTAAACGGGCATACGGGTGCGTCAAAGTTTGTATGGAATTTTTTTACGCATGGTTTAATTAACTCGAAAATCAATGTTAGTATCAGGTAATAATGTATAGTATGTGGAGCCGCTGGCGGAAGCTATATAGTTTTCATATAAAAGTAATCAGTAAGACTGAAATAATAATTTCTGGGTTAAATGCCACTTCAGTTGGTGTTACAGTGACGAGGCACGGTGATTTACGGTGCTCTTTTGTGTCATGCAATGCCGCCGCGGTGTCAGTCATTTTGACATCAATGTTACCGACTGATTACCGGACTGTCCTGTCATGCCCGCGCTCAAAATGCCGTTGAATGAATATGTTACACTAGGCTACAGAGTCAGGATGCCTGGTGACAGTTTTGCCATCGGATGTGCTTTATTTTATTGTATTTCATTCGAATTGAAAGACTAAATAAGGGAATTAACATTATTCTACAATGTTCAGCATACCTATAGTCTGGCAGTCTAGAAATATATTTTAGCCACATGGCACCGGCCATGTATCATTGTTACGGTGGACTAACGGGCTAAATCAGCGACTATGAAAATACCCTTTTTTAAGGTAGGTATGACAAAACGTCGCAAAGGACACACATGTCCCACATACATATTCAGCAGTCGCCAACATTTTGAGTGTATCCAAGATTTAGGTAGTACAGGTGTAATATAACAATATGACACCTAATGGCGGAGGAACGTAAAGGTGAGATGCAAATAACCTCTGGAGCTGAGACGTGCTTCGCAAAGTTTGAAAGCACGAGTTGAATACCAAAGTTACGGCACCCGTGCACCAGGATAACTGGCACAAGTGACTACAATATACTTTAAAGTCAGTGTAAGCCAGGGAAGCGGTGGCCCTTATCGCACACGTGATTTGAATTCTTCACACACTTTTATTCGACCAATATGACAAAAATGTTTGCGACGACTGCGCTTTGAATACATAAACACACTGATTTTTAAATTTCTTCTCTTTATTTTAGTTCTCTGGGGAATAAAGTGCGACTTTTGCCTCGCGTCAGTCCTTTGGGGTGGATTAAGGCAGAAAAATAAAATGTTCGTCGAATGATATGATTGTATCGGAATAAGGAGGTGTCTGTATTATATAAATGGCATGAAAAATAGCAAATGAAAGTACAAATTATCATACTTATGGGACAACAATCTTCAGAAACCGATGACCGATTGCCACTTTGATGATTAACTCGACTAAGAAGAGGAGACACTGAGACACCAACCTTTGACACCAAAAACACGGGTCAGCATTATGATTACAAGTTTCAAAAATATGAATTATTTTGCATGCAATATTCTGTATAGCTAAAAATGTGCACATCATAACAAAACCAGACTGTAACAACTGGATATCTGTGATAACAACTTTATGCCATGTTTAAGGCAAATAAAGACTTCTTAAATTCCCGACTGCAACTTATCGGTTTAATAATTAAATCGAAGCAATAAATCATTCAGAATCACTGACCTATAATCATCATCATTCACACCCTGGCTTCACCCATGCCTGAGCCAGTTCCGCCGTTGCCGTTCCTGTGCCAGCCTCATCCGCGATGGTAACAATGTCAACGCCTTTAGGTACTTTTAAATAAACTCTTTATTAACAAATTATTTACAAAATTTGTAAATAATTTGTTTACTTATTGTGATGGGATTTATTTATAAAACGATCCCAGTATAAAGGCTATGAATAGATTACCGTGCCTACGCTTTTCATGGTCGACGAAGTTATTAATTTGTTATCAAAATAAACACAAACACAAGTACAAAATCACGCTATCTTCCCATGGGGGTAGGCAGAAACTACAGAACGCCAACTACGATCCTTCATCATCATCAGCCTATAGCATTCCACTGTTGGACATAGGCCTCTCCAATTGCTAATTCAGCTCGATTCTCGGCAACTCTCATCCAGCTGCTACCAGCCACCGTGCCAAGATCGTCGTTCCACCTAGCCTGAGGGCGTCAGGAGGGGCAGGAAGGGCTACGATCCTTATATACTCGTTTTGCTTCGTTTACGTTACATCATAGGGCCAATTCTCTTACATTAAAAAACGTTCACATTCAAGTAGCAATCTGTCAAACTTGTCAAAAATTTTGGTAAATTGATGGGTTTTTTGACAGATTGCGAATGCGATGCGAATGTGAACGTTCTTAAAAATAAGAGAATTGCCTCGCAGGTCATACACGGATGTCGTCAAATTATCCTAAGTAAGTATCGCCTTTACTAACGAATGTACAATAAATCTGTAGCATAGGTCTTTATTCCCGAAATATGAATCTCCATTTTAAATTATTATTTCGTATTTCGTTACCTTATAGTCCGTTTACATAAAGATTTAGGTATTCTTTAGTTTCGTTCTCGCATACAGATCATAATCCTTTAGTTTCTAGTGTCTACCGATTCGTTTAAGTGTCAGGCAGTAAAACCAGATTTTGAAGAGTTTTATTGCTGCCACATTGTTTCAGTCCAGCAAATGTATGTGAAAACCTTATGACATAGATGTTTCTTGCTCAAAGTAGGTTGCATGATCGTCCGGTACATCCAGGGCAGTCAGCTGCGATATCATAATAAGTTAATTATAAGATGACAAACAATAAATAAATCTTAATTTGAACTTTTTACCTTGCTGTGAAACTACTTCCATGAAGCCAATGCCTACATGCGTGAAAAAGAAGACAGAAGTATCTCAATCAACTTAATAGACCACCAATCCCTAAAGTATGGTAAAAATCTTGCCAAATCCAATCTGCCTAGCCTTTTCCCAACTATGTTGGGGTCGGCTTCCAGTCTAACCGAATGCAGCTGAATACCAGTATTTTACATGAAGCGACTGCCTATTTGACCTCCACCACCCAGTAACTGGGTAATACGATACCCCTTGGTACGACTGGTTGTCAGACTTTCGGGCTTCCGACGACTCGTAACGACTGTCAAAGATCCACAAATGACAGCCGGGACCAACGGCTTAACGTGCTTTCCGAGGCACGGAGGAGTCTCGATATGTGAAAATGGTCACCCATCCACGGACCAACCCCGGCAAGCGTAGCTTAACCTGATGGATCGACCCGAGTGGCTGTTATTACTTAGCCACGAGCTCCTCCTTATGGTAAAAATCTTGCAATAAATAAAAAAACCGACGATAAAATAAAACAAATAGCTATAAAACCATAATAAAGTCAAAGCACGAGAAGTATCAAAGAAAAAACAGTCCCAAGCGATGTTGAATGTAAACATCATACGATTCAGTTCTGACGTATCTACGTAGGTTCCATAGGAGAGTGTGTTTGAATACAATGGAGGTCCCGAGGCGACGGGAGAGTGCCCAAGGCTTCAACGCTACTCGGAATAGAACTACAACCGTATTTCATAAAATACGCAATTCTTAAAAGATGTACCTAGGTGAATTGGATTTTAAGATTAGCCGTGGAGAAAGTTTTATGTTTGCGTAGTCGTGTTTGAATTTTTACCCGACTACGGCGAAAAAAAGGAGGGTTATGATTTTGACCGGTATGTATGTATGTATGTATGTAAAAATGGCGCCCTCTAGAGGACATTAAGTCAGGAGCTAAAAAAAAATCTTGTTTAATCGTACCATGTTGGTTATCAAATGAAAGGGCTTAATGAGCAAATTTAAAAAAAAAAATATTATAACCCCAAAATAATTTAAAAAAATTAAAGTTATAAAAACTAAACCCCAACTACGACTAAAAAGGTACGGATTTTTATTTTCTCTGTCTGGGGTGTCTTGTTTATACCTTTTTAGTCGTAGTTGGGTTTTAGTTTTTATAATAAGTATTGGGTTATTTTCTAGATAAATCATTTTGCAAGAATATTCGATAATCTATCTATCTAATATAAGATAGATAAAAAGTTTATTTGGTGAACACAAAAGACATAACACAACATACAAAAGCACGGATAAATAACAACTAATTACATTAATAAATAGCCACAAGGTGCCAGTATACAAAAAAACAATAAAATAAGAAGAGAAAAGAAAAGACGACATTGTGACGAAACAAATGGCTATTAAATGAAAGAATGACGCTATGTTAATACAATGAATTTTAGAGATTAGTCCTGAGTAACGAAGATGGAATAAAAGGTATCTTTAGTCACGAGTTTGATCTCACTGTAAATTGTACAGTAAATACATACATACACTTATCATTATTAGACGCCTATTTATATACGCTCTACATCCACATTTCGCCAGTTATATTTAAGTCCCATATAATGGGGGGTGAGCCTAATGCAATCAACCAGACTCCGGGCTGCTACTGAGAAATTCCTGATGGCAAACTCAATAACACTGGCTTAGGACTAATGAGTTCACAGGACAGTGAATCAAAAACTCGTACACGGTAAGTTTTCTTATCGGTACACTTACTTATAATGTGAAAAGAGCGTTATAATATGCAACGACATCTAGAACACATCTCTTACATTTATTTTGTAAAGTATATACCAAGAGATGAAGATAAGTGCGTCGTAAAGTTTGTAGCGGCGAAGAATATTAACTTTGGTACCTATCGTTAAACTTCTAGAAGTATACAATTTATGCGATCCTTTAATTTATTACCGAACAACTATCTTTAGAAGTAAATATTCCTTCATAAATTTTAAATAAAGGTGACTCGGTTCGCGAAGGCAAACAAACCGCGAATTTGCAGTGTAATACGAGTTAAGCAAACTAAACAAAGTTATATCATATTCTCATTTTGTAAAGCGAAACATGCAATCACGCTATGCCAATAAGCAATTTAACTTTCGAACTAATGAAACACTTGATAGGTTAATTTGAACAGGCGGAATGAACAGAATGGAGTGCCTTCTACCGTAGTCGGCGGCATGCGAACAAAAACCAGTGTGACAATACCAGACACGACAGGAATACCATAGATTTACGTAGGTATGTATACAGTCGCATTTACGTCCGTATGACGCGGGAAGCACAAGTTAAGACGAGCATGACAAGTGATGTTTTGAACAGAAACAATGAAGCCGAGTATCATCGCAGACAACCGCACTGCATGATAACAAGTGTTCAAGCAAAATTGTACGTTTTTAGGCAAACTCCCAAGAGAAAAGGAGATATAACAATGCTTTTGTTTACTTTCATCAGCCCCTGAGTGATGTTTGGATCCGTATTATGAAATTTATACGAAAAAGGAAACAAAGTGAGTTGGGCCCTTGTTACGTAAATCCTTATAGTGGTCAGAGTGGTGAGACAGATCCGTTTACGTATAGTACCTACATTTGTTAGTGTTCTCTTATTTGTTTAGGAATATGTACCTACACGTGTACGGTGAAGTTTCAGTGACATAATACATTAGTCACTTTTACAGTCTCCTGTCTTTAACTTTATCAGATAGTCGGAATGTCAGAATAATAGTAGAATTTTCACGAATATCTAAACCACTTTTTATTTGTAAAAATTATCTGAATTTCAGTAATTACACTGGCGGAAACAAGGATAAGTAATTTACAAAATGTACGATTTTCGCACTAATTAACATACCTATTGTTCTGAGGATTTTGAATAAGATTTAATGCAATAATATAAATTATATCATTTGAGAACTAATGGTCGCCTAATAACGACTTATTCAAAGAGAGAAGAAAATTAAACTTAAATAAAAGCTTTTAATTTCTTTAATTTGAAGCTATAACGAAGATAATCAATAAAATTAATTAGACTGATACCTAAAGCATTTGTGTTTGCACCAACTTCTACATAAATTGCAGTGACTAGGTAGGTAGAGTCCTAAGGAACCCGTACACTAAGATAAATAAACTAATAAATATTTAGTTAATCTCACATAAAATTGGTAACATAGCTGTTTGTGGGAAAGAAAAACCTTTCCGTCGTCAGACCCTTTTGAAGGGCGTGCGAATCCTCGAGAAGAAAGCTATGGGTCTATCTATTCACCGCCAAACAGATATCAATTTTATGAAGTACAAAATAAGGTGTATTTTTAATTGCACTGAATAATAGAAAGTATCGAAAATCCTGGCAAAACACACCATGTAACGTGACATTCTCAGAATTATGTTTCATATTTTTTGTTGCAAATCCAAAAAGTAAAGGTGGCATGCTGACTTCTAAATGGACCTTTACATTTGTTATTTCTTTTGTGCCGTTCAACGGTTTATAAACCATTTAGTTTATGTGTGACTTTGGTAGATTTTATGATACCTACGTACGCGTTCGCTTTTTTAAGTGTAAGATATTTTTCGACTCGCTCGTTTATCAAGTGGTCGCAAGCGCAACTGCTGATCATGAGGTCCTGGGTTCGGTTCCCAGATCAGGCAAGGTGTTATTGGGTTTTTCTATCTGGAATTTCTCAGTAGCAGCCCGGACATTGGATTTGTGTCCTTAAAAATCTTTATACCAATGAGAATTACTTATTAAGGATTATTTATTTATTTATTTATATATACTTTATTGTACACCAGAAAATACATAGCGAAAATAAATAAATTGAACACTACAAAACATACAATGGGCGGCCTTATCGCTTTCTGCGATCTCTTCCAGGCAACCTTAGAATGGACAGTGATTGCGTGGAAATCAAAAAATGGGGTTGTCATTGGTGCAAAATAATAAGTAGGTACTTAAACTTACCAATAGATACAATATACTATAATATATAATAATATATATATGCTATACAATACATACATAAATACATACATACTGACTTTAAAAGAATATTTATGTAAGCAACGAAAAATAAATGACGACTACAGATTATTACAGATGAGAATTCAAGATCACATCAACAAGTAATGTTCCTTCACAAGTCTCTTAAATACAGGTAACGATTGCGCGCGTTTTATTTGAACTGGCAATGCATTCCACAAACGAGCGGCCTGAACAGAAAAGGATTTGTCGAAGAAATTTGTGGAATGCATTGGCATTTTAAGCTTCAAGTTATCTGAAGACCTTAAAAATTTCGTATGGGAGTCACAAAGATACTCGAAACGTTTCTTAAGATAGAGAGGGGTGGAAGGGGAAAAGAGCACATTATACAAAAGGGAAAGAATATGAGCATTCCGGCGAAGGCGAATTGGTAACCACTTGAGCTTCACACGAAATTCGGAAACATGGTCATATTTGCGCAAACCAAATATGAACCTTATACAAACATTTTGAAGCCGCTCAAGTTTATCAAGTTGGTTTTGAGTAAAGATTATACAATTCTCCAACCAATTAATTATAAATTAAACTAAATATAATATATAGGTTAATTAATAAACAATTTCATTACTACTTAAAAGGGTTAGCTGGTATGAAAAGCGTGGAATATGCAAGAGTCAGCTAAGGGTAATTGTTACGATTATGTCTAAGTGATTACGGCTATTAAAATGCCGTTAACCTTACTTAGTCTTTACTTATGCATGCATTATATTACCAAGATTTTTAAATATACCTCTGCCGCAACTTAGAACTTAAATTTTCAAAGCTGTTTAGCAGTTATGTGTTATTTTATTTCAATTTTATATAATTTTGTACAGTTACTGCATTTTTCAATGTAACTTATTTAGTATTCTCTAATCTGCATTCTATTTAAGTAATAAAATTTCTCCTTTCGTAGGTCTGCTGGAAGAAATTTCTAAAATAAACAGTACCTTTGTACTCATGTTATAATTATGTCGTAACTCCATGTATTTTACTGTGTGTACATAAATAATAAAATAAATAAATAAAAGTTGATATAAGTTTTCAGACATGCTTAATTGGCCAAACATTAATGGGTTTATATAAAATGTCAATAATATGTGATTAAACACTAACAGTCGCTAATCATCACTTAACTTTAAGGAACGTTTATACATAAACCCCTTTATACTTAATGCTCATTCGGAATAAACCATATTTTCCACGGAATACTAACTATTCAATGAAATACAAAATGTTGTCCTAACTAATATTATAAATGCGAAAGAGAGTTTGTTTGTTTGTTTATTTGTTTGTTACGCTAAAACGGCTGTACGAATTTGGATGAAATTTGGCACAGGAATAGACCATGATCTGTAATAGGACATAGGATACTTTTTATCCCGATATTCCCACTGAATCGAGACATACGCGGGTGAAACCGCGGGGCGCAGCTAGTTCTCCATAAAGCTGTGATGGCTTAGCGGCTTAAATATTACCTGGCGAGTTCAACCCCTAGTCGATGTACTATTAACCTGAACCCACTCCTGGCACAAACGTAGCTTAACTGAAGGGGTAAACAATAGTACCTACTTGTGATAGGCAACACTTAGTGCACGAACACCTAAAAAACAAACGTTCCGTATGAACTATCAATCCGTGTGAAGTATGCATTGAGTAAGCAAAGCCGATACCGGTCAATGTGAATACAAACTAGACAAAGCAAAGTTTTCTCTGCAACAAAGTTGTATGACATCCCGCAAGAACATTGGGTCATGCATTTTTAATGTTCTTTGTTACTTTTGTAGTAATACTTACTTGTGAAATCCTTTACCATCGCTTTTATTGCAAGTTTAGTTTGATTTTTACGGTAAAGTGAATATAAAATAGTTTGAAAGTAGTTGTTATGATATTATTATGGTAATGCTTTATTTAAAGCAGTTCATGTTGGACAGCTTACTTTGCATCGTTGGCATAGAAAGGTTTCTTTACATTGTTTATAGAGGATAGACGTTAGATTAGTAATGGTATCTTTTTAGGTATCAATTAAGGGGGTAACGGTTACGTTTGTAAAAAAAACAAGATAAAAAAAATTGTGTATTCCTTAAATTTTATGAATTGCACATTGTTCAATATTATCCTGCAATAATGTCTCCATTGCATAAACATACAAATAAAATACATAAATCGCTGGGATATTTTTGTATTGTTTTTACCCACATTTTGTAGAAATATAAACTACAATCGAGCTCTCACATTGTTGTGACAAGTTAAAAATAGAAAATGTGAACCTATGTTTATCTTTATCTGTGTGTTTTCAAAGCAATAACAAAGCTTATAATAATATAGAGAGAGAAAAACGCGTGTTTCACAAATGAATTTACTACATAGTGTACTGCGATTTTGTAAATCAATTTCAGCCCTTTATTGTGCAAAAATGTATAGTGCCGCTCTTTTTTACAAGCTCTTTAAGCTAAATAAGTTTGAACTGATCTCAAATAAGTGCTGTTATAATATAGATACCATAGGTATACGGATCAGGGTCAGGTTTCCATTGCACAACAAAAATTGCTCAAATCTACTACGCTCAAAACAATACAGGCAAGACCACGAAAATGGATTCGCCTATTCTAAGCCATCATCCCACAAAGATTGGATTATAATTTAAAAGTTCATGTAAAGTTCGTAAAAGGAGACTATACCTAGGTACTTATTCTTCTTGAGTGCCTCAGGCTGTCAAACAGCGAACTATTATAAATTTTAATCACTACCCATTACTTGTTACAAACTTCTGAACAACAATCTTATCAATGTAAGTTTTTAAACAATCTTTGAAGCAGGCGAAGTAACCCCTTATCTGTTTCATGTCAATAAAATTTTTCTTCGTTAGAAATTCAGACATTCACTTTTATGAGAAAGGGTTATGGGCACTCGATCTTAAAGTTTGAAAATTTTTAACGTAGCAAAAATGTTATAACGTTGTGACGGGGGAAAGTGCTCTTGATCGAAAGGTAATGAGATTTAATCTTACATTGTTGACCCATAGTGAAGTTTCTCAGCGATATTAGCCCCGTCGGAAAATTATTTGAATAGATATTATCTAGCAATTTTCTTTTCTCGATAAATCTTCCTTTTTCTTATTTTATGTAAAAAGGCAAGGCACCTAACAAAGAATATTGGCCTAATTTACAAACAAAAGCTTCATCAATAAACATTGATGTGTGTGTGCTCCATTATTGGAGGCTTGAGGATATTTGTTATGATTCCGAAAAATATCTATATTCCTCTTTTGTCATTTAATAAAATATATAGCGGATATAGTCTGGAATCTCATAAAATATCTTATGAAATAAATTACAAATTAAAACATCATAAACGCGCAAATCGAATTTGTGCAGAAACTTCGTGATAATTGTAGGAAAATACTCATGAAGGTGCTCGTAAATGGTATAAAGTAATAACAGATTGCTTTAATAATGACGTAACGACGAGGGAACATTAATCGACCTTTCTCGGCATGGGAAAATATACACCTGATGCGTAGGTGGTTTAATTGATTCATCTACTGGTACCTGTGTGTACTCGTAACTACGTATTTTTCGAGACCGAAACTTTCAAGGTAACGCTTATTTATGACAGCTTGGCTAATGATTGTAAGTATTTATTTTTCTTTAGAATTTCTTATGAGAGGCAATCAATCAAGGGTGTATAAAAATATTATGATAGTCTCCAATTGTTTTATTTAACTTTCTACCTTTAATCAATTTTAAATAAACTGACCTATACACATAAACTCACGCCTGCTTTCCATGGGGGTTGGCAGAAACTATTCTGTAGTTTCTGCCACTTGCTACGATCCTTTTTTTTATTATCCATTACTGTCCCACTAATGGGCAAAGACCTCTTGCCTGCTGCTGCTAAGCAGCCGCTTTGCAGCTGCCAAGGACCAATCTTTATTGAATGAATCCAGCTAATCCCGCTATCTCCGTCTGGGCCTGCCGCGATGTCGTTTGCCACTAAGCGGGACCCACTGGGTCGTAAGTTTGGCCCATTGGTCGTCTGACATGCGGCAGATGTGTCCAGCCCAATTCCATTTAAGAGTGGCAGCTTTCCGAGTGACATCAGTTATTTTACTGATGGAACGGATACGATCGTTACTTTACATTATCCTTTTGCCTCATTTACGTTCATATATCTGTGCCCTGTTTATCAAAAGTTACAAGTCTACACGTTCACAAGTTACTAAGAATGTTAATTTTCTTTAAATTCATAGCTCATTTCCATATTCATAATCAGCCATAATGTTCCCACAGCTGAGACACGGGCATCATGTCATCTCTCTCTTTTGACCACATTAAAAAAAAGAAAATCGAATATAAACATTGCGGTACTAAGCACGACACTTGTAAACTTGTAAGATGGAATAGAGAGTCGCCAGACACGGACACTCAGAATTTATTATGATTTTCTACAAGTTTTAACTAACAAATAATTTTTTAATAAACAAATCACGAATCAAAGTGTCAAAATATAAGTACTTTTGAACGAAATAATGACATTTGGTAATACAAGGTTTCGAAGTTTTGATAAACAGGGCAGTGGTCATACACGCACACCGGTTGCGAGTACTACGCACTTGACCTTTCTAAAGAACATCACCAATAAGGTGACTATATGTCCTCCTAGGGCTCCTGTCCCGTCGTTTCCACTCACATCTGCCTTGTACGTACAAACCATTTGGTAGTCGCCTTTCATTCATCCTCTCAACATCATAAAACCATCTAAGCATACTCTTTTTTGACCTATAATCTACATTAATCGAGTTATTCTTCCTTCAATCTCTTGAACATACTCCAACACACGTGCAACAATATTCCTTCGCAATCGAAGGACCCAAAGATGGAGTGATAGGAAAATATAGCAATATCGGAATATCAGCTGCGCCATCAGCATAATAATAACATCGTAACCGGCGAGTTGGCATCGTAAAACTTAAACTCGTATTAGGGGCGATCTCTTGACGTCTCTATGTATTACGTAAAATATAAGGCATGTTTGATATTTATAATGCCCGGGCATTGTTCTTAACTGATTTTAACTCTTTTATTTTGCTTTAGGTAAAAATATGTCATTTTTATACCAGGTAATGCCCACAAATCAGATTTTTTTATAATAAAATTAAACGCCCTCCTCCTTTATTGACTGATTCGTTGGTCTAGTGGTCGCAAGCACTAGTGTTGAGCATGAGTCCTGGGTTCGATTCCCAGATCGGGAAAAGTGTTATTGGGTTTTTCCAACAAAGATTTCTCAGTAGCAGCACGGAGTCTGGATTTGTGCTCAGTTGATGGCAATAGGCTCGCTCCCTATTACATGGGATTTAAACATAACTGGCGAAATGTGGGTGGTACTATAGATGCACCTTTGCTTAGAACTTCGGGGGTTACAGGCGTGATGTTATGTATGCTATGTCATTAAACAATTACGTTTCTAATTCTGCTGCTAATATTATTACTACTTACTAACGAAGGTCTGGCAATTTGACTATTTTATGCAGCCTACCCAAATGTCCTTTCTTTGGTATTGTTCGTCGACTCGTTGAGCTCCTTAAGTTCTGAGTTGAGCTCCACTATTACTAACAAATGCTTGCACTGACTGGACAAGTCCACTCAAATCTGTGTGGTTCTTTCCTCAAAAGACCATTTCATTTCATTTCTTATATCACAAATCTCTCTTAAGTTATAGCATTTATACAGTCGTAAATGGATAGTTTTACATATATTATACGTATTGGTAATTTTCGAAAATCCCAGGCTTTGCTCAGTGTTTGAGTAAAGCCTGGGATTTTCGAAAATTACAACTTTGCCAGGCAGTGTCGCTAGCCACTTTACTCTTTGTCTGTAACCTATACATTGCAAACCTAGTTGCAAGGAAAGAAAAAGATAAAGCTTCTCCAGGAAATGGCCCATTCGGCGCCCTTTCCCTCAGCTATCGAGTACTACCAATTTGCTTTGTATTAGACACTCGGCTCCTAAAGTATTGAGGGAGTCGGGGAGATAAGGAAAAGAGAAGACTTTGATAATTAACCCTCAAAGCGTTTACGGTAAACGCGAATTGAACGGGTGCGATGGGACAATTAGATGTATTCCTCGGTTCCATCAGTAGTTACTAATTTAATTTATTTGCCTGGAAGTAACACTAATTGCATAGATAGTAGGGAGTTGTCAGCAGACGTTGTATTGTTTTGTCGTTTCTAAAACTATTATCTTTGATTGTACCTAATTGGCAGGCGAAAGAAAATTTTCAAGAAAGAATACTGTAAGAAAAATATACGTGAATCAAGGTTTCTGTCTTTGCTTTTAGATATTTTATCGGATAAATTATGGATATGTATATCTGGATTTAGTTCTAAAGAATATTTTGATTACTTGCCCAAGGGAAAGTTCGTTGCTTAGAATATCTTTTTATAGTGTCAAAAGCATCTGAAAGGTACAATTTTGTAAATGCATTAGCCTGTCAAACAGACAAACAATTCCCAACAGATTTTTCTTACTTCAGGCTATGTTTACCTCAATCAACCGAATCGTATCAATGTGCTACAGATTCTGTTACACTCACCTGTACAAAACATCAATAGATAATGAAACGGGTCCACTAATGCAAGCAATGGGTCTAACTGAAACTTTAACTGCCAAACCCGTATCAAAATTCCAGAGAAGGGTTCTTCTGACCCAACCTTATCTATCGGGTTCTGCATACCGTTCATGATATCCAGTGTTGCAAAAACTGTACATGAGAGAACCTACTTGTTGCTTAAAGTACATTTTTGAGTATCTTTATACATAAAACAAAGTCGGGTTTGTTCAAGCACTTATAACTCGAGAACTGCTGGACCGATTTTGATGATCTTTGATTTGTTGGATTTGTTTCCGTCCAGAATAGCAGAATAAATGCATAAAAAAAATATGTAGACAATTAGTTTTTTCATACATTCTGTATAGAATGACTTTTTTGATAATATCTCGGTAGATAGGTAGGTAGGCATTTAGGTAGGGTAGGCAGGTAGGTATGTAGGGTATGGTAGGTAGGTAGGGTAGGTAGGTGCGCCGTAGACAAGTACTTGCTACCCGTGCCGGGGCGGGCAGCTAGTAGTATACATATATAATATTATACATTGGTTGTCATAGTATGTGGGGGTTTGTGGCTAAGTAATAACAGCCGCAGGGGTCGATCGATTAGGTTAACGCTTGCCGCGGTTTGTGACATACTATGTATTATGTATTTATTCATTTGTTTCTAGAACTCGGATAATACCTACAACACACGTGCAAAAATCCGGGTTAGTAAAATATTCTGTTTGTACATTCCGTTAGTTGTTGGTACTGTGTGATTCGCTTTTTGAAATCGAGATGTTGTTTCCATTCCGCCATTTTCAAATAGCAGAAACATGTATACGGGTTGGAATGGACAAGGAAATATACAGCTGCAAAAAGTGTAAATATTTTATCGCATTTGGTTATACGAGTTTTAAAAATCACGCAGGATTTCTAGAAGCTCTACCAGCCTATGTAAAAGCTGAAAGTGAAATAATTTACACCCAAAATTTACAATGTCATTTCAAATTCTGACTCGGCCTCACTGGAGATTTAAGGTAACTACACAGACTTTCTCCATTGAAGTGAGTTAAGTGATATCTCCTTAATCAGTCTCCCTACATCACTTCAGTGAAATTCTCGGAAACATTCCATTTCGTCTGTAAGTGTACCAATGTTGTAATTAGAGAGCTTCTCAGCGTACGTGGTGGCTTCAAAGGAGTTAATGTATGGGTAATAATATGGCGCTAAACTTCGTCTACTGCCGTACGACTGTACGAACGAATAACGTAGGTATATATGTTATGGGCCAAGTAATAAATACGGGCATTTTTCATAATGCCCGCGCATTATGAATAATGACAAGCTACTTAGGGCAAAATAATTATAATTATAATTTGAACTTCCTTATTTATCACATTGCCTCGTCATTATAAATATTGCCGTGTGGTCTTTGGGCAATCTAATAGTACACAGGTATTTAATTATGGTAAAGTCATCATAGGTCAGCAGAGTGTCTATGAATGGAAATATTTTATTTTATTTTAAATATTGATTCTACGTTTATAATAAAAATAATAGTAATAAAACCTGGTTTTAATTGTGCTGCCCCAAAGGTGACTAGCATAATAAAAAATGCCCGGTCGATTTGATTATTTCAATAGTTTTTATCATACTGTCCTCTCATATTGGGCATTTTTCAAACTGCCCGGACATTTTTTATAATGCCCTAATAATCACTTGGTCCATAACATATACACTGAAAGGCTACGTTTATTCTATTATGCAGTAACCGTAGCAAGAATCATTTTGACGTTTCGTATCGTAATATAGGTACAAAAGCCCCACAACCTACTCTGGTTCTATGCAATATGCAAATCTTGCTTTTGACATTCTGCAAAGTCTAGGAGGAATACTACCAATACTCAAACTCTTGAGACCAATTTCAAATAAAGCAACCGTATTCATCTAGTTACAAAGCCTATCCTGCCTTCAAAGTACCGGCCACAGAGTAACAAATACTGTTGAACAGTGTTGATGTACTGCCTCGAACTGAGTGAAGCTTCAGGCTACATGCCTTTGATGTGATCGATATAACTGGATATCAGTGAGTCATCAATACGTAGATACAAATCTAACATCGTTTACCTAGACATTGATTATGATTACTTAACAAACCTAAATATATTGATTGAAGTATTAAATGTATGTGTAGGTACAGTTCTCTTGCTTCTTCATTTAGGTAAGTATAGGGTTACCTTGAACTATAAGTTACAAGCTATGTTAAAATCCTTATATTGTTAATATTAAAATGATAAAACACAAACCTCCTGCAGGTGCAGTCGGGTAAAAAGAAATATGAAACATTTCGAGAGCAGAAAAGGGAGAGAGAAAACATTTTGACTTAACATTTGCATAACAGAGTAAACAAATAACAATTAATTTTGTTTTTTTTTTTCGCTAACAGCCGTCGACAACAACGAAATTGTAAAAAAAATAACGTTTGATTACGGAATCGTCACTCTGTTTGCAAGAAATATTTAATATTGGGGTCGACCTCTTATAAACATTGAAATAGAAAATCATTTGATCAGTTTCCATAACGATGAATAAAATATAAAAGAGTGCTCATTTAAATGGATGTTTAAAATTCCATCGTAAACCTTCCCTCTTGCTTTTGACAAATGAAGTATCATTCCATTTATCTTCGTGCACTGAAACGAGGAAATAGATATTTATTAAAAACCCTTGTGTTTTTTATATTAAGTTCCTTGTTTATTTCTACTGGGTCAAAATAAATTAGCTAACAAAACTTGATAGACGTGAAAGGTTTCAATATCTAAACATAATAAAATAAAAATGATATTTTTCATCTCATAAAAATGATATTTTGGGGTCATCGTCTGCTGGCAGTGTAGTTATTTGAAGTATGAGTTGAGAAAACCACGTATTTTTTGTTTTATCATGTTTTTACTCATCACGTTTACCCAACACGAATGCGGAGTTTCGCTTACAATTATTGGTTACATCTTATACTTTAGTGTTTTTTACAGCTTCCTCACCTATGGGAACCCTAGAAACATTTGGTTACATACCTCTAAAATCCTCTTAAAAACGAATATCCTAATTCAAACACATTAATAACACAAACAACATAAATAAATATTTATGTTGTTCTCGAAACAAACAGTTAATTTCTATAGAAATATTATTAGGTTTATCGTCTTCATCCTTAGTGGATTAGAAAAAACAAAAGCAACATTAATCTAACAAAATACAAAGAATAAAATGTTCTATTTGAAGATGAAAATACACAGAATTACTGTCCTATTTGAAGAAAAGTGAATCTTTATGATAGTATTACATTATTCATTAGAAATTAAAATTTCGGCAAGTGATCTCATCAAAAAGAGTATCAGGGGGTTATAATATCTTGTTGCTTATTAGTTGGAACACAAACACAAGGATTTTGTTTAGAGTCATAAATAAAACGACACAAGTGCCTAAAATTGTCCTTAATAAATGACACACAGCAATCATCCGTAGCAAATGACAGACACTGCCGAACTTGATCTGCCCCAAGCATCACCACAATGACCGGTAGCCAGCAATACTGGTTTATGTCTATCATGCATTACCTACAACATTAATAAATTGCAGTTGTCAAAAGTCGATAAAAACAAACAACACCAATGTAAATGTATCAACATCAAAGACAAAAGCCTCGACATTTGTTAATAGGTACAAGAATAAAAGGAAGAGGCCGTAACTGGCGCAGATTGATCGCGGCCGTAGATTTGTGGCCAACAAGAAACTTCAGTGACAGATTACATCGGACGAAATAAATCAAAATGTCTATAGTTTTTACGCTTCGGCGACTCCGCTCGCGAACAAAGTTCCAATAAAGAATGGTTTGTACATTTATGGTTTTGATTGAGTGATGGATTGATACTTTATGGAATAATTGGTCTATATTGACATTCAGCAAAGTAATACGTAACATTAAATTATTTAACATTTTTTTACCTGGCTGCGCGACGCAAAGTATGTAATATGTTTATCAGCCTGTATATGTATGTACGTATTTAAACATATGTTTGTTCCGTTGTGGAGTTCCAGAGGCCAAACGTGTGGGACGATTTTGATGATTCTTACGTCAATCGATTTGTTTTAATCTTGTGAGTGCCACTAAAGACATGACAATAATCAAAATTCAATATTGCGACAACCAGACGCGATATGGTGAAAACAAAATAAAAATTCGACGATCTATGTCAAGTGGGGTATCATTGAATAGGTCTTCAATCCATTTTCTATAACGATTTAAAGTTCGTTAACAACCGTTTATCAATTATACAAACTATAATAAAACTGTGATAAAGTTCCTACGTATGGTTATAAAAATTAAAATTTTGTTTCCATCTTTTTTTAAATTCACTTTATACGCATTTTTTTCTTCTTTTACTTCCACGTTACTCTAGTCATAGCAAGCGCTACTGCTGTGCAAGGTCCTTGGTTCGATTCCCGGTCGGGTACAGTGTTATTGGGTTTTCCATTAGGAATTTCTCAGTAGGAGCCTGGACGGGTTTGTGCCCGGTTGATGGCTATTGCCATGCCTATTGGCTCACCCCGTTTCATGGGACTTAAACATAACTGGCGAAATGTGGGTTTCCCTTTGCCTAACCCTTCAGGGAATACAGTCGTGTTAAGGTGGCTTTCGACCAAACGAACATAGAACCAGAACAAGAGCTAAAGCATTTTAGTAAAGAGAGACAAACGAAGGAATGTTTACACAAAAAGAGTTGGTAGAGTGGGGATAGAATGTGCATTCACTCGTTTGGTCTAAATCGACCTTTATGCAAGTCATTTACAAATAAGGGTAATTAGTGATCATTTAATGTCACTTCATTTACCGAGTGTAAATGAAGTGATTCTTTGATAAGATAATTTTAGTAATTTTGGGATTGATCATGGCACGGAGTAGCGTAGGTGAGGTGCCGCTAGATGCCTGTCCATTATCATCACGATAATTATTTAGCTTGGAGGGTAACAGGAATATCTGCTGGTTGTATTTTTGTGTTTTACCTAAATAAAATAAATACCTAACAACTCCCAGTCGAATAAATATTGACATGGATAATGGGTTTAAAATAGGCATATTGGATTGACTTTTAGGTACTGGAAACCATTCTGTTTTGATTTTTAAAATTCAAATGATTAATTAGTTTTTCAGAAATGTAAAAACTGGAAATATTAAGTTCAACGACGAACATAAACAGATAAGTTTTGGAAGGCTCAATCTAAGCGATCGAGATTTTAACTCAAATTAGTCATTAACTTTAAAAATGTAGGTAATACTTACCTAAAAACATAAAATATTTTTAAGACGAAATTATACCAAACAATTTACCTCCCTTTAGGCCTTAATTTATAAGTAAAATAAAACGTAATAAGTTGCGGGTAAAGCTTTTACGGAGTTTTCAAAATACATCTTAATGTTGGTAATTAAATAATTCTGGGTTAAAACTTGGCTACTTACAGCCAATGGCTTGCAAAGGTAGGGTTTAGCGTAGACTTTCTTTTATACCAAGTTTTTGGTCGAATTATTTAACCTAAATTAACCACTGATGTGCTTACCTACCTAGGTACTTAATCTTGTGATAAACGGCATGAAAATAAATTATAAAGTAATTACTGCGGACTATAATCACTACACAGACAGACAAATTAAAAATCCGGAGTCACACGTGTTAGGGTTTAGGGGTATGAGAAACAGGGTGTAAAGTTTACTCATCCACCATAGAAAAGGGAGGATCCTCCGACCAGACGGGTGTTGTGTCTGGCGGGTAGCTACCCAACGGTTGATGTTGGTTTTCTTGTATATATGTCCACTGCACGGTAAACTTTAATTGCGCGATGCAGGATTTATGTGACGTCAGGATTTTTGTGTGACGTCAGGTCTTTGATGCGTAGTTCGCATGTAGCGATGTAGATACCGCCACAAGGGCATAAATCGAACAGTAGATTACGTGTGACTCCGGATTTACTGACTAAAACCCACCCGTGTTCCTTCAGTTGCCTG
Source organism: Lithophane ornitopus (assembly GCA_948473465.1). Lineage (NCBI taxonomy): Eukaryota > Metazoa > Arthropoda > Insecta > Lepidoptera > Noctuidae > Lithophane > Lithophane ornitopus. The sequence continues at coordinate 7,350,982 of OX419622.1, read as the reverse complement.
TTGCCATGGTCCCGGTATACCCTTTCGGACTTTCCCGCAACCCTGGCAGGTACTTGGTATACCTAACCCTTCCCTATGGGGATGCAAATGAAGAAGGGCCCTGTGCAATTTTATCATTAGTCATTATCACTTTTTCTGTCATATTTTAGTCAACCATAGTTTTATTTATGGTCCTAGCAAAGCTTTAATTGTAACTCATTACGATAACCAAAAATGTACCAGAAATAAATTAACCGAGACACAAAATAGCAAGCGATGGGAAAAAGTAAAGAAGGTTCCCACATTACGTCAGAAATATGGAAGTAGCACAAGCCTGTATCCGCATTTAATCCAGCAATCAGTACTTCAAATATTGGTATTGGTAACTCTCGGCTGCCGAGCAACACTCACACTTGGCCGATTGCGATTTCATTAAAGTTTATTTACATTGTTTATTTTAATTTAGCATTTTATTTATGGGTACGATTTCTAATGGGTGTGGATTTTTAAGAGCGGTTAATTTACATTTAAACTGTGTAATTAGGACTCACATTCAAAATAAATATAAGTTGATATTTTCGAAAAACAAATATGCATCGAAACTTTTCCTTTCAGTCAAAGCCAGCTGTTTATCTATCTATTCTCAATTATGGCGAATAAATCCCAAAAGCCCGAACGTCTGACAACCAGTTTTACTGAGGGGTATCGTATTACCCCAGTTACTGGGTTGTGGAGGTCTGATAGGCTAGGCTGGCTGCTAGGCTAGGTCGCTCCATGTATTTACTGGTATTCAGCTGCATCCGGTTAGACTGGAAACCGACCCCAAAATATTTGGGAAAAGGCTAGGCAGATTGGCAGATTCATTGCGAATAAATAGTCATACAGCAGAAACATCGGAAATGATGTAGGTACTATTTAAGAAAATAGATGAACAATTTTGAATTTTAAATACTGATAGAGGCTGCGGGTCTTCTGCGTAGGTCGATCGATATGAGGTTGCAGTGATTTGTCTTCGACGTGACCTTGGACTGTAGTGGCCAAATTTATACAACGAAGAATGTCATCGAAAATACATAACTTTTATATCCTTTAACGTCGCATGAGTTACTAATTCTTAATCCATTTTAAAATATGAAACATAAATATTCAAAAAAACCTTCACGTAAAACAATACACCTTTAACATCATTGTAGCTGTCTAATATAGTTTGTAAAAATATAATAATATCAAATTTAATTTACATTCTCATTCAGAAATTCCCATGAAAAGAAATAAAGTGAAATGCATTAAAAACAATAAAAAGTGACACTGAACTTATGTAATTGACAGTTGACAGTCATGTTCCATTTCGAGTACCGAGTTACAAAGCGATATTACAGCCTACTGCGGGCTGAATTTTGGACAGATTGTACCAAAATTGGTACAATTTCAAGCCCTGTCAGCATTTATGTAGCAGCTAAATAGAGTAGGCGAAGCATAGTGTGATGGATCTGAGAATCCATTAGGAAGATTGTGGGAACTATACGTAGTGTAACGTGGATGTTACCACTATATTGTTTTAGATTGATTTTCGTTATACGGTAAGGGGAGCGTTTGACAGCTTTATAGAAATTTAGCTGATGAAATTGTAAAGGAAGCCGGTATTTGGTAAATGTGAATCCTGAACTATTCATTGTGTAAAATTAATGAAAGGGGGCAGCAGTAGCTTATAATTCAACGTCTTCTGGCTGATAATATTAGTGATGTTAGCAATGTGGGGGGTAAGCTGATAATATCGTTTAATAAAAATATACCGTGGTTTTGTATTTTTAAACCTTTGCCTGTTAGCATTGATTCAGTCAAGGCGTTCGTCTGAAGAATATACAGCGCTCTGCAATCACGGCACTAATGCGACGTAGTTCAGCGTTCCCTTCCACGTATAACCTTCAGCCTTCAAAGCAACCATCACTTTCCATCAGGCGAGATCAAGATCAAGAGCAAACCAATACGGCATTAAAAAAAGGTAGTTTTCATACAATAAAATTATAACTACGCAACGTCTACGCGACTTCAACGTGACATCGACGTCTACGCTTCGCCTTAATGTTCGTTTTTAGATACTTAAAAGAAATATTGATAAGTGTACTTACTTTGGAACGGTTGCTCCTTCATTCCACTCTATTCTGGTTGTTACTGGAATTTCTTCATTGATAAAGGTCAAACCAAAATAGCTGGAGCTAATAACTAACTGTCGTTTATTTAATATTTTCTTAAAATTGAACTTTGGTCCTTTACCTTACTTAAATTTTTAATTTCCTGTCGGTAATGGATTGCACGAAAAACTCATTGATATTTTTATTTTACGAAAATAATGTCAGTTAAATTACATGATTATGTTGATGAAATATTATGTAAGTATCGACAGTATCCTGATACTTGTCGATACTTACATAACAATTTCAATATAAGTATTCTATACCTGTATAGAATACTTATATTGTGGTATAGTTTATTGTGTTACTTTTATTACGAACTAGCTGACCCGACCGACGTTGTCCTGTCCAAATTTTAATAATTCATACAAACTTCCGATAGAAAATGCACTTTCAGTTTTCCCGAATTTTCTCATTTTTCGGAAAACTTTTTGAATTTCTCTCTCCGTCAGAACCTTATTCGGACTTTAACATCATTTTAAAAGAAAAAATACCAACGAAAATCATTTAATTTTTAGGGTTCCGTACCCAAAGGGTAAAACGGGACCCTATTACTAAGGCTCCGCTGTCTGTCTATCTGTATGTCTGTCTGTCACCAGTCTGTATTTCATGAACCGTGATAGTTAGATAGTTGAAATTTTCACAGATGATGTATTTCTGTTGCCGCTATGACAACAAATACTAAAAAACAGAATAAAATAAATATTTAAGTGGGGTCCCATACAACAAACGTGATTTTTTTGCCGTTTTCATAGATAATGGTACGGAACCCTTCGTGCGCGAGTCCGACTCGCATTTGGCCGGTTTTTAATAAATAGACGAGGCTTCACTAATAAGATGCTAAATAAAATCTGGCACATAACTTTTTCTGACCTCATATAAAACTACTCCTTATTTTATTTTCCTTCGTATTCTTTAAGTAACATAATATACGTATGTTCTCGGTAACCTACACCAACATGGAAACATCAATAAAGTCCCATATACATAATATAACGTTTAGTAATCACCACACCACGGTCACTATTTGTTCGGGTTCGTATTTGTTTTCCGTTGCGTCAACCAGAGACAAACATTTGAGTTCTACCCTCGTGTGTGCATTAAATTTCTTTTGACTGTAAACATTTATGTGTCCGGTAATATAACACTGTATAAACTGTATTGATGATTCGTAATTGGCTGATGTTTTTGTAAGGAGATCTTATTTCACTGTATGAAGTGTAACCCTATTTACCCGATTACGGTGAAGCAAAACAGCATAACTTCTCAACATAATTTTACAAAGCGTCTTGATTGTCCGGTGGCTATGTGGCTATTTAATTTTTTTTAGTATCTATTATAAACCAAAAAAAAAAAGATTTGAAACTAAAACCACACACAGACAAATTAAAAAATCCGGATTTTTAATTTGCCTGTTTATTGTTTTCGGCTCGTCTTAGCGGAGGCACTGCCGTACCCCCAGACTGGAATGTCTGCTGTTATTTAAGGAGAGTAAAGCAGTCGTTCCGAATATCCATCCAAAACTAACGTACAAAGTACCCACTATCAGAAGGCCAATTATTCTCGTACTTAAAAAAACCGTTCACATTCAAGTCGCATTCTGTCAAACTTGTCAAAAATCTTGGTAAATTGATTGTATTTTTGACAGATTGCGAATGAAATTAGAATGTGAACGTTCTCCTTTTAAATACGGGAATTGCTCCTATATAATATGATGGGTGTATTTTTAGACCTCCTTAACTATTCAAACCAAATTGAAGGTACCTATTCTAATTTTAGACCAACCACAACAGTTCAACGGACGGCGGGTACCTCTGACCTTTAATTTGTCTAGTAAACATCAGTTTTAATTGTGTTAGTAAGATAACTGTTTATTTATTCATGCTCTTGTCATTAGTGCCAATAGATTTGCCTGGAGTTATTATTTTCATAAATTCTTAAGTACAGTGTACTTAGGAATTTATGAAAATAATAACTATGACTTAATAAAAACTATTAAAGACTAGCTGCGCCCCGCGATTTCACCCGCATAAGTCTCGATTACGGGGGATATCGGAATAAAAAGTATCAGTGCGAACCCAGGTCATGGGTCTACCTTTAGGGGTATGAGGAACAGGGTGTAAAGTTCACTCATACTCCATAGAAAAGAGAGAATCCTCCAACCAGACGGGTTGTGTCTGGCGGGCAACTGCCCAACGATTGATATTGGGTTCTTGTATATATGTCCACTGCACGGTAAACTTTAATTGCGCGATGCAGGATTTATGTGACGTCAGGATTTTTGTCTGACGTCAGGTCTTTGATGCGTAGTTCGCATGTGGCGATGTAGATACCGCTTAATGCTAAATTTCATCTTAGGATTTTATTTCTGAAGAGTTACAATTTACGACGGGTTTTTGCTGAAACCGAAAAGCAATCAAGCAATCCGCTGGATGCCAGAAGCTCAGTACCGGTCAAAGTGGCGGTAGGTACTTGGGGGTGGCCTATTTCCAGCAGTGGACTTTCGGCTGAAACGATGAAACAAGAACCCAACAAAAAAATTACGGAAACACTCATTTCACTTTTCTTTAAAAACGAAACAAGCACCCGAATCAGTCACGCAATAAATTGTACCCGTCAAATCTGTCCGGCAAACGAGCCTAAAAACTACGACCACTAATTATCAAAACCGGGAATTATTAAAAACAAGACTGATACAATTTCTAACATCAGTCAAGTCACAAACAAGATTACAATGTAATCAATCAGGGACAGGACGAAGACGTCGACGGCAATTAATCAACAGAGAAGCATGGCGCAGCCTCATGGACCATGCCGTTAAAAATGTAACAGACTGGAATGGACGCTTGTGACGTCACTACCCTCTAATGTAAGCCATATACAAGTTGTGTAGCAAGATGGTTTGTTGTTAAATAAACAAATATTATGCCTAGTTTATTTTTCACATACGATTAGGTACGATGCGATGCGATTTTATTGAATTCAAGTTGAACGTGGATCCCGTTGAGAAACAATGGATTTTTAATTGTGTCTGTAATTACGGCATACGACGGGTTAAAAGTAGGTACCATATCATTTTAGAAGTTACCTAACCCTTTCCAGTCGTGGAGTTTTTCACGGTAACTGGCCATCCAGTTCCATAACTACCCACGTTTTTACAGTTACGTCATATTGTTATGACGTAAAGATGAAAACGCAAAGGCGTTTATTTGAATTGCGTCATTTGATTTCCCAAGTTCGTATTTTGGAATGTTTCACAAACCTTCTCTGGGAGTTCTGGAACTGCCGTATCTAAATCAGTTAGTAGGTTACCTTTCCGCCGAATTTCATACTCGTAAGATCTGAAAATAGCGACAAGCTTAGCGATGACATCATTCCATTTATAAATCGGTTTATGACTTTTATTTTTGAAGTCTAGGAAACAAAGCATAGGTTGATTTAGATATTTTCTCCACGATTTGTTCATGGTAAGATCGTATTATTATTTTCCTGACACTAATTATTGAATCATAAGTAAAGTTTGACAAGAATAATAAGCTGCTGCTGACTGTTCAAAGTCGTTAGTTTCAGAAACAAAAAATACAAAGACTAGAAATTTTCACAATTCACCGTTCAAACACAGCCTTAATTACGATTAAATGGGCCTCATTAACGGCCTAAATAATACCTAATAAGAAAATGGTTTAGTATAAACAAAACACTTGAACGATTCTAAACAAAATGAACGTTCCACTTTCAATAAAATCTAAGGGTCTAATGACGCTAGTCAGTCCGAACCCGGGCAATTTGACAAACCCAATTACGTAGTTTTATTTGGGTAGCGATGAGGCCTTTAAGATAGCATGCGCGGCCCACTTTATTATAGAACAATTTGTTTTGCAAAATTAGCATTGTTCGGTTAATTCGAGTTAGGCATTCACAATTATTTACGGTGAGATAATTATTGCTTAGAATTTGATAATTGAATCAAATCAAATCAAAAGTCATTTATTCAAACAAATCAACACTTTTCGAACGTCAAATTTACATAAGACAGTCGCTCAAAACACCCTTCATCACTTCCTAGAGCTTTACCTGGGAAGAAGAAGTGGCGCAACAAACTCCCCAACAGCACAGCTGTCTGTTCAGTTAGAAAAAAATGATTCTAAACAAAATTATGCAAAATCATTTACATTACGCAACATAAATCCAATTTTTTGCCATGTGTCAGCTAGCACACGCCAATATACCAACCAAAAAAATAATAAATAAACGAGAACTACTCAAGCAGAAATAAAAAGTAAATGTAAACATAAATTAACTAAACAAAAGCCTCCAGGCACAAAGGGCGTGCCCGCTTACATAATGCTGTAACTGGAAGTTATAAATGATAAACTAGGACCATCGAAGTAAAATAAATAAAAAGTTAATTACTAATGTTATTACATTAACAAATCCGAGATCAGCAAGACGACCATTAGGGTTCCGTACCTCAACAGGAAAAACAGAACCCTCACTCGTGTGTCTGTCTGTCTGTCCATCTATCACAGCCAATTTGCTCCGAATCCAATGGACATAATATTTTAAAGACATTTAAGTAAATAAATGAAAAATTACCATTCCCCCCTTATCTCCCGAAATTAATGAACCTAGAATTTTGAAAAAATACAGAAAATAGTTCTATACTTATAGATTACAGGAAAACGTATAATATATAAGTCTATGGTCTTAAAAAAAAAACATGGTGAATTCATCCCAACTAGAGAACCCTTCATTGTGTGTGGTCCGATACGCACTTAGCTGTTTTTTTTATTAAAACTTCTACTTTTCCGTTATGACTGCCAGTAAAATACATCCCACCCATCATTATCAACTCAGCCTGTCGCAGTTCACTGCTCGACACAGGCATCTCAAGCTGCACCACAAAACCCGATCCTTCGCCTCCCACATACAGCCTGTCCCGGCCACCATTTTAAATAATTATTATGCCGACAAATAGCATTGATTGCCGCTACCAAAAATTATACCGACAAGTAAGAACCCAATTAAGACACCCACAAACAGGCGCGACGCGACAGTGCGACGCGACTTTAACAAAACAATTTCTGAGAAAACTTCACGGCGAAAAATAACAAATAACGGCGCCGGCGTCGCTTCGCGCGACAAGTCGCGCCATGTAAGGGGCTGGCCACACAGAAGAGACGTGAGACGAGGACGAGACGTAGACGCGGCAATTTGTAAGTAGACCTAAAAGCTACGCGCCTGCGTATTGACTTTTCAATACGTTTTGTGCCAGGTGAAGTCTGCGTACTGTCTCACGTTTCTTCTGTATGGCCCGCGCCTAGGAGCCTTTACTGCATAATATTTGAGATAAAAGTGCGATTTCAAAAGAAAGTAATGTAATCAGTTCGTACAAACAGAAGGATTGCTAATACCTTTGCAACCTACAAGAGATATTCCATTTCAAGCTTTGAATGTACAAATATTTACATAGTTCTTCTTTGTGAGATAAACTGCGTTGATAATGCGTCGAAACCACGTAATTTGGATTAAAACTCTTTCACGATTTCTGCTGTAACAGCCCGTTTATACAGCTGCGATCCCTTTTTTACCGGGTCGTTAATTTTATCATGCCATTTTATACTCTTCACGAGTAAACGATAAGTGGCAAATTAACTTGCAGTTCTCACAACACTTTAATATTCCACTGCGACTAATTAGTAATATGTGCTGTGATTATCACTCGTTAGCACAGTAAGTCTCTCATTTACATAAAAAAAATGCAAATATTCCCACATGATATTTATTTTACTTGGGTTTTTGCTTCATAAAATGAATGAGTTTTATTCTATCTGCTACTTACTCAGCCCTAATTTATTTGGCCCTCACAATTTTTTTTTTTACTTAGCCTTTACTTATTTTTGTCGCTTAATCTAAGTGGCATACGTTATCTTAGTTTTTAAACATTAGTCCATAAAAGTTTCAAAACATTAGTGTTCATGGTTGTTATATAAATTAAGAAAATGTTAGTACAAAAAATGCAACTTGTTTAAAATTCCCCATACAAAACACCAATTTCATAGGTATAATATAATAAAATCGTAGCAAAGTTGAAACTTTTTTGGAAAAAAAGTAATTGCTACAACATAATAGGTTTTGCAACATAACGTTTTGTATGAAAAATTTAAACGAATTTTTTTCATGAATTTTTTATTTGTATTAATCGAAGTAATCACCCATGCAATCAATGCATCTTTGCCATCGCAGTGGCAGTTTATTGATGCCCTTCTTAAAGAAATCAGCTGGACGGGAGGCAACAAATTCTTCAAAGGCATTTTGTACTGCCTCTCGGGTATTGAATTTTTTTCCCGCCAAGAAGTTATCCAAATTCTGGAAAAAGTAGTAGTCTGTAGGCGCAAGGTCTGGTGAGTAGGGCGGATGACGGAGAGCTTCCAACCCCAGTTCTTGCAACTTGGAGACCGTCTGCTGTGCAGTATGAGGTCGCGCGTTGTCGTGCAGGAGCAGCGGAGACGAGCGATTGACCAATGCTGGTTGGAGATGCGCCAGCTTCTCCATCATTGTGTTCAGTTCTTCACAGTACACATCTGCAGTAATGCTCACCCCGTTTGGTAAGAAGCTGTGATGAATCACACCGGCGCTAGACCACCAAACAGTGACCATCACTTTTCTAGGGGTAAGTTTTCGTTTAGGGCATTGTTTAGGTGCTGAACCAGGATCCAACCAACTTGCTGAGCGCTTGCGGTTATTAAACATAATCCATTTTTCATCGCAGGTAACAATGCGGTTCAAAATTCCTTCATTTGTGTGTCTGTTGAGCAGTGCAAGGCACGTCTCGACGCGTACTTCGCGCTGGCGATCATTGAGTTCGTGGGGCACCCATTTGTCAAGCTTTTTTACCTTGCCAATTTGACGCAAATGGACCAATATTGTTTTGACGCTAACGTCGAAAGCTGCTGCTAATTCAGCCGTAGATTGTGTATCATCAGCTTCCACAATCGCCTTTAATTCGTCATTGTCGACCAAAGTCTTCGGACGACCGCGAGGTTCATTTTTCAGGTCGAAATTTCCAGAACGGAAGCGAGCAAACCAATAACAGGTGGTGCGTTGGTTTGTAGTGTTAGCTCCGTAAACGTCGTTGATGTTGCGTGCCGCTTGTGCCGCGTTGCTGCCACGACGGTACTCATATTCCATAATTACTCGAATTTTTAACGTATCCATGATGACGAAAAAGATTGAAATGCGATGAAAATGTAACACTAATCAATAAAGAAATGACTACTTTTGGAAAAAAAAAACCATGTTTTTAAAATAAAATTAATTTGAAATTAGAATTCTTAGCCAAACAAAAATTATTTTGATTTGAAATGGCCAGTACTGCAGAACGGCAATTTCATAGGTAAAGACCTAATATTATTATGGGAACGATGCCGAAAATGTAGTTTGTATATTTTTTGTCTGTTTGTCCCGATTGCCGCAAAAACTACTGAATAGATTCTACTAAAATTTTGCACAAATGTTCCATAAAAGTCTTGTCAATGTATAGGCTTCATAACTTTATAGGTATTTTTTTTTTAAGTGTGACGTCTTGATGAATAAAACTACGGTTTCCTAGACGAGTGATGGCCGCCACTTAACGGCCGTAGTGACGGCCGTCAATATTGTGGTGACTTACGAGTTCCAAGCGAACGAAGTCGCGGGCAGAATTCTAGTGCAGAATAAAATTGCTTTTGGCTTTACGTAAGCTTAGCTGTTATAGGTTCTGTACACAACGTTGGGGTAGTTATTTATGCAGCGCTTGCAGCGAGACTGCAGCATTGATAACTAGTAAACGTAGCGCTGTAAAAGCTACAATGCTTCAGGATGTTTAACACTGAGACCAAACCGATCAAATCACGAAGAAGTCAACTTGTGAAATCCTTGTTATGATTGACGTCCATAATCTGGGCCGTAAAAAAGGGTTTCGGAAAGGAAAGAAAAAGGTTTCGTGATATTGTGGGTTGTTTGTGGGTGTCATAATACTATTTATTGCCTATCAATTAGGTGTAGTATAGGTATACATTTTTTTCCTTAAATATTTTGTTTTAACTGGCGAATTGTGGGTGTACTATAGGTACTCCTCTGCCCAACCCTTCGCGGAATACAGACGTGATGTTATGGTTATGTTATTTTGTTGAAGTACGTCCGTAGCATCTTTAGCAGTCAGCAGTTTCTAATTAGATTGCCGGCAGTCAAATGTTTACTTTGACTTATGCCACTGTTCTAGAAGCGCTACAACGTAATTTTGGCACGTGAACAAAATCGGAACGAACGGCCGGCCATCTTGTTTTTTTAATGTGACTTTTCACAATTTGTACGAACAGAGCCTGGGTGTCAACGTTATTCAAGCGCTAGAAGAAATTAGATCAGTATACAGCAGGCACGAGCTAATTTTATAAAAAATTGCACACACACAGTTACTGTTATTATATGGTAGAAAATGTACCAATTTTTTTTTGTTTGTTTTATTTAGACATCAAAAAGAAACAATTGAAGCCTGAATAATGCAAAGTAGCACATCAATATTCCGACAAGCCTTTCACATTCTCAAACTAACATTATCTTCCATATCATTTACATATATAAAACTAAGCCAAATACATTAGAGAAAAATGTTTTACCAAAAACTAGGATTACCTGGTAGGTACTCGACTGTCCTAAGTACAAGGCCCAAAATAAACATACTTATCAGTGAATCGAACCCAACCTTTACCCTTACTATCGCGTATAATGTAACTACAAACGTAAGAACGGCTTTATAATAAAAAGGATTATGTTTCTACCTTGTTACCTTGTTTTATCATTGCTCGATAATGTTATTTGAGTTTGTTTTAGGTCAAAAAGGTTTCTTAAAAAGGTTACAGATTATGCTGATACGTCTTTATCTTTATGAGGCCGTTTTTACTTCTAGATAGGTGGGTAGCAGCATTTTATCAAATGTACAAAGATTATTACAAAATAATAAAAACTTTTTACAAATAAAAAACAACCGACTTTTAAAAAGTGTCTTTGGTTTTCAATTATAGTTTTTTACCACCGACTTCCGAAATTAAGTTAATTTTTCACTTTTTAACCTTTTTAGTCATCTTAATCGATTCATAATTGGCGGAGTAATATACTCAAAAAAAAGACATACAGACGAAATGAGAACCTCCTCCTTTTTGAAGAAGTCGGTTAAAAATGAAGAGTAGCCTACCAGCATCGGGAACATAGTACTTACCACATAAAATACGATTAAAATGAAATGTCATGTTTAAAATTCAAAGACAAGAAAGTATTACGTATCATAGTGTAGTGTTAGGAGATGGGTATAAAATTTCCTTTTATTGTTCGTTCATTCATTTTTAATCGGATTACATAATTATGAGGGCACAGACATTGGAATTCTATTTTATGTTTCGTCGATTGAACTGCAATGTGCCCAACTCAAAAAACACTAATGTCAGGTTAACTAAGCCGGTGTTACTTTTTAGTGATGCAACGTTATTTATTTAACTCCAAGTTTACAAACGCTACATTTATTTATTTAACCCGACTAAACGTGCAAGTGGGCCTAACTTTCCCACATCGGCGGGTTAATTATTTAAAAGTTTAACTCTAGGTTTACCTATAACTTTTGCAAGATGAATTATTTGATTAACCCGTAGTTAGCTGTTAACACCGAGTTATTTAGGATAACCAATGAACGTGCAAATGGGCCTAAGAGTACTGAACCTTCATTCATCCCTTCTCCAATTCTTGGAAAAAGATAGGCTGTTCCAAGAAAGCTTAGTTGTTTAGTCTTTACGAAGCTATATCGCGTAAACATTTGTTTGGCACATAATAATATTTACATACATACAGGTTTTTCATAGGGTTTATTTTATCCTCACATCACATCTGTATTCCCAAACGGGTAGGTGTTTCTTTGTGTATTTATTTAATTTTTTACTAAAAAACAATAATATAAATTAAATATTTTCAATTACCTATTCTTCTAAGAGACGGGCAATGTAGGTAATTATCAAAACCGAAGTAAAGCCGAATATTAATTAATTTCATGCATGGTAAAATTAATTTCACGAAACTAGTTTCAATAACAGTCCAACGTGTTTCGTAAAATAATGAAATGAAATGAAATGAAATTGTTTATTCTGTAAATAGGATATTGGAATCACTTTTACACGTCATATTAAAAAATATTAAAAATAAGCTAGATGAGGTCGGCGTTTCCTATCTGACTACTCTGAGAAGAAAGGCTGAAACAAACTCTGAGGTCACAGTCTCTTTTAAAGTCCAGACATAATCTTGGTCAAGCCATATGAGGACCATGTAAATTCGAGTTTGAAATGGTCTTTTGAGGAAAGAACCACACAGATTTGAGTGGACCTGTCCAGTCAGTGCAAGCATTTGTCAGTAATGGTGGAGCTCAACTCAGAACTTAAGGAGCTCAACGACTACGATACGATCAGTATTGTGAAATCTACAGTATCACCGAGATCATGACCCCGTCAGCATCATAGCTTTATTATGCAATGTAAGTACAATATTAAAGCTGAAGTGTGCCTTCACGCCACTAGTCGCACGTCGCATTTGGCCATCAAATTAGTTGCACGACATTACATTATCATCGAAATTATTATTGTGATTTTCAATCACGAAAAAAATTGGAGGAGCTCGTGGCTAAGTTATAATAGCCGCTCGGGTCGATTCATCAGGTTAAGCTACGCTTGTCGGGGTTGGTCCGTGGATGGGTGACCATTTTCACATATCGAGACTCCTCCGTGCCTCGGAAAGCACGTTAAGCAGTTGGTCCTGGCTGTCATTTGTGGATCTTTGACAGTCGTTATGGGTCGTCAGAAGCCCGAAAGTCTGACAATCAGTCTAACCAAGTATAGTATTACCCAGTTACTGGGTTGTGGAGGTCAGATAGGCAGTCGCTCCATGTAAAATACTGGTATTCAGCTGCATCCGGTTAGACTGGAAGCCGACCCCAACATAGTTGGGAAAAGGCTAGGCAGATTGAATCACGAAAAAAATTGGATTTCATGAAATTAAGGCATGCATAATGAAATTAGAAGTAGCTACGTGAAATTGTTTATGAAATTAATGTCATGAAACTGATTTATGTCACTAATTTCTTAATGTAATTTTGGCATAAGTTAAAAGAAACGGTGAATCCTTTAGCTAATTTTATTATTTCATTCTCTTTCTGCACATTCTTTCCCATGTAAGTTCGGTCTAAATGCTTCACAAAAGAGACCAAGATCCTCATTATCCTATTTCGTTCATTTTCAAACGCAGCTGGCTCGGGAACCACCATCTTGCATCCACGAAGTGGAGTAACGAACTTAAGTGAAGTTAATGACTCCCAACTTCGCTACTTCGCTTCCTCGGTCGAAGGAGGCGATACGGAATTGGTCGGTAGAAAGTTAACCCGCAATCGGGGATGTATTCGTGAGAATTGTTCTTTTATTGGATACTTTTTCTTGTTAGTGTTTTGTTTTAGATTTGTACTGGAAGCGATAGTGGAGATTGAACATTTTATTGGTCTTTGTTTGGTGGCGAATAAAAATCTTGTTCTGTTTAATATTTAAAACTGCAGATGACACCAATTTCGTTAAATAGATTAACTTTTGCTCTGGTGCTTCCAATAAAGCTTTCCATTTATTTTTCGGATTCCCTGGAATGACCCCTGTAAGGCTGTAACACGTTTTTATTAAAAAACGTAAGTTAAAAATACTTCAAGTAATTTATTCATACAGAAAAATAATAATAAATATTTTTTTTTTTTTGTAAGAACTATAAACTAACTAACTCTACTAAATTTTTCCAGAAAGTTTATTCTGGAAAAATTTTGTAGAGTTCGCATACCAAATGACATAAAATTCACTTTACATACAACATTTATACAAAAACGTCGACGAAATAAAATGATGCTTTAGTCGGAAATCCCAACAATGTGTTACATTATGATCTTAAAGTTTTGTCTAACAATAATCGTCAGGCGCAGTATAAAATAATATTAAATACAAAGTTCATCCCATTCAACCGAGCAAAAGATGCATATAACAATGCAGTTGCTAGCTTCTCGTTAATTAGCAAGAAAATGCCGCTATGGTGCTAACTTCGCCGGCTTCAAAGTGAAAACTTTACTACTAAGTAGCGAAAAGTGATAGTCGGAATGAAGAGGTATTTTAACTATATAACAGCCAGTTTATTGGTCGAATAAGTCGGCTTCATTGGTTTAAGTTTTAATTAGGTTTTCCAGTAAATATATAGTAACATTTTGCGGGTGATTTCAAAATTAAATGTTTATTTTAACCCTACATAAATTTTGTTCAGTGTGCGACGTGCAGTTTCATTTGATATTTAAACGATGCCAGTGCTTCCTCTTGGTCCACTTTAAAGTTTTCCTTTGGTAATGAAGTAGTATCGAAAACGTACTATTTTAGATTTTGACGGTGCAAGTAAATAACACATTATTTATGCTATGTCCTCTACAGCTAGAACACTCGGTATTCAATATTAAAGGCTCACATTTGAATGAATTACATGGTTATCTTCGCCTTCATTTTGTTAGTACTTAAATGTGTTATCCTCATGTTTTAGTATCTTTTCCTCAACCTCACCTAAATATCCTGTAGAGTTTAGGTATATTTTTGTCTGTATAGTATTGTACACGCTTTCTCAAACGGATTTAAGGCAGTGACAGACACGCCATTCCAAAAATCCCATTTTCACGCAGTTCTTTTCAAGCCATGTTACTCTGTGTCATTGTCGGAAAAAGAAAAGTTTATCTTTTTATATCCGCAAAGACCTTTCTAAAACGTTTGCGGTACCTACATTAAAAATGTGTGAATTTAGTATTCTTAAATACTACATTCAAACTCTTTTAGATAATATTTATAACATAGAAACGTATTTTTACCCGACTACGCGAAGAAAAAAGGAGTGTTATGATTTTGACCGGTATGTATGTTCATCTGTTCCCTCATATCTTCTAAAACACTCATCACAATTTGACAAGTCAGGTATCGTTGGAAGCGTCTTGATTTTCCGCTGGTTATAGGCTATGTGACGTCACATTAAATTAAAAATAGCGCCCTCTAGAGGACATAAAGTCAGGAACTAAAAAAAAATTTTTGTTAAATTTGTTTAATCGTACCATGTTGGGTATCAAATGAAAGGGCTTAATGAGCATATTTAAAAAAAAAAAATATTATAACCCCAAAAGAATTTAAAAAAAAAAAGTAATGAAAACTAAAACCCAACTACGACTCAAAAGGTATAAACAAGACACCACAGACAGACAAATTAAAAATCCGGAGTCACACGTAATCTGTTCGATTTATGACCTAACATGTGTGACTCTGGATTTTGGACTCCGTAGTTGGGTTTTAGTTTTTATTACTTAATTTTTTCATAATTAACTACATCAAATTCTGTAATTATGAATTAGTTTTGTTTGATTATCTTAAATCAAACAAAACTAATTCATATCATAATTTACATCATGATGGTTTTTCTTTTTATGTTGCTTTCAAACTTACACAGAAAATATTTTAACAACCTTTTCAAACAAGATGTGTTGCTGCATCCATGAATTTTTACTTTAAAAACATCTCACACATATTTTTCGCGAAAAATATGAAGTGACTATCACGTACGGCATTAGAATGTACGTTTGTAATACTTTTACGATATCGAATAACATTCTGAATGTATATAAAATGAAAATTATAGGCTAATATAATGTAGACGTACATAAAATGAAACGTACTCGGTTCTAGGTATACATTCCATTATATTCTTATTGTCTGTAGTAAAAATTGTAAGTACCTACCTACTTTCACCGCGTCAACTATTTGCAGAGAGCCATTTCATTTTAAACTTTATCGTGGAAATTCGAACTATTAGAATTTCTCGTCCATCTGAGGTAAAAGAAAAAAGGCAAAAATGCATTGACTTCTTGTCAACCCTCGGAAAATGAGGGTTAGGGTCAGGGTCGTTTTGTAAAATTCTGGACGGAGGTATTTGATTATGGTTATCTGTCAAACACGGTTCTGTTTCATTGAAATGCCCCATGTGTTTGTACGTGAAATATTTTCAACTAAAAATAATAACAGAAGGGCAATTTCCGTATTTTTAAGAACGTTCACATTATAATATCAGTCTCAATCTGTAAAAAATACCCGTAATTTTTGACAAATTTCAGACATTGATCACTGAGTTATGATTGTGACTTAAATTTAGTGTCTTATAAGTACGAGAATGAGGATTTTAAAGAAAAGCTAGCTGGTGCACTTTGCCTAGAGGTCTTCCATTTCGTCATTATTAGTTTCATTCATTCGTTCATCATTCAGTCACGACTAAAGAAAAATAAAAATATTCGCTTTGACACTTTTGACAGGTGCCCGGACGTGACGTCCTAGTGCTGCCACCTACTGAACGTCTTTTCAGAAAGCCCTCATTGGCCTTCAGCCACCAATCTTTTGTTCGTAGATACATGCTTCGTACTTAGTTTTGCATGAGTAAAAACGATTATTAAGAACCAGCTGCCTGCAGGCTGGTACAAATGGATAAGACAAAAAAAAAGTAATATAGCCATCAAACCAATTACGTTAGGAAAATTAAAACCATGGTCTGAGCTCAAGGTCTTTCCAAATAGCACCCTGTTTCAGCCAACGATCGGTAAGGAAACGCAAATAAAATTCAAATCAAGGAATAATGGAATATTCATGAGTTCGTCACCTTTTTTGATCGTCCAGGGAGAACCAGTGTAGCAGATTCAAAGGAGAAAGTGTAATTGATTTTTATGGATAATCTCAGTATTCAAATTATTCTGGGTGGATGGCAGTGACCCTAAACTTTTCAACTCTTGAGCATCCAGACCGCTGTAAAGTTAAGGATTGGTTTTATAATCATGATAAACTATTTATTTCAGGCGACCTAGGCCCATAGATAAATAACTTAACCTAAACATACATATTTTAATATAAATAAAACTGGTGCTAAAAGAAGGCTTACGATTACGTTAGTACTTCACTTTGCACAAGTTAGACTTTGTGCTGTCCTGTGTCAGCATGACGCAACTCATCGTCTACGGCTTCTATTTAGATTCTTTGTGGGAGTTAGATCATCATTTTACCTATACTAATATTATAAAGCTGAAGACTTTGTTTGTTTGTTTGAACGCGCTAATCTCAGGAACTACTGGTCGGAATTGAAAAATTCTTTTTTTGTTGGATATTCCATTTATCGAGGAAGGCTATAGGCTATATAACATCACGCTACGACCAATAGGAGCGGAGCATAAATGAAAAATCTTGCAAAAACGAGAAAAATTATTGCTTTTTGAGAGCTTCCGTTGCGTGCGTAGTATGATGGAATTGTTCCTCTTTAAAAGTTCTAAAAAAAAGTCCGGGACAGCATATGTCTATCTTTTGAGATTGACTCACTATAGCTTTTTTATAGTAATCAAATTTTTTCGAAGTTAGTGCATTATTTGCGAAGGAATTTTATCGACATAATATTAATTCTTATTCAAATAAATAGTTTTAACATCAAGGGTATTTATGTAGCATTAAAATACTTTTTAATTCATTCGAATCGGACATTTAATTTCGAAGATATCACGATATAAAAATGCAATAAGCGAACCGTTCGACGCCGGCGCCGCGCCTTCGCGACGTTCCCTACTTTAGAGAGGAGAGGATGAGCACACGGGTAGCCGTGACCTGGAATAGGACATAGGATACGTTTTATCCCTATATTCCCACGGGGTCGACA
The DNA here is from genome assembly GCA_948473465.1 of Lithophane ornitopus. Lineage (NCBI taxonomy): Eukaryota > Metazoa > Arthropoda > Insecta > Lepidoptera > Noctuidae > Lithophane > Lithophane ornitopus. The sequence continues at coordinate 7,333,004 of OX419622.1, read as the reverse complement.
TCTACGCGGGTGAAACCGCGGGGCACAGCTAGTTCTAACATAAAAGACACGTTTCGTTTTTGTATGGGACTCCGGCCATAATATGTACACTTTATAAAACCTGGAAAACGAACCCCTGAATTCAATAAAGGCGTTTTTTTTCATACTAACTGATATTTTTTCGCCACTAAATATAAACTAAAAATGTTTGACAGCCATGACAGATTGGTTGGTAAGATGACGTTTACATTTAAAAAAATAGGGGTGAGGCGATGTATTGTAACAGACAGAAATAACAGATATTAAAAAATAACAGATAACAATTGTTCCTAACAATAAACCATACCTGTTACATAATATATCATTTTAACAATCCCCACACAGAATGTTACCGTGGCTGTTACTTACGTATTTATCGTCCGTAACAGACTGTTATTTAATAACAGATAGATACGATTATCGACTTTAAACCAAAAGAGATATAGGAGATTTTCAATTGAGATTTAAATACGTATTTATCGTCCGTACAAAAATAACAGGCTGTTATTTAATAACAGATATTTGGATCTGTTATTTTTTTGTAACAGTAACAGTGATAACAGTTATCGTGTATAACCAGTTACATCTCTATTTTAAAATCTAGAACTTTCAAAGATGTGATGTCACCGAAGACATTATGTTTGAATTTTTCGTCCAGAAATACCTACAAATCTACAATCCCCGTTTTAAAAAAAAAATGAATCACTCTTTATAATTCAATAAAAAAAGTTGTTTTAAGGTAGCTATCTTATTTTCTTATCTTAATAGCAGAGAAATACATGCCTTTCGTATTTATTTAAATAACGTCTACGTGATTTCTTTATGTTTAAATGTAACATGACTTCTGGACGAAAGCATAGTGCAAGTAAGACGACGCCATGATTAATAGAATATGGCAATAATTTGATAAACTATTATTTTTTGTGCCGAAGAAATCAGGAGAATATTCAGGAAAGAATATATTTCCTCAATTCGTGGATTTTTTCCTTTTTTTTCATTAACGTACACTTTATAGCCGTAAATGTAACATCTCCTTTATGTTCATCTTCTGTGACGAATTTTGTCATGTTCAAATAAAGCGTTAAACTATTTTCGTTGAACATAAGAAGCCACGTAAACCTTTAGCAAATGGGGAATATTTTAATGGATCCTCTAAAACTTATTGAAGTTCTTGTGGCGGATTCTACATCGCCACAGGTGAACTACCCATCCCATTGACGTTACGCGAAATCCTGCATCGCGCAAGCAGAGTTAACAGCGCGCTAAGCATATAAGTTGGTATATAACTTCCCGACATCAATAGTCGCGCAGTTGCCCACCCGATTCAGCACCCGTCTGGTCGGAAGATCCTCTCTTTTCTATGGTGGATGAGTGAGCTATACACCCTGTTCCTCATACCTCCATACTCTAATGACTATTGCCAATTCGATAATTTATAATCTTTTATTTAATTATTTGATCTTATATAAAACTATCAGTATGGTGCTAATTTGATCTTAACATATATTATTATTCTAACAAATGGAAGTGACAACTTTTTGAAGTTCCCAATTCAATGAGTAGGTAATAACATAAATGTCTTGAAAAACTGAAGTGAACCTGTGTTTTGAATAAATGTCAAGACGTACCCAAATATATTCACGAATGTCTTTTTATCGTCGAATATATATCATTTTTAGACGTTAAAGGTTGATTTATATCTACATAGAAATAACATTTCAATAACACGAGTTCTAGATAAAATATTACATTTACCATCCTATTGTGTTTCCAGAGAAAATACTCATTTCCACGTGCTTTTATATTCGAGCAAAATAATAATGTTCACAGATTTTATCATATCTTTTGATAATGTTTTATTTCTTATTACAACTAAAATTATACCTACTCATCATCATTATCATTTCAGCAAAGATTGTCACAAAAAAGCAGGTTGATATCATAATAAATCGTGATTTCTTAAGACTTTACCTAACGGTCTAATGACCCTGTAATTTTGCCAGCACTCTAATTGCGTAAGTAATACACGATCTATCAGAATTGAAATCGATTTGAAACAAATGTGTAATCCATTGCTTCATAAGTTCGTAAGTTACGTTGTTGAGCAGATTTTTTTCGAACTTATGAAGCAATGGATTACACATTTGTTTCAAATCGATTCCAATTCTAACCGATCGTGCATTATGCAATTAGGGTGCGAAAAAACATTAATGTTCTCTTTAGCATCAGAAATGAAAAGTAATTCTTCGTATTTGCTAGTAGTACTTATCAGGAACTCTACTACGGAGAGAGCTTATGGATTCAATGAAAACCTTGCCATTTTAAATTATTTCTATGTTTCTCCTATTGGCTTGCACGTGTCTCTCGGGTGCCTTCTCTGGCCAATTCATTGTTACTAATTACAATTAATTACATCTCTCTCCTTTGATTATAACCGTTACGTAATACATGTACAACATTGTTGTTCTTGTGACTGTTCAGGTCGCAAATTCAACACACGAAACACGAAGTTCGTTATGTTTGTCTGTTCAATTCGGTGGCGTTTGCTTTACAATTTAAATGCAGGTTACGACGCTCTCGAGAATTCTGGGTTTATACTACGTACACGGGTACAGTGTGTACCTGCTTGTAATCAACGAATGTACGTACCTATGTACAGTCGTAGCGACGCCTTTTGAGAATCAACTGGACTGAGTGCTCGGCGATATTGCGCTGAATTTACAATTTTTTGAAGCGGGTTTAGTATTTCTGCTATATGAGATAGGTGTTTGAGTGCGGCGCACAATGTTGGTAAGATCTCTTGTTACAGTATATTGTGCCTTGAGATAAGTATTGCCATTTCTGTAGGTACCAATTAAAATACAAACGGTATGACATAGTTCGTTAGAAGTACGGGCTTGATGCTCTATTGTATTTTCTTCATAATACATTTATTATCTACCTGTAATACAATTTTATAATAATAATAAAAAAAACTATAATAAAAATGAAATGCTGTTCTTTGGTAAATGCATCACTTGAGAACGGTTGGAACGATTTGACTATTTTTTATATATGTATTTTAAAATTTTATTCGTAACAGTCCGAATCAGGTTCTTGCCGAAAGAAAAATTGGAAAAGTTTTCCAGAAAATTTTCAAATTCGGGAAAATCTGAACGAACTGAACTTTGTATGAATTTTGGACAGGACAACGTCTGTTGGGTAAATTAGTTTTTTAATCAAATCTGATTGTCTTTACCGACGTAACACCATAATTATCTTAACTGGCAACCAATGAGAGGAGATCAGATCAGAATGAGTTTATTATATTGCCTGGTAGTTGTTGTAATTCTATAAATAGAGTCACTAAAAGTCATCAACTTAGATAAATGGCTACTTTGGGTGAATGTTATATGTTCGAAAGAGCGTACAACCATGTACCAATAAATCTTGATATTAATCATAAATGGTACATAAAACATCTTCTTTAACAAGATCGCTGTGAGGACAATTTGCCGCTTTCAATCGACTATTTGATAAATTGATCTCATAAAATTTGTCTCTGCCATCAAAGGAATGTCTGTCGCTACAAATGTGCTCACTATAGGGGCACATAAAGTGCCAATTCTGTCAAATGTAATTACAATCTCTTCACTGTGCAATGTTCGTACAAGAAATATGGTTGTTCAAAGAGGGTTTTTCATTTAAGATAGTGCGTACTTCAATTATTTATGTTGGTATTTAATTCCCTAATATTTTTTAATTATTGGTGTAATTTTGTAATTTGTAGGGAGTTGCCACGGGTTTGCTTAAGGATTTAAAACCTGTGAAGTACCAAGCAATCATGAGAAAACTTGGAAGTCTAAGTGTGCCAATACGCACTGAACAAGTTCATAGACAATAGTCATAAATATTTTTAAACGTTACTATATTATTCTAAAAGGTCTATGTAGTTAAGTTAAAATGATAGTGTCTTATTCTTAACATAACATCACGCTTGTAATCCCCGAAAGGTTCAGCAGACGTGTGCCTATCCTACTTTAATATATAATATTATAAACGCGAAAGTTTGTGAGGATGGAATAGATGGATGTTTATTAATCTCATGCAAAAACTACTGAACGGATTAACACATAGGATACTTGTTATCCCGATATTCCCACGGGATTGAAACTTATGCGGGTGAAACCGCGTGGCACAGCTAGTGGTAAATATATAGCCTCATTTCGCTATGTCTTACTAATCTTCTTTATTGTCAAGCCTTAAATCGATGTCTCCTAACTAATAGACATTAAACTCGGTTTTCACCAAAAATATATCGGTATAATCGTTCGTCAAAGGGACGTCTCTCCCTACAAATGTGTTGACTATATAGCTAGAGGCACATGAAATGCCAATTCGGCTAAATGTAATTGCAATCTCGTCAGTCGCAGCCCGTCACACGCTATCTGTACCGAAAACAATATGGCTGAGAGAATAAAATAAAGGTTTTCGTTTTTAAAAACCTTTTTGAGAATTCGTTGGATAAAATCGTGTTTGAGTTCGTGATGTCTGATATTTGGTTTGGTGTTTGGTATTTTTGGTAGTTGTTTTTTATTCATAGTACTTAGGTAATTTATCATCATCCACATCATTGGTAGCCTTGTTTCTCCCACTGCTGAGTACAGGTGTCGTCCCTTTTGTGCCATGATTCTCTGGTCTGTACGTAGGTATCATTTTATTTAGCAAGGAGTCGTTTCTTTTGGCTTATGCCATATGTACTAGTTTTTGTCATTGATATCCTATTATTACTGTTCCTTTTTAATATTGTTTTTTTTTGTCTTTCTGAACTAAAAAAGTTAAACAAGGAATGGATATCTATAACTATACATAAAATATCATCAATTAAAGTCGCTTTTCGTTTTGTCTGTTGCGTTTATCGCGTTGTTCTTCTAAACTACGAAACGGACGGTTTTCACGGTAATTATTTTGTCATTATGTAGGTTTATGTGCTTATTACATTAATATAAACTAACACATACAAATTAATCTCGGTGTTTTGTTAATTCGTAAAGCCGTGCTAACCAGGGGTTAGTGCGTCAGACCAAATAAAAAACCAAGATAGAGCCCTGCGAAAAATATAGTGATGCATGCCAAAACTGCACCTCCGCTCTATGCAGACACACTCACACGCACAAATTTACAACCATTTACAACATTTACATTCACACTACCTTAATGTACATATATGTTTACGAAACCGGCCTCACGTGACTGTTGACAGCGCTCTGTCTTGTTTTTAGGGTTCCGTACCCAAAGGGTAAAACGGGACCCTATTATACTATTAAGGCTCCGCTGTCTGTCTGTGTGTCTGTCCGTCTGTCACCAGGCTGTATCTCACGAACCGTGATAGCTAGACAGTTGAAATTTTCACAGATGATATATTTCTGTTGCCGCTATAACAACAAATACAAAAAAAAAACAGAATAAAATAAATATTTAAGGGGGCTCCCATACAACAAACGTGATTTTTTTGCCGTTTTTATAGATAATGGTACGGAACCCTACGTGCGCGAGTCCGACTCGCTTGGCCGGTTTTTTTTTATTTAGCTTAACGCTAGTTAATACTAAAACAGTGTCAACTCAGGCTTAAGAATTTCACAATGGAAATACAACAACAGATTTGAAAGACCTTAGATTTATTATTGCTGTTCTGAATATATAAATGTTTAGTATGGGGTTCTGTAAACTCTAACATCCCCGGAGTTACCATAGGAAACTCGTGAACGTTTGGCAAGGCAAATATACACTATAAAGTGTATCAATGTCAACGTCATACTAAACCGCATAGTGAATGGTAAGAACCGTAATGAGTTACAATCACAGTTCCACATAAAACATGCGACTATTCATCTCAATCATTTCCTGTGCAGGCAAATACTGCAGTCAATAAACAACACTAAAAGGTTTCGTGTTTTTTTTGTACAAATGTCGGTTCTGCCAACATTTATATGTAGATAATGTATGCACAAAATATTCAAATACTGTCCGCATAAGAACGCGGAAGCTCAAGGGAAGTAGAGTTAGCAAAATAATCTAAATTCTAAATGTTACCCGGTGCAGGTTTTTCTGTTTCAGCAAAAAGGCGCGTAGGTATCCCAGTATCCATAATTATAAACGATTTTTTTTAATAAAGCCGTTGGCTGGTGGTGCCTGCTGCCATTAAACCGGGCGATTTCACTCATAATACAGATAAGGTCTAATAAATTCGTGAAAAACTCCCTATATCTACCATGAAAAGCTGATTTTCGGAACTTTGGCACAGACAGCTAATTTTCGGTTCAGTAATTGAGACAATTTTTTTCTGGGTTTCATAGAGTACCTATCTTCTCAGTTTGGCCTTTGGCGTAACAGTGCCTCTAGCAAATTGTGCGTCTGAGCAAATATTTTGCCGTGCGCAGACCTAGACAAGATTGACTTAGTTCAGACAGTCGCTCTATGAAAACAAATATGGTGCGCACACCGCAACTGTACAAAACAGTATTGACAGCAGAACAGAGTTTTGATAACGATAGACAAAGATTATGACCAGAGGTCTACGTATCGCCTACTTTATTGACTAGACAGGTACATTTGGGATCGTCCATTAATCACGTGAGCTTCGAAAGGTTTGGAAAAAATCACGAAATATCACATGCAGGGATGGAGGTGTAGTGAGATATCACGTGTATTTACTTATTCGTTGAACGCCCGATTTCTAAACTGAAAAGTGGCGCGTGACTTTGATATTGTAAATATATAAATAAACCTGTATTTAAAGATTTTCTGATTTTTTCTAAGATGCTTTGTACCAAAAAACATGTGATTTTGGGAGGGGGGGTTAGTCTACAACCTCGCCATGTATCACCAGGGGGGAGGGTTTGAAAAGTTGCTTAAAACATCACGTGATGAATGGACGACCCCTTTGCCAAGGTTGTTGTCATTTGTAAAATTTTGTTTTCGCATATAGATAAAGGTCAGTGCGGTGTTTCTGATCAGACCATCTCCCACTTACTGGAGTGTCCTAAGTGCCCGTTCCCGCAGGTGAACCTCAGATGACTTCTAAAGGATTCTAAAAATCAATATAAAAACAACTAAAAAGAGTACTATCGACAAGAAAAGTAGAAAAAGAAGTCCAGCGACTAGATATTATGTACTACCAAATCTATCAATAACGGTACGAAGAAAAACATAGAGCTACTATTATTTTTTTATTTTAATACCATCTATGTTAAACCTATGTTTACAAATGAATAAATGATTATGATTATGATTATGATTATTACGATATCGGTGGCTATACTTTTTTATATTCGTGCTAATCACAATTCAAACGAGTTAGGAATCCTACTAATATTATAAATGGATTTGGATGAAAAGAGATGGCTGAAAAAAAACCCATAATCGCCAGAAATTTCATATGCACCGTGTTTATAAGCATAATATGTACATCAAAAACACATCATAATATTCTGCAAAAATGACGGGGTATACTAGATATTGTGTGATCAATGAACAATAAAAAAAATCTATTGTAGCCGTGATCTAAGAATTCTTTGGGTCCGTAAACATAAAAATTTTGTGCGAGAAACTATCTGCTCCAGCTAGGCGCACCCACCGCGTCTAATTGTGCATGTAAACCAACCATGTATTAAAGGGTATACTTTTTACATTATTTTAATATATAAGGGATAGGATAAGGGCAGGAGAATGATGATATCAATCATAATAAAGTGATAGTGATAAAATAAAAGCTAAGAAAAATCAATTGAAGTATGATTCTCATACAGTGTTATAACTTCTATACTATAATTATGGTTTAGGAGGCTGATTTTTTGAAAATGTAATGGGTTTACTATAGTGAACCCATTTTTATAAATTTCGTTGCTGGCGATTCTGGGTTTTTTGTATATGACCTTTTAGCCATGTCCTTTGGAAAACGTATAGTTTATAACCTGGATTAACACATATGATACTTTTTATCCCGATATTCCCACGGGATCGAGACTTACGCGGGTGATTATGTGTGAGGCTGCCTTCAGACGGTCTCAATTCTTGCAGTTTAGTACGACTGCAATACACGTAATGTACTGGTAACTGCAAATTTGCAGTTGGAGTGCAGTTGAAACAGTTGAAATGCAGTCCGTCTGATGGTAGCCTTAGGCTGAGTTTTTTTTTACCTTTATTTGGTTTTAATTCAAGCTCGTGGCATTTTTAACCCCCGACTGAAAAAGAGGGGTGTTATTAACCCCCGACTGAAAAAGAGGGGTGTTATAAGTTTAACGTGTGTATCTGTGTATCTGTGTATCTGTGTATCTGTGTGTCTGTGTATCTGTGTATCTGTGTATCTGTGTATCTGTGTATCTGTGTATCTGTGTATCTGTGTGTCTGTCTGTTCCATCGTAGCTGCCAAACGGCTGAACTGATTTTGTTTTTTTTTGTTTTGTTTGAAAGGTGGCTTGATCGAGAGTGTTCTTAGCTATGATTCAAGAAAATCGGTTCAGCCGTTTGAAGATTATCAGCTCTTTTCTAGTTGATGAATGGATGTGAGCATCTTTCGCAGGTCTAATCGATTGGAAATTTAGAATTCTGTTACTTCAATGATATTAGAAGAATATAGTAACCTGGAACTGATGCTGCAGCATCACCTGGATGCAGGATACCCAACTCCCTCACCAACTTACAGCAGAGGTATCGTGTTTGGGCTCATTGGAAAGGTCTCAAAAAATAGGTTACAGATGGATGGTGATCAGGGTCTGATGATGGAGTAGGAAAGAGAAATGAGACTAAATTAGTAACTAGCTTTACTGTAGTAAAAGTACGTACAGCTACGCAGATTTCGGCGAGCCGCGTGTTGATCGTAGCGTTTCTACTAGTAATATAATATGAAATTTAAAAAGCTGGAAATAAAAGTTAAATTTAAAATTTAAAAAACCCCCGACAAAAACAAAGCATTTAAAAAGTAAAAAATAATATGTATTGGCCCTTTAAGTTTAATATAAAAGTTGTAGGTAATATTTTGATCCAAGCGTCGTCGCGTCGGGGGACGGCTCATGAAAATAGGAAATTAACAGCAGCTATCCTTTCTACAATAGCATATATTCATTATTCCTAGTGTATGTTGGCGTTTTCATTAGCCGTCCCCCGACGCGACGACGCTTGGATCAAAATATTACCTACAACTTTTATATTAAACTTAAAGGGCCAATACATATTATTTTTTACTTTTTAAATGCTTTGTTTTTGTCGGGGGTTTTTTAAATTTTAAATTTACCTTTTTTATTTCTTTTTACATAGACACATAGTTTCTTCGAATTGAGAAATAACTTCGAATTACTTTTATTAACTTCTTTTGAAGGATCACATTAAACCAAACACTTGTCAAATGATTATATTAAAAATAAATAGTAGTTTCTAAAGATAATACATTTTTAACCGACTTCTTCAAAAAGGAGGAGGTTCTCAATTCGTCTGTATGTTTTTTTTTGTTTTTTTTTGAATGTATGTTACTCGATTGCTCCGCCAATTATGAATCGATTTTGATGATTCTTTTTTTGTTTGGAAGGTCATGCTTCAGAGGTAATCCCATATATTCTATTATATTAACTTTGCTTGCGGAGTTTTTGAGTTAGCTTCAATATTGCATATTTTTCCCACTTAGTGTATGTAGACGATATATTGGTTGACTCCGTCACTGTTATTTACATAGCAGGTAGTGGTATTCTAGTTTGTGTGGGGTATGTACCATAACTAAAAACCGGCCAAGTGCGAGTCGGACTCGCGCACGAAGGGTTCCGTACCATTATCTATAAAAACGGCAAAAAAATCACGCTTGTTGTATGGGAGCCCCCTTAAATATTGATTTTATTCTGTTTTTTAGTATTTGTTGTTATAGCGGCAACAAAAATACGTAATCTGTGAAAATTTCAACTGTCTAGCTATCACGGTTCATGAGATACAGCCTGGTGACAGACGGACAGACAGATAGACAGACAGACAGCGGAGTCTTAGTAATAGGGTCCGAAGGGTTTTACCCTTTGGGTACGGAACCCTAAAAAGTGAAAAATAAAAACTTTTTAGTTTGGTTTTAGGATGTCGGTTGTTTTTTTTTTTTTTGTATGCTTACATATTATTTGACGTACTTATTTTTTTATATACGTAGGACGTTATCAAAGAAAGAGAGACGCTCAAGGATCAATTCAGCTTTAACCGTTAAAACAAAATTGCATATGACTGACATCATATCAAAGCAAAAAAGGTTGAAACAATAATAAAAGGAAACGCAAACGGTTTTTTAACTAGAACAAACGCGTCGGGTCGTTAGATACAAAACCGAAAAATCGAGATTTCAAAAACGGAACGTTATCGCATCTGGCAGCTGAAAAAATGACAAAACCTACGTTCCGCTACAGAATAAATCGGAAGGGATGGATAGTGTTTGAAAAAACAATGCAACGGCCGCATTTTATGCTTAAGTACCTACCTACTTGAAAATTCACTGTGACTGTAGGTAGGTACCAGTTTAAAATAATAAAAACATGACTTGCTTTTCTATATTCCTCCTCCTTCTTGCTGTTCTTTTGAATTTTCCTTTGATCTCAATGTAAATTTAGAGGAGAAACAACTAAATGTAAAAAATAAATTAAACGATTTTTTTTTATCTTTTCCAAAATTCTGAGAAAAAGAACGATACAGATTAAGAAATGGCCCTTAAGAAGATTAAAAATCGATTCACGATTTTAAAATAATCCTTCATAGCAACAAATCTTTCCCGAAATCCGTCGTAATACAGAATAATCGGTTTTGCGATAACCCGATGATGCCGTTTTTCAATCCGCTCGTTCAATACTCTCCGAAATTATGCAATGAAATTTCAAACGGCAATTGATCCCGTGGTTGTTTTATCCGTTTATAATTATAGACACAAAACAGACCAGAAATGCATTTATATTATTGACAAACAGATACCGAGGTAAACAATGTTACAAATGAAAATCAAATATTAACGACCCCTGATTTTGTGTAGCCAATCAAATAGTTGAATGGATATTTGTAATGCGCCATAAATAATTTGTATAGCATTTTACCTTGTACATTCGTGATCACCAATTTTTGTGTACGGAAATTGATTACATGGCAATTTAATGAGCTTATTTTGGTTAATGGCGGAGTTTGCAGTGTAAGCTGTTATATGCGCCCTTTTTTTGTTTAATATTTAACAAAGATGTTATTCAGATCAATCTGCCTAGCCTTTTCCCAACTATATTGGGGTCGGCTTCCAGTCTAACCGGATGCAGCTCAATACCAGTATTTTACATGAAGCGACTGCCTATCTGACCTCCACATCCCTAGTAACCGGGTAATACGTCGATACGCCTTGGTAAGCCTCTTTTTGTTCATATGCTATTTTTTTACGACTAGAAAACCGTGGTCTTGTAAAATAATATTTCGTTTTAATTCATGTCAGCCTTGATCATGGATAATTTTACCGTTCTTTTTTTTCCAAACAAAATGCGAGATATTTAAAAATATTCTCTTCTGACGATCACAAAATCTTTTATTTCCGATTCCATTGATTCAGCTAATAAGAATTAACAACCTCCAACGAACATTTATTGGTTGTATTTGCACCTTGATATCCTTTTTCCTATTATGATATCCAATATCTGAATGACCTTCCGTATTATAACAGACGGGAACCATATCCTCATTCTTTATTCTCTCTTTATCAATATTCCTTTGTCCCATCGTGCGTCCATCCTAAGCTAACCTGTCAAAAATGTCTGGTACGACAGTTGGCTTACCATATAGAATGCATTTGTGATTTGTTCGGGAATTGCGATAAAAATCTACATGTCTTGTATTAGTTACACTGCACTGCTATAATACATACGTCTGGTAAGCCAGTTTCCATTAAAGAGTTTGATTAGAGAATTTGAAGCCGTGCGTAGCAAACATGCTACGGCGTAGCTGACGTAGCTGTTAACCACAGCTACGGCGTAGGCGGTTTCCTTGACAAACACCTAGTTAACACCTACGTACATATGTTCATACCATGCCAGTAACCTACCATACACACATCATAGTAGAATTATTTACAGTAGCGATAGAGCATGCTTAGCGTGAGAGACGGTAGTAACTATTACAGTTCTCAGCACATTATCCACCATTATATTTTATTTTTACTGCGAGAGGTTTTCTGGCGATATTTCCGCCCATTTTCCGTCTATTGGATGACCTTATAATTTACTTTTGATGGAATTTCTTTTATTTGAAGGCCCTTTATGGGGTCTCATAACAAATGGTAACATCGCTTGAAAAGACGTGGTCAGGACAGACAAGATGAGAAGTCCATTTGCGGAACTAGTGAAATAAATCCATGGGAAAATTTCTATCAGATTTACCCCGCGGCTAAATCTGATAGGAATTTTCCTACCTTTTTCTTGCTTGTTTAGGGAAAATGCGGAAAAGTTAACAAAAATAATTAGAATCATAAACATTCCCAAAGAATAATGGGTTTGTCGGAAACATCCACGGGGAAGTAAAGCAAAGTTTACCGTGATTGGCGAATTAATTGTATTCCAATTAAACTTTATTATAAGGTATAACCGCCAAGCTCGGAGTGTTTGATTAAAATCAACTTGGTTGATTTAGCCATCTGCGACGGATTAGCAAACTAGGTTTAATTAAAAAGTAAAACATGAGTGGTCGTCTATTTTGGTAGTTTGATGATTAGTTGTAGATTGGTTTAGAACTATAAGTTGTCCGTTCTAATCAATTTTGTAGTATTTCCAGTAAGATTCCGGATTTGGGTGATCTTTTGTAACTATAAAAAAATATATTAAAGTTGATGCAACATAATTATGACATATTTTTATGTGTAAAAGGAAATGCCGTAAAATGAAACACAGCAACATACGCTATCTCGCTGTAAATATTCAGCAACCCTTCCACATCCATAATATAACCAACCTTATTCCACCAAAACTGTCTATCACGCACAAAAGATGGCTGAAATACCCTCACAATATAAAAGGATGGCCACATGCCACATACATACATGGTGTGTATAGACAGGAAGCTCGTCAACAAGAATAATCAAGACAATAGTTGTGTTAATGTAATGAGAGCCACCACACAATTAACGAAGCGAGGCGACGGGACACAACTACAGAGTAGGGCTGTCACTCGGAACTCGATTATACGTAGTTGGGATTTTATACTTGGTTTGTATCTTTCGTTAATTATTGGGCACCTAGGGTTGTTTATTCGTATTTTTTTAAACAGAAAAAAGACGAAGATTTGTATATGAATAGGTATGATAATGATTTGAGGCACAACACATTAACGAGGCGAGGCGGCGGTCAAGAGCTAAACGTCAAAGCTGTCAATAAATTGTGTGAAGTAGTTTTTTTGTGCGTTCTTTTCCTTGCATAATTCGATCTTTGATTTTGATATAATTATGAAATTAACTGTGTTAATGTAATGAGAGCCACCACACAATTAACGAAGCGAGGCGACGGGACACAACTATGGAGCCAGCCTGGCATTCGGAACTCGATTAAACGTAGTTGGATTTTTATACTTGGTTGGTACCTTTTGTTCTTTGTGGTGTACCTAGAGTTGTTCATTAGTTGCTATTATAGATAAAACCATCATAAAAAATGTTTTTTATGAATTAAAATATTGTAATAGCACAACAATTCACGAGGCGAGGCGATGAGTAAGAACTACACGGAAACGCTGCCACTATTGTGTACTTTTTTAATGTTGTTGCATGATTCCTTGTACTAATTACTTCAATAATAATTAGATAATTATCTATTTGATGTTTGAGATTAATATAATCAAGATATTAGCTAATATGATGAGAGCCAGCACGCAATTTACGAGGTAAGGCGACAAAACACAAATACCTACCGACTGTGAGTTCAAACTTGATAGGTATATCTTTAATTGTGCATTTTTTGCAACCATGAAGTCTTTTACTTAGTAACAAGACACAATCATAACCAAGAAACTATTCAGTATCATATTTTTATAAAACCTCTTGAGGAAATAGGACCCATTATGATTACCACAGCAAACAACAAATTCTTTTAAATTCACTTGAAAATCATAAAATGGAGGATCACAATCTTTTATTTGTTTTTCAATCGAGATTGCTGCGGTCCATCCCCTTCAAATAATTGTTTAGTCACTTTAACGACACCCACGAGAAAAAAAAGGGAAGAAAACAAAATTGCTGTAATAAAAATTCATGCCATCGGCTGCTGCCATGTTTTAATACCTACAAAAGTAAAAGCTAGAAAAAATGTAATACTTCCCTGTAAAAATACCAGGTTTTTTCCACAAGCTATTTTGCACTGGAGGGAAGAAAAACTACAACACTGTCGGTACAAACGCGGTATTTGACATCCCTAACTAGGGAGGGGACGAGCCGGAATGTTGAATTAAACCAATCCGTTACAAAAACTTGGTCGGCTAGGTAAATAGCAGCGACAGATAAATGTGTCAGGTGTCTTCTTAAAGCGCATTGTTACGTGTTTCTGCGCTAAATTAGAGGTGCACACTAAATATACCCATGAGATGCACACAGCACACGCAATACGAGTTATGGTTGCATGCACACAGCTGCTTTTCATTTCAAAATTAATAAGTATAGGTATTACAATATTAGATTCCGGTATATCTAAAGTTTGTATTCGAGAAATTATCGAGTAACGATACGATCGCTAATTGTTAAATTCATGGTTTAATTAAGTGTATCGAATTATCTACTAATTTGAAATAAGAGAAGCTGTCCTGTCCTCGAGCATATAAACTTATAGTCTATTTTTAACACACTGAAAGCTTAAGTTTGTTATTTTTCGAATATTTTCGTCACGCAACGTAACCGTAACCGTAACGATCTGCAAAATTTAATTTTTGTTACGTATTCTTGCAATTTGCGTGTCAGTGTCAGGTTTTTATCTTGATCATATTCGCAATCATAACACATATGTATTTACCCAATTTGAATCATAATAACAACTTTCTAAGTAACATACATACATAATCAGCCTATAATGTTCCCACTGCTGGGACACAGGCCTCCTTTCTTCGAGAGGGAGTAGGCCGTAATCCACCACGCGGGCCCAGTGCGGGTTGGTAGATGTCAGATGTGTCTTAGTTAGATTTGTTCCATTGAATGACTTTTTTTATGAAATCATTACATTTGAGAACAAATGTAACTTAGATGTATTAATATACCTTTTTTTTTTTCTTTTTTTTTTGTTTGTGGGAAATCATCAAATGACTTCTCCCGCTCTGGGTGGAGCGGAAGGACGTGTCAGACTTTTACTGACTAAAACCCACCCGTGTTCCTTCAGTTGTCTGTTGCCAGGGTCCCAGTATCCCTTTCGGACTATTCCGCAACCCTGGCAGGGTATTAACATACCTGACACTGACCTTCAAATTGCAAAAAAACTTAATAAAATTTTAATGTCGAACGTTGAATGAATGAAGAAAAATTGAATTAAAAACGCTGGAATTGACAAAAGATCTACTTCTATCCCTATATACTGGTAAAGTTAACGCAGAAAAATGAGTTGCTGTTATTATGCTCGTATTTTTTGCTCGATGGAGCAACATTGAATGAAAATGAGAGTATTACCACATTATATCGGGCCAAGCGTGGTAGTTATGGCAATATCTGACAGAATTATGAATATTGGGTGCGGCAGTGTTCAATCCTGGACGTCTTATCCAATAAAATTGTCATAATCCTACTAATAATATTATAATAGATTGGATGCTTGTTACTCAATCACGCAAAAACGGCGGCGAGGCACACACTAAGTTTATAACCTGGATTAATATAGGGCTTTTAATCCCGGTAGTTCGTTCACGTGGGAAATTTTTCGACGTCCGAAACCGCGGGCAAAAGCTAGTTAAAAATAAATGAACATATGAAACAAAAGGAGTATGTAAGGACCGTAGCAGTTGGCGTTCTGTAGTTTCTGCCTACCCTCATGGGATGAAGGTGTGAGTTCATGTATGTATTAAGTATTATAAATAAAATATCGGAATCACAATTCGACGTCTGACTGACATCTGTGGAGCTCAAAGGTGTTCGATAAAAACCGGTATCAAGCGCATAATACAACGGTTTTCTATGGAATCGTAACTATTTGTACTTTTATTTATTTTTATAATAAAAAGAGATATAGTTCAGTTGTGAACGTCAACATTTAAAAAAGAAACACAAAAAAAATACGACTGACTATGTACCCTTACAAAATGGATAAAAATGCTGCGTTTATTTCTGTCGGTTGTAAAAATGTTACAAAAACCTTCGTTAGTTTTTTACTTGTTTTGGAGTGAACATTTTCGTGAGGCTAGTTGCGCTTCCTTTCATAATTTAAAAATAACTTTAAAATTAATGAAGTTGCTATTAAAAGCATTTGGGTGAAAAATGGGGAAAGAATAAAGACAACATACGCTATAGAAGTTTACTACAAAAGACTTACAAAGTTCGTTTTTTTATGAAAGTTTAATAATCCTCACATTATATTTTTGTTTTGGGATCAGTTTGATGAGGACATTGTTATTTTATAGGACCAACTCATCGCCCGTGTAAAACTTTTTGAAATTTCCTGAATTTCTGTTCTTCAAAATAATGGTACCTTCCTAGAATTACTAAGTTCCATTTACCTGTAATGTGGGTTTTGTATAAGCAAAAGTATAATCAGCGTATAATATTCCCGCTAATGGAACACAGGCCTCCTTCTGTGAGTGGCCTATAACTACCACGCAGCTTAGTCCGGTGCGGGTTGGTGGATGTTACATGTCTTGGAATTTTTGGTTCTTGGACATGCCAGTTTCCTCACGATGTTTTCCTTCACCGTTTTGCGAGCAGTGGTGATGAAATAATTTACACAAAGTGAAGTGCCTGCTTGGGTTCGAACTCACTGTCTACAACTCGTAGTCCACTCGGTATATCGGTAAACAACAAGCTGTTTCCTAAACTCTGCTATACTTATTTCCCAATTTATTAAATCTCATCGGATCGGATATCCTAATTATGGTAATGTTTTTCGATTTATAAGTTAATTTACTATTTGATGGACAAAGAAAATCATGTTAAGATCGGTCTATCATTACTGAGAGGACTATTTTTGGCGTTAAGCCTGATACACTATATCAGGCTTATTGGCAAATATTGTGATAGACCGATAAGCGCGCCGCGCAATGATAGTCGCTGTTACCATTCCACATGACGAGAACCTCGTGAAAGCTGAGAAAGAAAAACAAATAAAATGAATGGAATGGAGTGGAATGTAGCTCGGCTATCATTGTGTCGTAACGGCCAATGGCCTGATAGCCGGGGACTAATATCTCTCGAAGCTCTCATTAGGCGGTTGGATCAAGGGCCTGATTCAGAAGGCGGTACTCCTCGATACGGGTCGCATTGTGAAGAGGTTCCTGTGCTGCAGCCAAAACTACAAGAGCTTGGATATCGATACCGGCTTCGATACCGCTGCTTCCGATACCGGCGGACCTCAATTTTTTTATATCTTTAAAATGTTTTTTTTTTAATTATTTTTAGCTTAAGAAATATTTAAAAATGTAAATAGGTAAAAAAGAAAATAAATAATCGACATAATAATTAATAATTAATCGTTATGTTATGATGAAAGTATTTTTAATCATAACAAAAAAAACAAACATTTCTCTTACTAGACTACTGTAGAAACGACTAGATTATAACCACAATCAATAGGTAGTAGAATCGGATTAGTGATCACACTGGCCCTCGCCACATTTAATGCCTTCTTCATCAATTCTTGGAAAGTAATCTTCTTTGCGCTTTTGCTCGTTAACTGCTGATGTTAAAGAAAATTGGAATCTTTTATTTTATTTTATAGAGCCATCAACCGGGCACACATCCAAACGATGGGGTGAGAAATTCCAGATATAACGCAATAACATTTTTCCTGCCCTGGGAATTGAACCTAGGACTTCATGATCAGCAGTAGCGCTTCCGACCACTAGATCGATGAGTAAAAATGCAACTCTAGATAATTCTAGTTGCATCTACTTAATGCAGTAGCTAAAAGCTTTTACTCGTATGCGGGCTACAGTTATTATGGTCCCGGGAAACCGAGCGCGTCCGATTCGGTTATACCATACAGAAACTTGGTTAGTAATATCAAACGTCCAGATGGTTCGAAGCACCCAGAAGCAGTTCCTTCGCACAGTAAAACCATGCGCAGTAATATAATTAAGGAACTCGACTGTTAACAGTCTTAATTTGCGTTGTTAGCGCACTTCCAAGTTGGTGTAAGCGGGAGGAGCCTGACTACTATAGTTAGTTTATATGATGTCGAAGACTTCCTAGCCATTTGCAGCCCCCGTCTAACTAGGCTACTGCAACTAACTCCAAACTGAAATAAACACAAAATTATGAACTACAAAGCACGAGCATCTTTTGGGCTTGCTCGTTCCATCGTAGACTTCATAGACGTATGAAGAACAGGGTATAAAGTACATCCTCTATAGGAAAGAGAGGATCCTCCGACCATACGGGTGTTGTGTCTGGTGGGCAACTGCCAGACGATTGATAATGGAATGTTAAACTCTGTTTGCGTGATTCAGGATTTTGCATGACGTCAGTTTGATGCGTAGTTCGCATGTGGCGTTGTTCGCACCAGAAGAGATCGAGGTCAAGGAGCACGCATGCAACATTTCGGTGAAACATAAGTAATGTTGCCCAAAACAGGGCTGGTTGATTTAATCTACTATCTTCAATCCTTTATCGCATTACTTTACTGCAAATTGTTCTAGTTAATAAAGCAACATCATAAAGACGTATAAGGAAAAGGTATGTTACATGCGAAGAACATTATTTTTAAACATTCCTCATCCGTGATTCGTTGGGCCCTTTATGAGGAAAATGTGTGACAGTACAAATAACTGTTATGGTAAGAAATATGAAGATCTATGTAAATGTTTTAACGGCCTATGCCACGCTTCTATTGTTTAACAGAAAAAAACAAATGAAAACATGATTTGAATTAATTTACCAGGGATCTGTACGTCGGAAAAATAACTCGCGCCTCTGGATTGCTTAGTACACCTTAAGTAGTTGAAATCCACCCCTTTTCTGTTCCTCGAATAAACGAATCGAAGATGAATGATGATTGCTTAGTGACGTTGCTTTTTTGACATAGCCATTACTCCAGATTCTCACAATAATATATTGTAAACGTTTTGTGCTGTATTCTTAGGAAAGCTAAATAGGTGCTCCTACACGCTTACTCAAAAACCTTGTCATTTATAAAGGCTTTAGAAATACTGTCCGCCTTTGTCAGGGTTATGTAAATGTACAGGAGCTGTAATTGTAAAGTGTTAAAGGCATAACTGTTCCGTTGCGAAAAAGCGATGACGTTATTTGTCCTGTATAACTCCGTCTCTTTTTAGCACTGAAAAAATGATGGCTTCAACATTTCACGATACGACCTCCGAAAAATACCAGCTTACTATTATTTCTCTGACTGCATTTCATAGGCCTCTTCTCATACACAGAAGGCATGAGCGTAAATCACTACGCTTGCCCAAGGCGGATTGGCGATTTCAGACTTAAATTAATTATAAATCCAAGTTTATAGAGTATAATATTAAAATATATTTATAGTTTCTAAGAAATTATAAGCGGTTTATAAATAAAGGTGTAATTGTATTTGTTTGCCCAAACGAAATAACTCAAAGGCTCCAACATCTGACGAATTGTTTTGATGATTCAGGGACTCTTCGCTAATTGTGCCGCATCTTTCTGCTCCATTTAACGTTCTTAGCGAATCAATCACTTGATGGATTTGGTGAATTAATCCGTAATGTGAATGATTATAGTCATTTGCATGGCAAGACTTAGAGAAAATGTAGGATAAGAAAATTATGGGGACAACAATATTTTTGTTTATTTGTTTACGTCTGATGGCCTCGGGAGAAGCCTGATTTTTCCAGCGAATTCTGTCTGGAGCCTGAGATGTAACAAAATACCTAACTCTTTGATAGCAATGGTATTGCGTGAGATCTTTTACTTAGTAAATATCGATTTACTGACAGACAACGCACAGCTTAAACCAGTGGGTCTTGAAACATGAAATTTTGCACAAAAGTGAGATTTTTGAAAATCATCCCTTATAGTGATTGATGGCGACGGTTAGTATGGAAATTCTTCATTTTTGCCGTTTGGAAATCATTTGGTTAAATGGCTGGTAGTGAAATAAATTAGAAAGTACCTAAGTTTGGTCACCGTTTGTCACATTTTACAGCATGACGTAACGGGACGGTGTTAGACGTTCCTGCCATATGACACAAGTTGCAGAGATACTATGGTATCTATTCTTTTTACAAAACCAATTTAACAACTCCCACGAAGCGTGAAGTGCAGCTTGCAACTTACATAAAATATTACACATCCTTTAATCAAGGGTGCGTTCGTAGAAAAAAATCTCACATCCGTCTGTGGCTTTTGCTCCAAGTAGGTAAATGTCCCTTTTTGTGGCTCAAACAAAAGTTTTTCTAGGTGTCTCTGACGGACAAGGGGCTTAAAATATAGGACAAACAAAGAAATGAAAAAGCCAACTTTAAAATTATTATGAAAATAATGTTTAATAACTACCTGACTAATTAATTTGTTACATGCCTCTGACATAAAGTAAAACCGTAACAACAAACTACAGATATTCTTTACCTCAGCATTGAGAAAATAAAATAGCTTTTCATGTTCTATTAATTATTTTCTCTATATTTTCCAGACAGCACAATAAACGATTATGTTATAAACACAGCAAGGTTAATTCTTTTGTATGTTTACCTATTCACTAACATAATAAGAAGAGAAACTTCTTTGTTTGTCCCTAACAATACTCACACGGATTTTATGTATAGAGAGGTACTTACTTATACAAAGTAATCTTGGAAAAGTCAGTTATTTTTATTGTGTGTAACTTATAGGTGCCTACATAATGTAGGTAGTTTTTTATCCGGTTTTTCTCGTTGGGGAAAGGGAATAATGTGATGTGTTTTGTTTTTATCTCTCTTTATCACTGTTTTGCTCTACTTAGTTATTGTAACACGGTCACGCGTGGTATGCAAAGAGGAAGTCTCAAAGTGGCACCGGTGACTGAAAAGTTGTGCGGAAATCGATTGTCACGGTATGGGCACGTGAATCGGCAAACGTAAGGTAGGACGCCCTCAGGCTAGGTGGAGCGACGATCTTCGCAGGGTGGCTGGTAGCAACTGGATGAGAGTTGCCGAGAATCGAGCTGAATGGCGTGCAATTGGAGAGACCTATGTCCAGCAGTGGCCTGCTATAGGCTGATGATGATGATAATGATGGGCACGTGTTGTGAAGGAATGAGGAAAATGCCATGAGGAAAGTTTTGGGTATGAATGCCGATAGCTATAAGGTAGGGAAAGACCAGAGAAACGATGGATGGACTGTGTGAAAGATGATATGGCTAGAAAGGGGGTGACTACCGAGATGACGGCTAATAGAGAAGTATGGAAGAAAGGGACATGTTGCGCCGACCCCAAATATATTGGGATAAGGGCAGGAGGATGATGATGGTCACGCGTGCTATGTAATTATTTTAAAAAAATAACCGTATTCCATAAATCACCAATTAAGTGAAAAATAACTTTAACTTCGAAAGTCGGTGGCAAAAAATTAAATTGAAAACCAAGGACACCGACTTCCTAAATTAAAGTTTTGAGAGTGTTTTTTTTGGAAGTCGGTTTTTTTTTTTTGGCAAAAGTTTTTATTTCAAATGTCTCAATGGTAAAAGTAACCCCCGCAACAGTACATAAAGTTAACTTTGTTTCTATAACATATATCATGATTGTATTATTCGTTAATTACAACTCAGTTAATGGCCCCAACTTCAATGATAGGTACTGCAAAAGTTTGTATTTTGTTTCAAAGTTACGTAAAATTGATTACATTCGAAATTAGGTTTCTACATTATATTCTATTTAATTTATTGTTGCTGGAGTCTACTTTTTGATGTGACTGACTTAGGTAGAGTCAGGGAAACTAATTGTTAAGCAAATTGACTACCAACTAAAATTGACCGCTTATTCAAATCACAACTATCATTCTGTGACAATATCAATCTGCTTAGCCTTTTCCCATCTATGTTGGGGTCGGCTTCCAGTCTACGAGATGCAGCTGAGTAAAAGTATGTGTACTGTTGACTTGTACGAAATTGCTACAACACGGCAAATAGAACATAGTTGCAATTTGCTTAACAATTAATTTCCCTGTTGTGTACATAAATCATCATTAATAAGTATATTCATTTGTTATTATGATGACTTCTTTTGAAGCAGCGAAAGAAATGCTTATAATGACCACTTAAGGGTAACTAGTGGTGCTGATGGAGACAGTCTTTGAAACACCGCACCGTTAAGATTTTTAAGTCAAATAAACCAAAGTAAAATAATGTCAATGCTTGGCAGTTTTTGAAAGGAAATTTGAAAGGAAATTTGAAGAGGAACATTCATATTGTGCTACTAGAATTTCGTGTTGCATTATACTGTTTGGCATCACGAATAAAATCAAAATCGAAATATTTTATTTCACATATTATGGGCACTTATGAAACATCAGCAGCTAGGTGCACGGTTTCAATTGGTCGTTTCCTATGGAGAAGAGCCAGAAAGAAACTCCACGGTTACTCTTTTAAAAATAAATGTCTTTTATAATGTAATTTGCATGCATGCGTTAATTAATGCGTTATAACTGGGTAGGTACCTACTCAAATACTTAGTTATATTGTAATGTAATTCAATAGTACCTAATCACTTAATCGTTTTTTTTAATATTGATCATATTTTGTATGTTACCATTGGCAAAACTATCATTCATCAATCATTGTATGTAATTACTTATGTTTCACAAATAAACTATTCTTATTCTTAAAACTAAAATAAAGAAGAAAAAAGAAGTTCTTATACAATGTTTTCAAATTGCTCAAATATGTATATTATAATGATAATTATAATTATCATTATAATATTAATATTCCTAATTATGACTAAGAAAGAAAGAAACTTGCTGCTGCCTTTTCATTGATTCGAAAAATACTTGCAAATGTAATAAAATATACATAATAAAACAAGCAAAACCAAGACCTTTCAATTTCAAATTCGCCCTAATAATTACTTTGCACAATAGGCCGTATTCCCCTTAATTTTCTCAATACCTACATAATTCCCATTGAACCGTATTCACAACGAGTAATTAGTGAACAAACCACGGTTCGTTCTAAACAAGTTACACTCATACATCTCGTGATCCTGGCCCCAACACGGCCCGCTAATGGAAAAGATGTAATTACAAACTTTCTACGAATCCGATGGGGGAAACACTGGTTTAGGTGTTGAAGTTGAAATTAATTCCATAATACACTCTTGTGGGGCTCGTGGTAATAATAGCCGCAGGGGTCGATCGATCAGGTTAAGTTACGCTTACCGCGGATGGGTAACCATATTTACATACGGAGACCCACCCGTGTCTCGTAGATCATTGATAGTCGTTACGGGTCGTCAGATTAAGCTCGAAAGTCTGAAATCCAGTCATACCAAGGGATATTGTATTACCCAGTAACTGGGTTGTGGAGGTCAGATAGGAATCTGTCATCAACATTATTTCAACCCGGAATCACCCGCTGCTGGGTATAGACCTCCCCTTTTTTGCCATACTTCCATAGGAGTCAGTAGCTTCATGTAAAGTACTGGTATTCAGCTGTATCCGGTTAGACTGGACGCCTTTTCCCAAAATAGTTGGGAAGATGACTCTTGCGGCATGACGACTCAACGTGTGTATTTCTGGAATGTTGCTGTGGAACAGAAACCCTTGTGGAAGGATCTTTGTTGCTATCCACGATATTACAAGAATTACTTAGAAATAACTAGTTACTTACCGCGGTATATCTACGCAAGATATCTACGGGAACCGTGCAATTTCTGGTATAAAATAAATTCTATGTTATTCGGGAATAGTGTAACTTTCTCTCAGGATTCTTGTTATAGAATCAGTTATTTTGGATATTATCTTTTACAAACATACAGACAGCTCGTGGCTAAAAAATAACAGCCGCACGGGTCGATCCATCAGATTAAGCTGCTTGGCGGGGTTGGTCCTTGGATGGGTGACCATCTTTAGGTACATACCGAGACTCCTCCGTGCCTCGGAAAGCACGTTAAGCCGTTGGTCCCGGATGTCATTCGTAGATCTTTGACAGTCAGAAGTCCGAAACTCTGACAACCAGTCTTACCAAGGGGTAAGACTGGTTGTCAGAGTTTCGTATTACCCAGTTACTGGGTTGTGTAGGTCAAAATAAAAAAAGGATAACCAGTCGCTCCATGTAAAATACTGGTATTCAGCTGCATCCGGTTAGACTGGAAGCCGACCCCAACATAGTTGGGAAAGGCTAGGCAGATTGAATATAATTAAAGAAAGTAAGGGTTACATCAAGTCTTGATTCTTTATTATAATAAACCAAACAACCTATTGTAGAAATAAGCTCGCAAAATAAAAAACCACTGTTGTAGAAACAACAGTATAAAAGTTAATAATTTTATTTTTACGCTAGACTCTATGCATTATTTGTTGTTGACATCAAATGAAGCGTTATCGCCAAAAAGCTTTTCCGAGATAAATATAGAACCGGAGATTCACCATCGCAATTGACAGAACTTGTATATATCAAGATAAATATTTACATATACGTACATTATATGCTACGGATCTGGTTCAATATTTACTATTCCTAGCCTTTCTCTGTGACACATAATATACTCGCTATCCTGACAAATATTGACCCAGAAATGAGAATATCCAGCTATACGCACATTTATTAGTAGACAAATACATGTCACATACACGACAGAAACCTCTAGGGTCTCTCCGATCTTGAGTGACGCAAACTAATTACGGGGAGAGAGAAAAATTGGAATTTAATTTCGGTACTAAATGAAGATATCAAGGATAAAACGCTGCTTTAATATATGAACTAACTTCTGCCCGCGGTTTTACCGCGTGTTTCTTGTTCCCACCGCGTCGCATCGCATCACCCGTCACTCGTTTTCGTTTTTGTTTAGCGTTCTATCTGACATTTTTTTTTCTTTTTGCTCGATTTCTGAGGGTCGTAGTGTGGTGTTAAATAGTTGGTTTTAATTATTTTTATAGTGGTAGATACATATTCCTAATAAGTAAATTACATTAGGTACGTTTTTTTTAAATAAATGTAAAATGATTACGAGCCCGCCCTCATTTACATTACAGCACAATTTGTAAAAGCAAGAAAAACTCTCACCTATCTATACCACATTCAGTTGACAAGCGAGACATTTTCCGAGCGTTCATATTCCAAGAACGCTTCACAACAAACTACCGGTAACAACGTTATTCTTTACGGGAATCCAAAAGACAAATTACAACTGGCAATAGCACATAACAAATACAGAACGAAACACAACTACATTCTTCTAAAAGTCATTTAAAACCAAACTGTATCTGACCAGTGGGTTGGACGCCGGTCGACGTAAAATAAGCGTTCCATTTTCTTGGCCCTTTGTTGCTGAAAAAGAATTGTTACCACATTGCACTAAGAAATGTCGTATATCATCGAGGAAATGCAATTTAAAACCTTGTGTTATCGGAACCGACGTTAATAAAGAGAATTATATTTTTCGTAGTAGGAATCGGTTCGATTTGTGTTCTAATTAAAATGGCTTGTAAATGGGTCAGTTAAAGCCGGAGTGACTTCAGATTAAGGTCGTCGAACTAATTCCTTCTCGTCTGACTAAACGGGAAGTTAGATGGAAAGAAAAAACCGTGAATATCGGTTGATTGTCTGGAAAAAAAATGGCTATAAGAAAAACACCACTCAATTTTTTTATTTCATGACATTAATATTCCTAATACATACTGGTGTTAAGTAAACTCTAACATTAAATAAATCAAATACAAGGTAAAAAATAACAAAGCTTTATTTATTATTATTCGGCGATCGTCTTCGAACAACAAAGCATACCCAAGCTGCTGTAATAACACAACTTATTTATTTTCTCTTGTCACTTAAGAAATCGCTGAAAAGATTTAGGTTTATTTTATTTAGCCCTGTATTTAAGTGTGTTTACATTGAATTGTCATGTTTGAAATACACCAAAAAAAAGTGTCTGCGTCGGAAGGGTCGGTGTCAGGAGTTTCAAACCTTTGTAAACCCCCATCTTTCATCGTGTAGATGCAAGATTCTTGCCTGTAGCATGTCGACAGTTAGAAGTTGAAGCAACAAATAATGAATTCCATAATATCAAATCACTGATTCATCGGTGCAATTTTTTTTTCAAATTATTGATTACCAATTAAAATGCACCGTGTAAATAAGTCTTTATACCTAGTGTTAAAAATCAGGTCAATATTAAAGGAAAATAAAATATAAGACTCGAAAATGTAGAATTCTGTGTGATTTACCTTCATCTCCTTTCGTTCCGGTCGTCTTTGCTTTGGTAGACAGCCACTCTAAATCTGAGTCGAAAAGAGATTCTGGCATTAGGCCAAGAACATGCAAGAATTACAGGAAAATACCTCGTAAACTTATCTTAAAATGTATACAAATAATAGAACATTATTGAAACTTTTATAGTTTAATGTGTAGTACATTAAGAAATTCTGGGCGTTTCCAATAAGATGTGTAGGTATTGCTTCGAGCTATGTCGGCAATAACGGAGTAGAAATATTAAAGTCGTGCTTGAGCAGAGTCGAGCTCGAAACTTTATGGTTTGTTTACTCCAGTCACTTAGTCTTTGGTTTTTGATTCATATTGGAACCGCCTGTTTTACCCGGAGGGTTATGCAGAAGTGTACTTACCTATAGTACATGCACATTTCGCCAGTTATGTTTAAGTCACATGTAATAGAGGGCGAACAATCCGTGGGGGCGAGCCTATTGCCATTAACCAACTCCGGGCCGTCAATGCTTCTGTGCAATTCTAAATGGAAAAACCTAACAACACTTTGCCGACAAAGTGTTGTTGCGCTTGCGCCCTGACCAACGAGGCACGTTTATATAGGTAGATTACCTTTAAACCAGCCTACAAACCTTACTCCACTTTAATCTTGCTTGAACCCATACGCTCCGTTACAGAAACATAACGTTGAGATAAAAAGGCAGTCAAAATGGCAGTTATGAAAGAAATTAGAAATTCAAAGTTCCCTCTATGATGGTTACCTCACAGAAAGCGATGCATTGAAAACTAGGCAATCGTTTATAAAACGGCAATTTTGCATAAAATTCTTGGAAAACGGCATCTTAAACCTCTTATAGTAGACGTTTTCCGATATCTACCTTACGGTCGTAGATTCAAATTGCCTTTGAATCAATAAATAGATTATGCAGTTCGCAAAGCGGCGTTTTAAATAAGTTTTTAATGAAAACTTTATTTTCAGTGGCTTTTTAGAGGTTGCTGGATACTTACAGGTAATTTTTTTTTTGAGGAGGGGCTTTATCGAGTAACTTACATTTGGATTTATTTTCTAGATCTCATTAAATTTCATCCTCCAGGCTTATCCCAATTTATTTGGGGTCGGCGGAACATGTCCCTTTCTTCCATACTTCTCTATTAGCCGTCATCTCTGCAGTCACACCCTTTCTAGCCATATCATCTTTCACACAGTCCATCCAACGTTTCTTTGGTCTTCCCCTACCTTATAGCTATCGACATTCTTACCCAAAACTTTCCTCATGACATTTTCCTCATTCCTTCGCATCACGTGCCCATTATCTTATGGCCCCTTTTATATTACCGCTTTGTCAGCGTGATTATTCATATCCATGCCTGATAACAGCTTTCTAGTACTAACAGTCTTTGAGCAAAGCCGCGGACAGAGAAAAATACTTTAGATGCACGTAGGTCGGTTCCTCCGGGACAGATTTTGATGGTGTCATCCATAAAAATGTTCAGTGCTATCTGCTCTTTTAAGTAATTCATACGTATTGGCTGGCCGTGCTGGAACCACTGGCGCCCACTATCCTTTAAAATAAAAAAAATAAAATTATATCTAGTCTGATACACTGCAAGGTTCAAGAAAAATTACGCGGTATTAAGTTTCGACAATGAAGCTGTTGTAGCAATGATCGTAACCCCGTCACCTAAGCCAATATACGCTTACACCTTAACAAGTCAAGTATAGTTTCCTGTGTCTATTTAGGTAACAGTGTAAAAAACGTGTTTTAAAATCACCAGTGATTTTTTTGTTGATTTGACAAAAACACAAAAGCTTATTTTTGTTTGAAATCAGTTTTCAGAAAAGATCCTTGATTAGGTTGTCGGGTAAATTCATAGTGTTAAAAAACTTCACAGAACTTTGTAACATTTATCGACAAAGCGGATTAAAACCCCTCAAATTCGGACAGCAAGCTTAAAAGCTGTCTCTTCATTTTTTATGCAGATTGACTTCCCAATGTTTTTCCAACAGCGCTGTCTCTTAACTGACTTAACAGTAGTAGACTACTGGATATTTAAATTAAAAGTCGAGCTTGATTGACCTACCCCTTAAGAACTCTGAGTAGTATTGACCTACTTATTATATCGGAGATTCTATTCCCAGCTGGATTTTATTTCTGGATTTAAATTCTTTGACACTCGTCGGTGATTTTTTTTTGTATTCTAGCAATGTTTCCTCATAAACTCGTTAGGTTATAAGTCGCTCGCTTTTTGTACTTATTTAAGTTTGAATTATTTTTATCTGCTTCACGAAACTCGGGAACGCAGATTATAAAATACTTATACATTATAGGGATGACAATACGAACATTAAATTAAAACACTAGCAATACTAATGCATAGGAGTATTTTGAAACTATTAAATAAATCCTAATAACGAAATTAAAAAAAGTATTTTTTTCAAACAAACTAAATAGTAGTGATGAGCCGACTATTTTGCCGATCTTTGACTAGCTATATTAACTAACTATTTTTTTTTCTTTTTTTTTGTGGGTGGGAAATCATCAAATGACTTCTCCCGCTCTGGGCGGAGCGGAATGGCGTGTCAGACTTTTACTGACTAAAACCCACCCGTGTTCCTTCAGTTGCCTGTTGCCAGGATCCCGGTATCCCTTTCGGACTATTCCGCAACCCTGGCAAGCATCGGTCCTAACGGACCCCGTCAGGTGTGCTGACATCTCTTTGAGGCGCGCGTGGAACACGACGCGCCATCGACCCGGGCCTGGTCCTTATCGGACGGCGAGCTACCCATTGCTCGCCGTGGCCGGGAATCCGCCTGGGATTCCCGACGCCCAGGGTGACTCCAGCGGCGGTGGTTAGGAGCGTGAGGGCGCAAACTTTGCCTCGCCCTCACGCGTTCCACCTCCTCCTTCGCGAGCATTACTGCTTTGCAGAAGGAGGTGACGGCTTCCCATGCCCTCTCGCTCCGTACGATGGCCTGGACCAGGGCCGGACGTGTTCTAAGCAGACTGGAAGCATCATACGATATACGAAGTTTAATTTATTCTCGTCTCCACCTTGTATATGTTTAGTAAAGCACACACAATTCAGATGAAACTAAGAAATAGGTTTACTCAAAACCAAAAGTAAGCTTAGAGATATGTTTGATCCCCGCTGTCTCATAGCCTGCTGTCGCAGCAGTTCTGCCGCATCACTACTGGTCCGCATACATTTTTGGGTTGCGGCAACAGCTGTATGATTCCAAACCCCGCTGCAGCACTGCCGCGTACAGTGGGGATCGGAGTTCCACTTTTAAATAAAAGCAGCGGGTAATTAACAAAATCAAATAGCTTACCTTAATCCAACAGTAAACCTCAGTAGAAGGTACCCTTATTCCCAGAGAACATACCAATTGAAACATTTAAAACGATACCTCACGTAACCATTATGTAACCTTATATAATTCCCGGTAGCCCTGTCTGGTAAATTGTAAATTCCACGTAACAACGCGCTGGGTTTGGTTCATACGTTATTCAAGGACTATTTACACTAAGTTGAAAACCGATCTTCTTTTACAATGTTTGAAACGTAGTCTTTACAAGTCAATCTGGTAATACGGCTTACGTTGCGTAAGCTTGCTCTATACATAGGATAAAATGTATAGAATATAGGGTTTTGTTGGAATTGCGAAGAGACTGCGTTGCGTAGGTTTTGTGCAATTGACAGTTGGATAAGCTTATGTTTAAGGGTCTTTTTTAATCTATATACTACAATATACAGGTTGACAATTTACTTTGTTGTTTTTTTTTAACCACTAGGTACTTGGTAGCTCTTTGCCTGCATCTCACCTGATGGTAAGTGATAATTTGGAAGAGATCGCAGAAAGCGATAAGACCGTCCATTGTATGTTTTGTAGTCTTAAATTTATTTATTTTCGCAATGTATTTTCTGGTGTACAATAAATTATATATAAATAAACTTTATTAACATTTTAAATAAAATATACAATCTAAGTCTAGCAATATGTACAAAGAGAAAAAATTATATATAAAGGAAGGGCTCATAGGGCGTCAAAAAATTCTTCCGCATCGCTGTCAGTGGTAAAAGTGCCCAAAAGGCTGGCAGCATTGCCACGTTGGATGGCAATACTGATTCTTTGACCTAGAAATTGGCCAGCCCTCTGGTCACGTGAAGAGTCGACCAACCGCTGGGCGATGTCCCGAAATATTCGATGAGCACCACGGCCCTAGTGTTTCAACCCCAAACGGCTCAAAAATATAGCTGCCAATAAGGTTGTTATATTTGCGCCGTTTGAGGTTTTCTGCACCTGCAGCAGCCGCCCCAGCACAGCCCGCCGTGCTAGGAAGATGGAAAATAAGTAATAAAAATAAGAAAATAAATAAATAAATAAATAATAATCAGGCCGAAGGTGGAACTTTCACCCGGAATTCTCAACCCCAGAGGAACTGGCTATTTAAAATTACCTCTAACTGCTGAAACACTACTATGCTGTCAACATTGCTGTTATGGGGCCAGACTTAGATAAGATGGTGGTAGCTAGCCAGGCGAACTTAGAACAAATCCTAAACCAACCAAATCAAGCTAAAAATGTTGCCCCCAAATTTTGGGAATCGAACCCCGGGACCTCTGGGTCTGAGACAGGGGGTCTAACCACTAAACCACAGACGTGGTTCGGTGGTACGAGTCGATGGCCCAATGAAAGGAATGGACTTAATAGAAAGTGACTTTTGGTATA
This sequence comes from Lithophane ornitopus, assembly GCA_948473465.1. Classification (NCBI taxonomy): domain Eukaryota; kingdom Metazoa; phylum Arthropoda; class Insecta; order Lepidoptera; family Noctuidae; genus Lithophane; species Lithophane ornitopus. The sequence continues at coordinate 7,301,732 of OX419622.1, read as the reverse complement.
TGAAGGCCCGATTACAATTCTTTGCTGACCTAGAAGATGACTTGAGAAGTCTTTGTCATGTCTGACATGCAAACCATCTAAAAATGTATCTATTTGGATAATAATTATGGCATAAAAATAACCGAAGGATTAGGCCAAGGTGTCACATTTCGTTAGTTATGTTTAGCATACAGTATTATCTACATACATGAACTCACTCCTTTTTCTCACAGGTAGAAAGTGCAGAACGCCCCCTGCCACGAACCTTACATACTCCTATTGCTTCCTTTACGTTCATACATCTGGTCATATACGCACGCCGGTTGCGAGTACCACGCACTTGATCTATCTGGAGAACATCAATAAGGTCATAGTTATATTTAAGTCGCATGTAAAAAGGGGCGAACTTAAATGCTATCAACCGGGCCGGGCACAAATCAAGACTCCGAGCTGCTACTGCGAAATTTCTAATGGAAAACCCCAATAACACCTTGCTCGACCTAGGAATCGAATTCAGGACCATGCGCAAAATACATAAAAAAAACATTGATTATGTTATTCGTTTTAGCAATTAGTTAACAGTAACTAATTGCTAAAACGAAACGGTTTTCAACTTCTTTTCCTATCTATGCTCATTTAGCTTTGAAGGACCAAACTATTCTAAACTGGCAACGTTATTTAATTAATAAACCCTAGAAAGCTTTTGTTTTGCACTGCAATTACATTAACTTATTTGAGTCCCATTTTCATGAATTAAAAGTTACTAAAACAACTGGAATAAACTGGACTATCTCGTTGACTCGTACTTTCTCGCGTTGAAGCGTTTTCATTCAACATTTTTTAGCTTTATCAAAATTACTTTATGAAATTGTTGAGACTGTTCCTCGATTAAGAGTTTAAGGAAGTAAATGTTTCAAGAAAATGGGTTTTTCAATGAGTAAAATTTAAGATTAAATTGACTTTTAGAAATTATGTTACCTACTTCATTTAGTTTGCAGTACGACTTATAAATGGCTGATTACTTAAAACCTTAATGTAAGAGAACTTTCGTGTAGATTTTAGAAATAAATACAGTATTTATAATAAGTACATAACTTACAAGGTCTCCACGTAAATTCTACCTCAAAACATATGTATCGCATTGTGGAAGTCAGGAGATGTTTTAGTTTATTCCAATTTTGTTTTCTGTGTCGTTGCATGCGGGCTAAAAGCTTTCATCTGTAAAAACACAGCGTATACAATTAGTATAGAGAAATATAGGATACCTTTTTTATAAAACGATACTTTTATAACCTACCTTTGGTAACCAGGGTTACCTACCATCTGGATTTAGATAACATTCTTAGAAGTTTGATAAAAACGCAAAGATGAAAAAAAAACGGAAATCTAAAAACCGGCCAAGTGCATGTCGTACCATGCACAATGAAGGGTTCCGTAGTTGGGATGAATTTATAAAACAAACTTAACATTGTAGTTGAAAAACTTGTTCTCCGATACAGAATGTATGAACATGTTTTTACAACTGCAAATTTAAGTTGGTCGATTATTACTCGGTAACTTGTGGAGCCTACGTAGCGGTGATAGTTTTCCTTTTAATTTCATTATATCGACGGTCCCTACGTACATAAAGACATGTCAAAAACCGAGGTTTACAGGAAAGCGTTATTTATGTTCAAACTGCTCTAGAAATAATTCTATGAACAATTATAAATATATTTTTTGTATAATGTTTTATTAGCTTTAGGAACTTTATAATGCTATTTAAACATTTTTTTTTTTTTTTTTCTTTGAAAAACTGATTGATGACTGTTTCTACGCTGATATTAACATAAAAGCATGTCAGACAGGTATAAGATACCTTTTTATACGCAGGAAAGAAGAAAGCAGTTTACAAAATTGAATAACCGATTAAGACACAGATGTTTTATGAAAACGTAGAATTATGTTATTGTTTTCAAACGGAAGTCAAACATCCTAAGATCGCCACCCATGGATATAAAAAATACATTAACAATTTTTATTTAAGCATGAACCACAGCTTAATTATATAGGTATCTAACTAATTAGTAATATTTGATAATCATCAGTTCATCAAAGCTTTATTCAGACTGATTCATCTTATTACTATTAACTCCCGCCGTGAATGAAGTTATGTCAGACAAGACCGCATTCGCAGCGAGTGGCGCGCAAACATAAAACACCGTACAAAACGATACGTATTAATTATCCGCATCTACGACACATATTCGTTGTAATGTAATACTTGTTCTCATATACGATTTGTAAATGACGTTAAATACGTAATATTAAAAAAATATAAATATACAGGTATTTGCATATGGAAAATCTAAACCCAATTGTGCAATAATAAAAAAATGCCATTTTTGACATGTCTGTATGTACGTAGGGACCGTCGATATATACTACTGCCGTGAATTTTTTCACATATCCAAACCGAACCATTTATATGGCAGGGGGGGGGGGGGACACTTGGCTCTAGCAAAAATTAGCACTTTATTAGGCGAGCAATGGGTAGCTCGCCGTCCGATAAGGACCAGGCCTGGGTCGATGGCGCGTCGTGTTGCACGCGCGCCTCAAAGAGATGTCAGCACACCTGACGGGGTCCGTTAGGACCGATGCCTGCCAGGGTTGCGGAATAGTCCGAAAGGGATACCGGGACCCTGGCAACAGGCAACTGAAGGAACACGGGTGGGTTTTAGTCAGTAAAAGTCTGACACGCCCTTTCGCTCCGCCAAGAGCGGGAGAAGTCATTTGATGATTTCCCAACCAAATAATAAAATAAAAATAAAAAGGGGGGGGGGGGGACACTTGGCTCTAAATTTGCACTTTAAAGCTTAATATTCCGCAAACGGATCCCTGAATCCAAAAATGGTTTTTACAAACTCCCTTTATTTTTAAACGACCTTTCCAACGATACCCCCCACCATGAGATTGATGAGAAATAAAAAAACCATCCCCACTTTACATGTAGGGGAGGTACCCTAAAAAAATATATTTGTTATGATTTTTTTTTACCACTTTGTCGGCGTTGTTTATAAGTATATCCATACCAAATTACAGCTTTCTAGTATTAACGGTCTCTGAGCTAAGGCGCGGACAGACGGACATGGCGAAACTATTATAAAGGTTCCTTGTTGACTACGGAACCCTAAAAACAACGAGGTTTCGATCTAAATCCTAATAGGACGTAGGTATTATGAAACAAGTCTCAAGCAACACACTGAAACATACCTGATACAACCTGTTTCAAATGTTTAAAACATTAAACGAAACTTCTATCTACGGACATTTTCCCGGAATATAGAATTCTAAGCAAACTTTGCATAAACATAAGCAGCACAAAACGTCATCTAGCTTTTAATATCGCTACTACAGACACAAAAGCAATGTTTATTTAATCGCATCGTCCGTAACACCCCTTTGTTTGGAGAGGAAACACTACCTACAGTACCTCCAAACGGTGAAATCTAATTTTAGTGAATGGAGCAATCGAAATGGTTGGCCACTCGAGAACATTGGAGTTGCGGCATTGTTATGATTTCATACGCGTTCGGCGTTTGAACACCTATTACTGGATCACTACACGTAGGAAATAGTTATTTCTCCACTTATCACGTTTTCATCATTTAAGGATCATCTACGTGTAGGTTTTGAGATTTAAATGAAATAATTATTTATCGACTATTTATATATGATGGAACGTGTCGGGATGCAACGACCTACTAATTATTTTAAACGCATTTTTCAGTTCAATAACCTATATTTTTTGTTTTTATAATGTACGATTCTGGATTCTAAGTTATTTTATATACCTAATTAATGAATGACACCTTTCTGTATTATTATTTTTTCAGGCACCTTGGGTCGTGGGCGAATTCAGAGAGTAGCACTGCACAGAGATGGAGGAATCGGCTGAAGCTCAAGATTTTGTAAACACTGCTCATTATGTTTTTTCGGAAAAGGATACCTAGACTTAAAGTTTGTCTGAGTTTTCAATTCATTACGCTGAATAAGCTTTGAATTTGCATTTCAAGTCATGCCTCACATAACTACAATCGAATTCATGAAATAATTTAAAAAAAAAACAATATTTTTATAAAACTATTAAGTAGGGTCCTTGATCTCTCATCATTAAAGTAAAATCAGAATGGAATAAAATAATATCACTGTTTGTCTTACGACCTCATTAGAGTAGTCTGAAGGACACAATAGTCGCCGTTCGCGGTCTACTGGAGCCAATCAATAGTTTCTATTGGAGATAAAGTATCAAATAATGACCAATGGCTAGAGTGTAGGTAGGTACCTAAATCGGTTGGGGACATTGAACTGTCCACTAAGACAAAGCAGTAGGTGAAGAATTTATGGCCATTCCGCTGGTTTACTTATTATTAGAAAGCTATTTCTACAAAGAAAATCACCGTGGAATCACTCGTCAACACTGTTTACATTTCCACAAACAGTAAAAAAGTGGTTTTGCCAGGCATACATTTTTGAATTGGAGATTAAACGTATATACAGGGTGTAAGGAACAGCCCTCCGCAGACTGATGGGATGAATAATTCAGCATATCATACTAAGACGACCGGTACATGAAATTATTTCAGGAACATTATGGGAATCCAATAAACCTGATTTGTATTATTAACTCACGCGCAATGTATCGTTACCGTGGCAAAACTCCCCGTGTTGGGGGGGGGCGCGCTCGAGTATTTCAACATCCATTGCTGTTTTTTTTATAATTTTAGCTTTTTTATTTACATAAATGGAGTGCTGCGTACAGAGAATGTAATTTTACCTTGAAATAAAGGAATAGTAACTGAAAAAACGATAAAAGAAATGAAAACTTTCCTGAGCATGGAATATGATTCAAAATAAGGAGCTGAATGCCCCCCGTTAATTTGCGGAGGGCTGTCCCTTACACCCTGTATAAGTGACGTTGCGTACGTATGTTAGCCGGTAATAAACATTTTGTATCTATAAATAGAATGTAAATAGTATAAAATATTCAAAATTATGTTGTTACTTTAGTTACAGGTTTCAGTAATATAAATAAAGATCACAAGTAGGTATCTGAGACAAATGTTCAAGCTTAACTTTATTTTTAAATAATCTGGTATTTAAATTTTGAGATCATTTGGTAACTTATTATATAACACATTGCAAGGCAGCTTTTATCATATTATTTTTATATAGAAACTCGAGCAGTACCTCAGGGAGTCAGTATACCTTATATAAAACTATAGGATTAGTTACAGCTCGCGGCTTCGTTTGTGTGTTTGAATCGAATTGAAAACTTTTTTATTGCCATATACAGCGGTAGACGAAATATAGATATTAACTGGCAACCAAAAACTTTTATGAAAATAGATTGGTATGGAAATAGCGTCTGTTAGAATTGGAGTTGTAGACATCGTGCCATTCGTTTGGAACACTTTTATTAACCGACTTCTAAAAGGAGGAGGCATCCGGTAGCAAAAACCAATAATACAAAACCAAAAAGTTTTTGTACCTTGTCGTTTCCATTTTCTTCTTATAAACGTCCACCTCTTTGAATTACAAGTTTTCAAGAAGAAAGAAGATAAATTTGCCTATATTCCGAAAGAGTACGTTTTTCTCTTAATTTTTTATTACTACAAACTATTACTTTAATTAGATTACTATGAATTATTTTAACTAAAACATACTGAAAACAGTATTTTTAAAAATCGTATAACAGCGCAGGAAATTGCCCTACAGATTTGATCTGATAGTGAAAAGTGTAGAGAATAACATGTTCTAACGGAATATATCATATTTTTTGTTTGGCTGGCAATTTCATAATTTAGCCCAAAATTATTTTTCTCCTATTACAACCTCAAAAAGTCGCTGAAGGCTTGTAGGCCAATGTTAAACTAGTTACACAAACTTGTTCAAATATTTGTGTCCCAAAGTTGATACTTTTATTTTATTCATGAACTCTTCATCCCAAAAGAATACCAAAAGCATTAAGCCTTTCAACTTTACACACAAATAGTTAAGATTAGGTAGCGTTCGCACCCGCAAACCGGATGGTTTCCTCGTAACAGTCCCCTAGAAATAGTTTCGGCATTCGGCATTTCGGCCTATGTTTTGAATTGAATGCGACCTCCTTCGGCCATGATTCGTACCCGACCGTTTTTCCCTTCGAGAGTGGTCACCCCTAATGTTAGTGACCGAACCTTCTTGTTCTGACTAATTGTATTAAGTCTGTGGTTGCTGGGTTTCGGCTTTTAGCGTGTCGTCGGCGAGTGGAGTCGTAAAATGGAGGAATTGGTTTCTTTTTATTTATTGGGTGTAGGTAGTTTCTTTCGTATGGAGAACGGGGCTATTATCATGTTCTGTGCGCCATTTGCAACACCAGTTGCTAAAACCCAAAATAAAAGTAAGTTATACATGACTTGAAGCTACATACTGCTACTTTTTGGCGCAGCCGTGAGGCACACATTATTGTTAAAACATTATTTTCTCTTTTAATTTTTAATTTTTTGTATATTGTGTTTCACGAACTGTGTCCAAATAAATGTTATTCTTTCTTTCTTTCTTTCTTTACATAGGATACTTAGTTTACTTTCTGCCATTGGAATATTGAGTGTTTTATTTATTCAATGGCTTAATTTTGTAATTATTTTACAGTGCAAAACAACCATACAGATATTATAGTCTACGTGTTTTTCAAACTTATTTTTATTTTTGCTGCGAAAATTTTAATAACTTCAAAGTTGAAGCCAACTTTCCAAGTCAAGCTTTCATTCATATGTCATATGCAATGTGCAAGTTAAATTGGGTTATGAAGTACTTGAGTACAAGGATTAAAAGGCTGTTTGCTTTTAAACCGTTCCTTTCCATTAAGTGGTAAAATAAAAAATCCAGACTTCACTAAACGGCAAACCTCATAAAAAAAAAAAATGTCTTATTTCGTTAGGTTCTATTAAAAATTACAATATTTTTCTTCTGCATTATTGTCATGACTGTCCAATATTTACATAATATTTGTGAAAAATGTGCATTAGACTCGTCCAACCAAAAAATCTGCCTAGCCTTTTCCCAACTATGTTGGGGTCGGCTTCCAGTTTGACCGGATGCAGCTGAATACCAATATTTTACATGGAGCGACTGCTTCCACAACCCAGTTACTGGATAATACGATACCTCTTGGTAAGACGGGCTTCTGACGAAAGAAAGAAAGAAAAATACGTTTATTGGCATTAAGCAGAAGAAAAATCTTATAACTAAAAGTAACCAAAAACCATGTTTTTAATGCCAAAAGAGCTCAGCTCAGCATAATGTCAAATGACAACACAAGGTCACCATCTGACGCTGATTTTCAGCTGCAGCACACGAGTGTCATACGCTAGAATAATAAACACATAAAGAAATGCATGTGTCCGTTTAAATCAATTATCACAATGATAACATAAAATAGTTCATACAAAAACAAATAAATTTTTGTGACATACATGCGAGTGCGTGTGTAGTTGCGTGTAGTGTTGTTATTAATTGAAAAATAAATAAATAACCAATATCTGCGAATAATCCATGTATTCTAATAATCTATCGAATAATCTAATAAATAAATAATAGGTAAAAGGTACAAGACAAAATCGTGTGACTACGCTGTTCTTCTAAACTACGAAAACGGATTTTGATAAGGTTTTTATCATCATTGACGACCCGTAACGACTGTCAAAGATCCATGAATGACCGCTGGGACCAACGGCTTAACGTGTTTTCCGAGGCACGGAAGAGTCGCGGTATGCAAAGATGGTCACCCATCCATGGACTAACCAACCAGCCTCGTCACTACATTATCGGTGGAGTAAAATGGCGGCTCGACATCCCAACACCTAATCGGTTGCCGACATACGTTGCTGTTGAGTGATATGACGCTATATTCAACGAACAAACAAAAACATAAATTAAATTATCTCCCATTACAAGAAAACGCTCATTTTAAAACTGCATTTCCCTTAACAGCAATTAATTAGCTACAAAATGCGCTCATAACAGGCAAACTAAAAGATTCACTACACATTGTAGTGAACTAGCATTACAACTACACTAGAAACCGTGCATTTGTTAATTACTAAGAAATTACCTCGCTTGCTACTCAGCCTTAATGTGTAGTTAAGTTCAAGTAGAAAGTTTTCTTTGCCTTGTAAATTGGTAAGGGTAGGTTCACATTGGTAGTTGTTTTTGTTTGAAAATTGTGAGTTTTGTATTGTTGGCAATTTGTCGTTGCTATTTTGTTTTGTTTGTTTAAGTTTTTTTTTTTGACTTTACAATTTGCGTTCCTCTTTATTATTATTTATGCTTTTGAGTAGTGAAATCGTTTATTTTAAACATTTGTTTGGTTTTTAAGCACTGTTTCATAATTAAAATCTCCCTTTACAGTAATTAAAATATTATTTGTTTTTAACTTTGGTTGTACTATGATTAAAAATACCTGTGATTCTATTGAAACATCTTAGCTAACTTGATGGCCCAATTACCTGTCGCTTGAACACGTTAGCCGCTCGCTAACTCGCTCATAACTTACCTTCGGACATACACGGTTAGTCGGAATTACTTTGTTAACAACAACCGAGTAACCGCCACTTTAGCGGCCTTAACTTTAAGCCTTATTCCGAACTTGTCTTGCTCATACCTATTAAGTGCACATACGCCTGTTGGCACATAACTTTTGTGCAGGAAAACGGTGTTAATGTTTTAGGGAGATGGAAAAGCGGTGTAAGTATAAACATTGCAGGTCTTTGCCTTAATGAAAAGTTTTGTTACGATAACAGTGATGGCTAAAGTATGTTCATTGTATCTCAAAAAACGTGTCTGAGCTGAAAAAGATTCAATATCTCCATATTGCAAATTGTTGTCTAAACTATAGGTAAATATGGAATCGATTGTGATGAAACTTGGGAGATATACCCATAGCTCGGTAGGTACTTGCACAGCATAAGTAATTTGAATTAGTTCTAAACTTTAAACGAAGCTATAAGAATATGAAAGCACTTTTGCAATATCTCAATAGTGTAAAAAATATGGTAAACCTTTCATAAGTTTCTCGGCACGTAAAGCAAAATACCAAAAAATCTAGCTGACAACTATCAATCTGAATATTATATGTCGTCGAGCTACCTTTTATATTCCAGAAAACATAAATGAATGTCGCGTGAAGTCTCTCTAAAAATATAACTCATGAATAAATTCAAACCTAATATCCTTTTTAATAACGAACTCGTTATTTTTATGCTAATTTAAGACTGAGAGTCCCGTGTAATTTGTAGGAGTCGAATATAAAAGTCAAGGTTCATGTGCTATGTAAATTATGTACATAGTGTTTTCTTAATTACATAAACCTACTAGGGACCCGACCTTGCTTCGCATGGGAGTAAAGGCGGCATGTCAAATCATCGAGATTTCTGTGCTATATCTAAGTTAAATATTAGGAAGTGCCTCCGCTGCCGGCGCCGGTTGCTGAATTGGCTGCCGGCGTGGCGCTGACTTTGATTATCAGTTTGGCGTATGGAGTAGATAGGCAGGGTAGGCATAATTAAAAAAACCATGTAATAGAGCATTTTTTTTTTCCATATTCCAGTAATAAAGTCATAATGTACTATCCGAAACCGAACTAGTAAGATTAGGTTTAATAATTTTAATCGCAAAAAAAGGTTAGGTTAGGTTAGAACTGTGACCCCCAAAAACGACTAGAATATGCAGAAAAACATATTTTAGTTACGGTTAGTTAGTTGGGGTTCTGAATACTGGAAGGGTTTCTATAAACGCCGCGCCGCCGGTGCCCACTACGGGGGCCGGCGGTGCCGGCAGCCGATGTTTTTAATCTCGGCTGCCGGCAGTAATGTCATTGCCGGTTCCCAATGGCGTTATGGCAGGCAGCGGAGGCACTCCCTAAATATTAATGTAAACCATACATAAACCTTCCGGAATAAATGCTCTAAACGATGCAGATGGAAAGAACCACATCAGCAAAATCCATCGTGTAGTTCAGAAGATTTGTTTTATAATTTAAATGGTTTAAAAACTTCCACTATAATAAATGTTATTATAATTTAATCGATTATTTTAATGATAGTTTGACATCCTAATTACCTTTTATACTTTGACATCTTACTTTTTGTTATTCTGAAATTATTAGATACTTTGACACCCTAAATAGTGTTTATGGTATTATTTTTAACTGACATACTTCAAATTGCAATTTTAATTCGGTATTACGCAATGATAATAATCTCTGTCCTGTAATAAATGTATATACCTTATATTTGCACGCCTTACTTAGCAGAATGTGATGATACCATTGCCTAATGATAAGACCATAATTATACTTCACCATATTCTTATAAATAAATGATTATGATTAATATGTTAACATATACTTAGACGATTTCAATAGCAGTTCCAGAAAGAAACGGATGCTTGTAAAATGAACCGCGGGAGTTTAATTTCCATGTGGTCTGTTGTGGTAAATAAGTGACATTGTGTTTTATGTAAAGATTTTTTTTAGATACAGGAAGAAGCCAATCAATGCCTCATCTTACGTAATGCTAAATGTAATTTATAACAAGGATTACAACAGCTAACCACAGCAGAAAAACGAACGGCAAACGCTTTGCTGAAAACATGAACAAAATACGAAAAAAAAACTATTTAATTTTAGTCTAATATATCTCTCGACATTTACATTGCTTAAGAGATAAATAAACGACTTCTTCAAGTCCCCTCTAAACCCCTCCATTCAAGGGAAACCAAATATAGTTCTACAGAAACTGATTATGATATAAACAACAAAGCAGAATAATGTATATCATCAAAACATAGTACCGCGTTAAGATCAAGGCGTAAATAACTTTCATGTCAGATTTCATTTCGTATGCAAACAAAATTAACAGTTCAAAAGGCTCTCATTTACCAGTGGGTCACCGCTAACCCTCGGCTCATTTTTTATGTAGATTACGTCGAAGAAAAGTTTTACAATATCAGTCTGTGACGGGAGAACCCTGCATCTCTAGGGAACTTCTCTGTATTAAATTCGGCTGTATTCTTTTGTCTTCCATTCGAATACTTTACAAGATGCTTGAGTGTTGTGAAATCCTTTCGAGAGGACGTTAAGCCGTGTTCGCACTGATAAGCTTGGACGTCACGAAATTGAATATCTATAGCGAGTTTTTGAATCGTAATGTGTGGAAATGCATGGAAAGCCACTATGAAACCGAACATTGTTAATGAACAGATTATAAATCGTGTGTGCGACTAATGTTCGTTAAGGTTACATACAAACAATTCCGATATTACTGCTTTCTCTCATTCGTTCAACAACTTTGATGGAGATCCTTCATAAATAAATAACGAGTTGCATAAAAAAGCAGCAGTCAATGTGTTTGTCGAACACACTTTCCACGTTGTTACGTATCACGCGACGCGATGTCACGTTCAAAAGTGCGACCGCGGCTTTACGACGATACTCCAACATTTCAAACTGTTTATTTTTTATAAAGTACTAAGTATTTACATAATGGGTAGGAATGGGTTACCAATTTACGCCTTTATTGAAGAGAGGAGATAAGAGCTGGGATAATTTGTTTTACTAAATGTATTTGTAGCGTTATAGGCTTACTCCACTAGATTAGATTTGGAGCTATCTCATGCAAATGTAGGTACATGATATTATGTATATATTAATTTGTGCTTGTGTGTTAATTTAGCCTCTGCTTGAACATACATATGTATCGCTAAATTAGGATAATACTGTCTAGGACGCAACACTTGCATTAGGTACATTCTGATGTGTAACAATATCTTTCCTCTCGCTTTGCTGCAATCTGTGGGAGTGATTTCGTGAAAAGGGACGGAACTGTGTAAAAGGAAGCCGGGGAAGCGCGCTCTATTTGATTTGACCAATGAACGCGCGTATTGCTAGATGCTAGGTTCGCCATCAGATGGCACCAATCCATTTTCCGACAGGTTGCTACTGTCAGCCAAAATGTCAGATGTTACACATCCTCAGCGACTGGTTCGCTAGTTCTTTAAACGTAACAAAACTATGCAGTAACTTTTACGTCGTAAACTAACCTCGTTACTTATTCATGAAGAACAAAACTTAATTCAAAGAGTAACTTATTTTTTGAGCAATAAAAAATGAGTTTGCCGTATCGGAACACAAACCCGGCCAAAATGGACCACGTCCAAAAAGTCTTGAAGTCTTAGCTTACACGAACTTTACTAGTACTAACGTAGTAGAATGTTTGTCGTTTATCATGTTATATGCTGTGTAATGAGCATAATTTAAATTACATACCATAATACAGCTAATTTTAAAGGCAAGACTCAGTTTCAAGTAAAATATACGGTTGGCCATTAGCCGTGAGCGGACAGTATGCATCGCATCGTACCAGGATTTTGCATTTCCATCTTATTGTTGCTCTGGCCTCGTTTGGATGCAAATATTTTATAGTTCAAGCCCGAGCGAGCCGTCCCGCATTTTAGTTTCTTTCGCTTCCTGTAATTTGCTTTCGCGATGTTTTTTCTCCTTTTCATCTCGCTTATTCCAATTTAAAATGGAACGTGCATAAAAACCTTGGATATTATTCGACGCATTTTATGAATACTGGACTGTGGCATTTATGGTGGTTGTGGCAAAACTCATATTCGTACAACTGGCACGCCGTGATGCTATTCCTGCGAAGCATGCCAGCGAATAACCACGCAACTGTCATTTTAATTATTCATTTGTAATTCTCAGTTAGGAGACATAGTAGTGTTAAAATCCTTATGCATAAAAATGGATGCGGTCTTTTAGTGGGACATGCATTATGTACAGTGAGGTAGAAAACGCAATATTCAGTGACCTCTTTAATTTTTTCGGTTGCCATTAGTTTTGTTCATATTGCTATCATTCCGGTCATCCTGTTCCACAAAGCTGACATTATGTTTGCATACAATTTACGCGTTTTGCAAATGGTCTTAAAAATTCTCTTTTAATAGTCAAAGCTCGACGAGCTCAACAAACGTTTAATATTAGCGTGCTAATCTAGGAATGAAAAATAGAACAGCTTATCATCCGGTGCAAGTGAGAGTCTGGTGCAAGTAGGTCAGTAGGTGACTGTGTGGCGATAGATTAACAAACTGCCTCCTCTCGTGGCCCACCGAGGTCTTTAAGCTCAACATTTGCTGACAAACTAGTTGTGAATTCGCTTGGAGTTCTGCTTATCTTAACAATCTTGTGAAGAAAAAAGTGGAGCATGATAATATGGGAATTAAAAAGCATGAAACTTGAAGGGTGAGGTTCGCATAAAACATAAAACCTTTACCCAGATGATTAAGATAAATTAAAGAAAATTAAAAGAACCTTGCTTTCCGATGCGTACACGTACCTATATAATTATTATAAGTATGAGATTCTGTCTATATAATTCTAATTAAACTACCCACAGATTTTATAAAAATCATCATCAAAACCTAATCAACCAACCTGTGTTAAACCTGCATTTTGTTTGTGCAGAGTAAACAATGTTTCTTTCTAATCAACATTCTCATGGCTGCGTATAGGTAACCTCACTTAACACCATATTAATATTATTATAAAAAGTGCCAGCAATTAGTGATAAAGCAGTCACTTGAAGTCTTTCCGACACGGAAAACAAGGGAGAGCTGTAAATATAAACGGTAACACTTTTGTTATCGTCTGGACATTTAGGTTAGTCTTTTTCATAAGTTTTGTGTTTTGTTACGGTTAGATTTATTTCCTTTACAAAAATATGTTTCGTATGTTATAATCGCGTATAATAGTCGCGTCGCTCAGGATTCTAACACTTGAATCACTCGCTATGCTCGTGATTCAATCGTCATGAACCACTCCCTACGGTCGTGATTCAGTCGTTAGAATCCTTCACTTGCTCGTGATTCATCTATGGCCCTCACTTTAAATCCGTCCTTTATTCACAAATTGCATAATAATAATTATACTATTTTATCCTAATTTCTTTATTGATTTTTCTTATTTTTGTTGTATGAATAAAGAAAACAATCTAATAATGATAATTATTATCTAATTTACTTTGTAAACAGTGGAAGCAAAATTAAAATAAGCAATATAATTTCATGTTTTATTAAGTAACATTATTCACTGGTCCCAATTCATAATTAAAGTATAATCATGACTATGATTTCTCTGTAATTAATGTGGTGTTTACAGACAGAAATCTCACAAAAACCCAAACCCAGAAACGCTAATAGGCTATAGGTGATACTCATCTACCTACAAACATTTGTTCTATCAGCAGACAGACACGCAGACAGCAGCAACAATCCACTGGTTATAGGCTATGTGACGTCACATAGCCTATAACCAGTGGATCAAGACGCTACCAACGATACCTCATTTTTCAAATTGTGATAAGTTTTCATTTCTAAATTGATTATGAACTAAATCACAACTGATATAAAGTTCATAATCATATACCCAAAATCTACAGTTTTCTCTATCAATGTTACAGGCACCCTTCTAAATTACTTTATAAAGAGAACCTTTTGGAATCAGCCGTTGGTTGTCAACAGGGTGACCCTCTTGGGCCAGTCATTTTTAGTTTAGCAATAAATCCAATCATTCGACAACTAAATTCTAAATTCAACGTATGGTATCTGGATGACGGAACCCTAGGAGGTGACGTAGACACAGTCTTAAAAGATTTAACCTTTTTAAAAGAAAAATTCAGTTCCATTGGCCTAGACCTTAACCTCTCAAAATGTGAAATTTACCTTCCCCAAACCACTGACAGACAGACTACCATCGCAAAATTTAACACAATAGCACCAAACATCAAAATTACCGAAAGAAACTCACTTCACCTCCTGGGGTCCCCAATTTTCGACGAATCCTTTCCAACGTTCATTGAGGAGAAGATACAAAATTTCAATGATGTCTCGGAAAGACTTTTCAAAATTAACATTCATTCGGCCTTCACCCTCATCCGGTATTGTTGCTTTGGACCAAAATTTACGTATAGCCTTCGCTCCTCACACCTCTGGAAACATCCACAACTTTTAGAAAAAGTAGACCAAATTATTAGAAACACACTAACCTCAATCCTAAATGTGGCTCTGGACGACCGAGCGTGGCAGCAAGCCACACTCCCCATTCGGTTGGGCGGTCTCGGCGTTCGCAAAATTTCAAGTATAAGTTTACCGGCCTTCCTCTCCTCAGTCCACAGTACCGATAAATTAACCAGGAACATTTTATCTTCCTCACTGGTTGATTTTG
This sequence comes from Lithophane ornitopus, assembly GCA_948473465.1. Classification (NCBI taxonomy): domain Eukaryota; kingdom Metazoa; phylum Arthropoda; class Insecta; order Lepidoptera; family Noctuidae; genus Lithophane; species Lithophane ornitopus. The sequence continues at coordinate 7,286,446 of OX419622.1, read as the reverse complement.
AGGTACCGTGTTTGGCTGATGCGTTGAACGCTTGGAAAATGGCTTGTCCCAATACGGATTTGCCCGACAACCCGTCTTCCCAGAGGCGGTGGGACGTGCCGCTCTGCAGTATTATACGGAATAACCTGGTAAACACGTCACCTAATACTGTTGAGCGTGCCCGTCTGCTGGCTGTGGGAGAATGGGAGTCGGGCTTGTGGCTTCAGGCGCTCCCGTCATCCACCATAGGCACTATGATGGATGACTCATAGTTTCGGCTCGCTACATGTCTCCGCTTAGGCGCACCTTGTGTTGCTCCGCATCGGTGTTACTGCGGCGAAGCTGTCGACAGTCTCGGGCACCATGGCCTGTCCTGCTGCAGGAGTGCAGGCCGCATAGCACGGCACGCCAGCATCAACGATATTATTCGTCGAGCCCTTGTCACCGCCGGCGTACCAGCGGTATTAGAACCAAACGGCTTGGTACGTGACGATGGGAAGAGACCAGATGGCATGACGTTGTTGCCTTGGAAGGTGGGTAGGCCTCTGGTGTGGGACGCAACCTGTGTCGACACTCTTGCGCCATCCCATGTTCCTAGCACGGCGGGCTGTGCTGGCGCCGCTGCTGCGGCTGCTGAGACCCTCAAGCGGCGCAAATACTGTAACCTTATAAGCAACTACAGTTTTGAGCCGTTTGGGGTCGAAACGCTCGGGTCCGAGTGCGCGTCTCCTTTTTAAGGAAATCTCCCACCGACTGGTCGACACTTCACGTGACCAGAGGGCTGGCTTGTTCTTTGGTCAAAGAATTAGCATTGCCATTCAACGTGGCAATGCTGCCAGTCTTCTGGGCACGTTTCCGGATGACAGCGATGCGGACGAATACTTCGACGCCTAAAGGTCCCTTTGTTTTTTATATTTATTTAGTTAGTCCCTTTAGTTTTAGTTTTATATGTAAATAGTTAGTAGTGTTCTGTAAATATTGTGTATAAAAAAAAACCTTAAAGTTCATTAATTTGTCTGTCTGTGGTCTCTTGTTTATACCTTTTTAGTCGTAGTTGGGTTTTAGTTTTTATTACTTTAATTTTTTGTAAATTCTTTTGGGGTTATAATATATATATTTTTGAAATGTACTCATTAAGCCCTTTCATTTGATACCCAACATGGTACGATTTTTTTTTTAGTTCCTCACTTTATTTCCTCTAGAGGGCGCCATTTTAAATTTAATGTGACGTCACATAGCCTATAACCAGTGGATGATCAAGACGCTTCCAACGATACCTCATTTTTCAAATTGTGATAAATCGTTTACAAGATATGAGGGAACAGATAAACATACATACATACATACATACATACATACCGGTCAAAATCATAACCCTCCTTTTTTCTTCGCCGTAGTCGGTTAAAAATAGCTTGTATTATACCATGATTGATGATTTTGATGTGTTCGCACATAGATAGGTACCTACTCGAGCATTATGCTGCTCTGTTTTCGCTATTGAGTTCTGTGATACAGAACCCAATAGCGAAAATTTGCCACAGGGCCAATTTCCCGTCTAGCGAAGCAAAAATGAATTTAAATACCCTATAATGATTGTGCCATTTCTTTTGCGGCGTGGCTGTTGAGTGTCACGGAAAAGCTCGTGGTCGGGCCCGACACAAATTAGGGATTTTCCTCTCATTTCGATATTTTGAGCAGTATGACCGAAATTTGCGAAAAATACGCTGTATTTGTAATTCATTTGAATAATATTTGTGCAGACGAATAGGCAAGAGCTTTTAAAACAACTGTTTGAGCACTTCACATTTGTTTGGTCCGTAAATGCATGAAATTTTCACATTATGGGTTAGCACTATTTTAGGAATTTTGCCTGTGTTCGCAATGCATTCCATATAACACTGTTTGAAACTGTTTAAAGTCCATTGATCTGTTTTAAATAACTGACCATATCATAAATGCCCAGGACTTTTCTATCTGGCAGGATCACCACCAGCTGCAGACAATTCTATAATGGTTGGAATTTCACTTATCCCTAAAAAAAGTCACTGTAGATATTTAAAAATATAAAGAGAAAACATTGCCCTTTAACAAAAATAAACATTTACTTTACAACAACTTTGAGATAATTTAAGCTCTGTAATCGTAAAGTTGGAGCTCTATTCTAACGACTTAAAAACTTTTTTAGCCTACTAAACGAATGCCAGGGGAGCTTAAGTATTACTCTTAACTCAAATAAATATATTCAGCTTCCATTTTTGTTCGAAAACTTATACGACACGCGTGTCGAAGTACCTCCGTACTAAAATAACTTCTTTGTAAAAGCTGTCAAAAGTTACAAACACCTGTCCTGGGTGACATTAGCTACGCATTACATTCGCATAAATGCTACACGTTAACTCGTTTGTTCCCTTCATGACGTGCACATTTACCCGCGCACACTAAATTAGGCCAAATTTCTGTCTCCCCTGCGGCAAATACGACCCTTTTATTTCGCCACTTTAACAAGAAGTTGATAAAAATCTATCGCGTGGGCTCGTTGACAGGCCGCCAGACTGGATACGCGCCAGAGCATACTACGGTGCAGTTTTTTATACACGCACCAAATTTCCAACGCGAAGTATACTTCGTTTTAATTTACCCATTTTGGCACGTTCCGACGGAACTGCGCATCATTTGTATTAGGAATACGGATAATATGATCCGAGAGGCGACGGCTAAATTACTCGACGCCCCTCGAGAGTTAGTCGTTTGCGTTATTATGAGCCTCCACGAAAGCCTTTAGTTTCCTCTGTTAACATAAAGCTACGGGTGTATTTCGGAAAAATAATTACACAGTATGAATAAATTATCTTTATTGCCGATTCGTGTTGTATTATTTTGTGCGATACGCCTTTTGACTTTTATTTTTATTTGCAACTGCTGAACGATTATCACGTATCTGTTTTATCTCTTTTCGCATAAAGAGTCGCTCTGATACGTATACGTACAAAGTGATTGATTCCGATGTTTTGAGCAGGATAATATAAATTCTAAAATTGGGGAAAAAGCGTTTGACATTCTGCATATAAAAGACTTTAAGTTAAAAGGTTTTGTGATTGACTTTAATCGAGTTTTTAGACATGGTAATTTCAAATTCTTCGAAAAATTGTTTGTAATATGATGTCTTCAATTTGATATTTTACTGAACTTCGTGTCAAGTAAATAAATAAATAAAAGAGAATTTAATTAAGCAATATTTGAAACTTGAACATTTTAAAATACCAGGGATCTATTTAGCTACGTTTACATTTTGTTTAAGTGACCTAGTCAAGACTTACCAAAGTCTGAATAAAATATTTTCTTTCATCCAATTCCTTGAGCCTAAATGTACCTACATCAATGGTACCTAATAATTTAAATTCTTTTCCCATTATATATAATACAGCTGTTTAGTCGAGAACATTCAGTTCTATATTAAAGGGAAGCGCTACGGAATCCGTACAAGGTTCCGTACACAGGGGACCGTTTCCTTATCCAAGCGGCCGACAAACTGTAGCGAGATGTACACTTAATTTGATTTCGTAATGTATAGGCCGTTTAGAAGATTTCTTGGCGGAATAACGTTGTCTTGTTTCCAGATTAAAACAATTGATGTTGAGAGGATTTTAAGGAAAAGAAATGTATGTTGAATTTATGGATGTAAGCGATTTGTACGACACACAAATATAGGGATATAATGTAGGTATTTAGTAGTACATTTACCTTAATTTTACTCTCAAAAATAAGTGATACTCCATACTAATATTATAAATTCGAAAGTAACTTTTGTTTGTCAGTTTGGAACTTTTCACGACTTAACCGCAAAATGTTGATGTTTGGCATACAAGTAAACCATGACCTGGGTTATGACATAGGATATTCTCATAGGCTCTCTTTTGATTCCATAAGTGCGAACGTTTCCGCCTGTCTGATTGAATTTAACTTTAGCATATTATCCCCCCTATCAGTAATAAAAGCTTTTAAACAAATCAAGATCAAATTGACCGAGGATCTTTGGGGATTGTCCAATAAAGTCTGTAGGTACCTCCATAACTAGGACTATAGCGCCTTACTTAGCCTTAATATTTAATTTGTGTGCGGATCAAGGAGTCTTCCCGGATTTAATGAAATACAGTAAGGTAATACCACTTTTCAGATTCAGGGACAGTAAAGACGCCAATAATTATAAACCCGTATCCATGTTGCCGGTTTTCAGCAAGGTGTTTGAAAAGGTAATTATCAAATTAATCAAATGCTCAATCATTGTAACACGAATAAAATTCCTCACGATCAACAGTATTGTCTCACCAAAGGTACGACTGATGCTGGTGTAACCTTTAAGGTCTAAGACACCGTAGAAATCTTTTGTGACGTCTCCAAGGCATTTTATTGCGTCGATTACGAAACCTTACTCTTGAAACTTGAGCATTACATACTTGTAAAATTTGCGCTCAGTTTACTAAAATCTTATTTAAATTCATAGACAACAGCAAGTTCAAATAAATGGTATCAATTCAGTAGGTTTAAAATTAAAAACGGGTGTTCCACAAGGCTCGATATTGGGTCCTTTCCTCATTTTATTTCAGCATATTATTATATTAATGAATCATAAATAGTGTTATTTGCTGACGATATTTCCTTAATTTTTAAGGTAGATATACGTGCTACAAAGTTAAAAGATGTAAATAACGCCCTGCTGCAGGTCCAAAATAGGTTCACTGCTAATTATTTAGTATTAAATGAAAAAAAAACCAAGTGCATAAGATTTTTTTTACCAAGTGTCAAAAGTAGTGATTGCGAGATCGTATTGAATCAAGAAAAACTAGAATTTGTTCCTGAGGATCATACTCAACTCAAGGCCACAATGGGGTTCTCATTTACCATCTCTTGCAGGGCGGCTAGGTTCAGCAGCACATGTAGTCAGATTACTGATGTGCTAGTCTTTTTTAGTTATTTTCACCATGAATGTAACTAAAATAGACTAGCGTCGCAGTCTATAGTATAATTTAAAAGAGTGTCCATGGAGTTTTTTTGCCCGTTCTGCTCCATACAGGTGCGCTTTGGAATGGGCAACTAGCTTCATATCTGACTGACCTGTAAATGGTTTAATTTAAATAAATGTTTTGAGTTGAGTTTTGATAATTTTTGTATTGGTATTTCCCATGGGATAATTTTCAAATTTGGGGCGAAACCGTGGGCAAAAAAAGTTTTCTTAGTCTATTAATAAACAATAAATTGAGCACTACTATGTATATCATTATGTACGAATTTATCGAATTGGATTTAATTAGGTACAAATAAGTTATTACGCTATATTGCTTTTGAAAGTCATCATCAAATATGGGTACACTATTCCGTTGAATTAATATAATTACACTAATTCGACCTTTATCATAATTATTATCTCTTTCTACACGCAATAACCTAAAAACAAATATTAAATAGTACTTTTCGGAACTAATTATACCTAATGTTTTGGTTTTGTAACGTGAGGTTATTATATTAATATTCCATGTTATTATATCTTCATGAATTATTTTACACGGTAATGTATGGATTCTCAATATTAAAAATACATGGCATGTTAAAATGGTACACGTGCTCAAACAAAGCGTTAGTAATAAATTGAGTAAAGTCAGAGTTATTGTTAAAGGAAAAAAAAGCAATGATTAGGTATGTAAAACTAACAATATATTCTGGCGTGTACCTATGATAGAGGAAAAAGGGGATAAACGAATGAATCCTCATAATTTTGGCTGTTTTAACTCGGTGAATATGCAAAACGAACTGCGCCCCGCGGTTTCACCCGCATAAGTCCCGATCCCGTGGGAATATCGGGATAGAAGTTATCTTATGTCCTAATCCAGGTCATGGGCAAATGGTCACCCATGTGCCAAATTTCATCCAAATCCGTTCAGCCGTTTTGGTATGAAAGCGTAACAAATAAACTCACTTTCGCATTTATAATATTATATTAGTTAGGAAGTTAGGGTATAGTTAGGATAAGGATTTGTGCTCGAGACTTCTCGGTGTCTCGGTGAACACGTGTTTCTGTGACAAATAAACTTTTTTTCTTTTTATCTTTCTTTCACATTAAACCAGTTGCCATACAAATATTTCGGATCAGCTATAAAATGAATAAATTGAAAAAAAAAATGAATAAGTTAGCCAAATTTATCGGTATCGCTCAGTCATCGGATTGTGGATGGTGTTCAGGTAAGAGTTCTTCTAGTAAAATGTAAGTAGGTACTTTATTGGTGATAGGCATGTAGGTACGGTCATGAAAAAAATGTGTTTAAAATCGTAGCGTTCTCACAAACAATCATCCGTACTATTAATAACATTATTATAAATCCGAAAGTAGTAAGTCATTCAGTCTGTGTACCTGTCTGTATTGTACTTTATTCTCCCTTAAAGGCTGAGCGGATTTCGCTGAAATTTGGCACACATGTAACCCACGGCCTGGGCTAGACCATAGGACTTTATCACGGTAAATCGTTCCTGTGGGATAATTTCCGAACTCTACGTATGCAAAGTCGTGTGCAAACGCTAGTTATTACTATACTACTTCCCCTGAACTCCAACGGTCAAATGAATGTCACGAATGACAATGAAAACGTCGGGTCATAATAAATAACGTAGGGTGAAACTAACGGTTCGTACGGATTACGAACTACGAGTAGTAATTACAGCCGGATTAACTAAGCTGCAATTGATTTCGGAGGCTTCCAACCCACAATCAGTGTGTTTCGACTATTTGATTTAGGCATGATGCTTTGTCATTTCGGTTTTAGTTACGTAATGATAATTGTAATATACGTGGTATTTTTTTTGTTTCAATTCTGTAGCTTTATTTTTAGCCTATTTCAGATGCAATATTTTATCATCATTTAGAATGGTGCTCGACTGTAGGTTATATCCTAATGAAAACTTATTAGTAAAAAACCTATTGTCGTTTCGCTGCATAGGTTGGGAAGGTACGTCGGCTCCATCTCCCTAGTAATCTAGACCTTGCATCTAGACCAGTTAATCCGTCTTATTCAAATTTTCTTCAATCTCCATAGCCTTGGCGGAATAGTATTGGCACAATAAGCAGAGTTGAAGTTAACGTTAGAACTTGTTAAGTGTACCTTTTCCAATTTAGACAATTATCAAATAAAATTGGGAAAGGAATTCAACTTGCAACCAAAACCAAGTAATTTTCGCCAGTTCTTGTAAGAAAATTTTGTTGGTGAGACATATTTCGTTCACTCGGACATAATAATCCTTCATGGAGGAACTATGGGATTCTATCTTCAAAGGGGCTCGATCTGCAAAGTTCAGCTGCGGCAGTAGTCGATAGGTGACTGTTTTATTGCCCGACTGTGGCAATGCCGAAAAACGGTAGTGCTGTAAACTAGGTTTTTCAGACAGCAGATTTGACTAAAATACCAGCTTTTATTGGTGTTATGCTTAGATAGTTGGTCAAGTTGTGAGGATGAATGAAATCCAACTAACAAAAGGCAGATGTGAGTGGAAACACCGGGAGGGGGGGAGGGGGCCCTAGGAGGACATATACTGACCTTATTAGTGATGTTCGTCAGAAAGGTCAGGTGCGTAGTACTCGCAACCGTTGTGCGTGTATGACCAGGGGTGTGATTCTGTAAGACCTCATTCTAAACTTCAAATTTGAATCCGCTGTGAGTTTCTTGATTGACATTCTAAAACTCGGTTGATACACTATCGCTACCCTTGCGAGCGTGTCACCGAGTTGAACTAAATTGACCGTGAGATTTTGACGCATAAAGTATGCGATGACGTAAGAAGGCATTCAGTAAGGTAATTCCTCCGTGACTTCGACGCTCACTTCACACTCGAACCCGATTCAAAAATGAATAGCGATGTGAGATGCGAGTTGTTGTTTGAATTTTACAGAATCGACGTACAGATGTAGGTATATTATAAAGTAAATGAGGCAAAGGGAGTATGTTAGGATCGTAACAGTCGGCGTTCTGTAATTTCTGCATACCTACATGGGAAGGCGTGAGTTTATGTATTATAACTAAATCTTCAAATAACCTAGTGGTAATTATGTAATAGTAGATATTTATATAATCGCCGGGACATTAGGCTAGAATTATTTAGGTTACGTAAAGGCCTTAGGAATTTACATCAGGGCACCTGTCATGACCCACCCGTCTTCACTCAAGATTGAATCCGTACTCCAAATTGAATGTAAGACCTTTAATTTTTTCACGCATTTACTATCAAAAGAAATACCGAAATCGTTTAACCCATATAACGGGTAAATCTTTTTAAGAATTTTCATTATTATTTTACGTTACAACAGTTTCAGGATAAAATGAAACGTTGAAAAATATAAAGGATGTCAAGCTGGCTCTTTGTAGAATCAGATTTTTTGCCCTTGCCTACAAACAAAGTTAATATTATAAAGAAACTGTTTCTTATTAACTTAATCGTTTCTGTTAGCACCAATTAGACTGGCAGCAAGATGGCTTCTAGTTTCAAACAGGGTGAAACGTTATTTTTTGTCCCGACTACGGCAAATCCAAAAACAATGGCAATGATTTTCACAGTAGGTTTAATTTACAACATAAATTGTAATCTAAAGGCTGATGCACATTTATGCGAGACGCACCACACAAAGAACATTACTTTCATATATTTTGTATGAACCCCCACACAGTATGGCCGCACTGCGCTTTTTGTGTTGAAATGCGCATCGGCTGTAATGTGCGTTTGCCTTTAGCAGCTGAAACTTTTGAACGTTTAAAACTTCATTATTTACTTTCTGAGTTTATCTTGGAAATTAGTGACATCGTGTAAAGGAAACATATTGTGAGGAAACCTGGAATTTATCTATACTATACTTAATATTATAAAGCTGAAGAGTTTGTTTGAACGCGCCAATCTCTGGAACTACTGGTTGGAATTGAAAAAATATTTTTGTGTTGGATAGTCCATTTATCGAGGAAGGTTATATGCTACGACGCTATAAAACATCATGCTACGACCAATAGGAGCGGAGCGTAAATGAAAAATGTTGCAAAAACGGGAAAAATTATTCCTTTTTGCGAGCTTCCGTTGCGTGCGCTGCGTAAACGGTTTAGATTACGCAAATTATCATGTATGATGATTAATGCATTATTTGTGAAGGAGTTTTATCAACATAATATTAATTCTTATTCAAATAAATAGTTTTAACATCAAGGGTATTTATGTAGCAATTAAATACTTTTTAATTCATTCGAATCGGGCATTTAATTTCGAAGTTATCACGATATATAAAAATGCAATACGCGAACCGTTCAACGCCGGCGTCGCGCCGCGACGTTCCCTACTCTAAAGAGGAGAGGGCGGGCACACGGGTAGACCATGATCCGGAATAGGCCATAGGATACGTTTTATACCTATATTCCCACGAGATCAAGACCTACGCGGGTGAGACCGCGGGGCACAGCTAGTAGCTAATATAAGTCTCTGAAATCTCCTTCAAACTTTGCAAAACGCAACATTGGTGATCAATGCCTTCTCTGAGATATGAGAAAAGGCCTAAGACCTGCAGTGGAACAATATTAGACTGATATTATATTATTAAAGTTTATTTCAAGGCATCTTACGTCAGCCATATCCAGTATAGTTGTTATGGACCAAGTCACCATTATGAGGGCATTATGAAAAATGCCCGGGCAGTTTGAAAAATACCCATTATGAGAGTGTGATAACAATTGTGATATTGAAATAATCAAATCGACCGGGCATTTTTTATTATGCTAGTCACCTATGGGGCAGCACAATTAAAACCAGGTTTTATTACTATTATTTTTATTTCAAACGTAGAATCAATATTTAAAATCAAATAAAATCTTTCCATTCGTAGACACTCTGAGGCCCTGGACAACGTGACATTCTATCAGCGATAACGATGATGGAAAAGGCAAAAATGTGTAGGACTGACTATGCTATCGAAAAGCATTTATGTCAATCCCATTGAAAGTCGTTGTAGAAATACGAAAAGCTTTCGAAGTGATTGTCACTTGCCTAGGCCCTCTGCTGACCTATGATGACTTTACCATAATTAAATACCTGTGTATTATTAGATTGCCCAAAGACCACACGGCAATATTTATAATGACGAGGCAATGTGATAAATAAGGAAGTTCAAATTATATTTAATTATTTCGCCCTAAGTATAATGCGCGGGCATTATGAAAAATGCCCCTATTTATTACTTGGTCCATTACATAGTCATACTTTAGATTCAAGCAAAGAACACTATCCATCAGAACAAATCAAACGACACCACATTTGTAAAAATCAGATTCCCACTACTCATATCGTTTTTTCTCAAACAGGATTGAGCTCATTTCTCTTATTCAGTATGAATATAAAATACTTCTCGACATTGTCGTAGATCAAATGGAACAAGAATAAATCGAACTACAGATGAGCTATAAACTACAATATCTATGCCTTATCCTTTTGGGAATACTACGAGATGATTGGACGGTGTGGATTAACGACGCATGGGACATGTTCAATTGCATTCCATGACATGTGATTTACCTAGAATGCTTCCAAATCATAAATTAGATCATTCACCGTCCATACATTTTTGGGCTATATTGAAAGTGCCAAACAAAAAAGAAGCTATATTCCCAAAGAGTACGTTTTTCTCTTCATTTTTTATTACTACAACGTATTACTTTAATTAGATTACTATGCATTATTTTAACTAAAACATACTGAAAACAGTATTTTCCAAAATCGTATAACAGCGCAGGGAATTGCCCTACAGATTTGGTCTAATAGTGAAAAGTGAAGAGAATAACGGAATATATCTTTTTTTTTGTTTGGCCGGCACTTTCATAATTTAGCCCAAAATGAATGATATCCTTTCACTGGAAAATATTATTATTAAATAACTATCATGGCGTGAGTGAAAGAAAAATTTAATTGTGAAAGAAACATAAATTCTCTTCTTTTTTTCCATTCGACGATTTAGCTGCTAGTATTTTCTGTACAATGACAATACCTATGTATTTCACGTTTCTAATGAAACCTCGATCTGTTCACTATAACAATGAGGTTATAAGGCAAGAGCTATCGTGCTCAGAACTTTAGTAATCCTACGATGAGATTGGTACAGTCACGGACTTTAATTGATAAGCCACTTTCAAACTTTTCAAATTTGCAGTTTCATACATTCACGAGATTACACGATTAAAACACGAACTCAAATCGCATGCTCGTAAACAAGAAGACAAATTACTAGTAATCGGAAATAGTCTTATCCATAGAGGTTGACTAATAAGTTCTCAATAAAAAATAAATACAATGTTTATCGAATCTATTTGATACTGACCTCCTTTGAATCAGAGCTCAATAACTCGATAATTCTGAAAACCTATCCGAAGACAGTGACGGTTGAAATGTCGATGTTAGAGACGTTATTTTCGAATTTGTCGCAAATGACTAATAACATTTCTCCGTACGCTAACGTTACTATGACTACGCTAAAACAATCGTCGCTAGGTTATGGTTGCTAGACCTGCAATTGGTTGACTTTGGGTAGTCACTCTGCTGTCAAGTTTATAGTTCTGGCTCTCAGGTTAGCCAACCGGTAAAGATATGAAATATAATTTTCTACTTCTATAATACGAAGACATGACTTTCCGTGTCTGGATGTATGAGTATAACCGACTAAGCCCGATTTGCATTACAAGGCTAAAATGCGAACAGTGCCAAGTGGCTCATCAATTAAAGTCCGTGACTGTACATCTACATTTCTGATAGAATAAACAAATGAAATAGAAGTTATTGTTAAATGAGACCAACAACGTACACACAGCTACACACCAAGCTATACATTTCTAATTTATGCTGATCTCACATTGTATAGGATTTCCGTACAATGCTAGGTCAGCTTATACTGTAAATATATAGCTTGATGTGTAGCCGTGTGTACATAATTTGTAGCTTCAAACCTAATTCGTGATATTTTCAAATTACTAAAGGTGATTTAGTTACGTCCAGACACGATTCAATTAAAATACCTTCGTAGTGTACAGTCACGAGCAAAAATATGTATACAGTCAGCAAAATTAAATAACGATTTTCTCGTGGAATTACAATTGTAACTTTGAGATGATACCTATTTCATAATAATAGGGGTTTCAAAAAACTATGTTCGTTATATCCTAAAATTACAATCAATACAGTAAGAGAAAATCACTTTTAAAAGTTTTATTAATGCTCGTGACTGTACGTGTAGTTTTTCCAAGCATTTGAATAATGAATATTAAATTCCACGAAAACGTGCATAACTAACCAGTACTTAAATTAATTGCTTTATACTAATTTATCTGTCCATAAAACCTTTTTAGCTATTAAAAACAGACGTCAAGACTAAAATAACAGTTTACACGGTTTTGAATAAAAAATAAGGCTAATAATAATTTTCATCTGATATTTCATACATAAATTCATGGACTCTAAAACCCGGGAGGGGTTGTTTAACGAATACTTATTTAAACATCAAATGGTTTAAAATTGCAAACGAATTTACATAGCTAGGAACAAGTTGAAACGTTTGTTAACAGGTCAGTTAACTGTCCCAAGAGTTATTAACTTGTTTTAACACTTTAACGTTCTGTTTACTCTTTCTGGGTTACAGTACCTACTCTAACATTGTGTTAACTGTTGGCAGTTATGTACGTTCCAGTTATAATAATTATTGTGAGACAGCGAACTGTCTACTTATAAAATCTTAGAGTAACTACCTGTCACAATTTGATGATTGAATAATATCGTCTTGCTATATGAAAAATGATGGGAGCTTTTTCATGCAGGTTGCATTACACAGTGGATTATAAGAAAAACACCAAACATACAATTTGTATCATAACTTTATTTACGTATCCCAGTTAAAATTTACATTAAATACAATAATAAAAATTATATAAACTTAAAACAAAAACAACAATTTCGTGTCACTGTACATTTATATTTAAAAAGATGATGACGTGCAAAGAATTGACGTTACCTTAAGTGAAAACACAGCCATAGATTAACGCCTATTTATTAAAACTATTAATTTTACTTTTTTATGTAAAACTAATTAACTCACCAAGAAGCTTGAAAAGTGTTTTTTTTTTGTTGAGGCAAATGAAATTGTAATGTGTCTGGATAGATTTTTTTATTTTAATAAACGAGGCTCATTGTAAGAACGGGTCAACATCAATAAGAAAGAAAGATTTTTTTTGGCAATGACGCGTTCGGGAATTTTCCATCAAAGGGCTTCAAACTTGTAAAACGTCTCTTTTTTGCGTCCGGGATCAAAAATAAACACAGCTTTCGGACTCGAGAACAAATCGATTGTCACTTGGTTAAAAAAATTCTGAACAATATTACAAGTCGGATCCAACCATGCCATGGTTTATTTTTAAATGAAATTACTACAGTTTTATCTGTATTCCTGAGCTCTTGGTCAACGTAAGTTATGTGGCTTTCCCTTCTTCGTGTTAAATTATTATCTATTTTTGAAAAACAATAATTGTTTTACAACTTACGTTAATTTTATATTTAGGTATCTATCAACTTATCAACAAATTCACTTTATACATTTTTGATGATTTCATTAACGTTTCAGAAACGTACAAAAAATAATTATTCTTCCGCGATACATCATGAATGAGGTCTATGGGTATAATATTATTTACTTTTTATTTCTTTTTAGATTTTTCTACTGTGTTCTTATTCTAGCCATCTTTAGTGACATCTTCTTTAATTTTTGTTAATTTTTGAAAGCTCACTGTTTTTTTTATCATAAATAATATAGGTTGACTAACATTATTTTTAAGATTCAATAGCATTTTAGAAATCTTTTTTAACACAACACATTAATAATCAGTTTGATTTGATTGTCTCTCCTAAAAATAAAGGCATACTTTTTATTCACTTTATGAAGGTTTTAACACGTTTATAACCTTCATGAAGCGAATAGAGATCAGTCTCTTACAAAAAGCAATCAATTTCTGGAATTATCTTGATTATCTTTCAGGTTTGATACATTAAAGGTACTAGTGGAGCTTATTTCGGTACAAACAAAACCTGTTTTCGTGTGTTTTGTATACATAGTTACATTTTTTTGTATGTTAATACAGGCCGTTCCCGATATTATCTACACTTAAAACTAATATCACCAAACAATATTTCACACCGAATCTCATAAGCTCGACAACCTTGATATTTCATTATAAGTCAGTAATACAATTGTTGCTATTAACATGCCTGTATTGACTACTTTTGTACCTGAAACAAAACAAAATCGATATTGTTAGTAATACTATTAACATATATATAATATAGAAACCATACGTCATCAAATATTGAACATACACGACGCCTATATAGTTCACGCTCAGCTTAAAATAATTTACTTCATTGCATTATTTTCGCGTAAATTTTAAATGACCCAAATAAAATTGTATCGTTAATGTGTTTATTTATCGCATTAATCCCTTGCGGTGAAAACATACATAATCGCGTGTTACTTATTTAACAATGTACAATTGGTTTAAAGCCGACAAAAATTTAAATATTGCAAAATCAATTTATTGTGTGTGAGTAGATAATAGTTCGCTCCTAGAAAATCATTTAAAATGATACCAAGAGTCTGTGATAGCCAAGCTTAGAAGTTAAGTTCATTATTTACTAAAAAAGATCACTAAACAAAAGTTACTTTTCTGCATTCATATAATAACAAAAACTTTTTGTAATCATCATTCACTTTTGATGTTGACTGTACAGAATTCAAACAGTCTTATAGCCACAAACTTTTGATTAAAAAATGTACATAAAAGTCTAGATTCTTATTGAATCGTAAATTTTCAGAATATCTGATTTAAGCGTAACTTTCAGTCCATTATACGAACTTTTTAGGAATTTATAGCAATGTGAGTTTAACTTTACCGAGGTTCCTGTAAACCCTGCCAAATATTTCCTCATTTTATATAAATATTTGTAACTACAGTTATGTTTTACTTCTTAACTAGTTTTCTTTTTAAAATAAGATATTAAGGGTGTATTACAAGAGTCTTCACATTGTGATGATACTTAAATGCGCCTGGCGTATTTTGGGCTTAGCCCCACTACACATCTTGATACTTGGCTGGTCAATTTGTTTTTGCAGAGTATTGTTCTAGATTCTAGTTTAAAATGAAAAGAAGGTAACTTACCACTATTATTAGACACATATTTAGAGAGCTGCGTGCGGGAGTGTATAGTGATGATAGTGTTCGCATCCCTCACTACAGGGGGCTCCACTAGCAGTATAGACTCGCATCGCACGCGCATCGACCCACTGGCGGTGGGGGGCACGCGCACGCGCAGAACGCGCCACGAACGACGCAGCCCGCCCGGCTGGTTGCCCGTTACCTCAGTCTTCTGCCAGGCTTCGGGCTGTAAAGAAGGTGATGGTTATTTGCAGGAATATTTTCATTGTAATCACTACAATTTTGGATGTTAAACATTAGATAACAAGGGCTGTAAAGAAGTTGGTGGTTAATTAAAGAAAACTTGAGATGGCTATCACTCAGTTAGATGATATTCATAACGTGAAATGGTCATAACATTAGATGCCAACCAGAACAATAGATTGCAACAATTATGGTAACAATAGTTGGAAAACGTTAAGATACCTACTTCATAGGTACTTTATAAACAAAACACTTTCAAGGAAATGTAGCTTTAAGAAAAGTTCTAGCATATTAATCGATCATCATAGATCTTACCACCACAACGATCCAAAACTTAGCAGCAATGATTACCGAGTCGTAACACACTACGTACTTACACGAGATAAGTCGCTTTTAAGTCGATTGGACTTCTAATGGATTATCCTAAAGCAGTGGACAGCAATATTATTAAACTAATGATATAATACCCTACTGCAATCTATCCGGCTACCATACGCCCAGATTATAATTAAATTGAAACGATGGACGAACAAAATTTAATTAAGCTGTAGCAAAATATCAGTTTAATGATAAAGTTTGTTTAAAGCAATTTACCAAATAATGTTGTCAAAAAATAATTATATATTTTAAGTGCAGCTATTTTTAACCGACTTCTTCAAAAAGGAGGAGGTTCTCAATTCGTGTGTTTTTTTTTTTTTTTTTGTATGTTTGTTACGCGATTACTCCGCCAATTATGAATCGATTTTGATGATTTTTTGTTTGGTAGGTCATGCTTTCGAGGTGGTCCCATATAAATTTTATTAACTTTGCTTGGTAATTTTTGAGTTAGCTTCAATATTACGTATTTTTCCCACTTAGTTTATCTAGACGATATCCTGTTTGACTCCTTCACTGTTATTTACATAGCAGGTAGTGGTATTCGGATTTGTGTGGGGTAGGTACCACAACTAAAAAGTGAAAAATAAAAACTTTTTACAAAAAAAAACACAACCGCCTTCCAAAAAAAACACTAAAAAAGTGAAAAATAACTTTAATTTCGGAAGTCGGTGGCAAAAAACGGAAATTGAAAAGCAAAGACACCGACTTCCGAAATTAAAGTTATTTTTCACTTTTTTTGTGTTTTTTTTGGAAGGCGGTTGTGTTTTTTTTTGTAAAAAGTTTTTATTAAGCAATATGACCATAATAAAATTATTTGTATATCTGAAAAAGTCTGTGATTTAGTACAGTGTCAAAAGATTGACAGCTAACAGCACAACGAGCTCGTAATTTCGATGATTAATATGAAAAACAATTAGACACTTCGTAATAGTGTTAATGGTAGATGCCAATTGAAAAGTTTACGTTCCCTATGTTAATAAATTACAGCTTTTTGCTCTAAACCTTCAAGATGCAGGTACTGTGAGCCTCTAGCATACGTGGTTTTACCATGCATGCAACCTTTATAAATATTTGACAAGTTAGATGGCATAAATTAAGAGAAAAGCACTATTTTATATTAAGAATAGAAAATACAATTATGGGTCAGCTTGAAAAGCTAACAGCAGTGTATGCCACGATATAAAATATCAAATGATTTGATTTTAATAATTACGTTTTAAAAAGTAAATAGTCGTTTTTTATTCATGGAGGTACCTCTTCCAGAGTACCTAGAGCTATTTCAGCAGCAGATACGCTCTTTGTGTAGGACGGAAACTGAACTGGCTTGCTTGATTGCTATCCAAAAACTATGTTGGTCCATTTTGGTTTAAGATTGTTCAGTAGAAAATTCAAAACCAGAAACTAGAACGAATAGAACGAATACCAACTATCTATTTGAACAAAGGAAACGAACCTAGGTGAGGAATCCGCGAGGTTAATGATAAATTCTATTCTGTGTAATTTCCTGTGACTGCTGATGGAAACTGCTTCTTATTAAGCTGGGAACGAACTCAGGGCGCAACACGAATGCATTTGATGCAAATAATTATCGCGGGAAATGCCTTTCAGTCTCAATATCAGAGAATTCACACTCACGGAAAGAAAATACCTAAGTACATATAATTATGTAAAAGACGGTAATGCATGAAGAAGTACGATAGCTTTCAGTAAAAAAATATTTTTACCTATTTGAATATCTTGAGGGTGACTACCGAGATCACGACTATTAATGGAAGATGGAAGAAAAGACATATTGCGCCAAAATTAATTAGGATAGGGGCGGAGAATGATGGTAATCTTGATGTGTTTTATTTAAAAGTCCATCTAATTTGAAACAGAACCACAAAATACTTAGGTACTATAAATTGTTCGATTTATGAATCATTCGATATTATGAACGTTCGAGTATTTAGACGTTCAAGTTATAGTGGTCGATCAATTGATATTCGATAATTCGGCATTCGATTTGGCATAGTACACCCCTTACGCTCACAGTATAATAATAATTATACATTATTATGATATGATTAATAGGTAACACGATATCTCAGGTAATGTTTCTGGGAGGTTTGGAAAGGAAACCCAACGTAGCTAAGAATGCAATTTTCAAGAAATTTTTTAGTTGATGTTCAATTTAGTAAAATTGTTAAGGAAAAAAGATAAGTTAAATGTTTATAAATCAGCAAGCGCAATATAATGGAATTGCGTCATAAAAAATGTTGCAAAACTAAACATTTCTGACATTTGAAAATAAAAAAACAGTGTAAAACCAATTTCCATGTATTGAATGAGGGATAGTCTATGATTTGCTTTTACATAAAAAACAGATTTATGATTGTAACGTTTGATGCTGTGACGTAGTTAGAACATTTGAAAAAAAAAACAAATACGATGGGTTCCGTTGTAAAAACCATTTAAAATATACGGCAAGTAGTAAATTTTTATGACAGCAGCATTGCATAATGAAGTTTTGAAGACACATTTCACGAAATTTATCGTTTATTTGGGGGAAAAATCAAATCATTTATTCCTTTGAAAACACGGTTAAAGTACCTGTACCTACATAGATGAAAGAAACTGAGGAAATTAACGATCATAATCTAGTCTATCTCATCACACCGACAATCAGTATCAATAACTTGTCAAAAATGTAGTTAATTAGAGGTATTTTTGACAGATAGATACCGAGATTATAATGATCTTTTGGGAATTGCCTCCTTGAACTCTTTTCACGTATACTATTTTTTTTTATCCAGTGACTAGAACAGGCAGACTACTGATTGATTGTAGTATCCGTTTTTATATCCTAACATTATGATAGAGCCCTAAAAGGATTTAAATTAAAAACCTCGGCTACGGGAACATTGATTTTGTTAGGCTCCGCCGCCTTTGTTATTGAGATGAATGGGAAAACATTTATCAAAAATATGTTATGTGTGAATGATTAGGTACTTTAAAACTCGATTTGTAACGTTTTTGCTGAAATATTTATGAAACACTAGGTTTAGGATATTATCCCACGTGAACGTACTACCGGGATAAAAAGTAGCCTTTGTTCTAACCCAGGTCTACCTACATTTGGCGGGGTCCGCTAGGACCGATGCCTGCCAGGGCTGCGGGATGGTCTGAAAGGGATACCGGGGCCCTTCTCTCAATGTAATCCAGAAATAAACTGTTATAACCAGATGAATCCTGTTTCCGTAGGTTATGCACGCTGGACAGACAGTCCCACTACCAACCATGCTGGCTGAGTTACTCTCGTGTGAGTGTAGAAAGTAGAGACAAAAGAACATCAAGAAGAAAATAAAAATATACTCAAACCTTTTTGGACGTCGGAATATCAAAAGAAAACGCCCCTATTTATCCAGTACATTATTCACAATATTATATTTTATCAAAGAGAAAAACTGCACAGGAAAATAACGATCACTAATATTAGTTTGCTATTTTTTACTCAGAATAATGAACCAGGTTTTCAAGTTAATTGATTCATAGCTTTTTAATTAGAACTTGTGAACAACGTTGCGGTGGATTTATGTTTAATTTAGTTCATATTTTATGGAAGTTCATATGAAAATGACATTAATTTAGTTACCAACTTAAAAATACCTAAGGAGTGTAGGAAAATAATGACTTCTCATTATTATACTATCGTAAGGTACTACATATTTTTGCTAATACGTATCGAAGCTTGCAGAATTAACATAACTATTAGCAATAGGACTCGCTAAGAGCACAATCAGTCAAAAACGCAATCGATCGAGCCCTATCGAGTCACAAAGAATACTGGGCATCCAAAAAATTCAAAATTCGAATACATTTTTCCTCGACAACGCACAAAAAGAATCGAACAGCTAGCATCCATATATTTCCCGAAATCTAATTATAAACATTTTAAGGTTTTACTGCTGGGAATAAAGGAAGAGCATTTCGGCGAAATATACTGGCCGTTTTAAAAGGCCATTAGCGAAGATTTAAAGAGTACCTCGGCTGCTTAGAGTCGCTTAACAATGAGCCAACGTAATGGCAAACAATGCAGGTCCACTTCATACAAAGGAGGTCCGTAAAGTGGGAAGTCATAATAATATGCAAGGATGAACCACCTGCATTATTATACATATTATAAACAGACGTATTTGGAGTTGGCTTAAGGGGAAATAATCCAGTAAAATATATTGTTTTGTTAAGACATTAGTTTGTGATTTTAGGATTATAGCACATAACTATTTAGGGGTATGAGGAACAGGGAGTAAAGTTCACTCATACTCCATAGAAAAGGGAGGATCCTCCAACCAGACGGGTGTTGTGTCTGGCGGGCAACTGCCCAACGATTGATGTTGGGTTCTCGTATATATGTCCACCGCACGGTAAACTTTAATTTCGCGATGCAGGATTTATGTGACGTCAGGATGACGTCAGGTCTTTGATGCGTAGTTCGCATGTGGCGATGTAGATACCGCCACAACTACATACTCAGAGTTCAGATTTTAGATTAAAGGCAATTAAATTAGTACTTGTTGCTCTATTACTGAAAGTACAGAGTACCTACTCAAGTCGATTCATCACCATCATCATTTCAGTAGAAAGACGTCCTTTGCTGGACATTGACCTTCACCAAGCACCGCCACCTCGATCTATTTTGTGCTTCTCAAGTCGATTACTACAATATATTTCTTATATCTTGGATATAAATAAAATTATTCATTATCACCTGAACGACCTCTACGGCCGGCCTAATATTTATATCGTTCCTATTGATTCCCATATCGTCTCGGCATCTGTGACCTTTATCAGGTTGTATGTCTGTATATTTCAGGACGTAGGCACGTGATTTTAATTGCTAGAAGAGCTAGCAATTAGAATCACAGAAATTTAAAATCCGATTAAGCCATATAAAAAAACAATCGCCGTAAAACAAGGATAAAGTAATCTAAATAATAATTACAGAAATAATTCAATTGAATCTTTAGTATAACTGGTTAAATAAAACCAAATAGGTATTTTAATCTTTCTAAGACATAGAAATCAACCCTAAGAAATAATAATCGAAGAAACCTAATATGAAAGTAATCATAAGAAATATTTTGCATTCTAATTTTTCTTATGAAAACTATGAATTCATATAACGAGTAATCTTCTTTCAGCCTACGTGAACCAAAAATATAGGAGGACTATTTACAAATCAGGAAAGTTGTGCAAAGAGAAATTGGAAATAGGTCGTTCACTAAATTAAATCTGAGCATTTTATGAATGTTAATAATAGTGGAAAGGTCGTGGTTTAATCATAAAGATATTTTCGAAACCGTAGCATTGTATATTCATTAACCAGAAAGTTACATAAATATGAAATTGCTTCGCAGCTAAAATAACAAAGATAGTTTATGATACTTAAGACTTTCACTATCAATGCTACCTCAAAATAAGTAGGTATTCCCATCCAAAAAAACGTTTTTAACCCAATAAGCTAGCTATACAAAGTTGAGAAGACATCTTATTATTCTGAACCTCCTCTTGACGAGCATAATCCTCTCAAATTGGATTCCTGTGTGACATGACAGCGAACATACCTATTCTCTTCGGACTATACACAGTGTATTGTCAACACAACAATAGACATACTGTGACAATGTAAAATTTCATCTTGATAATAGAATTATGTTCTATATAAAGACGTCGAAGAGTTTCTGAACATACGAAAAATTGTAGACTTCTAATGCCTGAAACTACAAAATGTTGGTTTATCAAAGAAAGAAAGAAAGAGTAATTTGCGGTAAAACAAGACGCGATAAAAAAAACAAACACAAAAAATTACAAAGTCGGAATGACAATAAGAACAAGACAGTCTACTGAGAGTAAAATTAAAAATTATTTAAAAAATAAAATAACCATCGGGTGTATCACATAAGGGTAAAACAAAGAATGTCAAAACCATGACAAAACCCGTAAAAAAGAATACTCGATAATGCATTTTTTATGCATGAAACTCAAGTATCGTGAGTACATACTAGAAACACATCAAATCACAAATTAATTTGCTTGGGTTGTTACCCAAGCAAATGAATTTGTCTATAAGTTCCAAAAGCGATAATAGCCATCGAAACACCATTCTGCTCAGATCCGATTTGGGGCGTTTCGACGAAACTATTAATGAATCGAAAATTGCATCGCAATTGCGGTCGCCCTTTATGAGTGGATTTCTAGCCGTAAACCCAATCACGGTCAAATTAAGCAAATTGATAGCAAAGGCTGTTGTGTACGAACCTTTTGCAGCTCCTCGTCGATGTACCAATTAATATCCGACGGTGGCAGAGAGAAATCGGACGTGCAGTTCAGGAACACTTGCTCCCCAGGCTTCAACACTTTCGGTGCTCCGATTATCACGGGATCCGCCTGTGGCATAGCTGAACACAAACAGAAAATAGATTTGAATACATCGTCCAACTCAACATTGAGGTGTCATAACTTCGTTACAAACTTACACTAACCAAATACGGCGATCGCCAAGGGGAATCGAGTATCACAAAGTCCTTTGCAATCGTAGACGGGCATACTGAACTTAATTAAAAGCCTTAAATTCGAATTGTGGAGTTACGCTGTTGTTAGGCTGAGGCCATATTGATGTCGGCGGCTGGCGGTTTGTGCTGTTCAGATAATTGCACCGATAAAACTCAACTTGTGGTTTTACAGGCGAGCGTGGTACGGCTATTAACGAAAGCTCGAGCTAGGCGCTGTTAATGTCATCGATGTGCCCTCAGCCTGAAACGAGTTATTTAACCAGGGCATAATGTGCATTATAACCCTAAGAGTTTATTTTTTCTATAATAGTGTGATTAACTTTTAAATAGATACATATTTTTTTGGATTTTCTTTGTGTTCTAGAGATAATGTATATGACTCACATTGCAAAGCTAATCAGATCCCTTTCCTTTTGTATGTGAATAAAGTAGGTATGTGTAAGTGGGTGGGAGCTCGGGGACTGTCGAGTAAGCTACTTAGCGACAATGAACTAGTACAGTGTGTACTTGTAAATAAAATAAATCTTCTGACAAAAGGACTTAAGAGTATCAAGTATGTCTAGTCTAGTAGGTACTTTAGAAATTGTATAGTGTGTAATAGGGAAGTTTTTTTAATTGTTTCAAAGATCTTTATTAATGTTGCAGTAATATTGTTTTTTAGTTTTTACCCTTATGAGCTTTTGATTTTTCGCTCTATATTTTTTTATTCAGTAATGAACATATTGAACATCGTGTCATGAGTCATGCTTTGTTCTGGATGGTCGTCAACATGAGCATACTGGCTATAGTCCCATAGGTTACTATGGCGCTCAGACTGGTCTTCAAGCTAAGAAGTCCAAATTTAAGATTTGACAAAGAGCGATAGAGCGTAGCATTTTGAATATAAAACTAACGGATCAAATTCGCAACACAGTAATACGCTCGAAGACAGGCTGAAAGAGCGAGCCTGAAATGGGACTGGGAGGGCCACACGTACAGGATGCATCAGGACAGATGCCAAAAGACGGGTGTCGTCACCGAAGCAGGCCAAAAACGCTGGCGCGACGCCCTAGACTCTGTCTTGACTTGGCCGGAAAAGGCAGCAGACAAAGATGAACAGCGAAGTATGGGGGAGACCTTAAGAAGTAAAGGGACGGTACAGGTTAAAAGAAATAACACTAATTAAATCACAGAGGCTTATTTTAGAAACTTTCTGATTAGTTAGCCTATTTATCAGAAAATTATAAAAAATAGGATAATAAAAAGTAGATGAGAAAACGGAAAATAATATCAGAGGGTATGAAAGAAAGGTCACGGTGTAGGATTTCAAATGAAAGCTTTCTGAGTGAAAAAAAGTATTATACATAGTCTACTTTATGTTTGTTTTAGGGTTCCGTAGCCAAATGGCAAAAACGGAACCATTATAATTTCGTCTTGTCCTATCTCTAATATATATTATATCTGGCTGTCCGTTTGTCCATCTGTCTGGATGACATTTATTTACTTTAGCAATAAAAAAGCGGAAAATAAAAAGTAAAAACTGATTCCAAACATGTATTAGAATCAAACCTGTAACATTTTGTTCTAAGTTGAATGGCTTCGCTTAAAACAGTAAACTAATAGGGTAGTATCTTCGATTCTATTATAAGCACGCCAAAATTAGCAGAGAATGTGCAAATTAGCGTTCTTGAGGCAAATTCAGTATTAGGTTGCTGAAATTCAAAGGTAGTCCCTTTCATATCGTATTAATTTGAATAATCTCATTGAATTCAGAATATAATTAATAATTAAATATGGTTGTAATTATCGCGCTGTGAATTCTTAGAGAGATAAGCAGAGAATGTGGTCCAGATAAGCGTAGGTAATGTAATATAATTTAGCATATCAATTTTTTTCTAACTGAACAGACAGCTGTGTTGCTGGGGAGTTTGTTGCGCCACTTCTTCTTCCCAGCTAAAGCTCTAGGAAGTGGTGAAGGGTGGGCGTTTTGGGGGACTGTCTTATGTCATTTTAACGTTCGAAAAGTGCTGATTCTCAGTCTAGTTTGAATAAATTACTTTTGATTGATTTTGATATGTATTTCCATTACTCGATCATTGATCTATAGCCTGGAAAACCTTGCTTTACCTAGGAATGGAATTCAGACTTAACATTTATTAACCACACTTATGATCGTTTCTCCATTTAAGTGGCCAATAAATAATATAGGTTATTTTGACATTAAAAAAAAATAGCTATAAAATGTTATTAGGCTTTCCTGTTTGAAAATTCTGAAAATACTAGTTAATGGTTTGTTTCCCTTTACATGAACTTATCTACATATTACTTGTGCCACATGCGAAATACGCATCACACTGACGATACATATACAACGTCCCGACATCAATCGTTGGGCAGTTGCCTACCAGACTCAACACCCGTCTTGTCAGAAAATCCTCTCTTTCTATGGTGGATGAGTAAACTTTACACCCTGTTCCTCATACTTACATAAACTAGTCTTATGTTACATACATTGCTCACGACACTTTCACAAAATGCAGGCATAATTTTATATCTATATTACTGATCCCAAATAACTTTATACGATATCAGATACTGTCTAATCTTTCGTACCAGGAGATAATAAAATAATGAGGTTATTCCGTGACCGTCTCCATAATTTTACCCTAATGCCTCTCGGATGCTTTCGTACCAAAATATTTAAGGGTATATTTTGCTAACGATAATGTTTTGTTCAGCGTGGTCAATAGCTAATAGCCTGTCATATTTTGTATGAGTTAGTTTATTGTTGGAGATGGTTACGAGCATTTAAAAAAAAACTTAAAATGCAGTTTAATTTTCTCCTAAAATCAAACACCTTCTTTAACCAGTTTGTTCTTGCTCATAGTTTCGCTTTTCGTCCAGAAGACCCAACTCAAAAACTCACACTGCATAAAACACCTTTTTAAGAATTTCAGTTCCTCTCAAGCCAACTCAACTAGCACAGTTCAGTTTCCTTGCAAGAATCAGAACACAGAGAAAACAGAGTAAAGAAAAACAAACGTACCGTTACTTTCAGAATGGTAACTTGTTTTTTTTTTTGGTTTGCCTTCAACATCATCCGTATTTTGTTTTTAAAAACAACAAGCCAGTGTAAATAAATCGTTCATCATCATTAGCGTAAGGCCGTATAATATTTTTATTTGACAGTTAAATGGATGGAACTTGAATTGTTTGTGTGTTAAAATATATTTTTAGAGTTCTCTCAATATTAAACAAATGAAACCCCTGTACATGAATATTTTATATATTTAATAGGTAATTATTATACTTTTTTTAAACAGAAATTGTATAAAATAAGCTAATAAAAGTCGAATAAGAAGCAGTATAAAAAATACGTGGCCGGTTTAATTTTTCGTTCAATAATTGACTGAATTATGTTTAATAAGAAAATATCAAACTAAAGAGCGTTAATAATTTTGTTATTCATACTTCACATTTTAGTGTTAAAATTGAAATTAACATTTTCTCTTTTCATTTTCTATTTTAAAACACTGTTACCGATTCTACATTCTCCCACAAAAGAGAACTATCACGAATAAATAAATCTTCTACTTTAAAAAAAGGTTCAAATTACATTCTTATGTAAACAACGCACCAAGCAGTCAGATGACGTCACTGGTCCTTAATTAGCCTAACGTACTCTAGGCACGTTTGATTGACTATCGCTAGTCTATAGCCCCAGAACCTATCGGCTTACAGAGCTTTCTGTGCAACCTAGATACCTAATGCGTTGTTTGTCCAGAGGAGGTCGTATAACATGGTTGTGCCTGTTCTGACAGCCTGCACAAGGAATACTGATCGTGTTACCTTTGATTTTTGCAAAACCTGACTAACGGCCAGTTTCTTCATCAAAAGTAGTAATGTAAAGTAGTTCAAAAAAGTCAAAGAAACGGTTAAATTAGTTTCTTTTGACGATACTTTGGGTGTTACTGTTGATTAAAAAAACTGGACGTAAGACTTTGGTCAGTATGTGTGCTGTCAAATCTGTCAATATGTTGTCAAATCAATTGATTTGACAACATATTGACAGATTCCAATTACTAAGTATAGTTTCAGAAACCAGGGGTTTGGGTCGGAGAGGATAGTTTATTAAGTTATTCATTACACCTTCCGGTTGATTTCTTCATTTATAACCCAAGTTATAAAGAGCTGCGGTGCAGCCTTCTTTAGGGAGGAAACCTTTGTGTACCTATGTATAAAACACAACTTAGTTTGACGGTGTCAATACAGCTACAACCAACAATAATTGATTAGTTGATTACATTGATTTTCCCCTAAAGCTTTCTAAAGTATGATTCACACTTAACGGAGGGCGTGGGCACATCGAAAACTGACAAAAACGTAGGAAGAGCACACTCGAGTACTGCGTCTGTGACCGTCATCGGATAATCCATGCGCATCCATTACCGAAACACATTCTCGCTCACTTAACCGGATTCTCTCGGTCAATAATTATGGCTCATATTTCCATATCCTATAAACGTCTGTCTCTTTTAATTGTCATGCGAATGTGAACCTTAGTTTTCATACGCGTAGGCGTCAATCTCCTTTGCGCTCCCGGTTCTCAGTCAGGTGTGAATCGTTCAAAACAAGTCTAAGCTCACCAACAACCGTCATATGTTTCGTCTTCCTTGCTATCTGAAACCTCGGGCCTTCGGTCGACACCTCGCATGTGTACGCAGCTCTCGTCGAGATGGGAGGAGGCATGACTCTGACCACACAGTAGTCTGGCTGACATTCACCGCCTTGCACCATCACTTGTGATATGTTGTAGAGACGGATTGAAGGCTGTGGACAAGGAGATAGTGTTATTCATTTGTTTTAATGGTGATATTTCGCATCAACACGTGTAGGACAAGACCGGACTTTGTACCGAAGAGCGACGCTACTAGATGCTACGCTGTCATTTAATTAGACCATCGTAATAATTATGGTGAATTCCTGTTTAATTAAATAAAATAGGTACTGTTTTATAAGTCCTTAACATTACTATAAATTGACAAGTTTATGACTTTTCTTGTAATCAGAATAACAAATCAATACAAATGTCTGAGACCAAATAAAAAACTTTTTATTTGGTCTGAGACAAATGTATGTTGCTTTTTCAAACCCATTACTTGTAAAAACTTTCACTATTCTTCAATTACCTAACAGTAGCCTATTTAGACTATTCAAAAGCTTTATCTATATACAGAATGTTTCTATTCCTATTTTCTATTGGATCGGCTTCCATTTTCCCCGAAAACAGATTGTATCGATAACTGGAACATCTGGTGATAACAACGCATTTCATATTGAATGTAGCACGTTTGTTTTCATGTTGAATGTACAATGTTACAACGAATAATCTACTTGAAACAGGGCAATAATGGTGTCGACTCAAAATTAAATTTCTATCTACAATTTTAGTCAAAAAAAGGGGTGTTACATTAATAAGCCTTTAATACTGGTTCTAAAATGTTTTTGAAAGGATTTTTGTAATTATAACCTACTCAAAATTAATCTCTTTAAATATCACTTGTCTTTCGAGAAAAGCCTCCTAGAAGTACCACTAATTTGTATAAAGGGCGGCAATTTGAACACCTGCATCCGTCAAGAGCCCATCATACTAAACAACTTTCACCATGAAACTCGGATCCGATAAGTGAAAAAAAAAACAGATTTCTATAAGTAAAACAATAGACGAGACTATTTCGATTCATGTATGACAAGTTTTTTTTTACTAATCTTATATAATATCTATTTCATAGCAAAAGGACATGCTTCATTTTCGGCCATAAAGTGTACGGTAATGAAAAAAAAGGAAAAAAATCCACGAATTGAGGAAAAATATTCTTATCTGAATATTCCCCTGATTTCTTCGGCACAAAAAATAATAGTTTATCAAAATATTGCCATATTTTATTGATCATGGCGTCGTCTTATTTGCACAATGCTTTCGTCCAGAAGTCATGTTACATTAAAACATAATAAAATCACTTATATGTTATTTAAACAAATATGAAAGGCATGTATTTGTCTGCTATTAAGATAAGATAATAAGATAGCTACCTTAAAAACAACTTTTTTGATGAATTATAAAGTGTGATTCATCATTTTAGAAAAAACGAGGATTGTAGAATTGTAGGTACTTCTGGACGAAAAATTCAAACATATTGTCTGTAATAAATAGTATTTGATTGACATCACATCTTTGACAGTTCTAGATTTTAAAATAGAGATGGGTTGTAACAGGTTAAACACGATAACTGTTATCACTGTTACTGTTACAAAAAAATAACAGATCCAAATACCTGTTATTAAATAACAGCCTGTTATTTTTGTACGGACGATAAATACGTATTTAAATCTCAATTGGATATATTCTATATCTCTTTTGGTTTAAAGTCGATAATCGTATCTATCTGTTATTAAATAATAGCCTGTTACGGACGATAAATACGTAGAAACAGCCACGGTAAAGTCTGTGTGGGGATTGTTATAATGTATTAACAGTAAAGGCCGCGGTAATAATCTTGAGGATCTGTTATTTTATGTAACAGGTATGGTTTATTCTTAGGAACAATTGTTATCTGTTATTTTTTAATATCTGTTATTTCTATCTGTTAAGATAAATACGCCTATTTTAAAATGTAAACGTCATCAGTCCAACCAACCTGTCATGGCTGGCTGTCTATGGTCGTATTTCTCCTGACAAAGGTCAAACATTTTCAGTTTATAATTAGTGCCTAAAAAATATCAGATATTATGAAAAAAAAATGCCTTTATTGTATTCAGTTCGGTTTGTTTTCCAAGTTTTATAAAGTGTACATGTTGTGGCCGGAGTCCCATACAAAAACGAAACGTGTCTTTTGTATAGTATGCCAGTTAGAATCACCCCCTTGACGTATGCAGGTCACTAAATTGCCATCCTGTTAAATAAAATTTTTGTGAAAATGCGAATAGAAAAAAGAAATGTTTTTTTTTTAACCCTGTTAGGTACAAGGTCCCTGGATACAGTCGAACTAATAAAGCTTTAATAGTTGCGGCAAAACTACAGAGCACAAAGCAAGTACCACCGAATTGTACGAACCAGACATGCGTAACTGTATACGTAAGTATGTAACTCTTGTAGGTAAGTACATACCCCCGGCTAACAACGTAGATATATCTTGACTAAATTCTGTAACTAGTTTAAGTTGCCAACTTTAAATACGTTTATGATCGGTAATGAACTTCGATAGATTGACTTCATCGATTGAAAACAGTCTAGTCTATTACTCTGTATTGTATAAGGCTTGTGAAATAAAGGTTTGCTTGTATTTACCTATACATTTTTGTCTATACAACATTATTTTTTCTTTGTATGGAACAGCTGATTTTTTTTTGCGATTTCAGGGTTGGTCCCATAGAAAAAGTTGTTCATAATGATGAGTACAATGACCCCTTTTCGGGTTTAGCATAAAGAAAAAATAATGTTGTATACGGCTGCATCCCATCGGTGTGCCTGCTTTTGCTATGTAACACGATCAGGAACAAAATAGTTTTCGTTTATATTACTCAGGTAGAAATTCATCGTCACCATCTTTCACCGCTAGGAAGTGGACATTATTTAGAGTAACACGACGAGATGCGACGGCCGAACATTGGTTTACTATTACTAATAAGGCGAGGCACATAATATAAATGGTAGTTCTGTAGTAAAATAAGTATCATTAAAATTTGGGTCATAATATAAATTCTCTACCTACCGTAAAATAAGACGAGAAGAAATACCTTTTAAAGTTACTGTTTACTTTGCAAGGGACATGCGCGAGTTTAAGATTGCCGTGGGAAATCAAAATACGTTTAGTATCTTCTGGGGATAAATAAACGACTGGTATGGAATAATAAAACGTATTTTACGGCACAGTAAACAGCTTTTATATATTTTTTTCCGGATAAACTGTGGAAGTAAAGAGTCTTACTTTGTATTAGTTCACATACTTTCGCCGAAAATAAATTTATCTTTGTTTTCTTTTATTTTTTATTGATATGATAACCAATTTTAATTTAATACTGTTTCCTGATTGTGTGCTACGTGCTCGATGCAAATTCTATCTTTTATACGGAAGCCGAAATCGAGTTAGTATGCATCTTGTTTTGTCGGCACAATTCAAACCCAGCTTCCGATAATTTTGTCTTACTATTTTTCCACGATCTATCCATTATCCATTTGCATCAAGACTGCACCAAGAATAATGAAGTTCGCTGTTCTGCTAACGTCATAATAAAGCATGGTCGGGCGACAATAACATTTCCTAGCAATAAAAAATATCACGATATAACATTTTAGTTAAAACTCATTAAAAATACCCTAAGGACTTAAGGGTTTATTTATTAATGTTGCTTAAAGTTAAGTGACGTTCAAACGTCAAAAATTCATGGTTAACCAGTCGCTAAACATTACTTAACTTTAAGCAACATGTATAAATTAACTCCTTAAAGCCCACGTTAAGTAAATATAACAAGGACAAACGAAACAAAATTCTAGTAGCTTAAGCTGCTGGAATAAGCAATTGCAGTATCCCAATTAACTGTCGTCATTATTAGATAATTTCACATGAAATGACGAATTAAATTCATCGGTATTGAACAAATTGATTGTTTGAAAGGAAATTGGCAAAAAAAATAAGTTATAGAATGTATTTATTACATGTCATATCACGTAATAAAGTTATGGAGTGTCGTATCGTGATCAGTTATGCAATTGGTTATGGTTACAACATACGTCATGCTTGATATTATATTCTTTGATGATCAATTTCTATGTGATTATACAAAGTTATAATGATTATAATATTGTTATTGATTATCCATTGGACAATATACGGTCTAGCGTTAATTACACAATAACATTCATGACTTGAATACTACCAAAACATCGTATAATCCTCACCAACATTACAATTTAAATGATGAATACACCACGAGCACATAAAATGAAAATCGTTAACAAAACTACAGCCACCATTTTATACAAAGAAAACATTCACAAAAAGTAAACGAGCGCCACCATCCCGCAAAAACGGAACGTAACCTTAAAACAAAACTGTGTGTCTTTTACAAAGCGAGAAAAAAAACAAACGCACCTTCTGTGTGGGATTATATCTGAATATCTCGTTAGTGTCCCGGTACCACTTGACAGAATGGAGCTTCTGTTCATCCATCTTGAAGTGGCAGCTGAGCTCGGCAGCCCGTCGGGGGTCCGCATAGAGCGGCACCTTTAGCTGCGATATGTCGTGTGCTGATGTTATTGCTGTGGAAGAAAGAGAAGGAAGATTAGCACATGTTTGGCTTCATAAAATCGAGACTTCAGATGACTTCGGCTGTCGCAGAAACCGTCGTTGTGACTTAGCCACAGCATTATACTGTAAGATGACCGATTTGCGCGAATATGACGCATAGTTTCCGAATAGTTGGTTTGGTACATTTGTATTTATGTAGTTGCTCATACACTTTTGCGTAGCACTTGCTATACAAATAATACTTATTTGTATAGGAAAGTCATAAGTACACTTTGTGTGCGTATAACTTTCCTAAACAAATAAATATAATTTGTTTTTCTCTGGGTTTGGGAATGATATAAATTATTAAGTACCTCCTACATGAACTGGTAAATATGTACCACTGCAGGGAATTGCCTCTTTTTATACAGAGGAGGTACAAGCTCAATAGCAAGCGTTTCCTACGTTTAATCAGTCTATGTTGGCAAAATTGGGTGAATGAAGGTTTAGCTTTGCCGTATCGGCCTATCGACATTGATGGCTATGACAGGTTTGAAATTCAAACGTTGAACCAAATGCCTCCTCGTTTTTTGGTACGTGGTAAAAAATCAGAAACCGTCAAAGGTTCGGATAGCGTTGCGAACGAACGAAACAAAAACGATTTTCAGCACTTTCACGCTCACTTTAAACTTATCAACGTTTAGAAGTTTTAATGTTGTAAAATAGTTATGAAGGTTTTGGTTATCCAAGATTATTATTACTTTAATAATTATAAAATTTTAATGGTTATTTGATACATGATTTATTAAAACCGTAATTTAAATAAAAATCTTATTTGTTTTATTTTTCATGGAGTGCTCGCTCTTGATACATTGATTTTGTTAAATACCAGGTTTTAACAGGCTTTCCTCTCTGATATCTTTTAAATCTGTAATTTGAAAACATTGTAGAAGCAAGTTATTTTTAAAACCTTGTTGTTTCTTACCGGCTCTTTCCTATTGGAAACGATCAATTGGAACCGTTCACCAAGCTTCTGACGTTTTATAAGGGGCCACGTTGGGTGATATGAAATAAAATATTTTTAATTACAATTTCGATCGTATATTCGGCCTCACTGGTTTTCTATAGATCTCGTCAATTACCTACAGACATCCATAGAATCCGAAAATTTCAAATTTTAAACAATGCTCGTGTTCATGTCGTGATCTAAAATATTACAGATACTTGTATCTCGACACTAATTATCTCTACACTATGTCTCGCTAACATACAATGTCTAGCTTTTCACATTTTAGGCTAATAATGAACTCATAAATTAGGTACCTCAATATTTCTTCTCCGAAACAGCCTTCCAAACGTCAAAGCGAAGAAATAGCACAAAATTCATTTCGACTTCTGACTTAACAAAAAGCGTGCCTAACCTTTGGCGTAGAAAATTAGCATAAAATTAAATAATATGTAAGCCATATGTTAAGTGACAGTACACGTGCTGTGTAGCACATGTGAATTATCTACGCAACGTTTCATGATAAATGAGACAAAATTTGTATTGTTTTTAGTTTTAGTTGTGTAGCGCTGTGTGTTTTTGTTTATTCTTAAAGTTTTAATTATACAACCTGAGGGCCTAGACAAAGTGACATTCCATCAGCGAAAATGATGATGGAAAAGTAAAAAATACTGACATAAGCGGCTGCCAAACTACCAAAAATTGGAAATCGTTGTAGAAATACAAAATGCTTTGGAAGCAATTCCCAATTGGCTAGGCCCTTTGGACTAGTAACTAGGTACTAGTGACTCTTCCTTGCTTTACACGGAAGCAATCTACAAAAGTGGGGACATGAGAAGACATCGAGATTTTTGTACTATAGGTAAGTATGTATGTTAAATATTAATGTGTATTACTCATAATTATATCTTCCGGAATTAATTCACTAAATGAAGTTGAAAATCGACTAAAATAAATTTTACTAGATACCACGTTTATTTCAATTAGTCAAGTTTTGCACCTTCAAACTCAAACTCAAAGCATTTATTTCAAATAAACCAATTACAGGTACTTTTGAATTGTCAAGGGGTCGGTCAGTCAAAAAAATGAAGCTAGTTGCCCATTCCAAAGCGTAGTAGGTTCCTATGGAGAAGAACGGGCAAGAAACTCCACGGACACTCTTTTAAATCAAAATTTTGTTACAATATATTGGTTACATCATTCATTTGAAATTAAACATGTGAGAACAATGTAAAAAAGAAAAAAAAGAGACGTGCACGTTAAAAGCGTCCGTAAAGATAAAAACAATTCAAAAATTAAAATAAATTAAAAATAAGCCGTGGCAGCTTAGAGATGACCAGTCCCTACTGGCGGCGCCCGTTCACGAACATGACGCATGGATCAGCACCATTCAGCTCAACCATTTTGAAGGGAACTTAATGATCCAACACACACGCCACCACCAGCGAGACATTTGAGTGAGCATGACATACTCTCTGCCGCCAGGGCACATTCAAGTCAATGAACGACGTACCTAGTAAATGGTAGCTTTAAGGTAGGTAAGTACATAGTGCTCACATATGTGCTATGAAATTATACAATACTAGGAGATTGAATTTATACAATGTCAAGATAGTCTTTACAATATTCAGCAGCTCCAACAATATTTTCGAATGCCAATCAATTAGTTTATGCGTCCTTGTGGAGCTGGAGCAGCGCTAAGCCAAGCATTTTTGTCAGCGATGTAATCCCCCAATTTATAATATGCTTGGCGGCATAGTGTGCGTTTTACCCAAGATTTAAATTTCGTTTCATTCTGTTGAAGTATGTGGGGAGGTATTTTATTGTAACATTTTAAACAGTACCCCATGAAGGATGAGTCTACTTTAGCCAGTCTGAAACCCGGTTGAACTAATTGGTCCCTATTTCTAGTCCTATAAGTGTGTCTTTCACCTCTTTTACTGAAAAGACTTAGATTTTTCCTTACGTACATGATGTTTTGATAGATATATTGACAAGGTACCGTCATGATGTTAATTTCTTTAAACAGTTCTCTTAGAGAATCGCGCCTGCGGAGCCCATATATTGCTCTGATGGCTCTTTTCTGCAGAATAAATATAGACTCGATATCTGCAGCCCGTCCCCACAATAAAATACCGTAAGACATGATACTATGAAAGTAGCTGAAATAAATTAGCCTCGCGGTATCTACATTAGTAAATTGACGGATTTTTCTCACAGCATATGCTGCTGAACTTAGCCGTCCTGCAAGAGATGTTAAATGAGGACCCCATTGCAGCCTTGAGTCGAGGGTGATCCCCAAGAAAACAGTTTTATCGACGAATTCTAATTTCTCCTTATCCAATACTATGTCACAATCACTACTTTTAACATTCGGTAAAGGAAATCTTATGCATTTAGTTTTTTTCCCATTTAATACTAAATTATTAGCAGTGAACCAACTATGGACCTGCAGTAAGGCGTTATTTACGTCGTCCAAATTTGATGCACGTCTATTTATCTTAAAAATTAATGAAGTATCGTCAGCAAATAACACCATTTGTGGTTGGTTTTTTAATAAATGGGGTAGATCATTAATATATACTAGAAAGAGGAAAGGACCCAATATCGAGCCCTGTGGAACACCCATTTTTACTTTTAAACCGATTGAATGGACATCATTTATTTGAACTTGCTGTTGTCTATCGTCTAAATAAGATTTTACTAAACTGAGCGCAAGTTTACCTAGTCCGTAATGCTCAAGTTTCAAAAGTAAGGTTTCGTGATTTACGCAATCAAATGCCTTGGAGAGGTCACAAAAGATTCCTATGGCATCTTGCGCCTCCTCCCACGCTGTAAATATGTGTTTTAATAAGGTGACACCGGCGTCAGTCGTACAACGTCCTTTGGTGAAACCATATTGCTGATCGTGTAAGATCTGGTTGGTGTTAAAATGATTAAGCATCTGATTTAGCATTACCTTTTCGAACACCTTGCTGAATACCGGCAACACGGATACTGGTCTATAATTGTTGGTGTCTTTACTGTTTCCAGATTTAAAAAGAGGTACAACTTTACTATATTTCATTAAATCTGGGAAGACTCCTTGATCCACACACAAGTTAAATATTAAAGCTAAATATGCCTTCTTTTGCATTAACTCCTTGATCCGTATTGAACTTAATATTGTACATCGGAGTGACATGAACGATGAACGGTTATTCCAAATAATGAGGCATTTACGGCTATGAAGACAATAACTTTTTTAGGACTGTTGATGTCTCGTGTCAGTACTCTTTCTGTGTAAAATAAGAAAGGCAATCAAGTATTATTAATACGAAAATTAAAGCAAACTGATTTCAACACAATTACACAATTAATTTATTGTATTCGTGTTCATAAACGTATCCTTTTATTCATTCGAGATATTCGTTCGTATTACTGTTTTATTATTACATATTAAAATTATGTGATGATGTAAGTGAAAATGGGGACTGGGATTAAATAATGTAAAGTCAGCTGATACGAGCGTGACAATTTATTTACTCACACGGTTAATTCGTAGAAATGGCTACGATTACGTGCTACGGCGTAGGCGGTGCTACGGCGTAGATGCGCTACGGCGTTAATATGGTGAAACACATTAATTACCATGAAAGCTATATGCTTATTATGCTTTTTTTTTTTGCGTACCTCAAAAGGAAAAAAGACAGAACCCTTATAGAATCACTTTGTTGTCCGAAGGAACGCGTGGAGGTATCAACTTGAAATTAATATCAAATACGAAGGTCTACAGTCCCTTGGAGCCCTATAAAATTAAGCTTCTAAGTCAACGCAATAAAAAAATACTTCCCATTGACCTAAAATCATGAAATTTAGCAAGAAGCATGGTTTCGCAGTATAAGTATAGGCAAAAGTCCGAAAACTGTTCATTTGTAACTTTACATTACATTTTTTTTTTTTAGTTTTTCAACATTTGCAATTGGCAAATTGACCGTGACGTATATCGATGAAACATTTTTTCAACTTATAAATTCATCCCTACCACGGAACCCTTCATTGTGCGTAGTCTGACACGCGCTTGGCCGGTTTTTTTTACTTTATAACAAGAGTTTTTAACTTCATTAATTATAAAACAAAAGGCTGTTTTTGCTGCCGTTAAAATGATTAATTTTATAAATTGCACGTGCCATTTCATTGTACCCACATATTTTTTAATTAACTGGATATAATAATGCTTTTCTGCAATGTTTTTTCTCGGTTTAGTAGCAAGTTATTATAATGTCTACATTATTAGCCCGTAGTCATCCAGTTCTTTGTTGTCGCCAGACAAAATTATTTTCAATGTAAATTCCCTTTCACGGACTAAATAACATATTACCTATCACTTTTGCTTTGGTCATTATGTAGAAATTCTACCAATTTTTTTGTTTGTATACTTCAAAATGATGTTCATAGATAATCCTTAGATTTTTCTCGGTACCTAAATTTGAACTATTCCATACCAAACTATATTTTTTTAAATCCATCTTAAACATTAAAATGAAATATTGTAAATTGTTTACAAAATGTTCACGAGACAAACAAGGTAAACCCAAGGGCAAATGTTTGAGAGACCGTCCGTCCTTGTAAACATGAAGTCCATGTAATTTGCGTGAAAGCCGACGCCAGAAAGTTGAAGCTCTTTTAAAAATGTTATTTCAACCTTTCAACAGTTCTGTAAAAGTAATGTCTTATCTATTTCTAACGCCATCTCAACGGACTTGAAAAGAATGATGTCTTGCTTTTTCTGTCTTCTTATTTAATTTTCATGTTGAGTAAAAGTCGACAGACGATAATATTATACCTAAGTATTGCTTATAAAATACTTTGAATACCTAGATTTCGTTACGCTGCAGCAGGCAAATTTTTGTGAACGAAACCTGTATTTAAAACAAAAAGAAGAAAATTTCCTATATTGCACAAATAAAATATACATTACAAAAATTATAAACTGCTATACTAAAGTCAAAAGCCCAGTATTCGAAAGAAAAATTAATAGTTCAAAAGTTTAAAAGTAATTAAATTATCTATACATTGTCTGCCGATACGACCAAAGACATACATTTTGGTCAACACTTTTGAAACAAGTTTATGGTAGTGTCCTTTAACAGACTCTAATTTATCAAATTAAGCTTTATAAAGCCATCGCGGGAAGATGGAAGTCGTGTGCATGCAACGACTTCCGTTGCATGCACACGACTTCCATCTTCCCGCGATGGCTTTAGTTTATTTATCCTAAACTTAGTGGTTACTCTACCATTCGGTTTAAAGACATTTATTTTCTCAAAGAACAAATTACAGTTCACTTAAAGAGAAACATAACTAAATTAGCATTAGGTTGTAGTTTACATTACGACGTTCATCCATCCAAGAAACTGTACAACAAAGTTTTGCACGGCTTTTTACAACTGGATAAAACATCAAAATCCGTTGCGTGGTTTAGAAGAATAACGCGGACGTACAGACAAACACGAAAAACAACTTTAATTTATGATATGTGTTGAGAGGAAGTATGTACTTAAGTCTATATAAAATACAAAACAATTCAAGCTAAGCTTTAAATGTGTCTTATATATAATTTCTTAGGCCTTTTTTAAATGTTAGTATGCTTGTACACTCTCTAATTTTTTTTAGGTATTTTATTGTATAATCGGACCCCTCATACTATATAGTTTTCCTGCCGCACGGGCAGGTAACCTTAATTTTCCTAATGGACATGGTAAGATTTCTGATATCTATGGATTTATGAATCGTTGCTAAAACTCAATATGTTATAAGATATTATTACGACTGCGATCTAGAACATTATTAAAAATTTAAATTATCTGTGGCGTAACCTGAAAGAAAAATTGTCCATTCACTTATTTTCTATAATTAAGCTTATAGAACTGGGGGCCAAAATTTTAATAATTGTCAAACGTTGCAATAGTCTCGCGATTGTGAGTTATTGACAGATTTTGTATGGACAATCTGTCAAAAACTCACAATCGAAGAAAACCTACAACGGACACATGGCCTTACTAAATTGATTAACCTGTAAAATTTATAGCACCTCATTATACCCATATATCCAAACTTCACACAAGTAAGTATGCCTGCTCTGACTTAGTTGCCTTAAGAGGCTAAACTTGAACGGTACTTACGGTGGTGTATTGAAGCAGTTTGCTCCAAGAGCATGTACTTGCAACTGCAAGTAGATTACAGCTTGTGGTTATCGCAGACTCGGTGATACTTGTGTGAACACCGCTTTAGAAACACATTTTGCCGATGGAGGCTATAAACATTAGAGGCTTGCTAGTATCATAGTATAGCCTGGGCCTCATTGGTGCATGGAAGCTGCGTTTAAAGTGCTACATAGTATGTAACGCAAAACTCTATTGAAAATGTGTAAGTTTTTGGATTGTGTGAAAAATAATAAAAAATAGTTTGGACTGGCTGGCATGAGGCTTAAAAACCGAGGCTTTGCTGTTTACGGAGTAAACAGTGCAGCGCTAAGCTTCTACGGGTTTTATAGGAGGCTAGCAAATTTCCATCTATCTGAAGGGCCTTTTTTTTTTTTTTTTTTTTTTTGGGTGGGAAATCATCATATGACTTCTCCCGCTCTGGGCGGAGCGGAAGGGCGTGTCAGACTCTTACTGACTAAAACCCACCCGTGTTCCTTCGGTTGCCTGTTGCCAGGGTCCCGGTATCCCTTTCGGCGCCATCGACCTGGGCCTGGTCTTTATCGGACGGCGAGCTGCCCATTGCTCGCCGTCCGCAAGCCCACGCCTATGGTGGCCGGGAATCCGCCTGGGATTCCCGACACCCAGGGTGTCTCCAGCGGCGGCGGTTAGGGGCGTGAGGGCGCAGGCTTTGCCTCTCCCTCACGCGTTCCGCCTCCTCCTTCGCGAGCATCACTGCTTCGCAGAAGGAGGTGACCGCCTCCCATGCCCTCTCGCTCCGTACCATGGCCTGGACCAGGGCCGGACGCGAGAGGTCAGTGCCGCCAATCGCCTCCACGAGGACACGGCGGTGCTCCGCCCAAGCAGGGCACACCTCCACCGTATGCTCCACCGTGTCCTCCGGACGATCCGCACAGTGGTGACACCCAGGCGTTTCCTCCCGCCTAATCCTGCACAGGTACCTCCCGAAGCTGCCATGTCCGGTGAGGACCTGTGTCAGGCGGAAGTTGAGGACGCCGTGGCGCCTCTCCAGCCATATCTGAAGGGCCTGCTTGATAGACCTAAATAATTAATTTTAGATAAAAAGATACAGTGTAGTGTATCTTTTTTGCCTTGCTAGCTATACGAGTACTTCGCTTTGAAAGTGGAAAATTACAGCTTTAAAATATTAGAACCTAAAAGAAATATATCGCATGAAACAAAAACTCAACTTCATGTACTATGTATGGTGTAATGTGTGTCCTTTTTTCATTTTATACGGGAAAAAAACCTCTAAACTTTATCAACATCGGCTGTAAATTGAATTGGACTACGGCCTACAGATGGGTGAACGACGAAGCCGAAAAAACGTAATTCTATAAAGTCAGCATGTGGAGATTGCGTCCATTGCCTTTTGCGTTTTTTCTGCTAACGTAGTAAAAAGCTTGACCCGTGTTAGGTGTACGATACAACTTTATGTGAAGGTTCAGTACACTATTTGGTTGGCAGAGACCGCAAACTTTTAGTCCCTTCTAATCAAACATGGTGGATGGTGAAAATGGAGAAGTGTCACGTCAAAGAAGCACAACATTGAGCAAGAATAATGATGTTGGAAAGCAAGCCATGAGTAAGAAAATTATAATATAATTCTATGAAAACCATGAATAATACCAGCCATATTATACAATCAATCTCCCTAGACGTTTCCCAACTATGTTAGTGTCGGCTTACAGTCTAACCGGATGCAGCTGAATACCAGTATTTTACATGGAGCGACTGTCTATTTAACCTCCACCAACTAGTCTAACCCAACTAGTCTAGAGTTTCGGGCGTCTGACAACCCGTAACGACTGTCAAAGATTCACGAATGACAGCCGAGACCAACGGCTTAGCGTGCTTTCCGAGGCACGGCGGCGTCTCGGAATGTAAAGATTGTCACCCATCCACGGACCAACCCAGGCAAGCGTAGCATAACCTGATGGATCGACCCGTGCGGCTGTTATTACTTAGCCACGAGCTCCTCCACTAGCATACATACATCGAGAACCAATGAAAACTTGTAATAGACATTGACTCCATGACAGGGGTCGTTGGGGGAAAAGGGTCATTCAGATTCCTCCGAATGATTCAACCACAAACGGAGGATGGTCACATTATGATAAAAGTTTAAGCCAAAGTTACTTCCTTCATGTGGCATGGTAACTAGTGCAGGTACCCAAATACTACTTGAATTACCTAGGTACGTGTAATTATGTACATTTATGAGAGCAGTGGTGGTCCAGTGGTAACGACTCGAGTTGTAGGTCGTGGATACGAACTCAGATAGGCGTTTTACGTTGTGTAAATAATTTCATCACCAACGCTTTCAAAACGGTGAAGAAACACATCGTGTGGAAACCGGCATGTCCTAGAACCAAAAATTCAAAGACATTGTGACATCTACCAACCCACACTGGGCCCGCGTGGTAGATTACAGTCCATTCCCTTTCGAAGCGAGGAGGGCTGTGTCCCAGCAAAAATCAATCTGCCTAGCCTTTTCCTAACTATGTTGTGGTCGGCTTCCAGTCTAACCGGATGCAGCTGAATACCAGTATTTTACATAGAGCGACTGCCTATCTGACCTCCACAACCCAGCAACTGGGTAATACGATACCCCTTGATTAGACTGGTTATCAGACTTTCGGGCTTCTGACGACTCGTAACGACTATCAAAGATCCACAAATGACGGCCGGGACCAACGGCTTAACGTGCTTTCCGAGACACGGAGGAGTAACGATATGTGAAAATGGTCACCCATCCACGGACCAACCCCGGCAAGCGTAGCTTAACCTGATAGATCGACCCGAGCGGCTGTTATTACAGCGGCTGTATCCAAATTACAACTGTCATGGTTAATTGTATGAAATGGGCAAATTCACTTATTGTGTCAATTTGAGAACCGCAAAAAGAGGTTTGCCTTTCCTCAATACTACACTGCCCGGGAAAATAAATGTAAGCACTAATGTACCTTTCTAACGCTGTCGATTACGACGTAAGCAAAGATATTCTGTTGATGAAGCCTCCCGCGTTAAGCATGATGACCTTGCTTAATGTAGCGTATGTTATTAAGTAAAGCGCTTTAAATCGATTTCTGTAAGCGATTTTTATGTATACGTGACGTAAAGTACCAAAAATGAGTTTGATGTTCTCGCAAAAATTACGTTGAACATTTAAAATAAATTCTCTAGTGAAATGCTTATTAGATTTTCGGATCGAATATTTTTTCTTTGAAGTTTAAAATTATTTATCAAAGTAAATGTTTAAAGTCAAAATGTTAATAACTGAAATGTCATTATGTTGATAATGTAAACTATTGACAAAACGAATTGGGGTCGAAACGCTCGGGTCAGTGGGCCCGAGTGCGTCTCTGTTTTAAGGAAATTTCCCACCGACTGGTCGACACTTCACGTGACCAGAGGGCAGGCTTGTTCTTTGGCCAAAGAATTAGCATTTCCATTCAACGTGGCAATGCTGCCAGTCTTCTGGGCACGTTTCCGGATGACAGGAATGCGGACGAATACTTCGACGCCTTAAGGTCCCTTTGTTTTTATATTTATTTAGTTAGTCCTTATTCCCATGGAAGATGGGTAGGCCTTTAGTGTGGGACGCAACGTGTGTCGATACTCTTGCGCCATCCCATCTTCCTGGCTCGGCGTGCTGTGCTGGCGCTGCCGCTGCGGCTGCGGAAAACCTCAAGCGGCGAAAGTATAATAGCCTTATAGGCAATTATATTTTCGAGCCGTTTGGGGTTGAAACCCTAGGGCCGTGGGGTCCGAGTGCTCATAGTCTGTTCAGTGAAATCTCCAAACGGCTGCTTGACACTTCCCGTGACCCAAGGGCTGGCTTTTACCTTGGTCAGAGGCTAAGCATTGCCATTCAACGTGGCAATGCCGCCAGTCTCTTGGGTACATTACCAGCCGACAGCGATGCGGAGGAATTTTTCGACGCCTTACTTTAGTTATAGTTAGTTAGTTCTTTAAGTTTTAGTGTTTTATGTAAATAGTTAGTTGTGTTATGTATATATTATCTAAAAATAATAAATACATTTTAGTTTTAGTTTTTTTATGTAAATAGTAGTGCTATATGAATATTGTGTAAGTTATTGTTTCTCTCCATTTTCTGAAATAAACTACAAAATACTCTAGTCCCTGAAAGGAACATAAATGATGAAGACTATCGGTCGGGTGTTGACAAAACCAATGGGAAAGTTGTCAAACTCAGAGAAAGCCGAAATGAATGCGACTACGTACTCTATTTACTAAGAAAAATATTTTGAATACCTACTAGGTATCTGATACCAAGTAATATCCGTTTCACTTATAATTAATTTCCGTCAATATCCTTTTCAATTTCGTTTTGGTTCACAGAAGTTTATTATTAGCAGTATCGCCATTGAAATTTTCTAAGAACATAAAGTTAGAAGCAGTCCAATTTAATCAGTTACAAACAAAAACATTATTTCTTCTTAAATGCTCCTTTCACATAACTGACTTTGCTCTCTAATGAATTTTAGAATAACTATTAGCCAAAGCTAGAAAATACGAGCATTATACGTTTTAACGAGAAGTGTAGGTATCTACTATTAGGATGAAAAACATACATACGTCCCTACTCGTCCCTAAGGCTTTGGTTACCTAAGAAAGCGGACACCGGTCAAACACTAACGGCTGTCCAAAAGCGTTTTTGACATCTTAACGTCAAATGTTGGTGAAAATTACAGATTTTCATTTTATAGTATGACGGAACCTCTTTCTTAGCAAACCACAGCTTTTAGGAAAGTTCTTTACAACCTAAATCCCAACTTATAATACAGGGTGTAAAAAGACCCACCGCATAGTCGTCAACTACGGATTCTCGCATTCATAGCACAAAAATAATTGCTGGGAAACAACTTTTATTTTTGGTGTGAAAAATCGCTGTAGGTATGGGTAGTGCGTAACGTAACGCACGCAAAACATTGTGTTTATATGCATGCAACGGATCAGGGTTTCTGGGGGTACCTATTTAAAATTAAATTATAACATCTAGAACTTGCTTTCTTTAAAATACGTCTGAAATAGTTGGAACTTTGACCTTCAATATCTCGTAACCAGAAGGTTCCCATGTATAGTCCAGAATAAAAAATGATCACAATGACGGGAATAACAAGTGACTTTCGGCTTCGTTAAGCGTCTTTTTATTACACCCTTTATTATAAATGCGAACGTGAGTTTGTTTGTTACGCTTTGACGCTAAAACGGCTGAACAGATTTAGATGAAATTTTGCACATAGGTAGACCATGACTTGGAATAGGACATAGGATACTTTTTATCCTGGGTGAACCCGCGGGGCGCAGCTAGTTAGGTATAAACAAAAGACGAATCAATAGCACCACTAAATGCCATCCAAAATTAAACTTAAAATCTATCGACAGTTACTTAGCGTAGAATTTTCGAGTGGATTCGAAAAGTTATGAACTCCAGGGACAATCTTGTTACCAGTAAAATATATAGATTTCATTAAAGTTTCACGGGTTTATTTTGTCTAAGATAAGTCCTAAAATATTGATATCTGTGTTGAAAAGATTTGAAACAAGTTCTAATACGATCTGGATAAACGACAAATGGTTTCTTTCTTTAGATCATAGTGATGGGAAAACCAGTACCTATCCGTAAATTATAAATGTTATATTTCCATATTTTTTGTACAACCTTAATTACAACTTTTTTAATCAAACCAAACAAATTAAAATGTTTCGATATTCGTAAACTAGTCATCTCGACTCGGACTATGTTAGGTCTG
Source organism: Lithophane ornitopus (assembly GCA_948473465.1). Lineage (NCBI taxonomy): Eukaryota > Metazoa > Arthropoda > Insecta > Lepidoptera > Noctuidae > Lithophane > Lithophane ornitopus. The sequence goes on along the minus strand of OX419622.1, from coordinate 7,241,783 downwards.
GCAAATTTAAATAAAATTATGCTAACCTAAGTTTCTGAAAATCCCGGTGAACATAAATAACAATTTAAATGTAGTGAATGTACTCAAACTATCGGATATGTACAAAGTTTCAATAAAAATAATAATCCGTTAAGCTACATAGTTTCATTACAGTAAGCTAGATTTGTCTAAATTATAATAATTATTTGTTGCAGAGTATAAAATTAAATCTTATACATATATTATAATAATAATAATAATACCATTTATTTCAGGCGACACAGGCCCATAGAAAAACTAGCAATTATACCCAGCAATGTATTATTTCATGCCTTTGTATGTAGGTATCAACGTATATTTGCTTGGGTAAGAAGGTAATACAACCGATCCTATCGAAGATCAAAAAGTTTGATTCTACGAAAATGTTGTAACAATGTTTTAGCTAACCTTTTCGTTGCCGAAAAAACTTGACTCTCACGGATATTCATTTATCGTCTTTAAAGAGTTATTTACTATAATATTCTCATATAATTTATTCCCGAACCGGAAATTCCAGTCCATTTACTCTACTTTAGCACTTTGGTTCGACGAAGGGAAAGAAATGCTTTTAATAAAAGTAATTTCGGAACAAATTTACTCGATTTGCGTCGGATAAAGGTTGAATAATAATTATGGAGGAGGGTTCCAACTAAGTAATTTGCTTAAGTTGCTTTGCTGTGAGCGTCGTATTGACGCCCCACTGACGCGACGCTGGCATTCAAAATATCAAAAGTTTCTAGTGAACTCGCTCCTACTGAATATTCATTGTTATAATTGTTTCATTAGTTTTACTAACGTGTTTATTAATCCACTGAGACAACAATTAATATAGCCATTTGTATTATTATTAATACCGATGCGTCGTTTTGAATTTGCGTTGAAACATTGTCACTCCCCAAGGGTTTATTTGACAAATTTTATTTTCACATTACCGAGAGATGAGGTTGTCAAAATAATAAATCGATTTGCGGGTGATGAGGATTTAAAATATTGGAGATTGTTATTAGAACTGGCTTGTAATTTGAATTTTTTTTTTTACCTTTTTCCATTTTGAAATTTTCCTGCCTTTCCAAAGGTTGTCTGGAGATTATAGTAAACGTTAAGCATGTGTCATTTTTTATATACACACGTATATAAAAATTGACATAAGTATGCATGCACATTATCACAAGGAATAGACAAGAAGATAACAAAATTACCGCGTGTTTAGCAACAGAGCAACACTAACTAAGCGAATTTATGGGATATAATAATTAATTCAAAACACCAATGAAATTCTATAATAATCATTGGTGTACGATAAAGTTTTTCATTATATTGATTAATAAATTAATGCAACTCAAAAATTCACCCTGTATGTCATGATTGACTGCTTAGCTAAAGGTTAAATCTGTAACTATCTGCAATATTCTAAACCTTTTGGCTCGATTTATTACAATTTGCGGTAAACTACAGAAGAATACGAACATAAAGCAATGTTTCTCTTCCCCATCAGAAATAGCGTCATTATCTATAGCCTATAGACTGACCAGACTTACAGAGATATTCTCTATAAGTCTGCAAAATTTTAACTAAATCTATCCGGTAGTATTTTCGTGATGCTGGAACAGACATTCAGACAAACAGATAAACAAACAAACATTCTAAAAACTATATTTTCGGCATAAGAATCGTTCCAAGACCTCGTCGCAATTACTTTTCTCAAAAAACTTCAATCTACAGTTTTGGCTTCGCTACGATGATGCTTTATGTATAGGTATAGATTATTGTATAGGTCGGTTTCACATTTTCTGTTAGAAAACTCAACTTTTGCTCAAGCTCACTTTGCATATTATGTACCTATATACGTAAATGATGAAGGAATGTGTTATATGTTTTATCCTTTCCAATATTATTACTGCATGGAATAACGCGTTTGAGTGACGTAATACAAAGGTGCGATCAAGTTTCCTCGAAAAGTTATTGTCCTGTTCGCGTGTTTACCTCCGTATAGCCGTCTCCTTTGGGACTTAGCTGATAAACTAATTTCGCGACTAGTACATACCTACATATGTAATAGGTACATTAGTACCAATACTATACGCACTGGTATTAACCTAATTGGGTTTTTTACTAGCCTTTATTTATTAGCGTTGTTTTGCAGTTGATTAATAATATGCATTGCATGTGTGCGAAGTTTTAATTGGGTGTAATGGAACTGTAGGTGTGGTTGAAAATTGCTATTTTTTTAAAGGTTTTAAAAACACGGTGGAGTTGGGATCGATATCTGATGCTTCATTCGAGTGGTTTACTCGACTAAAGTTTCACTTTTGTTTCATTCTACGTTCTCATGACACCGAAATAATGACATAGGAATGAATGTTCATCTGGTCCTTTCATTTCATTTTTCGATCATTCTGTAGGCGAGTGAAAGATCGAGTACCAAAATCCAACATCTTGGATAGAAGTCAAATCTTTACTACCAAATAAATTTTTCACTTTTGATTCATTTTGTGTTGAGAGGTTTTTTTCACTGTGAGTGAAAGTTACCGAATGAAAGGAATCTAAGCGTCTGATATCAGCTTAACTGCTACTATACAAGTATTTTGTCTCTGTAAACACTGAATTGAGTTGAGTTTTTCTAAATCTTGAGTTGGTAAAACTTAAAACAGTTACTACAAGTAAGACTCAAATTCTTCGTTGTAAAAATCTGAAGACGATTCGACTAAGCACCAAGTAAGTAAGTTATTTTATTATGTTTTAGTAGAACACTAATCGTCGAGTAGGTCTTTCATTCTGAAATTTACGTAACTTGCTACGTTTGGGTAAAAATCGTTCCTTTTATTATATTCTTGAATTCGGCAAATCCAACCTAAAATTACAGAAGAGCACACTTAAAACTATGCATAGCAAATATACTGTCAACATTAGCATGTTGGTGACGCGAACCTACAAGATTTTCCCCTACAAAAAATCACTCAATACGCTTAAAAACGTTTTTAATACACAAGTACCCTTAAATTTAACATTTTTTAAAACCCCGACAAAAACAAGACATTTTTTATATCTAAGAACACTCTCGATCAATTCGCCTTTCAAACAAAACAAAAAAAAACTTAATCGCTTCAGTCGTTTGGCAGCTACGATGGCGCAGACAGACACACAGATAACACCCCCTTTTTCCGACGGGGGTTAAAAATAAACTCAACTGCCAGGACATCTAGGTACATCCCACAGAACAATGCTATAAACAAAATTGGTTGATAAAAAATTAAATCAGCTTCCAAACTAGCTTTATTTATTCCTCGATAAAAATTAAAACGGTGTGACCTAGCACAAACGAACTATGTAAATCGTTAAAAATTCTCGCATGTCATATTTCACGAATCCAACCTCCAATATTTTGGCAGTACGTTGAAAATTAATAGCCATATTCAAATGATACCTATGGTATTTGATGCTGTTGTTTTTTTTTGTGTAGTTTTACACTTTGTTACTTTAAAATGGCACCTGTGACATTCACGTAGGGTTTTCGCATTTTAAACAGTAGCTAAATATGCGAAAACCTGATTAGGCCTGAATTTCATCCACCTGAATAACCACATAATGTTAGTGGTTGTTTTCTTCACTTTCTATAACGTAAGAGCGAGAGGTAACCGTGACTTAGAAAATGGTTAAAGTTCGATTCACACATATTAAGTGAAGCCACATCCGACACAGTACCGGTACAATGCAAAATATATTTTCATACATTCTCATGCTAGTGTCGGCACTGACACTGATACACTGACACTGACAAGTAGGGATGCGTTCTTATAGAATGTATGAAAGAATATTTTGCACTGTGCTGGTACTGTGTCAGAACTGTGGCTTCACTGATATGTGTAAATCGACCTTTAATCGCTATTATATAATAATAATAATAGTCCTTCTGACCGTATTTTCGGCCACGGCGGCCAATCTCAACGGAGACTAGCCTTCGGCGCGGAAGATATTATAGTGCACAAGTGTGTGCGCAGACACAGGTGCACTCTCTCTTCCCTCACTCTCATAGTCCGATGGAACGGCAATCCGACACGACCGGAGAGAGATCAGGCGAAGGACCAACGGCTTAACGTGCTTTCCGAGGCACGGGGTTATCACACCGCCAACTTCAAACTCCGGGCTGCTACTACGAATTTCCAAATTGAAAAACCCAATAACACTTTGCCCGACCCGGCAATCGAACCCAGGACCCTACACTCAGCAGTCGCGCTTGCGACCATGAGTCCAACGGGGCAGTTAAGCAAGAATTATTTCTTAGATGTGTGAGTGAAAACTTTTTTTTAAAACTAAAATACAATATTCAAACACATTGATTTGTAATTTGTATGTTTTGTATGTCGTGTATGGCGGGTTGAGTGAATTGGCCAGCATCAATATTATCTTAGCAAAATGAGCTTGCGAAACACCACCCGTCAATTATCTACTGTAATTTATACTACAATTAATTATTTACCGCCCGTTGTAGTGCCCGGAATAAATTAAATATACTTACCCTACGTAATTAGCAACACCTATGTAAACCGATATCATGTTAATTTAAATAAACCAATTAATTGTTTGTACTTAATATGTTACTGTGGCGGCATCTACAACGTCACATGCGAACTACGCATCACACTGACGTCACGCGCGAAGAGTGTATTATATAGGAAGAAAGAAAGAAAAATACGTTTATTGGCATTAAGCAGAAGAAAAACCTTAAAACTTAAAGTAACAAAAAACAATGTTTTTAATGGCAAAATGGCCTCAGCTCAGCATAATGTCAAATGACAACACAAGGTCACCATCTGACGCTGATTTTCAGCTGCAGCCCACGAGTGTAACACATAAGGAAATGCATGTGCCCGTTTAAATCAATTAACACAATGATAACATAAAATAGTTCATACAAAAACAACTAAAATTTTGTGACATACATGCGAGTGCGTGTGTAGTTGCGTACATAATACATATCGTCCCGACGTCAATCGTCGGGCAGTAGCCCACCAAACACGACACCCGTCTGTTCGGAGGATCCTCCCTTTTCTATGGAGGATAAGTGAACTCTCCTCATACCTCTATATTATATTTCACAATGATTCAATTCATTTGTGTTTGACCTTTAACTATTGAGGTCGTTTCAAATTAGGAATAGCGTATTAAAGTTGCCTAACACCTCTGCCTACCTATAGCTACACTTTTTAATGGACCTACAGATCTAAAATGCTATAGTGGGAAAAATAATTAAACCTTTTTTGTTGACCTTATCATTGTATCGAAACTACAAAAACTTTTGCTACGTTTTTCTTTCAAACAAAGTACTCAAACAATAGTAAAAGTTGCTTATAAACTATTTATTTAGACTTCTATAATCACCACTAAACTGTACTGACCTACAGGTCAGGGTTTAGGGGACACCCTAAAAACTATCTAGAACTCAAATAGGTTGAAACCCAAATATTCAAAAGTTTAAACGGTTCCTGGTAGTGGAATGTTTGAAAGTCTAGAATGTTCTGCTTGTTCTAACCAATTCTAACTTTTGGAAATGTTAGAATGACCTATTTTAGAAGTTAGAATTTACTTTAATAATAATAAGGTTATAGTAACTGTTACATAATAATTATGTTTATGAAAATGAAAAATAATACCCTAAGCCAACATAACATAAAATAATATCACGCCTGTATTCCCCGAAGGGTTCAGGAGAGATGTATCTATAGTACACCCACATTTCGCCAGTTATGTTTAAGTCCAATATGGGGCGAGCCTATTGCCATCAACCGGGCAATCCAGGCTGGGTTATTGCGGCTACTAAAAAACTCCAGATGGAAAACCCAACCCTAAGTTAACAGTTACTGCACTGACCTAATCCTAACTAATATCCATACTAATATTATAAATTCGAAAGTAACTATGTCTGCCTGTCTGTCTGTATGTTACCTTTTCACGCCTAAACCACTAAACGGATTTCGATAAAATTTGGCAAGAAAATAGATGGCATCCCGAGGAAGGACATAGGCTACTTTTTATCGACATACCATGCGGGCGAAGCCGCGGGCGGAAGCTAGTTATATTATAAATACGAAAGTGAATTTGTTTGTGTGTTTGATACGCTTTCACGATAAAACAGCTGTATGGTTTTGGATGAAATTTAGCACATGGGTAGACCATGACCTACGTTAGAACATAGGACTTTTTATCTCGGTACATTCCCGTGAGATAAACTCCGAGGTCTACGCGGGTGAAGCCGCAGGCTAGTTAAATATAAAATCATGGTTATACAAGTTCCTGTTCTTAAAATATAACTTCAATAATAATTTTAACTGCGAATCCATAACTTACAAAACATCTAGACACCGCATCGCTAACCGTCCGTAAATCATGACAAATCAGCCATAAGATGACAGCAACCATCGATATAATCGTTCTCTATGAGATGTCATTACAGTATCGATAGCCCATTGCTACGCAGCACTAACGTAGTGCAGCCAGTGACCCACTTCCTTATGCCACTTACATCCGATAAGATAAGCATTAAGCAGGCTAATGCACTGCTATTGCTTCCCGTGTGCCGCTTCTAGTGATGCCAATCCAGGATGATGCTATTAAGAATCTGGTTTGTAATAATCTTGTTATAAAAACAAGACATGATTTGCATGACGCAGCGACACTGGGCATGACATAATTTACTGAAAATTGGAAAAAATCTTCAATTTGGTGTAAGTTAGATAAAAGAAACAGAAAAGTGTGTGTTTTGGTTGAGACATTATACAGTGAATAGGGTCTAACCTCGTGTCTACACCAAGTTACAAAACATGTATTCAACATGTTGTGTCTACTGTTTTCGTTTATCGTTTACATCTAAAACCAGTTGTATACAAAACTTGTCGTAAAACTATTTGAATGGTGAACAAAATAGTTAACAAAACAACGTCAATACATGTATGATACACGTTCTATTTTATAAACGACATAATAATATTACGTTTTTGATAATAGTAGTCTGTTACAACACTTGTTGAAAACAAGTTGGTAGGTATCACATATGAAAACAAGTAGGTATCACAACTTGTGTAAAATATCAAAATATAACAATGAGTGATTCCTGCTTCCATGATATCAAACTACCACGAAACGTGAAGACAATACAGCTAATTATTAAAAAAAAAAAAAAAACCGCCTGCAAAAACGCATAACTGAAAAGAGAAAAACAAGCATTGAATTTTTTTTTTTGTGTGTTATCGAAGGCGGAGAGGAACAAAAATTACACCATATTTCAGGTTATTGGTTGTGCACCTCATCATCTGCCTAGCCTTTTATCATCTATGTTGGGTAGGCTTCCAGTCTAATCGGATGCAGCTGAATACCAGTATTTTACATGAGCGACTGGACCTCCATGAGCTTGGGCACATCATAGTGTGAAAATCCATCAAACCGTTTTGGTTACAGAGCGTTTCAAAGAAATAGACATACATACATACTTTCGAAAAACGTCGAGTAAAAATAGCGGTAGTAATATATGAGTAAATGAATGGATGGAAAACATGGTCATTATCATTACTTAGCAAATACCTCTTGATTAACGTCATGTTGTTTTTCACTTAGATGAATAGTGTGATAATAACCATATAATATGGAATCCGTTGCCATTACATTAATAGAAGCAATACGTATTAGTTCAAGTAGACAATGGTGCCGATTCTGTTGTTCACAAACTAAACTAAATTTAAGTTCAGTGCATCTTTTTCTTTCTATTTCATTAAGAAAAGGACAGAACATAAATTTTAGTTTAGTCCTGTCAAACTGTCACTACTCAAAACAAGTTTAGACGCGATTAAAAACTTGCCTACTAAAATTACGTCAATTTACGTCAGGCCGTGATTAATTTGACAGGACTAAACTAAAAATTATATTCTGTCCTTTTCATAATGAAATAGAAAGAAAAAGATGCACTGCACTTAAATTTAGTTTAGTTTGTGAACAAGGGAATCGGCACCAATACTATACAGTCACCAAGCTATTATTACTTTTCATATTCTTAGCATACAATCTATACTATTAGGCTTTGAAATGGAAAACTATAAATCTATTTATATAAAACTACATAACAATGTGTTCTATGAAACAATCTGAAACGCAGTGCAAAACAAAAACGAGAAATCGGATCACCGTCACTCCGCAACCAGATTCTACGCCAAACGGCAACGTTTCATGAAAAAAAATAACGGTTACATCTAGTGTTATCGACAGGGGAAATATAGGAGTATTGTCGCCGGTCCTGGCTTTCAGCCAGCGTCTAACTGTCACATCAATACGTTCATATTGTCCTTGTGTCTCCCTTCGACGAAGCAAGGCCAAGAGATGTGTTATGATGTTGTGATATAGCTAATTACTTCTCGGAAATATACCATACATTACTTATGTATATTTTTTCCATGTTCAAAGGAGCGAGAAATATATTTTCGGAGAAATAAACCAAGAAACTCTCTATATACCTAGTAAATTTTAGCTAGAGAAATAAATAATGCAGCATCTACGACTAAGAGTGCTTTCAAACGTCTCGATTTCACATCGAGTCCGTGAGGCTCCTCGAATCGATTTAAGGCGGGACGTCCGCGTCCGTTGGGTCCATATATCGAGATGCTGCGTCCAATGATCCGTTACACAATTAATCGCGCAGGTTGGGTGTGAAATTGAGACGTCTGTAGGCACCTTTAGATGTCAGGCTACCTTTTGGATTCCAATTACGAGATTCTTTTCATGCATTCACTGGAAAGGAAATACAGTGAAGCCAGCTATGTGAATTTGTTACTAAGTATGTATAGAGAAGATGTATACTTTTTGTTATGTAGGTAACCGAGAATAAAATGATCGTGCTATCTTGCAGTTCAACAATGGACTTGTATTATAAAAGTATCTGAAGAAATCGAATGAAAACGGTTATCAAAGTTAGTACATAAATTCGTACATGCTTTGATAAAGTAAATTCAACGGTAAACTGCAAGTGCTGCTGAAAACTATACGTTCATATTTGGATCCAAAATGAATTTTAAAGAGATTGGTATAAACAATATCGATACGATTTTTGGAATGGATGAGCTGTGCTTTGTTTTTTCTCTAAACGGGCTGAAATTGCAATGCATAAGTTTGAAATTGCCAATCCGCCTTGAGCAAGTGTGGTATTCTTAATTACAATGGGTCTCAGTTTAAAAAAGAACCTACACATCGGACCCCTCTTCAGCGATATCAGAGTTTATTTACAACTAGCTGCCCGCCCCGGCTTCGAACGGGTACCTAGCCTACCCTGCCTACCTACCTACCTACCCTACCTATCCTACCCTACATACCAACATATCTTTTAAAAAAAAAGTATAGTAAGTATCCTATGTCCGTCTCCTGGTTCTTAGCTACCTCCCCACCAATTTTCAACCAAATCGGTTCAGCCGTTCTTGAGTTATAAATAGTGTAACAACTAACACGACTTTCTTTTATATATATAGATTCAATATTCATACACCAAACATTTAATTACCTACACAGAACCCATTCAAATGTAAACAAAACGAATTACTTAACAGCCAACGAATTAATATACGCGCATATCGTTCCATTAGCGAGAATTGCCAATTCCTACGTTCATGTGTGACCGGGCTCGTCAAAGGTAGCAAAAGCTGTATTTTACACGGTCCCAAGTAATTACTGCGACGTAATGGACGGAAAGATCGGAAACCTTCCAGTAATAGATCGACGTATCCAAAGTACTGGGCTAAAGAATGCAGCGGTTTCATTGGCTACCGATTACGGCGTAAGCTACACTTTCCGGGATTAATAGTTTAATTAATCTTCTATTCAAGTTGAATAGGTAAGGCTGAGGATATAGGCTATTGCTGGGCCTATATCGTTTGTAGAAGCGATCCACTGACCTTAATGCTAGGGATAATGTATGGGTGTATGGGGAGTTATGACGGTGTTGACTTTGAATGGTCTGGTTTGAAACAGTATCGTTATTTCTGAATTCTATCGAACACATAAGATTGACCTGACTCTGTTAGCTGAAAGATTTTATATTTATTACTTTACTCAACTTCAATATAAGCTGGTTTTTATGAACGGAAGATGTCCAATGTGGACAATCAATTTCATCGTTACTTATGGTTTATCTGCCTACCCCGTGGAAGCAACAGAATAAAGGTATACCCGAGCTTTACTTAAGCTTTGGTTTCCTAAGAAAGCGGATAACGGTCATACAATAACGGGTGTCCAAAAACAGAGCGTTTTTGAAAGATTTATAATATGACGTAACCGCTTTCCAAGGAAACCGAAGCTTTGCCCCGCTACCTAAAATTTAGAGCAACTACAAAACAATAGAACTAAAAACTATGTCAACTTGTTAGTCGGATTGCCTTTTGTTTTAAAAATGTAAAACTAGTTTACTATTGTTTCTCTGCCCGATAGTGTTCTATTTTTGTTTATTTTCCCGAAAATAGAATAGAAACACTTATGAAATTACTTGAATATCTGGCTGTCGTCTGTCGCCATGTTTTTTTCTTCTAATAGCACACTCGGTATGACAGGACGTTGGACTGAATTATTAGATATAATGTTGCTACTTATCCCGGACGTCCAAGAACCCGGATAATTTTGGCAGACCGAAATACCTACACGGGTTTCGTTGGTTGTATAACATTTTATTCCTTCACTTGGTTTTAGCTCTTTACCTAATTGAAATTAAACATAAAAGTATAACTTTACAGAAATGGGAGCAGAAACAAAGCAATGGCTGTACAAGTTATGCTTGACTCAAATCAAATTCATTTTAGAACAATTATTATGTTTAATTAAAATGGGTTCATACTTGACTCTTCTCGAGCTTACGTTGAATCGTGTCCAAGAAATAAGAGTGAACCATTATTGTAACCACATTTTAACCTTTTAAGCATACAATCAAACATGGGCATGACCAGAGCTCGTCCGAAATATCTGACCCAGTTAGGTAAAGTGTAAACTTACTAGTCCTTATATTTAAGTAGCATTATGCATACGTGCCTCGTCTGTGGTCCGACTCTCGGCTCAGACCCGGCGCATGATTCATATTTTATTAATAGCGAGTGTTCCAAAAATGTGCCGTTTAACTGCATACAGAAAGGCATATTATGAAAAATTTGCTTAGGTAGCTCCCTTTTATTTATAAGCGTTATAATAATAATAGGTCAATATTATATTAAAACAAGTGGTGTTTGACAAAATAGTTCACTCAATTTTATGGGTATGATAATGACGAACACATGAAGATAATAATGGGATTATAAAATTTAAGTTTCACAAGATTTCGTGTTAAAAAAATAAATTACACCCACTTTACTACACAATTCATCATTATAAACTTTATAATCTCCCCACATTCCAGTAAAGTTCACCAAACCTCGTGTGTGTGATCACCAGAGCATTGAACCAGAATGGTGATTACGTCACTATAAGCGTCCCAAGCTGATAACTTTAGTCAGACCTTCGCGCAGATAGCCCATTAATATTAATAGGTTTTTACTACGCTAGGTCCGTACCCTACTTATTATCTTTTGTTCCTGTTAACTTTAACGTTGTACGAAGCGTAATTTGTTTGTAATTTGCATAAATATACGTAATTAAGTATTGGAATTTTGGATTTCTGATTTGTAGGAAAACCAATGTTTTTCTTTGACAAAAATTTTCTGTTTTCGCTATTATAAATACTAAAAAATTCACCTTAATCTGACTTTCAATAGTCTAACTTTTGATAAGATTTCATCTCATCAGAAAAGTTACAGGTAAGGAAAATCACGAGTCCTTACTTCTCGTAGATAGGTTGCCTGCGTATTATTTCCATTCTAAAACAATATCGAATATGGTACTACAAACCAATATTGTTCAATGCATTACAACTCCGAGCTCTTCAAACTATTTCTACATAAACCACATCGTTTGAAGACGCATATCGACTTTGCATTGCCGCCTCCATACGGAATGCAAATAATGGAAATTCAACGCTATCTATCTACAGTTAAGTGAAACATATCTCGGTATTTGGCATGGTATTCTCTTAGTTTGAAATACGAGGCTCGATCGCAGCTTTCAGCCAAAACTCGAAAAAAATCTAAAACAAAATAATACATTTATTAAAAAAAAAGTGTTCTTTAAAGAATACCTAAAGAACAAGAGCACTTTAACTCGAACATATACGGATTAAGACACCCGTAAACAGACGCGACTTGTTGCACGACGTGTCGCATTGCGACTTTGTTTTTCATAGAAAATTTTCTACGGATATATATCACAGAATCGAGTCGCACTGTCGCGTCATGAGCGCGGCATTATTTTACTCAAGTCGCTCTCCTGTTAGTAAGAACCAAGGTCGGTGTGTTTTAATTTCGATCGATTCTGGTCCATAGTAACATGATGAAGCTTATTAGCATGTTAATTGCAAATATCTTGATTCAAAATAAGCTTCCATTGAAATAAAAAGAAAATAAATTCTATACCCAGAAAATATTTTATAAAAATAAGTTTAGTAACCTAATGAAATATTTTCAGTTACGAACAGATATTACAGAAATGTAACAAAACACAGACAAAAGAGAAAAATCATTTCATTTTTCACGTAACTGAAAATCAAGAAACAACCTCAATATAAGATTCAGTGTTCCGTACATTAATGTAACAAGTATGGTCACTTGTTTCTTCACATCGTTCTCACTCTGTGTATATTCGTGACACGTTCCGGATCATGTTATTGTATCCAGCCAAAGACGTCTCTCTATGTATATGTATACATAGTATGTATATGTATACATAGTGTATACTAAAATATCTGATGAGAAAACGATCTATTTTGCAAGCTACGACGATGTGGAGAAGATTTATTGGATTATGGCACAGGATATGGGTACTCAACCACCTTTTATTGGTAAAAGAAGAAGCACTTGTGAATAATATTATATCTACTTAATTTCATGCATCGAGAAATCTTTATTCTCAATTGTCATTTTGCCACAATAATAGGCACGTAGACACATTTTGACACGTAATAGAATGATCTGTAAAGTAAAATCTCAGTTATTAGTTACTACTAATAAACAAAGAAAAGATGGATGGACTGTGTGAAAGATAATGTACCTAGCTAGAGAGGACTACTGAGATGACGATTATAGAGAAGTATGGAAAAAGACATGCAGCGCCGACCCCAAATAAATTCAGATAAGGGCAAGACAATGATGTTGATGAAAGTACTGTAATAAACAAGAAGATACGACTCGCACTCTCTCGAAATAACCACAGCATATTATACCTAGATGGTGTTACAAGTTTCTGTCATTTCAAACACTGGTCGCCGAAGCACGTATCTGCTGCAAAAACGTATTGTACGTGCGGTTTTCAGGGCACAAATGAAACTCGCCAAAGCGCGAATATCGATATCGGAAGCTCTCCTATGTTAACAGAAACCTCGCATAACCATGTCCAGTATATAACGCTGTTAAATTCCAAATAACGGAACAGCACTATAAAATTTAATAGTGTATTGAATACCGACCGGCAACCCGATCTCCTGAATTCTAATACCCATATTTTCTAAAATGGGAGAAATGAACGCAGGCTTTGCTTTAGAATTTTCAGTAAAATGAAATATGATATAATTATGCAGTGTACCGATTCGTTAATAAAATAAAATGTAATTAGAGCTTAGCAAAAAAATCGTGATCCACCAGGCAATCAAGAAAGAAACGCATCAGTAATATCGTTATCAATCTGTAATGTAATTTTTAATCACAATCTGCACGAAGAATTCTGTGTCACTATGATTTGCTGGACAGACTTTTTGTCATATAATTTCAGCGTAATTCGATTGCAATGGAACTTGATTCTTCTCAAAAATAAGGCCCATCGGCCTCGACGCAACTCAAAAGTAATGTGTTACAAACTCAAATCATCAACGAGTATGTAGCCAGAATGTCAAAGCATGGGACTAATAAAGGTCCGACTTAATATCGCGTTATTAACTAGTTTGTGATTGGTTGCGTCGTGTACGGCATGCCACAGCACTAATAATTCAATGGTCGTCCCCATTGAATTATTAGCGCTGTGGCATTCTGGCTCATTCTGGCTCATTATGACACATTGGTCATTTCCTTCATAATTCGGTACAAAAATTGTCTAAGAACAATCTCAGACCGGAAAACACATCATGTTCAAGATACTCCAGACACTACTTCCATTATCGACGTGCTATCAGCACTTTCAATACTGATTGTGTTCCCAACAGGCATATTACCTATCAGTGAGGCTGCCTCTCCCGCATACAAGTAAAGCATCAACTGGTCATTATAACCCACTGGGCTGCCAAATAGTTACCATAAAAAATGTTCTTGGTGTACAGCCAATTTAATGTGCATGTTTCGCCTTAATTTTCATGTCAGCATGACAATTATAAAGATATTAAGTGGGGAGGAAGTCATAATTTGTTAGGAGGCATTGTGGAACCCCTCAGTGGACTTTAATGTTCCTACCCCGTAAAATACAATAGACGTAGGTTCTGCTTAACTATTCCATAAACTAAAAAAAACAAAACTATTCTATTACTTACTTCTTTATTTGTGTTACTTTCGCAAAACTATTCAAAAGTCATATAAAAGCCTGTAAGAAATCGACACATGTTTCCACTCTCAACGAGGCATCCTCAGAATGACGATTGACCAGTCGCGAACCCGAACACGAAGTGTTGCCACATCGAGCGCTGGCCGCAGAACGCTCTGCGTCCAGCGCCCGGCGCTACCGAATTCCTAAAAAAAAATCTTTTGGCTGGCTGGCATGAGCTATGTCCATATTTGCCGTGCTAATACGAAAGCAGAAGCAACCATAGCGTCGTCGTCGTGGGCAACGAATTGGCTACACCCTCTTTTCCTCTGTGTCATCGAAGGTGAACAAAGGTTAAAGATAGGTATCAACGCAATTTTGTTTTGTACATAACAGTATTCTGCAAACAATTCGCTTGAATAAAGGTAGTGATTCTGAAAATCTCCCTCAGAATTATTTCATATTTGATCAATAATAAAAATGAACAAGTATTTTCTGAGAACATAATTTGGAATATTGTCGGTATATAAACACAAGAGAGGAAACGGGATATGTAAGGAACTAATTAATTTAATTTTAGGCCCGAAGTTTCATTCCTCCCTCGACCCGTGGGACTAACCGTAGTTTTAGGATTACATCTCAGAAACATCTGTCTTCTGAATTTTATCGTTAACAATTTGTTACTTTGGTACTTATTTATGTTTTATCTTTCCGCTGTGATTAATTTTCTTTGAAAGTTCTAAGTTAGGATATAGATGAGAATGAAAATTATTTACAATGTAATAAAATGTTTTTATTATAAGTTTTTCCACGTGAATACGTCTTTCTCATCTTTCTACGATTATGTAGTTAAACCTCTCATAACAATGTATGACAACAGTAACACAATGTCGGTCTTCTATTAACGATGACGTCGAGAGTTGAGAGAAACATTTATAATATGAGCTACAATATATGTAGAGGCATTTTGTGTCTTTTTCATATACTTAATATAACAGTGTTTCTAATTAAAATGATGTTGAAAAGTAATTCGTGAACATCTTACGTATCTCACACGTACTTTTTATAATTATTTACCCACTTGACCATTAACCATATACAGAAATCTAATACAGGTCTAAAGGATGTTATTTTGCCTATGTTTCCTGGGCAGAAGCCCTAGACAAAGTGACATTCTATCAGCGATAACAATGATAGAAAAGGCAAAATTGTATGGGACTGACATAAGGTATCGAAAAGCTTATGTCGATCCTGTTGAAAGTCGTCGTAGAAATACGAAACGCTTTTGAAGCGATTGTCACTTGTCTAGGCCCTCAGTAGTCTCATTTTCACCGGATCACCTAGTTTAGGAGTCAAGGTTTACCTTATCCGTATGACCTTTAGTTAACCAAGTTATGTATCCTAGTCTTAAGCAACGGTAAAGGTTTTTGTATCAATAAAGATTTTTTTTTAATATTTATATATTTCATTGATATGAAAATGACAAGGTCATACTGTATTTTTAGGGTGCTTATAAACCTAGTGACACCTATGAATCGTCATATAACTCTGTCACATCGACAAGCAAAGAAACACAAAGGCTTCACCAACGTTCATTTATCTGTGGAAAACAAATTGTTTCTCTTTCGCAGCAGCTTATCCTGTCTTGAAGGCTGCACGACGACATAGCATAATAACGATACTTTTCTAGCAAAAGTAAGTACCTATGTATAAGTAAGATTATTGTGTCTCAAACACGATCCATCATTGTTGGTTTTTGTCCACAAAGCTGTACACTCGAACAAGTTATTTGGTATAGAGGCTAACATAAATCTTCTTTTCTCTACTCTGCCAATGTTCATTTTTAGGCATCTGTCCCGCCGGCAGCGATTAATGAGAAGCCATTAGAACTAGCAACTAAAAACGAGTTGGCGAGTAACCAGCAGTGAGTGCGTGACGGCGGCGAGCGATTACTCGCAGGTACGCGTATTTACCAAACGCGAGTCTCTCAGCGAGGGTTTTGCTCGCCAAGCGAGGGTCGCTGACCAAGGACACTCTTTAATTGCTCTTGTCACTGCATCAAACGAGTACTAGCTAGCTGTGTGAACAGCATGCGATCAACTATTAATATAATTATGTATCTCTTTTACTTACACTTTACTTAATCTTTTTGAACGATTCTTGATCGAGAAAATTGTCGATAGCTAGTCGCTTCCTCGTCGGCGTTGGGACATGTGCTTTATTGCATCCTACTAATATTATAAATGTGAAAGTTTGTGTGTTTGGATGTTTGTAACTCAATCACGCAAAAACGGCTGAATGGATTTGGATGAAATTTGGCGAACAGATAGTTTATAACCTGGATAAACACATAGGATACTTTTTATCCCGATATTCCCACGGGATCGAGACTTATGCGGGTGAAATCGCGGGGCGCAGCTAGTAGTAATATTTTTTTATAAGTTTTTAAGCTTATGGCATAGGTACTGAAGAGAAAGATGTAAAAAAATTGACTTCCAATGAATGCATTCCTTTTTATACGTTACATATCTGGCTGTATACCAAATAGCTTGTTCGACTGTACTCTGTTGCCATCCCAGTCTTTGTTGTGATGACGTAACGATCCAGAGCTAAGTACGTGCCAACCATGTATGGGGCAAAACAAAAGAACGAGGCTACGAGTTTTTCGATAGGCCTGTATATTTTTTTCTTTTTATTTTAGCGTTAACATTGTTTGTAAAATCATACGTGTCCTGTTTATGTTTTATTTAACAAGCTTTTAGTAGTTACTTAGTATATAGGTATGGGTCAAACCTTGCTAGCTGAATTAAAACCACGTCCTCTTATAGGATAAGAGGACGGAATTAAGAATACAGAGAGATTTTTTGAAAATTATGTTCAATGCTAACAACAATAAACAATAACGGCTCTTAGTAGGGATTGTAAAACTACTAGTATTCAATATTTTTATATTCATTTAACACAGTATTTTCTTCGTTCAACGCTTTTATTGTAGCCTTCGTTTATAAATACTCGTTTATTTTATTTCTTTAGTTTTTATGTTTCGGTGACAGAGTCGCGTCGCGTCTGTCTGAACCTTTACAAGGACTTACTAAATACCTACTGCTTAAAAACTTTACAAAGATTCATGCGCTTTAATAAGTTGAACATAGAATGTATTCAAATTGGGATAGGATAATCATATAATCGTTTTCCTATAACTACGCAATAGAACCCTTACATAACACAAAATATAATGTGTATAAAATATTTTATGTAATCATCTGTCCCTTCCCGCTGAGTCGTAATTGTTTCTCTATAGGTACTTCATTTGTACAGTATTCTCTTATTCCGCTTTATGTAACCCCGTTGAGAACAAAAAGATTATTCTGTAAATCTGTTCATTCATAATGTGTTCTGGCATATTGTTAAATGTTTCGTGTAGTACACGGTGATTTTTTTTGTAATGTTTTGGTCGGATTTGCAAGCAGAATGAATTTATGGTAAAGTTTTAAAGTAAGGCGGTGGTTTTTAAAATATATATATTTTTTAATAAATGTAAAAATAACTGAAATGAAAGAAGGAAAGAAAGAAAGAAAATACATTTATTCAGCACAGACTAAAAGGCACACAATATACATAATATACAGCAGATAACAAAAAAAAACAAATGACGAAAAGGCCTGTGGGGTCAATTGATAATAATAACAACATTTGAGTCTTTTATGCTTAGACTTTTGTGAATTAGGAAAAACGACCTTGCTTCGTGATCAAAGTCCGCTGAAATCAGAGTTTCGGGAATTCAAATTTTTGTAAAAAATATCCGGAAACACGGTAATAAAACCTTGTACCCTTCCGAGAAAATGAGCTCAAATCTATTTATATATTTAATTTAAAAACCGGCCTAGTGCGTTTCCGCGCCCAATGGAGGGTTACGTAGTTGGGATGAATTTATCCCAAGAGCAAACTTAACTGAGTAGTTGTAAAAATGCAATCACTATGTTATATAACTACAAATTAACGATTTTGGGATTTCGTATTTTTGTTTGTAATGAATAAACTCAAAAACTACTGGACCGATGAAAAGATATCACGCTAGCGAAGCTGCTGGCAGAAGCTAATGTTTACTAAATTCCCAGTTCGAAAAGAAAAAAAACTTCCCTCAATCATAAAGGCAAGTTGCTACGTGGTATGTACCATTGAAAGATGAAAGTTTCACGGGGTAGGTAAGTTCAAGAGTTTGTGTAAAAGTAGAAAGTTAAATATTACTGTTAGAATGTGGATTCTGTAAAGCCAAAAAGCATCATACATCCATACTAAAAATTTCGGTGTTTGATGATGATGCATAAGCATAGCATAATCAGCCTATAATGTTCCCACTGCTGGGACACAGACCGGCTCTCTGTGAGAGGGAGCGGACCGTAATCCACCACGCGGGCCCAGTGCGGGTTGGTAGATGTCACATGTCTTCGAATTTTTGGTTCTAGGACATGCCGGTTTCCTCACGATGTTTTCCTTCACCGATTTCAGAGCAGTGGCGTAAAGTAAAGCACCTGTCAGGGTTCGAACCTACGACATACAACTCGTAAGTCGTAGCCGTTACCACTGGGCCACTACTGCTCTCTCTGTCTCTCTGATGATGATGATGAGGCCCTAACCTAGGCATAGGCTACATTTTATCTCGATAGTGCATCCCGTGAGATAATTTCCAACCTCCACGCAAACGAAGCTGCGGGGAAAGGTTAGTAGTTCATATGCCTTTAAATAAAAATATTGAAAACTCGTTAGATTTGCCGTCACAATACTTAGACTGAGCGAAAAAATGTCCATACTGAGTAAAGTAAGGTCACACCGCATGGAGCGATAGTTACGTTTTTCAGTTGAGCGCGATAAATCAACGAAACATAAACGTGTCCATCTTTTATCGCGGTCGAGCGAATCTAACGATTTAAATATTTAAAAATGTTTTCTTACTATTATGTTACCCAGATTAAAATCAAAGCCTGTTGGCCCGGTACTGAGCATGGACGTCGGAAAAGGGATAATGAACATAATGAACGTCACAAGCTCTCCAAAATTTGTTCTACGAGACACTGACCGCCACCAACTTTATGCTAGCATTTGAGGCTATCTAATTTGGCTCCTAGCAAGGATTTATCTTCAATGAGCCGCTTGGCACGTTGTTCCACCCAGGCTAATGCGTCAAGCTGCTATTTGGCTGAACTATCCTGGTAGTGGCTGTATTATAGCCTACATGATTGGACTATTACTTCATATAAGTTCAGAACAAACCAATTACGTGTGGTTCTGATTTAAGGCGACCGCACGTAATTGGTTTGTTCTGAACTATATATTAGCATATGAAATTCAATATTTTTGCAAAACATATTGAATTTCGCGGGCTATCATTTATAACAATGCTAAAGTTAAGTTTGACAAACTCACATTTTAGAAACAGGGTGTTATGGATAATAAAATCAGAATTTGTATGGAAAATCGTTTTCCCTGAGTATCGACTTAAAAGTTGGTGAAAATACTTTTGAAAACAATGAAACACGTGTTATAAAAGTTTTTAAACTACCCTTAAAATAGGGCGGAACGGGTTATTGACGTTTGGAAAACTCAATCGGTACTTTTGTTCCCAAGAGCCAAGGCAACGAAAAAACGGGCGTAATAATATACTTTAGAAGGTATTGGAGACCTTTCGTATAGATTAAACCCACCTAATGCTATTTATTAGTTAACCTATATTGACATAATATCATAATAATATAACATGACGCCTTGTTTCCCGAAGGGTTGAGCAGTTTGCCACACTTTGCCAGTTATGTTTAAGTCCCATGTAATAGGGGGCGAGCCTATTGCCTTCAACCGGGCACAACCTAACTGGGAACGGAAGTACCTATAATGTAAAATGAAAAAACCTATGAACCTAAGTATAAGCAACTTTGTATCAACGAATAATTATTATAAAAAAAATATTATACCTTTACCTTATTATAAATATGATTCAATATTGGAAATTCAAATTGGGTTCCATTTCCCCGAAAATAAATCTTTGAAGACCATGAATTTCTAATATTTTTTTCGCCCAGCCGCTCGTAAAACAACAATTGTAAAGATTTCAAAAGGGTAACTTGAACGGCGCACCGGTACTTTATACCTATTTACGGATTTCCAGCGAGCGTGTTACAAAGAATAAACGGTCATTACAGTCGGTCGTTGCACACGAAAATTCTTTCGTGTCTATTCAGTCGTATTCCGAAGCAGTTTGAATAGTGCACCAGTGAAAATAATCGCTATAGTAAAGCACAATCGTTGACTGGAAGGGTGCCAAGTCGCAGCGTGCGCGGTGTTACGCTTCCTATGTGTTTCGCTCCAATAGAATTAACAATTTCCCATGCAATCGCCGGGTAGCGGCCACCCGCTGTCAATGAGTATCCGGTTATTTATAAAAAGATACCATGTTTTTTTATTATTTTACAAAATCTACCTACTCACTCGTGAAAAGCGTGCATAATGAAATACCTACCTGTTTCATTAAACGGCCGCCTGTGACATAACACTTGATTTTAAACGTCGAATAAAGACGGAACATCTAACAGGTACACTGAACAGCGGGTAGTTTTTTTGTTTTTTATTCCTGCTCCATTTAAAATGGAATATTGTATGTAATTCAATTATAATACCGATAAATCGTGCCTTTTAATTAATTTTTGCTAGAAAACAATGGTTTTATTTAAAATTTAATTGGATTTCCCTGAATTCGACACTTCGGTCGTGTGTAACTTAAAATTTATTATATTTTCATTGTAGTCGCATTCACAAGCATGTTGCCGCGTTCACGTAGACAAATAATAAAGTTCCGTATAAAATAACGTCTGGCCGCGAGCCAGCCATCCCGGTTGTCAAGAAACGACAAACTTCGTTTAATTTCGTCGCCAATTGACAAATTTTAAACGAAAATTAATTTAAGACGTTAACGAACTTGTCAGCGGATGTTGTTTCAAGTTCCAGGCTTTGACGGGATTAAAATACCACGCCTTTGTAATTACGTCCACAATAACCCTCTTACATCTAATCCGGCCGGAAACCCCAAAGACTTTGGAGCCCGAGATGAATTATGCCCAATTTTACTGATACCTACGGACTGTTTTCTTTTTGTTATATTTGTGTTGTTGTTCACTTGACTGAGCATGTTTTGTCCGCACAATTTGATACGTCGAAGCACACACTACACACACACAGATTGTAAGTATGCCGCGGTAGTTTTCCGATGGCTTTACGGTGCTCCAAATATCGGACGGAGAGCTGCCTCGCTTTAAGGCAAAACCTTTTTATGCTTCTCAGAGCTACGTTTGCTTTGCTCTTTGAGAATTCTATTTTTGGAGGTTTACAAATATGTTTCTGTTAAGACTTAGTTATGCTTCTGTAACGATGGTGCTTGATATTTCGTGAAAGGTAGGTAGATACAGTAATTACCAAACAAAATTATTTTTGTAAGAGAAATGGCAAGTGCCTCCAAGTTTATATGTACTGTACAGAGTAAAAAATAAAAACACTGATCAGAGTCTAACATGTTGTGTACTTTCATAGTCTTCAGTCACTAACATTTAATAGCACTAACCCCAAGTCACACTTACGGAAAATGAAGGACACACACATAATTTAATAAACGTGAAACAGAAGTCACACCGCAGTAAAGTTACGTGTCACGACTAACATACATACATACACTATATTAGCCAAACTTATATGAATCAGCCCTTAAATAATTAACTAAGTTTTAACTTGTAACTCTCTATAACATCTCGTACGAGTGTAGTGTTTAAATTTAACACAAGTTAGGTTCATTAGTAGGTAAGTACATGTGCGGGTATCGTTCCGTGATGTTTCACAAACTTTTTTAATAAATAATAATCTGTAAAAAATATAAACTTAAAAACTTTTACTTCAGAATAAATTGTTGACCATAGCCATAGCTATTGGTTTATGAGGCTATGTTACATAACTTACAAATGTGTATACACTATTTTTTTCAGCTCATATTCATTGGAAAGAATGTTGAGCAACAATCGCGCAACATTATCGCCACCTACATTTCAAGTTGCGGTATGTTCTTTTGTTTAACATGAATACGATAGGATGTTGCCAGCAACACTGCTTCATTCCATGTCGGTCGCCAGCAACACTGCAACATTCCTTTCCATTGTCAAAATCAAATAATTTATTTCAAATAGGCACATAAAAGGCACTATTGAACGACAAAAACAAAGAAATAGAACTGATTCCTTGTCGCCAGCAACTTGGATTCCCACAACACAAAACATTTTTGCGCAACTTTAATAATTATGATCATTGCCAAGCATGGCGACACTCCTAAAATTAATAATATTAACATTGCGAAATGTTCTTTTGTTTAACATGAATACGGAACATAGTTGCGGCAGCACTGTTACAATCCATGTTGCTAACAACATAATTTCCCAACACAAAAACATTATGGTTTAACATTGTTGCGTAACTTTTTTCGCTAATGAATACGCAGTTTGATACCTATGACTATTGCAACTATGGCGATACTACTAAAATAAACAATATTATTTTAACCTTTAACCTGTGACGTTCAGTCTTAAAAGCAAAACATCATTAAAACACTCTTCCCGAAATGTATTTGTTTTTTTATTATTTTCCTCGTCTTCGTCGTAGATATACAACTACAACCCACAAGTAATCAGTAGTGATAACTCGTGGCTCGTGTTGATATTCTGATTATAACATAACATCGCGCCTTTTCTCCCTGAAGAGATAGGCAGAGGTAACAATTTCGACAGTTATGTTTAACTCCCATGGAATAGGGAACGAGCCTACTGCCATCAACAGGGCACAAATCTAGACTCCAGCCTGCTACTGAGAAATCTTCATAACCCAATACTTTGCCTAATTTTGATCATATTTTTAGTATTTTCGGCAAAAAATACCAAAGACACTTGGCAAATAAAGTATGTTAACTAACGAAAGACGTCTACGTTGACCCGCTGTAGTATCAATTTAATATTTTTTGTGAATATTTTATTATTATAAAAAAAAAACATTTTCTTTTTGAATGGTAATTTTTATTTTTACTTATTTTAAACGCTACATGAATGCGGGTTAGCGGGAATGCCATTCATTAATTAACATACAGTATTTTTGAGCTCTGTTGATTGATTAGCGTGTAGTAGAAGTAGCTATAATGATTACAATAATTACACTCGTGATGCATTACGAGACAGCAGTATTTGTTAAATCAAGATTGCATTTGTTTCCAACATTGAAATCAAAACGACACAACAGAGAGATTTGTGCTATTCCACAAAAGACTGCGCTATACTCAAAAAACTTTTTAGGAATGGCACCCAAAATATACAACAAGATACCCAATCCAATAAAAGATCTTGACATACACCATTTTAAAAAGGCTGTTATTAATTTATTAAATATAAAAGCATATTACACAATAAATGAATACCTAGATGACAAATTATAATTATTTACATTAATTTTTATTTATTTATTATTTACAAAAATTTAAATTAATTAGGGATCAACTCTTATTAAATGTAATTGAATTTTAATGTTTTTATGTGTTAAAATATTGATATTATGAACATTTATTGAAATAATGAATGTTTTTTATGTATTAATTTTGAATTGAATTGTTAAGTTAAATTGTTACTTAATTTAAATATTTTGTTGTATTTATTTACCCTTTAAAAGATAGTTTTCTGAAATTAATATTTACGTTCTTTACATTTATTTATGATGTTTACTCCTTAAACTTTATTACCCTTTTACACCCCGCTAGGAGTAGATTTTTTTTTAAACGCCGAAACTCCTTCCGTTTTATTTTTTGTTTTAAGTATTAGTGCCGTACCAAGTTTCAAGTTTATTAACCAAATGAATATAAGATTTTTCCTATAACTTGTATCCCCTCTTTTTACCCCCTTACAGGTCGAATTTCCAAAAACCCTTTCTTATTGGATGCTTCCGTCAAAATGACTATCTGTGTGCCAAATTTCAGCCCAATCCGTCCAGTGGTTTGAGCTGTGATATAGACTACCCGTATTCACCCCGTTAGGGGTAAACTTTTGAAAATCCCTGTTACACATGATTCTTTATTTTTAGTTTTAACTATAAATGCTGAGTTTCGAGTTAATCGGATCGCGCGTTAAAATTCTTCTATACAAACTTTGACAACCCCCAATCTCCGTTTAGGGAGTAGTTTAGAAAAACGAAAGATGACAAACTTTATAATTTACTTAGATACATATTCGTGCTAAGTTTCCAGTCTATTAACTCAAGGAATAAGATTTTTCATTCAACCAAAATCCCCCTTTTCACCCCCTTAAAGGTCGAATTTCCAAAAACCCGTTCTTTGAGCCGTGGTTTGAGCTGTGCGTTGATAGATCAGTCAATCAGTCAGTCACCCTTGTGTTTTATATATATAGATATAGATTTACCTACATTATTAAAAAAACAGAAAAAGTCCAGTGTCCATTAGGTTGTTGCAATCAATCAAACACGTAGGTACATAACTTAGATCCAAGAGCAATGGTGTTGGCTCGCTACCAGGTATAGATACTTCAAATCGTTCTTGATTGAACTGTCTACTATCAATCAACTAGCCTGCCATAGATAATAGATCATCGCAGATTCAATTAGTTACGAAAGCTAAAATAAAAAATACGTGTGTTTACAAATTAAATTACATTGTTTACACCCCGATGAAAAAGCGATGACATTGAAAATTATAACATTTCAAACATTATCCGTTATTCATAAAAAAGGGTCAACTGCATTGAGGGAACAAGGGAAGTGACATATGGTAACCGTCTGAACATGGCAACACCCCTCGTTTAAAAACCACCAAAAATTAAGAAGGGGTCAGTACCATGGTGAGTTGACTCACGAGTTGTTGTAGTTAGTCATAGTTATCGTAATAGTCATTTAAGGCGCGATTCCATTAGGCAAGCTACTTGTATGCAAGTTGCAAATTGCATACTTGTGTGAGGTAGTTTGAACTTGTACATTTTTTTTAATTCAAGTGACATTAACATGTCATTCAGTCTAAAACCTGTATATAATTTGCACTCTCTCAAAAAATTGTTTCCAATACAAGCAACTTGTACGCAAATGTGACGTCATACTTGCATGCAAAACTTGCCTAATGCAATCGCGGCTTAACTGGCAAGGGATTCTTACAAGTGCGCTTACGTCAAAGAATACGAAACAATTATAAATCAACGCCAAAAATATTTTTAGTTATTATTACCTCACTAGTTTATTTTCATAAATTATGTTGATTTTATCAAATTTCTTTTTTTCATAGTTTTAAATTGTGAGTAAGTTAA
Organism: Lithophane ornitopus; assembly: GCA_948473465.1. NCBI lineage: Eukaryota > Metazoa > Arthropoda > Insecta > Lepidoptera > Noctuidae > Lithophane > Lithophane ornitopus. The sequence continues at coordinate 7,215,786 of OX419622.1, read as the reverse complement.
TTTTAATACCAGGCTATCGCATTAGGTATAAACCTGTAACGATATAAATTAAGTAAGGGAGAATTTGATAAGTAAATAAATAAATAAAATTTATAAATAAATAAATAAGGTAGGTATTATAATACTGTTATAGTATAAGTTTATTCAGCTGGTAAGCTTTATGCAGATATACCACATGTCCCGCTATCACAAACACCCCAATTAAAATATTATTTTATAATCATATACACTGTTTTTATATAATTATGTGTATAAAACATTGTTTGATTATTAAATTCGAGAAAATTGTGGTCACATTACAAATCGATGCGGCTTATTGGTGATTCGCACGAATTTACTAATTGACACTTTTAAATAATATTATTTATTCTTTATATTTATTTAGTTAGTCCCTTTAGTTTTAGTTTTTTATGTAAATAGTTAGTAGTGTTCTGTAAATATTGTGTATAAATAAATCTTATTTTAATTAAAACTAAATAAATTACCTACATTTTCTTAAAGCAATTCTCACGAAGTTTTACTTATTTGTAGGCGTATCGACAAATCCCGAAATCGATTCACTTACAAATAAATTAACCAATAATATCGTTCGTGGACTTATTATAACCAGTGATCTAACACAAGTCACCTCACAATAAACGGATAAGTAAATTAGTTTTACCTATATTTTTTTAGCTACTTATCTCTTATAAGTGCTGAATAAATATTCGTTATTAAAAAGTTCTGGGCAGATCGTTTTCACGCGTTTAATAAAACTCATATGAGCTTGATTAAACAATTCAACAAATAAACATTTCAAAACTCACAAAAACCATATAACTCCAAACTTTACGTACAGAAACAATTTAAATTAAATGAAAACACACCCGTGGTTAAAATGAAAAAAACTTATTCGATAATATTGACGGGCGATGTATTCACACGCGTTCCACATCAAAACAAATTTATATTGGGAAATTATTTATAACATAGATACCTAGTAGGAATGCTTTGAATAAACATAATTCCACTCTGCCTACCCCATTGCGATATCCATGACACAAAACATGACATGACATTTCTTTTTCGTGTGGTTGCTGACTAACCTGGTGTCAGAGTTTTTATGCCACTTCACTTGACTTGGCTTCACATGCCATCGAGAAATATCTCTCAGGCATGCGGGTTTCCTCTCGATGTTTTCCTTCACCGTTTTTGAAGCAAGTGATACAATACGCACATGAATTCGAAAAGTGCGTGCCTTGGGTTCGAACTCGAGACCTATGACATGGTAGTCCGACTTTAACATCACTAGGCTATCACTTTTAACATATAGGCAGTCCCCATGACTCGGTCGGAAGTTGGTTGTTTTTTTTTTTTTAGGCGATTAACACACTGCCACGCACCACGCAGCGTAGCGCATGAATGCGTGTTCTAACGTTGCTTGTAAGTATCTCCGTTTGTATAGAAAACATGCACAGTCCAACACACAGAAAATGCATCCACGCGCGTGCGGTGCGGTGCGTTGACACACAACATGCAGCGTGATGCGTGGCAGTGTGATAATCGCCTTATATTTTTCACTTTTTAGTTGTGGTACCTACCCCACAAAAATCCGAATACCACTACCTGCTATGTAAATAACAGTGAAGGAGTCAAACAGGATATCGTCTAGATAAAGTAAGAGGGAAAAATACGTAATATTGAAGCTAACTCAAAAACTACGCAAGCAAGCGAGAGATTTTTAATTTTCATATTCACATAACATAACACGTCATACTCATTTCAAATATACGTGTTCGTGTCGGGTACGAACACCGATGCAAATCGGTGCCGCAAACCCATAAGATTTTTCCCTACCAAAAATCGCTCAACGCTCCTAAAGAAGTTTTCACTTCAATATAATAACAGCACAAAAAAACAAAGGGGAAGTTATGTAAGACAAACCGGGAGTTACATAAAGAAACATTAAAGCAAAGTCGGTGCTAAAATCATCGTTCGTAAAAGCGAGTTTTAAAAACGGAGCTTTAAAATTTACCGAAAAATGAAGCTCCATTCTGAAAGCAGAGGTCAAAGTCTTCATAAAAATACAGCTTTCCTTATTACACGCTCTGTAACATTCTTCATTGCATATTTTCATGCTGAACTAGAAAATGTTGAGAGAAAAACAGTCTACGAGTCTTAAGACTTACGCAATAATGCAAAAGAATATTCATTCTGATTATTCTGAAAGTGTTTTATACTAAAAAAGTTACTTATAGAAGGTATACAATATACTTATTACAGTAGAGCAGCTTCTATGCAATTTTAAGCATAAAATAATAGGTACATAACTTATACGAGCCAATAAAGTTAATTAATATACAGATAAAACAGTTTGGTATTACTGTTCGTTGTTCCATTCTAAAATAATCATCAAGAAAAAGAAACTACCTAAATACCGTTCAGTTAATATTAAAAATATCTGGTTTTCATTGATTAAATCTTGAACTTTGTACACAAGCACTTTGATAGTGACTGTAAAGGACGTATTAGGTCATTTGATTGCATGAGGCCCATATATGTCACTCTTATAACCTCATTATCTTGACGTTGTCAAATACAACAAATTATTTCCACTTGATCTAAAAAATATACGTCTTCATATTGTGATCCTACCAGACTAAATAAATAAATAAAAAACAAACTGAAAATCAAAGATAACAAACACAAAAGCTTACAAACGAACATATTGCAAGGAAGGAAACGTTAAAGAACAACAATGCAATCTAACATATTGCATCACGTTGAGTTGAATAAAATCTGACGTCTCCACAATTATTGTGCTCCATTAATCTAATTGTAGAAGAAATTGCTCTGGGAGTTTTATTTGCACTGAAAGTTGAAAATACGTGTCTAAATCTTATAGCAATAAATCACTATGGTTTTGTAACATAACCATAACATAACATTACGACTGGCGGTTAGGCAGAGGTGTGGCATATAGTACACGCATATTTCGGCAGATATTATTTAAGTCCCATGTAATAGGGGGCGAGCCTATCGGCATCAACCGGGCACAAATCTGTACTCCGGGGTGCTACTGAGAAATTCCTAATGCAAAAACCATGTTTTTGTAATAGATCAGTAAATGGAGGCCTTACCTATATGGGACTACGTCTATTTCAATTTTGGAAGGGAGATGTTTATTCCAAATTTTAAAGTTCGAAGATTGCTGATTAATAGCCCATTACGAAGAAATGAGATTCGATTGCCCTAACGCATATATTAAAGATTTATTGCAGCAAAAAAAGCGACACAATCACTGAAAAAGTTGCGCTTTGCTGCCTTCTTTCATGACCAAAACTGTTATAAATAGCAAACGGCTCTAGAGATAATAAAAATAAACATAACTTATATAATATACACACAAATAGAGAAAGATAAGGTCAGAGTTTTTCCAATCCTCGAGGTACAACGGACACGTATATCTATATTTTCAACAGTATTAAATAGCTTAATCTATTTCCGAATTCCTCAAGACAGCCAATAAGAAGCTCTCTAGAGATAATGATTATATTATAACATTGATATATAATCTCATAACTTTGTCCTCGGACGATGACAAAGTGAATTCTCGTCATCCTATACTTAATTATCAGCTGACTTGCGCTTCTTACTTTTTGGCTTTGATAAATAAGTATTATGACTTAATTAGTTAATGGAACATGGAATTTTCTTGTATCTTTGTTTGTAAAGTCAACATTTTTGCTATAATTGATACTATTAATTGCATTTTTGTTTAAGAATTATGATGGTTATCAACAGGATTGTACAAAGGATGTATATTAATAACCAATGCAAGCGACTATAATCACAATTATTACTGTAGCATAAGCATTACAGTTACTAACCCGCACTGGGACGGCGAGGCCCCACCACCGAGAGGAAGCCTGTATCCCAGCAGTGGGAACATTATAAACTGGTTATGGAAGCATTACAGTTTATTGATGGTTACAACGGGTACCACTGATACAGATATATCAGTGGTACCCGTTGTAAAAGAGCTCATGAAATTATACAAACGTCGAGTGTCAGTAATGAAGACTTTAAACACGATAAAATATCAAACGAACATCAATTTTCAGAATAACGCTATGGGTAGTGTCTTTCTATATCGATAATAAGCACGTTAAAGATATTTTTTTTGTGTTTACTGAAAATACTAAGCTCGAATGAACAGAGAAACCTAAAAATCCACAAGGAATACGAAATTATAATTGCAATTCCACCAAAATTACAAATACGTTTCCTCCATTCCCGAATTTTAATTTCAATAGTCCTTTTGACCCGACCACTGATTCCAAACTCCGTCCGAAAACGAGGAATTCAAAGCCCAAATCTGTTCAGTACCCTTTACGGTACACATACTAACGAGACCAACCTTTAACCTTTCATGTTCCCTTAGTGTGGACTATTCCGTTGGTTGATTTATGTCCAAAAGGGGTGTATTTTAGAAATATTTTATAATAGTAAATATGAGTAGTATTGACGGCGGGTTAGCAGCCGGGCATCGGGACCCCTACTAAAACTTTGGGTCGTTTATTGTGGGTATAATCATAAATCTCACGCCACGTTATTGGCAATGGGCTAGGGGTTAGGTGGGTGGATAATTATGATAACTTAGGGGTAGTTTATAGTGGCGGCCAGAAAAAATGTGTAGCCAACATTATCTTGGGTCATGGTTGGGTTTTGAGTCACATTTTATATATTTTTCTGCTTTTTTTTTTTTCAAAACTAGATTTTTTTTCCTGAAATAAATTTTGATTATTTTCTTTGTTCAGATTAAATTTAATATATTGTAAAATCCTCTAAATTTGTGAGCATTTCCATAATTTGAACACTGTAATAACAATAGAACTATTTTAGAAAATTCACTTCTCTACTCACCACACAACGCAATGAACGCCAAAAACTTCATTTTTACGTAATCAGAATATCTCATAATTACATAATTTAATGGTCTAAATTCACAGTAAAATAAAACAAAACTCAGTCACATCATACCATAAAAATTCACACTGTTTAGCGTATCTTTAAATACAACAAACACACAGTAACACTTTTTCCATTTTCCTAGATTTTCCTGGTAAAAATTTAGACACAATTTTTATAGATATTCGAATTTTTCGAGTTAGTTTTGTAAGTTTACATTTGGCTTACACCACCGTTCGCGCGCGTATTCCATATTTGAATGGCGCGGGGAACTCAGGCGTGCTCCCGGTTCGAAGGCTGTCCGCCTAATGTCCTTGGTGTTTCCCGCTAGGGCAGCGTCATGCGCACTGTGCACTCTCCTTTAAGGGCCCTTAAGTGGATTAAGTTTTAAAACTTTGACAATTGATAAAATGAGATCCAGTTTGTTTTGATGAAATCGTTAAGTGAAAAGTTGTAATACCAGGTCTTTATTTGATAAATTAATGCATACCGGAAGATTGTCAAGGCTGTGTGCCTGGAATATTTTATTAGTAAGTTGTTAACTCGTTAGTGAAGCTGAAGATTGCTTGACAAGAAGTAATGAGGTATTTAAAAATTCTTAACTTGCAACTTTGACTACGGTACGTTGCTTTTTGGTCGCATTTTCATTCAAAGATACACTTCGTTACGAGTAGGTATTTAAAATAGTTTTTATTTGTCGCTTGTAGAGCCTGGTCATTGTAGTATCATCCGTCAATTAAATTGCAATCACCAATCTGTCAGTATTCTCTCGTGACCGTTTATATCAGGCTCATGAAATTCATTTTATCGGTAATAACGTTTACGAACTGAAATAATACGCTGATGATGAAAATGATATTCAAATCGTAAACAATAAAAATGCTGTCCGATTTTCAATGCGCAATAACGGTGGACTGGTGAAGGCCACAGAAGCTTCTGGATGCGAGAAGCATAGAACTGGTCGAAATGGGGCTATGTCCAGCTGTGGACGTTTTTCGGCTGAAATGATAATGATTATGAGATAGCTATGATGAGCCCAAATACAGGGTTAAATTTGTGTCGTTTAAATCCTGTTAGAGGTCATTGTACTCATCATTATGAACAACTTTCAGTACGGGAACAAACCACAAAATCGTGAAAAAAAAAACAGCCGTTCTCTACATTTATGTTCGCATAGCTCGTCAAAATGTAGAGAACATGAGTTTTTTTTTTAACCCTTTACCTTTTACAACACAAACAAATTCAAAGAATAAAATTACAGCTTTATAATAAAGAGATCACATTTTTTTTTTAAATGACATTTTCTTTAAACTATAATTACTTCCTACGTCTGGCCATGACACTTTTTCATACCATTATCTGATAGAAATTTGACTGTCATACCCTTGTCACTTGGATTTTTACATAGAAACTCTTACTATAATGTTATTACATCCTTGTGGGTTTTTATAAAAATAGGGTTTGTGAAGAACTCAAATATTTGACTGACTGGTTAAATTAGATGTTTTACATTTCTGTTAGAGTAAAATATGAGATTCGGAGGACGAACTTTTGAGCTTATACTAGCTGGTTGGATTAACTTGCCTATGCGCATATTCTAAACTCTTGTAAAGTACACGACTAACAAAGATTGCGAGCAAATAAGTCAGAAACAAACAATAAACGTACGCATATTTATAACATCGAAAAAAGTTCTTTAAAAACATAACTCTAAAACTTGAACATTAATCGTCTGTAAAAAGACCAATACATGCGAGTGGCAAGCTATCAAACTACAATATTTTCCCTGCAACGCCCAAAAGTAAACAATATAGGAATATGATAAAAAAATTGTTCGAAAACTTGGAACAAACATTCGACAAGAGAAAAAAGTAATTTATTCGTCCTACGTCATATTTTTCGCCCCGCGGCCCTCGTAAAGTTTGCGTACATTACGCGTCGGAGTAATAGTGGCATTTCCTACGTGACAAAACATTGGTTGACTTTTTTGTATTATGTTTTATTTTACATGTCTATTTGGTTGTTCTTGAAACAGATGGAGTTTCTGAAATAGAGTAAGATGCCCAGAAAACTTGGAATTTACCTCGAGCCAGATAAACTCTATAATCTATAGAAATTCCTTTAAAATAGTATATAACCGATGTTTTAATGCAAAAACACAGCAAGTTGAAAACATCAACAATATACGAAAAATAAAAATTCACTCTAAATAAAATCATCGTGAATTAATTATTTCATAGCAGGTATGAAAACAATGATTTTTTCCGTCCAATTCAGTTTTGACACAGGAGAGATTGAAAACAAAATACTGGGTTGTTGTTAGAGTAAATAGCAGCCAAACAACTGTATCGAATGCCAGTAATCCCATTCTATCGATTGCATTCCGGTTTTATCCGGTATTTGCTGTAGGTCAGCGGCTACAGGCCGGCCGCTGTTCGTCGATTGTCAATCACTAGAAAATGTGAATAGTTCTTCATTGGAGCGCTGTCAGGAAAGCGGTCGGCTAAAGAGCTAAAGACTCCTGCAGACAGGTGATACGTGCCTGTGCAATGCGATTCTGGTAGAACAATTTCCATGAAGTTTTCATAGAAATTGTTCGTCTAGAGTCGCGTCTCGACTTTATCCTTTACTGACTGGCTAATCTTTTGCCTACGGTTTGAGCTATTCTCGTACATCGTGTTGACATGAGAGACACAAGGAGTATTAACTATTTAGTTAGAAAGACGAGTGAGGTTCCTTAAAACAAGCAAGTAGGTATAACCATATCTTTTTTTGTTGTTACAGGAGGCTACAACTCGTCATTTTGTCCCTTTCTATGGACAAAAATGAGATAAAAATCACAGGTAAATATCTACATATATATTGGTCTTTCAGAATATGAATTACATACCAAAACACAGACATCTTTTTATACACCTGAAAACTGACTTCAAATAATAAAAAGTTGCTTTTAACTCCACGTGAAGGGGTTGGATTTAGTTTTGCCGGATACGGCACTCGCAGAGAACGGTCCGGTTATATGAGTACACTTTATACGAATGTTAGTGCCCGTAAAACGTCAAGTGCCGTGGCCTCTAAATGAAGGCGATACATGCAGTATTACACCTGTCCGACTGCTTTTTATACGTCGTAAACTCATGTGCATGGGCAGATTGGATACGAATTGTCTGTGGATATGGTCTTTTAAGTTTTTATATAGCAGAGCGCTGAAGCATTTGATTATATATTTTCGAACTCCGTATTTTCATTGTCTGTGAATGAAATATAGTTATAGTCTGTTGAATTGCTCTGTTACTAACCCTAGATCCTATACAAGTTGTAAGGGTAAACACCGTTGTCACTCAAACCATGGGTAGTTGACTTAAATATAAAAAGAAATGACCGAAAACAACAAAAAAAAAACGTTATTTTCATTAAAAGATTTTAAAAGTTTCTATCCGACACCGTGCTTGCTAGCGAAACTACTGACTGACTGAGGGAGGGGTCGCGCTCGCGGCCGGTCAGGTCACGTCCCGCATCCCCCGCCCGTGTTGAGACGCAAGTTCGCTGCCCCAGCGTATAGGGCAACGAACTTACGTCTCTTGTGGTATAATGTTATAATGTGGTATAATTTTTTTTTTTTTAATTTTCCATGGCTTTACGTTCTATAACTGAAACCAAACCACTGGTTGTAAGGATAACGGTGTTTACCCTAACACCCTGTATAATAGTTTACCTTTACCTTATATAATAGTTAGTTTTCCTAATAGTTTTACAGGATTAGTGTTAGGTTTTAATGAAGAAATATATTGGTAGGTATTTCTTAGTAAAGGGTGCAACGGTGCATAAGCACATGGGTACATGTACAAAATGGTAGTCGTTTAGTAGGTAGCAGAAGTCTGAATATGTAGCTATTTTTCCCTTAATGCACGATTCAAGAATGGTGATTCCAACTAACTAACGTACCTCTGGTTGTGATCCTGTTAGTCATCAATTCATTATTATTGACAAATACATGAAAAGAGCCGACCAAAACATTACTGAAGTTCAACCCTGAAATGGATTTCATATTTCATCTAAAAGCCACATCTTATTGCCTTCCTGCAGATCAAACTGAATAGTCTCGATGCTATCAAAAGATATAGCGTTAGCGTTGGGGCGTACATAAAATATTATAGAGGCACTTACTGATGCGCCATAAAAGGGAAATGCTCACCCATAATGTTTTAAAATTAAGTTTTATGGGGCAAGAGTTACTCGAACTATTATGTTCAGTTTACAGTATTTCATTATATTTAACACTGTCTTGTAATCAGTTTCTATCGTGATGGTAAACAACTAGATCTGAAAGCCGCAGGAACGTGTTTTTGACAGTCAGTGTTCGTAAAGCTTGATATAAAACACCAAAAAGTACAACCGACTTCCAAAAAGAAAACACTAGAAAGTTCTTTTTAGAAACCAAAAAGAAAACACTAGAAAGTTTTTTTTAGTTTCTGAAGTCAGTGTCTTTAGTTTTGTTTTATTTCTTGCCAGTTCCAAAGTCGCTCCATGAGGAATTCATCTTTGAAGTTCATGATCAGTAGACCACGAATAGGTATATATCCATCAATTTTCTTTGATCTTCAGTATAATGACCAAATCACAATAAGTGCTCTGTTCATTATTGACGAGTTTGTTTATCTCCGAAGGTCATCAGATCCACCAAATCTAGAGAATACTCTTCCAAACAAAAATAAATCATCCATATCATGTAACAATTGGCGAAGATATTGCAGAGCATAATTGCAAAAAAAAAACAATCTAATGGAAAACCTACTCGTTTTTGAAGTCGATTAAAAAAGAAAGTTTACTTCATTAAAATGTGCTAATACAAAGCCAATCCAAAATTTGTCGATGGCAACACGATAAAGATGCGAAAATTTGTCGATAGCGACACGATAACGATGACAATACTATTTTGTTAGATACTCCGGCTAGGGGTGGTACTCGAGCGTATCATAGACTCCGCCAATGAATAATATTAATAAGTGGTTTCCAAAGGGTTGGGGTTGAAGTGCACGTACTGTCATAATTATATCCCATACCGACAAAGGATGCGAGAGGCAGTTCGAGGAAGATTGTGGCATTTATTGGGTTCGATTCATGTTCTGACGTACCTAGATTTCGCAAAATTTCGAATATTTATATTTATATGGTCTAAATAAAAAATAATTTCTGTGAAAATATTTTCAGAATTCCGAAAATGTGTAGGAATTCTGAAACACATGTCGCACAGATCACAGAAGTTAATAATTATTTCCTGAAGTTAAATTACTTTCTTTTCCATCATAATTATGTAAGTGAAATACATAATTGATAAGCCTTGTAGAGTGTACATTGACCTTTCTACATTGACCTTTGATCCTGACTGTATGAAAAAAAGGAATCAATTATCACATTCGTTTCCAATCCGAGCCCAAAAAAGCGAATGTCAACTAAAAGAAATGTAACGCTTTGCAAATCCTACATCTACCAAATTCCTCTTGGAAACACTATCGGAAGAGCGCTCTTCGCTGTTTTGAAATGGAGAGCGAAAAAAAACTCATTGGTGTATATATTCGAGCGGGTAAAGCCCAAAATCCTGGGTTAAACCATACCTAACTAGACGTATCGAAATCGGGCATCCCTTTGCACTGTGTTGTTTTATTGCCCCCCACTGTGCGTACACATACGACCAAATTATTCGACACACTTCAGTTGGAAAAACTCGTTTATGATAACAGTGCCACTTGAGGCTGTTTTAGTGCTTTGCTACGGAGAGATGACGCCATAAATTTCTATATTATTGATCCTTACGCTTTTGTGTTTCTGTGACTTTCATGGCAGTAAATATTTTAGGCTTCATACTATGAAAATAATCATATTCTGATACAATCTTTAACACATAGTCTGAGTTCGTTTGGACTATTTATAAAGGTATTGTAGTTGCTGAGAAATATTAAACTATTATCTATTACAGTTTCTAAATTTAAATTGCTTTTAGAAAGTTACTATCCCTAGGGTCATGGACATTATTTATCTATGTTTATTAAATTAAGCATCCAATTTTGTATTTTTTTTCGTGAATTGCGTCCACTAATTCAATTTCAAAGCAGCAATAAGACAAAAAAAAATGTAAATATTTTACAATTTTTTTTTGTCTTATTCATAGAAAAAACTAGCACTGTAAAGTCTACATCGACATGCAAAACAATTATTAATGGTTCCTAAATGGTAAACATAACATTACAATGTCGTTGCTGTATTCATACCTTCTTAAAAATTATGAACCCCCATCAATTTTCTACTACAGTTCAAACGTCCGTACTATTAAACATTTTATACGATTTGTATAGTAGCACAACGCTTTGTCTTCTTCTTTCAAAAGTCAAATTACTAACGACTGAAAGAGAAATATCGATGTGCAACTATCCACCTGATATACGTTTATTTGTAAGGAAGTTAGGATATTAAAGGCGATATAGATTTTCCTCCACAAATCCCTGCTTTTCCCTTTGGTTTTGACATCCGTTCGATCTACTTCACCCCTGTCGTATTCAGCTTAAAACTTGTTCATGCTTAATAAAATGTTGGAATAATGATGTAGACAATAATACTAGTAACTCGAGGGTTACAAATATTCATTTATTATGTGTTTGAGTTGTTGTTTTTCCGCTTCACTTTGACCATACTTTTGGCGTCACGCTTTTAAAACATATTCACGCTTTTAAACATGTGACCAAAAAGACGTTTATATCAATGACAAACTACCATTTTCTTTAGCATTGCAGTCAAAAACCAACGTTTACATACAATATGCATCAGGCATGAGAATCCGAAGCACGAACGTTAGATATTTCGCCTGAACTGAACAAAACACTAGCAAACGTAACGACGTTTGTACGTTGTTCAAGCCATCTATTTCGACATAGATTCATCCCAAGAGAAATTTCGTGGTGGCAGAATAACGCTCAGTGTAAGCTTTCAATCCAGCACTCACTTGAATAGGATCAAACATTACTCCTTGCTATATGCTTTTTGGAATTCTGTGATCAATGTAGAACCACTAGGTCAGTCATCTTTATCGATAATATCTCAATCTGCCTAGTGTTTTCCCAACTATGTTGGGGTCGGCTTCCAGTGTAACCGAATGCAGCTCAATACCAGTATTTTCTATGGAGTGACTCCCTATCAGAGCTCCACAACCCATAAATGACAGCCAGGCCCAATGGCTTAACGTGCTTTCCAAGCCACGGAGGAGTCTCAGTATGTAAAGATGGTCACCCATCAACGGACCAACCCCGGCAAGCGTAGTTTAACCTGATGGATCGACCCATGCGGCTGTTATTCTATATATATATTTATATATATATTTTTGGTCCTATCATGCGGAACACTGACTATGCATCCCATAATGTAACGACTGTTTCATATTTTTCTTTGAAATCTACACGTCGCCGTCGGCGTCGCTTCACGCTCCGAATTCACGCCTTGTTTATTTACTGGGACAGCAGAATTCTAAATGTCCACAAGAGGCGTGACAACTTTCAGTTTGTGTACAATCTGTTCTTGAGTTTTTCGTGAAGATGACGCTTCAATACATGCCTACGATTTTAACTATGTGTTTTGAACGTTATTTATCAACCAAATGAAAGTTAACTTGGCTTTGGTAATGAAGGCATTATTTAATTACTGACAACAGCAATATGTGAGTGTAAATCATAGTTGCGAAGTTCATTACCGCGATGTACGATACTGCGAAAGTACCTACGTGTTGCGATGTAGGTACGTTGTCGCGAAAGTTCTTTACTGCGATGTACGTTACTGCGAATGTTTACCATTACGACGTACGTTGTCGCGCGTCTTTACTGCGATGATTGCAGTTTCGATAACACACTATTGCGATTTAGGTCATGTAGGGGGTTGCTGGTGGTAGTGGATGTAGGTATTTATTAAATAATAATTACTATGACAATGTGTTGGAAGGAACGTGGAAGTCTGGCATCGGCTAAAACAGGTTTTTTATTTTTTATTGTTCTGACTCGTTGCGAAGGTTTTCTTAATTTTATTTAAATATGAACAATGGGCTGTCATGCGTCCGTCTCATTTATTTATTTATTTAGCAGTCTTTTATTTTTTAATATGTTCTGCAATTTTATACGCAATCATACTAATTATGTAATTATATATATAAGTACCATGTAACTCGTTATTATTTTATTTACGTTATTATTTTCACTTATTGTATTTTATTTAAGTAGGTATGCATACATAATTATAATATTAGGTCTTTACCTATGAAATTGCCGTTCTGCAGTACTGGCCATTTCAAATCAAAATAATTTTTGTTTGGCTAAGAATTCTAATTTCAAATTAATTTTATTTTAAAAACTTGATTTTTTTTTTCCAAAAGTAGTCATTTCTTTATTGATTAGTGTTACATTTTCATCGCATTTCAATCTTTTTCGTCATCATGGATACGTTAAAAATTCGAGTAATTATGGAATATGAGTACCGTCGTGGCAGCAACGCGGCACAAGCGGCACGCAACATCAACGACGTTTACGGAGCTAACACTACAAACCAACGCACCACCTGTTATTGGTTTGCTCGCTTCCGTTCTGGAAATTTCGACCTGAAAAATGAACCTCGCGACAATGACGAATTAAAGGCGATTGTGGAAGCTGATGATACACAATCTACGGCTGAATTAGCAGCAGCTTTCGACGTTAGCGTCAAAACAATATTGGTCCATTTGCGTCAAATTGGCAAGGTAAAAAAGCTTGACAAATGGGTGCCCCACGAACTCAATGATCGCCAGCGCGAAGTACGCGTCGAGACGTGCCTTGCACTGCTCAACAGACACACAAATGAAGGAATTTTGAACCGCATTGTTACCTGCGATGAAAAATGGATTCTGTTTGATAACCGCAAGCGCTCAGCAAGTTGGTTGGATCCTGGTTCAGCACCTAAACAATGCCCTAAACGAAAACTTACCCCTAGAAAAGTGATGGTCACTGTTTGGTGGTCTAGCGCCGGTGTGATTCATCACAGCTTCTTACCAAACGGGGTGAGCATTACTGCAGATGTGTACTGTGAAGAACTGAACACAATGATGGAGAAGCTGGCGCATCTCCAACCAGCATTGGTCAATCGCTCGTCTCCGCTGCTCCTGCACGACAACGCGCGACCTCATACTGCACAGCAGACGGTCTCCAAGTTGCAAGAACTGGGGTTGGAAGCTCTCCGTCATCCGCCCTACTCACCAGACCTTGCGCCTACAGACTACTACTTTTTCCAGAATTTGGATAACTTCTTGGCGGGAAAAAAATTCAATACCCGAGAGGCAGTACAAAATGCCTTTGAAGAATTTGTTGCCTCCCGTCCAGCTGATTTCTTTAAGAAGGGCATCAATAAACTGCCACTGCGATGGCAAAGATGCATTGATTGCATGGGTGATTACTTCGATTAATACAAATAAAAAAGTCATGAAAAAAATTCGTTTAAATTTTTTCATACAAAACGGCAATTTCATAGGTAAAGACCTATTATTATAAAACTGATTTCCATCCGTCACCTTACGCTTTCGGGTCCGGTTGAAAACCAGCGTCAGGCACTTATAATGTATATTGTGTGTGTTCAGTCTGTGCCGAATAAATGTATTTTCTTTTTTGCTTTCTTCTATGTACAGACCTTAGCTGCCTTAAAAGACACATCGTAGAAGGAGTAACGAATCTATCGCCAGAAGTACTGAGAAAAGTAATGCAGCACGCAATACTCTAAAACTCGTCCAAATGTGCATCAATTCTGACGGCGGCCACTTAACAGATGTATTTTTTTTTTGTAGAAAAAGTTTTCTGTTTATTGTCATATAGTTTATTCAGTAAAACGATTCACAAAAAGATTTAGCCGATGTATAGGAAATCAGTTGATAAAGCGCCACCTTGTATTATCATGACATGTGCTTTTCAGCTCGGGGGGCCGAATCTTTTGCATCTAAATCAATGTTCGTTTCCAATCTGCTTTTAATAAACTAGCGGAGGTTATATTCTAAAACCATGTCGAGTAAAGAGTGTACCTATAATATGATAGTTAACTGATGTTACTATTCGTATTTTATTGGACGGTTTTACGTTACAGATTTCACCAACCAGACGTTGACCTAGTCTGGGTTTTACAGCATCCCGACACTTAAAAATTTAATGTCACTTTTATGCGATTTTAACGTCGCTAAATCCCTTAATGCTTTGGCCCTAACTTCAATACCTAGAAAAGCGTTTTAACGTCCTTTGCTCACCACTGTTGTGGTGTGCGGTTACATAACGACAGTCGAATTGACAAAAAAAAGGGGTTATTCCCAAAGTACTCCATTCCTTTGATCTAAAAAGATAAGAATCTCATACATTAATTCCCAAGTTACTCCAAGTGTTTTATTTAAAAATACTTATTATTTTATTTCCATTCTGCTCCATAGGTGTCTCGAATTATTCTCAAAGTACTCCACCGATTATTCGTTATCAATTCTTAAACTGCTCCATCTACATAATTACCTATAAAATACATATATTTCACTAGCTGTGCCCCGCGGTTTCACCCGCGTAGATGTCGATCCCGTGGGAATATAGGGATAAAACGTATCCTATGTCCTATTCCAGGTCATGTCTACCCGTGTGCTCATCCTCTCCTCTCTAAAGTAGGGAACGTCGCGGACGCGTGGCGGCGGCGCCCGGCCTCGAACGGTTCGCGTATTGCAGTTTTATACTCGTGATATCTTCAAAATTAAATGTCCGATTCGAATGAATTAAAAAGTATTTTACTGCTACATAAATACCCTTGATGTTAAAACTATTTATTTGAATAAGAATTAATATAATGTCGATAAAACTCCTTCGCAAATAATGCATTAACTTCGAAAAAATTTGATTACCATAAAAAAGGTTATACTGAGTCAATCTTAAAAGATAGACATATGCTGCCGCGGACTTTTTTTTATAACTTTTAAAGAGAAACAATATCATCATTCATGATATTTGTGTAACTTAAACCGTTTACGCAGCGCACGCAACGGAAGCTCTCAAAAAGGAATATTTTTTCCCATTTTTGCAACATTTTTCATTTATGCTCGGCTCCTATTGGTCTTAGCGTGATGTTATATAGCCTATAGCCTTCCTCGATAAATGGACTATCTAACACAAAAATATTTTTTCAATTCCAACCAGTAGTTCCTGAGATTAGCGCGTTCAAACAAACAAACAAACTCTTCAGCTTCATAATATTAGTATAGATTACAGTCAGTCACAAAAAATCTTAAAATAATGGTTAGCTGAATGCTGACCTGCAACCTGTACCTATCTGAGTATTCAAAATCCTTTGAGTGCATTGAGTGTCACCATAGAAACCCTGTCATGTTTATATAAGTAATTAATTAGGTTTTGGCAAAAAAAGGAAAAATAAAACATACGCCGTCAATGTAGTGTCAAGTAAAATTACATTCTCTGTGGTGTCAAGGAGTCTGGAGAAACCAACTCACTGTTTGAGTCAGAGTATAACTTATAACGTATAAAATGAACCTTTCTGATGGTAATTGGTGACGCTGGACCAAGTGCCGGGGACCCAGATTTTCATTTTCTGACTGGACAAAGTGAGTAGGTACCTACTAATATTAATTTAACCTAATACTGGGTACCAGGGGACCCCTCTCGCAAACGAAGACAGGTGATAATACTGGTGATACCTTATACTTCTTCTTCTTCTTCAAATCGGTCCCTCATTACTGAGAATCGTTTATCCTGTCTTTCTCTTGCTCAGATTGTCCACGTCTCAACTATAACTATATCACGATTTTTCCAGATGTTCTGGAGACGAGTCGCAGCATCTTTAGCCATGGCTATCCGCCGCTTTATTTCTATTTACAATATCATTTCAATCTCTAAAAAAATATAAGACTCAAAATTATTGTTGAATTATATTATTAAGTCTTTTATTTATGCAAATGCTACAACACTGTTGAGCATTTGGTCCAGACTCCATACATGAGCTTGACTGTACGTCAGCTACCCTTTTATAGTAATCCGGTACATATTAAGTTAGCTTTTTATTTAAATGGGGTGGAGTACTTTGAGAACATTTGAATATTATCATAGAGTAGAATGAAACCTAATTTAAAATATTATATTTTTCATGGAGTAGTTTGAGAACTCTTTTTGGAGTACTTTGGGCATAAGCCGAAAAAAGAAAGAAAAATTGTTTATTCTGAAGAACAAAAACGAAATTAAAAAAAAAAACACAATAGTAGCCTCGTATACAACCAAAAAAGTTTGGCAATGTTCTTCATACTTATTCTACTCTCTGATGTTGTTCATTGGTTGATGGCCAGGGACCAAAGACAATAAATAGTAATAGGAATTGCAATAATTTGGTTTACGTTAGTCATCATCTGCTAGCTAGCCATGTAGCCAATGTAGCCATTTCCCATCTAAATTGGTTATACAAATCCCCATCTAATAATAAAAAGTTGCATATCGTACGGATATAAGGTAAGCGGTGATAGGAAAACCACCAAATTAATTTATTATAATATTGCTAACTAATTATTTTGTAATCGGCTGGCTTTAGCCATTTCATTCTCGTTAATTATTTCGCCTCCGCATTTTATGTTACTGATAAGATTATGCCAGATGCTTATCATAGAGTCATGGAGCGTAGTTCACACTATGCTAATTATGCACTAGGTTAGAATTTAGTAACGAAACTAAAACAGTGAATTACCGCCACTGGACTAAATAACTAAGTGTGGTCCAAAATCTAGTCTCATCAAACTAAAATAAAACCGGCCAAGTGCATGTCGAACCACGCACAATGAAGGGTTCCGTAGTTGGGATGATTAGTTTTTAAGATGGTCGATTATTACTCGGTAACTTATGGAGCCTACGTAGCGGTGATAGTTTTCCTTTTAATTTCGTTATATATACTACAGCCATGATTTTTTTCACATATCCAAAACCAACCATTTAGCTGGCAGGGGAGGAGGGGGGACATTTGACTCTAACAAAAATAAGCACTTTAAAGCTTATTATTTCGCAAACGGATCCCTGAATCCAAACATGGTTTTCACAAACTCACATTATTTAAGCGACCTTTCCAACGATACCCCACACTATGGGATCAACGAGAAGAAAAAAACCATGTCCACTTTACGTGTAGGGGAGGTACCCTAAAAGAGTATATTTTTAACGATTTTTTTACCACTTTGTTGGCTTAATTTGGTATACCCATACCAAATTACAGCTTTCTAGCACTAACTGTCTCTGAGCTAAGCCGCGGACAGACAGACGGACAGACACACATAGTCCGAAAGGGATACCGGGACCCTGGCAACAGGCAACTGAAGGAACACCGGTGGGTTTTAGTCAGTAAAAGTCTGACACGCCCTTCCGCTCCACCCAGAGCGGGAGAAGTCATTTGAAGATTTCCCACCCAAAAAAAAAAAAAAAGACAGACAGACATGACACTATAAGGGTTTCGTGTTGACTACGGAACCCTAAAAACAAAAGTCATTTATTCAAATTAAGCTGAGCATCAGCACTTTTCGAACGTCAAACAGAATCAGCATTTTTTTAACATAATTTTCATAATAACATCAGATTTATAATGCTCCATGCTGCATGGCTGTGACAGGCTTTATAGGTAGGTAGGACCTACATCATGTAAAACATCCATACTAATATTATAAATTCGAAAGTAACTCTGTCTGTTTGTCTGTCTGTATGTTACCTTTTCACGCCTAAACCACTAAACGGATTCCGACAAAAAATTGACAAGGAGATAGATGGCACCCTGGGAAAGGACATAGGCTACTTTTTATCGACATACCGCGCGGGCGAAGCCGCAGGCGGAAGCTAGTTACCTATAACTGTAATGATTATAAAAACAAAGTAAGCACCAACGAGACTAACTGACTCGTTTGTCTAGTTGTCGTCAGCGCTACTACTAAGTATTAGATCCTGGGTTCGATTCCTAGGCCGGGCAAAGTGTGTATCATGTTGAGTTTTTATTAGAAAGTTCTCAAAAGCAGCCCGGAATCTGATTTTGAGCCCGATTGATAGTAATAGGCGCTTATTACATGGAACTAAAACTTAACATGGGAAATGTGAGTACACTTGTACCTCTGCCTTACCCTTCAGGGAATACAACTTTGATGTTTTGCTTACGTAGCAGCAACGTTGACTCTAAAATTAAAACATTATTCTTCCCACTAACACTTAAAGTAACAAATTGCAAGAAAAACACAGAACAATATAATCTTTGTCTACGCGGCGTCGTTTCTCTAAAAAGTCCGCAGAACGGCACCCGTGTTCAGTCGCATACTCCTTTAAATCCGCGGACTGAGAAAATAGGGGCAGACATATCGTATGTTACTTCCTTGTTTCCATTTCAGACAGCTTAAAGTGAAACGTGCTGTTATGCTTTATACTACGCTATAGTGGGACGATTTAAAGTTTCAAGCATATCTTGTTTATTGTTGTTGAGATGAGTAGAGTTTAATATAGGGAAATATTTATAAGAAACTTTAAAAACTTATCAACCTTCTAATGATGGACACTTTTTTATATTAGCATAAGGATAATCAGCCTATAATGTTCCCACTGCTGGGACACAGTCCACCTCTCTGTGAGAGGGAGCGGACCGTAATCCACCACGCGGGCTCAGAAAGGGTTGGTAGATGTCACAGTTCTTCGAATTTTTGGTTCTAAGACATGCCGGTTTCCTCACGATGTTTTCCTTCACCGTTTTGAGAGCAGTGGCGATGAAATAATTTACACAAAGTAAAGCGCCTGTCGGGGTTCGAACCTACGACCTACAACTCGTAAGTCGTGGCCGTTATCACTGGGCCACCACTGCTCTCTTGCTGCTACTTTTTATATTAATGAACCTCTAAAAATATTTTGCGCTTCTACTGTACACTTTTTAATAATCAAGCCTCTTTTTAACTTCTTGCCTAGGTCCCAGTAGCTAAGCTAGGGTACCTAGGGTACCTAGGGGCCAAACGGCTTAGGTTAGGTTGGTGCCGAGACCAACCACGCGCGAGCCGAATTGGTTGCAGTAACTATGCTCACTCCGACCAAATGGGTTATATGATTTAGATCTGTGACCAATCGTCCATGAGCCGAGCGAGCGTAGCGAGTGGTGCCGCGTTAGCGGGCGGCGAGCGCTATAACCAAGTTGGTCGGATTTACTTGGCTAATTAGTATTTTTAGGACTCCAAAATATAAATGATTGGCGCAATCATTATATTAGAATGTTCAATAATATTTGAAGGGGCGCCGAATTGAAATTATTTAAGGTTCGATTAAATACCTACATTACTATACTTTTATTACAGCACTAAATCTAGACAAATGCATGAATAGTCAGTTTTTGTTACAGAATTCTTAACAGTAATCAGTACTTAGGCCCGCTTGCACCATAAATCATTAAATGTGTTTAGCGCTAAACGAATTAATACATGGTTCGGTTTCTGTCAATCGGTTGAAGATGATAGTACTTTATGGTACTACCGGGCCGTTATATATGTAATTCAATAACGTTTTCCGTGATTTAAAAAATCTTAAAAACTATCATAAATTGTAATACGATTTCTTGCTAGACCAGGTCTAGTCTCTTTTCACTAAATATTGAATGGAACGTTCGTTGAAACATTGCTTGAAATATCACATAACAACCGAACAGCTGGCATCTCAAATACAATCAGGTTTCCATAAAACTTTTGGAAGAACAGATTCGTGTGGTTTAAAATAAAACACATTTTTTTAAAATTATCCATAAAAATGTTGATTGGGTTCGCGAACTTCATTGGCATCTTTACCAAGCGATACATCTTCGCCCGCGAATTTCTTGCGATTCGTTTCGACCACGGTTTTAATAAACCTGTAATAATGGGCCATCTTTTCAGATTTTTCGGTGAAATTTCCATTTCCCGTATTTTCACACCAGACTTTATACAAATTATCAACTTCGTATAGATCATATAGATTCATGTCTTCTAGAAATTTATGTCTGTGTTCCCTCTTTATTGCTTCTACGTTTCCATGCTCCATGTTATCATCTACGGTTTGCAATAGATTATGTATTGATTAGGCATGGTTTAAGTTTTTAGGTCTGTGTCTAGAGAAATATGAAAGCCATGATTGATTAATAGAAAAATCGTAACAAAACAAAAATAAACCGGTGAGTTGCAAGTGGAACTCACGCACTAAAGGTATCAAAAAACTCTTAAACAAACTCGGAACCAGTTCACCTGTTGTTGCGTATGTATGGCTCCAAACCAGATAATAATGAACATACGTAAACACACGCTTTCTTCCATGGGGGTAGGCAGGAACAACAGAACGCCACCTGACTATTGTCCTTACATACTCCTTTTGCCTAGTTTATGTTCACACCCCTGGTCATACAAGCACGCCGGTTGTGAGTACTACGCACCTGACCTTTCTGACGAACATGGTGGAGGAGTCTCGGTATGTAAAGATGGTCAACCGTCCACAGACCAACCCCGGCAAGCGTAGCGGATCGACCCGTGCGGCTGTTATTACTTAGCCACGAGCTCCTCAAATATGAAGCTACTTACATGGTATTATTTGTATTCCAAAATGTTCATTTATTTCTTCAGGGTTCAGATCTGCAAATCGGTTCAGCTGGTAAGCAATGACTTGACCAGGATGTTCCTTATTTAGCTTATTTACTTCAGCTAAATTCTGAACAAAATTATTAAACCCGTTTCGTTCACTTTCCTGATCGGTATACTCTCTGTGATAGGCTTCTTTGAACCGTTCAAATAATCCCAACTGATTGGATAATTCCGAAAACTGGCTAATAAATTTCTGTTCAGCGCCAACAAAATTAATTATCAGAATAATATTAATAAACGATGTGATCAGAAAGAATACTTGCACCATTTTAAACGTATATTTTTGCTGTATTGTATTTATAAAAGAACTTCATGTAACTATGTTACAATGCTACAATAGGCAAAAGGCACAGATAGGTAAGCAATATCCGATCAATTTTCCAACTAGTTTTACACATAATTGATTTGGTCTCACTGATACACTTGATCTAACAAACTTTGATTGAAAGTATAAAAGTCGAATCGCAAAAGAAAC
The DNA here is from genome assembly GCA_948473465.1 of Lithophane ornitopus. NCBI lineage: Eukaryota > Metazoa > Arthropoda > Insecta > Lepidoptera > Noctuidae > Lithophane > Lithophane ornitopus. Next base: position 7,193,677 of record OX419622.1, on the reverse strand, counting down.
GTTATCACAAAAACAAATATTATCATCTCAATGTGTGTTATCTAATTCAGCATGAAACAGACGAATTGAAACTCTCCACGGTTATAAGTGGCAAACAGTCGTCTTCATTAAATCTCTTGTTATCTGACATTGTATCGATACAAAAGGAGAGATTCCGAGAGTTCTCAACAGAATGAGGAAAATTTACATTACAAACAAAAAGAGAAAAGGAACATCCCAGACGTGAAATTACAACCGTTGGGATCGTATCATGGTTCAGTAAAGCTGGCGCAAAATAATATGGCCTTAGAGGGCCTATTGAGCATTCGGAACGAGGCTTTATTTATCACTGACTTCACAGATCCGCCACCGACCTTCTTGTGAAAAACATATCATTGTAAACTATAATAACGAATAGATTTCTCGGTAACAAGACATTTTCGCGTCACCTAAACCTAAATATTACTATTTTAAACTATGTCTGGACCGTATCCAAATATTTGCATACCGACATAGTCGTACTTGTACAAAAGTATGAAACAAATGAAATAAACAAAAAGTCTAGATTGGAAATAATTTAGATTGGTACCAGAAGGTTGCACTAAAAATGAATTAAACTTGTATATTGCCAGAAAGAAAAAAACGAGCATTGATCATGCTTCCTCACTAATGATTGTCCTTGTAACCCAGTATGGCTAGGTTTTCTCTCCATGTTTTCTTTCACCGTAAGTAATTCAGTGCCTAAATTAACTTAGCAAGCTCATAGTTAAAAGAGAAAGTCACTTTAGTCAATCTGCCTAGCCTTTTCCCAACTATATTGGGGTCGGCTTCCAGTCTAACCGGATGCAGCTGAATACCAGTATTTTTACATGGAGCGACTGCCTATCTGACCTCCACAACCCAGTAACTGGGTTGGTTAGACTGGTTGTCAGAAAGTCACTTTAGTACAGGAAGTATATAGTTAGGAGTTTTGCGCTGCGGTGAAATGGGCGTTCGATGGGTTAATATTAGTTTTAAAAATGTGCAGACTAGTAGCAATAATATTCTCTCGATTGATACAGGTTATTTTGCATTACCTGTACGTAGGAATATGAAATGCCAAAAGCAGTAACTTTAGTTTAAACATTTCACAACAATTGTTGTCAAACTGTACCTTTCATACTTTTACTTACCCAATCCAAAGTTACAAAAGCTGATCTTATGCTGATCCTGAGCACCTTGGGACCAAACCTGAAATCGCGAAAAAAAAATCAGCTGTTCGCTAAATTTTGGGAACAGCTGATTTTAATTTCGCGATTTCAGGTTTGGAGCCCTAGTGAAAGTTGTTCATAATGATGAGTACAATGACTTCGTGTAGATTTCGTGTATGAAAAGATACACCTTACATGTATATTACAAAATTATGCATAAGTACAAAAGCTGATTCATAACAAGATCAAAGATTGTGCATAAGTCCATCAAAGCTGGTATAATTGAATTTATGCATACATAATATTCATAAGGAAGACCTATGCTATCAATAGGGAGAGCACGAATTTAATTTGAGCCCTTTGATCTAATATAATATTCAGGGGTCGAACTTTAAATGCGTTAGACCCGGCGGTAATCTCGTCGTGTCCTTGCGATTAAAATTTCCCCATAGTTAGGACTACGTAGTGGACGGAATTTGATAATTAAATGATGAAATAAAAGCTATAAAAACGTATGTATATGTTTTTAGGTTTTTACGATGTAGGACAGTGCTTCTAAATTCTAAAACTAAACTGCAGCCAAATTCTATTTCAATCAGACAAAGCTAGAACAAAGATTATACATTTTTTTTTTACTTCCTGCAACATTTTGTGAATGAATTTTATTAGGTGCCTAGTTTTCTTTATCCATAGCGGAATAGATATCTGTTCAGCGAGTGTGTATTATTAAAACTTATAAACGCAGCGTTGGTGTGATGTCTTTGATCGTCAAAATAAACAAATGTTTTGACACAGAGAAGTGTATAATGATGACAAAAATGCTTTCAGCCAAGGGATAATTTAATTATCTTGATACAATCAACATTACTTACTAATGTAGGTCAATATTAACATCAATACGAATTTACTTTATCACACTAACAATAAAAGCTGAATTACAACAGATAAGTGTCAATAAAACTAACGAAAGTTGTCCGACAAACATGACAATGTAGGCGATGTCACAACTAATAGACAACTAATCAGATAACAAAACTTGTAGTATCCTTTCGCAAACCAAACTTTGTATCAATATTTTCGCTCAACGTAATGTCCACGCCCGTATTGACTTCCATTTTTTCATCTGAACGAACTTGTATACGACTGATTTTATATGTTCACGTCCCTTTTCAAATACCATCAAACTCAAACCACGGATGATTTATTGTTGAAATATCGGTGCACGGTATCCGCCGCAAAACGATTCGACGCCTAAAAATGTATTGCCAAATAATAGCACCACATAAATCTCTATAGGTATTTTATAACGCAAATGAGAAACCGCTATCGAATCAGCTCGTAAAGGGATCGCGCAACGAGTGACGTCATCATAATTATTGAGCTTTGCAGAGCTGGGCCTATAATTGCGAATGTCCAACCGTAATCAAAATCCCTTTGGTAATCAAAAAATTTTGATCTCTGCAAATTAACACGAAGTAGAAAACGATTGGAATATAACGATTGGACAGGTGAGTTTTTTTACCTGTCATCAACACGGCTTGCGTTTAGGCGTACGTTACGTTGTGTGATCACGATCACCTATCTTATGACGCTATTATTCTTTTAGAAGCCGTTTAACGTACATAATACGTGACTTTTTTCAAAGATGAGAAGACTGGAGCTCACGGGTAACACTCTATCGGCGAAAATTGATTTTCCAGAGGAAATATTGTAAATTTTCTAGCTGCGCCAAGATGAACGCAGTGTCAGCGAGACGTCAGGTGTACTTTCACGTGTACTTTGTAACTCGGTCATAAATACTTCCACTGTCGATTTAAGCTTCATATCGGTAGCTTGAATCAGTCTCACAGTACTGAACAAAGTGTAGGTAGGTTTCAAATACTTTTTCTTCTATGATAATTAGTTATCCGTTTTGTGACTGATATTTTAAAGTTATTTTACTCCATAAAACGAGCACAAATTGCTCGTATTTGCTTCCTTGTTTCTCATAATTATACAGTATGTTAAATAAAAAAGGGCTTTCCCGTTAACCCGCAAAAGTATAGCGTTTATACGTGGTAAAAAAATATTAACATTTTTTATTTATTTATAGTAATATATTTTATTCACAAAAAATATTAAATACATACGGAAAAGAAACACTCTGTACATGCACCCTAGTCACACTTGTTTTTCTACGTTGAAATACAAGTGTGCGTGTACAGTGTTTTTTTTTACGTATCAATTTAATAGTTTTGTGAATAGATCAGCATTATTATTTAAAAAAAAAAAAAAATTTTTTGAGTGGTAATTTTGTCTTTTTAGCATTTATGGAGAACGCCCTTTGTTAGTTACTGTATTTAGATAATTAGCACTCAGCATTAAAAAAATGTCCGCAATTGGGATGTTCATCTTTCCTAAAGAACCATTTCTTTCCTGTAGAGTCATTATCGCTATTTTGGCAATCTAAGCTTTATTGGATTTTTCACAAGCATCAGCAATCTTTGCAGTATTGGCAGGTTTCTTTCCACGTTGTTTCTTATGAAGAGTTATGATTACAGGTAAAAAGTAATTGGATTGCTTTTTTAAAGAGTTATTTATTCTAGCTTTTGCTCGCGGCTTCGCCCACGTTGAGGTCGGAAATTATCCCACGGGAACGTACTACCGGAATAAAAGTATCATAAGTCCAAGTCCAGGCCATGGTCTACCCATGTGCCAAATTTCATCCAAATCCGTTCAGCCACTTCACCGTGAAAGTGTAACAAATAAATAAACAAACCGCATTTATAATATTATTATTATGTACCTATATTATATTATATTAATAATAATTAGGATAGGGTAGCATCACAGCTCACAGGAAGTTTAACATTATTATTATTCTAAACATTATGCCGATTAAAAAGTACACATAAATATTATTATAGAGAGTGACATAATTCTTAATATTTAAGGTGGGTGTGTGCGTGTATCTATGCGGTGTAGATGTTGTAAATGTGTGTGAATATCTGTGTATGTCTATGTACGTATGACTAAACTGGTACTACTGAGTTAGCTGAGTATCTGGCGTTTGATGGAAGATTTGGATAATCTCTTTTTTAAGTCTCTTCCGTGTGGTTCACAGTTCATGCTTTTTGATTCCTTTAATGAAAGTCCTGGCAGCCCGAAGGTTTACAGATGGCATCTTTGCGAATTCATTACACGTACCAATAATGTGACTTTCTCGATATCATAATATAGCTCCCAAGTACATCTAAGACACCGTTGATTTACGATGGAAGGAAAATCGTGAGGAAATCTAGAATCCTTTATATTTCCAACACGCTGTGAAAGAATTCTCAATTAGGTATGTCATATCCAGATCTTGATAAATCGCGAAAACGTTTGAAAAAAAAAAAGGCCAAGTGCGAATTGGAGTCGCTCATGAAGAGCTCCATACCACCGTACAATATTTAACACTATATACTTTAAATTAATACTATAATACTATAATAAACCACTTTAATTTTAAACTTTATTTTATTTTTATTATTTACGAACAACGGAGCCTTAGTAATAAGGTCCATTTGGCACCCTTTGCAAACGGTTAGTGTTCCGTTTAACGATTTTCACCGAAATAAATGTGAATGATCTGAGAAATCAACCTCAAAAATCCTTAAATTCTCATTTCACAGATTTATAGATTACAGCCGTCTTAAAATATTTAGGTATAGTTAACAGTTAATATTACAATATTGTTTCTCTACAAATTCATGATGGGAGACACTCCGATGTAATTAAACACAAAGGAATTTCTCGAACATTATTAAAACGTAATAAACATTTATTATAGTTGCTTTCTCTAATCATTTGTTGTATTGAAAAGTACCAGGGTGACAGAAATGAAAAGAAAATAGGTGCCTAAACGATCTCACTAAGTTGCACAACAACCAACGATTAAACACAAAGAGGAATATAAAGTATTCGTTATTATTCACTATATCCATAGAAGTCTTAAAACTGTCCTATACCTTACCTATAACTGTAATGTCCTATACCTATTATAACTATCAGGAAAACAGAAATTAACTGGAAGTAGTTGCTTATGAAAAACACCTGCTATTCTGGTAGGCAGGCGTCTTTCGGAAAAGCCCCTGAAGTCCCCATATTTATCAAGAATTTGACTTTTTCATTAACACATAATTTATCTTGTACGTAAAGTTTCCCAACTTATAAGTAGATAGATAGATCATTCACATCTTCGAAAAATGAAATTACATACAAAGCATTTTTACTGACTGTACCTTATATCTTCGAACTTGTTTTGGTATTCGTTTAAACAATGGTATCCGTTCGGAATAGAAAATAAACATGAGTTGAAACAAATACCCGTGGTGTTAGTTTTTGATATTAGAATGGAATGACTCAAAATTTATTATGTGTTTCTGTTCCACAAAAAGTTTGGAAATATCATGTACATGTTACTCATACTATTTTTATTTTATACCTAAGTCTCATCAATTTCATGAAAAATCAAATTGAAACAGGCCGTTTTGGTTACAGCCCGCTCTTAAATCCTCATGCCACAGATTTATAGATTAGCCGTCTTGAAATATTTAGGTATAGTTATCTGATAATATTGCAATATTGTTTCTCTACAAATTCATTATGGGAGACAAGTGTTTACTCCGCTGTAATTAAACACAAAGGAATTTCTCGAACATTATTAATACGTAATAAACACCTATTATAGTTGCTTTTAATTAAATTATAACTGGATTTATTAAGATAGGGTAGTGAGAAATATTATCGAATCTTGTTGCTGTGTATCCTACACATAATGGCAGTTTTTTTAGTCTATTGTAAGACTAAACAGTATTTGAGCATACAGGCGATATATTCTCACCGTGAAACCTTAGGTGAAGTAAGCTGTCACTCCACCTCATACTAGGGATTGACATTGACAGCTCACTTCACCTAAGAGTTGACGGTCAGATTTTTAAAGAATAGAACAGCTGGTTATACTGAACAGCGCTCTTTTAAAACGGTCACTTTAGCCATTTAGAATCATAATAATATGAAAATATTATGAATCATCGTAAAATGTCTCAAACTGACAATTCATAATATGATCTAATCAAATTAATTTCAGTCACAGTGCATAAAATTCTAATATAAATATAATTAACCACTTACCATTTTGTCATTAATCTGTTGTTTGATCTCATGTTTCTTATTTAACCCCATATATTCCATCCTATAAAGGATAAATTACCGAGCTGTCATCTACACCATCCCCCACAAATCTCAACAAACACTGTTTAGGAAAAGAATAATACCTACACAATCACCCAACACATTCTTTGTTATTAGATCATAATGAATTCCATCATAAAATAAGTATTGCGTCTAATTTATGTAACCAGATGTCAAAACGTTGAAAACGTCAGACATAATGCAATTTAATTTTTATGTTACATATTATAGTTCTAAAGTAATTCATGAAAAACCTGTAAGTTGTACCTTTTTGTATTTCCGATATGTGCTCAAATTACGTTATAAAAGATACAAGTACAGTTATATTATGTTGCACCTATAAGTTGTCGATACTGAAAAATAAAATGTGAAAATTAATATAATCGCTCTTATACCATGAAGCACGAAAAAAATGTGTGGAGCAATTACCTACATAGGGGTTACAACTTGACATATATCTAAATTCACGATTTTTTGGCCAAAATCCTGGCAGTTGTATCCTTTTGCACCCAACTATCTCCGAAACTATAGCAGATAAAAGAACGTGAGTTAGACCAAAAAAACGCAATTTTTTTCTGATAATTTCTATGCAAAAATCACAAAAAGGGTACAACTCGACTAAAATCACTCATCACAGGAGGCACAGAATTTATTTTTGACAGCTTTGCGCACAGATTATTCTAAGCCGGCGAAACGGAATGTTGCCATTTTAAATATTATATTTTATTTATAAACATTTACAATTATTAGGTATTTTTATATATTGTATATTCTATCTTATATATCAGTTTAGTTATAGTAGTAGTATCTAGTTTATATGTAATATCTTCTATCTAATATATCTTTTTTTTAAATTTTTAATTTTTATTTATTACCTATATTATTATTCTAGCGTATGATACTCGTGGGTTGCAGCTGAAAATCAGCGTCAGGTGGTACACTTTGTGTTGCCATCTGATAGTATGCTGAGCTGAGGCCCTTTTGGCATTTTATTGATTGTTTCTGTTTTTATAGTTTTAAGGTGTATTTTTCTGTTAAAATGCCAATAAACGCATTTTTCTTTCTTTCTTTCTTATCTGCGTGTAATTCATATTACGAAATAATTCATCTGTTTGACAGTTTTCTATGGAGATTCGTAAAATGGTCCACAAATTCTGAATTGCTTAGTCAAATTAGAGGAATTGCTAATGACAGCTGGGATTCAGGAAATAAACTGCTTTTAGAGGAATTGCTAATGTGGCTGGTTTAGGCCCCCAGACTTCTTATTTGCATACCAACAGTAGAAACAATTCATGTTTAGGCCAAGTGTGGGTGTTATTTATTTTAAGGCCGAAATTATATATGTCTCTTCTTTTAAATAATTAAGGACATTTGATAGATAGTATGCAGACTCCGGACCCAGGTTGGCCGAAGCAAGGAAAATCTGTTCACTCCAAGGCGGAGGCTTCTATGGATATTCACGTGGATATCCATAGAAGACTCCGCCTTGGAGTGTAAATGTGGTGCTCTTCCACAAACGATGGGACACTTAATGTCGTGTCCTGCGTAACCTCTAGTAATGCCGCCTAACACATGGGCGAATTCTGGGCCGACTACTATTTGATTGCCATCGATACGCTAAGCAGATTTAGGACAGGCCATGAGTAGCAGAATCTTATACCTTATACTGAAATCACCAACCGTCCGTCGCGATAATTTTGTCAGTAACCACGCATTTCAGCAAAATAACCATATTAACCATGTAGGTACCTACCGGTACAAAGAAAATAATAAAATTATATCTCAAAATTTCATCGCAAAAAAATGCTATAAAATTCGGTCTAGATAAACTTACATCCTGAAAATGGTATGTAAGAGACGCGTTAAAAGGCGCTAACACTCTTTAAGTTCTAGCGCTTTTTATCCAGTCTCATAAAGCAGATCTCGGTCCACCTGACCTTGGCTAAGTTGTTATGCGGATATCCATATAGCAATTTCATATAACTCTGCTATTTCATTACTTGCCTACTGTCAAGTACGTCTACTTCATTCTACTTAAACTCTCTATACTGAGAGACAGACCCGAACACAAAATAGGACACGCTCCCACGCTGTAGATAGCAGCACTTTGACCGCTCGACGTCCACTCGGTACGTAATAAAAACGACTGATGTACACAGTTTACCAACAAACATGTTGATGCTCCTTGTTTAATCACCTTTCAAACTTGTAACCCAAGTTAACCCTGGAACACTTAACCCAACCAGCCACAACATAGTACTGGGGACTAAGCAACTTAAGTGCTCTGTTTCTTGAATTTAAAGCTGAATTTAGAGTTCGTCAAGTTAGTGTTGGACTTAAAACCGGACTTGTTACTTAGTTAATGTTTTAGATGTGGTTTAAGTAAAGTGTCGTTTGTATCAAACAAAACCGTTTTTCTTGAATTACGATATTGCTGACCTCACTGCCTCATGTCCCCATTTTAACATATCTGTGATATTTCGCTCCGATTCCATTTTGCTCCTATGTCCGTCCAATAGTGACGTATGATGACAGTAGGGCTACATAAATGTTCGAGGGTTCAAACCATAATTGAGGACTATACATCAAAACATCCATGATGAAACGATATCCAATACAAAATATTTTAACAGACCGCTCCAAATTTCAAATTTATGTGTGCCTAGTGGCCATAATTTATTCCAAACAATGGCGATCTCAAAATAATATCTAGCGGCTATAAAAACATCACACAATAGGCTACGGACGGGTGTGAACTAAGTCTCAAACAAAGTTGCACGTATTAAATAAAGCGTTGATGTATGGCCAGCGTGATTAACCCTCGAATTTCGGCGCGGAATTACGGCAGTTACAGACGTCGCCAGAACTTTTCTTTAGGTGATAAACGTTCTCGCAAATTGCCCACATTTATTCGATGCTCCAGGAAACGGCTGCTAATGTGGACCGAGAGAAATTCCTCTTTGTGAACCACCATACCTCTTTATACACCATGTCGAGTTGTCGACGTATTCATTCATACAACATTGAACTTTACTGAACACTCGTTGCAAATGAATTGAGTTGAAATTGCGCTTTAAAATCGTTTTATGGTTCAACGCGAGATTATCGGAAAATGTTTCCGTGGAATTAATTTAATTTAAATTATAATTATCGCGTGAACGATATGCTGTCGTTGTGGTGTGTTAATTGATTGTTTTAAGTGCATTGTTGAGCTGCCACAGATATCTGTAATATCAATTCAACCAATTATGAAATATATTTGTTCTTCCTATAATATTACTGGATATAAATATCTATTATTCCATTCCATGTATAAGTTGTATCTATAATTATTTGCGTCGGAAAAATGTTGATTGAAAGTTAAAATGTCAAAAGATATCTTCCTGATGCTTTATTTTGCGTAAAGCTAACTAACGTGGTGGCTTAATAATACGTTACAGAGAAGATTAAAGACATCGCGGAGGACTTCACCATAAAAAAAAAATTTTGGACGATGAATTCTCACACGAAACACCGGAAAAACTCAAAACCTAACGCATTCATAGTTGTGTACACTCGTAGCATTAGTACTTACATACAATATCCTCTGATGTACGTTGATTAACTGCGGTAAACCGCTTTCATACCGACATGACTCTGAACAAATACAGACCGGTATGTATACAGGAATATTTCAAATAACTGACTCGACGCGGTATCGAAATTGACTAAATAAAGAAAATATTGAAAATGTTATTGGAGAACACGCTGTTTATTTAGTATGGTAATTTAATAGTAGAATCAGATAAATACTTGAAAAACTATACACAGCTTGGGCTGTCTGGAATACACACATATTTTAACGCCGTGTACCTTTTTTTCTTGTGGAAATTGTCATGGATACCTTCCGCCTACCAAATCGACGCATCGACTGCTCTCATGCGGGAAATGTGAGAGGAACTTTTGGATCCCCAGGAACACTCACCGGTGGTTCCTGCGCTCCGCAGGCACGTCTCGAAGGATACGAACAGCGTTGTACCTCGAAATTGATAGGTACAGAAGGCCGACTCCATAGAAAGAGCGAAAACAAGCGCTCGTAGCCGCGTAGTTACGTACGGCGATCCCAAATGGTCTCTCAAACGAATGCCAGTCGCGAGTGGGCTAGCACTCGCTAGTCGTAGGCGTGCCTGATTGTGCGTGCGCATTCGCTTGTTGTTTAAAGCCGACCCTCTGTAGGTACCTACTTACTCTGTGGTACCCAACTGATAATTCTAGAAATCTAGGCCCATTTCGTTCAGCGTTTATCTTTGATATAGGACAAGGCTTTTTTAGACGTGGTTTACATTGGATTAGGCAGAATAGCAATCTGTTTTCGGCTGTTGAAGATAATCTTTTTTTTTGGCATTATAAAAATACCTGGGATTTTATCAACCAATAAGATTATTCTAGAAATCCGAGATTAGTTTGGCCGTCGTTGGTATAATAAGATTAGGTACCAAAGCTGTTTTAGCAATTTACGTAGGCAGGTAATTCCAATATTGGTTATGTACAAACACTATATCTTAAAGTTCGTTGGATAAGACTATAAAAAATGATGTGCCCACTAAGAACAAGAAATCCTTCACGACAAAATCCGCCACATTTACTTTAAATACTTCCAATCTGAAAGCGTTTACCCAAAACACCAATACGAACTTATAAATCTTAAGTTGCAATAAGCGATCGCAATCTCACATGCTATAAAATGAGCGGAGCAATCAACTATCGAATATTCCTCAAGTCACGGTACCACCGCGCGTGTCGGTGCGCTGTAGAAATTTGCAATTTTTCCTCGCGTAAAATCTATTCCGGTGAAAAATGCATCGGGGGCTGCTTTTGTCTTCCCACGGAAAAAGTCACGTTCTATAGACAGTGATGGTTACCGAACGGCTATCGAGTAGCTGCACGTAGATGGTAGGAAACTGGAACGTTTAAGCATAAAATTAGAATACTTAACTCCACCTATTACCTATTATAAGCTACTTTAAAGTTATCGTGTGGTATAAAACTCATGGGCTCAGAAATGGCTGAAAGTTTCAGCCGTACACATGTTTAAAGCCAATGAGTATTTTTGGTTAAAAGTTCAAGCAGTAACATGACGTATGTAGTTTTCTGTAACTTTTTTTTGGCGAAAAAGTCAGCACTCTAGCATGAAAAACGAAAAAGAACTGTGATAAATAAACGTCTGGTAGTTTTTTTTAAGCCTTGTCACACAATGTCTCTGATGTTTAAATTGTACGCATGTGTGACTGTATGCTGTTAACGAGTTGTATACAAATGGAGATCGCAATCATCGAATACAATATCAATGTTCGTCAAAGGTATGTAAATTTGCGAAAATCCTTGGAATACCATAATGAGTTCAATCTCAGTTCCTTGTTGGTATCACATGCGAACGCTATTACTTAACTTGGAACGTAACTCTATTCGTAAATGCGAACGCGGCTTTACAGCTGAACTCGCTGAAACGTGAACTATCTCATGACACACGAAAATGCACAGGCAATTGTTTTTTAAATGATTTTATACGTTTAATTTTTCACAAATATTGGCACGTTGTTCTCAGGCTTTCCAACAATGCCTTTGATAGTTTAAAAAAAAGCAATTGAATGAAATAATAATTTTACACTTAATTTAAACAGAGTGTATTGAAAATGTTTGTCTATGACGGCTTTAGGTTCGCTAAATCTGTGGCGTGACCATCCACAAAGACATTCCGTAGACAACCCATCCTTCGCGGATTATGTTTCTCGATTTCTAATAGAACAAAAGAATGCTTTAGAAGATTTTGATGCCACGGTTTTCGGATATTTCCAATATTATATGATATTCGAGCATTTATTACCGTGATATTGATATTTTTATTAAATTCTTGTGCTCCACATACCGAAATATTGCATCTATGATTTCACAGAAGTTTAAAATTGAAATTGAAGGCTGCATAAAATGATAACAAACTTTTATTTTTTTTATACGACTGTTTTTCCGGTGTGGTGGATTGCGTTCATGAATTTGATTTTAAAACTAGATTTATTTAATGCCGTTCTAAGGTAGGGTTGAACCGTTCACCTTAATTAAAAAATAAACGATTATGAGTTTGTTGGAGCGAGAAAGAAATAATGTAAACAATTACTTGGGGGTTCATAATCGCTCACTTTACGAGGAACAGGATATTGAGCTGCCCAACTTTTGCGTCAACAAAGCAGTTTGATGTAGTTCAGCGCAGTTAGACAAGGAGAGGCACCAATATTTATGACAACTCCCCCGCTTGAATACAAACATAAAGTTCAAAACTAGCTTAACCCTTTGGGAGAACTCTCATCTAGCCGGAAATCCGAACAATTTGGTAGGAATTGAACAGTTCTGTTTCAGTCCCAATGTTCCAGTCAATTATTTGGCCCCTTCAAGCCTGGCCAGCATGCAGTAACGTGTTTAGGAAATCATTTAGGTACTGCACCAGAATAATTTTAGCTCTGAAAACTTTTATCTTTATTTTATGAACACTACCAAGCAATTGTTTTTCCATTTGTGCTTTTACCATATCCATTTCCTTTTTGTTTTGGCCGGCGAGGTCCTAACCGCAACTCATTTCTATCATTTTGCCTGAAATAAATTACAGACATTCTCATCAATACCATATTATTAGGTCACTACACTGCCAAACCTAAAAAAAATACATGGTAACTGATAAATAGACATGAGTGATTGAATTTATCAGATTCACTCATGGTTTCCAAAGACACTATTAATAAAACAAGACTTGGAGTAGTTTAAAAAAATAGTACTTACTCATGTTTGTCGCCCATTCGCAGAAGAGTTCTCAGTTCAGGATCTATGTGCTTATGATGTTTTCTTAAATACGCTATTCTCTCGTCATCAGAATAATCAGCATACTGATTCGGTAAAACCTTTTGCTCCGTTTCTAATTGAGAATTTATATTATTTATGTACCTCAAAGTCTGTACAAAATTTACATATCTCGTATTGTAATCGAACTCACTTTTAAATGTTCTGTGATATCTTTTTGCGTAATCTTTATAAATTTCGGGCGCATCTTTTAGTGGGAAAACAAAGCTGCTCTCCGATTCTGAACTGAAAGGTAGCGTAGCATGTAACAAAATGACCGCCATAACCAAATAATTCTCCATTGCTCATAATTTAATAATCTTCAGTAAAAAAATTCAAGCTGCTATGATTCTGTGACTGTTGCAACGAGATTGTGTCAGCTATCTTCGGATAGATGAAAAGCCAGCGTGAAATTTCAATAAAAACACAATCTGCAATCCTTATCTGCAAATGTCATCATGAAGAGTTGGGGCAGTCGTAAAAACTACCGCTGAATGTGGGGAGTTTCTTTTGGGATGTCATAATTACCATGATAACACGCCTACGGTTCCGTAGGTCGACCCTTTCCTTGTCGTGGATCCGCTGGTCGGCTGCGGGCGACCTGCACACGCCCACAAAACCCCGGGATTACTTGGCATTTTAATATATTTATCGAGATTCAAGACAACCATGTAGTTTGAGATTAGTTTATCTAATATTGTGAAAATGACACGCCCTTTTTGTTTTCATGGAAACGCTGTTGTTTGCAATCTATAAAAGGTAAAAAAATTGCAGTGTTTAATCTCTTTATTGTCCCTTTTCATAAACCTAAACAAAAATAAACGTGTCATACTGAATACTAAAACTCGTGGACGGTCAGGAACGCTCCCATTCGCTATAACATATCCCTACAAAAGGGCGAATTCAATGTTATGGACGCAATTTATTCCACACCAAGATTCGATCCCAATGACACTCAGGCATTCGCATTTGTAAAAGTCAATGAAATATCTCAAAGGCAATAGAAACGTACCCATCCGTTTGTTCCGTCGTTGGTGGCTCACAGCGAGGGATATTCGCCAAATAAATGGATATAAATGTATCGTCGTAAAGAGACTGAAGTTACTCGACTGTGACCGGAATACGCCTTCGAAAATAGTGTAATATGAAATTCAAACCGCACGATTTATAACATTGCTATTGATTTTTGGCTTTCCAATAAAAATGAAAATAATATTTCAGATGTCCAAAATATAAAATTTCTTAAGAAATAAGCAGTACCTTTGTACTCATATCATAATTATGTCGTATCTCTTTGTATTTTACTGTGTGTACATAAATAATTAATAAATAAAATAAACATCTTTGAATTTTTGGTTCTAGCACGTGCCGGTTTCCTCACGATGTTTTCCTTCACCGTTTTGAGAGCAGTGGTGATGAAATTATTTACACAAAGTAAAACGCCTGCTGGAACCCACGATCTACAACTCGTAAGTCGGGGTTAGCTCTGGGCCACCACTGCTCTACTGGGCCAATACTTCTCCTCTCACACACACAAAAAAAAAACACACAAGTCCCCCTAATCTCACATACATAAAACGTTTCACCTACATGCTATCGCTCCAATGTTAAAAGAATCGTCTCAATAACGATCCACGCAGCAAAAGTCCTCCGAACAAAGTTCCAATCAAATTCGCATATCACCAAAAATGCGGAGCCAAATACCTTTTGAAAGACATTACGTTTTACGGGACGCTGAAACAGCTCTGTAAGTGCAGTTTTGGCGGGTCAGTGTGACAAGTGACCAGATAATGGTCTGTGAGTACCTCCCTTTTCTTGTACCTGGGAGGACACCTACCTCTCTGTGTTCGGTTCGACTCCTCGTTACGTTGCCTCACGTCTTCTCTTTTAACAGAGCGCTAGGAACTGTTGACTTTACTAAATATACGGAGACTGTGCTTCTACGTGTTTAAATGTATGTAAGTTGAATGTTAAGGTGGAAGATTGTTTGAATTTTAATGAAGGTGCTGCATTTCGCTTCGCTTGAAATGTTTGCTAGTTTTAAATAAAACTGTGAAGTGTTTTTGCACCGGAATTTTATTCATCGTAAATGGTTTTAATTATCCATCAATCCATATATGCCATTTTATAAAACGAGCATTCACAAAATAATTTTTTTTTTTTTTAAATGCACCGGCTTTCTATTCATCGTAAATGGTTCTGATTACCCACACATCTAAGTACTTTGGGAATACCCTTAAATGCCATTTACAAACCGAGCAATCACAAAATTACCCAACCTAATTTTTCAAGACTGAAAGGTTTTTCCCCATGCCTAGAACCAGCATCTTCCTAACCTTATAGATAGTTTCCGATGACCTACTCAAGAACATCATAATAAACCAACGAGCTGATAGCAATAAACAACTTAGCGGAGGTCGAAGCTTATCACCGTCTTGTATAAAACATTATTTTTATGGGTCCTTGCAAAATGGAAGTTGAATTACGAATTCTGGCTGCGGCGAAGGAACATTTACAAGATCTTTAGGAGGAACTTCGCTCGTTATCTAAAGAGTATCCCGGGAACCGACTTACATGTCTTACCTAAGGTTCAAGGGGATCGGTCTTGGCCGAGATTAAAATCAGAGGCCGAGATGGAAACCAATACCATTATTCTTGGAAAACTCGAGTCATAAAGGTTTAATTAGATCGTAATAAAATGTTTGAAAAGATTTTGTATTAAAAAATTATGCTATGCTAACATATTTAAGATACAAGTAAGAATCTTAAATAAAGATTTTCAGGATACAAGTAAGAATCAAGAAGATCTCTTCTCCCATTAAGACATATCGATCAGTACATTTGCTCACTGAGTGCAAACTACTTCAGAACATTAGGTCCGGAACAGATAAGTTTCATCAAAATATTTATCTTAAGTATAAAAATTGCGTATAACTTGCACACAAATCTGGAATTGTCGAAAACTTTCAAGGTCTATCAAAATAATAAAAACAAAACACTACCAAGCGAAACCAAAAATTCCAAACTCAAAAAAAGCCAAGACCGAATCTTTCATTTAGTGGCCAACCCGTAATCAGTTCGGAGTTCGAACAAAGATGGCCAAATATTAGAGACTACCTTACCTTTCGAAAATCAATAGACGGGAAAACGCAATCTATCGTTTTGTCGATGACCGCTATCTCGAGGACATGAAAGATGCGGGGTGAAACTGGCTCGGAAACTTTGTATTGGATTCTTACGTACCTTTTGATTCGTATTATATTGGGAATGTTTCTTGTTATTAGGAAATTGTTAGGTGAATAAGAGTTTTTGGGTACTTTTAGAATTATTATTATATGTGAAAATTATTTAAGATACATTTTTCCTTTTGCCTTTTTAAAAACTATGCTGAGACGTCTAACGGCCTATATAATACTATACTTTGATGAAGGAAGGCAGCCATCCTGGAAAGCATGACAAACAACAAAGTCACAAGAATATCAAAACTAGAAGCGTAGGGTCTCCTACGGCGTAGCAAACCGTAGCCGACATACTTTTGACAACATCGGGGCCTCTACGCCGTAGCAACATTGCAATACTCAATATTTTTTTACATACTTATAATGTATTAACGGTGATTTTGTTTATTTTTATTTTTATTAATACGGATAAAAATATTATAATTATTTAAACTTTCTCCGTAATAAATAAAATAATAGCTCACTTTAGAGTAAAAAAGACTATTACAAATAATACAAACTGTAGCAAGGTACGTTGTGTTGGAGAAACTACTACGAATTCAGAACGGAACGTTCTATTCAAGGCGAACATACTCGTACATCGTCGAGACATACATTCAGGGATGTAGTATCCAAGGTTTACCAAGAAATTTAAGGTATGTATGTATGGAAATTTCTGGGTACCTTCTTCTCACCTTTTGCTACGTTAATTTGGAGCCAGATGCAGCGGTAATATGGAATTATTTAATAAATATTCACTGGAATTTCATCAAAATATTTATTCGTACTGTAGAGTTTATTATGCAAAGGAATTAACTCAAGGAACTACGATTTTAATTAAAATGGTCTCTGATAAAGCCGGTTTAATACACGAAGTATTTATTCTTAGAAGCGGTCAACCGAAAATTGGTTGCGAACGAAGTTGTGGTGTGTATAATATAAAAAAAACTTTAATCGGATAAGAAACATCCCTATGGATTAGTAAACAAAAAGATAACTTATACAAGCAATAAGCAAAAAAAAAAAAAAAAAATGGAATACCTGGAATAATGGCTGGAATATAGCTTAAGCAAACTGTTGTTAAATAAATAAATAAATACCTATGTTAGTAAACTTATTATCTATTTGGTAACAAGGCTGTTGTTCGAGATACATCTTCGAACAACATCACCTAACAAAGGGGACTCGTAACTCCCCCGCTATGGTTTTCAGGATATAATTAATGACGTGTATATCCGGCTTATTCAGTTCCTCTGTACTGGCGGTAAATGAAAACATCATGAGATTTGGACTGATTGGTCTGAAATGGACGAAGAGCTCTCGCGGTGACAAGTATACAGGGTGTTTTTTTTTTTGGTTTTCTTCCTCTTAAGGGGTCATTGTACTCATCATTATGAACAACTTTCACTATGGGTCCAACACTGAAATCGCGAAATCAGCTGTTCCCTTCATTTATGGTCGCACAGCTCGTCAAAATGTAGGGAATAGCTGTTTTTTTTCACGATTTCTGGGTTGGAAGCGAGTGAAACTCCGCAGACGTGATGGTATCGACATCTAAACATGATAAACCTAAAAACAAAATCAGACGAAGATGAGATTGAGAATATAAAATATCGGTTAAAAAACAGTTTTTTTTTTTTGTGTAAACTTCACAGACGTAATTTTTATCGATACTAAACACGATTAAACAAAGCAACTTATTTTCTCAACTCAAAAGATATGCGCGAAAAACATAACCTTTCCTTGGCAGTCGGGTAATAACAGTCATTTAAAACTGCAACACCGAAATATATTTTGGTACATTTTAGTCACTTGCACCTTATTTCGCTTTCCACTGTAGACAATGCGCTTTACAACCAGGCAATCTACGTAAATAATGACGTCTTTTCTTAAGTCCGCTACAACCTCTGGAGCTATCTCTAAAAGCACCGTCGTATCTCGTTATGTTTGCAGGCAGGGCATAGTTTTCTTCCAAACTAGATGTGAACGGTTGGATGTTTTTGTTTAGCACGTCAGTTTAAAACTTGTTATTAGTTCTTACGTATAACGGGTTTAGCTTTTACTGATTTTAGCGTAGAAAATGCTCCCAAAATTAATGTTCTTGCTTTTATGCTTACCTTCACAATTTAGCAATAGGTTCTACACATTAAGGTGAAATGGTTCCAAACCAGATATTTTGACGTGTTTCGACTTCACGCAAAATCAATGTTTCTCAAAAAAAAACAACGTACGTTCGTTTTTTTTTATGATTCGAAAATTGAAGAGTGTCTTTAGTGAAGTATGAGGCCCGAAACACGATTGACCAAACTTTTCTCGATACAAAAAAACCGCAAAGTTTCCTTAAAATCTGCTTTTTTTGTTACAACCATTAAGAAAAAAACCTATTCCATTCGATTGTTATCAAAGCAATTGTAATAAAATTTTGTCTACGTGTTCACTATTAAATACTTAAAGGGATTATGGACTTATTCTTCTACATAAACACAAATAAAATTTTAAAATTAAAAGTTGCGCGCGGGCGGGGACCGCGGCTCCCGTCAATCGCTACCACGATACCACTTCGCCATACATTTGACAACATGTTTGATAAAAATTTTGGTTTTCAATACGAATGATTCCTTTTCTTCTATGCATTTTATAAATTTTCTGAAATAATAATAATAATTTTCCGAATAAGAGTTTTCTGCCTGGCACCTTGAAATCACTAGCAGACAGACAATGACTTCATATTCTTCGCATGTATTTAAAGACACGCCATTTAAAAAATATTCGAGCATATTTTCGGAAAAACAATACATGAATAAAACAAAATGGCTTCTTAATTTTGCAGTGGATCGAGCTATAAATAGACCTTACATACAAAGCCTAGGTCACACCAAACTCGAACCTGAGCGAAATGTGTCGTCGGCAGGTCCAGGCGAATTGTGTACAAGGGATATGAAACACGACGGCGCAAAGCTTTTGGTGTGTTGAAGGCTTTAATCACATGTCAGTGTAGGTAAATCATCAATCAACGCGTGTCTACCCTCAGCACAGGTTGTTCTTGAATGTCACTCTTCGTCGGTCAACCTGTTATAAACTTTAATAATGACCTCTAAACCCTTTGTCGGTGTGAGATATCTGCGGATGGAGGTGTAACTATAATTTCCGAAGTTATATTTGCTTGTACGGCTGTGAAGTCAATCAATCTGCCTAGCCTTTTCCCAACTATGTTGGGGTCGGCTTCCAGTCTAACCGGATGCAGCTGAATACTAGTATTTTACTTGGAGCGACTGCCTATCTGACCTCCACAACCCAGTAACTGGGTACTCTGTACGGCTGTGAAGTATCAATGATATATATTTATTTGCAGGATAGGGTAGTACCTACCTCACCATTCTGTATAGCAATAAGCTTGATACTTAAGTAACTCCGGCGCACCGTGAACAGTCATCCTCGTTCCAAACCTTGCTAGTTGCCTTATCTTTTATGAGCTACTCTCGTAAATTTTTCGCGACAAAAACCTAATGCATCGTCTTTATTTTTACACAAACAAAATTGTGTATTCATTTCCTCAACCAACATCATTTTATTCCAGTGGTATACCCACTTAAATTTTAATAGACGTGTAATGTACACAGTTAACGGAGCTTATCTTTATTCGCGCCCATTTTTATGTCCGCCATCTTAGAAATAATAATATAAAGCACCACAACGACATTACACACGTTCTTGGGTTACCAGCCTTTCTTATTTACATAAAGGAAATCCTTGTACGTTAAAAATGGCGGAAGAAATTGAGAGAATGTTTTTACGGGGGTGGTAAGTGCATCATAAATATGTCTATATTCTATGGGAATAGAATGTATTGTCAGTTTGTGTTCTTTGGAATTATGTGGGGAAGGGGTGCGATCTGTTTTACATAAAAATATAACAAGTCGGCAGACGTTTGCGGAGTGTTCTATTGAAGGAAATTTAAAAGAAATTTTAACCATTAAGGGGAAATAGAACTGACAAGAGCCGAGGGGGTGGTATGACCCCGCATATATGCACTATATTACGCAGTATGTGCACTATGTTTACAAATATTTAATTTTAATATTTTATTTGTGTATAAATAGAAAAAATAAGTCCATAATCCCTTAAAGAATTTAATAGTGAACACGTAGACAAAATAGTATTACAATTTCTTTGATAACAATCGAATGGAATAGGATTTTCTCTTTAAAAAAGCAGATTTTAAGGAAACTTTGCGGTTTTTTTGTATCGAGGAAAGCTTTTTCAATCGTGTTTCGGGCCTCATACTTCACTAAAGACACTCTTCAATTTTCGTAATCATAAAAAAAACGCAAATGCGTTGTTTTTTTTTTAGAGAAACATTGATTTTGTGTGAAGTTGAATCGCGTCAAAACATCTGCTTTGGAACCATTTAACCTTAACTGCACGGAATTCAGAGCAAAAGTTTCGGAGACAAGTCTCAATCAGATTGATGACCTGAAATATTTTGGTACTGGTATTTTATTCAGGAGTTATTTGTATGCGATTAATAAAACTGAACACCGATAGGTATTGTCAAAAAGTAGGCTAACAAAAAATACCAAAAAAAAAAAGCAAAACCACAAAGAAACTCTAGTACAAACGTTCTATGAAAATAAATGCCTACGTTCCGACATTACCGCACTGTCGACTCATTAACTTCCGAGTGAGAGCATTCGCCTTTGATAACTTTGCTTTTTACGAGTCCACTGCCGCGATAATGCTAATGCTAATGCAAACTTTAGTCGCTACCCAGTAATGGATAGCATATTAACGAGGATTTAGAAACTTGAATTCGGATTCTTGGTGTTGATTAAAAATGTGGAATGGGCAGTTGATAATGTTGGCGGTACGAAAAGGGCAGTAGACTGTATAATTTATTGGGCTTTTACACTTTATGTTACGTAAAAATCGTTTTACGTAAATTCATATAAGATGAGTTGAGTTTTCAGTATGGTTACTGGGTTGCTCTGATGAAAATACCGGAGTAGTTGGGTACCAAACTTACAATAGCAATGCCCTCCATTTTGACAGTTCACCAACAGTCATTGAGTTATCTTCGCCAACAGTCATTCTTCGTTGATGAGCAGACGAATCTCCAAAAGGTTTTGAAGGAAACCCATTTACTTCAAAACCTTTCGGATTGTGATTGAAAGTGTGTTAGAAAATGAGGGTGCTCTACTACTAACAACACAATTTTATCTTTTAATTAGTTCTGTTGGAACATCAACCATCGATGAATAAAGCATTGTTAACAATTAGCAATTTATTTTTCTCCGTTTATTTTTTAATGATACTACTTTATCTTGTGATTGAACTGAACTTACTTACATAAGTTTACGATACCTAAGTAAGGGTTTAAGCCCCTGTTATCAAAACAACAATATCAAGTATCTTGTTAAGAAATGACATCTTTCAGAATGAATTATATATATTATATTTTTAGTTCTAACTATTATGCCAATTTGCTTACACATTATCAGCCTTTATTGTTCCCACTGCTGGGACACAGTCCTCTCTTCTAGTGGGAGTGGGCTGGTATCCACCACGTAGGCCCAGAGTGGGTTGGTAGATGTCACATGGTTCCAATTTTTGGTTCTAGGACATGCCGGTTTCCTCACGATGTTTCTTTCATACCATCTCAACAATATTCACAAAGTAAAGCGCCTGTCAGGCTACGAACCCACGACCTACAACTTGTTATTTGCTAATAATATTTTGTTTAAACATAACTAATAATTGCTTTTACCTTAACACAATATTTGAACAGTAAACATCGTATCAAATTAAATTAAAGACGGCAATTTTGTTATTCGACGGCGGCTCTGTTATTAATTATCAACAAAATATTATTTAATAATTCATGAGTATGAACCCATTTATAATTGAACAAATAATTAAATTAATCGTATTTTAGCGCGTCACTATTTTAGGGTTGTATAAACAAAATACAATAACAAATAAGCACAATGAACCCACTGTATGGTAGGATCAATTCACTCGCATGTATTTTCGTACAAAACACAACAAAAAGATACCATAGAGTTTATTCACAAACAAGGCACACAAAGCATGCACGCGCCTATATTTTAAGGAAAAGTTAGTCAAAAGAGAGAAATTTTATTACACAGTTTGCCAGAGACACGTTAACTTTGTTATAAACTTATAGTGTGACAAAAAATAATGTGGATGGATGTTGAAAGCGAGGGTCGGCCCGATAAGGGGCAACGTTAGAAGCTGATGAATTCTCGTCGAGGATTAGCCCTTACAATATGAGCACAATTTCACAAGTGCCAAGGGTCTAAGGGTGACAAATGCCGTCGTGAAAGTCACGCAATTTATTCGCGGTATCCTATCTCGTATATACCCCGTAAGTATATTTTCTAATAAAAATGGTAATATGTAGCATTTTTAACGATGTTATTTTTCTCCTCGTGTTACCAACGGTGGGTACCTACGTCTTGCCGCTGAATAAACATTTTAAAATAGGTAAGATTGTTTGAACCACGTACGTTTGCTACTTCTTCATTTGCTTCACCTTAAATTCTGTGTAGACAACATGATAAACGGACCGTGGTGGAGTTTTCTCATATATTCTTTAAAAGTATTTTTGGCTAGAGCAACATAATTTGTTTGGTACATGAGGGAGTTTCCACAGTAGCATTACTTAGTTACTGGCCAGAATACAAGGTTATGTTACATATTAAATTGCTCACGGGTGCTTTCTCGTCTACGATGATGATGAGCATATATAAGTTTTACATATAATACATGTAGATGCTGTAAAATGTTAATACTCAGCTACGTACTTACTTCTTACAAAATCAACATGTATTATTTATTTAGGTGCACTTTAGTCAAGCCAAAAACTTTTACTAAAAAAAGTTCTAAAAACAAAAAAGTCACAGAAAGAATCAAGACTACAAAGTACATTAATAAAACCCACAAAACAAAATTATGGAACTAATAGAAGAATGTTAAGTGGCAGAATAAAGTTGCTCAGGACAGGATTAAATTACATTATTATCCTAGAAAAACTTTAAGGCTCCCGCAGGAAATCAGTATAAATGCGAGGCGCTCTAATTTTTTTTAAAAACTCTTGACACGCGCTTGTTGTTAAATACTAATTAATAATCTTTAAGCTAATTGGAGGGCTACCTAAAATATTTTATATATATATAGGTAACTAAATAATAAAAGGACTCGCACAAAAGTGAAGTGGATAACTTCTTATGATATAATAGGAACAGGAAAATAGTGAAGAAAAATAACGGTATTATGTTATTACGTTACAAAGTTAAACAACGTCTACTCTCTGCTATAACAAAAGTGGTAATTGGTTTCCCTAAGGGTTGTAGAGGTCAGAGGTAAGATGGTCTGCGGAAAATCAAAAAGTTGCCATAATAATACCGTTGATGAAACAGGAGTAGAACTTCACTTAGTACACTCTTATTTAGACAATCATTATAAACTCAGATTTTGTAATAATTCAAACAAAAAAACCATTTCTCATAAGCAGCCCGGAGTCTAGATTTGTGCTCGGTTGATGGCAATGGGCTCGCCACATTACATGAGACTTATACATGTCTGACAAAATGTGGGTGTTCTATAAGTGCACCTCTGCCTAACCCTTCGGAGATTACAGGCGTGATGTTATGTTATATTACCTTTATAAATGCAGATAGCAAAAAGGTGTAACAAAAAAGAACAAACACTGAATAAGCTCCCACTTTTCTCTCCAAAAACAAAAATGATCGAAAAAACATCTGGGCTATGAATATGTACATCTGTTTCCCAGATAATGCTAGCGTTATTCATAGGAAAATTGTGGAGTCAGTACAGCCTGCAAAAAAAAGAAAATACTCGTAACCGGGTTGATGGAACACGGTGTGTTTTTGCACCCCCGAGACTGGCTGACTGTTGATCTAATTTGTCGATGTCCGTAGTTAGGAAAAGCCTGACCAAAGGTTTAATTTATTAAGGATTTTTTGACACAAAAATTTATTTCGTTATGATTTTGAGGAATGATAAGATTATGGAATGTTATTATTTTAGAGTGAAGTTTTTATTTTCTTGTTCGTTATAGTACTGATGCGTGCCCTTTTAATATGAGAGATGCTTATCCTAGAAGGTGGGCACCAAGAATTCGGAAGTCGGCTCCAGTACAACCTTGCTGACTAGGACCTTTGTCAATAAAATAAAAAATCCCTTATGTAGGTAGGGTAGGGTAGGTAGGGTAGGTAGGGTAGGGTAGGTAGGTAGGGTAGGGTAGGTTGGGTAGGTACGTAGGGTAGGTAGGTAGGGTAGGTAGGTAGGGTAGGTAGGTGGGTAGGGTAGGTAGGTAGGGTAGGTAGGTAGGGTAGGTAGGTTGGTAGGTAGGTTAGGGAAGGTAGGTAGGTAGGGTAGGTAGATAGTGTAGGTAGGTAGGGTTGGGAGGTAGGGTAGGTAGGTAGGGTAGGTTGGTTGGGTAGGTAGATATCTTGGTAGGTGTAGGGAGGTAGGTGTAGGTAGGTAGGTTTGTAGAGTAGGTAGGTAGGTAGATATCTTGGTAGGTGTAGGGAGGTAGGTGTAGGTAGGTAGGTTTGTAGAGTAGGTAGGTAGGTAGATATCTTGGTAGGTGTAGGGAGGTAGGTGTAGGTAGGTAGGTTTGTAGAGTAGGTAGGTAGGTAGATATCTTGGTAGGTGTAGGGAGGTAGGTGTAGGTAGGTAGGTTTGTAGAGTAGGTAGGTAGGTAGATATCTTGGTAGGTGTAGGGAGGTAGGTGTAGGTAGGTAGGTTTGTAGAGTAGGTAGGTAGGTAGGTAGGGTAGGTGCGCCGTAGATAAGTACTTAGTGCTACCCGTGCGAAGCCGGGCCGGGCAGCTAGTAACCTATAAGTTTCAGATACCACTGATACCTACTAAATACTATCATGCCCATATAATTTAACTAAGTTTGCATATCTGTGTAACTACACATTTTAACATACATTAAAGCCTACATCTTGGCCGCATTGATCACCTTCTAAATAAAGTTCATGCGTTCAGTGCGGTTCTGATTATTCTTATCAGTGCAGTGATATGACGCTCCGTAATCACATCTTGCCCTTATGGACATAGGAGTAGTCAGTCAACTGGGACCGCCGTCAAACTGGGACCGCGGCCGCGGTCCCAGTTGCCTATTTATTCTATTTATTTGATAGCTTAGATACAGCTGAGTTTTGGTATCTCTTCTCAGTGTTACCTAGATAGGAAATGTCTACACGACGAGAAAAATAACATAAAATAACGCCTATATTGTCCCGAAGGGTTAGGCAGAAATGTACCTTTAAGTAGTATACACTACATTACGCTAGTTATGTTTAAGTCCCTTGTAATTAGGGACGAGCCTATTGCCATCAATCGGGTACGACTAGAAAGTTTGTAAAAAACCGACGTGTGGATTAAATATCCTATTTTCACAATAAATAATTAGATTTTATTTTTATTTCGAAGATCTATCTGAGCAAAAAATGCTTGAATTTTGTTGGAATTTCTGTAGGAATAAATAAATCAGAATTGAGCGAATGCCTGTATAGTATTTAATTTGTTAATTTCTACGACCGTAAAGACGGACCATCAATAGGTATACCTACCTGCCTACTGATGCTGAAGCTGTTATTATATAGCGTAATATAAAATACCGTTTATATGGAAACGTATATTTACTTTATATAATTTTAACTAGCACGTATTTAAACTTTTATTCCGTACGCAACACGTATTTTTTTTATTTTATACAGGGTGTTAAGGTAAACACCATTATCCTTGCAACCAGTGGTTTGGTTTCATTTATAGTCAATGGAAAATTACAACTTTTTTTATTTTATTTTAAACTTCTTTTTGTTATTTTCGGTCATTTATTGTTATATTTAAGTCAACTAACCATGGTTTGAGTGACAACGGTGTTTACCCTTACACCCTGTATTTGTAATAATTTTATTAAAATTCCGACAACGTAACTAACTTCGTCATCTTTTTTCGACATTTTTTTTACAAATTTTTGTCAAGTTTTTGATATTTGAGTCACTGAAATGAGATCGCGACTAGATTTTGAACGTTTTTAATTACCTTTCTCTGATTAAAGTAGATACTAGACAAAAAAAACGTAAAATACAAATTGGCCGCAGCACTTCAACGAGAATCCTGACCAGCCTGCATTTGATCGACGCACAGATAAATAGACCTTTAGAGCATCACTTTTTGCCGCGCTCGCAAAACCTCGAAAAAAACTGACGTAATTAAAACAAGGGAGTCTAAACGTGGAGACGACATGTTAATTAACGGCGCTTCGTAATAATCAATTAAGTGCCTCTTTGGCACAATTAAAATTAGCTCAGTAATTGGCAACAGTAGGTAATTACCTTTTTACAATGTTCGCACAAACGTTTTCGTTGGCGATTGTTTAAAATGCTTTTTGCGATTAAAGCGATCTTTCGTTATTCGAAATACCTAATTAGTGTAGGTAGGTACTTTTATTTAGATCGCCATTCAAACGCCATAATAAGTTTATTCATTTAATTTAAAGAAACTACATAAATAACAATATAGATCTAATTAATTGACGATGACCAGTCGCTCGACCAAATGGTGCAAACTATCAACGAGGAAGGTACCCGATTTTGCAAAATGTGGCGTACAGCCAAGAAGGCCAAACTTTCGGACTCTGGAGACTAAAGACTCTGGCTTAAGACTCTAACTTATGACGGAACGGCGTGTAAACTCACTTAACACTTCGTCAGAACAACGGGCAATCAACAGAAATATTAGAACACTAGTACGATGCGCCTTCTGACACTCCGATACACGGTATACAGAGAAAGTGATTGAGCCAAACCAGGGGTCGAAAGTGTTCGTCCAGTCACTTGGTAGAAGCCACCTGACAAAGTTCACCAAATTATTAAAATTGATAAATAGATTATAAATTAGCATTCCGTTTTCGTACCTACCTATTTATTATTCTTCATGTGGTGTAGATTAGCAGTCAGCTTGACTTATGACTTTTTTCGAAATTATACTCATAGAAAGCAGAAGGAGCGGAAGTAATTACAATTGGAAGCAAACCAGTTTTAAATAAGCCAATTATCATGCTGCATTCTTTCGGAAAAAACAGTAAAAACGTGTTAAACTGAAAGAGAAACAGAAAAATCGCGTTGCATAACTCGACTCTTTCGATACATGCTGTTAAACTTAATTGAGTGCATCGGACTATAGTGTTCACTTTATTAACAGGAATGAAAAAAGTATTTACAAATTGAAACATCACTGGGGCAATAAACTGAAAACCGAGGACACAACGAACCGACGAATGGGCTGCAACTTTTATTGACCAATTATTAAAAATTCTCACAAAGAACCTTCTGGAAAGAACGCAGAACAAAAGGGGTGGAATAAAGCGTTTTCTACCAAACAACGGCAAAACAATGAGATGAAATAAATGTTAGGATCCCGTATGAGATGAAGCGAAATGATGGAACGACTGCCATTTACGTCCCTCGTATGAAAAATATTTCTACTGATCTTGTTTACATTGACACAGTAATCCGTACCGGGTGTAGGACGACCGTTTTTACGCTTTACCGAGCAGATGTGGCACAGGGCTGCCTCAAAATTACGGCGCCAATTTATAATATTACGACCTTACTGACGACATGTGGCTCACTAAGTTCCGGAGTTTACAAACACGGGCAGTGTGCTAAATTATATGTTATGTGTTTAACACTTTTTTGTGTAAATGTCTGGATGGTTAGTAATGTTTTTGGTTTTAGAGTTATGTTTTTGGTCCGGACTGTGACATTTTGGTAGTCTTTTTACCCTGTTCTGTGTTATAATTTGATTTATTGTAAGCCTAGGACCGCCTTTTGTGTCACCATAATTATTTAGCTTTCTATAAGTATTTATATTTTTTATTTAATGGTATTCGTTATATAGAGAATTCCATTTTTCCTCTCAGGCTGAATGGGTTCAAGCCGATATAGTCATATTGTCATGTTTCAAAATCTGATTTCCCTAAACGTTAGGCTAAGCTCGGAAAATGCTTTCCGTAGATCCAGAAAGTAAAGGTGCTTCGCTTATTTGAATGTCCAGCCGCAGATTTTAGATTCAGTTCTATGGCACTAAAACAATAATCTAGCTATCTGAAACGATTGATGACTACATACAAGAGTTTTTAATGTTTGAATATCAGATAGCACATCGTAATAAACTATGTAGTTGCTCGTTGGAGTAACGAGTAAGTAACATATTTGTAAAAAAAAAATTACTTTGAATATTTCTTACAAAGATATTTTGCGGATAGGTATAAGACGGTTTACGTTTTAAGCAACCAGTGCGACATGGCTCCGTTAATTTCCAAGAACTCGTTAACTAGTAGACAGGCTTATTTAGCTTTCGGCAGTACCTGGTACTCGTTAAAAGTTTTATTTTATTATTAATGTGTACATATAATCCATACCCATCAAACAGTAACAGCCCTGCCTTTATTCGCAAAAACGGGACGCGGGAATCAAAATCCTCTTATCGGCCAGAAGCATATAGCTTAAAATTGAAATTTAATAACTATGCGAGGCGCAATCCTGACGTTTTTGAAACTCGCTCCGTACTCCATACCGATGCATTGGCGCACTTATGGGAAATCAATTTTTTAAACCTTCATTTCGATAAGCTCAATTGTAATGCATTCATATCATTTGCATTAATACAATCTGAGTATTTTTGTATTCTTACGTTCTTCTTACTTATTGAACCAAATTAAGGATATTTTTATTGAACCCATGGAGGATACATGATAGCCTGTGATTCAATCTTGCGATCAAGGTAGATCTAGGAAAGTAAAAAAGGCTTTCAGGATTAAAAAAAAAAAATATGCTTGTGATCAATAACAATTATTTTGTTTATTCTGATAACTATACGTCTTTGTTATACACAAATTATTCACATTCGTGGTAAATCCAGTAGATAGTCCGTAAATACACGAACATGTTCGACTATTTGTTGTACGTCAATAGTTTGAAACGGAAATGTTCGTGGGTCTAGCGTTTGAACTACCAGCATTGTTCGCGTCATACGCTTCACACTGTCAATCAGGCATTCTGCGGTACCTTGAATTATATATAAGTAAAACCATCACAAGGCAAACTTCTATTTTTAATGACTCAAGTGCCGTTGTATGAAGAATTCAGATAGCCTTAGAGTACAGTTTGATACAAAATTGGTAACCTAAAACATGTTTCGTCCATATTTCCAAGAGAACCATATGATTTGAAATATTGCCTATTTTAAAAGCATATTGGAGAACGTATGGTTTTATTAAAGACTAGTTCTTGGCTGTTGTTCCACTTGCAAGTTTCTATCGATTTTAACTTCGTTATATAAAATTTGTACCCTGTTGTAATGCGTCATGTTATTTATATCATGTTGTAACTTATTTAAATATGACAAGGGTCTGAACAATTAAAGATCAGTCGCATACAATTTTAAACTTAATTGAGTTTTCATCACCACTGCTTTGAAAACATCGTGAGAAACCGGCATGTCCTAGAACTAAAAATTCGAAAACATGTGACTTCTACCAACCCGCAATGGGCCCTTGTGATAAATTACAGCCCACTCCCTCTGGAAGAGAGGCCTTTTTTTGTTTTTTTTTTGTTTTGGAAATCATCAAATGACTTCTCCCGCTCTGGGCGGAGCGGAAGGGCGTGTCAGACTCTTACTGACTCGTGTTCCTTCAGTTGCCTGTTGCCAGGGTTCCGGTATCCCTTTCGGACTATTCCGCAACCCTGGCAGGCATCGGTCCTAACGGACCCCGTCAGGTGTGCTGACATCTCTTTGAGGCGCGCGTGGAACACGACGCGCCATCGACCCTGGCCTGGTCCTTATCGGACGGCGAGGTACCCAATGCTCGCCGTTCGCAAGCCCGCGCCTATGGTGGCCGGGAATCCGCCTGGGATTCCCGACGCCCAGGCTGTCTCCAACGGCGGTGGTTAGGGGCGTGAGGGCGCAAACTTTGCCAAGAGAGGAGGCCTGTATCCTAGCAGTTGGACATTATAGACTGATAATTTAAAATTTTAATATTTAATATGTAATTATTTTTCGTAATGAATTAACTAAAAGTGTGGCTAACTATAACCCACACTTTTCACACAAATTAGAAATTGTTTTAGTTCGTCTGAAATCAATCTTTTGATTTGAGGTATTTGAGGATTGTTAAATTTCTACATTTATATCTGTATTTTTTATGGTGTACATAATAAAGAGCATTCTCTATTCTATTCTCTGGTGGTGGTCGTTTAATGAAGTTTAGAACGTAATTCTTCCTAAACAGCCAGCTTCAAGAACCGTTGCTTTTAGAAAACAAGAACAGCGAAACAAAATTTAAATAAAACGACAAATATACATTGAATAAGGGCTAACAATAAACTAGAAAAAGTTTAAACAACGCAAACGGTTTGGTCGGAACGTCTTTGTTGGTTGTTTTGTAAATGCTTCCAACAAACTTGTACCTATGCGTCTCTAGGAACAATTTATGGTAAATTTCTGTCGGTGTTTGGTCTCGGGAACAATTAGATTGTTGTTCCGTTTGCGTATCGTACAAACGGGTTACAATGGTAGCTTTTGCTTGGATACCTTAAAATGTTATACTGTTTTGAATACGTCTATATGGTTTATTAGGAATGTATCAAAGCTTTTCTGTTAAGATTTATAGACCTTATAATAATAGCAAATTTTATCCAGACGTCAGTTAATCTGACTATCAACTATGTTGCGTTCGGCTTCCAGTCTAACTGGATGCAGCTGAATAGCATTATTTTACAAGGAGCGACCGCCTATTTGATCTCCGCAACAGAGTAAGACTACTTAACATTTTACATTGTTCAAAAAACTACCAAGCCGCATATACCTTTATAGCTTTAGCATCATGGGGTAAGAAAATACAGCAATTGGGTTTCATTGGATGGTTGAGACCATCGCGGTAGATCAACGACCGTGCGACTCTTAATAGGAGTGATGTGGAAACTTACAGAGAATAGTAAAGTAAAATAAAAGGAAATATCACAATTTATAAAACTTCAACGTTTTATAAATAAAATCAAGCCTGTAATCCCTGAAG
This sequence comes from Lithophane ornitopus, assembly GCA_948473465.1. Taxonomy (NCBI): domain Eukaryota; kingdom Metazoa; phylum Arthropoda; class Insecta; order Lepidoptera; family Noctuidae; genus Lithophane; species Lithophane ornitopus. Next base: position 7,162,072 of record OX419622.1, on the reverse strand, counting down.
AATTAGGCAGAGGTGTACCTATAGTACACCCACATTTCGCCAGTTATGTTTAAGTCCCATGTAATAGGGGGTGAGCCTATTCCCATAAACCGGGCTCCAATACATACCCTAGGCTGCTACTGCGAGATTTCTGATGAAAAACCCAATAAAACTTTGCTGGACCGGAGAATCCAAACGAGAACCTCATGCTCAGCAGTAGCGCTTAAGACCACAAGGCCGAAAAGACAGTCAAAAAAATTAAAATTAAAAGTAAGTATAAATTGTAATTTCCTATTATTTTACTTTGTAGTGAGACTCCACTGATAGTTTTCGTACTGCAGCAGCTGTCAAAACATAGTTGACTTCGTACCACGGCAGTTCGACTATGGTCCGACTTTTTTGCGATTATCTGTGAAACTAAGCGCCCTATCTCTTTCATTCTTGAGTGTTGAGTGAGTTGAGTTGGCGCCGCGAGGCTGAAAATCAGACCTTTTTCTAGACTAATTTGACAGCTATCAGTCGAAGGGTTACATAATATAAATCTGGAAGTACACCAGTTAGCTATAGTAATTTACTACTTGCCTTTTGTTACCCCCGTAGTAAATTTCTGAATAAAAACCTACAAAACTTCATCGTAATACTCCTCTTCTCTTCATAAAGGAAATAGCTACGATGGTAATTGAATCAGTGCATTGCAAATACATCTGTCTGTATTTTCCATTTATTTATTGATATTGTGGACTCCCAACAGAGTACTCTTTCATTTATATGTACGGATTTCCAAGACATGTTAAATTCATGTAGTTATGCGGAAGGAAATGACAGATTGCTAGTGGAAACATAAAGTGTACGTAACATAACGTGTTTATGGTTTTATTTTCAGTATTTATATTTAAAAACCCAGTTACTGGGTTGTGGAGGTCAGATAGGCAGTCACTCCTTGTAAAATACTGGTATTCAGCTGCATCCGGTTAGACTGGAAGCCGACTCCAACATAGTTGGGAAAAGGCTAGGTAGATAGTTATTTATATTTGAAAACCCGGGTCGATGGCGCGTCGTGTTCCACGCGCGCCTCAAAGAGATGTCAGCACACCTGACGGGATCCGTTAGGACCGATGCCTGCCAGGGTTGCGGAATAGTCCGAAAGGGATACCGGGACCCTGGCAACAGGCAACTGAAGGAACACGGGTGGGTTTTAGTCAGTAAGAGTGACACGCCCTTCCGCTCCGCCCAGAGCGGGAGAAGTCATTTGATGATTTCCCAGCCAAAAAAAAAAAACAAAAAAAGCCTGCTCTCTTCCAGAGGGAGTGGGCTGTAATTTATCACAAGGGCCCAGTGCGGGTTGGTAGAAGTCACATGTTTTAGATTTTTTAGTTCTAGGACATGCCGGTTTCTCACGATGTTTTCAAAGCAGCAAACTGAAATAATAAAGATTATTGAACATTGGTTCAATGATTCTCACAAGAGATACAATCACATAAATTACCTTCCTTGTCAAATTGAGTTCACAGAAATTAGGAAGCATTAATGCTCTTACATACTGGCGCGACTTGTCACACGACGCGACGGCGCATTGCTCGCCGTGAAGTTTTCTCAGAAATTGTTTTGTTAAAATTTGCGTCACGCCAGTATGTAAGAGCCTTTATACAAAAATAAACGGGTCGTTATGTAAACGTACTTATAATAATCAACATCCAAACTTGCAAAGTACCTACCTAATTTTCTTGAACAAACATTTCGTCATACGAATTTCGGTATTCTCAAACGCGTTGCATAGAGTAATAAATTCCCCAAAGCTTAGGTACTGCTCCATCCCATACCCGCTTATTTTATTAATCAAAGTCACCCGGAATTTATGTCTGGTTTTATTCCGAACTACTTTCGTCTCCCGGGACGAACCAGCTTTTTAATCCAGGCTGGGATGATCTTTTTAGATAATGTTCAACTTTTTAAACACTAAAGTTCCAATAAAACTTCGTAGTCCTGTGGGCCTACGAAGAACGCGTCGAGAATGTAAACGTAAAAAAATCGAACGTTTTAAACTTGAAAATACTCGTTTCACATATAATATTATTATTTACTTAGTTTAAAGACTTATCTTATCTATGGGTAATAGATATTATGATTGTCGCAAAAATTTAAACCAAAATGCAATTCGATAGTTGTATTTTCGATTCAAAAATCGTACGAATTTATGTTACGTTTACGTAGCACGTTCGTGCGGAGGTAATCTTGGCATAAAATTTTTAGCCATAACATTGTTTGGCATAACGTTTTCTCATAACTTTTAGTAGCATAATAATACTGTGGCATAATAATACCTTGGCATAATGCTAAGGTTAGCATAATTGTCATTTCGTGTAATTTGTTTTAGCATAATTTGGAGTTTCATAATTTTTTAAGGCATAATATTTATTCGTTATAATTTGGAAATTACTCTATTGGATTAGGTTAAGGTGCTAGGGGAGTGGCCCTTGGGCCACCCCTGACCCACGAACATGTTTATTTTTAAACGACATCGAAAAGAAGGACGTTATCAATTCGGAGGTTTTTTATATTTGTTCGGGCATACGTCGTATATTAACGGATTTTTTGATTTTTTATTAATTTTTTATTATAACGCCTGCAGTTACCTACTCTGGGAAAGCACCATTTGGTGAAATGGAACTGATGATGAAGACCTCAGATTGCCACCGGAACTACTCTTTAATAAGTATTTCACGGGTTGCGATTCGATTACTTTAATATGGTTGCCAAGCAATTTATGCTCGTCACAATGGACATAGTGAAGTGGAGCTGATGGTGAAGTACTGGGAGAACTCCTCAACCGCGGTGGTGAGCAGTTGACATTATAGGCTATTGCAACTTAGATAAATTACAAACTGACTCACTAAAAAGCGAGATATAAAAACACTACCTACATAGTGTAAAATAAATTAAATTTCGAAAGTCGGTGGCAAAAACCAAAAATACAAAACCAAAGGAGAGAGTTATATTTGGATTTTTTTTTTTTATTCCGAAGAACATTATGTGTGTAAATATCATTTTGCGTTTATAACATTATGCTTTATAAAATTATGCTGCATTATTATTATGCCAACAGTATTTATGGTAATTAACATTGTGGCAAAACATTTATGGTTAATAATATTATGCGTAATGATCATTATGCCAATGTAAATTATGAAAATCTTTTTTATGCTTAACATTAGTAAACCTCTTGCAGAGGGCCCAACTGTTTGGTAGGTATTTTCGAAATGGGTTTTCTTACGGTAATGCATTTTGATGGGTGTGTTTGAGTAATTTCAATTTCCAAAACCTGGGGTTTCCATATGATGTGTTCAGACCTAAGTTCTCAAACAAAGAAGGCTCGAGCATTATAGCTCAATGTTTTCAGACGTACCTATGTATGTTGTACTGAAGGGGCTCGTGGCTAAATGATAATAGACCACACGGGTCGATCGAAGGTTAAGCTACCCTTGTCGCGGTTGGTTCGTGGATAGGTGACCAACCATTACATATAAAAAACCCCTCCGTGGCTCGGAAAGCACGTCATACCGTTGGTCCAGGCTGTCATTCGTAGATTTTTGACAGACGTTACACTTTATATCTTAATCAGAAGCCCATAAGTCCGACAACCAGTCTTACCAACGGGTAGGTATCACATATTACCCAGTTACTGATTTGTGGAGGCCATAGGCAGTGGCTCCATGTAAAACACTGGTATTCAGCTGCATCTGGTTAGACTGAAAGCCGCCTCTAACATAGTTGGGAAAAGGCTAGGCAGATTGATTGTTCTCCTTCACCTCACGTAAGTAATTATGTTTTTAGGTAAGGTACGTCTTAATAAAACCTCAAAGCCCTAGCCATCTTGTGTTTCAAGATACGCAGGTACCTTAGCCTTACTTATCCCTAGACCAAATATAAGACGAGGGTAGGTATGTACCTACTAAATATCACGTCTCAGGCCTCAGCGGTTTGGCCTAGGCTTTGATTAATGAACCATGATTTAATTAAGAAACAGAATATCGTCCTGCACGCGTAGCATGACAACCATAGAAACGGGTTTTCTATGGGTTTTGTCGACGGAAGAATAGACATAATGACAGATTGTGATTGTTTATCTGTCATTTTGTCTATTCTTCCGTCGACAAAACCCGTTTCTATTGTGTTCATGGTAAGCGTGCTGACATTTTGGCTACGTAGTAATTATTGAAAATAAATATCGTTCAAACTTTATGCCTTTTTAGTGTTTTAGTCAGCATTAATTAATGAATAAGGTACAATTTATCATTTTAAAATGTTTATTATTAAAACTCTTTAGTAACTTTTGTGTTTTTGATCACATACCTTCGGAGTTGCACATGTCTGTGTAGGGATGATGACGATAGTCTTTATGTACACGTAATTATTATAAATGAAAGTCGCTTTTCGTGTGAGCCAGTATGACCGTGTTGTTCATATAAACTGCGCGACGGATATTGATGCGGTTTTCACCATCATTTAGATAATTTATTCCGTAATGTTTATTTAATAATATAGGTAGATACATTAATATTAAACTTACTAATAATAAAATCTCGATATTTCGTCAAGTCGTTACAACGTTCTTTATTATTTATCCCTCCATCATAAAGATGACGGTAAAGTAAACATATCAATCAAATTATTTATCTGCTAATCACTTCCATTGAATTAAGAAATCACCTGCGCCCTTCTCACGCGCCACTGATTAAGATAATGAAGGGGGGAGGGGGGAAGATTCGTCACAGTAATTAATTAACAAAATATTTTCTACATTTAAATAGTCGTATACTTCGTCGCTACCACACTTGGGACCTCGGGTTTAGCAGCAAGCCTAACAATACGTCTCAAACTAATATATATAGTCCTCCAGACGGTATTTCCACGGTGGTCAATCTCAACGGAGACTAGCCTTCGGCGCGGGAGATATTATAAGTGCACAGTTGTGTGCGCAGACATAGGAGCAATATCTCTTCCCTCACTCTCATAGTCTAATGAGAGTGAGGGGAGAGACCAGGCGCAGGACCAACGGCCTAACGTGCTTTCCGAGCCACGGGGGTATCACACCATAAACTAAACTCCGGGCTGTTACTAAGAAATAGTTACTCAAACTATTAAGTAGTTACTAAAACCGTTTCAATAAAAAAATGAATGGTAAAAATTTCTAGCTTCAAATATACATAAACACAATAAAACATGAAAAACATGTTTTGTACAAACTGTAGGTATTTCCCGAAGTTCGTAACAAGCGTCGAATATAATATGGATGGCAATTTTAAAAATGTAAGTTTGTTTTAAGTTACTGTGATTGCTTTACTTCGTTCGGTTGTTACTGAAAAACTAAACTTTCCAACTTTGTTATTGTTATGTACGAAATTGTGTACTTGTAACTAGCTGGCGGTTTCCCGAACTTGCCATGTTTGGTGCTTAATTATAAATTAATTTTCATGGGCGTAATTTTTTTTATTTGGAGTAGGATTTTTACATTATTATGTTCAATGTCCAATTGTTCAACCGCTTAATAAAACCGAAAAAAAATGTTTCTTTCAGTTAGTTGCAACTAGGTACATTCACATAAAACTTTAATTTTTTTTCATTTTAACAATGAAATACCAAACAGATATTTATGATTTTATCAGATAAAACACCAGTCGGTTGGTGGCTTGAACTAAATACAAAAATAAGGCATACTTACCTTATAATTACTACTAGGGTTATATTATTGCAGCCTCAGTTTTGATTTCAATTATCGAAACTAATTCTGTATCTAAAGGACATAACAGAACTATTCGAATCCCTTCAAGATAGTTAGTCTCCAAACTTATCAGTTTCACCACAACTCACAAACATACATAATGTATCGTGCCCCTTAATCCTCCTGGAAGTAAACAGAGCATGAGGCGAGCACTCCAACCGCCAGAGCTAAACTTTAACCAACGTGTACTTCTGCGTGTTAGTACAAGTTCAGCGTTTCATCTTCTCACGCAACTTGTAATATTCCACTGAGAGAAATAATATGCCTTGAAATGTAATAGTTTTTGGCTAGTTTGTTGTTAATATCTTCTTAACTTTTTAGGTATTTTTAACCGACTTCTTCAAAAAGGAGGAGATTCTCAATTGGTCCGTATGTTTGTTACGCGGTTACTCCGCCAATGAATCGATTTTGAAGATTCCATTTTTGTTTGATAGGTCATGCTTCAGAGGTGGTCCCATATAAATTTTATTAACTTTGCTTGCGTAGTTTTTGAGTTAGCTTCAATATTATGGATTTTTCCCACTTAGTTTATCTGGACGATGTTTTAATTTTCTCCTTCCTCCTTCCTGCTATTTACACATCAGGTAGTGGTATTCGAATTTGTGTGGTACCTAACCACAAAGAAAAAGTGAAAAATAAAAACTTTTTAGAAAAAAGAAAAAACCTAAACGTTGTAAATAGTTTTTATTTTTAAAGTGTTTACGGGACTCCACGTACTTTCTGACAAATATATCCGAAAATTAATCCCACGGAAAATATTTACACTCTGTCAACACCCACAAGAAATAAAGTAGACTACATAAGAACATACAAACTCCTTCTTAAATACTTGCCTACGTAAGCAAACAATGCTGTTACTTGTTCTAAAACAAGTAACAGCATTACAAACAAAAATCTCTTTTTCTGCACCTTTAAAGTTTACACAATGTGATATTTACATCGGTAATGCTTCGTAAACACATTACCTTCGTATCCCACGGAAATAGCCGAGGACTCACGAGGAAACTATTCACTTGAGTAGATACCCATCAGAGACCGAGGTTTCTCTCCTTCATTGCTGTATGACGTTGAACACATTTTAACACCAATAAGTTCAAATACACAAGTAGCTTATCTTTTTTATATGCACGTGTTTCTGTAACAAAAAAATATGTTATCTGTTATGTTTTCAATCTTACAGGTAGCCATGGTTTGAAGTTTCGGAAAAAGTCCTGAAATTTTGAATCCTGTTGCACTATTGAAACGAACTTATTCCTTAATCAAGCACGTAGCAGGAAAACTAGTATTAAGCAAGTTCGAGTAACATACATCTTTTCTTTATTCTCTTGCCTACTGATGTAGATTGGCCTGTGTCAGATCCCACAGTAGTAAGTAGCACAGAACTTTGGATTTCCTCGCGGTATTAGCAATAACCAGGTCATCGGTCCACCTTGTGGCCTTCCAACGCTACGTCTTCCGGTACGCGGTCGCCACTCCAGAACCTTTCGGCCCCATCGGCCATCTGTTCTGCAAGCAATGCTATGTAGGTTACGTTGATCCCTACGGATCTCTTCATTTCTGATTCGATCACGCAGGGAAACTCCGAACATAGCCCTCTACATGGCCTCTCCTGGTGAAGTCCACGGGAATCCGCTGGATGCGAGAAGCACAGAAACGACCAAAGTGGCGGTGCTTGGGGGAGGCTTATGTCCAGCAGTGGACGTCGGCTGAAATGATGATGATGATTAGCAGTAACCGTTTCGTGGAATACAGGCGCGCATGTCATGTATAGTAACATAAAGCGGTGGTCGATGGTTTCAAGCTTAGTTTCTGGTGAGTATTTACTCCTATATTTGAACATCAAAGGCTCTATGAAAGGGGAAACGAAAACTCTATAGGGGTTTAAAGTGGATTTCCGACCAGTGTAATGGGCTGAGGTATAATTAGAAGAGGGTTTGATTAATTACTTAATGTTATGTAGGTTAGTAGAACAGTTATCTTTTGTAAAACGTTAATAATAATAAATCAATAGATAGATCTTTACTTTCATAGTGTTAATTCCTCACGATGTTTTCCTTCAACATGCAAACCGGTAAGCCCTAGAACCATTCATTCGAAGACATGTGACATCTACCAATCCGCCATGGGTCCGCGTGGTGGATTACAGCCCACTCTTTCTCGATGAGAGGAGGCCTGTAACCCAGCAGTGGCATTAATGAAACAATTTTGACAAATAACTTGTGTCTACCTTCTATTAGAAACTTACTGTAAAAACAAAAGTAGGAAGATATCCTTCTTTTGTTTTTACAGTAACTTTCTATGAAAGATCACTTTTAAAGATTTCTAATAGTATAAAAAATGGTCTATCTATAGGTATGTCCTACTCTGTGATATTGACGAAGATACGTAGAGTCCTTGTTCATTAGGAATGATCTAGTCGTGCGCTTATTCCCGTCTGTCATCCCCTTATAATGGTGAATTTTCAATCTGACCCCGACCGGCTGCAGTCTGAGAAACTTTCTTAATTTCACTATAAACCTTATTTACAGTCCAACTCACCATTCTAATATCAATATTCCAGCATGAAAACTTTAGTTGGAAAAATAAAAAAGTTTGCAATTGCTAAACATGGAATCTTCCGCTTCTTGGTACGATTTTCATTTTTAGAAGCCGTAGTGCTGTGCTGTCATTCTGACTTAAGTCTGGCTTCAGTTTATACAAGAGTTTGTATGATGATTTTAGATTTCCCGAAACACTACGGGGCTGTAATATTATCACACTGTGTTCTCTGTTAAGAATACATAACCTAAATTCACCCGTATATTCAGGGTAATTTGCATACTGTAGGTACAATACATACTGTTGCAATTCCCAATTCAAGTTATTTAGACATTATTTCTCGGCGAACGTGCATCAGTTATTTTGCATAACTGGCCACTAGTAACAAATAAATTGTTAGCAAAGTTTATTCACTTATACTCTCGTGGGGGCGACAATATAGCAATTAATTAAAATACTGGCAATACTGGTGCTTGGGTGCTGGTGCCAGTCTTACCAAGGGGTATCGTATTACCCAGTTACTGGGTTGTGGAGGTCAGATAGGCAGTCACTCCATGTAAAATACTGGTATTCAGCTGCATCCGGTTAGTCTGGAAGCCGACCCCAACATAGTTGGGAAAAGGCTAGGCAGATTGATTTTGACTAGTGCTTAGGAAAAACAAAAAGAATACCTACCTAAATATATGTAGAAATTATTGTATCAAACAATCAATATAGTAGGTGTGTGATGAGTGAGTGAGTGATGGGCCGACTTTGGATTTTGCCGTTCAGCCGACCAGCAGTGACTAATTGGATATAACTTTTTTTTTTTTCACTGGTATCGTCATATTCAATAAACGAAGTGACATTTATTATCCTACCTTTCTTATGCAAGCATGTCTAAATCCTAACTAATATTATAAATATGATAGTGAGTTTTTTGTTTGTTACTCTTTGACGCTAAAACGGCTGAACGGATTTAGATGTTTGGCACATGGGTAGACCATGACCTGGAATAGGACATAGGATACTTTTTAACCCGATATTCTCACGGGATCGAGACTTACGCGGATAAAACCGCGGGGCGCAGCTAGTTGTAGATAATTATTCTTAATTTATAACATGCGGGTGAGTATCTACCCTCCACTTATATTATTAACGGAAAACGCTGAGCTACTTTGAGAAAGATTGTACCTACATCGCTTTTGAAAATCCAGGGTACCATTGATATCTTTAATTTTAATACAATGCGGGATCTTTTGTATACCATTTTACCTGAGTTTTATCTTTCGGTGCGGGCGATTTCCTTTTCCTCCTGATATTTCCTTTTTCTTTTTTACGTAATGTTGTATTTTCTACAGCAGTTTCCGTCACCCTTAGTTCTTTTTATTTTATTCTTCATTTATCTACTGACTATAAATGAATGAAATCAGAAAACCTGGATGGGGTTACGTTGCACGGTCCGTTGAGGTATCACATAATTATTAACAATTATAGCACAATCATTAAAAAGCTTTTTAAAAGATCTGAAATCCGTATCAGCTATCAAATTCAATCATCGCTGTTGTTATTCTTAGTACTGATAATACGTTCGAATGAGAAAATCAGAAAAATCGTACTCCATTGCCAACAATTTACGAACCCTTGAAAAGCCATAAACTACTCGTAAATCACTATAGTGTGAATAACACGTCAAACCCCAAACACAATAAACCAAGTTGAGGGCCAGCCACTCCAAATATTCCCCCAACATTACGGTTTTCAAAATTCACTTTAAATGACTCATCCGGGATCTTTTGCGATACAAAATTTCGGGTGAGATCCTTTGAAAAAGCTACGGTGTAGCGCCTACACCCAACTTCCGGTCACGCCATGAATTTCGAGTTAATTAACTTTTACTGGTTGAGAAAACTTACTTAATAATAATAAAATCGTTAGAAGAGTTTATCTGTACAAGAGGAAACTTATTGAGAGTTTCTTTTGCGTCTTGAGAAAGTTACGAGAAAGATTTCGCGTGTTTTTTTATTCAGGATAATTGAGAAAAACATCTTCGATGTTTTTTTCTGGGAAGACCCTTGTCTCGTACTTTAGATGACATATTGTATGAACCGTTCACTGTTGAGTTTGGCTTGAATCTTCACGACTTTCTCCAATTAAATGGACAGCACGCACACGCACGATGTGTGTCAGTAGAGGTCATTTATGGAAGTCGGGGGTAGACTAGATTCAGAGGGCGGTGAACTGGGTGCTGTATCAGAACTTGGAAGGGGTAATATGTGTCTCTAACAGACTTCAATAGGCTGATATTTTGATATTCACACCTAAAAAAAATACAAACTGAAAAAAAAGAATTGCGAAGCCAGCTGTTTTTTTCTATGTCCCATTAAAGTGTGCCGTTTCATTCAGACAAAACCACGGACACAGTTAGTTAACCGTAAAACGAGGCTTAGATACCTCAACAGCGTGTAACGTTACCTCGTTAAGGAAGTTTTATATTCCGTTTCTATTTTTTTGCATTTTTAATTTTCATGGAGTTTTAAAAAGTTTTTGTTTTATTTTGCACTTGACATTTAAATTTTTCATTTCACTTGATATCTGAAATAAATATATAAACGCAAATACTTATGCAGGAGGCATAGAGCAATTAATTTTCAACCTTCACAGCCTTTGTTCTTATCCCGGCTTAGGTATATATGTATTCCGTAATTCAACACTCCAAATGCCATTCATAATGCTTTCGTATGAAAAGACGCCCAGGACTTGGACATAGGCATTCCCAATAAACACAATATGCATATGAATGTAAGCACATGATATTAAATTACTAGTAATGAGACAGATCTTTGCAACACTCGCTTGCAAAGTGTTTGCTTTCAGCGCAAAAAGCAATGTCGAATACCACATGAGGATACTCAATCTTTATTTCATTGTGACCGAGTTTTCGTCTCGCTCCAATACATTCAAAAGTACTAAGAAATGTAAGAAATACATCACCGACGACCCCTTACTTACGCATGTGTCAGTAAAATTAGGAAAATACAAGAAACGGTCACCGCTGCGGATTGACTAACCGACTTTCATCAATCAACCGATGCTTATGTACCACACACATCAATCACATGTATATATATATACTTTATATATGCCTATGCATGTATACGAACGGATCGATCCAGAAAACTTTCTTAAAAAGGTGTTTCTCTCTCCTTTCGACGGAAGCCTGCTCTTAGTTGACATGACTTTGATAAATTATTTGCTTACCGAACGATTTGGAATTCTCGAAGTACGAAATGAGCGTCTCCATTCGATTTTACGTATTCTGCTTTATAATGTTACTTTGTTGGGGTTTCGAGGTATTTGTTTGTCGAAATTGCGTTGCTCTTTATTTACCAAAAATGTTAGCTCAAAAGAAATAAGTTGATAAAGATGGGGCTCTCTTTTGGCAGTTGGGTTAAGGAATTGCTTCAGGTATCCTTTGCAACTCGTACAGTACCTACGTTTCTTACTATCTGGGCTCATGAGCGTCGGTAACTTGAAAACTAACCCTGATTCTGTAGTGTGCTCGGGGTACAAAATATTTTCAAGAACATGCAATTCATAAATAACGTTTATTAAAATGGAAGAGAATTATTACAATACCAGAAGAATATTTAATTAAAAATAATAATTTAATATAAACAAAATTACAGAGACGCGAGGATTACTGAGGAAAATCTCATAAAAAAGCTCATGCAACGCGTCTGTAATTATGAAATTCCTTCCGTTGATAGTCCGACACATTTATTTTAATGGCATAACAATATAGGTTCAAATTTCGTTATAATTGTATTCTTTTATGTTTATTACATTACCGAGAAACGATATTATTCATCGAGCCCTTGTCCACCATGTAACCAAACGGATTGGTACGTGTCGATGGGAAACGACCAGACGGCATGACGTGGTTGCCTTGGAAGGTGAGTAGGACTCTGGAGTGAGACACAACATGTGTGTCAATACTCGACACCCTTGCAAACACTCTCGCAAGTTCCAAGCACGGCTGGGTGTGATGACGCGTGGGTGCGGCTGTTGACACCCTCGAGCAGCGCAAACACTATAACCTTATGGGTGACTACAGTTTTGAGCCGTTTGGGGTCGAAAAGCTCAGGTCAAGGGACCCGAATGCGCGTCTCCTCTTTAAGGACTCGCTGACTCGTCGACGCTTCGGCTGACCAAATAATTTGCATTCCCATTCAACGTTCAATGCTGCCAGTCTTCTAGATGCGTTTCCGGATGACAGCGATGTGGACGCATACTTCGACGCCAACGTCACTTTATTTTAGTTAGTTATCGGTACCTAGTGTACATAGTTAGTTGTATTATATTATTGAATATTAATGTACCTGCATATAGAATGAATAAAAAATAGACAGATTAATTTAATCGACATTTAATTAAGGTATCTAATAGTATTAGATTAAAATTACCAACAATAATTAACTACCAAAAAGAATAATAAAATATTATTAATTTAGTAGGTATATCGTTTAATTTTTAGGGGTCCGTAGTCATCAAGGAACCCTTACAGTTTCGCCATGTCCGTCTGTCCGCGGCTTAGATCAGAGACCGTTGGTACTAGAAAGCTGTAATTTGGTATGGATATACATATAAACGACGCCGACAAAGTGGTTAAAAAAAAAATCGTTCAAAATATTTTTTTTTATGGTACCTCCCCACGTAAAGTGGGGATGGTTTTTTTTTTCTCGTAAATCCCATGGGCTGGGGATAGTTGGAAAGGTCGTTTAAAAATAATGCACTTGGCCGGTTTTTGTAATGCATTGCCTTACACGAAAATTAAATGCTATTAGTTCAGTGTTAATTACTCGCACTCAATAAGTATTACATGCATTTAATACCTACGTATGGTATTTGCTGTTTTTAACTACCTCATTAGTCTAGTGGTCGCAAGCGCTACAGCTGAGCATGAGGTCCTAGGTTCGATTCCCGGATCGGGCAAAGTGTTATTGGGTTTTTCCATCTGGATCCATTTCTCAGTAGCACCCTGAAATCTGGATCTGAGCCCTGTTGATCTCATCCCTTCCCGAAATTGAACTGTGAATGTGGTCAAATTTGAAATTTCATAATAAATATTAGGTATGTTTGTTTTTCCAAATCAAGTTAAGTCACTAAAATACTAAAATAACGATTAAAAGTGAGCTTTAGTTTCTTATCCCGGTAATATGTCCATTGATATGTGAATATCAAAATCAAACACGTCCGCGACGACCAATCAGAAGTATGAGGTCTAAGATGGCTGCCATTTCCATGAGTTATCGGGAGGGTAGTGTGTTCGGAAGTGAAATTCAGAGTTTTTTTTTTTTTTTGTAACTTTTGATATCGTGATCAAATATTGGACAAAGGTACACTTTTACAATGTACAATAACAACCGCTATTTTGTGACAACTAACCTTCTTCCGTCACCTGTGATATCTAAAGTAAGTTACTGGCTATTGAACACGACACGATGTGTTGCGTTAATGTGTACTAATATTAATTTAATGTATGTTTCTAATCCGCTAAGCGACTAAACGAGTGACATACACAAACTAAATACTTGTGCCGAGCTTAAGACGTCAAGATGTTATTAACTAATAGCTTTTTCGTAGACTTCTTGTAAATGTTTATTTGTGGTTTTCAAAATAGTGTTAACTTTCACTCTCGCTTTGGTAATCAGACAGTCTCAGAATTTCGTTAAGGAAAATGAAAATTAATTGCCTTTGTTCAGAATAGACAAATAAATTGGGTTCACTTCTTTCATACATCTTTCACGGCATAGCAAGACAATCAAATCAAATCAAAATATTTATTTCAATTAAACCTACATGGGCACTTATAAAACGTCAGAAGCACGGTTCCAATTGGTCGTTTCCTATGGAGAAGAGTCGGCAAGAAACTCCACGGTTATTCTTTTAAAAATAATTGACTTTTACAATATTTTCGAATTACAGTGTTAATAGGTATGGGAGGACAGTGCAGGCCTTACAACAAGTACCAGGTAGGTACTTAACAAAATAGAAAATGTTAAAAAAAATACAGTCCACTAAGCCTACAACGTTCTAACATTCAAAAGATAGAAAAGAATCTATATCTAACTATATAATATTATAAACGCGAAAGTTTGTAAGTATGGATGGATGGATGTTTGTTACTCTTTCACGCAAAAACGGCTGAATGGATGGCAAATAAGATACTTTTTATCCCGATATTCCCACGGGATCGAGACTTACGCGGGTGAAACCGCGGGGCGCAGCTAGTAAAAGATAATTAAGACATTGCGGCAGGCCAAGACCGGCTGAGCTGAACTCTTTTCATAGAGACTGGTCCTTAGTAGCCCCAGATAGAGTACCGTAAGAAAATGTTTAGTACCTAATAAAAAATCACGACGCAACTAAAACGGAATTGGGCAGGTCATGCATGTCATCAGGGGTAAAAACGGAAGATGATGAAGATGGCATAACATAATGGTATCCTAGAAAAAGGAAGAAGGAAAGAGGAAGACCATTTCAAAGATGTGAAGATGACTTGAAAACTACTGCCGGAGGAGACATGGAGGAGAAACACTCTGAGCTATGAAAACTCCTGGGGGCGGCCTATGCTACAGAGCCAAGCAATTTGGAGAATTCTGATGACTGAACCTTTAATTTAAATAAAGTTAAAACTATTTCTAATATTAGTCTATTTCTATAAAGGCTATTTGAAATGGAATAATTCTCGTATCTTTCAATATCTATTAATAGGGATTGTGTTACCAAGGCGCTGATCCGAGTTGCTACGATACAGGTCGTTAATATATATTACACAAAGTGAATGGAATGCGGAAGGCTATCAATCACAGAGAGATATTGACGAAAGATGCGGGTATACAAATTCCAGTATACAAAGGTACCACTATCCAACAGGTACCAGGTAAACAGTCCTAGAGGTATGAATAGAATAGGAAGACGAATGTTCCATCGGTTGTGTTAACACTGAGAAATTCAATCTGGATGGTATGAAAAGCCAATTGTGTTGTACTGAGAATATGCCTTAGATAGATAACGTGTAGTGAATCAACACGTATTATGCCCAAGACTAATACCTGAAACTACCGGTTAAAGAACTTGGATGTTACCTACTGGATTTAGGATATAACCAAAATCGTACTTTACGGTACACCACTAAATAGGTAAATAAGCTATTCAGCAAAAGTAGATTTTATGATATTTGCAAGTGAACGCGGTTAGCTAACCAAATTATTAAACAAGAGTTTAGATATTTTTTGCGAAACGAAAATTCGGCACAATTTTCGTTTCTAGTTTACCTTAAAAAGTTTCGGAAAAATATAGAACTTATTTTATTGTTGGGTACTTTTTTCGGAGGTGCTGAGAAGCTATAAAGATTTTAACATTTATTTTATAAGTTTATCAAACTGGCTTTAGGCTGAAAGTACTGATAACCAACAAAATCTTAAGTACAGAAATAAAAATAAAATAGAAGCTGTAAACTGAGCTTGTAAAAAAGATACAACTGTACAAGAATTTCAATTACCGAATGTTCCAGAAACTTCTGAGCGTAGAACATACGTACTCATTTAGTGTCGTCGTTAACTCTAATTTCTTTTTCGCTATTGACCGTAGTTTTTTAAAAGGGCCTGTAGGGTGGTCAGTAAGCGCCGAGCTAAGTGCCGCTTTGTGAGCGTACCGCGTGTAAACCCGGCAAAGACCGGCTTGCATTTAATTTTTCTCATTTTTATTTTCTCTAAAAGCTTTTACACAGGAACTGGGCGTTCAATTAAAACTCCTCTTTTTTCCCAAAGCGTCAATAGATGGAGCCGATTGCTCGATTCTTCTATTTTGAATTTCGCGTATTTCCTTCGTTTTTAACACAAATGGAATATTTTAAAACAATAAATGTAGGTATTCGATTTATAAAGGTTTTATTGTGCCGTACCTATTTACAAAATGAGTGTAAAAGTAATACAATTTCTGCTAAATGTTTTAAATTGCGAAAGAGGGCGACTCGTAACGGACGCTCCTTTTTAGCCTGAAGAACTCATTAAACAGTTCTCCCTAAATAGTTAGGGAAATAAAATTACTGTTGCTACACCGGGAAAAAACAACTGAAACAACTTCCATCTTTGTCGAATTAATACTTTAACTTTTGTTCGTTGCTTTTTATTAGCTTATCATTAAGTTATTTTTTCTTGTTTGGTTCTGTAGCAGTTTTTGTGTCTAGATTTAGGTAACATAGTATAGCGTACCGTATCCGACAGAAACATTTTTTCCTATCACATTTTCTTCTTCTCTGGTTCAGTTATACGAAAGTTATTATTATTTTCTATAGGTACTCATTTTCTGAGGTTGATTAGACAGCGAGAATGAAAAGCTAACCGACTAGTAGTTTCGTCGTGCTAACTTCAATTTGCACGCCCCGATTATGAAATTTTTTTGAAACAAAAATTATGAATGAGGAAAAAATGGCCTTATGTATTAGATAATAATGAGAAATTTTCTTCAACCCTTCACATTCGGAACGAGAGACAGAATAACTTCATTAATAAAGTGTCCACTGTGCCCATTCCCTTAAATTTCCATTTATCAACTCTAATAACGCTCATGGGAAGAATGTCCTCAGTCAAAAATGTAAATCGAATATCAAAGTTGCATACTTGACTTCACACACATTCGCAACCATATCCCCGTTGATATGCCTGCAATGACATCACACGTTTCATTTCAGTTTTAATTTTTTAATTTCTGAACCGCTTTTTACATTCGACCGGGTAACTACCTATGCTACCAAATGTGGAGGTCACCCCGAATGCCATCTGTCTTTGCGGTTTAAAAAACCAGTAAGCTTACAATATTTGTTTTGTTGAAAATTTGAAACATTTCTCACTTTATGTAATCCTTCGTAGGTTAGGTTGTGTAGTAGATTTACTGATAGCACTATCAGCATTGATTCCAAATGTTTATTTTACATTATACATAACATCACGCCAGTTGTCCCCGACGGGTTGGGGACGGTGTACTTATAGTATAGGTACCCACATTTCAACAGTTATATTTAAGTCCCATGTAATAAGGGGTGAGCCTATTGCCATCAACCGGCACAAATCTAGACTCCGGGCTGCTGCTGAGAAATTCCAGACGAAAAACCCAATTATACTTTTAATTATTACCTATAATACCCTGCGCTCCATAACTCAAGTAGCGGATGTTGGAGAAAAAACAGCCAGGCTGAAGTGGGGGTGGGCCGGCCACGTCACACGAATGCACCCGGAGAGATGGGCAAAGATCGTCACTCACTGGACGCCAGAAGGAGGACATCGCCGTCGAGGTAGACTGCGGCGATGGTGGTGTGACGATCTTTTCATGTTTGCGGGGCCAACATGGCCAGAAATCGCACAAAATAGAGAGATTTGGAAGGAAAAAGGGGAGACCATTGCCAAGCAGCGGGACACACTACATGCAAATAAAAAAATACGATCGTACCTACTACATCAAAGAAGATTCAGACGATTGTAGAAGAATCGATCATTGATTTTATTTTATTCACTCAGCGTTTTGTAAAGATAGCTATAATTATATTAAAGGATAAAGGAACCCCCTATACATTAATGGCGTTTAGCATAATAAGCCTATAATGTTCTCACGGCTGGGACACCAGCCTTCTCTAGATGAGAGGTAGATGGACGTAATTCACCATGTGGGCTCATTACGGGTTGGTAGATGTCGCATGTCTTCTATTGTTTTGTTCTAGGATATGCCGATTTCCTCACGATGTTTTCCTTCACCATTTTTTGAGCAGTGGTGATAAAAATATAATAACAGTGGTAGTAAAGCGCCTCTCTGGGTTCGAACCTATGACCTACAAGATTTACTAGTAAGTCGCGGCCGATACCAGTGGGCCACCACTGCTCGCTAAATTATTTGGAACCTAATGGCGTTTGGTTTCAAATAATTTATGACTCCACTGACAAATATCTCGCTTTCACTTATCATAAATATTCATTGCGATGACCTTTCGATGCCTGTTGGACGAGAGACTGGTAGTTCAGTCTCTCTCTATTTATGTAGGTATATAAAAGTATGGATAAAAGATTTATTAAACAACAATAATTTGTTTTTGGTTGGCTTCGTTGGTGTAGTAGTCACAAGCGCTACTGCTGATTGATTCCCCGGTCAGGCAAAGTGTTATTTTTGGTTTTTCCATCAGAAACTGCTCTGCGTCTGGATTTGAAATTATGCTCACTCCCGATACTTAACATAACATGGCAAAATGTTGGTGTTCTATAGGTGCACCTCTGCCTAACCATTTGGGGTATGGGCGTGATGTGTTTAATTCTTACAGTCGATTCTTCAACATTATATAAAGTGATCCTTTTAGGATCGCATGAGGTTTTCTTTGACGACTCGTCGTTAATTAAATGGCCCTTAAGCCACAAATGCTTTTCCTTACGTAAATATAAGCGACTTGGAAATCCGCGCTAGTAATATATTCCTCTCGGTTCCCATTTCTAAATGCCTTGGTTTTTGAATGCATGTTAATAGGGTGACTTTTATATTAATATAAGACGTTTTGAATGAACAAGCTTGACATAAAACGACGAGCGAATGCAGAACTTTTGAATAATAAAACTGAAGTTTTACTAGTTAATTAAAATATTAGAGAAGTTAATTTAAATGTGCGCTCTATGCTAATGAACAACAACTTGCATGTCGGCGCCATCTTGTAACTTTGGCATCATCCAGAGATGTTCTCTTTGTGAAGATTGTAAGGAGTTCTGTTTCTTTTTAAAATTATTGTTGCTGGTTCTAATATTAATTAGAGAAGAGCAGTGAACTTTATTATTGGCAGTGGCATACAAAAGTAATAGGCGTATTGATTGCAATTTTCTATGGAAACTTCGTATTTACCATGGGAGGTAACGATAATTAGCATTATCTAAATATCAACACTAAGAAAACAAAAACCTCTTACATGTAGAACACAATTAAAAGGCGTATTTGACAATTTGTAGTTAGCATGTTAACGATAATTAGCATTATCAACATAAACAAAACAAATAGCTGTTACATAAAGAACAAAAGCTATCGTAACATTTTAACTAAACAAATTGCCTTTCTCTACGAATTTATTTTAAACACCAAAAGGTGTAATGTCCTCCAACTCGAACAATAACAATACAATTATTTTTTTACAAGCAACCATCCAGAAGGGATCTCGTGAAAAATAAAGGCGCTCCAGTTTTGTTTTGAGTGCTTTCTCCGCGATGGTTAAATGGCGAACCGTTTTAAAAGGAAGCAAATTTTCCCAAACTTGCTTGAATCTTATTGAAGCCAACGACTCGCTCTCGACAAAGTTAGCGTTTCGAAATCGAGTTAAGACCCATTAACTATTCGCGGTTTAATTTTCTTTGAGATGAGGTTTTAATTCCACTCTTACTTAAACTTGTTTCCTTAGAATCTTTACTAACGGCGTGTTTATTAAAGACGAAAGTTTGTTTATGATAGAAAAACGAAGAAACTTTAATGTTAATGCCGAGTATCTTAACGTGCAGGTATAATAAATAAGCTGCGGTTTTTTACATAATATTTACTGTTTACTGAGACTTCTTAGAAGAAGAAGGCTTTTGTTTTAATTAATGAACACGATTTTTATTTAGAGAATCAATCAATCAACTCAGCCAATCGCAGTCTAGTGCTAGCGGAAGACAGTGTCTAGGACATAGGCCTGTCCCAGGCTGCGCCACCACACTCTGTCCTCCGCCTTCCGCATCCAGTCTGTCCACCTTCTTAAGGTCATCGGTCCATTTAACTGAAGGGCGTCACGGATTGCCAATACGTGGTCTCCACTCCAGAACTCATCTGCTCGACCTGCCATCGGTCCTTCCACTAACATGGCCAGCCAGTTCAGTTTGCTTACTCTGCAAACTATATCGGTAAATTGGTTAAATATTTGGCTCCAAAAAAATCATTATAGAAAAATACTTAATTAAATTCGAAATGTTGGTATGATCATGTTTTCAATTCTAATTTGAACTTTTACAAAATAGGCATGAATCAAGTATTTAAAAAAATTGAATCTACTAAAAAATGTGATTATCATCAATATTTTTTTACTTATTCCGTTTTACTTTTGCGAATTGAATAAAATATCGACGGACAAGTAGTGAAATAATATTCCCGCGCTGCATACAAAAACAGGACGAACATTTTAGTAGCCGTAGAGTTTTTATGTTCTGTCATAACAACGTGAAAATGCATCACAGTACATAAACCCATGTTGATGGTGGCAGCTGACGCTGAAAACTAAATTATTGCGCTGCAAACATTCAATTTGACAAATAAATTCCGAGTATTCAAATTAGTATCACAGTCAGTCAAACGACTGCACCCAGTGAAGCAGCTAATGCCTTTAGCGCATAAAACTGAAATCATACAAATTTTATAAGAAAAATAGCTATTGAATTATTCATGATCTCTCTAATCTAATTTATTCTTTTAACATTACTAGAAAGAAACTGCTCATCATTTTTACAGATGATCATTCGTTCTTTCTCCAGTCAGTTTTGCTTAGGTGCGCTTCGTATGTAGATTAGACATTTTAGTTAATTTATTTTAGTTTACTAGGTAAGTATATAAAACTGCCCCATTGGTCGTAAGCGCGATTGCCGAGGGTGGTTCTGGTTCTGGGTTCAATTCCCAGGATGGGCAAAGTGTTATTGGGTTTTTCTATTAGGAATTTCGTGGTAACAACCTGGAATTTGGAAGTTGTAATACCCCCATGCCTCCATACATGCCCTGCACGGCGGACTGTCCGCGGCTGCATGGAGTCTAAGGAAACCGTTGCGCACGTGCTCTTTGAATCACCCAGATTAGAACAAAAACCCTCGGGGCACCCAGATATTTCACAGATGTTCTGAACAGACCAGGAGCTTTAATTTGCATCTGGAGTGAGGTGGGCTGGTTGGAATAACCACCGACGGCTGCCATGGCCCACGCACAATGGCCAACCATCGTGGTTAAGTTCTAAGTGCGGAAACATACCCCCATGCCTCGGAAAGCACGTTAAACCGTTGGCCCTGCGCCTGATCGTTCTCCGGTCGTGTCGGATTACCGTCCTATCGGCCTATGAGAGTGAGGAATGAAGAGAGAGCGCATGTCTTTGCATAAACTTGTGCATATAATATCTCCCGCGCCGAAAGCTGGTCTCCGCTGAGATTGGTCGCCATGGATGAAATTCGGTCTGGAGGACTATTAAGTATATAAAAACATTACCCTCCTTCTGGGGCAGTCGGGTAAAAACAAACAAATCATATTGAAAGAAAGAAAAAATGCCGAGTATGCAAGTATGAGCACAATGCGGAGTTTTTTTTTTTCAATTGAAAGGCGATCGCAACACCAATTTATTATCGACAAAGTCGAAAAGCCAACTCAATAAGCCTGTACTCAATTTATGTAAAAACGCCAGTTGATTTCAATAAAAATTCATCCGGCGTAAACAAGTTTGGCAACGAGCACGAAGTTCACGTACAGAATCATTTCAAACCGTTCGCGAAGCAAAACGGCATCAAATTTGTCGTGTACATAAATTGTGTGTAGTATTATAACAGGGTCAACTGCAAATTTATGCAGATTGGGTTCGTTTCATAGCTGTGCTGTGCGTATACGTTTGCCACTGGAGATAACGCTGGATTTATGTTTAAGACTTTATTACTTGGTGTGATGCGCTGTTTTCGCTGAGTTAAGCGCTTGTTAGTCTGATATGACGATGTATTGTGCGGTCTCACTAATTGTTTCGCTCCATTTTGCACTTTCCGAGTGACGTCGGACGCGGAATCATTTTCCGAGTCTCTGGCAATTACTGGACTGTTCCTGTGGATGGTGCTGTTTGTATTTTGAGAATATAAATGTTCTTTTTTGTTGTAAATCTCCGGTAGGTTCTTAGATTTCTGTAAGAAGGTATATCGAAAAAAAAATGGACGACTTTACAGTTAATTCACATGAAATAATTAAAATTATGTTTATTTATCTCCAAAAATTACATTCTTGTGCTAATTGACAGGTATTTTGACAACATTTTGTAATTATTGGGAGATCAGCGGGCTTAAAACGGCCACTTTAACAGAATCATAATATGTAACCTGTAAAATGTCACCAACTGACAATTCATAATATTATTATGATCTGCGTGTAATTGATATTACGAAGTAATTCATGTTTGACAGTTTTCTATGGGCATTCGTAAAATGGTCCACAAATTACGAATTGCTTTTATGAATATAGAGGAATTGTTAATGACAGCTGGGATTCAGGAAATGAACTGCTTTTAGAGGAATTGCTAATGTGACCGGTTTAGGCCCCCAGGAGTCTAAACTAAGCCTAGGCCTGCATTTTGGAACTCCAGCGGGTCATTATATCACATAGTAAAGGCCTGGTACAATTGCGAGTGATTGATTGAATTATTATATAAACTACTGTTCTTATCTATTTCTGCTTATATGAACACAAAAATCGGAATTCCTCTTCCTTCTTTCAGTAAATTCCTATTTCTATTTCATTCGCGAACACTCTCATTAGTCTTCAAAAAGGCCCTCATGTATTCTGTCGCGAAAGGCATTAACATCGTTAGTACGCACTTAATACAATGCATTCAAACACATTGCCAGATAAAAAAATAATTTCCTTCTCTAATAACTCAACAGGCATGAAGGAGTTGTTTATTCAATATCGTATGGGATAATAACTCTTGCTATGAATAACGTGAAATTGTGAGAAGAGGAAAAAACGCGGTTTATAATAAAATTTTCTTTTGGCGCGTTTGTCGTGACGACATCCCTTTCCGTCAGTAAATTTTCTTGATGGAACAACGTTTATTTCTGTGAGGGGACTGAGGGTAGACAAACCGAGGCGCCGCGAGAACGCTCATATTTTAATCATTTCGTCATTATGCCGGATAGACGCAGCCAGACGCGAACTCAAACGTAAGAAAATTTACGTTTAAAAATTTAAAATCAGTGGAAATGTTTTTGGTGGCTGGTAATTATTTTCAGTCATGAAGCGTGTTTCATGTTTATTGGGTAAAAGGTTTTTCATTTTTCTTTTATGAAAAATAATAATTTTGCTTTTGACAAAACTTTTAACATAGGTTCCCGATTTAAACACTCCCTACGTAAATACCGATTAGATACTGGTTTTGGTTATTTGTACGCCCTCTGGCATTACATAGCGCAACTCTTTATTATATTTATATACCATTATTATTGTACATATGTATGTTAAACAAATGAATAAATGACATATCATCAACCTACCACCACCAAAATGATGCCACAGTTAATTAGAGTATTTTTTTAATTTTTCGCGCCGCTTATTAGGGTTCCGTACCCAAAGGGTAAAACGGGACCCTATTACTAAGGCTCCGCTGTCTGTCTGTCTGTCTGTCCATCTGTCACCAGGCTGTATCTCATGATTCATTATAGCTAGACAGTTGAAATTTCACAGATGATGTATTTCTGTTGCCGCTATAACAACAAATACAAAAAAAAAACAGAATAAAATAAATATTTAAGGGGCAACAAACGTGATTTATTTTCCCTTTTTTATAGGTAATATTACGGAACCCTTCGTGCGCGAGTCCGACTCGAACTTGGCCGGTTTTTTTTTCTTATCACCTTGCAACGAGTGGCAGGCAAGTAATAACAAGTCAATACAAATGTTCAATACCTAGTCACTTTTTTTTCTAAATACTCTTCTACAAGGGCAATAATGTTACATAAGTACACTTCAGGAACACATATAATTGTGTTATTTGTTCCAATCCGTCATCCTCTAGAGTAGTCTGGGGCATTTAAATTTTCGCAGGCTTAGCTCCATCGGTCTAAGCCTAATTCCTACGTATATAATATTTACAAAGGTACAATTTGTGTTACGATACCATGGGGGAATGATACCGCGTCGTTTTCTGTATTGAAGATGAGTATGAAAATAATATGATGTTGTAGTTTTTACAAGTAAGGAACACTATGAAAATTGTATTACGAACCATCGTCTCTCAATTGTTTTTTAGGGTTCCGTAGCCAACAAGGAACCCTTATAGTTTCGCCATGTCCGTCTGTCCGTCTGTCCGCGGCTTATCTCAAAGACCGTTGGTACTAGAAAACTGTTATTTGGTATGAATATACATACAAACAACGCCGCCAAAGTGGTAAAATAAAATCGTAAAAAATATTTTTTTTATGGTACCTCCCCTACACGTAAAGTGGGGATCGTTTTTTTTTTTCTCGTCAGTCCCATTTTGTGGGGTATCGTTGGAAAGGTCGTTTAAAAATAATGTGAGTTTGTCGAAATCATTTTTGGATTCAGGGATCCGTTTGCGGAATATTAAGCTTTAAACTGCTAATTTTTGTTAGAGCCTAGTGTCCCCCCCACCCTGCCAACTAAATGGTTGGGTTTGGATATGTGAAAAAATTCACGGCAGTAGCATATATAACGAAATTAAAAGGAAAACTATCACCGCTACGTAGGCTCCACAAGTTACCGAGTAATTATCGACCAACTTAAATTTGCAGTTGTAAAAACATGTTCTCACATACATTCTGTATGGGAGAAACAAGTTTTTCAACTACAATGTTAAGTTTGTTTTATAAATTCATCCCAACTAACGAAACCCTTCATTGTGCATGGTACAACATGCACTTGGCCGGTTTTTTTTTTCTTCTATAGGTACTTCTAGTTATAGTTCACCTTGTGTACTGGTTCATAACGGGTGTAAAAAGACACTTAACGAAGCCCAAAGCCACTTGTTATTCCCGTTTTTTTGATCATTTTTGTGTTCCGGACCATACCTGCGAACCTTTTGGTTACGGAGATATTGAAGGTCAAAGTTCCAACGTTTTCAAACGTTTTTTAAAGAAAGCAAGTTTTAAATGTTATTACTTAATTTTACACAACCCCACACACCCTGAACCGTTGCATGCACCCATAAACACAATGTTTTGCGTGTTGTACATTGCGCACTACCGTAAAAAGTGATTTTTCACACCAAAAATAAAAGTCATTTCCCAGCATTTTTTTTTGTGCAATGTTACTTAATTTGATGTACAGAATGCGTAGTTGACGGCTATGTGATGCGACTTTATACACCCTGTATTTTTTCCACGGTAAAAAACATGTTATGAAGCAGTCGGTATATAAAAAGCTTGAAGTGAGCTATCATTCCATCTGATGCTAGGGATTGACACTGTTGACAGCTCACTTCAACCGCACTTCTCATCAGTTTTCACCGTGTGATTTTTATAGAATACATCGGCTGGTAGTCATTTTAAATATGTATAGACTAGCTTTTGCCCGCGGCTTCGCCCGCGTGGATGTCGGAAATTATCCCACGGGAACGTGCTACCGGGATTAAAGTATCCTATGTCCCATAACCCACGTGGTCTGTCTAGGCGACCTAGGCGTTACGGCGTAAAAGTAACAGACATGAGACAGCCAGTAACTTTATATATTAGTGGTAGTCCATATCTATATTGTGGTGATAGTGTGGATAGTATGGACAGCAGTATGAAACTGTCGGAAAGATTAATGAAAAAATATTGTATAAAGATTAATGAAAAAACTATGGCATATTGTATGGACGATGGAAACTAAGGCGAAAGCTTTGGGGGAGCCTGCGATATTCAAATTTTCTTATGTTTTTTGCTTTTTACAGGTCAGTATCAAGTTTTATGTTGATCTAAATAATGAGTCGCAGTTGTTTCAAATATTTATTTATCTAATCTAACTAATATTGCAGGAGTTGTATTCCTGTATCTAATGGTTATTATTCTGTAAAGCTACTATTTGCTACGATCGCGAATCATATTTTAATCATATTGACATTCGAAACTTACCCATTAAACGATTTAAAAGCTGTATTGAAACCAAACTTTGTAAAAAAGGGTACTATACAATTTCAGATTATTTAGAAGACAAAAAGCATGGGATTGAGCTGCTCGCTCTGCTAACATTTTGTCATTTTGGCATTGTGACATTTTGAATAAGTGAAAATCATCAAAATATACCTACCAGTTTTATATACAAATTCAAATTATTGAATATTATATGTAGGATATTGACAAAATGACATGATTGCTTGTAAAGTATTGTATTATTGTGAATGTGAGGACTATGTGGATGTTTATTTTGTTTTTATTATTATATTTTTTCGTTCTCAGTTAGTTTTAACAATGGTCTGGCAATTTGAGAACTTTATGCGGCCTACACAAATGTCCTTTCTTTGGTATTGTTCGTCGAGTCGTTGAGCTCCTTAAGTTCTGAGCTGAGCTCCACTATTACTGACAAATGCTTGCAGTGACAGGACAGGTTCACTCAAATCTGTGTGGTTCATTCCTCAAAAGACCATTTCAGACTCTAATCTACATGGCCCTCATAGGGCCTGACCAATATGCCAATATCTGACCTAGGTATGTCCGGACTTTAAAAGAGACTGAGTTTGTTTCGGCCTTTCTTCTCAGAGTAGTCAGATAGGAAACGCCGTACAATTTTTTGATATTACTACGACGTGTAAAAGTGATTCCAATAACCTATTTACAGAATAAACTATTTCATTTTAACATACAACCTGCCTGACACTGACTTGCAAATTGCAAAAAACTTAAGATTTGCACAACGCCATCTATCGAGTAAGTACTCACTGGTAAACTCAAACTCTTCGTTCCAAGCCAAGAGCCAAGTAGTAATAACTTTTGATTGAGTGGACAGATTCTCAAGATACGGACTATGACTATATTCTCAATCCCTTAACGCTCTTGAAGAGAGTCCCGCAAAAATGTCAATAATAAGTACTTACATGTGAATTTTAAAATCAAGAGGTTAAAGAAGGGTTTTTACCCTCATGAGGGATGATTTTAGAAAAACGCAACTCTTTGTTAGTTACAAAAAGCATAAATTTTCACAGCCCTAAGTTAAAAAAAAACCGGCCAAGTGCGTGTCGAACCATGCACAATGAAGGGTTCCGTAGTTGGGATGAATTATTTTATCAAACAAACTTTCGCAAAGTTTTATTGTTATTACGTCTATGGGCGTTTACTGTCCCTCAAAGTGTTAAAAAACTTTTTCTCGCATACAGAATGTTTGGGTTTTTGCAACTGCACATGTCAGTTGGTCGATTAAAAGTTTTTGAGCTAAGTCGCGGACAGACAGACAGACAGACGGACATGGCGAAACTATAAAGCTTCCTTGTTGACTACGGAACTCTAAAAATGATAGGTTTCCCATAAAAACTTTCATTCCCTATATCCCCCCCCCCTTAAATTTGTTTTTGAGAAAATAATTGCCTATGTTCTTCGCCGGGATGCCATCTATCTCTTTACCAAATTTTATCGAGATCCGTTCAGTGGATCAGGCGTGAAAAGGTAACATACAGAATTACAGACGGACAGACAGACAGAGTTACTATCGAATTTATACTTTTAAGCATCGATTAGTATGGATTATGTGTTCAATTCAAAATGAGCCAAATGCTCGATAATTATGAATTCGGCGAAAGTCATTCTTCTACGGAGACTCTTAACACCGCGATTCAGAAAATGACGTTAAATGAACAACGCCATCTATCGAGCACGAAGTGATACTGTCAAAATATATGGGAAAACGTTCGAACACTCTGTAAGCTATGTAGAAAAGACGTAGGGTTCCATGACTGACTTGACCTGACTTGACTTGACTTGACTTGACTTGACCTGACTTGACCTGACTTGACCTAAATTGATTTGGATTGAGTTGAGTTAACCTTGAGCAGGTATATTTTATCGCAGCAGGTACATTGGTAGTTGAAAGAAAAGTAGATTACGTACCTTGCTAAAGTGAGTAATTAATGCACTCGTGTTTATTTAGTAAGCGCATTCGTGCCTTAATTACTCACTTTTTGCTCGAGGTAACAATCTACAATTTTTAAGAAATTAAAATTTATCACAATTTTTTCATGATTAATATTTGTATCATGATTTAAAAGATAGATAGCGTCACCTATGGCACTACTACCAAACAATGGATTTGGAAAACTTGAATTAATCAAACTTTAGATTGGGTAAATTCACAATGTATCGCGTTATGTTTCCGCGCGAAGTATGTGAACATATGATGATTATGATCGTGTGTTACACACGTTCTCACAAACCTACCTCATTTTACGCTAGTGTCATTTTACGACAATAGATGTCGTTACGTGTATCTACATTACGTACCTAATGAAAATTTCTTCTTGAATACTTTAAACTCTTATATCTTTTGATATTTTGAAGCGATTGCGATGAAACAAAGACTAAATGAAACATCGAGTTACACACAATATTTGAGTGTATAAGTTAACCATAATGATTTCGTACTTTTTACGTGATACTGGAACAATCAAACATACGAACAGACAAACAGACAAACAGACAAACAGACAAACAGACAAAAATGGTAGAAATGGCATCTGTTGGTTATTCTTGGACACTCCACCGTTTTTTTTTTTTTTTCATTGTACAGAAACGCCTCGTCTACAGATTTATTATATGTATAGATGATTTTATAATCGATACAAATTGCATTAACAGCATGCATGAGTGACCACCAGGATCAAATAGTTAATTACTAACCATGATGTATTCGAAATAAAGGCATTAGTACCGATAAATTCAATTTTAAGCAATTAATTTATAATTATACAATTTATTTATTTTATTTGTCAGAAAACAATGATCCATAATGGTTAGTAACAATTGAAACTTATAAACTATGTTAGTAGGCACAAAAATCACAAAATAAATATTACAAAATTAAATAGGCATTTGAAAATTTAAATTGGATTCACGATTTAAAATAAAATTATAACATTAGTCTTTACGTGAACCATACAGCAGTGGTTCACGTACTGACAGTCAAAACGTTCAGAAAACGCGCTCAGGATACTGTTGCGGCTGCCCCGCATCCTACGCACCAGGGATGTGCACCGTTTGCGCATGATTGTGTGGAAACAATCCACACGAGCTTCGGCAAACATCCCCGACGCGCTACAGAAGCGAGGCAGCCTCAAGAGCACCCTGAACGCATTGTTATACTGGACACGTAGGGCTCCGTACTGTTTCTGCGTGTAATCCAACCACAGACTGCTAGTATAAAAGGACGTACAGAATGCCCTAAACAGGGCTATTTAGGTGATAGATTTCTCACTAATAACCAGTTGCACAAAACTCCATTAACAAAAATAAAGACTTAAAAAAAAACCAGTAACAAACTTTAACTTTTAAAACTGTCATTAAATAGTAATCTTCCATTAACATGTTGCAGAAAGCTACATTAGACTTGACTTAAATGGGTCGTTGATGAAATTAATGAAATCATTAGCGTCAATGATCCATTACTTAATGGAGCATTTATGTTTGTATTTGTGCATCTGGGTGTTAAAGGCCGATTTTGCCAATTTCAGTAATCGATAATACCAACAATAGTTCTCCCTATCTCTTCGTATCTTCTATTCATTTAAATACTAAGTTTATGCCAATATTTGGTGTATCAAGGAAAACAAAGAGAATTTTTATTTCGCATGCCTTGCACGTCTTACGAGTCTACCAGAGGAAAATGGATTATTATGGTGCTCGGGACCCAAGGGTCTTGTCACTACTTGCACACAAATGCGATCTCTACTTATTAACAGTATTGCGTAATACAACACCCAAAACTATTTTCGTATAGGGCTTTCAAAACAAAAGCAAATCTGTGTTAAAACTCAACAATACCAAAAGAAAAAGCGCTAAGTCGATTCACATGTTTGGGGACACTTCCAAAAAACTCGTTAAAAAGCGGAATGTGGCGTGAAAATCACTTGGGAGCGAAACGACAGTAGGCATTGCAACGAGAGCCTAGTTTCAGTGTAAAATAATACCGCGGGTGCACATTCATTAACCCTGTAACTGCGCCATGCATCCGCTCTCCATACCAGCGTCTATTAGGATAATGGAATAGTGGTGTAAAGCTCAAAGAATGGGTGTCTGGCGCGAAGCCAGTGTGTGTGGACTGAACAAATCGCCGCTTTGTCTATGATGCCATTCTACGTCAGCTGACGCGTGCTTCTAGACCTGTCGTCGACATCGCCCCGTCAAGACAAAAGACAGGCCTCACAATGTCTGTATAAATGGATTAAGTCTACGTATGGGTGAAAGCAAATTGAAATTCATGTATTCTACTCAATTTCAATTTCATGATTGAAAACATAATAAGGCAACCTTATCCTTATTAGATGTACACAGTGTACCTATTGTACATATCGTTGTTTATCCTTATCGTCATGCGCAACTTTTCGGCTCCCCCATTACTTGATGCGTAGAAGGCAAACCAGTTCTAGGTTTTAATAAAATAGACCAAGATAAGAAATAGAGATATCAGGTTTAAAATATACATTTTCTAACTCCATCAGGAATTTCTAAAATCGGGCAGTATATAATATTACTGTAGCTAGGTAACTACTCGCAAATTTAAATTAGTAACCTCTGATTACATTGGTAATTTACTCGCAACCAAATTGCTTCGTTAACCAGCGTTATTTGACCTATTAAATGAAACAGAAAATCAATTCAGTCTCGCAAAGTTGGTTAGTAAAAATTTATGGAGAACCGAAGTTACGATAATCAAGTGTCTGAAACAAAACGGAGAAGTAGATTCTTGTAGCCAGGCTGCGTAGGGTTGACAGTCAATAGACTTGGTAAATATCTGACCCGGGCTTTCCTTTGAAACCCTTCAAAAACAAAAAGCCCCTTGATGAATCTTTGATACCAATTTAAAGTTCGCAGAATTCGTAGGGTTATTCTTGTCTGATGTCCTGGAGTATTTCCAGATAAAATATAAAGGAAGCAGAATTTATTTTAATTACGTAATCGATATTCTTGAAGACTCGGGTACTGTAGATAAAGGAGTTCTATCGATAATTAATTTGATCATTTATAAGGCGTCTGTAAATTATGATTTTATTGACAAAAAAATTGACTAACTTCTGTACAGATTATTATTTACAGGCATCTTTCACATTAAGTAATATGACTTAATTAAGTATTACGTAAGAATAGACCTTAAATCTGTTTCTGTTCTAATTCACCCATTAACACACTCATTAGCTTTTCAATTCCACTAGAATAAAAATTCGTACGAAAACATTTTCTTTTCATATTCTACAATTTCAAAATAGAATTTCAAAACATAAATGTTCATATTATTATTTGAAGTATTATATTTGTACTCAATTTTACTTATTAAGGTCTTAGACAAAAGTCAAAAACAGAGTATTTTCTGACGTAGACTCGTTAGGGCCGCCATGAAACTAATATAATTCATGTTCTACATTTTCACTGAATTTCGTTACGAATTTACGACTAAATAATCAAAGTTTTGTTTCATGAAGCCTTTTGAATATAACTTCTGTAGCCGCTTTTTCAAGTTGTTTGTTATTGAAATTAATTTGTTTCAAGTACAACAATATTGAGAAACAAATACTTAATTTTGAAATGTTTTTGAAATAATGAAATGGATGTTTGATTAATTTCGATCTTAATCATTTTGTTTCGTTATCTATTTTAGTTTTAATTGCGAAATAGTTAAGTTCTAAGCTTGATTCCTGGTAAGGTCCAT
Source organism: Lithophane ornitopus (assembly GCA_948473465.1). Taxonomy (NCBI): domain Eukaryota; kingdom Metazoa; phylum Arthropoda; class Insecta; order Lepidoptera; family Noctuidae; genus Lithophane; species Lithophane ornitopus. The sequence continues at coordinate 7,130,109 of OX419622.1, read as the reverse complement.
GGAAAATTAAAATGATTATTTCTCTATTATGTATTTGTAATTTTGTGCTACTATTAAATCGAAAAATAGAAAACGAGCAAATGAACGCCCATTTCAACAGCTTTGATATAAGAGCCGAGCCATATTCCGCCTAATTCCAACAAACAGAAATATCTAACACAGAAATACCCCCAAATCGTATCTATTCCCTTGTATCGCGGTAGGGGTACTTATCAGGGTACAGACAGAGGCAGCATCCGCCGGAGATGCCGGATTTCCCGAGATAACCCTACGTACTCCGTATCACTAATACGCGTACTTACTACGTTGTGCCCTCGGAAAAAATGTTCAGCCCGATTGTCTTAATGTGTTCCATCACGAAAGGGAAAAGGGTGCGAATGATAATGAAGAATACATGTTTTTGGCTATTTTGGTTTAATTAGCATCAATTAATCAGTGAGGAGTTATGTAGAATGTGGATTACGAATACGCAACACAAAAATACTTCTTTTATCACTTTTCATAGTTACAATTTCATCTATTATGTTTGAAAAAGCTTTGAATTTGACTTTAGTCATTCCATCAATATCAAATAAAGAAAATACTAAGAAAAGCGTAACAAACGAGAATTTAAATCACAAATAATGTGCCTGAGCACTGTTCAAACCATCGATAAAATAAAACGACACTCACATGACAAAGAGCTCTAGTGTGTAACCTGGTATGGAGTATCGTAAGTCTACTTGAAGCTCAGTTAACACAAACTATTGTGTGTTGGAAAGAATCACAGAGTGCTTGTTCTCGTTTTCAATATCAGTGGAGCGCGGTTCGCTTTTCTTTTTCCCTTCCATTTTTGCTTGTTTTCACAGAGGCCTAGCCGTCGCTCCGGGGAGGAAAAATGGGCGAGTCACAGGTCACGAGCGACCGAAGTGCGGATCGTTGTATGCCGTTAACTTGAATGATTTTTGTATGGTTTGTCAGTGATTTTTCACCTCTAGCCCGGTATGCTTTATTTACTCGCTTTTTCACCTTTAGCGTTTGTACGTCTCATTTTTTACAGGCTAGACAATAACCGGTTATGGCCGGGCTCATTGTTGCCACAATTTGGACGATTTATTCGTCAGCTGTCATACACGAAAAAGGCTTTACCTTTTTTATTCCCAGTAGTACCTACAATAGGTTTCGTCTACGGCGTAACTAGATTTATTCAATAAAAAACTTTTGTAATATTATTAACCTAGCTACTGATATTTGTGCGAATACTGCTCTCGCTCCTAATGAGACAACTTACACAGTGTCAAAGTGATTTGTAACAATTATAAACTTTGTTATAAGAGAATTAGATAAGCTATTTGAATTATATGACAGTAATAAATGTTTCAAAATGTTGATAAAATTACTTTGTTAAATGGCGCACTTAGTGTGACAGTTTAGACGCACTGCTTACACAATTATTCAGAAGTTTAAGACGAGTCGACGAGGAGGCAGCTAAACTGCCAATCTAGTCCATCCGGAGTGGCACACATCTTACAAAACATGGAGGGGTGGGGAAGCGACACTTAATTAACTTTAAAGCTAGGTAGAAACTTCCTCATGGGTTCCCCGTGGGGGGGGCGGCGGGGAGCTAGGCTTTCCGACACATCGCGTTATTTGGCGGAGAGACCCGACTAAGAGGTCAAATGCTGCGAACTTAGCCCCCTCAGTAAGTGTATTGCGAAGTTCACTCTTACTCCCCAACTCTTATGTTACAGAGTATAATGTTTGACTGCTCGTATTCCGACAGTGTATTTTTTCCCTTCTTTATTTGCAGAGTGAGGCTAATGTCGCGTGTGACGCTCGACATCTCGAAAACTTGGCTCCATATTGTTTATTCTTTATTATACACGCTTCACTTGTTTTAGTACGCAAATGTGTGGAGTTGTTATATTTGTCAAGTAGAGTATTTCTGTAAATATGTATTGTTTGAATACTTGCAAGAGATATTTGCAGTAGGCCGGGGTGAACCGTCATATTAAATGTAGAAGGGATTAGTTCGGTGTGTTGTAACAAATTGGAGGATAGACCTTTCATGAAGGATAGGTGTCGGGTTTATGAATGGTCACCCAATCCTACTTTATGAGGTCCCCATAACTTTATTATGTAAATACGGCTAAACTGAAAACAAACTCTTACCTAACTATATTGTTAGAATTTTCCATAAATAATCAAACAGAATTATTTAAGCCGATTATAGCCGAGAATATAGTTTCGAAATAAATCGAATCATGAAATGGCATGCAGTGTTATAGACACAATCAAACTGATTACATTCCGGAACCTATTCTGTCATAATTGTGAAAAACAGCTTGACGTGAAAATTAATCGAATGATAACAGGATGTCTATTACCTACATATTCGGGATTCTTCTTCAAAGCGCTATCTAGAGGGCATGTTTAATTAACCCCTGAATTAAAACCACAGGCACTGAGCGACGCGCTGTTTCTGTATATTAGCTTTATTAATTTGCTCGATATGTCGTGTGTATGAAATGTCATGTTTACTTAATTACCTGCTATTAACTACGTAATTATATGGCGGGTACTTGCCATGGATTTGTCGTGAATGTATAGTTTTAAGTGACTTGTTATTAATTATACTTCTTTTTTGCAAAGATACAGTTAGCAAATGTATTATTTTTGTACAGCAGTACAGAATGGATTTTGAGGTAGGCAAGCATATTACATGTTCTGGGTGCAATTATCTAATAATATAGAATCTACATACTCACACATTGGGTATTATTTAATACGAGTTGAATAAGCATGACTCAAAATTACCTACATTACTACTAGGTATATTTGCAGGAGGCAAAGATCACGAATGGCAATTGAAACAATCAAAGGTTTATTTGAGCACTGTAAACAGATCTATGCACATCAAATATGTACAAATAATAAATATGTAAACAGGGACTGTAATAAATTTCGTTATATTACGTTAGCACACAAGTAAGATAATTAAATCCGTTTATGAGACAGTCGTAAAGTGTGCCAAACGCCGATTTTATTGGACCTCATAATTATATTCCGTTAATGTTCACTTCCACGCGTCCATAAAATAGATATATTTTATATTTATGCCACACTTTAGCCTTAATTTGATGAGAAATATATTTAAACCAACCGTTCCGTTTGAAAACCTTACGGTTTTTCTATGCCAATTCCTTCTATTAAATTCATTTAAATCTGAAACAAAAACAAATGTTATAAAAGGTAATTAGTGTTGTGGTATCTATGGTTAAATGTGACATTAAACAGTTGTCATCCAGACTTGTCTTATTTTACATTACATGGTGGCAGCGGTAAAAAATTATTTAATTTAATTGGTTGAAAGTCAATAAGAAAGTTATAGAAAGGCACTCTGTGGATTTAAAAAACGTCAGGGACGGTTCTGGTGCGCTATGGAGCACGCGCGACCACCCACAGAACTATGTTTGGAGGGCAGCTCCGTCAGCCGGGCTGACGCATGGCGGCGTTGGAGGTCGCAATTTTTGCTATTCTTAAAAGCATCGGGGGTGCTAAAAGAAGAATCTAGTATTCAAGCCAGCTTAATGATAAATTTAATCGGACCTGAGGGTTTGAAGTCTTTGAGACATTTTCTTTTGTCAAGGAGAGCGATAGGGATGATGTCAAACTATTGCTTACGAAATTTGATGAATATTTTGGAGTCAAACAAAATATCACATTAGCAAGGTACAACTTTTTTACAAGGGGTCAAGAAGAAGGAGAATCAATAGATCAGTATGTTACGGCATTGCGATTACTGAGCAAAAATTGTAAATTCAAAGATTTGGAAGAGGAGTTGATCCGCGACCGTATTGTTTGTGGGATACAGAGTACTGGAGCGAGAGAACGTTTATTGAGAGCAGAGGACCTGACGTTGGAAAAAGCTATTAAAATTGTCCAGGTTGAGCAAATTTCAATAGATAATCGACGTTTATTGGAGACGCGTGGTGCTGGTACTTCTGGATTGGTACAGGTCGATGCAGTAGGCGTGCGCGGTGCAGGCGGCCGCGGTGGGCGCGGTGGCTGGCGCGGCAGCGGACGTCGCCAAGGGCGTGGTGTGGCCAGTGTTTCTGCTGGTTCCAACACCGCCCGAAAATTTGTTCATTCAAGTGAGACCGGAAATTGTCTCAGGTGCGGAGGTCAATGCAATGAACCCAGTCTATGTCCGGCTATTTCTGTGCAGTGTTATATGTGCGAAAATCATGGACATTTTGCAAGAATGTGCAAGTTGAAAAAAGGAGTTAAGAAAATGTACGATATAGGTTTAACTGAAGAAAAAGGCAATGAAGAAGATGATTGTGAGTCATTTTTTATATCAGTTTTGTATAATGTCTCAGAGATTAACTCTTCGTCGGAGGATTGGTATGAAAAATTTAAATTAGATACGGGAGCTGACATTAATGTTTTATCGTATAATCGATTTTTATTGTTAGGCTATGACAGTAACCTAATTAATGGCAAGCAAGGTGTTAGATTGCAATCTTATAGCGGTAATTTTATTCCTATAAAAGGTATTTGCAAATTAAAATGGTGGTTTAGGGGTGTTTTGTATGAATTAAAATTTGCAATTGCGGTTAGTGATTGTCAGAGTGTGCTGGGGTTGCAAGCTTGTCTAACTTTAGGATTAATTAAAAGAATTCATAATATAAATCTTACAGATTATCAAGATTTGTTTAATGGGTTAGGCTGTTTGCCAGGTGAATATCACATTGTTATAGACAAAACTGTGATGCCGGCGATTTGTGCAACTCGTAAGGTACCATTAGGAGTTCGCGATAAGTTACAAGATGAGTTAAATAGAATGATTGATTTAGGTGTCATTAGGAAAGTGAGTCATCCAACTCCATGGGTGAATTCCTTAGTGATTGTTGCTAAGAAAAATGGGCAGTTGCGTATATGTTTAGACCCGAGGCCGCTTAATAAGGCGATACAGCGTGCACATTTTCAACTACCAACAATAAATGAATTGGCTACCAAGTTTTGTGGTGCTAAGTATTTCTCAGTTTTAGACGCATTTTCAGGGTTTTGGTCGGTGAAATTAGATAATGCAAGTGCAGCTTATGTACATTCAGTACACCGTTTGGGCGATATCAATATTTGCGATTGCCATTTGGTCTTAATTGTGCACCTGAAGTGTTTCATGCAAAAATCAAGCAATTACTGGAAGGCCTAGAAGGGGTAGATTCGTTTATCGACGATATCATTTGTTGGGGAAGGAATAAAGATGAACATGATCTGCGTTTGAAAGAGTTGTTAACCAGGGCACGGGAAATTAATTTAAAATTCAACAAAGATAAATGTCGTATATGTGTTGAGGAAGTAACTTATTTGGGGCATATTTTTAACAAAGACGGTATGAAAATGGATTCTGAGAAAGTAAGAGCGATATATAATATGCCGGAACCGATGGATCGGAAAAGTTTAGAAAGGTTTTTAGGGGCTGTAAATTATCTTTCTAAATTTATACCTAATTACTCAGAACATATTTTCCCCCTGACCAGATTGTTAAAAAAAGATGTGACATGGTGTTGGGAAGTTGGTCATAAAGAGGCATTCAATGTACTAAAAGAATTGATTTGTAATGCACCAGTTCTTTCTTTATTCAAGGTTAGTAGTCCGGTGGTGTTGTCAGTGGACGCGAGCAGCGTGGCACTGGGCGCCGTGCTCATGCAGGAGGGGCGTCCAATAGAGTATGCGTCACGCACGCTCACTGACACACAACAAAGATACGCACAAATAGAAAAGGAAATGTTGGCAATAGTATTCGCTTGTGAAAAGTTTCATCAATATATTTATGGAAAAAGTAGTGTGGTCGTCGAATCGGACCATAAACCTCTGGAAAGCATTTTTAGAAAGTCTCTAGACTCAGTTCCAGCTCGTTTGCAGTGAATGATGTTGAAGGTTCAAGCTTATGAATTGGTGGTCACTTATAAACCCGGGAAGTATATGTACATACCTGATACATTGTCGCGGGTACCTCTTCCGGATTTGTATGATGATAGAATAAGCAGGGCTATACTATGTCAAATTAAAATGGTAGTCAATAATATACCCATGTCGCAGAATAAGTTTACTCTCGTCAAGCGGGAAACTGGTAGGGATGAGTGTTTAAAATTGTTGCTTAAATATATTAATCAAGGGTGGCCTAATAAGTTTAACATACACAACGATTTAAGATACTTTTGGTCTATAAGAGATGAATTGTACTGTGTAGACGGTGTAATATTTAAAGATAAACAGGTTTTGATACCACATTCTATGCAAAGGGACATGTTAAAGCTTATTCACGAAGGGCATTTAGGGATTGATCGTTGTAAGAGACGTGCTCGTCAAGTAATATTTTGGCCGGGTATAACAAGAGATATTGAGGATTATGTGAGAAGGTGTAAAATATGTCAAGAAACAGCAAACAAACCGTGTAGGGAACCTATGATTTCGGTAGCTATACCAGAATTACCATGGAATTAAATTGGAACAGATATATTTGAGTATGGAAAGCAAAGTTATTTAATATTAGTTGATTATTATTCTGGTTTTATTGAGGTTGCATTTTTGAAAGACACTTCGTCAAACTCAGTAATATGTATAATGAAAGAAAATTTTGCGCGGTATGGTATACCGGATACGGTCATCAGTGACAACGGTCCACAATATTCTTGTCGTAATTTTATTAAATTTGCTTTAGAATGGGGTTTCAAACACGTCACGTCATCTCCGTATTATGCTCAATCTAATGGTAAGAGTGAAAGGGCAGTTTAAACCATTAAAAATATATTGAAAAAATCAATAGATAGTAAATCGGACTTTTATTTAAATTTGCTAAGTTACAGGAATACGCCGCGGGAAAATTTGAATTCTCCTGCACAGTTAATGATGGGCCGGCGTTTAAATTGTAGACTACCAGTCCATCCGGATTTATTAAAACAAACAAATGGTGATAACCTACAACATAAAAAAATATTGGAAAAACAAATCAAAATTAAAAGTTACTATGATCAGCATTGTAAACCGCTACCTGAGTTGAATGTGGGTGACGAGGTTATAATGTTAGGAAACGCAAATAAAAGAAGCCGTGGTAAAATAATTGGAAAAGCGTCGACTCCACGTTCTTATATTGTTAAAAACCAAAAAGGTATTTATCGCCGTTATCGTCGACATTTGTTAAGACCGATAAAGGATCCAGCCGACAATATTTTGTCTGATATTGATGATGAGTATTTTTCGGGGGATGATAGGGATGATGATTATGTGCCAAGTACTGAAATAAATGTATCGTCATCTTACTCGCCACCTCATACCCGCAGTAAGATTTAACAAATTGTATACTTATATTACTTATGTATTTTTATAATCTAGAATTAGTTATTATTTTAAGTTTGTTAATTATTATTGTTATCTCTTTACTTAAGTGGAATTATTGGATGTTAAGTTTGTGTTTTATTATTATTTCATCTTACTTAAGGGGAAGGTGTTGTGGCATCTATGGTTAAATGTGACATTAAACAGTTGTCATCCAGACTTGTCTTATTTTACATTACAATTAGTATTCCTGATTTAAAAAAAATACTCACATCAATTTTACATTGAATTTTGTAGAAATAATTACTTAAGTAAGTCGTGCGAACGCCTCTATTATGTAGATACACTCAAATGAACTCGTAGGTATCCCTGTATCTTCATGGCTGAACAATGAATTAATGAAGATAGTTCAACGTTGTCCTATTATATTGTTACAGGTATCGTCACAGATCATTAGTTACCTCTTGTGATATTCCTGGAACCGAGTGTATTCTATATTCATAATAATATATCTTAGAATAATAGAGTCTTATGTTACATCAATCCATAATTATAGACCTGTCTAATTGTTTTATCCTAGCCGCTTGTTTTTTCTTCTCCAACCTCAGACCAAATAAAATTACCCAGTCGTGGTCTTTGACCTTTCCAATCTCTCTTATCAAAGATGTATGGAATATTTTCATCGATTCACAGCGCCCGCCCTTAAGATGACGTATAGCATTATTTGCATTCCGCAATTTGCTGAAATGAGCCTAATAAAAATTAATTTCCGAATCACAATACAATGTTTGAAATACCCCGAAAATATATCTAAAAGCTTGGAGTTTTCGGAAAATGTGCCTACATTTTCTTCACGTATTTAAGAAACAAACATGCAGACAGACGAATTTACTAATAGGTATTCGAAATAGTGACAAGTCAAAATTAAGTAAGTTCAGTCTCCCTTAGTTAGTGAAGCTTGATTGATTAACCTTGACAAATACGGTAGGCAGGTACCCATTTCTATCAAAATTAATTCTAGCTTCTTCTTTTGAAGAAGAGACGGTGTAAAGCCTTGGTATAATAATCAGCCTAATAATCTAATGGTTCATACGCTGTTGTTCATTAAAAATATTATTTTTATTAAAAAATATACCAAGCTAATTAAGTCATATCGAAATAACGAGGTACTAAATTAAAGTACTTAACTATTTTAAAACAAATTCGCTTATTAAAACACTCCTTAAATAAACCGTCATTTTCATAATGTAGTAAAGTCATTTAAATAATTTGAGTTCTGTATTGAGTTTTACCCTAGAGTCCCGCGCGAAATCCCTAGACTCGCGTTCTTTTATTTTTTACACGTTTTGGGCACAAGGTTTTTAGCATCTTTTATGGTATATAGTTTATATAGTGTCGATTAAGTCGATTATTTTTAAGCAAAAAATATATTTTGCCGGGAGTGGCGCGCCCGGCACCTAGAGTAGCCAGTAGGTGTTGAGGCAAGCGGCGCGTTAAGTGACTGTATTTACTGTCTGTCGGGCCCGAAACAACTCTGCCAGAAGCTTAAGCGCGGTCACTGTCGGATTGCATAGAAGAGAAAAAGAAACGCGATGACACAACTCTTGTTATTTATTGCGAAAAATGAAACAATTATCTATTTACTCAAAAATTAGTTGAGTACCTAATCAAAAACAAAAAACAACCAAGTTCTACATTCAAATAAGACGTTCTTGTTATTAATTACCGATGGTAAACGTAGGTTGGTATTTAATATAGATATTTTGGATTGAAACTCATGGTACCTATAAGATTAGTTTACCGTTAATTTGCATCGAGTTTTTTTTTTTCAGAATGTGTTTTAGTAACAACCTAGTTCTAGGAAATTATATGTTTACGATTGACAAAAAAAATCCGCTACTACAAACTAATCGGCATTTTTTGTTAAGACAAACCTACTTAGAATATTTGCCTCTTGTCAGCGCCTTAATAATATTTAATTTAGCTCCGAATCTCACTCTTGGCTGTTTAAAAAGCTTCCGTATGATTTTAAAGGACACTCGATGCAAAGATCTTCTATTAAACATGTACAAAGTGATGGAACACCATTTGAATAAAACCAAAGAGGACCGCAATGCAATGCGTTTTCTCTTCATTTTCATTTTGTTCGCAAAATAGTAGACCCGAGAAGGGTTCGACCCGATTCAGTTAATGTATAACGAACCTTTTCTTAAGAGAAAGAAGGGAAACAGAAAGGGAAGGATTTCCGCATGCCCAATTTTATTTTAAAATGCACTTAGAGTAAGCACTGATGGGCTTGCGGTCAGAGGTATTGGGGCGGAAATTGTCGCTGTTTTGAACTTGCGCGGAAGGAAAATAGTTTGTTGGAACTTATAAGGTCATGATCCTTTCCCTGGCCCGAATGTTTTAAGAAGTTTGCGGGTCAAAACCTGCGAGTCTGTACCATTGCGGCATTTGAAATTAATTTGACTTTATATTTGCTTCTTTAGGCTTCCTGTTCATGACGCTAGAGCCGCACTGGAGCCACACCGGCACCGGAGCGCATGTTAAACTACAAATCGATATCGATAAAAACCTGTAAAGTCGATTAAAACACAACACCCCTATCCAATAGGTAATACAAAACCCGTTCATAATCCAACGAGCATGTAATGACTTCTACCGTGATAGAGCCTTCTAGAACTAAAAGCAAAAAGCTCTAATAAAGATTTAGGTGCCAATAAACTGGACCACGTTGGACCCGCTCCAGGCATCAATTCTATTTGCACATGTAAAGATTACTAGGATCCCCCAATCGGAGCTTTGCACCCTGGGAATCGTGCAATTTTTGCCAGTAAATTTCAACGTTTTTCGGGATTAATGTTCTGCGATTCCGGGCATACGGTGCATGGTTCTAAGCTGTAGTCAATAGTGTTTAACCTTTTCATACCTTTTCTCAACAAACTCAAAGCATTTATTTCAATTAAACCATTTACAGGCACTTTTGAATTGTCAAAAAGTCTGTCAGTTAGTCAGAAAGTTGAAGCTAGTTACCCATTCCAAAACGTAGATCTTTATGGAGAAGAACGGGCAAAAAACTCCAAGGACACTCTTTTACACAGTATATTCTTCTTGCTTCTTTATGTGAGAACAATGTTAAACAAAAAATAATCAAAAACAATTCAAAAAAACAATTCAACTCAAGTCGTAAACCTTAAATCTCATTATTTTGGTGGTTAACAGAAAAAAAATAACGTACATAGAAAATCCGAGCACGTCTATTATCTTTTACTATGCACGTGTTTCTGTGACAAATAAACTTATTTTTCTTTATTTCTTTCATTTCTTTCCAGTTAAAAATAAAAAGGTAAATATCTCTTCACCCACAGTGATTCATTAAATAAAGCAAAGCTAGTGCCATCTGTTGTGTGAACAGTGAACTAAAACATGTCGCACATCGCGTGACAAACGTTGACGCCAAAGCTGCAGTGGAAATATCAATCGTAATTCATCAGTTACCTGGAAACACTGGAATGACCGTGTAAAAGAGTTTTTCTTTTGTTTGTAAATAGTTCAATTCTCTTATCAATCTCCAGCAGCGTTTGATTCCCTATCATAGTAGCTACGTGATATAGGTAAAATTGTGGTGACTCTTTCACAAAAACCATTTACGAGAGTTGAAGTTCAAGTAGTCACTTCTCTGACAGGGTTGCGGGAAAAAGTCTGACACGCCCTCCCGCTCCGCGCAGAGCGGGAGAAGTAATTTGATGACATCCCAAACTCAAAAAAAAAAAAAACTTGTCACTTCTGAGAATGAGGAATCTGTGGCAAAGCTAAAAAGTAAAGATAGTATTATCACCAGCCACGCTTGGGCAATGAATTGGTGATTTTAATCAGACGGATGCTGTTCCCTATCCCCAAAATTTTAGATTTCATCTCCTGTTCACATGACTTAATGGCTCAAAAAGATCTATCTTCTTTTATAAACCAAGAAATACTATTAACGTTTTATGACTCCTAAAACCCTCTGCAAATGGCAAACAGCTGACCCTTTCATCATCTCTGTTCCACTAATAAATATAAATGAACTTAATTTACCCGCATTTAAATAAAAACGAGGTGCTAGAGAGTTGTTTCAGCTTTTAATAAAGTATTAAATGCGTAGGCTCTGTCATTTTGAATAATAATATCTGCACAAATGAGATTTTGTAGAGCATTATTATGAAAATAAAGCTTTATAATGGTTATAACTAATAACCATAATAATAATTGACTATCTTGTTGGTCTAATGGTAGCGCTACTGCTGAGCGTGAAGTCCTTGGTTCGATTCCCGGATCGAGCAAACTGTTAATGGGTTTTTCCATTTGGAATTTCTAGCAGCTCGGAGTCTGGATTTGTGCCCAGATGATGGCAATAGGCTCGCCCCCTATTACATGGGACTTAGATATCTTGCGAAATGTAGGTGCACCTCTGCCTTACTCTTCGGAGAATACAGGCGTGATGTTATGTTATGTTTAATAATAATATTAGTAGTAGCAACATACTTTTAAATTTTAAACGTAGGTACCTATTTTTTTATTACTTCTTAGCTTAATTGGCAATATAATTTTATCATTACTGCGAAAATTACGGTTAAGAATACCAGTAGATATGAGGTTTTGTTTATGACTCACTTTAGTGCCAAGTTTCATCGAAAGCGCTGCAGCCGTTTGTGCATGACTGAGTAAAAAACTAGCCAATAAACTTTTAGATTTATTGCTGCAAAAAATATTCTCTGCAGTTTTCAATCTCGGTGTTCCTTTTTTAAAACTTTCCGTCATTGGATCGAACGGTTATTTTTTTCTTTTTATCTTCCGATAACTTTACTAATTGCTACTTAGCTAGGAACTAACACAAAGTGTGTACTTAATAAGTGTAGTAGATATACGATAAAAGCTTCACAACAATCCATTTTTATGATATTTGGTTCATGTTTCAGTAGAACATTAGGGGATTATGCTGAATATTTAGTTGAAAACGCCCGCGCGTGCAGGTAATGCACATAACGCTTAAGCAAACGACCCACTGTTTTAGAGGTTTATTCCATTTTAATCTCACTTCATATCTGCATAAAATTTGTCTAAACACGAGTACAGTAGTAGTATTACTGTTTCTATTTGTTTTATGACTAGAACGTTTATGATTTATCGTTAGGTGCTAGAAATATAATTGGATATTGAACTACTATTTCAAAGTAACTGATAGATCATTTCTGCGATTAGTTTTAAGTACTTATAATTTACTAATCGGTAACTTTTATGATTTAAGACATTTTGATCCCGACGATGAGTATCGGAATACGTACTTCTGACTTATTTTTTTTATTTTTTATATGAATATGTTTGGTAGGTAGTTTTTTTTAATGTTTTGAGATAAATCTTATGATTAATTGGCGAAACTCCACAGACGAAATGGCTAATAGTATCTTTGCTTCATTACAGAATTAAAATAGTATCAATAACAAGCACAAATCTTTGCAAATTAAATACCCACCTACCTACACCCTTTATTGACCTTCTAAATTACTAAATCCAGCTGATTATTCACATAACTTGAGAAGAGATAATCTAAAAGACAATATACCTTATTTATAGTCCCATAACACTTGCGGACGGCGACAGCTTAATTCAGTAGCATCACATTATCGTTAGCATAATCAGTGAGGCGGCTACACCTTTCAGCAACACCAAAACATTCAAATGAGAATTTAAAATGTGCCTTAATGGGTTTCTTTTCATTGGGCACAACGGGCACCAACTCCAAACTGAAACGTTCGAAGAAAATAACCATTAAAGTTTCAGATGAAGAAATGTGAAGTTTTCCTACGAGAAGTTTTGGGAAAATTGTTATTCTGATATGGATTGAACTAGATACCCCCTTTTTCTTTCTTGGTAGCGATCGTTTTATAAGTAAGGGCATACGATACAATGTTCCTCATGTCTATGCTTTCGCAAATCTTTCCCTATGGAGTTTCTGCCATAGAGTCTGACCAACGAACGTTGTCCAAGAAAAAAGGCGGCAATTTAAAAAAATCATGAGCTGTCTACCCACTGCTTAAGCGGAGCCGATACTATTTAATATTCAAGACATATTATGCGATACTTATATCAGTATTTCATATTTATATAATAATTAGACATGTTATATTGTATTTAGAAGCGAAATAAAATATTCAACAGATAATAATTCGTGGACAGCTTTCGTTGGTCAAATTCTATGATGCTAGTACTTAAGTATGGATTTTGCTCTACATGCAGTCTACTTAAAAAACTCCATTACTGGTTATCTAGGATTATCCTGAAAGGAGATCATTATCATAGTTACTACTTTGTTTATTTAGTCAGTAGATGATCGAGGGGATCATCTAAAATAAACGTAGTACATTGAAGCTATTGTTACATTCAAGCTAGACTCATTCAAGTTGTTCGAAACTCACAAAAAATGATAAACACAAATAATTGAATTAAAATACATTTTAATTTTTTTTTACCTACTGCAAGTAGACACGCCTGACGGGCTAACCCCCCCCAAAAATATAAATAACTCACGAAAGATTCAAATATTAAAAAATAAATTCAAATTACCACGTTGTACCAAAGTAAAAGTTTAGAGCGAAGACGAAACCAAGAGTAATGTTCGTTTCAAGGTGTAATGGCGTACAGCACTTCGCTCTATGCTGTAATGAGGCCCATTTGGCCATAAATGAAAACAAGTGGCTTAACCGAGACACCGCATAACGACGGTGTTACCCGACGGATGGGCTGGAACCAACGTGTGACAACAATATTATATTGTGTACAATTACGTTTTAGGTCTAAAATAAATGTAGTTATATATTAAAGTCTGTTTTTATTATTACACACACAAACACACAACATCACGCCTGTAATCCACACGCGCGCGCGCGCGTGTGTGTGCGTGTGTTTTAATATTAGTCCAAATAAATTAATCTCCAGAAAAAGTATGAATATTATGCCATTATTTTCTAGGTAAGTACCTATATATTTTTTGGTTCTTAATGCGTATTAGAGTATCGTAGTTTCGAACCGTGGCAGGCGCTTTACTTTGAGTAAATTATTTCATCACCACTGTTCTTAAAACGGTGAAGGAAAACATCGTGGGTTGTCCTAGAACCAAAAATTCGAAGACATATATGTGACATCTTGCAGTCCGCACTAGGCCCGCGTGGTGTATTACGACCCACTCCCTCTCACAGAGAGGAGGCCTGTGTCCCAGCAGTGGGAAAATTATAGGCTGGTAATGCTAATGCGTATTAGGTGAAATAATGCGCATTTCTGCTCTCTGCAAATTTTCTTGTAAGTCCGTCCAAATTCTTATCTTCCTCGGTTGCGAATATAATACAATAAAATACGACTTCAGTCTCGAATGAACTGACGTGAGGGATGCGTCTAAGGCGCTGAGCAGACGATGGTCAATTGCGATGAAAAAAACACCTAACTAGATCATGCGTTTGCAAGCCACAAAAGCATGTAACCAACTACGACTAAAAAGGTATAAACAAGACACCGCAGACAGACAAATTACAAATCCGGAGTCACACGTAATCTGTTCGATTTATGCCCTAACACGTGTGACTCCGGATTTTTAATTTGTCTGTCTGCGGTGTCTTGTTTATACCTTTTTAGTCGTAGTTGGGTTTTAGTTTTTACTACTTTTTTTTTTTTTAATTCTTTTGGGTTTATAATAATAATATATATATTTTTGAAATGTGCTCATTAAGCCCTTTCATTTGATACCCAACATGGTACGATTAAACAATTTTTTTTTTTTAGTTCCAGACTTTATGTCCTTTAGAGGGCGCCATTTTCAATTTATTGTAACGTCACATAGCCTATAACCAGCGGACGATCATTTGTCAAATTGTGATGAGTGGTTTAGAAGATAGGAGGGAACAGATGAACATACATACATACATACATATATACATACATACCGGTCAAAATCATAACCCTCCTTTATTTTCGCCGTAGTCGGGTAAAAAGTAAAGCATAAGTAACTCCAATTTTCCACTAAAGAGTATGTAGACATGTATTATCTTACACCAATCGCTCGTTGATGCCAGTATTAAACTTCATGAGATAGGTGTGGAGTATATCGCTCCTTTTTGGGCACAATTCCAAACCAGGGCTATAGCCGAAATGGACGTGAAATTAATTTTCCTTACAGACTAACTAAGTTTTAAATAATAATTATAGTTTTAGATTTACATAGCATGTTTTCACACGAAGAAATTCTCTTAAATGAAAAGCTCTTAAAACTATAAAGATTTAGGTTGTTAATAAACGTAATTTTATTTATTAATACACTGTTTATATAAAACAAGGGTTGTAATAATAATTAGCGAGATTTACAAAGTGTAGCAGGTGGCTGGAACACGGAATAACGACCTTTTAATTCACACAAGGGAGACAGAAATAGCTCCTCCTATATAGGGTGAAGTTCATTTATTTGTGTTTTGCACAAACTTAGTATTGCGTAAGTTCGTGCTGTAGGGTAGCTGTCGTAATTGCTGGCTGCATGCCAAACTCATTGACTCCCCAGATATTATTATATTCTTCAATTTACGTTTTTAATCTCTAGCGCTGTTTTGTTGTTCAAATAAATTAGTTTAGGATGAGATTTGGTAAAGTTAGTTTTTTTCTGAAACAGTTCAAAATTGTTTCGCAATAATACAGATTAGGCAGTGTTGCGTAATGCCGTTTCAGCCATGAATAGGTAGGTAATGTTATAAATGTAATTATGTAAAATCACACCGACCTATTTAACAAAACTTTACATAAAACACAACAACAGTACCGCGATATATTATGCACTATTAAAACATGATATTTATGACAACCAGCAATAGCCGATAAAATTCATACAATAGAGCTATTTGAAATTCTAATTAACCCGTAGCCAATAACTAGTGTACAGCAATATATGAATACTGACATGATATACTCTCACATTATCTGGTCAATTTAATACAAATTGTCAACCTCCATAAATTAGGGCGTATCTAGTCGCGCCATCGAAGCAAACATACTGATATAAAGGCCAGGAGTCGATATCATTACACATAAATTTCACTTATCTCCACATTCGGCACAATTTGGTCGGATGCCTCCGTTACCGGGCTTACAATGGCCTTCTCATACCTACCTCACATTTAACTGGGACTCGCATTTCACTCAATAGTTCTCAATCTAAATCAAGTCTAAATCGTGTGCAATCTTTGAACAGTTGGCTTTATTGCCAGCCGTAAACGCTAGGATTTGTTACGTTTGTGATTGGTATTCTTGGTAGATTTATCATTGCAATATTCTGCGTACGAGTTCAAAGCAATAAGTAGGTTTCTGATACAAGAAAATATTCATAATAGCGTTTGATGGCACAAATGGTACAAATATGGCAAGCAATCAATACTAATATTAAAAAAAAACCGGCTAAGTGCATGTCGAACCATGGTTTTAGTCAGTAAAATTCTGACACGCCCTTCCGCTCCGCCCAGAGCGGGAGAAGTCATTTGATGATTTCCCAACCTCAAAAACAAAAAAGGCGTAATCTTCGGAGCTGTTGATCCCATTCCAAAAAATCTTTCACTAATGGGAAGCTACTGTATTTTGCAAGTGTCTTATGATATATCTTTATGTTAAAAGAAGAAATTCCACGCGAACGACGCCGCGGGCAGAAGCTAGTACTTAATTTATGATATTGCTGTCTCTTCACCTTCACATGAAAGTGTAATCATTGGTTCTTCATTGTATAAGTAGGTAATCAACACTACTTGGAATTAAGAAACTGGTGTGACATCGAATTTAGAACTGGCAAAAGGAGATGAGATTTCATAATATTTAAAAGACGCAGACGAAAAAAATAGACATAGCAGACCATAATGTGCAAATTCATCTTAAATATATGGCAGGTGAGGTACTTACAAATAGGTAGATAGTTTAATACTAAAACCTAAATCTATGGAACCAAGAATAGAGACGAACTTTCGGGTAATTTGAGGAGAATAAAACGGAATGGTAACACTTACGAGAGCGAATCAATCTGCCAGTTAAGTGGCCCTTCATGTGAATCGTAAAAGTGAGAATATGTGCCTGATTAAGAATACTGATATCCAAGTAATAGCGTGGCTTCTTGCTATGATACTGAGTTTAACGATTTATTTATTCCTTATAAAATAAGGTCTCAAAGACAAAAGCGGCGAAGAAACTACACACAGAGACATAAAGATACTATCTTACCTAACCTGACTTATATGTATGTAAACAGTACCACAAAAACTTAGACACTTGTTCAACGCGTGTCTAATGTCAGTTTTATGTCAAACTCCTTACAGAAATACTCAATACTCAATATCTTTATTGCTTTACCATAATGTGTAATTAGGTGGTAACTATATAGATAATTCAGATCATTATGAACCCTGTAGGGCACAGCAAAAGGGTAGGAGAGAGGAAGCCCTGTTTTAGGAGATCATTAAGTTGTTATTGTGGGGAAAAGTTTTAACTTACATATAATAAATCAGATTTTATACTACACTAGCTGCGCCCCGCGGTTTCACCCGCGTAAGTCTCGATCCCGTGAGAATATCGGGATAAAAAGAATCCTATGTGTTAATCCAGGTTATAAACTATCTGTTTGCCAAATTTCATCTAAATCTATTCAGCCGTTTTTGCGTGATTGAGTAACAAACATCCAAACACACAAACACACAATCTTTCACATTTATAATATTATATAGTATATATCTGCAAAAATGTACTTAAATATTTTAGATTATTTTATATATCGAATGTCATGATTAAAAGGTGTTTAGGCTAAATGACTGATAAACGGTTTTATGGTATCATGGTCGGTTACCTAAACTAAACCCATTTCACCTCAACTAAAGATTATGATGTTGTTCCACATTTAAAAAAAAACCCCTACGAATCCAGTTAAGTCTAGTACATTTTGTATCCTAAGTTATACATACATTATATACATACTTCATTTCACCACGCGTATGTACTCTAAATAATTAAGATACAAGTATAAACACCGTAACTTGTAACACAAAAGTTTCCTCACACAGAACATAACATCAAATAAACATAGAGCAAAATATTTCAACTTTAAATCTATCCGTAGGTACAACAGAATCATTTTTCATACAACTTTTTAAAATGTAACATCGCACAAGTTTCAACTTAAACTTTAACTTAGTTTAATAATTTTGAAACGACACTGAACGGGACCCGACACGGTCTCGAATTTCATTAAAATCCTCCACAAAGTCCACGGATCAGTTTGCTAACAAAAACTCGACTGAGTTATAGAAATACCGTGTTTTTGAATAGCTCTAAAAACTTCAATTTGAATGCATTTCCATTAGGCAAGTGCGGGCCAGGCGTGAATTAATTGCTCGTAAGTTTGTATGAAACTATAATTACTTTTTCATTTTCATTAAAAGCTTGTTAGTAGTCCAGTTTGAAGTGAATTGTGTTCCCATGCTAGGAAATATTGGATATAAAAGGTTATCTCATTATTGTCTTAAATGTGAGATCCTAGGTACTATACATAACATAATATCACGCATGTTATGTTATGTGTAGGGTTAGGCAGAGATGTCCCTGTATTACACCCACATTACACCAGTTATTTTTAAGTGCATAAAATAGGGGGCCAGCGTATTGCCTTCAACCAGGCACAAATCCAGATTCATGGCTGCTACAGAATACACAAAATCCTGATAGAAAAACCCAATAACATTTTGCCTGACCCGGGAATCGACCTAGAACCTCATGCTCAGCAGTAGCGACCACTACAGCAACGAGACCTCCTGGGTTCCCAACCCATCCTGGGTTTTACATACTCATAAATAGGTACAGATTTGGTTTGTTTGTTAAGTTTTATTTATATGTATTTTCATGCTTGTTTCAGACATGTTTAGGTGACGGCTAACTAAGCGAAAAGTCGTCATGCAGGTATGTACAAAATGGACATTCCCGAATCAAACTAAAGACTGTTTTTTAAATCTCCTAGACAAATTTGACAGGTGCAAATGTCAAACTACGAATTGAAAAAACAAACAAAAACAATAACTTAAAATGTCAAATTAGTCTACGAGATTAAAAACGCACTTTCGTTGATAACCTACCTAAACTATACAGCGTATATATATAAGAAATATATATTTTTTTTAAAACACGAATCTCTTATAATATTATATAATAATATCCATAATCTTAGTAGATTATTATGGATGATTAGCATAAAATTAAAGTATTTTAACTATCCATCTATACATATTATAAATTAAAGTCGCTTTTCGTGTTTGTCTTTATGTCCGCGTTGTTCTTTCTAAACCACGCAACAGATTTTGGTGAGGTTTTCACCATCATTTAGAGAATTTATCCCCGAAGGTTTATGTGTATAATAAAGTTAGTATTAAAGTTACATATAACTAAAAAATCAGGCAAAGAAGCAGGAACACATCGCTAGTTAGGTATATTATAAAGATTGTTAAGTAGATTAAAGAAAGGTGTATTGATTGGAATGATGGAAGATTTCTTTTTACAATGAATCATTGCGGCACTGATTTGCTGGGCTTATTTTCTCCTCTACCTATCGTTATTTCGCCTGACACAGATTATTCTGTTTATATGTATGTATGCAAGTACATATATATGTATTACTATTTATCCTTTTTCGAGTTATCTATCCCGTATGTTGCACCTGCCATGTTTGTCTCTGCATCACCCTAAGGTTGACTGGTAGAAAATGCCTCAGGCAATGTCCTCGTGTGTCTCCGCCTTTGTACAGTATTTTGTTTTACTTGTGTATAAACTTTTAATAAAATAAAATAAAACATTTAACATAAAACTTATTCAAATAAGAAGACAAAATAATACATTCAGATGTTGGAGACTTCGACCATATTTTCACGAAGCCCACCCCCTTTAAAGTACCTAACTACACAATCGATGACTTGCCCTAGGTACACATACTCCTTCATAACTTGGAGAAGCGATCCTTCGATGTGGCTAGGACTCGGTAAGACTTGGCTTGACTCGGCAACTAATAATTTCAAAATACATGGAGCGATTGCCTATCTGACCTCCAAAACCTAGTTACTGGGTAACACGATACCACTTGGTAAGATAGGTTTAATTATGACCGCAATCCCGATTATTTGGGGCCAAACACAATTATTTAAACTGTTTGATGAAATAAATCCATTTTTTATTTACAGATTTTTCCTAAATCTGTGTAATTAATTATTCTGTATCAGTTAGCAAAGGAATGATTAACTCAACTGTTTTTGTTCGTCATTCGACCGTAATAAGCTTATTTAATTATTAATTTTACATCATTTACTTTTAAAGGTACCTACATTATAATTGAGGCATCTCTTTTAGGTATTATTTTGAGGTTGAAATAGAGATCCAAATTATTAATAAGTTCAATGATTTTATTGAAGTGAAAATTTCTTTAGGCGTGTTGAGCGATTTTTGTCAGGGGAAAATAAGTAAGTATGTCTGTAGCTATGACGTGTTGCAACGTTAATTTGCGAATTATTACATTTTAATTTTTGATAGTCACAATTAATAAAAGATATATAAAAAAACCTTTAATTCATTTACTCAATTACGACAAAGTTAGAAAGTAACTGCTTGCTGTATACTCGATGAATATTAACGGTATTCATAAATTGGTTAGTACTGATGTTTAAGTTTTAATTTCTGTCGCCAGTTGCTGTAACTATCTATAAAAAAAATTACATAATAATTATGTTGAAAATATAAATTGACCATTATTTATTCAGATAATTTATTTGTTTTTACAAACCACCGTTTTCTAGTTCCTCTTTGTGTTTCCTGTTATTAGACAAACAGACAGTGAAAAAGCATTGGAACAAAACATGAATATCAATTATCATTTCCCTAATAATTCTTTAGCATGCACCATTCATATTTTACAATTTGCTAAAAGGAAAACTGCAGGCAGCGTCCAGTAAATTCTGGAAAATAAAACATCCTTTTCAAAACACTGTTTTACATAGTCTTTGTTGCGATTTTCCTTTATAATTTAGAATGAGGCAGGTTGTACACACACGAGCGACTTTTTCCGAAGTCGGTAAACATTAAACCCAGGTTCGCTTTGTTTCGCGCAATGGATTTTCAATGCCCCGCTTAGCATCAAGACTTGAAATTCCAACAGGGTGTTTTTTGTTGTTGGAGAGCAAGAAAAGAGCCTTCACAACTGACGATTACAGATCTAGCGCATACTAAACAGAGGCCCTAGACAAGTGACAATCGCTTCGAAAGCGTTTCGTATTTCTACAACGACTTTCAACAGGATTGACATAAGCTTTTCGATAGCTTATGTCAGTCCAATACATATTTGCCTTTTCCATCATCGTTATTGCTGATAGAATGTCACTTTGTCTAGGGCCTCAGTATCGTTAACGTTATCGATAAATGCTAAATAATGTCAAAAGCCCCGACAAAAAGTATGTCGTCTGCAGCATTACCCGCATTCATAAATCAAGTTGAACGAATAGGTAGCCCTGATGTAAGATATCTATTTACAATAGCATTGTCATAGCCCATTAAGTATAAGTATTATGTAGCTAATGTATTGCTGCCAACAATCTCTGTACAAGATTACGCGTTTGTATGAGAATTAAAGATATAAAATGGGATGTCGCTGTACCGGGCTGTAATCTTTGCTAAGTGAATGATTTATACCCTTGCCTGTATTGTTAACATTTCCTTCTCTGTTTTTCCTTTCAATGCAGATTTTTCATTTCAAAATAAAAAAGGATCCTTCTGAGTGATTACATTTTGATTAAATGTAGAGTACTTTGTGTTGGGTGATTACCTATTTTATAAGGTTGAACAAGAAAATGGTATGTACTGACATAATTATCTATTACTAGCTGCGCCCCACGGTTTCACCCGCGTAAGTCTCGATTCCTTAGGAATATTAGGATAAGGTATAAGGGGATAAAGTATCCTTCTGTCGAAGAATCGTTTTGTCGGAGTAGAGTAGTTTCGGACTTAAGGCATGTCGAACTAAAGTATTGTCAAAGTAAAGACGAGTCGGAGTTCCGTAATGTCGAAGTAAAATCATGTCGTAGTACCGTTTGTCGAAGTTCAGTTTGGTAATCAAGTATTCTATGCCCTATTCCAGGTCATGGTCTATCCCTGTGCCATTTCATCGAAATCCGTTCAGCCGTTTTAGCGTGAAAGCGTAATTGATTGATACGCTTTCACGCTTACAAACTCACTTTAGCATTTATAATATTATATAGTTAGGATAATTCAGGTCCTGGACAGGCTTAATTATGATTTTCAGGTGTAAGAATCTTGTAAGACCGTAAAAATAAACTTCAAAAATAACATTTTCACTTATTAGCTTCTCTACATTACTGATGCAATGTTATATTTGTACAAAACAAAATAGTAGTTTGCAAAAAAATAAACATTGAAAATCTCAATTCCGAAAGATGTACATCAAAAGTCGTAGACAAACACCATCCCTAGCCATAACTCCCACAAAGAAAATAGACGTAACTCGTTACATTTAAGACCTCTTTGTGCAAAATAAACTCTAGTTTGTTAATTTGTCAGGGCTTACATGCGTCACGGACTAATCATGGCGGCGCCGTATCGACGTCACCCAACTGAGACGGGATAAGCCGTCAGGTTCATGGTCAACGAGGTTAATGAAAGTATGCGGTAGGCGTGTATGGGCGGTGAAGTACTGGACGTTTCAGAACGTAAACTTAGGTAATGTGTTTGTAGAGGCTTCGGATGCCCAGGTAGGTCAAATAGATCCTACGGTTTGCGATTGCTGGGGGCCAGCTGCATCTCTTATCTAGATTGACGTACATAAAAACCAAAACAGTGAAGATTAAAATAAGAGGTGGTAGTTTTGTTTCGTTTATCAGAATGGTATTAGGTACAGGTAACATGGTGGATTTACAGGTTACTCTATGGGTCCGATCACACGTACCACAACCACACCACAACAACACCACGTGGACGGGAGCTATTTTGTATGAAAATAAATAGTCCATTCACACTGCACACGGACCACATTTAGCCGTCAAAATGAACTGTGGGATCATGCCGACCACATCATGGTGACGTCGCAGCCACAACATAACCAAAACGTTGCGTCGACGCGACGACACTCATAGACAGAGTCGATCTGTCTACGAACATAGCCAGAACGAAACCACATCGCAACTACTAGCGACAACGCAACGGCACTGCAACACAACAACTCAACTGCAAGAAGTTGCAACGAAACTATTCACACGTAACCATTGCTTGCCCACATTTTGTCGCACATGATGTGGTGTGGCTGTGGTACGTGTGATCAGGCCCTAAGGGTGCTGTTACGATCAATTGCTTTACAATTTTAATACATAATTGAGGATTGCCTTACTTCAGGGGGCATTTTCTTGGGGTCGCATAAAACCTCGGATTGATCCCAAAGGCACATGTTTGAAACGACTGATTCTGTCACTTCCGACTCGTGAATAAAATATGAATGGCGTTGATTGACATTATATTTTAGGGCACGCAAATTTTGTTTAACCGATTTCGTCCCGTCAGCACGTCCGTTAAGGTTTTACCTTTCTATAAAGAGATAATTCTCCACATTCGTTATTTATCTTTGTTATGTAAGAAAAGTAAACAGATCAATATAACTATACCTACATACAAGCGATGTAATTTACAATATTTATATACATCAAACAGTACCTAGAACTATTTAAATACATGTCATAACTCATAGAAATAAAACATTCAGAATTGTTATTGCATCGTAGAAAAACTATGACGATGATAAGTGGCGGGTTACATGTTATATTATAGCTATTTCTTTACAACATGTAATAAAAATTGGACGATACTAGAATTGTATTTTCGTTTATGTCAGTAATAACGTTTTTATGTTAGCAAAGTAGTATTTATCGCTGTATTATTGTCTCTAAAATGATATATTTGGCCCAATTATTTAAGTACAAACATTGTTTATTTGGTTCGGATTGGTTTTAATGTATTATGTATTTGTTGTTTAGTTAGGGAGCTTGCGCACTAGGCGGCTACAACCACAACCAGTAGTCGCATCGACCAGGTAAACTATAGAAACCGCAACGGCCAACTAGCCGACCAACTACGTGTTTCGTATCGGTATCTATCGTTTACCTGGTCGGTGCGACCACCGGTCGTGGTCATGGCCGTCTAGTGCGCGAGATCCCTTAGTTGTGACGCATGTTGAGTAATGAATGAGCCACTCTAATTAATTCAATTTTACACAATTGCATACAACCCATTCAACCAAAAAAAAAAACCTAACAGTTTTTGAATTACCAAGTAGTATTATTAAGTAAAATAATAATAATTACATCAATCATATTAATGAGTTCCGTATGTACAGTCGAGTACAGACTGAAAAGACGAATTGGGAGCGCTGAACTGCGCATCAGAAGTTAATTAACTGGCTACGATATGTTCAGGGCTTGATTATCAGGCTTTGAGCTTTAATTTATTTATTTGAAGCGGATTGTACTGTCACTACTGTCAGTAATTTATTGTCATAGAAAAATATGACGGAAAATAGACGTTCAGCAGAAAAAATCACACGGTAAAACAAAAGAAAAACGTCAGCCTTTGTCTACTAAAGTAATAAATGTGATGTAATCGCTATGCACTGCCGAAGGCCACATAAGTCAGAATCAGAATTGCATTTGCCTTCAAGAAGACACTTTATAGCTAAAGGAATTACATTTTGAACTTGATTCATACAACTTGCAGTTTGCACGGCACTTTAAGAACCTGAAACGATCTGTCTTTTTTGGCTCCACATTTTCACTATTACCTTTTCACTTTCGCCTTCGACTGTACACCAAAAATCTTGCAACTTTTGCAAACAATACACGGCTCTCTGTACTCAAAAGAATTTATAAAACCACATGAAAATATTTTGGACAGAACAAAAGCAAGTTATTTCAAGCAACGCTTTATCTTAAAGAACCCTTTCTGAAAAAAGTAAGGTTATTGTTCATTGTAGCAGATTTATATTTTCCCTTTTATAAGAGCCGTTAACTCCGCTAGAGAAATTAAAAAATAACAATAACGATAGATACTTTTTGTTGGGTTGGAACACAAAGGTTCCCTGTAAATGCGTCCCATTTTGCAGTGGGAATTTTAATTAAAATTAAACGAGTTTGAGGTTTCGGGTTTGTGTCACCCGCTTTGGAGTTAAGTAGCGTTTGACGGGTTAGGGATTTTTTTCACATAAATCCTTTAAATTTATGAGCCATCTTTTATTTTTAACCCTATCGTAATTTACGTTCGTGATTTTCAGTTTTTAAGAACCTTTTTTATATATTTTCTCCATGTGCTGCATTATAGTCATGCTGTGTCTGAATGCATTATGTTAATATGAGTAAATAGAACATAATGTAAAATGAACACATCATTAGGATTTTCCAGATTACAGTTATTTCCAAGATACAAATCATAACAATCCTTTGTAATATTTAATGTACTACCCTATTACCCATACTTAAACCTAAACATAATTCAATAGAACTTATTATAACATCTTCATTTATGTGTGAATATAAAGGACATTTTCCTCATCGCTTTTGTACACAACAAGAGTTAGTCATAAGTACAAGGTTGTTAGTTCTTACGATTCATACAACGTACCTATATCGCATCGCAGTAACTTTGATGAATATACTAGAACATAGGTTATTGTAACATAAACATAACATCTCGCTTGTATCCCCGAAGGGTTAGGCAGAGAGTGTATCTATAGTACACCCACATTTCGCCAGTTATATATAGCTATTGCCATCAACCGGGCACAAATCCAGACTCCGGATTCATTGTAATTCTGGAATATACTAGAACATAGCAGCTGTGTAATTTCAAAACCAGGCAAAAGATTTTTTTTTCAAAATCGGCCAATTTTTTGAGATATGTCATTTGCTATACCCCATTTGAAATAAGATTAGACATTAAAACAAACCCTTTTACAGTCCGTTCAACCGATTTTGACTTCTATACCGTAGGCATAAGGATAGCATTAAAAGCAAAAAAAGTTACACAATACCAACTATCTACTGCGGCTGCCATTTGTCATGCCACCAACGCAATAGAATTCAAAATCGGTTGAACGGAATGTAAAAAAGGCTTATCTATACGTCTAATCTTATTTCAAATGGAGTTATAGTTTCTAACAAATTCGTGAAAGATAATATATATTAGTGAATATATTATAATAGAGTCAAATAGTAATAAAAATAAAAATAACCCCACCAATATCTACGTTGACGTCGTGGTGAGGCTTGTGCGCCCCGAACTCTAGGTCTGTGCCGGTAGAGTTTACTTTGCCAGGACGGGTCTAGGATGAGGATCCAAACCAAGAGAGATACAGAAACCCGCAGGGCAGCATGTGGCGAGCTGTTGGGCAGTAGCGCCCCACGGACCCGATCTCCCGGGAGATGTCTTGTTCCTCACCTCTAGCTTGCCTTTATTGGTCGGCTGGAGTGAACACTGACGAGGAACAGAACTCCCACCTCATTCTTGCCTTCATTGGCCGGCTTGCGTGAAGACTCGCAAGAGCAAACGTGCTCCGAGGAAGGAAGTATTCCAGTAAGTGCTCGTAGGGATCTTGACCATCTTCCGGGCTCTGGGATTGTTCTGAAAGCCGTGGAATACCTCTCCACTCCTCAAGCACCTCAGGAAGTGTTGCCCCCTTGTCACTACGTCACTATGTGCTAGCGACTGTTTTCGGGGGCCCATTATTGAGTGTGCAAGTCACCCCCTGCCATTTTATCCGTGTATATATAAAACATTGATCAGGCAGGGGCCATAGTCCTCCCATAGTTCGAGGTATCCAGTCCACTATAGCCACCCAAACCCATAACCCAATATGTTTTGTTTCCATGTTCAGCAATAGTCCTACCCCAACCGGGGGTTGTCCTTGGGTGCACTTGCATAGTGCATACAGGGATAATCGTCGGCTGGTAACTCATTCCTTTTGAAATTGTCTAAGGGGCCTCTGCGAGTTGGCTTTGGCCCCTCGTACGCCTTCCAAAAGACCGGAAATTTAGAAATCAATCATCAACCACTACTTTTTCCCATTTGTACTGGTAACATACATCTATAAGTGTTGTAAATGAGATAAATAGAGATGTTCCAACCGGACTTAGCAACTTAATCTGAAAAAGGGAAAATAATGAATGTCCCCGTTTGTAAAACCGATGAGGCTCTTCTGGAGCCTAACAATATATTATGTGGTGATTAATGACGACCAGCCCTCGGATAACGTCCGAGTACAGACGCGATATCGATTTGTTTAATTAAAAATAATGACACTCGGAAAACCGTTGTTTAGGTTTTTTTAATGGTCAACCTTTTATCTTCGTTTGATAAAGCCTTTAGCCATAACTGCGATTGCTGTGTAGATCCTATACCTACCTATACTAATCTACTGACGAAAAATACTGAAAATGGCTATGCGGGTTTTCATGAAAATTCACGCCCATAACACGCGCCACTTTAATAAGAGAGCGAAAATGAATATAAAATAAAATATATGATGACGTTCATCATTCGTTTCATTCATTTCATTCGTTCATTCATCACTCGTTTCATTCATTCGTTCATCTTTCGTTGCATACATTCGTTCATCATTCGTTTTATTCATTTATCATTTTTTCATCATTCACTTCATTCATACGTTCATCATTTGTCTCATTCATTCGTTTCATTCATTCGTTCATCATTTACTTCATTCATACGTTCATCATTAGTTTCATTAATTCGTTCATCATCAGTCACGACTAAAGAAAATAATATATCAGTTCAACACTTATGACAGGTGCTCGGACCCGACGTCTCAGTGCTGCCACCTAATTAACATCGTTTCAGGAAACCCTCATTCTACGATCCCCTTCAGCTCTTTTCCCGTTGCAATGTCTGAATCATAACAGAAACTCATCTTCAAGTACAAAATGCACATAGGATTAACACGATTTTTAATTCCATTCACCAAGCTGGTAGCCCGCTGAAATGTTGTTATTTAAAGCCCTCATTACTAGTTACTTTGCTGCGGCTATTTTTAATACAGAACAGCCACGTAGGAGGAAGCTATTAGGCAAAAATCTTTGTAATAAGGCACGCTTTTACATTTTTATACATTTTGCCTGTTTTTGCATCATTTCACGGCGTCCGGCAGCTCATTTTTACACAGAGGTTTTAACACTCTTTTTTGTTACGCCGTTTATTTATTTTCCGGGAAGAAAGGGCTATTAAGTTTATTGAGGCAATGTTGGATCTGTCTTTACTTAATAGTATTTAAGTGGTTTCGGAACACAAAGAGTTGATGCGGATTATTTTCTGCTTCGATGGTTTCTTGAAACAACTATCTAAGAATAGTCTGAATTGTCGTCGGTTGCAGTAGATTTTATTGCTTTGCTGCTGTGTGCTTTATTTATAGCGTTGGCTCAGGCAATTTCTGCAATTGAACATGTTTCGATTTTCTGAGATCTTCTGAGGCAAACTATACTTGGAACTCTTGTCTGCTTAGGTACAAGTTTCAAAAGATGACATGCATTTTCTTCTCCCAATTAACTTTATCATTACATCTTTATGGTTACCTACCCAGAATAATTTGCTGAATGTTAAATCATCTACCAAATTATCAATAACAAGTCACTCGTTTCTAAGAAAGCCGATAACTCAACCGCCTCCACCATAAGCCCCAGTTCCTTTCATCTAAAGGCATGACATAACAAGCGATCGTTACAAACTTCAAATACTTTAACCACTTCTTAAATACGTATACCTATGACATATTCGAAATTCAGGCGCAGATCAAACAGCGAACTCCGCGAGTTTCCGCCCATTGATTCCTTATTATATAGGCAATTTCCGTTAAGCGTGTTTATGAATTCCCCGCTGTGTCAAGTGATTAACTTAGGGGAACATGAATAAGTCTGTGTAGGAACGTTTCCAAGTTTCTCAGTACATAAATTATCGGGAACAAGTCTCCCCCGAATTTATGGTCTCGCTTTCCAATAGAACCGTGTTTAGATAGTCATAATTCAATAATATGGCGCGGTATGGTGACAATTGACAACGGAAAATATTGTTCACGCGAATATTGGACTAAATGGATTTGTAAATAGATGTTATAAGCGATCGTTGGGAGAAAGGTGTTCTGATACTTTTGTTTTATTATTGCGTCGATGTTATTTGTTTGTATTTGTTGAAAGGAAAGCTTAATGTATTTGATTTTTAGTTAAATGGTTGCGTAAAGTTGTGAATCACGCGTCCGCTGTTTTCAATACACGTAGGTAGATATGCTCCGTCGAGCTGGAGTTGGACACTAAAGTTTTAGTACACGGAATAGGCATAACTTCCAAGTTGAACTTGCTTGCTATTGCCAAAGACTAATGAATAATTTAGATTTAATATTGCATACGTGCCTTTTAACATTTCTATCTTCTGTTTCCAATAACAGTGATGTACACATCAAAATCAAACAAAGCCACAAAACAACTCTATCCCGTTTCTTGCCAGCTTTTTTAATTGTAATAAATGACAAATACACAATCACAAAGTGCGTAATAGAAAGATATCCTGTATTCCTCCTGGGGGACTCTAAAGAAAAGTAATAAATCTCCGTTGTACCTCCGTCCTTCTGATTTACACTCGTTGCTTCAGCCCATTGAAAATGGTTGTAAATAATAAACGAAATATATAGCATTCCTTCTAGCTGCTTATAAAAACAATTATGATAATTTATTGGCTGCGACTTCCATTGGGGAATAAATGATGCAAATTGTTTCATAAAGTTCTCATGCTGATTGAAAAGGGGAGACTCTCTACGGTTTTGGGACTCTAAAGTCTAATAACTTCAATATCTTCATTCTGGCGTACGCAATTGCAATTAGAGTATTGCTTTACTAAGCTTCGATGCAGAATGCAGAAGCTCCTTCAGCCCGCAAAATGATGCACATGTAGAACATTACAGCGATTACTAGTATGTAAAAGTAACATAAAATCTAAACCGATACTCGACACGTGTTTCACCTCTCCATCGTGGCATCCTCAGAGTAGCATGCAGCCAATTCGGCTAATAATATCTCTTAGAAACTCACATTAGTCCCCTTACCTCCGTTTCAATCTAAGAACTTAATCCAAAGCAATTTGATTTAAAAGTTTATATCTTTCTTCATAAAACAAAAGAACAAAAATCATTTAAAAACTAAAATAACATCTCAAGTTAAATAAACCACCATTTTATTTTAAAACCAACCTTTTGTAAATATTCTGCAATAGCTTCAGCAAATAACTAATTACATTAAAACTCTGTAAAACTATCAAAAGTTCTTTTTATATCCAACCATATTATTCAAGTTAAATGAAGTCGTCGAAAACTTTTATTTCTATACGAATAAACGAACCAAAGACTTGAAAGAAAAATACTGATTGAAGAACATATAATACTCATCTATGATTGGATAAACATAAAACTCTCGCTTAGAATTGGGTACGTACTCGTAAGTAGCTTTAAGTGTACGTACTTCGAGTTTTAAAAAACGACGACCGTCCCTAATAAAGCTCTAAGTGAAAGAGTCTTTCCTGGGAAATACTACAGCCATACCCATTTATTGCTGCAGACGAGCATTTCCACGTTCTGATTTTAAAAGTATAATCGACTCTCGATGAAGCAATAAGAGCATACAGTTTGGCAGATACGTGTTTTTATAATATTAATTTTAGTGGCAGTTAAGCAAGTATATATAGCATGGACTTACCACAACAGTAGTGGCGGTGGGCCCTTTACTTAAATAAGCTTATTCGAAAATTAAAAGGATTAGCCAAACACAGGCCTTGCAAAAGTACAACCATTATACAGTTATATAGTATTTTCATGATGAATTTGATGGTCAATTCTCATCATTGTCATCGATATCGTTGATCAAAACGACAATTTGTCCATGTTAAACAGTGGTCTAAATATATTGTTGAAATTAAAAATAAATACATGAATAACAATCAATATTTAATGGAAAACGTTCAATTAAGTATTCACCTTTGGTCGTTTCTCATAATGTCATTGTTATCTGCCTCTACATAAGACAATTAAATCGTAAATTCTATTGTTAATATAAGCCCAACTCGTAACGTCTCTGTTACATCAAAATTATTACCTATTGTTTGCTTCAGCGTTGATTTTACGTAAAATACGGACAATAATAGTCTCCCATTGTTAGGCTATTACGGTATTGTTCAATTGAAGAGCCATGACCTAGAAACTTTGTTATATATTGGATCGTTAAATAATATTGTAAGAAAAACATTTATTTGATTTTGTTTTCAGACACATTGAAATGCATATATTTATGAGGTTAATCGTTCTAAAGATTCTGCTCAATATTCGACCTGTAAATCAACTGATAACTAGATAAAACACTTCATAAATTCGCTATAAAATTAATATTTGCTACATCATAGAATACAAATACCATTTTCTCACGAGCTCAGCATATTATGTACTACATTCATTGCTCACACATACCCTCCTATAATAAAATTACGTTGGCCAGTACCGACCACTATGATTCTATCCAGACTCGGAATTGTGAACATTTATTCACGTAACCATTCCTACAGGACGACCCGACTACCTGGCGTGTAGAAGTAAAGTGCCGTACCCACAATCATGCTCCTAAGTGCGTAGATTAAACGCCGCAGCTCTGACATTATACCACCATACCTCCCATCTCTGTTCCTTATTATTCTTTTATTACACAAACGCTGGTAACATTATGAAGGTTTAAGAAAATGTACGTGTAATGTCACGTTATGAGTAAATGAAAGTAACTTTCGTCGCAGAACCTTTGTGTAGACCCTGTATAATTCAATTATTTGTCGCTTAGATGAGGATCTCTGTATTATTACGGAAGCTACGTGAAAGAGAAATTATGGAACTCAAAGTTGTACTGGGTCGATACTGGTAGTTATAATTTTCCAGTTTTCTAGAACTTGAAAGAAAAGATAAACTATAAAGCTAGCTTGCTTTAAAATGGCACTTCAAAACCAGACGGAAAAGTATTTCCATGTATAGCGGAGAACAAAATGTGTCACCATATTCTATAACACCTATTCATAGTCCCTATTTTTTAATTATTCATAGTCCCTAATTTTCTGCTGAAAATAAAAACAAGCAGACACATCTTCGGTGTCCACAGTGGACTCAAATAAAGCCGCAAACAGAGAAGTAAATTTTTATAACGATGAAATATATACGTACACGCTATAAAGAAAAATAGCAATAAATAAACAATTTTCCACATCATAAATCGTGTATAACAACAAGAAAACTGCAAATTTATGCAGATTTCATAGCGAAGCCGCGTGTCGCGCGCGTTTCGAGAGTCCGATGCCCCGCGATAAGACGAGACTCTACGTATTTATGTAAATATGGCTACATTATGTATATTAAACCGAGATTTTTCTGTTACA
The DNA here is from genome assembly GCA_948473465.1 of Lithophane ornitopus. Classification (NCBI taxonomy): domain Eukaryota; kingdom Metazoa; phylum Arthropoda; class Insecta; order Lepidoptera; family Noctuidae; genus Lithophane; species Lithophane ornitopus. The sequence continues at coordinate 7,097,199 of OX419622.1, read as the reverse complement.
TTCGCGTATGAATGCATAAAGTGCGGCGTGGTGTATCTCTGCTGCTTCTTGTTTACATTATCCGCGAACAAATCATTTTTGAAATTGTTGCGGCGTGCTTGCAAAGCGGTTAATTAAAGTTTTTGCATGTTCACATTGTGCTGTTTAAAGCGGGTGGTAGTTTCGTTGGGTTGCAAATTTAGTTTGGAGATAATTATGGAAGTTTCCTTTGCCGTTTTTAAATCAAGCATTTAGTGGCCCAGTCTACAGTGACACAAACGGCTGATACAGATCAGCAGAAGCAACAGAAGCAAGGCTAATTTATTGTCCCTGCCGCATTTAGTATTCCCAGAGTGGAAGCCAGTAGTCTTATTTATTTGCTAATATTATTATAATTCTCATAGTAAGACATAATATTGAGCACGCAATCCATCTCATGTATTGGGCACAGTTCCAATCCCGAATTTTGATGGCACTTCTTTACTTTCATGTCAAGCTTTCATTATAAAAACTAAAAGCGTAGACGAATGAAAATTCTAGGAAACAGGCTTCAGTCGGCAATAAACAGGGTAGGGGGTGAATGAATAATTATAATTCTACGTCTGTTTCTTCTCCATTCACGACTTTTTCTTCTAAGCCATGTAATTTAAATTTATAATCGAATCTATTAAAGCTTTGTGTTCCCAAAATACTTAGAAGACAATCCCTTTGGATTTGCGGGAAAGTGTTTTAATTAACCTCCTCCCGATTCTGCCCGAAATTAATATTCTTGTTTGTATTTACTTATGTACCTGCGCAGCTACTCTTGTTGTGCATTCAAGCCTTTATTTTGGGAAGATATCACACGGGCAAAACAATTCTAAATTCAGCTGCAGCAAAAACTTAAAACACGCCGAAAATTGGCTCATCTCGTAACTAAGTAAATACAAAGAAACCAAAACCTCGCTTTCTACTTCAGATACTGAAAAGTATTGGTACAAAAAATATCTCAAATTACCGCTGATAATAACATTGCCCTCCTCACACGCTAAATCAAATACGTACCTAGAATTGTAAAAAACAAAGATACCAAAATAATGGAAAGAATCGGGGAATGAAAACACAACTGTAGTCATAACATACCATATAAAGTAAAATCTGCCTCCCCTAACCACATAATTTCACAGTAAAGGAAGCGATTACGTATGAATAAAAGTTGTGAATACAACAACAATACTTACCTGGATGGAATTTTCATGTTTACCTGAAAATGGTAAAAAAGAAACCAAATTATTCCGGTATTTTTTTTTTAACCAACTCCTTTGTTTTTCCGCAATAATCTGAAATTAAAAGTAACAACTGTCACTATTCATTGGTGGTACAGTTCGATTGAAACTTATAGGCGGCTCGGAAAATGAGGCGAGTCGCTGCGCAGTAACAATTGCATGTGTCAGCGGGAGTGAGGGGTAGGGTACTGCGCAGCGAGAAGCTAATTTTCGAGCAGCCATTATGTTTGAATCGAACCTTTTAAAAAACAAAGGGATGGTCCACAGCAGGAGATATTTTAATGATTGCGATTTTTTAAAATTAATCCGTCTCCCGAGCCTACGCCGCATCAATCCTTTGACTTAAATCTTTTATGAGTCTTAAACCGTACAGCGCGACAACAACAACGTTTTTCATGTGTCACGCTGCTAAAGTTCCCGGCAGTGGTACTTATAGGTAAGTAGTATGAATATTTAGTGAGAACAAGTAGTGAGTAATAAATTCATTAATATCGACTTATTGCGAAATTGTCTTTGGATGATTGGATAGAGGATTTCTACATCATGACGATGATAAGTACCAGTTTTTTCAGATTTTTACATTTTTTTATCGTACCCACTGCCTCTCACGTTAGACTTTACTACAGAGATAGGATTTGAAGGTTACAATATCTAACGAGCTCCCCAATTCTTCTAAGCAAACCGAACCCTGGCAATATGCCTGGGAATGCAAGAAAGAAGAAGATACGTACACTTTTCAATATAAATCTTATCTAATAAATCTAGTAAATGCACGTCGGTACTTCAAACAGCGCGGTCCCCACTGGCAAAGATCCAGCCTTTCGTAGGTGTTGGCGTGGCGGAGACCACGAATTTATGTAAGAGAAGGTTTACTCCGACAATAAGGTAATTATAGGTAAGAACGTGTTGCTAAGCACTAGCCCACACTGGACCTGCGTGGCGGATTATGGCCCAGACCCTCTCACAGAATAGGCCTGTGTCCTAGCAATGGGAACTTTATAGGCTGATTATGTCGCGTTGCTTAATCCAGCCAAGGAAAGGCGAATCCACGTGACGTGGTGACGACTTTTTTTTATTCATCAATGTAAGTCCTACATACTTGTCATCCATTAGAAAGATCGATGCATGCAAAAATGAACAAAGTTCTATCTTCAACATCCCACAGAAAAGGAATCACGTATAGAAAAAATAATTGCTACAAGCACTGGAATTTAATTAAAAAACAAAGAAAAATTAATGGTTTTTTTACACGTGCGCATTGGAATAAAAATAATTATAAAAATAAAGTAAAAACCGTTAAAACATTAAACGTTAGTTACTACACGTGCAAATCAATTCGTGATAACAGACTGAGACGAAATACTGTTTTCTTACCTTTTCCATCGGTTTTCTTTTGTTACTGCGCAGTCTAGGCAAGCGCTACCACTAAACATGAGTTCGATTTCCAGGCCGATCAGTGTCATTTGGTTTTTCTATCAGGAATTTCTCAGAAGTAGCCTGGAGTCTGAACTTTTGCCCGGTTGATGGCAATAGGCTCGCCCCTATAACATGGGACTTAAATATAACTGGCGAAATGTGGGTGTACTATACGAACACCTCTCCCTTCAGGGATTACAGCTGTGATGTACTGCTATGTTCTTTTGTTATTCTCATCATCTGCCTAGCCTTTTCCCAACTATGTCGGGGTCGACTTCCAGTTACCGGATGCAGCCGAATACCAGTATTTTACATGGAGTGTCGGTTTCTGACGACCCGTAACGACTGTCAAAGATTCACGAATGACAGGGACCAACGGCGACGTGCTTTTCGAGCCACGAAAGGGTCTTGGTATGTAAAGATGGTCACCCATCCATGCAACGACCGCGGCAAGCGTAGCTTAACTTGATCGATTTGGATGCCCGCATGGTGGATTACGTCCCACTCCCTCTCACAGAGAGTCCTGTGGGCCAGCAGTGGGAATTTATAAGCCAATTATGCTATGAAGCTTATGCTGTTATTACTCAAGCCGGTCCCTCGAATGACTAAAGAACAGAAATAAGATTGAGATACCATAAAATTTGCCTTCTACATCTGTTATGATGTGTGCGAACTGTTCAAATACTACCCGCCTTCTATTTGTAAGGTCTGACACTGATCCGAATTATGATTGAATCCAAACCTATTTGAATGCCTCCTTTGTTGGTACGAACGCGTCATCATTATGTGTACAGAGTTTTAGCAAATAGAATTTATATTCGAATTTACTCTCGTACATGGAATTTAATTGAAATCTAAATGGAATAATTGTTTGGTTAATAAGATTTAATAACATCATCTGTTAATTAAACTATTCGCGGAATAATTATGGAATTGCTTCGGGCTTATTATTCTGATTAGTATTTCAAATAAAACTAGTTTCTGTATTATTTTTGTACATACTTTAAATAATACAGATATTCTGCTGAGCTAAATATAACCCCTATTAATATTATAAATTCGAAAGTAACTCTGTCTGTATGTTACCTTTTCACGCCCTAACCACTGAACGGATTTCTACAAAATTTGGCAAGGAGGTAGATTACACCCTGGGGAACGAAATAGGGTTCCGTACCCAAAGGGTAAAACGGGACCCTATTACTAAAACTCCGCTGTCTGTCTGTCTGTCTATCCGTCTGTCACCAGGCTGTATCTCATGAACCGTGATAGCTAGACAGTTGAAATTTTCACAGATGGTGTATTTCTGTTGCCGCTATAACAACAAATACTAAAAAACAGAATAAAATAAATATTTAAGGGGCTCCCCTACAACAAACGTGATTTTTTCGCCGTTTTTATAGATAATGGTACGGAACCCTTCGTGTGCGAGTCCGACTCGCACTTGACCGGTTTTTTCGAAATACCGCGCGGGCGAAGCCGCGGGCTGAAGCTAGTATTTTAGATATATTTTTTAAACCGTGACGTGTCGCACCATTACAGCGCCAAATCCATAGCCTGTAGTCTTTTATTAAGCTAAACAGATTCTTGCATCATTAATTCCTTGAAACATTAACATATTGATTATTCCACCGATCCAGGAAAAGATAAACACAGATGTATCAATTACTTTACAAAGCTGCGGAAGTAGTGAGCGTCAGTTCGAAACAGATTGTTTCGATGTATTCCGATGGACCGGCAACCTGTTACAGTTCGTGCAATATTTAGATCTTTTAGCCGAACGTGTTACTTATTTCCATGGCGCTTCCAGCGTTGGTTTTGTTGAGATCGGTGCAAAATTCTGGGAAATTGTTCAGTGAAACATGGGTATACTGACCGTGTTTTGAAATAATTAATGAGAATACCTATGTTAGTAATGGGTTTTTGCTTTGGAGAAGAGTGACATGCATTCTAGTTGCATAATGTAATCAACACCCCAATTGTGTGACCCAGTTTCAATCACAATCCGAAGAAAATTCCAAATCTGTTGCTTTTTAGGGTTCCATACCCAAAGGGTAAAACGATACCCTATTTCTAAGGCTCCGCTGTCTGTCTGTCAGTCCGTCTGTCACCAGGCTGTATCTCATGAACCGTGATAGTTAGACAGTTGAAACTTTCACAGATGATGTATTTCTATTGCCGCTATAACAACAAATACTAAAAAACTGAATAAAATAAATATTTAAGGGGGCTCCCATACAACAAACGTGATTTTTTTGCTCGTTTTTGCTCGATATTGATAACGGCAACAGGTAAACGCTTGAAATATTCACAGAATATTTAGTTATATATTCACTTTAAAAATAAATATTAAACAAATATTTAAGGGGGGCTCCCATACAACAGACATGATTTTTTTGCCGTTTTTATAGATAATGGTACGGAACCCTCCGTGCGCGATTCCGACTCGCAATTTGCCGGTTTTTTTTATGTTTGAAAAACTTGTCTGCTCACCAACGTAAATAATTTAATGAACTGTCAAAGAAAGATAATCCCATTGTAAGTGAGTTACCCCGCAGTGTGGTAATTTCTTTCTTTCAACCTGATTTAGAAAATGGGAACACATCAATAGCAACTTATCAACCCTGGGGATCTAAACCAGGCTACACACTCAGCAATGATGGCGCTCGCTACGCTAGTGCGTGACGGACGTAGGTATCATATATATTTATCAGTAGGTAGTAAAATAACCCCAGTACCTATCTCCCATATTAAACCATAAATAGTATTCTACTTAAACTTTACATAAATCCTCCAAAAAACCAAATGCGCAAATTAAATATATGTGACGGAAGAACAATATGTAATTCAGTCGCTTTTAATGCTCCCAAAGCCATTTCCGATGCAGGGATCGTTCACTCACTGATATCTGCATTGCAGGTCTTAAAATAAAGACCTTTAATTATTTTATTGAATCACAAAAGTAGGTCTGTCTAGGTTTAGATTGACAAAGTTAAGAAAGTTAATTGATTCAGGCGTGAGTTTGCTGAAATACATTATAAAATACAATATATACGACATTTTGCGGTTGCTGTGTTCTGGTTTGCGACTGGTCAATCATCATCCTGATGATGCCTCGTTGACAGGTGAAACACGTGTCGATTTCTTACAGGGTATTTTTTTTGACACTTGAAGAATAGTTAAGCGGAATAGGTTACTAAATATATCTACGGCTATTGTTTTTTTTTAAAGATAAGGTACGTTTCATAATGTATTAGTAAGAAATCTTTGATGATATCGATTGATACTCGATAAGTACTAAATCGATCGGATCGAGCCCGTACTGAGCTCGAGTGGTGGATTACGGCCCACTTCCTCCCCCAGCGAGGGAACAGGGAACGTTATAATTAATAATTTATGATTAAGTGAATCGATCTTAGTCGTAAATATCGATATTTATTTTTGATAGCTACACGTAGAGTACCACTCACATAGTCGAGAACCCTTTTATTGAATGGGATTATGCGATTGCTGCTCCTAAAACACACAATGCAATGATAAAATCAATGTCTCCCTCCCTCCACCAATATAACACAATCATAGGTAGGTACCAGCTACTATGTACAATTGATGACCAATTAATGATATACCAATTATGGCTATTTGACGGTTAATTAATTGAACAATATCTACTACGCAATTTACATTAAATGTTTGATTATGGTAATTGTATTGCTGATCTATTGGTTCAAAATAAAATACATTTTGTTTACAAATTACTGTAAAGTTTTAAGCGAAAAGCAACCTTATATTGTACAGGCTGTCAAGAAAACAGCCATGGCTACATTCGAACATTCTACCATTTTGTATTTAAATAATAAAGTATTTTGTTTATGAGAAGACAGAATAAAACTAGCTACCGAGTAGTGTGCGCGTTTCTATTAAACATTGTGACGAGTTTAGAATAAATATATAAAATTATTAACTATTATTGCTACGCCCTCCTCCAGCACACTTACACACGTTGAGTAACGTTCCTTCAACGTTATAGTCCTCCAGACGGTATTTCGACCACGATGGCCAATCGCAACGGAGACTAGCCTTCGGCGCGGGAGATATTATAGTGCACAAGAGGGTGCACAGACACAAGTGCACTCTCTCTTCCCTCACTCTCATAGTCCGATGGGACGGAAATCCGACACGATCGGAGAGATATCAGGCGCAGGACCAACGGCTTAACGTGCTTTCCGAGGCACGGGGTTATCAAACCGCCAACTTCCAAACTCCGGGCTGTTACTAAGAAATTCCTAATGGAAAAACCCAATAACACTTTGCCCGACCCGGGAATTGAACCCAGGACCCCACGCTCAGCAGTGGCGCTTGCGACCACGAGACCAACGGGGCAGTTGAAGCTTCAACGTCGCAGTACCTACGTACGGGTGAAGTATTGATAAAATCCCTTACCTATAAGTTTATCTAACTACAGCTCTTGTGTCACTAAAAACTATACAAGAAGTGTCAATTAGCCCTTTAGCATTGCAGGTACCTAGCGAGGCTGACTGCTGTTCAGGGTGCTCCTAAAGTCTGCCTAAGTAAGTTACTATATTAAGAAGAGCAGAGATATACAAAGCTATGAAGGGAAATATATCATATCAAACCAATTTAATTACAAACATTTTGTGCGCCCTCTGGCAAAACAAAGCGCACTCTTTATTATCTTTTTCACTAATTATTATTGTACCTATAAAAGTACATCATTATATGAATAAAATAAATGAATAAATGACTTATGACTCATGCAGTACTGAAAATGGTATTTCATAGAGACCACAGTAAAAAGGCGAGATGATGCCCAACCTCTTTGACACATGAGTCAATTAGGTACGATATTGAATCAAAAGTGGTAATATCGCTACTATTAAAACTACGATAAAGCGTACATGGTAACTTTAAAACGAAGTCCTTATTTCAATTAGCCACATCAACTTTTCAGGTCATATCGAAAAAAACCTTAGTACGTACTTCTAACTTTTTGCGTTAACCTGGTTGAAGCGTGTCGGACGGATCTCTTATATAGACGGGTTCCTTAACTACCACTGCGGCAAAACAAGGTTTTGAATCCTCCATGCGCGAAGAGTACCTATGTACCTAGATCAATACTTACTTTATATACTCCAGCATTCGTCTGTCTGTATGAATTTTAAAATTCTACGTGAACTTATTCTGAAAACAGTAACATTTGAATTCAAGAGTTTTACAGACAGTACGGTGGCGTGAATAGAACTATTGAGATAAAGGTGCCAAGAACACATGTAGATTTTGAACTCTGAGCTCGCTTTTGTATGGATTTGAAAAAGATAGATGAATTAATACATTTTGATAGGTAAATTGAGGAAATAAATCGTTTGTATGGTATTGAATAAGATTAAAATGTGCTTTGTGGGCTCTTTTTTTGCTTCTTCTTTTTAATGGTGTACATAATAAAAAGTATTCTATACATCTATCTTTCATAGTAGATACGGTACAGATTAAAAAATGTTGAAAACGAAACTTATTTTCTTTATCCATCCAATTTAAATACGGTTTAAATTACAGACACTTTTGTAAAGGGTGTTATACATTTTTAATCAAACCCTAAATTGAAATCCATTTGCTGTGACTTTAAAAACATTCCCTATAACATTTCTTTTACACTGGAGGCTAATCTTTATTAACAAAACGGCTAAAAAACACTAAGCTGTATGTAGGCCGAGACCATTCCGAACAAACATAATATCATCACACAGTAACATGAGAAAGAGAGATATGAAAATTAATATCAGAATGGAAAACAGATTCATAATAATTATTAATTAATTATTCATGTTTTATCTAACTTATTACTCATATGATTGAAGTAGATGAAGCGGTAATATCTGAAATTTCAGTACAGTTAAATTATTTTATACGATATTTAAACAAAGTCTCTCAAATCAAATCTAAAACGATGTTTATTGAAGCAAATACCGCTTCGTAATTAAAAATGTTTAGCTCATAAAGGCCGAGTGTATCTAGAACGATGGTTGGCCTCACTTTTTTGAAAAAGAGGTTTTTTAATTTAGTTTAGGGCGGAATAATCTGAATTTTATCCTTTGAGGGATCTGAGTTTTATCATTTAAATTGGCGTCGCGCAGAGGCGGGGCTGTGCCAAAGGCAGTTGGCGTCAGCCACCAAGTACTTGCAGAAACTTCGATTAACGAGTTCCGAAGATTTAGTGGCAGCGTAATCGTGGAAAAATTACGCTTTTCGATATTATTCACATAATGTTGGCAATGTAGGTATGTCATTAACATTGTAGCACTGCAATATTACAACAAACCATTTCTGATATCTGTTAATAGTCGTGTCAATGAAACCTCAAATTATCAAAGTTTCTTAGTTTAATAAGAATGTTTAGTGTCAACTAACCCAGTCTACATGACAATTATTACTTATATTGACTAAAACTAAACGCGTTTCCAGACTATCTACAATTAAGTTTGAAACTTATTTGTTCAGTTACAGTCGAGATTCTCAAGTGTTACACGAAGCTACAATATTACATTTGGTGACAAACTCCTATCTGTGGCTTGATCTTTGAATTAGCTCCAGCGACTCACTAATTATCATAAAGTTTTAACAGCGACGAACTTTTGGCAACACTATCAGCTTCTCAGCAGAATTTCTTGAAATGTTTGAATATTTAGCAAAGGTTTTTTTAACTCAGATAATCCTCATTAAAGTTCTTGTCCTTAATTAAAGTAGAACGTAGTGTTTTTGGATAAGATATTAGTTACGAATGAAGAAAATACTTGAGACTACTTCACTCGGTTTTATTAAAGTTTGAAAATATTGAGTAAAGAATTCACTTTGTAAAGAATTATCTGATTTTACCTAACTAAAAATATGTTTACACAAATTAATATATTTAACTGTTGAGGTAGTCATCAACCGAGGTTATCATTGTGGAATTGCTGGAAATGAATAATAAACACAGTACCTATGTTTATTATTTAGTAATACCACGACGATAACCCGTGTTGATGACTACTAACACTTAACATTACAGGAAAACGGCGATGCAAAAACAAATTGTTAGGTACACATTTATATAAATTAACTTGCTTCCGTCCGCGGCTTCGCCCGTGCGGTACGTTTATAAAAGCACACTATATCCTTTCCCAGGGTACCTACCATCTATGAAGGAGGAGGCGGAACGCGTGAGGGAGAGGCAAAGCTTGCGCCCTCACGCCCCTAACCGCCGCCGCTGGAGACACCCTGGGCGTCGGGAATCCCAGGCGGATTCCCGGCCACCATAGGTGCGGGCTTGCCGACGGCGAGCAATGGGTAGCTCGCCGTCCGATAAGGACCAGGCCCGGGTCGATGGCGCGTCGTGTTCCACGCGCGCTTCAAAGAGATGTCAACACACCTGACGGGGTCCGTTAGGACCGATGCCTGCCAGGGTTGCGGAATAGTCCGAAAGGGATACCGGGACCCTGGCAACAGACAACTGAAGGAACACGGGTGGGTTTTAGTCAGTAAGAGTCTGACAAGCCCTTCCGCTCCGCCCAGAGCGGGAGAAGTCATTTGATGACTTCCCACCCAAAAAAAAAAAAAAGATTACCATCTATCTCCTTGCCAAATTTTGTCGAAATCCGTTCAGTGGTATAGGCGTGAAAAGGATCTTAGCAGGTGGCGTTCTGTAGCTTCTGCCTACCCCCCATGGCATTGTGGCGGTATCTACATCGCCACATGCGAACTACGCATCAAAGACCTGACGTCAGACAGACGTCACATAAATCCTGCATCGCGCAATTAAAGTTTACCGTGCAGTGGACATATATACGAGAACCCAACATCCATCGTTGGGCAGTTGCCCGCCAGACACTACACCCGTCTGGTTGGAGGATCCTCCCTTTTCTATGGAGTATGAGTGAACTTTACAGCCTGTTCCTCATACCCCTAAAACATGAAGCCGTGAGTTTATGTATGTCGTAGACTATACAATTCGAGCGATAATAGTCGCTCAATTGATTATTGTAGTACTACGGTGAGGGTAAACGCCTTGACGCGCTCGCTAGAGTGGGGCGTCACGTTGCTGAGCGACGAGTCAGACTTGTGAGGGCAACGAACGGATGCAGACCTCCACTTCTCCTATGCGAAACTGTCGGTTTGCCCAAACGTGGAAAGTAGTACGTGAACATTATTAGTATTGTACCTGTGATTATTGTTCTGAAAGTGAAATACTAACTGATTTGCTGTACCATCGAGTTTTATTGTAAACCACGAGTGCACTATGGATTCCGTACCACCGAATCAAGATGATGACGGCACTATCGCTCAACCATCGCTGATGCCGTCATGTATTTATGTAAACACAATATTTCTTAACTAGATAATTATATAGGTACCTACCTACATATTTAGTTTGCCAAGTCAAGAGTACTTCTTGACATTTCTTTGTAAGTACATCAAAGAAAAACATTTTCAACGTTATATTAATTAAATAAACGTAGACATCTCTTATTACATTACACTTAAAAAGTTCAAAGTTCTTAAAGAAAATAATAATTTCAGTGCACTTTATAAACATAAAAGGTACCGTCAGCTTCGAAAGTTAGTATTTAGTAATCATTGTACAAAGTTTTGTAAGAAAACTTATTACTTTTTATAGGAAGTAGAGAAGATGCAGGAACTATGTTTTCCATGCTGTAAAAAATGCTGAAAAAGTAACTGTGAGCATTCCAAAATGTTAAAATTCACTTTTGACGCTCACTGTACCCATATAAATGTTACCAAAGAAATGTTTGAAATTAAATTATTTTGTCACTAATGTAGTTTTAGTACCTATTCAGAATGATGGAAATTAATTCTGTGAAATATAAACCTACGTTTTCAGGGTTCCATAGCCCAATGGAAAAAACGGAACGCTTATAATTTCGTAATTTCCATGTCCGTCTGTCAGTCTGTCTGAATGTGACACAGACATTTTACTTGGAGACTATTATCACGCGACTATTATACACGTATTGATGAAAATTGGAAAGAGTGTGTATTTTGGTACAATGGCGTAGTGACATTTTTGATTTTGATTTGAATTTGACACTTTTGACAGGTGCCCAGACCTGCCGTCTCAGTGCTGCCAACTAGTGAGCGTAATTTCAGAAAACCTTCATTGTGTCGTAATGTAAGACACTCTGTATGTTAATTTTATTTCGTAGAACATAGAATGAGTCATCCTGTAACTGTAACATGTGTCACTGAACAGTTGTCGCATTGTTTAAATATTTCGGCTATTTAGTTTGTCGCGACAGTTGTACATATTTATTTAACCGGTATTTAGGTAGTTATTCACACAATGTACCGTTGTCATCCGTGCTTATCGGTGTTAATGAACAATAGTATTTTTCATACACTGAGTCACTATCGGTGTCCGTGATTTACATAATTGGTTAACATTTTACAAAACAGTTTATATTGTACTTTTATTAACTATAATTTTTAAGTAACTATTAATAACTAGCTGTTGCCCTCGACTTCGTCTGCAGACCAGAATGAAAAGTAGCCTATGTTCTTCTCCAGGTCATGGTCTACCCATGTGCCAAATTTCATCCCAATTCATTCAGCCGTTTTAGCGTGAAAGCGTCACAAACAAACTGACTTTCGCATTTAGAATATTATAAGTTAGGATTCATATTTTACATGATGAAATACCTCTACTGAAGGGCAAAGGCCACTTCCAATTCAGAGTAGGTAGACTTGAGAATCCATTACCGTTTTTGTTTGTTTTTTTCAATAGGGGTTCGTGATCAGGGGGCCTAAACCGGCCACATTAGCAAATCCTCTAAAATCAGTTCATTTTCTGAATCCCAGCTGCAACTGTCATTAGCTATTCCTCTAATTTGACATAAAAGCAATTCATAATTAGTGGACCATTTTACGAATGTCCATAGAAAACTGTCAAACAGATGAATTATTTCGTAATATGAATGACACGCAGATCATATTATGAATTGTCAGTTGGTGACATTTTACGATGATACATAATATTTTCATATTATGATTCTGCTAAAGTGACTGATTTAAGCCCCCAGTATGACGCGCGACGTTTTCTTTCAAAGTAATAATGTGGTGTCGAATTTCACCTACATACAAACACACATTTAACAAGACTATAATAATCACATTGGCATTCCGCTGCATTAACTCCGAAGCCTGGGTACTTATTTGTTTTAACATCTATGGTCTCCAAACTTCTACCTTCTATAATAACATATAACATCACTGTTCACATGTTCTAATGAAGCTTAAAATGTAACTTGTAAATATGTTTCGAGGTAACATCGCGTTACGAACTTATGTTATAACGAGGCCATATCAAAGAGAACAAACGCCTCGTTTGATGATGTTCTGTAACTCCTACTCTATGTTTATTAATAGGTAGGTAAGGTACTTATAGGTAAGTAAGCTCAACTTAAATAAGGGTTTAATTATCTTCGAATTAGAAGTTATTTATAGCAGGCTGCTAGGAAATAAGCAGGAAAACAATATACCAAGTACCTACACGAATTCATCATAGTTCGTGCGTGCCAATAATGTTTTAAACAAATTGTAAGGCTGAGGCAACATTCGGCCGCATCGCGACGATGTGTAGCATCCTAAGTATCACAAACGTAGGTTTGTGCGTCGATATCCTTTATACAGTACTAGTTTCCGCCAACGGCTTCGCCCGCGTGGTATGTCGATAAAAAGTAGCCTATGTCCTTTCTCAGGCTCTAGACTATCTGTGTACCAAATTTCATATAAATCGGTTCAGTAGTTTTGGCATGAAAGCGCGAGAGACAGACAGACAGAGTTACTTTCGCATTTATAATATTAGTAAGGATAAGGATAAGGGACATCAACCCACAAAAAAATATTGTTTCATTCAAAAGTGCAATACCTACACGATCAAAATGTATGGAACAGGGAACAGCAGTTTTTTTTTTTTAATAACCGATTAACATGTTCAACCCTGGTGGGTCTAGATTCTTAAAGGTAGGTACTTACTAAATCCATAGTAACAGTTTATGCGTCGATGTCTTACAGTATAACACTTACCTGAAAATTAATTGAACAGAAACTAGAAAGAGAAACTGTAATTCAATTCCAAAGCCAATGAGCAATTTCTTTGCGTAGGTATACCTAGTGAGAAAAAATAAAACATCCTGCGAGGGACAGGCTAAAAAGTCCATTAATTTCCTAAAAAAATAAAAGTAGTTCACAGTTTACACACTAGGGGTGCAGTGAAGCGTGGCGGCTGTCGGCTCATTATTATTTCTTCAGCAAACTCCCAAGTTCGAGGGCCGCGGCATCTCTGAAGTTAATTAAACGGCGTCTTCATTATAGCCAGACTGCACGTCTTCACGTCTCGACAAACGTTGCCAACCTACGAATTGTGACGTACTTACTCGTGCTGCTGTATGTGGTAGTTTTCTAATTTCGTGAAACTTTATGAGTTTTGTTAAAGTACGATAGTTGAAAATTGACTTTGCTTCATGAAGTTTAGAATTAGGTTTCAGTTCAGTATTTCAGAAAACATCTACCTTATATAGTTACTATGTGTACCTAACTCAATATCAAACTGTACACTCTCGCAAGCAAATTAATACCAAAAGAGATTTGATTGATTTGATTTTTCATGGTCTTTATTATCATATTTAAGTAACATATTTAATGTTGTTACGATGCTGTCAACAAAAAACAAATTAAGGGTCCCCGCAAACAGGCGCGACGCGACAGCGGGACGCGACTTGAACAAATCAATTTCTAAAAAATCTTCACGGTAGAACAATTACCCGTGTCACGTCGCGCTTGTCTGCACGAGCCTTTATTCTATTTGTACAAAAATCGTGATTTATTTGTTACATATGCCATATATAAACTGACCATTTTGTTTAAAACTCAAAACGGGATGTCTATACATCCATACATACTACTAATATGATATACGCCGGTGCAGTGGGCAGGTTAACAATGAAAATAAATACAACTTTTTAATGTTCTTTATTTTATGTACACATTAAGTACCTAATTAAAATTATTTTTATTATGAGAAATTATGAAAAATAAGGAGCAATCACCAGTTTTATTAAAGCAACATTTCTGTGACAGCGATTATTAAATTATATGCACCATATTTTTTTTTAGTTATATTTATATTTTTCGGAGGAACAAAGCTATAAATAAAGATGGTGATGATGCGGTGCGAGACGACGCGGTCTCGCACCGCTCAGCGCTCGTGTCTGACGTGCTCCAATATTTTAAATTTTCGCGCGGTTTCAGAAAAGTAATAAAAAATAAAACCCAACTACGACTAAAAATCCGGAGTCACACGTAATCTGTTCGATTTAACACGTGTGACTCCGGATTTTTAATTTATCTGTCTGTGGTGTCTTGTTTATACCTTTTTAGTCGTAGTTGGGTTTTAGTTTTTATTACTTTTTTTTTTTTTTAATTCTTTTGGGGTTATAATATTTATATTTTTGAAATGTGCTCATTAAGCCCTTTCATTTGATATCCAACATGGTACGATTAAACAAATTTTTTTTTTTAGTTCCTGGTTTTATTTCCTCTAGAGGGGCCATTTAATGTGACGTCACATAGTCTATAACCAGCGGACGATCAAGACGCTTCCAACGATACCTCATTTGTCAAATTGTGATGAGTCATTTAGAAGATATGAGGGAACATACATACATACATACATACCGGTCAAAATCATAACCCTCCTTTTTTCTTCGCCGTAGTCGGGTAAAAACGGGACTATTTTGCGTCCCAGAACATTGTTTGGGGTCAACGGGACAGGTAGTCGAATAAAGGGACAGTCCCGTTCAAAACGGGACGTATGGTCACTTTAGCCATATATCACCTGTACAAACATTAAAACTTGCTTTTATTATCTTACTAGCTTTTGCTCGCGGTGTCATCGCCCACGTGGATATCGGAAATTATCCTACGGGAGCGTACTACCGAGGTTAAAAGTATCCTAAGTCCTAACCCAAGTCATGGTCTACCCATGTGCCAAATTCCATTCAAATTCGTTCAGCCATTTTAATCGTGAAAGCGTAACAAACAAAACAAACTCACTCTTGCATCCTACTAATATTATAAATGTGAATGTTTTTGTGTTTGGATGTTTGTTACTCAATCACGCAAAAACGGCTGAATGGATTTGGATGAAATTTGGCAAACAGATAGTTCATATCCTGGAATAACACATAGGATACTTTTTATCCCGATATTCCCACGGAATCGAGACTTACGCGGGTGAAACCGCGGGGCGCAGCTAGTTTATAATAAAGTGAGGATTTTACGTTGACATAACTTAATTTATTTATTTATTTGCATAATTGTATTTGCACAATTGCACATACCTACTTGTTAACTTTTTATTGTGTTTGAGTTACAAAACGTACGCAAACAAACCTAGTTATTACCTAGTTATTTTACTGATAATCCATATTGATTACGATCCAAGCCTTCCACGTGCCCTATATTACCTCCTTTGATTTTCCATTTTAAAATAAAATCCTTGATCCTTTGTATTTAAATCCCAAGCACATCTACATGCATATATGTACTTACAGTACCTACATGTGCTACATTTGATGGTAAAACAAAGGCTACTCAGTAACTTGGATCGCACTTGAACACGCTAACCCTGCGGGTGTATTGTACTTCTCTACAAGACTTGGAGATCGCTGTGGTACCCTCGTTAGGAGAACACGTCCCCGCTGGCTAACCGTGACAATGATGCGTGAAGCTGTAGTAATAGGAACTCTAAATGTACAGTCAGGGTTTAACATAACATCCTGTCAGGGTTGCGGGGAAGTCCGAAAGGGATACCGGGACCTTGGCAACAGGCAACTGAAGGAACACGGGTGGGTTTTAGTCAGTAAAAGTCTGACACGCCCTTCCGCAACGCCCAGAGCGGGAGAAGTCATTTGATGATTTCTCTCATAACATCTTGCCTTTATACCTCCAAGAGATAGGCAGAGATGTACCTTCAACCACATTTCGCCAGTTATGTTTTAGTCCCATGTAATAGGGGAAACCGTCATCCGGGTCAGTACAGAGGCGGTTAAATCTGACTGGAGTTTAAAATCAGAAAATGTCGTTAAATGATGTTGCCTAAATAATCGTCACTGGAAGACTAAAGGTAGAAAAAGTGCCCCATGTTTGCTAATGCTTTTGAGATCACAGACTTAATTATATTTTATTTTGCTTAACTGCATTTAAAAGGCTTTCTCTCAATTTTAATTTACATTTCTTAAATCTCCTGACAACATTAAATTACAATGTTATTCACTCAGCAATTTATATCTAAATGAAAAACACAGAGAGAAGCTAATTTGTGTAAGCAACGACGCATACTGTAATGTTATTTAATAATAGCCGAGTATTGTCAGGTTTTCAACGTTTCTGTTCTACAATAGAGATAGAAACAAAGGAAAGACGTTATATTCGAGGCAATGTCACGTGGCAAGCCGTCATTACGTCGGGACGCACTGCCAAATTCCATTTCCCAAATGTATTGTGAAGCAGTACTCGAAAACAGCAGCAATCACAGCAGTAATCATTGTTTTCTATTTTATAGTTTTAAGGTGTATTTTTCTGGTGTAATGCCAATAAACGCACTTTTTAACCGAGTTCTTCAAAAAGGAAGAAGTTCTCAATAATTTGCCTGTTTTTTTGCACAAAAATATTCCAAAAAAAAAAAAACGACTCCCAAAAAAACACAAAAAAGTGGAAAATAACTTTAATTTCGGAAATCGGTTTCTTTTTGGAATTTTTTTTACGTATATTTCTTGCTTATCTTTCTAAAAATATTTTTTTCGAAACTACGACAATAGTAAAATTGACAGTAGTCACAGATTTGTTTTAGGTGCTCAGTAGGTACCATAGATTAGGTCCTCAAACTAATAGACTTGACCTATACATTTAGGTAATTTTTTTAAATAAGATGTTCAGAATTTTGATTTTTATTCTCGCTATTTTTTTAGTCACCTATTATTATATCTGACAATGAGAAGCTGATTCTCTTCATCTCTCTTGAGATGAAGACTACTCCGTCAACCTAATCCTTTTCGTTGAAACAGTTCATTACGCAAATTTTTAAATAGGATCAAATCTCCGTCGATAACCGTGTCAGACAGAAACCATTATTGACTTACCAAGAACTTAATAGAGTGCTCACATCACGAGAATTTTCCATAACGCATTTCGAACGATCGCCGGGGGTCGGGCGCTCTCGTAACCGCAGCGTCATCTTTCCGTACGGAGGCTTTTCAAAATAAGATAAACCTCCGGGAACTCCGCCCGTTTCCGAAGAGCATTTTACGAGGGTCCGACAAATCCCCGGAATGGTTCTGCGTGGTGCTCAAACTTGCCAATTCCTGTCCCCCCACCCGCGTTTCAATTTACCCCGCGTACAGTTGTCGGCTCAAATAAAACGTAGCATTTTGTTTTTCAACAATCAACTATGTCCTTGGTTGTTATTTTTATGGTTTACGTTGTATTCTCGACGGGAACATTACTTTTTGGTGTAACATAAGAAATACATCGAAAGTTTTAATGTTTCTTGGCGTTAAAACTTGACAGTTTCTATTTACCGGGACATATTTTTTTTTTTGTGACTTTATGTTAGATTTCCAGTATATCCTACGGTAATATATCCCTAGAGGTTCCCCTACGGTAATATATCCTTATTATTAAAAAATACGCGTATGACATTAAGCAAAAATATGTATATGTAATGTATGTTGTTGTAGGTCGTAGGTTCGCACCCAGACAGTTGCTTTACTTTTTGCAAATTATTTCATCACCACTGCTCTCAAAATGGTGAAGAAAAATATCGTGAGGAAACCAAAAATTCGAAGACATGTGACGTCTACCAACCCACACTGAGCCCGCGTGGTGGATTACGACCCACTCCCTCTCACTGCGAGGAGGCCCCAGCAGTAGGAAAGTTATAGGCTGATTATAATATTTAATGTGACATACTTTCGCACACCGGTCGACTCTTCACGTGACCAGAGGGCTGGCCAATTTCTAGGTCAAAGAATCAGCATTGCCATCCAACGTGGCAATGCTGCCAGCCTTTTGGGCACTTTTCCCACTGACAGCGATGCGGAAGAATTTTTTGACACCCTATGAGCCCTTCCTTTATATTTTTTTTCCCTTTATACATAATGCTAGACTTAGATATGACATACTTGATTTGAAACGAAATGTAGGTAACACTTCAAATCGATAAAGATAAGTCCTCAAGATTAGAAGCCATGCTCATTATCAATGCAATATACAAAAGTGCTAAGTACACTAACTTGTTGATTCTAAATTATAGTAAGAATCAATATACAAGTTATAATTAATTAGTAAACAACAACAATATGGTACCATATTGTTGTTGTTTACTACAGCAAAAACGAGTTATCAACCACATGCAGTAGGCACATAACCCTTACTTACACACATATATGCAAACATGTAATAACTAATGATTCATGGTCAATACAACCACGTGCTTGCATTTCATATTAAATTCATTACAATAAAATTTATCTTCGATACTGTTCTAGACGTAAAAAAAGCCATACAAATAATTTCAAAATTAGCAAGTATAAAAGAACTTTAAAAAAAGCCTTAAAAAAACTTTTTGCAAAAAAAAAAACAACCGACTTCCAAAAAAACACAAAAAACGTGAAAAATAACTTTAATTTCGGAAGTCGGTGTCTTTGCTTTTAAATTTTCACGTTTTTAGCGTTTTTTTGGAAGTCGGTTGTTTTTTTTAACCGACTTCTTCAAAAAGGAGGAGGTTCTCAATTCGTCTGTATGTTTTTTTTTTTTTTTTTTTTTTGTGTTTGTTACGCGTATGTGTTACGCGAATTGTGTATGTTACATACCAGGTAGTGGTATTCGAATTTGTGTGGAGTAGGTACCACAACTAAAAAGTGAAAAATAAAAACTTTTTACAAAAAAAAAACAACCGACTTCCAAAAAACACTAAAAACGTGAAAAATAACTTTAAGTTATTTTAAACGTGAAAAATAACTTTAAGTTATTTTAAACGTGAAAAGTTTTTATTTTTCACTTTTTAGTTGTGGTACCTACTCCACACAAATTCGAATACCACTACCTGGTATGTAAATAACAGTGAAGGAGTCAAACAATATATCGTCTACATACACTAAGTGGGAAAAATACATAATTATTGAAGCTAACTCAAAAACTACGCAAGCAAAGTTAATAAAATTTATATGGGACCACCTCTGAAGCATGACCTACCAAACAAAAAAAGAATCATCAAAATCGATTCATAATTGGCGGAGCAATCGCGTAACATACACACAAAAAAAAAAACATACAGACGAATTGAGGACCTCCTCCTTTTTGAAGAAGTCGGTTAAAAAGTATAAATAATGATGAATTGAATTGACTGATGAGTATGAATTATGGGATAACCATAGGAAAACTTGACAGAAGAAATAAATCGGGCATTTCATAAGCAATATAGCGCTATAACAGCCGTGCCAGCGGTTTTCAATCTTCAAACTGCAAAGAATGTGCTGGTAATCATCGCAAGCATAACCTCCTTGTTTCGGATATAATAATACAATAACTAGCTGTGATCTTTTGGCGCTTGCAAGACGTTGACAGGGGCCGCCGTTGGTAAAAGTTTTGTAAAATTGTATTAAAAAACCGGCCAAGTGCGTAACGGACCACGCCATGCACAATGATGAGTTCCGTAGTTGGGATGAATTTATCCCAAGAATAAACTTAACTTTTTAGTTGAAAAATGTTCTCCCATACATCGATATACGTCACAGTCAATTATCCAACAGCAAATGTATGTGTGTAAGTCTAATCGCTTCGCTCAATTCGTAATACCTTTTTTATTAAGGTCTTTTATACTTGCTTTTTCGCAAAAAAATACCAACAGTTTTCCCTAAAATATTTTATATTTTCTGATTACCTCAAGAATAACTCTACTGTCTTCATGACGTTAATCTAGACAAGTTAGTCTTGCTTTGTGAGTATAAAACTTTGTTATTTATTAAAATACCTAGGTATCTTTTTGTTTAAGAATAAACCACCGCATTATCTACTAGGTTAAGTAACGATTTGATCCTACAGTCAGTTCACCTCTGATATTGCATTACTGTATAAATCAGAGTTATCTTTATTTTTTACCGACTTCTTAAAGAAGGAGGTTCTCATTTCGACAGTATGTTTTTTGTAATGGTTGTTACGCGATTACTCCGCCAATTTATGAATTGATTTTGATGTTTTTTTTTTGTTTGGTAGGTCTTGCTTCAGAGGTAGCCATATATATTTTTTTAAACTTTGCTTGCGTAGTTTAAAGCTAAACCAGGTCCATGCTAAGAACAGAGGGCTTCCAAGAAGAAACCTATCAGGCAGACCCTCCTGTCTAATAGTTTTCTTCCATGGAAGATAATGAAATAATGAAATCATGAAATATCAACATCCATCAATCCATCAATCCATCCATCCATCCATCCATACTTACAAACTTTCGCGTTTATATTAGTTAGATAGATAGGTAGGTATAACTTTGGTATTCACAGCGTTTTTTACCTCATGACCCATGTATCTGTCTAAAATAATTTTGTTTACCTACATCATAGCCTTATTTGTGCGGTGTGACGCAATGGAGATTCCAGAATTACAGATTTTTTTTAAACAAGAAATAAATGGTTATGACATCCGATTTTTTTTTACTGTGGTCCGCTTTTAATAATACTTCTAATTTAATTATTATTACTTACTAGCTGACGCTACAGATGTTGTCCTGTCCAATTATCAATAATTTAAACAAAAATCCTATAGAAAAAAAAACGTTCAGTGTATCACGAATCTGAAAAAAATCCTATAAACTTTTTTTTAAATATTCCCATGATAACCTAATTCAGACTATTACGAATATTTTAAAACAAATAATAGCCAAATCAGTCCAGCCGCTCTCAAGTGATGTGACCAACATCATCAAGCTCATCACCAACATAATCAAGCTCATCACCAACATCATCAAGCTCATCACCAACATCATCATGCTCATCACCAACATCATCATGCTCATCACCAACATCATCAAGCTCATCACCAGCATCATCATGCTCATCACCAACATCATCATCATCATCATGCTTATCATGATACACAGTAGTTTAGGCGTTAAAAGGTAACATACAGACAGACAGACAGAGATTTTTCGAAGTTATATTTCGAATTACGGATTCTTTGGGTAGCCAAATAAACAAATGCTAAATATAAATCTTTACATTTAATACCAATTTAAAACAGTACAAAAACAATAGGTACTTATATAATCATTTTATTCGAAATTATACATTTTTATACGCGTTACTTATCAAGTTCACCTTAGTTCACTTTCAGCGAATTTAGTTCTCTGATTCTGAAAAAAAA
The DNA here is from genome assembly GCA_948473465.1 of Lithophane ornitopus. Classification (NCBI taxonomy): domain Eukaryota; kingdom Metazoa; phylum Arthropoda; class Insecta; order Lepidoptera; family Noctuidae; genus Lithophane; species Lithophane ornitopus. The sequence goes on along the minus strand of OX419622.1, from coordinate 7,075,057 downwards.
GAAAGCATTTTTTTACATTATTACCATTATTTTAATTGAAACATAAAACTACAAATCACACTATTGATCGATATTACTGCAGATAGAGCGATAGAGCAGTGGTGGCCCAGTGGTGACGGCCGTGACTTAAGAGTTGTACGTCGTGGGTTCGAACCCAAGGAGGCGTTTTACTTTGTGTAAATAATTTCTTCACACCTGTGCCCTGTTTATCAAAACTTACAAGCCTTGTATTACCAAGTGCCATTATTTTGTTCATAAGTACATCTATTTTTACACATTCGCGATTTTGTGTATCAAAAAATTCTCTATAAGTTACAACTTGTACATAAGACGGTATTCCGTCTTACAAGTTTACAAGTGTCGTGCTTAGTACCGCAATCAATGTTTAAATTCGATTTTCTTTTTAACCCAAGGAGGCGTTTTACTTTGTATAAATAATTACATCACACCTGTGCCCTGTGCACTCTCAGGATTCGCTATGATTTTAATAATAATAATAATAATAATTTATTTCAGACTTAGTATCCATATAGTTACAAACATTAGTGTGTAGGTATTATTCTAATATACTAGTTACTAAATTATTATTTCTACAAGTTGTAACTTATAGAGAATTTTTTTAAATCAATCAATTTAAAATTCGATTTTCTTTTTTTAAATGTGGTCAAAAGAGAGAGATGACCTGATGCCCGTGTCCCAGCAGTGGGAACATTAAGGTTGATTATGAATAAGGAGATGAGCTATGAATTTTACGACAAAATTAACATTCTAGGTAACTTGTAAACGTGTATACTTGTAACTTTTGATAAACAGGGCACTGCTCTCAAAATGGTGAAGGAAAACATCATGAGGAAACCTGCATGTCCTAGAACCCAAATTCGAAGATATTTTTTTTTTTTTCTGCTCAACGTAAATAACGCAATGAATGTTGTTGCACTGACAAATGAAACAGATTAGTCTTAATCATTTACCGAAAACGTGTTACACAATTAGATAGCTGATAATAATGTAATTAATTCCGTCTTTGTTATTGTAAACGCACACGCAATTAACAACTCTAGGTTCCTGTTACACGGATTATAACATTGAGTTTCTATGTACTACTTAGTACACACGGCTACACATCAAGCTATACAATTCCAGTTCTAACTGATCTCGCATTGTATAGAATTTCCGTACAATGCGAGGTCAGCTTATACTGGAAATGTATAGCTTGATGTGTAGCCGTGTGTACCTACATATTACCTCAATGGTGCATAACAAATAATCATAAAATGGCGTCATCGACAACATTGAACATTATGTCAATATTTATTTAATGAAGATTACGTCAATATTTCTATCGAAACTGTTTTTATTTTCATATAAATTTCCAAAATTATACTAACTTTTTAATCCAAACATGTTCTTCCTCTCCTCTTCGGTGTAATCAGCGAATTTGTTAATGTCGAAAGTAGCACTAGGGCTCAAGTCATTCGACTTATTGATATTTTCCAAACTCGCGACAAAGGCATGGTAGTGTGCGTCTTTATCCGCGGCATCTTTGTAATTCCTGTTGTACTTCTTTATGAAGTCCTCGAACAAGGCTTTCGCATTGCTCACATCGTAATGTGGTTTGGCTGGATCTGAAGTAGGAGCCGCGCTCGCCATTGCGACCACTGCAAGTAACAACACTACACTGACGGAACGCATTTTTAACGCGATAGGAAACTTGTTTCTTTGTCACTACATGCATTTGTGGTCGCTTATATAGGTCCAGTATGACTTCATAATCATAATTTTTATCTATGCTGACGTTTATGATCCCAAAGTGTGAGCAATACGGAATGAATATATGCCTACTAGCCGCTGCCTGCGGCTTCACCCGCGTGGAACCTAATTAAAATGAAAAGTCCCGTCGGCCAGTAAAAGTTCCGTTAATATCGGTAAATCTGTTTCAGAGATTAGCCGGAACAAACGGACAGACAGACAAAAAATGTTATAAGTAACTACGGTATATTCTTTCTTAAAAATTTAGTAAAAAGCTGTTATTTTAACATTAGAAACAGACACTTCAATTATATTATTTTGTATAGATTTATATTATGGGTGGGATGATTCCGATGATTGTTTCTTCCGCCGCCGCGCGCCGTGTGTTGTTGCCCATGTTATAAACTTTATTTACGCTAAGCATGATATTAAACAACTAACTTCACCCTCTGACTTTGTTCGCGTGAAAGTCGATAGATTTTTATTATTATCTAAATTGTTCATGATGTGAAAAAAGTTTAAAAGAATCTGCAAACAATTTTGCAAATAAATACAGATTATTATAAGCATAGCAAGCTGTTATGCTGTTCTAAGTACGTCAGTACTTAGAGTAAGCGCCTGTCAGGGTTCGAACATACGACGTTTTTAAAAAAAATTATAAAAATGTGACAATGGGTTAAAATTACTTATAATAAAGCTATCCATATAACTTATCAGATGAACGAATAAGGCAAATTATAAGCAGTAAGATAGAGCCATGTCTGTACTGCGCAAGCGGCTCCTATTCCTCAAACTGTGTTAAAGAAGGTGTAAGTAAATAATCATCGAAAACATAACCTCCTCCTTTTTTTAAGTTGGTTAAAAACGATCATCTTTTTTGGAGAGATACTCTTAGGTACGAATTTGCTTCAAATATGTCCAAACATTGTTTTGCTTCTTTCGTGAGTCTGCTTACCTATTCATATTATCATTGTTGCTAGGAGTCGTTCAAAGCGAAGTGTTTTTTCTATAACTTCATACATATAATATTATGTAAAATATAAAGGAGCAATATAGTTTGTAAGAAATAAGATATTTTACTAGTTTATATGAGAATGAAGACGAGTTCTTCAACAGTATTCCCAGGGGCCTCTGCAAGCTCGTAACTACAAATTGGCAATAGATAGATGCGTAGCCAAGAGCGGTATGCAGGAATGCTGACAATCGTTTAGTTTCCGAATTCAACAGTTATGATATTTATTCATAAGTTATAGGTACTATAATATACAATGACTAGCTTTGGGTGTGGTTTCACTTGTGGTATTAAGATACAGTGCTGCAAGATCTTTTGGCACTTGATTGACGTTGACAGGGGGGCGCCCCGTTGGTAAAGGTTTTGTGAAATTGTATTGAAAAACAAAACCGCCTCTGAGGTCTAGTGGCTGGACCACCTGTCTCAGACCCAGAGGTCCCGGGTTCCATTCCAAATGTGGGCAAAATATTCTGTTCGTTGTGGTTGGTGGTAGGTTTTTAGGGTTCTAAGTCCACCTGGCTAGCTACCAGTGCTACCACCATTTAAGTCTGTCGCCATAACAACAATGTTAACAGTATAATTGTTGTGTTTTGGCAGTAAGAGGTAAGATAAACAGTTCCTCTGTGGTTGAGGATTCCGGGTGAAGCTCGCTTCTAGCTTCGGCCTGATCATCACTTAACATCAGGAGAGATGCAGGCCAAGAGCATCCACGTTGTGGTTAAAATAAATGGTGGCGGAATGTTGAATGCTATCATTACGACGCGATTACGACCGCCATTCTTCTCTTTGACTCTGTCACAGAATGTTCACCAATGTTCGTCGAATTCCAATCATAGCCAGCATCATCTGCCTAGCCTTTTCCCAACTATATTGGGGTCGGCTTCCAGTATATCCTGATGCAGCTGAATACCAGTATTTTGCATGGAGCGACTGCCTATCTGACCTCCACAACCCAGTAACTAGGTAATACGATACCCCTTGGTAAGACTGGTTGTCAGACTTTCGGGCTGCTGACGACCCGTAACGGCTGTCAAAGATCCACAAATGACAGTCGGGATCAATGCCTTAACGTGCTTTCCGACGCAGGGAGGAGTCTCGGTATGTAAAGATGGTCACTCATCTACGGACCAACCCTGGCAAGCGTAGCTTAATCTGATGGATTGACCCGTGCGGCTGTAATTACGTAGCCACGAGCTCCTCGCCTTGTAAAAATGGGGAGAATTTTTGCACAAAGCACCAATGGGTGCTTTGTGCACGCAGCACGAAACACCTGACTATCGTTAAGGTTACTCAGAAATTAATTGACTATTTGTCCATAGGTTCATGAAATAATCGATTACATACCTAATCAATGTTAGGTATGTATTCATGACCGGTAACAATTAAGATAAGCATGAGTGTACTGAGATTGCTTATGATAATGAAGAAAACAATATATGTATATATGAGAATGTCGTTAGAAAAATGAAAGCGAGTTGCTTATCCATCTCCAATAAAATATTTATCTTCAACCATTGGTTTTGGTTACTTCAATATAAACCTAACAGCTCCTCACGCGAGGAATGTTGCGGTCATAGCTTGTTCCAAAACAAACACTTCACGTAATTTACTATTTCTTACATCATGTTCGTAATAGAGATGTTACCTACCTTTTTCGTCTAGGCTTTGCAGTCGCTTATGCGTAAAACACAATTTTCCCAAACAGTTTTTTTATATTTTATGGCTGCCTCTAGAATAACCCTCCTGTCTTCGTAGACAAGTTTATTTTGCGTTGTGAGTATAAATCTTTGTTATAAATAAAATACCTAGGTACACACGGCTTCACATAAAGCTATACACATTTCCAGTATGAGCTGACCTCGCATTGTATGGGAATCATAAATAATACAAGATCAGCATAAATTGGAAATGTATAGCTTGATGTGTAGCCGTGTGTACCATCTTTTTTAACCCAAAAATCTGATTGATAACCAGTCTTACTTAGGGGTATCCTAATATCCAGTAACTAGTTTGTAGAGGTCAGGGGTCTTAAAACGGTAATTTTAGCAGAATCATAATATGAAAATATTATGAATCATCGTAAAATGTCACAAACTGACAATTCATACTATGATCTGCGTGTAATTAATAATACGAAATAATTCATCTGTTTGACAGTTTTCTATGGAGATTCGTAAAATGGTCCACAAATTATGAATTGCTTTTATGTCAAATTAGAGGAATTGCTAATGACAGCCGGGATTCAGGAAATGAACAGCTTTTAGAGGAATTGCTAATGTGGCCGGTTTAGGCCCCCAGATAGGCAGTCGCTCCATGAAAAATACTGGAATTCAACTGCATTCAGTTAGACTGGAAGCCGACCCTAATATAGTTGGGAAAAGGCTAGGTAGATGATGAACTCAAACTCAAAGCATTTATTTTACAGGCACTTTTAATTGTCAAGGAGTCGGTCGGTCAGAAATATGAAACTAGTTGTCCATTCTAAAGCGTAGTAGGTACTTATGGATAAGAACGGGCAAGAAACTCCAGGTTGCTGTCACTGACAATTCTGTTGTAGCAACACTCTCTGGATTCGACAACAACTTACTGTCCGTCTGTCTAAGCCGACTGTTCACAATCAGGTCTACAATAAAGGCAGCTTAGAGTTCTCCGAGAAGAAACCTAGGCAGGAGGGTGTTCATGAGGAATATGCCAAGTAAAAAAGGTGTCCCTGTACCAAACCGTGTAACATAGGTACCTTTAGATAAGTATATATATATCTATGTATATCTAATTTCCCATATTCCTATACCTAGCTGTGTAAAATAATTTTGGTTACCCACATCATACCCCATATATGTGCAGTGTGACGCAATGGAGATTCTAGAATTTTTATTTATTTCTGATATTTTTACCCGACTACGGCGAAGCAAAAAGGAGGGTTAAGATTTTGACATGTATATATGTATATATGTTTATCTGTTTCCTCATATCTTCTTAACTACTGATCATAATTTGAAAAATTTGTTAGGTATCGTTGGAAGCGTCTTGATCATCACACATTAAACTGAATATGGTGGCCTTTTTTTATGTTTTGAAGCTATACTATTACAGTTTAACGGGAACGTTAACCTGTAATAGTATCCTTTCGTTAAATAACATACTATATATATTTTTGTAATGTGCTAATTAAGCTCTTTTATTTGATACCCAATATGGCATCGTTGAAATTTTTTAGTTCATGACTATGTCCTCTAGAGGGCACCACATAGTAGAATATTCACATAGAATATTAAATTATTTTAATTATTCACATAGAATATTTATTCAATTTATTTTCAAAGACAAGTGTGCATGTGTACATGCACACTTGTCACTGTCACGTTGAAATAAAAGTGTGTACTCTAGCTACTTAAGGTATTTCATAGAAATTCATAGAAACCAGTCGTTTCGCGGCGACACGTCACTTGCTGCTACCACCTGCAGTCGGCTACTGAATGGTACCTTAAGTCTTACTGTACACTGGAGCGGAGAGGAGAGGAACGGAGCGGAGCTGTGCCAATATTAACCAATGGAATCGCATAACATCTCCGCTCCGTTTCAGTGGACAGGAATTTGCGAACAAGTCTAAAAAAAATCATACAAAACCGAGAAGCGGAGCGAGGAACCGGAGGGGGAAGCGGAGCGGGGAAGCGAACATTTCGCGTATAACGGAACTGATCTCCCGCCGCCGCCGCCGCCCTCTCAAATTACTCGTCGCGTGAACTCGGCCTAGCTCCACGCTGTCCTCAATTCCGCTCCGCATCACCTTGCTCCGCATCAATGGACATACACAGTCCGCAACTCCGCTCCGCATTACTCCTTCGCTCCGTGTCAATGGACAGGCAGCCTTACTACTGTTGTCAGTTTATCATTATTATAACACATTCTTTGGGAAGGCAAATAACCAAATACAAGTATAGAAGTTCATATTTAATACAAATTTAAAAGAATACAAAAATAATAGGTACTTATATTAATTTTATACGAAGTTATACATTTTTATACGCGTTACTTATCAAGTTATCACACTTTCAGCGAATTTAGTTCTCCGATTCTGAAAAGAAAGAAAGCATTTTTTTTACATTTTATACCATAATTCATTTTGAATCTTATTGTTTTCATTTTTAATTTTTTTTACAAAAAAGACATTTAAAAAATATTTAAGTAAAAATATGAAAAATAGTAGCCCTGATGGCCGATGCCGATGCATTAAAATTACAATTACATTAATAATAATATTGTAATTGAAACATAAAACTATAAATCACCCCGTGCCCATTATTTCTACGATGTTGCTGCATGTATAAAAATGACAAGGTATAAAAAGAATATCTATTTTCACACAATAATTATAATGCCAAAAAACACACCCAATTATACCTAACCATGATTTTCAAAATCCACACCATTTGAATAATTTGAATCAATATTTTATACTGGATTAAAAGGCCAGATTCCAAGGCCGCCGCTCGATTAAAATATAAGAGTTGACCTCTTTGTACAAAATGTCAAACAATCGACTATCGAGGTTAGTTCAGCTCAGGCTTATAATTTTAGTTAAAAAACCTTTTATCGAGTTACAAAACGAATGGTTTCCTGATGATAACGTAATTAATTCCGTCTTTGTTATTGTAGACGTACAGACAAATAACAACTCTAAGTTGATGCGATACGGTGCATATTAAAGAATCATAAAAGTGACGTCATCGACAACATTGAATATTGTGTCAGATTACGTCAATATTTCTACCAAAAGTACGTTTATTTCTATATGAATGTCCAAAATTTTACTTACTTCTCAATCCAAACATATTCTTCCTCTCATTTTCGGTGTAATCAGCGAATTTATTAATGCCGTAAGTAGCACTAGTGCTGTCGGCATTCAGCTTATTGATCTTTTCCAAACTCGCGACAAAGGCATGGTAGTGTGCGTGTTTATCCTCGGCATCTTTGTAATTCCTGTTGTGCTCCTTTATGAAGTCCTCAAACAAGGCTTTCGCATTGCTCACGTCGTAATGTGGTTTGGTTTTGTCTGAATCTGAACTAGGAGCCGCGCTCGCCATTGCTACCACTGCAAGTATTAACACTACACTGACGGAACGCATTTCTAACGCGATAGGAAACTTGTTTCTTTGTTAGCACAGCTGCTATTTGTTGACACTTGATCACAATGTCGCTTTATATAGATGCAATATGACTTAATAATTATTATTATTATTATCTATGCTGACGCTTATGCCACAACAAATGTGAGCGCTACGGAATGAATATATTATGCCTATTAATAGTATGGGTGGGATGATTCGGATGATTGTTTCTTCCGCCGCGCGCCGTGCGGTGTTGCCCATGTTATAAATTTTATTTTCGGTAAGCATTACATAAAACAATACTAACTTGTAAAAAATACTGAATATGGGTACTGATTTTAAATAATGAAAATTATTTATACTAAATAAGTAGGTACTTAACTAATACTTATGTGATAAGTTACTTATGGCTATAACTATCACATAAAAATATTAATGTTTGAACTTACATTTGCAGTTAGAGCATTGACCGTGATTTAGAACAATGTATGGGAGAATATTTTTTTCGACGGCAAAGTTAACAATAAAAATATATCTTGAAGTAACATACAACACAAATTACATTCAAATTGGTCCACTCTTCAATCCTCAAAAGTGTTTTGTCAAATGCAAAGTTAAGTTTGTCCTTCAATCCGGAATTGGAAGTTCGGGCAGCCGGACAGGCTGCGGACACGAAACCAGCGGCGAGGAGCGGTGGCCAAGCGCGGCAGGTAGCAACGGAAAAAAATTGTGCCCTTTCCGTCGCCCCGCTCGGTCACCGCTCCTCGCCGCTGTTTTCATGTCCGCAGCCTCAGACGGAATTCTCAGGCCTAGAATCCTACGCGCACTTGCCGTGTTATTTAATGTTAAATAGGTTAATTTAATTCTATGTAGAACAAACCTTTGCCCGCGACTTCGTCCGCGTGGAAGTTGGAAAACAGCACAAATACTTTTTTTTTTTTTAAGGGTGGGAAATCATCAACTGACTTCTCCCGCTCGGGCGGAGCGGGAGGGCGTGTCAGACTTTTACTGACTAAAACCCACCCATGTTCCAGTTTCCTGTTGCCAGGGCCCCGGTATCCCTTTCGGACTTTCCGCAACCCTGGCAGAGCACAAATACCTGCCACCTTTATGGCTGTGTCCGCGACACCTTGTGCAAAACAACTTTACATTGACTGAACCTACGTTATTCAGTTTTACGCATACTACCTTTCGTTTTCTTAGATGGCGCTCATGTCGAAAGTACCTCTATGTAATAAAAAGCTGATATAATTTTGGCCAGGTCTTTCATTGACTTGAATGTGCCAGTTGAGTGTATGTCATGCTCACTCAAATATCTTGCTGATGCCACTGATGGTGGCGTGTGTGTTGGATCGTTAAGTTCCCTTCAAAATGGTCGAGCTGAATGGTAATCCACACGCCACTTTCGTGAACGGGCGCCGTCCGTAGGGACTGGTCATCTCTTATGCTAGCCATACACGTAACGATTTACTTTTTATTTTAGTTTTGTTTTTTTATTGGTTTTAGGGTTCCGTACGTCCGAATGAACAACTACGTCTATCTGTCCGTCTGTCCCAGCCAATTAGCTAAGAATCTACTGGGCCGATTAAATTGAAAGGAAAAGCTCATCAAGTATGAAAAAAAAAACCTAGAGCGAACAGATACATAAATACTTCTCTATACGATTCGATGGCTAAATGTGTGATATTGCTATTTGTTTTTCATCGGGGATGTTAGAAACCTGTGGTACTCCTATAAAATGTCAATCGGGCTTTTAAATACCGATAACAAATAAAAATCTATTGTGTCTCGTTAATGACAGTTGAAGATTTATGAAGTACTTGAAGGTTTTGGACGTCTCTCAGCAAAGGTGTCTGAGGTTTTAAGATGTTTGTGTTAAGTTTCCGCTTATTCCATAATCTCCCCCCCCCCTCACTTTACAATAATTACATGCAATGATTATGATCTAATCATGCATCACATTAGACGGTAAGGTAGGTCAATCGCAGTACTGATCGTGGCAACATTTATCCCATCGAATGTCAATCGGGCTTTTAAATACCGATAACAATTAAAATTCTATAGTGTGTCGTTAATGGCAGTTGAAAGTTTTAGATTTTGATTAATTCACTTTACTTTATACTATAGGAATTACAACACAAAATATTGAAAAAAATATACATTTCGTCTAAATTTATTACCAATTTATAACAGTACAGAAACAGTACTTTAGGTTTATAATATTTATTCGAAATGTTACGTTTTAATACACATCAGTTATCGCACTCCCAGCAAAATGATGTTAGTTATCTGAAAAACAAGGAAAAGCATTAAAATTTATAAAAGTTACTATTCCACACAATATTTCGTTATCGTCCTTAACAATATTTGAGTCCATTTTTTGTATTCAATTGAAACTTCATTTTCATGAAACATTAACACATAACATCACGCCTGTTTCCGCAAAGGGTTTGGTAGAGGTGTACCTATAGTACACCCACAATTTGCCAGTTATGTTTAAGTCCCATGTAAAACGATCTCGCAACTCCGCCCCTAAGACGACCGGACGACCGGGCTCACCAGCCTATCTTCGTCAACCAGTAGCGCTTGCGAACATTAGACCAACGAGGCAATGAGTCAATTTTTATATGAACTTCTAAAAAACTGTCACTTACTTATAGGTCAATCCCTATCCCCATCCATTCATATTTGCTATTTCTTCTTTAGTGTAATCAGTGAATTGGTTGATACCGAAAGTAGCATGATTCTGCTCGGAATTCATCCTGTTGATATCTGCCAAAGTCGCGACAAACGCCTGGAAATGTATGGATTTATCCTCGTCATCCTTGTATTGCCTGTTGTAGTCCTTTATGAACTGCGCGAACAAGGCTGGGGCATCTTCCAAGTCATAATACACTTTTTTGGGAGGAGCAGCTGTCGCCATTGTGACCACGACCACTGCAAGTATCAACACTACACTGACGGAACGCATCTTGGATAGGAAACCTGTTTCTTTGTTAGCACAGCTGCTATAGTTGACATTTGACTAAAATTTCGCTTATAAAGGCTTTCCTGGGCTTCTCGCTTATTTTGATAAAGACTATGACTAAGTAATTATCTAAGGTAACGATTATAACGACAACAAATCTGAGCAGTGAGGTGTGATTGTATTAAGGTGTGTCCAACCATTAGGCGACAATCGTGTGCGGCAGCCGCGCGCGGCCGCAAGGCGCGCTCTGTTTGGATGAATGCCTCGCGCGAACTCTTTTTTCTACCTGTGGCGCGTACAAACATTCGTCAGTAATTGTGTTTAGACGAATTAAAAGCAGAGCTACGACACACGCAACCGCTTTCATTTTAGTTGGTGCAAACTGAAGAGCGCGGCGTGTCTCGGATATGCCGCGCAGTATTGCCGCGCAAACATTCATCGGTTTAGTCATAACTAGAGCGCGGCAGAATTGTACCTTGCAAGCGCCGCGTGTTGCTGCCGCGATCTTGCCGCGCAATGTTTTGGACACACCTTTATAATAACAATATTTATAGGTGTGAAGAATTTCGACGACACGCGTAGGTAATTGCCCGTGTAAATGTTATCCAATCAAAAACATAAATGTGAAAATGGAACCAAATTCAATATTAAGAATAAGCGTGGTTGTCGACTTCGCCGATAAAAGAATTGAGATATTTTTCATTCGTATATTTTTCATTCTGAGATGTTCTGATTTTTTTTAGTCTTGTGGTCCGACTCTGGTGCGGCTCCGCAATCATGTACCAAGCCTAAATGTCACCTCAAGATACGGACTATGACTATATTTCCAAACCCTTAAATCCCCGTGACCCCGAACGCGTCGTACTCCTGTTGCCCGCCTCGCGCAAAACTTAAAAAAATCAAATCAAATCGTTTATTGCAATCCAAACAGTCATTGGTTATCTAAGTTAAATGAAATAATCTGATAGGTAGGTACCTATATACAAAACGATAAAAGCGAACTTTCATAATGGAATCAAGTCTCCTACAAAAGAATATATTTTTGCTATTATAATTTCGAAAGGCGCTAGGTGTTAAAAATCGAATACTTTTTTTTTTAATCCTAAAAAAAATTCTGTTTTCTGGTTTTTTCCTTTGTATACACACAATTACCAAGCTGGATGCCAAGTTTCAACTTTCTAGGTCATCTGGAAGTGGGTTAGGTTTTTGATCTATAGGTAGGTATTTAAGTAAGTCAGGGATAAAATGCTGATATTTAGACGTTATTATCTCAACATATTTGAGCTGTATTTATGAAATTTTGGGTTCTAGTTAAATCTAAGGGGTATTAATAAATAGACCAAATTTCATGTGTGTATTTTAAATAGATTTTGGGATATTGAGGGGTGAAAAGTAGCTCCAAATGGTTCGTGTAATATAAAACACGGCTGCTGCGCAAGAAAAGAACTGGCGACACGGCTGCTGCGTCGCCAGTTCTTTTCTTGAACTTGGCTTGACACGCTGCCGCGTGTCTAGATTTTCTATAAGCATTATAATGGATGCAACTCGTATCAGCATAATAATCGCTGAGCCTACATCTCACATGTCGATATCCTCAGGAGCCAAGTCAAAGCATTAAGTTTTCCTTATTTTTCATATAAGGTTTACGTCATGCAGGACTGTTACATCAACAATAATTATTGTGCAACGCTCTTTCAACAGTTCGAGACATACAGCAATTCTTTCAGTAACTCCATTATAATTCACTAGCTTACTGCTTAGCCGCCCGTGGCTTCGCTCGCGTGGTATGTCGATAAAAAGTAGCCTATGTTCTTTCTCAGGCTCAGGCAGACTATCTGTGTACCAAATTTCATTAAAATCGGTTCAGTAATTTTGGCGTGAAAGCGGACAGACACACATATGGAGTTACTTTCGCATACAATATTAGTAAGGATTAATTTCCCGGTACAGAATATAGTAAAATAACAAACAATATAAAATAGTGAATCATTTAATATTCATACTTAACCAATTTCAATTTTTTTTTTCCTTGAGGAGGATGCAATACGCTACAATACAATATTGATTTATCAACGACGACTTAACCACGCTGGGATCGGTGCATCTCATTCATTCATTGAGGAAGATGCAATACAACAACTCCAATATAAAAGGAACTCAAAGGTTATAATTACTTCAACAGCTAGCCTCTCCTTGGCTTTATGTTTACCGATATTGTTTTCCACCCAACTTCTTGAAACTAATATTGAATAATTATCGTTACGTCACTGCATAATTTCATGTATTTTATTCGTGTTCTGGAAATCCTCTTACTGTATTTTAATTTTCTATGAGACACTGTTCCTGGTCACATAGTCTTCTTGATATTCGGAGCTGAAATTGAAGTAATGCATATTACAAAGATAGAAACGTAAAAAAAGAGTAAAGGCTCGTACAAACAGACGCGAAATCGCGGGCGCGACAGGCAGCGGTACCTTTGTCGACAAACTACTGTGCTGTTGGGTAGGTAATTGATCATCTCACACAAAGAAGCAACGATATTCGTGACACCTGTACACTGCGTCTTGAGCCTTTCATTTCTATTGTGATGTTCGTCTTTCCTTGGCGATTTTCGAATCGTAAGTCAGTGTTGTGCATTGTTTTAACAATTGGATGTTAAAAATGTTTGAAATCGGATCCACCACGTCTATCATTAATACAGAATATCTCTCTTAACACAAACTGGACAGTAAATAAATTCTTACACAAAACTCAAAGCAAATTCAATTCTGAAACTACGAGTACCTACTTACGTTTGATCGTCTTGTATTGCCTGCAGTTCTCCTGATGTCATGTCAGCGTATTCATCCATATAAATCTTCGAGACACCTTTATTTAGCCTGTTGTAGTCGTTTATGGATTCTAAATTGCTCTTGAAGACTTCATAGTGCATCAACAAATCGGTGACATCTGTATAAACTTTATTGTAGTCCATCACAAACATCCTGAACATCTCTGGTGCTTTATTCAAATCATAATATTCAGTATCAAGTCCCCATACTCTTATGATTATACTGATTATAACAATCAGTTGAATTGTAAGTATTTTCATGTTTTCGTTTACCGTAACTAAACTAAATAAATAAAGACGTTTTCTAAAGTCAAATGCATTTATAAAGTGTATATGGTAGAAAAATAAATTACTGCTTGTAGTAGGCTTGTTTGTGAATGCTAATTTGGCATAACAAGGAATAACGTATAAATTGTATGTACCATACAAACTTACAACACAGTCTCGCAGTTTGACGGGAGTAAACTAACATTTATCGTATATATACCGATGAATGAAACGACCAAATTAGTACATAATATATTATTATTATTTCTAAATAGTTCTTTCTATAGTAATGTGAGCCTCGTTGTTTGGATCTTACCGAACTTCTTTCTAAACTTAATTAAGTTAGTTTTCGTGAGTACGCAGTTCATCGTTACGCCTTGTTCGTCTGTTGTATTCGACGTTTCATTCCACGGATATTTTAAAAATTGGTGTAGGAAAATTGGCTGTTGCATTCTGTTGCACAGAGTAATGTCTGACTGGAGAGTCTTTCAAAGCAAGTTAATATAACTGGAATTGGTAACATAAAAGGGCAGCAACTTCTTAAGAGCCGAACTTATCAATTTCGCGGTCTAAAAACAGAAAAATCTTGAATTTTTTTTTAGCACATGATCTGCTGTCTCGTCGTCCTCCATGCAGGCCCTGCACAGCGGACTGTCTGTGACTCCTATGACAAAGAGGTGTTTATTAAAAGACCCATGGCCAGTTAAGGCAGCTGTGGCAGTACGCAGCTGATGTTTACTTAGTCGGAGCATCCGCTTTGTAAGGCGGCCATCGATCGCAGGGAGTGCCTCTTCGGCCTGCCTGCACTCACCTTGGTCCAACCATAGTTTGTGATGTTGGTCCCTGGTTCGTTTCCTTACCAGAGTGCGTAGATACCCGAAGGGGAGTGGCGCAATGGGTTCGGGCCCCACTGGTGCCATGCTCGACCCTCTTCTGGCAAGTTCGTCAGCTGAATCGTTGCCCAGCGAACCGCTGTGTCTTTTTATCCATTGAATGGTTATATTATTGAGGCTACCCACCTGGTTGAGGCGCTGGTGGCATTCGTATATTAGCCCAGAGTCAACAGTGTAGCTGTTAAGCGCTTGCAGCACAGCCATGCTATCTGAGAGTCTTCGTATCGAGTGGTCCGTAACTTCCCTGGCCATGATGGCCGAAGCAGCAAGAGAAATACCCATGCATTCGGCCTGGAACACTGTGTTGTGGACACCCAATGGTGCGGCTATGTGTATGTTGAAGTCCTCCGAGAAGATTCCAGCACCTGTGCCACTACCTGTTTTGGATCCATCCGTGAAGTAGCGTAGCTCCGTGGGGCGCAAGCCCTCGCAACGGCGATCCTCATGAAGTTGGATTCTGTATTTTTTATCAAAGATAAATTGTTTGGGTACCCGGTCAGTTATGGCTTTCGTGATGGGGAAATCCTTATTGAGTCCCTCAAGCAGCGCGGTGTGTAGTGTTGCTCTCTTACCCCAGAGGTTTGTTGCATTAAGACGTACCGCCGCCATCGTCGCTTCCTGCTGTATGAACAGGTGGAGCGGTGGCAGTTCCAGCATGGCTTCGACCGCTGCGGTCGGGGTAGTCCTCATGCAGCCCGTGATCGCCACACAGGCTAGCCTTTGCATGTGTTTTAGTTTGTTGGATGCTGTAACTAGTTGGGTGCGGGGCCACCAGCCCACGGCCCCGTACGCAATCATGGGGCGGATCACTGTGGTGTACAGCCATAGTATAATTTTGGGGGATAGGCCCCAATTCTTACCTATCATTTTCCTGCACTGCCAAAAGGTGATGCAGGCCCTGTTTAGCTTGTTGTCTAAATGACTGCTCCAGTTTAACTTACTGTCTAGAATGACCCCGAGGTACTTGACTTCGTTGGCCAACTGAAGTTCTGTATCGAACAGTTTTAGCAGGCGGAATGGGCCTAGAGCTCGTTTGTGGGTAAACATGACTAGTTCAGTTTTAGTGGGGTTCACTGATAGCTCAAATTCCCTGCACCAACTTTCTACGATGCGTAGTGCTTGCTAAGTGAGGTTACAGATCGTTCCCGTCACCTTCCCTGAGACAAGGATTGCGAGGTCGTCTGCATATCCTATTGTGTAGTAGTGTCTGTTGTTGAGTCTAGTGATGAGGTCGTTGATCACCCGATTCCATAGAAGGGGGATAGGACTCCTCCCTGGGGGCAGCCTCTGGCTATCATGGACAACTGCTGCTCCCCCTCAAGGCGAACCACTATCTTACTTAACATGTTTGTAATCCAGTCCGTTAGTACCTGTTCTACTCCATGCCTGGAGAGGGCGCTACTAATGCTGGAGAAGTTAGTTTTGTCGAGGGCTCCTTCGATGTCTATGAAAGTACCCAGGCAGGTGCCTTTTTGGTGAACCGCTTCCTCTATCTGGCTTACCACTAGATGAAGAGCAGATTCGGTCGACTTACCTGAGCTGTATGCATGCTGATTACCATGCAGCCGTAAGGTTTTCAGAGCGCCGTCTCTCAGCTCCCTATCACATAGCCTTTCCAGAGTCTTTAATAAAAAGGAGGTCAGGCTGAACGGTCGGTGGGATTTGGCGTTTGTGTAGTCACCCTTACCTGACTTTGGGATGAATATTACTTTCACTTCCCTCCATCCTTTAGGAACGTATCTTAGGGCCAGGCACGCCCTCATTAAAGGTACCAGTTTGATTGTGCCAGAAGCACCACTGTAGTAGAGCGGGGAACACTCCATCAGGACCTGCTGCCTTAAAGGGATGGATGCTCTGGATGGCCCATTGAAGTTTCGCCAACGTGATCACCCTGCTTGCATAGCGCCAACGGTCCGACGGTGTTTGAGTTACATCTTGCCAGTCGATTACCTGCGCGAAGACGCATCCAGGGAAGTGAGTCTCAATTAGGACGCGTCTTGTTTCTTCAGGCGACGACGTGAGTTTATTATCAGGTTTGCGTAGACTGACGGGCCCAGGTGTGTTTTGTTACGCCAGTACTTTCCTTACCCTGTTTGCTTGCTGACAAGATTCAATACTACCACAGAATTTGAGCCATCCTGTGGTGCTTCTGAATCTGATGCATTTGTTGTAGTTGGATTTGGCCGCATAGTACATGTCCCAGTCCTCATCCGCACAAGTGTTCATGGCTCTATTCAGAGCCGTTCTTACCTTGCCGCGCTTACGCTCCAGATCAGCGCCCCACCAGGGTTTCTTTCCCGGTGTACTGCGCGGCGTAGTCTCTGGGCAGGCACTTTGGTAGCTGTCTATGATTGACTTGGTGAGATGATTTACTTGTACCTCAATCTGTGTCGCGTCCGCAAAAGTCGACGGATTGTTTAATGTCGCAAGTTTGCATTCTAGATTGCGTGTGTAGGTGGCTCGATCCGTGTTACGCGGGTTCCGCCGCGGTTGTGCTGGTGGCACACAGACCTGGATGTCGAAACGAATCCACCTGTGATCTGAACAGGAGGCCTCCTTGGAGACCTGCCACCCCGTGATGGTTTCTGCCGCGCTCTCTGATGCCAGGGTAAGATCTATGATTGTGCGGCTTCGCCTGGTTACGAATGTTGGTTCGGAGCCAGTGTTTAATAGAGATAGGTTAGTCGAGAATAAGTAGTCAACCAAGGCTTACCCCTCTCGTTCTGCGTGTCCATACCCCACATTGATGGTGAGCATTGGCGTCGGCACCGACAACGACCTCGAATCCACATCTCTCGCAATGGCTCACGAGACGGGCGAGGTCATGAGGAGGCGGCGCCTCCGCTTCGGACATGTAGGCCGAGGCAAAAACAATCTTCATCTCCGTGGCGTCGACGCGCTGTATAAGCAGCTTAACTGCAGAGACATCTCTGCAACAGAAGTCAGTTAAAAGCTGTGTTTTAAGGTTACCTGTGACATAGATGCACGATCTGGGGCGATCATGATCTGAGGTGACTAGGAGCTTACCGCCGAGATTGGAGAGTCCTTGTATGCGGCCCGCCCTAATCCACGGCTCCTGGATTAAGGCAATGGCTGTGTGTTGTACCTCCAGCCACTTGCGAAGCTGAGCCGTCGCAATCTGACTGTGGTGGAGCAGTGTGGTGGTTTACACGCACAATGGACCCAACCCCCCAGGACTCCTTCATCCCCACTCACGGCGCTCAACTGCGCAGGTCCTAGCGCAGGTGACTGCTTACTCCTACTCGCCATCAGCTGATTTTAGTGACAGACAAGCCCGCCACCACCCAGTCACGGGGAGTCACGGTTAGGAGTGGGAATTGGAAAAAGGCGGAATTGGGTGGAGTAGGGAATTGGATAGGATGGAGTGGGGAGGGTTTGTGAGAGTTAGGGCAGGAGGGCATAAAACAGGAAAGAATAAGGTAATAGGAATTGAGGAAGGGATGCAAAGGCGCCTGGTGGTTTTAGTTACGTCTATTTCTTATGGAATTAGACCAAGAAACGGGGTGGCAAACTCGGGAAGGTACATCCGCCAGACTTGCCTCGAGGATCTACACGACTGTAGCGCTCTCCCTCAAGACCCCGCCACCCTACCACCTCTGAAGGAGGTGGCAGAGTAGGCCTACATCTATACTACCAAGCAAAGCAAAGCAAAGCATGTTGTTGTGCAACCGCGAAAGCATAAATCCAGACCCTGGTCCTTATCGGACGGTGAGCTACCCATTTCTCGCCGTCCGCAAGCACTATATATTTGATTTTACTTCGTCTGAGGTGACACTGATGACGACTGTGACGGGAGCGACGCAGTCGCGCTCTGGCCACCTAGGGCACCGCGCCTCCGATACATTGCCACGCAGCCTCGGCAGCCGATGCCGGGCTGGCGTCGCGTCCTCAGCCTCGCAGCGATTTTTTCCTTTGCACAAACCTACTGGTATTTATTTCAGCAATCGATATTCAACAAGTTCCTCTTGTTTGGGTAAGAACTGGCAAAAGTTTTGAAAAATAATGTACTATACTCCAAACGGCGTATAACATGATCGCCAAAATTGAATAACACAAAGACCTTTTGTAAAGCCATAGCCAGTATCAGACTGTATGTAGGTAGGTAATACCAGACTGGTTTTATGTACGCCAACCAGTCTGCGAATTTATCCTATCCTAATTTTATTACTTCAATTCTAATTTATTTGTAATCACTGCAGCAGATAATTCGTCAAGAGAACATCCAGATTAATAAAATCGTTTTTCACAAGTGACATTTTTGACCTTGGTTACCAAAGCCCGACAAACAAACAAACCACAGAGTACATTTTTATAAAGAAAAAAACCTTGGCAACCATGGTTGCCCCAAAGCTAAGCTCGGGCGCTTGAGTCCATAGTCGGGAAAAGTATAAGCAGATTGATTAATTGGACAACCTGTTCCATACATTTTGTCGATTTAAGTGAACACAAATTTTCTCTGATTTGAAGCCAAGGATGCCTACATAAAATCATTGGCACTACTATATATTAACGCATTGCTTGGATATATAACCATCACCTTCATAAGTCTTGTATTTAGGTATTATTTTCCAAACGATGCCTAGGAGTAAAATACTACCCTTACGACTGTCCGGTCCAACCTCACTAATGTGTCACCACAAGTCCACAACATCCGAATTGCAGTAGTTATCAACCCCTATTGCCATTTAATAGCAAGTAGTTGCTATCTGACACTGAAGTACTGAGGGATTAAAAAATTCAGTCTCATAATCATAACATGTCATAATTGGTTAAAAGAAGAGGCCACAGGAGTAGCGTTTCAATAAACTTTGTTTTATAAACTAATCGTTTGATATTATTCATACATTTTCTAAAACTGGAGTAACACTGCTGCACAAGGGTATTTTGTAACAGAATGTAGGCGCTGTATTTTTCATCTTCCTCGTTAATTTACTTACATCCGAAACAAATAATAAAAGTTTATAATACGTACAGATGATACATTATGTTTTGTGATTTATACAATCAAGTCAATGATTGCCTTAACTGGAAAATATTTTGTAGAAGACTTTTCCTTACTGAAAACAAAGTTTGCTAGGAGTTAAATATTAATCAGATTGTAGATGACATGCAAAGAAAATCAATAAATACACTGTTTAAGAAAGTTTGTTTCTAAAGATACTAGTGTTTCTGCAATCAATAACGTAATAAGCACGGTTGAGTTCTTTATAATGTATACGTGTTATTGAGGTTTTTCATCAGGAGTTTCTTAGTAGCAGCCCGGAGTATGGATTTGTGCCCGGTTGATGGCAATAGGCTCGCATCCTATCACATGGGACTTTGCCGAAATGTACGTGCACTTAGGTAGGTACACATCTGCCTAACCCTTTGGGGATTACAGGCGTACTTTTAGTTATGTTACACACATGAAACTACACAACGCTTATGATCCTTTCATACTCCTTTTTATATAGTACACCTTTTTGACTTGTCTTCTTTTTGTAATGGTGGCACTTCGCATCGCTATTCGTGTTCGCGTATTCGTTTTATTTGCCCTAATACGACGATGTGAAGTTACTCTTGCCGCCTATATTTGCCTACTTTTCACGAATAAGACGAATACGCAAATAAGTACACGAACACTCGTAACTCGGTTGTCGGTTTTTGGCCACTTATTGCGAATTGCACTTGGATTGCGAATATACCGAATAAGTTCGTTTACCATCAACGCATAGACTTCTATACCTACTGTAGGCATAAGGATGGCATTATAAGCAAAAAAAGTTACAAAGTACCAACTGTCTACTGCAGCTGCCATTTGTCATGCCACCAACGCTATAGAAATTAAAATCGGTTGTACGGACTGTAAAAAAGGCTTATTTAAATGTCTAATCTTATTTCAAATGGAGTATAGATAAACCACAAGGAATTGATTTTCTTATGTAAATGATTGAATATAGAAATTAATTATAAAATAGTTTGATAATTTGTGAAATATTTTGTGTTAAAAAATGTTATTGATAAAAACAATGTTTAAGTAGTTGTTAGATTTGTGGTGTCACCGCTGCATTGAAACATAAGTGAGTGCAAAAACATAAAGGAAAAAAATTTTATAATTGCATGAAAATTTTATTTTGCCAATTAAAACATTTTTTAACTTCGTAATTTGAAGAATAGAAATCGTACTTTCATAGTGGTTAAAATTAGGTTTCATGCTTGTCTTAAACAGGCGTCACGGACAAAGTGATAGATGATTATTGAAGGTTATACGGCAACCTTGCCACTCCTGAAAGAAAATAGCTTTTTAAATAATTGGTTAATTGAATTCCTCCTGCTAGTGTGGTAACTAGTAGGTACTTTAGTTTTTAACAACACAATACACCTGCTAAATCTAGAAATTATACCTATTTTGAACCAAGTTCTTAAAAAAAGAGGAGGTTCTCAATTCGTCTGTATATATTTATAATGTATGTTCATCGATATTTTCGTAAATTGTGGACCGATTTGGAAAATTCTTTTTTCATTCGATAGATAAACCTTGTGCAATAGTCCCTTATAAATTTGATTAACTTTGCTTGGGTTGTTTTTATTTAACTTCAATAATACGTATTTTTCCACTTAACGTATGTTAAAAAAAAAAAATTATACCATCTATGGTATAATAAATTTTCACTGTTATTTACACAGCAAGTAGGGGTATACGAATTTGTGTTGGGTAGGTAGGTAGTAGGTTCCACAACTAAAATGTGAAAAAAAACGTTTTTTTTTGTTAAAAAGTTTTTCAACTTACATTACTAACATTATCAAAAAGAAACAATCTCCATATAAAAGATACTTACGGAGGGATGAGTCCATACAAATTTTTTTCTTCTTCAGGCGTTATATCAGTGAATTTGTTAATGCCGAATGTCGCAGAAGTGCTTTCATGATTCATTTTGTTTATGCTCACCAACGACTTTTTAAAAGCTTCATAATGTACAAGCAGACTCAATTCATCTGGATAAGTTTTATTGTAATCTTTCTTATACTGCACGTACAATTTGGGTGCGTCCTTTACATCGTAATATATCTTTTCTTCACCGTACACGCAGGCTAAGGAAGCGAGTAAAATACCAAAATATATAACAACGGCTTTCATGGTTATGAAGTTCTTTAGCAACACTATTCTATATAACTTAAAAATGTTGACATTTATAGTGTTGAGTACCATTTTGATTGATATGAAATTGATTTTGTCGGTACCTTATTATTTTCTGTTTATAAACGAATCAGTATGTTTTTTATAGGCTTGTTAAATCTTTTTACAATAAAAAATTACGAAGACGAATTGCATTTAATTTATACAAACATCAATTATTTTTTCAAGCATCAATGATTTTTTATGTGTGTGTGAACTGAGGGACCAGACTGGGAATCGCAAAAAAAGTCCTATGATTTAGTAGTAGTCCTAAAAAAATTGTAGATCGAATCTGGGAATATGTAAATCAATATATTAAAAACTACAGCCCTTAAAGTGTGGTCCCTCAGTTCTCGCAGACAATCAGCCAGATCTCGGAAAGTATCTCGAAAATTAAAGTTTTGTGATTACAGACATTTAGTAAAGATTTTGTAAAGATATTTACTAAATAACAAACCACAAAAGCATTAAAGACAAAAAAAATATAACGTCAAAACTGTGGTCCCTCAGTCCACACAACATAGATAAATATTTTAGTGAATATTACCGAATTAAATAAACAAAACCGTTATTTTTCGACATAACGTTTTAGTAAAAGTCTTAATACATTACTTATACAAGAAATGGAGCAGAAATATCGACGCAATTTGAAGACAGCGATTATTAATACTGGTCCCTCAATCCTCACCTCCACTGACACAAGTGCGTGTGCTACCTGGTTATGTATTTTTGCAGTTGGGTTTTTTTAGTTTGAGTAACTTGTTTAATCTGATTTTTCATTCAATACATATACCTACGTCATGTATTATAATAATATTAATTTAACCATACAACCTTGTTTTCATTCCTTCTTATGTCATATTAAAAGTATACCGTCCACATTTTGTTTCATTGTGTGGTGACACTACTCTATCTGTTTTCATAGGATTACTAAAATAATATTATCCCAGCTAAGAGGAAAGCAATGCACAATTTTAGCATTCTATTATTTAGTAGAAAACTTTTACTAAAAGTTAAGTGCACTAGACTTTCCAATAATCCTATCGTCAAGCAGGTAGCACACGCACTTGTGTCAGTGGAGGTGAGGATTGAGGGACCAGTATTAATAATCGCTATCTTCAAATTGCGTCGATATTTCTGCTCCATTTCTTATATTAGTAATGTATTAAGACTTTTACTAATACGTTATGTCGAAAAATAACGGTTTTATTTATTTAATTCGGTAATATTCACTAAAATATTTATCTATGTTGTGTGGACTGAGGGACCACAGTTTTGTCGTTATATTTTTTTTGTCTTTAATGCTTTTGTGGTTTGTTATTTAGTAAATATCTTTACAAAATCTTTACTAAATGTCTGTAATCACAAAACCTTAATTTTCGAGATACTTTCCGATATATGGCTGATGGTCTGTGAGAACTGAGGGACCTCACTTTAAGGGCTGTAGTTTTTAATATATTGATTTACAAATTTCCCAGATTCGTTCTACAATTGTTTTAGGACTACTACTAAATCATAGGACATTTTTTTTGCGATTCCCAGTTTGGTCCCTCAGTTCACACACACATTGATTTTTTAACATTCATCAATTATATTATAATTGATGAATTTTAAAATACACTAACGGACTGTAACACAATAACAACAGACGGACAGTGCGAAAAATCGTTTGCTCTCTACTGTATTTTTCTCAAAATTGCTGGGTCAAATTTTGATGCTACAACGTTTTTAAAATGATATATCCCAACAAAAATATTTCGCGCGCGGTTGGTCACAGTTCTAACGTAACAGTCTCTAGTCACATAAGTAAACAGTGTCTATATGTGACACTGATGATGACTGTGATGGGAGCAACGCAGTCGTGCTCTGGCGGCCTCGGGCGCCGCGCCTCCGATACATTGCCACGCAGCCCTGGCAGCCGATGCTGGGCTCGCGTCGCGTCCTTAGCCTCGCAGCGATTTTATCCTTTGCTCAGACCTACTGGTATTTATTTCAGCAATCAATATTCAACAAGTTCCTGTTGTTTGGATAAGAACTGTTAAAAGTCTTAAATAATATACTATACTCCACACGGCGCATAACACGATCGCCAAAATTGAATAACACAAAGACCTTTTGTAAAGCCATAGACAGTATCAGACTGTATGTAGGTAGGTAATACCAGAATGGTTTTATGTGCGCCAACCAGTCTGCGAATTTATCCTAATTTTATTCGTTCAATTCTAATGTATTTGTAGTCACTGCAGCAGATAATTCGTCAAGAGAACATCCAAATTAATAACGTTTTTCACAAGTGAAATTGTTGACCTTGGTTACCAAAGCCCGACAAACAAACAAAGCTTGGAAACCATGGTTGCCCCAACGCTAACCTCGGGCGCTTGAGTCCCATAAACGATAACATCCGAATTCCAGTGGTTATCAACCCCTGTTGCCATTTGATAGCATGTAGTTGCTTTCTGACACTGAAGCACTGAGGGATTCTAAAATTCAGTCTCAAGATCATGACATAATTGGTTGGCTACCGAAAGAATGGGGGCCACAGGAACAGCGTTTCAATAAAATTTTGTTTGTTTTTAAACAGTTTCAATATAATTCAGACATTTAACACTGAAATGTAACACTGCAGCACAAGGGTATTTTGTAACTGAGAATGTAGGCGCTGCATTTTTCATCTTCCTCGTTAATTTACTTACATCCGAAACTAATAATAAAAGTTTATATTACACGTACAGATGATACATTATGTTTTGTGATTTATACAATCAAGTCAATGATTGCCTTAACTGGAAAATATTTTGTAGAAGACTTTTCCTTACTGAAAACAAAGTTTGCTAGGAGTTAAATATTAATCAGATTGTAGATGACATGCAAAGAAAATCAATAAATATTCTGTTTAAGAAAGTTTGTTTCTAAAGATACTAGTGTTTCTGCAATCAATACGTAATAACCACGGTTGAGTTATTTATATGTATACGTGTTATTGAGGTTTTTCATCAGGAAATTCTCAGTAGCAGCCCGGAGTATGGATTTGTGCCCGGTCGATGGCAATAGGCTCGCATCCTATCACATGGGACTTTGCCGAAATGTAGATGCACTTAGGTAGGTACACATCTGCCTAACCCTTTTGGGATTATAGGCGTAGTTTTAGTTAGGTACGTTACATACATGAAACTACACAACGCTTATGATCCTTACATACTCCTTTTTATATATTACTCCTTTTTGACTTGTCTTCTTTTTGTAATGGCGATGTGAACTGTGGCAGTTCACATCGCTATTTGTGTTCGCATATTCGTTTTATTTGCCCAAATACGACATATGAAGTTACTCTATTCGCCTATATTTGCCTATTTTTCACGAATAAGACGAATACGCAAATATAATGAACACTCGTATCGGTTGTCGGTTTTTGGTCAAATATCAAAGGATTCCGCGTAACTAACATTGTTAAATACCGCGGATGTACACTTTCGCAAATTTTAAAGGAGGGTCAAAAAACAGAAGTTCACAAAAACTAATCGGCCGAATTTTGAACGAACTTGAGTCTAGGACCCTTTCGTTCCCCTTAATCATATCAAAATTCGGCGGAATTGGACTATCAACGACGATATACCGAATAAGTTCGTTTACCGTCCACACATAGCTTGTTCAGTAGAGTGCGGTTTTATATATGTATTGGTAATTAACACAGACGACATAATAAGTCGTTGCTGCCTTCAACACGTCCATCTTTGCGTTCAGAAAGGATACATAATTATCTTTAAATAGCAGAAATATTCTTGGATGTTCGGCATATTCGCTGTTCATGACAATATGTGGAGGGTGTGTTCGTGTAATTCGGACGTCTACACTTTAATGCCGAATAAAACACAGTAAAAAACGCAAACGCGAACACCGAAAAGCGATGCGAAGTGCCACCTTTTTAATATGACGTGTAAAAGTGATTCCAATATCCTATTTACAGAATAAACAATTTCATTTCATTTCATTCCATTTTATTTCACCATAATAGTTTATTGAGCAGCTTACTGTTTTCGTAGTAATAAGATGTATCTTTTCATCATCAGTGTAATCAGTATATTCGTTAATATCAGTAAATGAAGAAGTGACGCTGTAGTACGTATTCATTTTCTTCTCTTCTTCAATCGGTTCCTCATTACTGAGGATCGTGGTCACTGGACCCCTCTAAACGGACAATCTGCCTCCATCGACTCCGGTCCAAAGTTGCCATCATTTAAATTAACTGTTATTTAAACGATAATGGGTAAGCGCGTCTTGGAGATTTTTTATAAGTTTTGTTAAAATTCTTGATATATTTTACATATAGTCGAGGCGCACGGTCCACGGATCATACACTGGGCCTAGACCATACTAACAACCAACTAATAATAAAAAGTTTAATAATATTACTACTTCCATATTAAAATTATTATTCCTTCTAGCATATCCATCAAAACAAGTCACAAATGTCAAGTCAAAGTATTTAAACTAGATAAACCACAAGGAATTGATTTTCTTAGGTAAATGATTGGATAAACAAATTGATTAAACAATAATTTGATATGGCTGTTGAAATATTTTGTGTTAAAAATGTTATTGATAAAAACAAGTTGGTAGATTTGTGGTGTCACCGCTGCATTGGAACATGTAGGTGTATCAACAAAAAAACAAACATAAAGGAAAAAAATAGTTATTAATGTAATTGCATGAACATTTTATTTTACAGATTAAAACATTTTTTTAACTTCTCAATTTGAAGAATAGAAATCGTACTTTCATAGTGGCTAAAATTAGGTTTCATGCTTATCTTGAACAGGCGTCACGGACAAAGTGATTGATGATTGTAGAGGGTTATACGACAACCTTGTTACTCCTGAAACAAAATATTTTTTTAAATAATTGGTTAATTGTGTTCCTCCTACAACACAATACACCTGCTAAATACACCTATTTTGAACCAAGTTCTCAATTCGTCTGTATATATTTTTAATGTATGTTCATCGATATTTTCGTAAATTGTGGACCGATTTGGAAAATTCTTTTTTCATTCGGTAGATAAAACTTGCGCAATATATTAACTTTGCTTGGGTAGTTTTTTGTTTAACTTGAATAATACGTATTTTTCTTCTTAGTGTATGTTGATGATGGTATAATAAATTTTCACTGTTATTTACACAAGAAGTAGGGTAGTAGTAGTACGTAGTATACGAATTTGTGTTAGGTAGGTACCAAAACTAAAAAGTGAAAAATAATCTTTTTTTTTTTTTTGTTAAAAAGTTTTTCAACCTGCATTACTAACATTATCAAAATTTAGAAATAATCTGCATATAAAAGATAGGTACTTACGAAATCTTGATTCCAAACAAACTTTTTTGTTCTTCAGGCGTATAGTCAGCAAATCTGTTAATGCCGAATACCGCAGAAGTGCTTGCACGATTCGATTCGTTTATGATCACCAACGACCTTTTAAAAGCTTCATAATGGACAAGCAGACTCAAATCATCTGGATAAGTTTTATTGTAATCTTTCTTAAACTGCACGTATAATTTGGGTGCGTCCTTTACATCGTAATATATCTTTTCTTCACCGTACACGCAGGCTAAGAAAGCTAGTAAAATACCAAAATATATAACAGCGGCTTTCATTGTTATGAAGTTCTTCAGCAACACTATTCTCTATAACTTAAAAATGTTGACATTTATAGCGTTGTGTACCATGTTGATATGAAATTGATTTTGTCGGTACCTTATTATTTTCTTTTATTAACGAATCGGTATGTTTTTTATAGGCTTGTTAAATCTTTTTACAATAAAAAAATATGAAAACGAATTGCATTTTTTTTGTCCAAACATATTTAATTATTTTTTCAATCATCAATTATTTTTTCAATCACCAATTATTTTTTTACATTCATCAATTATATTAATACACTAACGGACTGTAACACAATAACAACGGACGGACAGTGCGAAAAATCGTTTGCTCTCTACTGTATTTTTCTCAAAATTGCTGGGTCAGATTTTGATGCTACAACGTTTTAAATGATGTATCCCTGCAAAAATATCTCACGCGCGGTTGGTCACACTTCTAACCTAACCTAACCTATTTAACCCAGTTCAAAATGACAAATCATACAATCCGCGGCAAAAATGTTTTCACCATTGTATAATTCCAGTCATTCAAATCATTTTAAAGCTAAGCATATTTATAGTGGAAATCATTATTTTTATAGTTGATTCAATTTATTTTAAAGCTAGATAAACATTGTTTTTCACATTTTTAAAGTGCGTTTATATATTCCCCAAC
Source organism: Lithophane ornitopus (assembly GCA_948473465.1). Classification (NCBI taxonomy): domain Eukaryota; kingdom Metazoa; phylum Arthropoda; class Insecta; order Lepidoptera; family Noctuidae; genus Lithophane; species Lithophane ornitopus. The sequence continues at coordinate 7,046,747 of OX419622.1, read as the reverse complement.
ATAAATTGGCTGGCGGGCTGGCGCCATGGCCTCCAAATATTGTGGAGACCATACCTATATGTCCGAATCTTTACGACTTGAGACTTTACAAAAAAACGCCTTTAATACTCAAACTCAAACTCAAAGCATTTATTTCAATAAAACCATTTACAGGCACTTTTGAATTGTCAAGAGTCGGTAGGTCAGCGTAATCGTGTAAATTCACAAGCACTAATATGGTATACACTAAACTTAGCAACTTTTAACTTAACAACTTAACTTAGTAATTTTGTCCTACCCTATTGATTGTAATTTTATGTTATAACGAATATAATATTATGGAACCAATAATTTTATATGTATTATTATGAAATAGGTATCATCTATATCAATTTTGCTCAGTGTATACATATTTTTGCTCATGACTGTACCAAGTATTTCCTAAGTATTTATATCTAAGGTAAATGAAAACAACAATTAGTATGTAGAAAGTTCTTTATCTGTTTTAAAAGCTAGGTACTAAAAACAAATCGTCTTATACTATTTACTTTTATAAAAATCCTTAATTAAATTGCTACATCTAAATTATAAATTCAATCACAGCTTGCATTCAACATTTTTAATAGTAAATACGACAAATTAAACAAAAGAATAGGTAAATATATTTGCTATTCTCGGGAACATCATTATTTTAAGTTTTTACAAGTAAATATTACAATAGTAGATTATTCACCAAGGGGATAAAGCAGCATACCGAAGGATTTTAGGGCTCCCGAGAGAAGCGAGGGAGCTCTGAGTTAACTCCTGAGCGAAGCAAGAGAGGTTAAAACTAGAATTTCGAGCTCGCCCAAGATGAAGACACCTTTATCCCCGAGGAGAATACTCTAATTTTCGCACCTACTGCGACGAAATCATAATAAATAGTTTATGAAACTGATCAATAATAACTGGGGAATAACTAGTTATCTGTAGTTTCATACAATATTTTATCTAAATTCATGCAATTTCATAAAATACACAATTAATAATATCGTAATTAGGACGCCCAAATCCAAAATTCTAACTAATGTTCTAACATGTTTAGATGGGGAGTGGTACGCGCTACAGCAACCGATCAGCTGTTGAGATGACATATTGCCATTACCGCCACAAATAATGTAGAAACAGCGGTTACACACAATCATTATTAAATAATTTTGGACTGTGATCCTACACAAAATAGTATGTTATGCAATTAGTGAATAACGAATCACGACAGTTCGGAGTGATTCAAGTGTTAGAATCCTGAGTGACGCGAGTTATTCATGGCTCTCGATATAAATTTGTTTTATTCAAGAGTTACATACTATACTTTATACCATAACTACGAGAAAAAGAAAGATTTAAGCGAAAAGAGACATTTAATGAAGAACATTTTTGGTTGCCTGTGTAGTTTTTTAAAGGAAAACAGACTCTGAAAATTTGCCAGAAGCTTGATTTTTTAATTTTTCCATTTGCAAAACTCATCGAAGGCTTTGATGTAAACCAGCCGTGATTTGTCGGGTAGCAAGTTTTCTACTATGTCAGCCGCCCTCTCTTTCATAAACTCAGGTAGGTGTTAACACATCTTCTTAATCACTTGAATGCATTTTCAATCGATTTATTATTAAGTAACACTAAACTTTGTGTTCGTACAACTTACAGTATTTAAAATAGTGCCAATTTACAAATGACAGCAAAGAACTCATTTTTATTTTAACAACAGTTTTTATTCTAATGCTAAACGCCTTGTCGAAAATGTCGACCAATCAAATCGGAGTTTCTATAGAGTATTTTTTCGAAAGGAGGTTCTATAGCATTGAGATGGAGGTCGAATATATTGGTGTGTTCTAAATTCAAACACCAAAACAGTGATTATGCTTTTTATTCACTGTTTTCAGTGAATAAAATAAGCTTTTTAGAGGGGGAAAGGTATAAAAAAATGGCGATCGCTTGGAGAGTTAAATAATTCAGTTTTTTTAAACAGATCATAGCTTATATCGATGACTCATTTAAGAATAAAACAAAATTAATTCAAGATAATAAATATATAAAATTTCTCTGAAACTGTGACTAGCTGAAAAAGTCTACTTTTGATTATATTCTAAAGAAGTTTCTTAGTGTTCTGAGCACAACAAATAATATAGCTAGAATGAAGTGAATCATAAGCATCAGAACATCTTAATACAATGGTATTGTTTTTAAAACATGAAATATCACCGTTTTTCTTAATATTTTACTCCGACACACAAATCACATTATCATGAGTTCATGACTGCATTGAATGCCATTCTTTTTTGTAATTTTGTTTGCATAGCTGCACACTACGATGTACAATATGAAAAAAACCTTATTAATAAACATTAAAAACTAAAAAGCCGTGTCATTACTACTAGCCTGCGCTTGCTCCGTACCTGCAACAATAATGGAAAATTGTAAATTGAATGTCGCACTATATTGCGGGACAGCGGGACGCAATCGAAATAATTTGTCCGCCAAACGAATTATTGTGATTGCATATTAAACCACCGATTGGCGTGATTCCAATAATGCTTAATAAACCATTTTGCACTATCAATATGTCATGTTCAACTGCCAAGTAATGAGGAATGTTTATTGGGCTTTAGAAAGGTTTCATGTTATGGCATGCGAGTGTCACTTTTTTCTGTCATTTTTTATGCCGTTATTTACGCAATTTTTAAAGTTTTGTAGATAATTGTCGCGCAGTGGGAGCCAGAAGACGGGCGTAGTCGCCGAGAGAGACCTAGGAAACGCAAGCGTGATGTCCTAGAGGCACTTATGGTAGATTGACCGGAGACCTTTCCCCAGCAGTGGGATAATAAAGATTAAAATAAAAATATTTGTTCAGAAATCGTTGGTACGAATAGAATATCTCAGTTACTGTAAAGGTGTGTCCAAACATTGAGCGGCAATCGTGAGTGGTCTGCCAGCCTATCAGCTGAGGTCTTTATATCATTGAAAACAAAGATGATAAGGGTTTCATGAAGGTTGATCTTGGCCAAAAGAAAATTTATCATTGACTATTTTCCGCCCGCGGCTTCGCCCGCGTGGTATGTCGATAAAAAGAAGCCATTGTCCTTTCTCAGGCTTTAGACTATCTGTGTACCAATTTTCATTTAAATCGGTTCTGTAGTTAAGGCGTGAAAGCGCGACAGACAGACAGAGTTACTTTCGCATTTATAATATTAGTAAGGATTGTACACTCCTTTCAGCACCAATGAAAGGTAACAAATATGAATAACAAGAAATACTAGAGGATCATGATCTACCGATACATGTAAGTATTATCGGCACACAAAAGTAACCCCAAACTTTTCGTCACCCCTTATAAAACTGATGCAGTAAGTTTTCCATCGAACTTTTACGACGGGACCATTACCACATACACGGCCAATTGACGTAGCGAGTCAATTTGTTTAACAATGAATTTCTTGGACTTTATATCCATTCCGAGAAAAACTATTACATCATTTTTAAACAAGCAAAATAGAAAGACCAGCTAAAAAAAAAGTGCTGTTTCATAAAAAGTGCCTACGCGGTCAAAATGTATGGAACAGTTTTTTTTTTTTAATAACCGGCAATATATTTCAGCGATACAGAATCATACTAAATCCATGGTAACCATGCCAACCCTGTATACTTAATTAACATTTCACATAGTCTTAATCAAAGCAATTCCAAAACATAGCGCTTTAATTTTATGTTCAACACATTAATATTTCGAAACGCTGCGTTTCATTTGGTGGATGAAACTCATGCGTTACTGATTAATAGTGGAAGTTCTATTGAAATGCTAAACTATTTTAGTATTTTAAACGGTTCATTGGATAAATCGTGGATTTAGAATCAAAATTACGTTTGGGTTTCAATAAAACATTTAGGTGTGTACAAAAGAGAGTTTCTTACATTTGATGATAACACCACGCCTCTATTCCCCGAAGGGTTAGACAGAGGTGAACCTATAGTATACCCATAATTCGCCAGTTCTGTTTAAGTCAATGTAATAGGAGACGAGCCTTGTACCATCAACCGGGAACAAATTCAGACTCCTGGCTGCTACTGAGTAATTCCAGATTGATAAACCCACTAACATTTTGACCGACCCAGGAATCGATCCCAGGACCTCATGCTCGGCAGTAGCGCTTGCGACCACTGGACCAACGAAGCAGTCAATATTTAAAGATGATTATCTAAAAGCCCAAAAGTTACTAAGCAAGTTCTTAAAGTTAGCGCAAAACTGTTCCGTTGGAAAAGGGAAAATGCTGTGAAGCAAAATCATTAAAGTTACTTATGTATTTAAATCATATTATAGGATTAATTATTAAAACGTCGCAAAATCAGTCAGTACCTGGGTAGAGATGGGAATTTACCCGGAAAAAACCCACAAGTGGGTGCATTCGAGGGAAAATTCCCGGGAAAATACCCGATTGGGAAAATATTTAGGTTTTCAAATTTCAATTTAGCTTATGTAATGTTTAGATACACATACATTCAAATAGCAAATAGTTTTTAAACGTTATTACTACTAGTTAGGGCTTTCTAGGTTGAAATGACGCACTGCACTACCACATTTTACGTACCATGGCTACACATCAAGCTATACATTTCCAGTATAAGCTGACCTCGCATTGTACGGAAATCCTATTGCTTGATGTGTAGCCGTGGATACAGCAATGTTTGTTTTATCATTTCATTCACTAAGTTATAAATGTCACAGGTTCTAAGAAAACACAATCTTGCCTTGATTAACTAGCAAAGCTATACTGCTAGTTAGTTAATCTTAGTTGAAATGACGTGACCCACTACTTAATTATTCATACTCCAAATTTGCTTGGGTACGTAAAATGTGGTAGTGCAGTGCGTCATTGCAGCAATATTTCAGATGGTACGGTAAAGTAATAAATAAGTAGAGATGGTAAGGTATTATAGGATGAAAAATGATTAAATAAATATAGTGTAGTCTAAATATATAAAGAATGCAATAAAAACACTTACAGTGATAATTTTTTGGCGACCAATAAGCTGCTCGCTACTCGTACTAAACTACCTACTAATAAATAATTGTGAATTTCTATGTTTTTTTTTATGAAGAATCATTATTTACAATCCTTCTGGTAGTTCCACAGATTACCGCGTTTGAACAAACAAAAAATATCTTCAGCTTTATTGTATTAGTGTAGATATTGAAAATACCCGTCAATTAGGTTTTTTCCCACATAAACACCCGGTTTTAACCCAAAATGGGTTAAAACCTGGGTTTTTTCCCTTTGGGTTTTTTCCCACCGCCCATCTCTATACCTGGGTGACCGAGCTCTGCTCGGGTGAAAATAGAGAAAACGCATTTTCCCAGATATGAGACCTAGCTAGATCGATTTTTCGCCCCCGTAAACCCCTATTGAAACTTTCATCGAAATTGTTACAGCAGTTTTCGAGAAAGTGATTAAAATATATACATAAATATAGTATGGCTCATTTCATAGAATAGGATGTAGGAAAGGATACAGACTTATTTCAGCAAAAGTTATTTTCCTAATACGTTCCCTCTGTATGAGAAGAAGTATTTTCCCGGTACTTAGTTTGTTTTTTAATCTCGTAGACTTATTTCACATGTCAAGTGATTGTTGCTTGTTTTTTTTTCAATTTGGAGTATGACATTTGCACCTGTCAAATTAGTCTACGAAATTAAAAAACAGACTTTAGGTAGGTTGGTTGTTAGAACAAACTCCCTCGTTAGTCTAGTGGTCGCAAGCGCTACTGCTGAGCATGAGGTCCCGGGTCCGATTCCCGGGTCGGGCAAAGCGTTATTGGGTTTTTCTACCTATAAGTTCTCAGTAGCAGTCCGGGGTCTGAATTTGTGCCCGGTTCATGACAATGGACTCGCCTATTACGAATTAAACATAACTGGTGAACAATGGGTGAACTAAAGGTAACAGGTACCTATAAGTACATCTGCTTAACCTCAAACCTTTCGGGGAAACAAGGCGTGATGTTATGTTATGTAGTTATAAGTATATAAGTAACGGGAAAATATTGATAACTATACCCCATTTGAAATAAGATTAGACATTAAAACAAACCCTTTTACAGTCCGTTCAACCAATTTTGACTTCTATACCGTAGGCATAAGGATAGCATTAAAAGCAAAAAAAGTGACACAATACCAACTATCTACTGCGGCTGCCATTTGTCATGCCACCAACGCAATAGAATTCAAAATCGGTTGAACGGAATGTAAAAAAGGCTTATCAATACGTCTAATCTTATTTCAAATGGAGTATAGTGTCTTGTGAAACTAGTTATAACGTTAAAGAACTAAGTTATAACTAATTTTACTAATAACAGAAATAGTTATAACTAGTATCACTTACCTCTGAGGAAGGATTTCAGCTGGGTGCTGTCACAGAAGATGGGCTCAGTCACGACGCTGCTGAGTTGATCTTTGACCGACTGCCGCGCGTTGCACCATATCACACGACCCGTCCGAGACCAGTCCAGCACTAACATTTTCATACTCTGGAACAAAACGGACAATGAAGTGAGACCAATACAGGGTGTAACTAGACCCATCATGAAGCCGTCACGAAGAGTAGGTATTTAAAGTTAAGTTATAACATTTAAAACTGGTTTATTTAAAGGAACATCCAAAAGAGCTGAAACTTTGACCTTCAATATTTCTGTAACCAGAAGGTTCTCAGATACGGTCCAGTATAAAAAAAAACATTATAAAGAGAAAAATACGTGACTCTCGCAACTAAAGGAACACCTCTGCCTAAACCTTCGGGAAATACAGCCGATATTATGTTACAGTAAAAACATGGAGACGCATAGCCATAACAGGAGCCATTCCAATATCCACTGCTGAAGGTAATTATGTTTAGTAATGACGATGAAATCGTAGATTTCTAAAAAAGCTTTATCATATTTAAATCTATTGAATTATTCTAAATTTTTGTCAAGTAATAGGTACCCATCAAAATATGTTGTGAACATAATATTAACAAAACTTCCCGCTTCTTTGTTTGCAGCTCTTTATACAAGTAAAGTGCACAGAAGACTTTGTTTTGAACTCGGGAGAGTAACTGTAGAAAATGCTAGAAAGTTTTATAAATCATTAGCTAATGCCTTCTCCGGCGCACACACAACAACTTACCAAAGTTTCATCAAAACGCGTCGAGCCATTTTTGAGTTATTGCGAGACTAACGCATGGCAATTGATTTTTATATAGGTACAGTCACGGACTTTAATTGATAAGGCACTTTCAGGCTTTTCAATTTTGCAGTTTCAAACTTTCACGAGATTACACGATTAAACACGAACTCAAATCGCATGCTCGTAAACAAGATGAAAAATTACTACAAATCGGAAATAGTGTTATCCATAGAGGTTGACTAATAAGTTCTCAATGGTAAATAAATACAATGTTGCATTACGTTTATCCAATCTATTTGATACTGACCTCCTTTGAATCAGAGCTCAATAACTCGATAATTCTTAAAACTTAACCGAAGACAGTGATAGTTGAAATGTTGATGTCAGAGACGTTACTTTCAAAGTTGTCGAAATGACTAATATTATAATTTCTTCGTACGCTAACGTTACTATGGCTACGCTAAAACAAACGTCGCTAGGTTACGGTTGCTAGACCTGCAATTGGTTGACTTTGGGTAGTCACTCTGCTGTCAAGTTTGTAGTTCTGGCTCTCAGGTTAGCCAACCGGTAAAGATATAAACGAAGACATGACTTTCCGTGTCTGGATGTACGAGTATAACCGACAAAGCCCGATTTGCATTACACGGCTAAAATGCTAACAGTGCCAAGTGGCTCATCAATTAAAGTCCGTGTCTGTACATACATTGTATATATATAGATTAATAAGTATTCTCAGATCCCTGTCATTCCATATACCATTGCGATCATTCATCCTTTCAACACGCCTCATGAGGGGTGACCTACCTTCAAACGTGGGTTTATAAAAAAGTCTGATAACGACCCAAGATTAAAAATCCTTATAATTTCAGCGTGCACTACCTACGAATATATCTATCTTTCTTTAAAAAATTCATACAACATCTCAAATATTATTTTAACAAGCTCGCAAATTTTTCGTTTAATCCTTAAATAGTTAATGCAGGTAATCTTGTATTCAGTGTTCATAATCCAAGCTAATGGCTTACTGAATAAAATCCCTATGTAAACTACGCTAAGAAAATATTAATATATAAAATGCAATAATGAGATTTGCCCAGGACCCGCTTATTATGATGAATATTCAATGCACTACTACTACGTACTATAGATAGAATATTTTACTTATAGTTTAGTTATTGTAAAAAAAACTTGTTTTATAAGTACTCTTCTGTAGTAGGAAATATATTGGATATCAAGATAAATACGACATACGACAAGGGAAGGAAGACAATGATGCTGATTATGATTAATATGAAAGAAAATTATATAAATAAAGTAAGTACACAATAGAACATTTAAAAAAAAAATTGAGAGAGCTTTCAGTATTTCATCGCTCACTTCTGTAGGTTTGAAGACTCTTTATATAAATAGAAGGTACCTACTTACCTACCCCTTTCTTTATTTATTTAATACTAGCGACCCGCTCATACTTCGCACGGTTTTAACGACTTGAAAAAACATCTGAGATTTCTAAATGTAACTTTAATATTAACGTATTATACACAAAAACCTTCCGAAATTAATTCTCTAAACGATGTTAAAAACCTCATCAAAATCTGTTTCGTGGTTTAGAAGAACGACGCGGACATACAGATGAACACGAAAAGGCAGGCCGCGCGCGGCAGCCGCGCACGATTACCGCTCAGTGTTTGGACACACCTTTATAGGCATCCAAACTTCAGACATTCAGAATTCCCTCACGACAGTTTCCTCTGATACTTCAAAAAGTGGTACTATTCTTATCAATCTCATGATACCAGAACAGTAAATAACGCTCCTCATTTCGAGCAGTTTTCGATACTTTTTAATCGATGCAGCGCACACCAGCGGAGCAAGCATAATGATCCTATAAAACACCACCGACCAACAAGTAACATCCATAAAAGTTGTTACAACTTTGTACATAAAATTATAAAATTAAATTATGCACATACACAACAGATACAACTACGCCACGTACTTTTGGATAACATCGGCTTCAGCCAGAGGTGAAATTGAATGAAAACAAGCACTTCGAAGCGTTCGCGTGAACAACGGGTTTAATATCCAAAAGATAAATAATTACATACGAATAGTGAACAATTAATATTAATTATATTCGTTGCAAGTTGCGCGCCTATTGCACGTTTTAACTCGCGCTGCGGTCGCCACATCAACATTGCATGTGATTTGACGTTGCGGTTTGCGGTCAGTGGAATATTAAATTGATGCTAATTTTATACCCTAGTTTAGTTAAATAGGTATCTTTTTTGATTTTTATGACCAATTTTTTTATGGAAATTTCGCATACATAGTAGATACTTACGTAGATAAATAAATTTCATCAATGGTTTATAATTCACCCCAATGTTGAAATAATAAAGTCATTATAAATGTAGATTATATATTTTAATTTATACCTAGTCATAATTTAACAAGTAGATAAAAGCTGTAAGTACTTCGGTATACGTACTCAGAAGCTGCTGAACATAGAATTAATAAAAGATCAGTTTAGTTTCACAATGATGCGAACATAATCTACCTAACTCTTGAAGCTTATTGTTAGTTGAAGAGCAAGTAAATAGTTTATAGGCAAATGTGACTTCACGTTTCTCAGAATAATACTTTGTGAATCAACTTTATAACATGAAAAAGTCCATATTACCTGTCTACGTAAGTACGTGATACCGACCCTTTTTATTTCCTATTTTCTTTCACAAAGGGTACTGATAATTCCAATTTAGGTACACGAAAAACATTTTGTGTTTTCCTAGAACTGATGTTCGTATTTCAGATTGATTTTCTGATAAGTCGCTTTTGATTTACTGGAAACAAAGTAACGAATACGACGTCGTCAGTGGCTTGAAGAAAAATAGGGCTTATTTATGTTTACTAATTTTTTTTCTCTGAGTCTTCGGAGTTACTTTTGTCAATTCGGCAAGACACAATTTCCTTTTAAAATTGGTGTCTTGTTTCAAACAACATTTTTTTTGAGGTCTTTAATGTTTATTTATTTTATAATTTCATGCACTATGCTTACCTAAACTTATTTTATTTTAGCTCGGTTTTAACAAAGATACGTACTAAGCAAAGGTTTCATTCGACTAAAGTCTGTGCCGGAAACCATAATTTCGTGATAACACTCCCGAAAATAGAATATGGAGCATCCGCTTGACCACCCACGATAGATATGTAATATCGTCAGCGAGGCTTGCAGGGTTCACATATCCTTTCGCAAACAATTTTTATATGGCGTCGTTCGGAATGGGTCTCGTAAACATTTACCCTAAAGAGTTTGGATAGGTATTTCATAGTTGTACACGTAGTTATTTACATTCTTTTCCTTCATTTTGCGCACGGCTTCATATTCGTGAACTTTGGGATCCCAAGAGAATCTACAACTTATATTCGTTCTAAATACCTTTGTGTTAGCTAATCCGATTCGGCATGATTCGAGTAAGAAAAATCCGAACTGACCCATTATTACCAATTTGGCGTTTCTATTAGGTGTGCAGAGCACCGTATTTCATTCAAGTGCTAATAGTTTTCCAGGATGAAAACTCATTAAATTAGGTACCTATGTAGGCACCCTAACCTTTTATCTATATCGATTCTATAGCCTTAAAACTGTCCAAAACAAAGACCCACTTTCACAGTTAAACGGGCGTTTACTTTCAAAGTGTCCATACCAGACTCTTACCTAAATTAGATTTTCAAAATAATCAAGCCACATTCCATGTCCAAAGTAAACTACACATTACAATATAATTCTTAATTCATTCGACAAGCAAAAGCCACAGGCCATTAATTAAAAGTAAACACAATTATTATGAACAATCATAACGCTTTTCCGCCCTTATTACGCGACACGGAAGTTCACGGAAACTCTTGATAAAGTCGTTTTAAGACAAATTAACTGTTCATAAAAAAGCTTCTGATGCAAGCTTAGCATAAAGATGACATTTAGATAATTATCAAATCCACGAAAGTTTTCTAACTAAGAATGTATTTATTTATATATACTTTATTGTACACCAGAAAATACATAGCGAAAATAAATAAATTGAACACTACAAAACATACAATGGGCGGCCTTATCTCTTCCAGGCAACCTTAGAATGAGAGAATGAGGCATCATCTTTGTCTGTTGACTTGACCTTTTTTTTTTTGAGGCTGGGAAATTGCCAAATGACTACTCCCGCTCAGAAGCTCGAGAAGTCATTTGGCAATTCGTTCATTTGGGCGTGTCAGACTTTTACTGATTAAAACCCACCCGTGTTCCTTCAGTTGCCTGTTGCCAAGGGTCCCGGTATCCCTTTCAGACTTTCCCGCAACCGTGGCTGGTATCGGCCCCCGTCAATTGTGCTGAGATCTCTTTGAGGCGCGCGTGATTTGGCTTGACCTGATACAAAACTAAATCTATAATAATCTGTACGTACTTATTATATTGGGAACCTCTTCACATTTATGTGTACACTACCTTTTTCCTGCAGCTTAGCTCGCGTGCTACCGGGATAAAAAGTATACTATGTGTACCAGGTTACAAACTACCTGTGTGTCAAATTTCATCTAAATCCGTTCAGCCGTTTTTACATGATTGAGTAACAAGCATCCAAACTTTCACATTTACAATATTAGTAGGATTCCTTTGGGGGATGTTTAAAAATGATGATTGTCACGCATACAACTGATAATGACGAAAGATATTGTTACATTAAACAGGTACCTAAGTATAATAGAAAAAACCTAATGTTAGTGAAATAAATTACCATTAGCAGTAAAACATAAGCTAGCCATTTGCCCCTAATGAATGGTTAAATGATGCCTAGCCTAGCCAGTGAACCGACACTGAACATTATGTGAACGTTACTACTAAAATATTTTGCTAACATAGGCGAAAAGGGCACATTTGTGGCCATGTGGACTATGATTTAATTTATTTAAATTAATGTATCATAATTAACATTGTATGCTCGTGGCTAAGTTATAATAGCCGCACGGGTGGATCCATCAGGTTAAACTACGCTTGCCGGGGTTGGTCCGTGGATGGTCGACCATCTTTAGTTACTGGATTCCTCCGTGCCTCGGAAAGTACGTTAAGCCGTTGGTCTCCGGCTGTCATTATTGGATCTTTGACAGTCGTTACGGGTCGTCAGAAGCCCGAAAGTCTGCCAAACAGTCGTATCGTATTACCCAGTGGTTGAAGTCAGATAGGTAGTCGCTCCATGTAAAATACTGGTATTCAGCTGCATCCGGTTAGACTGGAAGCCGACCCCAACATAGTTGGGTAAAGGACAGGCAGATTTTTAAATTTTAAAATAATTAAATTTACAATGTAATTAAAACCATTAAAATAAGATGTATTCGGTGGGCAGGACATGTTGCAAGAATGGATGAGACCAGAGCACCCTAACTTGATAGTACACGGGATGGTCGGAGAAGGAGAAGCTCAGATGGTTGGTTGACGTAGACCAAGATTTAAGAACTGTTGGAGTGAGGATCTGGAGAGAAATAGATCACGGTGGACAAATATACTTGACTGACTTTGGCTGAAGTTTCTATAACAGCGAAATTAAAAGGTAAGTAGGTTCACGCCAACGCAAATCAATTTCCTCCGCTCTACCCTATTATGGAGTGAAAATATATCGAGAAATCGATTATAATATTATATCAATAGGTAGAAAATGAAAATCATGATTTATCACACGTTACCAACATGTGGAACCTGGATTCTGTAATAATTGACTCATAAACTTAACGCTGTATGGACAAGAGTTTTTATGAGTGTGAACCTACATTTAAACTATGTTAGATGACTTGTCTGAAAGCTTTGCTGCAGAAACAGGTATGGTCAGTTCCAAAATTATCTGATAAAAATGTAAACAAATGGATCAGAAAATTTACATGCGAATGCCAATTTGTAGTGCCACGAATTGAGCGGTTTGATTTAATACTTAAACCCGAAATTCTAATTTTAAATCACCCCAAAGATGTTTTATAATTTTGAAAATTAAAATTCATTATTATAACGTCAATTTTCCTCGACGATTTTTCAATTTCAATTTAATAATGTTATTTAAACAATAGTTGTTGTAAAAAGTGGTGACATATAAACGTTCAAACCTTCTTAATACAGAAAATGTGTTACTAATGGGTGAGAAGTACTTCAGTGAGTAAAAGAATTTAACCCAAACACCCCAAGGGTTTGTTTGTTTACTCGTTCACCAGATACTTCTGTAACAGACTATAGGTGGGTACTTGTCGCGGGGAAGAAGTTTCTCTCTATAAATAGTGTCTGTAACTTTTGGTAACTTTTATAAACCATTTTCGATCTAGTGCTGGTAAAACATAAAAGTCACAGTATTTTTTTTTAATGTTAGAAATAAAAAGTAAAAGACGTACCTGTAGAAAAGTGTAGTCCAATCTGTATAACGCGTCACAGTAGACCACAAGTAAGTCCGCAGACTTAACGCCACTAGATTCGATGTCGTTTTTTCTCCTGTCACTATGAGGAACAGACGTGGCCGCTCCGTTCGTACTGGGCACGTTCCACTGAACACTTTTAGGAGTTTCAGTCTCTGGGACGTTGCCTATGGTATGTATTGGCGTGACGGAGGTAACAGTGGGATTGGCTTTTTGTTGTAGCATGAAGAGTTTGTTCCGAACGCGCTCGGCGCCCGAGAAGTGAAGACCACCCACGGGATGGATTGCGTAGTGCGGCGGGAGGGAGCCGTTCTGTTGAAATGAAATAAGTAGTGTAAATTAAAATTTTGTATTTTGTGTTAAAGCACAAACGTCTGTCACATCGCAAGAATCGGTGACGTCACCCGAAGAGTCTCTTAAGATAATGCCCCAAGTTTTTAATTGCAACGTCTCACTGCTTTTATTTGTGTCGGTAGTAACAGAAAATACAAAACAGATACCTCGATAGAATAACATCAATTAAAAATAATCCTTCTACATTTAGGCGGCTTTAACAACCCCCATAAAACAACTTATTATAAAAGGGCGGTGGGCAAATAATAGTTCCTGTGAATTCTGGAAAAGCAATCTGTACCTTAGGACCGCACTGTAACAATGTGTTGTAGTGAACACTTTTGACGTGGTCAAAAATATGGGAAAGAAAAAGAACTTGATTGGAAAATCACTACATATTATAATAAATAAAATAATATAACTGTCTGTCTGTCTGTTTGCGATTTTCATGCTGTTTTCACTAATGGAGAGAGTGGTTCTCGGGGAAGGTTTTAGTATGTAATTTGCAATATGCTTCGTTATTATTAGAGAAATTCGTCTTTTATAAACTCTTTTCCTATTCAGTAAAACGGAAAATTATTCCCATCAAAGCAGAACACATTAAAACTTTTTTCAGTTAATACACAACGTAGGTACATACGTTACGAAATTATTCTATTGACTAGCTTAAAATTTACACATGTAATTTGGGAAGCAGCGAGAACTTTCAGTATGCATGCTTGACTCACATTTGATAGAATTTTATTCAAATTGACTGCAAAGTTGCACGCTATGTACGGAGATGCCTTTTCACACCAAAACTAAGTTCAAACGCTAAGCTTCATTCGAGGTTATTTAGTCGTTCAACTCTTTGAGCAAGAAAATAGAAGATTTTACTGAAGAATAATGATAAGCCTAATCTTTATATATATAACTAGCTTCCGCCCCCGGCTTCGCCCGCGTGGGATGTCGATAAAAAGTAAGCCTATGTCCTTTCTTAGGATCTAGACTATATGTGTACCAAATTTCATTTAAATCGGTTCAGTAGTTTTGGCGTGAAAGCGCAACAGACATACAGACAGTTACTTTCACATTTATGTATAATTAGTAAGGATAATAATAAGGATTCTTCTGTACGTGTGTTTGTCACTTAACTCCTCCTAAACGGCTGGAACGATTTGAATGAAATTTTGAGTGGAACATTTGAAAATACAATTGAACCCGGCAGGTGGCGCTGTTCGGGCAGGACCACGTCTGCCAGGTCCGCTAGTATTGTATAAAGTTAAGTGACAAACTTGTAATTTAGTAATTAACGCTGTGAATTTATCAATTACTGACGAATATAATTTGGGTTCTGGTTTGCCGCAAATCAGTACCGTCTTGATCCGCAGCAAAATGTGTCCACTTAGGTACCTAATGTGAGTGTGACATTGTGACTTACCTCCATCAAACTTCATAATAAACTTACAAGGTTCGTTGAGAATGTTTGTTTAGTAGTGGGTTACCACTTGAAGCACATTCCCTTCAAGACTGCTAGCCGTTGATCATGACCAAGCAACGCGTCTTATCATGAACATAGCATTAAAACACAGGATATTGTGTGATCACCTAATAAGCCTCTCCTCCACTAGGCTGGCGACACTCACAGTTCCAACTAGGGTCCACTTTCATCCAAGTACTGGGCAATGCTGATATTTTAACAACTATCATACTTACTGGCTCTGCTCACAGGTGTAAGCGGTAGTCTCTTCAATCTGCCTAGCCTTTTCCCAACTATGTTGGGGTCGGCGTCCAGTCTAACCGGATGCAGCTGAATACCAGTATTTTACATGGAGCGACTGCCTATCTGACCTCCACAACCCAGTAGCTGGGTAACACGACACCCCTTGGTAAGACTGGTTGTCAGACTTTCGGGCTTCTGACGACCCGTAACGACTGTCAAAGATCCACGAATGACAGCCGGGACCAACGGCTTAACGTGCTTTCCTGCCCTCAGACTTCACGGAGGAGTCTCGGCATGTAAAGATGCTCACCCATCCACCGACCAACCCCGGCAAGCGTAGCTTAACCTGATGGATCTCCTCGGTAAGCGGTAGTCTCTTATGGCTGTAAAAGCTCTGACTAGTTGGCAGCCAGGTTATTGTATACTTACATCAATATACTGCACGTTTAGCGGAGGCCGCGAGTGGTAGAACAAGATTAGCAGCGCGTCGATGCCCACGCCGCAGCACAGACCGATCTCGATGCCCAGGAACAGACAGCAGAGGAATGTGCCCAACAAAGGGATGATATCCAGTCCTGCGAGCAAATTGTATCGTCAAATCACATCCACGGCTGCGCCTTTGCCGATTGGCTGATATTTTCACCACGGCATGGCATGTTCTATTGATTTTATATTGATTGTACATATAGAGGTTACATATAGAGATGTAACCTACAATGATAAGGACCTAGCGGTATCTACTTTTATTCAAGTCCTTTTAAAAGGAATAAAAAACATTCAATATAAAATAATTTGATTAAATAGTGGCAATTGTTCCAAGAAAAACCCAACTGAAATTGTACAATCCACTTGCTTATTTTATGCTCATTGTAAACGGTATTCTATATTCTTTCTTTGCGTCACAAAAACTTCATTTAGAAATATTTCAACATAGCAAAATTTAGGAAATATTTAATAGAAAAGCTGTGGAATTATTTCCAAGAAAGGCCCAGCTAATATAGTACTACTTGCCTATTACGTGCTCAATTTAAACGAAACTTTTATACTCTTGTTTGTGCTAAAAAAAAAGATTGTATTTAAATAATCTCTCAATTTAGAGCAAATATCTAAATATTATCATTACTACTTTATTTATTGTACAAAAAGTTGGCAGCCCTACCACCAGCAGGAACTAACAATAATAATAATAATGTTGTAGCGGGAAAACGGATTTAGAACCGAAAAGCTTACATAAAATAACATCCTATCCTTTGCAACACAAAGTAATAAACATTATGCAAAAATATCATTAACATTATACATGAGCTTATTCATTTGAGTCCACATTTTAATTAAAACAGCTTAAGCCTGTAGGCGTGACAACGAATTTAGGCATACTCCTATATTAAAAACTTCTTTCAAAACCGCTGACGGGACCTTAATGAACGTAATTCCATCAGTTCATAATTTTGTAAGCAGCTTCCTAGGTTAAATACGTGTGGCGTGTACAAATTCGCGGTTGGACGTAGGGTTAGTTTAGGTATTAGTAACAATACCCTCAAAGGGTTCATTAAACTGGTACTTCTCTGTCTTCATTACCATAAAAGAAAATTGAGTTATTTAGGAGAAACGTGTCAGGAAAGCCGTTTACATTAATCTGACGTTGCTAAAACTTACACTTACATTTTGCAGGTTAGCAATATAATTTATAGGTTTAATTGAAAAAGACTTTTTTTTTTATACTCAATTATTTGTATTAAACGTAAGTATTCATATAGGGTGTTTTAGCGAAAAAACACCGACAAACTAATCAGTCCTATACCATCCGATCTTATCGGAACTCATTCACCATCACACTTAGCAAAGTTTACTAACTTCACAAGTATTTTTCTAGCACTTCCAGAATGAGGGTAAAGAGACACGAAATAACAGGAGCGACAATGACTGAAACTTGGCAACTCTTGAACTTTGTCTACCACCGAGTGGAATAACATTATAATCTTTAGTGGGATTACAAGGGGTCTCCCAAGGACTTGACTGAATACGAAAATGGAATTTAATGGAATACGATAGTAGGTAAATATTTGATTTTCGTCCCATTCAAATTATTCCAAACGTTTCTTAAGTGTTGCACGTTGAAGGCGTTGCTGTGAAATTATATTTTCACGGCCTTATACCTTGTTTTAACGTTTACGAGATATTTTAAACGCCAAAGCACAGTATCAATAAGTAACAGTAGTATATCTTCATACGAAACGGCCGAAACGACGCGCTTCGAAATCTCAGTGTATACTTAAATAGTGCCACCACGAAGATGCGCCCCAGTCTGTCTTACACGCCACACGCTTACAGTACAGTAATCGCGCTTAGGAAGAAGAGTGAGCGCGTCTTTGTAAATCGCACTATCTATATATATCAGTACGCAACAGTTTCGAGTGCACGGGTCGTAGTCAGGACCTCAGAGGTCAACTATGAAATGCCATTTAAAATAAATTCGAATGCGCGGCAGTTACGCGTACACCCGGACGCGGAAGGTTTATCTACGGAGCGGCCGCAGGTAATAATTTCAAGGTCACTGCCAAGATATAATTCTGTTACTTATATATACTGTGGCAAAGTCAAATCTAAACATAGCCTAAAACACTTTTCGTATTTTTTGTGTGACCGCTTAGATCTTCAAAATACACAATGGATTTTGATACGGTTTTCATCATCACTTAAGAGCATTATTGTTGTATTGTTAACTTAAAATAGGTACAATCCTCTATTGGCGAAGAGGCGAGAAAGATGACGAGGGTAAAAATTCTAGTTTGTATTTAAATTTTCTTTATTTCTTTTAAAATACATAAGTATTCCTTATATTTTTAAATAATTTTATAAAAAACATATTTAAATAAATTAAAAAAATTAGCCCGTCGGCATCAGGATCAGGGTCCAAGCTGCCGTTGGTCAGGGCTCCAGAGAGAGGAACTAGTTGTATTATTAGTTAGTACTAGCTGCGCCCCGCGGTTTCACCCGCGTAAGTCTCGATCCCGTAGGAATATCGGGATAAAAAGTATCCTATGTGTTAATCCAGGTTATAAACTATCCGTTTGCCAAATTTCATCCAATCCATTCAGCCGTTTTTGCGTGATTGAGTAAAAATTGAGTAAAAACACACAAACACACAAACGTTCACATTTATAATATTAGTAGGATAGTAGGATTATTTTATACTCACTGCTAGTTTTCCATAGTTTCTTGACGATGTTATAATCGACCATTTGCAGGACAGCGCATACGATGACCGATGCGAGGGCGGCGCGCGGGATGAAGAAGAAATATGGCGTCAGTAATACTAGCGTCAGTATTACTAATATACCTGTACATTGAAAAAAATATGTTAGCATTTGATACATACTTGAGTTGATCCATTATGTGCTGTGAACAATACATCTCAATTTCCGAATAAAACAGATGCGTAGACGTTAGAAATTTTATATCAAAATAATATAGTTCTGAAAGCCTTTAAACTTATGTAGCAACGATTGGAAGAGTCTAACCCTTCAAATTTTCAGCCAATTTCCCTTTATAGACAGGTAACCCTTTGATCGACAGTACATTAAATAAACTCGCAACGTATAAATAAATCCCGTAAAAGCAATGACATATTTTCAGCAGTCTCGCGAGCCAAAAGTCGACGTGAGTTATTACATCTTTTAACCATAACGATAACTTCTGCACAAGATATCTGGGAGTAAAAGCACGTGCATTACCTGGAATCTCGTATCATCAAACTTTCGGGGAAACTGCACCGAACTAGTCACGCATCGAAGGAATTCAATCTTGCTCAAAGTGAACAAGATTGCACGCATTCAGTACAGTTAGCACAGATACAGTTCTGCAAAGTATTATGCATGTGTAGTATTTCCATGCTTTATCATGGAAACAATCAAATTATTATGTCAAGGATATCAGATGGGCAATTCCCGTAATTTTATTTTAGGAACATTCACAGTCTGATCTGTCTCAATCAATCAAAAATATCTCTAATTTTCCTACATTTTTGTCAAGTTTTTGACATTGATTGACGCTGAGATGAGATTGCGACTAGATTTTGAACGTTTTTAATTACTGAAATTGGTCTTCAGGGCTAAAACATAGGTAAGCCCGGTCCAATTAAACAAGACCACAAATGGTTGTAACAATTAATATCAATAATTCACGGGCACTAAGTACAAGTGTCCCTATTTCAACACACCTGTATAGTCAGCCAATTAATACAGGATCTATTGAGAGATTAACACGAACGTTAATTGCAGAACTATTATTACGATTACAATCAAGAGATGCGACACTAAATGAGATGTAACGCTTCGGTTTGGTTTCTACATACAAATAGTTCGCAAAGTGATCTTGTAAGATGAATAGGCCATTGATGATAATTTTTTGGAGCGTGTAATTTATCTGGACTTAATGTTACTGAAAAAATGCATTAGTAGCAAAAAGCCAATTAATCAAAACAAACAAATGAACAACATTCATTGCAAATAATGGCATATAAGTAAAAATTTGTTAGCAATGCAAAAAAATAAACAAGTTGTAAATATAATAGTAAAAAGCATAATGCTACGACTACAATAGCTTGATAATATAAGCCAACCAGTCATGATATAAACCAAGGTAAAAGCTTCAAATCGAAATCATAAGTATCGGTATAAATCGCCAAAACGGCGAATCCATTCAACACAATGGAGCCACAAATCCACCTGACAGACATACAAAGGGAGCCTCCTGATATTTTAGACGTATATTTGAAATTGTAAAACCACGGAAACTTGGCTGTGACAGTAAACTACGATGCAAACTTTTAGATTTATGAAGTACCCACTACATAACTCCACACTGTTGTCGCACATGGTAAAAATGATTTATGTCCCCGGATTTACATTTGTCTTACTTCAAACACCCCATTTCTGTTAAAACTAATCTTAAGATTAAAAGCCGGGATTTCGCAAACATGAGACAACCCACAAATCACGCGGAGTTGTTCTAGGTTCGACGAAGACTCGAAGGATTTCTCTGAAGCGATTTTAGAACCATAGTGAACGATAATATACATCATTTATTGGATATCTCTTGTAATCTCTAAATTATTCAACCGATTAGAGAAACATTTACATTTGTGAGTAACTTTGCTCTTTGTTTGTACTTAAATAAGCAAATTCATGACTTTATGTTTTACTGTTATTATTCTATTTTGCGTTCTGCAAACGATATCATCTTGTTGGATAGGTACCTACATAGTAAATTACCATATCATAATTACAAAATCAAACATAGATTTCTTTGCACAGTCATTTCTATTCAAAAAAATACTGTGCACAGAAACTATGTTTTCTTGACTCATAAACCTAGGTAAAACACCCAAAAATGACCTATATTTACCCAAGTCGAGATTACTCCGATTCCCCAAATAAGCCAAGCCGCAATGTTAATGTCGGACTAACAAAACTCTATTGAGATTCAATTGGGGCGAGTAAATATTCATTGGGAACACCCTGAATAATGTAAAGTCGAAACAGAGTAAGTTTGCAGGTTGACATAATGCGACACACGATCTTTGACCTCGGCGAGGCGGGGATGCTCCGATGCTGGATTTAGGATATCACTATGTTGCAGTTATCTATTTTAAAACTAACAAAGAATAGTCTCGTAATTCAATCTTGGAACAGCGAACGAACAAATTAAGTTCACGTGTGTCATTAAGATCACAAACACAATAAAAAGGTCAGCTTTGAGCCTCCTCTATTTTTACTAGTCAAGCCTGGTTTTTAAATTACATATCTAGTGTGTACCGAAAACATATTTTATGTTTGTGAAGTACCAATGCAAATGAATCCATATCAGTTACAGCTACGTTCAAAGAGTTCGCAAACTGAAAATTATGGCAAAGCGCTTACAAACTAAATGGACGATACCACCTCTTGTACTATATAAAATACAGCTTTTTACATTTGACCCATGACATAGTGTTTTATAACGTTAGACGTGCAAAACTTTTTACGTACAGTACACGTTGCTTTACACGAGTCAATATTCAGAGCAACGATTTTAGTTTGGTCGTCCATGTTTTATGTTTTTTAATCCAACAAGGACGGATTTAGGATGAACTTTAATAGTAAACTTTGTTGTAACAGAGAAATATCTCCAAAACAAAAGAACCATTCATTAGACTATCAGCCGACCGCTAACTGAGTCCGTTCCCGAGGTGGCTGCGCGGTGCGGGAGGGGTGACAGTTGTCACAAGTTGACGAATCAGTGAGCTCTTGCATCACCACATCACACACCCCTCCCGCTCCGCACAGCTACCTCAGGAACAGACTCAGTTAAACGGTCGGCCTATAGTATTGGATTACAATCACAATCATAATAATTATCATTGTATCGATACTATAATCAGAACATAACAAAAAACTGTCGTTATAACATACTCCAAACAATGTTGAAAAATTATTCGTGAAGAAAAATCGAGATGTAATATAAAATGGTAACGATAAACCAAGTGTTATCTGAGCTCTAAAGCGAAGACGACGGCAGCGAGAAGGAACTGAAAAATTGCCAATAAAATCTCAACTTTATATCTCTTAGTCCACTGATTATTATTATTCATAGCTTTTTTGTATTCTAAGAAGACAGCCAGGCAACTTTAATAAGAAAGTTAGTAACCCAAAATAATAACAACATTATATTTTGACCGAAAACATTTCTATTAAAGTTATTAAACCACTTCATTGATCTAGAATGAACTACTTTCGTAACCCATTCCTGCGGTCCTGGTTTCGGTAGATAGGTCGAACAGGGTAATTAAGATATTCTGATAGAAAATGTTCAATTATAACTCGACGGAACTGCTCGATAAAGGCAGACTCGCTTCTATCATATCAGGACCTAATGCAATCACTGACGAACGCGGACGTTCGCGCGCACTATGCATGAAATTACAATTCTACCTAGAGTATTACGGCAAAACTTTATTCCCACTCCAACTTTACTGTAAAACCAGAGGGAAATGACGTACGGACCAATTTATGTGATGTTTTCAGGAAATCAAAGTTGACTATTGCACTTAAAGCTGTGTCGCAAGTAGTCAAGAGGTCACCAAACACTAAGAAGAGCCGACACAATGATAAGTGCCCGAAGCTCTCGACAAAACATAACAAAGTTAACTGCTCACAAATTGTCACAAAATAAATTGAAACAAAGAAAGTCGTAAATAGACAGAGATCGAGGAAACAAGATTGATGCCGAGTTTATTACTTGTTTATTTGTTTTATTCGAAACTACATATCGAACAAGAAAAAACTTACGACACTCTTAACATTCGTTATTTCCGGCAGCAAGAGATCAATCTGCAGATGTCATTATTTTAAAGTATTCATTTACAGCGGGTTATATGCCTATCGCGGACTTTACTATCTCCTTAGTTGACATTACGTATTCCATAATAGTTTGGGAATCAGTGTTGTTTACATTTCAGCGCACGCGTTAATTTACCATTAATTTTTAAAATGTGTGACTTTATTCAACAACTTTATTGAAGGCTTTAGTCAGATCTCTATTACAATAGCAATTAATCATAACATGTACTCATACGTTCTGAAACTCAATAAATCAGACGTATAAACCATCTTAATTACTACATGAATCACCAATAATCCTAACAGAATCTACAACAGATCTATGTAATAAATGTACTACATTACATTGAACACGTTTATCCTTTCATACAAGCCGTTATCTTTTACAAAATTCTATTTGAGTAATATGCTATTCTAACAAATTTAATACCACATTTAGCCAATTTCTACGATCTAAGTACATACCCGTGTAGATTCCAGAGCCGGGCGTCCTAACACCAGAGGCATCGCTTACAGCGCTTCTTGAAAACGAGCCGTTCACCGGTATGGACTGGAAGAAAGCGCTGACTATACTGCACACGCCCAAAGCTACAATCTCTTGTGTCGCGTCCACAGTTTTCCCTTTAGCTGAAATATGATCGAGTTATCAACTTTGTTAAACCATCGAGACTGTTTTAATGGCGCAACCATCGTGTCACTCTTTATTATTGTGATGAATTATTGGGGATCAACGTACACAGTTGGAAAGGGGTATACAAATGGTTAAACATAAATTAAGGTATTGATGTGAATATTTTTAACAAGCTTACAATGCTTTTCATAAAATTAAAGACGCATGAAAAATACTGATGCAAAAATATTTCACAATAGCATTTTCCATTCATATCTCTCAACAGTAATAATATCAAAAATGAATTGTTTTCCAAGGGATAGAATATATTAGGAAAAGTTTGTGTAAGCTGTCGTAAACAAGTCACAATGTCGCGACATCAGGGTTCACCCAAGGAGCCGTGCTTATAAGCCGACAACGCTAATCCAATAACACCGCGGTAGGTACGTATAATTTTCATCGTGCGAGCATAAATTCAGTAATTGTTATCATAAACAAGTCAAGTTGTAATTTAAGGTAGCAATTTGTTTGTAAACTCGATTAGCTCATCCAATTTTGAGCACTAGAATAGAATAGAATAGACATAACTAGTCTAGAGACTATAGTTCTGGAATAAGTTCACTAAAGTTGATTTACAATATTCTCCCCTTTTTTAAACGATTGTTAACTTACTATCGGTCTGACGGTACGAATCTATTACTATCTTTAAACTAATTTAAACATTCGAAGTAATAAAACTATCAAAACTGATCAAACTCATGTTAAAATTGAAGTTGGTGGTTACTTTAAAGTTTAAAAGCGTGCTTGAAAGCTGTTTCTACTTTCTGCAAGCAACATTGAATTTTCGTTCTAAAACCTTTTAGAATAAACAAACGTACCTAAGTACAAATATCAATAATGCAAATGTTTTGATCACAACAATGTCCACGAAATTCACTGCGTCTTTCTATCTGTAGTCACAATGCCAGATCACATGTAGGTAAGCGTCAGCGCACACCAACAGCAGAGCAGTATTTAATTTTGCAATGTATGGAATTGTCATTTTTGTGTAGTCTCAGAAAATGCTCTGCTCTGCTCTTGGTGTGCGCTGACCCTAAAACGTTTAGCTACGGGTCCTAATTGAATAGCATGACATAATTATGTCATTCCATTTTAAAACCAAAAAGAAATTCTTAAAAAAATAAATAAAAAAAAATCACTATCAAGCCAAGTGACAAGCTTTTAAAACTGTACACAAACAAAATAAATACTATATACGAAGTAAGACGTCCTAGAATTCTAGAATCACGATAAAAATCTGTAAATATTGACTTGAATCTTATTGAAATGTTAGTAAATCCGTCAGCTCGGTCTCCGTCGATACATATATGCAGTAAAAACGAAACGTCACTGGGTAAACAAGCTCGCATACATTTTTGCTTGGCAGTTGAAATTGCATGGATTTTTGAATAAATTTCACATTGGCTTAACTGACGTGAATCGACGGACATCCCTTTTGTTTAAATCCGTACAGCAAACGTATGCAATATGCTTATGTTTACTGTAAAGATATTTAAACGCTTCATGGCCTGTATTGACAAATTACTTAAATGTATTTGCTTGAAGTAAATTCTATTGGATTGGTTCAGAGATATTAAATATTTTAAGTAAAATAAAAGGAGCATTGAAAAATTTACTAACTTATCCTGAGGTGCTTAATTTTTTACTCCTTATTGTGTGCTTATGATATTGTAAAATTAAAAAAACATCTAGATTAATAAAAATTCTCTCTGAAACCGGACTTTTATCACTAAATTAATTAAATCTCTAGTTAAGACGACGTGAAATAAAAGTAAGTAAATATATTTGGTGGTTAATTAACCACCAAATATATTAAAATATAAAATAAATAGTAAATATATTTGGTGATTAATTAACCACCAAATATATTTACTTTTGTTTCACGTTTTCCTACACCAATAGGTGTAGGAAATTGGAATGTCCAGGTGACAATGAAAACGCAACGAAGCGTATAAACGTACTCGGATTTAGAACACAAAATAACAATAGAACAACGCAAAACGAGAACATTGCTATTTAATTATCACCTTAGAGACAGGACGAGGAACGAAAATTCATTATTGCTTTCGCTCTGGTGTGCTTGCCGTTATTGTATCTATTATCACGACGGGTCGAATCCGGTAGGGTATAGCCACTATTTTGTATTATGTTGTTACATAAAACTCTATTGGATTCACTGTTGTCTGTTATCGAAATGAGAGTGTAAAAATACGGCTCTTTGACGTCAGAATACAGGCATGACGTGCGTATTTACTAATTAGATACCTATAGCTTAGTAGTTTGTAGCCGTTATTTCCTATCAAGTAACGTGCTTGTGTTATGTCTATATTCGTAATCTCTTGGCGTAAGAAAGACTAAAGTTGGTTCGTTAGTAGGTACGGCATTATTTTAATACTTATAACATTCAAAAATGTAAACATAAATATACTTTAGTAGCAATTTTTTTCTCTGCTTGATCTAAAATATTCACATCTTTCGCCAAATTAAATATAGGAATGGAGTTCTCCGTTCGGAAAAGCGGTTACTGCGTTTCCATTATAAAACCAATACATATTATGCTATTTAAGTTATTTTATTATGTTATTTCAACTTACCAAAAGCCTTAGCAATAGCAACGTTGGATAGTATAGCCACAAGAGGAACAACAGCCAATCCAGAGCCGAGATGCGCGAACATATCTCCAGCCGTATATGAAGTGTCGCCTATTGTCGTGTGAAATGCAGGCGGACGGACTTGAGGTAAACCTGCCGTTATGTTACCTGGAAAATATAGAAAAGTAATTGTGGTTACTCATAAAGACAAAGTAAAAAGAATGCATTTTTAAAAGAGTGGCAAAGCTAGTGCTAAAATGAAGAACACGTACTATTTATACGATTCTTTTGAATGATGTGTTAATAAAACTGTCCTGCACGCGTAGCATGATCACCATAGAGTTTTCACAATCACTATCTGTCATTTTGTCTATACTTCCATCGGTCATGCTACGCGTGCTGGAAGAATGGACTGCTACACTCGCGACAACCTAAGAAGTCTGATTTGCCGTTTCGTTCTCATACCTACATGTAATAAAACGATATGCTTTGAGAATCAGTTTTAAGCAATTTAGATAAATCATCGATTCCAAACTCTCTAAGTCAATCAATAAGAACAATCGATATGTCTCGAAAATCAGTTTAAAAAAAAAACGTTTTTTTTCCATCACTACACAAAGTATTTTTGTAGCTGTCTAATCCTGACAATGGAGGTGCCAAAACATGAATTAATTTAAATACTTACTTCCACCCTTCACCTGTGTACCGATAAAATTGTATAGGTAACTCTAAGCCGACATACCCGTTTATAGCTCTACTGGGAAAATCCATTAGTACATTTAACCTCTCCTTGACCGTACCAAGTCGCTAGTTGACAAAGTAAAAAGAGATGAAAAAATTACTCAAACCGTTCTTAATATAACTACTACCTATACCTGCAATGTTTCTACAATTCAAGGGCGCTCAAGTTATCTCAAGTACAAAAATAAACAAAAACATAAAAATGCCCTGTATCTGGATGTCAATTAATTGCAAAACTAGGCCTGACGACAATCGCTACGTTTATTTTGCTGTTGAAAGGCCAAGGTCGCGAAGGCAGTGGCCGAACGAATGCGCCAACTTTAAAACAAACTAAGAAGAAAAAAATATACTGAATTAAAGTTTATTTCCAGTACTATAGAACTTCCTGAATGAACAGTTAACTAAATACCCGCCTACATAATTATGCATAGGAATATAGCCTAAAGTTTACGCTCAAATCTTCATAGCAGTTACTAAAATCTCTGTGGTATATTGGAAGGCCTGGTCAGCAAAAAAAAAAATCAGCAGGATCAAGGTTCTTAAATTTAGATTAATTAACACTACCACGACGAAATTCGTCCTGTCCTGCCTACATGTCGTGATTTGGATTGGACTAATCCAATGTGATGATAACCTTTGCGTTTGTGATGACCTTATTTTAGTTCTTTGTGTCATAATACCTAGTCTAATCTGGGAAAAATAATCTTACCAGTGAGAAGGAAAGGGTCGTTTTTATCTTTATGCAAAAAGAACGCTATCACCGACGCCAGGCACACGACCACGGCATTCCGAGCCACGCCAGTGAGCCACAGCACTTTCTTCATTATTTTCGCTTTACGGAAACCCTTCTCGTCCACTGCCTTTTCCTTTATTTTGATGTTTCTTAAAGACTGAAATAAGAAGAAAAACTCATATAAAAATCTGAAAAATATTCAAATCAATTTAACAAATATACAAACATTTATAACTGCTCATTTGCGCGACCTCTGAATTCTAAAGAAACAATATATTTTCCAAACTGCGAAAACTGGGGTACTTTGAAGTTACCTATCAATTTCATTTTGGATACAATAAAACCTCAACCTCAACGGGACATTAAGTTTGAAAACTTAGACCTGTAGAACAAAAAGATTCCAAACATCTGACACATTACTCAGCTCCATATCTTTCTATATTGTCCCTAATATTAAAACAAAATTATTATTCTATAACCTCGCCGTTCCTTAGAGAAATTCATTTCATATTTAAAATCGTTCCAACTTCAGGTTTCTTCTGCACTTACAAGTTTTAAGAAACGGAATCTATTTCCATAATGATTAAAGTCTTAAAGATGTTTTTGAACTGATTAAGAATGTTAAGACGAACGGTAATGAAATTGTCTAAAGTGGAGTTCAACTTTAGGGACTCATAATAGTTTTAAATATTTAATTGGATATACTTACATAGGTTTGTAACAACCTTGGCTTTACAGGATCATACCTGATTGATAGTAATTAAAAATATAATTTGGATAGTAATATATGTATGTAGACAAGATAACATAATATTATTCCCAAACTCAATCTGATCGCGTGATGTAAGCATATAATTTAAGTAAGATATCGATTACCTCAAGGAGAGGCTTAATATTGAAGCTCTATTTTATATCCCAAACTGTGTTACAAGATTACCTACTATGGAGTAATCTCTGGCAGCTGTGAAAATTAGTTCCAAAGTAAACTTAAGGTACATCGGTCGGAGTATGTCTAAAGTAAATTATTTATTAATCTCAGTCGATAGAAGATTTCGGCTGTGTACGTAAGTTACAACCAAGCTTGAATAAATCATGTTTGCATTTAACTTTGATTTAATTTGATTCGAACAGCTACGAATTATTGACTTTTAGGCCCCGGTGACATCACCGGTGATGCCACTTGGTCCCGGCAAGTATATTCATGGTTTCCTCCCGGTTAAATGCGCAACAGTGAATTATGCTACAACTTGTGTAGTCGTATAATGAATTTAATAGTTCCCTCGTTGTTAAAGGTCGACTTAGGTGAGTTAGTACAAAGTTAGAAGGGATTTAATCAGCCGTCGGTCCATCTTCCGGAGAAGTTTCTCTTTTGCCCGAAATAATAAAATAAAAGTCTGACTGCTTCGTGATTAACTATGATAAAAGTTTATCGGTTTTATTTGCACGAATGAATCTCCCAGGCTATCCACTACCCTGCCAGGGTTGCGGGAAAGTCCGAAAGGGATACCGGGACCTGGCAACAGGCAACTGAAGGAACATGGGTGGGTTTTAGTCAGTAAAAGTCTGACACCCCCTTCCGCTCCACCCAAAGCGGGAGAAGTCATTTGATGATTTCTCACCCTCAAAAAAAAACAAAAAAAAGTCTGTCCGCTACGATGACTTTCAGACGATTCTCTCAGGATGGATAAAAAAAAGCTTAGCGTCGATGTGATGTGCAGGGATCTTTCTTATTTATAGAAATACTTTTAAAAGCTCAGATATTTGGAAAATAGTATCTAAGATATTTTTCTTTACTAGCGCCGTAAGTGACCCGTCAAACTGAACGAACTTCAAGGAGCAAGATACTGGAAATAGTATCTTAGTATTTCTTATTTCCCACAAACCAAAGCCATACAATTTCTAGCCGCCCGTTTTAATTTGCACAGTCCTTCCAGCGTTCAATTAGATAACCGAACTATTGTCACTTTATGTCGTTGTATAAATATATATCGCAACATTGTCTGGCCTTGACAAGTTACAGGGAAAGCGAACTCACTATCGATATTATTCAAATACGATCACAGACAAATATGATTCTTTGTGCTCTACCAAGAACCGTAGTACGGTATTTGATAGATTCACTGAGAAGGTAAAAACGAGAAAAATCATCTTAACAAAACAATAAAAGCAAATACGTAAATGCATATTTACAAAATGAAATGAGACTTTTACTATATACGTCAAAAAAGAACATACATGTTCCTGATTCGTGGACATACGAATCAGGAACATGTCAGGAATATCTTAAATCAACTTGTTAACAGTAACCACTTAGTACAAATGTGCGTCAGCCTTATAATGATAGCATTACCACCATGCACCACGCTTTTTTAATCAACTTCAAAACAGGAGGTCCCGTATAAATGTTACTAACTTAGCTTGGGTAGCTTTTGAGTTAACTTCGTTACGTTAATCTTCTTTATGTATCTTGAGGATGTTTTATTTACTTCCTGTCACTGATGTTTACATAGCAAGTAGAAGTATACGAATAGGTGTGCGGACCATAACTAAAAAGTGGAAAATAAAAAAGGTTTTTCCAAAAAAAAAACGTCTTGCAAAAAAAAAAACTTTAATTTCGGAAGACAGTGGCAAAAAACTAAAATACAGATCCAAAGACGTCTGAAATTAAAGTAGCTAATTAACAAGTTTTTTTTTTTAAAGTCTGTTGTTATTTTTTTGCAAAAAAGTTTTTTTTTTTTTTTGACATGCGATGCGCTGCAGCCCAATGCGGCTGTAATGTGCGCTTAGACTTACTGTCTATAGTTGACAGAATATTCTAGTCTTGTAGTAGCAGTTGTAGTGGTCTAGTCTATCTGTGGAAGCTGACTGGTATAGAACAAGACTACAGGCATCGTCAACACAGTCATGCACGTGCAGTTTTGTTCATTGTGACTGTTTCAAACAAGTCGTATTGTTAATTCTCATGTAAATACACGGCAGATGCTGCTACTGTTACCGAGATATAATTATGTATTTCTAGATCTTTGTAACGACATGAAGGAGTAAATAATAGCCACACATAAGTAAACAAATGTATTATTGGTACCATAAATAAATAAATATTACCTAACTAGCTGCCCGCCCCGGCTTCGCAAGGGTAGCACTAATTACCTATATATACCTACCCTACCCTACCTACGTACCTACCTATACTGTGTTCGCGATTTATTTGCCAAACATGTAAACAAACCTACCCTACTAGGTAGGGTAGGTACCCTACCTAGGTAGGTAGGTGGGTAGGTACCTACCCACCTACCTACCTACCTAACCTACCAACCTACCCTACCTATCTACCTACCCACCTACCCTACCTACCTACATACCTACCTACACCTACCTACTAACTTACCTGCCCACCTACCTACCCTACCTACACCTACCTTACGTACAAACCTTGTCCTGAGAATAACGAACACAACAAAAAAGAATTATACAAATCGGTCCAGAAGAAGACTCGGAACTTCTTCGGACTTCGGTTAGACTGGAAGCCGACCTCAACATAGTTGGGAAAAGGCTAGGCAGATTGATTGGTCCAGAAGAAGATAAATATAAAAATATTGAATTTATGGGGTAACTGCTACGTGTGATAGGTATAGTTCGTACCACGTGGCGTCGCACAGAAATTACCATAATTATGTAGTTTCTTCCCATGCCTCGTTCACATTGACTTTCTGGAGTTTAAGATATCTCTTTAAATCAAAGACGATTAATATTCCGTAGCAATATCCAACAGATCAAACAACCAGTAACAAGGAATGCTATCCCAATTCTGTTTCTAGTAAACCGTGTATGTGCCGAGACGACAATCAGACTTAGTATTTACTTTGTAACGGAGTTTGCCAAGTTGCGGCTCCGTCGTCGGTCGCTCCTAGCTCACCGCGACGGAACGTGTCGTATTGAATTATCGACGAAATCAACAAATAAACAGTCCAACTTGTCGTAAGTGAGTGTGCTCACGTAATGTCTCATAATATATGATGTTCCAAACTATGATAAACGGTAATTAGTAGGTAGGCATTTAGGACTTGGTTGAGAATTTATAATGCTAAAATTATAAGCTTTATCAGCTTTAGGGCTTAGGTGCTTAATGATTACCTAATTAAGCATTGAGCTTTTTGAGAAAGTTTGACTCATTAATTTAGAAGGGCTTTATTTAAGAGCCTCTACGTTTGCTGATAGGTAATTAAGTAGTTAAATAGTTACCCAGTCCAGTGCGTCCAGATTAGCTAGTATCTCTACTATACGTTGCAGTCTGGCAAATCTTGTCATCAGTTCGTTGCGGACACAAAGGAGGATCATTAATCAGTAGAACTTCGACTTTGATCTCTTAGTTATTTTATATAAACATATTTTTTACATATCTTAGTTTATTGGTAAACTCAAAAATCAGGAAAGATAAACAACTCAAACAAATGATCTGAATTTAATACATGACGAGTTTACTTACACTCTTCTTTGTTAAACATACGCGCAAATAATAAGAAACATCCATAAAAAGATCTGTATTCAATCAATACATCTAGAACACAGTAAACTTTCCTGACACGACAGAACCTTGTAAACATATTGTCGGGTAACACAAGAGGATACATTTAGTTAGGCGACCGTCTACAAATGTTAGCTTTCGCGTTACAAGTAATAAAATATTTGTTTTCTGCCTAAAAAAGGTTAACATTTATAAAAGTTAGCGGTTGGAAGGATTGTTTCAGCAATTTATTGTAATTTTATTAATAAGTAGCTGTGCCCGCGACTTTTTTCGCGTGCATGTCGGTAAACAATAATGCGTCGCTTAGAGAAGGTCTAGGTAGGTAACACTCCTCCATTGAAAAGGAAAAATCTTCAGATTTTGCCTGGTGGATTTTGGCTGCCCTTTTTTTTTTTGAGTGTGGGAAATCATACAATGACTTCTCCCGCTCTGGGCGGAGCTGGGTGTGTCAGACTTTTACTGACTAAAACCCACCCGTGTTCCTTCAGTTGCCTGTTGCCAGGGTCCCGGTATCCCTTTCGGACTTTCCCGCAACCCTGGCAGGCATCGGTCCTAACGGACCCCGTCAGAGGGAAGCGATATTAGGGGTTCTCTACACAGCCGTTTCGAATGCAGTCACTGCCTCTTCATGGTGTATATATCATTGCGATGAAATGTCATTTTGATTTTTGAGATTAAATAAAAATCAAGGCGCATATTATCTGTGCACGTGCCGTACTCAATAAATCGATTGCGGAGAGTGCAGCAGCCAGGACTTGAAATTCCAGTATTTTTGGGAACTGGTACCATTGGCCTTGGTGTGATACCGATACCAGAGTTAGAACCTGAACTATTGCTACCGGTAGACGTAATACCTGTACCATTGGTATTATAGTAAATATTTCCATAAGTTAGAGGGAGAAAACAAATAGGAAACAGGCAGTAGAAAAAATAACTATCAGGCTGTTTGTCCACTGCATCGAGAACGGAAACGAGATGCCGGCTCCGAAGTAGCGACAGTTTTACTATGGCTGCGTGTCCACCGCAAAACGTCAACAGAGCTCCGGAATCCCGGCCCCCGAATTTTCAAGTTAATCTGCTGTGATTGGTTGACCAAATTATCAACAGCCAATCGGATCACTTGACATGAGTTTAACTTTGACACGTTCGTTAATTTTCGTTCCAGAGTTCCGGGTGTTATGTCCCTTTTCATTTAAACTAAGGCGACATCTAAACATACACCTAAATAAAAACGCGCTGTTGTATTTAGATGATTGAAAGATTTATTCCATTCTAATACCAAAAACTAATATCACTGGTGTTTGTTAAAACTCATATTTATACTGACTGTACCTTATATCTTTGAACTTGTTTTGGTATTAGTTTAAATAATGGTATCCGTTCGGAATAGAAAATAAATACGAGTTTTAACAATAAATACAAGTGGTATTAGTTTTTGGTATTAGAATGGAATAAATCCCTTTAACAGTAGGTAATTACCTACCTTCATTCCTGTGAGCACGACGCAACACCCCAGGCTAAGCATGCTATCTGCCAGCCGCGTCTTCTGCACATGCTTGAAGAAGTTCGCCCAGGTGGACACAAACGTGTCTGCACTGTACCGCAGACCGAGCAATCCTTTGACTTGTGATGACGCTATCGTTAACGCCGCGGCCGATGTGAACCCGGATACTACTGGCAGCGATATGAATTCCACCAGGAAACCTAGAATCAAAGAAAACATTTTAAAATATCGAAATTATCTGAATAATTTCACTCACCCATGTAATTTAACATTTTCGGGACAATAAACGCCTTCAGAGTCGTGATAACAAAAAAAACATAACACAACTTCACGCCTTGTGCTTGATCTGCCCAACCCTTTGTGCCATCCACAAAGGGTTGGGCAGATCAATCAATCTGCCTAGCCTTTCCCAACTATATTAGGGTCGGCTTCCAGTCTAACCGGATGCAGCTGGATATCAGTATTTTATATGGAGCGACTGCCTATCTGACCTCCACAACCCAGTGACTAGGTAATACGATACCCCTTGGTAAGACTAGTTGTCAGACTTTCGGGCTTCTGACGACCCGTAACAGCTGTCAAAGATCCACGAATGACAGCCGGGACGGAGGAACGGAGGAGTGTCCATATGTAAAGATGGTCACCCATCCACGGACCAACCCCGGCAAGCGTATGATAACCTGATGGATCGACCCGTGCGGCTGTTATTACTTAGCCACGAGCTCCTCTCATTATTTAGCCAGTTATGTTTTAAGTCTCATGTTATAAAAATCTTAAAGTAATATTACAAAATACTTTTAGTAACTTACAAATGTATCGTTCATTCTAGATAGAGAAGAGTATTTTCTCTGTAATGGACATTCAACTCTATTGACACATCTGTCCTTATCAAGTAGCAAATATTGAGTAACAAAGAGGTAAATAAATAAACTACACAAGAGCTCTTACCAAGTTGTGCTACACCGGCCACGATTTGAACGATACCAGATATGAAACAGAGAAGTATAGCGAAGTCAGGATTGGTACCATTTGTGTACGTAAAAGTGAGGAGAGATATTAACGCCGATGGCCCGAGGTTCACCTGTGCACTGGTACCCATAATGGCGTAAATGAATGGGCCCATGAAAGACGAGTACAGGCCATACTGAAAAATAAAATATGACAAACTATTAATGGGATTAAAATATAATAGAATACTCTTTATAATGTACACCTTAAAAATTAATGACATAAATGTATAAATTTTACATATGGTGACACAATGGGCGGTCTTATCGCTAAAAGCGATCTTCTAAAGACAACCTTTGAAAATATTTATAAGTATCATTCTGTGGAAAGCGTTTCGACTAACATAACAACGGTTGCTCTAATGTAATCTAGAGCTGGTTGTTATACACCGCAATCCACTTTAATTTAATATATTTTTATCATTATGATTGTTTTTAGAGGACAATTTGGTGTAAAGCAGTTGACAGACGGCAAAAGTGATGATTAGGACGAAAATATAGTTTTCAAAAAAAGTTCAATACAGACTGAGATCAATACGCTGAGAGAACTCGGAACATCATATTAAAAATCGTATCAAATAGAATATTCGATCAAAAACTTGTGAAAAGGTTATTAAGATTCTAAGCACAATCACAAAATCTTGATTAATACATCTTTAAATATAAATGGCCGACAATAGGTATAGTGATAAGATTGTTTTTTACAAAATGGCATCAATCGTTCCTATGGATAAGCATTGTAGGTACGTTTCATCAAGCAACAACACATGTATGACCAATTATTTAAATTACAATTCGATTGTGCATACGGGGTGTAGGTTTAACATACATGCATACAGTGTCTTAAAATAGGTAGCATTCCCAGCAAAAGACACACAACTTCAAATTTGACGTAGCTGTGGAGCAGGGTCCCTAAATAATTACGCTGCGTGTACCTACGAAAAAAACATCATTGTTAGATGTTTTTTTTTTAATTAATTCTAATTAACCGCTGCTAATTAGCTACTGTGTTCTTCACAGTAAATTAAGAAATAGGCGACACATCTTTCCTTTTAGATAATTCATTGATAGTAATGAGTATACGCGAGTCAGGTAAGAAAAAAGTTTTTTAAAGATTTTCCACAACAGCGTATCCGCTATTCTACTAACTATACGCCTACAACATTTTTATTAATATACACGTTTCTGTGAATCATAAATTACGAGATATAGGTACACTTATTTCGCGTCGAGTGGTAATTAATCTCTGAAACGTACAGAAGATTACTTCAGGGAATTGAGTAGGTAGGTCGAAGAAGGTTTCCGCTTCCTACAGGCGTAATAACAAAACTTTTACATTAGCTGCGATTACACATACATACAGATACGTAAACGTATAACAAGATATATATAAAAAACTAAAAACATACACGGTGGAAAAGTTATCACGTGACACAAACTAACCATAAAATAAGGGTTCCATTTTGGCAATTTGGCTATGGAACCCTAAAAAGAACTGTTTCATTCAAAAGTGCTATTCTTACACGATCAAAATGTATGCAAATTATTTTTAATACCCAACGAAAAGTTTCAACCGCGGCAGGCCCAGACGGAGATGGGGGGTTGGCTGGACTCCTTCAATAAAGATGGGTCCTTGGAAGCTCTGGACTGAGAGACAACGACAGACAGTAGGGAGGTCTTTCCCCAAAAGTGGGAAAGTATTGGCTAATAAAAAAAAGTTTCAACCCCTCTTGTGTTCAAAGAATGTACAGAAATTGGTAAAAGTTTGTATCACGATGTCCACCGTGTATTTTACAGGCAAAACTATCCAGACAGACTCGCTCTCATTGAACCATGACTTAAAGTAGACATAAACTCCCTCACTATGAATCCACAGCTCGGAATTTAAATAATAATATCCAGTAGCAGCCCGCGCCACTTGCATGTATAATTTTAAGATTAAGATTCACGTTGACGCCACCTGCATAACAAATTCAAATAATAAAAATAATAGAATCTTGAAATTATCCAGGGTTCGATTTTTTTTTGCTTAAATACCTCGACTCATGATCATTATTATCAAATAATCCATGACTTCAGACTAGCAACAGGATTGCTCCTTCAAATTCTTTTTTTAGGGTCGCGGATATCGCGCCAACATGTACGAGCCTTTATGAATGTTGTTGGAAGATGCAGTAAAATTTAATTATGAATAAATTTTTGCCGAAATCCAATATGTCAAACACAAGTTGATGTGCTTTTCAACATAAGAAGAGATGATCCTGTTTGATGTCATTAATTTATTTTGAAAATGTTAGATTGTACTAGCCACACCGTGCGAAGCAGGGACTGCTTCGCACGGTTTTCACGACAGGCAACCCATCGAGATTTCTTTAATATAGGTAAGTTTAGTATACATAATCCTTCGGGAATGAATTCTATAAATTATGGTGAAAACCACATCAGAATCCGTTGCGTAGTTTAGAAGAACAGCGCGATCACACATACTTAGACGAAAGGCGACTTTAACTTATAATTATGTATTATTATAGATTTATAAACAACTTAAAAGAACCATTTGTTTGTTTAGAATTTAAAATTATTTGAATTATTTAAAGAGCTTAATCGACAATCTCGATCAAAAACAAATGTGTAAGTATATTGTGGCTATTAGCACATTGAGTGGCGATCCCGGTCTGTTACCAATCCTATCCTTAGCATGACTCCTACCCACATACATATATTCATTGATAGTGAACCGCAACCGATGGCTGGATCTAGCAGTAAGTACAGTGCTGGATTTACACTAGGGGCACTCGGGGCTAGTGCCCAGGACGGCAAATTTTTAAGGGGCGGCTAAATTCGGAGGGTTGGAAAAAAAATTCTTCGCGTTATCGAAAATGCTTTTTTTATCTTCCAAAATTGAATAGTTAAAAAAATACAAGTATATGTTTCGAACAATAAAAATTTTTTTTTTTTTTGCTTATAAGATTGTTTTAATATAAAAAAAAAAAAGTTTTTTTTATTCAATATGGGGCGGCAATTTTTGCAGTTCCCAGGGGCGGTGCTTAGGTTGAATCCGGCACTGAGTAAGTACCTACTAGACCTTGAGAGGGAGCTGCCAAGGCTGAAGACGTCTACAAACCTATAGAGAAGTGGACAGTTTAATGTTAAGGTATCGGTGAAGGCAAACTAATATAATTCCTTAGTTTTATCACTCAACATCGGGTCAGTGAATTAATATTAAACTCAGACCTTTCCTATGTGTAAAATATATCGATACATATTAGAAATTCAAGTCGCTTTTCGTGTCTGTCTGTGTGACCGCGTTGTTCTTTAAAACTACGCAACGGATTTTGATGCAATTTTCACCATCATTTAGAGAATTGATTCCGGAAGATTCATGTGTAAGTATAATACATTAATACTAAAATATAATAAAAGAAAAATCGATATTTTGTTAACTCTTCAAAACCGGCGTAGCAGGGGCGGGTCGCTAGTATTTTATAAATAGCTCTTGATTTGGAGCAATTTGGAGCGATATGGAGCGATACATTTTTCAATTTATTATGTTTTGAATATTAAGATTTATCATAAAGTGAACTAAACAGTAAACCTCTCACTGTTGGATAACTGTTACGTTAACCTTTGTAAAACTGTTTAATGTACAAAATTGCCTCTATTGTGTGCCTTTACGAAAGTGACAATAAGTTGGCTAATCGCAATATTATAAAACGGCGGATGCTATCAATGAATGAAGGGCCGCCATAGTATGCAGTGAATGCTTTCTTGTGTAATATTTGAATAGGTTATTGTAAGAGTTCTGCGTTGACCAGTCTATTAACCTTTGGTATGTCGGAACGTAGATCTCGTTGAGACACAATGGATTTTTAATTGTGTCTGTAATTACGACATATGACGGGTTAATATTCTGTAAAAAACTAAAAGCAAACTTGATCTGTCAATCTGTAACATCAGGTGGAATAACCCGTGAACATTAACATTTTATAAAATAAATAAACTCCGAAACATTTTCACGGTCAAACTGCGGTGTATTGAAATGTATGTTACCTTCTGTACCCATAAGTAAATTGTTACCATGCTACAACTTATTAATTATGATGATCAATAATTATGAAATGATGTGTTTGCAACTTAGCGTAGTTTCAATCCAATATTTAGCGCAACAACCGTGTTTAACTAACTAAAATCAAAATGTACTGAAATTCCTATTATATTCCGTCTAATGTTTGTTTGTTTACAAATTGGCACTAATATCGAACGACAAACTTTACGCGTCACAATGGTCATTGCAAACAGAACTATTCTCGAGATGTTTTCTTACAAACCGTGACAATGGAAAAGGCCGGTTCTGTATCTTCCGGGTAGATAATTCATAATTAAGGCCACAGGAAATATCTTAGGGAAAAATTATCATCAACTCATTTTCCCTAAGAACTTAACGTCAAATGTTTCAAATTACAGTCCGCGTCCGTTATCAGTTCGCTCATTATTATATTCCTCTGTCAATTTTTTTATAGATGTCAAGATATATGAGACTGCTGTATTTATCGTTGCTTTGTTTTATACTGTTAATAATAAGTTAAGATTGTTTACCTAGTAGGTGATAGTAAGAAAATGCTGTAAGTATTTACTTAAAATTGTTTGTTAAATTTAGTTCTTTATTTTTCTGTTGCTAGATACCTGTAATTTCTGTAGTGTATACGAACGTTGGTAGGTAAATCTAAATAAAAAAAAATACAGATCATAATTTCCGTAGTTCAACAGAATTTTATTGTACATTTACTACCTCGTTCGCACGACATACAATTTACTACATACGCAGGCAGTTGGGACGTTAATCAAACGTTTATACACGGGTTACTTCCATAAATCCGACCATCACCTTGGTCAAGGCCTTTGACGTAGATCTACTACGTGTCCATCCATGTAGAACGATAGATGCCACTGCTAATCAAGCGTAAATTTTGTCAACTAGATACAGACCTGAGGTTCAAGTCCAGCAAGTGAGGCGTACGCAATCGACTGCGGTACCAATGTCAGTGCGATCGTGATACCGGCTATTAAGTCCCCTACCGCTGCTGCTGCGTCGTAAGTCCTCGACCATTCCAGTATAGGGAAAAGACCGTAAATTAATCTCTTTGGATTCGGTATCTTCATTCTTGAGCTGCAACAAAGATAACATCTCACTGCACGAACACAACATGTGCATGATATTTAATTTATTAAATATATACCTATATATTTTCATTTTGCCGAGTTTATTTGACATTTTGTCAAATCCGAATTTGAAAATCTATATACCTAGTTTCTACGAAAAAGTATATACTTAGTGCATTACATTTATGGTCATAATGAGACATATTATTGAGGTGAAATGGTAAAAAATATCTAGAAACTCACACGCATCGTCTAGTTCTAAACCGCCTTCTCATTTTCACTAGTAAATCACAAAATTTATACTGAGATCAAACGTTCAGCTCTACCGACTTGCTGTATACAATCAGTTTCAATTACTGACAAAGGCGAGGAAATTAAGAATATGAATTAATCGCAATCAGATCAGATCTAGATCTGATATCATGATGTTGTGATATTGTGGTAATGGACTATACTTGAACAATCTCAGGTTATCGACATTTTACACAGACTTTATCAAATGATTGTGTGCATGTGTAACGAATTTCTTTATTGGACCAACATCAATATTCGAAATTTTATGTTAGAAAATTCAATTTTCTCGCGACAATTATTCTACTAACCAGAAAATGAATCAAGTTGTATATTTTTTTGCATTTTACCATGTATTTGTAACAGTCGCCGTAATATTACGGTATTAGTTGAGTAGGTATTTGGAAATTGTGTATACACAAAAACGTTTCTACATCGGTACATACAATCTGTTTGATAGTCTAGTCCAATTCAAAATCAATTATAATCATGAGTAAATTAGTAGTTAATTTCAATGCCAAAGGGTCGTATTTAATCACGATCGATTAATCTCGTTACTCAAGACATTGATTAGATTCGCAGCCAACGATATGGATGATGGCTTGTTTGAAACTCGTACTTAGCAAGATGAAGCAAGATGAAGAACTCGCATATGAAGTGTTCCGTACCGTACGTACAATTTTCAACAAAAACTCATTAAAACTTCACATTTACATCAATCGTAAAATTACTTTTTAACTTAAATGACTTTACTCAATCAAAACAATAAATTGCCCACAGGTACTTAGTGAGTTTCCTTTTTCTCTGATTATAATAACATGCGTATAACCATCCGAACATTTAATAAATGATCAAAAGTAACGCACCATACAAAATGTATATTGCATGTTTTATACAATTTTCCCGTAACCTCTTGTACACCTACGCCTGCCAGCTATTGCCATCTACGCTGCTACGCTTCGTAGCGGCGTAGTACGTTGGTTCGTAGCGGCGTAGTACGTAGATTCGTAGCGGCGTAGTGCGTAGGTTCGTAGCGGTGTAATGCGTAGGTTCGTAGCGGCGTAGTGTGTTAGTTCATAGAGCAGCTCGACATAAAATATCTTTACCTAAGTTATTTTCACTTACACACAGAATACAGTTGTCACTAAACATGCAATGAATTCTTCCAGCTTAAAAATGCTTTAATGCTACCTAATTCACGTAGTCAAGGAATACATAAGTACATTAATATTGTAGTTTGGTAAGTAAGTTTACTAGTCAATAAAATCATTACGAGTGCCTGAAGTTAGTTTGCTTTAACTACAATTAAAATAAATCTTAGTTTATCAGAAACATTTAAAATCACGTATTTTTTATTTATTTTTATCTTTCCTTAAAAATTAGATTAATCATACGGTAAAACAGTAGATTTATATTTGTTTCCAAGCATCTAGGTACATCGTTATGAAGATGTTATTTGAAAACTATGAACACTCTGAACTTTGACTCTGCCCTAATCCAACAAATTAAAACTTCCGCTAATTTTCCTACTTATTATATCTTATCAGGGAAACGGCAAGGTTAAGGTGAAACGTAACTGCATAATCTTATGTACTCACCTTTGAATAATTTATGTTAAATGCAACAACAACAATATTTCATTAATATTATTATAATATTATCACAGAACTCCACTAAAATCTCCACTCCATTTTCCGAATACTTAATGAAATTCCTAATTCGAAATTCACACTACAAATAAAAAATAAATCTAGGTGTAAACAAAGTATTCCCGCCTTTTTATCGGCAACCGCGCATGCGTCGTGAACTTTTTTAACCAGCGCATTCGACAACGACGTTATACAAACTGCCTGATGGCAGACTGACAACAATCTCGCAATGAGTTAATTTCCCTGTTACGGTTTGTGATTCCAGTTAACGTAGTGACAAAATTAAGGCGTCATAAAAAGATTGATCACCAAATGAAGTGCTGAAATAATGTGCTAAGTAATTATAATTAATACTCTACGTAATCTTATTCATTCAATACAGCATATCTAGAAAAGAATAGAATGATGCTAGCTATGTATTTACTAATACTGATGATAGTTTTGAGCTGTGGAAATCCCTTGTGGACATACTCGTCATCATACACGGTAAACACGTCTATTTATGAATGCTGTAATTGTTGTTAACGGACTAGTGATAAGTGTGATAACATAACATGACACCTGTTGTCCCCCAAGGGTTAGGCAGACGTTTAGCTATAACACATCCCCACTTCGCCAGTAATGTTTAAGTTTCATGTAATAGGGATGGAAATTGATGTATGGAACGGTGGTAATAGTGATTACATAATGACTGTCACTCGTCAAAATGTAACTGTCTCACAGACAAATCATTTGCTGCTATATAACCTCAGAAGAAAGTAACTCTTCTGAGTTTTCAACAGGATGCAATATAAAGAAAAACTGTGATAAGTATTAGTATTGATATATCTACATAGAGGCTCGTTCGGAGATTGTGTCATCGATATCCGATTTTCTTGAAAGTAAATATTTCCCATTTGAATTGCTTCTAGGTACCCATGTTTCTATTAGGTACCTATAATATCTAAAGATATAAAATATGTACCTTTAAACCTATAAGGAAGTAATAATCAATTTATTTCAAAGTCAATTAGGTATTTATTATAACAGAGGTTCTATTCAGTAAGGCACTCTGTGGTTGTGTTGCAATTCATTTGTTTCGCGGTCAAATAACGAAACCTTTTGTACTGTAAATTAGATTTCTACGAACATTTTCTTCAATAAAACGGATCTATTTTTTAATGGTATTATTTTATTGCTTAGACTTCACACATTTGGTATATTTACCTACCTTAAGCTGGTTTGATATAGGATGTGTCTGTAGAAGGATTCTTAAAAGTTGCAGTTTCACGAAAAAGTTCGGTTTTCGGAGCACAAAGTCTGGAAACCAGTCACGAAAAGTTAGCCGGCTATCTACGTAGGTTGGTAGGTATAAGAAGTCTCTCCCTCATTGAATTTCAAAGAGTGTTAGTTTAGTGCTTTAGAACTATTTGGACTGTCTACATAAATCAGTGGGTACCTCATTTTAGATTATGGACTATCGGTATTAAGGGGGATGCGCTAAGGTGGCCCGCAAAATTTAAATTTTCTTACGTATTTGCAATTTGCAGGCAGGTCAAACATTAGAATCAACAATACAACTATCTAAGTTCATGTAAGTGCATTGAATGACGATTTCATGAAAAAAGAATTCAATGCACTTACATGAACATAAGGAGTTGTATTGCTGATTCTAATGTTTCTAATTCTGTAAATCCATATTTGTTACGGTCGCAAATAATATTTAGATTAACATACAACCTGATACTGACCTGCAAATTGCAAAAGACGTTAGAAAATTTGAATTTCGCGGGCCACCCTAGCGCCATTGCACATTTCAATTTGAATTTGACAGGTTACCTCTACCCTCATCGTGACATTCGTGGCCATAACGCAACCCTGGCTTACCCTGGCGCATTAATATAATTAAATCCTAAAAACGAAACTCCAGTTGCATTCTTAGGTGTAGAAGTTTATAAATAATTAATTAAGTATATTAAAATAAAATGAAGCGAGTTACCTCAAGGAATAAAATATTACTTGACTACCATACACATACACAGTCCATCATTCATTCCCCAATTCCGTTCAATCAATCCGTTCCAGATAATGAATGAACAGAATGAACCTTTTATCCAGTATTTCTTTCAACCATCAAGGAAAAATATACCGGCTCCGAATTAAAAATCATAAAACTTGATATTACATAATTTTCTTGTAGTGTTTAACTAACATTTCAAAAGTGACGTCTCTAGACTCAAACGCGAAGGTGATGCATCCGAAAATTGTCGTCTTGTATGTGATTGTGCACTTAAAAGTCTCGCCTCGGACGCTTACCCGCACTGACCCGCAGACCAACGCATTTCGCTCGCCTCGTCGACGTCTGACGCCAAGTGTATTTCTTTAAAATCATCAAGCACTAATTACCTCTACCATTACATAAGTAGGTACTTATTCATATTTGTCGGGTTTTCATCAAGGCCGCTTCACTAGATACTGTACCTACATAAGTTATTAGTACTTATTTGTATTTTAATACATAGGTAAAGACTCTCCCCCACAGGCGCTTTTTTATCGGTCGATAATAACGCAAGCGGTATTGCTGTAATACGTCCCGATTCATTGTACACAGCTGCGTTTTTATCGTCCGATATTTCTAACGTGTACGTGTAACATTCACTACAGGCCCCCCGCCCGCACTACGCCTTACTA
Organism: Lithophane ornitopus; assembly: GCA_948473465.1. NCBI lineage: Eukaryota > Metazoa > Arthropoda > Insecta > Lepidoptera > Noctuidae > Lithophane > Lithophane ornitopus. The sequence continues at coordinate 7,002,183 of OX419622.1, read as the reverse complement.
ACGTTATTAACGCAGGTGTGTGTAAGATCGCATGCGTCTTAATACAAAATGTTCTAAGAACACATATCGCACCATCGCAGGAGGTCATTCTTCTATTGCGTTGTTATTATCGCAGCAGTGTGTAACTACGTGGCCGTCCGAATACAAAATGTACTGAAAACAGATATCGCAATAACGCTAGCGTTGGTATCGAGAGATAAAATGGCGCCTGTGGGGGAGAGGATTTACTGATACGGAAGTGTTAACTATTTTGATGTAGCTGTCCGAATAGTCATGATGAGAATCATTTAGACAAATAATCGTAATATGTAGGTACGTATGTACCTACCTACATATTACGATTATGCTACCCACTTTGATCTAAAATACAAATTATTCTTGGATTTATTTGAAACTGTTTTGAACTGAGCCAAACATACAAAGGGTAGTTTTTGGCACGTGTATTCTTTCTACTGACGAGTTCACACGTGTTTTGCGGCCTTTCAACTTGTGTAACTGAAACAAAATTTCCGTTTTAGAGCTCCTAAATTGATAAACAAATACGAACTTTGTTCAAAATGTTGTATCGATACAATATTGCTTTTCTTGCTATCGTCATAAGGATTGCCCAATTAACATCCATTTGGCTATAAGGTAGCTGTCAAAAAATAATCACTTCATAGTTAGATACCTAGGTACTTATTAATATTGTACGGTCGGCAAAAGATTTTTTTTTTATACAATTATTTTTTAATTCTTTTAATTTCCAATAGATACCGACTTAATGTGATCTAACTAAGCCAAATGATCTAGTGATAGGTATATATTGTATATATATGTATATAACTAGCTGCGCCCCGCGGTTTGACCCGTGTAAGTCTCGATTCCGTGGGAATATTGGAATAAAAAGTATCCTATGTCCTATTCCAGGTCATGGTCTACCTAAGTACCAAATTTCATTTATATCCGTTCAGCCGTTTCAGCGTAAAAGCGTACCTAACAAACAAACAAACTCACTTTCGCATTAATAATATTAGTTAGGATTATGTTAGGCATTCTACATTATTTTCTGAATAAAATGTTTTTGCTAGCTGTACCTATATTTTTTATTATCAAAAACCACTGGTTTTTCTAAATCTAAAGAGTCTCACACCTTCGGCCTACGTCCTGTGGACTTTATGAGCTTCACAAAAAGGGTTCTAGATTTTTTAATCTATGCAAACGTGTTTTTGGGCGGTAAGGTGATTTATTACCCTTTTATCTCAGACAGGCCTACCTATTATTATTTTCAACAGCGGAAATCATGCCAATAATCTCTTTTATCTCATTAAGTATTTAATGTCTCATTATTTAATAGACCAATTTTAAATCCAGCTGCGTAAGCTGATGCAGTTGCCCACCTATAATATCATCAGAACGGATAGCTTATTTTCCAACTTATGTTATTAGTGAAGTTAATCAAAATCCAAATTCTGTAGAGCTAAGGCTCCCGTAGACATGACTCTAATAGAACAATTTCTATTAAAACTTCATGGAAATTGTTCTACCTGTCTGCGGGAGCCTTTAGCAAATAGCTGCCAGTAAAAGTATACACTTTACGTTCAACAAAAAGTTCGGGGAAAAACGTGACGTAGGTAGGTAAGCCAAAGTTACTATAAATAGAAATAACACTCTATTTTTGGCTCACGCATTGTCAGCTTCTTTCGTTTTCCTTATAAACTTTAAACATTGAACTTAGTTATGTGTTTTTCCCTTTTAAAGCGCAGGCCACACTGGGAACGAAGCTTAGTTCGTAGGTAGTATGTTGGCATACTTCAGTTGACACCGCGAACTATGAACCGTTATGTATATTTTATTTTATTTAAAAGTGTGTCCGTGTAGTTTCTTGCCCGTTCTTCTCCATATGTACCTACCTACTACGCTTTGGAATGGGCAACTAGCTTCATATTTCTGACTGACCGCTCCTTGACAATTCAAAAGTGCCTGTAACTGGTTTCATTGAAATAAATGCTTTGAGATTGAGTTTGAGTTTTTGAAGTACCTATGAAAAGACGCGGTAGTCCGACACGTACTGCCAGTCAAGCCAGTCTCCTCATATTCAAGAATTGCTCTGAGGGTGAGTTGTAGCTAAAGTGCAGGGAGCGATAAATATTGTTCGCTACCGAAATATGTGAGAATTTGCTCCAAATGGTATCCAAACTCAGCATTTACGAGTCAGTTTACCTGGTAAGTAGGCACCTAATACCTACTTATTCTGCTGGATCTTTTTTACAAAGTTTATATCTTCGGGAAAGCTTTGATGCTCCTAGTTGGCACTAGGAAAGCTTTGATCCTCCTAGTAGGCACTAGGAGCATCTAAGCTTTCCCTACCTATTTCTGAGCAAGACAAGCATTTCCTTACAGTACACCTGTTATTTCAAGAAAGAGGAACCTTGTATCCACACCTTTTTTATAGTTGATTATTATGCTAAAAGTGATGAGTCGATGACTCAGCCAGCAAGATATTAAACTTGATAAAATCATGCACTACTGTTTTTTGTTTGTCGATAAACATAATGGCTAGGTACTATGAAGAGCAGGCAGGTACTTCCATAAGGCTTTACAATAAACACGTCGATTATAAAAACTACACACTTTAACATACCTTTTTTGCTTATTTCGTTTTTACACCTACCTAAATTCTACACAATCATTGAAGGTAAAAATCACCTAAGTAAGCGTTAAAAAATATACATACATAAACTCACAACTTCTTCCCATGGGGGTAGGCAGAAACTACAGAACGCCAACTGCTAAGATCCTAACATAATCCTGTTATCTCGTTTACGTTCATACATCTAGTCATACACGCACACCGGTTGCGAGTACTACGCACCTGACCTGCCTGAAGAACATCAACAGTAAGGTCAGTATATGTCCTCCTAAAGCGTCCCGCCCTCCCGGCGTTTCCACTCACACCTAAATTGTTAGTCACCCTTAAAAAAGTAGCTGATAATTTAGGGAGCCTAAGGCTAAATATTATTTAAGGTAGGTACTAGTTTTCAAGGTAATGAGCAAGGTTTCCATTCATAAATCTCTTCTGAAACTCTGCATAGTGTTAACCTACTTAAGTTGCTGCCTGTACCACCTGCACTTTGATTTAATTAAAGCTCCTGCATCGATCCCGGTGCAGGTAGCTAACACCTGCATACAACTGACTCGGTTAAAATACGAGACAAGTTCTGTGTATGTGGCTCTCTACAATAGGTAGGTTTGGGTGTATCCACAACTTATTGTACTTAATAGGCAGATAAGAGTAAGATACGCACAATATTATTGTGTCCACGCTCAAGTTCTACTAAACTGACTAAGTTAGGTAGGGCGCACGCAACCTGAAAAGGTACCTACCGCTACATAGCTCTTTTAAAGACAATGCTTCCACAGTGTAAAGTGAACAAATAAGTACACCTAATAAAGAAATAAAACCTATAGGTTACTGATTATCAAAACATTCCCAATTGCGTTACCTACCTAATTATGTTCTTCTTCTTACAGGTTGTCATTTTCACACCGGCAGCTCCAAGCTGACTTACTGAAATTCAAACATGTCTACCTACTTATCCCAAAAGGGCAAACAAGCATCATGATTTCCATCTCTCCGTGGGAATATAACGAACCAATATTTGCGTCACGCAACCCACAAATAGTTTTTATCGAATAGCTGCAAAAAAAGGGTCCACATTCGCCTGACCGGACCCCGATCAGTTTACGAGATATAGAAATTCTCTACAAATGGATTTTAACCTCTGTTATTCTATCCGGCTCAATCTAAAATGCGTTTCTCTTATTTGCAGTTTTTCTTATTTCCTCGGCACTGAAGCAAGAGCTGAATGAGAGAGGCCAGACCGCATCGCCGTTCAGAATCCGCAATGAGGTGAACAATGGATCATCCGGATATTGCCTGTCAACCGAGCTACCTACACGCGCAGCGCTAAACGATACTAGGTCGACCGGACCGAGGTAAAATGTTTCCATAAAACATGAAGCTAATACAAAGACTTGTTTGATGTGTACCTACACTCTACTCTCCCTTCTTATTTCCCTTTTAAAATAATAGGTCCGCCTTTCACATATTTTTTTAATATAATCTCTCAAGAGTAGGTAAAAAGACTAAGTAAACTCTTTACTTTTTGGATTGGTGGAAGCTCACTATATCTCATCTTTGTATACATATCTACATTATTACAACCCTTACATAATATATGAATAATGTTTCTTAAATATTTATACCCTAGCAAATATGTTGCTCCTGTCAAAGCCAAAGAAAGTGCGATGACTAGACAATATTTTATTTATGTATCGGTATCGAGATGTTATAAAGGTTGACAAAAATAAATGATCCACAAAGCGTTGAGGACAATCCTAGAGGGAAGGGTCACCCAAAACGCGTGAAGAATTCACAATGAATGAGCTCGAATATTTATCATCCGTTCAGCTATCAGCGATTAGATTGCTTCGCACAAATACGTGCCAACTCTTTAAATGTATAGCGAAATTTTTTCGCTGCTTGAGTCCACACGGGGCTTATACTTATTACTAGCTATCTCGTAATAACTACCTTCTTATCTAAAGATTATCGGAAGCTTTGATTATTTATACTCAAAGGTACTTATGTCTAGACAGTGCCGCGCAACTAAAACAAACAGGCCAACTTGTTTTATGCGGGTTTTTTGACAGATTCGTCTACATTGACTACATTCGCGCCGTCATTGTGCTTTCCTACTATGCGTGCATTTAGCAGCTAGCAGTTGGATGCAATTTTTTCGACGAGTTCACAGCTTTGACTGTTTAAGGTTGATGCGCTAGGGTGGCCCGCGAAATTCAAATTTTCTTACGTTTTTTGCAATTTGCAGGTCAGTATCAGGTTGTATATTGATCTAAATATTATAAGCGGCCGTAACAAATATGGATTTACAAAATTATAAACATTAGAATCAGCAATACAACTCTCTAAGTTCATATAAGTGTATTGACTGACGATTTCATGGAATTTTCATTGACCAGCAAATTGGAAAAAACGTAAGAAAATTTTAATTTCGCGGGCCACCCTGGCGCATCAACCTTAACTAGACATATTTATATCTTTGATCGGAAGGAAGTAGGTATCGCCACAACACGTTCGTAATTAAAAGATACAAACAATTTTTCTTTCTTTCTTTATAATTTAACTGCAGATAATACAAATCTTTTAGCTAAATGGTACTGTCCACCTATGTAAGATAGTTTTGTAGGTACCTAGTTATTTACCTTACCTATGGAGGCTTCAATGTGGTTCATGAAAAGATGATGACGTCAAAATCAGCATGTGTATTTATTCATTTAAAATAGCAATTATTTTCTTTGGTATAAAACCAGAGAACCAGAAATTATATAGTCAGCAATGTTTTGAATAAATCGTGATCTCCCTTCACGCGGAAACATTACGGTATGATTAATTCCTGATATTTACATTTATTGAAACAATGGCATTTAAAATAACAGTTAATACCTAGGTACAGCTATTTTCTCAAGATAAGCTTTATAATTTTATAGCCATGCTCATAAAATAATAACAGCAATAAATAAATGATAATCCCAATCATAACGACCTAGGAAACAAAACAAGGTCGCAGCGGCCGCGAAATAAATAAGTAATTCACTCTGCAACACGCGAAGAAAAAGTCATCGACAGATATTCAATCGACCGAGAGGTACCACAATAGGCAATGAACAATATGACTCTTTATATGTCGCACCTGCCAAGTGATTTACGTATCTGCCGTTGGAAAACTCATTACTCAACTCGGAAGTAGGTGTTTAAGGAAGAAACATGGCCGTGTTTATTCATGTATTTTCGCTGAATACGGCTTAAAGCAGTAGTAGCCGCAGTAAAAAAAAAAAATGTAGTAGCAGTTATAGCGTTTCAGTACCTATCACGTAGTGCGATAATATCCATAACTTCAAGAGTTTAGGAATGTTTTGTTAGGAATGTCGATGTTCTCGATTGTTTACGTGATGTACAGACTGCTGATACACCAATTAGTTTCCATAATTTATGTAAAGTGTAACAATGCTTATTTCTCTCTGTACTAATTCTTCATGACATTCAAGTAACTTAAAATTAGTCTTATTGGTCACACATAGATTTCTTAACAATCTCATTATACTAGGTTTACATTTAGGATAATAATTAGGAAGTGCCTCCGCTGCCGGCGCCGGTTGCTGAATTGGCTGCCGGCGCTGACTTTGGTTGTCAGTTTGGCGTATGGAGTAGATAGGCAGGGTACGCATAAATAAAAAAACATGTAATAGAGCATTTTTTTTTCCATATTCTAGTAATAAAGTCAAAAACTACCCGAAACCGAACTAGTAAGATTAGGGTTTAATTTTTATCGCAAAAAAGGTTAGGTTAGAACTGTGACCGAGCATGAGCCGAGCGAGCGTAGCGAGCGGTGCCGTTGCAGCGGCCGGCGAGTGCCAAAAACGACTAGAATATGCAGAAAAACATATTTTAGTTACGGTTAGTTAGTTGGGGTTCTGAATACTGGAAGGGTTTCTATAAACGCCGCGCCGCCGGTGTCCACTATAGGAGCCGGCGGTGACATTACTGTCGGTTCCCAATGGCGTTATTTTTGGGAGCTGGCGCCGGCAGCGGAGGCACTCCCTATTAATTATACAACACTAGCCCTCGTTCGCACGGACGTAAAACTATCGCGACAGGATTTCATTGCGCACTGGGTTTTCGACTCTCAGTATCGACCTGAATATTGAAAATCCAACAGAGCGCGTCCCAGCGCGTTGACAAAACACACTGTTGGATTTTCAACTCTCAGCGCTAAGAAGACCGTTGAAAATCCAGTGTATGAAAAAAACCGCCGCGGGAATAATCGCCCGTGCGTACCTGGGGTAAGGCGCTGATATTTTTTTCTTTTTATTTCCTTTGTAAGTAGAGAGCCAGCGCTCTTCTACTTGTAGTCAGTGCTGAAGCGGGGTCGGTACAGTGATGAACTGAACATCATCACAGCATCAGGAGGCATGAGGAAGTAAGAATAAATCATACAAAATACATAAGAAAGTAAACATTTATTAACGATAGATAAGGTGGTACTGTAATTAACATATGTAAACTTTCGGTAATCTTACAAAATATGTATAGCTTATAACTTTAATAATCACAGTTAATTGAGGCACATTATTAGTAGTCATTGCAAATCACAAACGCGCGTCACGTGACTTTAAGTCATTGACATAAGGTTTAAATTGCAACAATCGATGCGGGCTCGTGAAATGCATCAACTAAAAGTTGTACTTTAGTAACAATCTTTACAAGAATGGCCCCCACCCGATGTACATTTGGCAGAGATTGTGAATGCTGGTCGCCTCCACTATGAGATGTTCCACTTGACCTTCGGGAGACAAGGACAGCGATAGCTGCTTGTTCTTTGTTCTTACCTTGGAAACAAAGACCTTTTTAAAAGAAACAATACAGTATTTTCGAATTTTATGCATTGCCTCCAGGGGAACGCGTACGAGGTTTTTTAAACCGTTTGTTAAAAAACAAAAAACAAAACTTGTTTTTGGCCCTATTTCATACAACTGACGATGCAACAAATTGTCAAAAACTCGCAAAATTGACACATTTTCACGACAATTATCTGTAAATATAAAGCACAAAATGTATGAAATAAACTTGTAAAATTGTCAGATTGTCACCTGTCGGTTTTATTAAATAGGCTCCAGGTTTTCAGATGTTAGACCCTTAAAATGCTTAAAACACCCTTACCATGCCATTAAGTCGTTGCTTGATATGCAGTAGATGCTGTAACGCCTGCTCATTGGTTCGCTCGCCGCAGTCCACGGGTCGAACGCGTCCCCACGACACCAAGGGATCGTACACGAACGGCTCGATCACAGACATCAGTGCTGCGGTTTGAGCACGGAGAGCTCGCATCACTGCTTCGCAACTTTTCCTAAAGAATTTATGGAAATGAATGCTAATATTTTATATTTTTTTTAAATTGTGCAATGAGCTGGTCTCCTTCAATTCAATAAGAACTAATTCTAAGGTTTGAACAGAGAGAGAAGTCGAAAGAGATTAGTCATTGGCCCTGAAGTGGAACACCAAAGGCTTTTAATATTAATACAAAAATGTATGGATTCAGGACACTGACGTAATTTGTGGACGTTTTCAATAACGATGCTGAAAGAAGCATTAATGTATGTCTTATCATCTGCCTAGCCTTTTCCCGACTATGTTGGGGTCGGCTTCCAGTCTAACCGGATTCAGCTGAATACCAGTATTTTACATGGAACACCTACCACACCTACCTAACCTACCACAACCCAGTTACTGGGTAACACGATAACCCTTGGTAAGTCAGAAAAAAAAACAAACATTTACGTCGACATAAGTGTGTCTAGAATAAATAAAATACGGACGGTTCTATAAAGAACTCTAATGTAAAAGGGAATTCCTATAACATTAAAGCTATATTAAAAACCTATTTGACTTCCGCATTAACGTAGCTAATATACATAGTTGTGTGCGCAACCTCGTGAGAACTACATAATTATAATATGACTATTGTATGGCTTGTGTCGGCAATTTTTTGATGCAATGACTGTGACAACTAATCAAAAAACTTGGTGACTACTTTATACATTATTTCTCATATTTATTTTTATCTGCTTTTTACCCGACTACGGCGAAGCAAAAAGGAGGATTATGATTTTGACCGGTATGTATGTATGTATGTATGTCCATCTGTTCCCTCATATATTCTAAACCACTCATCACAATTTGACAACTGAGGTATCGTTGGAAGCCTCTTGATCGTCCGCTGGTTATAGGCCATGTGTCGTCACAATAAATTAAAAATGGCGCCCTCTAGAGGACATTTGTCAGGAACTTGAAAACAAAATTGTTTAATGGTACCATGTTAGGTATCAAATGAAAGGGTTTAATGAGCACATTTCAAAAATATATATATTATAACACCAAAAGAATTAAAAAAAAAAAAAGTAACAAAAACTAAAACCCAACTCCGACTAAAAAGGTATTAACAAGACACCACAGACAGACAAATTAAAAATCCGGAGTCACACGTAATCTGTTCGATTTATGCCCTAACACGTGTGACTCCGGATTTTTAATTTGTCTGTCTGTGGTGTCTTGTTTATACCTTTTTAGTCGTAGTTGTACTAATTGATTTTATGAATAAATTATCATCGCGCGTCGGAAATTGATATTTCAGCATTGATTACTGTTGATTGGAAGGTAATATTCCTCGTGTGGCTTTTAATACTGGGGTTCTTGTATCACATCATATTTAATATTAAAACTTACTTTTATTAATTTAATATTAGTACCTAACTAATCGTTAAATCAATAAAATTAGTTTCACACACTGAAAGCATGCGAGCCCTTACGAATAATAATTATGAATTTAATAATCATACATGACCATGAACTTGAAAATACAAGTTACGTTTAAAAAATATTATTAATCAAATTGGTTTATCCATTAATAAACTAGATGGAAAGATAATAATCAATATCGATAAGAATCACAATACTTACTTACAACAAAAACAATTAATTATCTAGATTTTTATTTAAAAAGGTGCAATTAGTAGATAACTTATAGTTGTCACCTTTTTAGTTGCTACGATTCAACATTGTACTGTTACCAAGGGCTCTTCATAAGAAACATCATATAGCATTATACAATTTAAATAATTATGTATCTGTTTAGCTAGTCAAAAATAAAAGAAAAGGTTATAGCTGTGGTAACATCATTAAGTTTTTTAGTTGTACCGTCGTAACAAAAAAGCTGGAAGGTAGAAACTACATAAAGGTTTGTTTTTCATTCATTTCAATATCATTTAAAAATTCAATAGTATACAGGGTGTTTGGCAGAACGTTGAACATACGAAAATGGTGGATAGGTGGGGTCATTTGCTACTTACTCAGCCCTAATTTATTTGGCCCTGGCCCCCTGGATATTTAAAAATATTTTTAATATTTAGCGCACGGGGAGACCACATAATTTTTTTTTTTTTTTTTGGGTGGGAAATCATCATGACTTCTCCCGCTCTGGGCGGAGCGGAAGGGCGTGTCAGACTCTTACTGACTAAAACCCACCCGTGTTCCTTCAGTTGCCTGTTGCCAGGGTCCCGGTATCCCTTTCGGACTATTCCGCAACCCTGGCAGGCATCGGTCCTAACGGACCCCATCAGGTGTGTTGACATCTCTTTGAAGCGCGCGTGGAACACGACGCGCCATCGACCCGGGCCTGGTCCTTATCGAACGGCGAGCTACCCATTGCTCGCCGTCCGCAAGCCCACGCCTATGGTGGCCGACGCCCAGGGTGTCTCCAGCGGCGGCGGTTAGGGGCGTGAGGGCGCAGGCTTTGCCTCTCCCTCACGCGTTCCGCCTCCTCCTTCGCGAGCATCACTGCTTCGCAGAAGGAGGTGACCGCCTCCCATGCCCTCTCGCTCCGTACCATGGCCTGGACCAGGGCCGGACGCGAGAGGTCAGTGCCGCCAATCGCCTCCACGAGGACACGGCGGTACTCCGCCCAAGCAGGGCACTCCTCCACCGTATGCTCCACCGTGTCCTCCGGACGATCCACGCAGGACGCACAGTGGTGACACCCGGGCGTTTCCTCCCGCCTAATCCTGCACAGGTACCTCCCGAAGCTGCCATGTCCGGTGAGGACCTGCGTCAGGCGGAAGGTGAGGACGCCGTGGCGCCTCTCCAGCCACTCCTCAAAAAGGGGACTTATCGCCGCAATTGTGGCGTGCCCAGCACTGGGTTGCGACAATCGCACTCTCCATGCCGCCATGAGATCCTGCCGGAGCTCTGTCCGCTGTGCCGCGATTTCTCGCGGCAGCGGAGTTACGCCCCGGCGCTTCATCTCCTCGCGCCACTCCCAGATGTGCGCGAGGACCTTCGTCTCTAGATCCCATGGCGGTAATCCGGCAAGGAGGCTCGCCGCCTCACGAGAGAGAGACCACATACCTGGATTATGATTACGACATATTGGATACTTTTCATCCTGGTAGCAATTTTTGTTATGTTTATAGTTTAAGTTTACCGAGGGACATTAAGAAAATAGTTGTACATGCTATTGATTAAACACGTAATAAGCTTTCTTTTAGATTTTTAACAGTCGTTACCATGACACGCACCTCTGACATTTCGGATTCATGTGCGTATTGTGTAATTATCACTTGCTTCAAAAACGGTGAAGGAAAACATCGTGAGGAAACCGGCATGCCTGAGAGATATTTGTTGACGGCATGTGAAGCCAAGTCAGAGGCTCTTGGGCGGCTTTAAAACTCTGACACCAGGTTAATCCATAACCACACAAACAAGAAGAAGAACAGTCGTTATTGATAATTTGAATGCCTTTCGGTTCCTTTCGGCTTTTTACTTATCTATTTATACTTAAGTACACAATGTACTAAGGCGGACTTAATTCCATAGGCTTCTTATCCCTTATTACGACTGATCCTGTAAATACACCTACATACCGCCAATTTACACTTTCAAGAGAAAATGGCTTTATCACTGTCTTTTTGTGCTAAATCCTACGTTTTAGGGTCAGCGCGGACAGAGCATAAGCGGCTCGAGAAGTTTTTATTGAAAACTTTATAATGAACTTTATTACATCTAAAATAGAGATCAAAATAGCGTGCAAAAGATGATTAAGTGACATGTGTTTGAGCATTCTCGCGCATATTTTCGGTCAAAATTGGACAGCAAAGAACATGGTCGAGCATTTTGCTGCGCTGACCGTTAAAGTGGCTTTAAGTACTTCTTACCTGAACATCCCCTCATGTCTGAGCGGTCCCATAGCTGCTTCCATGTTATGTGTGAGACGGAAGGGCACTCGTTCCGGCCATTCGAATGCCTCGCCCTTGTTGAACAAACAGTTGAAGTCTACGTGCACCGTGTCGCCGTTCGTAGAGTCGAAGGATATGTTCTCGCCGTGTCGGTCGCCTAGACCTGGTGGAAAAAGTTAAAATTAGACAAATAAGAAAAGAGTCGGGTCTGAAGATAGTACTCTATTTTCTTCAGATATTGTCTGTGAGACGCCAGAGTTATGGAACATACAATGATAACAGCGAATCCATTTTCACGCCTCCCTTTTAAGAGTTAGGCCATATATTTTTTTGATATTCGGATGACCTAAAGAGGAGCCATACATAAAGAATATGAATTAAAAACCTCGACTAATTAAAAATTTATGCAAATATCCGAAATTTCGTGTTTTTAACAACAAACCTATCGAGCCCATGGAGTTGATGGAGTACCGCATAAATATGAATTTCGAACACCATAACTGTGTAGTGTACTAAGCTAATTTGAAGAAACTTACCCAAAATATATCCAACCATTGACATAACAGCAGTGGTCCTGATGTAAGCAGATCTTGCCTGATACCTGCGGAAATAATGAACCCCGTAGAAAACCCGAAATATTGCTAAAATCATTTTAAACTACTTAAAACGAGCAGATACTAGAAGACTCGTTATGCGAATTTACTGACTGAACAAAATAATTTATTTATAAACGGCACCTATATCTGCAGGTAATGCAGATATTTTGCCTGATTTAGGGGTGTTAATTAGAAATCAATCTTATTACCAAAAAACCGTGTTTATCAGTTGTTTGGCCTAAACACCTTTTAAACATGACATTTCTGTATGGACTTTGACATAAAACTGATATTAGACGCGCGTTGAACAAGTGTCTGAGATTTTGTGGTAAGGCCCCAAGTGTTTTAAAAACAAAGCGAATACTCTTATTGAAAAGGGATCAAATCAATTTAATCATTTTATATTTACCATCCATAAGGATCTGAGAACACTCTTCGGAACCACTCTTGGAACACAGGCGGGTGACGCGGCAGTAACTGTTGTTCGTAAATGCACCTCTTCTTTTCCACCGGGTCCTTATTCGCGCACATCATCTCTTTCAACTCGCGATTGCTTGTGTGAATACCTTAGATAAACAGAGATAATCTTATAAATAGTCCAAAAACCCTTTTATAAACATTTTTCAAAGGAAAGACAAAAACTTTCATAAATTCTTCTTTTCTTATGCAGATCAGAAGCGGGATGGGGGGAAACGGAAGGGTATTTCTTTTTGTGTGTTTTTTTCACCTGCTATGGCAAACAAATCTAAAGATAGGTCTAAAAATTCAACTCTCTGGTTTATGATTTACTTCATCTATCCTTCTTACTCTTTTTTTACCTTTCTGCTTATAAATGTGCATCAATATCGGCCTCAATCCAACCAGATTGGGCACCCACTCTATGAGCCCACACTCCTCGTTCAAAGGCAGCACACTATAAGTACGTATGTACAGTCGCCTGCGCCGAGTCTCGGGCGCGTCCTGTAGGAATCGGTTCACAACTCCGTTGAACTCCATCAGACGGTAGTCCTTGCGAAGATCGTCACGGGGTTTCAGCATTATTATGTAGGATTTACCGTCGGAACCTAAAAGAATACAGATTCATTGGCATATTGGTCTGATTACTGTCAGTCATCAGTTTATTCTTTGACAAAATGTTAAGAACAGCCCGGAGTTTCGGAATTGGGCGTGATAAAATTAAAGGGTCCGGTGCCACATGAAACGAGAGCGAATTAGTAATGTATACAGGGTGTTAGGGTAGACACCGTTGTCCTTGAAACTAGTGGTTAGGTGTCATCTGTAATATACTTTTTCTATGGGACTAACGTTGAAATCGCGAAAAAAAAATCAGCTGTTCCATACATTTGTGTTCACTTAAGTCGACAAAATGTATGGAACAGCAGATTTTTTTTTTTGCGAGTTCAAAGTTGGTCCCATATAAAGACGACACCATATGATGACACCAAACCACGAGTTTCAAGGATAACGGTGTCTACCCTAACACCCTGTATAATCGACCTCGTAATTGCTTTACCACGCTAAGGTTGAATGTTAAGGTCTATTATTCTTTAAGACCAATGCTACAATTGATAAGTTTAACCTTAGTGAAGTTACAATTTACTGGGAGTTTTTGTCAAAAGTGGTATTCGATTATGTGGGACTATACAAGTGTATAACAGCGGACCTCAGCATGTTTAAACTACATGATTCACCCGACACACATGTGTGTTACCGAGTCTTGACGGTTGTTACCTTAAAAAAAACATCGGGCTTTTCGCCCGATCCCGTCTGACACACTTGTGTGTCATCGAGACTTAACCGGGACACGTACACGGTACAAAGTAAGATTCAGTGAACACTCTTAGAAAGGTGAAAATACATTACCTTTCAAAGTAACCTTCCTAGGCTTCTGCAAAGAAGGCAGTATACTAATGTTCTCTTCAATACCAGCGATGTACACCGGTGGTTCAGTAGGTATGTTGAAGTCTATGCGTTCTTGTCGCGCCGCCTTGGATGGTAACACAATCTTACAGAACTCTTGGAATGGCATCATGACGTGGCTGAAGTTATCAGCAGCCAGGAGGCGGGGTAACGATCTAACTAGAGTAGATACTGTTGTGGTCTGTGAAGATAGAAATGAAGCTATATTTTGAGAACTGATGGTCCATGGTGACGTAATGAGTTGAAAGATGAATGAATTTTCGGTAGGTATAAGTTTGACATCCAAGGAGAATTTTGACATATTCTTATCTGAGTCTGCGTTGCAAGCTTAAAAGCAATAATAGCACGATGAAGGGGCATGCCCCGTGCTTTGTAAGAGAGGCTTGAATGTAACTCGTCAAAATAGTCCGATCCGTCGTGGTATCTCTGCTGGACCGAACTTAGATAGAACACATATTTTGTGGAAATCATTTAAATATTTTATATTCTAGACTTAGATCAAAATAAACCCATATTACGTTTTACTCCAAAAAAAGGCGCAACCAGAAACGTTTACTACGCACTATACATTTTATAAATAAGGTATTTTAGTATTTGCAGTTTGATTTGACACCATCATGGTAATCCAAACATTCCGACAACTTGGTTTCGTCATAGATCAACATTAGGAGGTACTCGTTAGCATGTTTGGGAACTGTATATAAACAACACGATTAAACTGCGAAATACGTCTCTGAAATAAGTCTACATGTACTTGATTCATCCCATCCACATCATCCATTCATATAATCTTATCCATCTTTCGGTATAAAATACAATTTTTTTATTTTTTTTTTAAGACGTAGCTCCAGTGAACTCCCTGCAGATGGCAGCAGTCGTTTATGCGGCCCACATGAATACTCGGTAATTTTGAGCTGATTTGTGAAAAAAGAGAGAATTTCGGGAAGACATAGAAAATATATTTTGATGTCAACTAACAATACTGTGGAAAATCTTGAATTTTATCGTAATAGACGAGTTCACAAAATCAAAATATTTTTACAGTACCTATTCATATCTATTATCCTAAAAATCGAATCATACTTCTTTTAATTACTTTGATCACAAAGATGTTTATCACGATATCACCACACACACACACACACACACACACGTTTCGCCGCCCTGGGTGGTAACGCTCTTATCAGGAAGGACAAACGAAGCATGTCTGTGAACTGTTGAACAATCACAACTGTCATATTCTGAAAATCTTGCTTACTTGAATGCAGTCGGGAGTCGCTTTCTGCAACTACTAGCTCTTAATTCTATCGAATTATTATAATATTCTACAGAATTATACGAAGATGAGAGATAGTGCAGTAGCAGGTCCCCCGGGAGTCTCGCGCCAAGGGATAATTGTGTCTCATTCGTCGGCGCTTGGGTATTAAGAAGTGCTTTGTGAGGTAGAAGAAGGAACACCGCATTGTATACCTAACAGACCAGAGGACGACCAAATCCAAATAAGTTGTTGTTAAGCACTTTAAATAAATAACTACTTACGGAAGAGCTCCCAGCTATCGGCTTATTACACAGCTCTATCAACTTCTCAGCGAGTTGCGTGAAGTCACTGATGAGCTTCAACATGCGCGGTTCCTTGAGCCTAGGGTCTGCGAACACATCGGCACAGCGTTTGATACGTTGTGCATAGCTGGACTTGATGACGCTCATCATCATCCATAGAGTGTGTTGGGGGTACGCCATTATTAGTTTCACTATTATCGCTTTTAGTTGTAGGTATACCTGGAAGATAAAGGATACTTAGCTTACATATATTATATGCACTTCATCATCTTCCTAGACTTTTCCCAACTATGTTAGTGTCGGCTTCCAGTCTAACCGGATGCACCTGAATACCAGTATTTTACATGGAGCGTCTGCCTATCTGAACTCCCCAACCCAGAGACTGGGTAATACGATATCACTTGGTAAGACTGGTTGTCAGACTTTCGGGCTTCTGACAACTCGTAACAACTGTCAAAGATCTACAAATGGCAGCGGGACCAACGGCTTAACGTGCTTTCCGTGTCACGGAGGAGTCTCGGTATGTAAAGGTGGTCACCCATCCACGGACCAACCCCGGCAAGCGTAAACCTGATGGATCGACCCATGCAGCTGTTATTACTTAGCCACGAGCTATTCCACATACGGACATGAAAAGCGACTTTTATTTATAATCAGTATATAATATGCTCATATACAGATTATAAATAAACGTCGCTTTTCATGTCAGTCTGTGTGACCGCGTTGTTCTTCTAAACTGCGCAACGGATTTTGATGCGTTTTTCACCATTATTTAGAGAATCTATTCCATGAATAAATCTTGATGTTTTGTCAAGTCGTAAATCCATGCGAAGCGGGGGCGGGTCGCTAGTATTTTCTAAAGTCTAACTAAACCGTTCATTCATCATCACTGCCACCAGCATAGATTCCGAACAATGGGATTTGTGTTTACATTATACTATAGTAATCTGTTACACACTCACTGATAACGTCGAGTCTATTCGTTTTATACGAATTTTCTTATTTGTAGGATAAATAATATTTCCAGCAGTGAACATACTAAGTAAATAACGAGTCATAATTCAACGGCTGCGTCGACAAACGTTTACACATTTATTAACATTTTCCGTCACAGATTAACACGTTGTCTCTGTACGATTACTTCCCATTTTTACTGTGTGATTATATCCAGGCGAATAATACTTATCTAAAATGATTGTAGCAGGCATCCAAGTTAATTGTTTAAATTAAGTTACCTCTTTCACTGGATGGCAGATTCTCGATACGATCTGCGAGAAAGCCGTGAGGTACAAATATAGCGGCAATCTCTCCGAGTAAGTCTTGATGATCTCCGTCATCTGTGCTAGCACTGAGTGCGCGCTTGTGTCTGTTGAAGTTACTTCTACGTCCAACCTGAAATGTAAGTCTTAAATTAAATAGGACTCTGTAAACATTGAGACGGCCATTCAATGATTTCAAATTGTCCGGTCAAATCCAACCCGAGCTGGTTTGATAACTTGTGTTACGATACTCAGGTATGTCCGGCGTGATTGGTCACAGTTCTGGGCTGTTAGCGTCACAATCAACCTTCTCGATTAAATTCTCGTATAGTACCAATATGAGAACAACAAAAAAAAAACCAAAGACTTGTATTGCAGCGCAAAGAACAGCAACATCACTGTTTTCAGGTGAGGTATCTTCTACGTTTTGTTGTCCCAGACTACATGCGCATAGCTTATCGTGTTGTCGTGTCATACTACAAGTCTGCAAGTATTTTGCCTTCGTAAGGGTCCTCGAAACGCAACATTTGCAACGTTCAAGATACAGAAATTTTTCTCCTTTAACAAGATGATCCCTATACAAGATATAAGCAACTAACTTGAGATTGTGGTAGGGTACAGGTTCGGATATACGCTCGATTTTCGCGCATGTATCCATCACGTAAACATTGACAATTGCAAATGATCTTTTCGGGGACCCTTTTTACGGGTATGAATATATATTAATACGCCTCTTATGAGTATGTTACTGATATATACAACATACCATATAGACAGCATCCGCGGCATGCTCTGGTACAGATACTTGTGTCCGTACTGCAGCGCCTTGCCGTAGCTGTTCAGTGCGTACAGACGTCGCGACCACATTGTGCTAGTACTGGTGCCTTCGCCACAGCTCACTTTTTCGTAATACGCTCCTAGACATACCTGGGATAAGTAAATTATGTTAATCTTGAGTTTTTTGCAATATTCTTACAGTAAGCCGTGGATTGGTGGGGCCATAGGGTTTTACCAAGCAGTGGGATGATGATGGCTGAAAGGAACATTCGTTTTCTTTAAACTTGAGTACTTTTCGTTATCATGCTGCAGGCTGTCATTTGTGGATCTTTGACAGTCGTTACGGGTCGTCAGAAGCCCGAAAGTCTGACAACCAGTCTTCCCAAGGGGTATCGTATTACCTAGTGACTGGTTTGTGAAGGTCAGATAGGCAGTCGCTCCGTGTAAAATACTGGTATTCAGCTGCTACCAGTTAGACTGGAAGCCGACCCCAACATAGTGGGGAAAAGGCTAGGCAGATTATGACTTTTCATTATCATTCACAGCCCAACTTCAGCATAACATATGGGCAAAGGCCTCCTGGGCACAGATGAATACAGTTGGTCCACTCCGCAAAATCATTTAAATAAAAAGCGACTCTTACAAAGATACAATAAAGTGCAACTCAGGTCGAACAGCGCCAGTTACCTACAGTTATATTCACCTAGAAATAGCCTCTCTATTTCTTAATTGTTAGAGCTTCTGACTACGTTTCACTCGCTAAATTGGCCCGACAAGACGGGCCCGCTGCGTACTTATAGACTAGCTTCATTCTAAAGTGCGCAGTGAACCAAGTGTATTCATCTGGGTCCTAGGCCAGGCTGCGAGGTTTTGTTCAGTCCTCAGTTACAACTCTCAATAGTAATTCATTCGAAAAAGTTATGTTTTTAAAAGATTCAGTGATCAATAAAAAATCTGTATGGAATAGATTAACTTAATTAGGTTAAAAACTTCAGACACCCTGATGTCCGCGTTAGCTTGTAGGTTACGTTAAATTTTATTCAACAACTTTGGATGTCAGAAAGTCTTTCCATACTAAATAATCAACCAAGGACTTAGCACCTTGATATTATCTTCTTTAGAAATAATAGAAATAAAAACTTACCAAACTCTTCTCCCACTGTTTGAACACTTCTACAGACTCTTTGTAATATCCAATATTGACATCAACGTCAACATTTGTGGTTTCATCGTTATACTTGGCTATTAGTAATTTTGCTTTGGCACATATTTTTCTGAAAATAGCATTGTAAAATAAAGAAATAATTATTATTTGAGTAAAAAGCGCCATTTTTGAAACTGCCAGTAATTTGAAACTTCACTAAGATTGAAAGTCTAATGCCGGGGCTACATTGTCGCGTTATCGCGAACTTTACTTCACGCGCTCTCCCTCGCACACCGCTCGACGTCTCGCTGAGCAACAGAGAGCGCACGAAGTAAAGTTCACGATAACGCGACGATGTAGCCCCGGCATAACTGTCACCATTGGTCTCCAAGCAAAAATGGACCTTGACGTTCTATGTCGTGCAACTGACATTCACAATAGTGTGGTAAAGCAATTACGAAGGCGACTATACTTTGCTACTATCAAAAACAAACAAAATGTAAACGTCACCATATCTGCCTTATTTTTCTTTTGCTTCTTTTTGAAAAGTATCAAATCATTACTGAATCCTGACAGGTTGGAACTTGGCCAGAATTACTACTTTACAAACCTCTGATCGTTATTGAGTTGTTCCAACATAGGATACGTATCGTCTAAGCCTCGTCGTAACGTAGTAAACGCATGTTCGTGCTGACCGCGCGCCCAGTACATCTTAGACTTCTCTATGAACAACTCCTCCGGCTGGTATTCTTCCGCATTGAGAACGTACATGTAGGACTGAAAGGAGAAATGAGTGGTTATGCTTTAGACATTTATGGTGTTGGTTGATATTACAATAAAATTAAGGTGCGTGAAGTAAGGTTAATTAAGTAATAACAGCCGCACGGGTCGATCGATCAGGTGAAGCTACGCTTGCCGCGGTTGGTACGTGGATGGGTGCCATCTTGCCTCGGAAAGAAAGTTAAGCCGTTGGTCCCGGCTGTCATTCGTGGATCATTGACAGTCGTTACGGGACGTCAGAAGCCCAAAAGTCTGACAACCAGTCTTACGTATTACCCACTAACTGTGTTGTGGAGACCAGATAGGCAGTCGCTCTATTAAAAAAACGGTATTCAGCTGCATCCGGTTAGACTGAAAGCCGTCACCAACATAGTTGGAAAAAGAAAATCACCTGGTCCATACATTTATGTTCGCATGGCTCGTCAAAATGTAGAGAACAGCTGTTTTTATTTTGCGATTTCAAAGTTGTTCATATTGATGAGTACAATGACCCCATAAAAGGATGCCCATGAACTAAATTTCATCCTGTATAATATCACTTTTATTGGCGGCACTTTATTTTCAAAAATATTCGCGTTTCTTGGCTAATACAAAATTAACATTATTTATATTAGAGCAGGGTGTATTTTGTTATAGCCACGTAACGCGTATATTTTAACTAATACGCCAATTGAAATACAACTAATATAGTATTCATAATATCGATTGTATTCATAAAAACTTTTTTTTTTTACCTGTTGGAATATTCCAGCTTTTCTGGCATGCTTCGCGCTTTGTAACCAAAGGTCTCCGATGCATGCTTTCAATCGACTCGCTGTTAGAGGATGTGTTGGTTCTAGAAGTTGCTAAAATCACACGTAGGTATAAAGTTAGAATACGGGTATTACAATAAGCCAATTTTATCATTTAAACAAACCTTTTTACAGTCCGTTCCACCGATTTTGAATTTCGTAGGCATTAGGATGGCATTTAAAAGCAAAAAAGGTTACACAATACGAACTGTCTACTGCAGCTGCCATTTGTCATGCTACCATCGCATTAGAATTCAAAATCGGTTGAACGGACAGTAAAAAAGGTTTATTTGAATGTCTATTCTTATTTCAAATGGAGTATAGATAACGTCAAAATGCTTAATGTCTGAGAAAAATATTCAATCATTCACTTTATTACATAACTCTAGAGCTCGTTTTAGCTGAAGTGACGCGCCCCACTACCGCATTTACGTAGTGTAAATACCTATACTAATTAAGTAGTGCGGTGCATAATTTCAGCATAGACGAGCTCTACCTGTGTTTGTTGCAGCAATATCCTCCTGAGTCGTAGCAGCGGCTCTATAGTTCTAACGTCGGACTGGACGACGGATAGACGCCGTCTCCATTCGTCCAGTAACTGGTTGACCATCTCTGTGCTTTGACGATCGCCGTCTCTTAGATCTTTTAATCTACAGAAATATCATAGAACATATATTTTCATTTTAATATTCAGTTTGTATTTGAAAATTAATATCTGCTTCTTGGGTCAATAGATTTCATTTTATCTACACTCTCGAATTTGTTTAGGTAAGTACTTATGTTTTTTAACTTTTTTATCTCACATGCAAAAAACCAGTTTGACCTCATGAAATTCATCTATACATTATTAATTATAAATTGAAGTTGGGTCTGTCTGTGTGATCGCATTCTTCTATTAAATTACCCAACGGAGTTTGATGCGGTTTTCATCAACATTAAGAGAATCTATTCTGGAAGGTTTTGTGACTTCCATACGAAGAAATCTCGATGTTTCATCATTTGTGCGAAGCAGGGGCGGGTCGCCAGATAAATATAAATAACATACCTTTGCAGCACCTCCTCAGCGTGACTTGTCTCCGTAATAATATGAAGTCCGAGCACACTTTGATAGCCGCTCCTCAAAGCGTTCTCTCCTTTGCTCTCGCCATCCATTTGAGCAAGTAGTCTACTTGTGGTGTCTTTGCAGGAGATTAGGAACGCACCGTGGTCTTGTTGACGGTATGCGAGCAAAGTACGGCCCATAAGGAGACCCCAGTTTTCGTTTGAAGGTGGCTAAAGATAATACTTAATACATAAGAACGTAACGTAAGGAACTTTTCGTTCTTTTGGCAAATATGAAGGTACATATTTCAACAAATAAGATCGTTTGACGCAACAAGTTTTTTTTATAAGCTTTTGTCTGTGGCAGCATCTACATCGCCACATGCGAACTACGCATCCAAGACCTGACGTCACACAAATCCTGCATCGCGCAATAAGTTTACCGCGCGATCGCTTTACACCCTGTTCCCCATAACTCTAAAAGTCTATTGCGGGGCAATGGCCTACCTTCTTCCACTTTTCCTTCTTCAACTAATCCTTATTTCTTACAATCTGCCTGACGCCAATATTTTTAAGACTCTAGTATGTTCCCTTTTGGACTTGGCTCGCTGTCACATTACACACAAAAAACAGCAACTGGTAATTGTTTTTGTAGCAAATTATTATTACCAAATAAATCTCTTTTTTTTATTGTTTTTGATTGTATTTACTTACAACAGGTTTCTTGCAAAGCTCATCCAAATCATCGAATCGTCCCAGCCGCCATAACGGTTCAGCTGACAACTCCATCATACCGTCTTCGTCTTCATGTTCGCTCAGTAACCGATACGCTGTGAATGGCTGATCCAGACCTAGGTAGCAGTCTATCATGCCCTGAAAGTTTTTAATAATTGAAGTAATTTTTTGGGTTTAGCATAGCAGAAATGGAAGACCTCTCCTCTCAGTACCCCAAGAATTTTAAATTTTAGATTTCTCATCTTTACTATTACAGTTTTTAACAGGTCTTTGCCCAGCAGTGGGATAGTAACGGCAAATAAAAAATAAAAATAAACACTATGTGGGTCGTGGTTACAGGAATAAAGAAATAATATGATAATTGGTTATGGATTTTTTGATTATGACCCTTCAAACCGGGAGTCAACAACGTGCTCCTTCAAAACACTTTATCTCAACATTTGTCTTGATAGAATTAATAACATTATTTAATCTCAAAGTACATGAACTTACTTGCAAACTGTGTCTGTCTAACTGGCCTTCCTGCGCCAGTCTTTCGTAGCAAAGTGCAGCGTCTTGTAGCCTTCCGGTCACTACTTGAGCCAATATCAACTCTTTTAGTGATGGTTCAGACCTCTTCATTGACAGAATACCTGAAAATATGACGTAATAACTTCGATAATGCTACATTTAACTCCTCTTCTTCTAAAACAGTTGAGGAGCTCGTGGCTAAGTAATAACAGGCGCACTGGTCGATCCATCAGGTTAAGCTACGCTTGCCGGGGTTGGTCCGTGGATGGGTGATCATCTTTACATACCGAGACTCCTCCGTGGCTCGGAAAGCACGTAAGGCCGTTGGTCCCGGCTGTCATTCGTGGATCTTTGACTGTCATTACGGGTCGTCAGAAGCCCGTAAATCTAACAATCAGTATTACCCATTTATACACAGTAAATAGGAACGACCCGGGGTTCTGGACTGTGGAGGTCAGATAGGCAGTCGTTCTATGTAAAATACTGATATTCAGCTGCTATTCAGATTGTTTGTTCTTCTAAAACAGTTGTTTGTAAAGTTTTATAATTTGATTGCACTTTTTAAAATCGATATTCATTAAATATTTTTTAATAAAAAATTATACTTAGATGTTTTTAAATGCGAGTGGAGCCATACTGGCAAAGCTATTTTAAAATAAAATAAAAATTCATAAAAATTCTCACCAGCCACAGAATCCGGTTCATCCAACAAGGCGTATATCTCGGCTAAGAACGGCAGTTGTTCCTGCATCTTGTCCTTTCTCTCATCCATGTACAACTCTATGTACTGCAGCGCCCGTTCTAACTCGCCGCAAACGAAGTTTCCGCGGGCTATCGTTAGCTTGTCGAATTTGTCCAAGAATGATGATATTGCTCTGCGAAGTTGAATGTTGTAATATAATAATATGTGTAGCTGTAAGATCCAAATTAAATTCAAATGGTCAGTCTCTTAGAATAGTGACGTGCTTCAGAAGTTTTATTACTAAAGGGCATGAAAGGATTTGTTTCGCAAAAAAAATTGCCACCGCGAGTCGAACCGTCGCACTTGACCGAATTATTAATTTAAAAAAAAACTTGGAATGTTTACGAAAATAACACTATAAACAACAAACCAGGATTCTGTGTTGTAGAAATAGTCCAAACTTTAGTACTTACTTGTAATTGTCATTTTCCGTTGGACGCTGCTTTGAGTGACACCACTCCAGAAGCCATCTGTTCAAGAAGTCCAGTAAGGTGTAAATTGTTTTACTGCATTTGCTCTGAAAGTTAAGAACAAAAATACTGATAAGCCATTCAATGGTTTGGTCATTCGAAATTTAACCTAGCCGACCTGACTATAAGGTTCAAGTTCGTAATAGGGATGGATTACTTTACCCAAATTAATTAATGCCTTACCTGGTTGCCTTCTTCAGTTTGAACTGAGTTGATGCTAGGAGTCATTCTAATGTGTCGCAGCATTTTATATCTACTTCTCTCTATTGTCACTGCATTTTCCATTTCAAAGTTCTCTAGACCTGAATTTAATAAACAATTATTCATTGCTGAGTCATTGAGAAATAAAACTAAAAGCCAGTGTATTTTTTTTTTTTTTTTAAACTTTGCCCCGCACTTGGAATTTCTTCCTGTATCGTGGGTGCGTTTACAAACATAGAAACTCACATACACTAACACCCAGACCCGGAACAACTACTTGCAGATCATACAAATATTTGTTCCGTGCGGGGATCGAACCCGCGACACGTTGCGCAGCCGTCCATCGCTCAGCCACTGCGCCAACCGTGTCGTCAATCATTTAATGACTATGAATTAAGATCATACCTATGACAGCCAAAATTTCTTCATGTATGTACTGTGAATTGTTCTTGGACTTGACAGCATGCAATAGCACGTAGGGTAGGAAGAGAAACAGAGTTCTGACGTCACGCCGCATACTCGGGTGTACTGTGCGCAAGAGTTCCCGAATGCTTTCCGATTCTATCAGTGGAATCAATTGGCCTGCCCAGCTAAAAAACAATATAGAAGAGTCGTTGAAATATTTTATTTAAATGCATAAATGGAATAGAAATAAATTAATAAAAGAACATACTTGTGTGCCCATTCTAAAAACGTAGTAGCATAAGTGGACCCAAATAAAGGATGCGCTTTCTTCGGTTGAGAGGGATACGCCAAAGTGTACCTAGAAGTAAACAAATATATTATATATACAAGATAAATTCATTTGTCATCCGAAAAAAGACGGCCAAATATTAACAAGAAGATACAGTTGCGGAACGTACCTGGAACTTAGCAGAGGATGCATGATCTGATGCATGTGCTCAGGAAAGCTCTCCCATACATCTTTCTTGCTGCCAGTTGGTGATATGTCGTAAATTTTCAATATCTCTTGAATTGTTAAAGCATAACAATCCATATTCTAAAACAAATCAAAAGTGTGCGGATTATTTACGATGTCGATGCCATGCACTAGGCATTTTCATCAAATTCTAATTCATGGAGTGAGATAAGCTCAAAGTTCCTAAATAAAAACCAGAGTAACCAACATAGATTGTTGAAGTGACTGATTGCCGTTGGAAAATATGACTCCACAAGTAGAAAACAGTTAACAGGTCAACATAGCGTGGAACGTCCGCAGCCAGATGGGCCGATGACCTGATGACTCTCAAAAGGCGGCTGGGGCAGCGTGGAAACGGAACAACTTTGCCCCACACTAGGATTTTCTTCCTGTATCGTGGGTGCGTTTACAAACATAGAAACTCACATACACTAATACCCAGACCCGGAACAACTACTTGCAGATCATACAAATATCTGTTCCGTGCGGGGATCGAACCCGCGACACGTTGCGCAGCCGTCCATCGCTCAGCCACTGCGCCAACCGTGTCGTCAGTTATGGAGTTATGTTCCAATTTGGTAGGGGACTTTTGCAGTTTACTGCTATAGTCTTAATTTTATAATTTAACTAGCTGTGTCTCAATCCCGGGTCGAAAAATAGATTACGACCGATTCTGAGACCTACCGAATATATATATAAAATTTTATAAATTCTGTCAAGCCGTTTCGGAGGAGTATGGCAACTAACACTGTGACACGAGAATTTTATATATTATAAGATTTCACTTGCCATTGTATCCTTTTCATACTGGAATGCCCGAGACAGTTCAACTAACGCAGTAGCAGCGAAGCAGTCGTCCCCTATAGAGAAAGCGAACGGCGATCTATCGGGCTGTACGTACTGACGAGGCAGGTGACCCGCTTCGATAGCGCCCAGCTGACCGAGGCACGCTCCACTTGAGAGACTTACTTTGGAGTCTGGGTCTTTGCAACCTGGGAAACAATTGCAGGTGAATATTGGTGTTTATATGTCTGTATCTATGTATTTGTATTTATTCTTGAATTTCTTTTTTTTTTTTCGAGATATCTATTATTTAAGTAGCACCAGCCATTTTTGTCTCTCCATCACCCGGTTGACTGGTAGAAAATGCATCAGGCATTAAGTCCACCTTTGTACAGTATTTTTTTAACTTGAGTTCTAATTGTGCTGCTGGGGAGTTTGTTGCGCCACTTCTTCTTCCCAGCTAAAGCACTAGGAAGCGGTGAAGGGTGGGCGTTTTGGAGGACTGTCTTATGTTATTTTGACGTTCGAAAAGTGCTGATTCTCAGTCTAGTTTGAATAAATGACTTCTGATTTTAGTTTTTTTAATTAATTAAAAGATGAACTTGGAAAAGGCAACTGGGGTAGTTATTCTTTAGGGGTGCATGGTGTTACTTCATTCAAACCAGAAATATGTAACATCAAACCATTAATATTAGCCATATTGTAAAGTTAATTAGGTAATATAAATTAAGAAACCAAAATATTCACCTAAAAGCAAAGAATCTATGAGCTCCACTATTACAGGGTCTATGTTTTTCCCACCAAATATCGCCTTATGTATCTCAGATCTATCACTTTTTAATAACTTGTCCAAGTGGGAAAACGCATAGGCTTTTATGCTGGGTATGTCATGGTTCAAATGCTGTAAGTACCACTTGATCTTGTCTAAGAAACCATCAGGCTGGGTCCTCTTTACATGCCTCTTTATAACCATCTTTATTTTATCAGATATCTTTGTATCTTCCAAGAAAAAAAGGTCTGAGATATGAGAGCTCAACAAATTCTCATTGTTCAAAACAAGGTATTGGAATATTTTATTTATTTCTTGAGGCGCGTAGTCCAATTGTTGCAAAAGTGAAACCGCCAAATTGGACATGAGAGGTCCTAGAGATATCGTATCGATGTTATGAATGAACGCGCCCCATGCTTCTGCTAATATCCTTGGAAATTCTTTCGCCAACTGTAAAGCAGATCTCAAAGTAGCTAAGACCTTGAACCTCAGAGGCGTCAAATATTTGACTCCCATCAATTGCATTATATCAGGAAAGCTTTTCAATGCTTTGCGTTTCACCGACAGTGCCACTTTGGCGTTAACCAACTTGTGATCAAAATATGCCAGGACACCTAAAAACTTCGGATTTAAAAAGTCCGCTATTTGTGATGTGCTCATACCCATACTTCCAGTCGGTGTCGACACATCAGGGTCGTGGCAAGCCAGATACCGGCAAGCATTCAACACTTTTTCCGAATCACAGCAATACTGTAGCAGAAATTCTGTCAATATCACTCGAAAATGTCTTTTTATCAAGTTCAACACAGAGGTCTTTGTCAGCTTTCCAATAATATCAAGGCATTTCTTCTGAACTTCCTGCGACTCGTTCAAATAAACGTGTACGTAAATATGGGGGAATCTTTCGATCAAGAAGTCCGAAACTGAGCACTGCACTAGGGATGCGATTTCTTCAATCATTGAAGGAACTTCTTTTATGGTAACAGAGTAAGGCATCAAGTATGGTAAGAAGTGATGCACGTCCTTTGAAATGAAATCTCTGTACCCAACAAACCCAAACGCCCTGACAACTTTGAGAAGAGATATAGCAAAGTCCTTTCCACTATACAAGCTACATTCAACAAACAGTTTGCAGTAATCCTTCTTATAACGATGGTACACTTGATTAGGCGTGTACCCATGAAGCTCGCAAACATCTCTTAGACTGACCACAGCTTTCGGTCCAAGAGAGCATTGTGGATGCATTATAAAATAAACGAAAAGTTTTGTTACTGGCAAAATCACTTTTTCATTGGAACACAATCCAAAATCCTTTATGAGGTTCAGTGTGTTGGTCTGTTCTGTGTTGTCATTGCTCTCCAGACTGGCTCTTGTGGACTGCACAAGCACATTTACACATAAACTAAAAGCTGAATCCTTATGAGAATTCCATTCAGAATCTTCTTCAACCTGAAACAAAATTGATTTACAAAATACAAGCTCACAAGAATTTTTATGATTACATCAATGTGGCATTAAATACTCACGGAATTATGATCAATGAATGGTTTGAAAGACTTGAGAACATGTTGACTGTTTTCTTCATTTAAAAGATCTGCAGGAACTCCATAATTAAGCACATAATAGTGATGACAGAGTCTAGCAAACAAGTTCCAGTAGCCACTGTTTTCCAAATCTGCATACTGCTTCCAGTTCAAGAACTTAGCAAATAAACTCTTCAAGCTTGCAATAGTGGAATGTTGACTAGGAGTATAAGTGTTACTCTCTGAATATACCTCAACTTTATTTTGATTGACTGTAGTTATAAAATCTTCTGAGTATCGATTTTTATCTAAATAATGGCATTTAGAACATATTAGTATCAGATCTACAGCATTGTTTGAGAATATGGACTGTCCAAAACAGTTTTTTGGTATACTGATGACGAATTCATAGGTTCCCAGTGACATGCAGGTAATAGCTGGTAAGACTGAAGCAACTTCTTTCTGAATATCACAATCTTTTGTCAAAAAGGCTGGCATAAGCAAGTCTCCTATAAGTTTACTTGCAGATAATATTTTATTCAACATCAAAAGTGGACACAATGGTATAATCTGGAAAAAATGAGAATTAAATTGATTATTGGCTAATTTTTGTGTAGATATATCACATTAATTTGTGCTGAAATCATGCTTCCGAATGACACTTACTTCTTTATACATATTGGCAGTTTTATTTTTGAAGAAACCATTAACCAAATTAGTAATTATTCTGTCCCATGAATCACTTGGTTTTAGAACAAGTTTAATGATCATCATATACTTCAATATTATTGATTTAATGTTATCACTGTATCCCAAACTATGTTCAGAAAACTGTGGTGAACTTTGTAAACATAATAGTTGAAGAATTCTGTTACTATCATCTCTTGATGGAGTTTGATAGAGGATTACTGTACTCAGCATTATCTCCATGAATAATCTAGTGCAGTTACTGTCTCCTAGAATAATGCTCTTATTATATCCAATAAGCTTCAGTAATGATCCCCAAATTATATGGATGTCTTCTTTTAACAACATTACTATTTTGTTTTTGTCTTGCAGCTTTTCGCATTGTATAGCAACATGTTGGAACATACCCAAACAAGAAAGACATCTCTTCAAATGGTAACTTATTAAAAATATATCTATTTTATTATCTTCACAGCTTTTTATTGACTTTATTACATTCAGTACTTGCTTGAAATACCAACTTCCTTTTAAATCAATGAGGCTATTTCCTTGCATCTCTGATCTTATATGTGCCAGTATATTTTTGCAGTAGTTTTCTTTCAATACATCTATTTCAGTTGCATCCATATACGAGACATCTATTAAATCTCTTGGAAAATTAAATTTTTTGCTCAAAGACAAGCATTCCAATTTCAAATCATTATTAAATATTTTATTGCTCTTTGTCTTTAGAATAATAGTACAAATATTCAAAAGAATTTCTTTATTTTCTCTTCCAGGACTTTCTTTATTAATTTTCATGAAAGGGCACATCAGTTTATTAAAACCATCCAAGTACATTGCATCAATTTCACCTTTTTCATAATATACATTTAATGACTTCAACATGGCTTCTATAGAATAAAGTAAGTCAAAATAAACAGGTGGGAAACATTGGTGGAAAGTGCATATGCCTATTTGTTCATAATTACTCATCAAAGTAATGAAAAACTTTAATGAGGTGAATTTTAAATCGACACTGTAATGTTCGATCATATATAGAATTTCATTAAACAACTTACAATACTCTGTTTTGTGTTTATTAATATAAACAGAATTTGCTGGTAAACTCTCTGCAAGAAGCTGCAATGTTAAATCTATCAATGTTTTGCATGTTTGCATATCTTTAACATTTACATAAATAGGTTCTAAATTGAGTTGTACATTAGGAATTTCAATTTGTTCAGATTTAAAGTTTTCTAGTAACAGTCCTCTTGATTGACCATTTCGATTCTCTTTGTAATACTGAACTAACTTTGTTAATACGGAAACATATTCAGAGTGTAAACTGTTATAAAAAGATGCAGCATTCATACACAGTATGTTTAAAATTTTCAGTTGAGCATCCTTGCTTGTTGCATGTATCCTGAAAAATAAAGTTAAGTTACATCATAAATTGACAAATGCTAAAAGTATACATATAATAATATAGTGTTTGCTAAAGGGTCCCTTAGCTTTCTAAGCCAGGAAATGTTTCCCATTGTACTGTAAATAAAATGATAAGAATGTACATACATTATACATGTTCTTGTTACCATGTGAAAACATCTACTTGAAATCACATGAACTTTTTGGAGATTGGAACTGTTACCAGCCGACAGCGATGTGGAGGAATTTATTGATGCCATATTTTAGTTATTAATTGTTTATTTGTATAGTTAGTTTTAATTTTAATTAGTTGTGTTATGTATACAATAGGAAATTCAAAATAAATACTTTTCAGAAAGAAATTCAAATGTGAGCCATTGTTATAAGTTCTATTAAATATTACAATTACCTGCTCAACTCTTCCACAGACCACACATAAAATAATCTGCCAACAAGCCATGTATTGAATGCATGATAATAGGAATCTGGATATTTGGATGAACCAGACCGGGGGACTAACACTTCGGAGAAGTCTCTGTAACCAAACCACATCATATTATTCAAGAGAGTAAATAAAACACTGTTGCATTTTGCATACTAATGAATATAAAGATATAACTTAAAAATAAATGATGTAGGTGAACAATATTTCTATAACCATACCCTGATAACTTCAGAATTGAAGTTAGTAGTCTATCCAAACCATCAGCTGCATGCTCCAAGTTGTTAAACAGCACCATAGTCGGTGCATTAAACATTTGCCAAACGGTAAATGGTCCATCTTGGTTGTCATCGTCCATTACGGTGAATATTTCACATAACACCTAGCCAAACAAAGTAAATTATATAGAAAAAATCGAATACACAAAATCTACCGGCTCTAAGTTTTGGTTTTAGATTGACAGTTGTTAGTTTGACAATCAGCTGAATTCAATTTACGTTTCCCGCTATTTTTATTAATGCGTTCAAAAATAAAGGAAGACATTCTCGATTAGTCTGTTGATCAGCATCATTATAACAATCGAATCTGACTTTGAATACCATATGAACGTAGCAAGGTGATTCATAAATTCTTACCAGATGCGTAACATACCACCAACCACTAGGCGATGACTAAAGTTATGCTTTTATGACACCGATGCAACTCTAAGGCCTGGTGTGCACTTGCGGCCAGGTCGCAGTGGCCAGCGAGATAGTCGGCCGCTGACCGTGTACGGCCAGTTGCGCGTAGTACATAACGATTTCACAGTAATGCGACCAGTAGCGTGCGATAGCCCTCGGATTTTCACCCAAAACAATTATGATAAAAAATAAAACACGAACATTTATTTGGTGAATTAGTTAAAGGGGTAATAGACGTGCGCGCAAGTACGCGCACTTATGGCTCAGCGAGCTTACTCGCTTGTCTGTAATCGCCGCGAGCTGCGAGCCAATTTGACAATTACATTTTGAGCAAGCTTCACGTGTGTCACCGAACTCACCGACGGCAAGCCGAGTAAGGTCGCGAACGTAAAGACCGCGTACTTTCAGTACGCACGTTTATCACCCACTTTAGATTAATCAAGTACCTACTTAAACAGCATCAAGCATTTTTTAGATGTGGTGCACAGAATCAGTTTCCGACTGGAGTCGGAAATCGGGATGACTAATCAGGCGTCCTTCCAGTATTAAGCGCAGGCTACACTGCGAGGAGTTCTTAGGCTGCCTTTCCATCAGAGATGATGTTATTGATTAGGTTTACAAATATCTCTCGCTACACTCTGATGAAGATGCCGCAGTATAGCCCGCTGTGTGGCCCACGCTTAACGTTCGAGACAGAGGATAGCCAGAACCGGCAGAAGAACAATCAGGCGCTGAGTAAACGAACTAATTTGTCCGCGACGATAGAACTTAAGGAAATCTATATAAATGTCGGGATTTGTTTATCCGATAATATATTATTGTTAGGTTCTATAGTTCCGGAAAATATGTCCAATCTCTGTTCTGCGCCCGAATCATTACACCACTACGACCGATTTAAGTCGTGGTCTCATGTAAGGCCGATGTTGATTGATAAGATTTATTAAATAAATACAAAGTATATTTTCTTGTTTTTATTGGTACGTCGTATTATACATCATATAACTTAAAATATTATAACAAAACAATTACCACATCAATGAAGATAATTAAACATAAAATATTAGAATTTCTCATATATAATAATATCTAAATAAACTACGGTTTACGAACGATGAATAGTTTATACATATTTGCATTTACATAGATTACAAGGCTTTTCTAACTAAAAGAAATCTATCAACTACAGCAAATGATTTAATGGGATAGATAGATATTTTAATTCGTATGATTGTGTCATATTTGCTGCCAAATTTTGATCTGGAACTATCTTAATGGTAATATAAATAATTGTTAACTATTTTGTGATAATTAAAAAGCTTGAGAACCGCTTTACTTATAAAAGTTACAACAACATTATTTTATTTTTCAAAATGCAAAAATGCTGGGAACCTCTCCTTCAAAGGCCTTGTTAATAGTAATGGACTATAAATTTTACACATCATCTCACATTTACAACGTTTATAAGTAAAGGCATTCAATATTATCTTCTATAAAATCTCAAATTTATCTATACATGACAATATTTTGGTTTTAAAACTCACAACATAGCACGATATCTAAGTGCATCATAATTATTGCATATAGTTTAATATTACGTAATATTAGAACAAGTATTATTATTTCCAGTCATTCATTTGCAGAGATCTCTCAATGTTGGAACTATTATTCTCAATCGAAACTTATTAGTTCCGCAGTGTTATTGTTTTGTTCGGGCTTGCCGGGTGTTTGCGCTGCCTGTTGGTTGGTACCGGGTGGTAACTGTCCTTGCGGCACATTCGGCTGCTGCATTTTCTGTTGTCCTGGTATGTTTTGTTGCCCAGGTTGCACTTGCTGTATTTGTTGTTGCATTTGTTGTTGAGGCATTCCCATTTGCTGCGGCATTTGCCCTTGCATTGAAGGACCTTGCTGCATCTGCTGTACAGGTGCCATTTGCATCTGATGACCCATTTGCATCTGAGTTTGATTTACAGGCTGTTGTAATTGACCTTGAATCATTTGTTGGCCTTGGAGACTAGTAGACATCTGTCCTTGATTCATTTGCTGTGGACCAAGCGGCAAAGGTCCTTGTGGTGGTTGGCCTTGGTTAATCATTGGACTTTGATGTTGAATGTGTTGCCCTTGCATCATCATTTGTTGGCCTGGTTGCTGTATGCCCTGGACAGGTATAGACATTTGTTGATTAAGTGGCATCTGCGTCTGATGAAGATGTTGTTGCGGTGGTGGCATCTGTTGTCCTTGGGTTTGGGGAACCTGATGTCCCTGAGGTGGTATATTTTGGACTGTTTGTGGTATATTATTGTTCATCTGTATGCCTTGAGGCTGTCCAGGCATAGTTTGTCCTTGCATCATTTGCTGTCCCTGCATTGGCATCACTTGTCCAGGCATTTGCATTTGTGACTGTATTTGCAAATTTGGAGCTTGAGATCCTGGTTGTTGAGTATTGACTTGGTTAGGAATATTCATGTTCTGATATCCAGAAACTGGAACTTGCTGATTAGTATTTGGTTGGTTGCCTTGCATAAGAGACATTCTCATGTTCTGCATTTGTAATCCAAGCATTGGATTAGTATTCATTAATTGTTGACTCATATTTTGTTGGGCTATATTTTGTTGGCCAACAGACATTTGAGGCATCATAGCATTAGGTTGCTGCTGAGGCTGGTTTGGCAAATTTTGCTTTGGTAACTGTGGATTTTGTCCATTCTGTTGTGGGATGCTCGGTCCCGGCATACCATTGGCAATAGTCTGTGGCACAATTTGATGCATGCCAGCTTGAACTGGCATGCGCATCTGATGCATTTGCTGTAGCATCATTTGTTGCTGAAGTGGTGCTAATTGTTGAGCTAGATTGGGTCGTAGGTTGGACTGGTTCATGGACGGCTGGGCGCTGACGGGAACCTGGTTCATCGCACCGGCAGGCGGCGACAACGCAGAGAACGTGTTTGTCAGCTGTGGCATCGACTGAATAGTTACCATCGGGTTCATGTTCATCGGCATGTTAGCTGTGGACATTTGGGCCTGACCCGGCACAGGCACCGGCACATTGCTATCGGTAGTGGCTTGTGCTTGCGCTGCCTGGGCGGCCAGCATCTGTTGATGAAACTGCGTGTTCGCGTAAATAGGCTGGTTCGAGTAACCGCCCTGGTACTGTGGCATGGAAACGCCGGGCATATAAAAGTTGTTAGCATTCATCAAGTATTGATGCTTCTGTTGTTCTTGTCTCATCTGCATTTCTCTTTCTTGTTCCTGAAAAGATGTTTCAATTAGAAAAAAAAACTAATAACTAGAAAAAAAAATTGTTTAAAAATATGATTAGTGTTATGTACCTGAACTCTTTGTAAAGCCAGCTGTCTCTGGTACTGTAGGTATTCGTGTTTCTTCTTCCTCATGGCCTGCAGCTTGGCCGCCATCTGCATCTGCCTCTGCCGCTCGGCGGCCTCGGCCGCGGCCGCCAGGCGCGCCGCGTGCTCGGCGCGCAACGTGTCCAGAGCCGCGCGACTGTCGCGGATTTGGGTTACTTTGTCCTGTGAAACGTGATTTTAATTGTAGGTTTTATTTGACATCATGTCTGTATTCTCCAAGGGTAGGCAGAGATAATACATCCACAAGTCGCCAGGTCCCATGTAGGTAATTATGGTGAGAGCCTATTGCACTAATTCAGACTGGGCTACTATTGAAAATTTTCTTATAGGACCCAATAACACTGGCCCAAAAATCGAAAACCCCATATACATGCTGCAAGCCATGCTTGCCTGTGGCTACTGTGGCATACAATAAAATTGAAGCAACAAAAGACTTGCATCATTGTACTAAACACTGTTTAGATGATGCATCTTTTATTTTTGCTTCCAGTTATGATATGCCACGGACCATTATATCGCATTGTGTAAATTATGCTTAACCCAAAATCCTGTGCTTAAATGATGTAGGTTTTACTTAGAACGTGTTTCTTTTCAACTTTGTTTTAAAAAGGTTGTTGTGCTTACCTGCAAACTCTCTAAATAGACTCGCTTGTCATCTTGTTGCTGAATATAGCGTAGCAGACGTGAATGCATGGCTGTGATGTTCATGAATAGGGTCTGAACAGACGTATCATTGGCGATGGAACGTCCTCTGAGAAAAATGAAAGTTATTAATGGCCATAAATATCTACCACAAAGTATGTATAATGCTCTGTGAAGGTTTTAAATAATTACTGTCATACCGTGAAGAGTTGCTCTTCATTCTGTTAACAAATATTTCAACTTGAGATTTCAGTGACTCCACGAAATCGTCAATTTCTTTGTCCTCGGCGTCGTCATCTTGAACCTTTGCAGTAGAAGGCTTCGGGAATTCCTGCGAACATTATTCAAGTTTTTCTTTGCCCATAAAGTCAAATAATATATATAATTTGGGGTCGGCTTCCAGTCTAACCGGTCTACCAGTATTTTACATGGAACAACCATGACCCAGTAACTGAAAGTCATGAACATGATAGTCAGTATAACAATAAATTCAATTAATCGTGACGCAAATCCGAATAAGTAAATAAATATAAAAGGATTAGTGAGATTATAAATATGAACTGATTGTAGAAATATGGAAAGTTCTACGCACTTTCGGATTATAAATCATGTGTCGTTCTACACTTGCTGCCTACCTTAATGTATTAAAGGAGCTTATATCTCATCTATGTATCTGTTTCAATGCGTGCCGTAACTCTATAGTTACAGCACTACTACAGAATTACCAGGATAAACTCCTTTATGAAGAGCTAGACTACATTGCTAGCTAATGGTGTTACTCCTTACCAAGAATTCCTATTTGTAATACCAAGCAGTGTTCCGGGTTAAAGGGTATGATGGTCCTGATGTAATTAAGTACATGAGACATTTCAGCTTTCCAATAACAAAGCACCTGCCATGACTCTGGTACTGCAGATGTCCATCAATATCATTTGTGACGAATCAATGACCAGCAGGTAGGCTACTTATCCCAACAACATAGAGTCATAAATACCTCAGTATTATCAGATGTGTGCGAGGCAGGCTCGGGCGCGGTGGGCGCGACATTGTTGTCGCGAGTTATCCGCTGCTCCCAGTAGTTGCGGTCGAGGTACCGCGACAGCTCCGTGTTGGCTTGCGTGCTGTGTTCCGGGGATGCACTCACGGACGATGGCGTCGGAGACACTGGAATTACACATAACATCACGCCTGTAATCCCCGAAGCGCTAGACAGAGGTGTACCTAACACACCCACATTTCAAAAGTTCTGTTTAAGACCTATGTATGTAATAGAATATTGCCATCACCTGGCATTAATCCAGACTCCGGGCTGCTACTGACAAATACCTGATGGAAAACCCCAATGATACTTTGCCCGACCTGGGAACCGAACCCAGAACCTCATGTCCTGGTAGACCATGACCTGGGTTAGGACATTTGATACTTTTTATCCCGGTAGTAAGTACTTTCATGTGGGATAACATCCGACCTCCACGCGATCGAAGCCGCGGGCAAAAGCTGGTTAGGTTTATAATGGTCACAGTATGAACTCACACGTAGGATGGTGCGGTACAGGTTCAGGTGCGATGTGATGGCGCGACTTGCGTTCCTTTTCTTTCTGTTCCGCCTCGGACTGGCTGAGAGCAAGCGCCAACTGCAATTCTTCTTCCTCTTGTAATTCTTCTGCAGTCTTGCCTCCAGTGCGTTTCGCCTGTGAATAGTGTAGTTTAATAAAGTTAATCTAAAACAAACATGAAGATATTAGAATAAATTAAGAAATTTCATTATGGCCTTAGTTAAGTTCCCTCTATCTTATTGTAGTCTTGAAGTAAAGCATTTGCATACATATGAGATGAGACCTCGCTCATCTCTTATTGATGCAAAAGCTTTACTTATTACTATTTATGAGTTACTCATATTTGTCCTCACAAATATGAGTAACTATAAAAGGAAAGGATTGAATAAAATCATCAGCTGCCTAGCCTTTTCCTAACTATGTTAGGGTTGGCAGTCTAACCAGATGCAGCTGAATACCAGTATTTTACATGGAGCAACTGCCTATCTGACCTCCACAACCAATACGATACCCCGCTTGGTAAGACTGTTTGTCAGACTTTCGGGCTTTTGACGCCCCGTAACGACTGTTTAATTTGAATCAAATAGCCACTAGAAAACTTTGCTTCGAAAACAGAATGGCCCAGGGCCATTACAATACATGGGACTTGTAACTGTCAAAAGGTACCTAGTCGTGGTACACTTTAGGCATCTGCTTACCCTTACGAAAAATACAGGCGTGATTTTATATATCCCGTTTTCTTTTAACAACGCATCATTCGACGTCGACGACTGCTGGACATAAGCCTCCCACAAAAATAAATTGAATAAAACATGCATCTCTATATGTCTTTATGTTTAGAAGGTTGTAAAGGCATGATGATAAACATAATGTCCGTGTCCGTTAGTCCAGATATTTTCATATTTTTTTATTTGGCGCACGTTTACAGTAGCAGTTTATGTTCAATTTCGTTGAACAGACACACACATAATAATGTTCAATGTGCGTGGATGACGACACATACTTAATGAACTCAATTGATGTTATCTTGGAAGTAATCAGAATCACTACATTGAGGTTAGACCAAGTCAAATAAAACAATATTTATAGTTAAAGATATTGTTTATTATACAGAAAATCATACATCTACCAAGTATCATCTAGGCTAATATCAAATTAAATAACATCTAAACCCTAATGAGAAAATTTAAAATGTCCTAATTAAGTCATTATCAATAAAAATTACAATGTCGAATAATAATGAAAAATTAATATAAATTCAAAACACGATAGCAGTCAGTTGTAAGGAATATCTAAACAGAGAGTTAAAAGTATTCCTTCAAATTTAAAATAAATTGGATATACATTATACTATTAATTTTGTTTCAGGCGTCGAACAAACTGAGGTGTTTGTGGCACAGTGAGGGGGGCGACAGATCTTTCTGGAACAAATGGTGCGGTTCCAGCTTTAGGTACTGGTTTAGCATGATGTATCAACTTTGCCCTCATCTGAGCCCTCGCTCTTTCCTCAGCTTCTTCTTGGTCTTTTTCCTTCAACAGTCTCATTCTTTCTTGTTCCTCTTCCTTTTCTTTCAATTGTTTATCAAACCTCTCTCTTTCAGCTGCACGCTTTACTGTTGTGAGCTCAAATGGAGCAGCTTTAATTTGATGCACTGACTGAAGTACAGGCTTAAATGGTTGTTTGTAAAGTACTACTGGTGGTTTAGCTTCAAATTTAACATTCTCTTTGTTTTCTGAAGATGATGTAGTTGAAGAGGAGTCCCCTTTAGGGGCGGTACAGTGCATGCGTTTCTTAACTGCTCCAGGGACAGGTTGTGCTTTAAACAAGGTAGCCTGTTTGCGTTCCTCCTCAATTTGGCGCTTGATTCTTTCTTCTCTACGACGCTTCAGTTCTTCATCCCTTTTTTCAAATGAAAATGGCTCCGGTTTAAGTGGACCCATTCTAGGATGATGTTCCTCTTTAGGTTTGTTGGAAGGTTTCATAAAAAGCAGGTTATCATTTCTAAGTTGATCAGCAGAGTTTGTTCTTTTGTAGCGGAATTTGGGGCTAATGGGTTTGGTAACATGTACTGGAGGTTTAACAGGTATGTGAGGCTTCTCAAGTATATGTTTAGGGGCTGGCCGAGCTTTGAATTGATGATTACCATCAGAAGATTGTGCTGCTTTCTTCTGAATTTCTGTTAGCTTGAAAGGCTCTGGAATGGTTATGGGCTTCTTTGGCACTTCCGGAAGGTTTTTAGTGCCTTCTATTACAGACTTAGGAATGGGATTTGCTTTAATTTTGTGTTTCCTGATTTCTTCTAGCTCCATTTCTTCTCTCTCTTGTTGAGATAAAATATGTGACGGTCTCAAGCGTGTCTTAGATCGCAGCATAGGTGATTGAGGCACAGTAAGACCTGATGGTCCATTCGGTCTTTGAGAACGGAACATCTGAGGTCGCTTCGTATGAAAACGACTAGGAGTATCCCTTTGGAAATGGTAAATAGATTCGGCCATTGACACAAATCTAGTTCTTGACAACTCTAGTGGAGCACCGGATGGCTTGCGATGTCTGTGGTATACATCTTCTTTGTCGTGGAATTCGAGCTTCACTTGTTCCTCTCGGAGCGCAGTAATGTCGTTCATAGACATAGATTTTCTCATATTATTACCAAAATCATGTTCGAACGAGTAATCCAGGTTATTGTGATCGCCGAAATCCTCTTCAATAGGGGTTACAGGCTCGTCCTTGATATGTAATTTGCCGTTTGGAGTGAAATAAATTTCACCGCGAAAGTTCGTCACATTTTTTGCCATTTCTTCCACAAAATTGTGATCCACGCAAAACAAAACAACTTGTCGTCGCTCGTTTCAAGATTCGTTATTTTTCAAATGAACGAGAAAAAACTTTCAAACTTGACGTTTAGTATTGCCATACATAATTTCCAGATACCCATAATCAGCAAAAATTAATTCAACCTCTTAAAATAAAACACGTTTTCTGATACAGCAATACTTGCCTAAGTACGCTTTACAGTAAGAGGGCCAGTTTTGTTACTGAAGATGGACTAGTCTTTTTATTTTTAACTGTAAGTTTATTATTATTATACATTTAAATGTTAGTTTATTATTTATCAAGAAGTACCTAGTGTCAAAACTATAGCTCAGTGATCATTGATCACAGCCAAATATTACACAAGCTGTTAACAGCATGAATAAAGAAAAGGAAGGATTGTCTTTTTGTAAAATATTTTGAATTTATTGACTTCATGCACTTGTTTACCCCAACCATAACCATAATTACCCCTTTACCGATTTTATTTTAAAGGTATGGTAACTATTCCGACCGTTCGGAAACTTAACGACAAAACAGGTAAAACGTGTAATTTATGTTTGCATGAAAATAACAGTGTTTAAAAATTGGGAAAAGAGGTTAAAAAACAACTTAGAAACCAATTATCGCAATGATGACTGAAAATGAAATCTAAAAGCAAGCTACATTTTTTTTATTCATAGGAAGTAACAGTAGCGTCCATTCCATGCACATTTCCGAACGAAACCGCTTATGTCAAACTAGTGTAAAAAGTAGCGTGATTGTGTTTTTCCGTGAATCAACAAAAAATACTTATTTTGTCATTTGTTTACTGGATATACGATTAGAAACGTAGTTTATCTTCACTTTAACATTATATCTTAAAAATGGCGCAAGCTTCACTACCAAATCCTAACACGTTGTTGCCTCTAGAACTTGTGGACAAGTGTATAGGCTCTCGAATCCATATCATCATGAAAAACGACAAAGAAATGGTCGGAACCTTACAAGGATTCGATGACTTTGTAAACATGCTTTTGGATGACGTCACAGAGTATGAATCAACGCCAGAGGGAAGAAAAATAACCAAACTAGACCAAATCCTTTTGAATGGTAACAATATTGCAATGTTGGTACCTGGTGGTGAAATGCCAGGTGATTCTTACGACGGATAGTGTTAATATTCCATTTTAATCTAAGAATAAAGTATATTTAAGTGCAAATTGTTTTTTTTTTTTAACCCGGATCTTGTGCAACATACTGTTGTTGTAGACACGCATTTTTATTCTATGTGAGTTTTAAAGTAGTAATGATGAAACTAAGATTTTTTTTAACAGCATGTAAAATAAACTGTTATGTTTGCATATGCATGCAGAATAAAGAATATTCTGGTGCTATTTTCAAATTCACAATCTTGTATAATATTACATTAACACTTATCATAAGCTTTGTGCTATGATAAAAGTAATAAAACTAACCTGTGGTTGTGTAGTAGGTCCATAGTCGCTGGCAGTATCTACAATCTCCAGCTTTGTAGATGATGGTGGGGGTCGGCTCACTTTGTCAAAGCAAGCATCACACACGCGTACCTGTCAACAACCCGCTGTTGAAATAATTGCTGACAGAATGAAGTATAGGCTGGTCTACGCTTGAAATGCAACGCAACTGGATTGATGTTTTGAATGGACTCATAACAAAGGGAAGTGTTTGTGCAGTAAAATGTTGACAAATCATAGATTTATCATCAGCTTATCCATTTCCCAGCTATGTTGTGTTTGGCTTCCAGTCTAACCAGATTCAGCTGAATACCAGAACTTTACATGAAGCAACTGCCTATCTGATCTTCACACCCCAGAGGACCTAGACAAGTGACAATCGCTTTGAAAGCGTTCGTACTTATACAATGACTTTCAACAGGATTGACATAAGCTTTTCAATAGCTTATGTCAGTTCTATACATTTTTCCTTTTCCATCAACATTATCGCAGATAGAATGTTACTTTGTCTAGGGCCTCAGATCACCTACCATCGTCATGCTCTCAACCTCTGAGCTTAGAAATACAGCCTTTTGGTATACTGGATAAGGCCCAAGCAAGTTACACAATAA
Organism: Lithophane ornitopus; assembly: GCA_948473465.1. Taxonomy (NCBI): domain Eukaryota; kingdom Metazoa; phylum Arthropoda; class Insecta; order Lepidoptera; family Noctuidae; genus Lithophane; species Lithophane ornitopus. The sequence goes on along the minus strand of OX419622.1, from coordinate 6,960,143 downwards.
TTGATGGAGTTTTCTTTTTTCTTACCTCCTTTTCAATTCCAAACTTGGGCAACGTAGATTGCTTGGCACTACATTGTTGGCAGAAAACTTGACCACAAGCGCGACAGTGGTGTCGCCGCACCATCAACGAAAATGCCACGCGACATCTGTTATATAACAAAAGAAACACCTATTTAAAAAAATATATACTTTATAGCTAGTAGAATGAGCTGTTTCAAGGTACAAAGCCTTGATTCTGTCTTATAGGAAAAATTAAGGTAAACAGCAGCAACTTAAGGAAAACTAACCAACTGAATTGTTACTTTACTGGACAAAAAGTATAAATGTAAATTGATTCAAATGTTATATTTTTTAGTACAAGAAACATTTGGTCATTATTATCCACTTCATTATTATTACATTGGTGGTACACTTAGCTCCTTACTAATAAACGTTGTATAGCGTCTGTATAGTTACACAACGCTTTGTTTTTTCTTTCGAAAGTCAAATTACTAACGACTGAAAGAGTGAAATCGGTGTGTAACTATTCACCTGATATACGTTTATTAGTAAGGAAGTTAATGACTGCCTCTTTGATCTAGTGGTAGCAAGCTCTACTGCTAAGCATGAGGTCCTGGGTTCAATTCCCAGGTTGGGCATAGTGTTATTGGGTTTTTCCAACAGGAATTTCTCAGTAGCAGCCCGTAGCGTGGATTTCTGGCCAGTTGATGGCAATTGGCTCGCCCCCTATAGCATGGGACTTAAACATAACTGGCGAAATGTGGATATTACTAGGTATAGGCACACCTTTGCTAACACTTCAGGGACTACATGTGTTAATGTATAATATCATACCTGTGGCAAACTTCTCCATCTGCCCACTCCGGGGCGGTATCAGCAGAGAACATAGCGTCAGACTCCTTGAGGGGAGGGAACTTGTAACACTCAGCCTTCAAAATGTTCACAGTGTCCTATTCACAAAAGAACATTTTTATGAAACACAGTAAAAACTTCACTATGACTAAGCAGAATCACACTGGAAACAATTATTATGACAGAAATAACTCACTACTGACTGACATTACCACTTCACTTGGTATATACAATATTTTACCACTTTCCTTTATTTAAAACGTTTATCACAGAGGCTTAGAAAAGAAACGTCGATAGCTAGCACAAAAGAGTTGCTACCTAACTGTTTATGTTGTTTCGCGAGATTATGATTCATACTGCGTCTGACTGATAACATGTGACGCGGCATTCGCAGGTATACCTATACTATTATATCTAGGTATATACACAACAGACATAACTGTTTATAGTTGACGGCATGCATTTGCGCCCGTACGGAAACTGGTTAAAAAGCGGCTGTTTTAAATGAGTACCTAAAGTATTTGATTATAAATAACTTTTGCAAGGTAAACATTGCATTGTTTTATTAAATTTGTTTCAATAAATCAATGGTGGGTACGAATTTATGAACACTACTGTACCAAGATACGTAAGTACATACATAATAAGGATAGTAGGTATTTATAGAAGGGCAATCTGGCCAATACATAAATACATATAGATAAAATCACTCCACAGGACATTGACATGTGACCCGTACTGTAAACAGAACAATTATTTGAATCTACAGCCGAGTGCAGACCAGCTGATTAGATTGAATTAAATGAGCGCTTACGTGCATGGGCATCAGTTATGTACCTATGTTTATTGTAAACTTAGGAACAGAACAGAGTACAGACAAGTAGAGAACACACAGATAGTTTACACTTTACAGTACCTACCTACACTACAATACAAATGTGGCAATTACATGAAAGCCCGACATAATTTAATTATAGGCGTGGTTAGATCAATATTGCAAAGAACTTCTGTTGTTTAACCTTGGAATGGGACACAAAAACGTTCAGTGAACTGTGACAATTTACATGTACCTACTGAAAATTCTTATAAATAGGTCTCTTTCTATCTCATTTGGTATTCTTATTTGATATTCGGCATGTTACGCAAATGATTGAGTTCAGAATAATTTTCTGATAAGATTTTCATCACATCAATGTACAAGTCCGTATGGAAGCAGGTATATGAAGATTATTTATATCATGGTAAGTAAAAAAATAAACCAGTATATGTAGCCCCACTGTGCTGCGGAGGCGCATTAGCAAACACAAAGCAATAAATAATTGATTTGGCCCACTAAGTGCAGGTTTTTTTCATGAAGTTTACCTTTACCATAGGTCAGTAAGTGGTGTGCTACATTGATGAAAGTACCTACCAATGCCATGACATTGAAAAGGACTGGTAGAAGCACTGTTTTGTTAGTAATCCTCCTGAGCCTACCACATTTGAAGGCTCACATCCGCGGATGTTTAGATGATAAAAAAAAAAAAATTGTGTGGGTAAGTAATAAAAAAAAAGATAGTATTTTTTTATTACATATTTCGTAAGTCGTAGTAAAAAAATTGAGAATTATATTTAATAAAAAGTAATATTGCCGCCTTTTCGGAGTCAAGTCTGTTAGAAAGAAAGAAAAGTTACGCAGCGGTTCATATTATATTAAAACCGCGCTACTGAAAAAAATTGATAATTTTCAAGCAATGAGGTGGGCCACGGGGGCATTGACCTCATCATCAGTTGTTCTATAAGTAATATTATGATTTAAGGAAATACGGATGCACCTTAACCTTTTCTAAAACAAAAAAAAAATAGTTTACTTTTGGAGCAGCCGCCCCCCCCCCCCCCATCGGTCACTCGACGAGGGGTGCGCTCCACTGAATGGGAACCGTGAGGTACACAGCAACCCAACAAATCTATGAAGTTCCGCCAAAAAGGCCTCGTTTACCTTTCTCCTATTTAGTAACAACTGTAAGATTATTCCAGTATTACCTGAACAGATCTGTATTTGGGTGAGTTTCGAAATGCAAACGCCCAAGCTTGTATCAGTTCGAGGATCTTGCTGCGAAGGTTGTCATGCTGTGTGGTCTTCACCAGGTCACGGAGCATTTCACAAAATGCTTTAGATGTCACTTCATCATGGACTCCAGAACCTGATAAGAAAACCATTATTTAATTCGTGAAACCACACTTGTGAATTATTCAATGAGGTATTATGTAAACAGAGGATTGGCAATAATGGTGTCAGATTATATATTAAAAGCGTTGAGTAATTATATCACTAGACACATTTCCTACCTACACAGCTGGAAAAGAAATTATCTATAAAATATGTGAGGCCGGTTTCGTTAACATGTGTGCACATATTTTGGTGTAGTTTGATTGTAAATGGTTGTAAATGTGTGCGTTTGAGCGTGTATGCACAGAGCGGTGGTGTAGTTTTGGCATGCTTCACTGTATTGTTCGCAGCGCTCTGTCTTGGTTTTTTATTTGGTCTGAGACTGTAAAAAGAAAAAAGGTGGTCGAGTTTAAGGACCTTTGAGTTTTAACACGGCGTTTATTTTACGCGCCATCGACGCTAGTTCTGTGGAATGCGCGTAATGCGCCCTGTGCAAAGGCCATAATGTAACATAACTATTTGAAAGTGTTTTTAAAGTACATTAGAATGTATGTATAGCTTAAATTAAAGTTTTCCTTCTACAGTCAATTGATTTAGACTGTGACGGATCTACATCGCCACATGCGAACTAAGCAATAAAGACCTGACGACACACAAAAATCCTGACGTCACATAAATCCTGTATCGCGCAAAGAGATTACCGCGCGATGGCCATATATACAACAATCCGACATCAATCGTTGGGCAGTTTGCCCGCCAGACACAACACCCGTTTGGTCGGAGGATCCTCCCTTTTCTATGGTATATGAGTGAACTTTACACCCTGTTCCTCATACCCCTAAAAGACTAAGTATAATAATTAACAAATTGGTTATATTGAAGTGTGAAGATATCTTGTTTTATTATAACAGAAATACACTGCTCAATTTGAACTTCGTAATTGACAAGAATCCTATTAGACCCTCCATGCATTGGTTTCATCTACTCAATACTTGAAGAAAAAAAAATATTAACCCGAAAATATTGTCTTTGCCCATCATAATTCCTTATTTCATAAAAAAGGGAGGGGGGGCATGCCCCTCACCAGTCTGGTCATTGGTGGGAATTCCATGTTACTGTTATTATTGTATTATGTTATTTTTAACTCTGAAGATAATGACCCCATTTTCATTATTATGTTATCTTAATTGCATATTCAGTACATTTAGTGGACTTATTTACTTATTAATTAAAATGTTATTTAAGACTGACTAACTTTGGTCATTATAATGAGAATTAGTATAGTTAACAATGACAACATTGTTTTATGTAGTTTTGTTAAATTATTATTCAGCTGCATTCGGTTATACTGGAAGCCAACCCCAACATAGTTGGGAAAGGCTAGGCACAATGATTTGTTGAATTATTATTCAACATACAGATTTCAATGACTGTAGTAAATAAATACTAGCTTACCACAATTTTTGACAATACTCTCAAGGGTGAGCAGAGCAAACATAGCCTGGTGCGGGTTTGATGAGTATAGTTTCTTTTTGACTGCTGTCACTGCATATTTTGGTCTGTAACAAGCATTTATAACATTATGCCTGTTTCCCCCGAAGGGTTAAGCAGAGGTGTACCATAGTAAACCCACACTTCGCCAGATATGTTTAAATCCCATGTAATAGGAGGCTCAGTCTATGGCCATCAACTGGGTACAAGTAACAAGCATTTATATTCGGATATATATTATATAGGACATTCAAAATCATTCTGTCAACATCATCAATTTCATTCATCAAAGTAACAACAGGACTGTCGCCATACTGTGACATTTTACCTCCAATTAGTAAAACTAACTACAGGTGAGTCACATAAGGTAGGAGTTGTATACAATGTAATAACACATGTGAAGTCAGGATGACTGCTTTCTTTGTGAGACCTATACTTATATTATGATCTCATAATAATTTAACTTCATTGATCAACATGAACTATCTTAATTTTATCCAGTAAATGTAATTTATAATGAGAAAAATAAGTAATGTTATATTTATATCTCTAAGTTGTGTACAAAATATGTCAATGACTAGTAATCATAAAAACATATTGTGAGAAATCACATAACAGACCAGAATACTATTAGTTTCTGATTAAATAAAGACAATATTGTAATGAAAAGTTGACAGTTAAAAAAAATTATTTTGCTCAAAAAGAATAGAATTATTCACTTCTATGAGGAAAAACATAATAATTAAGATAAGCGACGCGGGCGGTTTCGCTAGGTATAAACTAAAATTAAGATGAAAACGGTAAAAACTTACAATTCAAACATTATTCAGGTGGTGCTTTAATAGTTTTTTAAAAGTTGGAAGATTTTGATTCCTTAATTATTTTAGGTGTAAAGAGTTCATCCTCCTCATAAACTAAACCTAGTCTTTCTACATTAGTTTGTCCTAGGTGCTCTTAAAATTATACATAAAAGTTTTACAGATTGACATAAGTACTAATAGGTTTCTAGTAGGAATTTAGGGGTCATTTAGATAGAAGAAATAATTAGGTAAACATGTTTTGACCTCTTCTAAAATATTTATAATGTTAGTAATAAAATTACTTACGAACAATCATTCTGTCTAATCAAATCACATATTTGTAGGATAGTCGGCCAATCGGGATCCAGGCGTAGATTACTTGTAGCTTTATCTAGAACAAATTAGGTATTTCACCATTTTAGAATGGTAATCAACAGTATTGATAATTGGATGTGTATGTTTCTGTAAGACCTTGTGAGTCATGTTGGCAAAGTATACCCTCAGTATAAGACTATTTTGGGAGAAAAATAAAGAAAGCTAAATGCTAATCAGAGAAAACTGCCCAGTAAAATTGTGACAACGAAGTTGTAATTTTTTGTTGTGGACGTACGCGATGATGCGAAACAAAAGCAAATTACATTTTTGTTACTCACCAAGCAACTTATCAAAATTATTAGCTCGAAACATCTTTTCCTATGAAAGGCAATAATAAACTTTTGTTTTAGAAAATCAACAGTGATTGATTCGATGGACAGAAAAATGACAGCACTATTTTGTCATTTTTTTATTTTTTGTTCTGTAGGTTGGCATTAATGAACGTCATTCGATGATGGGGCTGCTATAGAAAAATAATCAATAAAATAATAAAATTGAATACCGGCAATTTTAGCTTTAAGTGTGGTTTGGTAAAAATATTTAGTAAAAAAAAATCCCCACTGAGGCGAAGCAAAAATGATTAAATGCAATTCCGTACGTAAGCAGATTAGTTCACTAGTTAGTCACGTAGTACGTTCTCTGTTGGAACTAATAAGTGTATTGTGTGTTTCATCAAATAGTTCCTATGCCGTAATATTATTGGCTCCACTGTTGTAGGACAGATACGAATACGCTGCGCCCGCTAAGGCGCATGGCGGAGTTTGTGCAATATTGGCCACCATTCTAAAAATACCAGACTATCACTAGAATATCTCTCTGGCAGTCTACATCCATTCACTTGCATTCACTCAACCTTGTCCCTTGCTGTTATATTGGCATCAATGCTTGTCAAGCTTAGTTTCAATACCAATAGAGTTCAAAATAGCGACTGACAGGACAAAGATACCAACCACGTCACGGGACAAGATAGATTGAATTGAACGCACTGTGCGTTGACAGTTCTTGGTCTGACAGTGTGTGTGACATTACATTCACAGACTACTTCTATTGTATTATCTTTATGTAGTCTGTGGACAAGACAACTTTGACAACAACAACAGATGGTGCGCCACCACTGAAATCCGGCAGAAAATTGTGGAAATATTTGATGCCTGATGACGTAGATCACACTCACAAGCTAGAGCCGCGTCTATCGGACTTGAATGGTGGCGCGGACTTATGAAATTAATTCCTTGAATGAACTAGTGTCTTTAGTGCCTTTAGTTAAATGGTATAATCTAAGGTCTTTCCATTGTATTTATTTATATTGATTTTATCAGCAGAAACGAGATGCTTATGGCAAAAAATCGGTGTGTTTACTTGCTGTGATGAACTATACCTATTGGATACATTACCAGATATAGTTTTGATACTTGTACCTACCTAGGCACATAATTACTTATATTTTATTTCGAATTGAATTTTATCACCACTGCTCTCAAAACGGTCAAGGAAAACATCGTGGAACCATATTCTAGAACCAAACATTCTGAAACATTTGTGACATCTACCAACCCGCATTCCCGTCCCGATTAGGTAGGTACTACTTTAGAAGAAAATTAAAATATTGGTGAAACGTTATCCAAGAACAGTTTTCTGAGATTACAACACAACTTAAGTTTTGTTTACTTTCTATAAGCCTGAAAGAAATTCTGAAAAAAATCAGCTGCTCCATAGATTTTGTTGAGCTAACTGAACGCAAATGTATGGAGCGGCTATACGTATTTTAGTCTTAACAAAAACTAAAACTTAAATAAACTTACTTTGGTACCTGCATAACCACTAAAACAAAAATACGAAACAAATAGGAGACGAACAATAATATCTACACCAATACAGGCAGTACTTAAACCATAAGAATAATAAATAATAATTCATATGAGAAAACCTTATCGTCATCCTAGTTATTTTGGATATTACCTAACTCGTAATTCTATAATAAGCAGTAAAAATGTGTAGGTAAGGTTTATGTGTAGTATATGTACAAAGAACAGGATCCTTTGGATATAAAAAAAAAACAGCAATTTGGCATTTTTTTTATTAAAAAACTAAACTTCCGCGTCGTCGTACGTATAGCTGCCGCTAGCACATGGCTTATTCCTGCGCATTATCTTTTTACTGAGCGGGCTCAAACCGGTTTATCTTTTAGCGAGCGCCGCCGGTGCATCCCCCGCTCCTTCTCCGTGACAGGCCACGCGCACATCGATGTGCGTGTAGTAGTGTTCCCGCGCGAGACGTTAATATGAAGCTTACAGTCTGCTCCTTATTTAGTCTTGTGGTTCCTACTACATAAAAAAGTTTTCAGATCGATCTGCAAGCCAAACACGTTGTCCTTTTAATCTGCAGGACATTCAACCTTAGGGTGCTAACCATTTTTTTGGCTGACTGAAAATTTATTGTTATAATCAGGGACTCCCCAAGCTTTTTCAGTTCACAGCACATTTAGTTTTAGTGTTTATTCTCGGTCTAGTTGAAATATGTAGGGTAAATGCAATGATGCTAGATTAATAGTGCATGCAAAGACACGATTTCAGCGCGCCTCCCCCGATCCTGGCGCCCTAGGCTACAGCCTAATTAGCCTGTTAATCAGGCCCTGCACACGAGTGATCCTATATGGGTTCTGTTTTTTTTCCTTTTGAGGTAGGTACGGAAACCTAAAAACAGACTGATGGCATGATATTTTTCTAGTTAAGTTAACTGATAAAAATATGAGAATGTATGAATCACCTTGGAACATATCAGTTTTATACTTTTTGTATCATTGAAATCTTATCACAGGTTGACACACCTTAGGTAACAACTTCATACTAGTAAGTGTAAGAACTGAGATGGCATAAGTTTACTTACTTTTCAACATTACGATAGTTTTGTTGTTTGTAAACAGATTCAAAGTTTTATTTATTCTGGAGTTTAAATGGATTTATCTAGCCGTGTAAATGTAAGAGAGTGTTTGTGAATGTGATAAGTGAACAAAATTATAGAAGACAATGACTGAATACGTGAAAAAATACTTAAAGGAACAACATGAAGTAAACAAAAAACTGCTTTTAAAATTCGACGCAGACTTGCGGATGAGTAGAGCTCAGCTAACAGTAGCAAAGTTAATGGTGACAGCATTAGAACGTGACATGACGGCAATGAGGACGCTTACTCATGATTTAATGGAACTTAGACAAATAATCGTCCTATTAAATCCACATTTACAAAAGCCAAGATAAGACGAAAAGGAAAAACAGCTCAAGAAATATTGATGTTTAATTTTCTCAAATTATTTCTATAAAATATATTCAATCGTTCTGCCGAACACAGTGGTGTATTAACTGTATATGTTTCGTCGAACTTGGAATAATCGATCTCAAAACCATGTTTATCTTTCCGATACTCGACCATATCTATAAAACGATGACCCCACAGAATTTCTTGAGTGGTGTAACTTGACTTTACTTGGACAGGCTGTCCAGTTGATTCTATAGTACCTTCAAATACTACCAGAAGTTCCATATCTGCCTTCAATATGTCAGAAGCAGACATTGAGAAGAATGGACTGTTCTCATCTATAGTATGCACAGCAGAAACTGGGAACATAAATGAGATGTTCTCACTGGAATCCATAGAAAGATCTAGTTTTATTTGGTCGTTCAACACATCAATGGGGCTGTGCCTGATCAAATAAGCTTGAACGTTGCCCGCTATGATCCTCGATTTCCTGGTATTCCCGAGTCTAAATATCAAGCGTAAATTACGATCTCTTTGGTTGATGATAGCATTCTTTGAAAATAAGAGCGTCTGAGCTCGATTCTTCGGTCTCGTCAATTTGGCGAATACAATTCCAACGATGAAAGATTGTGTGATAGTTCCGATAATGCTCTCGATGCACATTGTGAACATGGCAGAAGGACACTCGAGTGTGATCACTCTAGTTCCGTAACCGATTGTCGTGTGAATTTCAATGCTGAAGAGGAATAAAGATGTGAAGCTGTAGATTTCTTTCACACAAGGCACCCAGTCGGAAGAATTGGTAACGTGTGGCATGTGTTCAGGTTCGAAGTCACCGTGCAGCTCTAAGATAACCCACCAAATTCCTGTAAACGCAAGCCAAATGATGATATATGTAAGGATGCAGTAGAAGAGGGTCCATCTCCACTGAGCGTCAATGAAGGCTTGTATGATGTCGGGGAAGACATGATATTTAGATTTTTTCCACTTCTCCAAGTTAAATTGCCCTGATTTAAAAACGACGCGACCAACTTTTCTTCTTCCTGTTTTTCGTTTTTGACTGTTCCTGTAAAGGAACGAGGGAAAATGTGTGATTTTTAACATGAGTAAGTATTGGTATTAAAAAAATAGATATTGATCCGGTGTTTTACTTACCTGCAAAGACGACGCTTATTTGCACTAGCTTCTGTTCCGTTTTCAATTTGTTCTAACTTACACGGGCATTCATTAATTAGTTTCTCTTTTTCGGGAAAAACCATTTCCATAATTTTATTTTATTTTTTATTCGAAACCGTAAAATTATTTTATCTCATTATGATGTGATTACTCTCTTGTCTGCGCAGTAACTGATATATAAATCCTTCCGCATAAATACCTTTGCGTAGGTATATTTGAATAAAAAGATAAAACATTAGAGATGTTCTCGATCGCATATGAAACTTTACGGCCAGTGTGTGACTTCGCCTTGTACGCTTGTATTATAGATTGAATGTTTCATTTACCACAGGTGCATACATGCACCTGAGAACAGTCACGCCTTTTTCCCATGTGGGTAGGTAGAAATTATACATAACCCCTGCTACGATATTTACATTATTCTTTCGTTTTTAGGGGTATGAGGAACAGGGTGTAAAGTTGAATCATACTCCATAGAAAAGGGAGGATCCTCCGACCAGACGGGTATTATGTCTGGCGGACAACTGCCCAACGATTGATCTTGGGTTCTTGTATATATGTCCACTGCACGGTAAACTTTAATTGCGCGATGCAGGATTTATGTGACGTCCGTCTGACGTCAGGTCTTTGATGCGTAGTTCGCATGTGGCGATGTAGATACCGCCACATCACTCACCTCCGGAGACGAAGTCTTGTAACATGCGATGCTTGCCAGTGCCAGTTGTGGTTCCAGTGAGTTGGAACCGGGTGCCGCATTGTTCGCGGTGGGTCGGAACTGTTTGCGGCGGTTGTGGTGATTGAGGTGATTGCGGTGATTCCCCAGTGGGTCGGGGTGATGAGGTGATTGAGGTGATTGCGTTCATTCCCCAGTGGGTCGGGGTGATGAGGTGATTCCCCAGTGGGTCGGGGTGATGAGGCTGAGGGTGATGACCAGGAATGCGCGTTCGCTGCATGCTGGTGGTCAGGATACCCGTTGACGCCTCGGGTGTTGGCTTGGCTGTGTGACTCGCCTCACTGAAAGCTTGCGGGAGTGATGATGATGACGTCACGCTGGAGTAGTTGCACGAAGGCTGCGTTGACGTTCATATTCGGGGTCACCCATTTAGGGGTATGAGGAACAGGGTGTAAAGTTCACTCATACTCCATAGAAAAGGGAGGATCCTCCGACCAGACGGGTGTTGTGTCTGGCGGGCAACTGCCCAACGATTGTTTTTGTATATATGTCCACAACACGGTAAACTTTAATTGCGCGATGCAGGATTTATGTGACGTAGTCTGACGCCAGGTCTTTGATGCGTAGTTCGCATGTGGCGATGTAGATAGTGCCACACGTTCATACATCCTGGTCAGTAGCTAGCTTGAACTAGGTACTATAAAGTTACTATTATTATTGATTGTGCTGTTCACAGTTTCACAGGAGAAGAATTTAAAAAAGTATTAGGTACCCTAAGTCCCAAACTATCTTATCCGCTGAATAAGATACGTACGAGGACCATTTTAAATGGTCTGAGGCACCCACAGGCGATTATCCCTGATGAGCTATGCAAGTACACCCAGGACAACCCCTGGTTGATCTAAGGCTAGCTAATTAATAGTATATGATGATAAGGAATTTCGCAACATACCTTTACGCTAGCTGTCTCTGAAATACAGCGCTAGGGCTCTGTCTCGCATAGGGACGCAGCATTATGCTGAGCGATGGCCGTTTTGTGTGGATGTGACGCATATTTTCCCCAACTTGTTATTTTCGTGTATGTTTTTTCTTTGCGTCATGTTTACCGCAAATAATCGTATAGAATATACTTTCTTTATTTTCTTTCTATCCCAGTGCGGAAGTACCTATAGGCACAGGTAAAACCACGGATATATATGGGAAAAACCTTTTGTCATAAAAATCAATGGTTCTAACTAAACTATTCACTACTAGAGGTCGCCATTTCTTCTAGCGACATCTAGCACCAGATAGTTAAAATACTTCGTGAAGTTTTGCGCTATTACATAGTAATGCTGAAAGGATGGCCTGGTCCTCATATACTTAAAGTAAGATAAGACTACTCATCAGGCCAGCCCAGTAGGTAACCTGAAAGTGAACAATGGTAACCATAGTACCTAGGTATCATTACCTATTATGAATGTAAAGTGTGAAAACCACAATTTTGGGATGTGTTCCGAATCGAATGGATAAAATAGCCAAGTACTGAACTGTAACCAACTTGGATGTAGCGCTCGCTCCGGTTACGCGCGGTTTTTTTTTCACTAAACCGTTTGGTCGGGGTAACTCTAAAACACTAAGGTAGGTAGTTTACTGCACCAACTGTGAGAAGAGGCCAGAAAGTTAAAAAGAGGCTCATTTATTAAAAGAAGTGAATCATTAGAAGCCCAAAAGATTTTAAGAGGTTCTTTAATTTAAAAAGCTTATCAACATCATTAGTAGGTAAGTAGGTCAATAAGTTTTTAGAGGATCAGTTAAATATTTCCCGCTATTATTCCGATGAAGAAGGTACTTAAATACAATAGAGCAGGGTCACCACAAAATTATTTGATTGCATCATCCCTCAATATTGTAGACATTTTGTAATTCCTGGCACTTCCACGGCACCATCCTGGTCGTTTTGTCACGGTCGGCAGGATGCAATATTCAGCCCGGACGAAGTGTTGCCAGTGTGGGAATCATTTCTATTATTGTACATTTTTATATTTAGATGGTAAATGCTGTTAGAGAAAACTCTTTCATAACCTAGAAGAGCTTTCTCAAAGAGGTGTCAAATAAGTGTTGTCTATTAAGTCTTGTATAATATAAAATATAAGCAACAATCTCCTTAGATGAATAAAGAAAGGAAGAATAACATTTATTTAGACACAGTTCGTGATACACAATAATTATAAAAAAAAAGAAAAGTAAAAATAACAATAATGTGTGCCTCAAAACAAGCTACAACGTGCTGCGATTGCAAATCTGTCTTCCAAATCTGGTGATTAAAAATAACATCTTGAGGAGTTACAGCAACTGATAAGGCAGATTACAAGCTGGTATAAATTTTGGCAGCTTTTTATGTGAGAACGTAAACAAACTTCAACTTAACTTTTAAACTTCAAACAGGAAATAGTTTCAACAGAAACGACAAAATAAAATACGTAGGTATTTTTAATTCCCTAAACCCACCTCTGGCAACTCTCTGGAGGCGGAAAGAGCAGTGGCCATGACAGAGGAAAGAGCAACGCGACACGCGGGGAACGTAATTCGATAATCGTCGTGCTCTTGAACGCCGAGCTGTCATCCATTTGTCATGTTGACTGACTCGACCTGCTGAGGATGTTACACGTATTACGAACAGTTATCAACGATATTTTGATTGTTTAGTTCGCACCTGAAAGCGAAGAAGCAAGTGGGATAGATGTGACCAAATATTGCAATTGAAGACACTCGTGATTTGGAATTTGGTGAGAGGAAGTCCCTTTACTTTGTTGCAAACAGGCTGCAAGTAAGAGTGGATAATTCTCTTTCATTCCAAAGATAAAAATTACTTGCATAAAAACTACATAGTTGAACTTTTATATTCCGAGCCCACCGAGAAAGTTGGGGAGATAAAGCACAATATAAGAGTCAAGGCTCCTACACACAGTGCGGTAGCAGTGCCCTACGCCCGGCTTGTCGCAAAAAGGAGCCGCGAAACAAAGGAGTGCCGCTCGGCAAAAGCCGGCGAAAAATCGATAAAAGATGGCAACAATCTATTTGTATCTTTTTTATTTAGCTTAGTATTCATTATTAGCAGTAATACATAATATATTGAAAAAATGTTGCTATTTTGTGTATTAATTATACAGGTTGATAAATAAAACGTTATATTATTAAAATAAACAAAAATATTCATTTAAATATTTATTAATTTAAATAAATAATGCAATGAATATTATAAATGCATTATAAGTAAATGCAATTCATAAATATTCATGACTCAAGTTTTCCTGTGTACACGTTTATTAATTTGCGTAAAACACTTTTTACATCATTCGATATTTCTGCCATTTTTAAAGCATTTTCCACCTTTTTTAAGGAATTGATTTTTTTCCGAATTTTTTCGTGAGGTTCTCTGGTAGTACCAAATGAGAGTCTTCTTGCTTATTATTGCAAATCTCTTCACAGTTTGATCCTTGTAAAAAAGAAAATATTATTGCTTAAATTTTACTTCAATAGAGAAATCGTATTTATTGTTATTTGCGCAAAAACGCGCACCTATTTCTACCTTAATACAATTATTGAAGGTATAACGCTTATTTTCAGCACAGGACTTTATACTTTTACGCTGTTCTAATTTTTAATATTTTCAAAATAGCGATTAACTTGAAATGAAGTGGAAAAGTAATAGAAATACAATTAAAATCCACCTTATTAATACATATTATTAAAGTTCCTTACCTCTAGGAGTAGAATCCATCATTAAAATAACCACCAAAAACTCAAAAAAATGGTTTGAAGTCGCAGCTTAAAACACGCAAAACACATCCGCCGTTTAACAAGTCATACTTTGGATAATAGTTATTGTTATGCTAGGCTGCAAAGTTGTTTTTTCGCGCGAGTACCTGTATTGAAACCTGAGCGTTGCGAGGGTTTCAAAGGTACGAGACCCAGAATACTTTGCTGCCGAGCGAAATACACAACTTTTCACCTCACTACAGCGACGAAAATGCTAGGTGTCTCCATACATTGAACAATAATATTGTACCTAAGCTTTTATGTACTTTTCGCAAAAAAAATCCGGAAGAAAGCTCAATTCGGCATTATGTACCGTTTGCACTAACTCTGCACTGCTAAACAAACCCAAATGGTGGAAAGTGAATTGAATATACAGAAGGAAATTATATAAAGTTTTTTTATGTGAAAACTTCTTTAGGCGCGTTGAGCGATTTTTTTTCGTGCTGGCCAGTGCGATTATTCTAAAAACCGGCCAAGTGCATGTCGTACCATGCACAATGAAGGGTTCCGTAGTTGGGATGAATTTATAAAACAAACTTAACATTGCAGTTGAAAAACTTGTTCTCCGATACAGCATGTATGGAAGAACATGTTTTTAAAACTGCAAATTTCAGTTGGTCGATTATTACTCGGTAACTTGTGGAGCCTACGTAGCGGTGATAGTTTTCCTTTTAATTTCGTTATATATACTACTGCCGTGAATTTTTTCACATATCCAAACCTAACCATTTAGCTGGCAGGGGGGGGGGACACTTAACTCTAACAAAAATTAGCACTTTAAAGCTTAATATTCCGCAAACGGATAACTGAATGCAAAAATGGTTTTAACAACATTATTTTTAAACGACCTTTCCAACGATACCCCAAACTATGGGATTGACGAGAAAAAAAAAACCATCTCCACTTTACGTGTTGGGGAGGTACCCTAAAAAAAATCTTTTTACGATTCTTTTTTAACACTTTGTCGGCGTCGTTTATATGTATATCCATCCAAATTACAGCTTTCTAGTACCAACGGTCGCTGGGCTAAGCCCAGCAACTATAAGGGTTCCTTGTTTACTACGGAACCCTAAAAATTAGGTTGGCGCTCTGACATAAAATAAGTATTGATGCATTATCAGTCGACCCGGCGGTATAGAAAATTGTTGAATAGAAAGGTTCGGATTTAAAAAACTCTTTCCACGCTAGCGGGGAAAATGCACTTTTCCACGCAGATTTCGAATGACAAACAGAATCTTTCCGAGCTTGTGGGGTGAAAAAATATTGTGTAATTGTGGGTATTTGCACGTAGTTTGCTTGCATATATAGGTAGCCATATTCATTGAGATGATATCTTAACAATGAAAACCGGTTTCGGACACAATTTATATTTTGGATTTCTGCCAACAATTATGCATTTTTCGCCGGCACTGTGTGTAGTACTAGTAGCCTTTAAGATGCTTGTTTGTTTCCATAATGTGGAAACAAACGTTCCATGATATTATCATTCCATCCTTTTTATGGAAATAATAATTTATAAGTCTTAGATTGCTAACGTAGGTACTCACTTGGCAATTTTTAATTGCTGTAAAACAATAAAGTTTTATCTTCTAACGGTAACAAAATAAAGGTTTAATCAATGCGCTGCCACGTCTGACGCATTGTATTGAACGGTATAAACAGTAGGTGTTATCAAAATGATAATATGAATCTAGTTTTAACCGATTAGTAAATAGCTGTACTTAAGACTTAGAAACTAGCTGCTGCCCACGGCTTTAGACCACGTGGACAGTAATCCTTTTTCAGTAGATTTAAGAAGAAAAAATTTAAGTAGCCTAACTTACTTCCTATAACATCAGCTATCTGCCAGTGAAACTTCCATCAAAATCGGTCCAGCTGTTTCGGAGATTAGCCGGAACAAACAGACAGACAGACAAAAAATTTACATTAGTTTTTTTTTGGTTTATTAAACAGAAAAAATTATAGTAAATTTTGCTTAAGTAAAAAGTTGTTATTTTGACATTACAAACAGACGCACTTAAATTTAATTATTTTTACATATAAATAGGTAGATAATTATGAAATAGGCTGAAAGCTGTTCTTACTAGGTCTTTATGTACTTTGTACTCGATTTCAATGAAATTTGGCACACAGGTAGCCAGTAGTACTGGGTCAGGACATAGGATAGGTACTGATTATCACGGTAGTCGATACACACGGCTACACATCAAACTATACATGTCCAGTTTATGCTGATCTCGAATTGTATAGGATTTCCGTACAATGCGAGGTCAGCTTATAATGGAAATGTATAGCTTGATGTGTAGCCGTGTGTACCTACGTGCTCGTGGGCTAAGTTGTACTTGGCTCACTGTACTCTATGCGGGCGAAGCTGTCGGCAAAAGCAATTGTGACATAGGTAACCATGCAAATAAATCTAAGTCTCGGCTTCCTAGACATTCATATATTGCAGTCGTAACGTGTGTTGCGTCTTGATAGCCAAACAAAGGCCCATCTACGCGCCTTGGTCGCCAATAACTAGTCTTTGTTAGCCAATCTGTATTTTTACTCTCAAACACTCACCAACCCACTGGCATGACAAAGAGTATAAGCAAGGAAGCTTTAGTTAAAGTACTGCAATTGACAGGAACCATCGTTTACTTGCTTGCTGTTGTTTTTATCTTATAAAGAGTTGGCTGCGCTGCTTCTAAAAATGCAAACCACCGTTTATTCAACATGATACTAAAAATGGCATCATTTTTAATTAAAAATTTCGTGTGGGATTCGTATGCATAAAATAAGTTAAGCTTAAACGTTCCCACTGCTGAGATTCCCGCAGCCCTCCTCTTGCGAGAGTTTTTCTTATGATTTTATCAATATTGAGAGACATAAGAAAGTCTCAACGTAATAAAGTAAACAAAAGAACAATCAATGAAGCAGCTCTGTTTCTCCGAATAAATCTGAATTTAACTGTCGTTATATGGGTTTAAAACATCATTAAAGTACTAATTGACAATTAACAAGTCCCCGTGTTGTTGAAACATTAACAACAAAACAAGTGAATTTCGTAATAAAACCTAAATGGACATCGATACAAATTATCGCCATTATTCACCAACTACTTACAAACTGCAGTACATCCATCTTTGATGTTACTATTACAAAAAAATACGTTGGTAACTATTTAATTAAGACCTTACGAAAGTTCAGTAAGTAACGACGGATTATGAGAAAATTGTAGGTCATGTTATGTTGGTTTTTGTACGAATGATTGACAGACAGACAGGCGACAAATGAGACTTGTCGTTGTCGACAAATGTCGGATAACAATAGAAAAAAAATAGGTGCGCCTTGCACAATTTTTGGGGGCGTGTGTCAACTGTAGTGGCTGCTACTATTGCAACAACTAGGTACCTGGTTGCTTATCTAGAACTACTGGTCCAACGAACTATACAGGGTGTTAGGGTAGACACCGTTATCCTTGAAACTAGTGGTTTGGTGTCATCTATAATACTTATACTTATTCTACGGGACCACTTTGAAATCGCAAAAAAATATCAGCTGTTCCATACATTTTGTCGATTTAAGTGAACACAAATGTATGGAACAGCTGATTTTTTTTCGCGATTTCAAGGTGGTACCATAGAAAATAGTTATTTATGCTGTTATATAATAAGGGGTATTAAAACACGAAGTATCACATGAGTGTTTTAATACCTAATTATTTACAGTTGTATACAAGACTTTATTATTCATATCATGGGTGTAGCCCATGATATGAATCCTCTATAAAAGGTTCTTTGCAATACTAATATTGAACAAAAATGGAGGGATACGACGCATGTGAATTCGAATTTTTCGAATTCGAGTAATAGATGCTTTTTTTGTTTTACGGTTACGGTTACGGTTTTACGGTTTTTAAATTACGGTGCTTTGTTAGTGAAACGCGTCTGCATGACAATGTTCTTTTTTTTAAATCAGTTGTATTATGAAATTTAGTACAACATTATAACACCCGTATGGATGATATTATGGTTACTATGACAACATTTAAACAACCAGTGTTTTAATGTTGGCAATAAGGTAACTGTTTCAGAAACTTTTATGGAGGATTTATAGCATGGGTGTAGATAAAGTATATTATAGATGACACCAAACCACTAGTTTCAAGGATAACGGTGTCTACCCTAACACCCAGTATAATAATACAATGCTCGGTTCCTATAAATAAAAACGAATCGTTTTGCTTACCAATGGTAATTTTTATTGCCTAACTGGGCATATAAATAGATTCGTATGCAAATCTATTAAGCAAAGCTATGAGGTTTTTGTTTCAACAATGAAAAAAGATAATAAAGATAATAAAGGTAAAGATAAAAGTTTTAATTTTAACCAATTACGGTCCGTACATTATAGGAACCAGCCATAAGTATGATGTGTCCAAAGTATGGACTCCGTACTTTCCAAAAGTTGTGGACGTAAAAACGCCACTAGAGCGGTGAAATAAACTAAAAATCGGAATAATTTTATCTTCGATCCATTTTAAGAATCATCATGTTGGCAGTATCTAAGTGGAAAATGGTAAGGTTGAGTAGCGGGTAGTTCACAGCTTGACCGCAGAGCAGTGGAATGGCGCATTTCCCCAGAAGACTGTTGAATCTCGTTTAAACGAAGATGAGCATAAAAACATGGCCTTTGTTTAAACGAGATGCAACAGCTACATAATATTAGCGGCAGTAGCAACCCTTGGCAAACTTTAATTTACCCGTACAACCTTATCTTTCTAAACTAAACGTTACGACGTTAAACCTCAAACATGGGCGAGCCCACGCCAATACCATAAAGGGAAACAAGATAAAACAAAACTGGACGTGCAAAATCTTATCTGAATAGGCTAAAAGCAAACGCAGTCAATTGTTTCCGAACGCGTGGACAGTTAAATAATCGCGGTTCACAATTGGAATAGGTACTGACGAGGTATACATACTGCTGGCAGGCCAGTTCACGCTCTCCCGGCGTACGATGCGCACACGCATAGCGTACCAGTGACAACCCTAACGTAACCCCGCCCCGAAAATTTCGATGTTGCCAGCGTATGTGATAGTATTTGTGAAAGTTGCAAGTGTAATGAAAAGCTCTGAAAATGTTCGAGTTTAATAAATGCGGTAAGTTTCGGAGACACGAATGTTTTTGATGAAACTTAATTCGGGACAACGTTTGTAGAATGAAAAGGAATAATATTGGGGCACTAGTGTGTTCTAGAATAGTCAATTATGTAGGAACTTCAATCTTGTCTGCCGGTGGATGTCTGAATATCCCATTTTCACGGTTCGAAACGATGGTTAGAGGTTAGTTTCAGATCAAACACAAGATAAACAAAGCTGATACAATTAATACTATCGCTATTCAATCTAAAATGGTATATGAGTATTCTACTACTGTACTAAACATACCGTCGTCGTCATAAAACTGCGGTTTCTAAACTGCCTAAGTAAAGTTAAATTATAATATCAGTAACAAATTAACGATGACAACAGGTTTTAGCGCCATACGTCATACAAATTTTGTATACAAAGAGGATATATTCGATCAAATGTTGCGCATTTTCAAGGTGGTTTTCGCGTAATATTTTTTATCAAAAGCCCAGCATATCAGGTTTTGCCATGATTGCTATGCGAGTCTCATTTGAATTTCAAATAGTATAACAACGAAACATTATTGAGTAGTTCTATCTATCTTACGGCAACAGCTGAGCCCTGACGGACGATCACGTCTTTACTCATTGTGTCGAACAGCTGATGTGCCTACTTAGAAACTTCTTGGAGTCTTCGATTTATTATCCCAATAACCTTCAGTGCCACAGAAGAAAAGTAAATCCTGGCGTACTGTCAAATAATTTAAGTTCATGAGGTAATGAACGAAAAATCTTAGTCAAGTTCAAAGTGTACATTAGCTTAATCAAACAATTAATGAACTTGCGATTTGGCATCATTATGACATTTACATAGATCATAATTTATTCTACGAAAATATTTATATTGCAAGCAACCTTCATCAGGACCAGGGTCTAGTTTAGTTTGTCTATCACGTTTGCATTATGAGTAGCATCAGCTATCTATGCAATTGCGTAAAATTTTCGAAAACGATTAAAACGCATGTTTCATTTTGACAGTTCAACAACATTCATTGCGTTATTTACGTTGTTGAGCAGATTTTTTTAGAACCTATTAGCAATTTCAGCAAGCAGTTTTAAAACGATTCAGATTGTGATCGTGGATTACGTAATTAGGGTGCTGGCCTAGGAATTCTACTTCTTTGAATTCTGATTCGGTGGGTTTTTGTCAAAACAAACAATGAAAGTGGGTTTTTTCAAAACCAGGCTGTACCTATAGGTATTGCCATCAGGCAGTCTCCGGTTTCATTTGCCAGAATAGTAATATTTCTTGAATATATGAAAATATGCATTGCATACACAAAATATGCACTATAGGTGCATCTCTCCCTAACCCATACAGGCGAGATGTTATGTCATGTATATGCAGCTTTCATATATAGAAACCAATGACGAAGTGCATAAAACGCATCTACAATTATTGTCCCTATTTGTGAAACAATACAACATGTAGGTGTAATATTATTGCTTGAGTTCCATTCAGACCACGTAAGTCGAAGAGGATCACTAAAAAGAAAGTCTGTGTCGAATTCCTTTGATTTATTTTCGTATTGAGATTCTTAGTGCCAAATAGAGCTATTTGTAACACTATACCCTTGCTGAATATACTTATTCTCCTTCTTTTCGTGTGGATAGAGACTATCCTGGTGTCAGAGTATTAAAGCCGCCCAAGGTCCTCTAACTTGGCTTCACATGCCTTCGACAAATATCTCTCAGGCATGCCGGTTTCCTCACGATGCTTTCCGTTGTTTTGATGTTTTGTTGATGTGTTTGTGGGTGTTTTATCATAATGATGTACTTACAAGCTATTTTTCATGTACTTACCTAGCTCATATTTTAAGTTTTACACTGTATTTCCTCAATTGTTCTTCTAAAATAGAATATGAACAAACTGTTTCTTCATTTACCTTTCAAAAAGAATATTATTATCGATCAAATAAGTATAATCGTAGAACAAGCTACATTTCTAACTAAAAACGGCAATAAAATTCTTGATATGTGTTTTAGCTTTACCAGACCCTACTGATAATATAAAATATTTCTCATTCAAGTGATTTAGCAGCTAACTACTTAGATATTTTTACGTATGAGTGCATTGCAATTTTCAAGTCCATTGCACATATTGAGAATATTTTACCTGTTTGTTTCATTAAATACTCAAATGAATCTACTACCTATGACCTATATAAGAAAAACATGAATCTTTTTATAACTTGACTAAATCTTGTATTTACAACGAAAGATTAATATATAATTTATAAGCGTCTCTCTCGTTTCTCATAATAATTAATAGTCTAAAAATATGTACCTGTATAGGTATGTGTATGGGTACATTTTTTTATTTGGTCTGAGGGGTACATGTATGAAAAAGGCTGCATCGAGTTAGACTAGAAGAAAAGGGTTTTTGATGCCCTATGATTACTTGGCTAAAACTGGTTGCCTTCTTAAACATAACTACATTCCTAGCATTCGCGACTGTTTCTTTATTTAAATTTCGTGTAAAAGAGCATTATCTTTCCTCTCAACTGTGAGTATAAACATTTAGGTACCTTTAGTGTATTTATGTTTATATATTTAAGTATTTATTTAAGTATATGTTAATTTTCTTGCGTATATTTAATATTTTAGTTAAGACTTCGCATAATCATGTTTTTCTCTTCTTGTTCTCACACACTATTGTCTACATTTCTTTCTCATTTCTCCTTTCGCAGGTCTGCTGGACGAAATTTCTTAAGAAATAAGCAGTACCTTTGTACTCATATTATAATTATGTTGTATCTCTTTATATTTTACTGTGTGTACATAAATAATAAATAAATAAATAACTCCTTAACTCCCACAGCAAATAAAAGCAAACTTGTAAATAATACAGTGACTTTAACACAGCGTATGATTAGCGCCAGTAAGTGGAGCATGTAGGTGAGATGTCAGGCACGCGCCACACGTTAGCGTTGAATCACGTGGTCTTCAGCGGCCATACATAAATTATGTCACACGTTAAGGGGCAGGGAGGGGTTCAACAAAGTGTGACATTGTGTGAAACGGGGGGGACGAGTCATATAAGCTTTGTAACGTCATATTTATAAATCATAAGTATTAAAGGCTCGTACAGACTGTCGTGATATCGCGGGCGCGACAGGCAGCACGACCCCTGTCGCGGCCGCGATATCACGACAGTCTGTCACGCTAACGAAAAACTTTAAAATATTACCAACTCTATCAATGAAACTGACTAGCCTTTTCCAAACTATGTGGGGGTCGGCTTACAGTCTAACTGCATGCAGCTGAACACCAGTACTTTACATGTGTCTGCCTATCCGACCTCCACAACCCAGTAACTGGGTAATACGATACCCCTTCTTACCAACTCTATCAATAGGTATTATGAGGTTTAATTTAAAATTGCAAATTATGTGATGTCACGCAAATATGACATCTTGTGACAAGGACGGGCCTCCAAAAATCATGAAAATCGTTGGATGTAATTTGTGGATGGCCCCATAATAATTGGTGGGCTGAGTCGGTGCGGTAGAACTAGAAGATCGGGCAATTCTTGTTGTTGTGTAATACATAGTTGATACTTTGTAGGTAGGTTCCTTTATTAAACCAAGGCTGCTCAATCCCAGGCCCGGGGGTCACGAAATGGCCCACCAATACTTTTGAATTGGCCCGTTAGCGATAGTTTTTGTGAACAAATTTCAGGAATTCAAACCAGGTCTAAAAAATATTTTGACTTGATTTATTATCGACCTCAGATTTGTGAAGTCAATAATAAAATCAAGTCAAAATAGTGAAGTTTGTTTTTTAGATTATTCAAACAGTGAGTATTAAAGTTTAGTTTAATTTTAATAGCTAGGTATCTACCATAACTAACCCGCGCGATGACTGCGGCGGCGGGCTAATTAGGAAAACTTGCCGACACGGAATAAATATTATGGCCTTCAAAATTGGCTTAGTAGCCTTGCTTTAAACCAAATCATCATGAGAACGTAAAAGTCTCTGCTTGGACATTTCCATATTGTATTCATAAAAACGAAATTTAATCATCCAATGATTTTTTCTTAGTGAGATTTTTTGGGGTTGCCTTTGAAAAGCCCCAGGCTTCTTTCTTCCAGTGCACTAGAAGTTGTAGAACTTCATAAAAGTGGTCGACAATATATGGATACGAATCGTAAAATATAAAAAAAAACAGCTTCTTTTATTTATGAATACACAGAACAGTTACTACTCTTCCAAAATAATATAATAAGCTGGTGACAGTTTTTAAAGCTTCAAGCTATTTCTAAGCAACTCTTCCTCATATAATTCCTTACCATTTACTTAAAAAAGTATATCTATTCTCTGAGTTGAGGTCGCATTCCACGCTTGATTCTCCTCTATCCCAATAGTAATGGCTTCCTGTGCCTTTAATAATAAAAAACCTCTTGTCATGATCTCCCTATGTCGTTTGGAGAAGGGCCTAATCAAATCAGGGATTGGCTAACTGGTGCTATCTGTATGTCAATTACTTTAATAGACTCCTGTCCCAATATAGACATCCTGTCTGCAAATCGTCCATTTTACTGAAGGACCTAAATATATGATAAGGCTATATCCTACAATGTTTCTATTGGTAGGTACGTTATGTCGCTGTTAATAGATTTTATTTAAAGTTAGAATGTAGCTCTGTTAATAAATGTTTTTTTTTAATAGCTTTGCTAATAAATGTTTGTTTTTTTATTATTATGAGATTAGATTATTCCTTTTTAAATATTCATCTTTGCATTCTTTAGTAACAAGATTGTCAAACGAGGAAAAACTGGTTGAACAATACAAATACTTATGCTATCTCAACAAATAGGTACAGCGTGCTACAAGTTTCCGCCGACTTAAGCAAACAGCATAACATTTTAAACAGGCTGTCTATGTTAACGTTGTAATTATTTTATCCTCAGTATAAAATTATAACTTAACCTCGAATATTATAGAATTTTTAAACATCTATATATACTTATTATTAGGGTTCCGTACCCAAAGGGTAAAACGGGACCCTATAACTAAGACTCCGCTGTCTGTCTGTCTGTCTGTCCGTCTGTCACCAGGCTGTATCTCATGAACCGTGATAGTTAAACAGTTGAAATTTTCACAGATGATGTATTTCTGTTGCCGCTATAACAACAAATACTAAAAACAGAATAAAATAAATATTTAACGGGTTCCCATACAACAAACGTCATTTTTTGCCGTTTTTATAGATAATGGTACGGAACCCTTCGTGCGCGAGTCCGACTCGCGCTTAGCCGGTTTTTTTTTTTTTTTTTTAATTTATACCGGTAATTAAAATCAGTTTTGGTGTCTGTGTGCCCGCGTTGTTCTTCTCCACGCAACAGATGTTGAAGAGGTTTATACCATCGTTTAGAGAATTTATTCCGGAAGGTTTATGTGAGTTACATTTAACTGTTTTGTCAAATCGTAAAAACTGTGCGAAGCAGGAGCGAGTCGCTAGTAATAGATACAGTGAGAGGACATGCACCTGCACCATTACTTCACCTACTATCCGAGTACAAATTACAAATCGTTATAAGGTTAATTCTGTACTCCGAGACTTAAACAGCCCACTTTAAAGTTGACGAGTGCTTAATAAATGAAGAATGAATGATTTTATTAGCAAGCGCATTTATAAGTAGTATTTGGATGTAAAGGTACGGGCGGATCGTTATTAATTCTTGACATATTTTATTGAAGCGGCTTTGTTTTATGTGTAAAGGAACGTCTTACTAGCCTTAGGGCTGCTGCGAATATGTTTACCAATTTTGCAATTCTTAGTGTAAGTGCTTTGGGTTGCAATCGGTCAATACCTTGTAAACAAGAAATCAAATCCTACCTAGCTAAAAATGCAAATTCGAAAGGCCCAGTACTCAATTCCTCAAATTCAAAGTTTTCAAAAATGAATTAAGAACTCTCCAGTGAATGACAAGGGCTTTTTTTTTTATTCACGTCGGGGAAGCTCTTCGTCCTGCAACTGCATCTCACCTGATGGTAAGTGATGATCAGGCCGAAGGTGGAAGCGTGCTTCACCCAGAATCCCCAACCCTGGCTAGCTTACCTCTAACTGCCGAAACACAACAATGCTGTTAACATTCTTGTTATAGCGACAGACTTAGATAAAATGGTGGAAACTAGCCAGGCGGACTTAGAACAAGCAGCCTTACCACCAACCAAACCGAGCAGAAAATTTTGTCCCGACTGGGAATCGAACCTGGGACCTCTGGGTCTGAGACAGATGGTCTAACCACTAGATTATAGTTCACTCGCTTCCTAACCATATTTTTACCCTTTAGATCTAAGGCCTCGTTTACGGAGACGCGGGGCGTCGAGCGTGGCGTTGGGCGGCGCGGCCCGCACTGAATTCAAACATATGGCTTTGTATGAGTGCGTTTACGGAGAAGCGTTTTTTCACGCGTTTGCTTGTAATGGGGCGTTTTACGCGGCGGGCCACGCAGCGGGGCCCGCGGCGGCGCACGCAGCGGTGCCCGCCGCGTTCTTCGCTACACGCTTGACGTTTCGCGGCGGGCACCGCCACTCTTCCCGCCACGCATCTCTATGAACAACATCGTACATTGCAATATGTTTGTGTTTACGCGTATGATGGTAAGTGCCGCTTGACGCGCCGCCTCTCCGTAAACAGAAAAAACGTCCGACGCGCCGGGAAACACCACGCTGCACGCGCCGCCTAACGTCCCGCGTCTCCGTAAACGAGGCCTAATCTAGCCTGTTGGAGTGTATTGAGCGTCGTTTCTTAGACCATCAATCTGTGGTAAAGATACAGAGTGAAAGGATATTGACCGATTTGGACCAAATGCTGCCCAGACATGGAAGTGCTTCCAAATTGTTCCTTGCATCAATTTATACATAAAAAAAAAAAAAAAAAACAAAATCGGTCCCAGGGTTAAAAAGTTATTGCCTGAGAAAGGTTAATGTTTTTCAGGTACCTACCTAGTTTTATTTACTTCATTATTGGAAATCTATAAGATAGCGTCGTTGAGTTTGAACTCGTTGAGTTTATCTTGATAAGTGCTGTAGCCTCACATGGTGTCCAGAGTCTGATGATGGAGCTGGAGGGTGGTTACGGGCACTCCTCAAGTAAACCAAATAGCCCCGTCGTATGTGGTTTCATTGGATACGTATTGAAAAGTCCTATTACACTAGGTGGTGTCCAAGGTCTGATGACGCAGCCGGAAGGTATCCATAGGAACTCCTCAACCAAACAAGATAGATATACAACAAGATAGAGCCATCGTGTTTGGACTCGTTGGCTTTGGCTTTGCAGGTACCTAGTATAGCCCACGGTTGTATCCAAGGTCTGGTGATGGAGCCGGAAGGTGACCATAAGAACTCCTCAACCAAACAAGATAGCACCATCGTGTTTGAACTCGTTAGCTTTGTCTTGACAAGTACCTAGTATAGCCCAAGTTTGTAGCCAGGGTCTGATGATGGAGCCAGAAGGTACCCATAGGAACTCCTCAACTCCTCGTCCGCCATTGGTTGGTTGTTATTCATCAATAAAAAATACTCAAAAAAAAATAGTTGTTCTTAAAACTCCTCGGATAGATTTTATTGAGCTTTGGTTTACAGACTAGTACAGGCCCAAGGAACATAATGCACTATGTGTCCATTCTGGGCAGCACTTGGTCCAACTTCCATTTATGGATGGTCAGTAAAAAATATCTAGCATGTAAATGATATGCATACAAATGAAATAATAATGTGTTGTTTAATATAATTACTGTCACTATTTAACAAAATGCGCCATCGGTTGGTTGGTATTCATCAATAAAAAAATACTCAACAAAAAATAGTTTTTCTCAAAACTCCTCGGATAGATTTTATTGAGCTTTCGTTTACAGACTATTATAAGCTCAAGGAACATAATGCACTATGTGTCCATTCTGGGCAGCACTTAGTCCAATTCCCATATATGGATGGTCAATGTCCTTTTGGTATCCAAGAACCCATGGCCATTGTAAAAACAAAACATGTAGGTGACCCAATTGAATATAAAACAAATACACATATTCCATAAATCATAACAATAACGCTTTCTCTTGTCATAGCTGTCATAATTTCCTGTTATTAAATAAAAGATCAGCTGAACAGGCATTCATGGATGGCACATAGATAATGTTCATTATTAGAGCACAATGAAATGCAATTCCACCATTTATCGTACGTGGCGTGTGAAGGAGGGGATCCTTCACAGTTTAGTTTAGTTCAACCCATTTTGCTATTACGGACTATTATCGTTAAGTGATACTTACAGATCATTATGTCAGGATCCTCGTGATGTTGGTTGTGATAGTTTAAACGATGACTGGTTGTGTAAAGTCTGTCGGGCGGTATATATCCAAACCTAAGGAAACCGATATCTAAACCGACATTCCTAAACTGGTTTTTCTATAATTGGTGACACAAAACTGCAAACAAGGGGGTTTTGCTAATTATCGTTTGCCATTTTTTATTGAGTTGGTAAGAGGGCAAACATTGAATCGTTATCTCCAGTCCAAACGTCTGCTAAGCCAACTTGTTCACCTTCTTATATTTTATTTATTTATATATACTTTATTGTACACCAGAAAATACGTAGCGAAAATAAATAAATTTAACACTACAAAACATACAATGGGCGGCCTTATCGCTTTCTGCGATCTCTTCCAGGCAACCTTAGAATGGATTTTATCATCTGCGTCAGTATTTAGGGTCTTTTCTGATCTCATCTGATCGATCAGCGGATCAATGTGCCTCTTGTGTTATCAACCCAACTCTATCGCATGATCAGCACTGTGCTTCATCCATGCTCATAGCAGTCATCTCATAACATGAGTTGTTCAATGTGCCTCATAAGTTATCAACCCAATTCTATCGCATGATCAGCACTGTGCTTCATCCATGCTCATAGCAGTCATCTCATAACATGTGTTGTTCAATGTGCCTCATAAGTTATCAACCCAACTCTATCGCATGATCAGCACTGTGCTTCATCCATGCTCATAGCAGTCATCTCATAATATGAGTTGTTCAATGTGCCTCATGAGTTATCAACCCAACTCTATCGCATGATCAGCACTGTGCTTCATCCATGCTCATAGCAGTCATCTCATAAAATGAGTTGTTCAATGTGCCTCATAAGTTATCAACCCAACTCTATCGCATGATCAGCACTGTGCTTCATCCATGCTCATAGCAGTCATCTCATAACATGTGTTGTTCAATGTGCCTCATAAGTTATCAACCCAACTCTATCGCATGATCAGCACTGTGCTTCATCCATGCTCATAGCAGTCATCTCATAAAATGAGTTGTTCAATGTGCCTCATAAGTTATCAACCCAACTCTATCGCATGATCAGCACTGTGCTTCATCCATGCTCATAGCAGTCATCTCATAACATGTGTTGTTCAATGTGCCTCATAAGTTATCAACCCAACTCTATCGGATGATCAGCACTGTGCTTCATCCATGCTCATAGCAGTCATCTCATAACATGAGTTGTTCGTACCTAATATGCGGACTAATGACCGTTTTGGACGGATATGACGCATGTTTAAATCTTTTGTTTTAATTTTTTATATGTATTTTTGTGCGTCTTTCCTGTGGTTAATAAATATACCTTATTTGTTTCTTTTTTTTTTCTATCATCCCAAAAAATCTACTCTCAAATACGGATTAGGCTATCATTTTACGTTCTTTTCTAAAGAAGTATGCTGATCACCCTTAAGTTTTTGAAGGACTAAATTATTATACTGACAACAGTAACAGATTAATCCTAATCCTAACGAATATTATAAATGCGAAAGTGAGTTTGTTTGATTGTTTATTTGTTTGTTACGCTTTCACGCTAAAACGGCTGAACGGATTTGGATGATATTTGGCACAGAGGTAGACCATGACCTGGAATAGGACACAGGATACTTTTTATTCCGATTCCCACGGGATCGAGACTTACGCGGGTGAAACCGCGGGGTGCAGCTAGTTACTATATACTATCAAAATTCTATCTAGTCATACATTGCTGCAGTCAGCTGCCATCGCCATTACAAGAGACCTCACAATAATTTTACGACGTGATTAACCTCAACATGGTTGTATTTTCACATGGACCTTACATAATAACCTAGCCATACTTGTGCATTTGCCTAGAGACCTAGACATAACAGTAATATTAGAGGACGAGAAATTATAATAATTTAGTATGTAGTTGTAGGAAAATTAAGTACCTAGTACTAAAAGTAATTAAGTAGATGAGGTACTTTTATAGGGATATGGGATTCTGCATTTCCACGTATTTCAGAATTAAACTTCATTCCATTTGATGTTCTGTCAAAATAATGGTCGTTTTCTCCTAATTTGGGCTTTTATTAAGTAGCCTTTTTATGTCCCACATAAGGGCGAATTTCACCAACGAAACTAAACGTGATCGACATCAACAGTGTTCAAGAGCTGCCGTGTCGTCATTGCTCTGGAATAATGGTTATATAATTATACTAGCTGCGCCCCGCAGTTTCACCCGCGTAAGTCTCGATCCCAAGTCGAAAAATTGATTACGTCCGATTCTCAGACCTACCGAATACCCCTACAAAATTTCATAAAAATCGGTCTAGCCGTTTCGGAGGAGTATGGCTACCGGATATCTATGATCGCAACTAACACTGTGACACGAGAATTTTATATATTAGAAGAAGAAGAAGAAGATGAACCTACGTAGGTAGGTACTATTTACGAGTACCTACATATAACTGCCAGATGAGACGCTTCAGATTGTTGAATGTCTTTTAGATCCCAAGGAAGGTTCTTCGGTAATTTCTAATATAATCATCTAGTAACATAGTAATAGAAACCAGTTAGAATTCACACACCGTTCGATAAGGGTGTAAGTACACATACATGAAATACACACACATGAAACCAGGCACGGGCAGGGTACTTTATTAATTACCGAACAGACACCGGCAATTGAGACCGACCTTCACCAATGGACAGGTATACGCTTCGCAGAATTGGTGTAAACGTACTGGCCGCTTTTGATTGGCTGTTTTATGTCTCATTCTGAGATGTCAGATCGGCCTGGACGTTCGAACTTTAAACATAAAAGGATCTTTTGCCGCTTGAATGACAATGACAGGATGTCGTGTTTAGTAAACATAAGAACTTTTTACACGACTGCCCAAAAAGGAGTGTAATGTTTTCAGGGTTCACGTATGTATGTATGTGAGTTTCTTTATTCCACCATAACTTTAAAATGCCTGAACGGATTTGGATGTATGGGGTATCGTTAGAATCCTTACATTATCCCGAGTGACGTAAGCTATGTTTATAAAATTGTCATTGCAGTCGGGGGACCTCTTAGATTAAAAAGTGTTCCACAGAACGGTCCCCCGACTGCAATGACAATTTTATCAACTTGTTTTTTACTTTTAAGTTCGTTTTTAGCAGGGCAGTCGTGTTTTTTAATTATTTATTTTTATTTTGCGTAATTGTATTGAGAAAACAAAATGGCGGCGTTAGTTCCAATTTTGGCCACGCACCAAAAGAACCAAGACAGCTATAAACGAACTGTCCTCTTTTGATTATCTTGGCTATTTTATGTCTCACTGTGAGAGGTCGGGTCTTGAGACGTTCGAACTTTAAACTTTAAATGTCTATAAATGAGTCATCACTTTTGTAAAGGGCAGCGCTGTATGTAGGATATGAAGAAAAACTAGACGGTGCTCATTAAATCAGGAAATGGCGTAGCAACTAAATTCCGATGAGTTATCATTTACCTACAATACCTACTAAGTATTTTATTATGGACGTGTGGAAGTTTTTAGCAAACAGACTCATCAAGCTTTCCTGAGATGTGCTAATTGGACCTTCCGTAACAGCTTTTACCAATGATATTATATTAAACAGATATGTTGTGAGCGCGCAATCGTGAAGACTTGAAAACGTCCTAATTGGGACGTATTGACTTTAGTCTGCGACACGCATGGCGACGAGTAATACGCTTAGTTGAATAATTACGCAATTGACAACACTAGCTCTCTATTTTTTTCTTGTTGTTTTTATCAAGCCATCCCTTTTCTATCATTTTTACTTGTAGTGAAATGTAAAATAAATGATAGTGGGTATGTGTGCTGCCGCTGCTGCGCGGAACACTTTTTTCGGTTGTTTTGTGAGTGGATAACATATCTGTTAATATAATATCATTGGCTTTTACCAAATTGATGTATGACAGACAATTGCTATGAACAATTCATAAGGTAAATGCTGCCCACAAGTAACAGCATCCTCAATATAAAAGAGATTCCAAACGCACCTTTATAGTTCCCCAACCAGCAACTTCGCGTAAACTAATAAAAAGAACATCATTATCAATTCTTCCTTCCTTCTTACAAGGAACATGTTAGGCACGGAATTTTATTCTACAAGGTTTTCCGCAATAAGTGCAGGTCCTGTGGGCGGGAACATCCGACACTACTCATCGTCACTTACAGACTTACTGTGTAAACTGTAAAGTATAAAGATCAAACACATCCTCATGGGTACAAGGACGAACGTACAGTCAGAGAAATTAATTATTAAGAAAATTGACACCTTACATGAATTTGCCGTGCTAAAGCCCTAAATACAACAGTCTAAGAATGACAATTGTGATTTGAATTAAGTACGGACAATTTAAATTGGTAGATAA
Organism: Lithophane ornitopus; assembly: GCA_948473465.1. Classification (NCBI taxonomy): domain Eukaryota; kingdom Metazoa; phylum Arthropoda; class Insecta; order Lepidoptera; family Noctuidae; genus Lithophane; species Lithophane ornitopus. The sequence goes on along the minus strand of OX419622.1, from coordinate 6,927,710 downwards.
TCACCAGTGATCGGAATAGGTAGAGTTAATCTACCTAAAGTTCAAAGAACAGAGACCAAAAAGTGGAGACTTCCCTTACAACAAAAATATTTTTTCGGGACTAATGTCGGGATTTCGCGACATCACTTAAGCTAAAGCTAAAGGTGTGGAGTAAACTAAGATGACAAAAACTAAAATTCAAACCAACACCTCGACTTCAGTTGCAAAACAGTACTGTATCTTTTTTTTATTTTCTTTTGCTTATATCTCGAAAATGGTATGTCCTATCGCGAAAATAATGAAAATTTCGACCCCCTTTAAAAGACCCTTATACCCCTAATACTTAACATTTAGGTATTTTTTTTTCATATTTTCATACAAAAATTTAAAAAATCTCACGGGTTCATTCACGGTTCAAATTCAATTTTAGTTGTATCAAAATAGTTTTTTTTAAAGTAAAATTATATTTTTTTTACCTTTACCTTGTTAGTTATATAATTATTAAAACTGTTATGTAAATAACATTAGCATCCGCGCTTACTTACATCGTTCAAATGAAGATTAGGAAATCTCCTAATACCTTTATTTTTTTTAAACAATAAAAATCGTGCATACTCTTTTTTTTAAACAGAAACTTTTTTTGAATTCGATAGTTGTTTTATTAATTTTGGTTGTACTTAAGTAATGTTCCGAAACGCGGGACATTAGTCCCGAAATTTTTTTTTGTCGTAAGGCGTCTCCACTTTGTCTGTGTTCTTTTTCGAACTTAAGTTAGATTAGCTCTACCTATTCCGATCACTGATAATCACATAACAATTAATTTCCACAACTTTAGGTACCTGAAAAGGGTCGTCAATAGTTTTCAGGAAAATCGATTTTCTAATGGGTTGTTATTAGGTTAGTGTAGGGTTAGAAAATAACCTCGTCAAGAAAATGATAGATAATAAACATAGGTATGCCTATTTGTTTTCGTTGGTATTGTTCGTGGAATCGTTGAGCTCCATAAGTTCTGAGTTGAGCTGCACGATTACTGACAAATGCTTGCCCTGACTGAACAGATCTGACCAAGATTATGTCTAGACTTTAAAAAAGACTGTGACCTTCGAGTTTGTTTCGGCCTTCCTTTTCAGATTAGTCAGATAGGAAACGCAGACCTCATCTACTTTAAAAAAATATGATTTGACGTGTGAAAGTGTTTGTACTTACAAACCTTACAGAAATGAAATCATTTATCGTTTCAGCTGCAAAGATTCCCAAATTCAGAATCATAATTTAGTCCAATTTATAAACGCTAAATGTTGTAAGTACCGTTAAGTTCTGCTACTCGATAACAGATGGCAGTAGTATCCGCATTTTCGTTCAACTTCATTTACTAATACGCGCCCAATTTATAAAAAAAATATTTTCACCTCAGCACCTCAAACAAGCAGGTTTTGCTGTCTACAGACAGTGTGCAAAATGCAATTTTGGTGCGAGCGTGAGACAAAGTAACTTTTTAATAATTTTTTTTCTAAATTCCGAGAACATGTCATGGGTCTACTCACTCTCTCTACTCACAAATTTCACCTTGTTCTGTCACTTTTACTTCGATACGAACAAAGTGTGAGATAGAAACAAGTCGATTCGAAGTTCGATTTTAATTTCGATATCTAGTAGGCCCAAAAAAGAAACAAACAATAAAACGTTCGGATACACATACAGGTTTTAAATGTAATAAGTAATTTAACTTCTTTTTATTTATATTGTTCGTTTTACAAATATACATGTGGTTTGTTTACCATGTCGTTTACGTTTACCATGTTGTATTTTTTACCTTTAGGCAATAATATGGGTTTAAATATGAAATTGCCGTTTGAAAGTACTGGCCACTTTCAATTAAAATTAAACTTGCATCACGGTGTGAGATTCCAGAGTGAAACTATTTTCACAAGATTCGATTTTTATTTTTGCATTCAGTTTTTAACAGTAAATACAACTACAGTACGACACAACTAAGATGTAGCATTCATTTGCATTACTTAATTTCAATTTTACGTTATTGCGTTTGCGTAAAGATCATTTTCACCTAAAGCAGTAATAAAGATTGGTAATTTTGAAGGCGCATTCAGGTCGGATTGTGATCGGTTTTACGAATTTTGCCGATGCTACATGTGAGTTGTGTCGTACTTTAATTATATTGAAAATTAGAGTAATTTTTGAATACGAGTTCCGACGTGGAACTAACGCAGCGGAAACAGCTCGCAATATCAATGTTGTGTTTGGAGAGGATACGGCTAATGAACGCACCGTGCGTTTTTGGTTTAATCACTTTCGTAGTGGAAACTTCGATTTGAAGAATGAACCCCGAGAAAGACCAGCCTCTAAGGTAAATAACGATGAATTAGATGCGATGGTAGAAGTCGCTCCATATCAAACTACCAAGGAACTAGCGGCACGGTTTGATGTTAGCTTAAGCATATCCAAAATAATGACCAATTTGCATCAATCGGTGAGACAAATGCTTGCAAAATAGGTGCCCCATGATTTGACTAATCTGCAGAGAGAACCGCGTGTTGAAGCTTGCCTTACCTACCTTGTTGAACCTGTACAGAAATGAAGGGGTTTCAATACAAAATGCCTTCACTCAGTTTGTTGAGTCCAGGTCCCCAGAGTTCTACCGCAAAGGCATAAATGACCTTCCCAGGAGATGGCAGAAATGTGTAGACAATGGGGAAAATACTTTGATTAAATAAATATATTTTACCTCAGAAAAAAAATGGTTTCCGTTCTTCAGTACAAAACGGCAAATTCATATTTAAACCCCTAATATGTTCCCCTAATATGTTCTAATATCTCATATGTTCTCGCCGCTGAGGTGAAAAGTTGTATGTGTTACACGATACCAAAGTTATTTGCATCTCGTGCCTTTGAATCCCTCGCTGTGCTCAGGATTCTAACCTAGAATCACTCGCTACACTCGTGATTCAATTATAGAATCCTACGCTTACTCGGGATTCAAAATCAACACTCGCACCAAAAAACAACTTTGCTTTCTTGTTGCACAAATAACTATTTTCGTACTAATGACATTATGCAATACGACTAGACTCGTCTACATAGCGCCATGCACGTTACATCATACTATTCGTAGTATTAAACAAGTAATTAAGAACGCAGATGCTGGGCTAATTGAATTTGACATGACACTTGTGAACTCTTGAGTTTTAGACAGATCTGATCTAGGAGAATTCTATTTAGATAACCTTTTGTATCTGTTTACTGTGAAAGTATGCAGGTTATAAATTATGGGTTATCCCATGTAGGATTTTCAAAATAAATTCTTATACACCAACGTAGCTTTTAATACTAAGCATATACTGCATATAACGTTATGGGACTCAGGCCTCCTCTCTGCGACAGGGAGTTAGCAATAATACCTACATTTTGAAAATATGTTAATTAGTAACTTAAATCATTATTCTTATTATTTCCCAGGTACTTCCATAAATATTGAAGAAACAACAATACATTAAACGGAAACTCACAATGACGTCAGAGGACGCGTTTACTAAAATGCCTGCCATTAGAAAATATGTGAGAACACTTTGTTGTGACAATTGTTAACATTAAAACAATGACGGAAGCGGCTTCGTCTTATGAAATGCCATCCCGGAACGAAGAACAAAATAATGGGAAAACTAACCCAGGGCTGTCTGCTGGCAAAATATTCTATAAGCCTGGGGTCATTGAGGAAGAGACGGATGAAACAAGTGCTTTCGACAGCTCGGTGGTTGACACCCCTATGCTTGGAATAGGGCTGGGTGGAAGTGGGTTCCTAAGGCCACCACAGATATACCCGTCGAGCAGTCTTCACAGGATACCTACGTATGCCAGCTCGATTGGACAGAGCACAGTGTACCGACAGGATACTTGCAGGTAAACTATTTTGTTAAGCACTTTAACACTGAAAATACTGCGTAAACCAACATCTTATGGTTCCATAATTATATGCCATCGCTATTATTGTTCTACACAAAGCAAAAACGCTTTTGCTGTCTGAAAATTATAGTAGGTACTTACTTACTACCTTCTTCTCATAACTAAAGAGTCGTAAAAGAAAATTGTAGGTAAACAGAACATAATTATGTAACAGTCTGGAATAGTCTTAGATAACTATCACTTATCCGCTTTGCACTGATAAATGTTATTTATTGATAATCTCATTCATATTATTTTTCAATGAGGGCTTGGAATTGTCTCTTCATCATTATAGCCTAGCCTATTCAATTAACATTTGCGGGCAAAAAGGATAACGTTACCATATGTTTAGGTTCAGCCCTTTCATCTCCTGTTTCTAACGACTTTCATAGATACTCGTATGAAACACAATCAGATCAAGGAATAAAACCAATTCTTTATATCTTCGTGAACATTGTGTTCTTTAATAACACATTCATAACGAAAGCGATAAGTGTCAATATAGCCTCTCATATGAAGTTCTTTAGGTCAACAGAGACTTTATGAGCGATCATTAATCACTTTGTATTGTCATTAATTGCAATTATTATCAAGAACGCCGTTTACTTAGCTGTTTTGTAGGTACAACCATTTGTATGCCGTGAATCAATCCTTGAGTCGCCGATATCTAATCATAAAGATAATAACCTGACTTATCGAAATAGTTTTGTGGAATGAGTTATTCGCGTGTGTATTTGCGACTGCTTTGTGTCGTACTGAAATAATTTATTCCAATATTTTCGTGTTTTAAAACATGGTGTCTGTGCGGTAAAAGTCATGTGTAAAATGCGTCGTCGTCGTAAACAGTGATCTTAGACATTTACAGTGTTAAATTACCCAAGTGTTATAATTTAAAACTTAGAATATTTTAAAGGTATGTTTGTAGTAGATTTAAGTACGGAATTTCGTAGATAATAGTTTAGGCCCTATCAGTCTATCATCGGTGAAAAGAGATCTGTGGAAAAGATAACTTGCCTATATATCCAAGGTAGGCATAGTTTTTTTTTTTTAAAGAAGTGGAGTTATTAGCGGCATGTAGCGGAATATTGGGTTATTACGGAATATTTATATTCTTAAGCTTTATAACTTACTTACTGATTACACAACTTTGAATAATATGGGTACAAAAGATTTTCCCTAAGTTAGGTACATAGGTAAAAAAAAAAATGTTATAATTTTTATTTTGCCAATTTTTTTTTTCAATTTCTTTATAGGTTTATTTTGAATTATATGCTATAATGTGGGTACCTAATAAGTTTCCTGAAAAATGATTCAAAGTTTTTCACAGAGTTAATGCAATATCCGTTTCATTTGATAAAAAACCATTTTATCAAATGAATCCGGCAAACCTACAACGTGTCCGGTAAATCTGAGTGACTCAAAGCAAATGCAAATAATTAGTAATCATTTGAACACTTTGTGTCATTTGCCTACAAACAATATTTCGTGATGAGTCGTAGGACTGTGAAAATACAATTCGAAGCTGTACTTGACCTATTTGTCAGCATTATCTCTCTTTCTTTTATCAATTCTGAGTTAATATCTTTAGTGTTTGCTAATTGCCCAATGTTTGCTGAAAATTAAGAATTGTCACATTTGTTCATCATTTAAAAAATGGTCACCACTACATTGGTTTATTATGTAAAAACTAGCTTCCACCTGTGGCTTTGCCCGCCCGCGTGGTATGTCGATAAAAGTAGCCTATGTCCTTCCCCGGGATGCCATCCATCTCCTTGCCAAAATTTATCGAAATCCGTTCACTGGTTTAGGCGTGAAAATGAACTCACTGGTTTAGGCGTGAAAATGTAACATACAGATAGACAGACAGAGTAACTTTCGAATTTATAATATAAGCATGGATAATGTAAGTATAATAATAATAATAATCGCTACAAGTCTGCGTTTGGGCGCTCCTTGTGTGGCACCACATCGCTGTCATTGCGGTGAAGCAGTCGACCGCCTCGGACACCATGGCCTTTCCTGCAGCAAGAGCGCTGGTCGGCTGGCACGGCACGCAAGCATTAAAGACATCATCCGTCGGGCTCTTGTCACCGCCTGGGTGCCAGCTGTTTTAGAACCCAATGGCTTGGCACGCAACGATGGGAAGAGACCAGATGGAATGACATAATGCCTTGGAAGGCCTTTGGTGTGGGATGCAACCTGTGTCGACACCCTCGCGCCATCCCATCTTCCTGGCACGGCGGGCCGTGCTGGGGCGGCTGCTGCAGGTGCAGAAAACCTCAAACGGGGCAAATATAATAACCTTATTGGTAGCTATATTTTTGAGCCGTTTGGGGTTGAAACTCTAGGGCTGTGGGGTCCCAGTGTTCATCGAGTATTTCGGGACATCGCCCAGCGGTTGGTCGACTCTTCACATGACCAGAGGGCTGGCCAATTTCTAGGTCAAAGAATCATCCATCAAAAGCTGCCAGCCTTTTGGGCACTTTTACCACTGACAGCGATGCGGAAGAATTTTTTGACGCCCTATGAGCCCTTCCTTTATATATGATTTTTTCCCTTTGTACATATTACTAGACTTAGATTGTATATTTTATTTAAAATAGTAAATTAAATGAAAAAAAAAGTTCAGGTAAGGACGTGAAAAGTTCACTCAAATTTTGTCAGTTTTACTTCAGTTCCTTGTAGTAGAAAGTGAGCTAGAGTAGATGGAAAAAACCATGGGTACAAATCCGAATACGCTACTGAGACTCTCCTGTTGAAAAATCCATTGCCCCACCTGGGAATCGAAACCTAGACCCTACGCTTAAAAGCCCCAATCATCTACTAGACCCATGAAGCAGTCAAATTATATGTAGGGTTTCAAATCCCACAATCGAAGACTTAAAAATCAGTGACTAAAAATACCAGCCTATTATTGTTCCACTGCAGGGCAAAGCCTCTTCTCCCACAGAGAAGGCACGAGCATTGATCACCACACTTGCTCAGAGTGGGTTGGCGATTTCAGATTTATAATAAGGAAGTGCCTCCGCTGCCGGCGCCGGCTGCTGAATTGGCTGCCGGCGCTGACTTTAACTGTCAATTTGGCATAATTAAAAAAGCATGTAATATTTTTTTTCCATAATCAATCCCTATTCGAGTAATAAAGTATATAGGTAGGTACTACCCGGAACCGAACTAGTTAGATTAGGTTAAATTTTTGTTATCGCAAAAAAAGGTTAGGTTAGGTTAGAACTGTGACCCTCTACGCACCCCCTTACCAAAAACGACTAGAATGTACAGAAAAAAATATTTTTGTTGGGGTTCTGAATGCTGGAAGAGTTTCCATAAACGCCGCGCCGCCGGTGTCCATTATTGGAGCCGGCGGTGACATTACTGCTGGTAGCTGAGATTAAAAACATTGGCTGCCGGCAGTAATGTCACTGCCGGTTCCCAATGGCGTTATTTTTGGGAGCCGGCACCGGCAGCGGAGACACTCCCTTATATTAATATTAATTATTATTCACGATTTCCTTTCACCAATTACAGTCATGTTCAAGATAAACGTAGAAGTACACATAAATTGAAAAACTCACGTTGGTACTTGCCCGGATTTGAACCTATAACCTCGTGTATGAGAGGCGAGCTCTTTACCACTGGGTCATCAGGCCACTCCTATTCCTCGCGCACATTTGGGAGTGGCGCGAGGAGATGAAGCGCCGGGACGTAACTCCGCTGCCGCGAGAAATCGCGGCACAGCGGACAGAGCTCCGGCAGGATCTCATGGCGGCATGGAGAGTGCGATTGTCGCAACCCAGTGCTGGGCACGCCACAATTGCGGCGATAAGTCCCCTCTTTGAGGAGTGGCTGGAGAGGCGCCACGGCGTCCTCACCTTCCGCCTGACGCAGGTCCTCACCGGACATGGCAGCTTCGGGAGGTACCTGTGCAGGATTAGGCGGGAGGAAACGCCCGGGTGTCACCACTGTGCGGATCGTCCGGAGGACACGGTGGAGCATACGGTGGAGGTGTGCCCTGCTTGGGCGGAGCACCGCCGTGTCCTCGTGGAGGCGATTGGCGGCACTGACCTCTCGCGTCCGGCCCTGGTCCAGGCCATGGTACGGAGCGAGAGGGCATGGGAGGCGGTCACCTCCTTCTGCGAAGCAGTGATGCTCGCGAAGGAGGAGGCGGAACGCGTGAGGGAGAGGCAAAGCCTGCGCCCTCACGCCCCTAACCACCGTCGCTGGAGACACCCTGGGCGTCGGGAATCCCAGGCGGATTCCCGGCCACCATAGGCGCGAGCCTGCGGACGGCGAGCAATGGGTAGCTCGCCGTCCGATAAGGACCAGGCCCGGGTCGATGGCGCGTCGTGTTCCACGCGCGCTTCAAAGAGATGTCAGCACACCTGACGGGGTCCGTTAGGACCGATGCCTGCCAGGGTTGCGGAATAGTCCGAAAGGGATACCGGGACCCTGGCAATAGGCAACCGAAGGAACACGGGTGGGTTTTAGTCAGTAAGAGTCTGACACGCCCTTCCGCTCCGCCCAGAGCGGGAGAAGTCATATGATGATTTCCCACACAAAAAAAAAAAAAAAAAAGGCCACTCCTATTAAAAATCTGTGAATAATCAAAGAATACTTTGAGACCCAGAAGGTTGTAGGTAGGTACAATAATTATCATATACATACACTCGTAATCCATCGCCAAATAATAAGATAATGTCAATTTATTATGATTTTGACAAATTACTCGACATTTCTAGTCATTGATTGTGCCGCATAAATACACCAATCACATAATAGTATCTGTGTTTTATTTACTACATACTTATTTTTGTAAATTGGCCCGTGCTCGTGCCTCGCTTGCCTCTCGCCATGCACGAGATTGCGGGTTCCTACGTATACAACATTATTTTTTCTTTACGCTAAACCCGAAAAGGGGTCATTGTACTCAGCGTTTTGAACAACTTTAGAAACGAAACGAAAAAATCAGCTGTTCCCTACATTTGTGTTCACTTAAATCGACAAAATGTATGGAACAGCTGATTTTTTTTTCGCGATTTCAATTTTGGTCCCATAGAAAAAGTTGTTCAAAACGATGAGTACAATGACCCCTTTTCGGGTTTAGCATAAAGAAAAAATAATGTTGTATATCAAAATCTAAACGACTAGGTATATTTAATTAGGACAATAGAAGTAGATATATTTAATAACCTATTCCGCTTAACTATTCCTAAAGAGTAAGAAAGAAAAAAGAAAAAACCCTGTAATAGATAGACACTACGTGTTTTACCTCTCAACTAGGGATCCTCAGGATGACGATTGACTTATCGCGAACCCGATTACGACGTGTTGCCACGCCCAGCAGCGCCAGACGCAGAGAAAACACCAACCCCTTGCCTTGCCCTTGCCTTGTATTTTATAATGGATTTCCGCAAAGTATCAATTAACTATCTTTGACTTATACTACTTAGTTACGTACCTACTTATAATTCAACACCTATTTCATCAACAATAAAGTGCAATAAACTATTATCTATCATACATAATACGTAAGATATAAATAGAAATAATGTATTGAATAAAGTGAGTTCAAATTGTAAAAAACATAACCCTTCTTTGCAGTCGGGTAAAAACTACATATTTTTTGCCAGCAAGTAAAATGAATAGTAAGTAGGTAAGTATCATGCTCATTTAGGTACTAACCAACGATAAATACGATAATGTAAAAATAGATTTAGATCATTTAACAAAGTGAATTAATGTTTTATCAAAGGTCTTACTTGGTATTTAACTTTATCGGCATTAACACAACCTATATGTTTTCAAAGCATAACTTATCATTACGTAGGTAGTTATCATTTATATAATTTGGCTGTATTCAAGTGAAAAGGACGAAGAATGCCTTTTTTTCAATATTACCATTCAGATTATTATTTGATTATTTTTGGGATTTTAGGTATTTGGCATTCTTCTTCATTTTTATTCACTGACTAGTTGACAAGTACACACAAGATTTTATGATTTGACGAATAATCAAGATTTCTTTGCGTTAACTAAGTTAAATAATGTATTTTTAAAAGATTTTAAAAACTATCTCTGACATAAGGAAAATAGCAAATCACTGGATAATGCATCTGAAAAGGTTTTACCTACTAAGTTAAGTAACTACAGGCAGGTTTGGCTAAAAAATAACAGAAAGCCTTATTAGACTGAAGAAAAATTTAATAAAAAATAAAACTTAATGGCATTTCAACAATATTTTAACCTAATTCGGCCAGTGCTACGGTGTGTTTTTAATATCATCCAGTAAAAAGGTTTTAATATTAAAATTATCGGCCCCTTCAATGCTATTCGAAACAAAAAACAATCAATGCTTCAAAAGGAGTAAAATAAATTGAATTTAAATTATTTTTCGTTTAATCCGTCACTTTCGACGTGTCCAAGGTTTTCAAATAAACGCGTAGACAGGGAAAAGCCTACAGTTGATAGGTTAATCTTCTAAAACCCAGCGAAATCTGCAAACACTGATACGTGTCTAGATAATCTTGATTAATGACGTCTAGAAATCTTTCCACCGCTGAACTAGTAGATAGTATTCCGGTTATTATTAGAAGTTTCTTACTTATAAACCGATTGACGATGGAATAAAAATAAAGACTGTTCAACTTCTTATCAAGTCTCTCTGTTTGCTGTGCGAAAGACAATGCACCTCAATGATTAGCAGTTTAATCAGCCTGTAGCAATATTTATGTCAAATATGGTTTTTATTTTTAATCCGAGCGAGAATATTTAACACCAAATGAATCATGCTTTCTAAGCCTAATGTCATTTTATAAATGGTCGGTTAACAATTCATAGAGAGACATACAGAATACAAATATCTGATATACAGGGTAAAACTCGTAGAAGTAACGTTGTTTAGGATCATACGAAGTTAGTACTAATTGGTTTTTTGGTTTTTTTTCAATTAAGTACCCTGTATATACAGGGTGGCAGGACTGGCAAGGACATCGACGCGCAACCTATTACCGAATTCAGTACCTACTCGTACATGTTTGTGAAACACCTTTGTGTTGAAATTTTTCGTCGGTTAAAATAGCTGTTCCATACAATTTGACCGCGTAGGTATTGCACTTTTATATGAAACAGCTTATTTTTTTTAATATAACTTATAAACATTTTCTGCCGTCTAGGATCATTGTGTTGAATATATTCATGGTTGCAGTTTGCGCGTCGATGTGCCTGTATGTACAATGTCTGACCCCACATTAGCGCTGAAATAGTTAAGTATTAGTATTACTACTGTAAATCCTTACTTAAAGAGGTCGTCGGATCTATGGCGGTTGATCTCATTTGCGTCATAAAGAAAGTATGAATGATAGACCGTAACTAATGTCATTGAGACATAAGACCAACACGCTGTGCACATGCGCAGTCAGGCACAGTAGGTGATGATAACAGAGAACAATATACTGATACAAAACAAAGACTGATGCTTAGCCCATGATGGGCGTAGCCCATCGTTCACGACGCTACTCGAAAGTAACCAGTTACGAAATGAGTTACAAACCCAAATCATCAAAGAGTAGCCGGAATGTCACAGCACATAAATCTGGAAGTATATTCGTTGGAAAAGACCAATTTGCCACCAAAATGAAAGAGGATTTTTATATTATGTAGAATGTAAAATGAGGTATATTTACTATATGTCTTCTTGTAGACACATAATCGAATATACCCCAGAGGCATAGACTGGAAAATAACGATTTTGAAGAAAAAGGTGGAACAGCCTACAGGAGATTCGAGAGCCATTTGTCATGACCATAAAACATGGTAGGACCACAGTTTTCTTTCGAAGTTAACTACCGTGGAAGGCATCCACTTCAGCAAAGACCCATGATAGATACTGTACGTACTGCAGTTTGGCAGGAGATTCACTGTGTTAGCAATTTGTAATACCTATTTCTTTGAATAAAAGATTTTGAAAAAGATCACCTGCTGGCTATCTAACTAATATTATAAACGCGAAAGTTTGTAAGTATGGATGGATGGATGGTTGGATGGATGTTTGTTACTCTTTCACGTAAAAACGGCTGAATGGATTTGGATGAAATTTGGCAAACAGATAGGTTATAACCTGGATTGGCTCTTCTCCATAGGAAACGACCAATTGGAACCGTGCACCTATCTTCTGACGTTTCATAAGTGCCCATGTAGGTTTATGTGAAATAAAATATTTTGATTTTTGATTTTGATTATCACATAGGACGTTTTATCCCGATATTCCCACGGGATCGAAGTACTAGCTGGGCCCCGCGGTTTCACCCGCGTATGAAACCGCGGGGCCCAGCTAGTACTTCTATATTTTCAAATCGACAATTTTTGCCAAGTAGTGGCTCTAATATACACGACTGACTAGACGCGAAGCAAAATGCGTACGAAGAAAAGCTTTCAAAGCTCGTAAAATCAAAGCCAAAACGACACTACTCCCCGAATATTACGACACAAATGTCACCCACACGTTGGATAAACGACAATAAATCATATAAAAGACAAATGTTACAACATTATTTGATGTAGGTAATCTTATAATTAACACTGTTGAACAAACTACGTAATTATAATTATCATGAAATAAAACAACAATTAACATTATGGATTAGTTAATTCGATGATCTTTGTTCAAACTTGTGACGTCGCTGTGGGTGTGGTCTGACAACAATATTGACAAAGTTAATTGCGGGGAAATCCTATCATGAGATGCATCTGGGAGGAACGGAGGGATATTGAGGCATCCTACTGACTAAAACCCCATGGTGTTGCTCCTGCGTCAACCATAAGTCAGAAGCGCGGTCGGAAATTGGTCCTACCGCATTTGCATCGCGCTCCCGATACTATTAATTTATTTTTGACTATACTTGCACTATTGAGATAAAGAGTTATGCGGTTTATTTAACTTTATTAATAACCAAGACCATGAAATAATGGTCTATCTACCATAAATTACGTAGACACTTTTCTTCAAGAAGCTTTAATTTTTAACTTCTCTCTAAAGTTTCCGATGATAGTCCGTCCATCTCTACCCCATACACTCAAAATTAAAGGATTAAACACTACGAAGAAGAGTCTAAAGTACCAACTAATAAAGATATTAGAACAAATCCGTACAAATAAAAACGAAATTAAATACGTCACATGAAAACATTTAAATTTTGTCTTAAATAATAAGATTTACGAGTTTATAGTAACAGATTACTGTAATAACCGTAGGTAGAGCGTAAGTAAATAGAAAGAGATGCACCTCGTAAATAGATAATAAACTACGTAATTATGTAATTGACTTAGTTGTATAATTCCGGGTTAAGTATAGGCCCCCCGTCACTGCATGTGTTAGGAGCAAACATCTTAGTAAACTTGATGAAATTACAGCATGGCCTTGGATGGGCAACTTTTAAACTTGGGAACCCTTAACAGTAGCAAAGACTTTTGGCACTGCATTGTCTGACATAGGCATTATGGAAAATACAATGGTTAGGTTAGGTTAGGGAGCTATTCCTAGCCATGAGAAAACGGGGCGGAAAAGCAGTATAATTGGCGAAACATGCGTGTAATAGGGATAAACCTACACCTCTGCCTGACTAATAACACCTTCGGGGAAATGTTGATGGTGTTAAAATCGCTTTGATTCAAAATTGCATCAAGATTTCAGATATGTACTGTAGAGGCCCTGCCAGGGCTGCGGGAAAGTCCGAAAGGGATCCCGGGGCCCTTGGCAACAGGCAACTGAAAGAACACGGGTGGGTTTTAGTCAGTAAAAGTCTGACACGCCCTCCCGCGCCCAGAGCGGGAGAAGTCATTTGATGATTTCCTACCCTCAAAAAAAAAAGAGGCCTGTCTGTACAAGTTATTGGCATAATGTGGAGATTAGTTATAAGAAAAAATAGGTCAGTTGTCAACTCCGATGATTGACAGCGGTGAATTAAAATAAAAAAGTGATTTAATCCGAAATAATTATCGAAGTTCATGGCCGTTTCCTTATTATGTAGTTAAATTCCCGTACTTAAAAGTACCATTATTTATAACTGAATCATTGACAATCAACGTAAAGTTTTAATGCAGGCAGAGGTCGGTACTCATATGTAGGGTTCTTTCATCCCGGAACAATAGGCGTGGGCGCAGAGTCCCGGGCTAAACTTTACACAAGTGATCATATAGCAAGTGCATAGGTGAGTGCCTCGCGCGACCAATCACATCCATCGTTTAGTTGAGTGTGTACTTGTAGGGCTGCCTATTTCTCAGCTAGGTACGGTCAGTGCCGTAACTAGGGCGGTGGCAGCGGTGCCCAGGCACAGGGCGCAGACCCTGGAGGGGCGCAGACATGACCAGACCAGGGCCACTAACAATATTTATTTATTTATGCGTGTTAATACGTTTTAATAAGCGTGGGGTCGCGTCGTCCGCGTATATTCTTCTTACAAATAAAAAAAAATCGTTTACAAAAACTTAGTTTTTGGATAAGAGGTAGATAGACAATCCATTTTATTGTTAGAACCGGTTATGATTACGGCACTGGGTACGGTCAGTGCTCAGCATTACCTGACCCCTCTTACGAAGAAGAAGAGGGGTAGAGGGGTCAGGTTATGCAGGTCACTGACTGGCTATTAAGTAAGAAGTGGGAAAGATCAGTTTTGCCAGGCCATTTTTGTCTCGGATAGGTATGTACGGTACATTATTAGAATAGGAAAAAAAATAACTGATAGGTAAAATTGTTTGTTTGTTTGTACTTAACACATCCGATTAAAATATATTTATGTTAATTTTCATGTCTTAAAAGTTTCTAACCTATAGACAAACTACAAAATGACAATAAGATGATCCAACGACCCCAATAAAAAACATCAAAGGAAAACTATAAAAATAAAACAATGCAGCGAGGAATCATCAAATGTAATGACCCTAACACCTATCCTCTATGTGACATGCGCATGCGCATGAGCACGCGCTAACTTATTCAAGTGTATGATTGTCCGACTTGTCCGTAGCCGTGTTGAAGTGCCAACTAACTGCAGGGGTGTTAGGCCAATCGGCTCGATAGCACGCGACTCCAGGCAATTTATGTCGGTGTTATCTGGAAGTAAATATAGTATTTGGTTGGACGTCCAAAAACTGAGGGCTATGATTTTCCAAAAGTCAACATTATAATATGCTTTGATTAAACTGCTAATATAAAAGGACGTATATTCGAAGACTCTCGCACATCCCAAACTGCTAAAGATAGAAACTTGGATTTTGGACAGTAGTTTTAGTTCAAAACGTGAGGAGAACTAAGAAAGCTTTTTCTAAAACAGCCCTTTTCAGAGAGTGGAGGGGGTGTTGAAGTTCGTAGGGGAAGTTCGAGATACGACTAATTTAGAAGCGCATATCTCACAGATATATGTAATCTTAAAGTCAATTAATTCTTAAAAAAACCCTGTCGGAGTGAAAAGGGGGAATACAATTTGTATGCAAAATTTCATTCCTTCGGTTCATAAACTTGAATTTTGGCACAAATGTTTATCTAGGTAAATAATAAAGATCATATATAACGGGTTGAATAATGTTTATATTTAACGATTTCCATAACCGAAAGATACATTTGAAAATTATCCATCACATATCAAGTTTTTTCGTAGCGATCTTCTGTGTTATATCTTGAATCTCAGCGCTTCAGTCGTTCTACTAAGGTTGAAAAGCATTAGGTTCAAATTAAATCGATGGCACATTAAAAATTCGCTTTACAGTCACGCTCCAACGACGCACGTAAGATCCGAAATTAACAGTGATAATTAGATTATGGAGGAGTGGCATCCCTTACAGCTAGCAACGACAAAGCTAAGCTTAGGTACGGAAAAATAACAAAATGTCGTCTACACAGGTGTTTATTTTTGTATCACGATTAATTTGTCGCGTTATTTACAACACAATAATGTGTCGTGTAGAACTATGTTTACACAGAGGCGGGGTGTGAATTAATTCTACTTAAAATCACGTTGTAAATAAGCAGGACAGTCATCAATTACGATGTTGTTGTGCAGATTTGTAGTCAAAATATGATAATTGTGATTATTTTATATATTTAGATCTTGTGACATAACTATGTGGGCTGGGTTTTCACGTAAGGGCTGGATTGGTTGGAAAATGTGGAGCAAGACATACTTATAAGATGTTTTTTTTTATCAAAAGAATTAAATATGTTGGCAAATTCAAATAAAATTATAACAAACTTATTAGATCTCCGATAAACTGAAAGGCTGTTGATATGTTAAGCTTTTTACAGACTTCAGAGAGAAATATATGCGTAGGAACTGAAATGCCAATCAGCTATTGAACATAACAATCAGCCAACATTTTGGTACCTCTGAAAAATAATATTTTCATATAAACTAAATAAAAAAACGTAGTTTTGCAAAATGATAAAAGCCACAACAAGCTTTTAATCATTATTTAACAGTTCCATGGCCTTGAATCGGCAAATGATCGAGAACAACGAATTAGTGTTGGGAAAAGATGCGCATTAGCAACTAACAATTTGCGCGCTGTCAAATTAGTTAATGAAAAGGCTGGAGTGAGCGCCATCTTATTTTCAAAATACAGGACGTTTCAAAATCGGACATTTTCATCATTCTTTCAGATTAATTAGAGTGTTAAAGTGCGTTTCTTCAAATAGTTCCTATGCCGTAATGTTGACTCCGCTGTTTTAGGACGAACATTTGTACGTTACGGCGTTACCAAATAGGTCCGTTGTTAAGAAGCTTGTCGCGTTGTACAATGTAGATACTTTAATACCTTATTTGTTTCCTAAAATAAAAGAGTTCATAATAAATGGTCAATCGGTCTTGGTTAAATTGATCTAAACATAATATTACCAGTTACAATATTCTGACGCCCTAGTGTAAGTTTCTTTTAACTATCTCGATTTTACGCATCGACCGCGTTCGGCGCTCCGATTGGCCCTTCACTGGCCTTCACTGGCGAAAGACCGAATGTCGAGATGGTTAAATGTAACTCACACTAAGGCCTCAGATTATCACTACCCTTGTTTTTGTAATCAATTAGTGTAAAGCGGAGCCTCTACGGCGTAGGCGTTCGTAGCGCTTTAGACCCCGTAGCACTTACGGGTGCTACGGGGTCTGCCTTATTAGGGGTAGGTAGCTACGGTATTTGAATAGTACCTATATTACGAATACTAACTTCAATTTTATACTTAGTTTTCATAAACAAGGATAACGTGTACCAGCTCTTACCGGATATTATGAATGTTTGGTGTGTTTACTTACACGTAATTTTTATTTCAATGTAATAATTTATCGAAAGATATTATAAGTACTGTTTATTGGAATAAGATTACATTTTTTCATGCCAATACAAGATATCATTTAATCAGAATAGTTTATTTGAATTTCGATCGCAATCTGGGGTAGTAAGATAAAGTTTAGCAAATACACAAACATGAAACGTGTTTCATGATTTTCATGTTTTATGAGTTTAATTGAATATAGTATTATGACTATAGAGCTCTTCCTGAACCTAAATATACACATACATGTTAGGTCTACGGCCTATTCAATCCATTTATAGCAATAACCTATCACTGACACAGTATCGAAATGGAATATTAATAAATATACAAGTTGAAAGGGATATCGTGCTAAACATTAACTGGGTTGTGGAGGTCAGATAGGCAGTGACTCCATGTACTGGTATTTAGCTGCATCCGGCTAGACTGGAAGCCGACCGAGGCAGATGGTGATGATAAAAGTTAAAAGGGATCCCTGGAAAATTCACTCAATTTAATTTTGCTTTTTTTGTTTATCTTTACAAGCATGAAAGTACCTAAAGCTAAAGAAGGTGTGGAAAGTAACTTAGGTCTTAGCTGTTTCACCGTGTTACGGTATTATTTAAAAAAATGGGCAGATTGAACTTTTTTTTTCAACGCAATTTTGCTGCGAAAATAATTGAAGTGTCTGAAAGTAAAGACAATCTAAATCCTTTGACCGATATCTAAACTGGGTCACAGTCCTATACTCCTGATAAATGAAAGACGAGGTAGTTATTGTTCGCTCATAGTTAACTTGCCTTGTCACCAACATTTACAATGAGGCAGTGCTAAAAGGGTTTGGAATCGTTTTATATGCAGTTAAAAAAAAAAAAAAAAAACGATGACTTAAACCGATTATTTATACGCAGTTATATGCAGTTCTGCCAGGGTTGCGGAATAGTCCGAAAGGGATACCGGGACCCTGGCAACAGGCAACTGAAGGAACACGGGTGGGTTTTAGTCAGTAAGAGTCTGACACGCCCTTCCGCTCCGCCCAGAGCGGGAAAAGTCATATGATGACTTCCCACACAAAAAAAAAAAGTTATATGCAGTTGCAGTTTTATGTGTGTTTATACTTATGTTTTGGACAAATATATGATCTTTCTTTCTTTATTAAGGGTCCCCGAAACGATTAATTGCAATTCTCAATTTTTACGTGATTGATCGTCTACCTAATGCAATTGAAGTGATTGACAATATTATCATAATTACAATTGATTGCAATTCATCAATTACAATTGATCGTTTTGGGGACCCTTTATAATTATAAGGGATGATGCATAACAAAGTTAACAACTTAGGTATCATTAGAACAGTCTTAAAATAAGATAATTCATATTAACTAATGCATATAAACGATTTGTTATTGTGTCTTTAGTTTACCCATGCAACAAGAAGCGATCGAAAATATTGAAATACAATATTAAATAATGTGATGGCCATGCAAACGAGTGACGAACAAATGGACATAAATAATTATTATTAACAGTAAATATTAACTTGTCGCCTGCGCATCTCTAATGACGCTAATAACCACTGTCAGTGGCTTGGTTCTGTTTGGATTTCATTATTTTATGTCACAATCTCATAATCTTATATCATAAACTGTCACACTATATAAAACGAAATACGGTGATAGTGATGTTCTAGATATCAGAGTTACTGAAGCAGAGACAGTCAAATAGCGCGATCAATTTCAAATTCATTATTTTCATATTCTCTGTTAATAGTTTGTAGCTGTGCCACTCAGACAAGTAGCAATTTCTTGTATCAAGATATCACCCTGTAGGTCTGATAACGTCAACGCAGGCACTAACAAAAATTTGTTTTCCGTAGCGAGCTGATAATTTCCGATATAGAATCTCGCGATACAATTATACAACGTTTAGCGCGTCGTTTGTGCGGGCGGGCACGAGAGAGTCAGTCGTGACCGAGACATTATCGCGCGCGATGCTTCAGGAGGCTGCCCACTGAGGGATGATGGCGCACACGGTCCGCTGCCAGTGAGTCGAGCGCACGCCAGCCGCCCAGCCATGCACGCCGACCCGGAGTCCCCCGCCTGCCGCGAGGAGTCGCAGCTGCTGCCCGATGAGTGGCTCAAAGTGAAGCCCGTACCCGCCAACGGCAACCTCTCGCCCGGCGTCTACTACCCCACGACAGGCAGCAAGAGGTTCGTCGAAGCCCGCCACCCCGTGCCGTCTCCGACAGATACCATCCCGTACTGTGTCGCTTTTGTCCGTTTAAATGCGTCCAAATGCCCACTTTTTGTTTAATGTCGTGATTATTAGAAACGTTTATGTTAATTAGAAAGCCTATTCTCTATGTTAGTGGCAGCATATTACCGATATTAACATTGATGAAGGTCGTAGCCGTCGCACCGCGGCGATGCAAGCGTGAACTAGACATTCACACTTCCAGAACTGTAGCGGGTAGATAGATAACTAGACTCATTGAAGTGTAACGTAAATAAACATATTAATGTGATCGTGTTTGGTTTTAGGAGCCGATCTCACAGACATGGTGCAACAAGGAGGGCGAGGCGACGAGCCATTCTCAAAAATGGAGAGTGCAACATTCTCAAGTCTAAGATCTCGCAGCGGCGGATGAGATTTCTGCAGGATATGTTCACGACCCTCGTGGACGCACAATGGAGATGGACACTGCTAGTATTTACACTCTCCTTCATCTTGTCCTGGCTCGGATTCGCATTGATCTGGTGGTTGATATCATTTACACACGGAGACTTAGAGTTGGACCATCTGCCGCCCATGCAAGAAGGATCTAACTGGAAACCGTGCGTTTTCAACATTTACGACTTCACCTCGTGCTTCCTGTTCAGTATTGAAACGCAGCACACGATCGGTTACGGTTCGCGTACGACGACAGAGGAATGTCCTGAAGCGATATTTATTATGTGTTTACAAAGTATTGTGGGTGTGATGATTCAAGCTTTTATGGTCGGCATAGTGTTCGCTAAGATGACGCGCCCCAAACACAGAACGCAAACGCTTCTGTTCTCCAAGTACACCGTCGTGTGCCAGAGAGACGGTGAGCTGAGCTTGATGTTCAGAGTGGGCGACTTGAGGAAGTCGCATATTATAGGAGCCAGTGTGCGGGCTCAGCTGATACGATCTAGAACTACTAAGGAAGGTGAAGTACTGTCTCATTACCAGACGGAACTAGAGTTAAACGCAGATGGCTGCGACAGTAACTTATTCTTCATTTGGCCGATAACGATGGTGCATAAGATAAATGCCGACAGTCCGTTCTACGGAGTGTCCGCGGCCGATGTGTTGCAAGAGCGGTTCGAGATTGTGGTTATTTTGGAAGGAACGATAGAATCTACGGGTCAGACGACTCAGGCTCGCTCCAGTTATACGACTAGTGAAATAATGTGGGGACACAGGTTTGTCCCGTTGGTGACGTACAACCGTGAGCGTCAGGGGTACGAGGTGGACTACTCCAAGTTCGAGGAGACCGTGCAGGTGGACACACCGCTGTGCTCCGCCAAGGAGCTGGACGAGTTCTACGGCAGTCAGGGTGATCGTAGATCGATCGGTGAGTTACTTTTTCGACTTAAATCTGGAGTTAGATTTGGTGGTGGTCGCTGGGTATATGTGCCTCATGTTAACTAACAACCCTTTTCTGTGTTCCTTACCATGACAGGAAAATCTAGACAATGCAATTTTTTCCAAGTGTAGAGGAATTTATATTTCTTTAAGATAAGGTGTAAAATCTAATTTTTGCAATATTTCTCATGAACATAATTAATTATTTGCAAGTGAACCTGCTTACTATTAAACGAAAAGATATTCCTATAATAATACTGTGTAAAGTATGTTCCTGTATCATCTCTAATATCAATCATCGTAAGCACCGTTCTTTGTTTGGCAACAACCAATTCGACCTACATAATGCAGTTTACATTAAAACAATAATTGCAATAAATCATGCAGTACAGAACATAAGTAAAGCAAATAGAACATATCTTTAAGCAAGTTTCTTGCACTTACAATATTTCCGTTCTACGTGATATAATGAGAGATATTATATATTTGCAATATTATTGTTTATCTGGGGTCAACAGACAACCCTCGTCTTCTCAAGATAATGTCTAATTTATTGTTAAAAGGGATATGTTTGCAGTTGCATAGATGTTTTAAACCCATTTACTGTTGATACCTATGTTTGTTTACTGTTTTTTACTAATTTAATGTCGTCAATTTTTTCCTTATTCATTCATAATAACAAGGTATAAACAAGATATGAAAATAAAACATCGAAGAAATTAATTGGTTCCTAAGCCTTATTACCTTAGATATGTTTTCGTAGATATCTTTATATTTCAAGAAAACGTAACAATACAAAACACTTTATCGTTTAGATTATGCATAAATGATTTTGAAATATCGAAAAGGTTTTCAGGAAATTCAGTCTACAAAGTGTACTTCCTGCAAAAGTGAATTTATTTAAATGATATTATTCTAATAAAGTTATTATTCATACCTCGTTAGTTCTCGTGATCTCTTATGAGGCGTGTCACATATCTAGACACAATGGAGATATATTGAAACACTATGTGCATATCACATAGGTACCTAGGTAGCTAACATCTTGTATGTATGTAATACAACTTACTGACATTTGTATATAAGTTTACTTCAGGTGTGAATAAGTATGTGACTGTATTTATTGAGTCATGTGACAGATCTGATAGATATATGTTTCAGCTTCATCTAATTTATGTGCATCATGAGATTTTATGCGTCAGTGTAGGATTGTTGTAGGCGGCTGAAAAGTTGTAGTAACTAGTTTTTTTGTGTCAAAAGCGATATGATTTTTGATGGATATATCCTCTTTAGAGATATTCCGCTTAGATAAAAGCATGCCTGAAAAATTTGAAAAAGCGGCGTATTTTAATATTTTATGTTAACGTCTGCGCAACCTGCATGGAGGTAGTTATTTTAATTAGCAACAGCAAATAAGATCGCAAGTTCCTAGTTAGCGCTAAACGTGTGAACATTTATTCTGAGTATCATTTACTTAAATTACTTGCTTCGTACGTGTTTCTACACAATTGTGTGCTCGCACATAACGCTAATAAACTTTTAAATAGGTGCTATAACCCCATCATTTGCATTTTTACGTCACTATTCGTCATTTAATAGGAATACCTAATTGTCAATAAGCGCTCAATAGGAAGCTTTATGAATCACGTACAAATACTGAGTGTGTTCATTACTTTGGAAAATAGTAGGTATATAATATATTTCATAGCCTTCACAGTTTAACTAAGTTTAGAATTGCAGTTTAGAATATTCTTTACAAATCTTGACAAGGTATTTTAAGAATAGGCATACTCACACAAGCCATCACAATTGCTAGGATTGATAAATAGGGTACCGGTCTATAAAGTCTCGACAATATGGCAATACCTCTTTGTCGGAAGCAATAATATGAACAATTCATCGCCCCTTGACATTGTCGCCTCAACCAGCCTAACTGTTATTTGTGCGAAGTTCTTCGGACCTCCTTTGATTTTCCTACACTCATCACCACGGCCGTTACCCGTCGGAACATTAATATCAAATCTCAGCAGGATGTACCATTTTGCCAATTTGTTGCCCCTTTTTGATACAGGATACATTTGTTTTGTCGATAATTCAAGACGATCGGTTTAACGGTCGCCTGTCATTTAGAACGAACAATTTGAATCATTGCAAGATGGCCGCCATCGTTATTTTAATGGTTTTCAATTTTAAATCTTTTTTAACGGTTTTATTAGTCAGTTGTTTGTAATGTTACATTGCACTTAACATTTCTGTGAAGGAGTTGCTTCGTCGAGTCATTATTTATCTTTTGTGTCATCGACTCTAAAGCTGCGGTCTTGTTTGACATCACTGTGTACTCATTTCTGACATTAAATATGTAAATAATGGGTAATCAGGATAATCCTACTTCATTCCTGCGGTTTGGTAAAACCGTTACTAAAAAAGTATCTAAGAAAACAATCATACTTTACTTATATGTCACTGGACACTAATATTTACATCTCTCTACTAATAGTAATTATTGTCTTCTTATTTTTATTTTTAATCGACTTTCATTGTGACTAACAAAAATGTATGTAACTAAAGATCTTCATACAATCTTCGTTACTAATTTAGTGTAAAATTGTAACTATGATGATGTGCAAAGATTGATACGATGTACATGTCTCTGTTTGCTTACCTTATCAACAAAAACATTCATGACTGACCTTAAAAGGAATCTTACCTTGTCTGGTGTATTTTCGTACAATTTTTAACTAGGTTAAGTGTAAAATATTTTAGGAAAATATTGATTTATTTATTAACAGGGTGGCTATTAAAATACCTTGAATTACAAGATGCATACATATATCTACTAAGTCAGACTGACCTAGAACATATAAATAAGCATATAATTCCTAAAATACGTATAAATAATATGTAATTACATGACAGAACTAATACTGCCACATACAATTTTCTAACGGACGAACCCAATAACCTATTGTCAGTCAAAGAGAGATCGCTATTGATGCTAGACAGTATACTTCTATCTATCACTGTGTCACATTCCATAAGATTCCTAGCCCCGGACAGATTATTGGGACGTTAAAACCATACATAGATAGGTTTTTCTTTCTCCAGTATGCCAACACTGGTATTGGGTAGTCCGTAAGAGTACTGAATAAAACAAACTGTCTCACCTAAATTCATCTCTCTGCTCAAAACTATAAAAAGACTGAGTTTTATATTTTTCATACATAGTTGCCTACCTAATCTTACTTATACATAAATGTCTGCACTAGTATGTCCCATAGCACACTAGAGTATGTTTTTATGTATGTGTATGTAACTGTGCCTGTGTTTGTGATGTCGCACAGAGAGCGGGGACCACCACCTGATGCTGAAGATGCCTGAACGCGAGCCACACGAGCCAAAAGCCGAGGAGACCGACGGCGACTTTACCGTCACCCTATAATTAAGTTAAACATAGCTATTATTCAAAAGAAAAATATAAAAAAATCCTATTGAGATATGTAAGACACGACGTCGGAGCGTTATGTTTGAATTTCGAAGCGCGAAATGCCTCGCTACGCGATGTAGCCTATTATGTATCAAAGTCGAAATCAATCGAGAAACGAAATTTTTGTTCGGGAGTATCTTTATGTATAAGAATAAATTAAAATTAAGTAATGTTAGGATTGTGGATATGCCTGAAAGCCATTGTTTGGTCTAAGAAATAAGGACTCGATTATAACTAAATGTTACCATGTTATGATCTGAATTAGTCCATCAAGAAAATGATGTTGGGTATTATAATATAAGAGATTGTTATGTTTTTTATAATAAGTATATGATCTAGAATCATGAAAACAAAGATCTGGTAAATGATTGATGCTGTTAAGTAGTTGTTTATAATGTTTTACAAATAACCCAGTGCCACTAGTCAGGTTTAAGATAAAATAAAGAAAATTTATAACAGTAGTGTTGTTACAGGTTGTGCATTCGTCTTTTATTAAAACATTCCAGTTGTAAAAAAGTGCAATTTTATTATTAAATTAGTTGTAAGTTTGAAATGTAATTCACTGCTTCAAGATATACGTACTATGTGATAGTTAGGGACCAATTACACGAATATTTTTAAGGATAGTCGAACGCATTCAGCCATGTTGCCTCTCAAAAGAGCATCGTGTAAAGGGGATCTTACCTCGTATATACCAAGCTGTGTAAAGAAAGAGATTGATATTGTAAATCGTTCTTCAATATATATATAAGTATATAAGAGTTACAAACTATACGCATGTTTTGTCACGTTCTGTGTTGTTTTATGTAAATAATGAATGAATAATTATTTATGTTGTGACGTTGATTTGTGTTTGATTTATGATACCTTATAAATTGTAGCGCTCTGTGCAAACTGTCTTGTTAAAACGCAATGTGAAGACACATGACTTACCTTGACTTGGCAGTACCTCATACTGCCCGGTTGAATTAAGAAATCTCCTTTTCTCCCAATAATTGAATCAACTCAGCCTAAATGATGGTTGATGCCGTAGCTACATAAAGCTGCTTTATTTCAGCTCTGTTTATCAAAGAAAGCTATGTATCCTATTCCTATCTCATAAGTTAGATTACATCACTTAGGTAGGTACTTCTCCTGACAAATCCAACTGTTTTCTCTTACAACTATAGCCATATAGCCTCATTGCTTTTATTCTTTTTTTTCTCTTGTTATCCTGCACTGTCCCTCTGCTGAACAAAGGCCTCCCCCAATCTTTCCAAACATCCTTTTCCAGGGCCGTCTAGATCGTCTCGCCACCTCTTCCTGGGCCGGCCTCGGCGGTGCCGGTGCCGTTCATTCGGCCGCGCTTTTATTCTACATGGTTTAAATCTTTAAGTCACATTTGGGGAAAATATTTGTTATGACGAGTTACATGACAGTTCTCTAACACTTCTATGAAAAAAAAACAAGTTTTCAACATAATTTTAGACCAAAATATACTTTATCACCCGGTTTTCCTTTTCCACCAATTTTTCAACGATTACCCATAGAGTGATAGAAGATTAATTCTTGAAGGTTCACTTTGTTTGTCGAGTGTCGTTTCAGTAAAGATTATCGTCTGCTTATCTGTTCTGTATGTTTGTGCGTTGAAATTATGTTGTGATGTCAGCGAACTGTGACGTTAAACCTTAATGTGATCCAGGTAAAGTCTCGAAATATACAAAGAAAACTCTTATTATGGCACGAAATTAAATGCCAGCACGAATTAGTATACAGGTAGTCAATTTGTAGCATATTTTACTGATGAGAGCCAAATTAACAGTCTTCCAAATCTTGCTGTTTTAATACACTTTTGACATTTAAAATAGCAGCGCGATGATAAAAACAATCTTGATATTAATATATTTGATCACTGCATGGTGCCTTTAACTATAGGTACTTTAGTAATAGAATTTCCATAAAAGATACTAAAGAAGTATAGGTATGGAAAATCACCCATAGGTGATACAGCCGTAGTATATATGTAATATGAGGAGAATGCTATTATTTCATTGATACATTGAAAACACACGAAGTCAGAACACTTGAACACATGCTCTAATTGGTAATTAAAGGCTCAAATGTAACAATCATGAATGGTCTTATAGATAGGTGGGTAGGTATACAATTATTACGTAGATACTCTAACATAAGTAAACATATGTCTATGTAACTAATTATGTATTTATTAAAATAGCTATCTTATCAACGAGTTACGCACAAAACTTTCAATAGAAGAAAAGTTTTCAGTGACCTCATTACAAAAACAGTACATGAATATTTTTATTATCAATTCACCATAAAACTAATCGGAATAACAACACTTCAAAACACTTCACTACACACTTCATCGGACAAAACTTGCTTAAAGAAATTTACGGTTCTCAGTAATAGATAGTTGTTTAGGTAGCGAATAGTACAAGATACAAATATAGTATTCGAATCTCAGTGTTCTATTCAAAAGCGATCATCTCGTCCATATATCACTTTTTGTTCGGACAACCGAAAATCGCACTCTGTCATCGATACCACGCGTTCAGGTTCACCGAACAAAAGTGACATATGACCAGGACGATCTTTTATAGGACACGGCCGTAATTTTAAATCAATTAATATCTGTCGTATGATTTTGTTACATCACATTCAATTATCATATTCTGCATTGGACCACATAAACAGTGAATACTTAAGACAAAAATCATCTAATAGCAATCCATATTTCCACGATCTAAGTAGGTATGTCATAGAACTGCATCATAATTTCAAAAGATATAAAAAGATTGTTTACATTATAGGTACCTACCTAAGCTAAGAAAAAGCGGACCCAGGTAATCCGTCTTCCAATTGACTTATATCTGTGACACAAGGACTTTGGATATTGCGATAAGATTCTGGGAACACCTTCAATACTTGCTCATATTTCTCTGTGTAATGTGCTTAGCATGTGGCTAATTTAATTTATCTCTTCAACTATATGTTGTAAGTTTTTCTTTGTTTTGGTGACACATTATAATGTATGGCAGCACTTATGTATGTTACTGCGTAGACAACTATTTACAAAACTACTGGTATCTTTATTTGTAAACACCTTTATTTTATGAACCTACTTTCTAAGCAAATAAACGATTATTTATTTATATCAATCATTGAACAGCTTTAAAATATTTTACTGCTTGAATTTTTTCCCCTCTTCACTCAATACCTATCACAAATTCTAGATCTCCACAATCTCTACCTTTAGCATCCTGCCTGCCTTCATTTTCTTTATCTGTCTATGCATGAAACTTCTCATTCAATCGTAATATTGTTTTATCTTTTTTTTACGCAATCTTGATATCTATTTCAGGTTACATGGCAGCCAGTTCACCATTACCTGGTGAAGTAACTCTTCGGGAATCTATCAACTCTGCCATCTTACCGTCACTAGGCGCAAGTTCGCCTCTCGCCAATATGGCGGACCGGCTAGTAGCTGATGCTATACGACGAGCCAGCCTCACAAGACGACCATCTTCTATCAAATACCCTACTAACTACTTCAGTAGCCCCACAGAAGAGTCTTCTTCGTCAAGCGAAGATGAAACAACAAGACGGCGCAGCAAGAAAATTAAAGAAAAAGTGTGAACCTACTTAGCTGTATGGAGTAATATGTGTAATTTCGTATCTTTGCTAAATCGACCCAGTGTTCGATCGATCAATCTCTGCTTATCTTCAATGGGATGAGAATGTTCGATATTTTATATGTTGTGATACATTTTTGTGCTAAATTTTGCAAATATGTTTCAGCATTAGTGTTGAAAACAATTTCAGTGAACATTTTCACATTTTCAGCTTTTATAAATAGTATTGTAGGTAGGTAAGCACCGCCAAATGAAACCCAAGTAGGTAACCTACCGACGATGTAAGTTGAAATTTTGTTCCTATTGTGGAAATGTTTAATTTAATGTGTAAAGAATTATCTGAAATATTTTTGTAAAAGGCTCTTTTTATGGTAATTATTATGCTATTAAGATAGTGATCAAGATAAGCTACTATTACGATAGTGCCAATAAAGGTTAAAGTAAATTGAATACAGCGCCATCTATTGTCGAGTAGTGGTGTATAATACTTTGTAAACATTTCTGGGTTATCTATTCATTATATGATTATAGGTATCATGCCAGTAGTTCATGATTCCAATCTTTAGAAATATGTCGATGCGGAAAATATTGTAATAATATACCAATACTAATTATTATTAATAACAAGGTGTAGAGAGGGGAAATAAAACTCGTGTATCGTATAAACTAGCAACTATATTTGTTTGATCTGATATATTCTATCAGGAAAAGACAAAGCTTTGGGCTAATTTATTTAAAAAGGCAGCAGCGCCCGCGCCGCTCCAGGCCCCTGAATTTCATAACATCTCAATGATACAATAATACTATGATTCGTGTAATTCGCTTTAATAATAGAGTTGTTATTATCGTTTTATAATAATAAAATATTATAATCAGTACATATTGCAAGCATTAGTAGTAGGTACTAATACTTATAATTTAAATTAACTAGTCTAGTTACACACGGAAAATGTGTCGATAAAAGGTAAACCGTGCACGGCAGTGCACAGTCAAGTTCTAAGTACTTTTGTCCGAATAATTTAAGTAGGTATCCAAATATATCACATATTTGTTGTACGTACATAACAGTACTTTGTACAAAATTTTAATTTATAAAAAGCGTTAGATAGAAAGCGACTTGTACATTCACAACTCGTTACGTAGGTAGCTGGATACAATTAAATACTTAAGAATATTATTTTGCACTATTCAATAGTTACTGGATTTAATCCAAAAGCACAAGCAGCTAGAATTTCTTTAATAACATTCTCTTTGGAATTTGGTCATACAGTGTTATACTGGTCAATGATTTAAGTCTGAACAGGGGCCGTCTAAGTATCAAAATTTTGAATTAAATTCGTCATTGGAAATATAAATATTTCTTAAAAATTACTCTAATTCCATCTCTAGTTTGACTGTCGACAGAACAAGTAAAACTTCTACGTTTTCGTAATCCTACACACAAACTGCGGAGACATGACTATCTAAAGATTTTAAAGCTTCATGTCATTTAACTTCTATAAGTTTAGTCTCCGCTCTACGTTCACTAAATTATCTAAATAAATACTTGGTCTAAATACAACCCTATCTGGTACATCGATGTTTGATGAAGTAGACGATAAAGGAGATTTTTTTTGTATGTTACACAATATATCTGTCTAATTTTAAGGTCTTGGCACACACGATTGAGAAGCCTTAGCTCTTATTTTAGCACTATTTACTTAATGTAAAAAAAAACTTGTTATACGAATATGTACCTCAAAAGCAATAAATACTTGAAATATTTGACACTATTATTTATTGACCATCAACTAATTGGGTAACCTTATATTTATTAAGTAATTTTGAACACTGGTAATACGAAGACGACAAATGTTAATCACAGTCTTTTACGAAATACTTTGAAAATTGCATTGGAAAGCTCTTTTCTCCTCCTTCTTCGAGTTTGACATGGGCATTTAGGACCCGAACTACATTTTTAAAGATGACTTAATAGTTCCCTGCAAACGTTACTAAATGGTAAAAATTCGTCTTCGTTAAGTTCAGACCATTTTCTACCATGAATCTCTTAATCTTCATCAATAAGTTCTTGTATATTCTCGATGCTCTCGGTATGGGGCGAGAAGGTGACGTGCGGCTTCCTCAGGCGCGGCGGCGCGACGGCGGGCGGGCGGAGCGCGCGCAGCGGCCAGGCGCGCCGCCGTCAGCCGCGCCGCCCTCAGGCGGGCTCCGGCGCCGGTGACGTCACCAGGATGGGGATCGCTTGCGGCGCGTGTACTATGTGGGCCTCGCTTGGGGATCTGGAAGGAATGAGGAATGGTATTAAATGAAGACGCTGAAGAGAGCATTGAAACGAATGTAAAACTCATAGCCATCATGCGTAGGCGTGCTGGCATGCTACACACTTGCTGCCGGGCGGCAATATTGAATATTTATATTTTATCGACCGGACTGTGCCGGATCATCCGAACATCACCCAAACAAGTGTGCAGCACGCACAAACATGGGTTCAAAATATTATATTCGTGAACAGCAAAGCCTATTTTTAGCGCTTTGCGTCGGAATCTAAAGAGTTGCAACCAAACAGATATCACTTATCATAGCAAATGCAAAGACTCGCGATCACAGTACGTTGTTATTAGGTTAGGAGTTAGGAGGGTTTGCACTTAAAAAATATGTAAAACTATCAGGACACTCACTTTCTTATTTTATTATGCTCATCATGCCTATGCTCATGATGACCTGCATGGCCGATACCATTCGGGCTCAGTCCATGCACCTTCTTCATACTAGCGTGACTATGGCTTCTATGCATGTGTTCCTTTACTTCTGGAGGATGTTTGTACTCCGTGGGATTATGATTTCTATGTTGCTGTTGCTCCATGCCATTTTCAACAGCCAAGTGTGTGTGGCTTGGATTTCTTAATTTCTCGTTGATATGGTGCACGAAGTTGTTTTCGGCCATTAATCTGTTCTCCCTGGCTCTTGCTTCGGGGATCTTGATTTCGATGTGCTCGTCTAAGGATATGGAATCGACGGAGCTGAGGTCTAGAGTGTCAGCGGAGAATGTCTTCGGGATGGTGCCTAGCATACGATCTGGAAAAATAAGGCGTCAAAATTTATTTTAACAGCTCATTTACGAAGAAGTAAAAACGTGATAATAATAGGTATATATATATCTAACGATGAAAATGCTTATTAATAAGTAAACAGTTGTTGTTATAAAAGGTCAAAACAGTTTTACAACTTATAAAAATTTGGTCCACTTCAAACAGTTTTTGTATTTTTATACACAAGTCTTTAATTACAACATAAAACGCTGCATGGCAACTAATCGCAAAGCTGGTTTTTATTTTTATTCTTTTGACAATGAACTTTCAAAGGCATTTGTTTGATAATAATGATCCATACCTAATTTTTGTGAGGTCGAAACTGTAGCTCTTAACTCATCTAATTGCTTCGAAGAACACAGAGGAGTGTCCACTTCATACGTGTTGTTGAATCTGGTGTAATCAACCTAAAAAAGAACAAAAGAAACGTATTTTAATTATGACAGTAAAATAAAAATAATAATGGCGATATTGTATTGCGAACTTGGCTAACGTTTTGTCGTGTCATAAGTAAGTTTACTTCAATAGATTGCCTTCATTTTGGGTAGGTTTATAAATAATACATTTTGAATACCGACGGAAAAGTACAAAAATTATATAAATCAGATATAGGTTCTCATAATAATTATGTAAGTTAGTAGGTATGCTTAATAATAATTGTAGTAAATAAATAATTGTGGTAAATATTAATTCTACCAAAGCCAATGAGTAATAACAAAAGAAATGTTAATGTTTACAAAACACGTGGAATAACGTCAATATTATTATTCTCTAACCTTGGCTTTGTGAAAATGACTAAACAATTTTTTTTTTTTACTATTGAATGTATACGGAGATCGATTTTTCATAAATTATGTACGTATTCTCTAGGAAATTAACGTTTTCCTGGAGATTATTTGTTACTTGAGGTCTGTACTGTCTGTACGGTACTGATACGAATTTATTGGGGATTTGTTCAGCATGACTCTAGCGGAATCACGTTCAAAAACAGCTTAAGTGGCTTTTCCTAGTAAAATACGAATAAAATCCAGAAAATATTGGGACGTTCTTCTAGAGTTTTGCCAAACTCGCGACTTTTTTCAGAAACCCTGAAAAATATTTATACACGAACCCCGATTATAATCAAACTGTGAAAATACCGCACGAAAACAAATACTTTGAATATTTATTTTCATCGATCAAAAGTAATTTGAATGATTGATTAAAAATAATAAACAATTTTTTACACAAACATTATATTTTTTATCATCAAAGCTGATGGACCAAAATAAAATACGTAGAATTGATTTCTGTTTACTTTTTCATATTTTTTGGACTGGCAGCACTAGCAAATATTGAAAATAAGGTCAAAAGAATATCAGAATATTGTTTCCAACTATTGTTGTATGACGATAACCTCGGAAGTAAATAATCGGATAATTGTTTAATTTTACCATTTGCATATTCATGTTAAGGTCATGATGAATCCGCCTTAGCTTCTTTCCGATTTTTGGCAATGTTAGGAGAACACCCTTTGTTTTACACAGTTTTCTTTGCACAAGCTGAAATGCATGTAAGAAAGGGATATCTACAATGTTTGCTTTGCTTATCTAAGGGGACACACTAACCTGTAAAGGTGCGCTAAGGACATCGTAAGTATTGAGTAATCTTCGGTTAGAGTAGCTGTGTAGTTGTCTGTGTAGGTACCTAGTATCTACATGTCATCTCTTGTTATTTTTTTTGTATTTTACCGTCTTTTTATACCATGTTTTAAGCAAATAAATATTATTCTATTCTATTATTTAATTAAGTTTCTTAATATTTTTTAGTGAAGTTTTTAACAATTGACAAAGGAATGAGTAGATATGGCGTTGTACTTTATTGTATGACGTGTATAGTATATAAGTACAAAGGTTTTTCCAGGTAGTGAATTGATTAAAAAGTCTACGTAATAATTGATGCAATAATTACGTATTAATGCAATTATATACGGAGGCATTTATGCAGTAAAATGTATAATTAATAAAGACAATTTCAAACATGTAACTAGTTAATCAGTAATCCAATACGCGGTGCCATTAATTATGCACTTAATTTATTTACTATAATAATAAATATAAGTTTAATTTATATCTACTATATTATTCTTTACATATATGAATCTGTTTAGCAGATTTTCCTTGTGAGTAAATATTTTCTTACTACTAACTAAACATGACAGCATTGCAATAGTAAATAAACATTACCTACTTGTATATATACATAAATAGCCAACGTTTTGGCTTGATATTGGACATGGAAAAATTTAACATTCACATTCCTGATTGTATTTGTATTTATAGTGATTCCTGTATGTGTGTATGTCATGGGCCAAAAACATAAAGACTTATTTAATAGAATGGTTTACGTATGTCAATTACTTAGATAATTTGAAAAGACCAACTTATTTTTTTTGCATTATATTTGTTTTTAATGTCAGTCTCCGGCGAATAACCACGAGAATTACATATCACAGAATCAATCCGATTACTTATATTTCCATATTGCATGATAAAATTAAGAGCAATAAAGTTAATAAACACATAATAAAGGAAACACACCTCATATTCACCAGTATCCTTCCTGAACGTGACCATGGTCTCAAACCGGTGGCCCCACAGAATCTCAGAAGGCAAGAAACTGCTGCGCGCCTGGGTCGTCATACCCGTCGACTCTATCACGCCCTCTGAAATAAGACAAACAAAAAATTATGAGAAAACGTTGACTATGTTTGAAAGTGACGCTAATCACAGAAAAGTGGAAAGGGATTAAACGCATATGTCACTAAAAGAGTGATGAATATAAAATTAAATGTTGATGGATATAGAGGGACAGGTAAACCAAAGAAAAGATTGATAAATTGTGTGAGGGATGATATTAAACAAAAAGAAGTGAATGATAGAGTGACGGGGATGACATACAATGGAAGAAAAATCGGTGTTGCGCCGACCCCAAGTAACATGGAACAAGGGGAAGAAGATGATGAGCTAAGTTGATTAAAAAATAAAGAAAAGGTAAGAAAAAAAAATAGATTCATAATTCCACGAGTGGTTATATTTTTTACCATTTACAGGCATATAATTGAAGATAGTGTTGCATACACTGCTGAAATATTTTTTTACACGCTTCCAATTAAAGACCCGGAAGATCTCAGATAGAACATAATCTTTTGTCAATCCAGTCATAAATTCATGATATATATACCTGCCGATTTCTATGAGCTCGGGTTTTTAAGACTTCTAGAAATTATAGCCTCGATGTGTATTTGATTTCTTACACCTAACAAAATCACATGTGCCCTGAAGCCGATTATATTGGTAATATGATTTGGCAGTGATATTAATGATAATAATATATTTATGGTGGTCACGTGGCAGTTATCACGCAATTAACGGACTATATTGTAAAAACAGCTACATGAAGTTTATTTATACTCTTAAATAAGACAAAACAAAGAAACGCACGTTTTTATACTTTTTATAGGTAAGGTAGGTAACGACTCATGGTAGAAGTAGGAACAGTGGGGTTTTAGTCGGTAGGAGTCTGACATAACATCCATGAAGATTTCCGCACGGAAAAAAAGAAAAAAAAAAGGTAAGGTAAAATAAACATGATGAGATATTTGGGTTTTTAGTTAATTAATTCCGTGTATATTTCTGTGTAAACTAGCACGTTGAAATCGGATCTATTTCTTAATAGAGGCATGACTCACGGTCCTTAGGAGCCTTTCTACAGATTGTGTCACTAATGGGAAATTCAGATTAAAATTAGCATAGAAAGTTTGTATTTATGCTAATATTATTCCTACCTTCAGAACATTTAAAACAATATCCCTTATAAAGTACATATAAATATTGTCTTGACTACAGATAATTCCAGAATAGAATCTATTTATTACACAAATCTTCTGTTTCGTCTACACTGTTGTACGAACTAAAGATGCTATCTTTCTTCACATTAGTATCACTGAACATACGTACTCTCAAAATATACCTTACAATTATTATAATATATGGAAAAGTTCAGGGCAATCTACCAAAACTTCTGTCAAGGAAGTGCCAAGAGCATGTGGACATTACGTGTAGATACATTCTATCAAACAATTACAGCCTTTGATGTTTAATAGAACACTGTAAAGTGTCAAAATATTCGCGTAGTGATGGTTCTTGGTGGTGAACTATTTTTATTCTAATTGTTTCTTCAGAATTTTATCTGTTGTTGCTATCTGTGTATTTTTATCTGTTGTTGCTGTCTGATTTTACACTGTAGTTCTATTATTGTTTGTGCTGTTAGGAAGAACATTATTTATTACAGCATTGTTCGGATAGGTTTCTTCTAAAACTATCTGGTGTTAGACACATTGCAATATTCTTGTATAGAATGTTGACTTGCTCCACCGTTCGAAAGCACTATATCATAAACTTGAAAATCAATATCAGTAGATACATACGTGAACTCTATTTAGGAGTTAGATAGTACATAAGATTTACAATAATTTCCGTTACTCTATCATCATCGTTATCATTCCAAGATGCAGAGTACATTAAAAAGCCTGAGTGTGACAATAGGGCTGTCCAAAACTTATACAACAGTTCAACAACGACACAAGAGAAGGAGATAAAGAAAAATGGTATAAGCATGGAATAGTGTTACTCTATCCTCAAAGGAAGTTCTTATTCTAAGGCGTCTGAATTTCGCGGAAGGTAAATAAAGCATAAAATTTTTTGGAATGCTGATTCATTCATAGTTGGGACATCGGAAATAGAAGTAGGACTTACCCAACATCACAACGATCTCAAATCTCTCCCTCAGCATATCTGACGCGGACAGGTTGTACAGCGGTGACTTCTCGTTGATCTTGTGCACGATGGTCATCGGCCATATGAACATCAGTCTATCTTCCTCTCCATCCGCGCCAACCTTTAACTCTTGCTGGTAGAATGGCAGGACCTCACCCTCTCTAGTAATCTATGTTGTGGAAAATAACAATTTATTAAAAAAAAATCTTTAAATCTTTTTGAGCATCACGGAAGCACGAATTTTTAAGGCCAGGTACAATTTTCAGCAGTATTTATTTCTTGGTATTTTGAATTTACTTACTAATGTAATGGAAATAATTACTACCATAAAAATTGATGTTTCGTGCTTTCGTTGTGCATATAACTTAAGTCATAATCATAGCTAATCGCTCATAAAGTTGTGTTGCAAAAACGATGTCCTCTTTGTCTAGTTACGTTATATTTCATAATGGCGTTACGTTATTTTTGCAATATAACTTTATAAGCAAAATGTTCGAAGCAAAATTGTATATGATAGCAGCAAAATGGTAGCAGATTCGATGTCGTTCAGACTTAGATATTGCACGTTTTTCGTAGGATTCTTCTCAATAATTATTATTTTCATTTCAGACTTTAATTATTTGCATTAAGATTATTAAAGCCAAAACAATAATAATTATTCAAGCTAATCTAAAAATAACCTTCATAATTTTTGGTTTGTCCAACTTAGTACTCGTATATAATTATAATAGTCAGTTCACTCACTACGTTTGTCTTCAATTCCCAGCACAGTTGGCATGGAAATGAAAATATTTCTTTGCTGACATTTTACATGCACATTATTTTTACATTCTGGGAGACATTTACAAAGAATTTAATCTTTACTTTATAATAATTCAAGCCGTAGCTGCCTGAATTGACTGTTCTACGTTAAGGTGTATGAGTCAGTGTAACAAAATGCTTTGATTTGTTCCAGCAGGTAAACATTTCGCATAATAAGCAAAATATTATTATGTACGTAGGTATATACTAGTAACCACGTGTATACTATAGGTAGTTGTTTTCCGTTAACCATAGTAAACATAAAAGCAAATCGATTTTTATCAATATTTTGAAATAATTGGCAATTATTTTTAATTGACGTTATCTAAATTACTAATCTGTTGTTTGCCTAGTAAAAATATGAATTTGGGTTTAAAACATTTTAATTGAATAGGTGCATATTTGGGAAGATCCAGTAGTCTAGTTCCGATAAATATTTGTTCAAAGCCAATTCGAACAGCTACTAATCGATGCATAAGTTCATAATTTAAATAGAAACCAAAGCTATGCAATGTGTAAGTATTTAATACAAATAGCAGTAAACGGTGTAATCAAGCGTAAATAAAATTAAATCATGCTGTATCGTCCATAGATGGGTCATATAAGATAGCAAACGAATGCGAAAATAAACGCGCAATTATTTAAGTTGTTGCAACACTTAATGCATTTTACAAATAGCGTATTGGAAGTATTAAGTGTTACCTTTTTCCTTATAAGCTGGGCACGCACGTGCGCCTCCAATATGTGCGACTTGCGGATATCTCCAACACGGAACAGAAGGCAATATTCCCCGTCCCTCAGACATATAACCGCGTTTCGCGAGAACAGGAGTGTGGTGTTACGCTTTTTTGAACGCGCCAGCTTCGCGAATATAAGACCCACCTATGGACAAGAGAGAAAAGTTCTGAAATTCGTATTCCAAAACTTGGGGAATCGAAATCTGAAGAGCACATTATGGACTTATTTCTGGAGTGTTTGTATCCAGAGTTCGACACCCCGCAAGTTAGAGAGAGGAGCCAGAGTGAACTCGTGTTAGACGTAACTAGGCGTGCTGACTGAAGTCCCCAATCACTAACCAGTCTCCGTTTTTGGCGAAATAATATACCTTGCGGCGGATTAATTGTGCTCTTATATGCGCTTCAACAATATGGGATTTCCTCATGTCTCCGACACGGAACATCAGACACAGTTGGCCATCGCGCAAGCAAATGACAGCGTTCCTGGAGTAGAGCAGGGTCTGGGCTCGTTTTTTGGGTCTAGACATCTTTGCGAACACGATTCCCACCTAAAATTAGAACAGCATTGATGCAATGTTCGGCGTGTGATAAACCACATGTTCAAGACTGTTTGTTTTGGTCTCCTGCATAGTAGTACTTCCTGAAGATTACGTATTGCCAATGTCATACACTGACACATACATATTATTCGTGAGCTGTGGATTGGTCTTAATTTTATTATGATGCTACAGTTAACGGCCACCTAATGATAAAAGCCATCTTTTAATTTTGTAATGATTTTTGAGAGAACATCTGGCTGGATCGTATATAGTACGTTACGTTAATAAATTTGGCTCGATTCCAAGTTTATTTTAATATTAAATTATCATATTAGCTTTAAACCCGGATGGTTTTTAGAGTTTGATGAGCTCAAAATTAACACTATGTATAAAAGGCTGATTAGATATTTGTTTAAGTAAGATACAAGCCAGCATTGCAACATAAAAATTGGTCGTTATTTTTATAG
Organism: Lithophane ornitopus; assembly: GCA_948473465.1. Classification (NCBI taxonomy): domain Eukaryota; kingdom Metazoa; phylum Arthropoda; class Insecta; order Lepidoptera; family Noctuidae; genus Lithophane; species Lithophane ornitopus. The sequence continues at coordinate 6,889,303 of OX419622.1, read as the reverse complement.
CAGTCTAGTTCAATGTTATTAGGATTTATTGCCAGTAAACAGTATTTGTTTTGACAGTAAGTATGTAGTCTTTCAGCATCCGTCGTGACACATGTTTGTTTTACTAATTAAACAGGTGAATTATGGGAGAGAAAATAAATATACGAAGTATAAATCTTACCATAAAAGCCTGGATGAAGACGCCTACAATACTCTGTAGGCACATGACGAAGATAGCCTCGGGGCACTCCTCGTTCGTTGTTCTGGAGCCATAGCCGATGGTGTGTTGTGTTTCCACGGAGAACAAGAAGCATCCGGTGAAGGTATTGACGTTGTTGAGACAGGGAATGAAAGTAACGTTTTCGTTTGGCGGGGGAGGGGTGAGGTCTCCGTGCGTGAATATGATGAGCCACCAGATGAGAGCGAACAGCAGCCAGGAGAGGATGAAGGAGAGCGCGAACACGAGCAGCGTCCAGCGCCACTGCGCGTCCACGAGGGTCGTGAAGATGTCCTGAAGGTATCGGCGCCTGCGCTTGGCTACGTTCCATTGGACGACGTTGCAGTCACCGTGTTTGAAGATGACGCGTTTCCGGACGCGTCTCGCTGCGTAACGGGCTTGACGGTATCTGGAAATAATGAAAAGAACTTGATATATCTTTGTCACATTATGTTTTAATACTGAATACTTGAACTGTGAAGTACGAATTTCAAAGATCTTTGTCCTAATTCAAAGGTATTCCTAAAAAAAACCTTATTTACCACATAGAGCTATTAAATTTGATTCCCTCTATATTCATAACGATGATTGCAAATGAATGATAATGTCAATATTGGACGAACATACAGATGAGTTATGGTTTGATTACGGTTTTACGTTAATGACACCTCCGTCAAGTGGAAATCATTGCCCGTGTCCTTTATTTTTTGGGATACTAGCATTGACCTCATCATGTGTTGAATTTTTTGAGAATTAAAAAGTAAATAATGAGATGTATCTACTTAATTGTTTTATGTGATGAGTATTTACTTCCAATTTAGAGCTAGCGTTCGTGTTTTTTCTCTTATTTAATTGTTGATCAGCTTTTTATTGAACTCCATGCATCCAGACTTTACCTAACATAAGATAATTATATGAGTATATAATTATATAGGTACCTATAGCGTATTTATGTTTATATATTTAAGCTTTATGTATTTATTTAAGTATATGTTAATTTTCTTGCGTATATGTGTAGGTATATTTAATATTTTAGTTAAGACTTCGCATAATCATGTTTTTCTCTTCTTGTTCTCACACACTATTGTCTACATTTCTTTCTCATTTCTCCTTTCGCAGGTCTGCTGGAAGAAATTTCTTAAGAAATAAGCAGTACCTTCGTACTCATATCTCTTTGTATTTTACTGTGTGTACATAAATAATAAATAAATAATTATTTGAATAATAACATTAGTTTTATGGTTTCTTTAATAACACTAGGTACTGATGGATTCACAGTGGTCCGAAAATAAGGGTTTATTTATAAGGTAAATTGTTTAGATTACAGAAGTGCTATATTAATTATGCAAATTGCTTCTGTTTGATCGAGGTTATAATTTTTCATCAGAACTGACATGTTATAACAAGTTATGGTATTTCCAGTAATACGCACATGAAAGAAATAATATTAATGTAAATATACCTGGAAGTGTAGAGAATAATATTAAGTTATAATCGCTCACATACTATTATCATGTCATATTTCAATTGCAATTTTAATCAACGTTAATGATGTCTACATTCTGTTTATAAGGATTTTTATTATTCTTTACGAGGCGCCTACTACAGTGCATACCTATAACCATTATTTTACTCTTTATCATTTTATTGTATTTTCTATCAACAGGGTTCACTATTTAATGAAATTCATAACTTAAATAAATCAAGTATAAAGTTTATATTACAAATTAAACACTGTCCAAAAACAATAACAACGATTCACAAATGTTTTCATAACAGCACATTCAAGCACTCTGATTCAAATTAAATCATCACCTGATTGACAGTCTACGCATTTTAATAAAATTGAAATTCATTAAACAAATGAAAAGTATGCACCACTGATGTATGACGAGAAGGTTAAACTAAACGAAAATGAATCAATCCATATCACTTAGGATGCAGAGTGCCACCTGGTACATTAATATACTCCGTTTGATAGTGTCACCATAAGCCTGCCACTTATTTCCATAGATATCATTTAGATAATGAATATGGGCGATTTTATGGGACTCACTGGCCTACGCACCACTCGAGATAGACATTTTATCACTAGTCCTGACCGTCACAATACCACTATAAAGTAAGCACTCCCATTAATATTTTAAAAGCTTTTTGTAAAAACAAGCTTTTATCTTTGCAAGTGCTGAAATTCATTTAGTTTTATGTCGCGGATAAAATAGATACTGTGGAAACTCTACAATGCGTAACTATAGCGTGACAAAGTTGATATAAACGTGTTTCTCTTTCAGCTACACTTATACATATAATTTACAAAGACTATAAAAAGGGTTAAAAACCAAAGATGATTGTTATTTTTTGTTATACAGAATTATATTTACATTAGTTTGCTTCGGAAAATTATCGTAATTGTAAATCAACTTAGCAGCTATAGCTACCACCGTTTCGTCATTAAGACCAGTATCCACTGTTTTTGTTTCAACTGAATTGGCCTCAACGACTTTAATCATAAATATAAATAATAATAACGAACTCGTAGGTACTCACGATTTTATGTACTCACGTGTAAGATTCATTATACATGAGTATTCATACAATACAAAGAATAAGTGTTGCTCTGGGAACCATAGATGCTTGCCATACATCAAATCTGAATTATACTTAGCTTAATGATTCAGTTTTTGCACGATGTGAATATATCGAGGTAATTGGAAGATGCGATTCTGGTTATCTATTTGATGATAATAGTTCAACGAAGAGAAGCACGTGGACAATAAATTAGTTAACTGGGAAACTATTGTTAAAAGTAATGACAAACGAGTCTTTGGTACGCAATTTCATAATAATGCAATAACTCAAACACACATAGGATAAAACAATCCAGGGGATGATACTGGAATTGGAAATCATACGTTTGATGCCATAATCGTTTTAACAGATGAACAAGCGAATAAAGTAGATTAATGGATGTGAATAAAAATGTTAGATGGCAGTAACATATTCGTGATTTCTAGGAATGCGCCACTAGGTGACACACGACTTTGGTAGCTTCATAAATAAAATCACGAAAAAGTTGAAACATTTATTTTGAAACATGGAATAATATCTATGCATCACAGTCTTGACGGTTTTACAAATACCATCTACTTTTTATACTGTCAATTTGCTTCCTCATTTCGGTCTCTAAGTTATTTCTGTATGGTGACTGTGACAATAGTATGTGTTTTAATTTAATTATCCATTATATTTTTTTACATGAGTTAATTATGTACTTTAATTAAAAATTCATATCTTCATTTATGCCAAGAGATGTTATTTACATAATATAATAGTAATTTTAATGAGGAAACCATTATCAAAGCTAGTTAAAGTTACAATTATTGGTAACGACCATTTATGTATATGAGACCGAATACCTATTTACAATGGTAAATGTATGACTTAGTTACACATTAGTACAAGACTTTAACAATGAATTGATATAAGTGCGGGTAAACATACGTAAAGTTTGTAATATATCAGAAGATATTAAAAGATTGTAGACATTGGTTCATAAAAGTGTTTGCTATCTTTTAACGCAAAGCAAATTATGACACAGTTGCATTTGCATAGGTTATTAAAGACCACCTTGAAAATATATTATTACATCGTCGTTTGATTGCGTCCCCATTACCGTAGACACTGCAGACAGAGCGTAAAAGAATTTCTTTCAACACCATTATGATTTTAATTATAAGAGGCACACACAGTGTAAGTATTTCGAAAATAATGCCAGCTTTACCGCAATGGAACTATTCCTAATAGGTATAATTCTAATTAAACATTTTGAACATCACGTCACCAATAAAATTAAAACTAGTTTCTAGGAGAGCAAGCCATGTAAAAAGATCAGGGATACGTTTTCATTGGCAGTAATCACAAGTAATAATAATATTCAAATGTAAGTACGAAACTAAAATCAGATGGGCGTTAACTATATCGATATTGCTGAACTGAGAGGTAACATTAGTAATCCTATAATGTTGAACCAAGTTGTGACACATATAATAATACGTAAGTGAACGCCATTTAAGGCTGTGTATGATATAATAATTACAGTCTAATTGATTAATGACGCGGCTAAATGTACCGACTACGGTGGTCTTACCGATCAACTACTCATTATTAAACCTTTAATTATATGTATAATATCCATGGCAAATTCTCGATTTTCACAATCGATTAAAAATTTACAAGAAGTCTATTAAAGTAAACCGCAGGACATGAAAATCGTGTGGCAGATGTTATTAAAAGCAACATTAACTAGAAATCATATATTTTTAAGTTTAAGGCGTGGGTCGATCTTAGGTATTTCTACGAACTAGGTTTCTCTTTGAATGTGGGTGCCTATGTAGACTTTTGTGCCTGAATGGAAAGCTAACAATGACACAACCGAATACAATACTTAGATCATCTGTTAAAAATATACTCTCAGTAACATTGTCTCTGTTATTGTTAAAATCATAAACAACTGCTAATAACTGCGTCGATAATTTTGTTCATTGTCTTTATTTCTACAACTTTCAGGTGTCTATGTAAATATTTTTCAAGCTATTGCTTGAAAAATATCCAGGTCCAGACGGGTTTAAAAAAGATAATATTTTAAAACGTTAAAACCCTTTAAATTAAAGAGTTTTGACCGTCGTGAGTATATGAAGTCGTGTGGACGCCCACTTTTAACGGATGACATCAAGCGATGTGAAGGTCGCCTGGATTGGATTATCCAGACGAGAAAACATGTTTCTACAGAGAAGATTTTTTTCTCAGATACCTAATTAAATTATCGTGTGTCAATGGATTTCAGAAAATGTACTTTGAATGCATAATGTCGACATTAAAATTAAGCAAACGTCTCTACATTAAAAATTCGGTGCCAGCTCGTAATTTTTCTTTATTGATTGCTAGACAGCTAATTAATCATCGCAAAATAACAATCGTCTTAATGTTTTTAAAATTGTCTGCAAATGTTACATAGTTCAAGACGAAACAAAAGATACCTACTGGTATTTTAATGGAAAATATTGTGAATATCATTTGAGATCTTGGGTCAATGGTTGGAGATTTTCTAGACTTAAGGTTTATCTGAGTTCAAAGTGTGATACACAATCAGCGTCGTCTGCAAAACATTATCTGTCGCCAAGGGATTCCAAGAAACTTTCGGGAGCAATGAATTAGCGAATCATTTGTTGCCAAATATTTGAACACCTTTCTACGAGCGTAGAGGCCGCTTCCCTTTCTTTGCTTAACCACTACGACGCAGAATTATATCGCTAACTAAAACACACTTACTTCTGCAATTCTTCGCTCCATGCTGATTCCGATGAGTTTATCGGCTTTCCAGTCAATAGCATTGACACTTGACTTACACATCTCTTTAATCCTGACATTCTAAAAAGTATGGAATTCACTTTTGGTTTTATTAAATTAATACTATACAAACTCCTCGACCTTCAACAATTACTCTCAAACACTCCTTGTAAACTCACTAATAGAACTATAGTTATTGAATTCAAACGCAAGACCAGCGTAGCTGGACTGTTATGTTAACCTTAAGTTACTATCACACAGTCGAATACTTTCTTTGGAACTGTTAACCTTCGATTTATTTCACTGAATTATACAATTTTCTCCACTCTATCTTTCAGTAGAACATTAATGAGGGATTCACTAAACACTTCTTTGATATCAAACAACAAAACCACGATTTTCCGCAACATCGTCAACAATGTCATTTTGGAACAATAACAAAAAGAAGGGAAAAATTAAAATGGCGACGTAAGGAAAACTGCGTGTCTATTACGTGCAAGGAACTTTTCACTCGCACCGATTGCGATGAGATTTGGTCCAATACTGAAACGCACGGATGTTTAATGAAACAGATGCGAAGATGTTCACAAACAAACACTATACAGGCGTCCCGTGCCAACGTTGCCAGTGGCGCCGTGGCGCGTCGCGACGTCGCCTTGCCTATTTTTTGAACAAAAAATCTACTCGGTTCCATCTGCACGCGTACTTCATGGATCACGTTTTCTGTAGGGTGCTTATTAAGATTTACGAATGATCTTCAGATAAATATTTGGACTTCGCGTTTCCAGTGATCGGAATTAAAGTCTGCGCTTGAGGATTTATTTACTATGGACGTTGATTGAAGACTTTTTGACTTCGAAGGCAATAATATTGTTGATCGTCGAACTTGAGTAAGATGATGAATCATTGTTTGGTAAACGTTAACAGTTTTTTTTTGTGCTGTTACTGACTAGCGAATGTGTAGTATTTTCTCATGCGTATTTTCATTAGAGTAATGTGATAATGGGAATGTTTATAGAGCCGTCAACTGCTGCAATAACATTAAATCCGCAAAGTTTATGGGCTTGGTCTACATTTAAAAGCAGTTAATGCATTAAGCGTTAGAAAATAACCGTAAGCTATCTTGTTGTTGCGCGTCTATTCAACAATTATACAGGATACTCAAAATATAGGATATATAGAAACAAGTTTCAGACTCGATTTTCGGTCAATTCGATTTTTCAGCGTCCTGTTTACACAGAACGTCTTACCTCCCTATTACGATTATTTACGATGAACTTATACGAAGCTGGAAGGCGTCAATTACACCGTAAATTTAGCACCCATGGCCGCACACCATAGAAAGGAATCACTAACGCGGGATGGTGACGTCAGTTATACTACGACGGTGGTCTGCGAATAGATTATCACCTACTGGGCGTTAAGGGGCGTCGAAGGGATTATGTCATTAGCAGCATGCATATGTGTAGTTATTACGTCATTAACGTCAGGAATCTGACACTTTTGAAAACTCATATGAGTAAGCCGAATAATTCGTCGTCGTCATCGCATTGGCTATTAGAATTTGTCTACAAAATCCCATTAATGAACCCATTCTACCAATTTGTACGGATGTACTTGCTGGTTAATGTCAACTATTTACGTCACAGTCGTCATTATGGTCCTCACGATGCATGGATCTAAATCCGTAGATTACAAAAACGTCTGGAACAACCAGACGAAATACAACGGAATATTGAATTTAAAAATTTTTGTATGAGTAACATCTGTTGTATTGTACTCGTAACAACTGCATATTTTTGGAGGAATATTATCATTCTGTTTCTTGCAGAGAGTAAACCAAACATTTTCTTCCTGTGGGTCTTTATCTACAATGTTTATTTACTTATGATGAATATCTTCATCTAGGTTATTCTTGATAATGATATGATATGACGGAGACAAGACATGCTGCGCAAACCCCAAATAAATTAGAACAAAGGATAATGATGAGCAGAGTCATTCTTTACCAATCCGTATGCAAACTTGGCATATTTTACGACAATTTTTTGTAGCGGAGTTACAGAACGCCATCCTTAGTAGTGGCGTCTATTATTGTCAAAATATTGATTCTTCTCCTAATAAAGAATTTAATGTAATTGATATTAGAGACGTGCCAATCGTAAAGCACGTGCTACGGTTGATATAAAAAACCACGTTCCAAGCAATCGAGGCAAGGCACTATGTTACTAATTTTGTCGCAGCTTTCATACAACATTTTTACTATATCTGTGACACACATGTCTTAACGCGATAATATTCACTTTGTTCATAAAAACACCTTCTTATCTGCTAGTAGGTTAATACATTGTTTTGTAGCCAAGTCCCTTCGATAACAGGACAAACGATTAAAACGTGACCTGTAGTTAGCCTTCGTCGATTTAATATTGACATTTATCGCAGAGCATTATCCTTAGGAATTTTAATGACGCCATTCGACATACTGATTTATTGTGACCTTCCAGGATACAAAAGAAAATACCCTATCGTACGTTTGTTCTCCTGTTTGTTGTTTTATTTGTGTGTAAAACGTTGGGATAGTTAAAAATGAGTATAGCTTTTCCAGGAACGATAGAAAGGAAATTGTTCATTGGTAGAAAGGCCAGTGAAAGCAGGTTGTTATTAATAAGAGACATGAAGATCCGCATCATCACCTGACAATGGAAATATGACGAAGAAATCGATGAGATGATAGAGGAAAATAGTGCTACAGAATAGAAAACTTACATCATAATAGAATTTTCTTCACTATTATCTTCGAATGAATACCTATCTTCCATTGTTTACTCCATTAAAAGAAAGTTTGTTCCGCATTTTCGCAATAAAACCTTTTACGTACTTGACTAGCTTTTATCGGCGAACTTGAGAACTGTTTGTATCGTCACTGGGTCATAAAATAAATAGTTATTTATGTTCGTATCACTTAAGGCCAACACTTCACCTTCTGGTGGGTTAGTAATTAACAATCAGGGCGGATAATGGTTAGTAATTATAGGTTTCGTTTTAAAACAATTAGGTTTGTTATGGCAAAAAGTGAGCATTTACTGTGCTCTATCTGTATTCGAATAATCTGTATCCGGATCTATGGTCTTGTATTCAATAATCTGTAAATTACACAGTGACTCAAAAAGTCAATGTGTATATTTACAGATTACAATATTATACTTTTCCTATGTAAAGCCGTAGTTCTACTTCATCATCTGCCTAGACTTTTCCCAACCAAGTTGTGATCGGCTTTCAGTCTAATCGGATGCAGCTGAATACCAGCATTTTACATGGAGCGACTGCCTATCTGACTTCAATAACCCAGAAACTGGGTAATACGATACCCCTTGGCAAGACTGGTTGTCAGACTTTCCGGCCGTAGTTCTACTTATTTTATCATATACTAGCTTTTGCCCGCGACTTCGTGCGAGAGAAATTTCGGCCCCCAACCCACCGCGTCGCATCGCATCGCCCGCCCGCGCTATTACTTCGTTTTCGCTTAGCGTTATTTTTGCCTTTTTTCTTTTCGCTCGGCTCCTAAGGACCGTCGTGTGATGTTATATAGCCTTCCTCAAGAATTGAGCTATCAAATGTAGAAAAAAAATTCAAACCCGACTGGTAGTTCCATAGATTAGCGCGTTCTTACAAACTCTTCAGCTTTATGATATTAGTATAGAAATGTGACTATTTTAATACTATTTATTAGTTGGCAAGCATACCTAAGGGAGCAATACCTATATCAAAATATTATTTATAAAAGACTCGAAAAGTATGAGATCACATACCTATTGGTAGATATTACTTCTGATGTATTTAAATCAGGATCATTAATAGACTGTTACTGTCTGCAATTCTACATACAATGCACATTACAAACGTAGGTACATATGTTTAGAAACTATGCAGTGGCGGAAGTGAGTAAACTGCGTGACCCTTCAGCTGGCAGTTGGCCTACAATACCATAGGTACAAATGCCAAAGGACCCATCACTCATCGCATAGTTAGTAGTTAATTAGTGCATCTTCCATGAAACGAGGCCGAGAATAACCTATCGGCCATCTTACCGACGCCATTTCTTCTATTTATTTTTGTGAGCCGATGAATAATTACTAGTTGTTTCAAGAAGCAAGCCAAGACAGCCAGAGATAGCTTTTATATTGGCAAGATATCTAAGGGAACGGTATTTTGATTATTTCGAAATATTAACCATGAAATGAACGTATTTATGATTATCCTGGTGCTGTTCCATTTTGCGGTGGCCACGAAATAAATTGCATGTTACATTATACAGCATAACTAACAACTGTGGAGAATTTAAATTGTATTTGTGACAAGCGGAACTGACAGTTATTACAGATTATAATCGATGTTTGAATCATGTGTAAGGGAGCAATATTCGACCTTAATGTGGCTTCGAAGTTCGTTACCCGCAGCAGACGGTCACCTCCTGCGCACTTAGATGTATAAGTAGGTACATAAAACAGGTGTCGTTCCGGTTTATAGTAGGTATTAATGTAGCTGCAATCACACTGAAACTGGAATGGCCTTTGCATCCGTCAGTTCACGCGTTATTTTCACTGATGCCAAATGTTGAAGGATAGAGTCTGTCCAACGAAAGATGTTCAAGAAAAAAGGCGGCAATTGAAAAAAATCATGAGCTGTCAACCCACCGCTTAAATGGAGTCGATACTATTTATTATTCAAGATATATTATGCGATACTTACATCAGTATTTCATATTTATATAATAATTAGACATGTCATGTCTTAAGTGAAAAGTGAAATAAAATATTCAACAGATAATAATTCGTGGTCAGCTGAATGTGTGCGAATGTTTACGTTTATTTGTCTTTTAGTGAATTGTAAAGCAACGTGAAACGAAACACAGTGCTCGATTTAAACCTAGGTATGTGTTGATAACAGCAGTGAGGTTTTTTTTTTCGATACAATATGAAGTTCAATATAATTGTAGCAGAGGTCGATACATTCTAAATAACCTACACTACTTAATTGAATATTATTCAAATAAAGATAAATCTTCCTTTTTACTTTTCTACATTTAATGCACGGTAAAGTAATAAACGTAGGTGTTTACTGTTTACTTGACTAGTGAAGTACATGAACTAATGCCTCCCTGACATTTACACCCGCAAACAAAGTTGTCTATGAAGTTTGTTTACGACAACAAAATAATTATTCCGCGTAATGGAGCGTATTTAACTAGAATGTCGCTGTCGTGTCGCATCAGCGAATTAGAACAGTCACTTGGATTCGCTTATTATAACTACGTCATCCGAAACTGTGCCAAAACCATCATGATCAAAGTTCAGAACATTTTCCCCGATAATACCGTTGAAGTCATTAGGTACGTTTTATAACCAGTTTCACGGTTTATTTCTTACGTAGAGCACCGCGTCTGTTTGGGCAAATGCCTACGTCGTGACTAATGACGTCACCGTATAGTACAACGAACACCCACATTCAAACTGTGTCGACATTTTAACATTTTAAAAGCCTATGCTGTAATAGTATGTATTACTTGTGACGTAGATAGGTAGTATGCATCGCAACGAATCCATTGAGATAAAATAGAGAATAGTTATTTCAGTTTCTTTGAAGTAATCTATAATAAATTCATCAATTCGTATTATCTTTATTGCAACTAGATTAGAGAAATAGTATCTGCGAATATGAGTCTGAATCAGATTCAGAAAGCCAATGGTACGTATGATCTAATTTCTTATGTAACTCGATCCCAAAGATATTTCCTTGCATATCGAAATGTAGGTATTCGAAAACACGAGCCCTCGAATAGATACTATCACTAAAGGTGCATAGTATTGTCAGCTGTTAAATAAAAACAGGAGTTTTATTTTTACCATTTTTACCATTACCTTTACCATTTTAACCATTTTTTTTCCACTTTCTATTTAAAGTCAGTTGTATATTTGTCAGTGCTAAGCGACATCATATTGGTCCAAGGCAAAATGTGATAAATCATTTTCTTTTTTCACACTTTCCAGATTTATCAGGCCTAGGAAAATTCCAGTCGCCACGCAATCTAATGTATATCTACCAGTAATGTTAGCCACTGATCTGACATTAGTGACTATTTGAACTTCGTTCTCAATGAAATAGAGCCGGGAACCGTTGCCAAGTCAGCCCGTCTGGTGACACGTCAGTCGGAAATAGCTGTTCTAAACGCACTATCGTTTTACGTTGGCCAAACGACTAGAGATTGTGAAGATTCTGCTACTCCCTGATAGATGGCATTGTTACCAATATCTTTGAGCAAACGTGACTGATTTTTTCTGGAACTACGATAACTCCCGCGCACGTTTTTTCTTCATTGCCAGTAATCTAAGCAATGTCAATGTAAAGTACGTTGAGTAGTTTGATAGCGTATTATGTTCAAAGTTCACAAATCTCGCCTCAGTAGGGATTGGTTGCTAGGCCACCGCGGCCATCGCCCACATGTACCTAATACAATAACTCATTTCCCGAGTTGACTCACGGAATGGACCAGATGATTACTAGATGATAAACGACATATTTTCCCGATTACTACAGAAATATGTGAGCTATGTTAATGAGCCAAAGTGAACCATTTAGCTATTATACTGCACCATTATTTAAAGTTCGTACAATATGATTGTCATACAATGCAATGATGATGACAGCTAGATCGTTGAGTAGGAAACATTAATTTCCGACAATAGCACTGATGGTATTTTTTTTAACCGAAATTGTCGTACCTATTTCAGGCTACATTTAACGCAAACAGAGTAGATACCTACCTGCTTAAAAAGAAAGTTTGACAATAATCAATCAAGATAAAGCTCGGAACGAAATTGAATCTTCGTCTTCATTAGTTAATTGATACATAGTTTAGGTTGCTATTAAATATTACAGGAACACAATACTGCCAGTTTTATTTACAAGACGGTCTTTTTCCTCTTGCCGTGAACCTTTTCCAGGTAAGTCTAAATTTAGAAAAAGCCTCATGGAGTCAAAATTCATTGAATCTCAAAAGGTCAACGTCTCGAGTCTCGTTGTAACCGCAATATGACTCATTCTTATTCTGATAACTATACTATTATAAAAAGTTCTAAAATACTTATGGTAACCTGTGATTTAAATGTATGTAAGATTGATTAATAACGAACTTTTGTTTTTTACAAGGTGCAAAGCTCAACTCTTGTGTTTTACATTTTTTATTTTAAATAATGGGCAATTTATTTCCAATTTATGCGGTTTAGTTTTAAATTATAGGGTTTTTATTAAAATTAATTACTTGCAATTTATCATGTTTTTGTTACTTTTTCTTCACAAATTATTTTATTTTAAGTAGATATCTGCATCAAACCAAAGAAAATAATTAACAATGGTTAGTGGTTTTCTTTGATGGTACCTACAGAAACTTGAAAGGTGGAATATCTATTAGTTAAAACAAACTTCATTACGGTATCGGTTACTGTAGGTACATTTTTATCTACTTGCTATAGGTATGTCCCTGTTAACACGGAACGAATTCACCGGCATGACGCACCGGTTACACAATATAATTTATTAATAACAGTTATTTCCAGTATAAAAACGTCATCTTTTTTACTAGGTATCCTTTATTTTGAATTATGGATATAATTATGTAACTGTTATGAAATGGCTCCTGCATAACGGACTTCTCGGCTTATCAATCCACTGTTTGCCTTTCTTGATCTTTAACATAAGTGACTACTGTGGAACCTACCGCATCTCTTATAATAAATATATTCTGAAAGTTTAAAATCAATATCAATCCTGATTTTGTGTAGTTATTACCTTTAGAACGTCGGAAACTTAAAGGCAGTCTAAAAATATTCACCTTGGGTGTTGAAAAGAGCAATAATTTACGATAAAATCGTAACATAGGACCATAAATTATGTATTATACACCTAGTACTTATTTAGTTTTAGCAATTATTTCAATAGGAATCCATGTACCAATGAATGTACATAGATAAGCGCCATCGCCATATAAGAAGTTATTTGTACTTATAAATAAATAATTAAGTCAGCTCTACCGTAACTTGATCGGTTGATCATGACTAAATTAATGTACCTACCTACCCAAGATTTATAATAATCAAAGGCGCCATCATATTCATTTTCCTAGTAATGATTCATCGATGAGTAGATTACTAACATAAACTAAGAATCATGTACCTACCAACACTGATCTACGATAACCCAGCACGATTTATAGAAAAAAAAAAACGTGAGTACAATTTACAATATTTTAAGATGTTATTTTTGAAACTAATTCTATTATTGTAATGCCTATTCTTCGAAATTTTCCTTCATGTTGATGTATCACACCGGTAAGCCCTCGTACCCACGGGCGATTTTTAACCGCGGCCTTATTATTATTACCTACTGGATTTTGAACGCACTGCTTAGCGCTGAGAGTTGAAAATCCAACTATGTATTTTTTTTGACGAGCTGGGATGGATTCTGTTGGATTCTCAATGCTCGGGTCAACACCGAGAGTTGAAAATCTAATGCGAGATAATAAATCGTCGCGGGAAAATGGCCCGCGCGTACGAAGGCTAATAACGACGTGACTAATTATTCAACAGTTAGTAGATAGAGAATTATTAATTAGAATGAATAATTCTAATGTTGTTTATGACAAAAAATATGGTTATTCAGGCAACAACGTTAAAAATACGGTGCGAAGTCATTTGGGCAAATTCATAATTTCCCAGTTAGTAGTGACGTCTTTCAGAAAAATAACATTTATTTCCAAACTCCACACTCTTACGTTAGTTACCTATTTTTCATCCAAAAGTTTTTAATGATAGACGAAGTAAACAATCATTACTTTTAAGCTGTTCTCAAGTTAAGAGTGACTGCTTGTTGAAAAACATTTTAATAGATGTCCCACTCATGCTCTGAAACCACCGATTATCGGAATATACAAAATAAAGCAAGATTGAAGAGAAACATTATGTAAGATGATATATCTCCAAGATGAAAAAGAAGTCATGAACTATCTCTAGATAAAGGCAATATTAGAGAACATAATAAATTAAAAGCAGATACTGACAGCCACAAAAAACACAAATGAAAAATCTTTAAAGCTGTAGAGAGCAATGAAAACGGTATTTCATAAAAAACAATTGAACAAGAAATAAATAAATTATCGTAATATTTTACTGCTTGAGCAAGTAGCGTTGATGATGTACTCGAACGTGATCATATATAATGTGTTCAGTATTGAGTACATACAAATAATAATTGAGAAAGCGGTCCTTTCATAACGAATACAAATTGTGGACATAAATATTATAGTTTTAAACAAAATTGCTATGAAAGTATTTCTATTGTAATCTATCATGTCAAAAAAGAATGGTTATATGAATTATTTTGCAGACTAAAATATTCAAAGCCAATAAAATCAAAACCTAGACAACAAGAAACCTAATTCAAATTCGCCAGCCGTTACCTAGTATACAATATTGGGTCCTTAACCTCTTTTTAGTATATGTATAAGCCTTCAATAACAATTTCTGACACGTGGCCTACATAAATGTACGGTTCATGTTTAACCAATTCCTTTAAAGTACCATAATATCTTGAGAAATGGAGGAAAAACCAAGAGTTGTGTTGGATTTCTTATCATCTTGCGCTAGTTGTAGAAGTAATGAGGGAAACAGGTTACCGGGCTCTTAAACCTGTACTATTGCTATCTTTAGACTTGATTCCAACTCTTAAAATACTTTTTTCTAAATATGCATAGTCTACCTTCTGCGTGTGGCGCCTACGCAGTCTCGGTAACACCGTATGCGATCCCGGTCCCATTTAACAAAAGAACGGCGTATTGTATTCATGCAAGTACCTTTAATATATTCTTGAATATCTCCGATTATTCATTTGAAAAGTTCAGATTCTTCAGCCAGTCATGTGGAAAATATTTGCCAGAAATACCAGCGCCACTAGTTTCATATCTTATCTATGTTTTATAATGTAGTTCCTCTGAAACAGATCTGCTTCATTAGTCACTACGTACCCATTGAAATCATTCTCTGTATTTATTCAGTCTTCTGTTTTATAATGAATCATTACCATATTAAATCAATTATGATGACGTCATTCTAGTATCACGAACGTTTGATTTTAATCATTCCACGCAAGTTAGGTTTCAAAGGTTTTTACGTCATGGCAATTGTGTTGGATTATTGGGCTCAAGTCTAAAGGAATTACTCAAAACTACCTACGTAAATGGAGACGTCAAGTTCTCTTACTTATCTTAACTTTAATATGTGTATAAACAAAATCATTACTAATCCTGTTTTTTGTTTTAAGGAAACCAAATCTTAACGAAGTGAGTTTGACATAGAGTTAAATTTTAACGCACGTTTTCAGTAACTATCATCGACTTTGTGTTTACTGTAAATTTTCCGATAGAATTTTCGCAGACATTCTTTCAAGTTGATTTTTTTATTCTGCACAATTATATTTGACCGATGCTACTAGTCAATAATTATAAAATAAATAGATTACAGAATTTGTAAGTGTTTGAAAAAATTTACAATAATATTTATCCGTAAGTATTTTCCTTATCCAGTGACTATTGTATGTGTTAAAATTTATTCAACAGGTAAAACAATTACTTCCTTGTACAGATAATGATTATGGTACTATTTAAAACAAATATTATTATATTTATTAATATGACCGTTTCAAAGAAACCCTTGCTAGATTGATAGACGTGTCTTTGATGTCAGACTATACGGAAAAGATAGTGGTGAGACAAATGAAACTCAAGTGTTCTGCAAATAAAGGAGGCTTTGATTTGAAGATCGATCGTTTCTAAATGCTAATCTAAGGAGGAAAACTGTTCGGGTTTCCTTTATAAGTAGATTTTCGCCAAAGGGTTATGTCCAGCATGAGAATGCTGGACATAACCGATAACTGATTTTCTCTACCTGTTTTTTGCAACTGACAATGAGGGTTCTCTGAAATGACGTTCACTAGGTGGCAGCACTGAGATGTCAGGAGCACTTGTCAAAAGTGTCAAAGCAACTATATTTTCTTTAGTCGTGACTGAATGTTGAACGAATGAATGAAACGAATGATGAAAGTCATCCATACTAATATTATAAATTCGGAAGCACGGAAGTAACTCGTTGTGTCTTTCTGTCTGTATGTTACCTTTTCACGCCTAAACCACTGAACGAATTTCGATAAAATTTGGCAAGGAGATAGATGGCACCCTGGGGACATAGGCTAGACTTTTTATCGACATAGGACGCGGGCGAAGCCGCGGGCGGAAGCTTGTCAAATTATAATTTATATTCATTGTCGAAATGCAAGACCTCTTATCAAAGTGGCGCCCAATGGTGGCGTGAATTTTCATGAAAACCCTCATTGCGCAAGAAATTAATTTTACCTGTATTCTGTTTTGCAAATTATTTCTGCCTTGCCTAACGATGTCGCTAGTGTCGCACGATGTTACAAGCTAAAGCAACGGTTCCCTAGGAAAGTGGTTCCGTCATATTATAACGGCTGGCATGAAAATCTGTCATTTTCACCAGTAGTCGTGTTTTCACATTAGGTGAGCTCTCGCTCTGTATTTGGACAGCCGTTATTGAGTGACCGTTGTCCGCTTTCTTAGGAAACTAAGGCTTTAGTTAATAGTATTGTAGCGCTTACAGTGAGTTGCTGTTTGAAATCTACTTCAAACGTTATGTATAAGTACTGTGTTTGCAGCCTCTTTTTCCCGGAACACAACCGACCTTTGGTTACGTTCATTTGAAAATAACTTTGAGAAAAAACGAACGCAGTTTTGGCAGTATTGTTGTTGTTGGGTGCCTGTATTACCTACATAAATTACATCATAACATCACGCCTGTAATCCTCGAAGGGTTAGGCAGAGTTGTACCGTATAGTACACCCACATTTCGCCAGTTATGTTTAGTCCCATGTAATAGGATAGGGGGCGAGCCCATTTCCATCAACCAAATCCAGACTCCGGGCTGCTATTGAGAAATACCATGATGGCGTTAAAACGGTGAAGGAAACCACCGTAAGGAAACCAGCAAAAATTCGAAGACATGTGACATCTACCAACCCGCACTGGGCCCGCGTGGTGGATTACGACCCACTCCCTCTCACTGAGAGGAGGCCTGTGTCCCAGCAGTAGGAACGTTATAGGCTGATTATACTTATGCTACATATATAAACCGACCTTTTTGCATGGAGGTAGGCGAAAACTACAGAACGCACGCACGCAATGTACTTTTGCTACGTTCCGATTCCTATTAGTAACATCCAGAAAATATTACAAGTATTTATACCTTCATTCCTGTATCTCTGTCTATTAAAATGCTTTTTTCATCAATTTAAATTAATGGTACATTGTCGACTTTTCCCACTAGTACCTATCTTGATCCTTCATACAAAACATTGTTGCATTACTTCTTCTTACTGGCTCGGTGTTATCTTAAACACATTTTAAGGAAAATAAAACAAGAAGTCCTAAAGTGAACTGTTCCAAGTAAAGCATAATAAGACACGTAATTCACATTATTCTATTTAACTGAGGTACCTACTTTGGACCCATTCAGCTACAAAGTCTTTCATTTAATACTGAATTTTCCCAGAAATACTGCATAACAGATTTCTACATGTATTTGTATACAACAAAGTTACTAAGAGGTTCTTGTAACCTTGTTTATACAGGTGACACCGCATGGTACGTCAGTGTTTCGTAATTATGGCGTCATCAGCTGTTTTTAGTGCGTTTGCCAGGATATTTCGACATTTAATCCAAGAAAAACAGTGAGAGCGAAAGTAGGTATATTGCTAAGTTCAGCAGTGCGAATTCTGGTTAGTTGTTTATGTAAAGTTATAATTCTCAGTTTTCAAAAATAGAGGCTATAAAATTTCAATCAGTTTTTTCGCCCTACTTCGTTTGAAGTTAAAACCGTTTAAAATATTTTGACGTCTTCAGCATAAAGTTGTTGAAAGTCAACATCCTTCGCGTTCTATTTCCAATGTTCAATACGAATCACAAGTTAAACAGAGCAAATAGTTCTTGCTGTAAAACGTGCATAGCAATCCGTATCCAGGTCGGGCGTCGGGTCTACCGGTGATAAGGCATGCCAGGAAGCGGGCCGAATGTTGGAGTGCAAATATTGGCACCAACACTCACACAGTCGTCGTACCAATAGGCCAACACACAAGTGTGAGTACGTCGATGGAAGTGAATGGCCTCGCCACGTTCTTAGTACAATCGTGCTGTGAATCCAAGTATTTTTTTTTTGCAGGTTATTTTACAAAATATTCTGGATCAAAGCTTTCTACGTAAAATCGTAAATGCTATAATTCTGAAGTGTGCCAATAAAATGCGAATAGGCACACGCTGCTATAATTTATGTTGGTCGGAGCTATAAATCATTTGCAACGAGAGTTATCTGCCATAATCAAGACGAAATTACTTACTTTATTTAAATAGATCAATGCGTAGTTCATAACTTTGAAAGTAAATTACACGATTCTGAGACCAACTGTTTTCAAAAATAGGTAGGTACTTATTTATAATGGGCTCAATGTCAGAAAACTCATTCTTTTAGTTTGGGGGCATTGACCTACTGTTCATGACCCAGCTATCAGTTGATAAACACAGTTACGTATTGTGCCTGATAATGTAACTGTATCAGTTCGACACTTCTATCTTTTATCATCTTGTAAATGTAGGTCATTCACAGAATACATTAAATAATCCTAATGTCAATAAATTAAAAGAACTATCTACTGCAAAAAACTTTCAAACTTTATCCAATCATTATCTAAAATCCAAATTATACCTATGGTCCTGCTGAAAGGCAATGGTCTCGATCTTTGATCGATGTACATTCGTTTTTTGGTGACTCTAGGGGCAGTGGCCTAAAAGTCGACAAAATGTTAGCAAAAAACGAACAAAGCACCGTTCTTAACTGTTACCTACATCAAATCCATTATGGTTATTTGCGTTTGAAGGTATTGTTGCTAGGGAAAAGTGGCAACTGCACTCCTAGGAATCACGATTTGCCTACAGCAGCTACCAACTTGAGATCTAGCATCATCAGAATAGATTGCGAAATGAGAAATGAGGCTGTAAACATAGCAGCCATTATGTGAAGCCAATAGGGGCTGAAAATGATAATGATGAGACATGGCGCTTTGTTTGAACATTGATAGATAAGCATCCATTGCTAATATTGGTTCACAAAGTTGTAAATGAATCAACTATTTCAGTCAATTACACCTTATTATAACCTGACTAATGTAAACAAGAAATAATGAATGTAGAAAAAATGACGTATTTCTCCATAACAAGATTTCATAACAAATAAATTTTATTCTTCTTAGTTTGAACACTACGAATAATTTATCAATCTAGAGTGGGTGGTCGAAGACCAATAAAAATAATAACAAATAACTACACTTCGCGGTCATAAATCTTACGTATCTACTTAATACACCCATTCCGAAATGGAACTCACGTAATTCGTATGTTAATACATGTTATACGCTTGTTTCCGACGGCGACGAGCCTAAATCAATTGAAAAGTCATTTTCATTTGTATTCAAAACTCGTAACAAGGAGATAAAAATAAGAGGACACGGATTGCGCTAACGGATGGCCCTGAATCGCTACTTCCATCCAATCATTCAGTCTATTCATTGTGTTCTGCAGCAAGGAGCATTGTTTTAGGCTGGCTGTCTACCACGGGCGCCTTGTTTCCTGCAATTCGTATTTAAATAAGGACATCCGCTTCCTTTGCAATTCTTCATATGAGAAAGTTATCAGTAAAAATCTTTTTATTAGGAACTGATGGACATTTATAAACGGAAGAACCATTCTTTACTTTTATGACGTTTCATTATCGACTTTCAAATAAATAACTATCGAATTACACTGTGTTTTATAGCCTCATAATATTGATCACGTGTGATGTAGATTTATTGATCGCTTGTTGATAGATTGGCATGCTGTTACGAGCAATGAATAAAGTGCCTAGTTCGTATTTGAAAAAATACTTCTTCAACTCTCTCAATTTCATCCGCCATTAAACAAAATGTTCAATTACAGGAGACCTTTATCTGCTGCACTAATTAGACCCTGACATTGTCTTAGTTAATCAATTTTCCTTAAAATAGCGTAGACTGCGACTGACAATAGGTCAAGTTGCATCTCTAGGACCAATCAGTGCGAAGCCTCACGTATTTCAGACCATGAAGGTTGCAATTATGTGGAAAGGTTCTACTTGATGGTAATTATGGCGATGAGGAGGTAAGGGGAGTCAGACGAAGCCTTGTGGTCATGAGGCGCCGTTTGTTCTTGACCTGCCATGTATTTTCTAATGAAAATTCCTCCATGGAGTCCTATGGCACGTGACAATATATTATAAACTGTAGCCTCAAGGGCGTTTAGTGAAGGTCATTCATGCACCGTTTCAGAATGTAAATTTTATACTGAATAAGACTACGATGATAAGGAATGTTATTTTATAAAAGCGGATAGAGAGTTCTCGAAAGTTATACTGTTTACGTAGATGTACGTTTCCAGTTGATTTGCCATCTTTTCAATTTGAATGTTTGCTATTATTGAGAAAACGTTGACATAGATGAAAAATATCTTGCGTTATCGAAAACATTGTACATTCAGCATTGGGTTACATTATGTATTTCCCCTTTTTATTAAGAGTCAGCCGTATCAAATTGTGTGAAGCTATTTGTATTGCGATATTTCTTTGCAATCGTCAAATCGTCGCGCATGACGTCAACTTGCAATGATCATCATAAATCAAAATCTAGCCCCTTGCCTTTTACAAAACAATTAATCAATGGAACCTTGGATCATAAATCCGCTTTAGCACAAAAATTGATCTGTAATAAAATTTTCATTATGAAACTATGACTCACCTAAGAAGAAGGTTGAGAGAGCTGTCATTCCTGGTCGTGGGTACGTCCTTGACACTGGAAGGTTCGCTCCGAACTCCTCGCAATGAGTTCCTCAGCTGCCTCGGGATCGAGCTGAGAAGGCCGCTGCTATTTCTGCGCTGATTAAGGCTCTTGGATCGTTTCAACTTGTTTCCCTCCAGATCCTCCTCGACTTGAGGGTTCGCAGACACCTCCTCGCCGCTTCGACAGATGGTTGTACATGACACATTAGTCTTTATTATCGTAGGAACAGCAGTGTTCACCTCTCCCAACAGTTTCTCCCAAGGCGACGCGGTGAGGTCCTCCTCCGAGATCGTCTCGAAACTCCTCGGGCCGACCGACGACGAGGTCTTGTCAGACATATTGAGCACTAAATAGGTAAGGGGAAGGCAACGGAACGGTAGCACAACAGACACCTACAGGGCACTTCGTCACTTTGGGTTTTTAGTTTCTTGACAGCACTTCACTCTTATCATAATATCCATTTGTAAATCATAATGTTTGGGGTAGAAATGTTGACACTGGAACAAAAGAAAAAAAAAATGTTATTATGATGGAATAACATGCAGATTAAAAAATATTGCTCATGTGCGCATTAGACACGAAACACATGTGTAGAATGTAAATGTGAAACAATGCAGGATCTAACTTATACTTTCATAAAAATGTCTACCAACTTTTACTTTTACTGAAATTCGTATATATGGAATTATATGTAATAAACAGAATGTATAACGGACATTAAAACGCTTTCGAGTAACTGACTGCAACTGATTTGCAGAAATGCTACTAAAACAACAGAAGATGCCTTTCTAAATAATGTTCTTTAGCAATATTGTGTTATTGTTTGAAGAGAAAGGTGCTGTTCCTAGTTAGCCAGAGAAATGTAAACAAGCGGAGCTAGTCTTAATTAAAAGGTACACAGACTTTTAGGTGGACTAACTGTCAATTAAGTCGACAACATTTGAAGCTGAAATGCTAATTGGCTTTTAGAAATTTTCACTTAACTTGTTGTAATTCGTGTTCGAGAGTATTTTTTATGCATGTAAGTATTTTTTACGATAGCAAATTATGAGTGTAAGAGAAGACGAGAAAGTTCGCCCATAATTGTATGGTTATCTGCCTCTATTTCGCAATCAAATGTACCATAAGAGTGCGCAGCAATTTGATTTCGCGTGCCGAGACTCGGTTCAATCAAATGATTTCTATAGGATGATTGCAAATTCATTATAATAGACGTAAATTATAGATAATGTGTTCCGGATTGTTCCTATTTGGACTCTGTAGTGTGTGTACTGAATGAGACAAACAATATCGTTAGTAGTACAGACTTTTTGTCGCCAGAGAACTTGAGTAAGTATTTTTTGTGCGAAGTTGTCATTTAAAAGTCAATCACATATTTATTATTCAGTATATGTCTTCGTAGATATACTGAATGGTAAATATGGACCGATCAAAGAAAATCTGCAGTTCTAGCAAAAATCACAAATCATGTTCATGGTTTGCGGCCAAAAAAATATAAAGGTGAGTACAACATATCGGTATGATATTCTCTCGATAACAAGCTCAAGATATATGGACTGTGATGTGAAGTTAAGTATAATTTAATTGCTCTTATTACTTGTGATTTTCGCGAAAGTGAAACATTAATGCGTAGTTAAATAATATGTAAGTAGAGAAAGTGGCGCACGAGTTATTCTGCTGCTCGTATTTTAGTGTAGATCTTCTTACATATTTATATGTATAGATAGAGTATAGACTGAAGCAATGTGGATATAAATATAGTTTGCAGGTGTTCTCTATTTATGTTTTTTTTATTTTTTATATTACGACTTGATTTATCAGCAAGATACCAGAATATGGTTTTATAATCTTGTAAAATCTGTATACATGGCCAACCAAACAATGGAATATAATATGATAATAAAAACTTTTTACAAAAAAAAAAAACAACCGACTTCAAAAAAAAACACTAAAAACGTGAAAAATAACTTTAATTTCGGAAGTCGGTGGCAAAAAACGAAAATTGAAAAGCAAAGACACCGACTTCCGAAATTAAAGTTATTTTTCACGTTTTTAGTGTTTTTTTTTGAAGTCGGTTGTTTTTTTTTTTTGTAAAAAGTTTTTATTTTTCACTTTTTAGTTGTGGTACCTACCCCACACAAATTCGAATACCACTACCTGGTATGTAAATAACAGTGAAGGAGTCAAACAATATGTCGTCTACATACACTAAGTGGGAAAAATACATCATTATTTAAGCTAACTCAAAAACTACGCAAGCAAAGTTAATAAAATTTATATGGGACCACCTCTGAAGCATGACCTACCAAACAAAAAAAGAATCATCAAAATCGATTCATAATTGGCGGAGTAATCGCGTAAAATACAAACAAAAAAAAAACTTACAGACGAATTGAGAACCTCCTCCTTTTTGAAGAAGTCGGTTAAAAAGTAATTTTATTGTTTGATTAAGTAGATGTAAGTATCGCGGCTATTACACAAAAGAGGAGAAACAATTTGTCTTCTCAGAAATTCCTTGTAATAAGACAATGCATTTTAAAAGTAATAAGATGTTCAATGTTCAGTAAATGTGAGTAATAGGATGACGATGAATTTGTCTCTTTCCAACTATAGAAAAATTATAGTTATTTCGAGCTATACGTGGAAAAAATTCATTTTGTATGCAGAATTTCATTAACATGAATTATTTCAAGAAACAATATGGCGGTACCGGCGACCAATTAATGTGAATTTATGTATAACGGAAAAATTTTACGTTGGCAACTATAGTAGTTGTACAACTCGCGGAATTATGTTTAGACGTTATGTAATGTCTAGGACAATAATTTATGGGGTCTTTAAAATAAACTGGGAAGATTTGACACATGCGACAAAAATGTATAGAGCAGAACGGTAGGTAAGTGGTTGAAACCAATGAAATATGTTCGTTTCGCGTATCATCGGATGATAATTCAAATTTAGAGTAACCCTACACTGGTGTGCTGTGGCTCGTTCCACCTAACGACATGGCGGCTGATCGTATTTTAAACCGGAGCGACTGCCAAGTGTCCCGCGGTGCACGAATGTGGGTCAATGCTCCAGTCACACACTGAATCATGGACTGATACCACTGGCCTGATATCACTGATGTATTCTGACATGTAACGTCCAAATATTGGCCGAAATACAAGCCAGCTCTTTGATCTTCCAAAGATTTCGCCGAACTTGCCTGATTAATGTTCTTCCGGGCTAAAGCTTTTATATTGAAATGTGGTTCTCGTGAACTCTTAAAGCATTTTTCGGAATGAAGTCACAAACACCAAGGAATAAACGCAGAAACCAGGTTGTATTATGAAAATGTTCGTGAAATAACGTACTACCTGGTAAAATGTAAAATGAGTTACGCAAATGTAAAAGAGCTTTCCAGTTTCGCAATTAACTATGCAAATAGGATCACAGTTTATATACCCACCCGAGGTAAACTACTAAGTAACTTAATAACTACATAACTAATCGGTGCAGTTAAGCCTTTATCACATGACAAGAGTGATAAATGGAGCCGGTGGGAACTTGGAACAATGCAGAGACCTTATCTCGGTTATTATTTATATATCAGATCCTGCCCTACACGACCGCTTCGAAGGAACATAATTTAGGGCAAGAATTTAAACCTTCGTGTTGGGCTTCTATAAAATACCTACATGTTCAATTACACAAAACCCTATTTGGGTAAATGCTAAAAACTTGTTCAATTGGAACATGGATTAATAAGGACGGCTTTATGAGCAATTAATTGATTAAATTATATTATATGTAGGCATTCTTTGTATCGTGACTTCGTGGAATTTATAAGACCCGAATATAACAATAATTGAAATTATAAAGCTCCATTGATTGATTTTGAAGAATTCCGATTAAGCAGTCAATGCCTTATTGGTTTATTAGTTCCTAACTGTGTTTGAATAAACTCTTACCATTTATGGTAAGTGGTAAAATGTTCAAGAAAGGTTGGAATTTCGAATGGTAACGTGAATAAATTAGCCAATATCTTTGATAATTCATCAAATTTTCATCCCATAGCATAAGAGCAATGATTGCCCACATTATTGTACTATAGCTTATCAGCGTGGACTAGAATCCAGCCTCATACCTACCACATTAACAAACTATAATAGGTACCTAATGGTATGCTGTATGATAATGAAGCCTACGCCGAAGCCAAAAGGAAGTAAAGAAAAAGTTATGAATCAGTCAGTCCTTGTAACTGTTAACTATTCTATACACATACGTGCTATATTTTCTATTAAGCTTTAAAATATGGACGTCACGTGCAGCTATTAATGTTCTCCGAACACATTCTGTAAGCTGATATATGAAAATTGGAAGTAAGTCTACAAATAGTCTACCCAGACGAAGACCAACACTTATTAGCTTAAGTAATTGTAATGATATTCGTTAATGATCACGTCTAATCATTGAAAATTAAATATTTTAAGCCGAATATTCAACAGCTTAAAGTCTACTTTTTACAACTAAAGTCTGTTTTTTAATCTCGTAGACTAATTTGAAATTTCAAGTGATTGTTGTTTATTTTTTCAATTTGGAGTTTGACATTTGCACCTGTCAAATTAGTCTACGAAATTAAAAAACAGACTTTTGTTGTTTTCGACTCTGTGTTGTTGTTATGTTAACTTTTAGTTCAACTCCCACCGAATGAGAGAATAAGACAATGCATTGCATTTCGAATTTAGAATGATACCCAATGAACTAACCGTCTCCCGAGCTCAAATGTTCAAATCAGTTTTTGTATTTAGAACTTTATTTCGATCTAAGTTAGGTTCTTATTATAAAAACTGTCTCTATAGTTTAGACCATGTCTAAAAAAATGTTATTTTGTAATAAGACCGAAAAAGTGTCGTGACAACACACATCACGAGTCTTAGTTAATAAGCCTTTGTTCACCTCTGGTCAGGTGATGATGAGGCATACCTAAGGATGCAATTAAGGCTGCTATTACTGCACTATTTACATAGCTATCTGCATAGAGATCCAGATTACTCATTACAATAGTATTATGAACACGAGGAGTGCTAATCAGCATTATGGTCACGCATCGTTAATTCGTTATAAACAAACCATGAGTTTTTCAAATTCATTAATAATTGTATGTCATTAGGAAAGACAATTGTCAAAACCAAACGGAGGTGTTATTGTTTTGTTGTTAATTGTCCACAATCCATGAGACGAATTTCGAAGAAATAATTATGACATTAACTCCCATTGGCCTTCATAGAAGAAAACAATAGATAAACCTATTCTAGAGACGTCCTCACTGTTTTAATTAATGCTAATGCAAAATTAACCGAATCAAAGATGTTCTCAAAAAATTAATAATTAAGAGTACCTTTAAGATCTTCTGGAAATACTTGATTCATTGAAGTCTTTGAGTATATAATTACATTTGTAATACTCTAAGATTGAAATAGTATCACTGGCTAATGTAAGGATAGTAAACCAAAATACGCTGAAGCTCATAACAAAATTTAAAAGTGATCTTTGTATTAATGAAAATGTCCGGGTGTAATGTTACAATCTTTCATCAGCGACATAATATTTAATCATAGTTTCAATTCCGTTTGTCCAAATTAGCCACTCTCAAAGTTAGCATCGTCCAATTTGTCCAGTCATGTGCTTTTAACGAGATGTTTTGTGACGCTAGCGACAAGTTCTGTCACATGTTTATTTAGATCAAAAAACTGTACACTTTCACATATTTAGTAGTACGAAACAAATTAGCGACTGCCACTCACTAAGTCACTACGTGGGTAACCTAAATTGCCAATTCGGTCACCTCGGATATGTATCCGACTCTTACTATAAAAAAATATCTCGCCATTCATGTAAATACATTCCATTTCATACATTTGTGTGGTGTTTGGAATACGGTCAAACCAACATCGAAATCAAAGGAGTTTTAAACAAAATGTGTAACGAATAACGGTGGTCACAACGTGATGCTATTTCAGTATTTTCGGGGTTTCGATCAATAACAAACAAAGCGTTTTTTATTCGCGAATAAAAGTTTTATGGCCAACATTTGACACAAAAATGAAACCACGATTATAACTTTGAATCGATTCTAAAATATCTTTGTTATCCATTTTGAAGAGAAAGCTGCTCTGAATATGAGAAAAATACGAACGCTAAGTTAAGAAACTTGTAGAAATAAACGCAAAATTGAATTGGCATACAAAGTTACTAAACTGGAAAGAAATGGACAAAACTATTAAACGAACACCTCTCATATTAGTAGAGACTATATATTTTATGAGACATAAAATAGTTTTATGTGCTGATAAAATATCATTATGTAGACAGCCGATATTTACGACAATGCGTTAAAAATCACTGCAACAACCGATACGTTGCCAGTTATTATTACTTTGATTCTATTTCTTCAGTTAACTCAGGGGTACTCGCAACGAAGGAGAGATTTCTATAAAGTTGACTAATCGTTAAAAACAAAAATAATATTTCCTGAAAAATTTATATCATGTTGGACACTAATTTGCTCTGGCACAAAATTTAATTATGTAGAACATAAAACACATTCAATGACGCTTGCCATCTGTATATCAATCACCATAATATAAGATCATTCAACTATTATTATTATTATTTCAGTAAAAGAGAAATGTTGGCAGAAAAGCCGGTAGTTATACTTGGAACCTGACGTATTTAGTAGCGACCTTAATCAGAAGAAAATTTCGTTAATTTCTGCCAATTCTTGGAACATGATTTCTGGCCATCACAGTGTCCATGAACACGGAAGCCAACGAACTTTATTATATTATTAGTGCAATTTCACTCTCCCCTCTCTGTTCTCGCTGTTCTCAAGAATAAGGTTATTTCCGCGGATTCGTGAATTCGTTCCACGAACACATATATCTACGGACCGTTGCCACAAGAATTAACTGGTTCACGATAAAGTGACAAAGACTCATTCATAATTGAATAATTGATTCACTAATACAATTAGGGCATTTAAAACGGTTA
Organism: Lithophane ornitopus; assembly: GCA_948473465.1. Lineage (NCBI taxonomy): Eukaryota > Metazoa > Arthropoda > Insecta > Lepidoptera > Noctuidae > Lithophane > Lithophane ornitopus. Next base: position 6,860,706 of record OX419622.1, on the reverse strand, counting down.
TTTTGTGTATCAAACCTAATTCAAGAGTGGTTCTACTTTATTTACTACTTCGACATTACCCACAGAGTAGACACTTATGGCTTATTACACAATTTATTCGATTTGGATATTATACGTAAACAATACCAACTTTGTAATTTACATTGATATTGTAAATGCATTAAGAAATTAAATGCTATTGATTGCAGCGATTGCGGTCTTCCAGCCATGGGAAACATTATTGACCGTTTTAATGCAGACTTGCATTATTATAAGAAGTTTACAAACTAGAACTGACTGGCATTGCTTCAGTTGTTGCTAGGGTGTCACTTGCACATGACAGAGACCTTACAAATCATAATAGTAGGTATTTCCTATAAGTATTCGGATTACTTGCATCATTGTTCACTTATCGTTTGACTACCAACAGGTAACAGATAAGGGACTCCAACCTTTAGTAAGATTATTGTTGGCAGACGTGTCTTTTTCGCATATCATTGCTTGCTAAGCACGCTTTTATGTAACGACATCTTTATTTGATTATATTATATTTTTATGTATTTATGGGCTCTCTGTTTGTGAAAATAAAATTGAAAATCGATTGTATTGTGTTAAATCACATTCTTATAAAATTATACATACTTTCTAGTGATTATCTAAGTGTTTAACCGTTACTTCTTGTTTACGTAACTTCTTTCGAGTACATGAAAAACGGAGTAACACAATAATTTGACCATTTTCACGGTCTGGTAACTCTATTAAAAAATTTAAATATCAATATGTCTAGTCAGTTCATAAACAAAATGAAATTCGAAATGTTTGAAAGTAACAAAGTTATTGCTCGTAGTAAATATTGAAAAAGAGAAACTGAAAAAGAGTTGAGGTCGTGTGTGGGAAGTGAGACTATACAAGATTAAATGGACATGGAGAAATCGAATTCATTGAACGTTGAAACGAACGAAATCAAGAAATGTTGATCGAAAAACCAGCAAATTCATGTACAGTAATAAATTATTATCGCAATCATCCGGTTAGCCTATGTCTGATGTTATCAACATCATTTAGAACAGTCATCTGTGTATAAACGCGTTAATCTCTGACGCATGTAAACATACAAAATGAACCCAAAGATATTGTTATCAGAGTCAACTTGAACGTGATTGATTCCTCCGAACTCTGTAGTATAACTGTGTATGAATGGTCGAATGAAATAGACGTAAGGTCAAATGTTCGAGTGCTTGTAAATTGCCAAGAATATCTATATAGTTAATTGTACATACCAACAATAGCAATAGACATTAATTGAAATGCCCGTTGTGATTGAACGATTGTATCTACTGCATGGCAGAGAAACAGGCAAGTGCAGAAGTAATTAAGCGAAAAAGGTGTGTAGTAAATCGGGATATGTCAATGTAATGTCACTGAATTTGCTTAGTAAAATTACTATTAGGGTAAAATTGTGTCGTATATTGCGATGAAGACAAAAGTCAAATAATGTATGACAGAAGTGCTTTGTTAATAACCGGGACAGGTAATATACTTACCTAATACATAGAAGAAATCTGACTGGATCATACAGGAATTGATAATAGCTCGACGTAGACACACATCGATGAACCGAAGCAAAACTTTTTCTTATAATTTTTAATATATTCTGTAATCTCTTATTAATTATTGATTATTGTGGAAACCGCTAGTTTTTTATTTAACTGAATAGCCAGGAAAAAGTTAAACATGAGTGCCCTTCGATAAAGCCACCAATGGAAGAGGAAAATTTTTACTCATAATGTTGATAAGTAGTATAATAATTCTAGTGAGAATTCATTTATGTTTGGTTTTGTTATTAAATAATTATGAACGAAAATTGACCTATGACACTGCACGTGGTTTCTGCAAGTTATTTTCGGCAGGCTATCTTTTAGAATTAATTCTTGCTTTTTATATTGCCTGATCTTTTTATATTTGAGTAAGGCACTATTATGGCTGGATGCCCGTCCCAACTAGCAAAATACCCTTACAAACAAAAGTTTGTAAGAGCTAAGGTTTCATACAAGGTTTATACGTGTTCTGATTAAGCCAGGAACCCTTACAAACAAAAGCTTGTAAGAGCTATGGTTTCATATAAGGTTTATATGTGGTCTGATTAAACCAGAAACTCTAATAGTGTTATTTTATAAGTCTATTTAAGTTTTAAAAGCATTCATACTTGTTACATTATTCTTATAGACGTATATAAGAAAACGTAATATTAATAAGAGCAGTGGCATTATAAACGCCTTTTACAAGTCTAATTGCCTTTGATTCTTAATTAAAACTTATAAATACATTTTATAAGTACATTCAATCTTAGAAGTGACTATACTAAGTGTTTTATTAGACTTCTGTAAAACTAGAGTTTTAAAAGTGTGATTTATCTCACCTAAGAAATATTAAAGAGTAGTAGCACTTTAAAAGTCCTACAAGTGTCTTAAACAATTCTCTATTAAGGGTTATTTATTTTCCTTGTTGTGTCTGACACGAGAAATTTTTAAAGGATTAAAAAAAATGGAAGCGATTTAAGAGAATTGGAGCACCGAAGAAAAATACGTAGACAATACTTGGAAATAATACAAAAATCAGTGTCTCTCCGAGCATCTCGTGCAACTGACACATACAATATTTTTTATGGTTCTGTACAAAATATTTTTTTACTTATGAAACAGTCGACATCCATAATAATTGCAACCATACTGTATGTATATTTGTCCTAAAACATGATATGAGCGTGTTTACATACTTTACATTGAATTAACGTTGGGGATAGTGACTTCGTTGTTTGGCTTGCTTTTACTTATTAAGGAACCCTAAAAGTATGAGCAGTATGGCCGTGTAGACAATTCTTTTAGGTTTACTTTGACTTTTACGAGTGCGATATAAACCATAGACAAGAATACTGGACTTATATTGTTCTGATAAAGCACTTATGAGTCGTGGTTGGTCGTAATGGCGACATTTCGATATTATTTCACAAATAATTAAAATAATAATATAATAAAAGACACATTTTTTAAAAGGCCCGTGAAAAAATTGTTATTCAAATTTCAAAATAATCGAGAAAAACTACTTCGCAACCTAATAATCTACATACAATAGCTTACACTTTAGCGTTTTGTAGGAAAAGGAAATAAAATATAATACTTATGTTTTTACGCGACTTTTATTATTTTCGCAAAGTTTCTCTTTAGCTCACGGCGAATTGTGATTACCCTCTTATTAGGAGATCACAAAGAGGACTACTAGCGATATTACACTTAAAATAGCATTAGTAAGAGGATTGTAAGGTTATTTGCCCTTAAAGCATGCCCTGGTAAGACACTTGTAAGTTTGTTTTTCATTATAAAAGTATCAGTAAGAGTTTTGTAAGTTTGAAAATACACTTCGCGAGACCATTAAAAGGCAATTGTAAGGGTGAATATACTTATAAAGTGCGCCCAAATCCACACTTATATGCGTCTAGTGTGATATAAGACTGAAAAAAATATGGTCTTGGGATATTTATAAGATTATTTTTTGCTAGTTGGGGTGTTTCGGCGTGGGAACGTTGTAGGCTGATTATGCTATCGCTTATTTATGCCTCTTCTGCTGGAACAGCGTCTTTATCTGCGATAGAAGGGGGCGATGCGAAACAGTTGGATGCATACTTAATGAGCTGCCTGAGAATCGTCATTGTCACATTATTATACTTGTGCTGAGTGAAATTGTAAAAAGGATGACTACGACATTTTCAGATAAAATATAATTCCAACCGACTCCCACGCATTGGCTCAGTTTAAAACTCGCTTAGGTTTAGTAACAGCTCTACCATTGCACATTATGATGCTCTCCTATGCATAGTTTTATTTAGTCTTCAATAATTATTAAAACATCATTATCTTTCAAAATAGTTCTTAGCCTTTTGCACGCAGCCTTTAGCGGATATCTTAATAGTTCGACCAGACAGGTTTTTTCCAGACTAGTATTGTTTTTATTTTAGAATTGCGTCAGTCGATCGACGGGCTCTTTCGGCGTCACACTTAATCAATACATTAATTAAATATAGACTTTAGGTACGGTTATTAATTATATACAATTACTGTTTAACAAGTATCGTTTTTTTAGGTACCGATTAATAAATTCATGGTAAATGATGACTGCAGTGCTTTATTATAAGGTATCATGAGCAACATTATTTTATATTTTCCATTCCTACTAGTCTCGAAAAGGTAATCTAACTTATATTATAAAAGCGAAAGTTTGTAAATATGGATGGATGATTGTTACTCTTTCACGCAAAAACGGCTGAATTGATTTGGATGAAATTTGGCAAACAGATAGTTTATAACCTGGATTACTTTTTATCCCGATATTCAGACGGGATCGAGACTTACGCGGGTTGAAAGCGCGGGGCGCAGCTAGTTATCGTGCTTTCCGAGGCGCGGAGGAGTCTCGGAGCAATTCTTATGTAATAATAAATCGATTTTTATTTTTACATAATATACTTACCTACTTAGTAAATGACTATAGTTCGGTAACCACAAGGTTGGAATGCGGTAGGTACCTTCCACCTACCGCTTTAGCATGACTTTTAAAGAAAGATTTGATACACCATACTTGTTGCCATGCTAAATATTGAAGCCGTTGGTCCCGGCTGTCATCCGTGGATTGACAGTAGCTACGGGTCGTCAGAAGCCCGAAAGTCTGAAAACCAGTCTTACCAAGGGGTATCGTATACTATTACCCAATTACCTACTGGGTTGTGGAGTTCAGATAGGCAGTCGCTCCATGTAAAATACGCCCTAGTATTCAGCGGCATCCGGTTAGACTGGACCCCAACATAGTTAGGATAATGCTAGGCAGTGATTACATACTAATATTTTTATTCTTTCGGGTTAAACATTTTTATTCTTGAGTTTTAAACATTTTCATTCTGGGTTATAAACATTTTTATTCTTGGATTTTATACTTTTTCATTCATGGGTTTTAATTATTTTCATTATTGGGTTTCTTTTTCATTTCAATTCTTATAATTCGGAGCTACGAATTTTCTTTTTATTTCTATTTAACAGCAAATTTTCACATTTTGAAAACAAGACGTGTAATAGGTAGTTAGGTACCGAACTAGCTACACTCTACAGTCGTCTGTTAATTAAACGACTATAGTTTTAATAACCCTAGCAAGACGTACCATGTCCATATGTGCCACGTGTGAGCCAGCCAGTCTGAAATTAATCATCGCCTAGGTATTAATTGCTAGTTTAAACAACCTTGAACGACCATGATGTTCAGTGATGCGATTTCATACCTGCAGTGCCTAACATACCTTTTTAAATTACAAGAATACTAAATACCTATTAATCACGATGCATATGTACATAATTAAACTGAGGTAAAAAACAGCCAAGTGCGAGTTGGACTCGTACACGAAGGGTTCCGTACCACCGTACAATATTTAGCAAAAGAAGCCGAAAACAACACGTTTCTTCCATCGGCACCCCATTCAATTTTTAACTTTATTTTATTTTTATGATTTGTTGTTATAGCGGCAATAGAAACAAACAATGGCAATGGACAGGGCTATACTCGAAGTTTTCCTGCGTGATCGAATCAGAAATTAAGAGATCCCTAGGAAAACCAAGGTAACCGACATAGCCCGAAGTATTGCCAAACTTAAGTGGCAGTGACATTGCTCGCAGAACACATGGCCGATGGGGCCGAAAGGTTCTGGAGTGGTGACCGCGTACCGGAAAACGTAGCGTTGGAAGGCCCCCCACAAGGTGGACCGATGACCTGGTGAAGGGCGCGGGAATGCGCTGAATGCGAGAAGCACAGAACCGGTCGAAGTAGCGGTGCTTGGGGGAGGATTATGTCCAGTGGACGTCTTTCGGCTGAAATGATGATGATGATGAGAAATAAACAATCTGAGAAAATGTTAACTATCTACCTATTACGATTTATTAGATACAGTCCGCTGACAGACAGACGGACCGGACGGACGGACAGCGGAGGTTTAGTAATAAGGTTCCTTTTGGCACCCTTTGGGCAAGGAACCCTGAAAACCGGTCCTCCTTTGAAATTTTGTTAAGCAATTTGCGAATTGTGTTTCAAACAGCTCCTAAAACTGCATTCACGTTCATGGTTTGTACAATTGTATATCAATTCAAAAGAGTATATTCCCAGCATGTTACAGCGACTACCGATGAGTGTCGAAATAATGATAATCATGGCTATTATTATAGCTTCCTACTCCAACCGAACCGTGGGCGGCACAGTTTCAAATAAAGTTAATTTGCGGTTCAGGGGCACGGCCGATCGCCATTGCTTTTATATTTAAATTACTGTGTTATGTCAACGTAAAACACTGACATTATGTCACAAGTGATTAGCTGGCCATTACTGTACGGAACGAGATACCGAAGTATGCAAAGCGTGATACAAATTATTACAACTTACACAATGAGACTTGTTGGAATGCTAACTATTAAAAAGAATTTCAACCTTATTGCTAAGGAACTAGTGGCTGAAATTACGTAATCAAACGCTTATCCTTTTTTTATAGTGGCGACAAAGAGTCGTAATTTTGCAATCGTATCTAATTGTAGGACAATTGAAAGTATTGAAACTTTACCTACTTGTCCGTCAAACTTAAGGCTTCCGCAGACATGACACGACGCCATTCTGATAGAAAAAAATCCATGAAGTGTACATAGAAATTGTACCTGTCTGCGGGAGCCTTTATGTTGATTCATAGATTCATAGCTTCAGCATCACATGACACTATTGTCTGAAGATTTATAGACGAGTTTGGACATGGTTGAATAAATTTTAAAATAATTATTCTGAATGTCATGTAACTAATGTGGCAATTGAATTCGGAACCGAATGTTGAATTCGACAATGGAAACTAAGTAACAATACGTCATTAAGTACTTACTTATTTCTGAAAAACATGTAAGACAAATTATTTCAGAGGAAATGCAATAGGTAGGTAGGTACCTAGGTGTGAAATGCAGTACCAGACAGATGACAGATGGAGCAATAAAATCGAATTTCACATTTTTTTTAGCATATAGTCGTAGTATTAAATGAATAACTCTTCTCTCTCATAATACCTAAGTCAGGGTGTTATTTCAACTAAGATTTAAAAAATATAAAATAACGAAAAACCTCCTTGATTTGCCGAAGTCTACGTTTGCGTTCCACTTGATCTAATGTGTTTGCAGTGTCGGACTGTTTACAGAAACTAAGTATTTTATTAGCATTGCACATTTGAGTGTGCTTTTTCAAATATGCTTAAAAAACGAACAAAGTCTTCTCCAAATGGCTTTACCTGCTGTTTTTCTAATATTTGCTTACGTAGTGCGAATTCTAAGATTTAGATTGTTTGCAATCAAGTTTGTTTTGGATAAAAATCTCGTGAATTAAGAGCTATAAGTAATTAAAACAGATATCCAGTACCTATAGGTCGATGAATAAGTGATAAGTGGGTTCTAGATGTAGAAAAATAATTGTAAGTACCACTGTAAAGAATGGATTACATTACAATTACATTTGCAGTTCATCCGTCGAGAAAATGCATTCTTGACATATGTCAGTTCCATACTAACGAATATGTGTTTAGCGAATATGATCCTTATTCTAGAAAATGTCCAACTGACAGATGTCACGAATGTATTCTCTTGACGCGACGGCCGGATTGTAGTTATCCCACTTCCAAATTATCCGCTACATGAACTTATTAAATTCCACGCGTATCATTTCCTGATTTGGTAATATTGACGTCTTTCGATGCAGGGGACAACAATTGCAATAACGCTGCAAAGGTCTTTCGAACATGCGAGGGGACTACCAAGTATCTATCTTGTATCCAAAACCTTGGATACCATTTCCATCTTTAGCGTATAGAAAATAATGTCGATTTTCCCATAGAATATATTTTAAGGCCATAAAAATAAACGGCCCATTGTATATAGCGAATGGGTACATAGACGAATACAACGATCAACTCTGAACGTCGAATTTCGATGAATCATAAAATCATAGTATAAAAAACCGGTATCTTATATACTTTTTTCTTAGTGATTCTCATCTCGAAAAATGTCTTTGACATTCAGGTTAATTTATTTTTTACATAAAATCGTGTTGCAATATATTCGGCAGTTGGTAGTTTATAAGTAAATGCCATGACGCTATAGGTGGGTCATTTACTTTGAACAGTGATTTGTAAAATCTCATTTTTTTTTGTCGTGTGTCATTCTTTTATTTGAATATTTAGGTATCTACCTACGTAAATTCTTATCAACACGTATTTAAGGCTCCCATTGCATATGATTACGTTTTGAGTATGTTCCCTTTAATAATTTTCGGGGTATTTACCAAAGATTTTTATATCGAAGAAATTATCAAACCCCCTTCCATGACTTGACCCCTTCCATAAACCAAAGTATTGCCCCAGTCTTTATAACTATAGGTACCTACTTCTTGTTCTACAATGTGTTATTGATACGAACACAACACTATTAATGAACACGACTAAACTTCAGCTTCAGTAAATAAATAGGTACCAAAGCAGCAGCTTTTCTACATTATCTTGAATTTTTATCCCCACACGGAATCACCAGAGAGTAATATCGCGCCTGTTTGTACGAGCCTTAACTGTATAATTTTCATATTTCAGTTATTTCAACTAAAATGTTAACGGGTTCTTTTTATCAGTTCAATATGACATCAAAATAGGCCAAGAGATAAGACCTTATGCTATCTTCCATAACAATCTAGAACCACACCACAACATGCCTGCGTAACTACCCAGTAAGTATCTAGGTTTATCAAATGCTTATCATATATGTTAAGGAGTCAACAGGATGCTATCGTTGTATACAAATGCACTAAGTTACTACATATGCAAGAAGCTTAGAACATCGACTGTTCACACACTTAACGAAGTGTTTTCAATACACCTTATATCTTAGTTAAGCCTGGTGATATTATCAAAGCACGGAAAATAAATAGGCTGCGGTTTCAATAGTAGGTACCTACTTAATTCAAATTATTTAAATATTTTTGTAAAAAATTGTTCGAACAAACGAGAATGTGTTCTGTGGGAAATACAAAGCTCTGCATTAGTAGTTGTTAACGTAAAACATAACAAAACAGAATCAGCTGTTTCAGGAAAATTAAATTTTCTGTCTCGTGAAAATCTATGAATAATCTCCATTAGTCATAGTGCAGGAAGCATAAAATTATAAGAAAACGTAAATAGTTTACGTAGGTACATACATACACGTATTACAACTATAGTTCACTTTTGTAAAGAATGAATCATTTTCTGATTCTAAATGTGTTTATAAAATCATAATAGACTGAAGAAATTAAATCATAATAGACTAAAGAGATTCACCTCGAAATAGTTAAAAAATATTTTTTTTTCTCATTGCAATTTCGATACCTATATATATGTATTTATAGATTATCGGTAAGCGTTCCAATAACGTTCAATGCCGTCATTTCAATAGAATAAATGAACACACACACACGAAGCAAGTTTGAGGTTATAATTAACGCGTTCATTACACTTGTTTAAATATCAAGCAATTGAATACTATCAAAATTTCGTAATTCCGATGTTGTGTAGTACCTACTTATAAGAATTTTTAAGAAGTTTGAATGAAAACTTAAAAGTTTTCGTGAAAATGTTCTCTATTTTATAACGTCGACAAAATTATTTCATTTTGAGGAACCACCGACTCAATTAACACATTAAACACATATGTTCAACATCCTAAATAGTGTTGTCTCTAATGTGATATTCACACATTTCCATGAGTAGATAGCTTGTTTGTTTTTACCAGGTTACAACAGTCTGTACAGTATTGTACATGAAACACAAATGTTTCAGAGACCTCGTCACAAACCTTGAACAATTCACAATTACACACATAAAATAAATTATAAAACGTTTAAACACTCACCTTCATATATGGACCTATCATAAAGAATTTTTTGGTTTATCGTTTCGCGAAAAACGTTTCACGAAACCGGAAAAGTCAAATTAAAAAAGTTTTGACCCACTAGAGTTTTTAAAACTAAAAGTTTCACAGCAAAATAATATCACAGGATTTTTGTACGCGATAACACAGACACTGTAAGCATGTGGTTCGTAAAGTCACAGATTACACGTGATCCAGGTAATAATTAAAGCAAAAACAAGAAATCTATTTCTTTTTAGGCATTATTTCAAAAGCTACCAACAACTGGTGAGGAACTTTGAATTCAGAACGTGCGCTTTTCAATTTGCGGCGGGAAAACTGTTCGCTTGCGCGCGGCGCGAATGTCTACCGTGTGTTGTCTGAGCGGTGACTGGCTGAATGCCGCTAAACCCGCTATACTTGTATATTCGCGGACGTTAAAAAATAAATACGACGAGGTGCGATGATGGAAGACTCGTGGCCCGTTTCATAGGAATTATCTAACTGGTGTTTCCAATACACGCGTCGAGCAAATTCAAATGGCGCCAAGCGATTCCTTTCACGCTTTTCGATTCTTAAATGCGGGGCACAAAATTCTGATCGAGTCCGTCCACCGCACCCAGCACCCGGCAGCTAGGTTGGAATTTAGATTAGTGTATATACTTAGGATTTCTAACAAGCTGTAGCGCCAGTGTTTAGAAATCAGAGCATTATTTACTCGAAGCATTATTTACGAACCTATACATATACCTACTTGCCACAGAAATTCTAGAATAACTTCGCTACTGTAGATTAGGGCCTGGCCTGGGGGCCCACGTTTGTTTGATTTATTAAAAAAACAGACACTTCACGAATATCTGCTTCTGGTTTTAAATCCAGACACTAATATTTAGATTTAGGACATATCAAAGGGGAAGTTATGTTTACCAGCGTCAATATTTTCATCTCTACAGACGCCATTGGTAGTTCCTGTGTATTTTACAACCAAAATAGCTCGATAAAGTAACCAAGAAGCTCTAAAAAATATAATTAGAAAATAACTAAAAGAGGTCTCCCATAAGAAGTCACGACACTTAATTCCACCACACCCCATCAATCTGCCTAGCCTTTTCCCATCTATGTTGGGGTCGCCTTCCAGTCTAACCGAATGCAGCTGAATACCAGTATTTTACATGGAGCGACTGCCTATCTGACCTCCACAACCCAGTAACTGGGCAATACGATACTCCTTGCTAAGACTGGTTGTCAGACTTTCGGGCTTCTGACGACCCGTAACGTCTGTCAAAGATCCACGAATGACAGCCGGGACCAACGGCTTAACGTGCTTTCTGAGGCATGGAGGGGTCTCGTTATGTAAAGATGGTCACCCATCCACGGACCAACCCCGGCAAGCATAGCTTAACCTGATGGACCGACCCGTGCGGCTGTTATTACTTAGCCACGAGCTCCTTGAATAGTGAGAAGTCACGACACTCATTATTCCTAAAAGAGTTTAACACTGATTAAGGTTCTTCGTGAGTTGTTAACAACAAAAGCGTGAAGCTTACATACAAATACACACATAAAGTGAGAATTTCGATCGAATTCGAACCAATAACCATTAATCTCCTTCGGTAAAATAATGTGAGAACAAGAAACAATTCTGCGAAACTTGACTTACTTAGTATAAAGTATTCGATGACCACTACCTACTTAGTACAACCTTGTGGTAGATAATTACTTCTCGCGATAAACAATAAAATGGCTAATTTTAGCTGACATTCATTATTTTACTGCCTTTAGATAAAAGTCTAAAAATAAATAGGTTGTTTGCGTTTGAAAGAGGCTCATTACTTTGTTACTATCAGCTTTTATAAGCGTTCTGTTATTGTAACTTCAAAACAAATCAAACGTTTATTTGCTAGAAATACGGGCTTAATTAGATTTCTAATAACATTTTACATTTAATCTTACATATATATACACAACATATACAAGGAGTAAGGGACAGCCCTCCTTAAATTAACAGGGGGCATTCAGCTCCTTATTTTGAATCCTATTCCACCGAAATTTTTCTCCGGAAAACGTTTATTTTTTTATTAAATTATATTCTCTGTAGGCCGCCAGTCCATTTATGTAAAAAAACTGCTAAAATAAAAAAAAATACCAGCAATGGATATTTAAATACTATAGCGAACGTCGCGTGAAATTCAAAATTTACATTGATAAATAACGCGGCGCGAGCGCGCCCCCCCTGCCACGGGGAGTGCGGCTATGTGGGTTGTGCCACGGTAACGATACATTGCGTGTGAGGTAATAAAACAAATCAGGTTTATTGGATTCCCATAAAGTTCCTGAAATAATTTCATGTACCGGCCGTCTTCGTATAATATACTGAATTCATACCATCAGTTTGAGGAGCGCTGTCCCTTACAGCCTATATAATACACAATCTAACACTAAATTAAAGGACTAAATAACTATACAAATAAATACGGCGACGTCGAAGTAGGTACTTGTCCACTAGAAATACATTGTTTTTTGGTACAAGTGAGTATTATAACTTACGTGCCATTGTATTCAGCCTGCAAGCAAGCGTGCAAATTTTTATTAATTTTATATACTTTCTTTATATAATACTATTATTTTTACGTCTCTTGACATTTCTCGAGATTCCTGGGGTCTCGGACGGACCTTTGGAAGACGCACAAGGGGCCGAAGCCAACTCGCAGAAGCCCGTTACACGTGTTTAATGAAATAAGGCACCAGCCGACGATTATCCCTGTTCGCAGTAGGTGCAACTGCATCCAAGGCAACCCCCGGTTGGTGTAGGACTATTGCGGGATATAGAAACAACGAGACACAACGAGATAATGGATTATGGGTTTGGGTGGCTAAAGTGAACTGGTTATCTAAAACTATGGAAAATCTATAATATATAATAATAATATTAATAAACCCACCGCCACGTTGACGTCGTGAGGCCTGTGCGCTCCGAACTCTAGGTCTGTGCCGGTAGAGTTTACTTTGCCGGAACAGGTCTAGGATAACAGGGATACAGAAGCATGTGGTAGCTGTTGGGCCGTAGTGACCCGACGGACCATATGTACCTGCCATGCATTTATTGGTCGCTAGTCATCCTAAAAACAGGATCAATCTAGAGAGTTAAATCTCTTAAGAAGAGTACAAAAGATAAAAGAGGGTTTCCTAGTTTACACATTCTGAAATTCACAGCCTAATTTCTTCCAAACCACAGTAAAAACGATGAGTTATTACGCAAATACATATTGCTTTATTTTGAGAAGCATTGAAATTTTTGTTTTTTTACAGTTTATGTTATTTTTCACATTTTAGTGCAGTAGGTATATTTTTTATTGTTTAGGTGTAGATACCTAAACAATAAAAAAAACTAAACAATGCACAGGTGTCTTTATTTTCTAGAGGTGATCTCTCCTTCCTTTGAAATGCTCCATTAGTCATTGGTAGTCGGGTTCATGTAAATAATAATAATAAATAGTCAGGTTGTCCCGAAATTGTTTGGTATTATAAAAGTTAAACTTTTGGAAATGAATGTAAAACTGTTTATTTGTATTGGGGACTAGCACAAACTGCCAGTACAGTTCCATTCAAACTTAATGGTGGCACGGAACATAAGTAGCTGCGCAGTACCTAACAATTTAATGTGTCAGCGTGGGTAGGGGTTGGAGTACTGCGCAGCGAGTAGCTAACTTTCGAGCCGCCATGAAGTTTGAATCGAACTGTAACAGTCATGTGAGCAGTCTTTAAATCCCAGAACTCGAGCATATTCTTTAGTCGCCACAAGAAACTAACTTAAACCTATTACATAAAATTAAAACTGTAGCTACTACTGTTACTTGAAAACAAATTGGCTTTTCTATTGTTCTCAATATTATGGCACCTCGTAAAACTTACGTAAGTTCTATAATTTACCGCATTATGAAAACAAAACAACAACAATCATTTCTGTGCACAATGAAATCATTTTTAATAGAGGATTATGAAGGATCTTGTCTGGGGAAATGTTACTACCTTATAGGTACAAATTCCTGTCATCACGCAGCATTGTTTTTTTCCAGTTTGAAAGATATTGGAATGTCAGGCACATGCACGGATATCGAGGGATATGGCTTGGAGGCGTGGTACATGTCGCCTGACCTTGGCCAACCTGGGTGTATATGCGCCTGACGACGGTGCGCACCGTGTATTCTATGTTTCCATCGAAACGTGTCACTGTCATTTCATATTTTTACAAAATGCCGAATTGTTCCGTGCTTATTTGCAAAAATAGGACAATTACAACAAACCTTAAGACAAGTGGCGTGTCCTACCACCGATAAGTAACAAATCAAATCATTCATTATAATATTTAAGGATTTCATAAATATTTAATTGTGACATTTCAAAACGATGCATTAGTGGTGTGCAGCGCTGAGATATGGATATCGATGATTGTTAGTTGTTCTTACGGATTTATATATTATACAAACATTTGCTAATTAATCTATATTCATTAATTTTATATTATAAAGCTGAAGAGTTTGTTTGTTTGTTTGAACGCGCTAATCTCAGGAAGTACTGGTTGGCATTGAAAAATTATTTTTGTGTTGGATAGTCCATTTAACGAGGAAGGTAATAGGCTATATAACATCACCCTACACTACGACCAATAGGAGCGGAGCATACATGAAAAAGTTGCAAAAACGGGAGAAAACCTTTTTGAGAGCTTCCGTTACGTGCGCTACGTAAACAGTTTAAGTTACGCAAATATCATGTATTATGGAATTGTTCCTCTTTAAAAGTTCTCAAAAAAAGCTTTAAAGCAAAATTAATGCTTTATTTCCGAAGGAGTTTTAGCAACATAATATTAACTCTTATTCAAATAAATCGTTTTACCATCAAGGGTATTTATGTATCAGTAAAATACTTTTTAATTCATTCGAATCGGTCATTTAATTTTGAAGTTATTACTAGTATAAAAATGCAATACGCGAACCGTTCGACCGGGTGTCGCCGCCGCGACTTTCCCTACTCTAGAGAGGAGAGGATGGGCACTCGAGTAGACCATGACCTGGAATAGGACATAGGATACGTTTTATCCCTATATTCCCACGGGACCGTGATCGACCTACGCGGGTGAAACTGCGGGGTACAGCTAGTATAAAATAATATTAATGGAGTTTGTTTACTCCTTAAGAATCGATTTTCATATAAGGCCCCCGGAATGGATATTTTATGAGGAGAGAAATTTATAGAAGCGTAACTCCTTGTTTTATTCGTAAATAACACGGATTAAAAGTTAAAAAAAACATCGTACATATGTTACACTTCGATCTAGTTATTTCAGCCGTTTTTTTTTTATTGAGGTGTTATTTTTATGCATATTATTTCAGTTTTAAATGACTTTTGAATTATAAATTACATTTTAATTACGTTAGTTTTAATTACGTCAAAATACGCCCAAAAATACTTCTCTTTTTTTGCAGTCGGTTTTCATCATAGATATCCTGTTTTCATCGATATTTTTATCGATCAAATATTTATATCAACCCCTCATCCCTAGTTGAGGCTAGAGCTGCTTGTGTGCGTACAGTTGCTGTATATATACTTTCTAATGCCCGCCCCTTTTGAGCATGTGTGCATTAAATAAAAACAAATGTGTTACGCATATTTGGATGTGTGAGTGCGATAAAAGCATAATGTGTGCAATATGTATGTATTTTGCTTCTGTGTGAGTTTCGGGAGTGGGGAAAAGGTGGCGACACTTGAACTTGAACAAATATAGATAGAAGGCATATCTCCGGATATCTATGGGCACATGAGACATTCAGCTCAATCTTTGAAGAGGCATCTCACCTGTGATACCTCAGTAATTGCAGATCCGACAGCATAAATTTTTTTTAATGGGTAGTTAAGAATAGAATACTCTTTATTATGTACACCATAAAAACATACAAACATACACGAAACGAATACAAACTTCAACAGTCATGAAACCTATTCAACTACCTATTCATAATTGCACAGAGGTGTCTTTCTTTATCTCTTTTAAAGGAGGTTGAACGTTGATGACGTGTATATTATGACTGAGATTATTAAAATATTTGGTTTTATCGTTATTATTGTGTTTAACATTATTCAATTATTTAACCTTCATATCAGAATCACGCTATTCTGGGAGTAAACTATATCATAGTCTCGTGCATGGTAACTGCCACATGCATGAGTAAAGAAACGGATACCTACTGCTTTAAACTGCATACTGATTTTGCGGCACAATAATGGTTTGTGAGATGAGAATTATTGACTACTACTAATGCAAGAATAGATTAATCGCTTTTTGAGATTTTGCACATCAATTCCATCAAGATTTTCGCACAAAATTAGAAACCTACCTTAGGGATTATTAAACATGCTTCCCACCCTATACGCTCCTTTAAATTAGTCTTTGCTAAAAAAAACCCTTTAATTTCAGGCAAAAGCATTGATTGAAATAACGGTTTTGAAGCTTTTTCGTTGGCGATAAACGCCAAGCCATAATCATTTAAAATAAAAACATGAGTAGAAATAGGAATTAAAAAATAAAATAACATTCGTGTTATTCCATTTTTTCACCGTAAATCATCCAAGTTTCAATAAAAAAAACCTGTTGCTACAAAATCAAAAAACGTGCAAAGAACCGCGTGGTTTTGCTGACGCTACCATTGATTGCTGGACGAGGACAAATAAACACAGCAACGTATGTATCTTCGGCAAACCTTTGTTTGTTCCAAAGTTCAAACAAACGTCAAACTCAGCGCTTTGTTTCATACCTACTAACAATATTAATTTCTCCATAAATCCATGAATGCATCTCTATAATTAGGATCTTTACCATACAAATTACAAGTGATTCCTTCCAAAAATAGGAGCATATTGTTTGTTTAAAAGATCAACTATAAACCGAGTTATATTTACTACTCTCGTGACGGGAACATTCGGAAAATGTAGCAAAACAATGTTGTGTTGGAGAATTCAAACATCTTGAAGAAAGGTCGATATTTTTGGGGATCATAAAGAACCATTTAGACAGTCAGTGTATCCAGAACTGAGCTTTTCTTTGTAAACTTTAGAAACTTACTGACAGTTTTGAGTCTCCGTGCCTATAATATAGGTAGGAACGTACGTACCTACAGTTATATTCATAGGGCCCTTTCATTGCATTAAAATAAGTTGTAAAATGGGTTAAAAAACGTTGAAGCTGTTTGGACGCTAGTTACTAGGACTTTACTGGTTACTCCTAAGCTCCTAAATCTATCACGATTATGGACGTACTAATATAGGTAGGGTAGACAGAGCCATTACATAGATGTATTCCTAAGTAGTATTCCTAAGGAATACGTCTTCGCTAAGCTTTAGCAGTAAGTATGAAGAATGTGAGGAAAACTAAAGTAATTTAGTTTATTTTTTAATAAACTACTACTATTTAATACAACCAAATTACAATTATTTCAAGTCACAACCTTACGTAGTTAGTACGATTTTTTTTAATTCAAAATGAAAGGTCTTTGTCACTCATGCGATGATGCCGCCGGTTGGCTTAACAAATTCATACTAATTTCTATTTAACATAACCTTAGCATAGCTCATTTGTAAAGTAGGTACTCTGGTTGCATCAGAAAGTGGCACAGCTAGAGAACTATTACCTATCTCTCTAATCCTACAATCTAAGCTATTTCTAAATATCTCGTTGCGGACACACTCGGTTAATAAGTGATAAACATCATCAACGGAAATAATAAAAAAATCACAATTAGTCGATCTTGATTTTGCCATTAGGTATAAGAACTTATTATACGGGATTTGACGAAATGGCAAGCAAGTAGGTACCTATTCCAGTTTTCGTGAAGCAGTGTTTATTCATGTTTGTACCGAAAGATCTAGGGCACAAGGTATTTCTAAGTTTATTGAAACAATATGGAGAAACAGCACTGGAATGTTAAATAAACAGGTATTGTTTTATTTCGGTGCATTCTAGAAAAACTCTTTATTATTTTTTAACCTGAAAGACTGAAATTCAGAACGCAAACTACTCTTTTCTAGCTACATATTGAAACACTATTATGGAAAAAAGATTATAATTACGTAACACACGATAAATCACACTCTGAATCATTTTGAAGGAAATTACTAATCCATAGCTTCATATGTTGGACAAATGTGTCTGCACAACAACGTCAATAACGTAATGAATGTTGTTGAACGGTCAACATCAAACAGATTGTGACTGATCGTTTGTTACACAATCAAGGTGCTGAAAACAAACAGTGAATAACACGAAAAGCCGTTCAACCCAATAATTATACGTATTTAAGTTCAACAAAACTGATTGCGATGAAAATATAATTTTATAAACACCCTCCCACATAAGCACCTGAGTGCGCCCTCTTTTAAAATAAACGCCCAGTATGACCAGTTAATCCTGACACGTCATGACAGTGCTCAACATTGCTAAGGCAGGTCAACACTGTGTTAATTTCAGTACATTTGAATTAAGTTCCATATTTGACCACGTCTCAAATCTACGCAATTTCAAACATAACCATTCAAAGTGATGAAGTTATTTTTATTATCGGCCCATTGGTTTGATTCGAATTGTTGTTGTTCTGTATTTGGTCATTAAAAACATCATAACATTGTATTTCCTTGTGGAATTTTCTGTACGGAAGGCTAAAGCCACCATGTTGTTTTATTTTAAATAATCAACATGTGTTTCCTTCACTACTTTATCTCTCATGTTATCCTATTCCTATTGTGATGAATAATATCAATCGTCTATAACAAACAATACTTCGATAGGCTTTTGTTTCTACTGTCTTTCGTGCCTATACATCCTTTACATTTTCCAAAATGTATTTGGTATATTATTATGGATAGGTCTAAATTCAAGAATGTTAATATTTTTTCAATTTTACTGCTGATACTTGTTTAATTCCCCGGTGCATCTGGAAAGCGACCCAACCTTAAAACACCCCATTGTTACTCAAGATCTCAACATTCTCCTTTCTGTCTGTTCAGTACTTGCAGAAGTCATATTCATAACATTTTTTTTTCGTCAGTGAAGAACGGAATGTAGGTAAATTGGTAGGTACGTGACTAAAACCCCGTGGTTCCTTATTACCATGAGTCGGGGACCCAAGCGATAGGTATTCGGAACATCTGCGCGCAGCCACTAGTTACACGCGTGACTCGGATTTGATTTCAGATTTAAGGAATTAGCCTTTTTACTACAAGTTTATGGGACTTCAGCAGCATGTATATAGAGTCGACTCTGGCTTAGAGGGAAGGGTCATCCTTACTAAAATATTATAAATGCAAAAGTAGGTATATTTGTTTGTTTGTTACGCTTTCACGCTAAAACGACTGAACGGATTTAGATGAAAGCTGGAATAGGACATAGGAATTTTTTTATCCCGATATTCCCACTGGATTCAGACTTACGCGGGTGAAACCGCGGGGCGCAGCTAGTAAACTCATAAAAACCATCATGCATCTGTCATGATCGGTGTAAAGTACCTACTTGAAACATATCGCCTACTCGATTATTACTGCAATACTCGCGACAGCGATTCAATATTTTGGTTCAGAGAACTCGTTTTACAGCCTGCAGAAAAAAACATCAACAGCAGTTTTGCTATGTTTCAGGTTGGGTTATGGGTGCTGAAAAGCCAGGAGGGATACCAAATTACAGATGGTAGTTTCGTAGGTAGATTTTCGAAGTCCAAGTTAGCACTTATGTGCGGTTGACCCTACCTAAGTAGGTATCTGGGATTTTCAACGTATCTGCGATGACTCTAGGTATCGCAGAAGTCCGTATCTGTAAGTCCAGATTTGATGAGTAAACACTTAGTGGTAGAACAAAAATAAACCAACCATGCAAATATATTAGTGGTTTTTCTTATTGTATATTGTAGATAAATCTGAAGAAAAAACTAGCGGAACAAAATATCTCCAAAAAGGTACTTTCCCGTACCGGGAATCGAACCCGAGCCTCCTGGGTGAAAGCCAGGTATCCTAGCCACTAGACCATACGGGATGTGAGTGTTAAGTCGAAATACTGGTTTATAATCAAATTACAATAATTAAAATAAATATGAATGAAATCAATCTCGGTTTAATTTTTTTTTAAATTTCATTTTTTAATATGTTTTTTATTTAAATGTTTCTAAATGATGATTCATTCTTAATTTATAGCACAATAAATTAAAATTACTGACATCTGTAAAAAATATCAAGTACTTACCTACGAGTCAACCGAGGCGTTGGTTAATAGTAACACTACTGCCCACCAGATGACAGCACTAACAACTCAACACTTTACCGATAGGTGGCAGCACTACAAGCAAAAAAGGCCGGGGATCAACGATGAGCTACCATATACAATAATCTTAATAAAACGTTGGAAAAGAAAAAAAACAAATACTTAAATCAAAATACGACTAACATGATAACCTAAATAGTTTCAATTTTTTGCCCTAGGTAGGCGGCGAAACCAGCAGCCAAATGTTATGATTCTTACTGCTCAGAACCTTTGTCTCTTCTATTCAAATATATTTTATTTATTTTCCAAGAGGAAAAACACTTTTAGCTAGTAAGATAAGGCAGCAATATCCATCAATACTAATCCACACCAATATTCTAAATGCGAAAGTAACCCTGGTTGTCTGTCTGTTACCTTTTCACTCCTAAACGGCTGTACGGATTATGATTTTACATACGGATACCTATATTTATCCCGGGTGCACTTACGTTGCCGTGGGATAATTTCAGTCCTGCACGCGGACGAGACCGGGGTGCAAAGCTAGTATAGATATTTTTTTCTTTATACAAATATGCTCTATACTTAGCTATCCATTAATCAACTCCTGCGCCGCGTATAAGGAAGTACCTTAGTCACGGAGATGTCAGAAGCTCTTTGAATTTAGAATATCGCTTTTGTCATCGGCTTAGTCATTATTGATCGTGTAGGTATACTTAGGTATAGCCTAGATGTGAAGAAGCAATGTTTATTGTTATCTGCTGTAAAACTTGGCTTCTATAATAAATACCTAGCCACTGTATTCCAATCCAATCCTCCAATTTTTGTCGCAGTATTAGCTATGCGGGATTGGCTCATGCCATGGTCAGAAGAGAAGCCAGTCTCAACCCCGACATGGCAAAGCTGCTTGTTTGCATAACAAAGTAGGTAGTACGAAACTTTAACCAAGGTCCAGAACTTCTATAAAGTCTTATTAAAATAAATCCATAGCTATTTCAATGAGACGTTGCAATATTTCTAATGTTATGCTCAACTTTATGTTCAAAGTTGCGTAGCAGTTAGGTACCTACCTACGAATGCGTCTCTTATCATGATTCATACATTGGCACGTCCTATAAGCTTAGACTTTGTAACTGTGATCAGTTAGTAGGTATAATCCCACATACATTATCATTATCACACAATGCTTTTAGAATATATGATAATATAGTCATCAGAATAATCAACGATTACAAATCTATCCATTCCATAATGTTATCTCTTCGTATAAACGAACTAGCCCAGGTATTGATTCATTCATCGATGTTGCTATTCCTTGCCACCACAGGTTAGATTTCACCAACGAAGATAAATATGTGTTTTTTTTTTCTTTCCTAGCCTACGCTGTCCCTCTCCTGGGTAAAGTCCTCCCTCCACTCCTTCCATCTTTCGCGAGCCCACGCGTCCTCTTTCCAGTTTTGATGGAACCTATCCAGCTCGTCCCGCCATCTGCTACGTGGTATGCCGCGACCCCGTCTCACTGTCTCAGGGCACCAGTTCTGTGCTATTATATAATTATATGGGTGAATAAAATACAGTCCTCAAAAACTTTTTCATTTTCAGTCTTACAAATCCTCCTTATGCAATACGGATCTTAGCTTCTAATCCCTTCCTTGATCCTAACTTCCTCGCGTTTTTTTCCACTCTCGCTCTCTCTTCCACACCACACACAGTACCTACTTCTCTTTCTCTTTCTTGCTTGAGGATGCGTCCGCATTCCCACAAATATAAGTCCCATTTTACCTAACGAGAATCCAATATGCTTCCTCAACGGGAAAAGGCTAAAAAGTCTAGTCTGAAGTCTAAAGGTCTAAAGGGATTATATTTTATTATTATTTCCTCATTGGAGCATCATCACGTTTTACGTATTACAATAGTCATAAATAGGTACTTACCTAGACTATGACTGTACTGTGTATTATATTGGAAATATGATAATATGTAACGAGGATTCACTCAAATGACTCAATCTCAACCTCTGAAAAGTATAATTTATTGCAAATTGATTGTTACAATGACTCAGGGAGCGCCCTCGTTCCTGCTTGACTCATTTAATACGCTTGTGAATATAATCGTTAGAACTTTACACGTCACGAAATGGTCAATCCATCTTTCAAAATACAATTAACTAAAGTTACCTTGAACCTTGAAACTAGTGGTTTGGTGTCATCTATAATATACTTTTTCTATGGGACCAACTTTGAAATCGCGAAAAAAAAATCAGCTGTTCCATACATTTGTGTTCACTTAAATCGATAAAATGTATGGAACAGCTGATTTATTTTTCGCGATTACACCAAACAACTAGTTTCAAGGATAACGGTGTCTACCCTAACACCCTGTAATTCGACTAAATTGAAAAGCTCGCGTGTTTCCCTGAAATGCGATTAGATATAGATCACAAATTAAATAAATAAATAATATCAAAATAACAAAAAGCCACTCTGCATGATAATATCAGTACTTCATACGATGGATAACACAGACATTGGGTATAACATAGTATAATGTAACTTCAAAATAATATGAAATTGAATATGTCGAAGGATAATCGAAAAGCCAAAAGGTTCTGAACTAACAAAAGATAATGTGTGTAAGGATAATAACATAAAGATATTCCAAATGTTATTTAAAATGTACTCTCAAATAATGCTATTTGAGAGTACATTTATATAAGTATATGCATAAATGGTAGATAGGTTAGGCTACATACACAAGGTTTCGAAAGTTAGGTACATTATTCTTTTTATTTTAGACAGCCAGACAGATGGATGGACAGACGTTGATAAGGGTTCCTTGTTTAACTACAGAACCCTAAAACCAATTCGGTTACCGCCCAAGGGATTTAAATTAGAGCAGTCGATACTTACTTGTTCATACAAATCTCGTCATTCGTGTTCCCCTACCAGCCAGTACGAATTGTATTGGATGAAATACAATTAAAAAGTAATAATAGCTATACAAGTGTGGAGCACGTATTGTGCCGAAAAAGGGGGAGACACGTAATCCTCGGGACACGAAATGTGCGTGTCCGTTACAATGTCCGACCCGGAAACTTGACTAACAAGTGCGACCCTTTGGTATTGATGTTAAGATTAATTTCCAAATAATACTGAAGATTAAATTAGATCTAAATTATTATTATTTATTATTGTACTAGCTGTTGCCTGCGATCCAGCCTATGTCCTTCTCCAGGTCAAGGTCTACCCCTGTGCCAAATTTCATAAAAATCCGTTCAGCCGTTTTAGCGTGAAAGCGTAACAAACAAACTAACTCATTTTCGCATTTATAATATTAGTTAGGATTGTGAAGAGGTACAATTGTTTGTTTATATGTTTGTGGTAATATCTGGAAGTACCTACTGATAAAATTACAAAAACTATTTCACTAATAGAAGGCTACGCTATTGCCGAGTGCCATAGGATATGGTTTAGGAAGTGCCTCCGCTGCCGGCGCCGGTTGCTGAATTGGCTGCCGGCGCTGACTTTGGTTGTCAGTTTGGCGTATGGAGTAGATGGACAGGGCAGGCATAATTAAAAAAACATGTAATAGAGCATATTTTTTTTTCCATATTCCAGTAATAAAGTCATAAAGTACTACCCGAAACCGAACTAGTAAGATCAGGTTTAATAATTTTAATCGCAAAAAAGGTTAGGTTTGGTTAGGTTAGAATTGTGACCCCCTACTGACTGCCAAAAACGACTAGAGTAAGCAGAAAAACATATTTTAGTTACGGTTAGTTAGTTGGGGTTCTGAATACTGGAAGGGTTTCTATAAACGCCGCGGCGCCGGTGTCCATTTTGAGAGCCGGCGGTGACATTACTGCCGGCAGCCGAGATTAAAAGCATCGGCTGCCGGCAGTAATGTCACTGCCGGTTCCCAATGGCGTTATTTTTGGGAGCCGGCGCCAGCAGCGGAGGCACTCCCTATGGTTTATGTTAAAACATGTGCTAATTTCACGTCGCGGCCTTATGCTATAATTCTAATAATATAATTTGTCCATCTCTTTTTACGTAGAGGTTATAAAACTGCAATCCTACTTATCATAAACTCATACTCTGTCAACTATTGACACCGTATGATGATTGAGCACATCGTAGGAAATACATAACATAGGAAGAATCATGGTCGTGGAGAAACGAAACAATAGGGTCTTAGTTAGCCAGCACAGATATTGTTTATAAACACAGGCTTTTATTGGCAAACAAAAACAAACACTTCAGAAGTATTTTAGTATCTGTAAATAATTATAACACTTAGGGTTAGGCAGAGGTGTATCCACAGTACTCGTAAACCCACATTACGCCAGTTATGTTTCAGTCCCATGTAATAAGGGGCGAGCCTATTGCCATCAACCGGGCACAAATCTAGACTCCGGGCTACGACTGAGAAATTCCAGATGGAAAATCCCAATAACATTTTTCCCGACCCAGGACCTCATGCTCAGCAGTAGCGCTTGTGACCACTAGACCAACGAGGCAATCGATAATTATATCAATAGACTTGTTTCCATAATTTTATCAATTATTCAAGAAAATCGCGCGTAACCCAAAGCGTAGCACTGTCTGCTACGCCATCGCCCTTTATTTGCATCGGTAGATAGGACTGACCTACCGATTTCCTGCGATATTAGCATTAGGTGCCTAGAACAATAATCAATTAAATAATAATAACTTTTAAATATTTGAATAAGACGCGTTAACTCTCGTTCCAACGCTTCGTACGTATTGCTACGGTCGCTGCCACCTGTTACTTGCATACGTAGATAGAGGAACTTCCCATTGAGGAACTAACCGAAACAGTATTACCATTGGCAGGTACGCAGCTTTAAGTTACGGAAACATTTTATAAAATAAAAATACACGACTGCCCTGCTAAAAAACGAACTAAAAAGTAAAAATCAAGTTGATAAAATTGTCATTGCATCGGGGGATCTCTTAGATTAAAAAGTGTTCCACAGAACGGTACCCCGACTGCAATGACAATTTTATCAACTTGTTTTTTATTTACTTCGTTTTTTAGCAGGGCAGTCGTGTATTTTTTGTTTTTTTATTATTTAGTTTAAACATGGCTTAAGTCACTCGGGATGATGTTAAGATTCTAACGATACCCCATACATCCAAATCCGTTCAGGCATTTTAAAGTTATGGTGGAATAAAGAAACTCACATACATACATACAAACATACATACATACATGAAGCCTGAAAACATTACACTCATTTTTGGGCAGTCGTGTAAAACGCTCTATAGCGTAGCAATCTGCTACGCTGCCCGTTAGTATCGTATAGTAGTTAGCTAGACCTGTAAATCTGTAACCGAAGATCACATCAAGGAACAATATAAGTACCATGAAAGACTTACAATGCTAACTTTAAATAAAATAGTGACGGTGGAGTTTCCCATTCTACTCCATACGAAAACTACCTTATGAATGGGACGGCAATTTTTTTTGTAAATGCCTTTTATTAATTGAAATAAATTATTTTGACTTTGACGTTACCTAAACAATTACACTGAAATATCAAAATAAATATAACGCGTAGTTTTGCGTTTGCGTAGCACTGTCTGCTACGCTGCCGCCCGTAGCTTGTATCCGACACGTTCTACGAATCTCCAACCAGGTAACCAATATCAAACACTACCAATGATAAGCAAATAATCACATTGAAATACAGAGACAGGCTTCAACAAATAGTTATTATGCTTCACCAAATAATAAGGTCAGCCCCTTGTAAATCCCTTGCGGTTTGAACAGTTAACTCTATTATCTATCCGCCTTTATTTGAGTGACAGGTAAAGTAAATCTAATTCCTTGTTACTTACCCTTTATTTGAGGTATTGTCTGGTTGGGAGATTATATAACAGGAATCAGCTTAGCTTAGCTTGGGGTAGGCCAGAGCCAGTTCTTTCTTTCTTCTTCTTTCTAACGAGGTGGTATCTACCATAGGGACACGACAACAATGAGTAGTGAATAAGCAGCATCAACATAAATGGTTAATAATAATTATCATTTTATTTCGGAAAATCTATTATTGTTAGATAATTTATACATGATAATTACGTTAGAAAACATATAGCCAATAATCGATAAATTAAATAAATTTTCTCTCGCTCTTCCTCTATGACATTTTTGGCTCGTGCAAACAGGCGAGCCTTAAGGAGACTGTTCGAGCTACCCTGGACCCTCTGCAGAAGAGACGCAGCACGTCTTATCGCTGCGAAATCATCATTCCATCGGTGTGCGCAACAGCAAACATTCCCGACGCACCCAAGGGCTTTATATTGAAATTGTAAACAGCTATTGTAATTACAAAATTTAATTATAATTCTATCTACTGAAATTCCAAAACAATTATTTAGGAAAATAATAATTGACAAGGAATTGAACAGGTTTCTTGTTCGTTAGTGAAAATTATATTAAAGGAGATACTTAGTATTTGAAGGTAGTGGATACGAGCGTATGTGCTCAATAGGTACTTATTAAATTAATTAGATTTTACCAACATAAATATCTCATTAATTTAATACGTACTGAGCACCGACGCTCTTATCTTTTAACACTTTCTCGTATCCATTGCAGTGTTAATTTACGTACGTAGTTTTATCGAAAAAAAATACTTATTACTTATTTCTTAGCTAATCAGCATGACATGTTTTTAATCTCATTGTTTTAATTTAATAATAATCTCGTGGCTTTCGCCCTACTTATTTATCATATACCGTAAGAGTTTATTTGTAAGCAATGTTCGCAACATTGAATCATCACTACGTTATTTACATTGTCATTTTCACTTTGTGTTAGTAAACCTATCAATTAAGGTATTATTCGAGTCAAATGCAAGGCCGAGCTTCGGTAATTAGTATGATCGCTAAGTTATATACTATTCTTTCCGTTACAGAATCGATTTCATATTTTACAAGTGTAACGAACTCTGCTTACACACACTGGTACCTATGTACACTTCCGACTGAATCGATTATCAGAACCGTTAACAACACATCTAACAGACGGCGGACCCTCCGTCTAGCCGGGGGCGAGATTTGTGACCTTGGCGCACCCCTTCTGAGCCACATCTACATTTTATATCTCAACGACACCGCTGTAAGCTAACAAAAATAAATCGTGTGTTTATGTTTGCGTCGACCGTCTTAATAAACTTTGTTTGAAGATAGTCGCTTAGGGTCTCATTGGTATGTTAGGGTGACGTCCGCGGTGTGGTCACGCGCGAGGCTCAGCTCTGCACAGAAGTGTCGGCGGCAGAGTGGGTCCGCCTTCAGTCTCTCCGGCCGCGTTGTCCGCGCCACACGTATCGCCGCGCACCCACCGACGATGTTAGCGCTGCTGCTCTTCGCCGCCGTCGCCACCGCGGCCGCGCAAAACGACACCTACCCGCGACCACCCGCGCCAAGACGCGAACAGTTTCGAGTTATATACGAATGGAACGCTATAGATTTCGAATGGAAATCCCCGGAAGACCGCGAGGCCTCCCTCAATACAAGCCGATACATCCCCCAAAACGTTCTAATCTCTGGCATAAACTTCTACCAAGACGATTTGTTCCTGACAATGCCGAGGATGCTGGACGGCGTCCCGGCCACGCTGGCGACCATCCCGGTGACGCCGACGGACACGGCCCCCAAGCTACGCCCGTTTCCTAGCTGGAGTCAAAACGCTGTTGGAGATTGCAACGCTTTGCAATTTGTTCAAAACATAGAAATTGATAAAAATGGTATTATGTGGATCCTGGACAACGGCCGTGTCGGCACTCTCACCCAGAACCCGGACCCCAAGTGCCCTCCGTCACTCGTGCTCATCGACCTCAAGAGCGGCAAAAATGAAATGGAACGCATTCCGTTCCCATCGGACTCAGTGAATCCTAACACTACATATTTGAATGATCTTGTGGTGGACAATCGGGATGGTGATTACGCGTATATAACGGACAATAGTGCTGTCGATCCAGGCATTATAGTTTTCTGCCGCCGTGACAAAAAATCTTGGAAAATTCGAGACACTCAATCAATGTCTTCAGCCGCAGAGGCCACTTTTTTCCGCATCAATGGCACCACGGTCAACCTTCCTGTTAACATTGATGGCATCGCCCTCGGACCCCAGTACCGGAACGAAGAAGGCAAAATTGACAGAAAAGTGTACTACTGCCCGTTGTCCAGTTATCACCTGTACGCCTTAAACGCATCAGTCCTACAAAACGAAACGCTCGCCCAGGAAGGTAATGGTGCGTTGCGTCCCTACGTCGTTGATCTCGGGAACAAAGCTTCGCAGACAGACGGCATGAAGATGGATTCAACTGGAGTTCTTTTCTACGGTTTAATCGGAAATTCGACAATTGCGGAATGGAATACCACCGTCGACTTCCGCGTTGGCCAACGGACCATCGCTCGCGATCCCAACTACATTCAGTGGGTAGATCGATTTACATTCGATAGCAAGGGGAACGTGTACGTGGTTATTAACAGGCTGTACAACTTCGTGAAAAATCAGGTGTCCCTGAGTGAAGTTAACTACAGGATTTTGAAGTCGCATACTGGATCGAAGAGTTACGTGTTCAGCGAGGACCTGGTGGACCCGACAGTGGCGCCGCAAAGTGCGGCGGCGGCGCCCGCGCTCGCAGGCTCGCTGGCGCTGCTGGCGCTGGCGCACCTGCTCGCCTAGTCCTCGCGAAGGTTCGGTCACGGTCCACAGTCGACCGTGACCTCCAATACTAGTGCTTGTCATTTTGCGACGCTCGGACTGATGCGTAACATTACCAAAAATATTTAAAGTTACCTTGACCTCGTGGTCCAACCAGTGATATGCGCATGTAAAAATGCTTTGTATAATAATAATATTCTAGAATAGTTTATACATAGGTATAGAATACCATAGAACGATCAACAGTGACCTTTCTGGCAGGGGTCGTGCCGAAGACGAGTCATGTCGATTCGGAACGAAAGGTCGGGGACGAGTTGCCAAACACCGTGGCTCGGCTCAACAATAAACATTCCAACTATAAGGTGCATCTCAGCACAATATTTATTTATAACTTTGTACTACTGAGTATACATACAAGACCAGTAATGTGCAAACTCAATATCTCCGAGTTTGGCACGTGTAGTGTTCGGTAGATCTAGTTAAGATCTTTTTAAGGTAATCTGTGTAATATACATTATTGTAACTAATCTGTACGAATGTTTGTTGCGTGGACGCGGCTGTGTGTGACTATGAATAAACGTGTTTATCATATTATGTTGTTTGTACGTTTTATTTGCATGCGAATACTGATCGTGCTTATAGCGTTAAACTGCTAACTTGATGTCACTGAGGAATCTTGTTAATGTTGGCAAGGCCGCCTTGAAAACAAGGAGCCCAACCTTACGAATATAGACTGAGTATAAATATAAATGACACAGTAAGTGTAATTTATTGCATATTAAATCAATTAAGGTGAATGACATTCTTGCATTTAAGTACTATTCAGGTAATCAGCTAATCAATTTTAACCACTTGTTGCTCAACATTCGCGATTTGTTACAGATTGCCGAAGACTTTCAAACAAGTGTTTTATAGAATAGAATACTCTTTATTATGTACACCACAAAAATTACAGACATAAATTTTGAATATTAACCAATCAACCATAAACCATACCAACCATAAAACCCTATGTAGGTTTTATGGTCGATTCCTATAATTTATTGACCGTTATTGGTTAAAATTAAGACCAATATCTTTACCAATATTGAAACAAATACCTCATAGCTTTTCATAGTAGACCCTCCCATATGAAAGTAGCTATCACAGCTAAAATTAGCATACGTTTAGATAACTAAAACTGTTGTTAAAAACAATTTTTATTTAAGCAGCTAAGGATTCAACAATCTATTACAGAGAATAATTGCCAAACATTGCAGAAAAAATACAAAATGAACAACAATCACGCAATGTCTCTTGCTTACATTGCGAGGTTATTTATTCCATTATCTAGTTGAGTAAAGTAAAAAAAAGTGTGTTGTAACTGGCCTACTGCAGTTTCAAACATACATTTTTAAATCCACTATTTAAATTCAGTAAACTAGAGGTAAAACCCAGTAACGAGGCGACTGTGGAATTAACTACAACATTCCAAAAAAATTCAAAGAGGATGACTCCGTTTAAATCCAAAACCTCGTATCGTAGAAATTTTAATCAATTTAAGGCGCAGACAGGCGCGACGCGATACGCGGTAGAACAATTTCCGTAAAGTTTTCTTAGAAATTGTTTCACCAGGCACGAAATAATATCGTAAATGGTCTTCAGATAAACTCTCAATAGCTTTTGATTCGACAAAGTTCTTACTTAACATCAAGATTCGATAAGTATTTATGTACCTACGTAGTACTATCGAATACTAAAGAAACTTGGTGTAAGCTACCGACGTAAATCGTCGCAACTTTATGCAACAAAGTTAAGAAAACAGTGGTTACTAGGTAGGGCAATAGGCACATTTTGAATTTTATGCAGTGTAATGCATAATATTCAAAATGTGCCAATTGCCCTAATACGTATTTCTAGAATTGTAGAATGGCCCACAAGTAAATTAACCTCGAGTAAATTACCTACAGAAAAAAAAAAATATTTAATAGTGTCGATTCGCCCGTTTCGTGCGAATCAACCAATAAGTCAACTTTACAAGTCACAATAGACTATAAAACGATACAGTAAAGGTACACATTGTTAAGAGATCGATTCTCAAGGTATTTACTTTGCATACAAAGCTCGGAGCATATAGAGCACCGACTGAAGACTACTCTAATTTATTGCCTGAACGTGTTAAGTTTACAAAATAAAGTTTTGTTTCATGGCTTATAAACATTGTTTACATTATACTTCTTTGTTAACAACTATGTTTGGTATACCTTCGTGCCAATATGTCAAGCATTTTAATAGGTGTCAAAAGTTTCATATTCTTTTTCTAATTAGCTATGTTCGCTTGAAAAATGCAACAACTAAGCTAAATAGATGGTTTACTTTAAAACTGTACGCCCCTCTGCTGGTTGTTGCATACAGTTTTCAAGTTTGTATAGAAATGTTAGTTAAGGGCGCGCAATTTTAAAGTAAGTGATCTCTACTTGTGTATAGATAGAGAAGTCTCATGGATTTAACGCAAACCAACCCTTCCAATCACTACAAACAAACAAGACAGTATCGTAGCAGAATAAGAACTAAAGCCTGCTCTGACCAACCTTCTAAAAATATACCTCAATGGCCTCTAACAATAAAATACACGGCCATATTTTTCCATCTCCACAACGCAACATATTCATATCTTTATACTAAATAAGTACGATATTTAAACATCATGAGCAATGAATATGATCAATAAATACTCGAGGTGTGACTTCGCAAGCCGGACTCCAAGATCAATGGAAAAATTTACTCTTCGCCGCAAACGTTGGACATAAAATATGAGCATTATCGGAAAATTTATGTACCATTAATTATGGACATACCTGCGCACATACCTACCTAAGTATCTAAGTCGATTGCAGATGAGCGTTACAACCATTAATTAAATAAACACTTGAAGTCACTTATCCATATCGTCATATTATAATGGAATAATGTGTAAATAAGTTAGGGATTTTATTTATGTATCGTGAGTAGCTATTTGTTAAATTTTTTCGTTACAAAAATGGGTTTCATTACAAAATAATCACAATAAAAAACAACCAAATAAATGGGTAATCACGATGTATAAAATGTTTTTGCAGTCTTTTTATTTATTTAATGAGCTCCATGAAAAACATAAGATTCTATTGAAAAAAAAAATAGACAGATTCTATGCAATATTCTTGAACGTATTCGTAAAGACAGATTAAATGGCTACAAGATACTAAGTTTGAAAAGAGTCATTCATGAAACAAACAACATTCAACATTGTGTTATCTGTTATGAAATGTTCAACAATAACAATAGCAAAATGCATTCATGTTGCAGAGCAAAAAAGAAAAGCGATGCGCACGAGTACTTCGACGCCTAAGTGTCCTTTTCTTTTTGTATTTATTTGTATAGTTAGTTAGTTAGTCCTTTAATTTAGTGTTAGATTGTATATTGAAAGTATAAAAGAGAATATAAATCTATTTAGGGAATAACCATTGAAAATGTCAAATTCATACACAAGTAAGTAATAACAAACAAATCAGATTTTAATCATAATTTAAAAAGTCCTGAGGAATTCAGGAATTTATCAAGTTCGTGCTAGCCACCTGCAAACCTAACCTACTTACAAAGTAAAACCTGAAATGTAGAACATGTCATTCTAGTAAGCCTAATTCACATTTAAATTATTACAACACTAGCTTCCGCCAGCTGCTACACCCGCGTGAATATCTTTATAAATTATAGCATAGGTTACTCAGTGATAATATAGCATTCTACTGGTGAAAGATTTTTTTAAATTGGTCCAGTTGTTTTTGAGTTTATTCATTACAAACAAAAATACAAATCTTTTCTCTTTACGTATATGTAATATTAGTGTAAAAAACATTGATGTCCAAACTAGACCTTTAGCCTAAAAGTCGTGAATAACATTACCAATAACTAAGTATTCAAAACAAAAGATAGACACAATAATTAAATCGTAATTGTAGACGAAATAACTGATAACGTAAGACTATGATGCGACCTCTACTGCACGAAAAGGCGGTCAACCGGCCTAAGTTTTCATGTTAGTGATGCAAAATTTATCCCATTGGGTCGCATAACATTTTATTTATCATATTCATTAAGGCCGGATCATAAAACTACGCATTTAAGCATCATTTATACGATGTGTTTTTTCTAGTGCCACATTGTGCATAATGAAAACAAAAAGATTTATTAAAGATTCATCACGAGTTGTAAATAGCTCCTTTGTCTTTGGTAAATGACGTTCTTAACTTTTTAATCTATGACAATGTTCATTTCATTTCCAACTTCTTAATTCAATTGTAGAATGTGAAAGAACACTGCGTCAAACTTTGTGACAAGTCTGAACACTTTCTAAAGGCAGTGTACTATGCAAATAATAATAAAAGGTATGAAGTGTTGTGCTGTGCGTGCATGTGTGCTGTCAGCGTGTTATTGAACGATGACTATCGATAATTACCGTCAGCCTTGCACTGAGATGACGTGACGTGATGTCAACTGTTTAAACCAGTTTCGATTCGATCCGGAACCGAAATTGGCTGATTTTCACCAAACATTTTTTTGTACACTTTGCTTATAGGATTAATATAGAAAGTACCCGTCTGCTATCAATGAAAGTTCGATAAGCAATTCGAAGAACTGTTTCTAGATCGATTTAATAATTAATTCTTTCTTTTAATTATTATCCAACTACAAATAGAGGGGTAATGATTTCACCGAACTCGATTGCATGTCCACATGAGTTGAATAGTCTATGGCATGAGCGATTGAATTGTCGATGTTAATTCGAAATCGATAGTTTAGTCGTTTATTTCCGCGTAAAGAACAACTAGTAGATAAAGTATATTTTTAGAACACGCGTTATATTTATAAAATTAATATCATCAATTTTCAAAGTATAAAAACTGTTTCTACTTCTCGATCACATGTGCTATTTTAAATCTTCGAGTGGTATAGTAGCCAAAGTTAATTAAACCCACTCTAATGTCTTATTAGGTACCTATTAGACTTCTATGTTTACCTAATACCAATTATTATAGCTATCTTCATCGTCAATTGGCACTGGCCGCCATTCGTATAGATACCAAGATTTTAATCAGATTTACTTATTATCAGATAGAGCTCTCCCGTTTTCCTGCAAAAACAATAATTGGAAAAACTACGCACCTACACAACCTTCCATTATTCCACTAAAATGATGTTTAGGTATACATTTTAGTAGTAGTAGCCTAATTATCATTGAATCCATGAGTTAATTGAATAGTAGGTACATAATTGTCGTGTTGACAAGCTCTCGAGGTAATGAGGCACAATGCCATACAAATTGTGGTCACATAACATTATAATTCATCATGTCCTCTATACTATAACCATATTAGCTCAGAGATGTGCCGTACATCGTAATTGAAACGCTTTTCACATTTAATGTGATCGTTCACGTGTCGTTCTACATAATGTACGCTTTATATGCTAATTTAGGAATAGAGCATTTAAGATTTAAAGGAGAGACATCGGCAAGCACCTCGTTCGGTGTGTATACTATAAAACAACTAGTGATGTTTCAGTAAGGGGTGTGGAGATTCAAGATGCTTTATTTAAGGAAACTTTTTTTTTTTTTGAGCATGCGAGGATCATCAAATGACTTCTCCCGCTCTGGGCGGAGCGGAAGAGCATGTCAGACCTTACAGGTATTGAAGGAAACTGGTTTCCAAATAATCACTTCTTTTTCAATAAAACAGTATCAGTGCCTGGGGACCCGCGCAGCACTCTAATTGCGTACTGCACGATCGGTCAGAACTAGAATCCATTGCTTCAAAATTCGAAAAAATAACTGCTCAACAACGTAACTTACGAACTTATGAAGCAATGGATTAGACATTTGTTTCGAACCAATTCCAATTCTGATTGATCGTGTTTTACGCAATTAGGGTGTAGGAACAGGGATCACGGTTCCCACAGATGACAGATAGCATGTACCTATCCTATAGGTACATGATTGAATGCCAAAAACATCAACGAATTAAACATGGAACAGGTCGATAAGTAGTTGATTTTCTATGGGGTACCTACCACTAAATATTATAAAATAAAATCCTCCCGCCGCGCATGTCTTAACGCGATAAACTCAAAAACTTCAACGGATTTACATACGGTTTACACTGTAAACCATATGTAAATCCGTTCTGTGTAAACTTTACAGCAATGGACGGAGTGATTCATGAGGAAGGTTTATGTATATTCATTAAAGCTTTGTGGAAATTGGCTGAATTAAGACGCTGATTGTTAAAGATGTCAGAAAAAAAAAACATGGGAGCTTTAATGGCGTCTGCCGCGTAAACCAATAGAGAACAATATAAATAATAATCACAAATGAATCAATATGAATAATAAGAATATGAAAACAATGTATTACGGATTTATTCCTCTTAAAAAGTGGGATAATTTCCGACACACGTGGGCGAAGCCGCGGGCAAAAGCTAGTTTAATTGAATTTAATCACTATCATCTGCAATCATCTGTTTTATTCATTTAAATGCATGACCATCTCCGTTTCCTAGTAGGAAAAAACAACATAAAATATATTTTAATGCAAGAACAGTACCTACCAACCTACTAAGGCTCTGCGAGTAGTTTATGGTCGGTTAGAATCTGCCCTGAATGCACTTCCTGGTCGACTCGGCCACGACTGCATAAAACAGAAGAGGCAAGGTGTTTTCCTGTTGTTTACTCAAAACTTCTTCCTAGAACTTTTAATAAGAATATCTTACTTACTATATTTAAAAAAAAACTGTTTTTGATTGATTTCATACTTTGTAGGGGTTGATAACAGGATAACTTTTCGCTAAAACCCAACAACGGCAAAAAAGTCAACTAAAAAGGTATAAACAAGACACCACAGACAGACAAATTAAAAATCCGCAGTCACACGTGTTAGCGCATAAATCGAAGAGATTATATGTGACTCTCATCATAACCTACCTTTTTTCTTCGCCGTAGTCGGGTAAAA
Organism: Lithophane ornitopus; assembly: GCA_948473465.1. Taxonomy (NCBI): domain Eukaryota; kingdom Metazoa; phylum Arthropoda; class Insecta; order Lepidoptera; family Noctuidae; genus Lithophane; species Lithophane ornitopus. Next base: position 6,824,735 of record OX419622.1, on the reverse strand, counting down.
ATGATAAATATCTGAATTGAATTTTTGTTTATCAACTTAACTCAGATTTTAGAAATCACCATAGATAGATAACTACCTACTTATTAAAATACAATGATCAAACACATTATAATTGACAAGGAGAACAAGGTATAGATGTAGTCACATGTAATATAGAATCTGAGTAATGAGCATTTTTTAATGATTTCTGTGGCTTGACTACTTCGAGAATTTTAAAGATTTATGATAAACTTCAACAGATAATGTAGTTGTATTATCATGGATTCATAGTTGCTTTCCTATATAATTCATAATTATAATTAATATATTATCAGTTTATCACATGCGAAACCTATAATCATAATTATAATTAATATATTATCGCATGCGAAACCCATAATTATGACAATATTCAAAAGTATTTTTCAATAAATGTAAAGCGTACATACCTGGGTGTTGTTATTTGTCATAGATATAAAAAGCGAAGGTGACGCCATAGAGGAATTAGATATTCAATCCCATTGCTTCTGTAGCAATCTGATCGGTTCCGTGTAGTGTTCTGTTTATAATAAATATTATATTCACTGTTATCACTATCGGTTCAGAAAAAAACAGGCTGCTGAGATTTGGAAGTATTCCCGTTTGAGCACCTATGCATTGAGTACCAAAGGTATACAAATGGGAATACTCAATGCATCTAGGTGCTCAAACGGGAATACTCCGAGTTTTGTTAACAACCTGTCAAATTTCAAAGCAGCTGCAGTGAGCAATGAGAATTTGAGAAAATCGGGCCCATTTATGAATAACTAGCTTCCGCCCGCGGCTTCCCCCGCGTGGTATGTCGATAAAAAGTAACCTATGTCCTTCCCCGGGAGGCCATCTATCTCCTTGCCAAATTTTATCGAAATCCGTTCTGTGGTTTAGGCGTGAAAATGTAACAGACAGACAGATAGACAGACAGAGTTACTTTCTAATTTATAATATTAGTATGGAAGTATGGATAAATTACAACATAAAGAATAATTTCATTCTATTATCATCATTCCAGCCCGGTATCACCCACTGCGGTATAGGCCTTCCCTTACTTCAGCCATACTTCCCGGTTCCATGCGTCCCTCATCCCCCACGACTTTGACGATATAGTCAACCCAACGCGCTTTTGAACGGCACTGGTTTCTTTGGCCTTACCATGGTCATCCATCAATCGGTAAAAGCTTTACTCCAGCGATCATCTCCACCTCAAGCTTCAAGCCAAATTCTTTCCATGCGTCCACTAAATTCAAATAAGTCGGGAGACACCAACTATTCCAATTCAAGGGATGAAACTCTACGTAGGTATTTGGTACGTGTAGGAATGTGAATAGAATGAATAGGCCCAACATTTTGCACGGTTGTAAAATATGGCTGAAGGATTACTCAAGACGATAGGTAGCTGCGTAGTACTCTAGTCTGATAATAATAACAGTCTGCGATCGCTTCAACCAATATTTTTGGGGTCATTAGTGATTTTAAAGATTGTAACTTTGTAAATACATTTATGTTACGGTTGTGAATCTTATTTTGATCAACATACTGATCTGCAAATAGCAAAAAACGCAAAAAAAATTGAAAATAATGAATTTCACGTTACATTAGCTCTTTCAGAAAAATAATCGGTGGAAATCAGCGATTGGTATATGATTATACCATACCACATATCACTGTTGGTGTTTGTTATCGTACTAATATAATTTTTACCTGTCTGCTTCAAATGTGGTGGTGGTCAACCACTAAAACGTTATGTATGATGTAGGTGGACTGTGAATAATTAGCATGGAGCATGCGATTATGCGCATTGCATACCAACGCTTGCACTAAGTTTCGTCAGTGGCCGCAATAACTGCAATCTCATTAACTATCAGCCTGGTCAATATGCACGTCTGATGACAGCCTTTTACGGGCCACTTATACCATACATACTTATTTAAAGAGCAGTGGGAGGCGGGTACGAGTTGTAGGTCATAGGTTCGAACCCAGCCGGCGCATTACTTTGTGTAAATTATTTTATCCCCACTGCTCTCAAAACGGTGCGCGGTGCAGGAAAACATCGTGAGGAAACCGACATGTTTTAGAACCAAAAATTCGAAAACATGTGACATCTATCAACCCGCACTGGACTGGTGTGTTGGATTCACTCCTTTTTACAGAGAGGAGGCCTGTGTCCCACTTGTCCCAGCAGTGGGAACACGAGGTTGATTATGCTAGTTAAACTGCATTATTTTTATTACTCCTAGATATAGATTTCGTCAAAATCCTATTTCAATTTAAAGAATTGAAATAGCATAGGATATTGGGTGATCAAACTTTAAAACTGGCGAAAACTAGCACTCTCTTAAATAAAATTGTGTAACACATTTACTCACAATCTGAATGGTTTTGAAGGATATTGCTAATCCATTGCTGTAAATGTTCGAAAATATTGGCTGCTCAACAACGTAAATAACGCAATGAATGTGAATGTTGTCAAAACGAAAACCATTGCTACTGCAAGTGTGTTACGCAATTACACCGAAGATGTAGACTACCATAATATAGTTACCCATGTTCTTAAGGCTCCCACAAACAGGCGCGAGGCGACTTTAACAAAACAATTTCTGAGAAAACTTCACTAAGTACACTTCAGTAAAAGCCTTTAGGGTTCCGTTTTCAAACTAGCAGGTATCTAGGGATAGGAAACTTTTGGCAACCACCAACTGGAATGCAGGGTCCAAGAATATGGCAGTGCGTTAAACTTATAAACAAAATGTTTAAAATGATCATGACATCATCAATACAATTATATCGATGATATTAATAAGTTCGTACGGATGTGTCAGCTTTGTCCGTATGTACCTGTGAGAGGGCAATTGAGCCAAAGTTTTTCCCTGTATTTAAACTTAATTTTAAACAAGATTCAGCAATTATCTGGTTTTTTTTTACTATTGACTGTTTAATTATCTGACTATTTTTGTTTGTAACCTTGCATCATCACTTCATCACCGTGTAGCGGTCCGTACCTAATACCTATTATTATTATAATAATTTCAATTATTAAATGCAACCTTTTTTACCTATAAAACATCTGACCTACTGACCAGGACAAAGTTATCTTAGTAATTAATTAAATGTCAACTTTTAGTTGTTTACCTACTTTAAATGCAAAGTTAACTGGCCATGCGTAGTTAAAATAATGGGGTAAAGCCATTTGTTTTTATTTTTAAATGTTTTATTTTTTTATGAAAAATGTCATACGTATAGGTTTTTCATCGAAATCAGCCAATGTTTTTTGAATTTATCATAACACTTAAATGAAAACTTCTTAGTCCTTCATGGCTATAACTTAGGAATGTTTGTCTGCACCAAAGTGAAAATTCAAATGCAACTGAACTTACCTAATTCTGAAATTGTGTGTAGGTCAAACCTTGAATAATATATTACCTAATTTGTTTGGAATATGGGCTGCCCTTCGTAATTCGAAAAATAAATAAATCACGGATCGAGATATATTGTTTTCGTTTAATCACAGATCTTTGTCTCTAACATCTCGTCCAGAGTCCAGTGATCGATAGGTAGATACCGATTACAGCTCGTTTTTCTTTTAATTATCCAGTTTTCTTACACGATTACACGAGTTTACCACGTAAATAATACTTACGAACGGATACATAATAACCGGCAGTTGATTGCACAAGTTAGTTTTACGTATCTATCAAATAACTCCAATGCATTATTAATTTTTCGTCTATAACAACTTGGATGTTCTACGGGCAATTAATTAATAGGTATGGCTGGTATCGCTGGTTCCGCAAATTATAGTACTACAGGAACACGTAGTATATATGTTAATAATTATGGATAAGTGGTTGTACTTATGTATATTTGGCACTAGAGCGTTATCACCAACGTGTTTCTAGCGAGGCGATTTGTGAATGAGCTCTCGCGAGTGCAAAGCGAGCTAACCGCGACTACGCGACATACACGCCGCGTTTTCACAATATTGTACACTCGCTTGTCTCGCTCTCTCTTGTATACCTACTCACGTCAATCGCTCTTTTTACGCAAACGCGGTGAACTTCACACGTTCCGCACACGTGGCGGATTCGGTACGCACACGCAGCGAGCGCGTTGTAACAATCGCCTCGCTGATAAATCGCTCGCAAATCGCCAGTGTGATAAGTCCCTTAGTAGATTTAATAAGTACGGTATCTAATTATGTAGTCTGTGTTGTGATGTAGGTACCTATTAGGTTTCGAATACTGCTTCTTTTCTATTGTAATTTACCATTGTTTCTTTTTATGTCTACGTTTCATGTTTGTATTGTGTGTTAGGTTTATATTAAGAATAGTTTTTTTTGGACTTTGCAAAGCTAAGCAGACTTTTTGGATTGTTTACAATTATGTAATTCTGACCTTCATATTTTATTACTAGCTGCGCCCCGCGGTTTCACCCGCGTAAGTCTCGATCCCGTGGGAATACCGGGATAAAAAGTATCCTATGTGAATGTCCTATTCCAGGTCATGGTCTACCCCTGTGCCAAATTTCATCCTAATCCATTCAGCTGTTTTAGCGTGATAGCGTAACAAACAAACTCACGTTCGCATTTATTAATAAGTTAGGACTTATCAACCCCCAAAAAAACAATATTTATAAATAATATTTGGGGGTTGATTACTAAAAAGGTTACCGAAACTTATCAAACTAAGCTAAGCTACATGAAACCTTAGCAAACAGGAGCTTTATTAGCGTGCTTCTTACCCATAATGTACCAAATTAATATTGACCACGTCATAGATAAGCTGAACACAATAGTAACACACTGCGCTGTTCTAATACTATGGCGGACAGAATTAAATACACAGTAGGTACTGCTTCAGATATGCGCACAATAAAAATAAATTACTAAGAAAAAGGCAAAACGAAAGATAAACAAAACACGAAATGAGAACAAGTTTTTGCGAAGAAAATAAAATAGTAGGTGCTACAGGTGGAATAAATAATGAATATTAAGACCTTCGGTGGTACGAAGTATGTAATAAACGTAAAACAGCCATATATTTAGGTACATGTGTTACATGTTTACGACGTAACACGTATGTCTATAAAATACTGTTAGCTGTCAAATGTTTACTAAAATATGAGCATTTGTCTCTTTTCCCGTCTTCTGTTTTATATTAACTTGTGGTTAAATAAAAACAAAATGCAAAAGTACCTACATACACTTCAAAAAACCATGTTGTTTATTGAGGAAAACTGATTTCGATCTCGTAACAAGAAATCTTTCTGATATAAATCTACAGACACTTATCCTAACTAATATTAAAAATGCGAAAGTGAGTTTGTTTGTAACGCTTTCAGGATAAAACGACTGAACGGATTTGGATGAAATTTGGCACATGGGTAGACCATGAGCGTATGTAGGGTTCCGTTTGGCACCCTTCGAGTACGGAACCCTAAGTCAGTTGCACTTGAGTTTGCACAACGCGGATTCAATTAGATCCGTCAATCGATAAAAAATGAATAGAGTTTTTATACTAAGCAAAACGTTTCCTAAACAAAGAATATCTTTTAACTATTTTGTTTAACTTTTTACTGGCTTTAGACATTGGATAAAATAAAAGAGGTAGGTAATTACACATGCAAAAAATATAGTGCTTAGAATTTTCGGTGTTTTCTCTCTGTGCAGTGGTGAAAATGTATGTTTTTTAGGTACTGTGGAGGTTTTAACCTGCATGGCTTTCTCATGCAACCTCCACGTACATTTTATAAGTTACTGGCATAATTTATAAATAAATATTATTATTACAGACCGTTAACTATAACTCGCCCCTTGCCGTCATGCTGGCACCATTGCTTTTCAAGCTTACTCTCAATACCAATAGAGTTCAAAATGGCGATTGACAGAACATTGCTACCAATCGCGTCACAGGACAAGTTATAATGAACGCATTGTACATGCATATTTAGAATAGGAAAAAAAAAAAGTTTTAAGAGTCAGTTCGGAAAGCTGACCGCGCCCGTCTTGCTGTATGAAAAATTCTGTAATAAAGGAATAATAAATTTTTTTCTTTCTAGTAGGTAGCGTATAGCACGACCATCTCAAGGAGATTCCTCTAGTTTCCTACCTACATTACCTATAACCTAATGAATTTACGAGTAGTGATGTATGGAACGTCCTTTATAAGTACCTAAAACGTAAAACGCAGAAGATAAACTAAAACAAACATCGCTTAATCGGATTTATGTGCCGTGTCAATTAGAAGGCTTTAGCTAAGCGATTGTCCAAGCATTTGATCGCACCATTAGTCAGGTGACGTCCCCTTAAGCGTGAAGGTCAAACGGATTTAAGGTACAGACTTGATATTCCACAGTTGAAAAAGATTAGCGTTAGATAGAGAAAACATTATTATTTAATTGTAATTCAGTTACGATAGATTTAAACTGCGTTTGCGATAGTTTCCAAACACGTAGACAATTATATGTGTTTTTGGAAAAATAACTTTAAAATCCACCTACTTAACTTACTTTCATATATTTTTATGTATTTTTCAATAGTACCTAATGGTAACCCTAAAATCACATTAACACAAACTTAAACATAATATTCGTTCGTCGTTCGTGGAAATAACATCAATGGTAAACAAGGACTTAAATAAACTTTACGTTGTTACATCTATGGACAAACAAAAAAAGGTAAGTAAACTAAGTTGGTATAGTCAAAAATAGGTTGCAGCTTTGACCTACACATTTGTATAAAGGTTGTTTGGTAAAAATCGCTCTTAGCGATAAGACTGCCCGGCGTTAGGTACTGCATTTGTTTTGTCTACATTCAAGTTATGCGTAGTAAAAATGTTTAATTTAATACCATACCAAAGGTAAGGTTCTCTTCAAAAACGAGTTTCGCTACTACGCTGCATTTTCGCATTTAAAACTCATTTTCCATACATAAAATCGAACCGGTACAAATCATGAATATTTGAGCCTTAATAATAAAATCCCCGATGACGATCTCCGTTTGTTTTTGTTAACAAAAATCAATGAGCGAACCAACAACGTGTAGCTCATGAATTATGTAAGATTTCTTTGAACGCGAACGTGCAATAACATTGTTTAATGTTTACTAATATTAATCTGGAACTGTGATTGATGTTTTATAGTAAACTGAGATTATCTGAACGGCTTCTTTGTATGGGACTGAAATGGTTTAACGGTTTGTTTTGGCTAAGGAATAGGAGAGGTTTGCATGGCTTATTGTAGTTAGGTAACAATACTGGTATTCACCTGCATCCGGTTAGACTAGCCGACCCTACATAGTTAGGAAAAGGCTAGGCAGATGATGATTGTATGCAAGTAACAAGAAACTGTTCTTCGAAGTTGTGAGTGTTTAGTCTGATGACGTGGGTAATATGTATACTTTTATTTATTTAGATGTGTGTGAAATAACTCTTCCAAAATATAATAGTAGGTATCACAATTTTCTCATAAGTTGTGGTACCAGGTAAGTTAAGTCGTATGGCTAAAACTGCAATATAGATCACTACGTCAAAAAGTTTGAAATGATATTGTGGAAATGTTAAGTGCAATAAAGAAAAATAATATCCAAGACGTCGCCGGGGAAAGTATATTCCTTATAGTAATTACCGCTTTGTCTTAGAGCACCTTTTGACTTTATAACTTCCCAACAGACATTAAAGTAATAAAAACTAAAACCCAACTACGACTAAAAAGGTATAAACAAGACACCCCAGACAGACAAATTAAAAATCCAGAGTCACACGTAATCTGTTTGATTTATGCCCTAACACGTGTGACTTCGGATTTTTAATTTGTCTGTCTGTGGTGTCTTGTTTATACCTTTTTAGTCGTAGTTGGGTTTTAGTTGTCTAGCTCTGAAAATCCTCTCATCTGAGGCTATTGACGTCACAAACTCAGGGCAGGCGACACAGTACCGACGACGACGTTGCTTATAAAAGTTTTTTGTTAAAAATCTTATGTGTACCGTAAAACGCTGTAACATTGCCTCGCATACCCAACTTTGCCAATTATATGAATTTACCAATATCTTTTTAAATATTGGTTGTAGCAACTTCAAATTGTTGGTAGTTATTTAAATCATTACCTGGCAACACGAAAAACCCGCCGCCATGTTTGTTTCCTTTAAAACCACATGACAGCGAGTTGTCAAACGCAACGAGTGATAGCCGGCTTCGAAGCTACGCGACAAACTTTTTCGGTAAGTCCATAAATATTTACAATTTCGACAAAGTTTCGATATGTATATGTTACTTGTAAGTTATCCTATAATTCTGAATTAATTTTGAACGTTTATTGTGACAAATAAAAAAGTTATAAATATTTCGGCAAAGTTGTCACAATCATTTCGATCTTGTATACCCAACTTTGCCTGAGCTAGGGCTGTCGCTAGCACCGTTGATTACACAACTGCTCAAAAAAGGAGAGTAATGCTTTCAGCGTTCATATGTGGATGTGGTTATATGTATGTTTGTGGCTTTTTTAATTACCATAACTTCTAAACGGCTGAATTGATTTAGATTTTGTGATATCGTTAAACATCATCTCGAGTGAGATAGGGTAGTTTTTTCCGGTAGGTAGTCGGGTTAGTTAAAATCTTAATTTTGGTAATGGTTTTGCTGTTGGTATGAAATGCATGTTGCATAACATTATAAAACAAAGCTTATCATTTGTACCTACATTAAAAATGAACTTCATATGTGTTGTAACCACTCTGTTGAGACACATTTAGCAGCTACACTAACAGCTACTATAAACTGCATGATTCCTAATATTTCAGTCGTGGTTTCTTTCTTTTAGATTAAAAATGAGAAACAGAAGAAAGCCAGGGTCCAGGCGGTATAAAGATTATGAAGATAGTCTTCTTAATGTTGCTGTAGAGCTCGTAAAAAATAAAAATTTGTCAAGTTACCAGGCTGAAAAGCAATTTGGGATCCCCCGGCGAACTATTGCTAATAAAGTTAAATTAGTTCATTTGAAAAAAATTGGTTCTCCGGTTAGAATAAGTGAAGAAGACGAGAGAAAAATAGCAAATGCCCTAATACTTTGTGGAGAATATGGGTGTCCACTGACTCGTCTTGAGTTGCGTATGATAGTACACAACTATTTAGTTAATAATAATAAATCTTGGATTTTTAACGACAAATTACCAGGTGAAAGGTGGGTTCGAGATTTTCTTAGTCGCCACAAAGAGAGATTGACATTGCGATCTACACAAAATATAAAAACTTCACGCGCTGCTAAAACAGTAAGTGAATATGAGGAATATTTTGAAAACCTTAAAAAAAGTCTTGCGAATGTTGAACCACATAACATAGTAAACTATGACGAGACTAATTTATCAGATGACCCAGGATCGCAAAAATGCATCTTTAAAAGAGGAACCAAATACCCAAACAAAATTTTGAATAATTCTAAAACTGCTATATCAATTATGTTTGCTGCCACAGCTTCAGGAGAACTTATTCCGCCGTATATAGTATATAAATCTGTGCATTTATGGACCAATTGGTGCGAAGGTGGGCCGCCAGGTTCAAGATTTAATAAAACAAAGTCCGGATGGTTTGATACCGACTGTTTCGAAGACTGGTTTAATAATATGATTTTACCCTGGGCACAAAAAGATCGAGAACCAAAAGTTTTGATTGGAGATAATTTATCATCACATTTGAGTATACAAATTATAGCTAAATGCCAGGAAAACAATATAAGATTTGTTTTTTTACCCCCGAACTCAACGCACGATACTCAACCCCTGGACGTTTCTTTTTTTAGACCGTTAAAAAGAGCATGGAAAAATATTTTACTAGATTGGAAAGTCAGACATCCATCGGCAAATTCCTTGAACAAACAAATATTCCCAGAATTACTCCGTACATTAATTGATACAATAAAAATGAATTCAGATGCAATAATCAAGAATGGGTTCAAGGCAACAGGTATATACCCCCTACGACCAGAAGCAGTATTAAGAAAACTTCCAGAATATAAAGAAAACAGGGAACCACAAACGACCATCGACGAAACTTTCTTAAACTTTTTGAAGGACTCCAGGTCACCGTCTACCAGCAACACTACAAAAGGACGTAACAAAAAAATATGTACACGACCAGGAGAATCTGTTTCTACAGATGATTTCAGATTGAATTCCAATAATAGACTATCGGAAATCAATGAAGACTTAGAGGCAAATGTTAATTCTGTTATTTTCCCTGGTACTAGCACCAGTGTAGACAAAAACTTACACATTTCAAAAGACCGCTTTTTGTTCCGTAAATCACCTGTTGATAAAATAAATACCATTTCTGAAAAAAGAAAACAAATAAAAATACTTTCCAATATAGTTTTAAATTCATCAAATAAGCAAAACGATCACGATTCTAGCAGTTCGTCAGTATCGTCATCATATTCTTTACACGATGATTCCGATGATGATCCATTTATACCCTCTAATAGCGACACAGAGAGCGTTCATGACAGCGATTTGTTTTCAATGGAAGAAGATAAGTCTTCTAATGATAAACTAGAAACTGGAGAGTACGTTCTGGTTAAATTTTTGAACAGCAAAAATGCCAAATATTATGTGGGTAAAATAATTGATTGTAGAGATAACGAATTCACAACGAAATATTTGAGAAAAAATTCAAAAGGATCTTTTTCATGGCCCCTAGTCGATGACATATCTGTAATTACACTGCTCGATATTGAGAAAAAATTACCTAAGCCCCTAGTTGGTCGTCGTGGTGAATTAAAATTTATTATAGACTGCAAAATTCCAATGTCAAATATTTATTAATCCGTTATAAAACATTTTACATTGAATGTAACAATAATCAAAAGACTAAAGAAACCAAAAAGTGTGATATTATGTTTAGAATAGAAGTAAGTAATTGATAGTGGCGCTAGTTAGCTTCTTTCCCTTTTATCGCTTGACTGTGCTAACAGAATCAACATAAGCTCTCTCTCTAGTATAGGTATATCATGTGTCAATACTCACAGAACAGCTCAGCTTATAGTAAGACATTGTCACTGACTTACGGTCGACTGTTCTATATTTACAATTTTGATTATTTTGTAACTAGGTAAGACCTAAACAAATAGGCACGAAAGAACACCAATGACAATGTTTAAGTTTGTTTTAAGATTTTTGATAAAGATTTATACCTGATTTGATTATTTTGTACTATGTGTAGTAGGTTCTAAGTACCTACCTATTTTTTATCTTATGAAGGCGGGTCATGTGACTTTTAAGACTGATTATATGGTTGAAAGTGGAATAATTTACCAACCTTAATGAGATAAAAAGACTATAGGTACAAACAAACCAAACCTCAAACATTAAATAGGTGATGTCAATGAGAATAGTTTTAAGCTCTAACTTTTTATAATAGATTTTTGTTAAAAATGTATAATGTGGATTATTTTTATAAGTACTTACTAATACTAACCAAAACAAATACTGGATGTTATACAATTTAATTTCTTTCTTTATAATTGATGAGAATACAATTTCATTTTAAAATACAGTTTTATATAATAAACAGTATTAAACACATTTTAGGTCGTTTTACTCCATAGTGTATGCGACAACCCTAAGCAATATCAAATAAAGTATGAAACTAACAGCAAAGTCGAACACAACATTGCCTAGCATTGTCTCTAGTGGTATAAGCAAAAAGTGACTGTTTTGCAATTCTTATCCCTATGTCCCATTAATAAGGGTTAACTTCAAGTGCAGGAATGATGTACTTAAGTTGTTTAGAGTGTCAAAATTGAAGCAGGCAATGTTACAGTTTTGTGGCCCAACTTTGCCTAGTGATTAAGACTGTTATATTTCGAAAATGAAACAGAGTAATCATAGTTCTAAGTACACTGCCAATGACCATTAATATAAGCTTTATCCCCAACCTGACAAGGGTGAAAATTGATTGTAATTTTTCGAAATATGTCAATGTTTCTATAAAACTACGGCAAAGTTGCAGCAGTTTACGGTATGCTTTACTTTTATGAGACATAGGTACCTACTGACATACTAAGCCAGAACCACACATAAAATAAAACATATTACTTAAATTAAGAAGTTGGTTACAAAATGAGACTAAAATGTGTTCGCAATTTTATCAGAGTTTTATATAGTCACACAGGGTTAGCGTTATTTCGGCCTGGAGTTAAGGTGCCCGCCGACAGGCTCGTCTCGTGTCTCTGGTGAAACAATTTCTATGAAAACATCAAGGAAATTGTTGAGCTTTCGCTTCTGGGTATGTAACATGAGTGCCTTATTTTTCACTATATAATAAATTTCTTTTTTACGAACAAAAGGACACGCCATAAATAAAATATTTACAGAAATCTCCAGAAGAAACAGATTTTCTGCGCAGAAACCTAAGTGTCTCCAATGTTCATTATATGAGTTCAAGCATTTATGTTAGTATAAATAAGCATAATAATCCTAATATATGTGTATGTAATTAATTACAAGGTATCTAGAACCCGTAGTTCCTACCTACACTTGTAAGCAGTTACATGATATTAACATCCTGTTTGTAGCCGCTACGGCGTAGCAAGCGGGAAAATTATCGTTATCACGTTTTTCTACCTAAACGTGCTCTTTGCAGTACTTATAGGGAAAAGAAAATAATAATTTTCTTTGTCTTTCAAATAAGAATAATATAAAGGCGGAGTGTGACTTGCAACGTTTGTTTATAATGTATCAATACATGTATCATTCGAGGCGAGCTTGGTTACAATACGGCGATACAAGATGCGACGAACGGTCGCTTCGAGCACATGAAATCGTTTCTCATATTTCCGTTTCAAAGGAATTCACGAAACAGCCGACAATCGAGTGGAGGATCTGGCGCTCGCATCGAGCGGCCTGTCTCGCTGCACTGACTACTAAAAAACTCGATACATTACAAACAAACGTTGCAAGTCAGTCTCCGCCTTAAAAGAGTACTTACGAAGTTTTCCTGATTTTAATAGGTACCTTACCTTGTTCTTTAAGAAGTCATAAAAAAATTACAAAAGAAAGGGTCAGACCCAGAGGTCCCGGTTTCGATTCCCAGTAGGGTCGAAATTCTTAGCTCGCTTTGGTTGGCGGTAGAGGTTGTTCTAAGTCCTCCGGGCTAGCTTCCACCATCTTATCTAAGTCTGTCGCCGTAACAACAATGTTAACAGCATTGATATGTTTCGGCAGTTAAAGGTAAGATAACCAGTTCCTCTGCGGTGAGGATTCCGGGTGCAGCTCGCTTCCACCTTCAGCATCACTTAACAGGCAGCTGCAGGCCAAGAGTAACCCAGTTGGGGGTTAAAAAAAAGCATACATGTTGATGATGAGCCAACAACGACGTAGCCACGCATACCTAAAATATTTAAACAATTAGAGCATTCATGTATTTTGTTTAATCATGTTTATAGTCGCTGTAGATTTAGATCTCTTAGGCATTGTATTGACTCGGCTGATCTAAGCATTGTTTATCGTACAAACAATGTGCGACTCATTTTACTTTCATTGTTCTATTTAGACTACGCTCGTCATGCTATGTATATTAGGGGATTATCTATTGTGAACATCATTCTTCAGTTGTTAGTGTGGAGTCAAAATGTACGAAGACAGTCTGGTGATAAAAGAAATACAATTTATTTCTCCTTGATATTTGATAGGGACAGTAACACAATATATATAGTGCCCTACACGAAGACGGGCCCCACTTCACTCCGCTTCGTACTGTACAGCTTACAGTACAGTAATCACGAAGTGGGGCGCGTCTTCGTGGATGGCACTCTCTGTACCCCTTGGTAGGACCAAAGAGTTATCGTGGGACTAACGGGGATGTGGAGGTCAGATCGGATGTGGAGTCGCTCCGTGTATTCAGTTGCATCCGGTTAGACTAAAAGCCGACCATATATAGTTAGAAATAGGCTAAGCAGATGATGACAATTTATTTGAAGCGGAAAACTTGCAGTGAACACAATGATTTACCTAATGTTAGTTTGGTTAGTCGTTAAAGAATCAGCTCTCGGCGTAATTCAGATCGCGGTGGAGAAACAACTTGAAGTTTTTACGAAACAAGATGTTTCTAATTTCCTTGAAGCAAACCAGCCAATAACTGAAGTCGTTAGAATGAAGAAATTTTCCGCCTCGAAGGAGAGCCTTTTCCTCTCATTAATGACCGAGATGCTCGTAGAGTTTTTTTTTAAAGTGCTTGGTACTTTACTTGGGTACTTTAGCTTGGTACTGTTCTGTAGCCGACCGCAGGCGGCAGCAGCAAGCGACTAGCGACGAGTCGCCGCGACTCGACTGGTTTCTATGTATTTCTATGAAACCGACGTATCGCTAGCTGCGGAAGTTATTTATATAGGAATAGGAACCAGCCGTGTCTCGGCGACAGGTCGCGCGTCGCCTGCTGATGCCGTCTGCGGTCCTATACGGAATTGTACCTTTATTAGGCAGTGTTTCCTTCTAATTACCGGATGTCACACAATAGTAATCGACAAGTAGTTGTACCCGTAAAATTGTTAATCTCCGACTTGCTTAGTCAGACAACAAGTCCATAATTAGTAACTTTTTTGCGCAAACATTTCGTCTCGGCTAAGAGGGTCATTGTTTATTCAAGAGCCTTCATCCGTCATTCGTCATCAGTGTAAATTGATTAACTTTATTGTTAGAAAACATCTTGTTATTGTAATTAATTTAATTAGGTATAAGTTTGATAAACAAGGTAGGTATAACTTATGAAACTGTAATCAAAATACAATGTGGTTAATAGGTATGGGTTTTATTATAAATCATGTTTATTTAAAAAAATATCCTTTATTATTAACAGAAATAAATTAATGTTTATTGTTCTTACTTTATATTTGTTGGTAAGTATTTAGGTTTTACCCAACATAATTGTATTAGGTAAAGCAAAACATAAACTCATTTTTTTAAGTCGTTGCATTTTTTTTAATGGAAAATTGAGGTTTATCGCGTCTGCGGAGTTTAGCTAGCCAATTTAAAATAACCCTGTATAGTAGTTTGATTTTAATGCTCAACAGGTGGGCCAGACTGCATTGTTCCACATCAAGCGCTCCATATTATACCTTGACGTGACGCCATGATAATAATTTGTATAAAAACCTGTTTGAACCGATACAATTGTTATTTCAATGTCATATAATTGTTATATTTTTTGTACCTCCTGATAAATATAATTAATGCCTATGGCATCTGTAAGGCAACCTCGATGTTTTTTAATGTGAGGACAAAATCACACGCTTCAACTGTTTATCTATCTATTAATGTTGTACTCCTCCGTGCCTCGGAAAGCACGTTAATCCGTTGGTCCCGGCTGTCATTTGTAACAACTGTCAAAGATCTTTTGACAGTTGTTACGGGCAGTCGCTAGCCCGAAAGACTGATATCTAGTAATCCAGTCTTGCCAAGGGGTATCGTATCCCAGTAACTGGGTTGTGGAGGTCAGATAGGCAGTCGCTCTATGTACAATACTGGTATTCAGTTGCACCCGGTTGGACTGGAAGCCGACTCCAACATAGGTAGCTGAGAAAAGGCTAGGCAGATGATGTTAATTACTGTTGTATAACTAGAATCAAACTGACTAGCCTTTTCCCATCTATGTAGGGGTCGGCTTCCATTCTAACCGGATAATGTTGTTACAAGAATATTTTTCAAGTATTTTATTAGTAGGTAATTAATCTTTTTTTTTCTATTTAGTTTTATAGTTCAAAATTAAATTATCTGGAAAAGAACTGGAGTTACCGACATAGCTTGCAGAGTAAGTAAACTGAAGTGGCAGTGGGTAGGTCATTTTTATCTAAGGACCGATGGCCGGTGGAGTACACCAGTAGCGTAGTGTGGGTCGTCCTCCAGCTAGATGTACCGACAACCTTAAAAAGGTGGTGGTTGGGACAGACCGGATGCGGAAGGCGGAGGACAGGATGTTGTGGTGCAGCCTGGGAGATGGCAGAGGCCTATGTTTAGCAGAGGAGTGCGTTGGGCTGAGTTGATTCATTGACTTATACCAAATGAAATGTTTCCATAGAAACCCATTTATTTGCATTAATGAAAAACACATGTGCCGACTGGGTTTTGAATCGTCACGCTCAAACCATTTCTTTACATATTAAGTAGGTAACTTTAATAGTTTCATATAAAGGCTCTTACATACTGGCGCGACTTGTCGCGCGACGCGACTTTTAACAAAAGAATTTCTGAGAAAACTTCACGGTGAAAAATGCAGCGGGGCCGCGTCGCGCCTGTATGTGGGAGCCTTAAAATTAAAATAACGACGACAGAACAATTTAAATGTTATCAAATAATTAAAATAATACAGACATAACTCAATGAAAAAGAACATAAAAGATGATTACAGAATCGTTACATAAACTACAACATCTATAAAAAATAATAATGATGTTTCTATATATTAATATATATAATAACATCATACTATTATAGTGCTATCGTACTATTAAGTGAAAATAAATAAGAATTCGTAATGGTTGAGTTATCAGTGACGTCACATAACATGGCGTCTTTCTCATGTAAACCAACACGAAAGTGAAACGTTGATATGTTGCGCCGATCACGTTACACTTCACTTCTCATTAGTGGAATCTTCGAACGAGTGAAAATATTCAATAAAAAAATTACAGTAATGAATCAAGTGATGAGATTGATTAGAAATGATTAATGATTAGAAATACAATTCAATCAGTAGCACCTCATGTAAACGACCTCTTTTCTAGTCAACTTAAATTGACTCGGAGGCGTTCTCGGGTTTAGTGGCTCATTTTCAGTAGTCGATAACTCGGTCGATGTACAGCATGCGGGGACTTCCCGCAGGCGGGGTAATGACTAATGAAAGTCATAAGTCGATAACGCGGTCGGTACACCGTCTTCGGGGAATCGAATTAGCTTAGCGAGCAATGAAATTCATCGGTCGGTAAAAAGCGTGCGGAGACTCACACCCAATGAAAATGAGCCTTCAAAGCAACTTCCAAACTTGCGGTTTAGGCTCTCCGTATAGCGCAATCGTTCCCTATCCACTTATGAAAGAAAACGGTTCCCTGAATACGGGCCATGCTTTACAAAACACTCCCACACCCCGAATACGACATACGCTATGAGACTGAACATTTCTGAACAGTGTACCCGTCGCCTAACTATTTAAATAAAAATATCTTCTATATTATAACAGTTGGGGCAGCTATTTAAAAATTAAACATTGGATTATGTAACGGCTATAGAAACAGTATAAATGAAAATCTTTAACAAACCGAGCCTGCCTTTAATTTTCTGTTTTGTATTTAAAAAGGCTAAACCTCTACTTAGGTATGTCACTTGAAATATGTTTCCAGGCAAAACTAAACACTTTCGTTTGAAATTACATAAGATCTCAGATACGAAAATATTATTGCTAAATGTGTGGTCATTGAACCACAGACAACTACTTTGAAACTGTTATTGTGTTACCAAACTTAATATCAGTATAATGTAGTACGTTTTTATCGAACTTTCACCTTTTCGCTTTAGACTTTTTTAACCAATTTTATGATGTCTGCTTAAAGGGCAAAGTTGGCCAGTATTGGCGATTTTTTTATGTTGTTTATCGTGACTTTCATTTTCACAAAATTTTATGTCAGGATGTGCAGGCATGTTAAATAAAATATCATCCAACTTGAAAAAAAATCTTGTACCGCTTATTTCACCATTTAAATATGTGGCATGTTATCCTGTTGTAGCTGTTTGTAGCACGCTTGCTACGAGCAGGCACATTTCGTAGCCCGTAGCAAGCGTGCTACATTCGTAGATGACGTAACATACGACATTTTTCGGGATATCCTTCATTGATAAAATAATTCAATTATATTAAAATACTAGCTGTGCCCCGCGGTTTCACCCGCGTATGTCTCGATCCCGTGGGAATATAGGGATAAAACGTATCCTATCTATGTCCTATTCCAGGTCATGGTCTACCCGTGGGCCCATCCTCTCCTCTCTAGAGTAGGGAACGTCGCGGCGGAACAATTCCATCATACATGATATTCAGCGCACACAACGGAAGCTAATTTTTCCCGTTTTTGCAACATTTTTCATTTATGCTCCGCTCCTATTGGTTGAAGCGTAATGTTATATAGCCTATAACCTTCCTCGATAAATGGAGTATCCAACACAAGAATTTTTCAATTCCAACCAGTAGTTCCTGAGATTGGCGCGTTCAAACAAACAAACAAACTCTTCAGCTTTATAAGCGTTTAGTTGGCAGAAGACTAAATAAAATAAAAAATGAAAACCGGAACTAACCCTTTGATCTTTCCACCATTTTGACATTTTCTGCCCATTGCTGCTCCATGCTGTTAATATTTTATAAGACGCTACGACGCCAAAAATACACGTGCAAACACTCTAAATAAACCATTAAACGTATTAAAGTATCCAATTTGTGGTAAGCATCCGTATGTAAACAGAGTAAAGTAATAAAGAAGGTAAGAAGGGACTCGGTAAGTAAATGAAATACACGAAGGTACTCGGAATGTGTGGGATAAGTAAGACATATTATTACGTACTGTTTACACGTGTCTTGGCATCAAATATGTATTATTTTGTTATAGTTTGTCAAATTATATGTATATTAAGACTACTGACGTCGTGTATCATTTTTAAAGTTCGATAGTTACTTACAAAAATATATCGCCTCTGTTCTCTAAAGAGGTGGGTAGAGTTAGAGGTGTACAGTTTACTCACGAAACCCGTTTCTATAGTGGTGATCAGACAAATTACAATAACCAGGCACAAATCCAAACATACTGCTAGTGCTAAGCTGGTTCAAGTGGTTAAGGTCCTGGGTTCAATTCCCAGGTCGGGCAAAGTGTTATTGAGTTCTTCTATCTGGAATTTCTCAGTTGCAGTCTGGAGTCTGCATTGGTGCCCGGTTGATGGAAATAGACTCGCCCCTATTATTATACATGGCGAAATTTGGGTGTGTGCGCTATATGTACAGTTCTGCGCAAGCCTTCAGAGAAACAATGGCGTAATGTTATGTATAATCCAAACATTAGGCTTCTAAACTTAAAAAAATTACTACGCCTTTTGCTAAAATCCTCTTTTTTAAACACTCTACAATTCTTAAAAAAGAGGATTCTTTTCATTGACCACTTCATGCTTTCCTTCTTCATCATTAAACTTATTACTTTTGCATTTCTTATTTCGTTTAATATTAGATGTATTCGCCGCTATATCAGCAATGATTAGTAGGTACCTAAGTTTACAATTAATTCAAGACAGTGAGTAGACATATATTGATTCCCAAAACATCGATCCTTTCTTCTCATGTTGATGATAGATCAAATTGCCACGCTCTATTATTTTGTAACCCCTCACACTCTCAGATGAAGAAATAAATATATTTTAAATTATGTTTTGTTTTATTTTTATATACAAGGTGGAGACGACAATACGACAATATAAAAATAAAACTCCGTATACCTATGACGTTCTCCGTCTACATACAAAAAATAATCAAATATATCCAATAGTTTAGTTACGATAGCTAGTCAAAGATCGGCAAACCCCATAGTCGGCCCATCACTACTATTTAGTTTGTTTGAAAAAAATTACTTTTTTATATTCCATGTTAGGATTTATTTGATAGTTCCAAAATACTCTTATGCATTAGTATTGCCAGTGTTTTCATTCATTTGTATTGTCGTCTCCACATTTTATACCTTACCTACCGTCTATCTAACTATAATATATATAGTATTGATGGACGTAAGTAATACCATATTATACTACCACTTTCAAAGGAAGTATATAGGTACCTTAAGTTGCATAAAAAAGAATCATACCGTCAGTTCCATTTCACGGTTTCGCAGTGAGCATATAATAACAGACATTATATCATAGGTGGGTAAAAATAAAGTGTTTCGAGGTAAACGGCGTGGTATTGCGTGACCGTCTTCGCCGCGATGTACGAGTAAACGCGCTATAATTCACCCGCTGCGGCTCTGCTAGTACCTGGCTTGTATAGTCAGCAAAAGTATTTGCAGTAGGACTGCTATTTTTTGAGAGATTACCTATAATACTTTCTCTCGCATCCCCAATGAGGAGCTCGTGGCTAAGTAATAACAGCCGCTCGGGTCGATCCATCAGGTTAAGTTACGCTTGCCAGGGTTGGTCCGTGGATGGGTGACCATTTTCACATATCAAGACTCCTCCGAGGTCAGATAGGCAGTCGCTCCATGTAAAATACTGGTATTCAGGTGCATCCAGTTAGACTGGAAGCCGACCCCAACATAGTTGGGAAAAGGCTAGGCAGATTGATTGACTTTCTCTCGCACCCTGAGAGTAGGTACCTACTCTGTTCAGATGAGACCTTGGTTTGTTAATTTCATTATAGTCAATCATAGATGCATTATTTATGCATGCATTGTAATAGGTACCTATAGGAAAATTAACTAGACGATTGTCTAGTATAAAGATTTAAAAATAGATTCAATGAATGCCACCGTTTCTTTTATTTCCTAATTAAAATCATTGCGTGCAGCCCATGCTATGATAATGAACAAAAACTATAATCTGCTCTTAAGAAAACCGTGTAAAAAGCAATTACTCGATCACTTTACAGAAGAGATTGTTAGAATGACAAGTTCCCAGGTATTTTCATGAAAAAACATTGTTTTTGCAGACCGTAGAATCAGTGACTCCACTTTTACTTTACGTACTTTTATAGCGCATGACAAACAAAGATCTTTGTATTGAAACAAGCAGGTAGGTATATGACCCTGTAGGTATACAACCACATAATATGTCCACATTCATACAGAAACTGTTTCCATTTAGAAATATCAAGGTGAAGCTAATTATAAATAATTATTTTTTATTATTGTACCTAATTAAGCATGCTGCAGTGCTACCTATGGTTTACTCGCGTGTATGGGAAATAATTGGTGCATAGTTTTCTTTATCACTTACACGGTTGGAGGACCAGCAATCTAGATATGTCACGATAAGTCTATAATTCCGTTCTTATGTCTTTTTTTTAAATTTATTTATTCCAAAATCTGTATTAACAATAACATAACTAAAGTCTGCCAAACTGCAGTTTGTCGGCAGGGTATTGGCTCTTTATACATATGATGCAGTTCACTGAACCCTGTAATGTTTGAAACAGGTGTCAGCACCTGTTTCAAACATTACAGGCAAACATTAATCAGAACATTCTTTAGAAACACTTTAATTCAGATTAAAGGTTTTTCTAAAGAATGTCCTGAGTCAGCATACAAATGATAACATAGCAATTCCAAGGAAAAACACAAAGGGGCTCTTTTTCTTCGCAATTTCAGGGGTATTCTTTTTGTTACACCCAATCTTGATTCTAAAGTGGTCACTAAATTGTATTGTAGCACGCTTGGTCACCGCACGCTATAACTTCGCCATAATATGAGGGAAAATCAATATAGTTCAGTTCTTGAAAACATTCTAAGTTGTTACACAAATAGTACTGATGTGTACTGGAACTGTTTGCCCTACATAAACATGTCGCGAAGTGGGTAAAAAAAACAACTTTGCTTCTACAGAACACATTTATGACATGCATGTTTTCTATGAATAAAAGTAAATGTTTTTACATATTCTACCTTTTTAGTGGTAGGTATGGTATCAACACGTGTAGGTAAACCCATAAGTGTAAGGTGGCTTGGAAAATACAGGAAAAGCATTTCAACAGTTTATCTGCCTATGTAATTAAAGGGATGATGCACTTGTTATTTGCTTGAGGTACCTGTATGTCACTGAGTCACTGTGATACAGAAGATTTACAATGTGAAATGTCTCTGCCATGCATCATCGTCAACATACCTTGTCACGGGGGATAAATCCCAGTGCAGACATAATTGCTACAATCAATAATTAGGCATACCATTTTATTTTTCTCATTATTTACCTATGTATGCGTTGACGCAGTATTCGAAACTCATAGAATGTGAAAAAAAAATTGTGTTAATGGTAACCATTTAAAATTTTAAATATTTCTAACTATGTCGTAATCATCACAATGTTTGATATTATTATAAAGTATTATGTAAGCACGTTAGATAGAGGAAGTTTAATTAACTTTTACGTGTGCATATTACTCAATTATAATTACTAACCGAGTAACACTTTCGCATTTGCGTATTTTAGAAACAAATGAATTAACTATTCTACTGTTTTTACTATAATAAATATTCTATAATCTCTAAATTACAATTGGATAAAGACTTGTTTTTGTCTACTTTCAACGTCTCAGGACACAACAACTTATCACAACACTACAGTCTATACTAGTAAACACATACGTAGATAAATCATCTACTGCTCATTTCTACAGGTACACGTGCACCTAATAAGTGTAAATTAACTCTATATAATACTTGAAGTATACATAATGTAATTATCTCTCATTAGGTACCTACAAGCTAATACAAAACTATAGAAATCCATAATTTTCTGTATACATTATGATGATCTAAGGAATATTTGAGTGTGACTACATTAGTAAGTAAGTGGTGACAGGTCGTGTCTTAGTCCATTATGCACAATACTAAGTCGTCATTCAGTCGTGTCCGAGTACTAAACTGTCTGCTAACTACTTAACATTGGGAATCGGCAACCGTGAAGCGTGAAACCTCGGAATCGAAACCATGACAACCGTTTATTACACTAATATAACTAAAGAAAAAATGTGACCTCATCGCTTGCGAAAACATTGATACTATTGATAGGGTTCCGACAACAAAACAGTGTAGTGTGCAAGAAAAACAGATATCTTAGAAGCAATATTGATTATCAACGCGACAAACATGACAGCTTTGAGTCTCCCGCAGATAGGCGCGACGCGAATTTAGCAGAACAATTTTTATGAAAACTTCATGGAAATTGTTCTACCAGAAACGCATCGCAGTGTCGCGTCGCGTCTGTCTGCCTGCGGGAGCCATTATTCTTCAAAGAGGTTCACAGCAATAGTAGCCTAGTAGGTACACTACCTACATTGCGCTACACATAAGAATAACTTTTTTTAAATTGAGTATTGAACACATTCGGGCCATTTCGGGCAACCCGTTTCTAGACCTCTCAGCAGACACAAAACTTTAAAAAAAGTTGGGGTACAGTACAACCTGGACACATGTTACTTTTTTTTTTTTGTTGACCGTATAAATAAATTATTGTTGTTGAGACTATTCTTATCATGAATACAAACTGTTTAATAATGTGATAAACGAGAGGCAATAAACAGATTACCTATAAGGCTATATGCAATCAAGAACAGATTGAAATTGTTTCATATTCAATTGGTCAAAAGGAATATGAACGATTCAATACTAAGACTAAAATAATAGAACAACATAACTTTACCAAGAAAAGGCAAAAAGTAAGTAACCAATATCAGAAATAGCACATAATATGACTGCAAAAAACACACTATCTCGTATGGATTTTGTTCACAAGCAAAAGCAATATCGTTTTTATTTGTGCTCTAAAACGGATGATATTTTTTTGAAATCCCATACAAGCTAGCATGGAAACCAATGTATTTACATATGTAATCTTCTATGTTAGACATCGCCCTAATTAACATTCACATGGTGTCACATTCGCGGATGATATTAGCCATGCATGTGAGTCAATATAGTTCTATGTAAATTATGCCATGGATCATTATGAACACAGTTGTTCCGATACCAGTCCAGACGTTTCGAGGTGTAGCCGATTTCTACGTCTAGCTATTGGTGAAGAGAATTGATTTTCGAAATAAGGTGATAAGTAACTATAATTTTTATTTTTAAACTCTCGGTTTAATTAGTTATTTGCTGTTATTGTGTAAATTAGTATTGTAACAGTGGCGGCAAGCTTTCATTTGATTAGTCAACGAATTATCGGTATCATTTCATAAACGGTATTTTTCCTGAATATGGACTTCCAATGTTACAATAGAGAAAAGTCACAGAGAAAACTGGAGTCACCCCCACAATTGGCAAAAAGTGGGGCAAACACGGCCTTGTGACATGGTTCGAGTCACACATTTTATCACAGTTTAGTCCACCCATACTCAAAGTGGGTCCGCGGAGCCCTGGGGCTCCGCAAAGCCTCTGTGGGGGTTCCGCGAAAAGCCTATGGCATGTGTCCAAGTGTAGACGACATTGCTTTGTGGTATTTTAGCTGCTTCAGAATCATCCTAATCTCGTACAAATAATTTTGTATATAGGTATAACCGATTTCTTATAAAAAGGAGGTTATCAATTTGACAACTATTTTATTATTAAAACTGTTTTTATTTTCGCCATAATGCAACTCCCTAGTGTAGTGTAGTTCCTTTTTCCCTATTGGGAAAAAGTGAAGTCAGAGTAAAGTGGAATTCCATGAAACGCAGTTTTTGATTATTTCAGGGCTCCGTCAAATATTCCAATAGGGTTCCATCGCCATAAAAGTTTGAGAGCCGCTGGTTTAGTCATATAAAATGTGTGACTCGAGGCATGTCACAGTAGGCCGTGCTCTCCCCCCGCTGACTTCTTTGAAGTATCTACCTAAATTTTACTTAAAATTAGGATTACCTAATTTTAAGTAAAATTTAGTTAAAATTAGTTATTAAACTGAAGTAACAGTCTCACACGTTATTTGCCTGATTTAATACTGCTTATCTGCGGAACCTAATCCTTCAATCAATCTTTCAGAAGTCCTTAACAATCACAGTTGATCTCTAATGATGTTATTAAAAGAAAAATAGTTTTCTATAACCAGTTATATTGTAGGCGACCTAATCAATGTTCTACATACCTACCTAAATATCATCATTGTTATCGAGTGTAATCGACAAGGTATGTACAGCGGTGCAACGGCGTGCACTTGATAATGACGTAGTAACTAACCGGCATGCTAACCTTATCAAGGTTATCACCACATTACTGTTTTGATATGCTTTACGTCAGTTCGGCAGGAAAGTCACACTGAAATTAACACTTTCTTAACATGAAATAGCAGTCAAAATCATAACCCTCCTTTTTGCTTCGCCGTAGTCCGGTAAAAAGGCTAAACAACCGCCATGGAACATTATAATTTAAGAGATATCGCGGCTGTTCCGCGATATTTCTATAGATCATTAGAATTCTCATCTTGACCCGCCGCGAGACAAGAAGAGGGATTTCTTCTAATGATCTGTGTTATAGCAAATGTGGTTGTAAAATAATACCAACAAAGTTCAAGACAACAACAACAACTTCTTCTCTCTTGAGTAGAGAAGAATCTCTTCTCTATTAACTGCTCTTCAGAAGTAAAACAATGACCGATGTGCTTGAGACCTACTTTAGGTAGGTAATGCTGATTTATAGACTTCATACACAATTATATAATAACGATGTTTAGTTAAATTGTCGTCGATAACAATGTTCTTAGTGTCGTCCTTCACCAAATACTTTTAAAGTTTCTAATAAGAAATAAGATAACAAAACGATCGAAAGTGCCGTTTATTCAGAAAAACGTTAATAGAACCACAAGAAATATGTTGAAACATACTTATTTGTTGTTATTATTTCAGGTACAATTATTTTTATCACGTGCTCTTTATCTAGAAGAATCATAAAGATAATATCATAGTAGGTTAATAATATTTTGTGGGATTATACTTTTTAAATAATGTCATCATCATGAACAAATTAAATAATAATAATAATACCAGCTTATTATTATCCCACTGCTGAGCAAAGGCCTCTTCTCACACAGAGAAGGCACGAGCATTGATCACCACGCATACAATTTATACATTTTGAATTCCTTGAATTTGACTTCACCTGACGAGTGAAGACGATTCATGATAATACTAGCTGCGCCCCGCGGTTTCACACGCGTAAGTCTTGATCCCTTGGGAATATCGGGATAAAAAGTAAGTGTTAATCCAGGTTATAAACTATCTGTTTGCCAAATTTCATCCAAATCCATTCAGTAGTTTTTACGTGAAAGAGTAACAAACATCCATCCATCCATACTTACAAACTTTCGCGTTTATAATATTAGTTAGATTAGATAATAGTTAGATGTTGGTATAGGTATTCTAACCATTTGGATAACCAGGTATTTGTAAAAGAAGATATCTTTAGCATACCCATCTATTCTTACCCACTGAACATAGGCAACACCCGGCTCTTCATCTTCTACATGTAGTCTGTCCCAGCCGCGGTAGTCGTTCCATCTATCTCCGGGGGCGACGCATGCTACGCTTGCTGATTCTTGGTCTCACATTAGCATACTGTCATCATTCTTCTATTTATAGGTATTGTATCCTATTCTATGATAGACTGTGTACCTGACGCGTGTTCGCCTATTTGAAAAGCGGACAGATAGTAAGTATTCAAGAAATTATAATGAACAAAATAATACTACTATATACAATAAGTTGCACCGGCTTTATCCAAACAAACGTGTATTGATATTATTGAGTCGATATTGACATACATTGCATTGTGGGTGAGGTAACAATGCTACGTTCCATCTGCGCACCGAATTAATTTTACGCTACAATTCAATCAAAGACATACTGTAGGTATTATAGGATAATAAGCTTCATTTCTGTAGAGAAAAGAGAACAATTTCTACTTACAGCTAGGTACAAACTAATCAGTAAAGGCGTTTTACGAAGTTGCAAAGTTCCCTGAAATTAATTTAGTATTTCAGCATAAAACTATGTAGCTATGGTCTCGGTTACAAATAATTCCCTCTCACACTTCCCAAGAGTGTAGTAAAAACAACTGAGGGTTTATATTACCTACCGACATTCACTAGAATTAATGAATGCTGCATCCTGCTGGGCCCTCTTAACCGTAGGTTATAATTTACAATTTTAGCAGCTTTTTCTGGTTTTCTGAGATATCATCTTGAGACCATTTTGCATAAGTGGTTAGAAACTACCTACATGATTTGCTTCTGAATGTCTACGTTAAAAACAACCGGTTCAAATGTCAAGTGTGTCCAATTCACAATTAATTTTTCCAACCATTGCAAAATGTGTGAAGAAAATCCCCCACATCAGTTTCCAAATATTTTTTAATAATTTCTGAGAACGGTAGATTTGTTGTTGAATACGTATTTGTGGCAAGGTATGTACGCTAGCTAAGTATTTTTACCAGAGTGTCAAGGAAGGGTTACCTTTGTTTTTTTACAGTGAATGCATTAAAATCTATTCTATGAACAGCGAAGTCTGAACTAAAATGACGAGTAATGAGTGAATAATATTATACGTAAACACTTTGCTAATCACTTAATAACATTATTTCAGGATTATGAATGAATAAGTATGATTATTTGTTGATTACTTATCCTGTTCTCTGTCTTGGATTTTCTTATCTTTTAATACAACAACGGCACAGAAACAAGACAGTTGTAAATTAAATTAATCGCTAAGAATCTCTTAACTTCATTATGTAAGATCACACAAACGGAGCCATCTGCTCTTGCCGCATCGGTAGATATGTCTCTCGGAAACCTTACAAAACATGCGTACCCTAGTGATGAATGGCTAAACCGGTTCATGAGACATGTCAGCAGAGTGCTAACAGCTCACCATTTTATACACCTTGTGAAGATATTTGCTATCTTGAAAGACCTTGACACACTAACGTCGTCATGATAGAAGTTCCGATGTGGAGCGGGGATTACGATGGAATGGTATTTATTATATTAGTGTAGATACGTTAGGATTGTTTGATTTATAAATTGGAAAAGCAAAAGATTACCCTGTACCTACCTACCTGCATACGTCCGTGTCCTAACTGAAAACGATTGTCGTGCGAGTTCGCGATCGTGCGCTCGTTTATATGAATATGACATACTCGCGAGATCAATCAGGTCGTGTATGTACGTCATTATACATGTAAACTATCTCGTAATCGCGTATTCGCACGACAGTCGCTTTCGGTTAGGACGCAGGGTTAGGATCGTAGCTTGTCGCCGTAGTAGAGTCGGTTCCTCGTACGTAGCCATGGCTACGACGAACCGACAATTCCCTTATGGGAATTAGGAGTACCTACCGAATGTTATTGTATGTACAATATCTTTATTTGATATTTTCATCAATTTTTTATCAGGATTCTTTAGCTTTTTGCAGGATTTAGGTACCTATCTTCTTCCTTTGAAATGAAATGATATGAAACCAATATGTACAAAGTAAAAATTCTGTTATTAGGATATCGGAATCACGTTATTACTATTCTATGACGTCATATAAAAAAATAAGCCAGATGGAGTCAACATTTCCTATCTGACTAGTCTGAGAAAAAATGGCAAAACAAACTTAGGGAACAGTCTCTTTTAAAGTCCAGACATCATTTTGCTCAGATTATGTGAGGACCATGTAAATTAGTCTCTGAAATGGTCGTTTGAGGACATAACTACACAGATTTGAGTGAACCTGTCCAGTCAGTGCAAGCATTTGTCAGTAAGTAGCTCAACTCAGAACTTAAGGAGCTCAATGATTCGACGAATAATACCAAAGAAAGGACACTTGGGTATGCCGCATATAGTACCCAAACTGCCAAACCGTAGTATTATAATATCTGTGGACAAACCATCGTTAAAACTAAAGCAGAAAGACAAAAAAATATACGCGGCAAAATAGTCCTCACATTCACAGTAATTAAAGTAATATAATACTTTACAAAGAAGGTAAATATTTTTTGAGAACAATGTTTGAGTGATAGAAGTATATGGCTAGAAATTAGTCACGTGCCAAGCAAAGTAGGTAATGGCTCGTGGCTAAATAACAACAGCCCCACGAGTCGATCGATCAGGTTAAGCTACGCTTGCCACGGTTAGTCCGTGGATGGGTGACCATCTTAACATATCGAGACCTCGAATCTCCGTGGCTCGGATGGCATGTTAGCTCTTAATTTATGGCCACCATAAACTATATTAAAGATTCTCATTACGATCCTATATTTTCGATAAAACAACAGGCCGCTGACTCATTAACTAATAGCAATAATAATTATTGCAATAAAACGCTTCCATAAAAATAAGTGCATAACATTATTTTAATAGCACCTACAACTTTGACTCACAACAATAATACCTAAGTTCTGTACAACAATTAGAACGGAAACAACCAAGTGATAAGTTGCTTACTTTTAATTGAAACATTTAAATTAACTGTACCTACTTTATCTAAAGGTGGGTACACATTATGTGTGGAACATAACATGAAACATGTAACATTGACGTTGAAACGAACATGCCATCCAAATGTCTGCAATGCCCGGAGTCCGGGATTTGTGCCCGGTTGATGGCAATAGGCTCACCCCCTATTACATGGGATTTAAATATAACCTGCGAAATTTGGGAGTACTATAGGTACACCTGTGCCTAAACGGGGAACACAGACGTAATGTTATGTTATGTTTGATGTTCTTTTCAACATAAGTTACATTTAATATTGTAATGTTACGTTTCACAAACGTGTACCCACCATAATACATTACCGACATTACCTACTAATGTATTCGATTTCTTATTTTTCTTCATTAGGTACTAGCTCACAAAGATCAGCGGTGCATCGATCCATAGTTGACGCTGATAGCGTTAATAGCTCTATTGTTCTGAAATAAGTCGTAAACCGTCGACTCTTTCGCATCCATTCGGCTAAGATTGAGCATAAATAATCGTGAATTATGATTACTACTATGTAATAAAATTGGCGATATTATGTCTACAATTGCTAGTAAAAATACGCCCCCTATAAAAGTAAATACAATGCTCTATTTTATTTAAATCATGCAATAATCAACATTATACAATTAAAAGTAGATATTGGTGCCGATTCTCTTGTACACCGAACTAAACTATCACTAAAATTCCTTACTTTTGACTATGGGAATCTTGGAGCTATTCTGCCAAATAAATTCTCAAAATTTAAAACTTATTTTGACACAACTAAAATCGAATTTGACAACCGCGCGCCTCCATTTGGTACTTGTTTTCCCTACCACGTGTTTTTTTTTTAAAGCCGGAGGCGCGCATTCACGGCAGCCTCGACGTGTTTTTAATGGATTTTTTCAGTTTTTGTATGGAAAATAACGAAAAAAAATAAAAAATAATTATCTACCAACATGTTGAGAATTAGGGGTTTAAGGGTTTCCTAAAAGGGGGTCGATTTTCATTATATTTGCGATAGGACACACCGTTTTCGAGATATAAGCAAAAGAAAATAAACAAATACAGTACTGTTTTTTGTACCTGAAGTCGAGGTGTTGGTTTGAATTTTAGTTCATGACATCTAATTTTATTCCACACATTTTTAATCGCGATTAAATATAGTCAGATTTAGTTAGAGGATTTTAGATATAGGACAAAATTTTAGGTTAAATCGTCAGTCAGAATAGCATTTTCACTAAACTAATCTCAGTGCCATCTCAGTGCTGTCAAACTAAATTATAGTCTATTTCATTGTCATTTATAGTCTATTTCAGAATGAGTTTGATCGTTTGACAGGACTAAACTAAATTTTAGTGATTTTTAGTTTAGTTTAGAGAATTTTGTGACAAGAGAATCGGCACCATTATTTAAATAAATGTAATATTTATTTACCTACTTGCGATTCCCAGTTCGGTCAAGGTAGGAACCACGGAACCACATCAATTACTTCTTTTATTGCTACCTTGTTGAGTTTATTTATTTAAACTATAAGTACATAGGCGGACTTAATGCCAGAAGGCATTCTCTAACAGTCGAAGAACGTAAGTTCGTTTTCTTTAAGTAAGTGGTTCAGTATCATATCTGTTGTTTTTATGAACGTTACAGTGAGCATGGAAAGTGAGGCGGAAAATTGCCATGATCACCAGAGAAAGCTTGACGATACAAGTGTTGACAATTTACCGTGCAATCGATGTTTTTTTTTGTTTTTGCTTTGTGTGAAATTACATGTTAGCAACAGCTACAAATGTACCGTGTTTTGATCAGTCAGGGAAATATTAACTGTTAAGCAAATTGGCACCCGCCGTATTGTGATTTGATTTTTTATAAATATAATTCTTATGTAATAAAGATTATTATATAAAGAAATTAAATTCCTTGACTTTACCTAAATAATAATTTGATCTAAATGTAAATAATTGAAATCCTCATACAAGGTAAAGTCCCTTTTATTAGGACATATAAAAGGAACTTTACCAAAACAATAAATAAGTACAATGTACATTATACTAACCATCATGTAAAAGCCTGTAGTGTAGAGAGTCCCACAGGGCAATGGGACACCTTATAGGTACCTCGTACTCTACTTACAATGCTATCTTTAGTTGCTACTTAGAACCCGTCAGTAGTGTTATTGACTTGTTGTGGCTTACCACAACAGCTAACTAACTATAAAGTCTAGCGCAGACTGGGGCGGGCCGCGCCGCACTGTGGATCGAAAAAAGGCTCTAGAAGACATAGGAGTTTAATTTTTTTGTCGGTTTTTGCTTGAAATGGCTTCTAATAGCCAATATCGTGCATAGATAATTATATCTTATGACACAATCTGGTAGGCAAAGTGGCAACTTATATTTTATTTGGAAAAAACATGTATGAAGCTAATGCTTATATCTCCGGAACGGAGAGAATAACCAGAATATCCTTGCACACGCACGGTTATGCAACTATTTATATAATTTATTGACTAACAAGATTGAGGGAGTTTAAAAAAAAATAAACGCACTAAGTATCTCGCAATCGCACGTTGCCCTTTACGACTGTACCTAATGTGCGCTTGGCTTTATCTGACAGACAACGCACGTTCCTTGTAACAATTTGAATGGAATTTTGTCATTTTTGCCGATGGAAAATCCCATCGAGCGTGCGCACGGGTTGTTTTAAATGATACCTAAGTCGAAGCTAATTGCCGATGGGGACGGAGCAGATGGGCAAGCCGAAGATACGAACGTTATGGAAAATTACTGGAGATGACCCACCCATATTGTTACTGGTGTTACCACGGATTTCTTCCCCTAGAGCCCCGCCGACTCTCAAGTTCGTCTCAAGCCGCGAACAATAAGACGAACGAATTTAGGTACTTCAGTCTCATTAGGTGGGGTGTGATAGACAGAATAGCCTAGAAACTCAGTTACACCACTATACTTTCTCTAAGTTGTTACTTTCTACAGTTGCCCGCCGTTTCGGTCCCGTAGGAATATCGGGATAAAAAGTATGCTATGTCCTGGTCCCAGGTCATGGTCTAGTCATGTGCCTCACTTTCGCATTTATATTTTGGGCAACAGCTAGTTATAACTAAAAAAAGTATAAATAAATATGCCATACGCCTATGTGTCGTCTCTCGCCTGGCCACGGCACATTCCGCTGCAGCGAATTTTCTCGCGGTGCGAACGGCAAAGCGTCTTGCGACTAAAACAAATGAATTTAAAAAAAAATGTATTGCCCGCCGCACCGCCGTTCGCGCCGCCCGGGCTCGTCCCGTGGCCAGGCGGTAAGGCGCAGTGGCGGCTGTCTGTCCTAGGTATGGGTTGTGGTTTGCGGTTACATTTCCTGTCCTATCTTCAACAATAATATGTAGGTACTTAAGTACTTAAACTTAAATAAATTCATAAATATAATTAATGTGTTATGTTCTTACTGATGGTGACAATACAACAAATAACCTTTACTCACGCTATAGTAGGTACTGTATGTAGGTACAGGAAACAGGCGTGACGCAACAATTCGACGCGATTTTGGTACCTACCTAAAACAATTTCTATGAAGGTTTATTAGATATTGTTCTACTAGAGTCGCGTCGCGCCTATCTGCGGGAGTCTTAAGTGTTGATGGACATAATCAGCGTGCTTTATGTGTTTAAACGATATGGATTTGTAGAGCTTGTTTTCGCTTATATCAAACACACTTTTACTAATTCGCTCATCCAAGTACGTAACTTCAACGGCATAGGTACGTACTTAGAACCAATTATCAATCGATCGAACGACCACACCTGCAAATCTAGTACAGGTTTAATCACAATCAAATCATAATCGTCCTCTTTAATTTTTGAGTAGCTACCAATATCAATCGTCAAACGTTACTAGCCTAAATGTGCTCGCCAATGTTAGTTCAGCGACAAACGAATTACAAAGCAATTGTTACGTGAGTGATTGAAATCGCACAATTGATTCAAGCAGACCTCATTTGCAATTTTGGAACCTACCTACCTACCAAAATACTTATGTATACTCACCTATGTTTATGGGTATGAAATTTAAGGGTAGGTACCAATGCATTGTTCGTTTATGAATTGTATAACCCCAGAAAATTTTATAGAAGGTAGGTACCTACTGATCGCTAATTCAGCGCATTTCATTTTTATTACCACACAAATGCCTTAACGAGCAAAAATTATAGACATTATCCAAAGCAGAAGGGAGCCCAGTGTCCCAGCAGTGGGAACATTATATTAATCTGACTATGCGCAGGGTCGGACTGGCCATATAGTCGAGGTGGCGTTAGCCAGCCGGGCCCTAGCCTGCGCGGGCCCCCCGAGGTGCTGGCGGTAGGAAGGAAAAGTAGATAGTTCATAGGTAGATACTAGAGAAACACAAAAATAGTTGACTCTCAGCAGAGGCCATCCCTGAAACTTGCTATAGACATTTCTGAACGGCAATATTTTTTGAACGAAACATTTATTCAATCTCTTATTTCTGGAGAAATGGAATGCAACTTTAAAGAGTCTTCGCAGTCTTCGCTTCGCTGTCTTCGCATCGACGAACCCAAATTAAACACAGGATCAGATCTAATCAAGGATGACAAGAATAGCAGCTTTTACGATTAATTATTGACAGGTTAGCTGAAAGTTACCATCTTTAAAAAAAAAAATGAATGGTTAGCTTCGTTTTTTTCGTCGCGGGCCCCAAGCTTGTGGGTAGCCACCCGGGCCCTTCCAGCCCAGTCCGACCCTGACTATGCTCAGGCTATGCTGCTCAGCAACTCAGAAGGATTGTGACCAAAAAATCATCATTCCCAAACTGATGTCAACAAGCATTGGGCATATTGTATCATCAGGGGGCCTACCACCACCGCTTACAGTAGTATTATTACTCAGTGGGGGAGATGGAGCTATACGTCCTGTAGAGCTTCATCTCTTTCCTACACTGAAGTAATATTAAAATAATACTGCTGTAAGAGGTGGCGGTAGGGGGGCATTTCCCTGATGATGGAAAGTGCTGTGCGGTAGGTAGGTACCTTAGTGAATATTCTGAGTGCTGCAGGGGCAAAAGAAACTACGCTAGCTCATTTACTCCTCGGTCCTCGTTATCGTAGCTGAATTTTGCAATGCCCAGTCATAACACGGTCGATAACATTAAAATGATTAGATACTGTATTTTCACAAATTAAATCGAAACCTATACCCGAATCACTTTAGCGTGGCAATGGCGGTCATTGACCCACCTACAATTTGTAGCATTCCTTATTTCAAATACTGAAATAAAGTCCGTTAACGTCCTAATTTAAATCATTATCTATTGTGATCTTCAACATGTTCCAATAACGAAAAACCATCATCATTGTTTGGGTTCCTACAGAGAGATATTAAGGGAAAAGGCAATGACCGCTATTGACATGCTAAAGCGACTCGGGTATAGTGAAGCTTGTCCGCAAACTGTTTATCAAACAATAACAATTATGTAAATCGCTTTAAGTATGTGAGGAAAATTACAGTACAGTCAAGGTAAAAATTCGAAATTGACAGCGGCTCCATGTTGTAGCAGTAACGACAATAAATCGTAGGGCGAGTGTTTCTACAGATGTGCGGTTGACGGTACCTAGCTCGTGGGTAGGTGCACTCGTGCAGACTGCCCCGACGTGACACCCGTAATTATTATACCGTGAAGTTTTCTTACAAATTGTTTTGTAAGAGTCGCGTCGCGCCAGTCTGCACGAAACTTTACTGCTATGCTAAAAGCATACAAATATGAAAGAGGTATGCTTGATAACAATATTTTACCCCTTTGACGGCCAGTGAATTCAGCTGAATGGTGAAGATCTAAAAGCGTATGTGTAAGTAGACAAGTTACCCATCAGAATTTCAGAAATAAATAAAAGTTGAATTAAACCAACAACCAAATCAATCTGCCAAGCCTTTTCCCAACTATGTTGGGGTCGGCTTCCAGTCTAACCGGATGCAGCTGAATACCAGTATTTTACATAGAGCAACTGCCTATCTGACCCTGAACCTGAACGCAGTAACTGGGTAATACGATACCCCTTGGTTAAACTGGTTGTCAGACTTTCGGGCTTCTGACGAATCGTAACGACTGTCAAAGATCCAGAAATGACAGCCGGGACCAACGGCTTAACGTGCTTTCGGAGGCACGGAGGAGTCTCGATACGTGAAAATGGTCACCCATCCACGGACCAACCCCGGCAAGCGTAGCTTAACCTGATGGATCGACCCGAGCGGCTGTTATTACTTAGCCACGAGCTAATTAAACTAACAACAAAACAAGTGTAAAGACAAGTTCCCACAACATATTCCATAGCCTTCACTTTTAAAACACAAAAGCACGTCATCGATCATCTGCGCTTAGCACTTACCTAATCTCGAATCG
The DNA here is from genome assembly GCA_948473465.1 of Lithophane ornitopus. Taxonomy (NCBI): domain Eukaryota; kingdom Metazoa; phylum Arthropoda; class Insecta; order Lepidoptera; family Noctuidae; genus Lithophane; species Lithophane ornitopus. The sequence continues at coordinate 6,789,113 of OX419622.1, read as the reverse complement.
ATCTTTGAGAATGTAAGTACTAGCATCTATTATAATTATATACCTACGCAATTAAAGGGCCAACACGCAATGTATGCAAATCAGCTAATATACATAACATCACGCCTGTAATCCCCGAAGGGTTAGGCAGAGGTATACCTACAACAGTACACCCACATTTCGCCATTTGGGCTTATATAACTGGCTAATATACTATTTCGTAATATTTATCATTGATTATGACGATTGCATGTGTAAAATAATACGATAGGTATCGACAGCGTAAGTGGGTACATCCTATACTATAAATGCGAAAGTGACTTTGTTTATTTGTTTGTTACGCTTTCACGCTAAAACGGCTGAACGGATTTGGATGAAATTTGGCACAGGGGTAGACCATGACCAGGAGGAGACAGGATACTTTTTATTTCTTCTTCTTTTTATCCCGATGTTCCCACAGGTACGAGACTTATGCGGGTGCAACCGCGGGGCGCAGCTAGTAGTATAATAATTTCAGCATTAGTTTGCGCAATGCACGTTTCACCAGCGGAAAAGGAAGGCGGACGCGTCACGGTCGGTCGAATTAAACAAGTGTTCAGGAAAGTACATGTAACTAGTTCTTTGGTTACTGCAATTCGCGAGGAAGACGATAAGCATTAATCGTAATCGTGTACAGGTATGACGACTCGTCATTTAATTATGTTCATGTCGGGAGCTGCAATGAACACATACTTATAAACGTAAACTCGTTTTTACAACGATGTTTTCCTTGTCCGCCATCAAGGTAATCAATCAACATTGATACAATCTTAATGGTTGTGCTGACAATCATGTCTTCACTACCCAATTACCCACTAACTGGTGAGGATATTTGAACAAAAGATTATTACCAAAATAAAAACCAAGTAGTAAATAAACATATTTTATGTATATCCATTTTCTTACAAAATTATTTACAACACCATTATTATGCACATATCCGCTGTCATATAAAACATTACATTGATAAATTAACGTTTCTAAAGCGAATTTACAGCGCACTATAAGTAGGTACACTAACTACTATAGTAAGCTTAACTAGTTGCAGATCAATTTCTAGGCACCATTCCATAAACAATAATTACAAAACAGAATATTTACCTCCCCTAATATCATTACTACATAATTGCGATCTATGACATTTAAATTATTAATAATTAAAAAAAAAAAAAAAAAATCTAAAATAAATAGTAAATATTTGAAGTAAAACAGCCATACTTTTTAGTAGTGTTGCTTGTTAAAAATAAAATAATAATAACGCCTGTTCAACATTGCATATTTTTAAAGCTTTTGTAATATTCATCTGCACTGATTATACAAGGCGTTGTACTGACCGAATGTTCGAATATGAATGGCCGTTTTACCGTTTAAAATTAATATGACGAATTATACGAATGTATACATTCATACATAGAGATGGTAAGAGATCTCTTTAAATAATCCTCACAAGATCTTTTAAAATCTATTGACTTTGTAAAATAAATATATCGATATATGAATAAACTGAAATTAATAGGATTAAATGAAATATTGAAATCGAATATTATTTGAAATTATTTACAGAGCATAAAGATTTTATTGATAAGAAAAACATAAGAATATAAAATACAAATGAAAACTAAGACATTTCCTTACATTCTTTTGAGATTTAGATTTAAGAAAAGGAATGTAAACTAAAATTTTGTTGCCCAATTAAAAATAATTATACTAATGGCAACATAACAACCTACTTCTGAAATACTATATCTAATGACATGTTGATGATATTAGGCCACGTAAAAGTAGACTTGTAATGAATTAGTTACCTACTGTTTATATTTTTTTTAATATTTTTCTCTGTTTATGGGCGAAAATGATGCGGAGTTTTGTTGATGACAAGCGTAACCTGTATTTAATTTATTGACTAAAACTTAAATAAAACCGATTCGCTTTATAGATCCATACAGAGATTTATTTCTCTCTTCCCATTAATTAGTTTTTCAAAAATTGGTTGTTATGCCTTCTTCATCTCCGGTCATCGAGTCATATTGACATTCTCTTTAGAAGTAATGCCGATGGCCATCATACACTAAGTTAGGCTAATTAAACTATTTATACATGTATTACTTTACATTTTCTTCACATATGTTACATTACAATATTATCAAGTAATACTTTTTATGTAATACGATTCTGCCATGGTTTTATTAGGCTAAAGATCAGAAAAACATTTACCGATCTCATAAAATAAACTTATTGTCTGTTTGAGAAGCGACGCTGACAAAATAACCTGCCTAACATTAAAACAATGCCAAAAACTTATAAATAAACCTTTAGCAATCTATTACAATTTTGGCAGTACTCGCTCATAATAACAATCGTAACTAATCTCACAACAGGAACTCAAATGTAGTTTCACCGAGTTGAAGTTCATTTTATTCACAACAAATCATATCTTTTTTTTGACAACATTCACTTCATTTTATTCACGTCCTTATTAATTTCATTGCATTTTGCATCGATGTGCGACTTATTTATGTATGTGCGGACGTGTGTGACTTCTCCACAAAAATATCATTTTTTTAAGCCTACAGTGGTTATTTGAAAGTAAAATTAATACGCACGCGACTACACGTTCCATTTTCGAATAGGCGATGTTTAAAAAGCACAATTTTCAGTCTTTCCTTCGTTTATATACATGGACCAACAGCCATGAAATGATGCGTAGTTATTGTGTTTCGATATGTACAACACAATACATTCCTTGCGTCGTTATCATGGCTAAATATCACATATTCATTGGAGTTATGACTAATGGCTATTGTCAAGTCATTAGGTGACTTTTGACGGACGTTACCTCGGGGTTAAGCTCACTTATGATTTTGACACAAAACAACACGATAAATAAAACTTATTTCGCCTTCAATGTTGATATAGACTTTATATCAGACGCATTACATATCACTCGTTATGCATATTTCGTTCTATAACTCTTTAGGTACACTGTAATTATAAAATTCTATTACATATATTCTCTACAATAAATTATGATTAATGTCAATATTAAGAGTTAAAGAAATACGACTTCGTGAACAGGCTACACCCCTAAAACAAACATTACTTATGTTTACTTGTATTATTGGGCAGAAGTTGTAAAAACCACATTTTTTAATTAAGGCTCGTTTACTGAGGTGGCTTCATATCGTTTAAATTGCACTTATTGTTGATAGTTACTTGTGTAATCTGTGTTTTATGATAACTGTTTTGCGAACACTGTTCTTCAGAGAGATCTTGGATCAGTCTGGCACATCACATTACCAATTGACAAACAAACAAGAGATTGTTGTGTTCAAGAGGTAGGTACACTCGGTAGTAGCACTGGCACATAACTCGCGGTCGTGAGTCGTGTGTGGTGTGGTGGACTAGTGTGCGGAGTGCACGTTGTGTTGTGCCTTCTTCTTGCGTTGTGCCAACATGTCGTAGAACGGGTTGTGACTGATTGAGCGGCGGAGGCACTCGATCCATTCATCTCGCTCCTCCACTGTAGCTGCCGACATTCTGAAAATAAAAGCACAATTATGTTAACCAATTTATTTTATAGTATGCCTATTGTTATATTATCAACGAGATTCTATTTGTTACATGCACCCAGAAATAGACCAGAGGACCTAGTTAAATTGACATTCTATCATCGATAACGATGATGGAAAAGACAAAAATGTATGGAACTGCCATTAGCCCACCGAAAAACTTATTTATGTCAATCCTGTTGAAAGTCGTTGTAAAGCGATTGTCAGTTGTAGGCCCTCGGTCTCCCCAAAACGCAAATATTCGAGTTGTTCCAGACAAGCTGCTATAAAGACAAACATTACGTTTTTATCACACATTCTTCACATCAATTGACCGAAATACCTCAGGATTGTAGGAAACGTTAAGCCACAAAACCTCATTAAGCTTTGGTGTCATTAACCCAGCCAGCCTTGCGAAGCGACGATGAATATTTTTTACAAATAAGTCTTGTACATTCATCAGGACTACTGCTAAGATACTCTTCAAAACAAATGACACTGACACCTACACAAAGCCCCCTCCTCCCCAACCCAGAGAACTGGGAACAATAGGTATTTAATTGTGTCTCATTGGTAAGCTTTATGACCCAATTGTAGAATGACTGTTAATAAAAATGTAATTTACCTGTAAACAGTGTGTTTTCCTTCAACGACTTTCCCCTCGGAGTCAGTCTTGCACGCCTTTATGAGATCAGCGCCACCGCTCGCGTATAACTCCAAACAGTGAGGTCGTTGTCTATCGCTCGCTGGCCTCACCTGGAAACCAACACATTGGATATTTTAGTTGGTCTGTGACACAAGATCAGAAAATCACCAGTTCTAACAAAAGATTAACCTAGTTTATCACGCCTGTATGGGTAAAATTACGGTGTACTGTACTCTAAAAGTTCCTTAAAATAGCCAATAGTCAAACTGCCTAGTCGGCTTCCGGTCAAATCGGATGCAACTGAATACCAGTATTTTACATCTCTGACCTCCACAAGTGTCCACAACCCAGTAACTGAGCAATACGATACCCCTTGGTAAGACTGGTTGTCAGACTTTCGGGCTTCTGACGACCAGTAACGACTGTCAAAGATCCACGAATGACAGCCGGGACCAACGGCTTAACGCGCTTTCCGAAGCACGGAGGAGTCTCGGTTTGTAAAGATGGTCATAGCTGCTTAAATTGGCTATTCTCTTTCTGCAGGCGTCTGTAAATATACCTAATACACAGCCGTAATAAACGTTTGTGACGAAATATTGTCCTTATCAACAACGATTGGAAAATATTGCTGATTGTACTTCAAATCTCCATTCAATACAGTTATCTACTCATGCCTTATACAAGTACTGCAGTCTCTTGACATACTTACCGCCAGTTGCTGAAAGGCTTTTTAGTTTAATCTGTTATAAAATCGCAGATGAAGAGATTTGATTGCTTGTAGTTATGTACCATTGCTCGGACAAATGCATTCAGTAAAAGCATATTTCAAGATCTTTAACGCAATTATTGTGTTTGGCGATTCTATATTGATGACTAAGCTATACTTAGCTAGATTTTCGTGCTAGTCTGCAGCCTTGAGATTTAACTGTAGATCCCTAACCAAAGGAGATCATTCACCGTCCATACATTATGTATATACAAAAAAAAAAGCTATATTTCATAATTTCGCCCAAAATGAATGATGTCCTTTATTCAGATCAGGCTTACAGAAACTAGGGGTTAAGCTGCTTGTTATTACAACATTGAAAGGGTAGATGGCCCTTCTTCGTCGAATGATTACATAGCCAATATAATAGATCTGTTTAAAGCATTTACCATAATATTTTTCTACTCTAGATAACATAACAAGTACTTCGAGAAGTAGATCGGGTATCACGAAGTATCTAATAGAACTTGTTTATCTTGTTCTACTTGACAAAGAAACATCTAGTTACTTATTAAAAGTTGAGATCATTCTTACTTCTACCAGTTTTAAAATATGCTCGTCTTATTCCGTATCAAAAGTTGATTAAAGTCTATTCAAATCCTTGTTTCTCATAGATGTTATTTCCACTTAAACGAATATCAACTTTTTGCCAGTGTAATAGTTGAATTCGGAATGACCTGTCTTATAGAAAAACTCACAAGTCGAAAATATTTGAAGTTTTTAGCGCAAACTAAACTTTATGTGTGGGTATTAAAGTTGTTTTTCTAAAACCACAATTTGTTTACGTGTTTTGAAACTAAATCCTGAACGCAGATTAAGCTGTATGACGGCTTTAGTAAATAATTACGTACTTTGTCCTCATCAATACTGAGATGGACAATAGACAATAAAATCATTTAACTCATAAGACCATTATGAATTACTTTGATTTGAAAAGTCGCTTTTCGTGTCTGTATGACCACGTTGTTCTTCTAAACTACTGGAATGGATTCTGATGTAGTTTTAACCATCAGTTAGAGAATTTATTCCGGAAGGTTTATAATTTATACTAGTAGTAGTATTTATACTTTTATGTAGAATACATTAATATGAAACTTATATATTATTTATCAAGTCATAAAAACCCTGCAAAGCAGAGCCAGGTTTACGCGTATAGATTTACGTCTTACGACAAAGTAAATCTTTTCGTATACTTACAGAAATATTCTCTAATGGAATGATGCCCCTGGGTTCTTTGTCCGTCGTGTATTCGAAGTAGTACAGGCAGTTGTCGTTGAGTATAAACCACCGTCTCTTCCACGACTTGTATCTGTAAGTGACAAAAAACTAGTGTAAGTGGACAGGTAATGCTTTAAAAGAGACAAAAAAACAAATAGGTTTCGTTCTGAATAGACCCTCTCTATTGAACACCGAACCTATTTGGTTTTTTCATAGTTTTGTATAGATTCTGGTGTATTGTTACGCTGAATCGATTTTGTTGGGTTCAATTTTAGTAACCACATTATCGAATAGTTTTTGAGTACAAACTAATACTGAACTTAATGTATGAAGATTGAAAATATGGCAGATCGTGTTGTGTCGTTTATCGAAGTTCAAAGGTGTGAAATCACACCAAAGTGATGTCATCGCATAATGTTTGTTTAGGATTAACATTAGGATGCCAGAAAAAGGAAAAATAACACGCATTGAGCCGAAACCTTGGCAAAAAAGGGGCCATATCATAAAATATATCTATTCGTTTAAGGTAACTCGATATTTAAGACTTCACTGGACACTTGGCTTCGACATCCAGGGAAGCAATAAGTATCGTAGTTCAGATCATTATTTCTAACCAACTCACATGGAAGGAAGCATGCTCATGCTCAGAATTATTTGTCTACTTAAATAATCTCCTAGTTATTCATTTAGGTAGGTATATTATTGTCGTGACCCTCACGCCCATGTGACTTCTCGTTACTTGCGTGTTTTTAATTATGGGTAATAATGAGCACGTGGTAATTATATTACATATTACCATCACACGTTTTAACGAGCGTCAAACCCATAGCACGCAAAATACTAAAGATATTCTTAATCATTATAGGTACGGAATTATCAAAAAAAAAAAAGGTAATGAACCAGTCGTATAAAGATGATACTCGAAATTATATTTCCTTCAGTTGATTTCGCAACGTTACATAATATAAAATGAAAACGTAAGCACTTGAAATCATTAATCTCCATGACATTTGTTAGGAAAAAGAAAGTGTAACGTGAGATCACACATCTTCCGACGCGCTGGTTTTTTCCGTTTCCAAGCGAACAAAACTCCAAAATTTTTGAACGCGAGGTGAGTTAAACCAGGTCAGCTGTCAAATCCACGTCTGAAGTGAGTGTGAAGGGTTAAAGATCGCAGTCGGGCCAAATCTGTCAGGTTGCTGACTCAGGGGTTATAAACATTTATGTTTGAATGAAATCCTTTTACTAGACATTTATAATGAGAAAGGAGGAAAGTAAAACAGGATTGCTTACCTTCCTCCCTGTTTCCACAGCCATCCCTCTTTGTCTGGGTTGAAGAAGGTATGCATGAGATCGTTGCCGTCGTCCTCCGGTATTTTGAATGGCTCCGTTTTTATCGACTCGTACAGCGACTGGAAAAACAAATAAAAAGAAACTCAATAAAATAGATTACCAAGTTAACAATGTAAACATCACTTACAATATGTGAACCAAAATAAGTTCATCTATTTAGGAGATAGTAGACACAAAAATAAACAAATTAAAACTCCCATTTAGAGGCGCACATTTAAATACTTTAACCGTTCGTTGATGGACATAAAACCACCAGTTTAAACAGAAACTCACATTCAACTGTGACATTAAGATACTCATACTTATCGCGCAGTTACTTCACAGATAACGCCGCTAATGATTTCAGATTGTTTACAATGTTATTTACGTCAACTCGCGTTATTACCATAGAGATTGTGGTTTATCGTGATTGTTTGAAAACTAATTATTATGAATTATTTATAGACACGAGCAAAACAACACGCCCTTGACCCGAGCTGGTAAAAAATATCAGGAAACATAGTTGTAACGTGAATTTTATACGTTTCAAATACAATGTTAGCACTGCGGAACATATTACTGCAGTAGGTATGTCAATGTTTCAAGCGATGTCGACTTAGTGCTGGTATCAATACAAGTAAACATTTATCTATTGCATTATTTATTATTTACTTATCGATATTAAAAAGAAATTAAAAACTATGCGACTGCGGCGTGATTTCGATTAGGCAACTGTTTTTATGACAGGGCAATCATGAAATGGCATTTCCCGGTAGTTTTAGCGATACGCCTTGTTGGTACTACACACCTATACCTACATGAATATGTAGATACTAACTAACTTTACGAATCATAAATTTGCATTAAAATAATCCGCGATTACACATTGTGTAGCATTGAAACGAAGTTAGAAACTCATTTATGAAAATTACTTCCATTTATTATTCATGTAGCTAGGTACTAGTAATACGGTTATGGATTTAAATAAAATTAATTATATCATGTTATAAGTAATTATATAATATATATCTCTATGACTAACACATACATTTATTTTATTTAATAATATTGTCTATCGTGTATAATTTTGTCACAAACAATGGTTTCCATAATATTTATAGAGGTGTAGGTAGTCAGTTACGTTCATAGAAGTGCACAAAAAAAAAAAAGAAGAAAAAAAATGGTTGTAATTAAGTACCTAATTAGCAATTTAAAAAAAACTGTAAAATAAAATGTATGGCGTTAACCTCGCATGCTGGTCAACTATATTAACTAAAGGCACGCAAAGGTGACCTAAATGTTGCCTATACCTGACACGAAGCGCTAATTGTACTACAATGACGTCAGCAACAGTAACGTAGGCGGAGAAGCTAGAGGCACTTCGTCTAGGACGGAAAGGATTAAATTCCATCCCATACAAATCCGGAACGATATGAACCTATTTATAGAACGGTCTAATGAAAATATAACCATCTATATTATAGCAACACTTTGTTTGTAATTAAACTGTTGCAGACAGCGTCCATTTTATTGCAGTTATTGTTACACTATAATGTCCCAACACTCTCATTCAATCACAACATATTAGTAAACACCAGATGACAATCTGTTGTGTGAACTGCAAGTTACAAAGGTGAGAGAAAGAGGCAAGGTTTAATAAACATGGTCGTACTCGAACTACTCACCAAAAGTAACTCCTGAGGTAGGTCCCCGCCGTTGTTGATCCCCCGGTTCATCGCCACAAACTGTTCCGGCAAAGGCTTGTCTTTGACGCTGGGGTTGTGAAGTGAGGTGTTCAACATTATTATCGCAAAACTTAGTACGTAACACGTGTCCGCGTTGGTGAAGATGTCCGGGTTTAGTTGGCAATATCTCTGAGCGAAACACTCCATCATACGATCGATCTTTTGCGCCTCGCCCGGTAGACGGAAACTCCACAAGAATTGTCTGTAATAGATAAAACAAACAGTTAAGTATCGGTCCATTACTCCCCGACTAAGACTACATACATAGCTATATACGAGGCCTCGTTTTTAAACTTTCTATAAACAATAGGGACAAAGTCTTCATTTTTCTGCAAGCCAGAAGAGACTAGTGTGAATGACCTTAGTGCAAAATGGTATGTCTGCCAAGTGCAACATTTCCGAATGCCAAGTGAAGACGAGTCTGCAGACGCCTGAATGATTTATTTGTTTTATTCGACAAAAAGTAACTAATCTGTTTGCAGCTTGTTTAAATGTATGCAAATAAGATAGACGGAATGCATGGAATCAGAAAGTAGGTACTCTAGTTCTAGTTAAGTATAAATAATTAATTAAAACATTGAGGGCATAATGGTTTGAGGAAGTCCCCGATATTTTTAGGTGATTTTTTTTTCATTCGTTGCTTGAAAGTTACAACAAGGAGAAATAATTATACACGAAGAGTATTTAGTCAGTATCAAAAAAAAATGTTTTTGTTTCGAATTTGTTTACCTGTTTGAAATGTAAAATATTTCTTAATTAAACACATCTGTTTTCCCAGAAGATAACTCGTAATCTTTTTGTTTGCCTACAAATTGGGAGGAAACTAGCGCCACAAATGAATTACTGTACCTAAATATCAAAAAGAGATTAGATTACATTTTCCTTTTTGCAATTTTAGTAGGTCATCATTGTTTTCAGTTTTACGATTCATGAAATAATATTTATTACAGTTTACTGAAACTGGATTTCGTCAAACCACTGGAATTTTATTTATGCATTAAATAAACTTGAAACGTAAACTATTCCCGTTTGCAAAATAATATTCGCCTGAAATGGAATTGAGCTATTTGATCCAATTTCCAAGCAAAGGCTTCGCTTGCCAGCCAGTTACGGGCGTAAACCTAGTTTATATTTCACTAAAGCCTGCTTGTATTAAAATGATTTTCTGATCAAAGAAGACTCTAATGTGTAACCGGCTACCTTAAGTCTACTTAAGCTGATATGTAGAGACTTTCTTCAACTCACCTGAGTGCCTGAACTAGTATTAGGTCCGTAAAGTCGTGCAATTCAACGAATGCTTTGAGCACCGCCTCATTGAATTCTGAACGTTCGCCGAGGTAGTCGCCTATCGCCGTCTTACTTAGACCTTCGCCTTTGTGAAGGAATTGCGCTACATCTTCGGGCGTCCTCTGCAGTAGACCGTTCTCGTACAGGTATTCGATACCTAAAAAGAAATTGGTACATGTTACGACAGTTAGCATATTTAGTGAACAAAGTAATGTATATTAGTAACATAGTGAGAACTTTATTCGCCTCACAGGCATTGTCACTTGGCACAGGTTTACAAAGAGAAATTAAAGCACAAATTTTACAAACTTCAAATTCCGATCATGTGTGCGACTGTGACAAAGAAAAGCCTAAACTACTCCGCAATGCACAAGAGCATCTTTATTTGCCAACAAGACTTTCTACCTAACCCTACCGATAAATACATAATATAAATCGCCATTGAGTGGGGTCCATGTGTCACATAAATTACAAAACCGTACCTAAAACTGGGTTTTTAAACGATAACAAATTTATTTTCATAATTTTCCTTCCTCAATTTATATTCGCGTCATTCATACCGAAACATCCTCGTTTGATGGAATATAAATTACTATTAATTTGAATACAATTTCCAATGCCCCATCTTGAAGCCTATTGAAAACATAGACGAGTGGTTCACGGCGGCGATATGCAAACTGTCGTGAAAGCGAGCGGTGACCGTGCCTGCACCCATTTAGAGGTGCAATCGTAGGAGCAATGGAATGCAACTTCCATTCAAACAATGCCCGCAATACGAAAGCTACACGCCGACCTTTCAATATACAGCTAAGCATTTGTACCAGCAAGTTTAAATGACTGCATAAACCCTGATGGATACTAAAGAAATATAAGCTGTTGGAGGGAAACGTAGCTTAGAGTAATAATGTAACATTTTGCTTACATAGACCATAGACCTACAAGTTGTATGCAAGAATCCCAAGACCGGGAAGAATGGCATGTAATAGAGACCTATACTTAACTTTGGGTGGGTACGGGTTAAAGAGAGAGTGATAAAACAAGACCAGATCCTATTTAATATTTCGTTTCCAAGTTACCATCTCCATTTAAGCCAAACCAATGCGCTATACAATTATAATGCTTGCGTCACGATGGTTCTGCGTACAAAATCCTAATTGTCTGCGTCTTAAATGACGTCATCCGCCCCACACTGAGCCAGGAGCTTCAATGGGGGTAATAAGCGTGGGTTGTGAATTTCAGGCTCCGCCTGTGAGTAAATGCCAAAAGTTACACACAAAAACAAAATATTTTGCGGCTAGGAAACGCTATTTATAACAAAGATTTATCAACCAGTGTGATGTTATTACGAAGATTTTTCTCCATCGAAAAATTTTATACCCTATACGCTAGTCGGTTTAACAGACGATAAATATGAGCAATTTATCTTCCGTATCGCGTATGTCGGGAGAGTGTGCACTTTGGTTGTTTTATAAATCTCGGTGTCGACTGGGGCTTCCATCTTGCGGCATGCAAAATTGCAGATAGCAGCATGACGGATCGTTGGTGCTAAGTGAGCGAGAACCGGAGCAACCGTGTGACGCTCGCAACAATAACAAGCTTGTTAGCGATAGCGCACTGGCGTCGGCGAAAATACGAAACCAAATTGATATTTTGATTCAGCAACCTTTGAAAGTAATTGGAAAAAGCTGAGATGGCGATTTTGTGTGGGAATCTATTGTGACAATTCAAATAACAAATCAGCTATAAACAAATTTAAAATACATTTTCACGAATGAAGGCCAAAATTAAATAAAAGTTAGATCACGTAAGACCTGCTTGACGGCTCGCTGCATTTTTCAAGCTTTATTAGTTGGACTAGTAATTTCCCAATTTTCCCAACGACTGACTTTATCGGTTGAATTTTACATAATTCATCAATTGTTTCAGATTTCAGTCGTAGAACTTGTTATGAAAACTGTAATGACACGGATAGTCAAATTGACACGGCCTATTCGTAACCGATTAAACAGGCGATTATGCAGATAAACAACATCATTAAGGATAATAGATGCACGACAGTCTTCTGTAGTATTCCAGTAGTCTAAAGTCCATTTTCTTTGTATGCTAACGAAACGAACCAAACAGGAAAAGTATATACGAGAAAGAAACGCTGGACAGTATATTCGTTGAGAACAATGAAAGCAAGTTGAATTATTTCCCGAGGGAAAGAAGCCATCGGAGTCACGTATTTTACGTAATTTGAATTATGAATGCATATATGCGATGAATAGGGCTAGAGTTATGCAATTACTGTGGACAACCATGTCTGATGTCTCGTCCATAACAGTTGTTGCTTCACAGTAAAATAAATATTTAATAGCGTCAGGTATTTTCAGTCCATGTTTATTGATTGCTTTCTTTTTTCTATCGTATTCTAATGAAGCAATTTAGATTTCAGGTGATTCCAATTATGAAAAATCATGGACATCCACCAACTTTTTGTATCTACAAACGACACAATTTAGGTCAAAAGTTAAGGCCACAGATTGCAGGCCGCAGATCACAGATTGGACGTGAATCCCCAGTGATCTGTAAAGTCATGTTGAATTGGGTTAAAATCTGAATGATCATTTCAATTTTTAAATGCTATAGCACTTTATACATTATATTGACATTTCCAAAGTCGTTGCAGTTTCAAGAATGTTACTTAACTGTGCAACACTGACTAATATTACAACGAATTCTACTAACGGTCAGTTACGGATTCTTGGAGTTAGAAGCAAGTACATATTGAGAAATATTATTTAGTAAATCCATTTAGCTGCAAATGCAATTAATGCTGAGTTATAGTATATTGTTCACGCAGAGAGATTTTGCAGATTCCGCGTTTGGTCATCATCAGATAGTTATTTTGTTATTATTATATCTCTTGATGATCTTTAGTTCCAATTTGCCTGGTTTATTGCTGTTACTTCTCCATCTAATCACGTAGGTTCTGTGGAAGCACTATTATAAAGCTATTAAGTTTTTCTATAAATAAGTAGTGACCATATTTATGATTCTGAAAGAGCGATTACCCTTTACCGTAATGTCGCCGCCATAATCCAGCATGGCTAATCCTGATGCGAAGCCGGCTTACCGCGCAGAAATAATGTTACCGCGTAAAGCCGGTCACAAAATGCTTTGAATTATTAACAAACGGTACTGCACGTGTTCTGGATAATTTTAATTTTACTTACACAAAATTTTAAATTGTTATTTACTAACTATAATTTGACTAATCGCAATCCATAACAGCGAACGATGAAAAATTCGATAAGGATTGATTGATCCTTTCCTACAGTTCATTAGGTTATTTGGAAAAAGGATAACGGCTGACGTATAAAGTCTTGTCCCTATTCACAAGATGACGTCATTAGGAAGTTGTGCAACCAGGTGCTATGTACGACTACATCCCATTACGCCTGCTCTTGAGAATAGGAGTACTCGAGCGTCTGCCGAGCTTGGAGCATGCATTCAGAAGACCTCGTGCCTTACATCTAACCTCTCGTGAAGCTAGTTGTTACTGTCAACATGACCTAATTAGTACTGGGACACTGCCTGAAGTATCTTACAAGCAAGACACGAAAAAAGATTTTCGCATTAACTAATAATACGAAGAGTCAGCTAGGGAATCAGTATTCAAAAATGCTGAGCTAGTTAAACACCAACCCAGTAAATGTTCTTGTAAAAACTCTTCATTTCCCTCTACTGCGGGCAGATGATTTATTACCATATCGAAAGCGTTCTTGATCGCGGTAATTTGTACCGTTACTTGCATAAAACTAACCTATATCAAGTCCAGAGTTAATTACAGGATGGCGACTACTGTTACCGATTACATCTAACGTTGTAGCATATACATATACTAGACATGATCACGAGAACGCAATGAGGCGTAAAATAAACATACATTAAGTAGAAAGAGCTACACTCTTCAGTCATATACTCTTCGAAATATCGAAATCTTTCAGTGACATACTGGAAGATAAAAAAGTGGATAAAAAAAACGAAGAAATTGGAAAGAAACACGCGATTTTTAAAAAGGTTCTTGTGTAGATATCGATTAGCTGAACAAACATTCACCCTGCCAAGATTAAAGCGGATCAAGGTCTTAACGCGATTTTAGTATGAGGAAATTATAAAATATCTGGAAAAGTGTTTTTTTTTAGAATATACTTTTAAAATAAGAGGTATCGGAAGATCCGATTAGTTCCGATACAAATGTACCTAGTGGAAGATATCGAAATGACGCAGCTATTTTCAACTAGAACGTGCTATAATGGGATTTACAAGGACAATATTATGCACACGATATAACTGGTAACTAATGAATGACGTGTATAAAATAACTTATACTACTATTTAGTTATTGCCACTTTACTCATTTAAAATAACTGTGATCACAAAAAATCACAAGAGGGTTCAGTCAGCAAGGTTCCTAACAAAGACAATTAAAATTTAACGACAATTAAGCTTTTGTTACATTTATCTAATTTACGATAGTAATCTATGAAACTCGGGAGTTGTCCGTTGGACAGGTGTAAAAGTGCAGGAATAGAACAATTTGTTGAATATGTCGTCTGACCGGCCGTGGGAACGCCGCACCTGCCGCATCGAATAGCATTGTACCAAGAATTCTACTCCTTTTACCGCCATTATTTTAATTATAAGAACCACATTAAAAGTCTCATAATTGCTCCATGTTTTAATTCCAACATATATATTCCCAAATCGTTAATTCAACGCAGTAGCCTAATTCCATAACATTTAGCAAAGCAACATTATCTGCATTGGGGATTTTGAAAACTTGATGGCAAGCCAAAAATATATTGCCATAATGCATTGTCTACCATATAAAAATGCCTCACCCACAATAAAAGTGTCTGGACCTTTAAAGAACTATATCTGAGTCTTTTATTGTTGTCTTATTTACATTTAAAACATCTTTTACTGTACTGTTTATCTGTCCTTTAAGAGACCCCATGCATTTTACGACTTATGTATAGGTAAGCACAGAAATAAATTCAGCAACAGAAAAGTTAAAATGCTTTTAATAAAACCGCGGCGCTACGCCACAGGAATTTGTCGTCAGATTATGTGGAATTCTTCAGAGCCAGTTCATTCCACGAGCTCTTAAATACGTATACGTTTATATAGGAGCGAAATAAGAAAACACGTCCCAACCCAATGTGACCGATTTATAATAAAGAAAGGCCAGAATCGTTGTTATAAAAACATACTTCGATACTTTCTCTATTCCAGTAATTGAAACGAACGGCTATACTGCTAGTTTTTGTGAGACACACGAAGCAGGTATTACGGGCTACGGCCCTTGATCAAACAGGCTTGTCGGACTCTCTCTCTAGAACATATGTATTTGTTGTTTTGCTCACCTTTTTTGGGGTCCATGTTGAATTTCTTCCTCCCTATACTCATCTGCTTGGCTTTACTGTTTTGCTTACACTCCTCCTGCCCATCCAGAGCCTCCAGCTCCGCGACCACTTCACCGAGCTCATCTTTGAGTTGCTATAACAAAGAAAATTAAGGTTCATTGAGGTATACTCCAATAAAATTTCATACATCATTTTGATTTTGTCCTATCTCTATATTCTGCCTTTCTCTAGTTCGAGACGGGGCTAACGAACTAAAAGAACGACCTAGTTCGCTTAAGAGCTGCTAACTAAACTGAGCGCTCCTATCTATACTCTACTAAGGTTTGAGTAGTTATGGACGACGACCTAGTACTTCAGATATTGGTTTATGTTTGAGAATACCTATAATAAATAAATAATTAATGTACATAAAAAAATATTCAAGATCCTTCGAATTAAAATAAATACAGAATGAAAGCATTCGCAATTTTTTTTAATCTGTGTTGAGGTCAGGCGACTGATTCGACTGAGGCTTTCAATTCCTTCGGCATTCCTATTGCAGATCATGTATTAATAAATAAACACTTTGGTGTCAGTGGCGGGTATGAGTAGCGACCAGCGACCACAAGGCGAACCGCAAGACGCAGCGCATTCTACGTTGCAACCGCAAGCGCAGCGTGGTGTTAGATTCAGAATACGAGCCCGCTCGTATCGCAAATACGAGGCCTTCTGACGTTATTTGCATATTACACGCGTCATAATCCTTACTCCTTTTATTTTATTTTACTGTACAATATCGATTTGAGAGTCAAGGTATTTTCCTTGAAATCTTTTTTTACATCCAGTCAAGTGTTACTTGCTTTGTCTCTCGAATTCTCGACTACCTATTTGGGGACATAATATTCCATAACTATTAATAAGACATCACAGCTGTTGTTGCAATTACCGTTTAAAATTATCAAAACCAATCAAAACCACTGCTATGCTAGCTAGGTACTCAGAAATTGGTGTTCTAGACGTTAATCATAGAAACGTCATTCCCAGAATATGACAAGATGAAAGTTCCGGATTTCAAGAGCCTGTATGTCTTCGTAGAGATATACGCATAGATTTAATCTGATAAGTGGCCGAAACGTTTGCCAAGAAGCTATTTAGGTAATTATTCAATTAAATTAGAAGAGGCAAATTACTTCAAGTAATATCATGTCATACAAAGAGTCTTCTCTAGACTGTTCAGAAAGTAACACGAATGAAGTCGTGCAGCTCACTATGAGGATTAATTACAAAATGCAAAGGAATAATAACCAGCTGCTTATTACCTCCACGAGCCAGAACAAACGCAAGCCCAGTTGAAAATCACAAAGACAAACGAACAGGGAACAATGACCGAAAGTAGGTAGCTAGTTTCGTTATTTCTTCGCGTTTGCATGCTTATTTTGCTGTACAACCCTGTACCTTTCGGGGAAACTGCTTTGTTGTCGTGAACATGCAATTTTGATGTATAGTGCTTGATATTTTGTTTTCATTGACCTTGAATAATGCCGTCTGCATGCACTTTCCGTTCTATGTATACAATTTTCATTGGAATCGTCAATATTTCTTTGTTTGATCAAGTATTGACGAACATTACATTAGCAATCATCGAAACAGTGAATTTCAAGTCAAGGTCTGACGGGTCCGATTGACAATAACCTATATCTGTTTGCATCCGTATTATTACGGTTTCTGTTATGATTCCGCCTATTGTATTTACTGCATTATTCTAGCAATTATCAACAACTAGCGTAGAGCAGCATTTCTAATACTGTAAAACTATACCTGTGATCGTGTTCCATGAAAATTGCATGGAAACGGAAATTAAAGCAGTTGACAGTTGACAGTATTCGGATTAATCATATATCCCGATATCTGAAAGGACTGGAGGACTTATCAATTGGCAGGCGTAGCCCACAGTCTCCAAGAGGACCAGTGAATACCCCGTAATAGAAGCTCAAACAAGCACACAATGGCCGCTCGTCGCCACGGTCTGGCAACGCAGCCCAACATTATTTGCGGTCCGCTACATATTCCCCCAGGAGACATGATACCGGCCTTCCTTGTCTAGACGATGAAATAAACTCATAGGGAGCTAAATTTCGAGTAAGTAATAAACTTTACAAAAGTATGGTTAAGCCCGTGTGCACCAAACACTATAAACACCATTAATCTACTAATGGTTCACAGGCTAATTTAATCTGCACATAGAATATTATATTATGAAATTATCTGATAATTGGCTGTAGTATTTGATGCGCCTACCATAATTACACCGAGAGCTCTTGACTATCAAAATAGTGGCGTAGTGCTGTTGTGATTATTATTTAAAGCTAATTAATTAGCTTAAAATGTGTGTTATAATGAGTACCTAGTAAGGCACGCAAAACAAAAGTTTATATGTTAAAACATACATGGCTACGAGGTCAAAGTTCGGATAATAGAACAGAGCGTATAGCGTATTGAACCTCGGACAATGGACGACTGAAGTAAACAATAACCTGCTGACGACGTTTATAGAATTGCAATTTACATTAGCTTTACAAGTCGACGAGCATTCCTAAACCAACAGAATAAATAAGTATTCTGGCTGCAAACAAGGGTCACCTGCTCTTAACAAGGTTAGGTATTTTCAGGCAAGCTTATTTAGATGTTACCCTTAGTTGGTACATTTATAACAGGATGCAGAATGCTTCTAAGAGGTAAAATGATTCACAATTGACAATAATTTGATTCTCATTTATAGCGTTTCCAAGGTAGGCCCGCACTCTGGCTTAATGCCGTCTAGACAGGTTTTTGCCCTGCAAATGTAGCAGGTGACTGAATTCCTACAAGTAGGAAAAAGCCGGATGCACTAAAGCCGCATTTTGTACCGAAAGGCTTTAAGGGTTAGAGTGAACTTCGACTATTATCGAACGTTCACGATGGAGGTGAATATTTTTTTGGGGTCAGTTATTGTTGATTCTGAAAGTAAAACATTATTAAGTTAAATTCTATAATTCATTTTCATTTCATTTAATACTTTAAGCACACAAATGTACAGAGGCGGACTTAATGCCATAGGCATTTCTACCAGTCAACCTTTGGGTGATGCAGAGACAAACAGTGGTAGGTGCAATAACTAAAGTTGTGGAATAAATATTATTTAAATACATAAACCTATTAAAACTATATAGACATATATATATATATATATATAATAAACCTAAATATATTTAATTCAATTCCGTAATAACGAGTATTCCTTCCGCTGCGCTGCCTGGGTTCAATGAAAGGTCTGCTTTGTATAAATCACAAACAAATGACGACCTAACTAAACAATGACACAACACGGATCGTGTCATGATACTCATGATTCATCCCAATTTATGCGACACAATAATAATTGAAAATTGGAGATTCTGATAAGTACTGCTGCTGCCCAAAGGAAGGATGTGACAGATACTGATACCCTGATGTTTTATTAAATAATTATTTGACCATTTTGCATTGTTGGTTATTGTTGCAAATTACTGTGTGGTGATTTGGTGAATCTGTGGTAGGTACATCAAGATATTGATGAGTAAATGATTAATCATTCAAAAAAGCAAACGTTTGCTTCCCTTTTTATGAAATTCAGCATATTTTAGTGAGAACAAACCGCTTTTACTACTAATCAATCTCGCAATACTACCTCTTATTCACTTTCGCCAAGATATTTACAAATGAACCTTTCACCCGATATCATATCATCAAAAGTGAATGCTATAAATTCGCTACGGAGACATTGGCACATCAACACCTGTTCATTTCAGATTGCCAATTTTATTTTAATAGTTAATTTTACATTCATTATTCGCGAAGTATATTATATACATATACATTATATATGTTTGTACTTTATTGGATGGATCCCTTTTCTAGACTGTGACGTTTTCAGATAATCGTAGAAATTGACCGAGTTTGATTTTTTGGTAACACTGGGGGTTACCAAAAAATCAATCTGCCTGTCCTCTTTCCAACTTTGTTGGCTTCCAGTCTAACCGTATGCAACTGAATACCAGTATTTTACTTGGAACGACTGCTTGTCTGACCTCCACAAACAACAACTGGGCAATACGATACCCCTTGGTAAGACTGGTTGTCAGACTTCCGGGCTTCTGACGACCCGTATGCCGCTGTAACGATTGTCAAAGATCCACGAATGACAGGACCTACGGCTTAACGTGCTTTCCGAGCCACGGAGGAGTCTCGATATGTAAAGATGGTCACCCATCCACGGACCAACCCCGGCAAGCGTAGCTTAACCTGATGGATCGACCCGGGCGGCTGTTATTATTTAGCCACGAGATCCTCATTGCATCCCCAGCGATACCAGCAAAGACTAATTACAGATTCGATCAAAGGCATTATCTCGTCCAGACGTATTGAACAGATATCGGTCTAATAGGAATCGTTTGTTGCAAGATTTCTATGAGAAGACATGACATCGTGATCACGAAGATTTGTTACTGCGTCGGCTCATTTGGATGCGATGTGAGCTGAGCCCGTAATGGATGGCGATTAAGTCTCGCGGCGTATAAATAGCTGGGGACACGAATACTCTGGTGTTGCAGCAATTGTGAAGAAATAGCGACAACACGTGGTCTGACTTTAAAAACAAACGTCATAAAATGACGCTTTTTGAATCCTTATGTGTGCATACGTTTCATTGTAATGGATATGACTCAAAACTAAAATGATTCACTATTGTTTTGACGGCAATTAAAATTTAAGTGTTATTAAATTCGACGTGCCTTTTAAAAGTTAAACGCTGTCGTTTTCTGAACAGAAGCTGTTCATGGCGGTAAATAAATGCTGTTATTTAACTGTACGGCCTATCTGTACTCTCTACAGTTATTGTATGATGTTACTTAACATGTTAGCTGTAATTTATTTATAATAATTTGAACATTCTATTTCATGTTCAAAGGTTATATAAACTTATTTAGTCACAGTTACACGAAGAGATAAATATAACCATTTTGGTAATAACAGTCAGAGTGAGCCATATCCGTTATTATAAACAATTGAACTCTACGAAAGTGTGACCCCGGTCCGCGGTATTATATAACATTTATTTAGCAACAGATTAACTTTCTATGATTTTTAAACATCCAATAATGTAACGATCTAAAGACGACATCACGCTACGATTCCACAAAAGGCGTATCGAATGATTTGTCTTTAAAATGCGATTTCGTTAACCATTCGTTAGAAATTTAGATTGTTTAAATGAAACAAATTCATCTGAAGTGGTCTTGAATAACGAATATTTCGTTCGTCAATATGAAGCGACGTAGCATGATTGAAGCACATTAACAACTGTGATCAATGGGAGTCGGTGAAAAGAGCCCACATCGATCGGGGTTCCGACATTGATAAATCAAACCTGTATAGCTTTTGAATCTATTGATATTTGACCCAAAGATTGAGCAATAAATAAGTCAATACCATTTTTCAAACAGGGGAATATTTTGAGCTTGGTTGTTACGCGTTGTTCATCAATATGACGTGAGTTCCCACATGTGACTAATTACTCAATGTTTAAAATACATCTCGACAAAATTTGAGAAGCACATATGGGATTAGTTCCTCGTGTTGCAAACTATTTATAGTTAATTAGTAAAAACAAATCAAATATACTTTAAGTAACATTTATGAAATTAAGCACCGCTCCTCAAGTAGCAACTTCTAATAAATCACGTTAAAGAGGTAGAATAGAAGCGTAGAATGTATATTTCTTTTCATTTTTTTTTTTTTTAATACCTTTATTATGTATTAGTCTTGGAAGTTTGGAACAACCCTCTCACGGAGTCGGCTGTTGGTAGCTGCGCCACAGCTAACTATTGCAGCATTATCATCGTTAACATTGTCTGTTTTTTAATGTATTTGTTTTTTTTTTTCCGATAAACTATACATTTTCCATAGGTTACTATTGCCATTTCAAGAATTACGTGGGATTAACGGGGGTTAAATTTTACTACACTAAAAATATTCGCCGTGACTTAATTAACGTAAGTACCAAAGAAGAGTGGCAAACAGTTGCGTCATGTTAAATTATTTTAAGTAATTAATATTTACAACATAAAATAGTGTCAGGAATAAGGAAAAACAACTGTGGTACCTACACTACCTACCATAGGAGCTACGTATTAGTCACATAAAATCACTACTTCGCAAACGGCTACAATTGTATTATTTGTGCAATCATCTTGATGAAATCTATTGAGAGTGGACTATAAATCTAAATCAAGTAACCATGCAGCGAGCAATCATGTAATTCAAACTGCAAAGGTCTATTTGCAATTTCATCAATTGCTTAGATATATGCCTTTTATATCGGCGTTGTTATGTAATTAGGGACTTTTGTAGCATTGTGTTTATTCTTAGCTACATGGCAGAGGTACAGTTCGGATCCTTCACGTGACATTGGCGGCACGTAACGAAAGCGAGCACGCGAATCCTTAGAGACTTTCCCCTATTAATTCACTTTCCCGACGCTGTTTGACTCCAATTTCGTAGAGAGATCGATTCGGTGTTGTTATCTTTTGATTGCCAATATTCTAGACACGTATTTCTTCTTAGTCTAGAAGTCTTGTCTACGATGTTTGTCTTGGTCGATGTTGTGGTATTCGTAAATACAAGCGTAAAAAATATGAAAATGTTAGTTCAGAGAAGTAATGAATTAAACATTTTGCGCCAAAGTTAAAGTTGAAATCGCATGGCATTTGAAAAAGAAAGGCTTCCGGCAGAATGCTGGTAATTAGCCACACAAGTGTTGTTTAAAAGGTAAAGTTCACCATAACTCCATAAGCCGCATTAGGTTGACTGTGGGTTGAGTTACGCAGGCGGTCGGTGCCACGTGACTCACGTGAACAAACAGTACCCCCGACAAGTGAACCGCTGGGGATGCATATTTACAAACTTTACTTCCGCGTCCCGACTAAAATATTATCTTTAAGTAACGACAAAAATAAACCTAAATAAGGTGTGGTCGGAACGGAACACCACATTATTGGCTACAAAATGTAGTTAAAAGGTTCTAAAATATTGAAAGCTTTTTGAGAGACATTTAATTTATAAATAAACGAAGAGTCCAGTGACTCAAAAAATAAACAAAAATACCTTGAAGATGGACAAAAATACATACAGAAGATACAATCATTCTGAGAACTCTGTGACAGACAAACTCTTTGTCAGTATATTTTGAAAAGATATTATGTTTACACAGACTGTCTACAATACTAAGTAAAGAAACTAAATAGGTTCAGGTCAGAGAGAAGTAAACCACACGACGTTTTAAATATAAAGCCGTCAGTTTAAAATGTAGAGTTAACGTTTCTAACAATAGCTTTCAGGTCAATACTTAGCCCTTAACGACACGGTCCATCGGCTAATGGCATGGCTAATGTATGCCGCTATAAATATATAGCCTATATTATTTATTAGGGCGCAGGCGTTTGCACATAATTTATTAGCTATGCAACGTTAAATACAATTTTGATAATATGCTAACGAGATGAGATTAGTCTTCGCAAAGATATCAGAACTCACAATTTATCGAAATTATTGAACATGATTAGGATTGAGTTTATTACCAGATGTTTGCTAATGTGAATTTAATGTATTAGTCATAATTTGGTAATATTTAGTTTTTATTACGCCGCATTAGATTGGACCGGTTTGAACTGCACGCGTGCCGAGGTGAATCGCCTCAGAACGTAATGTGAACAGTTCCTGGCAGTGTTCCCAACCGCAGCAACAAATTATACTATTGTCATTGCACGCAGACGTACTGCTACAACGACCTTCACACCCATACCAACTGGAGAACTAGAGTTCCGTTAATATCATACAGATGCTAAATTAATTCAATTCATGCTCAGGGCTACATCTACTACGACATTGGGTAAACAAATTAGCCAAGACTATATGCATCAAAATAGTTTCATCAACAAATCAAGTGATGAACATTAGGTCAAGGAATAAAGTTCAATAAAGTTCAATTGTAAGCAACATCGCTGAAACTCAACTACAAACTGAGCCCTTGCTGTATTTAATCAGTCCAATTTTTGCCATATTGAAGACTTAGTTTATTTCGATTTTCTAACATAATTTCTATAGCTTTGGTCAAACATAAAAACACTCCTAATTACTGAAAAGATCAAGGCTCTACGTATTTTATTTGAACATAGATTTTCAAATCACGAATGCTTTGCTGTGATCTTCAAACTGGAATTTCTAGACAATTGAACTCGCAATTACAGCCCAACCAGTATTTTTCGTTAAGCACTTCAGAAGCTAAACCATCGATGGAAAATTATTCTTTCACTTTATGTTTGCATCTCAAAGGCAGCCGGGTAGGGTTCCAACTAGGTGTATTTTCGGTACTTTTAGTGTCTGACCCAGTGATATTTACCATCCAGCATTGTCTGCCAGCTCAACTATTATTGGAGTCCATTTTTGAATGAACTATGATCTTTCGCGGGAAGACTGCGTTTCTTAAACCGCAATAAGATTATGTACTTATAAAAAATTCTTGTGACGCTGCATGCATTTAATATGATGTCAACATATTTAATATCCAAAATATCGTCTCAGATATCCAATATTTAGATATCGTATATCGTCACCAAGTGTCCTTACTTATAAAGATTGAATATCAATGCATTTATAAATTACATTCATGCATATTTCATTACAAATCTTTCGAAAACTGGGCCAAGAACAGAATTGAAACATGCTGAACGCAGCCGCAATGGCGAAAGGAGGATGAACTTAAACTTCTCTAAAATACTTTCAAGGATGCAGTGGCTAACAATGGGCGATATAATGTAATCTATGGAAACGATGAATTGCTAGTTTCCACATAAGTTACTGAACCACAACAATGTAAGTATCGCGAAATTAGTACAACATTATTTTTCTATACATTATTAAGTATCGACGCTAAACAACCCGGTAGACTAGAACTGGCGTTGTGAAAGTAATTAATTACTGCCAACTTATCATTGACACGAAATCTAAGTGCGATTTCTATAGTTTTTCGTGTTCACGTTTTAATTATTGGCTATTATAACAGAAGTGATTTAGTATTACCTAATACGTATGAGTTCTTAAAACTATAGCACTTATTTTAAGATTCCTAGTATCGTTGAGTTAGCCGGTATTTTATAACCAGTTTCAAATACTTTATTATGATATTATTCATGCAGACAGTGCATTTGCACGAACCGCTCCAGTTAGCGCAGACTTCGCTCATTTTTTCACGTATATTGTGCAATCGTATAACACAATGTATGTTATGTTAATTACATATCTTCGTTTTGTTATACTTCAATCTCGTCACAGTTCACTTCATCCATAAGTGATATCTCCAAATCGATACTAATCAAAATACTTGTTCCTAAACTTGGATACTTGATACACACAACTCAACTTCACATTTCACATTCATATTACACTAAGTTAATATCATTATTATACAAGACTTTTGTACTCCCTTGAAATAGAGGCGAAACTTAATCAAGAACTTGGCTGGGAGAGGACCATACGATTTTACGCGAGATTCTGTCCGTAATAACTTTTGCAATCTCTTCCGCCACGTAGAAACTTTGTTTACAGACAAACTTGACTCTTTCTTGTGACTTAATTAAATCACGAATAGTTCCTTAAAATTGTCCTTATTTCGGTAGCCTTTTGACTTTACCCCTCTCGTTTCGTGATAAATAATACTTCGTATATGATCGCTCATATACGAAGTAATATTTATCACGAAACCGGGCGTTTCATATCATACGCCCAGTGACTTTAGGCCTTTCAGTTTTCATGAAACAGTGCAGAAAAGTACCTACTCCGATCGGAGCGTCTATAATAAAACGCGACACATACTTTGAACCGACTTCGTTGTACCTAGCTACATTGACTGGTTATAAATAGAACGATCACAAAAGATCTGCGTTTTTATTTCAAATCCTTCAGTGATGTAATCCGCTTACGTTCACTTGCCATCTAAGGAAATATGGCTATCTTAGGAAATCTGTAACAGTAGAAACTTCATCTACTTACATCTTTATTATTTCCTAGAATATAATTCCTGTTTATTTAGCGCCTGGTGTGGTAACGACATAAGAATGTTCTACCGTAAAATGACATCAGTTGAATGCGGCTAGGCTACGTGGAACGCGACCTTCAGGTGTGGCCGGTGAAGTGAATAACAACATGTCACAGACTTTGTATAAGTGATTGTTACATTAGTTTGATGCAATGAGACTGTATGCCTTCGTTGTATGTATACAGTTACTAGATAGAGTAAGGTGCGGGTACCATGACAGTTTAATCGATTACCATGGATGCACGGCAAGTCATTGCTCAGTTTTCATGATTAGAATTGGCTGATAGGAAATTGTGACGAACTTAATCTACAATAAATACATAATGTAATGGGAAGGTAAGTATAGCTTGAAATATTAGGTCAAAGATGTATATAATCGGGAAATTTAATTTGTTACGTTTGGTTGGTCGCTATTCAGTATAGGTACTTAGTTTAAGGAAATATTAGGTCTTTACCTATGAAATTGCCGTTCTGCAGTACTGGCCATTTCAAATCAAAATAATTTTTGTTTGGCTAAGAATTCTAATTTCAAATTAATTTTATTTTAAAAATATGTTTTTTTTTTTCCAAAAGTAGTCATTTCTTTATTGATTAGTGTTACATTTTCATCGCATTTCAATCTTTTTCGTCATCATGGATACGTAAAAAATTCGAGTAATTATGGAATATGAGTACCGTCGTGGCAGCAACGCGGCACAAGCGGCACGCAACATCAACGACGTTTACGGAGCTAACACTACAAACCAACGCACCACCTGTTATTGGTTTGCTCGCTTCCGTTCTGGAAATTTCGACCTGAAAAATGAACCTCGCGGTCGTCCGAAGACTTTGGTCGACAATGACGAATTAAAGGCGATTGTGGAAGCTGATGATACACAATCTACGGCTGAATTAGCAGCAGCTTTCGACGTTAGCGTCAAAACAATATTGGTCCATTTGCGTCAAATTGGCAAGGTAAAAAAGCTTGACAAATGGGTGCCCCACGAACTCAATGATCGCCAGCGCGAAGTACGCGTCGAGACGTGCCTTGCACTGCTCAACAGACGCATTGTTACCTGCGATGAAAAATGGATTCTGTTTGATAACCGCAAGCGCTCAGCAAGTTGGTTGGATCCTGGTTCAGCACCTAAACAATGCCCTAAACGAAAACTTACCCCTAGAAAAGTGATGGTCACTGTTTGGTGGTCTAGCGCCGGTGTGATTCATCACAGCTTCTTACCAAACGGGGTGAGCATTACTGCAGATGTGTACTGTGAAGAACTGAACACAATGATGGAGAAGCTGGCGCATCTCCAACCAGCATTGGTCAATCGCTCGTCTCCGCTGCTCCTGCACGACAACGCGCGACCTCATACTGCACAGCAGACGGTCTCCAAGTTGCAAGAACTGGGGTTGGAAGCTCTCCGTCATCCGCCCTACTCACCAGACCTTGCGCCTACAGACTACTACTTTTTCCAGAATTTGGATAACTTCTTGGCGGGAAAAAAATTCAATACCCGAGAGGCAGTACAAAATGCCTTTGAAGAATTTGTTGCCTCCCGTCCAGCTGATTTCTTTAAGAAGGGCATCAATAAACTGCCACTGCGATGGCAAAGATGCATTGATTGCATGGGTGATTACTTCGATTAATACAAATAAAAAATTCATGAAAAAAATTCGTTTAAATTTTTTCATACAAAACGGCTATTTCATAGGTAAAGACCTATTATTAGAGCATGAGACGAGAAATTTTAGAAGTGTTACGCAATAAATCGGTCATAAATGCAGATTTTTTCTTCAATGAAGCTTGCCTAATCAAAAACATGCCAAAAACAGACTATTTATTGATGTCTCACACGAAGTAAGGGCAAAGTGAAAAGAATTGAACCGGATTAAAAAATCCCCGAACCACAGCCGCGGTTAATAACCCATGAGAGAGAAGTTTTAATAAAGATTTCATAAACGGTTTCTACACTACTTAGTTGTTATAACCCAGTGAGCGTGTTTCCTGCGAGTTAAAATAAGTACATGTAAAAATAAAAATAATAAAGTGATTCACCGGTTTCCACGCACAAACGAAAGGGTACTTTGGCCTTTAACTTTTTTTACTGAACTTTTTATAATCCTTCTGGGTTCACTTGTAATCATGATTGTGAAAACTCTACCAATACGAACACTCTACAAAAAAAAAACATTTTGGTTCTACTTCTTAATTCATACACAGGTAGGTATTTACATGTTTGTGAACTTGTCCAGAATGTGTAAATTTAATTTAGTATACTGCGCAAATTAAACTCATATTCATTATTTATTCTTTTCCGCCCACATCTTGTTGCTAATTATCTTCTAAATCAACACGCGTTGAAATGAACAAACTTCGCACAAGTTCTGTTAGAAGTTCTCATTTTAGAAAATATTATTTTGCATCTCTGTAACATGAATTGTGTTGTCTACGCGAGTGACTCAGCGGGCAGTACCGGCTGGGCAACTATAGAACTTTATTACACTTAATTTGCTTGCGACTGGCATTCATTATTTCCAAGAAAGGTGGCGGGTATCTTAGGCGAACGCCGGCTGATTATAGATGTGAATAAAAGATTTTTGATCTGAATGACAACTATGTATCTACAAAAACATTTATTTGATTGTAATTTATTCTATTTCAAACCTTGTGAATCGTTATTTTACAAGAGCAAGAGTCTTGACACGTCTATCGACGATGCACATTCGTTATTACCTAGTTGCAGTTTGCACTTTGCAGTGATTTGATCGGTGAGTCGATGACGTATTGACGACCTACACGACCTCCAGTCGCCACCACCGCATTCTTGACCCACACACTCACTCGCAGTCGCACAGATATTGAGCGTCACACGTGGAAAGTAACGTTACCTCGGCAAAATTCCGTCAATTTCTCAAGTTCAAATCGTTTAAAGTCCGTCTTTCTTACCCCATCACCTTGAAGCGAGACGTAAAAGAATGCTTACCTGAAAAGAATAAAATAATTCGTTAATACTGGAGCGATGACGCAAAAAACATTGGTGGGATTTACCAACATCGATTAGTCATAAAAACCCGCTATCATATCAGACGGATGTTTTTAGAGTTACGGGAACCCGTTATTTAGATAAAATCGAGTAGCAGTTTTACATTTCCTGCTTTTTTACTTATCAGCGTAGTGCGTTCATGTTATAACAGCCATTCAAAACTCTGGAAAGTAGCAAAAAGCTGCTGCAAGTGATAACAATAACAAAAACATGCGATGTAAGAGCAGCACATTGGGGTGCTCTCGGCCCGGGTTACAAAAAGTCGAAGCTGCACAATGGGTTCATATTTCCGGCCTGCGGTCACGGAGCGAGTGCCACTGCCGAGCAACTTCCAAAGATTTTCGTTTCGCACAGGCTCCAACAATCCGCGCGTAAATTAAGGCCGACTGTAAATCTGGCAAACTGCCAAAAAGGGAAGAACGCAGAGACATTAGTGATTTAACTACTTGGCCAGTGAAACCGCTTGATGTCCGTTTTTCAATAAATACTTTGTCCAGTTCAGCTATTTTATTTTGCCGACATTCAGATGCACATGCAAGACATTTAATTTTAAATTGTAATCTTTTAAAGTATTCTTTATCTGAAAAAATGTATGAATGATATCAATACACCAGTGGCATATTATTTAACACATGTGAGTTAAATATAACTGGACATGAATCAACTGTTGTAATGATTAATGTGTGGGTAAAACGCGTTGCTTAGAATTCTCAACGACTTTAATGCTAACACAAATAAAAGAAGACAAATTAATTTCAATTAAACGAACATGCGCGACTTCCTACAAATAAAACGAGTGCTATGTCCGTCGCCATTATACTTCGATAACGAACGAGGGTCAAACAGGAGTATGAGCAAAAAATATTCGCAAAGGGATCTAATGAGACAGTTAGTATGGGAGCGGTGGACCGTGGAACATGCAAGCCGGGCCAACGCCCCCACAAAATTTATCGTCGTCGTTGACATCGATCTACGATGGGATTTGAAACGCTAATCAAAGATACCCCTCAAAACTCCGACAACAATGACGCCAGCCCACGAATATCAATTATTTTATAGAGACGCATAGAATTTTAAAACGCTATATCAATGTAAGAAGTTTAAATTATACATTTCTATCTTTATTTTTAATGTCCGACAGATGGAGGTTAGTAGTAAATGATACATAGTAATTTACATACATGCAGTTTCCCTTTTGACCTGCACAGCGATTAAAGTCGTCATGTAGAGTTCACATTCTCATGGTATCTTAATCTTTATACAACACCCGTCTGAATTGAATAGATAATTAATTTGTTATATAACAAAAACAAACACTGAAACATGTCTGAAACTTAATTAGAATTTCTAATCTTACAATAGTTTACACAATTGGCCGTTAAGCAGGATTTCACATCCTTTACATATAGGTGATTAACAAGTGATTTATGTAAACACGATTTCACTGCATCAGTAATTAAATACTCATTTGATGGATTAATAAATGTAGCATTCTAACCTTTCTTCCGAATGCTATCGAATATCATTATCGTTATTGCATGACAATTTAAAAATGGATTCGTTCAAGTTCTCTTACATAACTGGAATCCATTAATTAATGTAATCATTGTCTGCGAAGCTAACTGTTCTAGTTTCACGATGCTTTGGGTTTCAACACAGTTAATTATAAGAATACAATTGGTGCTCACACCAACCTCACTCGCAGACATTTTACATTACTCTGATGACAGCATGCATTTGCGAACTTCGGTTGTATTGTACGTCTCGCAGTTCAATAATCTCATAACATCAGACACACATCATAATCTTCGTCTAGATTTTATTTTTAAAAACGTTCGTCGGCAATAAGGAATGAGGAAAACAATTTCGAATACCTATCATGGAGGTTCATCTTCATTAAATTGTATGCACTTGTGTGCATTCAGGAAATAAAACAGACAATACAGCAAACAAAAATACGAATACGAGAAGAGGGTGAACAGATAACTGTGTTTAGTTCCTTCGGTCGTTTCTTTTCTTTCAAGAGAGATAAATATGATAAAGAAGCCATATGGCGGGGCACATGTTGAATAACTATAACCATCGACATTTTTACGCTGGCCGTGACCGTGAGTGTTGAACCTTTGGAGAGCTTAACGTCCTGATTTAATTGGTTTATCTTTATAGTTTACTACTATAGTTAACCAGCTTAATTTGATGTGAACACGTTAAAATCCAAAGATAGAGATACAGGTTGAAATTAATAATATTGAAATCAAACATGGTAAATTAAGAGCTCAGGATTATTATTATGTAGATAGACTTAACAATTTAATCTAAGGGATCATCACATTCGATAGACTTAACTAATTTAATCTAAGGGATCTGTTGATCACATTCATGGCGCAAAAATTCCCAGCGCATCCGCATAAATCAACTCCCACGCATTCCGAGCCAAACTGGTAAAAGCCAGAAGCGCCATCAATTACACAAACAATATAGCTTAAATTTGAAGTGTAGCATTTCAAGAGCAAGGAAAAGACAAGGTCAAAGTACAAAATAGAACATAGACATGAAACATGTGGCACACACGACACAGCTTAACGTAACTGTTAGTGTTACAAATACAATACAGACATTCCGCTATATTTACGACTACGTTCTTTTGATAAAACTATTTATAATTGCGTAGTTTGAAAATAATAGGAAAATATTTATTTGTATATATATATACCATGACAGATAAAACGTATAGAGAAAAATCGGCTACGCAAAAATGTTCAGACTTCGTTTTGGTTATTGTATGTGTTACGTTACTACAAATGAAGGACGGTCAAGGACTTGGCACTCAAGAATTTTCAGCAAAAAATTAAGCCAGCAAAAAGGCGAAGATATAAAAAATGGTCCCTAAACAAAAATATATCTGACAGGCGGTATTTTTTGGAATAAGGGCGATTACGTGTTTAGCGGGGCTTTAACGCCACATTATAGCACCCCATGGGAACATTACAAGTGTTACTCGCCCCTAAAAAGATGACATTTCGAGTGCCTTGCTTTCGTTTCGCATCAGTGACAGCTTACGAAATATTATTTCAAATGTTAGTCTGTAACCACTTAACCGCTGAAAGACTTAATAAACGCTTGATTGTTAAGTAGAATTACCAACATTGACTTTTACAAAACTATTAGTAACTGTTATAATGATGACCCACCCAACCACAGTAAGTAATAGTCAATTGAGGGAAATACATTCATAATAAGGGTGCGCGACTCCTCATAAAGACGTCAACATTCAATCAGTATTAATTACCATTATTGTATTTGATTGGGTCCTCTAACAAGTAGTAGTGTACTTAAGATATCAATCTTGAACAGTTTCGAGCTCTGCCAACAAAACACAACGTTCCGATTTCATGATAAACATAATAAAAATATCTAGAACTGCGCAGCTTCTTACAACCTGCTTATTGTCAATTTGGCTTCGAATGTTCCAATAAAAGTAATATTAGAGACTTTTACAAAAAATAAAAGTCAATTCCTCATATACGACAGAGGCAATGGTTGTGACATGAAAGTACTTTGCCGATATTACCAGGAGCACACCCCAGCCGCCATATACGACATAAAAACGCACTAGGAACATGTACTTATGTATGCTCGTCTCGTATATAATAAAATGTTAATAAAGGTAAATCAAGCCATTTTATATCCAATTTAATCCTATATACGGACTAAAGTATTACAGATTTACGATGGAATTAACCACTGCAACGCAGTGTTTGTATAACAAACAACTGATTTGTGGTTACTCTATTTCTAAGATAGATTTTATGGCAAACCTGTGAACGAGTGTCTGGTTCTTAAAATGGTTGTGTATAGAAAGTATTCTCGGGAACGTTACTTGTAGGAAAAAGTTGATGCGACTTCTAGTGTAGCACAAGAGCACAACCCACGTGAAATGTGAAAAAGAATTTAGAGATTTTTCCAGATACTCAAAATAAATTGTTTATCAAACACATCAATAGCTTAGCCTAATTATTCGCGGATCACAAATATTTATTGTTCGTCCATAAAAATAAATCATTTCGATGATAGATCAAAAATAAAACCTAATTTATTTGAAGGCCTTTGAAATATGGTTTACTTTAAAATGAATCAAACATACAATCACAATGTTAATTTTAAGCCTGTTGGTGTTATTATATCACACGTGGCTGTTACCCATAGCGGTTCAGAGAATTGTTGATATTAGTCATTTAGCTATTAATTAAATTAAACGCCCATGGGGGATATAGACGCTTCTTGCGGGGATCTACTAAAATGGATTCCGACGCCAGAGATACATTGTGAGTTTTATTACATACCACCCCTACAATTTAATATCAATATGGAACTGGATTTAGAAGGAATATTAATCCGACTGTTAAATACGTTTGTTCCCAAAGTTAGCACAAACATGTTTACGTAATTCTTCGCCGTTACGATTGTGGGATGACCGTATTTATTGGTGTTTCCCGGAACAAGATGGTAGCACTTAAGGCCATCAGGCATTAGCTTACTAG
Organism: Lithophane ornitopus; assembly: GCA_948473465.1. Taxonomy (NCBI): domain Eukaryota; kingdom Metazoa; phylum Arthropoda; class Insecta; order Lepidoptera; family Noctuidae; genus Lithophane; species Lithophane ornitopus. The sequence goes on along the minus strand of OX419622.1, from coordinate 6,755,425 downwards.
ACCAGTTCCTTCAATGTTTACTGTAATGGTTATACAAGAGAAATCACTTAGAACACTAAGTTTCTTTTAAAGTTACAATGACAAAGATTACCGTTGAACACTGGGCATGGAGAAAACGACCTCAATATGATGAGTCAGTTAGCAAAAGGTCCAAAAAATCTTTAATATCGTCAACATGTGCTGACCGTGTGTCTGTTCAGCCGGATTTGCTAAATTAAAAATGCATTCTGACCGTTTCTCCTCAGCTCTATAATCTAAATCTAATCACACTTTTACTAGTTCCTTAGATATAATTTAAAAAAAACCAGGAACGGTAATGGTTAGTATTATTACTATTTCTCTCTATTTCTACAGGTCATCGAAACTTAGTTGTTTTTGAAACCTTGTTTAGATTCTTTAATATCGTTTTTGGAAATATTATTGTTTTATATAAACATTTATACAAAAACAGAACACACAATAATATTATTGTACAGTGTGCGTCAAAAACAGAGATAATTACTGTTTAAAAATAAAGCGAATTTGTAGAACAGTTGGTAGTTACGTGTGTTGTTTATATACGAATCTTACTAGGTAATAGTTTCGTTATCAGATATCGTTGTTTAACTATGATTATTGCCATGTTTTTACGGCCACAGCAGTGTGTGTTAAATAAATTGTGCTATTTGATTAGCTTAATAAAGTAAATTGGACTAAAGTGGATTAAATTAAGGTAATGAAGCAGATTTCTGGAACATTTAATACCAACTATGTAAAACATACTCTACTATGTATATTTTCATTACAAAACAAAGTAAATGCAAAGTTTAGTGACTACAGGTAAATTATATTATGAATAATAATAACAAAAAAAACTGCAACAGCAAAATATTTGTATTATTACTTTCAAATCTGGGAGAGCTTAGCTGTAAAACAACTATTTGACGTCAAAACTATAAATCTAATAGAGCAGAGACTGAAGTTTGTTTTCGATTCAAAACAAGACCGACCAAGTTGTTGCCAACAAACTGACTGGCGGATGCTACAATGTTTTTGCACTCTTTCATGAAGCTTCAACAAAGGAAAAAAACAATGTTCCAAATACAAAAACGTTTCAAATATCTTTCATTTGATATCATCGAAGGAGGATCCCTGCCCCTTGATGATAATGATTAGCAATGCAAGCAAAACTGGTCTGGCGAGTCAGTGACCGCGTGCGTGCAGTTCGCGGGCCCCTGCCTGCCCCCCACCACCCCTGGCAAGGTCAAGGCACCCCTCTCCGTCCCATTTTGTACGCGATTCCTGGAACGCTATCCCATTCAAAGGATACCGGTCAATATTTAGCTCACGTTGATACTCTAAGAGATGGTGTTCCATTAACAAATTAAGGTCAATAACACCAAATCTGATTGTAAGCAACGTTGGCGAGCAAGCATTTATTTTTTAGGTAATGATTTTGGTACCTACTTTGTAATTACGCTAATCACAACTTATCTAATTGATTAGAGTTTGTGTTGTGACGTAAATTAGTAATGACGCGTAACCAAGTACTTAACTAAGTACTTGTTTGATTAAATATTCAAGTAGGTACTTAATATTTAATCAGTCAGGCTCATTGTCATCTGCCTAATAACAACTAATGAAGTTGTTAATAGACGAGCATATGACTCAATGATTGTTTAAATAGAGCAAGGAATTGGATCGCGAGAAAATTGACAAACTTGTGTGAATGTGTGAGGCATGTCGGCGATGTCACGCAAGGTACCTAATAAACATCATTATCGCTTCATGACGCAAGGACTGAAAAGGTCATCTTAATTCCACGCAAACACGCCAATCGGACTTACTAGGAAGTACTACAAATTGGCATAACGTTGTTTGCATAACATTTTCGAGAAGTTCGAGAATTGTGTTTGACCTTAGCAATGTAGCAAAACTATATTTTGAATCACTAGGAATTTATTCGTCAACATTCGAAGGAAACTGCGAAGACAAAGCTTTACATTTCACGAGATACGTTTGATTTCGCTGAGATTTCCTTTGTCAACAACTCAACATACAATACAACGTAAAATATGATTTTCAATTTCCCTAGGTAGGTACACGCTTTCTTTACAAATAATTGTTTCTATAAATTTGCCTGGGAGTGACTAATATTAATTGACCAAATTTAAGGGTCTACGGTCAGCCCGACATTAATGGTTGACAATGACGAAGTCTTTTTACCGCAGTGGTAGACCCAAGATTTGATAAACGACCCTGTCGATAGTTATAAATAGAAAGGAGGGTATTTTCAATACAAAGAACTCCATCTTGGTAAACGGAATGATGGTTTTATAACTACGATGAAATTGTAAAATCCGTCGGAAATTTTACCTTTAAGGCTAATGTCGTTATATCTCTGAATATGGATATCCTGGGCTGGTTATCCTCAAGGTAAAACCGATATGTTAGTTATGTTAAATATTTAATCAAAACCTACTTTCGAAATACTTTACATTAATTAAGTAATCGTCATGTCTTTTCTAAGGCGAGGAACCAGTTAAAACCATAAATATCGCTCTAACTTTAAATATCAAACTGTACAGAGGACCCGAGTCCTTCTGATTTCTTTTATCCCTAGAATACTTGTAAAAAAAAAACTATAATGATGTTCACTAGGTGTTACAAAAAAGCAAAGTTCATATTCTAAACCAGCACGGTGCAGTGCCGACGGTATGGTATAGATAGAAATACTGTGTGTCATGCATGGCCGGATCTTTATACAGCTTTTTATTCGCACGAGTCACGGCAGGTGAATACGTCACTATATGTAATATAATTTGTTCCAAATTGAAATACCGTGTGAAACAAAATGTAACAATCGCCAATAGAACCAGCGAAAATGCTAAATCTGACGTAATTTTATAGAAACACCTGATTTCGTTTAGTGCGAATGGTAAAAGTTATGATGATCGCATCTTACGAGTACTCTTATAACAGCTATTTTAATCAATTGGAAAAAATATTTTTTGGAGATTATTGTGCAATTTAAAGAGGAATCTACAAGTATTTCGATAGAGCATAAAACGGTATAACCAATAATGAATAATGTAACAGTATAACCAATAAATGTACCATTGGTGCTGTCCAATGGTACATTTATTGGTTATACTTACCTATATACTCATATACGTTATATTATACTGAAAAAGTAAAAACCACAAGAACAACATGGAAGCACAAAGCAGCTTGCTCCGATGAAATAATTTGCTCTACTTTCTACAACACAGTACCAGCTCTTCAGCTCTAGATACATTTGTATTCAAAAGGTCCCATATTCAACTGATGACTTATACTGTGAGTCAAGCTAAGTGACCGTTGAGGAAATACCATCATGCAAACTCAAGGCAGTGGAGCAGCAAAACCAAACCGTTGCTTGAACAAAAGACACATTTGCATTAAGTGACGACGCGAATGAATGTCAATAATGGCCTATCACGATGTAAATATCGATGAATTCCATGAATAATAGTAGGTTAGATACACAATGTAAACAGTATGTAAAAACACTAAAACTCGAACATGGTATAATACTGAAATTGGCAGAAAAAACCCAACTTTGTAATACATTTTTGTACTCGGCTTGGATAAAGCTGCATCCTATTGCTTTCACTTTCAATCAATCCGAAGAATTTTGAAGGCAATGAATTCATGTTTGAAAAACTCGTGTCATAATAAAATACATTGGCATTGTGTGATATTATTATGCAATAACCCTCTGATTCAAAGCCACTGGAGGACGCTGCAAAAAATTAAATCTCTGCATTAGCAGTTGGCAGTTGGGGCATCGCAGTTATCAGGGAATCCTGATATTTAATCAATCTGTCTAAACTAACCCAAGTAAAAAAATGTATTTAAATAACATTTTGTAACAAGAGAAAATTGCCCGGTAACTTTTTCAATTTAGACCACAAAGGGAAGTTAAAAGCTAATTTACACAGGCGTGGAGCGGTCAGGTCGTAAAACGTAGTAGAAACGAGGGGTATTCGATACAGGCACCATATGTCCATTGTTCTCAGGCTACACATGCGAACTAGTAGGTCGTACAAACATTGTTAGGCAAACATACTGGAATGGTTTGCTTAGTGATGTCACATTGATAAACGTTCCACAGGAGCGACGGTTATTTGATATTAGATTTTCAAATACGTATGACAGATTTTGTGTGCCTACAGACGTGTGCAGACACCGACGTTTGATCGATTATCGTCGCGGAGATAATCATATCATATGCTTTGCGTTGTTCTTCTACAACGGAGTACGATTAAATTGCCGTCACGTGAAATTATGTAACAAAATTCTTAATTGTATTAAAAAAATTGGGAATGTGCTGCTACCATAAAAGTTTTTCTTTTCATACAAAATTAAGTTTAGTGTTTCGTTACAATTGCTTTAAAATATTTCGTCTGGAGAATGTGATTGCGCTTGCGTTATGCAAATATGGTGCAGACGCAATGGCCACATTGATCGCCATTGCGTTCTTTGTAGGTTTGAAGTGTTCTTTCTATACATTGCAATTTCATGTGGTCACTGGGGGTCATGTGTCAGATGCCTTACAAGATTCGTTTTCTGTGAATTTGTTTAATTATCTAAAGATTTACATTTTTTAATACACAAATTCTCATAAGAAATAGACTAATTTTCAATCCGTCAAATAAAACTTTTATTTATTTTAATCATTGATATACTAAATATTTAATAAACATACTTAGAGAGAGAGAACATTGGTTTTAGAAAATATCTAAAATGATGTGTTATCAACTTATCAGTGTGTGTATGTGATTAAACAATATAATGAATACAAAAAGAACGTGTTCAGTGTGTGGCTGTTTACTGTGTCCATACAATCCAACTCCCTGGTAAACACGCAATTCAAACAATAGCTACGCTCTACTTTAAATATTCTGAGCTTGTTTCTACACAAGTAAAAGAGAAATAGTAGTACTTTGCTTCATTAATTTAAGTATACTATTTAGGTATAAACGAAAGAAATGGATGAGTCTAGATTTATTTTTACTTTTTGTGATTGGCGAGTCGTGCACGGGTGCAACTGCAAACTACATATGTGTACTCGTAGATGAAGGCAAGACTGAAGAATAATTACTGTTCCGTAATTTTTGTATGAAAAAACAATAAACATGGCGCGGTTAAAGGATCCCGATAGGATGGACAGGACAGTCGCGACGCGACTGTCTGCGGGGCCCTTAATTTCGTTGTAGGCAGACGCCTAGACAAAGTGACATTCTATCAGCGATATCAATCCTAGAAAAAACAAAAATGTATGCTGACGATAAGCTTATGTTAATCCTCTTGAAACCTAAATGACCCTTAATGCATAACACACTCGTATCCGTATCACAATCGTTAATCGTTTTCATTTTGACAGCACAGTACCTAGTTTCCTTTGCTTAAATATTTATACTTAACTAATTTATAAAAAATCTGTCGCTCGACAAATAGTTCAACACAATGTTTATCGTTTAACTGTCCAAATGAATGCGATTTTGATCGCAATAAAGGTGCTGTACTGGGTTTGTCATTGTCACTTAACTTAAAAGAGGAACTAATAAGTTGTATAGATCCTAATTTAAAATCGAAAATATTATTCATTTGTATTCTGTAGTTGTAAGTTTCAACGTCAACAATGTAATAAAACCGATTGTTGATCAAAGGATAGCTCAATCAAATCATACATTCATATTAAGGGCGCGTAGTCATAGAACGTCCGATTTACGGGTCCGTTTAAACGTATATATGTTATTAGTGTATGTAGTTGTATGAGCCAGTTCACACACATGACAGTATTCCGGACCCAGTAAAAAATCCCACACGCAACGAAAATACCGATCCGTTTTATCGGATCGAAACCGCGCGAGGCTTGGCACAGGGGGTCGTCATTCGGAAATAAGTAAAAAAATTAGATTCGTCTTCTTGTAGCTGACGCACAAGAGCATCTCGACAAAATCATTGCCTTAAAAATGGATGTATCCAATAACGCCGGGGCTTCCTCCGACGCAGACGACGATAGTACCCATACAACACGACAAAGTCCATCCTCGTAGAAAGTAGGCGATACACTGAAGAACGAAAGTCCAGTAGCGTCGGATCTGTTAAAATGGGTCCTGTAAATGCTGTGTGAACATTACCTCCAATAGCGACGGATCCGTTAAAATCGGTCCTGTAAATGCTGTGTGAATATTACCTCCAGTAGCGACGGATCAGTTAAAAAGGATTCTGTAAAATCGGACGTTCTATGTGTACACGCCCTAACATATGTATCTGTTTGTACTGAATGTCATTTAGCTATGAGGGCAACACCAAGAGCATGCCCTATTACTAAGGTTGCCATACTTCGTGTATATACGGTACTGTCACCCTATTTGCTTTGCGCCGGAGTACCTAGGTAGGTACTTACAACTAGTTCATTTAACTGCGGGCCTAGACAAGTGACAATCGCTTTTAAAGCGTTTCGTATTTCTACAACGACTTTCAACGGCATTGACATAAGCTTTTCGATAGCTTATGTCAGTCCTATACATTTTTAACCCCCGACTGAAAAAGAGGGGTGTTATAAGTTTAACGTGTGTATCTGTGTGTCTGTGTATCTGTGTATCTGTGTGTCTGTCTGTTCCATCGTAGCTGCCAAACGGCTGAACCGATTTTGTTTTTTTTTGTTTTGTTTGAAAGGTGACTTGATCGAGAGTGTTCTTAGCTATGATTTAAGAAAATCGGTTCAGCCGTTTGAAGATTATCAGCTCTTTTCTAGTTGATGAATGGATGTGAGCATCTTTCGCAGGTCTAATCGATTGGAAATTTAGAATTCTGTTACTTCAATGATGAATTAGAAGAATATAGTAACCTGGAACTGATGCTGCAGCATCACCTGGATGCAGGATACCCAACTCCCTCACCAACTTACAGCAGAGGTATCGTGTTTGGGCTCATTGGAAAGGTCTCAAAAAATAGGTTACAGATGGATGGTGATCAGGGTCTGGTGATAGAGTAGGAAAGAGAAATGAGACTAAATTAGTAACTAGCTTCACTGTGGTAAAAGTACGTACAGCTACGCAGATTTCGGCGAGCCGCGTGTTGATCGTAGCGTTTCTACTAGTAATATAATATGAAATTTAAAAAGCTGGAAATAAAAGTTAAATTTAAAATTTAAAAAACCCCCGACAAAAACAAAGCATTTAAAAAGTAAATTTACTTTTTAAATGCTTTGTTTTTGTCGGCGGTTTTTTAAATTTTAAATTTAACTTTTTGCCTTTTCCATCATCGTTATCGCTGATAGAACGTCACTTTGCCTCTTGTTTGGTTGCCGAACAATTATGGCAGCCAGCTCTACCTATTTACTGGTTATTTATATTCAATCAGAGTATTACATTAAGTTCAAACTGAATGATGAATCACACTATTGTTTTGTTTGGGGAAACGTTTTCTCTGTTCACATTATAGTCATTCATAGATAAGTAGCAATGAATCATGCGGAATTTGACAAAATATTTTCATGCCGCTTGGTGTTTTGTAGATATGTTTATCGTTATCGAACGATACCACTCGTGAAACCACATGTGCTATCCTATCAATAAAAGTAAAAACAACTTTGTTTTTGCGCATAAAATATACAATATATGAAACTACAAATGGTAACGTTTTATACGTTACAAAAATAAACGTAAGTTTTACTATATTAGGCGATATTTCTCCATAATGAGGAATAAATATTGTTTAGTCATCATTTCACACGCAGCCGCAAAGAGCGTGATCGATCCAGCGCATTTGGATACCAGCCAAATGCGGTCTCCAGCGCAGTGTGTCATCACATGATGAGTTTTAACGTAAATACGATCGAAGATAAGATACAGACCAGTCTAGTGACGGTTGTTAGATCCCAGGCGGAGCGGGTCTTGCCCCGTGGCTGCGAACCATCCTTCCGCCTGCCCAGCGAACCGTAACCTGAGGGCACGGCAGTTTCCTCACGTTTACGTCGCCCGCCACCGCGTCTTAAAGATGAGAACCAATTGGAGACAGATCCTCGGCGCTCCGGTTCGGCCGCTGCCGGCCCGGCTTTGATGAACATTACTTCACAAGTGCCAATGCACCACGCACATTACACTCTCACACACCTTGGGTCTTGACCACACGAACACCAATATTAGGAAGCTAGCAGGCACAGGATACCTATTAAGCCCACAACACATTTTAAAATAAATTGCGGAGTTTTAAATAAGCAAATAAAGTGGAAAAGTGGATGACTGCGCGTCGCCGGACGTAGGATGTATTGGTACCAACATTCAAGTACTTGCCAAAAAAGAAATGAAGCTACACAACAAAGAAGTATGTTTGCGAAGTGCACAGTAAGCGGCAACGATGACACACCTGATCATAGTCGTCGTCGTAGGTACGGGTTGCGCGGGCGCATCGCACCAGCAGTGGCCACCACAGCGCGCCGCACAGCAGGCGAACATGAAAACACATCGCGCGCCATACACCTCTCTCTAAGGAACGCACTAAACTGAAGATAGTCGCGGGCGCCACCGGTCTTTGGCACCGTGACAATTACATATACCTACATATATAGATTCGCTTTATCTTTCTGCACGTCTGTGACAAGGCCGACGTCACAAACAATTTATATTTCTAAAGCAAAAACAGATTTCATAATAATAAGGTCATTATGCCTTTCAAACTTTAAGTCTAACTACCCACAACTTTTAATGGAAATTTCAAATCTGGATTCATCGCAACAATCTAGGCACTGTGTGTGGTATAGGTGTGTTATCAATATCAATCACTGCTCCCTGTTACATTTTTCAACAGTTCTTTAATAACTTACGTTATTCCGTAGCACAGAATCAAAAATCGTTTTTGTATCTTTATCCACAAGCAAAACGATGGCAATATTGAGGACACATACGGCACTGTTATCGAAACCTGCAGCCATGCTGCGGAAGCGGTAAAGGAAATATGATAAATCCATCGCGAACATTGTCCAGTTCGAATAAATAAATATCGCTTCTCGCCTCAAAACAATCTTTCATGCGGATGCTTGCTGTTTTTTAATTGAGAAACAAGTATTTTTTGAAGCCTATCTGTATGTAAGTGGAATTTGTACATTGAAATCATTAGCATGGCCACGCATTATAGAGAATTGTTAACAGAAGGGTCTTGTGTGAAGTTATCAATAGCTAAATTTCATATACATTAGATTATATGATAGAGTTCAACATTACAGTGCATCGCAATGACGCGAAGTTGTGATCTTTATAGAAACAAATAGACTACCTGAGGTAGGTACTGTACTAAAGATAAAAGCTGATTAAAAATATTGGACATTTTGTTGAAATGACCGTCGCTCACAAAATTGTTCAAATCAAAATGGAGTGAGGATAGGTCTAATCTGACGCACAATTTACTCCTATACCTCAATGGAATTTTAACAATTCAAGTACCTAAGTTCATAAACTGTTATGATGATATACTTAGATGATCTTACAGAAATATTTATTTACGATGTGGAGATAAATATTAATGAAGGTAAACTAGCTTAAGGAATTTAACAGTAAACAACGACGGTGACGCTATGGCAAAATACTTAACATATTTCAAAGACTTTATGCTTTGTGTCTTGCTACTGATACAACATTCGCTAGAATATCGTATAAAAAGACCGTCCTAAAACACAATGGCATATATCAAGGAATATAATAACAAAACTCCCGGTGTCCGACGACGTAGTCATAGCAATTTCCACTTATCCGCCTTATCACTATCAAACTTACGGGTGATATCACTATTCAAACTCAAAGTTATGAATAAAAAACGCTTACAATTCACCAATGTTTTAAACAGAACTAGTATTTTTACCACAACACTAAGAACAAAAGTGATAGTGACAATATATAAATAATAAGCCGACCGAGGGCGACACGTCACGCCCGCGTCGCGGCCCGCCTCGCACTGCCTTACTACCAGGCTGTGTGTAGTAAGCCCAACCCAACCCAAGCATTGACGGCTTACGTCAGACCAGTCCGCATGCCGTATTGAATGAAATGGCTAAGGAATGGATGGGGTGCTCTGCTCTGACTGACATAAAGACCAGAAACATTTTACGCTAGAACTAAATATAATATGACAAATAATTCATGTTACAATAATTTGTTCCTATTGTATTATTTTTTACGGTAGGCACATATAATTAATTAATTATTGTGTTTTCAGATTTGACCGCATTGCAGAGTCATCCCAAAACACAAACACTAGAAAAATAAATGGAATATAGCTATATACCTATACCTACTATAATATTTTACTACTACTTATACCTATACCTACTTATACTAATATAGCTATATACCTACTATTGAACAAAACATAATTGATAAAAGATAGGCAAGTATTCAGATTTTTTAATAAACTGCTTGTTGTGGCGGGATTAAATCACAAAAATTATAAAAAAGAAACAACGAATTGTAGGTATTTCGTCTTTTCTTTCATTACATGATGTAAGTAACTGAGTTGGTTAAATATAATTAAGTAAGAATAAAAACTGAACAATATACTTACTTTGGTAAAAATACAATTATGCATTCTCCATTTATCTATGAATACCTAGTAATGTTTTGATGCTGCAGAAAAATCTTATTTTTATATTTAACTCCCTATGCAATTATTTAGAAGGCGAAAGAGTAGGTACAGCTGATTAGGAGTGATCACTTAAATGCCAGAATTATGTACTTATTTAAAGAAAAGAAAAGAGAATAAAAATGGGATGATAATTTTATTATAGATTAGCGAACCACCACGTGATACACACAATGCATCACACAGTTTTTACGACTTTACAAAATATCGAGATTTCCTTAATAAATGTAAGTTAAATATACATGTAAATCTTTTGGAATAAATTTTCTAAATTATGGTGAGAACCGATGTGGTCACCCAGACACACACAAGCCATTAGTCCTTTAAAAAAAGCGACTTTCATTTTTAATATGCATAGAAGCAAAATATCCAATAACATCTAAATTAATACCTTCGGAACTTTAAGCAACACACTCATTAATCGTAATAGGTAGGTACCCTATCAGTTTCAATTGGCTTCATAACAAACAGTAAGTATAAGCGACATAGATGTACTATCAAAATAAAAAGTAGATGATTCTTTATTCATTTAACTGTTAAAAGCAACGAGTTATGACTTTATGAGAAATAATATTAACCATGAGAAGATGACTATCATGATGATCATGATCATTTTGTCATACTTTTGCTAGGTAATTGTAACTTAATAATTATGTGGGATATACTAATATTTCTCAGGTTCCAGCAAAACTATTAATGGTCGACTTTTTGTACATTTTCTTGCATGAACAAAATTACACCTTTCAGCAGTTTACTTCAACCTGGTTCTGTACAAAGTTAAAATACATATGGTTGCACTAACATTCATAACTTCATACATAAATACATAGATATATATAGCTCGAGGGCACTGAGCAAGGATGTAAGCACCTGATAATAAATTTGAAATCATCATATGTATTTAGTATTGATTATAAAAAACACATATTCCATAGTAAAATCTCTTATCATCTAGTTCACAGTAGACAGCAAGAAAGATGATCACACTCAACTATACATCAGATAAGATATGATAATGGTCAGACAGATTTAAATCTGTGTCCTGATGCATTTCTTAAGTTATAATAAATCATAAAGGTTAATATTGTACATACAGCTGTTAAAATCTTGATCAGAGGGTTGTCTTAGGGGCGGCTATAATAATTTTAACACTGGAGTTACTTAAATTGAAAATACAAAAAATAACCGCATCAAATAAGCTAGAAGAAGAGTCTAAGACACTAACTTCAATCAATATTTATAGTTCAGGACACTGAGTCATAACATATCACCATTGTTTAGGATAAAAACAACAAAAAATTGTAGCAAATGTTTTCTTAGGTACAGGATGTATTAGAATCCTACACATATCTCTAACATTATGACTTACATACTGATAGGGATCTAAGTAATGTCTGAGTGTTGCTTATTCATAATAAAGTTGATAAAAATATCAGATTGTCAGTGAGTGAAGCCAAGTAATTCAATGTTTCACTCACCTGAATTTCCAACAGCAATTCTGTTTTTCGGCGCCTTATATCTATCAAAGTCTTTTGCTGCTCAGGTGTCAACTCTGAAAGAAACGGTACAGTAACCATATATATCTAGCAGTAATAAAACCCTAGCCATTGAGGTCATGTTATAATTGGAAAACAACTTGTTCTACGTCTACAATAGAAATGGGTCGTAATTACCGGTATGAGTGAATGGATCACCATGATTACTCGCAGCATTGTTTCCTCCAAGGGACAAGTTTTCAAATTCACTTATCATGTCTCAAAATATTTAGAAAACAGTAAACAAAAGTTTACATCGTTGTGAACTGAGTAGCCGCCATATTTATTTACCACACTACAGCGCCACAGCGATTATATTACCTACGCCACGCCAATCTTTCAAACTGACAGAATATCTCGACAATTAATATTCTTGTCCATCTGTTTTTAATCCTCGATTAGAGCATAGTGATAAAAAATAGTCTCTGGTTTAGATTACACAGAAGAATATTTTATTTTGGCCCATCGAGTAATACAAAATGTTTGGTTTGGGTTTTGCCAGTACAGTTATTGGATGTATAAGCGTCACCGTTCCCGCTGTCACTCATAACAGTGTGAGTGTAAGAGTTATTTAATATTTTGTTACGTACAATATCTAGCCTTTTCCCAACTAAGTTAGGGTCGACAGATCGGTTTCCGGTCTAACTGGATGTAGCTGGATACCAGTATTTTACTTGGAACGACTGCCTATTTGACCTCCACAATCCAGGTGCTGGGTAATACAATACGTAACCCCTTGGTAAGACTGGTTGCCGGACCACCGGCTACATATACGAGACACAAACTGTCTTACTGGCTCTAGGCTTTCGGCCACCCATTACATCACACATGAAACGGATGGTTACCCTTCCAAGACTGCGGCAAGTGTACCTTAGCCTTGATCGATAGATGTTGAAGGGGTGATAGACTTGTAAAATCTCGCAAGGGGGATGCGCTAAGGTGGCCCGCGAAATTCAAATTTTCTTACGTTTTTTGCAGTATCAGGTTGTATCAACATACAACCTGATACTGACCTGCAAAATGCAAAAAACGTAACAAAATTTGAATTTCGCGTTCTACCTTAGCGCACTTCCATTAATTTGACACTGCCAGTGTTACAACGGCTATCAAAATCTGTTTGTAAAAAACAAAACAAAAATTCGAATTTCACAGGCTCTGTCTGACTTTCACTGACTGTGCGTTTGCACTGGCGAAACATTTACGACAAAACATGTTGAAGACAAAAGTCTGTTCCTGTCAAAAATTGTATGGAACATTGACAGGAACTAAAGATTTCAACATGTTTTGTCGTGAATGTTTCACCAGTGCAAACGCACGGTGATGGATCCCCCCCGTGCGTGACAAATAGACAGTGCTACAAGGATCTATATGCGCTTGAATGACATTGACGTTTATTTCATATATTCCGGGGTTGTCAATTAATGGTCTTTGTATCCATTTAATATTTACTCACATTATTTAAATATTAGTTTACAAATGAATAGTGGTAGATAACCGATCATCGGACATACATGCTTACTGTGGCTGCCAATCCCTATTCTTTTTCTATTGTTTTTCAGTTGCCAAGAATTTTTTTTTTTGTTTAGTCTGTGATTGGACTCGTTTGAGATATGAACAGACTTAGAACTGCTTGAAACACAAATGCGATTTATCTATGTCGACGCTTTGCTTCATTTCATTGGCTATTTTTTTTTTTGATGTCTTGTCATTTAAAACTAACCAATAAATACACTTAAAAGAGGATATGATCTCGAAGGCTGTTGTTACAAATGGGTTCTTTGCTTTAATCACAATAGCAAATAGCAATAAAGTCAGCTGCGCTTGGAGTTGCGTTGTTGCGTATTTTACGAAAACGAAGAACACGCCCCCCATCCATTACTTTATTTCAATTTTATTACAACTATTTCTAGAATTAACAATCTGGAGACCACTTTCATAAAGTTTGCCACTAAAATTGTGTTAGTGTTTGAGTACAATAGAATGCTTTAATTTTAATTTTGTGGCGTCTGAAGTAGACATAATTTGCCTAGCCGGTGTATTTCACAAGCCAAATAATGAATGACAATGGTTGTATACACCTGAATAATTTTAAGGCTGCAAAGGGTACAAACCCTTATAAAATCGTGCATGCATTTTTTGTGTCATGCACGTCTTACGAAGCAAGAAGATACAAGGTAAGTTTCACGTAACATAGCTACAGCGAAATACTTTGTGCGTTTATGACCTTTTTACGCGACGCAAATAGTTGTACATTAATTTTTATCGCATCGCTTGCTGTTACTTAGGTATTACGGTTGTATTTTATTTCGTTAAAACTGGGAAAAATGGATTTGTGTCTGGCCGATTTCAATTCGTGATCAGCTGATTAGTGATCTTTGACCTCATAACAGCTGTTTGTTAGCATTGCTTTGTCGTCGTCGCGTGATTCAATCACAGCTTTGATTATTATACGTTTGCAGTCAATCAATATCAATCAAATAATTTGAAAATTACTAAAATGCTTTACATTTTTATCCTTGTGTTTATGGAATACATTCTATCTCCGATTATTTATGAACACAAAGGATATACTTATTGAGAACATCTTGTAATGTAAACATCTATTAATAAAGACCTCAAGTCTCCGTACTATATAACCAACTGAACATTAAGAAATTGATTTGCTATCATTGCGATAACAAAACCTTTTTCATTATTATACTGCTGTAGAAAATACCAAGATAACTGTACCTGTTACACTTTATATTCAATAGTTGGCTACTTACTAAATAAATGTAATTTATTTTATTCCTGTCTGACAATGGCAAAGCCATAACAAGTGTTTTTTTTTTACTTAAATTCACTTTAAAATTATAAATCATTTTGTTTATGTATTCAAGAATAAAGGGAGATAGATCAGGCATGATCTCAATGGTATTCATGTATCATTGTATTGGACTTAATGATTATGAAGAAAACATAATTAATTGCTTCTTTTCTGGAACCAAACAAATTACTTTGCAGAGTAATTTAAAAAAAAAAACTAGTAAAATTTTACTAGTAGTAATTTGCTAACAAAATAACATATTCATTTGATAAAGGTTAAATATTCTGGCAGGTTTAATTTAAAATACTGATTCTTTAACCTTTAAAAATTTGAAAGGTACATTATTTGAGATGGACATAAGCCATATATTATGTAAATATATACAAAACAGTAGTTAATAATACTAATGTAATACTATCTTGAATTCAAGCCTAGTAATTTTTGTTAGGTTACTGCTCAGAACTTGTGCACAACATGTTGTGAACAGAATTCAGTCTTCACATATAAATTGCAAGTATCTTCTATATATTGGTTGGGGTACCTCCATCAAATGGTGGAGTGTTTGTAATACTTAATAATATTTAAGTTTTTAAAACACTGTATTTTAGGTGAAAACACCCACAACAATGCCTACATAATATATTTCAGGCAACATCATGCCTGTGCTTCACCTGTGGTCTGCCCGGCCCTCGCATGCACTCGTGCCTACATTGCATCTATTTTGCATGCTATGCGGGCCACATTCAAGACCATTCAAAGACCAAAAAGCACTTCCTGTATGTGGACCTTAGTTATGGGAACATCTATTGCGCTCAGTGCCAAGATTACATATACGATCGAGAACTTACTGAGATTGGTGTGACTCACAGACTTAAAGAAGCTAAGTATGTACCCTTATCATTTTATGTATTGATTATAGGGTTTATTATATTAGGAAAAACTTTATTTATTATATTATTTATAATTATGTTTATGTTAATCAGGCTTATTCAGACATCATCATCATGTCTTGAACCTTGTTTCACAAGGTTCAAGACATGAAATAAAGATCTAAAACAGCCCATACAATTGTGAAATTACGATAACCTTTTTTGAGTATGCTTGATTTATTGCATTTGCTACTCCTCTACCAGATCGCTTGGCATCAGCGTGCCGTTCATGCCATGGCTGCCGAATAGCAACGAAGCCATGGCGCTGCGGCGCCTGCGCAAGAGACGTCTTATCAGCCCTCACACCACCATTGGACTGCGAGGACTGCAGAATCTGGGCTCCACCTGCTTCATGAACTGCATTGTGCAGGTCAGTACAACTACACTATAATTATCATGAAATTATCATAAAATAGCCTCCGAGAGTGGCGATATTGAAATGTACGTACGTTCGGCGCAATCCTGGGTAGTCGACACCTGCTACCTCCTTGCTGACTGGCTGAAATAAGACTGCAAAGGTATGGTATAGGTGCAAGGTTCTATGCCAAAGCACCTGTCTATGGAGTAAATCTAATTCTCAATTTAAGAAAAATTTGCCCAGTTTAGGATGTTTTCAGAAATAGTTTACATCGAGAATATAGAGATCCGTTTATGTATATTTAGCATCAACTAGTTTTGAAAGACGCCGGTCATCGGATAGCGAGTGATGTAGTTAGGTAAAATCACCACTTGCCCCTCACAAGGGATTAAGATTTCCTCTTCTAGAAACTTGATCGGAAACAACGCATTATCAATCAAAAACAATCATTATATTGCACATTGTAGAGTTCAGAGATTATGGAGCAAAATGCATCTTGGTTTTTCCTTATTGTTTTTTTATTGATCTTCTTGGTTGAATGAGTATCTGATGGGCTCTACATAATCTTTATGAAGCTTTAATGCCTTGTAATAGCCATATAATACTGCTAGTGTAATGTATCAACATTCAACTAGCAGTATTATATGGCTATAGCCCTATAGGCAGTGAAGCTTGAATCGCTGATTGTTTGCTTCTAATTAAGGCGCTTGGTCCCGTTCAGTACCGTAACATGGTCAATTTAAAAAGCCTACTCCTCATTAACGACTTGGATAAAAGATCTGAAAAAAATACATGTTTGCCATAGATTCATGTACAACATTTTAATCGAGCAGTTTTTTTCGTAAGACTAATACTTTTGCCTTAAAAAAATATCTACCAAGACGCAATTGTTGGCTAATAACTACTAAACGGCTTTGATGTTTGGAAATATTTATATACTGAAAAATTGATGGTTAGAGGTACTACAGATTGTTCGTTGCATAAATGTAAATTAATCAATATTTTTAAGAATATTACCCCACTTAGAGATAGAGGTTCAGAGGTGCTCTGCGCGGGGCGCGGGCGGCAGTCCCGAGTTAGCATTGCTACGGGACGGCTGTGTCGCTCGCTGCTCCGCCCCGGCTATCGACCGACTATGCACGTTTGCGTGTGTTAGTGCAAATATTTACGAACGAATTGTATCAATGTGCGTTTATAGACTAGCTCGCTGCAGAGAGCCCAAGTCAATTGTGCGCGTAGGCGCTTTGTTGTTGAGTTTTTTTTTTAACATGCAATTACTTATTAATACTTTTTTTATTTACATTCACATAATTTACATACAAATTTATAATATAAGTAGACCAAAAAAATATGTTAATGTAACATAACATCACGCCTGTATTCCCCGAAGGGTTAGGCAAAGGTGTACCTTTAGTTAGTACACTCACATTTTGCCAGTTATGTCGCATGTAATAGGGGCGAGCCTATTGCCATCAACCAGGCACAAATCGAGACTCCGGGCTGCTACTGAGCAATCCCAGATAGAAAAACCGACCAAGTGCGTGTCGGACCACACATAATGGTGCCGATTCTCTTGTCACAAAATTCTCTAAACTAAACTAAAAATCACTAAAATTTTGTTTAGTCCTGTCAAACGATCAAACTCATTCTGAAATAGACTTTAAATGACATAACTTAACTATAATTTAGTTTGACAGCACTAAGATGGCACTGAGATTAGTTTAGTGAAAATGCTATTCTGAATTTGACGATTTAAACTAAAAATTTGTCCTATATCTAAAATCCTCTAACTAAATCTGACTATATATATATATATATATATATCGCGATTAAAAATGTGTGGAATAAAATGAGATGTCATGAACTAAAATTCAAACCAACACCTCAACTTCAGTTACAAAAAACAGTACTGTATTTTTTTATTTTCTTTTGCTTATATCTCGAAAACGGTGTGTCCTATCGCAAAATTAATGAAAATTTCGACCCCCTTTAGAAAACCCTTAAACCCCTAATTCTCAACATGTTGGTAATTATTATTTTTCGTTATTTTCCATACAAAAACTGAAAAATTCCATTAAAAACACGTCGAGGCTGCCGAGCATGCGCGCCTCTGGCTCTAAAAAAAAACACGGGGTAGGGAAAACAAGTACCAAGTGGAGGCGCGCGGTTGTCAAAGTCGATTTTAGTTGTGTCAAAATAAGTTTTAAATTTAGAGAATTTATTTGGCAGAATAGCTCCAAGATTCCCATAGTCAAAAGTAAGGAATTTTAGTGATAGTTTAGTTAGTTTAGTTCGGTGTACAAGAGAATCGGCACCAATG
This sequence comes from Lithophane ornitopus, assembly GCA_948473465.1. NCBI lineage: Eukaryota > Metazoa > Arthropoda > Insecta > Lepidoptera > Noctuidae > Lithophane > Lithophane ornitopus. Next base: position 6,736,812 of record OX419622.1, on the reverse strand, counting down.
AAGGTTTCCGTAGTTGGAATGAATTTATGCCAAGAACAAACTTAACATTGTAGTTGAAATCATGTTCTCCCATACGAAATGTACGGGAGAACATGTTTTTGTAACTGTAAATTTAAGTTGGTAGATTATTACCTACTCGTTAACTTGTAGAACCTGGTATAGCCTATAGCTGTGATAGTTTTCCTTTTAATTTCGTCATACATTATTTACTACTGCTGTGAATTTTTTCACATATCCAAAATTGGACGAAAATAAAAGGTGTATCTTTTATACACGAAATATTTTAAGGGGTCATTGTACTCATCATCATGAACAGCTTTCACTATGGGACCAAGCCTGAAATCACTTTACTTTATGTTCGCATAGCTCGTCAAAATGTAGAACAGCTGACACTTTTTTCGCGATTTCAGCGTTGGTCCCATATGCACACGGCTACACATCAAGCTATACATTTCCAGTTTATACTGATCTCGCATTGTATAGAATTTCCGTACAACGCGAGGTCAGCTTATACTGGCAATGTACCTATAGCTTGAAGTGTAGCCGTGTGTACAATGACCCATTAAAATATTTCTTACCTACATACCTAACTATATACCTACCTACATACTTACCTACATACATACCTAGAATACCTACCTACATACCTAGAATACCTACCTACATATACCTACATACTTTTATATCTACATGTTGTTAGTAAACGTTTAAAACTCCAGCACAGACCTACATAGCATAGGTTTTTCTGTTGCATTTAGAATACGCGTTATAGTGGCAACCTATTCTTACCATTGCATTGCTAAAATTCGCGTTAATTTAACATGTATTTGTAGCCGTAAGGGGTAAGCAATGGATCCGCAATCGAAGACGTCCGGGATCGAATCCGAAGCGATATTTATTTTTTGAAACCATCATAATTATTTATAAGTATTCTAAGCAACAATGTTAGTTATTATTTTAACTATTTATGTTTATTTATAATCTATTCATTCTTATTTTTGTTTTTTTATGAAGTTTAATATTTGTTATTGTATTATTATTTAACTATTTATAGATATCAGTATTCAGCAGACTTTACTGAAAACTAATAATATGATTTAGACTTTATGCATGTTTTTTTGTTAATGTAACGTATCGTATGAACACAATAAAGTCGAGCACGTTACTTGGTCATTTATTTATATATTTAAGTCAACTTTATCTTTAAAAAAAAACATGCATAAAGTCTAAATCATATTATTAGTTTTCAATAAAGTCTGCTGAATACTGATATCTATAAATAGTTAAATAATAATACAATAACAAATATTAAACTTCACAAAAAATAAAAAATAAGAATGAATAGATTATAAATAAACATAAATAGTTAAAATAATAACTAACATTGTTGCTTAGAATACTTATAAATAATTATGATGGTTTCAAAAAATAAATATCGCTTCGGATTCGATCCCGGACGTCTTCGATTGCGGATCCATTGCTTACCCCTTACGGCTACAAATACATGTTAAAATTACGCGAATTTTAGCAATGCATTGGTAAGAATAGGTTGCCACTATGACGCGTATTCTAAATGCAACAGAAAAACCTATGTTACGTAGGTCTGTGCTGGAGTTTTGAGCGTTTACTAAGTACAACATGTAGATATAAAAGTATGTAGGTAGATATGTAGATAGGTATTCTAGGTATGTATGTAGGTAAGTACCTAGGTAGGTAGGTAGGTATGTTGGTAGGAAATATTTTAAGGGGTCATTGTACACACGGCTACTCGCGTTGTACGGAAATTCTATACAATGCGAGATCTGCATAAACTGGAAATGTGTAGCTTGATGTGTAGCCGTGTGTATATGGGACCAACCCTGAAATCGCAAAAAAATAATCAGCTGTTCGACATTTTGACAAGCTATGCGAACATAAAGTATCACGTGTATAAAAAGATACACCTTTTATTTTCATCCAAAGACATGCTAAAAAATAATATCCAGTAAAAACTTAAAATATATGTAACTTATGTATCTATCTATACAAATGTCAGCCTTGCATCTCCGCCATTCCTTTCTGGAATCGTAGGCAAAATAGGCGTCCTATGCGCGCAACTCTGCGCCCTTGTATTTTCTTTGATCGCCGTTTTAGTTTAGCGCGCCACCGCACGCGTTTTACGTATTCGGGGAGTAGGGAGTTTAGCTCCGCCCACATGCTCAAGGTCAGTGAGGAAATTATCGCTCTTAACGTTATAATTCGACTCAAGAATGTAGGCACCTAAGAAAAAGGTAGCTGTTGGACGGTCTTCCGAGTCCTATTAAGAATGAACAGTCACAGATCAGTCAGTTATGGGTCATTTTGCGTCGTAAATAAATAAGAAACAATACCTCAATTACCTATGTTACAATGACACAGGAAAATGTAATATTTGTGCGTTTGCCGCCTGTAAATAGATTGATAACACCCAATTAAAAATATACGTACGCAATAATCTCCGTAACGTATTCCTGCTCTTATACATAACAAAAACCTGTAATAGTTTCACTGAACATTAGCTGACTCATCATACAAAAACTGTCAATAGTTAGTGAAGGAGCTGTGAAAGAATATTCTAGTATAGCTCTTGTGCCTCAACAAACTCACCGCAAGGCCATCTGACACACTGGTGCCCTAGTGCTAATACACGTCTATAAGCTATTGCGAAACCTATTGTACCTACCTATATCGTAACGAATGGTGTAATAAAGGTGTTTATTTATTACATTACAACATCCGAAAACTATGCCGTATTCTCGAGACGATGCTCTTTGGGCGATCTAGAATAGGTATGGAACTTAATAAAACGAATATGATTTTTCAGACATTGATCCACACTCCGCTATTGCGCGACTATTTCCTGGGAGAGAAGCACAAGTGCAAAGCACAAGGGTCGGGAAAATGCCTCGTTTGTGAGGTTTCCAAACTCTTTCAGGTAAGTTGGGGTGAAATAAATTCATAATAGGTACACGTCAAGGTTACGTGTTTCGTGGAAGTGAGGTTTACGTTACGCCATTTTGAAGCCACCCCTTTCTGTAAACTTTCCGCGGTTAATACAGCTGCGTATCACAAGTGGTGCATTACACCCACCGGGAAATGAATAAGAAGCTTTACTTTGAATCATACTTTGCTTCTTATGCGATACAGAATTTTTGTTTATTTATTTAATTTTTTTCTCTAGGAGTTCTACTCCGGTGCAAAGACACCTCTAACCCTGCATCGCCTCTTGCATCTGATATGGACGCATGCACGTCATCTAGCCGGCTATGAACAGCAGGATGCTCATGAGTTTTTCATAGCAACCCTTGACGTGTTGCATAGGTAGGTGCATAGCTTAATAAGCTTTTTTTTTTTAAGGCCCTATCGTTTTCCTACTTTTTTTGTGGGATTAATTTATTTTACATCATTCCTGTTTGATTTTCAGACACTGCATGAATGGTGTGGACGAGAATGGCGAGAAAAAGGAAAACGGTCGCTGTAATTGTATCATCGATCAAATATTTACTGGCGGTCTTCAGAGCGACGTGGTGTGCACTTCATGCCACGGAGTGTCCACCACTATCGACCCGTTCTGGGACATCAGTCTCGACGTGGCCGGGCCGGGCTCGCTCGCGGCCTGCCTCGAACGCTTCACACGCGCCGAACATCTTGGATCCGCCGCTAAGATCAAGTGTTCAAACTGCCGAGCTTACCGCGAGTCCACCAAACAGCTGACTCTGGAAACGTTGCCCATAGTGGCCAGTTTCCACCTGAAGCGTTTCGAACACTCTTCGCAGATCGATAGAAAGATCAACGCCTTCGTTTCGTTCCCTGCTGAGATAGACATGACTCCATTCATGTCGTCCCACCGCCGGGCGGTGGACGTGGGTGCCGACAACAACAACGCTCCCGAGGGCGTGTGCGAAGATAACCGCTACTCGCTGTTCGCCGTGGTGAACCACGTGGGTTCGCTGGACGCCGGCCACTACACCGCCTACGTGCGCCAGATGAAGGGCAGCTGGTTCAAGTGTGATGACCACATGATCACTCGCGCTTCGCTGCGAGAGGTTTTGGATAGCGAAGGGTAAGTTGACAAAATAACAAAAGTCATGCCATATTTTAAGATGCAAAGAACATGCATTAGTCAGCATTAGAATATAAAAAAATAAAAAACTTGGGTAATGCCCTAGAAGAGCAAACTTTAGACAGGAATTGCGAGCAGTGTAAAGGTGTGTTGATACGGAAAGAGCGAGACAGCAATACGCGGCCTTTGCAGGATACATTTCTGGCGGGCTCTGTTTATACTGCATTCGCTATTTAGTTTCCAAACAATATGTGTTTTTGGAAAAACAACTTTAATTTTTCAATGGTAATGGTCAATCTGAAATCAACTTAATTTACACTTAGATAAACAGCAATTGGAGAAAAGGAATTTATTAGACTTTAGGTGAAAATGTATGTACGCAGCAGGTAGACAGAAGCGTTTGCGCGCGGCAGTCGTCCAATCACAGCCGTTTGCCGGTTTTTGTTTGGACACACCTTAAGAATGATTCATCTCGCGTGCTACTTATAGCGTTTTACGTGGCATGGCGATTTTTATAACCATTCTGTTATATTTCCCAGTTTTAAGTAAAATCTCTTTTCTTTTCCAGGTATTTGCTCTTCTATCACAAGACTGTTCTGGAATATGACTGCGACGCTTCTTAAAGCGATTCAAGTAAACCGTTTAGAAAAAATATTCAGTCATTACTTTGTATCTGATGCGAATGCATCACGTCTCTTAGATTCTCCTATATGTATGTATTATGTATACAGAAAGGATAAGGTTTTGTTTTGAAACAAAATAAAATGTAAGTCATCTCCCCTCGTGATATTAGTGTAGATGTTTGAAAGATGTCTCAATGATCATCATGTTCGATGTTTTCTTCGGAATCATTCACGAATTTGTTAGTTTTAAGCTTTAATGTAATATTAACACACTTTCAATAGTAATGTAAGGTTTTTCCACTCTGTAATGACGCGCCCCACTGGCGCAGTTTACGTACACGCTGTGTCACCATGTACGTAAAATGCTGTAGTGGGGCGCGTCATTTCAGAGGGACAAGCTATACGCAAAATTGTTGAAAACATTATTATCTATCACTATACATAAAACATTGGAAGACTTCTCGATTTTAATGATGTTGATGTGTGCTTTATTGAGCTACAAACAGGCTATATATTTATTATCTTCACTCGGCACATTTGACCTTAGTTTTGGACTCTTGATATTGAAAGTTAACTTCGACCTACAAATTTTTATTTGACCCTATAATATTATGTGTTATTGATTGAATTAGGTGTTAGTATTTATCAAGTATGTTAGTCTAAGTACTACGTACAATATAAACGAGAAATCATTTAAGCGCTTATTCATTTAAACTTACATATTATTCTTTAAAAAATACTTTTATCAGTTGTTTAAGGAAAACATTACTATGACTATGAACTATAAACGCTGTTTGCGTATCATTCCTAGTAAAAGATAAATATGTGTTTGTGTGTGTATGAACTCATTTAAAATATTACTCGGATGGTGTACGGAACAAACATTTCAATCTACCTCGTTGTTTATCTCTTATTTGCATTTCACCTGAGCCTGTTATGAAATGTTTGGAAATAGAAATTCTGATGTGTTTAATATGTTGCTTGTATTTTATGTAAGACAAAAAATATGCATGAGCGTAACCTATTCGAGAGATATGAAGTTATGAAGGCAGGTAATAATACCACCGAACCATCTCACCCCATGGATGGGTAATATAAACATAAAGTTTTGAAGACATGTTGTACCCTATTTTATAGCACATAAAATTACATTGAATGTTATTATTTTAAAACTTTATGTTAATAATTTTCAACACATGTAGCAACATGTGTGTGGAGTGTTTTATTTTTCGCTCATGTGTATTCGTAGGTGGAATAAAGTTGTTCGTAACCTATGACTGGACTGACATTAGCTTAATGTGATATTTAATATTTATGACTTGTATTAAAGGGTAGTTAGTTGTATGGATTTACATTTCTGAAAGTAGGTATAATTTTGTTTGTTTTAATCTATTGCTTGGGAGTACTAGCAAATGATGAAACATCTTATAACGTGTCTCAACATTGTAGTAACACTATAACTACAAACAAATGAAAGTTTTTCTCTAACATAGATGCATTCCCTTTTATATCCCATAGGTTGTTATCCAGGAAAGGGTTATAATTAAGATACTGAATTAACCTGTTTTTTTCATCATTTGCTAGTATCACGGCACAGTTTTATTTGCATTTAATATTAATTTAGGATATGGATCCGAGCCTAAACAAGTATCTGAAATATTAGTCCATAATTATTATGGTAATGATGTGATAGAGTTATATGATTTTTTACTTGTGATTCAATTGAATATGTATTTCATACCACTAGATCAAAAATGTAGATTAGATAGATTTAGGCCTCATTTATAACCGCAAAATATTGGCAAAAATACAGGTTCACTTAAATCAAAATTATGAAATTTGTATACTTATACTTACTAGATGGATGTGCGATTGCGGGATTTCTGAACATAGCAATTATATTTTGTCTTTCGTCTTAAATGTCCAATTATTTAAAATAAAATAACTTAATCATTGCAAATTGACATGTTTCTTCACAGTCGATGTAACTGTAATCGAACTAAATGTATGAACAAATAAATCAATCGATCTTGATGTAATTAATCAGTTTCTAAACACTTGATTTATATCCTACACGGTACATAGGTACCATGTGGGATCTCCTATATTTAGATAATTGGTGTCTAATACATATTAGAGCAAACAATGCTCGTAATGTATGTTCAAGTAATTATCTTTACTGTAACATCTATATGGCGTCGTACACATAATGTATGTACTACCTAACTCTATTATCTATAAAATAATAAAAAACAAGTGCAAGAAAGTTATGTATTTGCTTTTTTAGATTATTTGTCCGTTTCACAACTGAAATAAATTACACCAACCTTTTTTTTGGATTATAAATGACTTATATTTGTTCGTATGATACAGAACTACTGTTCATGTTTATCATCTTCACTACATATTATAAAACAAAGTCCTCCGCCGCGTCTGTCTGTCTGTTCGCGATAAACTCAGAAACTACTGGACCGATTTTCATGCTGTTTTTACCCATGGACAGAGTGGTTCTCGAGGATAGTTTTAGAATATATTTTGTAAAAACATCCACGCGGGCGCAGCCGCGGGCATCAGCTAGTCCATATAATAAAGATGAAAATTAAACGTTGTTCGTTGGTAAGCGCATCACTTGAGAACGGCTGGACCGATTTGGCAAATTTCTGTTCGTAATAGTCCGAATCAGGATTTTACGGAAATAAAAATTGGAAAAGTTGCCGGGAAAATTCGGGAAAACAGAAAGTGTATTTTCTACCGGAATTTTGTATGAATTTTTGAAATTTAGACGGTAACGTCTGTCGCGTCAGATACGCCTCGTTTACGGAGACGCGGGGCGTTGGGCGGCGCGTGCAGCGTGGCGTTTAACGGCGCGTCGGACGTTTTTTCTGTTTACGGAGAGGCGGCGCGTGAAGCGGCACATACCATCGCACGCGTAAACACAAACATATGGCAATGTACGATGTTGTTCATAGAGATGCGGCGGGAAGAGTGGCGGTGCCCGCCGCGAAACGTCAAGCGTGTAGCGAAGAACGCGGCGGGCACCGCTGCGTGCGCCGCCGCGTAAAACGCCCCATTTCAAGCAAACGCGTGAAAAAACGCTTCTCCGTAAACGCACTCATACAAAGCCATATGTTTGAATTCAGTGCGGGCCGCGCCGCCCAACGCCACGCTCGACACCCGCGTCTCCGTAAACAAGGCCTTAGGGTGTTTTTAATATCTTGCGGGATTGCCCCGCACGCGTAACCCCCGCGAATGTCCTTTTCATACAGGTATTTATTGTAATGCGTGGAATACGCACACTAGATAGTAGGCTAGCGTGTTTCATGCCACGTGAAATTTTCTGCATGCGGGGCAATCTGGAATATTTTATACCAACCGGTGACCTCCAGTAACTGGAAGAGCTGTAACTGTAACTCCACATAGTTCAAGTGTTACGATTGGCCTGCGGTTTGTGCTTGACCGTAAATGCACTTTAAACCGACTTCTAGAAACGTTGGGGCCACTTCTATACATATAATAAATCTGTAGACGAGGCGTTTCTGTACAATGAAAAAAAAAAAAAAAAACGTAGGTGGAGTGTCCAATAATAACCAACAGATGCCATTTCTACCATTTTTGGATTTTTTGTCGGTTTGTCTGTTTGTCTGTTCGTTTGTTTGATTGTTCCAGTATCACGTAAAAAGTACGAAATCAATATGGTTAACTTATAAACTCAAATATTGTGTGTAACTCGATGTTTCATTTAGTCTTTGTTTCATCGCAATCGCTTCAAAATATCAAAAGATATAAGAGTTTAAAGTATTCAAGAAGAAATTTTCATTAGGTAGGTACGTAATGTAGATACACGTAACGACATCTACTGTCGTAAAATGACACTAGCGTAAAATCAGGTAGGTTTGTGAGAACGTGTGTAACACACGATCATAATCATCATATGTTCACATACTTCGCGCGGAAACAACGCGATACATTGTGAATTCACCCAATCTAAAGTTTGGTTAATTCAAGTTTTCCAAATCTATTGTTTGGTAGTAGTGCCATAGGTGGCGCTATCTATCTTTTAAATCATGATACAAATATTAATCATGAAAAAATGGTGACAAATTTTAATTTCTTAAAAATTGTAGATTCTTACATCGAGCAAAAAGTGAGTAATTAAGGCACGAATGCGCTTACTAAATAAACACGAGTAATCTACTTTTCTTTCAACTACCAATGTACCTGCTGCGATAAAATATACCTGCTCAAGGTTAACTCAACTCAATCCAAATCAAGTCAGGTCAAGTCAAGTCAAGTCAAGTCAGTCATGGAACCTTTTCTACATAGCTTACAGAGTGTTCGAACGTTTTCCCATATATTTTGACAGTATCACTTCGTGCTCGATAGATGGCGTTGTTCATTTAACGTCATTTTCTGAATCGCGGTGTTAATGTTAGTCTCCGTAGAAGAATCACTTTCGCCGAATTCATAATTATCGAGCATTTGGCTCATTTTGAATTGAACACATAATCCATACTAATCGATGCTTAAAAGTATAAATTCGATAGTAACTCTTAAATTTTAAATAAATTAAAAAAAAAAAATTAAAATAAAATTTGGAGAGATAGATGGCATCCCGGCGAAGAACATAGGCAATTATTATCTCAAAAACAAATTTAAGGGGGGGGGGGGGGTTTGTGATATAGGGGATGAAAGTTTTTATGGGAAACCTATCATTTTTAGAGTTCCGTAGTCAACAAGGAAGCTTTATAGTTTCGCCATGTCCATCTGTCTGTCTGTCTGTCCGCGACTTAGCTCAAAAACTTTTAATTACACTTTGAGGGACAGTAAACGCCCATAGACGTAATAACAATAAAACTTTGCGAAAGTTTGTTTGATAAAATAATTCATCCCAACTACGGAACCCTTCATTGTGCATGGTTCGACACGCACTCGGCCGGTTTTTTTTTTAAGTTAGGGCTGTGAAAATTTATGCTTTTTGTAACTAACAAAGAGTTACGTTTTTCTAAAATCATCCCTCATGAGGGTAAAAACCCTTCTTTACCCTCTTGATTTTAAAATTCACATGTAAGTACTTATTATTGACATTTTTGCGAAACTCTCTTCAAGAGCGTTAAGGGATTGAGAATATAGTCATAGTCCGTATCTTGAGAATCTGTCCACTCAATCAAAAGTTATTACTACTTGGCTCTTGGCTTGGAACGAAGAGTTTGAGTTTACCAGTGAGTACTTACTCGATAGATGGCGTTGTGCAAATGATGCGATTTTCTTAAGGGGGATGCGCCGGTAGCCCGCGAAATTCAAATCTTAAGTTTTTTGCAATTTGCAAGTCAGTGTCAGGCAGGTTGTATGTTAAAATGAAATTGTTTATTCTGTAAATAGGTTATTGGAATCACTTTTACACGTCGTATTAATATCAAAAAATTGTAAAATTAAGCTAGATGAGGTCGGCGTTTCCTATCTGACTACTCTGAGAAGAAAGGCCGAAACCAACTCACAGTCTCTTTTAAAGTCCGGACATACCTAGGTCAGATATTGGCATATTGGTCAGGCCCTATGAGGGCCATGTAGATTAGAGTCTGAAATGGTCTTTTGAGGAATGAACCACACAGATTTGAGTGAACCTGTCCTGTCACTGCAAGCATTTGTCAGTAATAGTGGAACTCAGCTCAGAACTTAAGGAGCTCAACGACTCGACGAACAATACCAAAGAAAGGACATTTGTGTAGGCCGCATCAAGTTCTCAAATTGCCAGACCATTGTTAAAACTAATTGAGAACGAAAAAATATAAGAATAAAAACAAAACAAACATCCACATAGTCCTCACATTCACAATAATACAATACTTTACAAAGCAATCATGTCATTTTGTCAATATCCTACATATAATATTCAATAATGTGAATTTGTATATAAAACTGGTAGGTATATTTTGATGATTTTCACTTATTCAAAATGTCACAATGCCAAAATGACAAAATGTTAGCAGAGCGAGCAGCTCAATACCATGCTTTTTGTCTTCTAAATAATCTGAAATTGTATAGTACCCTTTTTTACAAAGTTTGGTTTTAATACAGCTTTTAAATCGTTTAATGGGTAAGTTTCGAATGTCAATATGATTCGCGATCGTAGCAAATAATAGCTTTACAAAATAATAACCATTAGATACAGGAATACAATTCCTGCCATATTAGTTAGATTAGATAAATAAATATTTGAAACAACTGCGACTCATTGGTGCCGATTCTCTTGTCACAAAATTCTCTAAACTAAACTAAAAATCACAAAAATTTAGTTTAGTCCTGTCAAACGATCAAACTCATTCTGAAATAGACTTTAAATGACACAACTTAACTATAATTTAGTTTGACAGCACTAAGATGGTACTGAGATTAGTTTAGTGAAAATGCTATTCTGAATTTGACGATTTAACCTAAAATTTTGTTCTATATCTAAAATCCTCTAACTAAATCTGACTATAATTAATCGCGATTAAAAATGTGTGGAATAAAATTAGATGTCATGAACTAAAATTCAAACCAACACCTCGACTTCAGTTACAAAAAACAGTACTGTATTTTTTTTATTTTCTTTTGCTTATATCTCGAAAACGGTGTGTCCTATCGCAAAAATAATGAAAATTTCGACACCCTTTAGGAAACCCTTAAACCCCTAATTCTCAACATGTTGGTAATTATTTTTTATTTGTTTTCGTTATTTTCTATACAAAAACTGAAAAATTCCATTAAAAACACGTCGAGGCTGCCGTGCATGCGCGCCTCTGGCTCTAAAAAAAAAACACGGTGTAGGGAAAACAAGTACCAAGTGGAGGCGCGCGGTTGTCAAATTCGATTTTAGTTGTGTCAAAATAAGTTTTAAATTTAGAGAATTTATTTGGCAGAATAGCTCCAAGATTCCCATAGTCAAAAGTAAGGAATTTTAGAGATAGTTTATTTAGTTTAGTTCGGTGTACAAGAGAATCGGCACCATTATTTAGATCAACATAAAACTTGATACTGACCTGTAAAAAGCAAAATCATAAGAAAATTTGAATATCGCAGGCTCCCCCAAAGCTTTCGCCTTAGTTTCCATCGTCCATACAATATGCCATAGTTTTTTCATTAATCTTTATACAAGATTTTTTTGACAGTTTCATATTGCTGTCCATACTATCCACACTATCACCACAATATAGATATGAACTACCACTAATATATAAAGTTACTGGCTGTCTCATGTCTGTTACTTTTACGCCGTAACGCCTAGGTCACCTAGACAGACCACGTGGGTTATGGGACATAGGATACTTTTATCCCGGTAGCACATTCCCGTGGGATAATTTCCGACATCCACGCGGGCGAAGCCGCGGGCAAAAGCTAGTCATCAATATACTTCGTAAGAACAAATAAGATTTGTTTAAATAAAATCTCAAGATTTCATAACAACATTTATTACATAAAATATCACAAATTCAACAAAAAAAATTGCTTCTAGCGACGACAATACATTTTTTTTCCAATAAATAAAAAAAACCAATGAATACATCACCAATCATAAACGAGCAAGCATAAGTCACTATGTAACTACACAAATAATATAAACGATACTTTATGATAATATTATGAAAACTCCTAGCATCTATTCGAGCTACAAATAATTTCACTGCCTATCAAATATTGTATCAACTTTCAGACAACATTACACTATCACATACATCAGACTAAACATTTCCGATCCCTCATTCGAGATTTCTATCCTTTTTTATTCAAATAGCTTTCTGTCACAAACTCCAAATATTTTTAAAACATATATAAATAGACACTACATCAAACTACTATGTGAAATACATTAGTGGTGAAAAGTATACTTTCGATATTTATGTGATGAATCTACTAAAATGGAGAGAGATTACTAAAATGGCTAAAACTATTGTCATGAGACTCTAAAAATGTGACTTCAACAACTAATAACTATGATGAAAAGATGACTAGGTTAATAAGCTTCCGATGGTCATGAGTTTGTAAGTATCAGAGTAACACTAAAACCATTTCGCTGCAATTATCACCTTACGATTTTATAAAATATCCATCGTTGTTGTTTTTATAACATCCCCATTCAATATCTTCTGACAACTTTTACATTACATGAATTATATTTTTGAAAGCGTGGTGATTAAATAGTTGATGATTAATATAGTGAATGGGTATATTATACAAAACAATATGATTTTCCATGTAGTTCATTTGTTCTTCATAGAGGGCGCGGCGGGCGCCTCGTCGAGTAGGTTCTCTAGCTGTTTGACGTCAGTGACGGGCAGCGAGCAGGCGTAGCGACGGCACACGTATGCTGTGGGCACGTCGCCCACAGACCGGATGCGGCTTAGCACTGGAAACAATACACAATATTCATCATTCTCTTGCCCATAACCCAATTTATTTGGTGTCGGCGCAACATTTCTTTTTCTTCCATACTTCTCCATTAGCCGTCATCTCGGTAGTCACCCCCCCTTTATAGCTATATCATCTTAAACACAGTCCATCCATCGTTTCTTTGGTCTTTTCCTAAGCTTATAGCCATCCACATTATACTAAAAAAAAATCTCTCGACGTTATCCTCATCCCTTCACATCACATGCACATACCACGTCATGGTAACAAAACAATGAGTAAACCATAAAATCAAAAAAGTAGTATACGACCTGACCCAGTGTAGGCGATGGCAATAGTGTTGTAACGTCATGAGATGTTGCCATCATCTGCTTAGGAAGTTTGGCACCGGTCTTACCAATCATTGCTAATAAGCAGTGCCGCAATGAGCTTTCAATTTCAAACCACCTTTGAAATTCCAAGATAAATTCATCAAAATGAAATTAGTGACATCTATCATCTATCTTAGGGTTCATAACATGCCTTAGGTATATACTTCTTATACAGGGTGTAAAAAGACCCATGTTGTTAGACATGTTTTTTTATTTTTTTATTCAGTACACCGTATGGTTATATAATGGCTATGCACTATCTACGCATTCTGTACATCAAACTAAGTAATATTCACACCAAAAATAAGTCCTTTTCTGTCTTATTTTTAGTATGAAAAATCATTGAACATTGTGCTCATGGGTGCATGCAGCGGTACAGGAGTTGTAGGGGTATTTAAAGTTAAGTTATAACATTTATAGTTTTCGTGAAAAAAGGGAAGAAAAGGGCATGTGCTTATGACATGGCCACATGATAGAAGTCAAAACTTACGCCTGGAGTCGAGTATTCGCGATTCAGCGTCACCGACCCGTGCGTGATGGTTTAGTTTCGTTTACTGTTCCGAAAGAGCGCAAAGTGCGCCTAAAGACGACTTCACTTCAAAAGTAAAAAAAAATTGAATTTCGACCTTCAATATCTCCGCTACCAGAAGGTTCCATGGTCCAGTAATAAAATACATCACAACGACGGGGAGTATCAGTGATTCTCGGCTTCATTAAGCGTATTTTTAGACCCGTTATAAAAGCAAGCCGAACGTTAGTCATGAGATAGACTCACGTATGTCGGACATACCGGCGGGCGACTCAGCGGCGGGGTCGGCCACGGCCAGCACGCGGCCCGGCAGCAGGCGCGAGCGCACCACGCGCACCAGCTCCAGCGTGCGCGGGTCCGAGCAGCCGCCCGCTATCAGCACCTGCGATACGAGATTGGGATATTTCACTTCTATCAAAAATATACATGAACTATATGACGCTTCCAACTATACCTCGTTTACCTTCGTCAAAACGAGACGACTTAGCAGAGTTTAGAAGGGAACAGATGGACATACTAACATACCCTGCCAAAATATAACTCTCTTTTGGCGTTGCCATAGTCTGATAATTAATACTTGTTTTAAAGATGTTTCTCAAAAAGATGATTAGTGAAAATATAAATAAAATCGGTGAAAAAATGGAGAAGTTACACGGTTTTCAAATTATTCTTCTTTCCTTGTCCCGCAAAACGGCTATTCGTCAGATAGGAGCAGTGCTGTCTCTGTTTAGCATAGACTTAAACGCATTTATATGTTATATGTATTGTTCTAGAAGTTATCATATACACCGTATACACGGCTGCGGAATGCTGCTATCAGAAGTTGGCGGTGAGACACCCATGTGCCTCAGACAGCAGGTAACTTAGCCGTCGGTTCTATGCTATATCTGAGTCCTACAATCACAGTACTGCAATCTATCATGTCAGATTGCCGTTGCATTGGACTATGTATGAGAGTGTAAGAATATTCTGCTGCGTATTTAGCTAAAACTGTCCGCTATAACCGAAATTCCGTCAGTTTAATAGTAACCAGTAAAACGCTGTCGTGATAACACGCGATATCTTATCGGTTCGTGAATTTCCATTGGTAAACATATAATTTCCGCTATACTCTCGACCCGATAAATAGGAAAATTGTGCACAACATATCGAACAAACCTGAGTAGGAGAATCATTATAGAACATGAGAGCGGACATCATCTCAGGGAGTGAAGTGGGGGCATTGTCGAGTCTTTTAGAGAAGGCCTTCAGCAGTTTCATGGCCATTTCTCTTTCGTTGTCGCCGCCCTCAGGCGCTGCGCCTTTGTCTGCGTATGCCGCGAGGCGCTGTAGGTTGTGGCAAGTTACGCTGTTGCCTGAAGGCTCGGCGAGATCTTGATCTGAAACAAAAATGTGTCTTAAAATGTTAGTGTACAATTCTTTAAAATAAATCTTTTTGAAATTATAAAAGGTTTTTTTTTCAGATAAATTCGGCTGAATTCATGCACAGTCAAGTAGTTTAGAACAAGATTGAAGAAGTCATATAATAGTACATTTTGATGCAAGTGCAAAGTTTGTCATTGTACTCAAGGCGGAACTTCAGGCCTAAATGTAATCGGGACCCTGGCAACAGGCAACTGAAGGAACACGGGTGGGTTTTAGTCAGTAAGAGTCTGACACGCCCTTCCGCTCCGCCCAGAGCGGGAGAATACATTTGATGATTTCCCAACCAAAAAAAAAAAAGGCCTAAATGTAATGGGCCCGAGAGAGAGCAAAGACAATGTTCACACGTATCAAACGACGTTTGGAAAAAATGTAAAATTTTGTTGAAATATTATTTTTATTTTTCATGTTTTATTTATTTATACAGTTTATATATTCATAACATCTTTAGGCGTGAAAAGGTTTAAAGGCTCTTTGCTGCACTAGTCCGGGAATGCAAAAAAAAAAACCAAGCGTGTTAAATACTCTGCATCGTGAACCTGAAGGCGGTGCAATTATTAAAATCTTTTATTTCGGTCCTTATAGTCCAATAAGAGCCACTTTTCGAGCAAAATTATTGTGTCTTATTTGTACCTGAAAATAACAAGTCAGAAATTCCCAATAATTTATCCATATAAAATCTTACCTTCTTTAAGTCGAAGCACCACACTGGCATCGTCCATGGAACAGGTGTAATAACCACCGTTGACTGTGTCCCAGAACAGCTCGTTCTGTTTCTGCTGCAAGTCACGCGCCCACTTCAGCCAGCGATAGTCCAGAGAGGCCTCGTACAAGTCCAGCAAGCCTTTGATCAAGAACGCGTAGTCGTCTAGGAAGCCCTTAATCGGTTCGGCACTGTAAACAGTTAATAAATACTGATTTATACGATTTTTTGCTGCGAATTATTATTATTAAAAGGTGTCATGTCACATACGTTTGGGCGATGGATCCATCTTCAGCTGTATAGCAAGAGTGTAATAATATCTTGGCTGATTCATCATACAAATGTTTTTGTATGAACTCTGCTGTTTTGATGGCGTCGTCAACGAATTGCTTCTCTCCCAGCCCTTGGCCAGCTTGTGCCAAGCCAGCTAACATCAAGCCATTCCAAGAGCAAAGCATTTTAGTGTCCAAATGCGGACGCGGCCGTTTCTGGCGCACATCATACAATATCTCAACACATTCGGAAATAACTTGATTGAATTGCTCCAAAGACAGTTCGTATTTTTGAGCTGTGTCCTGCTTACTGCCGTAAATAATTAATACGTTTTGATTGGTAAGTTCTCCATGAGGGTCACTTTCGGGAGAAATATTTCCATCCTCTTCAACACTGAAGTAGTCGCAGAAAACGTCTAAATACGAGGCGGAATTAATTTTCTTATCTTTTAGTAGAGATTCAAGTTCCTTGTATTCCCAAGTGCAAAACGCTCCTTCTTTCTTATGAGCAGCTCCGAACTCTGGGTATGAGTCGGCATCTTCAGCACTGTAATATCCGCCTGATTCGTGTCTCAGATCTCTGTTCACATATTTTATGATATCTCGAACAACTTCGGCGTAAAACTCATCTTTTGTCGCGAGAAATGCGTCCGTATAAGCAACGGTCAACTGTGCCTGATCATAAAGCATCTTCTCGAAATGAGGCACATGCCATTCATTATCGACGGAGTATCGTGCAAAACCGCTAGATATGTGATCGTGAATTCCACCTTTAGCAATTTTGGTCAACGTGTACAGACACATATCCAAACATTTTTTACCTTCTACATTGTTTTTGTCACGAGCATAATAATGGAAAAGAAAATTAAAAATGGAAGCCTGTGGAAATTTCGGTGCTGCTCCAAATCCACCAAATTCTGGTTCATAATTAGTCGCATATCTGGAAATACTTTTTTCCCAGGTTGCTTCTCCAGGAATAGAAGTAGAACTTTCTGAGTCTACTAAGGATATTTTTTGCAGTGCTTCCATGATATTGACACTTGCTTCCAAGAACTGTTCATGATTAGCTTTCCATTTGTTGGCTAGCGAAAGTAGAATTGTTTTGAACCCTGGCCTTCCCCAGCGGTCCTCAGGAGGGAAGTATGTTCCGCCAGTAACAGGGCGTAAGTCTGGCGTAAGGAAGACTGACATCGGCCATCCGCCACCGCCACTTGTCGCAAGTATGAATAACATGTAAACACGATCAATATCAGGTCTTTCTTCACGATCCACTTTGATGTTGATGTAGTGTTCATTCATTATTTTCGCTACATCCTCACTTTCAAATGATTCTTTCTCCATGACATGGCACCAATGGCATGTGGAATATCCTACTGATAGGAATATAAGTTTGTTTTCCTTCTTAGCCTTGTCAATGGCTTCTTGACACCATGGGTACCATTGCACAGGGTTGTGAGCATGCTGAAGTAAATAAGGAGATTTCTCAGAGATTAAACGATTAGTATGCTTTGGTTGTTCTATTGGTGGAGTATCAACATTCGAAGTTGCCATTATAATCTTATTGTCACTAAAACTCCTTGTAAGTTGTGGGACTGTAATATTATTTGGTCCAAATGATGATAATCTGCAAGAATGATAGGAGAATAAATATGACAAACATTTTTTCTTACATTCTTTTGCTTTTTTCTTCAAAATCTTTATTTATAAAGGCCCTAAAAAAATGGTAATAACAAAAAAAAAAAAAACAATTTGATTAACAAGGAATTAGCATAACATTAATTTTAACAAGGAACTTGAGTTTTTAGTGATTATTTCAAGGTTTATTTACCTTGCCTGAATTAATAACATTATGTATTTTAATAAAATACTTGGTCAGTCAACCAACCCACAGGTCAGGTTGGTTGACTACCAAGGACCAGTCTATAACAAAAGAATCCCAGTATTGGAAACAAAATTTGCCTTCCAATCCCAATACAGAGCCCAAAATATGCATACAGATATGGGCAACATGTATAATCCAAGTACCTATTAGCCAAGAAGTTCACAATTCCTAATTAATGCAAAAAGACAAGCGACAATGGTTCCCTTCTCTTTCAATCGTCGTAAACATGACATGTAAACAAAAACAAGGTCATGTAACAGTAGGTATTACATTTTCGGATGAAATGTAATGGATTCAGCCGGGCAGAGTACAAGTTATAATGGAATACATAATGATAAATTAAATATCTAAAATATAGTATACCTTCTTGGCAAGCTCAAATCCCTGGGGCTGCACACCGGGTTAGCAATGAGCGGTTCCTTCGTAGTATTTTGATTCAAATTTAGACTTTTCAGCCTATTATCACCCGTCGAGAGACGCCGTAACAACAGAGCCGCACGCCCAGTAGGCATAATAATATAACGTATCACGAAAAATCGCTTTTAAACACGGAATTTCGCTTTTATTTTTGTTTTCCTTACATAATTTTCACTGCGATGCGACACCCATGACGAAACCAAATATTTTGACGTATAGATAGATAGAGTTGCCAATGAAAAAAAGTCCCATTTTATTGACAAAAAAAGTAATAATGCAACTTTTCTAAACTTGTTAAAATAAACCATTTGATGCATGCAAATTAACAACAACTTACAAAAAAGCCTAAAAGTCTAAAACGGTGAATAATATTAATCAATCTCAAAACGCCTTCCATGATAATCAAATGATTGCGCTAGTGTTACTTGCTCTTTAAAAACGTCCAGGCGCAAATCCTTTTTGAAAAGCAATTAATTATCAATTGCTTTATCCTTTAAACAGATTCAACCATTCGGTATAATACGATATAATACGGTTAATCAGGGTACCTAACTAAAAAATCGAAAATTAATTACTACTTATAAAGTCTAACAAAAGTCCTTTTCTATTCTACACTCATTCCGAATTTTGCTGAGCAGATTGCACTAAAAACATGGTACTGTACTGTATTATCTACATTATTCTATATATAATAGAAATCAAACCATCTCCTAGGTGGAAATTACTTACACGCATGCAAGGTCGGACCTTGAATGCTTTGCGTAAAGTAGGTACCAATTTAACCTACCAATTTTTTAACACAAGGCTCTGTCCGACCCATTATATCCTATAATACTTTAATAAATGAGCAATATTTTTGTAATCACATTCTCGAAAACAACTCTAACGATTTCGATGAAAGTTGCATAGGGGTTTACGGGGGCGAAACATCGATCTAGCTAGGTCTTCGGGAAAATTCCTTTTCTCAATTTTCACAGGTTTGGGAATGAGATACATCGTTGGTATACCTGGACGATATGTTTATCTATTTTCACCCGACCAGAGCTCGGTCGACTAGGTACCTACTTACTTAACTTATGTATTATTAAAAAAATTATATTAAGTATATATATTAGGATCAAATGCTAAACTTATTATGTATAAGGATAGCTGTAAAGAGTATCTGAACTTCTTAAATGAAACATTATCTCGACTTATGGTAAGGTACTAAAACACTAGCGGTACAACGCAGCATTTGAAAGGGCCCAGCCATACATATTTCATGGCAAGCACCCTCTTGTGATTCTAAGCAGCACGCATGCGCTGAAATCTGGACGCCATTCTCACTTTCACTGCCATACCAAGTGTTTTGACATATAACTAAATGTCCACCGCGTTTGGAAGTCTAATGTGTTCTTGACACGAAACATAATAGTGATATTTTGGAAATGGAGCCACGTGTAAAGTACCCCTTATGATAATGGTGTGAACGACTAGGAAAGATAAAGGTAAGTGAACGATTTTGGTTATGTTGATTATGGGAAAACAAACGATCTCTCGTTTTTTTTAATGTATCAAATTGATTAAAAGTGTTGTCACATAAAGCTTGTTTTTTGTTAGATTAATCATTATGGTTAGACTGAGATAAAACGTCGAATTGCTGCATAGAAATACATGGGAAATGAAGGTAAAGCTAAATTAATTTAAATACAGTCGTTACTTGTGTGTGTGTGTAAACACAACTACATACGAGGTATTTTTAACATTTTAAGCTCGATAATACTTATTAAATAGGTTAATCAAAACATAATCTGTACTGACCGTTTAAAGAATGAATCAAGAAATTCTCAACAAAACACGTGTTCGGCAAATAAGCCTAGTGCTAAGCGAGGTATGAAATTGCGGCCCGTTGTCATGGCAACGTCAAGAGGGTTGAAGCCCTCTGGCCCGCAGCGTTCCGCTCACGTTTCCCTCCCTCAGCTGATTGGCTATCTCGGTGCTCAGAAAATTTGATTTCGTGTCGTAAATTGCACCAGACGTATTAAGCTTGCTCTTTGTAGACAGTGTGCATTTTTATATCGCCAAGTAAACAATATATATTAGAAAGCTTCCGAAATCTACGTAAAAACTCAAGATTTTTTAATTTTAAGTTAGCAAGTACCTAAGTACTTAGATAAACTCTATTAAAAAAATATTTGAAAACCCAAACCCATGAGTAAATTCAGCAATCATTGATAAAGTTTCGTGCACATTCGTGCTTTTTTGCTTTGCTTGAATCTGCGAACTCTACCTGACTCTACCTAATCAGATTTTTTAGATTTTACAGACTCTTCCAGTCTGTCACTTCTGCCATTGTACCTACCATAACGACACCACTTCTTTAGATGTGGAATTCCGATTTAAGCTTTGAACTAACTAACTACTATTGTAACTGAGATATTCGTCTTGGTAGTAGCGCCATCTTCGAACTGTTGTCCCAGTTCAATCCTTTGATAGTTGCTCTTCGTGTGACAGGACAGGCAGGAATCCGTTATCAACTAAATGAATTAATTACTAAAGTTTTAATAACAATGCCAGCAAAATAAGAGGGACCTTAGGTTTTATTACTTAGGGACGGATGAAGTCGTTAAAAATCATAAAAGCTTTTCGAAATCAGAAATCCCAAGGCTAAAACATAATGATATAGGCTATTGTTTTTTTCAAAGAGGTCAAGTACGATTTGTTTATTATGAATACAAGTTAGGGTGAGGGTTGACATGAAGTGCTTACCTACCTCAATTCCATAACTACCTAGATAATACCTATATTAACCTTGGTAGGTCTGTATTCTTACCTAATCATACCAACAATAATGATTTTATTATCAAGAATCTTATGTAGGTATTCCTTTGTTTCAGGTGCATAGGTCAAGGCGAAAGATATCAAACAACGTGCCTTATAATCTTCCAAGCATAGAATCTAGTTACTTGTTATTATTCACTTATTTCCTTCCATAAAATTCCAAAGTCCAAAATTAAAAGCGTCCAGCACATAAAGTTTCGGTCCCAATATCTGTCCAAAGAAATTTTTGTAAATATACAATTTGTAGTTTTACTGACAAGACAGTTGACTACGCAGTTTAGTATGGTATCGAGGGAGTTGTAATAGAGGGCAAGTGCAGTAGTGTGGATGGTGTTGCAAGCAGCATGTCTGTGTGGGTGGGCAGCGGCGCAGGCGGCGACGTGCGCGCGCCGCCCGCCGCCACTATCCTCTCGACCAACACCTCCATGGAGTCCGGGATCGAGGCCGGGGTGCTGCCCACCGTCACGGGCTCGCTTGCCTCAGCCCGAGACTCCCTCGGCTCCATATCCCGGGCAGCAGAACCCCTCTACGACACGGATCACACGGACCTCGGTTCGGAATTGGACGAGGCGGAAATACGGCGGGAGTTGATGCATGATGTAAGTTAAGGAACTCTGTAAATCTTACAGACAATAGCAGTTTACGTCATCGAAGGAATATTTGTTTAATTAAGTTACAGTTAGATTTAAGGTTAATGCACGGTTAATAAATGTGTGGGACCTCATTGTTTAGAAAGAAACTAATGGTATTGATATAATGTTTTAATTATATAGAGGTTAACACTCATTTGGGTTCAAAACAACCTTAAAACATCTCCTAATTATTTTGCATTTCACTCATAATTTTCTTAATTAATGTCTTGTGTTTTTTTGCAGAAATGGCGCCTCTTATTTGATAGAGTGAGTATCCAAGCTTTTTGTGATTTGTAAAGCTTTTATTTGCCTAATTTAATAGCTGTATTTTCTTTCAAAACAAGGAAGTAAATACCTGAAACAAAAACCGTAATATATTGTTAAGTTGACAGCTCGACAAGGTTGATGCCACGTGCGATATCTTTGAAATTTATTTTGCTACCTGTTGTGTTTGAAACTTGGTAAACAATAAGATTATTTTATTATCTTTAAATTATTTTGAATTCTACACAAAGAGGTGCTGATTTTTAATTAATAAAGGGTATCACATACAACTACGTACATATAACATGAAACTTGGATAGAAGGAATTTTTGCATCCAAACAGAGAGATTTTTTAAAACTCTGCCCTTAAGGTGAAAACAGTTTGTGTGAAAATTCGTTCTCTTTTTTAGTAAAAATAAATGTAAATTGGTATTTGTACTTTTGGTTAAAAAAAATAAAAAACGTATTACAGGTATTAAAAAAAAAAATAAGAATAAGAGGGTAAAATAAAAGGAAGGAAAAGACTCCTACGCGGACGAACACGCTGGTAATGTGCTAGAAAAAATACTGCAGTGCACCAACACTACAATGTTATTTAGAGTATATTGAAAACTTAATAGATTTTTCTTATTTATGAACGGTAGACTTTTGAATATGAAATGACAATCATTATTTTAAAAGCTCGTAAAAATGGCGACTCTGCCACATAAAGGTAGGAGTTAAAGCCCGCATATTTCATAAAAACTGTCGTTTAGGATACGGAAACAAATTTCAAAGAATATTCTTTGTTTTTGACTGATTAAAATGTACAGAAGCGGGATATAAAATGTTTTATAAGTAGATAAAGGAGGCGGTGGCGCGCGGATCAAACGGTGAGTCGTCACGTAGGACACATTGAGATGTGCGATACTTGAGATAGGGGCGCTTCTTATTTTTTGTGCCACTGTTTTGGGAAACACATGAAAATATAACTGAAGGCACATGTGTGAAGTGCGGCTGACGTGTTATGACGTTCGGGGTGCCACTGTGAAATCATAATCAAGGGCTCCGCTACGTGACCGTATCGGGACGGGATTAAATTAATGAGCGCATCCACTGCTTTTACAAAGTCACACCTCTACCTGTTCCTTTCATCTTTAGGTATATTTCCTTGTTGTTGTTATTCAGTTTCTGTTATTAAAATGCTACGAAAAAAATTTTGTAGCCAGATAATAAAAGTTACTAAAGCCACCTTCATCATGATGCTTCTTGGAACACCTTTCGTGTCAGTAAATTCTAGATTATTTATTGGTGGATTCTTTAATGTTAGATTGACTTCTTTTGTTGCAGTTCGATCCGGAGGGTTTCGGAGAGATCCCATGGCCAGATTTCTTACAAACCCTTCAAAATCCAGATTTTATAGCACAAGTTCCGCCCCATAAGCGTGAGGTAAGTTTCTTCATCATCACACTTGGAGACTTTCTTAAAGAGTCTTATTAGTAGAATTTCCTAAAGAACTAAGAACTAAGTATCTTCTAATGACAATCTCCTTTCAGAAAGTCTTTCTTATTTCCAAGCTTAACTTTACAGGGACGTTTACTGGCTAACATTTTGAGACTGGCTGCTTTTCGTTCCAGATTCTCCTTGACAAAGCACAGAGTGCTACGAGCAACGCTATTACATTTCAAGAGTTCGTCAATGTGGTAAGTGTATTTCTACCACTAGAATAAATACTTCATGTTTAAAATTAAAAACAGCTTGTGATCCTGCAGTGATCTACTCATCTACAGAACCTTTGATCCCAATTAAGCCAATAAAATCATTCGTTTTATACAAGTGTGTAATAAATATAGGGATATATGCGTCAGTCGGGCACGGCGTCCTTTACCTCCGCAGTGGGTTAGGTTATGTCCCACAACGCGCTCGCCGCCGCCTCCCACAATACAAGACAACTAAATTAAGATGCAACGCCGATTACGCTCAGCTCGCGCCCGTCCTCAACCTACACGAGTCACTAAAACCAAATTCGACACCAAAGAAGTTCCACCGTACAAAGGTAAAAGGAAACTTAACGTAAACCAAAATGTAAAGAGACACGAAACCCTCATACCGTATGGACCCATATCCTTATCGAGTCCTTACTGTCGCGTCTCGAAAGTCGATAAGGTCCGGCACGATTTATTAGGTGGACATTTATTTTTGTATGGTTAAATATATTATCTTAAATGCATATTAACACTGAGCACCGTCGTTTATTATTTTATTTATTTTGATTAGATGATAGCGCTTTTGGAAGGTTGAAGATAAATAATTGTTTCAATGAATATAATAATATTGTTAAACGGTTGTTACAAAAGTATATTCATAGATATAAGTATTTTAAATAAATTGGACATACTTAGTTTACTTCTAGCTAATTTATTAAAGTCTATTTTGACCCGACTGCCCCTGAAGGAGGGTAATGTATTTTTTCTGTTGACATCTTCTAGATAAGTTCCACTGTTGATCGTTTTGTTTTAGACAAGGTCTCCTTCCATCTCAATATATATTTAGTACTGTTTAATCATCGTGCTCGAATTAAGAAGAATCTCCGAGATAAGCATTAATTAAACGGAACGCCCGACGATTTTGTTTATGAGCTGTTTAAAATAATTAGGTAGATGATCTGATTAACCCTCATTTATCAAATTAATCCTCGAATATGCCAAAAGCGAGTATTACCTCAATTAATTTAACCCGGAGAGGTATGCGATATTTTTAACAATATTTGCATAAAGGAATCTTAAGAAGCACTTTAATTTGCCCTAATGTCGATCGTAAATTATATTCCCAGACCTCTTTTATTAAGTTATTTAAAAGGGGTTCAAACGGATTCAAAGGTTGTTGGAATTGAATGATTTAGGAAACGTTCAGATTAAAAGAATCACAGTAAAAAAACAGTAGTCAAATGTAGTAGTCAAAATGTTTGGACAATAGGTAGGTAAATAAGATGGATCTAAGGTAGAGATAGCAAAATAGGAGTTTTAATGCAATATGTGGTAGGTAGGATATAATAAGCCTCCCTTATATCCCTTTATCTCTGCACAAATATTCGATCAATTTATATTTAAACGGTTACATTCAGCAGGATACTTATCCATTTATAGCATTAGAACTATCAGGTTTTTCAGGCTTAGAATTTCTTAACCACTTGCAGAATAGTACTAACCTGATCCAGTGACTCGACGTTCACCATAGCATATGTAGGTATAGTATAGCAGGTAACACCAATAAGAACTATCAATTACTTGTTTTAAAAATTGCAAAAGCTCAGTCGTTTACAGACGCTCCATAAGCGCCGGTAAGAGAAAGCTTTTTCATCAGCGAGAAAATGGATTTCAGTTTTTTTCTCTACCATTCGTTTGTCTCTATCTATAGGTTCCTAAATTATAATAATTTGGCCTCTCTCCCATTCCATTATTGATATTGTTATGACAGTTTATGCCTAGCAGAGCGAGAAAATATACGATAGAGTCATGGCTGGCACAGTTGGCGCTGCTGCTTTTTATATTCATTTCATCGAAAAATGTTTTACTTACAATTGTGTGGAGGATCGTAAATCAAAATTAAATTCGACGTATAAACAGACAACGAGGGACAGTGTAGGGTCGTGGGCGTGCATGATGCGGCATTCTTATGCTAATCCGAGCGAACCACATTCGAACGGGGTGGGCCAAATTGTTATTTATATTGTCACCTCGCGCTTTTTTGTTCGAACCTACCAAAACTCCCGTCCTAAATTACTGGCTGACTTCATCGCGGCCAGATATCGTACTCGGTGATATATTGTATCCAGCGATGTGTACCTATATCATACAAAACAACATATCTATTGCATTGATTTTCAAACATTGTATAAATATATTTAAAACTTGAAATTACTAAATACCTAACTTAGTTTTTAAAAGAATCTAAAAATGCTTTCTCTTTACTAGCCTTAATTAGAATGCATTTCAGGTATTTTTCACGTTCACTATTCCTTCCGGCTAGCGGCCCATTTCTCAGCAGTCTTCAAGTATGTCATCAACTCCTCTGGTGGCCGGATGTCTAGCAGATGAAAGGAAGTTATTCTGAGATTAAAAACTCTGAATGGACGGACGGTCCAAATAACTTTCATTCCTAACACAAAAGCGAAATATTTTAGCCTTTTCCAAGTTTTTTCTGTCTATTAGAACATGAAATGTCTTTCTGTTTGTCGTGTGTAAGTTTTTGCTTGACAATCAAGACGGTCAACGGTTGATATTTTTCCTTTTGTATTGGCTATATTTAGGTCTGAGTCAAATTTGAAAATAACTAGTTATAAAGGCATGAGGAAAAGTATGTAAACTTACCTACTTCACAGAAGATACGCATCATAAACATAATTATGAAGAAGAAAGAAAGTGCTTTTACATAAATTCTTTTAGCACACACTAAAAGGAACACAACATTCAAATTCAGTTCAAAATCCATCCACCAATGTAGAAGTCTACCAATTACCACCAAGTCAGCCTGCAGTATATTCAGCAAAACAGTTGAGCTTTTTCATCATTCTCTGTTAGAATTCCTCAAAGTATTTCTAGGCAACACCTATTTGGTATATAACCAAGTAGAAGATTAAAAGAAAGTGCCGAGCTACGATACAAACAAGGTACAATAGATCGATTAGAACATTTTTAAAAGCTTGTTACTCCTTTGTTATGAAAATGTTTTCACGTTGGCGAACGCGAATGATTGATGTAACAGTGGTGACTGGAACAGAAGCTTTTAGGGAAATCGTACTCCCTCCCTACAGCAATTTCCTGACAGGAAATTAGTTCACTCCATTATGTTGATTTAACACCAAAAAAGTATTAAAGATTAATCGCTAACACAAACTTTATTTTCCTTAAAATCTTGATCATTCTAATATTATCGATGTTGTGATAAGCATGTTCATTTCCATCGCTAGTCCTAGGATGGCAGCAGTTAAGAATTACCTGTCTTGACTCTTGCGTCACAAAAAACTTTTGTGAGTCGCCGCTGACCCTTAATCAATTTATGGGGCGCTAACTGGAACATGGAAAATGTATTAAAGCTCACTGTGGGAACGAGCCATACGGCAAACATAGTTCCAAAACACTCATAACATTTCATTCTAACTTTTAACATTCCTTTGACCCCCATAATACCGTGAAATTATAAAGTGTCTGACAAAAGTTTGGAAGAAACCTACTTTATCTGATACATGCTTTGTTAGTTCTTAGATGAAACGCCTATAACTTAAACAATACATTGCTGAAAAAAACACTACCAACAAATAATCACAACTTCATGGTGCGTTTCAAATCCACATTGGGAACAAAAACAATTACTTAATAAAACACACCTCAATCAAAATTAATTGCTTTACGCATTAATCTCTTTATCTTCCCTTACCTACAAAACAACGTGTCCGTTCTCCAAGGTAATGGAAGCAATCATTCCAGATAAGATCCCTCTAATGTGAGAAAAGGTAGACGTTCCGTTCGGATCGTTAATTTAATTTGAAATAATAAAAGTTATATCCATCATTTATCACTTTCGACAAATTTATTTTTAAATGCCCACTTTGACGTCCTTCTTATCTGTGACTGGCCAGTGGGGTGGGAGCAAAAAGACAAAAAGGTCTGTTATAAATAGGCGTAGGCGTGCCGCTGTCGGCGAGGCGTCAAGCCTTCATTAATCCGAGGTGGCGCAGCGCGACCTGCTGGTCAGCTCGGTAAGACACTGCACAACCAGACCCTCGCCAGAGCGCTCACCGCACACAACCTCACTTCTCCAAATTGACGAAGGGGTAACAATAACAAAACCCATGCATCACCTGCAAAAATATTTGCTCATTTTTCCTCAGTCATTAAGTATAAATACGATAAAAAATAAATTAAATTAGACGTGTCAAAGAAAAAACTTGTGAGTACCTAATTCGTTAGCGGGTCCTGTCACGGGCGCATTCCATCGTCGAGTAAGTTTTCGTGTTCGGTCTGACTGTCCGTCCGTAACTCACACGGTATCGGTGCCATCTAAATTGAGATTTTATTGACGATTACTGTTCTAGCGACGATATCGTTGCGATCTTGGCGCCCGCGCCCGCCAGACCGCGCCGCCTGCCGGCCGCCACACTTTGATCCCACCCTTGATGTAATGCTTTTCGAACCCTTCATTTATAATGTGGATGTGTGACTTTATACTGTCCAGTCCTAAATTTAAGTAAACATACAGAAATGAAGGTGAGAGCAAGGTGACGTCATTGCTCATTTTGCAGTTATTGAACATTTGATCGAAAAAGCTTTTTTGGGAATATAAACAGTATCAACAAGAAAGCAAACATCCATTCAACGCTGGCATTTTTATTGCTCCTTGGTAATTAATGGCTTACTTACTGAAATGAAAATTCTTGCTCGTTCCAGTCGCAGTTGAGCTGACCATTGAGAAACATTTAACGACTATTCTTTGACATCGATCTGTATCTTAATTTCTATATAACCTATTGTTTCGCATGCGCACAATGAAAGGTATTCTAGTGATTCAGACTCGTCCATTCAAGTACTTAATCAGGTTTGTTTTGATTTTGTCTACCAATGCCATCAGTGCATTGATTTTACTCATCCATCTCATCACTAACCTGATGCCTTGCTGGCCTTGTTATTTTTCCCTCGAGTTGATTATAAGAGCGTTTAGTTTAATTGTATTGCCATTTAATTTCCATTCAATACCTACTAAGTAATCTAAATAAACTTTTCTTCTAACAGTGTACAAAAACTTTCATCCCTCTGAGGGCTAATGTCCCAGGGAGGGACAAATGATGATGGCGCACGGAGGTCACCGTAGTGAATCGCCCGTGGGGGTTGATGGATCGTGTAATCGTTACAGTATTTTTTTAGAGACCACACCGAAGCAAATTTACTGTAATTTCACGCGCGGCAAGTTCACACGCACCTGTGCCTGCTGATAGGTTTGTTTACGTAGATAACCAATAAAAGGATGAATTAAACATCAAAATTTAACGCTTCGAACCGATGAAATAGAACCATTTCAAAACATTTTCAAATCAAGATATTTATTGGCAGGGATCCTTTGTGACGGCCTACAAATTATTTAACAATGGCTTCGATAAGGTTACATAACAACACAGGTGATGATATCATAAGTCCATAAAGCTATGCTATTTAGAATATAAAATATTGTATATGTACGCATGCGGTCATAGCCGGAAAATCCAAAATGATTTATGTACATTAGATAAATATTATGTGCCATATTGTCCACGTTTTAGACCAAAATGTTCACTGTCTGGTATATCTACCCTGATGTTGAAAAAATAACAGTTCTGGATAGACCTCGTTAAAATCTAAAAGCATATAGGTACCTAGCAACTGGCCTTGGTGGTGACAAGAAATATTTGGAAAAGATATATAACTATGTTGCTTATTTGCAATCTTATTATTATAGTCATTTGTAAAAAAAACATTTTCCACTTTGGAATTCTTATATTATTCTTAGAATTCGCAAAAATAGCTGAACACAAACGGTTACCTAATACATAATTTTTTTATTTCTTTACGTATACTGAAAACTTTTATTTGTAATATCTAGGCTTTCATGTTTCTATTCAAGTGTTTCGCTTCATTTTTTACCTACATATATAATTTAATTTGTTTGTATTTAATCGATAATCTTGAATTGTGTCCGTTATAATATAAATTGGTTCTCTTTCACCTTTTGACCCCATATTATGTTTATTGTTCATGTTTTCTACTGTTATATTCGGTTCTTTCTAAAGCCTATTTAATTTGGTAACCTGAAAAAAAAAATTGTACCTACTTAGTCTCTACCGTGTAGGTACCAATACAATCGAAATGTTCAAATGCAGAATCATGGAATGAGAGATGACTGTGAATGTTCGACTTAACCTGCATTGCAAAGCAACGGTAGGTAAAGCCTACGTAGATCTTTCATTCATTTATGTCAATCGAAATTAAGAAGTCATTAAAACACGGATATGCTCATCAGATCACAAATAGATAAATGTAAGTTGACAATGACATTCATATTCGCGTCGGTGAATGAACTGTTGCGAATATGTGGAGGTGTCGATCGTAAAGATTCCAAACCGGGCCCCTTCATGATGATGGCATGGCACGGTGACATCAGCACGGTAACAACAAACACTGCTCCAAATAGGAGGCAGCCATCCTGCCTCGCCGCGAACAACTGACATTTAAAATAAGAAATTGTAATCGAAAAAGGATAATAAAACAATTGGACAGTTACCCGAGAACAAGGCGCGTTGTCCATGGAATGCCGCTCTCTATATTTAGCGAGCTCGTTTGCGTTGTGTCGAAATGAATAATATTATATGAGAGAACAGAAGTTGAGCGGCGCGTATAAATTAGCAGATAATCGACCGACATCACCTGTCGATGCCCACGCGCACGCGACTCGGCGCGATCGCGACGCACGCGCTCCTATACTTGATTTACTGCGCTATCTCCGCTATGATACCACGCCACGTGTCTACTATCTAACATCCACGCTCCACTAAATAAACTTCCTGATTATCTGCGTAACGAAGTTTTCAAGGACCGCTCGTTTAGGTGCCACTTTCTAATCAGTATTTACAAACCTGTATCCTGTACGTTGTCGGCGCTGCAGGCGCACTCAATGTTGTCCATGAAATGGTTCACGCGCCCGATGAAGAGATAAGGCGAGGGCGATGCCAGACGCCTCCCGGACTAAATATTTACAGTGCGACTGTGAGGAAACATAAATACTGGCCGTCCGACGGAATATGTTAGTGCTGTTAATTGGATTCGTCATGTGGCCGCGGGCGATTGTACGCAGACAGTCGCCGATCATCGCCGTGGACAATCACGGCCAGACCTGTATTGTTCGCGATATCAGCCTGTAAACAAACCAAAATAAATAAGAGTTAATAATGGATTTCAAGGTATACACACACACGTATAAATGCAAGAACGTAACAAATGAAAATATTGTTTGATAAAAAGAAAATAGGAAAGCATGGCATCATTACACAAGAACGCATGCATTAACTTATGAGTGGGAACGCACATGAACGCGAATTATCATTCAAAGCTATGCACATACAAATATAGGGTAAACGCCCCTAATGCTGGCGTTACCTGTGTTTGACGTCCAGATAATAACACAGGTGGCGGCTTTAGTACTAATTAACTGCCGTTCTCAGGGAGCTGCGATTAAAAGGAGCAGCGGAATCGAACCTCGACCTACAAGAAATGTCCGATGAGATGTTGTTTCTGCATTAGGATATAATGAGGAACGTGAACGATGAAAGGTAGTTATTTGTCACGGTTGTTTGGAAATGTTTCCTACTAGAATTATTTATAATATATCCTTCCTTAGTAAGCACGGAGGAAGGTACACAAGTATGCGATAAAAATAAAGTGCAGATGCGAACACCATGTGAAGCGCAAACAACTTCGTTTACACAAAAATCAATTTTGTCGTTATTAAAAGTGGCAATTTATTTTTAATTTATCAAAGTTTTAGATTATTGTTTTGAAATATATGTATTTAAAAGGTGTTATTTCACGGTGGGTGAGCGAGTGCAATTAGTCACTGCGGCGACGTGAGAGTAGAGAGAGCTGATAAAGATCACATGAGTCGAGCCGAGAGCCACCACTCCGTCACACCTCTTGCTTCTACCTCAGTTCTCACGAGATTTTTCAAGTCGGATTAACAGCAAAACTGAATTAAATATGTTTTCTTATTGTACTTTTAGTTCACATAGTAAAAAATATCGTCCAGTTTACCGTTAGCCGATTGCATATCACTAGCACTACACATATTTAATTAGTGTAAGATTAATTAGAATAACTGAGTATGCATTATTTCCAATTTCAGTCAGATGTACTTTTTAAACAACTTAGGCAAGGTGTACTTATGCCTAAATGTGGACTGCGACACGCTGATTGATTGATACTCTTCTAATCAAATAATAGGAAAAAGTTAACTAGACAAAAGATAAACGACTATAGAAAGCGATTTTTGTGCTGTTCACAGACCAATCTTATGGTTTTGGTAAGCTGTTTACCGGTTTTCAGCACAAATTGTAATCCTAAATTAACTGGGTACTAATGATGTAGTGTTTATTTGTCTAAGCGAAGTGAATAGTCACAGTCTGGTAGACTGGCAGTAGTGCGCCGTGCGTGTTTGACTAGAACATTAGCGACGCGGGCGCAGCCCCCGCCCGCGCGGCTTTCTCACGCCCACGGACCAAACCAACTTGCCTTTCTTCTTTATTGCTCACTATTAGCCTTTGTTCTAAGACTAAAATATTATGGATCTTTTTAATAAAATTGCGATGAATATATAAATTCAATATAACTTTTGTAGTTAACTTTCAAATGACTGTTTCAGGCGGGTAGATCTACAGAATCAGATGATGATTAAATTATTTCATATACATTTATATAGCCGTGTATAACACAGTAAAACCCCATCAACAAAGGCGTAATGTTTTATAAAATAAACTTTTATTTCACACCTAAACAGAACTAAGCTGAGTGCGTGCGATCCTTGCCACACAAGTCGTTTCTTTCCCGTGTTACCGAGAAAATGACAGAAATAAGCCACACGGCGTAGGCGGCGGTACGGACACTATAATCAATTGTTACAGTCTGCTAATGTGCTGTTTACCTTACATTAGCAGCTAAAGGAATAGAATCCTTTGTGACACATTTGTAAAAGAATATTATAATAGTATTTTAGAAAAGACTCCTTGTTGAGTACCGCGCAAGGTCCGTTATGGCACCCTAATCTTTTAATACCTGAAGGATTATGACATTTATTTTACTTTAGCGGAAGATATTCCGGAACTTAATTTTGTATAAATGTGCGTGGCTTATTGTGTTTTTTTACACATTGCAAAAATAACTTCAACAATACACAAAGCGCGATATGCTTAATACATTACCTACAACTGACATTCGTTTTGTAGGCTGATAAAACGAATTATCCCAAAAAATGCTTGATTGGCGTCTCCGTTATATCTTTTGCAATCCAACGAACCAAATGTATTCACGTTAATTACACAAATATCTGTAGTTGATAACGTGACATCACGTCTCGTGGTCGTCTCGTCGGCGCGTGGGCAGACAATAGGTTATGTGGACGTGGGCGGGCGCGGCCAAAACGCGATCCTACGCGGTCGCGCCACTCTGCACCGCCCTGACCCCGCTGACCCCGCCGACCCATTCAAACTTTACGTAGGTACTTCATATTTTTATTAATTAATTAGAAGCAAATATAGCAAACAATCAAGATTAGAAGTACAGCCTTTACACGTATACCTATTATTTGGTATTACCTTTTTCAAGAAACGAAAGCAAATAAGATTTCAGAAATATTCTAAAAAATTCACCATCATAAGTAGCAATTACTGCTTTTGAGCCGTAACATAATTTATTGCTTTTCATTTTACCTATTTGAGCCACAAAAGCAACATGATTGACTGTTGCTAGAAATAGCTTCTGCAAGAATTCCTCATGTTATGCTATTGTTTCGACAAGCCTACATGCAATATAAAGAGAAAATGAAAACGTCAAATATTATACAAGAACATAATTTTCCAGTAATATAAACATATAGGAGCGGTAATTCTAAATGTGTCATGTTATTATCAAATCACAGTGTGGTATGCGCACACGCAGTTGGAAGCGGCGGCCGCCCCCCGGGGGTCGGGAGCTTTGTCGGCGCCCCCGCGGCTCTGCGCTTCCACTTACGTGAAAAATTACACCAAACTCACTAACTAAAAACACAATTTTAAACCATACACCGTACACATAAAACACACTTTTCTTTTCAGTTACTTATGATTGTTTTGAACCAGACACCTTTGATGCGGTTGTTTTGTCACATACACCAAAAGCACCACATATCTCACAAATTAAAATTTCATGCTATTATTATCTCTATTGTTAAAGGAATACTGATGAAAATAGCTTGGGGTCTGTTATATCAGGAATACATTTGGCAGGTTGTACGCGGGCTCGGCAAAGTGGTACATCTTAATAAAATCTGGTCGAACGTCCTGTGGCGTCCTCGGTGGCCCATACATGATATATCATAATGGGCATAAGTAAATATAGAACTACCACTCGTAATGGACACTCATTTATTGATGTTTCTCTTTTAATGTCCTTATACATCAGAATTTATTAATAACCAAATCATTTATCGTTAGATTGTATTTATAACCAGATTAATTTATGCATGCATTATAAATAACTCATAAATACCCGTTACCGTTTACCTTGCAAGTTTGGATTTTCATACGGAAATACACAGGGATATCCGGTAGCTAAAAGCCTGCGCTACGGCGTAGCGGGAATACCACGACTACACGTTGTGCCTACTTAATGCGTTCCAAATTGAGTTCACAAACCTTAGGTACTCGGTTTCTTGGGAAAAATATCTACGAGATCGACGTATAATAAATTCGTGTATCAAGCTAATCGGTGTGTCGACACAATTCCGATAAAGTCGTCAACGTTACGAAATCGATTCGTCACCGGTCAACCGATGTGATCTACCGGCGCGTCGTGATGGCAGGTGGAGACCGATGTAACGCTTCGGATCGGTAGCGATCAACAATTCTATCGATTATTTACAAATAATCCGATACCGAATTATCGAACGCTATCCGTAGTTCAGTCACGTCTTCCGACAAAAAATCGATTGTAAAACTCGTGCGGAAAGGTGTGATCGATTACGTACACAGATAGATACATAACACAATTCCGGTAATAACTCAAAATTTTCCTGTTAACAGATTTTAGTATTCCCTGTACGGATTGAAGATTTAAGAGGTTAAATAAACAACGTATTCATGGTGCATCAGCATGCAATGCAAAAGCTCTCGCCGCGCTGATAAATCACAAAATCAGAGGCAGGTAGCACCTCTAGGGAGGAGCCAAAGCGCTTATCGATATAGTTGTTAAAGTAGACTTGTTAGCTATCATAGAAGCTCAAATAGAATCTAAAGAAGCTTCTGAATTAATGCTGCTGGATAATATAAAAGCTCTGAATTACGGACACTTTTATGTTGACAAAGATACCTACTTATTAATAAATAATCAATTACAAATTACTTCAAAGTAGATCAACTTTTGAACTTTAAGAACGCCATGTCTCACAAAAGCTTTGTAGATAGATGCTTAGTTGGTATTGGAGTTCATTTTATAAATAATAGCAAAAATATATCGATAAACAGTCGTGCCGCCACCTCCGCTAAGCTCCATTTATAATTTATAATAAGTTAATTTTTGACAAGGCCCGTAAACCGATTATTACTAACAAGGTGGTCCATGCCGACGTTTGCGTCTCTTTCTTTCTCACGTTTCGTATAAATTGTCTCCTTTTGTAAAACGTGATGATGCACAGTAAACACACAGCAAGATCTCAGAGATTGCCACCTTCCACCCATTTCTATAATAAAGGTGTCTCTGAGCCCTCACATTTATTTATTATTCTTTATGTTGTGATCCGCCGCGCTATAACAATGTTTTGTACAAAACAATTGTGTTTCTTTCAAAAGGTTCTTATAAGACGGAATGTTGACAATTCCAAACATGTTTACGGGCATTTCGGCAATATTTATGGCTGTCGCTTGATTTGTACAAATACTTGGCAGTTTTTTTTTTTAGAATTGCCATATATCCTGCTTTCAAAACAGTCGGTGTTCGACTGGCTAGAAGGTGATAGGTCTCACAACGATTTGTCTAATTTTCATATATCAAGTGCACTTAGCTTTCACTGGGAGTTAATATCAAGTGCGGTATGTTGCGTTGATTGCCATTTATATGTTGAGCGGAGTATCACTGGTGCTATTCCTGTCTTGTCCCGGGATAGCGGTTCTCGGAATGCAGCGGAAGTCCCGGGCGGATCCCGCGAGCCGCCTCCTTATTAATGGCCTGTTTAGACGAGCTCCTTTGTTACTCGCTCACGTCCTGCCACTTCAATACATTGCGTACTAATGGCTGCACTAAAACATGTACAGTATCACATACCGAGTTTGTTTCATCTAACAGAACTGCGTTTCTTCTTCAAAAAGAAAGCTACAACGTCCAATGTAAAGCCGTCGCATCAAGGAACAATAGATCGAAGGTGCACTTTGGCATATTTGTTCTCAGTTCGACTAGTTTAAATTGACGTATCCTGTTGTCAGATTTCCTGGCGTTAATCCTGTGGATCGGGTGTTTAAATTAGTTACGACGAGCGGTTTGACTCTTTCTTTTGATGTTTGATTGGGTATCTTCGAAAGGGATATTTTTAAGACTGTTTTTAATGTATCGTTGCTTAGGTGTGTTGTTTAATTTGTAGTTACAAATGGAGGGATAGCCGGTGATGTGATCTAAAAAAATGATTATGGCATGAATCATAGCGTGTCGCGGCGTGAGTCAAATCCGCGTGTTGTCCGGCGACATTCGCAAGGTCGTGCTATTGCCCCTCGCGCCGCGCTGCCTACATCCTGTCTCGTATCATTAGTGAACACACCTATTAGTTCACCATAACTTATGTAAATCATTATTTTGTAAATAACTAAAGTTGCCAAATATGCCACAGTCAACTTTATGTTTAACAAATTGTTATCTACTACATATAAGGACCAAGCCTTTTTGGTTTTTATCTTTATAGGCATCTCACATTATCTACAGAAAA
This sequence comes from Lithophane ornitopus, assembly GCA_948473465.1. NCBI lineage: Eukaryota > Metazoa > Arthropoda > Insecta > Lepidoptera > Noctuidae > Lithophane > Lithophane ornitopus. The sequence goes on along the minus strand of OX419622.1, from coordinate 6,699,690 downwards.
ACTAAATCACACCAATCCCTTAAAAACATCCTCAATACGTTTTGCAACAACCATTAAATTTTATACAATATAATTAGAAGCGCTAAGCCAAACTAGGTGCTACGTTGTACAATACACGGCGCCCGCGCAGCTCTGTGGTCGGCGCCGGCAATCACAGACGCGATCAATGACTGCCCATTCACGTCATCCCACGTGCTTCTATGTTGGGGGCCGGTTAAATAGCTGAATCAATTATCAATAATAACATTTTTAGAGACAATTACAATGCTTACGAGTGAGCCCTACTTACTATCTAGTCGCTGCGATCAGTGCGCAATCAAAGTTGATTGTATGTTTAGGTAGATTTGCTTTATTTATTGTCTTGCTGCTGAACAGATACTCGTCTAAATTATTTCTTCATGTATTATAGAAATCGAAGAAAAGTATATATGCATTTTTGTCTAGATTCATCATTTCTAATTTGTCTTTTTTTTCTTCTGAGTAATTTTCCTCGTTTGGCAATAAAGCTCCAGACGTCAGATGCGAAACGCGCCATATCATGAATGATGACGGATGATCGTGTGTTCGCGAATGACTGCATACCTAATCATACACTCTAATAGATGAGTGCTGGGGAAACCGCTTAGTGTAATATGGAAAACGCTACACCCCAGCGGTTTTCCCATTATAGGTTATAATAAAATATTAGAAGCTTATTAGCAGTTGTTGAGTCTAACCGTCTAATGCTCTACATTAACGCTCATTACTACCTCCACATCAAACTGTTATGGAACCAAAAAGCAGTTTTACCACACAAGGAAGTAAACTAATTTCCTCACGATATTTAAACATAACATGGTTCAGGAACAAACAAAACAAATAATAAATTTCATTTATTTTCGATGCGTCGCTTACCGCAACGGACTAGAGTAGATGATTGCTCAATTACCAGGACCTCCTTAGTCGAAACACTAACAGCAATCTCGGATTGACTACACTTTCGACTTTACGACATTAAAAATAAACGCTTTTTTGTTTCGCTCCATTAGTAATCTCGGTCGGCTTTACACAAAAGGTGGCTTGGAGTCTGCGCCTTGTCATTAGAGCACAATCAAACATTATGTTTAGGAATCGCCGACAGCTTAACCTGAGTTTTTCATCCATTTCATAATTTGTTATTTGGGATTATAGGGAGTGTGCCGCAAAAGACAAAGTAAACATTACCACCGTTATGTCTCGCCGGAGAGACGAGCGGCGAGCGGCCAGCGGCGAGCGGCCTATCAACAAACAATATGGAGTGATAATTGAACGTCATCAACGTTTTTGTGTTTTATATTGTGCGGTAGGTGGTGCGTAATGTGAATATGATTTAGTGCGACGACGGCAAGAGGTGCCGCGGTATCATCCATATGCAATATTTTGAGGTAGAGCGCGGTAGAACCTGCAACGAAACCTTTAACAACTGGGCGGGCGGCTTGCAAGTCGTTGTAATGACTGCCAGCAACATACAATTACGAGCCATTTCTCACATTAACGTAAATAACATAATCAAAAGCAATTTAGATTTAAATTCATCTATGAAAACATTTATGCAAATTAATTTATTTTCATTCATGCTATAACAATGGGTAGATGAGGATTCAGTTTACAGTTAACTTTGGGTTACTGACTCTGCAAGTGTTGAGTTAATGTCTTAATCCTATATCTTCCCAATTTAATGTTTAAAAATATTTATGTTCATTTAATTTATTCGGCAATAATGTGTACTGGAAAACGGTAGGTTTTCGAATTGCAATTCACGAGGCACGAGCAAATCCAAATTCAAACAAACAAAGATTCCTCATTCAACTACCAAGAATGTCTCAATGCCGCCACGCCTGATCAGCACTGGCCAGATAGAAATAATCGCACTTTACCCACATTAGTAACAGCAGAATCTGCATAACGATTGCGTAGCATGCGTGTTTCAGTGCTGCGCGTTTTACGGTACACTACGGTAAATGTTAATGGGCCTTATTAGTTCCGCCACATGCCGAGCGAGCGCTCGACTTCTTCCACGCAGCGGTCATGCTTGGTGACACCCCACCACAGTTTGTTTCCAGTTTTTTAATCTTGTTAAATTCGCACTGGTCTAAGTTCCGTTTTGTAAGAACTGTATAAAAATTTACGGTTCCTACAAAGATGATATTAGGGTGAGGTGCCCTAATTTTATTTGCTGATCGTGCACGTATTAGGTATTATCTACATTCTCCGTCGTATTTCATGATTCATTTGCATTAAGTTTATAAAAACTAGATTAGAAGAATAAAATTATTCATCTAATATTGCACTCATTATTTTTATTGAATCATTATAAACATCAACGTCAACCTCTTCAAGTTCCCTAGGACAGCGGACATCTTTCAATTCGTTTTTTTTTTTTGTCATGCAATAAAACTATTTTTCAAGATTTTACAAAAAATTATTGTAGTTAATCATTCAACTATGCATATGGATTTAAGTTTTGGCATCAATTATAAATGAACAATATAATCTGACGTTAAACTGGGAATAGTTCGTAATGATGAACAAAATACGAACGGTAAAGTAAACTTCTATTGTTAAAAATCTTTTACGGTCAAGTAAATTTCATGCAGCTAACCCTTTCGAATCGTTAGCAATGGATCACGAAAATACACAATTAGACAATTATATTCATTGCCATTTTTAAATGGCAAGATTGCTATAGTTACCAAGTGATGTGTTCAACGGCAACGTGAAGGTACTCAAGGAGCAGAAACACAATACGATACTGAAGAATGCACCCAAGAACACTCGGCATTTTAATATTGCGATTTTATTATTTTCTTTTATTTGATGCAAGCAATAAAAAGTGCCCTGCACTTCTACACAAACTGTAAACAGCGTAAATAATGTCGACATCATGTAAAGTGGAGCTCGTTGTGTGTAACCCAAATGGTCGAGTGACGCAGCTGATGCGTTCTGACAGTTATTGCTTCCCAAATTGCGAATTTGTAAATATTAGTAAATCACAAGAATGGCGAAACACAAAGACGGACCCGGATCTAGGCCCTCTTACCTGCGGCTTCCGAAATCCGCGAACAAAAAACGCAAAATTGATTCAGTGGGACTGCACAAAAAGCTTTATATTGTGTCCCCTGTATTTAGCGATGCCGATCCGACTCGACAAATAAGGTTATATCGTTTGGAAAAAATATGGATTATTGGTTTGAGAACGTCCTATTGCTACCAGTTGGAGGATAGACATTATTTGTATAGGTTCGGTAACAATGCAGGAACTGGATCAATACGGTGGATGCTTTTTAATTGACTATCGACCTGATTATCGTCGTTCGTGGAATGTGGGTCAGTGTTAGATGGGATCTAGTGAGCAGGCGGGAACTGGAGGCAGGATGCAGGTAATGAGAGAACTGAGTCGCGGCGGTACTGAGTTCGCAATTGAGATGACGAATCCTACGCAGTAACACTTGGAATAATATCACAATACTCGTAATATGTTCTTCGTAAGTGTTTATCGACCGGTGCTCAAATTGATTTACACGCAAAAATGCCACCCTTAATTTCGGATGCCATCGGACTACTCAGGAGTACCGATTATTGTGACTGTCCTATTGAGATCTTCCTTATAAATATCCTTTTTTAAATGACATCAACCAGACCTTGCTAAATAATTGTCATCATCAAATCACTCGCACGACGTTCATAGCTGTAAAAACGGATACTCCATGCATTTATACTCCAACTGGTTTTGGATATTCCCAAATAATCTAAAAACAAAAACTCTTCAATGAACAGTAGTACCTACTTGACAAATTGTAAAGAATGCCATCTACATCCAGCTAAATAAGTGAACTCAAAGTTTGTGAGTATACAGGAAGCGAATCATGATGCTCATCAATGTTAATACTTGCACAGTTAAGACAAAAAGAAACCGTCGGCGCGTGCGCGTGCGACAATGAGGAAATGCTTCGGATGTCCCGGCTGACGACATGCGATATACACCACTGCACTTGGTACTTATAGCTACTGAACGGGGATTAAACCACTATGTGCGCATTGCTAAAGAAATGCTTTCGTACTTTTTAACCAACTGCTGTATAAATTGTGTAGAGGGATTTAGTCACTGTATTTTGTTTCTTTACGCTTTATGAAAGAAATTAAAGGTAAAAAGTGTCTCTATAAAAATGCACTTAAGTTTAAATTCCATTTCTGAAAAATAATAGTTAGAAATTCCGAAAACCGATGCACAAAAACGATCACATTCCTTTTTGGTATCTTAAAATGCAAATGACGGTAGACACACATCATATGTAAAATAAGTAGCGTGAAAAAGCATAATCAAACCCTTCAGTTTTAAGAGAAAATGCGAACGACGTTACTGTGCTAAGTATAGCTCTACCAAGCTCTACATTTTGCAGACAGAAATATTTGGACTCTACAGAAGACTTAAATACCAGAACAAATTCTGTGAAGTTGTCTCCGCTAAGTACATAGTTAAATTATATCTGGCTAATAAACTGGGCTGAATTATAATGAGACGAAAATTTTGCGAGACACACTAAAGTTTTGTTAAACCTAGTTGCAGGAATAATCTGTTAACTGTAAATACGTATCGAAATAACATTACCTACGGGTCAGCTTCGAAAGAAGATTGAACACAATTTTTCAAAATTAGCGATCACTAATTTGCCAAAGAAGCTCTTGCTCAGGTGCGAAATCGATACCTCCGATCATAACATGATTCGATCCCGGCTATCGAATTATATCGAGTAATTGTGGTGTTTATGTCGGCAGCGTCGCGTCGGCGCCACAAAACATTCACATTATAAAACATAGAGCTGTCAATATTATTTACCAACTTTTATGACCATTCGATTTTGTATGGGAACGTTAATGTTAGATCGTTCTTCGTAATGCCTTTATTGGTGTCCGGCCTTGATGGTTGACGTCAGTGAGAAAGTGGCCACGTTATGGAGAATTGTGTTCGTGACGTATACCGTGAAGTAATTACCCGGTCGGCTTGTGTATAATAATTTTAAAAATACATACCAAGAATTTCGCTGACGACAGTTAATTCAATGTCACAGGTAAGTAGGCAGGTCGTGCGAAAAAACCCAGCCTAAAATAAATATCCAGTCCAGAACATCATAGATACACGTCAGGCAATTGTAAAAAGGAAACTGTGTTAACATTTGACCTTCTACCTCATCTGTGGCATTATTGAAAGCAGCCGAGATCGGGCGCCGTGTGTTTATTGGATAATGAGGCAATCCCGCGGCGTCCCGCCTCGATCAATTGAATGATTGGCCGCAGTAGTCATAGCTACGTCGTCTGACACACGCTGTCGCTTGCCGCCATCTACTATCACGAAAACTCATTTCGCATGCGGAAAATGTCACGCATTTTCCAAGAAAAGAGGATATTAACTTGAATTTGTAATCGTATAGTACAGGGCCTTCTCGGCTTCTCATGTTGGATGTTGTGGCGTTGTCTTCCTAACATTTCATATTTTAATAGGAAAACATACAAACAACACAACAAATATTCGAATTTATTTCAAAATTTTCAGTTAGAGCGAGAATCATTCGAGATTTATTTCAGTACTTTAGTAACGCTTTCGACGACCTTATGTACAGCAAGTAATTACGGTAATCAATCACTGATAAAAGTAGGCAATCACGGTCTGCATACATTGATTTACAATATGTAAACATAAACTAATTACATAAGAATATATGTTTTCTATTATCACGTAGAAAAATTTCTTGGAACATCATCATTCCGGTCGATGTCTCAAGAATTTTACAATTCAATGTAACTATTCCAATTAACTTACTTATGTAGAATATTTATTGGTAAATAGTTAGCTTCTTAATTAGGGAAAACTAGCGAATCCGCTGTGCCGCAAAAAACGAATACAATTTGCTGGGGCATACCGCAAATTCAGTTGGTAACCGTAAAACAGCAAACTGACGAGTTTCCCATCAAATTACGTCGGTAACGAGTGGGGCCGCTTTTCCGCGTTTTTTAAACAAGTGCAGTGATTTTCAGACTCGGCCACGGTGACGAGCCCACGTGAACTAGCCCAATTAGCTCGGTTGTTAATGAATGGATTAGTGAGCGCGGATTAGATGCCGCGCGCTCATTACTGCTGAGAATCACCGCGGGTGTCGCATTATGTAGAAAGGTACTGTAAACTAAAGTGGATTGTGATTGTTTAACCGAATTAACTATAGTGATTCTGTCTTAATTATTGTTGTTTGGGAGCAATTCTAACCATAATTATATAAGTTTAAATGAGCTGGTCGTCCCGAAAATGGACGGTTTCGAATTTTTGTTTCGGAATCAGAACTTTGTCTAATACACTCATGAAAACCCGAGGTAGTGTATTCTGTGTATTGAATCGAACATACTGGTTTTCTGCCAATTAAACAAACGCACCTAACTATATTCATTTCAATTGAATCATTCACTGGCAGATAACACTATTCTATTAGAGGTCAATATCATCAGCACTATACAATGCAGGTTATTGTCTAGTCCCATGTTTTGTTTACCCCGTCGACTAGGTAATTCCGAATCGACACAACTGTAACGGACTGCACAGTTGATCGATCTGAACTAGATCCACGGCACCTATGTCCGATCGTGCGTAACTAACGATTAGGGCAAATGCAATCAAACATTCACATCGTTCTGAAATAATAGAGGAATGTGTTTTAGTTCTTGTTTCAATTTGGACTGTGATGAGGCTGAGAATTCGCCGAATGAAATTGTAATTATGGGATAAATCTGATGCTAGATCTTCGCTCTACAATTCTTAAACAAGGAAAACAGTTTAAACGATAGGTAATACCTCTTTGACGATCCACAATTAAAGTTTCTCATCACTAAAAAATTTCGGTGATTATCTCAAAGGTTACGTTAGTTCTCATAGAGACAGTTTAAACGATAGGTAATACCTCTTTGACGATCCACAATTAAAGTTTCCCATCACTAAAAAAGTACGGCGATCATCTCAAAGGTTACGTTAGTTCTCATAGAGATCAAACACAAAATATTGACCCTGCCGGGCTCACGGCTCTCCAACTTTTCCCATAAACTTTGTAAAGCAGTCGTCGACACGTCGTCGTTGCCCGTATTTGTTGGGAGCGGCAAACTGCCAGCGCAAACAACTGGTGGTCAAATCCCTTAAGTAGGCAGCGGGTCAATATTTTTGTTAATAATTTAGTGTGCGGTGATTCCCACGGGCCGTGGTAACGTAAGAGAGGGCTCGCTTACAGATCACACCCTCTCCAGCTAGGATGATGTTTGAACAGTGTTCGGTGACCTGTACGACATCATCTACTCAATTTCATTGGACATATTTAAATATTAAGCCATTCGTATCACTTTCTCTAATATCCATCATCGTATCATATTCATATTACTAAAGGTATGATTCTTATCATAATCTATCATCTTCTATAGCACTACATATTATAAACGTCTTCCGCAGCATCTGTCTGTCTGTTCGCGATAAACTCAAAAACTACTTCACCTATTTTCATGTTGTTTTGACCAATGGATGGAGTGGTTCTCGAGGAAGGTTTTAGTATTTTATTTGTCAAGCGAGAGAAGCCGCGGGCGTCAGTTAAAAATAAAAATGAAATGCGGTTCGTTGGTAGGCGCATCACTCGAGAACGGCTAGACTTGAGTTGGCTATTTTTGTTTTAAATTGTTCGGTATAGTCCGAATTAGGCTAGGAAAGAAAAATTTGAAGAGTTTCCCAGAAATTTCAAATTCAGGAAAAACTGATCCTTTCTTGTTTGTAAGTATAGGATTTTTGTATAAACTTTTGAAAATTAGACAAGACGTCTGTCGGGTAGTTTGAAATAAAAACTGGTATCAATTCTCTCAAGCAATTTGAATTTCATTTTAAACAATTATTGAAGCAGAAGACTGTTTAATAACTTTTTCATCTCATCGGAGTATGCGAGTATCATTAAATGGAAGCAAGAAGTTGGTCAATGAACAAATTAACATTACGCGGCTCAAACAAAAGATAATTAAGACGTGATGCAATAAAACCGTTTGCTTAGCTGCGGGAACAAAGGGGAGCCGAAAAACTGCATATCGGATAAGCATCAACGTCTAACTTTCATAGAATCGCAATAAGATAGAGTGTCTATTAGCTAGGCATGCTTGTAAGAACTTATGTGACATAAGTTAGTATAGTCACATAAGTTCTTACAAGCATGCCTAGCTATGTCTCTCTTCACATGCAATAAAGTTTAAGGTTAATGAAAAGTTTAGACACCAGGATAAGGTATTTCCAGGGCTGAGTCATTCCCGATTGACATGATTCACCTTAAGTTCAAAATGATAGACGTTGATGGAAGTTTTTGTATATTTTGCGAACCATTAGGTAGCAATTGTTTGAATGACTCAATAGTCACCGTGTAGGTTCTACGTTCTATGAGAAAATGCAGTCGAAGGCTACTCTATGGATAGATAAGTCCCCAAAGTACAAAAGTTCTATCTAGCTTTGCGAGTAGATTTCGACTACCTTGACATTATCATAATGCTCTTACATAGAAGTTAAGTTTTTTAACATTTAAAAAAGGGAAAGGTGAATCAAAATATCCATAAAATATCAATATTAACCGATTTACAATGGTTGCTATTTAAAATGGGCGGCAAGAACCTTCGCGTTCTCAAGCTCTGCCTACAGATAATGAAAGGGAAAAATAGTTCAGCAGAAATGGGAGGTCGGTGTGAAGTAGTAAGGTACCGAGCACGTGGTGCAAATTGCAAATACCACACTCTCCATACCTTTCCGACTAACTACAGTCAATTTTCCCACACTTCGTTATGCAACGAGCATACCAAAGCCCATTAGATCATTGTATTTTATAATCAAACGTGAGTAATTCCTACATTATTCTGCTCCCTACGCATCAATGTTAATTGTAAATGATCCAATTTTTTTTATATATATATATTTATTTCAGCGTCAAAGTAACTTTTATTGAAATAAGTAACGAGAACAAAACTGTCGGACTTACATAAATACATATTTAACAGGTAAATAGGTAATAAATATTGCAATAATGCTTTTGCTTGTTAAGTGGACGGATACATTTTCCTAAACTATGCTGTTATTTATCTTATGGATAATGTATAGGTTCCTGAAGCTTTTTATGTTTTATATGACAATATAGGGAAGTGCCAAAACCAGAACTTATGACAAAAGTTCAAGTTATGTGAAAGTTAGTATTGGCAACCAAACATGTTTTCCTAGTTTTGGTATAAATAGTAATGGATGACATGAACTTTTTGGAAGAATACTTAAGTATTTTCAGGACAAGTAGTAGAATCAGTGCCAGTGCACAGGATTTTTCAGGTTTGTTTCCGACAGAGTTGTTATCACGATAAACTGTTTAATGATTTTCAGAGAACATCGTTAAGTTAAATCGATTGATGCCCGATGTCCCAAAGTTCGAAGTTCTTACAGAAGATTTTTCATACAGTAATTCCCAACGTCTCCAAAATATAAAATTAAATTATTTGTAAGGTTCACACTTGACCAATCCTCGTAGTGACTTGCCCAAAAGTGTTAGAATAAAATAAAATCTGTAGGTACCTAGTTAAAATTAACCTTATTTTGGAAGATATTATTTTCTTGGACCATATGGGTCAAAGTGACAGGTACCTACTCCTTACAAGCAAAAAGTAAAATATGGATTTAATATGAAGTTAAGATTTCGCATGATTACCTACGATTGCGTGTCGAAATTGCTAACAAAAAATTGGTAATCGTGTTAAGTGCAATGCTGAACGTTGATGTAAGATTTCCAGCACAATTTGATGCAAGGCTACTATTGTGTGAACAGCGAGTGCGAAATGTGGAGCACTAATATGAGAACAGCAAACATTTGCAGGCTTCCCACAACCCGTTCTTATTGAAAAAATAATTACCACTTAGTGGACGGACAGTTCGGTGTAATTCTACAGCCTACAGCTAATGCGTTCAACAAATACGTTTACGTTTTTCACAAATTGCTTGGCGCCTGTTTTGGACATTCCGTGAAAAAACTGACAGAATTACATCAGCAGCTCGTAGACACCCACTGCTGAACATAGGTTCATAAGTTCATACAATGAACGGACATGGAAGAATTGAATGAAAACCTACAACAATGCGACATAACTCCCATGATTTCTGTAGATGACATATATTATGTACACAAGGTTGACATTACGGATGCACTCTCTGAACGGTCGCCGGGTCTTGACAAAGGGCGCGACACACCAAAACAATAACAATGTCGACAGCGGCGCGTGCGCTGACTCGCTGAGTGCGCAAGTGTTACAAATTGTTTCACACTACCGAAGTGCCGATAACAACAGAGATAACTAACTGTAGGCCTCTGGATTTGATTGTTTCTATAACCGCTGTAATATTATTGTAATCATTGAAGACAGTTGCTTGTGTTATATTAACTTTAGTCTTCTTCTCTTCTTCTTCTAGAGTTTTAAAGCCACCCATGGACCTCTGACTTTGCTTCACATGCCGTCGAGAAAATAATCTCTCAGGCATGCCGGTTTCCTCACGATGCTTTCCTACACTGTTTTTGAAGCAAATGATTATTATACAATACGCACATGAATCCGAAAAGTCAGAGGTGCGTGTCTTGGGTTTGAACTCGAGACCTATGACTTAGCACTTTTGGCAGTCACAAGCAGCAGGCAGTAGTCAGCAGTGCAGTCGGCAGTGGTGGCGGTTGTCGTGTGCTGGTTGTCATTAACTTAGTAAGTTACTGACATTTTAAATAGATAACATATAGATTCGCAATTATTTGGAACACGACAGAAAAGATGTACAACACTAATCATTATTCATTCGTTGTAATATTTGAGACGAGATTTGATGAAAGCTCCCGAAAAGCTTTGCGGAAAATTGGTTACAGGAATTCATCAATATTGACTATTGGCTGGCTAGAACACAGCTGAAAACTGAAACTCATTTGTAAATAAATAATCAATCATTTATTCAAAATAAGTTTATCTTGCACATTACTTGATCGGTGAAGGAAAAACATCGTGAGGAAATGAACTTATAGTAAATCTAAGTCTGAAATCGCCAACTCGTCTTGAGCAATGGTTGTGATCAATGCTCATGCCTTCTTTGTATGAGAAGATGCCTTTGCCCTGCAGTAGAACAATAATAGGCTAGTATTATTATATTCAAAACTAGCTTCCGCCCGCGGTTTCGCCTGCGTGGTATGTCGATAAAAAGTACCCTATGACCTTTCTCAGGCTCTAGACTATCTGTGTACCTCAATTTCATTTAAATCGGTTCAGTAGTTTTGGCGTGAAAGCGGACAGACAGACGGAGTTACTTTCGCATTTATAATATTAGTAAGGATTGGTATTCGAAGAGTAACAGGAGCTCCCACATTTTGTTACGTTTACCGTTTATGAGTAAGTACAAACGTATATGTAGAAAGAATTGATAGGTACAACATCAAAACGCAACGTGCAATATAATTAATTAGAAAAATCATTGGAATTTCCTTTGAAAGTGATTCACTAGCGTAGGTCAAGTTCCGTCATAATTCGATTTTTAGAGAGAATGAATGAATCACGGCTTGGCCGGTGAGCGGGCGAATGGAAACGCGCTGCATACCGGAAGGCAAGGCGGACGGACATGAATGACGTCGACGATGCGCCGCGAGCCGCAATGCACCTGTGCCATAGAATAGGCTGCAGACACGCTACCCGCGTTATGTCAAAGGATTGGAAAATGTACCTACTAACGCTACGTAGCGAATATTGTTATTCTCAGATAATGTTTTGAAAACAACATATGGACTAAATATTGTCTTTAGTTCAACATTTTTTTAAATAAAACACAGTAACTTTATGTATGTTACTGTATTTAATACAGAACCTTCTATGACGCACAAATTAAACTTCATTAAATATTCACGCAAGTTGACACAACGTTAGAACAATGAATTGACATTTCCGCAATAAATAGACGTGTCTATAAACCTCAAGGTTTGCTCTATTCTATGGCATCAATATCGTTGGTCAAATTGAAAAGGGAACCGGTCGTCTTGTACGTGAGGCAACTACGAAATGCGCGGGTAGCTGCAGAATGAATGAATTCATTCATTACTTCACCTGGTACAATGACATCGGGCTTAGACATTTTTTGTGGACTTTATTAGCTAAGTGCTGGTAATTATGATCAAGGTAACAAGTGGGTGATGTAGTATAACTGTTTTGATAACAGCTCCGCATTGATGACGTTGAAAACTTATCGTCAGCTCTTGTTTCCTTTTACTGAGAAAGTTTTTGTTAGACCTTATATATCCAGGGTTGCGGAATAACCAGGGTTGCGGAATAATCCGAAAGGGATACCGGGACCCTGGCAACAGGCAACTGAAGGAAGACGGGTGGGTTTTAATCAGTAAGAGTCTGACACGCCTTTCCGCTCCGCCCAGAGCGGGAGAAGTCATTTGATGATTTCCCACCCAAACAAAAAAAAAAAGACCTTATATATTTTCATGTAGGTAAGTAGTAACTTAGCCCTACCGGATCTGCATTTTTTCCCTAGGAATCCCTTTAGTTATTTAATAAAAAGTATCATTTATCTTTTCAACGCCTGTTTACATTTCACAAGCTCATATAATAGAACAATAAGCGCAGTAAACGAGACGTAACGGGTGTCCCGGTGTTTAGTGTTTACAATGGATACAGAACGTGAGAATTTTGCTCTAAACCAACATTATCCCGGACTTCGGAGGTGTCCTACGTGCCAGTACAAAGAAGGCACACGACAGACCAAATTTTACATTTTATTGAGTAGGCGGCCTCACACAAAAGGTGTCATAAACAATGAATATCTATTGGCTGGTGTAAGACATTAAGCTGTAGAACCTACATACAGTCACGTAATTATTTTTGGGTGAAATAAAGCAATTGTTAGCTCGGGCAACCCGTGGGAAAGGCTTTTTTGTGGATTTGACTTCCCTGTGATACTTCCTGTTTAGAGAAAAGAATGTAAACCTTTGAAACTAGCTCTTTTTTTTCAAAGATTTAGAGGCAGCTAAATGACATTACTGAAACAAAAATGAAAAAAATGCATGACTCGAGCTTACAAACATTAAATTGCAGTTTTTATTACCATTGAACATTTGTCTAGTAAAATAATGTTAGTAATTACTCACACAAACAAGATTTAACCAAACATGTATTTGCTAAACAAGCTATAATTTCGCGCATTAACACAGCGCCCCAATTTCTGTAGTTGCGGTACAGTATGCACTTCGACAGCCGCGCAGTGCAGTACGACACAGCAAATAGATGTCCCATCGATGTCCGACAGGTACCCTGCCTAATAGATTGGCTAAAACTAGTAATACTTAGCAATTGCTCTGACGAAGTTTGAAAACTGAAGTCGCAAACACGCACTAAGTACTTGAAAAGTATCGTGTTTGACGAATTCTGCTGATGGAACTTCGAACTTGAGTCGTACTGGAACCACCATCGATCATACAGTAAGTACCAACCGGTACTTACTGTATGATCGATGGTGGGCCGACATCCGGCGGACACACGCGAACTTCCGCCCCTCTATTGTCCTCCACCCTCGTTATTAAATACATTTACCTCGCAATGAGCCCTCTAAGTGCGTCCCGTGGACTATGCGCTTCCCGGCATAGCAATGAGCTGCGTCATGCACCATACGTGCTATATTCAATTATATATTTTTAATTATAATTTGACATTCCGTTTACCGTTGTTCACCTTTTCCTGTACGTAAGGTTAATATTAAATATAAATATTACACAAGTGACTTAGAAAGGTGGGCTACCCTACGTACGGTTACCCCTACCCTACGTACGTATACTGCAGCGAGCTTTGGAAAAGCTAAATATCTCAACTTAAAGAAGATTATTCACAGTCCATACATTTTTGGGCTAAATGTGAAAGTGCCAAACAAAAAAATGAGCTATATTCCGAAAGATTACGTTTTTCTATTCATTTTTTATTAAGGTAGGTTTATTAAAGTACTATTAATTATTTTAACTAAAACATACTGAAAATATTATTTTTATAAATCGTATAACAGCGCAGGAAATTGCCCTACAGATTTGGTCCAATAGTGAAAAGTGAAGAGAATAACATGTTCTAACGGAATATATTTTTCTTTTGTTTGGTCGGCACTTTCATTATTTAGCCCAAAATGAATTACCTATCTCCTTTCATAAACCACCACAGTTTAACAAATATTTTAATTTTAATTGCCATTTTAAACTCAGTACCCAATACATTTAAGTTTACCAATTTAATGCTTCTTCAACATGAAAAGGGAAGTCCGATAAATGCTAATTGGTCTTTAACAACTGCTTAAACGGCCGTAAAAAAGTATTTAATCGTTTGCGTAAGCGATCAAGCAAAATGGTTGGTGTCCTTATGCGAGTCTGTTCTTTAACTTATCTGTACGGAAATGTGTGTTGTAAATCTTTATGTAGAACATTAGTTAAAACGGCCTTTTAAAGTAATTACATGTTCAATGTAATAGTTATTGTATGTCGTTACATAATTATTATAATTTGTTTACTTTAGTGTACAATTCCAATTAGTAAGTTATCCTGATAATCGAGTTCTCATTACTAACGGATGACGCACTGAAAGCATTAAAGTTGCTTTTCATCTGAATAATTTTGTTTTCTTACGAAGTTCCCTAGAGACATGAAACATTGAAAATAACTGATATACCACATAAGTAAAATACCGAAAGAATACAGCTAAAATATCCATATCCATTATGCGTTGTCAAGTAAAATCTACAGCGACATAAAACGTAAACCATGTGACATTTGCATGGCACTGAAAAAAAGAGAACTTTTTGGACTAGTTTATACACGTCACCCCTCAGGCCAGACCAGACGGTTAGGGGTGGTGCCGCGTCGGTATAGCGGCAGGTGCGCGTACGCACGTGTGCCGCAGCTTTGACGCCGCCACACCTAGGATTAACTCAGATGATTTCTTTTACCAACCACATATACAAGGAATTTGGGTCGCAAGGGCAGGCCAAGACATGGATTCGGAAATATAATAATTCCAAAAAATAAAAAATGAAATCCTCCAGCAGAAAAGATTCTAGAATAAAGGTAATGTTCTGGACAGTAGTAAAATATTGGTAGTATTACGGGAAAAAAGGAAGCTACTTTTCATAAACAACAGCAAGTCAGTCATTAAAAAAAAAACATTTATGAATGGCCCGTCTCGTGAAATAAGCTCGACTGTGTTAAATATTTTGTACATTTTGTTTCTGAAAAAGGGTACGTTAATGCGCCGAGTTAACAGATTTCATGCCCTTATTAGTTTCAAGACGAAGGAATGCAGTTTTTACCTTTCCATCGCTGGCGCATACCTAATCAATTTATAGTCAGGTAACTATATAAAATAGAGCATTCTTGTCGAGTGAACTAATGAAGTACCGAACGACGAAAATAAAACTGCTTATATGACCACACCAAAATAAAATGTTTAGATGTGGACAGAGACAAGACTGATTATCATAATTGGAAAACAAGTAGAGTGCCTGAAAGTAAAAAATTCAAAAACTTATACTGTGGTTTGCAATACATTTTTGAGTTCACCTGTTGGAGGGCATTCTGAACATTATACTATTTAACGCTTCGATAATAATGTTGAAAATATAATAGTAGTAGTCCGGCCATTACTGGAATGATGAGGCACCTACACAATTCAAATTAACGCGCGTGCCCACTCTAAGTATCGTTGTTGAACTTAAGTTTAGTTCACATGTACACGCTTGTATTGCTAAGAATACTTATTAGATATAAGTACTCTTATTTTTAATTTTATAAATTAAAAATAAGAGTACTTACTTTTATAAAGTTTGGAAACATATTATTAAAATCATACCTATTAGAGTTCATCAATATGCTGAACCATACCTTTTAAAGAAATAAATTCCTAGCTTAGACGAAACTGGAGAAGCTGCGCGGAGACGGCAGAATAGATCCAAGCTAGCAAGACACCTAAGAAGCAAGATGTTTTTTTTTAAACAAAAATCTATTGGGCTGTTTTTCATTGATTGAACATCAGTCCTAACTTGACGGCGACGTATCAAAAACTGTTGGTACCTGGGAATTATAGCAGAACCTCTATGATCAAAGCCCTACAAATGTAAACAAGTCTTAAAGTCACGGTGGAGGCACAACTAGTTCGCTACCAGACAATGGCAGCAAGTCACCGTGGCCCGCGCACCGTGGAACAAGTAGCTTGTCGCCACAATGTCACTCGACACTGCTGCTCAAACCTGTCTGCCATAAAACTACTTGGCTCAGCCAGTAGGTACCATGCCTTGAACTATTCATTACAGTTTGGACCGAACATTTTGTATATAATTCGTATCTTCGGGTTATTCACCTACCTACTTCTCCTAATATTATAATTTGTCATAGGACTCTATCATTATATTGGAAAGTTTCATTCACTACTGTATGAATAGTTTACCCAAAATGTTTATCTGCTTTATTCATCAGAACTACATATGTTTGGCTTATTTCAAGTTCATTATGTGCCCTACACACATTGTTGTTGTTACCTATATCACATCAACAACAGTGAAAAACATTGGATTACCACTCCCCTAATTGTGGTGAATGAGTGTACACACACGCCGTATGGCAACAGCAACGGCACGTCAATCCATGTCCACCCCTAAGGACACTTAACTTAAAGAACGCGCAAGTACAATCGGCCGGAAACGGAAGGCGCGCGTTTCGCGATCTCTCGGCGAAATTCGGGCGGCAGCTGCGCGTGCGCCGCCGCAATACCAGCTGCTATCTAATAGGTAATTTCCGCTTTGTTTACCGTACTGTGTAGACGTCCAGTTCAATGAGGCTAGAATAATTACTCTATAAAATGTGATTGGATTCTATGCTTATTGTGGCTACGAGCTATAAATAAAGGGTCGAGGGCTTTCAAAGCCTTGCCTAGACTTGGACTAGACGGCGCGGCGTGGAATTTTATAGAAGAAAAGGCGTTTGCCTAACGACAGACTTTTTGTGCTTTCCTTACATATACAGCTACACCCTCATAATGTGGCTCATACTGAATTCATTTGCATGGTGTTTTTAAATACTGTTTCAGTTATATTTAGATTATGAATTTATGAAATAAAAAATGCAAGTCCTTATTTATAGTTAGGCTGTAGGGGAGACGCCGAGAGCCACCGTCAATTTATCACCTGGATTAGAAAAAAATATCTCAGGGGACAGTTGATTGCATAAGGGAGTAGAAAGACAAGTGAAAAAAATTGTTTTTAACATCGGGACACATAAGGAAGACGTATCGCGTGCTTAAAAATAAATATTGATAAAAAATGTTTATGGTTGTTGCATTAATTTCTACTTGATTGTTTTTAAGTCCAAACGGAAGCATATACAGATGTATCCCTTCGTAATGCTTTTTTTTTATTTTCTAAAATAGAAGCATATATGAAGCGTGAAGTTTTTTGGTCGATGACAAATATCTCTTGTAGCCGTCGGGCATCATTAAACCCGCGTGTTCGCGACAAAAGGAAATTTAATAAAGCCCCACGATTTATAAACTCTCCTGCCGACTGCAGGAAGTATCACTAACGCAGGCTAGACATTAAGTGGTTTCCTCCGAATGGAGTTTGCGGCCATTTTTAATTGACACTTAACCTGATTTCAGCTCTTTGTCAGCAAAGCAGAGAAGTTTTCATTGCGTATGTGTACTAAATAAGTTTAGTAATTTTAGAGGCAGTAAACCTCAACCATAAAAGAAGAACGGTTGAGGGTTTTAACTGGTTACCTATTCAAAACTTTCTAAATAGAACCCATTCTCAAGTAAAGGGAAGCCACAAGTAGCCCCATCGAAGAGTTTTTTTGCTGAATCACTTGAAGTTAACCCCTCGGCTGCGAAGTGCATATGTCAGTAAAAAGTAATTCGATTACCGTCAGAGCGCGCTCCATCTGTCGGGCCCCTCCGTCGCGGAGGCCGCAAAAAGCCACGCGCCCAAATACCTTCTTCCGCCAACCTGCTTCCGCTGCTCAAACATTGCTATCGCTGTTAATTGTTGATATCGGCTTTCTTAAATGCATCTGTTCGTCGTTGGTCTTTGCATTATTCTTCGGAAATATTAAAGACACATTTCATTCAGTACTGGCATATTATATCATTGCATCCCTTGTATCAAAATTGTTCATTATCGCCCCAAATAGGAACTAAGTACTTCTTTAAGAACTTCTAGTAGACAGTTTTGAATGCGTCTTTTTATATTTTTGATACCTATTACCTAGGTATCAAAAAGACAAAACAAAGACTAACATACAGACATCCAGGCGATCCCTAAGTAAAGCTTCTTCAAAAAAGCCGCATAAAACACACTTTATTTACGGATCTAACATATCGATAACAGCGTTTTTGAGTGAAAACATCCGAAAAAGCGAGTAATGTGTACATCTGGTAGGCAAGCGTTGAAATATCGTATCGTCAAGATATGCCACGTGCTACCCGTAGGTAGAACGGTCCGTAAGTAGAAGGAACGGGCCGTTTCTAACTGCACCGATATGTTGATGTTATTTTTATCTAAACACGCACATCGTAACTCTTAAGTATGTTTATATCGTAGTAAACATGAATGAAAGTGTATCATGTGAGCTTTATTGACTTTTTTATCGCATCATATTTTGGTTACTGTTTATGTTTACGGTTCCTTGACTAAATTATGGCATGTCATCATCTATATTAATTAGGGTAAAGAATGTTTCGCTCACTCGCTCATTCTTTTCCTTACAGTAGCATCTATCATGATTTGAATTTCGTGAACGAATGTGAAATTCAATGTGAATTTCACAATACAGATTAGTATATTGCATAAATACCTATCACACAATAACGACTGACCCATATCCTTTTGTTGCAGGTATGTACGCATCTCCAATTCCACCGGCAAGTATTAAAACATTAATTACAAGAATCTCCGTGTAATCTTATTACAGCGTTTGTAACAAACTAGTGTAAAACGAGATTACTCTCCTTTACAGCCATGATCTATTGTGCTGTTTTGTAATCCTATTGTCCCAACACGCGTTAGCGCCTGGCGAAACCACCTTATCTCCAACTTATCTTGTTCACGGTAGCAGGAATAACAGATTATCTATTCACTTATTTAGTTACTTCGTTATCAGCTGTTCCATCGACTCCATGTCCTTTAATTTGTAAGGGATGGTATCAATTTGCGATAGAAAAACATTATCGAGTTTATCGAAGCTCTTTTATCTGAAATGGAATGGTGTTTAATACCGAGCTATCTCTATTTGTCCCTTGGGTGTTGTGAAGTCACCCTTTTAGGTGAAAAGGCCCTAAAGGTTCTATTTAATGGACAGCCTAATCTTGTATAGTGATAACAGCGATAGCTCCTCAGCCGTTATTTGTTGGTAGTGCAACCATCGAGTGAGTTTTCTTTTGATGTGTCCTGCAGTTGAACAAAATATGATCTATATAAATATTATCATCCAATCACACGTTAGTATTTTTACTTACCTTTTACTTAGAAATTACCGTCCCAATATTGCTACAAAATCGCCACGATAAACTATAAAATCAAAATGGATGTTTCAAAAAGTTCAATACTGATCCAAAAGCTGCAAAACCTTTTCATAAAGTAACTTCAATCCTTGGCGACGATGTGTACGAATATTATAAAACCGAAACGTGTTCTGTATCGATCATATTATTCATATTTAACGGTGGCGGCTGACAAAGCCAATCCATCAGTATTTGGGCCAAATCTCTAACATCTGTTGGGCAAGGTGTCTTTACTTGTAAAGTTACCATTCAATTATATTTAACACACGTGTGCCCGAATATCAACTTAACGCCACCATTTTTTCTTTAGTTTATGTCCAAAATAGGTTTTCAATAACGTAGAATTAAATCTTTCTTTGTGGGTACTTGTTTACACAATCTATAAAGTTATCAATTAAGAGATATCGGGATCGTGACGCAACGTTAGATATTATTCAGGAAAGCTCGATTTCAATAAACCCATGAAATTGTTTTTCAATTCTCCAATCTCCGTCTTTTATGTTCGATGATATTTGAGCTCTTCGGTATGTTTACGTAACTGTATTACATTTAAAGCATTTTCATAAATCAATTAAAATTCTAAAAATATCTTATCTCACAAATAACCTCTTAAGGTCCACGTAGCGCCCACCGCATAAGGGGTGTGCCATCAATCGGGGGCATTAGCCGGCTGCTAATGTATTTTTTCCGAGACATGTGCTACTACACTGCTAATTTACCAATAGGAAAGGTGTTCGGGCACCCACGCCGCGCACAGATTTAACATGTGTCGACGTTCGAACAAACATTTGTAACCAACCTTTGCAAAATAATTAATGTAAACCTCTTAGGGCCATCTTGGTAGAGATTTTATATAGCGTGGGATAGGTTTTGTTATTTGAATTCTAACGAAGTGTAAAATCGTAACGAAAATGCTTGAAAAACAAAACTTTTGCAAAATAACATAAAATAATCATGTCAGTCAGTTAACCGAAACTTCCACAATGTTCCCATAGCTTTTTATTTTATTTTCTTAGTTTTTTGTAATTATTTCATTTTATTTTATTTTAGAAAACAAGTCAGTAGTAGTGTAGGATCCATTTTGTTAGTGTTCATATCGAAACAATTACCACTACGCTGCGTCTGCGCTACGCTAACGCTTCTGCTACGCGGCCTCTACGCTTTGTTACTACGCCGCACCGGGCGCTACGTCAATGCAACTGCTACGCAGCCTCTACGGAACATTACCGCTACGCTGTGTCTGCGCTACGCCAACGATTTTGCTACGCGGCCTCTGCGTTCTTTTACTACGCCGCCGGGCCGGGCGCTAAGGCAATGCAACTGCTACGCGGCCTCAACGACGCTGCTACCCTGCGTATGCACTACTTCAACACCTACGGTGGACCAGTGTAAACGCACTTTACGTTCTTTAGCAAACCTCTGATAACAATTTGATCACAATAACTGATAACGATAATACAACAAATAATTTTCTAGGTAACAGAAAAGGAAACAATCAAATAATTTTATTACTAGCTTTTAACGTGCCCCATGGCGTCGATATCGTAAAGTTCGCTAAGTCGCACCACACTTATGGTGAAACCCCATGACGCAGCGGTCATAAATACTCACTACCCCGGGAATGGGGTTCCGGACTAAATAACGTACCTGCCGGAAGGGGAGTTCGCAAGGTTTATTAGGAAAACAATTCGCGAATTGAATTCATTTACAGGGCCGGAGGATCTTGCGCCATACATTGAAGCTACAGCATGTGGCAATTATTTTGATTGCCGGCATTAGAGTTAATACTTGGCACGAGTTGCCATTACTTCGATTGTGGCTTTACCCCGCCTTTTGTGGAATAAATGTGGAGTAAATGTGGCATATTGGATTTTCATCGTCCTTGAGTGAGTAGACTGATTCGGTTACGCTGTGGGAAATGAACTGTATCGGTTTATGAATTGGTTTTAATATTCCTGCAATATCATGCATTGTCATAAGAAGATTATACTGATTAGATATCATGATATCTCCAAATAGGTACTTATTATTTAGTAGCTTTGAAAGCAAAGAAAATAGTATCCCTAGCTATTATTGTATTCTTAATGACCAAGCGACCTGATTACCTTCAAAGTTTTACGAAAATTAACACTAATTAAACAATTCCACAAAACTCCGCTACGCAACGCTGCAGTCGTAGAAACGTAGTAGCCTCCATTGAACTGTCTAATTATCACATTTGAGTAGATAATCTTCTAAAAGCTCTCGTCATTCCGTTAATAAAGACACAATTGTACTGAATATGTATTTAAATCGTGAAGCGGAAATGTTATTCTGATTCGAATAATTGCTGCGTTGCTTCAAGTGATTACACGGTACACGTAATCGAGCCAAAATCGCCCCAAATTTTAGTAGCACAATAGGTTCGGACACAATCATACAATGTAATGGCATTTAATTGGTCGTGTCGCATTCATAGCGGACATTTTGCTTCGAATACGTAATAGGGAATTGAAACCCTTATTTTTCAGCCCATTTTTGGAGTCTCTATTGAATTATATTTATTTTGAATAATCCAATTTTATTTAGTTGCTCTGAAACTGGTTACGTCTTTACAGCGGCGAGGGGTCAATTTTTATGAGAGTGAAGCCGAAGCGGTGCCTGTCTGAACTTACTTACTTATGAATAAAGTAAACATAAATTAAAGACTTTCCTTAACTGAATTTAACACCATCTATCGCCAAGTAGCAGAACCAAACAGACGCTTAATATTTTTTTTTTTTTTCAGAAATAAACTCAAATATCATTTTAAAATTATTAAAGGTTTATAAAGAATTGAATTGAATACACGTGAACAGGTGAAAACTAAATAAAATGTGCAAAATACCTCTATCTCCTTCTCGCTGACGCATTTTTCTATATCTGTCTCTATCGTAACCCGGCGTACACCGGCTTGCTCTCGTCCTTATCAAGCGGTGCCACGTGACCTAAAGTGACGTCATGACGGGATCATTATTGTATGAATTTTTAGTTCCCGTTCTGACGTTTTGGCGCCGGGTTATTTTAGGAAACTTTTTGTTTTTGTTGTAATTCAAAGGTAGAAATAGGCGTTTTTGTTGTTTGAATGTTATGGTGAATTAAATAGTAGTAGGTAGTAGTGTAACTATATTTTTGGCAATAATAGACGTTATTGACTGTGCCATTTTTCAATAGCAGTAGACTTGCTGATGCGAACCTCCAAAGGGAAGCCGGTAGGAATCGTGTTCTATGGTGCTTTCGCCACTGCATCTTTATTAAAATCCTATTTTCGGAGATTTCAAAAGAAAAACAAGTGAGGACGTTAAATAAAAGTGATGCTGCCTTTTCAAGGTGCCCGGGTTAAGTTTCGGAACTTGTATCATTATTCACTTGCAAAAAATAGCGTTTATAGCATAGTAAAGTAAGTTGATAGTTTTGGGACAAAAAACAGGACGGCGCCGCCGAGCCTGACATGTCTCAACAACATAGATCATTCGCGCGTCCTAGATAGAAAGTAGATAAAGTATATTTATGAGATAATATTGCCTATCACTCTGCTCTAACAACACATTACTACGCACGTTTGACACAACCTATTTTCGTGATGTTTTCTCCCAGCTTGCAAGTTTAGCGGAGCGATCCATTTCCCTGAAATATAGTCATGCTATTGTTCTTAACCCTTATTTGCTGTCTAGCGTAAGCGTCTCGATTACTTCCCTACTATGTTTTATGCATGAGATGAGAACAAATGGTAAATATATTCAGGCCGTGGTCAGAAGCCAAGTTTTTGTTTATTAACAAAAATAAAGGCTAGCTATAGCAATCAAACATGAATTACTCAGACGGAGTGGCGCCGGCGCCGCGCTAGATAGAATGCTAGGCATCATCACTATGTAAATGTTATCTTGTTATGATATTTTTTGTCGCATGTTTGTGACGCGATGATCGTTGTTATAAATTCAACGATAATAACCTCTTAGTATACCTACTAGATCTTTCGTGGAAAATATCGCAACAGTGATTTTTAAGAATTTTAATTTCCGTCTTGACCTGAATTGAGATCAATTAAAATGTTACTCTATGTTAAAAAATAAACAAAAGAACTTTGAAGTCAGATTTTGATCAATAATTTTCTCAACAAAACCAGTTGACTTGTATTATCCGGAACTGGGTAAAAGAAAACTAACTCAAGAACATCGTAGTTCCGAGTAAGTTTGAAGTGCCGACTACCCACATGAAGCCCATCAAAGGCGGAAGACGTTAGTCGCGACGGCGGCGGCGGCGGCGGCGGCTACCCCATAGCTTTTTACCCTCCCGAATTTATTGCAATCCGATACAAGTGTACCATGTCTAGCGAAGGGGAGCAAATTGTGTACTTTTCAACCACTTTTTCCACTGATACGATGTCGATCCCTGATTTTTCGTCCTTCAGTCAGTTTTCGTTAAATGGGCTATGATATCGTGTTTTTGCTTTATTTACGGTTATCGTTCGTGACTAAGGAGAATTATTACTATTAATCAAAAGGGGTTGTATTTTATAGGTTGGTGCCGAGAGCAGATTGCTGACCCCATTCCATGAAAAGTTTGTGAAAAAATATGTGAAGTACTTTGTCACAAATTTTTCATTTTTTAGAATGTTATAGTTATTTTTAGTTAATAACTTGTAGCTAGATAATAATAGAAATTTGTAGTTAATAACTACAAATTACAACATAACATAACATCACGCCTTGTTTCCCTGAAGGTTTCGGCAGAGATGTACCTATAGTACTTACACTCATTTCAACATAAAAACATAACGTAATTAAGACATAATATAATTATATTTTTTTAAATTTTAATATTATTATTTCGTTACGTTAAGTTTTAATGTTGAAATGAGTGTAGTAAGTAAATCAAATCTAAAAAACAATGTTTTAACAAAATAAACTGTTTTAAAGTAACAGAAAGCCACATGCAACCTAATGGGAATTTCCATAATTAATGGCGTTATGACCTGAAATAAGGTCTTGCATGTTGAAACGGCTCTTTATTACACGTCATATTTTCCATCGACGAAATATAATGTACTGGGGAAAATGAGAAAAACGCGTGTCGACGCGGTCAATGCCTCCTGTCGACCGCCCCGCCTGTGCCTACCCAATGTGCTGATAAAACATAAGTTATATTAAGGTAGTTGGTTTTATTTTATTGAAAATAATGAGGTTAATTAAAACACGAACATTCGTCTGGCTTTTTATTGTAAATGTGATAGGAAACCCTTAATAGTATAACGATGATAAATCTTTTTTTTATATTTTGAAACAAGATCGGAAGTAACTTTCAATAAAGATTAGAAAAATTAGAAAAATTATGTCTTAGTCAATAAATGTTTGAACACATTATAATAATTACAGAATATCACTATTATCAGCAACATAGGTTTCCAAAGATTTTTATCACTTTTCAATTTTCACATTCCTATTATAATAAGCCTATAAAAATAATACAGTGTAATTGAAGTAATTTGGAAATAATCTCAATGGGTTCTGTTGTTACGACTACTTAATTGCTATGGTGGTCACATAAATATTGCGGATAAGCGATAGAAGGGAAGTCGACTTGATTAGCTATGCGGGCTTCTTATATTACCACATAAACATAAAACACGTAATGAGTCTAACGAAACAAATGAATGTCGAACTTATTTAAATTACTGAGCAATCTATCCAGAGCTTTGTCATCGTGGTAGGTCTGGGAGAAATAATTGATGTACAATTGTTTAAGTTGGGTTAGATTAGGTGTTAGGGTCTGTTTCTCCGGATAAGCACTTCATACATATTATAAACTAGCTGCACCCCGCGGTTTCACCCGCGTAAGTCTCGATCCCGTGGGAATATCGAGATAAAAAGTATCCTATGTGTTAATCCAGGTTATAAACTGTCTGTTTGCCAAATTTCATCCAAATCCATTTAGCCATTTTTGCGTGATTGAGTAACAAACATAAAACACACAAACTGTCACATTTATAATATTTGTAGGATTAAATGCGCTTTTCTTGTCTGTCTGTATGACCGCGTTTTACGTCTAAACTACGCATCGAATTTTGATGCGGTTTTCACCATGATTTAGAGAAATTGTTCGGGTAGGTTTATGATAAAGAAATCTCTATGTTTTGTTAAGTCCTAAAAACCATGCGAAGCAGAGGCGGGTCGCTAGTACATAGTATAATCAGCCTATAATGTTCCCACTGGTGGGACACAGGCCTCCCTCGGTGAGAGAGAGCGGGCCGTGATCCACCACGCGGGCCCAGCGGCCCAGTGCAGGTTGGTAGATGTCACATGTCTTCGAATTTTTGGTTCTAGGACATGCCGGTTTCCTCACAATGTTTTCCTTCACCGTTTTGAGAGCAGTGGTGATGAAATAATTGATGATAATTTAATTTACACACAGTAAAGCGCCTGAACATACTTCGTCATAAATAAAAAATGGAGCATACATTCTTCTGCTAGATAAGTAAACCCGAAATTATACGGCGACAGAGCAACAGACCATTCGTTTTTACGACTTTTCCTGACTGGCTTCGTAACTTTTCCCGTCGTTTTCCCGGTTTCGCGACGTCCATTTTGCTCAAAGGAAGTGGTCGTGTGCTTACTAATGAGCGCATAATGAAAATATAATGAGCACCCTTTCTTCGTCTGAGACGTGGCGAGTTTCTTGTAGCTTTATGTGGAACAAATGTCCTTTTCACTCTGCAACCTTTGGGAAAGTTTACTTTTAGTTAATGAACAGCTTATGTCCGGCCACCTAGTTAATATACCTACTCTTTTGCATGTCTGTAATCTTGAAAATGGTCTATAATTTACATAGGAAATGAGCCTTCATGATTTTTATCATTATTACATAAGAAAGGAAGAGTTAAAATCGTGTAATCTATACATAACATAAATTAAAGTCGTTTTTTGTGTTTGTGTGTGTGACCGCGTTGTTCCTCTAAACTACGCAACGGAGTTTGATGTGGTTTTTACCATCATTTAGAGAACTTATTCCGGCAGGTTTATGTGTATATTACATTAATATTAAACTTACATATAATAAAGAAATCAAATAAACAGTGCGAAGCAGGGGCGGGTCGCTAGTATTACTAATAAATTGCTCACTTACATAAAAGATACGGAAAACGTCGTGTTTACAGCATTTTGTAAACTGTTTGCTAACTAAAACGTAAACTTTCTTCGATTATGCGCTATTATTGTCAATTCGTTCTTATCTGACAGAGAAAGCTTCCGATAAAAAGAAAACGTGGGAGTCTGCACAGAAAGTTTTATACAAAACGTCAACATTACAATACTGCGATTCAATTATATGCCACGTTTCTAGTGCCATATTGTTTTTTGACGTAATTAGTTCAGCACAATTGAACGTGAATTGAAACAAACGAATATCGCCACATTGTTCATATAATTTCTATTTTTGTTTCTTTCACTTTGATTTCATATTACACACCTTATAAGAATGAAAATTAATAATACTCTACTTTTATCCGATTGTTCACGGCCGACTTTTTACCAGTCTTCGGTATTTCGGGTACCGTTGACGTTTTGATGTCGTAAATCCGGTACATTCATAATTATTTATGTAAAGTAAAAAACATCAGTATGTCCGATGTGTTGCGCGCACTGAATGCGTATGGGCATTATGTCCACCTGCGCCTGCGCGGACCGGACGGACGCGTGCGACCACTAATGTCACAGAACCAACCACATCCTTGCATCGATGAATTATTCACGATCCCATCTCGTTATTTTATCAATTATGAATTGGAATTTGCTATTGATTATGTCTTGAAAACATTGGTTACCTACATCGTTAGTTTAACTTCAGTTAGTTCCGCTTTTAACAGATAAATCATATTTTTTCTTTTAAAACATCAGATTATCTCGTTTGAGATGGACGTGTAGGGTTTTTTTTTTCAAATGAAATAACAATAACAGGTTTTGGAAAAAAAATGTTTCATGATTCAATATTCATAAAAACGCGCAGGATTCCTGTCATAAAGGAAGCATGCCAACACGAGCATGTTGTATGAACGGCCACATTAATAAGTGAGATGCGACAAGAAGCGGTCCACACCACATCGCCTCCGGTATCTTCTTGATGCTGGCCAGTTTTTATCGGCGCATACCTGCAGAGTTCGCGAGCGCCTCATGCGTATGAAGGGTGAACACCCACACAACATACTTAAAAAAAAATTAGAACAGATTCATTGAGTTTATTTCCGCAGAGTATGAAAACTAATTGGAAAACTCGTTTCAGTGTAACTTAATTGAATATTTGAGTGGCTCTGTCTGGGAAATCAGACAGTAGTTTAAAGTAGGTACTTAGTATTTTACCTGTGCGTCACTGTGGTGTTTAGAAGACAACACGTAGTACGAACTAGTATATGACTGGACCTACCGATTTTCTTTAAACTCTAGTAATATTCTTCATGTAAGGTCGCCAAACTGTCAACAATTTCCAAATAAATGTGTTAGTTATTATCATTTTGGATAATTATGTCTGTAAGTTTAACTAGGTGTGTTGGTAATTACATAGCTCTACAACTCCACACACTACGGCTGTTCGTGTAGATGCAGCAGGCGTTACGCTTTCTAAACATTATTTTGTTACTTTTACGCTTTATTGTTTTAATTTTAATGATCATAATGAAATTACTACGCTTTTAATTACGTAATGCATGTGGGTTTGAACAGTTAACGTTTATAAGACTATATTTTTGAGCATCACAGTACCTAAATAAGTACTTAGTCCCACAACTTTTAGCGTTTACCAGAATGACTAAAATGTTAGTGATATGATCTTTGGGTAAAAACGAAAATTACCGCCAACGCATTGCCTTAGAGAGATTTTGGCGAAAAAAGAAAGCTTGTTTGCAAACTTTGCCTTGTGGTTTGCTACCTGAATTAATATTTTATTAAGCCTAAAGCACACAAATCACACAGAGTCAACTTTCTATTATTTGTTTGGAAAAGAAGACTTAACTTATGTTTTGAAAAGTGTACAGGACCAAATAGGCTTTATCATTTTCATTTTAGTCTTAAATTAAAAATTTGCTCTTTCCATAATTATAATATTTATGTAAGTACCAAGGAAGTGTTTCTCCAGATCGGACAAGCGTTGAAACGAAACGTAGTGTCAAACGGATCCGTGGGAGCATTTTAGTGAGTGCGTGTGAACTAAGCGCGACAATAGGCCGAGTACACACATGATGCACTGAGAAGCTCTGATTTAGAGGAGACATTACGTCGAACAATGCGGGATCAGTGTGGCGCAATCTTACAATAATTACGTGCCATTGCGTAGGACGCATGGGAACTACGACCTCCAGTCGATGCGCGGCCGAACTAAACGCAGCCTTCCTTGTACTTGAACTTACAATAAGAACCATTCAGATATTTATAACACCGATTTACTAATACATCGTGAAACAAAGACGTAATATATCGCGTATAAGTTTTAATACTTGTCTACGTGGGTTTAAAATCGCCTTCTTTATGGTAAGTTGCCATTCGAGAAAAATAATGACTGCCCAAAATCAGTTTTAGGTTAATGTTAAATGAAATCCTTAAATCTTTTTATAGCATCATATACATAGGAATTAGGAGATGATACCTAAATTGTCAGCCGGCATCAATATCGAGACTTGGAAAAGCTTTTCGGCACAAGTTACCAATTTGAAAAAACCTTTTTAAATGGTTCGTATCAACAATCCGATTTACGGACGCCCCACATATACCTAAATCATCGAAAAAATGAATAAAATATTTCAATGTTCAACTCTTTACAAAAGATTTCTCACAGTTATTTCAAGACTAATAAAAGTCGCAATCATTTTCGCAATGATACAAATGTAATCTTAGTCTATTGTAACACCCACGATACTTACCTTGTATTCCTACGTGTTTCTTCTTTCCTGATACATATCTCTACGGCTCGATCCATCATAGCCGTCTGGAAGTTAGTCATTGTGACGTAACAGCGAATGAAACCTCCTTATCGTTTGGTTGAGAACGTTTCTCAATCAAGATGCAGCACAGCAGCATGCAGCAAGCGGCACTCGGCAGGCATGCTCGGCACTTCCTGAAATAAAGTCATTCGGTGCGGTAGCCTTGAGGAGCTTTCCATTTTAAGTGGGACAACACTTTTGAACAACATACAGCGTAATTAATTTATGTTGACACAAGAAGATTGATATGATGGAACAAAAAAAATTCAGAGAAAACGTAACATGCATTTTTTTTAAATTTTCATAGTGTAAGTCTATTTGTTATTCGATAGATAAGAAAGTATCGGTTTAAAATTCTATAGGTTTACAAACCACTATGATCGATTAGTTACATAAGAATGAAAATGCCCACTAAGTTTTCATGAAGATGCGACCGAACCGATACATACGAGCCCTAAATTGATGAGCTCTACCAAAGAATATTCGCTGTACCTGTCTGCTTATGGCTCAGACTAGCCTAATTGTTGAGCTCTACCTAAGAATATTCGCTGTACCTGTCTGCTTGTGGCTCAGACTAGCCTAATTGTTGAGCTCTACCAAAGAATATCCGCTGTACCTATCTGCTTGTGGCTCAGACTAGCCTAATTGTTGAGCTCTACCAAAGAATATTTGCTGTACCTGTCTGCTTGTGGCTCAGACTAGCCTAATTGTTGAGCTCTACCAAAGAATATTCGCTGTACCTGTCTGCTTGTGGCTCAGACTAGCCTAATTGTTGAGCTCTACCAAAGAATATTCGCTGTACCTGCCTGCTTATGGCTCAGACTAGCCTAATTGTTGAGCTCTACCTAAGAATATTCGCTGTACCTGCCTGCTTATGGCTCAGACTAGCCTAATTGTTGAGCTCTACCTAAGAATATTCGCTGTACCTGTGTGCTTGTGGCGCAGACTAGCCTAATTGTTGAGCTCTACCTAAGAATATTCGCTGTACCTGCCTGCTTATGGCTCAGACTAGCCTAATAGCGCTTTACTATACGCGTTATGTCATCAATCAAGGTGCAATGGCCACTGGCCAGTGGTCCCGCCCTGCGCTAATTTGACAAGCTTGTGCCGCATCGTGGCGTGACACACGCCAACTTTCAACGGCCCGCAATGTTACAGTAAAATGGATTACGTATGAAAATGAATCCGCTTCAAAATGTCTCAGACACGAACTGTCAGTACCGTACCGTCGCGACGTCGTGTGCGGTGATAAAGCTATTTAATATATTTCAGCAATAAAAGATGGCTACGTGAAGATAGAGCTTCGAAGTCATTAATTTTGATGTTTCAACTGAAACATAATGTTTTATTTTGGTTGATAAATGCAGATGTGCGATGCAAACCTTTCGCTGTGTTAGTACACACACTGATGAGTACTCAAGCCATGGTGCTGTATAAGCCAGACTGAAAATCAGCATCATTCCTTCTTCTCGACACATTTCAATGTTACAATTAATATTGAAATGTGTCCAGAAAAAGGTAGATGTTGATTTTTAGTCTTATTGTTATTAATAAGTACAAAAAAACTTGCCACGGGTAAAAAATAAGTCTTATTTTTACTAAGTACCTTTAATTCAATTACCGAAATTAAGCGGGACCAGCGAATCGTTTATAATTATTCGCGCGTGGCCTACAATGGCGCGAGGCGCAATAAAATCGCGACCCAAACAAACAATCGAATGAATAACAAACAAAATCTCACATTTAAACGCAATAACAACGTTTTAGAGCTGAACGTATCGAATGTTTATGGTAAAGACAACATTAGGCGGAAAGACTCCGAAAATAAAACTTAAGAAGCTTCTTATTCACACAATGCGCGAATTCTGACTTAAAAGTTCATTTCGTTATGACTGATACACATTTGCCTCACGTGTCTAACTTCACAGGGTTTTATTATAAAACCCGGATCAAGTTAAACCGGCAGCTTGTTTCCACATCAAGTCTATCATTACTCGTGGACGTCCTAATGTTCCCAAGTGCGAGATTGGTTGAGCGTCGCGACGCCGACGACGCCTGCAAAGAGAACATCGCGACAAGATCGTCGGGCGACGCGGATGTCGACAGATTTAGACGCACCCAACCCGTCGTAAAAGATTTGCGAAAAGGGTTACCATGTATGTATCTTTAGCGTGTTAAAAAGCACCGAAATAGCAACAAACCTCAAAAACCTGGTACTCTTTTCAAATGGTATCGAATAAAAACAACGAAAGAGTATTTTTCAGTAATTCAGCTGACTATCGTAGCATTAAATGTCTGATCCAAAAAAGGAAACGGTCTTTAACGATCTCTAGTCTATCTTTTGTTAAGAAAGTTCCAATTATTTTGTCAGGGACGAAATTGTTTCCACAGCACATAAAATCCGAGAATAATTCGCGATTAATGTCGTCTAAGCAATTTAAATAAATCGAACCGAAGCAGAATGTCTAACATATCAGAAACAATAAACGGTATCCCTAGTGGCGTCTACGCAAGTGTGAGCGTGCCCCTCGTGTTGCGAATTGTTTGAACTAATTCTGGCCTTAACGTCTACGTAATAGGTGCATAAATTTCCACCTTAAGGGGTAACAGGGCGGATGTGTTCGAGAACATACGCAAGCTACCTTCCTATTTAACTGTGTAATTTATTTATTCTGCTCTAGATTCAATTTAAATAAACTTCTATTAGCTTCTGGGCTGTGTCCCACTTGTTCCAAAGATTAGTACCTATGCGTCATGAGCTTTCCGGTCATTCGAAGAGAAGATAGATATCTCTTGCTATATTATTCCTTTCTTCAAACAAATTTGCTAATGGTTTCATCAGCGGTTGTTCTTATCTCCAATTTTACATCACATGCAAAAATGACAAATAAACCAATATAAAACCAATAATTACTAAGCAGCTGAAACATTAGGCCTTGAAAAGGCGCGTGCGCTAGCGGGCCGGCCTCCTGACCTATTCCGCGGCCTCGCAGATGCCTCCAAGCAGGTGCTAACTAAATAATTACAGAATTATTTCTACCAGCCATTCCTTGTCAGTAGTAAACCGAGCTGTTCGAGCTCTGGAATGCGGTGTCCAGCACTTACCTACTATCACTTAAATTAGCTGTAAGCTTGGAATAAGTAATGTCACTTAAGAATGTGCTTTAACGGAATATTCAGAAGTAATGAGCATTGCAGGAACTAAAGAAAGGCAAATATTTCTTTTCTAAAAAAAAACGGTGTGAGATCTAATTTGGATGTAAATTATAGAAGTTAGTGATACATAATCAACAAAGCATTACTGAAAAACAGCCGAACTTCACGCCTCCTGAACAACTCTTAAAAGGTACTATTTTAAAACGAAAACTGTAAAGCTGTTCAAAATTCCTTTGTCTTTGTTGCAACATACAAGTAAGTACACAGCAAAGCGATGATTCCTGAACAACTTTTGATGTTCTTATCATTATCTACATATATTGGAACTAGTTACAAAAAGATATCGAAACACAATAGTGACACTTGTCGATATACAAACACAAACAGTGAGTGACGCGCGACTTCACTTGAAAATTTCAATAGATAAGTCGCGTGTCTGGCCGAAGAAGGCTACAGTCTAAAATATACTTAGCTTAACTTTGCAAACATTAATTTGTGCCTGCTGAAAAGTATAATACACCCTAATTGTAATTTACATAAGGTTGAAGATTGATTCTTGCAACAGTAACTTGTAGCATGGTAAGGTAGTGTCGGCTGTGGCTCAAACAAGAGGTGTTTGCAAGAGATAGCAGCTATCGCCTGGGAACGTCAAACAGGCGGGCCTGTCCCGCGTGCCACTGCCTCCCGACACTTGCACAACAGACTCACTGTACCGAGGAAATACCTGCTAAGGCGATTTCGTAATGGATTCATGCGAATTGAGAATCGATTAAATATTGTAATAGGATCGAGGTCCACATCGATTGAGAAAGAAAAATGTTTCGGTTTCCTGATCTTGGTCTCTTAAAAAACTGTCTGGTCAGGCTTATCTGCAACTGTGCGGTTGCATTTAATTATTATTCTTGTGTGAAAGACTGATTTTGCAGTTTCCAAAAGCATCAATCCAGTTAAACCCAGCGCAACGCAACTGTTCCAAATTGCTATTTACGAATTTAAAACGACATTTAAACTTGCTTTTCTCGGGAAAACTCATTAAATACCCTTAGCACTGCTTATTCTATTTATATGTGTGTCAGCCAAACAAACTGAGCGCTACATTCATTCACAGATAAATTGGATTTACTAGGGCATGCGTGAAAATCACTGCACCAGAACTCTACCGTGCGAATCTCTACATGCGATTATATCTTTGTTCTATCCAAAAGGGAACACTGTCGGCGTTATGTGTTGCATAAATAGCTCGAAATTTACGAGCCGGAACGAACAGTAGTACTTGTGTTTGCTACGGAACGAGAACTTTACATACTCAATTTTTATGTCCTGTCTCTATTTATAATAATATAGATGGAAAGGGAGGGAGTGTATTTTGAGTGACGATTTAATGTGTCCGAAGCACCGGTTGTAGAATTATTAATTTGACGAGTGTCGGAACTACGTCCATCGGTATTCAAGGAGCGACGTCCGCCCGTGCGTCCGTCGTCGTGCGTCGGCGCCAACTATCTGTGACGTATAACTTTACTATGCCGACCATTTCTATATTTGCGATCTCCATTCATGACGGGCAGGTCCTTTGATTATACGTGGCGAACTATTGGATGGACTGGTGATGCGTTACTAGCTTTCACACAATAAAGTGTGGGAAAGGTCTTTGAACAAACAATTGAAACTATTCTATAATCTTGTTATCGATGCAATTTGTTGCAAAATTATGCTGATTGGACCAGAATTTATGACTTTAGCAATTGAATAGGACTTGTTACATTATTCTGTATAATTGACCAAACCCTCCAGTAACAGCGACATCCTACAACTAGCTTTAATTGCAGCAATATGAAACATAGGTAGATCCTGCGTCCACTACATTCCGACACACGGCTTACTGTCCAGTAGGTAGGTACAATCTCGTTTATAAACTAAAGTGTTTGTTGATTGAAGAAGAATCCGAGTAGATAATCAGGAGTGATCAGTCGGCGGGCGGAGGTTCGAGCGAGGAATGTAACAATCGAGCACAGGTGCAAGGGCACACCTGCCGCGGATCGTACCTCCGCCGCGCGCCTGCGCCTGCGCCGGCCCCGGTGACAATTCGCGACTACACGAGATGTCGATACATGATACAGTGGACTGGAAACGATGCTATCAACGTAATTATATGTTAACTTACATTATAAAGCTTAATTGATGTCCAAGCTAATGGAAATACGAATTAGTAATTAATTACTCATTTGAACTTTTATGTGAATCTTTTGGTCATTTGGTCGATTGTTGTATTTACGTTTTTGGTAAAATAAAGCACATTTTTTGCAGACTTACGAAATATGAAAGCTGAGTAGGTAGTCACGATGACATCAGGCTACCACGCCCACGGAGTCATCCTTAAACTTCGTTATAACTAATATAAAATATTTGTATATCAAAAGACATAACACAAGATATTTGAATAAAAAAATAATAAAACTGACAGAAGTTACAATATTCAAAGTTTAGTAGTAGTCTAATGAGAAAATAATCGTTTATCGATTAAAAGAGTTCCATCCAATTTAATGTAACATCATATTTTGGTAGATAAAAAAAGATATCACTTTTATTATGCCTCGGGTACGGCAGAAAAGCAAAACTGTATAGAGTATAGAACGGTTTTCAATTTCATCTCTAGAGAACAAAGGATTTACGATACTATAGCTGCTCCAAACACATTATTTTATCACTAATCGACACTACATAGATAACACACACACTACATAACATCACGCCTGCATTCACCGAAGGGTTAAGCAGAGGTGTACCTATAGTGCATCCTCTTTTCGCCAGTTATGTTCCAAACTAAACCGAGTTATTTCAGTTATCTATACAGGCTTATACCGATACAGGCTCTTATAAAGTGTCACCAACAGGAGCCCCGTTATTCCGGGAGAGGAGACGATCCCATTCATACGCGGTTCGCGAAGGGACACCCATCCTGCCGTCACTAATACAGGCAGACGCTATAAATAAACTTCATTTTATTCCTCTTGCTCGTATTCGCAGACAAAAGACATTATAAATAGATATTGAGCATTTAATTGAGTAAGCACCTCAAGTTTATTTTACAAGAGAAACAATAGGAAAATCTATTTATTTAAATCGTCATCGACGAAATTGATTTGTTCAATTAATTTATTCATACAAACGTGATTTTATTATAAAAACAAAGATGCTTTACTGTCTCTACTACAGAATCATCTTGTATCTACTCTTTCGAAATTGACTAACTATTATTTTGGCTTTCTTAAATCTTTATGAAGATTTAGTCAAAACAGTTTTAGTGCAAATTATGGCCAAAATTTTCCTACTTGTATTAGGTATCTATTATGTCAGCAAATAATAGTTAATCCTAGGTTAATCGAAGACACACAAAATTCAATTACACATTTTGAAGATTGAACATCAAATGAGACGTGACGAACTAAGCTTTGGTTTTAGCGAGCTTTCCAAATCCTAAGCCGAAAGGTCATTGGCACGCACAAATAAAACACCAATCATATATAAACAATACACAGATCGCGTTAAAGATTACGGATATGATGGCCCGTTACGGCGGGGGCGAGCAAACTCGACCGACCCATATACGACGTCGAGTGTTGACCGAGCGTCGCGCGGTCACCTAGCCCAGGCTAGACAATCCTACTGCGAATATCATTTGATTTCGCGTGTCTATACTTAGTTGGTTTTGGGGCCATCTAATCAAGTAATAAATGTGTATGTCATGTGTTTGTGTTACGTGGGATTTTTAATGGTAGGATTAAGCGGCCATAGTGAACGAACACGGTTGAAACCAATTGCTCTTTGGCTAATGTTCGACTAGTCATGCATTTGACAAAATGTTGCGAAAAAGTATTTGTAATTTATCACAATAAAAACTTAAAAGTTAAATAAGTTTATAAACCCATTTCATTTTCAAGTACCGTAATTTTATAAACGAACAGTACTTATAATTTTAATTCATATACTTAATTGGAATTAACTATGCATGATATTAAAAAAAATAAACATTGAAACAAAAAATAGTTTCATGCTCAATTGGTTTATTCATGGCACACTTTTTTCTAAGCTGTTGTTTAATTAGCAACATCAGGAACACTGTTATTTCCTTAGATTTATAGGAAATCTAACATTTTACGCTGTTCGAATAATTAACGTGTTCATCGGGATAAGTAAAATACTTAATTAGTCATAATGTCAGAATGTGGTAGGTACCTAATCCTACTATTATAATATTTTAAATGTTTGTATGTTTGGCACACGGGTAGAACATATCCTGGGTTAGGACATAGGACATACATTTTGTCTCGGTAGTACATTTCCGTGGGATAATTCCGAAATACACGCGGGCGAAGCCGCGGGCAAAAGCTAGTCATTACTAAAATTTCGATCGTAAGGATTACACTTATAATTCTGAGGTGCTTATAAGCATGAGGTACCCACAATACTGATCGAATCTTTTATTTTATAATATGATTAGCGACCGCTCCTGTGTCGCACGGTTTTCGGTTTACGACTTGACAAAATATCGAGATTTCTTAGTTATATGTAAGTTTCATATTAACTTATAAACCTCCCGGAATAAATTCTCTTAACGATGGTTTTTCACCACCTCATCAAAATCTGATGGGTGATTTAGAAGAACACCGCGGACATACAGACAAACACGAAAAGCGACAAAGCGAGGTTAATTTATATTATGTATAGAAGCTGATATCTTGTAGGCCATAAACGTGCCGCTCACGCCTCTATCCTCGTTTAAGAGTTATAAAGGTCTGGTATTTTAATCTTACCGATTTGAGATGCAAAAAGATTGAAATTGAAAAATTTGAGAGTCAGCATTTCGAATTTAATTGTGTTGAATTTTGAAGTAGGAGCCAGTTTAGTGGTACTTAATTACTAAATCACCGCAATCTATGATTAAGTCCTAGGGTACATATTTATGTCCACAAAAAATATAAACGAAAGTCCTGAAATTAAGTTCAGAATCGACTACTGAATTCGTTTTAGAATTTCTTACAACCGGTTCGTCTTTTCTTGTGCATAACTAGATTAGTAATCAATTTATATGTCATTGCTCCATTTTTAATTCTTTTTACAAATTGTGGTACAGTAATCGTATTCTAGGTGCATCGTATTCACATGTAATTATAATTGATGTATACAAAATATTGAATTTTGTTGATAAAGAGTGAAACGTAAGTAGTGTAGGTGTGTAATATTCATAAGTAAATCAATAAAAAATACCTTTCAATCATTGGCCAAAGGTCAGTAATACGGTTCCCCTCCAATTATAGCAATTATTACAACCTTATACGCAATTTTCGCACACATTTTTAACCCTGCTTCTACTCTTAAGCTATAACCTTCCACCACTGCCTATAGACAATTAAGGCCTGTTACATTCTCCGTAGTGACATGAAACCGTCGCGCGCGTCTCTTGTCGGCGTTCTACCAGCTCGGGTATAATCGTCTGGCGTTGTGCTTCCGAGTCGGAAACCGCAAGCATTCTCACGAACAGGTTAAGGCGCGTCTACACGAACCACGCTATTACTTCCACCTGTGGTTTGTTGCTACACTTTGCAGCGAATGGCTTGTGCTTAAGTGTAATATGCATACCTTATGATGCTGAAATGTTTATGAAATGCTGCCGCTATTAATATCCAAGTATAATTTTTTTAATGTTGTAATAGACTGATGATTATGTAAGTGAGTTAATGACAAAGATTGACAGATTGATAGATTGAGTACACCTACTTGATGTCAAAGTTACTGATCGTTGCAAGCTACATTCAAGTGTAGTAGTTTTCGATTAATTACAATTTTAACTCATATTCTATTGTTCTTACCTTGTAACCAAAGCATTTATGGATTCATAATAATAACCCGTCGCTATCTGAACAAATCTTCGCTCGTAAATTCGTAACCCATCCCATAGCGCCGGCGCCGGCGCCGCCCGTGTGAGAATTGGACTCATTGACACGTCAGCCGTGACCGTCTCATCACCCGCGGGACATCGCGCAAAAAACCTGTCACGGGAATCACCAAATCGATTCTCATCGAAGCCAATGACAATTCTTATCGATCAATACTTGCGTTTTAATCGATTTCGGATAATATCGATTTGATGTTAAATTAGATATGCAATGTAGGTACAAAAAGTATATCCGGCGGTAAAGTTGAAGATGAGGCTGGTCAGTGGTCGCAAGTGGAGATAATGGGCTCGGACGGGCGCGGCCGTGGCGCCTGCGTCGGCGGCGGCGGCGCGGCTTCGCCTTCTTCGTTTCGGTAGTGTTTTAACAGCAGTTAAGTTAGGGTTAAGGTGATTAAAACCGCCCGAGCGCGTGCCCCCGGGCACTCGCCGCCCGCACATATATCACATTCCAATATAAATTAGTTTTGGACGGACGCTGGTTTATGTGCCGAAATAAGCTCTCCGGGTAACCCAGATAATTAGCCGGTGCTTAACGTAACAGCTCTCGACATAAAAATATTAAATTAATAGAAACAGGTGCTGCACATTATGAGGCAATAGTTGTGTGTGGACTTGGCACCTTCTAAGTATACAATATGTGATTGTTAGGGTTGAGATCAGAAAAACTCTTTGAGATTCCATTGTAAATAAGCTACAATAATGCATTGTAGTATTGCATTACAATAGGACACTAAACGACTGCCATTTTGCGGTTTAATTCATAATTGTTTGATATGGTTGATAGTTGAGCATGAGTGACAACATCACATGCATTGCTAACTATAATCTACCACCGATTCTACGACGATAGAAGTCTAAATGATGCATTGAAATTATGTGTTTTTATGCATTCATTAGATCTGCTTCAGAAATGGAAATGTTTAATTCATTCATTGGTGGTTTGATACAAATTATATTTTCCCTTTGATCTTAAATGTAAAAAAATATAATGAGCATTCTTTAACGTACACAGCAAACAAAAGTAGGCCTTTGCAAGTGTCGAGTAAAAATACGCCGGTAATAATCGCACGCGGGTATCATTCATTTAGTCGCGTTTACGATTCGTAATTGGGGAGTGCATTCAAGTGGCCGCGGCTTGCGGTCGGCGGGCGGCGGCGGCG
The DNA here is from genome assembly GCA_948473465.1 of Lithophane ornitopus. Lineage (NCBI taxonomy): Eukaryota > Metazoa > Arthropoda > Insecta > Lepidoptera > Noctuidae > Lithophane > Lithophane ornitopus. Next base: position 6,659,789 of record OX419622.1, on the reverse strand, counting down.
CTTGTCTGACGCGCGCCGCACGCGATGCCCTAGTGTTTTAGTCTGCAAAGGTGCACTGCTGAAACTGAGCGCAATTTCTGAGTTTCGCCCGCGGCCGTCGCCAAATTACAACACACGCCGCCAGCGTAATTGCGAGCGGCCAAGTCTGCCCGACAGACGCGTGTGGGAACACCGACCGATTTATTAAGATTTAATCGCGCCCAATTAAAATACGCACCACATTATTACTGAATACAAAAAGCTTATGCAAATTCTGCGAGTCGGCGTTCGGCGGCGCCACGCAACCCGCCCGCTACGAGCCCTCGCTACGAACGTAGCGCGTAGACGATGGAAAACGTTACATTTATGAAGTTGTGTTTGGTATGCTTTTAAGGTCGCAGCTTTACATTTTTGGTAAAATACCGCCATAATAAGTTATTTTGTTATATTATATTTCATGATTAAGTATATACCAAAAAAATATTGAACTCTTGGAATACCTACAAGAATGTTAGGTATTTAAACCGGACTTCATACAAATCAAAGCGAGAGAATGCTTGTAGGTACTCACATTTAGTACATATAAGGGTTTTAAAAGTATATGTAGGAGAGGTAGATCGCGACGATAACGTCTTCCCACGACACAGCGCGGGACCTCCCTGGCGCGCATACATTACCACACCACGCATTGTCGTCGATGCGCCCGCGCCTCACGCCGGCCACACGCATGCGCCAGCCTGAACCATTCACTCGATATATTCACCTGCACTCTCGCTAACAATCAACCCAATTTGCCTTTTTTATTTCGTGTACAAGCTATCTTGTATCACACAGTGCTAAAAGCTTTCCCAAATCCAACATCAAGGCACATTTTTTTCTAACGGGAAACTCATGTTACTTTCTGCAGCAGTAGTAGGTACCTGCAGGCACGAGTGATATTTTAAGACACAATTTTATTTCACTCATTTTGATTCTTTAGAAACCTCTTGTCATCTGATGCCTATGCAATACATGCATGCTTCTTAAATTTCTTGTAACCCCTGAAACAGATCATCCAGTAACGCCGGTGACCCACTGAGAGCATCCCGATCCCTGCTCCAGAATCGGCATTAGCATGTTAATGAAGGGGCGTGGCCGAGTGCGCGCGGCGGTTCCACACAAATCACGTCGTGTGTCTCCCACGCGACCCGCTTGGTGTGCCCCGGCCCTCGCGACCGTGATATATGCGCTTTTTAATAACCAATTACATTGTCCACTAAACCTTTTTATTTCGACTGTTATGTTTCTATTGAATTGTTCAGACGTATTGTTGTGCAAGAAAAAATAGTTTTTCTTTGATGAGTGTCTGTATTTGAAGAACGTCCTGATATGATGTACTGATTAAAATAGCAGTAGAAATTCCTACCAAGTAGGTAAACTCCTTCATACCTGTCACTGTCATATCACAATGACAATCCTACGCATGGGAAAATCAACAATCATAAATTCCATAAAACTAGAACACCTACTCTAAATTACATTCCAAAGGCTTTGTTGATACATTAGAATGAAGAGCAGATTTGTAGGTAGCAGGAATTAACATAGTAACGAAGGGGCGGGCCGGCCGGTAACTCACGCCCCGCACAAAATAAATAATTTGACTCGAGGAATGTGGCCCGATAATGGTCCGAGGATACCTCCGCCGTGATGTTTGATCTTACTGTACATACACACATACGTACGTACACGCCTTTATGTTTAATATAGCTGTGTATATGATTCAGGATAAAGTGGAGGCTCAATGTTCGTAAATGTCCTAAAGGTTACCTAAATATGCCTTGATTGATTATGTGAGGTAAACAGGCTTAGATGCCACAACAACCCGAAGTATCTCTTTGGCTCCTATACGCGAGATAAAAAATACTAGCTACCCTAATTCCTATGTTAATTTTAGACGGATCCCAAAATCTTGATCTGACATACTAGACTCCTAAATCCACTTAGAGACTCGATGAGTTATGGGAGTGAAACAAATTAAAACCTACACAGAATCAGTCACCTCTATTATCTAAAGTTTTTGCCGACCAACCTTAATCCTTATAAAGATTAAAGTCAAGATCCTCAGACGTCCTCTGAGCCTCTAACATTCTTATATTATCCTCTAATTTACACGTGCCGGCCAATTAAGTATCGCAATAAAAAGCATTATATCGGAATTTGCTTAACATTTATAACAAGAATTTTAAGTGGGTCAGAAATAATACGTAAGCTTGGTTTTAATCGGGTTTGTTTGAGTTTTAATGAGCTTATGATGCATTTATCATTTTAACGATACACAATGCAGTGATTTAGCATAAGTAATTAAACAGCAAACATTAAAGTTTGGCGTTTTGATGACCGATCTTCAAATGCTCTTCAAATTCAAATGATTTATCCGTCCATTATCTATATAGCATTTGCAGAGTACCTACCCAAGCAATTAAGAATATAGTTAAGCACATTTACCTAGTAAGTATATAAAACAGCCCAGGTTATACGACTGTATATTTAATTGTACGTAATCCGAAAACTGGAAATCTAAAGTAATTCCACATTGAAGGAATTGAATGAAATAAAAGGCAGATATATTTGTGTGTTGTATTTATTGGAACGTCTCGGTACCGCCGTACCATCGGGGTCGTGCGTGCAGTGGGTGGCATCGACATTTGTCACCGGCTACCCGAACCTACGATACCATTGAGCGTAGTCTGTGATTTCAGAGCTCACTTAGACTGTTATGTCATCAAGTGTACATAAATCTCCCGAGCCTACAATGTTGGGGTCGGTGACAAGTCTAACCGGATGCAGCTGAATGCCAGCTGCATATTTTACATGGAGCGTCTGCCTATCTGACCTCTACAACCCGTTACTAAGTAACCGATACCCCTTGGTAAGACTGGTTGTCAGACTTTTTGCCTTCTGACTATGAAAGAAAAATAAAGCTGTGGTTACTGGATCCTAACTTTCTGCCGACTTATAAGAGTTTGAGCTTAATCAATGCATACTACTCTGAATTTCCATGTCCTATTAACGAAAAAAAGAAAATTGGTCCACTTCTAAAAATACAGAATATGACCATAATCTTAAATAAAAGTTCGTTCGTTCGTTCATTCATAAAAGCTGAAGCACAGTTAAAGTATATAGCCAATGCCAAATTACATCTATTTCGTATAGTGGAGAAGTTTATGATTACTAGGAACAAAAAACAATTTTCGATAGGAAACAAACAATAAAAAGTCACATCCAAGTCTTCGTAGATCTACGGCGCAAGGTAGAACTCGCGGTGGCCACTATCGCGGCAAGCATCGAGCACTATGCAAATGCAGTTTTTGCCAGCTACCAATTGAAGAGCACAGTCGAAGGTGCATCTCCCAGTGCTGGGTGGCCGTATGTTCACTACGGGAACTCAGGGAATAATATGAAATTGCCAAGTAACTGTTTGTAGAATGTCTCATTGTGACTTTCAACTGAACACGGAAAATATTCGCGTTCATCTTGCTTACAAAGTGTCTGAACTAGCTGGCAAACCAGAAACATAACAAACAAATCAACTGAAAGTAATCTTTTTAGATCAATTAATTATTTGACGCTGTAAGTAATTGTTTAGCATACAGTTTTGTTTAGAAGGTCGCTAGAGCAGCTTGACAAATCAATTGTAGCCATTATTATTATTACCACTACGTAAATAGGTAATGTTTATGGGAATCCCCGCTAATCGTTTTCTTCCATAATTGAGTTAGACTATAAAATTATCTCGATAGCCATCTTCAAAGGCTAAAACGCTTGGAGATTTTCCTCTGTGGTCTGTGACAGACAATTTTTTTTTGTTTCTACCAGCTTTATTTAGGTTCATTTACCTTTTCCAAGTGCAGCTGAAAATCATAATAAAATGTGGGCTTGTGGATGAAGTGACTGCCAACTGACCTTTGCAATCAACTTTTGTATCCCTACAATACCTACAGATTCTGTATGTACATGTACTACCAGACTTTCGGGCTTCTGACAGCCCGTGTACTGTGTCCGTATTCTCCTGCCGATACTTAATTGTAATGTATAAATGCTTTGTTACGAATGCGATACAATGAATTATACATAATGTCACCTCCCCGCCCGTATACAATCGTTGTACTAATAAATGTCACTAATTGTATAGAGGCAGAACAGACAACTCCACCGAACAACAACTAGTTTACATATTATAATATTCAAAATTGCTCTCAACGACTGAGTCATCCTTCGTCGAGATTTTATATTCAATTTTGTTTAAGACCTCGTTCCGTTGTGGGGACACACGACACATTATTGTTTAGATAATAAAAATATGATAAGTTAAAAAAAAAACATAATTCAGGGGGTTTTTCAGGCCCCGAGATAGGTAGTATTCAACAGTGCACAGTAGTTAGGTATAATTTTGTTATAAGCATACTTGCATGTCCAGACAGTTAATGGGGTAGGTAACATTTGGCGAAAACGTAAGTCCAAATAAATCTTTGTCCAATATTCAGGTTATGGCTTGGTGGATCACTCTGATCGTTTGGTCCTTGATTTTGCGTTGAATGAAGAAAATCATTTATCAAATCCAGTACAAATAAACACTAAAAAGGGTTGCGGCTTTTACCGTAGCAGCACTGCACCTTAAATACAATATTTTTTGCGTGCCGCGGCTCGGTGCGACACGACAATAAATTAGATGCGTTGAAATGTTTGTGTTGTGGCTCCGCGGCCGCTGTCGGCGACACCGCACGCGCATACATTAACGCACAATACCGCGGGGGGCGCCCATTGTGTCCTCACACTTATACGACCCCAGACCCCGCCACCCCCGCGCGCCGCAGCACGCCCCTAATGAAGGATTCAACACCAGACCTGCAATTACAAGATAAAAATCTATTTTTTATACCCCAAATAAATACTACGTAGCTTCGCAATCTAAAGTGGGTACTTCCAGTCACAGCTTTTGACCACGCGATGATCGTCTGTTGGCCAAAAGCCTTGCTATTTGCACGATCCAGGTGAGTGAAACATTTTGAATACACTGACCACCATCTCCACCGTGGGTCTCTAAACGTCTGCAATGACGCTATGTATTCTCAAAACTGTTAGAGACTTAAGGAAATAATAAGCCTAAAATCAACAAAGCACTTTTAGGTACATCATATTCGATAATATATTGTAGGGGTTTTAGAGTTGCACACACTAATTTTGGGTCTCCGCGGGTTCCGTGCCGACTAATGACCGGATAATTGTACGGCAGGTGCGCAAGCGCCCGCCGAGGGCTGCACGCCAAGCGCACACGCCAAGCGCCAAACGCCTCCCGAAAGCTTTTTCAACTTTTTCGACGATAAAATTGTAAGAATAACAGTCCGCATTAAAATGGATCCTAATCAAACAGATTTGAATAAATTAATGCTCTGCTTCCGTTCTGAACGTCATGCATTCTTATTTCTTAATTTATGGCGCTTGTCACGTTATTAAGCAGATAATTAGTAGTTATAAACATAAATCAATGTTACACGAAATTAATTTTAGTTGAAGAGTGTCACAGTTTCATATTACACAGTTTCTGATTATAGTTTATTTTTCTATTAATACTACCTAATTTCTTCGGTACCTATATAAAAACGGAACACTTGTAAGTTTTGAACTTCATAAAGATTATCAGTTTTAGGCAATAAATACACAACAGCTGTTGACGAAATCGACAAGCCAATTTTTTTTTTTGCTTTTTGCTGTTTCGTTGTCCGATGTAGCATATTTTTCACTACAGGTTAGGGATAACGATGACGTTGCATTTAAATAAATAAATAGCATGAATTTTTTTGCACCAGCAATCATTTTCAGTCAGACACATACCTAATTGTGGAGTTTTGAAATAGCCGCTATTCAATCAATTATGAAAATATCTTGTTTTGGCAATTTTCCTGTTTTTCATGGAGAACGTAACAACAATCAGCGAATATTTTTTGTTGACAAAGAAGTTTCATTAACTCTATTCATAGATTTTGATGTCAACAGAATTTTCCTGTGAGAATTTCACGAGAAAAACATTTCCATTTTCTTTATTGGATAATCACAAACTGATCATCCAATAAAGAAATAAAGATAATACCGATTTCAGATTATAGTGAATTATCTCAAAACTTAAATGCTAACTGTATCAGCCAACGGCTGTTACGGCGAAAGAAATTGTTTTTTTTTCTGGACCACCTGGTACGCCACCCGCGCCAGAGACTAACACAAAAACTCAAAGAAAAAACGTCATAATATTTGAATATTATTAAAAAAAACAATTAAGGGTGCCGCACGTCACCTGTCGCGGGCACGAGATACGCATTTGCATAGAGAAACCAATTTCTAAGGCTACGACTTGGGGTCGTGACAAGCGATTTATTTGTGAAAAAAAATCTCTATGCTTTACCAATGTTTTGGATCACCACAATTTAAAGATTTTTGAAGCATATTTAATTATGTTAAGGTAACTGTTTAATTTCATAAGTAAATGTAAAACGTCTAAGCCACCGCGTGGCTACGGGCGGCTACGCGATGCTACGCGCGGCTTCGCGGCGTAGGGGCGACGTAGCGTCTACGTTGCAAATATTCTTAAACAAAAAATAATTTATTTTATACACTATTTCACATGATTGTCATTTTAAAATTATACAAAACATTTATTTTCTTATCTACCTACAATGTACAAGTACGCTAATTAAAAGTGCCGTGCTTACCTATAATTTAGATTGTGGGTGAAGTGAATGCTGTGTATGTGTTTAATTGGCAAGCCTTTATATAAATATATACACAGGGTGTTAAGATAAACACCGTGAAATGACAACTTTTTTTTTAAAAATAAAATCTACATTTTACCACAAGAGTATTTCACCCATTCACTCTAGGGCGCCAGAGCAACGAACTTGCGTCTCAACACGGGTGGGTGGCGCGGGTCGTGACCTGAACGGCCGCGAGGGCGACCCCTCCCGCAGTCAGTCAGCTGTTTCGCTAGCGAGCACGGTGTCGGCTAGAAACTTTTAAAAATCTTTTAATGAAATTAACGATATTTTTTTTCCGGTTATTTATTTTTATATTTAAGTCAACTAGCCATGGTTTGAGTGACAACGGTGTTTACCCTTACACCCTGTATAAATAAATAAACCTTGATTGGTTCAAAAATCTTCATAGGTGCTTAACGTGTAGTCTAACGTTCAATTACCCACAATTCAATTTTATAAAACTATAAATTCACGCATCAGAAAACATTTTTTTTTTTAAACCTATTTTTTTTATGTTTAATATGCTCTCAGCCTAAAACCAATTTGACGACATATTTTTTAACAATATTCTTTATTATAAAAGACCTTTTGTTGTACCCGAGGCCCGAGAAACACTTTGCGATACTATCTAACGTATATCTAACAAAATAAAAAGCTCCTTTGTTACATCACTTTCCATTTTATTTATACACAAATAATTTTTATTCTTCTTATAGGAAGAAACACATGCCTACTGAACACTAACGCTGATTGCAAATTAATGCACATTGAAATAAGAGAAACAAAAATATACGAATTGGCATCTGACAAGGTTTTTCAATTTTAAAGATGGACGTGAGTAGTATTACAAAAAATGTGTTTAAAGTTTATTAGGTAAGTAAATATTAACTTACGTAAACATTGTCGTAATAAAGGTGAAAAATGTGAAGAATAAATCAGATTTGCTATATTTAAGGAATATTATAAAGATAAAGCCACACCACACATACACATCAAACAAACACAATCTCTGAACCGACTAAACTGTATGACACACATCGCATTCGATGTCTTTTGGAAATTATCTAAACGAGAAAAAACAAAAACAAATTAAGAATCTCTTTCGGTAACAATCGTGTTTATGAATAGTGAGACACATGTCATTGTCTATTGAAAGCAGCCAATCATCGGGTCGTCAGTTGTGCTGGTAATGTAAACGGTCGCGTCTGATCTATTGTGACCGGGAACAATCCCGTGTTATGGATGCCCCGCTGCTGACTAACTCACAGAACTAGATTAATCTATGCTGCTTAAATGTTTAGGATCACGTACATCTACTTTCTCCGTGGGACCAATATCGTAATCGCGAAAAAATTATCAGAGCCGTCTCATACTAAACTCCAATACTACTCGACCCAAATTAATGTATGGGTCAGCTGATTATTTTTTCGCGATTACGATGTTGGTCCCATGGAGAAAGTTGTTCAGTTTGTTGGTCTGTGGAGCGGGAATAAATTTAATATAATTTATTAAATTCTCGTTCGTCCCACCAGTGGGATGACGCCAGTGGGACGAAAGGGAACACACGTGTGTACCACACCCTTAAATTTGACCACATCTCTGTGATACACGCTATTTATCTATATCTACATGCATAAATTAAAGTCACTTTTCGTGTCTATCTGTGTGACCGCGTTGTTCTTCGCGTTGGATCTTGATGCAGTTTTCACCAACATGTAGAAGTATTATTCCGAAATGTTTATGTGTATGATAAATTAATTTTAAACTGAAACCGTGATGTTTTATCAAGTTGTAAAAATCGTACAAAGCAGGGGCGAAACGCTAGTGTCTTTGATAAACTGTTATTAGTAGTAAGGACAGTTACTATGTTACCAACAGGAATTTTGAAATAGTAGTACATAATTCAAACTTCTTGCATTCTTATTTTTTAGTTCTTCACATAATAATCATTTTTATTGGTCGGTTAACAAACCTCGTCTTAAACATTGAACTTTATAGACATTGTTCAGTGTCTAACCCGCCCTCTGTTGCATAACTTTAAAAAAAATAGTTTTCTTAAGCTGCACTGTAACAGCCGCGCGCGCCGCACATTCCGCGGTTTGCCGCTGAAAATTATGATCTTTATTTCAAAACGACTTTTATGCCAATAATGGATTTAACCAAAAATATGCGCTAAAATTAGTCTGGTAGAGCCTTAAATTGATTGTTCAGTATTTGAATGGAAGTGCTATTAAGCGATATTTACGGATAAGCAGGTGCGGCGGCCGCTTTGAAATCTCTTATGACCGCTGATCTGCGCATTGATACAAATTGCCTCGTTATACATACTTGCCCATCGGCTACCGACTATCGACAGTCCAAAGTGTAAAAATTGATCGCTTCTGCACTTCTTTACCCCTTTTGGTTAAGTTAGTGTCCTATAGATACTATACTATCTGCCAGAGTCTACTTAGGTGAATGAGTTGGTACAAATTGCCATGGAATGTTTTCGATTGTATCTCCACACAATTTATTTATACTTGCAATTCATAATTCAGACTTTTGTGTTAATACGCTTTGATCAGCTCTGCCTTCAAAATTCCCTTGTAAGGCATTAAGATGTCACAGATTCGATAGACACATGAAGGACTTGAGCTTCAAAGTAAGTAAAAATAAACAAAAGACAATTCAAATCCAAAGTCTCTAACTGTCCAACTGTCCAATGATTCACGTTAATGAATTGTATTTCTATTGGTATTTTGGAATGGTTCCAAAATAGGCATGGGTTTCCTTAAAACTGCTTGCATTTTGCAATACATGTTTGACAGCCGCCATTTTGTAACCCAAGCTTTAGTAAATAATATAACTACTGAACATCTGAAAAATAAAATAATTTATGTACTCCAGCTCTGAAATACGTCAAACGTTTGTTATTTTAAAGTTGACGCTGGGTTGCTCGGAGCGACCGCACGCAAACTTCGATAAACTGATTACCTAATGATTTTGGCGCCAATGACAACCTACCCTAAAGCTAAAGGGACAGTTCACTAAATGGAGTTATATTTATCTTCTTGCTTAGAATTTAAGTCATCGCTTAAGGAGAGTTAAAGTCTTTTCCAGAAGAATATCTTAGATAGATATCAATTAACTACTTCATCATTAATGTAGTGCTTCAACTTTAAAAGGTAGAACCGAAGCCAACGGTCGGTACAATAACAATTCCGAATAAATGCTTATTTCCGTTGATTGTAGCGTTGCATGCAGTTCTAGTTAATTTTTTACCATAAAGAACTAATTTAACTACCCAAATGAAGGTAATGTGGAATTATAAAAATTGCAAAAAAACCGGCCAAGTGCGAGTCGGCGCCGCACACGAAGAGTTCGCTATCCCATATTAATTAAGATCGAGCAAAAACGCCGAAAAAACACGTTTATTGTATGGGGACCCATTAATTATTAACTGTATTTCATTTTTATTATTTGTTTTTATAGCGGTAATAGAAATACACACGACTGTATATCTATTACAGTTCATGAGATACAGCCCGCTGACAGACAAACGGACAAATGGACAGCGGAGGCGCTTAGCAATAGGTTTCCGTTTGGCACCCTTCGGGTACGAAACCCTAAAAATCAGCGTGAGCGCGTGCATTGTACGCTCGGTAGCGCGCCGCCCGAGGCGCTCGTGCCATTCGCGTTCCAATTTCGAATGTAAATTTGGTTTTTGGAAAACAGAACGATGGCGTTATGAACACTCAGGCACTCATATCATATCGTGGCAGTGTTTTGACCGGTTGCGTGTCGAGAACATTGCACTTTGATGGTAGCCCCCCCCCCCCAGGCATGCTGTTCAAACTTCCCTTCTAGCAGTACCTAAACGGCTCTTCCTCTCTCCTACTCATTTAAAATTTTGCTGTGCCCGACACGGTTCATCATTGTTTATATTTATTAATACTTACTATCTGTATGTGTATGGATTACAATAAAGATTAATTGAAGTTATACAAAAGATACACTTTTGTATAACTTCAATTAATCTTCTTGAATTTCCGATACTTAAATTAGGAACAAGCAGGCCTTCTTGGACAAACATAGTATGTATGTAAGTATATTCTCATATTGTATGTTTATATTTAAATTAGTGAATTGTTTCTTAATTTATGTATTTTCTTTCTCTTCTACTCTTACACACGTTGTCTACATCTCTTCTATCTACTTTCCTATCGCCGGTATGCTGGAAGAGTTTTCTTTAGAAATAAGCATTGCCTTTGTACATATTTTTCTGTTCCTTTCTTCTTGTCTGTATTTATATTAGGTCTTTACCTATGAAATTGCCGTTCTGCAGTACTGGCCATTTCAAATCAAAATAATTTTTGTTTGGCTAAGAATTCTAATTTCAAATTAATTTTATTTTTAAAACATGGATTTTTTTTCCAAAAGTAGTCATTTCTTTATTGATTAGTGTTACATTTTCATCGCATTTCAATCTTTTTCGTCATCATGGATACGTTAAAAATTCGAGTAATTATGGAATATGAGTACCGTCGTGGCAGCAACGCGGCACAAGCGGCACGCAACATCAACGACGTTTACGGAGCTAACACTACAAACCAACGCACCACCTGTTATTGGTTTGCTCGCTTCCGTTCTGGAAATTTCGACCTGAAAAATGAACCTCGCGGTCGTCCGAAGACTTTGGTCGACAATGACGAATTAAAGGCGATTGTGGAAGCTGATGATACACAATCTACGGCTGAATTAGCAGCAGCTTTCGACGTTAGCGTTAAAACAATATTGGTCCATTTGCGTCAAATTGGCAAGGTAAAAAAGCTTGACAAATGGGTGCCCCACGAACTCAATGATCGCCAGCGCGAAGTACGCGTCGAGACGTGCCTTGCACTGCTCAACAGACACACAAATGAAGGAATTTTGAACCGCATTGTTACCTGCGATGAAAAATGGATTCTGTTTGATAACCGCAAGCGCTCAGCAAGTTGGTTGGATCTTGGTTCAGCACCTAAACAATGCCCTAAACGAAAACTTACCCCTAGAAAAGTGATGGTCACTGTTTGGTGGTCTAGCGCCGGTGTGATTCATCACAGCTTCTTACCAAACGGGGTGAGCATTACTGCAGATGTGTACTGTGAAGAACTAAACACAATGATGGAGAAGCTGGCGCATCTCCAACCAGCATTGGTCAATCGCTCGTCTCCGCTGCTCCTGCACGATGACGCGCGACCTCATACTGCACAGCAGACGGTCTCCAAGTTGCAAGAACTGGGGTTGGAAGCTCTCCGTCATCCGCCCTACTCACCAGACCTTGCGCCTACAGACTACTACTTTTTCCAGAATTTGGATAACTTCTTGGCGGGAAAAAAATTCAATACCCGAGAGGCAGTACAAAATGCCTTTGAAGAATTTGTTGCCTCCCGTCCAGCTGATTTATTTAAGAAGGGCATCAATAAACTGCCACTGCGATGGCAAAGATGCATTGATTGCATTTGTGATTACTTCGATTAATACAAATAAAAAATTCATGAAAAAAATTCGTTTAAATTTTTTCATACAAAACGGCAATTTCATAGGTAAAGACCTATTATGTGTGTGCATAAATAAATAGGTTAAATAAATAAATAAATAAACAGCTTTAGAAACAAATAGTCATTTTATGAAGTATAGATAGGTACTTAGATGAGACAAGTATTCAATACCGCAAGTGAAGGACTAAGATAAAGCACCTACAGTGACGCTTAAAATACAAAATGTTGATTTGCCCCAGATTCAAGGAATTAAATACTTCGATCAATTACATTAATAAAGCACAGCACAAAGCCGAAACGCCCACATTTTTCAAGTGTCCGCATTGTCAGTAAAGTAGGCTAATGCCATCAGGCTAACGTCCTGTAGAAGTCCTAAATGGAAATATATACTGCCGCTATAAAATATTTGAACACAACTAGGCCAGGTCACGCACATACTCAACCCCTATTAACTATTTAACTCACGAATGTAATGTAATAAGAACATTTTCGTATTTGAATAATATTAAATCATAGAGCTCTCGTGTTAATACATGACTAACCTAAAGTAAAAATAAAACACAATTTCCTTGAAATAAACAACATCTAAACTAGTTACAACACGAATAGCAATGAAAAAAACTACAGCTGATATATGGAACACATGCGAGTCACCTAACGCGAGCCGAAACCCAGCTGTTCAAGAACACAACACACATTTTTCAGCAATGTTTACAAGGTCGGTCACTCACACGCGCATATACTATAATCATAGACAACATGCACTTTTGACTCACGACGATGCGCGCTGGACGTGTGTAACACCGTGTAATATTAATGAATCACCTACGTAAGTGAATCACGACATTGGCGCCGCCGAAACACATCTCTATGTCAGTCTTACTACCTCGGAATTAGTCAATTGTTACACTGATGATATAAAAGCAAATTATGATTCAATGAGTCGAAACAGTGATTTCGTAAACTGCTCTGATTTCGGTTCTAGGAAATGCAATTTAATTACGGTGAGGAACAGAGTAACGGGCCTTAGATACAGAATCGCTGAATCAGATCCAAAAATACAATTAACTGAATCACTTTACCTACTGTAGATTATGTGCTAAACAATTCAGTACGTATAATAATAAACAATTTGGCAGATAGGGATCATTGTATCGTTGAGTGTCAGTAATCTAAACTTAATATTGTAAAGAGAGAAGATTCGATTTTTTGTATGTTTGTAGGTTTGTGTGCTTTCACGCTAAAACGGCTGAACGGATTTAGATGAAATTTGGCACATGGGTAGCCCATGACCTGAGTTAGGGCATAGGATAGTTTTTATCCCGATATTCCCACGAGATCAGAGACATATGCGGGTGAAACCGCGGGGCGCAGCTAGTGAAAGATACAATTAGACTGTTTTTTGCATGTTGTCTACATTGTAAATAGATCTGACTGTATACCTAGTTGACATATCCAGGGACATTTTGTTTTTTGTACACAATAAAACAAATTAACATCGATGCTAAAGGCTCGGCGATCGATGGCGAATCGAAAATATCTTAATACTTTGTATAATGTTGTGGGAGTTCCCTTCTGTCCAAAATCATTATTCACCCCAATTTTATTTTAAAACAGCTCCAACGTTCAAGCTATGCATTGCATGAGTACTTATAACGTTCTGGGATGACTTTAATAATTGACTGCGCCAGATTGAATGAACGAAATTACGGATCGTTTACTTTCAAGTCTTTGTAATTGGTAACCGCTTCAACATCCACATTACGTGCGCATACGCAGTGTATCGATCATGGATCGCTGTGGAAGGCCCAATTTGTCTGTGCTACTAAATCATGGAACAAACGCGCCGCCCGATCTAAATCGATTTGTCCAAATTATGAGACGGCGGTAATATGAACGATGGTGGCCATTCCACTGATATCCTCTTTAAATATTGGCCGTTTGTAAAACACCTGCGCTTTCGCTAACCGCATCCAGTTGAACTCAAGTTAAACAGTTCAATTCAAACACAGATGTTCAACATCGTCCTAGTTATAACATTATCAAGGAAAATATTATTGCAACTGAATTTGTAAATATTAAGAAATGCAGGCATTGGAAAACATTGCATATTGGAAAAACGTTGCACAATATTAAGAAATAAGCTTCTTACAGACCGTTGCCTCATATTTTTATTTTAATATCTGGGCATTAAACTTACACACAAAACTTTCGTCGTGTACACACTCGGCTACACATTATACGAAAATCCTATACAATGCGAGCTCAGCATAAACTGGAAATGTACCTATTGCCCGATGTGTAGCCACTAGTGTGTACACTAAACAAACATACAGAAAACGAACATTTCAAATAGGAAACGAAAATCTGTTGCATCAGTTACCCACATCACGCGTTGAGATTTATTTTTCTTTTGGCATGCAAGTGTGAAAATTCAAAATTGGAATTAGAAGTTTTGACATGTTTATTTTTTAATCTGCCAATATACGGCTCGTTTTCAATGGCTATGGATAGGGACTGGTTTCACTATACGAGGGATAAAACATCGTAGGTAGCAGCCGGGATGACTGGCTGTTTTGAGTGGTATGAACAAATTTTTGATAACACAACAGCCGCGGTCATGGCTGGCTCACCATATGCCAGGGTCGTTAAGTAATATGACGAGAAATCTACTTAAAAACTTTAAACTTGTGGTGACCCTTAATGCGAACTTGATGTACGTTTTATGACACTCGGTACATAACTGCACCTACCCTTTGTTTCTTACAAATTAATATAATATTCATATCCATTTTTTTGTCATTAGGTACTTAAATGCTTTATAAATAAATAAACTGTGTAACTTTGCATACAATAGACCTAAAATTTAGAGTTTATTTACGCTTTTAGTACCTAATTAACTATTTACCAGGCGCGGTCCGAGGGGGGGGGGGTTCTGGGGGTCAAGACCCCCCCAAAATCATTCAAGCTGTCGAGAGACTGAATGAATTATATGCTTTACTAACGAAAAACTGTAGGTACTTGAGCCACAGTGACCCCGATGGGCATATACAAAATAAAGTTTTTAGAGTACTTATCAATAGGTAACCATTTCCCTAAAAATATTCCTCGGCACTAATGGTGACCCCCTCCAAAATCTTGGGCTGCGACCGCGCCTGCTATGTACTTTATCACCTATGTAAAAAGATATGAATTTATACTCATTTGTAAGTAGATAGGTAGGTACCTAGTTTACTAAAAACAAGTCCTAGGTTCTCTCCTACACCGTTCTATCACAAACAACATACAAATCCTCTATCATACAAACATAGATCAGCTTCTAAATAAATAAAATAATAATAATCTATTAGCTTATTAGTAAGCAAAAGAATGATCAAAGATGCCGGCTCAACAACAAATGGTCCACTATAATGACCCTCGGTTTCTCGTGTCGGCGGGCGGCAACTTGCGAATAAATATTGGGCAAATTAGCAGATCCCTGATCCCTCTGCCGATGACGTAGTAACGACTGTTGTCCACCTGTCATTGTTGTACCTATCGACAACAGTCCATGTGTTGACGTATCGAGACCGTAATGTTTCAGTGGAACCCAATGAGCGTGAAATGTCATTATGCCGGGACTTCGGGAGAACCATCTGCTTATTTTTTTTTTATAGTTTAAAGTGCCGATATATTTAGGCCTTATCCATAATTGTGACGTGTTGCGATTTTTGTTTCCTTTTCAAATGGCCTTCGCGTTCGGTACAAAAAAATATATTTAGGTAAAATACCTAACTGGGACCTAATTTCATTATCATTCAACATCTAGATACGCAGTTAGGTAAAGCACTTATTAAAATATCCAATATACTTATAACATTATTGATCCTCTTAGGACTTTGCTAAGTAGGTAAACTAATTAATTAATAAGTAGGTCGTATTTTTATTCGACTGCTCCAGAAGGAGGGTAGTGTTTTTTTGTTATTCATCCATGTTAGCTACACACAGTAAACATAAAAACCGCCTGAGTTAAAAAAAAATTTAAGTAAGTACATCCAACAGTAACAGTTTCTAAGTATAGAAATATTTTCCAAAGCAATACAATTAGTCAATGCAAAAGGTGCACATCTGTTAAAGATTATCTAGTAAAGATGCATAAAATAATAAAATCTAGTAGATTAGAGGCATAGTAAATAAGTACCTAATTGTTATCACTTGGTCAGCAGGTGTCCAGGGAATACCTATAAAACAAAAGGATATCCCGTTGGTTTTTCTAATTACCCCTGCACATTATTATTATATTTTTTATTTAGGTAACTAGGTACTCATTAGAAATTGATAATTTTCTAAGGTAAACCTACCTAGGGATTCTACGAGCATATTTTTAACCGACTTCTTCAAAAAGGAGGAGGTTCTCAATTCGTCAGTATGTTTTTTTTTTATGTTTGTATGTTACTCGATTTCTCCGTCAATTATGAATCGATTTTGATCATTCTTTTTTTGTTTGATAGGTCATGCTTCAGAGGTGGTCCCATATAAATTTTATTAATTTTGCTTGCGTAGTTTTTGAGTTAGCTTCAATATTACGCATTTTTTACCACTTAGTGTATGTAGATGATATATTGTTTGACTCCGTCACTGTTATTTACATAGCAGGTAGTGGTATTCGAATTTGTGTGGGGTAGGTACCACAACTAAAAAGTGAAAAATAAAAACTTTTTACAATAAAAAAACAACCGACTTCCAAAAAAACACAAAAAAAGTGAAAAATAACTTTAATTTCGGAAGTCGGTGGCAAAAAACGAAAATTGAAAAGTAAAGACACCGACTTTCGAAAATATTAAAGTCATTTTTCACTTTTTTTGTGTTTTTTTCGAATTCGGTTGTTTTTTTTTTGTAATATGTATAACGTGATCACGTCACCTTTTGAAACCCAAATCTTAAAAGTTCTACCTAAAGAGTTTTTATTAAAATTATGTAGGTACGTACTACTTCTGAATTTAGTGGCCGGCTAACTCCTTCCAGTATGCTAGGTCCTACTTGGCTGCTCTTCAATACATAATGTACGTATATTGCATATTGCCATATAAATATATAATTTAATAATTTTATCAAATAATTAATTACAACTGAACGAATACGGCAGTTCATAAGTTTGACGCCTAACATAATGTTTAGTCAGGTGTTTTTTTTCAGAGGAGGTGTTACAGGGTCTTGGCTACAGTACCTACCTACGGCTTATTAGTAGGTGTAATTAGTGTGGACGGCTTGGTCCTTCTTAACCTACATATTACTTACCCAAATAAATATGTAGGTATAGAAAGACAGCAAACCTACCTACCTAGTCTTAGAGGTTAACTAACCGGAAGGAACAAGTAAGTACGTAGGTACTTACTTATTTCATTGTTGCGTTAGACAGTTAAAAAAATATCTCTAGTCGACTCGGAAATGGAACTACCCCTGTAGAAATACAACAATGCAGTACATACCTAGCCACCACTCAGCCTAAACCGCAAAAAAAAACACCCGTGCATTCGACAACCGGACGAAAACGAAACGCAACTACGGAACGAAACGTCACGTCAGTCTGTAGGGAGCGCTGTTGAGAGCTGTTCGTGTCGCTCTGCGCTCTCAGCACAGCTGATTCCGCACGCGTCTTCATAAACGTATACGAAAACTTAACAAAATAAACATTTATCTACCTCACGCATACAAACTCTGTGACTTTTAGTGTCGTGAACGCATTTTTTATTTATTTTAAGAAGAAAATAATAGTTTTGAAGTGGGAATACACTTCAGGAAAATGATGGGTAAGTCCTCTAGAATTGTTATTATTATCGAATATGAATGTAATTTTATAAAATTAAATAAAATAACGTATAAAGTAATAGATATAAAATACTACATACAAAATAAATTATTTAAACGGTGAAAATTTACATTTATAGGTTATGTTTACGTTCATCGATATCGTAAAGTATATAATTCAATTATTACAATTTTCTTTGACAATTATCATCTCTCTATAACGGTAGCTACATTTATGAATATTAAATTACTTAATCACTCTCATTTCGTTAAATTATTTTGTTAATTTTAGTACAATGTTTGCTAGATACGACAACATACATCGACTAACAAGGCTTGATCTTTCTAACTTCAAAACTATTTTATAAGGAACCTGGTAAAACTTAACTTACGTTTATTTTATGTAGGATATAGAAAATATTAATTGTTTATAAAAGCTTATTCGTTTATACTTAGGCTTTAGTTAATTATCGCTCACATTATTGAGTGTTTGAGTAAGTTTTTGTCATATGTAAGCTTTTTGTGTATGTAAGTAACACTATTTTTTTTTGTATAATCTACCTGCTGCTTACTTTATAATATTAAGATTAATTATAAGTTAAAAATAGTACGTGTAATCTTATAATCTAACGTACAAAGAACATGAAGCGCTTAAATAAAATATAATTATGTAGAAAAACCGCCATTATTTGATATAAACTAATAAATTTGGCAGTAGACACCGTAGGTAGTATCTACCTACGCACAGTGGGCGCGACGTGAGCTATAAAACAGTTTCGATTAACAACATAGTTTTTAATTAGTACTATATTACTTGTTAGTTAAAATAAATGATAAATGACATATCTCAGTGCAACGTTATTAAAAAACATCTATAGTGCATTTTGGGCCTGAAAAGATATGTGGAAAACTTCCCCAAGTTAACAAAATATAGTTGGATACTTCAAATAGATAAATAAATTAAGGTCTGAAATGGCCGTATGATACCTATTTAGGTACTAGTTACCATTTAATTTTACATTCAAAATTAACCTATTTCACAATCGTGATCAGAAATTACATTTCTCCGTTACAATTCATTCGAAATGATCAGTGTCGCACGATTTCCGGATAAATAGAAAAGCTACAAAAGAAATTGAATTGATATCCGTGAATGTTAGAAAATTGTTACTCAAAAGTTATAAAGTATTAATTTTTAAATCATATTAATCTTTACAGTTAATATGAGGCGAAAATTTTACTTTAGAACTTTTATTAGTTTCTCAACTTTGGATTCATTGGCATAGAAAGAAAAACCTATAATACAAAATCATAATAAATAACACCATTCATATAGAAGTTCAAGGTCCTTCCAAGTTATCAAGTCGTACATTTTAAATATTATAAGTAAGTACCTACCTACTTATAACAATGAACAGTGGTCAAAATACTTCATAAACACAAAAAAAACATTACCTAAATGAACATAAATATTGTTTCCCTGTAGTAAATTTTTTTGCTGATCGCAATCGCGAACAACCCGATCTACACAAATAAAATTCAATATTTTTTATAAGTATGTAGGTACGGGACAGCAGGTCTATGCAATATAATTAGAAGCAAGAAATCAATAGGTCTTAAAGAAATAAATTGCGAAACCAAGTGTAACTGTGGAGTAATTAATAAGTTATCCTCAAAATTATACGCAGTTTCCGAGATTGGACGAAATTAAACGTTAGATAGGTTAGAATACCTCTATACAAAGTACCATATTTTAATCCTGATAACATGAACTAACTTCTTAACGTTGAAACACGTTGATATACATTTGTACATCATAGACTCTTCTGAGTCACTGTCAGATTGATTTCATCATTTTAATTTACATAGTTGAATTACCAGATTTGCATTATGTGATAGATTATAATGATTACGTAATTTTCTCTGCGGTGTGTATCTTTGCAACCTAATCCCTTGTTTTTTATTGAAATTTGGAGCATATAGGTTCAGGTGACATATTGTTACTACCTGTTCTAATGTCACACCGAAATCCAAGGAAAACAATAAGATGTAGGTATTATTATAATAGTCAATAAGTACCAAAGAGTAGGTTAGCAGTGACGTGTATGAACATGTTGCGACCAGGATAAGTGAGTGCGTCGCACCGTGTTTTCAAGGGCGTAAACCGATACAAAACATTAAAACACATAAGTATTGTTATTAGGTATCCTACAGTACTTCTTCTCAGTTATATTATATTTAATATTATAATTAGGTACTTATATTAATGTTAATAGCGTTAATGAGATTTTATAAATCGATCAATTTATTCAAACCACACCAAAAGTTTTAAGTACTGTGGCCGCCGCCGGAAGTTCCGACAGGAAATCGCGGGTACGCGCACCGGGCCGGGCATGGTGCCAGTCACCGCTAGAACCAATTTTACGTTACCCCGTATATCACATACCAATAATATTTAAGCACACGTGTGGGCCAGGTAAATAATCAAAACAAGTTACTCACAAGCTTTTCTTCCTTTAATTAATGTTTTTTAGTCTGTCTTTGGAGTCGAATTCCGCAATGTGAATTTATTACCCTTCCCACTTGCAAAACGAATAGCGTACTTTCACGGCTTCGTAATAATGGAAAGAGACTACAAGAGATTAGAACATAATGGTGCGGAGGTGGGTGCGTGGGAACGCTCCCAGAGTTCACGTGCCCGGCACATCGCTCTACCATACCAAATCTTACATGAATATGCTAGATTTAGATAAAAATCCCCCATCTAATAGTGCGGATTGAATTAAAGAAGACATTATTTGCAACGAAAGTACAATGAAGGAAGCATCGATGTGTCTTCAAGATCTTTATCTTCTCGAGAATTTTATTTTGGATAGTAGGCTAGGTATGTATTTGAGTATATTTTTGTATTTAAATCTTACTGTCTATTCGGTGACTACATTACCTACTCTTGAAAATCGATCTGTATGATTAAATAATTAAATTAAGTAATTCCCATTGTTAAAACTTATCCAGACCTGCATGGAAACTAAGATGCCTACAATTTCAATATTAGAAGGATATAATCGTTAGTGTTTTTTTAATTGTAACACAAATGATAAATATGTATAAAGCATATGAATAATACGAGTGAATGAACTACACAAGAAAATCAATTATACTTCCATTCATAAAGCCGTAATAATTCTATGCAGCGTAGGTGTCCATAAGTCACCGTCTAATAAATCTGCAACTCTAGCCGTTTGCTCCTTATGAATGAGCTTAAAATAAGTTAAATCTAGTTGAACTTAGCAGTCAGAATTTCGTACAGTTTTCTCCAAAACTAACATGAAGAAAAAACCAATAATACCGAAATAATATTGAGTAACCTGCTCTTAAATAAGGAACAGATTTTTGTTTCCATGACAATTTAATATAATTAGTCATGTATATGGTAATGTGGGTTATTGAAATGACTGTTGTGTCGCGTAGGCTCGTGCGCTCGTTTGACTGGCAACGGCAATAGGTGCCTAGTTAGTGGTTCCGGATACGGATCGGACGTGTCGGATGTCGGCGTGAGTCACGCGGCGCCCACGCCGCCGCGCCGCTCCGCCACCGCCAGTGCGCCCACTGGCGCCCAGGTTGCTGTCAAACTACAATATTACTATGTGGTAGTTTAAAAAGTACAGTAAACGATAATAATAATTACTTAAATATGTTGTAGTTATATACACTTGAGTAAACCTACGATGGAGGATCAAGATTAGTTTGTCCGACATTAATATTATTTGCCAAACTATTTTGACTGACATAACTTTGGCCCTACAGACCGTTCACGGTATCTTGTCCCTTGCCTAATGATAGGTATAATTATTATTTTTTTATCTTACAAAATTAAATCTTTTTTTATTAATTAAGAAGTTCCCAAACCAATTTCAATTTTGCTAACTCAACCAAAGACGAGCTTTACTGGCCATATTGCCCTTTTATTTATCTAAGAAGCTAGGTCGACAGATTTCTTACGCTTGGTGTTCTTCTCAGCAGCTAAGCTGGCTTACCTACTCAAAATAACCCATTTTATGGCTACTATTAAATCGGCATGACGAGTTTACAACCGTAACGCTATCATGACAATGACTGCGGACAATCTTACACGCACAGTCTTCTAAATTAACGCGGTCGCTGTTGCCGAGACAGATTTAGCTGTGTCTGCGACGCGTCTAGGCTATTTGTATTTGGGTTTTGGCATTGGACATTTTGCAGTCTCGTGGGAAACTGAGTTGAACGACTGCGGAGACAATGCGGCTGTCTGGTATCGCGACCAGTCGTTCACCGGACCACCGCCCACCCGTGCGGCATGGCGGCAGCGCCGAGCATCGAGTGCCGCGGCTGCACCTCACGTTCCGCATTACATCTTCAGCCATCTTCTATTAAAACACCAAACTTGATTTATTCACATCGCTTTACATTCAAAGCACGTATATAGGAAGCTTAACGTGGGAAGGTGGAAGGTATGCAACGAGAGGAAAGATAGACCGAATTCCTGTAGCTTTCACTAGTATTTAATCGGCATATCTAATGTAGCCCTATAGATAGAACTGTAACTAAGCTAACTCCCCTACTGTGGTAGTGGTGACTGATCAAGATCAAGATCATGAAGCATCGATGCTTAGGTACTACCTACTTATCTAAAAGCTCAGCTCAACAAAACCTTTCTTTGGTGGTCTGAGGCTAAAAGGTACAAACTTATGGACCTACTTATAAAAATCTGAAACAAACTCTTGTCAGAGATCAACATGTTTTATCCACGGCAACTTTTACACACTGCACCATTGTTATGTATACCTACTTACCGAAGTAAGTTGTAGGTGATATGCAAGTGCAATACCTACCTACACATTGCAAGTATTCAAAAACAAAGTAGCTGATCCAAACCATCTAAGCAATTAGGTAATAAAATGAGAGAACCTATATACTTATAAAGCTAGGTCATCAGCTCAAACCAATCCACTCCCGTAGCACCTACCGATAGCATGCTGCCTGCTTGCTCTATACAAAATTCCTCCTATTTCTTAGCAGTAGTTAGGCAAGTTGAGAACCTAAGTGTAAGTTAGTTCAAACATTAAAATGTAAAAGCACGTGTGTCAAGGGCGGGTGTTTGGGGGGGTAGGCAGCGGGGTCGATAAGCGCTGGCCGCTTGCCAGCCGCCAGAGCCGCGACACGTAAATACACCCTCGCCTCTCTAAAGTGGAAGTTCTCACAGTTTATTTTATTGAACGTCACATTTATAATTTCCTCCATTTGACGTTTCCTTGTTCTTAAAGTTTTATTGGAGTTTTAATGATCACAGAATAACTGTAAACTTATAATGTGCCGATACCTCGGAGATGTAGGGATAATCAGAAGATATTTCCTAGAACTAACGAATCAACCAACCAGACTTGCTTGTATCAATCCACTTCTGGAAATACGCCTAATTCAAATTGCACCATCACAGGCCGTTCAGTCTAATCCGGCTTGTGTCCTGCTGCTGAATAGGAAGAAGCTGTTCTCCCATGAAGGGTTACGTGCCTTTTAGGCGAATTATATCAGTCGGAGATCAATCCCTAACACCGGCTTGTTTGCTATTGCAATCAAAAGAATTTGACTGGTAGGTAAACATATCTTTTACAGCAGCAGTTTACTTAGAAAGTTCCACCACATTTTTGGAACTACACTTTAATTAATTAGAATCATGAATAAATCTGCATAGCATGTCTTGGTTGGTGAAACATTAGTTTAGTCCCAGCAACTTATTTTTAGCGACACACCACATATTCTACATATTCCACATATTCTACATATTGATCCACTTGCATACTTAGTAAATCTGGTGCAGTGTACATTTGGCCTTAACAAAATTACCACGTCAGGGAATTAACTGACTGTGACTGTACAAGGGAAACACGCGTTATGTTTTATTGTCTTTCCGGGAACAGGGATTAAATTTTAAACGGGGGTTAAATTAAACTAAATCAATAGATAGATACATAGACGGAATGTCGACCAAGACTTAGTACCAGACGTATCTTCATACGCGCAACTGAATGAACCAAATTGCACACAATCAAGCTATGAGTAAGATGTCATTTTATCAAGTCTTTAACAGCAGATTGAACAAATGTTTTACAGCAGATATTTGTAATGAAAATACCACTTACCTACTCTCACAAATATTTTAATGAAATGTATGTTTGTTCCAGATGAGCGGCAAGCGCACACGCAGCTATAGATGCGCAGTACACCAACGCGACCGTGAGGTCAGCTCCGAGAACGACTTCCATCTACTCCTCGAGGATCCCACGTTATTCGCCAGGTAAACATACCAGCCATTAGCGCTCCGCTGTATTTATGTAATACCAATTACCGCACGATGATAGAACAGGAAAATACTCCCGTGTAATGTTCCAAACACAACACAACCACCATTCATTACATAAAGCGTAGAGACATATTTACTACCCTCTATTAACCGAGTGTAACCGTTTCAAAACAATTTTCAAATAAATCGAGTATGCCGTGATTCGTCTGTCATCTTCCAGAAAACATAAATCCTTTATCGATGTACAACTTGTAAATTTCCAGTAAAATGTAACTTTATGTTATCTAAATCAAAATTTCAGTTAAACTAAATTATGTAGTGTAATATTTTCTTTATTTCCACTGAAATAATAGTCGGTGTATCGATTGCCGTCGCTAAAAATATTTTTATGTTCACTTGTCGTGTCACGTTGACATGTGGTGTGCTTTCATACAATAAAACCGTTAATAAATTGCTTTTATATAGATCGAGAATAATAGTGAAAGCGAATTGATTGATTGCTTCCAATCCAATACGGTTTTGAAATAGGAATGTAAAGTTTATTTCATCATTGAAAAATACAGGTAAACTGTTCAGTATCAAACAATATGAATTACTTACCTACTATCGTCTTTGTCTGCTTTGGAATCCTCTGAATAGGAATGCTGTACGATATGCAGATTGTTCTTTTACTCCTCTATAGAACATGGATTTAAATGGCGTAGAAACATAATATCAGAAGTAAGGTACATCAATATTCTTGCTCAAAATCGACATTAATCATATCCTTGTACGCTAAATCAGCTGCGACACTAGATTATTGTGAGAACCATCTCTATCTTATCTAAGTCATCACTTGTATGTATGTCCTCTATATCGTAGTGTATTTTTTTCAGGATGGTGCACTTAGTAGCGATGGAGATGCTCCCGGAGGAGCGGGATCGCAAGTACTACCAGGAGAGGTATACTTGCTGTCCCCCGCCCTTCTTCATCATCTGTGTCACGTTACTAGAGGTAAATACTCATGTCCTGCTCAAATTATATTATGTAGGGCTGCTTGCCGAATAAGTTCATCGTTTGTATCCGCAACGGGTATAGTAAGACACAACTTAAGATGTACCTAGCATCGACAAAATTCGTAAAACTGATCACATCCGAAATGAGTACGTCTTCAAAATCGCCAATCTTTATTACTGCTTTAGGCGAAAATGATCTTTACTCATACGAAATAAGTCATATACTTCGATACATTCGTAAAATTGAAGCATAGATTTCGTCGATGCTACATCTAATTTGTGTCGTACAGTGTTACGATAGTGAAAAATATCTATTTTATGCAACCGCTAGCTATGGACATAAATCTTTCGTATAACCACGGTACGGAGGCGTACAAAGTCATCACTTTCTACGTGTCTAGTGCCGCTTCAATCCCCGCTCCAGTTACTTCGGTTAATTAAAAATTATAATAGCGGATTTCACATCCGTGCAAACAAGCGGTTTACGTGAATCATAACAATCGGTCGGCGGTGCTCACACTGCTCGGTGCTCGTCACACGTTGATTCACCGCAGCTCGCAAGGCGCAGGCGCACGCTCGCAAGCGATGCTATAGCACACGCAGCTTTCGCGCTAACGGTTTTCCCCTCTATGAATAACGTTATAAAACGTCACTATTTACGCAAATTACAATTACACTTAAATATTTATTTATCCTTGTTTTTATTAGTTGGTAAATAATTAATAGTAGTTATATTACCACAAAAATAATTATATTAATTTACAATAAATAGTCGTAATTGTAACTGGAATCGATTTTGCGGTATTCCTACAGGTATTGTTAATTTTACCTACAGCTCCCATTTTTCATTATTCCAATGACTTGAACCGTGGTTTTTGGTCCATCTCCAAGTTCCTACTAACTAAACATTATTCATCAAAATTAACTGCCCATTATTTAGTGAGCCGTTCCGTATAATTTCGAAAACAGCAGTCTGTACGCGATAATAAATCGTTCCTAATGTTGGGTACTATATACTAAATACCGAAGTAAGTACAACCCGTACATCTTTAAATGACAGTACATGAAGCATACGGAGGAGACTTTATCGGCTCAAAATAAAACTCAATAGTGCTATCAAAGATGTCAAATCAAATCAAAGAGTGAAGCGAACACAAACACTGCTGTGCTGGCTATACTCGGCCGTCTGGCTTCTACGAGCACGTCCTACATTTCTTACCCCCCCTGAGCTTTCTTTTACTCGAAGTATAGGCCTATAATGTTCCCACTGCTGGGACGCAGGCCTCCTCGCTGAGAGAGGGAGTGGACTGTAAAGGCTCTTACATACTGGCGCGACTTTTAACAAAAGAATTTCTGAGAAAACTTTACGGCGAACAATGCGGCGGCATGACATCGCGTCCCGACGCGCCAGTATGTAAGAGGCTTAAAGCGTACCGTTATCCACCACGCGGTCACGTGGGTCTGTGGGCTTGTGGATGTCACAATATCTTCGAGTTTTCAAAATCTAAAGTAATTTTTTCAATTATGCAGCACTTTTTGAACGTCAAAATTACATAAGACAGTTCCCCAAAACGGCCTTGGACCACTTCCTAATGCTTTAGCTGGGAAGAAATGGCGCAACAAACTCCCCAGCAGCACAGCTGTCTGTTAAGTTAGGTTATAGAACCTGGTTTTCCTTGAGAGATCACGTGCTTTACAATAATTTTGTTTGTCCTCAGTTGGGCGTGTTCGCATGGTACGCGTGGGGTTCGGGCGGCGTGGCGGCGGCGGCCGGGCCGGTCCCGGTGGATTCGCCGCTCGTGTACCGTTCCGACCGGCGCCGCGAACTGTGGCGGTTCCTCACCTACAGCGTCGTGCATGCCGGATGGCTGCACCTTGCTTTCAATCTGCTAGTCCAACTCGCGGTAAGTTAGAGTACTTCACATTAATCATAATACCAGCCTATTATTGTCCCATTGCAGGGCAAAGGAATTGTTCACCACGCTTCCTTAAGACGGGGGGCGATTTCAGATTATATTAACTGCAAGTCGATGTTCCACATCACAACCTGACCTGAGTGCTTGACTCCACCTTGCCATTCATAAAAAGCTTCAACTGCTTGGAAATATTAGTTGGTGGTCCTCAACGCTCGATCCAACTTCTTTAGCTAGACGTTTGCAGATAATAGAAATCTTATACAACATAATTGTCTGTACGAAAATACACCCACCTTGAGCTTATCATTAACGATTCCCACGACGCGACAGTCGCCAAGACTCGTAAACATCTATAGCACAGCAATAAATTCTAAATCGTTATTCTTTCTAATTCCAGGTGGGTCTACCGCTAGAGATGGTGCACGGAGCGGTTCGGTGCGCGGCGGTGTATCTGGCCGGCGTGTTGGGCGGCTCCCTCGCAGCGTCGGTTTTAGACCCGGATGTCTGCCTAGCCGGCGCCTCGGGCGGTGTGTACGCGCTCTTAGCCGCTCACCTGGCGAACGCTCTGCTGAACTTCCATACCATGCGCTATGGAGCCGTGCGACTGGTAGCCGCGCTTGCGGTCGCGTCCTGTGATGTGGGCTTCGCTGTACACGCTAGGTATACAAAGGTAAATATAGTTTATATTAATCAGTACTAGGACTAATAAAACTACTTGTAATTGGTGCGTTTTATAGCATGACAATAGCAGTTACATCCCTCTTATTATCTCTTTGTCGGAATTCGAAACTAAACTATGTATTGATATCGAATTAAAATGTATAAAGGACTTCTGTTTTTGTTCTAAAATCTGTAAACGCATGTAGGTACGATGACCGCTATTGCAGCCTTAGCCAAACTACAGATCAATATAGGTATTGAAGTCGAAACTGTCGATGGATTTTAGTTTTTCGTGCTCAAATATTAAGTTATCTTTCTGTTTACCCAGGAAGCGCCGCCAGTATCGTACGCCGCGCACGTGGCGGGCGCGCTGGCCGGCCTGACCATCGGCCTGCTGGTGCTGAAGCACGCGCAGCAGCGCCTGTGGGAGCGCCTGCTGTGGTGGGCGGCGCTGGGCGCGTACGCCGCCTGCACGCTGTTCGCGGTGCTGTACAACGTGTTCAGCGCGCCCGTGGACGAGCTGCACTATATGCCGCCCGACCCGCCGCCCGACGCCGGCTTCTGACGTCACACGCGGCCTCGCACCACCCACAGACCTTAGGCTTTCGACACACGACCGTCATACTTTTACGTCCGTTTTTTATTTTGACGTCAAAGCCTACGTTCGCGGACAGTGCGCACCACTCACAACACGCCTAGTCAATTTACCTTAGTGTGATTTGCTATAAGTAGTATTATTACGCGAGGAGGTCCCGATACCTGAATGTCAGTATATACGTTTCGTATTGTGCCTATCGAGTCATTTCTTATGTTTATTGAGATTATTTTGTCCATTTTCGTAGTTTCGTTTTTTACAATGGCCTCCTCGCGATACTTAATTGTTAAGTAGTCTTAATTATATTGAATAGGTGAACTATTTTTGTACCTACTATCAGCGTCCGTAGTGTATAGATTGAAGGCGTTACCGCGACACAAGTTTAATGTTCCCGTGTGGACTGACCGACTTTACTAAATGAAGTGTCACGTAATTTATTCACAATAACAATAATCGCTTCTTTTAAACCGCGCTACATTTAGTAAAGGCCTCAGCGTAGTTATGCCAGCACACCAAAGATTAGGATATACGCCATCCAGCTCGAGTAATGGAAGTCTCCTTACTCTCTCCTTGTTTCAAATTTGATTGAATATGATTACATATAGATTTTTAATTAAATTGCTCACTGTTAAACAAATACTATAAGTATGCCTCAATAACTGATTCTAACGTGAATAATAATTATTATTTAAGTATTTGTGTAAATTGCTCAATTGCAATGATTATTTTAATCAGAAATGATTATATGCTCAAAAGTGAGTTTTATTTTATTTTATTGGATCAATTATTTGCTGATATATTATTATAACAAATGATATTGTTTATTGTGATTTCGTCCATTTCCATTCGTCGCTCGCATTCGTCCTGTTTCCTAAGTATGATCCAACGATTAACAAGTTGTCTTGCTACTCACTAGTAGATAAATAGTTTTATTATTAATAATGTGCCTGATTCCTATTATTGTAAATTTGATCGTATACTTTAATTCTAATCAAATGTCAGGAAACGACTGAGTTTTGTATTAATTATTGCAGAATATTTTCTCGTTTAATTTATTTTAAAATTATTTTAAGTGTGAATCGGAATAATTATGATTATGTGATTATATAAATGAAAATAAGAGTGAATATAATTGAGAATTATAAAAAAACTTATTTAGTTTTATTTTCCAGACATAGCCTTGCTTATAATAAATAACAATAAAACAAGATATGATAAAAAAAAACTTCATTGTACCTTTCAGCAAATTGTAACATGTTATAAACATAACAAATCATTTCAACCATAAATTATCAACATTAACTACATTACTACAAACTAACCATGCTTTGGTACCTATTTCTTCAATATAAAAGTATCAATGGCGCATCTACTTTCAAGTCCTAGTATTAGCTTATAAATAATACTGATTAAAATGGTTAAAATATTAATAGCTGCTTATATCCACAAATGGAACAGAAAATTATTAGCAATAACAATTTAAGTAATAAAAATAAATTCGTCTTGGTCACTACAGCATTATTCCCTATTTATTGTATTTTCGTAGTACTGCCAATTTTTAAATATCGCATAAAATAATTGAGTAACTAAGGACCTCACAACGAGTAGTCACAACTCACTACTTGAAGAGTTCCTCAACATTATATTATTATTATTATCACAAAACGTCAAGAAGCATTAATAAAAAGAAAAAAACAACTGGAAAGAGTATTTTTTTCTAAGTAATAGAGTACTAATAACAATCTTATAGTTGTGATGATGACATGGTTTTTTAAACCCGAATAAGTACCCTGCACTGTGAATAAATTGTCGTGCCCTTACACAATATTATATTATGCATATTTTATTTGTATTCGTACATGTATTCGCAGGCCTGACCCCTAACATTATTAAAAGTATGTTCTAAACAGACCAACCGTTGCTCGTACCCATAATGGCGTCTCCCTGTTCTGCAGTTCACTACTACACTCTGTAGCAAACTTGTGCAACTGTTGAGACTCTTCATGTAATTTGCGCTAGAAACAAGAAGTAATATTGAATCACTTATATTATACTATTTCACCGAAAAATTTATCAAACTTTTTTCCAAGTTATATTTCAGCACCCACTTGGATAAATTCAATAAACTTATAAAAGAAAGTCAGTTTACAAACTAACACGCGATAAGGCGAACTAAACTTCGCGCGCTCTCTCGTACACCGCTCGACGTCTCGCTGAGCAACAGAGAGCGCGCGATGTTTAGTTCGCTTTATCGCGACAGTGTGGCCCCAGCATGATAATCTCCGAGTTCGAAATTGCGGTGACCCAAGCGAGAATAGTAAAAGTGCTAGAAATGATAAATGTAACTCTCACCTGCAATTCTGGCGAAACAGTGAAAATAGCTGCCTGCGCTTCAAGATCACGTCGCACGGATCGTTCGCCTAAGTTCGCCGAGCCTACTATAGTGGCCCAAGGCACTCCACAACCAGGTGGGTAGTACCTGCAAATCAAATTGTTTATTGATTAGAATCATCTTTACTTACTTACTTTAGAAATTTCTATTTTATTTTTACGTTATCCTATTTTATCCCATTGCTGGGCAAAGGTCTCCCCTACTTTTCTAATTTTCTTTGTGTCAGTCAGCATTTCTTCTTAGGCATGCCTCGGTGACGTCACCCGTCTTCAAGCACCCACTGTGTAACGATCCTGCATTAAATTGAGCTTTGCATAGTAATAAATTAAAAATAATCTTTACCATAGTCCCTTGGCATGGAATGTCCATCCAGGGCGCTCATACTCCAACATTTCCACTCTGTTCATTTGTCCGTATTCTATAACTCTTTGCCAGAACCTGCAATAGTATAAAATCTTCAGATATTCTGGTCAAGAAGATTCAAAACATATTTATACAAATCGGACAAAAAGAACCTTCCAGTATCCACAACCTTTCTCCACCTTCAAGGGAGGAGGAGCAGCGGTGCAAAAAAAAAAACAAGAATTGGAACTTGAATCATTGCCAGGAAAAATAAAAAAAATGTGTTTATTCACTCACTTTCTTGCTATTAATGAGTAGGCATGTGGAATCCCACCAGCGGGACCTGAGGCACCCAAAAATCCATTTGCCTGAAAAATATAAAAGATAGTAAACCTTCTAAACACTTACTCCAATCACGGACAGATTTAATGAAATAGTTAATATATGTTTAATCAATTCATCTGTCCAATTCTTCACTGCTGGACAAAAGCCTCTGCTAAGTTGAGTCATAAAACAGTAAGACTTAGTTTTCTACTTACTTTATTAATCAGAGGTGAAAAAATTAAAAAAACCTGGCCAATTGCGAGTTGGACTCGCACACAAAAGGTTCCGTACCACCTTAAAATATTGAACACTACATATTTTTTAACAGTAAAAATCACGTTCCTTGTATGGGAACCACCATTAATTTTTTACTATATTTTATTTATTGTTGTTATAGCGGCAATGTAAATACACAATCTGTGAAAATTTCAACTGCCTACTTATTACGGTTCATGAGATACAGCCTGCTGACAGACAGACGGACGAAAGCACAACGGAGGCTTAGTAATTGGGTTCTACTAGGCACCTTTCGGGTACGGAACCCTAAAAACACTATACTCACATTTGGGTGTGCCATCAGTAAGCTAATTTTTGCCTTGCAGTCATTCAATAAAGTCTTAGCATACTCATCAGTAAGGTTGAAGTACCCAGTAGCCAGCTGAATTATGGAACCTTCTGGAACTGAGGCTAGAACCTTCTTGGTGACCTGTTCATCTTGAGTAATGCCATACTCTCCCATTTGAATGAGAGGGAATATCCATGTGTCTTTAGTTGTTGCTGTAATTAGATATATTCTTATATATGCTTAATTAGATATATTATCCTGAAGAATGAGTGAGTTAAAATATTACTGGAAGTTTTGTAACACGCATTACAAAATAACCTTTAAAAATGTTATTTGTTTGTGTCTAACTTCATTTACTGCAATATTTGGGACTTGAATAGTTCATAACACCTCACAGTATGGTTAATATAATTTATTCATGTTAAAAATAAAAAAAAACATACCATCAGAATCCTCTAAAGAGATCAGTTTGGATGTCTGTTGCCTCTGCCATCTTACCATGAAATCATTGACCTTATTCCTCATATCTTGGATGAACAACTCCTTTGAAGCATACTTTCTTTCCTCTATTCCATTCTTTGAACAATGCTTACTGAAGCTGCTTACTTCATCTAGAATTCAAATGTTAAGGATTGTTGGGTGTCTCAAAGAAGCACACTCTCAAAGTATTTTACGAATCAATAAATAATAACATAAATATCATCATCTGCCTAGCCTTTTCAGGTCGGCTTCCAGCCTAATGGGATGCAGCTGGATACCAGTATTTTACATGGAGCGATTGCGTATCTGACAGCTGGGTCCTAACATAAATTAAATATACTCCACATAAATAATGCAGTGTAAAGTAAAAAATGTCTCAAATAAAAAAAAATAACAGATACTAATAACTTACAGTCATCATACCTATGAGTTCACTATAAAAATTCGCCAGGTCTGCATCCACAATCTCAATATAGCGATCCTGCCTTTGTCGGAAGTAGTCATTGGAATAATTGGCACCACTCAGCAACACCGAGTCATCTGCTATGTACAGCTTCATATGCTGTAGTCCTATGAGCTCGTTATAACGAGATGGTAAGGCTTTCGACCAAGAACCATGTAGTCTGGGTGTCTGATACAAACTGACTGAACACTGGTTAGGGATATTGCTTACAAAATCTCGTAACTGAGTCACTGAGTTTACCTGACCCCGCGTACCGCGCTGATAATCTAAAAGAACTTTGAAATTCAAACATTTCTTGTCTTCCAAGTTCTTTTTTGTAATTTCTAAAAGTGTCTTTTCCATAGATCCAGTTCCTAAGTATAGGCTCGCGACAGATATTCTCCTGTTAGCGTTCTGAAATCTCTCGCAGAGGGTATCGTAAAACTTTTTAGGATCATTTATAACATTAACTTTACAGGCATTCACAGGAAAACATGGTGCGACACTGTATAACCAGTTGAAACAATTAAACTCTAACGGCTTGAACCTTATTGGCATATTACCGTTAAACAACATATTTCGTTTTACTTTTTATTTAGTATAAAATTTCTCTCAAGTAGAATAATATTAAAATAAATGTCTAAAATAAAATTAAAATGAAATCTCCCATTCACAATAACTTACTACTGTCAGTGTCAAAGTGTCAACTGTCACTGTGTGTGAAACTGTCAAATCCGGTCAACTCAACAGATTATACTGGCTGGCTGGATAATGTATGCTACGCAATCACTGCTGAAACATTACAACAAAACATGTTTAAATCTCTAGTTCCTGTCAAAAACTGTATGGAACATTGACAGAAAATAGAGATTTCAACATGTTTTGTCTTGAATGTTTCGCCAGTGCAAACGAACAACGCGAGTAAGCCTGAAAAAATAATATTTTCAGATATCTATAATTAGCTTATACCCGCGGCTTCCCCCGCATGGATGTTATCGCGACATTCGAGACCAACAGTAATCATGAAATGATCCCGTTCCCGCAACCCATGGGAACCATTCCAGGGATAATTAAGCTTGAGTCAATGTCTGTGTCACATGGGTTGTCACTGTCACCGTCACCGTTATTGACGAAATTAACTTTTTCTAAATTAGCGTAAAGCCCTTTTAAAAGGACTTTGTATGGTATCCGAGCTTAGTAAGTCCGAAGGACCGAACCGAGTGGTGACCACTCTGTTCGGTTTCTAACCGAGCGCCTAGTGGCAGCTATCAATCGCCGCCGCTGCGAGTCGTTCGTACGCAGCCACCTTGAGATCTTTATTTTGTCATTTTTATTTTATAGAAGTTGAGTAAAAAGTATCTAAAAGGGATGATAGACGTGCGAGCAAGTCCGCGTACCTACTTATGGCTCGGCGAGCTTACTCACCCGTGTGTAATGCTAAGTACGCGGACGGGTAAAATCGGGTTCAAATCGGGTAGTAAAAGCGATCCCTCTAATTATAGACCAATATCTGTATTACCAGCATTGAGCAAAATCTATGAAAAAATCATGCTAGACCAGATGCTGTCACATTTTAACTCAAATAAGATTTTACATAGTCACCAGTTTGGTTTCACGAAAGGTAGGTCGACGACAGACGCGGGAGTAAAACTCATCAGTCACATCTTAGAATCCTGGGAGAAGTCCCAGGATGCAATTGGCATTTTCTGTGACCTCTCAAAAGCATTTGACTGCGTCGACCACAATACACTGATCTGTAAATTACACCACTACGGAATTCGTGGACAAGCTGCTGATCTTGTTCTTTCTTACCTATCAAACAGGCAGCAAAAAGTAAATGTTAACGGGGCGACGTCCTCGGGGTCTCTAGTTAAAATGGGCGTGCCTCAAGGTTCAATACTCGGCCCTTTCTTATTTCTAGTTTATATAAATGACCTTCCTTACATGATGGCAAACTTGTCGGATATAATACTATTCGCTGACGACACTTATCTTATTTTTAAAATAGATAGAAAAGATACAGATGTCTCACATGTCAACGATAGTCTGGCTACTCTTTCGGAATGGTTCGCAGCTAATAATCTTTTACTTAATGCGAACAAAACTAAATGTATTAGGTTCTCATTACCAAATGTACCTCAAGTGGGTCTAAATCTAAAACTTGATGGCAAGAAACTAGATGCAATTACAGAAACTATATTTTTAGGAATTACTTTAGATTCAAAACTACAATGGGGCGCCCACATCAGAACTCTTTCAGGTAGACTAAGTTCAGCTGCATATGCAGTAAGAAAAATAAGGCAGTTGACTGATATAGCCACAGCTAGGTTAGTATACTTTGCTTATTTCCACAGTATTATGTCTTATGGCGTTCTGCTGTGGGGATCGGCAGCTGACGTAGATTCAATTTTCATTTTACAGAAGAGGGCAATCCGCGCGATCTATAAAATGAGTCCTCGCGAGTCCCTTAGAGACAAATTCAAAGAAATTGATATACTAACTCTGTCGTCTCTCTATATCTTTGAAAGTATTTTGTATGTTCGCAAAAACTTAGGACTTTTCAAAACAAGAAGCGATTTCCATAATATAAATACACGTAGTAGACACGAAATTGTCATACCCAAATTTAGATTAACTAAAACAAGCAAGTCATTTCTTATAAACAGTATCCGCTTTTATAACAAGTTGCCAAAGTCGGTTACAGAACTTAGCGATGGAAAATTTAAAACCCATATCAAACGTGTCCTTATCAAAAAAGCATATTATAAGATTAAAGACTACGTTGATGACAAGGAAGTTTGGCAATAATTCCTCTGCACATGTGGCTTCCCTGGTACCTTATAAACAGCATAATTATGTCAGAGTCTATTAACTGCTCCCAAATTACCATGTTTATTCTCTTTACATTCATCCTTGACATAATCATTGTATTTGACATTATTCCTATTATTATAGATACCTCCAATTTAATTTCAACTCCTAGTGGCTTTTGTGGACATGATAATTATTCAATTTGTTACAGTTGTAATAGCAATCACGTCATTTGGCTGAAATAGGTTTATTTTTTTAATTTTATTGTTTGTCTTTTATATAGATTATTTTCTATTTTGTGAATGTGAGAACTTTGTAGGCTTATTGGACTGTAGATTTACTGAACATCTATTTAGTTAAGTACCTGGTACTTACTTGTTGAAAGGCCTACATTGTCCTCCCATGCCTTTAGTAGGCATGGGAGGACAATGTAGGCCACTGTAATTTGAAAATATTGTAAAAGCCAATTATTTTTAACAGAGTAACCGTGGAGTTTCTTGCCGGCTCTTCTCCATAGGAAACGACCAATTGGAACCGTGCACCTAGCTTCTGACGTTTCATAAGTGCCCATGTAGGTTTATGTGAAATAAAATATTTTGATTTTGATTTTTTTGATTTTGACGTTAAACTCGAGCGACAATACCTAAATTGGGTGATAGACGTGCGTACTTAAAGTTCGCGGTTTTTAAGTTCGCGACCTTACTCGGCTCGCCGTCGGTGAAGACGTGCGTACTTAAAGTACGCGATCTTTGGGTTCGCGACAATCGCGACCTTACTTACTCGGCTCGCCGTCGGCGTCGGTGACACACGTAAATTTTGCTCAAAATTTCATTTTCAAATTTGCTCGCGGCTCGCTGCGATGACAGACGACGAGCGATTCCATATAAATCGGTAGGTATGCGACCGATGGTCAGCGCTGACAGCTACCTACGCGTGATTCTAAAACGCTCCTAGGACTATCATATATATTGGGCCATCAGCACCGACGGTCAGCGTGACTCTAAAACCAGCCTAAAACCTGCTGGATCGTCGACGAACTTACTCGGCGATTTTAAACTTTCGTAACCAAGTGTTGCCTGGTGCCACCTATCTTATGAACACTGAGGCAGAGCAGAACAATGATTACAAACTAATTTAATAACACACAGCGTTTCATTTTGTACTCTGTAAATCTGTTTATTGTGATATACTAATATTATTATTTAGAAAACATAAATATATTGTCTGAAATACCCTCCCCCAAATTATGTGATTAATCTTTAAAAGTCTTATTTCAGTCTTTATAAGTAAATGTGTAATTAAAGCTATCTATAATTAACACTTCTTTGCCTGATATTCCTCTTGAAGAATTTCGCCTGGCTCGATGCCGTAAAATATTTGACCTTCTTTGACGTAAGCCCAAGACATTCTTTTCGAGCTGAAGTGAACGCCAACGTCACCATCTTTTGATAAGGTTATCGCTCCCGCAGTATTCCTCAGCCGAGAAGTCATTCCTATACAAAAATACGGATTAGAGTCGGACTCTCAACTCTAATAATCAGTTCTTTATAATAAAATAGGTCCCTACCTATTTTATTATAAAGAACTGATTATTAGAGTTGAATAAATTAAAAAAAACGCATAGGAACAATAGGAAGTCCGCACATGTTCTAATAATATATTTTCTTTAGGACAAGATCTTGTTTCTGATAACGTGTATCGCTACTTAATGCCATCAAAGCCTTTACGAGAACGGAAAGATTTAACAACCTACCTTTTACTGCAATGGTTGTAGCCGTGTTTGCATCTGTGCCGCACTCCATAAGCTTTATAATACTGTGAGCCAAACAATACTTCAGAATAGACTCCCCATGACCTACAATAGTATGCAACTTAATAAATGTTCCTCTGAAATTCATTTATTTGGTAAGTATACTAAAAAATTACCATAGACGTGCATACCTGTAGTGGAAACACCGCCAATAAGATCGTCGGCGTAAGTTCCGCTACCAATTTGTGGCGTATCCCCGATCCTGCCAACTGCTTTTCCACTCATGCCACCTGTACTAGTGGCAGCTGCTACGTGACCTTGAGAATCTATGGCTACAGCACCAACTGTCCCCACTCCACCCTTGAAATTGGCAAATGGACATAATATGCATTTATGAACGTTTTACGAATCTATTCATTAGAATAATTTAATAACTGCGGTTACCTCATCTTTAGGTCCTATTTCTGTTCTCCCAACATCTCCATGTTTCAAGAAGTTTTTCAAGGCTTTCTTTGCATTTTCACTTATCAATGATTCTGGCGGAATTGGTTTAAACCCCTGCAAATATAAAAATAATCGGTACCTACTTACATCCTATCGAAAAGTTATTACGTTACTCCCGTTAGTCATTCACATTCGTAAACTTTTTTTACCTTTTCTAAAGCAAATATTTTAGCGCCCTCCCCTCCTAAAAGGGAATGTGGTGAGTCCGTAAGAACTTTATGAGCAATGCTGATAGGGTGAAGAAACTCCTTGACCAGTGTAACTCCACCAACATTCAGGTCCTGTCCACGCATGATGCTTGCTTCCATTTCGACTTCTCCTCGCAGAGTTAAAACAGATCCATAACCTGCAGTTTTAATAGCAAATCATTAAAATGCGTCGATAGAAGAGTCCGACTTCGAAAAAATGGACTGTGACTAGGAAGTGTTTGAACTGTATGTAGGTAGTGACACGAAAAGAAGATGAGCATCGAGCTGGATGTGCCTAAATCTGCTACATAATTGGTAAAAATATGACAATAAAACATTAGAAAGAAAAATACCAGCATTAAAGTTTTCATCTTTCTCCATAGACACAACAGCAGCTTCCACCGCATCCAAGGCGCTGCCTCCATTCTTGAGGACCTCATATCCTGCTGTTACTGATGTCTTCATGCCGCCTAACTTGCCTTTCACCCGGCTTTGGGGAATATCTCCAGCTCCTCCGTGCACGATTATAATCGGTTTCATTTTCGAAACTTGATATTTTTCTGACTTCTCACCAATGCAACTTGCGCTTGTGTGTGCTTGATAAACTCTGAATAGATAATGTAGGACAGTTTAGTCACACAACATTATCTATTCGACGTTCGTTATCAATGTTAGTATTATTTACCTTATGTGTTATATGTACTTTCATTGTACTTATGTACCATATTATTCTTGTATTAATACAAGATAGAGGGCACAAAATTATTTTTAACTGATCATTTTAGTAAGTGTGAATATGATAACTATGTTGTTATCAATAACGACTCTTATATCTAATTATATGTTATTTACACTAGCTACTGTCCCCAGCGATGTTAGCGATACGTGGTGAAATTACATCTTTCCTTTCTGTTTTATGACTTTCTGAATATGAGTTTTATAAGCAGAAATAAAAGAAAAAGTTTTTATATATTTTTATCTATGCTGTTCTGTACAAGTAGCAAGTTCCTAAGTTTTACACTACTTCTCAAGTTTTACACTACTTCTCCAAGATTTCAGAAGAGATAATGAATGAAAACTTGATAATAAATAATGGTTTGTAAAGTTATCTGAACCTACTTCCCGGACCAAAACAGATTGTACGATATTGAATCATCAAAATTCCAAATGATCAGAGCCTTTTGGAGTTTGAGCGCTACGTTACTTCAGGAATTAATGCATCTTTAAATTATTTACCCACATCAAACAAATTACTTCCAAATGAATAATTTTCAAAATGCCGCTTTTTGTAATCATTTGTCTCGGCGGATGTCGAATATTCTTGTTTAGTTCACAGATTTTATACCTGTTTGTCTAGACAGTTATCTACTTTCGTAAAACTGCTTAAATTATTAAATTCATGATTTTTAAACGTCAATTATAAGAACAAAGTTAGGATACAAAGGCACAAACCGTGTTGTTTCCAAGTTGTTGACCTTGACAAGTTGTTGACAAAAGGAATGAAATGAATGAATTTGACTCATTCGAAACATTTCGGATACGATATCGGTATCAGTAAGTTTATCGAGAATACTGCATGATATGCCATTACTTCCAAGCTCTACTTGGCTGAAAGGACATAGTTCCCTGCCATATTTTTTTATTTACGTTCGTGAAAAAAACAAAAGCATTTCATTTGATTTCATTCACATTCAACGAAATAAAAATGGTGGTTGAAAGTTTATGTGAAAATCGTATGAAATCATTATAAAATTCATTTAATCCAGATGATTATTCTATAGTATTAAAAAATGTCCACTCCCGTGTCCAATCGTAAATACGGTGCCCAAAAAATACGTTTAACTAGTGAGTGCCCTGTTATCCAACCATTTCCGCTGCTTGGTGTGAATATTTTGCTTCGAGTATGTTTTAATCTTTGTAATTAACTCGCTTAATTTTTTTGTTTTTAGTTCTATGTGCAAGGAACTTGGTCAGGAGGGACCTATTTCGTAAGTACTATTTCACTTTGTGTGACTATGATTAATTCAAAATTTATCAGTGTATCTTCAAGGTGAGATTCATACGACCTAGGTTGAATTTATGCGGAAACAATAAGTCTGAAAGAATTGCGTCGCGTTTTCGGCTTATTCCAACTATGTTTGGACTCATAAACACACTGCCTTAACGCATTGATGATCATTACTAACTAAATTATTTTAGGTTTGCCAGACCCCTTTGCAAAAATCTCTGTAGATGGCAGTGGACAGGTGTATTCTACTAATACTGTGAAAGCAACCCTCGATCCGAAGTGGAATACACACTACGATCTGTACCTAACCAAAGGAGATGGCATTACAATTAGGTAAGTTAGATACCTAGTTACTATACATAATTTATATTTGTTCTGATGAGTCCTCAAGCAATTAAGAGCTTCATGTTGTCCTTAATTAGGTATGAAATGTTTTTGTATTTAGTTTCTTGCTCAGAATTGCATGACATACATTCCGTGATTATTAAGAGTATTAAATTGGTTGGTAGAGTTGTTTATATGTATTAAATATTATTATGCAAAATGTATCACAAAGTCTTAACAATACTGTCTTATGACTACATTATAATATTTGATTAAATTGTTATTCTTAGTGTCTGACTGTATCTGTGCAATGTTCAAATAATATCTATGTAGTAAGTTGACCTATATATTGTTCCATTGCTTATCTCAAATAATTCTTATCAATGATATTTGATATTGCACATCAGATCATACTAAAGTGAAAGTACTACTGAGAACGCCGCAGTGAATCTCAATTTACATGAATGCAGGAACTAATGACAAGCATAATTATTATTTTCATGTTTTACTTTCACCACTTCAGCATTACTAATGTACAATTGAGGAAATAAGCTGACCATAAGATAGTAAACAGTTATTAAGCCTCACTAATTGACTATAAAACAAGGTAAAAATATGCTGCTTTAGGATAAAAACTTAGCCAAAGATAAAAAAATGTGTTGTGTCACAAACAGAATTCAAGTACAAACCTACTTAGTTTATATTGAAGAGAAAAAATTAGTTATTCATTAAATTGTTTGGAGTTACGTGGTGTTTGTTGATATTTTTGTGCAAAAATAAACTTCCTTGCTTTTCTTATTTGCTATACCTAGAATGTTTTAAAACCTTGCTCGTATGTGTTTTTTTTATTTAGATATTCAACATGATTAGTACCCACTCCATACTCCAACATAGTTGGTCATATTGTTAGATAGCTTCTGCCCACAACTTGGTCTGGGTTTACTGGTATAAAAAGTATCCTGTGTTAATCCAGGTTATAAACAATCTGTTCCAAATTAATTTTATTCAAATTCATTCAGCCGTTTTAGAGAGATTGAGTAACAAACATCCAACCAAATATACAAACTTTCACATTTGTAATATCAGTTAGACCAAAAGGATTTTAATATTATTACATC
The DNA here is from genome assembly GCA_948473465.1 of Lithophane ornitopus. NCBI lineage: Eukaryota > Metazoa > Arthropoda > Insecta > Lepidoptera > Noctuidae > Lithophane > Lithophane ornitopus. Next base: position 6,617,965 of record OX419622.1, on the reverse strand, counting down.
ATACATACCTCTACCACAAACATCACAATGTCTAGAGTGTAGTATGTGGAAAATAAACAAGAGAAAACAATATGGGAAGTAAAACAATTTCTTTTGAATCACTTACTAAGAGATGTGTTTGTCTTTTGAAAGTCATTTTAAAACAGGGTAATCTTATATTATTATAAAGGACTGCAGTTCTTTATTGATGCAAAAGGAAGAAATGAGTTAAGACCCATGAAGAATGAGACCTAAGCATGTGTTGTTGGCTATGGTTTTATTTTGTTTATGTATAATAGTAAATTATTTGATTTTCAGTGTATGGAATCAACGAAAAGTCCACAAGAGACAAAATTCAGGATTCCTTGGTTGTATTCGAATTCAGCCGTCTACTGTACACAAATTGAAGGACACGGGATGTAAGTTCTAATGTTCTATTTTTGTTCATTGTGTCAGGTCACTTTGGTGTTGTTGAAACTAATGAATTTGCAATCGTGAGTGTCATGTTCCATCCAAATATGACCCAGAATGTGTAGTTTGATAGTGTGTCTCATATTCAGTTTGAAACTGTTGGTAACTCAGAAAACATTTTGTTTATCAAGCTGTGGTTATTCATTTACAAAAATCAAATATTTTGTTCCTCAATGTAAACAGAAGTGATAAAATTGCAATGTAAATTAGTTTTGTCCACTTCACTTAATTTTGAGCTTCCTGTAATACCGAAAGAGACTGAATCAAATTGCGGAATTCAATGTTACCTCTCGGTTCCTTTTCAATGCCCTTAACTTACAAGTTTTTTAAATGAAGAAGATTTTTATTTGGCATACTTTTTGTACTCTTAAAATCTATTAAGATTTTATCGTCGCCTTAAGTCGCCTATAATAGTACTTTAAAATGTTCATAAAGAGAAGTGGATTATTTTCGACGATTGCGCTAAAAATGATGATGTTTTATACAGACCAATGCCTGGAGCTATGCGAGGAGGGTTCCGGCGAGACATTCGGCGTTCGGGGACAAGTGATCGTGTCATTAGTGTCCCGAGACGCGGCGCGTGGTGAGCCAGCGACCGCGGCCGGTGAGGGCTCACCCCTAGCAGTGGTGGGCCCGGCCGGCGATGTGCGGACGCCCCGTGACCCACGTGACCCGCCCCCCGCACAAAATGGGACGAGGAATCCACTGCCACAACACTGGGAGGAGAGGTTCACATCCAGTGGAAGGTTAATATTGTTTTATAATTATGTGTTTGTGACCGGAGATGGCTTGTTTCTTGATGTTATTGTTAGGTTAAAAATTCTTGGGTTTTACGGGATTCATCACCACACACGAAGGGGTAGTTTACATTTACACGCGGGCAGGCCAACGAGTTGGTTTTATTCATATTTTGTTTTGTTTCTCACCCAGACCTAGCATGTGATTTGAATGCTGAGATTGAATAACTGCATTCTTAAAATATGTTCTAAGATTTAAGAGATCATCGTCCGCATATTTCTATAGCAATTAGGCCAGGTGCTTCAACATCACTTCAGCGAAGTAGAGGTAATAAAACTCAAGAGACACAACATTGACCATTGTAGAGCTTACTACGTCAACCACGCGTCCCGCCGCACCCAGTGGGAGCGGCCCACGTGGCCGAGCTCGCCCGCGTCGCCGGCGGGCTCGTCCCCGCCGTCGTCGCCGACGCCAGGCGCGACCCCCTCCACCCCCGCCTCCCCGGCGTCGCCCTCGTCGCCCTCGTCACCAGTATCACCATCCTCCGATACAGACGTCAATCATGCCACTTCCATATCTTTGAGGTTTGTATTCATTTTGTGTTCTGTGTTTCACTGTTAGTATGTACATGTTAAGGGGGATGTAACACTAGTGTAGCCCGTGAAATTTAAATAGCGTTTTTTCCTATTTGTATTGATAATTTGACAACATAAACATAACATTATGCCTGTATTCTCCGAAAGGTTAAGCCGCCTGAGAGGCCTGCCTGTACACCCACATTTCCCCAGTTAGTTACATGTATTATGGAGGGGGCGAGCCTATCCTTATTGCCATCAACCAAGCACAAACCCAGATGAATGAAAGAAAGAAAAAGAAGAAAGAAAAATGCGTTTATTGGCATTGTAACAGAAAAATACACCTTATACCAATAAAAACAGAAACAATCAATAAAATGCCAAAAGGGCCTCAGCTCAGCATACTGTCAGATGGCAACACAAAAATGAATGATTATAATGAATGAATGATTATAATTCTGTAAACACATATTTTTTACGGCTGCGAAGTATATTTTGATCAACATACAAGCTACTACTGACCCAAAAAATGTTAGAAAATTTGAATTTTGCGGGCTACCCTGTCGCCTTCGCCTTAAGTTATGTAGATGTTTGTGTAAATGTACACTATTCTGTTATGGCAGAAGTTCACGTAAATGAGCGCTGTAGGAGACAAACAGTCGAGGCTTCGTCACGTAGATATGAGGGAGGAATTCGCTAAAAGGGCATAATTTCCCCACCATGAACAAAAACCTGAAATTGTCATTAAAAAGTTATTTTCATGACAGTGGTCTCTAAACAAAAAAGTTAGAACTCAAACAAAAACCTATTTAGTTAACACAACAATGTAATTTAAGTATGGTCCAAGGCCAGTCCTATTGTTATTTTCATTGATTCATAATAAACAGAATCTGTGTTCGGTCACTGGCCAAGTGGACAAGAAAGATTGAAGTTAACTTTGTTTCCAGCATCTTTTGAAGTTTCAATTACCTGACTTTTTTTTAAATAATAGAATAGAAAACATTTCTTGCTCTTCTTTACACGACTGCCCAAAAAGGAGTGTAAGGTTTTTTTTTAAATTAACTGCTATGGTTTATCCGAAACCGCTGTACCGCGACTTAGGTATGTGCGAGGCGAGACAGATGCCGGCCGCACATTTGTGTCAACGCTCAGTCGTCAGCACTCACGGCGTCCCGTCCCCCCCCCTCTAAGCCGCGCATTCCTAAGGCGTGGTACAGCAGTTTCGGTCAAAAGTTTAATTTTAAAGTTTCCACCTATAATACAAATGAATAAGAATATTCTAGCAGTAGCTAGATTATACTAAGTGTAGATCTTGTTGATCTGTGTTGCTTAAGAAATGTGAGCAAAAAATGATTACAAAGAGTCCTTCTCAATTTAAAATGTACTTGTTTGTTGTAGACCAGAGCCGCAGCCGCAGACGGCGGTGCGCTCGCGCATCCCGACGGCGACAACTCCGCCCGCGGGTTCAGGCGCCGCCAACCCGCCCGCGGCAACCACGCCCTCCACGCCTATTGCTGCCACTGACCTACCGCCCGGCTACGGTAAGAAAGAAATCTTATGATTACAGAAGTATATTTGTCTTGTAAATGATTTACCGCAGTGCAACGTTATAGTCTGTTCCAAAAGTATGATGACAATGTAAATAAATAGATCAGAAAATGTGCCTATGGTTGCCAATATATAGTGCCACTTACAACTTGAGTAATTTGATTTATGTTTGAATACTTACGGAGGAGCTCGTGGCTAAGCAATAACAGCCACACGGGTCGATCCGTCAGGTTAAGCTACGGTTGCTGTCATTCGGTGATCTTTGGCAGTCGTTACAGGTCGTCAGAAGCCCGAAAGTCTGACCACCAGTCTTACCAAAGAGTATCGTATTACCCAGTTACTGGGTTATGGAGGTCAGATAGGCAGTCGCTCCATGTAAAATACTGGTATTCAGCTGCATCCGGTTTGACTGGAAGTCAGACCGTCTCGGTGTGAACTGACCCTTACAAATAAAAGATGGTGTCCCCGCGGATGTCAAAACTGACAACCGCGGTGTACCTATGCGTATTCAGGTATAGAGACTTGATTACTTTACTATGATTTGGCATTAATTAAAAACATCTAATAAGTACCTAACATTTATGGTACGCTTGTCTTTGTTAGCCATTCGTTATAGGCACAAAGCGTGAAAAACAATAACCATTTCTTTCTGATCCCTATGAAACATTTTAAAGCCTTTTTCGCATCATGTTGTAGGCTACAAAATAACGATTGCTGCCTTAAACTTTCACAACAAAAAAGAGTTTGTTTCTGCCTATCTTGTTAGTATTGTCTGTCCAGAAGTTTCGGAGATTAGTCGGAACAAACAGACAAAAAGTAAAAAATACTTAAATGATTTTTTGTTATATATGAGTACCATGTATAAACATTTGTATGCATTTAGTAAAAAGCTGTTATTTTGACATTACAAACGGATCCTTTTTTATTTGTATGGTTTGTATGTGGAAGAAGATAGGGAGACTTTTGCCCAGCAGTGGAACAGAATAGAATATAAAAAAAAACCTGTGATTTTTCTTTGTCAAAAGCCTAAGCATTATCGCATGCTATACATGGTTTCGTGAAGGACGCATTACGTAGTAAAGTACTCATTATAACATTAATTTGTATTCAGTACATACCACGACCACCTAACAATGATGTAGTATAACGACACATTGTTACCGCATCATTAGTCTGGTAATCTGGTTGTCGCAAGTATGGTTGCCACGTACGAAACCTTGAGTTAGGTTCCCAGGTCAGTACAATTGGAATTTTTTATCATTGAATAATTGATAAATAAATTCTCGGGAGGCCAGGAGTTAAGGTACCCAGGATAAGGCGATTGAAACATGTTTGCGACCTTTGTCGTCATCAAATTATAGAAATGTGACAATATCTTTGATGAATATTATGATTTTTAAAGCTACATACAGTCAGTTCTTTTTCGAAGAACCTTTTAGAAACCGCCTGTAAAAAGGCGTGTATGTGTAGTAGCTTGCATGCGGTGAACATGCAAGCTACTAGTAGCGGTCATCATGATAAACCCGACAGTGAATTTATTACCCTTAAACGAAACAATTATTAACCCAACTTCAACCAATAGACTGGCTCATTGAAGCGACAGAATCTCGAGGTTCTCTCTGGAGTTTTCATAGAGAGTACTGGAAGGAGAGTACTGCACTGATTACTGGTGGACAGTGGGACAATACGAGCTAATAAAAAAAAACTATCTACTTAATAAATTCTTACTCATTCAATAATTCACTGACAGCTTGAAATTTTCACAAGTGTTCCATAGTTAACGAAAGTCATCCCTAAAGAATGATGTTACTTTGTACGGAAGTTTGTCATTTTATATGTTGTAATAATAATTTTGATCAACGAACATGCATAACATTTGTACATTCCAGAGATGCGCACCACGGCCCAAGGTCAGGTATACTTCTACAACTCCGTGACGGGCGCGTCCACGTGGCACGACCCGCGCGTGCCGCAGCACCTGCGCCACTGCGCCGCGGCGGCCGGCCCGCTGCCGCCCGGCTGGGAGATGCGCCACGCGCCGTCGGGCCGCCCGTACTTCGTGGACCATAACAATAGGACCACGCAGTTCACTGACCCCAGACTGGCGCTGTCGGCTAGACTTGTGAGTGCTCTTGGATTCCTTTTGTTTTAAAACAGTAACTGTGCCGTCGCTGTCACCCGGCTGGGAGATGAGACATGCGCCCTTAGGACTACCTTCGTGGACCATAATAATAGAACCACACAGTTCACTTACCCCTATGGCGCTGTCGGCTAGACTTGTTCTTGACTTCGACACACCAAAGTGCCTCCGCCATGTTGGGCTGCCCTCGGAACGACCACTCTTTGTAGACCTCTATAACAAGTAGCCACAACTACTAACAACAGATTTATAAAATAATCGTGCTTCCAGAATCTCCGGATTAATTAGTAACTGATATCCATCATGTTACCAAACTGCCTAAGATCCTCACCTCATCACAATCGAATTTCCAGCCTCAACCCGACCCGGCAGTAGCACCGTCACAGCCGGCAGTAGCAGCGCCCGCGCCGGTCGCAGAGCCGCTCGACTCAGACGCATTACCCAAATACAAGCGAGACTTGGCGGCTAAGGCAAGGGTGCTGAGGGCTGAGCTGCAAGCACTGCAGCCTCAGACTGGACATTGTAGGATAGAGGTGGGTTACTATATCGAAGAAATAAAAGTAAAAAATTGTTTGTGTCTCCTGTGGCTGTAATTAAACCAGCACCTTATTTACCATCCTCATCTTAACTTCCCAAAACTTTCGTTTCACTTACTTACTTAGTATTCACTACCACCCATTAAAAACAAATCAAACTTTGCAGGTATCCCGTAACGAAATACTAGAGGAATCGTATCGGCTCGTAATGAAGTTACGAGGCAAGGAGCTGCGAAAACGTTTGCTAGTGAAGTTCCGCGGCGAGGAGGGGTTGGACTACGGCGGCGTGGCGCGGGAGTGGCTCCATCTGTTGGGGAGAGAACTGTTCAACCCGCACTACGGACTGTTCCAGTACGCGAACGCAGGCGACGATCGATACTCGCTGCAGATTAATGCTGATTCTGGAGTAAGTACTGTCAAATTGCGATCATTATCATCATCATGTCAGCCGAAAGAAGTCCACTGCTAGACATAGTCTCCCCCAAGTATAGCCACTTCGACCGGTTCGTCGTTCGTTGGAAGATAAAACTAAAGTTAAGTTATAAACAATTTCAAAACTAGTCTTAAAAGTTAGAAGAGGTTTTGTTTCCTTAAGGAGGATGCTCCGATCGTCGGTCCATACATTTTTAGTCAGTCATTACTACCAAAATAATTATCATTATCTGTGTACTAAACATCTTAAGACAAAAACATTTATTTAGGTATACAGTATGTTAACTAACGAAGGGCGTACAATATTTCACACCTTGGGAGCGTCACAGTTCCGGATTATCTGATTTCATAAAAATTTCTTTGCACAGGTGAACCCAGAACATCTTTCATACTTTCACTTCGCGGGCCGCATTCTCGGCGTAGCGTTGTTCCACGGTCACCAGCTCGACGCGGCGTTCACCGCGCCGTTTTACAAACAGTTGCTCGGCAGACCGATTACACTCCGCGATATTCGTGACGTGGACCCTGAATTACATCGCTCGCTGTCCTGGATGCTGTTAGTACACTGAATATTAAATAAAATCGCAATATTTTGAAACAGATTTAAAAATATAGTTATTTTATGCTAGAAATTATTTTGCTTTATTTTACAATAAAACACACCACTCGACATTAGTGTTGTTTTCGCAGTGAATCCAATTTTGTTATCAGGTCAAACTGACCTGACAACAAAGATTTAACAGAGATTTCAGATATTATATTTAAGAAGTAGTATACTAATATATTTTGTTATGATTTCAGGGAAAACAGCATCGCTGGCGTGATAGACACTACTTTCTCAGTGGAATGCTCGTCATTCGGCGCAGTCCGCAGCGTGGAGCTGCGGCCGGGCGGCACCAACGAGGCCGTGACGGACGCCAACAAGCGCGACTACGTGCGCCTGTACGTGGCGCACCGCTTCACGCGCGGCGCCGAGCGCCAGTGGCTGGCGCTGGCGCGCGGCCTGGCCGACCTCGTGCCGCCGCAGCTGCTGCGCGCGCTGGCGCCGCGCGACCTGCCGCCGCTGCTGGCCGGCCGCGCCGACCTGGACCCGGCCGACTGGCGCCGCCACACGCGCCTCAAGCACGTGGCGCCCGACGCGCCCATCGTCGGCTGGTTCTGGGAGATCGTCGAAAACTTCGACGCGGAGATGCGAGCTAGGCTGTTACAGTTCGTCACGGGGTCCCGGCGCGTCCCTCTGGCGGGATTCCGCGCCCTGCAGGGCTCCACCGGCGCGGCGGCTCCGCGGCTCTTCACGCTGCACCTCGTGGCGGACGCGTCTCCCGACTCGCTCCCGAAAGCCCACACTTGTTTCAATCGTCTCGACATACCTCCTTACCCGAATAAGGAGAAACTCCATGATAAACTCAAACAAGCGGTGCTCGAAACGGCCGGCTTTGCCGTCGAATGATATCGATATTATTAATACGTGGGTCTTGCTTACTATAATGATATAAACAAAAATATTTAAGAATTTCAAAATGTGTTCATTTAAAATCTGTCGCCTTTCAGAATTTTATGTATTTCGGAGGATTGTGATTTTACGGTGTAAATATTGCTGCAAATTGTGAGTACTAAAGTAACTAGTCTGGATTGTATTGAAATAAAGACAGTTATAATGAGACTGAGGAATTTCTGGATGAGATGTCATGACAAAATTGTTTTGCCAAGGAGCTACATTGAAGACAATTGAATGCTTTTTCAAACGAAATCAGTATGACATGAAACCAGGCCATGGATAGAACTCATTTATTTTAAATTACTAACATACTTAGTTTAGGTCTTCTTCTTTGTCTGCTGCTGCTAAATAAGTTTGTTAATAACCTACAAATCAACTATACAAGAATGAGTAGACCTTTGATTGAAGAGGTGTTGGTTGCACGTAAGAGGAATTTATGCACATTTAATCGCTTTATGGCTAGCTATAATAACGCTCAAATCTATGTTGTTTATTTACTTTTCATAATTTAGTCTTAACTCTATCAGAACGTATGATCTATTTATTTACACCAATATTTCCAGGGAAGCAAACATTTATTGGGCTTCCGTATTTTTTCAAGTTAAATAATTTAATAAAGCAATAGCAATGTTACAACAGTAGTTTTTGTGTCTAAGTCGAATTATAAATATAACGGCATAATAACATAAGTTCTATTTTTGGCATGTACAAAATAGATGATAATGAATTAGGTATTTAAAATATTTTTGTAGAAAATATTTGTATATAATTTTAAAACATCAGTACAAATGAAAAAGTATGCTGACTTTATACACGTGTACTTTAGCATTGTAATTCCTTTGATTTTCGAAATTATGTAAAGGCGAATGCTCATGCTTTGGTGCCTTATTATGTTATTATATAAACATAAGTATTGTATTTTCGATGTCAAAACGTAAGTGAATGATTTTATATTTTATGACTGAATATTCCGTTTTATTCGACTTCAAACATGTAACTTCTGATTTATGAAATGTGTATGATAATAATCTTGTATTTTAAGGATAATAACTCGAAAACGACATTATTTTTAATCATGTTTGTATTATATATGTTTTGGCAAACATTTACTTTTGTTTATAATTTCGATCAAATATGATATTCCGAGTGGGAGTCACGTCTCATCTATTGAAGTTTTTTTGCTGAAAATAGACACACTCAATTCCATAATGATAATATTGTAATAAAATATTGAGTATGCAGTTACTTATCTGGATAACCGACGTGACTGTTGCTTGATATGCCTAGAATTATATTATAGTGTTTGTAAGAAGGATCAGTGCCTTTACCTGTTAAAATAAATGACTCTATATTATAAAGCAGCGACTGTCTAGTGATATAAAACTATTTATTAGTGATAATGAATATTTAAAATTATAACTATTATATTATTTTTGCAAAATATTCCGATTTTCATTTCTTGTAGCTATAGAGAAATATTCGAACACGCACCTGACTGCGATATATAAATAACTAGCTGCGCCACGAAGTTTCACCCGCCTAAGCTACGACCCCGTGGGAATATCAAGATAAAAAGTATTGTATAGAATACTTTCTAGTTTTTTTAGAGTCTACCTATGTAGTCATGTGCTAAATTTCATCCAAATCCGATCAGCCGTTTTAGCGTGAAAGCGTTACAAACAAAAAAACTCATTTTCGTATTTATAATATTTAGATATATAGATAATCATCCTGTCGTCTATCGTAGCGTAGTCACCAGCACATACCAGCTTTGCTAAGGTCATCCTTCCAACAAGCTGCTAGCCTGCTTTATTTCACCTCTGTGTTTCAATATTCAGTGGGACGTGAGTTATTGACAGTATTATTAGATTTAGGATGCGTAAGTCTTCAATAAAATTACCCACAACAAACCTTAGTACCATGGATATCGAGGGATATGGCTTGGAGGCGTGGTACATGCCGCCTGACCTTGGCACCGTGTATTCTGTTTCCATCGAAACGTGTCACTGTCATTTCGTATTTTTACAAAATGCCGAATTGTTCCGTGCTTATTTGCAAAAATAGGAATTCCGTTTTTTTTTTGTTGACTAGTTATTTTTATGCATTTTATTTCAGTTTTAAATGACTTTTGAATTAGGTATTAATATTAGATTTTAATTACGTTGGTTTTAATTACGTCAAAATACGCCCGAAAATACTTATCTTTTTTGCAGTCGGTTTTCATCATAGATTATCGATCATATAATTATATATATCAACCCCTCATCCCTAGTTGAGGCTAAAGTTACTTGTGTGCGTGCATATTTAGTTGTGTGTGTGCGTATCTATTTATTTTGCTTTTGTGTGAGTTTCGGGAGTGGGGAAAAGGTGGCGACACTTGAACTCGAACAAAATATATAATAGGTCTTTACCTATGAAATTGCCGTTTTGTATGAAAAAATTTAAACGAATTTTTTTCATGAATTTTTTATTTGTATTAATCGAAGTAATCACCCATGCAATCAATGCATCTTTGCCATCGCAGTGGCAGTTTATTGATGTCCTTCTTAAAGAAATCAGCTGGACGGGAGGCAACAAATTCTTCAAAGGCATTTTGTACTGCCTCTCGGGTATTGAATTTTTTTCCCGCCAAGAAGTTATCCAAATTCTGGAAAAAGTAGTAGTCTGTAGGCGCTAGGTCTGGTGAGTAGGGCGGATGACGGAGAGCTTCCAACCCCAGTTCTTGCAACTTGGAGACCGTCTGCTGTGCAGTATGAGGTCGCGCGTTGTCGTGCAGGAGCAGCGGAGACGAGCGATTGACCAATGCTGGTTGGAGATGCGCCAGTTTCTCCATCATTGTGTTCAGTTCTTCACAGTACACATCTGCAGTAATGCTCACCCCGTTTGGTAAGAAGCTGTGATGAATCACACCGGCGCTAGACCACCAAACAGTGACCATCACTTTTCTAGGGGTAAGTTTTCGTTTAGGGCATTGTTTAGGTGCTGAACCAGGATCCAACCAACTTGCTGAGCGCTTGCGGTTATCAAACAGAATCCATTTTTCATCGCAGGTAACAATGCGGTTCAAAATTCCTTCATTTGTGTGTCTGTTGAGCAGGGCAAGGCACGACGCGTACTTCGCGCTGGCGATCATTGAGTTCGTGGGGCAACCATTTGTCAAGCTTTTTTACCTTGCCAATTTGACGCAAATGGACCAATATTGTTTTGACGCTAACGTCGAAAGCTGCTGCTAATTCAGCCGTAGATTGTGTATCATCAGCTTCCACAATCGCCTTTAATTCGTCATTGTCGACCAAAGTCTTCGGACGACCGCGAGGTTCATTTTTAAGGTCGAAATTTCCAGAACGGAAGCGAGCAAACCAATAACAGGTGGTGCGTTGGTTTGTAGTGTTAGCTCCGTAAACGTCGTTGATGTTGCGTGCCGCTTGTGCCGCGTTGCTGCCACGACGGTACTCATATTCCATAATTACTCGAATTTTTAACGTATCCATGATGACGAAAAAGATTGAAATGCGATGAAAATGTAACACTAATCAATAAAGAAATGACTACTTTTGGAAAAAAAAAACCATTTTTTTAAAATAAAATTAATTTGAAATTAGAATTCTTAGCCAAACAAAAATTATTTTGATTTGAAATGGCCAGTACTGCAGAACGGCAATTTCATGGGTAAAGACTTAATAGATAGAAGGCATATCTCCGGATATCTATGCGTGGTACCATAGAGATAAGTACTTGGTACTCTGCTGTAGTGCTGTCCACATTTTCATTTTTGCCGCCGTAGGTCAGAGAATGAATGAACGAATGAGCAGGTCACAGAATATAAATATTTCTATGCTCAATGCTGTAAGATAGATGAGAATAAAAGTTTAACAAATCCTGAAATAACTACATTTATTTTTCTATTTTTATCTCATGATAATGTGAAATCAGTTTACTAATAATTAAATCACTGCGATTAATCAATGCGCTACGAAGCATAAAATGTCGACCTCGAAGTTTGAATGACATTATCGACTTTTCACTGCGAGGCGCGCGCGGCCCGTTGCTTGAACTAGTAAAAGTAAAGTAACAACACTAATCCACATAAATAAATCGTTGCTCACGCGTGCACCACGCTACTGTAGGCTCATGTAGTCTGTTGTGTTTACTTGCTTGCTCTGCGTGTAATCCTGTGAAGTGCTTCTCTAATTATTATAATAACGAAGTCTTTGTTTGGGTTGTGACTCGATTTCTTTCAAAATGCCTACGAGTGCGGTTTATCAGCCTACCACAGTGACCTATGAACAACAACCCACGGATCAGCGTTGGAACTGCCCTATGAGCTACTTCTCTCGGCGTATGGCTTCTAGCTGGAACCGGGCAGTATGCATGCGTGTTGGATTATGTTTGGCGGGCAGCACGTTATTTATTATCGGTGAGAAAAAACATTTGCACTAGTATGACTAAGAATAATTGTTTTGTTGTAGGCTTGTTGATGAAACGCAATTTGAATCATAAGATTGCATACAACTGCAACACCTGAAGCGTGTTTCATAAGTTCGTAACATATTGTTTGAGACAGTGTTTTGTTTTCATTAGCAAACGTACTTCATGGATACCTACTTGATCACTCATTGTTGTTGTGTTTTAATAATTTCCAAGAACTTTTCTATGTGAATTGCGAACATTCCGTTGCTGAGAATGAAATGAAATGTTTCTATATAATTCTATCTTTTTATGAAAATTGAATTTATAAAAATATAGTCAAAATTATATTGAATATACTAAAACCTATATTTTCATAAATCTAATAGGAATCCAATTTTTTGAATCCTTTTAGATAGCAATGATGATTAAAGTAACAAGCCAGATTTACTTTTAAAATCTTTTGCCAAAGGAGTGTTTACTTTTATATAATTAAGTATAAACAAAAACATTTCAGGTGTAAATTGCTTTTTCGTCCAAAGTTCATTTGTTTTCATTTTCCAAATTGATTAGCCAAGATTAGATAAGACAAGTACCTACCTATTCATTAAAAAAAAAACCATTTGGTAGATTAGAACTATTATATCACTTCTTGTCTGAAATTGTTTTCAGGAAGAACAATGATGTATTTAGAAGTTAATCTATTCTTTTTATCTGATAAAATTCTAATGTATTGATCGTAATCCCATACTGCCATGGTTATCATGAATAGGAAAACTTTTATCATGTTCCTGTATTAGTCATTGTCCGTTTGTTTGTCTTATCAGGATGGGAACCCCTTGGCAAACAAGCACAACCATAGGAAAAGATATGATTATGTACTTATCAATATAACCCAACATACTTTACTAATCCTAACTTAGCTATCAGACAATAAATTCTCAGGTTTAATTTTAAAAGCTGCTGATAATACATTGACTGTTGTAACTGTGACTAATTGTTAATTTTTTGCATCACCATCAATAAAGATTGATCTTCCAAAGTGTTGCAAACTATGCTAGAGGCAATTAACATAGTGACTCAACCTCTGTCTGTATCTCCTTACTTAAAGTTTAGTTTTACTGTGTAATCTTAAAGCTTTCAATTTTATCAAGGACAAGACTTATGTCCTTTGAATTATTGATTCCTAGGCGTTTAATTATAATAAAATCAATCTTCATTATATTTTAGAAGTATTTAGATATTTAATAGCTGGAATACAAAATAAAAATTTTGTACTAAACTAGTCCCAAAAATCTATACCTAATAATTTTTTTGTACCAATTCTTTAAAATGGTAGAAAATTGCACTGTATTATTAAATAGACCTTGGCTAGGCATGAATCAATCTGGGACATGCGTAGCATAAGGTATTCTGTTGTTGCAATCATTACTTGATACCTACCTTCATTCAGTCAGACCTTTTGCCATACCACCTATCTAATTATACCTTTTTTGTCATTCATAGCACATTACTATGTAAAACAGCAGTAACGACGTCACCTACAACTTTAAGTGGAAATCGTCCTCTGCTTAAAATAGGTTTCCATATAATAATTACGAATTAGATGGATGAACCTGTGTGAAAGATGATATGGCTAGAAAGGGGGTGACTACCAATATGACGACTAATAGAGAAGTATGGAATAAAGACATGTTGCACCGGACCCCGTTTCTTGCCCTTATCCCATAAATTGGGATGAGCGAAGAGGAAGGGAGGAGGCAAGAAAATAACAAATAATTACGAATTTACGACGATCGTATTTCTTGTATCACCCGCGCCGCCGCCGTTACTCAACTCAGCAACGTCGACGTCGGCACATCATAATTCTTTGAAATGAACGATGGCCTTCTCATTCTCACTTGTAGTAAATTATTACCGTTCATAATCAAATCTACTTCCGCCAGTACGCCTAGGTACCTGCTTAGTTATTTATTCGAGAGTCGTAACTATTCCATAGGTACTCACGTACACAATTATTATGTATTGTCACGACCACTATTACTACAACAGTTTTTATTTCCTCCCTACTATTATCAGTGACGGACAATTTCCGTATAATATAACAGGACTTCGTAAAAGGCGCAAAGAAGCCTTATGAGGACTGTCTGTATAAGCAAATATAACACTATTCACATGATTATTATTCTTGGGTCGCACCTTGATCTGACTGACGAGTTACATTTAATTAACGGCTAGCATAATATTAATGGTATAGCGCGAACCGCCCATCTGTTCCTCTTTAGTAAATCTCGCTACGTTTAGTGTCGGTCGACCTGTCCCGATGTGTGTAAAACGGGCAACAGCATCCACCTGTAGTCTGATTACGTCATTCTGCCAAAACTGGTTTCCGCAAAAATCGCGGTAACCAGGCGGCGTACCGCGCTTAGCCATGGGTCACCAAGTCAAAGTTATTTATGGCCTTCATCGGCTTGAGCCTAGGCTTGATATAAACACTTTCTGTGGTAGTACTTCATAGTTCATATTTTTATCGAAATTTGAGTTCCTAGAAGAACTTAGGGAGGCCTTTACCCAGAAGTGGGACAGTCAGGGCAGTATGGGCTATAGAAAAAAAAAACGACCGATGCTTGCAGTTGTCGCATATGATGTGTAACATCTGACATCTTGGCTGACATAATACATATATGATATAAACAATATTCATCATCACCATCATCATCAACATCATCCTGTTTACAACCTCTCAGTTGGTACTATCTGACAGCCAATTCCAGCACCGCGCGCGCTCATTGGTCAAACCAAATAGCGCACGCTTATCCGGCATCCTGTTATACACTTCCGTCCCTTTTCATGAAATCACTCTCACAGATTGCAGGAAAGCGAGAGGAAAGATGTCACACATCAAACATATTGCAAAATCCTAAAGCATGGTGTATTCTAAACTTTTTTTTTCCTAGCCTACTCTGTCCCACTCCTGGGCAAAGGCCTCCCTCCACTCCTTCCATCTTTCGCGAGCCCGCGCGTCCTCTTTCCAGTTTTGATGGAACCTATCCAACGCGTCCCGCCATCTCCTACGTGGTCTGCCGCGACCCCGTCTCACTGTCTATTATGTTATGACATGGAATTTATTGTGAGCAGTCGAGAACTTAATACTTCCAGGCATTCCCAGAACTTGTCGTGATAAACAGGCTTCGACCAGTCCAGATAAACTGGCAACAGAAACCTGTTAGTCGACCAAGTTAATAGTGGCTCTACACAGGGATCATTAAAGTTTTGTGGTTAAGTTTACTTTACATGAGTTTGTGCCTAATGTCATTATTCATTTTCACAATAACTTTTTATCATCAGGTTAATAAATGTAATAATCCATACTAATATTATAAATTCGAAAGTAACTCTGTCTGTCTGTATGTTACCTATTCACGCCTAAACCACTGAACGGATTTCGCTAAAATTTGGCAAGGAGATAGATGGCACTTTTCATCGAAATACAAAGCGGGCGGAAGCTAGTGATGAATAATTTTTAATTATTTTAGTTGAGATAAGTATACATTATTAAATTTACATTACATACAAAAATTTACATATTTAATTTAAATGACAATAATATCTGTAGTTATTTAATTAATGATCTAGCTAGTTAGGTACTAACTCGCGAGCACAAATAGGATGCTTAAAAAAACCAGGCTTGTTAGAGCTGTTCGCAGTTACAATAATTATGATTGAACGTCGTGTGAGAGAAGGTTTTTATCATTCTGGTGGCGCACGCACGGTAGCACGAGTAGCATCGATAAGCCGAGTCGGTCGTAGTCGTAAAAGGTATCGGGTGTCCGGTGTGCGCGGCTCTTGCACCGGTCGCCGGTGACGGTGACTCATCCGGTGGCTGCGTGCGCCGTGATCTGATCACGACGAACCATAGAAAACGAAAATGTAGACAGCACTTTGAATTATTAATTTGTCCGCTTTATCCAAGCAATGGCATTTTGTTTGATTGCATTTTTATGACTAACTTACGTTGTTGTCGAGGTGATTCGTGAGCGTGACTTCGCCAGTCATAGGGTTGGTTGTTAGATAATTAATATTAAAAGAATTGTACGTCTGTGCTAGGGCTCGTTTAAAAAATAATAGCACGGTATACATTTTTATTTTTTACTAGTAAATTCTATGACATCCATCCATAACAAGTTATTTTTCCTTTTTTTTTCAAGTTTTTCAAGTCGGTTGCTTTTTTTTTGTAAAATGTTTTTATTTTTCACTTTTTATTTGAGGAACCTACCCCACACAAATTCGAATACCACTACCTGCTATGTAAATACCAGTGACGGAGTCAAATAAAATATCGTTATACATAGACTAAGTGGAGAAAAATACGTAATTATTTAAGCTAACTCAAAAACTACTATAATAAACATTTTTATTTCTCTTCTCTTCTCTTTTCTTCTCTTCTACGCAAGCAAAGTTAATAAAATTTATATGGGACCACCTCTGAAGCATGACCTACCAAACAAAAAAAGAATCATCAAAATAGATTCAAAATTGGCGGAGTAATCGCGTAACATACATACAATATACAGACGAATTGAGAACCTCCTCCATTTTGAAGAAGTCGGTTAAAAATACTCCTGTTTATAAGAACGCCCATCATTCATCAAATTCTACAAGTTACTATTGAAGCGCGCAATAAATACAGGTCTAGTAGAATCCGAAGGCTGTGATGTTTAATGGAACAGGCATTTCGAACGAAGGTCGACAAACTCCACCGAGACTCGACTGCCATGACGTTTCCGTAATAGGTGCTTTATTCACTTCCACTTTAGTCCTTGGACACGCCACACACATGCCTGTATGGCAAAGAGAGCGTAGCTGAATTTATACATTTATATAAAAATCAAAGTCAGTATAATCTATCGTAGTTTTTCACTTGAGCCATCAACTCATCATCAGGCACTACTTTATAAAAAGTGCTACACTCACGCTTTGCTACTTAAGTACTATCAACATTCCTTTCCACCATTATAATATTGTGGGGCGTATGAAAGTTGAGATTGCGTAAAGTAATTCAACAAAAAAGGTTTTATAGTGAGTAATGACGAATTGAGAAAGGTTCAGCCAACGAAGAACGAAGGAAAGTCATTACTTTCTTCACCCGTGGGCGAAATACGAGCCCCGCTGTCGTAATATTGTCGACATTGAAAATCTTCTAACAATACAACTTTTTAATAGCCACGTTTTAAGCTTCAATGCTTAATAGGTAATGAGTTACTAGGAAATGTTTTGAAACACAGAAATCACATAACGTTTGGTAGGTCCATGATGCCATACTTGTTTTACTAATCTTTATAAACTTAAGAGCTAAGGTTAAATTAGGTGATGTGTCCGACAAAAACAATTATAGGCCTATCTCCTTAGCGACGGTATTAGGGAAGGTACTTGATGGTCTGCATGAGCGTCAGCCTATTAGCCACATAACTTTAAATGATGCGCAGTTTGGCTTCAGAAGCAACGGTAATTTTTAAGTGCAAACATGCATCGTTAGGTTAGGTTAACTATTAGCGGTACACCATTTCAGCATGTTGCTAAGGTTAAGTACCTAGGACATCTGGGGGCCTAAACCGGCCACATTAGCAATTCCTCTAAAAGCAGTTCATTTCCTGAATCCCAGCTGTCATTAGCAATTCCTCTAATTTGACATAAAAGCAATTCAATGTGGAGCATTTTACGAATATCCAAAGAAAACTGTCAAACAGATGAATTATTTCGTAATATAAATCGCACGCAGATCATATTAGGAATTGTCAGTTTGTGACATTTTACGATGATTCATAATATTTTCCTATTATGATTCTGCCAAAGTGACTGTTTTAAGCCCCCTGGTCATAGAGGACTTATGATGATGCAGATTCGGACAGGAAGCGTAGGGCGTTCGCGTTATAGGCAGAGGGCCTACAACGTCCTACGTGTTCAGTATAATAGTGTATTTAGGATGCTCATGGAGCTTCCTCGCTTCTGCAGCGCTTCGCAAATGTTCGGAGAAGCCCGTATTGACGATTTTCATGCCATTATGAGAAAGCGGGCGGCGCGTCAATAATGGGTTGTGCGGAAGCTCCAATACATTTTTTTTTTTGATGATGATAAATCATTATATGATTTCATTATATGAGAAATCATTATATGATTTCTCGCTCTGGGCGGAGCGGAAGGGCGTGTCAGACTTTTACTAACTAAAACCCCCCGTGTTCCTTCGGTTGCCTGTTGCCAAAGTCCCGGGTATCCCGTTCGGACTTTCCCGCAACCCTGGCAGGAAGCTCCAATACCTAAGAAACTTACTATAGAAATTATAGTAGAGTCGTTTCGAATGTGTATTTAAATAGGTACCTATTTAAAGAAATCTCTTTTGAGGATTGAGGATGAACCTTTCGCGACAAAAACTGGATCGTGTCAGTGGGTACACAATGCAAATGGAATATGAAATTGTTTCTAAGTGGCTATAGATTACCGCGTGGGTGTTTATTGTTCTAGTTCCATAGCGGGTGAAAGCCGCAGAGTTCTAATGAATCACTAATGTGTTACCTGCCCACTGCCTTAACCTACTCCTTCCGTTGCTGTGGCCCATTTTCGCAACACTCCGGGCGTAGTAGAACGTCGATCGAAACCGGTTGTCTACCGAATGCTTCGATTCGTGTCGGACTATTTCCTATTGAATAAGTGCATGGCTAAGTTTCATGTTTTTGCATCTTCAAATCCTTAAGTAACGTACCTACTTTATTTAGAAGTCTGCATTGATGAGTTTGATGACTTGAAGTTAAGCAATGTGAACCTTCGATTCCCTTATTTATAATTCCTCTAACATAGAGTCCATTCGCTAACGTTCACCTGTTTAGTTCCATAGGTAGGATGTCGACCCACGCTGTAACAAAATCTCGTAAATTAGAATAAATACTAAATCATAGAGATATAATTACTTACTGTAATTCTATGTACTACATGCTGATCAGATAACACTGGTCACTACAACATTTACTTTCAATTATTGGAAGTTTTCGCATCTACATTATGCATAATTTAATTTATATTTCTGACTTGGGCATGAAATACTCATTTAATTTTAAATATATAATATGATCTCGCGTGTTTAAAACGTCATCAAGCACCTTAGCACTATAACAAGGCTACGAGTTTACCAGCTATACCTAATACCTAGTAATAATGAAAAAATTCAACAAACCCGACATCCTTTGCTGCTCGTCATCATCGCCCTCTTGAATCCTCTTCCTCGTGGTTTCTCAATTTATTTGAGTCGCCGCAACCGGCAATGTGGCATCTACCATACGTTTCTTTCTCTCAGTCTCAGTATTTATTTACTTACCCCCTTTTGAATGTCATCCTTCAAAATATTTTTTTCATACATCTTTGGTTACTTTATTAGAGACCTACCTTAATAAGGAAAGTATTCAACTAACTAAATTAAAAAATGTCTTCATTAAGATGTGTGAAATCTTCATAAAACTGGAAGTTCGTGTTTGTAAACTTTCAATTAGTTACTCAGATCTGCATTCAGAGATTACTAATGCAGTTGACTGTTGACTCACACTCACACCCACCCGAATACATTATCACTTTATCATAAGTGGTATTTAACGATATTTATGACAACGAGTAATCTACGAAAACACTATACGTTTCGCTCGTACTATAATATTAATTCGCCCTCAATTTGGTATTATCCATTGGTCCAAGCAACCTTTGGTCCAGGTACAAGGTAACGTTTTGCAGTAAAAGCAAATGTCGTTGACCCTTATGTGTGCCGAAGTATAAACAAAGAAATCCTTCGAGACGCTAAATAAATACCGACACAGTATTTTATCTCGCTCTAGAATTTTTGAAATTGTATAAAAAGGAGCAAAAGAATCTACATTGGTGTACCGCTGTAAACCCATGACGATGTACCCGTTTAACTTAATGATTCTAATTAGCATAATTACAGGAACTGCATTATTAACAAAGGAAATGAAACCTAATTAATTTGGTCCATTTCCCATAAGGATAAATGAGCTGTTGCTGGGCATTCGTTTTCTCTGATGTATTTTTTTTTCACCATTCTTTGCTGGGTTACTTCGCTAGGGTTAGTGCAAAGGTGCATGGTGTTTCCATACGCTTCATACTCATAAATCATGCCACCTTTTACGTAAGTGCCGATACTGCGAAGGAACAGTATCGTCTGAACTCCGCCGGATCGGTTTTCATTCAATAGAAAACTCAATCGATTCTTTTAATTATATTACTTTGACTTGTCACAATCTAATTATCCTCTACTAGGTATATTCTAATAATTCAGTGTCAAAACATTAGAATTTACTTTTCAACTCTTCTCGATACTTCTCTATTCTTTGTACCTACCTTTTTGTGTGCACGACTACTAACATTTGCATCAATCCCTTACAAACAATATATTTTATTTTACTTGTTTTGTGCTTCATCGTTTCCTGCTTGTAGGGGGAAATTGGGGAAATCCAAAAAATCCTTGACTCATTGGGAAAGACGATTCAGTGTAGGGGTTTATGCCCTAAAAGGTGCTTATTTTGTGTCAAGAAGTTGGGATAAACAGTTCAAGTAAAATTCTATTAGAGTATTCTATTTTAGTTTGGGAGCGAAAATATACCAAGCAGGCAGCCTTTTCATTATAGTAAGGATTTTCATAACACGTCCAGTTTTCAACTAACCCCTCGTCAGGTCTATGATTAACTCGATACAAGTAAATGGTCCACGTCCGGCAAACAGCAAGTTGTCAAGGTGAATCGGTTCTTTATGCGATGTTTAATATCATTATACTTTTAACATAGCTGAATTATACTAAATTTGCTGGTCTTATGTTTAAAACATTATCGTTTGAGTGGCATAACTAAGCCACCTGTTTTTATAGGAGTATACAATCTTTTATGGCCTCGTCGGCACCTACATAGCAATTAAAGCAAGATAGATGTACACCAGATAGTATATAATATTATGTTTGTTTTTATCTTTGTTTTATCAGCTCCTTACCAATATATTTTTGCATTAATTCATAAATATGAATTTAAGATAAGGCTACAGATACTGAATTTTCCGAATTAGCATTCCCATCTCGTCCAGTCTTGAATTTCTTCGTTTTCTTTTACTACCCATTTCAGATGTATTAAAGTTTATTAAATATTGCAGATGCAGAATCGCAGCTTTGTGCTTGACTGTACATTATTCCAAAACCTGGTATTATACCTACTATAGGTCTCATGTTCCTCGTTTTGCGCAAGTCCCAGGTGTGGTTGCAGCCACGAAATGTGGTCGTATCATTCTCCTATCTGTGTCGGTTTCGTCTGTCGATTCGTATACATGCTTCATATTCGTATACTTATGTACTTAAATATGTTGTATTCTATGGATATGAGTTGAGCTTGTAGTATTAATAAAATATGTCGACGTGACTATCACGGATCATTGTTTGCAGAACCAACTGTTTTATCAGATCAGCGTCAAATTCAGAGCTTTTCCTTCCGTGATACTAACATAAAGGATGTTTTATTTTGATAATATTATGTATTATCTTCCTACCTCATTTTTATAAACAAGTGTATATAAACGTAATCCTATGTCTAACTACTGTAGGTACTTATCTGTTCTAGTAACAAGATTGTAATTTATAACACCCGGAATAACACTTCGAAAGAAAATCCAACTACTAAACTAACACGGTTAAATAAAGGGTTGACCTCATCTGTCTTAGCCTCTCAGGTATAATGCGATTGCAATCAGCATAGAGTAGGTATGTAGTGATTCATATTATGTACTTACTAGAGATATCACAAGTACGTTGACCTAACGATTTGATCGATACTCGTAATATCAGAAAACAGGTTACAAAAGTGTAGTGCAGATGTCGGTAGTTCGATACCATTGCTGGCGTCAATTTCGGTCGCGCATAACTGAGAAATAGATGCAGCGGTCTTAATATGAGATGCGATATACATATTTGAACATTTCATAGTAATTTGGATTTTTTCTGGATGTAATTCGTACTATCATGTCGTACTAGTAACGGTAAGCTAAGCAGTAGCAGTTCCGTGGTGCAAGTGTTAGCCCTCGTTTCCACAGGCGTAAATATATCGTGGCGGGGTTTTATCGCTCTCTTTTTTAATTCTCGTTGCTGACCCGAGCATTAAGAATCCAACAAAGTGCATCCCAGCGCGTTAAAAAAAACATATCGTTCGATTTTTAACTATCTATACTCCATTTGAAATAAGATTAGACGTATAGATAATCCTTTTTTACATTCCGTTCAACCGATTTTGAATTCTATTGCGTTGGTGGCATGACAAATGGCAGCCGCAGTAGATAGTTGGTATTGTGTAACTTTTTTTGCTTTTAATGCTATCCTTATGCCTACGGTATAGAAGTCAAAATCGGTTGAACGGACTGTAAAAGGGTTTGTTTTAATGTCTAATCTTATTTCAAATGGTATGAATCAATGGGTTGGTTTCAATGGGTATAGCTGTGTGTTGAAAATCCAATTTGCGAAAAAAATTGCCGCGTGAACATTACAGTAGCCCGTGCATAGCTGGGCTTACCACTGATTGCTACTGATCAGGGAAGACATCCGGAACTCCAGAGTGGGTGGTCTATTCTGGGATTGATGTTAAATACAATACAATTAAACAATAAAACAAACAACAACATACAATACACAACACAAACAGACAATAGTGGTAGTGTATACAATTGTTGGTGGACCAAATAAAATAAAGTAAAATAAATAAATAAATGCAAAACTAATTTGCCATCTTCTAATAATAATGTACTTATTGGTACGTAATCTAATCATACAATAAAATCCTGTTTTTTGTGTTTCAAGATTTTGGCAACTATTGTTTGAAAAATTTATTTTTCCAGACTGTTTGTAATCGCGACCACTAGTCAC
Organism: Lithophane ornitopus; assembly: GCA_948473465.1. NCBI lineage: Eukaryota > Metazoa > Arthropoda > Insecta > Lepidoptera > Noctuidae > Lithophane > Lithophane ornitopus. The sequence goes on along the minus strand of OX419622.1, from coordinate 6,594,693 downwards.
GCAGCTAATAAAATTACGTGGCTCTTTTTCTACTACTGATAACAAATAAATTAAAACGTACACGTAAGACGAAGTAAACACAGATTTTAAAATTAATGAGCTTCTAATATAGTATGTAGTGTCTCTATGTCTATATCGTCTATTACTATTGATTTAACATGCCAAGAGCGTAGTTTTATTTGGTTAATAGGTTATTTCATATTAAATTCTTCTAATAATGACACTCGCCAATATAAATGCGGTTATGTTTGTGGTTTTTCTGCAGCTAATTATAAATTACCTACATATTGAGCATGAAATGTTGCTGCATGTATTATAAATTTAACGTATAACTCTGGTTATTCTTGGCTCAGCTTTAATATTTATCCCAAATATGGCCATGAGGCCCAGACTCCAGAAGAGGATAACCACATTTTCTTATTTGAAGAATTTCTAAGTAAAGGTGTCATAATGATCCGTGTAATTCATCTCATATTTATGTCAATAAAACATCATACTATTTTGTTATCAGGTACGGTGCTGATTATCGTGGGAGGCGTGAAATTCTCCAATGCAGCTGAACCGGACCCCCACAGTTTCGAAAATGGCGTCGGCGAACTGGTTGCAGGCAGCGTCTTAATATGCTTAGGAATGGTGGCCGGCCGTAAGTGTATTACTATGATCCTTTATTTAGTACCGTCTTATTCTAAGCATGGTAAGTGTTTCGCGTAGAGAAATTGTTGGTTAAAGTAATGGGGCTGCTGTCTAAGCGCTAAGCCTGAAACTTGATTATTCAACAGGTTTAAAATAAGGATGCATGCACCTGATTGTGATTTGAAGACTTGGCTAATATCAAAATAACGGCTATGAGGAAAAACTATGCGAAGATCTTCTAATATTCTATTTCTGGCCTATATTATCAATGTCTTTCAAACTTTGAGCAGTATTCTAAGAAAAGCATTAAATAATGACGTCTTAGTCATTGCACTCATTACAAATGCATTTCAAAGAATTTCTTTTGTGTCGAGATAGTTTGCCTTGGTCATTAGGTACGTATCAGTGTTTCTTTGGCAATGACTTCACCCAGAGTCGTTTCAGTTCCTATTCTTGTAAAAGAACTTATCAACAAATTATCATTGGCGGATTTGCGTTCGATAAAGATTTCTGGGGAAACCTGTGTGAAATGGAATGGACAACCGTCAAAAAGCAATTCCGAAAAACTGTATAAGCAATAATGAAACACAATTCTTTTTCGCCCGTACCTATTTTCTACCCGATCACAATAATCTAACAACTGGCCAAGCCTCTACTGACCTTTACGTCACAATAGATAAGGTGCATTTAAAGATGGCCCACACGATTATATCGACTTTATGGTTAAGTCACCTTTTGAGGGGTTTATTTTATATCCAAGAATTTTCATGGATCATCCAAAACTCTGACGAGGGCCAGTTTTTGTTGATCTTTAGATTTTTTCTTTCACAATCATTACTTGCACAGGTTACACTATACAAACAACTGTTTGTTTATAGAGGAATTTGTGAACGGAATTAGTGGAAGAAACCTCGCCCTTCTCTATTTTGCAAAAACCTATAATATTTTAGTTATTTGATGAAACTACAGATCAATTTAAAATATTCATCATTGGTTTATGTTGTTCAAGTCATTAAAGAAATAATACAAATCCAAACAACTATTGATTCGGATTTCGGATTTATCTTAGAATTTAAATTGTAAGATATTTAAAACACGTGAGATTGTTCATCAGCATCATCACTGACAATGATTCTCAAGCACGTGTATAACAAAATTTAAAGCAACTTATGATAAAATGAGAGATTCTTCCTTTTGGCTGTAACCTAGTTGCATAGAAAATGAGGTGTACTGACGACACAAGGTACTTTAATTCGTTAATGAACAAACTTGAATAATGAATTAATTTAAAAAACTCGTTTTATTTGGTCAGACTCGGGGTTGATGTCATAGTACAAAACGGTTGATGCAAAACACAATCCTCGAATCTTATACATTATTCAGAGATAAACTGAGCTGCAATGCTTCTACTATAAGCGGATTTCAGCATACATAATAAATGCTTAAATTTCCAATGATGCTCTGAACATATTATTATTATATAGGCCTTTGTACACACGGCTACACATCAAGCTATGCATTTCCAGTATAAGCTGACCTCGCATTGTACGGAAATTCTATACAATGCGAGATCAGCATAAACTGGGAATCTTTAGCTTGATGTGTAGCCGTGTGTACCTTTAGCTAATACCTATTAAGTAGATACATTCCGCATCATGTGACAATTATGGGCGTAGCGAATACTCAAGGTAACTGGCTGTGTAGCGACACCATGGATTCCATTGAATAATGTTGTATTCGAAGTATACGTACTATACCTTTACCAGTACCCTTCACTCACACGTCACATCACTTTTAAGATTAACAGCTTTTTCAGCAATTTTGGACAAAACAAGTAAAATTACGTTTACTTCTCAGTATTAGGTATTTCGTCGTATTCATCGAGATGGGGCAACGGCAAGGAAGCCCCAGCGAGTGGAGCTGCGGCCCTCACAGCTCTGAACCCTTCGACGGATCCCCTGGTAGCTGCGCAATACGCGCCAGTGCGCGACGCCCCGCCCGCGCCTGATGACGAGATGCGCAATCTCATGGACAACAAGGACTGGTGAGGAATATTGCAACTTTTATTTCACATTTGCGGTTCACACAGTCACTATGCTGCTCTATGTGTATAATCACGGTTGGTGATAACTGATAAGAGAGTACTTGCTGCAATACCAGCAGTGACTTTACTGGGTCCCACCAATATTAGCCATCTCTCTGAGGGAACCTTCCACGTGTAATGTGGTTGATAGGGATCTATCTACATCGACCAGATATATCTCCGGACTTTTTGAATTTCACACCTTGTATCTAATGCTGAAATCAAAATCGTCTTGTACAAATATCGTCCAAATGAATGTTGGTGACGTTACGTTGGATGTTTTGGCAACACATCTTCGCATTCTATTAATTAGTAGAGGATAGCTCCGCGGCGCTAAACTACGTGCTGATCACCTCGTTTCGCGTGACTCTCATCCAAAACTTATTTTTAGTTTTAATGGTGCTCGTTACCTATATCACTCGTGGATGCAGCGCCAATCTAAATAAAACTTGGTTCAGCATGATACAAATCATATCTTTAATTGACAGCTCAGCAACACAAATATTAAATGAACAATAGATTTTGCAACTCTTATATGAAGTACTTGCATCTAAAGGAGAATCGACACGTAGCATTGAGTCATCCCTTAACGGTAGTTAGCTGACTTGTTAGGGTCGTGATGCTAATGCAACAATAATGGGTACGAGTTTATTGTTATAACACTGCCACCGGTTTTCTTTTGTGTCAGCGTAACTGTGTATTGCGTAGTATCTAAAATGCAATTAAATATTTTGAAATCGTGACTCATCATCTCGGTTAGCCACATAGTGTTCTAAATCCCGGCTATTGAATAAATACGAACAACTATTTTGTTTTGGTCAAATTTTAATAGCATCCTAAAATCAGAACCAGAGTTGTTTAAAAAAATCTGTTATCCAGGTTATCCCTATTCTGTTTTTTTGTAGCCAGTGTCAGTTTTACTCCATAAAGATACTAATTTGTAGCACTAGCGGACTATTGGGGGGCGGCAGGTACGGTCTGCCCTGGGCCCCCGGTCCTAGAGCGCCCCCAAAACTCAGAAATACTTTATAATCAAATCCCAAACAAGACCAACATATGCTCAGGAAGTAAAAGGCAGTTTGTAGTTGGGGGCCTACGTTTTTGCACCCTACGTTTATCCTCTACTCGTTTTTGTTGTCGACAAACAGTATCTCCTATTTCTGTATCAATAGTCAAAAGAAAACCAAACCTTTTCGAGGTAGCGTGCCAAATATTTCGACGTTAATTCCTGGGCAGGGCCCATTTAGTTTTGCCGCCCCGGGGGCCCCCGACACGCTGATTTGCTGCCGAACATAATAAGATGTTTACTAAAATTATATGAGCACCTCGCGTGTCTATTGTTACCGATCCCCGTTGTCTTGTGTCGCAGTGCGATGTTAAAGTTCGCGCCATTGTCTTCATTTGTTTACCTCACGATCCTAGGCGGTAACGAGACTGTGATCACACCGACTTTATTTGTACTGGAAACTATAGCCGACTCGTGCGTGACCAAACGATTTGTTAAACTTGTACGCTTCACCGTTACTATACATGACAATATTTTGTTCTTTCAGCCTGAGCAGCGCGGAGGAAAGCGATAAGATGCTAGATGGCAGGCCGTCGGTCGCGTAAATACGATCATTTTATGATATAACGAGATTATTCTTACGAGCTTAGGCTAGTCCTAATGTCCCCCTACTGTGTAATAAACGGTGTTAGAGATACGTTACGAATACGTGGCTAAGCATAAGTAACATAGAATTTATTTTTATGATATTTCATTGCAGTGTATAGGCTTTTAATCGTGACTACAGTAATGTATCTTCAACGCCGCTCCATCTCGTCAAGTCTCGTGTCCATAATCTATATTTTAAGGTTGCATTTTGGTACAAAGTAAAGAAGTACTTTACAATAAAACACTTTAGCGAATAATAACTATTATTCGCAAATAATGTGTGCTTGTTTGTGTGATATCTATCTAATTTATTTATGGTGCACTGTAATTCACTTTTCGATCATTTTGATATTTTAAATTTGTCTTAATTACACCTACGCGATTGTATTAAATTTACTTTCTAAGTAATTGCCTATTTGAATGTCTTCAAAAGGCTAAACCTTATCATCACTATGGTAACTTTTACTTGTAATGTTCATAGCTCTGGATCTACAGATAAATAAGCATGACAGAATTAGTAAAATCACAAATACGACCACAAACCCTGACCTGTCTGAGAAGAATGGAACATAGGTCACGTAGGTACATTATAACTTAACAAGAAAATATTTGTAATAATTACATACAATGTATGTAACTGTGTATTTTTATTTTATTTATGAGATCACTAATAGTTAAGAGATGTTCACTAAGTGTTCAGATTTAATATAATCTCACATTATAATCACATGCATTTAAATGTATACCACACGTCATTATATCGTCAAATGCCGATAAATTATAATATAACTACTAAGTGTTTAACACTATTTTGCAATATTGTATGAAGCTTTGATGAAGTATTTTTTTATTTTTTATGAATAATTATTAAAAAGACAAGAGGCCAAATTATTGTCCAGATTTATGAAAGTAAGTGTAATGTGAATATGTATTTTAAATTTTAAGATATGGAATATTACAAAGACATTAATTTAAATATCCCAAGTATTAACGTTTACAAAATCTCTAAATTAGTATTATAGTATATTTCAGAATAGTACACGTAGTCCGATTTGTAGATCTGATATTGTAGATACTTGTAGAATTTCTTTTTACAACTTGGGTATTTAAATTGTAAGCCAATTAATTTGCATAAATTATGGAGCTCAATCAATTCTTATTTTTCATAAACAAAACATTTTTCGCTTAGCTTCAATCAATTTTTCGAAAACTAACGGTATACTTTCTATTTCTTATTTCGTGTGCTTGAGAAATTGGGCGTATCAAAGCTTGCGAAGTCTGGTCATAAGGACTTCTTGTATCTTCATAATTATGTATGTATTTTCCGATACATGATAATGAAAGTAAAAGTCGAATCCGTTTTCAAAATTTCAATTAAGTAGTACATTTTATTTTGAGCATTATTTCTTAATTTAGCTCGATGGATGACAGTTAAGAGACTATTTTTTCGTGTGCTGTCCCTATAATTATTATGTAGGTAAGTAAGTAATGATTTGAGCGTGAAAATCTGTTCGAAAAATTTTTATCTTGTAAATGTCTGAACATTTTAGATTGGCAGCTTTTGAATAGTGGTATTATTTATAGCGTTAAATTAATTTTATAAGAGGCAAATACATTTTCCATCAAAACAATCTAATAAAAAAATTTAAAAAAGTCATAAACCTGTAGCTTTATCCTGCGCCCCGAACGAAAGCGATCGTCGCGTGAATCAGCGATTACGCGATCGTTCACCTGAAAAATTACGTACACACGCGATTTTATAGATCGCGCGAGTATGTTATATTCGTATAAAAGAGCGCGACGATCGCTTTTGGTTAGGACGCCGCCTAAGAATTTGTAGAACTAAGAATTCAGAAAGTTCTTTATTGCTCTTATTTTTTAATCACATAGATTTGAAAGTCACAAATTCTATGATTGGTCAAAATTCCTAAAAAGACGTTTTAGTAATAAGCAAACTCAAACAATAATAATGCAGGTTTGGAATTATGATAGGTATTTGTAAGTAGTTATACGTGATAGGCGAACGCGGGCCCCGGCAGTAAAACGGAAACGGGGTTGCTTGCGCTGAGTATTCTGGAGGGTTCGAATCGAACGCCACAAGGAGGGATAGATCCTTGGACATTTAGGGTACTTTCCTCTATGTGTGCTTGTTTTTCCTCCCCCTATATTTAAAGTTGTTGAAACAGATTCCGTACCACCACACGATGAATGAATTGCCACAGAATTTATCGAATAAAATCGCCTATAATTATTGTCATCTCCTTGTCATCACACATAGGGTATTATTGTTTAGTCCATTTTATTTTACTTGACCGTCCTTAGATGTAAGTGTGTGGGCCATGTGGTAGTTAAAAGATTGTCCTAGAATGCATTGTCGGACGGGACGGAATGCATAGCATTTAAATAATGTGTTTAATTCTAAAATACAATATGATATTAATTTATTTTGAGCTCTCTTTAAAAGTTAGATGATTGAATCCGATCTTCAACTTGCAATATTCTACATCACAGTTTTGTTGCTACAAAATATATAATTTGTGTAAGTATCGATTGTAAGTCTATGAAGGAACGTAGTATTAAGTACGTGTTAAGTTTTTCGCTATCGGCTTCATGGTTATTTTGACACAAACACAAGTGTCTAAATTTAACTAAAGTATTTTAATACAGTGCTACGATAGTGAAAAACTCCCTGAATATTATTTTTTGTTTGCAAATGTTTACATAATGTCTTACAGATTCTCTACATATGTAATTTTGATGTATCTATTTCGTTACTTATTTTTTGCGTATCAGGAATTTAGATAATAGTAATATATTTGTTTATTTCGATGCAGAAATTATTTCTTGTACTCACAGAGTATTGTAAGCTTTTATTTATCAAGGAATCCGATTGTACATGTTACGCAAGCGTAATTAGCGATCATAATCACACATACAGAAAAAAGTTTTAATGAAATATTTACAGAAAACATTCATACAATTTTTGATTTTATGACTGAGTTTCCATGACATTGCTTGCGTAGCTATGTTAATTTCCAGGTACTTTTCGTACATAACTGTTTTATATTTTAAAAGATGTACTTACTCATCAATTTCAAATGTTTGGATGAATACTGAATAAAGATATACTTGAAAATTGTTGTCTTTTAAATATTATGTCTCCATGGTGGTGCATTTGGTTCGTTTATAACCAGTGATCGGAATAGGTAGAGCGAATCGACCTAAAGTTTGAAAAAGAACAGAGACAAAGTGGAGACGCCTTACGACAAAATATTTTTTCGGGACTAATGTCGGGTTTCGGAACATTACTTAAGTACAACCCAAATTAATAAAGTAAAACAACTATCGAATTCATTTCCTGTTTCTGTTTAAAAAAAGAGAATGCAAGATTTTATTGTTTAAAAAAAATAAAGGTTGTTAACCTAATCTTCGTTTGAACGATGTAAGTAAGCTAATGTTATTTATAGAATTCTTTAATTTTTGTTTTAAATTATGCAAAAAAAAAAATACCTACATGTTACGTACTAGGGGTTTATGGCTTTCATATAGGGGGTCGACATTTTCATTATTTTTGCGATAGGACGTACCATTTTCCCATCGTGCTGCTCGACGAGGTGGGCAAGCTCTTTGAAAGAGTAATTGCAAACCGCCTCGTCGGGCGGTTGGTGCGGGTGGGGCCGGATTTGGCGGAGAGCCAGTTTGGTTTCCGCAGAGGGCGCTCTACGGTGGACGCCATCATGCGCGTACGGGCCCTCACGACGGGGGATGCTGTGGCCCGGGGTGGGGTTTGTCTCGTCGTTCAATACCCTGCCCTGGAGTTGCATAAGGGAGGCACTCCGGTACCACCGGATGCCGACCTACCTCTGTCGTGTGGTCGAGGCCTATTTGACGGACAGGGCCGTCATCTACCCCGGTCACCAGGGAGTGTGGAACCGGCGAGAGATGTCGTGCGGTGTCCCACAGGGATCGGTCCTAGGGCCGCATCTGTGGACTGGGTGCTGCGCGCCGACCTCCCTAGCGGCGTCAGCGTAGTTTGTTACGCTGACGACACGCTGGTCCTGGCGCAAGGGAGGTCGCACCAGGCGGCGGGCGAACTCACGACACGCGGGGTTGCGACAATCGTCGATAGAATCCGGCAATTGGGACTCGAGGTGGCCTTGCACAAGTCCGAGGTCATGTGTTTTCATGGCCCTCGGAACGCGCCACTGTCGGGTTCCTAAATCACGGTAGGAGGGGTTCACATCGGCGTCGAGTCGACGATGAAGTATCTAGGACTCGTCCTCGACAGCCGGTGGAACTTCGTGGAGCACTTCCGTCGTTTGGCTCCCAGGCTGGACCGGGCCGGGGCCGCCTTGGGGCGGCTCCTGCCCAATCGTGGGGGGCCAAACGCCTCCTGCCGGAGGCTCTACGCGGGGGTCGTGCGGTCCATGGCCCTTTACGGGGCACCGGTGTGGGCGCGTTCCATTAGGCTGCGGCCAGCCCGCCGGTTGAACGCGTCCCAAAGGGTCATGGCCATTCGGCTGGCCCGGGGATACCGCACGGTCTCTCGTGAGGTGGCGAGCCTCCTTGCCGGATTACCGCCATGGGATCTGGAGGCGAAGGTCCTCGCGCACATCTGGGAGTGGCGCGAGGAGATGAAGCGCCGGGGCGTAACTCCGCTGCCGCGAGAAATCGCGGCACAGCGGACAGAGCTCCGGCAGGATCTCATGGCGGCATGGAGAGTGCGATTGTCGCAACCCAGTGCTGGGCACGCCACAATTGCGGCGATAAGTCCCCTCTTTGAGGAGTGGCTGGAGAGGCGCCACGGCGTCCTCACCTTCCGCCTGACGCAGGTCCTCACCGGACATGGCAGCTTCGGGAGGTACCTGTGCAGGATTAGGCGGGAGGAAACGCCCGGGTATCACCACTGTGCGGATCGTCCGGAGGACACGGTGGAGCATACGGTGGAGGTGTGCCCTGCTTGGGCGGAGCACCGCCGTGTTCTCGTGGAGGCGATTGGCGAAACTGACCTCTCGCGTCCGGCCCTGGTCCAGGCCATGGTACGGAGCGAGAGGGCATGGGAGGCGGTCACCTCCTTCTGCGAAGCAGTGATGCTCGCGAAGGAGGAGGCGGAACGCGTGAGGGAGAGGCAAAGCCTGCGCCCTCATGCCCCTAACCGCCGCCGCTGGAGACACCCTGGGCGTCGGGAATCCCAGGCGGATTCCCGGCCACCATAGGCGCGGGCTTGCGGACGGCGAGCAATGGGTAGCTCGCCGTCCGATAAGGACCAGGCCCGGGTCGATGGCGCGTCGTGTTCCACGCGCGCCTCAAAGAGATGTCAGCACACCTGACGGGGTCCGTTAGAACCGATGCCTGCGGAACTGAGGAACACGGGTGGGTTTTAGTCAGTAAGAGTCTGACACGCCCTTCCGCTCCGCCCAGAGCGGGAGAAGTCATATGATGATTTCCCACCAATAAAAAAAAAAAAAAAAAAGACGTACCATTTTCGAGATTTATAAGCAAAAGAAAATAAAAAAAGATGTGTCCGTTTCGACCGCGCGGCCACGGCGAAATTTAAAAAAAAAACCACGCCAAGATTTTGTAAAAATTTGTAGAAGTTGATTCCCAAAACCATAAATTTGTCAAAGTTATGGTTAAAAAGTTATAAGGGTTTGAACGTGGCCGCGCCATTGAAACGCGGCGAACCGCGCGGCCACGGAGATCTTTAAAACTAAGCGTTGCAGAGATCTGAAATTCAGGTAAATAACAGATTGAATTTGTAAAAAATTTGTAAAAATATAGAAAAAAATCTTTTTATATTTTGGGAGCTATAAGACTAAAACTCCATGGCCGCGCCATCGAAACGATGAAAAATACGTTGTCGCCGAGATACAGTACTGTTTTGAAACTGAAGTCGAGGTGTTGGTTTTAATTTTAGTTCATGACATCTAATTTTACTCCACACCTTTAGCATTTATATGAAATGTACATAAGTGATGTCCTGAAATCCCGACATTAGTCCTTAATATTTTAGTCGTAAGGGAAGTCCCCACTTTTTTTGTCTCTGTTCTTTGAACTTTAGGTAGATTAGCTCTACAGACACCAGTAGAACTGTTCCGTGAAGTTTTCATAGAAATTGTTCCACCAAAGTCGCGTCGCGCCTAATTTCAAAGGTTGTATGGTAAAGAACTACTACTACTGAATAAGTGGAAAGGGTGCTTACTCTTGGTTGGCTCTTCATCATCATATTTTTATCCATAATTACGCTGACAGAACCTTCGATTTCCCAGAGATCAGCAAAACGTAGCCAAGAAACAGACGCTATGAAGTCTATTACTTCGGGCCTATAAATAATTAAAACAATAACAAGCAAAATAGTATATCAATTCACATTTTATTGTAAAAATAACAAGATCATGGTATTATTTGTATATCCTTAAGTAATCAAAATTATAATTAAATACAAATGTGTATATAAACTTAAACCTAGTCAGTCTCTGTTATTTCGACGCCACCAAGGAACTCCAGTCACATCTTCTTCTGCACATATATTTACAGTGGGTCTGTAACAAAAAAAAAAATGTATGCTAGGAATATTTTGTGACGGTATTTACTTATATACTTATAGATATCGTTCGTAGCAAAAATGTGCTAACGTAAGGGCTATGTCGCGCACCAGGCAATTTTTTTTTTACTATTAATTCTGTAACTTAGACTAGCAATCAAAATAAGGAAATGATATTACATATCGATAAAACCTAAATGAAAAAAACAGATAAAATGTTTTTAGATTTGTTGGTTTTGGTTTACGCAAACGAATAATGCTCCTTGATGGTGTTAACGAATTACCTATAATGTCAAAATTCCAAGAATTAATCAATATTAGTTCAGAACTAATAATTACTTGCGCAATTGTTTTTGGTTGAAAAACACAAATCGTATTTACACGTACACGTAACCAAATAGTTATTCAATTATGTAAATAATTGCAGAAGTTAACATTTTTGTGAAGTTGTGTTAATTTTGTACCACTATTAGAACCATAACTTAGGGAAGCTTGCTCACGAATTTTTTAAGATGGCAGAACTAGATTTTTACAATATAAATATATTTATAATCGGTACTTGCTCACAACATTTATATGATAATACTTTGGAACATAAACCAAAGACCTCTATGAATACAAGCTGTTATCAGTTTTATTTCTTATAAAACTGTTGATCAAAAAGACATAATTCAATGATGAAAAAAAATTCTGTATTCTTAAATTATTTACCTATATATTTGACTATGAGGTAATGTGGACGTCAATAGTGGGCAAGCTTGGGCAGGCGGTTCCTGAAACAAAAAAAAAACTTATGATGAGGAGGGAAGAAACGTATGTGACTAAAAGAGTAGAGGTGTAACTAATATATTTGTAATAGGTACAGGGATTATAATAATCAAGCATGTATATTCATATTAGGATATGAGAATATAAAGTAACTAGCTGCGCCCCGTGGTTTCACCCGCGTAAGGCACGATCCCGTGGGAATATCGGGATTAAAGGTATCCTATGTGTTAATCCAGGTTATAAACTATCTGTGTGCCAAATTTCATCCAAATCCGTTCAGTAGTTTTTGCGTGAAAGAGCAACAAACATCCATCCATACTTACAAACTTTCGCGTTTATAATATTAGTTAGATAGGTTACCAGGTATTAGTCAAATAATATGGACGCGTAATAGCGAGGCGACGCGATTCGCCACGCTAGTATACCACCATTTAAATGCGCCGCGTAATGTGTGTATTGTTATTGTAAAGACATAGTTATATACGTCGGGCTTCGTATGAAAGCTGCAAGAGTTGCTAACAAAGTAAGCAAGCATTGAAAACCGTTTTTTTATATTTTTGGTCACTTGTTTTTGTCGCACTGTCTATTAGCTAATCTAATACGAATTCGTTTATAATATTTGTAGTGACCGAAGCTCACAGCGACTCCATATTATGATATTATCCATATTGTATTCAGACAGCACGTGCACGCAGTGATTGATAATATTTACCTAATATTAATTACTTTGGTATTATTTTGTATTTATGTTTAGTGGAGGTTTTGGTTTGGTGGTGGTAAAAAAATTTAATCACTGTTCCACTTCTGTAATAGGCATCCGTGAATAATATAATGAAAGTGCATATGCACGAGAATCTTTTATTTCATATTAATAATTATTATGGAGAATAAAAGCAGGTATCAATATTAGATTGTGTTCAGTGTTTCAGTTCACTAATACGGGTAATAGGTATAATATGCGAAAACTAATATATTCAATAATAGGATTACCTGAAAATGACCCCTATATAACATCTCTATAAAAGAGCGATGAATATAAATTTTGATGGACGGAGAGTTGTGTGATGAATGATATGAAAGAGAAGGAAGTGAATGATGGCGTGATGGCTGACAGGAGAGAAGTGCAAGAGAAAATTGTTGCGCCGACCCCAACTAACATGGGCAGGAAGATGTTGTACACAACAATAAACCTGCTGTTCATGATAATATTGCTATTTAATTAATTCTCAGGCTATGTCCTAACCGAACGATCGCGATCGAACGCGATGATCAACAATCAAGTCGCGTGTGTACGTCATTAGTTCATAATTCATATGAAGACCGCGTCGATCGCGTATTCGGGGGTCAGTAGCTTTCCGTTATGACACGACACGGGCTAAAGAGTTATTAAAACTGAAAATTCATTATTCATACGTTCATTATTTTTAATAATATAAAATAGGTAATTTTTTTTGGAGAATTGCGTTTAGTCACTGCCCTGCTCCTAGCATTTCGATGGCCAAAATATGAGAATAATATATGTAAACATTTTAAATATTGCCACTACTATTACCTGAATTGATTGCATTGGTATATGCATATTGGCACGCAGTTTCCTCTGTCTAATCTCGCGACGGACGCAGCACTGGACTCCAAGCAATACACCGCATACGCAAGAAGATAAGCATCCTGTGTAATAAGTAACAACAAATAAGTATTGTGCTAGACAGACGGATGAAAGTTACTGTATGAAAATCTGGAATCTCTATGAGACAAACAAAATTAGCTGTACTGCAGTTATTAATAGGATGCTATGTTACTGTTATTAAAAGAAAACTGTTCCGTATCACCATGCAATATATTTTTAACCAACATTTTTTTTTTATACTTTAGTAACAAAATACACATTAATTGTAAATTAAGGGATCACCTTTAATTTTTAACTTAATTTAATTTTAGTATTTGTTCTTATAAAAAAATAAAAATACACCAGTGAACATTTCAACTGTCTACCTATTACGGTTCATGTGATACAGCCTGCTGACATACAGACGGATAGATAGCGGTGGCTTAGTAATGGGGTTTCATTTGGCACCTTTTGGGTACAGAACCCTAACAATACTCCCAATACTTTGGGAAAATGTACAGAGATTCAGCACAATGAACATTGTACAGAAAGTGAAAGCATACAAATTGTTTAAAGATATTCATAACTTACCTATATAAACTAATACACCAAGATCTCCATTACGATTTGTGCGCCTCAATACAATTCCAGCAATGCATAGTGATATTCCGGTCAGTATACCTACTACAAAAATAACCTGAAAGATAAGACAGCTATAAAATAAGTTATAAAATGTACATAATTTTTATACTGATTGCAAGACAAATAATGTGTGTACTTATTAAATTTTATATGAGTTACTTGTGCAGATTATTGAGCAAATGCATTAAAATAACTCAAAATGAGTCAATGATTTTAATTTAAACTAACAAGCATGTCTCTCCAGTGTTGGGTGTTTGTTTGTTGTGTGTGCCTACAAAAGCATTCTTTATGATAATGCTGCTACAGACTGCTATCATAAAGAATGCTTAGTATTATAAGTGATCAGGCTCATAGATTTCTGGGTTTTGAGAAGGCTTTTTTTTTGTGTTTGTTTATAGATTTATGTGTTATGTGTATATTGTTTATAGATTTATGTTTTAAGGACATGGCTGATAAAAAAGATAAATTAATCACAATCATCATACCTGTAAAATATAATAGCAAACATATTCAAACCCTGGGCAGTGCCCGCCACAGGCACCTATTATAGGTACTTCAGGGCTGATGGAGGGTACAGGTGGTACAGGGGAGCGGCTCAGAGCCTGTGTATGAGGCTCCACATCACACAATGGCAGAGAGAAGGCAGATGCACACTGTGGAAATGAATATGCTTCTGTAGGTGGGCGATGTGTAGGAATTTTCTCAACTTTCTTGTAATTACGCCAAGTTCCTCCACCATAGGGAGACTGATACACTGGTGAGGGTGGCCCATAATCTCTCACAGTCCCATTGTAGTAATGAGGCATCTGAAATATAAGGTTTACACTGAACAAAAATGTTTAAAAATAAATTGGACAAACACAAAACTAGGCCTCTTATTTATTTGCAAGAAAGAGATCGTATACTTTAGATTTTAGTACTCAAAAATTATCAGGCGTGGACATACATGGTACGCATTGTCGGATGTAGAGCTGTCGGTTCCTGCAACTTGATAAACTGGAGTGTTTATATCTTCCGCCCACGGGTACTTCGCCCTTTGTTGCGCAGCCGATGCAAATTGCTGTTCACTCCTAGGCACAACAGTCGTTTGGTAAGGGTGAACTGTCCGGGGCGATAGTTGTTGCTTAAACATTCTTCTTTGCAACGTTACCTAAAAATACATATATTTAATACACAAAATAAACAGAAACATAATGCAACGTGGGATACAATGGAATATTTTCGTGTTGTAGTCCAAATACTAACTTACCTCATTCTGTGATAAAAGATTCTTCTTGTTTTATTTAAAGTTGTTTTCGTTAATCCTTATCAGTTTCACATACATTATACTCGTAAATTAAGTCAAGTTTTATCCAGCACAGTGTTTACTACTCATTGAACAGCAAAATCGCCGCCATGTTTTTGTGTTTCCAATCGAACGAACAGAATGAACAGAATCGTATTTTCGATTTCGTTCGTTTCGGTCGATTTCGTTCATCAAACTTTATTCCATATTCCTTTTTTTTTTTGTCACACTGGCAGGCTCTTGAGCACTGGCAGGCAGGCAGGCAGATGGTCAGCGCCAGCGGGCTTAGCCAGCGGGGCATAGCTAAAGAGCATATTTTATCATACTGGCAAAGCTACCCTACCGCCGTAAAAGGGAAAGGGGTGATAGACGTGCGAGCAAGTACGCATCTCATTATATAATTATATATTAGTCTATGAGTACGCGGCGAGCTTACTCGCCCGTTTGTCATCGCCGCGAGTCGCGAGCCACGAGTCAATTTGACTATGTTTTGAGCAAGCTTCACGTGTATCACCGACGGCGAGCCGAGTAAAGGCTCTTACATACTAGCGCGACTTATCGCGCGACGCGACGCCGCTGAATTGTTCGCCGTAAAGTTTTCTTAGAAATTGTTTTGTGAAAAATTGCGTCGCGCGACAAGTCGCGCCAGTATGTAAGAGCCTTAAGGTTGCGAACTTAAAGACCGCGCGCGTCTATCACCGACATATCAGGCACTCAGTCCTATCACTCGTATCATTGAATACGGCCTAAGTCCCGAGGTGTCTAAGCAAAAATCATAAAATATTATCCAACGCCTTCAATTCTTATTGATAAGAGGCCCGTAATGGATGGATCCTTAAGAAAATATGAAAATTATCGTAATTTGTTTATGGTTTACAAAGGCTAAGCTTCGGCTAAGCTACAGGCGTGAGCCAATTCTAACCTATTCTAGTCAGTACACAGAAAATCTAACCTATTCTAGTCAGGCTGCTCCAATTTTCTAGCTCGCTCTTGCATTCTCTTAGTAAAATCACAATTAAAACTATAAATTCAAAACATCGGGTCGGGCGCGGAGCGGGTCGGGTGCGGAGCGGGTCGGGAGCGGGAGCCACCGCCCGCCGCCCGCCACCACAGACAGCGCGGAACGGGAGCGGGTCGGCCGCTGTAATACGGCGGGTATAATAAATTGTAATTCAAGGTATTATATGGATGTCATCCATTGACATTTAAATTACTAAATCAATGATGTCATCACAGAACGCGGGCGCGAATCGTGTCGTATTTGCTTTGTGAACATTTACAAAAAAAACTGTTTGGCGATGGATCTCTGTATTATGGAGATTTTAAATACCGACCCGTTCCCGATACACAGCCGCTTTGTGTGTGTTTTGAGCTTTAATCTATTCCAGTCCAGAATGCCGCAATTTTTGTGCGTGCTTTCGAATGAACTGGAACACACGTCTCTCATAATACTAGTAAAACACACTTTCCAATTATAAAGAAAAGGATAATAAATAAAAGTATTATTTAACGTCTTTACTTTGGTGTCCAACCATTAATAAATATCGTTTAAAAATATCGATATATCGAACAAACTGCAAGCCTACATACAAGCTAATTCAATCTGCATTCAAGCATCTAATCTAATCTGTGGTTAGACAGACAGAATGTACTACTTAGTCTGTGGACAGAATATAGAGCCTATAGACAACTATAGAAAAATGTACTCTGTGTCTGTGTTAAAGAGAATGATTTGTTTGAGAAGTCAAAATAAATAATGCAAATTATTTTACAGTGCTCTGTGATAATGCATTGAAACCTATTGAAACGCATATAATTTGTTAGACAATGCACAGAAAATATATGTTCTTGGATAAAAGGTAACGAGTAACGGCCAACTTTTATTTTTTTACTTAGTTGTCTTGAACAAGAAGGGCAAACAATGGGAACATGTGATTTTTTAACTATACAGCATTAAATAATGGTTGTAACGTTAAACGTGAACGGTGCAATGAGCGCCAATGATGCCGGTGAGAAGTCGGTTCCGGCCGCTAACTGTTATTGCAGAGATTACATTCGCGGTTGCTGCACACGGGAAAACTGTCGCTTCATTCATGTAATACCTCCAAAATCGTGTCTAAAGGAACTGTTTCGATTTTGCCATGATTTTCAAAACAAAGGCTGCTATAGACCAAACTGCAAATTCATACACAGCACAGTAGAAGACGAAGATAATTTCTATGCCACAGGCATGTTTCCACGTAATACGCGGAACACACCAGTATGCCAAGCCTATGCACTCAATGCTTGTTCTAATCAAGACTGTCAATATATTCACCCACCTGATGTAAGTGGTAATGAGATTGTTTCAGTACTTAATATGCCACCACCACCACCACATTACAATCGCCCACCACCACCCATTAGAGATGATGATTCCCCTCCAGAAGCAAAATTGAGAAGGTTTGCATTTGAAGAAAATGGTTTAGATAAACAGGTTTTACAAACATCCAATTTATGCTCTAATTGTGAAGTTTTGGATCACAAAATAAAATTACTTCATGATAATATAAGTGTATTACTGAAAAAAGTAGGTGACTTGACTGAAAAAAATGTTCAGTTAACTTCTATGAATGAATTTTTACTAGAACAGACAGCTGCAATGAGAACTGGCCAGCCTTGTGTGATAACTTCAAGACATGGCACCTCAGCACCTGTGTCTATGGCAACAGTTAGTGTCACACCGGTAGTGAGCCTTGCTGGTGCTCTCCCAGCATTAGTTCCTGCGACAGCCACACCAAATTTGGCTTTGGCTCCTGCTGCTTCTCGTGCTCAACTATTAACGCCTGCTCCACAAATACTAACAGTAAGCACAACTCAACAACTTATGGGTAACTCAGGTGCCCTCATAGTCACAAGTGCTGGTGCCCAACAATTGATGCAAGTGAGTGACTCAGGCACACTGATGGGTGGAGGACAAACTGTTGTAGCAGTTCCAGCACAGCTAACCATAGCACAGCCTGCACAGCAGCTTATGAGCAATGCATCTCAAACAGCTGTCCAACAGCTTGTCCAGCAATCAGCATTACAACCACAACTAGCATCTCAACATCAAGCAAACCAGTATGCAGCTCAGCAATCAGTTCAACATTTAGCTGCTCAGCAATCTGCCCAGCATCTTGCGCAACAATCAGCTCAACATTTAGCTGCTCAGCAGTCTGCCCAACATTTGGCAGCCCAACAATCAGCACAGCACTTGGCAGCCCAGCAGTCTGCACAACATATGGCTGCTCAGCAGTCAGCACAACATTTAGCTGCTCAGCAATCTGCACAGCACTTAGCTGTACAGCAGTCAGCACAACATTTAGCGGCGCAGCAATCTGCGCAACACTTGGCTGCACAACAATCAGCTCAACACTTGGCTGCACAGCAATCTGCACAGCACTTAGCAGCCCAACAGTCTGCCCAGCATTTGGCGGCTGCAGCCCAACAGTCGGCGCAACAACTGGCCGCTGCTGCACAACAGTCTGCTCAACAGATGGTAGCACAGCAGTCGGCTCAGCAACTAGCTGCCCAGCAATCAGCACAGCAGCAGCTTGTCCCCTCGGCTCAACAGCTCGTACATCAAACATCCACCCAGCAAATTACTATTTCCAGCACTAGTCAACCAATGGCATTAACTAACTCTCAGGCTCAGCCAATTACATTCCCAATGATATCACAAAGTATACTTCCACATTGAAAATACGAAATTGGATAAAACTGATTATCAATTATTTCTAGCTATTAATCATTATGATAGGAATGTAGTATTTTTAAGGATATAGCAATAATGTGCAAAGTGTGGATTGCAAACAATATAGAAGGTTTTTTTGATCCATCTTAAACACAAACAAATAAATCTTTTGCTAATTCTTACTAATCAAGAATTAATTGTGCTTTTAAACCATAAAGCAGTATTTTTATGATAATAATGTAGTTGTAATTTGTGCTATCAGAACCTAAAATTAGGTAGATTGCGAAGACCAGTGCACTCCAAACTGTTTATGCTAAGATTTATCTATTTACTTTGTCAGTTAATGTGTCCCTTTTTTTTGTAGGTAAACCATAGTATTAAAATCAAGGGGCGTACCACCACCGCTTGCAGCAGTATTATTTTAATATAACTTCAGTGTAGGAAAGAGATGAAGCGCTACTGGACGTGTAGCTCCATCTCTTTTCCCCACTGAAGTAAGATTAAAAATAATGAGCGGTGATGGTACCCCCTTTTTTTTTTTTTGGGTGGGATATCTTCAAATGACTTCTCCCGCTCTGGGCGGAGCGGAAGGGCGTGTCAGACTCTTACTGACTAAAACCCACCCGTGTTCCTTCAGTTGCCTGTTGCCAGGGTCCCGGTATCCCTTTCGGACTAATCCGCAACCCTGGCAGGTTCCGCAACTACGCCCCCTGACCTCACATTTCCATTGTGAATGAGGATGGTAGACCTATTATGGTATATTTTTCCTGTGGTGTGTATTCATGTATACGATTTATTACAATAATGTTTAATTATTTTCATTCACATTCAATATCATTTATTTAAATACAGGCTGAATTTTTCAAGTGGGTGTGAGTGGCCAAATGCTAACTATAAGAAAAGGCGAAAAATACTCAAATTAGTCACGGCGCCGATTTTGATACAAACAAAAACTGCATTAGATTATCTAATCAAATTTTTCTACCCAGGAATCACACCAGTAACTAGTAATTCACCATATTGCGGATCAAATTCGGCTGATTCTTCAAAAGCTAATGATGCAATTTTAATGTTTATTGGCTTCGTGACTCCTTTGAGTATTTTTCGCTATTTCTTATAGTTCCAGATTTGGCCATCCACGCCCTCATTATGAATTCACCATTATTACTGAGTGACTACATTTATTGGTAAAATAATCAGTGCCTACGAATTACTAGTTACTGCTTGGCTATTGTGGGTAGTACGACGTAAGGTACCTATGTAATTTATTTTTATTTGTTAAAATAAAAGTTTGAAATATATTATGCAAAATTTTATTTTCCGCCCAAAGAAGTACAAGTACCTACCACTTTTTAATGATTACATAAAGTTTTCTACACATAAGTACATACTTTAATCATCTATGATTTCTTGGGACTTTCTGAAGTGGCAATCATTTTTCTTATATTTCAGAATTTTGCCGCGAACACCAAGTATGAAATCCCCGGTTGTATCAAAAGCAATTGCTGTAACATTTTCAGGAGCATTGTCGACTAATTTTAGATTCCCCGTATCATTTTCATGGAAATACATCAAGTCGTCACTAGCTATAAATACATTATCATTGTGGACAGCGATTTGCGCCATACCGTCGTAGGTGACGTTGCTAATACAAATTGGCGATGATAGAGAAGATTTTAATACGAATAATTTTTCATCTTTTAAGTAATAGAAGTTGTTTTTGTCATCAATAGTCAATTCGTTCAATGCGTCAAGACTATTGAAACGTATTTTCTTCATTTCCCCATCTAGCAAATACAATTCTTCGACACCGTTATTGCTCTCTGTAACATATTTATTGCTGTCCTTGTCTACAAATATCATGTCCAGCTTAAAAGTACTGCTCGAGACAGGGGTGGCATCGTGACTCTCGTAATTGTACTTAAAGATACCCTTTCCTGTGCCGAAGTAAACTTTCTGCTCGTTTTTATCGACGGCAATAGAGTAACTGAGGTCTTCTGGTAATCCTATGACAAAAAATAAAATAAGCATGATTTCGGTCACTTACGTCCTTTTAGTATAATATGACGAAGGGATAAACACGGTAATTTCTTCAAGTCTTGTGCCTAATGCCTTCCCTTGTGGACGATACAGTAGAGCCTCACGATGGGGACATTCCGGTTTTTTTGCTAGGTGTTAATTTCCGGCAATCATATAAGATCAGAATCTGGATATACAGCTGGTTTGTACATATAGTCTCGCCCCCTATTACCTGAGATCTATATAATAACTGACAATATGTGAACACTTCTGCCTACCCCTTTTTTGGGGTATACAAGCGTGATGTTTGAATAATATGTGTAGGTAATCTGTGTGATTCGTTTGCTCATGAGCAGCTACTTCAGGAGCAGCTTAATTTATTGAGGGGTGGTGAGGATCAGATTCCTTTGTAAATATTAGGTACCTACAACAAAACATTATTTTATGCATTTGTAAAAAAATACCTCAACTACTCAGTTTTAGGCTAGTTATAAAAAAAATCTCACCTGGTATTTTCTGAGGAGCTGTACTTTTGAATTTTATAACGTTAGCGTTAAAATAGTACCCATTGTCGTTTCGTCCAGATTCCACGTAGAATAGGTTGCCATAAACGTCATAGTGAGCATCAGTCGGGTACGCATCGCCCACATGATACGTATCCGTCACATTGTAGTGGTTGTTGTTGATATTTAATTCTGATTGACACCCATCTTTAGGCAGGTCAAACGCGACACACAGTACTAAGCACGACAGAACTGCTAACACAACGTTAAAATTTCTCATTTTATTAAAAAGGCACAAGATATGAGAACTTTTGTAACAAGTCCGTTTCTTCTCTTTGCTGTTCCGTATGTAACAGGGTTACAGGACGGCGCCCATTGCAAAAAAAGAAACCAATTCCTAATCAGTTTTATTATATTGTTGCCTTTATGATACCAACAGTAATTGCAGATAGAAATGGTATAATAGCACAAATAAATTTATCATTATTAATATAATAAAGTATTATTTATTTTATAAAAAGAAGATACGTAAATTATTAACAATGTTATCATCTTAATTAACTACATTCTACAATTTTATGTACTTTATAATAATAACTCGTATTTACTTAAAGTTAATAATATATATTAATATTCATAAATTATTATAAATTCGTAGTTATAAATAAAATAAAATTTATTCGACATTAAATTAATAGTTTAAAGTACTGATAGGGTATTTTCTTATATAAATTAAGTTTATCACTCTAAGAACAAACTAAGGCCCCATTCACACTTTGAGCGTTAGTACCTACGATATATCATTTTAGGATCACATGGCAGTTTCATACTGCGTTTGTATTTAACCATATGGACAGTGGGCTGTTGATGTGTGATCCCAACTTTTTATTGTTAAAAGTATGGTACCAATCATCACTGCGTGAACGGGGCCTGATAGTAAGTAAAATGTGTTCATTTAAACATCTTAACCAAATTGAGAAAGTTGTCTCTAAAATTAATCACTCTTTTTTTCTATACTGCACTGAACAATAGTTCACTAAAAGCCTCTAAATATTTTCTACAAAGCAACGAAGTCGAATAAGCTTAGGCCACTGACAAACGGAAGTCTGATATAAAACTACATACCCTTCACTATAACTTCTCCCTTGCCGACATGTTGGCACCATTGCTAGTCAAGTCATTTTGAACTCTATTAGTATTGAAACTAAGTTTGACAAGCAATGGTGCTAACATGACGGCACACAAGTTATAGTGAACGGTCAGTAACGGCTCTAAAGTGTTTTAAAGCCACCGTTGTTCCAGTGCGGACATGAGATGGAGCTATACAGGACGAATAGTGCCACCAAGAAGGCACGCGACTTTTTGCTCTAAACGAAAAGAACGTGTGCTTGGCTACATACTGGTTCCAATAGCCACAACAAAGATTAGAGAGCTCCATTTCCAATATTAGCTAATGAGATCAGCTATTCACAACAATTTGATACGCTTCCGTGTCGAATCCAACATCAATCAATGTTATTGAAGGAGTCCTCTAAACGCTGCACAGTATGATAAATGCCTCAAAAATCGGACATTGCTTTTTTATTCTTCTAATCTATAGTAAGCACTGTTTTGAATGCGAGAGTAGAATTCCCCAGATCTTAAATATACTTTAAAACAGAGTTAGAATTGTTATTAGTTTTTTCTGGATTTTCAGAAAAACTCTAAAATAAACGATACGATTCATATTTGAACACTTGTTTTCGTAGTTTATTGACAATATATACAAGGTATTCTATAGGCGAAACGGAAGAGTTTTTTTTTAAATAGAAAAGAAAATATGCCTTATTTTAATTTTTTTGTTGTAAGTAGCACCTAATGTTTATCTTAAAATATTCTTCAGAACTGTACTATTAACTGTAAAAAAAATCAGATGCTAATCTATCAGGAAATCGAAGATATGATGATTCTATGGTTTTCAAAATTTTCTATGATAATAGGGTTAACACTTTCAGAATACAAAATTTTTTATTAATAATTTCTGTTGAGACAATTTTATTTTATATCTCAACGCGGGTCCCGGTGCCCGGGCGCATAGTACTTATTGATGTCTGTACTAGTTATAAAGAGATAAAATTTGTGAATTTGTATAATACGGGGCTATCTCCGAAACTTCTCATCCATTTCAAAAATTCTTTCACAAATAGAGAGCTACACTATTGCCAAGTGCTAATGGATGTTTTATTGTAACAGTATGTGACTTTCATTTTACTTTATTGTGACTTTCATTTTACTTTCATTTTATTGGAAAAGCTCGAGGGCAGAAGCTAGTAATTAATTAAAGAAGAAAGTCCTCGTTTTCTGTTACAAGAGTTTGTGTGTTATAATATGTTTAAACTCTACGAGGCTTGTGACTTGGCTGGAACTAGATTCCTCTGCTTGGGGTTGTTATCTATTACTTTGGACATTAATGGGTTTTAACAAATTCAAAACTGTGATTGTCAGAGTTAGGCGTTTGAACTTCTTTAATCTCTGTTGAAGCCTGATATCTGAGATGTATGGGTCTGAAGACTCTAGTGCTCTATGAAATAAATCTAACATGGTCTTTTCGCGGAAATTTTACTATATTAAGCAGTTTTATATTATAATACAATGAACAAACAAACGTATGCGTGAAACGAAATAAAATTTACAAAGTATACTTACAAACAGCTAAGTTACTACGAGGAATTTTTGAATTTCACAAAATATTTTTTGCCAATAATTTGTTTTATCCCATTAAATTACCTATGGTACCTCTATACCTACTGTTTATAATTAATGTGTAAAACCTATTTCAAATTAAGACTTTAAAAAAATTGGTTATAGATTTTTCACTTGTATAAAGAGAAGATAACCTTAAAAAAAAAAATACTGAACTCGAAAAATCCGAATTCCTTCGTGTTATGAATCTGATATTTTACAGACAGGTTGACGTAACACTAAACAATAATTTGTGTGAAAATAAAATGCTACTACCTTCTAGAACCTGCGCAAAAAAATAAATTCAAAATTACAGAAAAAAACACGTATCTTTCTGTAAATTCCACATAAAAGTTGATTTTGCGTTTCTAAAAATAGCAGACATTTGGCTTTATCGCATACTATAATTAAAACACAATAATTATAATAAATTATAACAATTCTTTTGATTTCTATGGATAACCAGAATAAAATATTAAATAAATTATAGCTCTGGTTCTAAGTTGAATTCGAATATGGGAGTTCTACTCTCGCATTCAAAACAGTGCATACTATCGATTAGAAGAATAAAAAGTGATGTCCGATTTTTGAAGCATTTATCATACTGTGCGCTGTTCACAAATACAAAACTCGAAAAATAAATAGACGACCTATTTGTTGACAGCTATTTGTTGTCGGGGGAAAGGCAAATCAGGTAGGTGTAAATTTCGAAATTTCGACACGGCAGCCAATCGAATATTTGTGCATAGATTTGCAGGTGGAGCTAACTTCCTCTCACTCTCTTTTAAATACTGTTCACTATACTAAATGCCAAGACCTGTGGCAGTCGCGGCCATTGTGCGTGCAACTTGCGAGCAGGACGGTGAATATTTACCATATTTACCATCTCGCTACTACGTTTGCCACAAATATTGGCGTATACTTGAAGCCAGATCACATCTATAAAATATTCAGTCAAGTTACATGCACAAAATATTGCCATGATAAAAACTATAAGTTGCCAGAGCCGATATTTTTGGGGTTTGACTACAGACTGGACATGTAATCTAAAGAATATGTAAGGTCATCCTCATCATCATCATTTCAGCATAAAGACTTCCACTGCTGGACATAGCCCTCCCCCAAGCACTCTTCGACCGGTTCTGTGCTTCTCGCATCAGGCGAATTCCTGCGGCCTCCACCAGGTCATCGGTCCACCTTGTGGGGGGCCTTCCAACGCTACGTTGTAAGTAGGTACTTACATATTAATAATTGTGTTCACAGTTATTCGCGTTGTCATTAACATTGTTCTCATTATTTAGTCCTGTCTCTTGACATTGTAAGTACGACGG
Source organism: Lithophane ornitopus (assembly GCA_948473465.1). Taxonomy (NCBI): domain Eukaryota; kingdom Metazoa; phylum Arthropoda; class Insecta; order Lepidoptera; family Noctuidae; genus Lithophane; species Lithophane ornitopus. The sequence continues at coordinate 6,569,189 of OX419622.1, read as the reverse complement.
CAGGCGTCCTTGTCTCTCACCTTTAATCTTGTGAATTTTCCATCTGTGACCTTGTAAAATTTTCCTGGAATAGAAGACATTTGATAAACAGATGAATATCTAACAATTCATTCCATTTTGGCTTACAAGAAATACTTACTTAGTATTAAACTTCTTATGGCAGATATCACATTCAACAGTGCCTTGCCTTAAATGTATATCTTTCACATGCCTTTTCATGTCATGCTGGTATGAGAAAGCCTTGTCACAATAAGTACACTGGAAAATATAAAAAACACATGATTTGTCTAATAGAAACAAATAAGGACGGCTACACACAGGCTTACACAGCGGACTTTTGACTGACTGAACAATTTAGATATTCAAAAATACTACAATGTATTTGAGACACACAATGTATTTGTACACGCATTAACTCAAATCTAACGCCTATCTATGCACTACAAGCACTTCTGTGCTCACACAGCTATCTTTTGGCTGCTGATTATATTTTGGTAAAACAGTATAGTTGGGTAAAACAATATGAACTCTATAGCTATGAAAACACGGTTTCAAATTGAGTGGCATAAAACAGGCTCTATTTATTACATTGAATATATGTCCAACTTTATGTTAAAGTTGAAGTCAACAGTGGCTTAATGTCGGGCGCACACCTAAATATCCTTATTGTTAGCCTGATGCTACATTTTCCATGATAACTACAGGTGAACCAGAAAAAGTATGCGTTTCGGTAATCTTCGTGTTTCCGAATGAGCACGAACGGCGCAGCACAGATTAACAGAGGCAATGCTTCTAAGGGCGGATTGAATCAAAGCCAGATAACTTTTATTCGGGGAATAAAATTGACGTTTGACAGTTTTTGTATAGAAAATCTGTCAAAAATTTAATATTTACTCGCTGGATTAGACTTATACTAGGGATAAAAGTTTGGTCGAATTCGCCCTAAGTTTATAACTGCCGCGCTTTGTAGTAGTGCACCTATAATTGCGCGTTGGTTAAAGTTTCTTCTCTGTCGGGTTACCGACTCCGTTCGCAGATCGTCATTTTGTCACTAAAAAGTTTGGAAAAGTTGTTTTTGGGATTGCATAGCGTTATTAATATATAATTTAGTAATCATAGTAATTATTAGTAATACAAAATAGGTCTAGGACTTTCATGGTTTTAACAGCTCTATACATTTATTAGATTTCATCAAAGCGCGATCGGATTTCCGAAAATAGACGATGTTTCCCGAAGCACATACTTTTCCCTTCAGTCTATAAGTACAACCCGTGTGCATTAACATGGCACCTGGCTCAAAGACGTTGGTACCTCCCCTCACTTCCCCGCACGGCGACGGCGGGGCGCGGCGCGGGTAGCGGGGGGAGTATTGAGTTCCGAGCCAGGTGCCATGTTAATGCGCACGAGTTGTAGGTAAGGTTTGGAAGAGAGAAAATTCAGCTACCTTAAATGGTCTCGTAGTGCTATGCACATGCCGCATATGCTTAGCAAGATTACTGGATGTAGTGGTTGCCTTAGGACATTGTGTGCATTTAAATGGTTTATCAACCAAATGAGATCTCTTGTGCACCTTCAGAAGATCCATTGTTCGACCTTGATACGGACAAACGTCGCATTTGAAAGGAAACACATTCTCGTGGATGGCCCTGTAACGAAAAAGTTTTTATAAATAAAATTAATGCAGATGAATTGCATATGGATTGAAAAGAAGAAGTTTGGGCTCTGGATTGTAAGAGATAAACAATATGGAGGGAGACCTTTGCTCAGATGTGGTGGTACAGAACGCAAAATAAAAACAATAATAACTAAGACACGGTCTTAATAATTATATAATTATTAAAAATAATAGAATGTGGAGTGTTATACTCCACATTCTATTATTTTTGGAAATTTACGCTGCAAATTCGGCGCGGAGTTGAGGGACATTGCATGACTTGTATGAACTCCCTAACGTCATCCAGGACCCTCACAGCCGACCTAGGAAAGTCGCGCAGCGAGTATCAACAACAATCCTAACTGAATCTTATCTCCTAGAAAATAAGTTCCAAAGTCTCGCCTGATCGTAACTCGACTATTGGTTTTCAATGCTTAGTGAGAAGCAATGTTTTTTTACACAAAGGAAATAGCAATACATTAAACCCCACACACACACGCACACAGAGACACAACAGCCACATTATTTGCCACAATTACATGGAACTTAAACTTAACCAGAGAAATGTGGGTGTACTAGAGTAACACCTCTGCCTAACTCTTCGGGGATTACAGGCATGATGTTACTTGTATTACCTAAAATTATTCCTACCTATGAACAAGAAGACTAGCATTAGAATATGCCGTTTTTCCACAGATGTCACAAAGGAACTTCCTCTTCGTAACTTCCCCTGGTGGTTTTGGCGCGTCTGTTGATTGGGCGTTGCACTTTATTACATGTCTGCTGTAGGTGGCCTGCCGAAAATATAATTTGATGGTTAGCTTCCTTATTTTATTTAAGTTGTTCAATCAAGTTCTATTAAATAACTGATAATAATAACAAACTTAAAAAAACTTTGCTAGGTTTAAGTTAAAAGATAAAATGAGTTAAGTTATTTATTTATTAGGTCTTTACCTATGAAATTGGCGTTCTGCAGTACTGGCCATTTCAAATCAAAAAAATTTTTGTTTGGCTAAGAATTCTAATTTCAAATTAATTTTATTTTAAAAACATGGATTTTTTTTTCCAAAAGTAGTCATTTCTTTATTGATTAGTGTTACATTTTCATCGCATTTCAATCTTTTTCGTCATCATGGATACGTTAAAAATTCGAGTAATTATGGAATATGAGTACCGTCGTGGCAGCAACGCGGCACAAGCGGCACGCAACATCAACGACGTTTACGGAGCTAACACTACAAACCAACGCACCACCTGTTATTGGTTTGCTCGCTTCCGTTCTGGAAATTTCGACCTGAAAAATGAACCTCGCGGTCGTCCGAAGACTTTGGTCGACAATGACGAATTAAAGGCGATTGTGGAAGCTGATGATACACAATCTACGGCTGAATTAGCAGCAGCTTTCGACGTTAGCGTCAAAACAATATTGGTCCATTTGCGTCAAATTGGCAAGGTAAAAAAGCTTGACAAATGGGTGCCCCACGAACTCAATGATCGCCAGCGCGAAGTACGCGTCGAGACGTGCCTTGCACTGCTCAACAGACACACAAATGAAGGAATTTTGAACCGCATTGTTACCTGCGATGAAAAATGGATTCTGTTTGATAACCGCAAGCGCTCAGCAAGTTGGTTGGATCCTGGTTCAGCACCTAAACAATGCCCTAAACGAAAACTTACCCCTAGAAAAGTGATGGTCACTGTTTGGTGGTCTAGCGCCGGTGTGATTCATCACAGCTTCTTACCAAACGGGGTGAGCATTACTGCAGATGTGTACTGTGAAGAACTGAACACAATGATGGAGAAGCTGGCGCATCTCCAACCAGCATTGGTCAATCGCTCGTCTCCGCTGCTCCTGCACGACAACGCGCGACCTCATACTGCACAGCAGACGGTCTCCAAGTTGCAAGAACTGGGGTTGGAAGCTCTCCGTCATCCGCCCTACTCACCAGACCTTGCGCCTACAGACTACTACTTTTTCCAGAATTTGGATAACTTCTTGGCGGGAAAAAAATTCAATACCCGAGAGGCAGTACAAAATGCCTTTGAAGAATTTGTTGCCTCCCGTCCAGCTGATTTCTTTAAGAAGGGCATCAATAAACTGCCACTGCGATGGCAAAGATGCATTGATTGCATGGGTGATTACTTCGATTAATACAAATAAAAAATTCATGAAAAAAATTCGTTTAAATTTTTTCATACAAAACGGCAATTTCATAGGTAAAGACCTATTATTATTATGTACTAAGTAAGGTACTTATTTGTATTCAGTTTACTAGCTGTTGTCCGCGACTTATTTTTTTATTAAACAAATATTCAGGATCAAAATTTGCAAATAGGCATAGGCAAATTTTACCAAATTTCATAACAATTGGTTCATTGTCTCAGGTGTGAAAAGGACAGAGTTACTTTCGCATTTGTAATATTATGTATACCTATACAAGGTGTTCCTTTTGATGTCCCATAAATCTATGGTTATGCGAATATGCTATAAGTAAAAATAATACAAAAAAGTCCTAGAACAAGTGTTGTATTTTTATGAACAGAAATAGGTAAGTAGTCCGAATCAAATGTTTTTTTTTTTTTTTTATATTTAACGTAATGTTGGTTACATTATGTAACCGTAACTTTGTCGAATTATTTTGTATGAAAAAATGAAATGAAAAAAATTATAATAAAAATAATTCATACGCCAGTTGATTCTTTGACATGATTAACACCCTAGAGGTATGGGATATCAAAAGGAAAACGTTGTAATAAAGAAGCTCCTTTACAAAAAAAAAAAACAAACAATTAAATCTGAGTATTTTTGTCCATAAAAAAATAACAATAGCCGCCTTAACACGACACGCGCTTTCACGCGTGAAAGGCGTTTCACGCAGGAAAGAAGGCGCGTGTAAAAATAGAAAACGAGAACGAGAAAGCACACTCCGATCGCGAGTGAAAGCGCGTGTCGTGTAAAGGCGGCTATTGTCGCATTTTCTTAGCTTTAAATATCAATGATTGGTTTGAATATCCAATCATTCTAATATAACGTTAGAGTTATGGGACATGAAAAGAAACGTCTTTTAAATAAAAAAATATGAATAAGAATTTATGGATTAAAATAATCAATCCCTACAAGAGAAAATTGAGACACAAACCATAACATGAAATTCTTCACCACAATTTGAGCACCCCCAAAGAGAGAGAAGTTCAGAGTTATCCATGGTAAATTCTGGTGAAGGAATGTTATATGAGTCTTCACTATCTGCTTTGGCATCATCATCAGCATCATGACCCTCTTCATAATTTTGACAGTCTTGAGTAAATTCTATGTGAGAAATAACATTTATTTTTAAATCTTAAAGAATTTTTTTTAATTGTAGTAAGTAGTTGTTATGTTATTAATTATTATACATGCAAAAACAATGAACCTTTTATTTATAAATGATGCTTAAAGGTAAGAGAAGCTTAAATGTTATTCAAAGTCACTTATTATATTTATCACTAGCTGTGCCCCGCGGTTTCACCCGCGTAGGTCTTGATCCCGTGGGAATATAGGGATAAAACGTATCCTATGTCCTATTCCAGGTCATGGTCTACCCGTGTGCCCGTTCTCTCCTCTCTAGAGTAGGGAATATCGCGGCGGTTCGGCGCCGACTTCTAACTGTTCGCGTACTGCATTTTTATACTCGTGATAACTTCGAAATTAAATGTCCGACTCGAATGAATTAAAAAGTATTTTACTGCTACATAAATAACCTTGATGTTAAAACTATTTATTTGAATAAGAACTAATATTATGTTGATAAAACTCCTTCGCAAATAATGCATTAATTTCGAACAAATTTGATTACCATAAAAAAGGTTATAGTGAGTCAATCTTAAAAGATAGACATATGCTGTCGCGGACTTTTTTTTAGAACTTTTAAAGAGGAACAATTCCATCATACATGATATTTGCGTAACTTAAACCGTTTACGCAGAGCACCCAACGGAAGCTCTCAAAAAGGAATAATATTTCCAGTTTTTGCAACATTTTTCATTTATGCTATGCTATGCCTTCCTCGATAAATGGACTATCTAACACAAAAAGAATTTTTCAATTCCAACCAGTAGTTCCTGACATTAGCGTGTTCAAACAAACAAACTCTTCAGCTTTAATATTAGTATAGATAATAGTACTTCAGCTTTATAGTATAGATAGATAACTTAGCTTTATGCAATGTTTTAGATGTTCCTGTACAACTAATGCATTTGAACATTGGTTTGGCAGGGCCATCTATTATTTGTTTTTTTTTCTCTACCTGTACTGTTCCAGTGGTGGCCAAAGTCCCTATCACTTTCCACACTTCCCTATGTGTTGCCTAACTTGTATTGCAGTGTTTTAACTATGGGTATGAAGTAGATGGTGACGTTATAAAGAGTTATATTATAAGAAATTGCATTGACAATTTGAAAGCTTACAGTATAGGTATTTTATGCCACAATTTTTAAAAGAATAGGTACGGAGCCAATTGGGCCAAAAATTAAAGAATCTCATGGCGTTATTTTTGTTGATGTAAATAATGATGAATTGGCTGTACCAGTGCTTGTGTGAAGTGCTTTCATAAAATATAGTCATACAAGAATAACTCATCCCATACCTTTTTTAATAGATATTTCAATCAGTAGTTTGTTAGTCCTCTGACACATTTCTCTGAACATTATACATCCATTTAAAAGATCCAGGCAGCTTTGACACATATGTTTTGATAAATTGTCCGCATTATTTAACTGAAAACAGAAAATATGCAATGGGTAATTTCTAAAACGAAATTCATGTGAATATAATTAAGTATATTTTTTTCTCCAGAACTGCATATTTACATTCTCTAACATTGCAAACGGTTATACTTTTTTAGTCTAATACAAAATATTCAGATAGTAATTTAAAACTTACAGTTATGCCTGAAAAGCTCTTTATCTCTTCAGGTATATTGGGTTGTACAAAATTGTTAAATATTGGTATGTCTCCTGGTTCGTCGTTGCATATTCTACACATACATAGGCTAGGTATTTTCTTAATTTTAGGACTGAAAATTAAACAAATCCCAAGTTTAAATAATGAAAGCTGAGAATTAAGGAGCAGGACATCTTTGCATGAAGCTATTCATTTCAATAATGTCGAATTTTATCCCAGGTTGTACTCGGTATACAGTGAAACAAAAACAAACAGTTATTTAACATTATAATGTCTATAAGAAAGTATACGTACGTTTTCTTTATCTTGCTCTTCTTCTTTTTTTTACTCTTTTGGAGAGCATTAGCAAACAACATTGACTTGAGTAATAAAAGAGAAGTCATAATTAGATGGTTTTTTAATTTCCGCGTTTAGAGCTTTTTACAAAACAACAATCAGTCAAGAGAGAGAATAGGAAATATACATAAATAAATACATTATTTAAGATAACATGGCTGCTAAGTTCATATAGATAGCACAGAGTTACTTATTGCCCTTACACTCATAATAATTGTATAAAGCCATCCTGCTTTAATGCTAACCTATCTGGCATTTTCTGAAGAAAAACTCGGACTCTGACTGACGACTGAACATATTATGAACTACCTGTATGTCAATGTCAATTGTCATTTCTTGACAGTGACATATAATGTATCCAGAGCAATGTCTCAGTGCGTTCCGTGTTAAACCATGATCGATTTGAACGTGCTATAACCTGTACCGAATTACTAAAATCGCGATAACGATGTCCCCTGAATCGTCATAGATGACGTCATGACATGCGCCATCTTGCGATAACGCCGACCATGCCTTCTGTTATTATCAACGTGAGCGCTGTCAATGTGGCTGTCAAATTGACAGTTGTACTGTGATGTTTTAGGTCATAACTATCAGTATTTTTTTAAACTGAAGAAGAAATTTGATGATTAAACTGATGATATTCATATATTTTTTAATTTGATGTGTAAATAACCATGAGTATTAAGTGAATATAGTCGACGAGGCGTGAGCATGATTGAAAACATTCGCATGTTTTCAGTCATGCTCACATCAGGAGCAATAGGAGAGGGCTCAGAGAGTTAAGTGCTGAATTTTAGCCCACTTGCAGTTCTTCCCACTGCTCAAACGATTATGATGCAAATGTTTTACTCATCACAACTGCTTAGCTGTCTGTTTGCAAAAGCTACCTTACAGTTTTTAAAGTGTGAAGTTAAACCACTCTTTAGCTATTGTCTTCTGATCAATCATAATGTTTACTTATATAGTTCTTGCTGTTTACAGATACTGAATATGTACAGCAATTGGTGAATGACTTTGATGCAAATATAAGCCAAGAAACAGTCACTGCTAAATGAACCAACAGAACAATATGGTAAGTATTTTATATTATTATCTGGTTATGTGCAGACACTTATTAGCTGAATGTGCCTGTTGTGTTTGCATAACATCATGTTGACAACAGTATATATGGTCACGCTTACTCCAAAACTTAATCTATAACAAAAGTAAGATAAAAGTGTTCTATGGTTTTCTCTTATTAGTATATTGACAGTTAATTCTTAACAACTTGCTCTTAGAATCTATCATTTTAAAGTTATAAAAGCATTTTCTTATAAATATATCCATCTCAAACAATATTATTGCAGTGTTAGTAGGAAGTACCTTCATAATATTATTTTTTTATTTCAGTAGATCAAGAGTCACCACCTCTATTCATTTGGAACGAGGCATGCATTTTGTTGCTACTCACATTATACAGTGAGCATAGAAAACATTTTGAAAAAATGCATCTTGAGATGGTGTATGACGTCGTAGCAAGAACAATAATCTTACTGGTACCCAGTGCCAGTCAAGTTTTTTTGGTTGTTCACACGGAACTGATTCATTTTACAGTTGTTGTGTAACAACAACAATTAAATTTAAGTTTTTTTATAGATCTTCGCATTTGTATAGATATGATCAGCACCTGTTTTATTATTAGTAGCACTACTTGTTTTTTTTTATTAGTTTTTAAGATTTGATCAGTACCTGTTGACTTAGTAGTATACTGTGATTGTTGATCAGTAAGTACTTACCTGTTTTAATTAGTAGTAAGTATTGCTCTACTTGTTATTTTTTATTAGTTTTAAGATTTGATCAGTACCCGTTTGAATATTTGAATAGAAATTCCTGGTAAATCTGTGAATTTTATTAATGTTTGTGCGTTTACATAATATTTACTAAAATAGATAAGGAGTTAATAATATAAGTACATATGACTTTTGTTACTGTTGTACTTTTTGATATTTTTCTTATATTAGCATAAATAATAAGTAGGAGAAGAATGTGGCTTGGAGCGCAAGCAGGGTACCTACCTGAGGTTCAGTCTGATTATACTGTGATTCTAATTGATTTTTAATAAAAATGTTTTATTACTATTATTGTTGAACATTATTTACATACCCATCCCAATACATGGCGCAATGGTAACAATTTCCCTTCTCATCTTTTAAATACTTACGAATAAGAATAAGTATTAAAAAAAAAAAACTACTTGCCAAGAATGAATTTCACATTTACTTACCTATCAGCTATCAGTTGCATTATTACAATTTAAGTTATATACAGTTATATACATATGTACCTAAATATAAAACTTATTCAAATGATAAAGGATGTTATTAGTAAAACTACAAAATAGATTATACATTACATAATTTGATCATTTATTGAATGTTAAGAAGTTTAATTACACTGTCCTATTGGCTAATGTTTGTCGCTTGCGCATCCCTTCTTTTCCGTTGATGCTATCGTTAGCATGGCGACCAGAGTCGATAGAGTCAACAAGCAAACTAATGCGGTGAAGTTCTATTTTCAAAAAATATTCAATCGGTCTTTCTTGTGCAAGGTTTGAGGTTATGTTTATGTTATGAAGCTGAGCGAGGACTGTGAGCGCGTTCACGAGCGTTCCGAATTGATGACAGCCGTCAGCTGTCATAATCGTGATAATTAAAACGGAACACAAGATAACGATATGAGCGCTGACAGCGATTAATTTCTAATTCGGAAAGCAGCCTCTGTCTGTCTGTTTGTGTCGTGTTTGTCTTTATCTGTAGTGTCAGTCAGTAAAGCAGTTGAAGCAGTCAGTGTCAGGACAAGAGAGTTATTGGTAAATAAAGAAAAATGTACAATTTAAGTAAATAATCGTGTGAAAATCAATGACTACATAATGGCAGTCTATTTAACGAAGAAAATGCTGTCGAAGATGAATAAATTGAAATATCCATGTAGCTCGCCTGCTGAAAATGAGGCAAGCATTCGTGATGATCCTTGGCCTAGCCTTCTACTGGAGAGCAAGTAAGTGTATCTTCTTTTATGATTAGCCTCTGCCTTTGGTTCATCGTCCCACAGCATTGGAAAGGCTCCTCTTTTATTATTTGTATATATATACATATACCTAACCTATTCTGTAACCTGATTTTATTGTTTTGATTACAGTAAGAAAATGCTGCATTTGTCTAAAGAGATGATATGCAGGGTGTGTGCCAGGAGTGCCTGTAATCCTCTAAGTGATCAAATAGATGGCTATGATATTATGAGTGCCATTCGGAGTATTTCTAATATTACAGTGAGTTGTACAATGTTTTGTTATTTCTACCTGTGCTGATTTTATCTGTTATAAGAAATACGAGTAAGAGAGTACTATGATAAGAGTTTGATGTGGTATATTTCTCCGCCATATAGGCTGAGAAATATAAAGCCTTTTACTAGAATATAGCCTTTTACTAGAACTTATTCAATTTAAAATTCTTTTCTAATTGTTCTTTTAGATAGTCACAAAAGAAAGTTAGAATCTAGTTTTCAGTAAGTTTGTATACAATCGTACTTACTATTGTTTACAAATATAATGTTCAACAAAAATTTTATATGTATAAACATATTCTTACAAGCTGACAAGTTTGTCATGAACTATAACCATCAGTCAGTAATGGCTAGTTATAAAACATAAACATAAAATAACTACACAACCCCAAAGGGTTGGGCAGAGGTCTGGAACTGGTTAGTACTGGATTTGTGTCTGTATGGTTCACCCACATGGGACTTAATCATAACTGGTGAAATGTGGGTGTTGTATTAGATACACCTCTGTCTGCTAGTTAATAATAACAACATCATTTTGATCTTTTACAGATAGAAGTTGATGATTCTCTTCCCAAATTCATCTGTACTGATTGTTTGGAAAATCTCAAAGTAGCAATACAATTTAAAAGAACTTGTGAGGCCTCTGATAAGAAATTCAAGAAAATACTGAACCCATCAGGTAACCCTTTAACTTAACTATTTATGCTTTTAGAAATTAGTTGCTTTCCTTCTAAAGTTTTACATATTTTTCATCACAGTAAGACTCAATTAATAATTCAGTAGAGGATTTTTTAATCAATAATATGAATTTCAGTGAATACTTCATATTAGTTATATATCAAGGCCCTGTTGCTTTTGGTTGCAACCATTGCTTAAATGCATTTTGGAGATGACAATATTTACTAAAAATACCTGTTTCTTTCCAGGCAATCCAATAACACCATCATATCCATATTCCAAGCATGATTTCCAACTGATACTGCATCAGATAAAACAGAAAAGGATGAAGCATGAAGAAAAGGTAGCTAAGGAACAAATGAGGAGAGAAAGACTGCAACAAAAGAAATCACCTAAAGTGAAACAGTTCAAATGTTCACCTTGTGATCTGACATTCCCAAATAAGGTTTGTATTTTTATAATAATAGCTGATAACAACATGCTACAATTCTAATAATAACATTTTTTTTTTGTTTGGTATAATGGCGTGTGCTAGCTGACATATGACTAATAATTAGATTTATGTTTTTGTGTAACGTAATATGAATGATTTTGCATACAATTGTATAGAATCATTTTTTTTTCTAACTAAACAGACAGCTGTTCTGCTGGGGAGTTTGTTGCGCCACTTCTTCTTCCCAGCTAAAGCACAAGGAAGTAGTGAAGGGTGGGCGTTTTGGGGGAATGTGTTATGTAATTTTGACATTCGAAAAGTGCTGATTCTCAGCCTAGTTTGAATAAATGACTTTTGATTCTTCCATACTCCTTTTGCCTCGTTTACGGTCATACACGCACACCTGTTGCGAATGTGAAATCAATCAGTTTTATATTTATTTTAATTAATCTTTAATATGGTTTAGGAAAAGCTGATGGTCCATCGGCGCGAGCGCCAATGCATGCGCCGCGCGTGCGATATCTGCGGCCAACTAGTGCTGAGCATCGCCCAGCACATGCGTCACATACACAAACAGAGTGTGCCCCATCAGTGCCCCACTTGTGGCAAAGAGTTCCCCATCATTGCTAGACTGAAGAACCATATGTAAGTATTCTTTAAATAAGGTTTAATGAACAGTAAAATTGCACTAAAGCGGACTTAATGCCTTGAGCATTTCCTGCCAGTCTACCTTAGGACTTATGTACTTACCTTGTAAAAGTTGAAATAGCTTTTTGAGTCATTTTTGCTGAATGCATCAAGACAGATGATTCAGGGTGGTTCAGAGTTGTCATACAGTGGGTGCCTAAAGGCTAACAACATCTTCGTGACTGACTTAGGAAATGCTGGCGTGATGACTTGCATGCGTGAACGACATATTGGCCAGAAAAGTCAACACTAAGAGAGATGTGTGGTAGAGTGAGGGCGACCTTTGTCTAGCGAAGGAACAGTAGATGTTAACCTTTTCACAACTATGTTGGGGTCGGCTTCCAGTCTAACCGGATGCAGCTGAATACCAGTATTTTACATGGAGCGACTGACTTTCTGACCTCCACAACCCAGTAACTGGGTAATACGATACCTTTTGACAAGACTGGTTGTCAGATTTTCGGGCTTCTGACGACCCGTAACGACTGTCAAAGATCCACAAATGACAGCCGGGACCAACGGCTTAACGTGCTCTCCGAGGCACGGAGAAGTCTCGGTGTGTAAAGATGGTCACCGGACTATGGAGGATCCACGGACCAACCCCGGCAAGTGTAGCTTAACCTGATGGATCGCCCGTGCGGCTGTTATTACTTATCCACGAGCTCCTCTTAAAAAATAAACTTGTCAAAACATCAGAATAATTTAATACATCAATTGGTAGTTTTTAACTAACGTAAACATTTATTCTTATACAGGCTGGTCCACACAAACACATTCAACTTCTTCTGCGACCTATGCCCCTACAAGTGTAAACACAAGTACTACCTGGTCATGCACATGCGGACTCATACCGGTGAGAAGCCGTACAAGTGTGCGCAGTGTCCCGCCACCTTCGTCAACCCGTCCAACCTTAACAAACATAAGCTCACGCATCAGGCTAAGGCGTTCAAAGTAAGTGTTACCCTGTCTGTATGTCCTATTCATGTAAACAAACGGGACAATCGCTTTCGGTTAGGACGCGATCTTATACTGTTTATTTCACGACTTCCTATCATAATGATCTAATAAATTCGACATTGGTGCCGATTCTCTTGTCACAAAATTCTCTAAACTAAACTAAAAATCACTAAAATTTAGTTTAGTCCTGTCAAACGATCAAACTCATTCTGAAATAGACTTTAAATGACACAACTTTACTATAATTTTGTTCGACAGCACTAAGATGGCACTGAGATTAGTTTAGTGAAAATGCTATTCTGAATTTGACGATTTAACCTAAAATTTTGTTCTATATCTAAAATCCTCTAACTAAATCTGACTATATTTAATCGCGATTAAAAATGTGTGGAATGAAATTAGATGTCATGAACTAAAATTCAAACCAACACCTCGACTTCAGTTACAAAAAACAGTACTGTATTTTTTTATTTTCTTTTGCTTATATCTCGAAAACGGTGTGTCCTATCGCAAAAATAATGAAAATTTCGTCCCCCTTTAGGAAACTCTTAAACCCCTAATTCTCAACATGTTGGTAATGATTTTTTATTTTTTTTCGTTATTTTCCATACAAAAACTGAAAAATTCCATTAAAAACACGTCGAGGCTGCCGGGCATGCGCGCCTCTGGCTCTAAAAAAAAAACACGGGGTAGGGAAAACAAGTACCAAGTGGAGGCGCGCGGTTGTCAAATTCGATTTTAGTTGTGTCAAAATAAGTTTTAAATTTAGAGAATTTATTTGGCAGAATAGCTCCAAGATTCCCATAGGCAAAAGTAAGGAATTTTAGAGATAGTTTAGTTAGTTTAGTTCCGTGTACAAGAGAATCGGCACCACTATTTGAAAAATCTCGCAATATACATGATTAAATCTGTAAAGATTAGACTACTGTTGAATAAGTATAATGCTGGGATCACATGGCAATATTCTGCTTACGATACGATTAAATCGAATACTGTTCAAAATGTGCAGTGTATTGCTGTGTGAACCCTGCTTTAAACTGCCAAAAGATGTGCAGTACAATGCCGTGTGGTAGATGAAAGGTTGTCAAAAAAAAGATAAAAGATTATGGTTGAACCTGCAAAACATTCGGTTTATCTGTTCAAAAACCGGCAGCACGTCACGTCCAATAATATTTAACAATAATTTGTCCATAGTGTGTTCTGTGCGAGAAAGCGTTCCGCACGAATTCTGCTCTGCGGGAGCATCACGAAGCCACTCACATGAACATCAAACACACGTGTAACTACTGCGGGCGTGACTTCTGTTACAAGTGAGTACCCAAATGTACACATTGTACACTCAACAAAAGAGATTGGTAGGCAGGCCGCTTACAACAACTCTTTCTTAACCCGAGCTACCCAATTTTGAATCCAATATCTGAGGGATGATTCCCGTATTTTTAAGAACGTTCGCATTTTAATCTCGGTCTCAATCTGTCAAAAAATACCTCTATTTTCTCTACATTTTTGACGAGTTTTTGACATTGCTTGTCGTTGAGATGAGATTGAAACTAGGTTTTGAAAGTTTTTAATTACGCCAATTTGGTTTCTGAAATCCAGTAGCTAAGGCCAAATAAATACCTCATAGAAGTCAGCGTAAAGTTGTAGATACCGCCACTTAAACACTAAAGTCACACAATCCTGCGGGGTAAATGCGTAACATACTAACAATTGATTTGTTTTTCATTTTGACGATTCAATAACATTCATTGCATTATTTACGTTTTCGAGCAGACGAATTTTTCAAGTATGAAGCAATGGATTAATTTCCTTCAAAATCCTGCGGATTGTGAAATAAAGTATGTTACGCAATTAGGGAGTTGAAACTTGACGAAAAGTCTGCAAAGCCGCGAAACGCCAGGAAAGTTCGCCCAGTTTTAGAGTTTACCCTATCCTTTTTCGCTGAAGAAGAACGCCTATTTGTACAGTTTACCCCATTCATTGCTCTGAAGAACCATATCATGTCACCTCGTTCAGTAGTTCTTCCATAAAACATTACGCACGCAAGAACAGTGAATTTTGCCCCAGTAGTGTTGAATAATTACCTATATACCAATTGTTTTAGATGACTGTACCAAAATGTACAGATTTCACAGGGGACTACTAGAAACTAAATTTTATGAGCAGAGGGCTTTATCTTAAGTGGACCTGCGTGTCACACGTTCACTGCTCAACATTGTTTTTTTCTCAGACATGCTTGGAAATTCGAACATTATTTTGACAACTTTCTTCGAAATAAATCGAAAATGCTGTAATGGAGCAGCGAGCGGCAATCTTAGTATGAAAATCCATATCTGGCGTGTTTAGCGGCCGAATAAATTACTATGAAATCTCATATTCTATCGTGCAAATTAAAACCTTTTACTTCGAAATATGGCAACCAAGGAGGTAACTCAAAATCAAAGAGGAGGAGGTAAATCAAAGATTTTATTTAAACGTCGAACTGGTTTGCAAATAGAGCTGTTTATACTATAGTAAAAAAGAAACAAATTAACATATTCGTCAGTGTTTACGTCGGGTAACCATCCGACCTCTTTACTCACCTGGATTTTTCGGTATTTGATGTAATGACGGGGAGCTAAGATATCTCACTGGAAAAGACGTTTGAAATCAAGCTTGTGCTACCTATCTGGTTTCTTACTAGATAACATGGAGTTAGTGTAGTTGCCTACCAAATTATACAAAAGTCCCATAACGAGCGTTTTGTAAATACAACTATACTATATTATATAAGGACGGCGTTCGTTAGTAAATTAAAATTTAGAAACTTAAGGTTCCCGCTGAAAGGTGCGACGCGACACCGGCACAACAATTTCCGTGAAGTTTTCATAGAAATTGTTCCACCAGTCGCGTCGCGACTGATGGTTGGTTGTTTATATATTTGGAATAACTGAACAAAACAAACACAATATCACAGTACATTTCACGTTTATTTCAAGTTAATGCCGTAAAAGGACGTTCGGAATCGTATTAATCCCACTTTGTCTAATGCATTTACTTTGCCAACCTTAAAATCCCTACTTCCATCAGACTGCTCTGTGCTCTTGTCTAAATGAAGGCGTGCATTAGAGTAACATCAGAAGTTGCTTTGTTCTTGTGCTTTAGTACTTAAACGTCAACAAAGTCCCAAGTCTTTATAGCTTTTGTTCAATTATTTCAAATGAGATTGTTATGAAAAGTTGAACTTCGGTAGAGCTTAATCCTAAACTAATAATATTAATGCGAAAGTGAGTTTGTTTATTTGTTTCACTTTCAAGCTAAACGGCTGAACAGATTTGGATGAAATTTGACATAGGATACTTTTATCCCGATATTCTCACGGAATCGAGACTTATGCGGGTGAAACCGAGACTTATGCGGGTGAAACCGCGGGAGGCAGCTAGTTATAAAAAGTTTCTGTTTTCGACAACAAGTATCAACAACTCCCCCTGTATATCGTAGTCCTGTGTATCGCGAGTCCATTACGGTATCGTACTTGCTCAGATATAACAAGGTTTCGATATATTTACCACGGTTATCGGAATTCGGACTTTCATCGTGGCCGCGAAAAGCTACTTCTTGTTTACCTAAAAGAATAACGGTGTCAATAAACCGTTTCATTAAATTCCTATTTCGATCTACTTTTTTATTATGAGTTTCATGCGAATTTGCGAAAAATGATTCTATCCTACTAGTCCCGAACTCATGCAACTCCAAACAGCTACGAATATGTTTTTCAGTCTGAACATGATTTTTAGATGAATTCGTCAGATTATTAATATCTGTAAAACCCCCTTTATTCCATAAACTACTAGAACCGGAGAAAAGTAAACACGGGAAACAATACATTTTATTTAATTTACAACTGCCAGTCAGCCATGGATATTTATCGTAAAGGGAAACATTAAAATGTTTGAAAAAGCCATCACGACGTTTGTAGTATAAAGTCATAACTGGGCGAACACGGGCTAACGTAATTATGTGTTTCTTATTTCCGAAACTTAACCTTGAAAAGCATGTTTCCTCACAAAGCAAATAATCTGTTAAACAACAATCTAATTAATTAATGCCGACATCGTAATCCTACTGATCGTACTAATTACTTCTACTTAACCCAAATACTTAACTACAACGTAGACTTTCACTAAACTCAAAACACTGTATTCACTGTTTTATACCAACTACAACTACAAAACAACTACTACGATACTCGTACTGATAAACTAATGACTTCAATTAATAATACGAACAAAATGCAAATTAACTGCTATTGTAAACAAAATAAAATGTTATAATGCGATTACGTCAAACATCAACCACACAATGTCTAGCGTGCGTGTAACCGAATTCCGAGCCGAACGCATTACGAAAACTACCGACAGACCGATATCGCCCATCTCGTTCACGCGCACGCAAT
Organism: Lithophane ornitopus; assembly: GCA_948473465.1. Taxonomy (NCBI): domain Eukaryota; kingdom Metazoa; phylum Arthropoda; class Insecta; order Lepidoptera; family Noctuidae; genus Lithophane; species Lithophane ornitopus. The sequence continues at coordinate 6,551,743 of OX419622.1, read as the reverse complement.
TTTCGATCGCTATAAGTACCATAACTCGTCCTGCGCCGGCTTGCTAAGGCCCATATGAAACCGGGATGTCACGTGACCAAAGTGACGTCATGACGCCTTGATTTATGAATGATCGTAAAGCCGATCGAGGCGCCGAGTTATATTAGAGAATTTTTTTTTGCTGTTGGGAGACAACTAAGTCAAAACATTGAATGTAGGCGTTTTGTATAGTTTTAATTTGATGGTGTATCTGTATTAAATACCTATACTGTGATTATTGAACAGGCATTTTAACACTACTGACTGTGACATTTTTCAATGACGATAGAGTGGTTTTGTTCCGAATTTCAGAAGAGAAGCCGATAGGAATGGGCTTATATGGAGCATTCGCCCCTGCTCCGTAGTAGTCCCTACCTAATAAGAATGTTGGCGTAAATGCTTGTATTTCGAAACACCGAACAGAAAATGTAATAAAAGATCGTTATGAAGACGACTTAATAAATAAGACCACGCCAGGCAGTCGCAGTATAATATTATTAGTGAGGGGTTTCCTATGCTCCTGATAATATAATCTCTTCGTTCTTTATTCACTTCTCTCGTGTCGCCATGAAATTATACGAGAAAATATACCTAGTTACGTAAATAGATTAGTAATTTAGTAAATCAGCAAAATTCGTAGCTTAAAGGACATAGAAAGGTGTTGTTATATGTGGAAACAGATAATCGGCATTTTAAAGCTTTATTCCAGTAGGATTTCTTCTATATTCGTAGGATCCTTTCCAAGCGCAAGGCTCTATTCTTACCTCACATAAATCAACGTTTTTATCGAACATTTAAAAAACCAAATGCTCTCTTCAGGTCAGACTTGCGAAAACACGAAATACGGAACCACAATCGTATGAAACGCGACTACATCGGTGGCGAGCCTACGTACAAGCAAGTAGAGAGACTTCAGAAACTGCAGGAGAACGATGAGATGGACAAGTGGCGCGCGCAGGAGATGACCATCACGCAGGTGCCCGTGGCGCAGAACACGTACATCGACCAGCCGAAGGAGTTCATAACTAACCATACACTGTACTTCCCCGATGTCGGGATGATACAGCAGCAGCAGATTGGTGAGTCAATGATCCTTTGATCCTTCTAAGCGTGTCGATGGCAAAATAACAGATACAAATATGTATTTTTGTAACTCTTATAATTTTTCTTATTTTTTTTGCGAAATTGGTTTTTAATGGCTATGCGGTTTAAACAGTTTAGTTACATGCAAAAAAACTGTGGTTGTTCATTCAAAGTTAATTTCATACACTACAATATCTTCCTAATGATGACAACCTAAATAGTCGAAAACATACCCAGAATAAATATCACGCTTATCCTAAAGGCTCGTGCAAACAGACGCGAAATCGCGGGCGCGACAGGCAGCGGTACCTTTGTCGACAAAGGTACCGCTGCCTGTCGCGCCCGCGATTTCGCGTCTGTTTGCACGAGCCTTAATAGACATTGGGCTCCACATAACTGCGAATTCGCAACGCATCGCCAAAATCAGCGACGGTACCCTAAGATTTCCTTCTGCGCTTAGTCGCAGTTTGGGTACAAGCCCTTACTTGGAATTTTAGGTAATATAAACCGCTATACATTTTGGGCCTTACCCAAAAACTCGGTGTCCCACACCGAAAAGCTCACCGACCCGCAAGTTGGGTGTCGCTTGTGGAGTAACATTTATGCTTTAATAGGGTTCTGAGCGTCTGACAGATAAAAAAAGTTGCAATACATTTATTTTCATTAATAACATGTTCTAGTTCTTCTTAATGGATGAGAGTTTATTTCTACTATAATGGAGAATATTCTAGTTTTGAAGTCACTAGGCGACTTCGGACTTTATAGTCTTGGAAAGATTGTCTGAAGATTTACTAAACTAATTCCTTTAGCGAGAGTATGGCAACGTGCTACATTTCAAGTAGCTAGACAACGTTTATAGTCGTCAACTTTTACGTCGACCACTAAATACTTTACATAAATAATAACACGTTAAAATAAACCATATTCAGCAATATTTTTTTTTCCAAATAGTTGAGTTGGTTTATTTTTAAATAGACGTGCGTTAGTCATTTTGAAATTAAGTTTTAATCTTGTATAACAAAAGCGTGAGTTCAATGTTATCTGGCCCAGACCATTCTTATTTCATAAAGTGGTGCCGACAGCATTCTCTTTTCCATTCATGATTGTTCGGCCACTTCATAATTGGAAAACTTGTTTCAACGAACACAAATTTTGCGCGCCGTGAAATATGAAAATGTTTCAATCTTTTGTCTTTGTTTCAGTTCAACAACAGACTGTGGAGTTGACATTGTAAGTTAATTTAAATTGCACTGCATTGTTAAGATAATCGAGACTTTAAAATATTTTTGTTATTCTGATATAAATTGTTCGTTTCAGACCCGAACTAGCATTGAAGAAAGACGAGGTGAAACTCTACGAAACCCAGCAAACAATCGGATATTTTTAAGATCAAGTGCATTTATTCCCTTTATAAATCAGGAAACACAAACAAAATGTTATTTAATATTTACGCTAACAACATCGAAGTGTGATTTATATAAGAAATTATTTTAATCAAGTATAAAATATTGTAACAACTAACAATAATGAAGTAATAAACATACATAATTATTTAATGAAAATACTTTTTATTCCTCTTTACATTTCCAGAACTTTCAATTTGCGAGATTTCGTTCTTATAAAGTCACTTAAATGGGTTTGAAACTAAGCGCTGCCGATTTATATTCCTTATTGCTTGTACTGAACGGCAACTGTCGATTTAAACCTCCACTAATCGTTGTCAGTAACTTTACGGTGAATATTTATCTCGGCCTCAATATTACGTAGTCGTAGCTCGTAGCTCTTCCGCTACGACTACACTCAATTGGCGTAGCAGCGTAGAACGTTTGCTACGCCATAATTATGCAACCAAAGTCAGTATTATTAGCCCATACTTTATAAAGATAAACCCTCCCTTAACCCTTTGTTCATAAACGTTGCTTATAGTTCAACGACGTTTAAACGTAAAACATGTATGGTTAAACAGTCGTTTATCAGTACTTTACTTTAAGCAACGTTTATGAATAAACCCCTTACTAATAAATTACATTCATATTTTCCTCGCAAAAATAATCCAGTGCAAATTTTGGTAAAAATGAGGGTATAAGATAGACCCTGAAATTGGTTATAAACGCGCGATTGAACCATTCAAAGCCTATGTTTATGAGGTAACTTGGTTTAATAAAGCCACCGCCGCACACTGTAAGAAAATCGCAATCTGACGGGATTTTATTCTTATGATACGGAACTAATTAATTTGATTGATATAAGTTATAATTAAATGTTTTTTTAGTTTTATAAAATAATGTTGTATTGTTTCGTGTATTTTTGAAATTTAAAAAACTGAAAAATACAGCAAATAAACATATTACTCATTCGTTGTGGGCAGGGAAAGCAATGACAAAACTTCTGGCTCCAATATACTTCTATTTTTTCGTGGTATGCTCCTTAATCCTGCTAAATAGGGGTCAGATGAGATTAAAAGTCTATTTAGGAGATCTGTATTTGTATCTACACGCGAAGTTTTTCGTGTAAAGAATTCTCTATAGTAACGATTGTCTTTGTTTCGTGCCTCTTGGGCTTCTTCCGATAACTGGCCAATTGGTAGTATACATGATGATATCACGTCTTTACCATGAAAAAGAACTTTGTGAACACTGACAGGCATATTGTACCAAAAATATTCCATAAGATACAGTTCCCTGGTATCTTTAACAAACAAATCAAAGGCATTTACGTCAATCGAAAACCCGCATCCGAGAGATTCTAAAATTATATGAAATCGATGAACCAGTTCTGAATTCACGCCAGTTATCTGAGCTGTTCTTGAGGAATCTCGAAAAAAGCGTCTGGCAGTGTTGCCGTCATTGGTATTTCCCGACTGTTGATTAGGCATGTCCACCAATAAACCCATTTCATTTCTGAATCTTCTTTGAATCTGCTCCTTCTTGTTTTTGACTAGATTTTTATTTTGATCACCTCTAACTTGCCAGACTTTTATATCGAGTCTATATGCAATGTGCAGTATACATTCCATGAATCTTATCCACGAATGTAATGGAGAAAGTCCAAAAGTCATTGCAGCTGTATCGAGTGGTTTCTTTGAAATAACATCAGGTTTATTCATTTCGGATGGCTTTGCTCCACATATATAGCAAGTTTGAGAGGAACCGGACACTGTCGACAAGGCAGTGCAAATTTTGCCATCAATCATAGTAAGCATGAATACCGGTTTCACAAAAATAAGAACGTCATCCATATGAACTTCTACAGGTGATAATGTATCTATTTGATGTTGCATCGCGCTGACCTCTTGTTTTGTTAATTCTGTAGTTTCCCTAGCGAAATGAAGTTTAATAGGTCTACAGAAACGTGTAGACGAGGGAGCAGGGTTTTGCCATACGACCATATTCTCCTTTTCAGTATTCAAAGCCATTTGAATGGGCACCATCGAAATGCTGAAGAGATTTTCGTCAAACTGACTTTCTGATGTGAACTTCTGTTTATACCTTTGTTGTTGAGCTCCATCACAACCCCACTTAATCAGGCAAGTTAGTTCCTTTGATCCAACTTTTAAAATTTCAATAGAATCTAACACATTTCTTTGGGTTAAACATATACGATTGATAGTATGATTCACCAAAGATTGAAGATTGCATTCTGCAGTTGTTTCCGTGACAGTCTTCTCTAACGGATAACACTGTTTTTTTACTTCCAGTATTTGGTCATAAGAAGGTAACAAGTGTTTAGCCAGGTTATTAACCTTTTCTCGAATTATATTGTACTGGTGAGTAGATAATTTAGCATCTATCATCATGCCAAGAGCTTCATCTGCAGATAGAGATACAGGATCATTAATTTGACGTTTACGGGCCTGTTTGATTACTGTCCCACTATTACCGGACTCAGACGATAATTCTCTTACTATGGCTGCAGAATCTCGTTTGCCAGCATTGCGTAAATTGCATTCATTAGCCACAGCAATTTCTTCTGGACTGGTCGTCTCTATAAGTGTTTGGATTTTTCGTTTTTGTGTTCTATCACAACAGTCTTGAAAACGTTTTGCTGGTCTTCCTGGAGTAATTGAGGAGGAGGATGATGGAATTTCTTGTAAAACACTTTCAGGTAAAGTAATAGTTGTTTTTAACCAATTCATATTATTTTCTAAAAAACGATCCCGATGACGATGGCATTTAGTCCATTTTATTTCAATTTGTTGGCATAATGCTCTCAGCAAACCCTTGATTTTATTTTTAGAATATTCAGAATAAGTTACACGAGGATATCTATTCATAAAAAATGAAAAAACTTCGTCAAAACGATCACTCCCTCTGTTAGAAGTCCAAATTTCGAAAATTTGCAATTTCGTTATTTCGGTAGCCATGCTGAAAAAAAAAAAATGTATGGGTGCCGCAAAAAAGCGCAAAATTTATGAGTTGCATCTGTTAGTTAAAACTATCAGCTGTACTGTGATGGTATATACTTTACTATATAATGCTATATAATATGTTTTCGGGACTAATGAATTTAAAATGTAAAAAAATCGAAGTATGTTTCGTGTCCTAACAGAAATGGTTGATTTTAGTATATAATTACTATTATAAATCGAACAAAATATGTATGTACTTACATATGAAATACCAACACTACGACAAATAAAGTAAATAACACTATTGACCCAATAATCACTTCGTAATCGTAAGCGTAATTGGCACAAATTAACACTGCAAAACACGTAGTGAGTGTGACTCAGTTTTGTTTCTGATATGAACATTTCTAATATTTATGTTGACATACCCACATAAAAAAAAATATGGTGTCGTTTTTATTAGAGGGTAAGGAATAAAAAGACACCAATAATTGGTAGATAAAACATTGTTCGGATTTTGAATTAAATACCGCTAGATTGCGATTTTCTTACAGTGTGCGCCGGTGGCCCACCGGTCCTGGTAAACGGGCGAACTTGTATTGAAACTGGTTTACCATACATTAATTACGTAAAACTCACCGTCCTGTAGGTAATGACGGTTCATCGAATATGACGTCATTACAAGCCTATGTTAATTGCAGGCTCCATTTACAAGTTAATGAATTCGTGACCGGAGTGCTAATTAGTTTTATCCTGACTGTTATACCTATTATGAAGGAACATCCAGGCTGAATATCTGAAAGTCGGGCATATTAATTCCTTTAACTTACAATATGAGATTTAAGGTAGGTATCATAGCATCATGAATTATTCAAATTCGCGGATATAATTTTATGAAGCGATACATTTTATCTCGTGATTGGAATTACACTTTAGACTCGCGACAATCTAAGAAGTCCGTTTTGACAGCTATCAAAAAGCTTCGTGTAACGATGAAAAAAAAAATTGGTTTCTTTTAAACTGATTCTCGAGACATACCGATTGAACATACTTAGAGAGTTTGTAATCTACGACTTATCTACATTGATAAAAACTGATTCTCAAGGCTTAACGTTTTATTACATATACGAGAACGAAACGTCAAAACGGACTTCTTAGTATGTCGCGAGTGTAGTGAATGATGTGCGTGAGGGACTCGTGGCTAAATAATAACAGCTGCACGCGTCGATTGAAGGTGGGTGACCATCATCGAGACCCCTCCGTGCCTCGGAAAACACGTTGAGCCGTCGGTCCCGGCTGTCATTTGTAGATCTTTGACAGTCGTTACGAGTAGTCAGAAGCTCAAAATCCAAGTTGTGGAGGTCAGATATTGAGTCGCTCCATGTAAAATTCTGGTATTCAGCTGCATCCGGTTAGACTGGAAGCCGACTCCAAATTAGTTGGGAAACGGCTCGGCAGATTGAGTGAATGATGTGCTTGTGAGAGAACCCAAAATCAGGATTGTGATCGTTTTAAGTTATTTTTCTTTATTCCGTGTTTTGCAAACATAGTTAAGTATCAATAGCGTTTATTTGTTTTAAAGCATAATAGCTGCGATAACACCGCCTAAAGCCTTAACTCAAATGAGGCATTTGCATTAGGTACCATTAACACTAACCACACTTAACCTACTCGTGTGAACAACCACGAAATTGGAAACCACACTCGACATACCAAATTGTTAGTGCAAAGTGGTGCAAAGCCACCTACCGTTTCAGCTTGATACTTCATGATATCAATTAGGCACTCGTGTTTAGAGAGAGATCAATTGAAACCAGCCGCCATATGGAACGACGACCTACAAAACCTGCTTTTGTCTTGTCACCTAAATTGATTGGTTAGACTTTGGATTCCTATCATGGTAAAAGTCCAATTAGTCAAACAGCGTGCAATGGAAACTCGCTGATTGCCCAGGGTGTGCCGGACGTATAGTGGCTCTGGTGGCTCAGATATTTCGCACGGGGTTGCTCCTTTTATGCACCCTTTTATTGGCTACTTAGCACCCACTGGTTCTGTAACGCAGTTGAGTTAACAATATAAAGCAAGAACCTATTTTATTGCCGCTGTATAATGCCGCTTGTAATTGCTTTACTACCCTCAGGTTGAATGTCACTTGCATGTCATAAAACGATAAGGTCTGTTAGCCTATGTGACAGATACCTAATTTCAACCATAAAAAAGATTCAATTAGACTCGGTATATAAATAGGTTCGTAAGCTAATTTTACCTGTGATAGCTACTTCCATATGGGAGGGTCTACTATGCGAAGCAATGAGATCTTTGCTTCATTAAATGGTAATGATACAAGAGTCTTAATTTTAACCGATAGCGGTCCGTAAATTATAGGAATCGGCCATAAGTTCAGTCTTTCCGAGAGAGTTTTTGTGCCTTTACGTAAATGTGTTCTGTTTCTCTGTCAGTTTGCATAATAAATGCTACCTATTTTTCTTTGTCAGCGATTTAAGTTCCCTTGTAACCCATGATTCCGTCATTTTCGTTAGGTATATTTTTGTCGGTCGCTGGCAGTATTTCTTTGCGGAATTAAAAACGATATCATTTAATTTAATCCGATCATATTGCATGGGAAACTTCTCTGGGGAGTATATAATTTACGTCATTTGAGCGTATACAGAGTCAAGAAATGTTAAATAGGTATCTACCTAATTCCACGATATATTAACTCTTCTAATGTTTGGGTTATTAACGTATTATAAGCCGATATAGGAGCAGTAAACAAGTTAGCAGATAATTTTGCCACATAAGTAAGTACCTAGTACTACTTATGTGACTAAAGTATCTGCTAACTACTATAATTGCGCTGAGATATAGATTTGCCTGACCTAACACGCGATACCTACGTGGGAAAACGGGCAGGATATTCGTCGGTTCATCTACGGTATTTTAGGACTAGGTAGGTATAATTAGTCATAAACAAGATTTAGATGAGTTACCGTATTATAGTATTATTCCTACAAGTAGAGCAAACAACTTGCGTAAAAATATGTTCACATACAGTTTACATTCCCTCGGTGGGTGAGCCGTAACTTACCGAGCCTGTAACTCGATGCCTGTTAGTCTATGAAGGTTATTTTATGAGACGACTAATGAGACCGTCTACATCTATTCCGTAAAAATGGAAATTAGTTATTTAGGTACCTCCTCTCATGTCTGGTTTTGATAAAGTGGGCAATTACTATGCAAATAAGCGTTCATTTCAATTTGTTTTTGCTGAAATATTATTCGGGTCGTCTTTCATTATCATTATTAAATAAATCAAGTAAACTAGGTAGGTAAATGTATATTTTTGAGTTGTGTTATTTTATCATTAAATAAGATAGACTCCCTGGGTATGGAAAAAAAGAAGTAATTTTATCCCCTCTTGTTTGTTTTACATACGGCTCTTTGTTGGCTCTCATCATGTAGGTCAAACAGATTTAGGCAATCCCTGCCTGCCAGCTACACCCATGAAAATCGTAATGTTATAGGTATCTACTGTCTATGAGTAGGTACGTGTTTAGGTAATACGGGGCATGATGGGAAGAAATACCCTTCTAGGGATTTTGTTTTGATTAATAACATTGTACGTTGTCCTTTGTTGTGCATGAATCTATTTTGACACGAGCTCACACCTCACACCCTAACGTACGTGCGGTATGATTAGGTTGCCTACTTTTTACAAGCTTTATTTCTTTCTTCATAGACCTACATATATTTTTTATTGGACCTCTTTCCGTAAAACAATATCACGAAAGCCTTATGGGTAGGAGTGTAGGCCCTTCTGGGTATAATCAGGTAAAGGGTTCTTACTGCTCACTACGGGATGTACTTAATGCTGCTTTTTATCCCTAACCTTCATTCAATTTAATTTAATGACAGACAAGGGCGCGGCTGCCCAAGGACAATCGTCGTTAATTTCTCCTTTACCTTGAATTCCGGCCTTGCCAATTGAATTCTCAAATGAATGAGTTTTAGACACAATCACGAGCATAAATACCTACTTTAAAGTTACGCAAAATTCAAAAGCGTTTTTGAAATTGCAACTTTGAGAAAATACCTATTTCATAATACGATGGGTTCGATATTACTATTTTTGAAACACTATAAAATATCTATGAATATCAGGAAAAACATGGCTTTTGAATTTTGCGTAGGTGTAAAGTATTTATGCTCGTGCTCGTGACTGTACTTAGCCGTAGCACATTGAAATATTATAATATTGGGTGTTCCTAGCACCACCGATGCCGATCATGCCAATTTGCAGCCCTGCAAGAATAATCCGAGTTAGTAACTGTACCTATGACGTAAGATCCGATCCGATTCAACTTAAAAAAGTTAATCCCCATTTTCATAGAGAAACTAAAGTTGCCTTTATAAAACATTGTTTCAGCAACATGTTTTTGTTTTGCAGGAATCGTAAGTATTCATGAACCAGGAAACAAAGTTGAGTAACATTGTTTTCAGAAACATTTGATGTTGCTCAACTTTGTTTCACAATGAATACCTACGAGAATTAAACAACGTATCAGATAAAGAATAAATAACATTCACAAACGTCTTTGTAGCTAAGTTAAAGCTCGAAGTCAAGGACATTAAAAGATTCCGACTCGAAGAAAGATCTCATTATTATGAATCGTTTCGGTTTTCAGTGCTTGTCTGGTTGAATATACTCTTTTAGTACTAATTTACTTTGATCACTTTCTCGACAGGGACTATATTTTTATGGAGAGTTTTTGCTCGTTAGGTCTTAATTCTAATAAGCTTAATTATACTATTTTATTGTTCTACCGATTGAATTGAGACAATAATGAAAACGTGTGTGGCATGGGTACCTACTTACCTAATTCGAAAGGGTGTACTTTCCTAGAACAAATCAAAATGTCATGGTAGGGTAGGTATATGTACAGCCACGGACTTTAATTGATAAGCCACCTTCAAACTTTTCAAACCGTACGTTCGTAAACAAGATGACAAATAAATTACTTATAATCGGAAATAGTCTTATCTATAGAGGTCGACTAATAAGTTCTCAATGATAAAAATAAATAAAATGTTGCATTAAGTTTATCCAATCTATTTGATACTGACCTCGTTTGAATCAGAGCTCATTAATCGATTATTTTGAAAACTTATCTGAAGACAGTGACAGTTGAAATGTCGATGTCAGAGACGTTAATTTCGAAGTTGTCGAAATTACTATTATTATTTCTCCGTACGCTAACGGTACTATCGCTACGCTTAAACAATCTTTGCTAGGTTACTGTTGCTAGACCTGCAATTGGTTGACTTTGGGTAGTCACTCTGCTGTCAAGTTTGTAGTTCTGGTTCTCAGGTTAGCCAACCGGTAAAGTTATTAAATATAATTTTCTTCTAATAATACGGACACATTATGACTTTCCGTGTCGGGAACCGTATAAACCCGATTTGCATTACACGGCTAAAATACGAACAGTGCCAGGTGGCTCATCAATTAAAGTCCGTGACTGTACCTACACGGTTTTTGTACATGATATACCTGAGTTTATTCTTTCACAAGATGAAAACCTTTATGTATTCATTTTCCAATCCAGGTACCTACCTAGGTATTTAAAGCCGCGGTCCCACGGCCTGTCGCGGCTTGGCGCGCGGCCGATCTTGTCGCGGCCCTTGCCGAGGATTCCCCCACCACAGGCCTCTTCGGATCAATGGATCCCACGGCCTATCGGCCTGGCCTTGCACGATCTGGCCTGTGAGAAAGCGGGCCGTGGGGCTGCAGCGTAAGTCACGCACACAATTTTTAGAACATAGGCCTATTAATTATTATTTTCGTGCTCCACTGAGTTTTACAGCATAACAAAACCGTCGAATATTCTCAGATCACTACATTCCATTGATTATCTGGGGAAAGTGTTTCAATAAATTGAGATATATTCACTGGTTAGGAAAATCCCTCGCCGCTCAATGAAAATAAAACCCTGTGTTTATTACACGTAGAGCGAATAAAAAATAGGGTGTGAATACACTGCATTACGTATCTAGGGCAGCTAGAGTTATTTTTATCGTGGGTAACATATCGGCTATTTGCAGGCGGAGCAGCAGAGAGGGTAGGTGTACCTAATAATGGGATTACCTAGTCAACGGAGCGGCGTGCCCCGGGGATATAAGATGGCAACGATCCCTTGTTTGCAGTGCTCCGCACAATAATATTAATCAGCGGGATGTCTACTCGATACAGGAACCTCGATATTTTGGTTCGCCTTTTTTTTCTCAGAGTTATACAGTCAGGAAAATTCGATACCAGCTAGTCTGTTAAAGGAGACTGATCCTGTAAAAACATATTGACCTTCTAATGATATACGCTTTTTGAAATAAATGAACCTCTTAGAAGTTTTTGGGCTTCGACGCACACTTTTTACATAAATGCCGTTTATTTAAAAAAAAGCCCGTGTAAAAGAGATTTGAATGTCCTAGTTACAGACTTTTTAATCTACTTCCATTTCAATTCAAAATAAAAAATTAACAGAAGAGCATGTATGTCAATATTTCCCTACATTGGCAGGTCATGTAATCCGGGCATAAAGGATAAAGCTACACACAAAAAAGGAAGTGACCGTCGGATACATCGTACCAAACAATTATGTGACCAATAATGTCACGCAATTGGCTCTTCAGTCAAGGGAGGACGTAGATCCAAGGTTTATTTTTAACCCATTATTCTTAATTATTTTAAGTTATGCTGTAGAGGCCAATGAAATAAGAAAAAAAAAATAAGTGCCTGTAACTAAAGCTAAAGGGCTTATGGTGAGCGAATTAGAACAGTGCCCTTCATTTGTTTGTCTGCGCTTAGGAAAACACCTCTATTTCCGTAAGGCCCATTTTCATTAAAGGAGTTTTTATTTGTACCTACCTTCTTTCTTAAGACGAACCGTTTTCCTTGAGTCAGAGCCGCATTTATTAAGTCTTAAAGCTCAATAAATCAATTCGGGGAAGCTTCTTGCCAAGAGCTATAAAAAGTTCCGACACCGGTAATATTCTAATTCGCCATTTTTTTCCGTCGGAGATTTGTTCATCCCGAGAAGAACAAAAGAGTTTGAAGGTAAATGTACAAAAAAAATTGATCCTTTTTATACAGTGTGCGTATAGTGGCGTTAAAGCGGAAGATACATGGAGGTCTACATATGTCGGCAAAACGACCTTTCCCGGAGCTCTGAACTCAAGTGATAAAGTGGTTCTGTTATTGCACCCGCAAGCGTAACTAAATAGGCACTCGTATGTAAAACAGGATTTGTTAGGACCCACACTGTGTGTGGATTCAGAATATATAGGACTTGGTCGTGTTTTAGTTTTCCTATTTGTCGGTACTTAGGTAACAAGCGCGCGTGTTCACTTTTAAAAATTATGACGAAGTAGGTACTGGGTTATTTCTATTTGCTTAGATAGCTGAAGGCTGAGAGAATTTAGAGAGACAGAAGCTGAGAGTATATGTAGAATTGTAGATATAGGTAGGTACTATATGACCTCAATAGTACTTATAGGTAGTTTTCAATAAATAATAGAATTTGCGTTGATAACTTGAAATCAATAAAATATTTTGCTAATCTTAGAACCCACGGATCGTAAAACTAAAAGGATCATACAAACATACATAAAGGAGCGTGTGTAATACAAGATGGTCGGCAGTTTTCAAAAGGAAATAAGACCCTACTTAGGAAGATACTTCTATTTTTTATCTTTTTACCCCGTATTACTTTTACTTTCAAAGTATGCTCAAGGATAAAAGCTGTTCAGTCCTTCAGCTGCGTCGCAAATGCAGGCCTTATCGTCTGAAGATTTTTATCGGCCACTTGAGGTGATACTCCACTCGACGAACCTTTGCATCACCTCTCGTGACGAGAATACTAAGCGGTGTTGTTGCGGTTCTAAGCGTCTTAGCTACAAATGAACTGAATCACGAGGAATTTGTATGCGGGGTATTTTGTGTTACGTACTTACGTGCAAGGAATAGAGCGCGGATCAAAGGAACTTAATCAGGTTCTAGACTGCAGCAAATATTTGCAATTTACTCTCGTTAGCTTTCTTAGATAGGAATAATGTCTCAGTGGGTAAACGAGGCGGAAAATACTTTTGAATCACATTTACGACAAGATATCTTCCGTTTTTAACAATTATTGCTGCCTGGTACTTAACGCTCCAGGGACTTTGAATAAATTTACATTCAATAAGCTTTAGGCAAAGGAAGCAAAATGTCAGTCGTTCTTAGCTAAATTATTCCAAATAAAATGAAAAGGTTCTTTGCTGTATCATAAGTTCATAACTTATCTAAGAAACCGAAAAAAAAAACAAGTCAGGCCTTTTTTCTGTAATAAAATTTATGGTAGCGGCTTTGTCACTCAGCCAATAGGATCGCCAATACCCACATCCGTATCCGTAGCTATAATAACCATTTCCGGTGTCGGAACTTTTTATATTGACCCATAACCTTGCAAGAAAGCTGCCCAGAATTGATTTGTTGGGTTTTAAGGTTTTGTCGTTGGCTTGCGGCTTCCGATAATATCCAATTCTTTTGTTTATCTCCGAAGCTTTTGGATAATAAGCTCGTTTCTTGATGCCATACCTTCGCACTTTTCATTTAACTCCTTTGTAAAATGTTCACGAAACGTTCATTTTGAATCCAAAATAGACATTTGAATAGACATAGTATATCCGAAAAACCTTATCATCGTCAGCCTATGCAGTCTACTGCTAGACATAGGCCTCTCCATTCACACGCTATACATCTCGATTCTCGGCAACTCCCACCCAGCTGCTAGTGGTGGCCATCCTGCTAAAATCTTCGCTCGGCCTAGCCAAGGGCATCCTACCTTACGTTCGCCGATTCGTGCCCTCCATTCAAGAACACGTCTACCGCAATGATGATCGGGAATACCGTCTACGAACTTACTTACGCCTACGAACTTAAAAACGTTTGAAATTAAATCTGTAGGTAATAATTTAGAGTGTTTTTATTTTATAAAAGCTGTACGCAAAATACGCGTGGAAGTTTACCTTGGTTCGTTACGGCACGCCATGAATTAATTTTTTGTAAAGTGAATGCGTGGTCTGCATTCATTACCGAGTCAGAGTGAAACGTGGTGTGCTTGTGTTTTCATCATTCGACAAACGCTAAGCTACCGACCGGGCCGAGCGCGTTGCCTAAAAACACCGAAGGTCCAAAGCTAATTAAAATGTCCTTGAAACCTTACTTATTAATTCATATGTACTTCCTAAGTTTATAAGGAAATCTGGAGTTATATTTAATAGAAGTCTAAAATGGCCAATCCGTCTTGAGGTAGGGTCGTGATCAATGCTCGTGCCTTCTCAGTATGAAGCCGGCGCCAGACACAGTCACATACATGAACACTTATTTGAACATTTGTTGGAACACTTGTAAGGTACGGTAATAAATGTGAGATCAAACTTTGATCAAATACCTAAACACCCGTGCCTCACATATGTTGAAATAAGTGTTCAAATGTTGTTGCTATGTCTGGCGGCGGCTTGAGAAGAGGCCTTTGCCCTGCAACGGGACAATGATAGGCTGGTATTATAAGGTAGGCAGTTACCTGATACCTAATTACCTAGTACAGCTTAAAAAAAAAATATTAGGTAAAATGTTAGCACTAGTTCATGTGTTGTAAACAACACCATTACCTACAGTTTCCTAAATAAACACACAAAAGCGAGTTTCTCAAAGCAAAATTACTCACATAACTTACTTTATGGACCATTTCTTTTGTAACTGCGGTAAACCAACAATGGCATATAAAAAAAAAACGTTACATTTTTACAGGTAAAAATCCCCTCTGAGAGGAAAATCAACAGAAAAAATGGATGTCGCACCGTGGACCTATGTTTTTACACACTGTACATTTCTGTTTTCCATTTCTCGCTACTAGCTAGCTGACATGAAACATGTAAGTCGTAATGCATCATCGTATTTTAGGCATTTGTTCTCGCGTATTTGGGGAAACACGATAACAACATGATGTCCCATTACGAGATTAGCTCAGAGACACTGTAAATAGTACCTACACTCATATACAACGTACGTTACGTACGTTTTACGTAGTAATAATTCATTCTTGTGTTTCTTATGAACATTTAGCTGAGATTTATTATGATTGTCGGCGATGTATTAAGCAGGCGTATTTCATTGTTTGCGTTGTCCTTTTATGGACGTGTTAATTTAATTTATGTTTTGCCGCCTCTGGGTGTAAAATAGTTAATTGTTATGCAAGGCTGCAGAATTGTTTTTTCGCGCGAGTACTTGTATTGAAACCTGAGCGTTGCGAAGGTTTCAAAGGTACGAAATTTGCTGCCGAGCGAAACACAACTTTTCACCTCACTACAGCGAGGAAAATGGTAGATGTCTCCATGCAATGAACAAATATTGTACGCTTTTATGTACTTTTCGCGCAATTTTTCCGGAAGAAAGCTCAATTCGGCATTATGTATCGCTTGCACTAACTCTGCACTGCTAAACATACCCAAATGATGGAAAGTGAATTGAATAAGAATAAAACTAAATCAATCTTTTATAAGTGAAAACTTCTTTAGGCGCGTTGAGCGATTTCTTTTCGTGCTGGCCAGTGCGATTATTCTAAAAATGAGGTTGGTGCTCTTACATAAAATAAGTATTGATGCATTATCAGTCGACCCGGCGGTATAGAAAATGGTTGAATAGAAAGGTTCGAATTTTAAAAACGCTAGCGGGGAAAATACACTTTTCCACGCAGATTTCGAATGAACAAACAGAACAACACAAAATCTTTCCGAGCTTGTGAGGTGAAAAGAGTTTTATTTAGGTACGTGAAAATGTTTAAAACGCGAACATATTATATTTGCTAAAAGTTTGTTGCACTCGGAGATCAGGATTAGGGATGCTTAACTGTGTTTATAGCCAGACGTTCTCAAACGATTTTAGAATAATTTACCTAAACTATCAGCATAAATACTTATTAAGTTAACGTTGAGCTGGAATTACCATACCGTTGTAGTTTATCTTATGTTTTTATATACTAAAGCAAAATATCTGCATTAGCGACATCGGTGCTGCATGCAGTACTCTTACTATACTAAACTATACTTATCATAAATATTCAGAAAACTTACCATAACGCAAGGAAATTGTAGGTATATCTCGGGTCGCAGTCATAAACTAAACATAGCAGTCCCATGAATATTCGGAATTTCTTTTCGAGACAGATATGTATTTTATATGTCGTCATGACATGTATTGCCTTCACTTGGCCATAAAACTGCTGAAATCTCGCATCGCGGCGATATATGCCAGTAACGCTATATTTACGACTTGATGTCTACCTACGACACGATGTTACCGGTAGATAACGGTCATGTAACAAGTTATTGGCGGATACTTACTAGGGTTTAAATAATAATCTCGATAAGAATATTGGTTGGCTTCGGACAAGCCGCTACCAAGCCACATGGAGAGATTGTGACTGGATTTCAAACTACTATGAACTAAGTTTTGTTGCAATTCTTTTCGTAAAATAATTGTTGTGTCTTTTTATGTGCTAGTAGATAGACAAGATACTGCAATCTCACTAACCAATGGTGATAAAGGAAGCAACTTCCTTGCTTTCTGTGTCCTCTTTATTGTTGTTCAGTAACTTGCAGTGGTTCGCTCATTTCAGCTACAAAATAACACGAAACTGTGATTGTCTCCTCCACTTTTTGTCAACCTGTAGATTTATTCTGCCTTTTCATTCCACAATTTAGTTTAACGTTCTGTTTTCTTGATTGTATTAGTTAGCGTCACTTTTTACCCGGACTGCCAAGATAGGGTTATGTTTTTCACGCGTATCTTTAGAATTTTGATATCGCATGCGGGACAAACCAAAAACCTGAAATATGGTGTAACTTATGTTTGTCCCGCCTGCGATACCAAAATTCTATAAATAATAATGCTTGTTTATCTCTTTTCAGTTAGGTAAGTACGTGTTTTTGCAGTCGGGTTTTTGGGATTTTAAATTATTTTTTAATTGTAAGATTTACTTTAAGGCTGCCATCGCCATCTTGTACTAAAGGGCCTTTAATGTGCAGAGGGTGCTTGGCCTTTTTCCCTTCTACATATAAATAGGCAGTTTGTTGGTAAATCCGTAGGGATACGATTCTGTCCAGATTTCGACGCTATCTCCGCCGTTATTTACCCCTTGAGTGCTGTCTCGAATGGCCCTTGTGGGAATTCATGGCGTTCCAAATGAGAGTACTTTTCTTTTTAGGTAATTTATTCGCCATAAAGTTCCCACTTGTAAATAAATTGCGAATTGTATGTGTTTTACACACATACAATTCGCAATTTATTTACAATGTTGTTGTTCTCATCTCTTACATTTTATATGAGGTGCTAATGTAAAACTACACTCGGAATTAAATTACTCCTTTGTACAGGAATATTTCTATTAATTTTATACCGGATATTTCTTACTTAAAGGAGTTAGTTAAAGCTTTACGAGAAATGGTACGATGTAGGAACTAGGAACCTATATTTCAGTTATCGTTTATTATACTAGTGGTTGCTATCAATAATTCAGTATTCCACTATGTAGATGTAGATATATCCAATAGCTACATGTAGCATAACTATTGTTCACGGTTCATGAATTACAGCCTGTTACTCTGTTGGTACATGACCTATATGGACAGGTTACATGTCAATAGGATATAGAGTACTGTGAGGTACGATATACCTGTTATATGTAATACTAGCTTCCGCCCGCGGCTTCGCCCGCGTGGTATGTCGATAAAAAGTAGTATGTCCTTCCCCAGGATGCCATCTAACTCCTAGCCAAATTTTGTCGAAATCCGTTCAGTGGTTTTGGCGTGAAAAGGTAACATACAGACGTCTATGATTTACCTAATAAGAAGTCTCGTTCAATTTGGTTTTCCATTAACTCGAAAAGCGGATAATAATGTGAATGACTAGGATGAAATATTTTTAGTCTCTATACAATTTGATATCTTTAGCTATCAAATACAAAGGTGCAAAACAGTTTCGTACATCAAAGCTCAGTCGTATCGAGCACTATTCGGCAGCTGTATTTGACACCAAAGTTTAGATTTAGACCATCAGTAGACATTGGAATTGAAAGCAACGAAGAGCTGAGACTCTTCGTTCCGAGAGAGTAAGAGTAATTATAATAAGAAATAATTCACGAAAAAAAGTTTGTTATTCGTTGTAGTTGTCAAAGTAATTGTGATTTTATGCACGCAGAAGGAAGTTTATTAAGTACTTTATCAATAACGAAATTGACTCGAGTGTTTTCACTCCCGCTTCTCCAAGAACATACCTTTTGTTTACCTTTGATCTTTAACGATTCCAATTTGCTTTATATTAAATTTTGGCTTATAATGATTTTTTTTTCTTAGATAGGTTCAGAATGGCAATTTCAAGAAAAATATCTCTCGTGAAATTAGCGTTACTTGGTACATGTTTCGTTAAACTCTTCTGTTATGTTTATAACACTTAGTGTAGGTAACTAGGAACCTACATTATTTATCTGGTAGCGACTTTTTGGGTGAAATGCTGTTTTAAGCCTTTTTTAACAGTTTGCTCTCATAAACTCGTAATGTGTTTAATAAGGCAGCCATAATCACCGTGGAGCAAATTCTCTTTTATGAGATTTAATAGAACAGCGACATAAAAACAAAATACCGCCATCAAACCACAATCGAATAACGAATTGGCTTGAAATTGATAAAAGGAAAACGCTACACACAGGGGCGATTGAGATAAAGTCGTTACACGATCCGAGAAAAAATAAATGATGCTATCTAAATTTTCTGTGGCAATTTGCAATATACGAGTACCTATGTTAACGAACTTACTACCGCGTACCGGGCGGTCTCACAAAGGGAGGTTATACTGTGTACCTACACTTCAATCGATTTTATTTTCATACGGGTATAACAAGTGTGAAAAATGTGGTTGCTATGCTGGGGGAAAATTCGCGCGCTCTCGCCGCCGATATTCACACGAGTTTTGTAATACCTTGCGTTGTCTTTTTGGATAATGGTGTACCTGTAGTACCTACATAACTAATCCATAGCTCTAAAGAAATAATATACTAAGGGCGCATTTCCACCAGAGATGTGCGACAATGCGTAGAGACGGATGTGTGTGATACCCAATAGGATAATTTCAATTTTCTAGTGGCACACAGCTGCCACAGCGCAGCTCGTGGAAAAGGTTTAAACAGAGGCAAGATCTTACACAAAACATCTCGCACATCGGAAACTGAAAAATAGACATCAAACGTCCCATCCGTGCGAGTAATTAAAAACCCAAATAATATTCAATTCAATTGAAAAATTACACCATGAATGGCAATTATCCCCTACTTCCTATTTAATGTAGGTACCCTTCCTATTTAAGTGACGTAAATGAGACGACAACCCTTTCATTTTCACAAGCTTCATTAATTAGACATTCTTTGCACGAAACGTAATGAAAAGGCAAGTCGAGAGACGAGAGTCAAAGAGGTTTGCGTTGTTTTAATTATGCCTACGTTCTCCGTGTGGAGATGAAGAACCGAAAGTAAATATGGTTTAAAAAATATAGAAATACAAGTAACGTTTCATACAAGTAACGTTTATATTCGTGTGTTCTCATATTTTAAAATAATATCTTGAGACGTGCTTTGTGCTGGGGCACAATTCCCTCCGATGCAAAGCTAAACCACCAAGAATAAAAGCGCAAAATAAAAACGGGATTTGAATTTTCAATCGACAAGTTTTGTATTTTCTTAGCTAACAGAACGGAATATGTTTTGCGTAACTTGACTAGGAACTTATGTAAATATACATTTTACCTTTCCATTTGTAAGTGTTACAACGTTTTCTGTTAGAATTTCGTAAGATTCACGAATTAATTCCAGAGATACACTATTTAGGTACACAACCGAGAGCAACAAACAAAGATGGTAATAAATATCAAAAGCGCGCGCTTCCTAATAGTCTAAACTAACTAAGTAGTCGTCCAAATGTTACGTATTTCCGAGAACTGAGATTCGTAGTAACATCAAGGAGCTATAAAATCTACTTACTAATTCCATGAGAAACATTAAAGTTGACTATAGATTAAATAAGGATTTGGATTCATTCACAAAAGATTTTGAACTGGTTGATCGAGAGCTGATAAAGAGAGAAGTTTTAATGGTTTTTTATTGTTCTAAGAAAATGAGTTTTCTCACAATAGAGTATTTATTAGTACATATTTGGTAGGTAGTGTATCATCTGTTGGATACCCGATTGCAATGAATAGTAACCTCGTATATCACTTAAATAAATAACAAAACAACCCATACAAACAAAAAGGAATGTTCCGAAAAACATGGTCTGTCTCAATGACAATGTTTGTAACAGATAACAAACTTGCGTAATTTGCCCCGAAACTATAAGGTAGGAACTTTTCTCGGCACAAGATAGATGATGTTACCAGGATAATAGTGCACCATAATTCTATATGGGCTCTTAGAACCCCAACAGGAAAATAAAAATTATGTTCGGACAGTGTGAAAAATTCAAAAAAGTGAAATCATTTAATTCAATTGCGCACATAATAGGCGCTTTTGAACGTTAAAAAACAACAAATACCTAGAATTGATTCTAGTCGGCCCTTCCAAAAGGTAGTTTTCGTATGGAAAAGAAACTCCACCGTTACTCTTATAAAATGTTTTACAATATTTTGTATACCTACATTAATTAAGTATATAGAATAAAATATCTATACAAAAAAAGGGAAAAAAAAATAAGCAACGACTGATAAATTAATTATATGTGATAGATAAATGGTGCTCACATTATTATACAAAGATTGTAAAAGAAGACCATTTTCCTAAAATTTTACAACTAATAAGTCAGTGTGTGAGGAAATCCTAAACTACTTACATAATATAAAGTGGGTGGGTACCTGCTTTGTATTGAAACTAGACCAACATAAGCGTTGTTTGTTCGCGGTACAACATAACTCACGTGCCGCACACCGCACACAAAGGTATCTCATAGACACGGTGACGGCACATGCTGACTATTCTCTGTAAACGTTACTATGTAGTAGCTATAAACCTGACATTATGTGGGTTGTATTAGTACATTAAGTAGCTTTATAATAAGATACCTAAATTCAAGGTTCTCCATCTCCACGTTACGTTTGATTGCGTGCTTAAGATCAAATAAAATTATACATAGTAAGAAAAAAAGTTACAATCTTGGTAGCTACATGAATATACCCTGATTTGAATAAAAAGTGGACAAACTTTGGTCAGCTTTTTACCCATAGAATTGAAAGAATAACTTGAGTCGATCGTATCAGTTTTTCAAGGGTTGGACGAAAAGAACAATAAAATGCAAAACAAATAATGTTAGAAAGCCCAAATTGCAAGGATTATAACTTTTTATTCATTACTTTAACATAATTGAATTTCTTTTTTTGAAACTTTGTAGAATGGATTATAAAGTTTTCGATTCTATTCAAAGAAGCTGTAAAGCTTTTTCTACTTACAATTTATTTTTCATTTAATCTATATAATAAAACACATTTCAAATAGGGTTTTTGTACTGTTTGTTAGTTACTTGTTGAGTACATATCTGGCCGTAAATAAGTAGGTTATAGCAGACAAAACTTGACTTGATCCCGGTACACCAAGTAGCATAAAAATAGCGATCAGAGCCATTTATAATCTACGCAGGCACGATTCTTTAAGGGAACTGTTTAAGGATATTAACATCATGACGGTACCTTGTCAATATATATATGAAAACATCTTGCACGTAAGAAAAAATTTACATTTTTTTAGTAAAAGAGGCGATAGACATAATTATAGTACTAGAAATACGGACTTATTAGTTCAACCAGGTTTCAGACTGGCTAAAGTAGACTCATCTTTCATGGGGTACTGTTTAAAATGTTACAATAAAATCCCTCCCCACATACTTCAACTGAATGAGACGAAATTCAAAACTTGTATAAAACGCACACTATGTAGGCAGGCATATTATAAGTTGGAGGATTACATCTCTGATAAAAATGCTTGGCTTAATGCTGGTCCTGCTCCACAACCACAACTAACTAATTAACATTCGAAAATGCTGTTGGAGCTGCTGAAGATTGTAAGACTATCTTTGCATTGTATAAACTCAATCTCTCCTATGTATTATATAATTGCACAGGTGTGAGTACTATGTACTAAAGAGCTACCATTTACCGGGTATTTTGTCTTTCATTGACTTGAATGTGCCCTGGCGGCTGGGAATGTCATGCTCACTCAAATGTCTCGCTGATGGTGGCGTATGTGTTGGATCATTTAGCTCCCTTCAAAATGGTTGAGCTGATCCATGCGTCATGTTCGTGAACGGGCGCCGTCAGTTGTGACTGGTCATTTCTTAGCTGCCATGGCTTATTTTAATTTTTGAATTGTGCTTATTTTATAATTGCGGACGCTTTTAACGTGCTTTCTACATTGTTCTCACATGTATAATTTCAACATGAATGATGTAACCATTATATTGTAACAATATTTTGATTTAAAAGAGTGTCCATGGAGTTTCTTGCCCGTTCTTCTCCATAGGTACCTACTACGCTTTGGAATGGGCAACTAGCTTCATATTTCTGACTGACTGACTCCTTGACAATTCAAAAGTGCCTGTAAATGGTTTAATTGAAATAAATGCTTTGAGTTTGAGTTTCACTTTCCCGTGTTGCTCCAGCATAGGTCTATAAGTATACAAAAGTTATTCGAGGCGACCGGAGTTGGAGGCCTCAGGCACATGTCGTTAAAATAAAAGTAAAAAAATATACTTAGATGTAAGTATTTTCCGGGTAGCGTATCCGGAAAAATAGGTATATTTTTAACTTGTATTTTTACTCAGTGATTGTTCGCAAAGTTTTCATTAAACGTGATAAAATGACATTTTTTTAAATTAATCACCAACATAAAACAAGAAAAGTTCGTAAATATAAAAGTTAAAAAATATACTTTGATGAAGGTCCGGATCCCACAGATTTTCCGGAATCTGTTTCTTTGGCACGATAATAATTTTAAACTGTAGCCTACATTCAAACGGAAGAATTGTTGAAAACCCGAGTGACCACTTGAGTGTTCCGATCGCGACCGCCTTTTCTGCTCGTTTCACCTCTCGAGAACTGCTTCACAGATGTTGTGCATTCTGAAACTAGGCTAGAACTTTATTAATTAGGTGTTCGACTAATGAGGCTGACACATTTATGAGATATTATTTGTCGAGAAAGAAATACAGTTTATCGTCATAAAATACAATAGACGTAGATATATTTTGTAACCTATTCCGCTTGACTATTCTTCAAGAGTCATAAAAAAACCCTGTAAGAAATCGACACGTGTTTCACCTCTCTTTGCGTCCAGCGCTCGGTGTGGTAACACGTCGCGTTCTGGTTTGCAATTGGTCAATCGTCATCCTGAGGATGCCTCGTTGAGAGGTGAAACACGTGTCGATTTCTTACAGGGTTTTTTTATGACTCTTGAAGAATAGTCAAGCGGAATAGGTTACAAAATATATCTACGTCTATTGTATTTTATAATGGATTTCCGCAAAGTCACGCCTGAATCAATTAGCTAGTTTATCGTCATGTTTCATTTTCATTTGCAAATCTGTAACATTTATTGAATAAAAGCAAATCGTTTCAAATTTTAGTAAAATATATTAATAGGTTCTAATAGCAAAGTTTCTCGATCGAACTCTGCCGTCATTATTCCGAGGACAGGCTCTTAACGGTCTAACAAAGTAGCTAGGTAATGGTCCATTATATTTTCACGCTGAAATCTCGGTACCTATACGAACTATTTGAACCAGAAACATTATTTTTAAAGCTATATATTTTCACCAACGGAACGGAAAAGATAACTATTGCAATGTCTCGTAAGCTGATACACCACACGTTTACCATTTTAAGTAGTTCGGTTCATATGCAATGCAAATTGCTTTATCTGCAGTCCCACAACGAGAAATTAGTCCTTGGGAATTGTCACAGAATAACTTGAAGGCCCCTTCTTGCTACCCTGTAGAACTCAGTTGAGACTAAACTTTATAAATAACAAACTTTTTCAACAATACAAAGAAAAGAATTCAGCAACGCATCGATGTGGTTTTCAATAAAAAAGCCTCTATTTTTCTTAGCGTTAGTAGGGTAAGTTTTCGAGATCGGAAGATTTATGATACAAGAGCATTTACGGCTCCTTTACTCTGTATTTATGTCACGTCGGAGTGAGCTTGCTCGTAGCTCCGTACTTAGGACTTCGTTACTTAAAGTAAGGATACAACATCAAGCCTTAGCACTAATCAATGTTAGTGCCTTCATTCACTTTTTGTCGTTTTAACTTATCGTGTTAGATATTTTAGTTATCATTTTTGTTTACTATTGTAAATTGTTTTAATTCTGAGAACCTTTCTCTGTTCTAGCCTTTTCCCAACTATGTTGGGGTCGGCTTCCAGTCTAACCGGATGCAACTGAATACCAGTATTTTACATGCAGCGACTGCCTATCTGAACTCCACAACCCAGTAACTGGGTAATACACAGCCAACAGAGAAAGGTTCAAGGGGTATCCCCTTGAACCTTTCTCTGTTGGCTGTTTTAAATTGCAAAGTAATGCGCTTTTTATTATTACGTTGTAGTATTATGTTTATATACCTACCTTATAAAACTCGAATATCTTCTTTTTAAATATAGCCAGCATTATTTGGGTGTTACTCCGAATTTGTAGTCGGTATCTATCTAATAAGTAATTTGAAGGAGGTTTTTTTCTCATCTTCAATTTTATCTCTTTATTATTTTAGGATGAAGAATAATTTGTAATATTTTGTTGAGGAAAGATTTATGCCTGTTCGAATTGGGTCGAAACGTCTGAAACTATGCTATGAATGTCCACCCGCTATAGATATCATAGTACATTTCCACGTTCTGCCTCGGGAGTTAAGAAAACAATAAAATCTACTGTTTATTTTCCCGCAGCTTGGTGAAGTGATGAAATGGAGAAAATATTCCAATTATTTGCACTCATACGCGCTGCAAAAAAGTGCTGACATCAGCATACAGGATGTTGAACAAAATGTTTTTGGATTCTGCATTTGGAACAGTCGCTTCATTATTAAACCTTGCCTAAGAGTTAGCGAAATTTTTATGAATAAGTTAATGCGCGTCGACAAAAGGAAAAGAAAGTAACAAAAAAGATCAAAAAGGCATTAAATCCTTTAGAGAACTTGCCTTCTATCCAAGCAGTGTCTGTCTGTAAATTAATCAAATTAGATGCTGTTCAAAGGAAAAACGCAAAAGGAACTAAGTAAAACGACTCGAGGTAAGTAGTTCATTAATTTACTTTGCGGTCGGACTGGATGCAGAAACTCAACAACAAACAGACTGGAGTATACTCACGCTGCCGCGCTGGCCAGCGAAGATTGCCAAGTGGGACGCCAGCCTTATTTCCATTCAATTGTTTGTGTCGGGTTTCGGCAAGGCTTATACTAGCCAAACTCAATTTGACTTCACGAGTTTGTTCGCCGCCTGTTTATCGTCGCCGGGTTTTTCCGTTCCTCGCGAGGATAGAGAAGTTGCTCGTAATTGAATTACTTCATTCGACGCGCGTAATCAGTAGCAGAAGTTAGTTCTTAGTAATAATTTATGTGAGAACGTCTAAATGGGTTCATCTATACATATAATAAATCTGTAGACGAGGCGTTTCTGTACAATGAAAAAAAAAAAAAAAAACGTAGGTGGAGTGTCCAAGAATAACCAACAGATGCCATTTCTACCATTTTTGGAATTTTTGTCTGTTTGTCTGTGTGTCTGTTTGTCTGTTTGTCTGTTTGTCTGTTCGTTTGTTTGATTGTTCCAGTATCACGTAAAAAGTACGAAATCAATATGGTTAACTTATACACTCAAATATTGTGTGTAACTTGATGTTTCATTTAGTCTTTGTTTCATCGCAATCGCTTCAAAATATCAAAAGATATAAGAGTTTAAAGTATTCAAGAAGAAATTTTCATTATGTACGTAATGTAGAAACACGTAACGACATCTATTGTCGTAAAATGACACTAGCGTAAAATCAGGTAGGTTTGTGAGAACGTGTGTAACACACGATCATAATCATCATAATTATGTTCACATACTTCGCGCGGAAACATAACGCGATACATTGTGAATTCACCCAATCTAAAGTTTGGTTAATTCAAGTTTTCCAAATCTATTGTTTGGTAGTAGTGCCATAGGTGGCGCTTTTAAATCATGATACAAATATTAATCATGAAAAGTGGTGACAAATTTTAATTTCTTAAAAATTGTAGATTCTTACATCGAGCAAAAAGTGAGTAATTAAGGCACGAATGCGCTTACTAAATAAACACGAGTAATCTACTTTTCTTTCAACTACCAATGTACCTGCTGCGATAAAATATACCTGCTCAAGGTTAACTCAACTCAACCCAAATCAAGTTAGGTCAAGTTCAGGTCAAGTCAGGTCAAGTCAGGTCAAGTCAAGTCAAGTCAAGTCAAGTCAAGTCAAGTCAGTCATGGAACCCTACGTCTTTTCTACATAGCTTACAGAGTGTTCGAACGTTTTCCCATATATTTTGACAGTATCACTTCGTGCTCGATAGATGGCGTTGTTCATTTAACGTCATTTTCTGAATCGCGGTGTTAAGAGTCTCCGTAGAAGAATGACTTTTGCCGAATTCATAATTATCGAACATTTGGCTCATTTTGAATTGAACACATAATCCATACTAATCGATGCTTTAAAGTATAAATTCGATAGTAACTCTTAGATTTTAAATAAATATAAAAAAAAAAAATTCAAAAAAATTTGGAGAGATAGATGGCATCCCGGCGAAGAACATAGGCAATTATTTTCTCAAAAACAAATTTAAGGGGGGGGGGATATAGGGGATGAAAAGTTTTTATGGGAAACCTATCATTTTTAGAGTTCCGTAGTCAACAAGGAAGCTTTATAGTTTCGCCATGTCCGTCTGTCTGTCTGTCTGTCCGCGACTTAGCTGAAAAACTTTTATTCGACCAACTTACATGTGCAGTTGCAAAAACCCAAACATTCTGTATGCGAGAACAAGTTTTTTAACACTTTGAGGGACAGTAAACGCCCATAGACGTAATAACAATAAAACTTTGCGAAAGTTTGTTTGATAAAATAATTCATCCCAACTACGGAACCCTTCATTGTGCATGGTTCGACACGCACTTGGCCGGTTTTTTTTTAAGTTAGGGCTGTGGAAATGTATGCTTTTTGTAACTAACAAAGAGTTACGTTTTTCTAAAATCATCCCTCATCAGGGTAAAAACCCTTCTTTACCCTCTTGATTTTAAAATTCACATGTAAGTACTTATTATTGACATTTTTGCGGGACTCTCTTCAAGAGCGTTAAGGGATTGAGAATATAGTCATAGTCCGTATCTTGAGAATCTGTCCACTCAATCAAAAGTTATTACTACTTGGCTCTTGGCTTGGAACGAAGAGTTTGAGTTTACCAGTGAGTACTTACTCGATAGATGGCGTTGGGCAAATGATGCGATTTTCTTAAGGGGGATGCGCCGGTAGCCCGCGAAATTCAAATCTTAAGTTTTTTGCAATTTGCAAGTCAGTGTCAGAGAGGTTGTATGTTAAAATGAAATTATTTATTCTGTAAATAGGTTATTGGAATCACTTTTACACGTCGTAATAATATCAAAAAATTGTAAAATTAAGCTAGATGAGGTCGGCGTTTCCTATCTGACTACTCTGAGAAGAAAGGCCGAAACCAACTCACAGTCTCTTTTAAAGTCCGGACATACCTAGGTCAGATATTGGCATATTGGTCAGGCCCTATGAGGGCCATGTAGATTAGAGTCTGAAATGGTCTTTTGAGGAATGAACCACACAGATTTGAGTGAACCTGTCCTGTCACTGCAAGCATTTGTCAGTAATAGTGGAGCTCAGCTCATAACTTAAGGAGCTCAACGACTCGACGAACAATACCAAAGAAAGGACATTTGTGTAGGCCGCATCAAGTTCTCAAATTGCCAGACCATTGTTAAAACTAACTGAGAACGAAAAAATATAAGAATAAAAACAAAATAAACATCCACATAGTCCCCACATTAACAATAATACAATACTTTACAAAGCAATCATGTCATTTTGTCAATATCCTACATATAATATTCAATAATGTGAATTTGTATATAAAACTGGTAGGTATATTTTGATGATTTTCACTTATTCAAAATGTCACAATGCCAAAATGACAAAATGTTAGCAGAGCGAGCAGCTCAATCCCATGCTTTTTGTCTTCTAAATAATCTGAAATTGTATAGTAGGTACCCTTTTTTACAAAGTTTGGTTTTAATACAGCTTTTAAATCGTTTAATGGGTAAGTTTCGAATGTCAATATGATTAAAATATGATTCGCGATCGTAGCAAATAGTAGCTTTACAGAATAATAACCATTAGATACAGGAATACAACTCCTGCCATATTAGTTAGATTAGATAAATAAATATTTGAAACAACTGCGACTCATTATTTAGATCAACATAAAACTTGATACTGACCTGTAAAAAGCAAAATCATAAGAAAATTTGAATATCGCAGGCTCCCCCAAAGCTTTCGCCTTAGTTTCCATCGTCCATACAATATGCCATAGTTTTTTCATTAATCTTTATACAATATTTTTTCATTAATCTTTCCGACAGTTTCATACTGCTGTCCATACTATCCACACTATCACCACAATATAGATATGGACTACCACTAATATATAAAGTTACTGGCTGTCTCATGTCTGTTACTTTTACGCCGTAACGCCTAGGTCGCCTAGACAGACCACGTGGGTTATGGGACATAGGATACTTTTATCCCGGTAGCACATTCCCGTGGGATAATTTCCGACATCCACGCGGGCGAAGCCGCGGGCAAAAGCTAGTTTTATAATAAAATAATAGTTTCCTACGTGTTTCCTACCGACGACAGTCGGAATATAAAAGTCTAGCTCTATCAAAATGCAGCTCTAGCTGTCCTCTCGTAAACTTGAAATCTTACTTAAATTTAAAAGTAATAGGTTAAACCTACTAAATTACTGAAATAAAGTGAAGACAAGCGTGAACCTACCTCTATATGAATTTATGCACCCACTGCTTCCGAATCCTGAAATGAATACTAAGTTTTCTCCATAACTATTAACTTAAAAGCTCACTTTTTATAAGAAAAGAGACATTTTGAAGCATAACAAAGTAGCGAGCAAATAAATATTAATTTTCAAGTAAACTCGATGTCAAACTCAACAAGGTAAGTGCAGACGCATCGTTAGGTTACTAAGACAAAGTAACACAGAATGATGTCACGTAGTGACAGTACGATAACGGCACCAAAAAAATGTGACTGTCTTCCGTTTTATGCTGAAAACAATTAAAAACTTTAAATTGAACGTACCACGGAATTTCAGATTTCCATTGACCGAATTTGTAACAGTCCTGTCATACACAAATGCACATTATTCAGAATTTAAGCAATTCCTCCTATTGAGCATTTCGCTCAAAGAGCATACCTACCTGCAAAGGAATTATGATTACCTGTAGCGTTTCACGTCAGCCAATATCCCAGCTCACGGCGAATTTGTGCCCCTTTGACGTGGTCTAATTAGTAGTCCACTATGTATAGTGACGCCTCTCAGGAGCGACTTGCACAGCTAATAGATGTGTATAGGCAAACATGTGTAACAAAGCGAAGGTAGAAAACAGGTTTAAATTCTTTTACATTCGCTGAAAAAGCTCGTGATATTATTCCACACACATTTTTATTCCGTTGTGGACATACAATTGCAGTTTTATTATTCAAAAAAAATTACATTTGCTTGTCCTTTCACGATAGCGCAGCAGCAGATTTGAAAATTCTAGAAATGTTGAAAAAACCGTTTGCTTAGTTTCCACGCGCAAGCGTTCTGACTATCAAGGGAATTCCCTAAAGCAGCTGTAAACATGTAAAGTGCTGACATTTAATATTCTTGTGTCACTATTGAGTTACACACACACTTACGTACAACCTACCAAATGTACAAAATAATATCCCTTGATAATTGTGTTGTTTCAATATAAGTAATAACATAATATCCACAAGAGGCGTGGTTAAATAAATACACTCATACATATTTTATCATCAATACATGGGCTACGTCAAAAGCTACAAAACGCCGCGTGCTACGTAATAATATTATTGTTTGGGCGCAGCACGTTACGTCACATAATTGTATACCCATAACATTGGCAGCCAAGTCAACACAGTTTTGTGATAATTTAACGATCCGAATTCCAAACGCAAACCTACATAAGTTATGTAACTACATACATATTATGTACTAGCTTTTGCCCGCGGCTTCGCCCGCGTGGATGTCGGAAATTATCCCACGGGAATGTGCTACCGGGATAAAAGTATCCTATGTCCCATAACCCACGTGGTCTGTCTAGGCGACCTAGGCGTTACGGCGTAAAAGTAACAGACATGAGACAGCCAGTAACTTTATATATTAGTGGTAGTCCATATCTATATTGTGGTGATAGTGTGGATAGTATGGACAGCAGTATGAAACTGTCGGAAAGATTAATGAAAAAATATTGTATAAAGATTAATGAAAAAACTATGGCATATTGTATGGACGATGGAAACTAAGGCGAAAGCTTTGGGGGAGCCTGCGATATTCAAATTTTCTTATGATTTTGCTTTTTACAGGTCAGTATCAAGTTTTATGTTGATCTAAATAATGAGTCGCAGTTGTTTCAAATATTTATTTATCTAATCTAACTAATATGGCAGGAGTTGTATTCCTGTATCTAATGGTTATTATTCTGTAAAGCTACTATTTGCTACGATCGCGAATCATATTTTAATCATATTGACATTCGAAACTTACCCATTAAACGATTTAAAAGCTGTATTAAAACCAAACTTTGTAAAAAAGGGTACCTACTATACAATTTCAGATTATTTAGAAGACAAAAAGCATGGGATTGAGCTGCTCGCTCTGCTAACATTTTGTCATTTTGGCATTGTGACATTTTGAATAAGTGAAAATCATCAAAATATACCTACCAGTTTTATATACAAATTCACATTATTGAATATTATATGTAGGATATTGACAAAATGACATGATTGCTTTGTAAAGTATTGTATTATTGTTAATGTGGGGACTATGTGGATGTTTATTTTGTTTTTATTCTTATATTTTTTCGTTCTCAGTTAGTTTTAACAATGGTCTGGCAATTTGAGAACTTGATGCAGCCTACACAAATGTCCTTTCTTTGGTATTGTTCGTCGAGTCGTTGAGCTCCTTAAGTTATGAGCTGAGCTCCACTATTACTGACAAATGCTTGCAGTGACAGGACAGGTTCACTCAAATCTGTGTGGTTCATTCCTCAAAAGACCATTTCAGACTCTAATCTACATGGCCCTCATAGGGCCTGACCAATATGCCAATATCTGACCTAGGTATGTCCGGACTTTAAAAGAGACTGTGAGTTGGTTTCGGCCTTTCTTCTCAGAGTAGTCAGATAGGAAACGCCGACCTCATCTAGCTTAATTTTACAATTTTTTGATATTATTACGACGTGTAAAAGTGATTCCAATAACCTATTTACAGAATAAATAATTTCATTTTAACATACAACCTCTCTGACACTGACTTGCAAATTGCAAAAAACTTAAGATTTGAATTTCGCGGGCTACCGGCGCATCCCCCTTAAGAAAATCGCATCATTTGCCCAACGCCATCTATCGAGTAAGTACTCACTGGTAAACTCAAACTCTTCGTTCCAAGCCAAGAGCCAAGTAGTAATAACTTTTGATTGAGTGGACAGATTCTCAAGATACGGACTATGACTATATTCTCAATCCCTTAACGCTCTTGAAGAGAGTCCCGCAAAAATGTCAATAATAAGTACTTACATGTGAATTTTAAAATCAAGAGGGTAAAGAAGGGTTTTTACCCTGATGAGGGATGATTTTAGAAAAACGTAACTCTTTGTTAGTTACAAAAAGCATACATTTCCACAGCCCTAACTTAAAAAAAAACCGGCCAAGTGCGTGTCGAACCATGCACAATGAAGGGTTCCGTAGTTGGGATGAATTATTTTATCAAACAAACTTTCGCAAAGTTTTATTGTTATTACGTCTATGGGCGTTTACTGTCCCTCAAAGTGTTAAAAAACTTGTTCTCGCATACAGAATGTTTGGGTTTTTGCAACTGCACATGTAAGTTGGTCGAATAAAAGTTTTTCAGCTAAGTCGCGGACAGACAGACAGACAGACGGACATGGCGAAACTATAAAGCTTCCTTGTTGACTACGGAACTCTAAAAATGATAGGTTTCCCATAAAAACTTTTCATCCCCTATATCCCCCCCCCCTTAAATTTGTTTTTGAGAAAATAATTGCCTATGTTCTTCGCCGGGATGCCATCTATCTCTCCAAATTTTTTTGAATTTTTTTTTTTTATATTTATTTAAAATCTAAGAGTTACTATCGAATTTATACTTTAAAGCATCGATTAGTATGGATTATGTGTTCAATTCAAAATGAGCCAAATGTTCGATAATTATGAATTCGGCAAAAGTCATTCTTCTACGGAGACTCTTAACACCGCGATTCAGAAAATGACGTTAAATGAACAACGCCATCTATCGAGCACGAAGTGATACTGTCAAAATATATGGGAAAACGTTCGAACACTCTGTAAGCTATGTAGAAAAGACGTAGGGTTCCATGACTGACTTGACTTGACTTGACTTGACTTGACTTGACTTGACCTGACTTGACCTGACTTGACCTGAACTTGACCTAACTTGATTTGGGTTGAGTTGAGTTAACCTTGAGCAGGTATATTTTATCGCAGCAGGTACATTGGTAGTTGAAAGAAAAGTAGATTACTCGTGTTTATTTAGTAAGCGCATTCGTGCCTTAATTACTCACTTTTTGCTCGATGTAAGAATCTACAATTTTTAAGAAATTAAAATTTGTCACCACTTTTCATGATTAATATTTGTATCATGATTTAAAAGCGCCACCTATGGCACTACTACCAAACAATAGATTTGGAAAACTTGAATTAACCAAACTTTAGATTGGGTGAATTCACAATGTATCGCGTTATGTTTCCGCGCGAAGTATGTGAACATAATTATGATGATTATGATCGTGTGTTACACACGTTCTCACAAACCTACCTGATTTTACGCTAGTGTCATTTTACGACAATAGATGTCGTTACGTGTTTCTACATTACGTACATAATGAAAATTTCTTCTTGAATACTTTAAACTCTTATATCTTTTGATATTTTGAAGCGATTGCGATGAAACAAAGACTAAATGAAACATCAAGTTACACACAATATTTGAGTGTATAAGTTAACCATATTGATTTCGTACTTTTTACGTGATACTGGAACAATCAAACAAACGAACAGACAAACAGACAAACAGACAAACAGACACACAGACAAACAGACAAAAATTCCAAAAATGGTAGAAATGGCATCTGTTGGTTATTCTTGGACACTCCACCTACGTTTTTTTTTTTTTTTTTCATTGTACAGAAACGCCTCGTCTACAGATTTATTATATGTATAGATAGATAAAGTTCCGCTTCTGTTTGTCTGTTAGCTTGTGCCTTACGAAAACTAAGTTATTTCGAAAAGGGATCTCACCACAGTCACCACAGATTAAACCGCATCAAATTAATTTAGCAAAGTTTAAGTAGTTTAAACGTAAAATATGTTGAGATACAAGAGCATGGGATGTATTTGACAAACTAGATATAGGTACCTAACTTTGTCGTCATAAGTTAGTTTGTCAGGACTAGTTGTTAATTTCTGTTATGGTAATATGAACGTTAAATTGTTGAACATAATGAAACAATATCAAAATATTCACCTCTTTCCCGAGTTTACTACATTGGGTTAGGAACGAATAAAATTAGACTGGCCCATCTTTGACTTAAACCTGACATTCGGTAAATATATTTCATTGGCTCTCAGAGTGGCAAATGATTCGTCTGTTTTATTTGGAGTCGGGAGTGGCGCCTCGTAAAGAGGAAATAAACATTTCATCACATTTCCTTAAATTTGATTCCTTGAATTAGATGAGTGTGGGTACTTTATTCGAGGATAGCTCTCAGCGCAAAGCTGGAAGACCTTGTGTATTTTTATGACGTAGTAGGTAAATCTGATAAAGCCGGAAAACAGGAGTCATTTTACTCTGTTAAGAACGAAGACTGGAATCGTTAACAGTCTCTCAGATCTCTTTGCGTCCAGCGCTCGGTGTGGTAACATGTCGTGTTCTGGTTTGCAATTGGTCAATCGTCATCCTGAGGATGCCTCGTTGAGAGGTGAAACACGTGTCGATTTCTTACAGGGTTTTTTAGGACTCTTGAAGAATAGTCAAGCGGAATTGGTTACTAAATATATCTACGTCTATTGTATTTTATAATGGATTTCCGCAAAGTCACGCCTGAATCAATTAACTATCGTTAACAGTCGAAAAAAAAATTGTATCGCAGCAACTTTTTAATCGGTCGTTAAATATAGGCACACTATTATTAAAGTGCTACGTATTTAATATTGCCAACTAAACGTTGTGCTAAGTGAGAGAGAGCTCTTGTTACGACGCGAATCAAATACGATATAATGTCCTAGAGTTCTATTTAGGTCACAACAGTGTTGCCAGGCCACCTTTTCCCGATGCTCTGAAACTTAGTCACCAACTATTCGCACACCTTTCATATAAAGTTACCATTTTACTCAGTCATAGCACAGTTTACAGTCGCTTTAAA
Organism: Lithophane ornitopus; assembly: GCA_948473465.1. NCBI lineage: Eukaryota > Metazoa > Arthropoda > Insecta > Lepidoptera > Noctuidae > Lithophane > Lithophane ornitopus. Next base: position 6,516,375 of record OX419622.1, on the reverse strand, counting down.
CCAGAACTTTAGCTTCAGTTTTGTATGAACTTGTAAAATATAAGTTGTTCACGTTTTAGTTGAGAACGCTCCGCAGATTGATGTGAACACGACTGGAGCTGGCAGCACAGTAAACTCCATTACTCATACGAGTCCTGGGAACCTTCACTTAACGGAGCATTTACTTGAGAAATTAATAATCTTGACAGTTTCTATTTACTGCTTTCGTTTTCGTTATTAAGAAATGTAAAGATTTATATGACTTGATGCAATGTAAAATATTTATAAATAATACCGCAATTGTAATATTTAGGGCCGATCCCAACATGTACCTAGGGTGGCAAACGCGGAAGTTATTACAAAAAAAAATACCGGCCTGGCATTAAACATCTGCCAAATCTCCACCTTTTTGATAACTTCTCATCGTGTTTTTCATCTAATGTTTGCATATTTTGTTAGGTACCTATCCCACTAACAAAGTCTCAAAAAAACTGCTTTTCGTGTTCAAAATTTACCACCCTTTAATTAGCCTATAATGTTCCCACTACTGGGACACAGACACAGAATCCACCACGCGGGCCCAGTGCGGTTTAGTAGATGTCACATGTCTTCGAATTTTTGGTTCTAGGACATGCCGGTTTCCTCACGATGGTTTTCACCGTTTTGAGAGCAGCGGTGATGAAATAATTTACGCAAAGTAAGTTTCAATCCGTTCAAGAACTTCAGGATAAAGTTACTAAAGGTATGCGGTAATAATGGTCTTATTGTCTGTGCCTAACGAATTTGTCGCATTTGAACTGAATAATAATAACAACAACAACAACAAAACAACAAACAACTGCCAAATCAGAATGGTGGCAAAAAAAAGTTGTATACATCCGAGCTGGCAACCCTGTATTTGGAAGAACATTAGACAGTATCATTACAATAATCTATCTTTTTCTAAAGCTAACAGTTTATTGGCGTTTCGCCAGAGTCCACTTTGCGGATATTTGTTTGGGTTGGTTCCTACTTCGGTGACATGGAGTTATTAGTTTCGATGAGTAGATAAATACTCAATTTAATTTAAACTTTTTGTATCCTTTCACTATTAAAGAGAACCACACTACCAGTTTATTCAGCACATTATTAGAAAATTTAACCATATTTTGTTATAGTAATATCTCGGTAAGAACGACGCCCGCTATCTCAGAAGTATGTGAACGAAAGTGTGGTCGCAGAATAACGACTCACTTAATGTATTGTATGATACGAGTATGACGCTGTGAAACTGGCGCGACCACTGGGCGTGACGAATTCTACGAAGTACATAAATATTCAAGAAGATAACATTAAAATAATGTCTTCATACAACTAGAATTAATGTAACTAAGTGAATATTTAACTACACGTTTAATTATATTGCGTACTTTGAATCATGAATTTCCATGCTTAGCGAATTCTTGGAAAAGCGTCGCTTCACTCACTCTTGAGGATATAGGTAATGTAAATCTACATTCTTCATGAGATAATGTTAAACTTCGTGTGCTTTTTTTTTCGTGGAGTGGTTTTCCTTGTACAAAGTTATCTAAGAGTACGCCTTTACTTTTAAGTCCGTACTCAACCTGATCTAAACTGTGCATTCTTAATTTAAACTGAAACCTTACGCAACTAACATTAATATATTGTGCCATTTAAAAAATAAAAAACATTAATGTTTTCTCGTTACACTTGCGACCGAAATAACTGACCGCGCAGCAAAGATTTTCGTAACAGATACGAAGAGGGGTGCTTGCTCCAAACTTGGGGAAGGACTTCATATTATGAGCTTACCTTCACGCCCAATAGAAAATGATTTACGATAAACGCAGTACTTGAGCCGTGAAATTTATTTTCACTTGCAGGAAGTGTATCTTGCGGATGATGTTTGGACTACTTTGGTGACTCGAAAATCCATCTACTGATGGAAAAAGGGACATGCTCTGTAAGTGCAGGATAGGATATCAGACGGCAACATGTCTTAGCCAAAGCTCGTGCCGAGAAACGTTTATAGATCTCGGCCTATAGCTGTTACAGTTTGGTATTTTCACACACGAATATCGTGTGTGAAAATACCAAACTGTAACAGCTTGTTCCGCCTTGCGACTGACAGCTGCATGAAATATTGCTCAGTGGGCAGTTTCCCAGTAATTCTTACAAGTCAGTGTCAGGAAGAAGCGTTGTAAACTATTCTGTTTGTGCTATAAATAGCTTTGAACTGGCGCCGGCGCGGAAATCGACCCGACTTGATACCTTTTGCTTTAAAATTTAAATCATTATTTCGGGTCGAGTTTTTTAAACGACGACTGAGATTTATTATTTAAGGATTCGGCAGTTGAAGGATGATAATATAAATATGGTGATTTTATAACTATGCAATTAAAGTAGGTAAGTTCCATTAGATATCAAGTTATAATAAATATATCACAGCAAACCCTAAGTGCCCATAAAACTGAGCCCGGGATAATCATTATAGATAGGTTAACGGTAGGAATATCACTGCCCACCTTCCAATCAGGTAAGCCGATCCTTCAATTATAATTCATTTCATAAAGATAATTACGCTGTCGACCCTCGTCAATATTGTGAGAGTCATTAATGAAGTTCACGCAGCAGAACAAGTAATACAGTTGTGTTGATAAATCGACGGTTCGACATCTAAAGTGAACAACAAATTGGTACTGCGAGTCTCCGACGCCGAAACACGAGACTCCTTCATACTCTTCTATCTAATCGACTCACAATATTATCTTCGGGTATTTTTGGTATTTTAATGTGGCTAGCATGATAAGAAACTAAACTGTGATAAATTGTATATATTTTTTTGATTTTAGAAACTTTAAATTATACTTAGATTTAATGGAAGCAAGCTGGAATTTTGTTAAAAAGCAAACACGCAGACACAAAATGCATTACGTACCCTTTGTCTAACAAAAAAAAGAGATTTTAATTCCACCAAAAAAGTTTTGCAACCTTTATAAAAACAAAACACCGTCTGCTGGATTTCGGCAATGACTTGACTTTTATATCCCGGCGTCGGGTTACAAAAGCTTTGCCCAACCCTTGTCGCTGCGACAGTGACTTGACAACGTAACACCTACGGAGCGGAACGGGGAGACAGCTTTGTTTGTTTTGCCATCGCAAGAAATATATCGAGCCCAAGGTATAATAGGTACCTATTGTTAAACTGGAAAGTACCTAATAATACCTAACGTGGAAACTGCAAAATAACACCTTGAAATAAATTACTTCATTCATGCTCCACGGACTTTCCCGCAAACTTTCTTACTTAAGAGAGTTTTTGATTGCTTTCTTACCTAATAAATTCACTCCTCTTGACGTTATTCTCTCCAAACAAAATGTAGGGCAATCGTTGTTGAAAGGGTTGCATATCGTTTTCAATTCCTGTTTCCGATAAGTATTGAATGGTTTGCTGAAGTAGAAGAAATAATTGGCAACCCGACAAACTGCTTTGTTTATTGAAGAAATTCGTACGGTTCCACATATAAAGTTGGTTTCATATCTTGAGAGAAATAGACGGTATTTATACGATATTGTTTTTAATACATAAAATCCGCATTGTCAAACTCCATTTTGTCTAAATAAAATATGAGAATAACATTGTAGTTTTTCTTTTATTCACTATTGATCATGAACATTTTCCGCTGTACACCCTATACTTACTTGTGTAATGTCCTGTCTTTCCAGCTAAAAGCTTCGCCAATGCCAGCCTATTTACGAACGCAGTAATGCAAAATGAACCGAAACAGCTATCAGTAATAACATTGCGCCATTCTACGAGCCATACTTTGAATTGTGAACGCAGTAACCGAACTGTGCTTTGGTTCATTCCGTTGTTCAAATGTGTTCTAACGGGACAGTAAATTGATCAATAGTAATACTGGCCAGTAATGAAAATGTTCGTGTTCGGACGTGACTTACAATCTCTAATCATAAAAGCGTCGCTTATTTTCTTTTTCATTCCAACCTTTACGTCTCCCTCCGGATTCGAGTTTAATGTTTTCGTACTTACTTGTTTTTTGTTGAACAGAGTACAGTCAGGGAACTTGATGGTTGAGCAGATTGACGAAGTATATTATAATTAGCAAAGTAATATTTTTCTAACAGGATGCAATAAAATATGAGTTACCACGAGATATCCTTTACCCATTAACTGGGACAACCCAGTTAGGTCAGATAGGCTTTTGCTTCATGTAAAATACAGCTGCATCCAGTAAAACTGATGGAAGCCGACCCCAACGTATTTGGAAAAAGGCTAGGCAGATTAGCTAGCTAAAAGGCTAGTCTTGCAACTGAGAGCAGTAGTGGCCCATCGGTATCGGCCGCAACTTACTAGTTGTAGGTCGTAGGTTCGAACCCAGACAGGGGCTTTACTTTGTGTAAATTATTTCATCACCGTTGCTCTCAAAACGCTGAACGAAAACATCGTGCTCAAATCATCAATCATTTGCTCAACGACGCAATCTTCATGGTCCTCAAATCATTTGAGGACCATGAAAATTGAGTCTGAAATGGTATTTTTACAAAAAAAAAAAACCAAAAAAAAATGGTATGGTATTTTTTTTTTATAGATAAAATAAATTCCCAGATTTGATTGGACCTGTCCAGTCAGTGCAAGCATTTGTCAGTGTGTAGCTCAAATATGCAAAACTGCACAAAGGCGGTTTTCATACCTTAGGCATGTATGTTATCCTGCCAGGGTTGCGGGAATGTCCGAAAGGGTTACCGGGACCCTAGCAACAGACAACTGAAGGAACACGGGTGGGTTTTAGTCAGTAAAAGTCTGACACACCCTTCCGCTCTGCCCAGAGCGGGAGAATTAATGTGATTATTTCCCAGCCTCAAAAAAAAAAAAAGGCTTGTATGTTGTCTCTCCCCATTTGATTCTTGAATTATTTGTATGTTCACCTGATCCAGTATTTTCTTGAGCTGAGCTGAGCTTCGTCTCACACAAGTCGACGATAAATCAAACACACAGCCCTCCCCACTAATCGTGCCATATAATTTACAAGTCTAAGCATAAAATGTGACGAACATAAAAAAAGCTGAGAAAAGACCAAGAAGATTTTACAGTATTAATGGCATCAGAAATATTTGTTACATCGAGCCAGCTACGCCTGAATAATTAAAGCAATATTAAGGAAACGGAGCTTTGAGGAAAATCATTTGAAAAATAAATGTTCATTGAAATCCATTTCATACTTTTGTGTCTTTCATCAACTCATAATATCGATGTCCACTTTGTCGTAAATCTGTGAACAATCTTATCGTAAACAAAATAATATATAAGTAGCTGTTTATGAATGTTTTTTTGACACGTGGCCAAAATACGAACTTATAAAACGAATAAAAGGCCGCCATCTTGTTTTTGAATACATTTGCACTAAATGTTACCAAAACCGCCATCTTGTCAACGTCATTCGAGAGCCAAAAGATCCATGTAGCAGTGTACAACGTTGATGGTTGCTCGACGCACCCGCATCTCGTCATCAAGCACAGAATGAAACAAAGTTGAATATATTATGCGTAACTTATGATATAATACTTTTTCATTGAATCTGTTTAGCCACTAAATCAAAAACCTATTCGAGGCTGCATGCTTATCCTCTGCCATTTTTTTAAGCCGTCACATCGCCGTCCCAGCTGGCTTCTGATCCGACCCAATTCTTGTTGCCTTATTTGCTTTTGTGTACTACATATATTATTATTTATGTACATCATTTTCTATTTGTAGATCCAAATTATTCGTCGGGTTTTCTACCGACAGAACCTTTTATATTCTTTCGAAAATGTTGTCCCCTCGTTTTCATAAGAACGGATAATTTAAGCATCTTTTAAGCTTTCATGTAAATCTACCAAATATCAAAAAGTTAGTAGTTATTGGTTATCCCTAGGGACCTCTTGACATAAACATAGTGGAGTATGAATACCATGACGATGTTAAAACATCGAATTAAAATAACTTGAATAGATTAGAGAGAAATACAATAGTATTGTAATGTATAGGGAAAGGAATGCAAAACAATCTACAACAACTGTCCACTCCCGGGCAGCTCTTGACCTGCATCTCACCTGATGGTAAGTGATAATCAGGCCGAACGTGGACGAGCTTCAATCGGAATCCTCAACCACAGAGGAACTGGCTGCGGACCTCTAACTGCCGAAACAAAACATTGTTATTATGGCGACAGACTTAGATTAGACGGTGGAGCTAGCTAGCTACCTACGCCTAGTTCATCATCATTTCAGCCGAAAGACGGCCACAGCTGGATATAAGCCTCCCCGTCACTTCAACCGGTTTTGTGCTTCCCGCATCTATTCCTGCGGTGTGCATCAGGTCATCGGCCTACCTTGTGAGAACCTTCCAACGCTACGTCATCCGGTACGCGGCGGCGCTACAGTACATCTAATTATTTTAACAGTTCTACGACCATTTTCTTTCAATAACCTTACAAAAATAACGAAGAAAGACATCTGAAATTAAAACCATAATTCAAGTAACTAGTTGGGAGCGCGCCAGAGCGTTCAAACTAATTAGTTTGTCCAACATTTATTACAAAACGCAACTATTGCGAAACAATGAGGAACGGAAAAATGTGCTTGGAAAGTGGAGTTGGGCAACATAGATATGAATGAGGCTGCGTTCACGAACAAATATTTTTTGAATTGCAATACGAATGAGAGTTTAAAAAGAACTTCCGCGGAATTTGTACAATCCGTAGCTCGGTTTAATAAACCTTTTCAGTTGACGTTAAAATAATAGTTTTGGTAATGTAGACGACATGTTTGATCATTGCTATGTTCGTGTACTTTTACTCAGTAAGTATGTGATATATTTTTGAATCTCGTACTAAGTTTCATGAATCTAAGAGGAATTACGAGTTTATTAACGCCCGCATAACCATCAACATATTATACGCGTTAGGTTTTTTTAATAAAGTAAAAAAGTACTTTAACAATGGCAGCGTGACAACGTTAACTCATTAAGAGAACGTGTAGCCCCAGTATATTTAGGTAATTAATATCAATTAGCCTTAATCGTATTTGATTCAATCTCTCTCACGATAAAACAGTCCACCGGCCGCTCATTCCGTGAAATAAAAACACCTCGAGGCAGGAACAAACCGAATGATGTATACCCGCACCCGCAGCTATTATTCTTTTACGCTACGAGCGTAGCGGCGTAGCGGCGTAGCAGCGTAGCCCACTTTCTACGTAGCTCGTAGCTTAAGGGCGGGTTATAATGGTGTAGGGTTCCGCTCGCCATTTATGGTTCTACGACCTCACAACATCTAGAACAGCTGATCGCTGCCAAAAACAATATAACAATACAGCTGTTATCGACACGTCTTGCATTAAATATGAGTACCTAGTAACCCAAAGCTCATTCTGGAAATGGTCTCTGTAACAGCATAGCTACATCATATGTAAGAAGACAGTTTGTACTTATGTTGGCCTAGGTAGTAAAATAGTTATTTCATTGGTATTACATAATAGATGAGAACAAACAATACTTTTCAATAAACAGTAATGAATTATTAATGAGTGGAGCGGGACGACGATGATAGCTGTCGTTTTCTATATTGACATTAACTACAGACGAGGTAACAGTTACGTGGGGAGGTAGAACAGAGCGATCGGATAATCACACAACATGAATAATGAAGCAGATCGCAGTACCAATTATCTAAAATGTGCCAAGTGTGAGTGTTCGTATTGAAACTTTTTTTTAAATATTGGCAAAGTTATTTTTTGGTTGCAGAAATATGTCAATAAAGCTACAGCTACCAAGAAACAAGGTGGCTTGTGTGTCTTGTTTTATTTTTACCTGCAGTAGGCACAGTAGTGGTTTGTAGTAGTTTTTAGTCAGTTAGAGTCTGACAGACCCTTCCGCCCCAGGGTGGAGGACATCCATGAGTGAGGATATTCCAACCCGAAAACAAAAAAATAAAATAAAAGGCACAGCGGTCGTATAAGCTTTACGCTCTTATCAAATAAAAAAAGCAAATATTTTATACTAAATCAAAAGTTTAAAAAACGTTTGTTTTTTACTTAAATACTCACAAACCCTCTACTGTAAATGCAACGTAAAACCGAGCTCGGGTTTAGTTGTTTTTATTTTATTACTAGTGAAAAATTCACAAACAATGTTTTGATAAAACGCCCGCAGCAAAATTCTCCGAATATCCAAATATAAAGCTTGCAGTTCGAAATCAAAGAAAATAGAAAAGGATTCCATTTTCTACTGGATCTTAAAAATCTCGGTATTTGTTACATACCGGAGCAAATTGCGGCGGAGTTTTAGCCGAGTTCACCACGAATCCGTTTGCCCTCTTCACTTCATGAAATTTTTATCAGACGATCCGTTGAGACACTCTACGACTGACCCCGGTAGAGATACTTGGATTACTAACTCTTTATTACCTGTTTAACTGGAGTTGCTCCAAGATAAACTTTCAGTTCTTGAAAATTCTGAATCAGAAGTGCAGTCAACAGATTTGTATGGCAGTGTACCAAATTCTGTTAATCTCGAGATTACAATTTTATAGTGAAACATAAAGTTAACGAAACGTAAAAAGTAAATGTAAATATGTGTGAGTGTGTAATATGTGTGTGTATGTGTAATGTAAATGTTTCGAAAAGTCCATATAGCATAAAAGATTTAACGTCTTCATAAAACCAAAATACGGAATTGAAAAAAGGGTCAACATTGTTTACGTGGAGACAACATGGAATTTGCTGACGTCATGTAGGAGGAGGACCGCAGCGAAGATATATTGGAATATTTTGCCGACGCGACGTGAACCGAAAGGTGCGGTCATAGTCAAATGCAAATCGAAAATATCGCTGAGTGGCGCATGTTACCGGCGTCGATAGCTCTTCAGGTAGACCGGGTCACGGGAAGTGTATTAAAGCTACCAATATTTTCAACATACCGATGTTATTTACGAGTAAACACTATAGAATATTGAAATGTTCATACAAATATTTTGTTCAGCTATCTATTTGCAAATAGCATTTTTTTGGGATTGACAGGGATGTTATGATTCAGACAGATTGAAAGCATTGCCAAGCTTTGTTGTTCGAATTTTTGTAGGCTCTCCTTTCACTAATTGCACTCGTGCAAATTAAATGATCTACATCAAATTCTACATAAAACATATCCTCAATCATTCAATCCATTCCCTACAGAAATAATAACTACTACTTCCTAGAACTTCTTCTTATTCCAATATTTACTTATGTTTTTGTAAAGTGTTATTATTGTAGGGTAATTTATTACCCGGACTGCCAAGGAAGGGAGTTTAACTTTTAGTCAAATATTTAAATCAAATAACATATTTAGTACCGTATCGGTGCAATCTCAAGCAGTGTTAGCAAATATTAAATAAACTTAAAAGAAAGAGAACATATTCTCTTTGATAATTTTGTAGACAGGATAGTTCGTCGCCCTATGTGAGAATACAGCACTGATATACGTATCCCTGGTTTCCTCATGTCCCTGCGACATATATAAGGTACCTTGAAAATTGTCTCCAAGCGTTGTCCGTCGTCGGCGGAATTCTATTTGCTCGCGGTCTACCGCTCCGACTCCATCGGGACTGGAACGACAACTATGTATTAAGTTAGCTCTACGGGCTACCATTGTCTTTGGATTGCCGCATACCTTCTTTAACACTGTTGTAAAGTTATTTTACAACAGAATACCAAGGAGCTGGCACGAATATTTGAACTGTTCGTCGGATAATTTTAAAACTCAGCTCCGTAAGAATTAAATTGACAGACATACAAAATGTTTTGTGATTTTTTGGTTCAAGATGGCGGTGCTCCAAATAGTAGAGCTTATAAATCGTTGAAACATTTACATCTTAAACATAATAATAAAATAATGCTGACCGAAGCACATCTATTTAAAAAGTAATAAACTGAAGTTTGCATTTCATTAATTGAATATTAAATGACTTCACATACCAAGCGAAGCAAAATTGCTAACATTCCACGTTATATTGTGTCCACGCGACACACGCCTCAGCACAATATATCACAATGGACTGCGACCGTTATATAATACAAACATAAACAAGCAGACCAGCCAATTTGAAACTCAAGAAGATTATGAAACTTGTAAAAGAGAATCGTTTACGAATTTAGTTCACATTCGTCATGTGATGAACGAACAACATTCGGTTTCGATTCGAACAACATTCGGTTCGGAATGGAAACACTAGAAGCAGCGAAATATTACGTAGTCTTAATATTGCATAATTTTACTAAATTATAAATATATATATATATAACTTTTTTTATTTTATTACTTAATGTTGCTTATCTCGGTAGTAAACGTTGTTCCCAATACACAAATAAAAGTTTGATTTGTGCATCCCTCAATAAATAAAGAGCAAACCGCTGTCTGATAAATTATTATTTTATCTTTGTTTGGAACGCTGCCAATTGTTGAACTTGAATAATAAATCAATCTCTGACCGATTTCACAGGTAAATGAGTTTCTGAACTAACAATACTTAGCTGGCGGTAGCGATTGCGCTGGTAAAGCACGAAGGGAGAAGTTTTTTGACTGGGCCGCAACCAATTTGGTGTCAAGTTTTCAGCTTATTACTGAACATAATTTCGTACAAACCAATTAAGATTTTCTCATCTTGGTTTATGAGAATGGAATGAAAATTGCTATTTCAGAAATAATGAATAACTTAAAATTATTTCATAACTCGTGGAATTGGTGTGACAGCAGAATTCTAGGCGTCTGGCGGTAAGCCAACTGGTGCTAAATGAGATTAACTACAAATAATGAATCAAACTCTTCGACTGATTAATGAATGCACGGGCTTGGTATTCTAAGACCTTTTATTTATCACAACCTGTCGTCGTCTTACGCTATCGTCTTTCGTGTGTGGCCCTTGGCGAGCTGGAATACAAAACAATTCACTACACCATGTAGCATTCAGTTGCCTAGGACCGTGTCTAATCTCTATACGTGGGACTGCTAATGCCGTTTGCACTAAAGCTCAATGTTCGCAACCTCACCCAGTTCGTGGATGTCATGAATTGTGAGAAATTAGAACTCAAACTCATAAGTGAAGTATTTTAGTACACCCGTTTTTAAAGAAACACGTTATTAAACCACACGGCAAAGTTGAAAAGGAATAGGTATTGTAACATCCGTTTATAAACAAGAAACTTTAAGGGAAAAATTCCAACCGTCGGTCGCATTAATAAAGCTTCAGTTTTGCTTACCTTGGAAGAGTGCACCGTGCAGGTAAGCATGGCAGTACTCAAGAACAATTAATCTATCTGACTGGCGTTCAGTCTGGGTAGATTAATCTGTCTCAGGTACAAAGCAATTAACAGCTGTAGGTACCTAAACTTTGAAGGGAATTAATTTTCTTCATAATTAACGTAATACAAAGGACTCAAGGTGTTAGTTTAATAAATGCTTGCTTTGACTTTTAGCGTGAAACGTGAAATACGTAGGTTCCTAAATTGCTGTTTCAGCGTAAGTTTCAGTTCCATTTTGTTGATTTCGTGACTCTTTTCACGAAGTATAAAGGCTTATATGTGCAGTAATTTTAGGTACGTTGTGACGGCTGTGTGCTCAGTTTTGCTTGGAAATTGTAGTTATAACTGTGAATGGCGTGATTTAGCATATTTTTGAGAGACAGGTGACGGGGCTTTGTCTTTGTGCGACGCGGACGGGTTGCCTTTGTTCATGGTCGTTTGAGGACCACAGTCTATATACCTAAGAAATCTTATCCAAGCATTAGAGGTTCGTCCCACTAGTACAAGTAGGGTGACCCTCCATGACGACACAACTTGGGTGGTCTTCTATCAGAATGTTAGTACCCAGGTATAAATTAACATTACGAAAATTTGTTGACCTATTCAAAAGCCTGTAAAGAGAAAGCTCATGGGAGCTCCGTGAATAATTTCTAACACTCAGGTCGAGGCAATGTATTACACATTTAAATAACAACATTTAAAGGTATAGTTAGTTATCACATTAACGAAATAAGTACTTTTTGGAACCAAGCATGAAATATTCTAAAGTTAGGTTTCTATATTTTTTACTGTATGTATATGTCTACTGAGAGGTTTTGATATAATCTTATTACGAGTTTTAAATATTCAAGAAAAACGAACGTAAGTTATAAGAACCGTGTTAAGGACCTACAAACATTTGTTATTTTGTTTGTTTAGGTAGTTCTATCAGTACCTTATGTATTTAATAAAATAGAAAACTTTCATAAGACATAATTATTCTAAGTTATACATAATTTAATTCAATGACTGGAAATGTATAATGTTCGTTTTAACAAATAGCTACATTATTATTATTCATACTTCCACTTTATGTTTTGAACGGGAAAGCTCTTCTTATTCATTAACACGTGAAACGATATGAAATATGTAGGTAGATTTACAGCACAGCTATAAAATTCACAAAACAATTTTCACAATTTAATTCACGTCCGTTTTATATTTATATTCCTTTATATGCGCTGTCACATCAACAGTTCCATTTTATTAAAATTGGTTTTACGGTAATAACTATATTTATTTGCAGTGAAGTGGAAGTTACCTTGTTTTTAACCGACTTCTTCAAAAAGGAGGAGGTTCTCAATTCGTTTTTATTTTTTTTGCCAAATATGAATCGATTTTGATGATTCTTTTTTTGTATTGTAGGTCATGCTTCTGAAGTGGTCCCATATTAATTTGATTAACTTGGCTTGCGTAGTTTTTGAGTTAGCTTCAATATTACGTATTTTACCCACTTAGTTTATCTAGACGATGTATTCATTTACTCCTTTACTGTTATTTATATCAGCTAGTGGTATTCGAATTTGTGTAGGTACCACAACTTAAAAGTGAAAAATAAAAACTTTTTTATTATTTGATAACGTTGGTTGAGAACTGTATGACTGTGTATATAACACACTTTGTGTGCAATCGATACATTGTGTTGTTTTGTATAGATATATACACGAGTTGCGGGGTCTTTCCAACTTGATAAGTAGGTACTTTTAAAGTTAATTCTTAGTAGAGAAAGCGAGAAAAAAACATCGTCAGGAAAACTGGACGTACCTTCTTAGTATTAAAAGAAGCCAGCCAGCGGTGGGTAAGTTAAAGGCCGGTTAAGCAGCTCTATGGGAACTTCTTTGTAGCGAGTGAAGTAAAAAAAATATAGTTTTGCCAAAAAAGTCAGAAACGGGAATACTGTTTGCTGACGCAGCCATTAGGGATCTATGGGATTATCTAAAGGCACAGCAAGCCAATCCTTACTTCTGTGCAAAAGTGCATTTCATTTACTGTCTGATAAAGCTTAGTTTCCTAGAAATTGAAGATTATGTCTTTGCTGAGCATATTTCCACTTCGACTCTGCGAGAATATATGGCAGATCCATTTCATCATTCCATTTTCATTTCTTTGAGTAATGTTACGAGCAGTATCGAACCATTTATCTGTTTTCTGCTTTGATTTCCGTATCCGCTCTCCGATGGAATTAAGTATACACACACACATACCATCACGCGTGTATTCCCCGAAGGGTTAGGCAGGGGTGTGCCACAGGTATACCATAGGCACACCTCCATGGTCCAGAAATAACTATAACGTGGCTTATTTTCATTTTATAATGATAAAGTATTTGAGCTGGGCAGTTATTAGCCAAATATACTGAAGGAAAACCTATAATAATACTTTAAAAATCGAAAAAGAGATAGATCTACGGAACTCCCGGATGAAGCTATTAACATTAACATAATGTGGTGACTTTTAAGTTCACTCGCGGTCGTAAGGTCGGTGTGCACACATGATAGGACGGGCTGTGATTACACTTGCCTCTAACTTTATTTACATTTTCCACATCGCATGAATTCGTAATACGTATTATAAATAACCTCCCGTCCTCACGACCAGTAACAATGGATCAGAAAGGGTTCACCCTTTCAATGACGCACCCTGTATGCTATCCTTTTTCTCGTAGTATTTTCTTTGTTTTTATAACAAGGATACACATGACATATTCCAAGTTTTTCGCAAATTTTCGTAGGTCAATGTTACGATCGAAAATGGAAACGAAAGTAATCTTTTATTCTCAGAAATATTTTATGAGATAATATTTAATATTCAGAGTCTGAAAGAATCACATTATTCTTTCGCGATTGTTCAGCTCACCAAATATTTAATTTATTTCTTTTGTCGTATTTCATTAAGTTAGTTGTTAAGAGTCAGGAAAAGTAAACAATATGATTTGCATATATAATGGACGTTTTGTATTCTATTAAACAACTCTGGAAGTCTGAAATATGGTATCTGTTCGCTAATGGTCCGCAATCATACTCCGACGCTGCGCTGTACTGTACTCCATTCACAATGCAGCTGCTACAACTGAACTAATATATCTCGTAAAACCTCCATTATTCTGCATAAAAAAATACTGAATAGAATATTAATTTTATGTCTGAATGAGAGTAGGATTTTCAATTTCGTTAGCTTCAGATGCAATTATTTTTAATTGAATTTTTTTTTTTTTTTTACGGTCCGTTTCGACTAATAGAAAGTGTTTTTTTTTATTTTCATGTAGAACAAAGAAGATGTTATAAAGTGAAGTTTTTTCATTTTTATAATGACTTTAAAAACTGAAAAAAAATCTTCAGAGGATCCAGTTTAGAGTAACACAAACAAGTATCACATGTATGGATTAAAATAAAAAATAAAAACTGCATTTAAAATACATAAAATGCGTCGAATGCCATTCATAAAAAATTATATCACACTATTACGAGTCTGCATGTAATGCTTGTTTTATCCTGAAGCTTGTCAACAAGCCACACGGTAGCATCCGTAGCGAGCGGCGGAAGCTACGCCACTACGAGTTACCGCTACGCGCCGCGCCGCCGTAGCAACTAGCTACATACGTAAATTTGTATAGGTGAATAGGAATTCGCGTTTGTGAACTTGGTCTGAGGATTAGTCTATAACACATTATCTGCTGGAAATCAGGCTATTTGGCTAAAGAAAAACGTAAAAGAATCGCAAATTATTGCGAACGCGAAAGACTCGTAAATTATTATACAAATCTGTAAAAAAATACCTCATCCGATCCGTGAGAATATTGTTAAGTATCGTGCTAAGAGAGTATGCGGGGCATCACTTAAAAAAAAATTAAACAAATTATCACGCAATCTTACTTAATGGGAAATTTTACCGCACATTACATGGGGCGCGGGCAACCTTTGCGTAGCGGCCGACTAAAAGTTATAAATAAATATGATCTAACAAAAAAAAAAAAAAATTACTTTTTTAAAAAGTAAATTTCAAATAGCAGACAATTTTTTTGTTATAAAAATAAATGAAATTACTTATTGGTAATATTATTGTAGTACCTACATGCCCCTTTCGGATCGTATAGGATTTTTTAAGAATTGTATAAACTCTATGAAGAAAAACCTTTTCTTTAAAATTCGTAATAATATTAGCGCATGGTTTTTTGAGAGTGTGTTCATTGTGGTTAAGAGTTGTGGCGGTATCTACATCGCCACATGCGAACTACGCATCAAAAGACCTGACGTCAGACAGACGTCACGTAAATCCTGCATCGCGGAATTAAAGTTTACCGTGCAGTGGACATATATACAAGAACCCAATATCAATCGTTGGGCATGTGCCCGCCAGACACAACACCCGTCTGGTTGGAGGATCCTCCCTTTTCTATGGAGTATGAGTGAACTTTACACCCTGTTCCTCATGCCCCTAAAGTATTTAAAGATACCTATGTTAAATTTAAAACTTGTTTTCGTGCAAATAGTAAATACAAATTCCGGTATAAAAAGAGTACAAGAGACTCGGCTTCGTTAAGCATCTTTTTATACCCGTTATGTGCTGTCATAATTAATATACACTAACTACTTAGGTACTAGCTATTTTAACTTTATGATCAACCTTATGACATTATCTTTGCTCACAGTCTGTACTTAAATCTAAGGACGAAATTCATGAATAATGAATGAAAGCTATCAACGCCTGTGAGGCTTGTCGTTACCATTCATTCATGTTGAACCGCGCTACACGCGTCAGTTCTCGTATAAAGACGAGACATTTCAAAACTATTCCAAAGACAAATATAGACGAAATGCAAATCTACCTTCATCCTTACATATTATGAGATGCAACTTCGCTCTGTGACTACCGAGAACTACTACTGTAGCTACTCGGTACTCAAGAACCACTTCAATACATATTATAAATTAAATTCGCTTTACGGGTCTGTTTGTGTTGCGTTGTTCTTATAAACTATGCAAACTGTTTTTGATATTCCATCATTTAGAGAATTTATTCCGGATGGTTTATGTGTATAATACATGCATATTTAACTTGCATGTAATAAAGAAATCTCGATGTTTTGTCAAGTGCAAACAGTCGGTCGCTAGTATGCTATAAAAAAATAATAGCCAGAAATCGGGCAAGATTTAAACGCTCAATAGATAGGTAAGTGGGGCTAAGAATTCCAATGAGTGCTTCCAATCATCTCAACTTTTAATTTCGGCATTACGATTGAAAGAAGAGCACTTTATTACAGGGAAGGTTTGAGAAATATTTGAAGGACGAATTCTATTGGCACCCTCTTTTTATTAATCGCTTTTACTGTCAGATTGAAGCACGCACAATCTTTATTTTATTTATTACGAAATACGGGTATTTGGGACGCCTTTATCTTGTAATGGCCAGACACTTTACTTTTATTTGGTTTTTATCTAAGCGTACTATTTACGTGTTTTATTTGTACGTGACGTAAAATGGAATGTTTTATTCAAAGTATGATTAATTTTATTCTAAGATCATCCAGCTGCAACATTTGAAGTTATTGTAATATTAATTCTTACCAAGTAACAATTTATTGTTAGCAATATTTACAATAGTTAAGACTGAAGTTTTTACGGCTCCGACATTAAAACTCCTGTTGAACCTTATTTTATCTTAACAGCATCTATTGAAGTAACAGTTTAATGACCCACTTGTTTGTTCAAGAAGATATTGTGTACAACCACATTAAACTTCACTGTAAATTACTTCATGATATTTTAATTCCAAACTATAAAAGACTCTTTGGACTCCATTTTGAGATGAACATTAAGCATCTATTCAGAAAAAGGTCGACTATACGTAAAGCTGTTCCTTCCATCGCGTCGGGCCGGAGTTCATGAGCCAGTGAATGAATGACGTAACTAAAGCAAAGGCCTTTCTGAACATGACGCTCCTACTCCAATAGCTAGCAACTGTCACTCAGCGCTTTGCCGTCTTTTCATTTCATGAGCCCACCTACGTAATTGAAATGAAAAGAAAATGTGTTGAAAGCATTGTCTTGTATTTCTTTTTCTCTTTTGGTCGTCGGTCTCTCTCAAATTAATCTTCATACAATATTTTTATTTCAAACAAGCTAAGATTCGAATAAGCAGCAGTAGGTGCCAACATTTTACTATAGTAGTTTTGACATTCAAAGTTCTTAACTACTCAATAACTATAATACGAATGCTATAATCAGTTAATGCATTAGGATGGAAAAATATGTGTGATTAAAAAGATCTGGAAAAACAAATAAAAAGATTGTGCGTAAGTTTAAGTGCGAAATAGGTACTTACTTAAAACATGTTTTATTTTTGCGAAAGAGCAGCAGACCTAATACATGTGTTCTGTATAATGATGTAATAAGTTTTTATTAATCATCACTTTATTACCATGTATTTGTAACCATAGGCACAAAGGCATAATATGTAAAAGGTGCCTCGAAAAGCATAATAATAATCGACATATTAATACGTAATATGAATTTTGAGGAAATTACTTCCAGGTCAGGTTGATAATTATTTGTTGCGGGAGGCAGCCGCGCCCTCGTTTCTGGCAAAATGCCAATAACTGTCACGCGGATCCACAGGTGATCTCAGTATTGCATTAAAAATGTGTATTTTTGTAACAAAATCCGTAATCCACTTTTGTATATAAACGCAAATCCGTGAAAGCAAATCGATGTAAAATGTCGGCCTTTATAATGACATAGCGGCGAACGAAATATAATTTTGAGTAGCTTTTTCCGATCAACGAGAGCCAAGTTTTATTTAGGGTAGTCCGGTAGTTCTTAAGTGAAGGTTTAATCCTGAAGCTGGCCTCATGCCAGGAAAAACTACGCCACTAAGTTCTGAAAACTGCTGACGCATTTTAAACTTGTCTCACCTTATTATTGTCATCTTCTTAATATCCGAAATTGAAAGAATGGAACTATTATATTATACAAATCTTCTGCCTGCTTAATGTTCGTGATCTACTTACTCGCTGAGAAAACAAAGAGAAGGAGTACACACTACATATACAACAAATATTACGTAATCGATTGAACTCACGCAAACATGTATTTTGATGATACTTGCGTTCAATAACTCTAATTCGAGGAACAGCGCATGATGTATTCCAGAATATAAATGAAAGCATTATACTTAATCATTAAAATTAAGGTAGTTACGCATGTTATACGAGGATATAGTAATTTCGGAGTAATAATCAAAATGTGAATAGTTTACAATATTTAGTGGTAAATAAACATCGAGATTTAGGTAAACTATTTCAATGTTGAAGTTGAAAACTGGTTCTGAAATTGTTAATGAATAATTATATCGCGACTACCCAAACTAATAACAAGAGGAATTTACTGCCGAGTCCTAGTTTCTGACTAGGTCCAAAGAACAGAACCAAAGAGAGAAGTAAATCTAAGGCCTCAAATCGTTATACTTATAAGTTATAATATTTTCTTAAATAGGTGGTTACTCCAAATTCAGACGTAACTAATTGGCGAAGAGACATTTATACTCAATGGCTGTACTTAATAAAGAGTTCGTGCTTTTTCCAGTCCATTAGGTACTTACAAGAAATTGTGTGGTGAGTGAGTAGTGACTTGAGCCGTGCCACGTCTAATCGAATGCCGGCTTATGGCGAGGCACATCCAACGGTCGGGATCGGCATGTATAATAAAATTGATTCTTGCGGGTAAAATATGTGAAGCGTCGATATTGAGTACATGAAAGTCTGTTTGAATTTTTGGAAACGTAGTTGATGAAGGCTTTAATGAAGTTATCGGGAAAACTGGCAGATTATTCGCAGAACACAGGAAATTAAATGAATTAAACCTGCAGCACTGAACACGCTGTGACGGTGATTATGATTACGTGCGCAATGAAGGTGATAAACAACAAACGTTGGAAAGGCAGGTATACTTACTAAAATAAATCATAACAAATACAGAGATCTAATAAGAAAAGTTAACTTGACCTTTATGTTTTATTTCACCTTTTAATAAAATATTTCTCAGCACCCATCTTTCTAATCTGTTTAATTTTTAACTTCTCCTTAATCCGATTAGTGTTGATGGGGCGACACGTGTCTCATGTCTCGGGTGAGACAAGGGCCGCGGTCTACCCTCACCACTACATGCACACTCACTGCGCGGAGAGAGGACACATTGACCAGTACACAAAAGGAAGGTACAGAAGGTCAGCTCTTTACAACAAATGAAAACGTTCGCACACACTCTCATACACAAGGGGTTATGGCTAAATAACAGCAGACGCACGGATCGATCGATATGGTCGGTTCGTGGAAAGGTCCATTACATATTGAGACCCCTCCGAGCCGCGGAAAGCACGTTCCGGCTGTCATTCGTAAATCTTTGAAAGTAGTTAGGCGTGTCGCGTGTCTTAGTCAGAAGCCCGAAAGTCTGACAACCTACGAAGAGGAATCGTGTTATCCAGTAACTGGGTCTGACCTCCACAGGCCATGTAAAATACGAGTATTCAGCTGCATCCGGTTAGGTTTGAAGCCGACCCATCATCCCCCTTGGGTATATAGTAAAAAGTACTCTGTGGTTGGGAAAAAGGTAGGTGACACAGATACGCGACTAGGTTCAGCGAGTGCAAGCACACAAGTTTCAATCTCCAAACATACACGGCATGCCCAATTGCCCACCCATGACAGGCATGCCTATTTTCTCTTTTTGGAGTCGACCTTCTTTACGTATCTGTTACGTTTACGTTTTGTTACAAGTAGGTAGGCAGCCCTTTCTACAGAATACCCTTACGGCCTGAATAAAAGGAACCCTTTTAGTGAGCGCTCGAGAGAGTTGGGTTTCTTAGAACTCCTTAAACCGTTACGAGCCATAAGGACATGAATTGCTTATTGAAAACCACTAATTATTTTGTTGGAGAAATGATTTTCTGTTATAGGTAGAGGTGGAAGATTAAGTGGCTATAAATAAACAGTGGGTACATTTCATCGTTTCTAAGAACATTATAAGCAATGGCAATAGTCAAAATAAGTTCATAAATGTCATCAACAAGACTTTTGTACCATTTATATTTGTCGCATATATTCTTTTCAGATGCATGTCAAGCAACTAGTCGCGAAACATGAATTGCGACTTGTGCCGTGCGGACAAGATTTTTTTAACTATACAAACGAAACGTACTGGTTTTGTACTATGTTTGAGGAGACAGGAAAGGTGTTGATGTAAAATTCTCATATAAAATGTGACAACGAGCAAATGTTTATTTACAGAGCCCCGTTAGACCTTTTCATATAAATAGCTGTCTCGTCGCTTCCATAAAGATTTTATTGCCTTTCATATTTTTATTCCTTTCTACACGGTTATTACTACGCTCTTACGCTGTTCTATAAATTAATGAAATACTTTTACGATTTAACTACCTCATCTAGAGACACGGTAGTGAGCCAAGTTCAGAATATAAATCGAGTGATGGAAAAGGGCAATATTGTATTACATAGATACCTACTTAAACCAAAGCCAAGATTCCCGATATATATGAAAAAATGTATACTATTTTTCTATACGTAGCGGGAATACACTATTTCGAAGACGATTTGTGATGTGGGTAAACTTGGCAGATCATTTCCCAGCAGAGAATAACAAATGTGAGTTCCATTCGCAAGCAGCTGTGTTCTAGAGTTCCTACCCAATATGAAACTGTGATTTCACGACCAGGGAACAGTTTAAGAATTAGGTACAATTTTATTCTAGCTGCGAGTACGAAAACATAAAATCGGAGCCGCTTCCGAGACATAAACGTTGAAATGGACAATGAAACAAACGACACTTTTATGTGTAAAGATTGGATATTACCAGTCCGATCACTAGTTAAATAAAACACGAACATTTCCATTACTGGTTGGTCCGTATTGTTGAATTTATTGTCTCGTTAGTACGTTTCCTGCTGTTCGGGAACATTCGAACAGCGGACGTTATCAAAGCACAGTTCGGTTATTGCTTTCACAATTCATAGTGTGGCTCGTAGAATGGCGGAATTTCAGTTCATAAATATGGCTTTGTCTATTCATTGTGCAATGTAGTTAATAACAGTTGGTGTCTGAAAAGGCTTTGAATTCTGAATGCCTTGAATAGAATTAGATCTGTAGATTGTATACCAGAAATCCATATCTGATCCGAATTTTCCCTTGTGTTTACCGTTAACGTAACGTACCGATTCTGATTGGCGGATGGGTTAGTCGTTAATGTTATCAAAATGAGTGTAAAAGTTACAACAAAGTGAATTTTTTACCTCTAGAATATCTACTGGTACAATAAATATGCACAGTTTTATCTAAAACTGTCAGTAAGTTTTCACTTGGCAAAGAATCAAAACTTTTCTCAAGAATAAAATAAGCGGAAAGTACGTGACGCGGGAACTACTTAAATAATTAATTTCAAAGCCTAGTGTAGAATTTCCCACGGTAAGTACAGGGACAAGTTTTCAGATAAACAATGGGTAGGTATTACATCTCGGGCTCGATCTATTTCTTGCGAAAGCAAAACAAAAAAAAACAAAAAAACGGTCTCCCCGTTCCGCTCCGTAGGTGCTACGTTGTCAAGTCACTGTCGCAGCGACAAGGGTTGGGCAAAGCTTGTAACACGACGCCGGAATATAAAAGTCAAGTCATGGCCGTAATCTAGCAGCCGCTAAAACAGCGGCTGCTAGTGATAGCGACATAACGTTATGCAAAATATGCTGAACTGTCTTGAGGTTGAGCACAACACAGATAATTTGAAATCTAAAATTGACCGTACGGAATATTAACGCTGACTACCAGCAACGTGTATCAAAACAATCCATAATATCTGTTTATTATGAAAACCAAGTTTACATCATAACTTACATTCTTTATTTATAAATCATAACCGCCATCTGAAGAATTCCAGAAATCCTAAAGAAAATTGTGAGTCAATTACTTATGTGTACGAAGGAGTCTCGTGTTTCGACGTCGGAGACTCGCAGTACCAATTTGTTGTTCACTTTAAATGTCGAACCGTCGATTTATCAACACGACTTACGTGAAGTTCATTTATGAATCTCACATAATGACGAAGGTCGACAGCGAATTATCTTTGGGAAATGAACAATGGTTGAAGTCTACATTACCTGTATCTACTTATACATATCTTTTAAGGCCTGCATTAATTGGTTTACCCCTATTTGAAACGTGTGGGTAATTGATGATTCCCAATTAATGCAGTTGTCTGTTAATACGAAAATCTGGGAGTAATTAAAAAAACATTGAAGCATTGTAGCAAGCAAAACATTGAATACAAGCAAAGCATTATTGATGCAACCAAATTGTGTTGAACTAAATGAACCGTTGCCTATCGATTCGGATATCGAAATCGATTCAGTACATAATGTGTTTTGCCGCAAAAAGTAGATCAACTCTCGGTATAACTATACTGTTTAATGTTTTCATCTTGGATTGTGTGAGTACTCGGCGTAACGACTTTGCGAAATAAATGTGAAAGCCGTATCTCGCTTTATTCACAACCGTCCATAACCTTCAAGTTCAATTTTGTCGTTCAAATAATAAAACAAAACAAAAACAAGCCTTGGAAACATAACATCAGTATATTTTTCTTGCTACTTATGATAAACGTGTGGATAATTGCGTTGGTGATTATCAACAGATTTTACTTGAA
Source organism: Lithophane ornitopus (assembly GCA_948473465.1). Classification (NCBI taxonomy): domain Eukaryota; kingdom Metazoa; phylum Arthropoda; class Insecta; order Lepidoptera; family Noctuidae; genus Lithophane; species Lithophane ornitopus. Next base: position 6,493,322 of record OX419622.1, on the reverse strand, counting down.
TCATCGAAGGAATTGCCTTCGATTTTCGAATAGCTAAATAATAAATCACAGTCAAGATCCAAGATGATAGAGTGATTTGAATTTTAAATCAAAAGGTAAGTCGGGTCGTGGTCCATCCGTGTCAGTTCATAGTTATACATAGAACTAACAGAATAGTTTACGATGCTTCTTCCTGACACCGACTGTAGGAACCACTGGGAACTGGAAAGCTGCACAGTTTCAAAGTAATCTACAATAGATCATGCAACAGTCTCTCAGTCTATGTATTGTTTTTTGTAATTTCATGAGTAGGCACTGCGAGTATGATGTTAATGCACTGTATGTATTATGAGCTCGTTATACATGATAAATGAGATATCGTATGGAATCATTCAATGCCACCATCATTTAAAAGGGGATAATAATTATGAAGTGAAACCAAACTCCATGTTTTTAAATATAATAAATAATTCATTGAGAATATAGTGCCATTGTTAATTTCACTTTATTTTATGAATTTCACGGCAATGGCAGATAAATACTTTGTATAAATTGCAGCTTACCTTATTTTATAGAAACCCAAAGCTGAAAAAGTGTTCTTCTAAGTTTAAGGTTAGGTTAGGCTGGCTTGCTTCTTGTGGTGGTCGCTACATCAGTCCGTGGTACGTTTTGTGCTGTTTGCCTATTCAAGGACGTCAACGAACGACTCTTCTACAAAATGTATAAATAATATTATGTACTCCGCTGGTCTCGTGGCCGTAAGCGCGAGCGTGGGCAGGACCCCACGGTTTGATTCCCAGGTCGGGCAAAGTTTTATTGGGTTTTACCATCAGGAAGTTCTCAGTAGTGATGGCAATAGGCTCCCCCCCTATTACATGGAACTTATACATAACTGGCGAAATGTGAGTGTAAGTATAGGCATACATCTGCCTAACCCTTCGGCAATTAACAGGCGTGATGTTATTTATGTTCTTAAACTTCGAAAGCGATTTTCTCCTGATTGAAATTATAAGGTATTACGAACACATGATCTTCTAACCGTCGATGCTATTATGAAATGGCGCTGATCTCAAAGTTTCAATCGTAAATTCGCGAAAACTTCTCTATTGAATTTTGCTAAGTTTAGGTCGGTATACATATTAATGCTCGTGACATTAGTTAATGTCGTAATTAGGTTCAAATATAAGAATGTTTAAATCAGAAAGAGGTTAAAAATACATTAAAATAAATGCAAGGGTATATCGATATCAACAAATATATAAGTCCAGAAAGAAACAAACAACGTAATGTGCTGTGTCCAGTGACAGTCGACTCTAGAAGTCTCAAATGCTCAAAGCCCTTTGTTCCCGTTGAGTTACACCATTTTGTGTTACACTGTTACCCATTGGGAAAAAAATTACCGATTAGTAACACTGTAACTCAATGCCATATTTTTTTTCCCATCAATTTACACTGTAACCTAATAGGGTTACATATCGGGAACAAAATGTCCCAAAGAGTTACAGAAAATCGTAGATTTTGACTTGAGTCACTTTCGTTCTCAGCGTCCGAAATGTCAAATACTCCTACAAAACTCGTATACTGTTACGTCACATCCGGTCTGACCAATAACGTCGGTTTTCAAGTATTTAAATTTTCCACAGGTTTTGGTTTACGGAAAAAAAATAATTTCTCGCTCAAAAAGAAATATTATTCAAAAATATTGATGGAGGCATAATTCTGAAGTAATATAGTTTATAATAAAAAATACTTGAACCTTATTTGAATCACATGCATATTCCCTATTGAGCCTGGATTGTTGTTTCTAAGTGCATTTAACGATCAAACGTTTAGTTGATTTAATTAAGAGACACTCGTTATTGTGGGATAATCGTTGTATTATAAGGCATGATGTATTTCAACAATGCTCTTTTAGCCAAGGTGTTACTTAACGGGAACACAGCGTTCTGTTGAGTTACATTGTCAATCAACGGGAAAAAATGTGGCTTTGAGTTACAGTGTTACTAATCGGGAATTTTTTTCCCAATGAGTAACAGTGTAACACAAAATGGTGTAACTCAAAGGGAACAAAGGCTCAAAGCAAAAAGCATAAAGAAATCCCACAAACTTACATTGTCAGCTCCATTTAACAACAGATTTCCTATTTTGGATTACAGAAAGTGTTGGACCACATTATAGGAAATTATATTTGACAATAAAATAATTTAAAAAATCCACCACCACGGCAAGTATATGATTGCTATGGCGGCGTCTAATGTTTAGATAGCTTAGGATTCTTATTATTTTCGTGTGGTTAGTGACTAACCTGGTGCCAGAGTTTTAAAGCCGACCTAGGTACTCTGACTTGGCTTCACATGCCGTCGAGAAATATATCTCTGGCATAGCAAGTGATAATTATACAATACGCATATGAATCCGAAAAGTCAGAGGTGCGTGCTTGGGTTCGTACTCGAGACCTGACTTGGCAGGTAGGATTAGTAAAGGATAACATACTCAAACTACCGGTGAAGAAAATGGGGTGACTACTAGCAAAAAACATTATTTTTTAGGATAACTCGCCTTTACTTTTGATAAACATCTTGTAACAGAGCGAGTTTGCAAGGGAACAATCTAGTCCAATGCCATCTGGTTCTACCTGTAACCCCCTCACTAAGCCGTCGACAACCACCATTGAGAAGCGCTTCGCACGGAACCCTCCAAGTGGCACGAGGCACATACCGAGGCCTAACGAATAGATGAAACGACCAGTGGGGTCTGCAAACATTCGGACCTTGGTTTTTGTATTTTGCTGATCCGCCCAAGCACCCATGACGTAGGCATCATTGACCGAAATGCATATGATCTCATCAACACCGTCTTTCTTCATGGTATCAGCAGCCTTCACGTACCCCGGCAGGTGGGTTTTCGAGCAGCCAGGCGAAAAAGCACCAGACACGGCGAATATGACAACATTCTTTCCACACACAAAATTAGGCATTTGTATTACATTGGTGGGAAAATCCTCGTACAACTCACAAGACGGCAATGGGTCACCCACTCGTATGACTCTGGGTGCGTCGTGGATTCTGCGGCCGCATATTTGCTTTACTAATGTTCTCGCTGCTTCACGAATCATAATTTTTTGGTAGGAAAACATTTTATGTGAGCTATTGTTGTTTTACAGATTTTATAATAAAAAAATTCTTATTAAATTTCTTATTAAAAATGACTTGACAGATGAATCACGTTAATGCGCAGAATCGGTTTTAGTCTTTATAAGTGGCCTGTATTTATCTATACGTATGTAGGCTATGTTCACATGACAAAAAATTGGATTTATAAAAATTGCTAGCGACCCGCTCCGGTTCGCTCGGTTTTTACAACTTGACAAAACCTCGAGATTTCATAGTTATATAACTTTAATATTAACGTATTACATTTACACATAAACCTTCCGGAATAAATTTTCTAAACAATGGTGAAAACCCCATCAAAATCTGTTGCGTGGTTTAGAAGAACAACGCGGACATACAGACAAACACGAAAAGCGACTTTAATTTATAATATGTATAGATATAGATTTAGAATAAGTATTAATCAAGAATAGGTATTTATTCATTAAAGTAGATAGGCGTTCTTTATAAACAAACTAGCTGCCCGCCCCGGCTTCGCACGGGTAGCACTAAGTACTTATCTACGGCGCATCTACCTACCCTAACTACCTACCCTACCTACCTACCCTATCTACCCTACCTACCTACCCTATCTTACATACGTACCTACCTACCCTACCTCCTACCTATCTACCTGCCTACCCTACCTACCTACTTAAATACACACTTACCTACCTATCTACCGAGATATCATCAAAAAAGCCATGCCATACAGAATGTATGAGAAAATGAATTTCCTTAATTATTTTTTTTCATGAGTTTTTCCTATGTTTTAATAGTTATTCTGCTATTCTGGGCGGAGACAAATCCAACAAATCAAAGATCATCAAAATCGGTCCAGCAGTTCTCGAGTTATAAGTACTTGAACAAACCCGACTTTGTTTTATATAGATAAATATAGATATAGATATGGTAGGCCCATATTGTTTATTGGGGAATCTACCAAAAAAAAAAATCCGTGATCCAATCCATCCAAACATTTGGTCATCTAATTGAAATAAACATTCCCTTGACTTCTATTCATTCCAATTCTATGCCTTTATGAATAAATTCAAACAAACCAGAATGAATAGAGAATTAAACACAATTCTAAAACATGTTTAACGAGATTGGTTTAAATGTGAGCATTTGCATTCTCTCATGGCTCATTGCTTTGATCACTTAAAGAGTTCTTGCTTGTAAACTTGGAAGATAATTCTGTATTTTGGGAGTCAGCAAAGCTCATGCGTATAAAAGCTGCACAATAAAACAAGCTTCTAGCTTGTTTTCACCTGCCGGCGGATTGGCGTTTTACGTTGGGAAATATTCCAATTTCACAGTAAATCCGTGCGACGATCAGAAACCTTTGACGTGGCCTAATTAATAGAGTCTGCTCTGTAGCAGCCAACTGTTGTATCAGAATGTGTAGCTAAGTTGACGTAGAATAATGAATGGTAATATTTTGCGTTGCAGACTGAGACGTCATAGACCTATAATGTTCTGTATGATTATTTTTTGTGATTACATAAATGTAGAAAAATATAGTTTTACTAGGTACCTACGCATTGTACTGGCTGCTTATGCTAACTGGCCCGTTGGTCTCGTGGTCGCAAGCTCGACTGCTGAGTGTGGGGTCCTGGGTTCGATTCCCGGGTCGGGCAAAGTGTTATTGGGTTTTTCAATTTGGAAATTCGCAGTAACAGCCCGGAGTTTGGAAGTTGGCGGTGTGATACCCCCGTGCCTCGGAAAGCACGTTAAGCCGTTGGTCCTTCGCCTGATCTCTCTCCGGTCGTGTCGGATTACCGTCCCATCGGACTATGAGAGTGAGGGAAGAGAGAGTGCACCTGTGTCTGCGGACACACTTATGCACTATAATATCTCCCGCGCCGAAGGCTAGTCTCTGTTGAGATTGGCCGCCGTGGCCGAAAATGCGGTCAGGAGGACTATACTGGCTGCTTAGGCAAAACCATTTACTGTATGTTCATAAACGGAACCATGTTAGTAACTTCATTCAGTTGTTGTGTATGTTCATAAAGACGATCTTCAATTAATTATTACAATTTAACTTCAGCCAGTGGATTACGCGCGTCGAATGAAGTAATTCAATTACGAGCAACTTCTCTATCCTCGCGAGGAACGGAAAAACCCAGAGACGAGACACAGGCGGCGAACAAACTCGTGAAGTCAAATTGAGTTTGGCAGAAGCTAGTGAAGCCTTGCTGAAACCCGACACAAACCATAGAATGATGGAAATAATAAATTAGGGTAGTCTTGTTCGTGGAACTGGTATATTTGATGACAAAGTAGTTATACAATAAAATTATACCCCATCGCGTCATAATGTTCCGTCAGCTAATTTAATTTGACCTTGTAGTACGTTCTAAAAACGATTATGTACGTTTTATTTTTGCTGCTGCTATATGTATAAATGCTTTGTTTTCTGAGTAACTTTCTTCAGTATGTTTCACTCACGGCCCTTATGCGAATTGATCCGAAAATGACAGCGCTGATGACAGCACTTGATACGAAATAAGTAGGTACAGTGCGAACCAATGAGAGCGAATAATTGGAACATTTTTCCTTATTTCATCACTTTCCGAAACTGAGGAAAAATAAATATCAGACATTCTCTGTTTATTCTTGGTGCACCAGTAGCGCAAAATAACAAGAATATGTATTTATTTTACCACAATTTAGATAATATAATATATTATTCTGTTTAGCTGAATTTGCACATTGTTTACTACCTAGGGTTAAATTCCTACAGAAATTGGAGTTTATTTTATATATTGCTTAGCACCTTATTATTACGTATTGACGACAGATATTGACTCTTCCTACAAGCAAGACATTGACTAGTTTAGATTCTCAAGAATTCTACAGTTTGTTGTTGTAGGACTGCGAATAAGGTAATTTTCATTGCTAATGAACTGATCTGCTAATAAAAAAAAGGTAGGTAAATAAGTGGAGTATGAAACTGAAGACGCCACATCGTTGCATATGTATTTAGTGTCGAGCACCCAATTGATAGTCTTTAGCCTAGTTCCAGAACGTTCAAAATCTGTGAAGCAGTTCTCGAGAGGTGAAGCGAGTAAAAGGCGGTCGCGAACGGAACGCTTTGCTCTCAAGTGATCACTTCACTTCCCAACGTATTTTTTTTAAATGATATGTCTGATTATCTTAAAATATTCATGAGACAAAACAAGCTATTTCTTAAGTCAAAATCAAAAGAATAAATTAAAGAAAATTGTCTTTGTTCATGTAAACTTTAGTACGCTGCTTTTTTTTAGCGTGAAATAAGTTTTTAAAGGTTTCGCCGGGAAACTAAGTATTTGAGACCGGGATTACATCATGGTCATCTCTTTTGTCATTCTTTGACGCAGCAACAGACCGTCTTAATATTTTTTTTTGCATAGATTTAGTTTAGCCTTTTTTTTTTGAAGGTGGGAAATCATCAAATGATTTCTCCCGCTCTGGGCGGAGCGGGAGGGCGTGTCAGACTTTTACTGACTAAAACCCACCCATGTTCCTTCAGTTGCCTATTCCCAAGGTCCCGGTATCCCTTTCGGACTTACCCGCAGCCCTGGCAGGCATCGGTCCTAGCGGACCCCGCCAATTCTGCTGACAAGAGATAGTTTAGCCTGAGAGTGACGTCTAATAAAGGCACAAATATTATAGTATATTCAAGATACAAAAACCACTTATCTCCATTAATCCACGTCAACGTGGTCATTTTCGCATTGACCGGTCCTGACGTGCTTCTCGCATCCAGTGTGTACCTGCAGCCTTCACAGGATCATCGGTCCACCTTGTGGGTACGTTTGGGGGAGGCCTATGACCAGCAGCGGACGTCTTGCGGCTGAAATTATGATGTTGTTATTCACATAGGTAATACCTGAGATTAGGGGAGACTTGGGTTCAAAGTGCCAGGGGTAAGTTGTCCCGGTCCGAATAGCTTGGTTTTACATTTATTAAAAACAGATATTAATTAAACTTAGGTATCCATGAAATGAGTTTCCAGTCTACGCGTAATGCAATACTGAGCTACTGCGGACGTGCCTAGCTTCACAAATGCATCTCATCTTAAATTCTAGACGCTTATGTCTTTCGTATTCATAGCGCGTCAGCAAACAGCATAATGACGAATGCACACACATTGCACTCGTTTTTAGAATGTAGTTGCGTAGGAAGTATGTAATACCACGTTTAACTCTTACCACATATATAATATATTCGTATTATATGTTCGGCTAGCAGATGAGGCTGAATCAATATATAATATACCTAATACAAAGTTTGCTGTAAGAAGGTAGGTACGTAGTTACAGTTAATTGTGGGTAGGTATTAGCTTTAATTAGTTATTACCAATAGCAAATTCACAAATTACCTACCCAGGCTACGCGAGTATAATGAACTACTATTTCAAAGTTATAACCTGCCATTACCAACGCAATACATCACATTACGAAGCTTAATTAATGTTCTAATACATAATGTAGCTAGTTCACGTATTGTGAAGTGGATCCGTTACAAGAAATAGTTGGTCTGTTCGTTATGACGTCATCGCGTCTTTGAGATAACTTTGCGTGCGGCATGTGAGTTATACTGTAGTACGAAGATGAACGAACAAACAACGGGCTTGTTGATCAAAGGGGAGCTATAGTTAATAAATTTTTGGGTCTCATGGAAATAGACGGAGTTTGAAGGACAGACGATCAAGAGGTTTTGACGGTTTGAATATTGCGTAATACCTACATATTATCGCGTGATCTCTGAATAAAAAGCTCTTCGTTCCTGTTAAAGGCATCTTCTTATGAAGTCAAACCATGTAGGTCTCACATTGTGGCCGCCAACCCGTTCCACTTTGTTAAACTTTGTTCGAAGAGAATCGATTTCTTATAACGGGTCTCGACCAATTTATATAGCTAGTTAGGTAAAAGTATGATGTAATAGCTATATGTATTAAGATTATGATCTATTGCGAGGGAATATACAACGGAAAAATTAAGAAGTAGATTAAAAAGGCTTTCGGAAAAAAACCTACTACAGCTCTGACGAATTATTGAATGATAAAATAATCTAATTTGTGTATTCCGAATTACTTTAATTTTACTATCTACTTATTATAAGTTGATGACACTATTCTGTAGTACATTTTAATTTTTATCTACACCCATGCTATATATAAATAAATCCTCTATAAAAGTTTCTGAAACAGTTAGCTTATTCCCAACACACTAACACATTAATACTGGTTGTTTTAATGTTGTCATAGTAACCATAATATCATCCAAACGGGTGTTATAATGTTGTACTAAATGTCATAATGCAACTCATTTAAAAAAAAGAACATTGTCATGCAGTCGCGTTTCACTAACAAAGCAGCGTATTTTAAAACAAAAAAACACCTATGTTATTCGAATTCGAAAAATTCGATTTCCCGGGCGTCGTATCCATATATCCGTGGTCGTGTCCCTCCATTTTTGTTGATATTAGTATTGCAAAGTACCTTTTATAGAGGATTCATATCATGGGTCTAGATAAAGTCTTGTATGCAACTGTAAATAATTAGGTATTAAAACACTCATGTGATACTATTATTACTATTAAAACCACATTCGTGTTTTAATACCCCTTATTATATAACAGTTGCATAAATAACTATTAAATTCTACATTGGTTTATAATTATTTGATGTTTATGTAATAACCTACCTATTTATATTTGTACGCCGTTAAGGCAAAACATGACTATGACATAAATTAATTGTAAAATCTTGCATGCCATGTGTGTGTTTACTTACGCATGTTTTGGACAAATAAAATATGGTCTTTATCTTTACGATCTGTATTTCTCACACAAACTAAAGTCAGCAAACAGTGCTTCTACGTTAATATCGCTACAGCTCGGACCAACCAAACATTCTGAATGTTTGCTTAGCTCAGCCTATTAGGCAGCGCGCTTCTAGTATTTATTACAACTTATCTTTGTTTGTTTCTCCCAGTTCTGTATCTTAATGGTGGATCTCAGCGTAATAATTCGAAAATGTTGCGAATTTATAAGAGAATATTGTTGAGTTCCCAGCAGAATCGACTTTATTTTCCCTGTTAGCAAGTTTGCTTTATCCGTAAACGCGAAATAAATAATTTTCATCTTTTATTACAAAACTCTTCGCTGGCAACTTCATTCCTGTTGTTAAGTAGAGAATCTCCGCCGAGAGAAAAGTTTTAAGTTCGTTACAGTCCAAATTGATTTTTTCTGCACTATTAATTCATTGCCTGTACCTTCGGTCGTCGGGTGGATTATGCTTCCGGAACAAAGCGTCGCAAGTTGTTGTATAGATTTCTATGAAAAAAGAATATTTAAGGAAGATTCCGTAAATTGGATTTACCTACTCTTATATATCCAATTCTTATATTAATGTAGAAAATTCAAAAAAATCTTAATGTACAATTTATTTATAACATTAAGACAAGTTTTACAATATTTATCATTTCTAAATATTAAGACTAGGTACTAAATTAACTGACTAACTAACTGTACAAATAAATACAAAATCAAAAGGACACATAGGCGTCGAAGTATTTACTTTTGAATCGAAATAACAAGAAATGTGGAGTCCTTTTTTCGAGATCATTAAACCTTACAACATAATACTCGTTTGATATCATGACTTGGAAATAACAAGCATACATTCGGCTTCATATTACTTCTTACTTATATTGACTGTGAAACGACCACTCTGAGTAAAATATTCAGTAGCATTCTGACATTTAGAATCCACCTTCGAAGATGTTGATTTTGGCAATAGGTAATAAGGGGTTATTGTTATCGCAAGCATCCAAAACGACGAAATAGCACATTCTGGAGTCGAGCGCGTGCTTGTTTGATTCATAAAAATGATGTTAGGAACAATTTTATTTTGTCTGAGAGCCTCAGCTTCTTCGCCTACACAAATCTTTATCGGTTTACAGATAAAATCCATTGGAATTTATTTAGATTGAATAAATACACCCTCGTTTGTAAGACGGTAGCTACTTAGTTCGATAAAATATTGCAAATTGCTTTGAGTCGGGAAAATATTTATGTAGATAAGCGGAAATCGCCATTTAAATATTTTTCCGAAGTCGAGTTTTCTCTATCAAGGGGTTTCCTTTAAACGAAAACAAACTTTGAGATACGAAATCAATCCGGTAATTGATTAAAAAGTAATCAGAATTTTAAACTAAGCGACGTTAAATGATATTAAACTTTACACTGCTGGATTTAAAGTATAAAATTGAGCGAATATTTTTTTTGATGCAAACTGGGCTGTTTAATGTTAATGATTTTTCGCGGAGATATTTTCCCATGAGAGCATCCAATCAGTGAATATATTCGGTTCGTTAGTATACAAGGGATATGGTATCAAATTAAAAGTCTCGATCATTTGTTCATTAGTAGTATTTCAAAAGACCGTGTTTTTTTGGGTCCTTATAAAATATAACAGCTATATCGCATGGATAGTTAAAATAATTGTATTATGTATAATCGTTTTCTTTTATCCTGAAAGTTATTTTAACTTCAGAGTAGAAAGAATTATGCTGGCGGATAGCAGAATCCTTTTCACCGCGTAGTTAGCTAATCTATGTTAATTTTATTCTACGTTTTAAAATGTTAATACCTAGTCAAGTTTCCGTGTTTCGTACAGAGTGGTTCTGTTGTGGAATAGCACGATTTTTCAGCCAAAATAAAGTTCTGCAATTACATAGTATATACCAGTATACCTAAACTGTTATAGAATTATATTTGTGTGTATAATACCGGCAGTTAATAAGTATATTCTCTAATTATTAAGTATTCCTTGACTATTCAAAAGTGCAAGTAATTGCTTTAATTGAAATAAATGCTCTGAGTTTGAGTAGGTATTCTATTAAATCAGAGATCATATTAACCGTCCTTATGCGCTTATACTGTCGTTCACTATGACTGAACAGTTAACTCTTAAGCGGTTATTAACCTAGACGCTGACATGAAGTTGTTGACTCTGAGTTCAACAAATAACTTCAACTGAGAGCTACTTAAGTACCTACTCATACCTATAATGAATGTTACAAACGCCAGAGATCGAGTAAGAAGTGTCACTTGACTCACTTGATATAAAATGTAAAAGTTGTCTGAAGTAGCAAGTCGTTAGCGCGACAGTGACGTGGCATTAAATCAACTTTGTACCGGCGCCGGCGTCGGCGCGGTCCATGCAATTTGTTGAATCCAGTGCAAGTTTGCTGGCGTACAGCCAACTTCGCAAATAAACAGTTGCTCACGAACTACCTTAAATAAAACTTGGGTCTCGTTGATCGGATGCGGAAGATGAAGCTTCTTAAAGTTGTATTTCGTTGACCTCAATTTCAGGTAACGCAGATGTTTCGTGTCGACAGGCTTTCAAGTATTTACATGTACCCAATTTCCATATAAAAATGATTTTGGCCTACTGTATAACCAAAATTAGCATTCTATTTAGAAATAAATCCTTGTATTGCAATATGTATTGTGATCACCTGTGGAGTCACGGCGCATTACTGGCAGTGTGCCAGCAGGCGGGACCCCGCGCACCCGCAGCACCTCCCGCAACAATCAATTACCTAGTTACCTGACCTGGAAGTAATTTTGCAGGAAACTATTAGTATTACACTTCGTATTAAAATCTAATTGGCTATTAGTATGAGCGTACGAAAATTATGTCAACATTTAATTCGGTTTATAGAAATTAACACATATTCGGGCTTATTTACGTACCGGATATCCTGTGTGCAATCAACTGAGTTGAGAGCAAACTGGCTTCTGCCTCGTGTAGTAAAACATGTTTTATTTCGTATCATATATTTTATTATACCTACGTTTCCTAACGATCAAGTCTAGCCAGTGAAGTGAGCGTCATTTGAACCCTCTTTTCGTAATAAAAGACAAATGGAAAGAAAATAACAAGGCTCTCAAGATATCATTTTAGTCCGAGACGAAAAGTTAGTCGAGTATCAGAAGAAACATTTCTTTTTCCAGAACTTTTATCTGCGTGTTGAAAGTTGGACAATCTGTATAACTGATCGTATGAAGGGTGTTAATGAAATTGGCAAACAGTTCCATAACTAAACGTTATATATCAAAAACAACGGAAAGCACTTACAGATTTAAATATTTATGTAGCTACAACATAATGATAAATTTATAAATGTTTACATGGTACATATACACAGATAGAGTGTATTAAAAAAATCCGAACCAACTTCAGTAACGTGATTATGTTACAACATGACCACACTGGTGCGACATGCTCGCGGTATTCAGCAAAGCATGAAATAAAAAATACGCATACACTGTGGGCACATAGGACTCAATTTAAGGGTGCAAACCCCAAGCCTATTTTAAAATTATATATTTGTTAAGGTTACATCGTTCTAAACCTAAATTCATAAAGTAATTAAAGCACTAAGCCCCGAGCGACAATCAGTAGCTATGGAAGTACGAGTATCATGTTCACAAAGGCCTTTGCTTCACTCTCATGAACTCCGGAGCAAAGAACAGCTTTACGTGCAACGAACGTTTCGTGAATAGAGGCTAAATGTTCATTCTACAGTGTTGTCTGAAGACCCCTTTATCCTGCCGAATAAAAATGTCAAGGCGAATTTATGACGGAGTTGAATGGCTATTTCACACACACAGATTACTCCTAGCGGAGTGTTAGATGCACATTTAACACTTTCCTATACACATTAAGTACTTCATCAAAGTCGTATTTCAAGGGTCGTTGAATAATGTTCTACACGAGTTTTTATGCGGAGGCCATAAAAAAGTTTAACAGCTCAATTTTATGAAACGCAGTCAAATCTCCTCGAGATTAACGGTTGTATGTTCGTAAATAACAAGCTCGCAATTATGTAGTATTGAATAACAATTACTCTGGCTTGAAAAATAAAAATGATTGTAAGGATTGCGTCTTTCGTTCATTATTAATTGTTAACAGATTACTTACTTATTCACATTAAAGAGTACATACAACCACTAAAACGTTCTAGTAACTACCTTAATAAGTATCGTTAAAAAAATGGTGTGATCTGCAATTACGAGAAAGAAATTAGAAATAGGATAAAATCCAATTTCTGAATTCTTAGAAAGTTCTGAAGCGTCGTTGTCATATTTCTAAATTAATTGCCGAGATCATTTGCGCACTCACCGGAACTCTTTGCTCCATTTACTTCAGATTTCCATCGCTTTCGATTTACGGTTAATTTCCCGAACATGTGATGTGCCCTCATCTCTGTCATAATTTTTGTTACGACCCATTTCGTTTCGTCTACATACCTTTTCGAGGACACGTTTTAAAATATTTATCGTGTTTTTATTATAGGAGTATTGACGGCTCATGGTTTATGATTCATAGCGATGAGTCTTTTCCTTATGGTGATGAGTTTCATTGACTTATTCGTTGATTTAACTACATGAATTCACCAAAGATGTCGTTCGAAAAACATTTGGTTCTATTGCGAACGAAAATTGAAGATTGCGCAGTTGGGAGTGCTGAAATGTGTCCATTAAATATCATCAAAGTAAGTATTAAAGTAGGAAAGTTTTAAGTCAATTTTGTTCTTCAAAAAGCTATGCGAAATAAACTTAATCTGACACTTGTCAATGCTGTTTAATAATTTGTAATTAATATAACTCTGCGTCGCTAAACATTAAACCCCACACGAAAGTTTACACTGTCAGCCTAGAAAGTTATATATAGTGACCGCGTAATAAAATTTTGAAAGTTACGCTAACATTATTAGAGAGCTTACATAAACAAGTTTGTAAAGTTAACCTTCTTATATTCTAAGTTTTCCTCCAGCCAAATAACCTACTTTCTAGCGCGTAATAAATGAATCCTCAAACCGGGTTCACAAGCGGTGCGAATACCTTTCCGCCTACTCAAATATACGTAGCTACTTGCTACGGCGTAGCGGTTACTCGTAGCGGCGTAGCTTCCGGCGCTAGCCGCGGAAGTGACTGGTGCGTTGACATGCATCGAGATAAAACATGCATTAGTTACAGACTCGTGTGAGTAATGTGATTCTGAAATGGAGAACATTTATATCAAACAAGTTTGTTTATGTAATGGTGTTCCATAAACAAACCTGTTTGATATAAAAGACCGAGTTTGGAAAACTTTGGCAAGCATATAACTTCAATAAATGATTTTAATCTTCTGTACCAATTGAAACTGATATCTTTATCTTCGTTTTACTTTAAATTCGTCAAGTGAAACTTGAGTAATTTTGAAAGGGACGAAAGGCAAAAATGATGATGTTTATAAACCAAAAAGTTTTAGAAAACTGGAAGTTTGATGAAATTACAGCAAGGTTTAATTGCTCATCACAGAAGAATCTTTATAGTGTTAGTAAAACTTATATTAAATTCTATTGATAGCTGAAAGTCAGAGGACCATACTTTTTTTTTGTTGACTACTTTGTTTAATTACTAACTTTGATTAACTATTTGTTAAGTTGTGTTAGCTTTGTGTTAAGAGCTCAGTACAGCGACGGAGTATGATTGCAGAGCATTAGCGAGCAGAGATCATATTCACGAGTTGTTTAACAGAGTAAACAATAGTAGGTAGTCGTTTAGATAGACGTTTAGTGTTATGCTAAACGTTGACGACAACGTCCTCATTCATAAAAGCTGATGCAACGAAGCATACAGAGGAAATTAATATAGATGAGTAAGTGGAACGTTATTTTAGCCTTTATAAGTAGTCAGCCAAGAAAAATAAAATGGTATAATGAAAAACTTTTTACAAAAAATAACAACCGACTTCCAAAAAAAACACTAAAATCTGAAAAATTACTTTAATTTCGGAAGTCGGTATTTTTGGTTTCCCATTTTCGTTTTTTTGGTTTGTTTTTGAAGGTAACTCAAAAACTACGCAAGCTAAGTTAATAAAATTTATATGGGACCACCTCTGAAACACATCTGAAGCTACCAAACAAAAAAATAATCATCAAAATCAATTCATAATTGGCGGATTAATCGCGTAACAACCACATAAAAAATTAAAAGAACATACGGACGAATTGAGCACCTCCTCTTTTTTGAAGTCGGTTAAAAATTTGAAATATTTTACATAAATAATGAACATTATGAAATAATATTAAACTGGCTCTGTAAATTGACATACCTAATAATACACATGGTCGCATATAAACTGAGGTCATGATGTTCCTTTTGTACCATACCATTAAACCTATAAAACCCGCAAATCCTCTGGATAAGCACGTTATTGATAGCAAGGATGTATACAAATACATACCGATTGCGTAAATGAAAGTGCGAACCCTTTTCTAATCCATTATTACCGATCGTGAGGACGGGAAACGGGAGGTTATTTTTAATACGTACTAGGAATTCATGCGACGCGGAAGATTTAAATAAAGTAAGAGGGAAGTGTAATCACAGCCCATCCTGCCATGTGTGCACAGCGGTGTTACGACCGAGAGTGAAGAGATTAACAACAGAATATATAGTCACACATTATGATAATGATAACGAGTAGCTTCGGTCGGGAGCTCCAGCTTATGTTAAATGCATACAACCGCCGGGAGAGGTCGCTATGAACGAGTCGAGGATAGGAAAACGAAAATGTGAAAACAAATAAATTGTTCAGTGTGCCTCGGAACATTACACAAAGAAATAGAATTGGAATGAGGACATGGATCAGGTTTATACCCTCGATAAAGTGGAGTGGAAAGAATTTAAAAAAATACATAGATCATCTTATATTTTAAAGCTTATTTGTTGGAATTTCTACTTCTTTCACATAAATATCGTCAGCTATATAGGTAGATAAATACTGGTATTCAGCTGCATCCGGTTAGACTGGAAGCCGACCCCAACATAGTTGGGAAAAGGCTAGGCAGATTGATTGATTGATATAGGTAGATGTAAAACTACATTTTAATTATAGGATACTAGCTTCCACCCACGGCTTCGCCCGCGTGGTATGTCGATAAAAAGTAGCCTATGTCCTTTTCCAGGTCAAGGTCTACCCTGTGGTATTTCATCCAAATCCGTTCAGCCGTTTTAGCGTGAAAGCGTAACAAACAAACTCATTTTGGCATTTATAATATTAGTTAGGATTGAACCTGTTAGTTAACTCTTCAAGCTTATAGAAACAATGAACGAAGATTAAAATTAAAATCTTAGTTTCAATGATTATACTTTGTTTTGTGAAATTATGTTCAAATGTAAATAAACTTTAAAATAAAAATGTAAATTCTTCGCAGAATCTGCATATTATGTTTCTCATTTTGTTGACGACGCACAACATTTTCCAACATCTACATTATGAAGATTTTTTAGAGATATTTATTATATTAATAAAAGCTTGTATGGTAAGTAGCTGCTTACATAGACGATGAAAGAGATTACTTTGAACTACGAATAACTCGCCGCGATCAACAACTCGTAACAACTGGCTTACATTAATATGCAAAATAGGCAAATAATGAAATTGTTAGCTTCACATGACTTCAAAAGCCTTCTTCATTGAAAGTGAATATGTCTATGTACTATACAAAATGTAGGATACATAATAAATTAAATGCCTACCTATATGTATTGTTATATAACGCTATACTAGAGTCGGTGAGTTTATAATATTATATAAAGAGTTCCCATGGGCAATATATTATTGGGCTCATGAATAAGTCAGCCAGAAAATGTTATATTTATATAACGTTATTACAATAGAAAGAAAGTAAATATTATTATGTATGTAGGAACAAGTATTTACCTACTGTTTTATTTTGCCAAAAAAATTGAAACGGCAAAAATGTAGTCTTTTGTAACCTGTAGCAATAGTGATATTATTTCGAAATACATGACGGTGAGTACCGTCATGTCCAGTAACCAAGAATTTACAAGTACAAGTAAACATAACAACTGTCTTTGTCTCCTTCATGTTCCCCAACAAAACAGAACCGTCTTGTAAAGCGACTTAACTTGCCGGTCCCCCGGCGCTTCTCGTTGTGGTATCGACGCCTTGAGTCACTTTGAACACTTTCAATGTACCCACAGTTGGGACTTCCTAAAGGTAATTTGAAGATGTTGACAATACCTACCCACATTGGCTGCGGTGACAAGTATAACGCAAGCATTCGCTGGTTCACAGACTTTATGACTAAAATAATTGCATAATAAGCTTCCAAAATGTCGAATCGACGCAAGGAATCGACAAAATGGAACTCCAAGGGTTATGCTGAAACATCAATTTACGTATTTTGTGTTTCAGGCTAATAGTCAAATATTAAGTTAATTAAGACGGATATTCAAATCACTCTCAAGTTTACAACCGAGAACATTGTGGGTTAATTGCTTCGCATCTAAATCTGAATTAATCTAGCCAGACCCAATTTCAGTTAGATAAATGGACTTGGGAAACTAGCCTGTTTACCAATGTTTTTGTCTAACTAAAGAAAACTTTCAGGTATCATAACATCAAATTCTGTATTTTCCTGTTTTTGTTATTCACTGTTTTAAACCTTACGATAGAAAAGTATTTAAAGCATTACTTTAACGTTCTTTCTGCTTGTGTTAAATTTAATAATGTGCGGTACGGAAATAATGTTGGACTTTAAAACACTTGTAGACTAAAATACAGGTCATTATATTATTTAACATTTTCGTAGCAGGTGGAGGCGTCGAGGCCGCAGGGGATTTTAGGAAATAATTATTTGTAAAACGAATATTCTTTAAAAAAGCGAGTACTCGCATATACATGGCATCTGACCAGTAATATAGAGTTAATGGGACCGAGAATGTAGTGAGTAGTTGCCTATCCCAGGTAACGGAATGCTATGTACCGAATATTGTGACGGACTCACCCTCGTCAACAACACGGAATAGGCGAGTGGGATTGCGACAGGTTTAGAATTAATAAATTGTTGAAGAATAGCAAAGCTGTCATCTTCATTAATCAGCCGGAAATCAGGATTCAATTGTGTCTATTCGATTCAATTCTATTCTATAATGTATATCATTGGGCACAGCAATTTAATACAATATGATGCATAATTTAAAATTATTCAAGTAAATAAGAATTCATTGTATGGCATCATTTTCATAATTATTGTTTTTAGTTTCATCCGGGACTTGGTCCTCTGCCTACTTCTTATTCCCAAAAGCTTCAAACATAATTTTTATTACGTATACACAGTAGGTACAGTTCTTCCACAGTAGGTACAGTTAAGTATTTAACTAGATTTAAGAACTAAATCACCTGTAAAAACGCTAAAGGATTAAATTTCAAATTCTACAAATTGCGGCGTGCCAAACCACAAAGATAAAACAATTATGTCAGGCTTTGTAACCCTCGTTATTTATCGCGGGATTCACAAATCATATCAAATTTTAGTTACGCATAGGTAACCCTGGGTTAGGTACGTAGTGAGTAGCAGAGACTACCTAGATACCTACTATCACTTACTTTGAGTTAGTCGTAAAAATTATTACCGATCAACAAATAAGATTTTCGTTAACAAACTCACACCTTGCTACTTTAAAACCCCACATTTTTATTTTGTCTTGACAAGATAAAAGGGAACAATTCTCGAACAATTCCCTACCACGAATACTCTCCATGTGTTTCAAATATTGGCTGGTCTGCTTGTTTAAGTTAGCACATAATGGTCGCAGCACATTGTGACATATTGTGCTAAGGCGGGGTCTCGTTAACACACAACACACACAATATAACGTGAGACTACCTAATGTTTGAAATTTTGCTTCGCTCCGCTATGTAAAGTTTATCCAATTAATGGAATCTAAATTAATATTGTGATTTATAAAGCCTAAAGATGATTAACTAAGCTGTTTCCTCGCCTTACTGATAATACCTGTAAATCTTTCATCGACTGAATCTTATAAGCTCTACGATTTGGAGCACAGCCAGGCTATAAATCTTTTGACAAAATAACATTATTATTAAAGCTCTTAGATATTCCTTATAAAATATATTTTTCAATCTTGAGATTTTGACTTAAACGCTTAAATGATCAAACTTTTACAATGTTAATGATTAAATTGGGTTTTATAATACTAAGGTACTGTATTTTGTTGTAAACCGTACTTTAAAAAAAAAGTTCATGTTTAAGATAGTGCTCTATGAGGTTAACGTGCTACTTGGATGTCGATCCACTTCAATTGGAATCGAGACTGTAAACCGCGGTCAAACAGGATTCCGTTTCGGTCACCGCGCCAGAATGATTTAAGGTAAACTTAGTAGCAGTAGAGAGCAGTGGTGGCCCAGTGGTAACGGCCGCGACTTACGAGTTGTAGCTCGTAGATTCGAACCCTGAAAGGTGCTTTACTTTATGTAAATTAATTCATCACCACAGCTCTCAAAACGGTGAAGGAAAACATCCGTAGAACCAAACATTCGAAGACATGTTACATCTACCAACCCGCACAGAGAGGAGGCCTGTGTGCATATCAGCAGGGAACATTATAGGCTGATTATGCTAGCAGCCATATCGTGGAAATAAGGCACTTTTCTTAGCAACAAATGTTATATTCTATCGAGCAGTTTATTAAGAACAAAGTATAGAAGCCGTTATTGTACAGCTATCGACAAAATAAAATGTCCCCAAATTGTAAGTGCTCCATGTGAGCTCATTTGGAATAAGTATTAGTAATATTTCAAATAAGTATATCGACAAAAGAAAAGTGTTTGTGTAGAACGAAACTTTATTTTCTGTAACATCACATCCATACGAGAAACAGTGCATGCGAATATTGACACGCAGCGAGTCCCGGTTGTCCTGAAGACCTATTGATATCGCCTGCATGGCGCTCCATCCGCTGATATTTTCAATTGGCGTAACTATGACCATTTGAATGCTCACGTCGACGAAATATTCCAATATATCTTCGCTTCGGTCCTAACTCCTTTTTTTATTGAACCCTGTGGCGACAAATAGTTTTACAAATACGTCCTCGTTGTCCCAACGTAAACATCGTCTGGAATTCTTTTACTTTAGTATTTTTTTTATTGCGACGAAGCAGTATTAACATTATAGAAGATATTTTCGTTTTTTCTTACAGTTTTTATGTTACGTTGTTCTCGCAGCTAAGATGTTCATCCCAAGATTAACAGTTATTGTTAGGTACAAGATCGTAAAAAGCTGTTTATAGAGCCAGGTGTAGGTGAAACGACTAGCAAGAAATGTAATAGTCTTTTGATTGTACTTTTCTGGAGTTTAAAAGTTCACCTACAAGCCACATTACAGGCTTATCATGCATATGTTGGTTCAATACTGCGCTTTGGTATATTGGTATGGGGTAACTCGGTGCATCTCGAAAGAGCTTTCATCGCACAAAAGAGGTGTATACGTGCGATTTGTAATATAGACTCTCTTACATCCTGTAAACCACTGTTTAGTAAACTTAGAATACTTACATTAACTGGTATTTATATTGAGGAAGTATGTAAATTTACCAAATCTCACCCTGAGATGTTTGAAAAACTGGGAGATAAATGTAAGTTTAATACTAGATATCCTAATAGATTGGTTATTCCTAGAATTAAAACAGAACTATATGGGCGAAGTTGCTATCCTATGTGTATTAAAATTTATAATAAGATGCCTAACCAAATTAAAGAACTTTCAATCGTCCGCTTCAGAAGGGCTTTGCGAAGCTGGTTAATTGAGAATACCGTCTACAATATAAAAGACTTCCTTCAATTTAAATTTAATAAAAATAATCTGTGTACCCAAAATTTGCATGTTATGATTAAATATGTTAAGCTACTAACCTACCATTGTAAGATCTTTGTAACCATATTTATCTGCAAATAAATCCCTTGACTTTCACCTCAGACAGTAATCAATTAAACAATAAACATGTAATAAAGAGTTGGTAAACCAAGTAGTTTCGTCGCCGGGGTCAGTCGTACAGTATCTCAACGTATCGTCTGATAAAATTTTCATGAAGTGAAGAGGGCAAACAGATTCACGACGAGCTCGGCTAGAACTCCACCGCAATTTACTCCGCTATACTATTATCAAACAGATACGAGATTTTAGGGATCCGCAGTAGAGAGGACCCGATTAATTTGCTTCAGTCGATCTGTGCATTCATGTGGAAACCCGTATTGCCGCTTTCACCGAATTGACTGTGGATAAAAATTTACCTATATATGTCCACTTATTTACAAAACAGATGCTCGGTTTTACATCGATTCCCGGATGTATACTCAAAACTCGTGCGTGTTGTTAGTTTTATTTGATCGACATAGGTTGCTCTGCTAGTGAAGCATGAGCAGTCTGTGCCTTTTTTGCACTATACCAAATATAAAATGCAACATTTTGTCGATACCTGCAGCTTCAGGCAATTCAACTGGGTATTTGAACCGCTTTGAACACTGCTTCCTGTTAAAGCAATAAGAAAATACCTAATATAAGCATGTGACACCTTTTTTTCATGATAAATACTTTTGTGGAGTCCTTAATAAAAGTGCAACACTCACACTTGACCCTTTTTACGTAATTAGTACTGCTTCATTATTCATGTTGTGTGATTATCCGATCGCTCTGTTCTACCTCCCCACGTAACTGTTACCTCGTCTGTAGTTAATGTAAATATAGGGAACTACAGTAATCTACGTCGTCCCGCTCCACTCATTAATAATTTATTACTGTATATTGAAAAGATTCGGCCTAATTACTTTTGCTTTCATCTAATATTAAAATCAATTAAATAACTTCGACGCCTAAGTGTATTTTTGTTTTGATATTTATTGGTATAGTTAGCTAGTCCTTTTAGTTTTTTAGTTAATTTAGTATAATAAGTTACCCGATGAAATAATAAATGAAGTATGCAGGCAATTAGGTACATCAACAGTTTCCAAAATGAGTGTCTCGTAACTAATTTAATGGAACACGTATTGTCAACAACCGGAGTATCGTTTTATTGTTTTGGCAGCGATCAGCTGTTCCACATGTTGTCATGTAATTTTCACGTTATGGGTGCGAGAGGTCATCGCACGTCAAGTGACGATTGCTTTTACATCACAGTTCACCCCTCCTTGAGCTACGAGCTACCAGCACGGCTGTGAATGTAGGCTACGCCGCTACATTCCGAATAAAGCGCCACTACTAGTACTACTACCGCACAAGAATAATGGCTACGAATATATAATATACTAGCTTCCGCCCGCGGCTTCGCCCGCGTTGTATGTCGATAAAAAGTAGCCTATGTCCTTTCGCAGGCTCTAGACTATCTGTGTGCCAAATTTTATTTAAATCGGTTCAGTAGTTTTGGTGTGAAAGCGGACAGACAGACAGAGTTACTTTCGCATTTATAATATTATATAGTAAGGATGATTCGATTTGTATCTACCTCGAGGTGTTATTGTCTCACAGAATGAGCGGACCGGGGCTTTTTCATCGAGTGAGGGCTTTGATAAAATGTGGTTTGGGCTAATGGATATCAATTAGCTAAATGGTTAGTGGGTTACACTGGTGTTCAGTTGCTTCCGGTTAGACTGGAGCTGACCCCAACATAGTTGGGAAAAGGCTATGCAGATTGATTGGTTAGTGAGTTACATCTTTGTTTTATGCTGGTATTTAATTTTGTGTTTACAATAAAATATTTATGAAATGGAATGATGATTGTAAACTATAGTTTGCTTATATTCACTGAATTGAAAGAGCATGGATAATATGGCTTAGTACAATAGGGGCTTTTGTCGACAG
Organism: Lithophane ornitopus; assembly: GCA_948473465.1. Taxonomy (NCBI): domain Eukaryota; kingdom Metazoa; phylum Arthropoda; class Insecta; order Lepidoptera; family Noctuidae; genus Lithophane; species Lithophane ornitopus. The sequence goes on along the minus strand of OX419622.1, from coordinate 6,470,449 downwards.
TAGCTGTATGTGACGGAACACAGCAAATAACAGAAAAATTACCATTCATAAATGAAAATATTTATTAAAACGTGCTTCAGGTTGTACAAATTCCACGGAAGCTCCTGCACTCTCATTTCTGTCACAATTCAAAAACTTTTGTTTTTGAACGCTGAATACGTTTCCCAACTTTGCTTTCTGAGCACATTTTTTCGTCTCTCATTGTTTCGCAATCAGGACATGTGGAACACACGCAGTTGGACGCTGGATCGCTTCCAACTATCTGATTCATGTTTTTAATTTCCGTTCTTAAAATCAATCTCAATTCATTTTACTCCGTTGTCATCTTAGCTCCCAAGACTTCGCTCAATAAAGTTTTTACTTCGTCTAAGTAATTATGTTGAAGTGTCTCCTTCATTCCAAGGCTTGCGGCCTACTTGTAAGGTCTGTTATAATTAAAGTAATTGTTATTCATTCGTAATTGTAGCAGTTATCTTTACTCTGGTCCTTGCAGTGTTTTTTATAGGTAAAATCTTGTTAGAAAATTATTTGTTGCTTCTGTTCTTAATTCAAAAGAAATCTTCAAAGGTACTCTAAAAGATCACACAGATTGTTCTTAAGATATCTTCTAGCTCATGATGCTGACACAAGCGATGTTTGAATAAATCCATGAATGTTCCTATGTTTGCATGTAATATGGATAGGGTCTCAAAGGATGGCCAATAACGACTAACCGCCTAGTACTTCGAAGAGCCTAAAGTTTGATGCTAAAATTATCCGCTTTATGTAAACGAGGGGACAAAAGGTTTGGCAGAATAGAAAAGGCTCTTTCATTCGAAAATCTAACGTATAATTTTCAGCTAGACATTCAAAATAATATTTGACTTGTATTACGAGCCTATGAGACAAAAGAAGTGCGGGTAGATCTGAGGCCCTAGACAAAGTGACATTCTATTAGCGATAACGATGATGGAAAAGGCAAAAATGTATAGGACTGACACAAGCTATCGAAAAGCTTATGTCAATCCTGTTGAAAGTCGTTGTAGAAACGCTTTCGAAGCGATTGTCACTTATCTAGGCCCTCTGGTTCACCTTATCTACAAATACGGCTGGAAGAGGAAAGTAATAAAATGGTAAGGGGTCGACATGCTCAGGTATAAATAGTGATTACCTTTAACGGCACAATCAATATTCAATCTAAATTGTTATCAATCCACATTGCGTCAGGTAAAATGTCAGCTTGCGCTTTCAAGATGGAGTTCAATCAACTAGATTTTTTATAGTATATAAAGGATTTTTGTTTTTCTGAAATAAAATAATACGTAAAATTTTAATTTTAAATTCACAAAAGTTACAACACAAAAGCTATTAGGTATGAATAGCAGCTAATATCAGTGTTCTAACTAACACAAGTGGAATGTATTAAACCGATCTAACAAAAGCTTATTATATTCGTTATACGCAACTACATACGAGTTAATTTTGATCAGTAGGTACACCAATACATGGGTAAAGTAATGATCAAAATAAAAAACATATTTCAGAACACGTTCCAAACAATTTGGTGATATCTTTTGCCAAACCGAGCTATGCCAGTTCTAATAAACGGGCATAAAAGTATCGTAGTAACAAGGTCTCGTCACTTGAAAAAAAAAATGCCAATACTGAACGGTATCACTTCTCATGAAACCATTGTTCAAAATATTTATATTAGACAACAAAGCGTTATTGGGTTTTTCTATCTGGAATTTCTCAGTATCAGGGAGGGAGAGATGACAATAGACTCACCCCCTATTACATGGGACTTAAACATAACTGGCGAAATTATTAATTGACAAATATTATTATAATGTAGACGAATTTTTGAACGACCAATTATTAAAATAATGCATTTTGTACCTTTTGATAAGAAGTACTATGACTATTTGTTAATTTTATTGTATTTGATTATTCTTTTTTTTTTTTTTTAATTACATAGTGTAATGACACCTAATGGGTCACTTATAAATTTGTATGTCTTAATTATGACAAAACATAGCGCACCACCTATTTATGTAACACCTATGTAATACCTATGTTTCACAAATAAACTGATTGATTGATTGAAATGTAGGTGTACATCTCTGCCTAACCCTTTGCCTAGCATAATATAACATAACATCACGCCTGTGTTCCCCATACAGGCGTGATGTTATGTTATATTATGTGTAAACAATACATTAAAGTAAACAAGAAACAAATAAAAGTTGGCCATAAATTGGTGAGCGAGTAGTTTTCGAATAGCCCAAGGCTCCCAAAAGATTAGAAAAACAGTTTTCTATGTACAATGTTATTTACCTAGTCATGTTCTCTTTATATGAGTTCGCACTCAGTCGAACCTTTGATATCTGTTTTCACACCTGGCTGGATTTTATTTCTCTAACGCGAATAGGTTCGAATAGTAAACATGTTTTCATGTATTAAACATGGAAAGTTTCGGTATAGAGACATAAGAATGTGTCAACGTTAAGGATGATTTAGTTAGACTCAAGTATTTCTATGTTATTTTATGTTCGGACGAAGTAAATAAACCTCATTGATTAATTTGCTTTCAAAAAAGAAATAATTGAGTTTGTAACTTTTGCGAGAGCTAATAAATTAACTAATCAAACAGTTTGATATTTTAGAAAGGCAGCTTCGAAAATAGTTTCGCTGTTGGTTGGTTGTTCTTTTATGAATGTTTGATTCGTCCATATTGACAGGTTTATTTAAATGTTTTTTGGAATGGTCCATGTTACCTACCATGGGTGAGGTAGTGCCAATATATTTTTAGAACCTAAATAACTAAGTCAGTTGCCTACCCGATTTCCAGCTATGAAAATGTAAGCAGTAACATAATTGTAGTGTAGTCTTTCTTGTCTGTCTCTGTCAGACCTCCACGGATCCATTCAAACTATTTCTGAAAGAACCTTACAATATTCCTCAAAGAAAACGTAATGCATGTGCATGAAAACCACTCAATAGTCCATATAGCATTCCTTTTAAAAACGTGGCAGGGTGCCGCTTAATGTTGAAGTTACAAGGGTGAATCAACGGGAATATCTGAAAGCGTGCGTTGCACGGGCGGGGCGCCCGGGTCGCGCGGCCAGTACTCCAGTAGTGTCCCGGACGGCGCCCCGACCACACCATTCCGCCATCCCCGGCTGACACCGCGATCTAACTTCGTCGACAACAATCGTAGCACAATGGAAACAAACGGGATCGTTGCGTTTGATGGCGCTCGATCGACAATGTGAAATGATCGGATTGTGTTATAACTGTGCCGTGTGCTTGGAGTACGCGATTATTTTCGCAAGTGTTTTTATCATGTAGATGGTTGGATTAGTAATTGATTTAAATGGTATGGGTTGTTCTATAATTAGTATTTTTAATTATAATTTAAAGTTTTCTGTGATCTCACATAAGAAGATACAGTCGCACGTGAATCCGAATTGGTCTTCAAAAACCTTAGGTAGGTACCTTCCTTCAGAACTATGAATGCCAGCTTGGATAAAGGTACTATTCGTAGTTTCATAGATATTCATATTTTTGCAACTGACCCGGATTCCATGCCCGCGAGGGAAGTAAAACTGCGATGTAAATTACTGAAATTCAATCGTTATAAAATGAGTGCACATATTTCACGGGTTGTTCATTTAGATATGAAACTACAAATCAAATAGCATGAAAAATACATGAGTACGTCAAATACCTACCTTATTATGGTCTAAACGTGTGACCTGAGCCAGCAAGAATGGTTACGGTGCCTACCCACATAATCATATATTATAGCTACATTAGCATTACTTATTCAGAAGCCACTATAACGTCTAGCTGGGGCAACTCATCATAACTCCAAGATGAAATGCCTGAAAAGCTTCCGACCGTGAAATGGTTATTATAATTAAGTTATTTCTTCTTACGACCAAGTCTTTGAACGAACCACGTTTAAAATTCTATTATAATTAGACACTTTCAAGAAAAGAAAAAACTTGGTCCTTCGTTGTCTTAACCGTTAGTTATTCAGGACTCTAACAGAATCTTTTATTTCTAGTTTTACTTTCATCTTCGCCTTTATTCGTATACAAGATATAAAATAAAAAAATGGCTATTTTAACTTTTGTTACCAGTTACCGCTATGTTTTACATACCCTCGGAATATCTTTCGGCCGTAGATCTTTGAAATGCTTACGGTAGGCCACAATCTTAAGGCGCGTCGTGTTCCACGCGCGCCCCAAAGAGATGTCAGCACACCTGACGGGGTCCGTTAGGAACGATGCCTGCCAGGGTTGCGGAATAGTCCGAAAGGGATACCGGGACCCCGGCAACGGGCAACTGGAGGAACACGGGTGGGTTTTAGTCAGTAAGAGTCTGACACGCCCTCCCGCTCCGCCCAGAGCGGGAGAAGTCATTTGATGATTTCCTGATGATGACCCAAAAAAAATAAAAAAATGGCCACAATCTTACAGAGGTCCTGTTGATAACACTGTTGATACCTTTATCATTATTGCGTACATAAATCCATTTATTATTTTGGATCTTGTTCTAGCCTTCGACTACATCAAGCTACAGATTACTTGTCCCTTACACGTTGTGATTACACTCAGTTTACATGTTAGTTTAGAAGTATGAGGAACAGGGTGGATAGATCACTCATCCTCTATAGAAAAGGGAGGATCCTCCGACTAGACGGGTGTTGTGTCTGGCCCAACGATTGATGGAATGAAATCTTGTATATACCTTGTTCGCGCGGTAAACTCTAATTGCGCGATCCAGAATTTTTTGTGACGTCAGGTCTTTGATGCGTAGTTCGTATGTGGCGATGTAGATGCCGCCGCATTAGTTATAAAGTCTTATTCAGACCAAGTATATGTTAGTTATACAGTCTTATTCAGACCAAGTACATGTTAGTTATACAGTCTTATTCAGACCAAGTACATGTTAGTTATACAGTCTTATTCAGACCAACTACATGTTAGTTATACTGTCTTATTCAGACCAAGTACATGTTAGTTATACAGTCTTATTCAGACCAAGTACATGTTAGTTATACAATCTTATTCAGACCAAGTACATGTAAGTTATACAGTCTTATTCAGACCGTGTTTGTCCGTTTGTCTGGATTTATGTTGCGGATTGGCGGAAAAACGGATTTGGATGTTTGACACTCAGATAGTTTATAACCTGGATTAACAGAGGGTACTATTAATCCCAGTAACAGGTTACTCTGAGATATTTATTTTCCGACAACGACGCAGGTGAAGCCGCGGGCAAAAGTTAGGTAGTAATAAATGTAGTTGTTCTCATTTACAAATAGATTGAATTGTTTCATCTCATCTCAAAAAGCATGAGAACAGAACATAAGGTTTTAGTAAAGGAGCTTGGCGAAGAAAGTATATATAAGTACTTATTTTAATTTACTGAACAAATGAAACATTTGTTACTTTCTTACGTTGCTTTCACTTCGTTTCGAACCGTTATTAGCTTTTTGCAATTAGGACAGACCGTAAAGTTTTCTTAATGAACCGTCACTTGCATTGTTTGTTAGTATACCTCACGTGGATTCTTTGTCATCATGATTGCAAGTGTCAGTCTTGATCTTGAAATATATAAATTAATAGCTGATGCCCGCGGCCTAGCCCGCTTTACAAATTATATATTAAAACCTTCCTCGAGAACCACTGTATCCATTGGTGAAATCAGCAAAATCGGTGCAGTAGTTTCTGAGTTTATCGCGAACAGACAGACAGACAGACAGACGCAGCTGAGGGCTTTGTTTTATAATATGCAGTGAGGATGTACGTGTTATAGGGAAGCATACATATATAGGGAATAAAGGAAAAAAATGCTGTTTGAAAAATGGAGATCCAATCTCTTATTTCAAGTCCCTTGGGCCCGAGGGAAATGTAGGGATTGGAGTAAATTAAAAGCAAACAATCTTATTTAACTTCTTATATTTTAAAATCGTCTAATTTATTCGTGCACACACGTTCGTTGTTTTCAACCGTCGTCCATCTTCTTCTTTTTTTCTGTAGTTTTTCTTGAGTTTCTCCAGGGTTTCACTGCTGTTAGTACTTTTCGTGGGGAAAAGCCACACGAATTTGGTAAATGCATTTACAATGGCAAGTATGTGATTATATTTCTTCTTTGTTTCGGTCATTGGACCAATATGGTCAAAATGCATGGTATGCACTGGTTCACTCTCCTTCTCAATAGTGTTGAGGAAACCTTCTTGTTTTCCTTGATTCTTAGTCGCTAGTAAACAGGGTATACAGGTTACTAAAAAATCTTCAACTTTTTTCCTTACGTTTTTTTATAAAATTATCTTTACTGATCAATTCCAACATCTTCTTCTTTGAAAAATGACACTTCTGGTGAACTCTTTAAATGATCGCATCTTCCATACTTCATAATAACATGGAAATAATGGGTCTTTACCTATGAAATTGCCGTTTTGTATGAAAAAATTTAAACGAATTTTTTCATGAATTTTTTATTTGTATTAATCGAAGTAATCACCCATGCAATCAATGCATCTTTGCCATAGCAGTGGCAGTTTATTGATGCCCTCCTTAAAGAAATCAGCTGGACGGGAGGCAACAAATTCTTCAAAGGCATTTTGTACTGCCTCTCGGGTATTGAATTTTTTTCCCGCCAAGAAGTTGTCCAAATTCTGGAAAAAGTAGTAGTCTGTAGGCGCAAGGTCTGGTGAGTAGGGCGGATGACGGAGAGCTTCCAACCCCAGTTCTTGCAACTTGGAGACCGACAGCTGTGCAGTATGAGGTCGCGCGTTGTCGTGCAGGAGCAGCGGAGACGAGCGATTGACCAATGCTGGTTGGAGATGCGCCAGCTTCTCCATCATTGTGTTCAGTTCATCACAGTACACATCTGCAGTAATGCTCACCCCGTTTGGTAAGAAGCTGTGATGAATCACACCGGCGCTAGACCACCAAACAGTGACCATCACTTTTCTAGGGGTAAGTTTTCGTTTAGGGCATTGTTTAGGTGCTGAACCAGGATCCAACCAACTTGCTGAGCGCTTGCGGTTATCAAACAGAATCCATTTTTCATCGCAGGTAACAATGCGGTTCAAAATTCCTTCATTTGTGTGTCTGTTGAGCAGTGCAAGGCACGTCTCGACGCGTACTTCGCGCTGGCGATCATTGAGTTCGTGGGGCACCCATTTGTCAAGCTTTTTTACCTTGCCAATTTGACGCAAATGGACCAATATTGTTTTGACGCTAACGTCGAAAGCTGCTGCTAATTCAGCCGTAGATTGTGTATCATCAGCTTCCACAATCGCCTTTAATTCGTCATTGTCGACCAAAGTCTTCGGACGACCGCGAGGTTCATTTTTCAGGTCGAAATTTCCAGAACGGAAGCGAGCAAACCAATAACAGGTGGTGCGTTGGTTTGTAGTGTTAGCTCCGTAAACGTCGTTGATGTTGCGTGCCGCTTGTGCCGCGTTGCTGCCACGACGGTACTCATATTCCATAATTACTCGAATTTTTAACGTATCCATGATGACGAAAAAGATTGAAATGCGATGAAAATGTAACACTAATCAATAAAGAAATGACTACTTTTGGAAAAAAAAATCCATGTTTTTAAAATAAAATTAATTTGAAATTAGAATTCTTAGCCAAACAACAATTATTTTGATTTGAAATGGCCAGTACTGCAGAACGGCAATTTCATAGGTAAAGACCTAATATTTCTAACGACTCATCTTATTGAAATTGTATTTCTTCTCTTAATGATTTTGCCTTATGTCTGACTGACTGCTAACCACATTTTAACTCACACTTATTGCGTAGAGACGACACATAAAACATCCTTTTCATCCTGAAAACGTAGCAACTGATAAAATTACCTCTAAAGGACAGTTACCAGACTCGAAATTCGGCATGCCAAAATCTGAAGTTCTAGTATAATTCATATTTTATATATTAATAATTCATGATTGATTACCAAAGCAATCTGGTTTTGTACAATATAATCGACCATGATTAGTAGTAGGTACTTTTAGATAACGATCGAGCAAAGTTATATGCCTATACATATATATACCTACAACCTATGTGTACCAGACTGGAAAATGAGAGACAATTACATACACACACAGGCACACAGTGAAGTCTCTTAATTGAAAAAAACAAAACCTGTAAAATGTCAATATTACATAATATCACGCCTGTTTTCCCCGAAAGTTAGGGCAGAGGTGTACCTAGCTAAACGTATGTAAATATTAATATATCTTTAGATATTGTTTCGTCACTAGCTACGTTACGAATAAAATAATGGTAATGTTTTCCCATTGTTTGTCTTATTTGTTTAGTATGTTCGTGTAGTTATGTGTATTTATTTGTTCTTATATTTATATATATTTAGGTTTATTATATATATATATATAGTTTTAATAGGTTTATGTATTTAAATAATATTTATTCCACAACTTTAGGTATTGCACCTACCACTGTTTGTCTCTGCATCACCCAAAGGTTGACTGGTAGAAATGCCTGTGGCATTAAGTCCGCCTCTGTACATTTGTGTGCTTAAAGTATTAAATAAATAAATAAAATACCTTTAAGAAGCGAGAACTCAGAGGCTGTGGGGGACTTACGTATTTTTAAACTTAAAAGAAGTTTGTTAATGTCGAATGACATAACAATAGCTCTCCTTCGCTGGAGGCACAGACTGTACCCTTAAAAGTTATTAGATGAATGAGAAGCAGAAACTCGTCAAAACCACTGCCTCTATGATTGATAACACTTGTCCAGGATTTGGAACCCTCTTAACAAAATTGATAACTTTATTATGTTTTCTGAAGTTGAACAAGTCTCAGATAATGTAAGTATTAGATTTTATAATGAGGGATGATTCCTCTAAATTATTTTTATTTGTTATCTAAACTGTTGTAGATACCAGAGGGCAATTCCTGTATTTTTAGAACGTTTGAATTCTAGTCTCAGTCTGTCAGAGATACCTCTAATTATCATACATTTATAACAAGTTTTTAGTATTGATTGTCGCTGAAATTAAATTTCGATTCGATTTTGAACGTTTTTAATTACAGGTATTTGGCTCCAGTTGTTTACCATTATTGAGATGGCTAAGGTACAGCTAGCAACAAAATTCCATCAACACTGTCACTTATATGTCATCAAAATTGACACAAAATGATTCGGTAAACTGCGTTTTATCTTTACCCAAAAATGTATCACAGTCCACTGCAGGACATAGACTTCTCCCAGGCTGCGCCACAAAACCCTCCTTCCGGACCCTGTTTGCCCCAGCCACCTTTTTAAAATCGTCGGTCCATCCAGCTAGGGTTGTTCCACACTACGCTTACTGCTCCGCTGTCTCCACTCCAGTACTCGTCTGCTCCACCGGCCATCTATCCTTCGACAAACATGGCCACCCTACTGCCGGTAACTCCGACTCTTTTTCGAATAATTTGATTTCTGTATTTATCCTTAAAAGATACTCCGAGCATAGCCCGCTCCAAGCGCACCGAGCAACCTTGAATTTGTGAAAGAGTCCCACTGTCACTGTCCACTTTTCGGCTCTGTATGTCATAATGAGCTGGGCACACTGGTTGAAGACCTTACCCTCATAAGTCTTTCCAAAAATAACTAAAAGCTTTAATATTTTGCTCAATAAAAAGATTAAAAAGAACTCAAGTGTTAAGCGATTTTTGTTGCTGAATGTACCCAGAATAAATTAACGTAATGACTTAAGTGTCCTTTCTTCACCGAAATTACTCGGAATGTTATGAAAGCATACCTACAACTTTAGCATAACAGGAATACCACTGAATCAAGATTTAGGTAGGTAAGGTATTCCCGTGTGACGCAAGGAAATATATCGTTATGTTTTCCTTTAGTTAGCCGTTACTCTTCCAGCAGGACTTATGAAACGTTACATAGCAGATATTTCATAAAAGCAAAGGAACTACCATCTCGTTTCTCTCAATCTGTCTTGGAGATATACCTACGTCCTATAATATACGGGTAGTTTTGAAGTTTGAACATACAAAAAGACTTAGTGTTATTATGATTGTTACCAAATTGGTAATAAACTTAGTAAGTAATCATCTTTTAAAACGAAACCATAGACTTGCCGTAGGCTTACAAACATTATTATATTATAGAGTGAACCAACATTGCTTGAGAAAAGAGCTGGATTAAATCCTTTTGTTTTTAGTAAAACTATTACTTAAAGCTTAAAAATACAGAAATATTTTCGACATAGGTACCTTAAACCGATTGTATTTCTCGTTTGGATATATTCAGTAAAATATTAGCATTTTTTTAATCAAACACAAGCTGATATTCTGTACAATAAGTTTTATAGGTTTAGTTTTTCATTTGACGATACCAAGAAAATTCTTGGTATCGTCAAATGAAAAACACAACCTTAAATTGAATAAGATGAACGTACTCACGCACACCCTCACGCTTCACCCTGGGGAGTGTTCAATATCATAGAAATGTGCTTTTTCTAAACACAATCCCAAACAAGTTTGTTTTCACTACTTTTGTCTAACCTTAACATTGCAGTTTCGTAAAACTTCTATCTACGATCTGATCTATGGCTATAAGTAGGGTTTCTTCCTCTTTTCATATTGACGGTACATCTATATTAAGTATACTAATTGTACATTTTTGTGCCCAGTAGCTGGCCACACTGGCCACTTTATATAATTAATTCTATAACTTACAATATTCTTAAATAGTTGTTTTTAAATTATTCATACAGCACATAATGTAATCAACGCATTGTTCATACTTGTTAACAAGTAATGAGACATTGTCATGTGTCTCATTAGTGAGATTATTGAACGAACAGCTATCTACCTCTGACGCCTACATTTAGTTCACCCTGGCGTGGTACAAACTGCACTATGTAAGTGATATATTGTACTACGTTAAATAATAAATTGTTCCAAAAAAACTTTCTCCTCGTATTTTAATCAATTGTACTTACACTGTATTTTCGTCTCATGAAATAAACGTCGAACCTCTACAGAGTTTTATCGGGCCAAATAAAAAAAATCGGTGCCGTACGCTTTTGAAAAACTTCCCAATACGAAAACTTTGATAATAGACGTCTGCACAAACTGGAAATTGAAGCATGTTTGAACCACAAAGCTTTGCCTTTCTGTGTGGAAATAAAATAATGATGTTATTTTTCATTGACTGGGCTGAAAAGCATAAGTTACAGTTCCGATATTACCAAATTCCACAAACTGTCTCACTTCAGTGCACTATATGGTTGCCCATTGTGAGTTGGCGTGTTCATACTAAAGTTCAGGTTTTGTCACGATATATTTCTTCACTGTAAGCCAGTGGTTTTTTAGTAACAAGTACACAAGATCACATCAAGTATTTGCTTGACTTGAAACCACAAATAAGTGCATACGAAGCAACCAAAGTTCAGAAGAAACTCGGACATCATCTACTTATTCTAGATTCAACACACCACATACATACATACCTATGGTTCCAATTATGTACATTGCTTGTCCTGTTTGTTATCACAAGTGGCTTGTTACTATTGCGTAAGCATATGTAAATCAAATCAAATCAATTGACTCTATGATTTGCAAAGCAAAACGCTTACTTAATTCACATTGCAAATCAACACCAAAATTTCATCTATCTCGATTTCAATTATGACTGTCTTCTCAAGGATGACATAAATGATAAGAATTAATTAAGTACCTATGATCACTAAAACAAGGTTTAAAAATAACGAAATTATTCTTGAAAGTCTTCACCGATATTGAATAAGCTTTGTGACATTAATTACAGTTGAAAGCATGTCAAGCTTTGATAGTGAGCTTAAAAATACGTGACGCGAAGTTTTTAACTTAGTTTTTTACGATCCATTTCTAAAATCAATCGTGAGACGGTGGGTAGCGAGCTAATGGATTGTTAAATGAAACCCGAAACTTTGTGTATTCTATCTTCGCAGAAAGAGCCCATTACGAATAATATTACGTCTGTCTCTAAATATTGTACTGTTGACTTTACGTTCAACGTTTAGGTGTTGGCCGATTGTTTAATTTATACTTGAAAGCATTTATTTTCACTGTAACAATTAAGTATTGAATAATTTATAAGCAATAATCTTAGAAGCTTCGATAAACTTTCATCTAACGTTGAAATTATACGATTTATTGCGGTAAATAAGGGTTGGTTAATGATGTAGAATCCAAAATGAATCGAATAAAGGAAAGCAGGTAGGTGGACCCTATTGTGGTAGTAAATAGGTGCCATTATTAACACTATCTAGCTAGCGAAATACCCGGGCGTGGGTAGTAGTGAGACATCTCGGCCCAACCATTAATTCACCGTCACGTACTTACGTACCTACTGACTGAAGCGACCTTCACGAGAGCTCGGCTTACCGATACAAACGTATAGGCACGCATGCGTCTTATTACGAAAATGATTTGACGATTTTTATCATTGTAAATAGAGTTTTTTCTTTAGAACGGCACGTTCCAAAGTTTCTACTAATTGAACGCTTACAATCATTAGACAGCACCCAAATATTCTTTAACGTTTTCTGGATTTAGTCAGAGGCTATCGTTATTATGCTGATTTGTTAGACTATCATTATTATGCTCTACAGCTGCGACTTCGTAAAAACACTCAAAATGAAAGTCGTAAAGGTAGTAATAAAACGCAGTAATTAAACTATGAAACCCGTATATAAAACCTAAGCAGTTTTTACGGAAAAGAAAGCAGTAATTGCGGAAACAAATTCCCATTTATTTTCCAAATAGAAAACCATTTCAGTAAATAGGATCAGCACAGTGAACCGATGCTATCTTTTACGATTTAATGGACCGCAATTTTAATCGAAAATAAATGTTACAAGTTCGATAGTTTTGGCAAATGCAATTTGATGTACAGCTTCTCAAGACTTGTAACGCTGCCAAGTCCATAAATTGTAAAAGCACTTACTTGTAAAAGAAGATACGTCCAAGTTAATTTGAGTTCATTGTTCAGACAAAAAGATCGACGATCCCTTACATAATGGGGTTTATTTATAACCGTTGCTTAGTTAAGTAATGATGAGCGACTACATAATTAACCATGCATCTTTGAAGTTTAAACGTCTCTTAACTTTATTCAATGTTTATAAATAAAGGGCTTAGTTAAAACGCAATAAAAATGGATGTCACGTTTGGATGTAATTATGAGAGCTAACTGACCAATCACAAAAGTGCAGCTTTGAACATTTAATACCCCTTAATGGGCTTTTAGTGTATCGATTATGGACTTTTCAACTAAATTGATTAGTCGCACCTGTGCCAGTTAATTTGTCGCTAATTCCGATAATCGATTCACTGGCAATTTGAATAACAGTATGTTCTCGAAAGTGCTCGCTAAATTCTGTAAATGTATTAAAACATAATTGATTTGCGCGCATAATCGCGCAGTACAATGCTATAACTTTGATTACTGAGAAAATGATCCGAGTGGTGCAATTCTACGAATTTTATTCTTGTTTATTACTAGCTTATGCCCGCGACTTGGTCCGCATGTTTTAACATAAAACATAATTTTCCTATGGCACTCGGCAATGAAAATTCGATCAGTGAAAGAATTTTTGAAATTGGATCCGTAGATCCGAAGATTATCCCGTACATACAAACTCACAAATGTTACCTTTATAATATTATTATATACTAGCGACTCGCTATTGCTTCGCACGGTTTTTAAGACTTCACAGAACATTGAGATTTCTTAGTTATATGTAACTTTAACGTTAACGTATTCTTAGTTATATGTAACTTTAACGTTAACGTATTATACACCTAAACCTTCCGGAATGAATTCTCTAAACGATGGTTAAAACCTCATCAACATCTGTTACGTGGTTTAGAAGAACCACGCGGACATACAGACAAACACAACAAGCGATTTTAATTTATAATATATTATGTATAGATTAGGTAAGTATAGGCAGCAAGTATTCACTGCTTTCATGAGACGTAGGTAGGTATGTACAAAGACAATATTAGCCTCATCTTTGGATCCAAAGAGCCCGGATATTCGCTTCTTTTGCAACTATCACAGTTTTTGCGTTTTTCCTGTTCACTATCACCCGTATCTCTGATTTTGGTTTGCCATTATTTTCTTTACGTGACTTTTACTTGGTTCTTAGTTTTATTCAACAATTTCTTGCTCGATTTTGGAACCCCAAAACAAAGTTAGGGAAATCAAACCTGTAGCTATTGAGCAAACCAAGCTTAGCAAATTGGACCTTTTCAAATTAGTAGACCATTTAAAAAAATACTTCTAAACGAGGAAATACTTGGTTGATTTGTAAGTATAAACATTAATCATGTAAAGCTTTTAGCAACAGAACGGTAAAGTAAAACTAACATATTGTTTCTAAAAACTGTTGGCAAGGATTCAGCCGAAAACCCCAGTTTTTTATTTATTTATTAGAATCGGAATATGCTAAACAGAAAGCACTTCTGCGCGGCAACATTTTAGGTTGTATTTCACTTATCGCTTACTATGACCCAAAAACTTCTAGAAGTGAACTTAATTAAGACATGGACATGACACTAATTCGAATTGACCAATTAATTGTTACTTAGCGACAGCGGGATTGACACGCCGGCGCCGTCTGTATTATATATAAAAGGGATGTTTTAATTATGCTTTGTTGGTAAGCGTCAAAACAAAGATATTTTTAACAAAATCTATATTTAAATATAACATGTTTATTGACTTCAGCGCGTAGCTCTCGCACGCAATCGGTAATTTATTCGTAACCATGTTTCTGATAAAAGCATTTCTTACGCATTAATAGGTAGGTATATTCGATATATCAAAACACACAACCACAACGAAAAACATAATGGAAGAATATAAATATATATAATCTCTATCTCTATATATACCTAAATTAAAGTCACTTTTCGTGTCTTTCTGTATGACCGCGCCTTTATAGTATTCGTTCTTAGGCGGGTTTTAGAGTCACGAAGAGCGTCGGCGCTGACGGCGCAATATGTATGATTATCGCACTCAGCGCCATAATTTAGAGAACATATTCCGGAAGGTCTATAATCTATTATCTTACTAATAAAAAATAAATATTGATGTTTGCGTAACTATCGTGCGAAGCAGGGACGGGCGGCTACATAGTTAAATAAACAACCTTATAATATCCTGTGAGAATCCTCTGAGATCTATCCATCTGTGCCAACACGCACTCGCACACTCTCTTAATTAAATATTTTCAGATAAAAAAAACCCATATACTTATAGGTATACTCACAAACATAAAAACAACCCCACGGAAAGCTACGTGGGTGGTTTAAATCATAATGTTATAGATACTAGGTAATTCTGTTTCTTTCACATCGTTGGCATGTATAGTATACAAGCAGTGCTTGTAGGTATATACGTACCTACCTAATTTAACATTTTTGGAGGATATTTTTCCAATACCATTAATGTACCCATTTATCGAGTGATTATTGATGACGCGATAATGTATTTTTCATGTTATGAATCGCAGCGATTTTAGGTCAGGCCCATATTGATGCTGTACTCTCGGATAAACTTTATATCTGATATATTTTGCAGGGAAATTTTATAAAAGTTTACATAAACGTATGAGCTGCATGACAGCCGCTGAATAATGTTGAACTCTACAGAGATGAATATTGAACGAAATTATCAGTTTATTTTTCTTGGTCGAAAATATTTTATTTTTTCCCTTTGTACATAATGTTAGTGTTAGATTGTATATTTTATTTAAAAATTGTCAAAATAAAGAATTTACTACAGTAGTGTTATCTTTTACATTCTGTTATGTTGGTCAAAAATTGTAAAAGTATGTTTCATCTGACTGAGTTAAATATCAAATTCTTCTTCTACAATGTGCACATTGATTTACAATTTTCAATCCTAGTACTTAGGTATTTTAAATCTTTACATAAATTGGTAAAATAATAACTGAGTAAATATGCTTGTAGCCCCACACATACATCCTGCAACTGTTTGTCTATTTAAAATTCGTGTAAAAGAGCATTATCTTTCCTCTTAACTATGAGTATATAATCATATAGGTACCTATAGTGTATTTATGTTTATATATATTTAAGCTATATGTATTTATTTAAGTATATGTTAATTTTCTTGCATATACGTGTAGGTATATTTAATATTTTAGTTAAGACTTCGCATAATCATGTTTTTCTCTTCTTGTTCTCACACACTATTGTCTACATTTCTTTCTCATTTCTCCTTTCACAGGTCTGCTGGAAGAAATTTCTTAAGAAATAAGCAGTACCTATGTACTCATGTTATAATTATGTCGTATCTCCATGTATTTTACTGTGTGTACATAAATAATAAAATAAATAAATACATTGTTTTTGACGCACACAATTGAACTTTTACTGAATTTGGTACATTTGCATTGACCCGTGTTTGTTACTATAGGTAGGAAGATGAAAAGTCTGTTAAACATCAAGTTGTTCTCCTATGCACAATGTAATTCCAATAACTATTAGCATCAGAGGTCACCTGTTGTATGTTGACCGGCCATAGTCCACTTATAAACGCACATATATACGTACGTACCTATGTACGTTCATTTATTAGTGAACAACCAACCACAATCAATGTTTTTTTAAACGCTTTTTCCAAATTATGAACTTCGCTGCTCTCATTGCAGGAACACTATGTGTAGCTTTTTACCTATTGGAAAACAATTTTAATTGGAGATAAACACTGAATTAATGACGCCAACTACAAATGAAAACTGAAACATTTGCATTTTGTTGTCAGCGAAAATCACGGCATTATTTGGTTTGAATACTTGCATATACGCGGCTTGAATACTAGCATATACGCAGTTATAGTATCACCTATACTACCGCTTCGAAACAAAAATGCATCATGGACAGTAAAGCTGAGAAGAGTGCGACAGAGTGTAAAAAGCCTTTTATGTTTTTATTAGTGACAGACGTGCGGGATGCGCTGGCACGACATTCACGTGAGGCACAAAAGTTTGAACCGACCCTTTTTGTTTTATTAGGGTTCGATGGCGAACAGGCGACAATAAGTTTCACATGCCGCCCACCAAAGCTCTGCGTGTGTAGGTTCTTTATCATATGAAAACTTTGGATCAGAAAATCGAACTTATGCATCACTAATTCGTTTTACAGTACTTATTACCTAAGTACTTCTACTATTAAATCAGACTAAGAAAGTGGAACTGAGTTGTGTAAAGAAGGTACAAATCAACACTATTCCGAGTTCTCAAATACGTAAAATGTAAGTATAAAATTACATATTAGCTAGTCTTATAGACTAGATTGTAATTAATGATTAAGAAGCTGGTTCTTAAAAAAAAGAAATTACAGTATTCCCCAATAATACAATTGTTCATATTAAAAGAGCCGGTGCTATACCTACATATTTCGAGTTACTCAGTCAAAATTTAATTTTACAACGGAACTCGTACAGATAATACATATATGGATATTTCCGTATTCCATGGACCCTCCACCGCTCCACACAGACGCTTACGTGACATCTTGCACGTGACGTGACGTATTAACGACATCTTACTCTGTTTCATAATGACGCCCCATGACTCAAGAGCTCGGAACATAATCGAGAAAGCCGAGAGATATACGAATAACAAATGATGCTGGAGGACAAGGTAATAAGTATCAAATACGAACGAATTATAGGTACAATTTCCGTATGTTCAAAAAGGAAAACTGAATAGCATCCACTCAGGTAGATATTGACGATGTATTGAATACATTTGTGAATGCAGCGGTATATAGGAAGCAATCGGCCGATATTTTTCAAGATTGTTTGTGGCTAAAGGAATCGGTATTAGAAAAATCCGTAACTTCAATACACGAGGTATGAGTTCGACAACGTCTGTGGACAACAAAGGTTGGAACAATGTTTTAACTGCGTATATCTGTTTTTATTATTCGTGAGTTACGAATCAAAATCATTTTATACGAGTACTTTAAAGTAGAAAGTAATTTGATGGCAAATACATAGTTTCGTTAAAGTCTCATATTTGCAATTATATGATATCTAGAAATCATTGTATACTAGCGACCCGCCCCTGCTTCGAATAGTTTTTTACGACTAAATATTATAAATCGAGGTGAACCTCTAAATGAAGGTGAAAATGCATCAAAATCCGTTGCCTAGTTTAGAAGAACAAAGCGGTTACGCAGACAGACACGAAAATAAATGTATAGTACATAATGTAGCATTGTAAGTATAAATAGATAAGGGACTTACCTGATCGACGTAAGAGTCAAGCCTTTAAATCGTGACCGACTTTTTGTTGAGTGCGAGCAAAGGAAGCAATTATACGAAACCGTCGAGAGATGAGGCGCATACCTACATGGAAAATGCATGTACAACTCCTAGAAAATTTAAATACTTTAACTAGTTAAATAAACCAGTATCTCTTGATTAAACTCTTAACATACTTAAGTAGGCCATCATTATGATAACTGTCTAATTTATTATTTCTATAAGATCGTACCCCATTTGATATATCGAATTAATAGTTCATATATTGTAGGTTTCTATTAGCCTATTTTGAAATAAAAACGTCGCCATTATGTGCCATTTGTCACTTTCATTGGTGGTTTTGGCACGGACTTTTGCTTTTCTAACTTGGCAGCAAAAACAATTGAGTATCGACTATCTATCAATCACCCCGTTGTTAGTGTCACGCAAAGCGGTTCTCGTAATAAAATAACTTGTATTTTTGTTAGCAGTAGAGTATTTTTGAGCCTATATACTCGTACTTATTTTTGATATTGAGTTTATTACAAGTTATAATAACTTTCTAGTCGAATCAACACTTACTAACGGCGAGACTCGTCTGAAGATAATTTGATGTCTGCTCCCAATTCACCAAAGGTCATTAATTTAACTACATGAGTTGGATTGTGTGTAATAGCCAAATACACAATGATAGACACACCAACCAACTTGAGAGTTGAAGATTTATATGAGAGAATGGAGCGATCAAAGAGATCCCTCCGTCCGAATACACCTGTATAATATAGGTGTAGTGTATTGTCCGTCTTATCATTTGTCATATGACATGGAAATTGCTTAGAAAGACGGTATAGTCAAGAAAAACCTCAATATAAAATAATGTATGCAGTGCTTTTCGCTCTGATATTTTGCAGTAGGGTATCTAGTATAATTTAACTAAAAGCAGCCTTTAGAAAATGCTATCTAGTCTGCTGATAAAGTAATCACAGTGATATGTAACGCCGCACCGCGCGTGCATACGTAGCATACCTACGTGTAAATAATTTTGCTGCAGCAACAGCTACCTTTGGGACACCAAAGTTGTCAACACCAACTTTAGATGCTGGCAAAACAATTTTATTTCTTAGAAAAGCTCCAGTTTTATAAAACTCATTTATAAAACACGCCGAAAGTTTTATGAACCAAGGGAAATGATAACGTGTTATTGTAGCAATTTTGGTACAAAAACATACAATTTCTTGTTTGTAACATTTGTATAGCTCAGTTAGCGTGAAGCGAAATGCTTACGCCCTCAATTTCCTTGATTGACGACATTAATCTTGGCAGCGAGTAATGCCATGATAAACATTAGGGGGGTGAGCGTAAGCACTTTGACGGTAATTGTGATTTACTGTTAGAGTATTTATTTTAATGTTACAATTTTGTTTCTTTTTATCTCGCTAAACGGATAAAAATGATAAAATAAACCATTAATAGTGACAACGATTCGATAGGTATTATTTAATTTATTTCTTGAGATAAAATATGAATCATGATTTTATAGCTAGGTTGGAACATTTGAAAACAAATAACCCAGTTTAACGGTACCTAAGGAGTGGGGAACCCTACAATACACGTGTCGAGTGCGATACTCCCTCCCTCTGTATCAGTCTTTTGACCTAGGCGTTCAAAATCATCGACCTTCATTTATTTGGGGCATCCAATAAATTATTTTATTTCTGTAAGTAGGTATTTGCAATCATATTTTAAAAACTAACTGAGTTGGGCGTTTCATATCCGACTACTCTGCGAAGAAAAGTCGTAACAAACTCAGAGGTCACAGTCTCTTAAAAGTCCAGACATAATCATGGTCAGATCATGTGAGGACAATGTAGATTTGTAGATGAACTGGTATTTTAAGGAAAGAACCACACAGATTTGTGTAGACCTGTCTATACTCCATTTGAAATAAGATGAGACGTATAGATAAGCCTTTATTACATTCCGTTCAACCGATTTTGAATTCTATTGCGTTGGTGGCATGACAAATGGCAGCCGCAGTAGATAGTTGGTATTGTGTAACTTTTTTTGCTTTTAATGCTATCCTTATGCCTACGGTATAGAAGTCAAAATTGGTTAAACGAACTGTAAAAGGGTTTGTTTTAATATCTAATCTTATTTCAAATGGGGTATAGTCAGTGCACACATTGGTCAGCAATCGTGCAGCTCAACTCAGAACTTAAGGAGCTCAACGATTCGATGAACAATAGCAAAGTAAGGACATTTGGGAAGGCCAATAAACGAAGTCCGGAGTTATGAGATAAGATAGAAAATCGCGTATCAAACACCTCAGTAATAATACTTGCGATCTCTAAACAGTAACAACACAGCGGTATAACAAAGAAAGATCTGCAAACTGCTGTAATATATTATTATAATCTCTATTACCACATTCTAAACTTGCAAGCTGAAACTATTCCGGAGAGGTAGGGTTGCCAGATAATCAGTTTAAAAAGCTAGACATTTTGTTAGCAGAATATGAATTTGAATTAATCAATCTTATTTAAGTCATATATCCACTTTCTATTAAAACTTAGCACTCCCCACAAATACAAAACAACACCTTCTAAGTTGTAAAACAAACTGAATACTGTTAGACGTAGTTTTCCAAAGAGTTTTCATTTTTGGACCTCGAAATTTTGTGAGACAGAATACTTGGACACGGTTTGTTAAAATGAAAACAACCCGTCAAAACCAAGTGTCTGGCAACCCTATCCGCTACTAAGTGACGACGAAGTGCTATTACGTGGTGCATTATTAAGTTCCGCGATCGTTTCTTGTGATTTTCACAGTTATGCTTTTAAAATGTTCCCTTTACTAAGTAACTTGCATTTTACAGGGTCTGCGCTGCGACGAGTTATAGCGGAGGGACAATATCTGCATCAATGTAAATAAGGAGCTCATTTTCTTTTCGAGTTCTAGGAGCGAGCACACAAAATGGCGATTATGATCCGTAAGCCTATTTTCATTACTTAAGTGGAATAATATTATTACGCAAACTATGTCACTTCGAGAATCCCCCAACAGTTTCGGTCCCGTCTATAATTGATAACTTTACTGTGGCTGTGTTTCAGCTGAATGTTAATAGATGACGCCTGTACGAATACCCGAAGAGTTTAGCTGTACATAACTGGCGAAATGTAGGTCATTTCGCCAATTATGTTTAAGTCCCATGTAAAGGAAGGCGAGCCTATTGCCATCAACCAGGCACAATTACAGACTCCGGGCTTCTACTGAGAAATTCCTGATGGAAAAATCCAATAACACTTTGCCCGACCTGAGAATCGAATCCTGGTCCTCAAGCTCAGCAGAAGCGTATGCGACCACTAGACCAACCAGGATTGATGATGATAGTATTCTGTAATAAAACTGATGTTTACGTAGGTCACGCGGTCCGCACCGGCGCCTTGGTGCTGGTGGTGGCGGGCAGCGCCACAGCCAGGGTCGCCGGCAAGATGGGTGGCTACTCCAACAAGAAGGGAGGCAAGTATTATGTAACAAACAAACTTAGGCCCACTTGCATCACAACTCAATAAAAGTATTTAAGGGCGATGCGCCAAGGTAACCCGCGAAATTCCAATATTCCAACGTTTTTTGCAATTTGCAAGTCAGAATGTATGTTGTTTAAAAAATGATTCGCGATCGTAAAAAATATACCTTTACAGCAGCCGGCATCATCACTTCTTTTTATTTTGAACAAATGTCCGTGCTATCTCGATGTTGGTATTCACCATCGAGACTGAATTCAATTGTGATTGAATTTCTAGGAACAATTCATATTATTATCGCTGTGATTCGCAGAGAGATCTCAAGCACGACTGGTTGAGTGACACGAACGTCCCCCCTCTATTGTCTTGACCACGCTGGAAGTCTATGATAAAGCAATGCCATTGGATTAGAAAACTGGTTCTGAATATATTTCATATTTATCTTGTCATATTCTGGTTTCTGTTATGTAGATTGTAGATGCACATCTGCCTAGCCCTTCGGGGATAACAGGCGTAATGATATGTTGTGTTTTATTCTGATTTAAAATATGAATATAAAGTTTAAATTGCTGATACACATCAAACACAACTACTATTATTTCTATCTATTCACAATAAGAAAACTTAATGAAAACAATTCTCAAATACACTCGCGGTCAAAGAATACGGGTCGGTACGAAAAATTAAAATTACTCTTAAAATAATAGAGCTAGCGGCATGAATGAAACTGTATGTTGTAGACAATTTACCAGTTAACAGAACAACACCAAAATGTTGGAAACATTATTAGTTTAATTGTCAAAATTACATAAAAAACAAAACATCAATAATTTTTACGTTGAAACACTAATGGTTGGTACCTCACATACAGCATAAAAACGAACTTTAAAACAAAATTAATACTTTGTATTGCTTCTGCGGGCTCTTCTCACAGCTGCCAGGCTATTGGGCATGCTGTTTATTAAGTTTCTTATGCGATTTTGCGGGATATAGATCCATTATTCCACTAATGCATGTTTCAGGTCTCGAAGTGTAGCTGGGGCGGGGTTTCGATTTCTTAAACACCTCCCAAGCTTGTCCCAAGCGTGTTCAATTAGATTCAGGTTCGTGCTTCTGGCGGGCCAGTACATGCGATTGATGCCAACGTCCTGAAAATGTTAATTTACAATTTGAGCTGTACGTTGTCTGGCGTTGTCATTCATAAATATTGAATTTTCACCCATATTCATTAAATATGGGCTGACATGTTCATTATAAATTTCTTCCGCATATCTTGCACTAGTTAGCGTATCATTTTCTATCAGCATTAACTCCGTGCGACTCTCTGAAGAGATTCCAGCCCAAATCATAACAGATCCACCGCCGAAAAGCACTTTTTCCTCAAAACAAGCTGGAATAAAACGTTCCACTGGCCATCTGTAGACTCTTCGCCGCCCATCATGTGCATACAGCATAACTCTGGATTCATCAGAGTCAGTCTCTTGCCCATTCTTCGTCCCCCATTGTGCGTGTTCGCGGGCCGTAACGTAATCTTGTTACCCGATGTTCCCTTTCAAGTTTTGGACCATTTGCGCGTATATGTAGGGTCAAATTAGCTTCAAAGAGCCGCCGCCTTAAAGTCCGCTCGCTAACGTCGGCTCTACACGTCTCTCGAAGTTGATTTGTTACATCAACTGCCATGAGGTGCCGATTGGTCGTAACAATAAATCGATCCTCTCGAGCCGTAGTACATCTGGTCTGCCGGTTCCTGGTCTTTTTATGTTCTGCCCAGTTTCTCGAATATGTTGGACGACCCGCTGCACTATAGAAAGTGACACGCCTATTGTTCTTGTTGTACTTCGCTGACTTCTACCTTCTTCTAACATAGTGACGATACACATACATTCTTCTGGTGTTAGCGACATCACAGTAATTCAATAATGATAGTGAAAGACCACAATGACCGTCGTTTATCATTTTGAGTTGATACATTGAAAATTAAAGTGAGAAAACAAGCAAAAGTAAAAC
The DNA here is from genome assembly GCA_948473465.1 of Lithophane ornitopus. Taxonomy (NCBI): domain Eukaryota; kingdom Metazoa; phylum Arthropoda; class Insecta; order Lepidoptera; family Noctuidae; genus Lithophane; species Lithophane ornitopus. The sequence goes on along the minus strand of OX419622.1, from coordinate 6,446,607 downwards.
AAACGGGAACTGAATTTCATTTCAAATTGGAGGTTTTTAAGTTTTAACTTTTTTAAATTACGTTGTAGATCATTTAAGGTTTTATTTCATACGATATTCAAAAAATTCTCTGTAATATAAAGTTAGTTTCATGCACGTACATACCATCATTAATATTTGCAAGTTACAGGGATATCCGGCATTGACCCGTATTATTTATTTACCTACGCGAGTCAAGTGTAAGCGAATATTCGGCTCGGTATTTTTATTCGTCTATACGTGTTCTACTCTGTGACGAAGAGTCGAGAATACTACAATTGCGAATGTTTCATACAACTTGAACAAATAGGACTTCAGTAAATAATGTGATTCTACGAAAGGACAAATAACATTGCTCGGCCTAGCTCTTGTTGCTTTAGCTCTTTTAGTTTACCTACTATCTAGGTTGACTATTTTAATCTCATCTCTATTTTTCTTTTGGTGCCACCGCCAGGTTAAGTTAGAACAAGCATATGACAAGCGTGTATTTTATTTATGTTGCATTTGTTACTGTTCGTTTTGAGTCTCATGCAAAGAAAATATGTCTGGGCAGGGCAATAGGTTTTGTTTTAACAAACGATGAGGCTGGAAAATCTCAAAATGCAATGCATAGCAAGTCATCTTTTTGCGTTTGGCTTCACAAATGTTGCAACCTATTATGTATATATTTTAAAGAATGTAATGAACTAAGAAATGGCAAACTTTATATAACCATTCAGTAATTATAAGCATACCTATCATGTTAGTTAATTTTCCGCAATGAAATCAATATGTTATTTTCGAGGCCGATTTTCGCCGGAATCCTGTCTAATCTCTAAATTAGGAATTATCGGACCAGGCGATATCGGTAACAACATCATGTTTTTGCCCGCAGGAGTATAACTAGAGACTAACGTTATTACAGTAGGTAATAATCCGCAATAACACTAAGACAAAATACTTGAGTTTCACGTAGCAACGCAATTTATATGTTATAGGGGAGCCAATTTTCTCGGATATCTCGCGTTGTGTACTTAGGTTGGGATGACCACAAACAATAAAGAGTGGCACGGACAACAGAACAAGCAAAAGCCTCGTACGAACAAATATTTGAACTGCGGAGTATTCTTTCATTGTAATTTAGATGGATTAATCTTTCCTAGTAAGCTAAGCCATGTCGAACGAAACGTGATTACGTCATATCGCTCGAAATGTGAGCCGTTTGTAAAACGTGTTCCGCTGACTATCAGAACGTTTTGCACAGATATCGCGGTAACCTCTTGACTGAATGACGATGCATATAACTTTAGGGAGAAAATATTTTTACTCGCTTCCATCAGATCCAGATTTTTCAGTGTCACATGCTTCTACTTTATTTTTCTATATTCTACAAATCTACTTCAGTAAATCTATCTACTACAGTACTTATACATACAAAAATGTTATAATTTAACATGTTAATAACATACATATATTAAATAATCATTAGAATCAGTAATTTATGAACTGAAATGGAGTCACTACATCTACAGGGTACATTTTTATAAAGGGCAAGCGCTCGGTGTGGCAACACGTTGGGTTCTGGTTTGCAACTGGTCAATCGTCATCCTGAGGATGCCTCGTTGAGAGGTGAAACACGAGTCGATTTCTTACAGGGTTTTTTATGACTCTTGACTACATCGTGTATTTTGACACGGTTTATAAATATGGCAGTTATTTTGACACATGCTATGTTTATGAACATATCTATGATACTTGATCAGAGTATTTCTCTATCTACGGTAATTCCCGTATTTTTAAGAACGTTCCAAATCTAATCTCACTATCTGTCAAAAAATACCTCTGATTTTCATAGAGTTTTGATTTTTTTTTATGACAACGAACATTTATACTTATGAAAACGTAGGTTAGTCAGTAAACTTAAAATTAGTTGTGTTCAAGTGTATGATTCCCACACAAGTTACACGAGTTAGGAGAACTTATATAGATTAATGACTTATTAATATGTTACCACATACACGCAAATGTGAACCTGAAATTAATAATGTTACGTACCATTATAGTTAGATGTGTTGAACTGATGAAAATTACGTAGTCAAGGTGATTTTAGTAAGTGTTGTTTGGGCGCCAATGTACTAATACCATTACTAGATAAGCCTCCCGCGCTAACAATAGAAGACTAGTAGGTGACTAGTGTAAAGCCTACTGTAATAATGCAAACTAAGCCTATTAAAAACGAGATCGTAGCTCACGTGAGCCTAGTTCAAATTGAATTTAAAATCCTAATCCGAAGGTGAGTTTGTTTGTTTGTTACTCTTCAACCGTTGTCAGGGTACAGAAAAGGACCTACGGTACCTTTCATACAGAAAAACAGTACTGTTCCCGAGGGATACAAAAATGATTGACCATATTATCTTTAACGGAAGCGAAGGCGCGGGCAAAAGCTAGTATGGTAAATAATTAGCTGATAATAATGTGAAAATACCGTCATTAATCCGTACTTTAAACGGCTCCGATCATATTAAAATTGAAATATATTTATTGCCTGCAGGAAAATCGACAAGCGGTATCAACGAGGAGATAATCTGGATTAGCATAAGTATGGCGATCGCTATCGCGGTTCTCATAGCCATCGCGCTGTGTTACATACTGAAGGAGAAATGTATGAAACGCAAAGCGTACAGGGAGCAGTCATGACGATACCAGGAGGAGTTCGCGAAGCATGCCCTTGCGGACTCCCTCACAGACTTGAACTTTGATCTACCCGCCTACACACTGTACCCGCAGTACTCGCCCGACGGTAAAGAATACTTCTACAACTTCCATCGCTTCTCTTACATTAGAAAAAGCTTCAAACTACCCCCAAAAGACTACCCAATAAAGACTAAAGAAGACATTTATATCAATGCGTGATAATGTGACTGTCGAGTGTATATGAAAGTGTTTATTGTGTATTTTTAATCTACTGTACCATATAGTTTAATGTGAATGTTAATGTATGTTTAGAAATATGCTAACATCGAATGATAGTGAATCGTGACTCTTTTATGGCATTATGACATTAGGGTATGTAATTAAGTTTTCATGTAACTTATTTTATAAAACAAAATATTTATGTTATAAAAAATATAAAGATCAAGAGATAAAGAGAATCGAGCCACCCTGCATATTTTTGTTTAAATCTGTGTTTTAAATAATGGTACTACAAAGAAAAAAATATTTTTCGTTTTGAAGCCTGTCACTCATTATCATTTCCATCACCATCTGTCATTGAAGTCGGAATACTAAAAAAACAGTTTAAATTGAATTTTGGAAGAAAACAATGCTTTAGAGAGAAAACGTTTATTTAGTAACTTGAGTTACTTCCAAGAGCATTTACGACGGCCGTCCGCGTCATGTGGTTCGTGAAGTTGTGCATTTACGTTTCGCTGACTAAGCCCAGACTCAAGAAACCACAGCTTGCGCCGCTACTTCAGGTGCAGTATACATCATTTGAACGTCAGAATGGATTAAAAAGTAAGGAATAACTATTTCGATACTCTTTTTATGCAAAAAAAAAACAAATATCGAATCTGGGGGCACGGTAGTGCCCCCGCCAAGACGAAGCAAGCGAAGCGCAAGGGCAATAATAATATCTACCTTTTCTCGAAGCGCTTCGTCGTTTTTTCTTATCTTGGGTTTGGTAACTATTGACTTATAGAAGCTCTAATCAAAGCTTGTTGCTTCGTTAGGAACGACCGAACTAGATTTTCTTTTTTCAAATTCTAGAATTCTAATTTCGAACGAAATGATGGCCAGTATGCTTCAAAACTGCATAAAAACTTTTTATCAGACTTATCATTATTTTAATGTTTTAGGCCTATAAACATAACAACGGTGGCTCGATTTAGAAGTTCGGGAGTGTATTATGTAAGCTTTCAAATAGGAAATACCTACACTTTTGTAAATAAATATAATTATCTATGCTCTTATCTCTATTCTACTTCATTTGATTAAAACAGTCTTCTCAAATAAACACTATAAAACAGTGCTGGAATAAAACTCAGTGAAATATAACTTAACCCCTTTATTACTAAACGCGGAAGTTAAGGTTCGTCGGTTCGTCCAGTATCATCTCCAGATTATCCATACATTTTTCGTATTTAGCTTAACTTTACTCTGCGATTTAAAACCGAAGTAAGTTGTATACCAAATCAAGCTTTAAATAGAATGTTCTCCTGCCTGTTTGATTCATGTTTTATTACGGAAACTTACTTGTCGAATAATAAAGAAACCATAAATATTTGAAGGTTCGTTGACAAGCGGTAGTACTGTCTCGAAGCGCAAAGTTAATTTGCACAAAATACTTTTATTTGAGTTATATCGTAGAGATAATAAGTAACAACTTTCGTTGATATCTGTATCGAAGGAATATTTGTTTGGGTCGTAGCAGCAAGTAGCGGGCTACGCCGTAGCCCGTAGCGTGCTACGCCGAAGCCCATAACTACAGAGCTACGATTAACGCTAGGATGAAAAACCGTTTTATAATCAACACATACAAAGATTAACTACTGTGAATCACAAAACCCTATTTCAAAGCTGTACAAGCAAGTAAATGAAACTACAAATTGTTTAGTTGTCTTTTGATATTTTCTTTTTATCATCTAGAATCTAGATATTACTGATAAGTACTTAAAAATGCATTTATAAAAATATAAGTAATAGTCAATAAAATTGGATGTTCTGATCAATACAGGAATTTTATAATGAAAATAAATTGTATTTGTACCTAATTAGTTTTAGGTATTAAATAAATATTAGGTCGCACTAAATGTGCCACATTAAGTAAAATCGAAATGTAAATGTATAAAATGATGTGATTTAATATGAAATATTAATAAAACGATGTAAAATATGATTATGGAATTTTAGACACCCTACACAGAAATATCTAAAGTGAGGTTAATCTGAGTTTAGTTTGATCACGAAAAAAAATACCAATTGCGCTGTGTTCTCGGGATGAAGACGATTTCTTTGATGAATTGATTTAAAAATTAAAAATCTTACCAGATGAACAATGGTATTGAAGACAGAAATTTAAAATGATACTCTATTTTAACTGTTAATCACCAATATGAAGTGTATTTCAGTGATTCTATGTATCTGAGATTAATTCAATTAAACAGTGAATTAATTAAGCTTAAATATTTCTGGTTGACCAAACGTAACTTTTGTCCGATAATTCCCTTGTTTTTTAGAAAATAATAAAATAAATGATATGTGAATGCTGTGATCGTTTATTTCTTTAATTAGTTAAGGCCTAACTTACAACCCGTGCGCGTAAACATGGCACCTGGCTCGAATGACGTTTGTAACTCCTCCCGCACGGCGACGGCGACGACGGGTAGCGGGGGGGAGTATTGAGTTCCAAGCCAGGTGCCATGTTAATTCGCCCGGGTTATACCTCCTTGTTTTACAATCGCCAGCCGACGACGATGAGCATCTGACATTCGCTAGTATTACGCACGGACAAGTATTTTTAACTGGCGAAACACACAATGCTGTTAACATTGTTGTTATTAGACTTAGAATGACGGTGTTCCAACCAAAAAGAGCAGATGATTTTGCCCCGACTGGGAATCGAACCCGGACCTCTGGGTCTAAGACAAGTGGTCTTACCACTAGACGATAGAGGCGGTTAAAAATTTACACACTGAAAAAAACTAAGTTAATGCAAGGATTATTCATCTACGGCGACTGTCAGTGTCTGTGGTCAGTGTCTTGTCAGTATTGAGGCTTGTCAGTGTATAATTTTAAGCGATTTTTAAAGTAATAGTAAAAATAATGTAAAAGTAATTAAATGCATCTGAAATGGCATTAAAATTAATATCCATTATATTAAAGAAAACATACAAGGTATTATACATTTGTTTTTTATGCATTGTTTATAACATAACGGTGAACCGGGTGAACCGATATCATTACCGTAAAGGTAATTAAATAAAAACCTCAGACAATATTATTGTATGGTGTGAATTAAAATAATAGTAATTTCAGGTGCTTATATGTTCGAAGAGGGTCTTCGGCACGCAACGGCTAAGCCTTGGTATAGCGTTAATTATCACACTAGCTGCTGCTACTTACACCCTCACAAAACATGATAAGCCAATGAGCTTGATCGAAGCTCAAGTGTAAGTTCGGGTTTCATGCAGTGCGACATCTTAGCGAGGAAACATCGTATTTATTGTATCATCATTCATCATTTTCTACTGCACTTATCCCAATTTATTTGGGGTCGGTGCAACATGTCTGAGTTTTGCACTTTTATATTACCTAGTTTTTATCTCGGTAGTCACCCCATTTTAACCCATATCATCTTTCACACAGTCCATCCATCGCTTCTTGGTCTTCCCCTATTGTATAATATCATCGCCTGCCATTACAGACTCGTTGAAGACCGCCTAAAGGAGTATTATTTAGAAGAGAAAGGCAAGGGATGTGAAATACCAAAAGTTGATCCGTTTTCCGCAGAAGCTATGAAGTTTAATAAGGAGTTGCCCAAAATAACTTGCAAAGGCTCTGATTGGGTTATTTGTAATGTGAGTAATCAAGAATGATATAAAACCTGATTTGTTATTCGACGTATTCCTTTTAAGACTTCAAACAGTAAGATTACAAACCTTTTTCTGAATACCTATCAAGAAATCTTTGAAAGTGTGAACATCACTACAAATCAAAATAATTTTAGTTTATCAACTAGGCATTGGAATTGAAACGAAAGTTTTATCCACCATCAAGTTATCCTGACACATCTCTGTGCCACGTAGTAATACATGTTATTATTCTTTGCTCTGGCCGTCTGTCCCTTAGTGACCTTTTACACACACACACACACACACATAAACTCACGCCTTCTTCCCATACGGGTAAGCAGAAATTACAAAACGCCACCTGCTCCTTACATACTCCTATTGCAATGAACCTGTAATTTTTTAAATAATTTTAAATTACAGAAATCTGAATGCTTTGTCACGAAGGAAGTATTAAAAAACATGACTGATATTAGTTGTACTTATAGAGACATTGTGTATGTGGATGATCAACTATACTTCCTGTCTGACTATACCAAACTGAATGGAGACGAAAAGTACACGCTCAACAGAAGCGACCATGTCAAAATAGCTTGTACTGGTAGAGATAAGAATAGGTTAGCTTTTATTTATATTATTATGAAAAATTGGCCACAACTAACTGAAGCTTAGTATCCCAACTAAAATGGCCAAATTTGTAGTGCTTATTTATGTTTTATGATATATTTAAGTTTTATCAAAATCAAATACAGTGTAACTATCCAATAGATGTGACAACAACAATCAATGTTGTTAGATGAGGTCCATTCTGTGCAGTGACGGGAACAAGTAATTTTGACAAATTACTCAAAGTCGCCGTTTACTCTGTATTACATCCATACTATCCATACTAATATTATAAATTCGAAAGTAACTCTGTCTGTCTGTCTGTTTGTATGTTATATTTTCAGGCCAAAACCACTGAACGGATTTCGATAAAATTTGGCAAGGAGATAGATTTCATCCCGGGGCACGACATAGGCTTCTTTTTATCATCATACCACGCGGGCGAAGCCGCGGGCGGAAGCTAGTACTATATATATGTGGGTTGTAACCCACATCTTGCCAAGCTTAGTTTTACGCCTTCTTTTAAAGGATTTTTCGCCGGTTTTCAGCCGCAAACTGGTGAGGATCACACATCCATCTAATGCAACTGACATAAACCTTTACAGTTACAGTATACTATATTCTCGATGGTCAGGCGTCAAGGTAGGCTTCCGGCCAGTAGAGACCACGCCGGTTCCCCCAGGTCGTAAGGATTCCTATAATGTCTTATTCTTAGCCTTTGACTCCGCATCCCACAATGGATTTATCAGGAAAATGCCGAAAACTTTTGAATTCTTGGCTGATAGAGCGGTCATCTTGAACGGGTAAGAAGCTACGAACAGTTTTATTTCATATTTTATTTAATCGTAGAATTTCTGTGCACTTCTAAGTATGATTTCAGTCATAATATCGTCGGTGATGGTACACCTGCCGCTCTGTATGCAATACTTACAGGCATCTCTGAACATGAACATCCAGATGCAAGAAAAAAGATTACAGGAAAAGTTTATGTTGAACATGAATTATTTATATTCCATCAGTTAAAGAAATACGGGTGAGTTTGATACGATTCGCCATCTACTACGCGAAAAATTATTATAATTAAAATAATGATATATTATTTGATTAATAATACCTTCTTGTCCAGATATAGAACAGCATACTTCGAAGACTCGCCTCACGAAGGAACCTTCCAGCATAGGTTCAATGGATTCCGTCAGCAACCTGCAGACCACTACCTTCGAGCCTTTTTACTGGAAAACAGCAATAACCGTCTAAGTTTTATCTATAATATTAATGATAAATACTGCGTAGGAGCTACCCCCCAATATCAACTGTTTCTGAATCTCACCAATGAGGTACTTAAATTCATCTTTTTATACAGTACACGTAATTGAAACAGTTCAAGTACCAGTCATCGTATCATTTTTTATAAATGAAAGAAAAGATTTTTTATTATTTTAATGTAAATGATTATTAAAAATACAATCATTTTTATCGATTCATAGCCCATTCATTATCAGTGATCTTAACCTTAAAAAATAAACAAAGTTTTGACAGTAATAATTGCTAAAATAAATGAGGCCTTTTGTTGGTACCTACGTCCTCAAGATTTCCTGCAATTTTGATGTCCGTTGGGTTACGCCTGCGGCAACAAAAAAAAAAAAAAAAAAATTTTACTAGTGAACTGGGTACAATAAATCAACAACAAACAAATTTGATCTTAGGTAATATGCATTTAGGTGTCGAAGGAGTGCTTTGGCACTCGTACTAGGATTACCCTGTATCACGAATGCCATGACCCGAATGCGACCCGAAATGCCATGATACGAATCCCGACCAACCAGAATAGTTATCATTTTTAATTACAGTACATATTTAACATTTTTAATTAGTACATTATAGTTAACATTTTTAATTAGTACATTATAATTTTTAATAAATTCTATTATAAAAATATAAATAACCATAAGGATGTTCCGTTTCTTAACACAATCATCAATAACAATCGATTTTACTAACAAGGGCTTGCGGATTCTTCCACGGCCCTGCTACGATTTATAGTCATTGTTTCTTGTGACAGTTCTTACAGTTCGATGGTAAGAAGTTCTGCTTCACGTTCATAGCAGATATCTGTCATGACGACTTCAACCAGATCAGCACAGCAGACGAAGCAGTGGTCTGGCTCTTGAACACTTTAGATGCAAGGCGAGTGTTTGAAGACACACTCGTTATAGTTATGGGAGACCACGGAACTCGGTACCGAACTATTTTATTATTCCTTATGTACTTCTAATTTTTTCTTTTATTGCAGCCAAAATTTCATCAAGCAAGTCCTGAAGCAATGCCCCAACAGACTTATCTCTTGATCGACCTTTACGCAATACTAACACATTTAGTGCAGGCACTCAACTAGGGTTGCCAGGTGTCCCGATTTGCGCGGGACGTCCCGATTTTCAGGGGTCTGGGGACGCGTCCCGATTTGCACCTGATCGGGACACTAAATGTTCCGATAAATCGATACATGTCCAGCACCCTAATTGCGTACTTACACGATCAATCACAATCTGAATTGGTTTGAAACAAATGTCTAATCCATTGCTTCATAACTTTTTTTTTTTATAATTTAGACTAACTAGTAATATTCGTTGCGAAACACAATAAAAACCCTAATTAAAAAAATCGGCCAAGTGCGTGTCGGACTACGCACAATGAAGGGTTCCGTATTTGGATGAATTTATTCCAAGAACAAACTTAATATTGTAGTTGAAAAACATATTCTCTTATACATTCCAACTGCAAATGTAAGTTTGTAGGCACAATATTGAGAGATCTACCATGTTATTTATGACCATAGACTATAGGTTATAGGGTGGGCTGGCTGGCAAGTTTGGCTTATACTTAGGTTTTCCCGTAAACTATGAGTAAATAACCATTCTCTGTATTTTTTTCAAAATTTTAGGCTCAATTGTTTCAGATATAAGTGTGGGGGAATGGTCAATTTTCATATATTTTCTTAAATATATTTAAAAGTATTTATTTTAAAATTATAAAAAATATATTTGAGATCCTCGTAACCTTTCATTTGATATGTCACACTTTTATTCTCAATTTTGTTATTTGCTTCCCAAAAGTGACTGACGTTATTCGTCCGTGTTTGGGTCACAGAAATACATATGTGTACCTTTCAACTTAATCGGTCCATTCGATTCGGAGCAAATTGGCTGTGACAGACGGACAGACAGACACATGAGTGATCCTATAGGGATTCCGTTTATTACTTTTGAGATACGGAACCCTAAAAAACCTTGTTTTTTATATTGTCCCGATCTAAAACCCGAAATCCCGATTTGTTTTACCTTCTGCCCCGATTTAAAACAAATCCGACCTGGCAACACTACACTCAACCCTAATTGACGCTCTCATGAAGGTTTTTGATGTTTAGCATCTTTTCTCTCCCTTTTCTGCAATCTGTGGGAGTGATAAGACGGAAGTGTGTAACAGGAAGCGCGCGCTGTTTGATTTGACCAATGAGCGCGCGCGGTGCTTGGGCCGCTAGATGGTATATTTAAATAATATTGATTTAAATAATTGATTTAAATAATATATATGTCAATGGTACCAAACCATTTTCCGAGAGGTTGTAAACAGGATGATGATGATGCGGCCGGCGAATGCCAGAGTCCGTTTAGGCACACGAGAATGTTATGTTTTGGGAATGTAGTGTTTTGCGAATGGGATGATTTGCGATTACCTACAGTATTTTGAGATTATGATTTTTTGTGAGCACCGTGTTTTGGGGAAATGTTACTCTGCGACGAAGGAGTTTCGTGCTCATGCGCTCTACCCCCACTCCTCGTGTATAGATCGCATATTCATTAGCCGTTGCGTTTAGGCTAATGTGCAGTTTATTCGGCTAAAGATGAAAGGTCTAATTAGTCTCTTGTGATAATTCGACAATCCATCGGTCAAAAGCTATTCACATGTTCAATATTTCAGGTTTTCACAGATACGTGAGACATATCAAGGAAAGCTGGAAGAACGTCTGCCTTTAATGGCGATCTTTTTACCAGAAAAACTGAAACAACTCAGGCCTAACGCTTTGGCGGCGCTAAAACAAAATATAGATGTTCTGACGACACCCTTTGATATACATGCCACCTTACTAGACGTGTTGGACTTGAAGGATAAAAGCAATAAGTACAAAGTCCTCGGTTCTGATCTACCAAGAGCCATGAGCTTATTAGAACCGGTAAATGATCTGAATCTTTAGTTCCTTGTTGTAAAATAAACCGTAAGGGCTTAAGTTTTTGCGGAGATCCGCTTGTCATACATCTATAGTTAGTTATCCATACTATATACTATACTATACTACAGGGTGTTAGGATAGACACCGTTATCCTTGAAACTAGTGGTTTTGTGTCATCTATAATAGGTATAACCCCAAAACTACAAGTCGCTTGGAAGTTTTTAAAGAAAAACCAATTAATAAATTACCGGTTTTGTCAATTCAAGCTGACCCTAATCATCTTTATGATGATTTTTTTAATATATACTGTAAAAAAATTAATTCCACGTTTATTCCCAAAACTATCTCGGTTAATAGTAATGTATCTTTCAGTGATTGGGCTACGATTGGTATTCATAAAAGTAGAACACGGCTGTATGAGCTGTATAATGAAAGGACATATGTAAACACTGCTGAATTTAATTTATTTGTTAAAAATTATTCAAAATTATTTAAAAAAGTTTGTTGTATGGCCAAGTCGCGTTATTTGAGTTCGAAGATTAAAAACAGTAGTAATGTAATTAAAACGACTTCGAATATTATTAATAGTGAAACGGGAAGGTCTAGTAACCGAAATACTGACTACAGCCTGTCTATTAATGACAAAATAATAAAATCAGACTCACAAGTCGCCGAGGCCTTTGAGAATTTATTTTCAGATATTCCCGTTTCAACTACTAAATCCCTAAACTCATCACCTTCTGTTGCTGAGTCTTTGCTTAAGGAAAATGTTAATATTTGCGATTCGGAATTTCTTTTTGAACATATTACCTGTAGATACATAATTAAAAACTTTCACACTTTAAATGTAAAAAAGACTGCAGATCTGTGGGGTAATTCTGTAGAAGTAGCTAAGTCTATTATTGACATCGTAGCACCTACTTTAGCTCTTATCTTTAATAATTGTATCGGCTGTGGGGAGTTTCCTGACCTTATGAAAAATAGTAAAATAATACCTTTGTTTAATCAGGTAGTACATCAGACCCCACAAATTATAGACCTATTTCAGTTCTACCTACCTTTAGTAAAATTTTTGAGAAGTTAATTTTAGAGCAATTGCAAAGATTTTTTAATAGACATAAATTGTTACATAGCAAACAGTTCAGATTCACAAGGGGTCGTTCAACTACTGATGATGTGTTGAACTTTTAGGACATATTTATAATGCATGGGAAGATAAATGCGATGCCTCGGGCATCTTTTGTGACTTGTCTAAGGCATTTGATTTCGTTGTTTATGAAACGTTAATCAGGAAACTCCGCCACTACGGAATCCGGAACACCGCTCTGGATCTTCTTACTTCATACTTGAGTAATAGGATTCAGAGCGTTGACGTTAATGGGAAAAGATCTCCCGGATCTATAGTAACAATGGGGGTCCCACAGGTCTCGATTCTTGGTCCTTTCTTGTTTCTTATTTATATTAATGACTTGCCTTACCTCATAAAGAATAATCATGAAATAGTGTTGTTTGCGGATGACACTTCACTTTTGTTTAAACTTAAACGTCAGCAGCTGGTTATTGACGATGTAAATAGCGCGATCCCAAAAGTAATTCACTGGTTTAATGTTAACAATTTACTCCTTAATGAAAAAAAAACCAAATGCATTAAGTTTACGCTACCTCACGTTAGGCAGGTGAAAACTAATGTGTTGAAAGGGCGAAGAATTGAATCCTGAAAATAGCACAGTATTCTTAGGCTTAACTTTAGATGCTAAGCTTCAGTGGGGCCCACATATAGATAAATTGTCAAAAAAACTAAGCTCCACGGCATATGCTGTTAGAATAATTCGTAATTTAACTGACATAGAGACAGCCCGTTTAGTGTACTTTAGCTATTTTCATAGTGTAATGTCGTACGGTATTCTATTGTGGGGAAATGCCGCCGACATTCACTATCTTTGTTTTGCAAAAAAGAGCTGTTCAATCAATTTATAAATTAAGTCCGAGACACTCTCTCAGAGAGAAATTTAAGGAGATAAATATAATGACAGTGCCTTCTCAATATATTTTTGAAAATCTTTTATATGCCCATAAAAATATAAAATTGTTTAAAAAATACAGTGATATCCATAATATTAATACTAGGAACAAAGACAAATTTGTTGTACCTACAACTAGGCTCAAGAAAATAGGTGGCTCGTTCAGATGTCAATGTATACGCTTTTACAATAAGCTTCCAAGCCACGTACAAGAAATTAGCCTTAATAAATTCAAAACATTTATTAAACGTAAGTTGTGCCGAAAAGCGTTTTATCCATTAAAGACTACATTGAGGACAAAAAGGGTTGGGATTGAGCTGCTCCAATTTTTTCAATTTTTTATATTTTTTATTTACTTATTGAATTTTGTTATTTTTGATAACTTTGTATTTTATTATAGACATACATAGTGACATGAATATTTACTTTGTGAAGTATAATATTATTATTATTTTAATTATTGTGAATTTGAGGACTATGTGGATCATATATTTTATTTATCTGGCAGTTTGAGTACTACAGGCGACCTACCCAAACGTCCTTCCTTTGGTATTATTCGTCGAGTCGTTGAGCTCCTTAAGTTCTGAGTTGAGCTACACGATGACTGCCAATGCGTGCACTGACTGGACAGGTCCACTCAAATCTGTATGGTTCTTTCCTCAAAAGCCCATCTCAGACAAATCTACATGGTCCTCAAATGATCTGACCAAGATTATGTCTGGATTTTATATTCACATTGACATTTTATGTATACCTACAATGACATGAATTACTACTATTCACATAATCTGACCAAGATTATGTCTGGACTTTAAAAGAGACTGTGACCTCTGAGTTGGTTTCGGCCTTTCTTCTCAGAGTAGTCCGATACGAAACGCCGACCTCATCTAGTTTTAAAAATGTGTTTGACGTGTAAAAGTTTTTTTACAAACCTACTTACAGAAATAAATCATTTATCATTTATACTTTTTCTATGGGACCAAAATTGAAATCGCAAAAAAAAAATCCTCCTTTCCATACATTTTGTCGATTTAAGTGAACACAAATGTATGGAACAGCTGATTTTTTTTCAAGGTTGGATAGAAAAAGTATATTATAGATGACACCAAACCACTACTTTCAAGGATAACGGTGTCTACCCTAACACCCAGTATAATATACTATATACTATTCTATAATATACTTTATCTACACCCATGCTATAAATCCACGTATAAAAGTTTCTGAAACAGTTAGCTTATTGCCATCATTAAATCACTGGTTGTTTTAATGTTGTCATAGTAGCCATAATATCATCCAAACGGGTGTTATAATGTTGTACTAAAGGAGATCATTCACCGTCCATACATTTTTGGGCTATATTTGTAAAAGTGCCGGCCAAACAAAAAAAAGCTATATTCCGGAAGAGTACTTTGTTCTCTTCATTTTTGATTACTACAAGCTATTACTTTAATATGATAACTATTAATTATTTTAACCAAAACGTACTGAAAACAGTATTTTTCAAAATCATATAACAGCGCAGGGGATTTGCCCTACAGATTTGGTCTGATAGTGAAAAGTGAAGAGAATCACATGTTCTAACGGATTAGATTATTTTTTTGTTTGGCCGGTACTTTCATAGTTTACCCCAAAATAAAATTTCTCCTTTCATAATGCAACTCATTTCAAAAAAGAACGTTGTCATACAGGCACGTTTCACTAACAAAGCAGCGTAATTTAAAACAAAAAAACATCTATGTTATTCGATTTCGAAAAATTCGAATTCACGTGAGTCGTACCCCTCCATTTTTGTTTCGATATTAGTATTGCAAAGTACCTTTTATAGAGGATTCATATCATGGGTGTAGATAAAGTCTTGTATGCAACTGTAAATAATTAGGTATTAAATACCCCTTATTATATAACCGTTGCATAAATAACTAATATACTATACTATATTATACTATACTATATAACATATATATACCGACTCCATACTCCATAAATTAATATTATAAATTCGAAAGTAACTCTGTATCTCTGTCTGTATGTTACCTTTTCACGCCTAAGCCACTGAACGGATTTCGACAAGATTTGGCTAGGACATAGGCATGTTCCCGGGAGACGATATCCGACATCCACGCGGGCGAAGCCGCGGGCAAAAGCTAGTATGATAATTATAGATCTAGTTTGTAACAAGTGAATCCGTTATGCCGCAAAAAATATGTACAAGCATAAAGGCTCCCACAAACAGGCGCGACTTTGCGCCGACGCGATGCCGCTGCATTGTTCGCCGTGAAGTTTTCTCAGAAATTGTTTTGTTAAAAGTCGCGTCTCGCGTCAAGTCGCGCCAGTATGTAAGAGCCTTAAAGCTCACTCCACTCGTCAAGGATGAAGTTAAGGTTTGCTCATCAGGGGAATTTGTCCTGTGGAGAAAATTGAATAATGCTTTTCTTCTTCAGATACCTAAAACGCGAATATGCGCTGAGGCTGGCATCGTTCAACATTGGTGCGCTTGCACTAAATGGTTCAATGTATCTCAGCACGCACCCATGTATAACAGAGTGGCTAATGTACTGGCCTGGTATATTGACAGTGTCAGTAACGAACAACGGTAAGTTTATATTTATATTGACAGTGTCAGTAACGAACAACGGTAAGTTTATATTTATAGACGACTAACTTTTGTCTGCGGCTTTGCTCCTCCCGCAGATTATTTCGGGAAAAATAAATGATATCATTTCCCGGACAAATACAATACCGATCTGAAACTCGTCGATTATAATGCTGCGTCAACGAAGGACAAATCAAGAAAGTGTCGCATTTATATTATTAGTACCAAAGCAGGCAGATGTATGGTTACGAACCATACATCTGCTGCAAATGCAAAAGCAGGCAGATGTATGGTTACGAACCATACATCTGCTGCTGTTTTTCTAAATCTAAGTAAATAATTCAATTTTAATTCACACAAGGTTTGATCTTTTTACAGATCGAAATGCGCAAAAAGACGACTTATATCCATAGAATGGGTGTTGCAACGTAATGTAAATAATCAGCTTTTGACATATGGTTATAAAAAAGAAGAAGACGCTTATCTTGGAAACTCTATAGTTGCAGCACCGAGAGCATTTAAAGAATATTATCAGGCTAAGGTAATTATTTAAAAAGTAAGTGTGGTGTGAGAGTGTGAGTATGTGTGCGTGTTATGTGATTGGGATGATTGTTCAATATGAGCGAGTAAAGTAAGAAATAAGTTTTACTGTAGTAGCTTGTCTATTTGGGAATTTTCAAAATGGCTTCTGTTTCATCATAAGAAAAACAGGCGTGATGTTATGTTATTATGAGTGTTAGTGATCGGTACATGCTTATTGTATATTAGTTAGACTGGTTGCCGATTACGTAGATCGTAGAGAATGTAGAGAAACACTGGCAAAAGATGATAGTAAAGTCACATATTTCAGATCATTTTAAATCCTGATCGAGCCGTATTCGAAGGAACATTGACGTATAACACTCGAAATGATTCTTTCACAATCACTCAAAAAGATATTTCTAGAATCAGCAAGTAAGTGCATTATGCATATCTAGACATTCTTCAAATATCAAATATAAATGAAATGCTGGAGACAGAGGAAACGCGGCTTTGGATTACTAAGGTCTGTTTTAACAATAATATGTTGCTCCTTACGGCACTGAGGTTGCCGTTGTTCAAATTATTTGGGCACAAATACAAACACTGGAAGAATCTTACTTATCGAACGAATGGTTACTAGGTAGTTACCATTCGTTCGTTTTTAGGGTTCCGTACCCAAAGTGTAAAACGGGACCCTATTACTAAATCTCCGCTGTCTGTCTGTCTGTCTGTCTGTCCGTCCGTCCGTCTGTCACCAGCCTGTATCTCATGTACCGTGATAGCTAGACAGTTGAAATTTTCACAGATGTTGTATATCTGTTGCTGCTATAACAATAAATAGTAAAAAATAGATTTTTTTTTTTTGCAATTGCCTGTTGGTATTGTTCTGTAACCAAGAATACCCGGACCTACTCTCTTGTTGTGCCTTGAGCCTTCATAGCAGATCATCATCATTATCATCTGCCTAGCCTTTTCCCAACTATGTTAGGGTAAGTTTCCAGTCTTACCGGATGTAGCTGGATAAAAATATTTTACATGGAGCGACTGACTGTCTGACCTCTACAACCTAGTTCAGTCAGAGATATTTATAGGATTGTGTTCTTATATTTTAGATACGGAATCGAGCCGAACTGTATCAGCGCGACACATCCCCATCTAAATCCATTCTGCTATTGCAAACACCATCTTTCCAACGAGTAGAAAACATTGTGAATTATTAACGAATGAATAAAGTTTTAAAATAAAAAATAAAATAAAATAATTTTATTCTCAGACAACCAAGGCCCATAGTGTTAGATACAAATAGCTTAAAACTATGTTAGTAGGTACAGAAGTAAATGTGGAAAAACAATGTCGATTCATCAACCCGCACCTCTCACATGCAGATTGATGAATCAATAAAGCTACGTATACATGTTTCTAGAATTTTAACATCGTAGGACGTATAAGATACGTATCTCACCGTTTATTTATGAACTTCGTTAGTTTATAATCTATCGATATTATTTCTATTACATTATAAACTGTCGGAAAATTGTGAACTGGGTGAAATGGGTTAGGTTAGGTTAGAACTGTGACAAACCGCGCGCACGTTAGTAAACTAACGGTTCTCACAATCTTACGGTGACAGATATAAATTAACCGCCTTATTCATAAACGCTGCTTAAAGTTAAGTTATGAATTAGCAACTGTTTAACCAGACATTTTCGACGTTTATACGTCGCTTTAACTTTAACAAACGTTTATGAATAAGATGGTTAATGTTTATTGCTGAAAAACAGTACACAAAAAGAGATGGCAAGATGTTGTGTGAATGCGCATTTCACTGTTTTCTACCAATTAAGGCATGCAAGATTATAAACAGGTAGATATTTCATAAATTATAATGAAAATGTTCCAACTTTCCAAGCAAGAAACATCCATAACCACCATTTACTAGGTACAAACAGATAAACCTATACAAGAGATCGAAATTAACATAAAAATCAAATATATAATTCAATACTTTCGTAGAAACGTGCTCGGAATTTGTCGAGGGAAGGTAAATCTTTTGTCGAGTTGGGAGAAGCCTGCGGTCTCATGGAACGACTACCGACCGACCTTCAGTGCTGGAAGCAGAAACGTCACTCGATCATTACCTACAATTATTAAAGAATTAATGATTGAGATTTATTTGCTCAGAATTTAGGTATTTACAATAAGGCGGTTACAATACATTTTTAAAATTTAAATAAAAAAAATTTAAAAGTTATAAATTATAAAAATAAAAATTATAAATTATTAAGTACAGTAGGCATTTTCATGGCAAGAATTTCGTAATAATATTTATAGCGTGTCAATCATATAGATTCAAGTCACTTTTCGTATCTGGTTTGTATGACCTCGTTGGTCTTCTAAACTGCTGTTTTCACCACCATTTCAAGAATTTATTCTGGAAGGTCTAATAATTTATTACTATTAAACTGACTTATTATAATAAAGAAATCCGGATGCTTCGTCACATCGTAAAACCGTACGAAGTAGGAACGGGTCGTGACTTCGTGAGTAGATGAATAAACGTTAAAAGTTTGAAAATGTTTGAATTATATATTTTCAAATATCAAAACCTAAAGTGCACCTAAGATAATTTTATGTTGTCAAAAAGTTAACATCCAAGCATGATTCCCCTGCATCTTCAATATGGCGCCAAAGTTGTTGCCAATTGTGCCTGCGACGACGACTACAAAAAGCGAGCTAGAATTCAATTTTTGTAAGACTGGGGTCACTGTTCTAGCGAATTGGTTCATTGTGTAAGACACAATGAACCAATTCGCTAGAACAGTGACCCCCTGTCAACGTCATTCGAGGGCCAACTCGTAGGTACAGTAGACCGCACGTCATTAATAACAAAACCTGGCCTCACCCAGTCCTCCTCTCCACCTCTTATTCTGTGTGGCCTCTTATTCTAATGAAACTCCGTACCACGGCCGTGGCAGTGATTCGCCCTTGTTACCTTCAACAAATAGTTCGCACGTCGAATAAAGTGCTCTCGCGTTTGCTCCCGACATATCGCCTGATTGCTTTACAAAGAGATCAATGTAATTTAATAGTAGGAAGTAGTACTTAGTTGTAGGAATTAGCACAGAATGATCATCCGTCACGGCGCTATCTTGACGAATTAAATCTTCATTCTTCAGCAGAATTCAATAACTACTAAGGCCGTTTGTTTCTGATAGGATGTTAGTAAGAGAGATAACCGGAATAAATAAACAATTCCAGCTATGAGATAAAGAAAATTAACAAATTAACTGCGAGTTTGAATTGAGGTCAATCGGTATGTAAAAATTGTAACTAGGACATTACAATTAAATCTTGTTCAAACCACCGCGTCCTAGAACAAAAAATTGGAAGACATGATACTTATATCCACCAACCCGCACGGTCTCCCGTCCCACTCCATCCCACAGTGAGGAGGCCTGTGTCCCTACCCCAACAGTGGGAAAATAAAAGGTTGATTATGCTTGAACAGGAAAACGTAATCAATAGGTATTTAACTGCATTAAACCAAAGGACAGACTAACAAAGACTGACAGGAGATTGAAATGGGCTAGCTATTCAAATTGAAAATTGAGTTAGATAATTATATGGAGCCCAAAGGGACTGCCGCGTCCCCAAAATCCATTACACAGAAACAAAAAGGGTATTTTCAGCATACTTATAAATAATATAAACTACGTCTAGAGTGTGCAGAACAAAAAAAAATTAAGTCACACTCGTGTGAGTAGTCTCATTCACTTTAAAAAGGGTAGTTATAATTGATTGATTCCCTAAACAACTAAATTGGATACTAAATATATCTACGTCTATTGTATAATTATAGTTATATATATATTAAATATTCTATGTATAATAAGTTTGCCTGACTGTACAAAGCACTGAATTGGTAGTAAAACACTGGTATTATTCTTCGGGTCGAGTCTAAGCGGGTCGAGTGGGCACGGACCTTATTTATCGAATTAAAATAATCTTATCTCGTATCAGCATGACCTAATTCAGTCAGCTAGCTGCTAGTGGAGCCGACTATCCAGGCTACCTATAGGTCTGCCAAGGTTGCGGGAAAGTCCGAAAGGGATGCCAGGACCTTGGCAACAGGCAACTGAATTTTGTGGGTAGGTTTTAGTCAGTAAAAGTCTGACACGCCCTTCCGCTCCGCCCAAAGCGGGAGAAGTGATTTGATGATTTGCCCACCCTCAAAAAAAAAAGGTACCTATAGGTAGATAACTACATTTGAGTATTACCAATTGTAATTACCAAGCTAAACAAATTGTCAACTCGTCTTGAGCAAGTGTGGTGATCAATGCTCGTGCCTTCTCAGTGTGAGAAGAGGGCTTTGCCCAGCAGTGGGATAATAATAGGCTGGTATTATTATTGTAATTACACAATCATATTTGAATTTATGTTTCACAAAGAATTGATTAGAAGTAAAGCTTACAAACTCACAGGAAGTATGAATACTCTCCTAGTGAGACCCAATCCATTGTTATCTTTCACAATACAGACTCCTGTTTGAGAGAAGGACTATTCAACTTGGGAATTGTATTGTCCTTGGCTCAACAAAACATCAGTGTGAACAGGGGCGGAATAACATAGAATTATACATATACCTTCGATTTAAAACACTAACTTAACATTTTTTATCGAAAACCTTAAAACCATGGACTACACTTTATTATACAGGGTGTTAGGGTAAACACCCCTATCCCCTTGAATCCAGTGGTAGTGTCATTTATAAAATGTAAAATCAATGGAAAATTACGACTTTTTTTAAAATTACATTTTACCACTCGAGTATTTCACCCTTTCACCTATGCGCTAGGGCAACGAACTTGCGTTTCAACACGGGTGGATGGCGGTCGCGGGACGTGACCTGACCGGCCGCAAGCGCGATCCCTCCCTCAGTCAGTCAGCTGTTTGACTTGCGAGCACGGGTATATTTTTTTTGTTACTCGGTCATTTATTTTTATATTTGAATCAACTACCCATGGTTTGAGTGACAACGGTGTTCACCCTTACGCCCTGTATAATTGACCTATTTAAATAGGAACAGAAGTAAAATTATCGTATCTATAAGAAATGTTAAAATACAATGAATCGAATAACATTTTAGCAATTTAGATTTTAGATGGTGTGTAAAAGTTGCAGTGATAATCAACTTTTGTCGGTGATCGTATCTATCATTAGATTGCTCGCTCATTGTCACTAGATATCTTGTGGGAGGTCCTGACCAGTGATAGACAATTAAGACAATGCGGTCAATATAAAGTTACCGACTTTGTAACTTCGTTAAGACAGACGAAACATCTCACGACAAAATAATCCTTTGTCCTAGCTCACTACTACTTTCAGTGAAACGGAAGGCATCAGAGACAGAAGACGCCTGCGGGTTTTCCGAACAAAAAGTGACATATGAACGCGACGATCGAGTACTCGCCCACGCCCACGATTGCTTTCTAATCGGACGCGGGGGGACAAAATGGAACAAATAATGTACAAAAGTTTGTTCTATCTCATAACGATAAAACCAAACCCGTAACATTCTGTGCGGACGTGACGCAGCTTTAATACTAGGATTTAACCACTTACAGGCGCTGTCGAAGCTTCGAATTACATAACCGCACCTGCTCGTCAAAATAAACGTTTACGGACGCAGGTACGTAGGTAATGATAACCAGAGATCGGAATAGGTAGAGCTAATCTACCTAAAGTTCGAAAAAGAACAGAGACAAAGTGGAGACGCCTTACGACAAAAAATTTGTTCGAGATTAATGTCCCGGGTTTCGGAACATTACTTATGTACAACCAAAATTAATAAAGTAAAACAACTATCTGTCTCTATATATTAATTTCCTGTTTCTGTTTAAAAAAGAGTAGGCACGATTTTTATTGTTTAAAAAATATAAAGGTAATCTTCAAATCTTCGTTTGAACGATGTAAGTAAGGGCGGAAGCTAATTTTATTTACATAACAGTTTTAATAATTATATAACTAACAAGGTAAAGGAAAAAAAAATACAATTTTAAGCCCGGACAAAAATATAAAACAACTGTTTGAATAAAATTCCATAAATTGTTGAATAAAATTGTTTGAATTTGGAAAATTAATCAAGAATAGTTTAATGTTTAGAATGTCTTAAAAGTCATGTAAAATTCAGAAACTTACCAAGCAGTTTGATTACCAGAGCAAATGCCACTGGTGCCAATTCTCTTTTACTTACACCGAACTAAAGTAACAAAACTATCACTAAAATTCCTTTCTTTTTATTATGAGAATCTTAAAGCTATTCTGCCAAAAAATACTCTAAATTTAAAAACTATTCTGACACAAATAAAATTGAATTTGACAATCGCGACTCCACTTGGTACCTATACCTACTTGTTTGCCCTACCCCGTGATTTTTTTTGACCCGGAGCCGCGCGTCTTTACCGCGTCGACGTGTTTTATATGGAATTTTTTAATTTTTGTACGAAAATATGAAAAAAAAATTGCCTACATGTTAAGTATTAGGGGTTTATGGGTTCCACAAAGGGGGTCGAAATTTTCATTATTTATGCGATAGGACATACCATTTTCGAGATATAAGCAAAAGAAAAAAAAAAAGATACAGTACTGTTTTGCAACTGAAGTCGAGGTATTGGTTTGAATTTTAGTCCATGACACCTAATTCTACTCCACTCCACACCTTTAACATTTATATTAAATGTACTTAACTGATGTCCCGAAATCCCAACATTAGTCCCGAAAAAATATTTTAGTCGTAAGGGAAGACTCCACTTTTTTTGTCTCTGTTCTTTAAACTTTAGGTAGATTAGCTCTACCTATTCCGATCACTGATGATAACTGTTACGCCAGACTGCGGAGCAAATTGACGCAATAATCTCGACAGAAGCGTTTAATTACACAGCTTCTTTGCTTTGTAAAGAAAAACAGTTGAAGTAGTTTGTGTGCAGCGGTCACATTGAGCGCAATTAGCACTGACAGTTTCATCTAGAGAGATAAAAAGATATAAAATTGTGGTCCATGTAGTCGCGTGTTAAAAAATAATGAGTTACAAGCATAAACTACTATTTGTTGCCCGCGACTTCGCCTGCGATCCAGGATATAAAGTAGCCTATGTCCTTCTCCAGGTAGTCTATTTATGTGCGAAATTTCATCCAAATCCGTTCAGCCGTTTTAGCGTGAAAGCGTAACAAACAAACTCACTTTCGCATTTATAATGTTAGTTAGTATATATTATTATATAATATACAAACAACATACGTGGACGCTTGATGGCTTCGTAAACGAAAACAATTTCTGACGAAATATTTTTAAATTGATTGCAAAAAAAATATAAAAAGCTTTCAACTTTAGGTACAGCGCATATTAAGCGAGGATTGAATAAAAAAATTATAATTTAAAATATTCTATCATCAAAACATCGATATCACTCACAATCACCCCACAAGTTATTTCATGTTATGTATATTTGGGTTGAAGCAAATAGAGTCATGTCGTCAATTCTTTAGGAAATATAAAATACTAACTCTACCATGTATTTATATATTAGAATCCTGTATATTTGTTTTCAAACATAAGAGACTTTTTCAGCAAGCGACGAGCTACTATGCCCCACGATCTATATATACTAATAAGTTAGTTCAACCGAGGACGAATCTCACATGTACCGGTAATATCAGCTATATTATGTGCTTATTATTGTATAATAAAATACCAAATTCTATAAAAACGCTACCATTCTCTAGATTTAAAAGTAATTTGACGAGGTTTTTAATTGAAAAATGCTTTTATAGTGTACATGAGTTTTTAGAGTATAAATTATAAGGTCTGTAAATTGCACGGTCTTTCTAAATTATTACTAAAACTGTGTGGCGAATCTCTCCCATTATTGACTTGATTATTATTGACATTTATTATTACTTGTTTATTTTTATTTTATTTTTTCATTATATTGACATTTACTTAATTCAATACTTAATACAATTTTAATGGATTATCTGTTTAATGACTGCATGAGTGTCATCAATAATTAATTTAAATAAAATGTAACTTTATTTTATATTTGCACGCCGAAATTAAAGGCAGAATAAGAGAACAATTTTGTACATTTTACCAACCTTCTGTACCTTATTTAGGCTAATAAATGTTTTGTTTTTTTTGATCAAATATTCATTGAAACTTTCTATAGTTTCCAATTTTGACAAAATTCTTTCATTTGCATTTGTAATTAAGTACAAACGGAAGTTTCCTTGCTCTGAACATTTCGAGTAAGTAATAGGTACGCATTCCTAGTACACCGCTCGCACAAATACAGCACTTCGAAGAATTCCGTATAATGGGTACTTCTTAGTTTTTTATTTTACGAAGCCCAGTATAAAGGCAGTTCCTACTTTGTCACACACAAAAGGTAACGTATTCACGTACACACGGCTACACATCAAGCTATACATTTCCAGTTTAGGCTGATCTCATATTATAAAGGATCTCCGGAAATTGCGAGGTCAGCTTATACTGGAAATGTATAGCGTGATGTGTAGCCGTGAGTATAAGCCTGATCTATTTGCACGGAAATACAATACGAGGCGATACGTTTGGATTCCTTTAACGTGCCTTTGGTAAACAAGTTATATATTTGAGCACGGTTACAGCAACCTTCTTAATTTTTTAGTTTGATCTTTACTGCAATGAAACAAAAACTTAATCAGCTTTGGAATAAACTTCTCATTGTGACAGAATGTTTGCAGTCCAAAATCTGGTACCGAATTATATTATCCGAAATGGCGCTCAACCTACTACGATCTAAAAAAAAGAAATCACCACTATCTAATAAAGAAAACAAAACACTGACTCAAATAAACTCTATCAGAAAAACCTCATAAAAGCTGCATGAAACGTGAGAATGTCCCCGTCCGTGCGTCTCGTATTGTACTCAAGTCGAACAGGAAGTCAATGTTAGCAAACACTAACTCACCTCGGATGTGGGTCAGCTAGAGATAGGGACGTAGTTCGTACCTACACTTAGGTAAGCATGGAGCACAATATACCCTCATACCTGTAAATGCAAGCATGCAGGTCCAGACTGAAAAGTCTAGTAGTGTAGTCTACGACTAAATAAAGGAGCGGCAAATCTTTTGTTTAGTTTGTACTAGGGTTGGTATCGAATTGTACATTATCTAAATTTTTTAGGTGAGAAGCTTGACGCTTGCAAGTATATGATGGTGGGTAAACGTTGAAACAAATTCGCCTTAGTTGTTGTGTTACATTTCATGTTGCATTGCATATAATTAGGCTTGTTTCTCTAAAATTATGATCAGTTTAAATAAGCAGTGGTTGTAGGGATAAATAATAAGGCTCATATTTGGCTAGTCAGATCTTACAAGTAGGATTGATAAAATTAGTAATAATGAATTTTAAAGGCTTAATGAGACTAGTAAAATAATTACATGGAGCTTGTATGAACTAGGAAATAAGGCTTATATTTGGTCGCTTTACAAGGTTCTTTACCAGTATGAGAATTATGCACTTCCTTGTACTTTCACCATCAAGCTATATTAACGTTTCCAATAGACTGGAAATTAGATGAAAGCAAATTAATAACGCTTATTTAGTCACCGCAGTATAATACCAGATGTGTTCTTAGTTCTTACCCGTGGTAATGCTCGTAACTTCATAAATACAGCCCATGTTTCTAGAATATTATTTTTCCCAGCGATGCACCATCGCGGCGTCGTTTCCCCCAGTTGCTGTCCCTACAATCCCTACGGACTTAGTTATCGGATAATAAAAAATGCTTCTGAAATCATTTTATTGGAAAACTGCAAACTTCGCAAATTTAAATTCATTTAAGGTGCTTAAAGAGAAAAAAGAGGGAACGTCTTGGCCGGTTTATGATATTATGGCTCTTATTAGGTACTGCATCTGACTTTTTAAACAACTTAAAAAATAGGAGGTTCTCAATTCGACTGAATGTTCTTTTTTAGGGTTCCGTAGTCAACAAGGAACCTTAATAGTTTCTGCCAGTTTGTCAGAAAAAATAAAACATCCCATGGAGCGGAGTGTCGCTGGAAACGTCGTTTAAAAATATTGAGAGTTTGTGACCAAAAACCAAAACCATTTGCGGATTCAGGGATCCGTTTGCGAAATATTAAGCTTTAAAGTGCTAATTTTTGTTAGAGTCAAGTGTGTGTGTCCCTGCCAGGTAAATGGTAGGTTTTGGATACGTGAAAAAAATTACGGCAGTAGTATATATAACGAAATTAAAAGTAAAACTATCACAGCTAAGTAGGCTCTACAAGTTACCGAGTAATACAATCGACCAACTTACATCTGCAGTTGAAAAAAATGCTCTCCGATACATTACGTATAGGAGAACAAGTTTTTCAACTACAATGTTAATTTTCTTGGATAAATTCGTCCCAACTACGGAACCCTTCATTGTGCGCTGGAATCGTTCCTTTTATGTAGATATTACAACAAGAATACCTATTCTTTTTCCATAAAGTTCTCGAGTTAAGATGATTTAAAAGAAGGTAGAGCAGAAACAGTAAAAGTAAAATTACGTCACATGAAACCTTCATGAAACGGGATACCCTCGTTACAGATAAAGAACTAGGTAATTTGATGAATGAAGGTTTAATGTAGGTATTTTAAGCTACCTTCACTCACCTTCCACATTACGGGAATGGTGTTCCGAACGGAAATTGAGTCGATTCAATTTCCGTTGATAATACTTACCTGTAAAGGTTTTTGTGAAAAGTTTGCATAACTACCTAAATGCCTATTCATGAAATATTGTTGTTACAAACAAGTCAGTAATTAGTACTTGTAGCCTGTTAGATACTATTAAATGAAGGGCCCTTCAGTATTTAAGCCTACAGGAAGTGGCCGAAGTGCACTTCAATATCGAGTTGTCGGTAAAGAAGTTTCATTGAACCGAGATTATATCATTGCAATTGAAGTGTACTTGTCTAGTGACAAATGCGAGGAAGTTTAGACACATATAGATTTCATAATTATAGAAACGGTGGTTATGCACGGAGTTTATTATCGATAAATATTTGTCGTAGATAACAAAACTTAAGTAATGATAATAGTCTCTCAATTGATTATAGTAGTATTAAGCTGAGGGTAAACGCCGTGACGCTCGCTAGAGGGCACGTGGGCAGCTTCGAGTGAGGGGAAGTGACTGAAAGAAGAGCCAGTCGTGTGAGGGCAACGAACCTCCACTTCTCATAAGCGAAACTTTCGGTTTGCGCGAACATAGAAAATAGTGCGAGACGTTATTAGTACTGCAATACTAACTGATTTACTGTATCCTCGTGTTTTATTATTAGGGTTCTGTACCCAAAGGGTAAAACGGGACCCTATTACTAAGGCTCCGCTGTCTGTCTGTCTGTCTGTCCGTCTGTCACCAGGCTGAATCTCATGAACCGTGATAGTTAGACAGTTGAAATTTTCACATATGATGTGAAAATAAATGTTGCCGCTATAACAACAAATACTAAAAAACAGAATAAAATAAATATTTAAGGGGGCTCCCAAACGTGATTTTTTTGCCGTTTTATAGATAATGGTACGGAACCCTTCGTGAACCCTTCCTCTATCCATAGGTGAAAACAGCATGAAAA
Source organism: Lithophane ornitopus (assembly GCA_948473465.1). NCBI lineage: Eukaryota > Metazoa > Arthropoda > Insecta > Lepidoptera > Noctuidae > Lithophane > Lithophane ornitopus. Next base: position 6,418,405 of record OX419622.1, on the reverse strand, counting down.
TCGGTGCAGTAGTTTTTGAGTTTATCGCGTACAGGACGACAGACAGACAGACGCGCCGGAGGACTTTGTTTTATAATATGTATAAGAATACAGGGTGAAATTGAATTCATGGGTATCTCTTAAGGGGCCATTCTAATCATCATTATGAAATACTTTCACTATGTGACAAACACTGAAATCGCGAAAAAAAAATCAGCTGTTCCCTACTTTTAAGTACGCACAGCTCGTCAAAATTTTCAAGATGTTAAATCTTTTAATACACTTATGTACCTATTTCAAAACATTTAACATCTCAAATAGGTAAGATATTATAAACCAACTGTTCCTTTAAAAGGCTTGCGAACTTTCTGACGTAATCAACAATGTAGGTACCTGCCTACCCATAAAACATACATAGCCATTAGGTTTAACGTTTTCACACTACATTAGTGTACCATTTATATTTTACTAGCTGCGCCCCGCGGTTTCACCCGCGTATGTCTCGATCCCGTGGGAATATCGGGATATAAATCCTATGCCCTAACCCAGGTCATGGTCTACCCGTGTGCTAAATTTCCGCCACATCCGTTCAGCCGTTTTAGCGTAAAAGCGTAATAAACAAACAAATTAACTTTCGCATTTATAATATTAGGATGCGTAGCCCATTTATCGGGAACACCTCAGTCCATTATATCGTTCAGGGGGCCTATCACCACCGCTTACAGCAATATTATTTTAATCTTACTTCAGTGGGGGAAAGAGATGGATCATCTCTTTCCTACACTGAAGTAATGGATCATCTCTTTCCTACACTGAAGTAATATTAAAATAATACTGCTGTAAGAGCTGGTGGTAGTCCCCCAGGGAACATACTAAGCATTACTAAGGTATTTTTTTAGGTTGTCTATTAAGTAAGCTGTGTATAAAAAGTACATTCAGAGAAATAATTGTTATGTAAACTAAAAGTATACCCGACATCAATTTCCCGTGTTATTTCCATATACAGAGTGTTAGGGTAAACACCGTTATCCTTGAAACCAGTGGTTTGGTGTCATTTATAGAACGTAAAATCAATGGAAAAAAATGTTTTTTTTTTGTTTACTTTTTACCACTGGAGTATTTCACCCTTTCACCAATGCGCTAGGGCAACGAACTTGCGTCTCAACACGAGTGGGGGTCGCGGGACGTGACCTGACCGGCTGCGAGCGCGAACCCTCCCTCCATCAGTCAGCTGTTTCGCTTGCGAGTACGGTGTCGGATAGAAACTTTTTAATTTTTTTTAATGAAAATAACATGAACATGAAAATCAATAGAACAAACAGTGATAGAATTGATTGGATTGAAGACATATGCGTCGATATATTTGCTGCTAATGGAAACAGCAGACAGAGACGTCTCGGTGCCATCATAGAGACAGTGATAAATTGCAGGCGTATCTCCGGCAAGTGAATCTGGGCACGCAATCCGTCTTCGTATTTTTCTACTTGATATAAACTGAGATGTGGGGGCCTTGAGTAAATTTGGTTTTATATGCGGTCTTGAGAGATACGCCGGCGCCAAATATATCAAGATCGTCTATGTATATATACTTCTACGTAATCCCTCTGTTGTAGATGGATGACTAATGCATCAAACATAATTAGATACGGTTAGCTTTCTTATCAAAGCTCTACCGGAAATCCTTTAAAAAAATCACTTTTAATTAAATATTGTTTTGACGCTTTATTTTAACAAACAGTGACTCTTTTATATGCCCTTCGCTCAGGACTCCTATTTCATGATCCAATCTCCAATAAAATGTCAACATTTCCTTTTACCTTATTTGCAATCCCTTCAATAGGTTCCTACTTTCGTAAATTACAAAATTTTGTCTATGTACAATTTATTATAGACAGGTAAGGCACTACTTACCGTAGTTTAAAACACCAAGAACATCGATTTATGTACCATTTTGTACTATGTAGGTACCAGAAACAGAATTAAATAACAACATTCAAATCACACAGAAACGTTAACTTATAGATTGCTTTATAACTGAAGACAATTTGGTGAACACCAGTGTTTTTACATCCTTAGCAAATAAATAGTCAATGTGATTAAAATTTCGATACGGCACTTTATAAAAATCCACCACATTTTGCAGTCTCTTACGCAGAGCCTCTGTATCTTCGAACGACACGAGCCAGTCGTTATCACTATAAAATATTGCAATTGGCGTAGTTATTTTCTCCACTGGATACTCTGGGGGTATATTTGAACCATACATTTCAAGATTTTTTGTTTCTCCATGATCAAACCTTCGAAATTTACCCGATATCACCCCCTGCGAATAATGTTCAACTTGTTTGGTAGCCGCACCAGACGGCTGGTGAGAGAAAATAACAGGCAACTGTGTTATATTCAACTGAGCAGCATCAAACCCACAAAACATGAACATAATATTACCACAAATGATTTCTGCAAGCTCTTCTTTACCGCATATGATTGGGCCAAAATGTTTCACTAAATCATTACTTGGCAAGAATTCGTAGAAACCCATTTCTTTTACAAGTGCAAACAGTAGTTCCGGATGGAACAGCGTGATTATCTTCAGAAAATTGACAAACGGACTCTTCATATTAGGTATTGCAGTGGGAGCAGACAGCGCTACCATCAGAGATATTTTGTCGTTGTACTCCGGTATTTCAGAACACATGACAAAGAAAGCTGTACTGCCCTGGGAGTGGCCCACATAAATTAACTGTGTCTGATTCCTGGTATGTAATACATAGTCAATCATTGCCGGCAGGTCGTAGCGCCCGATCTCGTCCCAGCTGAAGTCCCAAAATTTGGTCATAGAGGGCATCAAGGTCTCATGGGACCTCGAATGTTTGTTGCCGCGAGCGTTTCCCATCCACACGTCATATCCTTCGTTAGCGAGTAAATAGGCGATTCCACTCTGCGTACCCGCACTCACAAAGTCGTCGGCGCAGCCTAGCAACCCATGCATTATAAAGACGATAGGCCCGTCACTAGGGATTCTCACCAACGTTACAATATACCCATCTTCGGTTGTAACTCTGTGTTCCTCGACAGGGTATCCATATTTGTATATTAACTGAGAAACATTTAAATATACGTCTTCATTATTAAGACCAGCTTTATACTGCTGTACATCACCTAGGATCCTCGTACTGGCGAACTGGTTAGAATCCTCAGTGAATTTAAGATAATTGTTCAATTCCTGAATGTCCAATAATTCACGATCCCGTATTTCATAGCTAAGTGACCAGCATTTTATAAAAAGAATACTTATTGTAGCACATATAACTATTTTGATCATCTTGATCACTACACTCACTACCTATTTCAATTACATGACAAAATGGACTAATAAGCGTTCAAAAATCTGGACGCTATTTATATAGCTCCATATCTACTTACTAGATATCATAACAGGACTATACCAAAATGATAGCTCTGTGGGTGTAGTCTATGGTTAGACGGCAAGTAAATCATTCGTGATCGCGGAATCAAAATGCTAATTCGGATTATAATGAACCAGATGAGGACATTTATGGAGACAAATGATAACTGTAGTATACTCGTATTGAATAATCTACCGATTAAATCTACCATAAATATACATTTTTGTTTAGAACTTAGTTTCTATTGACACTTATATTTGAATATGTCTCTGTTAACTGTTAACGAGAATTAAGTTGAACTATTGTTTATTTTTGGAGCTCTTTAGCCGAATTATTTGAATTTGAATTTAACAATCATATAATCTGCATGTATCCATAAATTTTTACTTATATCTTAATATCGTATAGGTAGGTATGCTTAAAGTCAGTTACATTGTACTGTAGTGTGTAGTGTAGCAATTTTCGTTATTTATTTATTCATAGGAGAACCAACACCTATAACAGATGGATAACAATTAAATAGGAAACATAGAGCCAATTACAGGTTCTCACGGGTAAAAACTGAAAAGCAATAGAAATCTTAGGATCACTAACAAGCACGATATAAAATAATATTATATATATATAAATGTAAGGTACAATAAGCACTAAGCAGTTTAAAAAAAGTCAGCGTTCAGCTGATTGCGTGCAGAATGGGATTTGGTGGTAAATGGGTCAAATGAGAACTCTTTACAAAGAACATTAAAGTCCTTACTCGCTCGCACAATGTATGAGTTTTGCCTGTAGTTAGAAGAGGAAAAAGAAATGGAGATAGGTGGATTAAATCTAACTGATCTCTGAGTGACATTGAAACGCAGTTTATGCAGGAGGTCAGGACAGTCAATCTCATTAGATATAATTTTAAGAAGGAAAGTGTAATCTGCTAGTCGGCGACGGTTTATAAGTGGCTGTAAGTGAAATTTCTTGCAGAGAATAATGTAATCATCATAAGGTATGGTATACGCAGCCGAAAACATAGAAAACGAATAAATCTTTTTTGTATATTCTCAATACGATCAATGTATTTGCCATAACACGGGTTCCAAATTTGTGACGCATATTCCAGATGACTTCTCACAAAAGAGCAATAAAGAATCTTAATGAAATCTTGTCGGTGCATAAATCTTTTGTAAGGCTGAATGTAAGTCTAGTAAGAGTCTAGTATCCTTGCCGCAGCGTAAACGGTAGCATTTACTCACTGAACAATAAAAAGCAAATGGCGTAATATGTCGAAGTGTTGTTACGACTTGCCGCCGGCTTTTATGTTATCGGCGGTCCCCATAAATAGCCGGCTTTTATCTACCATACAACATAAAGCTGCTTCTTGCCCTCCACAATGCTCTCGTAAATGTAAATAAAACTTACGTGTATCCTGAACTAAGGACTCGCCCTTGCTTCGCACAGTTTCTACGACTTGATAAATATCGAGATTTCTTTATAATATCTAAGTTCGATCCCTCACGATGTTTTCCTTCACCGTTTTTGAAGCAAGTGATAACAATACGCACATTAATCCGAAAAGTCAGAGGTGCGTGTCTTGGGTTCGGACTTGAGACCCATGACTTGGCAATCCGACGGTCACACCACTAGGCTATCACTGCGTATAGTGACATTTTATTATGGGCGAGTTTATTTACATTTTTTTTTTAAATAGTCTACAGATTTCCTGACACTCAGGACTACAAATTGTCGGTCAATTCTGCCGGGTATTTGCGTACTTAACAACCATAAAATGGCAATCGATCGCAATGCCTTTAATTTTGACAGTTCAGCCAAGTTCATTGCGTTATTTACGTTATTGAGTAGACATCATTTTTCAAACTCATGAAATGAAATGAAATGATGAAGCAATGGATGTCAAAATAAAAGGCATTGCGATCGATTGTCATTGTATATATATTATACTTTTTACTGTTGGTGTTTTAGATTACGCTGGCGGACTAATTACTTTAATTAGCCATGCAATTATGTTTAATTACTGAGGTTTTGAAAACAATACAGATAAGTTATTACTTTACAAAAAAAACACTGCGCCTTCATTAGCAAACGATTAAAAAAACTTATTACTTGATCAATTTAAACACCACAAAATGTTTCTCGAACAAAAACGCACAAAGTAGTAGGTATATTATATATGTATTTTTTGACTGCCTCGGTGGTCGCTTGCAGTACACTAACCATAAGGTCCTGGTTTGGATACTCAGATCGGGCAAAGTGTTACTGGGTTTTGCAGAAGTCTAGGTTTGTACCGTGATTTGTGTTGTCGGCTATCAACAAAACAGGCGAAATGTGGGAGAAATATAGGTACTCTGTCGTACCCTTCGTTGATAGCAGGCGTGATGTTATGTTAGTAGGTATTTGATTTAAAAAAAATACACAAAGGCGTGTATATCCCTTGTACTCTGTACATGTATGTACAACTAAGAAGCTATTCTGGCGTTAAATAAAACCTGTACTAAATGGACGTAAAAGTCAGTAAAAGAAGTCTAATCCAGCCAGTCCAAATTGCCTTTTTCTTTGTTTTCAAACTCCATTAAAGAAGTTCGAGCACTGTTAAACGATTTAGCAACTAACCATTTATCACTTGAAAACTTAATATGAAACAGTTTGACAACACTCGTCTTCTTTCGAAGACTTCACACGAAGTTTGCGAAACTGGTGTGAAGTATTTATCGAGACTCGAAGCTACGGGTTCAATATTCTAGATTCTCGGATTACTTGAAAGAATTTTCAAGAAAATTGGAACATCTTGCAGTAAAAATTTAAAAAACCCCCGACAAAAACAAAGCATTTAAAAAGTAAACAAATAATATGTATTGGCCCTTTAAGTTTAATATAAAAGTTGTAGGTAATATTTTGATCCAAGCGTCGTCGCGTCGGGGGACGGCTCATGAAAATAGGAAATTAACAGCAACTATCCTTTCTACAATAGCATAATATATTCATTATTCCTAGTGTATGTTGGCGTTTTCATTAGCCGTCCCCCGACGCGACGACGCTTGGATCAAAATATTACCTACAACTTTTATATTAAACTTAAAGGGCCAATACATATTATTTGTTTACTTTTTAAATGCTTTGTTTTTGTCGGGGGTTTTTTAAATTTTAAATTTAACTTTTATTTCCAGCTTTTTAAATTTCATATTATATTACTAGTAGAAACGCTATGATCAACCCGCGGCTCGCCGATATCTGCGTAGCTGTACGTACTTTTGCCACAGTGAAGCTAGTTTCTAATTTAGTCTCATTTCTCTTTCCTACTCCATCATGTGATCAGGGTCTGCCTGATCACCATCCATCTGTAACCTATTTTTTGAGACCTTTCCAATGAGCCCAAACACGATACCTCTGCTGTAAGTTGGTGAGGGAGTTGGGTATCCTGCATCCAGGTGATGCTGCAGCATCAGTTCAAGGTTACTATATTCTTCTAATATCATTGAAGTAACAGAATTCTAAATTTCCAATCGATTAGACCTGTGAAAGATGCTCACATCCATTCATCAACTAGAAAAGAGCTGATAATCTTCAAATGGCTGAACCGATTTTCTTGAATAATAGCTAAGAACACTCTCGATCAAGTCACCTTTCAAACAAAACAAAAAAAAACTAAATCGGTTCAGCGGTTTGGCAGCTACGATGGAACAGACAGACACACAGATACACAGATACACAGACACACAGATACACACGTTAAACTTATAACACCCCTCTTTTTCAGTCGGGGGTTAAAAAATGAGCGTCATATCCGAACGTTTTCCTTTTTGTCTTGGTGTACTTTTGCGTTGGGTTCTGGTTGATTTGATTTTCAGTGCAAAGTTAACTTGTTCCTTGGAAGATTATCTAAGTATTGATAGAACTCTGTCGTTATATTCGTAGCTTGCCATAGATTTGAAGGCTGTTGAATGACTCTACGTATCACTATTGAATTGATACCATACTGTGGCCGACCATAAAGCGTGTTCATTCATCATCATAACTATCATATTATGTATGAATACTAAATCTACTTCAGTCTTAATGGATCCCCGAGGTGATTATTTATTACAATGCACATGTAGTCTGTGTTACAATGTTTCGAGACATTCGATAGAGCGGTAATGTTTGGTGCTGTTGTGGAACCTATTATATTAATTAATAGTTTGGTGTTCGATATATTCTCAAGATCTTTAGTATTAGGTTTAATAGAAACATCGATCTTCGAGTCTAGAAATACTCTCGTGCTAATGGAGGTTTAATGTCTATTATGTTATATTGAAACAGGTTGCCCCAAAAAATGAGTGATAAGCACAATTATTATCAATCATAGAATATAAAAACTAAGTAAATAGTGCGAAACAAGTATTATCAATTATAAAATCGTTCGAATTTACGTTATGTTCACTCCGCGCGTGTGTGCTAAGCCCATATGTGCGGGTTAATATTGCGTAACCACTGGACACAGTAGCAATGGCTTTCATTTTGACAGTTCAACAACATTATTAGGTGTTTATTTATTTATTCACTCCAAACATACAAATACTTACAGGCTATACCCAATACGATATTGTAGCACACTTAAGTTTAATACTTCCACTGCTTGTACCATAACAAATTCTTAGGTAGCTATTGTTTCAAATTCACCCGAAGCGCAACAAAATATGTCGACGTCATCAGCAATGAGGTGACGTCATCAGCAATGATTATTGCGTTATTTACGTTGTTTTTCGAACATAGGAAGCAATGGAGTATCATTATCCTTCAAAAACATTCAGATTATGATCGAAAGTGTGTAGGGTGCTGTAGTGTACCACTGTTTAGAGGATAAAATAAGTGATTCTTATTAGGATCGACCCATTAATCTTCTTCTCTGTACGACCTGGTATTAAGTGTCATAGAGTGAGCACTCAGCTTAATTGAGCGGTGTCAAGTGGCGCGTTAGATATAAAGTTACACGGATTGGTAATCACATGAAACCTCTTACATGAGAATCTTCTGTTTAGTACCAAAAATACCTAGATCTAGATATGTAACTAATGTATTTTTTTGAAATCTAGATTTTTAGTAACTCCTATTTATGTATGTATGTAATATGTATCTATAACTATATCAGGAGCGGGATCCTAAAATTTTCGATCATTATACGTATCCAAACTATTCTATAAAGGGTAACAAAGTAATTCCTATTTCTATATACCTAAATGCTCAAATGAAAATGTACTCTATCCACAGTGCAAAAATTTCGAGCTTGCTTCGCTCGCTTTAAGCATCTTGTATGTCGTCGCATCGTGTTTAAGTCAAATAATCAAAAGAAAACCTAACCAGTTTGAGGTAGTGTGCTAGTAAATTCTACGGTTCTCAAAGCCTGCCATTCAGTTTGCCGCCCCGGGTCCCCGACAGGCTTAGTCCGCCACTGATCACAAGGCAGTCATTAAAAGTAATCAAGCTGATGACTACCGCCGTTGTTGTGACAACAGGCCAGTCGTGTAGGTAACAGAGTCTAAGTAATCTGACAAATGACATGTTTTATTTCTTGCCCCATGAGATAAAAATCCAGAAATTACTGCAACGCGTTTGTTATTCATCGATAACTTTTAAACTTGTAAAATAACAAATAATATGAATAAGTACCAGCTTTTAAATGTCCCGTTGAGGGTTAAAGGCTCTAGCGAGAAGAAATTTAATCACCACCCTTTCACCCTTTAAAAGATGGCTTGCTTTTACGGAAAATAACTAGTTTAACCAAACAGCAACAGTTTGTAGTTCCCATGCAGGTTATTAATGGCGTTTTACACAATGGCCCACGATTGGCAGCTCTGTTCGCTCACAAGGAAATAGGGATCCATCAACTGACTCAGTAATCTATCACGCAACGTTGAAGTATGTAAAACATCGGTCATTTTGTTTATGATGAGTTTACGAGATTTTAGTAATTTTTCTCCTCAAGAAAAATCTAAATTGGTAGATGTGTTTTTCTTTAACAGAAAAAGTTAAGTAATTATTAATTAACGTCAACCTAACCATACATTTTTTGATACGCAACGTTTGTACATAAACTCCATAAATAATATCCTTCAAAATGTTTGTTACTTACACAATCACGCTTAAACGGCGGCGGAACGGTTTTAATGCAATTTGGAACAAATAGACCATGACCATACGTACCTACATTTGTTAACATTAATAATGTACAGAAATAATCACGCAGTTCTTCAGGGATATCTTATCATTGAAAGATATAACAATGTTTTTGAGTACCTTCCCACTTTGTTTGCAGTGCAGCAGACAGACGCTAACATAAAGACATGACATAATTTGATAATTAGCATAATTACATACGTAAACAGAGTCAACGACGTATCCGTTACCGTAATAATTTTAATGTAATTCAGTTTCCGGAACAGAATCTCCACCTTCCGACCTACTTTTCGGTGATCTACTTTGAAGTCAAAAGCGAGTAAACTTTCCGCCTAGATAGGTAAAGTGTTCCACCTTCGGCTCGTCTTCGCTTGCCTTCGCGAAATGAGACCAAACTAACCTCGTTTTCATACTGCAAACTTTGCAACGGCTTCGATTTCAAAGATTCTCTACCTACTTACTTAAAGTTTCTATAACACTTTGTTCTACGTGGGTTATTAATTTGTTCTTCGTTTTATCCATTGTTTATCTTACTATGTATCATGAGCAAGTGGCTTCTACTCGTAACTCTGTTTTTATTAGGCACCAGCGTTACCCAGGGCCACCCCAGGGCTCTACCTGCGTAAAAAAGTGTTGAAGATACATAAGTACTTTTTATAAAGTCCTAAGTTAGTATACTATTCAATCAGTCGATATTTACAGATTAGCACCTCTAGATAAATAAGGTTTCAAACAATAACATAACATCACGCCTGTATTCCCCGAAAGGTAAGACAGAGGTGTAACTACAGTCGGTACACCCTCATTTCGCCAGTTACTTTTAAGACCCATGTTATAGGGGGCGAACCTTTTGCCAACAACCGGGCACAAATTCTGACCACGGGCCGCTAATTCCTAATGGAAAACCCAATAACACTTTCCAGGACCTCAATGCTCAGCAGTAGGTACCGCTTGCGACCACTAGCCCAACGAGGCAGTTACCACAAAACGCAATTAAATCGGATATTCGTTTCAAAAAACAAACTAAACACGCCAACTGGTAATTCCCCCAGTATGGATAATTTCGTCATACTTACCTAAATAAGGGATATATTGAGGTAAGTATTTAATTTATTTATTTAATTAAATAATGCCTATTTACAATATTAAGCCTTATACTAAAGTGGTAGGTATATAATAATGGTTCGACCTGAACTAGGATAAACCTGTATCTCAGGTGTCATAAGTGCAAAATTACATTAAAATTTTCTAAAATTAATGGTATACATAAATACTGAGTAACTGATAGGACACATACTTAATTTAAAATAATATTTAACTTAAAACAACCAGTAACTTTTCTGTGTCATCATAAGACAAATTTTGGGCTTATTCCACTTTTCCCCCTTCTTTTTTTTTTTTTTTTTTTTTTTGGGTGGGAAATCATCATATGACTTCTCCCGCTCTGGGCGGAGCGGAAGGGCGTGTCAGACTCTTACTGACTAAAACCCACCCGTGTTCCTTCGGTTGCCTGTTGCCAGGGTCCCGGTATCCCTTTCGGACTATTCCGCAACCCTGGCAGGCATCGGTCCTAACGGACCCCGTCAGGTGTGCTGACATCTCTTTGAGGCGCGCGTGGAACATGACGCGCCATCGACCCGGGCCTGGTCCTTATCGGACGGCGAGCTACCCATTGCTCGCCGTCCGCAAGCCCGCGCCTATGGCGGCCGGGAATCCGCCTGGGATTCCCGACGCCCAGGGTGTCTCCAGCGGCGGCGGTTAGGGGCGTGAGGGCGCAGGCTTTGCCTCTCCCTCACGCGTTCCGCCTCCTCCTTCGCGAGCATCACTGCTTCGCAGAAGGAGGTGACCGCCTCCCATGCCCTCTCGCTCCGTACCATGGCCTGGACCAGGGCCGGACGCGAGAGGTCAGTGCCGCCAATCGCCTCCACGAGGACACGGTGGTGCTCCGCCCAAGCAGGGCACACCTCCACCGTATGCTCCACCGTGTCCTCCGGACGATCCGCACAGTGGTGACACCCGGGCGTTTCCTCCCGCCTAATCCTGCACAGGTACCTCCCGAAGCTGCCATGTCCGGTGAGGACCTGCGTCAGGCGGAAGGTGAGGACGCCGTGGCGCCTCTCCAGCCACTCCTCAAAGAGGGGACTTATCGCCGCAATTGTGGCGTGCCCAGCACTGGGTTGCGACAATCGCACTCTCCAAGCCGCCATGAGATCCTGCCGGAGCTCTGTCCGCTGTGCCGCGATTTTTCGCGGCAGCGGAGTTACGCCCCGGCGCTTCATCTCCTCGCGCCACTCCTAGATGTGCGCGAGGACCTTCGCCTCCAGATCCCATGGCGGTAATCCGGCAAGGAGGCTCGCCGCCTCACGAGAGACCGTGCGGTATCCCCGGGCCAGCCGAATGGCCATGACCCTTTGGGACGCGTTCAACCGGCGGGCTGGCCGCAGCCTAATGGAACGCGCCCACACCGGTGCCCCCCACTTTTCCCCCTGATTTTTAGTTTTGATTTCTACGCTCTGAAAGTTAAAAAATTTGTGATTAGGTACAATGTAATTACCAAAAAAAATTAAATAAAAAAAATTGTGATTAGATTTTTTTATTGTTTACACACAAAATCTTAACCTTAATTTTTTTTAAGTGTTTAGTTACAATTAAATTAACAAAAACACGACTATATAATCTTTAGTCAGTCTTTTTTTTTGCAATTTGCAGAAATTAAAAATGTAGTACCTACAAAGACAATCACTCGTAAACGACAACACGGTTGACTAGTAATAAATTAGACAGTTTACGAATACTTAAAAAAAAACATTATTATACGTACAAAAATAAAATAAAAAACGGCTGACCAGACTTAGATGGTTAGACCATGACCTGGATTAGGATATAGGATACTTTATCCCGATATTCCTACGGGATCGAGCGATACTGCGGGTGTAACCGCGGAGAACAGCTAGTTATTAATAAATAAACTGCAACAACATGTCTGCCTATTTAAACTCGAATAACATAAAACAATTCAGTATACATTTTATATTAGCTTTATTGACTAGGTCGACGAAGGCCCGCTTGGCGGTGCTCCTATTAGTGTTTGAATAGTTAATAAAAACTATTTCCAAAAAAAAAACACTAAAAAAAGTTTTTATTTGTCACTTTTTAGTTGTGGTACCTACCTCACACAAATTCGAATACCTGCTATGTAAATAACAGTGACGGAGTCAAATAAAATATCATCTATATAGACTTAGTGAGAAAAAAACGTAATTATTGAAGCTAACTCAAAAACTACGCATGCAATATGGAGACCCAGTCGAAAGTTCTGAGGTAACAAACATAAAAAAAACAAGTATAGACGAACTTATAACCTCCTCCTTTTTTTGAAGTCGGTTAATATTTATTCCCAAGCTCGCTTCGCTCGCTTCTGCATTCTAGGTTATCTAAGTAAAATATCAGCTGGCGCCCACAGTAAATATTGGGCCCCCACCTATGAAATTGGCGTTTTTTTCTCACAAATAGAGAACACTTCAATGATTTAAAATATTCTTCAATTGCTTGAATTTTTTATCGAATAATGACCACCATAGACAACTACCAATAGTAAAAAAACCTTATTAATTTTTATAATAATTAAAACCTTTTCTTTCGTTCTTTCTTATTACAAAAAGGTTTCTAAACATAAAAAATACATTAAAAATGACTGCTCATTTTTTTAGCAGAAATGACCACTATTTATTTTTTAACTTAGCCTAAACTTATTTTTGTCGCTTAATCTAGGTGGCGTATGACGTTATCTTAGTTTAAACATTAGTGCATAACAGTTTTAAACATTAGTGTTCATATGGTTGTTAAATCAATTAAGAAAATGTTAGTATGAAAAATGCAACTTCTTGAAAATTCCCATACAAAACACTGATTTCATAGGTGGGGACCTAATATTTTAGCAACCACCACCGGCGAATAAATCGGCGCCCAGCGCCCGTAGCAAAAGCACTCCTTAAATTTTAAGAACCTCAGTGGGGATTTCTGGACGTTGGTTTTTTCAGATTCCAGTTTTCATTATCAGGGGGGAATTCAAGACTTTTTTTTTAGGGTCCAGTTTTCCCCCTCATGGACACTTTCAGTGGGGATCTGTGGAATAAGTATTTTTTCGATTCCAGTTTTCCCCCCTTGGGGGGATTCTCAGAGGGGAAATCCGCACAATTTTTTTATAGATTCCACTTTTCCCCCTAAGGGGGATTTGTGGAATAAGCCAAATTTTGTAACCAAACATTTTTGCATTGTAGGACCGTTTTTAATGCAGACATAGACAAAATTGTGTTTACTTTATTATACAAAAATGGGCCTAAGAATATAAAAAATCTGTACATAAACGAATGCCTTAATCTATAATTATTATCCATACAGATGTCTTTACGTCTTTTATCAGTGACAACTCTATAGTACGGCAATTTAGAGTGTTGTTTTAATAAAGTATTCACAATGAAGTTCCTCCTCCCCCCGCTCCCCATGAAGTAATACAATATGTAATTATCGATTGACACAAAGCATAATATACCTATTTTATCACCTTAGAGTCAGCAAAAGGCCTAATTTTCTTGAATATGAACATCAATTTACGGACTCTAATGCATAATAGTTCACCGTGATTTTTAAATGTGAGAGTAGCATCAATAATGACTCCAAGATATAGTTATATAATATATAGTAGGTAGGTAGTATATAGTTTTCGTATTAAGGATAGTTGGGCAATTGCATTCAGAGTTTGCAACGGTGTTACATACATGCGTATGAATGGAATGATCATATATGTTTTTGAGTTGCGTAAAGAAAAGCGTATATATTTCGTTTTGTCTGCATTTAATGTCAGTAAGTTATGTTGTAACCATCTATTAACTATATTGAAACCTTGCTGTGCACATAACCATACTTCATGTACTGTATTTGCGGAGAATAGGAGTACGGTATCATCAGCTGTAGCTATCAGAGACTGCAGAGGTCATTTATATAAATAAGAAATAAGGTTGGTCCTAATATACTTCCTTGCGGGACTCCAAAAGAAATATTTTTTAGTTCTGAGCTAGTAAAATTACCAATCTTCACACATTGACAGCGGTTGTCTAAATAGTCTGAAAAAATCTTAAGCTGCTTACCTCGAATACCTATTTTCTCGAGCTTGTTCAATAAGATAGGAACAGACACAAATCAAATATCAAAAGCTTTTGCTAGGTCAAGAAAAATACCAATAGAATGATTACCTTTGTATAGTTCTTGAGATATATAATCGATCATATCTTGCACAACATCAGTTGTGGATCATTTTGGTCTAAAACCAAATTGATTATCCGAAAGGATGGCTTTAGACTCGAAGTATGAAAAAAATATCCATGTTTACCTCGTTCATTTTATAATTGAGACCCATTAAAAGGATATTTTACGGTTGGACCCCCCCCCCCCCCGCGCCTTGAATAATTAATTGCTTTACACAACACACCGGAACACAGCGGAACAGTTGAATTTAATATTTAATGTTATGGTAACATTAAATATTAAATTCAACTGTTCCGCGCTAAATAAAAGGTCAGTACCTACCTACCCTACTTCCTGTTTGTGGATACCTACAGTATACCTATTTATAAACGTAAAAAAAATCTACCATTTCTTTTTTTATAATCATTTTGAAAGTATTATTTTCGCATTTAGCTCGTGGTGATAGGCCATAGTCGGCGAATAATACTTTAATAATAATTTAAAATAATTTCAATGAGCAGAACCAAAACGGAACATTATGTTCTGCGATTTCGGCGGTCTCTCTAGGTCTGAAGCTTGATGGCGCACTTCTCCCAGTCTGCTCCGACTTTCGGAATCTCGGTTCACTCGTGCAAAGCGATGGCGAAGTAGATCGGGCGGTTAAGCACAGAATGAACACTGGATGGATGAAATAGCGACAGGTCACGAGAACGATCTGCGACTCCCACATTCCCCTTAAACTTAAGGGGAAGATTTATAAAACAATGGTTAGACCTGCTGTCTTGTATGGATCAGAATATTGGGCCACAAAAGGGATGAATGAAAGGCAATTGCATGCAGCTGAGATGAGAATGCTAAGAGGTATGTCTGTGTGTGTGTATGTGTGGTTTGATACGAATGGATAAAAAAAGAAATGAGTACATAAGAGGAAGTGGAAAGTGGCACCGGTGACTGAAAAGTTGTGCGGAAATCGGTCGTCATGGAATGGGCACGTGATGCAGAGGAACGACAAAAATGTAGTGAGAAGTTTTGAATATGAATGTCGATGGCGATCTTTAGCGATCCTGCTGCAATCTGCTGACCCCATCATATCGCAGGCAAGCCGACTTGCTTAATCTAAAGCTGAATTGGGTAACACGTAACACGCCTGACTCAGCCTAGCTGTAATTGTTTGAATAGCGCATTGTCACCCCAATATTCATATGTAATTCTTGAATTCAATTTTGATTCCAACACATTTTTTATTTATTACACTGTGCACACAGTAAAATAGATCTATACAACTTATAAGTATTGAGTACATAATAAGGTACTGCTACTGAACTGAAACCGTTGGCAGATTTGTACAGTTGTCATGTTTTCAGCAGCTGATGTGCGTTACATTTGTATAAAACAAAATATTTGTGTTTGAAAGCATTTCAGATATCTATAAACTAAAAAAAATCTTATGTCAGTAGGTACCTATGTTTGTCCCATCAGAAGTCACAGCATGGTGCAAACAATGAAAATGACTTTCTGTTTTTCCTTAAATTTAATTAGACAGAAATATTTCCCGTTAGCAATTTTCCTCCTTCGCTAACAAAAGATGTAACAGTAGGTAAATTGCACTTATCTTTTTTAATACATGAACAGTTATATTGTGACACGGTACCTATTTCATTAAAGCTAATACGGTAATGATGTATTTAACTTGTTGTGATTTGATACGCTTTGTTGCATAGATGCAAAACCTTTATGTACACCCACAATACGCTCTCGTAAAGAACACCTACTTCTGACTAAAGAGAGAGGAAAGTTTATTTAAATTGCCCGATTTGCCAGCATAACCCGAGATAGAACTGAAGGCCAATGCGTGTCATTAAAAACGTTCAAAATCTAGTCGCAATCTCACCTCATTGAACATCAAAGCCAAAAATTTGACAAAAATTTAGGTCAATCAGAGGCATTTTTGACAGATTGAGACTGAGATTAGATCGTTCACGGGAATTTACTATGGGTAAAAATAAGTATTAATTACTAGGTAAGTATAGCTTTTTACAGACTCTCACATTATTATTGTAGAATTGAAACAGCCGCAAAAGCAGTAAACACTTAGGATATTCAGATTAAAGGTGCCTTGGTACTATTTGACGGGGTGTGCTACCTAAAGGTTGGCAAACTCTACTTTATGATTTTTTTAAACACTATCGTATTTTACCAATTCAGTTTTTACAGAATTCCATACCATGAAAACACTTTACGGTTTTTTAATTTTGTTAAACTTTATATACTGTTCGTATTGCATTTCCAACGAAATAGTGCTACGCGATTTAGGAATCGATCCTGCAGGAATTCTTAAGGAAGTTGCAGGGGTTATCGATATTTTAAGTGGTCCAAAACCAGCTTACAATGAAGATGCTGATCTAAATATAACCCAGTTGATAGTTAAATATGGACACCCTGTGCAAGAACATCATGTGGAGACGGATGATGGTTACATTCTTACGATGTTCAGGATCGAGAGCACTGGCCCTGCAGTTCTGCTGATGCATGGGTTGCTAATGAGTGCAGATGATTGGGTGACCGCTGGACCAGACGGCAGCTTGGCATATCTGCTAGCATCAGCAGGCTACGATGTCTGGATGGGCAACGCTCGAGGAAATAAACACTCTAGGCAACACGTGAGCATGTTACCAGACACTCAAAACTTCTGGAACTTCAGTTGGGATGAAATTGGCCGCTATGACTTGCCTGCTATGATCGACTATGTGCTTAATACTACTAGTAAAGAAAAAATGGCGTATATTGGACATTCACAGGGTACTACAGCTTTCTTTGTCATGTGCTCAGAGAAACCGGATTATAATAAAAAGATTACGACGATGATTGCACTAGCACCTCTAGCTTGGACGTCGAATATCAAGAGTCCATTAGCCAGGATGGTCGCTCCGTTCAATTACTACGACATGGCACTTGTCAAAATGTTTCAAATCTACGAAATCCTGCCAAGGCCTATTAAGTACCTTTACTCTAAAACTCCTCTGTGTGAAATAGGAAATGGCTTAGTGTGCACCACAATTTTATTCTGTTTTTGTGGATTCGACTATGAACAATTCAATAAGGAGAATTTATCCGTGATTTTTGGGCACATGCCCTCTGGCGCTTCCATCAATCAATTTACACATTATTTACAAAACATGATGTCACGATCATTTAGAAGATATGATTACGGTGAAGACAAGAATCTAGAAGTGTATGGATCCCGTAAGCCTCCGAAATATGCAGTGGGGAACATTACAGCTTCTGTTGCTCTCTTCTTTAGTGGCAACGATTGGTTCTCTGATGTAGAAGACGTTAAAATGTTAAAAGACAAGCTGCCGAACGTTATTGATTACTATCAGGTGCCTTTCAAGAAGTTTAATCACATCGATTATTTATGGGCGAAGGATTCTAAACGTCTGGTGTATGGTAGAATTTTAGAATTGCTCAGATTCGAGCCCAGAAACTTGAAAACATTCTAAAGAAACATTATGTAATGTTTATTTGGTAAAACATGTTTCTTTAGAACGTGTGCATTGAGTATGGTGTTTGGTGATGCTATGACTGATGATAGAAAGGCATCGTATTCTTGCTCTATGGTTGAAGAACTCATGTAAGATTTTCAGTGCTAAATGCTTTTTGTTTTAAATTAAGTATCAAATTGTTTATTTACAATTCAACAGTGGAATGGCTTTCAGTCAACAAACGATACCCACATCTTAATTTAATGCCTAATTGTAAATAATACCTATTAAAAATCCGTTACAAAGTTCTACTTCAAATAAAGGAAATAATATTGTGTTGTATTAGTGTTTTTATTTTCAAGTTCCCACAACAAAACTATTTCCGTTGGTGGAAGGGTCACAACCTACCTACTCAATTTCTTATTTTATGACCCATCCCTTCGTAAAGTACCTATTAGCATTAAACACGAACAACGTAGCTGTACCTATTGGTATTCTGCACACCCCTCACTGGTAGGCAAGGAGAGGTCGTTACAATAATATTGCCTAAATGACTACTCTCGAATAAATTCGGCTGCGATCAAAACTCAAAGCATTCATTTCAAATAAACCAATTACAGGCACTGTTGAATTGTCAAGGGGTCGGTCAGTCAGAAAGATGAAGCTAGTTGCCCATTCCAAAGCGTAGTAGGTTCCAATGGAGAAGAACGGGCAAGAAACTCCACGGACACTCTGAACACAATGAAAACTATGATTGCTCCAAAGTAAACAACGCCGGGCAACAAAACTCATTATCCACTTGAATAGCAAACGGTGCCACTCCCGTGATAGCAGTTATCTGAAACGTTTTAGATATTTCACGACTTCACGAGCCACGGATGTCAGTCTCGTAAGTACCCACCCCCGTGTGACACTCAGCGGAACAGACAATACGAATTTAACGACATCCCATTTTACCAACATGTTCGAGTTCTTTTTTTCACGTCAATTTACCTACCTATCACTTGAATTAGGGCTATGAGTTAAGTAGGTACAGTCAGAGTCAAAAGACGATTAACACTTTAGTTTTTTAGATCTAAATTATTGAGCTAAATATGTAATTACAAGTACAGAAGTAAAATTTAAAGATTATTAATACTAGATATTGTTATGAAATGCTGAAATACCATGTATCGAATAATAGATACGTAAAAGAAGTATTAATCGACTTTTCTCTCTGACCGTATCTACCTACGTAGACCTACCTCTGCACAGAGTAGGTAAAGTTCTTTTTCTTTCTCATGTGGAGGTACCTACTGCTTATTTTACAACCAAACATGTGCTCATAACAATACTTCCACTACCTACTTCTTGATTGGCATCGGCGTCGTGATTGCATAGGTACTGAAGGGGCAAAACATTCTCATACAAAGTCAAAGAAGGATCGACGAAAGAAAAAATCATTTTGGTTCATTCCAATGGTTCAACACCACTACAATCTTCAGAATGATTATGGTACCTAGGGGTTTAATGTGTAGATAATCGGGTAATATTCAAATTAGTTACGTAATTTACCTGACCTTTGTCAACGAACCCAATTCAATCACGTCAGATATGTAGGTAGGTATAACGTTCCGTTTTTAAATGATAGATTCAGTTATGACCGGCTTCCAAACAGCCTTCGGAGCCCAGCCTTCTACTTGTAATTAATTGTCCACATCCACCGTCAAGTTATGCAAATTAATTATTTTAAACAATAACGGCGCTTCTGTGTTTGACAGACCCAGTGTCGTGTCGTGTCACACAGCGTCACAGTATTACATTTTAGTGCAAACACTGGCCAACGTTTGTATTGGCGAACTGTTCCGCTGTCTGTAGTACTGACAATTCCGCCCGCTGTCGATGTTTGGTAAACTTTTCCTACAAAGTACAACAACCAGTTAGTACAATAGCGGGGTAATAAAACAACAGTATCGTCACAGTATAATAAAGTAACAATATTATATCTCGACAGTCATCATCATCTGCCTAGCCTTTTCCCAACTATATTGGGGTCGGCTTCCAGTCTAACCGGATGCAGCTGAATACCAGTATTTTACATGGAGCGACTGCCTATCTGACCTCCACAACCCAGTAACTGGGTAATACGATACCCCTTGGTAAGACTGGTTGTCAGACTTTTGGGCTGCTGGCCCGTAACGACTGGCAAAGATCCACAAATGACAGCCGGGACCAACGGCTTAACGTGCTTTCCGAGGCACGGAGGAGTCTCGGTATGTAAAGATGGTCACCCATCCACGGACCAACCCCGGCAAGTGTAGCTTAACCTGATGGATCAACCCGTGCGATTGTTATTACGTAGCCACGAGCTCCTCGACAGTAACCTTGAAATAATTACCTACTGCTGCTCGGTAGATAACCTTCCACGTCCATGCGTAACTGCCGCTCACTCGATCCTGTTGATTACACTGAGATTTCGAACCGCGACATTTCGGCCGTTTTCTATGAATATATAATACTGTTACTTATTTATACTATACATGGGATTCACAACATACATAATGTAGCTAGGGAGGTACCTACCTACCTGAAAACAAGGGAACTACACTTTAATTGATAATGATTTCGTAAAAATATTTTTTGCGGTTAACAACCGGAGTTAGGCATTCTGTTATTTTTTTTGTTTTATCGTGGTTAGTTATCGATACCCATCACTTCCGCGGATTTGCGCTAGCTATTTTGTTGGTGGTCAGGTAACACTTAGGAACCTAATTGTTACCTATACCTACCTAATCGCAACTAAACGGCCCGGAATTAGGAGCTGTCTGATTTTTCAAATTATTTTGGTTGGCTCAAATTCATAATAATTTATTCATATGTTTAGTAGTCACACTTGTGTCGAAGTTGCCAAATCTGCAGCTTTGTCTTTTCAGAAAATCTCATATTTTACTACTTGGCGGGTACCCATCAACCTCGGACAAAGCTATCAAGGTCAACTAATAACATCTGATGAATATGAACCGACAGCAGCACATGTAGGTACCTATCGAACTAACATGCCTTCGGTAGATTCTTCTTTGTTTCGGAGGCCTACTAGGCAGTACTAGGGTAGTTAATTGATTCAGGCGTGACTTTGCGGAAATCCATTATAAAATACAATAGACGTAGATATATTTAGTAACCTATTCCGCTTGACTATTCTTCAAGAGTCCTAAAAAACCCTGTAAGAAATCGACACGTGTTTCACCTCTCAACGAGGCATCCTCAGGATGACGATTGACCAATTGCAAACCAGAACGCGACGTGTTACCACACCGAGCGCTGGACGCAAAGCGCGCGCGCGCGTGGTCGCGTTCTGGTTTGCAATTGATTGTCATTATAATTTAAACATTTTAAATTAATGATTTGTAAATACAGAATTGTTTAATGAGATCTTTTGTAAGCAATAGTCACGAATAAACATTGACTTAAACCAAACATAACTACATTCACTTTGTTTTTCAATTTCAAAAAGGAAAGGCAGTTTCGCGTGCGCAGATGCCCGAGCAAGTTCACTCGACGAAACTGTGAACGTTTCCATCTGTCAGTGTCAGTGAACGAAACGTCAAGTTAAAGACAGTAGAGTTCATAATGGGTTATCAATAATGATAAAAATTAACTCATGTTTGCGCAAATAAAAACATAATATTTAATGTAATCGAAGGAATAGTTGGTTTTTCAATACATTATTATGTCCAAGATACTGGTAAAAACGTGTTTTCATTCCATACCTAAGAATTTTAGAAGACTTTCATCATACTGTTTTGTGAATCCAGTGCAAGCGTTTTACGGAAAAATCCACCCTGAGGTACTTTAATTGTTATCAATTGGTTTTGTTGTGTACCTACTGTACTGCCAGTAGGTACGTTCCATGCTTTAAAAACTTGTTAAAAGTTTGATAGGTTAAGTGTAGGTTGTGCCCAGGTTATATATTATTTTGATAGGAAAATTTATTTGTGTAAAATATTACATTCCGTAAGTACATGCCTTCCGTTTGTGTAAGTAACTACTTAAAAAAAAAACGTAGTTTGTAGTAACTAGAAGCACTTAGAAATGCACGAATTCAATACGTACTTATTTGCAATAGGTCTCATCGAAATAAGTACAACCAACTCTTGTTTGTGATTGCATTATCTAGTTATCAGTTTGAGGTCAGCGTTTCTCCTTTAAATTACAATTTATCGTTTAATAAAGTTCAGTGTGTTTTCTTGTTTTGTAAGGGTACAGTGTCTGTACAAGTTACCCACAATAGAATTTGAATTAACTAAGCATACATTATTAATTAAAGGTTTAAAAAAAAAACTGTTTTATTTAAAAGCTGTGATAATATTTCAGACTTCATATTTAAATAGACAAGTACATAGCAGTCCAACCATGAGTAGCTCAATAATGAACGGAAACCTGTGGGACACAGACCCTGAGCTGTTTGCCATCATTAAACATGAGAAGGAACGTCAGAGAGCGGGACTGGAGATGATTGCTTCTGAGAACTTCACTTCTCTGCCAGTATTGCAGTGCCTGAGCACATGTCTGCACAATAAATATTCAGAGGGCATGCCCAATCAGAGGTAAAGTTCCACTCCCGGAAAAACACTAAACCATGTCTTACATGCCACAACTTAATTTAAATAAATAATTAATTATTTTTACCAAAAATTTTTAATTTTTGTTACTAAGAAAATATGGTTTTATTACAGGTATTATGGAGGCAATGAGTTTATTGATGAAATAGAACTCCTAGCACAAAAGAGGTCTCTTGAGGCTTACAGGGTGAGTGCGGAAGAATGGGGAGTCAATGTGCAACCATACTCAGGTACTACTTGCTTTTTAGAATAAATATTTTTTTACATGAAACTAAATTCAATAACATAGAACTCAACGCAAACAAAAATTCTAACTATAACTACCATAAAAATAGTTTATTTGTGTATTTTCATTGCAGTTTTTTATTTTGAATTTCAGTTTATAACTAATCATTATTAGCGACAAAACGAAAATTTCCATCTAATTATGTAGTTTCCAACCACTTAGGACACCTACCTGAAATAAACAGTATAAAGTTTTTATATATTTTAACTACTGATATTTTGAACTGTGTTGAACAATTGGTTGCCTTATCAAATGTTTTGCGTTGGAGTACCTAAGTACCTAATTCAACAAATAAAAAGTCAATAATAATATAAAGTAGGTACTCAATAAGTCAGCTACTTATTGAGTACCTACTTTATATTATTATTGACTTTTTATTTGTTGAATTAGGTACTTGAGTTTGTATTATGAGGGAATTCTCCTTTATATATGCAGACATTCCGAAATGTGCAACTTGCTCACGCTTTAAAAAGCCTAGTGGTCACAAAACAGGAGACCCTGAATGCCCTGCTAGGAAAATAGCAGAATTCAGATATATTAACTCCATCGATTATGAGGGCACCTAGTGCGTCATAACTCAAGGCCTGACTTCCGTAACTCATGTAGCTGACTCAACATATATCCCTGGCCACTGCGCTGTCCTACTTACCTTGCCATTTGTCGACCGCTTCAAAAATCTAATGTAGCCTTGATTGATTTATGCAATATTTGTTTTAACCCAGTTAATGATACTGCAGACGCAATCGTAATCGTGCAACTAAGTGCAAACAGCTTAATTATTAGTGTTTAAGTAAATTATAACATAGTAAATTAACTAGCTATCTCACTATTTTTAAAACTTATGTTAAATATTGTTAAGAAATCAGTTGTCCTAATAGTAATCGTAAGAACTAATGCCGCCTGTGATACAGGTTTATCCTAGTACAGGCATCATACTTTGTAATACCTACATTATTTCTAAGCTTTACAATGTATTTTACCAATTTTTATTTTTTGAATAAATTTATTATTATTTATTTATTTTTATATATACTTACATTTTATAGGGAAGCCGGGGGATCCGGATGTGCCAGACTCTTAGGAACTAAAACCATTTGGGAGCCATATTCACCAGTTCTTCTCTTACACTATGTACCTACATTAAATCTCTTTGTACCTACACTACCTTCAGGTTACTTTTAGAGATTTCCCACCACCCCATTCATTCCACCCATAGATAAGATTTTTTATATTTCTATGATTTCACCATTTAGAATGCTTGTACTAAAATATTTACATCAAGAAATATTATTTTTTCAGGATCACCAGCTAACTTCGCAGTATACACGGGTGTAGTAGAACCTCATGGCAGAATCATGGGATTAGACCTGCCTGATGGTGGCCATCTTACCCACGGCTTCTTCACTGCCACGAAGAAGATATCTGCCACTTCAATCTTCTTTGAAAGCATGCCGTACAAGGTAATGTGAATGATTTTTAATTTAAGTAAGTACTCTGTCTAATTTCTCTTTTCAAGGTGACTTTATTTCGTATATTGTCAAAGTAGCCGTTCAACTGTAGGTAATCAATGGTGACGCAAATATTAAACAAATCGTAACATTTCTTAATTAGCCGTTTGTATGGTAGATTAAGAATCATAGCATACTTTAATTAAGATGCCAACTACGGCAATCACAAAACTTATACAGGACAAAGTAATGCATATGCAGTATAGCATAGTTACCAGTACTAGCCAAACATTATTAATACTTAGTAAATTTTCAAAGAATTGACACGCCGCGTATAAAGGCTCTTCCAAACTAGCGCGACTTTAACAAAACAATATCTGCGAAAACTTCACGGTAGAACAAATACCGGTGTCGCGCTAGTTTGCACGAGCCTAATTGCGCAACATCCCACAGCAGTACTTTCAGTTATATGGAGTCATGCTTTAAGTAATCGAATCGACGTTTGTTATTTTATTGTTGAACTATTTGCACTGATAAGCAAATGTACCTAGTAAGCAATAGTCGTCGGTCACACCCGCAATCTTGACGTAATCTGGACAAACATTTTCTCTCGCTCATGACGAAGTTAATTTGACCCATGAACTCCAACCAGTTCAATTGATGTTTGCGTTCTGTAGATAAAAATAACGTAATGATGTGACCCTGAGACGCGAGAAAACAGATAAATGGTATATTCAGAACATGGCAACAAACTTACTATTTAAATATTGGCATTTATACCACATTTTAAGTCACCAGTAATGTAATAAATAATATAAATAATAGTAATATAAATACATTTAAGTTTGTGTCTTAAAACATCCGGCACATAACATTTACCATGGCTTATTCACATATTATTATGTATTTTAATTTCCATTTATTTATTTGGTACCTACACCAATAGCAGTACGTTCATACAAAGAATGAATAGCGAACAATGATAAAATAAAAGTGATGTTAAGTAACTATGTCTGTTATTAGTATTACACATACGCACACATTAAAGCCGCGATTCCATTAGGCAAGTTTTGCATGCAAGTATGACGTCACATTTGAGTACAAGTTTCTTGCATTGGAAACATGTTTTTGAGAGTGTGCAAATTGCATACAGGTTTTACTTGCATACAAGTGGAGGCACTCGTTTCTATGATACTCTTCAATAAAAATGATTATTTTCTCGTGCCCCCACCTAACAGCCATTATGTTACACTTACGATATTATAATTTGTACAGCGAGAGATTAAAATGCGCGTACATGTCACTCGTTCGAAATCCGAAATGTGCAACTAACATTTACGCGTTCAATTTGCACGTCACTTGAATTAAAAAATGTACAAGTCCAAACTACCTCACACAAGTTGTAGCTTGTATGCAGGTTTGTTCAAGTTGTATGCAATTTGCAACTTGCATACAAGTAACTTGCCTAATGGAATCGCGGCTTAAGGGTCTGACATACTTTCAAATCACACGCTAATCAATAAATTAAGACACTCCACGTTATAAACACGTGTTTAATTTACAATTTCTGTTCTTAGGTAGACCCTAAGACAGGCCTAATCGACTACGACAAGTTGGCCGAGACCGCGAGAATCTTCAAGCCTCGTTTGATCATCGCTGGCATCAGCTGTTACTCGCGCTGTCTGGACTACAAGCGTTTCCGCCAAATTGCTGACGAGAATGGCGCGTACTTGATGGCTGATATGGCCCATGTTTCTGGACTTGTTGCTGCAGGTATGATAATTTGATTATGCAAGGCAACACAGAAAGGACAAACAATAATAGTCAAGCTTGCTCAGTGTGGGTTAGCAATTTCCGACCATTATAACTCCACCAGTTGTGATGTCTAAAATGAGCATAGAAAATACATTACAAAACAAGGTATTTTGTACTCCATAAAATACAATGTAATGGATGGAATTATTTTAATGTATTAACACCCTAACTTCATACCTACATTGATATTAATTGATCACATTGGTATTGGCCTCGTTTGATTCCACAACCTTGAGCCTGACAAACGAATCTATAATTTAACATCAACTCCATTAGGCATGTTATTGTTTGAAATAAATAAAAACAATACATTTTCAGGTATCATTCCAAGCCCATTTGAATACTGTGATATTGTGACGACGACCACCCACAAGACACTGCGTGGGCCGCGCGCCGGCGTGATCTTCTACCGGAAAGGAGTTCGGTCCGTGAAGGCCAATGGCCAAAAAGTCATGTACGACATCGAGAGCAAGATAAACCAGTCCGTGTTCCCTGGACTGCAGGGCGGCCCGCATAACCATGCTATTGCTGCCATCGCCACCGCTATGAAGCAAGCCACCACCCCCGAATTTGCTGAATATCAGAAACAGGTAAGAAATTAAAGTTACTGGGAACTTATAGCAAAAAGCCTCTGCAATCGCACGCCGTATATATCCTCGGCCATTTCATCCACCTACTACCAGCCACTCTGCGAAAATATTCGCTCCATCCAGTCCAGCCCAAGTGCGCCCTGCCATAAGTTCCTCGTTTCACAGTCTCCACTCAAGAACACGTCTCAGCTGCCTAGCCTTTATCCCAACTATTTTGGGGTCGGCATCCAATCTAACCTGATGCAGCTGATCTCCACAGGCCCAGTTACTGGGTAACACTGGCAACAATGTTTATCAGACTTTCTCCCATACTTATTTATCTATTTCGACTATGATTGTCAGTTTAAAGAAGAAACACTTTTATTTTGCGAGCTGCAATATTCACCATTATTCTTTGATCCAGGTGGTGAAGAACGCTCAACGCCTGTGCAACGGTCTGATGTCCCGTGGTTACACTATCGCAACCGGCGGTACCGAAGTGCACCTAATTCTGGTAGACATGCGCAGTGCCGGCCTAACCGGAGCCCCGGCTGAACGTATCCTGGAGTTGTGCAGTATTGCTTGCAACAAGAACACTGTGCCTGGAGACAAGAGTGCGTTACATCCTAGCGGCATCAGGCTTGGTAAGCTACATCTAATTTCTACCTTTGAAACTGCAAGTTTGTTTCGGTGTTTCTTCTCAGAGTAGTTGGATAATATACACCGACCTCATCTAGTTTTTTAAATATTGTTGAAGTGTTTGTACAAACCTACTTACAGAAATAAAAACATTTTTGTCATTTGAAAAACAAATTATTTTAGTTCGAGTTTGAGTTTGAAAAAAATCATCTTTATCTACTTTTAATATCATTTAAACAACAGTAGTTTCAACACTTTTATTTTTATCTCCAGGTACCCCCGCGCTTACCACAAGGGGCATGAAGGAGACCGACATTGACAGGGTAGTGGATTACATTGACAAAGCTCTGAAACTTGCCCAAGAGATCACCAAGGTGTCCGGTCCCAAGGTTGCTGACTTCAACAAAACTATTGAAGGAAGTGCAGACTTCCAGGCAAAAATCAAGAACCTCAAGGAAGAAATTGAAAACTACAGTAGAAAATTCCCCCTGCCTGGTTTTGAAACCTACTGATTATTTAACTACATTTGTATTGCGTTTTTGCATTTAATATATTGCTTTTTTTAATTTTTGTTTTGTTAACTATAAGTGCCTTATTCGAATATTAGCATAAAATTGTATTTAAGAACATCCTACTATCTTTAAATAAAATGTTGACGTATAATTACTTGTTTTGTATATCTTCAACCTCGCTTGGCCTTTTGGCTAGATATTACAATTATTTATCGCACTCTAAGCTATGGTCAGGTTTTCAAGACGAGATTTCATAGTCAAAATTTGTTTCGATTTGTATCAAACTACAGAAACCGATAGGTACATATCGCGCACTTAGTCTGCTAGTTGGCCGTTGCGACCAAGTGCGCCATTCGTATTGGTTTCTATAATTTACCTGGGCGCTGCGACCACTGGTCGTGGTCGTAAGTAAAATCTTATTCCTTTGGTCTGACAAATTAAAACTTCATACTTTAGTAATTATATTTTATAGGGGTGGATATTCTTCTACAAATTCCAATACCCTTGTATTGGAATTTATAGAAGAATATACGAAATTCACGCGAACAAAGTCGTGGGCATAGATTACTATAATATATACGTAACTTCGCTCAAGGAACATACACTCACTTTAATATTTAAAATGGTACATGGTACTCTTTAAAACCAGGCTCCAACTGAGAAATTCCTGATGGAGAAGACTCTTCACTGCCTGACCTAGGAATCGAACCCAAGCCTCAAGCCTCGCATTCAACCGTAACGCTTGCGAGTTGCGTCAACTGGCGGCACTGGCCAAACGAGAAGGTAGTCCGCGAATTATTTTTATATATTGTACACTACTATACACTTTTAGTCGCCGGTATCCCGCGAAATTCAAATTTTCTTACTTTTTTGCAATTTGCAGGTCAGTATCAGGTTGTATGTTGATCTAAATATTATGGGCGGCTATAACAAATATGGATTTACAGAATTATAAACATTAGAATCAGCAATTCAACTCTCTAAGTTCATGTAAGTGCATTGAATAACGATTTCATGAAAAATGGATAGCAATTAACAGCTGCGCAAAGGGTCGTATTATAATAATTAGTAAATGCAGTAGCTTGTATTCATATAAATCACTATATATTATTATGATAGCAAAATAGAAATGACATGCAGTGAGCAAGTAGCATTTTTTATCCCCATTCGATTGGTTTGTATAATTGGATTGGTTCGAAAACACTCAAAATACCAGTTACCAAACTATAGAAAAACCATAGATAATAAAAAAAAACTAATCATTCGTTCATTTGATTGAAGTAGTTAGTCGTCATTCATTCTTTTATTCGTGAAAATTGGGTTGTTTTTGTGTCGCTATCGCAATTATACGTAATTGAGAAAGCAATTAAAAGGTGAAAATACAAATAAAACACCGTTTAGAGTAAAGATAGAACGGAAGAATTAATTAAACTCATTTGAAACGCTCAACAAGCGGCGACCTTGTCTACAAGAACGTATGTTATTTTGGTTGGCAGATTGAAGAAAAAGTGGATTATTTCTTGTTTTGATAAACAGATTATTGCTTGTTGTTCGAATGGCCTTAAGTATTTTACGAAAGTTTATCTTGATGGATCACCGCAAGGACTAAATTCAGCAGTATTATGTATAAACTTGCGTGTGGAATAGACCACCTGGAGATCAGGCGAGTTACTCTGAGCTCACCATGACTATGTATCCATCGTCTGGAATGGTAGCGACACCACAACAAGGGACTAGTCAAGTCACACAAAATGGAAGTACCACATTACCTCGATCACATCATCAAAGAACAGGTATAATATTAGAACTTATAGATGCGAGCAAGTGTGAACTGTCACTTTCATACTTAAAAAAATATAAATTACTGGTTCTAATTAATGGTAATTTGAACCAAAGAAAACTTACAATTGTGTTATTTATTATTTACATAAAAATATATGAAGGTGAATTCATGTTTGTTTCATATACATAATTATCACAATGACAAACAGCTTAGAAAACATGGACAGTCCAATAGGAAATTATATTACATTGGAATGGACTAAAACAAATCAGAGTGGGTCAAGCTCCAACTAGCCAACATTTATTTATAGCGCCTTACCCAGTTTTGTCATGTTAATGTAAACTGCTATTCTTAACACATACATAGTGAATAGAACAAATAGTTATATGCATTTTTCTTAGTGAGATATATCTTCCCTAAGTTTCAGTAATAAACTACCACAAAAGCAGCCCAAAACAATTTCTGGATACATTGCATAGACAACCCTTGAATTAGGATGTAAATTTGTCATTAGCCTAATACAACTAAAATCTTGTTGAGAATTGCTATACATTGACATGAGAAACATGATACTGTTTTAATTAATGAATTTCTATTTCACGTTTTAGGTCGACCCCCAGCAGCACCTAAATCTTATGACTACTTATTAAAAGTATTGCTGGTTGGTGACTCAGATGTTGGTAAACAGGAGATACTTCAAGACTTGGAGGATGGATCCGCTGACTCACCATTTTGCAGTGGCAGTGGTAAGCTAATATTATTATCTATTCAATATTTATAAGCATAGTCACTATTGTTTTGATGCTAATCTAGTAATGAAGTCACATGGCCTCATTGAATAATGTTATTATCTGAGGTTATTATGGCTCTGTGCCATAACTAACACTTAAGGAGTTCATACTGTTCATTAAAATAAAACCTGATAAATAAAATGCAAGAACTGTACAGACCGAAACATGTTGTGGGAGAGTTTGTGCCGTTTCTCTTTCCCAGCTAAGTAACCTAATGCACTATGCAGGCACTACCAACTGCAATCTTTACTGCAGAAGCTCCAACCAAGAAGAAAGTTTGGCTTCACACCCGGTCATCCAACCAGCTGCTGCCAAACTTTCTTTAAGATTGCAGCCAGTCATGCACCAAATTGTGATCATGGCCACATAGTGTCCAAGATCCCTACAATGGGGTGTGGCTTTTTTTAATGTTTGACATTTAATAGTGCCGATTCTCTCTACTTTCATTTTTGGTGCCTGGTAATTATGACTTTGTCAATGTTCTGTATTAAAAATGTGCAATAACTTATCTTGTATGAACCAATATTGCAGGTGTTATGTAATGTAAAGTAATTATCACCAATAAATATTATAGATATGTAGAAAAATTACCATGATAATTGACAAATAAATATTTTCAAAATAATCACTGCAGAGAGGATAATCTAGTTATTTTCCTTTTTGGCAATAGTTATACCCATAAAAGTTATAAATACAATTAGCATGTGTTAGTCCAGGACATATTCTATTAGTTTGCCATTTGTATTTTATCCTTTAATTATTATTATCAGCCATTTGTGTCCCACTGCAGGGCTAAGGTTTCCCTTCCCTTCTTCCACTTATCTTCTGCTGTTTTTTAGGGTTCCATACCTCGAAAGGAAAAAACGGAACCCTTATAGCCCAAACTTACATTTGCAGTTGGAATGTATGGGAGAACATGTTTTTCAAGAACTTGCAGCACTAAATGTACATTATTTACCTAGATATTATACTGTAAGCAGTCTGAAGAATAAATAAATATATACTTAAATACTTTAATGTAGCAAGATTAGCCACATAGAATTAAAAATAAAATCTGAAGCATTGCAGAACCACACTGAACGCAAATGAGAACATAATCTTGTACCTACACTATCAAGGCATCTTCCAGCCAGATTTGAATTCGCTACAACAAACATTTTGTTCACAGGGTCGAAAAATCTTGAAAAATTTCTTGAAAATGATGAAATTTTCTGACCTCTTGAGAATATCCCAACTTTAAAATTTTTTAATGATGGCCCACCAATCTCCTCTTTACCACATTTGCATTTGGACTACTACGTTTGAGACATCCTGTATATAAAGATGATACATTTAGTAAGGGACAACACTATGATGCATCTTTCTATGCCAAAACAGTTTTCTTATTGATTCATTTTATTCCAAATAAATAATCAGAATGTAAATTAATATGTTGTTATAATAATTGTAACAGTCAATATTACTGTGTGTTGGGAAGTTATTTTTTTAGAAAAACAAACCATTCAATGAATTTCCTGTTTATCTTTCCATGGTATTTATAACATGGAATTGAGGAAAGCAGCTTAGACAATCATAATACTGGTGGAATTAAATTTGTACATAATAAATCATCATCGTCCTGGGCCCATAACCTAATTTATTTGTGGTTGCCTCTATCGCCCATTTCAGTTTTTCCTCCTTTCTTGTCTAGATAATCTTCCACACAATCCATCTATTGTTTTGTTGGTCTACCTCTATTCATAAAGCCTTCTATATACTCGAAAACTTTTCTTCATAATTATTCCACATTCCCTCGTATACAATATAATATGTATAACTGAATTAATGCACATTATGAAGGTAGTTTGTAGGTGGTAATTGTTTATCCCAAAAATAATTAATACTACGTAAATTACAGTCACTTCCGATGTACAGTCAAAAGAAACCAAAACGGACGAAATACCTACTACGCTAGACCCTTATACGTGTGCGACCGATAATACTATTAATAACACACGCATCTCTTCTTTATGCTTGATGCCACAAATTAAGTGAATTCTGTTCTTCTTCAACAGTTTATCAATATTTTTTCTTTTTCCAGCTTACAAGACGACAACAATCCTATTGGATGGCAAGAGAGTGAAGCTGCAACTATGGGACACGTCGGGACAAGGTCGCTTCTGTACCATAATACGATCATACTCCCGGGGGGCCCAGGGCATACTGCTTGTGTATGACATCACCAACAAATGGTCATTTGACAGCATTGACAGGTGGCTAGAGGAAGTTGAAAAGGTGTGTATATTTTTAAGTTGCATTAACTAGAAATAAATCAATCTGGAGCTATCAGTTATTTGTTTGAATGCCCTAATGTCAACTTTTATTATTAAAAGATAATCTATAGCTAAAATGATTATTGTAATCATATTCTAATAAAAAAAGGCCTTGTTACCAGATCCAGATCCTTTAGAAACTAAGATCCGGCAAAAAACGTTACTCAGCAAATATAACCTATAACAAAATTGTGTTGTTTTCAGCATGCACCAGGTGTTCCGAAGGTCCTAGTGGGCAATCGTCTTCATCTCGCCTTCAAGCGGCAAGTGCAGGAACGCGATGCGGAAACCTATGCCGCCAAGAACCACATGGCGTTCTTCGAAGTGAGCCCCCTGTGTGACTTCAACATCAGAGAGAGCTTCTGCGAACTGTCGCGAATGGCGCTGCATCGGAACGGTATGGAGAGACTATGGAGGAGCAATAAAGGTGAGGGTTACTCAACTGGAAATGTGCACAGTAGAATATAGACCTCCTTTTCGTATGCTCAAACGCAAGGCATTTGAAATTTATGTCATTGACATAACATACGGTTTAAATTGCACTGATTGACTCGCGCTAATACAATGAATAATCGTAGTATTGATCACACCCGGTAACCGGATCGCGATTATTGTTTGTTGTTACTGGGCTGACGTTTTCATAGAATAACATGCCATCTGCCCATCGACAAAAATGACCTGCGATTCATCCCCTATTTAACCCCTTTAGAGGATGAATTTTCAATAATCCTTCCTTAGTTTTCACCTTCGCTATATAAGAAGATCTTGTGCAAAATTGCATGATTCTTTAGGCGGTTTTCGGTTTAAGCTTTGTGTTTACCGCCAGTGAATTAATGTAATTCACTGTTTTGTATTAAGTAGAATGTCTCTTTGCCTGCAGTACTCAGCCTCCAAGAGCTGTGTTGTCGTGCAATAGTGGCGCGCACGTCTGTGTACGGCCTGGAGCGGCTGCCGCTGCCGACGGCGCTGAAGTCCCACCTCAAGTCGTACGCGATCTCCGCCGCGCCCAGCCGACACCGCGCGCGCGCTCACAAACACTCCCACCACACGCGACTCAACTGCACCGGACGCAACTCATGCAACATCGCTTAAGAACGAGACTCAACCAGCTACTTGTAACATATGACTATTTAAATGTGGCTGACCCTTCATCACTATTGGCATCAAAACATTGTTGTTAAACCTCAAAATCTACGCGTAATTCCAACCCGGCAATAACATTTTAGCATAGTTTAGCATAACATTTTAGTCCCTAATCTTAAATCTTTCTTGTAATGTAAAGATTGTATAATCCTATAATTTTATTATTTCTCGATATTTCAAAGTCACATCCTGCCAATGTTCGCATGACAAGTTTCGTGTCAACACAGATGTTAGGAATCTGCGCCACATTTATGATAATCAGTTTCTGACTGCCAATGGTAATCGTTAAGAATAATATAGAGATGATTTAGAACATAGTTGTCCTAATTATTGTCGCGAAGTTTGACTACATTTAATTGAAACTTCGAACAATATATTGTCCAAACACTGAGTAATCCTAACACAAAATACAGGCTGTAACTGACAACGGATTTGTGACTAGTATATAGAGACTAGGCTAAGATATTGTTACTTAACAGAATATAATGTGAATATTGTGTTATTTAATTGTAATATGTGAATATTTTGACGCGGCATCTAGCCCTATGTTTGTCCATCGTGTAATACCTACATTAACTATGTATCGACTAACATTATTAGTGCCTAGCGATATAATAGGACTATTGTTATACTGTGGTGATATAATTAAATAAGAAATAATACAACATGAGTGCCATCAACAAACATTCGGCACTTCATCATTCAGAAATAACTTGAATACACTAACCTACTTGTTAGTCTTGTGTGATCACCTATTTAATGACATGATATTATATCCATTTTAAGTGACATCGGTACAGTTTCTTAAAAGTATGTTAAAGTACAGTTTTTCCATTTCGATGTATGTAATAAATATCAGTCTTGGATAATATAACTTTCGAATTGTACAAGTATCTTATTGTCCATTATTTGTAAGGTATTATACTTCATAAGGTCTCATAATATGTAAATATTTTGTCTATATTTGTATCAACTACGAGAGTTCACTGCATACCAAATGTTCATTCTAAATTATAATGTCGTATAAATATTGGCTATTTTCAGATATATTATTTACTGTAACTTATTGTTTAGGATATTAGTCAACGGAACTGCTACATTTCATTTATGGTACCAATATTTTCAATATTAGATGGTTGTGTATGTATTAGCTTGTAAAATACGTAGTTTACTTTGCATTTAATATTTCTGTTTCAGTCACGTCCCTACCACTTGCTAACAACGAAAACACTGTGTTTCAATAAATACTTGTTTAGTCCAGTCCGTCCTTAGAGATAAATCAAACCTAATGGAAAATTCAGTGTCAGTACAACTTTGCTTGATTTACTACAATTCGTTTGATCTTTGTGGTTAAAATGTTTATTTTTGACAATAGAAACGCATGCTGTATGACCGCTATGTTAAATTTTGTTTAAGTATTTGTTAAGTTTTTTTTAAATCATCAAAAATAATCGAAGCTGTATCTATAGTATCAAATGTAACCTGAACTATCAAAAAACAAAATTACTTATTTTTACTAATAATAATGAAGTGACGTGATTATACTTTTGTACATACTTACATATTTGTTTCTATATCGAGTTACTTTATGATTTGTCTACTTGTGATAGCTATAGTGGATAATATAACAATCCAAATAAACTAATACCGACTAAAAGTTTGGTTTAGGTTGATTACAGTCATAATTTTATTATTGCTATTATTCATTACGTAAGTCTTGAAATAAAACTAATTTATAATAATCACTTTGTCTTCTTTACAATCCCATTCTATTATGTCCCTTGTTTTTATAACCTACGACAAATTCATGCGCATTACGCACAAGTTACAAAAAATAAATCAATAGAAAACAACATGCGCGTCGCGGCCGCTATATGTAGTTTCTGACTTGGGCATTGTCCAAACAATGTTTGTAATTCTTACTGGCAATGGTTTAGTGGTGAAATAATACAAATGTTTGATAGAACTAAGCAATGTAATCTTTCACACAAGATGATGATTCGCCTAAACAATTTTTTGTACGTTTTCAATTTACGACAAGGCACAATTCTTATTGCCGTCCATCAAATCGTGAGTATGAGAAAGTTTCAACGCTTTGTAGAAGGACAGTGGTATGACATTCATGGAAAATGTAATGTTTTGTATTTCGCAGGCACTATCATCTTTTATATTAATAATATTGCTAGTCGGTATATCCCATGTCGGGGAAATGCTGTCAATGTTGCACAACGACATGGAAGATGATGCCGACAGACGCGGGCTATACGAAGTGGCCTACGGAGATCACCTCAGCTATCACAACGGAGAAGTTATAAGCACTAACAATCAACGCAGATTCGCTAAAGCACAACATCTGGCATCAGGTTAATCCTTGTTACCTAAACATTTCTTTATTCATAATTTAAGGCTTTCCTATCATGCTCTACTGTACGTACCTAGTATAACAGCTATTAATTATTCATTCCAATCACCTACTTGCCCAAGGGAAAGCGATGATCGCAGAACATAAATTGTTAGGTAGGGACTTATTACTTCTTCCCGGCGCATCAGAGTTATAACAACCGGACCTATGTTTTCCTCTCGACCAATTGCGTCTCCTGTAGCCAGTCATAATCCAAAAGGCGACCTCTTTCCATTTTTGTTTTTGCGTTTTTGTTGCAGGAAGTCTGTTAGAGTAAAACTGAAACAGGGCTGACTGTTTTGTCGACTCTACTTAGTAATGAGAGATTATTAGCACATGAATCAGAGCTATTAGTCAAATGTTTGAACTAATAAAGCATCGTGATTAATTAATTCTGTTGAAATTTTCAGTGACAGTAATATTTCTGTATACCAGCACGATGTTGACATCTATTTACTTGATGTGCTGCATCTCGCTGCTGCACGGCGCCGTCAAGTACAAGCGGGAGTATGTGCTTCCTTGGATCCTGGCTGCGTGTATTGGAGTAGTGCTACTCATTGTGGCCATCGTGGTCGGCGATGGCTATCCATGTGTTGTCAACCTTTTTGGAGGACATAATCTTTATCGTAAGTACCTGTAATCTGTTATAATTAGTAGGCAAGAACTCAATATTTCGGTTTTTTTAGTAGATAGTCCCTACCTACATAATTATGTAAAAACCCGAAATATTGACTATATATACGTAGGTAAATAAGAACTGTCTGATAGAGATCGGGTACAGACAGTAACGAAAGTGTTTCACACTTGGCTAACATAATTTCCTCTAGGGTTTACTCTGGCCCTGCTATCATCACAATATCTATCCATGTGCCGATGTCCACAAGTGACCACCGACATTAGAAATGATGTACCTACACGGACACCGATATCCTCCACACCAGGCGGAAAATTTAGAGGCAAATAAGTATCACTTATTGCTAACAATTTTTTTTGTTCATTACAGATTTCGGCTGTGCGCTATTCGTACTAACATTCATCTACGCCATATGCGCTGTGAGCAGTTTTGCCTTGGAGACCGGCAGCGGCCGGTGTGCTCGCACCGTCCGCGCAGCCAGCGACGAGAGGGGCGAGCGACTGCTGCTACTCGACCATGCAGCTCACTCCAGCCTACTATCTGCAGCACAACTGAACAAATTAAATAGTGGAACTCGATCGCAGTTCGTCTAGAAGCCTTCGCTACATAATGTCCATATGGCTGCTACATACCTTACCTAGCTAATAGTTACACACGATGCTAATCGCAAAATTAGATAACAAAACGTCACATTGTTTTGTAAGATCTGTTAATTTGATAATGGCTGTTTACATTTTACAATGTAGGGTAGTTTACAATGTTTTTACATTAAGTTTTTTAAAGTCTAATATTGCGTTCGTATTTGATGTACTTTATCTGTAGGTTTACGTGCTTATTTATTAGTTGAAAGTTCGAAACTATAGATGTTATTAATTGATCTCTTTTGTTATTTTGAATGTCACGTTGTGTTCGTGCACAAATACAATGAATGTTGGCTTAATCATCATTAAAATTATTATACCTACTAATTATGAAACACCAGCTTTATTTCAACTGTTGTTATAAAAAAATAAAGCTTGCTGGGGTCACTGGGGATACTTACAATTACAGTTAATAATATGAATATATTTCCTTATAGTTTATTAAAAGAGAGGAAGCTGTATTATAGAGTTTAGAGATTTATGTGATCATATAAAGATACGTTTACGTCCGAAAATTTTCGTGCATTAAGTAGTTAAATCCTTATACTCTGTACTAAAATTATGTACTCATTGTGATATTATTTTATAAAAGTGGCATAATATTATTGTATTCATAAATTAAACTTGTTGGTACAAAAAATAAACAGAGATTATATCATTAAAAAACAAATGATAATTATGTTGAGTTTAATCAATTGACAATACTTATACTAATCAATTTTAACATTGTTTTTGAAACCATGTGAATTTTAATGAATAGTAGAAATGCAGCTGTATCTTAAGCATTACTCTAAAATGCTTCAGAAAATATGCTAATATAAAAAGAATAAACAAACCATTAATCTTTTAATAAAACTTTGTTTTTTTAATCCATAATAAACCATAAACTTAATATCAACATAGTATATAATGAGCCATTTAAGTCTTAAATAATTATAAAACAATATTGTTATCTAAATGACAATAATATCTATAATGAGTTGATAAGATTTACACTTGACTCTTATAATAGTAATGCTTTGACATGACTATTTATGGAAGACTTTTCTCAGCATCTACAACAACATTCTATGGCATTATTTATTTACATATTAAACATATTTTCACTACTAATACATGACATTAAAAACTGCCCTAATTAATTCGTAAAGATGAACACTATGTACTTGGTTATAATGTAGTGCCTGCCAACTGATCAATCTTGAACGAGACAGGAAAAAGTATTATGCAGTTCCTTGAGTTTATTTACAGAAGATGTTAACTTGTTACTCCCCCCACCTTCCACGTTGTAATGGTCTCTGAATACCTTTAAACCCTCTAGCTAGTATAAACTTTTCAGAAGACTCTGACCTGCTTGCTTGTGGCTTCAAGATCTTAATATGTTTATAGAATTTTCCTAAATCCATCTCCAATACGGGTACTTCCTTCCCATCCCACACTTTGAACAACAGGCTACCATCAACCTTGCTGACTAGAGCAGCAAATCTTATGGCCATGTAACAAAGGCCTATTATTCTGTCCTTGTCTAGCTCTTTCACTCCAGTGGCACTGGGAGCCATGTCAGATAAAACTAAGTCTACTTGAGTGCCATCAAGAGCTGCTATTACTTTATCATGAGCATCTATAGTGGAGAAGTCCATGTTGCTCATAATTGATGCTCCCTGTTGAAAACAAACATTCTTACATACATGTTTAAAATGTCTATATGCTAAAACATTCTTGCTTAAAGATGACGATGATGAAACATCTATAAGCTAAATATAAATTTATTTTAAAGTTATATTTGGCAAAAAGACATCTTCACAATGTTATTTTAGATCCCAAGTCCCAAAATGCTCTAGTGGAAAGACTTCATTGTTGGCAACTAAAAATTAATGATAAAACAATTTGGCGCCGAAAAGAAATATCTATAAGTACCTTTATAGGAAATATCTGTAGTTTATCAATGGCAAGAACTTTCCCTCTGGGTTTCGTTGGGTCAGCACCATCAGCATTCGTTTTTTGAACTGCAACTTGTGTCCATGACCCTGGCGACGCACCAAGGTCAATAACTGTTAGTCCTGGAGTCAGAATGTTTGTTTTGTCGTTCATTTCTAAAAGTTTGAAAGCACTGCGACATCTACAAATCAGTAAAATCAATAAGTTTTTTGAATGAAACTAAACCAATCGAACTAAACATTAGGTCAGTGGGTCGTCTTAGCGTTCAAAATAGTCACCTGTAATTATATATCTTTGCTTTTTCAACATAAGGATCAGCCTTTTGGCGACTCAACCATTGTTGCGAACCCTGAAATCTTTTGAGGCAGTTTACGAGAAAACACATCTTTGTATATGTTAAGGGCTTCGGCGCGAATGAGCGTGACAGCACCATTGTTTTAATTTATAATATAGGTTTCTAACCGCAAAGAGAGATAACCTATTTATAAACTTGTCATTTCACGTTATTTGTAATTGCAATGAATTGAAAACAAACATGAGGAACATGAACATGAAGAAAAGAAACAGAGTCAGAATTGGTCAGAAACACAAAAACTGACACTACTGGCAGTCACTGTCACTGTCAGGCAATGACTTTTTGGCAAAGACAAAGTCAGAATTTCAGGACGAGCAAAACACGATTTGATGAATTGATTTCCGAATGGATTTATGCTGATTGTTCTGCATAGGTAGGTACATATTTTCTGCATGTATAAATTTAAAATTTAAAAACCCCCGACAAAAACAAAGCATTTGAAAAGTAAAAAAATAATATGTATTGGCCCTTTAAGTTTAATATAAAAGTTGTAGGTAAAATTTTGATCTAAGCGTTGTCGCGTCGGGGGACGGCTAATGAAAACGCCAACATACACTAGGAATAATGAATATTATGCTATTGTAGAAACGATAGCTGCAGTTAATTTCCTATTTTCATGAGCCGTCCCCCGACGCGACGACGCTTGGATCAAAATACCTATTACCTACAACTTTTATATTAAACTTAAAGGGCCAATACATATTATTTTTTTACTTTTTAAATGCTTTGTTTTTGTCGGGGGATTTTTAAATTTTAAATTTAACTTTTATTTCCAGCTTTTTAAATTTCATATTATATTACTAGTAGAAACGCTACGATCAACACGCGCCTCGCCGAAATCTGCGTAGCTGTACGTACTTTTGCCACAGTGAAGCTAGTTACTAATTTAGTCTCATTTCTCTTTCCTACTCCATCATCAGACCCTGATCACCATCCATCTGTAACCTATATTTTAGACCTTTCCAATGAGCCCAAACACGATACCTCTGCTGTAAGTTGGTGAGGGAGTTGGGTATCCTGCATCCAGGTGATGCTGCAGCATCAGTTCAAGGTTACTATATTCTTCTAATATCATTGAAGTAACAGAATTCTAAATTTCCAATCGATTAGATCTGCGAAAGATGCTCACATCCATTCATCAACTAGAAAAGAGCTGATAATCTTCAAACGGCTGAACCGATTTTCTTGAATCATAGCTAAGAACACTCTCGATCAAGTCACCTTTCAAACAAAACAAAAAAAAACAGAATCGGTTCAGCCGTTTGGCAGCTACGATGGAACAGACAGACACACAGATACACAGATACACACGTTAACACCCCTCTTTTTCAGTCGGGGGTTAAACATGTAAATATGTAATAGTTTTTACTATCTCAATGCTTTTCTGTTGGTCCCCCTCCAGCCAGCCGGACTGTTCTTTGAAGTGTCAATGTCATGTATGTCATTCATGTCATTGTCAAAGTTTGTTCCTTCCTTGTTGTCAACGTCGTTGTCAATCAATCATTCAATCTTTAGGCGGGATTGCCGGGATTGTTTATTTATTTTTTGCACTGCTAAAGTTAAGTTTATTTTGAATTAAAATATATCAATGGACATTTGTTAATTTGAGCTTACAGAAAAATGATTACCATAAATTTTAATATAAAAACAAAGATGATAAGCTAGTAATATGACTTGTTTATTTCGTAGTATACATAACCTTAAACGAATTTTGTATATTAAAACCTATGTTAGACCATTGAGTCATTGTAACGTTAAAACTATGAAGTATTTAAACGTAGCCGAAAAGAATGATGCTGCTAAAAATATTGCACAGCACTTATCTCGAGGCACATCACGAAGAGTAAGTTCCTTCCTTTAATAGTTTTTCAGGGTGATTGAGGTAGGTCAGTATTGAAAACTATAAGAGGTGTTTTTCTTCATTCTGAAATCGAAGACTTGGGTGGTCATAGAACATTAATCTGCCTCTAATCGTTTCAGACGCATCCATACTGCGATGCTAAGCTCAAATGGTTTGTCCATGGTTGAATTAATTTTAGTTTTTAATATTAATATTATGCTTTTGGTTTTCAGCGTGAAGGACTATCACAGTATAACAAAATCTATGAATTTGAAGGAGAGGTAATGGGACAAAAATGCCAGATGGTAATGACCTCAGTATCGGGACATTTATTAGCTCTTGAATTTGTAGGTGCATATAAAAACTGGCAGTCTTGCAACCCTTTAACCCTATTTGATGCACCTGTCTTCAAATACTGTCCTGAGAATTATGAAAAAATTAAGGTAAGGTGTCTGAAATGTTTTATAGATTAATTTCATAAAGCATTTTAATTTCATACAAAGCTACTTATCACTTCCTATCACAAGGAGTTCCCTAGCTCTCTAGTCCTGTCCTGAAAAAAGTCAATTTGAAAATGAATAACAACTTCCCTGTGAAAAGTAAGGCTGATTGGTCTGATCAACTATATCTAGTTTATCAAATTAGACATGT
The DNA here is from genome assembly GCA_948473465.1 of Lithophane ornitopus. Classification (NCBI taxonomy): domain Eukaryota; kingdom Metazoa; phylum Arthropoda; class Insecta; order Lepidoptera; family Noctuidae; genus Lithophane; species Lithophane ornitopus. Next base: position 6,375,781 of record OX419622.1, on the reverse strand, counting down.
CCATTCCAAGATCTTCCTTGAACACAAGACAAAATATTAATAAAATAAATGGTAATTACTGTCTTAAATAAATTAGTAACAAGTTTTTTTTTGTATTTTAACTATTCCAATGTATTAACTTTTTTCCAAAATCTGGCTTCTACAATTTTGCAGAAAACTTTAGAAAGAGAAATAAGGGGTTGTGCTGGTTTGATCATCTGGACGGATTGTGACAGAGAAGGGGAGAACATTGGTTTTGAAATCATTAATGTTTGCACTGCAGTGAAGAACAACCTCAGAATATTCAGAGCCAAGTTCTCAGAGATCACTGGAGTATCTGTATCACGAGCTTTACAAAACTTAGAACAACCAAATAAGAATATCAGTGATGCTGTTGATGTTAGGCAGGAGCTGGATTTAAGGATAGGTAAAAAAATCATCATGTATCTACCCAAAGCTGAAAGAAAAATAGAGCTTCTTGTAAAAAGGTTGTTGATTCTTACAGGTGCAGCATTCACAAGATTCCAAACATTACGCCTGCAAAAGGTTTTTCCAAGGAAACTAGCAGAAAGTTTAGTAAGCTATGGTTCATGCCAGTTCCCAACACTAGGGTTTGTTGTTGAGAGGTATAGAGCTGTGGAAAATTTTGTATCAGAACCTTTTTGGAAGATAAGAGGTTAGTTTTCTTAACTTTATGTTATTTTACAACAACTCCCCTCCTGTTACATGAAACTTGAACATAACTGCTATTAGGTGCACCTCTGGCTCTGCCTAACCCTTCGGGGAATACTGGATTGATACTGGTGCTAAACAACGGACTGACAGTGACAGAACTATTCTAATGCTTTGCGTTTTTTATTCGATTTTAGTTAACCATACAATGAACAATCTTAGTGTAGATTTTATTTGGGAAAGAATAAGACTGTTTGACCGAAATGCCTGTCAAATTTTCCATGACATTTGTCTTGAGAACCCACAGGCTAAGGTTTGCGAAGTGAAGACAAAACCCAAGTCCAAGTGGAGACCTCTGCCTCTGGACACAGTGGTGAGTAAGTTATTATTGACATTTGTGATGATATAGTTCAGGGTATTGCCGATATTCTACTGCTTTTACAATCCCAGTCAATACTTTAAAAACAGTGCAATATTTTTAAAATCTTGCTTGATAATAACTTCTTCTGTGACCAGGAACTTGAAAAACTAGCTTCAAGGAAGTTAAAAATCAACGCAAAAGAAACAATGCGATTAGCAGAAAAATTGTACACCCAAGGTTTTATCAGTTACCCACGTACTGAGACAAACGAGTTTCCTAAAGAGATGAACTTGGCCCAACTAGTGGGTCATCAGACTGGTGACCCTAACTGGGGGTCATTTGCACAGAACATCCTTGATACCGGGGGCCCAACGCCGCGGCAAGGAAATAAGAGCGATAAAGCCCATCCGCCTATACACCCAACGAAATATTCAAACAGTAAGATTTTGTTATTTTCGTCAATACCTTTTTGACCTCATTTATTGAATACTAACATATTGTACTAAAATGATTTGCTAGTTTTGATTGCTGATTCAATCTAAAACAAATAAATAATTGAAAAGGCTGCCTTGACTATCTGTAACTACCAACTGTTATGCTTACCAAAGGCATGTTAATAAATAAATATCTTTCTATTTACACAGGTTTATCAGGCAACGAACAGCGACTATACGAATTCATAGTGCGTTCTTTTCTCGCGTGTTGTTCGAAGGACGCTCAGGGCCAAGAAACCACTGTGGCTATAGAAATAGCCAACGAAAAGTTCAATGCAAGTGGCCTGATGATCACAGCGAGAAATTACTTGGACGTATACCCTTATGATAAGTGGTCGTCTAAGGAAATTCATGTTTATGAAGTAAGAGTTAAAGTTTAATTTTGCGTAGCACATATTTGACAGAAATAATGTAAATGATTTATAATGATGTATTTGTTTTAGAATGGGCAAACCTTTAATCCAACGAGTATTGATATGTTAGATGGCAACACCTCACCCCCGAATCTATTAACAGAAGCTGATCTCATCGCTCTTATGGAGAAGCATGGAATTGGTAAGATACCATTACCACATAATATTGCTACGTTATACATTTCGACCCAGTATATAACAAAAGGTAATTTATGGAAATAGACCAAGTAAATCCAGGGTTTCGCGTCAGGCCGACTGCAGACTGATATAGTATGCACAAAGGCCAATTAGGCCTCAAGTCTCTAAAGACTTCTAGCCTAATTGGCTCTTATACATACTATATCAGTCGGCAGTTCTTGTATATTACAAGGAAGATTTTTTCCCTATGGCTTGAACTAAGTGCTCTACTTAAGTCTGATATGGTAATCACATAGCATGACGATTCATTTCTTACCAGGAACTGACGCAACACACGCAGAGCACATAGAAACCATAAAGAACAGGTCATACGTGGCTCTAGCAGACGCTATACACTTCGTTCCCGGTTTACTCGGTATGGGATTGGTGGAAGGGTATGATGCTATGGGCCTCACGATATCCAAGCCGCATCTGCGCGCGCAACTTGAGGCAGACCTAAAAGCTATTAGCGAGGGTCGAAAGCAGCCGCAAGTTGTATTAGCTGAGCAGGTAACGAGAATTGGATAAAATTAGAAACTTGAAATCCCATGTCATTTGAAATCAGATTTAATTTAATAGGCTTTCAGAAAGCCTGAAGACCTTGTGATGGCCGTAGGAATACTGCTACTGGATGCGAGAAACACAAAACTGGTCGATGTGGCGACGATTGAAGGAGGCCTATATCCAGCAGTGGACGTCTTTCGGCTGAAATGATGATGATGATGTTGATGAGGCTTTTCGAAATCGCGGGAGGTTAACTGTCTCATTGGAGTTACAGCTGTTTTTTACCCCTCTCTACTAAAACTGATATAACAAAATAGCTAAGTGTAATATAAACTAAGTAGATAAACTGATTTAACAAAAAATTCCAGGTAGTCACAGAAGAGCGTCCTATTTAGTCTGAAACTACACAATTTATGCGAATATTTGGTATACAATTCATATATTTACGTGCTGGGTGTTTTTCATATTATTTTGCCCATTCTTCTTTCTTACAATATTCTTACCTGGAGTACTTAACAAAAATCGGTTTTAACACTCTGAAACGAATTCTAAGCATTTTTTGTATATAGGTAGCGAAGTACAAAGAAGTTTATCAGACAGTGGCTTTGGAAGCGAATAAAATTGACGCAGCCCTCGCTGAAAGGTTTAGTGAACAACCCAATGAGTATATTCCGTCAGCTGAGGCACTACCAGTCAACATGCCTGCAGGTAACTTAAAACTAAATGCACAACTTTTTAGTAAATATCAACTTTATGAACATCTGAACAAGGTTAATTTTAGAACTACAAAAGATTTTTAAAACTATAAAATCGCAATCAATTGTGCAATGGATAATTATTACTAATTATGTTAATCTATTGTAATATTTATTCACCTTATTTACAAAATGATATAATTATATAATATTTTTAATTCTAATAATTCAAAACTATTACAATGATATTTATGAAATTCCTTTTGTTTCAGCTCTAAAATGTCCAAAATGTGGGTCAGACATGGTTGTACGACAAAAAAAAAACAACGTAGATGAATTATACATTAGCTGTCTTTCATATCCTAACTGTAAGAACGCGGTGTGGTTGCCGACTCTAGTCAAAACGATACAAGTTTTATCTGACTCTTGTACTATTGTAAGTGTATTCACTAAAGGTCTATTGTTGAATTTTCGATTTCGAAGATTGCTTTAATTTATTTATTTTATTCATTTAAATCAAGTAACAAGACTCATATTGTTAGTAAAATATGTTAGTAAAACATTGACAATAAAACACAGAAATAATTTGTGACATCACCGCTGCAAGGTGACAGGCCCAGCCGATACCTTGCAGTAGTGGCTCACAAACGCGCAATCTAGCATGCTTGCTGCCACAGCCAGGATACTGTTGGTGCTGCCCCGCACCCTACTAACCAGGGATGCGCACCGCTTCCGCATCACGGTGTAGAAGCAATCAACGCGAGCTTCAGCAAACATCGACACCAGTATCGAGGCAACCCCATCAACACCCTGAATGCGTTATTGTATTGAACGCGAAGGGCGCTGTATGATTTCTGAGTAAAATGAGCCCACAGACTGCAACAGTAAAAAGACGTGCAGTAAGCACTAAATATAGTGCGCTTGACCTCCTTAGAGGCACGCCTGAATCTGCGGGCAATCATGTTAGCTCTCACACACAGCGCCCTCCGCTCCCTGTCAATATCTTCATCATCCTTGAGACCAGTGGTCAATAAGTGACCCAGATACTTAAATAGGTCCACCCTCACAAGGGGCATACCGCTTAACTACAGTGAAGGTACAACTTCTGGGTACCTACCCCTGGCCCCAAAGACCATGACCACACTCTTCTTAACATTATAAGCCAGACCATGCAGTCTGGCATATTGCTCGCAAGTGGCCACGAGTGTCCTAAGCCCGCAGACTGACGCGCTTAGCAGCACCATGTCATCAGCGTAACTTACGTTATTCACACACACGCCATCAATATGACACCCGACACGCATACTGCTAAGCGCATCAATCAGATCATTCACGTATAGGTTGAATAGCGTAGGCGAGCATAACCCCCCCTGCCTCACCCCGCACTCCAACCCAAACGGCCTGGAAAGGGCACCCGTCCACCTCGCCACCTTTAAACTTGATCGACATGGTCAAGAAACTATGAAATATTTTTTCTTAATTTATACCATGTTCTCTTGGCAGTGCGGCCCAAACTACAAAATGCTGAAATTTGAATGGAAAAACAACCAACTAAGTCACATTTACCCTTCCCCACACACTGGATGTATCGGTGGTTGCGACACAACATTCTTAGAAATGCTAAGAATAAACCCTGCAAGTGTGAGACCAGGCACCGACACCAGAACTCAAGTAATGAATAATACAAGACAACCAACTGTAAATACTAATAGGACACAGCCCACAAATAATAGATCAGATAGTAATAGCAACAGTAACAGTCCCATCAACACAATTCCTGTCGCACCAGCACGACAAACCCAAAGAAACACTGCCCATACAAACACTGGACCGCCAAGGCAATTTGGACCTCCACAACCTGCGAGTAGAGTTCAAAATACAATGAACAATCAGCCGAGGATGCCTATTCCGGGGAGTAGTGACAATGGCGATAATAATGTGCTCTGTGGTTGTAATAAAGCGGCAATTCTATTAACTGTGCGGAAACAAACTGCGAACCACGGTAAGTTGTTATAAAAATATTATTATGGTCTAAATGGTATCAGAACACTTGGATTGACCTTTCGGGCAAATAGATTTGCGCTAGTATACACACCTAATCCATACTATAAATGCGGAATTAATTTTGCCTGTCTGTTACTTTTTCACGCCATAACTGCTGAACGGAACTCGATGAAATTTGGCACACGGGTAGACCAAGGGATAGGATACTTTTATCCCGGTAGTATGTTTCAGTGGGCAAATTTCCGACCTCTAAGCGGGCGAAGCCGCGGGCAAAAGCTAGTATTACGTAAAAACATCTGTTACATTTCAGGAAAGCAATTCTACAAATGTCAAGCAGGCAGAGAAAATGGCGGTTGCGACTTTTTCCTTTGGGCGCCCGAGAATGATAGTAGCACAGTGCAAAACCCTTACGATACTCCGCCGACCAGTACTAATTCTTGGGACAGTAACGAAAATTCCAGTAATGCTTCCACGACGAGGGGTTGGGGCGTAGCGCCCAGCCACTCGCGCGACTGTGGTAACAGCAACGATGATGTTATGTGTGATTGCGGAATGCCTTGTAAAAAGTAAGTTTAAAAAAAAAGTCTGTAGGTGTCCTGGAACACCCGGTTGGATCGAAATTCATTTAGCTGTATATTATGTTTTAATACAGAGAACTTTTTAAACTTTACGCCTTGAAACATATTTTGTCGGGGATAACGCTTTTTCGTTACATGACGATGTCTACCAGTCAACTCCTACCGCAAGACGCGTTAGGGTCAATTCACACCGAGACGCGACGCGCACTTTTTTATGATCCGATACAATTTCGAATTTATTCACTACGCAATAAGGTACACGCGCTGTGCAGCACCACGCATCTCTGCGTACTTTGACACGTGTCAACAATCGCACTGAAATTATACCTTGTCGTGAAGAAAATAAGTTTGATAATTTGTTAAAAAGTGCGCGCTTCACGTCGCGGTCTGAACTGACCCTTAAAGAACGTTCCAAAAATACTGAAAAAATAAAAAAAACCGGCTGCGTCTGAAAATTTCGAAACAAAACTCCCTTTTTAACCGACTTCTTCAAAAAGGAGGAGGTTCTCAATTCGTCTGTATGTTTTTTTTTTTTTTTTTTTTTGTATGTTTGTTACTCGATTACTCCGCCAATTGTGAATCGATTTTGATGATTCTTTTTTTGTTTGGTAGGTCATGCTTCCGAGGTGGTCCCATATAAATTTTATTAACTTTGCTTGCGTAGTTTTTGAGTTAGCTTCGATATTACGTATTTTTCCCACTTAGTTTATCTAGACGATATCCTGTTTGACTCCTTCACTGTTATTTATATAGCAGGTAGTGGTATTCGGATTTGTGTGGGGTAGGTACCACAACTAAAAAGTGAAAAATAACTTTAATTTCGGAAGTCGGTGGCAAAAAACGGAAATTGAAAAGCAAAGACACCGACTTCCGAAATTAAAGTTATTTTTCACTTTTTTTGTGTTTTTTTTTGGAAGTCGGTTGTTTTTTTTTAAACGAGTCTGTTCGTTCGTTAGATCGTACTTCGTAGCAGTTATTTTAGTTCAATCTAAGATTCGATGTTATCAACTGCATCAGACTGCTTGAAAAGTGAGCTTGTTTTGCGGACGATTCGAGCATCTTGTTATAATGTCATTATAAGTTGGTAGAGATATCCTAATTTGCGACTTCTGTTACAGAATAACGGTGCAAAAGGAAGGTCCTAATAAAGGTCGTCCTTTCTACTGTTGCGTGAAGGATATGGGTGCAAGATGTAACTTCTTCCAATGGGCAGACAGCGGATCTACCACAGGTAATTAATGCCTGAACACATGACAAATGACACACAATACGGCCGATATAACTTGGCAGTTCCGAACTTCGCGTAGTAAAATTGCGTAATATTTTTTTTTTAAACCAAAATGGTGACGTGAGGCGAGTGTGAGTGAGACAACATGCGCGAAAGTTCGTAGTGCCTATGTTCAGACCTGCCAAGTTATACATGTATCGGCCGTATTGTATAATCACGTATATAATATGACTAGCTGATGCCCGCGGCTTCACCCGCGTGGATGTCGGTTATTATATACTAAAACCTTACTCCAGAACCACTCTTTCCAATGGTGAAAACAGCATGAAAATCGGTGTTCAACAAGTTTTTCAACTACAATGTTAAGTTTGTTGGATCAATTCATCCTAACTACGGAACCCTTCATTGCGCGTGGTTCGACATGCACTTGACCGGTCTTTCTATGGGGTTTTTGTATAAGGGAATTCATTTATGTGCTCACTAGTTTCATCTGTGTGTTAAAATAAGTTGTCTCGAAAGTAAATTTCAGCCTCACTTTTTCGCTTGGGACCACTTCAGATTGTTTTTGGTTTTGTAGATTGGGGTAGCAGCAGCAGCAGTAGCAGTAACCGCGGCAGGGGGCGCGGGCGGGGCGGCGCGGGCCGCGGGGGCGCAGGCCGGGGCTCGGGCGGGGCCCGGCTGTGCAGTCTGTGCCGACAGCCCGGGCACACGAGGGGACGATGCCCTAATGCTGAGTAGAGGCCTCAAGTCAGTGATGCTATATTAACTTTGCAGTGAGTAGACTGCTAAATCGCATTTAATTTTCTCCATTATCAGTATAGGTAGTGATGATTACAGACTGTTTAAGCGTGTATACGCTTGGTTTCGTCATTCTATGTTATGTTGAAATTAATTTTGTTACATGGCTGGTTGGTTTCGATGTGTAAATAAATTTGAACCGAGGGTAGTTATGAAACCCAGACATCTGTGATGTCAGACAAAGCGCTATCCTATAATCTTTGTAAATATGGCAGCAAGAACTGCTGATGTTCTTCATGTTTGTATATTGCGATGAGATTTTTTTATATTTTGTAAGATGTTAAAAGGTATTACTATGTAAGTAAAGATATTTTTAATACATTTATTTGTTTTTTTCTATTGAATTAGTTACTTCCACAACTTAAAGTAAATAATATTCCTTGCTGTTGAGCGTTGAACAGAGAGACTAGAGGTCTAGAGTGCGTGAAATGGGTGCTAACCCCGAAATCGTTATCAAGCAGATTCCGTAGCGAATAGTCAAAATCGTAGTCTGAATGTCATCACGCCTGTATTTCGTGAAGGGACAGCAGTTACTTCAGTGGAGGAAAGAGATGAAGCTCTACAGGACGTATAGCTCTATCTCTTTCCGCCACGAAGTAAGATTAGAATAATACTGCTGTAAGCGGTGGTGGTAGGCCCCTTGAGGTGTAATAGTACACCCAAAAGATTAAATTAAATGTAGTTAAATACGAATTTACTTTAATCATTTATTTTATTTACACAACAGTGGAGGCCGAGCAGGGGGACAAAGGCTAATAAAAAATACACAATATTTATTCAAATCTTAAAATGTAACAGTTTTATGACCATTTCTTTTTACTGCCCTTTTGTTTCAAATTACCTAAACTCTGTGCTCTCTGCAATTCTTGTTGTTCAGCCTCTACTGTTTTATCAGTCATCATGTCCAATAATATTTCGAACTTCAATCTTAGCATATTGTTCTCTTCTTCTAGTCTTTCTAGCTCATTTTTGAGGCGAATATTCTCTTTGTGAGTGGCGCCAGCTTTGCCAGAAGCTGGGAAAATAAAAATAGTTTGCTAATTATTGTGCGGGCTGATGATGATGAATCATTAATTAGAACATAATTATATTGAAATGATATTGTTGTTGTACAGAACATAATGACATACTTAAGCCTCATTTGTTACGTTATACCAGGACCTGACGAATCCTCAAAGCGTAAAAGCTCAAAACACACACAAGGCAGGTGCGGGGCTAGAGCGAGTCGGGTCGTTTTCAACGCGTGAGCCGCGCTGTGCATCGTGTTCACACAGAGCGCGGGCGCGGAGCGGCAGCGAGTCGGGCGCGGGGCCACAGCGGGTCAGGCGCGGTCTTACTTTGACAGGCGGCAGCGGTTGCAGTGTGAAAGTGTCGGGTGATTCGGACACGGACGAAGAATTATTATTTTTATTTATTTTAAAAAGAAGAGCGCAAAAAAGGAAAAGCTTGTAGGTTCATGACATTAATAAACAAGGACCTCAATATGAAGAATATCATCAACTTTGCAGAGAATTAGAAACGGAAGAGGAACGGTTTTATGAATATTTTCACATGTCTAGGGCAAATTTTGAACATTTTGATATTAAACTGAGTGCAAAAATATACAAACCCGATACAAATTGGCTTGCAAATAGAACTGTTTTAAGTAAAGAAGAAATGAACATATTGGCGAATTGAATTTTTTTACTCAGTTTGAATTTCCTAAGTTTTCATGGTGATATTTTTACAGAATAGCACAACCGGTCCCGCCCCGCGCTGTCAGTGGTGAACCGCGCACGCGTTCTGTGTGTTGTCGTCCATATAATTCCTTGAATTACAATTTATTATACCCGCCGTAGTCCCGCGCCCGAATCGCTCCCGCCCCGCACCCGCCTTGTGTGTGTTTTGAGCTTAAAAAAAGCCCAACTCATAATCGATTATACTTTCTCTTTCATCGAGACTAATAAAGTATAGAAGAAAAAGACATGTTGCGTCGGTCGACCCCAAATGAATGGGGCAGGAGAATGATGAGCTGTATGAATATTTACCTGGAATCCATTGTCCATCTTCATAAGATATTTCGAAATCCCCCAATTTCAACTTCAATGGACTCACGTCGAGAGATAATTCTTTCGACGCATAATCGCTGCCAAGCTCATTTTTCAGCACCGTAGTATCTTGTTTTCGCACGGGAATAGTTTTTGGTGAGAATTTATTACTAAATAGAGGCATTTTTTCGCAACCACAATATCATGATTATGTTGTTTTACAATATCCTGTCATAACTGTGGTCATAACAACAAACGGTTGCTTAGCAACACATGCACAAACAAAACTTGATTTCTGCGCGCGACTGGTGGCGTGGCAGTCTATAGGTAGGTACTGTAATATTTAAAATAGTAAATCTATATTAATATTTGCTCTCAGAATTAATTCTATGCACAATCTTATACGACAAGACGGCGGCATACTTATTAGTTCCAATTTCAGTCGCGCGCAGAATTATTTTGCGAGCACTTCTAGTGAAAGTTCCCATGATGTCAAAATAAAATGCGTTGCTTATCTTTATTCTTTACCCCACTGCCTCAGGAGGGTTATCTTTTTGGAATTGTTGGAATATAAATTATTTTAAACCATCGGCTTCGTATGAGCATTCAAATTCGCCAGCAACTAGATTGTAAAATAAAAGACATTTTATTCCGTTATCTCTGTACTTTTAATTTAAGTATTAGCAAAGAGGTCGAGGCCCTTTTTTTTGTTGTTACTAACATCAATGTTTGAGCTCACTTGTGCAACAAGTAATGTTATCTCAACTCAAATACATGAACTGCTTAGAGCTAGTGTAATCTAATGACAAACTGCGAGGCTCTACTAGCTTTCTGGTTTAATTTAGCCCTGTATACTACATCATTCAAATGGTGGAGCTTGTGGCTAAGTAATAACAGTTGCACGGGTCGATCCATCAGGTTAAGCTACTCTTCCCGGGGTTGATCCGTGGATGGGTGACCATCTTTACATACCGAGACTTCTCCGTGTCTCGGAAATCGCGTAAAGCTTAAGCCGTTGGTCCCGGCTGTCATTCGTGGATCTTTGACAGTCGTTGCGGGCCGTCAGAAACCCGAAAGCCGGACAACCAGTCTTACCAAGGCACCAAGGGGTATCATATTACCCAGTTACTAGGTTGTGGAGGTCAGAAAGGCAATCGCTCCATGTAAAATAGGCAGATTGATTGATAAGATTATAATAATTACAGGGAACAGAAACTTTTCTATATAATAACAAATAGAAATGTTTGTTCATAATAATTATGACCAAATTTAATCCTACACAAAGGAAAACGGGGGTAGCACAGAAAGGAAACGATTGAAATAAGTAGTAAGATTTAATTCTGTTTATCAATTTTGATGAGCCTGGTCACGTATGGGCACTATCTTTATGATACGCACTGAAATACATTGCAATGACTTTCAAATAGTCATAAAATACTTTAATAGTTAATATGTGTGTGGATACTCGATAGATAGTGATACACTTTAGTTTAATCCTTACAAGTCTGGCATAACTTAAATTTTACTCAGTGGCAAAAGCCATAATGACTCGACAGTTATTAACACCAAAAACACAATGTATTAATACTGTTTATTCGAGAAATTAAAAAAAATATTACAAAAATACACAAACAAAGTTAAATAAATAATACAGAACAATTGTATAATACTAATAAATAGTGGAATTTCTTAATAAATTATTCAAAATTTTATTGCTTGTTCTTATTGTACATGCAGTGTAAAAGCTGCATTATTATGTTTTCAGTCTAATTAACATCACAGCTGGAATGATTAGAATTATGGAGCCGATGGTGTATGTGATCATCGCGCCTGAACACCAGTATACTGTAACAAAACAAGTTTTTTTTTTAAATATTGAAAACCCAATGGCTCAGTGGTAATGGCCCCAACTCAAGAATCGTTTGTCGTATGATGGAACCGAAGTAGTCAAGCACCTTACTTTGTTGTAATTTGATTGATTACCACTCTTAAAAAACAGTAGATAAAAATAATTAGTATTTACATACAGAGAATTACATAGAATCAAAATCGAAGACATGACTGTGACATCCACCAACCGTCCAATCTCCTCTAGGTTCGCGTAGTGGATTTGACTCACTCCGTGGCAAAGAGTAAGCCCTAGTACCCACAGGCGATTTTTTAACGCACTCTTTAGCGCCGAGACTTGATAATCCAACAGTGTCTTTTTTTGACGCGCTGAGATGCACAACAGTTGATTCTCAATGCTCAAGGTCAACACCGAGATTTGAAAATCCAGTGTGTAATGAAAAACATTATGCATGTTTAAAACGCAGGCTACACTGGGAACAAAGCAAAAAGAAGCTAAGTTCGTTTAGAAAAACCAAGCTAAGTTCGTTTAGCTTTCTTCTGCGTCTTTTGATACTTTGGTTCACATTACTAGGCGAAAAGAAACGATGAACAGACGCAGAGGAAAGCTAAACGAACTTAGCGGTGACCTGCGCTTAAAACAACGGAAATTACTTGTAGTAAACACATACAGCCCGATGAGTAAGGGCTATTGATACTTACAATCATATCAAAGATAAGGATATTTTGAATGAAATAACGAGGTCAAGTGCTTCCGCGGTAAGCCTTACTAATACCGATACCTGTAATCTTGACTTATTTAGAAAAAGATAACATGGAATCCAAGAAATATGTCTTTTTTTGTGACATAATTGTGAGAACTTTCAGTTCACACACGGTTTTGGTGGCCAAGAGGTCCAAAATCCGATACCATCGTCAACTGAGCATAGATTCTAGGTACTGTACTATAGGTATTCCCACCGAGCTGTTCTGACATTTGTTTCCGAAGTGATCTAATGTATATATGTGTAGTCCAGTAATCACCAGACCATAGATGGGGTAGAAAATTAGAGATGTTTCCAGAGCTGGTCGTACGGCCATAAGGCCAAGAAAGAGGTGGACCTGAACTAGTCAAGGTAGTAGGTAAAAATAGGATGGTTTCCGATCTTAAACCTCCCGCTTAAGATCGGAAAGAATGGACACGTTGGGGTCCTCACTCTGTATAGCATGGAAGAGAGATCTTTAATTTGGGACTTATGAATGTTAGTGAAAGACTAAGTGAATGCAGAGGTTACAGGTTAAAGGAGAAAAAAAATAGTTACCTGATGATGCGAGTAGCGGTCCTGCAGCTCGTGCCAGTGCCCCGAGCGAGCGAAGCGTGCCTAGCACTGCGCCGCGCGCTTCGCTCGGCGCCTTGCCCGCCGCCATTGAAGTCATGCAAGACACCGCGAACGCCGTCGCTGTGGCAAAGTAAAATAAATCATTAGAGGCAAAACATTCTACAAAACAATTACAGCTGGGTCAAGACTAGGAATGTTAGCGATGAGAACAATAACTACTGGTTTTAAAATTTGGTGCCAATGATTTTTTTTTTCAAGCATTATAAACATCTTCAATAAATTATCAGTACAGTGAATATTTTGGCGATGATCCGACACATCACCTAGAAAGTCTTAGGGAGCTATTTATCAAAATAAAGACTTGAGTTTTTAAATATAATATGTGGCACTTACATAATGCGAATAGAACGAGTCCCAGCCAGAGCCAGTAAATAGGCGCAAACAAAGGCGGATGCGGTAACGCGGCGAAGGCGACGCTCAAGAAAGAAGCCGGGGTTAGTGCTAGCGCTCCGCGTGCAGCGACCTCTGCACCGCGGGCACCTAGCCTACGAGCCGCGCCGCCTTGCAACACCGCCATTATCAGCCCTAGAAATTGTGTACATTGGAGAAACTATGTTATGTTAACCTAGTCTGTCCTAATGTATACTATACTTATTGATAATGTATAAAATTAGATGAAATTTTAATAATTTTACTTATATCAGACAAGGTGAGGCAAGTATCACAATGAAATTGGGAAAGTTTCTTAAGAATATCTATTTTTTCTTTAATCAATGTTTGGCGATCGTTCGAGTTTTGCAAATCGATTAATCATACCTTGAAAACATTCTTCGCACTCAAGCAGCACGAATTATTGACATCAAACAATGACTAATTACGAATATTAAATCCTTATTCGTAATTTGTCATTGTTTGATGTCAATAATGTGTTTGGATGTTTGTTACTCAATCACGCAAAAACGGCTGAATGGATTTGGATGAAATTTGGCAAACAGATAGTTTATAACCAGGATTAACACATAGGATACTTTTTATCCCGATATTCCGACGTGATTGAGACTTACGCGGGTGAAACCGCGGGGCGCAGCTAGTCGTTTAATAAAACGGAGATATTAACTTACCCATAACTAAGAACATTTTGCCCTGTTGCATAGCTGTGTACTGGAAGGTGTGATGCGTTAAGAATGTGAGAGTGAACTCGAGACCCGAGTATGTAAATAAATATAGAAAATAGATCAGTCCCAATTTCGACAGTACTTCACTCTGATGACGTGAAAGATTCTTAACAGCAGTAAACCTTAGTAGATGCCAAGGGGAGACAAAATCCACGGATTTAGACAGGCTGAACGATAAAGGTGCTCTTTTATCCTGGAAAATACGTTGTGTTAAAGCAGAAGAAACATATAATAATTTAACAAACGAAACGTTAATCAAAGGTTATACTTACTTTAGCCAATGTCTCCGGAATAAAGAATAATACTAGAAGTATATTGGCAAGAGAAAGAGACAGCGCATATAAGGCAGGGCGCTCGCCCCAAGCGCCAGAGGATAGGTCACTATTCAAAGCGAACCATGCTCCGGTGACTGGGCCAACAATGAATCCGATAGAGAACGCCAGACCTACCAGTGCCTGAAAATAATATAATCAGTTGACACCATTCTAAAAGTTACCTACCACCTAATTAGGTTCATCTAAAGAGCTAATTAACATTGCGGCAGAAGAAACGAAAGGGAAACCGATATTTTTAAATTGTGTGTAAAAGATATCTGTATCGCGTATTCGCGCGCCTAGCGCATCGATGCGACATTAACGTTTACTTTCCCTTCTCTTCCGTCACGATGTTAATTGACCCGAGTAACAATTGTTTATTGGAACGGCTCTTTTATCGTGGCGAATCTTCTCTGGGCAAGATTCACATATTGCACTTTGACTTTACTAAGTAAAATAACGTGAACGATGTTAATTTTCGTATAAGCGAATAGGAGTGTGATATGAGTAAGCGTCTCATTGAAATATGAACATTAACCTTATACGAATAATGTTCACATTTGTGTGGCGCTTACTTTACATACCAAAGTAAAGTCAAAATGTGGTGTGTGAATATTGCCCTGTGATATAAGAAACGAAACGAAGAGTGCCCAATTTATAAATTCCAAGTTATTTCGATGCTTTACATGAGGAGTATCTGTGTGTCAGTGCACTGACAAAGGAGGTACAGATACTTAGATGAACATTTACCAACTTCCAAGTTTTGCGAATTAATTAGCAGTCTCCTGCTACTTGCCGCATTGCGGGCCATGTTTTGACAAGTGTTCGCTTGAATAAATAATTACATTGCCTTCATTAAAGGCATTAACAATGTGTTGAAAAAGGGCAAAAAGACAAAAAAAAAAAAAACTTGCCATTCCTCTAGCCCTGGTCTTCTCGTTGGAAGCGTCGGTGACTACAGCCATACTTAGGCTCACGTTGGCCTTGCTCAATCCGCCAATAAATCGGGCCAGAACAAAAACGCTGAATGTACTGGCGCAACTCCATAGTGCATGGGATATTGTTATTCCTACCTGGAAGAAAAAACAAAGCATTCGTTATGAAAACAGCCAGCATGCGTGACATGGTCGTACTATCCGAATGGTTAGGCAGAAGTGCAGAGTTTCTTTCGGCAACTCTTGATTGCCATTTCAGAACTTTTCGGTATTGATAATTACGATCGATTAATGATTACGACCCCTAAGTAGATGAACCGACAACCATAAGAAAGTGCCTGAGGCAGATTGGATGCGCGAGGCGCGGGACTGGGTGTTAGGGTGCAGCTTGGGAGAGGTCCAGCAGTGGAGGGCGATAGGCGAGTTGATTTGATTTGATTGATTGCGAACTGTTATTTATTTTTCGGGCTATTCGGAACCATCGACCTATGATCCGGTTTGCATTAGGTTTGCGTTAGTTAATTATGGTATTCATTAAGTAATTGAAACTATTTTAAAGAATTGTATGCAGTTTTTTATCATTTCAAACCAGTTTTATTACAACACAAACATACATATTTACCTAACTGTAGGTTCAGGGGCATACCCAATTGGGAATATAAAAAACAGCAATTCTACAAAATAACAAACAATAAGGGCATATCAAGGGCATAATATCTAAATATTGAATAACCAACCAAAAGGTACTTTTGTAATAATAGGCATGAGTTAGTCAGTTGGAACAAATAAAACTCGAAGTATTTTATTGTGCATTGTGGACACATCACATCATACCTACTTTCGGACTATTCTCTATCTATACTATAGAATGAAGCCTTAGCTACCTACTACAGCAATTTATGATGAGGTGGGAATTCCCATGATATTAAATGCAATAAACATGTTGCAAATTCGTTTGCTACTCCAAGTGCTTTGTAATTCAATAATCATACTCATAAAATGTAATCATTGTATTGATTATATGATGAGCATATAATTGAGGATATTACGTTTCATCTTTCCTATGAGGAAGTACATTTTCTATAGCCTTGGTAATATAATAACTCTCACACTTTAGCAAACAGCAATTTTTGCAAATTAAATATTACTTACTTATGTTTTTATAATTTTAGTAGTGAAATTTTATGGTACAGTAGGCTGCATTTAAGTGGTAACAAAACCAGCATAAGCTGACCTTTTATTCTATTGACACTGGGCAACTCAAGATCAGTATCACAAACATCCAGTCTACTGTGACTAGTTACTTATATGATTGTGATTCTTATGTTATTTTTTTCAAATGATTTCTTTCTTCCATTATCATATCAGTGATATGTTGAAATCCAATAGATTATTATCACAATCCGATACTGACAGCATGTCTTGTTGAGAACTAAACCAGATAAACTTACAGACTTACATTACTGGATGGCTAAAAAATTAATTTTATGAACTTCACTTTTTTTTAAAAGTCTATTGAAGAGTTCAGTCTTTTTAAAAAATGTTATAGTTTATAATTTTTTATTTATGAACTTTTACTTTTTCCCTGTATTGAATTAGTTTTTTTTTATTATTTGCCATTTATTCATGTATTGATTCTGTGATTGTTGCTTCAGTAATAGTAATTTTGTACTTCAACAACTTGTTTGAACGAAAAGAACAACAATGAGGACGAGACAAAGAGGATTTGATATTTTTAGCATAACATTCTAGATCTAATTATAACAAACTCACCAAACAAATTAAAAGCATAGGCTTTCTTCCATATGCATCTGAGAGGCTTCCCACTATGGGACTTGTCAGAAATTGTAGGAAGCTATACATCGATCCAAGTGCTCCTCCGAATAAAACTGACGCGAATTGGTCAGGAGCTCCTGTGAATTTCTGGAAACCCTGCACTGCTCTTAATAAAGAAGCATACAAACTGTTCCCTTTGCCTTCTTCTCTGTTATAATAGTCCAGCAGCGATGGCAAAAGAGGTAGAATCATCGTAAAAGCCAATAAATCCAAAAGTAATGACACGAATACCAGTGCGATAGTTTTCGTATTTCCTTTCGCATTTTTAATCTCCACAGTGTTGATGTCATTTTTAATCAGGTCGTCTGTATCCATTCCATTTCCAATCCTTTTCCTGACTTCTCCATTCCCATGGTGGTAGTTCTAAAACACATAATAATTAAAATTTTACTGAACCCACTCAATACAATCGACGATTACAATTGTTTTATAAATAAAACCCTACGAACCATTTTTCATAAAGTACAAAATACACGACGGATAAAAACTTTAATCGAAAAGCAACAAGCCATCTAGCTAAAATAACAATTTCGGACTGCGGCAAAGATATAAATTCTTAAAAACTTTCACTTTTCTGAACAAGTTGTTGACATCACAGACTGTCACAGACTAACTATGCTAAGTTGCACAGAACAGAATCACGACCAGACATTATCACAGAGTACCTACATTTTTCAATAAACTCCGACCATGAAAAGTTGTATATTAATCTATTCAGTGTTGCCAACTGTTATCTTTTTTAGCTACTGTAGTTAGACAGACTGTCTAAAGTAGGTGATAGACTTGCGTACGCGAGCCGCCAATTTGACAATGACATTTTCAGCAAGCTTCACGTGTCACCGACGGCGCACAGTGGGTCGAAACTATGATTTTAGTGACTTAGGGCTCAACTTTGCTTTTTCACTTTTTTTTTTATGCGGATGGGTAGAGCTCATTAACCTCAATAATAATTGTTCTGATGTATTTTTTCCTAAACTTTATACTTTGGGTAGAAAAATGTGTTTTGTTATTTTTTTGTATGGAGCGGCTCAAATAAACTTAAATTCCTGCTAAGTAGCGTGTGATCCCGCGTTGAAACTTTATTTTTCATATACCTTGTCTGGTCTATTATAATTTGATGCTATAAACAAATGCATAAAGTTGCAACTCTGCCAAATAAATGGATCGAAAAAAATGAAAAAATACATAGAATAAAAAGCTTCATTTTTTACTTTCGTAAGTTATTTTAAGTTAAATTTGATATGGAATAGTAAGTAAAAGCACGTAATAATACACATAATTACTTAGCAACTAACAACAATACATTTAAAAGGTCCCTAATTAGCTTAAATTTACTAATACTACATATATTAGTAAATTTAAGCTAATTAGGGACCTTTATTTAAAAATGTGGATATGAAATCAATTAATTTCTATTTGTGTGTTTAATTACTGTAATTAGCTTAACCTTTTACCTTATAAAAAAACAATGTTTTTCACTTTTAGTCATTACTGTAATATTAATTAGGATAATTAGTTAATGAGGGTAGTAGAAAAATTAGTAAACATTGTTTGTCACTGGATTCTGGAAGTATAAAATGACCATAATTTATTATATACTAACTAGTGTTCGTTTATTCGTACTACTACTAACATCTCGTGATTCTGATCGTCCCTTTTTCGTTATAATGGATAATTTAGTTAACAATTTAGATTTATTTATGATTTTAAGAGAGCAGGTCAAGTCACTGTCGGATAGTCAAAAATTCTTTCAATTCCTACAACATAAAATAAACGTGACCGAAGAGAACAGTGTTGAGCTCCAAAAATTCTGTACGCGCTTTTGTTCAAATATAAGTGCAAGATGGGAACGAAGTAGTCGCACGTTAGCACAGTTTGTAAGAAAAAATGGTGATTGGTTGGAACGTGCAATAAACTGGCCCGAAGGAATGATACCTGAAGCTGTGAACACTGAACAGGAAAGGCTCGAGATTTGTAATACTGAAGATGTTGAAAATCTACCACCATCTACTACAGAAGCTTCGACATCTACATTTACACCTCGAAAACCTTTCGAGGAATTGGGCTCCAGGCAAAAACGAAGACGCGTTGATCAAATTAACCAATCGCTTTCGTTATCCCCGGATGAACTTAAAGCTACTACAATTGCTAGTTTAAGAAACACCGGAAATGAGGATGTAGGAAAAATTATGAACCATTTACTAAATCACCCCGAAGATCTAGAAAAAGTTAAAGAGTGTTTAAGTACAAGTAAACCGAAAAGTAGTACATATTCACCCGATAAGGCACTGTCTTTATTAGTTTCACTTAAATTAAGTAAGTGGCAGTATATAAGCCTAAGAGAAGCAGCAAGTGAAAATAGGTCTGATTTATACCCTTCTTATTATAAAATAAAACAAGCGAAGGCAAAATGTTATCCAGGGAAAGAAGACATAATTATAACTGAAGAAGGAGCTGCTATTAAACTGCAAGCTTTACTCAACTTGACGGTATCTAGGCTTTTAGAAGTGATTACTTTAGATTTGGATTCGCCAACTGAGTTACTGCTAATAAGCAAATGGGGTTTTGATGGAGCCTCAGGTCAAAGTAATTATAAACAAAAGACTGAAGCAGAGTTTGATGACTCAACTATCTTCATGGCCAGTCTAGTTCCTATAAGGCTTCAACAATGTGATGGAACAATTGTTTGGGAAAACGATCGACCCTCATCAACTTTCTATTGCCGTCCGATAATGTTCAAATTTACCAAAGAAACGCAGTCAACAGTGGTAACTATAAAAGCTAGCATAACCGAAGAAATAGAAAGACTTCAGCCAATCAAGTTCAATCAAGTTGAAGTTAAGCATCAATTGCACTTGACGATGATAGACGGCAAAATATCGTCATATTTGTCAGACACATCTTCAGCTGTCTGTGATATCTGCAAAGCAAAACCGTCAGAGATGAACAATTTAGAGTCACTTGCTCAAAAAGAGAACAACGAAGAAGTGTTCCAGTATGGAATGTCATCTTTACATGCCTGGATAAGAAGCATGGAGTGCTTACTTCATATCGGTAAATATAATTTTATTAGTTCATAATTTTTTTCACGTTATATAGTTACTTGTGAGATTTTTATTTAAGTGATATTTCTTTTTGTTTGCAGCTTATCGTTTGGACTTCAAAAAATGGAGTTGCAGGGGCGATGACAAAGAAAAAATGTCACTCAGAAAGAGCGCTATACAGCAAGCGTTTAAGAAAGAATGCGGTTTACTTATTGACGTAGTCAAGCAAGGAGTAGGCACAACCAATGATGGCAATACTGCCAGAAGATTTTTTAGGGATGCAGAAACAACAGCTCGCATAACAGGAATAGATAAAGATTTAATAGAAAGGTTTCATGTGATTCTTCAGACGGTTGCATCTGGAGAGAGCGTGGATCTTTCTAAGTTTTCCGAATTTTGTAGAGATACTGCGTACGTTCACTTATATCCCTGGTATTATATGCCTTCCAGTATACATAAATTGTTAGTACATGGGAGTGATATAATTAAGCACTTTGGTGCCATACCTATAGGTAAACTGTCGGAAGAGGCAGCGGAAGCTCGTAATAAAGATTTCCGGAAATATAGAGAGAGTCATTCTAGAAAGGTAAGTAGAACGGCGACAAATGAGGATATTATACACAATCTTCTTTTGTCTTCTGATCCAAAGATCACAAGTCTAAGACCTCGAATGGTGAAACAAAATATAATGGTTCTCTCTCCAAAAGTCAAAGAGCTTCTGCTGATTTTTCCCACAGAATCCGATATAGATTTTATTGATGTAGATAATTTACAAGATAGTCATAGCGATAGTGAATAAGATTTTTTGGTAGTTTGTAAGTTTCTTGTTTTTTTTATTAGTTTATAAATGTCAAACTCATAATTGAAAGGAAATAGTAATGTTTGATGTTGTTTATAGTTAGTTTTTAGTTTGCTTGTGTTAGTTGTAGTAATGTTAGTTTACCTTTACTAATTTGTATTATTATGTACCTATCTTTACTTACTATTCAGTATTAAATCTAACTTAAAATAACATTTCATAAACATGTTAAAGTCATTAAAACAAAGAAATTGAAATTCATAGATCCCTAATTAGCTTAAATTTACTACTACTACATATATTAGTAAATTTAAGCTAATTAGGGACCTTTTAAATGTATTATGATTAGTGTGATTAGCTTTAAATTTACTAATACTACATATATTAGTAAATTTGAGCTAATTAGGGACCTTTTAAATGTATTATGATTAGTGTGATTAGCTTAAATTTACAAATTTACTAATACTACATATATTAGTAAATTTAAGCTAATTAGGGACCTTTTAAATGTATTGTTGTTAGTTGTTAAGTAACTATGTGTATTATTACGTGCTTTTACTTACTATTCCATATCAAATTTAACTTAAAAGAACTTACGAAAGTAAAAAATGTAGCTTTTTATTCGATATATTTTTTCATTTTTTTCGATCCATTTATTTGGCAGAGTTGCAACTTTATGCACACGTTAATAGCATCAAATGATAATAGACTAGACAAGGTATATGAAAAATAAAGTTTCAACGCGGGATCACACGCTACTTAGCAGGAATTTAAGGTTATTTGATCCGCTCCATACAAAAAAATAACAAAACACATTTTTCTACCCAAAGTATAAAGTTTAGGAAAAAATACATCAGAACAATTATTGTTGAGGTTAATGAGCTCTATCCATCCACATGAAGAAAAAAGTAAAAAAGCAAAGTTGAGCCCTAAGTCACTAAAATCATAGTTTCGACCCACTGTGCGGCGAGCCGAGTAAGGTCGCGAACTAAACCGCGTAATTTAAGTACGCACGTCTATCACTCACTTTAGAATCAGCAATACAACTCCATATGTTAAGTGCCTGCTACACAGTCTACAACCACGTCCCGACAGAGGTGACCTTGGTAGTTTATACCCGTGTAGATGATGGATTACTACCAATGCAAAAAACGTAAAAAGAATTGAATTTCGCGGGCTACCCTGACGATTTCGCCAAAATTACTAACAATCGCTTCGCATCTCTAGTAAACTATACTATAGTGTCAACAAAGAGACGAAAGACCGGTGTTCAATCTGAAAATAACTATAATATTTTTTAAATCCGACGCCATTTTGCGAAGAGGTATTTTTGCATCGGCTTGAGTAAACTGTGAAGTTTATTATTTGGCTCTGAAAGTAACGAATACACAGAATAATATGGGTGAAGATAAAGGTACGTAAACTATTTGATTTATTTCCCCTATAGTGTTATGTTTAGTGATCCAAAATTAACCGTACCTATTACCTTGCTTGCAGACCGCCGACGCAGGTCTCGTTCGAGGGAGAGGCGGCGTTCTAGGTCTCGTTCTAGGGAACGTCGTGAGAAGCCTGCGAGGAGAAGCAGGTCTAGGTCACAGAGCAAAAGATCCCGCAGACGCAAGCCTTCTCTGTACTGGGATGTCCCGCCACCGGGATTTGAGCATATCACTCCACTACAATATAAAGCCATGCAAGCTGCTGGACAAATACCAGCCAATATCGTCGCAGATACACCACAAGCAGCTGTACCAGTCGTAGGATCTACGATAACTCGTCAAGCCCGAAGATTGTATGTGGGCAACATACCGTTCGGCGTCACTGAAGAGGAAACCATGGAGTTCTTCAATCAACAGATGCATCTCTCGGGCTTGGCACAAGCTGCAGGGAATCCTGTGTTGGCTTGCCAAATTAACTTGGACAAAAACTTTGCATTCCTTGAATTTAGATCTATAGATGAGACTACACAAGCTATGGCTTTTGATGGTATCAACTTCAAAGGGCAGAGTTTGAAGATTCGACGGCCGCATGACTATCAACCCATGCCTGGCACTGAAAATCCAGCTATTAATGTGCCGGGTGAGTTATAATTTAGTTATAATATCATTTTCCATATCCTTTTTAGATTATATACATGTGGTTATTATGAATTTAATTACTTATGCTTTGGGTATTTTTCTAACCCTTTTAATGTCCATGCATGATAAAAATCTTGTCTCATTCTTAAATTGTTTGTGTTTACAATAATATGTTTATTTGCTTTCAGCTGGTGTGATTAGCACAGTAGTTCCAGATTCCCCACACAAAATATTTATTGGCGGTTTGCCCAATTATCTAAATGAGGACCAAGTAAGTTGCTGCTATCCGATAATTAGTGTAAAATATTTGTCTGTGACACATTGATTGGTTGCAAAAAAAAAAATACGATTACTGCACAATATTAGTACTTACCATTTTTAAGTCTTATAATATCAAATCAATGTTTCATAGTATTTTGTGATACATATTTATATTTAAACCTCATGAAAAGACTTACTGGATTTAATCAAATCAAATAAGGCTGATATTTATAAATGTTCTGAGTAAATGTAATAATTTGTTTGTTCAAAGTGCCTGTATTTTATGCAGCTTGTTTGTGCTTTTTTATATTTATCTGCCTTATGGTGTATATTATTTATATTATTACACTTCAAGCATTGAAATTAATCACGTAAGTACACCATGAATTCATGAGTGTATAATTTGCCAATGAAGGTATAAAAATATTCGTCTGTTCATACTGATTATACAAAATTATGTTTTGCAGGTCTATACTGCGACTGCCTCTTGTATTCTTACACACAGATTCTTAGGATTTCTATTGTCAAGTGAACTAGATCAACACACCCCTCCTTTCCTTTGTAATTCTTTTGAACCCAAATTATTTTTAGCACTGGTCTATAAACATGAAGCATAAGTATATTATTGTATTTTCGATATCACTTTGGTGTAACGAAAAAAAACCAAACATATGTAAGTCATTCATAGCAATAATAATGAACAAGCTACCCATGTATATTGCACACATGACTGTAGATGTTCCCATTAGGCGATAGTATTAGGTGCCGCAGCCATTTCAGGGCGAGATTCAACAGTTGACAGGGCTACGGTGGAGCCAGCAGTGAGCCGCGTTATGTTTTGGTCAGTTTCAGGTATTTTCACAGGTACCCTAGCGGGATGAGCGTGCGCTTCACGCTCGATATATTCTGAAACAACTCACTGATATAGTTTGCTTTCTGCCCCTCCCTAGCTTAGATTTGGCACATTCGCGGCCCGCGTGTCACTGTTGTCTCTCATTCTCACCTATACGTCTTGTACTTGAATGAGACGTCGGCACTTCAAGGCAAGTCTCCTCCATTCACATCTGATTCTAACATGCGGCTAGACACAGGTCAGATAACATTCATTTAATATTTGCTGCCTTTTGCCTAGCAAATGTAACGGGAACACTAAAAAATTGTGTGTAATGAATGTACAACTGCATAATAGACCAATCATGTACCTAAATATTTATTCAGTGTAATTCAAACCTTATAGAAACAACTCACTTTCTGATTGAATAATGTGTGAAACAGGTAAAAGAATTGCTGATGTCATTTGGACAACTACGAGCTTTCAATTTGGTGAAGGACTCTTCAACTGGACTGAGCAAGGGCTATGCCTTTGCTGAATATGTTGATATTTCAATGACTGATCAGGTAAATATATTATGCATGTTGAAATTATATTCATAACTGATGAATATAACTTACCACCTATAATAATGTTGAATTTTTTTATAGGCAATAGCAGGTCTTAATGGTATGCAACTGGGTGACAAGAAACTCATTGTTCAACGAGCCAGTATTGGAGCTAAGAACTCAACTTTAGGTACAATATACTTACCAACTCGTGACATGCTAACATTTACAGGTGAAGCTTATTACTGATGTTTTAAAATGTTGTGTAGCAATGACCGGAGCGGCGCCGGTGCAGCTTCAAGTGGCGGGCCTAACTCTGGCGGGTGCCGGGCCGCCTACAGAAGTGCTGTGTCTTCTCAACATGGTCACTCCCGATGAACTGCGCGACGAAGAGGAGTATGAGGACATCCTCGAAGATATCAAGTTAGTGTTCTGTTTCTTTAATTAAATTGGATACAGGTGGTTCAAAATTAACTTTTTCTTCCTTCTTTCAAACTATAAAGTTAGTTAGGATATATTATTTATTGGTATTTGACTTTAACTAATGCATCTTTTATTTTACAGAGAGGAATGCAACAAATATGGTTGTGTACGCAGTATAGAAATCCCAAGACCAATAGAGGGAGTTGAAGTACCTGGATGTGGAAAAGTATGTTTGTTTAAACATTTTAAAATGTTTGTTCAGTCAGTATATAATATTAATTCTGTTTATCTTTGTCTACAGGTATTCGTTGAGTTTAACAGTATTGCTGATTGCCAAAAGGCCCAGCAAACACTCACTGGACGCAAGTTCAGCAATCGTGTGGTTGTTACTTCTTACTTCGACCCTGACAAATATCATCGCAGAGAATTCTAAGTTTTAAATTTATCTCGTCACAAGTAATTCCCTTTGTCTAATACAATCTCAAAAATGACATATTCATTTTAGATAATGACTTTCATATATCCATTCAACTCGATTGTATAATTAAAAGATAAAAATAAATTATAATAATATCTATAACAATTTTTATTTTTAAAACATCTACACAAAATATAAACAACTTGTTTTTTCGTACAAACGCAATTAATAAAAATACAATTAAATTAGGTGGTATCGTTTTCGTTTAAAACATTACTGATGTAAAATGGCTCTCTTTAAACAGTACCTAAATCATAAAAACTTTCTCGTTCGTTCCGAAAACTAAATGATCGCATCACTGTGCAATGAGCTTTTTCTTTTTATAAAGTTAAGTTACCATAATCTTACGAATAAACTTAAATCATAAGCAGCTTAAACATCTTGCTGCATTGCCGG
Organism: Lithophane ornitopus; assembly: GCA_948473465.1. Lineage (NCBI taxonomy): Eukaryota > Metazoa > Arthropoda > Insecta > Lepidoptera > Noctuidae > Lithophane > Lithophane ornitopus. Next base: position 6,349,568 of record OX419622.1, on the reverse strand, counting down.
TTGGTACGTGTTCAATGAGCCGGTCTCTGAAGAAAGTACAAGCTTCCTCATGACGACATACAGGATGCCACCTACAAGCAGCATGCCGATGCCAGCCATCAAACTAATTGCCCAGGCAGGAACAGCGTTACCACCTGAAATTGGAAAAATGATTTCAATTAAGTATTTTAAAGAATTTTTCGTAGACTTGTGTGGTTAACCGCACGCCTGCGGTAACATTTTGACAGCGATAGCGCCGTAGCAGTAAAGGCGGTGTGTGGAGTGGTAGACCTGTGTTTACCTGACTGCGGCAGCGGAGCCCAAAAGGAGAGTAATGTTTTTGGGTTGTTTATGTTACTCTTACTACTGACGTGCAGTTGGCTCTACGTTAAGTCGTCAACGAAGGTCAGAAAACAGGCAACTGTGAGTCGCTGGTTGCCCATGTAGCACTACTTGTCGTTATGAATACGATAAATCTACATTATTTTCTTGACTTTCTCCTACCTGTACCGTACGTGCGGTTAACAAATATAAACAGCGCTATAGAAATATATAATTGAATTATAAGTATTTGTTCCGTCCAGAACCGAACCCGTGACTATACGCAGCAAGAAATCGCTCAACCACTGCGCCAGCCATTCAATCGTTTTTTTCCAAGTTCCTATGTAGCTGACACGATCGTGACGTAGCCTCCTGGTGTGAATTCTCAGGGTAGATATTGATTAGCGAAGCTTACGGTATATTAAAATCGAACTTACGGTAGTAAGTACGTGTCATAACACGCCTTCCTCGAAGAATTTTTCGCCTGGCTTCGGTTTCTTGAGTCAGTGTGCTCAAAATAACTGAAAGAAGAAAAAATATTAAAAAGAAAACAATGTTTTGTAAACTATAGATAGGTTTCCATATAAGATTCTAGTTATTAGTAGTTAAAGGTAAAGCACATTTTGTCTGCCGACTACCTTGGCAGGGATCGCATCTAATTAATGATAAGTAAGTAGGTACTTTATCTAAGCATGAACCAAGTAGTACCTACTGCTAAAGTAAGTTCCCGAAATCAACATTTCGCATTCAACAGGCTAGGGTTAGTCTATAGCGCAGAGTAGGTACTTGTCTATAGTCAGAGTGGTTAATTAACAATTGTTTTTATTTTATACCTTTCTACTTTCATTTCACCTAAAGTAGATAACAGCATAGTAGGTTATATTACAATAGAAGCGATCCATAAGATAACAGCGGAAATCCGGTATGAATACTTCCTCACATTTTGTCTATAACCAGAAGACTTTCCATAGTTAGGTACCCTACGTCTCCACTGATTGCAAAACCTTTACAACAATGGGCTCTATTCCTAAAGGTACCAGAGGATGAAGCAATAGGTACCTACCCATTATTGTCACCTATAATTAAATATGTTTAGTAACGTATTAGGTAAAGGTACTTACTACAACTGCGCGCAAGCGAAACACATTTTCAGAACTAGATTTGGTAACAACGACGGCTAACATATCCTAGTAGGTACTTACAGCACATAGATCCCTAGCTAGAACAAAATTCAATTAGGAATCCTATGTATCTACATAGGATTCCTAAGTGTTTTTGGTCATGGGTATCGCAATTGAAACAATCCATTTAGATAGGATATAACAAAGAACACCAAGTGTTGTTTACAAAATACCTCACAAGTCACAGTAGGTAAATATTGTTTTACAGAAATTAATTGCACTCACCCAAAATAACAGCAAAGTAGAACCACAAAGACCTCTTTTGCGCCATTTTGAACACTTTTTTTGTAATTAGGACACTAGTTAGTAGCGAAACACTTCGCAATAAAACGAAACTGATGACACACTAAAACATAGGAGCTTATAGGTGTGTTCCTCGGCGCGAGGTCCTTATCAGGCAGATAAGATAGCGCGATTCTGATTAGTAATGCGTACACACAGCAATCTTGTACCTACTGACAAACAGGTCCGAATATTGAAAGTGTGAGTCAATATTTCTAGCTAAGGTCTGCTAGTCACTGTTCTCAAGTATTATCCTAGATAAAGCGGTCAGTAAATTAAAACTACTCTCAGGAGTAAGTTTTGGAATTAATCAGTCAATCAACTCGGCCTATTGCAGTTCTCTGCTGGATATAGGCTGAGGCTGGGTATAGGTTTTTGGACTGCCTCTGGTTAATTGGACGCAAGTGCGACTGCTGAGCACGGGGTCCTGTGTTCGAGGCCCGATCGGCTAATTTCTTAGTAGCAGCCTGGATTTGCGCTCGATTGACGGCAATAAGATCGCCTGCGCCTGCAATTGTATTTGACTCACTATGTTCCGCCAGTAATGAAAGTACAACTGGCGAAATGTGGTAGTAGGTAGGTACTAGGTATGTATAGATACCTAACCTACACCTTTGCCTAATCCCACGGGAAATACAGGCGTGATGCGTAGTTAGTTTTATGAGGGTGGTGTGTTGTCGAGCTGTTCCTGATTCATAAAGAGCGGCGCACCCTGGCTGTATGTGGAGTATATGTTCCTTAGCCCGGCTTCAACGAAACGACTGCACTATAAGACGAAGTTAAATACTATAATAAAAAACTACCGGCGCCCCGCGGTTTCACTCGCGTAAGTTTCGATTCCGTGGGAAAAAGTATCCTATGTCCTAAGTTAACCCAGGTCGCGTGATCTACCCATGTACCAAATTTCATCGAAATCCGTTCAACCGTTTTAGCGTGAAAGCGTAATATAAGAGACCAAACAAACTCACTTTCGCATTAATATTAGCACCTACCACAATATAAATATGGAATACTAGTTAGTAGGTATCGCAGAAAACCAGCGAGTTGACAATTTTATTGAACAATAACTAAATCTAGCTTTAATTCTACATGTCATTTAAATCTATTCACTTTTCGGAGAAAATATTCTTCATATCAATGTCTGACAGAATTTTAGCAGTTACTGAATCTGGGCTTTGAGCGGTAACTTTGGCTTTCGTTGCTTCCAGTTGCCGTTCACTGCCAACTACTGCAGCCGACTTTTCAATGAGTTCCTCTTCTGGCACCCTCTCGGATTTCAGTTTCTCATATTGTTGAATAAGCCTCTTGGTTTGAGTTTCTGTTTGACTGATCATACTTATTGCTCCTAAGCCGTGGCCGTTTGAGTGAAATTTCCTGCAATAGAAATATCTTATTTAAATCTTATTAATAGGCTGTGATATCAGAAAAGATCTTTTAATATTATGTAGGTTTCATTCACAACTGATGGCGGTACATTGGCAAGCGATCTGTAAAACTTAGCGCAGATTGGGGCGGGCCGCGAAGCCGCGTCGCATAGCAACGCATTGTTGCAAAAATCCTTCATCACTTCCGTACATTTACTATGAACCAGCGCAACTTACAGGCGGGCCGTATCGCGCCTTTTTATTTATGAAAAAAAAAAACAACCGACTTCCAACAAAAACACAAAAAAAGTGAAAAATAACTTTAATTTCGGAAGTCGGTGTCTTTGCTTTTCAATTTCCGTTTTTTGACACCGACTTCCGAAATTAAAGTTATTTTTCACTTTTTTAGTGTTTTTGTTGGAAGTCGGTTGTTTTTTTTTTGAAAAAAGTTTTTATTTTTCACTTTTGAGTTGTGGTACCTACCCCACACAAAACCGAATACCACTACCTGCTATGTAAATAACAGTGAAGGAGTCAAACAGGATATCGTCTAGATAAACTAAGTGGGAAAAATACGTAATATTGAAGCTAACTCAAAAATTACGCAAGCAAAGTTAATAAAATTTATATGGGACCACCTCGGAAGCATGACCTACCAAACAAAAAAGAATCATCAAAATCGATTCATAATTGGCGGAGTAATCGGGTAACAACAACACAACAAAAAATGTGCGATTATAACATTTTTATAACATAATTACTTACGCTCTGACAGTATCTTCGGGATAAAGAATTTTTCTGATAGGTTTGATTTCAGGTTTAGGTTTGGCAAACTTAGGTTCTGCAAGAGGTGGAAAAGCTCTATACACATCAAACCACAGGGGTCTGTCATCAGCTCTCATTGCTCCTTTTGTGAGTAGTCCCTCCACTCTGTAAATTCAGAAATTATAAACTTAACATGAAGGTGCTGGTGTGGTGGGGGTTCAGCTGTGTTACTTCTAATGCCAAACCAGATGGTTATGTTCTGTAAACTCTCTGATATATAGGTACGAGTATGCTTGTGGCAGGGGTGATTTCACATCAATATTGACTCAGTTTATGGGTGGATTATTCATAACTCTCGAACTCAGATCTCGCCATTCCTCGTGTAAGATAATTTGCTAGTGGCGAAGGAAAGTAGCCCGCCGTATTCTTAGTTTCAATCGGAGGCGCTCTAAGGATGAGGCTTAGGGAGCTTTTTATTAAGTTAATTAAAAATGCTTATTAACATAACATACTTGAATGGTTTTATTGAATTAAAATAGTTATTAAATTAAAAGCAAATACAGTTAAATTAAAAATCATTTTGCATAGCGTGAAAAATTGTTCTGCGCAAGTTTTCCCAACCACTTTTCTTAGTCTCTGAAATTAATTTCTGTTGAAGTGTTTTAATGTCATCTTCCAACTCTTCTGCTAATTTGTCAGTTTCGGTTTTATGGTCTGTTTCCATTTGTTCACATCTAAAAGAAGAAGGGAAATATAAAAAACAAAATAATAATTATTTAAATTTAAAATAATAATTTATCCAATATGAGTTTTAGCTGCTGCATTATCAGAGTTTGATTCCACTCCCAACCGAATTTAATTCCACTTATAAACAAAAATTAATTACTGTTTTTTAAAGGAAGCATGAATATCTTTTAGTGCTTTCAGTTTTTGTTTATGAGCTGTAGTTGTCTGCTGCATGCACTTTACAACTGCTGCAGTTAAATGTTCCAACTTTTTCTCATTTTCTTTCATTGCATTACAATCTGCTTCCAATTGTAGCATGACTTCTGATAGATTTTCAAGCAGGGTGTCACTTTTTTCTTTCCTGAAAATTATTAGTTATGTAGAGTAATAACAGTTAGGTATGTTACCCGTAGGTATTGTTTAGTTGTGTGTATTTTTTAATAGTAATCAATATGTTAATCATTTTATGAATTGTAAGTTTACAAACCTTGTTTCTAGTTGATGGCTCATAACATCCAATATCTTTTGGCGTGATTCTTTACAAGCTTCTACATTGACCTCCAATTTCTTTTTCTTAGAATTTGTTTGATATTGCCCTATCAATTTGGCAATGCTCTCTTCTTCAGTCACATCATTTCTTTGACGTTTTTGATTTTTTTTATTGTTAGGAGAATCTTTAAGAAACTGTGATTCATTTAGTAATTCATTAATATCTACTGATAAATGTTTAGCTTTTCCTCCTTTTTTAGAAGTCATTATTGGATTGCAGAAAAGTTGATTGACAAAAACGACGATACGATTACTACGACGGAACGCACTAGAAATCAAATGGATTTTTCTGGTTTCCCGCCAAATTAAGCCTGGTTTGCCGCGTGAAAATTTGTATTCCATTTCCAAATTGAAATAAAAATTCAAAGACATTTAAATATATTTTACCACAGCAAAGGGAAATAAATTCTTACCGTGTGTAAATAGTTCCAATTCTTTCCAAGCGACTACTTGCCATTTTGGTTTTTAATGATGGAATCTATTTAATGAGTAAATTGTTAATCTGCTGGCGAGGCTAGAAATTAGAATTATTATTTGATTAATGGATGGATTGAATTGAAGAAGGTTAGGTTTTTGTTTCTCTTTGACATTGACAGCTGCCGAACCTTGTTACCGAACGAAACTTTGACCATATTGTGACAACGGTTTTGAACGATCCTACTTTGTCTGTTTCACATGTTGTGGTGGGTATGGGTGTACCTATGTTTTTGAAGTGAAAACTTCTTTAAGGCTCGTCACAGAGTACATTCTAAAGGCTCGTGCAAACAGACGCGATATCGCGGGCGCGACAGGTAGCGGTACCTTTGTCGACAAAGGTACCGCTGCCTGTCGCGCCTGCGATATCGCGCCTGTTTGTACGAGCCTTTAGGCGCGTTGACCGATTTTTTGTAGGGGTGAACATAATTAGTGCTTTACTATAATAGAATATACATAGATGGTGCTAATACCAGTTTTAAGTTTTCACTTCTGTCGGGTCGGCAGATGACTGGCTATTTTTTTGTGCCTTGAACTCGTGACGAGACGCGTTAAATAAATATTATTTGAATATTACTGTACGTTTGCACTGGCGAAACATTCACAACAAAACATGTTGAAATCTCAAGTTCCTGTCAAAAAATTTATGGAACATTGACAGAAAATAGAGATTTAGAGAGAGAGCCAGTGAAAACGCAAAATATTAGCAGGCTAATGATAATTGATATTCTCGTATGTTGTGTTGTGAGCATTATGCTAGATACACACGTAGCGACTTTAGGCGCCTCTGAATTCACACAAGTCCGGGCTCCGAGCCGGCAACGGAGCTTCAGTGCATGCCTTATGAGTGCCACGGCTCCGTCGCGTCCCGAGTACGGAAAGACCTCTAGATTTATCCCCAAGGAACATACACTTTTGCGCAAGCTGCAACGGCTTATTTGTAACAATTTGTAATATTCAATTTTTACTAGGGAATGGAAGAAAAACGACATTTTATATAATCATAAATCATTTATTTTCTAAATTAAGTCCCAAAACAACACAACTCATTCAAGGCATTCTTTTCTCAACTTAAATATATTTCATTGCTTAACATACACTTAAATCTATTTACAAGTTTAGAACCTCAATATATTCTCGGAAGAATCACTTTTTCGGTAAATACTCCCGTACAAGCCTTAATATTGCACTTGCTGCCTTACTCAACCTCACGAGTTCGTATACTTTGAGCTTTATGAGGTTTACCAGCAGTAATATTATGCATTGTTACTGTAGTCATTTAATTTGAAGGTGGCATGATGATGTGAGTAAGGCCAAAGTCCGTTTGAGCCTTATACAATCACAAGAAAATACTGACAATTTTTTTGATTGAGATTCCACGGCTATGATTGCGACCGGTGTTTTCTGAAACACCGCTTGTCTGCTTGTCTCGTCAGAATGTCTGAGACGAAGTTTCTATGCGTAAATACTCGAAGTATGTCCTCACGAGCTTCCTGTATGCCCTCGCATACGATTTTACTCCTTTGTATATTTCCCTGAAATGAAAGATATAATCAAAACAATCAAATAGTCATGTCACAGGTCTACCTGTAAATCCAAAGTAAATGCTAGGTAAGTTACGAGGGAAGAGGATGGTTTCAAATCAACTATATAGTGGAAGCTATTGTTACGCACCAGGGACCAGGGTTACAGTCTATAATATTAATTCATTGTTTTAGCCCGTTTTGAACATACCTTGAGTAGCTCAAGTATCGTATGTGAATGTGGCTGCAGAGCGGATAGCGCGCGTCCTGAAGCCGTCTCTAGTGCTCGCAGTAAGCCCGCTAACTGCTCCCCGACGTCAGATTCTAAAGACATCTAGACAAAAAATCAAAATATATATTAATAATATAATACCTTCGGCGACCACAACATTGCCAAGGAAAACGGTGTAAGAAGGCCGTTGTTTACTATATCTTGACTCCCTGAGATTTTTCAACCGTTATCCAGAAGGATAAAAATATAGGTTGAAAATTTGATAGCTTTGGTTGGCACCCAAAAAAAAAGTTTTTGAAAGAAACCTAACAATGAGCAGAATGTGTTGTTACCAAGTCGTCCATTTGTGCAGTAAGATGATGGACCTTCCAGCCTTCGGCGCTAGTGAGCACATGTTTCTGACTGGCGATGGCGACGATGTCACGCGTCCGCGGCTCCCGCCGTCGTACGTCAGACGGACGTGTGAAGTGCAACGCTGTACTGCGCCAACCGCACACATAACTCGAACTTAAAAGTGGACCTGTGTACAATTAGAGTTATTTTTCCGTCAGTTTATTTAAGGTCGTTTACACGACTCCAGTTTTTAGAATTCGAACGGCGAAATCAAGCAAAACGTAATACATAATTGCGACAGCTATGTTCGCCATATTCGAGTCACTGAACTTTGAGTAACCAATGAGCTCCATTCTAAAAACCAGGGACGTGTTTAGCAACATTTTAATGTATGTATGGGTTCGAGAGAATGCTGATGATAATTTACGGTTGTGTGCATTATTTTTTAATATTTCCCCATTCTAGAAATCTTTTATATTGTGTGTGCGATAACGGCCACAAAACGTCACATGACCAAACGCTACAAACTGGAACTACTATCTAAATGTTTTGTTTGGGAATCGAACCCACGAATCGTACCGCAGTAGACGTGAGCATATCCAGAACTGAAGATTAGCGGTTTTTTTTTAAAGTATTGTTACGCCATTGGTTTTCTGTATCTTGATTGTTGGCTCAATTTTCTTCCGGGTAATTTTCTTCTACTGTATCTTGCTCGAAGAATTTGAAAGTCATTCTGGATTCCAGCATTTTCTAATTGAAAAAATATCTAACCCTTAACGCTCGCAGGGACGACCTTCCGTATCCTTTTCTTCCACTTTGGTTTATCTTCCTCATCTGCATCGAAAACGTTGATTTTCAAAACTCATTGTAGAATAAAACGCACAGTAAAGTGCCACATATCCATTTATGGAGATTAGGCTATAAATATAGTAATTTAAATCGAGAGCTTAGCTTTAAGTATAGTTGCAAATCACGATCGCGTGTTTTTGAATTTTATATTCGCCATTGACATAAGGTGCATTAATTGACACGCGTGAAATGCAAGAACTATGCTAGCATGCTCTTGACAAAGTTATTGAGGTATATCGAGAAATACTCACGTTTCGGAGGGTTGAATGCAACAGGAGGCGGTGTGGGTGGTGGCTCTTCTCCTTGATAGTCGCACTGTCTCACTTCGTTACTTAATCTATAAGTAGCAGAAATAGGTGTCATAGGCATAAATAGGCATTATGTAATTTTTATTATAACAACTGGCAATTTGCTTCCTATTTCACCATTAACAGCAAAGCAAACAAGTTCGTTAGCAAAAATTGGCATGATAGATACCAATTTTAAGACAACATGATGCTCAAGTGTACTATTGGTTGGTCCAATCGATCCATGGAGCCCCAGTTACACGATGCAAGTATCTTGCCTGAGGCATTCAATTTAAATATAATTAAGTATAATATTTAAGTATAAACAGTATTGTCGCTTTAAGTTATGGTACGGCACTTAAATCGCACCGTATTAATCAGGCATAGCGGACATGACCCGCAAACTTGCTAAAACAAAATGGCAATGGGTTGCTGATGGGGCCGAAAAGTAAGAGTAGGTGGATAATAAGTGCGAATGGAGCTCTGTCTGTCTATTACCTTTTCACGCATAAAACACTGAATCAATGGTCATGAAAATTTATTTTTACCCGACTACGGCGTAGCAAAAAGGAGGGTTATGGTTTTGACCCGTCATATCTTCTAAACTACTCGTCACAATTGGACAAATGAGGTATCGTTGGAAGCGTCTTGATCGTCCGCTGGTTAAAGGCTATAACGTGCGTGAATAGAATAGAATACTCTTTATTTTTAAATTGGCGCCCCCTAGAGGATATAAAATCATGAACTAAAAAAAAAATTGTCTGTGATGTCTTGTTTATACCTTTTTACCCGACTGCCCCAGAAGGATAATTCGAGAGTATTTAGTTGACTTCTTTTCATAGTTGGGTTTTAATTTTGTATTTTGTAAATTTTTGTAGTTTTACATACATCTGTTTCCGTGGCTTCTTGCGCGGGCTGAGGTCGGGCTCGGGGCGCTCGGCGCGCGGCGCGTCGGGCTCGTCGTCGGGCGCCGGCGACGACGACGCGCTCATGGTGGTGGAGCCGCCCGACGCGCCGCCCACGGGCACGTCCTCCCAGCCCGAGCGCCCGTAGCCTGCTTTGCTTGGGGACCTGCGAGAATTAAATATTCAATACAAGAAAAAATTACCGTAGAAGGACTGTCGCATATGATATGGGGCACAACTCTATAATCGGTTCAGTTATGTTTGAGCCCCATGTAATAGGGGGCGAGTCTATTACCATCGACTGGGCACAAATCTAGACTTCGGGCTGCTAGCTGCTACTGAGAAATTCTAGATGGAAAATGTGAAAAATCCAATAACACTTTGCCTGACCCGGGAATCGAACCCTGGACCTCATTGTCAGCAGTAGCGCTTGCGACCACTAGACCTACGAACTATTCGCGGGAAATGAAAGTTGCGAAACATGCTATTGTATTGCTCGCAACATTGAATGAAGTTTACAAGTGGACAAAAAACCCCCGACAAAAACAAAGCATTTAAAAAGTAAAAAAATAATATGTATTGGCCCTTTAAGTTTAATATAAAAGTTGTAGGTAATATTTTGATCCAAGCGTCGTCGCGTCGGGGGACGGCTAATGAAAACGCCAACATACACTAGGAATAATGAATTTATGCTATTGTAGAAAGGATAGCTGCTGTTAATTTCCTATTTTCATGAGCCGTCCCCCGACGCAACGACGCTTGGATCAAAATATTACCTACAACTTTTATATTAAACTTAAAGGGCCAATACATATTATTTTTTTACTTTTTAAATGCTTTGTTTTTGTCGGGGGTTTTTTAAATTTTAAATTTAACTTTTATTTCCTGCTTTTTAAATTTCATATTATATTACTAGTAGAAACGCTATGATCAACACGCGGCTCGTCGAAATCTGCGTAGCTGTACGTACTTTTACCACAGTGAAGCTAGTTACTAATTTAGTCTCATTTCTCTTTCCTACTCTATCGTCAGACCCTGATAACCATCCATCTGTAACCTATTTTTTGAGACCTTTCCAATGAGCCCAAACACGATACCTCTGCTGTAAGTTGGTGAGGGAGTTGGGTATCCTGCATCCAGGTGATGCTGCAGCATCAGTTCCAGGTTACTATATTCTTCTAATTCATCATTGAAGTAACAGAATTCTAAATTTCCAATCGATTAGACCTGCGAAAGATGCTCACATCCATTCATCAACTAGAAAAGAGCTGATAATCTTCAAACGGCTGAACCGATTTTCTTGAATTATAGCTAAGAACACTCTCGATCAAGTCACCTTTCAAACAAAACAAAAAAAAACAAAATCGGTTCAGCCGTTTGGCAGCTACGATGGAACAGACAGACACACAGATACACAGATACACAGATACACAGATACACAGACACACAGATACACAGATACACACGTTAAACTTATAACACCCCTCTTTTTCAGTCGGGGGTTAAAAATGACGGACTTCGTCACTGTTCATAGTGAATTAATGTATATGGCACAGTGGCACACATGATGTTGTTGCACTAATGTTGAGCAAAGTTTACCAGAAATACGATGCTTAACTTGCTACGCTATATCTACGCTTTCGTCTTCTATACCCATTATAAATGTAGCTGTCTATTTAGCATTAATATTATTGACAATAATTACCTGTGAACAAGTAAAAATTTTGAATCAGCTAAATTAAAATGGCTTTTAAATCTTACCCATCAAGATCTCTTTTCCTGAGTATGGACGGTCTGGGTTGGACCGGCTGAGCTTGGACGGAAGACAGACACGCGGTAGAGTGCACGCGGGTTTCTGGCACCGAAGATACAGCGTTCACCACCGTTACTACAAATAATATAGCAAAAATGAATTTAATTTTATATCCTGTATCCCTCCTATATTTTATAGCTGTCAATGTAGTACCTGGAGCCTGCGGCGGCTGCGCGGGCGCCTGCAGGTAGGGCGCGCGCGCGCGCGGCACCTCGTAGTACAGCTGCGCGGGCGCACTGTTGCCCACCACCCCGCGCACACCCACACTTGCAACACCGACCACCTGATAAATTAAAGTTCGCTTATTCCGCGATAAATCACAAGTAATCCATCCACACTATACCACGTTTGTTACCTTAGCTGGTTGGTAGTTCCTCTGCAGCAGTGGTAACGGCCTCGGCGCGGCCGCGACCGGGGTGGGCGTGAGGGCGCGTGGCGGTGCGCTTCGCCCTGCACCTGATATTACACCACTTGCTGCAAATGAGAATAATTTTAAATGCATATTGATTGCAAAATAAGCCATTTAAATAATATTATTACTATAGACATAGACATACATAGCTTAAATCATATTATATTTAGAGGGTTTTTCATTAAATTATAATATTCAACTTAATGCAGTAGGAAGTGGTGAAAGGCAAACTTTGGGGATTGTCTTTTGTAACTGTTGAGCTAATTCATTCTCAGCCTAATTTGAATAGATCATTTTTGATATGGGTTCTTACATGTAAGTACTGATGTAGTAGGCAGGGTAACGATGGTGGAGTGCGTTGGTTGTGATGGTTGCACGGGCGATGAGGACGGCGCAGGCGCGCGAGCTCCTCGCTGGCCGTATACCAGTGTGCTGCGGGGGCCGCGCGTCGCACTCGACCACGCACCGCCTGCTGTTAAGATTTATTATTGTAGATACAGAAAACATCTTAACAGGTTGCTTATACTAGTGTAGTATAACAAACTTTCATGTCTGTGTATTTTTTTTCTCTCTATTTTTGCTTACAAGACACATTTAGTAATTTTTATGAACATTTAGAAATTTTCTTTTATACACAGAAAACATTGTGTATAAAAGAAAATTTCTTATAGCAGTTGTGGCCAACTGGAAGCACATAAAGTGGTTGTTTTACTATTTACTAAACAAACACTATCTACAAATAAAAGAATTTCGCACCTGAAGCTGCCGAGTTAGATGCAGGGGTGACAGGTCGGACAGCGAGTGAGGCACCGGCGGCGAGGCCACGCGGTACGTGGCTCACATGACTCGTCACTCCAACACCCACACCTTTACTCACTAGTACCCCACTTGTACTGCTCACATTCACACTTGACAGTACAGCTGAGAAGAATAATTGATTTATTTAGGTTTACTACTTCATAAGAGAAAAAAATAGAGAACAAATTAGATTCTGCATTTGTTTCCTATTTTTGTTATTGTTAGAATACCTTAAAAAAATTGTAAACATCAAAGAATTCTTAAAATATTATTTTAAGAATTCTTTGTGAATGAATGATTAACTCTTACCTGGCCTGTTATTTTGGTGAGGCAATGGAGGCAACACCCTTACAGTAGGTGGTAATGTGCGCACTGATGAATTAACCACCAAGTTACCAGCACCACTAACAAGCTGCCCTCCAACATTCAAGACTTGTGTACCACTCACAGAAGAAGTCACATTTGCCTGAACATTTGTTGACCCTGCGTTATTTGAACTGGACACTTGTGCAGACAACTGTGTTCCTTGACTTATGATCTGTGTACCAGGACTTATAATAGGGCCAGGTGAGATCAACTGTGACTGGGACATTATCTGTGAGTTCTGACCAAGAAGCTGTGTCCCTTGGCTGACAATCTGAGCTCCTTGCAAGATTGGTGATCCACTTATTATCATCTGAGGCTGAAAGTTTTGAAACATGACTTTTATATTATTATGGCTATCTAAACAGAACTCAATTCCATGTAATAGAATGGTAAATGTGGGGCTGCATAGTCTATGACATCTGGCTATGTTAGAACAATAAACAGATATAACTTCAGTGTTAACTTTATGCAATGCTATTGCAATTATGTTCTGTTGATGGTTCTTTAGTTTTCTTTGGTTTTAGTTAAAACAAGGAAATTATAAAATTCGTTGTAACGCATACCTGTGAAGCAACATTTGAGGAAATAATTTGTGCAAGCCCTGGACGCATCAAGCCAGTTGCGGGGCTAGCGTGGGCTATTATTTGACTTGAACCTGTTGTTTTAGCTTGTCCCGGGATCAAATGAGCCATTTTCATCTCTGAATTAGTAACACTTTTAACTATAGTAATTTTTTGGGGTGCTAAATCTATTGGATGCATTTTACTACTGAGTGATCTATCATTATCCAAATTGCTGCTCATTGTGACACTAGCCTACATCAAATGTACATTTTAATATAATAATACAATTGCTTACGAAATTTTCCGAACACTTATCACAAATGCAGTATGAGTTGCTACGAGTAGTGCACGAAAAGCTAGTAATAAATACCAATAAATGTTCGATATTGTATGACACAAACAACAGCGGACGAAACGAAACCACTGCCACAGGCATGAATGCACAGGGACCACAGACTATTATACTCTTTGAGTCTTTGCCACAGACTAAGTATACTCCATTTGAAATAAGATTAGACGTAGGTATAGATAAGCCTTTTTTACATTCCGTTCAACCGATTTAGAATTCTATTGCGTTGGTGGCATGACAAATGGCAGCCGCAGTAGATAGTTGGTATTGTGTAACTTTTTTTGCTTTTAATGCTATCCTTATGCCTACGGTATAGAAGTCGAAATCGGTTGAACGGACTGTAGAAGGGTTTGTTTTAATGTCTAATCTGATTTCAAATGGGTTATAGGTAGGTAGTACACAGAGACTGACAGAGTATATGAATGAATGATGGTTTTTTTTTTTTGGAACCATAGTCGAAAATAGAAAACTGAAGTTAAATTACAGGAATGTGTACAACTAGACTCGCGACAATCTAAGAAGCCCGTTTTGGCAGCTATCAAAATGCTTTGTGAAGCGATGAAAAACAAAAATTAGTTTCTTAAAAACTGATTCTCGACACATAGCGATTGAACATACTTAGAGAGTTTGTAATTTACGACTTATCTACACTGATAAAAACTGATTTTCAAGGCTTAACGTTTTATTACATGTACGAGAACGAAACGTCAAAACGGACTTCTTAGATTGTCGCGAGTGTAGACCTACCCAAGCTGATTATTATCAATATACTCGCGACAATCTAAGAAGTACTTGTAATAAAAAGTTATGCCTTGAGAATTAGTTTTAAGCAATGTAGATAAGTCGTCGTTTACAAACTCTCTAAGTATGTTTAAAAAATATGTCTCGAGAATCAGTATATAAGAAACCAATTATTTTTTTCATCCCTACACAAAGGATTTTTATAGCTGTCAAAACGGACTTCTTAGATTGTCGCGAGTCTAAAACGCCTGTTATACGGTTGCCAACCGCGTCCCCGACAGAGGTGACCTTGGTTGGCGACTGGCAGAGCTGTTTCAACTACATGGTCTTTGTTGTTACTGAGTTGATCGAGCTATACAGATACCTACCCTGTCTGTGGGATCTCAGCTGCGAACCGTACAAAGAGAACAATTAAAAGCGCCTAGTCTGGGAGGTTTTGATTTCCAAATGGAAAACAATTGATCCAAACGAAAATCAGGCATTGGTAAAAAAATTCGCCATGATGTCCTTCCTCCTCGAATATCACGACAGAATGGCATATTAGCGACCATGTATTTGAAACGGCTGTGCCGTAGAGATGGGTTGTAACAGGTTAAACACGATATCTGTTATAACTGTGATTGTGACAAAAAAATCACAGCTCCAAATATCTGTTATTAAATCACAGCCTGTTATTTTTGCACGGACGATAAATACTTAGCCCGTTATTTTTGTACGGACGATAAATACGTATTTAAATCTCAATCGAATATCTTCTTTATTTCTTTTGATTTAAAGTCGAAAATCGTATCTATCTGTTATAAAATAACAGTCTGTTATTTTTGTACGGATGATAAATACGTATTTAAATCTCAATTGAATATCTTCTTTATTTCTTTTCGTTAAAGTCGAAAATCGTATCCGAAGTTTTAACAGTAATAGCCGCGGTAACAGTCTTGAGGAGCTGTGATTTTAAGTAACAGATTTTTTTTATCGTCAGGAGCAACTGTTATCTGCTATTTTTTAATATCTGTGATTTATATCTGTGACGATAAATATGCCTCACTCCTACTGTGCCGGTCGCTAACCAAGGTGACCTCTGTCAGACTGTCGGAGACGCGTCTGGTAACCGTGTAGCAGGCACTTAAACGTGGCGCGTCCAACCGCTGCATGAAAAGTTTCTTCAACCTTTTTGACTTATTTCCTGATTCCGCCCATGTACACGCTTCTTAACCATAACCATGGAATGGATCGACTTCAACCTGTTCGCCGCCGTCAAATAAATCGAACAAGTAACAAAAAGTTGTTTGTTTTGTTTATGGTACGCCATGGCGGATCGAGTTGGTGACGGTGATTTTTTGGACGAAAATATACAGAAATTTAACAATGAAAGGCGGAGCAGTAAACAGTGGCTTAAGCTTAATGTTGGTGGAACATATTTCCTGACAACAAAAACAACGTTATCTAAGGATCCTAATTCATTTTTATATCGATTGGTTCAAGAGGACAGCGACTTGATTTCAGACAGGGTTTGTAGAATTTCTTTTTGTCTTATTGTATGTAAATGAGTTTTACTTTATTTGTCACATAAAATATGTATGTCTGCTTCCAGGACGAAACTGGCGCTTATTTAATAGACAGAGATCCCACGTATTTTTCACCAATCCTCAATTATCTTCGTCACGGTAAACTGGTTATTAACAATGACATCGCCGAAGAGGGTGTGTTGGAAGAAGCCGAGTTTTATAATATAACTGAACTTATAAGATTAGTTAAGGAAAGAATATGTTTAAGAGAAAGGAGGCCCTTGAAAGATTCTAAGAAGCATGTGTACAGAGTGCTACAGTTTCATGAAGAAGAGTTGACACAAATGGTGTCCACCATGTCAGATGGCTGGAAATTTGAACAGCTGATAAACATTGGCTCCCAATATAACTATGGAAATGAAGAACATGCAGAGTTCCTTTGTGTTGTAAGCAGAGAGTGTGGCAGTTCCCTTAACAGCAATGACATAGAACCTACAGACCGTGCCAAGGTGCTTCAACAAAAAGGCTCACGTATG
The DNA here is from genome assembly GCA_948473465.1 of Lithophane ornitopus. Lineage (NCBI taxonomy): Eukaryota > Metazoa > Arthropoda > Insecta > Lepidoptera > Noctuidae > Lithophane > Lithophane ornitopus. The sequence continues at coordinate 6,332,715 of OX419622.1, read as the reverse complement.
TGAGCTCCTCATCTAATGATATAATATTTTTTGAGACTGTCAGCTCTGTGTGAGAAATGTGTACATATTTTTAGAGTGTAAACAGTCTGTATAACTTCTTTTTCTTTCTATATTTTTAATGTAAAAATTGTCTAGAGTCCCACAATAACATTTGTATTAAAGTCAATTGAGTGGTAACTGTATCTTTGGTCTTCTACTTCATTAAATTATAAATATTAGACAAATACTCAATTTGAAATGAAGTGTGAAAAATTTTAATAGATTTTAGAAAATGTTAAGTTACAAATGGGTGCACCAAAATAAATGGAAGTTACAAAAATTATTTAAATAATGATTGTTGCAAATTCCCATAGGTTTGCCGAGGGCAATTATTTATATCTATAACATTTTAGAATTGTATACATTTTGGTGCAGTCAGATGTATATTCCTAAAAAAACAATATTTTGACTGGATCCTGAAAGATATTAGCTAATGCTATTATTTCTCTTCTATCATATGTTGGTGGAAACTGATTATTGTATGTGTGGTTTAACATTGAGTTTTAGCTAAAAGCTTGTATGATCCTTTTATATTTCCTTACCCACAGCCTAACAAACTGCTGTACTCAGAGACGTCACAAAAATAATCAATACTTAACTTTAATAGCTCCTAGTTATTTATAGGTATTGGAATGCTGCCAGTCAAAAATACATTTCAATTTTGTTAACATAATTTATGCTTAGGGTTATCATTTTGATAAGTCCTGACAAAAAGCCAGAAATTTGCAATACCTAAGTCTGAAGATTGAAATCTTCCTTTTTTCAGTATTATCTTTTAGAATTTTCCCAAAGAAAGCTCCCTAAGTTCCACAAAACGGACATGTCTGGACAAATCCGGATGGATGGATGGACAATGAATGTGCTAAGATATTATGCTGGTCAAAGTTAATGATTATTCAATGACGTATCTGAGTCTGGTAGTTATACTCGGTTTCTGGAAGGCTTTTCAGCACAAAATTGCCAACAGATTCAAACTCATGTTGACTGCTGTAATTGGCTGACTGAAATAATTGCAGCCAATCAAAACTTTGTTTTGTTACAATTTCCTTTTATAAACTAATGCGGGCCATAGACATTCAAGTAATTTGATCAAACAAGCTAGTTCAAACAGTTTGATCAAATAGAAATACAGAAAAAAAAACATATTTCTTCATGCCATTTGATAACTCATTTTGATCAAATATTCTCACAAATTCATGCCGATTTGATAAAACTGTTTGAACCAGCCTGATCAAATTACTTTAAAGTCTATGGCCCGCATAAGAGCGAATTTCTTGTCAAACAAGTAAATGTTGACGCCATGAACATTTTGCCGTACAGTCATTGCTCTGTATTACATGGCTCTTACTGTCAGTGAAAGCAGAGTGAAAAAGAAATGCAAATTTAAAAAAAATACGTCGTTTATCCACGGATCAACTAGGAAAAAACGTATTTGATAGAATAAACAAAACTAAATACACTCTCAGCTTTCACAAGACAGACTCTACAAAAAGGGGAAGAGGGGTCGGGTTATGCAGGCCTTACTGTCGAGCATTCGCAATAATTGCGTTTGAAATTATTGTAGAGTTATGATTCACAAGAATTTTAGTAATGCCTTTCAGAAATTAGGTGTATAGAGACCACCAATGATATTATATTAAACAGATTGTTGTGAGCGCGCAATCGTGAAGACTCGAAAACGTCCTAATTGGGACGTATTGACTTTAGTCTGCGATACGCATGGCGACGAGTAATTCGCTTTGTTGAAGCAGCTGCACTAGCTGTCTCTTTTTTCTTGTTGTTTTTATCAAGCCATCTCTTTTCTATAATTTTTACTTGTAGTGAAATGTAAAATGAATGAAAAGTGGGTGTGTGCTACCGCTGCTGCGCGGAACACTTTTTCGGTTGTTTTGTGAGTGTATAACATATCTGTTAATATAATATTATCATTGGAGACCACATTTTGTTTATATAAACTGACGTTTTCCTTTGGATCAGTAATTAATTCCAGACATGCTCATTTACCAAATGTAATATTAGAAACTTACAATTCCAAAGCAGTTGTTTTATTTTATTTTCAAAAATACTCAAGTTGTTGTAGTAGATAAATAAAGATGTATGTTGGTGATACCTTTATTTTACTGAATACAATTGACTGAAAACGTAATATTGATTTGACACGCCTTCACTTATAATTATTATTAGTATCTAAGTTAATTTCATAACTACACAATATATAAATCTATAACACGTCGTTTTAAAAAAATAAACATTAGCACTATTTAAGAACATTAAATTATACAGCTTATTATAAAATATTGCATTTAACTGCATTAAATACAAGTTAACAAGAGAATCTATATTATTAGAAACTCTTTTGTATAGATAACAGTGTTATTATCAAAATACAGAAATCTTCACACGCTTTGTAAGGCAATGGGGGTTTTCTAGTCGTCTAATATCATGAAATTATTATAATCTAAATTCAAATTGGTTGAAACTAGCACCAATCTGCCATATAGGTAAAGTCATGGAACAACTTGTGATCTGTGGCAGAGAGCGGCCGTGGTTCTTTGGGTGGCGTCAGCACTGCTGCCTCCGATGTAAATTCACTGTCAAAGTTGCTGACGTCTTCTAAATTATTTATTGTTGGCACAAATGGTGGTTTCACCTTACGCAAGAGTAATTGCTCCCAATTAACATTTCGGAAGAAAGCCTGTTTCTTCACATCTTCGGCGTCTCTCTCCGACGATCCTAACCGTCTTTCAGGATTCTTTCTAAGCAAACGACGCATGAGCGCGATGGCTTCTAAGGACAGAGTTCTAGGGTAACGAACTTCGTCGTTAACAATAGAGTCAAAAACTTCACCCTCATCCTCTCCAGGGAAAGGCGATTCGCCAACTAACATTTCAAATATTAAGACTCCGAGACCCCACCAGTCTACAGCCCGCGTATACGAAGTTTCAGTTAAAACTTCAGGTGCAAGAAATTCAGGCGTGCCGCAAAAAGTACCAGTACGGTCTCCCCATCCCATACCTTCTTTGCAGAGACCAAAATCAGCTATTTTAACATACCCCTCAGTATCTAAAAGTAAGTTATCTAACTTTAAATCTCTATATATAATGTTATTTTCATGTAAATACTGTAGGCCTAATACTACACAAGCTGCATAAAAAACTGCTCTAGGTTCAGTGAATACATCAGCATGAATGTGCATCATCAGATCACCTCCTGCTGCATATTCCATCACAAAACACACATGTTGTTCTGTCTGGAAACATGCAAACAGGTTTACCAAAAACGGATGTCTGATTGCATTAGCTACCTCAAAAATTCTCTTTTCAGATAGCAGTGAGTCTACTTCATCTCTTGCTATTATATCACCTTTCTTTAAAGCTTTTATTGCGAAATATTCATTAGTGGGTCTGTATTGAGCAAGAATTACTTTGCCAAAGTGTCCTCTACCAAGAACACTCAATAATCTGAAACTTTCCATAGACATTTCACCAGATTGTCTTCTGGTATCCAGTTCTTTGCCTAAAGTATCAATAACTGATGATGAACGAGAAGATGATATTCTCATGTTGCTGGTAATCTCAACTATTTGATCTTCATTACTTGGGAATTCTAGAACCAATTTAGGTGATGGTGAAGGTGGATACTCTACTAATGGTGTATCACATGATGGGGTTTGCGGTTCTTTTGTGACATAGTTATCCCTTGTATAAGAGTCTTCTAAGAATGCAAATGCTTCCTGTAATTCTTTCTCCATTCTCAGAGTAGAAACATTAGGAGGCGGTTGAAGAGGCAATGTTGGTTGAGGAGGAGGTGTGATAGGCAATTGAGGTGTAACAGGTGTGGAAGGTAAACCTAATGGTCTTATACCAGCCATACCACCCAATGTTACATTTGGATTTTCAATTTCTCTGTTATCAATGGAAGCAGACTCAAAGCTATGTTGCTGGGACTGATTCATATGAGCAGTTTGAATGTTTTGGATGGAGGGAGAAGAGCGTTTCAGAAGTCTGCCTAGCACAACAGCTGGAATGTGCATTTCACCATAAGATGGCCGAGGTATATTCTTGCCTTGTTGTTTGATAATTTTTCTTTGACGCTGTAGCTTAGGTTTCCTTGATATGATGGGATTTAAGAATTTTATCTCTGCAAATAGAAGGCCTTGTGGTTCAAGTTCCAATGCCATACCATGTCGTATATCATCAATGAATTCTTCCAATCTTAAAACTTTAACAGCACACAATCCACGCCAATCCTTCCAATGAATGCCAATTTCAAGTTCTCTTGATTTGTCTAGCTTGATGGTGAATCTGAAATTTTTAAAAACATGCACTTAAAATCCAAGATTACAAAAGACGTCTTCTTTCTAGTGATATTTAGAGGTTTTACATTCGACTAATTGTTAAGAACAAAAGCAGCAAATTATTAGAATATTATTTGAAATGCATGTTATTATGAAGAAAACCAAACTTAAAAAAAAAATCTTGTAAAAAGTTTTATGTACTCGATTTTTTAAACCAATAGGATGGTCTGTTTACATAGTCATTTTTGTCTAGTGATGGAAGAGTACAGCAGTATTTATATAGTACAACTTTTAGTCACACTACAAATATGTGTACGGCATGTAGATAAGATATGAGTAATAGCAAGGAATTATAAAGATTATAATTCAAGGAAGCCAAGATACAAAGATATATTCAATTAATATTTTATTTTGTTATATAATGTAGGAATTTATCTTATGAGTAATACAATCATACTTTATTTTTTATGAAGTACATAATATAATCAGAGATAATAATTGACCTCTTAAAACTTACCATATAAAACACTTAGATATTATTTGGTCTTATTTTTTTTTAAAAGCTTTTTGTTAATATGCATGCAATTTTTTTATTGAATGGAACAAAATTGGAGTTAGAATTTAGCCAACGCACCTTTGATCCCATGCTTGTTGTGAACACGGCCTCCAACTGGTCTGTGCAACATTATGGTTATCCAGTTTTAAAACAGCCATTATTTCATTGCTTGTGTCTTCCTTAATGCTGTATGTGTACTTCATAGAATTACGTATTGTAACTCCCTTAACAAATGACTTCAAGTCTGAAGGGCTAGCCGTAGGGTCACGACGACTTCTACCAGGAACATCTTCTAGCAGATCCTGGCAGCCCATCAATCTTACTTCTAATGTTCCAGTTACTTGAACACAAGGACTGATCAAAGGAGCTGGAGATAGAAACTGAGCCCTCGACCCACTACCACCAGTTAAACTTACATATCCAGGGCTAGATCCTGTACTACGCAATTCATGTCCTAATTCTATAAATGCAGGGCTCTCAGAAGGAAGCTCCTGTCTACGCATATCTAAAGATCTGCGCAACAAATCTAACTTCTGTGATGATTCTAAAAGGCTTGTCTGAGCTTCTTGTAAAGCTTTCTTGTCAGTTACTTTCTTGTCACTTTGTAAAAGTCTTATGGCATTTTTTGAGCCTTCCACCACAGCTGCCTCAATTCTTAAACGGTTTCTCAGTTCAGCAATTCTTTCATCTAATAATGCAGCTATGCCACTCTCAGAAGTTTTTCCATCACCATTAGCTCCTGCACTATCACCTTTTTGTTGTTTGGTCAGCTTAGAAATACGTAACTTTAAATATTCAATCTTGTCTTTAGAATCTGCTAGCATTTGGTGAGCTTCAGCAAGTAACTTTTTGTCTCTGGATTGATTGCTGCTAGTGATACTTTGTATCATATTTTCAGCCCCTTGCTTGACTTTAAGCTCAATGTTCAACTGTTTTTCAAGTGATGCCAGTTTTCGGTCTGTTGTTGCTTCACCAAGTTGCCTCTGTTGCTGGGCTGCTTCAGAAGCCAGAATAATCTCTTCATCATAAGAGAGGTCTTCAGGTGAAGTGGGAGTAGACTGACCACGAGACAAAAGAAGTTGCGACTCCAGTTCTTGGAGATCTGATTTGAGTTCATTGAGCTTTATGTTGGCTTTTTTCACAATATTAGCGACATCGGAGAGTGATCTTCTGTCAGTAGCCACCTCCCGTAATTTCTCGGCTCCTTCTTTTATTTTAAGTTCTTTACGTATTTCTCTACGTATGACATCCTTGAGCTCCTCCAACTTAGACGGCAATGCTATTTCTGGAATACACTCAGTTTTAATTCCATACTTGACACCGAGCTCGTGGAGAACTGGGTGTCGAACGTAATCACTGTGGTAATAACCTGGCTCTGCCATAATTGAGGATGCACAGTCTAACGTCAGTTAACCATAATTATGTGGGAAAATATCACTACTATTGCTTGAGGATCACAAAACGTAGATCGAACTGTAATGTTTCTCAGCGGGAATAACGCTTGATATTTTAAACGAAATCATAATAAATAAATGACTTGATCGTTTTTATTAAATTAATCACAAAACAAAACAATCTTTACAAGTGAATCGGTCAACGAAACCAACGAAACGATGAAACCCTACCATTATTCCATAGACAAATGATGGTGATCTTTTTATGAAAATTTAAATACCATAAATATACTATCTTGGCTTTTTGCGTAATGGAGCGCTCACACAAGACACAACACAAATAATGGTATTCAGCTGCATCCGGTTAGACTGGAAGCCACAGACGTGGAATGCGACCCCAAAATATTGGGAAAAGTTTGATTGATTAGAGCGCTCACACAACATGTCCTGCAGAACAGTGAAATAAGTCTGTTTTCATCATTTCTTAACGAAAACAAAGTAATTTCGTTATTTTTACCCGAATAATGTGAAAAATAGATAGCAGCGCTGCTATTAGTCCATAATCCGCCATTGTTTTGTATGTGTTTAGTGTTGTTTTTGTTTCGATCACAAAATAAACGAAAACTGGATAGATAAATATTTATGTAACTTAAACGGGTGATAGACATTAGACGTGCGAGCAAGTCCGTGTTCTTATGGCTCGGCGAGCTTACTTGTCCGTGTGGCATGCTAAGTACGCGGACTTTAAAACCGCCGAGTAAGTTCGTCGGGGATCCAACAGGTTTGAAATTTTGCTCGTAGCCCGCCTTGGCTCATGGTCTGTTACCGCTGCAAGCCGCGTTGACAATTAAATTTTGAGCAAGCTTCACGTGTGTCACCGATGGCGAGCCGAGTAAGGTCGCGAACTTAAAAACCACGTACTTTAAGTACTTAAGGCTATCACCCACTTTAGAGTGTAGCTAACGAAAATGGAAGACTCTACTACTGGGAAAAAAGCAGCTTTAGTGGAAATGTAAAAAAAATATGTTGTTCTTGAGCGTCAGGCTTTTAGTAATTTATTTGCAATCTGTGGGATGCTCCGATGTATATACTAATTCCATGGATGCACCTCGATGTGTACTGTCAGTGTCACGAGATGCCAAATGGATATTTTTTATCTGTTTGCGAGTTCCGAAAACCAACCAAGCCGTAACTTTCACTTCCTTTTTAGAAAAATGTACAAGTAAAATAGTTTTCAAATAACACGAAACAGTTCATTTATAAAAAAAATACTTTATTTTAGCTTATTATTGTAAATCGTTTAAGTTTTAATTCATAGAATTTGCTGGAAAAACGACGAACTGTCAAAAGGCGCCAGTTGTTGAAGACAGAACAACCCATCATCTGTCATACTTACGAAAGCTTGGTCATCCGTTTTAATGGAAAAATAATGCCCGTTAAAGTTGATATAACTCCACCACCTCCAGCAAATTCCAAACAGCCTGGAGTAACAAAGTCTCTGCTCTACAACGGTTCCAAATTTCAAGGGCACCAAAAAAGCAAAGGCAACTCCTATGAGGTCGAAGTGGTTTTACAGGTTAGTAACAAAAACAAAGTACGCAATATCGATAAAATTAGAAATTATTCTAAGTGTATGTATTAAATTCCAGTGCATAAATACACATATCTATTAATTGAGACTTACACCGACATGTCAAAAGTATTTTTCGACGAAGAAATTACGTGATATAGTTGTATAATGAAACAACTATGATAAGCAATTTATATAAACATTATATTTACAGCATGTAGATGAGGAAAATTCATACCTTTGTGGGTATTTAAAAATAAAAGGTTTAACTGAGGAGTTTCCCACTTTAACAACGTTTTTCGATGGAGAAATCATATCTGCCAAATACCCCTTTCTCACAAGAAAGTGGGATGCTGATGAGGATGTGGATAGGAAACATTGGGTGAGTGTTATTTACTATGTTTTAATATTGTCTATAATTTTGTGAGCGCTAATAACTAATAATACTTACAAATATTTTATTATTTTCAGAGCAAATTTGATTTGTTTGTACCTTACTTAAAAACATTCAATTCGGATTCGTTTGACTATGACTCTCTTGAAAAGGCTGACTATGTGTTTATGAGGTGGAAAGAACACTTTTTAGTGCCAGATCATACAATAAAGGACATAAACGGTGCTTCTTTTGCTGGTTTTTACTATATATGCTTCCATAAGTCTGCGGCCACTATAGAAGGCTATTATTATCATCGGAGTTCTGAATGGTGAGTACTGTTTTATTTAATTCAATGATAACAATTTTAAAATGTTATTCTATAAAATTATAGTTCATTCAAAATGTAATGGAAAACCCCCTATTTGTAGTGTGAACTAAACATTACTAAATAAAGTCCACTCATAAGTATACTTACTAAGGATATTTCGGAGTCAAGGAACTGTGTTATTTATCAAAGTATGGCTGTTATCACTCCCTTAGGTTAAGTTGTTATTATTGCTGTTGGGTACCTATAATATTTTTATCTAGTAATATGTATTGCTTGGTTTAAAGTAAAGTTTATGTAGCATGGAAGTATTTAACAGCTAACATACTTTTTGAACTGGAGTGATTTTAATCATAACAAGCTTTTGGAAATAAATAGGACTTGCAGCAATGCTAATCACTTATCCACAAGACTGGGGTTAAAGATCACAGTAGTTCAGAGAGATTAGTGATATCATAACTTCAACACTTAAAAGAACTAACTATTTACTGTCCTGATTTAACTTTGTTAACACACTATTCAGCTAGGATGTAAGCCCCTTGTGTGCCCCTAATTTATCTAGTTAGTTATACTTTGGTTTCTAGAAACTCCAGTCTGGCTTATTGCCATTGCTTATTCATATCTATAAGATTAGAATAGAAATTAATTATCTTGTACATATTTTTACTTTGTGCATTTTGGTGATTTTGATTAAATAATAACTAGTGAATTTTGTGTTGATTTTCAGGTATCAATCTTTGACCTTAAGCCATGTACCGGAACACAGCATCCAAATTTATGAGTTTAGATGAAATCAACATGTGAAAACTTAAAAATTTGGATTGGTATTTTTGTGTCCGCTAGTACTTACTTGTTCATTAAGTGTTAACTTCAGTCAGTATCCAAAATGTGTAAAGATTGCCAATGTTGTGTTTCTCCAGTAATTTAAGATAAAGATGTCAGGGCTAATAATAGACATTCATCCAGAACAAAGTAATTCAGAAATGTAATTTTACCAAATGATTCATGATCAACATTGTGTCATGTTCTGTTTTTGCACATACTTCAGTGTCAAGGAGCTCCAAATGTTGTGTAGTATAATAGGAATGATGCTTTATTAATTATCAATGAATAAATATAATTATTTTATAGATTTAGAGAAAGAAAATGAGTTGTTGACGTCTATATGTTGTCACCTCCTGTTCACACCATTTTTGTAGTAGTGATTCAGAAACTTATATACCATCAAAGAATAATCATCAAAGAATAGTGGCAGGGACATGAAGCACAACCCGTTACCATGGATTCAGTACATGAATCTGGACCGCTTGCATTGAAATTTCCTAAAGTGCAATCAATACCTAGGTGGTCAAAATGTATGGAACAGCAATTTTTTTTTTTAAATAACCTGCAGATGTATCCACCTGTGGGGTGCAGAATCATGTACTGAATCCATGGTAGGTAACAGGTTGTGTGTTGATGTCCCTGCCTCCTTGAATAATTTGTTAAGTTTCTTAATAATACTATGTTATTGTGATATTTTGTACAAATGACTTGCATGTAAGTTGTTTCTATTATTTGATCATCATTTTTGTTATGAATATTGAATATACAATAGTCAGTTAAAGTTACCTACTTCATGTAGATTGAAGTATGTGCAAGTACAGGGAATCTCGTTATACTGAACAAGTTAATATATCATTCGGCACCTACTAGTAGTACTAGTAGGAACTATTATCAATGTTATTGATAAAATTGAATATTTTTTTTCAATAAAACATCTTACAGTAAAATTTGGTTTTATTATTTTCAATTCAGAAATAAAAATGCGCTTATCAATTTGATTTCCGTTTTAATGTAACACATTTACTATTTACAATGAAATACTGGCATTGATAAATTTATAGTTTTATATTTCATCAAATATCATCCAGTGAATAAGCAATTTCTTATATAACGTTTAACTTGACATTTTGATGATATATATTCTATTGACTAAAATCTTACAATATTTGTACAATAGTCCTCCTAAACTGAAATATTATTTTTATTTAAAAATTGTTATTAATTTTAGAATTTATTTAAGTATAAGCATTTCGCGTAGTACAAAAACAAGCTTTTTGAAGATAACCAATATACTTGGATAATACTTGATAATTTAGGTACATTACTTCTTTGACTTTAAATAGGTATAATTATGAGTTCAGGCCGTTTTTGTACTTTTATTACATGCTTTATTCGGTTAGTTTCAGTGTTAAAAATAAATAGCTAACCATAATTATATTTTTTAATACACTGGGTTTTAGATAATGAAATAAGTGTTAAGTAATTGTAGTCAAAAGTTTATAGTGATGCAGTGGTGAATCGGGTAAAGTTTTATTTATTCAATAAATTATAGCCTATGTTACTCAGTGATAATATAGCATTATATTGATGAAAGAATTGTTAAAATCGGTCCAGTAGTTTTTGAGTTAATTCATTACAAAAAAAAAAAAAAAAAATCTTTTCTCTTTATAAAATTAGTGTAGATATTAATGAACGATTAGGCGTCTTCATTTGTCTTGCCAGAGACTATTATTATGTAATTCAACACTAAATCTCTTTCAAAGTTGTCCCAATTCCCCCTGCATCCCTATTCGTCTGTTTTACCCAGTACTTTTTGTTTGTAAGTAAATATAAAACTGCCTGATAAACTTCTGACTTGCTAGCAAGTGTTCAGAAATAACAAGTGATAGGCTCAAAGTAAAAGAAAAACCCTCCTTGAGTGAAAATAAGTAACAAATACAAAGAGGCTAGGTAGTTAGTTTATTAGAAAAAAAGATATCCCAAATAATCAGGCGATCAACGAAAAAATAACACTTGAAAAACGAATTTATCATAGTTTTTGTTAAAAGGGATGTAAAAACCGTTGAGTTGAGTAACACCTCGTGCAAAGCTCATTTTGACACTTTTTATTGCGCTGTGGTTGCATTTATCTACCTGCCATAATAATCACCTTGAGCCCAACACATTTATTTCTCGATGATTTTCTTCTCTAAACATTATTTGATTATAAAAATACATTTAATTCATCTACCTTCTAGATAGTTTCAAATACATTGTAAATTATTATGTGACAAAAAAACTAAATACTTAAACTAAGCTTTGGTGGGATCGTTAATGTGTAATAATGTAATAGTTCGGTAATGCAGGTATTACGCCCTTACGAAAGCACAGAAATGTGAATGTATTTCGAAATGCGAGTGCTCTCGAATCATGGCTTTCACTTAGCAATATAAGTCGCAAGTTACACAGTTATCCTGAAGATTCGAGAAAAGAAAACTTATACATATTAATAATTGATTATACTTACTCCTAATGTGGCAAGTATACACGTGAACAAGTTTAAACCATAAAAAGTTACATAATGCTTTTGCGGAAGTACATGTTTTGGTGGGTTTCAAGTGTCCGATTTTGCATTTAGATTGTTTGGAACTAATTATACGAACAAATACCTACTAGCTATATCTACACACATAAACACAAAACATCGAATTAGGTTACAACATATCAACTGCAACGAATACTTAGTTTCTTGAAAAAATGGTGGCAAGCCTGTGCCACTTGTTTTTGATCTTACTTAAATTAACAATTATATTTTGCGATACTTAATACAAAACAGCAAACATCTAAAGACAAATACATTCACAACGAAAAAATTATATAAAAATATACATCAAATAAATATTTATAAATCGAAAATTATCATCAATAGAACAATTTACATTAACATAATATAAAACAACGATAATACTATGTGAACAATTTATCAGTAGCAAAATAAAACACTTAAATTAGAAGATATTTACAGAACTTAAAATTTCTAACAAAAAATAATAACTTAATTATGACTGTAATATTTGGCTTTGAAATAAATAGGCTAATATATTGAAAGCTATGGACAGAAATGAAATAAGACTCAAAAAAAAGTTATCTAGATATCAATAGTGTTAGGTGTTCTCCTTTATTAGTGGACTAACTTATTTGATTAACTTAGGTTAAAAATAAGGAAGGGTACCTAATGAAAGTGTATTCTGATGTTTAGTCTACATTATAGTGCATGTTCATTTTTCCCATAGCTTCCATTATACGTCGTCGGGTAACATCGAATTGTCTAATATAGCAGAAAGCAAGCTATCTTTTTGACGTCTCTTCACTACTGAACCAATGTCTTAGGCCGAGGAGGCTGTAAAGGTCCTGGTTATTAGCGTGTGGTCGCATCGGGTCGGCATGGTGTTGGACTGCACGGTGGATATATCCCTTCAGTTGTTCCGGGTATGCTGGAGGTACGCCCGCGTATCCTGCATGAGGGTAGGAGTGTAGCCGGAAGTTGTGGGGATAAGAATGATGATGACGCCGTGGATTCTCGTGTGTGTTATACACACCTCCTAATTGGTTACGACCAGGCCAGTAGTCCTGTAAATGCCGGAACGGGTAGTCTGGTGGAGGCGTCTGAGAATGTTGACTCAGCCAGGGATATCTGTAGTAAACCTCGTACTTTGGATAAGCATTATGCACAGCGGTTTTGTCGTTGTAAGCCAAACCAAGAGGTTTATTAACTGGTACGGATTCCATTTTTTGTTCTTTTGGCTTGTTGCGACGGTACTGAAGTTTAGTGCGTGTACCCAAAACGCTGTCCTCATTCATCTCGTTATTATTTTGTTCTTTGGTAAAATTGTCATCAGTAGTAACGTCGGCATATCGACTGATTAGTTTAATAGCTTCTCCTATATCGGAGTAGTCGTTTTCTGGATTAAGTTTACTTTGACCTCCATCTTTTTTTAACATTTCAGCAGTTGAATTAAAAGTATGTTCAGTTTCTGAAGTGGAAATAATAGACGAATTCTGTTGGGCGACATTAACAGAGGTTGCAATATTTTCAATCTCTGTTAAGCTGCTTGGATCAGAATCTTCTGCACTATCCGTTAGATTTTCTGTATTATAAAGAATGGGGTCAACATTAACATGTCCATAAACTAATTCTTTTTGTCCTTCGTCGGTGACATTACTTATAGATTCAACTTCAGTAACGTTAACAATTGGACTATCGCGTTTGGGTTTATCGGGATAGTTGTGTGTGTTTGTCAGAATATTCTGGTTCACCATGTATGAACTATCAAGTACAGTGTTGTTTGGATTAAGTGTATTTTGAAGTTTTAATAGTTCTAGTTCAGCTTCTATGCTGGCGTCGCCATCTGGTTTATCTTTCTTGTCAACTTTCACGTAATTTGCTTGCAGCTCTTGAGCCTGGAATAATAAAAGCGTTATGTAATGGTTTTCTAGTATGAAAAAATCCTATCGGCTTCAGAGAATCTTTTTATGAAAGTTCGTTATCTTTGTAACATTTAGGTATTCGAATTTCTTACCTGTGAAGATGGCTCTTGGCCCTGAAGAGGCGCTGCTTGAGGATCTAAGCCAATGGGTATATTAAGTTGCAGCGGTCCTGGTTCAGCATCGCCGTAGTCGTACAAAACGTCTCCACCGGGAGCCGAAGTCACGAAAAATGCATTCAGATGTTCCAGCAGGATACGTTCGTGTTCGTCTTTGTTCACTGTTACCACCTGGAAAGGTAATGAAATTTATTTAACAAGGTATTTAGGTTGTTTGTATTACTTTACAAAAAAACTTTAATTTAATTTTTAATTGGACTGTCTTTGAAGTACCCACCTGAACGCAGCCATTCCGATCGAGTCTCTGTCCCTCAGGGCAATTTAGGGGCGTTATGAACAGGGACTTAGTGGTTATTCTTCGCGGTGGTGCATTCTGGTTGCCGCTTTCGGGGCTCTGGAGCCAGGATTTCCACGCGAGCTCAGCAGCCTTCCGGTCGAGGGTGCGGGGTGGCGCGCGGGTTGTCGCCACGGGAGCTGGCGCCGGTCCCTCCGCCGGTCCCTCCGCCGGACCCTCCGCCCCAGTCTCCGCCTTCACTAGTGCACACGACACCAGCAGTAACGTCGTCCACGTGTACCACATCGCAAACACCTGCAAGACAAGAAAATATTACTTAGCTTTTATGTTGGGCTTATGTCTCACAGGGATTTCATAAAAGATTTGATAGTTGCACACGTATAGGAGTTCTACCACCGAGATTTATTCAGTGAGTGTAGTGACATTACTGCAGTTCGATTAAACTGTTAGACTTGATCTTGAATCTAGTTATTATTTTATCATATCCATGAATCTGGCTTAGGGTGTATGTAAGCCGGCCGGCATGGTCAGTTTATGGCAGTCCATTGACATGTCTACCTACCACAAAAAAGGTAGGCATAGCCGGTAGTTACCATGCCGCACAAGCGGGTTGGTGACCGCAAAGTCAGTCCTCTCGCACCAGGGCCGTACTAATCACTATTGTTTTCGGATAGTAAGTAGGAAATGGTGCAACGTGTCACTATTCATTATACGAAGATTAGTTACAGTTTCTTGCAGTTTTACACTATGGTCACTATGTGGATCACGTTCAGCATTACTTCGAAACAATATTTCGTATTATCTAGGTATGACGTTTTAATTGTTATATATTATCTAGGTATAATCAAGTGTTCCATTGGAACAGCTGATCACGGTCACCAAATGCAGGCAACGATTTCTTTATCGAAGGATATAAGAGATTGCTCATGGAACTCGATGTGATATCAAATGGATCAAGGTACGACCTCATCTATTAGTTCAATAGCTCGAGCACGAATCGCCTGTATTCATTGCATATTTGCATAATACGTTTCTGCGAATATCTGGACCTCGCTAATAAAGGTAGGAAGATATGCATAAAATTAAATATCGACCTAATGCCTCCAAAGTTATAATTTTCCTTCGCATTTATCTTGAATGTTAAATATTACAATATGGCTCGGGTATAACATTTATTGCTGTTCTAGTTTCATTATGATTAACTATCACAAACAGAAACTAGGTTATAGATGCTTGGGTAGGTACAAGGGAGTTAAGAGGCCCAGATCTCAAGAAATTACGACTTATTGTGTTTGAAAGTAGAAATTTAAAGAAATCTGTTGGTGTCAACAATTAAAAACAATCCATCAACCTTAATTAGTCTTGGAATCAAGTAGATTCGTGATGTGGTCCAAATATCTTCTGCGAGCGACCTTGAGGCCCTTTATCATTGGGAAAGTGAAAGTGTGTTAATCATAAACTATTATGTGGGAGCACTTACGATGCCTTCACTTTTAAGTCGCATTAAATTATCGATAGGCACGTCCCTTCTTATGTTGAAATTAAGTGCATATTCCGAACTGATAGATAAATAAGTGTTTATAATGGATGCTAATGAGTTTTGGTCACTCACTTAGTACTACCCAAATGCTAAATTCTGGAGGAAATAATAACATAACAACGTTGTTTGCGACATTTGGGTAAGTATCTCATGTCCGGTATCAAGTAGGCCAGTCCTCTTCCTCGTAGGTACCTATCGGAGATTAAGACATTCTGGTGTCGTAAGCCGATCATCGTCATTTGTTAAATTATGGTTATGGTATCATCTGACCACGTCAGGTTTGATAACGACGAGCTCATGAGCGTCAGCTGCGCTACGTAAGTAGGTATATGGATAAATTGACATTGCACCAATGTCAATGTTAAGGTTTTTAAACCGATCATTTGCATCTCCATAATACCTGAGTGATAGTAATGCATCAACGTGTTTTACGTAAGTAATGAGAAAGCGAAAGAAATTACATGTTAGATAGATATATTTGGTTGAAAGCCACACAGAATGGTGGGTATGTTTTTTGTACCTACGAACAAATTGAGTTAGAATTTCTAAACAAACATTTCTGAGGTGGCAACGACAAATGTTTTGCAGCTACTTTCTTAGAACATCTATGTTTTTTTCATCACTAACCGATTTTATTCTAATCAGTGAAGTAGATTTGATTGTCTTGGATTTGAAGCAATCCTATTTTTTATACATCGTACACCTTAATTGTCTTCGAAGAGGTGTCTTTGAAAGGTTAGGTACCAAAATGTTATCTCTAAGAAAATATTCCCATTTGAATCAACAGACTGTGATGATGACATGATGAGTTATATCCGAATTCTTAAAATAAGTACCTAATCTGCATGAGCTTAACTATCACTAACTAGACACATTAGAATTTTTATTGTTATCGACTTCAAAGGCAAATCGACAGTTGAGCGGATTTCTAAAAACAAACATATTGATCCAGTGTCTAGTGTCCATAAGAATGACACATTTTATAAACAAGATGAGTTATTTACAAACAGATTTGATGATGTTTCATGTTCCAGTAGGTAGGTAGGTACCTACCTACCATTTTTCTTTAGAAGCGTCCAGATATCGAACTAAGTAGGATAAAATATGACAATAATAAACAAGTTAGTAGATGCTTATAAACTTGAACTTACGTAAAGGTTATGTGAGATAAATGGCCAAGGTTTTTAGCTCCTTTCACTAAAACACTTAATATTGAGGTGTGATGTAGTTTGAAAAGTAAGAATTCATGCAGGTACATGCACCTAGGTACTATGAGACTTGATTCTGAAATACTTAAGTACCTACCCGGTCTAGACAGGGCTTAAATTGGCTAGCTAAACTAAACTAAAATAAAAAAACAAAAAGGTTTGATGTTTTTTGGGAGGTCAACGACCACTGTTAGTTAGTACTGAGTTGAGAAAAACTGTTTTCTTATGTTTTATTGTGTTTAGTTACCGATACTCATCACGTTTGTGAAGTTTACACAAAAAACACAAATTATTAAAATGATATTTCAAGTGACTACTTATAATAAAATTGCAGTCGATGAAACTACATTTTTTTTTGTGTGTCTTCATGTTTATAATAATAGATATCGATACCCATCGCGTATGCGGAGTTTAGCTAGCTAATTTAATTTAACCCTGTATAGTTAAGTACCTAGCTATTATTATGATGAATCAGTCATGTTTAGAATTATACCTAAATGTTGGTCGACTACCGTTGAACGTAGGCTACCTACCTACGTTCTTTCATCTATTGTGAAAATCGATTTGTTAATTAACTATTGTGTTCGACATAGAGCTCTTGATTAGTATCATTGTGTTTGTGGGATGGGAACTTGAAAAGTATCACCCTCTTAGTTTGAAACATAAGCAGGTCTTTATCTAAGTATCTACTTGCAGATCTACGGTTAGCCATGGATGTCTCTAAGCTAACCATTGCAGTATTGTGATGTCGTCCCCAAGTCAACAGACGCTTTCTTTGAAGCTATAACTTGTTTGCAATATATTATGCGCACTTTAATTACTTACTCGTTCGTTTTGTAAGAACAACACGTGCGGCAAAGAAGTCTTGTTTGCAAGATAACTTCAAAGCTCATTATTTCAGTAGGTCGGGGTAGGTACAATAATAAACGCGTATTTAGAATTACCTACTTGTACGTTTTACTTTGTCGGGAACAAAGTAAAACGTCCTAAGGTTAAACGTGGAGTAGGTAATATTAATCTAATTCTATATCGCCCTCTGCTGTAACTCAGTGGAAAACTGAACTTTACCTTTATGATTCACTACAAATGTTTCATTCATATATAAAACCTTAGTGTAAAACATATTATTATATAACACTTGTATGTAAATAACGCTTTTTGTTTATTGTCAGCGACAATGTTGCACAGTGTTAGTTCCCTTGACCCCGGTTGAGTGAAACGCGCTTATGGTGGATCTGCTGTACACTCGAGTAAATAATTTAGTGCGCAAAACAAGGGCAATGGCTGTTGACCCCGTCGCGATCTATTGGCGGCATCTGGCAATGATCTCGCATCAGGCGCCGCACGCGCACGCGGAAGCTTCTCGCGGGAATTGACCGTGTTTCAATGGTGCTTGATTGAAGCATACTTTATACTGCATTCTCTTGTGTGAAAAGGATTAGAAAGCGGGATTAAACTCGTTGAATGCTACTTGGGATTTTCTCCCGACAAATCTTCGGTGCGACTAAAGAATGCAGTGTGTGTTGGGATTATGAAGTTATGTGCGTCTCTGACTGCGTCTGACCTAATGAGAACATTCTGTTTACATAAAACAGATACATGTCGGGTATTCCGTTTGGATGTATTATTATCTGCACGGACCAAATCCTCGAATGTTGAACCCTACCTTGACATGCATGCGAGAGCGAGACAAGGCAGTTGCGGAACAGAGGTGCGTTGGCGCAGGGTTGCACACAAATAGCTTTCCAGTCAGAACTCCGAGTCGAGTGCTTCTGACAAACATTTGTGCGTGTATGGATGAACTAATTACTTACGTTTTTATGAAGACTTCAAAAATAGAATTATTTTTAATGTTCCAAGTTATCAATTAATTGTACCTAGGTATTCAATCTAGCTGCTTTTGCATTCAAACATTTTGAGAGTTGAAAGGGGAAGTGGCTCTGCTCAGTGCTCTGTCACGGTTGGTGCACCACCCTCCAAATAAACGGCAGGTGTTTCTTCAATCGAATTTGTAAGGCTGAGTAGGTTGGTAACGAACAAAGTTGAGATTTAAAACCGAGATAACCACCTACCCAATAAATAATAAAACATTGTTACTTGGATTGTAAAGAAACGGCTGTGTTATCTACACCTGCTTTTTGACAGGTTTTTGGTTACAAAATTAAGAAATAGGTGTGATCGGTAGATGACGGAAATAGATAAAGTCTTAATTAATAAAGACAACATATGCAGATGCTCTTAAGATAATTCCTTGCTTAACTGACTCTTTTGTTGAATTTGTGAAACTTTTTACCTTCATAACTAGACCACCGGTACCTACTCTACCTTTTGTACGTAGGTATATAAAGAAACCTTCCTATGATTATTCATAATTATTATGAAATTATGACTAGACAAGATCCACTGCGATATTCGTGACAATGTGACCACGTGTGGCTTGATATTATCCATAATGAGCATTGTTTAATAATGGCCATACGTCGCCGTCGCCGAGAAAGTGTGCCCGCTAACTGGTCAGACACGATGTCGGCAAAATTTGCATATTAGGTAACTGATTGATATTCCTCGCGAACAGGATATAGGGATAATGATTTCTGACATTTGCCGCGAATTTTATACCTCAGTACAAACCGAGGATAATGTATGTAATGACCATGAAAGTGTAAAGAACTCGTATTGGATAATTATAAAATGTATTTATTGTAAGTTTATAGGTATAAAGCTATTGAAATTGAAACAAAGCCTATTCATTCATACTATAAAAAAATATTTATTGGATATCAGTTAATTAACGTCCGGTTACGTTGAATGGCAGCAATTAAGAGCTGGTTATTAAATTTTCCTGTGCCACAAAATCGTGTCAAACTAAAAACAGGCTTTGACGTTGAATACACGTAGGGAGGAGATTTCTTGCTTTAAGGCCTTAGTTAAATCTTTTATAGTTATCGTAATAGGAAGGTACTTAAGCACTGCCACTACTCAGTTGGTTAAAATGAATATTTTCTGCATTATCTGTAAAACACAAATTACAGTAATACTATATTATTACCTGTGGCTTATCGTTTTTCGTCATCGTTGTTTGAACAAACTTTGTTGCTACAATCGTCTATCGTTTGTATAAGGTAAATTCTGTCATTTCCGGATGTTGAAAATGCTGAATCGGTTTTTGTTTGCGGAAAAGTTAGTGGGTACCTTCACGGAACATCGGTCAGTGTACCTAAAGATTAGACACCACTGTTATTCAAGTGCTAGACACAGACGCTGACATGGAGACATAAATTATCTGTAATAGTTACTTGTAACCCTGTAACAGTGCGTTAGAACAAAGACACAAAGCATCCTATACGGCTCGTATATTTTCTTCTTTATTGTGCAAATATTTTCCTTTTGATACAATGTTGCGCGGTTATTTGGACGAATCCAGGTCTACGTTTTTCATTACGTCATTCCGTTTTATAATGCTTCTTTTGTTGGACCAAGGAAGCTTTTGACACCACTAACTGACCGTTATAATCGTTGAGTTAAACTGTCACCAGTCACGACTAAGTAGCTAACATACTAATGAGCGTGAGTTTCCTACGGCTCTTAATGACCATGTCCACTGTGAACAATGACAGAAATATTTAGATAAGTATAGAGACGCTTGTACGGCAGGAGCATCAGGCGGAACATGGGATTAGCTTTTTTAACTGTCAAGTAGGTAGAAAGGTAGGTAGCATTTTCTTAACCAATGAATATAATTACGGGTTTTGTGGTTTTTAAAAGCAACTTGTTCTCAATGTCAATGTAACAACAATTAATTAATTCCACGCAGCAGCGTTTAAAACAAGGAAAGTAAATTGGTCAAAGTTGTCCATATGCACATTGAGTCAGGTCAAGTGTATTTACCTACAGTAGGTAATCAACAAAATTTAACACGAGAACGAGAACTCGTTGCTTATACTAAATTGCGAAATGCTTAATTATGATAGTAGAAAGTCAATCGATTTAGCTTGTTTACCTATAACTACTTGTGTACCTACTCTTCTTAGTGTAAGTGTGCCAATTACTACAAAGTTAGCTCGATTCGTGTTCCTTCAATTACTAGAGTTAACTATCCTGTTATATTATATAATTTTGTAAAGCTCTATTAATGCTTCTTTTCTGTTGCCAACACCCGACTTATCAGTTTCTTTATCTTAGTTATTCTCATCTATGTATCATACAGCTTCGGACCTTGGTGGCTAATCTTTCTACTACGGGTGAACTATTTTTGTTTAGAACATGCTGACATGGAAATCAGATTTTTTTAAAACACCGGTTATATGCGATTTCTAGGACAAGGTAGCGCATGAGGGACAAAAACCTTTTTGCACCTACCTATGCCATCAGAAACAAGTGCGTGTATTGGTCCTGTTTGGTGCCATGTTCAGTTCTCAAGCAATATTGAGTGTCACGAGCAAACCTATGACTAGCCACGACACTAAATGCACTACGTATATATCTCGCGTCTCTATAGGCGACTAATAGCCGTATTAGATTTGTTTGAACGTTTCGGCACACAACAATGTAGCCCGCCAACAATATCCATTCATCTCGATCCTTTTTTTGTAATTAAATGTGTACGGTCACGCTCAATCGTTTGGCCTATAAAGTCGCTTGTAATAATAAATTGAGGTTCGGTTTTGCAGCTGCAAGTTTTGTCACTCTCATGGGCAAGTGTGTCGGTAGTTGAGAGCGACCTACTGACTGCGTGGTTAGCATGTGCCGCGACATTTCACTATCATTCCTACATCTCGGCTACATTTTGGGTATTGCTGCAAGGTCAACGTATCTATTAGACGTGACCGTATATTGGTGTTGTTTTTTTATTGTTTTGAATATAGTAGCGTTTGGATTTGTTGCCAGGCAAAGTTCTTGTCACGATTTTAATCTATCGATGATTTTATCAGTGAAAGTGTGTCTTGTATGGCTATTTGTTTACGTGAATCAAGTTTTTAGGTTTATCACTATCGTAATGAGCTGCATCATAGATACCCTGCTAATTGACTTTTACAAGTTGTTGTTTGTTGATAAGCCTTATTATATCTAAGATAATTGTCAGGTTTGCTCTGATTCCCAGTTCAACACTAGATTTATGTTTGCACGTACCTATAAACATATCTTTTTCATTTTAATTGCTAGCAAGTCACGTGAACAATGCGCCATGTGATACAAAGCCATAAAATACTGTAAATGACACATTTTACTGGATATAATTGTGAAACGTCTGTTGTTTGAAACGTTATATTACCACTAGAATAGAACGTCCGTTTAATTACCTATTATATGATCCTAGGATTGGCTATAGCTACAGGTTTCTACAATGAGTTGGACATACTCATTTCAAAGTTTTTAGTCGTACCTAACTACCAACACCTTGTGCGTGCTTTCTTTTATTTGTTTCTTTAAGATTTGGAAGGGTCATACATATAATTGGAAGAGATTTTTTTTTTAAATAAGTGTTGTGCCGCCCACCTCTTTGTTTATCTGTTTCTACATTCCGTATTTAAAAGCAAATGTGTATCCTCAATGTCCAAAAACAATTAAGTGCACCTAAACTAAGCTGCGCCGTTGCGTATTACGCGACGGCCTCAGGCGCACAGCCGGTGATGTTTATTTATAAAAACGGTCCATTCATCTCCCTTTAATTTTCAACTCTCAGTTTAGAGTCGATACTTTATGAACGGCAGGTCACAATTTTTTTTAGTTTACCAGTTTTTGTCGTGTTTTGTGACTTTTTCCACCAGCACTTTTTAGTTTGGCTTCAGACATGTTACTTGCATTGACCCGTACAAATTGGTCATCAACAATTTTAATCAATTCTCGATTTATAAAAAATACGTTGAAAATTCTTAAAAGATCGAAAACATTAATGATCTTATTTATAAAATAAAGCTTGTAACGACAGACGCACTTGTAGCTTAAAACTTTTACAACTTTCTCTGTCGGACTCCAGGATTTAAAGGGCGTTCAACAAGTTTCATTAATAAAGTCGCTTCTACTTGCCGCTCTAATTTTTCTTCCGCCTCCATTATCTGCTATAGTGCTGAGATCAGCTTTTTATACTAGTTCGCGTCGGTGTAGGGCAGCATAGCCTTAGCGATATAGCGTTCTAATTAGTGCTACTGAATTTCTTAAACGGTCGGATGGACGTTGTTAACGAGCGTGTACGAAACGAAATCGCATTCAACGTACCGAGACGGATGCGTTCGAAATATAATCTTTGTATTTTTGGAAGGGAAACGGTCTGCTTTGACGGACGCCGGCGGCGGCGACAGATTTCGCCCGTGAATAACAAATAATATATCACGCTCGGATTCATGGCCGGTGATGCCGCGCCCTGCACAATGAGTAGGCAGACAGTCGGGCCCGTAAAGGTTACCCGAATGCGTTGCCATAAGACTCGTTTTAATAATATCATCCTGATATGTGTCTTTGGTCCGGCTAGCTATATGTATATTTAAAGCCCCTTTAGCGTTCTGCTTCTTTATTTAAGATCATATCCATAAATCACAAGGGAGCAAGTGAATCCATAAATATTTTGTCGTATTAAGGCTCCCGCTGACAGGCGCGACGCGATATTAGTAGAACATTTTTTATGAAAACTTCATGGAAATTGTTCTACCAGATTTGCGTCGCACGGTTGCGACTCGCCTGTCTGCGGGGGTCTTTAAAATATGATGAGGTACAGTCAACAGCAACAGTTGATGAATAATTTAAGCGGTCTTTTAAAATCAAGAAAGAAAATTTGCATCTATGAAACGATTGAAACATGGCATTTCTTATTGTGTTGTCTGGACATGCCTGTGGCTAGCCTATAAAAAGCAGAATTGAAATCGAGGGATGCCCCCTTTGACCGGTCTTCAGGTAGATAAAGGTAATTGTATCGACGTGACATTTAGCTTCTGTGCTGGTAACGTTGTAGATGTGGTCCACAGAGAGAGGAAGCTTACCTTGAGGAGAGACGCGCGTCGTCGTGCGCCGGTCACATTATAACGGGCGCTCCAACCCGACACCCGCAGCCCTGCAATGAGAACACTGGTTAAATGATGGCCTCCACTGTTACTATGTATTTGGCATTTGGGAGAATTTGCAATCATTGGATATCGAAGCTAGCTAAGAAGAAAGTAACATGAGTCTACAAAAAAAGTCAGTAGGGACGGAGCACGATTTTTGCCGTAAAACCAGCATATTTTAATTTCCTAACACGTGCTAATTGGTGAAATAAGTGGATGAGAGAGGAGGCCTATATACAGCAATCGTTTTAATTTTAACAAGGCTGCCGATGATGAAGAATGTGCTTGAGCAAAAGTTGATTCCTTCTTGCATCAACATTACATCATCTGCCTAGCCTTTTCCCAACTATGTTGGGGTCGGCTTCCAGTCTAACCGGATGCAGCTGAATACCAGTATTTTATATGGAGTCACTGGGTTGTGTACGTCAGATAGGCAGTCCTATCTGACTTCCACAACCCAGTGACTGGGTAATACGATACCCCTTGGCAAGACTGGTTGTCAGACTTTCGGGCTTCTGACGACCCGTAACGACTGTCAAAGATCAGCATAGAGAAGCAACAAATGACAGCCGGGACCAACGGCTTAACGTGCTTTCCGAGGCACGGAGGAGTCTCGGTATGTAAAGATGGTCACCCATCCACGGACCAGCCCCGGCAAGCGTAGCTTAAACTGAACATCTCAAGCCCAAAATCTACATAAATTATTTTTATGATGAAATCTTTATCTGCGTTGTTTAAGTGAGAAACTTTACGCTAACAGTAAGTTTATGCTAAACTAGCAGATCATAAATACTGCTGCCTCTACATTGGGAATGGCCTGATACATCAGTCTAACTAAATTAAGGATGTTACGATAAAAGCTCATCACTAAGTGTATAATAAATTCAATGATAGGTACAGCTTCAGTCAGAGATTGCAATAATAATTTAATTAATGATGTTGTTTCGGTTTCCACTGACATTTTATGTTCCTAAAGATCAAACAGTACGAACTGAGTGTTTGGATATTACAGTGACGATGCCGTTGATAAAACATTTATGTACATTATCATTCATCACTTCGACGTCAGTTAAAAAAAAAAAAGTTTTATACCATCACACTCACTTTATTTCGATGAAACATGAAAGCTTTCATAGTAATATTAAATACAGTGCGAAAATAAATTAAATATTCTTAGACCCAACGGGAATTACTCAGCTATTTGATGGCCAGAAAATATTCCGTATTGAAGATGGGATTGGTTTATATTGTATGGGTAACAGTAATTTGGCATTTCGAATTCGGGTTACACTACCTACCTCTATCTTTTAGCGTGCGTCGTGAACGTGGTCGGTAACTATTGATAGAAAACTCACAGCTTTGTTGGCACTCTTGCATTCAAATGGGGTGATGGACCGATGGACGTAATTCATTAGGTAGCGTTATGTTGGTTAATATAGAGGAGCAGTTCCCATTTCCTCCCAGAGACACGGATCGTCTGGCGAGCTTTCTAGCAATATCTGTGATGTACGCTGAGCGCAGAATGTCGCCGCGCAACAATGTCGCTGCGCCGGCGCCGCCGTCGCGTCGCGCCGCTGCACCGCCCGGCACACAAACTGCATGAAAGTGGTCCGGCCGAGCCCACGTACTTCTTAAGTAGGTATAGCCCAAACTAGTCCCTTTATGAGCTTTTATGAAATATTGTTCTATTCGATGTGATCATTCCCATGAATGAAAGAGGTTGGGCTACTTAGCCGTATCAAGTATCAAAGTTTCTAACGAATATTAAGCTAATGGCATGGCGGGAGACAGGCGACCTATTCAAAACCACAGTGAAATTATAGTTGTTTTAGCTGTTGCTGTGTTTGCCCCGTGGTATAAATGGGATATTTAATTGTATGAATATACGCGATACCTACCTACGCTTAAGCCATAGAAACACGTTGATATGGATTACACAAAAGAATATCCCATACAAAGAGATTAGCCGTCAGTTAGTAGACAAAGAGAATGTCAATATTGGTTTGCATGGACGGTAAACAGTGGACGTCTCGGGCGACCGACTCCCGAGAATCCGACCATGTTCCGTTCTATATGTACTCATTTATTATGGTCTCTCAATTGTTTCAGGAACAAAGACTGTCTTTCTTTAAGCTTCTATGGTACAGACTTATACGAGCTCTTACTTGGTCGTTCATGAGAAATGTTAGAACATAAGATAGGAATATAATCAGAAGTGCAAGAGCATGTACGTTGGATCATTCTAAAACTTTGTTGGATAAAAGCTAAACGTTCACCAAACAATGAATATCTAACGATTGATTCGCAACATTCCTTTAGAGTAAAAATAAGTGAATAATTCATACGTAAGTAATACCTAACAGTACAATAATTCTCAGGCATGAGTCGTGAAAGCAAAACATGGATGCCGTTTGTTTCTAAACATTGTGTGCAAATTTCTGTCGATAAAAGCAAATACGCGAACTCTGGTCGCGGGTCCATGCGGTTTGTGGGATCATTGTTACTGTCTCCCACCTGGAGCATTTCTTTAGTTTTGTGACGTCATATATGAATTCACGCATTAAATTCATCAATATACCCAAAGATTCCCTGTGCGTGACCCGATTCATAACTAATATGTTGAATTTAATTACTATGAACACAAAGCTTACGTAGAGTAGTGCTACAGAATTTAAACACTTGCTTAGATAGGATTCCAAATACAGAACAAGAAGGGAATGAGCTACATATAAAGTAAGATTATGCTAATAAATATCTGCACAATTACTCACGTTTGTTTACAGTGGAATACATTTTGTATCACGTTCTGTTGTAAGTAATCAAAGCACGTACCATTGGAAGCAAACATTCACAAAGTTCGTATTTTGGTGAAACTGAACGCACTCACTCAGCACGAGATAATTTTTGTGAAATATATGGGACTGTAGAAAACTAGTGTCTGTCTTCTTGATGTGAAACAGTAACACAGGTTATTTGCAATAACAATTTGTTATGTCCACATTCAGTAAACAGTTCCTTCCGTTAGACATACACTTGTAGACATTAGTGTTTACCCTGTTTATCATTGTGAATATAAATATTGTTCTTATTTTCGCTTCTAATTCTAATATTGTACGGTTTAACAGACTAATGTGTCCGTACACGTCACGCGAAGAGGAGCAGTGTGGGTGGCTGTTGGATACAAAAATTGTAATTGTCAGAAAATAATTAATTCAATGATAAGACTTTATGAGAGCAAAAGGTTAGACGATAATGCCGTTTATTGAATAAATCAAGAAAAATATGTAGCAGTAAAACTGAACCAGTATTGTATTGAAATGAATGCAGCTATGTATGCTAATGATGCGCACTGGGGAAGCTCTAACCTTAAGCAATAATTATTGCAGTCAATAAGATCGGTTCTACATTCTAGAGTAGTGTCCTCAACATAATAGACGATAGTTAACCGTGTTTTTCGATAAAATAACTCCTAAACGTCGCGGAGATGTAGGTTCTGACTCGTACCTTTATCACTTAACCCAAACATTTGTGACTGATGTGTGTTTGTCGTTTTGTTATCATCGTGGAATCCTTACTCAATGTTTTCGTTTTTGATTACAAAATATGGACCACCTTCTTAGACTTAATACTTGGTTTTAAGTTTTTTGTTGTTTGTAACATTTTCTGCCTAAGTAGCTATCACTTAGTATTATGATCACTTAGAAATTGGACCATAAAAATAAAAATATTTCATAAAATGTTATTTTGCTCTTTGAATCGTTAAGAGGGGTGTAAACGTTTTATGGAGTGAGATAAGTCGCATAAAATTCCATGTTCTATTTTTTACAATGTTCTTTTGATAGCCAGGTAAGGTTTGATAAAGAAATAAGACAAATTGTGACTATACAAGTACACTCCCGGACTCCTAAATCGAGCCCGTGCACATTATCAAAGTAATGAAAGGCAGAGAAAAAGTTTTTATGTAGTTTTGAAGTTTACATACTGGCCATCATTTCGGTACCATTGTTTCAAACTTGAATTCACGAATTTGAAAAAGAGAAAATATTGAGTTTGGTCTCTCTTAAAGAAGCAAGATTAGAGCAATCGGTACCTAAGTCAATAGTTACTTCGTTATTTATTTGTTTTGTATTGCATAAAAAGAGTATCGAGTATCATTCTGACGTTCAAATTATGGATATTCGACCTGAAGTAGCCGCGCAAGCTGGAACTTCTTCAGTCAGGGCTTAGTCAGCGAAACTTAAGTGCACAACTTCATGTAAGCCGTTCTGCCGTTCAAAGAATTTACCATCGATACCTGGAGATTGGCGGCTTCGTGCGCTGTCCATGAGGACCACGAAGCCGGGTCACTACAGCACGACAAAAAAAGAAAAAGGCAGGCTCGATTCAGGTGTCCGGGAGTGTAAATGCAGCAACAGATAATATTGGTCTAGACAATATGTTTTGAAGTTGCGGGTTCAATGTTTTACAGGGTAACAAAATTGTACGATATTATCTGAAAGCTGTCAGTTAGTTTGTACGACACGGTGTTCAATTGATTGTTGTGTTAATTGTCTCTTGTAGCTCGGACGGAAGGTACACAATCAAAGTAACTTGTCTGAACTGAGTAGATTAGCTTTAAAGCTCATAAAGTGAGCTTAGTAGGTAGTTGGTTGCATTCAAGTTAAATCCTGTTAGTACTTAGGAAATGAGAAATATAACTTTTGCTGTTCTTTCTCTGAATTGCTATAATATAGTCCATGTGAAGATATAAATCGGTTTTTAAGTGATTTCAGTAGACGCGCAAAAACCTTAGAACTTGTGACAATTTTTTGGGAGCATCCTTTTACCGCTCGTCTGTATACAGACTTAGGCTATTTCTCACAGCACTCGATACTGATATTGGAGAAGACGGTCGTATATGAATCAAACATTGTATATCTATTCCAAACAGATACGTAAAGTGCTGCATGTTTATTTAAAACGCGACGTTGTATCGAATAGTGTTTACTTTGCAAAGCGCGATCCTATGCTAGAACTAAAACTAGTCAGTTAACTATTCATGAAAGTTGCTCCTGGCCGAGACAAGAATGCCAGCTGGCGCCACCTCGCCCCGCTAAGGACTTGCTACAAATACTAACTATATAAAATCTCGTCTAGCATTACATCGTATCAGTACTTTTCAAAGAAATGAAGTACTGACTTGGTTTTTGTTTTAATAGAGCCATGACTTGTGTTTGTGATAGCTTTAGAAACTGAAAATTATCAAAAAGAAACTGGCAGCTCGTGAATTACGGTTTAACGCTCACTTATAGCAGTAAAAATAGACCCCTAAAGGTGTTATGACTGCATAGGTAGGTACATACGAAACGTGCGACATGTCACGTACTTTATAACCCCCGTCACGTCACCTATCACGTTAATGCAATAAAGATGGAAACATTTATCGTCGGCATTTTATGATTTTAGCGTGACTATGATAAAATAGTTGTAGAAACGACCTATAAACCACCACTGCCAAGGTGAGGATGCTCGAGGGGTAGCTCCGGCAGCTAATAATAGAGCAACAATAGATGACGTCGATATTTACTGATCATAGACCCCATCAAGCGTATTTAATTTTAAAGGAAACGTTACAATCAATCTGCCTGGCCTTTTACCAACTATGTTAGGGTCGGCTTCCAGTCTAACCGAGACTGGAAGCCGACCCTATGCAGCTGAATACCGGTATTTTACCTTGACCTATTTGACCTTCACAACCCAGTAACTGGGTAATACGATACCCTTGGTAAGACTGGTTGTCAGACTTTCGGGCTTCTGACGACCTGTAACGACTGTCAAAGATCCACGAATGACAGCCGGGACTAACGGCTAACGTGCTTTCCGAGGCACGGAGGAGTCTCGGTATGTAAAGATGGTCACTCATCCACGGACCAACCCCGGCACGACCCTTGCGGCTGTTATTACTTAGCGACGAGCTAGGAAACGCTACATTATGATGTTATTAAAAATCACGATTAACGGAAATACGCTAATAACAGGAAAATTGCAATAAAAAAGGAAAAACGAAACTAAAGCATCCCGCAACGCTATTTTGCACAATGCAAAATGCTCAGACGCAATTTTATGATAATATTAACTGGCTAAATAAAAAATATAATAGAAATTAGAAGAATAAGTAGGTACATTACAGTAAGTTTTCACTTCGGAGTATAACGTCGGTGTGATTTTAATGAACTTGTGTATAGCAAATAGCGATCATTGTCATACATACTATGAATTTTAAAAATAACTGTTCGTTTCACGGTTGTCTATAATATGTTAATGATTGGATGTGATAAAAATCTACGCTGTTCAACACCCAAAATGAAGTACTTGTAAGTTGTATGATTCATGTTTCGCTAGACATGGTTTGAAGAACCTACTTATGAAAATCATGACATTTGTGACCCTCATTAGGATATATGCAATTTGAATACATAGTACCTAATTTGTCATTTATAGGTATTTGCGATTCTTGTCATTAGTCATGATCATGAACGTGATCATGAACGAAGGTCTCGGCTTGTACGTTAGTAAAAACTTAAAACTGTCATCCATCAGTATCATCAACTCATCTAGTCATCACTTTTCATCAATGGTAGAATCTCAGGTAGAATTTGTTAATTTATGAAAGGGATAAAAATGTGGAATCTCTAATTAGCTGACTCGTTTATATAATACGTTTTAAAAATATTAGGTAGGTGGGTAGGTACCTACTTGAAAATTCGAATTTAGCGTAGCAGTGACACGGTATGAAGGTCCCAAACAATTTATTTTAACAGCGTCATTCATTTATATTAAAGTTTAGGTACCGAATTAACAAGTTTATTTTTGGTACCTAATCATCTCTTGAAAACTGTATAGTACAGAGGACAAATTTACAGAGTATATAGGTCCAGAATATAATATTATATTACCCGTTGACACCTTTGCGGCATGCGTTAATTATGTCAAGTAAAAATAGATATTCTACACCAACTGAAATACTGAATTTCACCGAGTGTGTGTTTCAACGTAGGTAGGGATTTATTACACTTATGGGAATATATTGTTATAAAATTTCTTCTTTGCGACTACTGTGTGATTTATGTTTGTCTATAACTTGTGAAGGCCGCAGGAATCCGCTGGATGCGGGAAGGACAGAACCGGTCGAAGTAGCGGTGTTTGGGGGATGCCTATGTTCAGCAGTGGACGTCTTTCGGCTGAAATTATGATAGCACTTTCCCACGATCACGGCTATAATGATTAATTCATTGTTTATTTTTTATGTGCCTTTGTTAGTTGTAGTAACCGCGTAGTAGTAGCCACCCACCCCGCAATAACATGTGAAGACAGTATTCTGTTTACGACACATTGTGCCTAAGTTCTGAGCAGTACCCGAATAAGAAGTACCTACTGGGCTTGCATGAATTCAAGATAGTATTTCATTTGTATCATTACGTACTTTTTTTTTGCATATATTTACATAATATGTCCATACGGAAAAAAAAATCCTTTCAAATGGTGAAAGATTTTTTCAAATAGGAGCTTTGGTTCCGTGGTTCCGGAGATTACCCTCCACATATACACAAACTCTTTTATATAATATTAGTACAGATATTGTTTTGTAGTAAGTATAAGTATATTAGTTTCTCATTAAAATCTCAGTCACGTCAAATAGTCTGTTCCATAGCTGCAGCCATAAGGGGCGGAGCTATTACCGCACTCCGATACAATGGTGCTCACTTTTACTCGTCCATGTTGCCACACAATGCTAATGTTATGTCACAATTTAATATTACAATTGCTGATGATGTAGTTCGTCAGATTGTCAATCAATTCTAGAAAAAAATATATGATCAATATGCTACGAGTTATACAAACTGTCCACTGTCTATTTCTTGTTCTTCTGTAAGGCAATTGGTAATAAGGGCTGGTATCCGCAACTCCACGTCAAAGCGTGTATTTTGCATACGGGTATGAAAATCGGTTATTCGATCCTAGGTGGGAAATTCGGTTATTCGAGTCACATTGTTCTTCTGTTTCTGTTCTATGAGATAGGTAATGAAATTCCTATCTATTTTGCAATACTAAAAAGTTCAAATTAGATAATTAAATAATTGTAAGCCATTTGCCACCAAAAAAACATGAACAAAAAATCAATCGTAGGCATAATTGTACCATAAAAAAACATAAAGACGTATTCACAATTGTATTATTTACACAGTAGCAGTTTTCACTTTCGTATGCAATGATAAATGAGGCGATTAACAATTCTGCCCGCGGGCAGGACGGCACGTTGATCGCTGCGCCGGCGCAGCTTCCGCATTAGCATCGCCGTCCTCACGGGACAATGCTGTGTGTACAAGCCTTTACTTTCTATTCTTTCTGCAAACATAATGACTGCACTGCGACACTAATTAATGTTTGGTGCTTATTATAACTTTAAATATTTTATGCCATTACCTACCGCGAGTGGGAGACCACTTTCACTTAATTTTGTCATCGCATGATCTAATGATATGCTAATTATTTAGGTATAATCTGTACAAAGAGGATAAATAAATGGCAAGTTAAGGAAGTGTCATGGTGGTTTTAAAATAATCGTTGATATACGTGCTTAGTGTAGTAGGTGCTGTATCTATTTCAATCGTTATGTGCTTATTAAGTATTCTGCTGTTGAACTGTGCTTCCTTCCGCGCTCTGTTCCGGGCACTTCGTCGTAACTTCAGAGTGGTATCTAAGAACTTTTGTGTGACTCGAACGTTATATGATTTATTAATTTAACTCATTTTTATAACTCTTTGAACAATACTTAGCCGAGAAAATTGAGAAATTTTGAGTTGTTTGATTTATCCAAGCGCGAAAGCACCAGTGTCCAACAGTGTCTATATTCTTGCAAAAGATAAACTATCTTTTGCAATAGATAAACTATTTTTTGTACATGTTGCACAACATTAAATGTGGCGCAACATGTGTACTTAGAGCATAATTGATAGGATAATAGTTAGTCGCAAATAGGCAGTTTCTGCGTCACTTAGTAAAAGCTTTTACAAAGTTCAAGAAATAATATTTTAAAATAAGACTATATCATAAAATATTACATAAGTAGTATTTCTGATTTTTATACTAGAGACAACAATGTAAAGTTGCGTTGACAAAATAAAAAAAATGTAACATAAAATACTGAATCGTGAGTTAGAATGGATTTTTTAATCAAGTAGTTATGCGCGTAAATCATTGTTATACAATAACATAACATGATAAGACAAATTACGTCGACTGAAATCTCTAGGAAGTACCTACGTACTAGTAAAAAACATAACAAAAAAACAGCTTCTGTATCATAATAGAAGATAAGTACTACACGTGATCTGATAGTTATTTATTTGCTTCACACGTGGTGGCAATCTTATCAAAATATCAACACAAAATACTTAAAAAAGAACGTGCTATCAACTTTTGCGTAATGTTTTTTATTGCGTACCCTACCAACCCCCTGAAGGTGCAATTACGGTTCACTTAACAGTCGCCTGCATTAATTGGGTACCTCTCACGCAAATACTACCTATCTGTAAAGGGGGGTATTCAATTGGAGGCCCGCACCTACCTAAATGACGTTACGTCTGCAACGTCTTGCTGGAAAAAGGGAAAACGCACGGGATAGATATCACGATTGTAGAGAAATATTTATATGTATGCATTGCATACACACTTAGACATTTCTCGATCCAGCGCTGTGCATGTTTGCCTGCATATCGAAAATCCTGGATCACAACTCTACTGGAAACTAGAAACTGTGGCAAGTGAGATTGCTGTTACGCAGACACTCTTAATGAAACCGCTCTTAGTGCTGTGTGTGTCATTACTTCATTAGTGACTGTATTTGTTTAAACTTTAAAAGCAGTTGTCATTAGGAGAAATTGTTTCTTGGAACAGGTAGCGATGATGACTGATTGATAACCTACTATGTAAGTACTTACGTACTACATTGCATTCAGATACGCCAGTGTGTGACGAGAATTAATTAATATGTTTGGAGATAAGAAAACATGTTTGATGTTTCAATAAATCTGTCATGTTGTTTTGTTTTGTATGTATTTTAATTAGCATAATTGAAATAAATTAACTTTCTTGATTATTATTTTGTAGATTTATTGGACGAACTTTGCATTTTCTTCAAAACTTTTCAGTTTTCACACATTATATATTAAATTACGTTTTTATGTGTTAATTAAATTACGTTTGTATTTTAATTTCAAATAGTTAAATGACTTAAGAGGTACATCAATATTTGTGTTTTTAAAATAACGAAGGCAAGAAGTATGGACACTTTTTCAACGTTCAGTAACTTTATTTGTAAAAACATTTTGCGAGAGATCGACTTGCTTGCTTGTTTGACTTACAATCCAACTGTTGTTTAGATAAAGACTTGAGATTGCAGTAAGTAGATACATGGAGAAAAAACGTGTGCAGTCAGTAGACCCCAGTCAGGAGGTCTACTCCCTAAGCACGAAATCCGTAGTACCTATCTCACGAAGTTACGAGTGATTCCTAATCCGTATCGCCTACGGACATAAGATTAGTTTGGCGCCCGACCTAAGAATGATGAGCATGATGACACACGACTCAACCGTTGTACCTACTCCCGATGTGTTTTTGCCCGTCCGAAAAAGTTAATTATTCGGGTGTAGGGCTCAATTCGAAGTTTAGAATTACTTTCGCACGGGTTCGTATCTTCATTCACGGCGGTTATAGAGAGTATCGAAGATATTAATAGAAAGAGACAGAGAGTGAGTGTCGCATAGAGGGGGCATAACGCGTTTTCCTTACATGACGATTTCTACCAGTCAACTCCTACCGCAAGCCGCAAGTATTCTGTAAATTATTTTGTCTATGGTGTAAATGTGTCTATAGTGTTTCTGCTAGTTACATATGGCCTCAGTGGATACCGTTTGTAAGTCAAATTGGGGAACTATTGGAAAATAGTTTCTCAATATTAGTGGAAGTCAAATTGGAAGACTGAAAGATGCTGATCATTAGTTCTCTATAGTTGAATTGAATTTAAAGACTTCTTTCATCTTCTCTTTAGTTTGATCTTAATTGTCCTGCTCTGTTACATAGATTGTCCAACGTTTGTTGAACTCAGTAACACATTTGTACCTCTTCGCTTCCTTATATCATTTTTAAACCTATCATAAAACGTTATTTTTTTATAGCGCAATCTGGTATAGACCTATGTCCAGCAATCGCTGCAATAAGGTGAATTGATTGATAGATTGATTGATATCCTGTCCTCAACCGGGGGCCTCTGCTCGACAGTACACTAATGACAGTCTTTCTACCAATGCCTATTCCTAAGGGGATGACAGACGTCACTGACGCATGGCCATCATAATGTGGAAGGTTTTTATTATCAGGTTGGTACAAAAAGGGCCGCGAAGGGCCTATTGGCAGCGAGATTACGAGCATTAAGGTGCGGTCACACAGTAGCCGAACCACATTCATTAATATTGCATTAGATCGATAAGGCAGCCGGTTTCTTGACCGGTCACGTCAAAATTTTACATCGTTATGTGTTGTTACATTAAAGAGTGTTTGTTTTCTAATTATCGTGTCGTGTTTATAGAAAAAGTTGTTTTAGTATTACTACGTAAGTATACGGTATACGTACTTAAATAGAAAAGTAGTAGACTGAAATTTGAATTTTCTCGTCTTGGCGGCAGTACTTTGCGTACTGAGTCTGACTGACCGACGCCGACCGCGACGTGATGATTAACTGAATGAGTATTAGATTACAAGAAAAAAATCAATGCCAAGGCGATTGACTATTTACATTTATTGATTTACGCAAAAAGAAGGAAAAAACGCACATTTTAGGTGACAAAAAACCCGAAACATTACATTTAAACAAAAACGATTCAAATTAGTCACGTAAATATTTAGGGCGTCGGTAATTATCGAACTGGTAGGGTAACGACTATCTAACTACAGCTGTGCGGGACCATAGATTAAGTGGTCAGTAATGATTACTTGTTGACCATAGAGTAGGTACGACGGTACCTACGAAATAGTAAACGAAATAGGGCGAATAATTAAGATAGCGCCAGGCGTCAGAACAAGATACAGTAATGGTTGTAGATACATTTAAAATTAGTTGTGCTTGTGGGTAGGTAATAATCATAGAAACTTATAAAGATGTCAAGGCTCGTGAATGTCAGATATTAACGAACTTTATGATGATGAGTCCTACCTTTAACTATAGGCGGGTTTTTTTAGTATATCTGAAAGGTTTCGTAATTTGTCAGAGTTTAATTCACCTTGTAAAATGTGTGGTGAAAATAAATAAATAAAGCTTGATTAAAACTAATTCAAGTGTTTTAACATCCGAGAATTTGGCTGAAGATTATTTCAACCAGATGTTAGTACAAACATTTTATTAGACAGAGAGACGCCTCGAAGACTCAACAATTTTCTTAACAGAAAATAAAACTGTTTGATGTAATAAATTTATGAGTTCATGACGTCACTATATAGTAAACTGTTGCTTTATATTATTAGCAGTTTGACGCAGTTATCGCGAAAGTTGGTATTTTTGGCAAGAATCCACGTTAATGAGACAGTCGTTACTACGGCCCATAACAGACAAAATAAGCGTTTTGTTTCGCAATCTAAGCTTGATAATGTTATAATTAATGAATCGACATTACTTGCTTGGACTGGCTCGATGGTCTAGTGGGCGCAAGCACGACTGCTGTGTATTGTGCCTAGGGTTCAATTCCCAGGTCGATAAAAGTGTTACCTATTGGGTTTTTCTTTTGGGGAATTTAGCAGTACCTAGTGGCCTGGAGTCTAGATTTGTGCTTGCTCCATGGGACCTCAACATAAATGGCGAAAACCGTGCTATATGTGCATAGTAATCATAATAATCATTCAGGGTTTGTATTCTTGCTTTGTTGATAATCATTTATGATTTTGTGTTAAGTATTTAATTGCTTTTTATTTACTATGGAGTCTGATTTAATATCATTGATGTGATATCACTGGTACTTAACTACTTACCAGTACGGACACACAACACTCATGACATCATGCTGTGATCATCAAAGCGCTTACTACGCGTATTGATTAGGGCATTATCCTACTAAGAAGCGTTGGAATGATCTATCAAGAAGAGAAAATGATTTACTTGGCTTTACTTACTCATATTAAACAGTTATCGTTAATTTAAATATACTAACCCCCGTTTTCATATCGTAAGATTTTTTCGCAAAGTAGCTTACATTGAAGGAACCATTTTATGTAATGCAAATGTAGAGTCTGACAATTTCTCAACTTCAAATTTTCAGTTCAGGGAGCCAGTAGCACGGACCCGTACTTTCCGTAACGGAATGTAGGTACGTGTCCGTCGGAAAGTAGTTCAAAAATTCGGAAAGAATAATTAACTTTTTCAGACGGGCAAAAACACACCGAGAGTTGAATCGACACAACCGTTGAATGGTGTGTCAGTCATTCTTAGGTCGGGCCCAAATTTATGTTCGCAGGCGATACGGGATCATCAGTAACTTCGGGAAAAACTACGGACTTCGTGCTTAGGGAGTAAACCTCCAGAAACGGGGTGTTAAACTTTCGTAAAACCAAAGTATTACCCGTAAAACTTAGATTCGTGTTAATCGATTCTACCAAGAAAGTGGCTAAGACTCCTGCACTTACATATAAACACTCCGGCTACCGGCTAGTTTACTGTAATACATGCATTTTGTAAGCAAACTCAGTGTCTGCAGTACCGGTAGTTGACAGCCTTACAGTTCAAATACAGCTAACTAACTAGGGACTGGTACATCTAAGTAAGTACTTTAATGTTTATACACAATTATAATAGGTACATTGAATAGCCCAGGGTTAGCATCGATATCTTATTACTTCTGTTATGTTATTGCGGTCTAAAATAGGTTATATTAAGTTACTTCCACTTACATGTCGGGCATTAAACTAAAATGGAATGTTTGAACTTCTTTATTACCAGCTTAATTAGTAAGATTTTTGATGCTCACCCTCTGGTCGGTCTCATTTTAAGTATTTGTTAATTAAGGAGACTTGTTCGAGTTGTTTGAACCCAAGGCCCAAAGACCTCTGACTTTTCGGATTCATGTGCGTCTTGTATAATTAAATTATCACTTGCTTCAAAAACGGTGAAGGAAAACATCGTGAGGAAACCGGCATGCCTGAGAGATATTTTTCGACGGCATGTGAAGCCAAGTCAGAGGTCCATGGGCGGTATAAAAACTCTGACACCAGGTTTGTCAATAACCACTCGAAAAAGTAAGAAGGAAGAAGAATTGAATTCTTAGTCAAATCTCGTGTAGTGTTTATTAAACTAATTCACATAAGTTTGTTTTTACAAAACTACTTAGCCTATCAGGCGCCCAGGCTTCAGTTGTGACTTCTTCAAAATTGTATGGTTGGGGCAACCTGAGTCCAGTCTATTAAAGGTATCATGTTGCTCATCATAGTTGAGACCGTAAAGGATATATATATACCGGTTCCATAAGTTATTGTCTGTTCAACGATGTACAAAGCGAGTCAGCTATAGGTACCTACAGACGCTTGCAGTAGAAACTGTCTTTCTAGTGTCTGAATACAATTTACATTAATATTATTGTAGTACCTCGTTGGGTACTTTACCGGAACAGCGTTATTATGAAAATTCGCTCAAGCACACCATTCGACAAAAGGGAAAGCACGGAATCAAATAGGCATCGATTCCATTGTTTGCTGGCACTTTTACCTCGCGAAACACGTTTGCACTATTGTCGGGTCGCTCCTTGGCATTCGGAACAATGGTGGCGATTGTTTGAACTCGCCTCTCGGTGGACAATTAGTAAGAAGCCGATCACGAGATAATGTCTTACACAACAATGTTCACATAAATGGTTGGTCAATACCACAGGCCCACTCAAAAGGTATTCCTCGTATTCATCATAAAACGTTTATTACACTTGCCGTTTCTAAGAGATATTGTGCCTGAAATTATACACGGATAATTTCTATAATCTGCACACTGTTATTCGCCTTGACCTATACAGACTAGCCAATCTTGGTAACTTATAATATTTGCTGCTAAAACGTTAGTCAGAAAATAAATGAGTGATTTAACAAATTATACAGCTTGAACGTAGTTTTGTTTTTGTCAGATCAAGTTGGTGCGAAACAGACTTGTTTTGTATCGAGGATTCGTGTCCTATGCGCGTTAAAATTAAACATCGATAAAAAACTATCGCTCTCTATACAACACTAGCTGTTGCCCGCGACTTCGTCTAAGATCCAGGATGAAAAGTAACCTATGTCCTTCTCCAGGTCAAGGTCTACCCCTGTGCTAAATTTCACCTAAATCCGTTCAGGCGTTTTAGCGTGAAAGCGTAACAAACAAACAAACTCACTTTCGCAATTATAATATTAGTTAGGATAACTATTGAACGGTCTCTGAAAGTCTGATCAACTTTCTGATGAGTATAATCTGTTCATGATAGCTATTATGATTGATTGACCGAAAAGACAATAGTTTATAAAATAACTTGGTAAGGGATTTGACATCAGAATAAATAGGCTTTCAGAAACACGAGTTCAGGTTTTGAATGACTTTAAATTGCTCTGCCTGCACTCATTTAGGCTTGTGCCACAAATCATTAAATATAATAAAACTTCATTCTGTCTCTGTCAACTTCAAACAATAAAAAGAGAAAGGACTATGTTTTGTATTTGTTAGAATTAAATGTATGTAGTGATTCTGTGATGCAAGCGGGTCGTAGGGTCCACACTCAGCTACTTCATGCAAAAAATATTGCATATTGTTAAGAGGTCAACGGTTATCCATAAACAATGTAAACTGCTTACGTTTGCCTCCTTACTGGCTGATGATCGACTCGTGGGCATGTAATTGTGTGGCCACAAAGCCACAAAGCAACATCAAATTAGTTAGTTGTACCGGTAGATCGAGTTTCCAGCAGCCAACTTCGCGTTAGCCGTCTATAACCACTATGAAGATTTAATGATATATTATATGTTTTGGCTGTAATATTGTTATCTATGTTTACTACTTCTTTTGTAAAATGTTATCTGTTTATCTGAAACCCAGTTCCCCTTTCAAATTTATAATCTCAAATCGAAATTGTACGGTCCCTGTGACTTGTTTCATGGCCACAACTTGAGACGTGCAAAGTGGGTGTACCTGTACCTGCATGATTAGGTGACTACAGACATGTCTTTATATTGACGAAGGTCCAATGTGGGCTTAGACACTAAACCAATATCAAATTAGTTCTCGCCACAGTTTCAACCCAAACAATCCGGTGTCCTCCAAATAACTTTCTCTTGTCAACAGGCCAATTTACTTAGTGATTGAAATAGTTTTACTTTGGTTGAGCATCAAGATAAATTTAGCCTTTTGCTTGAAGAAACTAATAGATTGAAAATCTTTAGTTTCATTAAATACTGTTCTTTGAAGCGCACTTTTGGAGTTGGTCTTTAAAACCAGAGTAGACAACATTATTGTCACCAATTCAGAAATATGTGTCACGGTTGCTGTCAACAAAACTGTTTGTTATTGTGCAATGGTTCAATTGATAAATGTCATGCTTATTTGCTACTGATTTGGATTCTTGCTAACTATGGTTTTAGGGCCCGAAAGGTAATCTATCGTAATCCATACTAATTAATATTATAAATTCGAAAGTAACTCTGTCTGTCTGTATGTATGTTACCTTTTCCCGCCTAAACCACTGAACGGACATACCACGCGGGCGTAGCCGCGGGCGGAAGCTGGTGCAATATAAACCATAGCTTTTCGGTCCAAATCGGCTCATGGACTCGAAAGGCTTATAAAATTCGTAATTTGATTGACAAGGCTTGGTTCTCTCAATACAGTAAATAATGAAGAATGGCGTACATTTAATTAGTTACCTTGTAATCTTGATGAGGTACAATTTGCCTGGTTTTCTAAGCTCGATACAGCCATGATTGGAAAACTAATAAGCAGTTGCGATATCATTCGCTCCAGGTTTCCTTGTACGGTTAACTTCGCGTTTATTGAAAGGTTACGAAGAATACCGGACTTTGATCTTAGTGCGTACTGCCCGCACTATATCCGTGTAAGTTAGTCGACTGTGCGACTACTACAAAGTACAAAGGACTTTCAAGGTAAAAGTCTCGCTGGTTATTATAATTATATTTTTATTGATAACTAGCTTTTGCCCGCGGCTTCGCTCGCGTGGATGGCGGATATCATCCCACGGGATCGTACTACCGGGATACTTCAGAAATGCTGGGTTTCCTATACAATCTTTCATCCCCTGTATCACCCCCTATAGGATTATTTTTGAAACCAAAAGTAGGAGACAGACAGACAGAGTTTATTTCTAACTAGCTTTTGCCCGCGGCTTCGCCCGCGTGGATGTCGGAAATTATCCCACGGGAATGTGCTACCGGGATAAAAGTATCCTATGTCCCATAACCCACGTGGTCTGTCTAGGCGACCTAGGCGTTACGGCGTAAAAGTAACAGACATGAGACAGCCAGTAACTTTATATATTAGTGGTAGTCCATATCTATACTGTCGTGATAGTGTGGATAGTATGGGCAGCAGTATGAAACTGTCGGAAAGATTAATGAAAAAATATTGTATAAAGATTAATGAAAAAACTATGGCATATTGTATGGACGATGGAAACTAAGGCGAAAGCTTTGGGGGAGCCTGCGATATTCAAATTTTCTTATGATTTTGCTTTTTACAGGTCAGTATCAAGTTTTATGTTGATCTAAATAATGAGTCGCAGTTGTTTCAAATATTTATTTATCTAATCTAACTAATATGGCAGGAGTTGTATTCCTGTATCTAACGGTTATTATTCTGTAAAGCTACTATTTGCTACGATCGCGAATCATATTTTAATCATATTGACATTCGAAACTTACCCATTAAACGATTTAAAAGCTGTATTAAAACCAAACTTTGTAAAAAAGGGTACCTACTATACAATTTCAGATTATTTAGAAGACAAAAAGCATGGGATTGAGCTGCTCGCTCTGCTAACATTTTGTCATTTTGGCATTGTGACATTTTGAATAAGTGAAAATCATCAAAATATACCTACCAGTTTTATATACAAATTCACATTATTGAATATTATATGTAGAATATTGACAAAATGACATGATTGCTTTGTAAAGTATTGTATTATTGTGAATGTGAGGACTATGTGGATGTTTATTTTGTTTTTATTCTTATATTTTTTCGTTCTCAGTTAGTTTTAACAATGGTCTGGCAATTTGAGAACTTGATGCGGCCTACACAAATGTCCTTTCTTTGGTATTGTTCGTCGAGTCGTTGAGCTCCTTAAGTTATGAGCTGAGCTCCACTATTACTGACAAATGCTTGCAGTGACAGGACAGGTTCACTCAAATCTGTGTGGTTCATTCCTCAAAAGATCATTTCAGACTCTAATCTACATGGCCCTCATAGGGCCTGACCAATATGCCAATATCTGACCTAGGTATGTCCGGACTTTAAAAGAGACTGTGAGTTGGTTTCGGCCTTTCTTCTCAGAGTAGTCAGATAGGAAACGCCGACCTCATCTAGCTTATTTTTTGATATTATTACGACGTGTAAAAGTGATTCCAATAACCTATTTACAGAATAAATAATTTCATTTTAACATACAACCTGCCTGACACTGACTTGCAAATTGCAAAAAACTTAAGATTTGAATTTCGCGGGCTACCGGCGCATCCCCCTTAAGAAAATCGCATCATTTGCACAACGCCATCTATCGAGTAAGTACTCACTGGTAAACTCAAACTCTTCGTTCCAAGCCAAGAGCCAAGTAGTAATAACTTTTGATTGAGTGGACAGATTCTCAAGATACGGACTATGACTATATTCTCAATCCCTTAACGCTCTTGAAGAGTCCCGCAAAAATGTCAATAATAAGTACTTACATGTGAATTTTAAAATCAAGAGGGTGAAGAAGGGTTTTTACCCTCATGAGGGATGATTTTAGAAAAACGTAACTCTTTGTTAGTTACAAAAAGCATACATTTCCACAGCCCTAACTTAAAAAAAAACCGGCCAAGTGCGTGTCGAATCATGCACAATGAAGGGTTCCGTAGTTGGGATGAATTATTTTATCAAACAAACTTTCGCAAAGTTTTATTGTTATTACGTCTATGGGCGTTTACTGTCCCTCAAAGTGTTAAAAAACTTGTTCTCGCATACAGAATGTTTG
The DNA here is from genome assembly GCA_948473465.1 of Lithophane ornitopus. Taxonomy (NCBI): domain Eukaryota; kingdom Metazoa; phylum Arthropoda; class Insecta; order Lepidoptera; family Noctuidae; genus Lithophane; species Lithophane ornitopus. Next base: position 6,289,393 of record OX419622.1, on the reverse strand, counting down.
GGTTTTTGCAACTGCACATGTAAGTTGGTCGAATAAAAGTTTTTGAGCTAAGTCGCGGACAGACAGACAGACAGACGGACATGGCGAAACTATAAAGCTTCCTTGTTGACTACGGAACTCTAAAAATGATAGGTTTCCCATAAAAACTTTCATCCCCTATATCCCCCCCCCCCCTTAAATTTGTTTTTGAGAAAATAATTGCCTATGTTCTTCGCCGGGATGCCATCTATCTCTCCAAATTTTATTTTTAATTTTTTTTTTTAAATTTATTTAAAATCTAAGAGTTACTATCGAATTTATACTTTTAAGCATCGATTAGTATGGATTATGTGTTCAATTCAAAATGAGCCAAATGTTCGATAATTATGAATTCGGCGAAAGTCATTCTTCTACGGAGACTCTTAACACCGCGATTCAGAAAATGACGTTAAATGAACAATGCCATCTATCGAGCACGAAGTGATACTGTCAAAATATATGGGAAAACGTTCGAACACTCTGTAAGCTATGTAGAAAAGACGTAGGGTTCCATGACTGACTTGACTTGACTTGACTTGACTTGACTTGACCTGACTTGACCTGACTTGACCTGACTTGACCTGACTTGACCTGACTTGACCTGACTTGACCTGACTTGACCTGACTTGACCTGACTTGACCTGACTTGACCTGACTTGACCTGACTTGACCTGAACTTGACCTAACTTGATTTGGGTTGAGTTGAGTTAACCTTGAGCAGGTATATTTTATCGCAGCAGGTACATTGGTAGTTGAAAGAAAAGTAGATTACTCGTGTTTATTTAGTAAGCGCATTCGTGCCTTAATTACTCACTTTTTGCTCGATGTAAGAATCTAAAATTTAAAAAAAATTAAAATTTATCACCATTTTTTCATGATTAATATTTGTATAATGATTTAAAAGATAGATAGCGCCACCTGTGGCACTACTACCAAACAATGGATTTGGAAAACTTGAATTAACCAATCTTTAGATTGGGTAAATTCACAATGTATCGCGTTATGTTTCCGCGCGAACTATGTGAACATATGATGATTATGATCGTGTGTTACACACGTTCTCACAAACCTACCTGATTTTACGCTAGTGTCATTTTACGACAATAGATGTCGTTACGTGTATCTACATTACGTACCTAATGAAAATTTCTTCTTGAATACTTTAAACTCTTATATCTTTTGATATTTTGAAGCGATTGCGATGAATCAAAGACTAAATGAAACATCGAGTTACACACAATATTTGAGTGTATAAGTTAACCATATTGATTTCGTACTTTTTACGTGATACTGGAACAATCAAACAAACGAACAGACAAACAGACAAACAGACAAACAGACACACAGACAAACAGACAAAAATTCCAAAAATGGTAGAAATGGCATCTGTTGGTTATTCTTGGACACTCCACCTACGTTTTTTTTTTTTTTTTTCATTGTACAGAAACGCCTCGTCTACAGATTTATTATATGTATAGATTTATAATATTAATAAGTATGGATTAACAAACCAGAGTGTACAAAACTGAGTGTGTGGTTGTGGTCACTTTTCGTATAGAATAATTATGTAGTACTTGATGTGACGTAACAGTACGTGGGATCCTCTTCAATACTATCAAATGACTTTAGCATTTACAGTAATAAAACAAGTAAAAAGGTTCATTTAAAACTTTCTGTAAAAGGTACGGTTTTAGAATTACATTCGTCCAGAATGTTGTATTTTTATTAACAGCGAGATCGGGTTTACTACGGCCAATGTAAACAATTTTCGACGGTTTCTACTACTGAAAATTGATCTCGTTAATAGGAACCTACTACCCGGTGGGTCATCACATCTTTGACAGTCGTTACGAGTCGTCAGAAGCCCGAAAGTCTGACAACCAGTCTAACTAGGGGGTATCGTATTACCCAGTTACTGGGTTGTGGAGGTCAGATAGGCAGTCGCTTCATGTAAAATACTGGTATTCAGCTGCATCCGGTTAGACTGGAAGCCGACCCCAACATAGTTGGGAAAAGGCTAGGCAGATTGATTGATGAACAATTTGAATAATCATTCATAAATGCTGTATCATGATTTTAAGATTACATTATGTTATTAAATAACTGGGCCAACTATCGGTCAGAGAGATTCCCAAAAAGATTAATGAATAATATTATGAATTTCAGTCAACTAATGGAGCCACAATGTACGTTAGTATGTAAACGAGAATGAAATGTGATGCCATTGTTGGCACAGCCGATATACCGGCGACCGGATATTTGCAATTCAATTGCAAATTGAACTATCGTGTAATTTCAATACGAAAATTCCGACGTACTCAATGGTCCATTTAAAAATGTATGATGAACTTTTCACGTACGAAACTACCCGGTATCCGTCCATACTTGATTGATTTTGGAATGTTTGTTGAACAACAAATCAATTTTGCCGCATGAAAGGGAATTTGAAATATTCGATTTAGATATCCAACAGTAGCGGTGCAACCAAAGGTTTGTAAATATCTGGCTTTGCCGATATGTTTGTACTTTCATAAGCAACTGTTTTTGCGTTTGGCGGCGCAATTACAGTGTATTCACCTCACCTTAGATGCTTTTCCTGTCCCGTTGGTTGCCCCGTCGCCCATTAAACGAAGGGAAGGATCTCGGAGGATGGGGGAGAACTGAGAAATGTCCCCCTAGGGAGGAAACGTCCGTGTACTCACAAGTTATCTCTTGCATAAGGTTTTATTCTAAAAATTCTGTCCATATGTCTCGGCTTCTTAAATAGTTGAAGTTAAAAAGAAAATAATGAGTTTCGACTAATTTTTGACCTTTCATCACAATATTGTACAGTATCGTTACCGAGCGCGACAGCGATATCGCGGCGATATCGCTTATATCTGAATATGAATATAAATATCTATTGATTTAAATATTGTATCGTTAACCTAAACCATGCTGTTGTTCCTCTATTTTCTGTATTACCAATCATTTATCATTAGCGCCTACTCTAAAGAGCATGCAGAAGATTTTATTTGTATGTGAGATGAGCACCTGCGGCCCGACCCTTCTTTAAACAGGTAGAAACTTACATGCGTGTATGTATGTGTGTTTATGTGTGTTTATGTCTAGGAGGGTGACTGCAGTCACGGTCTCGTAATTAAAGCAAACCTTCTTGGTATAGGAATCTTTGTGAACCTACATATGATCAAACTAATTAAGTAAATCTCATGGTACACGATTGCTACATTAATTGTTATTACGTTAAATCATATTTTGTGTCATGGCTTTTTTTTTACGCACCTTATACCTTCGGTATTATTTAAGAGCATTGGTGGCCCAGTGGTAACTGTCCCGACTTAAGAGATCGTCGTGGGTTTGAATCCACTTTACTTTGTGGCGCGGTGCTTTACTTTGTGTAAATCATTTCATCACCGCTGCTCTCAAAACGGTGAAAGAAAACATCGCGAGGAAACCGGCATCTGCCAACCCGCACTAGGCCCGCGTGGTAAATTACAACCCACTCCCTGTCGAAGAGAGGAGGCTCTGATTATGCTTACGCTATAAATCTACTCACTTTTTAAGATGTTGTAGATATTGTCCTATTGGTGACGAAATGTTATCAGTCTTTTTTGAATGATTATTTTTAAATTATTATTACACTGGAATAGTGAAGGTTTGTTTGTGGTCAGATTGTAAAGTTAAATTTTAATGCTGCCGATACTGAGAATTTGTCAATTGCCTTGGTCAATTCCGCAAATAGCGGTTTGGTTGGCAAGAAACCTTATTACCTAATCTAAATAAATTCAAGTGTTATCTTCGCATTTATAATATTAGTTAGGATTAAACAATCCAAAAGGTCCAAAAGGGAGTTTGTTTGTTTGTAACGCTTTCACGCTAAAACGGCGGAACGGATTTGGGGTAGACCATGATCCGGGTTAGGACATGGAATACTTTTCATCTTGGATCGCAGACGACGCGACGCGGGCGGGTAAACTGGGTAAAGTATATTTTAGTAATGGTGTATGCATCCAATCGTATAACTATTAATGTAGCTTACTCTTATACAGGAATATGAATTTTCCAAGTGTTTTACTCCAATTTATCAAAAATCTAATGATTCCGTTTTAGTTTTCATCAATGTCGGCTTCCACGTTCACTTGGAAAATTCATCCTGTATATTACTCTCTGTTCACTCTTTCGCTCTTATAATTAGTACTGAACACATTAAATAAACATAATTATAATAGGTATGTAGGTATATATTTTAAACTCACAATGAAATTGGAAATGAAGCGGTTCCGTGTGTGAAATTGAATTGGTTACGTTTAAAATTAACTTTATTGCTGTAGTACATAAGATCTACTTAAGGAGGTGATCAAACACAGAGTAGATAGCTATACAAAAGGAATTTTCCATAAACGGCAGAAAGAATTTATAAAATATTGAATGTTTTATGACAATCATAAAATTATTTGAAAATATAGTCCGTATCCAAAGGAAATAACTATGATTTAAATCTATATCATATAGAGTCGTGTTTGAACATCCAATGGCTGCCAGCGAGTTCATTGAGCACCCATATATTAATAACTTCAATTGCTTGTCATAAGTTTCGCCGTACCAGATTTATGTTTTTCCTTTATTCTGAGATCAGTAGTTGTAACGTGCATCACTCTCTGTAGCGAACTTACAGACCAACATACATATATTTCATTAGACTTATCTCGGGAACATTTAATTGCTCCAGGAATGTCAACTTCCGCGTTTGTTAGTGTTGCTATCATTTGCTGGACAATTAAAAGGCTAGGTTACACCATTGTCAAGGTGCCAAGTGTCTCTGTTAATAAGACATCCATCTTATTCATGTTTAGCTGTTCTACAATATATGCAGGCACGTATATGATCGTTTATCCTTATCGGAAACCAACAAACTCTAAAAGCCACGTGTGGCTAAATCGATTAACTGGGTTGCCACTTCAAACAAAAGCATTTAAAAGCAAGCAAGTAAAACGTTTCCGATATGCTTCGTTTTACCTTTTAATCAACCTGGAGCTTTGTTTGAGATGTTAGAGTTTTTTTTTTAAATTATGAGTTGCATGATAAATAGTTTGGGGTTTCTGTTTAATGAGCAATTATTTTGTGTCAACTGATGTTTCTTCTAGAAAGTCTCGTGACAAATACGCACTAGCGACCTATGTTCAGTATGTAGGCCTCTGCAATAAGTCAGACGCAGCTTGTCGCAGTCTCGCCGGTGTCGCGATCGCGAACAGGTTCCCGGCTGCAGCAGCGTCAGCAACTTGTTAACATCACCGCTATACATACCCACCTATCGAAACATTCTTACTTTCTATAAAAGGAAATCGAAATTATCTCACTACTTGGGACATTCCATTTCTCTCTCGGTAGTTTTGATAATTGAACCTCGCTCATTCGTTTTTACTTTTATCGAGCAGTTAAAAAAGTACTATCATCAACATTCTCACATAGTTATATCAACCAGTTCCTCTTACAAATGGTACACGTAATAGAACTTAACCGTCAATCACATTTGTGTTGCATTTCGATATCAAGAATATTTTTCCGTCGCTTCGCCCCTTCCATCATATTGAGTGCCATATCCGATTGTATTAGGTACACACTCAATTGGGTGCTCTCACTCACTGGCGCGACTCAATCACTGAATCATTACCAGCTGCTCCATTTACAGGGTTATTGTTTCGAGTCTGACCTGATGTACTCGAACATCCCACTTTATCGGGTTGGCTTATATAGCAGGTCCGGGGTCAAAGACGCGAAATTCGATTTCCTGTTTCTATTATCTCGGAACCGACACTTTTATCCTAACCCTCTACATAAACAGAAGGGAGGCTAGACATGAATTATTATTGTAAATGTGTAACCTTCACCAAAAACACACCCAAACCCTTAAATCCCATGGCATTGTTTACGAACCGCCGGAACACTAAAAGGTTCGACGACCTCACGTAAAATGAATGTCTACGGCGTGTGTAAGCACTTGAGAAAAGTAAGTAACGGTGACCAGCAATTAATTCGATGCAAAGAAATGGAATAAAAATGTCTCAATGGACAAAACACGCGGTTAATTGGCGTGTTGCGCTGAGCACATTCTAGTTTGCCATAGAAGGAGGCAGATCTCCGCCTGGAGCGATATAAATAGCGAAGCGGACGGGGCCACAGACGTAAAGTGGACACCAGTTTTAGAAGTGATCGCGTCTATTTCGAACAAGTGTAAATAAATCTAGCGAGTCACTTTCGTACACAGTTGTCACTTTCATTGCCCGCGCCCGCCTCGCCTCGTCCTGCCGCCGCCTATCCGCGTGGACGCCTCCTCTATGAATATATTCAGCCGAATTATACCTAGCGTAGAATGTGTTAAATATGTATTGCACACCGACACTCCTCCACTAGCACTATGATGTGACTAAATCGTAAAACGTTTGCTTCACAATTTGCATAAGCCAGGCGTGGTTTTAAAAAGCTTTGGCTCCGCAAACATCAAGACAGCGTTAGTCATGATAAAAAGGCAATTAAAATTATAAATAAGCTCGATTGGTGGGTGGTAAATTCTTGATCACGATCTTATGATTCATTAGCAATAGCGATTTTGATTTATTGGGGAAGAAGCCTTCTTATGTAACTAGCTATGAAAACAGTCGTTCTTACAGAGGATAAAGGACATCATTCTATCTAATGTTAATGATAACCTCAGCGAATGTTAATTGAATGTCAGACTTTCCACGTGGTAGGTATTCAATTTATGCGTCGTTCATAGATTGATTGTATCGCGGCCATCATTGATGAATTTACGTTGTTTTGTTAGTGATGAATTTACTGTAATCAGCAAAGGTGCAAAGATATAGTATTTTTTTTAAATACCCTCTCACACTTTTCCTGGCTTCAGACAACACAAGATCAGTCTCAGTCATTATTCGTAGATGATTTGCCGTGTTTATGTTACATAAAAAACTCAAGAAAACTCATTTTCAGTGACAATGGAACTACCTACCTATTACCAACATTACTATGAAAACCACCATCATCACAAAAGCAAAATTTTGAACTTGCTACGTGTGTTAGTTATGATAAGTGTCAATAGCTATAAGTGGAACACCTGAAACAATGGGTGAATAATTTTTTTATAACACCAAAAACGTGATGTGTAGTTATACAGATCATGTATCATGGGAAAGAGGTGTAAGTTTATGGTATTGAATAAAATATACTGCCTATTGGTCTACGAAGTTGTACATTGATGCGTAAGAACTAGGCATTACTAGGCAAGCACGTGGTGTGGACAGGTCAGATTTCACTTGTGTTGGTCCATTCCTCGCGCGTCAGCCTAATCTGTTCCCACGGTGTTGCATTCTTTGCACAACAATTAACAAATAAACTGCTCCACTTCGAGCATAATGTTACTAAGCAGCCATTATGCTCAAAATTCAAAGGCACGAGATGATTCATTTAAATTCGGGTGGAGAATACTATCTAGAGTAAATTGCGTGAATTTAGGACAAGAAAACCTACCTATCTGGTTTTCGGCCATTACTTTGTTTATGATATTAAATCTGCATTAATTTGATTTCACAATTGAAATGAATAACACTGAAATGTGACCACATGCTTGCAACAGAAAGACAAAGTGAAGAGCGATGATATAAGACATGGTTTTATGCAAGGCAATGGCGCGCCGGGACTCAGGCTCACGTCGCTGCGCCGAACCAAAACAAATGGAGGCGACACCGTTACACCACTTCGCGGAATTAAATAAAGTAAAAAATGACAGTAACCAACGGTAATCTTTGTTCGTGTAAGGTCGAAACCCCGTCTTCACGGTAAGGCACCGCAGACTCGCAATAATCTAAGAGCGTAGCGATAATTTGTCGGTAATTAAAATCAAACTGAGGAGAACTGATGTCGTTGTCCGATGATAAACACGCTCCGCAGCATCCGCAACTATCTGCCAAGTAAACTGAGCGAACATATGTGCGCAAAACCCGCCGAGTAGTACCGCGTGTTTTAAAAGGGCAATAAATAATGCCAAGTCGGCCGGTTGTCACCTTTAGTGCACACAGATGGCACAGTTCCCAGTCAAAACAGTTTTGGAATCTCTAAACGAATTTAAAAACCCAACATGAGACAAAAGTCGCCGTCTACACTTAGGGAAGCCACTTATAAACCTCTCTGAAGTGGGTACGTCGAGGATAGTTGTTACTAAACTGCATCATGTAATTTGTTGTAATACTATCGTGGTGTTCCACATTTGAATTGGAATAGGCCGAGGCCGGTCCCAAAGCCCTGGTATCGGTATCGTATTGACGCTCACGGAAAAAATTGATACGCGGAAGCTATCTCGCTTCTACAGAACATCAGAAAAAGACAAGTTTCACTTCCAGGAATGCCTGGTGCACGTTAATGATTAATGTAAACAACAAAGCTGGAGAAAAAATAAGCAGTAATGTAGCTATTGTGTGTCCATGAGGTGAAGACGGAAGACTGGTGGCGTGGGAGTGAGCGCGGGAGCCGACCTGCACGGCGCGGGAAAATGTCGCTCTGTGTGCGCGTTCACATCGACGACAATCTGCACAAAAACAATCAAGTTGTGCGCGGTCTTAGCGATGAAGATAATTAAAACACTCGTAGGAGGCTCACATGATCCCAGCTGCCCGTTAAGTATGAAAATCTATTTAATTACTATGTTAAAAGCTCTGATACAGGCGCTGTTTATTGCCATTCAATACTATTAGCTAGTGAATTAATTAAAGGAAGTATGTTTTCATGCGAATCGGAGCAATCGCAGCGTGCGACGGCTTTTACGCAGCTTTGATGCTGTCTCAGTTTACGACTCATTTCCAAATGTTATTGGGAGGTGGGAGGATCATTAAACCTGATTTCATGCACCATGCACATCATGTTTGTTCTGAGGTGCAACCATATCAGAATAAGTAACATTTAATCAGAGAGCAAGAGTAGCCATCAATGGGCACTGTGACATTAAACCATAAATTAACGTTAATTAATTCGCACCCAATGAAAAATTAAAACTTATTTCTGTAACAAACTTAACATCACACCTGTTTTCCCCGAAGGGTTAGGCAGAGGGTACCTAACTATAGTACACTAGCACTTCCCTCGACCCTTATTGTAACTAGTTCTAAAATGGGTTGCCAGAACTAGAAAAGGGGAATTATCTATGAAACCTTTTATTGATGTCAAAAACGTCTCCAATAATTGCCTAGGCCTTAAGCGGAAATTCAATTCCACTTCACCCAAGTTAATTGCAATGGAAGCCTAAGAGCACTCGGTTTGTGGGTCGACCAGGTGCGTGGTTGAGATTTAGCTATAGGCACCAACGGCCATTTTTAGATTTACATTTCTTTATACACCTCAAACCAGAATTGGCGTTGATAAAGCCATGTTAAAGATATCTCATAGGCGCTAAGAGATAAATATACGAAAAAAGTGGGTTTCTGGGAAAAATCTATTATAAATAGTGTTTACAGGGTGGTTACAACGACAGCTGAGTTTCTTTCGTGTCAGTTTGATGATCGCAAAGATCCTGGCTGAATCGCAACTCGCTTGTTCACAAAGCCGACGGCAAAGCACACGTTTATGATAGTAAGAATATATAGATTATAATAAACGTGAGATGTTCATTAAAATTCGTATTTCGTCGGTACAATAGTTCGACGTTTGTGCGTAACCGGTTTTTTTATTAAAAGTGTGTGTGTGAAAATGAGTTTCCTTTCATAATTATAAATATTCATTAACGAGTTTGCCTTGATCCTTTAAGGTCAATAGCTCTCTATCTGTTTGTGTGGTTTCTTTTACCTATTTATATAATATATTTTCTTATCATTATTTCCTTTTTACAATTCTGTTACAATTCTGATTTACTATTTATGTATTTGTGTACATTTCTCATTATTTTCAAAGTGTAAACCTTAACTGGAAGAGTGACCACTGCGGCCAGCGAACAATGTTCATATTCTCATTTATCTGGTAAGTTTCTGTAACCTAATCTGCGATTATGCGCCGGCGGCACGCACGTCAGTTTACATTACGGGTCACTGTAGACGCTATTGTGTCCGCTGAGAATCGTACTAAACACTCGGACATGCGCATAAACACGAGCTCAAATCCAGAATATTGGACAACTTTTTCGAAAAATCGTAGAGCAGTTTCGTTTCTGCTAAGGAGATGTGACTTCCTTAATGAGGACTGGTGACTGATCACCATTATCATCCTCCTGCCCTGATCTCAATTTATTTGGAGTAGGCACAGCACGTCTCACCTCTTTCAGAATTCTGGCGATTGATGATCGAATAATTATTGTCCTGATTGATCCTCGATTGTTCGTGTATAGTTCAACAATGTTATCGACTCAATTTATGCATTTCTCACAGACATCGAGACCATTTTCTTATGAAAATGCATATATTTATTTTTCTCATGAGACAATACACATTATTGGTATCATTGTAAGAATTTAAGTGCCATATAGGTAATAATTAAATTCAGTTCCTCTTATCTTAAATTGTCTTGTCTTGTGAACTAGCATACTGATGTTACAGAATTTAGGCTGTCACACAAGCTGTCCGGTTGTTGTGCTAAGCTGTGACAAACTGTGCAGTGCATGTCAGAGCCACATGATTAGGCGCTGTTTACACGATACGGCAAAAACAGGTCAACATGACTGCAGGAACTTGGTATTCCGACGGAATTTAAGCGACGCGTTAATTAGGATTTATATTCGAATATAAATCCTGATGAAAATGAAGATAGAATTTGTTACTGTTTAGGTAAATGTGGTGACTGTGTGGACTGTAAATGGTTGGGGATGAGCAGTCTGATTTAGGTTTGTGGAATACAATCGCAGCGATGATGCGTGGCAAGAATGAAGAAAGCCTCTGATGGAAAGGATATTTCCACAGAAGAATATAATTATAATTGGTATGTTACTTTATTATTAGCATGAAGAGATTGAATTAATTATGTAGGTACCTTCATACAAAATAATTTAAATTTTTTTTTACTCGTTCGCATTGCAACAGTTTTATCCATAGAAACAGTTTTATCCATAAATAATCTTCAAAAGCGGAATTAGAAATAAGGTGTAAACGTAGTTTATAGTTGTTTTACTAAATACGATCAAAAGGAACGAATGATGAAGCTTGCACGGAGCGAATCGGAATGTTACACTGGGCACATGTCATGTGCAGGTTGAAGTTCTTGCAAATAAATAATTTTGCACAATTTCCTCTACATTTGTCATGGTAACCGATAGTATAAGTACACATAAGAAGGGCCAAAGTTTGTAAACTACTAACAACAGAAGATAAGACGTATCATAATATTTACATTTGTTTTGATCCATAGCGGACAATAATAACTTGGGACTTGACAATTAGGTCTCGTGTACGGGTACAATCTAACTTTTTTCGTCCTTTCTAACGTGTAATAAAAGTGAAGGGCTCTGATTTTCCGTTAACGTGCTTATACTTATACTTAACTGAAGAATATTTTTGTTTTAATTCCTTACTTTCTGTCGCTTCGTTGAAAATGTCTAAGTAAACGTTAGTCGGGCCTATCGGTACTATCATTGATGATAATTAGGTAAATACTTATGTAATCGAAGGAACCTCATTAAGGAGGTCAGTATTACCTTTTCTTTTAGTACTTCCACGGCGTACTTATAATCGGCGATAGTGATTTCAGCCAAATGATCGAGTATTAATCAATGTACTCTTATATTCAAGTCATCTAGTTCAGTTTGAGTCCACCGTCACAGTTGTTGAAGGTATTCCATGCAAAAACCATTTCCTCAACGAGTTCTTTGCTGACTTGTCACATGATACTAATACCTACTCAAGGCATGTGACATTCCCAAGTACTTTAAAATAAAACTTATTACCAAAGTTCCGATGTGTTGTCAAAATATTGGCAGCGGTGAATTGTGAATATAGGTATTTAGATTTCGTCAGATTTTTTGTTTTGTAGCGTTGCTTGCAAAAGACTTCAACGCACGCTTTTACCTATAGTACAAAAATTTTATGCTTTAAGAATATTTTTTTAATTTTTTAGTGAGTTTTATTATTTATTACAAGTTTATAATGAAATAAAGACTGTATAGTAAGAGAATACAATTTGTTAAAGTTCATTAAGCAATCTAATGTAATAATTAATTAACAGTAACACGTCGCATTCATTAAGTAGGTACCTACTAACAACTGATTGGCTATTGATCAATAGTCCTTATACACTCAGATGTACCAGTTTCTCGGTAACTATCCATAATATTGCTATTAGCTTTGCATGCGGATATTGACCTAATCGGCTAATCGCATTAAACCGTAACTCTTTGTATCACAGTATTCGTGCGTAATAAATTAAGTAATTAGGCAAGTGATGAATCAATTAATTTCAATTACTTTATAATGGCGGTACACAAGGATGTTCAAAGCTTTCCTTGTCAATTATGGAAAGCTTTTAAAGCCCAAAGGTAAAATAATGAAATAAAATGTGATCGAACACCGGCCAGGCGACCTTAGTAGGTGTACAGTAATCTGCGTTCATGGCGCGATCTCTTGGTGCATAAATCAGCTGTGCGAGGCTCCTACGTTAATAAATTAAAACACAAACACGTACTCACCGTAAACAGACGGCCGTATTGAAAATAAACCGATCACCTCCAATGTGGTCACAAAAACAAACATAAACAACACAAAACCAAAACTGTCAGTTTTCAAAGTATCGGGGGTACATTTAACTTGAGGAACAGAGGAACAGCACTTGATTCACTTTGCGTCGAACGAGTAAAGTTTCGCTGTGCGAGCGCGCGCGGTGCGTGCGATGTGCTCGGAGGGCTCGAGTCGAATGGTGCTGGACTGCTGGCGCGCTAAGCCGCTCGCCGCTGTCGCCGCCACCGCGTGCTTCTCGTGCGCCCGCTTCCGTGCACCACTCAGTATGCGTTCGTGCCAATATGCATTATAATCGCTGATCTGTCCACATCCTGCGGATCCTGCGCTCAACAATAAAGCATGAGGACGATACTGTCACTTTTATTTTATCGCCTGGAGGGTATTATTTTATTTAGACCCAGAATGTAAATCAACGGTAGCTTATTGGAAAGCTCTTTTTGTTTGGGTAAAGTCAGCCTGATATAAGTACCTAGTTGTTTACGTTGTTGATATATATAGAAATCATCGGTTGTGGATTTGTTCTTACTATTACTTATGTACACATAAGTAAACGAACCACCTACCCAGGTAGGCTTTTGTAATAGTTTTCTTACATGAATAATTTAAGCAAGTCATACTCAGACCAAATAAAAAACCAAGACAGAGCGCTGTCAAGTGACGTGAGGCCGGTTTAGTAAACACGTGTGCACATATTTTGGTGTAGTTTGATTGTAAATGGTTGTAAATGTGTGAACGTGTATGCACAGAGCGGTGGTGTAGTTTTGGCATGCTTCACTGTATTGTTCGCGGCGCTCTGTCTTGGTTTTTTATTTGGTCTGAGAAGTCATATTGCAGAATTTTTCTTGACAACAATTTTGGTCCTCTCCTCATTTGAACCTGTCGATCGATGCCATAATATAAATTTTTAGCTGCGCCCCGCAGTTTCACCCGCATATGTTTCGTTGCCGTGGGAATATTGGGATAAAAGTATCCTGTGTCCTCATCCAGGTCATGGTCTACCCATGTGCCAAATTTCATCCAAATCTGTTCAGCCGTTTTAGCGTGAAAGCGTAAAAAACTCGCTTTCGCATTTAAAATATAGGTATATAATAAATAGCATAATATGTATTTAAATATAATATATAGTTAGCATACAGGACAGAAACAAACAGATAAGTGACAAAGGAAACTTGAAAAGGTAGACTATTACATTGCTAGATACTTACCTATTACAAATATTATCCTATCAAACCACATTACGCTACAGCGGAAACTAGACTTAAAACATCTGATAAGCTAGGCAAGTCACCGGAAGGCGGAAATTGTAAAAAAGAGAACTAGGTGTTTTTGCATTGCGTTTAAGCCTGAGATGCGCGTAAGAACTTGCTAGACTATAATATAGAAAAAAAAATATTCTAAAGGGGCAAATATTAATAACTTTCGTTGATTCATAGAAAAATACCATAGGACCTACCAATTTTTCTCAATTTTGCTTCCATTATTCCACATCAAATCTTGTGTTTTTTTTAAACGTTATGTGAAATATTCAGGAGTTCTTTAATATTGAGGAGCTCGTGGCTAAGTAATAACAGCCGCTCGGGTCGATCCATCAGGTTAAGCTACGCTTGCCGGGGTTGGCCCGCGGATGGGTGACCATTTTCACATATCGAGACTCCTCCGTGCCTCGGAAAGCACGTTAAGCCGTTGGTCCGGGCTATCATTTGTGGATCTTTGACAGTCGTTATGAGTCGTCAGAAGCCCGTAAGTCTGACAACCAGTCTAAGTTAGACTGGACTCCATGTAAAATACTGGTATTCAGCTGCATCCGGTTAGACTGGAAGCCGACCCCAACATAGTTGGGAAAAGGCTAGGCAGATTGTTATGTGAAATATTTAAGTTTGCGATAAGTTAAAAACTCGTATGTAGGTTATGCACCGAACTATCCTAAATTGTTTATTGGTAGTTGGGACTTCCTCAATTGCTAAAGTGGCCTGCGCCCGTATATATATGATCTTAGCTGGTGATTCATACTTACTGCCACTGCATACACAGTATTAGGACCTAAAACAGCACTTATTGAAACAAATATTTTAATTATATTATATAAAACAAAACAACAGTTGCATCATACATTGGCCGTAGGTATAATTGAGGAGGAGCTCGTGGCTAACTAATAACAGCCGCACGGGTCGATCCATCAGGTTAAGCTATCCTTGCCGGGGTTGGTCCGTGGATGGGTGACCATCTTTAGATGCCGACAGCCCGACACCCCTCCGTACCTCGAAAAGCATGTTAAGTCGTTGGTCCCGGCTGTCATTTGTAGATCTTTGACAGTTGTTACGGGTCGTCAGAAGCCCGAAAGTCTGACAACGAGTCAAAGGGGTATCGTGCGTGTTACCCAGTAACTGGGTTGTGGAGATCGGATAGGCAGTCGCTCCGTCTAAAATACTGGTATTCAGCTGCATCCAGTTAGACTGGAAGCCGACCCCAACTTTGTTGGGAAAAGGCTAGACAGATGATGAGTAGCCGTATAATTATAAATAATAATACATTAGGGTTGGGTTTAGAAACGTGCCCACTATCTAGAATGAATTTAAGGTTATTTGGGGGTTCTACAAGGTCCTGCACCCTAATTGCGTAATACACGATCAATCAGAATTGGAGCAGATGTTTTTTCGAACTTATGAAGCAATGGATTAGACATTTGTTTCAAACCGATTCCAATTCTGATTGATCGTGCATTATGTAATTAGGGTGCTGAACCCTCCACTCCACAACAATTTTGTTTGCCGGTGAATCACTTTTTTTAATAAAAAGAAGCAGTAATGCACATTATCTACATCTCTGCCTCTTCCTTGTGGTATACAGCTTGATCTCATGTAAATGCACAACTTCCAATATTCTAGTTATCGTAAGTTCTGTACAGTACGATTCACGAAAGATGACCACAAATGGCGGCCGTCTGCGCACGTACAGTAAGATTCACGAAAGATGACCACGGCGCAGAAGGCATATTTTAGGTCCCTTTGGAGGTGCGAGGTGAGGCGCAAAATATTATTTTGTCTTAGTCTTTTCTTCATGAGTGTACGTGCGCAGACGGCCGCCATTTGTGGTCATCTTTCGTGAATCGTACTGTAAAATACAATCGATTCGTATTAAAACTTTTAATGGTCTCTTCCGCACCCGATGCACCTTCTACGTTTGCATTTTGTACTGCATGTGCACTTATGGGAGCTTAAAAACTTTGAGATACTTATGTGCTATTGATTGCAGATATCTGTTGAACTAGACTTATAAGATGAGCTATACCAACGGTTAGTGAAGTGCTGTTCTCGCCTTCACGGGAATACGGGGAACATTTTAATTCCCATGTTGCGTTTTGACAAGATAAGGACAAGGAGAAAGTTCGGTGTCTATCTGTTTGTCTCTCTGTCACATTGCTCTTTATTTTCATTATTTTTGAAGGCAGACTATAATAATCTTGGTGGTATCTTGGCCGCATTAACACTAACCTCCTTACTAATAAACGTTGTATAGCTTCTGTATAGTTACACAACGCTTTGTCTTCTTCTTTCAAAAGTCAAATTACTAACGACTGAAAGAGATATCAATCTGCCTAGCCTATTTTCCCAACTATGTTGGGGTCGGCTTCTAGTCTAACCGGATGCAGCTGAATACCAGTATTTTACATGGAGCGACTGCCTATCTGAACTCCACAACCCAGTAACTGGATAATACTATACCCCTTGGTTAGACTGGTTGTCAGACTTTCGGGCTTCTGACGACTCGTAACGACTGAAAGAGATATTATTATATCGATGTGTAACTATTCAGCTGATATAATACGTTTATTAGTAAGGAAGTAAACGTATAGGCTGCCGACTGTTCGTAAATATGTATAAAAAACAGTCAGTCAGCAGTTGACGTTGTTTTTTTCACACATTTTAAACATGACGCTCACAGTCGCGAACTATACGTTTGGTGCCGGGTGGTCTTAGTGCTTGAGTGCGACTCGCTCTTCGCCGGCTTTTCATTCACTTCTTTTACGTTCAAGTGCTTTTCAACACTTTTACCGTTATATATATTCGTCACCACTCTAAGCACGTGATTCTAACCGTCTAGTAGTTTGGCACGTGGCGCCACGCGTCGGAACAGCAAGTGCACATGGTGGTGTGCGCATACAAGTGTTTGGGTCCTGGGAAGCTTCGAGTCTCGAAGTCCCGGGACTTTTTGTAAATTTAGTTGTCTCGGGTCCCGAAACTTTCGGGTCGAGACTTGAGACAAGATTGTTGAAATTGTATTGTAATAATTTTATTTTCAAAAGGTTCTGATAAACTTAATAGCTTCCCGCACTCTGTCATTGAAAGAGCTTAACAAATAATTACTTAATGCTACTACTTAGCTACTCAACTATTAAAAGAAATCTCCACAACCAAAAACTGCCAAGGAGTAGGTATATCAAATTGTTTTCCGGAAACATGATTCAGGTTTACTCTCCGAAACACCTACAATGGTGATTACAGAGTATGTCAGTCCGTTTTATATTTAGATTTTATTACCAAACAAATTAATGTGTGATTATGAGAATTATGACTTATGACCAATGATTAGATTCTAATGATTGTATGATTGCAAGTTTGTTTTATAATTACAAGATTTTACTGCCGAAAACTGAATCTTAGTGTAGTGACTTACACTAACTACGAATTGTTTACACTATACCTAATTGATATTATTGTGGGCTTCTGACATTACAGGAAGGTTACGATATGTTTTGATTTATGAATTCATGATTTATCTTATCAAAGATGAAATAATATGGGTAGAAATGAAGTATTGACAGAAAGTATATATTTCTGAAAAAAATATCGATAATAATGTGAACAAAAATATATAAGCTTTACTTACACGTTTCTCTAAATAAAAAATGTTTATCCAACTCCAAATACATTAGCTGTAGCATAGTTTCTGTCTGCCAAGAGCTGCTGAGTAATAACAGACAATTAATGAGTATCAATCACATCTTAGCTCAATTCTTCAGCTTCAGACAAAGAATCAACACTTTACAAATCGTCGTTGGTTGATGAGTGAGAGAGATGAAACGTTCATAGAACGGTAGACTGGGAAGAGACACATGTAAACATTGCTGTGAAAGCTCTACTCGTCGTTACTTCATAATGATCTGCGGGATCATTAAAATTAATATACAGACTTCGCGGTGGCACCAAAAGAGCTATGTTGAGTCTTGGTAATCAACGAGAATCGACGTGTCATTCAAACAGTTCATGTTTCATGGCACCGCATATCGGCAAGAGTAGTGTGGGACAACCCTCAGCTAAATGGTCCGAAGACCTTAAAAAGGTGGTAGGGACAGACTGGATGCGGAAGGCGGAGAATAGGGTGTTGTGGCGCAGCCTGGGACAGCCCTATGTCCAGCAATGGACTGTTATAATTGATGTTGGCTGATTGAGTGTCAAGTCATATCATGTGTCAAATTGAAAACAGATTCAAGAATTTCTATATACGGAAGCAGAAGCGGCAGTTGATCGGTAGTCCAACATTCTGATTCAGTTCCGAGGATAGTGTTGGACCCGCTTGATTGGTAATTGAAGTATGTTCGTTCCGTAGAGAATGCACGCTTGACACACTCCCTTATGTATGTCCCATTTGACACGGAGCATCTTGGACATAAACCATTCGAAATGCCTAGATCTTGGTCTCATGTGTAAAACTATGAACATTGAATCCTGAAGTTGTCGAAGACACTTGAGTATTTTAAGTGCCGAAAGGTCGGTAAGTTAGGTATCTGTATTTTTTTTTAAACTGGTTAATTTTTGGTTTGTTTAATTTCAATATAAACCTCTCTAATTGGAAAACTATGATTATTCATTCTGTAAATAATGGATAATTAAGCTCTGCATGTTTATTTATATTTTTATCCCACTGGCAAGCTATTAAGTTGGTATTTGTTTTTGTAAATGATAGCTTGGTTTAAACTGTTAATTAAAAACTATAAATAAACATCCCGTTTATTTGGTAAAGTGGAGATGAATTAATAATTAGTATCAACAAGGCTGTAAACAAACATGTTTTTCCATACGTTATTGATTATTAGCATAAATTAAAATAATATCTAGGTACATAGTGCAGTAGCTAACTACAAAGTAATAACTTCTTACCGTAAAAAAAAATATTCGACTGTAATAAGCACGAGGTCGACACCTATTTCCAATCATTTACCTAAATGTTAAAACCTATAGGTAGGTACCGCAAAAACTTCAATTTGGTTATAAGTGTGTTGAAGGTAATTTTTCGGTGTCTGACCAGGTACCGGAATCTACATGGTCTAACTCTCAGTTAAATTATCTAGCTAAACTTCTCAGACGCGATGGGTATCGATATCTAAACTAAACATGATAAAACAAAAAGAGTTTAAGTTGACTATTTTCTTGTGGGATCATCGACCGCAGTTAGTTTAGTCACTTGAAATATCAGTTTATAAACTGATATATTTTCACGTCACTGATATTTCAACATGTTACTATCGATACCTAAACACAATAAAACAAAAGAAAACAGACTTTTTCAACTCATACTTCAAATAACAACACTACCTACTAGAGGTCGCTGAGCCCAGAAAACAAAAAAACATTTTATTTTTATTTTATCGT
Source organism: Lithophane ornitopus (assembly GCA_948473465.1). Taxonomy (NCBI): domain Eukaryota; kingdom Metazoa; phylum Arthropoda; class Insecta; order Lepidoptera; family Noctuidae; genus Lithophane; species Lithophane ornitopus. Next base: position 6,270,024 of record OX419622.1, on the reverse strand, counting down.
GTTCAGATATCGATTTGAACACGATAAGCGAAACTCTGTGGATCGATATACCCATCACGTCCACAGAGTTTCGCTAGCTAATATATTTTGACCTTGTATATGGGGTAGGTATAGGTGCTACATAAGAAAATAAGAAGCAATAGGTACTGAATTTTCCCTTACAGTACCTACTGACAGGCAGTCAGTAAAATTGCCTAAACAACTGGGGATAGGAAACCCTGAAAGCGAACAGGGTGGAAGATCGCACGACAATCGACAAGCATAATCGATAATCGGCAGACATGATATAACAAGTAGTTTTCCATTTAAGGTGTTATAATAATAATAATACATAAGTATGTTCCCGATACCGGTGGGCTACTATTAAAAAAAAAAATGTAAATAGCTAAAAAAGAAAATAAATAAACGATTTGACCTAAACACGGTTCTGTGGATAACAGATAACGTTAAAAATCATAACCCTCCTTTTTGCTTCGCCGTAGTCGGGTAAAAAGTGACCACACACCACTCAATTATTACACATAGTTACGAACCGACCGTAAACGTGTATTTCAGTAATGAATGAGCGTTATCGCGAAACAGCTTACAGGTTCATTAACAAATCATTTTCACATTTCTTTACGAGTGTTTGGTTTAGCTGTAATAACACCGGAATTCTCGTCGCTAATAAATAACTACCACGCTAAGTACATACACGAGCTAAACCCTACAGTTGTCGCGTGGCCAATGTTTGTTAAACACAGAAGTTTTAACCCTTTGAATGCCGACTAACCGGAAGTGACGGGTGAATATAAATTTATTTAGGTAGGTACCTTTTTACATACACATATAAACTCACGCCTTCTTCCCATGGGGGTAGCCAGAAATTACAGAACGCCACCTGCTACGATCCTAACTTCCTTTTGCTTCGTTTACGTTCTGCTTGCGTCGTACTCGACGCACCTGACCTGACGCTGACTGAAGTCACTAAAAACTGTATTTTTAACTATTCATGTACATAAGTATATTTAGAAAAATATAAAAAAATAGATTTTTTATAAATTGTTTTCATTGACACTCAGACAACCTTAACTTCACTTTTTAGTTCAACTGAAAGACTTCATGAATTTAATAAAAAATTACAAAATAAGATGGGGTGATATTGAAGCGATTGCACGAAGTATCTGGGTGAGAGAGAATATTGGAAAACAGATTAGAAGGTTTGAAGGAAATCTGTTTTCCAATTTCTCAGCATAGATCGGAAAGAGCTGCTCGATAAATGAAGCATTCAAATGTATTACGAAGGGGTTTTACATACAAACATACATAAACTTCGCCTTCTTCTCACGATCCTTTCATACTCTTTTTGCCTCATTTAAAGGGTTTTACTGTTATATTAAATCTGCCGCGCTAGCGATAAGTGTAGTAAGTACGTTTTTATGCTAAACTTACTTACTGCACTTATCGCTAGCGCGGCAGTAATTATCATCGGATTTCGAAGGGTTAATCAACGTGATGCAAGCGTGACTAAAGCGCGTGCTAGCATCTTATTCTTTACGACCGTGTTTTCTTTCAAAAAGCTATTAACTGCTTATGATTTCATATCCCCCTATTTCGGTTCGAGCAAAATGTTTGATCTTGAAACGTAAACACACTCAAAGTCATTAGCGATACGTCATAATAAAGGGTTGTTGTGACGAATTTGTAATGGTCGGTGAGTACTAAAACATTGTAATGTATCTTTGTAGTTTCAAGAATTTAAATTAAGATAATAACACGAGTACACGAGTGCACCTATTATGTGTCTCGCATTATGCAACCTTCTAAGTTCTGTAATGGGTTTTAAAAAGTATGATAGTTTTAATGTTATTCTGCTAATATATATATATATATATACGTATGCCTAATTTACATTAAAATTACGAATCTGAGTGCTCGCTAGATGAGTCTGCACGCGTCTGAAATCGGAACAAATAAGTATACCGTCGGTCGGATGCAGCTGAATACCAGTATTTTACATGGAGCGACTGCCTATTTAACTTAAAAAAAATTGAATTATTTAATATAAATATGAGATTAATAATATATAAAGATTAATTATTATGTAGATTGTATATTTTAAATATTATAGTGTAGAATTAAACTCGCCAGCGCGAGCGCCACCAGTCGCGCGCAGACATATCTTGCGCCCACTCTACATCCTGCTGATCTATTCTGCAAACATCCCACCGTGAAAACTTAGGTGAAGTGAGCTTGAAGTGGCTTTCTTTTGTGCCGGGGTGGAAAATCTTCATGGATGTCCTCAGGGAGGGGTTACAGTATAGATCAGCCGTTTTTTTTAAATATTTTTATTTAATATTTAAATATGCTTTTTGTACTCTAGGGTGCAAGTGTTAACAAAAAACAACACAGTATAATTATTATAGATTCTAGATTCCAAATACCAAATTCCGGTAGAAAAACTAAATTCAACGTTACGTATATTCTACGGCATGATTTTAATTTAAAATAAATATCTAGGTTTCCTAGAAATTAATTTTTCACAAAACCAAATAAACCTGCAAGATGTATTATTTGCATAAAAATCTAATAAGAATACGACTTCCTATTGAAATGTCGTAGTAAACGTCTTGAGCAGGCACGGTAAGGCAGCGGCCACACGGCGTAGGCACGGTTGTACGTAAGTCCCGCGTAGGTACAGGTGGACTGAGCACGTGACAGCTGGGCCTCGTGACCACTTCAGATGCACTTCAAGATGTGCTCAAAGGCACGATACTGACCTCTTTGCTCGGGAAAGTTCTGTTCCAATCTCATCAAGTAGGTACCCTAAGGGCCTGTGGGCGACTAGGTAATATTTATTTGGATTGGAAAAAAGCTGCGTTGCCGATGTTCGTTTGACAAATATAAGGACAGAAAGAAGATTTTATGTTTGCTAAACAGTGTTTTATAATTATGAATCTAAACTGGTATTAACTTTTGAAGGCAAGTTTAGGTGGTCTAACAAATATTTTACGTAAAACACAAAATATATCTTAAACTTGACATAAAATATCACGTAGCGACCTTTAATTTTATTACAAAACCTAACATGTAATTAATAATGACCAAGTACCGGTTTATTAAAAGATTAGGGCTCCTGTGATAATCGTATTACACTTGTTTAATATGAGAGGGCAATAAATCAACAAGACATGAACTGGGTCACGGCCCATGAGATCTAAGCTCACCTGTTGCTACAGTTTGGCTACGTACTGTATACGTAATAGGACGCTCAGAGGACGCCGGACAAAAGTTTGGTCCCACAGATTATATCTAGGTTTTGCATGATTAATAGTTTATTACGCTGGTAACACGTTGATCGGTGTTAAACGAAAGTGAAATGTTAATCGAGATGAAATGAACATTATAAATTGTCTGTCAGTCTGTCCGTCCGTCCGGATGTGCACAGCAATTTCACTCGGAGACTATTTGCACTATATGGATAAAAGAAGGTGTATTCTGTGCGCTACTATATAAACAATTATGAGGTAGCACGGGCCATTAACGTAACCCAGAGATGCAAAAAAATAGTCAGATCAGATCAGTACACATAAGTTTGTGGGGTATCGTCGGATCCCATAATTAAAAATATTATGATGATTATAAGAGACTTTTTTATTTTAGTCAATAGTTTTCGAGGTACGGAAATTAAGGCAATAAAAAAAATTAAGCTTTTAGTAAATTACGGCTTCGACGGAACCCTTCACTGTTGGTGGTCTAACACGCAACTGGCCAGTTTTTTTACGTGTTTAATGATCGTAGGCAGTTGGTAGACTGTAACCAACTATGCACATTACGACAGAATGACGTGTCCGTACCCAATCCCAGGTGACGATGATGACGCACCTCCCACGAGGTCCTTAGCATGTAGCGTCATCAGGTTACTACACTAAGGTTGATAAGAAATGCATATATGGGGCAATAGGTAGAAATGTCCCGTTAGGTTTTACTAATATTTACAAGTGACATATTTTACAAACTTTTTGTTATCCTGCTGGTTTTTATTTTTTGTACATACCTTGACAGAGTACACAGCATAAAAGATGGAGTACTAGGTACGGTTGTATTCTTAGTTGACCATTTACAGCCTAGACGCCGCGTAGAGACCGCGTTGAAGCCTCGTAGACGCTGAATAGCAATTGCGTATATGCCTGTTAGAACCCACGTTGAAGCCTCGTAGGCTCTGCAAAGAAGCTGCGAAGCCACGTGGACGTTACTTATGTGCCGTGTGTGACTTTTTGTGTTAGATTCAAGTGTGTTCATGTCACAAAAAAATTGAGAATATATTAACCCCGCGCCGTCTTGTTTGGATCAGGGTTGTTAAAATTTCATAATGTTTTAAAATGTATGTGTCACTTATTATCGAGTCGTTGGTAAAACCTGTAAATTAAGGTCAAGAAGAAAGTGGACGTCGCGTAGAATTGGAAAAACATATTTTATTTATTAATAGTCACCTCCACTTTTCGTTTTATGTTTTAAATGGGTAGGTAGGTATGATTTATTATAACCATTAATAATGTTAAAGGTTTGCAAACTAATACAATGAATTTGAACGACATTGTATGAGAGATTTTTATTACCTATTCCACGAGCTTAAAGTTTGCAAACTGTCTTACTTAGACTTTACTACTGAACTGTCATCATACTGTCGGTCTACTGTTTAGCTAGAAGGTTCTATATCGCTTTTCCTCAATAAGATCAGTGTTGTAGTATATATTGCTGTCAGTTTTCGTGAAATTAGAAAGTAATAACCACAGTTTCCTTCTAACTGTGGCCTTATAAACTTTAAAAGTATGAAGAAAGAGAAAGAAAATACATTACAAAATATTTAGCACAGACTAAAAGGCACACAATATAATATACAGCAGATAACAAAATAAAATAAAAATCAAACAAGAAGTGTAAAAGTGCGTTAGAGGAAATTATCATGGGAGTGCCTCACGGCTGCGCCAAAAAGGCTCAGTCATATCATTATAAACTTCGTATTGCGAAAACGTTTCCTGTGTCTCCGATGAGTCAGAATCTACAGCGATACACATATTAATAGCCTATTATAAATTAGTTTTACCGGGAGAAGCTTGTAAATGTCACCAGCGTCTTACTAACTGGGAGTCTGAGACAAGAAAATTCTAAGAAACCACGACAGCTGATACTTGCGCAAGTAAATTCACTCAAGTTAAACCTAAGTTAAACCCTGTGAAGATGGGATTCAATTAGACATGACTGGATATTAGATGCAATATAGAGACACAAAAGCAATGCTGGATAAATATACCATGGGACCATGTAGTTTCTTTCCATGTTTTCTTCATAGGAAACTTCGCTTTGGAAAAGCTTCAACTTTCTAAGTAACTGATCGACTCTGACAAATCAATAGTACCTGCTTATTCTGTAAATTAAATGCTTTGGGATTGAGTCGAATATAAACCTACAAGAAAGTGAAAAAGAAGTATTAAACTACACAATTTCAATATCACTGGTATTAACAGTTTACATAATCTGTTAGCATCCAGAAAAAATATAAACACGATGTTTGATGGTACTTCTCACCCGAGCACACTATAATGGATTAGCATAATATTATTTTAATGTCAGACAGTGGCCAGTTCTTTTATTGTAATGTTTATTCTCTCCACCAATAAGTTCTCCGAAGCTGACTCACCTGTGGTGTGTTGCAGACATTTCTTTTCCATAATATTGTGTTGGGGCCCCTATTAAAGCGGTGGGTACAAAATATCATTGAAATATAATTCTGAATTGGCCAGAATTATATATTTATTTCATTTCATGAAAAGTAACTATACCTTCAGGATTGTCTTCTGGTCAACCAAAGGTTATAACTATTATCCTGGTTTGGTATGTCAGCCCAGCATGCAATATTCGTGTAATATTTTACCCCAAGCATGTTTATACTAAACCATTCAACACCACGTCCGAAGGAATTTCACAGGCTGCTAGGTAATTCCGATATTATGGTGCCCTAAACATTACAGCCCGTAACTCTGTGGAAAGGGGTAGAGTTTACTTTCTTCGCCTGTACTGCAGTAAAGATTAACCGCTTCATTCATAAACGCTGCATAAAGTTAAGTTATGAATTAGCAACTGTTTAACCATACATTTTCGACGTTTATACGTCTCTTTAACTTTAAGAATCGTTTATGAATAAGATTTTCCATGGCTGTTAACAGACAGATCGTGTGTAGATGAATAGGGAAGTTCATAGTTACGTAGATACTGATGACTGATTGTTAAACGACTAAAACCACTTACTTATAGTCGTATGACATTCAATCATCAGTATCGCAGTTGTTCAGGCCTAATCCCACCTGGCATTTCGCTACTAATGATATTAAGTTGAAGAAAAAAACTTTTCTCACTGACTCACGACCGTAGTAACCGCAAATCGGCGCATACAACTCGTTTTTATCCAAAACAGATAGCTATTTATTCAAAGTGCGAATCCTGACTCATGATCTGAGTTCATGATCCGAGAGAATCGCCTTCAATATGCGTGAAATGCGCATTGTTCTCTTCTGTAGGCATTTTTTTTTAGAAAGTTTACGAAAATAATTAGAAAATGAGAGCGAATTATTAACTTTACGTAATGTTTCTATGATTCTTTTATAATTACGACTATCTAGGGCCTACGTAATAGAGACGACAGTGATGCTGTTACGTTCGACATTAAGACGTAGTACCTCCATAAATCTCTTTGTAAAGGAGCTCGTCCATACTACAATCGTACCTAGCGTTGCTATGTTCCGGTTCGAAGGCTATGGGTACCGGTGTAATTACAGGAACAGGATTCATTTCAGCTTTATCTACAACTACGCAACGCATCTGTGTATGTCCATAGGTGTCAATGACCAATAGTACTAGCATTAGATTGAAGCAGCCTGATGACAGATTTTTCACGTCATGTTGGTCTTGCGAAAAGCTTACGTATAAACGCAGAATTTTGCAGAAAACCTATTCATTTTTTGTCCAAGAAAGACTAATTAATTCCCAATCTCTGAAAGCCTTATTTTGATTTCCTGATCATTATCACGCGATTGCTGTCAAATCGGAGGCACGGTTGTGATTGGTAGAACAGAATAAACAAGTCAAGTCTTCATTTTCAGAAATAGGAGTGCGGTTTTAAACGATTGCTGGCCGCCAAAAAAACATTGTGTTTAATCATTGTTGACCTCTTGTGTTTTTTATTAAAAAACATGATAAATATGGTAAAATAATCGAGATTTATGTAACAGGAGTGCTCTAGTGACCTAAATAAGCTATTGAGGTCGGCGTAGCATCACATCGGTAATATACTGCAATTACTGGATTATTGTAACACAGTAACGGTTCCTTTAATGCATCCAATGTACGCAGCAGCAGCAGTTTAGGCAGCTATAAATGGCTGTCACGCAGAGCACTTGATCAAAGAGGCTTAGTTTTAGGGGTATGAGGAACAGGGTGTAAAGTTCACTCATACTCCATAGAAAAGGGAGGATCCTCCGGCCAGACGGGTGTTGTGTCTGGCGGGCAACTGCCCAACGATTGATGTTGGGTTCTTGTATATATATGTCCACTGCACGGTAAATTTTAATTGCGCGATGCAGGATTTATGTGACGTCTGTCTGACGTCAGGTCTTTGATGCGTAGTTCGCATGTAGCGATGTAGATACCGCCACATACTTATGAGGTTGACAGGACACTCTTTGGGTTGGTAAGGCATTGCATTATTCCGGTCAGCACTCTCTCATTCAGACAGCTATTAATTTATGTAGCTCCAAAATTACTTCAAAACTTGTAGGTAGGTACTATTGCAGCAGTATTGAACTAGACAACTGCACCCTAATTGCGTAATTCACAATCGGTCAGAACTGGAATCGGTTTGAAACTAATGTCTAATCCACTCCTTCATAAATTCGAAAAAAAATCTGCTCTACAACGTAACTTACGAACATATGAAGCAATGGATTAGACATTTGTTTCGTACCGATTCCAAGTCTGATTAATCGTGTATTACGCAATAAGGGTGCAGTTGTCTAGTTCAATACTGCTGCAATAGTACCTACATACAAGCTTTGAAGTAATTTTGGAGATACATAAATTAATAGATGTCTGAAGGAGATGGCGTGACGAGTTTGTCTCCTGCCTAAGGGATTAGGCTCTAGTTACAAAACGAAACAGAAAAATGAAAAGACGGAAGGGCGGCCTTTTCTCTCCAGTGGGACAAAACAGGCTTATAATAATAATAATCACAGTTGTCTGACTTCAGTTTTGAAAAGGAGTCTCAGTGGCTTGTAAATAGAACTTTTTCCTAGAGACACTAACATAATGAGGAAATAAAAACACATCGATCGAAAACCAGAGAGCAAACGAATATCTCTAATCCATTTCAGGTCAAGGCCAACCTCCCAACTCTGGTACCTCATGGTCAAGGTATTACATATCTCGATTGCCATAGACACAAAAGCTCAGATGATTAATGCGGGTTTTAGACGCATGCGTCAGCCATGTTGACTCATTTCAAAGAAGCTGCGATCTAAACAGGTTAACTGGCTGTATGTTCGCTACTTCCGGCGAAGGCATTTCCACTGAACTGAGGCTCCCATAGGCTTGCAGGGGTTGCCAGGTGATTTGCCACGGATATTATATTTGCTTAGAAAAAGAGCTTCAGATTCGCTGGCTGTCGTTGAAAACCAGCGATGGGGCTGTCTCGCATAGAGTCGCAGCATTATGCTGAGGGATGGCTGTTTTGCGTGGATGTGACGCATATTTTCTCCTAACTTGTTCTTTTTTGTGTTTGTGTTCTTTCTTTGTGCTATGTTTATCGCAAACACGCGTTTTTTTCTTTTTCTCCTTTCCTTGATCTACTTATCTGGTAGACAATATCATTTAAATTCAGCTCCAGTTTTTATTTTACTAGTAGGTTTAAGAAAATGGGTTTTCTATTTATAACTTTTGAATTGCAGTTGCGATTGTCTTAAGATCCTAGATTGTCCGCTTAGTTAATTATTGATCATTTGAAGGGTGGTCAAGCGTTATAATGTAATATGTGTGTATGCCTGTTCACTGGCTTTCTATACATAATCAACTGTGTTTCAAATCTATTAGTAGTATTGTATCATTGTATGCGTATGCTATCAAGCAGCCATGTATATCTGAATTAACTTACGACGCGACGCGCCGCCATGATACCGACATGATACTTACAATCCATAAAGTGAACCCGATCTGACCCGATAAACGGTTTATCATAGTAGGCTTAGGCAAAAATACCTAACCTAAACCTTTTCTATAGTTGATTTTGTTTGATATTCATTTTGCATGTAAAACCGTGTGTGAATTTTTTTAAAAATAGATCACATGGAGGTGAGGATTTTAGATTTAATAATGTTTTTTTCTTTGGTACCTATATGTAATACTCCTTGGTAAGCAAACTTATAAGGAAAAAATCATTTATAAAATAAAACTTTCTATATCATCACCTCGTCAAAATTCGTCTTGAACCAAATTGGGATATCAACTCCAAATGTTAGTCCGTTCTTGGTATTATGTTGACCAATGAGAATTCCACACTACATTCCAGAGCAGTGGAAGTGTTTGGATCCATCACTTCCGTTCATACAGGTATAGAATGCATAACCTACGTGCATCTGGCGCCACGACCTCACATATTTGGACCAACATTCCAATACATTGGCTGGTGATCCGACGGTTATATCAGTTCCTGTGGTCGTAGACATCAGGGCCAGTGTTACAAATTGTTTGACCAGTTAGGTAAACAATTGTTACGTCATCAGTAGCGGTACTGCTTTGCTAGTAGTCTGAACTTGACTGAAGGCACGTAATTATCATGTGATTATATAATCTCAAGTTCCTTGACCTAGAACAATAATTATACAGTTTTCCTTTTAACTCACGTATTTTTTTTGTTAAGTATTATGGTTTGTTTTTCTTCAAAAGGCTGCTGATGCTTTGTTTTTACTTCATCACTATAACTCCTTAGTTAGCCATAGACCCTTCGGGCTTGTGGGCTAAGTAATAACAGCCGCACGGGTCGATCGATCAGGTGAAGCTACGCTTGCCGCGGTTGGTCCGCGGATGGGTGACCATCTTTACATACCAAGACCCCTCCGTGGCTCTGAAAGCACGTTAAGCTGTTGGTCCCGGCTGTCATTTGTATATCTTTGACAGTTGTTACGGGTAGTTAGAAGCCCAAAAGTCTGACAACCAGTCTTACCAAGGGGTATCGTGTTACCCAGTAACTGGGTAGTGGAGGTCAGATAGACAGTCGCTCCATGTAAAATACTGGTATTCGGCTGCATCCGGATAGACTGGAAGCCGACTCCAACATACATAGGTGGGAAAAGGCTGGGCAGATGATGATGACCATAGCTCCTTATAACTTTTCTGCTTATAGGCTAACGGTGGAAAGATTGAGCCATCTGTTTTAGCTATTTCAATTGCCTACATAAAGTATTTCGAAAACAGTTTTGTGGGTTCTTAATAACTAAGGCTTAGAACATTATTTTTGACGTGACAACGTCTTATAAATTGGTTTGCCGGGTGACACTTCAAGAAACTGCGTTACGCTCCGCTCACGTTATGCGCTCACAATGAGAGCGAGTGAGAGGCACGCGTCCCTTCCACTCGGGCATGGTTAGCCCGCCTAAGAGCGAGAGAGACAGTCGTTGTCACGTAAAACTTTCGCCCGTATACCGACTTTACAGGCAACCAATTTTTTTTTTCTGTAATCGATTCCAAATTTTTCGTTTATATAATCTTCCTTTAAAAGGTTTTTAATGCTCCGTAATGGTATTTGGCAAACATGTTAAAGGGATTATCATGTTTATTGGTGAAACTTACATCGCGGAGATAATGCATGTCAGATGCCAAGATAATAGAGAGTAGAAAGTGCCCTTGAATTCTTTTATCGACACACGCAAACACTTTAACTCTCCTACGGAATATTTGTTAATGGATGCCACAAATTTTAATATTCCTCATTTGTCAGATTTTAAATCTCGCTCATATAATATGGTGGTTTACGGTAGTAGCATAGGTATGTAATTTGCTGCTTCCGACGTTAGCGTGCGGCTGCTCCAAACCATTTCGAACATGAAATGGCCATATTCCGGTGTTGATTTATACAGGAAACGAGGTGTTTCATGTGATCAATGGATTCTGCATTATGCAAATCAAGCGGACGAATTGACGGGAGCTGTGAATGCTGTGATCGAACTTCCGTCGATTAACAGTTGTTAATTTGATGGATTTATCCAATTATATACCGATTTTAGGTTCTACTTACTTATATCATTCACGTAACATATTCGGTCTATATAAGTTTTTGTTTATATTTTAATCGGCATGGTTATCAGATTAATGTTTTTTTTGGTTGCTTAAATTGGGAAGATTATCTTTATTATACAGTTTTTTAAAGGCTAGTATGGTAATGCGGATATTGTTTGCACGGAACGGACCGGATGTGTATGTGATATACTTTTACAAGCATAGGTATTATTACGTAAAACTTTTTTTTTTAAAGATATGCCAATATATAAGGGACAGGCAGGTAAAGAAACAAAATCTCCTTGAATGGAAGATTTGTTTGGCGTTAGGCTTGATTAAACGGGCTTGTGCATTAGGCAGTAGGAAGTAGTGTTAGATGTAAGTAATCGTCAGGATCTGGGTCGCGAGAGATGGCGCGTGTAAGCGCGGGAGTGGAGACGCCTTCCTGGCGCCCGCGCATGCTACATCGTACTGTTACGTAGGTAGGTCGGTAGGAACTAAGCGATACTGGAAAACAAGTCAATGTTTGTTATTAAATAGAACATATGATTTATTCTGATCTGAGTGTTTTTTTTTTAATGGTGGTTATACAGGGTGTTAAGGTAGACACCGTTATCCTTGAAACTAGTGGTTTGGTGTCATCTATAATATAGTTTTTCTATGGGACCAACCATGAAATCGCGAAAAAAAAATCAGCTCCATACATTTGTGTTCACTTAAATCGGCAAAATGTATGGAACAGTGGTTTTTTTTTTGGGTTTTCTTAATTTCTAATTTCATTAATAGGTCACAGACATGATGGGCATGGATCGACATAAAACATTAAAAAACAAAACAAAATAAACAGCTGATTAGACATTGTTACCATCGAGGGTAGAACCTGGATAAGACTGGCCGAGGAGCATGGGGATTGGCACATGAAAAGAGAGGCTATGCTCAGCAGTGGGTGAAATCGGGCTGTGGCTGATGATGATGATGAAACAGCTGATATCCATCTGTCTCGTCTGTGAAGTTTCGCCAATTAATTCGAAAAGCTGTGAAATAGGAAGCTGAAATACAAATGCTGAAATATCTATCCTAAATTATGTAATAATCGAACTGTGTTATTAAAATATTCGTAAATTCATAAGGAAATACAAAACGAAAACGTTTAACACGAATCTCCGAAAACAGGAGAAGATTGATTTACTGTTAACCGCCATAAAGTTATTATTTACATCTGGATATCTGTAATTTATCTTCTTTAATTTATAAATAATGGTTCCAGCTCACCATGACGAACGATGACTTATTCGAACATTATGTCGGTGTAATATTCTATTAACGGTACTCCAGCGTCAGATATAATAACTTATCCCAATTTATGGGACTGTGTCTATTTGCATAGATGCTTCGTTTGTGATTCGGTGTGCATAGATCCAATTGACCAGATAGGGGGAATTGTTGGCGAGGATAATTACGGGGCATGAATTCAACCCGTATCGCGTGATGATATCTGAATACGTTTTATTGATCAGGGAAATGTACGTGTGAATGGAAATTGTTTGCCATTTTGGATAGTGCTGGGTGGGACTTTTTGGTTGTTCTATAAGTACGGCGTAGTAAGCGTTATTATCTGTGAAATAACAACAATTACTTAACTACTACTATTTTAACAGAAAAAAAAGGAACTAAAGTATTTTTTTCGAATTGACAAAAAATAATAAAAGTCGTAAATATGCACATTGCACGAATGTATAGCCTTCAATTTAATTTCCAAATATACGTAAACACCGACCTTTCTAAAATACGAAAATTTCATTGTTTAATATTGGCTCCACATACGTGCCCCGTCTGCATGAAAGTTAGTTTGAACGGTTTTCGTAAATTGGGTGTGAAAACTGAATGACTTTCCCGTGGGCCAGAAAGTTTTAAGCCGGAACGTTAATAACTCAAATACTATTGTGGTGAAGATCACATGTGTCACTCTGGTTCTCAAATATGGATAAATTATAAAGCTAGGTAGAATTTTTGACAGATTTACAAACGATGATACAGAATGGTTTGAATAAAATAAATACGTCCCGAGGGCTGATACTTATGGCCCTACTCTACCTCAAATTTTATCTCCCTCGCTCCATACTACTCGCGGCCTGAGTGAGAGCGGGGTGCTGGCGGCTCTCAAGCCTCGAATAGTTTAGGAAATTGCTTTTTATGGTGAAAATAATGGTAATCAAAAACTAATGTAATCATCACATGTTTTATAGTTAGTTCAGTTATTATGCAAAGTTGTCGGCATAACGGAGGATCGTGCTAAGCAATTTGAGGCCTTATGGTTTAAGAAGCAATATAGTGAGTGAACTATAGGTACACCTCTGCCGAACCCTTCGGGCATTACAGGCGTTTTATGTTAAGAACACAATCATGGAGTCTGTCAACTGTCAAGAAAACAAGGCGTGGACGCAACAAACGCGAAATAAACAAATAGGTACTTAGTTTATGCTTATAATTTAGGGTCCAATCAAAGTAATTAAAGTGTTTTTTTAAACCATTTATCACACTTACCTACACTCATAGATACAAATCGAAAAATCATTTAATCTAATAAATTGCTGACGGGGTATCGTAGAAAGTTTTACAATCATTGCCTCGGGGGCCATATTTCGGAATTATTCCGAGTGTTTCTGCGTACTCATTAGTGAAATTGGTCAGTACGTTCATCTGAATCGGATCCGAGAGGTCTTGACGTGGCACGACTTTACGAAGTGGTTCTACTCATCAGGCACCTACTAGGTATATCGTTAGCCACTCAAAATCACGTCAAGTGTTATTAACTTCTTTAATAGCCTAAAAAATATTTTATAGTATTATTTGATAGTATTATTTTATAATATTGTGATTAGGTCTGATAGCCTCGCGATGAAACTCTGGGAATACCTATGATTTGAATGTATTTTAGGTAAATAAAAATTCTTATTGTGATTGATGAAAGCATACTTCCAAACCTATCGCCTAACGCCCTTGCAGTGGACATACATCAACTTTTTGATTTAATTAGAGGCTATTCACACGGGGCGCATTTACGGTACCGAGATCACGGTCAATCCTCATTACTGAAATTAATCAAAAATGCACAACGGTCGACCTTCGACGGGCAACAAATGTGTGGCGTGTGATGAGGCAATGCGCGTCAAATTGCCGGCATTCCGGATCGTTCGCGCACCGTTACGGTACCCGGACACTGCGCTTGCGCAACGGAACGCATTCGCTTGCCGGTTATGTAACGCCTGCTGCATCGTCTGTCCTCACTATGCGACGGGAATTTTGGAAGGTCACGGAAAGGAAATGATTTTAAAATCCGGGTCGTAACGATAATTTTGGATAATTTAGGCTAACTACAGGCGTGGCGTGTTTAAAAGACGACTTTTTAAATATATTAGACTTGCTTTAGAAATTGCTGCGGATGTCCTAAATTAATTTTGCTACGTTGTGTTTGGAAGACTGTTTTGTATTGATTCAAATTTTTTTTGTGATTCGAGTTATTAACTTTGATGAATAAGAATAAATAACAAAAACAAAAAAACGTAAAATAATTATAATAGGTACTTAAGTATGTTCAAAATCTTGCAAAAACAAAGTAAGATTGTTAATTATGTTGCTTTACTTGCTAAATAAACCTAATAATTATTAAATCACTCTATATCTATGTAATTTTTTCGTTACACTAACTAAAATATTTCAATGACACCTCCTTTAATGTGTGTAAAGTGCTTTCTTTAATTAAAAAAGAAACAAAAAAAAAGCAAAACTATCTAGTAAGAAATAGCGGTGTGTGTATCGAGCGTGTGCGTGCAGAAGAGAAGCGCACGCGCCCCGCGCGGCCTTGACAATGTTGTCGCCGGCGCCGTGACCGCAGCAACAACGTGCACCTTTCATTTTGTTACAAATAAAACACCAATTAAGTCTACGCATGTATAAAAGTAATTTGTTTTTGTAATTACGATAGAGGCCATGAATTGTATTGGAACTAGACGGGGAATCCCACAAAACAATAACAAGATGTCCCTTTGTTAGTGAAAATGGAAATGATGCCTGTTTTCACTAACAGTAGGGTACTTAAGCGAAAACAGAAAATACATAAACATTTATGTGTTATACGAAAGTAGGGATTATATCCATACTAATATTATGAATTCGAAAGTAACCTTGGCTGTTTGTCTGTATGTTACCTTTTCACGGCTAAACAATTGAACGGATTTCGAAAAAATCCCGGGAGTACATTCCCGTGAGACGATATCCGATATTTACACTGGCGAAGCCGCGGGCAAAAGCTAATAAGTAATAAAAATTAGTATGATACAATTTCAGAAAACTACGATCGATTAGCTTCTGGATACCTTTGTATTATGTAGTTCAGAAAATTGATTGGACGGATAAAATTATTTTCATAGATACTGCACATCATACAGTAATATACAATATTAATCATGATGATGTACCCACTTATGCTACAATATGGCATTCAAAATATTCGTGGTTTGTATTTCAATATATACATAATTATATTTCAACGTATATCGAACTTGATTGGCTTTACAAAATGAAATTGCTACTCTTAATTACAAAATTTTGATATGAAGTGTCAATTTTATGTATGGTGCTCACTCACTGTGAACGGTATTTAAGGCGCTGCTAATGTGATTTATTTATCAGTTCAACTTCTAATTCAAGAGTCATAAAACATAGAAGATTGCATAATTGCATAGGTTCTTCATGGAAACAATTTTTATTTTAATT
Organism: Lithophane ornitopus; assembly: GCA_948473465.1. NCBI lineage: Eukaryota > Metazoa > Arthropoda > Insecta > Lepidoptera > Noctuidae > Lithophane > Lithophane ornitopus. Next base: position 6,253,947 of record OX419622.1, on the reverse strand, counting down.
CTCGATTACTGTTCCCAGCCGTAATAATATGCTGACGACACCTGTCTCTGTTATTTTGGTAGTGATGTTGAAGAGGTGGTCAGAGAAGCGCAAAATGAACTATCATCACTTAGCAAATGGGTCAAGTACAACCTGCCAACCATTAGTCAGTTGATAAAACAAACGTCAAACTAACTCATTTTCCGCTTTCCGAAATCTCCGCGACGTCTACGTGGTGGGTAACGTCTATATCCTTAGCGTAGCGTCTATGCGACCTCTACGTAGCGACTACCCTAGCCTGACTAACGCATCCGCTGGAAAAATACTCAGAGTAAAGACGTTCGTATGTAGCTATGATGTATGATTTGTAATTTTCGTACCTTGTTATATCATTTTCGTGTCAACTGGTCGCCGGCACCAACACAGTTTGTGGTGTCAAGGCTATCCCGCTCACGATCAAACAGTTGTCATCATTCATTGTTCTGTTGTTATAAATTTTGATTGTCAATTGTTATGAACATGTAAGTGCTCGAGTAGCTTCTTCCTTACCTTTATTTGCTAAGAAAGAAGAAATGTTGTGTTAATTATTCTAATTACACTGTAAGGGATTTTATGATAATTTACTAATTAGTTACACTTTAAAGGGTCGCGCCTGATCAAACTAACATTGGTTATGAGAATGGTGTTAGCTTCACATATCCCAAGTCTCGGCAGTAGACTCATGCAACTTCATCAACGTCCAAAACGTATTAAAATGCTTAATGAACGTCCAAACTACGTCTAAATCCAATAACTTATATGTCGATATGTTTAAAATATAAGCCGAGATTAAAATCGATCGTGCTTCTCTGTCAATATGGAGAGGTAAATATTGTATTGTTAACAGGTGCACATTATGTATATGTATGAGTACATTGAGATCAAACAAACAAAACTAAAGAAACAGTTTATATACATCAAATGAAATAAGAACTGTACATAAAAAAGCGAGTCTGCATGTGTTTCAATAAATTTTACATGTGTTTATATACTTTAATTCGTTACGCCTGATTGTTTTATTGGAGATGCGCCAAAAAGCCCGGTACTATACTACTCCACTATAATATTCATTTGTTGGTACTCCTGGTACATGTGTACGTAAGATTACGTATGGAAAGTTTGTAGTATTTCAATATTGTTTAGTTCAAACTTCAGGGATTCACAACCTTTGTTTTACCAGATACTACAGAATGCAGTGCGTTGCAACGTTGATTCCCACTTCCCAACCACACTTGATTATCACATCTACGCCCCAGCTAAAGCAATAGGAAGTGGTGAAAGGCGGGCGTTTTGGGGGACTGTCTTATGTAATTTTGACGTTTATTCGAAAATTTGTGATTCTTAGTCGAGTTTGAATAAATGACTTTTGATTTTGATTTCTTTTTGTGAATCGCCCTGTGCTGCAAGTTAACCTTGGAAGCACGAGCTATAAACTTGAACTAAGTTTTTGGTTTTCAGTGAGTGCTATCGCTACCGCGCCGCTTTATCCAGCCGTTGTTTTTGACAAGTTATAGTCATATTTAATATCTACCTCTCAAACTGCGGAGAAAATTATATGACTTGAGACCATTTAGGTTGAGTACCAATGGTTTCGTTCAACTGTATACCTTTCGGAAGAGAGATAAAGAAAAACAAACTGTATCGGTCGGTTTTACCGCGCAGTTCCTTTAACTCATTAGTTCTGGAATATTGCGATCTTGAAATCCGATACGTAAATGTTATTCTCGCACATGGAAACCCAACTTCTACGTCATCAATTAAAAACTGTGTGAAAATTCAATTTATTTTCTTCTTCAGGAAATTAAACTGATTATAGAGTACGATATATGTAGTTTAGTTTCGTTTATGTTAACTATAAACACACTCGTTGGAAGAAATCTTTTTTAGAACAGTTTTCTAGATTTAATAATAAGAAAATGGAAAGAGGAGAGAGGACTACGAAGCTTAGCTTTTCCTGAACAGGACAATACCTATTAGTCTTGTTATGCAAAAAGAATTTGAGGAAGTAAGAGAGACGCGAAAATATCCAATAAAATGTGGTCTACGCTCAATCAAAAGCCGAAAAGCAAAATAAGAGTGAAAAATTGTCAGTCCTGAGTGCTGATAGCCCGCGGCTTTTCTGCTTCAGAAATTGCACGTCGGACACTGGACAAAGTAACTGCGTTTTTACGTTAGATCTGAGTTTCAGTCACGGATACAATCATGTGTTGTCAACCTATGCGTTGTCATCAAGTTTTTAATATTGGCAACAAGCAAATATAACTATAATCCTACTATAAAAATATATTTATATTATAAATGTGAAAGTTTGTATGTTTTGGATGTTTGTGAGTCCATCACGCAAAATGTTTGACGTTCGAAAAGAGAAAATAATAAATGATTATGATTTTTTTATTTAATTATGCTTAGGTTTTACAGCCTTAGAGAAGGAAATCACCAGCATAACTCGTGTTTAATAATCTTTGCGTGTTCCGGCTTTTTCAGACTATCATAAGTCCAGGTTTCCTCGTGAGGTTTTTCTTCACTGTCATGCCCAAGTTTTCATTGCGAGGCGCATAACTACATACATACAAACCTATGACACATTTTATATTTAACATCGGCATTACATGAAGCTACACCTCCTGTCCACCACTGCGTATTTAATTGTATGATGTATCGCATATTCGAATGTGAGTGTATGATTGTAGTACTGTATGAATCACGTTTAACGTAACGTTTTGAAGATAACGTCTTGTTTAGAGACAAGTGTTCGCGGTGATACTGAGCAGTTCTAATGCCGACAGACAGACAGCTTCGAGAAGAGCAACATTCACAAGTTTATCTAAATATTGATTAGTTCCCGGAGCAGCAAGTAAGGCAATTGATTAAATGGATATTTTTCCATCTATTTGTTTAAGTCCAATTACGTATAAAGACTAATCGCCTTATTCATAAACGCTGCATAAAGTTAAGTTATGAATTAGCAACTGTTTAACCATACATTTTCGACGTTTATACGTCTCTTTAACTTTAAGAAACGTTTATGAATAAGTGGGTAAGTCCTTAGTAACTGAAAAGTGACTAAAGAGAAAACCCGATTCGACGCAATGCAAAAACATCAAACGGCACCGGTTCATAATTAATGATAGATTTACATTGTTTTCAAAATCCGCAAGCATCAAAGTACTGTGTGAATATATTTCGCATAGCAATTACCGCTCAAGTAGGACGAAGTGTGCATCGATGGATGGGAGAGGCGGTGAGGCCAAGTGACTCAGCTGGAAACATGGCGAACTCAGTGGCATTAAACGTGTCATCGCAATATTTCAGTGGGGCGCTCATAATGACTTGATGTATGGTTTTGAGCCATCAATTTGGGTCGGCGGTAGTGTGATGTGCGCCCGCGCACTGGGCCGAAGGTCGTCGCTCGCTCCCGCTGGACAGCGTGTCGGCTACGCGAAATGTTTGCCAGCCATCTTGACTAGTGGTAGTAACAGGTAGGTACCTATGTAATGTACTAGTACAAATTATTCTTATTTAAGTGTTAGATACAGTACATTATTTATAATGAATTGATGATATAAAATAAATCTATCTAGACTTTTCATAACTAGCAAACAAATGATTTGATTTGAAAAAGAAAAAAAAGTACACATTTGTTTAAAGGATTAGTAATTTAATTTCAAGTTAGAGCGGTATGTAATTTAATGGATGTATAACGCACAGTCATCTCCTGTAGTTCTGCTGGATATTATGTTCACTTATATTATGATGACCATAAAGGTAGTAGAAAAAAAAAAAACAGAATATACCTGCTTTATTTCAAATTGATGCTGATAAAATCCTTAAAAATATGGATTTCCTGGATTATTGCTTTAGTAGTCATAAAGTCACAAAAAGTTTTTAAAACTCGAATTATTTTCTAACAAAACTCTTCATCACCAATTAAGAGACTATTTTGCACTGAGACACTGTCAAGACTGTTTTCCATTAAAAGTTTCAATAGCAATTGACTTGCGACTATGTTGTGTCTATCTCGTAAGCGACGCGAAACCATTGTCATATCAGGACTAGGATAGCTTGTTAGATGAATGAAACGACACCAAACATAAATATTGATGTTTATTATTAAATCCCAGGTTATTTTTTTTAATTGTTACCAGTAAACTTTTTTTTTTCATTTTGGAACCTTCTCCGGCGCGCACTTATCAACTTACCAAAGTGGAGCCCTTTTCGAGTTTTTCGAGACTAAAGGCTCTTACATACTGGCACGATTTGTCACGCGACGCGACGGCGTTGCATTGTTCCCCGTGAAGTTTTCTCAGAAACTGTTTTGTTTAAAACGCGTCGCGCTGTCGCGTCGCGCCTGTTTGCGGGAACCTTAAAGCACGGCAATATTTTTTATATTTATGGTCGGTATTATTTAAAATCATTAGGTGTTCGTTTTGAACGTTGTTACTGTTTGTGGCGGTATCTACATCGCCACATGCGAACTACGCATCAAAGACCTGACGTCAGACGGACGTCACATAAATCCTGCATCGCGCAATTAAAGTTTACCGTGCAGTGGACATATATACGAGAACCCAACATCAATCGTTGGGCAGTTGTCCGCCAGACACAACACCCGTCTGGTTGGAGGATCCTCCCTTTTCTATGGAGTATGAGTGAACTTTACACCCTGTTCCTCATACCCCTAAATGTTATTCAATTTTTTTTACAATATTTAGAAACGGTTTTTTTTCCCTATTTTTTTACGTTTTCTATTTAGACTGCATAAGCATAATCAGCCTATAATTTTCCCACTGCTGGGACACAGGCCTCCTCTCTGTGAGAGGGAGCGGGCCGTAACCCACCACGCGGGCCCAGTGCGGGTTGGTAGATGTAACATGTCTTTGAATTTTTGGTTCTAGTACATGCCGGTTTCCTCACGATGTTTTCCTTCACCGTTTTGAGAACAGTGGTGATGAAATAATATGATATTTAGACTTATGGCAGCCCATTTCACAAAGTTTTTTACGGTGAGATTTTTACAGAATGATCCCGGCAGGCGAAATGACAGCTTACTTCACCTAAACCTTCACGTTGAGATTTTTACAGAATAAGTCGGCTGGTTACAGGAACGCTTTCTAGTCTTGGCTGTCGCCTATTACTTAAGTAAACATTAGGAAAACGTCAAATGGAAACGATTTCAATTACCTACGTAGTTCCAGGATCTAGGCCGTTGGTTTGCGGTACTTATGTAGGTACTTCTTATAGCCTGTTAGATAAGTACTTAATCCTGAGGTTGATAGCCGCAGACGCTATAGTAGCATGGTTTGTACCACCTTTAAGTAATTGAAATAAAAGAAAAAGTTATTTTGTCAAGTCAAGAAAGCTGTAGCCATAAGAGCTATTTTCCTTAAATTGCACTTGGCGACACTTATAGAAAGTCTCATATATGTAGATATATAATTATACAGCTCATCTACAGTAGCGACGAGACAGTCAATCAATTATTATAGTGTAGGTTGTTCGTTTAGTGGGTGCAAGCGCTATCGCTGAGCATGATATCCTGGGTTCGATCCCCGAGTCGGGTAAAGTGTTATTGCATCTGGAATTTCCCAGTAGCATACCCGGACTTTGGATTTACAATAATAGATACTATAATATATAAGATACTGTAATAGACTCGCCCCCTATTACATGGGACTTAAACATAACTGGCGATATGTTGTCGTCTTCAGCAATCGATCGGATCGATCTATTTATCCTGAATGCATTTAAATACTTACTTCTAAAATTCTCGTGCAGCAAATCGCTCATAATGTTCTAATAACCAATGTATTATTACAGGCGGCAAAACATAAATACTTATTTTTCTGTTTGATTATAACTATTCTCAACTATTTTAGTATTATTTCTTCCAAGCAAATTTGTTGCGTATAATGACAAGCATTATGTTAGGCTCATTATTTTCTGTAATTTGGAGAAAACGTTACATAATCTGTGTCTGACTGAACAGACTACCTAATCCAGTTCTGTTAGCTAAGGCTTAGTTTTCACTGTTCCCGCACCGCATCCGGTATCCGAACAGTGTCGGTTGTGGTCAGGACAAATCTGAAGGTCTGACATGTCGAATACCTCTTGAATCCTGAGTATTACTGGGTTTGGCAAGAAATCATTTTGAGGTTATTGTGTAGTACCTATATACTTACCTATCTGAAAATGCTGACCGGTGTTGTAATAATAAGTTAATTAAGTTTTGTTTACGTAATTATAACGTTAACAAGACTTAATGAAGTTCAGTTCCTATATGACGAAGCGACTTGTTTATACTATCAGTCGTAGGTAGTCCGCATTTGTGAAAAACGCGTCGTTTTTATGACGGTAGACGAACTTCGGTAAGTTTTAGAAACCGAGCTTAAGCTTCGATACTAAGAGCAGATTTTTCATTAGTCAATTAACTTTTTTCTGAAGTATTCTTCTGATAAAAGTTAGGTAAGACAGTTTGACTTATTGTATACTAGCTGCGCCCCGCGGTTTCACCCGCGTATGTCTGGGAATATCGGGATAAAAAGTATCCTATGTGTTAATCCAGGTTATAAACTATCTGTTTGCCAAATTTCATCCAAATCCATTCAGCCATTTTTGCGTGATTGAGTAACAAACATCCAAACACACAAACTTTCACATTTATAATATTATTATAGTAGGATAGTAGGATTATGGTCTGTAGAAATAAAAAGCTTTTTTATTTATTTTATTTTATGGTCTGTACAAAAGCTGTCAAACCCCGGTATTTATTCTTCAGATAAAAGGCGATATAGAAAAATCTGCTTTAATTAAATAAACAAGGCGTTTGTTTTTCCCAAATAAGATATTAGTGAAATAATCATCATGTGCGTCAGACAACCGCGTTTGCCCGCCGCTAAACCATCCACACGCGATGTTCGATTAGGAATTTTATTTTATTACCTAGTTGTTCAGCTTTGGCAAAGTGCCTGGTGAATAAATTCGCATCAACAAACATGTACTGGAAGCCTCAGTAAGTGAACCTCTGCTGTTGTATGTTGGGTTTGTACTCATCGCAAGTGAATCATGAAGATGGGATGGCTACGAAGATACGGAACACCCTTCGTCTTTAAATCCATCCAAAGGTTGTCTTTAAAATATCGTTTTTAGCGATAAGACATTACGTCACCTTATGTATATCTACATTATTTTATAATTATCTGTAATTCGTATGGTGTGCATAATAAAGAATAGATATTCAATTCTATTCTATTCTACGTCGGTCATTGTCGGTTCTCTTCTGGCACTTTGTGTATCTACTAAAGACACATGTATGTTGAGGCAGGCGGAAATAGGAAATTCAATTGATATCTATATACTGAATTTTAGATATTGTTGAGATTTGCAGTTGCAAGCGGCGCCTTCATGAATTGTTAAGATGTAGGTACTATGTTCATACCTATTTATTGTATTAAAGAGTATACTAAAAGAATTCCCAAATACACCTGGGATAAGAGAGAAAATAAAAAGCCTCGTTTGAAAAACAGTAGAACTAAACTACTAGGTATTAAAAGAGACATGGCGAATATTTTTCTGGCTTTGAGGCGCTGAGCCGACCATGGACAATTTGTAATCGAATGGAAATATCCTACTATGGGTGCTGCACCTAACCCTTTGGTGAAACAAAGCATGATTTATTATGTAATAATGGATCAGAACCTACAAAAAGTACAATCTTTTCAAGAGTACAAATCCGTTCATCGGCGTTTTCGTCTTTCGATGACAGGAAGAATGGAAATGGCGCCAATTTTTTTATTATTTTGGATTGTCGTCTCGCAGGTCAAACTTGAAACTTGTCGGCTGCTTAGCCGGACTTTCCTGAAGTGGGCCTCAGTAAATTAAGGCTTATGTCTGAGTCCTCTAACGAAGCCACAGCGCGGTATAACTATATACAACGCAATCTATCGAGCTAAGAGACAGCTCTGTCATCAACGGAGATGTACCTAGAAACGTTTGTTTTGTGATAAAAAATAATAAGGTTTTAATAAATTATTTATTTTACGATGTTTTGATAAGAAAGTGTAACTGTTGTTCGTGATTTTGTTAGGTATAAACTATTTATATATGTACTTGTAATATTGCAAGGGTGTTATTCTGACGTAAGTTAAATGTATTAAGGTAAGAAAGGCGTTTTGTTCTACAATTAGAAAATATCTTTTCACAAAAACCCTTTTCATCCAAGCTTTCCTCTGTAGGTACCTACGTCATACAATTTCGTCTAATCTTTAGAGTTTTTCCAGTCGAAACATCTGTATACCGTTTTTATAATATTACTAGGTATGCTGGTATACTTAAAGAATACGTTATGATATGGAACACAACTAACAATACCGAGGTAGCGATCCTACTACACTATTCTATAGACAGGGTGTAGATAATATTATGTGACAAGAGATAGTCGAGTATTGTCGAGGAACACGTTGATATCGACATTCATGTGACAGCCACTATTCTAAATAGTTTAGGAGGTACCAAGTTTCTACTATTACGGACGAAGATGTCATCATATGTCATTTAAACCTCTTAGTTTTAGGTTATGACTTGGCTTTGATTTTGGCACTTGGCTGCCCATATCGTTCCTTTAGAGTGTCGTTGCTGGCAAGTTTAGAAGATTGCTCATAAAAATTTAGAAAAAAAAGAAGATTTTTACTTTTCGAGCATACCTGCACCCTAATTGCGTAATACACGATCAATCACAATCTGAATCAGTTTGAAACAAATTTCTGATCCATTGCTTCATAAGTTCGAAAAAAAGAATCTGCTCAACAACGTAAATAGCGCAATGAATGTTGTTGAACTGTCAAAATGAAACAGTCTTAGACCGTCTGATATTTCCGCCGTTCCACTGCTTTTCTTTCCTTAGCAAAAAAAACCGGCCAAGTGCGAGTCGGACTCGCGCACGAAGGGTTCCGTACCATTATCTATAAAAACGAAAAAAAAACACGTTTTGTTGTATGGGAACCCCCTTAAATATTTATTTTATTCTGTTTTTTTTTTGTATTTGTTGTTATAGCGGCAATAGAAATACATCATCTGTGAAAATTTCTAGCTATCACGGTTCGTGAGATACAGCCTGGCGACAGACGGACAGACAGACAGCCAGTGGAGCCTTAGTAATAGGGTCCCGTTTACCCTTTGGGTACGGAACTCTAAAAAGGAAAGCAACATTTGCAATCATGACAAAATCTATACTTAATCATGTTGTCCCCACATAGAACGTAAACAAACCAGTCACATAATTATTTTTATCAACAGAACAAAAATAGATGCTGTATGAAAAACAGGGGTCGTATTTATGACCGCCGATGACGTGTGCACGACATGACACCTCACCTTTCACTGCTCATCAACCTGTGTGACGTAATTTTGTTACTTGATTACCAGAGGGGCTCGTGGCTAATTAATAACAGCCGCACGGGTCGGCTATGCTTGCCAAGGCTGGGTGACCATCCATTACATATGGATACCTCTCCGTGCCTCGGAAAGCACGTCAAATCGTTGGTCCCGGCTACCATTTCCAGATCTTTGACAGTCGTTACGGGTAGTCAGTCTAACAACCAGTCTTAGTATGGAGTCTCGTATTACCCAGTTACTGGGTTGTGGAGGTCAGATAAGCAGTCGCTCCGTGTAAAATACTGGTATTCAGCTGCATCAGGTAAGACTGGAAGCTAGATATTGCCAAACTTCCTTCGTGAAATACACGGCATATAATATCATGCCCAAACGTATCCATACAGATTCACATTCCATTACACGATAAGGATAAACGCCTATAAACAAACAGATACAAATATTCAGCGAATGTTAAATTATACAAGATCTAAATCGTTGGCATGAGCGGCGCATTAATATTCCGTTTTGAATTCAACTCTTGATATGTGAGTTAGACAAATACGTTTGTGAAGGTAAACGATCCTTTGTGTACGCCTTCACTATTGAGATGTTAGGCTTCATTTGTTTTCCTTCGCTCAGCTCGGTAGATGAACAGTGAAAGAAAAACATAGGTACTATCCACTTTTCTTTAGCACTAGCACCAGGTTACTGTGTAGTGCCTGGTACCGCTAAAATGATATAGGTTAGTTCTTTGTTCGCTATCCTGTGTTTATTCACTCGAACTATATCGACGATTTCCCTATATAGGTACTGTAGATAGGTACTTTTATAAAAATACTAGCTTCGCCCCGTGGTTTCACCTACGTATGTCTCGATCCCGTGGTAATATCGGGAAAAAGAGTATCCTAACTAATATTAAGAATGCGAAAGTGAGTTTGTTTGTTACGCTTTCACGCTAAAACGGCTGAATGGATTTAGATGAAATTTGGTATTTGTCCTTTGGTAAAAGGACATACAAAGCGTAACAAAGAAACTCACTTTCGCATTTTTAATATTAGTTAGGATTTTTCAAAAATGGTGTGTTGTTATAAAGTGACAGCAGCGATACCTCGCAGCATTCGATCACTAACCCGTTGCACTTTTGACATGATTAGCATAATAACATTTGCGATAATTTCTTTGAGAGGTCAACATGAATATGTCATGTAAAACCTAAAGCAATATAAAAATAATCCACTGCTCGGGGCTCGGGTTAATCTCGTAAAGTCTAGTAGGACTGTGTGCACCTGACGTTGGTGGTTTTACATCGTGGATCGGTCAGATAAAAGGAAGACAATTAATTTTCCCATTTCAGACTGCGTCGCTTAGCTCTCAGTGTTACCTCGACTATTTGTATTGTTACGTCAATGGTATAAATGTATACAGATGTAAGTACATAAATTCGGATAAGCGAAAGGCCTTTGTCCGGTATTGAGATGCTATGTAAGTATAATAATATAATATAATATTAATCTGTGTTTTTTGGTAGTAGGTACCTACTAAGGTAATTTTCAAATGGAACGAGTCGAAAATAACGATAGGTTTTATTTAAATTACAATCATAAAAACAGAAATAATATTATATTTTATGATGCTTGGCTAAAAAAGCCTTTCTTAAAATGAGTTATTTCGGCAGTAAAGCCTCAGAGTATTTGTTTTTATTAATCGTGTTTGTAGGATAGTAAAGGTTGTTATAATATCTGATTTAGTTTATATCGTCACCTTGTAAAGTTAGGGGCGTGGTGAACCATCTCGGCACTTGTGCGCAAAATATTTTGCACAGCGCGTCGTGCAATTCATAGGAGGTAGAGGATTTAGTTTTATTCTGGAAGAATTTGTCTAATCTCATTTTTCCTCTCGTGTTTACTTGATCTTTTTGACAATATTTTTTGGGAGAAAACATGATTTTGTATATCAAATCCTGGTCCGATATAAAAATGTAGACCAAATGAGCATATCACTCGATTCACTTAGGTAGGTAGCGTATGGATAGGTAAATAAGGAAAAAAAATAGTATAATATTAAATGTTTACTTACTAGTTAACGGTGTTAAGTGTTAACGTTATCCAATATGGTTACACAATTTCATTATTCTAGATTTATAATCTAGGATTTAGATAAAAAAGTATTTTTTATCTAATTACTCCTATTTATCTAAATCCTGTGAAATTATACGGTTATCGGTTCCGCATAGAAATGAAAGTGGGGTAGAGAGTGTTTGATTAAAAAACGTTTCCACCTGAAAGATCCCTGCGAGTAACATGATAATTATCACAAACATACCAACACAAATTAAATGTTTAACCTTCTTCACCGAGTTGTCTTCCCGAACCTGAACTTTCTGTAAGTTATACTAATGAACAATATATGAATAATTCAATATCTGATAAGTGATAACTAAATTATGATTATCATAATATTGATTATTCTCTTATAAGGTGAGAATCCTATTTATGACTTCCTTAAATTCCCCAGAAAAGGCACTTTCCTCATAGAGTCGTGTATAGGGTCTTACGTTAACTATTACAGGAAAACCCCATCTAGGGCGAATATAATGTGTATCGTTAGCAATGTCAATGACCCTAATATTCTATAGATTACCCGGCATTTACTCAATAGTGGCCATTTATATTTGTTTGGAAAAATATTTGGCTGTAAGTAATTAACTATCTTTTGATAGGTTCCCATAAAATAAATGTATCGTAATCAGATTAATTTGCTGCTGTTTAGTTAGGAATTCTCATGTTTTTATTATGAATCCTATTATGATTTTAAGACTAACATTATGGCAGGAGCCTTATGGTGTACAGTTGAAAAACGCAAAAGATGATTTTCAGGATGTAATTTTTTTATATTTTTTTGTGTACACACTTATAAATACAGACAAGAAGAAAGGAATAGAAAAATACGCACAAAGGCAATGCTTATATCTAAAGAAATCTCTTCCAGCATACCTGCGATAGGAAAGTAGATAGAAGAGATGTAGACAACGTGTGTAAGAGTAGAAGAGAAACAAGATCTTTCTTTTTTAATATTTTTCAGGCTGGAGTTATTGGGAAATTAGTCATGATTCTGTTCCTTGTATCCAACATCAGGAAGAGGTAGAAACAAACAACGTTACAATAACAATATTAGGTATGATACCTACTTAGCCTTCCGCAAGAAAAGCTGGAATATTATGGCCTCAGGAATTGCTTATGACCTCATTTCTGTATCCATGGTGTGGATAATATTAGGTAATAGTTTAGGAGATTGTCGAAGGATATGTAGCTATAGGTACTTATATTTAAATATATGGTTGCTGTTAGCTATTCTTTGTATATGTGTCGTCTCGAATGAGGGAGCAATAGAAACTGGGTTAGTGGTTCCTTGACTTCTGTTGCACAGGTTGGCTTGTATCTAGTCTTCCAATGAACTGGTTCTAGATACACTTGTCCTCCAATTTCTTCTTACAGGTTAATAACTTCGCTTTACTTAACATAGTTTCCCTCATGGATTTTCTTTTCTTTGTTTTTATCTATAAATATGTACAAATTAAAGATCTTTCAGGAAGCTAAGGGAGAGTCAGTGTTTTCGGAATTGCTAATGGTGACGATAATCATTTCTGTAGTTATGAGAAAAACTTATCAGTTTATGTGAAAAAAGTATCGTTCAGATTTCAATTTCAAAATGCTATGCCATACACCACCAACAAACATGACAAGTTCCATAGATCATACATAGCATAGCTGACCTCTCGTAATTTGCGCCCGGCCCGCCTAAACAACAATACGAGCAAGGTGAAGCAACCTGCAGAAAGGGCAAACTACGCAGATATAAAACGTGAACATCCCTGCGATCCGTATTCCGACTCCGGCGCCGGTTCAGACAATATCGACACGAACCATCTCACTCACTATGACGAAACTGGTAAGGAATTGGCTTTTGTTGTGGGCTTTTCGTTTTGCATGACCTTAAATGGTATTTTGCGGCTTCACCTTTAAGGAGTAATGATAAGAGGAATCCTTTTGTAGTTTATCAGATGACGGGCATGCTAAAATTGGCCTAGACATGAGTGTACTGCTAACAATAACGTGACTAAAGGTATTTTTTGGATTTTGAGTTCTGATTACAAGGCATGGCTTATCATGCTTTTGGAAAAAAAATGCTTTGAAGTTGCGCCTCTTCTGCACTTGAAAAAAAGGATGTCCACATGTAATTTATAGTTCAAATTTTGCCTTTTTTCCTATCATAATTAAAAGTATTTTTAACCGTTTGAATTTTATTGTAGCTACGAAAGAAAATGATCCGAAAATTGTCTTCTAAATCAAAAGCTTTGACATTCCAATTTTAGCCATGACGAATTGGGGTGATTAATAAAATTGCTATTACTTATACCTTCAGCAAACTTCACACAAGATATTAATATCTATGTTTCCTAGTGTCACCTCGAATTGGGGCCACTTGGGACTAGGACATTAATTTATTGTTCTATTTAGCCCTAATTTAACAATTGCTTCCTTGGCTGTACCTAACTACAAATGAGAGATTTTTAACAAATTGTTTAAACCAACTAACTACTTTTAACAAAAAATAACAATTTGCACACAGTGTAAAATTGAATACAATTTTGCACTGGGTGGGTGTAGGTACTATAGGTACCTACATGTCTGCCTAACCTTTCGGAGAATACAGGCGTGAAATCATATTTTGTTTTCACTGAGGAAGGCAAATATTCCAATATGTCTGTTTCAATGTCCGAAACCATTAACGTAATCGATGTTATATCATTTATCTTTAACAGAAAACAAACAGCTTTCACATAAATTATTGTGACTGCTTAGATTTTGATTCATTTCATTATAGAGAAACACTAGAAAACGTACATATTTGTACGCTGTCTCCATACATATATAAAGCTCTTGATTCTATCGCACGATAATATTATTCGATTAAACTCAATCGAAATACTATACTAACAAATTGCTAACAGCAGGTATCGTTGTACTAATTACCATGAATAAATGTTTCAGTTGTTCGTGTGCGTAGCAGTAATGCTTGGGTGCGTAGGCGCAGCTCGGCTAGATCATCTAGTGCCTTCAGGCTACGCCGGAGGCCGCGCAGGATACGATGCCACGCCCTACCGCTACGAAAATGTTAACAACGGCGATGGGAACTATCGATTCAGGTAATGTCAAGTTTGAATTTATTGGTAATTTCAGTCTTACTTATGTTATTTGTGGTCGAAACTGCAAAATGTTTTACTTTTTGTTCTTTGGTCTATGTATTGGAAACTTATTAGCTTGGTCTGAGGCCCTAACACGAACGCGTGACGTAAACGTAACGTAACTTCGAAAGATTTTTAAATCAAAAATACAATTATCCCACTGAGTTTTGGTTAAAATTTTTTGCGTTCATCAACAGTGGGTGTATAAAAAAATCTTTTTGAAGTTTTCGTGGGAAATGGGAAGAGTAAAGTGCTATGTCTCGGGTTCTTAAAGCTACGGCTACGCTTAAAATGTAGAGAATTTTGTATAGGTACTTTGGTGACTTTTCCGTATAGGATGCACTTTATAGAAGATATAAATATTTTTTTTTTTAAAGAAGTCCGAAAAGTTTTTAAGCACCACTCAGTTAACACAGGATTTCCGCTGAAAACCTGGTTTTACACTATTCATTTGCAAACTTGGTTTTTACAACATCCCAAAAATTTTGCAATTTTTTGCGACCTAAGATGTTCTAAATTACTGCCTTGTCCTGGCCTTTGTTTTGACTTGCGTAGCATATAATGTATGCGGTCTGTTCCAAAATTATCTTACAGAAAACGTAACAGTAGATGCTAATTCTTAGTGCCAGTTAAGTAACAATGTAACCTGAACAGGGTTTGTTTTCAGTTTCATCTGATACTCTTAGAACAGACTATAAGTAGTTAAGCTGCGAGTACTAATAGGTACACACTGATAATAAGTAATGCGCCGTTTCTGGCTACATATAACCTGACTGCGATGCTACTCGATAATGGCAGATATAGATAGCATTCTTAGGTACCGTGGGAAACTCTTAACTTATACGAAGTCATTAAAATTCTAGTGCAATGCATGTGACTGATGTTTTTGCGAGAAGTCCTATAATGTCAATCAGAATAGAACATCGATAGATCGATAGCATCGAAACATCGTAAACGTTATAAATTCAAGCCAATATCGCAAGTAACATTGGAACCAGGGTTTAATGAAGTTTGGTGTGGCTTTCGGTCGCATGTTCTGTTCCCTTTAGAAACACATCTTGAGTACAAGAAAGTAAAATATGGTTTTTGTAACTGTGCCTATTTAACACTGACTTTTGAGGTATTTAACACACCACAAACCATTACAGATGAACTTGTACATTCAAACTCATTTCACAATAATTCTCATTCCAGTTACGACACTCCCGAAGGCACATCGGCCCATGAGAGCGGTTCCCCACGAGCCCAGGGCCCCGAAGGCCCCGCAGTGACCGCCGAAGGAGGCTTCTCATTCCGCACCCCCGACGGCCAGCAGGTCTCGCTCACCTACACTGCCGACGAGAACGGTTTCCACCCTACCGGCTCGCACATCCCCACGCCGCCACCCATCCCGGAGGCCATCCTCCGCTCCATTGAGTTCAACAGGCAGCATCCTTCATCGTGAGTTTTTGTAATAGTAATGATTATTTATCAGGAAACTGCTTTTGCAAACGAATGCCTCGTTGGGGTAGAGGTCGCAAACGCTACTGCTGAGCATGAGGTCTTGGGTTCTATTCCCAAGCCGGGCAAAGTGTAACTCAGGATTTTCTCAGTAGCAGCCCAGCTGCAGCTGCAGCCAAAGTCTGGATTCGAGCCCTCAAGAATCTCTGCTTCAAGAATCCCTACCTCAGTTTGATCTCTTTCTGATTAAAAAGTGATTTATCAGCATCAAACTGTTGTTATGCAATGGTTCCTCACCCCAAGAAATTACAAGCGACAACGACAATACTTATATAAACACAAGATGCTAACAAGTTTTATTCCATTTTCAGTGATGGCGGCTCCTACAACGGCGGCGGTGGCGGACGCAACTACTACTAAAAATGTTTGTGAAAAACCCGTACCATATAAGAATAATGACGTATTCTTATCCCGTACCTCAAACCGTGGACTGTGATATCGAAATAACGTTTTATAACAATGTTGCTATTTATTAAATGGTGTATTTTATGTAATGTTAATTTAATATGCCATATGTATTTTTAATAAAGAAAGTGATGCTCCAATATAATAGGTACTATATTTATTTCGTTGTTCGCGAATACTGCATTATGAAACATAATATTAATTTCCACGTTCATGTCACGATTTTCCTGCAGAGGATATAATAATATTTACATCAAATTAATGTTTGTCTTTATGCATTTCGTGTGGGTGATAAATAATAACAATAGTTCATCTTTGGTGAATTAAGTTCAATTTGATTGAATTATACCGAAGAATGGGCTTGCAAAACCCGTCATAAAAATCTACAATTTCTGTGATCCTACCTAGTCCCATGACGAGCCCTTAACTGTGACCATTTGACCATGTGCTCTCATACTTACAAAGACACAACCCCCCACCGCGGGTGCTCCAGTAAGTAGTTTGCGTACTAGACAAGTGATTACGGATAGCAAAACCTGAAAAAAAAGCATTACATTTGTCACTGTAAATACATTTTGTGAGTCGTCAAACATACGACTGTATGTTAAACAAAATGAATTATTAAATGAAATTGGACGAATTTCATTGTGATATTATACGGTATTGTTGCCATTGTATTTCATAATAAAACGAAGTAATACAATCATAAACAGAGTTTAATGTATACTTCTATGTTTAGGCATACTTACGCTTGGCAGACGATATATATATAATATATATAATTCATTTATTGCGGATCACACATAAAAAACATACAATCCATACAGTATTAGTAACAGGGACTTAGAAACTATGTTAGTAAAAAAACTTACAAAACTAACCTAACCGACTAGGTACTAATAACTACGTGGCTCAACACATGTTGGCACGTGCCTCCGCATCCAGTGCCTAATAAAGGGGCTGTCCACCTTGTCGCTCAATGTTTTTAGGATATTGTTGGAGCTTCCGCGCATCCTACCCATTATTGACGCCGCCCACTTTCTCATTATGGCATGAAAATCGTCAACACGGGCTTCCGCAACCATCTGCGAAGCGCTGCAGAAGCGCGGAAGCCCCATTAACATCCTAAACCCATTATTATACTGAACGCGTAGGACGTTGTAGGCCCTCTGCGTATACTTCACGCACACGTGCGCACGCTGCACGTGTAGAAGGTTTGACAGTAGGCTTTAAAAATCTTTTTAAGGCCTACTGTCAAACCTTTTACTAGGTTTGCACGTTGTAGTGGGGATGTGAAGGTGTATCTACACCTTCACATCCCCACTACAACGTGCAAACCTGCGGGCTAACATATTGCACCGAACCGCCAACGCCCTACGCTCCCTGTCCAAATCTGACCAGATGTGACCAGATGTCCTAAGTACTTAACCCGAGCAACACGCTGCAATGGTGTTCCGCTAATAGTTACCGGAGGAACGTCACCTAACGATACATTTTTGCACTTAAAAATCACCATTTGTGATTTCTTGACGTTGTATGTAAGCCCATGCGTCATCGCATAGGACTCACATACCGCAAGCAATTTCCGGAGGGCACTGATTGATGGGCTCAGCAGCACCATGTCATCAGCATAGCTCAGATTATTAATCATTACACCATCTACTGAACAGCCGACATAGGTACTGCTGAGCTCATCAATCAGGTCATTCATATACAGGTTAAACAGAGAGGGGGAAGTCAACCCACCCTGTCTAACACCACACTCCAAAAAATACGGCTCGGAAAACACATTATTCCACCCAACGCGATTTGTTTGCGAGCTGTACCAGAACTTTAACAGGTTAACTAGCTCTGTAGGCAAACTATGGAGCTTAGACCATAACTTCTCATAGGATACTAGGTCAAAAGCCTCGGAAAGGTCAAGAAAGGCAGCATAAACTGGCGTCTGTCTGTCAGTATAATACCTAACAGTTTGCTTGAGCGCCAGGATAGCACTCTCCGTTGATAGTTGGCTTCTGTAGCCAAACTGCGCATCATTTAATGTAATGTGGCTATTAAGCTGACACTCAAGCAGACCATCAAGTACCTTCCCCACTACCGTAGCTAAGGAGATAGGCCTGTAATTGTTTTTGTCGGAGACATCAACGGTTTTATTTTTAATTACAGGTACTACCACACTTTCTAATAAATCCGCAGGAAGATAGGTGTGATATGAGGAATCATGTTAAATGGCCTGCTACTTTTCTATTTACCAATTACCTACATTAGTTACAGAAAATTTGACAAAATTCATATAGTCATCTCACAGAACACCTGCCGAGGCCAATTCTGATATACGTAGAGAAGGAACTAATTACCACGCTTGCTTAAGGTTTGAGAATTTTATAAAGTTTCTTCAGTTTGCCTTTCTATAATGC
Organism: Lithophane ornitopus; assembly: GCA_948473465.1. Taxonomy (NCBI): domain Eukaryota; kingdom Metazoa; phylum Arthropoda; class Insecta; order Lepidoptera; family Noctuidae; genus Lithophane; species Lithophane ornitopus. The sequence goes on along the minus strand of OX419622.1, from coordinate 6,234,993 downwards.
TAGTCAGTGATGTTTAAGACTTGGCTCTTGTGATACAGGAACTCCTAGTACTAGAGCCAAAGCTACACAGCTATGTTTGTGACTTTGAAGTGTAAATAAAGAAATTGTAAAAAAATAAGGATTTCATAGTAATATTAGTAATATCTGAGGCCCTAGACAAAGTGCAATTCTATCACCGATAACGATGAATTCTATCAGCGAAAAGGCAAAAATGTATAGGACTGACATAAGGTATCGAAAAGCTTATGTCAATCCTGTTGAAAATCGTTTTAGAAATACGCTTTCGAAGCGATTGTCACTTGTCTAGGCCCTCTGAACCCACAACCTCAACCTTGAGAAACGAGTTTCTTAGACCCAATATACATATCTACTAAAGCGGAGATGGGTCGAGATTCTTGAAAGATATCTAGCAACCAACAGAATTTACGCTAAGTTTCAGTGGACACGGTGCGAGCAAGTTGTTTTATGAGATGATAAGAGATGTTTGTTTGGCGTAATCAAAGCAGAGTAAGCCCTAGTGAGCTGCGTGTCTCGCAAGCTGGTGGCGCTGCTGAGTCGAGAACAGTGCGGAGCGGAGTAAATTCGAACGATTTAAATATAGAAAATAGGTACTAGTCTCGAACATAACATTTAGGTACTTAGTTTTAAGTATGGGAGATACCTACCATTTGTAGTTGTCCTAATTTATTCCAAAATGCTATTCTTAGGATAGTAATTGTCGAGTCGAGCATAGCGGGACTAACCGGTATTTTCGATTCAAATAGAGTTTGAATTTACGTTACGTCTAAAGTCGGTTTTTTAATATCGTAGACTAAATTTGACAGGTGCAAATGTCAAACTCCAAATTGAAAAAACAAACAACAATCACTTGAAATGTCAAATTAGTCTACGACACAGGTTCCCAAACTTATTTTGTCTACTGCCCACTTTGAGAATAAATTAATTTTTAGCGCCCCTATTTTTTCACCTACTTAAAAACCAATATAACTTCAAATTAAATTAATTATTGTGAGCTATATTAGCCGGGATTAAACATTCATTCTAAACGAGACTTTTACTATAACCCGCAACAGTTAACTTGAGACCTAAGCGCAGTAGGGAGTGAAAATGACCTTTCTAGGAATACTAATAACTATTAAAATGCGAAAGTGTGTTTGTTGCCTTTTTATTTGTTTGTTTGTGTGCCTACTCTCATTTCAAAACGGAGCGACCGATTTACATGATTTTTATTGTATTTATTCAATAAAACAGGACAGATAATATATGAACTACGCGGAGAGAAACACCGAACCGAGTTAGTTTGAGCAATCTCTTAATTAATATTACTTGATGTTCACAAGTTGTAGTCGAGAGTCGAGAGCTCAGTCGGTATCTAAGAGTACTCCTAGATGAAGTCAAAAATCGCCCCCATTTTTTTTTGGGTTTCTTACCCCCCTTTAGGCCTGCAGCGCCCACAAGGGGGCGTTATCGCCCACTTTGCGAAAGGCTGGCTACGAGATGAAAAAAATGACTACATCCCATGTTCGTGCTAGGGGCTCCGGAGAAGCGCACATCTCCGCTAGGTGTGCAGCATCGGAAGTTACACCCTAGCTGTTAAACCTCTCCTTTCATATTCAACCAAAAACTACAAATTAAAATTCAATTATATTTACGAGTATTCCAAATAATTTAATACAATATGTAGGAATTTATATAACAAAGAAATCATAGAGTTCCATTGAATTATTAATTTATTTATGTTTATTAAAATTTTAACTTTTGTCTATTCTTTAACGTGTTACGTTCTACAGAATTCAGTCTGAAAACAGTAAATTCGGTCAGTGGGTAATCTTAGGGGAATACCTATCTTGAAAAAACTTATCAAAATCATCAACGTAAAGAAGAAAAAATGTAACTATGGTGCTTTCTCGTTTCGAAGACCTATATTTTGGATGGATAAGCTGACGGTAATTAAGTAAATAGGTTAAGCTGAGTACAGTATAAAAAATACTAGTAGTACCAGTAAAAATATTAGTATTCAGCTGCATCCGGTTAGACTGGAAGCCGACCACAACATAGTTAGGAAAAGACTAGGCAGATTGTTAAGCTGAGTAAAGGCTGTAAGCCCAAAGCAACGTCATCGGAGTGAAAGATATCAAACGTCTCATCAACCTGCTTGCACGTATTTGTAACAATGATCGCGTCGACACAGCAGGAGGTAGCTTCATTGAAATGCCAAATACCAGTGCCAAATATTCTTTACACTGAATACGCCCTGGCTGATGTCGTACAAGGTTTTTCGAGGGTATCATTAATATAAAAACACTGTAATTCTATGCAGATATCATTCAGTCAATAGTATTCTACTGAACAGCATCTCTCAAAAAATAATAAAAATTGAGCAATCGTGATGGCTGGCCTAAAGGTACGTAAATCAAGTGGTTTTTCGCGCTCAATGTGCTTTCAATCACAATACGTAGATGCTTTGGTAAAGCAACTATTTTACATACTAGTAATTGGGACCATGTTTCAGTGATGCAGCATAGGATCCCAAAAATAAAAGTTCTCAATGAAAACAGAGTGAATTTATGAAGTTTGCAGGAGTAATAACAACATGCACAAAAAAAAATCATTAAAAAAATAAACATCATGCACAAAAAAAATCATTAAAAAATATACCCCGTTTGACTAATATATTAATTGAAGCGTGTCTTTATACCGTTCTTCTTTCATTCTCAGATCGTTTCAACCCTCGCCCTACTATCAGCGGTGTCAGCCGGACATTTGGGCCACTTCCAACCCTCCACAGGGTACAGTGCGTTCGGCACAAACGCATACAGTTCTGCTAGGGCTTCGGCATCGGCATCAGCCTACACGAGCAGCTACGGCGCACATGTACCAATATTAAGTTATGAAAACGTGAACAATGGTGATGGAAATTATAGATACAGGTGAGAAAAATCGAAAAGTCTGGACATGCGGAAGTTTGGTTCCAAATGCGTACAAAATACAGTCATGATTAAGTTTCACGATTCTAATGCAATCAACAAATAATTTAAGTATTCTTTTATCGTTATTTTATCCATAGCTACGAGACTGGCAACGGCATATCAGCGCATGAGAGCGGGGCCCCACGCGCCGCCGGCCCCGAGGGACCCGCAGTCACCGCCGAGGGAGGGTTCTCATACCGCGGCGCCGACGGACAGCAGGTCTCGCTCACCTATACCGCCGATGAGAACGGCTTCCATCCCATCGGCTCGCACATCCCCACGCCACCACCCATTCCAGAAGCCATCCTCCGCTCCATCCAACTGAACAGACAAAACCCATCATCGTAAGTTTTTGTAGACTTTTTTTAACATCTTATGTGTAACAGGCGTCTAAGAGCCTTTAACTTATCACTGGATCATGGTGTATTTGAAGCAATGCTATAAGCTACGACCACTTTTGGCAGAAAGTTCCATCACCCTTTATGTATTACATATATTATAGGATATTTACCGGTACATAAGAAAAATATCATATTGGTAGATTTTCCTAACTCAGGGTGACTTCAATTACCATTTTCCCATTCCATTCGCTACAGCAACTAGTTCATTTGTTAAATGTTTTCACATGACATTTAAACACTGCATTCTTCATGCATATCTATTACAATGGTGGTGTAGTGGTGTCGTTACCGCCCGAGGCTCTGCTTCCCCCGTAAGGCATATATGATGGAATCCAATTACAACAACGTGCTTATGCCATTTCATATCAATCGTGCCATAAATTGGTTTCACTATTTTCAGCCTTTCCCTCTTAGATATTGTGGTGTTTTAGATATATGGATTGCAAAAATCCATGTCACCACTTTGGAAACCTGATTACCACAATGAACACTGGAGCTTGAAAAATCTTGTGGATCTGCCACCATTGCAGTTTCACTATTTTCAGCCATTCACTTTCAGTTAATGTGGAGTTAGATTTATTAAATACATTATATACTTAAAATTTTGAGAAACTGCCATCGTTGTGGTTTCAGTTTCACGTTGTAGTTTTTCTGTTTATACGGCTTCCAAAAACATACTTGTAGAGTTGTAGGTACTACAACGCATGTTCTTATATGTTTTGTTCAATATTTTCAGCGGTTCTTACAACGGCCACTTCAACAATGGATACAACTACTAAGTGGCAAATGATGGCTAAGTGACATCGATTAACACAACAACGACTGACCGCGGCTATTATTACGGAAGGAACTGTGAACTATTGGTTGAATTGTTATTATTTTCATGAGCATCACTTTTTATGAAACATTTTTATTTGTTTGTATAGGTACATTGTAAATAAAGATTTAAGTATAAACAAAAGTTTTCTTTTTCATTATATTATGACAAAACTATTATACCTATCACGCTTGTATTTCCCAAAGGGTTAAGCAGAGGTGTAGACTTGTAGAGCATCAAACCCGCCTTAAAACGCTCGTTAATATAACCATTCTTCATTGCTTTAAAATCATCATGTTTATCGGATTATTTCAAGTAACAGCTGGTAATATTTTGGCTCCATACGATAACAACAGTTATTTTCAAGGACTTACTGAAGAAAGCAGCCGCTTTTAGTAGGTTGTTTTTTCCCGATACGATACCCACGACCATTTTTTTGTTCTTAACCAAAAATCAAGTAAAATACAATAGACGTAGATATATTTAGTAACCTATTCCGCTTGACTATTCTTCAAGAGTCCTAAAAAACCCTGTAAGAAATCGACACGTGTTTCACCTCTCAACGAGGCATCCTCAGGATGACGATTGACCAATTGCAAACCAGAATGTGAAAAAATCAAGTTCAAAATGGACTGAACTAAACCATAATAAACACTTGACAATCAGTTTATAATGCTAACCAAAAGCGATCGTCGCTCGGAAGCGATCTCGTATTCTCTCGATGATAAAATGTGTGTCCGATCATCAGCGATTGTCAAGAATGGATGGTCGCATCTAGTATTCGCTTCAAAGTCATATTTCAATTCACGTCAGAAACGCGCAGTCAAGCAGATTGCAACATACATTTTACAGAAAAAGTTATTACTTTTGTTTCCCACAAACAAAGAGCCTTGTACTCCTGCTTTCCCGTCGCCCTGCGACGCGATAACGCGATTGATATCAGCATGTTTGATCGCGCATTCGTGCGAATTAAGTTCGCGCGAATAGTAATCAAACATTTTATTGGTGAATACACCGCGCTAATTTTAATTGGACACCAGTTCGACTACGGTAGGTTTGAGCGCTAGTTCGCAAGAATAACGTTCGCGAGAACTCGCAGAAAACTTCGTCAAGTCTTTTCGTCGCTAATCCCGTATGTGTTTGAAAACTAAGGTCTTCAACCTGTACGTCTTGCCCGTTATGACATACGGTGCTGAAACGTGGACACTGACAATCGGACTAGTTCACAAATTCAAGGTCGCTCAGCGCACTATGGAGCGGGCTATGCTCGGTGTTTCTTTGAAGAATAAGATCAGAAATGAAGTTATCCGGAAAAGAACCGGAGTTACCGACATAGCCTGCAGAGTAAGCAATGTGAAGTGGCAGTGGGCTGGTCATGTTTGTCAAAGGACCGATGGCCGATGGAGCAGACGAGTCCTAGAGTGGAGACCGCATATCGGCAAGCGTAGTGTGCAACGCCCCCTACCGAGATGGACCGACGAAAAAAAAGGCTGGGACAGACTGGATGCGGAAGATGGAGAGGCCTATATTCAGCAGTGGACTGCGATAGGCAGAGTTGATTGATTGATGAACTTATGATGGTCGCGTAGTACCTTATATTAGTCATAACAATTTTATATACGAACACAAAGTCAAGTTAAGTCATAAGTACTAAAGCCTCCGAAAAACATGTTGCTGAAGACTGAAACAATTTCGCACAGCTTTTTGAATATGAGGCTTAAGTAATGTAGGGCCTAAAGGGTCACGTGCATGCCATGGCATGACATGCTGTAACATGAAATTGGTGAAACGTTTCCAATTAAATGAAATGATGGAGATAGTTTTGAAAAATTATGAAAATGATGTTGATTTTCAAACTGCTTGGGAAAATCATAACTTGCTGAAATGTGGGAATCTGTGTTTTCTCTCCCAGTGAGTAGATAACTGTCGATAGAAAGTTTTCTTATATTTAACTTACTGAAATTCATTTCCAATCCGATTGTCAATAAAGATGATTATGAAAATATTTTCTCACGATTCACTTAAGGCTTTTGTTTTGAAAATGATTCACTGGAGACTTTTGTTTTGTTTTGAAAATAGCAGTAGATGTTTTTAATTCCAAACCCAGCTATTATAACCCTAACTAATATTATAAATACGAAAGTGAGTTTTTTTTGTTTATTTATTACGCTTTCACGCTAAAACGGCTGAACGGATTTGAATGAAATTTGGCACATGGGTAGACCTGGAAAAGGACGTAGGCTACTTTTTATCCTGGATCGCAGACAAAGTCAGCAGCTAGTTTTATATAAAAAATAAACTTATACATAAATAGAGGGACAATTGAAAAAAAAATGTTTGTTCATTCTTAAAACTTTATTTTAAAGCCCATAAAAACAAGTAACAGTTAATAATGGAATAAATAGAGATGCTTATAATAATAAGTTTCTGTAAGTGCTGGTTCGTTCCGTAGTCAGCCGCAGTCAGTCGTCGATGTCGTTAGTAGTTGTATCCTTGGTTGTAGCGACCGTGGTTGTATGAACCCTCGCCGCTGAAATATTTTACAAAAGATGAAAAATCTGTAGAAATGTGCAAGAAGTTGAGATTAGTCCTTTGAACCTATTTGTAACTAAATAGCATGAATGAGGAGAACATTAAAGGGGTAGACATTCGAAGACAGACCTACGTTTCGCTAGTTATATTTAATTACCATACCTATCATTGCTTTGGAGAGCGCATTAGGTTTCATTTGCACTGGTTTACAGTCTTGGTTCGCAACAGAAAAAGTTTATTTAAAAAAAAAATATAAATGATGGTAATGGAATGTTACTATGTCCTTGCGATTACACTAAAAGTTGTATCACAAGTCGTTGCAAAATATCAGGAAAAACTCACGATGAAGGATGTTGCCTGTTGAACTCAATGGAGCGGAGGATGGCTTCTGGGATGGGTGGCGGCGTGGGGATGTGCGAGCCGGTGGGGTGGAAACCGTTCTCGTCGGCGGTGTAGGTGAGCGAGACCTGCTGGCCGTCGGGGGCGCGGTAAGAGAACCCTCCTTCGGCGGTCACTGCTAGACCCTCAGGGCCTGGGGCACGCGGGGCCCCGCTCTCGTGCGCTGATATGCCGTTGCCAGTTTCGTAGCTGTGGATAGCAGAGGATCAGATGAATGACAGGGGATATTACAGTGACATTACACTTTAGTTCTTCCTTTATGTACTGTGAACAGGTTAACTATAATCATTAGAAGTCCTTGCAAATTAAGCTAGAACGGGTACCTATGAATAAAAGTTAAAACGGCTTTTTTATACTGTGGTAGTCACTGGTGTTAAAGCTATAGTTCATAATACTGTTATTTTTCCTTACTTGTATCTGTAGGTCCCATCACCGTTGTTCACATTCTCGTATCGCAGGATAGGGATATGTGCTCCTCCATAACCACCGGAGTATGCCGACGCCGAACCGAATGCCGCACCACCGCTGTATGCGTTTGCGCCGAACGAGTTGTACCCCGTGGAGGGTTGGAAGTGACCCAGGTGACCCGCTGACACCGCGGACAGCAGGGCAAGGGTTGACACGATCTATGGAACAATAATTTAAAGAGTGTTGATACAGGTGGCTTTTATTAAATTAAATCTTGTTTTTTTAAACCAGAAAACCGTTTTTTAGAAATATCGTGTTGCGGAAAGCTTGAAATAAAATTTAAAAAAATTGCCGACGAAAATCATCCTACTTTTTTTGAACAAATTCGCATACTAATTAATCTACTTACCTTTAATCCGGCCATTTCTTTGATTCAATTTTTTTTCGTTGAGTTGCTATTCCGTAGGATGCTATTGTCTGAATGATATCTGCATAGACCAACAGTGTTTTTATATTGATGTTACCCTTCCAAGAACCTTGCACGATATCAGTCAGGGCGTATTCAGTTTTGTGAAGAGTTTGATGCATTCGGCATTCCATTGAGGCCACCCCCCGCCGTTGCGATGATTGTACCAATACCAAATTCAGACAATGATTTTATTTGACGTTTATGTCAGTCTCAAGGATGGTTCGATTACACATGTAATTTAGAACTCTTTGCCGAGAGAGCAAGGTCAGAGTTCGATTGGCTAGACAGTTAGACGCTGCGTATCTGACTTGTAATAAATGTTAGGAGGGATGCAAGACTATTTTTTGAGTAGGTATAAATAGAGACATCTTGATTAAGAACATCGGAGTCTGTTTTGAATACGGTGATAGAAGAAGGCGATATTAAAATATCGACTGTGTTAAAAAAATATGTCAATGTTAGTATCTTAAAACTTAATATATATGTAATTTGCTGACCCATTTCAAGTGAAGTTTTTTAACGCAACGAGTTCAGGTCGACCTACGCAATAAAAAAATGTATGACTGGACTAACTAAAATTTATCTTCTGTCCTTTTCATAATGAAATAGAAAGAAAAAGATGCACTGAACTTAAATTTAGTCTAGTTTGTGAACAACAGAATCGACACCACTGTCTGCGAAATTTGGCTCAGGCTACTTGGGCATGAAACGGATCTGTGTTAGCAAACAGAAAGGACGGTACAGGAGAAAGATTGCGACGAACCGAGAACCTCCTCTTTCTTTTGAAGTTGGTTAAAAAATAGACCTACCTATGCAATCTAAGTGCACGTTTATTTATAACTCATATAACTCGGTGTCTGTCGACGATATCTGCTACTTAGTGCTAAGTATCAACACCTGACATTACTTAATGGCTTTAGCCGGTTTTACTCTCCCTGGGGCACAAAAAAACGAGCATCTCATGTCAGCAGCGATCTAACAAGCCATAGCTTGCATTTGCAATAGGCTTTACTTAATCACAAACATCAAACGACTAGGCAGAAAACTAATCTTAGAAGCCCCGTCTAAATTGCAACTAAACGTACGTCTAAAGTGTATCTTACAAAATAACAGACTACTGGAGATTAGCTCACAGATACTGTATAATCAGATTACATAATTAGCCGCAATCAACAATGCCTGATGCTCTCGTGGGCGCCATATTCCGCCGGATCGCGCATTTCACAAGATAAAAACATTTTAATGTGTAGTTTACGGGCATGAACGTTCTGGACCATTTAGGAAATGTTTCTACAAGCAGCGTGGAATTTGCAAAATATTCATGTATTCGGAGATCTATTCAATTACTTAATTTACGCGTATATGGACGGACTCATCACCGTGAAGAAGTAATTTGTGGAAAAAAAATTGAACGAGTAATTAAAACGTATGATAACATGTGTTGGTGTAATTATTTTTTATTTGCATACGTATTGATGGTACCACAACATAGGGCGATAATCATTAAGTAATAATTCATCCTTTTTTGCAAACGAATTGGTGAACGCTCTTTCTTGTTACGAACAGACAAGAGGACACTTCTGCCTTTTCTTTTGACGTCATTCGCTTAGTCGCATTTCATGATGCCCACGGAGCAGATAAGGTAAAGTAAAACTAACGTCCGCGATGTCTCCTGGAAACCTGATACTATTGTAATACAATCATGCTTCAGAAGCTCTAAAGTTTTGTAAAAACTTTTGTTTGTTTAGCCCTATTTTCTGAATTTAAACTAAGTCCTCTTGGCTACATTAAATTAACCAACTTTTGCAAGCTTCGATAAGTTTGTAAGTACGAACTTTATTTTATAAGCGATCGTTATTTTAGAGTCAAGGACTTTTCTAAAAGGATTAATGTTAGGTACCAGGTCTTCACCGGTACTAATTACATGTTTAACAGTAACACAATTTACTACATAGTTGGTCTAGTTAGTGTGCTGAGCGTGATGTCCTAGGTTCGTTCTCCAGGTAGGGTCAAGTGGTATTGGGTGTTCAATAATAAATTCTTAACACCACAGTCTGGATATATGTGCCTGGTTACGGGTAAAAGGCACAATGTTGTGTTATGTTCATTTACTATAGTGATGTCAATTCATTTACGGTTATAAAAATAGTTACTTCAATTGACATAAGTGCGTTTGTTTACATAGTTTGGAGTCACCTTATCGGCAAAGAATTGCTTGTACTTATTTAACAACGTGGCAATTTCCAACAATATAGGTGCCTACGGTGAAGACAATGAACATCAAATTGAGCCTCTGAAGAAGGCCACATTTAATGATAAAGTAAAATAAATTAAAGTAATTAAGTTATTTTAGCTTGAAGACTTGTTTTTGAACTAGTAAGCTTTCGAACTAGTAAATAAATTCCTGGAATAAAACATAAACTACATATTTAAAAAAATCATTGCGTAGGCGCTCGAACTCCGCTACCAACTATTACAAATTGCATTCGCAAATTGCCAATACATACTAAAACATAGAGAGCAAATAAATAATTGTTCTGGACACTAATACTTACGTCTAGTGAATACGTTTGTTCATACATAGATGTCGTGCTCACTTTGAACATTTGGACAACCTTAACAAGGAGTTTGGATTGAATGTTGGGGACCTGGAAGCTGTCCCCCTATATATATTCTAAATCGATGTTCATGGGTAGTTCTCAACGCCGCTTTTTGCTGTCTATGTAGGACATAAGCTTCTTGACAAATGGGCCTGATATATTCCGCCATTGTTATTGATATAGTAATTATGTTTGGTCATAGCTATATTATAGCCATAATCCGACTAATAAACGGCGGATATATTTCAAAATATTGTATCTGTTTAAAATATTAGCAATCCAAAAAGCAAGTATTTGTTTATTAATATAGATATCTCGTTCATCATGGTGATTTTAGAAACTACCGACCGCGCCGTGCTGGTTCCCGTAGAAAGGCGCGACGCTGTCGGTAGAACAATTTCCATTAAGTTTTCATAGGAATTGTCCTACGTCGTGTCGCGCTGTCAGGTCACGCCTGTAGTATATTTTTTTTTGTAATGTGCATTTTGTTTGAGCAGAATAAACAATTTTTCTTTCTTTATTTCTCTTTCTGTCTGCAGGAAGCCTTTAAGGTTTAGGTTTCAATATCTACGACACTCGGTGAATTATACCAATAATTTCCATACACTAGTACGTAGGTACTTGCAATTATTACATCGCGACGCATTTTCCATATTGCACGTTCATCCCGAATTATCATTAGCCATAATAGGTATCTAGTAAACCAGCATGTATCTGACAATTCGTAATAGTTTGAAAGCTACGAGTATAACATGGCCAGTTTAGGAGTAATAATTATATTAATTATCTTAGCTTCCAACCTTCCACCATTAAGTGTGGCATTTATGATATAATTGAGGCGAAATATAACTGCACTAAACTTGTACCTACATTGGGTTGAAAGCAAGACATTTATAGTGCTGCAGTGAGTGGCCTCATGCTCAAGTTAGGTATTTACTTATGCAAACGAACTTTGATCTAATTACGTACGTTCTAATACATTAATAACATGGCACATTTACAGAAACTATTTCGGTGCTATATTGATTTAGCAGGATTATGTTTATGCGATAGATTCCCGTCTTACCAAAGGGTATTATGTTACCCAGTAACTGGGTTGTGGAGGTCAGAAAGGGAGTCGCTCTGTGTAAAAAATTGGTATTCAGGTGCATCCGGTTAGACTGGAAGCCGACGGCGACGCCAACACAGTTGGGAAAAGGCTTGGCAGGTTGATAGATGTTCATGCGATAAATTGCAATGGCGTGTCTTGATCAATAACTTTTTCGACTTGTTCATAATTTATTTTCAGTTATTTATTTCAATTTTATTTTAATTTTAATAATATTCGATCATTTATTTCGTCATGACTAACATTAGTTTTAAGATAATGTACCTAATACTAACAAAATATGGACCTAATGGTCTGAAATAAACAAATTTAATTTAATTAATTTAATTAATAGATCTTTTGCCTAAAAAGTTTTTTAATGAATTTTTTACACACCCACAATTTTTTTCCCACACAAATTCTAATACCACTACCTGCTATGTAAATAACAGTGACGGAGTCAAATAATATATCGTCTACATAGACTAAGTGGGAAAAATACGTAATTATTGAAGCTAACTCAAAAACTACGAATCAAAGTTAATAAAATTTATATGGGACCACCTCTGAAGCATGACCTACCAAAAAAGAATCATCAAAATCGATTCATAATTGACGGAGCTGCGCGTAACACATACAATTCGATTCAAAATTAATGGCAGCTCGGAAGTTAGCTACTCGCTGCGCAGTACCCCACCCCTCACCCCCGCTGACACACGCAAGAAATTGTTACTACGCAGCGACTTGCCTCATGTTCCGAGCCGCCATTAAGTTTGAATCACCATACCATGTACCATGTACTAAAGGAACATGTTACTGTCTGTTTCAGCGCTATTCATCAAAAAGTTTATTGGTTTCATAATATCTACTTTTTGAGTGAAGGGTGAGTTCTTCACAATACTCGATGCGGGTAAGCTTTGAACCCTTAACCTTTGACAGCTTATACTCGACCTGTTGTGGTACTATTACTTGCTTTAAACAATATTTATATATTTTAATATGTAGAAAATCAGCAAAATAATAAAGATAATAATTATAAAAAAGGGACAACTAGAAAAACTGAAACATTCTCATAAACATACGTTTATTCATACATCATGCCTATTTACATTGAAAGACTACAATTATTTACTAAATAAATAAACAGTGCGAGTTTCGTCGTGGTATCACAGTCCTCTCCAGTTCAAGCGGTCATTATGGTCGGATCGATGTCTCATTAGCTAAAATTGCTTTGAAATCGCAAGCGAACGCACTACATGATTGCGGTCAGCTGGACTACCCTTCTAAAGGCGACCTTTAACATTCCTAGTGTTTGTTTTCACCTGTTCCTTTGAGTATGTTCAATAGCAGCAGTGGTTTTATACTGATGAACCATTTGTTTGTCATCGTTCGTGGCTAATACCTTTGAATAGCATTGGTATTCTCATCACATAATTTATCACATAAACACACATACCATTTAGCCTATTTCCAGCAGCTTGAAATTTGCTTCCAATACAACTAAACGCCGTAAAACACTCAGAACTGAAGCCCGCCATCCACAACCCAATACAGATCCATTTCAGTCCATCTATTCCACTTTGGTGCCATTCAGCTTCTATGATCTCACAGCACTGTTTCTCTTAACTAGGTTACGGTCAGTCCCTGTGTGTTTGCTTGCGAGTTCTAAGCGTCTAACTAAGTGAGAATAGAGTGAGATCAGTAGTGGTAGCCGTTTCCATTGCCGCCGCTGCCTGAACCGGATCCACCGGAGCCGGAACCGCCGCCGCCGCCATTGTAGGAGCCCTCGCTGAAATAGAAAAAAAATACAATTAGTCTGTGCGGTCGTGTAATCCACGTGCATTTTTATCCGCACCTAAGTAGCGGTATGGAAATATTTTGCCTCGTAGAGTATCGATTTAAACGGAAAACTTTCATAAACTTTATGTAGCAACATTGACGTAAAATGCAGATACTAGTATGATCTTGAAATTTTCTCTCTGGTCTATTGAATCTTCCTGTTTAATTATGACAAACTTAAATAGGTAGGTATTCCTTTAATCATAACATGGCGTTAGTGGCTGAAAGACTAGGGCCGTGGGGTCTGATTGCTCAACAAGTATTTCGGGACATCGCCAAGCGGTTGGTCGACTCTTCACGTAAGTGGCTGTCAATTTTAAGGTCAAAGAATCAGCATTGCCATCCAACGTGGCAACGCTGCTAGCCTTTTGGGCACTTTTCCCACTGACAGCGATGCGGACGAATTTTTTGATGCCCAATGAGCTCCTCCATTATTTTCATTTTTTTTTCATTTTTATACTTCTAGGTACATAATTTATATATTTTTCATAACATGCACATTTAAAATGTTCACTAAAATCACTTCTTCGGGTAAACACTTGTTTGTGAGTACTTTGTTATAAGCTAGTCAATTGTTTTTTTTTTAACGTCAGTACACTCAGTACTGCAACTCGCATAATTTTATTTTATTTCACTTTTCAGACGCCACTTTCAGGTCCAGTGAAGTTTTATAGCCCTTGAAGAAGTTTAAGAAGTCCGAAGCTCATCTCTTTGTAACTTTTCAGTTCTCTTTGTAGTTGTTATAGCTCTTATTAGATAAGTTAGTCTTTAAGAATATAAGACTTTCCTTGTTATAGCCTTCTCTTATAAAAGGCGAATCAAAAATTGCCATTTTTTTGTGTTCTTGGTCGAGAAATAACTATTTAATTAATTCTTTTTCTGATCAAAATAAGTTTAGTTAGCGATTTTATGAAGGATAGTCTCGGCAATATCCATTTAAGAAATAGTTTTTATACTCTTTAGCACAAAGCTTACACGTGGAAATATAATACTCATACGAGCTATCACTGTAAATGCCATTAAATAAACAAAACAAGATTAAGTTGCTACTTACGATCCGGGGTTACGCTTGTTGAACTCGATGGAGCGGAGGATTTCTTCGGGGATGGGAGGGGGGGTGGGTAGGTGGGGACCCACGGGGTGGAAGCCGTTCTCGTCGGCGGTGTAGGTGAGCGAGATCTGCTGGCCGTCGGGGGTCTTGAACGAGAAGCCACCTTCAGCAGTCACGGCGGGACCTTCGGGACCCTGCGCACTAGGGGATCCGCTCTCATGCGCTGATATGCCATTGCCGGTTTCGTAACTTGAAAGAGAATGTAAAAAGTATTAGGTTCACGTTGGCTGCATCTATGATTATTACTGGTAGAATTTGTCGTTGGTTTTACTATTATGTTGAATACCATAGAGGTATTTAGAACAGTGCCTTGAGGCGTTTCTATAATTTACGATTCTTTGTGTTATCGGCCAGATACATGGTTTAACTTTCTCCACAAAGATTTATGTAAAGTTAAATCCTTCTAATGTAACGAATTGAACTAGCACGTTTTAAAAACAATATTCACAATAGAAAAAAGTCTCACTCAAAATGGTAAGTTCCATCGCCGTTGTTGACATTCTCAAACTTGGTGATGGGTATTTGATTGCCGCCGCCGCTTCCACCGCCAAAAGATCCGCCGGATCCGCCCGATCCTCCAAATCCGCCTCCGGCACCACCTCCCGCCCCGCCACCGGCGCCAAATCCGCCGCCACCACCGCCCCCATTACCGGCGCCTCCGCCAAACCCACCACCAGGCCGCGGGGGAAGGTACTGAGGCTCTAGACGACCACATGATCCGATCGCTACCAGCGCCATGGAGAAGATCAACTGAAAAGAAAAGAATAATTCGTTATCAAGTTGAAGAAAACGTAGTGCAACTTTTAAGTGCGCAGAATTTATCAAGCTAATTTCTTCGAAGGCAGTGTAGAGTAATATATTTAATTTGGAAAGCTTTCTACAAAAAAGTATTATGTTGGAATAAAATTAATAAAAGAAAACGAATGGAAATAAGTTTGAGCAAAAATTACACATATTTTCAGGACCATTTTAGATAATCCACAACAAAACCATTACCTATTTGGAATGATTGACTTCAGGGAAAAAGGATTTATTTAGGATTAAATCCGTTGCTGAATTTATCCGGGATTTAAATATCGTTGTTTTTGAAAAAGGATCACTACAAGCAGGAGCACCGTATCTTCATGGACTTACCAGTGAAGTAGTCATGTCTGATGGTTTTAATTATTTTGTACGAGTGAACAGATGCTCTTTGCTGTTCAGCTGTTTGCTGAATACTGTTAGCGAGGATGTGCTTCGTTTTATATTGCTCCGGTTTGCCCTTTCTCGGTTGCTTCACCTTGTGCGTGCTCCGCCGATATCGCGAGTGCATCCGCGCCTCGTTGCCCCACGCCTCAATCTCACAAACATTTAGCTAACCTGGAATTCCCTTTACGGATGTATTCCTTAACAAAAGCCTTTCAATTCCCCTAAAGTGGTTCCCATAAATCGGATCGTTCCTCCACGTGTATACCTATATATGGGTCATTATAATGAGTTAACTCGTTGCAGCACCCACTACTTCGCACTTGCGAAAGCTTACAACTTCATGATTAAGTTGCGTTAGCTATTTCCATTACATTTTCTTAATGGCACATATTGGACTAATACGAATATGATGTGTGAGTGTTCAAGTAAGTTGGAGTTTGATCGACTGTATGCTAACATGGGAAAACATTTACGTCACGAATTATGACAAACATCAGACCGTGAGACGCTTGTAAAATATACGAACAGATGCTTGATATACACAATAGTTTAACATTGATAATGTTTTTAGTTGTATATCGGTGTGCTTAGGTCTAGTTTCTAGTTAAACTTAACTGCGATGCAAACAAACATGTCTTACATTCCCTTGGATGAAGTTAACTTTTGCAATAAGGACAGCAATGCAAACGCAAAGTTAGCGCCTTATCTGAACTCTATAAAAGTTTGATAATGAATCCATAAGCTTTTTAGTTTCAACTTCATTATAATAGGTACCTAGGTATCCTTATTCTTTCCTTCCAAAGCTTTTCTTTCGTGTCTATTAGTTACTTACTTTATAATTCGTAACATAATTAATTTAGCATATGTACCTCCCTACTTTGCAATATTGTGTTTCTACTATCTTCAGGTTTATGAAAAGGTACATAGTTATTTAAGGTCATCGATGACAGATAACTGCTTTCTGTGAGTTTTTCAGAGCTCGTATAAGCTCTGAATAACTGGGCATTTACTTTTTCAGGAGGGCCCAGCACATGAAAGGCCTCAAGAGGCTAAGGCACTTGGTAGAAAATGACTGTTTAGGTTAGAATAACTATGTCATGGATAGGACCAAAGTGACCAAAACTAAAAAAATATAAATCAAAGTAACCAAAGCCAAAAAAGATTGCCCCAAACATTTTAATAGCTTTAATCTCAATCTTAAACCTCACCACGCTTAGCTTATCGAACTTTACAGCCATACCTTGATTCCCATTTCCCAATAAATGAAAGTAGGTGTACCTATTCATTGTTGGTTTTGCCGATGGGAACTTTCAATTTCAAACTAGTGGGTGGTAAAACGTTGGTTTTGTGTAAATGTCACATAGCATTGAAGTTCGAGTCCGTGACCGTAGTGCGACTGCGCTCCTCTCGCGTCAACGACTATTACTTGAAAATGATCTTGTTCCGATCCTGCGGCGGAGCCGGTAGCTTCTTGCGAAATAATAGCCTTTTTTGTATAGAACGGAAAATAATGAACAAGGATTGTTTTTATTTGTACTTTTGTAGTTTGGTTAGGTGCGTTTTATTATGTAATAATAATAATAATATAATTAGTATCGGGTAGTTACAGGTTTGGTTTTTCTTTTTGCGCGAAGAACCTAATTAATTTTCCAATTAATGTTTAAAATATGGTACGTAGGTAATATTTTTTGGTATTAAATAATCACTTACTTACGAGGAAAAATGGCTCGAAAACTGTATCACAGAAAGTTCCACTGCAGAGCATCACATGCCTGGTTGAAGCTCACAAATCCACAATTCATAAAATCAGGACAGTGTTGCACAAATAGTACACAAATAGAGATGTTTCTATCAATTTTAATTGATAATCATCAATTTTAATTGAAAACGTGTAAAACCCTAGTCGCCTAACGTATTATAGTTATTAAACGATGTGCTGTCCAGATTTTAATTGGTAATTAGTTACAAGCTCGCAAGGGGACGGCTGGTGTAAACGGAGCTAAGCATGATGGATGATGATGAGACTTTTAGCTTATATTAATTAACGTGACATATACGAACGACCTATAAAATAGCTAGTTGACTTCACTTGCATAAGGTAAACAGAACATTCTTAAAGTTCATACGTTTTCTGTAGCACGTCTATGATGTAAAGCGGATTAAATTGGAAGAGTCGAAACACCCACTCTGTTCCAGAGGGTTTTTAGAAGCCCGAATTTAAACCGGTTGATTTAATATTTATAGAAAGAGGAAAAGAAAATAAGGATAAAAATTAAACCGAAAACTAAGCTACGCGCGTTGTTCCCAGACGGTCACCCATCCAAGTACTGACCGCGCCTGATGTTGCTTTAACTTCGGTGATCGGACGAGAACCAGTGTTTTCAACATGGTATTGACGTTAACGACTCCAATCTGCTAAGCCTTGTGCCAACTATATTGGTGTCGGCTTCCAGTCTAACCGGATGCAGCTGAATACCAGTATTTTACATGGGGCGACTGCCTGTCTGACCTCCACAATCCAGTAACTGGGTAATATGATACCCCTTGATAAAACAGTCAGACTTTGTCAGAGGTTGTCAGACTTTCGGGCTTCTGACGACCCGTAACGACTGTCAAAGATCCACGAATGACAGCCGGGACCAACGGCCTATCGTGCTTTCCGAGGCACGCAGGAGTCTCGATATGTAAAGATGGTCACCCATCCACTGACCAACCCCGGCAACCGTAGCGTAACCTGATGGACCGTGCGGCTGTTATTACTTAGCCACGAGCTCCTATTGACGTTAACGACTACATGGCTAAATTAGTTCACCAGTATCTAAAAACTTTACGTTGTCATGATATGTCATGTTGTTGCAAGGATGAAGTGACGTGAGAAAAGTGCTGTGTAGGATGTGGAGGCGACCAAATAAGAGTGGGGAGACCAAAGAAATGATGGATGGATTGTGTGAAATGTATAACAAGAAAGGGGGTGACTTTTAAAATTACGGTGTGTAGCAGGAACAGGGAAGAAGAATATCATTTGGCTTCGACCCCAAATAAATGAGGATTAGGACAGGCGGATCATGATTATACAAGAACTGGGAAGCATGAGGCTCATATTAATAAACTTAATTTTAAACAAAGGAAATTCCGCTCTGTATTACGGTATTCATACGGTCCACCCATGCAGGTATTAGGCGCAAATAAACTTAGGTAATTATTTTAAACTAGCTGCGCGTCTCGATCCCGTGGGAATATCGGGTATCTTATGTGTTAATCCAGGTTATAAACTATCTGTTTGCCAAATTTCATCCAAATCCATTCAGCCGTTTTTGCGTGATTGAGTAACAAACATCCAAACACACAAACTTTCACATTTATAATATTAGTAGGATAGTAGGAAGTAGGATAAGTCAGAAAATATTTAAATGTGAGAAACATTTAAATATTTTCCTATTATATAATTATAATTCACCTAGATTATTTATAATTCACCTATAGCATCAAACGTACGTATTTTTTTTTTTCAGTATCTTACTAAGTTTGCCAGAAAATATTTAAATGTTTGTCCTAAACCCCCTCAGGTTCTGATTCACCTATTGCATCACCTGTAAATGGCCACCTCTAATATCTTCGAGATAATAAGATCGGCCTCGATCACCGCTAGCATTTGACATGATCTGTATTATAAGAATATTACCAAGATTACCTACAGTCGACTGTCATAATCACAAAGTGGAAACACCTACTGAGTTTTTAGCAAAGAGGAAACCTTTTTAAACACGGAAATTCATACCAAAATGTTATTGCGGTAAAGAAACACAAAAATTCGAGAAAATAAAATAAAGGCTACTCTTTTAAGGTTTACAGACAGTACGTTTAGAGACTGTTCAGACTACATTTTGGTGGTTACATCATATGGTCCTAAAGCAAACTGATGTAGGTCACTGATGCCTACGACTGCACGACGACGATTTACGATTTACATACAAAAACTTTGAATAAAGGAGCAATGTATGTAAAAGATATTGTCGAGACACTCGTCTCAACCAATCAAGTAGTGCATACACAAGGAGTGTATGCCACACTACTTGATTGGTTTGGATTGGTTGAGACGAGTGTCCTGGATCAATCTATAATATATCCAGAAGAGCAAGAACTGAAATTACAGATATTAAAATATCAATCGATTAAAGGTCTCAAATGTGTATTGTAGATAAAATCTTCATTGGAACCGATAGACCATAAAATATTAGGTTCATCATTACATCTTATCGCACTTCAATATATCATGGCAAAGAGTCTGAAATATCTGAGGTGAGAGGGTTGAGGCATCGCCCGCGGCAGCTGAGTATTTGTGCACTTTAAATGTAATGCCTGATGAGAAATATCAATCGATAAATCTAAGTATATGAGTGCTAAATGTCTAAATAAGATTAAGTACCTATTATCCAACAAAATCGTTACATTTGTTGTTCACTAGCTTGGTTACTGTGTAGATAGTGCCTAATAAACTGTAGGATGAGTAAGAGTATCTAAGTGTCTTCCTTTTGATTGATTAACAACAGTAGGTCCTAAAATTCCCGCCACGAGTACGGCAATATCTCTAGCTTGCATCATTAATTGTAAAAACGAATAAACCAGTACAGCCAAGTTTCAATAACCGCAGATATAATAAAAAAAATAAAAAAGGGACAAAACAATCGGGTAACTAGAGACTTGCGCCGCTTGGCTCGATCAGCGGCGCTCCGAGAATGCAATCAACGCTGCAGACTATACTCCAATTGGATTTCAAATAATAATTTCTTCTAGACATGAACTAGTAAAATCTAGATTTAACTCGAAGTGGTCAGTAAAAACTGCAATTTTGTGAGAATAACATAGTGTTAGCAGACGATGTAAAGACTTCTTAGGACTTTAAACGCTATGATTATGATTTGACGTCTGTGTCTGGGAACGTTATTGTAATTTCGTAACATTGTACTACCGCAGCTTCCTTTAAGGGTGAAATCACAATGAAGATTTGATTAGCAGAAACATAGCCGCTTCCAGACAATGGGAGTTCTGACTTTCCATTATCACATAATCGTTTGATTCTGATTAAAAAATAATATCAAATGAGTTTTAATCACCTTGGCAAAAAGCGTGATGCTAGAATCAATATTAATTAATGCGCATGTAGTACTGTGTAGTGTATACAGTTCATTTTTAGAAGGCATATCTATTAATGCCTTCTACCACATTTACGATATTTCTGTAAGTCTTATTATAGTTATTACCTTTATTCCGCCAAGTCGAGCAAAAACATAAGATTTGCAGACATGTCGTGGAATAGATCCTAAATACTTCGATGTCGTGTGTCGTTTATACCCTTCCATATCATAATTATCATAGTTCAATTGCTTTTTAATTATTTGGATAACGTATGGATATCAACCATTGTCAACAAAATATAAGGTCAAGTCTATTTCGAGAATCGTAAGTAGGTACCTACATTTTAAAATCTATCGTACCACTACTATGAAATACCTCATCGTGTGTTGTCTGCACTTTATGATCTCAAAGAACCCATGAATTTGAATAATAGGTATCTAACCTTTTGAGAAATTAAAATATTCATGCTATAGCTTTTACATTCGACCTAAAAGTTTTATGAATGGAAAACAGAAGAAAACTAATCTATTCGGAAGAAATAGATTTTATTCAACGCTCGGCGGTGCTCATAAAAGCCGTCAATTTGATTGTTTCGAAATGCTTCCACACTGGGGTAGGTCGAAAAGGGTCGGAAACACGCAGATTTCTTAAGAAAAGTAATTTTATGAGTGTGACCTCTTGGGGCTTTGTTCCAGAATAGTTCAAGCCAATCCGGCCATCCTATTCCATTCAGAGTTGTGAACCTCAAAGTTATTTCAGACTCTGAACTCAAATAAAACAAAGCTTTATTGTTTATTCTATCTTGGAAACGTTACAAAAAAGAGAATAATTTCCTTTTTAATGTTAAGCTAACGCCTGCAGAGTGTAGTGTGATATCTCAATGTCTTTTCTATGCAAATCGTATTAACTTTCCGGTCCCTGGTGGGCTTTTTGAACTCCAGCCTAATCTACCAGGCAAATGAAAAATTAAAAATGTAATACCTCATTTCATGAAAGACCTCATCACAAAAATGAAAATAATAAACAACGAAGTGTCTAATGGCTGTAAACCTTGTTCACTTGTCCCTAAAGGTATTTTAAACTTTGTGCAGCTACTACGTTACCTACAAAATGAAATCACAAAATAAACCTATCGTATCTACATAGCTCTTTGTGAAATACGATAGTTTAGGCTAGAAAATAACCTAGATTTGACAGAGTTCAATGTATTCAACAGTTCAATGTAAACTTTAAGAGGAAATAGGGAAAAGTCATAATTCGCGGTTTGGCTCTCTATACTGTGCCCCTATGTTTTTCTTTTTTCATTTATAGTTGTCTTTGTACAATAGGGCTTTGATGACTGCGGTGCAGGTGCATTTTCTGAGGGTTCTAGTGCTTCTACAGATAATTTATCATCAAAACGGAAGACATAGGGGCACAGTAAATATCCTTCTTATTCTTTATATCAAATATCTTTCAAGTTGGTCCAATATTAGAGGAAGAAAAAGACGAGAGCCGAACCTCGAATTATGACTTTTTGTATGGAGAAAAAGTCCCACCTTTTTCCTCTTAAGTGCAGGATTGGTAAGATACTGAAAAGAATAGAGAAGCAGTTCATAACTACTATTGGGGCAGCGTAGAATACAAACTTTCAAGTTTTCCAACGTATTTGTAATGATAATCACTAAAACAAAGCCCTCCGCCACGTCTGTCTGTCTGTTCGCGATAAACTCAAAAACTACTGCACCGATTTTCATGAGGAAGGTTTTAGTATATAATTTGTCAAGCGGGCGAAGCCGCGCGCATCAGCTAGTAAGTAATTAAATGTAATGTTTTACACGAGTCCAAATGCATGCCAAAAGTCGTAAATGTGAACAATGCCATCTGTATGATGAATGTTGTTAGAACAAGAAGCATAAAACTAATTGTCTTCCTTTCCCTGGTCATACTGGTTAACATTTAGACGGATTGTCAATAAAATTTGCGGTTGTGTTGTGTAATCATTGAGTAGTACAACTGTTTCTCATAAATTTTATGTGAGCAATGTGAACTGTAAGCGTTTTTTTTTAAAATATTATAATAATTTAAATATATAATATTTTTTATTTATTAATTTTTTTCTCTGAGGAGTGGGAGGGGTATGTTGAACTGCTACAGTGTTTCGGGACAGCTGGAGTACGATATAACCGCACAAACTACGCGCCCTTTACCTAACATTTTCAGTGTCCCAAAGCTAGGCAAAGATCTTACCCACTTTAATAACATAATTATATTGTACATGTGCAAGACATTATTATTTTACGACAATAATAATTACTTTACGATGAAAACTGGAAGTTTACTATTACCTACAACCAATTATAATTAATTGGTAATGCATATTATGCCTAATTATACATGCTCACTTATGTTTAATAATGGTTCATTCTGCACTTAAGTGGAAATTAAATAAAAGGATAATGGTTAAGTTATTTACTATTCTAATCAAGTTGTATAAATTCAATGATGGATGTTACCGCACTCATTAAGTTGCAGCTTTATGATAAGTTTAAGTTGTAAACGCTGTGCTGTGTTAATTTGACTTAGGTGTCTACACCTATTACCACAGTGAAAAAGTGATTGCTCTACAGATAATAATAAATTGTTTCAGGCTTATATTTGTAGAACAAAAAAGGTTTTACAAAAAAAAAACAACCGACTTTAAAAAAAAAACTCAAAAACGTGAAAAATAGCTTCAATTTCTGAAATCGGTGTCTTATCCGATTATATACCGATATTAAAGTAATTTTTCAGTTTTTAGTTGTGGTTCCTACCCCACACAAATTCGAATACCACTACCTACTAGCTATGTAAATAACAGTGACAGGAACTTAAAACAAGGCTAAGTGGGAAAAATACGTATTAGTGAAGCTCACTCAAAAACATTCCAAGCAAAGTTAATATTATATGGTGGTCCCATATTCATTTTATTAACTTTGCTTGAGCAGTTTTTGAGTCCTCTGTAGCAAACCTACCAAACCAAAATATAATCATCGCGTAACAAACACACAAAAAAAAACAGGTACCTGCAGTCTAATTGAGAACCTCCTTATTTTTGAAGTTGGTTAAAACAGTGCTCTATATGTATATATATATCTGTACCTCAGAGGTATACAACATTATGTGATAAAACGGGAATTTTACAAGAGAGGCAAAAATACGCAGAGTGAAACTTTGAATGTAATTTTGACATAGTTGTTTTAAAGATATTGAAACAAACTCAACAGTATTTTTTATTATTATTAGATGGAATTATTATGTATTACACATAATTACAATAAAGTTAATTCTTATCATTTGTAACTTTTACGCGGATAGTTTTGCCTGCACAGTACGGTACGACGGCGAACGCACCGACGCATTAACTCCAATTAACAACATTAAGTTCGTGCAAAGCTTAAAGGTAAATAATCTTATCGTCACTACATTATATTAATCTTCTCGTCATTTGAGGTCCTATACTCATTAGACGTTAGTGGATTTAATGTCATATACGATTGGATATTTCTTTTCATAGATGTTATAGGACTTAATGTTGTATACCATTTTGTAGAACAGGTTCTTGCGATTTGAATGGTGCAAGAAACATATTTTCAAAAAAAGTGGAGTTACTATTGTATACCTCTGAGGTACAGATATATACTTTCATATTATAATGCTACTCCGTGGACGTAAGGCTTAGGGATACTCATTACGCGTAGTCCCACGCGCCGAAAGGGACCGTAAAAAATCACGTTTCAGCGTTGCAGACAGGCGGCCCTGTAGAGGTACGAGTAGAGGGTGCTTGAACGTGTGGGCGAGGAAACAGGCGAGTTAAGACGCTTACTGAAATCAAAGCCCCTGTTTATGCAGTGACGGGATTTTTTCATAAATAGTTTTAAATATTTATGTTTTATTCCTAGTTTAGTACTTACTAGCTGATGCCCGCGAAACCGACTTCAATAAGGAGGAGGTTCTCAATTCGTCAGTATGTTTTTTTTTTTTTTTGTTTGTTACGCGATTACTCCGCCAATTATGAATCGATTTTGATGATTCTTTTTTTGTTTGGTAGGCCATGCTTCCGAGGTGGTCCCATATAAATTTAATTAACTTTGCTTGCGTAATTTTTGAGTTAGCTTCAATATTACGTGTTTTTTCCACTTAGTTTATCTAGACGATATCCTGTTTGACTCCTTCACTGTTATTTATATAGCAGGTAGTGGTATTCGGATTTGTGTGGGGTAGGTACCACAACTAAAAAGTGAAAAATAAAAACTTTTTACAAAAAAAAAAAACAACCGACTTCCAAAAAAAACACTAAAAAAGTGAAAAATAACTTTAATTTCGGAAGTCGGTGGCAAAAAACGGAAATTGAAAAGCAAAGACACCGACTTCCGAAATTAAAGTTATTTTTCACGTTTTTTAGTGTTTTTTTTGGAAGTCGGTTGTTTTTTTTTTGTAAAAAGTTTTTATATACTAAAACCTTACTCGATAACCACTCTATCCTTTGGTGAAAACAGCATGAAAATCGGTGTAGTAGTTTTTGAGTTTATCGCGTACAAGACGACAGACAGACGCGGCGGAGGACTTTGTTTTATAATAAGTAAGGATGTTTGAGTTATTTTGAAGTCAGGTGCTGTAATGTCTTCGGGCAAGTTTTGAAGGAGCAAGACGCGGTTTAATAAAACTTCATAAATCCAATTACAAAATATGGTTAGGTATACTAGCAGATACATCATCATCATCAGCCTATAGCAGTCCACTGCTGGATATATGCTTCTCCAATTACACGTCATTCAGCTCGAATCTCGGCAACTCTCATCCAGTTGCTACGAGCCACCCTGCGAAGATCGTCGCTTCACCTAGCCTGAGGGCGTCCTACCTTACGTTTGCTGATTCGCGGTCTCCATTCAAGAACACGTCTTCCCCAACGGCCATCGGTTCTACGGCTAATATGGCCGGCCCATTGCCACTTCAGCTTACTTATTCTGTGAGTTATGTCGACATCTTTGGCAGATACATAGACCGTACTTATTATCACGAAATCCCAACTTCGATGAAGCAATTTCCAAAATAAAACAATATCAAATAACAATCAATTTCATAAACATTTGTGTATTGCGAGCATTGCTTTTATTTTTCGTTATCAACTTTTATTGTTTTACAAATACCGAGGGACGATTGCTTCTTTGTTTGCACCGTTATTACGTTAATGAAAACGGAATAAAAGCAATTCTTACCACAAAGACTCCTTGAACTTTCGACAGTCACGGAATGGGATGTATCTGTGCAAATTAGTATTTAATACCAACGAAATGCGTTTCAATACTTCGATATTTTATGTTAAGGATGACGATGTTGATACGGCTTTTTATGTTGGCATGTTGCCAAGCTTTAATAGCATGCAGTCTTGTAAAGCGTAACTCCACATCAGTATGCTACTGTGAGTTGATTAATTTATTATCTTAAACGAAGTTTCTCGCATCGATGACGTAGTTCGTCCTCAGTAGATTTAGATTGATATAATAAGAGCTCAATTGGATGGTTACTCCGCTAGTTCATCAGAGTTTAATCGGTTGGTAAAGTGTACTGTGGGGTTATTTCAGCCACATTCATTGCGTTATTTACGTTGCAAAAGAATCTACTAAACCTATGAGCAATGGATTAGAAATATTATTCAAAACTCTCGGATTGTGACAGAAACTATGTGTTACACAATTAGGGTTTTGGTTACCTTATTTAATCCCTTCTGGGGGTGTGTCTAGTCGTGACAATCGACGTTCACTAAAACATAACCATATGGAGTTTTACCTTGCCACTGTCGGTGGTCGAGGCATCATACGAAATCAGTCGTCTTGTTTTTATCTACACCAGCAACAAAACTTTTACTGTAGAACCTTAATATATTAAAACTCCTTTTTAAATAAATTAATAAATGTTAAAAGTGTCACTCTTCCAGATGTCACAGTTGCTGAGCTGTCAAGTTTAGGTGTCATGTAATTTAAACAATCGTGTTATTGATATTAAAGAATTTTTTCCTTATAGTTTTAATTTTCATATAAAAGTATATCACAATGTTAATACCGACGTGTTTAATCAAACTCTGTGAGTTGGTAAGTAATTCCAGGACAATTTACCATCTGATATATCATATCCAAAATGTTGTCATTTCTGCAAGAAGAGTGTTACTATTGTTATTGTTTTCTTTTTCTTTATTTCTAATAGTTTACAGCAGTCTTATACTTAAAAGAAAATTGTACCTACTTGCACCAAAACTTCGCTGGATTTTTGTCCACAAAATGCATCGTGCATTTTTTGGACAAAAATACACCTACACGTTACCCTATTAAAGGGGTTGCAATTTACGCTATAATTAGAAACACAGAGTTCAAGTAGGTATTAGCATATTCATGGTGATATCAAAGCAAAGCTTTGGCCAGCTGCTTCGTGAAGTTTAAAAATGCAGTCCTGGGGGGCATCCATACTAGCACTCGAAAGTTCATTTTGGCCTTAGGTTAGGTAAGACTAACGCGGTTGTACTTTATAGTAAGATCACAAGCATGTGATCTTACGCTTATGGTTTAAAATGGGATCATGAAGACTCAAAGGGCGCAGGCCCGTAAGTATTTTTAAAATATTCCTCCGTTCCAGATGTTAACAGCGGCATGTCTGATCCTACACCACTACAGTTACGATCTTACAGACGTGTCCACACTTATGCTATGCTCAGGCACATACGTCGGCTATGTGGTGGTCCTCTCAGGGGAGATAGTCGGTGAGAATGTAGTCACTGCCTTATCTAATACCCTGTACATTGTACAATACGTGTCGACATGTAGGTACTTATGATTGTAGACTGAACATACCTCGCATACATTAGATATTCTGTTCGTACCGTAGCTTTCATGTATTGAAAAAAAATTGTCACTGAAAATATCAAAAGTTTCATCAATTCTTATATCTATACAAGATAAGTAGTAATGCTCTATATATCGTTCCGTTTTTACTGTAGTCTTTATGTATATAGTACCTATTCAATGAATGAGAGAGCCACACTTATACTGGATTAAAATGTTCAATCTCTAACGAAGGACGAATACTGAATAAATAGTGAGAAAACATTGCACTGCAACTTTCGTTCAAAGGAAGAAGCGTAGGCAAATATGTCTGTATGTATCTTGACGTCTTGCTGCAATGTTTATAAAATGTTGACAAAAAAAAAACTTGAATGCAATTCCGTCAGATACATCAAAAGATTTGAGTTCAACGCTGCATTAATTAAATTCACAAACAGTTTGCTTCGGAAAGAAGTTTAGTTTGTTTATTCATCTGTCGCTCCGCTTAACGCTCCGCAGTTGATAATATCTCAGTTTTAGCAACTTGGACATTCTAGGAGAGATGTTATTCGCGCCGCTGGATCTCGTCCAAGACATGTACTTTGGTATCCTCGGGGTCACCCTGTTCTCTGTGAGTGGCGGCCTCGTGCTCGCAGCCAGGATCAAAACCTCCCCGTACCCGAGAACTGGTGACTGCAACGCAGCATACCTGGGGTCTGCCCTGGCTATCCTCAACGCAGTTTTCATGCTTTTTGACCTGAGCCTGGCATACTTGGACTCTGAGGAGTACGATGAAGAGGCCAGCGTGTAACGAGGTGAATATCTCGAATGATTGCTTGTAGAATATATTCAGTATAAATGCGGCTATCACGTTATCATGTTTGGACGTAGGAGGTACATTAGCGAATTAGCTGAACGTTATCTATATTTGTTGAGTATGTTTCAGTCATTTACCCACTGGCTTTTAACGAGATTATCTATTTATTTGGTTCGCCTATTTACCCTCTACTCTGTAGGTGTAATAATTAATCCAGACAATATACAATCACTTTGGTATAAATATTTTTTTTCCAAGTTTCATGCTTTATTCATTCTAAAAGGATACCTTAATTCTTGGTTGGGCCCATCAATAAGTATAGTGTAGGTATATGGTTGCGTGAAAACTTATTTTCATAAACATTGTAAGTTACAATCCTTAGTTGCTTAATCACATAGCTGGGGGGTGCGTCCCTAGCTATGATTGCCGATCACTTTATCCATTTGAGGTCTCATATGCTCCAAAGGTTTTGGACCTTCTACAAACATACAGACTTCTTCAGCTCGCTAGCACTGCAGGGTTAAACTGTCACCAGGCGAGGCGGTATCAGCGGCGGCGGACGCCTACGTGGACGCGTGGTGGTCATCTAGCGGCAGCGTCCTGTTCGCGATTTGCGGCGGTCTAACTCTGCACTCCTGGCGCGGCTTGCCTAGCACCGAGCGCAAGAGCTACGCGCAAGCCGCCGCGATATGCGCTCTCGCAAACTCCTCGCTGCTCCTCATAGATGCGCTCATCGCGCTATGCTCGGCGCACAGGGATGAAGGCAGCATTCGGACCAAGTGCCCTAAGAATGTTCCGTGTTAATAAAGTTATGTTTAAGGGTGCTGTAGTGTCTTATTGTGTGAATTTTACATGATACGGATGAAATTGTTAGCTATTTTCATACAGGTATATGTGAACAAACTGTGTATTATGTAACTTTGGGAATATTTTATCCTGGCTATTTATGACTACTTACACGTGTCTGGGCGCACTGACGCACTTTGTTGACTTGTAAACAAGGCCTACCTCCACCTCCCCCGTGTCACTATAATATAGTGATGGTTATTGTATGAGGCACGGCATTGATGGACATATTGTTATTCGGGATATTCCTGTTTTATTACATTTTGATTTACCTAGTTAACGGGTAAAATCTTAAGTTTATTCATTACCTAAGTAGACATACTTCTCTCAGTCTCTCCTACTGATCCTGGATTGTCCTTTGTATAATTTTATGTTCTTAACCAGTCATCACCTGGACTTTACGAATGATTCAAAGTTCCATAAGAAATAGCATTCACGACCATGTTGTGGTTTAGTTTCAAGTAAAGGTGCTTGTGCACCGAAGTTACTTTTTCTGGAGCAACGTTTGCAAGTGTTCGTAGGCAACAACGGATAACAAAAAGTTATTTAGTAAACTTACTAAAAGTTATAGAAAGTTACTTAATGTTATAATTTTGCAAAATGTTGCTCATAAAATAACTAACTAACCTGCGCTCGGTTTAGATTGTTGCTTTAGCAAAGAGACCTCTAACGGTTATACGAGGAACTAATTTGAACGCCAGCCTGTAGTTCGCGCAGCGCACAACGGTCCACTGTAGTTTATACATCAATCAAGAGATAGAGCCATAGGTAAGTTTGATTTCAGTAAAATATTTAAAAAGTAGTTAAGTTTTAGTTAATTTGTAGGAAGCTTTGAAATTTCAGGCAGGCTTTTCTGTTTCAGCGAGCAATCAGAAAAAAAAACAATATTAGTAATGATAGTATCTTGACTTGGCTCACGAGGTTGTCGACATGTGGGATGTGGACTCTACGATCATTGTGCCGATAGTCGTATCAGCCAATGGCTTAATTATGGAGGCTCTCGTTGGGCACCTGGATTAAGGGCTTGAATCAGAAAGCGGTACTCCTGGATACGCATTGTTAGGAGGTTCCTCTCCCTGGAGCCCTGACCGCCGGTAGCTTGGACCCTGTTCCCGATACCGGGCTACTATTTTTTATATTTTTAAATGTTTTTATATATTTTTTATTCTAATATTTTAAAATATAATTTATATGTATGTAAACCGAAATAAAAAAATAAAAAGAAAGTAACAAAAGGTATTTACAAAGCAGATGTGAGTGGAAACACAGGGAGGGGACGCCCTAGGAGGACTTATTGGTGAAGTTCTTCAGAAAGGTCAGGTGCGGAGTACTCGCAACCGGCGTTAATGTATGAACGTAAATGAGACAAAAGGAGTATAATATATGGATCGTAGATCGTTCTGTAGTTTCTGCCTACCCCCATGAGAAGAAGTCGTGAGTTTATATAGGGTGTAATCTGTTTGTTTATTGGATTCCCATAAAGTTTCTGAAATAATTTCACGGTCGTCTTACTATGATATAATGAATTCATCTTATCAGTCTGCGGAGGGCTGCCCCTTACACCCTGTATATGTAATAGAAGGTTGCGGAACTGAAGAGCGAAGCTATGTTATGTAGGTATACATTTTTTAAATTCCTCCAATCCGAATCCGGATACCTACCTCCCACACAGCGTCATAACCAATTACTCAAACAACAAATTCCGATAGTTTCGTCATCTAAGTCCTTAGCAAGTTAGACTTAATTAAAAGAGTACTGTGAAACGTAGGAACAAAAATAGAGATGTTAAGTCGGACCCACGTTAATTTGTAGAACAAATAACTCATTATGTAGGTACCACTCATGCTTATACAGACAAACACAAGGGCGTAATGTTTAGAATCTTTAGAACGTTTCGTTAAATGAAGTCAGTTTTGCTCTTAATTAGCCGAATTAGAAAGGTTTTAGATGCATTGATACGTCTGTGTACTCGTCGTACTATCTAATATCGTACTATTGTGTTGTGCCTATATGATGTGAAACCTAGGAAGATGAATATACGTACCTACATTTACGTCCAAGTCAATATCAATGCTCGTACCTTCCTCTATATAAGAAGCTTTTGCCCTCCAGTGGAACAGCACAATATAAATGTGGAGTAACAGGCTGGTATTATTTAAAAGTACAAGTTTTAAACAAAGGAATGTGTTATATGGGGATGACTTTATTCATAAGACTTTCTTTAGTAAAAGTTTCGTATAAAAAACAGTTCGATTTTCGTGTTTGCCCCAAAAAACGCAATGGCAGGTGCTTCTGCACCTGCTCGCAGGTAGAAATAAAAGACGATCGAGCTGGGCTTAACTTGCTTATTGACGAACACCTATTATTTTTTCATTTCGGCTACAGTTATCACACCCGCAAATAAAAAACGCTCTTAGTAGACAAGATAAAATTTGATTCATTTACTTATACATACATTCACGCCTTCTTCCTGTGAGGGTAGGCAGAAATTTCAGAACGCCACCTGTTACGATCCTTACATACTCCTCCTTCATTTAATTCGTATTTATTTAATTAGTCAGCAATGACAATTCGTTTTAATGCATACGACATTATGATAGACACACAATGATGTCATTTTATTAATCACAATTATTTGTCAACTCAGTTTACGCTTACAGGAAAATTAGAGTACCGTACCGACTAAAACTGAGTCAAACAAAATGAGCAAAATGATCGGAAATGTCTTATTACTAACAAGTAAATAGAAACTGCGTGTAACGTCTGCTC
This sequence comes from Lithophane ornitopus, assembly GCA_948473465.1. Taxonomy (NCBI): domain Eukaryota; kingdom Metazoa; phylum Arthropoda; class Insecta; order Lepidoptera; family Noctuidae; genus Lithophane; species Lithophane ornitopus. The sequence continues at coordinate 6,202,772 of OX419622.1, read as the reverse complement.
GAAAAATAAATTGCATGATTTTTTTATTTCATTTTTAATCAACACGGTAAGTAGGTAAGTACCTATCTCATTAACTCTTAAGAATAGTTTCGGTAAGATGAGCATGTCTAGATATACTTAATTGTCTCTAAGTTCATTAGCTTCACTTATAAGTTTCTTGGGTGTCCTTAAAGAGATAGATTTCTAACAATACCATCTCGAGAGAATAGCAGAAAAAGATTTGTAAATGTCCATGAAGCATGGCTATAAGCCAGACAAAGTAGTGCTGTAGCTGCACTTATAAAGTTTTCTTGAATATTGATTCGTAGACTGCAAAACGCAAGCTGACGACGTTCCCAGAAATATCGATGGTCGTGGTGGTCTGTTATTAGAGGAGGTGGAAGGCGTCAATTTAATATGACATTGGAAGTTCGGTAAATAAAATGTTTCACTGTAAGATCGATCGACTGCATGAACTTGCATAACTACTGCGTAAATGATTTACCTAGTTTCCGAACATTGCAAACAAATGTACCTATTTTAGGAAAAACGAGTTTAAAACATTTTTGTGACTTTTTCAATTTTAATCATTCTGAAATCCACTTAATTTACACTAGCATTAACCGATATTCGTTTTTAAGTTGTAATAACATGACTTGGAAACAAGGATTCGAATAGACTTTTATGTATAAGTTTTCTTCTGCTGTTCTGCTTCTTGTACAGAGACCACACCGTCTATTTTAACATCCTGTTTTTTATTTTGGTAAGTTGGAATCGATATTTTTCTTGTTTACATCTGGTAAAAAGATGTTCTGCTACGGCTATGCTAGTTGCTACCCTTCTTCTAGAAGGGTAGCAACTAGCATAGCCTTCAACTTTTCATTAGAAAACCCCGATTTTGGTAATAGCACTGCAGCAAATTGGAATGAATCGAGATCAAACAATCATAATAATCTTAGATTTACAGATTGAGGAAATCCTAATAGTAGTTTACGATCGTAGTAGAGATCATTATTATTTTTAGAACTTTGTTTATCTCATACATAAAATTATCAAAAATAATACGGTACACGTAGAACGATTAACAGTTTTTTTATTTGTAGGATAGAAAACGATTTCGTAGAATATGATGTCATGAATGTCGTAGGCCACTATTTTCGATTCTATGACTATGCATACAAAGTACGTATAAAAAACTATGTTAAATTAACGTAGTACAACATTTTAAACTCACGTAGTAACTATTTATAAGCTTTACGTTGCCGATAGTAGTTAAAACCGTTTCAACAATGCGAGTGACTGGTATTATTAGTCATCAAAGCAAATGGTCGCAATAGCACTGGTCATTTTAACGAAAACAAGTGGAATTGTTTGTCGATTTACCTGTTAACAGGTATTTGATTAATCATTGTCAAATTAATATCGGGTCCTAATGAAACTAATGAATAAAACCATTGAATTAAGTTCCTTCTACTATTCTGTTTTCGTATCATAACGTCATCATCATCATTTTAAGCGAAAGACTTCCACTGCTGGGCATAGTTAGGCCTCCCCCAGGCTCAAGCAGTTCCAGCGGTTCTGTGCTTCTCGCAATTGCTGCTCTTTCTCGAAGTTGGACCTTCGTAATTGGACAGTTTGTCCTACTTGCCATTACGTATTGCGAAGAAGTTAAAAATATATAACCTTAACATGCTGACATGCTTGTCGGTTGGCGGTCATAGAATGAAATGATAGCTGCTATCACTAAAGCATTTACGGCAATTTGTTTCTCGGGCAAATGTTCTTATATTTATTTACAGACACAAAAACAACAAAAAATTGCGCGCGATATCGATTCATGAGCAAATGATGTCATCTTAGGGGAATAAGGAGTACTTACCTAAAACTACGATTGTAATGTAGCCATGAAATGAATAATTATGATCCTGGTCTGCAATAAGTAAAAGTCATTTTTTTTACATTTAATTAATTAATTTTTAAATTACTTCGAAAAGATACAATTTTTTTATGTTTCCAAACTAGGTGGTACAAATACGTAGAATGCTGATTTATGATTAACAAATAGTAATGTTAATGACGAAGAAACATTATTTTTGATAAATAATTATGTACTTACTGTAGTTAGAATGGTTACCAAAGTAAGATATTATACTTTTAACTTAAAAATACGTTTCTAGTCTAAGCATTTTTACATTGCTAGAGGTAGATCTTTTAATGGGAAAAATATCCTTCACAAAAAATAGGTGTGCCCCAAGGTTCAATACTTGGTCACGTACTTGATTAGGCCATGTGGTGGGTAAGATTTTTATTGGTTTGTTTATTATGTCCTACGTTGATAAACTCGATGGCCACACCAGTATGAGGTATGAGCTCATCGCTTCAATGCCCGGCGACTTTACGGCGCAGTCTCCGTGGCGACTTCACAACGCACGCCCGTGTTCAGTGTAAACATAACCTATAAACATCGTGATATTTTGAATATCGAAGTGAATCAAGATGTCGATCAGTAGATTGTCTATCGTCAAGTTTTTGGAGCTGGTAATTTTAATTTTATTTAATAATTGCTACTCTCATGCCAAATAAAAAACCAAGACAAAGCGCTGCAAACAATACAGTGAAGCATGTCAAAACTACTCCTCCGCTCTGTGTATAGACGCTTACAAGCACACATTTACTACCATTTACAATCAAACTAAACCTCACTAAGTTAAAAAGTTTTGTAAACGCATGTTTACCTACAATACTGGCCTCAAATCACTGTTGAAATAGCTATGTATTGGTTTTTTATTTGGTCTGAGTTGCTACTATAACAGCAAAATGTTAGAATTATGTGAAATAGTGGGTAATTAATACCGATATTTCGACGTAAGGTTATTTGATGTTTACGATGAAAGCATTTTGAAATAAGGGTTTGTTAGTGTGCTATTGTGGTAGAAAGTACAAATGTTTTAAATTACCTGTATTATATTCTTCGACGGCATGTGAAGCCAAGTCAGAGGACCTTAGACGGCTTTAAAACTCTGTCACCAAAGATGAAGAATGTATCGATGTATCGATGAAAAATGTGTAATGCACAAAAAATGCACTAACAGTTGAGAATGTACATCCTACCTTCTTATTTATTTATTTTATTATTTGTACCTACATAATACACCATCAAAAGACTAGTCTCTAACTAAAAAAGCTTGTAATTAATGATCCAAGAATAATTCTAAAAATATATAAAACATGCCGTAAACGAACGCTAACAAAAACAGTAGCCCAACGCTATCAAGATACAAAGGGCGTTGACGCCTTTCGCTTTCATCGACCATACAAATGAAAGGGATGGCGAAGAGGCTGTGTGTGGGATGCATATAACGATTACAATTGAGACCGAATTGGAACGGATTGCATTCAATTGTAGCTAATTTAATATGACGGGACTTAATGGAAAGAGATTCTTTAAAGGGATGCTACTTTATAGAATTATAGAAAAAATTATATCAAATAATATATTTTTAATAATTCATCAGTCAACATTGTAATGCATAAGGCAATCAAATTAGATAACGATGTTAAAACTAAACCAGATCTTAACGTTCAGCATAGACCTGGCCTAAACTTTAAACAAGCCGTATTATATTTGAATATTTACAGTCGAACAAGCTATTCGGTATACAGGCAGATAACTTGCAACTACTTTAAACAATTTTGTAAGTGTTTTCAGTAGTCAACAATCCTTTTACGCCACTCTCCTGAGCCATAAGCACAAAAAGTTAAATTACACACAGAATCAAAACGAATTTTGGCAGTGTAGCGGAAAATGAATATTTTGCCTGTATACCAAATAGCTTGTTTGACTCTACAGACAAATCTAAGTATTTTTTTATAAGAAAAGCAACCAAATATTATATTAGTTTCCCCACTTGTCTCTACACGTATCCCAGCTTTTATTCGTCATTCTCTTCATGACACGAGTAATTTGAGTCAACAATGTAAAAAATACTTATCACAGGATTACATCAGTGTCCATCAGCTATTCTTAGCGGCCTGACCTAAGCGTCGTTCACGTATCAACACTTTTGTTGACCACTCTCTGACAAAGCGTTAGTAAATTGATTCACACTTATGCTCCTACGTGTGGCGTGTCTTCGTCGTAATCATCGTCTTGCTAATTCAGTTTTCCTTATCATATGATATGAATTCTAAGGCCCGTAAATCAAATGACTTTGAACCAGTTTAAGTAATGGTTGAGTCTTGACTGAGTTTCGGTAATATGGGCCTAAGACTTCTAGCTTCTAACTCATCAAATCTTCGACGATTTTTTAATTAGAATTAGACACGTTGCCAAATTGTTTTATTTTATATTTCTGTATTCGGAAACATATCTCCGGATATCGTAACCACGATGGCGGTCAATCAGTACCAAGTAGATATAAACAAACGATAAAAGTCGAACTAAAAATAAATATGAAATCATTATATCATCCGACATGAGTAATGTAACTACTAACTTGTTTAACGATTGCATAGTGGAAAATCAACACTTTAATTTTAAAAGAAGCTATTGACATGGCACATTTTTCATATTGGTAAAAAGAATTAGCGTGAAAATACTTCCTATTTATACACATTTCCAAACACTGTCAAGGTTTCTTCATATAAACACTAGAACACTAAAAGTCAGCTTTCCGGTGTGTTCAGAAGCAACAGACGCCCACGGATTCTCGTAAACGGGTCATGGTCTCATAAAAGTTGATTAAACTACACAGTTGAACCAACCTGGATCTAGAGTTTACCTTATCGATACTTTCATACTTTCAGTTATCAACAACAATGAATTGTAATTTTCTCTGTTTAATTTTGTATGAGAATTTATTTAGCTAATGGCCTTACCTTGATCTAAGTCTTCTTTAATATTATTTCATAACGGTTGTGTCCGAAACGTAACGATGCTCAAGGAGACTAAAAATTACTGAATGCCTATGTAAACATTGAACTTTTGGATACTTATACCCCATTTGAAATAAGATTAGACATTAAAACAAACCCTTTTACAGTCCGTTCAACCGATTTTGACTTCTATACCGTAGGCATAAGGATAGCATTAAAAGCAAAAAAAGTTACACAATACCAACTATCTACTGCGGCTGCCATTTGTCATGCCACCAACGCAATAGAATTCAAAATCGGTTGAACGGAATGTAAAAAAGGCTTATCTATACGTCTAATCTTATTTCAAATGGAGTATAGGTACTCATGATCTCAGGTCTCAGAAATACGTTAACCTTCACAAGCAAACAGGAAATGTATTTTATTTACATTGCCGGTAGTCCATTAGCATGCTTACTGGTAAAATGACCGTGCCTCTCATTGTTTTACTGCCATGTGACGGTGATGCTACTAATGATTGAAGAGTTATACGTGCGAAAATAAAACATTTGGTATTTGTTATTCATGTTATAGACACCTCACCCATAATTGTGGGCCTGACAGGCGACGAATTGGATGACGTCATGTATTCACCCTTCTCTATTGATTGTCAAAATAAAGGCAAAGTGAACATGGATAATTATAATGTTTAGCTACCGCGGTAGTTTCACGAAGAAATTTTTTACATAATAATGGTGTTGTTATGATTATGTACCATTATGCAACTGTAGCCTCATTAAATAAAATACGTGTTTACTTTTAATCGCATATTTTAAAACATATCATTTATTATATTTCAACCTTGTTAACTTAACGAGTAGGTGATAATAATCAGTATTAAATAAATGGAAAAGAATGTCACGAAATTCACATCATATTTAATTTTAACACTAATGATGTTGCATATATTAGAGATAATGCATTTTTAGATGGCTGTTTAATAATATTTTTGTTATGATACTCTTGAGACTGTTCACATGAAATAATTAAACAAGGGAAAGCAAAATCGTTTTCTAATAGCTATACTGGTAAATGACGGAGGTACGACCAGTCTCCGGCCATACATGGCCGTAGACTGGCACTCTGTACAGCATACCCATACAAACAATCATGGTCGCTTTAAGAAGTGAAATCGCTTCCAAAAGTGTTGACTGAGTTCATGCAGCTAATAGCAACAAGTGGGGAATAACTTGCTCTGTTTATACCTGTCTCGTAAAATATACGAAAAATATTTGTTTTTGACCACCTGTGGCTTGGCAGTCAATTTGTTTGCATTCAGTTTGACTGTATAACAACTGAGTTTATGTTAAACTCGGATATTACAAATTCCTAATTCATTAAGTCTGAGTTTTGGTTGGTTTACCACCTACCTATCTCTAAAGGTGGAACGAAATATTTGATGTTGTCTATATCGTATTTCCGATAGATTAGGTATCTTTACAAAAATGAAGTTATAACATGATTTGTCCTAACATCAGTTACTATTATGGTTTTAATGTTACCGGAATCATGACTGTATTCGTTTTTCAAGAAATTGGAGCAATTGTCATTATCCGAGTTAATCCTGGGGGTCACATCATCACATGTTTGTTGATGACGTACCGTCACATGATGCAGAAGAATTATGTCTGGGAGATATATCGGATTAAGTGGCAAACAAATTACCCGGGAATTTCAGTGTCTTCAGACAATCTATTTGTGAAACGAGCACTTTGCTGAACGTCTTCATTTCGCGGAAGGTTTGATAAAGGCACAACAAATCCTAATAACGACTTTAATTTTATCAATGAAAATATAATATCAACAGTAACTATTACATTCTTCACTTGCATTCTGTAATATGTTCTTCAAAAAACTTTTGCAATGTAAAAACCATCAAACCACTTCCTAAAGTTATGACTTCATAAAAAACTAAATCGTGTAGTACTTAATCATTACTAACTTTGGCTTCCGCTAATGTATACAAAGTGAACATAATAGCTGTAGACTGAATCAATGAACGATGACTACTATCGCAGCTATGTGTGTGATATAAAGATTTATATATGCGATCAATTTGAACAGTTAGTGGGTTTAGCACCTCAAGAAATTTAAAAAGAAGTAGCACATCGATATTAAGGCATATATCGCATTTAATTAACGAATCATAAGATTAGACTTCCAATAAAAACAAATCAATGTTGGATTACCTATTAATTAACTTATTGATACCAAAAAGTTTAAAGTTACTGTGATTTCTAGCAGTAAGATCAATTTGTTTATATCAATACGGGTCATGTAAAGTAATGCATGTTTATAAGATAACAATTAGTTATAGATAACTTGATGTGAACAAATCAGATTCCAACACAATCCGTGTAGATCCCGAACTGATAAATTCTGCCTCCAATAAATAAACAGCATGAACAATAGAACTATTATTGTTTCTTTGTCTTTGTTTATGTGTTTAGCTACCGTATACTTACGAGCCACAGTTTCACTCCTTTATGTATGTATTGCAATTTATTCACGGCACGCATAATGTACTTGTACGAATGAAAACATTTGCTTTCACTATAGAAACTGAAATGTTTAATGCTTCAATGTGTATGGACATTGAAAAAACAATATTAGAAATATTATAAACTTCGACGAAACGACTCAATCCTTATTCATCTAATTGCAAAAATTACGTTGATGGGTCTAACAGCTAGGCGCTGAGGTATAGTTTTTTTTTTTTTGGATTCCTTGAACCGTTCGTTTGAACAAATTGCTGGACTGTTGGGATCAATTTATAAACTGTTCAATCTGACTAAGCAGCAGAACTCATATACTTTGCCCTATTTCCCGGAATGGCCTAAGATAACAAAAAAAGGATACACTCAAACACAGCACGCCCTGGCTTAGTTTCGTTTGTGAATAAAATAATTTACTTACTTCTTTTGAAGCTACACTAAGCTAATTGATTATTAAAGGGAATAGTACACATATACAAGTACCTACTCGATGTTCGAAGTCACGTCTCTGGGTAGGTCCTTAATGTAGGCCAATAAGGTTGCCTACCTTTTAACACTTAGTCGTTCCCATTAACCTCATTTATATGTATAACAGTTAACGATCGTATAATCAGTACCTGTGTGCGAGTTTAAACTAATCATGGCATAGCAATAATCTATGTTAAGCAGTTTTTAATGTATTAAATAATGTTGATCAATAAAGAAGACTAGTCGGTAGTGGAGACTGAATATGAAGAATTTATCGAGACACAAAAGAGAATGGTCTAAGTTTTGTTATTTTACATGGCGACAGTAATATTTCAATTTAGGATTTATTCCATTCTAATACCAAAAACTAATATCACTGGTATTTGTTAAAACTCATATTTATACTGACTGTACCTTATACAATGTGGAGACGACAATACAACAATAAATGAAAACACTGGCAATACTAATGCGTAAGAGTATTTTGGAACTATCAAATATATCCTAACATGGAAATTATAAAAGTCATTTTTTCAAACAAACTAAATAGTAGTGATGGGCCGACTATGGGATTTGCCGATCTTTGACTAGCTATCGTAACTAAACTATTGGATATATTTGATTAATTTTTTGTATGTAGACAGAGAACGTCATTAGATTATACGGAGTTTTATTTTTTGTTGTATTGTCGTCTCCACCTTGTATATTTGAACTTGTATTGGTATTCGTTTAAACAATGGTATCCGTTCGGAATAGAAAAATATATAAGTTATATTATAACAAATACCAGTGGTATTAGTTTTTGGTATTAGAATGGAATGACCCACTTTAGTACTTCTTGCATAAACTGCGAATCTTCTTCTTAGTGTATCTATAACAAAAAGTTCAAGAATTGTGATTGAACGAACTGAAATTTTAATTATCAAACAATGACCTTATAACTAGCAAAAAGCCTTAAATTCAATGAGAGTAATTTTGCGAAAATACTGAATGAGTCAAGGCGACACGCTGTAACCTCGACCTTCTATTAATGTGTTATGTGTTTACAAAACAGATTTTTTGTTTTTGGTATTAAAAAGGTTATCAGCCAAGCCAACTGATACATGGTTCTAGTAACCATGTATCAGTCTATATGTATCAATAATTCTAATGATAGAATACAGTTTTTCATAGTTTGATGTTCTGATTAGTGACAAGAAGGACCACCACTGATTATAAAGCATCTTAATGTGATTTTTTATTTCCTTTCTGTTTAGGAGTTATAACCGATTATATATAGCATGTAAAAAAAACCCTGTCCGATCCAAAAGGGCCGAATTTTTTTGTGAAAATAAAAAGTTATTTCTTTAAAATTCACGTTTTTAGCGCAGAAAATACTAGTAGTAAGTAGTTAATAATTTTCTACAGAGGTCATAAGTTATCACTTGTAGATACCCGCTAAACGAAGGCCGCCGCGCTCCATGTAATAAAACTGGTAAATTCTCCATTGAAAAAAAAATGCGCAGTTTTTTTTTTTTTTTTCCTAATTACCACATAACTAGACTCTCAGTATGATTCTTAACAAGACCCACACTGATCAGACAGGGATTTTGTTACACGCTGTATATACAGGGTGTTAGGGTAGACACCGTTATCCTTGAAACTAGTGGTTTGGTGTCATCTATAATATACTTTTTCTATGGGACCAACCTTGAAACCGCAAAAAAAAAACAGCTGTTCCATACATTTTGTCGATTTAAGTGAACACAAATGTATGGAACAGCAGCGCTTTCAAGTTTCGTCCCATCGAAAAATTATATAATAGATGACACCAAACCACTAGTTTCTAGGATAACGGTGTCTACCCTAACACCAGTATAGCGCTTAATACCAATACTGAGCCCCTTGGGTCTATTGGAATAGGTATCTCAATTCTCACTCAGCAATGTGTGAACAATAAATACTATATGATTATAGATTAACATTTCTAATTTCTTGCATGGTTTGCCTCATACGTGAGCCAAAGGAACGCAAATATGCATGTCCATTGTTAAGGCTCACGTGACATTAAAATTGTTCGACAGAAAAAGTTTAGATGACCTATTTCTGTGTGTATATTCTTTATCAAGTTGTAATGATGCTATCACGTACCTAAACAGTAAGAACTGTTAGTAGGAATTTGTAGATATAGTAATGAATCATTAATTCGAAGAAGGCGAAATCAATGGTAATTTATTGACTTTGGGATAAGATAGTATTGAATCAAATATTTCCTTTTGGGAGAGGCCCATGTTCAAAGGACTCATACTGTTGAAATTGTGTATGATTTTATAAATTAGTTATATTGAAATTGTGATTGAACTGTCATGAAGAAATATATAAAATAATTCTATGATACACCGCAAGTTTGTAGGTTGGTAACAAAAAGAATAACGTGTGTGTGTGTATCCAAATTATGAAAACGTAGTTATACTTATTCATAGAGTGATAAAACGTTTTAAAGATTATTAGAAAGTCACGCCTTGCACTATAATTAAAATTATAACTATTTATTATTGTTTAGCTTCATAATGAAATGAGTCAAAGAAATAACAGAACAACGAATGTGTTCATGTTTAAACTTATACATTAACTCATTCAATTAAATCGCTAATGGATTTAATTACGGACGTCATTTGGTGATTCTTGCTATGAACAATAAAATCAATCGAGGATTAAAAGAATGGATTACAATATCGAATGTATGTAGGTACTTCCTATTGTACGGTAATTGATGGCTATAATAAAATTAATGAGTGCTATACAAATGAATGACACGTGCGAATACGTTTCTTATTCGTGAGCTGAATACCTACATTTTGTTACATTTGCGCATCATTCATAACTTTATTGCCACGTAGAATTTCGCCTAAAAATAACATAAAAAGTTGTTTTAATATTCTAAAATATCAATCCTGATGGATGGCAAAATCCAAAGTAAAAGTTTAAAATTACTTGTCAGAAAATGTATCAAGACGCGCGTAGACGTACCTAACAAAAAACAATAATAACGTATCTTTTAAAACATTATTTGAAAAATAACTATTATCAACGCGCAAAAAAGACACATTCATTGAAAATGCAGTTGACCTTATTTTAATGTTCATCCTCAAAGACAAGGCCTCAAGGTGTTGAGCAGTTGGCCTCGGCTTTATTGCGTGTTCAGAATGACATCATCGCTCCAGAACTGGTTGCGATATTATCTGTGGTTCGTCACCACATGCTAGAGGAATCGCGTGCTATGACGTCAGGTGTTTGTAATACCGCGCCATTTTGGAATCGTGAGGTGTGACGATTACTAATGAATGAAGATAATATTTGTTGAGGTAGAAAAAAAATTTATTGTACTTACCCCAGTTCTAAGCTTATAATGACTTTAAGAAAAACTAAAGATTAAAGTTGGAAATCATGTACTTATTGTACGTTTTAAAATCTATCACCATGTCATCTACATAAACTATTTTCTCTATTTCAGGCACTGACATGCTCATGCGTGGCCCTCCACTACCACAGCTACAATGCTGAGCCCGAAACTGGTATGCTGGTGACAGGCACTTTTGTCGGCTACCTCATCATCTTCGCTGGAGCCGCTGCCGGTAAATACTTTTATTTGATCAAAACCCTCGCTTTGATCTTAACCTTGAAATGATACTCAACGGTAACCAGAGTCCGTCTGCGAAATTAATAATTAAGTCAGTTTAATGGACAAAAAATACCGCATTAATAAATCCAATCCAATTTGTTATCTAGTTTTATTCTCAGAAGCATCTGTCTCTTAGTAAAGTTGGGAAAGTTCTAGTACAGTGAACTGTACTAGTATAAGTTCATTGGTATTTGCTTTTGAGCCGATAACTTTACTCGTGTTTTTAAGAAATTAGCAGCAATAGTCTGTGTGCGTATTATCAGTCATTCTCATTGTCATTTGTATTTGTTATTTATGCATGACGGATGCTGTCATCTCATTATACAAAATGCTAACCATTTAAACTATTTCATTTCATATACGTATCTATATTAAATGGTTTAATTTTTGTTATCATTTTGTTAAAAAGATTGATATACAATGTAGGCTCAATTAGACCACCTGTCGCCACTTATTATACGTCCTACGTAGCTTTAGCAAAAAAGCGTGCTCTAATCGATACTGACGTCATGTTCCAGGTTACATCATGCAGACACCTTCGCACAAACGGATTGACATTTTCTACTCACTGGTTGGTGTAGCCTTGTTCGTTGCCAGCGGTGCTTTGATTATTGACAAGTAAGCACTGCATACCTACGAATATTATAAATTATAATTTATTCTTTTAATAATAATATAAAGTTTGGGAGCAACTTATTATCTAAAAAACCTATTTAAAATACCAGCCGGTATTAAGGTGATGGTTTGATATGACTTGAAACTGTTGGAGTGCTTCCGACCTGTAGCTAGGGCTTTTATAACTCGCTCTTAATAAAAGTGTCGATATACTGAAAGGAGATAAATGTTCTTCTTCGTAATTTAGGACAAAAATAAAAAACTTTTCGGATTTTAAGTGGATAATTAGGCTGTCAAGAATATGTTTTCACTTACTTATCTATACCAATCTATCTTTCAGATGGCAACACGCCGGTAAGAGTGACTTCAGGGACAAGAACTTGGCGAAGGCTTCCCTGGCCATCATCAACGGCGCCGTTCTGCTCGTAGATGCAGTCCTTACGCAGCGCGGAGGCTAAAACACTTATTACTTAATATTAGGTGTGGCCACACGAAGCCGGGCCTAAATCTCAACTTTTTGTACTAGTTTTGAGTCATATTAAATATGATGAGATATTATTCGTTATTAATGTCAGAATATTTTGTTTCATACACGCACAATTTAGAAATGTGAATAAATATATGAAGTCTCTGAAGGGAATTTTCACCCAAATCATTTGTAAGCATAATACATGGACATCAAATAGTATACGTAAACATGGTTTGCGTTTGAGCATTATGAAAAGTTCCCATGTTTACTGTCCTATAATGCGTTTCGTCGATTTGATGCATCCAAAATATTTGTAACATAGTCGTCCGTGGCCATGCCAGTTATATTTTTTAGTGGTATTATGCCATGGTTCAATATTGACACAGTTTCTACTAAACAAACTCGAAAAATGCATTGTGAAACTACCATCAAAGATCAATATTGCACCATAACTGATTAATTAAGTAAATTATTTTTAGGATTTAATCTTACATTATTTGTACCTCGATAGAATTGTAATATTTTAAGTACATAAACATTAAAACTATTTTAATGAAATCATAACTACACTTTTATCGTCTTTGTAACAGTATTGTGATTCACTTTTAAAATCGAGGGCTGTTCCAAATTTTACCAATTTGGGAGAAGTCTTTGACTTGGTCTGGCTTATTTATTAACGATATGAAGAAAAGTGAATTGATAGTGCCTTTCAAGCTTGATGCTATAAAACATGAATTCTCGCAACACATTTTGATACTATCTACTTTATATTAAATCGAGATCTTTGAGTATGGTTTTGAATCAGTAACCGCTATGGGCTAATGAACTAGTCTGCTTGCAAACCTGATTGTATAAGTGAACATATTTATCCATCGTTGTTATAACTCAGATATAGTTTAGCTGATAAAACTTTTTATTTACCTTACATTTAAGTATATACGTGAAGCTGTTATGCTGCCTAAGTTAAATCATGTATCATCATACTTAATTATGAAAACTGATAATACAAAACATTTTGACCACAAGTGCAATGAACCAAACATGACTAATAATAAAAAATATTTTTTGAACGGTCTAATAAATTTTAAAGATTACACGTACATTTGCATTTTTATACGATATATAATATACATATTGTAAAGTTTTTGTTTCTACAATAAATCACTATAAAACAACATTGGACTTTGACTTCAGTATGTTTCCCGACATCGTTCTCGATTTTAAGATTTTCAGTGCTTAAGGAAAGGTTTTTAAAACAGGTCAAACAGAAGAACTACCTACTTAAAAAAAAGTGTAAAGTCTGGGAAATCAATTGCGACTCCAACTTAAATTGACCGTATATTTAAATCACAACTGTCATTCATTAACAATTGTATGAAATGAACTGACGCGATGACATAGGGTGTCAATTTGCTTCAAAATTAATTGCCCTGACTGTTCATTCAGTAAAATTATACCCACCGATTTCCATCACCGATTTCCCATCAAGTCACCATTGTGGACCTGTTTGCTTACAAATAATAACTATAAAAACTGTTTGATTTACTTTGAATGTAATGGATTCTGTAACCAATAACACTAATAAAAACGTAAATAAAACTAGAGTAACAATACATAGCTTTAATTAATGTAATAACTATGATGGTGACTGTATAAATTATACGCTTTTCCGTCGTGATATGAGACACGCTATAAAAGTCGTTTCTAATATTCCAGGAAAAAAGGTTAGTTGCTAACTTGCTGTAGTCTGTGCAGTAGCAGTACTACTAAAACGTAACTGTGAATAATGATACGCATTTTACAAATTTTAACTCTTCTGATGTTCATGTTCGATGATTGTTTTGCAACATCTAAGCTCATAAAAACCGCAGTGAATATCTCAAGCACCTACTACAGTCACCACTTTACAACAACGGTTATTTGGAAACTGAATGACTCCGAATATGTGAATGAATATTTGAAGAGCTACCCTGGCTCTGTCGTCCTCAGTCCCTGGTCTACTTATAATGATACTAAAATTCGTGATATCAATGAAACAGTTGGATTTAAACAAACAATCTACTTTGCAAATAACTTACATGACTATGAGATTATCATGAAGCTTATAAATGAAGTGATCAGATTCCCCATTCGTTTCATCCTTGTTTTGGAAAATGCTGTCAAGACGACTGCTGAGCTATCTGCCTTCATTGAAGTGACTTCGAAGAATGATCAGGCCGACTTAATACTAATAAGTGCCTATGATACCGGTGAAGTAACACTGTCGACGTTCTTTCCATACAGTGACGGATGTTGCGGGAATTATACACCGATCTTTCTAAAGTATGGCGATGATATGTTTCCTAAAAAGTTTAGCAACTTCTACCAGTGTCCGATCAGAACGGCTTTGTTGGAATATTTTCCCTTCGTTACGATACAAATTGAAAACGGTACAATTTCTTCTGTTGGCGGTTACGATGGCAAAGTACTTATGATTATACTGAATAAATTAAACGCCTCTTTAGAAGTTACCTCTGCTTATAATAATAGTGTATTTGGATCATATGTAAATGGGACAGCAACGGGGTCCATTGGTGATCTGGCTACTGAAAAAGCTGATATACTTATTCCGGCTGACATCCTTACAGAGAAACGCTATACAGTCACTTTGCCATCTCATACCTATCACACAGTAGATATCCGATGGGTTGGACGTAAGCAACGAGAAGTTTCTGATTGGCTCAAATTCATTGTTCCAGATAAAACAAACTTTACTTATTTACACGGACTGGTATATATTTCATTTCTCATTTCAGCTATGTTAGTAAGAAAATGTAAGCCGCATATGACGAATGCAACAAACCATATTCTCTATCAATCATTCATCATATTATTGGGCCAGTCAGCTAAATTCGTAACTAAGTCCTGGCTGCTCAATTTTCTTTTTGTTCTTTGGATTTGGTTTTGTTTCTTTTTTCGGATCGATTATCAAGCAGACCTAGTCGATGCCTTGCAGACATTAAACTTAGAGCCACCTTTTCAGTCTATTGAAGATGCAGTAACCAAAGTGGATGGTTATGGTGGAGTTGAAGTAGTTGTTGAATATTATAAAGATACTCCCTTGGAACGTAATTACAAAGTTATACCAATGAACGAATTAAGAAAATATATTCGACGCATCTTTGAAGGGGAAAATTTTCTTCTTGCTACAGATGTCGCATTAGTTAGGTCTCTGGATCCGTATATTCAAATTTTAGAGAAACGTATAAGTGCAACTGGTGCTAGTTTCTACATGCGCCCTGGATGGCCAGCGGCAAAGGACGTAGACGATGTTATTTTCAGTTTAGTTGAAGCTGGCTTTATTGAAAATCTGTTAAACGATGATAATAACCAAAGATGGATTTTAAATAGAAAAAGTGATGATGATGCAATGAATCCGGTGGGTTTAAGTATGTCAAAGATAAGCACTTTATTTTACGCCTTGGCCTTTATGTGGGTGATTTGTTTTATTGTATTACTTATAGAAATAAAAGGTCACAAAAAAAAATTGAAATAATCAAGCTTGGAATTAAAAAAAAATATATCTTAATATAATATTGGAAATGCACGTTTGAATTACACTGTCTTTGGTATTATTGCTCTTTTGAACCAATAAACTATTTCATTGAACATCTAAGTGGTGTTATTATTTGACCGGATGTTAATGATTACCGAAATAACTTCGCACTAGATTGTGTTCCCGTTTGAGGGACATGAACAATTAGTGCGATGTGTTAGCCCGCGCGGTGATCTGATTGCATCTGGTTAATTATTCCACGTTACAGAAAATAGAGGGATCGAATTATCACATAATATTGTTGGTGTTACTATTGCTATTTTACTGTTGTGCATCACTGACACACTGGTTTCAGCTGACATATTTCCTGAAAATTGGAAATTTTCATCTGTCAGAAGATTAATTCAGTTGAAACATTTATGTTTTGTCATCATCATCTACCTAGCCTTTTCCCAACTATATTGGGGTCGGCTTCCAGTCTAACCGGATGCAGCTGAATACCAGTATTTTACATGGAGCGACTGCCTATCTGACCTCCACAACCCAGTAACTGGGTAATACGATACCCTTGGTAAGACTGGTTGTCAGACTTTTGGACTGCTGACGACCCGTAACGACTGTCAAAGATCCACAAATGACAGCCGGGACCAACGGCTTAACGTGCTTTCCGAGGCACGGAGGAGTCTCGGTATGTAAAGATGGTCACCCATCTACGGACCAACCCCGGCAAGCGTAGCTTAACCTGATGGATCGACCCGTGCGGCTGTTATTACGTAGCCACGAGCTCGACATTTATGTTTTGTACTATTCGAAATTGAACTTTCTCTTTGTACCTATCTATCACCGTATACTTATGAACTTCGTTAGTTTATAATCTATCGGTATTATTTCCGTTACATTATAAACTGTAGAAAAAATGTGAACTGCAACGAACCATTTAAAATTTAACGCATTATTTTTTTATAGTTTGTAATCTATCCATAAGGAACTGACAAATTGTGAACTGGTATCAAACTTGCTTGCTACGTAACACACATTGCGCTAATACTAGATAGTCTGGCTAGCTGCGAGCAACTTGGAAGTAGCGCTCGCCGGCCGCTGCTGCAGCACCGCTCGCTTCGCTAGTTCAGCTCGCGCGCGGGTAGTCACAGTTCTAACCTAACCTAACCCAGTTCACCCTGTTTACGATTGTTACAATCTCACGTTGGCATATCAAAACAAATACATTCATCATAAATGTTATTAATTTTTTCTTGAGAATCATCTTTGTCTACAAAAATAACTGACAAACAATAGCAACGTAGATACTATTGTGGTTGTATGGCACTGTTTTGGACCATTCTCAAATATTCAGAACGCGCCACAGCCGGCGAGCGGGCCTCCAGCAAATGAACCTGATTCTATTTCGGCTATATTCTGACAACTATATAATTAATTCATAATAAGTATTTTATTCTAGCCCTCAGCCCTGTTTTTACAGACAGGGTAATGAATAATCTGCTTGGGCGGAGCACCGCCGTGTCCTCGTGGAGGCGATTGGCGGCACTGACCTCTCGCGTCCGGCCCTGGTCCAGGCCATGGTACGGAGCGAGAGGGCATGGGAGGCGGTCACCTCCTTCTGCGAAGCAGTGATGCTCGCGAAGGAGGAGGCGGAACGCGTGAGGGAGAGGCAAAGCCTGCGCCCTCACGCCCCTAACCGCCGCCGCTGGAGACACCCTGGGCGTCGGGAATCCCAGGCGGATTCCCGGCCACCATAGGCGTGGGCTTGCGGACGGCGAGCAATGGGCAGCTCGCCGTCCGATAAGGACCAGGCCCAGGTCGATGGCGCGTCGTGTTCCACGCGCGCCTCAAAGAGATGTCAGCACACCTGACGGGGTCCGTTAGGACCGATGCCTGCCAGGGTTGCGGAATAGTCCGAAAGGGATACCGGGACCCTGGCAACAGGCAACCGAAGGAACACGGGTGGGTTTTAGTCAGTAAGAGTCTGACACGCCCTTCCGCTCCGCCCAGAGCGGGAGAAGTCATATGATGATTTCCCACCCAAAAAAAAAAAAAAAAAAAAAAAGGGTAATGAATAAAGTGGACGTTTCTTGGATGATTAATATTCAAGTAATGGAGGGAGTCGTTTAATCTTTGAACTTTTACTATAATGTAGATTGAGAACTTATACATTTTCAAGAAATCCTTTCCATACCAAGAAGTTTTTCATATCGCTGTCCAAGCCCAATCTTGTTGGTGACTGTGCGGAAGAATGATGACTTTGCTTCTTGTCCCTGGTCCTAAAGTATACAAAATGTAGATACCTACTATGACAGCAACACTGTCACCAGCGTACTTATCTATAGTTGCCCCCCACGCAATAGCAGTAGGTATCCTAATTATTGCTATTTTCTAAGCGCAATATTAAAACACATATTTATCCTCGCATTTTTCATGACTTACATTCCTTTCCGTTCCAAGATAACAAACATAAAATCTTTCAATATTCACCACACGATAGCTAAAAAGCTCTTCAACCAAAATAGGCTCGGCCATTCCGAATAAATTTTACTGCATTTAGGAAACTGTAACTGTTACTCGAGTATTAATACTTCTAGCATAAGGAAGCCAGTCGTATACCCTAAAATAATTATCGAAATTATATCCGAGGTGGAAATTGGCAAACAGTGCGGGCAAGTACCGAATCCATTTGCCAATGAAATGCAAACATAGGTAGCCCACATTTGATCAAACCAATCCGAACTTGCCCTCAGTACCGTGCATAATTTAATTGCATCATGAATATCTTCGGCTGAGAACTACTGCCTTCTGCAAGTACTTGTGAATTTGGATTGAATATTTCTAAGTACGGGGTGAAGACGAGAAAATTATTGTTGGACATCAATATTTCCATGCAAATTTTTCTCTTCAGTAACGAAGTGATGGGAAGAACTTGAGTTCGTACGTTCAATTTTGAAGTAGATATGTCTGACATACATCTCGTTTCTGGCATATTAATATCCAAAAATTATAAAATTGTTGCAGATGGTCGACACGATTTTGTTTATCCTTTTTGGATCGATCGCTACTTCTAAATATTTCAACAAAGAGTAGGTGCCTAGGTACTTTGAAAGGTATTACAAAATAAAAAACTTGTTTACCAAATAAAGTTAGTTGTTTCATTATGTAACATTACCAAAAGTTCTAATGGGTTTGGTATCAACCTGTAGAGTAGAGCCACTGTCTGCTGAACTAATTGGACTGAAATATATATTAAACGTTTCCGCAACCTCTTAGCTTCCAGTCTTATGAAGACGAAATATTATATGTCCAAGCTATTATTGCATTAACCAATATGAATATATTCATCTCCAACGGTTTATTTATTCTTTTTTTTCATATTCGTGGTTCTGGTCCAGCTCACCTATATTAATTGCTCGCGCATTTTTAACTTCATTTATTTTAATTTGGGACAACAATCTCATAACCGGAATATAGTTATCTACTTTGATTATCACAATCTATAGGTATATTCCGTCTTTATGTTTTTTTTTATACATTCGATGATGTAGCACACTTTCTTCGCTGTTTTCATTCATATTGTATTACCATTCTTATTTAAGTGTGACTGCAAAGCAGAAAATATCAAGTTTACATTTTGACCAAGAAAATCTATGTAAATGTATATCCATATTGTTACCGATTTATATGCGACGGCATATATTATCTCCATCTCGAGAATTCGGTATCTATGTATTTATTTGGTTATAGATACAATGTTCTGGATATACATAATTTGTCCATATATTTGATATTTTTATTCAAACGCGTCAACTTTTGAAGAGTGGAATATTTTTTGAAAAATATTTTGAACATAAAATGGGTTTGTGCGTACATTGAAAGATTCCTTGAGGAATCTTTTGTCTCATGCGTGGATAGTAAATAATTGTTTCGGTGGATAGTCAAGAAATTGAAGAAATGTAAACATATCATCTTTACAAACGTCATGTTAGCATGCAATCGTGTCATTTAAAAAGCAGAAGCTTGTAAAACTTTACCAAGCTTACCAAAAAAGCTTAACTCTTTCGGTCCAACTAATTAAAATGGACATTCACAACGATAATCCTAGAGCTTACCTTAATCCGAGCCCATTTGTCATAAATATTTTAATCATAAAACGCTAGTTTGACAAATACGTGCTCTAATTTGGAATATGCTCAAAGAATAATGCATGCGCCCGTTTCGTCCGACACTCATCCGTTAGCCGGCTATCTGCAACGGGCCCGATAACCATAAATTGCCGGCCGGCGCTACCGGACCGGGAAACTTTTGTCTCCAACCGATTTTTGTGCCCAATGATACATCATTATCTTTATAGCTCATAATTTTTTATGAATAATGGTATTGAATCGAATCGAATTTTTAAACATGGAACGGGTTTTTTCTTAACTTTTCAGGGCAGCTGCCAAAGTATGTAGTATTAAGGAATAGTACCTAATGGTAGCCAACGTAACGATTTACTTGCGCAAGTTTAACGTGGCGTGTGTTGGAACTTCGCGCAAGTAAATCGTTACGTGTGTCGCTAGCATAAGTTATCGAGCAAATTAAAATAAATGATGCCTATTGCCCAGCATGTAGCATTTATAAGACTTCTGAATTGGAACTACAGAAACACCTATAGCCATATATGTACCTACACACAATTTGAGGTTTCCAATAACAATACCCATAATATCGATCAGGGGTCTACATTTCCATGTAAATGAATTTTGAAACCGTGCGTGTTATCACTGCTACATATCTTTAATAACCATAAATCAACAAATCGAAGCGGCCAATTATTATTTATGGCATAGAAAAAAGCCAATGGCGTTTCGGTTCTGATTGTGGAGCAATCTAGTCATACCTAAACGCAGATATTTCTGACAGATATTTTATAGGAATGTATTCGTACCATTATTGGATACCTACCTACGTTATTTCGGCATGGTTTTCGTTTTAAGGTGTAAGTCGTGCATTAGCGAAAGCCGCGTCCTAACCAAAGTGTTTGTCACGCGAACATCGCGTTCATGTTGTTCAGCGTACCTAAACGCCAGGCCACGCCGGCAGAATGCGCTTTTCGGTTTTCCGAACAAATTACTGTCATAAGAACGCGACCGCGTATTCCTGCGACAGATCGCTTTGGTTAGGACGCGGCTAAGAAGTTATGGCGTGGCGGGTTCAAAAACCAAACATAGTTCAGACCGGGATATAAGTTTGCCGTTCGTTGTCAGAAAATGGGTTTCCCGATTATTACCGTGTCGTTTTTAGCGTTCTTGTGGTTGTTTTGATTCTAGCTTAAAAAAAACGGCACGGCATCTGAATTTCCGTTCGCAAGGTAATTTCAGTAGTGGCTGACCTATGCTCTTTATAAATCATCTGCTGGCCGTCTTGCATAACATCCCCGCTGCCGATGGTCCATCGCTCCTTTTACCTTGCTTAGGTCACAATACAGTAAAAGCTTTCAATCATAACTCAAATACTGTAAAGGTATTAATAAACATCTTTGTTATAAATAAGCAGCTTTACTGCCATTCTCTATACAATAAAACGAGAATGCAATAAAACGAGTTAATAAGTTAATAAAATTAGTTGGAAAATCATAAGAAGTCAGTCAATGGATTCTTTTGTTCCTATTTCTTAGCACAGAAAAGGAACTATACCTGAGAAATTGCTTCAAACACAATCTGAACAATTTTCCATTTTCTATTACAATTAGTTCATTATCTAAAGATTTTTCAGACGTGCCAAACGGAGCCAATATGACCACAAATCGGACAGGAGGAGGGACCGTAGTGACAACGGCAATAGGTAGGCCTGCACATTATATTTTTACTGTAATTTATTGTTGCCAATTCCCTTCACTTGATATGCGTAACTTAACCAAGTAAAAACACGACGTGGGTATCGCCTGAGGGCCCGCATGACTTTATCTTGCGGAGTTGAAAGGAAGGTTCAAATCTAGTGCACGAAATATGTAATTTAATATAGGTAGAAAAAGGAATACAAAGCCGCTCACCATTGAATGATATAACTCCACAACTATGCTCTTGAAACACATTCTTTTTTAAATGTTTCACTTCGAGAATCCGTTACCTATATGTACAATATTTTTCCCGAAGTGTGCGTGTTGTGTGGGAAATATGGAGTTACTGCTTCACTGTTGTCTGTTTACTTTATAAACTTTACTTCTCTCTGTTGTTTTTATATTCTTCATCTGCTGTCTCTGCTTCTTGCCGAGTGTTATAATACCGATAGACGTTTCGAAACCGTTATTTATTGAACGTTCGCAACTTTACTTTACGCGCGATCCTCAAGCTTTGTCCTCAACAATACCATTAAAACAATGACAGCCTTCATTAAAAAATCCTCTTTATCCCGCGCCGATGACAAACTGCTGTACATGTCATTTCCAGCTCATGGCTCATTTGTAATAGCTAGGAACACAACGCCAACAATAGGTCCTCGTAGTGCTCGGTGACGTCAATGCACACGATGTTGTTGTTGTCCAAGTGAATTGTTGTGCCGGCGACTCCTGTGCGGGCATTCGCGATAAATCGTGGAGAAACAATAGCGCAGTAGGTGCCTAACGTCGAAGCATCGGACACGCATAAATCAGTCGATTTAGTAACGTGGGCCATGTTGTATGGACAAGCCTCACAGCTGTAATAAAAGAGATGTTGCTGCGTTTGATAATACCTATCTGTTGTTGTATAAATCTGTCTTTGTTGGTTTGGTGGAAATAATTGAACTTTTATTCAAAAGGCATTCTTACGCCATGTGTGATAAAGTTCCTGAATTTTGAATCTACAGAGTAATTGGTTGTCCTGAGCCACAATTTCAACATCATTAAAGGCAATAAGGCCGCGTCCTAACCGAAAACGACAGCCCCGCGATTATGCGATCGTCGCACTCGTTTATATGAATATGACTTACTTACTCGCGCTATCAATCAAGTCGCGAATGTAGGTACGTTAGTATTCAGGGAACCGCACAGCTATAGGTCTCGGTGAGGACGCAGCCCGTCAGTCACTCGAGGTAAGACGACTGTAGTACGTAAAAAAGTAATAAAAACTAAAACCCAACTACGACAAGAAAGTCAATCAACTAAAAAGGAATAAACAAGACACCACAGACAGACATATTAAAAACCCGGAGACACACGTGCATAAGGCATATTTAGGGCATAAATCGAACAGATTATATCCTTTTTAGTTGATTGACTTTCTTGTCGTAGGTAGTTGGGTTTTAGTTTTTATTACTTCTTTTTTTTTTGGGGTTATTATAATAAAAAATAGTTTTTGAAATGTGCTAATTAAGCAAAAATTTGCAGCATTGCATTTGACACCCAACATAGTATGATTCAATAATATTTTTTTTTAGTTCATGACTTTATGTCCTCTAGAGGGCGCCGTTTTTAATTTAATGTGACGTCACATTAGCATTAGCCTTTAACCAGCGGACGATCAAGACGCTTCCAACGATACCTCATTTGTCAAATTGTGATGAGAAGTTTAAAAGATATGGGGGAACAGATGAACATCCATACATACATACATACCGGTCTAAATCATAACCCTCTTTTTTTCTTCGCCGTAGTCGGGTAAAAAATTGAAACAAAACAAGGCTTTATCTTCCAGCCCCTATCCCAATATTTATCAACAGCATTTATTATTTTTACACACATCTCTAGTCTTTTTTAACAAATCCATCAGTCGTTTGTCTGATCTTCTTCTACCTACGCTTATAACATGTAGATTCATGCTCAAAACTTTCATTAAAGACTTTCAAGATCCCACAGAAAGCTTTCCGTGAAATAATCCGGTTCCGTTAAGATATTAGTTAGATTTCGATACTATTTCTAACTCTACACCTATGTGTGATATGAACTAACAACATCAGATGCAAGCTTTCTCCTCAGTTAAACAGTTCGACAGGTTACATACTAGTAACACAGAGTAACTACCGGGTATCGCCCACAGTGCATGTTGCAGATAGCCTGAACATACTGCAAACAACTGAACTTTGTCTGGGTAGTTCAATGTTATTGTGAATTAAATGTGTTAATCAAACTAGTGCACGAGTTGCTGTTGTAAGACATTACGTTGTACATCGTCATGTCAACACTATTTGTTTTGGCTAAGCAAATGAATGTTGAGTTCTTACAAATATGTCACTAACTTGAACTAGGTAGGTACATTATTGTTAAAGCGCATTATTAAATTATGAATGGAAGCTCCAAAGTTTATGTTGTTTTAAAATTAAAACAGGATTTTAACCTCGCATTTCTTCAAACCATGTTACAAAATGCGATTCAATTATTTGCAGTTGCGTCTACACTTATTTTAATTAAGAAAAAATAAACGTCCAGAGTTCTAGCCATTAACTTCTTAACAGAGATGTCGGGATTGAAAGCAACGGAACAATTCAAAATTAATTATATGAAATGTTCAACAATGCTTTCAACACAATTTTAATTCGATGTTCTCGAGTAATTTGAAAGCTCATTATGTAGATGAATATTAATTATTAAAAATACCTCGGTTCGTTGTAGAGCGGTCGATGTCTTCAGAAGTCAAGGGAAATTTCAAATTGTAGGCAAAGTGTCGACAACTGTCGTCGAATTTCACGATAATTCCCCCCGTTGATGGCGCCTTTCAATTATGAAAATATTCCAATAATAAAGCTGTTTCGCGTAAAGAAATTTGTCGAGACGATAATGTTTGTTCTTAATTAGAAAATCAGATTTATTTCTCAAAGAAAGGGTTTATTACAACAAGCCGACAAACGGAAAAGACGAAATTAAAACTTCCTTGTTCTTACAAAGATTTAGATAAGTATTATTTTGTTCAGTATCTAGATAATATAATTATGCATTTTCAGGAATAACCGACAATTTTATGAGAGCTGTAATATTGTTGAATAAACAATTAAGGGATATTACGAATTGTTAAAACCTCAATTTAAAAACGAGTAAAATTAACTCTGGTCTTGAAAGCGATAATTTTCTGTTTATTGACTTGTGAATTTAAACGTTATCTCAGATATACTGAAATAGTGTAAGAGTAATTAAATAAAGAAAACTGTTAACTCTAATGGAAGTATAAAGGTATCTAGTCATTACTCGATTTATCAGATACATAGGTGAATCTGAGTTTTTAACGTTCAGTAAAATCAATTTGCGGTTTTAATTCGATGATTTCAATGTCGATACTTAATGTGCCCTGCCCTGCCCACTGCCATTTAAAGACTCGTACAAACAGACGCGATATCGCGGGCGCGGCAGGCAGCGGTACCTTTGCCTGCGATTTCGCGTCTGTTTGCACGAGCCTTAAGTTTGGACATTCTTCGGGCTATATCGGTTACCTTGGTTCTCCTACGGATCTCTTTATTTCTGATTCGATCACGTAGGGAAACTCTAAGCATAGCCCTTTTCATTGCCTTCTGGGTGACATGCATTGGGTGCATGTAGTTGATCCATTACTACCTCTACCTATTGCTTTCAGTTTAATATCTTAATTTATTTTTGAACCTATCTAAATAATAATAAAGTATCTATGCTTCTTCTGGTACTGTAGGTAACTCAACTATAATAGGATACCCAAATTCAGCACAGGATCTATAATGAGGTGATAATAATTTTCTGTGTGGCCATACATAATATTCAAAAACAAAAGAACACAAGAGTCATCACGGATTACGATACAATGATGAAGAGATCCACATTTAAAGATATTCGACGTAGATATTTAATAAACAACAAACTGCCATAAAGTCGTAAAACGTTGTATCAAATATCCGTACTATTCATATTCCAGTTTTTATGGGGGACGGACGTATCTGTGTTTCCAGTTTTATGTGATCTTTATGAGAAGGCGACGGGCACGCTGACCCGACATTTTCTTTTATATTTTACATGTTTATAATTTGGTTTTGTTTTGTCGGTCCGAGGTTAGGAAGCTCCGTTTCCTCTGTGACTACATATGTCTGAGAATAGTTTTGCTGGTTGATTCTTCCCTAATATTAAGAAAAATCAATTCGCTATATCCATTGTGATATCTTCAGTTGTAGGAAATTTATTTTAAATTAAACACAAAAGATTGAATCATGTAACCTTTTAATTTATAAACAATCAACAGAGACATACATTCAAGCATCACATTTTGCTATACAACATATTTTTACATTCATTTTTAGGTACATCTTTGGCAAGTCGACTCCTTGAACCCCGGTATATGTAACAGTCACACTCCATATTAAACACTAATTTACACTAAAACCACGATTAAAATAAATATAGGTCTGATCTTAACTGACAGTATTATCGTAACTATCGGATTCAAGTTAACTAATAGACTACTTAATAAAGGTAAAAGCAACTCGGTAAGTAAAAGCTACATAACGTAGGATTTCATATTTTCGCCACTGAAAATACGTTAGTATCGTAGTACGTAGTTATATTTTATAGCTAAATGAAATGATAACCATTCAGTGTTATGAAACATGAGATCAGCTACGAGAAATATGTTAGTAAGAAACTTATAGTAGTACAAATAGAAAAGCATGTACGATTGCATTGATTTATAGCCTCAAATAAAAACTTAACAAAATAGAATCAGACGATGTCTGTGTTTATCACACGGAGCTTATTTATGATATGTCTCTTCTTGAGCCTTCAGCTATGGTAACAGAATTCACAACAAAAAGTAATAGTGTAGCAGATGATAATACAACTAAACTTACAAAATAAACTGCATTTTACTAATATTATGTACATACCGTAACATTGCACACCCTTCTACATAAGTCTCGTCTGAGCTCAGAAATACTCATAATTATTTTTATCCAAAATATACAGAAAGAACAAATAAAATATAATATCTACGTACCCTAATTCTTCAATACTGTTAATTTTTAAACAACAAAACCGTTTACCGCCGATATGGTAAGTAAAATGAATTTACAATTCCTCTATATATTTGGC
Organism: Lithophane ornitopus; assembly: GCA_948473465.1. Taxonomy (NCBI): domain Eukaryota; kingdom Metazoa; phylum Arthropoda; class Insecta; order Lepidoptera; family Noctuidae; genus Lithophane; species Lithophane ornitopus. The sequence goes on along the minus strand of OX419622.1, from coordinate 6,175,634 downwards.
ATACAATGGCTTATCAAAATCCAGTGGAATGGTTCTAAAATATATTCTGTATATCTCAAAAGTTCATTTGGACAATCTTTGGCACTAAAATCTTACGTCTAATACAAGTCTTGTAGACAGAACCAAAGACAAGGATGTTAACGATACGTTTTGCATTGATTACAACTTTTCTTACATCTAAGTTTGTCTTAAGTCACGGATTATGAGAGAGTTCGACTAGCAAGTCATTTTCACTGATTGCACCATCCCTTTAATAGTCCGCACAATCATATCACATAGACACTTCAACTCATGAGACCGTTTCTATGAGTCCCGTAGCATTTAATTGGTAGTGTAAGCGGTCATACGAAATCGTTCACCTCATTCTGTAGGGGCGTGTCGATCTTGTCGACGCATTTTCTTATGGCGTCGAGGATGATGACGATGCGCCGGTCGAGGGCGGCGAGGTGCGGCTCCCAAAGTACCGGGTCCACCGGGTCTCTCTTCAATGAATCACGGAGGACTTTTGATAGTGACACACCGTTGTGGAATCTGCGCAAATCGAAAATAATATCCTTTGGAGTTGGATGATAAAATTGGAAAAGTAACCGAATATTAAAGATGGATTAGTAAAAAAAAAACTTAAGTATTGACGCAGATATTTTCACCTTAGTAATTGTACATTGTAACTTACTTCAATAAAGCAGAGAGGGTGGTATGCCTTACGAGGCAGCACTGTAGCAGTGGTGCCAAGATGCTCAGTTCATCGTGGAACGCCTTGCCGAACGCACGCCCTTGATCCAGATGCAGCGTGAACGTCTCGTTCCCGAACATTCTGCATTAACAACACTCATTAAAACAATCTTAATTTGGTTATATCCTTACAAAACTTGAAATTCTGCATTACAGTGACAATGCATATCTTAACTATTAATAGTTTTTTTACTTCCAGTATGAACGGAATTGGGCTCCAATGATTTAAGGAAACGGCCTTCTCGTTCGCTTTTCCGGTTGGGCATGTAATAATGCAGATTTATATGCTTCGCATACCAATAAGATTGAGAGATCACAAGAAAACCAGGCGTCTGCCTTTCAGTTACAAATACCATAGCCAAGTGTAACTTGAAGCCGTGTACTGACCAGTGTTACGGGGTGTAATGTAACATGTTACAAAGCGAGCTTTCGTGCAATCAGTACGTGGAAACGAGCACGAACACACGAGCAACGAGCCCATGTTGCTCGGAGTTTAGAACACGGCGTAACGTAACATATGCTCGCTGCGAATGGTACATTACACCCCGTAACGCCGGTCAGCACACGGCTTTAGACATTGCAAACACATTCCATGATTTACCATGACAGTCGTTTGGATAATTTGTTTCCTCACGATTAATGACGAGATTTAATTTTAGAACCAGATTTCTTTTTAAAATGTCTACGACCCATAAGAGAATCAACGCTTCTAATAGCCGCCTTTACACGACACGCGCTTTCACTCGCGATCGAAGTGTGCACGATTGAACGCAGCAAAGCTTGCACGCGCAATCGTGTGTGATTGTTTTTATCCATTTTTATGTGCCTTGAATTATGTTGGAAGCGCACAGACCTGAAAGCATGAAAGCGCGAGCGGGCGGCACGCGCGTGCTTTCTCGGTCTCGTTTTCTATCTTTACACACGCGTTCTTTCCTGCGTGAAAGGCCTTTCACGCGTGAAAGCGCGTGTCGTGTAAGGCGGCTAATGTTATGGATAAAGTGTCATGTAGAAACAATTAAGATATCAGTAGGTAATGATGAAGTATACGAACTTGAAGGTTTCATAGTGATGTCTGTCCATGTTTCCGGAGAGGAAGTCGAAGATAGACATGTCCATCAGGTCGAGCAGCCGACGACCGGAGTCATATGGAGGAGTTGTGCGAATCTAGAAGAAAACAAAAATATGAATATAGAGGCAGGATATGCCGAAAAATACGTTATCAATTAAAAATCATCTAGATACTGTAAGTTAATGTGGATAACGCCCTGTATTTGATAAAGATTTACCTTTATACGGTACCGAACCATAAATAAAGCTCGGTGAAGCAAACATAGGTATTTGATATTACTTCTTATAAACAAAAGTGGCGAACGGAAGGAGAGGCATAACCCCTCAAAAACGATTCTACTTAACATATTGAATGTATGAGGGAGTGGTCCGTTTATATGATGGTGGACGATATCTTCCACTTCAGATTGTATCACTATAATCTATCTAAAATTTCTATTTATCTACGAATAAGATAAAAGCGTAATGTAGATATTTATCTGCAAAGTAATATCCTGTTTATCAAATTCTGTAAAACTTACTGTATCACAATAATCTGATTGGAGTTCCCACTGCGCTTTTCTTCGCTTATGGTAGGACCTTCTCCATGGATGCCGCCAGACCTGAAGATAATGCACAAATTAATGTAAAAACTATTGAATTTAATTAAGTAAATTAGGGTGCCAGGAAAGAGTAATTTCCGAAATAAAGATGACGATATTATCGTCTGACGCACCCTGTGCAGTCAGACTAACTACCAACCTGCTTACCGGCTGAACTTTGTAACCTTCTACAATTAAGTAGTGCGGAAAAGAGAGAAGAAGACGATCGCCCTTTTCACATACGTATATAACCTGACGTTAGCGTTTTTGGAAAATAATAAATTGCAGTAAACAGCAGTATCAGTAGTACCTACTCAAGACTTAAAAAGACAAGCTATTAGGACCGCTCAAGTTAAAATACCTTATGACTAATGAAGTGAAGTTAAATACTTATCAAGGTAACCTGCTCTTTATAATATGTCTGCTTGATACATGTGACATGTCACCGTTCTCAGTGCAGCTTTATATGGAATTTAATAATAACAAGCCATGTTATTATTAAATTCCTTATAAAGCTTTAAATGGTTAAGCAGAGATTAGACCGAAATGCCACGGAACTATTATTTTAAATTATAATTATTATTTGGCCATAAACCCTTCCTTTATATGCTATGGGCGAACCTCCGAGCGTATCATCCTACTAAAGTGTAGAATTTACACGAGATTACGTTGTACCCAAAATAGAAAAAGAGTACAAAAATAATTTTCCTTTTTTACAATTTCTGGATGATCCAAATTGCTGATGAATAAATATTTATACATCTTATGACTCGTTTAAACTTTCGATGCTGATGTTTCACTGATAGAATTTCAAGGAACATCGCATATCCAATTCAGTGAAAAGCCTGTTAATGAGAAACCGCATACGTCAATCGTTTACGGGGAATTATGAACACAGTTCGAAGTTGTACCTAAAGTAAACACAGATTTGATCACCCGTATAAAGTGCACGCGCTTATAGCAAGGAGCCGTGCATAATATGTGATACATTACATTGCCGACGCCGACGTAACAATGTACGTACGTGATCATTTGTTACCAACAACCACGCTCAATTTGATAATCTCTACATAAAATGTACCTACCTGGATAATCGTGTCGCAAGAAATTAATCGAAAACCATAAATACGTTAGACAAGATATTTCTGAATAACATTACGATGCAAAGAGAGCCTTCTATGTAATTGGTTTCTTATAACTACAAAATGCAATTTTCAAATTAAAATACTAACCTTTCGTTCAGCGATATCAGAGGAGGGCAAGAACGCGGCGAAGCTCCCTTCAAGCATGTCAGGGTTGCCACAAATCGCGTGACCAGTGTCGCAGTAGTACGAACACTTTCCGTGGAAACAGAAATTATTCGCCGGCGAAACGAAGAATGTCTTGAGGATGTCACCTTCAGTCACATCGTAGATCTCTGTCGTCATGTTGAGCACTCGGCCCACGACCGGCATCGCGCGACGGAAACCGAGTATCCTGGATAACACATGATTTAGATTAGCGTCACCTCTATTCGTGTACATTGTGGCGAGCAAATAGGGACGTTAGCCTGTGATAAAAGATTGGGTCAGCTCTTGGCTTAAAAGTCTGAACTCGTTTAAACCAATAAAATGTTGCTTCGAAGATTTCTTTCGATATTAAGATATTTCTATTAAGTGTAAGTTTTTTCTATCAAACGACATCAATCGTTTATAAACAAAAGATTGCGTAAATATCTAATCCCACGGTTAATAATTATGTAGAATTCCACAAGAATGACTCTTATGGATGAGTCAATCATAGCGCTGTATGTATGTGGTTCCTACATTAATAATGTATGAAAAGTAAGACCCACCTGTCCAGGTGAAACGCGGCAATTTCAGCATAGTGCCGCTCGTAATCAGAAAAATAGAAATGATTTGGTAAAGTCTGCACATCTCTAGCAAATCTGTGAACAAAAATCATTCGGTAAATTCAAATTCAGTTGTAAAAATATCAAAGCAAGGAGATGTTATTTGTATTACAAAAACAGCCGATTTATCTTAAATGTTATGCTCGTGTCGAGATATTATAGAGCACGGTATAAGAGGATTTAAATAGATAAAGCACGAAGCTGGCCCGACTCCCTACTTTACCAGCCATTGATGACTATCTGCATTAATCAATTTGCAGTATAAGCTAGATACGAATAACCGACGGCGTTGAAGAGTTTTTTATCTTCTTAATATGTTTATAGCGCGATCATGAAAGCCATTGTTCTAACAATGGGTAAAAAATCATTTAGGCTAAGGTAAAAATATTTATATTATACTATTAATTTCATGACCCGAAAAGTAATATTGAAATCGATCTTAATTCTTAAAACACCAAAGCGAAATTTTAACATAATATCACCAAAAATTCTTGGCAGGTACTTATTCATGACGTAAATTGAAACCGAGTAATATAAATCCATTAAAGAGAAATATCAAATATCGACTCCCGGAGATAAGGGACCCCTGTCCTTTAAAATAAATTTATAACGTCGAAAAATGTTAAATTACGTACTTAAAATGGAAAAATTACTCATTCGCAGTAACAAATGGAGGTATAATTTCTTTTAGTGTCTAATGAGTCGAATGTGGGTGCTTAATCAATTTCTCGGAAACAAAACGATTAAAGTGGCTCTTAAATCGTGAATCTGGTTAGATAGGAGCAATCCCGGGAATATACTGCACCGAGTGTCTTCCGATTTATTGTCCTCAGTGCGACTCGTAAGTGAGATAGTACAATTTAAAAAGGCTACTAACAAATGGTTTAGATTCTGTGTCCTCTTTACCTTTTCGACATTAAATAGCTTCCACTAATTTTGAATACGTTGTACTCCAGCTAGTGGATCTGGGATCCCGATACAATATATCACTTGTACAGAAGTGGCAGTCAAGGTGATAAAACTAATAGACACTCGTATAGGGAAGGGTTACCACCGACTGTCGCGTAATTTATCGCGCCCTTGTGAATCGTGAAAGATCCACGAGGGCCTCTTGATATGTCGCCGGGGTAACCCCTCGAGTCTATAATTTTCTTAGAAAAGTTATCCAGTCCGCTAGAAAAGTTAACTGCCTGCCTATGTTCAAGTATTTCAAGGCAAGAATAATTTATATTGTTTTGATTTTTTAACACCTCTGAAATCTAATGTTGGTTTCAAGAACGATGTAGTAACAGATGTAAAACTATGTGCATACATAACTTGCTTAAGAAGATACGCCTTACTTTTGACGCCTTCAGTATTATTATCTTTATTTTTTATAGAATCCATATTTTAAAAATAAAAGCGAAGTGCTAAGATGTCTGATACTCGATACAGGCCTGTCGGGAGTTTCGCGAAATTCCCGCGAGTACATTTTTGGGAATGCTCTTTGTATTCTTTGTCACGTCAAAAATTGTATCAGATAGCATTTCAGAATATTGAATATGCAATGCGGTGTCTATGTAGTTCGGTTTAAACATAAACTCTTTGAAATATCATCATAGAGGTTGCAAAGTTGTCTTTCCATAAGTTTACTGCAACAGTTAGGTCTAAAAGCTTTCGTAAATATATAAGCAAGTGTGAGGCACTGAATAGAAAACACAATCAACTTTAACAATGGTATACGCAAGTAACAGAACTTGGCGAACTCACTACTTCAATAGCACTTGTAGTTGAGAACAGTGTGGGCAAGCCGCTAAGCCGATCGCACGAAAGAACATTCTTGGAGTTTTGTGAATAGAACGAGCACACCCAACAAGGTGACAGGAAAGTTGTGGCAACTCCTTCAGGAGCGTGCGCGGACACTTCAAACTACTCCCAACCCAACTTGTTTACCAAACAAAATAAAACTTACGTATCTGTGAAAGACATGCCATGATGGACGGACACTCAAGGCAAAACTATAAATTATGGATGCTCGATGTCGGACTTACCTCATCGGCTTGAAGAGCGATTGGACGCCATTAGGGTAGTCAATAATAAGTTTCAACTGCGTGCCTCCCTCTTTTTGCTCTGTCGAAAAACAATTTATTGTTAGATTCTAAGTGCGTAGTAGGTACAAACTAACCAGTACCTCACAAAATTTGAATTCAGCCTTCAAACTAGCAATTTAGATGATATTAGAATGTCGCCTATCGCAGTTATCGAGAGCTGGTCTCACTAAAAATAAATGTTGTAATAAGTATATACTATAAAGTCGGATCAACAATGAAATCCATTTAAGTGGTTTAAATATTTAAGTCCAATTCGAAGTAAAGGGCGAGATTGTTGTGGCACTATTGTCCGACGGACCGCTAACCCCGCAACTGATTGCAGACCCACCCTCATTTAATATACATACCTACCTGCTTCAGCTTCTATATATGCTAATATCATCTTAGTTATTTTTAAACTTTTTTAAAACTGAGATTTGTCTCTATACTCTATTGTGTACTTTTTTTTATTTTTTTATTCGTTAATCAAATTATATAGACAATATAAAACTTTTGTTGGATTTTCAAATATAATATAAAAATATGTGTTGATAGAAAACGTTTAACATATATGAAATAATGGACCTAAACAACCGCATGTAATACATTCAAACTGTAGGCATCGAATGTCCAGTCGTAGAGTGAGGGTGGCGTAGAGGTTGTCTGTCTAAACGTAATTGCTTTTCTAAGTCCGATCAACGGTGCACTGAATATTTGATGGCGATACATACTTAAATTGAGATCAGGGCTTACTCAATAGTTCAATCGATTTCAGCAATGTCGATGTTGAATAATGTAAATAAGTCGAATAATTACGAACTTAATTTCAAATACGAAATTGACTGTGCCCTCAAAATCAGTAAGCTTGAAATCTAGTACAATCTATTTGCTTATCTCTATTTTGTTTTGATAATTTTAATCTAAGAGGTTTATAGAATTTATTTGAAAGGTAAACTTACCTACATGTAGGATGGTGGAAGTGGCCATATCTCTGAGAAGGTCTTCCACTAGCGGTTCCGCATCCTCATACAATTCGTGTTGAGCTATCTTCAGTTGGAACCTTTCCAAATTAGAAGCGTTTATGCTGCAATAGAAATTGATTGGTATTATTATACGACATTAATTTCCATTAATTATCTATTATGCGGCATTCTGCCTTTTGTTTGGGTTTAAATTGGAGAACAAACGACGGATTTAAATGCAATCAATAGTAGTCGCATATCTATGGCTAACAACAACCTAATAATTGGAGCTACTAGTACTATCGATCAGATATAGACACTGACCCAATTTAATACGTAAATATTGTTAAATTGAACAAAAACATGAGAGACAAAAGCGATGCGTAGTACGTCATCGATGAAGTTACTTTAAATTTTTCGCACACGCCCGTAAACCTGGTCGTTAACGTCAAGATTTACATGGAAGATTTTCCGACGGCGGCGCGGCGCGGCGGCGGCGTGTTGGTTTTGGCTGCGTGGAACACATAAGTGGACGTGATTTGCCTACTAGCGGGAGGTGTGAGACTCCGGGCGACACGACGCAGCACGGAACTGAATACTAAGGAGCGTACGTGTAACGTTTTCGATTTGTGGCATGCTCCGATAACCTGCATTTAGAAATCAAGCCGGCAGCTATTCTAAAATTTATTGACTCTCTTTCGGTGTGAATTGTGCCGGCGTCGAGTGGGAATTCAAAAAACTCGATTGTTCCGGCTGGCGACAAGTGGACGTTCATGATTCTAAACGAACACGAAGCCCTATTTACTTCCACATTTTATCTGAGCATATTATGCGCACGACGACCGAAAAATATAAAGAATTCATAACAAAAGAAAACGTTCTCGTGTTAAACAATGAATGTTCATCTCCTCTCGTATTTACGTAGATGAACCCAATTTTGAAAAAAATATGCCAAATTTTCCATGTATCAACGCAACCCTTTCTACATGATACATGAATTCGGTCATAACAGGTCCCGTCATATCACGAGCGGCGTTTTAAGGAAGCCATCATGCATTCATTCCATTTAGTTTTATTGTCAAAGACCCGCGCCTATCTCGGCGGGACCCCGTAACTGGATTTTAAATAAGATTCCTTGTAGGTCTTGTGAAATTTGCCTCGCAAGATAAAGAAAGGTCGCTTGTCTGTTTCGTATTATAGAATCATTCTGTGCTGGAAGTATGATATCATCCTTTTTTATAGTCTTGTATCAAACGAAATCCTGTTGATAGTGTACCTAAACGCAAACGGAATGTGATATTCTTTTCATTGCTTTCACGATGCCCTATGAGATTTGGCCTAATATTTGCTTTCGTGAAATTACCTGAAGCAGCGGACGCCGGGCGCGACCTACCTGTTTGATTTTGATGCATACTTCAGTGCTCTGCGGGGCATTCGTGGTGGATGAAAAGCTGTCGCCTTTAGAACGTGCAGTGACGTGTTACATATAACATTACAATGTCGCGCAGGGGCACATTCGGAACCGCAGCCGCGAGGAAATATGTAAACAGTTGTGCCAGCAATGTTCGAGTTATCAAAGTTTAATTGCGGTAATAACGAAGTAACTAACAATTTAATTTGGCGACTAGCGGCGTGCTACATAAATCGTACTTGTGGATGTCAGCTGTCGGCAACTTTAGAGAATTTTCCTTGTAATGTCCTTTTCGCGTCGTTTTTCGCAGAACGTTTTAATTAATATTTCTTAACCAACTGAATATTCCTTTTATTTTGGTATTTACATTCTGCGCAATTTTCTAAACGATTAAAATATTATGTTGATTGCTTTTTTCCGAGAACACTTTGAGACAATGTACAACAGACATGCTCAGAATAATAAATTCGTTTTGCAAGGGTTTTAGTCTACCTACTTAAGAGTTTTCATGGTTATTTTATGGACATTATAACACAAAGTCTTTTTCAGCTTAGTGTTTGTAAGTAACATCTGAGCAATAGGTACACACTCGTTGTTGAAAGGATAATGACCAGTACATATTTTTACTTATATGTTAAGGCCGAAGTCTGTCACAGCAGGCCGTAAATACATCTTTTCAGTTAATATTAAACTAAAATCGACCAAGCTCTTACCTAGGTTCTAAATCCTCCATCTCTCCAATGGTGGGGTTATCTGGCCTCAGGACGTTAAGATCCCGATGTGGGGGGATGACTACCGTGTGTTCTTCCGCTTTCCCCTGCAGCTGCGAGAATATTATCCTCTGCAGGTCTTCGTACCGGTCCGTGGGGGGGGCGGGTGTCCGGGGCTCGGTGTCCACCCCCCCTCCGCTCGTCTCGCTCGGAGCTGACTGCTCGTATTCTCGAGACCCGTTGCTGCCATTGCTGGTGGAAAGAACGGTTATTTGTTACATTGCAATTGTAATTTTAATATCTGCTACGAAACAAATAGTTACTCTATAACACTTGGTCGACTAGAAGTCAATTTCGGTTATTGAAAACACATGTTCAGCTTGAATATATTTAAAAACAGAGTTTGTTAACTTAATATCACATTGTTATTATATTATATCTAAAAATAAAATTTTAAAAAAATCTTAACGCCACGTTCTCAAGATTCCCGAATATTACAATTATTCGCGTCCGCGCGAATTTAACATTAGCGGTTGAAATTATTAAGATACTACGTGGAATGTGTCGGACATTCCTTTCACATGAACCCGCGCGTAAATGGGTTTATGTAGACAATCTCTTCCAGTTGCTCACTTTAAGTTCTACATCAGCGTGGGAATTAGTTGAAGGAAAAAGTGATTCAGCAACTCCTGTTACCACAAATGCGAGGTCACAGTCCAGCAATTTAATGGAAGGTGTATAACATGTACCGCTTAGTATAAGTGCTGGTGCCCACCGCTTCATTTACCTACGTACTGTGAAAGCTTAGTCTTTCTTATTTATTTTAACCGCAAATGAAATAATGTGGGTAACAAATAAAGAAATGATAACAGGCAAAGTTTTGGGAAAATCATGACTAAACCTATAGGAAACTTTTGGTCCACAACTTCCCATCCGGAGTAATTCGTTAATTCGTCCTGAATGCCTAGGGCCCATTTAGGACGTTCTTTTGATCTACTGAAAGTCGTCTTAGATGGGCCGTAGGCATGTAGGACGAGTTGACGAATTACTCCCCATCCGTTGCTGATCAAAAGTTTTCTTCTTATTTTGAGATTTTGTGAAAGGGGCAGTAAATTATAATGTAGTAGGTTAAAAGAAGGCCGCGGGAATCCGCTGGATGCGAGAAGCACAGAACCAGTTGAAGTGGCGGTGCTTGGGGTAGGCCTATATCCAGCAGTGGACGTCTTGCGGCTATATGAACTAGCTGATAATCTATCAGATGAAAAAATAAGTCAAGTATTATTAGTAAGAACTCTACAGTACATCCATAAAAATAATTACATAGACAAAGCTTACTTAAGTCCTTAGAATCAAAAGGACCAAAAAATATCACTATATTTGTAAGACCAGCTGAAATATTATAAACATTTTTTAAGTGATTCCAGCTTTATTACTAAGTACTTAGTTATTATTTGGACTTAATACGGGCTTGTAATGAAATACAATTATATTGAAAACGTATACAAAAACGAGTGCTCTTTGAAATAATGATTCGTATTCTGGTAACGGCTTATTGTTAGAATTATCAATTATATTCGTAAATGTGAATCATTGAAAGGTATTAATACTTTAAGCTTGCCTATTAAATAATATAATGACTGCTATCGTAACTGTTCGTTGATTGATCAAATTCTACGAATAATTTCTCAGTTGTTTCATCTTATTATTGTGAGGGTGATTGGATGAATGGTTGAATGGAAATATCTAAAAATACCTACATGGTTTTTATATATGGTTTTGAAGTGCAGGTTTTTATTAAATATGCTAAAAGCAAGCTCATAAGCTTTGGAGATATACTACATCGACTAATTGGCACTGCGCCATAGCGCGGTTTAATAAAAAAAAACCTTTAAATCTCACATTCCTAATCAGAAAAACTGGTCAAGCTATTCAGTTACTTCTATGTTCATATTCATATCTTTATTTGCATTCCCTAATGTTTAAATATCTTACAATAGCTTCAAACTTAGGTACAATTACGGAACCTGTAGAGCACAGCAAAAAGTAAAAATAATATTTTTTGAATAAAAATAAAATAAGGAAACAAAAATTTAAAAATTATGTTAATAATATTTAAAAAAACTGCCTAGCCTTTTCCCAACTATATTGGGGTCAGCTTCCAGTCTAACCGGATGCAGCTGATTACCAGTATTTTACATGGAGCGACTGCCTATCTGACCTCCACTACCCAGTAACTGGGTAATACGATACCCCTTGGTAAGACTGGTTGTCAGACTTTCGGGCTTCTGACGACCCGTAACGACTGTCAATGATCACCGAATGACAGCCGGGACCAACGGCTTAACGTGCTTTCCGAGGCACGGAGGAGTCTCGATATGTTAATAATATTGATTGAGTAAAATATGTTCGTAACCCTATGTTACTGCACTCGTATACCCCACTCCTACTCTTAGCCAAAACATAGTAAGGACATGGTGCACACTATTTTGACTGGCGACAGTGGGCAATCCGTCACGTTTTGAATGACCTACTAGCCTCGCAGGCACATCGAACGCCATATATTCCTCACTGGTTGGCATACCCCGCGGGCATTGACAGGCTGAGAGCAGCTGAAGCGTGATTATATTTTTTATATACACCTCAGTCATCTTTACACTAACTGGTAATAAATTCTGGACACAAAGCCTTTTTTCGAAAGAAAAACTATATTAACAAGTAGAATTTTTGGTTTTAAGTTTTTTTTGGACATGACACAAACTGCAGATCTAAAAACTTTATTATATTAGGTAATTCGATAGCAAATTATAACATTATTCAGAAATCATCAAATTAAAATTTTTAAAATCGATTATGAATTAAGACATTTACCGTCCGTAGCACTTCCGCGTAGCGCTACGAGAAACGGGCATCCCCCGTAGACCGCTACGATTTTTATAAACACAGCTCCGAAGTATTTATTTTCTATCGTACCTATGTAGTTGTATTTCTTTAAGCATTCAGCACACTGATATTATTTACACAAAAATCTAGAGCAAATAAATGCATGTCCGTTCACTCAATGTAGCGGTAATTGGAGGCTCTAAGCTACACTGGCTTAGATATGAAAATGATAAACAAGAACTGACAACTTAGTATGACAACGGGCCTTTAGACTTCTAAATAAAATGCTTTAGTTACATGTTTATTTATTTAAGTATGCATTATTATTACATTGAACCCAATTCTACTAAGTAACTCTTATGTGCTCGCTTACAAATTGCCTCCTAAACAAAGTAAGTACCGAAACTTGTTGAAAATAATCACACACTCCAATATTTAGGTTATTGTTGGGAGTATTGTTTCGGTCTATTGAAAGTATTGAGGTTCGAGTCCGGTCTAAATCACTCAATAACGTTAACTTCAAGTGTTTGCGATAGCGTGGGCAATTGTTTATAGATGTAATCATTACGAACTCGGTGTTCGAAAACTGAGTTGAAATTGTAATCAATAATCGAGTACCTAGTGTGTACTTAAGTAGCGATTTTTTCAATTTCAATTTGGTCTCTAATTGACTGTGGATTTGATTGGCTCGGTATAACTTAAAATAAACATTGTGAGAAAAGCGGCATGTCCTAGAACCAAAAATTCGAAGTCATGTGACATTTACCAACCCGCACTGGGCCCGCGTGGTGGATTACGGCCCACTCCCTCTCACACATAGAATAAATAATCAGCTATCTCATACAAAACTGAAATACCTACTCGATCTAAATGTATGGAACAGCTGACAATTGTTTTCCTGATTAGGATGTAGATATAATATAATTAATTTTGACAACATAACCTCATTTAGGTAGTTCTTGCCGTTACGAAAGAAGAACGGGTAAATTCTACGATGCCTTCACTACTACTAATACTAATATCTAAGCAAGTTATAAATAGCACACAAATAATAGTAAAAATAACCAAAAATAGCTACACAAGATACTTTAGTAATTACCAAATAATTCAATTCGTACCTGACGGGTGCCAACAAACGGAACCCTATTACTAAGCTTTTATTAAGCCTTTTCTGTCCGTCCGTCCATCTGTCTGTCAGTAGGCTGTATCTCATGAACCGTAATAGGTAGACAGTGTTTTTTTTTTTAATTTTCACTGTTTTCCTATTACGGTTTATTATAAATAAATAATAAACCGGCCAAGTGCGAGTCGGACTAGCATACGAAGGGTTCCGTACCATTATCTATAAAACGGCAAAAAAATCATGTCTGTTGAATGGGAGCCCCCCTTAAATATTTATTTTATTCTGTTTTTTAGAATTTGTTGTTATAGCGGCAACAGAAATATATCATCTGTGAAAATTTTAACTGTCTAACTATCATGGTTCATGAGATACAGCCTGGTGACAGACGGACAGACAGACAGACAGCGGAGCCTTATTAATAGGGTCCCGTTTTACCCTTAGGGTACGGAACTCTAAAAAAATAAATAAAGTTAAAAATTAAGGGGGTCCCCATACAAGGAACGTGTTCTTGCTAAATATTTTACAGTGGTATGAAACCCTGTGTGTGCGAGTCCGACTTGCACTTGGCCGGTTTTTGTTTCTGTTTTAATAAGACAATCGTGATATTTGCTATTGTATGACTTTTTTACAAACACAAGCCTACACACATTGTCTCGAAATGTCTGTATGCGAAATATCTAACTACCAACGGTGACATTTCGCTAGTTAGATATTTTAACACAATAAGTTAAAACACCTAGCATGTCGTATTTTACTTTTAAATTTTTACTGATTTAAGAAAAAGGTCGATTTTATTGATTCAAAAGGCGTGTGAAAGAGGTTAAATATGGGTTAATTATATAATATACAGTATGTATCAGAAAGGGGAGGTCATCTTTAATGGTATGGTACAGACCATCAAACTGAACAACTTTCTCTAAGGGACCAGGATCGTAAAAGCTTCAAAATTATCAGCCGTTTCAAACATTTATGTCGAGTAGGTCAATACCTACTCGACATACATATATGAGACGTCTGATTATTTTGAAGCGGTTTACGGTTGAAGTTTTGTACCTGTGTGTGATGTGTGTTGTCATGTGACAGTTGATATTTTTTTCGTGATTTCGATGTTAGTTCCATGGAGAAAGTGATTCAGTTGAATGATCTGTATGTGTATATGAATGATGTATCGTCATCATCATGCTGTATATCAATCTGCCTAGACTTTTCCCAACAATGTTGGGGTCGGCTTCCGGTCTAACCGGATGTAGCAGAATACCAGTATTTTACATGGAGCGACTGCCTATCTGACCTCCACAACCCAGTAACTGGGTAATACGATACCCCTAAGACTGATTGTCAGACTTTCGGGCTTCTGACGACCCGTAACGACTGTCAAAGAACCACGAATGACAGCCGGGACCAACGGCTTAACGTGTTTTCCGAGGCACAGAGGAGTCTCGATATGTGAAAATGTTCACCCATCCACGGACCAGCCGCGGCAAGCGTAGCTTAACCTGATGGATCGACCCGAGCACCTGTTATTACTTAGCCACGAGGTCCTCATGCTGTATATGAAAGACAAATATTAAACCTCATTTTGTTTCATATGTAAGCTTTTATGTATTTATTGCCAATGTTTTTGTTTCACATCTCAGCTGCTAAAAGTACTAATTAAATAAACAAGCTGTCCATGTAATATTATGAATTTTTTCACACTTGTCCAGATATTATGACATATTGAATGAACTTGTCTTGAAGGTTGATATTTATTATTTGTGTCACTGATTTCTATAATTTTAATATGACTGAAAATTATTACACAATTTTCTATAGGCTGAATAGAACTCTTTGTTTTAAAAGCCACAAGAGTTTTGTGATTGCCCTAGTTTATAAATACCTACCTACTATGCACAATCAGCGTATAATGTTCCCACTGCTGGGACACAGGCCTCCTCTCTGTGAGAGGGAGTGGGCCGTAATCCACCACGCGGGCCCAGTGCGGGTTGGTAGATGTGACATGTCTTCGAATTTTTGGTTCTAGGACATGCCGGTTTCCTCACGATTTTTTCCTTCACCGTTTTGAGAGCAGTGGTGATGAAATTTTTTAACAAAGTAAAGCACCTGTCAGGGTTCGTCCCTACGACCTACAATTCGTAAGTCGCGGCCGTTACCATTGGGCTACCACTGCTCACCTATGTACCTACTATGAATAAAATAATATTCCTAAAGAAATGGTGTCTCATTGGATCTTGCAATTATCTGACCTATAGAGATTGTACCAGGTTCATACCTGTTATAAACATGGAAAACGGCTATTAAACTACACTTTATTAACTTTTAGGGTAGCTGGACTGTCTCTTTGGTCTAGCATGGAAAGCATGAAGTCCTTGGTTCAATTCCCAGGTCGGGCGAAGTGTTATTGGGTTTTCCATGAGGAGCAGCCCCCGAGTCTGGATTTGTGCCCGGTTGATGGCGGATGGCTTAAACATATAACTGGCGAAACGCGTTTATTAACTACTAGCTGCACCCCGCTTTTTCATCCGCGTAAGTCTTGATCCCGTGGGAATATCGGGATAAAAAGTATTGTGTCCTATTCCAGGTCATGGTCTACCCCTGTGCCAAATTTCATCCAAATCCGTTCAGCCGTTTTAGCGTGAAAGCGTAACAAACAAACAAACTCACTTTCGCATTTATAATATTAGTTAGGATGTATTATTGCTATACTACTATTATAAGTAACATTTTCAGTGAGTGGCATGAACTGACACTGTCAGTCGGTACTGGCTGCTACCAATCTTGTTGACCGGCTCATTCGTTAACCAAATAACAACATCATGTCATGCTAATCTTATTTCGGTAAGAGAAGACATAAACGCACAGACGTGTGCCTCGGCCATGTTTGCACAGTGGATAAAACCTGTTATTTTTAACCTACGTACGATTCGGCTGTTACTAAAGCCAGATTTACGGATGGGACAGCTAGTGCCGCAATGGAGCTTAATAATTATTATCCTAACTATTCAAAGTGAAAGTGAGTTTGTTTGTTACGCTTTCACGCTAAAACGGCTGAACGGATTTAGATGAAATTTGGCACATGGGTCGACTAAAACCTGGAATAGGACATAGCATACTTTTTATCCCGATCTCACGGGATCGAGACTTAGGCGGGTAAAACCGCGGGGAGCAGATAGTACGATAATAAAGTCATGGGATTTAGATAGTTACTACGAAAACATCAATATAATATGAAATCTTAGTGGAGCTTTTGAGTCAGTTCCGCGAATTAAGTAATATGTAGTTATTTCGCTCATCGTTAGTAATTAATACCATCAGTAGTATATGCTATTACCAATTAAGTAGGTACTACCAGGTACTATCATCCATTATCTTTATTTATTTTTCCTTGATTGCGGCAAGTGACAAAAAATGCTTACTTACTTTAATACTTACTTAATTACTTTAATCGCGTACATTTTTTTTTTGAGGTTGTGAAATTATCTAATGACTTCTTCACAAGGCGTGTCAGACTTTTACTGACTAAAACCCACCAGTGTTCCCTCAGTTGCCTGTTGCCAAGGTCCCGGGATCCCTTTCGGACTTTCCCACAACCCTGGCATGACCTCTGCTGTACCCTTCGCCCTACCCTGCTGCCTACCTAGATAATTATGTTAATCGCATTTAAGTTAAAACTAGATATTTTAGATAATAATAGGTATCTCCATTATCTATCCTACTTAATGTGGATTTATTTCAGTGGCAGGTATATTAGGTTGGATTAAAATATAAAAGAAAACAAAATGATAATATCTTTAATAATACTTAGATATCTACTATCTATTATTGATAGTGTATCGGCTAGCTCGTGTTTATAAAATCTTTTGCAAAATTAATAAAAATTGTTATTCATTGATAGAAATAAAATCATAGATGAATGGAGACTGAGACATAAATATGATTGCTATTAATTGGAAGAATCACTAGATTTATTTATTTAAAAAAAACAAACATGAAATGAAGCATTTTTAGGGTTCCGTCGCCAAATGGCAAAAGCGCAACCCTTATAATTTCGTCACGTCTGTCGGTTCGTTCGTCTGTCTGGAGTCAATCAGCCATTTTATTCGGCGAACATTGGAAGGAAGGTGTATTCTGTGCACCGCTAAACAATGGTGCAGTGTGTTTATGTGTTTGTTATGCTTTCACGCTAGAACGGCTAAACGAATTTGGATGAAATTTGGCACAGAGGTAAACCATAACCCGGAATAGGACATAAGATACTTTTTATCCCGATATTCCTACGGGATCGAGACTTACGCGGGTGAAACCGCGGGACGCAGCTAGTTACGAAATAAAATAACTACCTACGAAACCCTTCACTGTGCTTGGTCCGACACACACTTGCCCTGTTTTTACACGACTGCCCAAAAAGGAGTGTAATATTTTCAGGGTTCATATATGTATGTATGTATGTGAGTTTCTTTATTCCAACATAACTTCAAAATGCCTGAACGGATTTGGATGTATGGGGTATCGTTAGAATCCCGAGTGAAATAGGCCATGTTTAATTTGAAAAAAAATCAATATGGCGGCAGTATGGCTCCATTTTCAAATGTGAAAAATAAAAAAAATCTCTAATTATTTACAATATGCGTATCTAATTGAAGGCCTTGATGAGCACATTCCAAAACTATATAATTCATTGGCATACATTTTACATAGCACATTTCATCTTTGGCTGCAAACGATAATCAGACTTTAGTAACACTGCAAATGTCTAATTGAGTGAATGGTTTGGTAGATGATTGAGTTATTATTAGAATTCATTCATAATCACACAGTAGGTACCAATATTTAGGCAAGTAATTTAAAAAAAATGTTAACATTAACACAACGCCAACTATTAATAGCGGTAAACAAAAATGTACCTAAACTACAAAAAAATAATACATACTTGTCACTAAAATGTATAAAATAAAAATAATTAATAAAAAAATTAAAAAACACGACTGCCCTGCTAAAAAACGAACTAAAAAGTAAAAAACAAGTTGATAAAATTGTCATTGCAGTCGGACCTCTTAGGTTAAAAAGTGTTCCACAGAACAGTCCCCCGACTGCAAATATTGTTTTTTTTTTTAATTTTTATATCCGATTCCGCTATCCGAAATCAAAATGACATTAGCATTTTAATCCATGTAACTAAACATAATAGGTTCAACAAGCAAGCCTTCATTACGTGTCGGCATTACTGAGCAAATACCTACATTGTTCTGCAAACGAAAAGCGATGAGTACCTTAATCGTACTTCATTTGTTTAAGCCCCTTATTTGTGCAGCCGCGGCTGACAAATTTATTAGTGCATAATTGTTTCTGTTACAAAAGCTGCCAACTTTTAATAATACTCGCTCCTTAGTTGATACGTAGAACAATAAAACTGCATTGACAGGAAGATAATTATATACCTGATTATAATTTCTATGGACCCTTCGGCTGACGTAGAAAAACAGTCTGAGTATTGTGCAAGTGTTGGTTTCAATTTCAGCAAGCTTTGTCATTTTTTGCTAGATTTGCTGGTCTACATACTGCGCACTAATAGCCTAAGTATACAAAAAAAAATTGAAGTTAGTAGTTCAATTTATTTAATGTTTTTTTTTTGTTAGTACTTTCAGTTTTATTTGGGGTTTAGTTAAACTGAAAGTATCTACTTACAACACGTATCTTGACCAAGCCTCTTAGATTTGACCGATATACGTATCAAGAGGCATGCGAGGCATGATAAGGTTTGCAGTGGGAGAGTGACTACTTTACTATTACCTACAAATAGTAACAAAAGTAGTTGACATTGTTTATCATTCCAGCAATTAAACATACCTATAGATTTGGGACTGACACCTTTAAAGTGACCCTGGAAACATTAAAATGCTAATATTATTTATATCAATATTATGCTGTTTATAGTAGTTGAATTCTTGTTTGATGTCTTAATTCACCACATACCTTAGTAGGTCTGATAATGCCACTCCTATGGGGCTACAAAATGGCTACACAATGTAGTTCGTCATTCTGATAGTCGTAGAAAACTATAGAGATAATACAAGTGTGATGAATCGGACGTCAAGGGATCCGCCATTTGAGCACGAGAATTCAAACCTGACAAGTACCAACTCGCGCTCGGTCCTCGTGGTGGATTACGACACACTCTTTCTCGCTTCTCGAGAGGAAGTCTGTGTCCCAGCATTGGAAACATTATAAGCTGAGTATGCTAAGTCTTTATCGAACCATCGATAAAGACATCGCTACCATCTTATCACCAGCCAGAAGGAAATAATCATGAGGAAACTTGGTGGACATTGCGCCCCACGGTTTCATCTGCATACCTCTCGTACCCGTGGGAATATCGGGATAAAAATATCCTATATCCTATTCCAGGTCATGTTCTACCCCTGTGCCAAATTTCATCCAAATCCGTTCAGCCGTTTTAGCATAAAAGCGTAAAAGACAAGCAAATAAACTCACTTTTGCATTTATAATTAATTAAGTTAGGATTCAGTAATACACATTTTATACATTTCAGTTGGTGCCAACATAAACTCATTGGAGTTTTAACGTGCACCAAAATCATCGACTACATAATTTAAAGAATTCAAACTACTTAAGTAGGTACTTGGTAACTATTTGGTAACCAAAGCTATTACTGTGGTGGTGTCCTTCAATGCACTCTTAAGGCTCGTAAGGTATCAATTATATTTCAAGCCAGCACACACTACGATGACAAAAGATGACGCCACGAATTATTGTTACTCTCATACAAAATGGTAGGTATATTTTGTTCTAGTGGACAACAACAACTATGTTTAAACTATAGCTTTATTCTTCTTCAGCAGGAAAACCAAAAATAGTTAACAGGCGTAATACAAGGTTGACTCAACAACGAAACAGGTTAGACCACGTCCCAGAGTATTTTAAGTCGTAAATGATGATGATCGCTGTATCTATAGGATGTTCTTATATGCACTAGGATTTTTTTTCCTGTATTCACTAAATATATCACATGTAAAATACCCAGACCTGGGACAACTACGTATCTGGAGGACATAAAAATATTAGATTTTTTTAAATTGCAACCTTTGTATGCAGCTAAGCAGTAAAGTAAATTTATTCAGTGACTATCTATAATGTTTGCGAGTTAGTCAAAGATAGCAGTGTTATTCGTTTAGAAGTGTCGTTGCCCTACAAAATCGACGTACCGCGTGCGTGCTAGGCCTACGGACTATTCAAAAGTAGCCCACTACAATGCTACTGGCACATATGAAAACCCAGTAAGTGCTTCTAACTAAATTTTCCTAAAGAGAGCAAAAACAGCTAACCAAGCAGGATTTTTATTTTATATTTTCTGTTTTTTGTAGAGTTCTATAATCAATGTTAATTTAGGTATAAGATTAGAGGTACAATTCAAAAGCATGTATGGTAACAATTTGACAGTGACAGCGCAGTAGCATTAAGGACACTTTGGGCGATCCATAAAACACCTATTTCCGAACACTTGCAAAGTTTTGAAATAGTCCAAGTGATTTACTATCTTTTTTATTGATTTTTAGATAATAAGTGGTACACCTAGGTACTAGTTTTGGCGGTATCAATTAATTTATTCATTTTTGTTTCACTGGGTTTTGTATCGGGCAGGTGTATGGGAGGGCACCCATATACCTGCTTAAATAACTAAACGACCTAGGAAGGTCGCAGAGACCCGTTGGATGCGAACCTAGAACCTTTCGTTATACAAAAATGCGGAGTCTTTTTTCAGTTGAGGACGTTTCGGAGTTTTTATTGCCGTTGATATGATAATGATACTTCAATAATCAGAGTTTGATAACATTATGTGTTAAAAATTAAAAACATCACACCAGTATTCCCCAAAGGGACAGGCAGAGATAAATAGAAGGTACACTCGCATTTCACCAGTTATAGTTTTGTAACAAATTTTAGCAAAAAATACTAAGTAGGTAAGCAGGTAGGTACATACATCATGTTCGGTAAGAATTTTTTGATAACCATATCGATTACAGAGATAAGTCGTATGATAGTGATAATGCCCAAATTACTAATGTTATCTTGGTATCTAGAATGTGTTGATAACGTATATTATGTACACAAGCTCTAGTTGTTTGTATTAAGATAATTGTACGAAAAATTATGTTATTGAACTCGTTTGATGTAGATAATGTCTAAGTTTATTTTTTTATGACTAGCATTCGCCCCTTCGCACGGATTTTACAAGACAAAACATCGAGATTTCTGTGTTATGTATGTAAGTTTAATATTAATGTATAGCCATAAACCTTCCGGAATTCTCTAAATGATGGTGACTATGCATTTTAAAACAAAGAAGAACATAGTGGTCACGAAGTCAGAGGCCCTAGACAAAGTGACATTCTATCAGCGATAACGATGATAGAAAAGGCAAAAATGTCTAGGACTGACATAAGCTAGGTATCGAAAAAATTATGTCAATCCTGTTGAAAGTCGTTGTTGAAATACGAAATGCTTTCGAAGCGATTGTCACCTGTCTCGGCCCTCTGACACGAAAAGTGACTTTAATTAATAATTATGTATAGACGATATCAACTCGAAAAGCATATACTTAGATCCCAAAAGCGTTTAACATTTTTCCACAAATTTTAATGTAACGAAAAGCACGACAAAAATTCGAAACCAATATTTGAAATTGAACATTCGCTCAGTAATCATTATCTATTCAATCGATTCGTATTTCTGTGACGTATCAAATGTAAATTCCTGATAACGAGAGCACACCGATGTATTTACAAATAATTGTAGACGAAGTTATTCCAGTAAAGGTCACTCAAGTTCGCAATTACCTATTTTATAATTATATAACATATTATCACGCACGTATACCCCGAAGGATTGGGCAGAGGTGTATCTATAGTACACCCATATTTCGACAGTTATGTTTAACCCTCATGTAATAGGAGGCAAGCTTCTTGCCATCAACCGGGCACAAATCCAGACTCCGAGCTGCTACTGAGAAATTCGAGATGGAAAAACCCAATAACACCTTGCCCGACCACATAAAAACATACCAAAAAAATATATAGGACTATGGCTATTATTATAAAAAAGCTCGCAAAACAAATTAAAAGATCACAATAATTGGCCACACGCTTTTGCTAATGTCATAAAAACTAAACGTGCCTAGAGTATCTACGTTATATTTGCAATTTTTAATTTTTTATTTGTATATAATTACACTAGACACACGTCCTACTACCACCATATCTTACTATCCAATCCTAAAATTTTTTCTCCAACTTGTGCCATAGTGTGCATAGTACATACCAGTGATTTGCATTATGCTCTAAATAATTTCGTTTAAAAGTTGTTTTGTTTGTTGGGTTGGTAGTAAAATATGATAGTGGGATAGTCTACTATCATATCCTACTATCCTATGCTACAACCCTTCCTCTAACCTGAGCCATACTGTGTAAGTACATACAAGCCAGTGATTGTGATTATGCTCTAAATAATATTGTTTAAAATTTATCCTAATTTTAATAGATAATAGATAGGATAGTAGAATAGCCTATCTTTCGTCCAAATTTTCAATTCATTGTGTCCAAAATACGAGCCAATGATTATCCTTATCCTTTATATAATATTTTATAACAGTAGGATAGGATAGTAGGATAGGCTACTATCATATTCTACTATCCTATCCTTCCATCCCTCTTCTTCAACTTGAGTTATTGTATCCAATATGAGTCAGTGATTATTATTATGCTCTAAATAATATTGTTTCTTCTAATCTGCGTATACAGAACAAATTCGAGGATCTAATAGAGTTCAATTGTTTTTAATTTATTGTCACCTCGTTTGAGTTCAACATATTGAGACAGATTGTTCGTGAATAAAAGTGATATATTCATCATTCGAGGAAGTAGTTTGTAATAAATAACAATTAAAAAAGAAGAAAAAGATTTATAGCTATAGCTAAGTGTATCTCCCTTTTAGCTAAGGCAATTTTTTTTTTTTATATTTAGCTATAGCCATACAATTATTTTAATATACAGTAAAAAACACTTTCAGATTGCCAATAAAATTAAAATGATTAATATTTTATCTTTATTTATTATATATCATAATCATAATCAGCCTATAATGTTCTCACTGCTGGGACACAGGCCTCCTCTCTGTGAGAGGGAGCGGGCCGTAATCTACCACGCGGGCCCAGTGCGGGTTGGTAGATGTCACATGTCTTCGAATTTTTGGTTCTAGGACATGCCGGTTTCCTCACGATGTTTTCCTTCACCGTTTTGAGAGCAGTGGCGATGAAATAATTTACACAAAGTAAAGTGCCTGTCAGGATTCGAACCTACGACTTACAACTCATAAGCCGTGGCCGTTACCACTGGGCCACCACTGCTCTCACTATATACCTATACATATAAATAATATATAAAAATATATATTATAATAATTATAAAATTAAATATTATATATTTATATTTTATGAGGTCGGGCAAAGTGTTATCGGGTTTATCCATCTAGAATTTCTCAGTAGCAGCCCGGAGTCTGAATTTGTGCTCAGTTGATGGCAATAGGCTCGCCCTCTATTACATGGGACTTTTGGGCGAATTGTGGTTGTTCTATAGGTACACCTGTACCTATCCCTTCGGGGAATACAGGCGTGATGTTATATAGTTAATTGATTCAGGCGTGACTTTGCGGAAATCCATTATAATTACAATAGACGTAGATATATTTAGTAACCTATTCCGCTTGACTATTCTTCAAGAGTCCTAAAAAACCCTGTAAGAAATCGACACGTGTTTCACCTCTAAAAAAAAAAGGTAAAGGTAAGGCTTTTTTTTAAAAAAAGCCTTACCTTTACCTTTTTTTTTGCGTCCAGCGCTCGGTGTGGTAACACGTCGCGTTCTGGTTTGCAATTGGCCAATCGTCATCCTGAGGATGCCTCTTTGAGAGGTGAAACACTTGTCGATTTCTTACAGGGTTTTTTAGGACTCTTGAAGAATAGTCAAGCGGAATAGTTTACTAAATATATCTACGTCTATTGTATTTTTGTGATGTTATATGTTATAGATGTGTATATATACCTACTTTCGTACTTTTCTGAAGGTTTAACTCAGAGTACTACGTAAAATAACAATATCTCCAATCGCTACAATCACTAAGACTTCACAATGAATCAATTACAATGAATATTGATAATAGTCTTAACGTATTGTTTTGCGGTCAGAACTTGCACTGGTGATGGTGTAGTGTTTGTTCGCGCAGCTGGAGCGTGGGAGCTAAGCAGGTTCTATTTACAGAGCAGACTGAAGTTTGTAGAACCTAGCCGATAACGCTCCCTTAAAAATTAAGGTGCCCATATGATTAGTAAAACCCCGTAGTGCTTTTTTAGTTTTGTTTATTTAATTAATACTTACTATATGCAAAAAAGGTTTAGGTGCGCTAACATTTAGAGGTACTTTGGGTGAGAAAACTCTGAAGACTTCGTGACTTCCCACGCTTTACTACACTTCCTCACAAATAATTAAATGTGACATAATCGCACGTTTTATTTACTATTTTTTATTTATTCAGTAGTTACACATACATTTTATACATTTAAGTTGGTGTCAACATAAACTCATGAGAGTTTTACCGGGCACCTAAAAAAAAGAAGAAAAATGGAGGTCGATCTTGAATATGTACCTACTGATGATGTCCACTACATAATACATTAAGGTCAGTCAATAGTATCGATTTCTTTTACGATTTTGCATCAATAACGCTGACTCGTACAATATAATCTTTAATCATAAATCATTTACATATCATAATTATGTCAACGGTTTTATTACGCGCAAAATATTGATCTAGTTTCACGGATTATATTTTTAAATAACTTGTATTGTTGTAGGTACCGTCCGAAGCAGACTGTCTTATCTATAAAGACGCTACGCTGTCAAAACAGTAAACATGACGATAACATAAGATAACAATACGCATAAATTACAAACAGAATGCTCTTAAATTTACCACAGAATATAAATAACTGTTATATCCAGAAGTTAAAGTTAAATGGACATAAAATTATATCGGTGAAGGTTCCCGCTTGTATACTACTAGCTACAATAAAATTAAATCATATCTTAATCACGGCACATGGTTAAAATTGGTTTGTGCCTAACGATCAAGAAAGTATTCTGGAGTCATTATAAACTCGTTTATAAAGAAATTATTTTAATATGTACCGCGCTCAAGTCATCTTCCGACGCAATCAAAGGGTCACTGTTGTATTTGATAAGATAAATTTTGATTGAGAAGTCTGTCTGGAAACTACCTAACTGTCACAATTTATATCTGAAGAAATAAGATATGAATGTATACCTTGCGTTTAAAATAAATAATATAAAACGATGTTTTCATTCATAAAATCAACTAAATGTGAAGTAGTTACAAAGTGAACACTATACATACCGGTTAGTAGATTTCGCAATGCAAAAAATTCTTCCATTCAGATGTTGTCACATATCACACAAAAAGCAAAACAATTCTGAAATGCCACTAAACCACAACACCAACCTTTTCTGTAGGAACCGCTTCCGAAACTCTATGTAGGCTGACCGGCCCTTATCTTCTGTGTCTGCTATGGCCACACGACCGTGTAGGGGTACTCTGTGGCCAGAGATGCCGTAGTCCATTTGTAGGTCTACGACGAGCATGAGGGTGAAGAGTACGAGAAAGGCGCTTATAGCGAGCGCCAGTCGCTCCTTTAGCTTCATGTTGAGCATAATGCGCGCGGTCTTGCTGCGCGGCGCGATGGGACTGTGCGCATGTTCCTCGGGCGTCGGCGACCGCTTACAGTCGCGCGCGCCGCGTCGCCTGCGCCTCCACCTCGCGCGCGCCCACCCGCTTACGCTGCAAACAATAACAACACATTAGGGGCGTGCACGTGGCTGAAGAAAAAAGGAAAAAAAAATCTATCGTTTGATTATAATTTTATCAATCTGTTATGTGGGTCGTTCACAGGAAAAATAATATTCTCGGGAAAAGAAAATATGAGTTTGATCTAGGTACTAGTTTGGAAAAGCTTATCACTTCTGGAGGTTGTTTGTGCAGATAATTATAATATTTTCACAACAACGTTTAGGTAGCTTGATAAAGCTATAGGTAGGTACATAGATAGCCTACCAATGTGACCTACATTGGAAACCATCTCTCGTAACGAGATAAACAACAAAATGTCATCATCGTGTCCATTATTATTGGACATTTTTTCTAAAGCCTCTCAAATTATGTTGTCTCCATTATTCTTATATTAAGATTTCGCGATAACCATAACAAAACACTAATACAAAATATATTCTAATCAGTTTTCACGCTCATTACCGATTTCCACAGCCTGATTTTCCTTTCGCCTGAAAAAGAGCAGATCGAGCCAATGGTAGACTCATGCGTATCCCGAAAAAGTAACCGTATGTTCTAGAAAATTGTATAAGTATACAACAATAGTACGTTATTCTAGAACAAGCTTTTGTAAATATGTATATTTATTTGACCTTTACCAGACTCTAGTACAGCAGGCCGCACGTCAGTAGTATCGAAACCAGTATAAGCTGGCCCGGCGTAGTACGGAGTTTGAATATAATTATATTCAAACTCCGTACTACGCCGGGCCAGATCAAGGTCAAAGTGTGACCACTGCCGACTATACTTACATTATCAATACGTAATTTGTAAAGCCAATACATTGCGCATAAAAGAAAAGCCTTTTAGTAATACATGTCTAAATAATAGAGGATTGCTCAATACATGTCGGCAGATAGGCTATATGATTGCTAAACTTGCGAGTTGGCGGCGTCATGTGGAATGCATGCAAAATAGAACATTTTAGAAACATGACGCCTCTGCGCGAGGAACAAAGTTCAATGCCTGCGTGTTTTGTAGTTTACTCGAGTTATGTTTAAGGTTAAAGTTCCATCTATATATTACGTCAGATAGACAGATGATTTAATGAAAGATTAAACAACGTAGTTAACCGTAAAGAAATATAATTTTTCAAAAAAAAAATCTTGTCGAAAATAAAAACTAAACTTTATCTTAATTATCTAAAATAATGTTTTGCAAAACATGACGTACGTCCTCCCTTCCGTATCGACAATACATGATCGTAGGTGTTCAAATATTACATGGCAACCTTAAATCACAATTCTGACTCTCTGATGAAATCTTCACCGAATAATTGTAAAAAGTGATTGTGTAAAGAGTATGTGGATGTAATAAATGAAAAATGATTGATCGATAGTATCGATTTTTATATGCATTTATTGCACTCCATATGTTTGTACTGTAAAGATAAATTATATTACCTACTATTATTTTCCTAATGTGTTTGCAGATACTGTGACTCATGATTATTTGGGGGAGTTCAAAAGATTTTGCAGTTTTTTTTTGCAGTCTATGAAAGAATCTTTGTCCAAACTTGATTTATCCAGTTTTCTATTTACATAATATTAACACGTATACATAATAGCAAACAGGTACGACAAAATCGATTCATAAATGGCGGAGTAATAGCGTAACAAGCAAACAAACAACAAAAAAAAAAACAGACGAATTGAGAACCTCCTCCTTTTTTGAAGAAGTCGGTTAAAAATGAGAAAGAGCTATAATGTTTTTCTATAAAACTGCATAGTGAATGATAGAGCCTCATTTGTCACAGAAACCTGATTTATTAAGCCTGTTTGTCAGCAATATTTTTAAACAAATTAGCACAGTTTTCATAATAGTGCTGTGATTACCGATTTGCCGGGTCTTGCACATCAGCAATAACTATTAAAATGAAAATTTTAAGGCATCACTAGATTAACGCTGATTGGCGCATACTTACCTAATAAATTATTATTCAGAAAGTGTTGACCCGAATAAATCTTTTGTTACAGATTTATTTAGATAAAATTTCTAAACTGATCATAGATCAAAGTAAAATCATTATAAAATGATGCGTTAGAAACGCATTGAACTGCGGGAAAGCGCTACTATAGTCTAACAGACTAACGGGGACCTCTTAATAACATACATGAAAGTTATGGATGATTGGCGAAATAATCCACGTGGATACTCTGTATCTGTTGCAGGGAAATCGTCGGATTTCTAACAACTTAAACCATGCAGTGGCTGGTGGTCATTAGATCGGTAATAGGCGTCGGTGGCATTTCTGCAGGCGCTATACAGCAGGATCGATGCGTTTCATTGGTAATTTTTGCTCTATTCACTTTAAAAGATTGGATTATTACAGATACTGCATCAAAACCAAGGCAAGCCAAGTTCAAAATGAATTCACTTTCCTCAGCAGTAAAGTGAGAGTATTGTCTACGTAAATCAAACGGTCATACTAACAAATATAAACCGTTTAGCATAAGCTGGGCGTATGACTACACAATCCGAGAAAGTTGGTCGGTATTCCAAGAAAGTCCAGCTCACGTCTGACTAACATATTGAATCTGTGAGAGTTTAAGATCAAGAGGAGGTTATCTATGATGTGCTTGTGTTGAATACTGGAGCACTGGACAGAGGACATTGCTGTACTGGAAGAAAAATGACCCTAATTTTCGATGTGAGCAGTTTTAGAGATAACAATGTTGATATAATATTCTAAGAGTAAATGAACACAGCTTACACTACAGTTATTTTGTTAGATGCTAATGATGATCTTATAACTGATTTTTGACTTTAATATGTATACAAAGACAGGAAGTAACAAAAAAGGGTACATTATTTTGTAATAAAAAACATGGTATCACACTTGTAGCCCAATTTGTACGTCTTCGATTCTACTGACTTGTGACTTGAAAGGAGAAAAGAAATAGTTGGGTAATGTTGTCTGTATCTATATTCTTCAGTCGTTTATGTTTACCTGGTAGAACAGTTTAATAGTTATTAATTATTTGTCAATTACTAATAAGTTCCCGTTATGAGTAAATGACTAATGAGCCTTTAGATCTAAAATTGTGGTTAGCGGTCATGTATGTCACTGTTTTCAATTTTTGACTTGTTCGCCTTTGCCTTTACTTTTATATTATTCGCATCTCTTCCTTCTTAAATCTCACTTTTTCTGTTTTGTTTGTCCTCATCGTAGACGTGACCATCTTTACATACTGAGACTTCTCCGTGACTCGGAAAGCACGTTAAACCGTTGGTGCCGGCTGTCATTCGTGGATCTTTGACAGTCGTTACATTGTCAGAATCCCGAAAATCTGACAACCAGTCTTACTAAGGGTATCGTATTGCCCAGTTACTGGGTTGTGGAGGTCAGATGGGCAGTCGCTACATGTTAAATATTCAGCTGCATCCGGTTAGACTGGAAGCCGACCCCAACATAGTTGGGAAAAGGCTAGGCAGATTGATTGAGATAGACATTAGATGGTTATTTACTGGAACAGAAAATACCCTTTTTCTTTTAAAACAATGTAGAGTAGCCGGTATTTCTGTTACAGTTCATATCTAGTTGAAATAACATTTGTCGGAGTAAGCAACACTGATAACAGAATAATCATAAGATTATTTTTTAATTCGAATTCTTGTCAGCTAGCCTTTGATAACAATTAGATATTACTTTTATCAGCTGAAATCAAGATACATAATAACACAACCTGTGAAAAGAAAGGACCAAGGTGTTATTAACGGCTCCAATAAATTCATTATTTTTCCTCCATGCATTTAAAAAACATAGCGTAATAACCACCCGTTGTTGATCTCCTCAATAAGGCATAGTTTCAGTTTCGGGGATTGTAAAGGTTTCTGAGGTTTAATTAGTACACGGTGTAAGGAACATTGACACGCAAAGGTTATTTAAAAAAAATCTTCTGTGTCATACAAAAGTCACTGCGCTGTTTCATACTACACTGTTGAAATGTATGGAACAGCATATTTTTTTAAATTACCTACTGAACAATAATGTCCCGTACACCCTGTATATGGCGTCTAATCTCGAATCGCAAGCACATATTTTGCTAATTTTGACTTATTCGATACAAAGTTAAAGTGCAGTACGTTCATCACTTATTATTTTCAATTACTTATATCGAGACAAAGTAACGCTCAAGCTATAATATTTTTGGAGGAAGACACGCGACATCAGTCAATGTGTGATTATTATGATAATACACGTGTTGAATTACTCGACGATCGTTTTCAAGCTTGTAAAGAGGAGCGTTCGAAAGACAAAGTATTCAATTTACTACGATTTCATTGACCCATAGTAACGGTCTTAGAATATTATGTTTTCCATAGTAATAACAGTGTCTTTGCCACAACGTAAATGCCTCATAGACGCTACAAAGACGCCGCGTAGCTCCGTGTACACAATCCGTAGCCCGCGTGGACGCCTCGTAGCACCGCGTAGACGCCGCGCAGTCGCCTCGTAGCACCGCGTAGACGTTGTGCAGACTCTGCATAAAACCAACGCATACGCCCGCGCCACGTAGGTAATAAAATATAGCTTGTCAGATAAATACTCAAACACATGCAGCAATATTAGAAATCAGTTTAAAATTACTTGTTGCTTACATTGTACATTGTAATAGTCAGTGCCGTTATGCGTTTACTGATGACCTGTAATGACCTCGTTACACGAGTCGCGCTGGTGACACTCATTAATTTTGCTTGTTTAATTAGTACATTTTTGAGAACTATTCATTAAGTAAATAATATTTGTGTGCATTTATAATTAGGTATTATTTGCTTACACTGTTTGTTGAATAGCTATTTATTTTGATTGTAGATATTTGTAAAGTAATTAACTAATGTTTTAGAACTTTCACAAAATGTTTAATTTTTCTTTGCCGAGCATCAATCTGAATTGCCAAACTTTTGAATGAATCTTTTTCTATTTAATTTAATTTACTTAATTTACTTTTTTATTTAATTTACATGTTATTCAATCTACGCCGTAAAAGGCACTTGCCTTTTAGAAATTAAATATGTGGCCACTAACTATCAACATATTTGGCCTGAGGTTGTTGACTTATTGCTATTTTAGTCAATCATAATCTAACGTGTGATTTGATCACGGATTTTATAGCTGCATTAACTTTTAGTATTCAACATCCTTTGTTCATGATAGCATCAGACTGGTAACACCAATCATTTTTATAAAGTTATCATCAATTTACCTAAAATTATATATATGACGGCGATTACTGAAGATTGTTGACTAAATCTGTCCTTTTGAAGAACTTGAAAAATCGTTGACCATCGATATTATTTATCAGATATTCGATATCAAATCCGACTAGATTTATCATCATATCAACTTGATTATCATTAGATCTCTTTGAATTTAAATCGCGATTATTCGATAAGCAATACCGAACCTTACCTGGTAATTTATAATTCGATATTTTGTTTTTAAAAGCCAGTAGTGGATTCATATAAATTTATATTAAATGGATGATTATCTTTCTTTTTGGTCGCCGAAAAAAAGTATCACTTATCTACCTACTATTTTTAAGATACTTACTCACTTAATAGCCATTCTAATTTGTTAAAAGTACCTAAATAATAAACTGGCGACGTTCGCAATATGTGGCAAAAAAATAGTTTAAATATGATAACAGCTTGGGCGTACTTAATACATGTCTAGTTTACTTTTAGATCATAAAAATGCAAACTCATCACGACTACTAATTTCATACAGAATGCATAAAGTATTGTTTTATAGCATCAATTTCAAGTTGAACGTCCCTCAATATTCTTTTTATACTATTACTGAAATGTAAAAATAAAATCCATGTTTCAGCACAATTTTAAAGTTTCGTCTATCGGCACCAGATGCGGAGATATTTAGAAATACTGTATGGTGTATATTTTTAACAAAACTCGATAGAAGTGTTCGTACTGGAGTTACGAGTATGTACGCGGACGAAACAATCAACAGTAACTTTGGCACCGTCACCTGCCGAATTCTTCTCGAAAATATAGTGCTAGCTTTTGCCCACAGCTTCGCCCGCATGGAGGTTGGTTATGACCGTGGGATCATACGTACTACCAGGATAAAAAGTATGTCCAAACCCAGCTCATGGTTTACCTGTTTCATCGAAATCAAAGGTCAGCCAAAAACCACGATACCACTTTGCCTTAAAGGGGATGCGCCAAGATGAAAAATAGGTAAAAAATTATAATTTCGCGGGCTACCTTTACGGTTTCGCCTTAAAAGGCGTGAAAGGTAACAGACACGCAGAGTTACTTTCATATTTGAAATATTAGTTAATAAGTAAGTACCTATGGATAGGTAATACGACTATCACTTATAAGTGATGTTACCGGGTTGTAAGGATCCTGAAAGTCTACATTGTTTTAACTTTTGATTGTGGAAGTTAGATAACTATCAGTCGTTCAATGTAAAATATTGAAATTCAACCGTAGGAAGGTACTGGTCGGGAAACCGGATGGATGTAGAAGAACGCACCTGGCCGAATATCCCGCAAAAAATCCTATGGACCTCACTTCTGTTATTGCATGATGAAACTTAAAATGTTTTTATCCTACGCATATAGTGAGATCTATATTGACTTTTCCAGAATTTCATAGCTGTTTCGCCGAGGTAAAACATGAATAATTACTGCTGCAAAAATACACAAGTCTTTACCTTCACTACTTAGCTTTGAAACTGTATGTAAATATTAATATACGCCAGATTTAACGTAAATATAAACAGGGTTGTGTGTAAACGTACATTACTTTTGCGCGATTTCATAGTGCACGATTATGTTCTTCCGAAAAGATTGGTAGGTACATTAGTAAATTCTTTTTACTTTTTAATTTTAATACAATTCTTGAACTCGAATTTTTATCACTGAGACCTCTTTGTCCGTGGCGGTTAAAGGCCTTATTACTCAGATGTAATTAACTCCAGATCTTAAAACTTTAGGTACACTAACTAGGTAACTGTAGGATTCATTTCGGTGGTAACAAAACCAGTAGGTATAAGCTGTCCTCTTAGGCCTACATACATACGGAATTTCAAAACGGAATTCTGTTTCGAAACATAGATTCGGAATTTCGTAGGCAGCCAGCAATAGTTATTTTGAAACGAAATTCCGTATTTATGTGGCCGGCCTTATTCTATTAAAAGTATATAGGTACAACACTTGGTCTACTTAGGCTTAGAACAAATAATCACGGCCAATTTATTCTCGCTTGAAATATAACACATTCGATTTGGTTCGTTGCTCGTGCAATCATTTTTATCGTCGATTAGAAGAAGTTAAAACCTGTGTCGAATCTTGCATCCAACGATTAGATTTGAAATAATTCATTTCTAATTGAAAATGTCGTTTTACAAGAAGGAAATTAATAGAACTTGTACGTAAAGGGCATAATTTTTTTGCCGGAAGTTCGCGTTTTCTCTTCTTGTTTTAGACACAACTCATTGTGACTGTTTTGAGTTTCTTCAAGTATGCATAGTGTAAAAAATCTCAGTGAAAACTGTGTATCTTCTATATAGGCACTAATATACATAATAGATATGTAATTAAGTCGTAAGAATGAAAGGCCTCCTTTCATCAAGAAAGAATAAGCATGGGCACGTTTGCTTAGGGCATCGGATAGGTTTATTTCAGGATTTCATACGATGTTTTTAAATTATTTCAACACCACTGCTCTCAAAACGGTAAAGGAAAACATCGTGAGGAAACCTACATGTCCTAGAACCAAAAATTCAAAGACGTGATATCTACCAACCCGCACTGGGCCCGCGTGGTCGATTACGGCCTACTCCCTCTCACTGAGAGGAGGCCTGTGTTCCAGTATGGTTATGGTCCTGATTATGGTTGCTTTCACAGTCAGGTGAGTGTATTCACTTAAAGTCAATCCATTGGTACTTACCTATTCCAAACCCTTAGCTTCTAGATTCTAGACTTCTAGATTCTAACAGGTCTTTTTTCTTGATATCGACTTCACAAAAACAGTTCCTGCATAGTCGATGTATTATGTGCCACATACACAACAGACATCGTTTCGTAACAATCGAAGCTCAATGCTGTAACAAACCCTAGATATTTCTGATCATGAGTCTGCAGATAATGTTATGATCGATCTATTCTTAAAAGCGAAAGAGGTCACGCGGTAATCTACCTATCAGAGCCCACGTTTCTTTCAAAATGTTTTTATCTTCATCGACCCTAAATGTGTTTTTGTGAAAGTCTTGAAAACATATTTTTGTCCATCCATCGTCTATACGATGGATGGACTGTGGGGATACTATAACTCAAAACTCTCTTCACTTCACGACATTCTACATTAGCAATGCTGTAGGAAATAAGTACTAAATCCGGAATGATCAGGATCTTTAAGTACCGAACCCATGAACAAACAACAATAAAACCCGTGAATTCCTTTCTTGCACACAATAATGGTGACTAAACTAAAAACTAGTGCGTAGCTAATTAAAAAACAAGTTGAATTGTACGTCAAGTTGAGCACCTCACTCGAGACTTGCAGCGAACAAAAAGGCTCCAATTACCCAAGTTGTGTATGGAGGTGTACGCTGGCTTCATTTACATAAGTTCACAACTTCAACTTAATTAACGTATTGACATTAAAGTGAACATTACACTTGGTACGCAGATTATGGGTGGAGTTGTAAATGGTTTTTTAATACCTATGTTGTCATGTTAATCTTAGTCACGCTGCAATGTTACGAATTTTATCATTACAGTACCAGGTACACACTGTAATGCTCACCTGGACGCATTCACTGATCAAATACTGGAATCTGAACGGTTACATTTAGTGATCGATAACCGCTTTGAATAAGTCAAAATTAAGTTATGTGTAAACATACCTACTGTTTTTCCACTTTTACAAACATGTTGGAGATTAAGTAGGTACAATAGACCGTATGTCGAAGGTAATACTTTTAATTTGAGCTGGACTAACGTTAGAACATGGTTTCAATAGAATAAGAGACCAGCATAATATACTGGTTTTGTGTAATTTCTGAAGAAGTTAGTATAAAAAGCCACTGAACGGTAAAATTACAATAAAAAACTCATAAACCATAGTTCATTACGTATATAAAAAACAAAATAGTATTTTACACCTCTCTGATAAGATCCCTATAAAAATCTTCGCAGCACTTTATTTGCAAATCACTATGCGCTTGAGAGACTTAAGCATTCCAAACATTGCAAGATTTTATTAAATCGGAAATAATTGGAATTATAAACATAAATAACCAACGTCATAAAATATTTAAATCGTGTTATTTGCCGACCAGCAATCTGGACGTCATTAGAGATAACGCTTTAATTGATCGATCGATCAAAATTTTCCTCATTCATGAAATGGACGACAAAATTACCTACCCTATTGTACAACGCGAGAAATTGGGCCTTTCTGCTAATCCACTTTTAAAACTTGTAAGTAGGTACTAATTTGGTACTGAACGCAGGTATCGACATTAATGACACAGGCCGACGGACTCTTTGAAGCTTCAGACAAATGCACAGTAGGCAGGTAAGTGTCAAAGAAACTGCATCTTGGCTATAAAACATATCGATCAAGATTCTTCTTTGAGGAGTTTACAGGTGCTTACCTGTAACTATGAAAGAAGAATCTTCTCTTAACTAGATCACAGACATGACGCCACTCAATAATAAAATCGCAATCGAAAAATCTGAAGTCTGCACCCCTCCTTAGGTAATGCGAAAGCCCATGGGAAGCGATTTGCACAACCACGATGTGAGCGATTACGAGACGGCGGTAGAACGTCACTATTATGCGGATGGGTGGCCGTACACCCGTGCATTATGGTCCACCATTGTCCTCGATAACTCGGTTACAAATGTTACAACAGACGCGTAAATTAGTCGCAAATTGTGTGGGATTATAATGTTTTATTTGAAGGGTCGTCCAGACGTGTTACGTAAATAAGTATTTGTGCAAAACATGTATTTGTGAAGGCTCTCTTCTTAAAATTTCAGTGGACCTGTAAATAATTGTTCCCATTTCTATATTATAAAACCAAATGTATTACTGCGTAGTAATCAAACTGGCCTTATTGGTTAATGAATTATTATCTAATATAGCGGAACTAAACTATAATACTGGCGCTAATTCGCAATTTCTGAAACAAAAAGTTAAAAAATGGAATACTCATTCAAAAAATTTGTCTATGTAAGTACCAAAGTACTTAGGTACATAGACAACGACTTACGACATACAGTATAAAGAGAATCAAATAAAATAACGCCTACTCATAATTAAAACAAAACACAAAGAACTCGCTTCATTTATCTAACAAGATACCAAATGTTTACAAGGATATGTAGATAATAAGCAGAGTAATATAAAATAAAAGAAAAACAGAAATTCTCGTGAAATACTGAACAATGTGGAGGTAGGAGCGTGGATACGAACATAAAATATAAGTATTTGGAACACGCAATGATCACCTTAGGCATTCGCGGGATAAACAATAGCACACTACCTGCGGTTGATAACATCAGCATCGTGATCCATTAGTCAACGGTTGCGTTTTAGAGATCCGTAGCTGTTTTTTAGCCGTTTTAGGTGATATTTTCAGATTATAGGTATAGTTTAACTGTAAAGTGGTTTCTATATTTTAATGAATCTGCGTTGGTCTTTCCAATTTTTCCTCTGCAGGATTCAATATTGCTTTTTTACATGAATCCTGATAAATAATTGCAATTAGGGTAGCATTTATTTATCAACGGTTTTTCCGCTAATGTGTGAACCTAAAATACCTATTTGTATAACATACAGTTTTAGTCCTATACAATTTCTTAACCCCTACTCCACCTAATACGACTCCTTGATCTTACTTAATAAAAATAGTAACAAAAATAAAATATTTTTAATTTTAATTTTTGTCGTCAATATTGTTGCTACCTACTGCATTATGTTTACGTGGCCCCGCCAAAGAAGTGGCGTGCAATGTCCGTGATTCCGCACGACAATGTAATAGTTACCATTTCTGACCGACACCGTAATTTTAATGACGATAACTATTCGTTTTGTTCCGGTTTTTATGATATACTAGCTGACCCGGTGAACTTCGTACCGCCTAACAGTCAATTATTTTTTATTTTTAAATTTTTCTCTCCGTGAGAACCATCCTCGTACTTCAAGGAATATTCTAAAAAAAGAATTAGCAAAATCGGTTCAGCTGCTCTCGAGATTTGCGCTTAGAGAGCGCGCTGCGAGATTTTTATATTATAGATTATGGTGTGGTTTTGACGTGATTTTGGAGAAGCAAACGAGTTGAGAGATGTAGTCACAATATAAACACATTTTTGAATACATAATTAATAGTCAATTGTGATTTTACAAGTATCTTTTCACAAAAGTGTGAAAATCCTCGATGGGTTAGGCAGAGGTGTGTGTTACCTATGGTAACACCCACATTTCGTCAGTAATGTTTAAGTCCAATAGTCCCATGTAATAAATAAGAGCATTGTTTATAAAAATAACATGGTGAGTAAATTACTTTACGAATAAAATATTCATTTGCGACGCATAATTTACAAGGCTATTAATATTAAATTCATTTCAAAACCGACACTTACATGCCAAATAAACTGATATTTACCCATTAATAAATATCTTACTACAAAAACTACAACTCATATGGTAATTGTCATTTACGAGCACAATTTTCTAATGTAATAAATGATCTTCAGTGTAATTGAAATATAAATTGATGTCCCTAATCGTAGGACAATTATTCAATTGTGGTTTGATTACCGTACGTGTCCAAACGGATATAATAATCGGTACGTACATAAGCGATTTTTCACAGATATGCACTTTGATTGGATTCCTGTAATCGTGAAATTGATTGTATCTTGAAGGGTAAGTTTGTTTTACTATCTGATAAGAAATTAAAATCAGAAGCTCATGATTTTATCGTTTTTGATGATTTCAAGGTTTTTGTATATTTATTGATGGGTAATTTGTATCGTCAGACTACCTCAGGATTTTATTCAAGAGGTCAAGAGTATTTATAACAATATCACACGCTAACACGCTAATCTCTGGAACTGCCAGTCAGATTTGAAAAAATATTTTTGCATTTGATAGGCTATTTAACACCCTTAGGAGCAAAGAAAAAGTCAGAAAGAACGCGACATAATAGCGCGGGCGGACGATGCGATGCGGCGTAGGACGGGGAACAAGAAAGTTGAAAACACGCGGAAGAAGTCGCGGACAGAAGCTAGAGTTTTATATAAACCAATTAGGAGAGTTCTACACTTAACTATGCAAAATCTATGCAAGAATTGACATGTAATTTCAGATCTTATCGCATCATCATCATTCTCTTGCCTTTGATCCTAATTTATTTTAGGTCGGTACTTGTCTTTGTCTTCTATACTTTTCTATTAGTCTCTCCCCCCACCCCCTTTTTTCCCATATCATCTTTCAGATCATAACTATGATTTATAAAACTATCATCGTATACTAGTTTTTATCCAGGTATGGTGGAGTCTCCATTTGACCAAGTGTAGCTCTTTTGACCAGATTTTCTTGGAGGTTTTCAAGAAAATTAACATAAAAAGACTTTCCTTGAAAGAAAAGAAACGTAAAAATGACCAGTTACACGTTAGTGCGCAAGCACAATACTCATTTCTAAACACTATCACATAGTATTATGTACATGTATGTACTTATCAACGGTAAACAATAACAGGGAAAAGCCTCAGTGGGAAATGGGACAGTTTTTCATGGCGTGGGTGTAATGTAACAATTATAGCCACGGATATGTTTGTGGAAACTACTATATGGATTATGTGCTAGCTTAAGCAGGAAAGTGAAAACTAAGATGAGCATTTTCCATATTGCTCTATAATTCTGAAGCGACCCAAAAATGTATCATAGTTCACTTATTTTTTAAGATAGATAGGAGAATACTTTTATTGTACACACATACACACACTACACACACACACACACTATTCGTACATATATACAAATAAATAAAATGGATCACAAAATAACAGATTTTTACTAAACGCCTATGAAAGTATATACGGTAGTATGGTAATTATATATATTTTTTTTAATTTTGGCAAACGTACTAACATTACCGCTTTATTCCCCGAAAGAGTTAAGCTACGGTCTCCTAGAAGAGCGGTGGCCGCCACATAGGTAACGGCCGCAGTGACAGCTGTCATGAAAATTATGGCAGCGGGGTTTGACTCAACGGTGACAAAAAACACAACTTACTTTCGTAAACGTTTCAGTGACGTCAGCCGCCGGTAACATGCAAACGCTATGCGGCGGTCACCGCTCTCTAAGAAGGTTATATTTCGCCAGTTATATCCAAGTTCCATGTAACAGGGACTAGGCATGGCAAACATGCCTCACTCGGAAATGACGTTGCATGTATCAAGTGGAGGTTCCGACTAATGTGGACGATTCACTGATTGATCGCGTTCTTGAATTCAAAGGCCATCGGTAGTCTATAATTACTCACAATTAGAAGAACGATCAATTGGAGTAATTTTGCAATTACCAGACAATCATTTAACGTAGGTCAAGTAGTCAAGGAAAAAATATGTTAATCACCTTCAGGTTTATTTTTACTTGCACCTTATTATATTACTTGTTTCATTTCTTAGCATTATCGCTCCTAGCTGAGAGACGGTAGAAGGAGCGTTGGCAGACCAAGGACGACCTACAGAAGTTCTGGGAGAATACCTGGATGAGAATCGAATAAACCAGGGAAGCATGGCACAAAAGGGACCTATACTCGACAGTGGGAGGACCGAGGTTGCCAATGATGATGATGAAGATCGCTCCTTGACCGTACCTACTTCACAAAATCTATATTATCTTTATTCAGCTCACCGTAGCAGTCTCCATTCACATTTTTCTTCATTTTCCCACATCAGTTTATAATAGTGGAATAAAAATCTTCGCGTGCTTAGGATACATCTATAAAAGTTTTTTGTGTGATACAATCAACACTAATAATAAGTATTGAACTAGATTATGTAACGAGAGCATACGACATACTAACCCGAGTTCACATGAAACAGGATGTGAATTCAAAGAACACTTCATGTCTGGAAAATTGGATGGGTATTCTACAATACCTACCATTACCTACTGTAATGAGATTATATTATATTGACTGACAGATCCTATTGATCATATTGACCTAGCAGTAGTAAAGACCTTTAGGGGTATGGATACAGGGTGTAAAGTTCACTCATCCACTATAGAAAAGGGAGGATCCTCCGACCAGACGGGTGTTGTGTCTGGCGGGCAACTGGCGGTAAACTTTAATTGCGCGATGCAGGATTTATGTGACGTCAGGATTTTTGTGTGACGTCAGATCTTTGATGCGTAGTTCGCATGTGGCGATGTAGATACCGTCACAGACCGGTGGTGTTGAGAGCCAGCAACACGTTTGGGAACCGGGTATGGCTTTTTCAGAACAGTTTTGTATGCTCGGTAGCCAAAGCCCGGTAGAGTTTATAAATATCTAGATATGAAGTAGGTTTTAGTGACTAAACCGGCACGTTAGTGTCGTTGCCTTAGTTATCTATATTTTTTGGTATTGCATTTTTTTTTTCCAATTTTTTTCATACACTCGATTGTTGGGTGTAATCTGTCGATCGCCGAAAGAATCTTTTATCAGCAATGCCTATCTCACACCGCTTAGTCATTAACATACGAAAAGAAGAGAAGAAGAATTCACAATGCACTGTAAGTATATTCGACAAAACTGAACCTACACATCCGCCCAGACAATCTTTAGTTTTGAAATCACATATTGGGAAAACGGCATTATTATCGGCTACTGAATAAAGTAACCCAGTTTCCCCGATCGCCTATAATTACCCTGCCTATGAATATTTAAAGGCTCACTCTAGGATTCCCAATACATTGAGTGTTATTACGGACATAAATCACACACACATACGTAGATATGACACAAACATAGAAAACCTAATTTTGTCGATATCCAACTGAGTCATCATCGTCATCATAGGTACTCCTGCCCTTATTCCAATTTATTTGAAGTCAGCGCAGCTTTACTTTTCTGTAAGTATGATCGAAAACAATTGGATGGGTGACCGTTCTTTGCAAATCGATACCCATAAACATCGAAAAGCACATGTAGGTAAACACAAGTACCTATCGACTGTAATGCGAAATCCTGACAGTCCGGACATGGTAAATCACGTGTAGTAGACAACCATCGGCAGCCCATAAACCATTCTTCTTAGGGTGTCGATGGCAATATAGATAGAGCCGGCCCAGAATTTGGCTACGAGTTTGCCACCTTCAGTAGCAATCCATCAGTTCCTGCAACATACGAACAACAGGACATGCTGCACATGACATTAAGTGTCCCATTGTTTGTGGAACCATAAAGCCATTGATCAAATGAATGACTATGCCAACCAGTTCTCATTCCTCAA
The DNA here is from genome assembly GCA_948473465.1 of Lithophane ornitopus. Classification (NCBI taxonomy): domain Eukaryota; kingdom Metazoa; phylum Arthropoda; class Insecta; order Lepidoptera; family Noctuidae; genus Lithophane; species Lithophane ornitopus. The sequence goes on along the minus strand of OX419622.1, from coordinate 6,133,750 downwards.
TTAATATATAAAAAGATTCATAACAATCCAATTACAGTCACATTTCTGACAGCGTCATCCAGGTAAATTGATTAACAATATGATGCACTATGCAGCAAATAAAGCAATTTTCTACAAACCCGTATTACGGACATCAGCTGTCGGTAGTTAGCATTCCTTCTCTTACGCTACAGTGACACAATGTAGGCAACAAGAGAAGGCCTACTGCGGAAAAGGTGCACTTTTTGATCGACCGGAATAGATATTTAGCCTAATGTTACAGAATCGTAAATCTATGGTATGACGGATACTGCAGCCCATGTTCTAGACTTAATGTTTAATGTAACAAATAAATAATTAGGTGGTATTCTCTTGCACAGGACTGTCTGCCAGTGGCAACACGGTTAATCAGCTGCCGTAAAAATTATCTACCAGTAATTTAATTTGACTACAATTGGATTAGATCAGCGGTGTGTCATTCTTGCTCAAGCAGCATCGAGGCGCAGCGCACAGCATGAATGAGCGGTTAGACATAGAACTATAATGAGTTCATAAACCCTTCCCTCCTCTAATGAACCTTTACAATACATGCACACTTTAATACAGGACAGGCTCCCCCTGTCCTATATTAATATTTAAATAAATATTTATTCCTAAATGTAAAAAAATTACGGCTGGAAATGTCAAAGAGACCTACGGGAACATGGCATGCGATCTTCAGTTTGCATCAGTCAGAATTTCAGGAATGAATATAATATGTGTATTTTAATATTTAATAAATATTTATTCCTAAATTTTCATAATTGCACCTGTTTGTCTCTACATCACCCAAAAATTGACTGGTAGGAAATGCCTATGGCATTAAATCCGCCTCTACAGATATCTGTGCTTGAAGTATTAAATAAATATTAAATTCGTTTAGCGTTACACGTGTTTACTGATTAGTGATGCAACCGGGCGTAAGAATAGCTGATCTTCTGCATTAGTCTACGCAATGTTATCGCTAACTAAATGACAAATTGTTTCCTGCGCGAGAACAACGGTCCGTGGTTTTTAGCTCCCTCACAGTTGATTGTGATTGGTTGTACACGATTGTTGATGTACAGTTGAAAGCGAGGTAATAAGCCGAGTTAATGATTATTTGATGAAAACATGGGATTTGATATGATTAGCTTGTGTATTTGCATCGTTTATTGCTGCCACATGCCTTGTCACCAGCACACGTGAGGGTCTAATGACGGCGTCAGTAAACGGTACCTACTCGGGTTGCTGATTTATAGCGAAACACTGAATTATTTTTGTAATCGACATGTTAAGAAGAAGGTTATTTCAGCTGTATTTTCTAATCGGACTTCGTCGAAAAGTTGGCGTAATCGATTTTGTTCACGATCACGTTTCTCGAGGTCGTCTGTCCAATAGGACACTGCACTGTATTTAATTTAATTTATGCAGTTAACAAGACCCAATTTATGTCAGAGTAGTTAATCAAAATAATAATACCTCCAATAATGATAAAGCAACGCCTACCTGTAGAGTTAATTTTCAACTACCTACCTACTATGTACTGGCTAGTTGAAGACTAATTAGATACTCCAGAATAATAAAAAGTGTAAAACGAAAATTCTAACGCTCTTATTACCAGAAACATGCTGAAATATCATAAATATATTTTTTAACTCTAGTATTTTCGTGGGTGTGAATACCGGTATAAACTGCAAGATAAAATAAATTAATAGATCAACAGTAAAAGGTGGGTTGAGGTCGTTACACTTGATATGTAAATAAATGCAGGTGTTCAGCAATCTATTCTAAGCCGCTCTCAGTTATAAGATGAATTCAGTTTGCAAAATATTCGAACAACTTCATTAAATAATATGTAATATAGGTGCAGGGTATAAAGTTCAGACAAAAAGCTGCGTAGCAGCAATCGGCGCACTTCAAAGAAAATATCCCTAAATTAATGTAGCAGATGCATTAAAATGGGAGCTCGTAGCGCGAAGCACCGTAGCGCCTGCCTACGCGCATGGAAGAAGGGTAGATATTTATAATGATGATGATGATTTCATTTATAATGATGTATGGATGAATATTATTAACATTTTTGATATTTGAATGAGAATGTTATAAAAAAAATATCAAAATAATCTGGACGATAAACTGGTGGTTACCTACTGCGCTTTATCGATTGTAATTACCCAGTAGCAAATTACCGACTTATCCTTAGTTTCCTTATCTTTTGAGGGATTCCAATAAAGATTTAAATCGCTTTGTTTCGATAAATGATAGCATTCATCATGTTGTGATTTCAGAGCGGTAGATATAATCGTTGAATACGTGACGATTATTGCCGCCGAAAATTATACGATCATCATATAAATTGCAATTTTACAAATCGAAAGAAAGCAGATATCTTTTCTCAACCACTATTCTTAAAACTCTTTCTTTTATACGAGTAGCGCGCATAGAAAAGTTAGGAAAATTAATTGTTTCTCAAATTGACGTGTCCGTATAATCAAATCACAATTGCCATTCCTGGAAATGGATTATTTGCAATCTCAAGATCAAGCAATCAAAATATCTCAAATCTCGAGACATAATTGCTAACTTACCTACTGATCAGTCTGGATAAGACTTCCTGAAACCTAGAATTAGATGACCTACCCCAGTTATGTTTGAATAAGCACTTACTTAGGTAGGTACTTACTATTGTTCTATGATTTATTTCATCTGCAAATAATTATAGGCGATTCCATTCAACAATGCTGGTTATTTTCTACGCCATAAAAACCTAATCGAATTTCCGTAGTAAAGACATGTAATACTATGTATATTATCTTATTATCTATTTTTCTATTTATAAAGCTGATGAGTTTTTGTTTGTTTGAACGCGTTAATCTCTTGAATTTCCAGTCGGATTTGAAAAATTCTTTTTGCATTCGATAGCCCAATTCTTGAGGAAGGCTATAGGCTATTTCACCACATGCTAGGACCCTTAGGAACCGAGCAAAAATACAAAAAGGTAGAAAGAACGCGAAGACGAAGTAATAGCGCGGGTAGGCGATAGGATGGGCTGTGTTGGGGGATAAGAAACACGTGAAATCGCGGGCAGAAGCTAGTAGTAATTATATAAGGCCGAGTAATTGTTCAATGCAACCAATCGTCTTTTGAAAGAAGATATGAAAAAATATAATTGAATTTCCGGCATTATATCAATGAGAACATCTATGTTCTATAGTTAAATGTGTCAGCCTAGCGCTATTTTATCAAACCGCTTGTTAAACTACACGTCAACAGGAGTAATTAAAAACTAATCCTTCGACGACTTAATTGTTTGTCAAATTGGACAAATTAACCCTATTCTACAAAATACAGTGATAATGACTAAATTGATGTTTAATCAGTTGATAATTTGGTTTGTTGTTGTTTTAAAATAGTTCGAACTAACTGTTTCTGGCCCAGTTAAAATCAAATTTTGTAATTTTAATTGTATTATCAGTTCAAGAAATATTTCAAGAAACTGATGAATGTTTGCTCATTTTTTTTCCATTATATACCGTTTGATAGTAACGCTTGATCAATTTACCTACAATAATAAGACACATTGGTGAATTAGAGGATTAATAATAAAACCAGCCTATTATAGTCCCACTGCAGGGCAAAGGCCTCTTCTCAAACAGAGAAGGCTTCTCATTGATCGCCACGCTTTCTTAAACGGGTTGGCAATGTCAGACTCATATTATTTACAGTATTGATCTCTTTACATAACTTGCCTAATATACAGGGTGAAATTTTAGTCGTTTTCATCCTCATAAGGGGTAATTTTACTCATCTTTACGAATAACTTTCTTTCGTTTATGGGACCAACCCTGAAATCGCGAGAAAAAATCAGCTGTTCCCTCATTTATGTTCGCATACCTAATCAAAATGTAGGGATTTTTTTTTCGCGATTAGTAATGTAACATAAATACCTTATCAACGTGTTTCAAAACAAAACAAAATCAATACCAACGTGTTTTTGTAATCACCAGGTACTTGTTTAATAATAATTAACGGATACAATTTGTGGTGAATGTGATTTTGTCACGAGCCTTGATATTAGATATTACCGTATATTTGTGCATCAAGGCAAACCGGATGCAATAATATCAGTCTAAATAAGATTCAAATTATAAAGTCAGATTAAAAATGACTAAGTACTAGAAATAAAATTTTGCAATGATTAATTCTGTTCCACACAAAGCTATTTTATTACAACATAGGTTACTTCAGTTTTATAAAAACAAATATTTTATTTGATGTCACACTCTGCGATTATGTTAATAACTGACATTTCAGATGCAATTCATATGCATAAAACTTATTTGTAAATATGCACATCAATCGCAATTATGTAAGATACGATCGGGTGAATTGTTTTCTAATATTACATTAAGGATATCAGCAATAATAAATATTGTTGAAATCTGGTGGCTAGAGGGGCTTGTGGCTAAGTAATAACAGCCGTACGGCTAAGCTTGCCGCGGTTGGTCCATGGATGGGTGACCATCTTTACATACCAACATCCTCCGTGCCTCGGAAAGCACGTAAAGCCGTTGGTCCCGACTGTTATTTGAAGATCTTTGACATTCGTTACGGGTCGTCACAACACCGAAAGTCTGACAACTAGTCTTACCAAGGGGTATCGTGTTACCCAGTAACTGGGTTGTGGAGGTGAGATAGGCAGTCGCTCCATGGAAAACACTGGAATTCAGCTGCATCCAGTTAGACTGGAAGCCGACCCCAAAAAAGTTGGAAATAGGCTAAGCAGAAGATGGTGGCTGGCTGATCCAAAAGTAAAGGTAATAAGTGTATCAATTCCCAAACAATTGAAAAACTTGTAGGTATGTACCTAAAAATATTTGATGACAGAAAAGCCTCAATTATAATCATATAAGTAATTACAAAATAATGTGCCATAGCTCTCAAAACCACTTATAGCAATGTCAATCACACTTGAAGCGAAAAATCACAAAACGAAATCAAACAAGAAGGCGCATAACACTTTGATTAGAACAAGTTACATCAACTAATCACGATTTAAAGTGCAATAATCGGCAAAAGTGCTTACACAATGCACTTACTTCATTCCTAATACGCAATGTACAAATTTTTTATTAATCACTACCAGTAATCAAATCGTAAACCAGCTTTAAATGTCAATAGACTTTGCACAAGTTCGCCGATCGTTTGATAAGTCAACTAAACGGAATGGGTCTGACAGCAATTGGCATAACTTGTATAATAATACTGGGTACTCGTTCCACAGGTGGCACAGATGTTAAGCGAAAAATAATCAATGTCTCCTATTATTTTAGTACAAAAGGTTTTCAATCCTAACTAATATTATAAATACGAAAGTGAGTTTGTTTATTTGTTTGTTTCGCTTTCACGCTAAAACGGCTGAATGAATTTGGATAAAATTTTGCACATGGGTAGGCCATGACCTGGAATAGGACATAGGATAATTTTTATCCCGATATTCGAACAGGATGGAGACTTACGCGGGAGTAACCGCGGGGCGCAGCTAGTTGGTAATAAAAGATGAACGAGGTAGGCATAATACATTTATTACACTTAATAAATTTGATAATAGGTCTCCCTTATTATTTTACTTACAATAAATCAAATTCTGAATCAAAATCAATAAAGCCTGAACCGATCTTGTAAATATATAATGGATGGGATTACACATATGTATCTCCAGACTTTAAACTGAAACCAGAAATTAATATTATAAGCCGAAAGTGAAAACTGGATATGTCTCCAAGAAAACGATGCAGTTGCAAAACTGCTAATAAAGTTGGCTTAGCTTTAAAAACAGTAGCACTTCAGTGCTTTGCAATGAAACCCGAAGCAGGTTAGCATCTGAATAGCAGAGCAGAGAGCGTTTCCTTGTCCCTCCTCGCATGAGATAGCGACGTGCGAAATTAAAACCTCTCACCGTTTAGTCTAAGAAAAAGTATTTAAATGAAATGTATTGAGAAACTCGCTGGCGGAAATGAGGTTCTTTCAGCGCCACCTCATTCCCACTTTTTGAGTGACTGTTTTAAAAGTCCAAGCGCACTCTTTTTTAAGTTTTTCTTTACGTGTTTTTCTTTTATACTGGATTCGCGCTTGACTTTTAATTTTACTTCAAACAGCTAATATGAATGGATCGATCGCAAATCATGCTATTTATTGAACGTCGACGATCGACGCAAATTGCGGTTCTTATCGATAACTGGAATTTATGTTTAAATTAATTACTTTTACTTGTTTGAATTCGATTTATAAAAATGAAATAAATAAAATCGTGGATATTCACATTGCATTTTTTAAGAAAGACGGTTGTTGATTTACACAAGGAAGCTATATTTCGTCTTTTCATGAAGAATAAACCCTTAACTACTCCCATGGTAGCAATAATTACGATGTCCGTTTGTTCTAGCGAAATGTAAACTTATTCTAAGTACCATCCATTTACTCTTAAACTACCATAATCCATTCATAATAGGTACATCCTGACGCGTACCTATTTGTGTCGATTTGTGCGTATCTAAACTAGAACAAGATCAAAGGGGCAATATGAATGGGTGACATTGGCTGGACGATTACACAATGGTGTACACGTACAGTTGTATACCGAACGCGAGCATTCAGTTGCTGTGACAAAAGTGATTGTTAAATCAAAGCCGAATTTGTTAGCGGAGCACAAACCTTCGTATTATTTTGACATCTCTCTTATTGACAGTGCTAAATTTCGTAATATACGAAACAATGTTTATGCTAATTCTATTCATGGTTTTACGAAGATGGGTTTAACTCACAGACCTTAGGAAACTTTATTGTTCTATGGAATTCCATTTTGTACCTTCGTCCTACACGTTTACATTGTTATAAATAGGTTTCTCTTGAAAATCATCGCTCAATTAGTTACATCAGTTTACTTATTAGTTCAACTTAAGCATTAAGTTCGCTTTGCATCGATTGGAACAGTGCCCATTTGCCAAATGGCTGGCGTTAGGGGCGACCTTATCACATGGGACCCTCTCCGAACCTTGTGTCTTGAGATTAGTGGTAACACACTAAACGTCTACTTAGGGGTCTTATATCGCCAAGTTCCTATCGTCAAGCTAAAGGATCGTTTCCCAACGTATTTAGTATAGTTTAACTGTTGTTCCTACAAATATGCTTCAAGCTAATTTTACTTGCGAAGGTCATACATGACAGGATCTCCTACCTGCATGCAGACTTTATTAATTAGTTATACCTACAAATGTAGCTCATAATTTTTACAATAATCAATGTATTTCGTTCGCTTCGCTATTGTCAGAGCGATCGCAGTCCGCCTCATAATCTCCCTCCTTCTAATGGTGCATTAACTTACAGGGCCTCCCACCTTCTTAACCACAATTATAACGGTTAATAAGCATAAGCATCGTAAGATCTTCTTACTTATCATATTATAATCACACCGGAATTGCTATTCTGTAACCATCTCACCGTGAAAACTTAGGTGAAGTGAGCGTCATTGTCATCGATACCTATCGCCGGTATTCTGTAAACACCTCCACCACCAACTTAGGTGAAGTGAGCTTAAAGTGAGCTGTCACTCCACCTGACGCTAGGGATTGACAGCTCACTTCACCTAAGTTTTCACGGTGAGATTTACAGAACACCACTACTGTATTCCTATAAGGGTTAGACAGAGGTGTATTTTACACCCTCATTTAGACAGTTAAGTTTAAATGTAATAGGGGGCTATTAAATTTCTAAATAGGCTTCGAATTTTCAGCTCCAGGTCCAGTTGACGTTGTTCTTGGGTGATTAACAGCAATTCTACGTGCAGGCAGATTATAATTTGTCCAACTAACCGTATCCAATAATCTAGCGAGTTAATTAAACCTCTTTGTGATGATTAGCTCCTAATGAATTGTGAGTACCGACGAGCCGTGTTAATTTTTAACACGACCAAAGGTAATTTGATTGCGTATTTCCTGATTGGTGAAATCACTTTTCATGTCGAGCTGAATTAGTTTCGGGGTATGAATTGAGATTAATCAGAGAGAATTAAGGTGAGATGTGTGGTAAAATAATAAGCGAGGAGTTTATGTATAATCTAATGAGCTACGTGAATTACGTGATGTAATTATTCTTTAGTTCATGATTATAGCGCGGCATAAATTTTATTGCATTGGTGGGCTGCTGAATCAAAACGCTAAACACAATTTAAATCATCATTCTGTTTATGTCATCTTCAAACAATTGACAAAATGTTTTAAACACGTTTAGCATCAAACGTACCCTATTTTGTGATTGGTGGTGCAATCGGGTCTTACTACAATTTGATAATGATGTGTATTATCTTTCCTCTTGCTTTCCTGCAATCTATGGGAGTGATTTCGTGAAAAGGGACGGAAGTGTGTAACAAGGAAGCCGGGGAAGCGCGCGCTATTTGATTTGACCAATGACCGCACGCGGTGCTGGAGTAGGCCGTCAGATGGTACCAACCCACTTTCCGAGAGATTGGTACTGTCAACCATGATGTCAGATGTTACACATCATATCATATGCGACTACTGTAAGCATCGCTCGTTTTGTATAATGTGTTTACTAGCGTATGAAATCAAAGAGGTTTGACCGGGACAGTCCCTATTAGAGCGCAATTTGAAAGAGTCAAATGGTGACCCCGTTTGACTCCTATAACACTAGCCAGTAAATAGATAGTAAGTACTTACGTAGTACACACTACAAATGGACTATGTTATTTATTAGCATTCGTTTAATATCATCATCTGCCTAGCCTTTTTCCAACTATGTTGGGGCTTGGGGTCGACTTCCAATCTTACCAGATGCAGCTGAATACCAATATCTGACTTCCTCAACCCACTTAACACGATACCTCGTGGTAAGACTGGTTGTCAGACTTTTGGGCTTCTGACTACCCGTAACAACTGTCAAAGTACTACGAATGACAGGTGGCACCAACGGCCTTACTTGCTTTTCGAGACACGGAGAGGTCTCGATATGTAATGGACCCATCCAACAACCGACCGCGGCAAGCGCAGCTTAACCTGCGACCCACCCGTTCGGCTGTTATTATTTAACCATGAGCCCCATTCGTATAACATTGTAGTAAAACAAACACGGCAGTCTGTGTCGGTTAGGGCATCTATTTCTAAACGCAAATAGTATTGTGTGTAGAGTTTAGGTTTAAAATTAGCAGCTGTGTATAATTAGCCGGACAGTATTTATACTCGTAGTTAGAATTAGTTTTAAAATATTATGTTGTAACTTGTAAGTCAAACATACTGAATGTTGTGGCATTATTTCTTTACAAAGAAAACAAATTCATTATTTTGTACCTGAAGTCAACTTAGTTTAGTTAAATGCAAAATATTAACCAACTAGCTAGCCGCTCGAGCTTCGTCTGAGTGGTATGTCGATAAAAAGTAGCTATGTTCTTTTCCAGGTCATGGTCTACCCATGTGCCAAATTTCATCCATATCCGATCAGCCGTTTTAGCGTGAAAGCGTAACAAACAAACAAACTCACTTTCGCATTTATAATATTAGTTAGGAAGTAAGGATGCGAGGCATCAGTTTAACTAAAGCTCAGAGTGCGCGCCACGAAAGGCCTGCGGAAAATTGTGGAACTACATTTTTTTAATGCAATTTGATACAATGACATAGACACTAGCGCCGCGTCAACTGGACTTCAGTGGTGGTGTGGACTCTAAATTAGAACAATATGTTGGACCAGTCTGATGAATAACACCGAAACTGTCCAAGATTCGTCGGAATTGATTATTTTATCTAGGTACTCATTAAACAATTAATGCATGTGTTTTCAATTCTATTCCGAAACTATATCTAGGTTCCTAATCTTCATTCCTACGTCTCATGTCCTTGGTCTAGAACAAAGATGGACTAGCATCAGTCCGTGCGTTGCATCGCAATTAAATTCAGATGTTTGCAGTCCACAAGTATGTCAGACGGTTAATAAGCCGAGTAGTCACCAGCAAGCGTGCGACGCATTCAAATGTACACTAGTTTCACGGATGCGCACATGTGAAACGATCTTTATCAATGTCACGGCAAAGAATTTTGGTTGAATGGCCTAAAATGTAAACTTGTCCTGGGAATACAGATGATGGTATTGTCATCAATTTGACGTAGAATGTACCTACAAATGTGTGCTATAGAGTGCGTTTCATCAAATAGTTCCTATACCTTATGTTGGCTCTACTGTAGTAGGACCAACACAAATACGCTACGCCGCTAAGGTGCTACCTGATAGTTCCGTTTTTTAAATTTAACAATGGAGCCAACATTACGTCCAAGGAACTATTTGATGAAACGCACTCTAGTTTGCATACCGACAACAGAAAAAAAAACTTATCAGTTGCCAATCATGCCTTACGAATTGTTATGGGTAGTAAAACGAAATGCGACATACCTATAGCGTAGTCAAACAAGACTAATTTAATTAAAAGTACATATTAGCGGCATGGACGCGACTCCGGGAATTAAAAAGGAAGGAGCGTAGCATGAAATCACTAATAGGGATATGTGGACTCGCCTACGTTACTTGGAAGTCGACTACTCAATTACTAATGAAGCAAGAAGCGGGTTCATTTAACCTTTTAAAAAGTCATATTTTTTATTTTAAGGTCTCATTTATTCAAACATGCAAAAAAAAACATTTTTGCAGATGTAGTTTAAAAAAAAACTGTTTTGCCTACTTTTATTTTAATAATATCTACAAAATGGTACATCAGTTAGACTCAATGTCACAAGGCCTGTGGTTGTCCGCTGGGGTAATGACCTGCAGATACCTAGGCGTCCAAAAATGTGTACCTATGCCATACCTTTCATATTTATACAGATGGAAAAACATTGTTACAGTTTTGTAGAAACATAAAATTCCGAGCGGATAATTAATGTCAGAAATACGAATACCTACCTAATATGAGACAAACATTAGGTAATTAATTCAATTTAACGACTTTTGAACTTACTAATTTCACCACCATAATTATTTTCAGTAATCAGTAACCATTTATTTATTATCCTTGTAAGGATCGAATCGTAGCAGATGGCGTTCTATAGTTTCTGCCTACCCCCATGGGAAGAAATCGTGAGTTTATGTATGTATAATTCCACATCATGTTATTGTCATACAGGGTGTTTGGCAGAACGTTGAACATACTACCCATTTTTTCTCTTCCACCTATATTTAATCTCTTTTACCCATTTTTAATATAATTTTTATTAAAAATGGGTAAAAGAGGCATTTTTTTTTGTTTTTTTTTTTAAATACCACTTTAAAGTTAAGAAAGTGATGAAACTAGAAGAAAGCAATTTTTTTTTTTTTATTATCCTGTGCGCCAGGGCCAAATAAATTAGGGCTGAGTAAGTAGTAGATGACCCCACCACCTATCCACCATTTTCGTATGTTCAACGTTCTGCCAAACACCCTGTATACAGACTACGTCGTTGGGGTAGTGGTCGCAAGCGCTACTGCTGAGCATGAGGTCCTGGGGGTTCGATTCCCGGTCGGGCAAAGTGTTATTGGGTTTTTCCATCTGGCAATTCTCAGTGGCAGCCCGGAGTCCGGATTTGTGCCCGGTTGATGGCAATAAGCTCGCCCCCAATTACATAGGACTTAAACTCTGCCCAACACTTCAGGGAATACAGGCGTGATGTTATGTAAATGTATGTATGTTATTGTTGTTTTAATTGCGAGTTAGTGTTTTTATTTTATAATAAATGTTCTTCTTATTTGTGTAGGTTTTCTTCTTCCGTTATTTTCTTTAATTTTAGATTGTATAAGATGGATAACAATAAAGGGGTGAAAGTTAAGAGAGTGTGTGTGAGTGAAGTCTCACAGTGCTGCTGTGTAAATCCAGTTTTGCGTCTTGGAATGTTCGTAAGGACCACTCTAGAACATTGGCCTCCCCTAGACCGATACAACGATCGGTCACAGGGGACTGCACTTTTCATCACGAAATACTGATTGTTGATCACGTAATACATGGTTTAAACTGTACAAAAGACCTTCCTTGAATAGGTACATAGTTTTTATAAGTTGAAATTCAGTTTGGTATTGAATATTTGCTTTAAGTTTTCCGAGCCCGAGATGGTTTCAGATGCCTATCATTGAGAAACAGATTGATTCGACATCTTATGTTAGGTAAGACTAAACCCCGGTTTCTGAATTGAGGATTTGAAGTTAAGAACTTGTCAAACTGTGATTCCTTCATTGCAGATTCCTAAATTTAAAATTTCTTACGGTTTTTTTAAATTCTCAATTCAGAAACCGGTTATAAAACAAGTTTCCTATACACAAATAATCTATATAAGTACAGTCGAACAAGCTATTTGGTATACAGGCAAAATATATTGGTTCATTTTCCGATACACTGCCAAAATTAGTTTTGATTGTGTGTGTAATTTAAATTGTTGAGCTTATTGCTTAGGAGATTGACGTAAAAGGACTGTTGACTACTGAAAACACTTACAAAATTGTTTAAAGTATTTGCAAGTTATCTGCCTAATACCAAATAGCTTGTTCGACTGTACCTACCTATGTTCACCTTTACACGTACTAACTGTTACATAAAAGAACATAACGAAAGTATTAGCTATTAGGTCATACGTGTTCTGGCGCTTGTCCATTGTTTACTATCCTCGGCGCAAAAGTTGGGACATTCTGAACTAAAAATGGCCATTAGCAGAATCGGGTTAATTATCTATAGGTACAGAAGTTCTGGGGGTTACGGTCAAGGTTTCTTTACCTACGTGTTTTATTTTCTCTAACACAAAATGACCCTGACTTTAACATTGGTAAGCTCATCTCACAATGTTCGAGGGTTCGAGATTTGATTGATTTTAGTTGCTTGAATTATTAGAATAATATGTAGAACACATTAGAACCCACATAGAACTGCACTTCTGGGCAAGTTTTATGGGAATGGCATCTAAAATTTACAATAAGATACCTGTGGACATTTTAAGCACCAAGGAACTCCCACTATTCAAATATAAATTGCGTAATTTTTTAATTAACAAAGCTTACTACACTATCCAAAATTTTCTTAATAATTGGTGGTACCTAAGTGATACAATCTGTGTCACCATACACCTTATTGTTATTTTTGTACTACATGTTGACATTATTGTATGCGTATTAAGCAGGACATAATGGAACTGTAATTTACCTAACATCTGAACCTATACCCACAGTAAAAAGATTTGATTTGATTATGTGCACCAACACCATACAAATTACAAATATATGTCTAATTTCTTCTACATTTTACAGAGAGTGACACAATGGGTGGTCTTATCGCTAAAAGCGATCTTAATAATAATCACTTAGTTAAATGAAAAATATTTTTAATAATATACGTAATGACATATTAACGACAAATTGTGGTCTGAATTCTATGCGATATGGAATTTTTTAAACAAGTCATATTTTTCCAAACCACTGCACATAAATATATATTATGTGGTAGGAATTTAATCGCTCCCTTGCGGGGCGAGGAAGGCCTTGTGACATGGCTCGAGTCACACATTTTATCACAGTTTAGCCATATAAAATGTGTGACTCGATCCATGTCACAGTAGGCCGTGCTCGCACCCCACGTATTATATACAACACATACATAAATTCACGCCTTCTTCCCATGGGGGTAGGCAGAAACTACAGAACGCCTGCTACGATCCTTACATAATCCTTTTGCCACGTTTGGTCTTTATGAAGAACATCACTATTATGGACATTACTTTGTGGCTGGGACAGACTGGATGCGAATGGCAGAGGACGAGAAGGAGGAGGGTGTTGTGGCACAGCTTGGGAGAGGCTTATGTCCAGCAGTGGACTGAGATAGGCAGAGTTGACTGATTGATGGACTTTACTTACAGGGGACTTAAAGATAACTGGCAAAATAGGTAGGTAGGTACTATTCACCTCTACTAACCCTTCAGGGATTACAGACGAGATGTTATGTTTTGTGAATCAAGAAGTTATGTCATCGACACATTGGAATGCCAAAAAGTATCTATATTATATCTAAGCAAATGTTTCAAAGCATTACTACAAGAATCGTGCTCCGACAATCTTTAAAAGTGTTAGCTACGGTTTTATAAAGCAATGCATTCATTACTAGTACTTTTGTGCGTATAACAACATCGAGACTGGACAGAACGGCTATTCTTTTATCCTATTCATTCGTTTTATTAAGAAACACGTCCGGAACGAATTCCTTGAATTTTTAACTATTACGTTGAAAGAGTTCTTGTTTCTTGCAAACAGCAGAATTTTTTCGCACTAATTAGAGAATATTGTACGTTAATACGCATATAGGGAATATAATAGACAGAACAAAACAGAATATTCGCTGCTAAAATGCATGTCTTGCCAATTGTGTGACTGCCACCATGCCTGACTTTGGCGAAATAATAAGTTGAAAATATGTTATATGATTGCATATACCTTTTTAAGTTTTTATCCACAAATTTGTAACCAAATTAAAAAAGAGGAGGTTCGGAATTTGTCTGTGTATATATATTAATTTTTTCAATATTCATAATATTCGAACATTACTGTTTGCAAAATATGAGTTCCTCATAAAAATAGTGATAAAGAAACGCTCGTAAGAGTCATCACTATTAACTGAACATAAACCAATGGCAGCTCCATTCGTCGATACCTATCATAAAGTTTTATGTAAGTAGTAAGGTTGAATCAGGTCACTACTGACGGAACGAAACCATTAATAGGCTGCAGTTTCTTTTTTCTCTGTCACCATGATTGACTTCTGTTGCTTTCCCTGTAATGTTCACCTTTCCCTACCGTTAGACTTCAAAAGTTTCTACTCATAGGTAGGTACTATACTCATAGTGACGGTGCGTGTGCTCGGTGCTTTTAGTCAGTAAGAGATGGCACACCCCCAGCAGAGTGGAGGATGTACGGTCCGATTTCCGCAGGAGAAAAATAAGAAATTCTCACTGTGTATCTCTCAAAAACTGAAAACAATTCTAAGCTGTTTGGATTGGTCGATCGAAATAACAAAAGGCGTATATAATACGTTAATAGTTTCGATTGGAAACTCGACCTATAATCCTCTAAGTTCTTTTTTGGAATTTTTTATGGTGTACAATAAAGGCTCGTACAAACAGGCGCGATATCGCAGGCGCGACAGGCAGCGGTACCTTTGGCGACAAAGGTACCGCTGCCTGTCGCGCCTGCGATATCGCGCCTGTTTGCACGAGCCTTAAAGTGATTTCTTTCTATCTATCTATCTCTAGTATATATCTATAAATGAATAGTCTGTCTGTGTGATTGCATTGTTCTTCTAAACTACGCAACGGATTTTGAAGCGGTTTTCACCATCATTCATAACATGTAAATATATATTCGCAATAAATTTCCGAAAGGTTTAATTGTGTAACCTTCATATTAAACTTAAAAATACCATAGAAATCTTGGTGTTTTGTCAAGTCGTAAAAACCGTGTGAAGCAGGGATGGGTCGCTAGTTTATACAAAGGAGTTAAGAGGCCCGTGAGGTTATAAGTGCGCAGGATTGCTTTGATCAAAATGATCATGGCGGGAGAAGTGCCGTGTTTGTGCATTCATTATACAGATGTCGGAATAATGATGATGACTGGCACTGCGCTATCTTAAACCGAATCAACAAAATAATGACATTGTACCTACCTACCAAACTCCTATTTCATGTATCATTGTTCTATGGACACGCAAAATTAAACTGTGTAATCGTTTGCTGTAAATACTACTTAGCAGAAATGTGGGTAGCTACAGAAAAACTGAAAGAATGAACAGCATGTTTATTCGTAAGAAGGAACAACACTACAAACCTGTTTTGTAAAGTTAATTTCTGTTATTATATTATCAATCTGTATCAGAGTAAAATGTGACACATAACATCACGCCTGTAATCCCTGAAGGGTAATGCAGAAGTGTACCTATTCTAGTTCCCCCACATTTCGTACGTAAAATGACGCCTACACAGTACGAAGGACTTCACTGTTTCATATCAACTATACTCGTAAATACCGACAATCAGGTAACTGATCAAGCATCAACTGCAATAGTATGCTGTAACCATGCCTACGTGTAATTTAAGACTCCTATTATTATATTATTCTCGCCCCGCGGCCCGCAGTTTCACCCGCGCAAATCTCGTGGGAATATCAGGATAAAAAGTAACCTATGTCCTATTCCAGGTCATGCTCTGCCCATGTGCCACATTTAATCTAAATCCGTTCAGCCGTTTTAGCGTGAAAGCGTTACAAACAAACTCACTTTCGCATTTATAATATTAATTAGGATACTCGTCCCACTTCGAACGATCTAGGCAGTTTCTTGTATTTTCTTCAGTTTGAGAAGTATGTTCTGCACTCTAATGCATTCTCTCTCACTCTGTCTTTCTCTGAAAGTTTTAATATAAAGTAACATCACGCCTTTATTAAAACAAGTGCTGTGACATCTATTTTTCATACTATGATTGGAGCTGTGGATAGGAGCCTTTGGGCCTCGTATAGGACTTTGAATTTTTTATATATATTTTTATTCTTATTATTTCTTTTTTATGTTTCTATAATTGTGTCATTATATTTAGTTTGTGTTCTTCCTGTGCCTATAAATACTTTTTCTTTATGTCCAGTAGTAGCGTCTTTCAAAATAACGTTATCAGTTGTTAATTTTTATCAGGGAGTGTATATAAATATTTTATCTATCAGAATATTGGGTGCCAACATTGGCAACATTGGTGTTGGTCGACCAACTCATAAATACAGGGTTAGGTGTCGCAATGCTAACCGCGACCGCTGCTGGGAGGTACAAGACATCTGACCTCTTCCTTACTTCACGTTTCATAAACTTGTCTCGATGTATTAGTTATAGGCAGTACTAAGTAATTCTAACTGATCTGCCGAGGTAAGATAGAGATTGGTAAATATTGTAATTGCTTCATAATTTCATACTTAGTAGCCACCTATTTGTGTTTTGCATTAATAGCTGTCTTGTGTGGCGGATATCACTGTCTGATAAAACTTTTGCCTTCGTTACATAATAGGCATAAGATGTCTGAAAAGGAAATCCAAATTTTCCTTAGATTAAAAGCGTACAAAAACCAAATAGAATAACAACAAATATTTCAAGGTAAAGGTGAAATAAAGACAGTCACATGATTCCTTGAATTATCACTGAATCCTGAAAATTTCAAAATACGTTATTAAAGTCAGATGTAATCCAATTCCCTGGCACGGCCCACAGGGAGCCATGTCAGGCGCGCCTGTAGTTTGCGAGGAGCCAGAACTGCAGTAATGTTATGCATAAGACGTGCTCGCTCCGCAGTAACATCCCTAGCAGCTAGTCAACACATTCAAATCTGTTGTATTACAAAATAACTTTGAATGACGACCGTTAATGAGCTACAAGACTACAAGACATAACACCCTCCCATTCACTCTCACTCAATACACGAAGAAATGAAAGAGATAGTCATACAAACGATGGGTCGCCGTCGCGGTATGGCGTGAAGCCAAAACGTTTTAACGTAGAGCTCTTGACCTAGAGTTACATTTATAAACAGTAAAAATATTCACGTGTTGACGGAATAGTTGAACTACAATAACAAACGTTAGAGGAAATTGACAAAACAGATGTTTTTTGAAAATAGAATGAATGAGGAGGCGGGAAATAGGTGTTTATCACTGGCTAGCTGTTCAATAAAGTTAATCTCTACATAACAATTTGTTTTTTATAATAATTATGATTCGGATGTTAATTTTTTTAGAAATGAAACATTTTGTGACGTTGCTGTTGTGCAACAAATTGATTTAAACCAAATGACGAACTGAGACCTTTTTGATTAAATATTAGGTTCTATGAGCTTGTAGGAGTTATTCCATTCTAATACCAAAAACGAATACCACTGGTATTTGTTGGAAGTCATATTTATTTTCTATTCCGAACCGATACCACTCTTTAAATAATTAAATTTAATGTGCAAACGAATACCAACAACTTGAATTTGGTACAGTCAGCTCCGTCAAACCTAATCAAATTTAAAAAAAAAAGTACCAGGGTGACAGAAATGAAAAGAAAATAGGCGCCTAAAAAGTTGCACAACAACCAACGATTACACACAAAGAGAAATATAAAGTATTCGTTATTATTATTCACTATATCGAAGTCTTAAAACTGTCCTATACCTTACCTATAACTGTAATGTCCTATACCTATTATAACTATCAGGAAAACAGAAATTAACTGGAAGTAGTTGCATAGGAAAAACACCTATATTCTGGTAGACGTCTTTCGGAAAAGCCCCTGAAGTCTATAAAGGTCCCATATTTATCAAGAATTTGACTTTTTTCACATAATATCTTGTTCGTAAAGTTTCTCTACTCATAAGCAGATTGATCGTTCACATCTTCGAAAAATGAAATTACATACAAAGCATTTTTACTGACTGTACCTCATATCTTCGAACTTGTTTTGGTATTCGTTTAAACAATGGTATCCGTTCGGAATAGAAAATAAATATACGAGTGGTATTCGTTTTTGGTATTAGAATGGAATGACTCGTTTGTAGAATTGGCTTAATTAGAAACTGCTAAATCAAATTCATTATGCGCCATACAAAACTATGGAAAACAGAAAATTAAATATTATAAAGCCTTGTGAAATTGCACTTCTTCAAACGAGAAAATCCAGCGATATACAATTCATAAACACAGATTGCCTACGGCTTAGCATAAAAACTGCTCACAAATTATGAAATAGCACTCTGTATTCCCATTCAAAACGAAATAACAGGGTCAAATTATATTAGCTAGCTAAACTCTGCACACGTGATGGGTATCGATATCTACACACGATAAAATAAAATAAAAAATATTTTTTTGAGGTAAACTACCGCTGTTAGTATTGTTACTTGAAGTACTGTATGGGTTGAGAAAATCTGTTTTCTTTTGTTTTATCGTGTTTAGATATCGAGAGTTTTTTTTTTAATTATTAAGCTACTGCTTTACTAAATATATAAGTCAAAAAAAATACTTTTTTTAAAACTTATATTTCAAGTACTAATTGCGGTAGACGCCACAAAAAAACATTTCATTTTTGTTTTATCATGTTAAGATATACCCATAAATTAATTTGACCTGTATATTAATTATAGAACCTACTTTAGCACATTATTTTTAGCTATTTATTTTCTGGTGTGCCATAAATTATAATTATATAAATAGTTTTTCATCTTAGATATGCAAAGAATGCCCCAAAATGTAAATAAAAGGCATTTTTGACACGACAAAGTCCTCAATTCCGTAACTAAATATACTGGCACTTTTTTCACAATGTGAGTCACCTTGTGTTTACGCATTATTATAATAATAATTTGTTTAATAATTGTTTTATTTACGCTTCACGGTCAACAGTAGCTTGCATAACCGTTGCAAATTGTTAAGAATGTCTAGAATAGAATAACAGTAATGATTTCGTAGATATTCGTGCTCTTTTGTTTTATTTTGCTATTCTGGGATAGTGCGTCAATTGCTTATCTTCTTGTCGTAAAAGTAGAGGTAAAGTTCGAGTCATTAGAAACGTAGTTTGAGCGTTTATCGGGGTTTAAAGAAATGTTCTCCAATCAATGTCTTTTCGTTACATGAATTTATTGAATCAGTCTTTTGTTTTGGCTCAACAATTATAAAAAACCTAAATAAGAAAGGAATTAATTTTAGATTAAGGCACACAATTTTCACAAAAAAAAACAAAAAACAGAACATTGAAACAATTGCTACCATAATGTTCACTTATCACACTAATCTGATCGTCATTTCTTTCCCCTCAGCGGGCACGCAACAGCCGTAATAGAATCATAAAAGACATTTAACGCCCATATAACATCACAAATTATTACGTACGCCTATCAAACCACGAGAATAGAGACAATACAACTGTCTCGACAAATTACAGCCACGGTAGACACTGTGATCGTAACGTAACGCAAATGACAATGTGAACATTGTAGACGTGTGACCTGATATTGGCACGCAACGCTACAGGTGTCATCTGACTGATAATTCCCGAAGACATTTAGATATGTGCGATATTATTTGCTATTGGACATGATAATTTGTGTTGTCAAGACGAATTATTTCTATACAGGGTGTAAAAAGACCCATCACATAGCCATCTGATGGGTCTTTTTACACCCTGTATAACAACACAATGCGTAGTTGACGGCTGTCAACTACGCTGTGTGTACATCAATTTAAGTAACAGTGCACAAAAATAATTGCTGGAAAACAACTTTTATTTTGGTGTGAAAAAATTCTGTTTACGGTAGTGCGCAACGTAACGCACGCAAAACATTGTGCTTATGGGTGCATGCAACGGTTTGAGGTTAGTCGCCATATTTAAAATTAAGTCATAATATTTAAAACTTGCTTTCTTTAAAAAGCGTCTGTAAAAGTTGGAACTTTGTCCTTCAATATTTCTGTAACCATAAGGTTCCAGAACAAAGAAATGATCACAATTACGGGAATAACAAGTGACTTTCGGCTTCGTTAAGTGTCTTTTTACATCCGTTTTAATATAATATTCTATGTATAATATATTCTGAGTTTATCTCGGATATTACTGACATCGGTGAAGGAAAACATCGTGAGAAAACCTGAACCCGTCTTGAGCAAGAAACTGAACCCGTCTTGAACAAGCGTCGTGATCAATGTTCGTGCCTTCTCTGTATGAGAAGAGCCCTTTGCCCTGCAGTGGGACAGTAGGCTGGTATTATTATATTATATTATATTATGGCCAAATAAACTTATTCAGCTTTAATTGGGAATGAAAATGAATGGATGAGCATAAGTGATTTTCATGTCATAGCATAGCTTTAACATGCTTATAAGACTGAATTATTTATGTTTAATCGAACATGTAAAATCTAAATGAGTAAAGCTCAAATTCATCCGCTTTTAAGGCTTTTATATAACAAATAGTTACTTTCGAACTTGACTCAATCTAAATAAATCCCAATCACAAAGTAAATATTATATAAAACAGCGTAAAAACGTCGGTTTCTATGTCAACGTTAGCATATAAATAGTTCTGTACTCGCGACTGCTCGTGCGTAATAGTTTTCATTCACTATTCGCCCCTTCTATTCACAAGTAGAAGGTCAAACGAAATAATAGGCAAACTCTTGGCGTATTTTTGCGCCTATACTCGTGAAGGCCATAAAATGCCATCTGTACTCGTCTGTATCGATAATG
Source organism: Lithophane ornitopus (assembly GCA_948473465.1). Lineage (NCBI taxonomy): Eukaryota > Metazoa > Arthropoda > Insecta > Lepidoptera > Noctuidae > Lithophane > Lithophane ornitopus. The sequence goes on along the minus strand of OX419622.1, from coordinate 6,112,441 downwards.
GCCACCAAGAGAGCCTATTTAACCGCCTCTGTGGTCTAGTAGTAGGAGCAAAATTTTCTGCTAGGTTTGGTATGTGGTACTTTTTCTAGGTCCGCCTAGCTAGCTACCACCATTGAAGATTCTGGGTGAAGCTCGCTTCCACCTTCGGCCTGATCATCACTTACCATCAGGTGAGATGCAGGCCAAGAGCTTCCTTGATAAGGTTAAAAAAAAAGTAATGTATCGAGCTCTAGAATATCTGGGTGCCAGAGACATTAAAGGGGCAGGAGATGTTTCAGCTTTGCTTCTGGGAATTCTGGGGGGCATCTACGATGCCTTTGGTACCTATTACTATGTTTATAGGCAGCGCGGTGACCACTAACATTCTCATCATATAATGCTACTTACCATATATTATGGTCACCATAACTCACCATATTATGGTGGGCCACCCGCATAATAATACCTAGATCTAGGTAATATTTTGAATAATTAATTTAATATCTTTTAAAGCAGTTAATAATTTAAGATGTTGGTAAAGGTGATCAGAGATATTACATTACATGAATATAAAGTGGGCAGGCACTTAGTAAGAATTTATATTTTATGGTTATTGGTAACCAATGTTGTTGTTAACAAATTATATTTTATGTGAAATGATTTTTGTCTAGCTCTAACTAACAGAGAAGTCCTCTACCCACCCTTAAACCTAATTTACACTGTGCTTTTTAATTGCCTGTGGCATACCATAACTTGAAGCAGCAATAAAAGTTGCACCGTCTAAGCAGTGTTTAAACTATGCAAGTCAGTAGTTGCTTCAATGTTATTGTAGGTATGCCACAGGCAAGAAACTTGCATCGTGTAAATAGGCCTATAAGCTCGCTCCTTGTGCTTTATTATTTTTATGATGTCTATGAAACTCAGTGACTGGTCCAATTGGACAGCATCTTGAAAGCGAGCTCTAAAATGCGCGAGAACTATTAATATGGGGGCCTATTATGGAGAGTGAGTTTCCTGTCTCAAGCTGTTGGCATAGTCTCCACAGTGATCCCAGTTGAATTAGAGTGGAAAAAAAAGAATTTCCATAATTACCTGCACTTTTATTCTAGAGCCAAGAATAATATGATATCGATTTATTGTTTAGATACGGATGGTGTTGTGGATAAACGCAACTAAATATAAACACGAAATCGCACTTATTTATCATCTTGTTCGTGATTAAGCGGTAAATAAAGGCTGGGCTACACTCAATGCAGAGCGTTTGGAGCGCAACAAATCTCTCTATGGAGATTTGTTGCGCTAAGTCTATACTTAGATTCTGACTTAGCGTAGCCGCCTGTACAAAAAAACGAAGCAATTTTGAAAAGCCACACCAAATAATATTTATAATGTCAATGAAATGTTATAGACATGCGACAAATTAAAATATTCGGTTTGAAAAACAAAGCACACCTTTGCAGCTAAAAAAAACAGCCTGGAAGTTGAGAGCTGAGCTGAAACATATTGAGAGACCTGCCAAAACTGAAAATACTAAGGGCCAGCTTCTCGAACGAAAATTATCGCAAATTTATGTTACAAATTGTCAAGCAAGCGTAAATTGCTGTGATTGATTGAATGATTAACAACAGCCGATCGCCACAGTGAACGCATAGTGTAGCAAAATTAGCTATCATTTTCGGTCGAGGAATCGGCCCTGGGAACAGTATGCGCTGATACCCTTGCTGCGTTAAAACGTTTCATGCGGTGTCCGTGTGACCGAGCCTAATCTTCATCATATGAATGTCCCTTTGAATGCCAGCGCACGTTTTGTGGATGTACGATTTGGCAGAATACTCCGTGACCCGTTGTTCTGACGTCAGATCAAGGTGTCGATCAATAACGTGTAAATTATAACTCGAGTAATAATTGTATGTTGATGTCTTCAAGCATTATTTAGTTATCTATAAAATAAATAGGTAATTCGTAATTCTTGTGAACAATGTAGAACTAAATCCACCTACAGTAAGGATCATTCAAAAAAGATTTTAAACTTGCGATTAACCTCCTTGAACCTCTCTATAATCGTTAGCAAGATTATAGCGAGTAAGGTATAATTAACTATAATAAGGTAGTATTAAGGTTTTTTTCCAACATAACATAATATAAAAACTAGAACCAAATACGATAAAAATGAAGTCAGGCAGTAAGTAATAACACAATATTTTACGAGCAGCCCACGCCCGGCGTGACTGATATCACGGTGCGCCGTGATATCAGTTCGTACGGTCCACGGAAAAGAAATAATACGGTAATATAATTTTGATTAGTTCCGATAAAATACTAGTCTATAGGTTTACGAGAAAAGTCAGTAACCGTACGGATTTATTTATCTTTTTCGCACTTTTCATTCTGCATGGTAATTTCATCATTTCAGTGGCAACGTTTTAACAGACATGACAAAGAAGAAGCGCGCCACTGCTGAACATATTATAGAAGAAAAGCTGATGCATCGTAATAATGCCAGGGAAACCTATGTATCATTTAAAGGCCTTATGCATCGTAATAATGCCAGGGAAACTTATGTATCATTTAAAAAGAAGGATGCATCGTAATAATGCCAGGGAAACCTATGTATCATTAAAAAGCCTGATGATGGCTTTTTAAATGGATTGAACGCAGTATGCTGGAAAAGAGGGAAAAGCCGGTGGTAATATAGGGATTGGCATCAAATTAACAATCAACAGCATCCTCTTGATACAATCCAGACATTAACGACACCCACAAGTTTTGATGGGCGGTCTGTCTATTGATCTATTTCTAGCCCAAACCAAACAGTCAGTTTATGAAACATTCCGTTATACAAACATTCCAGTTCGCTATTGAATATAAACTTATCAAGTGTGTTGTACACACGTACATAATACAATTAGTTTCGCCGAAAGAATAAATAAGGCTGCAGTTAAGCGACGTGAAAACATTTACCCTCTATTACGTTCATACATACATTCATGGCAACTGTGAACTCTATTCACTATGCAACAATACTCATAGTTCTTTATTCAATGAGAAGTAATTACTACTAATTTCTATGAATTAGAGGATTTTGATTATAGTTACCAATTAAGTAGAGTCAATTTTGCAATAAGATCGCAGCCCGCGAAATGACGCGGATTCTGCACAGCGAACGCGCGGTTTCCGCTTTATGTATACGCCAAGAAAAAAAAAACAAGTCAAATAAACGCACCCTAATAATTCACGCATCTAAGCGAAGAGAATTTAAAACAAATTAAAATCTGATGAAAACCAATATCACAAATAATATCGATTTGATTTATTTATTAAAGCAGTTGTAATAATGTTCACACGTGCACTGCTCTGGCGCATGTAAGGAAGCGGAACATGCGCACGCGTTACATCCTCATTTTATACGTTCATTGTTACGTCAGTATGCGCCTCATTGAATTAACTTAGGTAATATCGTATTTAGTGCAGTTTGTAAAAATGCTCGTTCATTGTTTGTAAATTCAATCTAGCTTGACTGTTATATTTTTTTCTAACTTGCTATCACTAAAATATTACTGAAGTAGGTACCTACTCAGTAATGATACGGGCTACCCGTGTAAAAAATAATAAGTAGAGTACGTAGATCTTAGGTATTTAGATCTACTCTACTTATTATTTTATACACTATTTCCAGTGTGCTATTATTGCACATGCTATTATTAAATCAATGTTAAGGTGAGTTTATAAATATTTTGGAGGTCGCTTTTTATTTAATTTATTTATAATTAGCCTTTCACCTAAACTTGAAATTGAATAAGTCAAGTTCAAAACAAATGATGACGGCTCTAAAAATAATAAGCATTTGTACAGTCCGAACATATTATGAAAGACACGCAAACAAATAAAATTGTCAAATTAAAAATAATATTTATAATGCTGATGCAATTTCTAATAAAGTGTCATTTTGTCATGTTATATATGTTCCTCGCCTAACGAGACAGAAAGTGAAAACAAAGGAATGATAGGCAGTCTAGAAAATGTACCCGATAATATATAATAAGTGTTTTATTATAAACGGAATATATTGTTTTATTAGATTGTGAAACATGCAATAAGTTTTACTTCACAAACAATAACTATGTATTTGAAAATATCAAATACGTATAGTTCAGACAGCACTTAGATACAAGTCAATGTCGAAAGATGTCTAAACATCTGCAAAACAATAAAATTTGCATGAGGGCAATGCGAAATCATGACATTATGCAGATTCAATATCTGTGTGTTTACGGCTTACAGTTTATCAATATGACATAATGCATCTTGTTTAGAGTGCAATATCATAAATGATGAGTATTCATTTGGAATTAAAGTGCCTATAAATAATGCTGCAATCAAAAAATAAAATGTTATTAAGCCTGGCGTGGCTTAATAACATTTTATTTTACACTAAGCTTTATTTTAGCTTAAATTGATCAGCTGTCAAATGTCAAAGTCGTCATTTGTTTTTGCGCGAAGTGCGAAGAAGAAACTAAACAACTCAAACAATATTTTATTCACATATAAGTAGCGGAACCAAGACAAATTAATTATAATAATCTTTGACTCGCGTAATGATTGTTGAGTTATCTTCAAGGATCGATCCAAGATTTTTCATCCATATTATGTCTGCAGTTTATATTTAGGTAGATACGAGAACACCCTTTACCCCAGAGGTCATACTCCCTCGTCAAAAAAATACTCTCATTTTTACATAGTAATATTAAAATCATAACAACGTTATTCTGTCAAGCCTTCCATAAAAACATGGTTTCCACAGCATTTAGCGTTGAATCCGTTATTTGCTTTCAAAGCATCAAAGATGGCCGCTGCACATTGTGACAGTTCCATAACCCGTTCATTTGAATACAGCCATGGAAAGTCGTAGTTTCATAGCGCACTCATACGTATAATTGTTGACTTTCCATAATGCGTGGGCAATTTGTGGGCACCGATTTTATGTCGATGGCCCGAGATGTATTACCGGCTGTTTCACAATTACATCCTATCAGCTGTTATTAAATCGCTACATTTGAATGATTCTGTATTGGCATTTGTTCTGCTTTATTGTCATTTGTTCTTGTTTTACTATTCATCAGTTGTATGACATTTTGTTATTGGTACTTTGAATAATGTTAGAATTCAGTGTCTAGAAATGTCTTATTTGAAATATTCTTCTGTCGTTAGTGACACTAATTGGCTCTCATAGATCTCCCGTATGATCTAACAGGCATTTTCTTGTGACATTATTTCAGAATTCCTTTATTTTTAACTAGCACCCCGCTCCTGCTTCGCACGGATTTTAAGACTTGTCAAAACATTGAGATTTATTAGTTATGTGTAACGTAAGTATTATACACATAAACCTTCTGGAATCAATTCTGTAAACGATGGTGAAAACCTCATCTGTTGCATGGTCTAAAAGAGCAACGCGGACATACAGACAAACACGAAAAGCGACTCTAATTTATAATATTATGTATAGATACATATTTTTTCTCGGTGTTCCTATTAATCAATTTTCTGGTACCAATATTTATACCTTTATCGTAGGCGAACATACGTGGTCTGTGGGTAGAACTCCCACATTCATTCCTGACTGACGCAAACTGAAGATCGTGTGCCATTTTCCCGTAGGTCTCTTTGACATTTCCTGCCGTAATTTTTTTACTTTTAAGAATAAAATTATGACTCAAATAAAAATAAGTCTCTAAGGACCAATAAATAAATATGTAATCACGTCGTTTATTAAAACAATTTGTTAATTTGTATAATTAGTTAGCAAACTATTAAACATCTCTCAGAAAATAGTTCACATGTAAAAATATACAGATACATTATGTGTTTTTGCTACTAAAGCTATTTTAGCATAATTTATTGGCATCACGTGGCTTCAGTTTCGGGAAGACGTAAGCTGTTTAACGGCTAAAATAACATCGGTAATGAGCTTATTGAAGACTAAAATAATATACGTAAGTACCTATGAGATGTCCCAACTCTTTGCTTTAGAATACGCATGTATTTTATGAGTATTCGGTTTTTGGCCACATAAATGATAAAAGAATTTCAGGAATCCCCGATTAGATTAGGACCAGAGCCCTTGATGAGCTTTTAAATTATTATGAGCTCCGTCCTAATCCGAACAGTTGAAATCGAAAATATTGCAAAACATTTTGTATAAAATCGCGACTGACTTTAGAAAAGATTCAATAATAAAATCAAATGTTGATACTGTTCTAATTCGGAATATGTACTTGTTGTAAATAGCCAGCATCTGATTAAGAATCTAGTACTTTATAAATATGTACCTAGAATCTGTAATCAATTAGCTCAAACTTGACCTCTAAAACTTGAAGACGATCAAGTGACCGACTGTGACAGTTCACAACGAGGCCGCTACTCCTCCCTCGTGGAACAATCACCGCGGTCTCTCACGGCATGACCCTAACTGTATCACTTACGATCAATTTATTGCCATCGAACTAACTTTGTGAGATGGAGACGATCTTTGACTTGTAGCATGCTGTACTAGGGTTAGATATAACTTAGTAGCATGTGTGTAGGTAAGAAAACATTATTTTTAAACTACTTACAGTAGTATTTATAATAAAATTAACATGTCAAAATTCTTGTCTCAAGTTGAATGGCGATAGATTATATTTTATTAACTTCTAGTGTTTCATTAGGCAAATCTTTGAATAACTACTTTGAAGACAGTAAAATTGTTATCGTAGAGTATTAACATTTACTTACATTATATTAAGTACAACAAAACGTAGAAGCAGTTAATCAGTTATAGATCGAAAAATATCTAAGTACAAAAGTGACTTCACTCTCAACATAACTTGTAGGATGTTAAAGAGTTTCAGAAGAAGTCAGGTATATAATTATGTCTGAGAAAATCCACTACCCAGAACGTTCACTTCACTCATCTTACTCACCTACAGCAAAAATGTACAGCTGAGCCCAAATTCCTGGAAAGAAAGGAAACAACATATTAATAAAATATAGGTACACATATACACACCTACTTGAATTTTTACAATAAGTTCCTTCTTTCACAAAAAGAGCGAGCCTATCACCATTTTCCGAATATAATCTCAACCGCGAAATTGGGACTAAAAATTTTCCAAAAGGAAAATCCTGTCTCCCTTTGTTCAACTAGGGATGCGAATCCAGGACCTCACATTTTGCAAGGAAACTTTCTTTAGATGACGTCACAACACGAAATATCTGGCAAAGAACTTTGGGTACAACACGTTCGTTTTTGTAACGATATATTTGTAACCTATTAACTAAAGTCACATATTCCAAGAACTCTATTTTAGTTTTACTATCGAAGTTCACACCTGTTGACATTTAACGCGACAAATGTGCCATAAATTCAATGAAAACAATGCATTTCTTATCCTTTATTTACAATCTTATTTGTTTTAGTAGCAACAGGTGATCTCAATCAATATAGGTACAAATACAAATATTTTATTGGAACAAAAAAACTTGATGCAATTTCTGTTTACGATAATACAGCGTTAGTTTAGTAACTGTGTCGCAGTTATAAGCGCCCACCGCAGCGCAGGAGCGTAAGACAACTGAGTTCCATAATAACAATAATTTTGGTTAAACTTATAGGTAGAAACAAGACGTAAACAATTATTAATAATAATAAAACTAGAACTATACATTTAATAATAATAGTTGTAGCAGGTAAAAGTTCTAGGTGATTTTCTTCTGTTCAAATATGACTGAGGAAAAAATTATGAAAAGTTTTCCTTCGTTCTAAGCCTTTGTGAATGCAATTTACGGTGAAAGAGCAGGTGACACACAGTATTGTATACTTTCTACTTATAAATGTGTGAAGTGCTCTAAATATAGCATACTAATTTAGACTGTAAGGATGGAAGGTGGGCCCTTTGAGCAGAAACTCGCAATGCCTGTTTTTATACCCAGTCTAAAATAAAATAAAAACTCATTGGACTATCTTGTAATCTCAAATATTGAGTCACATTCTCTATTTGAAAAGATACCACGGTTTTGTAAATGTACGTTGACGTCACAACACTTAAAAAAGAAACGTCTAATAGCTAAAGCAAATATTGAGGGCCAGCACTAAAACTGACTATACATTTCAGTGAAATGTCAATAAGTCGGGCCATCAACCGCCATTAAGGAGAGGCTCGGGAACCGAATCGGTCATTAGTGAGAAAAACATTTCAAAATCAAACACCAACTTGTTCCACTGACAGTGCTGGAAACTTCCTCCTAATTGCTACACTCCTTTGAGATACTTAAGTGCTCCACGAAATAAAATATACAACGAAATGTAAACACTAACAAAATATACAGACCATTTTGATCTAAATGGACCGCTAGCAAAAGCATAATCAGCCTATAATGTTCCCACTGCAGTGAGGGTTGGCGGATGTCACATGTCTTCGAATATTTAGTTCTAGGACATGCCGGTCTCCTCACGATGTTTTTCTTCACCATTTTGAGAGCAGTGATGAAGAAAAAATAAAGTGCCTGTCTGGTTTCGAACCGACCTACAACTCGTGAGTCGCGGCGTTTACCAAAAAGCCACCGCTGCTCTCCGCTAATTAGTCAGATTTTATTGAATAAACAAAAGCAATAAGCGCAGTGCTTTGTTTTTGTTATCTGTTAACATGATCTCTTTATTCCGGAACGGAATAATTTTAAATTAAAACGCAATTGAAAGACTATGATTACACTACAGTAATTAGCAGTAATTTATCCATAATTAATAACAAGGTGTACTCAATTAATGACAAGGAATTTTATACATTTTTTAAAGTATTTCACATTTTTGAACAGACCTTGTTCGGAATAGCATGAATTTAAGGAAAGCCAAAGAATTTAGATCGAATTCCAACGCACACTGAACTTTGTTAACTTAAAAGGTCAATAATGCATTATTCCCTTGAATGTTATATGTCAAGGGTACTAAAATAAAAATAACAGAAATAACAACTTTACACTCGTTACGTTTTTATAAATTAACTATAGCTGTAAAATAAGAAATGAGTATATAAGAGGTAAAAGTGGTACTGGTGACTGAAAAGTTGTCTGAACATCGTAAGGGCATGTAATGTGGAGGAATGAGAAATATATCGTAAGGAACTACATTACCTAGAGTACTTACAAGCGCTGCTGAAATCGGAACGAATAAGTCGGCATACTCATTAGTTCCGATTTCAGCAGCGCCACGCCGCGCCGCGCCGTCTTGTCGTTTATGTAAGGTCAAATTAAGTATAGAATTATTTAATTAATTATTATTAATACAAGATTAATAATATTATTATTGAGATTAATGATCAAATATAGATTTAATATTTTAATTACAGTATAGAATTAAGCACGCCAGCGCCACTAGTCGCGCGCAGACTTAATCTTGCGCGCACTCTAATCTCGATTTCCAGCAAGGAGGTCCAAGTACCAATTTGCTCATACTTTCTAGCCACATAACAACAAAGAGGTAAGCTCTAAAGACAAATAAGTGCTGCAATAATAAGTAACTACCTACTTACTATCTAAACAGAACAGAACTAAAATTGCAATCTAATACAAATATATCATATGGCCCTAGTGTTAAGTAATGTAATATAACCGGTTTTGTGTCCGACTGCCGGCCAGCCTGCAAGGTCGGAGACGGGTTTAACTCGCTACGTCACAAAAACTTCGTAATAAAATAGAAATTATGCATTAATTAACACCTGATATCTATTCGCGGATTAACTGTGTCTTTAAAAATGAAGAGGACTGGTTTTAAGCAAAAATATAATAGAACATTACAGACAAACTTACCTATAATATATTTCCAAAATGTAACGACTCTGAGGACCTAGGTATATTTAGGAATTGTTTTTTCTAGATTTAGAAGTATTTGACTTGTGAGTACAGTAGTTGTATCTACAGCATGTTCAACTCCCTTCAAAACTAGTGTAATTTGATAAAACATGCAAATATTGAAGTTAAACATAAGTGGATTCTTAGAAAGGTTACCTATTCTTGACTGACTTCATAACATTGTCATCTCAATTGTCATGTTATAATTATTTGAACACAGCAACGTAATGTGACATTTTGACACAATAATCTGTCAGTTGACAAACACTGTAATGTAGGTAACTATTATAAATACGCATCTCATAAACACTTTCTAATACTATAATTATTTTGTCAATACAACATACAGTCATTTTCACACCCGTAACGAAATCTCGGTAAAATCTTCACGATAAGGATATAGGTTAACAAATATTTCGGACCTGAAATACTAACCTAAATAACAACACTAAACAAAACTGGAAGAACTTCATCACTGCACACACAGACACATAATCACATTAGCACATGGGTTATTGTACAGATTATAATCACTTGAACGATCGAGGTCAGTTTGCAACTACTGTTGCGGCGGGAAAATTTGGTGTTTGAATTTAGCGAGCGACCAGTTGAATAAAAAAATCAAAAAAGGGCGGTGAAAACCGATCCGCCACTGCGCGTGAGTGGAGTGTTTTGAGCGAATCCGTGAGCAGAGAAAGATCGTGCGCCCACGCATGGCGCGTGGCTATTACGAGATGCCGATTGTCGCCGGCCCTGGGGCAAGGTTGCCTGGAACACCGGCTGTCAAATCTAATGTTTCTAGTAAATCCCAATCTGTCACTTTCGATCTGACCTATATAGTTCCGTGATTGTGTATACCAGCTTATTATAAAATCTAATAGTTTATTGACTTGTCCGACAGCTTTATGGATTCCAATTTAGCTTACATTTTATTTGTTAATAACAAGCATAAATTCACACATATTTTACAGTGTCAAATGACGAACTTTCAGTTCTCATACATTTCTGAAGGTAAAAAGAGACCGAATTAATACTGTTGATTGGCGTCCCCTTTTGACTTTATGTCGTCTACTTTAGCTTGGCGATCGCTCTAATTGCTTTTCGCTGTACAAAACTGATACATTCAACAATATAGAGGTGGAGGGACTTACAGCTTACAGTGAATCGCAAATATCTGCCTACCTATGATCGCATGGTGACGCAATATAAGTATAGTGGCGTAATACTACTGCTACTACTAAAATCTATCGCTGCATTATCGTTTAAAAAGTTATGGTCATACATAACATCACGCATGTATTCGCCGAAGGGTTAGGCAGGCAATAGGGAGCGAGCCTATTGCCATCAACCGGGCACAAATCTAGACTCCGGGCTGCTACTGAGCAATTTCAGATGGAAAATCCCAATAACACTTTGCCCGACCCGGGAATTGAACCCAGGACCTCAAGTAGCAGTAGCGCTTGCGACCACTACACCAACGAGGCAGTCAAATTATGGTCATTATGGTCAAAAATTAATTGATTTGTAAAGATTTTACTTATGCAGAAAAAAATGATACAACTTAAAAACAAAAACACTTGAAATTCAAGTCAAATTATAAATTTGCCAAAATAATAAGTGTGCGTGAAAAACACCTGAAAACCATAATTATCAAATTGCCAATTACGTGGTACAATAAATTGAATGAAAATAAAACTATAAATATTCATTTATTTAAATTAAGTTTAATTTAAAACTTATAATTATTTAGGTAAGTATAAACGGGTGCGTAATACAATAACTTAGATATTTTATTGATATAAATACACGAGTAAAACAATAACTTGTTATACTTAATCACTTAGTTATTTACTTAATTAAACACGGTAATGTCACGCCTTTTACCACAATTGTTCTAAACCAAGCTGTGCAAACAATTTCATTTAAATACCTCGCGAGTGTGTTTCAAAATAATTTATTATCTACCCATTAATCCATTTATTAATTAAAGATAACCTTACCTCGAGTTTCTGAACGTCATATAAACAGACTAGCTGTTTTTTTTTTTTTTTTTTGGATGAAATGTAGCATAGGTACAGGTGTCTCTTCAGGTCACGGTCTGCCCATGTGCCTCTACGTTGACGGACTTAGAGAGTAGATACTACTTACCTTGATACCTTGATTCACAAATAAACTCTGGTATCCGAAAAGACCCCACGTGACTAACAGTGTGATTATTTTGGCGCGACTAGCTTAAGGGTTAATCGTTGGAAAAAAGTTTGTGCTCGCGAGGTCTACTGTTCGCAGAACTACTATTATTAATAAGGATTAGTAAATCTATACTAATAATAAAACTGAAGAGTTGGTTTCTATGTTTGAATGCTCTGCCTAGCCTTTTCCCAACTTTGTTGGTGTTGGCTTCCAGTCTAACCGGATACACATGGAGCGACTGCCTATCTGACCTCCACAACCCAGTAACTGGGTAATACGTACTGGGTAATACAGCCTTGGTAAGACTGGTTGTCAGACTTTCGGGCTTCTGACGACCGGTAACGACTGTCAAAGATCCACGAATGACAGCCGGGACTGGTTCCGGCTGTTAATCGTGTCATTCGGCTTAACGTGCTTTCCGAGGTACGGAGGAGTCTCAGTATGTAAAGATCGCCCATCCACGGACCAACCCCGGTAAGCGTAGCTTAGCGTAGCTTAACCTGATGGATCGACCCATGCGGCTGTTATTACTTAGCCAAGAGCTCTTTATATAAATAAAAAAGAGTTTTATCAAAATGTGGCTGATAATTTAGTACATAAATTGTGGTGTCTTATGACGTCAACACTTCGAAGTAGCAGTCTTCTAACTGTTCTATGTCTGCTTATGATTAAAGTAACTACAGCCAATCTTCTTCCATAATAGTTTGTTGTTTTTACCCTACCTAAATATTCCAGTGCCTCGAGCAGTCATACAAGTATTACACGTATAAGTACCTATATATAAATCGATTCAAAAGCGTTGAGTTCGCATATAAAATTATAAAATGTTATTGCTGAACGGCAATAGAAATTTTGCAAGTGTACATCATAAAGTTGGATCGTAAACGAACTATTTCTTATTAGGTTGCACGCTATTCACTCGCTTCAGAAAACTTAAAAAATATAAAATGCATTCCCTCAAGGTTTCTTTGAAGGCTCAGATTCATTCCGCATTTTTTCAACAAAAAATAGACTGTTAAAATCGGATGCGTTTTAACCTTACCTTCTAATCAAGATAATGTTAATTCAAGGAAACTCTTCGCATTACAATTAAATAGGAAACCATTTTGTAATAATTCCCACGTTAGTAATTAAATATAGGTAAGGTTTCGAGTGGACGTGTCATATAGAGGTTTTTTGAGATAACTTTACAACTATCTTCGTGTGGCAGAGTTATTTGAATGCAGTGTATATTAAACATAATAACATCACGCCTGTATTTCCCGTAGGGTTAAGCAGGGGGGATTTAGCTTAAGTCCCGTGTAACAATGGGTGAGTATATTGCCATCAACTGGGCACAAATCCAGACGCCGGCTGCTACTGAGTAATTTCAGATGGGAAAACCCAATAACATTTTGGCCGAACCGAGAATCGAACCCAGGACCTCAAGCTCAGCAGTAGTACTTGCAACCACTAGACTAGACCAATGAGGCAGTATAAATTATTATATTTAATTTCAATCAAATTGCTGCATACTTATATCTTATAATCTCTTCAGACAGACACGTCTGGGCAAAACCACTCTTGATTTCTAATGATCTCCATTCACCATTGAATCTAGATGTTGTATGCATTCACTCTCGTGCGTCCCATATTTATTTCATTAGTGTTCTTTTTTTTTTAAACGAATTTCTTTTTTATGTGGCTTGTAAACTTTCAGATAATTTAACGCTAAAAGCGTTCATAGTTGCGACTGTCTTCTTCAAATTCAAAGAGAAAGAGAGGGAGAACGCCGGAGGAAAAAAAACAAAAGAAAAGAGGAAAGTGATTACAGTGTCGTGGGATAAAATTGTACACATTGGCCCAAGTACACTGCATGCCTGCGTATTGGTACTGCTCTACAATTTGGTGAAAATGTAAATCCAAGATGGAGGCGCAGTTTTTTTTTTCTTTGGTGTCATTTACTTGGTTTTCGAGGATGCTAAGGAACTTCGTTCCTGACGTGGGGGTCCCCCGACCCCGCACGTTTTTTTTTATGATCGTCAATATAAAATTGCTATAGACAATATATACAATACATACATATAATATAGGTTATATTTACATACAAGTGTTTTTTTGTGTTCTTAGTTGCTATTCCATTCTTCACGTCCTTCCTCCCGAAGGATGAGGCAAAGGTGTAATGTTCACATAACGCCTGTTATGTTTATGCACCATGTAATAAGGTGGTAAACCTATTGCTATGTATTAACAGCCTATAATGTTCCTACTTCCTACAGTCCTATGAAAGGGAGTGGGCCATAATCCGCCACGCGGGCCCAGTGTGGGTTGATGGATGTCACATGTGTTCGATATTTTTTTGGTTCTAGGACATGCCGATTTCCTTACGATGTTTTCCTTCACCATTTTGAAAGCAGTCGTGATGAAATATTTTACACAAACTAAAGCGCCTGTCTGGGTTCAAATCTACGACCTACAACTCATCAGTCCTAATTATCACCGCGCCACCACTGCTCAAAATATTGATATATTGGTATTTATTCTTAGTAAGTAGTAGATACAGTTTCTCTCTATGCAGAGGCCCTAGACAACGTGACATTCTGTCAGCGATAACGATGGTGGAAAAGGCAAAAATGTATAGGATTGACATAAGCTATCGAACAGCTTACTTATGTCAATCCTGTTGAAAGTTGTTGTAGAATTACGAAACGCTTTCGAAGCGATTGTCTTGTCTAGGCCCTCTGCGCTCTGGTGGCAATATAACGTGCGTATGCAGTAATTCATTCACCATTGATTATTTAGAAATAATAAAATTATGCAACACTCTATGATTAAATATGACTGCATGGAGTGTAATACCGAGCACGTGTATGTTTATTGCCATGTGGATATGTTAGATTTATTTTATCGCCTTCAGCCAAAACGATAAAACTTAAAGCAATCAGTTTGATCTACGCTTCACTTTAGACATTCAATACATAAACAAGCCGAACTAATGATATCGTCTGTATGTGCATGAACATAATGGATCTAGGTAGGGTATATAGCGTATAATAAGTAATTGTTTCTCTTTAGCCTGCATTCCCATTTATGTGACCCTCTACTTCGCACTGTTTTTTACGATTTGACAAAACATCGAGATTTCTGTACTATATCTAAGTTATCAATCAATATGCCTAGCCTTTTCCCAACTATGTTGGGGTCGGCTTCCAGTCTAACGGGATGTAGCTGAATACCAGTATTTTACATAGAGTGACTGCCTATATGACCTCCACAACCAAGTAACTGGGAAATACGATACCCCTATATCTAAGTTATCGATATCGATACTACTATATCTAAGTTATGATAGTTAATAATAATAATTTCTACACATATACCTTACGGAATAAATTCTCTAAATGGTGGTAAAAACCGTATTAAAATCCGCTTCATAGTTTAGAAGAACAACGGGTCGGTGTCAACTCGGCCTGAGACAACTCAACCCGAATAGTCTAGATCAACGCGGTCACAAAGACATTGACACGAAAAGCTTTAATCTTTACATATTATAAAACAAAGTCCTCAGCCGCGTCGAGTCGTACGCGATAAACTCAAAAACTACTACACCGATTTTCATGCTGTTTTCACCAATGGATAGAGTGGTTCTCAAGTAAGGTTTTAATATATAATAACCGACATCAACGCGGGCGTCAGGCGAAGTCGCGGGCATCAGGTAGTTTATAATATGTAAAGAAGATCCTTTTTTTCCAAATACGATCACGTGATGCTGAGAGGTAAAAACATAACATTCTTTGCAGTAGGGTAAATAACCCACATTTATTCAAAATCATTTGAGAATCAGAACATTTTAAAGGTTGAAAGCTTCTTCTGGGAAAAAACCGGTTTTAATAACCGGTTTTAAGCTTTTTCCCTTTATCAATATAATATTTGTCTAGAGTTTGAAAATTTACCATGTTAATTAAATTAAAGGGCTGAGAGCCTGTGTGAACCTTCGTGAAGAGAGAAAAAATTTGCTTAGGTATTATTATTATTTATCTAAAAGAGCAACCAATGCTACAGTCGTCAGTTAGTCGGTGATGATAAAGATAGTTCCATGAATTCCGTCCACAAGCATCACTTACACATTTCCAAACTAAATGTTGCCAAATATAAACACATTCGAATTTCAACATAAATCATAGAACAGAATTTAAAGATTGTTAGTCAACAAGTGAACAAGTTTAAAGAAACGATATGCGAGACACGCAAAGTTGTTTTCACTTTCAATTCTTCAGGGAACTGGTCTTGTAAGAGCTTTATATTGTAATGTATTTGTGAACTAATAATATACACAGGCAGATGTTAGTGATGTAACAGTTCACAAATCCACAACATTATTGGGACGAGTCGCGAAAGTTGTTCGTCCGGTTCGCGCCGGTGAATACCACTGGTTAAGGATGTCACTTCTTGTCACTATAAGAGCTTTTGTATTCATCATAAGTAGTATCTTAAAATGATGCTATATGAAGATAGTATTATGATCGTTTAAAAATAAAAGTTTTATCCAAGATTAACTGTCTGCGTATGCGCACGAGAATATTTTAGAATTACCGCAGATATTTTGAAAATTATTCTTCGTTTTCGTAGCACCTCCTTATGCCACTTTTATATATTTTAATATTGGGGGTTTGCTAAAATTTCTAGAACACCTTTGGTATAATCAACTAACAACTTGCAATTAATAAACAATTGACGTAATTCGTCTCCTGTGAATATATAACCAACAGTTGCAACTGTTGTACCTACTTAAAAATAATAAAACTGCTGTGTCCAATCAATTAAAATCCATTTCATGGCTTTTACTTTCAGCTCGCTATCACCAAGTTATTTTACCTAATACCTATCGTGAAGTTTATCATTTTTACATTCAAAATCAAAAGTCATTTATTCAAACTAGGCTGAGAACAGCACTTTTCGAACGTCAAAATTACATAAGACAGTCCCCCAAAACGCCCACCCTTCACTCAATTCAATCATTATTTTGGGTTATTCCACAAATCTCCATTGACAATCGATCGATCAAATTTCAATCGTTCAAGAATGACACTATTGTGTCACTATTGTTTGGATGACATTACTAACGAACATCAGTCGTTTTCGAGTATATCTAAATAGAAAGATGGTGCTCTCTAAGTGCTTCGTTTTTCCAGCTGTCATCATCTTTACTACACACAAAAATACTAACTCACATAATAACTCTGACTGTTTGTCTGTTACCTTTTCACGCCTTAACGGCTGAACAGATGTTGATGAAATTTTCACGGTTAAATTTTTTATCCCGGTAGTACGTTCACGTGGGATAATTTCCGAACTCCAAGCGGGCGATGCCGCGAGCAAAAGCTAGTATTCCATCGATAGAGTTACCAACTCGGGTTATTTTCGTGGTTTTTCCGACAACATTCTTGGACAAACAGAAAAATTATCGTGTCACAGACCACCAAAAAAAAACGATATTTCTTTAGCCAAGTGTTGTCATCCCTACCGTATGACGCACCTGAGACGATCGAGTTGACTGGCCACTGTGTCACCGGAGCAAGGCGAGCCGACCGCGCTTAATCGCTAATTACTTACTATTACAGTTTTCATAGCCAAGTACTGAATTTGTTTTGTAAAGAAATTCATTGAAAGTAGGTATTGAAAGTTCTTCTTAGTCTTCCACAGGATTACAAAAAATCGTGACCTCCTGTCTTCGTACAGTGATATCCAACGTAGGTACAAGTATCTTCAAAAAAAGAATTTAACAAGAAATCTCGACTATGCTTGGCCTTGATATGGAAGCCAATATGTTTAACTCTTTAAATAGACACCAGAATCGCTATTTTTATTTAATGTACGGTCATAAAATTGATATCAAAAGTTTTAAATTTAAATACAGTAGTACTAAATTGTTTATCATTTAATGTTTGCGTTAAGACTGACTTTTATATCTGGTTGTGCTCATTGATACTTCTCAGTGTTCCTTTGAACTTTTATTAATGTACATTTGCTACTTTTTGCTTAAAATTTTAACCTTTCCAGTCGGAATAAACAACTTTACAGTTACTTGATCAACAAAAATATCAAAATGGTTGTATTTAGAGCAAAAGATGATGTAATAAAATAAAACAGAATATCCTTAATGACAAACTAAGAATGGCTGTTAAAAAGATGATGAAATGCATTTAATAAGATAATGTCATTGACTTTATATTACATTATATTGACTTCAATATACAAGAATATATTATACACAAATATATCACCAAGTTGACGACTCTCTCAAAGTGGACAAACGATGCGCCCTAGTTCCAGTAATTTATGCACTAAAAACAATCAAATATGGACCCGGTAGAATTACTAGAGAGGCGTCTCATACAACGCGAATTCTGCATACACATGTACACATTACATATAGTCAGGACACTTGCATTATGCATTAAAATAGTATAGATATACATATATCTTACTTACACTTACTTAATACTTTGGGACTTGTTCACTCAGTTTTCACTCCCAAAATGCGATACCATAGATAAAAAATTTACTTTAACTTCCACGCAAGGTTTTAATTGAATAATAGGTTTTCACGGATTTCCGTATGTGCACATACAGAGTGTTACAAAGTTTCCTTTTTCGACTTACACTATATTAAACATAGACTCTTTGTCTTTCTCTTTTGTGTTTTTAACCGACTTCTTCAAAAAGGAGGAGGTTCTCAATTCGTCTGTATGTTTTTTTTTGTGTGTGTTACGCGATTACTCCGCCAATTATGAATCGAATTCGATGTTTTTTTTTTTGGTAGGTCATGCTTCAACGTTCGTCCTAAATTTTTACCCGACTACGGCGAAGAAAAAAGGAGGGATATGATTTTGACCGGTATGTATGTATGTATGTATGTTCATCTGTTTTCTCATATCTTCTAAACGACTCATCACAATTTGACAAATGAGGTATTGTTGGAACCGTCTTGATCGTCCGCTGGTTATAGGCTATGTGATGTCACATTAAATATTATAAAAATGGCGCCCTCTAGAGGACATAAAGTCAGGAACTAAAAAAAAAAATTGTTTAATCGTACCATGTTGGGTATCAAACGAAAGGGCTTAATGAGCACATTTCAAAAATATATTTATTCTAACCCCAAAAGAATTAAAAAAAAATTAAAGTAATAACAACTAAAACCCAACTACGACTAAAAAGGTATTAAACAAGACACTACAGTCAGACAAATAAAAAATCCGGAGTCCCACGTAATCTGTTCGATTTATGCCCTAACACGTGTGGCTCCGGATTTTTTTTTCCGGTGTCTTCTTTAATACCTTTAAGTCGTAGTTGGGTTTTAATTTTTATTACTTTAATTTTTTATTAACTTTGCTTGCGTAGTTTTTGAGTTAGCTTTAGTTTAGTTTTTGAGTAAGTTTTTATTTAGAGCATGTTCTATTTAAATTCTTATTTTAAGAAAAGGCTTATAAATACACAGTGATGCAGTACCATCACTGTTATGACAAGAATGTATGGAATGGGACATCTCTATAGAGGTGACCAACCTGAGTGTATTCTCATATTTCTTAGAACAATGGCCGCTACTAAGAATGAACGGTAAAGAGGTAATTTCCATAATCAGCACACTTGACGACAGATTGGTCGTCACAGTTGTTATTAACAGACAGGATACTTGCTATCTAGCCATGCTCTTGACTTGACAAGGTAATTCCTGCGTTATTTTTTATCATCATCTGCCTAACCTTTCCTCAACTATGTTGGGGTCGGCGTTCAATCTAACCGGAACCTGAATACCGGTATTTTACATAGAGGGACTGCCTACCTAACCTCCACGACGCAGTTTCTAGGTAATACAATACCTCGTGGTAAGACTGGTTGTCAGACTTTTGGGCTACTGACTACCCGTAACGACTGTCAAAGAGAAATAATAATAGTAGCCACGAGCCCCTCTTCTTCGTTATTTTTAACGACATCCTATTTACCATCTTTGCTGACAACGACTCGGAAGTAAAAAGAGGGCTTGCAAATAACACCCACGGCCGGACTTGTTAATCCTAAATCATACTCTATATATGTATGAAATGGATGGTTGCCCATCGACATGGAAAACCCTCCTTACCACATGTACCTTGGGCCTCAGTCGTTGCGGGCAGTCCGTACCAGGTATGGACTTAGACTATCAGTCTCGTCACTGGAAATTCTATGGCAGTCCTCATCTCTCATCATCAACATTATATTCAATTCAATGCCCGACATTGAAAAGGGCTTTACACACAGTGGACTGACGACCTATACTCCATTTGAATAAGATTAGACATTTAAATAAGCCTTTTTTATAGTCCGTTCAACCGATTTTGACTTCTATTGCGTTGGTGGCATGACAAATGGCAGCTGCAGTAGACAGTTGGTATTGTGTAACCTTTTGCTTTTAATGCCATCGTTATGCCTACGGTTCAGAAGTCAAAATCGGGTGAACGGACTGTAAAAAGGTTTGTTTAAATGTCTAATCTTATTTTAAATGGAGTATAGTGATGCTGATGGTTACGGGATTTGTTGGATGTTGACCAAAATAATACGTGGACTTAAAAAAAAAACATCTCAGAGTAATCGGATATGAACACCGACCTCATTTAAAAACATACATAAACTAACGTCTGCTTCCCATAGGGGTAGGCAGAAAGTACATTTAGTTTTAAAATATTATTATTTAGACGTGTAAGTGTTTGTTAAAATCTATTTACAGATTAATATCATTTACAACATATTAATGATTCATACTGATATTTTATCAGTAAGCCGTTACCAACATAGTTGGGAAAATGCTGGGTAGATTGATTGAAATAGCTGAAACAGTTTTTATACAATGTGAATCTTATCGTATTATATTAAAGTATCAGCTGATAGGATCAAGCAAACCAAGAACCGATTATTTCTCTATGGTCATTGATACTGTTAAGTTAGTTACACAATTACTTAGCTCAAACGCAATTATCCATTGCCGTTCACAAACTGAATGCTTTCTTAATCGTTTGCATTTCGTGTAACTATATTGTTCGTTTTGGTAAACAAACTTTCATGGAATGAATTGCTGTTCTTTGGTAATTTCATTCTTTACAAAATATTTTTCAAGGTTTTCAGGCTGTGGGTGATCAATGATCTACATAAGGTTCCCTGTTATGCTGAAGCATTAGGGAGATCTTACATAACATAAGGACATCACGCCTGTATTCCCCGAAGGGTAAAGTAGAGGTGTACCTATAGTACACCCACCTTTTACCAGTTATTTTTAAGTTCCATGTAACCGAGCCTATTCCCATCAACCGGGCACAAATCAAGACTCTGGGCTGCTACTGAGAAATTCCAGATAGAAAAACTCAATAGCTCATTACCCGACCTGGGAATTGAACCCAAGACCTCATGCTGAGCAGTAGCGCTTGCGACCACTAGACCAACGAGGCAGTCACAGACAATTTTTTAGGCAGGTCAATTGGTTGGCATGCTGTTAGGGTGATAAAGATAAATACTGATATTTATAGTAACGAATTCCCAGAGATTTTGGCAAATTAACAAGAAGTCAATGAACTCACAATCGCCAATCACTGGTCAACCAGACCAGCCGGTTATTACGTAGCCTAACTAATCAATAGTAACAATTTATAATATTACACCATTAACCTTTTGCTGACGCTACTTACGCTCGATGCACCTTTCAGAAAGTCGTGAGGTTAAAGCATGAACTTCTGGGCTTTAAATAACAGAGTATGTTCGAGATACTTACGAGTGTCCGTAAGTTAATGTATTTTTTGTTTTTTTTGTTTCAAACAACTGCTCCCGCTCTGGGCGGAGCGGGAGGGCGTGTCAGACTCTTACTGTCTAAAACCCACCCGTGTTCCTTCAGTTGCCTATATGTTGCCAGGGGCCATGGTATCCCTCGGACTTTCCCGCGACCCCAGCATGCATAGGCCCTAGCGGACCCAGTCAGTTGTGCTGACATCTCTGTGAGGCGCGCGTGGAATTCAACGCCCCGTCGACCCGGGTCTGGTCCTTATCGGACTGTGAGCTACCCATTGCTCACCGGCCGCAAGCCCGCGCTAATGGTGGCCGGGATTCAGCCTAATCCCAGACTGATTCCGACAAGTTAATGTCTTGCTTTCGAGTTTACAATGACATGACACTGAAAGTGATGTTCTTTTTTTTTGCTATCTCGTAACATAATGCTGTTTTTGACCTTTTAAATTGTATCTTATATCATTAGCCATATTTCCCTATTCCCCACTACAATTGCTTATACCCAGATAATAATGCAACACAGTGAATAATAAATATATAATTAAAGCTCGAAATAACTCACTAAGATTGAAGTGCGTGACGCTACACATGTTTAAATAATTGTTTCTCAGTATGTTGTTTTTCTTTTATTTACTCAAATTAAAAGAAAAACAAAATCAGCAGAAAATTAACCCGCTATGACCTTCAGACAATAAACGTATTTCCTACTTACGTAACACTTTCTTACACAAATTACCTACACAAATATGTGACCGAAAATCATGACACAGCGCAGCGTAAGAAACACATGTGACAAACAATTCAACAACTGATACTAATTGCGTAGTCGAAAGCGTATATTTTTAGCGTATGACTGTAATGTACATTAAATGCACGAAGTTTACCTTACAAACTTTTAAACAGCACAGAGAACTCCGTGACATTTTTAAATGTGCCTTACTCTCATTTGATATTGTATCTAACTTTGATTGTAATAAGACTCAAAATACTTCAATGGCTACTTAAAGTTCGAGAGGTTGTAGACGTTGAGAGGAAAGATCACTTATGTAACAGCTAATATACTTATGTCTTTGAAATGTGAGAGACGACAATTGTAGGCATGTTTAAATAAACATCAATATTTGATTTATTGAAGTTGTTATATCATATTAGTTAATAACCTGTTTAAAAGTGACTAATTTACTGCAACTTATTGTAGAACTAGCTTCTGCTCGCGACTTTACGACGAATACAGCTGCTGATAATGTAGCTTTCTGTAGGTGAAAGAATGTTTAAAAGTATTTTTCGAGTTTAACCATTTCAAACTAACACAAATAATACTATAATTATATACTCTTTCCATTATTAGTTGAGATAGTTTAGATTTACTTTATTTAACTGCAACCAATGTCTCAACCAATTTTCACTCCTCCCCTTTAAAACATAGGCCTTCTTTTTTTTAATTCTGTTTGCTCATGGCCTAAAGAAGTGCCATCAAGAATATTAATTAAATATCTCGACTAATTAAAAATTATGCAACAACGCGTTTCGCGGGTATTCTGGTGTTGACACATCATAATATCAAGACGGAGTCATTCTTCTTCTTATTTAGAGATGACTGGACGAGCTATGCTCATGTGGAGGTAAAAAAGAAACTCAATCAGCAAGCCAGTACGGGCTGTCAAATAGGTACCATAATCTGCCTAGCCTTTTCCCAACTATATTGGGGTCGGCTTCCAATCTAACCGGATGCCTATCTGACCTCCACAACCCAGTAACTGGATAATACCCCTTGGTAAGACTGGTTGTCCGACTTTCGGGCTTCTGACGACCCGTAACGACTGTCAAAGATCCACGAATGACAGTCGGGACCAACGGCTTAACGTGCTTTCCGAGGCTCGGAGGAGCCTTGATATGTAAAGATAGTCACCCATCCACAGACCAACCCAAGCGGCAAGCGTAGCGGCACCTGATGGATCACGTCATGTTATCATTTAGCCACGAGCTCCTCCTTTACTATAATGACCAACAGAATATTATTTTTCAATATAAACACATTACCCCTCTCAATGGACACTCAAACAAGTTTCCGCATTCATTTGCCATCCTGTCATTAAGGCTCGCATCAATCATGGCCCATGGCAATCGAGAGCGACCCAATAAACACTGCTAACTTGCACTCGAGTTAAAATCTCATTATCGTACTAAGGTAACGAACCTACGTACGGTTTCATTTAAGGTCAATATCGTTTGACCCTGAACTGGGGAATTATTGTACTGCTTGAAATTTATTGTGTTTACTTTTACTGATATTTTTATTGTACCGCGATCGCGCGATGACCTGCAGGAAGTTAAGGAACAAGTTTATCTGACATATAGCTGACTGACGAAAAAAAATATTGAGGTTATCTGGACTTATAGAGGTCAGAATTAGCAAACCCACTGTCCGCACGTGGTGATTAGGTAATGCTCTTTCCTTTTTTGTATGAGAGGAGTTCATTGCCCTGCAGACGGACAGTCAAAAGCAGGATAGAGTAGTATATAATATATCATCATCATCATCATCATTTCAGCCGAAAGAAGCCCACTGCTGGACATAGGCCTCCCCCAAGCACCGCCACTTCGACCGGTTCTGTGCTTCTCGCATCCAGGGTATTCCCGCGGCCTTCACCAGGTCTTCGGTCCATCTTGTGGGGGGCCTTCCAACGCTACGTCTTCCGGTAATATATCGGTAGGTATAGTGACGCCAATTTGGAAAAAAATCTTATAAGTTTAAATTTCTACTCTAATAATCAAACTGGAGGCTAATTGGATGTCAATTAAAGAGTCATTTAATTGAGACCGGATAAGTGTGAAACTTATACCTGCCTGTTGCCATGATTTCTGGAGGATCGAAAATAAACTCGCAGGATTTAAATATAGAGTAACTGTATCTGTCCTGGTAAAGTAATCACCAGCGTTTTGTAACTTTAAAGAAGTTTTTCTGCTTTATGAACATAAATATTATCAGCCAAAAATCAGTTATTACCTACAATAATAACAATTATGATATCTGCTTTTTGTCTAAATAACTAACAGTTTTTGTGATGGCAAAACTAGATATACCTACTACTATTATAAAAGGTACAAGCTCTGTCCAACAAAACACACTTCTCCCTCCAGTTAACGCATTGTGTGTCGAATGCATAATTTTTTATTCATATTACAAGTGATTAATATTACAATATCTGCGTCAGCTGAGCAAACAGGATATAAAATGACGTGTTTTATTTGTTTAGCCACATTATTAGCCATTTTACTTTATAGACCGAATAGCCAATGTGTAATTACTTTTTGTGGGGCGTACAGATTTATTCTTCAGTCTTATCACCTATCACTGTACTAAATATAAGTTCATTTATACATATAATACCAATGAAATGATGTTCGTTGGTAAGCGCAGAACGGCTGCACCGAATTGTATATTTTTATTTTAAAATTTTCGTAATAGTTCGAATCAGGTGCTTACGGAAAGAAAAATTTGAGAAGTTGCCGTGAAAATTGGAAGTGATTTTTCTATGGGAATTTTGTATACTAATTAAAATTTGGGCAGGACAACGTCTATCGGGTCAACTAGTTAATAATAAATAAACGACGTTGCAATAAACTGTCAGATGCCAGATTTAATATAGTATCTGGTAAATCAATTATTAATACCATGTAGGTAAAGTTCATAATTATATAAAGGCTTTTGCTGTAACATTCTGCCAGTAGGTCGGTATTTTTATTTCAGAAATAAATAATTAATCTATCGAATAAGTCGATTGTTTATTTCGGTTTCAATATGCATGAATGTCTCTTAATGAATGTTTAATGTTTATGATTGGTTTGCCTCTATTTAAAACGAAACGAAACCTGACTGATCTCGTTAGATCTCTAACACTATTATAATAACTTGATAATATCTCGGTGTTGCAAGAATACAAACCATAAGTAGTATAAAATTACAGCAATCATGTCGCAAACAATATGAGCTATCACGTTTATGTAATCATCTATATATACTGACCCGCTGTAAATAGATGTCAGTAAGTCGTTCATGATCTCTAAACCCACCCACATACTTCTCTAGAACATACACACCTATATCTTACGCTACTAAGAATGTTGAACAAACATTTTTCAATTCATGTTACGTGTACTATTAACATTTTTCGCTTCCTTGCGCTGGATGATAAGAAAGTGAAACGGTTGGTATTTCTTTCTGATACAATCTCAGATGGACTATAACATGCATATTTCCGTAGACTTGGTATCTTGGGGTATCGTAATTACCCAGTAAAAGGGTTGGTATTCGCTACATTTTAAAATATAGATATTCAGCTGTATTCGGTTAGACTGGAAGCCGACCCCAACATAGTTGGGAAAAGGCTAAGCAGATGATGATATACCTAGTAGTAATCGGCCGACTATAGGTTTTGTCAATCTGTGGTCAGCACTGCTATAGTGAGTAAACTATTGAATATATTTTTGCATGCAGACTGGAACGTCATTCGATATACGAAGTTTAATTTACCGTCGTACTGTCGTTTCCACCTTGTAAATAGTCAGATTTACTGAGATCATCGTGCAGTGGACAACTCAATTCCAATTTGTCGTTGAGGTGTGGAAATTAGACGTTAGTTGTTCCATAGCTACCCACTGTACCCAGCAAGGAGCAAAGAACAAAACTGTGGATATGGAAACATGACATGCACTTGGAAATGCATTCAATGTAGCCCAGCTACCAAAGACGTTCTACATTTAAATCAAATCCAGCAAACCTAAAGTCCTTGACTTTTAATATTGTGATATTGAAACTATCTGTAACCACAACGTTCAAAGATCATTGCTCTATACTGTGTACCTACTGTAGATATAAAAGTGTGACAAAGGAGAGATAAAAAGATAATGTATATATACAATGTTTGCTCATAATCAAACAAAGTACGCGGTTTTCTCGAGTTAATTAAACATTTCTTTTTACTGACAACGTTAGTTTCCGTGTAGAATGTCGGAGATTATAAGATGTCCAGCATATCTTGAGAGATCGTTATGACGCTGTTTGCAACGGTTTAAAATGTGTTCCATTTGACGTTTCTTTGACAGTTTTGTCAAAGAAACGTCAAATGGAACACATTTTCATAATTAGTTCCGAATGTAGCCACCGGTCAAGCTATTCTGGTTATTGTTTTCATGCTGGGATCGGCTGATCTCCGAAACCTTGTTGCTATTTTCGCAGTTTGTTATATTGACGTAAAGCCGACATGAGTGACGCCATTCCTAGGGAGTCAATAAGCCAATGTATAAAACGTAATCACTGAATGGACCGTGTGTTGAAAAATATTCGGGTAATGAATGACTCCCTCTCACAGAGAGGAGCCCTGTGTCCCAGCAGTGGGAACATTATAGGCTGACTATGCTATGCTATGCTAATGAATGACCGCAAATTATTTTTAGGTGAACTTTCCTTGTGGTATTTGGTTAAAACCTCACTTACCGCATTTTGTATTTCTGTGGCTATAAAAAGGGTACCTAAGCAATAATAATAATATAACATTTTACTTTCATACAAAAATCTTGAGAAAAATATTGTTAATCACTGTCAAGATAATTCGGAGAATTTCCGAGTTTGCTAGTAAGATCAGTGTTTCACAATATTGCTTCTTGATGACTATTGAGGGTCAACGCAGATGACATATTTGCACCACAAGTCATCATGTTCTATTTTTCCTCTCTATAATGTTCTTACCAATTAACTGCGTTGTGTCTATTAGATAAAATACCCATCTCATAATCATAACTTGACTCACAGCAGTAAAGTCATACTCATAACCTATAATTTTACACCAGACACGTTCTTGACCGGTTTTTATGCAAAAAATACACTGTGTTACTGAACATCGCCTCATTATGCAGAGCGACGCGTGCGCAACTTTACAAAATGCAAATAAAACGAATAAGTTACGCAGCCATCTATTCATTTGCAAATTACTCTATTCATAAGCATTCTATTTCCTCTGGAGCGTACCTAACCCTACAAAAGTTGCTGGGTGCAGAAAATAATATTTAAGTACCAACCACCTATTTTTAGAAACTTGTAATCTACCTACCAGAGAATTTCTGTAATTTTAAATTTGCAAAGAAATGTATTCCATGCATTACATTCCTTTGCTGAGTGTAAGATAAAATAAAATCCATTTTTAACAAAATGCTTTTCAATATTTATTTTACATTTTTACGTTATCGTGCATGTGCCTATACATGTTAAATCTAGAATGCTGTATTATTTCTGATATTTTACGAGTATTGTTTTCCAAAGTGATTCTGAGAAATGTTTTTAATGTCAGAAGTGTAGAGTATCTAGAAAAGATTTTTCCTCGTATTTTTAACAATAACAACGGTCTGTATATTCGAATCTAGTATCTGATAAGCATACTTTCTTAGAAAGATTAGTTTTCTTTATCATACTTACCTAGAATATTTTTGTTTAGAAAAATCTTTAAACCTACCTATTTTTCCCTAACAACCATACTTACAAGTCAATCTGCCTAGCCTTTTCCCAACTATGTTGGGGTCGGCTTCCAGTCTAACCGGATGCAGATGAATACCAGTTTTTACATGGAGCGACTGCCTATTTGACCTCCACAACCCAGTAACTGGGTAATACGATACCCCTTGGTTAGACTGGTTGTCAGACTTTCGGGCTTCTGACGACTCGTAACGACTGTCAAAGATCCACAAATGACAGCCGGGAACAACGGCTTAACGTGCTTTCCGAGGCACGGAGGAGTCTCGATATGTGAAAATGGTCACCCATCCACCGACCAACCCCGGCAAGCGTAGCTTAATCTGATGGATCGAACGGAGCGGCTGTTATTACTTAGCCACGAGCTCCTCCACAACCATACTTACAAGTACTTCTACTAAATTGACTTTAATAACATGATTTGTTTCAGGATCGCCGGTTTAGTTCCAGTTCCCCTTTTTTAAGCAGATAATGCATCGTCCTTACAGTTTGAGGAGATCTATGTTATAATAGGCCTATCTACATACCCAATAGAAAGCAATAAGTCCATGCAGACGGAACACCGAAGTAACTTTGACCAGAATAGGGCTCCGAAGAAACTACATCCGTTACTATAGACAACACTTTACCAATAAAATAAATAACACAGTGTCTTCACTCAAAACACAGAACACCGGAAGCACATAATATAAAAAAATACACTACACTACTCATAAATCTTTAAAACTACTTAGTATTCAGCGAAAATGATAGGTGAACAATCGAGAGAACATTAAGAGTGTCTCGATGAATCAATTGTATCGAAATGACCCCGTGCCTGGACTCACAAATAATAGTCATTGAAGGGAGACGCAACAGAAATGAACAGTAATACAGTTTGGAAAGAGCGACGCGTTTATTACGACAGTGCAAACTGTGATTGCGTACTTAGAAGTAGAACTGGCGAAGATTGTTAAGCTAATTTCAATGATTGGGTGTATTTAAATGTTGTATTACAGAAGACTTTGTCTCAATGGCAGCAGTGGAACTTGAAGCGTTCCCAATTTGCCTGATTATACACACAAGAACGCTGTTAGCACTGTCTTTTAGGGCCTGTCTATCTAGTGTCTATTGTATTTTTAAATAAACATATTTACTTTCTAATCTTGCTCATTGTTAGCGTCTGACTTTGGTTTTATAGAGCCAGAGGAGAGCTTTTCATGCTATTTTATTTGAGGAATTTAATACACTGTTGACTCTGTCTGCAATATTTTCCTCCTTAGACTGCCTTACAAACATAACTTGTTTATTATGGCATATAACAGGCATACTTGATTAAAACTTACAACACATGAGCGACTAGATATACTATCATCTCCTGCATACTGGCGTCAGTAATTTGTAGTTTCCCAGAACTGCTTACAAATGCTTTCCGCTGTGATTAAGCAGTGAGAACAACTTCTATCCAATAAACGATCATTTTGATTACAGTGAACCACGCGAAGTATGTGCATATAAAGTAGCAGTGTTGTGTGAGGTCTATTTAGAATTTTAATTTACTTAGGTATGCTAAGATTATTCATCAGCTAAGTACATCAAGGCCACGATAGGAGATTGTCAAGATCATAACATGGATGTAGGTATGTAGCCCAAAGTTAAAATTTTTGGACGTATATCTTATATGGAAGAATAATATTCGTGAACAAACTCTGAAAGAAAAGCATGAAACTAACACTGCGTGTCTCAATCTCAACGCAACACATATAAACGTCAGAAAGATTTATTTGACAACAATAAACATGTATGCCATATACCTATGTACAAATTACTACACGGTATACCACGACAAGTATCGTAGATTTTTCCGTTACTATCGTTACGCAACACCCACGGCTAAATCTTTTTACATTGTTCTCGAGCCGAGACGAAGACAAAAACGTGGCCAATAAAAAGTTTCGCATCTTATTTCGCGATCACTATCGTGTTTCGACATGGTCGTGAGAAAATTAATCTTAGCTTACCTACGCACTTATGAAGCTTATTTTATTGTTTGTGTTGCAAACAACTCCGTGGCGACGTAAACAGGGACGCGAGTTGTCCAGACAGATTGCCCTTTCACCGGAGATAGTTCGCATCTGTAAGAGCTATAAAACCATTATCCATTTTCTTGAGTTGGGTCTTCACTTTAGGCATACACTGTTGTCTGTTATTCATTTTAACTTTATTAGTTTCCAATAATATACCTAGTTCCAAAATTGTCTTGACGAAATATTTTCGAGTTACCATAAAATTTTAATTTAACTGGAGGCGTCTCACGCTACGCTTCCCAATTCATGGTCTCCAAATAACTTACCAACCAAGGACTCGACTGGTCCAAATAACTTAGTCGTCTACGAGCTAATGGTCTAAACGGCGGCCGGGATAGACTGGATGCAGAAGCAGACAATGGGGTGTGCAATATGTATATATATTTGCCGAACTTGATTGATGGATAAAAAAGAATGAAGGAATATTCAAAAGTTTGCGATGAGTTACGAGATCCGTCAATGTGATGTCATGATCCGTATATGCGGCCAAAGTTGAAGTGACGTTGTTCAAGCCCGCGAGGTAGATGTTGTTAAAGATGCATCGAGGACCACTACACTATCTAAATGTTGACATAATTCACATCCTATGTCGTCGCTGTACAAAATCATCAAAAAATTGTTCAAATTGTTTTATTCATTATAGGCAGGTAATAATCGAACTGTAAATCACTCTACTATCTAAAACAACCCAACGTGGTCTTCGACTCTACCAATATTACAGACGTTAATATGATTAACGATGTGTGAAAACAGACAATTTACACGCACGATACAAATAAATCCTATATTGAAGGAATTACGGAAGTGAGGGATTAAATTCTGTGTACACGGAATTCAATTGATTTTAAGAAAGGATAAAAGTTCTTTTATCATTTGAGTAAAACAATAATATTAACATATTCCAAAGATATTTAAATATACTATATTGCATACTTATGTAGGTATATCTCTATTTATTTTTTATAAATCACTTTTGTTATGATGACACACGCCATAATTTAAATATGCATTGTTATACTTCGCCATCATGTATTTTTTCTGTCACATGTTGTTTAATAGGACTTCACCCATTCCTTGTAACAGAATGGAATCTATCTTTATTTATACTTAGAAAACTATTTTCTGCTTGTTATTGTTTAATCATTATATAACTATGTGCAGTCCTGAAGAAAAATAAATGTTTAACGTAAACATTTATTTATCCGTTTCTCATAATAACATTTTTGTGGTTGGAACAGGTTGTATTACATATTTCAAAATTATTTATATAACAGACAGAACGTTTTTATTATTCTACGACTTACTACCTTTCTTAGGAACTAAAAGTTATGAGATCCTCATTCAAGCTGTAATTCAATAGGCTTACAATCAATCAACTATAATAAGATTTTTCTATTATACACATTACATAGATATAACTATTCTTAATATCATTGTTCAAATCCTTAGAAAAATGAAGAGTATAATGTGAACGTTAACGATTGTGGTGAATAGATCCCAGCCATTAAATACAATGTCAATGTCACTGACTTTGACCCATTGTAATGAGCTGTGATACGCAATGATGGTTTTGTGTAAATAAAGGCACATGAATAAAACATTTGTCATGTTTTATAGGTACACACAGCTAAGGAGTTTGTTATAAAGGCAAGATTATGAACTTTTGTGAACTATAGCAACGCAAGCAATGAGTAGGATTTTCACGGGCGTATGGCAGGCAGTCATTGCGGGTAGTTATAAACCCCACAAAGTCTGCCCAGACTTCCCAAGGAGTATCGTGTTACCCAGTAACTGAGATGTAGAGGTCAGATAGGCAGTCACTCCATGTAAAATGGTATTCAGCTGCATCCGTTTAGACTGGAAGCATACCCCAACATAGTTAGGAACGACTAGATCGATTGATTGATGGCAGTTGACATCAAGGTAGACATAGACGGATAGCGGAAGGAATTGAACTAATAAAAACTGGTTAATCGTTTTTAAAGATTAGAAAAAGAAAGAGAGTAAAGGGGAAAACCCTTTCCTCTAAAGTAGGATAATACAGGCCTTAATTAATAAAAGATTATCTATAAATAGGTTATCCACACTCAGACTAGCGATGGTATAAATGTTATAGATTTGACTAACCAGCATCAGCACACGCCCTATACAGGTTAGTCGATGTATTGTGCTGCCTGTGTAAAACTGTGTATCTTTTTCGTTGACCCGGTTTGGTTGATGAAGGACAGATGTTTTGGCTTTTCATCAGTTCTGAACCGGAAGATTTAACCTATAACCAACACATTATACTTAATACACACTATTATTAAACCTTTAGATAATTCAATATCAATTGTTCTGCAGTTTACTTACCTTAATTTACATCGCTACTATCATCGATTATATCATTAAAATGTTTACGCACATATGCAAATGTGTTATGGTAATATTTGAATGTTTTATATATATTACCATAACAGATTATATGTACATTTCTTGTAATGTTATGGAGATTCATTGACTGTATTTATTTTTGTCCTTTGACATGAGTCGAAATTTTGAAAACTTTCATGATTTTGATTCCAGTATGTGGCTTATTCATTACTTTTCTATTTCGTAGAACTAGCGCCACTCACTTCAAAATGCAGATTACTGAGAAGGCAAATGCCTGTAAATTTTGCATTCGCTCGTGTCTACATAAATTGCTTAATCCAGTTTTTATCTGACTTCTAATTTACCGTTTTCCCACACGTTACTAGTAAGCATTGCTGGCAGACAATCCATTTGAAACGCCCGTAGAGTCTTTAAAAAACTTTAAGCCTTTTAAAAAGAGACTGCAGCCGATTCATTAACTAACTCTTTGCTTATTAGGTGATTTGTAACGGACATCGTAATGGGATTTTTGTTTCTAGAAACAGTTTATTGAGGAAAAGAAACGACCGTGTAACTAGACTTGATTGGAAAAGATTAAAAAAGTATGAGTGCGAAGAATTTACTAATATACGCAAATTGGCTTCGGTAAATGTTATTACGTACGTTTACGCTTCGTTTTCTTAAAGCTTGCCGACGTCTATACCTATCGTCTTCCGAGTAAGAAGAATTTGTTGTGTTTTAAGCCCCATTTATGGCGGATATATCATCTTTATGTGCTGCGTTGTCGACGATACCGACATGGTATGTAGGTATTATAGAACTTTAAAGTGTCGTGGAGGTTGGTTAGCAAAGCCATCCAAGCAAAACCTACTGTAACTATGTAGTAGCCTAGTTCCAATACTTGTGAAATACATACAAGGTATGATAAAGGTAGAACCTACCGTCGTTTTGGGGGAAAATGCTATGAATAGTGTTTTTGCTCGGATGTGTTATGAACTAAATCCACAATATCACGTACATAAACGAGTTTTAAACAGCCTACACACGTAATGTTACACGATCAAGTAAATGGAGGTCACACTTTGAAGTCCATAACATCGTAGCTGACATCATTGCGATTCGTCATGTTTGTCAAATAATTGCGAATCATAAAAAAACTGAATGGCTCTTGTTCATAAAGGACAAATTCTGCACATTCGACGTACAATAATAGTTTACGAATACAGCAATGAATGACGATTGATTAGACATTATATTACTTAGTACCTATACCAGGAATCCAGAAATTCACGGAAGTTTTATGAGAAGTTGATAAAAGATATTAGGTACGCACGTCAATGGTAAAGGCTCTCGCAGACAGGCTTGAAATGATTCTGGTAGAACAAACTTCCATGAAGTTTTCATAGAAAATGTTCTACTAGAGTTGAGTCGCGCTGTCGCGTCGAGCCCATCTGCGGGACCCTTAACACTTTGATCTTGAGCTGGCATAGCGTAGTACGGAGTTTCAATAGAATAAGAGGCCAGCTTATACTGGTTCTGGTACCATACTATACTAAATTGCTAACGTCACTCATATTTTGTTAGTGTTCATATCCTTATTTTATAAAACAATCATATAATCTACTGATATAAAAAGACATTATGTAAATCCAGTAATTTTCGATATTGAGATCTTATCTGATTCCGATAAAATTCCAGTTGGTGTCTTTTTCTTTTCTCAGTTAGATTTTCTCCCACGAAATTAAGGCTAGCCTTTGTTTGCTCTTTCTATCTATAAAAACCTTAAATTCATTCAGTGACAGTAAACATTTTTTTTTTTTCGTGTGGAAGTCCACATGGATGGTATGTCGGACTCCTACCGACTAAAACCCCACTGTTCCTACTTCTACCATGCGTCGGGGGCCCGGGAGATACTTGTACATTCGCCGCACCCCCGACTGGTATCAGCCCGCCATGCCTAGCGGGCCCCATGATAGTATACCTACGCGGGGCTTATCTGGGTGTAGAAGCCTGAAATGCACAAAATTTCCATAGGTCTTGTTCTGTTCTTGTGGTTATGGCTAACCTGGTGTCAGAGTTTCAAAGCCGCCCATAGGCCTGACTTGGCTTCACATGCCGTCGAGAAATATCTCTCAGGCATGCCAGTTTCCTCACGATGTTTTCCTTCACCGTTTTTGAAGCAAGTGATAATTATACAATACGCACATGAATCCGAAAAGTCAGAGTTGCGAGTCTGGGTTCGAAATCGAGACCTATGACTTGGCAATCTGACAGTCACACCACTAGGCTATAATAACGAAGGTGAAAGCAAGGAAGGATTTTTTAATTCATCGCCTATAGGCGTTAAATAGGGCATGAAAGTTTGTATGGAATTGCGTAATTTTCCATCGGGCACACGGCTTCATATTAAATTGCCAAAAAAATATTAATCAATGCTAAGTTCTTGATAACAAAACGTTCAAAAGCCCTTCATAAACCATGAATCTAATAACCATTACATCTGATATAAGATCCACCTAATCCTAAAATCAAAGTATCGTGTTATACCGCGGAAGAGGCCGTAACACACGAGGCGTTAACGTAATCGGCGCACGCGATGTTCCTCGCACAGTGTAAAAACATCAGTTCAATGAATTGACATAAAGACGAGCATGTATCTAAACATGATTGAAACCGTAACTATTACAAATGCCGTCGATAGCTTGTTATTAGAACATTATTGGTCTATGCTTAGGAATAGAATAGAATAGAATATCTACTCTATATTATGTACACCATAAATATTACAGACATAAATGTAGAAATTTTACTAGTGTGTCACCCACAATGGACGGTCTTAGGAACTACAAAACTACAACGTTCTAAAGAACAGACGGAGGCTATAAAAAATACTAGTATATTTTTGTTTGTGAATGGTTCAATTTACCGCGTTAAATGTTGCTTTGGATAATAAATACCTGCGTAGTGACCTTTTAATTCGTGAAATGCTATTTTTAGAACGTAAAGTGAATGTAGAAATTAAGTTATTACAGTCATTGTAAGACTAGTTACTGCTACACAGGTAAGTTACGATAAAGAAACATTAGTTATCCAATGTTTGTTTGTTGGAATCAAACTATCCGCAATAATTTTGCATTCTATTTCACAACCATTCAATCCTTTGCTGTGCCAAGTCAGTGTCCAAGCAATCACGCGTAACGACCATTGTAAGGGCTTAAAAATTATGAAGAAATAGAATAGCGACGAAATAATAACTCAAACAAAAACTACAAACAATAATCGTTTCACTAGTAGCTATTGAAGTCAAAATGTGCCTCGTACGATTGCGATCTCTATTCAAAATATCGGTTCATTAAAGGCGAATTCCACCAATGAAACTGAACGCTCGATCAGCAAATCTAAACCGTTCTGTCAGTGTCAAAATTCCACAACAATGATGACACTCACAGCTCTTGAACGCGGTTTAGAAGTCGAAGGCGTACAGTTCCGTTTCTGTAATTTGGCCAGTCATGTGACTAATAATTAGGTACCTACATTACAAGACAGGCCAAGCCGCGGGCAAAAGATTGTCTATAACCAGCCAGTTGACCGTGACCACAAAATTCGTGCCGAATCTGACCCAATGTAACTTTCTTTTTGTCAATTTACGCTACTATTGTATAATAGAGAAATACCTAAGTTATTACCGATATTATTTTGTTAAATAATAGGTACTTTGTTGTGAATTTATGTTCAGTTAGGCTGATTAAAAGGTTGGTGGCGACTGCGACACTAAGCAGATTTGCAGTAAGTATTTCAGCTATATGTATTTCATCTATAATGCCATGCATCATCATTTCAGTCGTCGACGTCCATTTATGGACATAAATGTGTCCCCAAGGATTGCCGCTGCGACCAGTCCAGGGCTGCCCGCATTCTCGCGACCTTCACCAGATGCATAAAAGTAAATGATAATTATGTATATTAGTATCATACTCTAAATCCAACTTATGATTTCGCAAGTAGTAGTGGCGAACGGCGTCTATGTACCTAAATCTTAATATAACATAAACAATTTTAGTTAAGGAAATAGCCCTTAACCTGTTTATTTGTAATTTTATAATGGTTTGGCAATAGCCGTGCAATTTGCGGCAACCTACGGAGACTTGGCAGGCGGTGTCTGACTACTTTTCGCTATTTACTAACCACTTACACAATCGTAAGTATAATTTTGTTGTTGATATACGTGACTTCTTAGGCCGAGAATGACAGTCTGCAGTGGCAGTTGAAGCACTGCTTTCCTTATATGAACGAAGGAAGAAAACGAAAGAGTAAAATACGATACAAGTATCCTTGTAATAAATGATTACGGAATCGGTTCAACTTGGTGATATTATGTTGGAGTTTGCGAACAATGTTTGCGATAATGCATATGATTCCTATCGATGATGGAACCAGGTTATGGGAAAAACAAAGAACGCTAAGTCCATCAATACCTATATGGAATTACCAGATACGATAAAAGAATGGACAGTTTGACTTCTACGAACAGAATCCCAAGTAGGCAA
Source organism: Lithophane ornitopus (assembly GCA_948473465.1). Classification (NCBI taxonomy): domain Eukaryota; kingdom Metazoa; phylum Arthropoda; class Insecta; order Lepidoptera; family Noctuidae; genus Lithophane; species Lithophane ornitopus. Next base: position 6,075,104 of record OX419622.1, on the reverse strand, counting down.
AAAATAAAAGTGGATTAAACAGCAACCAATCATAAAACAAAAGAAGAAAACTGCCAATAAAACAAACACAATCTCACACACACATTCTAGGTCATAACTTTGCAATTTCCGGCTATACTAGGTTTTTAGGTAAACATGCACTCACGCGCACTTAAAGAAAACGCGTAACGAACGGGTGTGACAAAACCCTTGTAGTTCGCACATTTACGTTCATTGTTAGTTCAAACACCTGCGGGCTAATTATATAAGTACCATCGTAATCGCTTTCGTCTGACTTTTCAAGTAACTTTAAGTGTTCGACAACTTTCCTACAATACAACTTTTGGTGTCGACGTGAGAGTGTCACCGTTTGCTAAATCTGAATGGAAATAAACTATAAATAGAAGACCACATACCACTCAATATAGGCAATCATCTAACACACTTTTATGGATTTGACATTTTGTTGCATAAGAATTTTGACTGGAAACAGTGCTGAGTCACTTCCCATAGAGTCTTATAAAAGATTAGGTACCTTAAGCAAGAAGAGACAGCAGACCATTGACTAACAATTACAACATATATTAAGAAACCCGAAGAAGTTTCTAAGAGGCAGTTGCATCTCTCAAAGGTTAGAACTCACAGCACCATTACAAATTAGATAGACGCTCCTCTTGGCAACGATGATCATACCATTGAGCTTGGCAGTAGAACCAGTAACACCTGACTAACGGAAAGAAAAAACTCCGGAAAGTTAACCGACCCTATGAATAAATAGCATTAACGACATAGTTATCTAAATTAAACCAACCGAAACACAAAAACCAACCAAATATACAAACCCATAAATCAAATAGTACAGAATAAGCCAGATGGAGCGTTAATTAAAATCAATCATGCATCAACATAAACAAGATTTTTATTTAGCGGTAGGTATATAACCGTGTAGTTTAATAACAATTTATTATTGAGTGAAAAACGACATAGCAACAGTGAATAATAGTTATGAAATCACATTAGAGTCATCTTACTAGACAGTGGCCTACATAACAGCCACTTTGCACTTAAAATACTTGGCTCTAAGAAATTATAAGTAAACGTGTGACCTACCAATGGTAGTAGGTATTTGGAACAATAAATACATAAGACAAGAGTTGAATTGAATGAAAGAATTAAATAGTCTTTTAATCTATTGAAGATAGGTACACATAAGACAAGAAAGTTATAGGAACCCAGCACCTATATGCCGTTTACAGAGTTCGACGCATGCTCGAAACGAGATGACATTAAAAATTGATGACGGTAATGTCTTCGGCAATCAATGAGTAATAGGAACTGTTGACTCAAATCTCGAATATGATCTCCGTCCAACATTTCATTACCAAGCGCTTACCTAATGCAAACATTGATATGACCTTTATAGATATCAAACTGATATGTTTTGGAATAATTAATTATTCTTCTAAGAAATAAAGGTGTTCTACTTTAGTTATGTCTGCAATAAACTACAGATTTACAGAACAGTAAAGAGATGAAATCATATACTGAAAAATCTGTCCCAAGCCTGGTTTAACATTGAGCTAAATTGAACGTTACGTCAAATACACCCACATCCGGCAGCCGACGCCAACGATCAAGTGCAATTAAGCCCTAACATGGCCTCAAGCGTAGAATAGTGTCAAGCTTACCTCGTTGATTTAACAAACATAGCAGGCAAACAAAAAAAAACCTTAATGCCTTGTTTAAACAAGTGTATCAAATGTGCCAATTTAGACCCAGTATGAAATTGTCGTAATGTCGAGTGAACTGGATAATTAGAGCTAATTTCTCCTCCTCGGTGTAGCATGTCATCCGATACCAAGTGGGCAACTACCAAGGAAGTCTAATTGCGCCATAGACACCACAATTTTCTCGTCGGAAATGGAACATGAAAAAAATAGTCAGTTTGATATGCAACCCCGTTATTACAGCTCAGTCATTATGCAGAAACAAAGTTAATGATACATTAGAGTAATGAGGGATTCATTTGTTTTGTCACGTTGGATAAGCTTGTGTGTATATACTTAATTAAGAAAAATAATCTGCAGAGCTTTTTTTCTAGAATATCATTGTATTTCGATTTTTTTTTCCAATAATAAAATATAAGCTAAGTTAACAAATCTCCTAACTGTTCCTTTTAAGTTGTGGTTTTCAATTTTCTTTGCAAAACTACCACCAATTGATCGCAATGTAGTTTTTTTTGTAAAAACTCTCATTAAAATTCGAATTCAAAAAGTACACCACATTATGTATTACACTGAATTTTCAGTTATCGCTCGCTGATGTAATTTTAAATTACTTACAAGTTTGTTTCATGCTTACAAATGCGATCAATCATAAGATAACGGTTTCATACTTATTATAGCCTATTTCTATTATTTACAGTTGAAACCGTGCAGGGAAATGGAAGCAAGAAACAATTTAAGAGAACAACGGGTCGCGTCGATGGTACAGAATACAATCTGCCTAGCCATTTACGAACTATGTTGGGGTCTGCTTCCAGTCTAACCGAATGCATCTGAATACCAGTATTTTACATAAAGCGACTGCCTATCTGACATCCACAACCCTGTATCTGCGTAGTACGATACCCCTTGTTATGACTGGTTGCCAGACTCTCTCTCTCTCTCTCTCGGCTTCTGACAGACCCGTAACGACTGTCAAAAATCTACAGCCGGGACCAACGGGTTTACGTGCTTTCCGAGACACTGATGGTACAGAATGTGAGAGAATAATGAAAGAAATTCACAATAATTAGAACAATCAAAATGTATCGAACGATCGCGAAATTGCTAGTAATGCAATAATTTGTAAACAGCAAGCCATGTTTATAAGTGCACCAGGGTGCCATTGTAACCAGCTATATGCTTTTGGTTACGCAATGGCATTACTGAAACAAACCGAGCTAGCTTATAAACTTAAATCAATTATTCTATCGGTAATATACGTTGGAATATTCGGCCGATGAAATTGCAATCATATTAATAAACTTATTACTTTAAGCTTGATAATTTTACTTGTACATCACGTCATATTCGTACATTGTACTTATTTGTTTATATATAAGCCGCATTCCTTCTAAAAAGTTATTACAATTCAATTATATTATTATTTTGTCGATTTATTATTATAAAAATTGAATTTGTTAAGTTAGAATTTCTAATATTACGGTACATTAAGTAACATAGTTTTTTTGTGTGTGACTAAAGATTATATTATTTACCGTTCTTCTCCATAGCGATCTACGTTTTGAATGGACAACTAACTTGCAACTTTCTGTCTAACTGACCGACTCTTTGGCAATTTTATTCAAAAATGCCTGTAAACGGTTAAATTGAAATAAATAATTTTTATCTGGCTTTTCCTAGTCAAAAATCATGGCTGCATTAGGTTATTGCAGGTCAGAAGTAAATAATAAAAAAGCAGCACAGTACCTACCTATTGTCTGTACTTACCGCTTTACAAACAGTCTTTTCCACATATTTGTATTCAACACCTTTTTTCTAAAGAATTCTTCCCCATATAATGTCATTTATAAATAAATATGAGTAAGTACTTTAGCATATTGCCATAATATGCCATTCTATGGAATTGCAGGTGATGATGGTCTCAACAGTTGAATGGAACTTATTGCAGTCATAGTGCATCATGTGTATAACGTATCTGATTTTTCAGTCACTTTGACGTCTAGCCAAGATCCGCAAACACCATTATCTATATAATAGGTCTTTACCTATGAAATTGCCGTTTTGTATGAAAAAATTTAAACGAATTTTCTTCATGAATTTTTTATTTGTATTAATCGAAGTAATCACCCATGCAATCAATGCATCTTTGCCATCGCAGTGGCAGTTTATTGATGCCCTTCTTAAAGAAATCAGCTGGACGGGAGGCAACAAATTCTTCAAAGGCATTTTGTACTGCCTCTCGGGTATTGAATTTTTTTCCCGCCAAGAAGTTATCCAAATTCTGGAAAAAGTAGTAGTCTGTAGGCGCAAGGTCTGGTGAGTAGGGCGGATGACGGAGAGCTTCCAACCCCAGTTCTTGCAACTTGGAGACCGTCTGCTGTGCAGTATGAGGTCGCGCGTTGTCGTGCAGGAGCAGCGGAGACGAGCGATTGACCAATGCTGGTTGGAGATGCGCCAGCTTCTCCATCATTGTGTTCAGTTCTTCACAGTACACATCTGCAGTAATGCTCACCCCGTTTGGTAAGAAGCTGTGATGAATCACACCGGCGCTAGACCACCAAACAGTGACCATCACTTTTCTAGGGGTAAGTTTTCGTTTAGGGCATTGTTTAGGTGCTGAACCAGGATCCAACCAACTTGCTGAGCGCTTGCGGTTATCAAACAGAATCCATTTTTCATCGCAGGTAACAATGCGTTTCAAAATTCCTTCATTTGTGTGTCTGTTGAGCAGTGCAAGGCACGTCTCGACGCGTACTTCGCGCTGGCGATCATTGAGTTCGTGGGGCACCCATTTGTCAAGCTTTTTTACCTTGCCAATTTGACGCAAATGGACCAATATTGTTTTGACGCTAACGTCGAAAGCTGCTGCTAATTCAGCCGTAGATTGTGTATCATCAGCTTCCACAATCGCCTTTAATTCGTCATTGTCGACCAAAGTCTTCGGACGACCGCGAGGTTCATTTTTCAGGTCGAAATTTCCAGAACGGAAGCGAGCAAACCAATAACAGGTGGTGCGTTGGTTTGTAGTGTTAGCTCCGTAAACGTCGTTGATGTTGCGTGCCGCTTGTGCCGCGTTGCTGCCACGACGGTACTCATATTCCATAATTACTCGAATTTTTAACGTATCCATGATGACGAAAATGATTGAAATGCGATGAAAATGTAACACTAATCAATAAAGAAATGACTACTTTTGGAAAAAAAAAAACCATGTTTTTAAAATAAAATTAATTTGAAATTAGAATTCTTATTGCCAAACAAAAATTATTTTGATTTGAAATGGCCAGTACTGCAGAACGGCAATTTCATAGGTAAAGACCTAATATTATCATCTATACTAATATTATAAATTCGAAAGTAACCCTGTCTGTCTGTATGTTACTATTTCACGCCTAAACCACTGAACGGATTTCGACAAAATTTGGCTTGGAGATAGATGGCACCCTGGGGGAGGACATAGGCTACTTTTTATCGACATACCGGAAGCTAGTTATTAATGTAATAAAACTGAAGAGTTTGTTAGTACACGCTCATCTTTGGAACACCAGGCGAATTTGAAAAATATTTTTGCATTATAGCCCAATTCTTGAGGAAGGTTTTATTTAAAATCAGGGTACGACTCTTAGAAGCCGGGCAAAAAGAGAAAAAGCCAGGAAGAACGTTAAGCGAAAACAAAGCAATAGCGCGGGTGGGCAATACGATGCAACGCGGTGGGTTGAGTGTCGAGGGAGTTTCATAAAAAATTTGCTGTTTTTTTAGTATTTTGTGTATCTTCTTCGGGCAGAAATCAGTATATAATAATATAATAGGAATTCTTGATTTGCCTCAGAAAAAACAATGACTGTCATTTTGATCTACCGTAAAAAATTATTCAACCTGTTTTTAATAGTAAATGGACACACTTATCATCCATGCTTATCTCGACACCCAGTTACTATTAAATTCACAATAGTATAATATATTACTTTGTTCAGCTGTTCCAACCAGTAATCGACCTTCTACTAACACAATTATAAGTTTAATTCTTGTAATGCATTATTGGATTATTGGGAATGCGTAGATAGAGACTACTGACCGGTAAAGATTATTGTTTTTATCTGTAGTTGTATATGCATGCAACCAGCCTTACCAAGCGGTATCGTATTGCCCAGTAACTGGATTGTGGAGGTCGGATAGGCAGTCGCTCTATGTAACATACTGGTATTCAGCTGCACCTGCCTGGTTAGACTGGAAGTCGAACCCAACATAGTTGGGAAAAGGCTAGGCAGATTGATCTGTAGTTCATGTGCATCGGGTGCATTACTGTAGCCTACACGAGGAGGGATGCTGTAATGTTAGTCCGGTGCATCGGTTAACTGACTGGCTTCTGAGGTGAGCTATTCTTATCTCAGAAGCCAGTCAGTTAACCACTGCACCCGACTTACAATTCACTTCTTGTAAGTTAAGGTTACCCACACCATATCTGAATACTTTTAGGGGCTGTTTCGCCTTTTTCGATCTCACCTGTGAACCCTCAGTTTCCCGTTTTCCTTTTGAGTATACTATACACGGAGCAAAGGAAAGGGTCCGTTATTTAAAAAAAAATCTGCTGTTTCATGGAACCAAATGTATGAAAGAGCTGTTTTTTTTTAACTATCGACGGAAATTTTCTACGCTGGGGGTGCGTCTGGAATCTCGCTGAATTCATATAATTCATGCCGATACGAAAGAAGGTGATATAGGTCAGAAATCATTTGTACTTCAACCAAGTTCTGTAAAACCTGATTCAAGAAAGCTTGAGATAGGTACTGTAAGATTCCGAAAGTAATAATTCTACAAGTTCCAAATGGAGCCCCGTAGGGAGAAGAATATGCATTTCTGTCAAATAAATCGTCGAATAACGTAGCCTGCTGATCACCTGAAAATGAGCTATTTCCTGATCCTGAAATCTTGCAGGACAAGACATTCTTTTAGTTTTAGCCCTTCCAAACTGCTGACTCTACATTATTTATTGCGGTCATTTTAGATCTCCCGCGGAGTTCAGTATAAAATATATGACGTTGAGATACCCCGATATTGGAACAAAAATAGGTTACTGGACAGAACCAATTATTACAACGTTATGGTCACAGAACTTGCTATAGTAAGTGATATCCGCAGGTACAAAAAGGTTTAAAAGGCATTCACATCTAAGTATACTTATAAAAAATTGTAATCAAGTCAAAACAGTACATATAATATAAAAAAAGTAATAGCTACGAGGTGTTCAACAATTCCGATGCCGACAAAAGAGTTTTTAGAATGTTTGTCCCTTTGTCTGTTTGTCCGGATAATGTTCCGTATTGGCGCTATATCCGCAGAAATTACTGTATAGATTCTATTGAAATGCACAAATATCCCATAAACGTGTGATCATCACAGCATCATGTCCGTATTCCTCAACAGTTTACAGCGAGATTTACAACTGATTATTATTACAATTATTTTCTTTCGTTCGTATACTATACTTACTGTACACACGGCTACACATCTAGCTATACATTCCCACTATAAGCTGACTTCGCATTGTACGGAAATCCTATACAATGCGAGATCAGCATAAACTGGAAATGTATAGCTTGATGTGTAGCCGTGTGTGCTAACAAGTTTTGGTTTAAATTGACAATGGTGCCGATTCTCTTGTACACCGAACTAAACTAACTAAACTATCTCTAAAATTCCTTACTTTTGACTATGGGAATCTTGGAGCTATTCTGCCAAATAAATTCTCTAAATTTAAAACTTATTTTGACACAACTAAAATCGAATTTGACAACCGCGCGCCTCCACTTGGTACTTGTTTTCCCTACCCAGTTTTTTTTTTTAGACCCAGAGGCGCGCATGCACGGCAGCCTCGACGTGTTTTTAATGGAATTTTTCAGTTTTTGTATGGAAAATAACGAAAAAAAAATAAAAAATCATTACCAACATGTTGAGAATTAGGGGTTTAAGGGTTTCCTAAAGGAGGACGAAATTTTCATTATTTTTGCGATAGGACACACCGTTTTCGAGATATAAGCAAAAGAAAATGAAAAAATACAGTACTGTTTTTGTAACTGAAGTCGAGGTGTTGGTTTGAATTTTAGTACATGACATCTAATTTTATTCCACACATTTTTAATCGCGATTAAATATAGTCAGATTTAGTTAGAGGATTTTAGATATGGAACAAAATATTAGGTTAAATCGTCAAATTCAGAATAGTATTTTCACTAAACTAATCTCAGTGCCATCTTAGTGCTGTCGAACTAAATTATAGTTAAGTTGTGTCATTTAAAGTCTATTTCAGAATGAGTTTGATCGTTTGACAGGACTAAACTAAATTTTAGTGATTTTTAGTTTAGTTTACAGAATTTTGTGACAAGAGAATCGGCACCATTATCAACCGATGTTTTTAGAGGATTCCCTTCACGTTCCGATTAACTTATAATGCCAATACTAAATTATTATTAGAAATATGACCATGGAAAGATTTTAAACTAAAGTAATCATTGTTAATCATAACAATTTTTAACAACAGAACACTTCTAGCAGATTTTTCTTAGCAGTCAATTTGCAAGGAAAACGTTTTCCGTGATCGCTCGCTAGTAGGTACATAATCCGATATTATTTATGAAGGGTATTCATAAATAATATCGGATTATGTAGGTACTAGTTGTACTTGTTTTGTATGCAAATCTATGCATACATATTATTACTACCTGTCCTGACAAGTGGACATTGCTTTTAGACATAATAAAACCAGTGTCTACATGCGTATTGAGTTTGGACCGGTTATTTGCGTTATATTATTTTGCAATTTGAATCACTGACCGTTATTAGTTTATCCACACGCAAGGTTTCTACGAATTTGTATACAAATTGCCTTACATTGAAAGCTGTTTTTGTAATGTTATAAAAAGTATATAATGAAACAAAAAACATCCTAATCGTAAGGCGGAGTCTTCGCCTTACTTGTAACATTTATTTGTAATGTATCGAGTTTTTATAACGCGTTACAGTAGTCAGTGTAGCGAGCTTAGCCGCTTCGCTGTGTCTTGTGTATCACCGTATTGTAACAAGCCTCGCCTCGAATGATACATTACTGAAACATCACAAACAAATGTTACAAGTCAGTCTCCGCCTGTAGGTACGTACGAAGTTTGACAGTTATAGTTACTTATTTTGTGATAGAAAAATATGGCGTAATAATGAGGAATCGAAAATTTCTAGTTTAAATCATCTTAATTTGTTACAGTTCACGTTTCATCGAAAGAGCATCCGTTCAAAAGATCGCCGCCGACGATTGCGCAATCGGCGGTTCAGCTTTTTAGTACATAGGTACCAACCTGGATGTTAACGGTGGAACATACCATCTTAAGTTTTCAAAGATGCGAGTTGAGAATGTAGACCGCTAAAACTTGCCGATTGCGACAGCTTAGTGCACGCCCGGCACGTCATCTCCGATTGAATATAGACCTCTTGCAAATGTTACCTATTAGCTTAGACTAAACGTTTTGTATAAAGTAATGTTTTTACATGTTTGTTTTGAAGATCTTATAATTAACAAAACGATAAGACCATAATTCGTAACTAAGAGGTGATTTATTATCAATTTTATAAGTACTTAAGGAGTCGGTAGGTACGTATAGGTATGACTGTTTGATTTAAACTGCTATTTGTTGTTATCGAGTCCCAAAACACAAAATAACTTGTAAACACTCTTAGAGCGCAGGTCATACTTGGAACGAAAGTTCACTTTGCTTCGCTCATGTAGGTATCTAGCTACCGCGCCTTTTCATACATAGTTAGCGGTGTGACGAAGTATGCAACACGCAGTAGCTAAGCTACATGAGCGAAGCTAAACGAACTTAGCTTGGTTCCCAGTGTGGCCTGCGAGCTGCGCTTGACACTTTTGTTGTTTAAAATAGGTAAATGAACCTATAACTTTCTGAGAACAAAAAAGGTAAGTCTTACTTAGTTTCTCTATAAAGGTCCAGAGGGCATAGACAGACATAGACAAGTGACAATCGCTTCGAAAGCGTTTCGTGTTTCTACAACGACTTTCAACAGGATTGGCATAAGCTTTTCGATAGCTTAAGTCAGTCCTATACATTTTTGCCTTTTCGATCATCGTTATCGCTGATAGAATGTCACTTTGTCTAGGGCCTCAGTACAGTCCCAACTTTTCCTCAACAAACGTTTAGAAAACAATAGAAAAGTTGTAAATAAAGGTCCTACACATTTAGGTACAAAGTATCCCGAAATGAGTTTCTCCTTCATATATTTACTATGTTATTATTTGTAGGAATTGCTGATACAACAAGACTGATCAGTTGATACTCTCGATAGAAAACACAAATTGTGGAATTACCTACAAGTAATTTTTTTTTTCCTGGTAAGTAATTTTTACCAGTTTTTCCATGCCACACAACTTGTTTTTCCTTTTTTTTTTGTATCTACTTCTTTTTTTAGTTTGTTCGTAAATAAGACATTGTGGACATTTGCGCGGCAATCAGGAAAAACTGTTTCATTAAATAATGGCAAAGAATTTTTAATTGTGTAGTATTTGATAAGGTTTTATCAAATTATATACATAACTAACTACTTACGGATAATTTTAATTTGTTACTTATTTATTGAGTTTGTTCTAAAATTATTTAAACTTGTTTAAACAAAATGGTGATATTTAAAATCCAGGTTACTTAAATAAAAGCCTGGTTTAAAATAGTGCTTCATCGTTATGTAGATAATATTCCTGACCTGCACGATTCTATAATTAATTATTTACTATAATTTGTGTGAATGCGACCCGCGGCCATTGACCTAGTCCAAAGCACACATGAACAAAGTATTTTTCAGCAAAACTACCTGGGTAGTTAGTACTTACTATTATTAGGTTCTATATATAGCACTCATAAAATTGTGATTATAATAATGAAGAATGATATCGAATGAAATCATACTGCATTTGTTTTATTTTTTAATTTTGACACAACACAATATCTTTTGACAAAAATATATTTGGCTGACAAAAAAAAATACAAAGTAGACCAACTCTATAATTATTTCTTTTGCCACTATCGATACAATACTAAGATAAACAATGCATTGTTGTATTGCGTGTGTATTTATTTAATAGATAAATAAACATTACCAACTAATGTTCTTTTGCATGTCATGTCCATGCAAATAATATCAGTTGATTTATGTTAACTAATGATTGTATATACCTATATGTTTTTTACTTTAGAACTAACACCTTAACATTAAGAAAGTTAATTTTATCTACATAAATAAATAAGTAGGAACTAAGGTATATCTTGAATAATTTTATTATGTGGTTAACAGCCACATAGCTTCCTTAACTTTACGCTTGAGTTGATTGCGAACCTAATTTCAAAGAAATTCAGCTGTCCGATTAGAATCATCAACACTTTCCGTGGAACGCATGATATTATCATTGTGACCACTTTTTCTGAACAATACATATTTTAACAGTGTACATACCTGCAATGGATGCCCGGCCGGCAACGCACACTGACGTTTCCTGATCAAAACAAATGACAGCTGAGTGAATAATCGGATTAAGCTGAGAGATAACAGTTAGATAAACGTAAAGGTCCTTTATATATTTTAATACAACACTTCCACGATAAAGTCTACAAAAATAAACCAGATACAATTTTTTTAAAGTTTTTTCTAAGTTAACGTAAACGTTTACGCGGCACGCGAGACGAAAGGCGCGCGGTCCGTGTAGCTTCGCTGTTATTACTGAGTAAAAACGTATTTTGCTTCGTTCCGACGTATACCACTACGTAGAACGTAGACGTGTTCACACAGTTCTATCGAGGGGCTATCACGATATCCTTGCTCCAGGATTTCCTACGTAATGTACTGGTGTACAAGGTCTAAAACCGGGAATGTAATGTAAGCACCCACGGAAGTCCTAAATCCGTTCCTATTGGTGACAAAATAGTAAATAAAAGGTATATAAGTGATCCAGTGAGCTTGATAGAGAAATGACCCTTATGATCTTGGTGTTGTTTTTTATTTACATTGATCTCGAGGCCGGCGATTTAAATTGCTTGAATAATTACTGTCTCTTAGCAAATTAGTTATTGCACAACTCGTTTTAGTTGAGTGTTGACGTAGAAAATGGCATAACTTAACAGAAAACTAATAATAGTAGATTGTTGTATCGAGCGCAAAGTGCATTAATTACAAGGTGCGTAATCTACTCTTCTTTTAACTACCAATATACCTACCGTGAAAAAATAAGTTTATACCTAAAACATTTTTTTTTACACAACTGTTCCCTACATTTGTGTTCACTTAAATCGACAAAATGTATGGAACAGCTGTTTTTTTTTTCGCTATTTAAATGTTGGTCCCATAGAAAAAGTTGTTCAAAATGATGAGTACAATGACCCCTTTTCGGGTTTAGCATAAAGAAAAAATAATGTATAATTCATCTGCTCCTCAAACATTTAAAACTTATAAAAATAAAACAGTGCATTAATGAAAAACTGTGCAACCATGAGATTTCATATAACATTTCTACACTGTTTTGGTTCTAAGCAAAAAATAGCGGCTTGTAAAAAAAAGTTTCGGTTTTGTAGTAATAAATGATAACATTACTACGTAGTTGAAAGAATATGTTTTTTTTTTAACGATGATAACAGTATTTATATGTCTACAATAGGTAATAATTAGTAGGTATTTAGTACCTAATTATGAGAGGTTTAAAACTTGAAAAATAGTACCTACCTAAATAAAGGTAGGTAAATATCAACAATCCTAACTAATATTATAAATGCGAAACTGAGTTCATTTGTTTGTTACGCTTTCACGCTTAAATGGCTGAACGGATTTGGATGAAATTTGGCACATGGGTAGACCATGATCTGGAATAGGACATAGGATAGGTACTTTTTATCCCGATATTTCCACGAGTTCGAGACTTTCGCGGGTGAAACCGCGGGGAGCAGCTAGTTCACTTATAATTTATTCGCATTAACAAACAAACATTTCAAAACAAAACTTAGAAGTTAGTTTTAGTTCTCGCATGACCTAATCCAGATGGACTAAGATGCGCTGACCTGAAGACCGGATGCGGAAGGCGCATGTTGTGATGCAAGTGGGGAGAACCCTATGTCCAGCAGAGGATGACGATATAGGTACCTACCTACCTATAATAGGTTCAACATTCATTGATTACATACGTCTTCTACTGCCATTGTATTAATAGGATAAGAATAAGAGGATTTGAATGCCTCGTTGGTGTAGTGTTCGGAAGCGCTACTGTTGAGACTGTATTCGATTCCGAGGGCGGACTAAGTGTTATTGAGCTTTTAGTTATTTCAATACGATATCAAATCAAATCAAATCATTTATTTGCCAGAATATGGGTACATCAGGTGATAGGTACATACAATGAAAGTTCTTTAAACCATATCCTACCTAAACAGGTGTGCAGATATATATCATAGTCCAAGAGCTATATCGAAGAGTTTACGCGTAAATTCTTCGATCTAGCTCTTGGACTATACCTTAAAAATCAGTTCATTATATCTTCTAAACTAAGAGCCGACTAAATCTATGACTTTACGAAAAATTGCGACTAATTAACGACAAAATTTGGGAGAAAACAGATCTTCGCTAGGTGCCCTAGCTTTTCTGGGCCAAGCTGGGGAGATGCTCCCCAGATCAGCCACCTTTATACCCTTATAACTTTTGAACCAGTGACCGACAAATTCTGATATTTGGCGACCAATTTCGACTAATTAGCGACAACATTTTTGTGTTATCAAAATTAAAATCCCTGATGGTGGCCAGGCCAGTGTCAGTCACACATAGGCTCGCTCCATATCACATGGGACTTATACATAATTGGTAAAATGACGACATGACGACATACTTAACTGCTTACATAGGTAATATTATATTATGTTATCGCCACTCGTCAGTATGTGGAATGTTTGTGAATAAAAAATATAACAATACAAATGTATGGAAATTCCTTACAGTATATATATACACGCAATAAATGTAGATGGCCCGGACACCTGATTTAACATATCAGTCTTATCACTTTTCCGCCTACCACATGTAATGTTAACCTACAGGTGAGGTTAATACCTACCGCGTGGGTTCCGACGTGCATGTCTGAAACCACCCCAACTACTATGTACAGAGTAAGCATAGGTATAAATATCTATTCTCTCTAAGAAGCAGGAGATGCTTTGATATTTTTGATCTTGCACTTTCGGAATTCCAAATAGTGTTTTATTTTTGTTTTGTTTTATATAGGTATACTTGCATACAATTAAGTACATTATTGTATATGTATTTGCAATAAACAACTTTTATTTTTATTAGTTTATCGTCCAAAAATACTACGTAATACTATGTACTTCATAAAAAATAAACGATTCAAAAGAACATAAGTTAATCTTTATTTTAGTTAATTTTAAACTTCATGGTCAAATCCCGGGATTATCCCGGGATCACGTACCAAAACTCCCGAAATAAATGGAGTGGCCCAGGATTGAATTCACTACTTGTACCCGATTTCCCATCCGCAAAAATGGCAAAATTCCATACAAAATTTCTTACCTATTCATGGATTAGTGCTCACCTTAGAAATTTAATACTAATTCAATACTTGTGCATGTTTCCAGCCAAACCCAGCGGTTCAAGCTGTGCGTTGTCTGTCAGTGAATTTAAGAAAGTAAGTACGTAGGTACCTGCCCAATTCCTTAACTGTAAAAAGTATCCAACAGAAGTTTTGATGGATGCTCGGTGCTCACCATAACTTGTAAACAAAGCTAACTATGTGAAGGTATTTGTTTGTTCAGGAGAGAATAACACTTAACGTAGGTAAATGTCTGTCCTTGTTCTTAAACATTATGGAAGTTCATTCCGGAAAAGTAGGAAATAGGTTTTCACATCATCGGAGGTCGGAGCACCGCTACCTACCGCTAATACCTATGTTGGAGTTTCTTGAGTTTTCTCACACGTACTAACTTGATGGTTACCCACTAACAAATTATAAAGGAAGTAAAAAATATAAATAGGCGTCGTCGCTGCGCACGCGACCCACTTTCCAAACACGGTGAATTGTCTTATTTGCGGTTTCCGGGCTCTCTATCCAGAAATAGGTACTTACATGCATCTTATAGAAGATCGCAAATTAGAAGATTGATTGATTTGTTTTAGGTGGATTCGCTAAGGTAGCCCGCGAAATTCATAGGATCGTGGGCAAAAGACACCCAGCTCCGCCAAGGATCAAACCACTGTAGTTTTTAAGACATTACTTCTCCCTTTACTCAGGCCAAGGCACATCAAAATCTGTCCCGGGGGAATTCAGTTATGATAATGTTAGGTTAATGTTAGGTTTGGTCAAATTAGGTTAGGTTATGTTAGGTTTGGAAAGGCTAGGAGGCACGGCTCCCTGTCGTTTCGGGTGACGCAGGTGCTCTCGGGGCATGGTTGCTTCGGGAAGTACCTGTGTCGCATAAACAGGGAGCCGGACGCTCGGTGTCACCACTGCGTCGACTGCCGGGAGGACACGGCGCGGCATACGCTGGCAGAGTGTGCCGATTGGGAGGAGCCGCGCCGTGCCCTCATCTCAGAAGTAGGCAGTGACTTGTCGCTGTCGGCCGTAGTCAATGCCATGGTCGGCAGCGAGGAGTCCTGGGACGCGGTGGTTTCCTACTGCGAGACGGTCGTCTCGCAGAAGGAGGCTGCGGAAAGGGAGAGGGAGATCTCGCCCACTCACCCGGCCCGCAGCAGGCGCACCGGGCGTCGGCGGAGGGCGGGTAACGCCGTCTCCCAGCCCCCCTAAATGGGTCCAGGGGTGACGGACTCGGGGACGTCCGTCGCCCCCCACACATCAGGACCCGAGGTGGCGGCGCGTAGTGTTCCACGCGCGCCCCTCTTAGACGTCACGGGGGGAGTCAAACACCTCACTCCCCCCCCTGACCCGAGGAGGCCCGCAGTGGCGGGCCGGCACCAGTCGGGGGTTGCGGAAGATTTTTACGTTCCCGCGACCCCCGGCGTAGGTGTGAGTCGGAACACCGGGGTGGTTTTTAGTCAGTAAGAGTCTGACAGACCCCTCCGCCCGCCCCAGGGCGGAGGACATCCATGAGGATTTTCCACACCGGAAAAAAAAAAAAAAAAAAAAAAAGGTTTGGAAAGGCTATGTTAGGTTAGGTTAGGTTTTATATAGTAATGTCTTAAAAACTACAGTGGTTTCATCCGTGGCGGACGTGGATGTACCGCCAATACATATCTAACCTAACCTAACATTGTCGGAACTGAATAACCCTGGGACAGATTTTGATGCGGCTTGGCCTGAGTAAAGGGAGAAGTAATGTTTTAAAAACTAGAGTAGTTTTATCTGTGGCGGACGTGCGTGTGCCGCCAATAGATATCTAACCTAACCTAACATTGTCGGAACTGAATAACCCTGGGACAGATTTTGATGCGCCTTGGACTGAGTAAAGGGGGACGTAATGTCTTCAAAACTACAGTGGTTTCATCCGTGGCGGACGTGGGTGTGTCGCCCATAGATTCTGTCCCACGATCCTTTCTTTGAATTTACTCTTTAGAATCAGCAATACAACTATGTTCATCTAAGTGAATTGAACGACGAAAACATGAAATAGTAATTCAATGCACTTAGATGAACATAGTTATATTGCTGATTCTAAAGAGAAATTAAAAAAAAAAAAAAAATACATGGCAAAAAAATGCGGGCCACTCCCAAGTTCAGGCATTTTAAAGTTATGGTGGAATAAAGAAACTCACATACATACATACATGAACCCTGAAACATTACACTCCTTTTTGGGCAGTCGTGTAATAAATTGTGAACGTAGATTTTCTGTTGAACGCTTCCATACTGTTTCATTACTGTAGGTTGTCAGAACTGTGCATGCATTTTTATAATAACGCCATCTATCGTATACTATTTGAAGATGAATCCCGAACTCATCTAATTTTGCTATAAAATCCACTTTTCCATTTTTTTACGCGTTGTGATTATATTTGTGTAATAATGCTGGCTACAAAAAATTTAAACTAAGTAATTTAATTTAAATTTCAAATTATTTCGCGTAGTCGTTAATTACTACATGCTCACGTTGGTACTACTGTGACCGTGACAAAACTTTCGTTCGTTCGTTGATGTGCAAGATAGGAAATGTGTGTTTTATTGAAAAGTTTTATTTCAATTTGATCAAAAGTATATTTATCCTTATTTACTAGTGTTTAGACTACTTAATTTTTCTATACTTTGACGAGATAAATGTTTTGAACAATCAAATCTTGCTTTGGAGACTATTTATGAAAATGTTTTTGTGTGCTAAGTTTCATAATGGCGGCCCGTCGCGTCCCCCGCGCCTCCATTTCGATGACAGTCAAATTATGACAATGCCGATACGTAAAGTTTAGAAAATGTTGTGTATTTGTAAATAATTCAGTGAAAGTTTTTGATAGACGGTTACAAAAGGACTAAATATGAATCAGGATCACCATAATATGAATACGGGTGGTGGCCAACCTCCGGGAAGTTCTGAGGTGCGAATGGTTTGTTAGTTTTTTGCGATATTTTTTTTCTAGTTGGGATACTAATTTTACTTGATTGCAGTCACAGGGCCAAAGAATTCAGGCCACCCAGCAGCAGCAGCAGAATAACTTGCCTGCCACGACATCTGCTACTGATTTGCGAGTGAACTCGGCCGCAGTCAACGTTGCTTTGTCTAGTGTCGCGAAATATTGGGTGTTTACAAATTTATTCCCCGGACCGATACCGCAAGTGTCTGTGTATGGATTGCCTGCCGGTGCCAGGATTGAAAATGGGAAGCCTGTCCAGGTAAGTTCAGTGTTATTTATTAAAAATATTGTATGACTAAATCTTACAAAAAGTGCAAATAGTTAATCATTTTGCTAAAGGTCAGAATGTCATCATAGGATCAGTGTATAAAAACATACTACTAAAATAGTTGTAATCACCTCATTGTTAAGCTGAATATATCAGTCTGCCAAACCTAATTTATGTAAATTGTCTTGTTGACTTAGTTGAATCACTGTTTATTTTGGCCTCCACAAGTCCTATGTAAGCTGTAATAATAGCCACAATTGCTGGTATTGGTATGATAATAGTGAAATTTCAAAAACAATATTCAATATGAGCATATTTAAAATTGTAGGAGTTATATAGGTACACTCATTGTTTTTAAAAAACCATGCAATTTGCATAAATGAGAGAATTATATCCTTGAAGATTAAAATGCCATAATTAAAAGAAATTAGGAGACTAAAAAACATACATGTATCATGGGAATGTAAATAATACAGAACCTTACTCAAGACTCTAGAATTACTTTTAACTAGTTTCAACCAATCAAAAGGCTTTAAACGCGTTTTGAATAATGCTTGAGATTAAGTGAGGTTCTGTAATACGGGCGTGAATGGATAAGTTACTGAACTGGTCAATGGGTCGTCTTAGGGGTGGAAGTTAAATCACATTCAGAAGTAAGCCTCCTTGAAAGTAACCTTAATAGAAAGAAGACAGGTTGTGACATATCAGTCTCATATCTCACTTTAATCTTGACAGATTCCATAACTAATTCAGTGTAGAGTGTACAGAAGCTGTCCAAATATCTTCCTAAAAACTGACAAAATTAAGCCAAGTGGTATACTAAGTTAAAAGTGATTTCAGGATCTTGGTCAAGCTCATGCCAGTATACTGAATGGGGATCCAAATATTATACTTGGGCATCATGCGGGCCAGTCCCAAGTTACAGTATCTGCTCCCGGTGGTCAGCAGATACCCGTCTCACAGATCATCGCTACACAGTCTGGACAAACTCATGGTAAGTCTTCATTAAGTACAGATATTTTTTAAATTACTTGTGAATAAAACTATGTAGGAAGTAGAAATTGTCATGCCTGTTCAAATGACCTTCAATCCAAAGTGTGTCAATATTTGATAACTTTTTCATTGTAATCTAAACTGATAATATTTTAATAACAAATCATTGATTATCAAGAGTGGGTTTCCAATTAAAAATGCTATTTATAATTTATACTTAGTACTCTGTTAATTATCTTTGAATTTATTGCTGATTTGACCTGCTTGACACTAGAATTGTATCTTTTAAATTGCATAGAATTACATGATTTGCTGTACAAATTGATACATGTATAAAATATCCCCTGTGTAAAACTTCCCCTGTTGCCAGTGCTCAGTGATAAAAAAAAAAATATTATTACAAATCTGTATGACTCATCTTAACTCTTTTTAATTTTGGTTAATGGATTAGTACTGTCATAATTAATTTATTAGTCATGCATCCTTTATGATTTAAAGAGCTGCACCCCGCGGTTTCACTCGCATAAGTCTCGATCCCGTGTTAATATCAGGATAAAAAGTATCCTATGTCCTATCCCATGTCATAGTGTACCCATGTGCCAAATTTCATCCAAAACCGTTCATCCGTTTTAGTGTAAAAACGTAACAAACAAACACACTTAACATTAGTTAGAATGATAATTCATTCTCAAATTAACTTTGTAGTTCCTGCCACATAAAAGCTACTAACTGAACACATTTGTAGATGTAGCATCCACCTGTGTCAGCTAACTCAGTTACAGTTACTTGTCTGAAAAGCATAGTTTTTATTGCTTGTTTATTCACAAAACTGAAAACTAATAGTGTAACATTTGTTCCAGAAGCACTTGTGGCCCATAGTCAGCAGCAAGCCGAGCTGGTGGCGGCCCAAGCCTCCAGCAACAACGCCCAGGTGTCAGTTAGTGCCGGCCAGGCCACTCATCAGCAGGTACCCAATAATCGGGTCGAGTTTGTACAACACCATAACATTGATATGGTAAATCACGTGGTAACACACGCCCTTTACTAGCGGGAATGCTAACCGTACATTGCTGTTGTGTAGTACATAGATTATTTCTATATGTTTGTAGTTTTAATTAGGATATTAGTTAGCATAAAGTTGCAATGATTTAAAGTAGCATTGTGAAAATCTTGTCACAGATAAGTTAGTGAGCAAAATAAATTAAAAGTGATATTAATTTGTAGCCTTGTGTATGCATGCTTTAGTACAAAGGTCAACAAATGACATAACTTGATTAGAAAAACTAAGAAGCCTTTGTGAAGCTTCTAGTAAAATATTAATGATCTACTAGTCTTTATTTCAACATCCTTATCAGATCTCTTTTATTCATCATCTTTATTAGTGTCGCTTTAACTTGTTGTATGGTAAAGATATGTGCATGTATTTCTTTCAATTTCCCAATAAAGTTCATTGTGATGTGATGTGCATGATAACTAAAACTAAGACAGCAGTCAGTGGAACTGAATGTTTTTTTTTTTTTTTTTTTGTAGGGTCTTCATTGTAGTATCATTCTAATAACTCTATCTCAATTTTTTTTAATGATATAACAAATTAAGATACTTACTTATCTGAAAAAGGAATGATTTTATTTAGGTTGATTGAAAGTATTTAGGTGCATGTGTAGAAGATATTAAAACCGGAATCTAACATTATGTTTGTTCTATAGGGCCACCATACTCAACAACACATAATGCAGCAGCAACTGATGGCGCAGGCGCGGCCAGATCATAACAACCAACAGGTTTGTTCAACTTACTTACTAATGAGTTTGGCTATTTTCCCCCAATCCGCTTCCTTGTACTATATGCACATATAAACTAAATAATCGTGTACTTTACGCTGCTTTATATTATCATCATGCAGCAAGTCAGTGAGGTAAGATCAACCAAGATTTCCTTCCCATACACACACATTTAGGCGCCGCACATTGGGGACAGAATGTTCTAAACCACCTAGAGACCTTTACCGAGAAATATTTACCAAATTAAACCATTTTTGCACAGTTGAAAATGAAATGTTTGAAATTAAATTTGCGAAATTAGGTGGTACTTTTTTTATAAAAAATGTATATGAATTGAATAGAAAAAAAATAATTTTTAATATTATGACTGGTTTATATTTTTATTCATTTGATTCATTCGTGCACTTCGATACAAGTGCTAGTTGACATGCGCGACTGAAAGGGTTAAAGAACAGGGTAAAACTCGCTTTACCTTGGTTTTAGTGGGTTAGAAATCCGGCTTCGTCAGTCTCTTTAGAACATAATTACAAACATTTCTGTCCAAATATTGTCTCATTTGGTTTATTTTTGCGATCTCTATGTGGTTTTGAACAAAAAATTGTCTACCCCCAATGTGCGCCGTCTCCATGGGCGAGAAATTCGCGGCAATAGCCTCGCTGTGCGATCAAATTCAATAAAAACTCTATGAATCCAATCTCTACGGCGATATCATCGTGGCGATAATTTGAAGGCAGAGCGTGAATATCGCCGCGATTCTCGTCTGTGGAAAGGCGCTTTAGACTTTATATCTCACTTGGGCATCATTTAAATTGTATATAGCTCTAGGGAGGGTTGCGCAATCAAGTGGCGATAGGTCCACACCTATAGTCCACATGGTTTCGCAACCTTCCCTAGAGCTGAATACATTTCTTGTCTAGGTAGGGCAGTTGCTGGTTGTGGTGCCATGGTTACTCGGGTGTAATATTAGCCTTGTGCACTTTGCATCTATAAATAATAACAGAACTGCTAATGCTTTTTTACATCAAATCAAATTATTTATTTGCTAATCAAATAATTTTTCATTATCATTTAACTGGACATATAATTAACTAGCTGCGGCCCGCGGTTTCACCCGCGTAAGTCTCGTTCCCGTGGGAATATCGGTATAAAAAGTATCCTATATCCTATTCCAGGTCATGGTCTAACCCTGTGCCAAATTTCATCCAAATCCGTTCAGCCGTTTTAGCGACAAACAAACTCACTTTCGCATTTATAATATTAGTTAGGATTAATTTAGCTTACCTGTTTTCACAACACCTCGTCATTTACTCAACAACTGACTGAATTTAGATTTGAATTTATGCAGCACTGAAGGCATGTACAACACCCCTTACTTAAACATTCTGATTAGGCAACCAATCAAAACTGGCAATTCAATCTTTCAAAGTTTTTTTGATGATTTCCAGAAGCTCCTTTTCCGGATTAATTGTATCTATCGTTAAATTCGACACAAAACATAATTCGGGACTTTAGACCGAATATTTTGCTTTATTTGGGCTCCCCATTTATATTCACTTCAAAAATTCATATACTTACCTACTTCCTGGATCAGTATTGTCTTTTTCTATTCATTGTCCTGAATGCGCCCGAGTGGGCGCAGTTTCAACATTTATTTTATTTTATAAAACTCAATCAACTCAACTCAAACTCAAAGCATTTATTTCAAATAAACCAATTACAGGTACTTTTGATGACATAATGAGAAAAATAAATGAGAATGGTCTGGACTAACTCCCTTTAGGGAGTGATTGCGTAGGAATTTAGCTTGAAACAATTTTTGAATACAGTTACATCAAATATTTTTGGATTAGACTATAGTTTAACCATCTTCAGTAAAATCGGATCTACTTTCAACAATAAAAATATTTCTAACAGATCCAACTGACGGTAAGCGAAGACGGCATAGTAACGGTGGTGGAACCGGCGGGCACAAAGATGGTCGACAAGGAGGAACTCCACGAGGCCATCAAGATGCCCAACGACCACACGCTCACCGTGCACCAGCTGCAGCAGATAGTGGGACAACAGGTATACCTGCTGTAATGTTGTTTGTTCACATTGAACCTGTTTCACTCTTTGTGTGTAAGCAAATTATAAAGATATAACCTGAGCAGACAGTACCTATCATATTGATAATGCAGTTCCCATTACGAACTTTGATAGCGCAATTTATATTTCGCAACAAACTTGTACTGTAGAAACACAGCAATTCGACTAGCTGTGAATTTACCATCCAAACCTGCCAAGTGTTGCTTGTAATCTTGGAACTATCAACAATCTTTTGAGTTTGTCAGAATCTATCTTGACGGCGGTAGAAAAAGTATAAGCCCAACCCTAAACTTACATCCTTGTGCTATTAGGTAATAGACAGCGTAGTACGCATAGAGCAAGCGACGGGTGAGCCGGCGAACATCCTGGTGACCCACAATCCTGATGGTACGACCTCCATCGAAGCCAGTGCCGCCGACCCTCTGATTGTCAAGGACGAGAAGAATGCTAACAAAATTGAGACAGCACAGTTTGCTATACCTGCTGAGATAAAGGATATAAAGGGAATTGATTTGAAGGTAAGAATTTTAGTATTGTATTTGTGTTTCAAATGTTATGGCGGTGTATTAACTGAGAGGAGACAAGACGTGCAGGAATACAATAATCAGAACATTTGATATCCACACGATTTATATGCCTTATATTCTGATTGGGTCTGTTCCTGCATGTCTCGTATCATCACCTGATTAGTGGAAACAGCAGAACGCTTAAAACACAACTGCTCTTTACATGCATCAAGACAGTTTTCTCTTAGTACACTCGGCAATCACCGGAACAATGGTTTCGTAGTACTCGTCATTCAAGAAAGACTATGATCAATGTTCATGAACCACTGCAAAGTGAACAATTTCAACGTCATCATACAACTTTTCCTAATTTGAGATCTGATTTTTTATCATCAACCTATGAACATAGAGCTCCCCAATCGCTCGCCATTTAACTCAGAAATTTTGAGTTTTATCATTTAAATTAAATTACTGTAATTTCACGACACGTTTCTACCAACACAGAGTGTAGGAGCCATGGGCATGGAAGGTGCAGTCGTGAAGATTTCAGCTGGCGCGTCAGAACACGACCTCCACGCGATGTATAAAGTCAATGTAGAAGATCTGTCACAACTGCTTGCTTACCATGAAGTCTTCGGAAAACTTAATTCGGAAGGCCAGCAGCAGCAGGCAAAGGTAAGTTTATTGCAAAAAGACAACTGACTATCGATCCAATTTACTTTACTCGCCATTCTAATATAAACCTTCCGTCAATGTTCATAAAATTCACATAACGCGCGCTCATGTTTTTCAACAGCTCTACCATTATGTACTCTATTGATTTACTAGTGAATCAGTGGTACCGATTCTGTTGTTCACAAGCTAAACTAAATTTAAGTTCAGTGCATCTTTTTCTTTCTATTTCATTATGAAAAGGACAGAAGATAAATTTTAGTTTAGTCCTGTCAAACTGTCACTACTCCAAACAAGTTTAGACGCGATTAAAAACTTGCCTACTAAAATTACGTCAATTTACGGCAGGCGCCGTTTGTGAACAAGGGAATCGGCACCAGTGTCTAATAGAATCGTAAAGATAAATTATATTGACAATAATTATAACAATAGTGAATACCTTGATTTCTCTCTCATTGCGACTAATGTATTGTTCCTTTCATTATCTGTTTGCGTTTCATCGAATTCGCGTTTCATCGAATTCGCGTATATTAAAATTTGTCGAATTCACTCATCTTACAAAAATCTTCGACGGTTTTCGACAATTACGATAATGCTTCTTTTAGGTAATAAGCGAGGTGGAAGTAGAAGTGGAAGCCGGCACCAGCGCAGCCATGTCTGAAGCAGAATCCTCTCCCGGCCACCACTCATGTGATATCTGCGGGAAAATATTCCAGTTCCGATACCAACTTATTGTTCATAGGTATTGAAAATAAACATCATCAATTTTGTTCGCCTAATTCAGCGTCGAGATAGGTTTTAATATTTAAAATGTTTTGTGTGCAGGCGTTATCACGGCGAAAGTAAACCATTCACGTGTCAAGTTTGTGGTTCCGCATTTGCAAATCCTGTTGAATTGTCGAGGCATGGAAAATGCCATCTTGGTAAGAAATAACGACCTTCCTTTCCTTACTCAACCATTTTATTCAGTGGTTTTTCTGTAACCTAGCTTTCATATGTTTTATCCAGCCGGAGACCCGAACGAAAGACACGCCAAGAGAATGGCACAAGATAAGCCATATGCTTGCACAACTTGCCACAAAACTTTCTCCCGTAAAGAACATTTGGACAATCACGTTCGAAGTCATACTGGAGAAACTCCATACAGGTACTTAAATATAACACTCTTGCAAACCTAATAATAATAATCTCTAAGAAATAAAACCATCGCTTTTAGCGATAAGAGCGCCCATTGTGTCACCCTATTGAAAATTTCTACATTTATATAATTGGTGTACATAATAAAGAGTTCTATTCTACCGGGCTATTGTTGTCCCACTGAAGGGCACAGGCCTCCTCTCTTGCATACCTGTTAAAAAGCATTTTCATCATGCGAGATCAAAGTCGCAGCCCTTTAGCAAGCCTCTGCCTCTTAAATCAGGTCGTCTGAATGGACAGGTGTTAAATACACTAATGATAGTCGTCATTGTTGTGATAATTGGCGCTGTTATTTTAAGTACGCATGCAGTCGTCTGAAAACGGGGAAGAAAATTTAGTTTATAGCTATAATTACTCAATCTTACCGAAATGCAGATCCTAGTATACCGAATTCTTTAATTTATTCAGCTCTATGTTCGATGCATACAAATACTGCTGTTTCAAAAGTTGTTAGGATTGCATCTATAGGGACTTTACTCATAATTATGAACAACTTTACTTTGGGACCAAATTTGAAATCGGGAAAAAAAAATCTGCTGTTCCCTACAATTGTATAAATAACTAGCGACCCGCTCCTGCTTCGCACGGTTTTTACGACTTGACAAAATATCGAGAGTAATATGTATTACTTTAATGTGTATTATATACATAAACCTCCGGAATAAATTCTCTAAACGATGGTGAAAACCTCATCAAAATCTGTTGCGTAGTAAAGAACAACGCGGAGATACAGCCAAAAACGAAAAGCGACTTTAATGTATAATATGTATAGATGACGACATAATAAACCTAATCTATTCTACACAGATGCGAATTCTGCGCGAAGACTTTCACCCGCAAAGAGCACATGGTCAACCACGTACGAAAACATACGGGCGAAACTCCGCACCGATGTGATATATGCAAGAAGAGTTTCACCAGGAAAGAGCATTTCATGAACCATGTAATGTGGCACACAGGTACGTTAAACTCCTAAAAACTTACTCCGATAAACAGTTATATCGATTTGCAAACTGATATGGAATTCCGTAAATGTTCTATTGACATTTTAAAAGCTGATAACAGTTTGCACGTGTTTTTTTTGTCACGTCCATATACGATTAGTCTACAAGCGTTTTACCGTTCAATGGGCGTATGGGTTTAACCACGACTTATTTATGTTGATCAGGTGATAGGTAGACATACCACCATAAAATAGCCTTTGTTTAAATGTTTCCTGTTTTTATTAAATCAGACTATTAAATGAAACTAATAATATTCTATTATTTATCTATGACTTTACTTTTTGGCTAAATTGTGCTTAAATATAAATTAACTTTTTTACTAATTTCTTTTAGTCCGGTCAATATAAACATTTGAAATAACAATAATTCCCGGAGAGCCAAATATTGGTGGAGAGCTGGGGTTTACCATTACAAATAAAGTTTTAAAAATCCCCATCAATCCTATGTGTGCTACAAACGTTATTCGGGGTCAAACGTCGAAATTTTAGGTTTTTTGGATTTTTCTCGAAAACGGTAAGTTTTATCAAAAAAAACCTCGTACCAAAGTTGTAGTAGAGCTTAAAATTCTCTCCACAATGGTATTCATGACTTTTTTCCTAAGAGTTACCATTCCTGAGATATCGCGATTCTAAGAGTCACATTAAACATGATATGCACACATTTCCACGCCACCTGTGAGGTAGTGTACTCGGCGCGTTTTTTTTTACCGTGCTTTCCCCTGTAGGCCTACTCCACTAACTGTCATGACAATTTTAGGATAATTTAAGGAAACAATATTCTTCAAGTTCTAGATATTACCTTATTATTGATATTGCTATTGATTATTGGGTTAACTATTGTTTTGATTGCTTTAGATATTTTAATCAGATTCATACTCTTGAAAGTCTACTTCAACAGTCACGTCTTCTTCGATTTCTTCTTCTTCCTCTTTCTCTTGCTGGATGTTCATAAATTGTTCAAATGTGGCTGAGTCATTGGTCTCTTCATTAAAATCACAGGAATCTTCCTCTATTTTACTCGACTGGACATTTGAGCAAGACTGACTTTGGCAATTGGTACACGCTGGAAAACACAGCAACCTGACTTTTTTACAGCCACATTTGGCGCTACAACCTTTTTTGCAATCAACTGAACCCAGAAGACTGGGGTTGGAAATTGATAGATAATACTCTGGAACCGATACAAACTTTACTCCCACCTGCTCCAGAAAAACTCCTCAACACTATTTTTTGCAATTGCATGGATGTGAAATGTTCAGAAGTTTAAAACTATAAACTTCCGAACGTAAATCAAAAGAGCATTACTTTTAAGAGGTGCGCCTTCTTACTTTCGTTGATAACCAGAGGACTTGTCCTCTGGTTATCTAGCGGGGCGAACCACGTGGTTCTCTTGATTTTTGTTCATAATGGCCCATTTGCACACTGTTTTGGAATCAATAATTCAAGCCGACCTACCCTAATTTTGATACTACTACTATACTGACACTTATACAATTTTACATAATTTTAAAGGTCTCCACCCACTATCTCGGTCCGTACCCAGACTTTAACCGTATCGGCACTTGCAAAAAATATAGTTTGTATGAATTATTACGCTTTGGCGCAAGACCGACAAAGCACAGCAATGACGTGTCGATGCTGGTCCGGAGACAGTGGCGGTGCTCGCAGTCAGCGGCTGGCACACGTCGACTGCTTACTGCGGAGGTAGGAACGGTTAACTGACGGTGTGGCGTACAAACGCTTATGAAATGAACCCATAAACTCAGATGGAAACTTCTGTGACTGTGTCGGCTACATTACGGTCCGGTTACAGACCGTGATTATGGGTGGAGACCTTAAAGCAAAATGTTTTCATAATGTTTGTAATAATTTCGGAATTTTTAGTTTGTAACATAATTTGTTTTCTTTGTACGGAATATCCAAGCCTGCACCAGAACCATGGGCTGATCCAGGGGTGCAGAAAGTAGAATAATGATTGAATGATTCAACTATCTATCCAACACTTGATGTTTAACTGTGTAACTAATTAAATTTAACTAATACAGTCTCCCTTAAATTCCACCAAACTAAGCTTGTTACTAACACTAAATCATCGGGAGATTAATTTTTGTTTTCTAACGAAAGAGACAAACTAAATGTTTCGAGCAATATAGTTGCATCATTGAATGATAACATTTTATTTTCTGCTCCACCCAAATAGGTGAAACGCCGCACCATTGTACAATATGCGGCAAGAAGTATACTAGGAAGGAGCATTTAGTGAACCATATGCGATCTCACACGAACGATACTCCGTTCCGATGCGAACTGTGCGGCAAGTCGTTCACGAGAAAGGAACACTTCACCAATCACATACTGTGGCATACGGGTTAGTATAGCTTCGATTACGCAGCCAGTGAAACAGGTACTGTTTCAAAATATGTAGTTTCCTGTGTTGTTGGCTGTACTGTGGACCACCTGGTGCCAGGCTTGGAATTTCCAGATTTTCAATTTATCCTAATTTTTATAATCCATCTTTGTATGTGACTAACCAAAATTCTCGAAGTTGTGTATTTTTTGTAACTCAACTTGTGTGTGTGTGTAATTAATTACTATTTAACAACTTATAAAATATAATCAGTGACTGTAGACGCTCTTATATGTCTCGCGTTATTGACACGCAACACGCTGTGTGTGAGTATACTGTCGGCAACCAACTTCTTATAAGTAACGTTACTCTCACGCGTGACGTGGCATTGTTGAAGACATCTCAAATTTACTAAAATAATATTCATGTTGAACTAAACATGCACTCAATATCCAACAATATTCATTCGCTATTACAGGAGAAACCCCTCACCGCTGCGACTTCTGTTCCAAAACGTTTACACGTAAGGAGCATCTCCTGAACCACGTTCGTCAGCACACGGGCGAATCGCCTCACCGCTGCAACTTCTGCAGCAAGTCATTCACACGACGAGAACACCTTGTCAACCACGTGCGACAACATACCGGAGAAACGCCCTTCCAGTGTGGATACTGTCCTAAAGCGTTCACAAGGAAGGATCACCTCGGTAATAAGGCTTTTTGTTACAACTTGTATAATTTTTTTCACCTTTTCAATGTGAAACTTAACACAATAAGATATTAGGTCTTTACCTATGAAATTGCCGTTCTGCAGTACTGGCCATTTCAAATAAAAATAATTTTTGTTTGGCTAAGAATTCTAATTTCAAATTAATTTTATTTTAAAAACATGGATTTTTTTTCCCAAAAGTAGTCATTTCTTTATTGATTAGTGTTACATTTTCATCGCATTTCAATCTTTTTCGTCATCATGGATACGTTAAAAATTCGAGTAATTATGGAATATGAGTACCGTCGTGGCAGCAACGCGGCACAATCGGCACGCAACATCAACGACGTTTACAGAGCTAACACTACAAACCAACGCACCACCTGTTATTGGTTTGCTCGCTTCCGTTCTGGAAATTTCGACCTGAAAAATTAACCTCGCGGTCGTCCGAAGACTTTGGTCGACAATGACGAATTAAAGGCGATTGTGGAAGCTGGTGATACACAATCTACGGCTGAATTAGCAGCAGCTTTCGACGTTAGCGTCAAAACAATATTGGTCCATTTGCGTCAAATTGGCAAGGTAAAAAAGCTTGACAAATGGGTGCCCCACGAACTCAATGATCGCCAGCGCGAAGTACGCGTCGAGACGTGCCTTGCACTGCTCAACAGACACACAAATGAAGGAATTTTGAACCGCATTGTTACCTGCGATGAAAAATGGATTCTGTTTGATAACCGCAAGCGCTCAGCAAGTTGGTTGGATCCTGGTTCAGCACCTAAACAATGCCCTAAACGAAAACTTACCCCTAGAAAAGTGATGGTCACTGTTTGGTGGTCTAGCGCCGGTGTGATTCATCACAGCTTCTTACCAAACGGGGTGAGCATTACTGCAGATGTGTACTGTGAAGAACTGAACACAATGATGGAGAAGCTGGCGCATCTCCAACCAGCATTGGTCAATCGCTCGTCTCCGCTGCTCCTGCACGACAACGCGCGACCTCATACTGCACAGCAGACGGTCTCCAAGTTGCAAGAACTGGGGTTGGAAGCTCTCCGTCATCCGCCCTACTCACCAGACCTTGCGCCTACAGACTACTACTTTTTCCAGAATTTGGATAACTTCTTGGCGGGAAAAAAATTCAATACCCGAGAGGCAGTACAAAATGCCTTTGAAGAATTTGTTGCCTCCCGTCCAGCTGATTTCTTTAAGAAGGGCATCAATAAACTGCCACTGCGATGGCAAAGATGCATTGATTGCATGGGTGATTACTTCGATTAATACAAATAAAAAATTCATGAAAAAAATTCGTTTAAATTTTTTCATACAAAACGGCAATTTCATAGGTAAAGACCTATTACTATTTCTTATGAGGACTCTTTCGAACCTCAGAAGCCCATTCAAAGCTGCCATAGATCGGAAAACACTTTAGTTAAGCACAACGCTTTGATATATCAAGTTGAGAGTAAACTATTTTCATAGCTTGGTAAGCTTGTTAGGCTACCTCACTAAAGTATCTTGCCCTACAATGTTTCAGTGAACCACGTCCGTCAGCATACAGGCGAATCCCCGCACAAGTGTTCATACTGCACAAAATCCTTCACTCGCAAGGAACACCTGACGAATCATGTGCGACAACACACGGGCGAGTCTCCTCACCGATGTACTTACTGCGCCAAGTCCTTCACGAGGAAGGAACACCTCACCAACCACGTTAGGTAAGCTATATATGCGGTAATGTGGATGTGTACTTTGTGACTAGAGTATCGTGTTCATTCAACCAATTTTAAATGTAAAACTAATGCCATGTAAAGAGCGCGAGCGGCGCGTACATTGTACCAAATTTAAACCTTTATGTCAATAATTCTATAAAATCCCAAGACATGCGCTCATGATTTACAAAAACTATAATTTGTAGTAGTAGAATTTTTGTAATGTTATCTCGTGCTTTTATTGTAATGTGTGTCTGTACCGTATATACTCTCGGCGCAAAGTACTTTTGGTTTTCTTTTAGTATTCGTTTCATGATGCCAATTTCGGTGTTTCGTTTTAACTAAATATTATTTCGTAGTTAATTAACATACAATGCTGTGCTACAATCTACTGCCAATGTTGCCACAGTAAGCAGTACTATAGACCGTCTGTTGTAGATTGATTACCCCCCACCTGCCTTAGACGCATGTCTCTATAACTTAGTCGCATGAAAATAGTATAAATCTTCTTATAATAATAATAAAAAAGGTAAGGTCATTGAGATTAATATTTTTATAAAACCAAACCACAACCAACAAACCTTACAATTCAGTATCTCGAAACTAGAGTATTCTCAGACGGCATTTGTGTGAGGTTTCCCTTACATTATGTAGCACAGCATTGTGCATTCCGATTTGGGTTGTACAGGAGTATGTTGTTCTATCCGTTCCCTTCCTCTTGCGGTAGCGACGGCGGTAGTTGTAATTGGCATGTTGTTAATAATTATGGAATCGGAATGTACTCTGTTGCGCAGACAGCACACGGGAGAAACGCCACACAAGTGTACGTACTGCCCGCGGGCCTTCGCGCGCAAGGAGCACCTCAACAACCACATCCGCCAGCACACTGGCGTCACGCCGCACGCCTGCTCCTACTGCAGCAAGAGTTTCACCAGGAAGGAACATCTTGTTAACCATATTCGGTATGTATACAGATACTACGTTTTTTCGTAAAGCTAGGCTGCCAACAACGCTGATTCAAGACCAGTTTTCAACCCACGACACGTTCCTCGCGACGTTGTTTAGAAAAATTATGAACAGAGCCATAATTTATAAAAACACACTGCGTGCGTCGCATGTGTGTCTTTAGAGCTCAGAACGCTTGAACGAAGTCTGTCTGCAATAGCCCTTCTGGATTGCGTTTTATACCTTTTATTCATGGCTGGCAATAAAACATTTTATGCCGTGCCCATACAATTACCGCAAGAAGAGACAATAACTTAGTCTAACATTAAAAGTTTATTTTAACTTAATGATAAAATTATAATAATCAAATATTGCAATTTTAACAATCAGAATTTAAAAA
Source organism: Lithophane ornitopus (assembly GCA_948473465.1). Classification (NCBI taxonomy): domain Eukaryota; kingdom Metazoa; phylum Arthropoda; class Insecta; order Lepidoptera; family Noctuidae; genus Lithophane; species Lithophane ornitopus. Next base: position 6,043,160 of record OX419622.1, on the reverse strand, counting down.
AAGAAACAGCTTCCGGGGATTAATTCCACACGTTGTTTACAGGCAACACACAGGCGAGACTCCGTTCAAGTGTACGTACTGTTCAAAGTCGTTCTCTCGTAAGGAGCACCTCACGAACCACGTGAACCTTCACACAGGAGAAACGCCCCACAAATGTCCCTTCTGCACAAAAACATTTTCCAGAAAGGAACACTTGACCAACCACGTCAGGTATGTATTTACAATTTAACTTTATCTTCATGATGTTTACTGTTTTATTGATTTACTTGGTAGATTGTATATCACTGCAGTATGATATTACTGCAGTGACTAAAGTGCCAAGTTGTCGACAGCACACCACTTCTTGTAGAATTCCTTAGTTGCTTTATTCGTCACGCACAGCATTGAATGTGTTGGTTAATGATTGTTGTGAATGTAGAAAGCTTAGAAATTATATAAAATAATAATAATAATTGTGTCAACTTTGTTAAATCAATAGTATTTTTCCGCTAATCATTAGGATTCACACGGGCGAGTCTCCGCACCGCTGTGACTTCTGCCAGAAGACGTTTACTCGCAAGGAGCACTTGACAAATCATCTGAAGCAGCATACTGGCGATACCGCTCATGTCTGCAAGGTGTGCTCCAAGCACTTCACCAGGAAAGAACATCTTGTCACACACATGAGGTAAATCACCAATCTTCTTTACCACTATTTCAACATCGCTCCAACCCTTATATTTTCAGAAAATAAGCAAAAAGTATCAAGAATGTGTTACTTACCGCCATTTTTATAACCTTGCCAGGTCGCACAGTTGTGGGGAGCGTCCATTCAGTTGCGGCGAGTGCGGCAAATCTTTCCCGTTGAAAGGCAACCTACTATTCCATGAACGATCACATGCCAAGAACAATGCTAATGCTGCCAATAAGCCGTACCGATGTGAAGTTTGCTCTAAGGAATTCCTCTGTAAAGGTATGTGTTGATCACTTTAATTTTACAATATTCACTTTACGACAAACTACTTGATGATCTCAGGCTAAAATTAACTTTAATTTCAGGCCATTTGGTGTCTCATCGGCGCACACACGCGGAATGGGCAGAAGGTGCCGCGACTGGCGAAGCACCTGCTGAAACAGAAGACTGTACTGATAATAAGTGTATCAAAGTTGAGCCAGAACGAACTGAAAGAAAACATGAAGTCAGGTCTGTTTAACATTTTGTATAGAACTGACACTATCCCTTGTGGATTTGCCAAACAATCATTATTAATATATTTTTTTATAACAGGACGACAGTCGAAACGAGACCAGCCGAGACTAATGTCGCACAAAGTCAGCCAAACACAGCTACTGTGATGATAACCAATAATCAAGTAAGTTTTGCACCTGAATAACAACATTATCAATTAGTCTGCAGCATTCACATAAAATTGAAACAAGTCGATTTTGACGTCTTTTGTGTAACTTAATGCTAAATGTGTAGTAAATAATAGAGAACTTACACTAAATATATGACGATATGTAATTTGCAGCAAGTGCGCGCGGCAACAGTGGGAGCGGTGAGCGCGGCGGGTGCGGGCGGCGCGGGCGCGACGCCCACGTTCGCGCTGGGCGTGGGCGCGCAGCACGTGGGCGCGCAACACGTGGGCGCGCCGCTCGTGAGCGCGCCACACGTGGGCGCGCCGCACCACACCGGCGCCAACATCGCGCACCACCCTGTCACCGTCAACTACTAGCATACGGCCCTCTCCCTGCCCACGCTCGAGGAAGCCACGCAGCAATGTCTCTGACACAGTTAACCCCCTCCAGCCCTCGTCAGCCAGAGATATAGAGGACAGTGAGAGCCCAAAGACTAAATAAATTGACAGTGATGACTGGACTTAAAGTTGTTGACGACTTTATGAACCATTATGTGGAATCGAAAGTAAATTGGTTTGATTTTTCCGTAAATTTGTAGGTATTCTGGTGCATAATCATTATCCATTTTACAATTTATAGTGATAGAACAGTCTTTCAGATACAAGAGTTTAGACTTGAGTATATTTAATGTCCATTGCAAATATCAATATAGAAATGATTTATATATTTTTTGTAAATAAAACTAGAGCCATGTAAAAATAATGTTACGTTTATTCATACTTCACGGTTACTAATTAAATAATGTATACAGCCATGTTTAAATAGAGTTTGAAGTATTTTTGAATATCACTTGTTATTTCAATCAACGTAATTCAACATTATTAGCAACTTAATTTATGTTTTATTGTATTTTCGTGATTAGTCATAGGCAGTTCTATTTTTCAGTCAGTACTTTTATATCACAACTGAAACACATCTTAATTAATTTTAATCGGTTAGGTTTTAAGTGGTTACCAGAATCATGTTTTTTTTTTTTCATTAAAAACTGCACATAACCTATTTTTGCTTTGTGTAAAATATGCATATGTCTTTCTCGTTGTGGATTAAAAAATTACTATTAACTTACAAGTTATAAAAAAATAGTGACATTCCTTTTTGATTCATTTTACCACTATGGGTACAAAATCATGTGTGGTCAAGAAAATACTTCCAAAATGAACTTGATTTTTTCATTTTTCTAATTTTATTGTGGCACCCGTTTTTCAAGCGGTTTATATGAAATCTCATTTTATGAATCAATATATTTATAAACCATTACAAAATGAGTTACTCGAATTACGAAACAGGGACCAGAGATCAAGGCGAGAGTATAAATTAAAATAAATGATAACCCTCTTGCAGCTTCCCAAGAATTTATATACACTACCTTTTGGTTATTATGAACCAATAAAAACTTATTTTGCGGGTAATCATGTTCAATGGAATATGCCGAATATTAAAATATTACTTGTGTCCAGCTTAGATAATTAATATTCTTTGCCATGTATGTACAGTACAAGTGTGATAAATCTGTTATAATGAAAACTTTTTTTTAATAAGAATACGGTGATTGTATCGCTTAGCTTAGTGAAACTATGAGCACGTGAAGTGGTGTTATAATCACTTCCGTGGTTATTGTAAACACGCCGCTTGTAATAAAATATTATATATAGCCTGTATTTACGTGTACATAGATAGTTCTAATTATATAGTTGTATTCTGTAGCAAAGTTAAGACTACTAAAATATCATTTATGTTAATATTTGGCTGGATTGATAACTGTTATCTTATGGAAAGCTGGGAATATACGGTTCAGAATCGTGGTGTAGAAAGATTTTCTTTATAAGGTGCGATGACTCATTGAGGTAATTTATATCACAGCCAAAGGGTAACTTATCTTCAATGGTGCCACGCTAATTTATATTTTATAGGAAATCTAATTCCTTAGACACAATAGTATGTACTAAAATCTAAATTATGTTCAGTAATTTGATATGAATGAGATTAAAAAATGAAACTAACTTTTGTTTTCTTATTAAGTACCTTTCCCACTCTATACACGCGGCGATCTTTTAGGTGTATACCAAGGGACCCTTATTTCGCCAAGTCCGTTTGTCGGTCTGTCCGTCCATCCGTCCGTAGTTTAACTCGGAGACTGTACTAAAACACGGTCAAGTGCGTGTCTGAAGTCTGAACATGCACAGTTGAAAGTTACCGTAGGTAGCGCCGGCATTTCCTAGCCGACAACGCCCTGAAAAGAAATTCCGAAAACCTGTACCGTAATCTCAAAAGTCACTTAGAAACATCATAGGTAATCTTTTTTTTAAATATCCAACTATTCCCAACATGTTATACATTGAAGTTTTTGTCATGTCATTTGCCTTCGTTCGGCATGTATGAGGCTCTACCTACAACGGGACCCTATTACTAAGGCTCCGCTGTCTGTCCGTCTGTCACCAGGTTGTATCTCATGAACCGTGATAGTTAGGCAGTTGAAATTTTCACAGATGATATATTTCTGTTGCCGCTATGACAAAATATACTAAAAAACAGAATAAAATAAATATTTAAGGGGGGCTCCCATACAACAAACGTGATTTTTTTGCCGTTTTTATAGATAATGATACAGAACCCTTCGTGCGTGAGTCCGACTCGCACTTGGCGGGATTTATTTTAGCAAATCATTCTCAAGTTTTGCGTAGAATCAGGAAAATCATTGCTGTTAGTCACACTGGTGTTACAACCTGGTGTGACCACGAGTCCGCCACCGTTTTAGCAAGTGTGTTTGAATGAGGCCTTCGGTAGAAAATAGTCTCACGCTCGGATGCGACAGAACTCATTTGGAAACTAAATTACTTTTGCGGCAATCTTTTCTATGCGCATAATTAGGTTTTTTAAACGTGCGATATTTGAAATGTATCGGCAATCGTCTTTGTAAGTTGATCGACATTACCTACTTGTTAGGCAGAGGTGTAATAATATATGTAAACCCACATTTCGCCAGTTATGCTTAAGTCCCATGTAATAGAAGGCGAGCCTATTGCCATCAACCGGCACAAATCCTGACTCTGGGCTGCTACAGAGGCAAATCTTGATGAAAAAACCCAATAACACTGCCTGACCTGGGAATCGAAACCAGGACCTCATGCTCAGAAAAACATGTATTATTAACTGAGAATATTTTTTGTGATTGTAATAATTTGTTTTTTTTAAGGCTTCAAGGACATTAGCTTCGGTGTTTTTTGAATACGCGCGCGCTCCGGCCGGTAGCTTAGCGGTTTTGCTGATAAATATTCATAAAATCAGTATCGGTATCGGCCAAGAAAATGCGTATAGATGCATCCGTAGTGAAAATGAGGACGATCTGCAAAGATTTATTGCCATTACATCCCTGCATATTCTTAGGGGTTCCACTCCACCTCTACTGCCTTGCCCACTAGTTGCTTGACCCTAATATTATGTTTTTAACTATTTTATTAATCAAATTAAATGATAATACCAGTAGAGGCAAACTCAGATTATGCTAGTCAGCTGCTACTTTGTGAAGGACCAAGGTATCAAGAAAAGATGTAGGTAAGGAAATGAAAAATAAAATAACTTGATCTCCAATAAAAAATAAGCTTAAGGATACACATCCAAGTATTTATAATATGCATGTTTTGTTAAAGTTCATCTATGTTTCCTTAAATTATTTAGTATATTTGTATTTACAATAACAAAGTAAATAAAAAATCTATTAAAACTGGACTGATTCAAAAATATATTATACTTTAAAGCTTATATACATTCTGCACAAGTTAACTTAAGCCATTGCGGCAACTTTAGTTGGAGCTTTTTTTGCTCTTTGTGGCTTTTCTGGCTCCCTTACTTCTGTGAACTCTGGCAGCGTGTCTGCTGGCACATCTGGCAGCTGGTCACCCACATCTAGGATAGCCTCCAGTTCAGCTTCAACAGCATCCTCATCCTCTTCAGTTAGTTGTCCAGAAATCAAGTCATCTATTTCTCTCTGTTTGTCTATACCTTCTCTAGTTTCATCCAAAATCTTTTCTATTTCATCAATATTTAAGATATCATTCACCTTTTTCAGAGCTTCATTTCCGGTCCTCAAACCGTCAAGCACCTGGAATTAAATATAAAATAACTTGAAGCATACCAGAATGTTGATAAATCTAAGCAATCATTCAGCACAAAGCTTTAAATTCTTGCCATGGCCATTTTGCCTAACATCCAAGATCCACCAAGTAACTGTCAGTCAGTTACTTGAGAGATTTTTTTCTAAAAAAATCTTATCTATTCATACTGGCACATTTATCTGCATCAAAAATGCTACAGCTACAGTTAATCGTAAAATACGTACCTGGACTTCGACTTGTGCAAACTCTAGATCATGAGTAAGCTGTTCTAATTTTTCCAATTGATTATCTGTGTTTTGAAGAAGTTTTTCTTGATATTTTTTCTTTTTCAAAAGTAGTTTCGCTCTATCACGTTTCCCTTCATCTAAAAGTTTCTTAGCCAATTGTCTGTCTCTCTCGAGATTAAGTTCTATTTTCTTTTGGTATTGCTTTAACTTATCTCTCTGTTGTTTCAACTGAAGAACAGCCTTATCTTGTTCAGTCACTCTGCTTACAGGTTTTTTATGTTTACCGAATAACGAACCCATTTTTAAGATGCTATATTAGGCATGTGTAGAATTTTATTGTTTAGTACTAACTATCTACACAAAGATAACTTAGGTACATTAGTATTCTTTTGTTGATTTTACACGAATCTTCTCAACCGAACCGATTGGCGATTAAGATTAATTACGTCTGACAATTAAAACTGACACCTGACAATTCTGACAAATGACAACATGTACTCTGTGGCTGACAAAAAGCGACATTTACGTAGTCCAGTAGTCGTACGTACTAATTCCATGTAGTAGATTCATGACAAAGATTACAAAAAAACAGCCAAGTGCGGGTCGGACTCGCAAACGAAGGGTTCCGTACCACCGTATCATATTGAATTAAACATATTATTTTTATTTTAATCGTTTGCGAATCGTTAGAGAGAGATTGAGAGATACACAAAATCGTAAGAGAGTTAATATTTTATTTGTTATTAAATCATTTATAAGAGCGTGAAGTTAGCCCACCTCTGTGAATTTAGCCCCTGATTTAATTATTCTGAATTTTTGTTTATGCGAATCGTTAGAGAGAAAAGATAAATCGTTAGAGAGTAATTATTAGTTTTATTTATCAATGATTTTTTTTTTAACTGATCAGTCGGCGCTGATCTCGCCGCCAGTGCCTTTGCCGCCTGGCCATCCGGGTAGCAGGCGCGGTCCGAGGGAGGGACCCTGGGGGTCATGACCCCCCCCCCCCCCAAAACATTCAAGCTGTCGAGAGAACGAATGATTTACGTGCTTTACTTTCTAAAAACTGAAAAAATCTTGGGCTGCAACCGTACCTGCTCGGTAGGATATTGCGCTAGCTCCCAAATGTGGACTATAGAAGCCTTGCGGTAGGCGGCTAGGCAAGTGACCAGTGGACGGCATAATGTTGTTGTACCTACATGTATGCAGACTTATTTAGTTTTAAGTACGGCGTGCGGTACGGCGGCGGCGGGCAGTAAATTTTTTAGCGTTTCGTAGTCAACAAGGAACCCTTGTAGTTTCCCATGTTTGTCTGTCCGCGGCTTAGTTCACAGACTTTTGGTACTAGAAAACTCCAATTTGGTATGGGTATATACATATAAAAATCATGCATACATTTTTTTTAGGGTACTTATCTCCCCTACACTTAAAGTGGTTTTTTTTTCTGGCATATCCTTTTGTGTGGGCTGTCGTTGGAAAGATCATTCAAAAATATTGTAAGTTTGTTTGGGAAAACCATTTTTGGATTTAGATACCGTTTGCGTAATATTAAGCTATATAGTGCTAATTTTTATTAGCCCCCTGCCAGCCAGCTAAATGGTTAGTTTTGTATATGTGAAAAAAATCACGCCAGTAGTATGTATGTCGCAGGGAAATGAGGAAACCAGGGATTTCACGAAATCGCTAGGGATACCACGAAATCACGGTAGATGTCGAATATTCTTGTACAATAAGTCTTCTTTCTAAAAATGTTTAGTGATATGACAAAATGCTAATAATTATAATGTCAGTGATATGTCGTTTCACTTTCAACTAAATCTAGTAAAATGAGAAAAGTGTTGATGGATAAAAACAAAATTACTAATTGACAGATGCATTAAATAAACATCTATTCTGACGATGATCTACTAACCCTTCTCCCCTCTCTTCCCTCCCCCATCGAGGCGGCACGTTTCTAAACTTTATCCTGATCAGGTCCTCGGGTAAAACCCGTTCTCGGAAATAATTTAATATCAATTAAAATATTAACTCTCTAATGACTTTTTTTTAACTCTCAATCTCTCTCTAACGATTCTAAAAGAATAAAAAAAAAAAAAATACGTCTTAGCCCATTTTTGCAGGAATGGGGGCCAACTACACAAAAAAAAATCTTTGATAAATAAAACTAATTACTCTCTAACGATTTTTCTTTTCTCTCTAACTCTCTCTAACGATTCGCATTAACAAAAATTCAGAATAATTAAATCCGGGGCTAAATTCACAGAGGTGGGCTAACTTCGCGCTCTTAGAAATGATTTAATAACAAATAAAATATTAACTCTCTAAGGATTTTGTGTATCTCTCAATCTCTCTCTAACGATTCGCTAACGATTAAAAGAAAAAAATTACGTCTAAGTCCATTTTTGCGGGGAAGGGGGCCAACTTCACACGAAAAAATAAAATTGCTTTTACATAAAAACTAATTACTCTCTAACGACTTTTCTTTTCTCTCTAACACTTAACGATTAGCATTATCAAAATTTCATAATAATGAAATCGTGCGGCTAACTTCACGGAGGTCGGTAGTAAAAAAATCTATAGTAGTAGATTTTTTGAACGAAGACAAAGGCCAAGAACTAGCCATAAACCCATAAAAATCCATTGCAATCGTAGCAATAAGATAATACAGTATTACTAGGTCTGTGGTTATTACTCACAGAGCACTATATTATAATACTCTATGGTTTAGGTAGGTCCTATAACAGGACATAGACAACACGGCTGAGGCTGAGGTTGAAGGGCAAAATTGTTTTGTCTTTACGCTATATAAACTGAGTTATTAGATAAAATAAAATTGCAACGGTGTATTATGTATAATCAATAGGACCCGTTGTTAGATTTCAATTTAGTTTATTAGACATTTACGTTGCCACAATGGCGGTGCTGGCGGCGGCTCAGTTGCTCGATGAGTTGATGGGCAGACATCGAAATACAAATCCAAATGAAAAAATCAAGAAGCCGAACTGGGAGGATCCAGAGGTAAGTAATAATTTTTCTGTAGTTACCACTGTCGATGTTATTACTTGAATAACGTTGAAGGTGATGTAGTTTACCAAACTATATCGACCGCTAGCATAATGTCGGTAAAAAAATTATGAGAGCACGCACGTTATGGCAGATTGATCAATTCCGTATTCTATAGTAGGTTTTAGGTTAATAAGGTTTTACCAGTTCCAAAATAATATTTCAACCCATGAGCCATATTTTAATCTGATTAGTTTTCGATAGAACATCACGCTTGTATTTTCGGAAGGGTTAGTCAGAGTTGTTACCCACCCACATTTCACTTGTTATGTTTATGTTATGAGCCTATTGGCACTTTTACCGTCTCCATGCTGCTACTAAGATGTTCCTGATGCTAAAACCCAATAATACCAACATAGGAATCACACCTGGAACCTCATGCTCGACAGTAACAATTTGCAATCACTACACTGATGATGCAGTCAAAAATATTACTCACTTGATGGCAAATAAATAATTAGTACTAAGTAAGTAATAAGGCAAGTATTAAAAGTCTTAAGATGCAATCACTTCTTTTCATTCATTGTTGTATTCGCCTGTTTCTTACCCTATGAAGCAATAATACCTGGGCATTTGTGTTTGTGCATTCTCAAAACTTACCAGAAACAATTTTCTCAAAATCATTGCAGATGGCCCCTTTGAATAACTATTCATTGAACATTGAAGGACCCATGGCTTATTCCTCAAAGATATATTCATAAGTCATGGAATAAAAAATAAGTAGTATAGGTTCAAATTATGTGAAAGCAAAACAAACATTTTCTTTACATCCCTAATGTCAAAATGGATCCAGATATTATATGCATTTTATTTTGTTACAGTACTGTAAATATTACATGGTGAAGTTCTGTCCGCACGATTTGTTTGTGAACACTAGAGCTGATTTGGGTGCCTGCCCGAAGGTGCATGATGACGAAGTTAAAGAACTCTTTGAGAAAGCAGAGTCTTCATACAAGAAGGCACAATATGTGGAAGAATTCTTACGGTTCTGTCGTCACATGATCAATGATGTTGAACGTGAGTACAAACAGAGTTATGCTATCTTCCATAAAAAAATGTGATGGCAGCTTCTCTTAACATCCATAAGCTATGCTGCTAATGGTGTTTTCATTTTTCAGGAAAAATCCAAAAAGGTAAACAAAGATTGGAGTTGATGAACTCGAAGCCTGATGGGCCACCCATGACTCAAGCTCAGACTGAGAAGAACCAGGAACAGGTAAATTATTCTTTCTTGAAATGTATAACCAGTATTTTTTCAGATTCTCTCATTTTTATCACCTATTGATTATGGCATTGCTTTTTTTACCAGGTACAATTGTTATCAGAAAAGATAACAGCTTTGGTCCAAGAGGCGGAGGAAGCTGGGACTCGCGGGGATGTGGAGCAAGCACAAGGTCTTATGAAGCTCTGTGATAGGCTGAAAGAAGAGAAAGAGCAACTATTGAAACAACAAGAGAACAGGTAATCCGTCACTAGATAATGTTCTAAATGTTATAGGAGACACACTGGTGCAACAAGAATAAACACATTGGTGGCATCTGTTGCATAGCAACACAAAAATTGATAAGCTTGTCTACCTTTTGAGGGGGCAGCCTGATTATCTTGAATCTTAATGTGTTTTTATTGGACACCAATTTCTTGATAGGCAGTAAGATTACTTTGAAAAATACCTACTCATTTATTTGAATAAAAAATAGGGTGACGAGCGACAGTGTGGAAACTTTATTTTTATTATAGTTTTGTTTGTGGGACTTAATGTTACAATATTGGCATTATTTCTAGCCACTGGTCCATGACTGCTGAGCTGGCGGCCGCCCAAGAGAAGCAGATGGAAGTGTGTCCTGTTTGTGGCGCGTTTCTGATCGTTGGTGACGCACAACAGCGCATCGACGACCATCTGTCTGGAAAACAACATGTCGGGTGAGATAAAAGAACAGTATTTTAGAATTATTCATTATGGAAAAACCACTAACTGATTCTATAGTAAGGTACTGGTTGAAATATCATGCATCTGTAAAGCTAACCATATGAATAAAAAGTTTTCTTATAAATCTTTCACTACATCTACATTACAGCTACTTCAAACTGCGGCAAGCCTACGAAGAGATGAACGAGGCTCGCGAAAAGGAGCAGCAAGAGAAAGAGAGGAAACGTCGGGAAGAGAGAGAAAAAGAACGCAGTGCCCGCAGCGGTGGCCTCGGCTCTGATCGTCGCGACAGGGAGCGAATGGAGCGCGACCGAGAGCGAGACAGGGATAGGAGCGAGCGAGGCGACCGAGGCGAGAGGGGTGAACGCGGTGAACGTCCCGAGCGCGGCGATCGTGAGCGAGAGCGAGAGAACAGCGAACATAAGAAGGAAAGGGAGAAGGACAAGGAACCAAAGGAAAAGGAGAGGGAAAGGGACAGGGATAGGGAACGTGAGAAAGAGAGGGAACCACGGGATCGTCACCAGTGAGTAGTTGTCGCACATATGAGTTATTTATTTAACAACAAGCTGAAGTCAACAAGCTTGCCTGATTGGATTTCCAATCTGTAACTTCTTTAAACCCTTAGGGAATGAGCTTCCAAAAAACGATGGAACAAATTTACTTATAAACTGATGTGCACCAAATACTAATGCTTCTAGATCCAGTGGTTTAGGCTTTGCATTATCTGTCAGTGAATTTAAGGTTTTTATTTAGTAGATTATCGGAAAAATAAAACGTGTTGCGCCGACCCCAAGTGACATGGGATAAGGGCAGGAAGATGACGATGATTGAGTAGATTATCAGTTATAGCAAGGTACATAATAACGTTATGGTTTTGGTTCCATAATCATAAGTGTTACTTATAAAGCCATGGAGAAGTTCCTTACTTTAAAATAACAATGATTATTTCAGTGCCAGCCGCGAGAAAACCGGGCGCCACGAGGACCGGGATCGCGAGCGGGAGCGGGACCGCGATAAGGATCGGGAGCGCGACCGCAAACACCGCAAGGAGAGAAGTTAGTTTTTTTATCATCAGTTATTATTTATGCAATAAGTTTTTTAAACTTTGAGAAAATGAGTTGTGTAAGATGATCTGTCCTCATCAGGAGCAACTCTCTTAATAGTAAAGCAGCTCTCTACAAGTTATGTAATTGTGGAATGTTGCGTCTTTTGAGTCTGCTGACACAATCTGGTATTATGAGTAGAGGGGCCAATTCATTGGGGTGTCTCTCTAGTCTGGACTTGTATTTTTGCGAACTCATGTTCTACTAACTTCATACTTAGTAGAAGTTAGTTTTACAGCTGTTGTAGTCCTAACATTTGAGGGACGGCCTTAATGTGTCTGATCTTACATACTTTTTCAATATTTTTTTGTAAATAAATTACTATTTAATTCCAGGATCGCCCCACGAGCGGCCGCGGCGACGTTCACGCGACCGCCACTAGCTAATGACTGAGGTATCACAAATGCGCCTGAAACCGGTAAGTATACAACACTACGTCTTACCCCCTACCAATGCGAAGCGTCCAGGTACCGCATCTATGACACATACTACCCCATACCATTCACTACAATTTGTTTGACAACAGTTAACCAACATTTCTTTATCAACCTTTACCCACACTGACACTACTCAATCCTCTCCCCAAAGATGAGACAATTACAAGTAATAAAGTGAACACTGTTGTTTTACAGCTTATGTGTAGCATACCAAAATATTACTTCGGTATATGGCAAACATATGGGGAGTAATGACACCCATTGCACTCTCGATTCGATAGTTGTCGTCACACCGACGGACTTGGCAGGTATTTGATTGGTATTTTGCATAGTTGCCGAGACCCATCAATGGGAGAAGACTTATTTGTTGATCGCCGTACATTTCTCTCTCACATCTAATATGTTGGTTGGGTGTTAGAGTACGAAGGCGATCTTCTAATAAGGTCCATTCAGACGAGCTGTTCGCCTCGACGTCGTTTTGAGGTATTTCATCATGTTATGTTTCGACGTCGTCATTTGTCGCCAGTCGACTCGTGCCGATCGCATTTGCCAGGTATTTGTTAGGCTATTGCGTTCTTCTGATAAAGGCTTTTGAAGGGGAGGTGTTTATGTCATTAGTTTTGAAATGTTTTAATTCATATTGTGTCTGTGATACTATTAATAGGTGATTAGAATCAATTTAAAAGTAAAGTTTTAAACTACTTTGGGCTCCTTTTTTAATAGTTAGATAAAATTTAACTGAGGAATAAGATATTGCAGTTTGACAGCTTTTGTATGGAAAATATATCAAACTTTCATATTTATTCTTCAAATAATAGTTATCTGGCTATTGAAAAATCAGCCCTAGATGTCGTTGCATAGCAATCAAATAAATAAAATGCCATGTTACGAAGATTTACGGAGCTTACACATAGGTGCTCTTTGTATCACATTATGGATGCTGTTATCACATCATCTACTGTGTATTTCCAGGTACCCGAATAATGTAACGAGTGGCATCAAGTTTTTAGTTATTTGTTGAAAGTGGAGTGGTCAGATTTAAGCCATTTTTTATTATAAAAGATTAGAATGAAATACGAAACTTTATGTCACACTACGAATTAACCTAAACCCCAACATCCAAAGAGAAATGAAATGTCAATGTGATCATTACCTATTAATTTTCTTTTGAAAATAATTTGGTATATTATTTTAATACGTCAGGTTTTTTTTTTGTAAATAAAAATAATAATTTGCACATTGACATGTTAGTTCTTTATTGTCCCGCTGCTAAGTACCTGTTACTAGCTTGCTCCATGGACTTTTCAGTTGGAAAGCCATAGACGAAGACCTGCGGATCGTGCTGCTACCACCACTATCAAAGAGGTACTTTTGAAATTAAGCACCCGTACAGAAGAGGCGAGGCGCGATGGCGTTCCAGAAAATTCTACAGTCGACCATCGGTTTCGAGGTGACATAGAATAGTCACACGTATTATTAAGAATTTCATTGTTAGCACCAAAACTATTGGTTAATAAAATGCATGTAGCCCAAAGTCCCGCGTTACGAATGGACTTGTTATATTTTACGATTAGTTATGAAATATTTGTAACAGTGTAGTCACCACTGATATTCGATCTTAAGGAAGGTCACAGTTTTTTTTTCTGTAAACCAGTTACCTCTGAGGAGTCATTCAGGTATTTATCAAACAATTTTTTATCTTCTTCGTAATAATGTTAACATGATTTTTATTGTGTATGTTTGGGATTGAGCTAGCGTATGTCTTCAAGGAATAAACCATTAATTTTATCTTTGAGTTTTATTTAATCAAATGAATATACTTACCTATCTGAAACAGCTTGTAATAATTGTACCTACCATTAATCTTTTGACCAAAAGTTGGTCAAAGGATTAATGAATCACGCTAACACTTCACACTGGGCTAGGGGTTGTAACACCAGTGTGACTACAGGATTTTTTTTTCTGGCAGTCACAGCACCAGGCTTAGAAAAAATGTCTATATATCGATATTTTTTGATCGATTTAAAATATCAAGTAGGTATACCTATCAAAAATGTATCGGATACGATATAATATTTCCAATAGCAACACCGTTGATACCACTGACTAAAACCGCTGGAATGAAATAGAGCCATAAAAAGTAGACTGTTTTTCTAATTTTTTGTATGCATTATATGTATAAAAAATAAATACAATTGAACTTTACAATTATTTTTAGAAAATTACACCGATATACTTATCAATTTTTTTTCGATAAATTCTAATCCAGTCCAATAGATTCTGAGTAGCGTCGTTATTTTAAAAAGGTCTTAGGGATTGAATAGAAAGTTTTGCCGACGCTTAGTGAGCTTTTGGCTGTTTTTTTTTTTGCACTATAAATCAGGCATGTTTATTTTTACGGTAGCAATACACGATAGATAAGTCATGTCAAATGTCAACTAATAACGTTAATATCCCGTAAATGTATTGCTCTGTGGTTACTGTTTGTCACTTGTCAGTGTCAATTGTCATAAAAGTTGTATCAAAATTTATGAAGGAAAGAGTAAACAAATTCGTGATAATAATGTAACTATTAGTTTTTACTTAAAATAATTCAATATTTTCATCATGGCCGATGCTGAAGAAGTGGTCGATCCTGCAATGAAAGAACAGGAAGCCAGAGCGACACTTCGGGAATTATTTCTCAAAGCAGTTGGGGAACTAAGTGGTAACTTGTATTAGTGATTTATGGAATACTACATAAGCGGTGGACATGACGGGCATAACTCAGTACCAGCCTGATATATTTGTTATTCAAAATTTTTATCCGACATAATAAATAAATACATTTAACCTCAAAGATGTAAATTCCTAACTAAAAGCACTAAACATTGTTCCTAGGTAAGCCCTGCACTATCGTGACGTATGAGAAGACAACTTTAAATGCAACATTTCAAGTGTGGCATCCAAATGGCTCCGAGATTATTTTCAGAGATCTAGAGACACCTGCTCGCTTCCAAATTTCCACGGCACTACTTAGGACTCCTGATGTCATCGCTATTGAGTTTGACCAACCTGTTGAGTTACCATGATTAATTTAATTAAAATAAGATAAGTTAAAATTTAATATGAGAGTGATATTTTTATTTTTTTTAACCTTCTTCATGCATTTAGTATCATTTATTGTTTTTTTTTTGCACTGGTAACTGGATTGGGAGGCCTTTTCCCAGGAGTGGAAATGAACAGGATAACAAAATAAAATAAAAACATTATAATTATTGTGCACACTGATTTTGTTGCCAAGTGGCCAGCGAGTACCAAAAACGACTAGAATATATAGAATAAATTCACAGATCTCTTACACTGCCTACACAACCGTCGAGGTACACTTGTAATTCAATAGCAATGGCTAACAATGGTAGTTCTTACTTTAGGCATAATATATCAAGCTTATCTCTTCTACTAGAGTTCATGCTGTTTGTGTTTTTGATAAATTATGGTGTTTTAATTGGGAATTATTGCTGCAATCTATGCTATAAGTCAGTAGGGTCGATTATTTTATTTTTTAGAAATTGCAGATTGCTTGAAAGTTGCTTCTTGATATCAGGTTTGAAATATATTATGAGGACTAATAAATTAAATTACACTCTGGCTACTGAGAGAATGTATTCTTGACACCTTTTAGTTGGACACAATTAGGAACAAATAAAGTATAAATATAATCGTTTAACATGGGTTACAGATCATGCGATAAAATAACACGGCAGGGCGCGCTAGGGCTAAAGGTAAGCCAATACTTGTTAAGGACTTAAGTATCTGTTCCTAGTGTTCCTACCTAAACAAACCAACATTATTACAAAAAAAAAAAAAACAACCTGTCTAGGTATGGGTAATCCATCAGGTATCTCTAGGGATGCGATAGGTAATCCTGTGATATATTACGCAAAGCCTAAGCCGACAATCTATTTATCCAATCAATTGAAAGAAAAATTGTTTGTACTAAACCGAAAATTTTTGTACCGAATTGGCGATAACTGTATCCTGTCTTCGAAGATAGATGGCGACCTGGAATATTCATTAAGCGGTTCAGACGATCATGCGGCATGACATTTGTTAGAGTCTGTGTATCAAATACGTTTTTTCCTAATTGACCAGGGATAAAAGACGTATTTTTTTTAAATTTGCCGTTCTTTTTCACTCTCAGCTTTCATTAGACAAACTCTACGTGAATTATCATGCTATATGAAGGACCCTGCATGAGGACCATGCATGCATGATGCATAATGACTAAATTCTATTGAATTGTCAATCAACATCTATTCGCATCAATTAATACAACTAAATGGTCATGCATGCAAACAACACGCGTACCTAACGCATGTCATGCCGCATGATCGTCTAGGGACCGCTTTAGATCCTTTTTGTTTAGACCGACCGACCACTTATATTGGTGCGGATGAATTTTTAGGGCTAGTGCACATTGCGCTGCGGTGGAATGTGGTGCGTTATTTCGACTGTACGTGTACGTAATTATATACCTAACAAACGCATTTACGGCCATTTGCCGCCCCTACTGACCTCTACAATTCGATACCCTAGTTCAAAATCATATTTAATTACATTTTTTTTCAATGAAATTACTACTTTATCATTTTTGCACTATCGTCCTCACTACATCAGCTTTTTAAACCGATTTCTAAGAGGAGGAGGTTCTCAATTCGTCTTTTTTATATTTTTATAAATGTTTGTTTCGCGATTACTCCGTCAATTACGAATTGATATCGATGATTCTTTTTTTTGTTTGGTAGGTCATGCTTCAGATGTGGTCCCATTATAAATTTGATTAACTTCGCATGCGTAGTTTTTCAGTTTGCTTACTGAAGAACAAAATTAAACCAATTTATAAAGCATTTCTTACTGGTAAAAGGTGAACAGAAGCAGAATTCAATTATTTACAATGCACAACTCACCGAGTTTGCGAATGATTTACAAAGGCAGCGTTGAAAAGCCGCTGCATACGCTCTACGTAAGTAGGTAGGAACTGTGTGAAAGCCCGGTACAGACCTGTTGCTGAATCGATTCGCTGAGGTCGCTTTGTGGCGCACACTCAAGCGAAGGCTTTTCATGTGTCCCGGCCTTTATTTTGACGCTCCTGTACTCAATATTGGCGATTAGGGATTATTTTGTGTAAAAAATAAATTTAAATAGGGTTTTTTTTCTGTTTATCTGGGTCGCAGATTTGTTTTCCGTTACCGTACAAATAAGATGCTATTTAAAAAAAATCGGAGTAGGAGCACCTGTGCACTGTGCATAACTACATAATTATTTTAAGCGTATAGGATGCAAGCTCCCAAATAAAAAAATCTTGAACTTCTTATTATTTGTTTAGGTCTTGTGACCTTTAGTTGTTTACTCATCCATAAGGTGTTAGACGTAGCGACGTACCTTCTTACCTACTTATTAAAATACCTATAATTAGACATGATGCTTACTCGAGGATTACCTAAAGCGATTTTTTTTAAATAATATACCTAAGTATTCTTTCGAAAAATAACGGCTACTCTATTTCTAGTCGATCGGTGTTAGTCGAGGCGGGTCGAGACACGCAGCAAATTCAACGTAGGTAGGTGGGTAATTCTATTAAAAAGGCTTGAAGCGGGAAAAATCGATAGGTGGGATAGCTCGGATTATGGTAATGCATGCAGCCCAGTCAAGCTTAGCCGATCACGTTTGCCTTCTCCTATATGCTTCATAGCGTTTCGTCCAGTATCTATTCTTGGTTAGGATTTATTTTAATACCTTTCCTTTTTGTTTTTTTCTTCAGGTAAGGTGTGAATTGGGGTTGTCTACAATATTATCTGAAAGGCAGTTTAGGCAATAACATAAACTCTTACCTACTGCAATTTAAATATTTTTCGCCGTTTTGCTGGCATGACAGTAGCTAACACGATAAGAAGTAAAATGTATGGAAATCGTGCACACAGTAGGTATAACGTTATCGTGGACGGAAAAAAAGTGTCTTCATTATATTTCCATACATTTTACTTCCCTTTGTTATCGTGATGTCGTGGACGCAGGATAATATTATCGAAATTACAAAAACGCCCATTAGGCTAGGCATATGTACTTAGTTAAGTTGGTAGCTACTTTTAAATTAATTTGTCAAAACGTGTTTTTCTTCATAGAATTATTTCGATCTTTCATTTATACTTGTTGTTTCATGATTATAATAAAATTAAGACGTAATTAATTTGAGATGTTCTTTCATTTTCACGAGAAATTCGGAGATGTATTTTTCTAAATAGAAAATGGAGAATGGGAGATGGTGGAATGAGTTTTAATTTTGCTAATTAAACTGCGCATCGAGATAAATTCGGACAAAGGCCACTAGGATTAAAAGCTATATAATATAATGGTATAATGCCTTCATTGATTACCTATCTATATACAGTGTTCAATAAAATAGGTAAGTACCTACACGGAAAATGAAAATGCGTCCGTTTCCATGAAGCCGCCTTTAGTAAAGTTAGAATTTCTAAGTTACTTACACTCAGCACGTTTTGCACCTTGTACCTACCTCATATAATAACCATAGATGAAATCAGGGCTAGATCTACCTAGCGTCCGGCCTAAAGGCCTTTCTCTAAGGTCACCCAATTCACCTACCGTAGGAGGTAAGTAGGTAAAAGAGCCATATTTCCGACCGGACCTTTCAACTGGCATTCACCAACGAAATGGCCCGACTGCTCGATAAACAAGATGGAATGGCACGTAGGAACACTAACTAGTCTGAATGCGTTCATTCTGAGACAAGAGTAATTACTTACAAAACTTCTAAACTAGATTAACAACTTTACTTTGAGGACCCGTATTCGGGACGTTTCGGGGATGTTTCAGACTAGTTTTTGGGGGATAAGGCTGTGTAAGCGGTTATAGCGGGGCGCGTTGCATTGGAAAGATCGTGCATGTCGTTGGTCGCTCTACCTGTACATACACAGACTGTTTAATAATTCTTACTCTTATTTAAACTGTCCACACTTTTCATCTAAGTACTAGGTACATACTAATTCCATGCTGCTGCAGTCCAGGTTGTCACTTTCAATCCCATGACTGCGGCGAAACAGTTTGATTTTCATAGTTACAACATACGCCGTTTGCACCAGCAGAATAGGTAGGCTGATAGCTTCATTCCCCGCTTCTCGCTCCGCCCTGTAAACATAGTGTAACTAAGTTAGGACCACGTAACGTGATATGGCTCTAAGCGCTCCGCAGCTGGCCAGCTACCAGTTACTCTCAGATGTTATGTAAATTTTGTGATTGTGCCCAAATTACGGACCGCATAGTTTTCAAGCTTATTTCATTTGTCTTCAGGGCTCTGATGGTTTGAGTGGTACCTACTCTTATCTGATTATATATTGAGTTTTCCCTAAGTTACTAGTACTGTAGGTACTGGTACTTCTGTTATAACAATCATGTTAAATAGGTACCCATTCTTTTCTTAATATTTATAGAGACGATTTTCGGGTCCGTATCCTTAAGCACTTTATGAAATTAAATTCCCGAAAGCAAAAAGCCCAACAGAGCTTAACGTGACCACAAAATACATAATTCCGACGAAATATTAACAGTCAACCTATCCTATAAAAGCTGGTAATTTTGGGAATACGTATCTGTCGGAGAACTATACCGACTATACAAGTATATACATCGTCGTGGCAATATAACATTTCACATTGAAGTTCGATATCAAATGTGGTGTTGAATTTGCGAGAGTGTACGTGCCACAGCCCGCACGTTTCGGGGTTAACGACAAATTCCCGACTTAATAGAGCTCTATGATCGTGATAGGCCACTCGCAGACATCAAATATGATTCTAACATTTTGATGAGCATGCGAAGCAAATGTTGATGTCAGTACTTCCATCTCTGATGTTGTATAAATACACTTTTGACCTGCGTTGTGTAACGCTTCGGGCTAGGCTTCGGGGAATAGCGCAGTGTGGATAAAAATACTGAAAGCTCGTTGTAAATACTGAAAACTGTTTTTAGTGCAGCGTTTAATTAAGAAACTAACAACAAAGTACGAAAGAGAATCTAAGTAACTACCTCTCCTATAAACAAGAAACATAAATTAGAAGTTAAATGAAGTTAGTATAAAAGCTTCTAAAGCCTTCCAACATTGACGAGAAAATCCAGGTTATCGCGACACTCATCTTAATGATAGGACAGCCATTGCTCGCAAATTATAATTTTATTCATAGTCTTGCAGCGCACTCGTTAAACGGTATGACGGTGAATAAAGATTCAGAATAAGTAGATAAACAGCCACTCTTGGACCTTTTATTTTTGAGTTCTGGTAGGTACGAAGTAATTATGTACGTAAGCTCATACGTAGGTTCTTGGAAACTTAAATAATTCTACTTGGATATACTTAACTACTAACATAGGTAGGCCTACTAAAGTCCAAGGGACCGAGTAGGTACAGAAATGGCTTAGAAATGTGAATGTTAGATTAAACTATAACACGTGTGTTCCCTTTAAATGGGAAATGAGCAAAATAATACGATTTTGGGTAAGGGTTTGGATTAGTTTTTTCTATTGAAGTAGATTTCAGAAATTTTTACGTAGGGACTGTCGTATCGTATCAGATTTTACCCTTTTTCGAACACAGAAGAATTATTTTCTGTTAGTGAAACCGAAGCGATATTTAATTTGTAAGAAGGTCTCATCCACGAGTATTTTACCCCCGAGTTAAAGATCGTAAAGCAAATAAGGGCCATTTAATTGCTGACATTCAATATATGTGGGTAAAGGTGGTCTGAGTAAGAAGAAGTAAATGTCTACCATTGCTGATTCGATCTCTACGTCTTGTTCATATAGGACCCTATGTACCTCATTTGTAGGGGAATTGAGCTTGGAATGAGCCTTTGTAATCGGTTCCGTTCATGAGTGTTGTTAACAGAAATGGGCAACATAGGTAATTACCTACCTACTATCGCCTTTATTAGTTAGTTATTCCTATTCCGTAGACCTAAGTACCCCAACAAGACCACTAGGTACTAGGTCTCTAGGACTCGCTCGAGGTAATAATAAGACGACAAAGTTCTCGTAGAATTGTAGAAATATCCATCCAAATGTTGTTATGGAGTTGTTTGAAGAAACTAGCGGTTCCAGTCTAAAGAGTGTTCCGACTTTAATGAATTAAGAAACAAGTTAGTGGGTTAGTTAATGCTCGCGATTAAATGCTTAGTAGAAGTTAAGTTCCTTACCTTGTTGGCAACTCTTAGACTGATTTGCTCTGCGACTACTTTTTTAGAGAGAACGTGCTGTTTTATTTGGGTTTGAATGAAAAGTCTTCTTACAATAGCTGAAAGTTCATTTAGTTACTTTGATCATTTGAAAAGAGATTTTGAAGAACTTAAACCATTATGGTTGGTTAGAGGTTTTTTTAATAAACGAAAAAGAATATCAGTCTTTGAGGTTTTCGCTCAATACCAGGCCAGGCGCACTCCGCATTTTAGATACGAAGCTACGACGCGGCGGGCCCGACTTGTCGGACAATTCAGTGGGCGTAACGTAGTCAGAAGAAAGACTTACGCAATAGAAAGAGTGGCAACTATTTATTTAAATGATTTTGCGGAGTGAAACTTCTGTACTGTGGTACTTAAAATTTGAAATATTATGAGAATTTCATTATATTTAAGGACGTATGCACTTACGTTGACCTGTTTTCTCGTATAAAAGACTAAATAAATAAAGACTAGATTATTCCCAATTACTAAATGGCACTAAGGTTAGCTGTAGTAGGTTATAGCGTTTCGTCGCCAGTCTCCAAGTCAATTTCGTTTTATCTTCAACAAAGTAATATAATATTTTAACCGTAAAATGGTGACATTTTCTACAGCAAAGCTGCCAGGATTTTACGGCTTTATTTTAGTGCAGCCTTAAGCCAGACGATACATTTTTCCGTCAGCATCGCCAGGCTGAAGTGACTCGTCTTACTAATAATAAAACATACAATGGCTTGAAGAATTTAATTTTCTATGTAGGTAATTTTTCGTGCGATGTGACCTCGAATGGAGAAAAGCGCCATCAGCTCCCGTGGGTGTTATTAAACGCGACGGTGGGGAAATCAGAAGGATCTGTGCGTATAAAGAAATTTCTAAAATCACTTGTATATTTGACGAGAATGAAGGTAGCCCACCAATCTCTGCGATATGTACCTACCAAATTATACCATAAGGAGGTTTTAAACTGTTACATGCGTAGGTAAATTAAGTTACTATAGGCATTATAATATGACTATTCATGTAACAAAATCCATAGGAACTAAAAGTAAGCCTACCTCCGGCCTGTTTTTAGGTCAGCACGTGTAGTTTGCAGTGGACGGTTATGCAATTCCGTTTATTGTAGTCATTTCAGCGAGCGGGCTCTGTTGCCATTGAGCGAGTCATTTCTCGGCGCTCTCATTACGTGTAATGGTCAGCCGTGTACTCCTGTGCGTAGGTAGGTACCCTACGTACTTCTGTATACCTGGTACCGGGTACCTACCTGTTACATTCAGACGTATCGTATACGTACCTGTTAGTCTGTTACATTTAATGCTAAAGGAAAGGCTTTCGACTCCATAATTTATTCTTCGTTCGTGACCAAACTGAGGCTTCTTAGTAACTACATCTTTAATATATTTTGTAAAACGTAGTGTGGAAAGCTTTTAGCTTAGTTTCGCTTGCCTAGTCAGCTTTACGTTACGTTTTACGTTTTTGGGAGGAGGGAATTATAAGCAGCGTGCTACACTCGAGTACCTACTGCATTTTAGGAAGGGTACTACATACTTTGTGCACTTATTTTTATTTTGATTTGTGTAGAGTTCTCATAGAGTAGTAGGTACTCTCTTTGGGTTATGACTTTACTTAACAAACATTAAGTACCTACTATGTTAAGGCACATACCTACTCGTATACTACTGTAATTTATAAGGTGTAATAATACATAGTAGATCTGTCTATTTATATAGTTTCTTTGTTTTATAGACAATATATAATATTACAACGAGCAGCATACATTTTTGTCGAGCAATTTTCTTTCAATACTGAATTGAATTTCAACACATATTGAATTGAATTTCAACATACAATGATCGGATTTCAATTAAATTACGTACAAAGCACTGGATGTACGTGGTCGCTTGCTGGTCCCAGTAACGAAGTCGAGATGTCTCTCGTTCGACTTGTGGTCGAGCGTCGAGTTGCTAGCCAGTCGAGCACACAGTTTTTAACATGGCTTTGTAATTCAATAAATGGTCATACTAAAGTCGTCTTGGGATGAAGGATTGTTTTTCAGTTTTATATTTAGGTAATCAATAGGTGCCTAATTTATGATAATTACAGTGCCGTGCTTTCCTTTAATTAAGATTATTCCTTTTTAATTTAGATACATACGACATCTATAATTATGTTAAAGACTGGGTTAATGCTGTGTATGTATTTAGATAATAACAGTATTTACGGTTTAAGACATTTATTTCTCAAAAAGAATACAATAATTCACTTATTATGAGAAATACAATATAAAAACTTAAAACTAAATATAAGAATTACTTACTAAGAAGGTATTTGTAAATAAATAATTTAACTAGTTGATACAATTTTGACAGTGTTGCGGGTAAAAGGAAAAAGTCGGTGTACTATTACATATCGATTTTTAGAAGCTAGTCAATAGCAAGTACACATTTAATGATTCATAATGTACTGTAATGTTTCGGAAATACAGAGTAGGTATTCTAGTTTTCTTTATACTTAGCAACTAATAATAATTGATGAGGATGTAAGTTAGATTGGTGTGGTGAGTGCTTTATGGTTCGTTTGTATAAAGTAAAGGACTGTATCTCTTTAATGTGATTAGGTAATTTATTATACAACTCTGGTATTTACTCTGGTATTTAGTTTAAATAATAAGCCTTTATAAATCAATTAAGTTTAAAAAGTTTTATTTTAACATTTTAAGTAAATTATAACATCCTAAAACGTATAATATAAAGAGCTAAGCCTGGGTATTCTTGTTACATCACCTGAAAACAAATAGAAATAAGCATTTTACTAAGAGATGCTAATTATAATTACCTACTTATTTTGCACGAACTTTAAACATACGAGCTTGATTTGCAAAAAAATCAGAGAAATAATGAGTCAAACAATTCAGAATTTATATTTTACTTTACCTACTTCAAATGTCTATTTGGAATATTGCAAACTTTTACAGCGGGCTGGTGTAATTAGAGGCACATTAAATGGGTTGCCATGGCTTCAGCCATAATCTCGCCTTACTTATCTTTATAATGGCAGTCGTTAGAGACGCTCCCAATTCCACTGCGTTACTTTTTATTTCGTTCGTTTGCTAAAGGGACTTAAGTATTTACAGGGCCTTTTCTACCTATCTAGCTTGTATCAGAAAGGTGTGATCATATTTAAAGATATGGTACAGACCATGAAACTGAACAACTTTCTCCATGGGACGAACATCGTAATCGCGAAAAAATTATCGACTGATAAACAAAACTTCAATACATAAAACCCGCACTCGACCCAAATGTATGGGATGGCTGATTATTTAATATTACTACACCTTTCTGATACATGCTGCAGGTGTATACTTTGGAAGTGGATGTATGTGCGACGTGCGGGTCATTAGATGGGTCCCGAATTAGGCCCGTTCACACATTGTTGGAAGGTCGTACGGCCCGTTTTTAAAACAATTTATTTTCATATGAAGCGCTCTCTTTGTCCCATGGGACATTTAATTTTCGAAACAAAATCTGCTCCTTTTTCCCCTTGTGTTACAAACGAACGATCGTCTCTGATGTAAATACAAATGGTAACTTTTTATTCAGCTATGTCAGAACCAAAAGGAAAAGTTTGTTATACAAAGGAACAAGCATTCCGAATGTTGATAGAAATTCACAAACTTTTTGTTTTCTTGTAAATTGTGTTATTCCATTTTTCTTTGTCAACTTTTTTGAGGATTTGTAATTAGATTTTAATTATTGCGTTAATTGAATCCTAATTGGTGACAACTTTAAAACGACTAGAGTTAGACATGCTTAGGTAAGTACATGAAATTGGTCTAATATTCCTGATCTCGTGATTAAAACTAACGTAAGAATCTAGTAAAATGGTAAAACTAGTACTACGTACCTACCTAGAGTAGAACAAAGTACTAATTATTGCGAATCAGACGGAACTTTACGGTAAACGTCGGTACTTAGGATCCAAATAGTAGTCTACGTTATGCCTAACTATCTATAAAAACTTGGTTATCTGACTGTAATTCGTATGAAAAAAGACGTCAGCACGATACGGCGCGGCGGCTGGCAAATGGATATACATACGAGCCTCAGTCGAGTCGTCACCATCAAAATTGAATAAAATGTGAACAAAAAAGTTCAATATTGGTGCGCCCCCTCCGTCCACGTCAGGTGCTCGAAATTGCCTAACTTGTTCTATCGACATGGCTGTCAAGCTTTTATTTAATTTCCTGCCCCAACACGGGGAGTTATTGGCTGGTTGACGGATCTCTCTGTTTATTTTTTTTATCAATTTGATTATTGTCAGACGGCAAAGAGCGGAAGGCGCGTGTATTTTTTTTGGGTAACTAAGTTTACTTAACATAAAATGTTAAAAAGCTACGGTTATTTTTCCATTACATAATTTTTTATAATAATTAAGGAGCTTTTTTTTGTTAATGTTTTTGTTAAAAATGTTTGCCATTTACATTGTAGTTTAACTAGGAAAATCGATTTAAAAAATAAAATGGTAGGTATACTTCCTCCATGTTTCGATGTCTAAAATTCCGAACGAATTACAACATCACTAAAGTCTACTCAATAAATTATTTGATTAACGTAAATTCTTAAATAAAAGTGCACAACACAAGGTTTACCAGTTGCTTTTCTAAAAGGCTTGCACAGAGGACGCCACTGTATACAGGGTGCTATTAAATTGCCTTCTTGCAACACGCTTGCAAGCTTGCACTAGCAGGCGGTTCTAGTCACGTTTCTAGTTAGTCTAAGACTTAGCTACAACTTACAAGGAAGTTACATCTTATTTTATATTTAGACCTGTTGAGTTAATACGTCTAGATGTATTTTAGAAAAGTTTGAATGACGAAATGTAGGGACATTGGGTGAGAAGTTCGGTACAATAAAGATCTATCAGTAAAATGGTATTTTTTCGCATCGCAGCTATATATTTTTCTACCGTCACATAACATACACTTTGCTGAGTAACTGAGTTTACTGACTGACAAAACTTTTCATTAATTCTTATCCAACTCTTGTTGCACGTTAGAAACTATAATGAAACACTGTGAAAATAAGTTAGTTATGAGCAATTTTTATGTAATTTTACCCAAAAATTATGTAATTTTAGGTAACCTAACAAGTAACAACTAACTTTATTCATTTACGAAAATATCCACAGAAATATGTATAAGCATAGAAACATGTAGAAGCAAGTAATAATCATTAAGTACTCCTTAAGACTCGGTTTTACAACTGAAACTCCTGCGTGGGCGCGTACAGTACGGCACAATTTAGATGTACATACATTTGAAAATGTGCATTCATTCATTTCAAATTTATGTATCTATATGGTTATATGACTTTACTAGTTATTGCGTTTGCGTAAAGATCATTTTCACCTAAAGCATTAATAAATATTGGAGATTTTGAAGGCGCACTCAGTTCGGATGGTGATCGGTTTTACGAATTTTGCCGATGCTACATCTAAGTTGTGTCGTACTGTACCTACCTAAGTTTAACATTAGAACAAGAGGGAAAAGTTATGATTAAAAGCCTCCAAAACTTCCAAAAACTTCATGAACGTAGGATAATTAGATAGCTATTGTAATTTATTTTCTTAAAAGTAACAATTCCTTGTAAGAATAAAGAAAGCTAACCTAATTCATTCAAATATTAAAGTAATAAAAACTAAAACCCAACTACGACTAAAAAGGTATAAACAAGACACCACAGACAGACAAATTAGTCGGGCACGTGTTAGTAATCCGGAGTCACACGTAAACTGTTTGATTTATGCCCAATCAAACAGATTACGTGTGACTCCGGATTTATTTTCATTAATTTGTCTGTCTGTGGTGTCTTGATTATACCTTTTTAGTCGTAGTTGGGTTTTAGTTCCTGACTTTATGTCCTCTAGAGGGCGCTATTTTTAATTTAGTGTGACGTCCCTATAACCAGCGGACCATCAAGACGCTTCCAACGATACCTCATTTGTGAAATTGTGATGAGTTGTTTAGAAGATATGAGGAAACAGATGAACATACATACATACATACATACCGGTCAAAATCATAACCCTCCTTTTTTCTTCGCCGTAGTCGGGTAAAAATAAAGCGGGGAACTCAAAAAGCTGGTTCAACTAAATGAATAGCTTGAACTGTTTAACGGCGCTCGTTAACGAGTCGACAGTTTGCGGGTAGTTGTAAATTACTACACGCTTGTCGTATCGGTTCACATGTTGGTTTTAATTGGCAGAATGTAAATACACTGAATTGAATAACAAGAGAGAAAGACATCGTTGTATTCTACAACTTATTTTATGGATAAGTAGTTAAAACTGGGACTGAAGATTCGGTATACTATCTAGTATACCAGTAATCTAAAGCGGTCCCTAGACGATTATGCGGTATGACATGCGTTACGTGCTGACATGCATGCATGACCGTTTAGTTGTATTGATTGCTGCGAATGACATGCAAACTACGTGCTGGCAGTTGATTGATAATTCCATAGAATTTAGTGAATTATCATGCTGCATCTCATGCACGGTCCTTCATGCAATTGATTGATGATAATTCACGTAATTAACAATTGCAGGTCATGTTGCATGCCTGCCAGGGTTGCGGGAATGTCCGAAAGGGATACCGGTACCTTGGCAATAGGCAAGTGAAGGAACACGGGTGGGTTTTAGTCAATAAAAGTCTTACACGCCCTCCCGCTCCGCCCAAAGCGGGAGAGGTCATTTGATGATATCCCACCCTCAAAAAAAAAAAATACGTCATGCTGCATGATCGTCTAGGGATCGCTTAGGGCCGGTATCTAACGTTACCTACTTATGACGTACTTTGACTAAGCGTTATTCCTGTTACTGTCGCACAACTGTCAAACTACGAGTACAAGAAAGAGACGGGAATATGTCTAAGTCAAAGCAAGTATCAAGAGTGGTTTGAGAGAATTTATAAAAATTCTCTCAAACCACTCTGCCAATAAGAAGGTTAGCTTACTTAGATATTATCTACTTACCTACGAGTAGGTAGGTAGATTATATACTTTTCTGTTAACTTATGAAACTCAATAATCGAATCTCGGGTGGAAAACATTCCCCACAGTGTAGTGATTCGGTAAAGTTTTCAAAATATTCTTGAGAATTTCGTAGGTACGGAACAAAAGACAATCGCTTTTATCCATAGTCCTACTAGTTTGTCCGGAGTTTTGTTATTTTAAGAGTAAATTGATTCAGACTATGCATACATCGTTAGGAAACGTTTGCATGTTTAAGGCTATGGTTACACAATAATCTGTGGTCGGGTACCGCGGTGACTGGTGAGTCGGAAACTTTAAATGAACATTGTGTACGCTGCCTTAATTAATTTTCGCGTTCAACTGTGCTGTATGCTGTAATTAGCGTATCGCCACGTTCGATAAAGCTTAACAATATGTATGTGTGTTGTTATACAATATTTTTATGGATATTAAGATGGCCGCCTGTTTAATATTGACTTTTGCGGGTGCTCAGACTTTAGTTATCAATCAGCAAATTGTTCAGCTTTTCTTCATATTCACCAAAATTCACATTTGTTATAATTGTGATTGTCTGGCTGACTATCCCTATAACCAAGTATTTTACGTAGTTATAGATAGGTCATCGATACTTGGATAGTCCATTAACCAGGGTTAGGACATAGGATATTTTTTATCCCGATATTCCCACGGGATCGAGAATTATGCGGGTGAAACCGCGTGGCGCAGCTAGTATAACTATATTAAAAAGCTAGGTATCTATTTTAAGGTGATCTTGTTACCATATTAAAGCTTCATTGTAGGTAATCTGTTAAAACCTTTCTAAAAGGATAAGAAGCTTTCATCTTTGTAATAATATTAATATGATTACCTACAGCGAATATGATTACTACAACTAAGTTAGGTACTAGTCAGACAAAACAGAATAATATATTATATGCGTAAAGTTTTTACTAGGTTTATACAATTTGCGTAAGAGTTTCCTCATGTAGGTACGGAAACTTGTTAAAAGTTGAGTTCAAAATATAGGCAGTCAGGTTTTAGATGTCTATCCAATTTTGACTATGCATTATGTTTTTAAATCGTGGCAAAACGTGTGCGGTCGGGGGAAAACCGTCAGAAACGAAGTTTCTAATGCGAACAAATACACTCGTATATAATAGAAAGAGACAGAGTGAGACAGAAACTCACGTGGAGTGGTGATATCGCTTTTTCCTTAATCATGGTGACGATTTTTACCAGTAAACTCCTTCAGCAAGTTGCGTTCTTCATTTCAATAAAAATTCTTTCACGTTATCACATCTTGAAGGCATAAATGCGTTTCAAAACAATCAATCTGCCTAGCCTTTTCCCAATTATGTTGGGGTCGGCTTCCAGTCTAACCGGATGCAGCTGAGTACCAGTATTTTACAAGGAGCGTCTGCCTATCTGACCTCCACAACCCAGTAACTGGGTAATACGATACCCCTTGGTTAGACTGGTTGTCAGCCTTTCGGGCTTCTGACAACTCGTAACGACTGTCAAAGCATTTCAAAACAAAACCATAAATAAAAATCTACAAATAACAGTAATGGCTGCGGAAAACTTGCTGAGAAGACTGGATGTTTATGTCACCTCTATAATGTGTGTTGCATCCTGTGAGCAGCCGCGGTCGGCGCCACCCTAGCTTGTTATGCATGAGCATTCCCGACCGGCGCCATTACCTCGGAATACAAAGTTTGCTTTACAAAAATCACTTTAAAAAGTTAGAATAGTCATACGACCCAAGGGCTGGATTTTGCCTTGGAGAGAGGCTACGCATTGTCATACAAATAAAACGTGGCATTGCTGCCAGTCTCTTGCCTACATTTACCAATCGACAGAGATGCGGAGGAATTTTTAGATGTCATATTTTAGTTTTTTAATACTTTTGGTTAAGTTAGGTTATTATATTTTAATTTTATTAGTTTGTTAGTACATTTAGTTTAAGAAGTATATCCAGTGCAGGTGTATATTTTACCCTCTTTAGTAAATATATGGTCGTGTGAATGAATGAATTGTGGTCATGTGTTTGAAAACAGACAAAATTACGTTTAATATCAATCAGTCGAATCGTTGGATATTTTTTAAATGAAAACTCTCATTCGTCATTCCATTGATTTGTTGTCGATGTCGACCGTCATATTTCGACAATTTAATTGGTTTTTGAAATAGCTAACCACCTACCCGTAGGCCATTATTTCTCGTCCTCGTTATATTTTTCACTGCTTGCAATATGTTCGCTTTTATTAAAACATTCACAAACCAATGTTGTGTTTTTTGCGTGCCGTTTTCAAACAAAATGCAAACAAGGAAAAGTCATCTCTCGTACAGTTATTTAGTCGAATATCATACACAATGGTGTATCTCAGATGTATCGCTCGTTAGTGCCCGAGCCCACTGAAAATTATTTATAACTGTAGAAAGAGAGGGCAGAGAGAGAGGGGAACAGCAAGCCTTTCAGGTTTACTTGTATGCTATGAAATAAATACTGAACAAATTGTGGCTATAAATGAAAGAGGGTCGGCGTTGATAGTGTAAGAAACAATGTATGGGGAGAAAATAATGAAATATAAACACAACGGAAAAGTGGAGCCAACCAAATATAATATAACATAATATAATTATAAGGTATGTACTTATACAGTGTGTGGAAAGTAGAATACAGAATATACATGAACTTCTGGGTGTCTTAAGTTTATCAGCAAATATAAGCAAACAAGCCCTGGGGGCCTACTATCACCTAACTTCGTCTTAGTTCAATGTAGTTTCTGGTTTTGCTCCGAACTGGTAACTCCTTGTAAAATTAAAGCCATTGTACAACTTAGTGGTTAGAGTTCATTACAATGACTACACTAAAGTAACTCGCCTTAGGTATTTATCATCAACTAGCTGCGCCCCGCGGTTTAACCCGCATAAATCTAGATCCCGTGGGAATATCGTGATAAAAGGCATTCTATGTCCTAATCCAGGTCATGGTCTACCCATGTGCCCAATTTCATCTAAATCCGTTCAGCCTTTTTAGCGTGAAAGCGTAACAAACAAACTCACTTTCGCATGTATAATATTACTAGCTTTTGGCCGCGGTTTCGCCCGCGTGGTGTTCGGAAATTATTCTATACAAACTTCCACATAACCCGCTTAAGGTTATTTTCGGGACAAAAAATAGCCTATGTCCTTCCCCGGGATGCCATCTATCTCTTTGCCAAATTTTATCGAAATCCGTTCAGCCGTTTTGTCGTGAAAGCGTAACAAACCAACAAACAAACTAACTTTCACATTTATAATATTAGTTTGGATTAGGATAAGTTAGGAGACGGATAGAGTATGGATATATTTAAGATTGCATCATATCATCATGTCTTAAGCATAAGTTACTAAAGCATAGATAACTTCAAAATGTTTCTCTTTTGGTTAACAAAGTGGAAGAAAGGAAACCGCAAAATGCAACCTATACCCCATTTGAAATAAGATTAGACATTCAAACAAACCCTTTTACAGTCCGTTCAACCGATTTTGACTTCTATATCGTAGACCATAAGGATAGCATTAAAAGCAAAAAAAGTTACACAATACCAACTATCTACTGCGGCTGCCATTTGTCATGCCAACGCAATAGAATTCAAAATCGGTTGAACGGACTGTAAAAAAGGCTTATTTAAACGTCTAATCTTATTTCAAATGGAGTATAAGTAACGTGACTTTGTATCTATGTGAAAATACAGCAGAAATTGAGAATAGGTATCACAAAACTTTTTAAATCGTTTCAATTGAATAAAATAATGTTCCTAATCGATTTATGGAAGACTTTAGCAAAACAACGCAGGGCTTGAAATGGGATTCGTGCAGTGCAAACGACGTGAATTAAAACTAAAACGCAGCTGTGCCAGCTATAAAGTACGTAATTATGCAGTCGTCCGAAATACATTGTGTATCATAAAAGTCTGTACACCTCTTAATTCGTATGTATTTTATTAATTGTTACGACTTGAATGTTCTTGGTTATTTAGTTTTTACGTTACTTACGTCTTACTGCACAGTGTCGAGACATAGGTTTTATGTAGACACTTAAGAACCTGTTAATGTGCCTAATTCCGTTGGAAAATATTACCTACTTGTTTATCTATATCTATACATATAATAAAATAGTAACTTAGACTGTTTGTCCGTTTGTCTGTTTAAATGGTAAGGTATGTTCCGGATTGGCGCGAAAAGGGCTGAACGGATTTGAATAAAATTTGGCACATGGATAGTTTATAACCTGGATTAACATATAGGTACTTTTAATCCCGGTAGTATGTTCCCTTGGGATATTTTTCGACATCCACGCGGGTGAAACCGCGTGCGGACTGCGCATCACACAGATGTCTCGCAAAATCCTGCATCGCGCAATTAAAGTTATCCGCGCAATTAGCATGTACTGTTGGGCAGTAGCCTACCAGACACAACACCCGCCTGGTTGAAGGAGGTTGCGAAGCTTCCGCATCGATTTGACATCTGCATCTGTTCATGCGGATGCAGATGTAGCACGGATGTAGCACAAGAAAGAAAGTAGGCGGGCCGGCGACTGGCGCGTGCCGTACGCCGTGCTCATTGACCAATAACAGCGAAGATTTCTTTCGGTGACAAGATCCGACGCGTTTGTTATTTTCATTTGTTTCTCGTAAATTACAATGCTCGGCACCGGCGCAAAATGACATTTGGAAATAGTACATTGTGATACGAATGTGCTCTATTGGATATTACAGTCGAGGCGGTATTATTATATAATATCTCGGCGGATAAGGTCGCCGAGAGTGTAATAATCAATGCACACGCGTTTCATACGATGTTTTTCAATACACTTGCGAGGAAAAAAACAGACTTGTTGTAAGAAGTTATGTTACAATAACGTAACTATAGAGATGATAGATTTATAAAGTTTAACTGACCTTTGTTGTGGTATTGAATATCCGGAGTTTCTTTTAAAAACTTCTATGTCGGTTGGTGACAATACTTAAAATTTTGTATTTTTGATAATAATTAACCACACAACGAAAACTTTAACCTTATTACCACAAAATCGTGTTTATCAATTGTTTAGCCTAAACACCTTTTAAACATGACCTTTCTGTATGGAGTTTGACATAAAAATGACATTAAACATGCGTTGAACTAGTGTCTAAGTTTTTGTGGTAAGGCACTAAGTATGTATGGAAAATGGCGCACCGGTTTTGTTTTTCCACAGGTGTAAATAAAGGCACTGGCAAAACCGTTAGACAGCCTATACAAAAAAAAAAAATGAATTGAATAAGAAAAAAAAATACAAAAAAAATGTTACTATAACTAAACGGAAAATGGCGGTGTCAAAAAATCTATTTATTATTATTTACCCTCTTCTCCCCTACGTGAAATCGACATTTTTAATAATGATTATAACCACACAACAAAATTATAACAAATATTTATTGAAAATGGCAGCTGGTTTTATTTTTTCCGGGTGTAAATAAAGGCACTGGTAATACTGCTGAACAGCCTATATAAAAATATAATAATGTTAATAATACATAATACGCAAATGGCGTTAGGGTAGTGAACAATATAGACTGAAATTGCCACAGACGATATAAACCCTTATTTAATAGTACAGATAGAGTTTTATTCGGGCAGGCCAGCGCGGTTCGTCGGGGCGGGTCAAGTGGCCTGCGCGCGTGCCACCCGCGGTCTTACCGGAAAAAAGCGCAAGTTCGCTCGGGTGTAAATATAGAATGCTCATTTATTAGTAGGATAGTTCATACTAATTCAATGTTTAGTATCCCACTGACGTTTAGTTATGGTAAAAAAAAATCCCATGCGCATGCATGGGTTTTTTTGTTTTTGTTTGCTTATGGTTATTTTTTTATTTATAAAAAACTTTTGAGCGCTTGTCTTTGGTAAAAAGCTTCCCCAAAAACAATTTCTATTGGATACAAATTACATGCTGCCATGATAGTACTTACTAATTCCATACTGCCATGTCATTACTCCGACTAGTAAATAGTACGCACATTACCGCATTAGTGCGGTAATATAAAGTAAAAAGCACGCTCCCATAATACACTGCATTAAGAACCTAAAAGCGGTTCAATAAGAGCCACTTTACGAGCAAGTGTGTTTAAAAAAAGTATTAAGATCCGCATCCGCGGATGTGAAAAAATCTGCATCTGCAACATCCCTGCTCTATACCCTCCCCCCCAAAAAGACATTTCTCATTACCTTATGTGATAGTACGTGATAGAGAAATCGTTTCCAATTTATTCACCACCGAAAAGAGTTTTAATTTAACTTAAACGCAATACTAATTCCATCTAAAAAACCTTTATTTTTTGGAGAAAGTCTAATTGAATTAAAAAGTAAACTGTCACTGTCAGTTTATCTCGGCAAGGCAAATGCCCCAGAGAAATAATTTGTCTCGGGCCATATTAAATTAGAAAGTGCTTAGTAAAATGGAAATTATACGTTCGGCAAGACACACGAAGACTTTAATCGATCATTTGTATTGCAACTTGATATTTATCATATGATGGATCGGGGTCTGTGAAGGTATATATGAAAGAAAAGAGGATGAGGATAGAAGAAATTTTCCAGTATTGAATAACGTATTTTCATATTTTGTGGATGTGTTTTACCTCAAATTGTTATGGACAGTTTTGAATCTTTGGACACTACATTATAATAAGTAAACTCGTTAATATTCACCGATACTACCCCATAAAATGCCTCAAGAAACTTTTGAAGCAGCACTAATCTATAACAGAAGCTACATAATTGAAACGTGTCAGCTTCAAGACGCCTGCTGTAAAATATTCCATCGTATAGAAGCTCGACTCCTGAAGAGAAATGGTGCAATATAATTTATGGCTCACTATTCCCTATGTTACACAAGTTGTAAAATAAAGCCATTTGCAAATGTGATATTGAAATCGTACGGATTTAACAGCAGTGGAGTAACGACCGAATCAACTTGTACTTATAGCTACTTACAGCTCGGTACTGCGTTCCACGATATTAAAGTGGTACATGTTAATTAATATACGTTTATTGCTCGGAAATGTGTTTCCCTTATAATTTTTAATGGTTTTGGAACTTGAATGTTCCATTTTTAAATGTTGCCAATAAACACGGTTTGGCTTTTCCGTATCGGCACGAATAAAATTTTAGAGGAACAGGGTGTAAACTTCACTTATCCTCTATAGAAAAGAGAGGATCTTCTGACCAGACGGGTGTCTGGCGGGCAACTGCCCGATGATTGATGTCGGGAATTTATGCGCGGTAAACTCTGTTTTGAGCAATGCAGGATTTGTATGGCGTCAGGTCTTTGATGCATAGTTCGCTTGTGGCGATGTAATTGCCGCCACAAGATATAAAAGCTCATGATGTGGTTACGGAGGCCCAGTGATTGTACACTTTGTACAGAATGATGTTATTTAGTGGATTTCTCCATCATCTGCTTAACCTTTTCTTAACTTTTTTGGGGTCGACTTTCAGTCTAATCTGATGCAGCTGAATACCAGTATTTTACATGGAGCGATTGCCTATCTGACCTCCACATCCCAGTTACTGGGATTTAGTGGGTATCGTCATTAGGTACCATAAAAATAAATCCACTAATAATGAACGTTTCTTCTTTGTTCATAGCTTTCTGAAAAAGAGATGTCAACAGTATCGATGAACTTTGAGTTCATAATTTAGTTCTAAATTAAGATTTCAAGAGACTTGTATCTTTCAATGACTTGAAAAAAGTTTTTGAGAATTTTAACCTATTAACTTGAGACGCCGATTAAATTATTTATTTTGAAGTAAAACTTAATACCTAACTATTCGGTTAGTACATAATCAGAGTTAGTGACTACAACACTTGGAAGTATGTATTCAATCTCGATAATAGTTGAGTGCAATATGAAGATATGCGTTTATTAATATCATTTAGGATATTAATTATTAAATTGAAATAATATAATAATTATATCAGAATAATAGTTTGTTACACACAGCCTCAAACTGCTATTATTAAAAAAATTGAAAGTAGTTTTTCTTAATGCTATAGGTACCTAATTGATAACGTGTGCCCAAGAACTTACTCTACCTCCGAGAGTATAAAAAAATTCCATACTGACCTATCTCAATGAATCAACTTGATAAATGAACAAACCCAAGGTGTTTTTCGAAGTAGGATTAAAAATAAATCCAAACACGAATTGTCAGTACATTCACGTACATTGTTAAACTTGTTTCATTCATTCATTCACTCCCTGCTGGAACGCAAAAGTGTTTCAATTAAGCCTGTCCATTTGCAGGTTCACAGCGAAATAATAAAAATGATTATTTTGCACGAAAAACGGTCTTTTTCATCTATCGAGCGACAATTTGTTTAAACAAGCCTATTTGAATTATATCGACGTGACGCGTCGCCGCGAGATATTTTTTTTAAACGTTTTTTCTTTTTTGTTCATGGCTATGGTATGTTTAATATTCGGCTGCTGTCCGTCCAATTTTCTCGTCTCGAAAAAATGTTGCTGTAGTGGAACGTGATGATATATTGTGTAGCGAGATTACGAGCGACAGTTATTGTCTAGTGAATATAGGATGAAACACATGGTCTTGTTTTTCCTCGTTTACGGACGGACTTCTTGTCCTGAAGACTCGTCGTACAGTATCCTATATAAGACTTAAAGGAATAACAGCTGTCCACAGTCCACAATTTACTCGTCGTCGTCTCTAGCCAGAAGTCCAATAATATTCATTTAAAAGATTGCCTCAGAGCCATTAAGCTCCGATGGCAGCAATTCCATTAAAGTTTTACCCCGTAAAATTCCCCATACTAACGGAAAGTCCATGCGTAGTACCTATCTGTATTGTGATTGTTGATTTCAGTTCACAACCAGAGCATTAAAATAAAAACAGACCTTTGCAACAGGTTGGGAAAATGGGAAGGCCAACCCAAAAAGGACTCGAACAAAATCTTAGACATTACTACGTAACAGGTAGGTGATTACCTCGCTTTTTTTGAGGAAAAAGTATGCACATAATTATAATGTACAAAAAAATTAGATGCGAGAAGTAGCACCCTATAAAAGAGACATCTGTTTAGTATCATGACACTAAACTAGCACATTGTATCACCTATGCCATTTAACCCTTGAAAGAATTAACCCTCCTGACATAAAAACAACCGTAAAATAACCCCATGGGGCCGATAACTATGTATGAGGGACAGAAATGATTTTGTATTTTAAAACTAACAACTCTACGTGTTACGGAAAATGATGAAACATGTTATTTTTGGGAACAGTCCGTAGTTTAATAGCTTTGAAAAAAAGAGTGCGAGTCTTCCGGTATTTTTTTTTGGTAAGTAGTTGTACTGGGGTTATATTTTTCTTATATTGGCTCGCTTTTGACCACATAGTTTTGTTGGTTATAGGAGTTGATGGCGAGTTTGCAAGAGATCTTTAATAATAGGTGAATGGTGAGTCGGTGTAGCCAAATTGGACATGAATTTTATAAGAGTCTACAAAAAAATTCTTCGGAACAAATCAAACAGTGTGCAGTGTTGGAGATATTAACCACCTCATCTTTTCGTACGAGTTAGGTATATTCACATTCAAAGTCAAAGTCAAAGTCAATAATAATAATTTAGTAATAGGTAATAAATAATAATAATTAATAATATAATATATTTTTATATTATAATTTAGTATTTAATAATTTAGTAATAATAATTTAGTAATATAGTAATTTATTTCAAATAGGCACATAAAAGGCACTTTGAACGTCAAAAACAGAGAAATAGAACTGATTCTAGTTGCCCCTTCCAAAAGGTAGTTTTCGAATGGAGAAGAATGGGCAAGAAACTCCATCGTTATTCTTTTAAAAATCTTTTACAACATTTTGTATACATGAATTATATAATTATAATTATGTGAAGACGATGCACCTACTACTGGATTACTGTACCACAAAAGGTTAAAAAAAAATTATAAATGGAAATGAAATGAAATGAAATTGTTTATTCTGTAAATAGGATATAGGAATCACTTTTACACGTCATATTAAAAAATATTAAACATAAGCTAGATGAGGTCGGCGTTTCCTATCTGACTACTCTGAGAAGAAAGGCCGAAACAAACTCAGAGGTCACAGTCTCTTTTAAAGTCCAGACATAATCTTGGTCAAGCCATATGAGGACCATGATAATTCGAGTCTGAAATGGTCTTTTGAGGAAAGAACCACACAGATTTGAGTGGACCAGTCCAGTCAGTGCAAGCATTTGTCAGTAATGGTGGAGCTCAACTCAGAACTTAAGGAGCTCAACGACGGAGCAATGACAAGTAAATTAATTATGTGATAGATACATGGTGCTCACATATTTACAAACATTGTAAAAGTAAACGATATTACAATATTCCTTACATTGATTAACAAGTAATACTAATAGATCAGTGCATGAGTCTAAGTAATCACAGAGTGTAAAAATCTATGACATTTGATTTTGTCAGACTCTAATTGTCCTATGGAGCAAGACCAGCATGTTTCCTAGCATTCTTATCTTGGATATAATCCTCTAGTTTGTAATATGCTTGTTTACAAAGTGTACTTTTTATATGAGTTTTAAATTTTCTTTCAATTAATTGCAATATATCACAAGGTATTTTGTTATAGCATTTAACGCAGTACCCCATAGAAGATGTTTGTAGTTTAGCTAATCTGAAAAATGGTTGATCTAGTTTATCTTTATTTCTAGTATTAAAATTATGTCTATCACTTATTTTATTAAAAATATTTAATATTTTTCTTACATACATAATATTCTCATATATGAATTGGCAAGGTACTGTCATAATATTAATTCTTGTAAATAGTTCCCTGAGAGATTCGCGGGCATTTATAGTGCAACGTCTGTTGGTTATGTTACAACCTTTAAACGTTACTTTATATTTCAACAACGTACGCGAGGTATTAGATGGCGTCATATTGCCATGCCTGCTATATCCTTAAGTTCGTAACCCTTTACCACCCTCCACCATATTGAACGAATCGTCAACCGGTTCTGCTATGACTTTTACAATATCCGTGGAGTCGCTGACGCCTTCAGTTTTATTAAAATTAGGTACTTCTGAAGCTTTCATGGGATGTATGTGCCAAAGGGTTAGGTAAATATAACGTTAAAAATGTGGGTTTGTCGGTAGTGAGAACATGGTAACTAGTTTCTGTTTACAAACAAATAGAATATTAAAAAAAAAAAAAGTAATAAAAACTAAAACCCAACTACGATTAAAAAGGTATAAACAAGACACCACAGACAGACAAATTAAAAATCCGGAGTCACACGTGTTACTCGAACAGATTACGTGTGACTCCGGATTTTTAATTTGTCTTAAAAATCCGGAGTCACACGTAGTATTTATTACTTTATTAAAAAAAAAATCTTTTGTGGTTATAATATATATATTTTTGAAATGTGCTCTTTAAGCCCTTTCATTTGATACCCAACATGGTACGATTAAACATTTTAATTTAATGTAACGTCACATAGCTTATAACCAGCGGACGATCAAGACGCTTCCAACGATACCTCATTTGTCAAATTGTGATGAGTCGTTTAGAAGATATGAGGGAACAGATGAACATACATACATACATACCGG
Organism: Lithophane ornitopus; assembly: GCA_948473465.1. Taxonomy (NCBI): domain Eukaryota; kingdom Metazoa; phylum Arthropoda; class Insecta; order Lepidoptera; family Noctuidae; genus Lithophane; species Lithophane ornitopus. The sequence goes on along the minus strand of OX419622.1, from coordinate 6,002,918 downwards.
TCAAAATCATAACTCTCCTTTTTTCTTCGCCGTAGTCGGGTAAAATGAATTTGCTGCTGCTTTTTGTAAGTCGAGACTTAGCCGGCCCTAAAATAATTGGTAAAGATAGGATCTCGTAGACGAGCGTAGCCTCCCGTAGTGGCGCATAGGGTCTCGTAGTCGCTCGTAGCCGCGCGTAGATTTTCGTAGACGCTTGTAGCCACGCGTGTGCTCTTGTAGACGCGTGTACCTTCTCATAGGCGTGCGAAGGTTTTCATAACCGCGTGTAGGCTCTCGTAACCACGTACCTTGTAAAGTTTATCTAGTAGTCACGCGTAGGCTTTCGCGGAAGTGATAATTTACTGTATGTCCTAATAATTAACTATATAAATAACTATAATTAACTATATAATAAATAAATTAAGTTAACACAAATTTATCGAATCAAGTTTTGTTACATTATCAATCTGAGTAATTAATTTTAGAGGGTGTATATGAACATAAGATACGAAGTTTTCTGAGATTTTGAACATTCGCTGGCAAAAGTACAAAATACGAACTAACTTGTTAATAAAACGAAGTCGGAACTTGCCGGTTCTTCTAATGAATAAGTTTTAATTTTAATTAAGACATTGCTTTCGCAATTTTAGTAAGAATATTTCTTGCGGACGTCTGATGTTCTTATTCGGGATATAAAATTTAAAGACATTCCGAAAAAAAAAAAAAAGTTTTTTTTTTTCATCTTTTGTTTCGAGTAACGTATCGAATCGACGTCAGACAGTGACATCAAATGGGCATAGTGGATTTAAATTATTGTAAATTTAAATGAATACAAAAATGTCGGGAATATTATGGCGATCAGAGATTCAACGGTACCTACAAATTTAAATTCTACTTTAACAGAAGTTTTGGGTTTTTACCAATAAATATAGAGTGCATCATTAATATTGAACACAGAATATATTTTTTGATGGATGTATATGCACATAATTTTATAACAAACACATTGAGATGCAAATCAAATTCAATGTGAATAAAATATTTTAAAATATTCGATGTGTTTGAAACTTTGAATAAAAGCAATGCCTTTGTACACTCAAAAATAAATTGTGTTCGAAAGCAACTTTTTAATAATCAATAGTTATTCAAAGTTTACAATTTTCTTTAATGCAGTTGTGTCTTTAGAGTGACTTTTCGATCGTATTAATATTATAAACTAGCGACTCGCCCCTGCTTCGCGCGGTTTTTTCAACTTGACAAAACATCAAGATTTCTTTATTATAAGGAAGTTTATTATAAATGTATTATAAACCTTCTGGATTAAATGCTCTAAACGTGATAGTGAAAAGCGCATTAAAATCCATTGCGTAGTTTAAAAGAACTAAGCGGTCATACAGACAGACTCGACCAGCGATAAAATTTAGTAACACAGAGAGACACACAGATAGTTTATAACCTGTATTAACGCACATAGAACACGCAGACGAAGTCGCAGGCAAAGCTAGTAAAATAATAAAAGTGACCTCAAGTTCGGTAGGTACTCACCTGTGTTCACAGTTCTACCTCTCTGATCAAATCCGGCCGGTATAATGGAGTGTCAATTAACGTGGTAAATGCATGACACCCGATATATTCGACGCGCGATCGTTAATCGACACTTAACCGCCACGGCGCAATAACCTAACTTTTACTTTTACTACAATTCACATTTATTCAAGTAATGCTTTACAGTTCGAAGTAAGAGCAGTGCTTACCTATCAAAATATATTAGCTAGCGAAGTCTCCGCTGACCGAAATACCCTAAAATACTCGATGAGCACTCGGACCCCATGGTCCCAAACGCCTCAAAAAATTGTTCTTTCACGTTTTTTTTTTGTGTAAACTGACCTGTTATTACTTGAAGTATGGGTTGAGTTTTTTTTTGTCGTGTTTAGATATCGATATCCATTACGTCTGCGGAGTTTCGATAGTTAATTTAATTTGACCCTGTATTGTATAAGGATCGTAGCAGGTGGTGTTCTGTAGTTTCTGCCTACCCCCATGGGAAAATGGCGTGAGTTTATGTATGTATATAATTATGCTTTACAGTCACGCGTATAGTGTTATATATTGTTTAAAGTCTCCATGTGTGCTGATCCCCCAACCCTCAGTACTGTTTGCAGGGGTCCCCAAGTTAAAGGCCGCGAATCAATATTTGTTTGTGCCCTCTTCGCGTTCTAAATCCGACCTTTCCCAAAGTTTTGTTGGGCAATAGATTACTAATTTACGATAATACCCACGTCTTTTGTTTGATGATTTAAATATTTTTCAACGGAGCCTGTTCCTAACAACTTTGCTGTGACATTTACATTATTCATGTAAAAGGATTAAATTTTACCGCTTTGCTAATGGTTCATTAAAACATTGTTATAATTTATGCAACAGCCCTCTAATTGAATGTTACCGATACATTCAATCGATAATGAAAAAGCGTGCAGTGTAAATATTCAAGATAGGTATCGATAAAAGGAAACAAGAGGAAACTTTTTGTTTACCTGTTGAACGGCCGGTTACTGTGGACAAAGCTAGTGTTGTGTTCCATACGGGGTACGAGCGAAATTGCAGCCTTTGTATCGATGGCGCGGAAAATAACCGCTTAAAACGGAGTTTCCAGCGGTCTGTTAATTAATGAAACGTTGATATTTTCATTATAAAGCTTTGTCATGAAGATAAAATAGCTCTTTACTGTAGTGTGTTGGACATGTGAAAATTAATTGGTCGTTTATTGGAGCAGTCATGGTGGATATTATTGGCTCATAAAGTTGAAAGTATTTCAGTAATTGAGATCATACTTTTGAGTATTAGTCACCAATTTATGACCGAAAGAGTGTTTGTTTTAAAGATACATCTATAAGAAGAGTAAAAGGGTCACCCATGAATCTAAATGTAATATTTGTCACCTACTTACATTTTATATGTCAACAAAATGGCCTCTGTAAAAGTGTTCAAACATAATCCCGCCCATCCACACATAAACACTCGGGAGTTTATGTCGTCATATCGTTTAATATGTAGATGCACACTTGGCCGGCCTAATCTCGCAAATCGTCGCCATCTTTGTTTATGGCCTGCAGGTTGTTGCGGACCGGACCACCGTAACTCCTATCTATAACATCTGACACTCGTGACCTTATTTTAATAAATAATGTTGCCTGTTATTACATCAAATAGGTGCTCAGGAGCAGCGGTGCCGGATGATTTATAGTCTCGCCGGCTTCGCTCAGCACATTAAACTCACTTTTTGTTTACCTACCCCCCAAAATATTCTGAAGTTTTATCGCGCGGAGAAAAAGTTTTTCTGAGTTGGTATTTTATTTCAAAGCCTCTTTCAGGGTTACGCCTTGTTCTTATTTGTAGTAAAGATTTACCTAGAACGCTTAAAATATTGTACGTGTTGCTATGTGTTTGAAGTGCTGAATTTTTTTTTCAGCAGCTGGCATAATCCCTCCCGTCCTCATGCATAGTTATCTAAACTGAAATGTTTGCATTCTTATAAATCACAGTACGTATGAATATTTTAAAGTGCTTTCCAGAACATATTTATTTCGGAAAGGTTCTTCTACCTGCGGACGTGTATGAAGCTAACAATAGAGGGAACTGTTTACCGCCGATTCAAAGCCCCGGCTTAAAATTGAAGGAGGATTATAATTTATCGACGCGACTGGTAACGCGGCCGATTATCCGGCTTCCGAGCCACTGGCGGCGTTAAACACCGTTCGGGAATCGGCTTTTGAAGCCAATTGACGTGAGGACCCGACGTCGCCGCGTCGCACAGTGGTTCGAAATCGACGCTCCGTGGACATTGAAATCAAAATTTCTTTAGACGAGAAAAAAAAATCGGAATGGCTTTATTTCAGTATTATTTATAATATTTGGTAATATGACAGCTATAGACAGCACCATCTCCGAAAAAAAAAATATTTAATATTTTTTTGTATGAAGAAAAACACAAAAGTCGTTTTTTCTCATAACTTAATAAAACTTAAAGCCTGCGGCTTACATGGGGTGTTGTCCTACATGAGGCGATTCCGAAATGCTATAACACGCACACCCATGCGCGCCGCTTCACTCACAGCAGAGTGTTGAATTTCGAGAAATTCAGTTAGAGATTTTTACGTTGATTTATGTGTGATCTTGAAAATATACAAAGTAATTGACTTTAGTTTGCTAATTTGATTAGTTATAATGAGAAATAATGGAATATACAATATAAAAATACTAAAAAAAACACTCAAATTGAGACTCATTTACAATATAAATAGATTTTGCAATCTTTCTTATAATAATTTAATTCGGTGTTAGTAGATACACAGTTTGACTTCTTAATTAACATTAAAAAAAAAAAGTACAAAAACTTATAACTAATACAGAAAAATACTAAGAATAAGCAATTGTATAATTGAGAAATATATAAAATTTACACAAAAACATCAAATGTATGCATTGTTCGATTACACGATTTCCAATTTCTATGCAAAACATACATATACACTTGACAAAACTGTTTTAATTTTTTTTGTTCTTCAGACAAATTTGTCGCTTTGGTTAGAAGTGCTTCTAACAAAATACTAGGCTGCGAAAAGCAACTTTTTGTTTTCACAAATATGCATATGTCCAAATTTGTATAAAATCCTTCCATGATAATAAGTAAGTACGTAAGCAAGAAGTTAATGTTATAGCGCGAACAGTTGCTGACAAAAACTAATGATTTTGACGATGTTGTCCCTATTTATATAAAAGTACCCTCTTAATCGTATCTTAATTAATAGTAGTTAGTTAAACACTTCGTAAAAATAGCCCTTAACTAATGTATCTTAACTCGTTAACAATATTTGCAACATGCACTAATGAGATGAGACTAAATTACCATCATAAGTTAATTAGCATGCATTAAGCATTGATTTCCTGCTAAACTTGAGATTACGAACAGCTTACATCAAACAATCATTACTATGTAATTATCGTTGCCCATTGGTATGTGCACCTATCCCAAAGATATCAAATAATATAGTATTAAATTCCTTCGAGAAATCCACTGAATTTCTTGAAGTTCATTACTCTGCTCTGAGTGAAGTGGTGAAATAATATATTTCTCAATTATACAATTGCTTATTCTTAGTATTTTTCTGTATTAGTTATAAGATTTTGTACTTTTTTTTAAAATGTTAATTAAGAAGTCAAACTGTGTATCTACTAACACCGAATTAAATTATTATAAGAAAGATTGCAAAATCTATTTATATTGTAAATGAGTCTCAATTTGAGTGTTTTTTTTAGTATTTTTATATTGTATATTCCATTATTTCTCATTATAACTAATCAAATTAGCAAACTAAAGTCAATTACTTTGTATATTTTCAAGATCACACATAAATCAACGTAAAAATCTCTAACTGAATTTCTCGAAATTCAACACTCTGCTGTGAGTGAAGCGGCGCGCATGGGTGTGCGTGTTATAGCATTTCGGAATCGCCTCATGTAGGACAACACCCCATGTAAGCCGCAGGCTTTAAGTTTTATTAAGTTATGAGAAAAAACGACATTTGTGTTTTTCTTCATACAAAAAAATATCAAACATTTTTTTTTTCGGAGATGGTGCTGTCTATAGCTGTCATATTACCAAATATTATAAATAATACTGAAATAAAGCCATTCCGATTTTTATTTCTCGTCTAAAGAAATTTTGATTTCAATGTCCACGGAGCGTCGATTTCGAACCACTGTGCGTCGTGCTGAATCCTCAATTCACTGTCATAGTGGAGCTAACACCAGGATTTAAAAATAATGCCAGAGAACGCCGGGATTGTAGACGACGTAAAATTGCGCAGAATTTGTTGCCACAATATTTTGCTTACAATATTTTTGTATGGGCTCAAGAAATATCTATCTCGAAAAATTTTGTATTACAAATAGGTAGAGCTTATGGGCACGGGCTATATAAAGTGTTCCTTTCAGGTATTTATTTCTACAAGTTGAAAGGTATTTCGACTTCCCAGCGATATTATCGCTACTTCCCTGTATAAGAACCAGTTTTCCGTAAAAAAACGTTTACAATGTTTGCTAGATGAAACATAGTTTTCGCAAGATTCATAATACATTCTTGTAATCTAGTAACATAAGTCAATGTTGCAATCAATCTATTTTGATCGTTACATAAACTAAACTATCTTAAAATCTACTTAATTTGCGTGACCTGCCCCAAGACGTCCCTGCGTAACCTTCAGAGATTAGTCAGGTGATTAATTAATTAGACGTTACCCGACCCGAAAAGGTGAGGTTCAGATAAAATGGTTTTTCAACTTGTTTAAACATGAGGTACTTTACCTACATGTTTAACAGGGCTATTTCGTTTATCAGAGACTTATTTGTGATGTGGCGATACATATTATATTCATTAGTTAAACTAAATTAAATACTGACTTTTAACTTTAATTGTTCCAATTCTGTTATAAGGGTAACCTTTGACTGAGTATTTAAGTAGTTCCGTGTATTATTTCTTTATTTCGTTGTGCCCAATGTCTGAAGATTTACGTTCAAGGGTTCTTAAAAGCTTATGGATTGAGACTATTTCTTTTTAGGGTTCCGAACCCAAAGGGTAAAACGGGACCCTATTACTAAGGCTCCGCTGTCTGTCTGTCCGTCTGTCAACAGGCTGTATCTCACGAACCGTGATAACTAGACAGTTGAAATTTTCACAGGTGATGTATTTCTGTTGCCGCTCTAACAACAAATACAAAAAAAACAAATATTAAGCTTTAAACTGCTAATTTTTTTAGAGCCAAGTGTTCCCCCCCCTGCCAGCTAAATGGTTGGGTTTGGATATGTGAAAAAATTCACGGTACTAGTATATATAACGAAATTAAAAGGAAAAGTATCACCGCTGTGTAGGCTCCACAAGTTACCGAGTAATACCGACCAACTTAAATTTGCAGTTGTAAAAACATGTTCTCCCATACATTCTGTATCGGAGAACAAGTTTTTCAACTACAATGTTAAGTTTGTTTTATAAATTCATCCCAACTACGGAACCCTTCATTGTGCATGGTACGACATGCACTTGGCCGGTTTTATAGATAATGGTACGGAACCCTTCGTGCGCCTGTCCGACTAGCACTTGGCCGGTTTTTTCATTTGAGGCAAGACACCATATCTCTCAAGTTGTTATAAAAACTTCAATTTGCTTTTAGTTTCTCTGAGGCTTAGGCGGCTTAGGTTTTCATTTGCTACCCAAGGTTTTGGCTACTTTCAAGTTTGTAGGCCAACCTACAAATCTTCATTTTTGGCAACAGAACTTATTTCACGAGGATTTTCCACATATTTTATGCATTCCATTTACCGATATAAAGGTTGACAAACATTATATTCGTATTTCAATTTGTGAATGAGCCTCCATATATCAGTCTGGACAGACACTTTCTTGGGAGATTGATTGAGTTTTTACTTAAGTGAATTATCGAAGCCCTGTGCTTATAACTTTGATCCCAAACTTCAGCATTAGTATTCTTTGTGCTCGTTCATCTTCCACTTTCGTAATGACTGTCGACGTCTTGATTTTCGGGAGATTAAAGGATTTTCTTTGGACTTTGTGTTATGCTTTCTATGATTATATTATTTTGAGGATTGTTGGGTTAAAGATAAATGAAGTAAATGTTATTATTATTTAACACTAGCTGCGCCCCGCGGTTTCACCCCCGTAAGTCTGGATCTCGGGGGAATATCGGGAAGTATCCTATGTCCTATTCCAGGTCATAGTCTAATCCTGTGCCAAATTATTTCATCAAAATCTGTTTAGCCGTTTTCGCGTGAAAGTGTAACAAACAAACAAACTGCATTTTTATTAGTAAGGAAGTAAGGATTGAGAAGATTCAATAATTACCGAATATGAGTTTTCGCCATGCAGAAGATGATCTAAATTCACTTTTAACGTCGTTTTTGCAGGCTCATAAACATTTTTTGTAAATTAAGGTTCTCAAGTGAACCCATGGTTAATTCTTAGTGAGGAATAATAAAGTTCTTACACCATTATAAATCCTGTAACAAGATTGATCACCTCATCCGTCTACATACAAATTAAAACAATAGTTAACAACGTGTAAATAGTCTGTATTTGGCACAAGTTAACCGCTTCACTGAGGAACTAATCTCCTATCTAAATAAAGTCTTATTATCACTACCAAGTAAACCGTGGTTAGATCACTCGAGCGTGCACTGAGGAGCGGCTGCACAGCGGAGAGTACAGAAAGTCGGTTCCAAACAATAAGCAAAAACAGGCGCACACAGACTACAGTTTTTAAAGAAAAGTATTCGGTTCGGGAATCACCGTACCTATTCGGAAATACGAACACACAATGATGAGATCTAATATAGAGCTGTTACACCCATAGTAGTACTTGACAATATTTACCCGACTGCGTGAAAGCAAAGACAGGGTTATGATTTTGTATTACTATGTTTAAAAAATAATAGATTAACGACTATTCAATTACAAAAAACTTTTCAAAGTAGTTTGAGTGACAAAATAAGGATCTCAGACTCTAATACGTAGCCCGACAGAGAGACATTTCATACAAACGCGCAATGAGTTTGATTGATGGCCTCTGCGGGAGGTTACTCTGAGGTGCAATGTTGTGCAAATTCGGAAACACGAAAACTACCGAAGTGCAAACTTTTGTTTGGAAAACAGAACTTACATGCGTCTCAGACTATCTCAAACAAATATGCCAGATTGCCAGACGCGACTCGGCAAATGCGCTTGTACGTCAAGCGTGTTTATGTGTGCGTACGTTCGCGCTTATTGTATGGATAGACCCAACCTTCTGGAGATATTATTCTGTGGCGGTCGTTTGAATCGTTTTCTACTAATGTAACAGTGTTACTACAGATTGTAAGGAAGAGGGGAAGGTGTTGCTAATCTAATCTCGGATTTGTTTTGTGGGACTGTAATTGGAGAAATAGATCGCTGTTTTGTGTAGAGATTGAACGTGATAAGTAAGTTCTATTACTTCTATATCCAACACAGTGATTGGGTCTTTTTATAAAATGTTATTTGTTTTTGGGGTTTTGTGATTGTGAACTTATGCAAAGCTATTAATTAAGGTTTTACTTTTTATATTTATTACGTAAACGAAAATACTTAAACTAAACTTCACGCATCATCTAACCCTAAAACATCTCAAATTAAATATTTTATTAAAAATCTTGACACTCTCACCGCAAAAAAACTGCGCTCCATAATAAACATTTAAATTTTTGATGTGCTGGCACGAGCTCGCATCAAAACCCGAATGTACAGTCAGACTGGCTGTTTGGCAAGTATGCACTATACAGATACTAACTTGCCACTACTTTTAAACCATGTTGTGAGTATGCTGAGTAGTCAATTCTTTTAACTGTGCTCTCTAAGTATGCTATAAATTTTAAAAGTTATCCTCTACTTCATAAAAGTCTTTAATAGCTTCGCTGACAGACAACGCACTGCCTCAACCACTTACCTATCTGATATGTGAAAAATTTCATGCTTCTAGACCCAATGGTTTACTACTGGGTCTAGAAGTATGAAATTATGCAAAAGAGTTTCACATACAGGGTGTAAGGGTAGACACCGTTATCCTTGAAACTAGTGGTTTGGTGTCATCTATAATATACCTTTTCTATGGGACCAACTTCGAAATCGCAAAAAAAAGTCAGCTGTTCCATACATTTTGTCGATTTAAGTGAACAGAAATGTATGGAACAGCTGATTTATATTTCGCGATTTTAAGGTTGGTTCCATAGAAAAAGTATATTATAGATGACACCAAACCACTAGTTTCAAGGATAACGGTGTTTACCCTAGTATAACGGAAGTGAGAACTACGGATTTTTGAAAATTCCACCTTCAAGGGTTGAAGTTCGTCATATTTTGCCAATAGAATACCGGAAATCCAATCGAGCATACCACGGCTTGTTACACAATAAAGAATAATATTGGCAGTGTATGTTTGTACAGTATACCAAATAGCTTGTTCGACTGTACCTACGTACCCGAATTAAGGATTCAAAAGATGGCCGCTCTCTTCTCGATTTTCGGTTACGTCCGGTGCCCTTTATCTCGCAAATTACCTAGCTCGTTAATCACTGCTGCTCGTCTTTGTGTACAAACACTTGTACCTATACATTTACGGGAGTACATAGGATTGCCGGTTTTTCTTGAACCCTCTAATAGCTTAATGTATGTAGATGGCGTAGTTTGTTGTTCGTTTTTGTGTTGAGTTAATGTTGTTGTTAGACTGCAGTTACCTGGGCTCTACCTTACCTGGGACCTGGTTACCTGGGACTCTTATATGTAAGTTTTTGAAGCAATCAACCCATTATTGCTTCAAAAACTTACATATAAGATACTAGCTTAATAATATATATATAATTTTATTGAAATCCGTTCAGTGGTTTAGGCATGAAAAGGTAACATACAGACAGAGTTACTTTCGAATTTATAATATTAGTATGGATTGTCAAAGTATCAAGGTTTGGATTCCTTTTGCTTCTGGAAATACTCAAGCCTCCGCCCTGGGGTGGGTGGACGAATTTATCACACACTTTCCTACTGACTAAAACCACACGGTGTTCTTCAACTATCTGGCTGGGGTACTGGGGCACAGTACGACACGCTCCTCCGGTCAGGTATTGGTCGGACTTTCATGCGGACCCCGTCACCTTCTGCGGCCGTCTCCTACTCTATAGTTGAATGTTTGCATACTTGAGTAGGTATTTGTACTGCTGTCTAAGCAACAAATACTGACTTATACACATCTTCGAAGTTTTAGGGACCTATTTGCCTTTGAGGAACATATTTACCTATAAAAATTGTTCTTGTTGTATTTTAGTGGTAAACTTCGAAAACCAAAGTAGGTATATCGTTGTATCAAAAATTATTTTAGGAATTCAGTATTTGATTTTTAACGAATCCTAAAATCCAGCAATACATAGTTGATACTAGTTCAATTAAACATGTTGATTCAAATACCAAAATGTTCCAGAGCGTTCGATATCGATAGGTACTAAAACTTCATGTGGATCATACATTTAAGCCGGATTTACATTACGAAACTAGTTGCGCAAACTTAGTTGTTCATTGATAGTTTCACGTGTAAATAATTATCTATTTACACGTGAAACTATCAATGAACAACTAAGTTTGCGCAACTAGTTTCGTAATGTAAATCCGGTTTTAGGCCTCTCTTTAAACAGTGCCGATCGTTGAAACTAGGTAAATCGAGTTGCTATCTGACGAGTTATTCGCTAGAGTTTAGCATTTCACCTACAGCTACATACCAGTGTTAACCATACATTCTGAATTGATGAGAGAAGTCCTAAAAATTCACGGGTTGAAAATAAATAAACGCGTCACCCTCCTAAGCTTATAATTGGACACCCGTGTCGTTCCATTAAAATCACAAATCACATGCACAAACATTGAGATTCTGAATAAATATATCGTGCAAATATTTGTCTCCATGCGGAAATCAGCTCGCTGGCCACGACCCGGAGCGCAGGCGGTCGTTGACAGAAGCTGCAAATATGCCATGTACTTACGTGTTTTGTCCTGAAAACCATTATGTGTATTGTCCTGAGAATAATTAATGTTTTGGGGACTATATGAACTGCATTAAATTGAATATAAATAAGGATACTGCGCTGCGCAAGGGTTAATTTAAGGTCAAATGTTTTTTATTGTTTTTCTGGGGATTTCAATTTTAGTAGAAAGAGCTGTTTTATTATTAGCCTATATGCAAGACGTGGATAATATTGCATGTAGGTACGTAAGTTGTTTAGTTTTCATTATTTAAGTTACAAACCTATTATTAGTAATAATTAGGTGTCTCATTTATAAAATCATTATAATGAAAATAATAATTACAAGCAGAAATAATTTAGTTGAACAACTTCGGTCCTGAGTCTTATAATTATAATGTCTATCTGTTCACGATGATTCGCTGTTTATGAGCAGATCTAGACTGTTTGTAGAGTAAAACGGTGATACAGCCAATGTAACTCACGTTTATACCCCTTTAGAGAATTACCTTAGTTATTCTCTCTGTAATATTAATTGTTTGTAGTCACGCAAAGTTCAGCTGAAATAATCACTATTTTAGCATTATGTATCACCGGTCCTTGTTATCTAAATATAGGCACAAGTTTGTTAGTTTCTATCGAACAAAGAGAAAAATATGGTGTTCAACGCCGCGGTGATTGAAACCTTTTATGTCACCAACATTTACTCGGTGCTTTGGCCTATTTGATTTTTCTTTTATACAGCTTGGTAAGTATCAGATTCCGGCAAGTAGGTACCTACAGATTTTTTATGGGACTGTTAAAAAGCAATTATGTTTCTATCATCAAATTTATTTTTATAGCCATAATAAAAATAAATAAAAGTAAAAATCCTGTAGTATTGTATTGTCCGTAGCCAGAAATAGAACTCAATTACATAGGTAATTGTTATTTGTTAATTATTTCTCCATACATCTCAACCGCTTTGCCTTTTCCAAACAGAATTGAGATTAGCTTCTACATTGTTTAACCAGATGTAAGTGACTCCTGATTTTCAATTTATTACTGTTTCAGCATTTGTAAAAATACGTTCAGAAGTCATGGTCGCCACAGTTGGCTGGCTAATGGATTACACGGTGGTCGAGTGTGGCACAACATTGCCGAGCTGCGACCCGATGCTCGCTGTAATCTGATTGTAATACTGACCCGCTCGACTTATATTAGCAGGCATATATGTGTTAATTTGACCTAATAGCGAAATGTAGGGTAATTTCTAGGTTTAGAGTGGCAGATAGATTCGAGAGTTAAGGTAATTTGTGGGTTGAGGGGCATAATTCTTATTCAATAAACAGGTAAATTCATATTATATTTGTTTGAATGAAATGATATCATTGGAAATGCCGTTTTAGGTAAATAAAGATTTTCACATATTGTTTTAGGTACTTTTGAAAGTTTTCATTGAGCGGCCTTTACTAAACATTTCGGCTGTACTGTTTCTACTGCTGGGGCTAAACCTTCACGAATTTTGAGGGCCGACGTTGTAAAGCGCTATTAACATCATAAATGGTACAAATATGTAATAGTCACTATTGATAAAATTCTCGCTTTGATAGGAAATTTCGTACTTTACGCGACGTACTAGGTGCGCCTTAGTCAACAAAAAAAAACCTAGTGCGCATACCTGTTCTAGTAAATACGTCTCATGTCTAGTATGACACTTATGTTGGTATCTCCGGCGCATCCAAGGCAGTCAACCCAACCACCATTTTGTTGCCTAGATTAATCATGCATATCGTAACACGTGAGGCTTAATACAATCAGCACCGCTTTGTAGCCATTATCTATCTCTTACCGGCCTCTGGCGTGCCACTAACGGCTAGATAGTAACAATAATGACGTCACAACCAGGTTTAACAGGCACATTGACCGGTCGGTCTCAGATTGATACTATTAGATCGAAGTGAATGCTCCGTTCTGCTGACGTAATCGTTTTATCTGTCCTTATGATGCATTTAGCTTAGAGATGGCACTGTTTAGATTCAAGTAATGGGATAGGTGCTACCTATAGGTATGCTTGCTACCAGCATCTGTTTATCCACTTTTATAAGACTATCTTCCAAACATCACATCGTGATAATTTACTATTAAGAAACAAATTGAGATTGCTTTCGAATTGTTTGCGGTCACATGAGTAAGATTCGAAATAAACTTGACATAAATTGCTGCTTATAACAACTTGTTATATTGTAGGGAGTTATCGAAGTCTACAGAAAGAATACACTCGATAAAAGGAATGATGAAAAACTCGCCCGCAACTCCATAAGAACGTATTATATCTTAAAAAACTTCAATATTTCCATCTCAAAGTGGGGAACAAAGTTCGGTAGGTGCAAAACAATTTTCGGATGTTCGTGTTTTGCCCGTCAGTCTCGGAAACTCAAGTTTTACCCGTCGGCGCCCCCCTCCCCCGCCTGGGGGAAATTCACTTACTTTATTATTCGTCCTGTGTTGACCTCATTTTTATAGCTTGAAGGCAATATTTTATTCATTAGATATTTACACTTGGACACAATATAATGTTGGGCGTAAGGTTGAATAATGATTCCGTTTGTCGCGTTTGTTTGTTGCGAGTTCGATGGCAAAACTGATATTGTAGGTAATCGTTATTCAGTCGAATGTGAATGCACTTTTTCAGCAAATTATAAAAGCAATAATAAAAGAGCACTGAAAGCTAAAGAAAATCATTTTTCAAAACTCTATCAAAGTACCTATTATTTTCATAAAAAATCTTAAATTGAATCACAATATATCTGCCCACTAAAAATCCATTCACATCAAACTCAAGAGCACATTCAACGTTTCATAATGGCCAAATAAAGGGTCCGAAAAACATTTTGAGAGAAAATATTGTGAATAAAAAAGTCGTTTACAGGTGCCGTTAGTAGACGGACTGGGAATAGATTAAGGTCCGGGCCTCGGCGGCCGCAGACGGACCGAAAACCCTTCAGTATGATAGAATTACGCCTAACTACCTTCTACCCGCGGCGTCATTTGCGTGGAAGTCGTAAGACACAATATACTAAAATAACAGTCACATTTTTATAAAAACTCCCTCGGCCCCCGACCCACCACGTCACATCGTCCGCCCGTGCTGTCTTTTTGTCGCTTTGCTCGGCTCCTAAGGGTCATAGCGTGATGAATCACTCCGTCCATTGGTGAAAACCGTATGAAAATCCGTTTGACAGTTTTTGAGTTTATCGCGTTTAGACAGACAGACGCGGGCGGTTGTTTTATAATATGTAGTGATGATTAAGAACGCTGTTCTATTTTCAACTTTCGTCGATAAGCCGAGCGTTGAAAATCCAAGAACACGCTTTGATTTAGGCAAAATGTATATGTCATGTAGCGTTAGTGAAAACGGGCATTATTATTTTGTCTTTTCTTTGAACCCGACCAATTTCCCAGATATTTTTCCCTGTTTGGAAGCATTTGGTTTCGCCATAGTTTTATCAATAGTTGCCAATGCTTCGTTAGCCTATGAAATCAGTGCGGATTTGTATTTTTACAATTATCTTACGTTCTGGACTTGCTATTCGTTTTTAACCACTGCTTCGCCCGCGTGTATGTCGGAAAATACCCCACGATAACACGTACTACCGGGATTAAAGGTACCCTATCGATTATAAACTATTTGTGTGCCAAATTTTATCCCAATCCGATCAGCCATTTTTGCGCCAATACGGAGTATACATCCAGACAAGCGGAAAAAAATCTATAATCTATATTTTTGGTATCAGACGCGTGCCAATGCCTTCAAAAATATTCAATGTACAGGTTTGACTTCTTTACTATTTTATTAAATGTAATGTACACTTGTTCAATTTCTTTGGAAAACATTGTTTTTTCTGGATGGATCAGAACGTAGACGATACAACATGTTGATATAAGAAATACGTCCGAAACAAAGTCTGTGTTGATCCTAGAATACAGATTGTCATGTTCTTGAAATGTGTTTTGATGTGAACAAAAGTCTTGTTTCGCCCTATTTGTTGAAGGTTTGAATTCAGAGTTATTCGGCTAGAAATATGTGATAGCTAATCGGGTTGGGTTCGGTACGGTAGGACGTTTGTTCAATTCTTTTTTTATTGTAAGATTGAGGTAAAATGCTACCTTACCTACTTTGTAAATCCGTAGATGGTAAACACAAAAAAACACAAAAAGAAATCAAAGTCTCATTCTCAGAATTCTTACCATAATAATATTTTTTTCAGTTTCTTCTGCTTTTATCGAAAATGCGTCGATCTTATGACGCTTATTACATTGACCGGGGTCACTTTTCGTAAAGATTTTAAAAATTGTTTTGAAAAACAAGATGGCAGTGTTAGTTACGATCTTTAGCCACGCTCCAAGTTTTTTGTTTCTTATAGGTACAACTATAGGCGCCATCCTAATTGACCATGACTCGTGCGATGATGCGTGCGTCCGATGAGAATATTCGCGCGACCGTGCGATTGAACATCTACTGAATGTCCTAATTGACGGTCGCACGATCATGTGATTTTTAACCGACTTCTTCAAAAAGGAGGATGTTCTCAATCGTCTGTATTTTTTTTTTGTGTGTTGTTACGCGATTACTCCGCCAATTTTGATGATGATTCTTTTTTTGTTTGGTAGGTCATGCTACAGAGGTGGTCCCATTTGATGGTTATCGTTGGTTGGTAATGGTGGTTGGTGGTTGGTGGTTGCACATGGTCATGTTATATCTCTCTCTCTCCATAACCACGCCCCTACATTGTCTTGATTGCGTCTGCTTCTGCCTCAAAAAATATTCTTAAGCTCTACTCTCTCTCTTTTTTACTTATTAACTTTGCTTGCGCAGTTTTTGAGTTAGCTTCAATATTACGTATTTTTTTCCACTTAGTCTATGCAGACGATATATTATTTGACTCCGTCACTGTTATTTACATAGCAGGTAGTGGTATTCGAATTTGTGTGGGGTTGGTAGGTACCACAACTAAAAAGTGAAAATAAAAAACTTTTCACAAAAAAAAACGGTGTCTTTGCTTTTCAATTTTCGGTTTTTGCCACCGACTTCCGAATTAAAGTTATTTTTCACTTTTTTTGTGTTTTTTTGAAAGTCGGTTGTTTTTCTTTAAAATTTCATCGCACGATGAAATCGCATCGTATAATCGCGCGAGCAATGGCCAATTAGGACTGTGCCTTACATTTGTACCTAAAACGTAATAAACGTAACATGGGCACCTTCGTACGTATATGTTTCCCTACATTTCCACACAAGAATATGCTCGTAATCTTCCGTATCTGGCTGCCAGAGCCTTTCGTTTTAATGAGACCACGGAGCCCTCTCGACGCTGAATAATTCCTCATTAGGTTCGCTAGCTTCACTCCTTTTTATGTAGAAATGCTTTGATATATGTACATACACAGTACCTACATCTACTTTTAATTTTGATACAGGTTTAGAGAAATTGGAATAGTATCAATGACGTTTATGTACCTATAAGTACTATTCCAACCAAAAATAATCCAAATATACTAATATTGTAGACTAGCTTCTGCCCGCGTCAAAGTCGTAAGACACCACTGTAAGTAAACCTAATATAGTGCGTTTCATCAAATAGTTTCTATACCGTAATGTTGCCTCCCCTGTTGTAGGACGAACAAGAATAAGCTACGGGGTTACCTAACAGGCCCGTTTTTATAAATTTAACAGTAGAGCCAACATTACCGCATAGAAACTTAATGATGAGACGCACTCCCCGGTATATTTATTATTTTAAAATGAATGTCACTAAGAAGTTTTTATTCCTTTTAATCACCAGTCTCCAAAGAGTTAGTTCCTATTTTCAACAAGAAGGCTGGATATATCATTCGTCCGCCACTATTCCTGGATCAGTCATTCGGGAAGCAGGTAGGATTTGGAGAACGTCTCTCCTTCATACCGTCATCAATTTGTATCTCGTAGTGGAGGAGATCGATCCTTTTTCCATTTCATACACCTGAGTAATTTCCGGCTTGCGCTCTGTTTCCATTAGCTAATTTTCTTAATGTTTTAGTTAACGTTTCAGGTTTCCCTGAATTAGGTTTACATTACATAGTTCATCTGAGAACATTACATGTAAATGGGTTCCCATTTCTCTCCAAATATTAACTAATGGGCGAAAGCCCTTTTTCAACCGGGGGTGCGCCGCAGTCTATTTTTGATGATTTTCAGTTTCTTATTTAAGTAGTCACTCGCCCCCCATTTTCCATTGCGTGTAAAGCTTTCTTTATAGTTTGAAAAAAGCGTTCTGCCTGTCCATTAATCGCGGGGTGGTAAGAGGCGGATATCCTGTGTGTAACTTCAATATCTTCAAGAAAACACTCGAATTTCTACGCAGTAAACCGTCGCTCATTATCTGACACCAAAATAATAGGTATTCCAAAGGTACAGAATATCTCCTTTAGCTTCTATAGAACTTGTAGTGGTCTTAGTTGGTATGACCTCAACCCACTTTATAAATGCATCCACTATAATAAAATGAGTATCGTCCTGAAATAGGGCCAGTGAAATAATATGTATTCTTTGTAATTGATCTGTTGGTTCTTCCCAATGATGTAAGGTTGGTGGTTCGTTCTATTGTTGACGACATGCTCTACATGATTTTACCTTATCCTCAATATCTTCATTTAATTTTAAGAATGCCCACATGCCCTGCATGTATTTCAATTTATATTAGTTTTGAAGCGTTAATTCATAGTGCTTAAAACCAAGTTCTCGTAATGATTTTCCAGTTTGCAATAGTGTAGTTCAGGATCCTTTTATTTAGCTATTATTTTAGGACGAAGTTCTAATTTGTTGATCTGCTGTATAAAGATGGGTTGTGAATTCTCTTTCAGATATAGGTGTGCTTTCACATTAAATATGTGTATTGTCTAAGCAAGTCATTCAATCTTGTAGGTTCCATGGATTGTAAAATGTTTAATGCGTCTTGTTCAATTTTTACATATTTCCATCCAGCTTCGGTCAAATATTGAGTCTACTTGTTGGTTTATGATATACAATTTTCCATAAAAAATCTGGTTTTTGTCTTTGAATTCTAACCCAGAAGGTTTGATAATTTCACCTATGTAACCTACATTGGTGAAATGGTCTATTTTATGTTAGTTTTGTTCTCTATAAGTATTAAATTTTTGTATGATTTACTAACATAGAACATAATGCAGCCGCAGTGTCGAATTCCATTTGTAGTTTTTTAATTTTCGATAAATAATTAAACTAGATATCGCTCTTGAATTTCACTTTTAATCATGTTGATGTCACCAATGCTTTCTACAGAGATATTACTAAGGGACCTCTAGTAATGTCTGGTGTCATCGACTTGGTTTATGTTAATGTTGCGTTGTAAGAAAACTTGAGTGTCCTTCTTTCTGACATTTTCGGCATTCTAATTTAATGGCACCACACTCATAGGTCCGTGATCGGTTTTATCACAGTGGGAACACTTCTCCTTTAATTTAAATCCTTGATTGTAAGTGTCGGCTTTTTCTTAGAGTTGGTATGCGAGGCTTGGAAATTAGTTTGTCTTTTCGTAGAAGGTGTAATTTAATTGATTGATTCTGTCAGTGTTTCTTTTCGTTTCGGTAGCCATTATAAAATTGTCTGCTTTTCCCATTTCTATTGACGTTGCGATCTGTACTAATTTAGAAAACTGTGGCATATCTCTGTCTTGAAGAATTCTTGGTCGTATGTCGCCATCCTATTGTCCTCGTATGAATTGTAATGATATACTAGTTTTATCAGAAATTGACATAACATAGGAATACTTTCAGCCAGTTCTCTTCTATCATCATTTGTTTATAAATACTACTCTCGTAATACGAGTATTGTTTTCATTCTATGGTATGATCTGTTTACTCAAGAATCCAAAGCAGTTCATGTTATGCTAGAACCAATAAAGCTTCAGTAGACCATTTTTTGTGTGCGGGGTCATGAACATGTCGCGCCACGTGTTTTGGCCCGGTACGTTTGACAGATGTTGACTTCATAAATGATGGTGGTTATGCGGTTAACATCACTTCATAAATTGGTTTTATTTTAATAATAATTCACAGTGGAAAAGTGATGGAGCTATGCAGGACGTATAGCTCCATCTCTTTTTCACGGTGAAATAATATATTAAAATAATACTGGTTAGTGGTACAGTCCCATTGATAATGTTACTACTAATAAATAACGCAATGAGAACAGTAAACAGCAGTGATCAAAAACTTTCAGACGGTGACAAGTTAAAAAGTGATTGGACTTTAATAAACAGTGATGTGATTCAATATGTTCCAGAAAAAAAAGTGGACTTAAAATATATATTACAATGGACGTCGCCATTTAAGTGTCCTTTCGTGTTTATGGGCAAAGGACGGAATGGATTTATTGAACGAAAATGTCCTTACACAAACTGTATAGTGACTGAAAACCGCTTGTACCTCGGCGGCGATTATTCAAAATTTGACGTTATTGCATTCTCAGGGCCAGAAGTGGTATCTTACAATACTGCACAATTACCTAAACAGAGATCCCTCCATCAGAAGTATGTTTTTGCAAGTATAGAATCTGGACATAATTATCCGCTCTGCTCTAGTAAATTTAATAGTTATTTCAACTGGACATGGACTTTTAAATTAGATTCTGAAGTAAGATGGGGTTATTTTACTATTAGAGATAAATATAATGCTATAGTTGGACCAAATAAAGAAATGCATTGGATGAAGTTGGAAGATATGGATCCAGTTAGAGACGAATTTAAACAACAGCTTAAAAGGAAAACCAAAGCTGCGGCGTGGTTCGTGTCTAACTGCAAAACTAAAAGCAAAAGAGAACGAATTGCTAAACAATTACACGATGAATTAGAAAGATATGGTATGATATTAGATATATTCGGTACCTGTGGAACGCGAACTTGTTCGCGGAATAAAGAAGAAGATTGCGATAAATTAATTAAATCGAATTATTATTTTTATTTATCGTTTGAAAACTCTTTTAGTGAAGACTATGTCACTGAGAAGTTATTACGAGCGTTAAATAATGACGCTGTGCCCATAGTATACGGTGGTGCTGACTATACTAGGTATGTATTCATGGAGACAGTGATGCTTAGTTTTATTGTTTAATACAGAAATATAACGTTCCCTCCGTTGGGACTGTGTTAGACGGAATGGGCCGTAATTCACCACGTGGACCCAGTGCACGGTATAGTAAACGCCTCGTCATGTCCTCGTGGTTTTGGTTCTAGGAAATAGTTTCGTCATGTTAAGAACAGTGGTAATAATCAGGCCGTTACGGCCTGGGCCGTAAGATGAGGCCGTTACCAGTGGCTGGGCGACCACAGCTCATGTACAAATTTTGGTAAGTTGATTATAATGTGGGTTAATTTACTAACATATTTTTACAGATTTATGCCAGATGGCATTTATCTGGACGCTGGACTACAAAGTACTAAGGATTTAGCAGCAAAAATGCATGAATTGATCAATGATCCGGAGAAATATGCAACGTACTTCAAATGGAAAAATCATTACTCGTATCATAGACAACATGAAAATGTTGAAACTGATCCTTATTGTTTATTTTGTACCACTTTGAATAACGAAGAAATGGTAAAAAAGACAACAATTTATGACGATTTTTATAAGTGGTGGATGCCGCTTCCGGGTCTTGTGAAGCCGATATCGAATCGTAATCGGGTATATGAGCCAACACTGGATGATGCTGAATAGTACACAGACATTGTCCTGCACAATTTTTAAAATAATTATACAAATCTGTTTCGAGCCAGCACCTTAGTTAGTATTAGGGTATTAGGGTGTTAGTATTTGTGAGTTTCTATGTTTGTAAACGCACCCACGATACAGGAAGAAATTCCTAGTGTGGAGCAATGTTTTTTTTAAAAAAAAAAAAAAATAGTTGATTGGTTTTTACCGCACAGAGTTGGCTCTCATGTTTGCAACAGATAAAAAGGACAATCATGTTCGCTCTCAACACTTTTCTAAAGCTACGCGTAATACCGCAACATGATTGTCCCAAAAGAAAGTAAAGCGTCTAGGAATAAATCTGTGCCGAATATGGAGTGAGTTAGAGCGATACAAATGTACCTATTGCATCATAGTTTACATTCGTTTTTTATTATTTTGGCCAGTTGAACTATGACATTGACCTCGGCGCGTATTGATTCAATTACTTCGTGATAAACTATCGTAATATCAGTGATTGTTTCAGTTATTACGAGAAAAAAAATGAAATTGATAGAAACGGTCCAAGCGTACTACTAGAACTTTTGCCACTAAACCGTGTCGCACAAACCTGGGCCAGCATGCTCCCCTGAACAGAATGTTGACTTTTTACAATAGAGCTTGCTCAGCTGACAGCAATATAGATAACTTCTTTGATAGTCTGCCAATATTTAAAACTAAAATTAATTAAACTGACCTGTAATCAGCTGCCTACTTATACTTATACTTATTCTAATTAATCATGTAAATTTTAATTTAATTTACTTTAATTTGATTAATTTAATAATATAACCTTAATTTCAATTGGATTAGACTAGCGATAATTTACATTTTAGTTTTGTATAAATAATATTATAATGATTTAAAAATATAATTGAATAGTGACTAGTACCTTTAAATAAGAATGTTGTGCATGCCTATAAGTGATGTATTTACACAGAATTGAAGACTAGTGATTATCTATTGTTACTATCCTTGTAAATAGGTCGTTGGTGTGCCTTGCTCAATAAAATAAAATAAAATAGAAGAAAATGACTTTAAAACCATTGTTTAAGTGAAAGTATTAAATTAAATAGACCCAATGCTAAAAAGCACTGAACAATGTATTACTGTTTATTAAACTAACTTTATTTCCTTGGTATTTTTTTATGTTTTATTAAATGTTTTTAACGTTCATGATTCTAGTTTCTTTTTGTGTCTCTTTTAAATATATATCAGAAAGGAAATGTAACTAAACACACGCTGAAACTTTTAAAATAATATAACCGGTAACTATGAGTTAATTCGTAACATCTTTGTCCATTAGAAAATTCATATCATCTTTAATAAGGAGGACGCATAATATTGCGACTCAACTGCTAGCCTAGATAGCTGATTCATACACAGATATTGGTTTCACGCTTCCGGGTCGATGCCGATTATAATCAAGTCAAGGTTTGTTAAAAAATAAAAATAAACTAGTGAAACTGTGTTTTCTCAAAGTATTTTACTAGTGCTAATAGTGGAACCAAAGCATTGATCGAAACACAGATAAAATGTATTTTATCAAAAATATTTGTGTATTTTAGAATTATCTAAAATAGCTCTAGCTTTAGATCTGCACTAGCAGAGCTAAAACTCAGGAGTCAGGTAATAATAAAAGAGAAGAGTCAGGTAATTTCCGAAATTGGTATAGAATATTGGGTAGATATCGGTGCTATGACTTGACGTACCTATACTTTCCTTTTACCTAGTACCAAAAGTAACCTAGTACCAAGTAGTCACGTAAGCGGGGCCGCGGGTACAGCTAGTTTAACCTTTAAACAGTTTTATATCTTCATAGAAAACGGTTGAAACGACGCGCTTCGAAATCTCAGTGTATATCAGTACGCAACAGTATCGAGTGCGCGGCAGTTACGCACGGACGCGGAAAGTTTATCCACCGTCTGTCACTGCTGAGATATAATACTGTTTCTTATTTATACTGTGTCACCGGGCAGCAACTCTGTACAAATATAGGAGTACGTAGGTAGGTACATAACGCAAGCCTAGATGGGTAGTTGTATTTTTTATGAGCACAACAGGAGGGCACTACAGGCGAATAGAAAGGTCTTTATGTAAATTTTTAATAAACTCTCTTCCGTTCCGAAATGAGTTGAATAAATAAAAGGCAAACTGTGAACAGAGATTTCCCACTGAAATACTATTTACCTGCTTCTATTTATGTTTAGCCTAATTTAAGTTGGTTGATATTACATTCAAAATTATATTTAGGTTAGCAGGTACCCTAATGAATAAATGAATTATA
This sequence comes from Lithophane ornitopus, assembly GCA_948473465.1. Classification (NCBI taxonomy): domain Eukaryota; kingdom Metazoa; phylum Arthropoda; class Insecta; order Lepidoptera; family Noctuidae; genus Lithophane; species Lithophane ornitopus. Next base: position 5,979,298 of record OX419622.1, on the reverse strand, counting down.
TCTAAATGGTATTTATTTCTGTAAGTAGGTAAGAACACTTTTACTCGTCAATACTATTTTTAAAACTAGATGTGATCGGCGTTTCCTATCCAACTATTCTGAATAGCCACACAAACACACACACATGAAAACCAAAACAAACTTACATTACAGTATCTTTTATAGTCCAAACATAATCTTGGTCAGATCGTATGAGGACAGTGTAGATAAGATTCCAAATAGCAAATAGGTATAGAAAAGCCCACATAGGAACAAACTTCCATGAAAATATACGCTGGTGATGTACGTATTATCATAATTAAAAAAAATATAATTATACTAATAAAATTGCTTGCCTGCTTTGTTTTTTCAGCTGTGCGGAAATCGGTTGTCATGGTATGGGCATGTGAGGTATGTCGTGAGGGAGCCATCTATAAGAGTAGGGGAAGACCAAAGAAACGATGGATCGACTGACTGTGTGAAAGATGATATGGCTAGAAAAGGGATGACTAACGAGATGACGACTAATAGAGAAGTCATCATCATCATCATTTCAGCCCGGAATCACCCACTGCTGTGGTGGTATAGGCCACCCCTTTTGTTCCGCCATTATTCCCGGTTTCGTGCGGCCCTCATCCAGGTATTTCCCACGACTTAGGCGATATCCTCAACCCAACGCGCGTATGGAAGAAAAAGACATGTTGCGCCCAATTACATTGGGATAGCGGCCAGGACAATGATGAATAATGATATTTTACTATATTAATACACTCGTTAGTATAGTGGCTAGCTTAGGTGTCTGGCATATGGCATCTGCACCCGAATTGCGTAACGATCAATCACAATCTGAATGGTTTTGAAACAGATTACATAACCATTTACAATACGGCCGTTATATCTTGGCAGGCCTGAATATAGGCTCTACGAACTTTCGCGCATGTTCTCTCACTTACACTCGCCTCATCTCACCATTTGGTTCCTAAAAAATTTTAATGCGAAGCCTTCTGCGCGAAGTTCGGAACTGCCACGTTATCGTATTGTATGTTTAGAATCGAGTCCTCTACATAGTTACAATAAGTTGTTATAAAGTTGCCCTCCAGTGAAATTCCACTGTCAGTTATGAAGGTAAAGCACATAGTACAAAGTGAGGGTTATAAAAGCCAACATGGGTCCAGGACGATGAAAATTTCGCATACATATTTATGGTATCGGACCCATGGGCATAGCTGTAAAGGCGTTCAAACGGAAAGGATGGACAGGGGATGTAGGCATGGGAATGTTCCCATAAGATTCTGTCGGCCGCTTGGCTAATTCGTCGACTTTTTCTGGTGATTTTCTCTTGAATCAGGGTTTTTAGTTTTATCTTCCTGTTTTACATGTTACATGAAAAAATGATTTTCTGAGATTTTTCGAGATTACCCAATGATATTTGCAGCATTTATTATTTATTTTTAGTTTATTAAAATCCATTCCTAAAAATGCTTTGAGTCTTGTAATAGTCAATGGTTGGGACGGGAACTTTTTATAATCACCAGCACGCTTAGAAAACGGATTAGTGATCGTAATAAGCTGTTTTGGTTGAAAATTATAGCGAAAATACCTTTCCCTCCATCATGTGCCCTTAGTGGCTCTTTTGGTAACACTTGGCATGCGAAGGTCTTTGAATACTCGTTACCAAATACAAATCATTACAATTTTACCAAAATTCGTAAATCAAATCAATTTTAATAATATTTCCCACATCAAACTCTGAGAAATCAAGAATGATTACCTACTCAAATGGATGCGACGTCATTATTAAGATTAAGGCATTGACACACGAGAGCCGCAGCGCGGTTTAGCGACGGTCTCCACGCGACCGCGGAAGCGTTTTGTATTGTAGAGGAAACATTAGTGAGGCTTTAGAAATGGAACAGGCCGAGACTATCTTCGTAAGACGGCAATGTTACAAAGGTAAAGGTCCTTGATATTCAGTAAGTTTTTTTGAAGTCGGGTAGTTTTTTTGGTGATTATATTATTTATGGGTAAAACATTATGATTATTTATGGGTAAAACCAGCAGCGGGGAGAGAGGGTCCTCTGTTCTGACAGCTGACTTTACACCTAGGCCCTGAGCATATTTAGCAAATACCAATTTAATACAGCCATTACTCGGAAAAGCACTGCTGCGTTAGGCAATCTAGCTGTGGATTCACAAATTTGAAATTAATATGATTTTATTAATATCCTAAACCGCCGTTTGCTCTCACGCATACCAGTCTAACAAACTTCATGATACGGCCACTTGTGCCGACGTCGGCTGTTAGCTTCGATCGAGTTACCAGTTATAATTTCCGGATGGGGGAGCGCAATCGGCGCGCCAGTAATAGATTCCACCCTAACATCTGATACCCGTGGATTCGACGAATTCACGCCCTGAGTATCCGGGTTCCCCAAGTCCCCGTGTTCCACCATTTCCCCAAGTTCCCCAACCTAACTGCTCTAATGAGATTCAGTCGACTTTCGGTTTTGTCGACCTTTTTACGTGGGCCACGTAATAAAATAGATTGTTTGGATATAATCTCTGATAATAATGTGGTGTTTTGGCTTACGATTGAAAAACAATTTTGTTGCCCGACCCGTTTTTTTATTATGGCTTTTGGACTCATCTACTATTCAGTCATGATTTAAGTAAATTATGGTTATAGTTTATGGGTTATTCGTTAATAGCATCATGTTCAACAGGCATTACCATCGATCTTTTTTTCTTGCACTGCATCCCACTTTTGAAAGCCGATGCACCCATAAAGTCCAGTAAAGTTGACGCAAACATTTTAAACTTAAATCCTAATTTAAAAGCAATATGTCACAATTTCACTTCAACAAAGTGACAAAATGTTTACAAGATTCCCAGTTCCGTAGTATTGAGAAAGTCTGGATTTGTTCCGCACGCTACGTGTCGGCAGTTTTATCGCGAGGTTCCTTCCGACAAAGTCTCAGACATGTCGTAATTTCCGCTCGGCTCCACTTAATGGTAATCGACGTTTATGCGAGTTCCAGCTGACCTTACTTACCGTGTGTTTAGGGCTGGCGAAATTTGATTAAACTGTAGAGTTGAAATAATATTTGCACGTGGGGAAGTTGTGCCATTGTACTTTGTGTTTTCGGAATCGTAACCTCAACCCCTTGAAAGGGTTGTGATTTAAGCTGTTGTCTAGGGTCATGTTAACTTAGGCAGTTACTCTATTTGTTGTTTTTTTACAAATGCCATTAATCAAAAGTCGTAGTTGTTGTTATTCTGGTCAACCAAATGCCAACCAGATTTATGTAGTAATGAGTCGTCTAGATTTTATCCTTAGGTATCACTTTCAAGCATTTTCAACAATGTCTAAACAATTGATTCAGAAGTTGAGAAGTTCATTGTTTTCTCAGTTACCTAAAAAAAATGGAACAATGAATTTTCATCGTACCTAATATGTGGTTTCCAGAATATAATTATGTCGATTTGGACACGCCTCCATGATTTTGCGAAACTAAAAGGTGATACTATTTAATATTTTTTTCCCGGTACTGTCTAGTGGTTATTTTTGATAAGTTTCTACATGAGACCATAGGACCATACTGACTAATAGCAGATATTTTAATAAAAAAATACACGAAAAATCTTTTATAGTTTTGAAACTAAATATAGCAGCAATCCAAACTGATTTAAATTGTAGAATTTAAATCAGTATGGATTGCCGTCATTTTATTTAATTTCATAATAAAAATATCATTAATCTTTCAGCGAGTTTCAGCGAGGCCTATGTATTAAAATGAAATAAAAGTAGAAATGAATCACTTGGAAAACACTTGACAAACGATTAAATCAAAGCTGATCAATTATTTAACTTAATTGTGATATTAATTTGAACTCTGCCACATTTTAGTTAACGATAGATTTTATTGACTTTAGATACTCAAAAGTTATTAGGTACTGAAATTAATTTAGCGAGGGCCAATTTTTCAATGGCCTATTTATTCTTGGATTTTGGCCTTTCATAATTTCATGTAATATAGGTAACTTTTTCAATTTTCATGTTAGATAGATAGATAAACCATTTATTTAGCACATACAAAAGAAATAGCACAACACACAAAAGCACAATTAATTGATAACAATTAAAATGAATGTCAAGAAAAAAAAAACTGATGTTATTCATCAGATATGCTCTACCTACATCAAAAGAATTTTTGTGGAAAAAAAAACTAACTAAAAAATAATGCAATAATGTAATTGTAATCTTCATATTTAAGTACTTACCTATTACAAAAGTCAACTCCTCTTTCGCATCATAAACATGTTCCTATCAATCAATCATAAACCATCTCAACCTACACAAAAACATAAAAGTACAAAAGATAATGCCCGAACAACTTCGGCTACTTCCGGCTATTGTTCGTGATATGGAGTTAATACGTGATCCTGTATCTAATCTCTACGACAATAAAACTAATTTGTGTTATTATGTTATTTCTCTATTTGTTCGAGAGATAAAAGGCTGTAGCACACTGAAAACACCCGACGCCGACGACTCGTGTTCATTGGTCAAATGACGAAGCATATCAGCAGCTTGGTGCGGCATGTTATGTCTGTCTACACCTTAATTCGTGTTATATTTCTATTTTCTACGGTCGAGAGTGCACAGAATAAACAATGAAGATGTGAAACTCCTTTTAATTCTTGGTTTAAGTGAAATATTGTGTGGCTTCGTGGGTTTAAACGTACCTAGTTTATACAAGTCTGAAATTGTTATTTGTTTTCTATTTTATTTATTGTGGTTTTCTGTTTTAGTTGAATTGTGACAAAGAATTTGAAGGTGAGAGGTTTAATTAGTTATTTAAGAATTAATATTGGGTTTAGTAGCAATTACTTGGACTGCCTTGTTGGTCTAGTGGTAGCAAGAGCTACTGCTGAGCATGAGGTCTCAGTTTCGATTCCCGGGTCGGGCACAGTGATATTGGGTTTTCCATCTGGAATTATTCAGTTAGCAGCCCGGAGTTTGGATTGTGGATGATTTTTGGCAATAGGCTTGCCCCCTATTACACATAACTGGCGAAATGTGCACAAAAATATTACACACGTTTCATAGAAGTAATTATGCTAGCTTAACAACATACCTTACTACCACAAAACCGTGTTTATCAGTTGTTTAGCCTAAGCACCTTTTAAACACGACCTTTCTGTATGGAGTTTGACATTTGGTTAGACCCATAATGTTTTAAGCAGGTACTCAGCGCTTAGTAACGGTATATTCAGATTCTTGAAATATAATTATAATAACCGTCAGTCGACACTAGCAAAGTGAATTCTAATGTCAATTGCGTCTATCCGCGTGTCGCGTGAGCTACAAATTGAATATTAAGTGACTATGTACAGTTAGGGAAATTAATTGTTAAGCAAATTGACACCCTACGCCAATATGTCGAGCCAATTTTTACAACTGTTAAAGAATGACAGTTTCGTATTTGAATATACGGACAATTTAAGTTTTCTTACCAATGAATGTATGCGGTCGGCAAATAAACTTCTTAGCTCTTGTGTAGAGCGAGGCAGACATAATTGTGTGCGTAATAACTTGATAGACAGTAAACTGTGAACTACGTATTCCCTAGTGGACAATAATGTGGCGCAACACGTCTGTTTTGTCTTGTGAAGTCTGGCAAATTGGCGCACATAGTCCTACGTGACATCGGCCGCGAACAGTAGTCACTTATTGAGTACTAGCTTATATATCCTATGACATTCGGCAATACTGCTACCCATTAGTGGTAGAATTTTTGGAATCGGATCAGCAGTTCCGTGGATTACCTCCTACATACAAACTCACAAATTGTCCTTCTTTATAATATTAGTTAGGCATGGTATTATAAACACTGAGGTAACACAAATCACTTAATGTGTTTAGTCTAAACGTATTTAAAACATCGTTCTGTTTCTGTCAATCATTTGAAGATGACTGAGACAGTATATGATGTTTTAAATATTATATTACCGTGAAACAAGGGATTTGTAGTGCAAACGGGCCTAAACCATGGGGTAGAAAGAGTTGCATTTCTACTGTCACTGGTACTTATCTGGTGCGCTGGTTGTAGCTTTAAGGTATCCGGAACAGGGTGGAAAGTTCACTCATCCTCTATACAACAGGGAGGATCCTCCGACCAGACGAGTTTCGTGTCTGGCGGAGAACTGTCCAACGATGGATGTCGTGATCTTGTATAGGTATATGTTGATCGCGCGGTAAATACTGCGCGATGCAGGATTTTGTGTGACGTCAGGATTTTTGTGTGTGGTGCGTAGTTAGCATGTGGCGATGTAGATGCCGCCACAAACCATCATTTTGATCTACATAGACGTATCGAACATCGAAATCTGTAACGATTCCTTTTGAAAATAACTTTATAGTTTTTAAGTAGTAATAGGTCATCATCATCTTCCTGCCCTTATCCCTATTACTTGGCGTCGGCGCAACACGTTTTCTTCTTCCACTCTCCCCTGTCAACCGTCACGCTATCATTCACTCCCTTCTCTTTCATATCATTCCTCACACAATCCATCCATATTTTCTTTGGCCTTCCTCCTCTCCCGCTCCATCCATCAAAATTATGTTATATTCATCACTTTTTTAGTCACATGCATTTCGTCCCTCCTCATCACATGCCCATACCAGGCCAAACGGTTACCTTTCAACTTTTCTGTCACTGGCGCCACTTTTAAACTTCCCCTTATATACTCATTTCTTACTTTATCCATTTTCGTCACTCCACACATCCATCTCAACATTCTCATCTCCGCTACATGCATTCTTTTTTCATCCGTCTTCTTCACGGCCCAGCATTCCGATCCATACAGTACGACAGGCCTTATCACTTTATAGATTTTCCCCTTTAACTTGAGGGGCATCCGTGGGTCGCAAGTTGTTCCTGTGACCTGTCGCCATTTCATCCATCCCGAGTTGATCCGGCGCATTACGTCTCGGTCTACTCCGCCATCCCCTTGGAAAAGCGACCCGACGTACCGAAAATCGGAGCAGATCGGTAAGGGCGTTCCGGCGAGAAATATGGGCATAGGACTGGAGAGATCACCAAAATTACAGAACATGTATTCTGGTTTGGTCCGACTCAGGACTCAGGCCAACGGTCTCCAGTCTTCCCACCACAATTCCAATATAAGTAGTAATAGGTCTTGTATGCAAGTTCATAGTAGGCTTCGTTCTCCGTCTGCAACTTAACGACATTTTTACTACCAGCTCCAGCTAAAGTGAAATGTACTCACAAACGTAATTGGAAAATAGTTCCTACCCTATTGAGTGAGCTTTCTTTAGAAATTAAGTGTTTCTTGAATAATAATGATTTTTAAAGATTTTTTTATAAAAATGTTAACTTCTAAGGATAGCTTTGTTCTAAATTTTGTGCCTACTTTTTGAGAGAAAATAACCGTGTCCAATAAACATGGTAAAACAGTACTGTTAAAATGACAAGAAATTAAAGGTTGGGGCAAAAAATTGATAAATAGATATATGGAATACTTTTTATTATGTACACCATAAAAATGTAGTAATTTTACATAGGGTTATACAATGGGTGGTCTTATCGCAATTAATAGCAATATTTTAAAGATACCTTTTGGGTGGATTAACGGAGAAGGAGAGACAATACTGCAGTATGTACCTTTACAATCTTAAAATGATTCTAGAACTCTTAATTTTTCTTAGCAGCCCCACAAAACACCAAAATGTTCAACTATACGTTTCTAGTGGTATACAATTTTCTTCACCAGTAAATTACATTGTATATATGGCGTAGGTGGTAATGCAACTCGACATAACTGCAGTCTTCACGGCAGTACAATTAACCCACTTAATTGGTTGTTTGAGGTTGCCGCCGACCACTGTTGTTATACCGACCGTGCTCTGTAATTACGGATAAGATTTACCAGCTGTATGGACAAAGTTGCAGTTGGAATTTCTTTGGTCACGTTACGTATGCGTATGTGACTAGGTTCTACTTGCAACTTTCTCGTTTTAACATCACTATACATATTATAAAACAAAGAACGCGCCGAGGGTACAGTTACTTGAATCGCGCCGGAACGTCAACTTCAAGGCGTTCGTCGTGTGTACCGAACTGTTATCTGCCCCTCGTCATGGAAAAAGACTTTTGGCAGCACGACGTTGTGTTCCGTCGCTTCCGCGGACAAGTTCCACAGGACAGCACAAAGTCTAGCTAGTGCTAAGTGAAGTGATACTAACATAGTCTAAGCCTTATTTATTAACACAAGTTTTGTTTTTAGAATATGTATGTTTAGGTTATGGTATTTTTCTATGGGCCTGGGTCGCCTGCAATAAATAGTTCTTTTTATTTAAAGTTCCCCCGCCGGATCTGTCTGTCCGAACGCGATAAACTCAAAAACGGATTTTCATACGGTTTTCACAAATGGACGAAACACAATATGAAGAAAGTTATAGGCTATTTAACATCACGCTACCTACGACCCTTTAGGAGCAAAATGGCAAAAAGTCACGCCGGCTTTTTCTGATCAGTCGTCGGATTTCTATTAGTTGCCCTTTACACTTGGTGCAGACGGGACTCATGCAAATAGTTGTACTGTACTACGCTAGGCCAGCTCAAGGTGGTGGTGTAACCCGTGACGTGTGGGCTGTGGACTACTGTACGACTGGCCGAGGTTATATATAAATTAATGATTAATACGTTTGAGGAGCTCGTGGCTACGTAATAACAACCGCACGGGTCGATCCATCAGGTTAAGCTACGCTTGCCAGGGTAGGTCCGTGGATGGGTGATCATCTTTACATACCGAGACTCCTCCATGCCTCGGAAAGCACATTAAGCCGTGGGTCCCGACTGTCATTTGTGCATCTTTGACAGTCGTTACGGGTTGTCAGAAGCCCGAAAGTTTGACAACCAGTCTTACGTATCGTATTATCCAGTTACTAGGTTGTGGAGGTCAGATAGGCAGTCGCTCCATGTAAAATACTGGTATTCAGCTGCATCGGGTTAGACTGGAAGCCGACCCCAACAGTTGGGAAAACGCTAGGCAGATGATGATGATGAATACTTTATTAGCTTTACCTGTGGCGTTACTGAATTTTGGGGCAAATAAAAAAATATATATTGTATGTGTTATTTGACCATCCTCGCTAACGAGAAGAAAATGAAATGGTAACTATTATAAATAAACACTATTCAGTTTCCCAAATACTCTGTGGACTAGACGTCTTTTGCCTAGTTGTGTGCTAAAAGCGACCGGATGACAGTACATCTCCGGGCGACGCGATGAGCAGAACGTTCGTTTCCTCTTGCTAATTTGTTAGAATCCTATTTAAACTAAAACTAATTTGGTTTTCTCTTATTTTCAGATATATTCCAGCAAATAAGAAGGTACTTATAATAAGGTATTCCCTTGTTTTATAACTAATTTTATCTTGGATATTGTTGATATAGTTACATATTAAGAGCTCCATTTACAATAATGTATTCAGCTGTATCCAGTTAAACTGTAAGCCGACCCTAATATTGTTGAGAAAAGGTTAGGCAGATGAAGAGGTACATAATAATTATTTGGCTTTTTATATTTTGATGGCAGTGATGCAAATGACAACTTTATACAAAACTGAAAGATTATTTTTTCTTAAATATCTCACTATAACCCAAAACAATGACTCCAAACGAAATAAATGACTGGAGTCTCTAATACATATTATACCTACCTTTATATATACGTTAAAGATTAATGTTAGGCCACAAGATTCGAAGTCATTACTTATTTAAGCGCCAAAGGTTTTCTTGCCAGGGTTTTTCCCTCGTCTTGGTAGTAGATTGAATTTCTAGTAAATTAGGCGGTCACGTGAATAGATTAGAAATAAGTTACGTTCAAGGGTCTAGAAGTCTCGATATTGTTAGTTAAGTACGATATCGATCAGGCCCTTTCGTAGGGGTTGTTTTAATTGAAATTTCTTAGTCACGTACGAAGGTATTGAATAAAGTTTTTTGATATAAATGATTTCTTTGAAAGTAATGATGTAATCGTTCGCCATTTACAATTATTGATTTTGATATTTATTGGTATTCATTCCATGTCTCTCTTACTCATCTCTCTGCATACATTTATAATTCGATACCGAAGATGAAAAAACAATATAGCATTTTTTTTTGCATAATTTTCATATAATGTTCCCACTGCTAGGACACAAGCCTCCTCTTTCTATGGGAGGGAGTGGGCCGTAATCCACTACGCGGGCCCAGTGCAGGTCGAATTTTTGGTTCTAGAACATGCCAGTTTCCTCACGATATTTTCGTCCACCGTTTTGAGACCAGTGCTGATGAAATAATTTACACAAAGTTTACCTGCTTAGTTTCGAACCCACAACCTACAACTCGTAAGTCGCAGCTGTTGCCACTGGGCCACCACTGCTCAGCTATTTGTTTACTGAGTTATATTATACATACAGTTACAATCCAGGATTCGGTTTCGATGAAGCAGTGTAACAGTTTTTGTATTCGTAAAAGAGTAACAAGTAAGTAAGGTGATGAAATCTATATTTGTATTCCATTTCGTATTGTTTACAATCTTTCTTTTTTAGAGCTTCAAAGCAGAACTCTCAAACATAGCATTGTATTTTGAAATCACAGACAGACGTGTCGTGTCCCGAGATCACGTTCAACTGAATATTTAATATATTATGTGAACTCGAAACTCTCAAAGCTTTGTATGTAGTACATTTGTGACAATGGTATAAGATGATGAGATAAACGCGAATGCGAGTACTTGATGTAGTACTTGATACTTGATGTAGTGTCAGACGTGATAAGGTACTGAAATCCCGAAGTCAGACTCCTACACGACGCGGTTTCACAATAAAACGCAATTTATTTAACAACATAACGATCTGTAACCGAATTTGTTTCGTTCCTTCAGAGACATAATAATAGATTGTCTTTTACTACGCGGTTTCTTTTTCAATTTCATCGGCTTGATTTTTCTGGCTTCCAGCTTAATTTTCCGCTTTGAGTAATTATTTATTTTTTATATGGTGGAAATTCAATAGAAAATGTGTAGGCTTCTTTAACTTCTTGAAATTACGATTATGTAGAAAACAATCAACGAAATGCCACCGACAGAGCAACGTGTCTGTAAATTATTCCAAGCACAACAAATATCATCATCATCTGTTAGCCTTTTCCCAACTTTGTTGGGGTCGGCTTCCAGTCTAACCGGATGCAGCTGAATACCAGTATTTTACATGGAACGACTGCCTATCTGACCTCCACAACCCAGTAACTGGGTAGTAATACGATACCCCTTGGTAAGACTGGTTGTCAGACTTTCGGGCTTCTGACGACCCGTAACGACTGTCAAAGATCCACAAATGACAGCTGGGACCAACGACTTAACGTGCTTTCCGAGGCACGGAGGAGTCTCGGTATGTAAAGATGGTCACCCATCCACGGACCAACCCCGGCAAGCATAGCTTAACCTGATGGATCCACCCGTGTGGCTGTTATTACTTAGCCACGAGCTCCTCCAAGCACAACAAATATATTGTTTTAAATTATGATTCTGTTTACTTTGGCTAAATAAAAAAAAAACAAGATGGGCGGAACATTAAATTCTGTCACAAGTCTTACAGAGTAAATTTTCATTTACTTTTTGTAGCATTGTTAGTAACGAGGAAAGGTAGTAAAGACAATACAGTAAAATGTCGGTACTTAGGTCGTTAAAACCACTATTAGGTGGAAGCGTAGCACCTTCGTAGCACCCTCGTAGCGCCTTCGTAGCGGGTGTCTACGAGCGGCTACGAATGTCTACGGGCGTTGTTATGTTTAATTTAGTAATGTTATCTTTTACCAGTCATGTCCAATTGGAATATTGTAATTATTAGTAAGTATTGTGTTATTTCTCTATGTTACTGATGCTGGATGCGATAGATAGGATGGGTATAATTTATAAAAGATTCGTTTTAATTTCTATTTGTTGTAATGTGTAAATAAGAAGTCTGCAGATGACAATACGACAACATAATATATAAAACTGAAAAGTTAATATACAACAGATTTCTGAAAATTATAACAAATCCCCAGTCCATGATCATTTCATTAAAAAGTTAGAGAAAGCTTGTCATAAATACGTTTCGGTTAAAATGTAAGCGGTAGGGTAATTCTCGGAGTTCATATGAAATGCAAAACAACGTATAACTACGGTTATGCTATTTATACAACGTGAAATCTGCTCTTTGTTTCCAAGCTACGGTCTGTTTGGTCTTGAAAATTTTATGAAGCTCACTGGCATACTTCAACTACAATAGCCTAGACTTCTATTCATACGGAGTGAAATGTTTTTATTCACAATAAATTCACTTTTAATCCTTTTAGAAAAACTTCTATTAGTATGCCCATTCTACTTCAGTGAGGTGTCGCTTTGGTTAGAATTTTCGAATTCGGTCATACAATAAAGTGCACATTTTCTGATTTTCTCTAACAATGAAAAGCTGTCTCGGCTCACGGAGAATTTCGCAGATTTCTATAAAATTTTGTCACAATTTTCTAGAAATGTCAGCAAGACGTAAATTGTCTGGTTGCACCGATTTTGTTGGAAAATTATTATAGACATTGTTTCACAAGTTTATTGAAAAAGGCAGTATCCAATTGCCAATATTGTAACGAAAATCCAGCTAAATGACAAACATTTTTACAATTTCTATCAAGTTGTTACAGATGCAATCGTGATATGAAACCGAAGAATTCTTTTGTAAATGTTTTTTCAAGGGTTTTGAAACGAAATCCCTTTGTAATATTTCCTTTGAAATATGATTGGGCTGTGTTTCATTTCAAGCGGTTTCCAATAATTAGTGAAAAGCAACCGTATGGGGATTAATTTGAAGTATGGACCTTGATTGAATTTCGCTCTCAATTAATTTAATAAAAGCCCACTCGACGTGATCAAGTATCTGCCTTTCAGTTATAATGATGTTGATTATACAGGTATAATATCTTTCGTATTATCACTTTAACTACGGATTTACATACCTACACAAATATAAAATGGTTGTTAATAATGTTGGCGAGTGTAAACACCCACTAGATTGCTAATCCTAACTTAATATTATAAACGCGAAAGTGAGTTTCTTTGTTATGCTTTCACGTTATAATGGCTGAACGGATTTGGATGAAATTTGGCACATGGGTAGACATTTACCTGGAGATGGACATAGGCTTGATAGACTTTTCATCCTTCATCGCAACAAGTTGCGGGCAATAGCTAGTTTTTTAGGGTTCCGTACCCAAAGGGTAAAACGGAACCCTATTACTAAGGCTCCGCTGTCTGTCTGTCCGTCTGTCACCATGCTCTCATGAAAAGTGATAGTTAGACAGTTGAAATTTTCACAGATGATGTATTTCTGCTGCCGCTATAACAACAAATACAAAAAAAACAGAATAAAACAAATATTTAAGGGGGCTCCCATACAAAAAACGTGACTTTTTTGCCGTTTTTATAGATAATGGTACGGAACCCTTCGTGCGCGAGTCCAACTCGCACTTGGCCGGTTATTATAAAATTAAAATCCTAATGACGTCTGTAATTATGATGTATTTTACCTACAGAGGTACCTAAATGTTTAATAAGGAAAACTGGTGTTCCCTTGAGAACACACTTACCTAAATAATTATATTATCATAATCATAAAGCCTTTATTAATTCTCTCAGTGAGACATAATTAAACATAATATTCTTTAAATGACACATAATAACCGTAATATAGAGAATTAGCAAGTACAGTCAGCCTCAAACAGATGTATACAAACAAGATGTAACAAAACATTTTTGTAAACAGGAATTCCTTTTGTCTACAATGTTCGTTCTATAATATTGTATCAATGTGTAGCCACAAAACATACGACACATTGGGTACTTAATTGTAGCGACATATCGATACAATATTATGGAACACAGATTTTAGACAATTAAATTAATTCTTGTCTACAAAAATGTTTATTTTGACAAAGGAGATCATTCACCGTCCATACATTTTTGGGCTATATATGTGAAAGTGCCGGCCAAACAGAAAAAAAGTTATATATTCCGTTAGAACATGTGATTTTCATAATTTAGCCCAAAATGAATGATCTCCTTTTAAATAAAATATACAATCTAACACATTATGTACAAAGGGAAAAAATTAAATATAAAGGCAGAGCTCATAGGGCATCAAAAAATTCTACCCTATCGCTATCAGTGGGAAAAGAGTCCAAAAGGCTGGCAGCATTGCCACGTTGCTTGGATGGCGGTTGGATTCTTGTCGATGTTTATATCTTTTCAAGGTAGGCTGTAGGTACCACATCAAATATAAGCATGAACATTAAGCCAGTGAATTAAAATAATGAAGAAAGTTTTGAATGATGTATTACGTTGTCGACAGCGACGTGTGGTAGGAGCACGACGTCATGTTAATTAAGATTAATTGGCAACACTTTACGAATAAAATGTTCTAAGCAGTAATTATCTTAACACTGCTCGGTTCGAGGAATTCATTTGAAGGAAATGGCTTATTTTATTGAGTGTAAATATTCTCATTTTGTTGTTGCTAGGCAATGAAATAACATATCGTAACGTTTGTTTGAGGAGGTGGGAGAGTTGTACCCACATTTCGCCACTTATTGTAAAAGGAAGTCCCAATAATACTTGGCCCGACCTGGGAATCGACCCCCAGTCGGGTATGCGGTCATTATTGTATGAATTATGACTTCAAGACCTAAAGGAACCTATGTAAGAATATCTACATTAAAGGAGTCATGTGTATGACAATATGTAATATTGATAGAAAGAAATACTGAGTGTCAATGCCTTTTCAACTTATGCAACAATAACTTTGACGAGTAATCACAATAATCTTTCATTATCCAGGAAAGTTTTTCATAAATCATTAATCATAATATTACAATAAATACCTTAAACTGAACTATTGCTGTCGATCCTCTAACCGAAATCACAATAACATTGGTTATCGAGTGCTAGCCCAACATTTATCTTGGCCACAACTAATTTGGCTGTGTTTGTCAAACAATATTCTGGGTAAACCGATTAGAGACCGCACTGAGTAACCGATTACAGCTGAATAGACGTAGAGAGGGCCCTCCGATAGTTAGGAGCGAGATAACTGACTTCCAATGTAATTTATATCTTCGACAAATTGAGGCGTTCGTTGGTATAAATGTGATAATTATTATGGTAGCTGTACTAATATGCGTCAAATGTTGAATAATAGTGCATAACTATGCAATATTAATTTATTTTTGCATGCAGCTGAGATGGATGTGTGGAGTGACAAAAATGGATAAAGTAAGAAATGAGTAAATAAGGAGAAGTTTGAAAGTGGCGCACATGATAGAAAAGTTGAAAGAAAATCGTTTGGCTTGGTATGGGCATGTGATGAGGAGGAAAGAAACGCGTATATTATGACTATAAGAGTGATGAATATAAATGTTGATAGATGGAGAGGGAGAGGAAGGCCAAAGAAAATATGGATGGATTGTGTGAGGAATGATATGAAAGAGAAGGGAGTGAATGATAGCGTGACGGTTGACAGGGACAGTGGAAGAAGAAAACGTGTTGCGCCGACCACAAGTAACATGGGACAAGGGCAGGAAGATGATGATAGAAGTTTTATAATTACTGGGAGTTTGGTGCTGTTTTTACAGTTTTAAATCTATATTTTTACGAAATAAGTATGCCGTAAGTTAGGAAGAGTACCACGACTTCTACTGGGCCTTTTTGGCGCAGCCGTGAGGCACACTCCCCTGATAATGTCCTTCTTTACCTTCTCAATTTGGTTCTTTATTTTTATTTTGTTATCTGCTGTATATTATGTATATTGTGTGCCTTTTAGTCTGTGCTGAATAAATGTATTTTCTTTCTTTCTTACTTTAGAAAAATCGCTAAAAAACTTAGTCTCTCAAAGTTTTAACGCCACTTTTTGTAAATCACGTTCGTTTCGTGAATTTTGAACTATGAACCACTTTCAAAGTTCCCCAATCTTGACAGTTTAAGTCGGTGTGCGATCTACTTGAGAACTTTGTTTGACACGAAAACCGTTTCAGTCTAGCTTATAGAAAAATCGGTGCCTAGCCTAATCTAGCCCATGGGAAAAACTGTATCGTCGAGCAAGAGCTAAGATTTTTTATTTAAATCATTTTTTGAACCGTTCAAGTGAATACGTTGAAAATCGACAGCCGAAATTCAGCGTTTTTCACCAGTACCTAAACCGTTTCGCCCCAAAATTCTGGTTTGTTTGTGCGGACTGCGGGCAGCTGTGCATTTTTTTTGGAATAAAAATACTCAGTTTTTTCGTACAAATACTAACCCTTTGTATGTGCCTACCCATATGTCAGCGAGCGAAGTATACAAAGCTTTTCTATTTCGAATGTGATAAAAAATGTGGTAATAATTTCATGCTAAAAGAAAAATAAAGACAATGAAAATGAGTTGTCGGACTTTTGCGGGCAACAATTAAACTGTTTGTTTACTACAGAATAAGCATTGCGAAGCGAGCTTTGAACTGAGCTAATGTTGACATTATAAGATATTTATTACATTTTTATGGAAAAAGTAACGAAAAACATCCATAAAAAGCAGTTTATTGAGTCATTCATTCAAAGTTCGGAGGAAGTTGGCTGTAGCAAATAGAAACTCAGTCAATATCATTAGAAGATAACACTTTAATTTCATATTTAATGGGTCAAAATAATTACGAAGGTTCTTTCACAGATGATCGAAATACAAATAATTTCCCGTAAAATATGACTGTTGATGAACACTAATCTGAGTTTTTATTTGGGTCAGGCTGGCTCCGGTCAGACGCGGCTCTCAAAAGATGTAACAAAATTAGAGTTATGAAAACCGGCATCTCCTTCGATGCCGCACAAGAATGTAAACAAGTTGTTTTTAAACTTACAAGGTCTTCAGATTTGCTTGGATTTATATTCAGTCTTTTCCGTATACAAATATCCGTCGATTTTTCATTTGAGAATCTGGAACCATCTGTAGATAGGTGGGTATGTACTAGTGTTTTCACGTTTTAGGTACAAAACGTGAAGTGCTGATAAAATCATGGTAGGGGAATTCACATGTGCACTTTTCAGGCTTGTATTAAGTCAGTGATATTTTGCTTCATTGCAAGCCACTGTTGTCCATTAACCTAGAGATTATTTGTATGCAGGATGGTAAACATAAATTATCACACAAATACGTGGTGGTTTCAACTAAACCTTTTTATCCTTAATATAGTATACTATCTAGTCTGATTCTGTTAGTCCGTAGGTAAGCAGTTATTTGTTACAGCGCCTCAAGAGAGATTATTAATATTTACTTAAGAAGTCTGGATTCTAGAAATAATTCCTCCGCTTTAATGAATTTTCAAACTCAGAGCTGAATCGGTCAGTCTTAATTATTTGACAAACAAATCCTTTCGTAACGCGCCAGAGCGTCTTCATCGTTTCATGAAAACGGCATTATGTTGTTCAACACGATAAAGAACCCATTAAAATTCGTTTCAAGGAATTATGCAAATGAGATTGTAAGCGCTCGCTAACAAGATAGGACGCTCGCAAAGATTGTTGCTAAACTCAATTCAGTTCGCCTGTTGCTCTCTCCTTTGTGGGTACCTGCGCCTGGCAAATTACCCGGGGACGCTGAACAAACGAACAACTTAAAAATAATAATCTAACTTGGAACAGATTTAGGGATACCACGCGACTGGGAACGCTGTACTGCGGGTCTTCTATCTCTCGTGCAATGAAACGCAATTATTTGAATTTTGATTTATTTTTTCAACCTAACATTGTCGTAACTTTCTTAACTCGACAGATCACCAGCTAAGATAACAGGTGTACTCAACTATGAACATTGTTCATACCACTTAAATTATTATACGATCAGTACCGAAAAACAATTATTCATCATTATCACGAAATTTACTTTTATCACGAAAATACTATTCTTAATTTTACTAAATTCCTTTTAATCAATTCTTTTACATAAACTTGAAAATATAAATTATATTAAACATGAAATCACTCGATGTCTATTTTTACAAGAACTCTATTGTAGCTAATAATTAAACCTTCGATCGATTCCATTTCAAGTCTCGGTAAAGATTGAGTAAATATGGAAGACATTACGTAATTAAAAGATAGCGTCTTGTGGAAGGAGAAGCAATAAAGTAATTAAATATAATGTTAATTAGGACAATTATCTTGACATTTTCTATGGAATAAATGGCACAACAAAATCATTAGGCTAAAATGCTAAACACTAGGATTGTTGTACTGCTTCATCGGTACAAAATAGAATAGTTTTTAAGTTTTCGGAATGACACAAAGTTAACTTCATTTTCTCGGGGAGCTGTCTTACATTTAACTTTTCACATGACACTATATAACGAAAACTTCATAAAGATTCAACAAGAATCATAATTTAATTTAATGTATCTATACTCCAACTCCTACAGTATACATTTAATCTCAGAGACTACCCACATTCAACTTCACAAGCTAATACATTAGAAATAGGAAAGGCACAGTCGAAGTATTAAATTTATTGCTGACTCCCCTAACTAGGTACGATGTTTTACAGTAAGTTAATAGAAAACCACATAGACATGTCTCAAAATAACCAACAGTTTGTGCTTTAAACTAAACTTACTTATATTTTAGGTACTTTAATTTACTTTGTCTTACTCTGTGGCCTTGTCTAAAGTAGACAGTAAGTAATTTAACAAGCGGGAAAGTTTTGAAAGACAAGCAACTAGGTATCAACGGCTCAATTAAAATACTCTTACAAAATGTTCGCTTAATTTAAAAGGTCTTGTAGATTTGGCACGGCTAGTGATAGATCGCACTAAACATTCAAAATGATACAATCTAAGTCCGAACTATCGTAGAGCATAACTTATGTTAACAGATCAGTTTTGCGATGTCGTTACTCACAATCTACTTCGTTCTACCTAAACTCGACTCTACCTTTATGTGCGTATTGCCAGTTACACTTCTAAGTTACGTACATGACTCTGTAAGAAAATAGGATTCATTTATATTCAGAAAATATTATTTTTCATCTTTAGAGAGAAAATACTCAATTCACGAACGTTTGGTTCCGTTTTAGATTGACAAAGATCTAGCTAGTAACAATACTCTACGAGGCTATACAGTCGTTGGCTAACAGATACTTTACAAGTAATCACGAAAAAGTACCCACATCGAAATTATAATAATTATAGGCTTTTTTTCGAATCGTTGGATTACACAAATCGTATAACTCTAAAAATTCAATGATTTGAAACCCGTTCTTAAATAAAGTCTAACATTTAATTGCACACACAACTTTAAACGAGTCAGTGGCTGTACGATAAACTGAAACTATTCATGTCTACAAACCAATACTTCGTTGAGGTTTACTTTGGAAAATCTTATAGTATATAATAATAATAACGAATTAACCTTTAACAGCAAGCACCGTACTAATAATAAAATTACAAAGTAAACTTTAGCTCTCGTAGAAAACATCCCACCACAACAAATTGACTAGTTCTAACTCCTATCTACATATTTTTATACACCTTAAACTAAATTTATTAAAGTCTCTTTATGAAGTATTTGAACCGGCCGCAAATGGTGAAGTGAGGGTTAGGTCGGATGTGGGAAAGAAAAACTAGGAGAAGTTCGCTTCTGAACGGGCAATATCCTTCTTTCGTTAATATCGACAACGCAACACAACACTGAAACGCACCGAAGTCAAGATTAGTTTACAAAATCGTCACTACAATCACTGTTCGTGCAACCGAGTTCAAGCATTCACTGTCCCTTGAGCATACAGACTAACAGACGATAGGTCGAGGAGAGATAGAGGACAGGGCACCCGGACGTCGCTTTGAGCGGCGCCTAGATGTAGACTTCATGGTGTTGCTGCGGCCGGCCCCGCCGGGACTAGGAGCCTCGCTCCGACAGTTCCACGACGTCGTCCGGCTCTGGTCTCGTCACATCTATCTTCCGTCTCTCCGCTATCACTATCCTTATTTTCTCCTCCTCGGTTATCGGCTGATCGACCGATTCAGGCGTGAGTTGGTTGTGAGAGCGCGACGCTGTGCTCGCGTCCGTGGCAGCTGACTCTGTGGATGATCTCCTCTTGGGGCCGCTCAGTCTTAGACTCTGCCTGTTGGAGGGCACGGCTAGCAGCACGGGCCGCAGCAGGCGCGCCTCCTCCCCGCGAAGGGAGTTCCTCTTGTCGACGCGCTGGCGTCTGTTCTGCGCGAAGGAGTCGCGTCGCGGTGGGCTGCCGGGCTCGAGCTGGTCAGCGTCGTCGGCGTCGATGAAGCGCGCATCCTCCTCGTAGAGCGCGGCGGGCGGCTCGCTCGCGGAGTCCTGTCGGCGGCGCCCAAAGGCGTGAGGGGATAAGGAAGCCCGTCTCGGCGGTAGCGACGTCGGCAACAAAGCGGTTTGCGAGTGCAGCGTGCGCCGGCGGCGTGCGGGGGACGGTGCTGGTTGCTTGGGCTCGCTGTACGTGAAGTTAGTCGGGAGGGACGGTACCTTGTTCAGTGGCCGCGGCGGGCTCATACATTGCTCTAGAGCGCGACACAGTGCTCTGTCCTCCTCATCATCGGCCTCCCGTTCTAACTCACGTTCGAGTTCTACGTCCATATCATTTTCATCTTCCATTTGTTTATGGGATTCTTCTAGGTGTTTCATGAGTACCTGTCAAACATAAACATAAAATTATTTTCTGAACACCTAACCATATTGACTTAGTAATCAGTGGAAGCTAAAGATACTTACAGCGACGACGACATTGACGAGTACGAACTGTGCCATCAGCACGAACACGACGAAAAAGATGGGCGCTATAATGGTGGACACGCAGCAGTTCCTGACGCAGTCCACGGAGCTGTCGCAGTCTTCTCGCAAGGTGTCCTTCATGATACCGTTCCAGTTGTCACCGGTCGCTACGCGGAATAACGTCAGGAACGCCATGCCAAAGTTCGCGAAGTGGGCATGTTCACCTAGACCTGTCAAACAAAATATGTGTAAGACAGTGAAGGAACAAAATTTTCAGCTTATGTATTATCATTTTTCTTACCTTGACAAGGAATTTCATCAGAGCATTCCAGCCTCCCAAATAGCTCTACACCAAGCGCAGCAAAGATGAAAAACAGCAGAAAGAACAGGAGCCCCAAGTTCCCAACTTGCGGCAGAGCCTGCATCACTGTGTCCAACAATGCTCGTATCCCCTTCGCCATCTTCAGTAGCTTTAGTACCCTGGCTATCCTCAACACCCTCATTACCCTCATAATCGTCGGATTTATTGGAATTATATTAGTTTCTAACTCTTCTAAAACTATTCCCACTATAGATAAAATGACGATGATTACGTCTAGTTGATTCCATTTGTCTTTTAAGTATATTTTGAACCCTAATGCAACCAGTTTCATAATTGCTTCTAAGATGAATACAGCGGTGAAGAAATAATTGAATATTTTAAGCGCATATTGCAGAGCCGGCGGCATTCTGTAGTATTCTATTGCCATCGTAACGACATTCAAGCCAATGACACCAGCTATAGCGAGGTCGAAATATTTAGATGTGACTACGTTGTGGACGAATAATCGTGTTTGCCCGTAGTCTGCATAATACGGTCGCATGTGCATTTCTGAAACAATATGTCCACAGTTCACAAACAGTTCTGTTTTATGCGGTATTTTGACAAGATCATGTTTTGTTAACTTTTATTTTTTAGTCTTTAAATTCATTTACTTAGTAGGAATGTTTATTAAGAACTCTACTAACTTCTTCGCTTCTTCTCCATCTGCAGTGCTCTCTTGGCCGCTCGTCTCACTCTCTCTTCTTTCTCTTGTTCTTCGCGACAGCGGTGAAAGTTTTCCACCACGACGCCCACAAACATGTTCAGTACGAAGAACCCGACGAGAAGAATGAACGCAATGAAGTATAGGAGACGCCATTCGGAGTAGTTTACTATTGGCTGCAGACAAAATATAAACTCGTTGAATACGACCACTAATGAGAAAAAGTATTTTTTCTTTAAGCTCGATAAAAAGCAATTATGTAGGTCGGCTAGATTGCCGTAGTGTGGTTTAAACTGTTAGTTAGCAATTTTATATCATCGTAAGATTTAAACAAATCATAAATCCTGAATTAAAGAATTATTCTTTTTTATTTTTTTCGTTTCGCTTACTTAAATCGTGAACTTTGTAACATTAATTCTTAAACCGGTAAGTTGTAAGCGTTTTAAAAGCGTAAAACGACGTCGTTATCGTCGTGGGTGACCGTTTCCAACATCTGCTCGCTTCAAATTGACATCATCAAATACTTCAGACAAATTAAAAAACGGAAACTGAGAAAATATTTGATAGGTTAAATATCCCTTTAAACGACGCTTCTATACATATTATAAATTAAAGTCGCTTTTGGTGTTTGTCTGTATGTCCGCGGTGTTCTTCTTAACCACGCAACAGATTTTGATGAGGTTATCACTATCGTTTAGAAAATGTATTCGGAAGGTTTATGTTAATACGTTACTATTAATGTTACGTAATATAACTAAGAAATCTGGATGTTTTGTCAAGTCGTAAAAACGTGCGAAGCAGGAGCGGGTCACTAGTTTACATTATAGGGAATAATAAAAACATGAAAAGCGACTTTAATTTATATGTATAGAAGTTAACCTACACTACACCTTACATTGGAAAGAGAATAATATCACAAGTTGTTCATGTCTTTACCTGTTGATCAACCCCAACAGCGTCGAGTCCGGTATACATAATGTTCACCCATCCGTCTCTAGAACTCAGCACAAACAATGACATCAGTGCTTTGCCCAAATCGTCGAAGTTGTATTTCCTGTTTACCCATACATTGCCGTCTATTGACAGGCAGTCTGATTTGTTCTTAACATTCTTTATGTTTGCACCTTCGCAGTAGAAAAATGCGCCTTTGAAAAGCTGAAAGAAATATTTTATTACCTAAGTATTTGTAACATATTTTCTTCTTTGTCGACATTTATGTTTCAAAGAATAAGGTTCTGCATTCTAAGTGTTTTTGCAACCAATAATATTGGTAACAATGGGAAATGACTGTTTAGCATCTTGACACAATTCCCTATTTGTCATGTATTTTGCTATTTGAATTTGGGAAAAATTCAAGTAGATAGTTAATTTGGTTATCAATCATGTTCCTTGACTTGGCATCAAATCGACTATCATCATCGGCTTTGATTAAATCGATAGGTATAAGGTTGATTAGTATATAAGCCGATAGTGTTGCATTGCTCTCGGGACAAACAGCTTAGTTCCATCCATGTAGCATCTCTTGTAACCGATACAATCACACACAGGGCTTTAGACGGGTCTCGTGTTGTCCCGAGGGGCTTCGTCTTACGTACGATTGAGTATGCACGCAAATTGCATCAATCGTGGTTGGTAAAGTAATTGAATATTGGAACATGTGTGTTAATTAATGTAATAATTACTTTCAAAGAAAATGCTTTCTCAAAAACTTACATCAGTAATGTTCTGTAGCGGAATGATTAGAAAATTATATTTTATTCTGGTGGTATTTTAGACGCACAAGTAAAGATTTCGTAAGAATAGTCTATATTGATGACATGCGTAAAGTTTAATTTTAATTTAAATGGCCTATGAAAATAATAAAAATCTCTCACCTGAACACCCAAAATGCCGAATATGATGAAGAAAGTGCAGCAAATGAGCACAATATTTCCAATAGGTCTTAATGACGACAGAAGTGTTTGCACAACCAGCTTCAATCCTGGCGCTCTGTTTATCACTCTTAGTGGCCTTAGCGATCTTAGTAATCTAAATACCTAAACAAAAGCAAAATATATGCCTTTTTAAAAGGTAATTCGTATTATTGATAGCAGAATGTGTGAAGTTGTAAAACATCTTACCCTGAGAATTCCAAAAATTCGTGGACTGGATTCTGATACTAAAGACATTAATAAATCAATGATAGATATGATGACCAGTGAGCCATCCATGATGTTCCATCCTGAAGTGAAGTACGCGTCGGGACCGTAAAACATTCCTGATGCCACTACCTGGTTTGGAAAAAAAAAAATTGAGACTCGTAGAATCTGCATTCTAAACATCTTTTCCAAAAGGATCTATGATAAAAAATGTTGTCCAAAGTATTCTACGAAAACTATACGTTGTATAGAAGTAGGTAAAGTTATCGTAGCTCGATTGTACGTGCCACGAACAGCCATGTTTCCTAGTCAAACTGTTTCATGGTTCGCTAGTACGCCACTCCACTCGCTCGTATATTCTACAATTTTCGATGCCTAGAGAGGCATCAAAAATTGAAAAATTAAAATAGAAGGGGCGGGTTCGTGTTATGAACTGGATGCGCAAACAGGATATATAATAATGAATAATTTGTTTTACTCAAACCAAAATATATCGTCATGGAAACGTCTACCATAATCAGCTTATAACGTTCCCACTGCTGGGACACAGGCTTCCTCTCGGTGAGAGGGAGTGGGCCGTAATCCACCACGCGGGCCCAGTTCGGGTTGGTAGATGTCACATGTCTTCCAGTTTTTAGTTCTAAGACATGCCGGTTTTCCTTCCCCGTTTCGAGAGCAGTGGTGATGAAATAATTTACCCAAAGTAAAGCAGCTGTTAGGGTTCGAACCTACGATCTACAACTCGGTAAGTCGCGGTCGTTACCACTGGGCCAGCACCCACCACACTACGCTTTGGAAACGTCTGCTTTTATGTAATGAAAGTAGGATTAACACTGTATTATCATTTAAAATAGGAGGTATCAAAATGCTGCTGAAAACTACAATGTAAGCTACAATAAACTTGAAACTAGATGATGAAAGACGAAGTAACACTTCAGTGAAGTATGCGTTATGCTTAGTGGAAGGATCAAACGACTGCTCTTAACGTCTTAACCACACTTGGAACGAGTGCCATTCTGACAATAGTAAAGTCACAGCGGAAACACCAGTAAAACACTCCACCTTATGATTGCTGCTGACAAATGGCGAAATTTTACCGTTTGCTCTCAAATACTTTGTGTATTTTAATGCTTCTTCCACATACGCTGCTAGAGGATTCTACTAGAATTAGAATTTTTACGTCTTTTTAAGTCTTGAGGTAGTCATTTTTGTGTGTGTACTTTTAAAGGTGACTTTTTAACCAACAGTGTTTTTGATAGAGACACAAATAACGTGTGTTTGAGCTAGATTTTTGGTAAAATATTTTAGTGGAGCGGAGATCATTTTATGCAAATATTGATTTCATGGTTCCAAAATTCATTATTTCATTAAAAAACACATTATTTACAGTTTACCAACCTTGATGAACATTTCAACCGCGAATACGCCTGTGAACACGTAGTTGGCACTGGAGAGAAAGGATCGCTCCTTAGAGTCAGGCGGGATGTTGGGCCGCTCCATCGCTAGAGTGATGCAGTTCAGTGCGATGAACAACAGCACTATGTTGTCGAACCAGCCGCGCGTTACCATCCAGGTGCAGAATCTTCGCATGCTGATGTTGAAAAGCGTATTGATAATAATAATTAAATAAGAGAACTCAGAGATAATTAAGAATATTTTGTAAGGTGTCAAATAATTGATTCCAAATAACGGTCGAGTGCACTACTTTTATCTTGAACTGGCCAAGCGTAGTACGGAGTTTAAATAGAATAATAAGCCAGCTTATAATAGTCGTTTTGTCACCGTACAATTCGTTCAAACTTACATGATGAAACATGTACTGTAGTAGAAAAAAGTTATTCTTTTAATGAAATGTTCTCATCGCAACAGAATTCAGTGTGGTTGACTGATTCCTTTTGGGAGGCCTCGGAGACATAAAAGTACTTATTTCATTATGAAAATACTAAAATTCGTTTAGCGGAATAAAGGAATTGAGGTCGCTATAATCTTACTTGTTCTCTGGCGAAAAAATGTACAGTGAGTAAAATTCTTTTTCTTTGAGGCAGCCCGTCGGCTCCATAAAGCGAAAAAGGTCTTTGAATCTGTA
Organism: Lithophane ornitopus; assembly: GCA_948473465.1. Lineage (NCBI taxonomy): Eukaryota > Metazoa > Arthropoda > Insecta > Lepidoptera > Noctuidae > Lithophane > Lithophane ornitopus. The sequence continues at coordinate 5,953,209 of OX419622.1, read as the reverse complement.
CCGTCGTCTGTCGAACCTTGATGATAACATACACACGTTGTTTATAGCGACCTGCAAAAAATGGAGCTTTGTAAATGCTTGTAATGAAACATGTGTGTAAAATTTTAAGCTGTTGTTCATGGATTTTATGTAATCACTGCGTGCAGAAACAGGAAAGATAAGGTTAAGTCAAACACAAACCGTAAATAAACTTCATAACAACATTTTGTAAGGTGTCGAAGGAAAGTTCAAAGTTATACCCCGTTGAATAGTTGTGGTAAACCTACCAGCATAAATAAGCTGCGAGAGGGCTTACCACAATTATTCAAGTTTACTGGCATTTTGCTTAAACGGATATTATTTAACTTGACAAGAAGACGATTTAGAAATTGAAATACGATGTCTACGAAAGAACAGGGTGCGAGAGGTGAATTATGTGCTTCTAATATAATAGATCCGACGTAACTTTTACTTTTTACCGTATCGTAACTGCATCTGCGTTTGCCTGTAAAGGCTTGGCTATGGATGAATCCGAGATGCTTGTCTTGATTTCTGTCATCAATGTCACCTTTACCTTAATCTTACTACTGCTACGTACTTCCTCATTGATTTGCTTCATCAGGGGCAGTGGCTGCGCATTGAGCCTTGTTGGCAGTGCGGGCGCCGGCAGCTCTCGCACCGGCCTGGGTGTCACTGGGACTACGGGTGAAGGAGGCCCCAAGTTGCTCGCCTTCACTTCTGATACCGATGTCACTGTTACCAATGAATCGTACTCAGATACCCGTAACTTTCCTATGGAAATTTGGTGTATAGTAAGTGGGTGTACTGTATAATCAGTCGTTGAGTTGTTAGTCAATCTAGGAAATAGTTAGTGTGCCTGTTGGCACTATCTTCAGTTTTATTTGGAAACGTTTGATGTTAGATTGGTGTTTATGCATGAAGATCACTTTGATGATTGGATCTGACGTTTTCCAGATTATTCAAATGGCTTCCTAGAGATCTGCCTAACCTCTGTCTAGCAGTACACTACTCAACAAAATCTAGGTAACAAGCCAAGCTATATTAACTTATTTAAGAAAACTCTTTAGAAGAAGTACTGGCCACAAAAAAATGTAAATGTTGGTTGTACCTGTGTTGTATTAAATAATTGTCCGAAATAAAAATTAAAAACAAATGAACTTTGAAATAAGGAGGGAAAACTACACGTGGTCGCAGCTTATGGCGCTGTTTTAAATCTTAATAATTTGGGAGATTACTGCCCATAATCGGTTTTTTTCCTGTGAAAATCATTTTCGCTACATTGCTGCATTGTTCAGTAGTGTATCATAATTTTAATGTTAAACAAAGACATGTGTAGTCAGTAGGTCTACCTACTAACATATTCATGTTCTGGAAACACAATCAATAAGCAATGATTGTACCCTATGTTGAATAATGATTAAGGAATGCATAAAATATCAAAAGCAGTATACGGTCAGTCACCCACTTGTTCTAATCGATTGCAATAACCACAGTATTCTGAAATATTAAGTAGTTTACCTGTCAAGTAGTCGTTAGTGAGTGATAGTCTGTGAGGCGGAGCCTTCACGGAGTCGAGCCGAACTGTTGAGTCCGAGGAGAACCCCGCTTCTGGAGCCTTCCAGGATACCTAAACATACATGGTATGCAGAAAACCTCGAAATGTGTATCTGAACGCAGCTGTGCAGCAAAGAAATACTTCCAATGTTGCTAAAATGTTTCCAAAACTATTATACAAATCTGTGGATTGTGCAGTGAATCATTCCAGAGAATGATATATGGTGCTTCTCGTCATATATTTAGCGAAGCCTTCAAGCTGTGTCAACGATATTAACTTAAATAGGATAAACCTATCTTCTCGCAGGAAGAAGATAGTTTTTCGAACTTACATCAGGCAGCAATGGTGCATTATGTGCGGAGACCCGCCGGGCCGGGCCGCCGGGGGGCAGCACGCGCGCGGCGGGCGGCGCGGCGCGCGCCCTGTTGTTGGGCAGCTCCGACTGAGTGTCGTTCTTTATCACCATCGATGATGATAACAGGAGCTCGTTCTTGCGGATGTTCGAACCTGTTGTTGAGGATCCAGTAAGATTTATGTATATTTGGGACATGGGATACAGAATTTAGAAACACTGTTCCTTAATGATTCAGCACTATGTTACGTAATACTTAAAAGAAAGTATTAATTTATTTACTACGTAAACATTTTGTAGTGTTTGACAGTGAATCGCATAGTTGTGAACCAGGGCTCGTATTTTTTAAGGGCTTAGTTTAAAAATCAATGTCTAGATTATGTTTTAAACCCGAACGTTGATCTTAAAAATCTATAAAATTCTTTTAACAAATCTAAAGTGTCATTTAAGACAGTGGATAAAAAAAATTGCATGACATCAAACATCACGTGCAAAACACTATTAAGTATGTATAATGTTTATTCAATGTCGCACAAAATTAACAATAATCTTATACCGTTGCAGACAGCATGATCCCTGCCATTGTTTAGTATAATAGCGTCTGAGTCGGATCCCGTTCTTTGCTTCGGTTTTCTTCTTAGACTCGGTCGCCAACTGTAGTTGCGTTGCACCCTACACTTCTCGTCGCCATTTGTGCCCATATTAACTACACTTATGTTCCTAAAAAAAGATTCTGTAGTTATTATGTCATTATTTTTATTAGGATAGAAATAGTTTCTAATTCAGAAATAATGGAAAATATTCTATGTTTGTACACTCGCAGGACGAAAAAGTTAAGTCTCTTGTACGATGCAAATACAAAAATAGTCCTTATGACTATCACTTGTCATGTTTCGTTTGTGCAGAATAAACAATTTTTCTTTTCTTATGGTGCTTTACTTTTTCATTCATCGAGTGTACATAGAATTATAATAATGAAGTTACCAACTTACTTTTGTGAACTCAGAAGACTGGACTTATCACTTGTATTCAGACAATTTTCATCTTTTGCAATCGTGATTTGAAGGTTCTTTTCTGGTAACAACGGCGATGGTATAGATCTGGGTGTGGTCGGCGTCGTGGGCGCAGGTGACCCGGATCTTAGCGGGGGTGGTGCGAGGGTCAGAGGGGGAGGGGCAAGAGACATGGGAGGTAGCCGGGCCTTTTCAGCCCCAAGTTGAGCTTGCGCCGAGTGGAGGGTTAGTGTGTAGCTGTTTGGTGGTTTCAGTAGCCCGGGAATGCTGGCACACTAAAAAAAAACAAAGTACGTATATCGCATCTAAATGTTCACAGCAAAAATGTCATAATTAAAAAAGACACTGTAGTTTTATATCAAAGTAATACAAAAACTTACAGAAGTACGATCAATGGAATCCAAACTGGATAACATGGCCGATCTTTCCAAGCTTAGAGCTACGTTAAAATCTCTGAAGGAAGCTCCAGGTTCTAACGTAGTGGACGGTGAGTCCTGTGGTGTAGCCGCTGTGTGCGTTATCATTGGCAATGCTGAAGATTCTGTCGTACCAGCGCATTTCGCTCGCATTTTTGACTCCTAAGATAAAACAGAAAGTTTTTGAATTAAAGGGCAATCAATTTGCAAAGACTTTTACTTTACATATTTAATGAGTTAGAAATGCATGGAAAGTTAAAGTTACCGTCGGGAATTCTCATACAATTTATAACGCTTTAAAGTAGCAGGGGACCCCAAGGGCTTTCCAGGCGGCCAAATGATCAATGAGTGAAGCAATATAAAAAGGTTTGGTATAAAATAAATCTTCTACAATACTGTATTAAGTGATAGATTACCAAAGAATCTGAAGGAGGTAAATGACAAGAAAAAGTAAATGAGACAAAAGTCCGGTTTATACTCCTAAGATATTTCAGAAGATTACAAGATTAGGATTGAAATGTACTCTAAAAGTAAGTAATAAAATATTTTACGATTAATAAATCCTAAATCTCGTTTTAGACTAGCGAGACTCGCAGATGTAATAAAAGCTCTAAATATTTCTTACTACTTATTAATCTTTAGGTTTTAAACGAGTCTCTAGTTTTTAATTAAAACTAATACCAAAGTCATCATAAAATTAACTGATTTTAATGTACTATCTAACTAATAGCTGTGTAATGAAAACTTACTGAATAATTAAAACATACTAATATGGAAAATAATAAAACCATAAAAAAATACAATTTAGTATAACATAATAATATAAAAAATAATAAAACATAATCATTTATGTCATCTTGATTGATATTGTGAAATGTAAGTACCTAATCCGTTTAATTTTGACTTACCTTTTGTAGATTACACTTGTTAGATTGCGCGCAGTCCTTACAAAGTGTCGGATGGTGTGCCGAGGACTTGGTTTTACGATGTGACTTTATTGCCTTCTCTTTATGTCCGTTAACATCATCTTTAGCCTTTCGTACATCATCCGCTGACCTCCAATAGTTTTTTATTTCATTCTGCTGACATAAATTCTTTATCAAATGTGAATCGAATTTTGAATTCTTTGTTACTCTGGAATTTTCAAATGGAATAACATTGTTCACGTTGACTTAATGAAATAGTGTCCCAAATACTTTACCTGTGAAAAACTCTCACTGGAATGTGATCCCGAGTTCGAGTCATCGTAGTGCAATTCGTTATTGTCTGAGAAACAGTCGCTCGACAATTTTGATTTTGCCAGCTCGCGTTGTTCACGTTCCCTTCTCTCATTTCGCTAAAACATTTGAATTACACATGAGAATTTGATTGGAAATTCTGTGGCAGAGGAATGAAACCATAAGTAATGCAAAGAATTTTGCCTGTTCTTAGAAATTCAAATATTCTTTCTTGCAAGATACCTTTGCTATATTACACAAAAGATAAATGAAGGTAACGTCTTGAATGATTCAAAGTTTACGAAACCTACAAAATTATGTAACAAGACTCACCTCTGAGCTGAACCCCTCAACGAGTATAGCAACAAGCAAGTTGAACAGTACATAATTCCCAAAAGTCATAAGGGCAACGAAATATAATGCGGCCCAGTGACTCGTTTTTTCCATGCCATTAAACAACACAACATTCCAGTCTTCCTGGGTTAAAACCTGAAATGTTTACATCAAAGTCAGAATTTAACTCAACCGAGCAAATCGTTCTACCACATCAAGTATTTTAAAATCCGAGTTTGTTTAATAAATCAAAATAAGCAAGGTGTGCTGCCATATTGTATTAAGTCGTGCCATTTGATGTAATAAAATGTTACTTTATTTCAATGTTAATAAATTAAAGTAAAAAAATACAAAAACTGTTGTTAGTAATTAGCGTGTTAGTGTTGACAAGTGTCATGTTGTTATGTCGGTGTTCACTAATACACAGTAATGAAAGGGAACACAGACGGCGAGTTTGAGTACACAAGCATACAGGGTTCAGCATTACCTAATGCTATTCACTACTAAGCAAGATGCAACTATCTACGGAGCGCTCCTTGTACTGCATTACCAAAATGTACATAAGTACTAAGTAACTACGGCGGATCTCTCGCTTGTGCCAAGTCTAGTAATGTACAAATCATGTTCAGTCATGTTAATCGTTAAAATTTTGTACTTGTCTTATCTCAGAACCCATGGTGAGTTGTCAAATAAGAAAAATGTGATGCCAGTTCCAATCAGTTTAAGTTGGTGGTTACGAGAAAAACGCGTCGTCTATATTCTAGAACATATTGAAACGGGATCGCAAATAAACCGTCTATTACTGAGCCTAGTGTAGCGTACCGCTCGAGGCTTACCTGGAACACGGTGACGGTAGCCCATAGGATGTTATTAAAGTGTTTCCTGTCGCACTCACACTTGGGATGGTGCGAGATGATCTCAGGGCAGGTACAATCCCGCTCGCTGCCATTGTCTTCGGCGAACTTGCAAAACTTACCACCGAATAGATACATGCCCAGAATACTGCTCGTCGCGGAGTTGATGTAAAATGAAAGAAAAACAAAACGCTATGCGCAAACGCCGCGACCGAGTCATCCTGACGACATTATTGTTGCGTACGAGACGTTAACACTGCAACCTGCGCTCATGAACGAACTACTGAAATAATACTAATGTTACGGGCTGCATAGTCATTGCGTTCACATATCTAGTGTGCAGTTAGTGCCATAACAAGGAGGATATCATCAGAGACAATGCTATCGTAATATTGTGGAGATCTATTTGCACACATTCAGTATTAGTAGTGCAGTCATACTTGTGTATCTACACGATAACGTGCCGTAAAATTAGTTTTACTTCAAACAATCGTCCTAGTGATTTTATTTTGGGATGTGATGTAATAATTAATTAATAAACAAAAGCCTAAATGGTTAAGCAGTGTTATCGCCGTTGGAACGCTACAACCAACGGATATTATGTTAATAAACTAAATCATATATTTACTTTCATTAACATCGTGTTATTTATAGTGCAATTAAGTTCCTCGACTAACTTAATACTTAAATTATGTTTCATTCTTTATACTGCCTCATTATTATTATAAAAAGTAGAAATGCAATAAAAATAATCCGGAGGAGGAATAAATAGGCGAAAGTAAAGTGCGTAAAAGATAATTAAGACATAATCAAAGAAAACTCTCATTCATACTGTATCATTATATTACTCGTGGCAAAAGTCATTCAAATTAAAATGCAGTATTTTTTAAATTCATCCTGAGAAATGCAGATGGAAAAGAGTAAAAGGAAATTTAGATGAGAGGAGCTATACCTTCTGTTATTTATAAAGTAGAAGTTAAGAGTTTAAGAAAAGGGGAAGTAATTGAAAATTTGATTGTTACTGAAGTTAAAAATAGGATGCCAGGGTTGATAACGAAACTGGTGTAAAGTTTTGTCGTAAAATCCTTAAACTTTTGAACAACACTGTGATAAATTCGGTCGGGAAGTTAATGCTAAACAACATTCCACCAATTTCGGACCAAGCTGTTCAAGATTAAAACCTAAATAATAGAAGCAGCATGCAGAGTGATAGATATACTGTATAACTGAGTGCAGTTGTAGTAGTGGGAGTAGAGGAACTGACGAACAGGTTAACCCGCGACTCGGTTTCGAACGACCTCAAGCTAACCTACTCAACCAAGCTCACTGACTAAGTAATGTGCTCTGGACAACTTCTGATGGGAGTACTGTACGAACAACATGGTGAACGTGACACTAATGATGTTTGATCAATTTGTTACGGATGGTACTAGATCTCACTACGCGGGTACTAGGGTAGCGGTTACGCGACTGAACGCTTGTTTCGACAACGCACTGTGCTGCAAGCTTGATCCCTCCCTTAGTGTTACTTGATAGCTATACAGTTCTGTGTGTTCGAATAGATTGTCTCTTGCAGCAGAGTGAACGGTCTTTTGTGTACTCTCGTGGTTAGTCGATTAGCCGTGACAAGACAACCTTCTGTTATTCGGGATTGTCCTACGGTCGTGAGTGTTGGCTGCTGACGGCCCCGTGGGTAAGCGTTTAGTAAATGTTGCAAGTTCAGTCTGTTTCTGGGTTGTCTGTTAGGTATTTTAATTGAAAATGTTGAATACCTGAAACACCGTGACAAAGGCCCACAAGAGCGTATCAAAGTTTTTTCTGTCGCACACTTGATCGCCATGCTTGTCTTTCTCGCAGAATTTGCACCCGAAGAGGTTCATACCGAGGATGCTGAACGTTACGACGCAATATGCGATTAGATAAGAATACGATTACTAGAATCCTTTCCACACACAATGGAGGGAATATATATACAAAATAATACAGGATATATAGAATAATATACATAGATAAGTGTGTTCATATATCTAAGAAGATGAGTGATCAAGTGCAGGTGTAAAAGAACTGAAGTGGACGAAAAGCACAAAAGCGTGAAGTCACTATGGTTGATAAGATATAATAAATAGAAGAGAAAAAAGTTGTAAAGAGTGTGGATAGTGGCAGTGTGTAGTGGGTGGAATGTCAAAGACAGGTAGTTGACACACATAAGGATAAGATTGAAAAGAAAAAGGAGAAATCACTCACAGTTAGTGCACAGGTTAAGGGATGCGGGTGTGACAGTTAAGTAGAAACATTCAGAATTTCATATTTTTATGGAGAGTCGAATAAATCTTCTTTTGCTACGGAAAAATGAAAAATCTGATTGAGCAATCAATGAGTGATTGCTGGGGGCTGTGATGTTTGACTACTAGTTGCTACGATACAGGTGTGAGGTAGGAATATTGAGTTTACATACAAAATAAAGAGTTGAATTTTGAAGGTCAGGTTTGTAGACAGATATTTACATAACGCCTATTAAGTCCCTAGTGAGATATTGAATTTGAATACCCATTTAGACCAAGTAAAGCAAAGAAACAAAATTATAGGAATTCTTTTGATTTTCAGAATTGCGGATAACAAGTACTTAAGTAGAACAGATAGGCTTTAAAATAATTTTGGAAAGAAAAGTATTTTCAGGAAACTCATAAATAGCAGTTTCACGGATTTTAAAATCATAAACTCAAACATAAAACCCTAACATTTTAAATTGTAGTTTAATTACATGCATTTTATTGTTATCGTTTATTGCTTATTTATGTTACCTTTTCTTTAAATCTTATTTAACAAAACCTGATCTGTCTCCGTGGTTTGATGAACTAATATTTGTAAGAGTTAAATTGTGATATTTACCTGAATATGAAGATAAATAGTACTAGGAGTGAGAAGAAGACGGCGACGTTGTCCATGGTCCGTAGCATGACGAACAGTTGCCGGCGCAGGTTAGGCATGAACCTGACCAGTTTGAGTATGCGCAAGAGTCGAAACGTGCGGAGAACGGAAAGACCTGAATTGCCAGCCATGTCTTTCTCCTGACCCACGCTATGAGCTAGTTCGAATGCACTGTGTGTATCAAAACAAAAAACATTTTTTTTACTATTTGGAAAAACAATTCATGTTTTTTTTTCTGCCCACATATACTTAATAGTGAAGTAAACTGAGCATCAAACTTTTTTCAAATCTTTTTCTTTCTACTTTATATCTTAAAGATAGATAGATATAGACACCTACTACGTACTAATAGACGGCTATACAAAATCAGTTTAGAAAAAAAAACTCTAGCTAAAGTGGTTGTTTTATAAATTCAAGTAAACTGAATAAAGTGATTTATCTCCATTCTCACGAAGCTAAATGTACTTGTAACAGGGGTGAATCACCATTATATTACTCGTACGTCGGAGCTCGGGTTCAAAACCACAGATAGTCAATTACGGACACCCCTGAGTGGGGGCTACCGAGGTATCGCAGTCAATATTTCACATTGTCCTTTAAATCTTTGAGGACAGGACTTGAATTATATAGAACCAGTGGAAACAATACATTGGCACTAGTATTCAAATGTTTCGTACAATTTATTGTAATAAATAACAAACAAGGACTTCATATTGAATTTTTCATAATATGGACTTACTTTAATCCATGTTCGGTAGAACCGAACATGGATTACTCGTGTGTGTATAAAGTATTCTACTTTGATATTTTATTTGTTATTCGGTATTAAAATTGAAGCTGAATCAATTTAGTATTTTATGAGCTACACAAAGCTTCAGGTATATGCTTATATGGAATAATTAATATGTGGTATTCAGTTACCGTTATTACAAAGTTAAACATGTGTTTCCTTGGTGGACGCAAAAGTATTTTTTTTAACCTATAAAATGAGCATTTTCGAAGGGCAATATTAAGTTACTATGAATCTTAACTAACCCTAAAAATATTCTATATATTTAAAGAAAAAGTTATTCCAGAACTAACTTTTTTTTTACAAATATCTGAAAAATCTTACCTAAGTATCACAATAACGCCATCAAATACGTTGAATCCATTGGAAATATATTTGAACGGTCCTTCGGCGACGATCTTAAGAAGCATTTCCACGGCGAATATTGCCGAGAACACAATGTTACTGATCTCCACGATCACAGTGAGCTCCTCGGGTTGATTGTGGTATTCAATGCCCATTGACAACGTATTGATGAGTATGGCCAATAATATACCTGGAAATTACAGCTGTGAGATATCTCGTGTAACAGATATGTTGATGGTAAAAATAAACGTGTAACTGTTGGATAAATAAAACAAGAGAAGAAATATTCCCGAGACAAACAAGATAAAATGTTCCCGATTTCTAGTAGCCAAGAGTCACTCGGAAGACTGTTTTTGCAAACGGCATAGTAACAAAAGCAAAATGAGTTCGTGACTATATTTGTAGTACAATGCTGTCTCACCTTGCTGAAAGTATTTATGGTCAGCAATGAATTTGATCTTCTTCCTAAGTCTGGAGAGTGCTCTGGATATTCTGTTCCAGAAATTTGCGCACGCGTTTCTGACGCAGCCCTTGCGCGTTTCTTTGGCGGCAGCTTCAGCCGCGATGAGATCCGCACAGCATGAGAAGTCTTCTATTTCCACGATCTAACCATAAAAAGATAACATACTATAGAATATACTAATTTGATCATGCTTGACCATTCTAAACAGACCATATCATTATCAAATCATCATCATCATCATCAGCCTATAGCAGTCCACTGCTGGACATAGGCCTCTCCAATTGCACGCCATTCAGCTCGATTCTCGGCAGCTCTCATCCAGCTGCTACCAGCCACCCTGCGAAGATCGTCGCTCCACCTAGCCTGAGGGCGTCCTACCTTACGTTTGCCGATTCGCGGTCTCCACTCAAGAACACATTATCAAATAGAGATGCAGTATATTGGAACATACTAATTGATATTTCTAGTCAAAACATAATTTAGTCATCTCATTCTATAATATACTTTGAATGCTTTGATTTGTTTTTGCTTTGCTTATGCTGTATATAAAGACACCGTGTTTATCCTTACTTTTATTAAAAACCATAGCTAAAGCTCTGCTTTAGGTAATAGAAAATGTGTTGTAGAAAATTAAGTTTCGTAGAATATAGTGAACACAAGGAGCCAACGCTTGAAGTAACTAATAAAAAATCCAGGGTGCTTAGATTAGTCTTCTTATGTTGTATTCTTGAAAATAAATAACTGCTAACTTTCAAACAATATCAACACAAAGTGGACACATTTACTCCTACGTAAAATACAAGCCAATTCATATTTTAATCTATCATCGTAAAATAGTATTTCCTTCGCGAGGAATGAAATACAACTTTGTACAAGTTTAAATTTTCCAATGAAGACTTTACGATGACAGATACATCGCGGGCTGGGTTATAAATTGTAAAAGTTTAACTCTAATTAATTGAGTTTCAGTACATTCTGAGAAGAATATAATTAATGTATTATTTACTTGCGTCGATGAGTTGAGTTTACAACACCGAGTGAATGGATCGGTGTTTATTAGTATTCATTTTTGTAATTCAATTTTTTACCAAAAATGTATATAAATGCAAAACTAGTGCTTGCATCAGGTGTGTTATTTCACCAATACGTGAGAGGTTGATGTTTTAATCGTCCGTAAGAAAGCACCTCTATGATAAAAGATAGCTTACCCTGGTGTCAATTTTCTCTTCCCCGGCCCTTTTGCTGATGCCTTTAGTAAGTTCCTCGAAGAAGGAGTCCAGAGCCACTTGTCCAGTGGGCAGTGCCGCAGACAACGCGCCGGAGAGCGCGAGCAATTCTTGACACGACATGGTCCCGCCGGCCGCCGCGCGTTCCTCTGCAGTTTCGCCTGTCGGCAGGTCGAATTCTACGCCCCCAAATAAAAGTCACTACAACACACGCACTAACAGACGGACAAAACTCTTCTAATGTCTTGAAAACATCTTGTTATATTTTAGTTAGTATAGAGTTTGGAAAATCGCTTGAAAATGTAATCGATATTTTCCCTCTATCGCTCATGTAGGATACTCTAAAGTACAAGAGACTGATCATAAAATCCATTGGGTAATACCGTCCATTACTTTTCGGTTCTATAAACTTACAACCACCATGTGTACCTTGAACGATATAAAACTGTGGGCATTATCGAAGCCTTTTTGGGTTTTGAGCAGTGTCTAAATCTTTATAAGTGAATTTTACTTGACCTGAACTCGTATCAGTATTTCAGAAAACATAGCTTATAAATGTCCTAACCAGTCCAGCATTAAACATTTATCGTTTCTCTCTACTCTGGTCCCAAGTTGCCCATTAAACTGAAAAATATTTTCTGAGAAATGCTTTAGGATTCTCTCAAAGGAATATAACAAGATGTTTTCGAGGTAAAATAGATAACTCAAGGAAGATTAAAGATTTTTATATGTAAATCAGGTCTCAAAAGTGTAGGAGTGCTAGACCTATGCTGAGAAGGGGTTAAGCGAAAATTTAGAAAACGGTTTTATCTGATTGTTTTCCTAGTCCTATTTAGGTTATATTAAGAAGTAGAGGAAGAAGAAGCAAGAAGTTAGTAGAGATTGCACATGCCGGTCTAATAGCATCGTCTAGATCTACCGTCTCCTAGACTCACCACTTTGGCTCTTAAGCCAGTCACGCTGACACAATGAATCTACAAATATTCATTCGAATTGTTAAAAAGTTTTAACACTATTGAATGTAGAGTACTTTGTAGTGTATTCACAAGTTGAGTTTGGTTCGCAGTAAGATGGGGAAAGTTTCAAGTGTGTAAAGTAAAAGCAACAGGTAAAGTAAGTAGCTGCTATTTCTTACTAGCGTAGGTGGGTGCTTTCACATTTATAAAGCTACTGTCGAAAGATTTCAAGGACATTTATTTTAAGCTTTCGGTTCATTTGGCAAATTTTTAATCATGAAGAAAGTGATGGTTTTATTTTTGGCAATCAGATGATTGATCACGAATGGATGATGTTTATGAAGCAGATTGCATTAGTGCATAATAGCATTGTCGATCAAATGGGTATTATAAACATGATAAATAGTAGCTGTGGCAATGACACAATAAAACCTTTTGCGCCAATTATGTTCACTAATGTGGATAAAAAAAGAAGTTTTTCGATTAAGTTATCCATAGTATAAAGTATAGTACTTTACCTGTTTGTGTCATTTTTTCAGAAGAGCACACATTGTGGGGATGAGCGCCGTGCGGTTCATTCGGAGTGTGCAGTAGTACTGTGTCGCTGAACATCACGGATGACCTTCGACGGGTCAGTGATGGTGGAGACAGCAGTGATAAGTTCGAAGCATTCTGCGTTGATAAAGTCATACAGTCAGTAATTAACTGATGTTGAGTTAATGTACATAAGCCTTATATTAAGTGGGTACCGCTCACGCATACAAATACCTCAGCAAAGGGTAATTAATTAATGCAGGCAACCGTACATCCTGTAAATTGCCTTAATAGCCACCTGTAGTCTCAGTGTCTCTAGGGGAAATTTGCACTATGAACTAGAATATCTAGTACGTTTAAATAAAACGAGTAATACAATAGAACATTATATTTAACTAGCTTTTGCTCACGGCTATGCCTGCGTGGATTTTGGATATCGTTCCACGGGTACTATCGGGAATTCTTAAGAAGTGCTGGGTTTCCTATACAAACTTTCATCCCCTATTAGGATTATTTTTGAAACAAAAAGTAGCCTATGTCCTTTACCAGGATGCCATCTATCTTCTTGCCAAATGTCGAAATCCGTTCCGTAGTTTAGGTGTGAAAAGGTAACATACACACAGACAGACCGATAGACAGACAGAAAGAGTTACTTTCGAATTTATAATATTAGTATGGATTAGGAAAGGACATTATCTAAAATCACAATCACTACTTTAAATTATTTTACCCATAAATATTAAAATAAATCGACCCTTAAACCAAATTAGTGGTCAATTACATTAAATAAACTGTTGGTTTTGCCCCAAGATAAGATACGAACAGTGAGGGTGCGCGCAACAGGCTGGGTCGTTCAAATGGCTCTTTACATCGAGTATGATCATTTTATAAAATCGCTTACATTTCTGTTGTATTCATAAAAGGATACGACGAGTTTAAAGACAGAATAAATTAAAATATTTGCCCGTATTTATAGAGAAGTACGGAAACCAAATTATTTGGCTTTTTTTAATTATTTGGCAGCTTTTTACGATTAAATATTTTTCCATAATTTATGTTCACAGTTTAGAGGCAAAATTACTTTCATTCAAATTAGCAACATCTTCTATAACTATACTACATAATGTATGTACAATAAAATAGTAACGAAGTCAAAACTGTACATTGAATTATTTATGAATAAAAGTAATTGTAACGTGCCGTGAGAACGAGTCTGATGCAAAAATATAGTTTTTAGAATTATTGTCCATTTGTCTGGATGTTGTTCCGGATTGGCGTACAAACGGCTGTACGGATTGGGATGAACTTTTGGCAAACAGATAGTTTATAACCTGGATTACGATTAGTAAGAGATATCTTTTTACCCCCACGCGGGCAAAGCCGTGGGCAAAAGCTAGTACATATTCCATAAAATCGTAACTATTTACTTTGTCTCAATGTGCGCTTTTATATCCATGTCCATAAATGTATGGAAATTCGTGCATGTTATAACGTTATCGTGGACGAAAAAAAACATATTATTATTCATAATTATTTCCATACATTTTACCTCCCTGTGTTATCGTGATGCCGTGACGTGGACGTGGACATCCACGATAATAAGGTCACGTAAGAAATTACACATAAATTATCTTTGACGTCATCCAAAATAGAATCTCATGCTCAAATATTATTTTCCCTATGTTGCACCAAATACGTAGAACCAAATAGATCAGATAGTTGAAGTGAATAATGTGGGTGTTACCTCGAGATCGGCGGCTGACAGCGAGGGGACGCGCAACAGGCCGGGCCGGCTGATCGGCTCCTCGGGCCCCGGGCCCCCGCTCCCCTCCTCACTCACACTCTTGCCGCCGTTGCCCTAGTACAGGTAGTAATACGGATGTAGAGGGAATGGAACGTGTTAAACATAAAATAAATAAATAAATGATGCTAAAAGGTAAATAAAATGATAATAACAAGTATATTTAACCTCTAAGCGAGTTGAAATAACGAAAACTGAGAAAAAATTATTCGTTATTTTTCCTAAATGAAACATTAATAAAAACTTATTTTATTGAAATACCTTTGTAAATATTAATATATTTGCAACAAAAAGTGTTTTTTTTAAAGGTTAAAATCTCGTATCATGTTCGTAGCAAAGTGCTACGAGCGTCTACGCATAAATATTTTAGAAAATAAAATGTAAACTAAAGTTTAGAGGGGTAAGGCTTATAAGAGTTTGAATTATTTATGATATTTACGCTTCAAATTAGGGCTAGTTCGAATTTTTTATTGGTTTCTAAGTAAGGGTCAGCGGTTTTCGATAATTTTAGATTGATGTTTACAAGCACCGGAGCCGTAAACTTGGTTATATAAATTTATGCTGCAACCTACAACTTCCATTTGAATACAACACCTACGTGAAGGGTGAAGTCCAAACACAAAATAAATACCAATGTGCAATAAAACCCTATCAATGAGGAACTCAAAGCAGCGACTACATTATCATAATTATTGTAAATCAATGACGGTATTACAATATGTTCTGTGAAGTTGTTGCCGCAAGGGTCTGGGGGCCTAAAACAGTCACTTTGGCAGAATCATAATAGGAAAATATTATGAATCATCTTACAACTTACATATCATAATATGATCTGCGTGGGATTCATATTACGAAATAATTCATCTGTTTGACAGTTTTCTATGGATATTCGTAAAATGGTCCACGTAATATGAATTGCTTTTGTGTCAAATAAGCGGAATTGATAATGACAACTGGGATTCAGGAAATGAATTACTTTTAGAGGAATTGCTAATGTGGCCGGTTTAGGCCCCCTGTGAAGTTGTTGCCGCAAGCGTCTGATATATTCTCAAATGTCACAAAGGCTTAACAAGTAAAAGCGTCATAATGACAACGCTGTGTTAGCAACAATACAATACATGACCTCGACACGGAAACGTCTTTGTATGACTTCACGAATATTTTATTATAAGCCCGGCTTCCTAAGAATATACTCCGTAGAAGAACGGAAACTTGGAGAATTATTATTCGAAATTCATTACAACCAGTTGATGAGAATTTTCCAAGTAATTCTGTACGTTATAATGATCTGATGAACTTTGCTTATTGAAGATGGTAAAATAACGTACAGGGTTTAGAACAGCCTCGTATTCGAATTGTAATAGGTTTTTAAAGATTGTTACTTTAGTATATTACTAAAAGTTATGTTACCTGTGGTTGTACTCTTGGACAGCAAGGATGATGTTGTTTCGGCTTGTTGGCGGGTAGTTGAAGAGTTTCTCTGCTTGTCCGCCACTGTAGCTGGGCACGTTGATATCGATATACCCTGAACATTATTTTATTCTTGAAATTAGAACATTTTCTGAACATTTTTTTATTCTTGAAATTTTAGAGTTGAAATAACCTTTTTTTATTTATAGAACGTAATACGTTCTATAAATAAAAAAAGGTTATTTCAACTATTCACGAATAAAAATAAGTTTCAAAAGTCAGGGGTCACAAAAGAACTCTACAAGAAGCAAGAAAGTATCGTTTACCAGGGTACAAAAATAACTTCCATTGAGACTATTTGTAAGAAATGCCAGCCGCTCGCAAAGAAGTGTTCATCGGCATTTGCATTGTAAATGCCGGGCGTTACTTAGTATAAATATTGCAGTTTCCGGAAAGAAAATAATACTGTCGGCAATTTACTGACTTCGGAGAGCACAATCACGATATCTCGAATAAATTGTGAAAGGGAAAGCGAGATATTTACGATCACATAGAATATTTGAGAGGGTTGCAGCTCTCCTGTGTTTATATTCGGATGTTGATGAATAAGAAATGTGTTTTGGACCTGATTTTTTTCGCCATTCTCCTTTTGAATCGTCTCCACAGATGTGCAACATATTTCACTATCTCTGCGTAACATGTAGCAGGTTCACTGTTGTTCGTAGAAGACGCTAAAGTGGACGTTGAAGTGAATCGAGCACGTTCGGCCCTCATACGTTCCATCTCCCGTTTCTTCGTCTCACTGAACTGCGTCGCTATGACGACCAGGCAGAGGTTGATCATGAAAAACGATCCGATCTATAAGACAAATATGTGTTTATGAGATAATGGGAACGTTAGAGCGGAGTTGACTGATCGTTTTTGTTTTTGTGGTGAAACTAATGTTGCTGTTATGGCAAAAAATGACAGTAAAAAAGACAAATAAAAAAAGTTACGACCTTTTTGTTTTGTTTTTGTTGCTGTCATTTGTTTTTATGGCAGTATTTATGGATGTCATTGTTTTAATAACGCGTGCAAAGGTAAATAGATTGCCATGAGTGCCGTGTAATATGCTGTCAATATATAAAAATACGTCATCATAAAGATACCAACCACAATCAGTAGTACGAAATAAATCCAGTCCCAAAAACTATGTGCATCCTGCACATAATACATTATGTCCGTCCAGCCTTCTAACGATATCACCTACAAAACACAACGAACATTATTACCTTCCTTAGTTCTACAAAATAGGGTAAAACATTTTGCAAATAAGTTGTCTTACCAAGAAAATAGCGACCCAAGCGAGACCGATGTTGTCGAAGGAAATCGTGCCTTGAAACGGGTTGTTTCCCCGTTGAGTGCAGTTAGTGTAATACTGATTCCAATTGACACACGACGTATTTGTGGGCAGGTTGTAGGAGAAAGGCTTGGCCGTCTCGTTGCACACTAGCGGTCCATATCTGTACGGAGGGAAATCTCCGCAGAAGTGCATCCCATTGTCTTCGGGCGTCGTGCATATGTAGTCCAACTCCTTTGAGAACTCGTAGTAGAATGATATACTGTAACACGAATAAAGATTTTTGTATACGTTCTGTGTTTCTTAGTTCTATTTGTATTTTTAATATAGTGGGTAGTTTTATGTGTGTCGTGTCAAGTTAGAGTTACTTATTATATTATTTATTGAGTATTGACATCGATCTAAACAAATGCGTTTAATGACGGGTATATTAGTAAAACAATGAAAGCTATTTCAAATGTTGACTATCTGATTATCAAACCACTTACTCTCCAAAAAATTTGGAAGCAAATATTATATTTATTATAGTTGTTACTTTAAAAACAAATAAACTACATAATTCCAAATTGTTCGTAGATTGTAGTTCGAACACTGATCTGGATTGGTAATTTGAATTTTTATAACAGGGAACATTGATATATTGGTTTCACTACTTCTATGACGACCCATGCAAATGGAGAACATTTACTAGTACATCAACCACATGGTGCATGCAGACACATGCTAGAACGGAAGCGTAGAAAAGAGTCAAGGATCAATAGCAGTCCCAATTAATGGTAATGGTAGTTGGTAAAGATGGCTGGGGAAAGTCTGGCGATTATCGGCGGGACAGATTAACGTCAATAGCCTCTGGGTCGTTATCGCTTAACGACAGAAGGTACACAGAAACACGAGCACTGGCCGTAACCCACATCATTTGGCGCCCGGTCGTTACGGGGCTTGTTCTTGATGATCGCTATAAGGCTTTTATTGTGGTCTCCAACTTCGGACTAAAATGTCTTCGTTCTAATAGTTGAACGACCAAACGTGCAAAGCAACTTTTCAATAGCGTATGTTATAGTGTTTCAGATAACAGTTAAATGTTATTTAGTTTAAGAAACAAACGGTAAATGCAGATTAACAGACAGCACAACGGATAAATTGAAGCTGAGTATTATTTCTTAAAACAATGATTTGTTATTGAATGAATCATGAAAGATGTAGAATTGAAGTGTAATTTGGTATTTTGTTTGTTGAAACAGAGTAACCTAATGTTGAAGAAATTGAGGCAACGATATTTTCGTAATGAACGTAGGAAATATTAAATCATTAACAAATGTTTAACATATTCCATTATCACTGTCCATTAAATAAATTTGCGAAATTATAAGTAAAGGAAACAGTATTTCATTTATTTTAGAGAAGTTTATAGCCATATATTTGGATCAGAAACAAATCGGCAGTTCTCAATAAAATTTTGCAAATTAAGTGTGAGATTATTTAAATAGCGACATGTAATGAGAGACCTAGTGCCTCATCAAAACTGCCAATTCGTGAAGGGGAAGCAAATACGATAGCACATCTGGACGGCAGATGTGTGAAGGTACACGTTACAACAGTTCGCAATGTTCTTAATAGAAACACATTAATTTTGATCGCAAATCCTTACGAGTTCACTCTGACGCGCACTCTGTACCATTCGGACAGGTCTCTGCAACATAAATTGAGGAGCCGTGACGGGTGTTATGTACCTAAGTTTACTTCTAAAGGTCTGGAGTAAGGTCACAGTTACTTACAGTGTGCTTTCATACATGAGAATTAGATATTATTTTCTTGCAGAAATTATTTATTGTTTGAATGAAACCACATTGTTAGTTTGAATCTTGGTCGTAACTATTTGTACTAAATCTAGATGTTTTTGTAAGTATCGACTATGAATGGCTATTATTGGTTCATGTTTTGCTATGACGGTTATTGTCTACTTTGTACTATGTTCGGGGTGGTAAGTTTAGAACCATTGAAATGTAGTAAAAATTATGTTTGTTTTACATAAGTATGAATAGAGTATCGGGGAGTGGGGATATAATTTACATGTAACACTACATTGTCAAATGGTTCGTTTTGTTCGTGTTTTCAATTACATTTGGCTTATAATGTGAGTGTTGACGGAATGCAATATTTAAGTGTGTTGTAGGTTATTCGACTGTAAGCGGTATTCTTCAACATGCGCGTTTGTTAAAATGTTAGTAACTGTGCAAAAACAATATGCAATGAGAAAATACAAAACGTCAAAATGATGTACGGAGCAGCGATGGATGTGCTCGTCGAGGATGTAAGCGTTAAATATTGCATGCAGTCAACGTTAGCAATGGGACGTGCCGCTAAGACGAGCGCTCTCGAGCAAATGGAACAAATGAAAAACTCATTTCAGCTGCAATTTCATCCACAAAACTTCAAACATTGCCACTCAATATGCTGCGTCACACAGATTCGGGTATTATAACAATAATTCAACACTAATAAACGCTTACATCTATGAGCTTATATCAACGGTAATACCAAGTCGGCAATATGAGACGGGTGTTACAACTGGTCTCATACTGCACCTCAGTTAGGATAGTATAAACTGAGTGGAACATACTTGGGTCGCAGAACATTCGGCGGAGGGACGAATTCGCAGCGTTGTCTCAGAATTCCTTCCCAGAGTTGGACTCCCACGATGCCGAATATGAAGAATACGAAGAAACATAGCAGCAAAACGTTTCCTAACATGGGTAATGTGTCCAGTAATAGCATCACCAGGATACGCATACCTGTGAAAATAAAATGATTGATTAAATAGACCGTCACTAAAATCAGAATAGAGGTAATTGCTTTTATGAGCCGATGGCATCAATTAATTGTGATAACAAGATATAGGTATGTGGTTGGCGGTAAGCTGAATTATCTCTTGTCTTTATTCCTAAAGAAGTCCTACCCAGAAATCCTAAATGAAGACGAATATTCCATTAGGAAACTTAATTGGCTGACCTGAAGCTATCTGTAAAGTCAGACAAGACTTAATAGGTACTAAAATCACAGCGAATGTCTAATTATTCAGTTATTGCAGAAATCGCTCTGCACCATATCGTTAGCAATTTGCTGAACTTTGTGAATTAATTTTACTGCTGAAGTGCAGTTTCACATGAATGGACAGATGGATTTTAATTAATTCGTTCCACGGCTAGGCGGTACTACTCCAAAGAGGATTATCTTGTGCTCCACTGCGAAGCTTGTTATTTGTGAACTAAATGACATAAATTCTGTGTATTCAGGGTGCATGTTGATAACAATGTTAGATGGGACTCGCGTGTCGTATTAGGACGCAAATCAAAACCTGTATTTCAATTTATCGGAATAAAAAGGCACGTGGGAGCAATAAATTGTGCGAGGGCAAATTAGTGCCGATGTATGTGTAACCGCGGGCGCGCGTGGCTCGATTTAATTTGCGGCAAAGTTGCATTGTCCCAGTTGTTTGCGAGACCCAGATGGGGTTTTGTGTGAAACTTTAGCTAGAGCCCGTCTTTTGTTTGAATGTTCAATGCTAACCGTTTGGAAGTCGCGACGGTCCGCGCTGCTGCCGTGATTTATTATTGAATTTCAATGTTGTTTCTGAATGCAATGTTGCTTTGGATAACGACTGTGTCTGCCGTAAATCCTGGCTATCCGGTTAAAATTTTCACTGCTAAAATCATGTAAATTCAGACAATGGTTACTTTGATCATAAAATACCTACCTGTGTTATGAATAAACAGTTAGACACGGTAGTTTTTATTCAGAAAATAGGCAACTTTGCACTGGAAGGAAACGACATAATTATTGAATAGAAGTAGATGATTTAAGGAAGTTTTAATAAAAAACCCTTGTCACAAGTTGAATATAACGTCGATATTTATTCAGGTCAATACCTAAATGATATTCAAAAAATATTTTGAACAAATATTGTTACTTAACTTCTACAGCTTCCTTACGTAATTTAGATAAAATCTACAAGCAAGTACATTTTATGATAGGTAGAGGAGGCAGGTAGGAAGAGAGTAGGTAGATTAGGGAGTACCCTTGCAGAGCAAATTTCCGCCTTGTAAAGGTGAAGACCCTGCGATAATTAAAGCTTGATTAATGTCTGTACGTAGTTTAGGGTCATCCTGTACGACAAACACGATTGTCATCATTAGTAGGGACTTGGAAAGCAACAGTTGTGTCGTAAACAAACAAATGTTTAACGTAATGTTTTAGAGTTATCAAGAACCTTAAGCTTATCTAGGTATTTCGTATGCACTATCACGTTCACCCTTATTACAAAATGAATTCTGCGGGATTAGAAATGTTGCTTAAACAGCAGTGGTGTTTAAATAGGTACAAAGAGGTGCCCGAGACTTCATGTAAATCTAATTGAAGCTATTATATTGTACTGTGCTGAATGTACGCTTGCTCTTTGTTTTATTTTTTCTCGTCATGCATGGTAGGTACATAGTTTTGCCAGAATGCGCCTCGTCAAAAGGGTGAACTATTATCGAAGCTCTTTGTTCCGCAGATGGCTGTACATTCGCAGAAGAGCTCCAATTTAATGTTATTAGCATTTTGCTAGAAAAGTTGAAAGCTTTGCTAGTCCATTTCTGTACTGAAGTCCGAGTTCTGTGAACGACCTGAACGTGTGTGGGTTAAGTCTGTAAATTCAATTTGTTAATGGAACATCATATTATTG
Source organism: Lithophane ornitopus (assembly GCA_948473465.1). Taxonomy (NCBI): domain Eukaryota; kingdom Metazoa; phylum Arthropoda; class Insecta; order Lepidoptera; family Noctuidae; genus Lithophane; species Lithophane ornitopus. Next base: position 5,930,954 of record OX419622.1, on the reverse strand, counting down.
GAATGTCTTTCTCGCTTAGGCTAAGAACTCACGGAGCGGTTTTCACCCGCGCCCGCCGCGTTTGCGGGCCCGCAGCTTCTGTAGGATGTAGATTTATATGCAAAAAGTAAGAGCACATTTCACGACGAGTTTTATACCCGTGCATCTTACAGAAGCTGCGGGCCAGCAAACGCGGTTGAAAACCGGTCCGTGAGTTCTTAGCCTTACTGTTCGGATTGAATTTTGATATCATAGGATAGCTTATATATACTACTGCCTATATATACTAAGCAATTTTTGCAAAAAAAAAGACAACAGAAGGTATTCGCTTCGTGTCTGATTTGACCGATGCTAATTTCTTATTTCCTTGAAACATAATCGAATAAATTCATTACAGTGGGAACAATTTTTTTCGTCATATTGCATGTAACTTAAAATATATTTGCAGGTTGAATATAGTGAAACCATCCGTTATTAATACCATGTTATGGCATATGTACCTATTCGGGAAAATAAATAAATAAATCGTTCATTCATTCACTCATTGAAAACGAATAGTAGGTCTAGGTACCGTTTTTTTTGCAATCTTCTACTACTACATTCTTTTAACAAGTCTATCTTCAATTTCCGAATCTCCACATATTGCCGAGTGTAAGATAATCTGTACCAGACGCAGTGGCTTGCTGAGCCGTGCTCACTTGTTGCGCGGATCGATCGCCGCCCACGTTCGCTCCTGATTCAAACTCGAGTTAATTTCTAAAAGTACCCACCGAGATATTATGGAGTTCTTTTGTGCCCCAACTTTGTACACTTGGATTTCATTATGCTAAGTATAGCTCGTGTTTGATGGGCACGGAAAATATTATTAAGGCTTTTGTGAGGTCATATATCGACGCCCCCAAGCAATAAGTCGGTAATCGTAAAACTTAAATTTTACAGGAGAAATGTTTTTCTGTTTTTGTTGAATAACTTTTCAACAAGTCGGAGTAGTGAGGTCATTGATACATCAAACGAAAGCAATTTTTTTCTTTTATTTCAATTATCATTGTAACATTAAATTTTGTGCGTGAAAAGCCTTGAAATTTAAGAAAATAAATATTACAAAAATATATTGTTTAGGTGATATACACTTACGCCATTATTGTAGTAAACTTGTAAACAATGTTGATACGTAACATTATAATACGGACTTTTCCAGCGTAATTTTTGATCTTGAAGACGATACGTAACTGGTTAATACGGTGTTATTGTGGTTATGTTAAATTGACACAGTAACAGTATCGTTACAGAACATTGTTTTTGGGGGAAAATTCTGAAAAATATTTTTGAGTATTCATCCAGTGCTAATCAATTTTTATCGAATTTTTTAAGTGTAATATATCTAGGTTTACAAGAAAAGACTGTAGATGATGAGTATAATCACGTCTAATAATCACAATAATGAATAGGAGCAAAGGTCAGTCTCCAGAGGAGACCCAAACTGCCAAGGCCTTACTGTCTGCGCAAAAGCGGCACAGAATGGAGTACGTGAGGATGCAGGAGCTGTATAAGACCAGCAGATCCCGCGCAGCTGTAGAGGTGATCGACGGACAAACTCGGGGTGTTAGACCTAGCCTCGCTGAGCTGGATGCCTATTGGCGTCCGGTGATGGAGGCGGTGTCGGACACCGCGGGGCTCCCACCAGAAGTTCTGTACGCGTTAAAACACTCGGAGAAGTACGGGGGCAGTCAAGATTACTCGCAGCTGTGGACGCCATTTACCGCTGAGGAGGTGAAAGCGTCCCGCGTGAATAGCAAGTCGGCTCCGGGTCCTGAGGGAATTCTGCCAGGGACCTAGAATACTTTGCCTTCTGCAACTCAGGCGGAAATATTCAACGCGTGGCTGATGGCTGGAGAGGTCCCTGACAGACTCCATGGCTGCCGCAGGGTCTTAGTATCTAAGATGGAGACTCCTGCAGGTATGCCTGGGGAGTACCAGCCGATTTCTATCGCGTCGGTGCTCCTTAGGCACATGCACTCCATTTTGTCGAAGAGGCTCGAAGCATGCTGCCCTCCCGATGCACACGACAGCGTGTATTTATCTGCGCCGACGGCACGCTCGAAAATTCGGCTGTGCTGGATGCGGTGCTGAGAGATTGCAGGAAGAAGCTGTGTGAATGTCATGTAGCGGTGCTGGATTTTGCCTAGGCGTTTGGTACGTTGTCGCATGTGGCACTGGTCGATCTGCTGAGGAAGAGAGGCCTGCCTGAGGGGTTCTGCAGTTATGTTGCGAGGTTGTAAGCCACTTCTGAGACTGTTTTAGTTGTGTATAGAGCCCGCAGCGGTCCAGCGAGAGTGGGTCAGGGAGTTCGCTACCTAACTGATCGTACCATTAGGGTAGGATCACTTTGGCTGAGGCAGGCGTCTTGCTTCGAACTTTGGCGCTTTCTTGGAGTGTACTAAGGCATCTGCGTGACGTTAGAGCATGATGTGAAAGTAGCCTTGACCAACATCACAAAGGCTCCCCTTAAGCCGCAGCAGCGGCTCGAAATTGTAAGGGTACAACTAATCCCGAGGTTCCTGCTTGGGTTCGTGCTAGGGACCATTACAGATGATCAATGTCCAGATCCAGAGGGCAGTTCAGACCTGGCTTCGGTTACCAGAAGGATGTGCCTGCTGGGTACTTCCAGGCAGCAATAACGGACGGTGGTTTAGCGATCCCGTCGCTGAGAACTTGTGTGCCGGATCTCATTAAATAGAGATTTGGCCGCTTGGACTCGTCGCGATGGCCAGTGGCTAGAGCCGCCGCCAGATCCGAAAAGATCCGAAGGAAGCTGCAGTGGGACGACAAGTAGCTCCGAAAATTCACCACCGAAAACCCCAGTTCAGTCGAGCGGACCACCGCATTGTACTGGCGTGAAGCCCTGCACGCTACCGTGGCCGTATTCCACAAAGTGGATGCGGGAGCGCAGCGTGCAGTATACCGGTCGGGACTTCGTGCAGCTCGTGCACACTCATATAAATGCGCTCCCGTCGAGAGTACGCAATACGTGGGGGCACAAGACTGGTGTGGAGTCGGAGTTGAATTGCCGTGCAGGTTGCATGGTCAGGGAGACGACGGCACACACCATCCAACAGTGTCACAGAACGCACGGCGGCCGTATTGAACGCTGCAATTGCGTGTCAGACGTCGTCAGCTCTGCCATGACGGACAAGGGGTGGACGGTGGTGAACGAACCGAAGATCAGGACCGCGTTGGGCCTCAGAAAGCCCGACATCATCGCCTCCAGGAATGGGGTGGGAGTAATTGTGGACGCGTAGGTGGTTTCGGGGCGGCGGCCACTTAATGAGCTTCATCGTGAGAAACTTAGTAAGTACGGGAATCACGGTGAACTTGTTGACAAGGTCGCCGACATACTGGGACTTCCTTGTAAAGAGAGCGTCCACTCAACCTCTTGAACCATTTCCTGGAGGGGAGTATGGAACCTGGCGCCCTATAAGGAGGTGAAAAGGTTCGTCGGGCTCGATGAGGGAATGCTGGCCGGCATGGGCATCCCGTTTTTGGTCCTGAGAGGCTCACACATGAACTGCATGGTTCAACAGCATGACCCGAATCGATTGAGTCGGGGAGCGAGTGGACGGATTCCTGTGGTCGCGGGCCGCCGCTGGGCCCAGGGGTCGAAGCTTCCACCAATGGGCATACCCATTTGCTTTCGACAATCTTGGGCTTCGTCCAACACCTCGCCGGCGAAATTTCGACCTACTGTTTGTGTAAACAATTTACGATTTAATGCAGACAATATCACGTGTTGGGGGTGTGGCTAAATATCTATTACTCTCTTATTGCCACAGAAAGAAAGAGACGAATGCTTCTTGCAAACTGTTGGGCGCAAAAATATAAACAGTAATATCGAAAACGGGACCAGACGTGTTCAAATTAGTTATGTAGGTACTGCAATTTTACACATATTTATTAATTAATTATTTACTTTAAAAACCTTGTTAGTTCCCATTGCGGTCTGAGCTGACTCAAAATTATTCGACAACAACAACGTGCTAGCGTTTACCAAGAACTGCACGTAATTCATTCACGCCAATAAGTCGGTAATAGCAACTTACCAAAATTAAATACAAAATACACTTTTGTATTGATACGTAATTATACTTTTCTCGGCATAATTTTGTTTTTTAATTTCCCTACAGTAAAAGTGTTTTTCATGATATCTTCGTAAATATCATTACGAAAAATGTGAAATAAATTACTAAGATGTATCCCAACCCATAGATTCCGAATTTGACATAACAATAAAAAGTCCATATAGCACATTACCGACTTTTTGCTTGGGGGCATCGATATGGTATCTACATCATTCATTCAGCAATTTTATTTATATTTGTATTATTTTGACTGTCAATAAAGGCAAAATGTACAGTCCTCTCATAATTATTAGTTTTCATCGCAATATTCTAAAGAGACGAGAGTAATTTAGAAGCGAATGACATACTTGGTACGTTCCTTGAATTTATAGAAAAGAGATTGTGAAATAACTTGATTAAATGAAGGAATCTGTAGAATCAAAACCAGAATTTCGCTGCCATATTTAATTATGGAAATAAAGCAAAATATTTTACCTAACTAAGTTCATTATTGACAAAGTTATACCCAACTCAACTTAATATATCAGGACAGGAGATCCGACGAGATTTTCAACACTAACTTATTATGTAAATATATTATCGTCACAGACACACAACGTTACCTCCCGTCCTTTAACCTACGTGACATTATTCCTAGAACCTTAATAAAATGGTTTCAATGTTAATAATATTTCGTTTGATGCCTAAATAAACCTACTCTACTTGGAAAGGGCCCGGTCCTTAAATAAACACGTAATAAATTACCTGCACGTAACAAAGCCGGTAGTGCGGGGGTCACCCAAAGTAAAAGGGTTCTCGTTTTAAGAGCTCTCCTTAGTTTAGCACCGAGGTTTACAGCAAGAAAGCTGTTAATAGCAATAGAAAGCACTCCAATTCTTTTAAACTGTTCCTTTTGTAATTTCTTTTAAGAATTTAGTGTAACTACGCGAGGGTAAAGGGTTGGTAAGGCTATTACGGGGAAATAATGCCCGAATTTTCTTGCTATTATGACCCTTGTATAGGAGAAGGCGCATGGTGTGCATTTTTAACGCTTATCGCTTCATTCGCTTAGAAAAGGTCCATTAGTAGGCAGTGTTATAATCTATTATTATACTTTGAAGTGTGTCCAATTTTGGCTACGGTGCAGTGCTATTTTATGATATAATGTTGCCTTAGGAATAGAGATTAATGATTGAACAAGATTTGCGATACGAAGCGGAACGCTGTTGTCTACCTAGATCTTAAAATTAATTAAAAGTGACCCGTGATTACTGTTAGCGTTAGATGATATTTTAAAACTATGAAGGTTTGGGCAGAGGTGTACCTACCTACAGTACACCCACATTTTGCCAGTAATAAATTATGTATGTAAGTGTCAAATCATCTTCCGCTATCATTAAAAAAATCAAATGTTTCGCGAAATTCGAAAGAGGCGCCAACGAAGTTTATTACATCAAATAAAAGCACAATTTAATTTTTTGTAAACGAAATGGTATCATAAACTTTCTAGGACCGTGAATAATATTACGTCTATCCAGCTGGATTATGGCTATTTATTCAGTGTTCAAAAGAGGAATATTGAATTAGGGTTTCTTTGATAAAAAGAGAATTATTTTATGATTTCCTAATGTAATTAAATGTGTGGTAATGTTACGGTTTTATGCATGAAATGAACCGTTTGAGAGATCGCTTTGTCAATGGCCGTAGGTAGCTGAATTTAATGCTGATGGCTAACTGTGTAAATGTCATTAATATTAGAGCAGGGAGTAAATAAATCTATCAAAACTGGTATGTCAAAATTGTGCCATTAAAAGCAGTGGCTGTCGGTTTGTTTGTTTTAGTTCTGTTATGTTTATGCAAATACATTATGTATGTTTAGGTTTATATGTAACTAAATAATCACGTGGCAGTGAGCTAACCACGATCTCACGTGATGGCGAGTGTAATGAAAATTCTACGTAATTATATAAATATTCCAAGCCCATTCATTAATATTGTTTACGTGAGGAACCTGACCTGTGGTTATTTTCAAAAGCTAACCATAGCTAGCGTTTTATTGAACCGTAACAGGCACGCCAGTAAATAGTTTGCATACCAAATACCATACGGTGGTAGATCAAACGGCATGTCACACATACAGCCGACATCCTTCCAAACGATATGTTTACGATTAGACCGGATATTTTGATAAGAGAACTGTCGTTTGTGTTAGGGACCCAGAAATACATATTTATATTTATTCTACAAGCATTCTAATTGCATCACCATTTCAGCCGAATGACGTCCACTGCTGGACTTAGGACTCCCCCAAGCACCGCCACTTCGACCGGATCTGTGCTTCCCGCATCCAGCAGATTCCTGCGGCCTTCACAAGGTCAACCTTGTTGGAGGACTTCCAACGCTACGTCTTCCGTTACGCGGTCGCCACTCCGGCCCTATCGGCCATCTGTTCTGCGAGCAATGTGGCCTGCTCACCGGCCAATTAAGAGGTACTACTAGAGGTAATTTCCAGGATATTAAAAATGAAAGATTCTTCTACTAGTCTTACCACAGCGTATCGTGTTACCCAGTAACTGGGCAGTATAGGTCAGATAGGCGGTCATTCCATGTAAAATATTGGTATTCAGCTGCATCCGGTTAGACTAGAAGCCGACCTCAATATAGTTGGGGGCTAGGTAGATTAACATGATAGTGTCCCTGTCGTTTGGGTTGAATTAGCCTCCACGAAATAAATTGCTGGGCAGGATGCCACGAATCATATTACCGAATTCCTAATATTTTATACAATGGCATGAGATCTTTTCAGTTCGCGAAAAAAGTTAAACCTAATTGTTTGCAAATAATTATTACCTAATACTTACTATTATATTTAAATAATACTTTTTAAGTAATGAAAGCATGACTTACTTGGTATCCTGTTGATGGCTCGTAAGGGTCTTAGCACTCGAATAGTCCTGATCGCTGATAAGTTGATATTTTCAACATTCAGTGCGTATTCCAGTGCTCTGCAAAGTACGTACGTTTTTAAATTGAAGGACAGAAATATCTGTATAATTTGTCTAATTTCATTCGTAGATTTATATACGTTACTTAGATAACTTGTGCTTTGACTTAGACAAGTTCCCGTCTCTATCTTGCATTTGTGATTTGATAGTTGCGTGACAGTGACAGGAATAAGGCTTACGCAAAGTACGTGTTAAATAACATTTATAAATCTCGGCGTAAAAGCTTTTGTCACATACCCGGCCATCACGATGAAAAAATCCAGTCTGTTCCATGAGTCCGCTAAATAAGTGCCGTGTCCATAAATTCCCATCGCCACCATTTTGATTGACAGTTCCAACGTGAAAAATGCGAATATTATATCGTCGAAAACCTGCAACAGATGTTTTATTAAAAATGACCATTTTATGAATAGAACATGAACATTTAATTTGAAGAATTCCAATTATAATAAAAATAAAACAAGAAAATCACTTCAACAAGCCTCCACAATTTTTTCTCGTTGGCCAGTTCTTTTTTTTTAATCTCGCCGAGTGCACGCGTCAAGTCAGAATTCATTTTTAATAAAAACTTTGTTTTATTTTTTCATCTGAGAGCTGAGTCTTTTCCGAAAGGTTCGATTTCAATTGTTGAAGCCGCTTTATTTTTATTGCATTTAGCCTTTTTATTGTCGATTAGTGAAAAAAAACATTTTATATCGATAACTATTTTTATCGGATTCATTGATATATTCTGGATAATATTTCACATGTTACTCACCTGTAATATTTTGCATCTATTCGTAATACACTGATCGTCGACGCACGGCTGGTACATGCCCAACGTTACGCAGTTCAGCAGGATTACCAACATTGATATCCTTTCGAACCACGTGCAATGATAGTTAAGGAAATCATTCACATTAAAAACTTGTCTAAATCAACATGGATAAACACTTAATTAATATTTGTTGGAATATTCATTAATAAATGCTCAAGAGCCTTTAGAAATCCGAGCTTTTAATCAAAAGAAAATATTTGATTTAATAATGTTCGTTAGAGAAGAGTTTAAATTAAATGTCGACAGTCCACCAGTTCCTTGATAGATTTCAGAGTCGCTCTTAATGATCGCTATCATTTTAATTGATTTGGGCTTTGTGACAATACAGTTTAACTGCGTGATAAAATTACAATTTCACTAGCTGCGTCCCGCGGTTTCACCTGCGTAAGTCTCGATTCTGTGGGAATCCGGATAAAAACTATCCTATTTACTATTCCAGGTCATGGTTTACACCTGTGCCAAATTTCATCCAAATCCATTCAGCCTTTTTAGCGTGAAAGCGTAACAAACAAACAAACTCACTTTCGTATTTATAATATTATTTTATATATTAAAGTTAGGAGAAAGTGTTCATATGTTTAAAATTATATAAAATGGTTTCCATTTTCCAAACTCTCATAAATCCAGAATTCATGTTTTAATTGTATTAATAAGATAATTGAGTACACATGTAAAAGTTCAAAAACAACATCATAAACGCTCATTTAACGAATATCATTACGCATATTATGTAAAGTTAATTTCTGGACAACAAACGGATTGCGTTTGAACCACGGCCAACAATGAAAATGTGGCAAAAATTCTCTATGATATCTCTGGTTCAGTATGTGGTCAGCTTTGTGGTTCAACCTTGACTTTTTTGACTAGGGCACGAATTCAGTGGTATGTAACAAAGCTGTTTTGTGGTCGGGCACTATTCCGTGTGTTGTGGCTTCGGTCGGATTAGCTCTAGTGTTCTGTCAGAATGATTTGAAAGTGTTACGTCGAGGTACTGGCGGTTTGAGCGCGTTTTATGCATGCTGTGGTCAGAATTAGCGTTCAGTTTTGAATATTACAATGTTTTGAGGAATAATGCTTTTAATTTATGTACGTTTAATCAGCTTTGTAGTTTGTATCTAGTTTTACTATTGATTGAGGTACTTTGAAAGTGATTAAACTCTGTCTTTTTGGTTTAGAATAACAATGCAACATAAATGTTAAAATCATTTCAGCAAATAATGCCATCACGTTTTAAGGACCCTATTTCAAATTTAGCACCCATATCTCTTGAAATTACCTTTATAACAGCACCATAAAAACCTAATCTACAAAAGCAAAAAACAGGCTTATTCATTGGCTTTCAAAAGTGGTTTCTTGTAAGTATTTAGTCTATTAAAAGGGAAAAAAATCTTGCACAATGGTGGCCGCCATTACGGGCCCGGTATAGTGATGTTCATTATTGTTGGCTCGGTCGCTTGCATTAATTACAGGATACGGAAACGCGGTTTTGGCTTTCCATGTTTGTGGCCAGTAACAGTTGCATTGGTTAGTGATGTGGTCTGTGTTTGTCGAAAACCGTTGTTGTTCAATGGCGTTATGATAGTTTTCGATATTTTGTAGGGTGTAATTTTGTCAATGAGCATGTTATCACTTGTATTTTTATAGGAAAAAAAAAATTGTGTGAACATTTCGTATATTTTTTTTTAATATTTCGTATGCTAGCCAAACATCTTAATCGAACCAGTAAGAATCTCCCGAGCCGAGGCTAGGAAGCGCAAACCACCGTGACTCGCGTTTTCCATTATACTCCCCATCTGCTTGTTAAAAGGCCTTTACAATGGTATGCTCTGAGCAAAGGGAATTACGTCAATGTGGCTTCATAAATCAGCTCACGCTAATTTGTTTATCATTGTTATGTTTGTAGGCCAGGTTTTATTGCAATTAAAACAAAACAGCTTTTGAACATCTTAAACAAGACATAGCGTTAAGTTAATGGATGCTTAAGCGCGTAAATAAGGCGAAAATTCCGCCGTATCTGGTCGAACGCTTGCAGATACATCCGTATTTTATTTTCTTGGAAGAAGCTACTAACATGCTACTCTGTTACCCATTAGGAAGAAATATAACGTTGATAATGACCGTAATCACGTGGTATCGTCGGAGTGATGGCATCCTGTAACATAAAGTTTGTCGTACAATAATTAGGTACCTAGGTTTCTAAGAACAGCATGAATTAGGATGAAAATTACTCGATAATAAAGTTATTGGAGGTTAGTGATTGGTTAGTGGAGAATTTCATCTCTTTTCATAATTGAAGTGTTTAAAGCACACAGCTTAGAGTTGGGCTTTTACTATCTAAAATATAAACTATAGAGTTGAATAGGAGCAGACTCTGAACAAGCCAGCCTTAATCCACTTATACCGTTTTGTGTCGTCGAGGTCATATTTTCGTTGTTAATTAGTTTACTGCAGGATCCTAGATTAGCGAGGAGGTTGTAGTTAGTCGTACAAAAGAAGTCTGTCTTACCACATTATACAATAAGACAGAATGGGCCTAATTTTATTTCTCCTAAACGTACTGAGCATTAAGAGGTTTACACAGTTCTACCATTTACTTTGCCACATGTTGTTTAATGCTCACTAAAGGTCTAAGTTGATTGAGAAGACAAAGAGAACGTGTTTTCTCAGAAGTTTTTTCTAACAGTAGCAAGAATAGTTATTTGTGCAACAAGAGAGCAATGTTGTTTTTTGGTGCGAGTGTTGATTTTAAATCCCGAGTAAGTGAAGGATTCTATCATTGATTCTAGGTTAGAATCCTGAGCACAGCGAGGGATTCAAAGGCACGAGATGCAAATAACTTTGGTCTCGTGTAACACATACAACTTGATACAACTTTTCACCTCAGCAGCGAGAACATATTAGGGGTTTAAATATGAATTTCCCGTTTTGTACTGAAGATCGGAAACCATTTTTTTTCTGAGGTAAAATATATTTATTTAATCAAAGTATTTTCCCCATTGTCTACACATTTCTTCCACCTCCTGGGAAGGTCATTTATGACTTTGCGGTAGAACTCTGGGGACCTGGACTCAACAAACTGAGTGAAGGCATTTTGTATTGAAACCCCTTCATTTCTGTACAGGTTCAACAAGTTAGGTAAGGCAAGCTTCAACACGCGCTTCTCTCTGCAGATCAGTCAAATCATGGGGCACCTATTATGCAAGCTTTTTAGCTTTTTGTCTCACCGATTGATGCAAATTGGTCATTATTTTGGATATGCTTAAGCTAATATCAAACCGTGCCGCTAGTTCCTTGGTAGTTTGATATGGAGCGGCTTCTACCATCGCATCTAATTCATCGTTATTTACCGTAGAGGCTGGTCTTTCTCGGGGTTCATTCTTCAAATCGAAGTTTCCACTACGAAAGCGATTAAACCAAAAACGCAGTATTCTCTCCAAACACAACATTGATATTGCGAGCTGTTTCCGCTTCGTTAGTTCCACGTCGGAACTCGTATTCAAAAATTACTCTAATTTTTAATATATGTACAGTACGACACAACTCACATGTAGCATCGGCAAAATTTGTAAAACCGATCACAAACCGACCTGAATGCGCCTTCAAAATTACCAATCTTTATTACTGCTTTAGGTGAAAATGATCTTTACGCAAACGCAATAACTTGTAAAGTTATATAACCAAAGACATCCGTAAAATTGAAATTAATGAATGCAAATTTTCACATTTATCCTAAATCTAAGTTGTGTCGTACTATACTTTACTGTTCGAAAACAAAAATCGAATCTAGTGAAAAAAGTTTCACTCTGGTATCTGATGCAAGTTTAATTTTAATTAAAAGTGGCCAGTACGTTTAAACGGCAATTTCATATTTAAACCCATATTATTGCCTAAAGGTAGAAAATACAACATGGTAAACGTAAACCACATGGTAAACAAACCACATGTATATTTGTAAAACGAACAATATAAAAAAAATGTAAGTTAAATTACTTATTACATTTAAAACCTGTATGTGTATCCGAACGTTTTATTGTTTGTTTCTTTTTTGGGCCTACTAGATATAGAAATTAAAATCGAACTTCGAATCGACTTGTTTCTATCTCTCGTTTTTTTCGTATTGAAGTAAAAGTGACAGAACAAAGTGAAATTCAAATATTTCGAATTTTGTGAGTAGACCCATGACATCTTCTCGGAATTTAGAAAAAAATAAATAAAAAGTTACTTTGTCACAAAATTGAATTTTCCACTGTCTGTAGACAGCAAAACCTGCTTGTTTGAGGTGCTGAGGTGAAAAATATTTTTTTTCCTTTGAAGTTACTTACTTACTGAACTTATTTACGCTCGCGAGTGCGACTAATACTGTAATATTATATTGTAGTTAAGTAGGAAAATTACATTCCTTCTTTCCTTGATTTCTCTTACAATTTACATAGGTAATGAGCAGATCGTGCAGGTGAATAGTTACGAAGCGCAAGAAACGTACTAATGTGTTTCAATTATAAATAACTCTCGTCCTTCGTCATGCACCAGTTTTTCCGCTTCGGATTAAATTAACTCGTTTACATTATTACCCGGTAATGTAATATTAAATTTCTTTAATCTAGAACGTTATTTTATTATAACACTTAATGCATTTTAATGATTTACGATGGGTTCAGTGCAAGTCCAGTGAGTTAGAGCTCTGTGCCCTAATTGATTTGTTCCTGTAATCGTTTTTCGCAGAGGTTTAACATGTCTGGTCATACACCGAGTACGGAATTGAGTCAGCCCGGCTCCAGCCGACCGTAAAACTGTCGTTAAATATGTGGAATCTCGGTATGCTTACACATATGTATAGTGACGTTACATCTTACACCGGTCCATGACGTTGCGACGCCGAGTCACTGCTCAAACCGTATCTTTATGTGTTTCTGATACAGGAATTCGAATGTGTTTTATTTGTTTTATAGTAACACCTAGGTACATAAAAAGTGTATAGGAATGAAATTGAGTTTTACAAAAAAAACTGCGGGAACAACTGTGAAATCATAAAAATGTAGGGTATGCCCATTGCCTAAGCAGCGAACGTTGGATGAAGATTAGAAATGGCCAAAGAAAACTGTCTGTCTTTTAATTACTGGGTAAATTCTTCGAAAGACACATAACAGATTCTAAAGGTGCAAATCTATTTAGTTCCACGTCCCCACCAAAAAGTGTAAAAGCAAAAGAAATAAATACTCCAACTTTTCAGCTCAAATACATCTGTAGTGTAAAACGGTGAATTTGTCATCTCGGTATTACGTCGTCGACATTTTTTTCTCTTCTTTTTGTCGTCAACAGCCGCTCAAGTGGCGCGGTGGGCTCTACTACGTAGCGACTTATGTATCCCTGGTACTTTTGGTTGGCGCGTTTTAAAACACGGTTCAAGGTTTTGTTTGTATATTTTAGTAGGTCAACACAGTTAGGTTCGTAGAAACTGGTGTGTAGGGATTTTCATGAAAAATTTTGAAATTCGCCTTGCTTATAATTTTTTCATACACGGATTTAAAAATGAGGTACGAAACCTACCAGTATACGAATATTTCTTATTAAGCTATCATTCCTTGTACATGTTAAACAGACATAAAAAAATCAACTAAGAAAGAGAGCAGGCTGTAAATTTTATTTCACAAACAAGTAACATTTCCATCTGAAGAACTCCAAAGTATTAAACTATCCTCATAAAACAAAACTCCGAATCCACTTTCCACGGGAATTCTCAACTAATTAAAGAAGCGGGATTAAGCGCATTAAACGGGAACCGCCGACTTAAACCGACGTTAAACTGCAGTCAAGCTCAATAAGAGACGGCAGTCAATAAATCCGAGTATGGCGTTCGTCATTACTGAAGGAAGTTTATGTCACGCGTGGTGGAAGTGGGCATGTATGCGACTCGACATGGCTATAGCCGACTTGTGGAGCTTGATTATAGGAAATGTAATTGTGGAAAACGTAGGTATATTAACGTTTTGGTGGACAGAAATTATTGATTGTGAAAAGGTTGAAAATTGAGAGGAAATGAGCTGTAAGTGATGGGCGTTAAAAACATTATTATGTGTAATTTTGTACCTTTGTATTTAATATACCTATAGTACTGAATAAGTTTAAGAGTGCGTTTTTACGGACCTTGTTTCTGTAATAAATTTAAAAACCACAATATGGTTTTTAACCGACTTCAAAAAGGAGAAGATTCTCAATTCGACTGTGGTGTTTTTTTTTGTGTGTTTGTTACGCGATTACTCCACCAATTATGAATTGATATCGATGATTCTTTTATTGTTTGATAGGTTATACCTACTTCAGAGGTGGTCTCATATAAATTTTATTAATTTTGCTAGAGTAGTTTTTGAGTTAGCTTCAATAATACTTATTTTTACCACTTAGCCTATATGGATGATGTTATAAGTTCCTGTCACTGTTGTTTACATAGCAAGTAGTGGTATTCGAATTTGTGTGGGGTAGGTACCACAAATAAAATCGAAAAATTTAAACTTTTTCCCACAAAAAAAAAAAAACAACCGACTTCAAAAAACTTTTTTTTTTTTTTTTATATTTATTGATGATGCTTCGGTTCTATGGAAAACCTGTAGGTACGTTAAAAGAGATAAGCAAGGCTTCACAATATTCCTTGCCAGGTATAATAACTTATGCAAAACTAAACTGTAAAGTTGTAAGTTACAGAATTTTAAACTGGTACTATATTTGTGTAAAGTTGAGATTTGAGGTAAAAGTTAGCATGAAGAAACTCAAATTCATGGACGTAGATGTTAATATACGGAAGTTGGTAGAGTAAATTCCCCCAGCTTATAATATAGGAAAATATGTACCACGACAAAAACATTCTCGATTTAACCCAATTTTTTCGACGTCACATCACTTCGTTATCGAAATATTCTCACGTCCATATTACTCATTTAATGCCTGTAACACAGTAAAAAAGAAATCATTTCGCTTTAAAGCGAACGAAGGTTGTCGCTACAATTTTGTTTACCCTTTTTACTCTAATGACCTGTAAAATGAATACGCCCACCGACCCTTTAACGCTTCATAACTTATGACAGGGAAAAATATCCAACCTTTAACTCTTATTTAAGCCACCCTTAGGCACCTGTCCCATAGCACGAGAAAGCGACCAACTAACAACGATTTTCTCGCTCCAGAAACGTACAAAATATTGTAGGTCCCGCGTAAGTAACAGAGATTAATATAATTAATAGTTGCTCGCCGACTGTTCACACCGCCGCTGGCGGAGCTAGTAAATACAGTACTGGCTCAGCGACACTCGCTTAGGGGCTGAGGTGGTGTCCCCACCAGCTCAGTGACGCTCGCTTGGGAGGGAGAGCAATCGCTCAGCGACCCTCGTTTGGGGGGAGAATATTCGCGGTGAGACTCATGCTTGGTACATACTCAGCGTGTAATCGCTCGTCACCGTCGCTTACTCACTGCTCGTTGCTCGCCAACTCGTTTTTAGTTGCTAGCTTTATTCGCTTCTCGTTAATCGCTTGGCGGTAAGCTTAAGCTGCATACTTGACAAATAGGTGCAACTTTAACCTGCCTGACTTAAGGGTAGCTTAGCTCATTACAACAATGAAAAAACTAAGCAGGGCTTTTTTAATAGTTTTTTAACAGGAGAATTGTATTTAGAATTAGGTAAATTATTTTGATTGATTTGTAGGTTAATGGATCATGTGACTGTATATTTTTTATTACTGATTACCGAGACCCCCCGTGACTCGGAGAACAATGTTAAGCCATTGGTCCCGACTGTAATTCGTAGATCTTTGAGAACCGTTACGGGTAATCAGAAGATCGATTGTCTGACAACCAGTTTTGATCGTGTTAACAGTAACAGGTCTGATAGACAGTCGCTTCATGTAAAATATTGGTATTCAGCTGCATCCGATTAGGCTGGAAGCCAACCCCAACATAGTTGGGGGGCAGATGGTGATGTGTTTTATGATTTATTGAATTTGTTTGTAATTTTGATTCCGGGTTATTCTATTTTTATACCGCGGCCGTGACAGTGCTTTATATTTAATTTGAAAAGTCTTTTTATTTGAGATAGATTGTTTGAGTTATTTTCAGTTCTTTATTATGATAATCATAATCATTATCTAGCCATTCTGCTGATCAAAGATGAACAAAAATTGAGTCTGGAAAAATATCCTATTTCTGTCATATCGATTCCCAATCGAATTTGAATTTCAAAAGAAAATTAAGTATACGTATTTTGTCGCCAATTTTCGATACCTTTGATATTTTAGGAATTCGTTTTGAATTTCTATCGGGGACGGCCGTATTCGGCGATTTTAATGAGTAATCTCGTAGCATTATGTGAATCGGGCCGACTGCTATCACAAAAGGTTTGTGTTACGAGAGGAAAACGCCACTGGCCTACCCATTGTCCCGACAAACGACTACGGAGGCTCGTTCACACTGCTCTAGTGGCAAGCAAGTGTTCCGGCTAGTCTTAAGATTTTCTGGGCACCTACGATATCTTGAAAACTGTCTATTCACAGCTGTCTATGTCAAGTGAATATCCCGGTACAAATACTTATAAATTACAAGTTGGGAGTTTCGGCGGTTAAACCTGATTTATCATAATTATTATTTTTATTATTTGCAACATATAGAAAATGTAAGTGTATAAGTTCACAAACGAAATCTGGGGTTGGGGTATCGCTTTGCCCAGTTACTGGGTTTTTGAGGTCTTATAGGCAGTCGCTCCATGTAAAATACTGGTATTCAGCTGCATCCGGTTAGACTGGAAGCCGACCCCAACATAGTTGGGAAAAAAGTTAGGCAGATGATGATAGGAAATGTAAGTGTATAAGTTTACAAACAAAATCTTTATACAGTTTTATGCAAAACTATATTAAATCAAATAAGTTTGTTTGTAACGATTCTAGAATTAGCTATTCACGGATACGTAATGGCGTCTATATCGGTTTCCGCATTTTCGCTCAATGATTGTCATTGATTGTGCTTGATACGTATTTTATTGACCGTAAAACCGGCTATAACCGTGAACGTTCCAACCATCTTTTGTTTACGCAATTGCTAGTTTTATTTTTGCGAATGTCCGTAACATAATATGTTTAGTCATGCAAAGAAACGTGATGTCTTTATTGACGACTCTGCTTTTGGTAAGAAAAATAAACAGCACATGAAATCAAACAACTTTTATTAGAAATACATAAGATGAAACAAATTTTAAACTAAATTTATAAGATATTCTTATAACAATGAGAATATCTAGTGTCATCAGCTTAGAAGTTGATAAAAGTTTTCGAAAGTTGCTGCAGTCTGTCCATCTGGATATGAATTAAAAATTACCGACGTTTCAGGTCTCGCAAAGTTCGGATGTCATTCATGACCTTTCAAAGCAACTTACGTATCAGATAGTATCTATAGTTAGTAGGTATCTTTAACTAACAAATCGAGCCAGTTGCAATTAAATATTTTAGTGGCAAAAAAATACTTCAAAAAATTATAAGCGCAAGTAACAATGAATACGTTTAAACGAGGCTCTATCTTGAAGTGAAGAAGCGCACGATAGCAGCTCTGATTTCAAATCATCGAGTCTCTCGCTTTAATATTTCATTCTTTACAAATGGACTGACATTTCTGAACGAGTTCTGTTGGAATGAAAAACTGAGTCAACACCATTATTATTTGAATGATATTATATATTTTGGCCCTTAAAAGCACCGTGATTGGGTACTCCAATTTTATGACAAAATTTTAGAACCTATTTTATATTCAAGGATGTTTAAGTGTTCTTGACAAGCAAGAGAAAGCTATTTATTAGGAATTAAACACAACAAAGGCTTTTGTGAAAATACAGGATCAAATTAAATTAGCTAGCTTAACTCAGCAGACGTGATGGGTATCGATTATCGCAACATGAAAAAAACAAAACCGGCCAAGTGCGAGTCGCGCACGAAGGGTTCCGTAACATTATCTGTAAAACAGCAGAAAAATCATGTCTGTTGTATGGGAGCCCCCCTTAACTATTTGTTTTATTTTAATTATTTATTTTTATCTAAATATTCTGTGAATATTTCAACTGTCTACCTGTTGCCGTTATCAATATCGAGCAAAAACGAGCAAAAAAAACACGTTTTTTGTATGGGAGCCCCCTCAAATATTTATTTTATTCTGTTTTTTAATATTTGTTGTTATAACGGCAACAGAAATACATCATCTGTGAAAAATTTCAATTGTCTAACTATCATGGTTCATGAGATACAGCCTGGTGAAAGACGGACAGACAGACAGACAGCGGAGCCTTAGTAATAGGATCCCGTTTTACCCTTTGGGTACGGAACCCTAAAAAGATTTGATGTTTTTTTTCGGAGGGGTTAACTACCGTTTTTAGTATCGCTACTTGAAGTATTAGAGGGAAAATCTGTTTTATTTTGTTTTATGGGGTTGAAAAGGAGACCGCTAGAATACGTAGGGAACTTGGCGCTACAACTTACCATTCCCAGTCCAAGACCCAGAGTCAGACCCTAAACAAGATGGAAGGCTGTAGTGTTAAAGGACATGAAAGAGTGTCAGGTATCCGAAGACCTGCCAGGGTTGCGGGAAAGTCCGAAAGGAATACCGGGACCTTGGCAATAGGCAACTGAAAGAACACGGGTGGGTTTTAGTCAGTAAAAGTCTGACACGAAGAGCGGGAAAAGTTATTTGATGATTTCAAATCGTCAAAAAAAAAACAACGGTATCCGAAGACGATTTCGAGGATAGAGCCAAGTGGAAGAGAAATACCAGGAAGGCTGACCCCATTACCATGTGAGATACATAGCTAGGAAGAGAGAGACATCGATACCATCATGTCCATGAAGTTTACACATAAAAATACTGTTTTTTTTAAACTGACATTTCAAGTGCCTTAACTGCGGTCGATCAGCCCAAAAAAACATCATCAAATTAATTATTTTTTGTACAAGGGGAAATTATCAAAGGGCATCAAAATGGGGGTGACACCACCTTCCGGCTCGCTACTTGTCTGCGTCTGGGTGCTCCTTGCGTGGCTCCGCATCGCTGCCAATGCGGTGAAGGTGTCGACTGCCTCGGTCACCATGGCCTATCCTGCAGTAGAAGCGCAGGCCGGATAGCACGGCACGCCAGCATCAATGAAATCATCCGTCGTGCTCTTGTCACCGCCGGGGTGCCAGCTGTTCTAGAACCCAATGACCTGGCACGCGACGATGGGAAGAGACCAGACGGAATTACCATAATGCCTTGGAAGGTAGGTAGGCCTTTGGTGTGGGATGCAACGTGTGTCGACACCCTTGCGCCATCCCATCTTCATAGCACGGCGGGCTGTGCTGGAGCTGCTGCTGCAGGTGCAGAAAACCTCAAACGGCGCAAATACTCCAATCTTATCGGGACGTATATGTTCGAGCCGTTTGGGGTTGAAACCCTAGGGCCATGGGGTCCGAGTGCCCACTTGGTTTTTCAAGACATCGCCAGCGCTTGGTCGACTCTTCACGTGACCAGAGGGCTGGCCTATTTTTTGGCCAAAGAATCAGCATTGAATCAGCATTAGCAGCAGCGGCCAGCCTTTTGGGCACTTTTCCTGTTTACAGCGATGCGGACGAATTTTTTGATGCCCTTTGATAATTTCCCCTTGTACATAATTATTATTATTAAGTAGATATTACAAATTAGTTAGTAGTTATATTTATCTGTAATTATATGAAAATAAAATAAAGAAAAAAAAAAATTTTTTTTTAAAATCTTGTTTAGATATCCTTCGCTAGTTATTTTATTTGACCCTGTATAAAATGAAAATCAATTACTATGAGATAACAAAGTTGGAATTCACGATACAAAGAGAAAAAGAAAACTAATTAATTTATTTGAGCGGATCGGTAAGTTAAAAGTTAAAATAATACGGTTTGAATTTCAATTTAGAATTAAATCTCGGGATAAATCTATTGACAAACGGCGAAAGTGACGCTAAAAGTTAATTGGATTGGTTTCAGAGCCACTCCAGTCTCCTCAATCTGGGCTATTAATTCTGAATCGAGTTTTTATCCCCGTTTTATTGGATGCATAGTTCAAGACGAACGCTCTCCTTTGAAGAGGGTGACAGCTTTTAACCGACTTCAAAAAAAAGAAGAGGCTCACAATTCGGTTGTATTTTTTTATGTTTTTCACCTCAGAACTGCGTATTTATATACCGATTTCGAAAAAATATTATTTTAAAGGAAAGATTGGTCCCATATAAAGAGTGTTTCTGAATTAGCTTCAATAATACGTATTTTTCCACTTAGTGTATGTTGATGATGTTATAATATCTTCCTGCACTATTATTCAAATTCCAAGTAGTACGAATACATACGAATTTATGTGGTATAGGTACCACAGTACCTGTAGCAGGCGGTTTTTGCTATTGCTTGTCTTATGGTTTTAGAATGTAATTGATTTGTGGCTTGACTTTGAAATTTAAATTAAAGTACGTAAATAAAGTTAAAAGATACCATCGTAAAATTAAGCGTCTTTAAACAAAAATGGAATGAACTTGCTTTTAGAAAGTTGAAACATATTTATACAAAGCACTTGAGTCCCCAAATTGCCTTGCTTCACGCGTGTAAACAATAAGCTCATTTGCCGCGAATTTTCCCTCGTAGCATTTCAAAGACTGCCGCACAAGCAGCGCTGCTTTGTGTCACCACGATTTGGTACATAAGTGAAACTGCGCACTCTCATGTTTCATCTTCTACCTTGAAATCTGCGCCTTATACAGTTGACTTAAGAGTGGATGGTATGCATAAACGACTTTGCCCACATTTTGTTTTCTTTCTGCTTCACGGTAAATGCTAAAAACGAAATTACAAAGCCACGCGATTCCACGTGCAAAACTGGAGTCGTTTCCTTTCCCATGTTTTAAACTGATACGATTTGATTTTCTTTGTGAACAAAAATAGAAAATAAAAAGCACAAAACAGACAGATTGCTATCAGAAAAGTGCAGAAAATGCTTTTACACAGAATTGGATAAGCAAAGAGCACGGATACAGTTGTTCAGTGAAACGAGACAGGTAAGAACCTTGAAGGCGTGTATTTTAGGTAAAAAGGTTGGAAAATGTGTCAAAGCCGTCTTCATGATAACAATGCATTACAGCGAAGGGTTCTTTCGTTCGTCGTGATACGCTCCTACATTTTAATGAAGAAACTCATTTCAATTGTGAGGATCATTATACGTTACATAAAAACGGTGTTGTGAAAGGGAACTTTTTTAATTTTAGTTGTACCGTCTGCTGGGAGATATTCTGAAAGCTGAATGTGAAAAGAGGGCGGGATATGACTAAAAGCATCCACATAATATTATACGAGTATGTATATAATTATGTTTGTAAATATCTATGGCTGTTGTACTGATGTTGTAATGAGTTATTCATTCAGTGTTGTACCTACATAAAGTTTATCTTATTTTTTGACTTGATAAAAGAAAGTGGTCAAGTTTGACATAACAAAAATACTATTTGTTCGTTTGGAGTTATGTGCTATTTAGACGGATTGTACCTTACTTGTGAATGTGGCATTGTGTTACAAACCATGGCCCATTTTACATCTTGTTCTGATACCTGCCTCGAAGGAAAGCGATTTATGAGTAGATGATTTGAATGATTAAATGATGATGTTTTTGTACACAATAATATAATATAATTTTTAGTGTTAGCTCATTTATTTAAACAAACTACTTATTTATCAACCCGAGCACCACTATTTTTATTTAATATGATAAAATATATACATTGGGTAAACTTATTATACTAAATTAACTAAAGTAACGAAAGGTAGTATATACGTAACCTATGGAAACAACTGGCCATTTCTAATGTTATCTAATTCTCAGGGACCATATAAACGTGTTTACTTTCTGTCTCTACACGGGCGTAATTATGTTCTATTCGTTTTCCTTCTGGAACTTAATTGAATCTTATACATGAATCAGTTGCTAGATTGTGCCTGTTCGTGCGTTATTTTCACAAAATATAGGCACCGGCTATATGGGAAACAGAATGTGATCAGAATTTCACATTTGCTAATAATTATTCTACTCTTTGGTATCATGGCCATTTCAGTTTGTTTTTTTTTATTTAGTCAAGATTTATGGTGCTTAATGTAATGTTATTCAATGCTTGTGGTGTTATTGATTAATACTAAAAAGTGTAATTTCTCTCTTCATCTTTATTTGCACAGTTACCCTGACCGGGACCTGACCCTGTAATCCGTGCCTTAGATTTAAGCCATTGTAAGGCCGTTAAAAAATATGGAATACAAATAAAGATAATATGAATAAATAAACGCAATAGGGCACAGCAAAAGTATGTAATGAATTCTTAAAATAAAATTAGGACAATTTTTTTATTTATTTTTTGAAATGTTCATATCATTTTACTATTCGGGTCCAATGTAGGTATTGTTTAACAGAAATTGCTATGCTACAACACTATGCCCTGTAGTTGAAAACAAGATTTTCCAACATGAGAAAAAGCTCATGGTAAACAATCAAAATTAATACTTCACTATAGGCGTCAGGTCGGAGTTCCTAATAAAACCGTTTTTGCCTCATCATGTACTAACGATTTCATGCCTTTCTATCTTGTGAACTATAGGGTCAGGGGTGCTTTTCCATTATTAAATCAAAGTTCAATGATCGTGCAAATCCAGAGACTGCGGATATTATTAGCAAAAAGCAAATAACATCCGTAATATCTGTATTTAAAATCGTACTGTCTGATTGACGTGCAGATAATACACAGCATACGGACAGCCTTTAGAATTTTCTTAGTTTTTAACCAACCCCTGAGTATTATAACAGAGATCGAAGATTGTTTTCGCGAACAATCTTCGATCTCTGTTATAATACTCAGGGGCAAATCCGAATACATAACATAAAACGCGACAAATCCGAATACATAACATAAGAGTGGTATACATAAAGTATCTACACCCACATTCCAAATACGTCTATAATAAATTAGCTATCCTTATCCTTACATATTATAAAACAAAGTCCTCCGCGCGTCTGTCTGTCGTCCTGTTCGCGGTAAACCCAAAAACTACTGCGCCGATTTTCATGCTGTTTTCACCAATGGATAGTGTGGTTCTCGAGGAAGGTTTTAGTTTATAATTACCGACATCCACGCGGGCGAAGCCGCGGGCGTCAGCTAGTTAAAATATAATATGAAAAACTAGATATACCTACAATACTTCTCTAATCTGTGTCTCTCCAAGCAGTTACTTTCCCTACACCAGGTTTCTTGGCACCGAGGACACATTTATAACAATATAATGCTCTAGGCCGCAGCAGAACCATGGCAGGCTGCCCGTGACCTAGCAGCACATTTACCTACTTTCATTCTTCCTTCACTTGTCTTGTTTACAATCTGCATTTTGTTTGGAGGTTTTGGTTCGTGTGAACTACTGATATAATTTCAAGTGCCTATATCTAACATGTGCCTAGTGCTTTTTCTGTTCATCTTTACAATTTCATGAACAGTTTAATTGTTCTTAAATAAAGCTACATTTTTTAATAGTGTTAGAACGAGCCAGCAAACATTAGCATCTAAAATTTTAATGATAACTCTGTCTTCTATTTTAAAATGTATACTTGGATAGTGGAATTAAATCGGTTTCGTTTAATTAGCAGAATTGCACAAAGCAAAATTGGCTTATTCGTATTTGCGTAGCTAATTGGTGAGACCGGAGCTTATTCAATATTTGATAACCATTCTTTTTTCATGGAAGCCATTATGAACTGCACGCAATGTTGGAAAAAAAAATTTGAAACTGAAAGATCTATACTAATATATTTTTTATGGATTATCAATATTTATGCTTTGTATCTATCGATGTATGACGTTTTATTTAATTATTCAACAGTTATTATAACGACATCAAACCATACAAAATTCATGAACATCCAATTTTCATCACGGCTCAACTTCGACCTTTAGTACCGTAAATCCAAATTTTCTCTTAACCCTTACTAGAAATAGAAATGAGTAAAACATCGCTCCGGATATTTTCAGGTCACACGTCGATATCATGACATGTAGGTGGTTATTCACATGTAGGCTGGTAGGTATTTACATAATTGTGGGGTATATAGTAATAACAACTAGGTGCAGTCATTTTGGCGTCAGCTCGAGCCGGTAACAATTGTGTTTCGATCTCGGCACGGCTCCAACGGGCCCCACTATTACCATGGCCCCTGTTATCTAATAGATGTCGTTACGTTACGGAAACCCGGGCTTTGATTAAAGTTTGGTTTTTTGGATGTTTAAATGTTGATAGTTGGGAGTGTTGTCCGAGGTTTCGTTTTATTGTACGAGCTGTTTTATGGCTGGCCAAAATTCCTTTGCATGACCTGCCATTTTGACTAATAGTTTACGCTAAGCAGCTTCATTATAACAAACTAGCTTTGCACACTCGATGTTATGATATACGTATTTTGAAAAAGGCAGGGTCGCCCGTTCTAGTGGCATATTCTTGGCATACCTGTAGATATCATAGATAGATACTGTTTTAATTGTAACTAAGTTGACATGAAGATAGTCAATGAAAGCTTGTTTTAAACTTTATGATTAGAAAATTGAAACTTTAGAAAATGTATTATAATGTTCATTCGTTTTATTTATTCAAGAGTTATTTAGGTTTACATATGTTATTTTCAGTCGTTTATTCACCCCTAAAACCTGCAGTCACTAAAATGCAAGGGGTTCTAGCAATTTTCTAGCTCTTTATAACAATATGCGTGACTGAAACCAATTGAATGCCACTTCGAACATTGACTTCGATGTCATAACTATAAAACACTAGGTATGCGCATCACTCGGTGTGAAATATTTATAAAATTGGCAAAATAATGTGAGAATGCGGAGAGCAGTGGTGGCTCAGTGGTAACGGCCACGACTTATGAGTTGTAGGTCGTAGGTTCGAACCCTGACAGGCGCTTTACTTTGTGTAAATTATTTCATCGCCACTGATCTCAAAACGATGAAGGAAAACATCGTGAGGAAACCGGCATGTCCTAGAACCAAAAATTCGAAGACATGTGACATCTACCAACCCGCACTGGGCCCGCGTGGTAGATTACGGCCCGCTCCCTCTCACAGAGAGGAGGCCTGTGTCCCAGCAGTGAGAATGACGCAATACTGATCGATCTATCACCGTCACATTATTGTCTCGACACTTCAAACTTGTTAGAGTTTCGTTTCAAAATAGGTATAATTTACATTAAAACATTAGAAGTGTCCTTTTCAAGGTACAGAAGTGCAATAAGTTTTTTTTAAAGAGTTCTGACCTTCTTTGAAGTTTGTATCGATCGAAGTCGCAGACAGCACCTAGTTTAGTAATACTAACAAAGCTGCACTATATTTTATTATACACTAGCTTTTGCCCACGGATTCGCCCGCGTGGATGTCGGATATCGTCTCACGGGAATGTACTACCGGGATACTTAAGAAATGCTGGGTTTCCTATACAAACTTTCATCCCCTATAGGATTATTTTTGAAACTAAAAGTAGGTACCTAGCCTATGTCCTTCCCCAGGATGCCATCTATCTCCTTACCAAATTTTGTCAAAATCTGTCCAGTGGTTAAGGCGTGAAAAGGTAACATACAGACAGACAGAGTTACTTTCAAATTTATAATATTAGTATAGATTGATTTTCCAATCTAAAATGTACCTTACCTGTTATTACAGTTATTATTGTAGCTAGCAATTATTTGCAATTCCAGTTTAAATTGCATTGCAGTCTGTCACAGGTATTTCTCATAAATACTGTCTAGACAAAGGCAATAACGACATACATGATACCTACCTTGATATCCTACTAATATTGTAAATGTGAAAGTTTCTGAGCATGGATGGATGGATGTTTGTTACTCTTTCACACAAAAACGACGGAACGGATCTGGATGAAATTTGGCACACGGATAGTTTTTGGCACCTGGATTAACACATAGGAACTTTTTATCCCGATATTCCCACAGGATTTAGCGGGGCGCTGCTAGTAGGTAAATATTGCAAAACAAGGTTCTCAGGTGACACTTGTAATTTTTAATAATATTATCTACAACAGCTTTTATGAGATGATTCACAGACATAATTTGAATGAGTAAATCTTAAATTAAATACAAAACTCCATTTTCCGACCCAGTCTCACCATTTCATATTTTCTAATTTGAGAAGCTTACCATACGAGTAAATATTATATATAAAGCACCACTCAAAATTAAATCATCTTCAAAGTTAATTAACTCGTAATTAAAACGTCAATTTAATTAGCACAGAACCCGGGGTGTTGTCACGACAACCCTTTTAACAAACCTGTAATCGCGAGTGAGAGAAATGGTGTCAATCGTTGAAACACGACAAAGCGAACCACTAGTTTTCCACTTACCTACACCCATCTACACCCCACTGTAACTGTAGAACCTAATTTATTCAGTGCTTCACAAGACACAAGTGGTCTGGAGTGGTCGACATCGGAATTTAACTTGGATTCTCGAAAGATAATTGCGGTAACAGAATTTATACTTTATTTATAAGTAATAGAGTTTAAACTTGCATGGGGGCTGTTTTAACTTTGAGAAACATGAAGACCCCATATAAAGGTTTTATATCATATTTCCGTCAAAATCTACGTGAACGTAGATTTATGCTTAATACGGTTTTAGGTAGGTATTCTGTGATTCATATTTTCATAGCTGCTTACCTATCCTACATCTGCCAGATCGAGTCAGCTGTGACTCACGTACACAACAATTCATGTTTCAAACAGTTTATTGATTGTTTATAATTTTTACTATCTCAGTTACTTCCTCCAACTCAGAATCCGTCTGATGTACGAGGATTTACACAAGCATGGCAGAATTCGTAGAATAATATGACAGTGAGCAGGGTTCCTGAGATTTGCTGTCGACATTTCTGAATTATTATAATATTAGTGTTCAAGTACTGGAACAATGAACAATCTCGAAACGTCTCTGGTGGAGACGCTCTTAATTAAGTTTCTGCCTTTGATTGTACATCCGTGGCGCAATAAATATCTGTTAAATGTTTGGACACTTTTTGCGTTAAATAATAATAATTATAGTTGGTTAGGATAAGGTGTCTCTTTCACTTTTTACAGAGGAGACAACAGCAATTACATTACTTCAGGCTGCTAACCCAACTTTTGTCATTACAACAACATTAAATAAATGAGTCAAAAATTACGTCATCAGAGATACTCATAATTAGGCATAAAAATGGAAGGTGAAAAGTGCTTTAATACATTTCACACCTTACCTTAATTTTTATGCATTGGAATTGTGGGTTAATGAGGCCGTAAAAGAAATTCCAGTCATTTTCATTACATCTTTAGGGCTTTGAATTGAAGATGAAAGGAAACCTATGAATGGCCTACAAAAGAACTCACCTACATCTCGTACCAAGTATGTGGGCATAAAACAATTTAGATTCATTACACACACGCCACACAGTTGAAACTAACCAGATTTGTTTTTCATAATTTATATGATAGTTAGCCCCGGCTGTAGTAACACGATGATTTTGTTTGGTATTATTACTTTGAACTTTTGTTTGTACTATAAAAGAAAATTAATATCTGGTAAAAATGGTTTCTAGCTGGAATGATTAAGTAGCGAGGTATTGCGTTTCCAACTAAATATGAATAACGTATTCGCACCGGTAAGCAATAAACCGGCAGACATATTTATGTTGATTCAAAAAATTCAATAACTGCGAGGGTAATGGAAATTGATGAGACTTAAGAAGCTTGCAGTTCAAATTGAAACCATGTAAGTGCTATGAAGAGGAAATATACCATTTATTGCTCGGGGATTCAGGAAGAAACCGCCGCTCCATTTCAATTAATTTAATAATTACGATAGGATTGAATTGTTTAGCCATTGCGTCCAGATTTTCATGCAGCTACTTATCTAAAACGATGTTTTATCGAAGAAAAGTCAGGTTATTATGAAAATAGGTAGATATCATTGTTTTAAATTATTAAGCACTAGATTCCGCCAGCGGTTTCGCCAGCATGATATCTTTATAGTCTATGTTACTCAGTAATAATATAGCATACCACTGGTGAAAGAATTTTTAAAATCGGCCTTGTAGTTCTTGTGTTTATCAAAAATATGATCAGATCTCTCCAATGAAACATGAATGCAACAAAGATTCACAATGTGTTTTACCGAAAATGAAATCAAAATAATAATAATTTGAAGCATATTTGGGCAAAGGTATAAAAGCAAGAGCAGCGTGGAGGTTGGCGGCTCTCAGCTTGATTGTTTGTCTACCCCTCAGGGCATAGCTCCGTATCAGGCGAGTCCATAGAGCACAACCTGCTTTGTTATCTGCGCCAAAATATTATATCAAATTACTTTAACAGACGGTATATTTCGGAAACTCGTCACAGTCAAAGGCTAAAAGCTTTATAATAATAGGTACTCATCCTAACAGGAAAGTTATATTCGAAATGAGTATAAATTCCCTTTGTTTGAAGGAAAATTTGTACTCGTTTGAAACACATACGTTTCATTCAATTTACATATTCATTACGTGCCCTAACTTCGCAGCAATGGCGGTTGTCTTTGCTCGATTATGTTTGAAGGGTAATCGGCTGAAGCAAGCTGATTAGTTATTTATGTAGCTGTCTGATTAAAACGCGGAGGCTATTATTTTCGGTGGTTTATGTATTAATGTTTGAAGCAAAGGCCCCGGTTATCAATCATTCATACACTTTCAAGTTGCGAACAGGTAAAATCCAAAATCAGCTTTTAGATTTTACCTGATCGCTATTTGGAATGAATCTTGGATGAGATTCTGAAGATTTCGAGACGTTGTCGTCGTTTGTTCCATTTTTCATAACAAACCAAATCTTTATGCTTATTAAATTCCTATATTTATTCAAGATATATATATATATATATCTATTCAAGATAGTTTTGCATGTAACCTATTAAGTATTTAAACAGACTTTGATGTGATAAGGTATTTACTCTTTTTTGCTGATAGTAATCATTGAAGGTCAATCAAATCTTCATAATTGAATTATCAGTTCTATTTCAAAACAAGAAGAAATCGTCTGAAAATTATTGAAAAAAAAAAAAACATTCGGTGCAACTCTGTTTTTCTAGTAGGTACTGCTTCAGTGAAAAAGCATATCGCCGTATCGATGCTTTAGCAGAAAGTAGACAACGAGAAGCTAATTCAGTCATGACTCTTTTGTATATTTATATCTCATCGCATGTTAACCTAACCTGTAAGTAGCAAAACCTAGCTACCTGGCTGTCTATAAACTAGTTTAGTGTCTCAAAAAAGTATTACTTCGTATTAATTTACACATGGAACAGTTGTGAGCAGGGACGTGGCGCCCGGGGCCACACGACCAATACACGCGCAAAGCTTTGATATTCACGAGCGCTGTCAATTATTCACAGGCCGAGTGCCTCTGTATGCTGCACCAAGGTACGGTCACCGCACGTCAGTAGTCACGAAAACCGGACTTACTGCAGATGAGATAAAGACGCTCGATGTCAAACTGTTATCATAGGCAAGCGGTTGATTGTACCTCTTGTATTTGTAGGAGAACCTTGCTGTTTGAAATCGGAACAGTGGAATAAGCATTGGTCTTTGGGGTAGAACTAGTGTAGCAATGAATTGAGGTGAGGATTTGAGGATATCAGTAAATGGAATGTACTGTATTGACTATCGTGACAAATGTTCAATTTGAAAATGTCTCAATGTCCAATAGGTATAAGTAACACCTGGATTTATTAAATACCAAATTATGGTTTTGTGTTAAATTAAGAAAGTCAATGGTGCCGATTCTCTTGTCAGAAAATTCTCTAAACTAAACTAAAAATCATAAAAATTTTGTTTAGTCCTGTCGAACGATCAAACTCATTCTGAAATAGACTTTAAATGACACAACTTAACTATAATTAGTTTGACAGCACTGGCACTGAGTTTAGTTTAGTGAAAATGCTATTCTGAATTTGACGATTTAACCTAAAATTTTGTCCTATAACTAAAATCCTCTAACTAAATCTGACTATATTTAATCGCGATTAAAAATATGTGGAATAAAATTAGATGTCATGAACTAAAATTCAAACCAACACCTCGACTTCAGTTACAAAAAACAGTACTGTTTTTTTTTATTTTCTTTTGCTTCGATCTCGAAAACGGTGTGTCCTATCGCAAAAATAATGAAAATTTCGACCCCCTTTAGGAAACCCTTAAACCCCTAATTCTCAACATGATGGTAATTTTTAATACAAAAACTGAAAAATTCCATTAAAAACACATCAAGGCTGCCATGCATGCGCGCCTCTGGCTCTAAAAAAAAAACACGGGGTAGGAAAACCAAGTACCAAATGGAGGCGCGCGGTTGTCAAATTCGATTTTAGTTGTGTCAAAATAAGTTTTAAATTTAGAGAATTTATTTGGCAGAATAGCTCCAAGATTCCCACAGTCAAAAGTAAGGAATTTTAGTGATAGTTTAGTTCGGTGTACAAGAGAATCGGCACCAATAAACCTGAGTTAATTTGTGACTCATGAATCAGTTTTAGGGACTTTGGTGTCAACATCACGAAATCATTTCGGTTTTCTTTAATTCCGCATTTCAATCAACCAAATCAAAACGAAACCACAAAAGCAAACCACAGTCAATTAAATACCGCGTATTAGATAGTGTTTAGTATTTATATAGTGTTACATACTATAAAGAGTATTATAGGTATTCTATTCTACCAAAAAAAAAGGTATTTTCTCTTCAAACACTACAACGATCGTTATTCATTAACTCTGCTACAAAATTCTGCCGAAACAAAGAACGGTAGGCTCAGCCCTTCTCGACCAAGTGGCTCTACAAGTCTTTCAGATGACCTCTCGACCTATGAATCCGTCCTCAAATCCAATGTTTGCTATCATTCACTCAAGTGGGCTTGAACAATTCCAGTGTATACAATCTGTTTCTGGTTTAGGATTTGTGTACACTAGCTAAATATTAGCAATATTAGCTCTTTTTTTATAAGAATACACTATACACATATAAGCTTGCCCCCTATTACATAGGACTTAAATACTGGAGAAATGTGGGTGTACTCTAGGTACACCTCCCAACCCTTCGGGGAACAAGGAGTGATGTTATGTTATGTTAAGTCTTATTATTTATCGTAGGTACTAATAACAATATAACACAATCATGTATCCCCACAACAAACTTGAAAGTGATTTTTGTCACGATAATATTCAGAGTGTATAAATAGTGCTATTATTTATTCAAGTTGGTACACTATACCTACAAACTCCTGAATATGTTTCCTATATAAAACCACTTTGCACTAACGCAGCTCTTTCAACTGTTTGTCTCTTAATGTCATTTGACAAAAATATAAGAGTTTTTGTATTGACTTTGAGCATGACCTCGTAGGCACGTACCTATAATCTATGGGTATTACATACACGCCACGTTTTTAGTAATTAAGAACAGCTCGGAAATCTGATTTTATAAAGGCCGAAGGGAACTGCATGCACACATCTTACATACTATAAAAGTCATATTAAAAAGGATATGGATTAGTGATGAGTTTGAGGCACCAGCTCCTGGGCCTCGTTTCCTGCGTCAGATACCGGAGGGCGACCGGAGTGAAGCCGGGGAAGGGCAGGCCTTGCCCCACAGTACTCTCAGTACTCAGCCCCCCCTCAGAGTCCGAATCCCCTCCGTCTGAGTCCGAGCAGGCGCCCTCTGAGTCCGACTCCGGCCCGCCCTCCCGGTACCCGTAGTAAGGCATCCTCTCCCGATCACCCGACATTCACTTAAACTTATAAGCTCATTGTATCACTTAATTGTCTATTAAACACTACTTCACCATCTTAGCCGCGGGCTCAACTATACAAATACGTATCGGTTATCACCGGGAGCGGGTGTGTGGAATGCTCCGTCACGACATTGTCAACAAACTCCATCGTCGGGGTATTTCAACGAACAACACTTTATCTGAAACAAAAGAAACACGTTATTAGTTTCAAAGAAGTTGACACTTTAGAGAAAACAGTCTAGTCAATCGACAACGTTTTTGTTTATTCAAAACTCGCATTCAGAGGAAACAAAATAAATAAGTGAAAAAAAAAACCTTATTTAAAAGAAATATAAAAGTATAAAATAAACTTTTCGCCAGTTTCATTCGCTTCACATTCAGACTATTTTTCACTGCCGTGAAATTTTCCTTTTCATAAGCCTTTTTTAAGGAAATGCTCTTGAAAGTTTTATGTACTGCAGAAGTTTTACTCGGCAATATTCGTATACGGGACTGCGTAAGAGAGGTTTGAAAATGAAAATAAATTATAACGGAATGGTAAACAAACACACCGCATAATTATGACGACAAAAATGACTAATGAGCTCTCTGCGTTCACAAAGGAAGCGATAAAATATTTATAGAATACTTGTGTGCCCGTAATGCTTGCCAGAGGGCTGAGGTGGTACTAAACAATTTACGTAGCTAAAGCTATTTAAGAAACAATTGGTTGTGCGACTAGTAAATTGTAAAAGTGAAAGCCTCCGTCTCCCTTCAGGTTGTGGTCGTAAACGGTGTCCAAAGAAGGCCTACCAGAGAAAGTGAGAGACCAAGATCTGATGGAGGAACGAAGAATACTAATAATTACTTCGAGACGAAACAAAATTATCCTTTGGGTACAATAGTAAAGAAGGCGACCAAAAACCCGAACTCATGAAAATCTACGAACTATCGTAGTTAAATTACAATGGCGACATTAATTTAACACACGTAAACGATTTTGCGTTTTCGTTTTATGAAAATATTTGAATTTCATTAAACGTTATTATTTATTGATTTATTTACAATTTTCTAAATTACCATCCTGGAGCAACCTGTACTTAAAGAACTGTAGCGAAGAGGTCATTTGCCGGGGTCACGGATCATATGTAGGCGAATAGAAGGAAAGCCGCGCAATTTCTTAGAAATTAAGCCGACAAAGGATCTTACCGATAGAACATAAGCTAGCTGGTAGGTTAGCTTCATGAATGAATCTTTTACACAGAGTGATCTCAATTTTGGTTATGCTTTTATTATTTAGTTTGTTTGAAAATTTAAATTTTGCAATTTATTTTATTATAATTTTTATGTTTACTGGCCAATAGCCCTACCCGTACGTTAAATTTATGTCGCCATTGTAGCGGCACGTTGTATAGCGTGAACTATAAAATTCACACGTAATTTTAACACAATTATGGCACTTCCACATAATACGCTCGTTATATTTAATTGGCAATTCATTATTACGTTTAGCGGCCCTTGCTTCCTTCTCGATGAAACCTATTATCGCCGTTTAAGACCCATAAGACATCATACGATTTAATCGCCAATATTGGACATTAACGATCTGTTGGAGACTTTAATAGCTTCTTAATCGATCTCTAATTGTTGGAAGAAACAAATTAAATCATATGAAAGTAAAGTGAAATCACTTTATCAATGCTCGTGTCTCATGAGACCTCTCAACCTGTTGCCCTGCAATGGGACAATAGTCTGCTGGTATTATTATTTGACTTTATTGTATGACAATAGCAACGGAGCCAATGGAGGAGTTCGTGGCTAAGTAATAACAGCCGCACGGGTCTATCCATCAGGTTAAGCTACACTTGCCGGGGTTGGTCCGTGGATAAGTGACCATCTTTACATACCGAGACTGCTCCGTGCCTCGGAAAGCACTCTAAGCCGTTGGTCCCCGTTGTCATTCGTGGATCTTTGACGGGCGTTACGGGTCGTCAGAAGCCCGAACGTCCGACAACCAGTCTTACTAATGGGTGGAGGTCAGATAGGCAGTCGCTTCATGTAAAATACTGGTATTAGGCTGCATCCGGTTAGACTGGAAGCCGACCCTAACATAGTTGCGAAAAGGCTAGGCAGATGATGTATGACAATAGCCACGGAGGATTTGACAGGTTGAGGATTCCCGGTTTATACATATTTCTAGAAGGCAAAAGAATTCTGCGAGTAATCCTATTATTGACTAAAATAATAGCCAATAAGAAAGGTAGGTACCTATTATGTATAGCGATACCGACTGAATAATTGAGAAACTTTAATATTCCTGAACTAGGTAAGGTAATACGTGTATAGTTTGCATATATAATGCAAAACCAGCGTAATCCGCTCTCTGGTCCTTTAATAAAACGTTGCTAACACTGCTAATAGAAAAGCGATTCCAACTTTATGCTAAGCTCTATTTGCATGCGATCTATTTTATCACCACCTCTGTGTGTGAGTGGGGACCGAAACAAAACACAACGTGTTCAATATTCAAATAGTTTTAGTTTTAAACCAGTTCGTAAATGGAATTGGTCAATTGATTTATTATATTCCTTTGTTCAAAACTTTGATATTGCCTCATTCTATCCTCACAGAGAACACTAAAATATTTTCCAACATAAATCTGATTTGACTATGAAAAACAAAATATTTCTTTACATTAAATAATCGAATATTGAATAAAGCTTTATGTTAAAATCAATTTGCATACCGAATCGTTGTGAAACTTTGTTAAAACGATTATGACCCAAACAGTTGACGTACCAAATATTCATGGGAGAACTTGGGGTAAACTCATTAAAGAGCCTTACTCAACATCGCGGCGCCAAAACAAAACCTTTGAAGAAAATAAAAATTGAATTTCGGAACGACCGAGATGAAAAGCGCTTTGTAGTGCACGCGAATGCAGCTCTCATTTCCTCAGCGGATGCCGACCGATTTCGGACACAAACAAAAATTTTACAGCCGGCAATTAAGTGGACCGGCGTTCAAACGCGACGGCCACCAGCCAAATTACTGCGCGTTAATTTTATACGTACTCACCGATACAAGCCACTCGGCAAACTTTACCGCTCCATCTTCATTAAAGCGATGTCGAGAGCTTATTAACTAACGTTTATACCTCGTTTTGATAGGCGCCCAATGCCGTTTGCGGTCGCTTAGGTTTTCTGTAATGGACCTTTAAATTCACTCCGTAAACACAAGACCTACGGTGAGATACGCTACTTTATTAGTACTCTGAACCACATTAAAATTTTACGAATGTAATCTGACTAGCGTGTAGCGTGTAACTGCAATATTTTCACATTTAATCACGTTGATTTAGAGGAGAACGTAAAAATGGATGTAAACATGCATGTTATGTACTAATAAAATGTGTTTCGACCATAACATTTTCTACACGAATTACGTATGTATCTTTCATGTGTATCTCATTTATTTACATGTACAAAGATTTACTAGAGTGATTTCTTGGTTGTCGACGTGTGACAATGTGATAAAGATAAAGACAATAGCGATATTGTTTCAGCGGGATTTCTTTTTCATAAAGATGTTCTACTCAGTTATTTATTGAGTACTTTTCTTACAGGACTACATAACAAACGATCTTATCTGAAAGCGAAAGTAACCGAGATGACTACTGTCACACAGAAAGAATTTATAGCCAGAATCATTCTGCTCGGCTTCCAGTCTAACCAGATGAAGCTTAATACCAGTATTTTACCAGGAGTGACTGCTTATCTGAGCGCCACAACCTAATTCCTCGGTAACATACCCCGTGGTAAGACCGGTTGTCAGATTTTTGGGCTTCTGACTATTTGTAACTACTGTTAAAGATCTACTAATGACAGCCAGGACCAAGAGCTTAAAGTTCTTTCCGAGACACGGAGGGGTCTAAGTCATGAATGTTCACCAATCCGCGAACCGACCGTGGCGAGCGTAACTTACCTTCAATCGATCGGTGCGGTATTTAGCCATGAGCCCCTGTTTATATCTTGTCTGAAAATACTATTAAAGATTCAAAATAATGTTTATTTACAAAGTTTTCTCCTAAATACTGACTCAATTTTACGACAGGGTCTTAGATTCAGTTCGCGTTCAATGACATCATCCATTACTACAATACAATAACTTCAGAACGTTCCTAAGCTTGCTTGTAACATTGAATTGACGACACGGTTGGCGCAGTGGCTGAGCGATGGACTGCTGCGCAACGTGTCGTGGGTTCGATTCCCGCACGGAACAAATATTTGTATGATCTGCAAGTAGTTGTTCCGGGTCTGGGTGTTAGTGTATGTGAGTTTCTATGTTTGTAAACGCACCCACGATACAGGAAAAAATCCTAGTGTTTTTAAAAAAAAAAAAAAAAATGTTCTTTAAGAAGCTCTACAAAAAAGTTACAGATATCAGAATAGATGTGGTCATCACAAATAATTTTGCCCAAACAAATTCAATTGGGAGCATCGTGAGAATATAGATATGAAACGACTGTCTTATTTTAGCAACCACAGTACGATCGTAGCCGAGTTCTTACAAAACGTCTGGATCAAAAATACGTTACGAAATAGGAATTTCTCCCTTTGTCATTTTGATCTACGACGCTATTGACAATAGATAGAAAATACTGGAACACTCCAGAAGATCTAAATCCTCAATCTTTTTGTTATTGAAGTGCTTCTGCGTTATTTCGTAAATAAATATTTATGGTTGACCGTATTTCCGACAACCTTTTTGGCTTTGAAAATGTGGCATGGCTAGGTGTGTGCTTTTTACAAATATTACGGCGTTGGCCCATAAAATACTTTTATTTAGGTGCTTCAATATTCTGATTTGACGCCTTAATAGCTTGTGTTTTTTGAACAAGAGCGAATACCAATACTACTACGGTATAATCAGTTTTTTAAGCAAATTGCAGACGACAAACAGTGTCACTATTCCCACAAATTTCTCGAACTAATAAGAAGAGAAACAACAAAAGTTCAATACTAGGAAATAGAAATGTGGAAATAAATAGAGAGAGACATACGGACAATGGCACCAACAAATGTGAAGAAACACGACACTAGTAGCCCGTATTAGTTGCAAGAGAACTGTGTAGTACTGAAGGCAATCGTCTCGCTATTTGTCCCGGGTATCGATTCCCGCAACTACACCCATTATTCGAGAATTTTCACTTTGTTTTCTCCTATAGAATGGAACTTTTGCTATTGTTTTTAGAAACTTGTTCTTTTGTTGTAGAACTGTTTGTAAGTAAGTTCAGTTGTTTATTTATTTTTTAGCACTGAAATGCCTTGTTTTGTTTAATGATTAATAGAAAAAGAAAAAGATTTCTGTATGTGAGCGGAATTTCTTTTGTCACAATTTAACGACTTATTTTATTACGTTAACTTATTTGTAGTTTTTGCTATTAATGCCTACTTTTTCACTATAAAATTGATGTTTTCGTTTGGAGCCTCGTATTTTTATTTTCATTCCAGTGACTGTTTGTTTTAAAATAAGTATTCTATATTGGTGCGTATTTTAAAACACACATCAAACATTCACATGATGAACCAAACATGACACGAGTTTTTGATTAAAAAAAAAAAAAAAAACATTTCATCCATCGCGCAATGCATTTTATCCTATTTATGTGGTCCATTTTCGCTAAGCTGTAGAAATTGAATTGCTTTTAAAATCCCTCCATTACTTTTTAAGAGTTCCAAACAAACGGTACGTACCCGTTGATACTCTTTCCTTTTGTAGAGCTTTATAAAAGTATTTTCATTAAAACTTCCAATAAAGATTCGTATAGATTACTCTGTGACAAAAGAAATTCTGCTCACATACCGAAATCTTTTTCTTTTGATGGTCACAAACAAGTAAGGTTGCCTTATATTTATAGGGGCTGATATCGGCAGTTTAATATTAAGAGGGGCAGGGATCGTAAACACATATTTCTCACAAAATGTTTTGTGGAACGGAAGGAGTTATTTTGTGGGAATGGACAACAGAATGAAATGACGTCTAGACTTTGGTCGCGTAGTGTTCAAGTACATCGTTGGCTTGGCAAGAACGTCTGAAACTTGGTTTATTACTGATTTATATCGTGTTAGCTTTAGCATCTGTCTTAGTTGCTGTGACGTTTGGTCAGGGTTAGGTCTGCTATATATTTTGTTAGAGTATGTGACAGTTATTTTCTTACATATTTGTAAAGAAAACACTATATGGGAATCCTGGTTTAGCCGAAATTAACCACCAGACTTTTGCATGAAAATCGTATTTATCGTTATCAAAATTGCCTTACCAAACTGACCGGCCTTTCAAATGTCAATTAGAACATACTTATCACCCTTCATTTCTTTTAATGGATTCAACACAAAAGACACTCTCACCATCACAAACAGTTCTAAAAAACTGTTATCAACACACCATATCTCGTTAACTCAAGTATTTTGGCGAACGTCGCGAAGGTAGGGCAATTAACGTTACTGGCACACTTCCCGCCGTGTGGGGAAGGAAATCCCTAACTCCGGAACCCAGGTAATAAAGGTGAATACAAATAAATGTATGTATATCAGAATACTTAATTCAATGGCATTGGAAACGAGGTCTATTGTAAGTCTGATGGTATCGGAGAAAAAGGTAGGGACTTAATTCTGGAACTCTTTTATCGCTGTGCTGTATTTCTTGTCAATAGTGTGACTATTGTTCATTGAGTGACTTAAAGGCAGCTAGAAGATTAACACCGTTTTCGGCATTAAGAAGTTGAAGACGAGGCTTTGAAAAAATCTACTTTAGCATTACTTAAGGTGACTACTTAAATGTTGCCCGCGAAATTAAAAAAATCTTACGATTTTTTTGCAAAATAATTTTGTATTTCGCGGGCTTTCAGCTTAAGCAATACTAAATAAAATAGAGTTTGATAAGTTCTCAACTTCTAATTCTTAATTCAGAAATTGAGTGTCAGTTGTCAGTGTATATGAGGAGAAATGTACCAGGATCAATAATTCGTACCTACTGTAATTTTTCAAACAATTTTTTTATTGCAGTTGTGTAAACTTCATCATTTACTCCACCTACAAGTTCCGAAGCTTATACCAGATTTAAGCTTGAGGATGTGAGTTCTCTTTCTTTTGCTTGATTCTTGTGAAGTAATAAAAATTTCAATATTATTATATGCAAAAGGCGCCTTAGTATAAAGAACGTCTACGGACTTACGGAGGCTATGTCTGTGATTTCCATGTCTATAATAGGTGTACCATTATTAGCTTTTTATGAGCCATCACAAGTTTTTATCGTCTTCTTCCTATTTCTCTACAAACATCAAGTTATTCACAATAAATAAACTGGCTAACAATTTTTAACTCATCCATGAAAATAATTGTATTGCAGTAGTTCTAAATACATCAATGTGAACGGTCACTGCATCAATACATTCGCTGGAAACAGACTTTCTAATGACACCATCCAATATTAATCATAAATGTCAAAATAACAAAGTCCATTACTCGTGTTACACGTTGAACTCGTAAATCATGAAGTAAAGCGCGTTCCCACAAAGCCGTAGCTCCCGGCTGTTGAGTAAAATTCTAATATTTTATTCAGCGCCGCCATATTGTTTTCTCGATACTTCTATTCGGCAGCTCAGTGCCAGTCACGGACTCCCAACACTTATAAATCGGTTTTATTGGAAACATTACTTTCAACACCGATGATAACAAATCGCCCTTTAAGTTTTTTTTTTTTAAGAATAATTTATGATATTCGACTTGAAAAGAGATTTTGATATTCCTTTTATATTCTTTCAGCGCGGATTGTTAAACGTTGACATCGTCAATTAATTGCTTGAATTTTATTATGATACCTTTGTTTGATGTTGAGTTGTTTGAAACAATATTCTATTTATTCTTCTCCTTTTCATCTTCGTCTCTAGAGAGGCAATAACCAGAAAGGAAAATACTTAATTCAAAGCAATTATCCAATTTGCACGGAGTTAATTGAGTACCGGCGGACTTCTGCAACCCACTGGTAAAATAAGATCTTGAAATCTTTTCTGTCGGTATATTGATGGATAATGACGCCAATTTCATTGATTGATTGATACAGGGTATTGAAGGAGAAAGGGAAATATTATTATTAGCCTGAGGATTACATTGATATGGAATACTACTATATTACGCTTATTATTAGTCTATGCTATTGTTAATTAAAAGTATTCCTTACTTTAAATGAATATACAAAGGGCACACATCACACAAAGGTAACAAAGGTCATGAACGAATGTAAAAATATTTTTTTTTCGGGTGGGAAATCATCAAATGACTTCTCCCGCTCTGGGCGGAGCGGAAGGGCGTGTCAGACTCTTACTGACTAAAACCCACCCTTGTTCCTTCAGTTGCCTGTTCCCAGGGTCCCGGTATCCCTTTCGGGAAAGATCTAACCTAACATTGACTTTTTCAGTCCGTTGTCTTGATTTCTCTTTTACTAAACACACAAAAAAACTAGGCACACATTCTCCATTGAAAACGGCACAACTAATGCAGGAAGTCGCTTTGTTTGTTCGGAACGTCGCCTGTCACGAAAATCTTTTTGTTCAAGAGCGGTCGAGCCGAGACGAACGAGAAATGGCATGTCGTGAATGATCGACCATAGCCTAACCAA
The DNA here is from genome assembly GCA_948473465.1 of Lithophane ornitopus. Classification (NCBI taxonomy): domain Eukaryota; kingdom Metazoa; phylum Arthropoda; class Insecta; order Lepidoptera; family Noctuidae; genus Lithophane; species Lithophane ornitopus. Next base: position 5,890,494 of record OX419622.1, on the reverse strand, counting down.
CCAGAGTGCAAACAGATCAAAGCTGACGCAGGGTTGACGCTGGTACCGGTATTTTAATTAACATACCAGATTACAGGTATTTCGTTATTAAAGCTGTAATTGTGAGGTTATTGGAAAATTGTTTGAAGGCATGAAGACGTTTAGCAAAATTAGGAGCACACTATAGATCATTCTCTGGAATTTCATCCGATATATAAATAATTTTTGTGTTAGGAAAGTGTCTTAGAAAATCCTTGAATGCTTCTGAATTAAATAAAAGTTTCTGTAGTAACGTTTTATTATAAACAAGCGTCATATTTTATGTTGCTTGTACGTCAAATATTTTTGTTTAAGCATCGTCACTCAATTTTATTCCGAGAAGCTTTTGAATGTTAATCTGTTATATGTTACGAATTGGCTGTTCTGATTAAAAACAAATAAACTTGGATAAAAAAAAAAATGTTTTTAATTAACTCTATCAAATTCTGTTTAAGAATTATCACGATGCGTCTTTACCTGACCTTATCAACCCATACGGGACATGGGATCCTCACAGCATTAAAGTACAATGTTCAAAGAGCTACCCATCACATGATATAAACCCCTAATCACCCGCAATGCCCCCGAGACGAAAAGAATGGCCCATTGTTACCGGGAACACGGAACCTACGCTGTATATCTTCCCTTTATGCCCAACAAGCCCGTACCGATGGTATCAACCCTGTATCGATGCGAAGTGTATTGAGATACACGGGCCCGTGATGTGTGATGTTCGTCTCGCTCTGCACAATAGGTGAGCGTTATTTCTGTTCGTCTGCCATGACTCCAGACGCGGTCGGGCGTATGTACCAAACGTCTGTGTTCCATGTTACCACTATCTACATATTGATTGTAAACATCGGTGGGCACGCACGGTTCGATAAATTTCGTGTATCCGTGTATTCTCGATTTAGTGTCGAAATGTTTTGTGAATTTTGGCCGGCAGTGAATGGGTTTGGTCAGGCTTTTCACTTGCGGCTACCAGTCGAATAGTAAATCATTTTGCTAACACATGTTTTAGATATTTAGAACATTTTGGACTCCAATATGCGCTGTAAAATGTTGTTAAGGTACCTAAACGTATTATGGATACAAATTGTTCATTTTCTAAATTAATTCAACGTGAATCCAGAGACGCATTCATTTTTGACTAGTGTCCTGATGGGGGCCTAAAACGGCCACATTAGCAATTCCTCTAAAAGCAATTCATTTCTTGAGTTTCCAGCTGTCATTAGCAATTGCTCTAATTTGATTCTTCATGGAAACTGTCAAACAGTTGAATTATTTCGTAATATGAATCGTACGCAGAGATTATTATGAATTGTCAGTTTGTGACATTTTACGATGATTCATAATATTTTCCTATTATGATTCTGCCAAAGTGACTGTTTTAAGCCCCCTGTTCCCATGTCCAAATAAGGATCCTTCTGCTCGAAAATCGTATTGTTTGGCAATACCTCATTGGTAGTTTACGTTAACCTTTAAAGCAATTGTTTCAATTTTGGCAAAGATGCAAGAGTGAGTCTAAACCTCTCACGGTTAGTAACACATAGCCATTAGGCGTAATCCGCGTAACTACTCTGTAAATACCTTTTGCAAAGGTACAGACAATTAAATAGTCTTCATACCTCATTAAATCATAGTTAGAATTGTGTCATTAAGGAATGTGCTAGTGCTGTGACATTAGCTGAAATAGACATGATTTTGATCGATGACTTCACTGTGTTGGTATTTCGGTTCTAGACATCTCTAGTTTGATGTGACTGGTCGGCTACAGGGGCTATTAATAACGATTTAGGACTTAAGTTTGGATATTGCATGAATTAAGTTGATTAAATGGAGTCAAAACATAATTAGGTAGATGAAATTATCACACAATAATCATCTAACTGTCCTTGATAAAATTCTAAATAATAGCCTTTTGTAACCATGCCTTCACTTTAAACTTATTAAGATTTTGTGGAAACTATTTTATTTTCAGTACAAGACTTAATAATAATCTTGTCACCGGTAAGACTTTCAGCTTAATTCAGCTGAAACAAAGGACGAAAGTCTAAACGTTGAATACTCGTAACTAAATGAGCTCACTGAAGTAAAACCTTAATTGCAATTTTTCTTCATTACCCTATTGTGTTCAGGTGAGTAAAGGCACCCTTTTAGTGGGAAGGGGAGCATTTTAATTAACTAATTTATTGTTACGTCAAGTAATAATATCTCAAGTTTCACCTACAAAGGGAGACAGACGGCTATAAACAACAAATTGTCACAAAGTTCAAGAAATTGTGAAAGGGTTTTCTAGTAAATGGAACAGAGGAATTGTTAGAATATATTTTATGTTATGTCTTGAACTTGAAAGCTGGATAAAGTGAAGGCAATATAATTTAGACACAAAGAACCTCATATATTATTTGAAGGGTTGCGAATAATTTGATAGAATATTTTTTATACAGGTATTTATTATTTGTTTGCAAATATCTGTGACGTTAGAGAAACATATTTTATGTGTTATCAAACCTATAGGTTACTTGCTGTATTTATTTTTCACAAATAGAGACAGGCGTAAAAAAAAGTGGTATATATGTGAATAGTTATACGAAATATCTACACAATATACATATACATCAGGAGCACAGGTATACCAAAAAGGTTTTTTACAAGCAGTTGGATAAGTGAACACAACATATTACTCAGAAAGCTCATATGATGAACGTGCTCGAGTATTTGATTCATTAGCTAAGTGATTCCACAAGACTCGGGGATTCGGGGCCTCAATCACAGTTTCTTATTTGATTTACTAGAGCATACAATATGGTCAATGTGTTCAGGTAGTGACAAAGGGCCTCAGAGACGACCCAGGTGTGACAAAGACAAAAATTACCCGCCATGCAGGTCGAGACAGGTAATTTTCTTCGTTGTAACACAAGAAAATTTATTTGACGTAATATTATATGTACCGTGTGACGGGTCCCTAATTAATCTTGAGCCTGATACTGTAATATTTCAAAGCTAAACTTGCAAGTGAATGATGCACGTTCGGCCGGAATAAATCGTACACTATTGTGAGTTTACATGCGCATTTTAATAAAACAATTTTTGCCTTGTAACCACGTTGCTAGCTACAATAACAGAACGTAGCGACGACTAAATCTTCGCATTAGAAATCGACGCGTGGATCAGTATATTAATTTCCGCTTAAACATATAAAATAAACAATAATTTCGCGGCGTGCTAATAACGTTATACGTAACAAAGTTGCTGAGAGGTTTATTTTCAAAGCAAATACGTCAACAATAACTGTTTGTTATACGGTTCCTTATAAACTCAATCTGCTTGGAACTTTCCGCTAAGTAGTAAATCAGGGAGAATTATGATCTATAGTATTTCTTTCCTGGATATTCTATACACTTCAGAATATAGGAATCAGGGATATTCTAAAATAGCCACACTGTTTATGAAAATAACCGCCATGTCATCATCTGTCAAAAGTTAAGTGAATTTCCTAATATTTATTATTGTTTGAACTACTCAAGTGTTTCGGGAGTGCATGACAGTTTTGGACATAAATGGATGAGATGCGAAAATTCATGGGCTGATAACAAAAAATAAAAAATCTTTTATTTCAGACATACTTGTCCCATATTAAAGCGGCAAGTTTAGCAGTGAGTTTGACTGATAAAAATTCTGCAAATGTGTCGCACACTTAGGTTACAACCTATACCTATTGTGTAATAATTTCTTGCTCTTATCCCAATTTATATGGGATCGGGCAACATAAGTTTTTCCATACTTATCTATTAACCCGTCGTATGTCGTAATTATAGACACAATTAAAAATCCATTGTGTCTCAACGAGATCTACGTTCCGGCTACCAAAGGTTAAGTAAGTCGGCATCTCAGTAATGTCCCTTTCTAGCAATACAATCTTTTAAACAGCCCATCCGTTGTTTCTTTGGTCTTCCCCCATCCACATTCATACTTAAATTTTCCTCACGTGATTTTCCTCATACCTCCGCAACACAAATGCCCATACCACGACAACCGATTTCTTCACTACTTTTCGGCCACCGGTGCCTTACGTAATATTTTGTTCAAAACAGCTCTTCCAGAAAGTCTATAAAAGCCTTAGTTATATTCCTCCAATCTTTCTTTTCAAGTAAAAAACTCGGGGCAGGGTCGGAGTAATTGATAGACGAAGGGCCTGGCAACCCGTCATTTATTGGGCAATTTGTCAATATTATGAACCAATCTTTCTGAAGGTACAATAAGAAATATAATTGAAATACACAGGCGGTCTTCCAGATTAATTATTATTATTTTAATATCATCATCATCATCTGCCTAGCCATTTCCCAACTATCTTGGGGTTGGCTTCCAGTCTAACCGGATGCAGCTGAATACCAGTATTTTACATGGGTCGGGCCTCCACAAACCAGTTACTACTGATTAATACGATTTTAATATCAACTTTTTTAATCTAGATTGGGAAATGAGAGCAATGTTGTTAGGTATTTGTTTTGGCCGCTTAGTCATTATAATAATAGGTCTTTACCTATGAAATTGCCGTTTTGTATGAAAAAATTTAAACGAATTTTTTTCATGAATTTTTTATTTGTATTAATCGAAGTAATCACCCATGCAATCAATGCATCTTTGCCATCGCAGTGGCAGTTTATTGATGCCCTTCTTAAAGAAATCAGCTGGACGGGAGGCAACAAATTCTTCAAAGGCATTTTGTACTGCCTCTCGGGTATTGAATTTTTTTCCCGCCAAGAAGTTATCCAAATTCTGGAAAAAGTAGTAGTCTGTAGGCGCAAGGTCTGGTGAGTAGGGCGGATGACGGAGAGCTTCCAACCCCAGTTCTTGCAACTTGGAGACCGTCTGCTGTGCAGTATGAGGTCGCGCGTTGTCGTGCAGGAGCAGCGGAGACGAGCGATTGACCAATGCTGGTTGGAGATGCGCCAGCTTCTCCATCATTGTGTTCAGTTCTTCACAGTACACATCTGCAGTAATGCTCACCCCGTTTGGTAAGAAGCTGTGATGAATCACACCGGCGCTAGACCACCAAACAGTGACCATCACTTTTCTAGGGGTAAGTTTTCGTTTAGGGCATTGTTTAGGTGCTCAACCAGGATCCAACCAACTTGCTGAGCGCTTGCGGTTATCAAACAGAATCCATTTTTCATCGCAGGTAACAATGCGGTTCAAAATTCCTTCATTTGTGTGTCTGTTGAGCAGTGCAAGGCACGTCTCGACGCGTACTTCGCGCTGGCGATCATTGAGTTCGTGGGGCACCCATTTGTCAAGCTTTTTTACCTTGCCAATTTGACGCAAGTGGACCAATATTGTTTTGACGCTAACGTCGAAAGCTGCTGCTAATTCAGCCGTAGATTGTGTATCATCAGCTTCCACAATCGCCTTTAATTCGTCATTGTCGACCAAAGTCTTCGGACGACCGCGAGGTTAATTTTTCAGGTCGAAATTTCCAGAACGGAAGCGAGCAAACCAATAACAGGTGGTGCGTTGGTTTGTAGTGTTAGCTCCGTAAACGTCGTTGATGTTGCGTGCCGCTTGTGCCGCGTTGCTGCCACGACGGTACTCATATTCCATAATTACTCGAATTTTTAACGTATCCATGATGACGAAAAAGATTGAAATGCGATGAAAATGTAACACTAATCAATAAAGAAATGACTACTTTTGGAAAAAAAAATCCATGTTTTTAAAATAAAATTAATTTGAAATTAGAATTCTTAGCCAAACAAAAATTATTTTGATTTGAAATGGCCAGTACTGCAGAACGGCAATTTCATAGGTAAAGACCTAATATATACCAAAAATGTATACAGGGTTACATTTTATTCGTTTTAATCCTCTAATCCTCGTCATTGTACTCATCATTATGAACAAATTTTACACTGGGACCAATCATGAAATCGCGAATAAAAAAATCTGCTGCTCCCTAAATTTTAACGAGCTATGCGAACATACAGCTATACCTTCTCAGCAGTGGGACAGTGTAGGTCAACATAAAAAAAATGCTATTACAGGAACAGTCAAAACATATAGTAATATCTAGTTTCTTCAAGCTATAAGTTTACCAAAAAGCCTATAATGAATGTCACACATTTACGCAGTCTTGCCAAAGTCAATATCTATTATCCTAATAAGCGTTTTCTTCTTCCACACTTTTACTTCGATAGAAAACAAAATAAAAGTTATAATAAAACCACCAATCAATTGATTGGAATCGAACCTACTATAAAGAGTCCCGCAGACAGTTACGACGCGACAGCGGACCCTAGTTGAACAATTTCTATGAAAACTTCACGGACATTTTTTTACCAAAATCGCGTCGTGCCGTTGCGGCGGGTCTGTCTGCGTGAGCCTTAAATTACGCACCTTAATCGCCGCCATTCAATACCTTCGATTATCTAAATGATACTTTTTGTTAAAAGGCATTTTATCTTTATCTGTTTACGATATTATGAGTCAAACTTTGATACATTGACCTCTCTAAAAAAAGCATTAGTTTTAGATAAAGATCATCCTTTCCTTCGAAATACGTTTTTTAGGAGCTTGATAATAGAAGCCACAAAATTGTTATCTTTCTTAGCAATCTAGAATGCGCTGATTGTACATCTCATTGTGAAGAAAAACAAAAGATGGTTAGGCAACCTGATTTGATACCTTTTTTTACATTAAATAAAATTATCACATGGCTTGAACATAATAATCTTCATATCAATATGAACAAAACCAAAATGATACAATTCCAGACATATAAAAGTACGCGTCCACGGCTTAAAATACAATACGGAAATGAGACGCTAGAAGAGGTCGATTACGCAAAATTCTTGGGGATAATAATTGACAAAAACTGTAACTGGAAATCTCATATTGATGACTTATATAAGAATATAGATAGATGTGTATTCGTCTTATATAGACTAACACGTGTGGCTAGTGTAAATGCGGCACTATGTGCATACCATGGATATGTCTCATCAATTTTGCGCTATGGAATTATAATATGGGGTAATTCCGTTGAAATTAAAAGAGTGTTTCGAGCTCAGAAAAAATGCGTACGCTCAATTTGTGGAGCGCACCCACTGGACAGTTGTGTTCCACTATTTAAAAATCTGAAAATACTGCCACTTCGAGCACTATACATTTTTGAAATTTGTATCTTTGTACACCAAAAACTTTTTACAAAAAAAAAAACAACCGACTTCCAAAAAAAACACAAAAAAAGTGAAAAATAACTTTAATGTCGGAAGTCGGTGGCAAAAAACGGAAATTGAAAAGCAAAGACACCGACTTCCGATATTAAAGTTATTTTTCACTTTTTTTGTGTTTTTTTTGGAAGTCGGTTGTTTTTTTTTTTGTAAAAAGTTTTTATTTTTCACTTTTTAGTTGTGGTACCTACCCCACACAAATCCGAATACCACTACATGCTATGTAAATAACAGTGAAGGAGTCAAACAGGATATCGTCTAGATAAACTAAGTGGGAAAAATACGTAATATTGAAGCTAACTCAAAAATTACGCAATCAAAGTTAATAAAATTTATATGGGACCACCTCGGAAGCATGACCTACCAAACAAAAAGAATCATCAAAATCGATTCATAATTGGCGGAGTAATCGCGTAACAAACATAAAAAAAAAAATAAAAAAAAACATACTGAAGAATTGAGAACCTCCTCCTTTTTGAAGAAGTCGGTTAAAAATAGACATGAATTTGATTTATTTAATGACGTTGTATCCAGACCCAGCCGCAAAGTGCATATGCTTAATGTTCCTAGGCGTAGAATCAAATTGTTTTCTAATAATGTATATACTGCATGTCCATTACTGTTTATAACAAATTACCTGATGGCTTCAAAACTCTCAGCCTCAGAAAATTTAAATGTAAATTATTTAACTTTCTTTTAAGCAAATGTTATTACTCGACTGAAGATTTTATGAATGAAAAATTTACCTGATATTTGACATTATTGCCTACTATAAATCATATTTTATCTCCTTGACCTTATTGAAATTTGACTTATATAATTAATAATTATGTTTACTACTATTGTTCTATTTATTTAAATTATTTGTAATATTCTAATTTTATTTATATTTCTACGCCGGAAACGGCAGAATATTATGATCATAATACATAATGCACATAACAACTTTGTACAATATTCTGACAAATTAAGTATTCTATTTATTTATTTTAGTATTCTATTCTATTCTATTCTATTTAAACCTAGCTATTTTATAGCTCCTTCTTGTTAAATTGAGAATTTGAAGTGAAGAACTTGTCTAACTCTTTCTTATCAAACGAATTACAGCTGACGGGGTCATCGACCGCGGGTTGTGTTACCTACTTGAAATTATGAGTTTCGAAAATCAGTTTTTTATCGTGTTTAGATTAGATATCAAATTCCATGACGTCTTGGAAGTTTAGCTAACAAAACTTTAACCTTATAAAGCAGATACATAAATCTCTTTATCTAAAAGAGGCTTTAAAGATTCAGTAAAACGATCAAATAAATGGTTTACCTACTATCTCGTAGCTTGATACACAGACTTTTTTAGTCGAAGGCGGTCTCTTTACGCAAATTTTCAGGATTAATGATTATATTTTTTCTTATATGTAGGTACCTGGATCATCAACCAAGCTGTAGGTACCCATATCAAAGAGCGCTTTCAACATCAGCCAACAGCTGTCCACTGTTTGAAATAGGCCATTATCATCCAGCTGCTCAAAAAGTGCTTTAAAAATCCTTAATTGTATCAAGTGCAATTAGGCGTGCGGTATGTAAATACACGTACATTTATGTACATACATAACGTAAGGCTGGTCGTTAGCGCTGGATTAGCTGGATGTCGCTCCGTCGGTTTAATTGCGTCTATTTCAGTCTGTGTTTACTAAACTTGGTGGTGTCGGTACTGATCATATGTGGGTTAAAATGTTAAATTAAAGTATACATAGATTCTTAGATTTTAAATTTCGATTTGGGATTTTTTTTTAATGATGTTTTTGAGACGTTCATTTATCATCAGCTTATCTATTATGTGTATAGCCTACGTTAGTGCCATCAATACCTAATTATATTTTAATATTATTTTTTTATTATCTGCTTACTTTCGCGACTTAGTAGGTATATACATAATTCTTCCATTGCATGTAATAACAACGTGAACATTAAAATAGGTGGATATTCTTTTAGTACCATACAAGACACTGGTAATGTAGATACTTTCAAAGCAACAAAGTAACAAAAATTCAGCTCTGAAACGGATTCTACCACGATTGTCGGTGACTGATCGATCCCGACTCAGTCACCTATGACTCGTTAAAGGTTGTTGTTACTACCGTCACTACCGTCAACGGTCCCCACTTCCCGATCCCTAATGAGTGACAGCTCAATCAAAGCCACACGGATTTCGTGCAGCCGAATCAATGTTTCAGTGTGTATATGCTTTTGTTTAAGTAGACATAAACAATTAAGCAGATTATTGTTGTCAGTTTGTAAGCAGCCCGTTAAGGGTAAAGGTCTGTTCTCATAAGGAGAAGGAACGAGCATTATACAATGTGGAGACGACAATACAACAATAAATGAAACAACTGGCAATACTAATGCATAAGAGTATTTTGGAACTATCAAATAAATCCTAACATCGAAATTAAAAAAGTCATTTTTTCAAACAAACTAAATAGTAGTGCTGGGCCAAGTATGGGATTTGCCGATCTTTGACTAGCTATCGTAACTTAAACTATTGGATATATTTGATTAATTTTTTGTATGTAGACCGAGTACGTCATTAGATATACGGAGTTTCATTTTTTGTTGTTCCACTTTGTATAAATGAGGATGTTGTTCCCTGTTCCAAGATTCTGGATGAAAATCAAAACTGTCGGTCCAGAACTAACTACAAGTAAGTGTAGCATTAACAGTTCAGTCCGTTAGTTTAACCAGTATGATTATAAAAAAACATCTTCTATAACTTCTAAACGCAAGTTAATGTTAAACGTTAATGTTACGGCTGGCGTTTCTTGAATGCTAGAAACGCATATACTGCTATACTAACAACTGTTTTGTAGTCAGAACGATAGTTAGAAAATTTTAGAGGAATTTGCAGAAATTCAAACACACTGCTGCCGCTCTTTATGTAAAACAATGTCTTACTAATGCATCATGTCTTTATGTAACCCAGGCAGTTACACAGAGAAACAACATTACCTTCAACATCGAATTTACCATTTATAATGGATGTGTGTCCAGGTAATGGAATGTTCTAGCGAGCCCATTGTTTACCATCGCTAGTGTTGCCTATTGCCATCAGCTGTTATGACTTATGAATAGCTATTGCTCCATTTTCATTACAATTCTGATCTCTCCATTAGTTTATATCAGGATACGATACCGTAAACATTTAAATATGTTCTAGGCTTGCAAAACTATGCGCGTGAAGCGAAATTTTACAGAACAGAAGTTGCGTGTTTGTAGATCATACCTACTGTGAGTTAATTTCTACGTAAAGTATTGCGTAAAGATAGCGAAACACTTTGCAACACACCTCATGAACATAACCAAAGTATACTGTAAGTGCTCCCGTACGTTAAACGATATTCGCTCACAAGAACCGAAAAATGCTTCTTCATCATAATTTATGCATCGCGAATATTACAAATCTCTCATGCATTATGAGATTTAATGCTGCTCGGTACAGTGCACATGAAAACGCTGAGAGAGCGTAACAGCTACACACGACAATAGCGTTATCAGCATTAACCATTCAATACTCACGTGCAGCCCGTATGACGGTATGACGTTACAGGATATCAAAGCTAGTTCAACGTTGGTTAATCTCACCGCACCGACGACTTCGCAACGCGCTTTGTTGCCAATTGTTTACTTTACATTCTATTTTGGATGTCCATCATCTGGGCATTGTTAGCGTGTGTTTACACCGCGCCGTGAGAGGACCGATCGAACGGGCAGCGCTTGCGGCCGAGCACGCCTTTTGTGGGCGGTATTCACCATTACAGAATACACTATCTTGGATTTTTCTCGATACATATTCATTATAGGGCTTTTTAGCGGTAATTACAAACAGGAAATTTTACAATTATAACTTTAGAATATCATGATACTTCATGAGCATTCCAGCGTTAACGGATGGAAATTCAGACCACGTAATCGCTCAGTGCATTCCGATGTGTATAATTGAAGTAAATTCAACATGTAGTATCAATGAAGTGGCTCGCTCAAGGGAACTCAGAAATAGAACTAAGGGGAAACGAAATGCTACTGAAAGATGTGAATCAGCTAATAATACTTCGTGATTGGATCAAGATGTTGCTCCAATCATAGCAAATTTCTGCAAACTGTAAGTGGATAGATATGACATACCGAGACATAATATTATGAAAATCAGTATGACAGCGATATATTTCAAGTAAAGATGTTGAACATTAATCTACAAAATATAATTCTATTGTAATCTAGAAAATGAATGTTTAAAATACGTAAGTACTGTACATTTACATAATATAACGACAAGCGAATCAATACCGATGGTGATGATGTCAGTAACATTTTGTTTGACTTAGCACATTAGCCATAGCTAATAGATGAAATCCATGTTTTCGCCACGGCTCACATAGTTATAGTATAGTTTTTTCTATGAACATTACACAACTCCATGAAACGTGAGTCACTGCGAAAAAGATCTTGTTCATATATTTGCTTTATATCACGTTGACTTTTATGATTTTCTTGCTATTATAGTGTGGAATATTGTTTGAAAGATTTGGCTTCATACTTTTAGAAGAAGGATACGTCCTGATTGATTCATTGCCTGTTCCTAGAACACGTGGATTTTATTAGAACTTTTTATAAGAGTCAAGTTTTTACTAGAAATATTTCTTGCATTATTGCGAATCTTGAAACTTCCCAGAAGTTTTTGTAGGTACTAAAAAGATTGTATTGAAAGATTGTAAGCTGGAATAACTATTGCAATCAACAGCCGTCATATTTTGATAGAAAGTTCCCCTAAATCTGTCGATAAGTTATAGTAAAGTTTATTTTTATTTCAAAACAAATTCAGAAAAGTTGAATGACAGAATGTTTTCCGTACATTAACAATAATACCGTGGATGTTATTTTCAGACGCTGGCATCTGTGTGTTTTCAATAATGCATTTAAATTGATTGATGACTTCTGATAAAACATTAGTCTGTAAAGATAAATCTTGTTTTTATCAAACTTTTTCTTTTTCCGTCATTCTAATGTACAATTCCGTTTTTACGAATGAAAATGTCGGAATTGGAGCATATAGTCAATAATGACGATACAAAAAATATAAAGAACCATACATGTGCATATGTAAATAAAAGGTTTTTGAGTGAACTCAGTAAAGCAAAGCGCACGGTGATTAAGTTTGCAAACCTTAGCATTTGGCAGCGTGCCGACGGACTCAGGCGAACTAATAGAGAGCTGGTGGTCGCTCGCATGCCTGTACCAACGACATTTTGTTTGTGATTGTACACCACGCACCCGATGAGATTCTGTCCAACTGTGCTGTTTGTGTAATCGATTTTGATTAAGTGCTATGTGGACTGAGCGAAGGTTAGTGCTAGCGATGTTAGCTGTGGCAACTAGTTGCCAGTAGTTTCTGAAAAAGGGTTGGGTTTATTTGCATGTTTTGTTGTTAAAAATGTTTTTCTTGTAACTTTGTAACTAACGAATCTATTTCGAATACATGTGACAGCAATACTTCAAGTACTACCTATTGTTGATAGTATACATAGATATCCGTGGTAGTATATATTCAGGATTGTGTACCTTTAGTAGGTTATAGATATCGTCAGGGAAATGCCTATCTGAACACTGTAAATAGGTACTGTCCTAAATAGTTCAAGTCCTTTACACCAATTCTAAGTCCTTGTCTTTCAGTGAGTCCCTAGTCCCCAATTTCCAAGTACCTACGTGCATAATTAACAACACCTCCATAATTCTAAAGTGTATAAGTTTAAATCATTACGTAGTTCATTTCTGGTTAGTCCCTGAATGTAAACATCGGTAAACCCGACCGCTCGGCATATGTTGTTCCAAGGTTACGGAGATTTTTCGTTGGTCGTTCATAATTTACTTCGGCCTGTTTCGGTTGTTATGATACTTGATTTATCGAGTGCATATTTTGTTTCGACGAAAGCTCTTCGTAGTGGGGTTGCCATGAATCATATTAATGGTCGGTCGGGATAAACATTTTTTTTTACCCAATGAAATGGTCAAAACCGATGTTCTATTGGTTATTTTTCCCTTCATTATAGTTTTTGTTATTCTTTTAGAAAACTCTAGTGCAGTTTATTTATGAAAACTTTTAATAAACTGTGTCTTTTGGCAAGGTGAACTTGTAACTTAAATATTTTGATGGAAGAAATATAATTAGAAATATATTTTTTTAACCCGCTAGCAGTTAAAAAGTATAGATAAAAGTCACTCTGATCATTTAGATTTTTCGTTTTAATTAGATAAAATTTATGTAAAAACATTTTATTTCTCTTCCACAGAGGCGCCTTAAAAATAATAAAGATTACATTATGTGATAAATCCTTTGTAGGGACTGGTATCTGCACTAGGAGAACCTGTCACACAGACTACCATGCCTCCCGCCCCCCAAAAACAGCGTTTGAGTATTTAAATCATACAGATAGTATTAACAAATTATTTTTAAATTTGGTAGAACAAAGTAAACAAAAGTAAAAGAAGAAAATTCAAAATTATTATTAGAATTAAAATTATTTATTGAAGAGTGCGTGTAGCAGCTAAGTGTGTAGGTAATGCTATGTTATTTTTATTAGAAAACACGTGGTTTGTTTTAGCACAATAATAACAAAGTCTTAAAAGCGCTTTAAAGCCTCAAATATGTATATGGGCTGTTGTAATAGTAATATATCTTGCGTGAAGGGGTTCGCGGAGCATTTATTAATAATATTAATGACTTACGAAGTAAAACCAATTTGGCTAATTTATTAGAGAGCTTTTGGTAATGTATTAACTGTGGCAATATGTCTATAATAACCAATGATAATTTACGAAGCCATTCAAATATCGCAGGTATTTATTTGGATAATTATTAAAATAATCTATGTAAGTATGTTTATGTAAATAATTATCCAATTATAGATTTAAACTGGCGACCCGCCCTTGCTTCGCACGGTTCATCACGATCATCACGATTTATTTAATAATTGTTTTATTCGCATAAACCTTCCAATGGAAGAAATTCTCTAAGTGATGAAAATCCATTTCGTAGTTTAGAAGAACAACGCGGTCTCACAGATATGAAAAGTGACTTAAGTATATAGATTACACAATTTTATTACTACACAGAATTACCGTTGTTTTCCTGAACCAACAAGCACTGCCCTGAGCCCGGACTAAAAACCCCAAAACCTTTTAGAATTTGTTTTGTAAATAACAATTATTCCACTTAATGAAGAAGAAAACAGAGTAAATTGCTCATTACCTCGCATCGTAAACCTAAATACGAACTCGTCCAACCTCGAAGGTATCCAGTTAAAAGTTACCGCGATGAATCACTAAGTTTCACTCTTATAAATAAAACACGGTAAGGTTGGAAATTGAGATAAATCTGTTCTAACCGAGAAAGCCGCAATAGATATCGACAATTAGACAGAAGCTCTATTATTCACAGGGTTCTGTACAAAAACGAAAACATATTTAAATGTTCTCAACAAACTCGAATTTATTGAACGACAAATTAATGAATATTGCTTCTAATTTTTCAAATGGTCTTGAAGAACAGATTAGGGTAATAATGTCGATAGTAATTTCTTTATCTTTTTGCTTCTCCTCATTTAGAAAATAGAAAATCGTTTATTGTCCAGGTAATACAGTAGGTACTTTTCTTTACAGTACTTTTTATTTAATTATATTTATTTAATTGAATACAGTAGTTTTTATTTAGGTAATTATAGTAGTTTTTAAATAGGCAGGGTACATTGCTCGCAGAACGGATGGCCGATGGGGCCGAAAGGTTCTGGAGTGGCGACCGCATACGGGAAGACGTAGCGTTGGAAGGCCCCCCACAAGGTAGACCGATAACCTGGTGAAGACCGCGGGAATGCGCTGGATGCAAGAAGCACAGAACCGCTCGAAGTGGCGGTGCTTGGGGTTGGCCTATGTCCAGCAGTGGACGTGTTTCGGCTGAAATGATGATGATGATTATAAATGTGACGGGTTGTATGTTTGTTACTCAATCAAGCAACCACGGCTGAACGGATTTGTATGAAATTTGGCACACAGATAGTTTACAACCTGGATTAACTCATAGGATACTTTTTATTGCGGTAGTACTTTCCCGTGGGATAATTTCCGACCTCTACGCGGGCAATTCCGCGGGCAAAAGCTAGTGGGATATAATGATTGACAATAGGTTGCTATGCGGAGTTTTGTCTGGACAATGTCTTGTCATCGGATGTAATTCTGGCTCCAGACTTAGCTGGCCGTATCTTTAATTGTTCAACGTCAACGTTACAGATGGCCATTAGGGCATTGAACCGAGGTTTAAGTCTTTTATTTGTTTCTGCGATCTATAATTAGGCTTTGTTCTGAATAAAATAAATAAAACAGCTCATTAGACCTGCTATTAGATTAGGTATTCTATTTATCTTGTTTCGATATTTATTTAATTTAAAATCGTTTTTGACAATAATAATGAACATCAGTTCGTTATTATTGTAAACATGATTTAACCTTGATTTTGATTGATTAAATGAATCAATCTAAGTCGAAGTACATTGATTTTGTGGATTATTATCCTTCCACAAACTGCCACAAGCTGTATCCGATAATTATGATCGATGGAGGGATCCATTCTCTCTTTTGGGACAAAATGAAATTCAATATGGCTTATTAGAAATATTTCAATGGACTATTAATTTTATATTTTGTGAGATTAGATATTAGTTTCAATAAAACAGACCTTTTTTGTTCAAAGGGAATGTTCCTTTGAAAGTACGTTATTACTACACTATGTCAAAGACTAGAATTGTTTGTGCCAAAGAGGCTCTTCAGAATATAATTTTCTTTTATGGCGTTCCGAGATATTCTAAATTGGCAAGACCGAAGAAAGAGGGATATTTTCTAAGATTCGTTCAAATTAGTGTTATTAATCATGTAAAATTAGTGAAAACTAATAAATATGATCTGTTTATTTCAGTGATAGTTGATAGTTTATATTATTATTGACTTTTTATAATAAAATAATGTGAGTCTTGAAACAAGTAGGCAAATAAGAAATTGGTTTAAAGTTTTTCTTTGAACTGTAATTTTATAGGAAGAGTCGGTTGCCAATGTAATAAAACGGCAGGAAGGGGTGGCTGTATAACATTAACGATGAAAAACAGTCAAGTGCGAACTTTATGGAAATAATCTAAGGTTCAAACTGTGAGGGAACTACCAGGCGATTTTTTATACGTTCGCGCTTGTTGGGCACAAGAAGCCTGTGATGTGAAGTTTACATATTTTGTTCCCTGTGTGACAAACTTTTTGCAGGTCCTGTCGTCTGCGAAAGGCTTTTAGTAATAGTTGGGACACGATAAAAAGTTTGCAAATCCTAACTAATATTATAAATGCGAACGTGAGGTTGTTTATTTGTTACGCTTTCACTCTAAAACGGCTGAATGGATTTAGATGAAATTTGGCTTATGGGTAGACCATGACCTGTTATAGGATATAAGATACTTTTTATCGCGATATTGCCACGGTATCGAGACCTACGCGAGTGAAACCGCGGGGCGCTGCTAGTACCAAATAATTATTTTTTACTGATCGAATTTCGTCGAGAGACTGTTCGTTCTAAGATTTCGATTTCGAGTCATGCAAATTGCATAGGTAATCAAATACCCATCCATCTGGTATCACCGACACCAAGAGAATCCTAAACCACAAGTCAATGATCTCAAACATTCAACCGACTTTAAAACAACGAACCAGTATAATAGCCGCTGTTACTCTTGAATAAGGACGAGAGCACATATAACTAGATGACGTGTCATCGACCGCTGAATGTCTTGAAAAGCGGCCAAATGGATGTCCGACCTCGGCTTGCACCAGCGTTGCCGGAAACATATGGTGTGAACAAAAATGTCGTGTAAACAATTGAAAATTTCAAAATCACATATTGGCTTACTACAATCGATTAAACTATTAATAGCCTACTTGATTGAAAGCATCGGGAGTGGCGCTAATATTTTTTATGATGAGAAATGGTCTAAATATTTATAGGTACCATCACTGGCGGTGGACTACTTTTCAATCTTATTACTAAGGGCATAAGGGTGCAAAAGTAGTCAAGCGCCATTGTTCGCGGTTGTACGTATATTATTCAACGATTGCGCTCATCATTTGTCAATAAATTAGAAATATAAAATATATAATAGTTTTACTAAATTGGCTGAAACTTCTTACTATGACCTAGTAACATAACAAAAATATCAGTCATAAATTTTTTTTACAAAAAAGAAAAACAACCGACTTCCAAATTAAACACTAAAAAAGTGAAAAATAACTTTAATTTCGGAAGTCGGTGTCTTTGCTTTTCAATTTCCGTTTTTTGCTACCGACTTCCGAAATTAAAGTTATTTTTCACTTTTTTAGTGTTTTTTTTGGAAGTCGGTTGTTTTTTTTTTTTGTAAAAAGTTTTTATTTTTCACTTTTTAGTTGTGGTACCTACCCCACACAAATCCGTATACCACTACCTGCTATGTAAATAACAGTGAAGGAGTCAAACAGGATATCTTCTAGATAAACTAAGTGGGAAAAATACTTAATATTGAAGCTAACTCAAAAATTACGCAAGAAAAGTTAATAAAATTTATATGGGACCACCTCGGAAGCATGATCTACCAAACAAAAAAAGAATCATCAAAATCGATTCATAATTGTCCGCCAATTATGAATCGATTTTGATGATTATTTTTTTGTAATAGCGTAACAAACATACAAAAAAAAAAAAAACAAAAAAAAAAAAACATACAG
The DNA here is from genome assembly GCA_948473465.1 of Lithophane ornitopus. Classification (NCBI taxonomy): domain Eukaryota; kingdom Metazoa; phylum Arthropoda; class Insecta; order Lepidoptera; family Noctuidae; genus Lithophane; species Lithophane ornitopus. The sequence continues at coordinate 5,872,408 of OX419622.1, read as the reverse complement.
ACGAATTGAGAACCTCCTCCTTTTTGAAGAAGTCGGTTAAAAATAACGAACCGTTATGGACTTAACTATCTGCAACCGTCAAGGAAGGTTTATTTCCCGTAGTTAACTCTTGCAGCCAATTTGTATTACTCAAGGTAATTAGCTCCTTAATTTCACAGCATTTGTAGACAGACAGGATTCTACTGCAGAGATTTTCATGTTGCGGGGATAAGTTTGTTGAATATAGATTTCATAGTGTTTTAATTCATTATAACAGTAAAGTAACACACGCCTTAATCATAAACGCTGCATTAAGTTAAGTTATGAATTAGCAACTGTTTAACCATACATTTTCGACGTTTATACGTCTCTTTAACTTTAAGAAACGTTTATGAATAAGAGGGTATGCCTTTTAGAATTGGATCCTAATTCATACTTGGAACTGGACTATTGAACCTTAATTCAAACTTGGAACTGAACTATTGGGCCCTAATTCAAACTTGGAGCTGTACTATAAATAGAAGGTTTGTTACCCAGTTGCCACAAACATTGTTTAACCTTTCGCCCGTTGACTGTAAAAAGTCGCATTCATCACATCTAGCTAGATTGAAGCCTAGATATCAAAGAGTCGAATGAAATATTAAAGCCCGATCTGCATAGGATAGCTGGCAAAGTCATGTCGCTCAAACTAGAATCACAAAGGCCTGTTGTGTTCTATCCATGTTTTATGTGCGTAACGAAAATAAAGTACTATGTGCTGAACGGATAGTTCTGTCACATATTATTATTTTGTTTGAAAAAGGGAGCTATATTTTGATGAATTTTGTTGTGAGTAGGTAAGTACTACTATTTATATTTTATACTGTACAGTTGTATTCATATATTCGCAGCAAACATTTTTTTATTAATTTTTGTCAGATGTTCAGAACATGGTACATTATAACGGTCTTAAGTTTAGTCAATGGTCTCATCACATTCTGCCACGTTTGGCTCGAAAATATTAGGTACTATAATTATTTTATTGAAGGTGAAAATAAAATTTTCGTTTATTTATGTACCTATTATAAACACTCGTTGCGTATTTCGTTTCTATTAAGTACGTAAAAATATCGTATACTGTTTTTTTGCTGTGAAATTACGTTTCGTTATTGGTAGTATATACAACCAGTCGTAATTTCAACGGATAACTGTTGATCTTTGACTAACATCCAGAAGTCTAAACTCAAGGTCTGTCAACGAGCAATGAAGTGCAGTATACCAGGTGTTAAATTAAAGGATCGTGTTCGAAACACAATACTGCGCTCCAAAACAAAGATAGCTGACGTGGCTCGAATGGCTGCGCACCTTAAGTGGTACTGGGCAGGACATGTCTTCCGTATGCTGTGTGCTTAAATAGCAGAGAATTGGTGCCCTGAGAGAGTGAGGCGGGGTCCCAGCAGACCACGTAGGAGATGACGGGACGAGCTGGATGGAGAATGCGCGGGCTCGCGACAGATGGAAGAAGTGGAGGGAAGCCTTTACCCAAGAGAGCGATAGCGTGGGCAATAAAAAAAAAAACTGTTGGCACGTTGGTTACCATTGTAGATCTTGGCCCGAAATGATAACAGGAACGGAAATGTGTGATAGGGTGTCAAGTTGTCAGGAGAATTCTTGCCAAACAAACATCACATTGATCTTTGTTTGTTCACGCCATCTCGATTGTTCCCTCCAAGATAATAAGCAGAATATTCCCGCTGGTTCGTAAGTAAACATACTATCAGTCAAGTGCCACTACTGGTAACAAGTCATCATCTACTGATCGTTGTCCGTCGTTCATATAAACGGGATGTTCAGATAGACAGACACTTCAAAGAAAATTGTTTTACATGCTATGTCGAGATACAGCTTGTTATTAAATACTTCTTGATTTTTCGTCGTAAATATTTATTAATATTTTCACAGTTTATTCGGTTTTGATGATTATGATGTGGGTATGAAACTGTTCTTTTTATATTCTCTAATATTAAGATTCATAAAATAGTAGATACTGTTCTTCAGAATAGGTGTAGGTAATTTATTTATTTATCAATTTGTATATAAATACAAGATCAGTTTGGAAGTTGACCCCAAACTTGGCGTTTGCTTGGATCTTGGGGTTCAAAATTCGTGTGTGTTTTGTTTGTTCAGTTGGTCTATAAATGTAAAATCATTTTTATTCGTACCCTGTCAGTTTTTTCAGGATAATAACTATTCCATTTTCCTCAGTATTATGTTGCCTGGCTATTGTAAATTAACATACCCACTGTCTCATTTCCATAATAATACCTACTTTACGTATTTTTATTTTATTGTTTACTAGAAATATTCAATTTTAGCACAAGTATGTTTAGTTACGGTGGATAATGTAAATGTAAAGATAAACTCGAGTGCTTGATGCACGTGTTATCACGCCCATGTTTTAGAAGCATGTGCATCTAAACACTCGAACGGCTATTACAGAGCACGTGTCTGATTCTAGTGGCAAAACACTAATATATTGTAAAGTGGGTTATGAAGCTCGGTTGCAGGAATGCACGTTTGTATGGCGGCATGTGTATTGCGTACAGAAACATATAACGTCTGTGTTTGTACGTACATAATTTGTATAGACATTCAAACTCGGTGCATACGTACGCAATTCACACAGAATTTTCGAGTGTGGAACTTAGGATAGAAACACGCTTTTGTACGATACGACTTCATACAGTAAGCACAGCTGATAGAAATCTCTATTCCTAGACAGCAGGTTTCGCCGAAAACTTTTTTGATAGAAAACATTTTTTGTAGATATCTCGGTCCGTAGGAAGCACTGTTGACAGAGAGATGTAGTAGGAACCACTTTCTTTCAAGACTAAGTTCGCTTTCTAATATTATTTATAGTAGGTATATCCTAATAAGTATATCAAATTTCCAACCTTTTGAATAATAAAAATGCATAGAATACCTTCGAATGCACTCCGAGAATGGAACTAAAAACAAATCATTCCCAACTTACACTCAACTAAACCGATATCAACTTTTAATTAATAACATATAAGAAAGAAAACTTGAGCTGAACAAAAGTTAATGAAATAGGAATGTAAAGCAAAAGGAAATGATGCATTCGTTCCACTTAGTAGTTAGAAGCAGGCCACAACCCCTTGCTAGTAGTTTTACTATGCGTCTTAACTCTCTCCCTAGCTATTGTCTCTGCTGGGAAATGGCGAGCAGAATTTCACTTTTTTTTTTTGCTAACTTTATAATTTTGGTATATGGTTTTCCATATCCATTTTCATATTTCTGGATGAGAACCATTTCAAGTTTTACGGACCTTAACAGACCGATTACATTAAAATAACATGATTTAAATAGATTAGAAATTCGATCAAGTGCGACTCAGGCTGCGCCCCCATGGTGGTGCGTTTAGGTACTAATAAATATGTAAAATAGAGCCTTACTAAGAGTTTCAACGTAAAATTGAGGAACAACAAATAACGATTAAAGGAATCGTTATTTGTTAGCTTTGGTTTTGTTAGAAAGTGGTGAACACACTAACGGCTGTCCAAATACAGTGCATTTTTTGGCACCTTAATGTCAAATACTAGTAAAAATGACAGATCCGTGATGAGGGCCGTCATATAATGTGACAGTACCGCTTTCCCAGGAAACCAAAGTTTAACCTTTATATGGGTGGAAACCTAAGGATAGCTGGCTTAGGTTTTCAGTTTTCAGTTTTATTAACACTATCTATATATATAGTTCAAGAAAAAATAATTATCATTCAAAGAATAACATATTTCTAGAAACTGCCAAATTCTGATGCTAGGTACCTATCGTCAAGAAAAAATGGTGTAATAAATCAAAGAGAAGTGTTGTTTATTCAAAGAGGAAACCTTCTGCCTTCGTAATAGATCGCCCCAAGTTTTTATAACAAAGGGACGACCTTTTCGCTTGATAAAAACTTGGGACGTCCCTAAACAGGAAGGAAAAGAAAAGTAATTATCTTCTGTTTTACATCAAACATTCACTTTTTCAATAAATATTACGATTGATTTAACTTTGTATTACTTAGTTTTGTTAGTGGAATTCAGGTGGGAAATTGTTTAAACTTTTAAACATGAGAAATATGAGAAATACAACACAGACAGAATGACAATCATATTTCTGAACCTAAACTTAAATAACCTGAAAAACTTTGGGCAGGTGACATCTTGTCTAAAGTAACAAGAAAATAGGTAGACCTTATGTAGGTTCATAAACTTGTAGAAATAAGATGTTTTTTGGGATGACTTGGTATTACTAGACCTTTCACTTTTCAAAACTTTTCTTATTTACGAAAAACTAAAAGTGCCAGAGAAAACTTATTAAGTCAACTCGTATTGTTTTGATGTCTTGTTGGAATTAAACATGGAGTTTATAACTTAAAAATATTACTAACTTCATCAAAAGAAGTGTTTGCAACCAAGTGCGTGTTTTTTTTGTGAACGTATTTTATTTTTAACCGACTTCTTCAAAAAGGAGGAGGTTCTCAATTCATCTGTATGTTTTTTTTTTTTGTGTATATTTTACGCGATTACTCCGTCAATTATGAATCGATTTTGATTATTCTTTTTTTGTTTGATAGGTCATGCTTCAGAGGTGGTCCCATATATATTTTATTAACTTTGCTTGCGTAGTTTTTGAGTTAGCTTCAATAATTACGTATTTTTCCCACTTAGTGTATGTAGACGATATATTGTTTGACTCCGTCACTGTTATTTACATAGCAGGTAGTGGTATTCGAATGTGTGTAGGGTAGGTACCACAACTAAAAAGTGAAAAATAAATACTTTTTACAGGTTTTTATTTTTCACGTTTTCATTAACACAATTGTAATAAAACTAACTTTAGCGGGTGCTGCGTCCACAACAGCTTTAATGAATAAGATAAAAAACTTCAACAATGAACGTGAAATAAATTCATGAAGTTTAATTTTATCTATTCTCTAAACTGCAACCATAATGACATAATTTTTTATTTGGATACATATGTAGACATTAACAACATTTTCGACATTGACAACATCATCACATTTTTTGAAAAATGTGATGGTGTTATGACTTTATGTCTATTATTTACTTCTTAAATATAGACACTTTCCTAACCTAAATGTTAGAATTTTCTGCCTACAAAACTAACATTACCAGTGCCTTCTCTAAAACATTTTATCAGTTTCACTGAAACATATCTCTGAATAAATACTGTACAAAATAATGAGTCTCACCTGACACCCTCGGTGCATACGGGAAACTACGTACGTACTACGTTTGTAATGAACTATCTCATTACTAATAGCGTGGATCATTAGAACTAATTGCAAGGTGTCATGAGCATTGGCATGTTCATGTTCTACTTGGAAGCTAATTAAAATAATTATTGTAGAAATATATATCGTTGTTGTGAGTGATGTTTACTCCTCCATCGCTGCTCGCCCTATGTCCTATGGCCCTATGTCCAGCAGTGAACATTTTTCGACTGAAATGATGATGATGAATGATGAATAACTTGTTTTTAATTTGAACTAAATCGTCCGATTGAACAGAATCATGAAAGTTAACAAGGAAATTCTAGAAAAAGTGGCACAAAATGGCTATAAAACCCTTTGTAAACCGCGATCACATTCTTTCCCACAACGATTTCATTAACACTTATCGGTTTACATATAGAAAATAATGTTTCATACAATTTATACCCTTCTACTTAACGCCTTTTAAACCTTGAGGGTTTAATTAAAATGGCGACGACGGGAGATAAAATAAAACAGTGCACTTCATTTATTAATGGAGTACCTCATTTATGCACCTCGTAATATAAAGCTCTAAGTATTCGGTAAAACATTTTTGCTCGAACATTATCATATCATAATGTATTTATCTTCTACTAGCTGCGCCCCGCGGTTTCACCCGCGTAAGTCTCCATCCCGTGGGAATATAGGGATAAAAAGTATCCTATGTGTTAATATAGGTTATAAACTATCTGTTTGCCAAACATTAAAATCCATTTAGTAGTTTTTACGTGAAAGAGTAACAAACATCCATCCTGGATGGATGTATGTTTGTATGTACCTTGTACTTACAAACTTTCGCGTTTACAATATTAGTTAGATTAGATAGGCAGGTAGGTACAACGTTGAGTTGAATGAATTGTTTTCTAGCTAAATGCAAGCATAATGTTATTATTTTATACGCAATGCATGTATTACATTACAGCACACCTTGTTTCCCCGAAAGGTTAGGTAGAGGTGTGAGGGCGCCAGTTATCTTTAATTCCCATGTAATAGGGGGCGAGTCTATTGCCATCAACTGGGCACAGATCTAGACTCCGGGCTGCTACTGAGAAATATATACTACATAGAAAAACCCAACAAAATTTTCCCTACGTGGGAATCGAACCCAGGACGTCATGTTCAGCAGTAGCGCTTGCGACCACTTGACCAACGAGGCAGTTGGCATTATGGGAAGTATTTACGTTACTAATGGTCATAAATATTGAATCAAATAGATGTTATTGATTTAGTCTAGATATTGATGAATGATTCCTTAGGTCCTGCTTTTTCCATTTGGCTACGGAACCCTAACAACCGGCATTTATGCGAGTTGGACTCGCATATCGAGGCGAGGGCTTTGTACGTTGGTAGCAAAAACACTTTTCCAATATTATTCAGCAAGTATGTGTCAACTAAAATACAAAACATATTCGAAAAGACATCTCGTAAAAAACTGAGAAGACTTTGTCCGTAAGTCAGACTCATACTGATAACATATATCAATTCGATTTTATTTCGCCATGTTTATTGGGGATCTTCGATTTACGTGACATGGCGAATTTGTATCTCTGTGTCGAGATGAAACTCAGAGATAGAATTGGTTTTATGGCGTTTCTGATCGAAAGAGGAGAAAATATCCTAAAGGTTTCGGAGGACAAACGATTGTTCTAAGAAAAAACATTGACTAAATCATGTCAATTCCTGAAAATGACGATTATGTAAAAATCTCACCGTGAAAACTTCGATGAAGTGAGCTTGAAGTGAGCTGTCAATAGTGTCCCTAGAATTTTATGATTGATGAATTATATTTAGTGTTATAATTCATCAATCAATTCATGAATTACTCTTTGGAAAAGTTTATTTCAAAAGGTTTTGCTGGAACTCAGACTTAAAGCCAATAACTGTATTGGAAAATGCTACTAAAATAATAAATACTTGTAGCATTTCATGGTTATTGGTTTCGAATTCACAGAATCCCAACAGAGCTCTTGATTCAAAATCAAATAATATTGCAATGTTACTCGCTAGAATTTATCGGTAACGTCAATTTCTTGCTGCAATTTTCCTTGAGCAATATTCCCCGAACGTCGTGTCGTGTCGTGTCCGTGTCGCATGTCTAAAACGGAACCATCTTATCTCACTTCCGATGTTTCGGTTTACGAACTCCCGAGATCGTTCGCGATCTGCCGTCGCCGGATCAGCCGACCGTATAATTCTGCACTTTGGCTATGAAGAACTGGGTCAGTGGGTTGTGTTTAGGGCTGTCATTGTCAGTATTCAAACTTCTACATATTGCAAAAGTTCCAGCGGAATCAGTAAACAATTATGCCCTTGTCTAGTTAAAAAAAAGATCTATTTTCTCGGTCGTGAATAATAAAGAGGTTGATATGACAGCCCTGGGCAGTGACAATAGTATGTTTACTGATAGCGCGATATCGAACTGTTGGCTGTATACCTGACTGTTCATTGCCACGAGTGTCACGGGGGGAAGGACAGGTCGTAGATTACTGAACCGAAAGTATTGGATCGATTTCAACGTGGCTTCGGTAATTTGTTTGAACATGGTTGTCGTAAACAGCTCTCAACATTATTTAGTTAGATCATAATTGTTCGTTTTAACAGGAAACTACATGGTTGTAAATTAAAACGTTTCAGGTACTACCGAAGTATGAACTCATTCAACACACTTTGTTTGTTAAACTATTAACTAGGTATTTGTATAGAAATCTTGAAACTATTCAAATGGCAGTATCGGGTAGGTACTATTAGCAAGTCTGGCACAGCGATCTGTCAAAACTTTATGCTCCATAGCGATTTGAACCCAATATGATTAATATACGAGGCTTCGAAACAGCTCAAACTTGCTTCAAATATGTATAATTTAGCTTCGTTTGTGGAATAGAGAGAATAGTTTACATATTGTAGTTTGAAGTTTCGCAATCAGCACATTAGTGAAACTCGTGTCCGTGATTGAGTCCGTGTAACTTTTTTATTGCAGTTCACCCAAACTCGGAAGCGGAGAGCAAACTGTTTGTTGCCGAAAGTTGTGTCATTTTCAGTAATATGAAGGCCAAATGTTTGTTGAATGATTATCCAAGTCTCGTTACAGCAAATGTATGAATATGTAGGTATCTACATAATTGCTTTTGGGGCCTTGTTTGTTGGTTTTGTTTCAATTATGCACTCATTGAAAACAGCATTTCTGATTTCACTGTGTGATAACCATTTTAGTAAGTATGTAATTATTCGGATGCTCTAGCACATTCAGAAGTCCCGCACGTTAGTAGTTAACGAGCAAACTGCACTTGACTGACCGCAGTCGAACTCTACAGTTCTACGAAAGAGCTTCCGCTAGTCAAGATATTTAATTCCTACGTCACTGCCTGAACTGTCCCACTACTTACCAACTGGTCATATTTTCCCAGTGACTTTACCTATCTATATTTTGGGTCTATTCAAGATCGCCCTTACCCATTTTTGATTAGAAATCCCTTACCAACCTTATGGATTGACAAATCTTTTCGATTCATACTAATATTATAAATGCAAAAGTAACGGCTGAACGGATTTCGATGAAACTATAGGAATATATTTCAGATCCTATAGGTATAGCTATACCTCTGCCAACCTTTTGGGGATTAAAGGCGTGATATTATGTTATGTGTGTTACTTTCCCGTGGGATATTAATCTGCTTTATCTATAATGCATTATGATTTTTTTTTACTCTATGTGCCTCCCATTCAGAGCACCTGCCATCTAATCTCTTCACCACCCTTGGGAGACTGGTATAGGATGCATAAGGCTTAAGTCCACCTTTGTACCTTTTTTTTGAGAGCGAAAAGTAAAATATTTAAATAATTTCCGAACTCAACGCGGGCGAAGCTGCTAACAAAAGCTAGTCCTTCTATAAGTCTTAACTTACTAAGAGAACACGTTACATTAACGTCTATTCAACTCCCTAACAAGATGAACACTAACAATCGGAAGTATCTCTAACAATCTAACCTGTTAGGACAACAACTGCGAACAACATAGTAAACAAGTGAGCACACGGTAAACATTATCCATAAACAAGAGTGCGCTATCTAACGCTTCCTGTTTAGAGATTATAGATGCATTTCCTTTCAGGCTCCCGCCCCTTTATCGGGTTCACCTTTTGTGTTATGGAGGAAGATGTAAATTTTAATTATGTAGGTAATAATAACAGCCGCACGGGTCGACCAAAAGTTAAGCTACGTTTGCCGCGGTCGGTTCGTGTACCATTACACATCGAGACCTGTCCGTGTCTCGGAGAGCACGTCAGTGCCGTCGCGACGCCGCCTCGCCACCATCGTGCCGCCATCGCACCGCCACCGCGCCGCCGCCGCGACGCTGCCGCGCCACCATCGCGCCGGCACCGCGCCGGAGTCGCGCCGTTCCGCATGATTAATTAAAGTTTTACAAAGCGCATGCAGTTTTGCAAGCAGCCGGCGATGGAATAAAAAAGACAGTTACATTATACTTTAACTAGCACTTTGCCAAAATTAAGAATAATGTGAACCAGGGTTCACATTATTCTTAATTTTTGGTTTAAATTAAAAATACTGAGTTTCGAGTTGATCGGATCGCGCGTTAAAATTCTTCTATACAAACTTTGACATCCCCCAATCCCCGTTTAGGGGGTAGTTTAGGAAAACGGAAGATGACAATCTTTATAATTTACTTAGATTAATGCCAATTTTCAAGTCTATTAACTCAAGGAGTAAGATTTTACATACAAACGAAATCCCCCCTTTTCACCCCCTTAAAGGTCGAATTTCCAAAAACCCGTTCTTAGTGCGCGCCTACGTCGTAATAACTATCTGTGTGCCAAATTTCAGCCTAATCCGTCCAGTGGTTTGAGCTGTGCGTTGATAGATCAGTTAGTCACCCTTGTGTTTTATATATATAGATTAATCAAGCGGAACGGCTATTAGACTATTTCATTTCGGCGCGGCGTCGGAGTGGCTGCGGCGCGGTGCGGTGACGGTGTCGTGTTGGTCCCGACTGTCATTTGTAGATCTTTGACAACTGCCATAACTTCTAACTACCCGTAACAGTTGTTACGGGTAGTTAGAAGCCCAAAAGTCTAACAACCAGTCTTACCAAGGGATATTGTGTTACCCAGTAGCTGGGTTGTGGAGATCAGATAGGCACACGCTCCATGTAAAATACTGGTATCCAGCTGCATCCGGTTATACTGGAAGCCGACTCCAACATACTTGGGAAAAGGCTAGGCAGTTTATAGATGCATTTCCTTTCAGGCTGCCCGCCCCTTTATCGGTGCACCTTTTGTATTATGGAGGAAGACCTAAACTTTAATATGTAGGTGGAAAGTTTTCTATTAAATGAATGGTGCTGACCGCGATTCGGCTGAACTAAGCCAAACATATTGGTTTATTTTTCTCCTGCAATTTTAACTGGGCAAGTAAAAGTATGAGAAGAATCTAAATTAGATGGCACTGCAAAATATGCTTTTGATTTTCACGCTGTTTAACGAAATTCTTTAGTATATTTCTATTTATTATTTGTTTAACAGATGCAGTGTCGTTTGAGTACAAATAGGTGTGCATGAGTAACTTGTGTTAATTTTATTAATGGCACCATGTCATGTCCAAAATGTATGTTACACTATAGTGACTAGTTGCTGCACGACCTAATTATTTTTCTAAAATAAAAGTAACCTTAGTTCCTCCTTCTTCCAAAATCGACCCACCCGTTTCGGTGAACAGACAGACAGACAAAAATGGAAAAAAATGATTTTTGTTAGAAGTAGGTACTTTCATAATATTATGCATTTAGTAAAAAGGTGTTATTTTAACATAACAAACAGACACTTTGTATTTATGTATAGATTTTAATGTTCAAGTACATATACAATGTTCAGAACATACAGGATGTAAAATAAACTAGTGTTAACATAATATGAATACGATTGGACTGTAGTTGTAAACCTCATTTTGTGAAGTTTCAATGTTGTATCACATTTATTTAATAGTGTATTGGTAATTAATCGTTTATAGTTAATGAGAGATTATCAGGCAGCGGTAGCCTGTTGAACGCAGTCGTCCGTTGATTAATGCTGATACATTATTTATTGAACAGGGATAATATTTATAAAGACAATATGAATTGTGCAATGTTACAGTTGAGGATTCATATATATTTTTTGATATGCTGTAGCGGAGATACGTATGGCTGAATGGGGATATTATAGTGATCCCGCTATATCCTCATTCATCCATACCATGTCCGATTATTTTATTTTTTGCCCGATGAGAAATGCCGATACTTATCGGCATTTCTGCCAATAGGAACTCCATCCACTATAATTCAGATAGTTAATTGATTCAGGCGTGACTTTGCGGAAATCCATTAAAAAATACAATAGATATATTTAGTAATCTATTCCGCTTGACTATTCTTCAAGAGTCATAAAAAGCCCTGTATGAAATCGACACGTGTCTTACCTCATAAGATGACGATTCACCAGTCGCAAACCAGAACACGACGCGAGCGCTGGACGCAGACGTGCTGAACGCAGAGACGCCAGCGCGTCTGCGTCCAGCGCTCGGTGTGGCAACACGTCGTGTTACTCCAGTACCCAGCCGCTTAGGCTGTGTGAATTTAAGATTTTTATTTACTAGAACGTACTTACTATTGCGCTTATCCAATTTTTTCGGGTTTCTCTGCAATGACCTTTGATCACGATAGGCGAATCCAAACAAAACACACAAAACAGTAATTATTTCACATATGTGCATATCCACTTATTTGAAGGGGAAACCACCAATTGCGGTTTTTAATTAAACAATAGAGAACATGAAAATTCGTCGTCATTGGAACACATATTATTATGTAATAAACATTGATTATTAAAGAATGTAGACTTTATTTAAATGATGAGAATGAACGTCACGTATGTGTCTACCTACTTTAATAGACTGTTCAAGTGTTTCATATCTTTGAAGTGTTTTCCTGTACTTTACAGTCTTTATGAGGTTCTCAGGTAATAATCATTGATCATTAGAGAATGTAGGCGATAGTCTAAAATTGCTTCTAAAAGCATCTACTTACTCTACATTTTCTCTCTAACTTTACGGCAAATGGCAAAAATATCCTAACCAAAATGAAATGACTGGCCTAACTAAAATGGCTGAACGGATTTGGATAAAATTTGGCACGTGGGTAGACCATGATCTGGAATAGGATATAGCATACAGCATACTTTTTATCCCGATAGTACTTTCCCGTGGGATAATTTCCAACCTCCACGTGGAAAGCCACGGGCAAAAGGTAGTTACCAATATAGCAATGATACGAACTATCAAAGCTCCTTTACATTATTTTGAGGCTGTATTTATGCTACAGACGCTAACGACAGGCAATGGCCGCAAAGCAAAAACGGTCAGTAAAAGAAAACCGCTCAGCTACTTCTGTAGGCCTAGATCAGTTGAAACACACCGTTTCGCTTAGCTCCGCTACCGCCTACGGCAAAGCAGTTGCAGCTCTGTGTGACGCATTTTAATGCAAACATTCATTAGGAAAGCAATCAAGCATGGCTATGAAAGTCGACTGACGTATGACAAAGAGTGATGGTCTTACGTCACTATAATGAGGTCACAACGAAGCAGTAAGCAAGATTATAACGTTTTTGGACCTAGGATACCTACCTAGGTAATTTTGTCTTTGCGGGAAAGTCCGAAAGGGATACCGGGGCCTTGGAAACAGGCAACTGAAAGAACATGGGTGGGTTTTGGTCAGTAAAAGTCTGACACGCCCTGAGCGCGAGTACTCATTTGAAGATTCCACAAACTCAAAAAAAAAAAAAAAAAATTGTCTTCAACGTTTATAGACCCGGCGAAATGTGGATGTACTATAGGTGCATCTCTGCCCAACCCTTCGGGGAAACAAGGCGTGATGTTATCATTTAAACTGTGTTCAGTGTATGAAACATTATTCTATAAACAATATTAGAACAGTTTGCCGGACCTGGGTACCGAACCCAGAACCTCATGCCCAGCAGTAGCGGACCACTAGACCAACGAGAATAATATCAAGTATTAATACTTGACCGCTCACACGCACGCCTCTATTCTCTATTAGAAATGACGTAGATACCAAGTGTAGTGTGGTAACCTGCGTACTTTTCTAGTACGTGATTGTGTCACTCGCATAGCTAACAGCAGCTTTTGATGCAGTATTTCTATTTCCAGACTAGACAGTTTTACATTATTTTATCAGCTTTAGAAGTCAACTGCAGGCCTCGCGGGAGCACAAAACGTTTGCAGAATTGCACATGCGACAAGGGAAGAAACGGGACATAGAAATAATATCTGCATTCAGAAAAAAAACAAGTGTATATTTCTATTTATCACGATTTTAAGCTTCAGTTTGAATTCGGTTATAATGAGCGGTATTTAACATACTTATTGTACATAAATGTTCTCAGAAACATCAAAGCATCTATTTTAGTTTTAATTAATCTTAAAACTAACTTCATATCCCGAACTGTTCCAAGAAAATGTGTACATAGTAGGTACCTATATAGAAAATGTTTCTTTCTGAGTACAGTAATTGCGTGTTAATTTATAATTTCACGCTAAAAAAAAACTGAATGGCTGTTATTATCACGATTTTCCATCGCGGATGCTCGTTTACCGATAACTTTTCGATAAAATGAGGAAATTACTTTTAACATCGAGCTATTACCGTGACCTGCACCATTGGCTTCATGAGCCCGATAAATAGTAAAAGTTAAAACGATTTTGTATTATAAAGCTCATCATTTTATACTTTACTATAAGTACGGTTATAATATTAGTTTCAATATGACATCATTTGCTTAATTCAATTCCATTTCTGGAATGTATCGCCTAATTTAGATTCATGTTGATATTTCTGGCAGCGAAAGTAGAAAATAGATGAAAACGGAATCTAGATATCCAAGGTTGCTGGTGCCGTTATTTCTGCACAGGGCCATGGTCGGACATTTTTGTTCATCTGGACGTATTGTCTCTGTAACTGTGAGCAGTCTGCGAAGCTTGATTGCCGTACATGCATCAACAATTTCGTGCAGCTAGCAGTGACGGGTATATTTTGTAGTAATTGCTATTTTAGAAGAGGTGAATGAAGAAAGTGTGATAAAGATAAAAAGCTATGGGTACGAAAATTGATTAATATAAGAGAGATGAACTAGGAGCTACAAATAGTCTTCTGAAAGAATTAGCATTAGAAGATCCCAAAGAATACTTCGATAGTTTGAGAATGTCCGAGAGTGAGCCTAATGAACTCGACTAATTTCGACAAGTTCAGAATTGTTTAGCCGATCATCTAGTGACCACTGAGCAGAGTCGCATGGTGGGGGGCGCTAAACACCCAAAAAAATAGAACAAAATGGATCAAAATGCATTGACTCGAATAAATCACTTACTAAAGTACTCGAGTACGTTTTTGTTGTTCAGACATATTTAGTTACTAAATTACTCGCCACTTGACTAAATTACTAACATAGTTCGATTGAGAGCAACGTTGTATTGTTCCGGTTTTTTGCTCCTGAAGCCGGAATTAGATCAATTTAGAATGTTCCGAGTTGTTGATGCTCCAGAAAGTGGAAGTTTGTTTATCGTTTGTGTTGATTGGCGACCTGCTCGACACGGCGGCGTAACGTCATGTTGATTCAATGTTTGTGAACGCGCGGCTCGGTGGCTTGTTTTCAGAAGCTTGTAGATCGGATTACCGGTCATCACCCAGCAGTGTGTCTTATCCGACATTTTCCATAGACGATCAGCTACTAAAATAAACGGGTGTCAGATATTGCCCTTAATACTTTGTTAGATAAAAACATTTTACAGAAGAAAAAAAAAAAGTGAAAAATAACTTTAATTTCGGAAGAACGAAAATTTAAAAGCAAAGACATAGAGTTCCGAAATTAAAGTTATTTTTCACTTTTTTTAGTTTTTTTTTTTGGAAAATGGTTGTTTTTTTTATTTATTTTTTTCCTTTTTCGTTATGGTACCTACCCCACACAAATTCGAATACCACTACCTGCTATGTAAATAACAGTGACGGAGTCACGTATAACATCGTCTAGATATATTAAGCGGGAAAAATACGTAATATTGAAGCTAACTCAAAAACTTCGCAAGCTAAGTTAATAAAATTTATATGGGACCATCTCTGAAGCATGACCTACCAAACAAAAAAAGAATCATCAAAATCGATTCATAAATGGCGGAATAATCGAGTAAAAAAAAAAACATTCAGACGAATTGAGAACGTCCTCCTTTTTGAAGAAGTCTGCTGCTGTTCAAATATGGCATTTTGGTCATCTCACACATGCTGAGCTGATGACCCGATCAATTTTACTGAGTCGATTTGAGCTGGTGATCAAACCTATGAATATAAATAATCTACACCATTATACAGTTAGACAATTGTACACATGATACATGCATTCGGTATGTGCGGATTGTAGAAGCATTGAACTAGGCCAATACAATGTGTGTTGATAATGTGATACCGGCCTAGTCGGCTCTCGGCAGACACCGACCTTTGTGGCGTGACGTAACGATCAGTCTTGTAACTGATTACACTCGTATGGTATGAGATTTTGATCCAATTGTAAAGGCCTATATTTAATTCTGAACGTCGACCTATATTTTATGCCGATACACAAACACTTTGAGATTTCGATGTGTGTGTACTACAGTTGCACCTCTACTAAACCTTCGGGGAATGCTTACCAGGGGGCCAAGTCTACTAATTTACAAACGTGTCAGCGGTCTCACAATGATCAGTTTTTGACAGATTTTGTGTGGCATATCTGTCAATAACTGATCATTGTGAGACCACTGACACGTTTGTAAATTAGTAGACTTGGCCCCCAGGCGTGATGTTATGTGTTACTTTGAGATTTTTCGGACTGCGATGCAATTGTTGTGAAAATTCACGTGTGCGTTTACGATTTTCCGGATCTGCCACAATTTTTATCCAGGCATTAAAAAATTCAAAGAATCTGGGTTCATTTATACACTTAATTATGCTATTGTACTAGGTACCTTCATTAAAACATTTTGAAAAAATAAATGAAACAAAAGCGCGTTCCCATTGTGTTGAAAAGCCTAAAATATTCATTACAACCTCAATAATTTCCTTATCTACATACGAGGCTTAAAAATGCGGCCAATAACCTCTCTCTTTAATTAAGAGAATTAACACAAAGCACCAACAATTTTAGGACAATCCTGGTGAAAACATTATACTGTATACACGTTGAAAAAACCGCAAAGAGCATTTCATTGTATTCGAGAGCGACCTTTTTCGGAGCAGCGAATCATTTTTTCAACTTTTTTTGGGTCAGTCTGCTGGTGGGACCGTATCGGGTATTATACGGGATGTATGGTGACTGAAACTTTACTCAGGTTTTTTGAAAATGGTTTTCATGGAACAATAAGTTTTGTACTTAAATGTTTAGTGTTTTTTGTGAGTATTTTTCCACATGAGAATAACATTATTTATGTTCTACTGATACCTATTTATGTTTTAATTGCTAATGAAAGGCATGCGTTACAATGCCTTTTTGTTGTTAGATGCTACTCCTGCGCGCACACAGCAACTTACAAAAGTTTCATCACAATCGGTCGAGCACTCGAGTCATTTTCGACTTTTTGCGAGACTAACGGTAATTGATTTTTATATAAATAATATATAGATTATGATATCGATTATAAAAGCTTACCCTGATGAAGTGCAGTAACAGATGTTTATAATCAAACTAAGGCTATTTTATACCTTTACTTTCTACTATTTCTTTGCCTAATGTTTTTGGCGAAACAATTATCATAAATAAACATTCTATTTCAAGAAAAAACTTTTTTATTTATTTTTTCTCGTGCAGTTTTTTATAGGGCAACAAAATAATCTACATAAAACTATGAAACAATTTAGCACATCCACTTAATAATGCCAAATAACTCATTTTAAATTATTTATGAATATTTCCAGCGTAATTTATTAAAGGCATTCATATTTCTTAGCGAAGCATTCCAAAGTAATACCAAGGCCAGCCAATTTATTTGTCAATATTATGGCATGATTCCAACAATTCCATTTATTTTATGGAATAAATCCAATAGTTAACGCTCTGTAGTACGCACTATGAGTTATAACAATACGCTAACTATTCTATATTTTCTTACGAGATTTAACGCTTGTGAAGTGTATGGAATAAATTAAATTAATTATAAGGCCCGTGTTACATTGCGTAAGCCAGTGGTATTTAATAAGGCGGCGATTACTGTGCACTCATTTGTGTTTTATATTGTCCGGATATCGGAAAATATCGGGAATGTACTATACCGGGATTAAATGTAACCTATGTTCTAATTAGGTTATAAACTCAGTGTGTGCCACATTCGAATCCATTAAACCGTTTTTGCGTCAATCCAGAACATACATCCAGACAATTTCCTTGACTATTTAAAAGTGCCTGGAGGTTAATGGTTTTATTGAAATAAATGCTTTGAGTTTCAGTGTGAGCTAAAGCTTGTAAGCCAATTTGCCTTTTGTAACGACATACGTCCGTGGAATTAGTATGTAATACTGTAGCATACGTCATACACGGGTCATACAGTGTTATTATGACCCGTCGCTTCGCATCGCCGACTGTGTGTGACTCAAAGCTCTATGTTGTTCCAGTACAAGCTTACACGCGAATGTACGTCATGCCTTGAATAGAAATGACGTTGCTTGGTAGCGGGAAACATACGAGTAATAGAATATACTTTCAGGGCTTCAGGGCTTCAAGTAGGCAAGAATGTATGTTACAGTTTTCTTTTACATACGAAATATTAAAAAAGTATTTGTGCTGATCTATTTATTTATTGTATTATCATATAACATTTAGGTTGGCGTATTGAGTTAGAACTTTTGATCAATATTTGTCAATGCTAATTGTAATAAAACAACATTTTCAAACACAAAAAATCTTCTTCAGATAAACTCGTTTAAAAGAGAAACTGTTTCAAAACCTAAAAACTTTCCAACGAAGATAGATTTGATAAATTTCGCGGATTTTTTTAAAAGTAATAAAGAAATTCCTGTGTATTTCTAACCGGCTTAGGAGTTCTCTAACAAAAACAACTATTTTGTAGGTATCTAGAAACGAAATCCTATTCCATTCCACGTTGGTGCACAAAACTTCAATCCTTTGACTGAGGTTTTGTGAACCAACGAATAGGTACCATGATTGATTGGGTAGTCTGGTAGTTAGACCTATTCAGGTCAATTCAGTTGTGAACGTGCGCTTTGGTGGCTTAACGGGTGCTTCGAACAGCTTGAAGCGGTTTTCTACGAGAGAAAAAGAGGCTGTAGGGCTTTCTCAAATATAACGTAAAGATTTGTTCTAGTTTAAGTCGTATCAGGGTATTAGCATACATACGATACGAGTTATTACGAACCACTTTGAGAAAGAAAGAAGAAACAGAGAGAGCATCCGGGAACATTCGAACGAAGCAAGTATAAATAAAGCTTGTAAAAACAGGGTTATTTGTCACAGACACATAATTCGAATAAAAAAAACATATCTATCGGAGATTGAGGCTCTGTGATTTTTCAAATGGTCATCTTATTTTCTTTATTTACGGGCGATTCCAACAATTTATGATCAACCGACGACTTACCTATTTCTATCTTGTACTGTAAGTTTTCTTTTTCAATATCGTCATAACGTGATACTAACTCAATCCTACCTCAAAGTTAAAAATTAACGCAAACCTTTCAACGTATTCCATAGAACCGTGGCTTTATCTCTCTCTCCTATAAAATATGAACTGTTCGCAAGTACATTGTAAAATACAGCGAGTACATTATAAATTGCCATCTATCGGCTATCGCCTGGCTGGTTGCTCTCGCCGGGATGAGCCTCCTCTCAACCGGGTTTCTTTTTTATTTTTAAACAACGTAGGCACCCTGGTCCGACGTCTGAAGCCTTATAAATATAGATACGATGTATAAATAATGGGCAGCTTTTGTTATTAACCTTTGTTGGAGGACTATAAATCGGCCTGTTAGAAGTGGAGATGAAGATATGTCGGCGTAGATATGTTTTTTCCACTATGAAAGCAGCAAAGGTGAAACTATGTCATATTATCACTTCCGTGACTGACAGACAACCCCAGCCTTAACGTTAGAAGATGAAAATGTTTATAGAAAAACACAACTCCAAGCTTTTAATTTAAGTTACAATATGATAATATCGAAATGTGATGTTGCATAAAAACTGAATTTAAAACCACAATAACATCATACCATGTTAATTCTGTGAATTCAATATTTATATAAATATCCAAAAACGAATGAAAGCTAATTACGGTTGTCAAAGAAGTACCTATAGATAAAACTACAATTACCTATAGATAGTCCTATAACTGCAATATATATACCTACAAGAATATCAGCAGATCTTCGTCAGTGACAGCTGTACTTTACAGTCTACATTTCAGCTCCAACCATCCCTGTGATAACATTTCCCTGAATCGTAACTCCGAAGGACAAGATTAAGTTGTTACTTCATGCTTCAGCTCATAATAATTTACCAGCATGACGTCACTAAGTCAGGTGATGAGTTGTTACGTAACGGAAAATGAAAGTAACGTGTACTTGAGTACCTTTTAATATTTTAGAAGCAATAAACAATGTAGTAACTAAGTACCTTAAGTAACGGCCTAAGGGTGAAATTCCACTGAGAACAAGGCGAAAGTGTAGCTGTAACTTCAATTTTCCTACATTCGATTATAAATGTAAAAAAAAAGCTAAAATTTCGAATTTGACTGCTTGCATGCACTCTTATCCCTCTCTCCGAGTGTAGACAGAGGAATCTTCGCGAGGTGGAAAGGTACGCAATAGCACTACCTACCTCCAGATTGTCTGATTTATTATTCTTAATAAAAATATTACTGCAAATATATTTCTTGCCTGCCTACATGTTCTTTTGATATTAATCTAAGGAGCGGAACTTTATAAAATTATTTCCAAAACAAACTCATAAACAACAAACGTAATCTTATATTTAATGACATGCGCGCTTTGATATCATTTTATTACGATTTCCTGTTGTCTATATATTATATATCAACAAAGGTTTTACTATGAACGAAAAATACAGTAGTAGCAAAAACCAACCACGATACCTACTGAAAAAAAAAAATGTTTTATGTGAAAAGGATTTTTTGTGAAAAGGATTTCACATAAGCGGCTTATCTTATTCATATGAAACCAATTTTGTTTTTTTATTTTTATTTCGGACTGAATCATTCGCCCTAGGAGCTTACACGAGATTTTGAAGTGATTAATCGCACAGCTTAGCTATGTCGTTTATATTTACAGCTTTTGGTGCTACATCGGCTGTAACCGGAGCAGTATCGCTTAGGCTCAGTTTATGCATTTTGTTTCAATCTGCTGGGACTAAATCCTCTATTTGTAGCTATATTACATTTTTGTTATTTATTCTCCGAGGATTACTCCAAAAGAGCCTGTTTAATGGATATTTCATAAAGCACTTTGCTATTTGCTTTACCTCTCAAATAAGCCGTTTTTGTATTTACAAACACATAGGCATATGAAACAAGATTTGTTTTTCCTTTACGGGAAAGTATTATTTACAGAATAAAAATTGTATGTAAAGTTCTAATTTACTTTGACGTCTACAATCATTATTACCTAACCATCTTCAAAAGAATCCACTAATTGTTAATAAGTAGTTACAGAAAAGTAGTCAAAACAATTTCAACTTTGGTTAAAACAACGCTCGAAAATGTCAAACATTGAGTGCGATTTTAAACGAAACAAAACAAACATTTGTAATGAGTAAGTTTTAGTGAATCATTAATCATTACAAATAAACGTTTTCTTAGAACAAAGATGTTATTAAAATGTTTAAAGTAGGTAACATCAAAGATGAACGAAAGTGCAATTTTAAATTGTATAGGTTTTTTTATAACAATTTTTTTTTTTCTTTTATCATTCGCTTTTTTCGGTATTGAAAATATGAAATTCTCACTACGTAATAATATTTTGGAACCCAATTAGGGTTACATCTCTTTCTGCTGGGGAGTTAGTTGCGCCACTTCTTCCCAGTTATAGCACTTGGAGAAAGTGGTGAGAAAGTGGGCGTGCGTTTTTGGGTACTTTCTTAAGTAATTTTGACGTTCAAAAGTCTCAGCCTTGAATAAATTAGTTTGAATAGGTAAATAACTTTTGATTATTTGATATCGCCTGCGAGATTATGATAGTCAAATGTTTCTTTCATTATTCCAATTTATATTGACATTTGCGGAAATCCCATAGGTGGATATTGGGATACAGTGAACTAAAGTACTAATAAAGTTGACATCAAATTCCAGTGAAAATCCGTGTAACTGCCAATAACAGAACAGCGATATCCGACTAAAATATCGGGACGGGTTTTTATCAGTTCAACGAAAATCAAATACAAAAGCTTTATCAAGTAGGATTCCATTGAAATCTTTTGTACACTGTATTTCGGTATTGTTTTTGTGGATTTTAAATGAAAATACTTCAGTTGATTCAGAGTTCCAGTCGAACTTAATAAAATATAATTAGGGACGCATACACAGTAGGTATCTACCAAATAAACGAGAAAATGGAACAGTATTTATGCAAAATTGTTCTGTCAATTTAGTTAACTGGAAATCACCCAGAGATGATAAAACGCCCGTTTTATCATCTGAATACTTATGGGCCGTTTTATCACCCGATGATGAACCATAATTATTCAGAAGGTGGTATCTATACCTAAAGCCTAATAGCCTAGCTGGAGTCACACGTAATCTGTACGATTTATGCCCTAATTACGTGACTTAGTAATGACGTGTGACATGAAAACAAAAAAAAATCGATATCGATGTCTTCTTTTCCCTTAGTAGTAGGCGGTTTTGTCGTAGTTGGGTTTAAATTTTTATCTTTCTTTGTTATTTTGGGATTTATGTATGAATAATTATTGGTAAGTTTTTTAATCAATACATTTTTAGAAAGTACTCTTTAAGATCTTTCATTCGACATGTCATCCGAAACGATAGCTGAAAAAAAATCTGTGTCCCCCACTTTTTTGGATGTAAAATCTGTCAAATTGATTAAGTTCGTATAAAATGTAGCCTGTCACCCTGACCATAATTAACGATTGACACCTCATTGATCCAAGGCGGATGAGTAGTTTAGGCGCTACTGTGGGGCATACGTAAATAAATACATATTTAGGGGTATGAGGGTGTAAAGTTCGCTCATCCACCATAGAAAAAGGAGGATCCTCCGACCAGACGGGTGTTGTGTCTGGCGGGCAACTGCCCAACGACTGATGTTGGGTTCTTGTTTATATGTCCACTGCACGGTAAACTTTGATTGCGCGATGCAGGATTTATGTGACGTTAGGATTTTTGTGTGACGTCAGGTCTTTGATGCGTAGTTCGCATGAGGCGATGTATATAAAAACATAACCGTTCCTTTTGGCTCTACCGTAGCAGGGTAAAAAGATGATACTGATTTAGAAAATGGTTTGGTATTGCGATACATGAAATAACGCTGGAAGTAACGATATGTCCAACTCGACATAAGATGCATCAGTCGACAATCACGAGCAGGTTCACAATCAATCTCGAACATCCGAATTGCTACGGATTTTAGTCACTGCTGATGACGTTAATATTCCACGCAAACGTGACGCAACGAGTTTTTCCAACGACAGGTTTCCACAGGGAAATTGCTCTCTATATCGAGTAAGATTGCGAATAAACTTTATCGAATAACTGCCACTTCTCGATACTCGATTTTCTGAAATATTATTCAGATACTGTTAAGCAAAAATGCCGAATAGCAATAAGTATTAGACTTTTATTTTTATTGGAATACTTCTCGATTGAATTTTAGATGTAAAAGGAGAAAACCAAAAGGTAAGGAATATGAAGATTTCAATGAAAGGAATAAAAAGTCAGACTAGTCGTATGCATGCTAATGAGACTCGAGCAGTTGCTTTGAGCAAAGCGAGAACCAGAACTGGATCAGGGAATAATCTTCTGCAGATGATGAGAAATTCTCAATTGGATTTGCTATAGAGCGTTTTATCTACCCTGATTAAAAAAGTTTTGCTGTATTTTGTAAATAAATGCCTTAAAAGTAACAGAAATAATCACTTCAGTTAAGGGGCGTTTATTTGTGTCCCAGCTTATTCGTGCCGTCGCGGTCGTTAACTGCATAATTTGGGATTTTATTTTGCATATTTTTTGGTTACGAAATTATGGTTTCTGTTTACAAAACTATATTCATATTAGAAGTAGATATTTGAGGCCATGAGAACCATAGTGGCCTAATCCAATGGACAAGCCTTTTGAAAACAAAAGCAGTATTTTTTTAATCAACTAGCACTCTTCATAAACATACTTTTTATTAAGTTCACTGGAAAAAATCAAAGACTTATATTGTAAAAATTGGTTAGGCCAGTATGGTTCTCATGGCCTCATTTATAAGTCGTCTATACAATTTTTGTAAAAGTAAACAATTATAAAAAGTTGGACTTCTCCCTTTAATTCCTTCTAACATACAAATAACCTGATTTAACTTAGTAAGTAGTTAGTTTAAGTATTCACTTAAAGGTATATCCTCTATAAAGGCCTTCGGAAGTTAGGGAAGTACTTAGGAATTCACTTAAAATAAGTGAACCCTTAAAACAAACGTTTTCTACTCCATTAAGCCACCGTTTAATGTAGTAAAAGGAACTTGAAATAGTTTAGGCACTATTAAATTAGACATTGTGTGACGTCACGTGGAAATGTTTTCACGGAAATTCTAGGAGTTAAAACATATGAGTTTCTCAAGTCAATGATAGAGATCCATGTTTCAAAAAATAATATAAAACAATTTTTATTCGTCGGGATCTCGATACATTAACAATTTTAAATAATTATATTATTATTGATTGATCCAAGGGGCATCGTATTCTCACTGATTGATGCAAATAAAAATTCCAAATATTGAATCATATGCCGACAATTTTCATGTTGTAAACATTAATTTATTTCGGGCCACGAATTTTGTCCAGTACCTATAAAAATCGTGCCTCGTGGCTAAAAATGATAATAGCCGCACGGGTGGAAGGTTAAGCTAGGTACGCTTGCCGCGGTCGGTTCGTAGATGGATGACCATCCTTTATGTCCGTGTGACGGAAAGCACGGTAGGTAGTTGGTCCCGGCTGTCATTCGTAGATCTTTGACGTCGTTACGTGTAGTCAGAGGCCCAAAACTCTGAAAACCGCTCCTATCAAGTGGTAGCGTGTTACCCAGTAACTGAGTTGTGGAGGTCAGATGGGCAGTCGCTCCAAAATACTGGTATGTTAAATGATTACAGAAATCGCACACTTTAACGGCACCATATATCACTCTCATTAAATAAAGAATTCAAACATACTTAACGATGTATATCATTAAGGGAACTTTCTCAGAAATCAATTCCACATTCCGATAAATGGGCCAATGATTCGAGTCATATGTTTCATACGATTTATTCACACTCGTTAGAGCAAATTGTTCGCTTGCTCGTTATAAGAAGTGCCTTATTACATGAGTATCGATTTGAATCGACGAGCTTTATCAAAGAACGTTCTCGGAAAATGTGAGGTGTCGTGTTATTCCGCCCCATAACTGTGCGATAGGCTAAACGGTTCCAAATCAGGTTTTATAGCTCAGTGCGTGTGGTTTATGGCGTGAATTTGAAGATAACATTGCAATTTGATTTTTGATGATAGGATGATTAGGCTGTTTTTCGCAATCCCTTGGTTTTTAAAACTGTTGATGAATATTCATACAATCACATTAATTTGCCTAGGAGCTCGTGGCTAAGTAATACTAGCTACGCTTGCCGGGGTTGGTCCCTGGATGGGTGACCCTCTTCATATATCGAGACTTCTCCGTGCCTCGGAAAGCACGTTAAGCCGTTGGTCCCGGCTGTCATTCGTGGATTTTTGACAATCGTTACGGGTCGTCAGAAGCCCGAAAGTCTGACAACCAGTCTTACGAAGGGGAAGGGGTATCGTATCGTATTACCCAGTTACTGGGTTGTGGAGGTCAGATAAGCAGTCGCTTCATGTAAAATACTGGTATTCAGCTGCATACGGTTAGACTTGAGTCCAACCCCAACATCGTTGGGAAAAGGCTAAGCAGATGTGACATTAATTTGCTTGGATTTGTTTTAAATCCAAAAACAAATACTCTTGCAAAGTTATTGTTACCTTGAAATAGTAGTTTCCAAGGTCTTTTACATAAATAGAAATCCCATTAATCCCATGTCTAAATATAAACAGTTTTCAATTAATTTTCTTTCATTTGATAAAGATTTTCAAAACATGTCGCGGGTGTAATAAAAATTAAACTTTCAAACAAAAACTTACGGAGCATTTTTCAAGAAAATGTTAATAGCCACTTGCCGGTTCCAAGTTTTAACGTTGTTATTTAATAACGAGCTGTTAGGTTGTAGACGAAGCTTATTCAAAGTGAGTTTTACTTTAACTACTCAATTTTAGTTTACCTAAAATAAAACATCGTTAAAATAAAGCTTTCATTGAAAAAATGAGTGTAACATTATATCGAGATAATTATTAAAAACTTATTTTTATACAAAAAGTAATTATTAGTATTAAGATATCATCCTATGTATGATCTCTGTGAAGCCAGTGTCTGCAGTGCTAGAAGAGTCATCCAGCTTCATGTGACGAAATGACATATTTTATAAATGATGCACTACTAACATAGTTGTAAAACCTTAATAAAATTAATTACATACAGATAACATGTCTGATGTCATGCCTTGTTTCCCTGAAACGTTAGGCAGAGGTATACCTGGCGGCTGGTAACTGGCGAAATGTGTTCGCCAGTTACGTTTTAATCCCATGTAATAGGGGGTAATAGGGGGCCTATTGCGACCAACCGGGCACAAATCCAGACTCCGGGCTGCTACTGAGAAATTTCAAAAAGAAAAACCCAATAACACTACACCACCCGAGAATCGAACCCAGAACCTCATGTTCAGCAGTAGCGCTTGCGACCACTAGACCAATGAGGCTGGCAATTACAAACAAAGATAACAAAATATTTAGTCTGAAATAAATGAATTTAATTTAATTGTGATATATATTTACAAGACTCTTTTAAAATAATTAAAATTACTGTGCAGGTGCTGTTCATTTCTTCAATAAAGTAAGTGGTTTTAAATGTTGACTAAGTGTGCCACCCCGTTATACGTCAGTGGTTGACATGATAAAATATGAATAGGTAATAGCTGAATGGACAGTCTCGTCAATTTTAAAGTCTCTTTCTATTCATTTCCTTCATTCAATCAAGCGAACAATAAGTAATAAGTGAAATAAACAACACTTCTTCACCCAAAATTGTATAACATCGAAAATAAATTACTTAATTTAATGAAATTGAATTGAATTGTCAGGATTTGGAATTGCCAGGTTGGGTAAGATAGCATGCTAATTTGGACGGCTTCGCCCGCGTGGATGTCAGAAAATATCCCACGGGAAAGTAGGTACTGCCGGTATTCAAAGTACTCTAAATGTTAATCCTGGTTATAAACTCTATGTGTGGCAACTTTTCATCGAAATCCGTCTAGCCGTTTTTGTGCCAATCCGGAACATACATCCAAATAAACAGACAAAGGGACAAAAAATCTAAAAACTACATTTTCGGCATCAGACACGTTCCCACACCTCGTAGCAATTACTTTTTTAAAATAATTTTCTATGTACTTTATGTTTCTCTCTTTCTGTTCTGACTTCGATACTATTTAAAAAAAAATTATTATGTATAGATAAAGAAAAAGAGGAGACATATCACTTCAAAGGAAGAAACTTCTCAATAGCCGATAGCCTTTCTACTCAGTATTCTCTATAGAGCACATAACATGTAAAGAAACACTCTAACCACATTGAAGGCAACATTCATTTAGTCAAGAAAGCCTTATTCAACGCAGTCGCTGCAGGAACGGAGGGGGCTGTAAACTAGGCCAGGCCCACTATATACGCCTATCTCGGCCTTATCTCGCGGTTCCGTGGCGATTATGACGTTAACAATACACTTTTGTTCTCTATCTCACTCTAGTTACTGTCCTACAGAATGCTGGAGGTACAAAGTTCATATAGGAGGAGAAGTGGTATAGTAAAGGTTGATGATTCATCTGCAATGCTATCAGATATTCTGATAGCATTGATTACATATTATACTACGAGAAATAGAATTTATTTTTTATTTTTATAAAACATAGAAAAATAAACAAACACCTGCATATTTGTGAGGTAAAGAACACATTCAACACGAAACCCAATAACAAAAATAATAATTATTCCAAGTCAAAGTTGAACTAAATGATTCGCATTTATTCCTAGTAGGCCATTAAAAGGCAGTTTTGAATGTCATAATTTAAAATAAAATAAAACTATTCTAGGTGCCTTCCCTAGGTAGTTTCGTATTCGTTTCTCTATACGAAACTACTTATTTATCTAATGGGCAAGAAACTCCATAGTTACGCTTTTAAAATGTGTTTTAATATTTTGTACACATTAATTATTATTATTCTTGGGTGAAAAGATTTCTGTTTAACATTACGTCTTTCGCTTTTCCAAATACAGAAGATACTAATATGTCAACGAAAACATAAGAAAAACAGAATAACGTAATCCCGAGAAAGTAATACGTCAAGTGAAAAAACCGTATTGTGGAGGTGATGACTCACCCATCCATCTCTATTTGTGGACAATCGCGAAGGACGCTTTGTTACAAATGTGGCCTCAGATGGCCGACATACCTTACGTTGACGACACCTGGAATTTTATCCGCGAGAGAAAATCACTTACCAATTATACATTACATATGAATGTATTTTTTTTTCAGTTTCTGATAGTAAAATGTGGTAATGTGGTATCGACACGTTATAATACTGCAGGTCGGCAGATCACACTTCAACAGTCTTGATATAATTTAGAATCATTATTATCAGTTTGCATACTTTGAAGTTTTTTCTTTACATGGTGTACCTACATATTTTCATAAAACCATTTTATACTTAGCTCTACCTACTTAATATATATGTCAATCAAACCTTATTTTAGATGCCCACAAAATACACAAAACTAAACAAATTCGTTATAAAATGCTCAATTAACAAATAAAAGAGTTGAGCACTCGATCAAACAACGTACAAACTACGCTGGCTCGATGCTTAGTGTGATATTTTGTTTTATTTGTAGATATTTTGCTTTTCGCTGTATCAGGGTATATTTGCGAAACCATACCGGAGGTAGAAACACCGAAATTATTATAAAAACGGCACATGAGCTCATGCCATCTGCGGAATATACCTAGAAACACGATGTATGTAAAATATTTTGTGTGTATATCATTAGGACTCAGTGCTCATCCTCGAGCGGCACGCCTCACCGGCAGACGCAACTGGAGCCGTCGACACGCGTCAGTAGCTGCCGTCGACTCCCACCACAGCAGCGTCGACACGACGGCAACTGCTGTCGACAACATCGACAGCAGTTGCCGTCGTGTCGACGGCTCCAGTTGCGTCTGCCGTTGACGTGCGCAGCTCATGTGTATGAGCAGTAATGAATAATAGATTGGACGGTGCAGATGTATGTTCGATCGGGTCTTTTTCCCTTAGTAAATTATATCTTAGAACACTGTTATGATCGCATTATGTACATTAAAATACTATTAGGTACATATTTGATCAAAGAAAAACTGCACCTTGTGACTTTATTAATCTAACATACTATACCTACCTACTTCGTAACAGACCGTAGTGATCCGATTGGTAGATTACTCAAATGCAAAAAATACAGTACCTAGTGTATAAAAAGTCAGAAGGTGTCGTGGGTCGTGGAACACCCGATTGGAACGAAGTTCCTTTAGCTGTATATTATGTGCAGCCGCCTCACTATCGGCTTTAGCGCTCTCGAAAACTATACCAGTTACGCCATCTTGGATTTTAATTTTAACCAAATTCACCATTTCTCTCTTTCTCTCCGATGTGTCAATTTAATCCCACGACACTGTAGTCACTTTCCTCTTTTCTTTTGTTTTTTGTTTGAGTTTTAACACTTTTAGGGTTACATTTTCTGAAAGTTTACAAGCTGCGTAAAAGAACTTCGTTCCAATAAACTATACAATCGTGTATGATGAATTTTAGACTAAATACGTCAAATGTATCTTCGAACAAGTGCTTGCGGTTAAATTGACTATACCCCATTAGCTAAAACAACTAGTTCCGAAACTAAACCCAGTACATAATGAAGTGTAAACCGCTGCAGTGTAAATGAGGCACTCGCCTAAACGCGCGGTCGATTGTCGGGCCGAGTGAGACGACCGTACTCGTTCTTATTTGTCGCGTTTGCATAGCCGATCAGCCGGGAAACACGTGTCACGAGACATCACTGATTTATGAAATAATGTATTTGACTTATTACTCCAACAAACAAGATAAAAGTAACAATACTCATCAAAAATCTCCAATGACTCACCTTTTAACGTCCGAACTGAACAGCTGTAGAATTTAATCAAACTTCTTATCCAAACACAATGAACTCGATCCAAGAAACTTTTAATTTAGTTAGCTGCTATCACGAAAAGACAGGTATCTGAAACAAGTAGAGAATCTTTTGTCTATTATAAAATACAGAAATAAAGCTTAGAATTTTCCAACTCAATTTTTAAATACAAATTAAGGCGAAGTTTGTAATTGAATTTTAAAAGTACGAGGGATTTTAATCAAGCCTATTGTTTGGATATTATGGGACGATAGTGAGCCCCTGATACTTAATACGTGTCAGTCACTTGAATATTCGATGTATCCGCACGGCACGTCCCTATTTGTGGCGTGTTTTGAATATGTCAGGTAGTTTGTTGGCTTGTTCGTTGTTGAAACATGATATATCTGTCTATTGTCATTGTTATCATTAGTTGGCTAGCGGGAAAAATTAAAAACTTATACAATCACGATTGGTTGCAGCTAGTTTGAACCTTTGTTAATTATGTTTATTTTAAAGTATTTATTCAGGTTGTTATTTCAAATGCAAGAACATTTAATGTATGATTATGGTACCACCTTAAAGACGAAACTTCATAAATGGAA
This sequence comes from Lithophane ornitopus, assembly GCA_948473465.1. Taxonomy (NCBI): domain Eukaryota; kingdom Metazoa; phylum Arthropoda; class Insecta; order Lepidoptera; family Noctuidae; genus Lithophane; species Lithophane ornitopus. The sequence goes on along the minus strand of OX419622.1, from coordinate 5,841,905 downwards.
AAGTACTTTTTGAAAAAATAAAACTACTTCTTTGCACGGTGACAGGTTGAGTCAGATTTGGTTGCTACTAAAAACATTTTGGAAATCGACATTTTTGCTTTTCCATAAAGCTCTCCATTCATAGGTTCCGTACGTATAGAAAAAATATTTGTTTAGAACAAAATGAAGCAGTGAAGACCATTAGTAAAGACAATCCCTCCACACAATTTATCAAGCTTCCAAGTATTTAAGTATTTAGAGCTATAATTTGTTAGGTTTAAGATATCACCCTGTGCAGTCCATGTGCGCATATTAATGTATGGCAACAAAACTTTTACGTGAAGTTTCATTTTGTAAAACGTTATTGAGTAGAAGCAGGTTTTTTTGTGTTTCATTTGCTGTGAGTTTATTTCAGTGTTCCATTGTTTTATTTATATGCATAATCATGCTTATTTTTTACAGGGTAGTATGTTCTGGTAACAATACGGTGCCTGCACTCGGTATACTGGAAATAAATGTAAAGCGTTGTACAAAGTCAATCACTGCACACGTCACATAGTTTATTTTTCGCCTAAAGGTCCCTTTGTTTTTATATTTATTTAGTTATTCCCTTTAGTTTTAGTTTTTTATGTAAATAGTTAGTAAAGTTCTATAAATATTGTGTATATTATTGTAAATAATTAAAATTAAAACTATTAAATTTTACAGGTTAGTTTTTATTTTTAGATTGTTTATATAATTGGAATCAACTTTAGAACTAAACTCTAGAACTTTTTTTCTGCTTCAACCGAGCAGCACACTTTAACAACTATTTCAATTTGTGGTCAGATTCCCCAATAACACACAGAGCACGGAATCGTCTAAAGATGGCAGTACTAATCAAATTCGTGGCACCGAAATTGCGTTAAATGCATATCTTCTGTCACAAACTGCCCTCAGTTTCTATATGTCATTGATAATGTAAGTAAACTACGGTGACAGGTTTGGTTTGTATGAAAAATGTTAACAATGCCGCCTCCGTGCTCTATGCAAAAGCTGTGGTTTAAACGCTGTTTCAGCAGGTACCCTCATCTACTACTCAATAGTCACATTGTGTAAAGGTAGATAGCACTAGAAGTCATAATCAGAGCATCGAGAGCATAAGCCAATCCAAGGAGGTTTTCAGTACGTTGGACTTACTAGGAAACTAATCCAACAGTTAGTAGGTACTTATACCTGTGCAATTGCCGAGAGTTCTATAAAACTCGTGAAAAAATCGTGAATGTGCTCTTTAAGATTTATTTTGAACTAGCTTCCGCCCGCGGCTTCGCCCGCGTGGTATGTCGATAAAAAGTAGCCTATGTCCTTTCTCAGGCTCTAGACTATCTGTGTACCAAATTTCATTTAAATCAGTCCAGTAGTTTTGGCGCGAAAGCGCGACAGACAGACAGACAGAGTTACTTTTGCATTTATAATATTAGTTAGGATAGTAAGGATTGATACCACATAACTTTCTAGATAGTAAATATATATATATAGTTTGGAACTACGACTTAAATTAATCTCTGTTTAGTAATGGCTCTTTTTAGTATCAAATTGCGGATGTGTTTATAATAGTATTACTTAGTTATTTACCCGTCATTTTCACTTCAAACACTATTAAGGTGTTAAATCCTATTCATGTCTTCAAAATTTGTGAATAAATATTAAGCGATAGTCAAATAGTTACTGGAAGTAAATAATATCATTGCAATCAATGAAGTACAACTATTCGAAGACGACACAAAAAGATAAGTAGGTACCTACTTCTAAATGTCAGAGAAGTTTAGCAACTTCATTGAAGCTAATTATATTAGTCTAGAGCAAATAGAATGAGTCAGTGTGTTGACATAAATATGTCATCAAAGCGCTTTCCTTTGTGCGCTGGCCTCTGAACAACATCGGATGATTTATCGCTTTTGTTGAACTGAACAGCTAGACGTAGATTGGTTGAAGTTAAAAACTGCAATAACAGTTTAAAAAGAATAAGTATCTACCTACTATTTCATTATTGTACCTATTTATCTGTCTCATATAAGTATAGTATATTGTTTTTACCCGACTACGGCGAAGCAAAAAGGAGGGTTATGATTTTGACCGGTATGTATGTATGTATGTATGTATGTATGTATGTTCATCTGTTCCCTCATATCTTCTAAACCACTCATCACAATTTGACAAGCGAGGTATCGTTGGAAGCGTCTTGATCGTCCGCTGGTTATAGGCTTTGTGACGTCACATTAAATTAAAAAAGGCGCCCTCTAGAGGACATAAAGTCAGGAACTTAAAAAAAAAGATTTTTTAATCGTACCATGTTGGGTATCAAATGAAAGGGCTTAATGAGCACATTTAAAAAAAAATATATTATAACAACAAAATAATTTAAAAAAAAAATTAAGTAATAAAAAGTAAAACCCAACTACGACTAAAAAGGTATAAACAAGACACCACAGACGGATAAATTAAAAATCCGGAGTCACACGTAATCTGTTCGATTTATGCCCTAACACGTGTGACTCCGGATTTTTAATTTATCCGTCTGTGGTTTCTTGTTTATAACTTTTTAGTCGTAGTTGGGTTTTAGTTTTTATTACTTTAATTTTTTGATAAAATATTTAACTGTTTTTCCGGAAAATCCTTTACACATAAAACGTTCCACAGATTTTCATCGATTAAATTTTCCGACTTTCCTCAATAACATCAAATAACAGAACTAACAACGCTCGTTAACCCATTCTCACCTTCACACCTTCGTAAATATTTGAACACAATATCAATAATTATGAACCGTACGAATTCAAACAAAGCAAACAACTGATTTACAAGAACTATGCACTTCTCACTGAAATTACACATGCTCGTTCTATTTTCACTCGGAACCCATAGACATTCCTGTCTAATATATTAAAATAGACGTATTACAAATACACACTGGAGCATAAATCAAATTATTGTTGAAACAACTGAACGCTGCGCGAGAGTATTGCGCAAACGCAGAATTGAGACGCGGCGCTGATGATTAGGATTTAGTTAAATGTAGAAGTTTTTAACACCTTACTGATGCACAGACAAGTCCTTATAAATAATCATTGTTTGTAAAATAAACCGTTTAAATTGCGTTGACTGAAATAGTACATTACTGTCGCGGCCTGCAACTGGGCCATTGAAGGACGATCGTGACAATGGACCGAGGCGAAGCCGAGACACACATACGTGAGTCCAATGAGCCAGTGTTTCGATAAATACTTGTAGGTACTCGAAACATTGGCCCAATATTATTGTACCTATCTGTCTTCATTATCCGACAAGATAATAAAAACTTTTCGCGACAAATGTAAAATAAAACCTTCATGTCACATCACTGACCCTTTCTTTCACAAAACTGGCTCGATATCGCCGCAAGTCACGCAATAGCGTGTTAGGTGATAAGATCACGATACAGTAACGATGAGGTAGACTAGTCAGCTAAGATTGCTGGGACGATTGCTCTATCTGTTTTTTGAAAGGGACGAGCTTTCTTGTAAACCAATAATATCATAAACTAGCTGTTGGCCGCAACTTCATCTGCGATCCAGGATGAAAAGCATAATATGTCTTTGTATTGACGAGAAAAATGATTAATTTTTCGGCATTTTCTCAGTTATTGAGCTTTTGATGGTTGTGAATATGAATTGAAAACGTTGATTTTCCAGCATTTATTATTATTTTTCAGCCCAAAGCGAATATCACATTCTAATACCGAAAACTCAAAACGAAAGCAAAATTCGGTCGGACTCTAGGAAGAAGCAAAAGTTACGTTACATTACGAAATTAAAAGTATAAGTACAATATAAGTAAGCCCAACGGTCGTCATACACCATACTGCGTCATTGACCACTTTTGTCGAGCACAGGTAACGTTATTAGGTCCCCAAGGAGAATAGCCTATTGCCTTTTATCAGGCACAATACTTTCCAATCCTGGGCTTTCAACGATATTATTTACGAGAAAACCGTAGTTGGGATTTTCTTTAGAGAGTCTAACCCTGTTTTAGATCATTTATTAGCCAAGTGTTAGGTTCCTTATAAGATTGCTTCTACCTTAACGGATTAGACTTTGAAAACCTCGATACAACATGGGTGAAAAACAGAGTAACCGGAAACACATGAACGAAGCAATAAAAAATAATAAAAAGGTTGTAAAAATTAATGGTTCGTGCTACCAGGCCGTACTAAACCGGCCACATTAGCAATTCCTCTAAAAGCTATTTCATTTCCTGAATCCCAGCTGTCATTAGCAATTCCTCTTATTTGACACAAAAGCAATTCATAATTTGTGGACCATTTTACGAATCTCCATAGAAAACTGTCAAACAGATCGTAATATGAATTACACGCAGATTATACTATGGATTGTCAGTTTGTGACATTTTACGATGATTCATAATATTTTCCAATTATGATTCTGCCAAAGTGGCCGTTTTAAGCCCCCAGTTCCCATAATTCAAGTGCCAAGTAGCACTATTAGCTAAAGCTTTGATGATACAACGAATTAGAGTCCGCGCCACCACTCAAGTCCGATAGACGCGGCGCTCTAGTGTTTAAATAACTGCATCAAATTGCAGTAAAAAAATGTAATTCCATAATTTTCAGCCTGACTGCAGTGGTGGCGCGGACTTTAGGTCCATTTTATAACATGACGTTGTCATAATTTTTGTGAATTCTAGGAAATTATTTTGTTAAGCTTTCCTGCTAATTTAAATAGTCGGTATATTCAAATCATAACTTTTTTCTTTTAGACTTTTATGAAATGGCTATAACACGGAATATTGACGTCAAGTCAAGAATATTTTATTCTGCTAGAAATTATTTCAAGAAGTCCGAACTCCTATCTACCACCCGGTTACAACCCGGTTAGTCTGACTGTCAGTTCTAAGACTTTAACTAAAGAAACTATTACTGGCAACAGAATTTATGTCACTTTCATTTGCAGCTCAACTGTGACACTGAATAAACTGGACAAAGTAAATAAAGAGCTCAAAGGCTTTACTTTGGAGGTAAACATTTATTTATTTATACGTTTGGACGGAGCGAGAATACTAATTCAGTTTGTAAACAGATCTAAGGAACTCGGACTTCGCACGAGCTTGATTGAAACCTACATTTTATATTTTTATCTTGGATCTAGGAGATTGGGTTCAGTCTTCGGTTGCTTTGCTTTCGTTGTTTGATTTTAACAATGGAACTGCAATTTTTTCTGCTTCTGTATGTTTATTGTATTAGTAAATAATAACAAACGAAGTGTTGCCGTTGTCATCTATTACCTTCTTTATTAAGGGGGATGCGCTAGGGTAGCCCGCGAAATTCAAATTTTCTTACGTTTTTTGCAATTTGCAGGTCATTCAATGCACTTACATGAACTTAGAGAGTTGTTTTGCTGATGCTAATGTTTATAATTCTCTAAATCCATATTGGTTACGGCCGCAAATAATATTTAGATCAACATACAACCTGATACTGACCTGCAAATTGCAAAAAACGTAAGAAAATTTGAATTTCGCGGGCTACCATAGCGCATACACCTTAAAAGCGTGGTAATTTCACTTTTGAAGTAGATGTGAAGTAAATGTCCTATGCGGCACATGGGATACCCTGTAGGAGACTGAAAGATGGAGTAGCCTTCCTTAGAACAGCTTCAAATTACATATCTAACTGACACCTTGACCGAGGTTTAAACTTAAGAAAAATCATTTTGTCTTTTGTTCAAAGTGACTTAAAAAGTTTGAAAATTAAAAGTACGTACTTACCAATTTTTTTTTTCTTCAGTAATACTCGAACACTGTTAAAACAGTCTTGCTACAAATTGAAATGCCCACCGAAAAGAAAAAACTGATCGAAGAAAGCTTCACAATAAAGAACGCCATTCAAGAGAACAGTTTCCACGGAATGAACGACTATTTGTGTAAATGCAATGTCCTCACCCGAGCCCAATACAATGGCAGCCGTGGACTATTTACTGTGGCTTTACAATGACGTACATAAGCTTTTAGTTATCAAGTTATGCATTAGCTAAACCCGTTTTTAGTTATCAAATACGCGTGTTTGCTGAGATTTATCAATGCATTCCCGTATCTCGGTGCGAGTAATGATTTTCGAGCGAATCTCGAAATGTGTAATACAGGGTTTGGATCGTAAAATAGGTGTAAGGTTGGCAAAACAGATGTATATGTACAAGAAATCTTTAAAAAGTACGCAAGATAAGGCGTTAGGCCATATTTTAGGCCAGAAGAATAAGAAAACCAAGTTCTTTGAAACCACAATTATTTACTTCAATTAAGTAAGTAATCTTGAATTTACTGCAAAATGATCATGATATCGCACGCTTGCCATGTGCTTATAAATTGACATCTGTCAATTTTGTATTAAGTTGTGTCTTCGGCATAAAAATAACACACTTACAGTACCTACTCGTTGTTTGGCATTGCCAGTAGGTATAATGAACTCTTTTGCTGCGTGTACTAAGAGCCTAGAGTATGTACGCGGATTGGGAGTATGATAAAACGAATGTTACCGATACACTAATGTGTTTGGTTTGGATACGAAACAGGTGTTTTGAGTTTTACACTTTGAGAACGAGAACGTAATAGAATAGTTATTTTATGTGTTAAATGCAGTTCTCATTGGGTTACCAGGTGTAAAGTGTTTTCGTCACGTGGGTATATTCTTAGTTCGTTGTTATACATAAACTATTCTTTTCCTCAATTAAATGTCTATCTACGCTAAATGTGGAGGTAGAAGCAAAGTAAATCAGTATATTTTATGATCTTCTAATATCGTGATCATTACTTTAGATTGAAATCACTTGAAACTGGAATCTTCATTCAATGTCAGCCTAGACATTGAATGAAGATTCCAGATTCCAGTTTCACTGAGTTACCATTTCTGTGTAAAGTCGCCTGACTTTACACAGAAATGGTAACTCAGTGTATCTCAACCGGAATGTCCAAGTTTCACATGAAATAACCATCTTGTGAATACAAAATCACTGCTTTAGTTCCCAACTCGGTAACGGGACAATAGTTTGGACCAATAGTGCGGCACTACCGTAATCAACTGTGATTACTTAGCTGACAATTGTGACCATACTAGTGTCATATGAGGAGTACAATTTGCCTGAACACAGATATTTAGACTTCCGACCGTAGAGGGCTCGTGTGTTTGACCTTAGTTTTGTGTATAAAGGACCGGGCACAGGAAGCCTTTAGTGCTGTGGTCTGAGGGGGATTAAAAGGTTAGTACATAGGAGCATTAAATAAAGTGGTACCTACACTGTGGTGGTGTAAGTTTTGGCTTAGAGCTTTTAGGGCTATTGACAACGTAGGGTTTAATCGTTAACGATGGGTGAGCCATGCGTTACGGAGTTAGGGTCGTAAGAGATTGTAGGCAGCATATTAACACAATTAAAAAGTTTGATATGAAAATGGTCCAGGACAGAGGAGGAGGGTATGTCCAGGTTTTATAAGACGACTAGCTGCTGCCGATTATTTTGTTTGCATGGAACCGGCAACCCCATGACAGCTTGGCGCATATTAGGTCGTTTATTTTTGTATGAACAACTTGACTTACCCTCAAGTAGGTACTTACGTAAGTAATTATGCCAATAGATTTAAACAAAAATACTCAGCAGTAAATGATTTAATTATTTAAAAAAAATTGTTCAATGTTTCACATTCATTTTAAAATTCAAGGTTGTTTGCAAGTAATATTAATATTTTGATATTTCGCAGAAAGTTGGCAAGGTTGCCTCTTTCATATGAGCTTTGTATGAAATTCAAGCGAACTGACTAAACGTTGTCAACTTAAAAGTTGAAATGAAAATAGTTTTTCGGATTAGGTATTTAACTTTTGATATTTGCTGACTTTTTGGAGCTTTTTGGGTTCATTACGTATTCATAAATAAAATTTTAATTGGAAATAGTTTTAGCGAAACAAACACATTTAACTGAAGGATTGGTTTATGACTGTTTAATGTTGGAAACAAGACAGGTAGCAAAACTCTTAAATACTCATTCACCATCTGCCTAGCCTTTTCCCGACAATTTTGGGGTCGGCTTCCAGTCTAATCGGATGCAGCTGAATACCAGTATTTTACATGGAGCGACTGCCTATCTGCCTATCTCTTCAATACTCATTGCTGTAGGTATTCAGTGCCCCGACGGGTAATTAGCAGCATGTATTAAATATTCTGACATAACATAACATGACACCTGTTTATCCTGGAGGGTTAGGCAGAGGTGTACCTAAACTACACTCATGTTTCGTAGTTATTTTAAAGTGTCATATTTTTTTCTTTTTTTGTTTAGTTCCACAGTACTTATTTTATTTTCCAATTGGTTTACAGCGACCCAACGAGAGCCTCTCATAGGGTTTCTGTAATAGGGATGGAATTAACATATTGATGTAATAAAATATCAAACAATCTTTCTACTTCGTGTTATACGCTACGTTATAACTTTTTTAAGAGCTCAGGAACACTTGTCATCTCAATCATCGAACCACGTGTGAGTTGTTTCATCTCAGCGTCCACTGATGAAGTCTAAACAAAACGGCTAAACATCCGCCACCGAGCACATATACGCTAAATTGATTTTAGCTTTTGATACCTTCTGCGTTATGGATTTATTTGTCAGGAAACTGCCTCGTTGGTCTAGTGGTCGCAAGCGCTACTGCTGAGCATGAGGTCCTGGGTACGATTCCCGGGACGGGCAAACTGTCGTTGGAAGTTTCTACTTGGAATTCCTCAGTAGTAACCAGTGGTCTGGATTAATGCCCGTTTGATGTCAATAGGATCGCCCCCTATTACATGGGACTTAAATATGACTGGTGAAATGTGGGTATACTATTATTATATTATATTATTGTACTACTACTATACTATATTATGTACAATATTCAGAGAAATCCTGCAAAAGAAACGTTTACGCTGGCAACTATAACCAGCTAATGTCATTCTATTTAGAGTAATCTGCAATGAGAGAATTAAAATTAACAGACATTAATTCCCCAACTTCAATCCCAGGGTCAAAAAACAAACTATGGTCTTGTTCAGGGCTTGAGAGGGAACATAGTATCGACACACCTATGCCCAACCCTTCAGGGAACAAGCCGTGATGTCTGGAAACAGAAAAAGCAAATAATGAAGCTCATACGGGTATAGGTACACTGCCACGTCAATTAGCAACGCAGCTTCTCACTGAAAATCAATCGTCTAATTACGTAAACTAACGAACCGAGTATAAACAGCTCGCTTTCCCAAACTCTCAGTTATTCTGCACCGAAAGTATTTCAAATGAAATTATAAACGTACGTGTTTACGTAAATACTTTACACAAAACTCAAAAGATATTATTTCTATATCGGATATGTTTTTTTATTCCCTAATGTCTGAAAGTGACAGAACAATATTGGAGCCGGATTGCCGCTCCAGGCATTCCGATAGCTACAAATTCTACATATACAATATGTAGAATTTGTATTGATAATTGTTTCGCGATGTAAAGCTTGCTTATATATGCCGTACGCCATAACACAACCTACAATATGTACGTTACGGAACCAGACAATATGTACCTACATATTTACATAAAAATGTACATGGAAGCAGTGATTTGTTCTTCTCAATCATTCACACAGAAGCTGCCTATTCATGGTAAACAATAGTTGCGCAACACTGTTGCAGAAAAATCGTTTTAGTGTTGTTGACAACATAATTTATTTTACCCTCAAAGTTCTGTATGAACATCCCGCAACACAAAAACATGTTGAAGCAACGTTTTTTAATTTTTGTTTTCGATGAATAGGAACAAACGACCGGGTTTTTCGAAAAACTTACGCTTTGCAGTTATCAATACATTTTCATTCACATTTAACTGTATGCGGTGACTGTAGATAAAAACAAAAAATCGCATAATGTTAAAGCATTCTTTTGTTTATAATATAAAATCATCGGACTCGGCTAATAAACGCCACATTCTCGTTTATTTATTCTGAGCGCGAATTCAAAAATTTGCAACAAATGATACAATGGATCGTATCACTCTCTGCACTCCTACGCATAATACATGAACTTGTTACATACCAGAGAATTCATCTGTCTTAGTTGCTTCATTGGATTTTCAACTGGGTTTAAAATTCGGGCTTTTTGATACAGTCAAGGTATTGACAAAAGTGTAAAAACTCTTTATATCAGTAAAGATAAACGATAAAAAACTGAAATTGTGTAATTGGCACGAAGTTCCTTATAGCATCTTCTTCACACTTGACCGAAAAAAGTGTAAAATTTTGACTGTCACGACACTTTCGTTACGTAGTACATGTTTCGCCACGACACTTTCTCAAAAACCAAAAGGAACTTCGTTCCAACCGGGTCCCCTACGACATAGTTATGTTCCTCACTCATCAATCTACCTAGCCATTTCCCAACTTTGTTGGGGTCAGCTTCCAGTCTAACCGGATGCAGCTGAATACCAGTATTTTACATGGAGCTACTGCCTAGCTGACCTCCACAACCCAGTAATTGGGTAAAACTTTACCTCTTAGTAAGACTGGTTGTCAGACTTTCGCGCTTCTGACGACCCGTAACGACTGTCAAAGATGACAACCGGGACCAACGGCTAAATGTATTTTTCGAGGCACAGAGGAATCTCGGTATGTAAAGATGGTCACCCGCGGACCAACCCCGGCAAGCGTAGCTTAACCTGATGGATCGACCCTTGCGGCTGTTATTACTTAGCCACGAGCGATTCTCACTCATGTGTATGTAAAATTATGTACTCCAAGGGAACATCAGTAACATAAGTAGCTAGGTAACATTATATTGTATTGTTGAACAATTCGTGTCTCATACATTTCAAGACATCTGAATTCCTCGCGCCTCGCGATAAAGTTTAGTATGAGAAAAATACATTGGATGCTTGTCGTGAACTTGTGCCTCTGAAAGCTAACCTACTAGAGAAAGATACATTGTGTAAAATAATATTTATCCTGTACTTACTTTTATTCGTGACTTCGCTAGTGATGCTTGGATTAAAAGTAGCTTATTCCGATCATAGTTTCACAAACTCCACATTTACGACTACCTAATTCTTTTATTGTGTTTTAAGGCAGTTTTATGCCTGTCCAGCATATGCTGGACAGTACATACTAAGTAACACTAATATTACAAAAATGTGCAAGTAAACTCTGTCTGTGTGTCTGTTACCGTTTCAGTCGTGAACTGCGGAGCCGATCGTTATGAAATTTTACAGATAGATAGCCTGGGGTCCTGGAGACAGACATAGGACTTTATATTCTGAATAATTGTTTTACTTAAAAAAATACTTGCAAACGAAGTCATGGCCAACAGCTAGTAATCCTTACTTTCTAACTTAATATTATAAATGCGAAAGTGAGTTTGTTTGTTACGCTTTCACGCTAAACCGGCTGAACAGATTTGGATGAAATTTGGCACATGGGTAAGGACATGATACTTTTTATCCCGATATTCCCACAGGAGCGGGTGAAACCGCAGGGCGCAGCTACTATTAAAATAATTTCGTACGGTCTATCGACAAAAAATGGTGTTGCTAAGGATACTTACCAGTAGGTACACCTCTAATGCTCGTATGACAATAGAACCCGTGACAAATAGAGCGAAAGTAATCTGATATTTTGATAAAGTTGTTCATACATTTCAGTCAGCTTAACAGTATCAGCGTTTTGATGTTATCTACTTATCTTTCCGCTCCTTTTCCCTTACAGGTTGAGTAGAATTTCAAGTGGTATTCACATTATCTACTTTACTACTTTGTTACAATATGGTGGGTACATACTCGCTTTCGAATACGTAGAATACGTAGGGAACTTTGCGCTACAACTTTCCATTCCCAGTCCAAGACCCACAGGCAGAAAACAAGATGGAAGGCTGTAGTGCTAAAGGACATGATATAGTGTCAGAGGCCCTAGACAAAATGAAATTCTATCAGCGATATTGGATGGTGGAAACGGCAAAAATGTATGGGACTGACAAAAGCTATCGAAAAGCTTATGTCAATTCTGTTGAAAAATACGAAACGCTTTCGAAGCGATTGTCACTTGTCCAGGCCATCTGGTATCCAAAGATGTCGAGGATAGAGCGAACTGCAAGAGAAAGACCAGGAAGGCTGACCCCACTACCATGTGGGATACATAGCTAGGAAGAGAGAGAGAGTCGCTTTCGAATAGTGTACGTGACCAAAACAACCTGGATGAATGATTTTTCTGCTTTTGCCAACTAATTATTTAATATGCAAGAACTATATATGGACAAGCGAAGGAACTTGTTGGTGGACCGTCTGATACACTACGGCAATCTCTGTTTTTTTTAACATCGCCTCGTAAGTTTCGACCATTTCCGCATCATGGTTTTGTGGTCTCCATCCTTCGTACTTTAAACTAGAATACAACAAAATCAATTATCCCCATATTAATAAATGCAGAGTAAACTTATGCCAAACTTACACCAAAAATTTACGTTTAATAATAAGGAGGTAAATATTTAACGCAACTAGCTAATGTATTCTTCTTTTGAATACTCTTCTTATTCTGAAAACTTGAGGTGAAGTGAGTTTGAAGGAAGCTGTCATTTCACCTAGTGCTAGGGAATTGACACTAATGACAGCACCCTTCATGTAAATTGTCACGGTGAGATTTTTAAAGAATAGATCGACAGTAGTCCAACAAACCATGTTTATATGACCTTTCAGTGTTAAAACTGCAATGTATTCTTTCACTTTTCGTTCTCCACCTACAGTAGTAACATATTTACGAGGCAAACTGTGAAGTTCACAACTGTTACGTGTACTTAGTTCCCAGTTTTTCCATCCATTAATTTAAGTTAAGACTAACGCGACGTTGAGTGGAGAGCGTTCACGCAAAAAATAGACCACGCCTCGACACAGAAAACCGTATGTTTTTGTGTTTGTATGTGCTTACTTCTGTGGTACTATTAGGCACTTAGCGCATTAAAAACTTGACAGAAGCTATTTATGTGAAATGCACAAACGGTACCAGTAAACCAAGATCTTAGAATAAATGCAATAAGCTATCTTTATTCTAACCATTCAGTAGTAAATTTTTATGCGGGTGAGACACTGAACTGCTGTAAAATTACATTAAAATTTTAAGCTCCAAATTGTAAAGCAGATTAACATCAAGCACCAACACACATTTCACATTTACAACCTTCATTAAAACCGAAAACAACAGAACAACAACACAAATTGCGAATACATCCCAATCAAAACTCAATTCTGTTGACATGACATCCTTCCGCTCTAGTATCATTTCTGTTAATCTCATAACGGAGTGAGAGGATCACATCAAACGGGCCCTCAGAGGAAACAATGCAGCTGTCATTGCTCACTCGCTCCACTGTGTCACGTCGACGTCACGCAATGGAGTCGTCACGCTAACGTCACGTCACGTCACGGTATCGCTGCGTAGTGACTAATGATTCGGAAAACCGTATTGTGTTGTTATGATTCATGTTGTATTAAAATTGTATGTCATACTATAATTTTTCCTTGTTTTAGTTTTTGGGCAGGTAAGTATTTAAGTTGAGTTTGCTAATAAAATGATGCATTTGTGAACATCATCTTCCATTTCTTTGTAAGTTTTCTAAGAGAACTTCAATTGCTAACTTAACAAACTTCTTGCTTTTATTGCATTTTTACTTTAAAACTTAAGCGACTTTCCGCTAGTCAAAAAAGATTTCGTCTGTCTTTATTTATAAACTCAAATCGATTTTATGACAAACATATAATGACAAAAACAATAATAAGTATAATTACATTGAGCTGAGGCTCTTTTGGCCATTATAATCATTGTTTTCTATTTTTATAGTTTTAAGGTGTATTTTTCTTTCTTTTCTTATTGTAATTTAATCATGGAAACGCCACATGAATTGAATTAATTACTTAAAATAGCATCCGTTCATTGAACAATATGTTTTGTCATTACCTGAATTACAGCATTTTTTTGTAACTGATTAAATCAAAACTAAAAAAATAAGTAGGATTTAATTTAATGAGAGGAAAACTCACTGCCCTGAATTATATTTTTAGAGTTAGAAATGAGCTACAAAACCAATCCATTTGCTAAGTGTGACAATAGTTATGGTATATATTATTCTATCTCTAGCAGATGGAATATTATACAGGGTTATTGTTAAAACACTAACAACCTCTTAAGGAGCCATTGTACTCATCATTATGAACAACAACAAAAAACAGCTGTTCCGTACATTTTGACGAGTTATGCGAACATGAATGTACGGAACAGCTGTTTTTTTTTCACGATTTCATATTTGTTCCCATAGTAAAAGTTGTTCATAATGATGAGTACAATGACTCCTTAAGAGGTTGTTGGTGTTTTACCAATAACCCGTATAGTGTGGCCCAAATGTCCGTTTATCTGCACCCTTGACGATCTCAACAACGCCTCTAATGCCGCAATAAGCGTGGCCAGCTACTGGGTTCAAACAGTATAAGCAACTACTCGTAGATGTAGCGTCGAAACGAAGAAGACCATTCTCTCAAGATCATAATATACATTTCTCTTGATTTTATGTAGGTTTGACATTCGCAGAACGTGGAAGTGTCCATTATATGCCATAAACATTCCTACATGACAGAGGGTAATAAGATTGCGCAGTTTTGAATCAATCGGTCATATAAATAAAATATATTTACTGATAAATCACAGGTTTCGTTGTTATTATTATTATTAATTCTAAAGTTATCTTGGTAGAAATTCTTATTATTGAGCACCCTGCCTTACTGCCTTATTTTATAAGGATGTATTCATGTAGAATGCTGGTAAACCAGCGCTGATATGCCGCCGACGCTTCGCGGCGCGGACAAGCGCTGGTTGTCAACCCGGATCGGCGCAGGCAGTTTTTGCCAAATCAGCGCGAACTGGCACCGACTCCTCAGATAAGAGAAGATAAGAGTCATTTTTCTTACCGTTTTTGTGATCCCCTGGAAAACCTCTGGTTACGGAGATATTGAAAGTCCTACACGTCTCATGTGACGTTGCATGAACTCATATGTACAATGTTTTGCGAAGGTTACATTGCGCGCTACCGTAAACAAATTTTTCATACTTACCAAAAATAAAAGTCGTGTCCCAGCAATAATTATTTTTGTACAATGTTTCTTAGTTTGATGCACAGAATGCGTAAATGACAACTTTGTAATAGGTATTTTTATTTCACCCTTGTAAGCAGTAAAATGCTACATTTTTTTTACAATTTAAGCCCATATGCTAAAATTATAGGATTCCAATATGAAACACAAGTCTTTATTAACTTTCTCTCTATGTAGCATTTTATATTCATATAAATTTTTGTGAAGGCTAGCGAGATAGTTAACGTTTTAAAAATTCCAATTATGCTGACGTCGAACCTGAAGCTATCGTTTGATTTTCCAAACTTTGAATGTTGGACGTTTTGCCAATATGCCTGTACGAACTTTAGTATCGAGCTTTTATATTTTTAAACAAACTTTCAAAATTGGATTTATACCTATAATACCTACAATTATTATGAGAATCGCCCTCATAGTTTGAGAGGGTGAGATGAAGACTCAGTAGGCTGAAATTTGAAAAAAAAAAAGAAAATCATACTTTCCTTATCAAAACTACCCTAAAAAATGTTTTTCCCTATAAACCTCAAATACCACAGTGGAGCGACAATCAGTGCCACATCCTTGCAAACGGGCTTGCAAGACGACACGACTTCTTCACGCCTCGTTGATTTCAGTATAACTTCCCTTTGCCCCCACTTACTCTCAAACATTTATTCTGCTCTGTAACACTGTTTGACGTTTCCTTCCTCAAATAGAAAAATAACTTAAGCAATTTTTACCGATCTCTGTAATAGTCATTCTATGGTGCTATTAAAATACAAGAGTAAATAATAATTTGATGAATATGTATTTATTTGGTCAGCAATTAAATTGAACGTGAAATAATTATTAATTAAATAGCATTCCCAAAGCGTATGGTGTTGAAATGGTTACCAAATAAAAATAAGTACGTTCTAAAATGGTATAATTAAAATGAAAAATGTTAGGGTGATTCTCACAAAAAAAAAAAAACAATTTGCTTTCCATTATTTTCTCATTTAGTGTCATTATTCCGGAATATTACAGAACTGTAAAAATAACCAACAATCACCTGGACAGGTTTTATTCCAATAATCGAAAATAAAAATAAATACCTACTACGTCCAAGTTTAATATCTAGTCTCATAAAGCCATGGAAGCTTGAGTCTTTAAGATAAAAGTCACGTACTTGATACGGAGAAGAAAGACTTTATTAGGAATTAGATGCTTACAGATAGTAACAGGCAACTGAATATAGATGGAGTAATTTATATCAATTCCACTTTTCCTTACAGCGTGTAGCTATTATTTTCTTTCTGAGTCATCTTTCACGTAATAAGTGTTCTTTCGTAGCTTGTGTAGCTTTAGTTCTAAATAGCTTTTTATGAGTGTAACTTACTTTGCAGACATACACAACACACACACACACATACTCTTACCTTTTGTTTATATTATAATAAGTTAGTGTTTATTTTTGTTTATAATGCTTTTATACGATAAAAATAATAATATTATAATTTAACATTTCAGTCGTCTTTTTTAAAATAAATTATTAAATTTAAATTTAAAAAAATATCTGTTAAGCAAAAATAATTGTTTACAGAAATAACCTAGATGGTCCGGCAGAAGGTGATATTCGTGAAACCCTGTTTCAGGAATAATAAGTCATCACCTTCTGCGAACAAACAAACAAACAAACTCACTTTCGGATTTATAATATTAGAAAGGATGAAAGCTAGGTATAAATGAGGTCTATTTTAGAATAAATTCATGTCAACCATTTCCACGAGCATCATTTAAGAAGTAAAAATGAATCAGTCATATTTAATCACCAATTTATTCCATGAATAAAATTATCAGCATCTATCCCAAAAAGTCACTCCTCTTAATCGGGGAATCCATAAGCCATATCAATTCACATAATGTGTTTCCATTATGGCCGGTCGTGGACCGTGGCCGTTTGGATGGACAGACGGAAACTACGCCATTACCCGTACCTCGGCGACGAAATGTGAAACGGACCTCAAGAGGAAAAATATTAATACACAATTGTGTGCAGAATAAATCTATCAAATGTCTCTTTAACATTTTTGCTAATTCATTTTCGCTTTTCATCTATGGTTTTTGATGATACAACGGAAAATGATGATAAAACGGACGACCACAACAAGTTACAAGGGTTTGTATTCTTTTTAGAGAGGTCACTGAATCTATCATTTAACTTACTTACTTATTAATTTTTGTTATCTGTAAAATAAATAATGATAATTATTTTCTAGCCTTTTTTTGTTGCGGTTGGGAAATCTTCAAATGACGTCTCCCGCTCTGGGCGGAGAGGATGGGCGTGTCAGAATTTTACTGACTAAAACCCACCCGTGTTCCTTCAGTTGCCTGTTTGACTTTCCCGCAACCCTGCCAGGATTATGTATTACTCTGAACTGAAAACTACGAATATGCCTATACGAAACAGATCATCTGCCCGCTCTGAATGTTAAAAAAAAACCGGCCAAGTGCGAGTCGGACTCGCGCACGAAGGGTTCCGTACCATTATCTATAAAAACGGCAAAAAAACAGCACGTTTGTTGTATGGTAGCCCCCTTAAATATTTGTTTTATTCTGTTTTGTAGTATTGTTGTTGTTATAGCGGCAGCAGAAATACATCATCTGTGAAAATTTCAACTGTCTAACTATCACGGTTCATGAGATACATTCATGCCTGGTGACAGACGGACAGACCGACAGCGGAGCCTTAGTAATACGGTCCCGTTTTACCCTTTCGGTACGGAACCCTAAAAAGCTCACTATACTTACGTACGCTAAAAATTAATCACAAAAGCTTATTGTTAAGCCTGCACTTAGTTTATCAAGAGCTCGCGTTATGTTCATAACTGAGTCACACAAATACGTTTTGCATAAAATGCGTAATTGAAAAGCACCTGTCAATGAACGATAAATCCAGGCTTTTAAATAATAACTTTTAGAATAACCCAACTTGTTTTTCAATGATTAGACGTGGCTTTGTGTTTATTGTTATCAAACAGTGATTTTTCTATTACCAAATCATAATTTGTCATGGAATTAAAATGGCCACTTTTTTGTCTCTATGGGGGACAGCCTATTCAGAAATAAAATATAGGTAGGTAATGCTAATGACACAAATACACATCATAAAATTAACGTTGTGTGAAAGCCTCTTCACTAACAATGAAAAGTCTCTTGAATACCGAATGTTGAAGGCTTTAATTTCCATAATAATAAATGAGCAGTAATACAGTGTAATATAGAATAATTATTATTTACGTGTAAATTACCTATACGTCGTTATGATTTTGTAGATATCTGTTTCAATATTAATAATGTAAAATAATGTTGTATGTTGATCCTGCATCGAAGCCGGATTATCTACGGACTCTATTTTATAAATATTGCATTTTTGAGCTACAGGTGGAACTCGTAGTTTTGAATTCAGAGCTTGTATTCATGAACGTGGAATGGAGAATTTATTTATACTTATTGCATATTTCTACTTTATTTCAGACAGGAAGCGAACCCACTAGCTTATGTACTGCATTAGGTACTTTCTTTCAGTGAGTGAATTATTTATATTCTGTTTATTCAGTTTATGTTTGTTCCTCGTCTTTGCTACGTTATAAATCATTAAAGTTACTATCCAGTAAAGTCAAAAACTTCAACCTTCGAATATCTTAAGTGAGAAAAGCATTTATCATTCCAACATCACTTACATTTCACCTGAATACCTAAACCAGATACGACAATTTGACTATAAAAATTCTTGCCTCTCGTTTCACGAGGTCGGAACTGGGAACCACGAACGATTGCCAGTCAGAAAAATATTCACTTACGCGACCCTCGGGAGCTCAATCACAATAGATCAGCGTCATACTGGCTGGAGCCCCATCTCGTCGCGACAAATCACGTAGAAATCGCCCGATCCTATCTCCGAACCGTCGGATTTGGACTTACAAGTTTTTATTATTGAATTTTTCGTCCCGAGATATTTTCCGGCTGAATGAAAGGGTGTGGTAAAAGGTAATGGTGACCTTTTTTTTACTTTTATAATGTTCAGTAGAATGTGTTATCTCTGCGGATTCTTTTCGCATGTTCCGTTATGATATTTACGTAATTGCTTCTGTATGAATGGTGAGGTATTCCAATTATTTTGAATAAAAATTGCCATTTCTATTTTCTTTTCAACGATGTTTTAATTACGGTTCGGATTCTGAATAGTGCCCGGCGATTTGTACCCACATTTTTATTAATTCATATTGTAAGAGTAGAGATTAAAACATGAATATTCAATGTAGATTGTACCTACGCATAAAATGTTACTGCCAGAAATATATTACAACTCTACGCCCTTTAAAATTGCTGAAACGAGGGAGGGAAAATAAATAAGATTTCTATCAGTTTAAGCAGAGTTAGAAACTGAATTTGTGCTAGCTTTTCAGGAAAAGGAGAATGCCAGGGCTTCCTACAAGACTCGGCCAGAACCGACAAAGATGAACTATATGTCATAAAAAAGGGAAGTAAATATAGAATTTGATAGTATAATTAGTTTTCTATTAGAATCAAACCAAAAAAAGTTCTAGGTTTTTAAAGTTGACCACTTGATACTTCTGATTTTGACGATAACATGAAATAAACTACCTATTAAATTATTAATTAAATTATGACTTTGGCTGACCTTGGTAGGTAGTCGTAAATGGTAGAAAAATCGGAGTCCTGTAACACAGCAATAAACAACACAAAACAAAAAAAAATACTGAAATATTCCGTTAAAAAGTACGGAGAAGTCAAACTTTTTAACAATGATGAATGCCAGTTAAAGTTTAACATCAAGTATTGTCAGCACTATGATACTTTATTAGGAATAAACTATTCTAAATAAAAAATATTTTTAATTATAACATTACTATGAAATATAATATAATTATTAAAAAATATGACTAAACGTTATTTATTAATATAATTACGAGTTATGATTTATGTAAGTAGTATTCACTTATGTATATTCATATTGATATTATTGTAATCGATTTGCAAGTGCCAATTCGTATCGATATTATTTTATTTTGGTATTGGTAACATTTCAAATTGAAGCTATGAAATGTATGGTTAAATTGAATAAGTATTTAAAATGACTTTTCAACGGTGTGGTTCTACAGATTTTATTTATATTATATAATTCTTACTGTTTTTTATTATGAATTATCATTATTAAAGAAAGTCTGTCGGACGCTACATACAATTCGAGCCGATTCTTGGCATTGTCCTTTACAGGATAGATGTATCGTGGAACATAATACTTTACAAGGCGAGGTGAGCCAGAAATCTCGGGACCGATCTACAGACTATCATAATGAATTCGAGTCAGCTACTAAAGTGCTATAACCCCAATCTGATAAATTTTAATAAAATAATCCCTGCTAAGAGTACTTTGAAATTTGAAACCGGAACTTTTAATACAAGTTGTGTCCACTTACTTGTTGCGTCTATAATCATCTTCGACATGCTTTCTCACTTAAAAAGCGAAGTAAAAACATTACGCTAAAGTAACGCTAAGTTATACAAACTTTTACCGTAATAGGTTGAATAATATACAGTGCAGTACGTACCTACATAGTTATTTCCTATCAATATGACTATTCGAGCATCAAGCAATCAGATTTTATAATAACCATTTCCATTTGCAATAATGATATTCGCATGAAATCGTCAGCCAGAAGCACAATAATGGAAATAGGATTTCGTGGTTCCATAATCAGTCAATTCACGAGCATCATCAGCTCACTCAATATGGCTGCGAGCGAGCAAAGAGCATAATTCTGCTATTTTATGATTGGTAAACATCGGTACGCGTAACGACCGGTAGCCATCCAGAGCACGCGCACTCGAACCCACAACTCTTGACCCGAAAACCTTGTTCGTTTGTATCCCAGAAAATAATCCAATAATATATATCTGAAGCATTCTTGTCTGGCTGTGAAAGGCAGCAATTGTCGCCGACGATTTACTTATGTAGGTACTGTTTCACAGGTTCAGAACAATCAAGGAATTTTTCGGACGCTTGATTTTCGATTACGTTTGTACGATTTTCAATTGTTATGCCGAAGGGTTCCTTTGTTTGTGTTATTTAGTACTAAATTCGTTTGATTCGAATCTAACTTTATCACGCCTGCTAGTAAGTATGTAGGTACAGTCACGAGCCTATATAATTCTATTAAGTACTATGAACAGCTCGGCAATAATATCTGATTGCATGATTCATACATTAATATAATCATTTGTGGAAGGTAAAAAAAATATTATGTACTGATCAGTTATATATAAATAGCAAAAAATATATGTGACATCGAAGGAACACCAAAACTATCTGGCGAGGCAAACGATGCCAAAGTATAGGATTCTGTATCGGTTTCAAAAATATGTCTCAATGCTTAAATTAACAGACATGTCTGGTCGGGGGTAAAGATTGTAGTGGTTGAACGTGGACTAAACCGTAAATATCTGCCTTTTATTTAAATTCAGAAGTATTTGATACTTCGTTCTGATCCAAAATATCTGACATCACTTTGGTTCATAATTACATTTTGATATGTTCGAATGTCGACATTACAATGATTTAAAATCAACGGCCAGTTACAAGCATAAGTATTCATAAAACATAGGATTCTGCGCAACTTGCCCTTGATAACAATTTTCATAAGGTTAATGTTTTACTTCATAACAAGATCGCTAAGACACACAAACATAATATTTACAAGTACAACATAATGTCTAGGTAACTAACTTTTAACGAGTTCTGCTCCTGAATGTCCGTCTGAGCTGAACCATTTGGAGTGGCTGTCCTCAAGTTTAAAATAATGGCTCTTCTACGAGGGCTGACTCAATAAAACATACTGTGGCGTCCTCCAAAGCGAAGTTTAGTAGTAACGACCATTCATTTCTTGTCGTTTGACATTTACAACACTCGTTAGCATAAACAACTAAAAAAATATTGTTGCGTTTCTCATATTTCAAATAAGGTAAGTAGGTACTGAACTGACACTTTTCGGATTACAGTAGATTCGTAAAAGTCAAAATGTTGCCTGTATGTTAGCCGTCCTAAATGTACGTAAAACAAATTAAAAGCACACATTAGTAAACAATTCTATGTACATATTTATACCGGTGTTTCACCGAATTTGCCTCTTCGTATATAGTTCCTCCAAAATATATTTCCGCGAAACAAAAATCCGCATACATTTTATCAGAACCAGGATTCCTAAACAACGCAGCATCATCGTTTACTTTGATAAACCCAATGTGTGAGAGCAATCATTAATCATTCGCCACACAGAAGGCCCGCGATGCGTCAATCGATATGTTATGTTGGGACGCCTTGTTGATCTGTGTGTGTTGCTTGTTCTGCTAAACGACGCTTGATTGTTATGTTTTAGAGATATTGCTAGACTTTAAAAGAAAATAGAAATTCTATTTTGCCGTTGGAGAAACATAGTGTGAAGTTCCTTCATTGAACAGGCAGGATCCTTTGACCGGGTGTTGTGTCTAGTGTGCTACTGCCCACCAGACAGAACAGGAGAGGTGGTCAGGAGATCTCACTATGACATCTCTCGATGGTCTGATCTTCTGCGCATATGCGGCAATCGATACGTTATGCTGGGAGGCCTGTGAGGCCTTGTTGGGGCCTAAACCTGTCTCATTAGCAATTCCTCTAAAAGCAGTTCATTTCCTGAATCCCAGCTGTCATTAGAAATTCCTCTAATTTGACATAAAAAGAAATTCATAATTTGTGGACCATTTTCCGAATCTCCATAGAAAACTGTCAAACAGATGAATTCTTCGTAATATGAATTACATGCAAATCATATTATGAATTGTCAGTTTGTGACATTTTACGATGAATCATAATATTTTCATAATATGATTCTGCTAAAGTAACCGTTTTAAGCCCCCTGTTTTCAGTTTGTGTTGCCTGTTGTAATTGTTGTGTTGGGTTGCCAGGTGTTAGTGATGTTGCTAGGGATAATTGGTGCTGGAGGAAGAAACTGTGACGTTCTTCCATTGAACCAGGCGGGTGTTGCGTACCTATTGTTGGCTCTGCCCAACGCTAGTCAGATATTTCAGTTCGAATTATAATTGTTCTCCCGTCCGGTCAACGATTCTACAAACTTTCAAGGGTTATAGGTTTCATGATTTAGAAGTAAAATTCTCAAACCCTAAAGGCTCTTAACCTTCAGCCTTAACCCCAATTCTTCAATGTTGAACCTGCAATTACAAGACTCAGTGGGCGGTAGTTTCTTAGAAGTATTTTATTATTATTTCACATGACTAGTAAATTGTTCCTAATAAATCAAATAAATTGGTTAACATAAAGTTATAGTTTACTCGTATGTATATTATGTCTATGGCAGCTAAAATACAGAGAGTTCTTTCTTACGCGTATAAGAGTAATTTCTTTACGGAATTCAAATGTTTGAAGACGATGAAATATAACATAAATAATTCAAAATTAATAAACTAATTTATCATCGTCAACAACCTGTCGGGAATTTCAAATGAAGTAATCCGAACTTTTTGACAATTCTCGAGAATTGATCACACAAGTGATTAAGTATTTATCAATTAAGTTACTTGAGAACTTGCTCAAACAGCACTGAAAATTATAAAGTCTATTGTTGAGCATGCCCATTAACTTCGAGAAATAGCAGAACTTCAAACTTCTTTGATAGAGCGACCGTTTCAAAGGTTCAGCCAAACTGGTGGAAATTTCAATACTATTGGCTTAACTAAATCTCATAGAGCGACAGCCAATATGACGTGGACAATTAATTCATCTTGTAAGCGCGTAAATGTCAACAGCTGGACATGAACGTCCCGTGCACAGCGGTAGAACATACGTTTGTTGGAAAATATTGTCTATTGTGTTATATTGGCATAATCCATACTAATATTATACATTCGAAAGTAACTCTGTCTTTCTGTATGTTACCTTTGCACGCCTAAAGCACTGAACGAATTTCGACAAAATTTGGCAAGGAGATAGATGGCAGCCTGGGGAAGGACGCAGGCTACTTTTTATCGACATACCACGCGGGCGAAGCCGCATGCGGGAACTAGTATAACAAAACATTACGCCTGTTTCCCCAAAAGGATAAACAGATGTGTAATTGTGTAATTATAGTACGAGTACACCCACATTTCGCCAGTTATGTTATAATGACGCTCACAAAACTTTAGGACAGCAATATTAAGTGCACCAATGTATGCTAATGTCATTTGTGATATTTCTTGAAGATAAAATAAGTCTATTGCAGCTTGTGTCTGGATTTATTCTGCTGCAACTGATTGAATTACAATTGAATAAAGCGTTGAGACGGATAATTCCCTGTTGATCGTATTTTTGCTGTCTCTTTTAAAATGCAAGAACTACTTTGAAATAGAAAAAGAATTTCTGTACAAAACCTTGCTCATTTTACGAAAACAGTTCTTTGTATAGTCTTCGCGGTTTAAGATAATAATCAGTCATTAAATTACTTATGGCAGCTTGTCGTTAATAAATTAAAGCGTTAAATAATATCAATAACAAATAAGTGTATCTACCTAAATATAATTTATGCTCATTGTTGTGTCTTAATAATAAACAGCCCATTAAAATTCCTCAATGGCCGACGTAGGCATTTCGTAAAATATGTGCCACCATAAAAAACATGAAAATAAAATTTTTGAGAATAAAAATTTTGAATGCGAGGCCCTTTTCTAAGCGCTCTCTCGACGAAATTGTGCTTTATTATATTCCTGGGTTTGTTTGTATTGTGAGTTTAAAAATACGTAGCTTTGCCCCCCTGTGATGAACTATTCAACCTTGGCAAAATATCGACGTTTCTGAAGCACGTTACGTCTGACAGTGTGTGTGAACGCGCCATACAAATGAGGAAAGAGTTGCAAACAGGGTTTTTCATTAAATTAAAAACACTCGATATGAAAACTGGAGTAGGTACTTACCCTTGTTATCGTAACTTCTGAGTTCATAATTTACTTTGTATTAGGAACTCGCATAAATATGCAAAATAAATATAAGGTATTTTACGGAAGCTTTTCACACAACCTAATTGCCTTGCTGCTTAAGGTGGATGCGCCAAGGTAGCCCGCGAAATTCAAATATTCTTACGTTTTTTGCAATTTGCAGGTCAGTGTATATCAACATACAACCTGATATTGACCTGCAAATTGCAAAAAACGTAAGAAAATTTGAATTTCGCGGGCTACCTTAGCGCATCCCCCTTAAGCAGTCCAGCTAAGCTAGCTAAGGGCTAGCTTGGTTGCTCACCGTGTACAACAGTACAGTAAAGTTAGCCAAAAAATTACACACGCAAGCTAGTAAGTCGATTATCTTCTTTGAAATATTTTTACTCCAAAAATAGAAACAGTGGCTTTGTCTTGTTAAAACTGTTGGTAAAATAAAACGGAAACCACACTATCTGCTATGAAGGCATTTTATTGCTTAATCATTTTAATTGAAAGGCAATTAGGTGAATAACCTATTAGAATTAATAATGTAATAAATATTTGAATTTATTATAATCCCTTTTTTTATTCAAAATAAACTTTTTTATACCCATTTCGTTTCCATGATTAAGACCCCCGCAGACATGCGCAACGCGATGGTTCGACGATTCTTGTAGATCATTTTCCACGAATGAAAACTTCACGGAAATTGTTCTTCCGGTGTCGCGTTGCGCCTTTCTACGGGAGCCTTAAAACAACATGACTGTCAACACAGAGGCACACTGACAAGTTCCAAATAAATAATGAAAAGATAAACGCATCCTGTATTCAGCGCTGATGTACTAAAAGTCGCGTAAATTCCTCTTGGGAGCAATAAAAAACCTTGGTTTCAGTGCGTTGTCCACGACTCGAAATTTTTTACACAAGGAAGAAAAAAAAACACATATCATAAGACAAAATCGCACCTGTATTCCCCGAAGAGTTAGGCACAGGTGCACCTATAAACCCACGTTACGCCAGCTATGTTTCAGTCCCATGTCACAAGGGGCGAGCCTATTGCCATCAACCGGGCACAAATCTAGACATCGGGCTGCTGTTGAGAAATTCCTAATAGGAAAACCCTACTAACCAAAACGTACGTAGAGGAGCTCGTGGCTAAGTAATAACAGCCGCTCAGGTCGATCCATCAGGTTAAGCTACGCTTGCCGGGGTTGGTCCGTGGATGGGTGACCATTTTCACATATCGAGACTCCTCCGTGCCTCGGAAAGCACGTTAAGCCGTTGGTCCCGGCTGTCATTTGTGGATCTTTGACAGTAGTTACGAGTCGTCAGAAGCCCGAAAGTCTGACAACCAGTCTAACCAAGGGGTACCCAGTTACTGGGTCGGATAGGCAGTCGCTCCATGTATAAATACTAGTATTCAGCTGCATCCAGTTAGACTGGAAGCCGACCCCAACATAGTTGGGAAAAGGCTAGGCAGATTTTTTACTAACCAAAACGTACAGCGAAAAACCGACAAATATTTTCTCTCAAGTTTTCAACAGGTAACTCCAACACATTATGGAGAAATCTTTTTCAGAATAGGGGAGCAGAGCTTTGTCGACAAATCCTTACATATCCACTACTCTCTCAGATTCATGCGAATGAATACGCTCTACTGAATATGCCGACCGAATCCAATCCACATACGACTTCAATAGGTATTATTATTGTTTCCTAGACTTTGAAAGTCTCGTAAAAAAGTAAATGAAAAGCTGATCGCGCTCAAAAAAACCTTGATGGGAAACATTGTTTTTGTGAAAACTACTTTTTTATTAAACCTTTTTTATTTTGGAGTATTTTATTGTATACCTGCTTTGCCCGCGACTTCGCCCTCGATGGTCGGAAGTAGTCGAAACTTATCCCACGGAACCTCCTATGCTACCCATGTGCAATCCGAGCAGCCGTTAAGGTGTGAAAAGGTAACAAACATACGGACAGAGTTACTTTCGCATTTGTAATAATAAGTATGGATCACGGTATGTAATATGATTTCAGAAAATTCTGAAATTAAATGAAATTGTTTATTCCGCAAATAGGTCGGAATCACACGTCACATTATTAAAAAAAAAAACTGGATGGTCGGCGTTTCATCTGACTACTCTGAGAAGAAAGGCCGAAACAAACTTAGAGGACGCAGTCTCTTTTAAAGTCCAGACATAATCTTGGTCAGGCCAAGGATCGAAGTAGTAGTAGTATTGTCTGAATTGTCTTTTGAGTAAAGAACCACACAGATTTGAGTGGAGTCTATCTACCATCCTGGAAGAAATAACCAGACAATGTGTACGTTAGTAATGGAAATACTGTATTTAACTTTCAATAAAAATGAATAAGGTAAACTGAGAAATATTTCTGACGCGGCAGTCAGTTAAATATTTCCCTTTTTTAACGTAATTCATTTTTAATAAGACTTGAAAAACGTAGGTATCTAAGAATGCTAATAAAACATTCAGAGGTATTTCATGTCGCTGTGTTTTATTATTACAGCTGTAGACGTTAAATATTTGCCTTGTAGACTGGACAATTTCGTTGTAATAGCTAAAACGGCTGAAAATGGCACAAAGGTAGACCTTGGTCTACCTATGTGCCATTTTCAGCAGTATTTTCGGTCTTTACCTATGAAATTGCCGTTCTGCAGTACTGGCCATTTCAAATCAAAATAATTTTTGTTTGGCTAAGAATTCTAATTTCAAATTAATTTTATTTTAAAAACATGGTTTTTTTTTTCCAAAAGTAGTCATTTCTTTACTGATTAGTGTTACATTTTCATCGCATTTCAATCTTTTTCGTCATCATGGATACGTTAAAAATTCGAGTAATTATGGAATATGAGTACCGTCGTGGCAGCAACGCGGCACAAGCGGCACGCAACATCAACGACGTTTACGAATCTAACACTACAAACCAACGCACCACCTGTTATTGGTTTGCTCGCTTCCGTTCTGGAAATTTCGACCTGAAAAATGAACCTCGCGGTCGTCCGAAGACTTTGGTCGACAATGACGAATTAAAGGCGATTGTGGAAGCTGATGATACACAATCTACGGCTGAATTAGCAGCAGCTTTCGACGTTAGCGTCAAAACAATATTGGTCCATTTGCGTCAAATTGGAAAGGTAAAAAAGCTTGACAAATGGGTACCCCACGAACTCAATGATCGCCAGCGCGAAGTACGCGTCGAGACGTGCATTGCACTGCTCAACAGACACACAAATGAAGGAATTTTGAACCGCATTGTTACCTGCGATGAAAAATGGATTCTGTTTGATAACCGCAAGCGCTCAGCAAGTTGGTTGGATCCTGGTTCAGCACCTAAACAATGCCCTAAACGAAAACTTACCCCTAGAAAAGTGATGGTCACTGTTTGGTGGTCTAGCGCCGGTGTGATTCATCACAGCTTCTTACCAAACGGGGTGAGCATTACTGCAGATGTGTACTGTGAAGAACTGAACACAATGATGGAGAAGCTGGCGCATCTCCAACCAGCATTGGTCAATCGCTCGTCTCCGCTTGTCCTGCACGACAACGCGCGACCTCATACTGCACAGCAGACGGTCTCCAAGTTGCAAGAACTGGGGTTGGAAGCTCTCCGTCATCCGCCCTACTCACCAGACCTTGCGCCTACAGACTACTACTTTTTCCAGAATTTGGATAACTTATTGGCGGGAAAAAAATTCAATACCCGAGAGGCAGTACAAAATGCCTTTGAAGAATTGGTTGCCTCCCGTCCAGCTGATTTCTTTAAGAAGGGCATCAATAAACTGCCACTGCATGGCAAAGATGCATTGATTGCATGGGTGATTACTTCGATTAATACAAATAAAAAATTCATGAAAAAAATTCGTTTAAATTTTTTCATACAAAACGGCAATTTCATAGGTAAAGACCTATTATTTTAGACAGTTCAAACATAATTAAATGAACAGCAATCAAATGAAAAATCTAAAAATAAAATTAGTTACACCGTAGCTATATTTACGTGTCAGTTTTTAGCTTTCAGGTAACCATTTGAGAAATAAGTAATTAAACATCTAGTCTGAATTGGACTCGTACGCTTTTATAAAAAATACAATACTAATATGCATATTTTCAATCCAAAGTGATAAGGAAAAATTTGGCCAATATTTATCTGATCCTCAAAAAGTGTACATCATAATGTACACTTTTTTTAAATTAATGAACCTATACATACTTTTTGGGTCCTAATGAAGCATACTTTTTGGAACAAAGTTCTTTAATGCGGCTTGTGGTAAATGTGCGGTGCGGTGTGGTAATCGCGTTTTCGTTACGTGACGATTTCTGTCAGTTTGACAGAAATCGTCACGTAACGAAAACGCGTTATGCCCGAAAAACTCCGTTTCAAGTGTCAAAAGTTTATGATTGTGTAAAAAACAAAAACATTTGATACTCGAAACTTGAGACCATACTCTGGCTAGATGGCTCTGTATTAATACATAATATACAGCGAAAGAAATTTCGGGTGTCCCACGACACCTCTCGACTTTTTTTTAAATAAATGAGCCTATGTTTAAATTTCTTGGCCTTTGTTCATAGTTGGTCACAGTAATTAAGCAAGGATACCCCGACCAGGTTAGGTTAGGACTATGAACAACCACGCGCGAGCCGAATTTTTCACAGTTACTCAATTCGGGCACCCCCACCAAATAGGTTGGGTTTATGTGACCAACCGCGACATCCAAGTTGGTCGCAGTTAATTGGCTATTTAGTATTTTTAGCACCCCAAGTTAGGAATTAGTAGAGATTCACAAAAAGAGGCGTCTTAATTATATTAGAGTGTTCAAATATCTTTTTAGTAAATCAAAATGGGAATTATTAAAGATTCGATGAAATACATGTCTAATAAAAAACAATATAATTATGTAAGTTAGTTAGGCTTCAGAATTACACGAAATTTTTCCAATCCAGTCCAGTCACAGGAAAATATTCCGCATAAAATGGCGAATGAGCTCAAAATACCAGATAGCAACAGTTATTTGCCACATATTATCGGTCTATTTTGGCTGCAAGTTCCAATGCGGCTGAAATGTTGAAGAACTGGAATCCGACATAAAACTTTATAGCCCCCAATGATATATGTTGTGTTATATCGCTGACCGTGAAACTGTTATAGTTGTTACATTTCACGAACGCGCGTTGCAATGTATACCTTATAACAATGACATAAGACAAGAATCCCATGACGTGCGCTTGTGAGATGCAAGAAAACTATACCACTATTATTGTGGACTGCCATCAAATATATCAGATGTTTACTTTTATTTTGTTGACTTGCCCTTCATTGAAGGTAGGTCTGGCCGTGATCGGTGACTTCAGTCGCTAGGTCCTGATATACGATACCTGAAATATAGACCTTGTGGTTTTAATGACCGCAGATGGAACTTGATGCAAACAATATAATTATACATGTACATAGGCATATAAAAAAGGAGGGAAGAAATCATCAAATAATTCGTCCGTGTCACTGTCAACCGGGAAAATTCCCAAATTCGTTTGAAAAGTTAAAATAACAATAATTAACTTTAAATTCAGCCTTAACAAGGACTTTCTTGGTGGCGCTTTGTGTAAATTATTTCAGCACCACTGCTCTCAAAACGGTGAACGAAAACATTGTGAAGAAGTCCTAGAACCAAAAATTCGAGGACATGTGACATCTACCAACCCACACTGGGCCCGCGTGGTGCGGATTACGGCCCGTTCCCTGTCACATAGAGGAGGCCTGTGATCCAGCAGTGGGAACACTATAGGCTGATTATGTGGAAGGTACAAGGTGAACTTTACTTTCTCCCACACCACCAACTTTATTATACATCACCTACCCCAACAAAAACAATATATACTTTCTTAAAAAATTCTGGCCAACCAAGAAAATTCATTACAAACTTTTACTAGCGTAATTAACTGTTAAGAGCTGTTCAGATCACCGCTTAAATCCGGCTGAGCAGTAACTAATGTAACAAAGCTGGGTTGCTACCTCCCCCGGCAATCCCCGGGTTTCTTTACCTCAGTTACGAGTAGGTAGGTACCGAGTCGCCCCAGGCTACTGCCACAAAATAGATAGATACAGAAGGTCAGCTTCATCCAACGAGCGAAAACGCTCGCACACATAGACGCCTACTTACACAAATCTCGCCATCTCAAACGAATGCCAGTCGCGAGTGCATTTCCACTCGCTGTACATGAACCGTGTGTATGTGTGCGTTTATTTTTGCGTGTTGTATGGAGCAGACCTTCTCTACCTATCTTATTTTGTGTTACGGCTGTCTATAAATAATTCTCGACAAACTCCCGACGGGAAAAATCGAAACGTTCGGCCGAGTCGAGAATCCCCGAAGATTCGCACTATCGTTCATAATTTAGCCATCATGGAGATTAACGGTGAGTTGTATTGTTATTGTTTCCTGAATAAAAATAAAGCTAAGAAAAGGTTGATTCATTTAATACAGGAGCTTCAGGATAGGAACTCACTTGCCTTGGGTGCAATTTAGAGCGAATTAAGTCCAAAAGACGGGCTTGAATGGTCAATTCATTTTCTAAGCATTTGAATCTAAGCTGTCGAAGTGACAGTGCTTGGGGGCCTATGTCCAGCAGTGGACGTCTTTCGGCTGAAATGATGATGATGATGAATTTTGTCAAATCTACACGGCCATTATTATCACCATTTAGTTCTTGCACTTTTTCAATTTAGGAGTATCGATCTTGTAAGTGTAGCCAAACCATGTCCCATATAATGGAGAGTTCAAAATGTCCACACACCTGCACTTCTGAGGATCTAAAAAATGCCACTGATGCCGCGATTGGCGTGGCCACCGATTCCAACTCGTTTAACATAATACATGTTTTACCATAGACTCGAAAAGAAGCGGAAGAGATTTAAAGTCAGTTATGGCTAACAAGCAACAACTTATTATACGATAAAGCATTTTGTTCGAAGTAAAACCAGACTGGGTTTTACTTCAAACAAATCCCTAAGAGATAAATTGTAGAGCCGTACGTAAAGTTTCAATGCATCTCTCGAAGTCTTTGTTTCCCTGCCAAGTGTACGATTCGCTGTTCACAAGTTTTTACAACTCGATATTATTCAAAAGGTCTTCCATAAGTATAACTTTCTTTTTATTTGGACAAGATCCTGCTTACTTAGTTTTAGTTATGTTCATGAAAATGAGGACCATGAGAGCAGTAATGGCAGTTGGGGTAGAGGTAATGACGGTAGTGGAAACAGGGAGAGACAAAACTGTAATCCCTTTCTCTCCCTAGTCAGCAGTCAGTTCATTGAAGCTATCCCGGGAAAGACTCGTCAAAAATAATGACAAAGAGTGAGAATATTACTACTGCAATTATTATTTTATACACGAGTCCTTTTTATGATATTTATAGTAGCTATAGCTACATTTGAAGTGTGTAGATAATGTTCGTTTTGTAGATAAATACAGGCTCTTAGGCTGGCGAAATTACAGGGCGATAGGTAGGAAATGTGGATATTTTAACGACTAGGTAGACTCTACTTTCATGTAGTTTTATTAGTAGAAGTAGTTAGTATTTATTACCTATAAAATTGCTCGTACTTTACTGTTATGTGTTTTCCATTTTTTTTTTTCTTCTCGCATAAAAAAGTGGGTTCAAATTATAATTTCTTCCTAAAAACTAGATAGTTTCTATGCCCTTATATACCGGCTAATAAAGCTTTGAATGTCGCTTCAGTGAATGATCATTTTTTGAATTTGCAAATAAACTAATTGCTATCAAACAATTTTACTTACTTAATGTAGAAATGACTCCAAAATAAATAAAATACTGAAGGCCTTTTCTCAAATGCGATGTAATAATGTCATTAAAATCTTATTTTAATATGATTACGCGCATAAATCGCTTTCATATTTCAACCGAAAAGACTCCAAAGCTTTTTAAAATAAAAAAAGAAAGGGTAATG
Source organism: Lithophane ornitopus (assembly GCA_948473465.1). Taxonomy (NCBI): domain Eukaryota; kingdom Metazoa; phylum Arthropoda; class Insecta; order Lepidoptera; family Noctuidae; genus Lithophane; species Lithophane ornitopus. The sequence continues at coordinate 5,808,734 of OX419622.1, read as the reverse complement.
ATCTAGAATATTAATTATTTTCTCTCTAACTTACTGAATAAAACATCATTTCAGGAAGCGCTCTGAGAATGAGAAAATCTAAGCAACCATTTTTGTTTTCAAAATCTCAGTGATTTTCACAAATCACAAAATATTTTGTAGACATAGTAAACAGAGATTTTATTATGGAAAAGGGATGATACGTCTCATCATACCACACACACTTATAACATCGCATTCACTTGTACTCATTACTGCTTTTTTTTGCTTACCTTTGTGATCAAATGGTTGCAGACAAGACAGACAAGATGTTCAAATGGGTGCAGACCAATGATTGTATCACACTGCTTTCATGAAAAGGCCTTACCTTCAACATCATCGACGCGAGCGTGACGGTTCAGTTTTGTTTAGAAAGAGCACAAAGTGCGCCTAAAGAAGATTTCACTGAATTCAAAGTCGATTATATGTCTAAAATTTCCAATTCTCATGCTTTTTCTTACAATAAGTGGTCTTTACCCTGCAGTAGAACAGTAATAGGTTGCTATTATAATAAGAAATTAAAATCGTTCGCAAGATTTCCCACCCCCTCCCGTCAATCATAAATATGTAATTTTATAAGAAAATCATAGGCAAGGACTGTCCCCTATTAATATGATAATTTTCCTCACATTGACCTAGAAATGCAAAGCGTTTTGGTTTCTCCGCGAGTAAGACACGGAAGAATCCGAAGGAATTGGATTACTAGGGCGGTACTGGTCTGACTATGTGTGATTTGGCAAAATGATTGTGTTGATTTTCTCTATCTGAAAGTGATATCTTAAGGCGATGTCGAAATTAATTTCGCGGGAATTATGATTAAATAATTACTACATTATTATCATTTAAATCAACAATACTGCTCTCGAAATTATACCTAGTTGCTGCAAATCGTCATATTTTCACGGAATAATCTTATTACCATCAAAAAAGAATTTAGATCAACATAATACGTAAAACAGCACTGCGATTTGCAAGAAACGTAAGAACTTTTTAATTTCGCGGGCTACATTGATGGAACCCCATAAATGGACATTAGAATTTGCCTTATTTAAGAGTACTGGGCGTGCGCACGATGATCAGTCCGTTAATCAATAATGGCTAGTTTGTACACCTGATGAGTCAGTTGAGCTAGACCTTAGGGAAATTACAGTAGTTACAACAGTTTGATATACGTGGAAGTTGGATACCTACTCCTTATTTCACCATAATATTCATAGTCAGTCGTTTAAATCCTGTACGGCCATATAACAAAACAAGGTTATCTTTAGAATCACGTTTAAATCATCGAGCCCTTTTTGAATTTCGAAAAAATATTCTGACGAAATTAAAGTTCTTATTACAAAAACTAACGTCAATCTGCATTGCGATTCTGTAACCGTCTCACCGTGAAAACTTAGGTGAAGTCAGCTGTCATTGTCATCTATAACTACTGATGCTAAGGCAGTGACAGTGACAGGCAGTGTTCACTCCAAGCTCACTTCACCTGAGTTTTCACGGTGAGATTTTTACAGATTATCACAACAGGAGTCTAAGTTGTCAATTTTGTATTAATTTACCGTACTTCTTATTTATGTATACAATCATTTATACATTACTTACATTATTATACATTAAAGTCGCTTTTGGTGTTTGTTTGTATGGCCGCGTTGTTCTTCTAAACAACGTAACAGATTTTGATGAGGTTTTCACCATCGCACTATGGTTCGTCTAGAACATGCTAGCTGGACAAATCTATTTTCTGCGATTTTTGGTTCCCGAGGGCTTTCTTATAACCTATTATGACAATCTAATTTTTTTTTTGGTGCATGTGGACCCATTTTTGGGGATAGGGGGTTGTAGTTATAGACTATGTAAAAAGAATCCTTTTCATACTTAAAAAAAAAACGATATATTTGGATAATAAAACATGAAAACAATTACCATAAGCAATCTGCACGTTCACAGATATCGGATATTAGTCAGGCATTCAGCAGGTTGTCACAAAAAGGTCTAGCAGGTAAAAATTAGCGATGACTAATTAATCTAATTTTTACTAATTACTGTCAATAAATATTATAATAATACTCTCTAATTCTCGTTATCGCTTATTTCTTCCACTTTTCATGAATCATCAGCAGTAGGTATAGTCCTACGTCTATGAGGTATTTGAACAATTCTGCACCTGTTTTATTTAAAACAGCTTGAAGTTTAATTTCTGCACGAGTCTCATTCTCATCCAAAGAAGATGATTAAAGCTACCATATATGTAAGTTGTAGGTCTGTGGCATGCGCGGGCAATACTTTCCGGCTCCATAATAGATAAGAAAATAGGAAAAACATTGTAAAATTAGAATTTGATGATAAATAATAAAAAAACTAGTTGTACCTTGCTAACTTTTTTTGTAAAAATAAGATAGTACATACCTTTAACTTCAACATTTATCAGTAAATTAAACCAAAACCACTTTTAAAATCACTTTTATAAGTATTCGCGTCGAATGCAAAATTGCTAATGATAATTAGTTTACTTACCCGTTTTCTTGTATACTTACCTGCGACACATAATAAGCGCAACCCCAGGTTAATTAAAATTCTTGGAATTGGAGGTTCCTGGGTATTGTCTATAATAATAGGAAAGAATTTTCGGCATATTCGATAATGAATTTTGTCCAGCTAGCATGTTCTAGACGAATCATAGTGCATTGTTTAGAGAATTTTTATTTCAGAACGTTTATATGTAGGTATAATACGTTAATATTAAAGTTACATCATAACTAAGAAATCTCGATGTTTAGTCGCTAGTATGTTTAAAATACAATAACAAGCTCGATTTGTAACGAGACGGGTATCTCGATCCTGTAATAAAAATCAATGTCAAAAAGTATTCCTAGCATATACTTATCTTTCATTGGTTTTAAGAGTAACTCACTTGTATGTGAGAATTATATTACGTGGAATATGATAATGAAGTTCATGAAACACAAACTAAAATCATAAACTGTCCTATATCAGGACTAAATGTTCAATCCTCTCTCGCCGCGATTACAACCCGCTTGTGACGAAACAGGGTTGTGTGGTGACAGTCTAAATATGAGGAATTTAGAATAATCACCTCTTTGTAAAGGTTTTATAGGCTCTGAATATTGCTAATCCCCAGTTGGGTTGGTTATGAATAAGAAAACCCATATTTTCATGAAAGAAAAGTTACCACATTTTTGCACTAGGTTGATAAGTCTGAAACTAGCCATCGACCCTGGAGATATATAGTGCACAAGTGTGTGCGCAGACACAGGTGCACCCTCTCTTCCCTCACTCTCATAGTCCAATGGGACGGATGGGACTCATAGTCGAATTTCGGAAGTCGGTAGCAAAAAACGAAAATTGAAAAGCAAAGACATCGACTTCCGAAATTGAAGTAACTGTTCACTTCTTTTGAGTTTTTTGTTATTAAGGATTGCCGTCCCATTGGACTAGGTACTCAAGCAAAGTTAATAAAAATATGGGACCACCTCTGAAGCATTACCTATCAAACAAAAAAATAATCATTACATGGCGGAGTAATCGCGTAACAAACAAATAAAAAATATATAGGTACAGACGAATTGGGAACCTCCTACTTTTTGAAGAAGTCGGTTAAAAAGTAATAACTAACTAAATAAACATAGTTTAGGTACATACAATGAAATGACGGACGTTATTCTTTTTTTAATAGTGTCAACTGAAAATGTTCAAATCTTTGATTATAAAAGGTTCAAATAGTAAAGAAGTAGAGTGGTGGTGGTGTGGTGGTGGGGTGGTGTAGTGTGTAGTCTGTTTTATGTTAAAACTGTATATTTTTTAAAGCTTAACGTTACCCTGAATGAATGTGTAGGAGCCCAATTTTGTTTCAGTGCTTTTGATATATCGGCGAAAGTTTTCATGACGCATTAGGGTTTGGCAATAATCTGTTATTGTTTTTGTAGATTTGTTTAAATATAAAGGTATTTCGTTCATTTGTTCGTTGAAGTAATCGTTTTTTTAATTATAATCTCTTGCCTAATCTATGTATGTATGTGTCTTTAAAAAAAAAAAACCCGAGTTCTGGGTTAGTGCCTATTGCATAAACTCAAACTCAAAGCAATTATTTCAATTAAACCATTTACAGGCAATTTTGAATTGTCAGGGGTCGTTCAGTCAGAAATATGTAACTAGTTAAAGGTGTTTGTGTCTGTGTTACTAGCTAGTATTTAAATACTACATATTGTAATCTGTGGAAAACGTAGTGGGTAGCATAGTTGTTAAAAATATGTATCTATTACTTAAGATATTATGACCGTATCTTATTGTGCTACTGTTTGTTTTTCCTTAAATAAATAAAATAAAAAAATAAAATATGTAGGACATAATTATGTCTTTTCTGTCAAACGTCTCTTGTCCATCACGTCAGTTTTCACTTTCACAGTCAGACTTTCATACAATTCATCCATTTTTTTCTGGTCTGACTTTGTTCTTATACCCATCCAATCACTCTCATTTCACTTTCCCATATCTGTTCAGTATAACCAAGCAACTTACAGTTAATTCAAATAGGTACCCATTGATATTGTTCTGGTAAATTGCGATTTTGTACTTTCCACATTAAGACGGTGTCAAGGGCAACCGGGTTTCGAAAAACAAGAGAGAATTGAGCTGGCACATTATGAATTCCAATTCCAAAAAAAAAAACAATTTACATTACTGAAAGAGTTCGTTATGGCTATCCTCTTAGCTTAGCCTTTGTACCAGGTTTAATTTCCAGTAAAGTTTCTTCCAATTTATCTTGTCGACGATATGGAGAATTAAATTTTTGCCCAAAGTTTTGGCTCGATGGCGACGCCTTAGTTTCCGTGAAGAAAAGTTAAAACTTTAAAATATGGTGCATAAAATTTATTATAATGTTTATGTAGATGTTTTGGCAGTGTTTTATGAAAATACTTGCAATAAATCGCGAGCTTTAAAAGTTAATAGCTTAATTTTTCTTTTACCAAATTTGTATATTTTGCCCAAAGACAAAGAATTTTATGAACACTCCATTTGTATTTTTGTCAACTGTGGGGTTCACACAAATTAAAGTTCTAGTACAATGTTAAGCGTATACGTTATTGAGACCAGAACGTAAACTTAACAATTTAATAATTTTATTATACAAAACAGACTGCGGAAGCAATATCAAATTATTCCAGAGGTTTCAGCGCTAAACTTCAACAATTTTCGGGCAAATTGACAATCATATCAAAAGGGTACCTCTCTCAGTTCCAAACTCACAAAGTGAATCATCATTAGACCGTTTAGCGTTCACTGAATGTTTACGAATCTGCAGATTTGAAGCTGGTAGAGATACAAAGTTAATGACAACAGCGGGCTCGGCGAACCATTGCCATATCTAATCTCTTGGGACTTGGAATACCGCCAAAATACAGATTAGCAGTCTCCTAAGAATTATCCTTTGTGACCGGACTTTGAATCCGGTACAACTTTAATAACTTGATTTGGTTTGGTTACTGAAAATTGTTATCGCAACTATTTTGTACTATTGTTTGATTTCTCCTGTTTGTAAGGTATAGTTTTGGTGCTCTGAGATGATCTCAGGCGGTGCTATACATTATTTGATATCAAATTAAGAGCTACCTATGGATGTGAAAGCGGACCTACAAATGCAGAAAAATCAATCGTACCTAAGGTCACAGAACTGAAATTAGTTTGTCTGTTAAACCTTTTAATTTGCAAAAGGAACTTTCACTCTGGAAAAGTTCAACCCCTTTCAAAATTTTGATTGCGTGATAGAAAAATAGTGCCGTTGGTTTTGAATTGAATTTTTCGCAATACATTTTTTTTGTTTTTGTTTTTCGGCCTATCTGTCATTGTCTATGAAAAGTATTTAAATAGGTCCAATTAGACTGAAAGCTTTGATACGTAGGAGGCACAAAGCAATGTTGGTCGTTGTAAATCCTATCGAATTAAAAATAAACCTTCGTAAAGGAAATGAAAATTGCAATATTTTGTTACACTTTGAAATAATATTCCAGCGGATGTTTCCGTTGAGGCAATGTAACGAAATACTAATTGGTGCATTTTTTTCCATTGAATTTTTCTCGCGTACAATATGCCTTCTTTCATGTTTAATGAGTAAAGTTTAATCAAAGTTTGATCATTGTGCTATTGAAGACATTTGCATCTCTTTATCCAGATAATTATTTCATGACATATTTTTTTTTGCATTTATTTTCTAATAATATAAAATATTATAATTATTATAAATATTAACTGGTTATTTCTTGGTAGTTCACGTATATTTCACATTAAATCCTTTTTCGTTTATTATTCCACCCACACTGCGGTGGTGGAGTGCAACGTGAAATACGTTACATTTTACATCAACTTACATTAGCGCCGAACGCAACAAGTTAAGCCAGGGCTGACCCCGAAAGCCTTTTGTTAACACGGTGTGATTATACAATTACCTCCACTAGTGTGAATAAACTTTTGTTACAGCCAACCCTATGGAAATTATACTTACCATTGTCTTATTTGTTAAGCTTCCATTATTTTAATATTTCGATAATGGCTGTTCTTGTTCTGGTCTATTTGAAAGCTCGGTTTTTCTGAACAAGGACGTTTGCAGGCCAAGGTTATAATGATGGTTGATTCCTCTTTTAGTATCGGTTAAAATCATTACCAAACACTCATTAAAATTCAATCATGTTTATTCATGAAAAAGCTTTCCGAAACGTAAAAGGTCAATCGGGGTTTCGGGAAAGCTTTTAATTTAATTCATAATACGGTCGTATTTAATAAGTAATTGAATTAGAAATAATGTGGTAAGACACAATTGTGCTTAAATCTAAAAGATTATAATTTAAATTAATTGTAATAAATAATTAAAATTAGATACATACCGAAATAATTAATTTACGCAGAATTCGTAGCCGAACGTAAATCGCTCGGTGAACAAAAATATACTTAAGGAAGAAAAAATTTTTTTTTCAAAATAATAACACTTTAAATAAAGAACACTATTAGAACTGTTCACTTGTCCACTTTAGATTGTGCATAGAGTCGTAGACGCGTGTTGTGGCGGGAGCGCGCGAGGCGTCCTCAGTGGGCGGAGGCGGCGGGTGCACTGGTCCTGCGTTCCCCGCCCTGCCTTCCCCTATACCTGTTACAGGTACGGTCCCCATACATCCAGAACTAAGTAGCTGCTATTGATGGACAAACTGAATTGATTTTCGCGCGCCGCGATTACCGTGTGTTCGAATTTCGAATACTTCAGATAACAACTCTATAGCTATATTTTTCTCGCTCACAGTGTAACGCTTCCCGGAATTTGCCGGAGATTCATAAATTCTCTCGTCTAACGATAAACATCAGCTAGACTGGTGGTATTTACAGAAAAATCTTCGGTTATCACAAATAAGTAGGTACGTAACTTTATCGCGATTTTTATCCGTCATCGTCTGTTTGTGTTTTGTAACGTCTATTTTTGAGTTACTATTATTTTGCAGAGGCACTTTCTGTAACCTCATAATATTTTATAAAAAATATTTTTATTAAGTGAGTGTGAACTAAATTTATAATTAGAAATTCGCCATTAACACTATTTATATGATCGCGTAGGGCTTTTAAGCGTCACATTTGTCGCCAAAATAAACATTTTAGAAATTAAAATGTCATAGTAAAATTGAGTGTTAGAGCTTTAAGAAAACATAGCATATTATGATAGACAAAATGAAGTGAATAAACAAATGTTTAATAATAATTATGATCCGTTAAAGTCACATAAAGTCGCCAGCATCGTATTTCGATAAACAATAGTTTATGGCGGAACTTTTCGGCAGATTGCAGATTACTCAAAACATTATTATTTAAAAAGAAATTTAAAACTTCTGAAAACAGCAATGCTATGACTTGAGGACTTCAATTGATAATACATGTACCTATAAAGTTAGCACAATAGAAGCATATAATTTTATAGTTTCAGGCGGTTATCACTTTAACTAGTGTTGAGTTTCAGGCAGTTAGAGATTGTAGCTATACCTATCTTGTTTCCAGCATACGTAGCATGATCATCGTAAAAATGGGATTTGTCGACGGAAGAGAAATAGACAGATAGTGATGGTTATCTGTCATTTTGTCTATTCTTCCGTCGAAAAAACCCGTTTCTTATGAAGGCCATGCTACGCGTGTAAGCACCTCAAAATTATGACAGTTTGACCTTCTTTAATAGAAATAATGTAAACAATTTACCATTACAAATTATAATTCTATCGTCTGCTATTACAATTTCTTGGCTTTTTATTTAAATATTTATCCGGTACTTTCCAACCCCATGAAAGACATTTCACCCCTAAATCCCTCCGTTATTAAGGTAAGCATTGAAATAAAAGGAACCCACAATGGTGGACAGTGCCGACCTTTTTAAATCTAGTTGTTCGGCTTAATAAAATTTACAAGGAAAACTCGTGTAAAATCTGGGGTAGCGTCGAACTATGGTGTCCTTAGGGGTCAACTTTAGACATTCCTACATACTCTCACATGTATAAAGGTGCATCCACACCGACGTTAGTTTTTGTAGAGCAACATTTTCCATCATGATAACCATTGATAACATTAAGTAACCGTAACTTTTAGCAAGTTTACTAAATAATTTTTTGTTATCTGTTGTTGCCTCCTAACACTTGCAAACAAACTTTGATGTGTGGATGCACCTTAAGGTTGGCTTTTCACCAGACCTGCTGCGAAGAAGCGAAACTGTGACCTTGGAAAAAATCCACCAATAAAATGCTCCCTTTTGAATATGAAGCAATTCTATTCGTGGATATTTGCCTCACTCACCACACCGCTTCCTAGCACGGCTCAGGTGGAAAGCCAGCCTTAGCAAGATAGAATCAAGAGTTTTCCCGACGTCGCCACCGCCGACGGCGTGAATGCAAATCGTTCCCCTGCCGAATATTGAATCCAAACCATTGTGCAAATCAAATTGTCTAATAAATTGCACGGAATCCATTTTTAACTTTATTCCTTATCGGTATTTGGCACGATCAATTGATCTGTCTAAGTGATTTTCTTCAAGATATTATATGACGCCGTTAATTCCTAAACGGGGATTTTGTAGTAGAATTTATGCTTTTGCTGGTATATGGAATAGGATATTCCGAAATTCTCTTATTTATCACCTAGGCCTTATGTAATTGTAAACGTTTTGAAAATAAAAACTAATACCCTAACTCCTATTATTATAAATGCGAAAATCAGTTTGTTTGTTACGCTTTCACCCTAAAACGGTTGACAGATTATAAATAATATGGTAGCAACTCAGACCAAATAAAAAACCAAGACAGAGTAATGTCAACAGTGACGTGAGGCCGGTTTCGTAATCATGTGTGCACTTTGTGAGGTGTAGTTTGATTGTAAATTGTTGTAAATGTGTGCGTTTATGCACAGAGCGGTGGTGTAGTTTTGGCATGCTTCACTGTATTGTTCGCAGCGCGCTGTCTTGGTTTTTTATTTGGTCTGAGGCTAGCAACGAATAAAATACGCATTACAAGCTGCTAGCTGGAACCATTTAAAATTTCACATACAATTAAAAAAGAAAATCATTATTTAACAACGCTTTAGTCTAGAATTTTATTAGGGCATTATTACATTAAATTAAAATATGAACGATCATATCGTTCATATTTTAATTTAATGTGTTGAAACACAAGAGATCTGGCTTTTTAATATCTCTCTCAGTATCTAAATGCGTTTCATTCGGTGTGGCCAGATGGTACGCCAGGTGAATTATTGTCCGCAATTTGGAACCTCAGCCTCGCCTGACTTTTTTCTTTTCACTTATCTCATCTCGAGACTAATTCGGGCTATGTACACGTAAAAGATATTATTATGATTTTATTTGGTAGAATTTTAACCGTTTTTTGGGAGCATTTAGCAAGTGTGATTTATTTGGGGAGCATGAACATTATCTGTGCAGTTTATCATATGGAAAAATCATAGAATATTTTCATACCTACTACTTTATACTTCATGTTTCTGTGCATCACCCGAAGGTTGACTGGTAGAAAATGCCTCAGGTAATTACTTAAGTCTGCCTTTGTGCAGTATTTTTTTTACTTGTGCATAAAGATTTAATAAATAAATACGTTGATCAGAAAAATAGCATGATCAGGTGCATTATTTTATATGCATGATTTTATCCACACCTTTAGAATTTGTTACTATATAGCTGATGAACGGTCTTTGTTTTCTATAATATTAATTTTAATCAACATCTACACTTATACACTAATATTATAAAGAGATTTGTATTTTTGTGTGTATGTTTGTAACGAACAAACTCAAAAACTACTGCGCCGATTTCAAAAATTCTTTCACCATTAGAAAGCTACATTTACCCTGAGTAATACCGGCGAATACATTCAGTATAAAATGGCTTTTTTATGATATCTCGGTAGATAGGTTGGTAGGTATGTATGTAGGTAGTTAGATAGGGTAGGTAGGGTAGGTAGGTAGGTTGGTAGGTAGGGTAGGTAGGTAGGTAGGTAGGGTAGGTAGGTAGGGTTGGGAGGTACGGTAAGTTGGTTGGGTAGGTAGATATGTTGGTAGGTGTAGGGAGGTAGGTGTAGGTAGATAGGTATGGAGAGTAGGTAAAGGGCAGGTAGGTAGGGCAGAGTAGGTAGGTAGGTCGGGTAGGTAGGTAGGGTAAGTGCGCCGTAGATAAGTACTTAGTGCTACCCCGTGCGAAGCCGGGGCGGGCAGCTAGTAAACTATAAACCAAGGGCTTTTCAAATATTATGATTAAAATATTACACATTCAAACTCTGATACATTAAATTATGGTTAATATTTTTGATTATCTCGCTTGGGATCAAATATGGGCTGCCAATATTACAGCGCAGCGTTTGGAAATTATTTTAAAATTTTCAAATGCTATCGGGTTAAGATTAAAATAGTTACTGTTCCCGTTTGCTTGTATCATCCCAAAGGCCTTTCCCCACGACTTTCAGCGCTTGCGATCCAGTGGTAATGTGGACCACTGGGGGCCTACCACCACCGCCTACAGCAGTATTAATTTAATATTAGTTCAGTGTAGAAAATATATGAAGCTCTACAGGAAGTATAACTCTATCTCTTTCCCCCCCTCAAGTAAGATTAAAATAATATTGCTGTCAAAATAATAGAGGCCCTAGTCAAAGTGACATTCTATCAGCGATAACGATGATGGAAAAGGGAAAAAAACTTTTTACAAAAAAAAAACAACCGACTTCCAAAAAAACACAAAAAACGTGAAAAATTACTTTAATTTCGGAAGTCGGTGTCTTCGCTTTTCAATTTTCGTTTTTTGCCACCGTTAAAAAGTTTTAATTTTTCGCTTTTTAGTTGTGTTACCTACTCCACACAAATTCGAATACCACTACCTGCTATGTAAATAACAGTGACGGAGTCAAAGAATATGTCGTCCACATACACTAAGTGGAAAAATTACATAATTATTGAAGCTAACTCAAAAACTACGCAAGCAAAGTTAATAAAATTTATATGGGACCACCTCTGAAGCATAACCTACCAAACAAAAAAAGAATCATCAAAATCGATTCATAATTGGCGGAGTAATCGCATTACATACACACAAAAAAATAAAAATAAACTTACAGACGAATTGAGAACCTCCGCCTTTTTTAAGAAGCCCGTTAAACATGTATAGGATTGACATAAGCTGTCGGAAAGCTTAGGTCAATCCTGTTGAAAGTGGTTGTCGAAATACGAAAATTGTCACTTATGTAGGCCCTGTGGTCGTTTGTTTTGTACAGCTCGTCGCGCCATCTTCTGCGGAAAAAAAGAGTTATTGTAAAAAAAAAATCATCTAAATTACTGATCTAAAGACTTTGCTGATTTGTCTGACGCTATTGGGTTAGTCTTGCAGACCAAGCTAAAATACCAAATTGGTTTTGTAGCTATAACAAAATCTTCATCTCTACGTTCTAGAACTAACTCTGTATGTAAATATAAATTGTTTCGTAAAATACGTCAGAGAGTAAATGTGAAAATGTCCACATTGTACTAAACTCCATTACGGAGCTTATAAGTTAAAATACTGAAATATTCCAACTATAGAAACAAATAGGGTTGCCAAACTAGTTCGACTGTACCGGACGTAGCACTCAGACTGAAACCAATTTTAGTAACAACATAATCATGACTGTGTCTTTGGTCTAGTGATTGCAAGCGCTACTGCTGAGCACGAGGTCCTGGGTTCATTTCCCGTGTCGGGCAGTGTTTTTGAGAATTTTCATCTGAAATTTTTCAGTAGCAGCCCGGAATCTGGATTTGTTCCCGGTTGATGGCAATAGGCTCGCCCTCTGTTACATGGGACTACGGACTACTGTACGTGTACTATAGGTACACGTCTGCCTAACCCTTCGAGAAAAACAGGCGTGATGTGTTATGTTATAATCATTGTATAAGCAGGGCCGGATTTAAGTCGGGGCAACAGGGGCCATGGTCCCGGGCCTCCACAAAATATGGGCCTCCACAAAATAGGAGCCTCCACAATATGATTTTTTTATTAAAAAAAAGTTATCATTCACAAGGAACATTTTTTAATTTTCTTTTCATGTCCTGGGTTGATGGTGTTAAAAATGGTACGTTGAATTACTTTGATACCGAAAGCCGAATTAACTCTTTATTTTTTTCATCTTTTCCATAAAATTTTCGGGCACTTCTTGGTTGCTCCACACCTCTAAATCCGGCCCTGTGTATAAGCACAATATTTAAAACGTAATCAAATGAAATCCGAACATCAATACATACCAATAATAATTCTCCAGCTCTTACGAAGCGGTGAAAAGATTAAAAGCTTTCGGATGTTATTGAAAACATGCTTTGGTCAAAATAAGTCATAAAATTAGGTAATGATATCCGGTCAAAATCCGAACATGTGGTGGTCCTTATTACAGCAGCACATAAGCGTAAAGGGGTGAACACATTCGACATATTTGTCTATCCGAATAAAGAGGATAAAAAGGGACAACAGGCTTGTTCGACATAAAACAGACCGTATTAGGCTTTATCTTACTGTGGGGCAACCGTAAACAGTATAGTGTTGTTATATGCGAGGGTTTTAATTAGGCTTTGTGTAGACTCAGCTTATTTCAGAACTGTAACTTGGGGGGTTTAAAGTGGTCACTATTTTCATTTGTAGTTAGGCCCTTATTTGCTCAAAGTAATAGAAAGCCTTTGCAAAATATTTTATGTAAATGAGCTAGGGTCGGAATTACAGAATTTGTGTCACTTTTGAGGGAGGGAGAACAATGTAGGACTTTCAACAAGTAAGTACCAGGTTCTTAACAAAATAGAAGATGTTCAATAAATCTACAGTCCACTAAGCCTACGAAGTTCTACACAAAATAGAAACGAATCTATTTAACGGACAAATAATAAAAAAATCTATTTAAACCAAATGACGTGATTGCTATTACAACTGTAACAAATTGAATAATTATCATGTCCACAAAAGCCACTAATAACTTTGACAGCTGTTACATAGTCAGAAGGCCAAAAGTCTGACAACCAGTCTTATGGTATCGTGTTACCCAGTAACTGTGTTGTGGAAGACAGATGGGCAGTCGCTCCATGTAAAATACTGGTTGCAGCTGCATCCGGTTAGACTGGAAGCCCACCCCAACATAGTTAGGAAAAGGCTAGGCAGATTGGCTATGAATGTAGGCGATGGTTGAATGATCCTTGTATTGTGCTCTCCAACTATTGCTTTGGAAGGCAAATGCAAAGCGGTGACCATGGCCTAATAAAATTTTGAGGCTTACAATAAACTCCGGAGCGCATGTTTAAACCATGGGCAATGCTTCATACTGTATTTAATACATAATAAATAAAGTGGTTTGTTTGTCGTATTCTCGTTGCATGTTTTACTCCGTCAACGAGCGCATCTCTGTTACTCTTAAACCCCGGAAAAGAATAAAATTAAGCATAGAGAGAAAATGTATTCACCTTTTTTTACTTTTAGGTATTAAGTACAGTCAACACTTCACCTAAGTTCTCACGGTGAGATGGTTACGGAATAGTAATACTGTATGTAATGCCTCCTTCCATTGTGAATCCAGCCAGCAGCAGAAGTGATAGCAGGCAGAACTGACTGCCCAGGACATACACATCAGGATCGCCACTTATGGAGGCACAGATGAATCCAGCCTGGGGTTTAAATGCGGTGCTGTTCCACAAACAACGGGACACCTTATTATCGTGTCCAGCTTGTAAAGTTGTCTGGAGGGTACTGAAAGTGCCAATCTCGTAGCCAAATTCTGGGCAGACTCTTAGATTGCCATCGACACTCAAAGAAAAAAAAATAGAGGATATTTTAATAGACCCTTGCACTGATCGTTGAGTATTCTTTGTTACGTGTGCAATCGTTTTTAAACTGCCTGGAAAAGTCAGGTAAAGATATCACTAGGTAAGTGAAATCTTTAACTGGCTTGAATCAACACAAGCAGCACAGCACACAAAAAGTACAACTCAGCCGATACCTATAACTTGGCAGTTCTGAACTTCGCGCAGATGGCTGTGCAGTAACATTTTAGGAACCATGGTGACATGAGGCGAGTGTGAGTGAGACAAATTAATCTGCCTAGGTCGGCTACCAGTCTAACCGGATGCAGCTGAATACCAGTATTTTACATGGAGCGACTGCCTATCTGACCTCCGCAACCTAGTAACTGGCTAATACGATACCCGTTGGCAAGACTGGTTGTCAGACTTTCGGGCTTCTGTCGACCCATAACGACCGTCAAAGATCTACGAATGACAGCCGGGACCAACCGCTTAATGTCCTTTTCGAGGCACGGAGGAGTCTCGGTATGTAAAAATGGTCACCCATCCACGAACCAAGCCCGTCAAGCGTAGCTTAACCTGATGGATGGACCCATACGGCTGATTACTTAGCCACGAGCTATACTGCGTGTGAGTGAGACAACATGCGCGAACGTTATATGCGCCATGTTCAGACCTGCCAAGGTATGTCGGCTGTATTGTAGTTGCAAATTGTTGCCTGTAAATATATCTCTTGTTTTGACTGTACATTGCGTACCAGTAGGTACACATAGAAATATTAATGTTTAAAGCAATGCAGCGAGCTATGCAGACGAAAAGCTTGAAGCGTGCCATGAAGTGGTGCCGACAAAATATGTATGGCGCTTGAATATTTCATCGGTTTTAGATCTCGCGTTGTTGGAAATAAGTGAACGAGTAAAAATGGAAATTAAGCAGAATAGATGTTGTAGAACAAGAATGTGTTTTACCTGTGGTTTCTTTATTCTCCGTAAAAAAAAACAAGTCTGTTGTCCTTCAGATGCTGAATGAAATGAGCTGAAGATGCTGAATTTCGGTAAAATTAGGAGTTCCTGAAAGACACAATAATGTTCTTACACACAACGAGTTTACTGTACTAAGGTTCGTTGTTATTCTTTCTGAGTTCTGAAGATTCTTTTTCAGAGAAATAAAAAACTTCGCAAAAGCTAAGCAGCTATTGTACAGTCAATCAATCTGCATAATTATCCTTTTCCCAACTATGTTGGGGTCGGCTTCCAGTCTAACCGGATGCAGCTGAATACCAGTATGTTACATTGAGGGACTGCCTACCTGACCTCCTCAACCAACCAACTGGGCAATACATTACTCCTTGGTAAGCCTGGTTGTCAAACTTTCGGGAAATGAAATGAAATGAAATGAAATGAAATTGTTTATTCTGTAAATAGGATATCAGAATCACTTTTACACGTCATATTTAAAAAAATAAAATAAGCTCGATGAGGTCGGCGTTTCCTATCTGACTACTCTGAGAAGAAAGGCCGAAACAAACTCAGAGGTCGCAGTCTCTTTTAAGGTCCAGACATAATCTTGGTCAGACCATATGAGGACCATGTAGATTAGAGTCTGAAATGGTCTTTTGAGGAAAGAACCACACAGATTTGAGTGGACCTGTCCAGTCAGTGCAAGCATTTGTCAGTAACCGAGGAGCTCAACTCAGAGCTTAAGGAGCTCAACGACTCGACGAACAATACCAAAGAAAGGACATTTGGGTAGGCCGCTAAAAGTACTCAAACTGCCAGATTAAAACTAAAGAAAGAGAGAAAAGAGATAATAAAAATGATCCACATAGTCCTCACATTCACAATAATTAAAATAAAATAATACTTTACAAAGTAATAATGTCATTTTGTATAAAATATTTAACAATGTCAATTTGTAGGTTTATAAAACTGGTATATTGTAATGATTGTAGATAATAATTAAAATGTCAAGTTCAAAGGTTTTAGCAGAGCAAGCAGCTCAATCCCATGCTTTTTTGTCTTCTAAATAATCCGCAATTTTATAGTACCCTTTTTTACAATGCTTGGTTTTAATACAGCCTTTAAATCGTTTAATGGGTAAATTTCTAATATCAATGGGAAGTTTGTTGTAAAAGCGTATACATTGACCCATGAACGAGTTGCCTACTCTGTGGAGACGAGTGCGATGTACAGCAAGATTGTGTTTGTTCCTGGTATTTATACTATGAATATCGGACATTTTCTTAAAATTTGATATATCTTTGTGTACATACAACAGGTTTTCAAATATATATTGTGAGGCTACAGTCAGAATATCTACTTCTTTGAATTTTTCTCTAAAGGAATCTCTTGGACCTAGGTTGTAAATGGCTCGAACAGCCCTTTTCTGTAAAACAAAGATAGTATTAATGTCCGCACAGGTTCCCCAGAGAAGAATTCCATATGACATAAGACTATGAAAATAACTAAAATAAACAATTCTGGCTGTATCTACGTCAGTTATCTGTCTAATTTTTTTAACAGCATAGGCGGCCGAACTAAGCCGTCCTGACAGTTTTTCTATGTGTGGGCCCCATTGTAATTTGCCGTCAATAGTAATTCCAAGAAAAACCGTTGAATCAACAGGGTCCAACTCTATTCCATTGACTTGAACATTGGTAGTCAGCTGTCTGACATTTGGCGTTGAAAATTTAATCAGTTTTGTCTTTTTTTCGTTAAGGAGAAGATTATTTACATTAAACCAATGCACAACTTTAGAGAGTGCATCGTTAACTTGTTCAAATTTGACTAATTGACGTTTGATTTTAAAAATGAGCGAAGTGTCATCTGCTAATAATACGATTTTGTTATTATCCCTTATATGATAAGGTAAGTCATTTATATAAATTAGAAATAAGAAAGGACCTAGAATTGAACCCTGTGGAACGCCCATAGTGACCGCAGATCCTGCAGATCTCTTGCCATTAACATCGACCCTCTGAATTCTGTTATTCAGATAAGAAGTCAGAAGTTCGAGAGCCTTGTCCCTCATACCATAGTGGTATAGTTTCCTGATGAGTGTATCATGATGTACGCAATCGAAGGCCTTGGACAAGTCGCAGAAAATGCCAAGAGCATCTTGCGACTCCTCCCAGGCCTCGAATATGCTCTTCAGTAATTCCACGCCCGCGTCTGTAGTAGAACGACCTTTTGTAAAACCAAACTGTTTTAGATGTAGTAAATTATGTGCATTGAAATGTCCTAACATTTGTTTTAAAATTAATTTTTCAAAGATTTTGCTCAATGTAGGTAATATCGAAATAGGCCGAAAATTCGTAGGATCAGTTGTACTGCCAGATTTGAACAGTGGAATCACTTTGCTAAGTTTCATCAGATCAGGAAATACACCAGATGCAATACAAGAATTAAAAACGATTGCTAAAAAGGGTGAAATAACATCAATTATTGAAGACATGGTATGTACTGACAACCCCCAAAGGTCGGTAGTTTTTTTTACATCAAGATTTTTAAAAGATTCTATAATGTCTTTGGCAGTAATAATTGTAAATGCAAAAAGTTTGTCACATTCTGGTACACATTCTTTAAGTATTGAGTAAGCAGAAGCGGAGGACGATGATGACAGAGTTTTGGTTGTTAAAATGGGAATTTTAGTGAAGAAATTTTCAAACTCAGTCGCCACCTCCACGTCTGCCTCAATATCTACATCATTGATTTTTAGATGGAAGTCACGATTCCGTACTGTCGTTCTTCCCGTTTCTGAATTAATAATATTCCAAGTGGTTTTAATTTTATTTCCAGAAGATTTTATTTTATTTTTAATGTGAATGCCTTTGCTGAGGAACATGCTCGTTTAAAAGTATTGGAATATTTTTTAACAAATTCTTTAAAAGTTTCATCATGGTTATATGTTTTTTCATTATACAATTCAAATAACCTTTGCCTACTCTTGTAAATTCCCGGTGTAGCCCAATCACTAAATAAAACGCGGTCACAAACAGGCAATGTTTTTGAGGTGAAAACTTTTCTAAACTCGCAATTAATGAGGTTAAATAGTAATGTATAAGCTTGATCCGGGTCGTCGTGATAAGGCAAACCCGGTAGTTTTTCCATTAAATTATTTCTAAATTGACCTAAGCGACTCTTGTTTACAGGAACAAAACTCACAAGTTTTCTTTGAGCTCTGACTATTTTCTGAGGGAAAGTGACTAACTGGCCACAGTGATCAGAGTCCAACTCATTTATAATTAAATGGCTAGAAGGTTTTAAGTTTGTAAAAATATTGTCAATACAGGTAGCACTAGTGGCAGTTATTCTAGTCGGCTCAAAGAATGTATTGTACAAGTTATACGACTTTAAAACACTACTGCCGCCCCCTAACGACTGTCAAATATCCACGAATGACAGCCGGGACCAATAATAGCTTAACGTGCTTTCCGAGGCACGGAGTCTCGATAAGTAACGATGGCACAGCTATTGTACAGTAAAATAGAATTTATTATAATAATAATAAACTCTTTTTATCCTGAACATCATTGCGTTCTGGTATTTTTTCAGTAGTTTACGGAATGTCTCGTGTGCCTTTTGGCAAAGGCCTCCTCTATCAACTTCCACTGAGTCCCTATCTCTCGCAACTCTTATAAAAAAAGACTGATTAATCTCGCTCGCTTTGACCGCGACCGTTGGCTAGTAATGGCCTCGAAACGGGCCCATAAAATTAGAGAAATAAATAGAACAAGAATAGATTATTTTTTCTTTCGTAAACCCGTGTTAACAATAGAACACTATCATTGTTGGAACCTCTATAAAGTAACACGTACCTAACATAACATCACGCCTGTATATCCACCTGGGTTAGGCAGAGGTGTACCTATAGTCCATCCACCTTAAAATGATTCCATACCATCAATAATAAACTCTTTTTACTAACATAACGAATGCAAGCAAATCTTCTGAAGCATCAATAAGTTATCGGTGCTGTAAAGTCTAAAGTCCCGCGAAGAATATCGTCTCTCAATTCCCCGGGTGCCTTATAAAGTAGCAAGTGATTTACTACGACGAACTTGCATTCTACCTGATTACGAAGTCTATTCACGAACCATCTACTTACGCTACGTTTTTTACTTTTCTCCTACATAGTAAATAAAATAGATTTAAATAATTTAATGTCTTTGTTGTAAATAGATGCAGGTAGGTCAGTACCTAAAGGTGGTCTGCAAAAGGGAACCTTAAATCATGTAGGCTGGTAGAAAAATTACTCTGGTTGCATTCGATCACTCAAGCCAACCACAGCCACCGGTGGCTGTCACCTCTTGCTGCGGTGTTGAGTACTGCTGATGCTGTAGCGGTCGGCCTTCACCGGCTACACGTGTGCGAGCGATCTGTACAAAAAGTTTTAAAAAGCATGTGAACAGTTTGTCGCTGGGTTGTGGTCGGTGGCTCGTTTGCGCCAAGCTTAAGCTTGAATTAGTCTTTAAAATTGAAAATGGAGCGATTGTTTTCAAGAAACAACCGATATGTGATAGGGGGAAATAAATAGCATTTGAATATTGTTTCTTATTTTGTTTTTAAGTAGCGCCGACTCCTTAAATGTTCCGGTACAGTGTGCCCGGCGTTAACAGTACCTACCTAGTAGAGGTAAAAAGGAGATGCCACCAACTGTATAATGTACAACGTGTAATAATGAAATTAAAGATTTTTGATTTGATTTGATTTGAGTGGATGTTTTGGGAGGAGAGCCTAAATTTGTGTATTAAACTTCGTTTTTATAAGGGAGACTTCCGGTCGACTGTTTGCATACTGTTATGTCAAATAAGATACCTACATTCAAATAAATCTGCGAAATCGAAAACATAATTTATTTATCTTTAGAACAAGATTAAAATCCGGAAATTTTAAGCGCTTTGCATAATCATGATGACGACCCGAAGTCAATGTCACGATGTCTAACGATGATTTGATTTAACCAGCATTTATCTCTCCGACTTTCTATTCGTACGAAACTTTCTGAAAAACATAACATAAGATCACGCCTGTAATCCCCAGAGGGTTAGGTAGAGGGAGTTCCTATACTACACATTTCGCCAGTTATATTTAAATAGGGGCCGAGCTATTTGCCATCAACCGGGCACAAATCCGGGCCGGGACTCCGGGCTGCTACTGAGAAATTTCAGGTGGAAAAGCCCCACTATACTCCATAGGTTTAGGTAGTTAAAAAATGGTAAACAAAAAAAACATGTGACTCATAGATGCTAAACCTTTTATTTCAAATGTTAAAATCATTTTATATAGAGTCACATATTAATAGGCTCTATTCTGAATCTGATGAACTATCTTTTACATTAATAATAAAGCGTTCAGTGGTATCATCAAGTATTTTGTCTAATATTAACATGTTCTGTTATTATTTTAGCGCTGTCAACAAAGGCGTCTGATTAACCGACTAAACGTAATACCTTCAGTTGCTAAACTACGTCACAGTTGTACTCTTCAATTTAGTAACATTATCTAATTCGTTGTATTTTCTAAAAGGTTTGGGGAACCTGTCTCTTTGGGCTCTTTACAATAGACATATTACAAAATATTATATCGTTATAATAAATCTATCTAAAAAATTATGCTCTATCAGTTACATCTACGAAGAGTAGTTTAAGAATAAATGATAAAGTTTAGCATACTATAATAAAAGAGGAAACTAACCTGTGATCGAAAATTAATTTAATTTTGTTATAACGTATTTTTAAACAAGAAAGTGTCAACTATAAAAAACCCTTTTTACGATTTGTTTACCTTTTTTTAACTACCTAAACCTTTAGAGTATAGGTAAAACTATATGCACTTGGGACTTTCTGAAAAAGATGCTCCCAATTTAAAGGGTATATAGGTACTGCTAGTAAGGAATTCAGGTGATAAATCAGGCCGTCACCCCTTAGTGTATTATTTCTAACGGACCCAGGAAGGGTCAGTCCGATGACACAGCGGTTTACATTGATGTTAAAAATGTGGACACGCATTGTGTAATCACGGCTTTATGTCCGCCTTCATCAGGTTGTCATTCTGAGATAATACAGTGATGGTGCTTTCCTTGCATTTTTAATGGTAGGTATCTCTTATTTATTTGGGGAAACATGGTAACTGCTCTAACTGCTCAACCTAGGATCGCACCATGGAAATTATGACAATATGTCCCCATATTGTCATAATTTCCCTATTTCACTTAACCCTATTTCAAGCAGTGGACGTTTTTCGGCTGTATGTGGGTAATGATGGTGATACATTACATTACTCTATTGATTTTTTAGCTTATAGGTTACTAGCTTATGCTCGCAGCTTCGCTCGCGTGGATGTCGGAAGTTATCACACGGGAACGTACTACCGGTATAAAAAATATAATACTTTTTATCCCGGTAGTACGTTCCCGTGTCCGATTCCAGGTCAGTCGTTCTGCCAAGTTTTAGCGGGAAAGCGAGCGTAACAAACAAACTCACTTTCGCATTTATAATATTTATTTATTTAAAACTTTAAGCACACAAATGTACAGAGGCGGACATAATGCCATAGGCATTTTCTAACAGTCAACCGTTGGGTGATGCAGAGACAAACAGTGGTAGGTGCAATAACTACAGTTGTGGAATAAATATTTATTTAAATACGTAAACCTATTAAAACTAAATATATAAACAATTTAATTAACCTAAATATATATAAATATAAGAAAAAAATAATACACATAACTATACGAACATACTAAAACAAATAAGACAAAATTTCCAGTGTAAGCCTACCGGCGTTCCTTTCCTCGGTCCACAGCACCGAAAAGTTAACCGCAAGAATTTTAGCCTCTTCTCGGGTTGACTCTGAAGTGCCGTGTTTGACCGATGCAATGAATGCCTGGAAAGTGGCTTGCCCAGACACGGTTCAGCCCGAGAACCCGTCTTCCCAAAGACAGTGGGATGAGCCGCTCTGCAGGTTGGTACGGAATAAACTTATTAATACGTCCACCAATACTGCTGAGCGTGCGCGCCTGCTGGCTGTGGGAGAATGGGAGTCGGGCCTCTGGCTTCAGGCGCTACCGTCACCCAACGTAGGCACTATGCTGGGTGACACCACATTCCGGCTCGCTACATGTTTGCGTCTGGGCGCTCCTTGCGGTGCTCCACATCGTTGTCAATGCGGTGAAGGAGTCGACTGCCTCGGACACCACGGCCTATCCTGCAGCAAGAGCGCTGGTAGGATGGCACGCCACGCCAGCATTAACGACATTATCCGTCGGCCTCTTGTCACCGCCGGGGTGCCACCTGCTTTAGAACCCAACGGCTTGGCACGCGACGATGGGAAGAGGCCAGACGGAATGACCATAATGCCTTGGAAGTTGGGTAGACCTTTGGTGTGGGACGCAACCTGTGTTGACACCCTCGCGCCATCCCATCTTCCTAGCACGGCGTGCTGTGCTGGAGCAGCTGCTGCAGGAGCAGAAAACCTCAAACGGCGCAAATATAACAACCTTATTGGGAGCTATATGTTTGAGCCGTTTGGGGTTGAAACACTAGGGCCGTGGGGTCCGAGTGCTCATCGAGTAGGTATTTCGGGACATCGACTCTTCACGTGACCAGAAGGCTGGCCTATTTTTAGCCCAAAGAATCAGCATTGCCATTCAACGTGGCAATGCTGCCAGCCTTTTGGGCACTTTTCCCATTGACAGCGATGCGGACGAATTCTTTGATGCCCAATGAGCCCCTCCCCTTTATTTGTTATTAGTATCATTAGAATTAGATTGTATATTTTATTTAAAATTGTAAATAAAAGCTCATTGTCAATAAGACAAACAACGGGAAAATTATACCGTTGTGATGATACTGCCAGCTTCTTGCGAATGTGCTCGCGAGCTTTAACTTTAATAATTTAGTTAGGATATACACTCCGCTTTATTTAAAAGGCACAGGCGTCATTTTGTTAAAAACTAAGGCATAGATTCATTACTACTACTATACTTACTTACTACTATTAAATTACTACTTATATAAAGCATATAATGTTGGTTCAAACACTAACACATTATTTTCGCCTCTCATCTTCCCTATTATATTAAACTAATGTATTTAAGAATATCATCCGGTTTTACTAGGAAATATAAATGGATCAGATGTATTGAGGAAATGAATAATTAATATGAATAGCTGGGCTAATGGATTTCCCATGGAAATAAATTAACATTATGTGATGTATCTACACATCTGTTGATCATTTACTCGATTCAGCAAGTTTGCGAGAATTATCAATTTCTGAACAACTATTGCTATTAATTTGATAATAACATTATTTTTTAATCATTTATGTACATATATAAATAATAAGAGCCTTACCACAAAACCTTAGACACTTGTTCAACGAGTGTTTAATGTCAGTTTTATGTCAAACTCCATACAGAAATGTCATGTTTAAAAGGCGTTTAGTCTAAACAACTGATAAACACGGTTTTGTTTTAATAAGGTAATTGTCCGTGATGGTTTTTCATAGAAACTACTATGGGTTTTAACAATGAGGTATCCAGAGTCTGTCACCAACTCACCACTTCTGGCTGAAGCCTTTGGCACGAAATATAAATAAAACTTGAATTCATAGCACAAGCCATAATAGGTATTAGAGGAATTATTTTCAGAGGAAAGGTAAAAGGGAACGATTCCATTATCAAACGATTAACCGGTTCAAAGATTAATAAAGGAGACAGATAATGAAAAGCTTTCATAAATAATGAGGTAGGTACGCTTATCGTCAAAATGTGTAATAGCTTAGTCGTGTTTTCACAAAGGGGTAGCGGCACACGTCGTTGGCACACAATACTATAATTATATCAGAGATTGTAAATGGAGAGGAACCGAGTAGGTAGATATAACGTTTGAACTTCTGAAGGATTTCAGGTAAGTATTAGTTATGTAGAATACATATAGTCGCAGTCTAAGATCTTAATGATACCTACAATGGAGTTTTGTGTCTTTACTGTGAGTTCTTGAAGAAATAAGTTGTAGAAGATTGTGCAGAATATTGTCATCCATTTTATTATGTTAGCTGTGCTCAATCTGTTTACAATAAATTTCAGTGATCGGTTGCCAAAGAATCACACATTGTTATAACTTGCCTTTGACTTGAGCGAAATGCGTGGGATAAGGAAAGGTTTTTCTATCTTATCTACTGAAACTGTGAAACAGGAAATGGTTTTGATAAAATCAGAAGCCTTACACGAGTCAAACATTCATAAATATTATGTGATTGTACTTACACTACTTTAACCGACATCGTCCGATGACGTCCGATAACTATAGGTGCACGCATTCACTTTCTTTTACATAATTATGTTTGGTTCGATCGGCCGACGGTATGCGAGCATAGTTCGTCCGGTGACGGAGTAGCCGTAAGACATTTCAGTTGTCTCACTTGTTTCTTAAGGTGTGTCCAAAAATAAAGCGGCAACCTTGAACGCTTCTGTATACCTGCCACGCACAAACATTTTTACCTAACTAACAAAACTAGGGTGCGGCAGAAATGTGTCCTGCAAAGGTGTTGCTGCCACACTTTTGTCACTTTTTGTATACACTTAACACTACCGATTTTCTACATTTATGAGAAAATCTAACCTACGTGCCATCCTTGATTCTCCTTTTTAAGCACCAAAAGTAGCTCCACTTTCCAACAAACCAACAGGGATGTCACAAACAAACTTGCTCTCTTTAGATTAGGCCACATCCAGTCACCCAACACTGTGGGACTACTAAACAATGCAGTTCGAAGTTCGTTGCGGACAGTTCCTCTTTCGTCTGTTCCCCTCGTCATGGCAAACTTTGGTACCCCTTCAAGGTTGGGTAATAACACCACTGTACGTGCCAGAACCCCCAAAGTTTGTACGTAACAAGCCCTAGATATCTACGGAATGATTTGTGTGCGCGCCTGTGCGTACAGTCGGCGAAATAAGTAAGTAGGCAGCTAATTCAATTAGGTACTTATTTTATCAACGTTGGGCGTGTACTCAGTAGTAAAGTCTATGAACCATATCGAATGCCAGATCATGTCTCTTTAACTACCTACACCATCAATGCTGACAAATCTGATCTCAGCTCTGAATGTGATCGTTTGATGAAATTACAATAGCCAATCCAAATCACTTGACGATGCGATTTAGCAACTGATCCGGAAATCCGAATTTAGTGTGTCATATTTTTCAAATATTATTGGGATTCCAATAACAAAGTACCTACCTATTAATATTAATATTTCACGCTATATTTTGATTTCTTGCCTGCTGCGTACCAACCTCTTTTTCCATGTGTACGTTCCTAGCTGGAAGAAGCCTATTTGTCTGAACGTAGTACCGTTTGCATGCCGTGTGAAGGAGAACAATGGATCGTTTGAGATAGACCTCACACCCCAGGATCATATTACCAGCAATTCATGTGAGTTCCCTTCGTTCGGAATGTTTGCCGACAACTTGTGGGAGTTATTGCTCGTTTGTTTTATTTCTCAGATGATATACCTACGTGAAAAGCTCGTTGAATTCTCTTGTTTTTCTAGTTTATGTTCACAGTACGGTGTTTTATTAGAAGTACCTAGAGTCAGGTCAAATTAGTTAAGCAAATTGACCGTCAACTTAAATTGTCCTTATACTCGTATTCAAATCACAATGTCATTCTTTGACATTTGTATGAAATGGCTAGAACACGACAAATTCACGTAGGGAGTAAATTTGCTTATCCATTTACACACTAAAACTGACTGACTGAAAACAAAATTTTACTTTACACTAAAAACAACCAGAAACGATGGATGGACTGTGTGAAAGATGATATGATATGGCTAGAAAGGGAGTGACTACCGAGATGACGGCTAATAGAGAAATATGGAAGAAAGGAACATGATGCGCCGACCACAAATAAATTGGGATAAGGGCAGGAGAATGATAACATTGAAAACAATATATTTTAGAAATACTTCGTGTAATTTTGGAAATAACAACACATTGCCATCATCACATCCGTCATCCAGACGTGGTTATAAAATAATTTCCTCTTTGGCCAATTATTGTAGCAGCCATTTTGTAACCTCTGTTCAACAGTAGACATTTAAAAAATACTTACGGGCTGAAATAAACCTTATTTACTTCTGAATTTCCGATAAAACTGAAAACAATTGCATTAAAATCATTTGCGAGGGTTTTTAAACGGGACAGACGGACAGTCGCGGAAGTAATTCCGTAAGTGTTCCGATTCAATATTATAACGGCCCACTTTAAATAAGTGGGACCCAGCCATCAACATTTGTTAATGGGACAAAATGTTTGTACATTTACAATAAACACTTCGTGGTAGATAGGCACTTTGTGCACTTTCAATAGCTATTATTAAACCGATTTTGTCTGAAATCATTGCTCAATTCCCTAGATAAACTTAAAAATTAAAAACACAATCATCTCAAAATGGTGACCTGTGTTAGGATATAGAACACTCTTTATCCCGATATTCCCACGGGGTCGAAACTTATGCGGGAGAAACCGCGGGGCGCAGCTTGATAATAAACAAGATAGATGAAACTGACAGTATCTCTTATGCTTTAATAACGAGCATAGTTTCTAACAAACATTTATCTCTTACCGCACACAATCTTAATACTCCGAGACGAGAAATCCCAACTAAACAAGGCATACTCGTTAATTATAACGTTGCATCTCCAGAACTAACTGGTATTAACAATAACAGCCGCGAAATTCACTAGATTTCAAACAAAACTACAGCGAGTTGGCGTGCGAAGCTCTTGCACAAGAAGACAATACTTGCGAACTTTTAGTCAGTGCTAATGAATCTATTAACGAAGAAAGTTTGCAGCAAATACTATTATTCGCAGTGCCTCCGGGCATTTTGAATTTTGTTGGAGCCATCTTCTGCAAAACAAAAGAAGAATTACTTAGAAAAAAATGAATTTTCTTTCGCTGTTTGCTTTAGGATTGGCACCTTCAGCCCAGGTTCTAACAGGCTAACACATTGTTGGATTGTCAAGTCTCGACGCTCAGCAGTGCGCTGAAAATACAGATATACGCGAAAAGAAATCGCAACGATAAAAAGTCGCCCGTGTGTACGAACGAGGGTTTAAAATGATTTATTATCGGATAGGCAGTTTCTGTTCTATAATGATATCAAACTCCACAACTAGATACGTTCCGAGGGCCTAGACAAGAGACAATCGCATCGAAAGCGTTTCTTATTTCTACAACGACTTTCTACAGGATTGACATAAGCTTTTCGATAGCTTAAGTCAGTCCTATACATTTTTTCCTTTTACATCATCGTTATCGCTGATAGAATGTCACTTTGTCTAGGGCCTCAGGTACATTAGTTATTAAGTACATGTATATAGGTACATGCCAGACTTTGATGTTGATTCGTATTCCCTGGAGGTATATCCACTTTGTGACAGAATCTTAGCTTAATTAGGCACTCGGTAACTAAGTTTGTGATCACTTGATAACGTCTATTAAACCTATCCAAAGTTTTAAGTTAATTCATGTAATTTGTCTAGGCTTTAAGTCCAATATTCCAGTAATTATTGTTAGACCTTTAAATACCTATCCCTTACAGTATAGTCTTTTTATTTATGGATAGAGCTAACTCCATACAGTTAATTGATTCAGGTGCGGAAATATACGGAAATGTATTTAATAACCTGTTCCGCTTAACTATTCTTCAAGAGTCATAAAAAACCCTGTAAGAAATCGACACGTGTTTCACCTCTCAACGAGGCATCCTCAGGATGACGATTGACCAGTCGCAAACCAGAACACGACGTGTTGCCATACCGAGCATCTCTCAGCGTCCAGCGCTCGGTGTCAATCGAAGAATAGTTGGTTTAAACCCGTCAAATTGTAGGTAGTATATTCTCAGTAATTCGAATTTGGTGCAGATTCACCTGCACTAACGAGGACCTGCACCGATGCTGCAATTAACGTGATCACCTAAGTAACAAACAATTAGGCAAAAACATTTTTTTTTGGTCGCCATTACTTAAGTAGCGAAGCATAATCAGCCTATAATGTTCCCACTGCTGGGACACAGGCCTCCTCTCTGTGAGAGGGAGTGGGCCATAATCCACCAAGTGGGCCCAGTGCGGGTTGGTGAACGTCACAATGGCTTCGAATTTTTGATTCTAGAACAACTAGTTTCCTCACGATGTTTTCCGAGCAGTGGTGATGAAATTAAATACACAAGTGCCTACCTGGGTTCAAACTCTCGACCTACAACTCGTAAGTCGGGGCCATTACTACTGGACCACCATTAGGGACTTAAATAAAAGAAGAATATGTTGCACTATATACTATACAAACTTTATCCTAACTAATATTATAAATGCGATAGTGAGTTTGTTTGTTTATTTATTTGGTTTGTTTGTTTGTTACGCTTTCACGCTAAAACGGCTGTACGGATTTGGATGAAATTTGGCACAGGGGTAGACCATGACCTGGAATAGGACATAGGATACTTTTTATCTCGATATTCTCACGGGATCGAAACTTACGCGGGTGAAACAGTGGGGCGCAGCTAGTAATATAATAAATGCGAAAGTTAGTTTGTTTGTTACGCTTTTACACTAAAACGGCTGAACGGATTTGGATGAAATTTGGCACATGGATAGACCATGACCCGGAGAAGGACATAGCCTACTATTAATCCTAGATCGCAGAGGAAGTCGCGGGCAGCAGCTAGTATTTTGTATAAGATAAAAAATACAACATTCACCTGACCTTATGAAGTACTTCTTACATCCAGACGAATTCCCACATGTTCAATTAATACCAAAATACCCTTCACATTTGTGTAGCATCATTCATAAATCTCTCTCACTCGGTTCAAGGCTACCAATTAAAACATACGGGGAACGCGGGGATAAATTACACTTAACATAATTCAAAATCATGTAAGCTGTTGTTATAATTTTCTGTTCGAAACAGTTTTCCTGTTTATTTTGTACCTAAAACATATTTCTTGTAGAAAATAATTTGTGTTATTCATGGAATGCTTTAAAGTTGGTTGGGTTGGTCAATATTGACAGAATGGTAAATTCATGGAAGGATTTTATTGTTCCATATAAATATTAGTTGTCCATACCATTAATTGGGTCTAGTTTTTATTTATGTATGTGGATACATAAATAAAAACTAGACGCAACTTATGGTTTTACAATTTACTTAATTCTAGTACCTACCTATTATTATTATAATGCATGTTTTTAGCTATTACGTTTCATTACTATGTTTTATTTCTTATGTGTTAATCCTTATTTAATTCATAGATGAAGTAGGTACGGCTCAATACCTAAAAGTTGTAACAAACCAAACATATATAGTTTGTTATGAAAATGAAAATTCTACATTTGTGTTTACTACAAAGTACCAAATTGTAATGTTTTTTTTATTCCATAATCGACAAAGGATCACATGAACAATAAATCATCTATGGTTTGCCGAAAAATAAATTTAAAAAGAAACTCAAATACGTCAGAACAAAGATCCTTGAAACTCCAAGTGGTAAATGCTTTTCATTACAATCATTCTACGTGTTAGTACTTGTGAAACTTTCAGGATTATAACTTTATTTATACTTATTTTAGGAACCTACTTCTTCTTCTTTTACTACGTTGGTAGGTACTATCGTCCTAGAAAAAAAATCGAGTTTACTTTCTCGAGAAATATAATAAACTATTTTATAGGTACTTTATAAACTATTTATTTCATGAGCATCTACAGTGTTATCCTTGAACCAGTGGTTTGGTTTCATTTAAAGAAAGTAAAATCAATGGAAAATTACAGCGCTAGGGCAAAGAACTTGCGTCTCAAATCGAGTGGGTGGCGCGGGACGAGACCTGACCGTCCGCGAGCGCGACCCCACTCTCAGTCAGTCAGCTGTTTTGCTAGCGAGCGCGGTGTCGGATAGAAACTTTAAAAAATCTTTTAATAAAAATAATTTTTTTTTTTATTGTTACTCGGTCGTTTATTTTTATATTTAAGTCAACTACCCATGCTTTCAGTGACAACGGTGTTTACCCTTACACCCTTTATATCAATACAACTCAACCTTCTTTTAGCTTTGCCGTAATCGGGTAATTAAAATGGCTTTCGTGTCTGTCTGTGTGACCCCGTTGTTCTTTTATGCAGTTTTCACCATCATTTAGAGAATTTATTCCGGATGGTTTATGCGTATAATACATTACACTCGCGACAATCTAAGAAGTCCGTTTTGACGTTTCGTTCTCGTACATGTAATAAAACGTTAAGCCTTGAGAATCAGTTTTAAACAATGAAGATAAGTCGTCGATTACAAACTCTCTAAGTATGTTCAATCGATATGTCTCGAGAATCAAAGACAAAGACAAAGACAAAGACATTTATTCGTAGGATATGGTATGTACAAAGATGGATAATAAAATTATAGTCCGAACACATCCGCCACTAAAAGCGGCATACGAATATTTACAATAGATATGTATGTAATCTCACTTAATATTACATAGGTATTACTTATATTCTAATAAACACTAAAACTAATATTCTAATAAACTTATATTCTAATAAACAATAAAAGCTAAGTATAGACAAGTTAGTTCTTTAAGTTTTAGTGTTTTATGTAAATAGTTAGTGGTGTTACATACTAACTTAATTTATTATTATTAACTTAATTTATATAACACAGTATAGACATAAATATACTCTATTTTAATTATAAAACTAAACAAATTAAATATGTATTACCTATTTATCCTTAAAATCAAAAAAATCTTCTATTGTATAAAAATTATGTTGGAGAAGCCATGTTTTCAGATTTTTTTTGTAATTATGAAACGGGAGTTCTCTTATTACTTTAGGAATGTGGTTATAAATTTTTATAGACATAAGGTAGCTATTTCTATAGTGGAGAGTACTGTTACAAAATTGGTTTTTTAACTTGGTGGGGTCTCTTTTTGTAAATCTATTGTTTTCGGTTACTGTGGAGAAAAATTTTGCATTTTTTCTAACAAATATGGCTATTTCCAAAATATAAATAGAAGCTAACGTTAAAACCTTTAACTTTTTAAAAATTGGTCTACAGCTCTCATATGGAGTTTATAAGAAACCAATTTTTTTTTTCATCGCTACACAAAACATTTTTATAGCTGTCAAACTTCTTAGATCGCGTCGCGAGTCTAATTTTTAACTAAGATTTAGTACAGAAATCTCTTTGTGTGACATGCCGACTCTTCAATACATTGCTGCACCCGTGCGAAGCCAGGGTGGGTCGCTAGTAAATATACAAAACATACCTACATTGAAACTCAAGACAATATATTCAAATGTAGAACATTACCTAAGCTCCAAGCTTAACTAGATTCGACACTCCACGTGATTTATCGCACAAGTATAATATAATATTAATATACACATCATTTACTCAGTATAGAGCAGTATTGATGGAGTGTGCCTAATAGCACCATTATGTCTGTAATCTATTCAGACTTTAGCTCAGATTTAGATACAATTGAATTTACTAGTGTTTCGTCGATTGCGCAGACTAATGGCGAATTTCACCAATGAAACTGAACTCGATCAGTACATTTAAACTGAGATCAAGAGCTGTCAGTGTCATCTTTATTTTGGAATATTGACACTGACAGCTCTTGAACTCAGTTTAGATGTGCTGATCGCATTCATTTTCATTGGTGAAATCAGCCCTTAATGGAATTGATTGGTAGTTTGATAATGTTTAATGTTATGTTATATTGTAAAGGTGTTGAATGTCTAAGTACGTGCCCCCTACGACTGCTCTTGTTGTTAAGAAATTGTGATGATGAAAATTTTAGGTTGTTCAAATAGACCTTATTTTCTTTGTGTGATTGCCAGTTGATTGACAATTTGCAACTAGCTAAATTCAAAAGTTAAGTTATTAAAGCTACCGTCGAAAAGAGAGAAAACGTATTTCAAATAGTTTCTCGTACGAGAAAATGAGCTCATTTTCCTCTTCGAATAACTCATATAAAACCATCAGGTCCCAAAAAAGCCAAACAAAATAAATTGTAAAATGCAACAGTTAAAAGCGAAACCCACGTAAACCGTTAAAGGCCACGTATATTGTATTGGACACAGCCCATTTTACGTATTATTAAACTTTAATTGCGAATTATTACAATTCAATTAGTACGCCAGTGATTTTATGGGCAATAAATTATTTCCACATTCATGATGCTACCCATTCCACCGGCCATCGTCCCACTAAGTATAGCCCGTTAATTTAAATTGAGAAGATAATGACTCGCACTTGGAACTAGGCTATTTTTGGCAATGGATTTCGAATTGCAGTTAATTATTTTTGAATGATCTATTTTAACATTATCTGCAGCTTTGCTCTGCAGTATAATATAAAGCAATTTCGAAAAGAACTATGTTAAGCATTAAGCTGTTTATAGGTATTAGTACTGATTTGTGTTGATGTCTTAAATAGTTGAAAAACTAGTAAATAATAATGTAAGTTTTTGATAGTAATTTATTGGCACATTTACTAAGAAATATCGTTCTGTGATCCATGAAAACCCAATAAGATAGAAAAACGAACAGTTGGAAGCAAGCGCTATCATTTTATAACAAATATCATATTTATAGTCCTCTTCACCGTATTCGGCGACAGCGACCCAGACTACTTTTGTTTTCGTGAGCTCTCTGATAACCCGGTCACACCGTGTACAGAGGGGCTGATTAACATCTTGTATGTTTATGAAGGGTTTGGGCGACCTTGATCTCGAGCCCAAACGAGATCATTCCTCCGGCTCCGAGGTGCCTTGAGTCCCTATCTAGAGAACCTAGAGAAGGATCTCTAGGTTCCATCAGAGTAATTTCTATCCGACGCGTCCTAGTCGCGGGTTTGTGCACCACTTGTCCTAGTAGGCCTGGCAGGCTGGTGTTGAAGTTCAAATAGAGACCCAGTTCTGCGGCATATACTGTGGATTCTTTGCCCAGGGTTACGGGTGAAGACCTAACTACTTCGCTGGTGGAGATAGAAACCATCGGTACGGCAATTAAGGCGGAAGCGGCACGTTTTTTTCAGGGACGGAGGAAGTCTTTCAATTCGGCTTGGTAATAGACATCTCACAGACTTCAACTTTAATATAAAACCAACAGGATTTCGCTGCCTTTCTCTAAAAGACCAACGGAACAAAGAGTAATACTAAAGTTTCGTTTTCATAGTATTGTTACAATGTTGCTGCTACAAAGTTGTGTAACTTTTGTGAAATGTAAGGCTTTAGTCCTACGTCCTTGATCCTACCAGGAATTCCTTCATTCTTCATGCGAATACGCAATGTTTAGTTGTAAAACAATATTCAAATAAAACTGAATAACCGTAAAGGACCTTGTCCTTGTATAAAGACCCCGCAGGGTAACTCGGGAATTGTTATTCATATTCCTATGTAATTTCACCACGAATTATTATTGTTATTTTTAATAGGAAGTGCCTACGCTGCCGGCGCCGGTTGCTGAATTGGCTACCAGGGAGCGCCGGTCGCTGAATTGGGTTGTCAATTTGGCATAATTAAAAAAGCAGTAATATTTTTTTCCTTAATCAATAATGTCCTTAGTAATAGTGTCCCGTTTTACCCTTTGGGTACGGAACCCTAAAATTTAAGAGAACAAGTCAAATCCTCTAATTATTATAGGTATAACTATAACACAAATTATAATAAAAGCATGAGTTGTAACAATAGTATTATAAATTTGGTAACGGAATTATCATGAAAGTATCTGGCGAATATGTCAGCTACCAGACTGTACCTAAGTTTTTCAGACAGGAATAATAAAAATGTGTGGATATACTTCTATAGCGCTGCGTAAAAATATATGATAAAACGCTCTATGTAATAGACAAGATTCAGTCGATGTTGACCTTAAGCTTGTTTCTCATCAGTATGTGCACCGCGCCAGATCGAGGCTGTTATTACCAGAATATCACGAAGTAATTACACTGTATTCGTGACGTGACTCCGATAGTATCAATAGTGAAAATACGTTGGAACATATTGTTCTATTCTGCGCGTGTTTATAAGGGCAAGTTCAGAATATTATCATCTTTATTCTTGAAATCACTGACGTATGAATTCTGGCAGTTCCAGTCATGAGTTCTAGTTTTCGTTTTACTTCTGACCAGCTATAAAAATAAGGCTGGTAATCCCTTCTTCTTGAAAGCAACTACGTTTGAAGAACCGCTTCTGTGGTCTAGTGGTTAAGACCAGCTGTCTCAGACCCAGTGGTCTGGTTCGATTCCCAGCGGAAGCAAAATTTTCTGCTCGGTTTGGTTGGTGGTGGTGGTGCAGAACGGTTAGCTGTTATGATACGCGTTTTTGATTTTCTCATAGTTTTATGTAGATCAGTGGCCAGCAAGACCCAATACTTTTTATTGATTGTGATAATTATGAAACGATGATGAAAACTTTAACATATCGGGAAGTTGCGTTTTACACTCGAATCCGACGCATTTTAAATAAATATAGGAACTTTATGGAATATTAAAATGTGCAACACCTGCACGCATCATCATCATCTGCCTAGCCTTTTCCCAACTATATTGGCGTTGGCTTCCAGTCTAACCGGATGCAGCTGAATACCAGTATTTTAAATGGAGTGATTGCCTATCTGACCTCCACAACCAAGTACCCGGGTAATATGATACCCCTTGGCAATACTGGTTGTCAGACTTTCGGGCTTCTGACGACCCGTAACGACTGTCAGTTGGTAGTTAGCCAGGCGGACTTAGAACAAACCCTACTTGTTCTAACTCCGCCTGGCTAACTTCCACCATCAATTTATCTAAGCCTGTTGCCATAACAACAATGATAACATCTTTGTTGTATTTCAGCAGTTAGAGGTAATAGCCAGTTCCTCTGTGGTTTTGGATCCGAGTGAAGCTCGCTTCCACCTTCGGCCTGATCATCACTTACCATCAGGTGAGATTCAGGCCAAGAGCTACCCCGTTGTGTTAAAAAAAGAACATAAATGTCGACCTGTTTTTCAGTTAGGCTCGGCACAAATGAGCCACCGTTTAGCCACCGGTGGCTGTCGCCTCTTACTGCGGTGTTAAGTACTGCTGTAGCGAGTGGCCGCCGCCGGTCACATGTGTGCGAAGAATCCATATAAAACCTATGAAAAAGCATGTGAACTGCTTGTCGCTGGACTACCGGTGGCTGTGATCGGGGGCTCGTTTGCGCCGAGCTTTATAGTCAAGTCCGGGGTAATTTTAGTTAAAAATACTTGAAATTAACTTAGTTTCCTGCATTTCTACTTATAATACTAAGAAGACGTTCCAGGAAGTTGGTTTTAGTTATACCGGTTAACTTTACACCTATTTACGTACGCTGTATGTATTTGTAGAGTTAAATATTCAATTACTTTATGTTACAGAGAAATATGAACTTGTTTTGGATTATTAAAATAAGCAATGAATATTGTTAGAGCAAACCAATTAAAACTAATATTGAAAACGATTCCAATTCTTCAAATTAATTTTCAATTTGTTAAATGAGTTGAAATGTAAATGTTACGAACAACTTTAAGTACTGAATATAAATATACCACGGGATGGAATATCACTAAAAAGTTTTTAATTAAAATTGAACATCTGATATTTTTTCTAAATATCAGATGGTTCTATTTTGATGCAAATAATAAAATTGTAAAGAACAATTTTTTAGTTTACCCTGAAATCGCGAATAAAAAATCAGCAGAATGTATGTTCGCATAGCTCGTCAAAATGTAAGGAAGGTTTTGGTTCCATATTGAAAGTTGTTCATAATGATGAGTACAATCACCCCTTAAGAGATTTCGTGTATGAAAAGATACACCTTATATACACACTAAATGCGCCCCGCAGTTTCGGGATAAAAAGTATCCTATGTCCTATTCCAGGTCATGGTCTACCCCTATGCCAAACGTCCAAATCCGTTCAGCCGTTTTAGCGTGAAAGCGTAACAAACAACCAAACTCACTTTCGCATTTAGTATAATATTAGTTAGGATAATGTTCGCTTACCTTTTAAGCTAACAGATTTCATAAACTACTATTCAAACCGCATACACAAATGTACATAAAAGATCTCACAATACTCGAATGACAGGTTCAAAACTTCCGATAAAGTTTTTGAATACATTTTCCGTATGAATATAAAATTAATTTGTAGTTTATCAGTGTCCCGATGTTCATAGTTTATTTTTGACCTACTGACATTAATTTAAGCACCTGTTGAGCGAATCGATATCTTGTGATTAATCAGTCATCACTGAATATAGCAAACAGCCTGTGTTTGCTTATAGAGCCTTGTCCAAAGGGATACCTAGATCATATTGTGATAGGTCTTCGACAGCCAAGAGTGACAAAATAAAAGAGTTAAGTCGTTTTTAAACTGAAAAGCAGGGATGGCTGTAAAAGCAAAGATTGATTATCCTATGAAAAAGCAGGATCAGACTTTTTTATTTCAAATATATAAATTATTATTTCCAAAACTAGGCTTTTGGCTTTAATATTATCGTGTTTAATTTTCAGGGTTCCGTACCCAAAGGATAAAACGGGACCCAGGTCTGTCACCAGGTTGTATCTCATGAACCGTGATAGTCAGACAGTTGAAATTTTCACAGATGATGTATTTCTGTTGCCGCTATAACAACAAATATTAAAAAACTGAATAAAAAATTCTTAAGTGTAAATACAACAGACATGATTTTTTTGGCGGTTTTTAAACATAATGGTACGGAACCCCTCATACGCGAGTCCGACTCGCACTTGGCCTGTTTTTGTTGTCCGTTTTATTTGTGCAAAATAATCAATATCTCTTTCTTTTATTTTTTTCTTTCTGTGTCACAATTCCGCAAGAAACTCGGTCGCAATGTCCCTCCTTATCAGAATAAAGATTACCTACATACGAACTATAAAATCGTGATGAGATAAACCAATAACAGCGTAATTCTGCTGTAATCACCTCTTGTTAGGTTATTATGTAAATTACCTACGAAACAGGTAAATCGAGTCACTTTAATAGAGTTTCTCTCGCTCCGGTTCTTGTACGGAGGTATTTCTAACTTGTTGCCTTGTTAAGTTATATTTTGATGTTTCAAATACCTACAGTTAGAATTTGCATTGAATTGAGTTTGAAGTTTCGGGATTTCCCGAAAAGTTTCAGATTGCAGCGAAGCCCCTAATTATGACTGAAAATACGGCAAGCTCGTGAGTTGTACTGGCGTTAGAGCGTGGTAACCTGCCAAACAATTTACGATTCCGGAATGAGACTTTATGTGACTAGGTACTATCTCTACTCTAAGAACTTAGAAATAATAGACATAAGTATTATTTTATCTCTTTCTATTAAAGTGACATTTCTTTTCTCTATATTCTTTTGCATTTCTTCAGTTTCTACGATGATCATACTAAGCGCGCTGTTCGAAAATATGAGACAGCGTTTTTTCAAAACACATAGGTACATAGGTAGTTAAAAATGAAATCATGAGAAAATAGCCGCTACCATGGTCGTATAAAAATAACGAGAGTGTCGGTCAGCATTTATTTAAGGCGACAATTAAACGTGGTTTCGGTATCGATATCGGTCGTTACGGCCATCTGCCCGGACGCCGCAAGGAAAATAACATTATAGCCGTGGGACGCGCTCGGGGATAGGGCGGCCATCTATGATGTTTGAAAATTGGGAATTTGAGGAAAAAATTTCCTTGTAATTCTGTGAAGTTATAAATAATATTTGTTGTTTGTATCTACAGCATGTATTAGAAAGGTATGGTCATATTTAAGGGTATATAGACCATCAAACTGAAAAGCTTTCTCCATGGGACTAACATCGTAATCATAAATAAATTATTAAGCAGCTGTCCCATACATTTGAGTCGAGTAGGTATTGAAGTTTTATACGGGACAGTTGATAATTTTTTCGCGATTATGATGTTGATCCCATGTAAAAAAAATCTGTTTGATGGTCTGTACCACATCCTTAATTATGACCACACCTTTCTAATACATGATGTATGTGTAAGTATTTAAGAAACAAGAATGGGTGACCCGTAGATGAACAGTTGTGCTATTCTGTAAAAATCTCACCGTGAAAACTTAGGTGATGTGAGCTTGGGGTGAACTGTCAATGCCTTAGCATCTGTTTGTATCGTTGACAATGACAGCTCACTCCACGCTCACTTCACCTAAACTTTCACAGTGAGATGGTTACAGAATAGTAGTTATCTAAGCTAGAACCTAAATGGAACTAGAACGCAATGAATCAAGTGATTTTGAGATTGATCTGATTACCTACATCTGTGACTGATCTATAAATAACGCAGAAAGCAAATAAAAGCAATCATAGCATTTAAGTAGCATACGTA
Organism: Lithophane ornitopus; assembly: GCA_948473465.1. NCBI lineage: Eukaryota > Metazoa > Arthropoda > Insecta > Lepidoptera > Noctuidae > Lithophane > Lithophane ornitopus. The sequence continues at coordinate 5,769,960 of OX419622.1, read as the reverse complement.
CCCAGTAAATCGTATTTTTTTTAAATATACATTGGTGCCGATTCCCTTGTACACAAACTAAACTAAATTTAAGTTCAGTGCACCTTTTTCTTTCTATTTCATTATGAAAAGGACAGAAGATAAATTTTAGTTTAGTCCTGTCAAATTAATCAGCGCCTGACGTAAATTGACGTAATTTTAGTAGGCAAGTTTTTAATCGCGTCTAAACTTGTTTGGAGTAGTGACAGTTTGACAGGACTAAACTAAAATTGATCTTCTGTCCTTTTCTTAATGAAATAGAAAGAAAAAGATGCACTGAACTTAAATTTAGTTTAGTTTGTAAACAAGGGAATCGGCACCATTGTCACGCAAAGGCATTTCTTAAGCCGAACGCTTGGACACCCTAATGGCAACGTCGTTTCAGAAATCGTAAAACAAACGCGGTACCACAATTTAAATATTTCAATATCATGTTTTTCTCTTCGCATTGTACACTTGACCTGTTTCAAGTGACAATTCCGGTCTGCTATCTTTTACTCTCGTGTTAATGCAATAAACTCCTTAATAGTACACTAAACGTTAGATAAAAACGTTTTTTTATGGACACTGCAGCTTTTCACAAACAATTTGTATAATGAATTGCAAGAAAGAAGTAATGACATAAATGCAAATTCCTTTTTATTGTTGTTTTATTTTTAGTGCTGGAATTCTTTTAGAACAGACACATTACCTACTTCAGTACATAAAATACAGGGCAGGGGTTCTATTTTGTCTATTATAGACATGTTTGTTTGTTATTGAAATTCGGTTTCAGACGGAATGTTCAGCCCACGAACTATATTTCGGCCAAATAATAAAGTTCGGTAAAAGCAGCCGAATGTCTTACCGAATGTAAATCGAACTTTAGTTAATCTTATAGTTTTATTTCCGAAACAAAGCTGCTGCTGCGCTTACACATTGGGAAAATCCACTCATACACACTTAAATATAGAATGCCTAAGAAAATATATCTGCCATAAACGTTAAGACTGTTCTTTGTTTAAAAGTAAAAGTATTGTAACGTACAACAGTCACTCAACCACACGTCTATGTGACGATTTGACATTAACAGCACCTTTATTCGTACCAGTTCCTAAATACGGTTTTCATAGTCCATTTCATAGTTATTTCTAACGTGTTGTTAACCGTGCATTGCGTACACAGTACTTACTACGTAATATTTAATTTGCCGCATCCACTACGCCACTACATGCGGCGATCGGGGCTATATAATCATGAACTATAAACATACGCCATACCTGGCCACCATATATAAATAAAACTTTGTATTGATGCGAAACTCCAGTTCAAGCGCATTCTAAATGCCAATTATAGCGTTACAAGATCATTTTGGCGCGTGGCCGTAATCGGAATTACTGCCGCCATTTTGTTTTTTGAATACATTTCAATTGACATTTTACAAAATTATGGCACGAATGTTTACCAACAGCGCCCCCCTGTCAACGTCATTCGAGCGCCAATAGATCCTCGTAGCAGTGGAAGTACCTATCAGGCATGTCGGAAACTGCCAGGGTTGCGGGAAAGTCCGAAAGGGATACCGGGACCTTGGCAACAGGCAACTGAAGGAACACGGGTGGGTTTTAGTCAGTAAAAGTCTGACACGCCCTTCCGCTCCGCCCAGAGCGGGAGAAGACATTTGATGATTTACTAAACTCAAAAAAAAAAAGACATATCGGAAAGGAGTGACTGCGTTGGTCTGAATTGAACCATATAGACAGAATGATGCCATCGACATTGGGCAAGCGAGAGTCCTAATAGGCTGGTGGGAGAACCATAACATTACATAACATAGCATCTAGATTGCGCCGAAAAACCGAACCGTTGGTGATTATTTCTACAGCGGTGATCTAGATACAGGAAACACGATTTTCGCTTATTTAGGGTTTTATTATTTTATGCTACAGGGTTTCGCCAAAAATCGCCTCGTTCACACTCGGCTTAATGCAATATGCACGAGCACAATGAAAAACTGAAAACCTTATTTTTGTTCAAAAAATTGTCCGATGTTGCCTTTCCCTTTATTAAAGCAACAATTGTTCTGCCTTTTGCTAGTGAAAAATATATTCACAAAATAAAATCACTATGTCGCTAAAAACTGACATATTATTATAGACATTATTCTTTTTAAATACATATTCGTTTTTTTTTTTTATAAAAAACATTTAATTTAAAAAAAATTGTAGCCCATCGGCATCAGGATCAGGGTCCAAGCTGCCGGTGGTCAGGGTTCTAGAGAGAGGAACCTTCTCACTATGCGTGCCGTGTCCAGGAGTACTGCTTTCTGAATCAAGCCCTTGACCCAGCCGCACAATGAGAGCCTCCTGAGATGTTGGTTGAGGCCCTCCGCTATTAAGCCATTGACCGTAACGATTATCGATACAATGATTGCAGAGTCCACGTCCCACATGTCGACAACCTCGTGTGCTAAGTCAAGATACTTGATTTTTTTAAATTTCTCTGCTTTCACGAGATTCTCGAAATTATTATGGATGATAAAGTGAATGAATCATTTTTTAAATGGAGTTATCTAATTTTGGAGAATCCATGCATATACAGCAGAGCATGAAAACTTATCTATGCTACAAAGTAGGTATTTTAACAGTAGGTATCTGATTTTGAAACGAAATGATAACAGATGCAATGCTCCCCCACGTTCGCTGAACAAAGCACGCCTTCACTAAAGAAAAGAAAGGCATCAATCAAATGCTGGAGAAAGCTCTAGAGGGACCCTGACAACTGACAGCTTTGTTCAAGATGAAGAAGATACTAGGACAAAGAGACTTTATGGCGTTATGATGACGTACCTCGTCATCATAACGCCAGAAAGTCTCTATTTCAGAGAAGCTATTTCTAGTTATTCCTTGGGAGTCATAATGAAATGAGCTATTCTCAATCAGCCAACCAACCAATGTGAATTTTCAATTCACAGCCGCTCAATCGTTGATTGGCCTTTAGAAAGCCGATAACAATTAAAAATCTTTTGTGTCTCTTTAGTGACAGTTGGAGGTTACGTAGGTAAGTTTGTCTTGGACATCGATTTCCAAGATAAACTTTGAAAGTACGGTGAAGGAAAACATCATGAGGAAACCTGGACTTATTAATAAAAGTCTGATATTGCCAATCCGCCTTGAGAAAGCGTGGTGATGCTCATAATATGCCTTATATGTTTGAGAAGAGGCCTACACCAGCCTATAAATACTAGCTACTATAAATTGAGAACTATAATAATAGTTATAGTTCGAGTCGTTACTTGAGAAGGAGATAATAATGATGAAATCACTTAACAATATTGCTTTATTTCAATTAGAAAAGAGTCGGCAGAGAGAAGAGACAATAAAAACTTTTCAGATTTGTAACTTACAAATCTTTTGCTGTCGCAGTTGTCCAAAACCATTAGTTTTCGATAACCTAAACCAAATATATTTTTTTTTTTTTTTCAGTTTTTGTTGTAGTAGGTAGTTACTTCCAACCCCACACAAATTCATATCCTATGTAAACAACAGTGACAGGATGTTTTATAATAATTATCATTAACATACACAAAATGCGTATAATAACACTCAAAAACTACCCAAGCAAAGTTAATAAAAATGTATGGGACCATCTCGGAAAACTACTCTTTCGAACAAAGAATAATCATCGAAATGAGTTTACTTGGCTTTTACGCTACGGCTGAGTGACCAAATTTGTATGCAATGGCACATGGGTAGACCATGACCTGGTTAGGACATGGGATAATTTTTATCCCGATATACCCACGGGATCGACACTTAATGCTCGTGCAAACTGGCGCGATATCGCGGGCGTGACAGGCAGCGCTACCCTTGCGCGCGATATCGCGCCTGTTTGTGGGAACCTTTATGCAGGTGAAACCGGTGGGCGCAGCTAATGTTACATGAAACTAACTGCATTAAACTGTACCGGCCACAGATGATTAACGGTTAATGAGAGCACAACAGGTTTTGTTCATAAATAATGCAATTTGCTACAACATTGTTAAATTGTGCCAATGAATGATTGATCGCCTTGTACCGAATGTTTACAGACAAACACACTGTGTTTGAACTCGTTATGTATTTAATATAATATTGCTTCTTTATAGTATTTGATATATTCGCTTAATATAGAGTGTAAAAAGACCCATCACATAGCCGTCGACTACGCATTCTGTACATCAAATTATGTAACACTAGCTTCCACCTGCGGCTTCGCCCGCGTGGTATATTGATAAAAAGTAGCCTATGTCCTTCCCCGGCATGCCATATATCTCCTTGCCATATTTTATCGAAATCCGTTCAGTGGTTTAGGCGTGAAAAGGTAACATACAAACAGATAGACAGACAGACAGAGTTACTTTCGAATTTATAATATTAGTATGGATTCTACAAAATAATTGCTGGGAAACGACTTTCATTTTTGGTGTAAAAGATCGCTGTTTATGGTAGTGCGCAATGTAACGAAAAACATTGTATTTATGGGTGCCTGTAACGGCGGTTCAGGGTTTGTGGGTTATTTAAAATTTAGTTATAACATTTAAAACATGCTTTCTTTAAAAAACGTCTGAAAAAGTTGGAACTTTGACCTTCAATATTTTCGTAATCAAGACGGTTCCCAGGTATAATAGTCAAGAAAAAAAATAATTACAATGACGGGAATAACTAGTGGCGTCCGGCTTCGTTAAGCGTCTTTTTACACCAGGTTCATTATTATTATCATCATTGAAGCATGGATTCGCGTCTGTCGAACTGGGTTCCATCCCCGCCTAGGTATTGAGTTTTTGAAATTCTCAGTAGCATCCCGGAGTGTTAGATTTGAGCCTAGTTAATACCAATTGAGTCACCCCCTAGCTGTTATTATTGAACTAAAACATAACGGGTGAAATGTGCGGGGGTAACTATTTGATGATACTGTGTGTGCCTTTACGGCACACAGTATCATCAAACAGTTACCCCACTAAAAGACACGCCAGTTCAAATCCGACATAGCTGCATACCAGCTTTTTGTGTATTTTACTAAAATACACAAGAACTATAGTCCGTCTATAGTTGCACGTAAGTCGTAACTTGGCAAGGTTCTGGCATATTGCGAGTAAGTTTGTGCTTGTACAATCAGTACAACAAACAAATTGATACTTTTATTCATCATCATCATAATCAGCCTATAATGTTCCCACTGCTGTATCCGTAATCTAGCACGCGGGCCCAGTGCGGGTTGGTAGATGTCACATGTCTTCAAATTTTTGGTTCTAGGACATGCCGGTTACCTCACGATGTTTTCCTTCACCGTTTTGAGAGCAGTGGCGATGAAATAATTTACAAAAAGTAAAGCGCCTGTCAGGGTTCGAACCTACGACCTACAACTTATAAGTCGTGGCCGTTACCACTGAGCCACCACTGCTCACACTGCATGATACTTTACTACTAAAACTTTTATTGCATGTCATTATTCTATGGTTATTGCCATAATTTATTTTTGAATATATCTGATAATGAAAAACAAGCGAAAATGAAGTCAGCGCATCTTACACTTTGGTGAATTGAATACAGACGTGATTTTATGTATAATAAACTAAGTCGTCGCCTCTTCGGTCTAATTATTTTCATACAATAATAAATCCAAATAAATTCACGCTCGAATTTAAATATTCCGTTTGATACCAAAGTTACTTTGATGTCCATTATGACGTGTGACATGCAAAACCGCACGGGTTTTTATTCCTGGCCAACTCATTTTTCTTCTTGGAAACTTTTTTTTCCCGATACTAAAGGATCTAGATGGAACGGTTTTTATGTAGCAGTCTTAAAATAAGGTTTTTATTTTGAGAGATCAAAACACTGTTAGGAATAGCAAAATACATACAAATATTATTACACATTTATTTCTCTTTTATTTCGGCACGTCCGTGTTTTCCACACGTTCGTTTATCTAAAGTAGATCGTACCCTCGTCATCACATGACACCCTGGTACCCTGGCGGCGCCGCGCCTGATTATTATGAGTTTTGTACCAGCCATCTGCTGTCAGGGTATCAACGGTAGCTATATTTTCAAATACAGGCACCCAGTACGTCATTTATTAGATTTTTGGTACCTGAGTTCAACCTCAAGAGATCTCAAGTTTAACAAGTCAAAGAAAACTCAGATCAAGACGTCAAGGAACAGAATAAGTAAAGTATTTTTCAGTCCCCAATGTACAAAGAAATCATGTCGCCACAATTACCTATAACTTACGAAATTTTCTTACGCAGTGTGTAAGAAATTCGCTGAAACTTCAAAAAGAAGGCTTTTACCATCCATAACCCTAGAACAAAACAGACAGAACAATAAAAGGGACCAAAAATAATGCCATCATTTGTAACTTTCTGACGTTTATTCTCTCGAAAAATGTTTATCTAGTTTTATAACAAACATTGGCACTCATAAAATGCTACATTTTGGTGATCATCGTACAAATAAAATTGTTATTACGGTGATAATGGTACGGCTTGCAAGCTTGGCTTTCAAGATTGTGAAATCGGAAATGCCATTTTTCAAATAAAGAACGTTCGATAACATTATGCGCAGCAAACTGTATAATTTATTTATAGAAATGATATAGTAAAAATCTGTATTTCAAAATAACTTCCAGTAAAGTTAAACAATAAAAGGGTGGTGATTGCACATTCAGTTTTTAGTAGACCACCCTACAAATAAAGACAGCTGTGTACGCCTAGGTAAGTATATCTGACCGGTGTGCCCAAAGGTTTCTTTGACATTAAATGTTCTTCTTCTTCCTTTCGTGTAGTTAGTAACTAACCTGGTGTCAGAGTTTCAAAGCCGCCCAAGGGCCTCCGACTTGTCTTCACATGCCGTCAAGAAATCTCTCTGGCATGCCGGTTTCCTCACGATGTTTTCCTTCACCGTTTTTGAAGCAAGTGATAATTATACAATACGCACATGAATTCGAAAAGTCAGAGGTTCGTGCCTTGGGTTCGAACTCGAGACCTATGACTTGGCAGTCCGACGGTCACACCACTAGGCTATCACTGCTTAAGCCTTAAATGTTGCTTTTACTAAAAATGTTGACTTCAGTGTGCAATAATGAGTACAAAATAACATGGTAGAAATTTCGAAATTTTCCTTTTAAAGAGAATCCTGTTTTAAATGCTAGGCACCTGTCCCACCGCCAGGCGACTCGCAACTGACTATTGTCTCACTCAAGAAACGTACTGTTCGATTCAAACTTAATGGCGGCTCGGAAGTTAGCTAAAAGCTGCGCAGTACCGCACCCCTCACCCCCGCTGACCCATGATATTGTTACTGCGCAGCGACTCGCCTCATGTTCCGAGCCGCCAATCGAACTATACAAAAGATTGTGGGTCCCGTGTTAGTAAAAGAGATAAATATATAAATAGTTGATCGCTGACTGTTCACACGCTCGTTTTGTCGCTGCAACAAACGAGTACGCGCCGGTGGTACTCATATTTTGTTGCAGCGACAACAGCTATCAAAGAGAGCACTCGCTCAGCGCCGACCCTCGTCCGGCTGGTATGTCGACGCCGTTACGCACTCGCTGCTCGTTGCTCGCCAATCCGTATTAAGTTGCAAACTCTACGGTGGGACAGGTGCCTTAGCCTACGGAATTTTGCATTTCCTTACATTAAATAATTTGTCTTCCTTGTCATAATAATACCTAGACTACGTTACTAAACCATTCCCTATTAAAGCTAATAGTAATTGCATGCAATAATTTGTACGAATTACCAATTACTGGAGACTTGCGATTGGCAATTACAATAAAAGGACTAATTAAGATCTAGATTGAAATCAGCTAATTTGTGTTAATCCCAATGTCTATGTATAATTGCGTCTAGCCGGAGTTAGGCAAGGTCGTCAAAAATCTAGGTCGAGAAATAAGATAAATAAGATTTTCCCCTTGTAATATTAACGGAGACACTAAGAAGCAATTATTATTGTTTTCGAGGACCAAATCATTTTATTACGAAGCTATAATCCGGAGAAGTGATAAACAAACACTCAAGAAATCTCAAAGGATAACAATTTTTGAAACGACTAGCTGTTGCCCGGAATTTCGTCTGCGATCCAGGATGAAAAGCAGCCTGTCCTACTCCAGGTCAAGGTCTACCCTTGTGCGAAATTGTTTCATCCAAATCCGTTCAGCTGTTTTATAGTGAAAGCGTCAAACAAAGAAACATACCAACAAGCAAACTCATTTTCGCATTTATAATATAATATAAGTTAGGATAGAAACCTTTCTAACAAAATACATAGGTAATAGAAAGTAAGAAAAGTGAACGGAGGATAGTGACGACATGGTTGGCGCAGTGGCTGAGCGATGGACGGCTGCGCAACGTGTCGCGGGTTTGATCCCCGCACGGAACAAATAGTGTATGTGAGTTTCTATGTTTGTAAACGCTACCGATACAGGAAGAAATTCCTAGTGTGGGGCAACGTTTAAAAAAAAATATATATATATATATATATGATTGGTAAGAGATGTAAGGATCGTAGCAGGTGGCGTTCTGTAGTATCTGATTACCCCAATGGGAAGAAGGCATTAGTATATGTGTACCTATGTAGCAAGTATGAAGGCAAAATTAAAAGGCTCGAACCTAGTAAACAAAACTCTTTAATTTTCAAATAATATACTTCCAGTAGTTACGTTAGATATGATTTCGAATACAGTTAATTAAAACGACTTTACTTTCTGTTTTCACTAACGGCAAGGTATCGAGCAATGATTTTAATCTCAAGATCGTTAAACCTCAGGGGCCCAAGACTTACAAGTTCGAAGGGCCCTTATCTTTTCTTCAAGGGAACTGCTTATCCCGTAGGTACTCTTATCTGCTAACGATATCAAGCTGACTTTGGACCCGAAGCTGGGATAATTGCACAAAATGCCGACTCTGATCCAGATTTTCCCCGATATGCCAACGCTTACCTTACCTGCCAACTCACTTTAAAGTCAATGGAACGATTGGACAAAAGGTAATAATTTTCGGAATTTTTAACTGACTTCTAAAAAAGGGGGAGGTTTTGCATTCGATAATTCTTTTTTCATGCTTGTACAACGATTTCCTAGTGATTACTGGGCCGATTTACGTTTTTTTTACATTTGGTAGGAGACGCCCGCGCGGTTGGCCCATAACAATTTTATTAACTTTGCTTGAGGAGAAGCGAACTTTTGAGGAGAAGCTCATGGCTAAGTAATAACAGCCGCACCGTGTTGATCCATCAGGTTAAGCTACGCTTTCCGGGGTTGATCGGTGGATGGGTGACCATCTTTACATACCGAGACTCCACCGTGCCTCGGAGAGCACGTTAAGCCTTTGGTCTCCCGGCTATCATTCGTGGATCTTTGACAATCGTTACGGGTCGTCAGAAGCCCGAAACCAGTCTTCGCAAGGGGTATCGTATTACCTAGTTACTGGGTTGTGGAGGATAGACAGTTGCTTCATGTAAAATACTGGTATTCAGCTGCATCCGGTTAGACTGAAAGCCGACCCCAGCATAGTTGGGAAAAGACTTGGCAGATTTATTGCTTGAGTAGTTTTTGAGTTAGCTTCTATAAGTATAGCTTTTTAACCCGTTTGTTTATGTTGATGGTGTTGTTATCATCAAATATTAAGGCATAGTACATGATACTATAATTAAAAAGTGGAAAATAAAAACATTTTACAAAAAAAAAAAAGGCGACTAAAAGATATAGTGAAAAATAATTTTTGAAACAAAACTAAAACCGAAACTAAAATTACTTTTAACGAGTCGAGTTTTTTTATAAGTAAATATGTTTTTTTTTTAAACTAGCTTTTAATGAACTAAAAAATACTAAACATCAGTCCAGGGGGCCAAGTCTACTAATTTACAAACGTGTCAGTGGTCTCACAATGATCAGTTTTTGACAGATATGCCATACAAATTCTGTCAAAAACTTATCAGAACACTGACACGTTTGTAAATTAGTAGATTTGGCCCCCTGCTCCATGGTATCATATTTTTTAAATGTCTCGGTACTTATATACGCATGCAAAGTTTCAGCTCAATCGGATGCCAGGAAGTGCTTGAAAAATGGATGTCAATTATTAGAGTAGGTAAATGGAAATACGAACGAACCAGGCTAATAAAAAGATTGTAAAAACAAACGATATTCAATGTTTGTTCGCCTTATTTTATCATGGAAAAAAAAAAATTTTTTTCATTGTAAAGGCAATGGAGATTAGGATATCAAACTTAGATCTACTACAATTATTTCATCTTGTTTGAATAAAGGTGACAAAATAAATAAGAAATTAAAATAACCAAAAAAAGTGGTAAAACCACACTTGTATGTACCTGAAGTAAACATCTTAAATCCCAATCATTGTATTATATACCAAGTTTTATAAACCCAACCTCAATTATGTAACATAACCATATAGCTGTCCAATGAATGATATCGAAGCAAAAACACGAAAATAACACCAATATTTGGTGCGAGCACGTCTTTGCGGCAGATCTTGTACCTATAATCCCTCTTGTTTGTGTTGACATGTTTTGCAGCTTTCCCATTAATTGAAAACAAACAGGCTGAATGATATCGTTAAATCCCTACTCGGAGAGGGATCCAGTATTGGGGCTTTGACCTTTTTGCAGGGTATGGGTAAAAGTATCAATATTATTTTCGTTGAATTAGATTATTCGAGTGCAGACTGATATTTTATTAAATGCGGGTGAGAACTTAATAGTATTCGCAAGGAAGTGTTAACTATTGAGTAGATAATCCAAACTATAATAATTATAAATGCGAAAGTGAGTTTGTTTGTTAAGCTTTCACGATAAAACGGCTGAACAGATTTCGATGACATTTGGGATATGGGTAGACCATTACCTCGAATAGGACATAGGATTTTTTATCTGGATATTCCCACGGGATCGAGACTTACTCGGGTGAAACCGCGGGGTGCAGCTAGTTAAGTTATAAAGTTACCGTAATTATCTATGCCTACATTAGTACATTTTGGTTTATCTTATGTTGTTTGCGAGTCCTAAATATATAAATTGTTTTACTTTTTATCCATTAATCCAATGAGTTTTTCAGTCAGTTTTCGTGAAGTTTTACAAACAACTCAGCTAAATTAATGATGTGATTCCCATTGGCATTTTCTGCTACTATTTATTGTTGGATGCATACCCGAGGTGTCATTATTTATTTAAATAAAAATACCAACGTATTTTCCCCTTCTTTATGAAGGTCATAAAGTTCATTAACAACGTATTTTCCTTGGTTTGGGTATTTCACCAATTTTACCGAATGACATCTTCATCATTTTACTGTCGGCTTTAGATAATATCTTACTTGCAATATAACACTCTTTATAAACCAGTTCCTATCACATTTAGAGACAGTATTGAAGTGAGTTGTGAATATACAGTATAAATTAAATTAAACATTAACTAGTGTATAAATACAATTTATAGAATATACATTTTTCAAAATGTCACCTCTCAAAGTGTGGTCGAAATTCACTGCGAAAAAGGGTGGTGCTGCTATTTATTTACGTATAGTGGATGCACCTGAAAATCTTCTTGAAGAAGTCATTAATCAGTACATGAAGTATTATGCGACTGAAGACGTCACTTTCAAAGCTGCTGGTAAGTTCAATTTTGGTGATACCGTCTTTCTAACTCGCAAATGCGGGTTGTACTTAAGTACACGTGTGTACAGTTAAAAATGTAAAACCAACCCTCTTGTTACGAGACATTTTTATTTTTCTCCTTTTTAATGCAAGCAAAAACGTTAAATGAATAGAACAATAAACGTAAATGGTGATACTTATTTCTATAGAATATTCTTCCAGTGGTATGCTAGAGAGGAAAGTAGATAAAAAGAAATTTGTAGACACTGTGTATAAAAGAAGAGATTTTTTTTAATACATTTAAAAATTAAAACATTTGACCACTCAATTCACTTTTTATTGAAGTCCTTCTAGTTTAAGGATTCATCATTTACAGAAATAAATAAAAAAACTCTAATTTATGGTTAAAACATGAAAATATTAAAATAACTCTCAACTCAATTAATGAAACAGAATTATAGCAGAAACGACCATAAAAATATCGAAATAATAATTAAATAACGTTTATCAATTTGTCTGGACTGTAAAGCAAATGCATTCACTTGTTAAATACATATACTAGGTATAGTTATCTATTGCAGGAGTTCCAAAAAGTGCAGCAGCAATGGAAGAATTACGTGTGCCTATGCTCAAAGCTATAAAAGAAAAAGGGTTTCACACTGTGGTTTGTTGTTTAGACAACAATGATGACCAAATAACAGAGGTCCTTGGAGCATCCAGGCTTTAACATCTAAAGGGGATCCAGAGCCAGAGGTAAAGCGAAATTTTTCATCAGTATCAGCAGTAAACTATATGTTCTTTGTGCATATTATACTCTGTCCCAAAAATTTCTGGTGAAAATATTAAAAAAAAAAACTAGCTGCACCCCGCGGTTTCACCCGCGTAAGTGTCGATCCAGCGGGAATATCGGGATTAAAAGTATCCTATGTTCTATTCCGAGCCATGGTCTACCCCTGTGCTGAATTTCATCCAAATCCGTTCAGCCGTTTAAGCGTGAAAGCATAATAAACTAACAAACAATGAAACTCACTTTCGCGTGTATAATATTAGTTAGGATTAGGATATTAGTTAGGATTAAATGTACCTCTCAATGCCAATTTGTAGTGCCACTTACGAATTGAGTGCTTTGATTTGATTATTTGAATACTTAGACTCGAAATTTGAATGTTAATCACCTTAAAAAGACGTTTCATATTTAATATGCTCGCACTGCTCACTATGTATCGCCAAATATTGAAATGGTACGTAATATGAATATGTGGCAGTCTTAGTAGTTAGTAATAGTTTTATGCCGATGTAATGTTATTCCAACAATATTATTGTTGGAAAAAGTGGTGAGATATAAAGTTGACACCTTCAATTCCCTTTAGTGAGTGACTGTTTAATTATCTAACCTGAACAGGGTTTGTTTACGTTTTCACCAGATACTTTTAGAACAGATATCAGGTAGGTATTTTGTTTGTTTGGATTTTTGTGATTGAGGTCTTGAAAAAATCACAAGCAGAACATTATACAGTCACTTCCAATGACGTCACTTAATCCAAAATCGCAGAAAGTCGATTTACAAGTTCCTGACGTTAACAATCGGGCAGTGTTTTGTCAGATAGGAATTTATCTAGTCGAGAAGAACAAGGGGTCTTCTACCCATAAACAACGAATAGCAAAAAACAGAAATAATAAACTTGAATGTTACTATTTCAGTTTGACTTTAAAACGGAGGAAATGAAGAAGATATTTGAAATGTATTATGGAATGGCGTCTTACTATGATGAAGTGAAGGCGCTCAATTCTGACCGTTACTTCAGTGACAGAGGACTCTTTGTTAATCCTGAGTACAGAGGACTTGGTGTTGAGGTGGAGTTCCTTAAAGCCAGGTCAGTTTCTCTTTTTCCTATCATATTTTATTATAATTCAATTTTACCTCGTATGATGTGATGATGTTCTGGGCCAACGAAATAAAAAATCTGTAGTGTCAGCGATACTATGAAGAAGACTGTTTCAGTACGTATGAAATCACAACTTCGACCTTCAACCTATGATTATGACGGAATTCCCTCTCCTCACCTCACATTGGTGAAGAAACTTGCCATAATACAGGCTCAGGTATCGATGACATTTGAAATCGGGACAAACCATAAATAATACAGGCTCAGGATGTCGATGAAATATGAAATCGGGACATTTAATATTTTCACAACCAATCGTAACAGCGAATCTATTTTCACGCTTCCCGCTTAAGTCCTAAGCCAATGGTTTTTTATATTCTATACGAATAGCTCATGATCCAAATAGATGCCAAAAAGAATATGTAAAAATCTACAAAAATCCGCGAAATTTCGCGGGTTAAAGCAAGTAAAGACAAATGGTTCAGTGCCTATTCTGGAATACTGATGTTCTATTTTTTCCTTGTATATTTCCAGGCGATTGATTTGCAAAGAACACGTAATACCAGTAACTGGCGCCTGGATGACGTCATCTGACACCCAGAAAGCTGCTGAGCTCGATGGATGGGAGACTGCTTACGAGATCCAGTTTGAAGAGTTAGGAAAGAAACTCGGAGTTACCTTCGAAGGCAACCCTCCGTCTACTAAGTTCATGATCGCTAAAATACAATAGGTGATTAGAGATACTTTTTCGTTTTGGGTGTATTTTAAATTAAAACAACACATATATTGTGGAATCTCGTCCATTTTTTTTTGCTCTATATTTGTCTTGTAATATATACTTAAAAAAGTATGTAAAGTAAATAATTTACCGAAAAATAAAGAACACTGAATAAAACCTGCACATTTTCTTTGAAACGCTCAATCAAAATAATTGATTAAACTTACTTTGAGAAACTATAAAATTAATTACGCTGTGTTAAAATAATTCATGTACCATGGGAAAAAGGCGTGAGTTTATGTATAAATATATAGTGACTCAAACGATTATTTAATCATTTAAGTATTTTGTCAATTATTATCAAATGAATTCAACATTATTAACTCGCCCAACACTAATGACTGATAAGATAACGAGCTTGCTTATAATTTGATACATAAAATAATCACATTTAGAGATAGTCTTGACGTTACTTCAAGACGCTACTTAAGACGCTCAAAAATTTACTTAAAATAAATTCAGTACAACGAAATAATTGTTTAAAAACTGTTCACGTAGACATTGCAATTTTTTATCTACTGCAGAAAATTTCACATATTTTTACCATGTCAAAGTGTCTCAAAGTGTGGTCCAAATTCTCGGTGAAAAAAAAAGATGGTACTGTTCTTAATTTACGTATAATGGACATGCCTAAATATCTTAATGACGAAGTTATAAATCTGTACACAAATCATTTTGTGAAAGAGGAGAACACTTTTGTAGCTGCTGGTAAGTTGATCACAATTTTGATTACAATGTTGATAAGAATGAGAGTTTTTTTTTTTAATCTTTATTTATTTAAGGGATTTTTGTACGCATAATATTATGCGACGATGATCAAACCCATCATGCTAAGATTTAATCTTAAATTCATTGACAGACAACGCATAGCCTAATACGGTACGGTAAGGTCTAGAAGGAAGAATAATTGAAAAATCATCCCCTAAAGGAGTTAACTAGGGGATGAAAGTTTGTATGGAAGTTAGTCATATCTACCGATGGAAAATCCTATACACGGCTTTTAAACAAAATAATCATAACTTATATTATTGCATAAGTCAGTTTGTTTGTTATACTTTCACGCTAAAACGGGCTGAACAGATTTGGTTGATATTTGGCACATGGATAAACCTGAAAAATGACATAGGCTATATTCGTCCTAGATCGCAAACGAAGTCGCGAACAACAGCTAGTATAATTATCTATAAATCCAACTTATTAAGTATTTTTATTATGATGTATTTCTAAAGGATTCCTAAAAAATGAAAAGGCAATAGAAGAACTACAGGGACCTTTATTAGAAGCAACAAATGAAGACGGATTTCACATTGCGATTTGTTGTTTAGACAACGGTGATGACGAAATTAAGGGTATCGTTGGAGCATCTATGATGGCATTGGTATCGAAAGATGATCCACAACCTGAGGTAAATTATATTGGTAATGCCGAGCATATTCAAAGAAAACACATTGCCTAATTTTGTATGGAAGTGTGACCAAGTGCTGCCTAGAATACTCACATAGTGCATTTTGTTCCTCAGACCACCACTAATTTGTATTTCAAAGCGCATAAAAATCTATCCCAGGAGTCCAAAGAAAAACAGTCTCTGGTTTGAATATTTTTATTGGAAAAAATGAACTTAATAGCAACAATTAATGTATAAAATCAACTATTAAACAGTTATTGTGCGTTCAATTACAATTGTATTCATTGTATTTTGATACAATGAATACAATTGTAATACATCCATAATTGTTAGACATCAAACAGTTCATCGATAACGATGAAGACGATTAATAAATAAATTCAATATTATTGTATTAGTTTTGTTAACTGACTAATTAGTTGTATTTTAGTTATTGGCATTGCATCATTTATAATAATAATACAACTAAATAGTCAGTTAACAAAACTAAGACATTAATATATTGATTAATCGTCTTCATCGTTATCGATTATTATTGTGTCTAGGGATAAAGCTGGACATCTAATCACGTCTTGGTGTCTAGCAAACCCAATAAGCCAGACCAAGCACATAGTGTGCGCGCAACAACCGATTGTTTGACAGTTTTTTTTTCTGGGAATTCAGGAAATGAAATTGCTTTTAGAGGAATTGCTAATGTGGCCGGTTTAGGCCCCCCGATTTGAAGCCAGGTCGTTGTTTCAAGGGGTGCGTGGACAGGAAACCTCCCCGAGTGCCCGGGGGCTGGAGTTCCTTTACGGATACGTCCGTGGGGAAGGCCAGTCTCTGGGACGGTGCACCCTGGGGTGCGGGCAATGTTTCTCCATTGGGTGCTGTGTGTTAGACGCACAGTACCTAGTGGAGAGGCATTGCCCGTATGCCAATATCCTGTCGGTGGGACGCTCTAATGTGTACTCGGAGGAGTACACGTTTAGCAGCGTCTGAGCGGGCCCGGCGTGCACTTACCCTGCCGTCGGGCAGGCAGGAGGAAGTCCTTCCTTCTGCCACCGTTGGTCTCGTAGCCCCGAAGACTGTCAAGGTCATGTCTCTGGCATTTGACGGGGGTCGAGGGTCTTGGCTTAACCGCCCGGGCCGCGAGGAAGAAATCCTCTATAAAAATTACCCCAAACCTCCAAGCGGCGGCGCACCGTGAGGGAGGTTGATAGCTTGGCTGATGGGTAGCTATGGAATCAGTCGCTAGTGCGAACCACATTTTTTTGAGCAAGTATTAAAGTTTTTTACTCGTGGGAACAAATATGGTGAACATTGAAAAAAAAACAAAAAATGAAGAGAGACAGGGAGAGCGAAAGGGAGAGGAAGGAGGTGATGCGCGGTCGGAGTCCGACGCGGCATCGAGCTCTAGCTCGTGTACGAGCGTAGAACGGGAAGTGGTCGTAGTGGGGCCTTCCGGGAGAAAGTTCTTCCGGAAGCGCCCCAAGACGGGGTCATCCTCGGACGAGGAGACCACGAGCCGGAGGAAGATCCACTCCGGCCGCAGGGGTGGAACCCGCGTGAAGGGGGCGGGTAGAGGGCTCGCCACGAAGGAGAAGGAGGCCGGAGATGCGGGCCTAGATAGCCCAGCCGGGCTGACTCAGCGGGCCGCGGGTCCCGGGGAGGTAACGGGTGGTGGGCCGGGCGCCACTGGTGGCCCCAATACGCAGGGCTCAGCTAACCTCGCAGAGGTCGTGGTCTCTGCCATAAACAATGTGGCCTTGAAGAGGTTGAAGACCTCGAAAGACAAGGCCATAGCAGAGGCCACGGCCTCCATAATGGCGGCAGCGGAGGCCTCCCGCAGAGGGTCTCCGTCGGACGGAGTGTCCGAGATGCGGGCGGAGGTCGCACGCCTGACGGCCGCAATGGAGCTCCTCCAAAAGGAGAACGCGGAGCTCCGAGCGGAACTGGCTCTGCTCCGAGGAGCCGGCCCCCGGGAGGTGCCGCAGAGGGGGGAGCAGCTTGGGCCGGGACGGCCCGTGTCTGATGCTGCTGGGGACCGGGTTCTGTCCCTGGTGCAGCGGGAGATGGCCGAAATGCGGAGAAGATTCTCCACCCTTGAGGCCATCGTCCTGCGCCCCCCCTTGACGGCAAGACAGCCGGCCTCCGGCCAGCAGAAGGAGGCGACATATGCCGTCGTCGCCGCCGGTTCTGCTGAGGCTAAAGCCTCGTCGGGGCAGAAAAAAGGCGGGGCGGCAAAGAAGGGCGGGGCTGCTAAGCAGGCGCCGGCTCGGGCCTCGGCCTCAGCCCCGGCTTCGGCCCCGGCCCCGGCCCCGGCCCCGGCCCCGGCCCCGGCCCCGGCCCCGGCCCCGGCCCCGGCCCCAGCCCCGGCCCCGGCCCCGGCCCCGGCCCCAGCCCCGGCCCCGGCCCCGGCCCCGGCCCCGGCTCCGGCCCCGGCCCGTTTAGCCAAGGTGGCTAAACGTCGGCCCCCACCACCTTCGACCGCACCCGCAGCTCCTATATCCCCCCCAGCCGATGCCGAATGGCAAGTGGTTGGGGAGAAGAGGAGGGCGCGTAAGAAGGCAAGGGCGGCCAACAAAAAGAAAGCAAGGCGGCAGCGGCGCAAAGAGCGAAGCGTCGCGGCAAGGCTCCACGCCCCGAAGTCCGCAGCTGTAGTGGTTACGCTACAGCCGGAAGCGGCAAAGAAGGGCGTGTCCTATAAGGATGTCTTCGCCAAAGTGGCGGAGGTGGTTGACCTTGGGGAACTCGGTGCGGCCAGTGGCATCCGACTGAGGATTGCTGCCACAGGGGCTCGGATGCTGGAGTTCCCCGGTTCGGCTGGTGGCCCGGCCGCTGACGCCCTGGCTGAAAAGCTCAGGGCGTCCCTAAACGCTGACGAGGCCCGAGTGTCCAGGCCCACTAAGTGCGCTGAAATGCGTATCCAGGGCTTGGACGACTCGGTGACGAAGGCACAGGTGGTGGCCGCCGTCGTCGGGACTGGGGGGTGCTCTGCCGAGCAGGTTAAGGTGGGCACCATCGGTCCTGACTACAGGGGTATGCAAGCCGTTACGGTTAGCTGCCCCGTGGCGGCGGCCAAGAAAATAGCTGGGGAGGGCCAACGGCTATTGGTGGGCTGGGTTTCTGCGCAGGTCAAACTGCTGGAACCCAGACCTCGGAGGTGCTTCCGCTGCCATGTGGGTGACCACGTGGGAGCTAAATGCACCTCCGAGGTTGACCGCAGCGATGCCTGCTACCGCTGCGGTCAGCCCGGTCACAAGGCCGGCACGTGCAAGGCCACGCCGCACTGCGTCGTATGTGCGGCGGCAGGCAAGCCGGCCGACCACCGGATTGGGAGTAAGGCCTGCGCTCCACCGAAGCCTGGCAAAGCCAGGGGCAGGGTCAAGCCCTCCGCCACCACCGCCACCACTGCCGTCACCGCCGCAGCCGCCGCCACCGCCACCGCCGCTGCCGCCTCCACCACCGTCGTCGTCACCGCCGCTGCCGCTGCGGCAGGGCCCTCGCATGGGTCTCGGGAGGGGGTTGAAATGGAGTGCCAATAATGGCCCCATTTCGCCTCCTCCAGGCGAACATCAACCACTGCGCCACCGCTCAGGATCTTTTGCTCCAGAGCATGGCGCAGTGGTCGATTAATATCGCCGTGGTTGCTGAGCCGTACTTTGTCCCGCCCAGGGATGACTGGGTGGAGGACCTGAGCGGCTCAGTGACTCTCATTTCGTCGGCCGCCGCCGGTACCCCGTCCCTCGAGGCTGTCAAGAGAGGACGGGGTTGCGTGGCAGCACGGTTCGGGGAGATTGTAGTGGTAGGGGTGTACTTCTCCCCGAACCGAACTCTCGCCGAGTTCCACAACTCCCTTGCGGAGTTGAAAGTCGTCGTCGTCGGGTTCCGTTCCCTCCCCGTGCTCGTCCTCGGGGACTTCAATGCCAAGAATATGGCTTGGGGTTCCCGGTATACGGACACGCGGGGCAGGATGGTGGAGGACTGGGCTCTGGAGACAGGCCTGGTCGTCCTAAACCGGGGTTCTGTCCCCACGTGTGTGCGGATGCGGGGTGAGTCGGTGGTGGACATCTCGTTCGCCAGCCCCGCTCTGTCTCCGCGTGTCATTGACTGGCGCGTCATGGAGGGGGTGGAGACGTATTCCGACCACCGGTATATCCGGTTTGACGTCTCCGCCCAGTCCTCGAGCGCGCCGGTCCGACAGGCCCCGAGTGGTCCGCGGTGGGCGCTGAAGCAGCTGGACCGGGAGCTTCTCCTGGAAGCCTCGATCGTGCAGGCCTGGGTGTCATCACCGGACAGGCCTGCCGACATCAACGACGAGGCGGAGTGGTTCCGGGAGGCCATGTCCAATATTTGTGACGTGGCAATGCCCCGTGTCCAGCCCGGATGTGCTTCGCGCCAGGTGAGCTGGTGGTCGCAGCAGTTGACGGCTCTGCGCCATGCGTGCGTTGCTGCGCGACGCCGGTACGCCAGGCACCGCAGGCTCCGTATCCGCCCTCCGGATACGGAAGCCATTCAGGCGGAGCTGTACGAGGGGTACAGAGCGGCGAAGACCGCCCTCCAGGAGGAGATCCTGCGGGCCAGGGCACTGGCCCGTGAGGAAACGCTGGAGACTCTGAACGCAGATCCGTGGGGACGCCCATACAAGATGGTGCGGGAGAAACTCCGCCCATGGGCTCCCCCGCTGACGCAGAGTCTCCGGCCTCAGCTTGTGGAGGACGTGGTGAGCGCTCTGTTCCCTTCGAGAGGGGAACATGCCTCCCCGCTCATGGCTCCGCCTAATGCGGTGCTCGATGCGGACCACACTGCCGACGACGACGACGATGCTCCGGAGGTGACCGAGGCAGAAATGAGAGTGGCGGTACGAAGGCTGAATGCCAAGAATACCGCCCCAGGACCCGACGGCTTACCTGGGAAGGCCTGGGTCCTGGCCATGGAGGCTCTCGGGCCTCGACTAAGGGGTCTCCTGAGCGCATGCATGGAGAGGGGCCAGTTCCCACTTCGTTGGAAGACGGGGAAACTGGTCCTCATAAAGAAGCCGGGGCGCCCTGCGGACTCTCCGTCCGCTTATCGGCCCATCGTGCTGCTCGACGAGGTGGGCAAGCTCTTTGAAAGAGTAATTGCCAACCGCCTCGTCGGGCGATTGGTGCGGGTGGGGCCGGATTTGGCGGGGAGCCAGTTTGGTTTCCGCAGAGGGCGCTCTACGGTGGACGCCATCATGCGCGTACGGGCCCTCACGACGGGGGATGCTGTGGCCCGGGGTGGGGTCGTCTTGGCGGTGTCTCTAGACATCGCCAATGCCTTCAATACCCTGCCCTGGAGTTGCATAAGGGAGGCACTCCGGTACCACCGGATGCCGACCTACCTCTGTCGTGTGGTCGAGGCCTATTTGACGGACAGGGCCGTCATCTACCCCGGTCACCAGGGAGTGTGGAACCGGCGAGAGATGTCGTGCGGTGTCCCACAGGGATCGGTCCTAGGGCCGCATCTGTGGGACATTGGATACGACTGGGTGCTGCGCGCCGACCTCCCTAGCGGCGTCAGCGTAGTTTGCTACGCTGACGACACGCTGGTCCTGGCGCAAGGGAGGTCGCACCAGGCGGCGGCCGAACTCGCGACACGCGGGGTTGCGACAATCGTCAATAGAATCCGGCAATTGGGACTCGAGGTGGCCTTGCACAAGTCCGAGGTCATGTGTTTTCATGGCCCTCGGAACGCGCCACTGTTGGGTTCCCAAATCACGGTAGGAGGGGTTCACATCGGCGTCGAGTCGACGATGAAGTATCTAGGACTCGTCCTCGACAGCCGGTGGAACTTCGTGGAGCACTTCCGTCGTTTGGCTCCCAGGCTGGACCGGGCCGGGGCCGCCTTGGGGCGGCTCCTGCCCAATCTTGGGGGGCCAAACGCCTCCTGCCGGAGGCTCTACGCGGGGGTCGTGCGGTCCATGGCCCTTTACGGGGCACCGGTGTGGGCGCGTTCCATTAGGCTGCGGCCAGCCCGCCGGTTGAACGCGTCCCAAAGGGTCATGGCCATTCGGCTGGCCCGGGGATACCGCACGGTCTCTCGTGAGGCGGCGAGCCTCCTTGCCGGATTACCGCCATGGGATCTGGAGGCGAAGGTCCTCGCGCACATTTGGGAGTGGCGCGAGGAGATGAAGCGCCGGGGCGTAACTCCGCTGCCGCGAGAAATCGCGGCACAGCGGACAGAGCTCCGGCAGGATCTCATGGCAGCATGGAGAGTGCGATTGTCGCAACCCAGTGCTGGGCACGCCACAATTGCGGCGATAAGTCCCCTCTTTGAGGAGTGGCTGGAGAGGCGCCACGGCGTCCTCACCTTCCGCCTGACACAGGTCCTCACCGGACATGGCAGCTTCGGGAGGTACCTGTGCAGGATTAGGCGGGAGGAAACGCCTGGGTGTCACCACTGTGCGGATCGTCCGGAGGACACGGTGGAGCATACGGTGGAGGTGTGCCCTGCTTGGGCGGAGCACCGCCGTGTCCTCGTGGAGGCGATTGGCGGCACTGACCTCTCGCGTCCGGCCCTGGTCCAGGCCATGGTACGGAGCGAGAGGGCATGGGAGGCGGTCACCTCCTTCTGCGAAGCAGTGATGCTCGCGAAGGAGGAGGCGGAACGCGTGAGGGAGAGGCAAAGCCTGCGCCCTCACGCCCCTAACCGCCGCCGCTGGAGACACCCTGGGCGTCGGGAATCCCAGGCGGATTCCCGGCCACCATAGGCGTGGGCTTGCGGACGGCGAGCAATGGGCAGCTCGCCGTCCGATAAGGACCAGGCCCAGGTCGATGGCGCGTCGTGTTCCACGCGCGCCTCAAAGAGATGTCAGCACACCTGACGGGGTCCGTTAGGACCGATGCCTGCCAGGGTTGCGGAATAGTCCGAAAGGGATACCGGGACCCTGGCAACAGGCAACCGAAGGAACACGGGTGGGTTTTAGTCAGTAAGAGTCTGACACGCCCTTCCGCTCCGCCCAGAGCGGGAGAAGTCATATGATGATTTCCCACCCAAAAAAAAAAAAAAAAAAAAAAAAAAAAAGGTCGTTGTTTCAAGCAAAATAAATAATATTTTAAAATTAAGTAATAATATTTTAATATTTTAAATTTGTCTTGTGGTGAATATTTTGCTTACGCGACTGTGCATATTTTGAAAATATTCACAGTCGCGTTCACAACGGATTTCAAGTGACGTGAGACTGAGCAAAAAGTAGTCGGGTAACAAAGGAACGCTTATCACCGCAAGCGCAGGTGAGGGATCGCGACAGATATATAATACAAAAGAATAGGTTTTTGTCTTCGTTCGACGATACGGTACGATGTTATTGTAACCGAAATACATTTTTCAGAAAAAATATATCAAAAACATTGTTTAATGCAAGATTATTTATTATCTCAAAAACTGGATTTATTTATTTTTCCTGGGATCAATTTTTTTAATTTTTTTTTGTTATATTTCATGTGTATGCTACAGTACTACTAGACCAACTCACATTCCTAGGCAGCACTTGGTCCAAACAAAAACGTTGTTTAATGCAAGATTATTTTTTATCACAAATACTGGATTTATTTATTTTTCCTGGAATCATTTTTTATTATTTTTTTATAGTTCATGTGTATACTACAGTACTACTAGACCAACTCACATTCCTCACTTGGTCCAAACCTAGGCAATCTCCTTTGTATCTTAACTTAATAATATCAAACTCAAAATAAAAACCTGGAATACATATTGTTCTTTTTTCAGTTTGACTTTAAAACGACAGAAATGCAAAAACTATTTGAAATTATGCACGGCTTGGAAGTTCACTACAGTGAAATGAAGGCATTTGATTTAAACCGTTGCTTCAGTGACAGGGGACTCTTTGTCTGTCCTGAGTACAGGGGGCTTGGCATTGCGCAAGAGCTCCTCAAAGTCAGGTTAGTTGTTTCAATAATAAAAATAATTCGTTGTTTAATCCTACTATATTAATTAATTATTATAAATGTGAAAGTTTGTATGTTTGTAACTCAATCACGCAAAAAAGGCTAATCGGATTTGGATTAAATTTTGCACACGGGTGGACCACAAGCTGGATTACGACATAATTATGATAATTTTCATCTCGGTAGCACGTTTCCGTGGGATAAATTCCGACTTTCACGTAGGCGAAGCTGCTGGCAAAAGCTAGTTTGTTAATAAGTGTATCATTCGGTATTAATTACTCAAACAGTTTATATAGGTATAGTGTGGTATTTTTATATATTTTTTCAGGCGACTGATATGCAAAGAACACGGAATACCTATCAACGGAGCCTGGATGACGTCATATGGCACGCAGAAAGCTGCTGAGCGCGATGGATGGGAAACTGTCTGCGAGCTCACATATGAAGAGCTAACAAAATACTTTGGAATTACATTCGGCAAAAATCCACCTTCTTCTAAATTCATGATTGCTAAAATACAACTTTGAAACTTATTTATTGTTTCATTGCTAAAGGCCGCCATAGTTTGCACCCCTCCGTATCAAAACATCTTAAAAGCAAATGGTCCTATTAGCAAAACGACCCATAATCAAAACGACACTTTAATGTCCTATTAGCAAATCGTTAAAAATATAGTTCTACATAGTATGTACTTCTTTGCCTTGCCTATTTTAAAATGGATACAAGTTGTCTTTCACAGTCTGCTGGTGCCTAATGAGATGTCTTCAGCGAGTCTACGTAAACAAAGCTAACGAAGTGCGTCAACGACTAATAACTTAGTAGGTACAGGGTACATACGTATACAACACGGGAGCAATGTCTTTCAGTCTTCATAAAATATTTCACTGAAAAAGCGTTTTCTTATCATATTACTACGTTGCTATAGTTCGCCTAAATGGAGTCTTTAAAAAAGCTACGAAAGAGCCCAAAATCCGTTAAAGTATGGAATTAACCCTGAATAGGTACTATATTTCCCCCAACTTGTTGTTTTTAGGGTTCCGTACCCAAAGGTTAAAAAGGGACCCTTAAGACTCCACTGTCCGTCCGTCTGTCTGTCTGTATGTCCGTCTGTCACCAGAATGTATCTCATAAACCGTGATAGTTAGACAGTTGAAATTTTCACAGATGATGTATTTCTGTTGCCCCTATAACAACACATACAAAAAAAACAGAATAAAATAAATAAATATTTAAGGGGGCTCCCATAAAACAAACGTGATTTTTTTGCCGTTTTCATAATGGTCCGGAACCCTTCGTGCGCGAGTCCGACTCGCACTTGGCCGGTATTTTGTGTTCTTTCTTTGCGTCATGTTTACCGCAAATAAACGTTTTTTCTTTCTTTCTTTTGTTTCTAATACCGGGAATAAACATCACGCCTTTAATTTCTAAAGGGTTAGGCAGAGTTGTACCTATAGTACACCCACATGTCGCCAGTTATATTGTTTAAGTCCCATGTAATAGGGGGCGAATGCCCGGAATCAAAGGGTAAAAATCAGTAAAAAGCCTTGAGGGAACTTAAACATCTTTATTTACAAACGTTGCTTAAAGTTAAGTAATGATTAGCGTCTGCTTAACCCAGCTTAACCATACATCCTTGATGTTTAAATGTCTCTTTAATTAAAATAAAAAATCCCTATCATTTTAAATTGTTTACGCGCTATAATAATTGTTTACTCGCTATAATAATTGTTTACTCGCTATAATAATAATGATTTAAAATAAGAAAACATTCCCGCAATTTAAATTGCATGTGTGTTCAGTTGTTCACCAACTTTCTCTACCTTGAGTTACACACGTCCCGAATTTGCAACTCTCAGGTAAACATGTTTACTCGGAGTGGTAACTTTCATTAATTCCTATAGATATTTCAAACCTGTCTGTTTTTGTTATCAATATATATTTTTTTTATTATTAAATGTTTTCCACGATTTTAGTATTTGCCGTCATTTCATTTTTATGGCAAAAACGTGGTTATATAGTTCATCATTAACCTAGCCTTTTCCCAACTATGTTGGGATCGGCTTCCAATCTAGCATCAATCTAGTATTTTACATGGAGCGACTGCCTATCTGACCTCCACAACCCAGTTACTGGGTTTCACCCGACCCTTGGTAAGAAGACCGGTTGTCAGACTTTCGGGCTTCTGACGACCCGTAATAGCTGTCAAAGATGAAGAGAATGACAGCCAGGACTTAACTTGCTTTCCGAGGCACGAGGGGGTCTCGGTATATAAAGATGGTCACCCATTCACGGTCTAACCGCGGCAAGAGTAGCTTAAAGGCTCCCGAAGACACGCGTCGCGGATCTTTTGGAACAATTTCTATGAAAACTTCACGGAAATTTTTATACCGGTGTCGCGTCGCGCCATCGCCTCGCGCCTATAGGCGAGAGTCTTTACTCTATCGACCGACTCGTGCGAGTAGGTATCTACTAACGAACGTAGTTAGTTATACCACGAAATATGTTCGCGGTAGATAAAGGATTTAGAGTTAGGCCGCGGAATTTACTAGTTCCTTGTACAAATTACAAAAGAACATTCACCGCTGAAAATATACGTACAGAAGAATATAATATGTGCAAAAAATATGACTAACAGCACCCCTACATTCTGTTTTTCCGATCAGCACAAAAACAGTCATTTCTCTCTGTACTATAACAGCTTTATGAGAACTTTTATTCGTAATCGGAATAATAAATTATTGCAGCCCTCGACATTTACTTCTATTCCTGGTTATTTTACGATCCGTTTCCTAAAACTCCCTAAGGATGTCGGAGTGCCAATACAAACAAATAAATTCCCGAGATAACATCATCCTAGTTACAAACTCGTTACCAAGAATCGTTCATGTCTTTACTGTTTTCTTAACCATGGTAGATGAATGGTTTAGTTATAGAACTTTTGAACTATAGAGCTCATAATCGTAGCTTCACTGGTCTTTTTGTTTGTTGTTTGGGAAAAACAAAATAATCAATCAATCTGCCTAGCCTTTTCCCAACTATGTTGGGGTCGGCTTCCAGTCTAATCGGATGCAGCTGAATACCAGTACCTATTTTATATGGAGCGACTGCCTATCTGACCTCCACAACCCAGTGACTGGGTAATACGATACCCCTTGGTTAGACCGTTGTCAGACTTTCGGGCTTCTGACGACTGTCAAACGACTGTCAAAGATCCACAAATGACAGCCGGGACGTTGGTACCGGCTGTCATTTGTGGATCGTCGTGGATTTGTGGACGGCTTAACGCGCTTTCCGAGTCACGGAGGAGTCTCGATATGTGAAAATGGTCACTCATCCACGGACCAACCCCGGCAAGCGTAGCTTAACCTGATGGATCGACCCGAGCGGCTGTTATTACTTAGCCACGAGCTCCTAAAAAATAATCAAAGGAAAATAATCAAAATAAGAAAAAACAAAATAAGAAAAAACAAAATAATCATTATTGTCAATTATAATAAATACTGGAGAAAAACACGCAAAAAGGCCCAGTATACGTTGGCCGAGTGACCGGCTCGCCCAACGGAGCCCCCGTTGGGGGCTTAAGACTGCAGTGGCCGTCACATAGCGTCCGCACTTTACGGGCGACAGACGTCACTGAAACGTTATTTATGAAAGTAAGTTGGTGTGTTTTCCTAGAGAGCGTTTTTGACGGTCAAACCTCGGTGCCATCATAATTATCCATGACGGCCGTAACAGTGGCCGTTATGTGGCGGGCACCGCTCTTCTAGGCAACCGTAGGATCATAAATTCAACAATAAATAAAATTCATTTATTTCAGGTCCTTCACCCGTATTAAATACAAAAACAATTTACATATTTGTCAATTTTGTGTCACAATACTATTCTGTAAAAGCACACTGTGAAAACGTAGAGAATAGTGTTGGAAAGTGCAGCTGATCATGAGATTTAATCATTGTATCCAAGTAATCTATTATATGTAGACATTGTAGTCACATAAATCTATTTATAGTTATGGGAGTGAACAACCAACTTAACGTGTGGACAAACAGTCTATCGCGTGAAAAAAGTATTATAACAAGTGGACAAATTAGTTTCACGAGTAGTCAAACTGCTGCAAAGCTTAGCGAGAGGAAAAACCGGCCAAGTGCGAGTCGGACTCGCACACGAAGGGTTCCGTACCATTATCTATAAAAACGACAAAAAACCTTAGTAATAGGGTCTCGTTTTACACTTTGGGTATGGAACCCTAAAAACTACAGCTGTTCGAAAGACGTCGGATTGGTCACGGCTTACATCAACCAATCCCAACTTGAATCACACGTCACTCATATCCATATTATTAAGAAGCTTGGTCTCCGTTTCATGTATCTTGTATTTGTAGGCTCTGAAAATCCGGCCATATGGTACGGCGCGTGCACTCGATGGGCGAAATTACGTCGCCGCGTCTAACGGCTCACTCGGTGTCACCTAGCGTGTGTTATGGAGTCGTCGACTTATTGCGTGCCTCAGGTAGACATGGATTTATGAATATTTTGTACAAATTCATATTGATATTATGTAGTTTTATGTGTATTTATAATGTAGATTGTAGGTAAGGAGGAGATGTTCCTGATGTCTTCAAGTTTGATGCCATCAGAAACTTAGTGAGCAGGGGTTAATTATTCAATGTGATTAACATAACGTAACTGATCCCAAGATCAGGGGGCCTAAACCGACCACATTAGCAATTCCTCTAAAAGCAGTTCATTTCCTGAATCCCAGCTGTCATTAGCATTTCCTCTAATTTGACATAAAAGCTATTCGTATTTTGTGAACCATTTTACGAATCTCCATAGAAAACAATTCTTTCGTCATATGAATTACACGCAGATTATATTATGAATTGTCAGTTTGTGACATTTGCGATGATTCATAATATTTTCATATTATGATTCTGCTAAAGAGACCGTTTTAAGCCCCCGGACTCAGCCTGACAACACACACACTGATCATCTGTTATTTACCGATATTACTAAGGTACTTATTTCCAGTACATAGTCAGCCCTCACTTTGTTTGAATGTGGCTAATATTTGTGTAGCTATCCTACATAATGAACTTACTGATAAGATAGTCCGTCCATTGATACTTACCTAATAATATCCAAATAAAAAAATCGTTTAAATGATAATGACTTTTATTACTTAGACTATAAGACACGTTATCTGTAGATAGAAATATATGTATTTACCAACAAATATATCTTTGATAACGTTGTGTAATGTTTAGTATCATCTATCCAACTATAGAGGACACCATCACCAGTGTGTCGAATATTCATACGAATTTATACATTTAATAAGTTTGAAAAAAATGTCTTATTCTCCAAAAGTGTGGTCTAAATTCTCAGCGACAAATTACAGTGGTGCTGTTATTAATTTTCGTATAGTAGATTTGCCAAAATATCGTTATGGAGACTTCTTGGAACAGTACATGAATTGCTTTGCGAAAGAAGAGTCTACATTCAAGGCTTCAGGTACGACTATTTTTGTTCTGTTCTCATGTTTATTTATATAATATATTATTACAATATATTATTATTATATTATATAATATATTATTATATAAATTATATTATAATTTGTTTTTGGAACGAAGTTCTTAAACGCGGTTTGCGGTAGGAATTGACTGGTAGAAATCATCACGTAAGGATAAAGCATTATTGCATGCGACTTCTCTCTGTATTATATATTATAAAAAAGAGACAGAGATAGAAAAAGTGTACTTCGTTCCTGACCCCCCCAAAAGCAAAGGTTTTTTTTTTCTTCCTTTGTTATTCAAGTTAATTGTATGCACGTGTTTCTGTCTATCGATCAACCTATTTTTTCTTTCTTTCTAAATATTTTTAACCGACTTCTTCAAAAAAGAGGAGGTTCTCAATTCGTCTGTATGTTTTGTTTTTTTGTTTTTTGTATGTTTGTTACTCGATTACTCCGCCAATTGTGAATCGATTTTGATGATTCTTTTTTTATTTGGTAGTTCATGCTTCCGAGGTGGTCCCATATAAATTTTATTAACTTTGCTTGCGTAGTTTTTGAGTTAGCTTCAATATTACGTTTTTTTTCCCAGTTAGTTTATCTAGACGGTTTCCTTATTTACTCTTTCACTGTTATTTACATAGCAGGTAGTGCTATTCGGATTTGTGTGGGGTAGGTACCACAACTAGAAAGTGAAAAATAAAAAATAATAATAAATTTTTGTAAAAAGTTTTTATTAAGTATATACTTATACTTACCAAAATATTTAATCCATAAAGTAGTACAGTCAACAGTAGTAACACTTGCACTACGAAAATCGCCCCTAAGTTTCACGACACAATGGAGCTGTCAATGCCAAATTAATACTATTAAGGTACCGTTGACGATACCACAATATCCATGGTGATCTACAACTAGCTTAAAAAAATTAAGGCATTTTACCTGATCAAGTCAGCTTGGAACCGCATCATAACCAGTATATTATTAAATAAAAACAATTGTTTAAGGAATACCAAAAAGTGCAGAAGCTATGGAAGAACTCAGACAACGTATACTGAAAAGAAGGGATGATGGAGCAACTCACACAGTGATTTGTTGTTTAGACCACGACGATGACGAGATACAAGACATCATTGGAGCGTCTGTAATGATGTTAGGTACATCAAAGGAGGTGATACAAGGAAAGGTACTTAAACATGTTTGGTTTTATTTATATACTAGCTGATACCCGAGGCTTGGCCCGCGTAGATGTCGGTTATTATATACTAAAACTTCCTCGAGAACCACTCTATCCATAGGTGAAAACAGTATGAAAATCGGTGCAGTAGTTTTTGAGTTTATCGCGAACAGACAGACAGACGTGGCGGAGGACTTTGTTTTATAATGTGTAGTGACGGTGCTTAAAGTTAACTATGATTAGCGACTGTATAAGCATACATTTTTGACGTTTGAATGTCACTTAACTTTAAGCAAATCAATTTGTCTAGCCTTTTCCCAACTATGTTGGGATCGGCTTCCAGTCTAAGCGGATGCAGCTGAATACCAGTATTTTACATGGAGCGACTGCCTATCTGACCTCCACAATCCAGTAACTGGGTAATACCATACCGCTTGGTAAGACTGGTTGTCAGTAGTGAAGTTTGGGTGTTCGGCAGTTGTCTTTTAAAGTACCTATATATTAACGTTTAAAATGTTCAAATTCAAAGCATTATCATTGTTTTGATTTGTTTATATCCTTGCTTGTTACAGGTACAGTTACAGCCTAAAACAGAAGCATTAAAAAAAATGGCTGAAGTTTATGGTGGTATGTTGTCTGCATACGATAGCATAAAGGAATTTAATCTGGAACGACACTTCATTGACCGAGGCGTCTTCGTGCGTCCTGATTACAGAGGCCTTGGAATTGCGCAGGAGTTGCTTAGAGTCAGGTCAGTAACCACACCGATCTCCTTAATCGTATCAAGTTATCATCTGTATATATATACTATACATAATAATAATGTTATAAAGAGTTAAAATTTGTGAGTTTGTATGTAGGGGGTAATCTTCGGAACTACTGATCCGATGCCGAAAATTCTTTCACTAATGGGAAGCTACAGTATTGCCGAGTGTCATAGGTGATAATGTTAAAAAAAGAAATTTCACGCGGACGAAGTCGCGGTCAGAAGCTAGTTATTTATAAAATTGTTGTTTTTTTTTTGTGTAAAATCCATAATATATATATAGTACCTATTAAAAACACAAAAAAAAAAACTATTATACGAAAAGGATCTTTTGAATCGTCTATGAAATTGGATAGTCAATAAAAACTTATTACAAAAAAAAAAAACAACCGACTTCCAAAAAAAACTCTAAAAACGTGAAAAATAACTTTAATTTTGGAAGTCGGTGTCTTTGCTTTTCAATTTTCGTTTTTTGCCACCGACTTCCGAATTTAAAGTTATTATTCACGTTTTTAGTGTTTTTTTTGGAAGGAGGTTGTTTTTTTTGTTTGTAAAAAGTTTTTATTTTTCACTTTTTAGTTGTGGTACCTACCCCACACAAATTCGAATACCACTACCTGGTATGTAAATAACAGTGAAGGAGTCAAACAATATATCGTCTACATACACTAAGTGGGAAAAATACATAATTATTGAAGCTTACTCAAAAACTACGCAAGCAAAGTTAATAAAATTTATATGGGACCACCTCTGAAGTATGACCTACCAAACAAAAAAAGAATCATCAAAATCGATTCATAATTGGCGGAGTAATCGCGTAACATACACACAAAAAAAAAAAAAAAAACATACAGACGAATTGAGAACCTCCTCCTTTTTGAAGAAGTCGGTTAAAAAGATAAAGTTTCCCATTCGAAAGCTCAGTTGGTTCACATGGAGAAGAACGGCAAGAAACTCCATGGACACTCTTATCAATAAATATAGTCGCTCTGTTTCTCCTTTCACTACCTTTTTTTTTTTTTTTTGGCGGGTAAATCATCAAATGACTTCTCCCGCTCTGGGCGGACCGGAAGGGCAACCGTGACCGTGTAAGACTCTTACGGACTAAAACCCACCCGTGTTCCTTCAGTTGCCTGTTGCCAGGGTCCCGGTATCCCTTTCGGACTATTCCGCAACCCTGGCAGGCATCGGTCCTGACGGACCCCGTCAGGTGTGCTGACATCTCTTTGAGGCGCGCGTGGAACACGATGCGCCATCGACCCGGGCCTGGTCCTTATCGGACGGCGAGCTACCCAATGCTCGCCGTCCGCAAGCCCGCGCCTATGGTGGCCGGGAATCCGC
This sequence comes from Lithophane ornitopus, assembly GCA_948473465.1. Lineage (NCBI taxonomy): Eukaryota > Metazoa > Arthropoda > Insecta > Lepidoptera > Noctuidae > Lithophane > Lithophane ornitopus. The sequence continues at coordinate 5,737,528 of OX419622.1, read as the reverse complement.
CTGGGATTCTCGACGCCCAGGGTGTCTCCAGCGGCGGCGGTTAGGGGCGTGAGGGCGCAAGCTTTGCTCCTTTCACTAGCTAACATGCGAATCTTATAAAATTCTATTCTGATAAAATCTCAGCGTGACAACTGAGCTTGAAGAGAACTGTCAATAGTGTCAATCCCTAGCACCAGCCGATAATTTATCTCAATACACACTTGCTTTTCCCAATCAATTTAGACATTGGCAGAATGTTCGACATCGGCTTTGCTTGCCATAATAAAAGTAGAATTCTGTAATAATCTCACCGTGAAAACTTAGGTGAAGTGACCTTGAAGTGAGATGCCACTGATGCTAGGGATTGAAACTACTGACAGCTCACTTCACCTAAGTTTTCACACTGTGGAATGACAGCTCGCTTTAAGATCATTTCACCGAAATTTTCACGGTGAGGATTTTACAAAATAGATCGCCTGGCTTTTGAAATAAGGGATTGTTGACGAATGATAAGTTTTATCAAAATTATAAATGGTTTCAGACGAATGATATGTAAAGAATACGGAGTAGCAATGCATGGAGCCTGGATGACGTCATATGGCACGCAGAAAGCAGCTGAGCGCGATGGATGGGAGACTGTCTACGAGATCCAATATGAAGAGTATGGGAAAAAATATGGGGTGACCTTCGAAAATGCACCTCCTTCTTGTAAATTTATGGTTGCTAGAATACCTTTATCCTAAGTTCTATTATATTCCTTTTTTATGCAAAGCACCCTTTTAAACACAGTGAATTTTTAACTGTCTTACAGACGAAGGTTAAAACGTTACCCTCCTTTGGAGTTCCACCGCAGTCGGGTAAAAATTCACAGTATTTACAATAACAATATTTTTCATCAAAATCTAAAGAAGTTTAAACCTTTATGAGGGAGTTTTGTTTCATTACATTATACTTTTATACAAACCCTGCGTTTATTGATAATTAAACCATTTATTTTAAATCCTCAATTACTTTAAGATTAAATAAATGTGCAAAAAAATGGTTCACACTCAATAATGAGAACGTTTTTACTGTCACTAGTTTTTAATATTTACTAGACCAGATTATTCTATATATGTAATTACTGTATAATTAATACGAAGGCTCGGAGACTCGTGCCATATAACATAAAATCACGCCTGTATTCGCCAAAGGCTTACGCAAAAGTGCACCTAAAGTACAACATTTCGTCAAATCTCTTGCCATCAACCGGCCACACATCCAGACTCCGGGCTGAAATGAGTTCATTCTTATGAGGTCATTTTACTCATCATTATGAATAACCCTGAAATCGCGAAAAAAATGGGTATCATTTAAGCTATCACCAATTTAATTAGTTTTGTGTTTCTTAAATAATAGGGTTTGTCCTCAAAATAGTAGATCTGTCACAAAAATTAGCTGTTCCATTTATGTTCGCATAGAGAACTGCGGATTTTTTTTCGCGATTTCTGTGCCGTATTTGGTCATGTCCGACCAGGGTTTACATTACATTCTGTATATTACACATCGAACTTGGGCTTATAATAATATGTACAAATGTGCAACCAACAACGTTCTCAGCAGATACAATACATAGTTATTTTCGGACATTGTGATAAAATCCTTTACACGATAATAATAAAATTCCACACTAAACCATGATGTTATTAAAGAAATATTTTAAAGTTGTAAAAACTAAAATGATAAAATATAATTTTGCTAGTGTTTTATTAAAACCAAAAAACTACTTTTTAAACAAGTGTGTACGTAGTAGGGAGGTTGTAAAAGAGTCAACTACTATGTATTTGGTCGTGTCCGACCAGGGTTTACATTACATTCTATATATTACACATCGAACTTGGGCTTATAATAATATGTACAAATGTGCAACCAACAACGTTCTCAGCAGATACAATACATACTTATTTTCGGACATTGTGATAAAATCCTTTACACGATAATAATAAAATTCCACACTAAACCATGATGTTATTAAAGAAATATTTTAAAGTTGTAAAAACTAAAATGATAAAATATAATTTTGCTAGTGTTTTATTAAAACCAAAAAACTACTTTTTAAACAAGTGTGTACGTAGTAGGGAGGTTGTAAAAGAGTCAACTACTATGTATTTGGTCGTGTCCGACCAGGGTTTACATTACATTCTATATATTACACATCGAACTTGGGCTTATAATAATATGTACAAATGTGCAACCAACAACGTTCTCAGCAGATACAATACATACTTATTTTCGGACATTGTGATAAAATCCTTTACACGATAATAATAAAATTCCACACTAAACCATGATGTTATTAAAGAAACATTTTAAAGTTGTAAAAACTAAAATGATAAAATATAATTTTGCTAGTGTTTTATTAAAACCAAAAAACTACTTTTTAAACAAGTGTGTACGTAGTAGGGAGGTTGTAAAAGAGTCAACTACTATGTATTCATAGACACTGATCTCGTTACACAGGTTTGTTCCGATTTGTAACATAGATTCATTTCTGTGGTATAAAGAAGCATAAAATAAAAATAAACATAAAAAAACTCTGTTTAGTCTTAAAATACACCTAAGTAGTGTCAGAAAAAATTTATAAATATGGAATCTCTGAATTTAAATTAGTCACCCCGTGAATTATGGATTTCAATAATGTCATTTACAAAAAGAAATATAATATCAGAACGTACATTGACATATATATATTACTGCGTAAATCAATGAGAGCCTAAGACACAGTTTACAAACTTCACATTTTTGACAGCAGGACTGACAGACTTCTGACAGCCTTACGTAGGCACCAATCAACGTACGAAGCAACGCCCGAGAAACTATACAAGCGACGCCAAGAGAAACTGCAGAAGCAACACGTCGTTGACTACTTGAAAATGCTTTTATATTGTAGCAGTAAGGATGGATTTTGCAGTTCAAAAGTTTTTTTTTGACGAGCAATTGAACGGAACTAAGCTAGATGTTTGTTTAGGAATTTCTAGTGGTACAAAAGGGAAAAAACTATTTTTAGTGGAAGTAAACAAGATCGTAACTGTGTTTTATGTTGGTTTGTTCTTTTTAGTGATGTAGGTATATAATGTACATAATTATACCAGGCTAGGTAAGTGTTGACTTGTCAAAAAAAAAAAAAACATTATTTGCAGATATCTCGTTCTTACATTGTATAAAGATGTAGTAACCTAAGAATTAACAATACCTAATTCCGTTAACCACAATTATAACGTTTTTTTAAAGATATATAGATAAAATAAATATTTGGTGCATACAAAAGCACAATTTAAATGTTCTCAAATTAATACAAAATATTACAGTATTTATAAATCAAAAATCTTCATTCAAATATCAATGAAATTGAACTACACATAAACCACAAGTAGGTACAGAGGACACATTATATTAACATTAGTGGATATCAATCATCAGGGAGGTCCCTAAGCTGACCTCACAACGGGATCCACGTTAATAATACTGGCCAGATATTTAGTTGTAAGAAACCTAATGTTAAGGCACTTACATACTGGCGCGACGTATCGTGCCACGCGACGCCGCCGCCACATTGTTCGCCGTAAAGTTTTCTCTGAAATCGTTTTGTTAAAGTCGTGTCGCGCCTGTTTGTGGGAGCCTTTATCCTAGTGAGAAAATAATTTCGTTGTCTGTGTTAACAAAAAACTATTGAACTTTTGGATAATTCAAAACTTTAGGGATCACTAGCTTCCGCTCGCGGCTTCGCCCGTGTGGTATGTCAATAAAAAGTAGCCTATGTCCTTCCCCAGGTTACCATCTATCTCCTTGCCAAATGCCGTTCAGTGGTTTAGGCGTGAAAAGGTAACATACAGACAGACAGAGTTACTTTCGAATTTATAATATTAGTATGGATTATTATTAGTACATTAGTATGGATTAAAACAAATGCTATGACACACACATTTGGTACAGATTATGGAGAAGTACTTACAATATGGAGTCGTCAACTTTGTGTTCCTTCTATGTAAATATAAATAAACCCCTACTTAGCAATACGTAGATAAGTAGGTATTGGGAAAAGTTCCTTACTTTTTATTATATCAACAAGGTGTGCCAGAATATACAATGAAAAAATACATGTTCTAAATTCTCTTTTAAATAAAATCTACTTAGAAACTTACTTCAAAATCAATTTTATTTTATCTTATTGAGGTATAACTAAGTTGCTGCCCTCTTTATTTTGGGTCAACATGTTTATCCACGATTTGTGACGCGTGAAACTGAAGTTGTCGAAAAAGTTAGTGAATACACTAACATACCTACAACTTTTATTAGAAGACAGTTTCGTTGATCGAATCGCAAAGTAATATAGTATTGAAAACCTTACCGATTGGAGTCATGGGCGATATTATAATATATTTGTACAGGTGTGAGATGAATCGTAAATAAGTCTTCAGTCATACTTAAGATATTATCATTTTTATTGAAGTGAAGAAAACTTATTTGGGCGTTGAGCGCTTTTTGGTAAATTTATGGATTCGCTTAGTGCTGGGCTATAGAATACAGATGGCGCTACTATCAGTTTTAAGTTTTCACTTCTGTCGGGAGTCCCTCCACCCTTTTGAGAGCAGTGGTGATGAAATAATAATTTACGCAAAATAAAGTGCCTGCCTGGTTTAGAACCTACGACCTACAAGTCGTAAGTCGCGGCCGTTTCCACTGGGCCACCACTCTGCTCTCTACAGAAAAAAAACCAGCACCTACTCACACGTTTGCCAGCACTTTAGTGGATACAGACGTGATGCTATGTTTATAATAATATGACAAGCCAGATTTATATTCAACACTCGTTAATTAAAATAAGGTTGGCACACTTTGCCTGTCGCATTCTGGATCCCGTAATATCTCAGAGAGGTGTCTCTACAGGTAATCCTATTATGTAGATGAGTCACGTCTCTAGTACTCCGACGACATCCCACCCGCAACTTGACGATGTCAAAGCCAACTTGTTCAGCCGTGTTGCTATTTGAAGGTAATGTCGGATTTAAATAGCTTTTATCTTGTTGCGACCTCTTTTCATGTGTTTTGAGTACGTATTTGCGGGTTGATACGTTGGTATTTGATGCTAATAGTGTTTTCTAAAGGTGTGTCCATACATTGAGTGGCAAGAGCGCGGCAGAAAGCGTTGCAGGACACATTTCTGCCGCGCTCTAGTTCGGACTAAACTGGTGAATGATTACGCGGCGCCACGCGGCGTATCACGAAATTGTTGCGTTGGCACGAAAGCGGTTGCGTGAGTCGTAGTTTTGCGTATAATTCGTCCACACACAAAAACTGACGAATGTTTGCTAGAAATGTTTGTGCGCGGCAGGTTTGGACACCCCTCTAGAAGTTATATTTTCTTTGTAACCTATTTTGTTTTTCTAAGTGTTATTGGGTTTCCCCATCAGGAATTTCTCAGCAGCAGCCCGGAGTCTGGATTTGTGCCCGGTTGATGCAATAGGCTCCCCCCTATTGCATGGGACTAAAACATAACTAGCGAAATGTGGGTAGTAGAGTAGGGCTAGGCAAAGGTAGTAGAGCATCTACCCTGTAGGAAGATGCCTTTGCCTGCCTAGCCCTTCGAGGATTACAGGCGTGTTATGTTATGCTATCATCTGAATAAAAAAATTACTGAAAACATTGGCCAACTGCGAGTCGAACACGCAAACGAAGGATTCCGTACCACTTTACAATTAACACTACTTTAGTAAAAAAACACATTCCTTTAATTTTTAACCTTATTTTATTTTTATATTTTTTTGTTACAGCGGTAATAGAAATACACAATCTTGAAATTTTCATGTCTCTACCTATTACCTATAGGCTTAGTAATAGGGTCCCGTTTGGCACCTTTCGGGACGGAACCCTCAAAAAGACACAATCTTTATAAATTAACTAGCTCAGCCCAACGCAATCGGCCTACATTTTCAATTAAGCCGACCTAGATGAGTAGAAATCGTTTATAATGCTAATTGGATTCCGCCGATCGGTAATAGATTACAATACGGCTCACACCTGCTCGCTCGTATCATGCATTAAAGCTGCTATTAAATATTTATATATTAAATAAGCAATATAAATAAAAAATAGAGCAGTGGTGGCCCAGTGGTAACGGCCACGACTTACGAGTCGTAGGTCGTAGGTTCGAACCCTGACAGGCGCTTTACTTTGTGTACATTATTTCATCGCCACTGCTCTCAAAAACGGTGAAGGAAGACATCGTGAGGAAACCGGCATGTCCTAGAACCAAAAATTCGAAGACATGTGACATCTACCAATCCGCACTGGGCCCGCGTGGTAGATTACGGCCCGCTCCCTCTCACAGAGAGGAGGCCTGTGTCCCAGCAGTGGGAACATTATAGGCTGATTATGCTAAATAAAAAATAGAGGCAGGCGAAAAGCTTCTATTGTCTGTTTATTAACCCCAAAAATTATTGGAAAAAAATATTAGTCAGCGAAAAAATTGGTTGAATGGTTGGTTTGGTGGTTCATCAATCAATCAACCAACCAATCAATCTAACCACCAACCAAACCAGTTTGTTTGGTTGGTGGTTAGGTTGATTGGTTGGTTGATTGATTTGGTGTGGTTGGTTTAATTTACACAGCGTTCAATCGAAAATGTCTATGTCAATTATTTATTAAAATATTCTAGAAATTAATTTAAAAAAAATTAAATCTACTTATTTGAGTTTGATTACACGTCAACGTTTTCAGTTGATATTTGATACACCACTGGCACCAGCAGGAACCTGTAAGAATAATAAAAATGCATTTATTTAAATATCAAATACTAGCTTTTGCCCGCTGTTTCGCTCGCGTGGAGGTCGGAAATTATCCCACGGAAATATATCAGGAGGATAACCCTATTCTATCCGTGACCAAATCCGTTCTATAAGACGGACAAACAGACAGAGTTAATTACGCATTTATAATAATAGGTCTTTACCTATGAAATTGCTGTTTTGTATGAAAAAATTTAAACGAATTTTTTTCATGAATTTTTTATTTGTATTATTCGAAGTAATCCCATGCAATCAATGCATCTTTGCCATCGCAGTGGCAGTTTATTGATGCCCTTCTTAAAGAAATCAGCTGGACGGGAGGCAACAAATTCTTCAAAGGCATTTTGTACTGCCTCTCGGGTATTGAATTTTTTTCCCGCCAAGAAGTTATCCAAATTCTGGAAAAAGTAGTAGTCTGTAGGCGCAAGGTCTGGTGAGTAGGGCGGATGACGGAGAGCTTCCAACCCCAGTTCTTGCAACTTGGAGACCGTCTGCTGTGCAGTATGAGGTCGCGCGTTGTCGTGCAGGAGCAGCGGAGACGAGCGATTGACCAATGCTGGTTGGAAATGCGCCAGCTTCTCCATCATTGTGTTCAGTTCTTCACAGTACACATCTGCAGTAATGCTCACCCCGTTTGGTAAGAAGCTGTGATGAATCACACCGGCGCTAGACCACCAAACAGTGACCATCACTTTTCTAGGGGTAAGTTTTCGTTTAGGGCATTGTTTAGGTGCTGAACCAGGATCCAACCAACTTGCTGAGTTCGCTTGCGCATATCAAACAGAATCCATTTTTCATCGCAGGTAACAATGCGGTTCAAAATTCCTTCATTTGTGTGTCTGTTAAGCAGTGCAAGGCACGTCTCGACGCGTACTTCGCGCTGGCGATCATTGAGTTCGTGGGGCACCCATTTGTCAAGCTTTTTTACCTTGCCAATTTGACGCAAATGGACCAATATTGTTTTGACGCTAACTTCGAGAGCTGCTGCTAATTCAGCCGTAGATTGTGTATCATCAGCTTCCACAATCGCCTTTAATTCGTCATTGTCGACCAAAGTCTTCGGACGACCGCGAGGTTCATTTTTCAGGTCGAAATTTCCAGAACGGAAGCGAGCAAACCAATAACAGGTGGTACGTTGGTTTGTAGTGTTAGCTCCGTAAACGTCGTTGATGTTGCGTGCCGCTTGTGCCGCGTTGCTGCCACGACGGTACTCATATTCCATAATTACTCGAATTTTTAACGTATCCATGATGACGAAAAAGATTGAAATGCGATGAAAATGTAACACTAATCAATAAAGAAATGACTACTTTTGGAAAAAAAAAACCATGTTTTTAAAATAAAATTAATTTGAAATTAGAATTCTTAGCCAAACAAAAATTATTTTGATTTGAAATGGCCAGTACTGCAGAACGGCAATTTCATAGGTAAAGACCTAATATTAGTATGGATTAAACCACCACACACACACACACGCATATTAGTATGGTGTACCTACAGTTATAAAATAATTTTCACCTCACAAGCTCGGAAAGATTCTGTTTGTCATTTGAAACCTGCGTGGAAAAATGCATTTTCTCCGCTAGCGTGGAAAGAGTTTTTTAAATTCGAACCTTTCTATTCAACAATTTTCTATACCGGTCGACTGATAATGCATCAATACCTACTTATTTTATGTCAGAGTGCCAACCTCATTTTTAGAATAATCGCACTGGCCAGCACGAAAAAAATTCGCTCAACGCGCTAAAGAAGTTTTCACAATAAAAAAACTTTATATCATTTTCTTCTGTATAATTATTCAATTCACTTTCCACCATTTGAGTTTGTTTAGCAGTGCAGAGTTAGTGCAAGCGGTACATAATGCCGAATTGAGCTTTCTTCCGGAAAAATTGCGCGAAAAGTACATAAAAGCTGAGGTACAATATTTTTGTTAAATAATTTTCCTCGCTGTAGTGAGGTGAAAAGTTGTATGTTTCGCTCTGCAGCAAAGTTTTTGTAGGTCTCGTACCTTTGAAACCCTCGCATAACTCAGGATTCTATATTTGAACCATTCGTATGTATTCGTACGTATCAATACAGGTACTCGCGCGAAAAAACAACTTTGCAGCCTTGCATAACAAATAACTATTGTTTGTGTATGTTTTAGTGAGTAAGTCCTTGAAGCGCCATCATAATAAATAAATAAATAATAAAGAACACATCACTCAGTAAGTATATCCCTTGTTTTGACAACAAACAGGTTGAAGGGTAGTCCAGTTTTTCCACAGATGAGAACAGTTAGGATTGCTGACATAACTCAACGGGACATGTCGTTTGTAAACGCGCGTAATTAAATGAAAGCTCCCGAGACACCTTTCATGTGGTTTGTTCCTCGAATTATAACGTCACAAGCAACGGCTCAATGCCTTTATGAAAGGTTTTTTTGTTAATCGTTTCAAATGTTTCTTATTATATTTCAGAGGTAAAGATTATTTTGCTGATATCAAAATTTTTGGTGAAATTCTACAATTCAAAAATCAGTACCTACCTTGCTCTTTTATCTTTTTTATTTTTCTCTACGTGTTTTGTGTGTATCTACTTAAATGAATATCTAAATAAATGGTTTTGGTCAAGCAACTCAAAACGCCATAATATACTGTAAGTTATGGTTAAATAAGTTTTCTTTTAATTTTTTAAATAGTTTTGTATTGTTTGAAACCGGCATTTATTGTTGTTTTATTATATAGACATTATTTTTGGTTTATTAATCTAAATAATTTTCATTAATGGTAAATGAAGTACATAAAGGTACCCAGAAAAAAAGCATGGCTAAAAATAACAAATAAAACGTGCCAACCATTGTTCGTACGTTGTGTTGAGATAGAATATTAATAAATCAAGTATTAGTATCACAAAGTTAAACCAAAAAAAAAACGTCACAAAGTTTTCGCGCGAATTTCTACAGTTCTCGAAGAAGCCTCGAGCGATCTCTCAAAAAGTATTTGCGAAGTGGTCGATAGATATTCAGAAAGTTCAATCTGAAGCAACAGGCGGCTCTTGGCGGTTCTTGGTAAGACGGTAGGTTCCCTCAAAGTTTGCTATCTTTATTTATTGCTGACGGAACACGACTCTGATGGAGTGAAAGCTGCAGCTGCGAGTTTTATTCATAAACTTCCACTTGAATAATCTTCGTCGACGCTGAATAAATTCAGGATAATGTAATTTGTTTACTTGCCTTTTTTGCCTCAATGAATACCTGTTACATTGTACCAGATACCTTCTTATATCCACGAAGACGCGCCACACTCCGCTCCGCTCCGTATTAAAGGCAAGTGACAATCGCTTCGAAAGCGTTTCTTATTTCTACATCGCCTTTCACCAGGATTGACATAAGCTTTTCGATAGCCTATGTCAGTCCTATACATTTTTGCCTTTTCCATCATCGTTATCACTGATAGAATGTCTCTTTGTACAATAATTGCGGAGTGGGGCGCGTCCTCGTGGATGGCACTATCTCTATGGTGGTGGTTATTTGCAGACATCATAGAGAGATAAGAGAAACTAAATTTTATGAAGTTATCTGGTTGAACTATCTGTAGCGATATTAAAATTAAGTGCTAATTCTATTCAGTGATAGACTTACAGATTTCTTTTCGTTAATAGGTAAAGGTTAAGATATCAGAAGACGTTGTCAAATGGTATTTTTTTACAGGTTTTTAACTGTAAACTACTAATGCTGCGGCATTTAATTGAAGGGCGTATTCCACTTGGCTTATTTATGCCTTCTTTTTAAAGGAAAGAGGGGATATTAAAACGTATCTGATCACACAACACTGAATTATTTCTTTTTTCTAATATGGTTAATTTTTAGTAGACTAACACTTGGTGAATGCGATTACACTCATCAGAATTCAGTACCTAACTTTGCCAGTTGGACGACTAACTTAAGCCAAGTGGAATAAGCACCTTTATTAATTACCTTAGCGCCTCACTTTTCCTTTCCCTTCGCCGTGGAATGTGTAAAACAGAGCACTCGTTTGCTTCGTTAGTCGATATCCGCTGCCGAATGAACGAGTAGATTGTCAATTACAGTTCCATTTCCACTACCACCGACTGTCCAAGCGCCCTTGGCATTAGTGCCCATGTCATCTCTATAATAAGGAGAAAAATTTGCCAGCTCTTTTCTGAAAGTTGAATCTATCCATCTATAACTAGATCTTATAAATTAAAGGTGCTTTTCATATTTGTCTGAGCTACGTCCGCGTTGTTCTTGTTGCTCTAAACCATGCAACAGATTTTAATGCGGTTTTCACCATAATTTGGAGAATTTATTCCGGATGGATTTTGTGTATAATTTTACTCTTATTATGCTAACATAATTATAATAAAGAAATCTAGATGTTTTGTGAAGACAAAGACCGTGCGAAGCAGGAGCGGGTCGCTAGTAAAGTGTAATTACGAGTATAACTTTCAGCACTTAAATAGATTTTTTCACTTTTGATTTTTCTTTAAATTCTAGTTTAATTTAAAGGATTTTTATTTATCTATGTATTATAATAAGACACGGTTAAACGAAATTGATTAATTATGACGGGCGCGGGCGTAGACATTCGTGGAATACCTACATGGTTCCTACCAGCATACAAGAAGAATGGAAAAAACTTACAAGTGACTTGCATAACATAACCAAAACTGAGATACCGAGATGGCTGGGGGATACTATAAAACCCTTCCAAGTAGGCGTAACAAAGAAGGTTCAGATTTCACAACACACGCTTTCATTGGTTTTTGTTTTGATTCGCATGTTGTCGGTGTGATTGCCACTTTGTCCGCTGTTTTTTCACTGTAATTTTTCACCCACTCTGGCCCTTTCCACCACAAAGAATGTTGTAATAATTGGGAATTCATTTCACCTTCGTCGCAGAACCCATGGGTTCTGCGACGCGTCAGAAAAGGCCTACGCGTACGCTATTTACCTACTGACACTAGATGACAAAAACCAGCCCGTGAGTAGACTTATAGCTGCAGTCTAGGTTAGCGCCAATTAACATTACCACGGCAAGAACTATGTGGAGCTACTTTCACATCGGATGGAGAAGGTCGTAAAATCTTTCTAATGGGACAATGTTGACAAAACCACATAAGCTTGTGTGGTTGGACACAAAATGGACATCGTTCGTGAGCATCAGAGTAGGTTCAACAAGTGCGTGAAGTTATTATTATTACCAGAACAACATTGGAGTTACGTCAAACGCTGCAGAGTGTGCATCACGTGGCATCAGTTGTTCCCAATTATTACAACATTCTTTGTGGTGGCAAGGGCCAGAATGGGTGAAAAATTACAATGAAAAAACAGCTGACAAAGTGGCAATCACACCGACAACAAGCGAATCAAAACAAAAACCAATGAAAGCGTGTGTTGTGAAATCTGAACCTTCTTTGATTAACAACTGCTCAATTATCAAAACAAATACAACTGCTTATTTGACATCAACAGAAATACAAATCGCCGAAAAACTGATACTGAAAGAAATTCGACATTTTGCGAGTGGGGGGAAAGTTACATAACTCGAATTTAAATGATAACACCAAACACCCTATAATCCAATATATCTACCACATGACCACAAACTGACAGAACTACTAATTTGACAAGTACACACAAGGACACTACATGGAAGTTAGTTAATTGATTCAGGCGTGACTTTGCGGAAATCCATTATAAAATACAATAGACGTAGATATATTTAGTAACCAATTCCGCTTGACTATTCTTCAAGAGTCCTAAAAAACCCTGTGAGAAATCGACACGTGTTTCACCTCTCAACGAGGCATCCTCAGGATGACGATTGACCAATTGCAAACCAGAACGCGACGTGTTACCACACCGAGCGCTGGACGCAAAATGAACTACATGGAAGTTTCAAGCTAACTCTGACACATTTAAGATAAAGATTTTGGATTGTGGGAGGACATCGCGCAATTAAGAAGTTCTACATAAATGCGTAACATGTCGGCGATTTCATGCAAAAACTCCTAATTAAACTATGGCAGATCTCCCTAGAGTGACAGTATCTCGCCCATTCAAACATACAGGGGTTTCACTGGTCACTTCGAGATCAAGGCTAATAAGGGCAGAGGAGTAAATACAACAAAAGCTATCCATTTGGAACTAGTCACAGAGTTGACCAGCACGGCGTTTTTATCGGCTTTCAAACGCGTCGAGGCACGCCACGGGATATGTATAGCGACCACTGCACGAATTCTATGGAAGCAAATCGGATTCATTACAACAATATTGTGGAAACATTATACATTGTGGAAACTATTGACGACGTCTTTTTGGGCAAGGTATCAGAGTTGGGAGTTAAGTGGCACTTCAATGTCCCTGTTTAGCCGAGCGCTGGCGGCCTGTGGGAAACTGCCATAACAAGCATGAAGGTACCACTTAAAACGAGTCACTGGAGAACAGCACTTAACTTACGAAGAATTCACCACGCTGTTATGCCAGATCGAAGCATGCTTGCATGCTTGAACTCACGACCACTTTTCACTGTAACAGAGAACGTGGACGAAATCAACTGCTTGACACCTGGACATTTTCTAACCAGCACATCGCTCACGACAATTCCATAACCGGACATTGACAACACTTACCACTTAAGCAAAAGATGGCAAATAGTGCAGAAGCTTAGTAAGGATTTATGGAAGAAATGGTCGCAAGAATACCTGCAACAAATACAAGCAAGATTAAAGTGGAAACGACAGAAAAAAAGACCGACCCACGAGAAAATGACATTATGTGCATCAGAGATGAGAAATTACTTGCAGAAAAATGGGCACCCTGGAAAGGGCGGCCTGGAAAGGACGGCACACTAGGGTTGTCACACTACAAACTGCAAAAGCAGAAATTAAACGACCGATTACAACATTAGTACCAATAGTCGAGGCTGAAGAAAGCTGCACTGACAATGACAAACTAACGAAAACAAGGCGCAAAAGATCTAAAAACCTTACTTGGAAGAGAAAAAAAACGAAAGAAAGAAAAATTGTTTATAAGTGTTTGAATTGTTGTTTTGTTTGAATTATTTTTTTTGCTTGTATTGTTTTTTTTTGTAAGAGTTTGGTTTGTTACACATTGATGTTAGTTATAACATTATTAACACGCACTGTGCAACAGGATATGAAACTTACCCCACTGACAAAAATTTTAACAAGATAGCGGACCTGCAAGAAGTTAGAGATGAATGGAAGTTAGTGTTTTATTATAATATGGCGAATTACTGGCGAAACGTCGATACACTGCAACAATTCGTGTCACACATAAAACAATTTCGTTGCGACGAGGGGTTGATGCAGTTTCATGTCTTAATAAACCAATTAGAACAAACCACAAATGAACTAAACTAATACAATGAGATACCTACTGAAATCCACACAAAACAGGTTTAAAAGGAAAAAAATGGACACATGGTGGGATAAGTTGCAAATTCGTTATTCGGCGTACTAGATTAGCTTTTTGCAGATAAATACGAACTCGACAGAGTCTCTGAGCTAAGCCGCGGACAGACGGACAGACCCTAAAAAAACCCTGTAAGAAATCGACACGTATTTCACCTCTCAACGAGGCATCCTCAGGATGACGATTGACCAATTGCAAACCAGAACGCGAAGTGTTACCACACCGAGCGCTGGACGCAAAGCTTTGCGTCCAGCGCTCGGTGTGGTAAGTGGAGGATGCCTCGTTGAGAGGTGAAACACGTGTCGATTTCTTACAGGGTTTTTTAGGACTCTTGAAGAATAGTCAAGCGGAATAGGTTACTAAATATATCTACGTCTATTGTATTTTATAATGGATTTCCGCAAAGTCACGCCTGAATCAATTAACTATCGGACAGACATTGCGAAACTATAGGGGTTCCTTGTTGACTGCGGAACCCTAAAAAATTACGAACTTCCATACAAATTTTAAACCCCTGCTAAGGGACGAAAGAAGATTTTTTTTTCAAAATCCTTCCATAAAGTTCAACTTAGTTATTTATGGAAGTCTTGTTCAAAATGTCACGCTTCTAGACCTAGCGTTAAGGCTGTATAGTCTGTCAGTGAATTTAAGATTTTTATTAAGTAATATTGTAACTAAACCATTGAAACACTTTTCCAAAATTAATATTTTATTGTTGTTTATTAGCGACTAACCCCTACTCTACACGGATGAAATGGTGACAGGTACAAGTACTGAAAAGCATACGAGTAGAATCCATGAAGTAGTTTAGTTCTAAGCGATTACAAAGACACACGAAAAGCGACTTTGTTTTATGCTATGTTCATAATTATGTATATCTACATAGATGAACAAGGAATCATAAAAGGTAAGCACCTACTGGGTTAAAATATAATAGTGCCAAATATTTACGACTAAGAAGAAAACGATTTTTTTATAGTAATATATTCACAAAAAATATTAAAGTACTACGGAAAAGAAACACTCTGTATCTACAAGTATATCTCTGTAATATAAGTGTGCGTGCACAGAGTGTTTCTATTACGTATCAATTTAAAAGTTTTGTGAATATTTCAATACACATTATATCAATCTGCCTTGCCTTTTCCCAACTATATTGGGGTCGGCTTCCAGTCTTACCGGATGCAGCTGAAATACCAGTATTTTACATGGCGCGACTGCCTATCTGACCTCCACAACCCAGTAACTGGGTAATACGATACCGCTTGGTTAGACTGGTTGTCAATACACATATTATTTGAAAAAAATTATAGTTGTACCTATTTATATTTTTTTTTGCATTTGTATGGACCCCATACTATTGCGGGTTAGCGGGAACGCCCTTTGTTAGTTAACATACTGTATACTGGGTGTTAGGGTAGCCACCGTTATCCTTGAAACTAGTGATTTGGTGTCATCTATAATATATTTTGTATAAAAAATTAAATAAAATAAATATCAGCTGTTACATACATTTTGTCGATTTAAGTGAACACAAATGTATGGAACAGCTGATATTTATTTTGTGATTTCAAAGTTGGTCCCATAGAAAAATTATATTATAGGTGACACCAAACCACTAGTTTCAAGGATAACGGTGTCTACCCTAACACCCTGTATACAACATTATTTTTTCTTTATGCTAAACCCGAAAAGGGGTCATTGTACTCATCATTTTGAACAACTTTTTCTATGTGACAAACTATGAAATC
Organism: Lithophane ornitopus; assembly: GCA_948473465.1. Classification (NCBI taxonomy): domain Eukaryota; kingdom Metazoa; phylum Arthropoda; class Insecta; order Lepidoptera; family Noctuidae; genus Lithophane; species Lithophane ornitopus. Next base: position 5,721,533 of record OX419622.1, on the reverse strand, counting down.
GAAAAAAAAAAATCTGCTGTTCCACCATACATTTTGTCGATTTAAGTGAACACAAATGTATGGAACAGCTGATTTTTTTTAGCGATTTCAAGTTTGGTTTATCATAAAGAAAAAATAATTGTATAAGTAGAGTTGGAAAAATCGAAGTCACATAAAACAATTTTATTATATTATACTTACACACATATTTAATGGACGCCACCAGTGATTAAAATCTTTATAAACACTTGTTCTTAAAAATTTTTCTTTATTATTAATTAATGCGCAAAACTTGCAATATTTGTCCGTGACATTGTTATGTATGGTGTAAGAATAGTGGTTGTGCCACTTGAAGAAATCGTAATATTTTTGTTTGTCATTTATAATATCCACCATTTCCTTCGCCAGCTCCTTGATGCGTGACAGTTTAGCTGTCAGGTATATTCCATCCGGCATGAATCTGGAAATTAATGTTGAACAAGTTATTATTTATTTTAACCAGTCCTTTTGTGCCTCTTTAAGGATATCCACTAGCCGACACAGCACAGTGTGTTAAGCCTTCAAACTCGTTTTGTTTCACCGTTCTTTAATTTGATTCTGACTGGGCAGTGTTACCTATTGTGTTTTTCCTACTAGGCAAATCTAGCATCCCTTGGCCCCGAGTCTGGTTATAAGTCCAGGTAATAGGCTCAATCTATTATGCTATACTTCAGTGCATCTTTTTCTTTCTATTTCATTACGAAAAGGTCAGAAGGTAAATTTTAGTTTAGTCCTGTTAAATTAATCAGCGCCTGACGTAAATTGACGTAATTTTAGTAGGCAAGTTTTTAATCGCGTCTAAACTCGTAAGGAGTAGTGACAGTTTGACAGGACTAAAATAAAATGTATCTTCTGTCCTTTTCTTAATGAAATAGAAAGAAAAAGATGCACTGAACTTAAATTTAGTTTAGTTTGTGAACAACAGAATCGGCACCATTATAAACAAAAATATCCTGACTGATTCATCTACGCAGAGCATAATCCAGTGAAGCAAGAGTACCTAGTTCATTTTCTTTTAGTGTCAAAAACCGTAGAGCGACGTGGGGGACGTCGCTCTACGGATTATGTCTTTTATATAGAACAGCTTATGCTATAAAGAAAGATTTTTAAAACCTCAATACACGGCATAATTTTTTTAGCATTTTTCACATAATATCTTGTTCGTAAAGTTTCCCAACTCATAAGATAAAATATATACATGGAAACAAAGGGGTATAAATCTAAACACTCATAAGTAGATTGATCGTTCACATCTTCGAAAAATGAAATTACATACAAAGCATTTTTACTGACTGTACCTTATATCGTCGAACTTGTTTTGGTATTCGTTAAAACAATGGTATCCGTTCGGAATAGAAAATAAATATGAGTTCCAACAAATACCAGTGGTATTAGTTTTTGGTATTAGAATGGAATAACTTGTTTTTGAGTACTTTGGGTGATTTATAGACAGTTAGTATTTTTAATCGATCATGGACAAGAATTTAAAGATTAAAATTATTTTTTTTCAATAATTAAAAAAAAACATTTAAAAAAGGTCGACACAGAACGAGAAAAACAAAAAAGTCAACTGAGAATTTCCCAAAAAATACTCAAAACCGTCTAACTCCTATACTTTTAATAATCACTGAACAAACATATGGGGGAGTTCCGGGGACCCCTTGGGCAAGAGAATGATTAGTAAATAAAGTTTTAATGAAAGTCGATGTACGTACCTTGTATAGTTGGCGCCACCGTACACCACCGGTACGGTAAAGTGATTGAGAGCATGCAACAACTTCTCTGTCACATAGTCGGCAGCGAACGTGTTCTCAAACGACAAGTAGAAGTAGTAGTCTGTTTCCAATTTCCGCAAACACTCCTCCATACTGCTCCTAGGACACTCCTTCGTCCCACATTTACCATATATGTCAACCTGCATGTCATACTTTTCTAATTCAGTTTGGAGCCGTTTGGCAACTAAATCTCTTCCACTGAGCGCACCACAGTTAGATACGAACCAAGCCGCTGCAATTTTCTTCGTGCTCAATTTTTTCTTCAGAGTGTCGTTTATAGGCATCATTGCTTCTACTTTCTCCCAATGCATCTCTTGTTTAGGACCTATGACTCTCCCATCTTTATCTATAATACTCATATATGCGTAAATTCCGTCAGAATTCAATTTGTAAGTCCAAGTCCAATTGAAATAACTATTATACATTCGATTACAAATCGGATAGTTTGTTGAGGACTCCATACTGACGAAAACATACTTTTGATGAGGTGAACGAGACTGAGGTAAGAATGAAGCTTCGTCTGTAAGTTCTGGGCCATGGAACAATATCACATCGAAATCCGCTACACTTTTGAGCAACTGTCTGTTTGATGTCACGTAACAGTTATTGAAGGAACATTTTCTGTTTTTAAACGTATTTAGGCCTTCAACCAAATACTTGATCGGATCAGTGTTAATTCGCGTCCATACTAATATGTATTTCAAATCTAACGACTTTGTTTGTTGCGTTTTACTTCGGAAGCTTATTGATTCTGAATCATAGCAACCCAAAAGCAGAAACACAGTGATATTGAGAATCGTGCAAAAGATGAAATATTTCGAAAATTTACTTAACTTAGTAATCCAAAAAGGCATCATTTGCCAATTTACCGTTTTGGCATCCAACCATTGGTATACATTCATTTTATTTATTGCTATATATATATGGTTTTTCATAATGATATATATATTATTATTTATTATATAATAAATTTGTTTGAATTTTATTGTTAAATACAGAAAACATCAATTAATACGTAAACAAATAAAAAAGTAGCAAAAACCCTGAGCAGCAGCCTGTCAAGCTAGTCAATCAATGCTGTGAGTCAATGTCATCATAACCACAGAGAATGTCATTTTCTTTAGTTATTGTTCTGAGTTTTAAATATAATTATCTTTCTCTATCTTATTTACTCTATCCATAAAGTAGTCCAAATAGCCTCCAAGTAGCTCCTACAAGAAAAAGGCAAAACCATTACAGTTAAATTGTATTTTCATATTCCGACAAATATTTTATTACATTTTGACACACACTAAAAAACAAAACATCTTCCACTAGACATACGAATTATACATGCGAATAAGGTTTTAATATAAAGCTCACAAAGCCTCTTTAGTTCAACACTAATCTCGCGACAATCTAAGAAGCCCGCTTTGACACCTATCAAAATACTGTTAGTAGTGATGGGGAAAAAAATCGGTTGTTTTAAAAACCGATTCTCGAGACATATCGATTTATCATACTCAGAGTTTGTAATCGACAATTTATCAAACTGATTCTGGAGTCATATTGTTTTATTACACGTCATTATCATCATCAGCCTACAGCAGTCTACTACTGGACCTCTCCAATTGCACGGCATTCAGCTCGATTCTCGGTAACTCATCCAGCTGCTGTCAAACACCCTGCGAAGATCGTCGCTCCTCTTTTAGACATGTTGACGAGTTTACACGATAACACCAAAATCACATAATAGCCGAGTCAGAAAATATAACAATAACCTTTAACCATTTCCTTTAATGACATATTAAATATCAAAAGAAAGCTAAAAATATATGTGACCAGATTTTATTATGTATGTTACTCTCTTTTCTAAATGTAATGTTTGAAAAAGTATTGATTTTTCAGGACATCAAGCCACCACCAGTTCATAGCCACGAACCCAAAGACATGACATTGTATTAACTTCCTGTCAGAATATTAATTAACGTTAATTCGTGTTTTTGAGTGCATTTTTCCAATATAAAGTGAAACTTGGTGCTTTCGAATGATACTCATTGTTATAGTGTATGGATATCGTAGTAATTAATTAGGATTATGAATTTGATTATTCGATCTCTTACGTAGACGTTCACACAAAGTTATCGCGGTATGTATGATGAGAAACGTCAAAACGGGCTTCTTAAATTGTCGCAAGTGTAGGGCACGCAGAGGCCGTCAAAGATTGGCAATCTTTCAAGTCCAACCTTATTCAAGACTTTGGAATTACAGACTATTATTATTATATAACTATTGACGCACGTAGACAGAAGTCAAACGAACGCATAATACATTATTTTTCAGAAATATAAATGAAAAAAAAAAAAAAAAAAATATTCTTCACATGGTAGCAGAGCGTGTTCATAATGTAAAAAGCGAAAAAGATGTCAAACAGAATAGAAAGCTTAAATAAAGAAAATTACGATACATGAGCTATACAAGCAAAAGCCGTACTAATAAAGGCGAAATTATGGAGATATCGGAATGTAAAATAGACCTTAAAAGTGAGCCAGATATTGAGGGAAACCTGCTGGCCATCAGCGAATTAGTTCTTATAATTTCGCCATCAGAATTAAAACATATTAGAAACTGTAAAACGGCTTATGAAAGGAGATCATTCATTTTGGGCTAAAAAATGAAAGGGCTGTTTTGTTTGGCAGGCAATTTCACAATTATAGCCCAAAAATGTATGGACGGTGAATGATGTCCTTTGGAAAAAATTGAACGAAATTCACGCCAGCAAAGGTCCGGCGAGAAAAGCAACACTACTGAAACAATTAATACTAACAAAATATGAGAAAGGTAATGACATCAGGGAACATCTAAACAACTTTATGGATGTTGTAGACAAATTGGAAGAAATGAATGTTGCCGTTCATGAAGATTTATTAAGTATTATGATGCTGTACAGCCTTTCCTCAGAATTTGAAACCTTTAGAGTCGCAATTGAATCCCGTGATAACCTTCCGAAACCAGATGAACTAAAAATAAAAATCATAATTGTTCAAATGTGTGTCGCCGTGTCTGGCGCCGGTTTATGGGGGCCGCACCGCTTTTGTCTTGAAATGCGTTGCGGTGCGGTCCGCTACGGCTGTAACGTCTCGTGTACGTCTACAGTTAGTAATCAGTTATGATTCAAATAATTTTATGCTTCCGTAAATTAGTTTTCTATTCAAAAGATGTATAATTATATATAATTTATGGAGCTACGTAAGTTACTGCGAGCTCAAACAATATGACCTTGATCATTACAGTAACAAAAAAAAAAAAATTCTTTTCCGTGTATTTGACATGAATTACAATAAAATCTACATCTCCAAATAATAAAACATGAGCGGTGCGGCGTTTACTCTCGTTCATCAAACAGGGTTCCTTCTTCCGTCCCTGACCTGTTGCTATCCGGGGTAAGGTCACACAAGCCTCCGTTACATTTCTGAATATTTCATTAATCAATCTGCCTAGCCTTTTCCTAACTTATGTTGGGGTCGGCTTCCAGTCTAACCGGATGCAGCTGAATACCAGTATTTTACATGGAGCGACTGCCCATCTGACCTCCACAACCCAGTTACTGGCTAATACGATACCCCTTGGTAATACTGGTAGTTGTCAGACTTTCGGGCTTCTGACGACCCGTAACGACTGTCAAAGATCCACGTTTGACAGCCGGGACCAACGGCTTAACGTGCTTTCCGAAGCACGGAGGAGTCTCGGTATGTAAAGATGGTAACCCATCCACGGACTAACCTCGGCAAGCGTAACTTAACCTGATGGATAGATCTGTGCGGCTGTTACTACTTAGCCACGAGTTCCTCCACATATCCGAATATTTCATTAATAAACCTATATATCTCCGTATTTTTTTGAGAATGCTCAAAGATTGTGGTCATTTTTTCGTGTTTAAGATGCTTCTTATGGTGAAGTTAATAGTTAATCAAATAATTGTCACAGTAGTTACGCCAATTTAATTTGTCAAAGAATGACGAGTTCTGATTTAAAAGACAATTAAGCTTGGTACCTACTCAAATTACGTACGCTGTACAGACAGGGACTTTACTCTTAAGTATAATTACAATGTGTTGCCACTTTGTCTAAATAAACAAAACAATAATTTACTGATTTGCAGACATTTATTTCGGATGCAAGTAAGTTGAGCCTGCTGCAAACCAAAAGCAAAGTTGGTAGATAAATGGCTCAGTATAAACATAGCGTATCATTTGGCAGGCCAATTATAAAACCACGACATAGCGCTGCGCGCTGTCAACAGTGACGTGAGGCCTGTTTCGTAAACATATGTGCGATTAGTGAGGTGTAGTTTGGTTGTAAATAGTTGTAAATGTGTGCGTGAGAGCGTGTATGCACATAGCGGAGTTGTAGTTTTGCCATGCTTTACCATATTGTTCGCAGTGTCTTGGTTTTTTATATGGCCTGAGGCGTCAGTACCTACTGAAGATTCTCGTTTTGATTATATATTTTTTTGGTTTCAACTTATGATAGCCGTAGTAACATCATAGGGTGTTAGAGCGTTTTGTCAAAGACTGGTTAAAATTACAGATCTTTAGAACGACCGTTCTAAAGATGGAACCGCTTCCAGAAAGCTTTACTGGAAATGAGCAAATTGAAAACCAAAGAAAGTCTTCAGAAAAATAGAATCACAAAAAATATCTTCACTCAGAACTAGTAGCGTAGATACTCATAAAGTTTGCAAGCATCTCCATTGAAACATTTATAAACTCAATAAATTGGCTGGCTTTTTGAAGAGAATTACAATAGAATAAAAATAAAACAAACCTATTTTCGATGTTCTAATAATGGCGACACTATTATTTATTACTAGAAGTAAAATATAACCGTAGACTTGTATATCTGATGGTGTTATTTGGTGAATTCAAAGTGCAAATTAAATTTATTGTGAACCTGTGTATGTTTTCCTTCAAATATTCACGCGCCAACAAAATAATCGAGCTGACATAAAGAAAAATACTAAATACAATAAGTAAATGTTTGTTTTTAAGGTCAAAATAAAAATAATAATTTTAATAGATATAGGAGGGCACAGTGATCATTATTCAAGGTGATTATCATGATGCGGCTTTAGGTGTTGTAAAAAAAATCCTTTAATTATACTTTAAATTTTGTTTTTAAACATTCGAAAATGGCGACAATTAGCTAAGCAGCCTAAACGGTATTTGGTGAGTATTATAGTCTGAATAGCTGTACTAAGTAAGTTATGGATTTCATTGTACAGCTATTGGCTTTTAATCAGCTTTATAATAGAATATTTTTAATACCTAGGCTGTATATCAGTTTTCTATGCATCCATACTAATATTATCAATTCGAAAGTAACTCTGTCTGTCTATCTGTCTGTCTGACTTGTAAGGACAGTCTGATTGTACGGACTCTGTTGAGTGATAAATCGAAGCGATATTATTATTTTCTAATTGGGTAAATCTTGTTTTTATTTCTGTGTATTTTTCAATAAGGCTAATCAACAGTAGAGCGGAAGGTTAATCAATTATTGATTTGGTAAATTAATTAATACATTTTCCCCAAATTAAGTAAATGATGAAAATGGATAAATAAGATTTTATGTTATGGGTATGGGTTGAAGGTATAAAATAGATTAATTAAGTGTAATAATCTACCTAACTACGGATACTCTCCTTAGACACGCTGTAAGTCTGTAACCAGTCTCCACCTGAAGTGACCACGAATGGTTTTAAGAACACTCTTGGGTTCGACACGCTTATGTTTCTACCGTTGGGTAGATCGGTAGAATGGTGTGATGTCATTTATTTAAAAAATAATTGTTAGTGTATTGTAGGAGTTATTGTTTTGTGTGGTGTAAATGTATAGATACTATTTGGACTACTTTATGGATAGAGTAAATACATTTGAAAGATAATTATGTTATGATGACATTGACTGACTACACTGACTAGCTTGACAGGCTGTTGCTACGTTATTGTCTGTTTACGTATAAATTGATGTTTTCTGTATTTAACAACAAAATTCAAACAAAGTTATTATATAATAAATAATAATATTATATAGCATTATATCAAATCAAATCAAAGTTACATAAGACAGTCCCCCAAAACGCCCACCTTTCACATAAATAAAAAAAGCAACATATATTTAGCAATAAATAAAATGAATTTATGCCAATGGTTGGATTTCAAAACTGTACGTTGGCAAATGATGCCTTTTTGGATTACTAAGATAAGTAACTTTTCGAAATATTTCATCTTTTGCACGATTCTCAATATCACTTTGTTTTTGCTTCTGTATAATTTGGGTTGCTATGATTCAGAATCAATAAGCTTCCGGAGTAAAATGCAACAAACAAAGTCGTTCGATTTGAAATACATATTAATATGGACGCCAAATAAGAGTGAACCGATCAAGTTTTTGGGTGAAGGCCTAGATACGTTTAAAAACAGAAAATGTTCCTTCACTAACTGTTACGTGACATCAAACAGACAGTTGCTCAAAAGTGTAGCGGATTTCGATGTGATATTGTTCCATGGACCAGAACTTACAAAAGACGCTTCATCTTTACCTCAGTCTCGTTCACCTCATCAAAAGTATGTTTTCGCTAGTATGGAGTCCTCAACAAACTTTCCGGTCTGTAAGCAAATGTATAATAGTTATTTTAATTGGACTTGGACTTACAAATTGGATTCTGACGAAAATTATGGATATATGAGTATAAGAGATAAAGACGGTAAAGTCATAGGTCCTAAAGAAGAGATGCATTGGGAGAAAGTGGAAGCAATGATGCCTATAAACGACACTCTGAAGGCAAAATTGAGCACGAAGAAAATTGCAGCGGCTTGGTTCGTATCTAACTGTGGTGCGGGCAATAGAAGAGATTTCATTGCCAAACGGCTCCAAATTGAACTAGCAAAGTATAACATGCAGGTTGACATATATGGTAAATGTGGGACGAAGGAGTGTCCTAGGAGCAGTATGGAGGAGTGTTTGCGGAAATTGGAAACAGACTACTACTTCTACTTGTCGTTTGAGAACACGTTCGCTGCCGACTATGTGACAGAGAAGTTGTTGCATGCTCTCAATCACTTTACCGTACCGGTGGTGTACGGTGGCGCCAACTATACAAGGTTCCGTGGTTTTTATAATTTTGAAATTAATATAAATAAAATAACATTAAGTATTGATTATCTTAACAAAGTCAAAATCACGGTCAAATATGATTATTTAAATGATTTTGTATCGATGTTTCTTTGTATGATAGGAACCTACGGTTCAGTATAAATAAGTAAAGTGTTATGTCTTCATAGAAAACAGCCGAAATGACGCGCTTCCGAGTGCGCGGCGGTTACGTACGGACGCGGAAGGTTTATATACCGAGCGGCCGTAGGTAATTATTTCAAGGTCACTGCCGAGACATAATACTGTTACTTTGTTATACTGTGCCTGAGGAGCTCGTGGCTAAGTAATAACAGCCGCACGGGTCGATCCGTCAGGTTAAACTACGCTTTCCGGGGTTGGTCCGTGGACCATCTTTACATATCGGGTCGTCAGAAGCCCGAAAGTCTGACAACCAGTCTTACCAAGGGGTATCGTATTACCCAGTTACTAGGTTATGGAGGTCAGATAGGCAGTCGCTCCATGTAAAATACTGGTATTCAGCTGCATCCGGTTAGACTGGAAGCCGACCCCAATATAGTTGGGCAAAAGGGTAGGCACATTGAATTTGTTGTACTGTGTCTACGGGTCCCAGTAATATTACCTTAAAAACATAACTGTAAGTCCTCCATAAACTAAATAAATAAATAAAACATAACAAGGATATTTCGCGAAGGGATAGGCAGATGTAGGATGTACTTCCTGCCAGGATTGCGGGAAAGTCCGAAAGGGATACCGGGACCTTGGTAATAGGCAACTGAAGGAACACGGGTGGGTTTTAGTCAGTAAAAGTCTGACACGCCCTTCCGCTCCGCCCAGAGCGGGAGAAGTAATTTTATGATTTCCTACACTCAAAAAAAAAAGATGTATGTACTTAAAGTACCGCGGCCATTCTTATCATTGGGCCTATTGCCATTGACAAAAATCAGACTTGAGGCCCGAGGCTGTTGCTAACAAATTCCTAGAGGTTACATTCAACACATTACTTTAGTCACATGAAACAAAAACTTGTTCACCATTAATTTTCAGGTTCATGCCGGATGGAATCTACCTGTATGCGCGATACTCATCGATCTATACCAGTGAGCTAGCGAAGGACATGGTTAATATTATAAATGATAAGCAAAAGTATTACGATTTCTTCAAGTGGCACAATCACTATTCTTACCACGACGTGGAAGAGTCCAGCGACACAGACCCGTATTGCAAATTGTGCGCGTTAATTAATAATAAAGAACTATATTTAAAAAGTAGTATAAATAAAGATTTAGTTCGGTGGTGGAATCCGTATCATATGTATTTATGTAATAGACATGCTTAGTCCATGTAGGTAAATAGAATATGCTTTTATATTTTATTAATTGTTGTTTATTTCTATTCTATCAAAGATATTTTATATTTAAATGTACAAAGATATTTTCTAAGATTTATTTTATTTTATTTTAATCTCTTTCTATTCTACTTTAATAAATAATAATCGAATTGAATTTTGGGTTTTTATTTTAATCTCGCTCATAATTTCAGCCGAAAGACGTACACTGCTGGACATAGGCCTACCCCAAGCACCGGCACTTCGACCGGTTCTGTGCTTCTCATATCCAGCGGATTCCTGCGTCATCGATACAACAAATAAATATTATTATGGCTTTACAGCATTATAATCATTAGAATTAGCAATACAACTCTCTAAGTTCATATAAGTGTATTGAATGACTATTTCATGAAATCATGACTTTTGGCAATGTAAGTGTTGTTATTTGTAAATAAGACAATAATAATACTAAAACTCGAGTACTTTAGAGATATTTAAGCACATGCCTAACCAAAGAATTATCCTAGAAAACTTTCAAAAAAACCATTATGTGCATATTAAAGAATAGCGTATTTTGCACGACCAAACAAAATCTGATAATTTGTACGAAAAATACAAGAAACAATTTTGATCACAGTATAAAAATAAGATACTTAGGCAGCATTCTGAGGATTTAGGTTTTAGGAGGAATAGGAATAAATTAGGCTTTATTTTCTCGCCACAATACACATTAAATACATGGTTTCTAGTTCTAGGGAACAAGTGGATACAGTAAGTATATTGTGTGAGACTGGTGCTTAGGCTTGGGGACTGTATTTTAGGACACCAGAGGCCAAGTCTACTAATTTACAAACGTTCAGTGGCCTCACAATGATCAGTTTTTGACAGATATGCCATACAAAATCTGTCAAAGACTGATCATTGTGAGACCACTGACACGTTTGTAAATTAGTAGACTTCACCCTTTAGGTTATGTAACATTTTAATGCTTTATCAGACAGTGGTCACGAATCAATCATAAATGCGAGATGATGAAGGCAGCAATGTTCTATTTCAAGCTGAAGTGGCAAAGGCCTGGCCACCAAACCAGAATTAGAACCAATGTACGTTGTGGTGGGGAGATTGATGGAGGGCTAGATGGACCGACGATCTTCACAGGTTGGTTGGTATCGGCTGGATGAGAGTAACTGGATATCAAGGTGAACGGCATGCGATTGGAAAGGCTTATGAGCAGTAGTGGAGCTTTTATTGGCTGATGAAGGTGCACTTGGTTATCAACGGATCAAACTACAGACAAAGTTAACAATTACACGGAATTGACGGAGCATTTCGGTTACCAGTAAAGAGGGTTTTGAAAGGACAAGAACTCTAACGATATGTGTTACACTTACCTTATAGCTTTTACCGGTGACTTCACCCACGTAAATATCGAAAACTATCCCACGGGAACTATTCTAAGTCCTAATCCAAGTCATGGTCTACCTGTTTGCCAAACCTTCAAATACGTTTCGTTGTGAAGGTCTGTGTGAATAACGAACATCAAAACTACATACTTACTTTTATAATACTTTAGCATTAATAGTAAGTAGGAATTTATCTTGTGCCATTTTTCGTATGATATGACTAATTGAATGATATATATCATGTACCTTACAATCGATATGTAGGCACCTAATCGAATATATAATCTTATAAGTGCTGTACTAAAGTTTCGGTTTCGGCAAAAAATTCTAGATTCGGCCGCTGTTTTTGTTTCGGCCAACAATATTATGTTTATGGAGGCGGTTACTTTTGAACTGGCGCTGGCTGTAAAAGTATGTAATTACGCAACAACCTGGAATCTCTAAAAAACTTTTGGTACAAACACATTACCGTCTTTTGGCATCTCCGTAACCAGGTTAAAATAGCCCCAAGGTCCGTGTTTGCACAAAACTTTGGAACATGAGGTATTAAAACTTCAAATAACTTTACTACCCTTAAAGATTTTCATTTGTTTCAAAGATTTAACTTAAAGATGTAATATCTTTAAGTTTAATTTCATAAAATTAAATAATTTAATTTATTTTGTAAGTTACATTATTGAATAATGTACGAAATATTTTTATTAGGGAGTGCCTCCGCTGCCGGCGCCGGCTCCCAAAAATAACGCCATTGCGAACCGGCAGTGACATTACTTCCGGCAGCCGATTTTCTCGGCTGCCGGTAGTAATATCACCGCCGGCTCCCATAATGGACACCGGCGGCGCGGCGTTTATAGAAACCCTTCCAGTTTTCAGAACCCCAACTAACTATACCCCATTTGAAATAAGATTAGACATTAAAACAAACCCTTTTACAGTCCGTTCAACCGATTTTGACTTCTATACCGTATGCATAAGGATAGCATTAAAAGCAAAAAAGTTACACAATACCAACTATCTACTGCGGCTGCCATTTGTCATGCCACCAACGCAATAGAATTCAAAATTGGTTGAACGGAATGTAAAAAAGGCTTATCTATACGTCTAATCTTATTTCAAATGGAGTATAACCGTAACTAAAATATGTTTTTCTGCATAACTCTAGTCGTTTTTGGCACTCGGTTTTTGCCGCTGCTGCGGCACAGCTCGCTGCGCTCGCTCGGCTCGTGCGTAGGGGGTCACAGTTCTAACCTAACCTAACCTTTTTTGCAATTAAAATTATTAAACCTAATGTTACTAGTTCAGTTTCGGGTAGTACTTTATGACTTTATTACTGGAATATGGGAAAAAAAAGCTCTATTACATGTTTTTTGTATTATGCCTACCCTGCCTATGTACTCCATACGCCAAACTGACAACCAAAGTCAGTGCATGATACGAGTGTGCTCTTTTATTGCACTTTCGGCTACCTAATCGCGCTCGCCTGCGGCTCGCGCTAATAATACCGCCTCGACTGTAATAATCAATGCACACGCGTTTCATACGACGTTTTTCAACACACTTGCGAGGAAAAAACAGACTTGTTGTAAGAACTTATACTATAATAACGTACCTACCTATAGAGATGATAGATTTATAATTTACTAGCTGCTCGCCCCGGCTTCGCACGGGTAGCACTAAGTACTTATCTACGGCTATTTTAGGTAATTTTTTTACACCTTGGGTTACATTATTGAAGTTTTAGTAAAGAGCCCTAATTTATTTTTAAATATAATATAGCCTATGTCAGCCGGGGATAGTGTAGCTTCCCAACAGTGAAAGAATTTTTCAAATCGGTTCGGTATTTTCGGAGCCTATTCATTGCAAACAAAAAACAAACAATCAAATCTTTCCTCTTTATAATATTATTATTATTATATAAGTATAGATAAAGTTTAACTGACCTTTGTTGCCAGGTACTCACTATCCGGAGTTTCTTTTAAAAACTTATATGTCGGTTGGTGACAATACTTTAAATTTTGTATTTTAATAATAATTAACCACACAACGAAAACGATATTTAAATATTTATGGAAAATGGCGCGCTGGTTTTGTTTTTCTATAGGTGTAAATAAAGGCACTGGTAATACCGCTGAACAGCCTATATAAAAATATAATAATACATAATACGCAAATGGGGTTAGGGTAGTTAACAATATAGACTAATATTGCCACAGACAATATAACCCTTATTTAATAGTACAGATAGAGATTTGTTCCGCACGAACGCGACGGCACACGGGCAGGCCAGCGCGGTTCGTCGGGGCGGGTCAAGTGGCCTGGCGCGTGCCACCCGCGGTCTTACCAGAAAAAAGCGTCTGCTCAGATATAAATAGAGAATGCTCATTTATTAGTACAACCCGTGCTCATTAACATGGCACCTGGCTCAATGACGTTTGTAACTCCCCCCGCTTCCCCGCCGTCGCGGGTAGCGGGGGGAGTATTGAGTTCCGAGCCAGGTGCCATGTTAATGCGCAATGGTTGTAGGATAGTTCATACTAATTCAATGTATAGTATCCCTCTGTCGTTTAGGTATGCATGTGATTTTTTTTTAACCATAACTAAACGCCACTGGTTTGCTTATGGTTCTTTTTTTTTTAAATAAAAATTTGCTTTTAAGCGCTTGTCTTTGGTAAAAAGCTTCACCAAAAACAATTTCTATTGGATACAAATTCCATGCTGCTATGATAGTACTTACTAATTCCATACTGCCATGTCATTACTCCGACTAGTAAATATTCACCTGTGGCGCACATAACCGCACTAGTGCGGTAAAATGAAGTAAAAAACACGCTTCCATAATACACTGCATTATGAACCTAAAAGCAGTTCAATAAGAATCACTTTACGAGCAAGTGTGTTGAAAAGATATTTTTGTTGTATGAATCACGTTATGTACCCTTAGTCAAGCAAATAAATGATTTGATAGTAATATAGCCCAGGAAAATTTTAACACTTAGAGGCAAATCTTAGAAGAAATCCTAGTGAAGGTTTTTGACTGGATTTATGTTAAATACAATGGTAGAAATGCTGTGTGAGAATTTCATAAGAAACACGTGCGCATATAAAAACTGCTGTCAAAGGCTCCGAAAGCCATGATAATGCTAAAATCTCCAAAATTCTTTATCAAATTCTGCAGAAATGATCCCTTGATTCATTTAGGATATTCCGGTTGCAGCTGAATACCAGTATTTTACATGGAGGGACTGCCACAACCCGGTTAATGGATAACATGATACCCCTTGGTAAGACGGTGGTCAAACTTTTAGGCAACCTACAAATGACAGCTAGTACCAACGGCATAACGTGCTTTCCGAGACACAGAGGGGTTAACCTAATGGATCGACCCGCGCGGCTGTTATAGCCACTAAGCATGGGCATGGTAAAGTAATATATGACAATTAAAAGTATGTTTTTATGCTCAAGAAAGCCGGTTAAACAGACTCATATTTTTTGGTGATGACAGTCACGTCAACTGAGCATGAAATTACGAATGAATTTACCTGGTAAATTCATAGATAATTTACCTGGTAATTTCATAGATAATTTCGTAAGTACGTAGGTAGGCAGAGATATTTAAGATCTGTGAACTAGTTTCCAGAAATAAACTGAGATAAAGATCAAAGACTCTTGTTATCTAAGCTTGGTCAGCTGTTTGAGGGCTTACCTTTTGTGATAGAATCGCTGGAAAAGGGGGAACGGGGGGAAGGGGATGAAAGATTGTGAGATGATGAGCTTGCTACTATCGGCTAAGGTTACATATAAAGCGCAGCGCAGGCGGGCCGCGCTGCATTACCTAAATCCTTCTATGTCATTTTCGTACATTGTGTATGAACCATCGCACACTAAAGCCAGACAAAGTCACATTATGTGAACACTTATTTGAACACTTATTTGAGCACTTATTTGAACACTTATTTGAACACTTTTTTGAACACTTATTTGAACATTTATTCGAAGACTTGTGAGGTACGGTAGTAAATGTGACATCAAACTTTGATCAAATACCCAAACACCCGTGCCTCACATGTGTTCAAACAAGTGTTCAAATGTGTGTTGCTGTGTCTGGCGCCGATATAAGGGGGCCGCACCGCTTTTGTCTTGAAATGCGTTGCGGTGCGGTCCGCTACGGCTGTAAAGTGCGCCAGGCTTTATACGTCTATATATACTGCATATATAGACGTATAAAGCCTGGCGCACTTTTAGTAATCAGTTATGATTCAAATAATGTTATGCTTTCGTAAATTAGTTTTCTATTCAAAAGATGTATAATTATATATAATTTATGGAGCTACGTAAGTTACTACGAGCTCAAAGAATATGACCTTGATCATTACAGTAACAAAATAAACATATTTATTTTCCTTGTATTTGACATGAATTGCAATAAAATCTACATCTCCAAATAATAAGAGCGGTGAGGCGTTTACTCTCGTTCATGAAACAGGGTCACTTCCGTCCCTGACCTGTTGCTATCCGGGGTAAGGTCACGCAAGCCTCCGTTACATTTCTGAATATTTCATTAAACCTATATATCCCCGTATTTTTTTGAGAAGGCTCAAAGATTATGGAAATGATTTCTTCGTGTATAAGATGCTTCTTATGGTGCAGTCATGGAAGTTAATAGTTAATCAAATAATTGGCACAGAGGTTACGCCAATTTAATTTGTCAAAGAATGACAGTTCTGATTTAAAAGACAAGTTTGGTACCTACTCAAATTAATAAGCAATTAATTTCCCAGACTTTACGTACGCTGTACAAGGACTTTATTCTTAAGTCTGCCTGCCTGTCTAGCCTTTTCCCAACTATGTTGGGGTCGGCTTCCAGTCTAACCGGATGCAGCTGAATACCAGTATTTTATATGGAGCGACTGCCTATCTGACCTCCACAACCCAGTAACTGGGTAATACGATAACCCTTGGTTAGACTGGTGTCAGACTTTCGGGCTTCTGACGACTCGTAACGACTGTCAAAGATCTACAAATGACAGCCTTTATTCTTAAGTATCTTTTATAATTACAATGTTTTACCACTTTGTCTAAATAAACAAATCAATAATTTACTGATTTGCAGACATTTATTTTGGATGCAAGTAAGTTGAGCCTGCTGCAAACCAATAGCAAAGTTGGTAGATAAATGGCTCAGTATAAACATAGTGCATCATTTGGCAGGTCAATTATAAAACCACGACATAGCGCTGCGCGCTGTCAACAGTGACGTGAGGCCTGTTTCGTAAACATGTGTGCGATTAGTGAGGTGTAGTTTGGTTGTAAATAGTTGTAAATGTGTGCGTGAGAGCGTGTATGCACATAGCGGAGTTGTAGTTTTGCCATGCTTTACCATATTGTTCGCAGCGTCTTAGTTTTTTATTTGGTCTGAATTAATTTTCCTAAGCTCGGCATTCCCCTTTCCAAAGGTGACGTCACACAAGCGGTCACTTTCGCAAGTCCCAGGGGCAAATTAGTGCCATCTGAATTCGTAAATTGGCAATGGCCTTTACGCCGATACGTCGATATAGCCGGGAGCACGAGAGCTAATTCCAATTATCGAGAACTAGGTAATTGAACGCGGAATTGTCCGTCAATTTGGGTAGGTTAGTAGGTATATACATAGAATTGGCAGCAGGTCATGATTTTAAATATGAGTTAGTAATACATCGCTTTGTGGATGAATTAATTTAGAACAGGATACAGGAAAAGGCAAATGAAGAGGGAGAGCTATAAGCAGTGTAAAGTAGTTAGTATGTCCTATGTCCAGCGGTGGACATCACGCGACTTAATGATGATGATGATGATGAAAGACTTTGGTACAATGCGACAAGGATCTTTTGGCTCTTAAATGACATTGCCAGGGGGGCGTTGTTGGTAAACATACGAGTTTTTTTTTTGGTGAAATTGTATACATAAAAAGAGGTGGCGGCGTTAGTTCCGGTTTTGGACACGCGCCAAAAGATTCTTGAACAATTTACATAATATACATAACTACAAAAAAACCGGCCAAGGTGCATGTAGAACTACGCACAATGAAGGATTCCGTAGTTGGGATGAATTTATCCAACAAACTTAACATTGTAGTAGAAAAACTTATCCTCCCATACAGAATGTATGGCAGAACATGTTTTTGCAACTGCAAATTTAAGTTGGACGATTATTACTCGGTCACTTGTGGAGCCTATGTAGCGGTGATAGTTTTCCTTTTAATTTCGTTATATATACAACTGCCGTGATTTTTTTCACATACCCGAAACCAACCATTTACCTGGAAGTCGGGCAGCACTTGACTCTAAGAAAAATTAGCACTTTAAAGTTTAATATTCCGCAAACGGATCCCTGAATCCAAAAATAGTTTTAACAAGCTCACATTATTTTAAACGACCTTTCCAATGATACCCCACACTATGGATGTACGTTTGCCCAGCACGGCCCTCCAAAATTCGCGTTTTAGGTGTGCGCCAATGGAATGTACTCGTCCCTAGGAGTATATGTACCGGTTTCTTTTTCAATGTACCTCTTTACTTTTGAAGAAATATGCAAAAAAAGGGGGCCGTGCCAGCCAAACGTTTTCAGCACGGCCCCTTTGTAACTTGAAAAATATATAACGTATTAAAAAGTTTCTTAAACTCAAGGAATGTACTCTATTGGAATGTTATATGTACCGCAAGAGATGTTGTGAATTCGTAATAACAAATAATATATAGATGTGGATAGGGGGCCGTGGTGGAAAAAAATATAGTAAGAAAATATCAAAAACAGACAAAACAACCTTTGCCAAAAACTATTAAAAAATAATTGATGTTTGGCAAGTAACATTTGTAACGCATTGGATTCACATACAACTTGCTAAATTTGAAAAATAAACCAATTTTATTTCATTCAGCACGGCCCTCTATAGTTGCCTATAACTTTTTAAATATGACATGTTTGTTAACAAAATTCGACATCCTGAATTATGATTAGGAGTATATTCGTTCCAAATAAATTACGATTCTGCTGTATTAGTCCTTTAAAAGATAAATTGGATCAAAAATATCATGATTCCCTGTATTAGGTATATCGGAGACGGTCGCTAAACGAAGCGCGTCACGTGACCTGAGTAGTGGCAGTACTAACACGCAGCTGACTTCGTGCTACGACGGAGCCTAGCTAATGGAGGGGAGCCAGGGCGAGTTCTCTGGCCCATAGTAAAAGTACTCTGTGCTCTGGCCCAAAAATGTACTCTGTGCTCTGGCCTTCTGACCGTCCTGGAGAACAGACGTCTGTGGTGATTCTGATGCTTGTTTCGACGAAAATGTCACTTTTAGTATTAGCATCCTAAGCACACGTATTCGAAGTCAAGGATCAGGTTCTAGAATATCGTCTTCATCACAACCACCACAGAATTTTTATATCTGCCACTACCAACTATCTTACCAGCGCGGCAGCGCCACCTCCACAGGCGCCGCCATCACCGAACTCGACCAGGTATCACGAGTTAATTTCTCCCTAAGACCCAGATCCTCGAGAGAATCTACTAAATGAAGATATAAGTGGAGTAATAAAAGATTGGAGCTCCATCAGTGTACAAGAATAGTATATCCAATAATTAGGTGGGAGAATTAGAAGAAATGTGTCATGTGAGTTCTATTTGTGATTAAAACTGATTGTTAAGTATACATCTGTTCTATTATAAAAGGCTGATTAGGTAATACACAGTTAAAATCTTTTTTATAATCGTTTCACAAAAATAAAATAGATTTCCTTAGTTTCCTTTTTACTGGCCATATCTTGCAGTGATTGTAAGTGACGCAGAACGTTTAATGTCCAGTTTACTGGCCACATGATTTTCGGGATTTTCTCGAAAACCAACGATTTTCAGGTTTTATTTCTAAAACATTTAATTATGATTTACGGCACAGAAAATAAATGTATAAATATTAAGGTTTAAAAAAAAAAGTTAGGGTGTGCGTTAAAGGGATAAACCATAAAAGCCTTGAATTCCAAGCGCTAAGACGCATGCCAGGGGATCAGTATTACTGACTTTGAGGGAGAGTCAAGTGAGTTGTTGATGAAACAGAGTAGAGATTAAGTTGTGTGTGTGATAAGATAATAGTTTGGATCAGAGGTTGAAGCCGTAGCTCATTAGAAAGCGGTGTCTGCTGGAGACAGTAGTCCGTGAGTACGCGGTAGGCAGTCAAATCTGGTAAATGTGGGGTTTCGTGAGAAACCGTCCGGGATACAGTCCGGGAGTGACTTGGCGGTCTGAGAGGATGCGCAAATGAGTAGTTGAGTAACTGGAGGTTAGATGGCATAAGACACATACACCTGATACACCTTTGTTTATTATTTGTGTTTACACAGTCTACAAAATTCCAGCGAGAACTAGCCGATACTTTTATATCTGTAGTCGACGTGTCTATTAGCATTTTTTGTCCGTGCGTTTGCACTGGCGAAACATTCAAGACAAAACATGTTCAAATCTCTAGTTCCTGTCAATAATTGAAAATACAGATTTCCACATGTTTTGTCTTAAATGTTTCGCCAGTGCAAACGCACGGTTATGAACACAACTTGTTCAAACAATAGTAGACTATATCACAGTGAAAAAAGAGTTTGAAGGGACACGGGAGCAGTGGCGGGAAAGCTTAAAAAAAATGTTATGTGTGTACAACGTGTATTGAATATATATTATGTACCTAATTTGTATGGAATCATGGTCACCCCATCAGTTGTATTATATGATATTTTTGATCCAATTTATCTTTTAAAGGACTAATACAGCAGAATCGTAATTTATTTATTTGGAACGAATGTACTCCTAATCATAATTCAGGATGTCGAATTTTGTTAACAAACATGTCATATTTAAAAAGATATAGGCAACTATAGAGGGCCGTGCTGAATGAAATAAAATTGGTTTATTTTTCAAATTTAGCAAGTTGTATGAGAATCCAATGCGTTACAAATGTTACTTGCCAAACATCAATTATTTTTTAATAGTTTTTGGCAAAGGTTGTTTTGTCTGTTTTTGATATTTTCTTACTATATTTTTTTCCAGCACGGCCCCCTAGTAAAAAAAAAAAAAAAAACATTTTTTTCACCACTTTGTCGGCGTAATTATATGTATACCCATACCAAATTACAGCTTTCTAGTACCAACAGTCTCTAAGCTAAGCCGCGGACAGACGGACAGACAGACCGACAGACAGACGGATATGGCGAAACTATAAGTTGCTTGTTGACTACGGAACCTTAACTAGTCACAATGTCCATTTTAAACAAATGACAATCGTTCACTGCTAATGAATTGTGGTCGCACAAATGATGAACGATGGTCAATTCTAATTAGTTCACTAGTGTATAAATTAAATCGTATTAGCCGGTAATAGCACAATGTGTCCAGTGCTTCTCTCTAATTTGCCCGATTCATAACGTCAAATGGTGATTTATTCGTGTTGAAAGTTTGTAGTACCTAAGTAGGTATTACATTCTAGCAACGTTCATTGCGATTTTTGAAGTGAAATCTTCTTTAGGCGCACTTTGTGCACGAACTGAATTGAACAGTGGACGAAGCTGAACCGTCACGCTAGGGTTGGTGACGCTGAATCGAGTACATATACCTACTTGGCTCCAGTCCATCGGTGATGCTGACTCGTGTATACTCGGCTCCAGTCGTAAGTTTTCACTTCTATAGTGTGGTCATATGCACACACCGATTTTTTGTTTGATATTAACGGGAAGGAAAATTTAACGGTGCTTAGACTCAGGCAGAAGTATGATTGGTGATTGCAATACGTTCTTATTTGCACACTGTTGCCTTATCCTTATTAAAAGGAGTTTTCCAAATCAAGTAATTTTACCCACGAAAGGATCTAATGTGCTATTCTTTATGAGCTACATGGATAAAATAGTACTAAGCCAGGGATATGCATTTTAATATGGGTACGTGAAATATTGAACGAAATAGTACCTATACCGTGGTTAATCCTAGTGTTTCAAGACGTGAATGTACGAGAAAGAGGTACACCAAAGTTTCTCAATCTCGATTTACGACTGTGAGTCAAGCCGTAAGTTCGTATATATTAAACCCGTTATTAGCCTAAGGCTGAAACTTTGTCTAGCTTTATAAGATACTCAGAATATGAAATTTAGTTGGTTCTAGGTATGTACGCTGCACCTTTGATGCTGCAAATAATACAACAATGGATAATTACGGACTGTGCTACCTCATTTTCGTCTAATTTTAATTTTAGCTATCAAATTGAAACGTGGAAACCATAAAAGTTTTATTTATTTGTTTAAAACACATACAACTATCATCACAGGCTTACCTAAAACAATAGTGTAGTTTTATTTAAAGATTAGACTTATAATTATCACTACTTCGCACGATTATTACAACTTGAAAACATCGAGACTTCTTAGCCATATGCAACTTTAACATTAAAGATACACATAAACCTTCCGTAATAAATTCTCTAAACGATGGCGAAAACCTCATCACAATCCGTTGCGTTGTTCCGAAGAACAACACAGACATACAGGCAAAAACGGAAAGCGACCTTAATTACACGACTGCCATGTATGTATGTGAGTTTCTTTATTCCACCATAACTTTAAAATGCCTGAACGGATTTGGATGTATGGGGTATCGTTAGAATCCTTACATTGTCCCGAGTGACATAGGCCAACGACTATATGGCGGCAGTATGGCTCCATTTTCAAATGTGAAAAATAAAAAAATCTTCAATTATTTACAATATGGGTATCTAACTGAAGACCTTGATGAGCACATTCCAAAACTATATAATTTATTGGCATACATTTTACATAGGTAGGGTGTACATGTAAATAAAGAAATAAAAAACATTTCATATTTGGCTGCAAACGATAATCAGACTTTAGTAACACTGCAAATGTCTAATTGAGTGAATGGTTTGGTAGATGATTGAGTTATTATTAGAATTCATTCATAATCACACAGTACCAGTATTTAGGCAAGTAATAAAAAAAAATTGTTAACATTAACACAACGCCAACTATTCCATAGCGGTAAACAAAAATGTACCTAAACTACAAAAAAAAAATACATACTTGTCACTAAAATATAATACAAATTAAAAAACTCGACTGCCCTGCTGAAGTCGGGGGACCTCTTAGATTAAAAAGTGTTCCACAGAACGGTCCCCCGACTGCAATGACAATTTTATCAACTTGTTTTTTACTTTTTAGTTCGTTTTTTAGCAGGGCAGTCGTGTTTATTAATTATTTTATAATTTATGTATAGATTATGAACAACCAAGATATAATTTACAAAATCAATGTCCCTCAGAGATCAGTTAGATTTAATCCACCTATATGACCTATCTCCATTCCTTTTTCCTCTTCTAACTACAGGCAAAACTCATACATGGTGCGAGCGACTAAGGACTTTAATATACTTTGTAAAGTAGTTTGTTAGTTTTGATTGTTCTTTTTTTTTTTTTTAATTTTAGTTCTTACTTTATGTTACTGCTTGTTTTTCCTGTGCGTGTCCTAAATAAAATATTTTTTTCTTTCTTTCTTTTTTAAAGAGTTCTCATTTGACCCATTTACCACCAAATCCCATTCTGCACGCAATCAGCTGAACGCTGACTTTTTTTAAACTGCTTAGTGCTTATTTTACCTTACATTTTTATACTGGGTGTTAGGGTAGACACCGTTATCCTTGAAACTAGTGGTTTGGTGTCATCTATAATATACTTTTTCTATGGGGCCAAACTTGAAATCGCGAAAAAAAAATCAGCTGCTCCATACATTTGTGTTCACTTAAATCGACAAAATGTATGGAACAGCATTTTTTTTTTTGCGAGTTAGAAGTTGTTCCCATAGAAAAAGTATATTATAGATGACACCAAACCACTACTTTCAAGGATAACGGTGTCTACCCTAACACCCTGTATACATACCTATGTATTTATATATTATATTCTCTTTTATCGTGCTTGTTAGTGATCCTAAGATTTCTATTACTTTTTAACCTACTTCTTCAAAAAGGAGGAGGTTCTCAATTCGTCTGTATGTTTTTTTTGTTTTTTTTGTATGTTTGTTACTCGATTACTCCGCCAATTGTGAATCGATTTTGATGATTCTTTTTTTGTTTGGTAGGTCATGCTTCCGAGGTGGTCCCATATAAATTATTTCATCGCATATATTTATTAGGAAAACATCGTGAGGAAACCGGCATGTCCTAGAACCGTGCACCGGGCCCGCATGGTGGATTATACGGCCCATTCCCTCTCACAGAGAGGAGGCCTGGTGTCCCAGCAGTGGGAACATTATAGGCTGATTATGCTTGCGTAGTTTTTGAGTTAGCTTCAATATTACGTATTTTTCCCACTTAGTTTATATAGACGATTTCCTTATTTACTCTTTCACTGTTATTTACATAGCAGGTAGTGCTATTCGGATTTGTGTGGGGTAGGTACCACAACTAAAAAGTGAAAAATAAAAACTTAAAAAAAAAAAACGGTTTTTTTTGGAAGTCGGTTTGTTTTTTTTTGTAAAAAGTTTTTATAGGGATATACGACGTATTTTTTTTAATTTGGCGCTCTTTTTCACTCTCAGCTTTCACTAGACAGACTCTAACTTGTAATTTGTCATTAAAATCGTCATGGTATCGTCATTGATTATCAGATTGAAATTTCTCCGCCAATAATGAATCGATTTCGATGATTCTTTTTTTGTATGGTAGGTCATGCTTCCGAGGTGGTCCCATATAAATTTAATTTACTTTGCTTGCGTAGTTTTAGAGTTAGCTTCAATATTACGTATTTTTCCCACTTAGTTTATCTAGACGATGTTTTCATTTACTCCTTCACTGTTATTTACATCAGCTAGTGGTATTCGAATTTAAGTGGGGTATTTTTTTTGTAAAGTGTTTTTATTTTGCGTTCGTTTCAAACGCACAAATCTGTAGGAAACCGTAGTTCTTCCACCTTAGATTCAAATCGAATTGAGTTTTCAAATTACATAATTGGAACAATCGAGTGCCTGACCGTTAATGACTGAGTAACATCACTAGAGTCAAACTGACAAACAATCAAAAACAACAATCCGTTTCACGTCGTTTCATAAACTACTTTACGCGAGATTATGCAAACTTAAAAATGGCAAAATTAAACACAGGAGGACCAGCTGCAGCGTCAATGATATTTTTTTTTACCTAATATAAACAGATTTGGTAAGAACCTCAAACTGTAATTTTATTTTTTCATATAATCTTTAAAAACGCTTCAATACATGCATTTACTTTGCATTATGACATTGACTACAAACACGCTATACAGTTCGTATAGCAATGCAATAGACAATCATTCGTTCTTTCCCAGCACTAAGCAGGAATAAAACAATATTGAAAGATGAAGCTCATGGTACGAATATGAGTAATGTTATTTTAAGCTTGAAACAAAACGCTCTTGAAATAAGATTTTTTTGTAAAAGGTTGTGGTAGGCCCCCAGATCGACACGAAAACCGACTGCAATTTATAGATAACTAGCTGTACCCTGCGGACCAGGAAGTAAAAACCTGTGTCCTTTTCCAGGCCATGGTCTACGCATATGCCAAATTTCATCCAAATCTGTTCAGACGTTTAAGCGAAACAAACAAAAAAACTCACTTTCGCATTTATAATATTAGATCTATGTTATGGATAGATTCAACTTTCAGAAAAGAGCTGGCAAATTTTTCTCCTTATTATAGAGATCACATAGGCACTAGCGCCAAGGGCGCTTGGACAGTCGGTGGTAGTGGAAATGGAACTGTAATTGTCAATCTACTCGTTCATTCGGCAGCGGATATCGACTAACGAAGCAAACGAGTGCTCTGTTTAACACATTCCACGGCGAAGGGAAAGGAAAAGTGAGGCGCTAAGGTAATTAATAAAGGGCTTATTCCACTTGGCTTAAGTTAGTCGTCCAACTGGCTAAGTTAGGTACTGAATTCTGATGAGTGTAATCGCATTCACGAAGTTTTAGTCTCCTAAAAAGTAACCATATTAGAAAGAAGATGAATTAAGTGTGTGTGTGACATTCTATCAGCGATAACGATGATGGAAAAGGCAAAAATGTATACGACTGACATAAGCTATCGAAAAGTTAATGTCAATCCTGTTGAAAGTAGTTGTAGAAATACGAAACGCTACAGATAGTTACTTAAAGAATTTATTTTCTCTTATCTCTCTATGATGTCTGCAGATAACCACCATATAGATATAGTGCCATCCACGAAGACGCGCCCCACTCCGCGATTTCATTTCATTTCATTTTGGTACCTACAATGTAATAGGTAATCTTTGAGGCAAAAAAATGCAAGTAAGTAAAACTAGTAGTGCTGCGAACAGTAGACCTCGCGAGCACAAACTTTTTTGCAACGATTAACCTTAAGCTAGTCACGCCAAAATCATCACACTGTTAGTCACGTGGGGTCTGTGCGGATTCCAGAGTTTATTTGTGAATAAAGGTATCAAGATAGGTAGTGCCTACTCTGTAAGTCCGTCAACGTAGATACGGGTCTGTTAGAAAGTAGTTCGACACTTTGGAGTGACCCTACACCCGATGAATTAACTTTTTTGAACAGGCAAAAATACATTAGGTGTAAAGGTTTGTACATTGAGCGGCAATCGTGCGTGGTTGCCGCCCTGCGTTTGGACGAGTGTCTACCTGCCGCGCACAAACATTTCTAGCAAACATTCGTCAGTACCTAATTATGTTTGGACGAATTATGAGCAGAGCTACGACACACGCAATTGCTTTCATGGCAACTGAAGTACGCGGCGTGTCTCGGATATGCCGCGCAAATATTTGCCGGTTTAGTCCACTCCAGAGCGCGGCAGAAATGTAACCTGCAAACACCAATCTCAGGTTGTTCCTTGTCGTTGTCCTTTCTTAGCGTCATGTTTGCCGCAAATAAACGTATTTCCTTTCTTTCTTTTTCTTCTTTCTTTCCTGATAAAATATCATAAACATGGTGATATAATTTTTCATCAAAGATATTTCTAGCTATTGAGAATTCTTCTACATTTTGTATAAACTATTTAAGGCAAGTTGTTCCTGTGTATTTAAAACGTTTGTCCCCGTTAGACCTATTTGAAATATTATTTAATTTTTTTGCAAAAATATCGAAATAAGCCATATTTGGTCCTAATATTCATGTTGTGGGCTGGGGCGGAATTCTCTTACCTACTTAAAAACGCGTTCACATTTAACTTGCAATCCGACAAACTTGTCAAAAATGTTGGTAAATTAATGGTTTTTTGACAGATTGCGAATGAGATGCGAATGTGAACGTTCTTAAAAATGAGGGAATTGTCCCGCTGTTGTTGTTGAGTGATAAGTCGAAGCGATATTATTATTTTCTAATTGGATAAATCTTGTTTTTATTTCTGTGTATTTTTCAATAAGGCCAATCAACAGTTGAGCGAAAATGACCATGACCATTTTTGCCCTAATCGATTACAGCCAATTCATATTTTCAAGTATCCTTCATTTATTCAAACTAGATTTAAGATAATAGTCTAGAGTCAATCAAAGCCAATGTTTAAAATTGAATAAAAATAAATATTATTTGTAGTTCCGGTTACATTTTCGATTTAATAGCGACAATGTGAAAGATTACAGTTCATTTCATTCATTCGGTCAATGTGATCAGATTAGTGGTAGGAGTATACCTTATTTTTGAGGTACATGAGATAACCATGGAGGCCACGATATTATTTATTGATATGGCACTTCAACCATTAACGCACTAAAACATACACAAATAAAAATCACATACAGTTTATGGAAGGTATTGTGAATTCGTCACTTACAGAAGTGCACAGCACAATCTATAGAAAAAAATGTACTATTAATCTATACTATAGTATAGATTAATAAGTTCTTTTGTATGAATAGTATTTTTTCCGAAGCAGATTCTTGTTGTGATTCTTGATTTGTGAGTAAAAAAAAAATATCTGTCTGATAACACTGATATTAGTTGTCACTCGCTCATTCACTCATTTATGTCACTCGTCGCCATAGAAACCTACTGTTACGTTCAAACCAGTCCAAAGTTGTGCTTTGTGCGTGTGTTATTGTTTGTTTGCTTATTTATTGTTTATTTAAACACTTACCCGTAACTTTTCTGCACATTTTAGATCGATATACATATTCTTGAAAGCGATATCTCACTGTCGATTTTGTTTTCCTACTGTAATAACGATACGTGTCAGTTTATCGGTGAAATGTAATTGGATACAATATTGCGGTGCTGAGTTGATTGGAATCATGCATCAATGTTTCGGTGCATTAAATGTGTTTTGCGCGTGCAACATAATTAGAGACGTCCAGGCAGTGAATTTTCCATACAACTGCAAAAAACAACATGAGGGTTGATGTTGTACATTCTGCTGCCTTCAAAATGGTTATAATCTTAATGGTGCTGAACCACGCATCTGGTTGGGACTGACCGTCTCTTCACTGCCATGGCTTATATTTATTTAGGTTTTTGAAATAAATGCTTAAAGATTGAATAAAATAGACGTACCTACGCTATTTGTGAGAGATTTGTTTTATTTTCCTTTACACTGATCGCCTTACTAGTATGTGGAATTATTCGATAAGTTACAAGCATCTGGTAGACCCACTCTAGATATTTTTAACTATCCTAAGTCAGCCTCTCCACCAGAGACGTGCTTAGCGATAGAGATGTATCTAATAGGATCGTTTGATTTTCATAGCATAATTTGATTTTATTCTGCCTCTCACAGTCTTGGTACATTTTAAGCTGGTCCCAGCCGGACCTAGTGGCGAGTTATGCCACATCATGTTGTTATTTATGTTGTTAAATCTAGTCAAGCCCTAATAGGTTACGCCAATTGTTTTTTAAATCGAAATTCGTTACTGACAGAAAAGGATTAGCAATCAATCGTTTTTTGAAGTGAAACGAATGAGCTATTTGCCAGGAAAAGTATTTTTTTTGTTCTGAAATATACAAAAACCTTTAGTTTAAATTAAAATAGAGAAATTATTTCAGAATCTACGTCTACGGTGCTTTTAAATGCACCATATGTAGGTTTTGGTCATAATCGTTTTGGTGAAGGTATGCATGTATAGGGTGATGGTCATGGTTCATAATCAATAATTGATTTGTTAAATTAATTAATATTTTTTCCTCAAATTAAGTAAATCATGAAAATGGATAAATGGGATTTAATGGTATGGGTATGGGTTGGTGGTATAAAATAGATTATATTAAATGTAATAATCTATTCTGTTTAAATATAATATTTTTGTTTAGTCTTCAACCACTTATTACGGGGTGCGTCTCGTAGTCGGTCGCGGAGACCTAGAGGAATACACCTTGTATGTCGGTGGTTTGCGTGCGCGTATATCTACGGATACTCTCCTTAGACACGCTGTAAGTCTGTAACCAGTCTCCACCTGAAGTGACCACGAATGGTTTTAAGAACACTCTTGGGTTCGACTGGCTTATGTTTCTACCGTTGGGTAGATCGGTAGAATGGTGTGATGTCATTTATTTAAAAAATAATTGTTAGTGTATTGTAGGAGTTATTGTTTTGTGTGGTGTAAATGTATAGATACTATTTGGACTACTTTATGGATAGAGTAATACATTTGAAAGATAATTATGTTATGATGACATTGACTGACTACACTGACTAGCTTGACAGGCTGTTGCTACGTTATTGTCTGTTTACGTATAAATTGATGTTTTCTGTATTTAACAGCAAAGTTCAAACAGTGTTATTATATAATACATAATGATACAATATATAGCATTATATCAAATCAAATGATTAGTCATTTATTCAAACTAGGCTGAGAATCAGCACTTTTCAAACGTCAAAATTACATAAGACAGTCCCCTAAAACGCCCGCCCTTCACATATTTATATATAAAAAAGCATATATATTTAGCAATAAATAAAATGAATTTATGCCAATGGTTGGATTTGAAAACTGTACGTTGGCAAATGATGCCTTTTTGGATTACTAAGATAAGTAACTTTTCGAAATATTTCATCTTTTGCACGATTCTCAATATCACTGCGTTTTCGCTTTTGTATAATTTGGGGAGCTATGATTTAGAAACAAGCTTTCGGGGTAAAATGCAACAAACAAAGTCGTTAGGTTTGAAATACATATTAGTATGGACGCCAATTAAGACTGATCCGATCAAGTATTTGGGTGTAGGCACAAATACGTTTAAAAACAAAAAATGTTCCTTCACTAACTGTTACGTGACATCAAACAGACAGTTGCTCAAAAGTGTAGCGGATTTCGATGTGATATTGTTCCATGGCCCAGAACTTACAAACGAAGCTTCATCTTTACCTCAGTCTCGTTCACCTCATCAAAAGTATGTTTTTGTCAGTATGGAGTCCCCAACAAACTTTCCGGTCTGTAATAAAATGTATAATAGTTATTTCAATTGGACTTGGACTTACAAATTGAATTCTGACGGAGTTTATGGATATATGAGTATTATAGATAAAGATGGGAGAGTCATAGGTCCTAAAGAAGAGATGTATTGGGAGAAAGTGGAAGCAATGATGCCTATAAACGACACTCTGAAGAAAAAATTGAGCACGAAAAAAATTGCAGCGGCTTGGTTCGTATCTCACTGTGGTGCGCGCAGTGGAAGAGATTTAATTGCCAAACAGCTCCAGACTGAATTAGCAAAGTATAACATGCAGGTTGACATATATGGTAAATGTGGGACGAAAAAGTGTCATAAGGGCAGTATGGAGGAGTGTTTGCGGAAATTGGAAACAGACTACTACTTCTACTTGTCGTTTGAGAACTCGTTCGATGACGACTATGTGACAGAGAAGTTGTTGCATGCTCTCAATAATTATGCCATACCGGTGGTGTATGGTGGCGCCAACTATTCAAGGTACGTACATAGCCTTTCATTAAAACTTTATTTACTCATAATTTTCTTGCCCAAGGGGTCCCCGGAACACCCCCATGTATGTTCAGTGATTATCAAAAGTATAGGAGCTAGACAGTTATGAGTATTTTTTGGGAAATCCTCACTTGACTTTTTTGTTTTTCTCTTTATTTTAAATCTTTAAATTCTTGTCCATGATCGATTAAAAATACTATCTGTCTATAGATAACACAAAACACTCAAAAGCTTCCTCCCAAACTTAACTCAAAGCATGGTACTGCAAAAAAAATATGCCGTATTATGGAGTTTTTCAAAATCTAACGTTAAGGGATAGTATGCGTATGGACTGAGGAGCCATGCCTCATATTTAACCGTCGGTACTACCAATATTTAGTAGTAAATTGTCCGATTTTGTACTCCCGATCCTGGAATTTGTAGTAAAACCCGTAAAAAGTTACAGGGCATTTAAGGTGGATCCTCAGTCCAGACGTCTGAACTGAGGGGCCACCTTAGAACTCAAAAACTAGCCAGCGAATATTATCGAAAATTTGGTAGGATTTAGTAGTACATATGTACTACTAAATCCTACCAAATTAACGCGTAATCTCTACAAAATGGGTTTTGTACGACTGAATTTGAGATAGCTACAATGCTTTGATTTTTCATAAAAAGCTGTTCTATTTAAACGATATTAAAGACCGTGAAACAAAACACTGTACTGTGTTGGGAGGTAGTGGATATCATACACAGAGACACAAAAGGACTGGTTAAAATAAATAATAACTTGTTCAACATTAATTTCCAGATTCATGCCGAGAGGAATATACCTGACAGCTAAACTGTCACGCATCAAGGAGCTGGCGAAGGAAATGGTGGATATTATAAATGCCAAACAAATATATTACGATTTCTTCAAGTGGCACAACCACTATTCTTACACCAGCAAACATGACAATGACACGGACAAATATTGCAGGTTTTGCGCATTAATTAATAATAAAGAAAAATTTTTAAGTACAACTGTTTATGAAGATTTTAAACACTGGTGGCACCCACAATATAAATGTGCTTAGAAATTCTTTTAAGTTACTTCGATTTTTCCGACTCTTTATAACTAAATAAATAAAATAGCCTTTTATTTCTTGTTTTGAATTCCAAAAAAAAAAAAAAAAATATATATATATATGTTGTTAAATGTATTGATTGATTATTGCATTTATTATGAATTATTAACTTTTTTTTTTTTTTGTTTTTTAATAATTATTTTGATAATTTCTTAGAACAAGAATCTCTTTTCCTTAGAAGGTGAAGGCCTCCTCCAGGGATGACCAGCGGTTTCTATCTTCCGCTGTGCTCATCCAGCGGGTGCCAGCAACTTGTCCACCACTTGTGAACCACGATGTCATCGACCCAGCGAGATATGGGTCTTCCTCTCTTTCTTTAGCCTGATGGGATCGGCCATGACGTTACTCTTGAAGTCCAGCGGTCGTCTTTGAGTCTTGCAATATGTCCAGCCCATCGCCATTTTAGCTTTTGCGAATAATTGAGGGCATCTATGACTTTTGTTTTGAGTCTTATACGAAGATGGGGTATCTTTTGAATTTTTCGTATTTTCGTGACACTCCTTTCCATGCTTCTTTGACATGATGTTATTTTTGTTTTTAGGTTCTCTATCCATTTGCATAAAATTTTAAGACATAATATTATAACATGGCATACTTTTGTTTAGCCAAACAATATTAACGCGTAATATTATTTACGCATAATAGCATACGCATAATTATTTTAAGCATATTTTCTCCAATCATAATAATGTATAAGCATAACATTCAAAAGCATAAATATATTTACGCATAATGACATTAAACATAATTTTTGGAGGTATGCAGCATGCAAGCAGGCATGCAGCGTGCAAGCAGGCATGCAACATGCAGCAAGCATTATTTCTGTCACGGCTCCGGCGCTGCGAGGTTTTTGGCGGCCCCACGCGAGCTTGTCGTCGCAGATGGTTTTCATGCTTACCACCGCGGGCCTTCAAACCACCTGCTCCTCAGTTCGCGGGCCGCCCCACCCCTCCGCGCCTACGCGGGCTTAAATTACACTCTAGGGGTAGGGCAGACAAGACTACGTGAAGGTTCGGTTTCGCAGCGATTCGCTTTTGTCACTAAATTTTGTAGCTCAACATTACGCCTAGTAACATTATGCGAATTAAAATTATGCCTAAACAAATTATGCAACAAGATAATTATGTCAACATAAACTATATGCCAAAAAACAATTATGGCAAAGAATTATTAGACCAAAAAATATTATGCCAAAATCGTTATGCCAAAGAATATTAGGAAAAACAACATTATGCGAAAAAATCTTTTTACAAAAAAAAATACAACTTTTACAACTTTTTTTGGAAGCCGGTTGTTTTTTTTTTTTTTTGTAAAAAGTTTTTATTTTTCACTTTTTAGTTGTGGTACCTACCCTACACAAATTCGAATACACTACCTGCTATGTAAATAACAGTGACGGAGTCAAACAATATATCGTCTACGTACACTAAGTGGGAAAAATACGTAATTATTGAAGCTAACTCAAAAACTACGCAGGCAAAATTAATAAAATTTATATGGGACCACCTCGTAAGCATGACTTACCAAACAAAAAAAGAATCATCAAAATCGATTCATAATTGGCGGAGTAATAGCGTAACATAAACCCAAAAAAAAAAAAAATATATATACGTACATACGAATTGAGAACCTCCTCCTTTTTGAAGAAGTCGGTTAAAAAAGGGGTCCCTTGTTTTTATACGACGAGTGAATTTCCATGTCTGGCAAGCATACGTCAACGAGGGCAGTAGGCAAGTATCCATGACTCTTTTCTTAGTTTGCATAGGCATACTGCTTTTGAGTATTTCCTTCAGGCTCCAAAACTTTTTCCACGTATTTTTGACTCTTCTTTCAACTTCCATCTCATTGTTTTGTCGGTCGAATGAAATCTGTTTTCCAAGATAGATGTAGCTGTTGATATAGTCTAAAGGTGTGTTTGTCGACATATATTGTTACTTCGATGTGATTTGTCATGATGTTTGTCTTGCTTAGGTTTATGTCCAGACCCGCCTTTTTACTTTCTTCATATATTGAGTTTACCATTGACTGTAGCAATTTTGCAGCCTCTGAAAACAAGACTATGTCGTCCGCAAATCTCAAATGGTTTAAGTACTTGCCATGTATGTTTTAACCCAGTTTGCTCCAGTCTAGTTTGCTAAAGATTGACTCTAACACCGCTATGAATATCGTTGGAGATAGAGGGTCCCCTTGCCTAACCCCTCTCTTTATGTGTATAGGTAGACCTGTAGTTTCCAATTTTATTCTGCTCGTGGTATTGTCATAAAGATGTTTCAGAACTCTAATATATTCAATCTCTACTTGTTGAGAGTTCAGGGCTTCCCAATTTTCGATCATTTCCAGACAGTGGGTATGGTCCACAGTAGAGTAGCCTCTTCGGAATCCTGCCTGTTCAATAGGTTGGTGTATTTCTATCGATTTTCTTATCCTCTTTTCTAAAAGTGATGAAAATAATTTGTAGATTGATGATAGTGGGCGGATTGGTCTGTAATTACTAATGTTGTAGAGCAAGATTATATCTGACTCCGACCATTGTCTAGGGGTGCATGAGGAACGTAGTACCATGTTAAACAGTCGTGCTAGTGGAATTGCTAGATGTCTGAGTCCTATCTTTAAGGCTTCGTTTGTGATCTTATCAGGACCGGGGCTCTTCTCTTCCTTGAGTGAGTTAATTCCTCTGATCACCTCCATTTCATCCATTTCGCTAATCTCAACTCTGTCTGTTGGTATGAGTGTATTGAGTGGGTAGTACCCTTGGTCTTGACAACTGTACAAATTCCTATAGAAAGCTGTTGCTATTCGTAGTATTTCTGACCTATTTAATGTTACATTTGCTGACCCTTGTAGTCCCTCGATCCATGTTTTGTGTGATCTTAACTCTTTTTATGCTCTCTTGATGCTACCCGTAATATTGAGGTGTTTTTCAATAGTATGCGTACGATGATTCTTATAGTCGTTATGAATATATTTACTTACAAGTTTGTACAAAGCTTTTGCTGTCTTTGGTTTGGATGTTTGTATTATTTGTCTTCGTTGGATCAGCCTTTTCGTGTGAACTGACAATATACTTTTTCCATTCGATGTATGAGATACGTGCGCATTTTTAAGGCTACTGTCTAGAGCGCTTAGTATTTTTAACCGACTTCTTCAAAAAGGAGGACGTTCTCAATTCGTCTGCATGTTTTTTTTTTTTTTTTTTGTATGTTTGTTACGCGATTACTCCGCCAATTATGAATCGATTTTGATGATTCTTTTTTTGTTTGATAGGTCATGCGTCCGAGGTGGTCCCATATAAATTTTATTAACTTTGCTTGCGTAATTTTTGAGTTAGCTTCAATATTACGTATTTTTCCCACTTAGTTTATCTAGATGATATCCAGTTTGACTCCTTCACTGTTATTTACATAGCAGGTAGTGGTATTCGGATTTGTATGGGGTAGGTACCACAACTAAAAAGTTAAAAATAAAAACTTTTTTAACACGATGTTTACTGAAAAATGATGAAGAGGTATCCAAGTACAAAGAATTTTTGGGCAGTTGGTCAGAAAACCTAGTACATAACTGGCAAGAAACCGACACTGTCCAAGAATATTACGAAAAAAAACTTTTTACAAAAAAAAAAAAAACAACCGACTTCCAAAAAAAACACTAAAAAAGTGAAAAATAACTTTAATTTCTTCAGTAAACATCGTGTCAGTAAAGCTCTTGGAATGTTGCCAAAGTTTTTCCGACTTTTCTTTTTTGTTTCCAGGCTCAATGAGGCTCTAACAAGTGTATGGTCTGACGGGAAACTGACATTTATAACTTGTATGTTTTGGATACTACTAGGATTGTTCGTTAAAAACTCTTTATAGACTAGTCGTAAAGATTTGGCACTATTATTTAACCTAGTAGGTGCTTACCTTTTATGATTCCTTGTTTATGTATGTAGATATACATAATTATGAACATAGCATAAAACAAAGTCGCTTTTCGTGTGTCTTTGTAATCGCTTAGAACTAAACTACTTCATGGATTCTACTCGTATGCTTTTCAGTACTTGTACCTGTCACCATTTCATCCGTGTAGAGTAGGGGCTAGTCGCTAATAAACAACAATAAAATATTAATTTTGGAAAAGTGTTTCAATGGTTTAGTTACAATATTAATTAATAAAAATCTTAAATTCACTGGCGGACAACACAGCCGCTAGGTCTAGAAGCGTGACATTTTGAACAAGGAGTTCTATAAAGAACTAAGGTGAACATTAAGGAACGATTTTGAAAATTTTTCCCCTAACAGGGGAAGAATTTGTAAGGAAGTTCGTATATTTTTTTAGGGTTCCGCAGTCAACAAGGAACCCTTATAGTTTCGTAATGTCCGTCTGTCTGTCTGTCCGCGGCTGAGCTCAGAGCTCTTAGTACTAGAAAGCTTTAATTTGGCATGGTTAAACATCACGCCGACAAAGTAGCAAAATAAAATTGTTTTAGTAAAGTGGTGATGTCTTTTTTCTCGTCTACGCTTACGTAGACGTTTCGCACGTAGGAAGTTTCAAAAATCGAGTGTCAAAACTACTCCCCCTTAGACTGCAATGCTTGTTAAGACAAATCCAATAAGACCAAACACGACGAGGCTATCAGTGGCTAGGTGTAAATGTTCAGTTTTATAGATAACATCATAACATATTTCATCAATCAATTATTCAACTTAACTACATACTTTACGTAAATTAGATTGGACGATGACCCTTAAATACTTGGGCATAGTCAATAAAAATTAAAAAAAGATATGCAGATGATGAATAAATACATTACATAAGATCACGCTTTTCTTTTAATGAATTATTAAAGCATAGGTACCTAAGTCATATAAGATCGTAGATAAGACGACTAATCAACAAGAATGTAGGTATGAATGTAATGCGAGTTGTGACTTTTCTAGTAGGTACTGTAACCTCAGTTGGGAGTCTTTGAAGTCTTATACGAAACTGCATTGATTAACATCATAAAAATAAAATATGAGAATTAAAGTTGTTCTAGCCGATGTACCATTTTTTCTAAATCTGTGAGTGCAGTTAGCTATTACTCAAGAAGTTAAGAACAGTCTCGTAAGAATGTTTTTCTGTAGCTACCGTTGTGCTACAGAAAAACGCTCTAAACGTTAAGGTAGCTTCCCTTACTGCCTAGTCTCAAAAATCCACCCCGTATTACTTCTTTCTATATTCCGTGCTACGATCAGACAAGCAATCAACGCAAGGGCCATTGGGAGAAAATACTTTAAAGAATATGGTTTTACAGCTCTAACAAGTTCACACGGCAATCAAAACCAAACAACAATAAAGTACTTAGTTCTGAATTCAAATAATTATACACGATAAATCTAACAATTGATGGACATGGAAATTAGCATTCGGAAATGCGATGATTCTCGAGAGAAATTAAGAAAATAGTTGTAGGTACTGTATGTGCGGGTGCGGACTCGTGGTCACAACAGGTTGTAACACCAGTGTGACTAACAGCAATGATTTTCCTGGAGTTCGGACCGGTGGTCACACCGCTAATATTCTACACCACTGAATTAATAGTGCGGTGAAAAAATATAGATGTAAAAATAAATTTGTATATCGATATTTTTATATAGGTGGCCATTATTTTTCGGTAATTTATATCTATCCATGGGAAAGCCACAAAATGTGAACTAGTATCAAACTTGCTTGCGACGAAACGCACATTGCGCAATTACTAAATAGCCTCCCCCCTATATGCGAGCAACTTCCAAGTAGGTTGGTCAGTGTGATACTCCCTGGCCATGTGTGTGATAGTGGATATGTTGTGATGTGTTTATGATGTTTCTAGATAATTTGTAC
Source organism: Lithophane ornitopus (assembly GCA_948473465.1). Classification (NCBI taxonomy): domain Eukaryota; kingdom Metazoa; phylum Arthropoda; class Insecta; order Lepidoptera; family Noctuidae; genus Lithophane; species Lithophane ornitopus. The sequence goes on along the minus strand of OX419622.1, from coordinate 5,683,945 downwards.
GGTAAATGTACTATACGGAACGTGTACTGAAAAAAATTGTACCTCAACGAATAATGAAATATAATGAAGTTTATGTGGCGCGTCTGGGGAGTATACTCCCTGGCCGCGCCACCATGGTTCTTGTTAACTACTAGGCGCTCCCGAATATAGTAAACACGAAATAAATGTATCCAATACGTACTCCTCCGTACGCAATAGAGAGATTCGGAAATTTAATTACTTTAGAAATTATAGCCTTGCGTATGTGGCGCGATAAACTTCATTATATTTCATTATTCGTTGTGGTATAATTATTTTCAGTACACGTTCCGTATAGTACATTTACCGTACAAATTATCTAGAAACATCATAAACACATCACAACATATCCACTATCACACACATGGCCAGGGAGTATCACACTGACCAACCTACTTGGAAGTTGCTCGCATATAGGGGGGAGGCTATTTAGTAATTGCGCAATGTGCGTTTCGTCGCAAGCAAGTTTGATACTAGTTCACATTTTGTGGCTTTCATCTAGAAACATGTCTTTTTAATTTTCCACTGTGGCGCGGCCAGGGAGTATCACATGGTTTGGTCACAGTTCTAACCTAACCTAACCCATTTCACCCAGTACACAAATTTTCGACAATAATTTATAATCTAACGGAAGTAATAACGATTAATTATCTAACGGTTCTCACAATCTTACGGTGACACTTAAAAGAGATGCATCGAATGAAAACTTATTGAAACAAACATTTATCTCACCGCAGTAGTTGAAAATGACAAGTGGTACATGGTGTAGAATACTAGCGGTGTGACCACGAATCCGGACTTCAGGAAAATCATTGCTGTTAGTCACACTGGTGTTACAACCTGGTGTGACCACGAGTCCGCACCCGTTAAAACACTTACCTTGCCAAATGTCATGATTTCATGAAATAGTCATTCAATACACTTATATGAACTTGAGAGAGTTGTATTGCTAATTCTTATGATTATAATGCTGTAAAGCCATAATAATATTTTTTTGTTGTATGGATGACCTGGTTAAAGCCGCAGGAATCCGCTGGATGTGAGAAGCACAGAACCGGTCGAAGTGCCGGTGCTTGGGGGAGGCCTATGTCCAGCAGTGTACGTCAAAATTCAATTCGATTTCAAAAACCCAAAATTCATTTGATTATTATTTACTAAAGTAGAATAGAAAGATTAAAATATAAAATATCTTTAAAAAAAAAAAAACTTATAAATATTTTAGTAGATTTAAATATAAAATATCTTTGACAGAATAGAAATAAACAAAAATTAATAAAATATAAAAGCATATTCTATTTACATGGACTATGTATATCTATGACATACATACTGATACGGATTCCACCACCGAACTAAATCTTTATTTATACTACTTTTTAAATATTGTTCTTTATTATTAATTAACGCGCACAATTTGCAATACGGGTCTGTGTCGCTGGACTCTTCCACGTCGTGGTAAGAATAGTGATTGTGCCACTTGAAGAAATCGTAATACTTTTGCTTATCATTTATTATAATAACCATGTCCTTCGCTAGTTCCCTGACATAGATCGATGAGTACCGCGCAGCCAGGTAGATTCCATCCGGCATGAACCTGAAAATTAATGGCGAGCAAGTTTTTGTTTCATGTGACTAGTAGGTGTCTCTGTAAGTAATGTGTTGAATGTAACCTCTAGGAATTCCTCAGCAACAGCCTCCAGTCTGATTTTTGTCAATGTCAATAGGCCCAATTATAATACCGGCGCCAGACACAGCAACACACATTTGAACACTTATTTGAACACATGTTTGAACACATGTGAGGGACGGGTGTTTGGGTATTTGATCAAAGTTTGATCTCGCATTTATTACCGTACCTCACAAGTGTTCAAATATGTGACTTTGTCTGGCGCCGGCTTAAGAATAGCAGCGGTACTTTAAGTACAAACATCTTTTTTTTTGAAGGACGGAAATCATCAAATTACTTCTCCTGCTCTGGGCGGGAGCGGAAGGGCGTGTCAGACTTTTACTGACTAAAACCCACCCGTGTTCCTTTAGTTGCCTGTTGTCAAGGTCACGGAATGACAGCCGAGACCAACGGCTTAACGTGCTTTCCGAGGCACGGAGGAGTCTCGATATGTAAAGATGGTCACCCATCCACGGACCAACCCCGGCAAGCGTAGCTTAACCTGACGGATCGACCCGTGCGGCTGTTTTCTATGAAGACATAACAATTTATTTATTTATACTCCTATTATACCCGGGATACTATTATTGCGGGAATGTCCGAAAAGATACCGGGACCCTGGCTACAGGCAACTCAAGGAACACGGGTGGGTTTTATTCAGTAAAAGTCTGACACGCCCTTCCGCTCCGCCCAGAGCGGGAGAAGTCATTTGATGATTTCCCACCCTCTATTATACAAAGAAACATCGATACAAAATCATTTAAATAATCATATTTGACCGTGATTTTGACTTTGTTATGCTAATCAATAATGTTAAATAACAAAAACTGTTTTCTTTTTTAGCAATCTCAAAATTATAAAAAACACGGACCTTGTATAGTTGGCGCCACCGTACACCACCGGTACGGTAAAGTGATTGAGAGCATGCAACAACTTCTCTGTCACATAGTCGTCAGCGAACGTGTTCTCAAACGACAAGTAGAAGTAGTAGTCTGTTTCCAATTTCCGCAAACACTCCTCCATACTGCTCCTAGGACACTCCTTCGTCCCACATTTACCATATATGTCAACCTGCATGTTATACTTTGCTAGTTCAATTTGGAGCCGTTTGGCAATGAAATCTCTTCTATTGCCCGCACCACAGTTAGATACGAACCAAGCCGCTGCAATTTTCTTTGTGCTCAATTTTTTCTTCAGAGTGTCGTTTATAGGCATCATTGCTTCCACTTTCTCCCAATGCATCTCTTCTTTAGGACCTATGACTTTACCGTCTTTATCTCTTATACTCATATATCCATAATTCTCGTCAGAATCCAATTTGTATGTCCATGTCCAATTAAAATAACTATTATACATTTTCTTACAGACCGGATAGTTTGTTGATGACTCCATACTAGCGAAAACATACTTTTGATGAGGTGAACGAGACTGAGGTAAAGATGAAGCTTCGTTTGTAAGTTCTGGTCCATGGAACAATATCACATCGAAATGCGCTACACTTTTGAGCAACTGTCTGTTTGATGTCACGTAACAGTTAGTGAAGGAACATCCTCTGTTTTTAAACGTATTTAGGCCTTCACCCAAAAACTTGATTGGTTCAGTCTTATTTGGCGTCCATATTAATATGTATTTCAAATCTAACGACTTTGTTTGTTGCATTTTACTCCAGAAGCTTATTGATTCTGAATCATAGCAACCCAAATTATTCAGAAGCAAAAACAAAGTGATATTGAGAATCGTGCAAAAGATGAAATATTTCGAAAAGTTACTTATCTTAGTAATCCAAAAAGGCATCATTTGCCAACGTACAGTTTTCAAATCCAACCATTGGCATAAATTCATTTTATTTATTGTTAATTATGCTTTTTTATATATGTGAAGGGTGGGCGTTTTGGGGGACTGTCTTATGTAATTTTGATGTTCGAAAAGTGCTGATTCTCAGCCTAGTTTGAATAAATGACTATCATTTGATTTGATATAATGCCATATATATATTATTATTTATTATATAATAACATTGTTTGAATTTTGTTGTTAAATACAGAAAACATAAATTTATACGTAAACAGACAATAACGTAGCAACAGCCTGTCAAGCTAGTCAGTGTAGTCAGTCAATGTCATCATAACATAATTATCTTTCAAATGTATTTACTCTATCCATAAAGTAGTCCAAATAGTATCTATACATTTATTTTTAAATAAATTACATCACACCATTCTACCGATCTACCCAACGGTAGAAACATAAGCCAGTCGAACCCAAGAGTGTTCTTAAAACCATTCGTGGTCACTTCAGGTGGAGACTGGTTACAGACTTACAGAGTGACTAAGGAGAGTATCCGTAGATATACGCGTACGCAAACCACCGACATACAGGATGTATTCCTCTAGGTCTCCGAAGACTGAAGACTAAACAAAAATATTATATTTAAACAGAATAGATTATTCATTTCATTAATCTATTTTATACCACTAACCCATACCAAAAATCCTATTCATCCGTTTTCATCATTTACTTAATTTGGGGAAAATATATAAGTTAATTTACCAAATCAATTATTGATTAACCTTCCGCTCTACTGTTGATTGGCCTTTAGTAGCCCGATAACAATTAACATTCTTGTTGGAGGTTTATACAATGGATCTTACCCAATTAAATAAACCAAAAATCACTTACGAACTTAAACTTACAAATTCAACCATAATCCCAACTCATACACCTGATGAATTGAGAAATCAACACAATTCTTTATTAAAAAATTATACTCAGATCAGGAACGTCCTGTTCTAAAGGATAAGGGCTTATTAACTAATAAGCCCTTATCCTTTAGAACAGGACGTAGAGGAAATAGAAAAATATGTAACCTTAATTTCAGCGCATCTTTTATAAAAAATAAAAAATTATAACTTATCTTTTACATATTCAAAACCACTAAAATAACATTAATATTTCTACAGAAACGTCCACAGAAAATTTGCAATCTTATTAACCGAAAAATACCCAGAAATAAAAACAAGATTTACTCAATTAGAAAAAAATAATATCACTTCGACTGATCACTCAACAGAGGGACAATTCCCTTATTTGAACGTTCACATTCGCATCTCATTCGCAATCTGTCAAAAAACCTTCAATTTACCAACAAGTTTGACAGATTGCGAGTTGAATGTGAACGTTTATTAAGTAAGAGAATTTCGCCCCACCCCAAATAAGCCATATTTGGTCCTAATGTTGATGTTGCCAACATTAGGACCAAATATGGCTTATTTCAATATTTTTCAACAAAAATTAAATAATATTTCAGATAGGTCTAGCGGGGACATAAAACGTTTTAAATAAATAGGAACAACTTGCCCTAAAGATTTTATACAAAATGTAGAAGAATTCGCAATAGCTAGAAATATCTCCGATGAAAAATTATATCACCATGTTTATGATATTTTATCAGGAGAGAAAGAAATTAAAGAAAGGACAATGACAAGGAACAACCTTAGATTGATTTAGGGTACGCAAAGAGTCCGTCAAAGATTGGCAATCTTTCAAGTCCAACCTTATTCAAGACTTTGGAATTACAGACTATGATTATAAATTTAAAAAAAAGCTATTGACCCACGTAGACACAAGTCAAACGAACGCTTAATATTTTATTTTTCAGAAATACAAATGAAAAAATATAGAAATGCACTATTTCAAAAATTACAAGAACCATTAACAGAAAATCCAAAATCCAATATCTCCGTAGAAATCTACGACCAGAGTATGCCACACGATTAACACAGAATGATCTTTTAACGGTAAATAGCCTATTAGAAGTAAATGACTCATCTATTTATGGGAGTTGGGCCAAGTGCTGCCCAGAATGGACACATAGGTAGTGCATTATGTTCCTCGGACTTATACTAGTCTGTAAACCAAAGCTCAATAAAATCTATCTGAGGAGTTTTGAGAAAAAGTATTTTTTGTTACAACCTTGGGCTATACTAGGTACTTGTCAAGACAAAGCCAACGATTCCAAACACGATGGTGCTATCTTGTTTGGTTGAGGAGTTCCTATGGCCACCTTTCGGCTCCATCATCAGACCCTGGACACTGCCTTGTGAAAAGCACTTGTCAATGCATATTCAATGAGTCCAAACACGATGGTGCTGTCTTGTTGGGTCGAGGAGTTCCTATGTGTACCTTTCGGCTCCATCACCATACTCTGGATACTACCTTGGGCTATACAAGGTACGTGTCAAGACAAAGCCAAGGAGTCCAAACACGATGGCGCTATCTTGTTTGGTTGAGGAGTTCCTATGGCCCCCTTCCGGCTCCAACACCAGCCCCGGGATACAACCCTGGGCTATACGAGGTACTTGTCAAGACAAAGCTAACGAGTCCAAACACGATGGCGCTATCTTGTTTGGTTGAGGAGTTCCTATGGGTACCTTCCGGCTCCATCATCAGGCCCTGGATACACCCCTGGGCTATACTAGGTACTTGTCAAGACAAAACCAACGAGTCCAAACACGACGAGGCTATCTGGTTTACTTGAGGAGTGCCCGTGACCACCCTCCAGCTCCATCTTCAGAGGCTATTATAGCACTTGTCAAGATAAAATCAACGAGTTCAAACTCAATGACGCTATCTTATAGATTTCCAATAATTAAGGAAATAAATCTAGGTAGGTACCTGAAAAACAACCCTGGGACCGATTTTTATTTAAATGTTTAATTTGATGCAAGGAACCATTTGGAAGCACTCCCGGGAATGTCTAGGCAGCATTTGGTCCAAATCGGTCAATATCCTTTTCCATTGTTACTACTCACGTAATTCCAAATATCACTCAACCTTTAATAATAGGCATTGATTTTTGGAAAACTTTTAATCTACGACCTGATATAATAAATAATACAGTTATTATGCATAGCACTACTAATATTCCAACTTTCTTAATTAACACTAATGACATTCAACAACACACATTCGATAACCTTATTGAAACTCAATCATTACTTGCGAATGCAATCTATACTAATATTATAAAGCTGAAGAGTTTGTTTGTTTGTTTGAACGCGCTAATCTCAGGAACTACTGGTTGGATTTGAAAAATAATTTTTGTGTTGGATAGTCCATTTATCGAGGAAGGCTCCGCGCCTCCGCGACGTTCCCTTCTTTAGAGAGGAGAGGATGAGCACACGGGTAGACATGACCTGGAATAGGACATAGGATACGTTTTATCCCTATATTCCCACGGGATGGACGTCTACGCGGGTGAAACCGCGGGGCACAGCTAGTCATAAATAAATTCAAAGAAATATCCACTGACGTACTTCCATTAGGGATAACACATTTAGCTGAACATTATATTGACACAGGTGATAACCCACCAGTTTGTCAACGATGTTATCGTTTATCTCTGGAAAACCAAAAAGATCTTCAACGTTATATAACGTTATGAAAGCCCATGGCTTAACCCAGTAATATAACTCCCAAAAAAGACGGTTCTTGGAGATTTTGTATTGATAGTCGTAAACTCAATGATATCACTAGAAAAGACGCATACAGGCTACCATTTATATCAGATATTATTGATAACCTTAAGGACTATTGATATCGCTAAAGCCTTTTGGGAGATTCCATTAAGGTTACAGGACCGACCTAAGACGGCATTTCATGTTCCAGGTCGGGGAACCTATCAATTTAAAGTTCGTCAACGGAAACTATCACAGCTAAGTAGGTATGCTTTACAAGTTAAAAAGTAATAATCGACCAACTTACATTTGCAGTTGGAATGTATGGGAGAACATGTTTTTACCCGAATGCCCCAGAAGGAGGGTAATGTTTATCGAGAGTATGTATGTTTGTATGTATGTTTGTTTGTATGTTTGTATGTATGTCTATTTCTTTGGCACGCTCTGTAGCCTAAACGGCTTGATGGATTTTAACATACGAGGTGTGCCACTATGTACCTAATACTGACTACTTTACACTGCTTATAGCTCTCCCTCTTCATTTGCCTTTTCCTGTATCCTGTTCTAAATTAATTCATCCACAAAGCGATGTATTACTAACTCATATTAAAAAATCATGACCTGCTGCCAATTCTATGTATGTACCTACTAATCTACCTAAATTGTCGGACAATTCCGCGTTCAATTACCTAGTTCTCGATAATTGGAATTAGCTCTCGTGCTCCCGGCTATATCGACGTATCGGCGTAAAGGCCATTGCCAATTTACGAAATCAGATGGCACTAATTTGCCCCTGGGACTTGCGAAAGTGACCGCTTGTGTGACGTCACCTTTGGACAGGGGAATGCCGAGCTTAGGAAAATTAATTGATAAGTAGGTACTTAATGCTCTTTTTGGTTTAAAGGGTTCGTGTGCACTTTTATTCGTGTTTTGGCAAACGTCTGAACTACATTTATAGCAGTAAACTCTTTGAACCATTTATTTGTGAAAATTAAAAAAGTTCAATGACGTGACCGGGTGTGAAATGAAATGAAATTGTTTATTCTGTAAATAGGATATCAGAATCACATCTACACGTCATATTAAAAAAAAAAATCCTATCTGACTACTCTGAGAAGAAAGGCCGAAGCAAACTCAGAGGTCGCAGTCTCTTTTAAGGTCCAGACATAATCTTGGTCAGGCCATATGAGGACCATGTAGATTAGAGTCTGAAATGGTCTTTTGAGGAAAGAACCACACAGATTTGAGTGGACCTGTCCATTCAGTGCAAGCATTTGTCAGTAACCGAGGAGCTCAACTCAGAGCTTAAGGAGCTCAACGATTGGCCATGCCTGCCTTTTCCCAACTATGTTGGGGTCGGCTTCCAGTATAACCGGGTCCAGCTGAATACCAGTATTTTAAATGGAGCGATGGAAATGGAGCTGCCTATCTGACCTCCACAGCCCATTTACTGGGTAACACGATACCCCTTGGTAAAACTGGTTATCTGACTTTTAGGCTTCTGACTGCCGGTAATGACTGTCAAAAACCGAAGGAACGAATGGCACCGGGACCAACAGCTTAACGTGCTTTTTTCCGAGACAATGTAATAGATGGTCACCCACCACGAACCGACCGCGGCAAGCGTAGGTTGGCTTTATCATCTACTAGCTTCCGCCCGCGGCTTTGGCCGCGTGGTATGTCGATACAAAGTAGCCTATATCCTTCCCCGGGATGTCATCTATCTCCATGCAAAATTTTATCGAAATCCGTTTAGTGGTTTAGGCGTGAAAAGGTAACATACAGACAGACAGAGTTACTGTCGAATTTATAATATTAGTAAGGATGCTCTTCCATCTATGGTTCTTTTAAGTCTGAATAATACTAATGTTACCTATATCAAACAAACTTAGGAGACAAAAAAATTACAAATTAATAATTATATTTAATGTTTTGGTGATTTGCAGATACATGGGCATTTCATTACAGTTCATAAGACGTTGTTTGTCCATTAAAATAATTATGGTAAGTCATTGCGTAATTTAAAAAACACAAGAATTGTTCATGTTTAATGAACAATAAGCAAGAATCCTAATTAGGAGGCGGGTCCCATTTCTATGGGAACATGGAACAATAGGACTCATTGTTGGTGCTCATTTGAAAGGGTTCATAATTACGAAAAATTTAACCATTTTGTTGAAGGCATTAGTGTTAAAATTAAATAAATTTAGAGTAATTTTTGTATTTTTTTTTTATTTTTTTTTTGTCGTAGAACAGTTTTTTTTAATTACTGGAATCTTTGACGCTTTGTGAATATCTCCTTTAGGTTAGCATAAAGTAAAAAAAAAATTTCATTGTGCTTGGATACCACCACAAACTACCACCAATTTCTTGATGAGTGTTTGAAGGAATCCCAAAATTGCCTTAAACCCAACGAAATACCAATGGTATTAGTTTTTGGTATTAGGAACGGTATAAATCGCCTGTTCGACACTCGTTCGTATAGATATTTTTCTCAAACTACCTTTTGAGAACAAGTTATTTTCCGATCAGCCTGTGCCATTCCAGGAGTTTGTAATATTATAGGTACATAATATTACAAACTCCTGGAATGTCTATAATAGGCCTCACCTGATTGTTGTGGCAAACTTCCACTAACTTGCCTTGTTAAATGTTAGGCAACTTCTTTTCTGAACGTCAGCCAATTTATTGAGTTTATAAATGTTTCAATGGAGATGCTTGCAAACTTTGTGAGTATCTACACTACCATTTCTGAGTGAAGATATTTTTTTGTGATGCTATTTTTCTGAAGACTTTCTTTGGTTTTCCAGTTGCTCATTTCCAGTAAAGCTTCTGGAAGCGATTCCATCTTTAGAACGGTCGTTCTAAAGATCTATAATTTTCACCAGTCTTTGACAAAACGCTCTGCCATAGCACAGCATCATGCTGAGTGGAAGCCTTCTTGTCACATTCATTACGTACAGCTGCCGACTATTTATTTTTATACCTAGTCATGATCTCACATTAATTTGTACTCAGTGTTTAATTTTGCTGATTTATCTTTTTGTATGCACGTGTTTCTGTGACAAATAAACCTATTTTTCTTTCTTTCTTTTTCTTTCTTTCTTTGTATTTGGACAGCCATTATTGTGTGACCGTTCACTAAGGGTCAGTACCTACATACCGAGACGCAACGCGACGCGCACTTTTTTATAATCCGATGCAATATCGAATTTATTTACTACACAATAAGGTACATGCGCCGCGCATCTCAGCGTACTTTGACACGTATCAAACCACGCACTGAAACTATACCTTTTCGTGAAGGAAATAAGCTCGATAATTGTTAAAAAGTGCGCGCAGCGTCGCGTTGCTTCATGTCGCAGTTTGAACTGACCCTTACGTGGGGAAATATTGATAGTTTGGAAAAAATGGAGGGTTATGACGCACTTCCACCTTCGATCGACTGACACCCTATGATGTTACTACTGCTATCATAACGCTGATTTCTATCTGACTGTCACATTTTACCAAAATCTGTGAATGCAGTTAGGTAATACTAAAAAAGTTAAGGAAATTCTTCAAAGAACGTTTTACTGTAGCTACAACGTTTAAGGAAACTGCTCTTACTCCCCTATCTCAAAAATCTACCTATATGCTAGCAAAACTGCAGGGGATCGACGAGTATGATGACACTACTACTTACTTTTTGACGTCGTCAGCATCAGATTGTCGTGCCACCGATAAGCACGCCTGTCTTCAGAGCTTAGGCTAACTACAAACTACAGCCTTGAGCAGTCATAGCAATTTTTTTATGTTTCATAACATGGTCAGCCTACAATGTTCCCACTGCTGGGACACAGGCCTCCTCTCTGTGAGAGGGAGTGGGCCGTAATCCACCATGCGGGCCCAGTGCGGGTTGGTAGATGTCACATGTCTTCGACTTTTTGGTTCTAAGACATGCCGGTTTCCTCACAATGTTTTCCTTTACCGTTTTGTGTTTTTAAAAACTGGGTAAAACTTTCGGACTTCTGACGACCCGTAACCTTAAAAATAACATATGGGTGGTGGAGTTCTTGCTCCATGTAAAATATTAATATTCAGCTGCATCCGGTTAGACTGGAAGCCGACCCCAACATAGTGCGGAAAAGGCTGGGCAGAATGAATTAAGTTACGATAAAATTGTATATTTAAAATCAATAACAAGGACACTATACGCAATCGTGTGAGGATTTCTCAATTCGTGATTGTCAGAGGCGTGTATCAGTTAAGTAGGTACTAATCGGTTATAAGCATCGATTAGCACCTAAGGCCTCATGAATTTCAATATTTCAGACTAAAGGCATCGGGCAACGCTTATGCAATAAGTTTGTTTGTGTAACCGGCAGCGGTAAAGAGGCACCAATCGAAAATAATTTATGAGGAATCAACTCCTGATTCTTTCTTCGAGCCACCGGAGAACCTTCCGCTTTGAAAACTTTAAACTGACTCCGCACGGTCAGGCAGGTCGGCCGCAGCAATGACAATCTCTCTAAACTCAACTCAGGGAACTGTGGTTTCGATCCAAAATATGTATGTAACATCTCTCCGCAGACCATGACCCAGCTTTTCATCTTGTCCTATAGCCCTGTCACCTGTACACGTGAGGCCCCCATGTCGGCGTCAGCGAATCGATCGACACGTCACGAAATCGACACGCTTAGAAGAAGAAGCTTGCAAAACAGTCGTGTTTTTATCATCTCAATAAAACTATACTCCATTTGAAATAAGATTAGAATTTTAAATAAGCCTTTTTTATAGTCCGTTCAACCGATTTTGACTTCTATTGCGTTGGTATTGTGTAACTTTTTTTGCTTTTAATTCCATCCTTATGCCTACGGTATAGAAGTCAAGATCGGTTGAATGGACTGTAAAAAAGTTTGTTTAATTTTCTAATCTTATTTCAAATGAAGTATTTGAAGTTACTCCAAACATTGTGGAAAGCCTTACATGTCTCATTCTGTACAGAAATAAACCTCTCAAGCGTCTTTGATGTCTCAAACGAACTCGGTATGCCTTTTCAAAATATACCTACCTACTTACTCGTAACTTGTTCACGAAGGCCGTCTCTCACTTTTTCATTGTCTTTAATTTGCTTGGATGTTTTTGTACCAACTTAAGGTTTCAAAGCCAAGGTCGACAATAGGACTGCACTCTTAAAGGGTAAATATTGCTTCCTGTCTTATTTTCCATGGAAACTGAAGCATGGGTTCGTTTTACTATGAAAGGCAGTATTTTTCTCGGAAGTACGTAGTTACAACCCGTGCGCATTAACATGGCACCTGGCTCGGAACTCAATACTCCCCCCGCTACCCGCGCCGCGTCCCATCGTCGCCATGCGGGTAGCGGGGGGAGGTACAGACGTCATTGAGCCAGGTGCCTTGTTAATGCGCACGCGTTGTACTAAAAGAGGTTGGACACAATTTGAATAAACTCCGGGACTTCTAAATCGAACCACGCTGCACTTTTTGAAAAGAAGTCTATAGCTTTTTAAATTGAATTGCACGGTGGCTCGATTTAGGAGCCCGGGAGTGTCTATAAAACTCCATCGTAAATTTTACATTAGATAATCGCTGGGCACAATGTTAATTAGATGCCTAATGTGGAACTAATTAGCGTTTCTATGATCGTTTCATTATAATAAGCGTTTGTATGTCAATGTTTAGCTGGTAATTTTAATTAAACTAGGACTGGTGTCGGCGATAGCCCGGCAGATGCGAAAGTGCTTGCAATTTGCATGTTAAATAATGATCGCCACTATGCAAGTACAGTGAGTGACATTGGTTACATGGACGCAACTTCACTTCGAATCCCAAATGGTAGAAACTTCCTCCAGATTAAACATTAAGGGGTTTATTCATAAACGATGATTAAAGTTAAGTGATGTTCAAACGTCAAAAATGTATGGTTAAACAGTCGGTAATCAATACTTAACTTTAAGCAACGTTTATAAATAAACTTCATAAACAAAAACAAGCGAATTCATTTTATTACCTAATACTACCGATGGAAACAATATAAAATTTCGCTATGAACATTTGTGAAATGAAATTGAAGTTAGCTGTCAATAGTGTCAATCCCTAGCATCAGGTGGAATAGGCCTCATCGGACGGCAGAAAGTGACCCAAAGGGCAATGGAAAAGGCTATGCTTGGAGTTTCCTACGTGATCGAATCAGAAATAAAAAGACCCGTGAAGGCCGCGGGAATCCGATGGATGCGAGAAGCACAGAACTGGTCGAAGTGGCAGTCCTTGGGGGAGGCCTATGTCCAGCAGTGGACGACTTTCGGCTGAAATGATAATGATGATAAGGTTGAATGTCAGCTCACTTCACCCAAGTTTTCATGGTGAGATTTTTACAGAATAGGCTGATTTTTGTGAAGGGACTTTTAGGGGAACTACTACTACTACTACTACCATACTTATTTATACCGCCTATTTGCGTTGTTGTTTTGAAAAGTATAGGTAGCCCATCGTAATGTCAGGCCCATGTAGGGTTACCAGGTGTCCCGATTTGCGCGGGACGTCCCGATTTTCAAGGGTCTGGGGACGCGTCCCGATTTGCACCTGATCGGGACACTAAATGTCCCGATAAATCGATACATGTCCATCTCCCTAATTGCGTACCTAATACACGATCAATCACAATCTGAATTGGTTTGAAACAAATGTCTAATCCATTGCTTCATAACTTTTTTTTTATAATTCAGACTTATTAGTAATATTAGTTGCGAAACACAATAAAAACCTTAATTTAAAAAACCGGCTAAGTGCGTGTCGGACCTCGCACAATGAAGTCTTCCGTAGTTGGGATGAATTTATTCCAAGAACAAACTTAACATTGTAGTTGAAAAACATATTCTCTTATACATTCCAACTGCAAATGTCAGTTTGTACGCACAATAATGAGAGATCTACCATGTTATTTTCAGACTATAGGTTATAGGCCTGTACTGGCTGGTAAGTTTGGCTTATACTTAGGTTTTCCTGTAATCTATGAGTAAAGAACCATTCTCCGTATATTTAAAAAAAAATTAGGCTCAGTAGTTTTAGATAGAAGTTTCGGGGGAATGGTCAATTTTCAACTATTTTCTTAAATATATTTAAAAGTATTTATTTTAAAATTATAAAAAATAGACCTATTTGAGATCCTCGTAATAAGACCTTTCATTTGATATGTCGCACGGTACAGTTTGCAAAACGCTTTCAACTGGAACCCTAAAAAACCTTGTTTTTTTTATTGTCCCGATCTACAACCCTAAATCCCGATTTGATTTACCTTCAGCCCCGATTTAAATCATATCCGACCTGGCAACACTAGGCACATGTGATATTTCATCTTTATCTTTGGAATGGCAACGCCACTGGTATTGCAGATATTCACATGTCACGATGACCACTTACCATCACGTGGAATGTTGGCTTGTTTGTCATCCAATTACAAATTATTAGTAAAACTATTTCGAACGTGTTGCGGTCAAAATGATGGGGATAATTAACAAAAGTGGCTTTTATGGAAAAACTCATTTATATATTTATATAACGCTAATGATAAATATTATACGTATAGGTTAGTTTGCCTGATAAGAGCTTGAGGACTTATGATAATCCTCAAGGTCTCTATAAACTTATATCACAGTGGAAAAGTACTAAAATGGAACATTTGAACTATATCAACTGGAAACTACAGTATAGGTATATAAGACTCCAGTTTTGCTATATTTTTTATAAAAGTTAGAATATTTTCAAGAAAATGAGAATGACAGTATTAGAGAAGGTTGAACCAATTTATCGGTAATGATATTAATATTTATACAATAATAATATTAATATGATAATATAAAAGCAATACACAAGTGTTCGTTTAAAAGAGTCCGGCCGAAAAAGAAAATGCCTTTTCGGTCGAAAACCAGAAACGAAAAAGATGTTTTTCTTTTGTCGATGGGTTTTTCTTTGGTATAAGTAAAATAAATGCAGTGTCAAATCATTAACTTTAACCGTTTAAACCGTAACTTTATACTTTTCTCAAAGATGTAATTTTTTTAATAATCAAACTAATTGGTATACGCGATAAAAAACATTTTTCACACTTAATGTGCCTTTAGTTGGTGTGCAATTATTCTAATACATGATTATGAAGTATTGATTTGCTTAACTTTTTCGGCCACTGTTTCGGCAGTATATAGGTATTATATAGCTTTTACTTTCGGGCGAAAACGTAAGTTGCCGAAAATTGATACTTCGACCGAAAATTGCCGAAAACCGAAAACGATTCTGATCCGATTCTCACCTTGACCGTGACCTACTTTATGGGCCTGGAATTCCGTTGGCGCCTCCGGGGCTCGGGCAGGCTGCATACTCTCTCACTCTTGACAATACCTTGGTACAGTGGCCGAGTATGTAAGAATCGTATCACGTATCGTTCCTGTAGTTTCTGCCTACCTCTATAGATAAATAGGCTTATTAAGTAGGTATTTATAAGTCATTTTTCCTAATATAACGACATAATAACAACATTATCACACACACCTCTATAGATACGAATAAGTCGTGAATATGTGTGTGACTGTTCGTGTTTAATTTTGTTTACAACTAGCTGATGGCCACGGCTTCGTGGATGTCGGTTATTATATACTAAAACCTTACTCGAGAACCACTCTATCCATTGGTGAAAACAGCATGAAAATCGGTGCAGTAGTTTTTGAGTTTATCGCGTACAGGACGAGAGACAGACGCGGGGGAGGACTTTGTTTTATAATATGTAAGGATGCAGTGAAGTGTCCATCTACTTGTCATATCCGTTTTCACTAAGACTAAGTGATTCCTAAATAATTAAAGCCTAAATAAAAGGCACTATTGGATTTTCAACTTGCGCAATGATCTTTCAATTGTAATTGCTTACCATGTAGTGCAGTCTCATGTTTGAAATAGATATTAGTTAGTACTCACTTGGTAATAACGTATTCCATGAACTGCGGTAGAGGTGCAAATGTAAATGTATACTTCCATAAACTAAATTCTTTAGTTAAATAAACCTATATTTTATTAAAAATAGTCGACACCCTCGCGCAATCCCATCTTCCAAGCACAACGGACTGTGCTGGGGCGGCTGCTGCAGGTGCAGAAAACCTCAAACGGCGCAAATATAACAACCTTATTGGTAGCTATATTTTTGAGCCGTTTGGGGTTGAAACACTAGGGCCGTGGAGTCCGAGTGCTCATCGAGTATTTCGGGACATCGCCCAGCGGTTGGTCGACTGTTCACGTGACCAGAGGGCTGGCCAGTTTCTAGGTGCTATCCAACGTGGCAATGCTGCCAGCCTTTTGGGCACTTTTCCCAGTGACAGCGATGCGGAAGAATTTTTTGACGCCCTATGAGCCCTTCCTTTATAATTATAATTTTTCCCTTTGTACATAATGTTAGAATTAGATTGTATATTTTATTTAAAATGATTTTTAATATAATTACAAACGTAATAAATTATGATAGACAACATAATAATTTTAATTATAATATGTGGACGTACACATATTGGGTTCCTTTTTTACCCGAATACGGCGAAGAAAAAAGGAGGGTTATGATTTTGACCGGTATGTATGTTTGTATGTTCATCTGTTCCCTCCTATCTTCTAAACTACTCATCACAGTTTGACAAATGAGGTATGGTTGGACGCGTCTTGATCATCCGCTGGTTATAGGCATATGTGACGTCACGTTGAATTAAAAATGGCGCCCTCAAGAGGACATAAAGTAAGGAACTAAAAAAAAAAAATGTTTAATCGTACCATGTTGGGTATCAAATGAAAGGGCTTAATGAGCACATTTCAAATATATTATATATATTATAACCCCAAAATAATTTAAAAAAAAATAAAGTAATAAAAACTAAAACCCAACTACGACTAAAAAGGTATAAACAAGACACCCCAAACAGACAAATTAAAAATCCGGAGTCACACGTGTTAGGGCATAAATCGAACGGATTACGTGTGACTCCGGATTTTTAATTTGTCTGTCTGGGGTGTCTTGTTTATACCTTTTAATTTTTTTTTTGTTTACCTTTGAATCTTTAAAAGTTGTTGCTTTGAAAATTTTATTAAATTTTGAGTATATTATGTATAGTGGGTAGGTGTTTAATTCCATAGTACACAATATGAAGCAATATAACGTGACGACGAATATGACTAGTATGACTTGGAGCCGCAACATGTTAGTAATATTGTGTCATCGCCCTCTCGTCACACACACGATAATTGGTCAAATATGGTCGTGCTTAAAAGTGGAACCCGACACAAACATTGCAGCATCCTCGTTGACACAAAAAGCACGTCATAAAGTATCCATAATCTTTTCTCCGTCCACTTTATTCTATATCTACTTATTAGTGGTGAGATTCGAGTCTTATGACTTTAGACTTGAATCCTCAAAGAAATCGAAAACGTGGTTGTCTCGAACAAATGTATAATCTGTTTAAAAAGTATCAGATGAAAGTGTAAACAAACACTGTTGAGGTTAAATTCTTACACAATCACTCACTAAAAGGAAATAGCAACTCATGACATGCACCTGTGTTCGGGTTTCCGCTTTATATCAATCTTTTTCCAACAATTACTGTTTGAATAACATTAATAAAATTGTAACTGAAAAACGAGTTGGATAGGTTCCATCAAAACTGGAGAAAGGACGCGAGGGCTCGCGAAAGATGGAAGGAGTGGAGGGAGGCCTTTGCCCAGGAGGGGGCCGGCGAAGACTACAGAAAAAAAAAACGACCAAAATTTAAATCATAAAACTAAAACTTAATTGCAATACACGATTCTTAGATGATGCGAAGAAGATCAGAAGCATTGAGTGAAATCAAACCCAAAGCTCTAAACTGTCTAAATGAAAAAAAAAGAAAAACAAAACACATCAACATCATTCACATTAACAATAAAAAAATATAAAAAAATATAATTCTTTACAAAGTAAATACTCATGTCATTGTATAGGTATATAAAATTCATTCATGTCAATGTGAATTTAAAAAAAAATTAAAAAATCCGGGAAGAAACTTGGTCAGATCATTTGCGGACCATGTAGATTTGTGGTCGGAAATGGTCTTTTGAGGAAAGAACCATACATTTTTGAGTGGGCTATACAGATTTGAATAATTGGAATAAGTTTCTTATGAACCTACTCACGCACTCTCTGCAATTCTGAGTACGTACCTATTCTTAACTGGAGTCTATCCACGGGTACTTATCCGATAGAGTCCAAGTATCGGTCACCGCTTTCAATAACTCATCTGTTTTCTAACTGTCGTTTTAACTGCTATTTTGTTTTTGATATTTTACCACAATTAACGCTTTTGAAGAAAATACTGGTATTCAGCTGCATCCGGTTAGACTGGAAGCCGACCCCAACATAGTTGGGAAAAGGCTAGGCAGATTGATTTAACGCTTTTGAAGAATTTATATTTTATCGTACAAAATACCTTTACTTAAGTTCGATTGTTCGTGCAATTTCATGCATCATGCTTTTTGTTAAATTAATACTCCTAACTTTACCTGCCTTTTGCCAAGATGTTATGACTGAATTAAAACGATTCGTGTTATTTTAAAATCATTTTTTACTACTTAAAAAGTACAAAACCCGTGAATCGTTGATTCACGAAATCAACTATTGTTGTATTCTAAATTGACCACTACATAATGTGAAAGTATGACTGAACTGGGGGCTTAAAACAGCCACTTTGGCAGAATCATAATAGGAAAATATTATGAATCATCGTAAAATTTCACAAACTGATAATTCATAATATGATCTGCGTGCGATTCATATTACGAAATAATTCATCTGTTTGACAGTTTTCTATGGAGATTCGTAAAATGGTCCACACATTATGAATTGATTGTGTGTCAAATTATAGGAATTGCTAATGACAGCTGGAAATTCAGGGAATGAATTGCTTTTAGAGGAATTGCTAATGTGGCCGTTTTAGGCCCCCTTTTTTTGTTGGTGCTTTAATATTAAAATAATAAAAATAAAATGATGTTCGTTGGTAAGCGCATCACTAGAGAACGGCTGCACCGTTTTGGCTATATTTCGTTTTAAAATGTTGAAAAACAAAATATCGCAATTCTCTCAACACGTATTATACACTTCCCAAAATTCACTGAATTCGTTATATACTGACGTTGTTTCCATCAGTTTGTCATCATTCAGAGCAGCGCACATCTTGCAATATTCATTGGTTTCCACCAGCTCCGTAGTCTTGTGGTAAGAATAGTACTTTTGCCATCGGAAAAACTCCGCATAGAGCGCAGGCTCCCTGATCACTTGATCGATTATCTCTGCTAGTTTCGAGACCTCTAATTCTCTGGCATTTAAATACGATCGTTCTGGCATGAACCTGCAATGAAATGTTTTATAGAACACTAGAGACCCTGTTTCATACAGGTGCAAAAAAAATATGCTATTAAAATATCTATGTTAAATATTAAACCTTCTGGAAACGAATCTCTGAATTAAAGTGATATTTTTGATCGATGTAGCTTATTTTAAGTATTACTAGTTGGGATATATTTTAAAGATATTTCAAATGAATTGATTTTCAGCTGCATTTAATTATACACGTTGACGTAAGTAAGAATAATGTACGATCATTTCGTAGAACTTACCTGCTATAGTTAGCTCCTCCGTAAACAATAGGTACTGCAGTATTCTGTAAAGCATGCAACAATTTCTCTGTAACGTAATCTTCACTAAAAGAGTTCTCAAAAGATAGGTAAAAGTAATAATATTTGCTAATCAAAGTTGCACAGAAATCTGCTTCTTCACGACGACATATCAACTTTCCACAATCTCCGTACACATCTATATCTAAACGATATTTTTCCATTAATTCGAATTTAAGATCATTTACAAAATTTTCTCGCCGACTACTTGAACGACAATTAGATACGAACCAGGCGACTGCTTTTTGTTTACTTTTGAGCTTAGCCTTCAATATTTCATTGACGGGATCCATATTCTTCCATTCTATCCAATGCATGTCTTTCTTTGGACCCACAATGTTGCCGTTAGAGTCTTTTATCGCAATGTAACCCCAACGTACATCTGATTCTAACCTGTATGTCCACGTCCAATTAAAATATCCATTAAAATTGTGAACACACAATGGATAATTCGCTGGTGATTCTATGCTTGCAAATACAAACTTTTGGTATGGCAACCGTTCTTCTGGCAACTTAACATTAGAACCCATTAATTCCGGCCCATGGAACAGGACTGCGTCGAATGCGGTAGTACTGCCCAAAAGGCTTTCATTACCAGTCACTACACAGTTGGTGTAAGGACATTTCCTTCCAATAAAGCCTCTTCTTCCTTGGCCCATATACACAAACGGTATGGTTTCTTCTTTAGTCCAAAGCAATATGTATTTCATTCCTGGCGTTGCTTTACTCCCGTGTAAATGAATACTTTTTTGATCGATGTTATACTTTTTTATCATTGTTATTATAATAACGGAAAACATCACAAAAATAAATAATTTGCTAGTGAATTTTCTCATTTTACTAATAGCCATTATTACAAAAAAAAAAAAAAAAAACCCTAATTTGGAATACTTGTCGGACGGACTAAACAGCTGGAGATCAGTACACACGTAACGCAAAACATGAGCGTAGACCCGACACTAAGGTTCACGACTTCTCTAAACTAACCGAACATCTAAGTAGTTTAACACACACATAGAACTATTTGGTTTAGTCTTTTCTACAATGTACTGATAGATTGTTACGACGCGTCTGTGTTGACGTTGACTGGCATTCTGTTATCGTTTCTATTTCAGTAATGCATGTTTTACATATTGTATCCAAATCCAATTTTATTGCGCGGATAAAGTTACCGATACTACATAACTGCAATTTTGTTATGTGCATAAATTGTTAAGGTAGGTAAATGCTGTTATTCAAAGTTTTGACCGGTATTATCTGACTCGTTGCATGGTCTAAGTGTTCGTTAGCACAACTGCTGAGGGGCAGGTTCTAGTTTCGATCACTAGGTCGGGCAGTATTATTCTAAGAAATTCTTAATATCTGCAATAGTGGACTAGCGTAATGGCGTATTATTTAGTTGACTAACCCGGTCCTCTATGCGCCATCATGATTGGAAAAATGTACGGTGAACAAACTGTCTATCTTGTCGTAGAATAAAATAATGAAGTGCTGTAATAATCAATTATTTCAGCTAAAGTTTGAGCTCTGTTAGTACAACTGACTGTTGACTAATGCTTGTGATATCAGTGCTCAAATAAAAAGAGTCTGTATCTAAGACCACTTGATCTGTAATCAGCAATGTGTTTGTAATCTAGGTTAATGGTTTAAGTCGTAGTTTTTACATACGAGGTACACTTTACATAATGTCGAGTGTATGTACTTACCAACTCATCACTTATTCTATTTACAATTTTAATTGCGTCCTTGATTCCCGTTACTATTTATTGCTTTTATTTTGGAAAATAAATAATTTGACTTTAGTTATAAGTAAGGATAATTTCGAAATTATTTTAAAACCAACAACTAAAGAACTAGGTGCCTAAAATAAAATATCTTAATAAACCCCGTCCGATACGAAAGGAGCGCATTATAGGTACAGTGAGAAAATTTGCAAAAACTAACAAAAAATCTTATTATTATTGAAAATAAAAAGTTATTGTTATTTAATATTCATGATTATACTCAATTTCATTTAAAATAAATGTTTTTTCAACAGTATTCACATATGTAAGTTCGCAGGAAAGACTCGCACCGACCAGGGAAGCATGACACAAAAGGGAGAAGGTCTATACTCGACAATAGGTGGACCAAGGTACTCAATGGTGTGATTTGTTAACATTTCCTAGACAAAGGCAGCCGGCGCCCCATGTCTTACCAGGTAAAATACCCCATAAAAAAAGTGAAGGGTATTTTTTTTCGTTATTTTAAAGATATCCACTTATATAGAACGATACATAACACCACCCTCGGATCGGATAGGGTTTTGAATATTGCATAGTCTCATATCTCTTAGATTTACTTTATAATACTGTTTAAGTCTATATCAATTATTATGGTCAGTTCTACCCTCAGATCCGTCTGATCTGAATCACGCCAATCAAAATACGTACCTAGTGTGGCTGTCAAGGTTTAAGCGCTGTGCGCTGTGTTTGTAAGCGCTGCGCTGTTGGATTTTCAAAATTCGAAGATCAGTTCAAGAAAAAAAAAAACAGCTGTTCCCTACATTTTTTTATGTTAGCATAGCTCGTCAAAATGTAGGGAACAGCTGATTCTTTTTCGCGGTTTCTGGGTTGGTCCCATAGTGAAAGTTGTTCATAGTGAATAAAATTTCACCTTGTTTATGCATTCATTTAATTACAAGCTAATCGTTAAAACGGTACTGTGTGATGGTTTCGTCTACCCATATGGATATTGTGCATGTTCACATTGTTCACGCGTTACCGAACGGCACCCTAGGTATGCATAATACACGATCAATCACAATCAAAGTCGGTTTGAAACAAACGTCTAAACCTTTTCTTCATAAGTGCGAAAAAATCTGCTCAACAACGCAAAAAAAAATGATATTGATTTTAAAAATTGATTTTACGTAATTTTACCAAAACTGAATCTAATATAAGCTAGTAATGACATCTGGAAACTTAGTAGATTGTACATTTACATGAAGCATACTGTGTTTATAGTTATTATACAATGTACGATTGTTTGGTTTTCCCTAAACACTAAATAAAATAACACGTAAAAACGCAAAGAATGTTGTTGAACTGTCAAAATAAAACAGATTAGTCATAATCGGTTACGAAAATAAGTTACGCAATTAGATAGTTTACCTCTATGTATAGGTATACATAATAGGTACAGTCGACCACACCTTGAGCTGGTCCAGCGTAGTACAGAGTTTCAATAGAATAAAATACCAAGCCGGTCTCTTATTCTATTGAAACTGGTTGACACTGGTTTTGTTACCACTGACGTCTACTGTACTTAGGTTAGTATTTCATAGTAACTCCAGATAACAAGCACCGGTATCTACCCAATATTCTACGCAAATTTCAGATATTACCTGAGTCGTAGTTTTAGCTTTGCATTATCATAAATACATAAATAGGATAAATATAGCTACAAGTAGGATGACTGTTATCATGGGCTCACATTGCATTGTTTGATAATATTTTATCTGTGTGTCGCTC
Source organism: Lithophane ornitopus (assembly GCA_948473465.1). Lineage (NCBI taxonomy): Eukaryota > Metazoa > Arthropoda > Insecta > Lepidoptera > Noctuidae > Lithophane > Lithophane ornitopus. Next base: position 5,660,559 of record OX419622.1, on the reverse strand, counting down.
AATCCCCTGGTTGTACCTACCTCCTTTGAATGAAAATAGTGGTTAACTGGCGCAGTGGGTACAGAATAGTCGGTAATGAAAGTCAGTTGACACTTTTTTTAAAAATATTGAATGTAAAAAACAAAACACCTATTGAAAAATGGCATTAAGTCCACCTCTGTATATTTATGTGCTTAAAGTATTAAATAAATAAATAAAAACAAAAACTTACTTTGAGAAAACATAGTTTAACAAACCCTGACTTGATTCAAATCAACATGGACCCGGAGGTGACATCCACCACTTATAAAAATCGTCATAAACTGTGGTCTGTTTTACCATTTCTTCGTTATTCAAAGTGGTACAAAATAAACAATAAGGATCAGTTTCAACATTTTCATGTTGTCTATGATACGAGTAATGATTTTTCCATTTGAAGTACGTTGCATATTTCTCCGGATCATTGATCAATTCATGCATTTTTGCTGCTAAATCCTTAGTACTTTGTAGTCCAGCGTCCAGGTAAATGCCATCTGGCATAAATCTGTAAATATATATAAGTAAATTAACCCACATCATTTAAACTTGGCAATATTGTTACTCAGAGCTGAGCTGTGGTAGCCCAGCCACTGGAACCGGCCTCATCTTACGAGGCACAGGCCGTGGTTCGATTCCAGGCGAGCAATTTAGGTAATTTGTTTTATTACCACTGTTCCTAGAATTTTGAAGAAACGCCTCGTGACGGAACTATGTCCTTGAACCAAAACCACGAAGACATGACGTGACGTTTACTATACCGTGCACTGGGTCCACGTGGTGAATTACGGCCCATTCCGCCTAACAGAGAGAAGGCCTGAGTCCCAACGGTGGGAACGCAGTCTAATATGACTATTTGTGTATTAAACAACACAACCAAGCATCACTGTCTCCATGAATACATACCTAGTATAGTCAGCACCACCGTATACTATGGGCACAGCGTCATTTTCTAACGCTCGTAATAACTTCTCAGTGACATAGTCTTCACTAAAAGAGTTTTCAAACGATAAATAAAAATAATAATTCGATTTAATTAATTTATCGCAATTTTCTTCTATATTCCGCGAACAAGTTCTCGTTCCACAGGTACCGAATATATCTAATATCATACCATATTTTTCTAATTCGTCGTGTAATTGTTTAGCAATTCGTTCTCTTTTGCTTTTAGTTTTGCAGTTAGACACGAACCACGCCGCAGGTTTGGTTTTCGTTTTAAGCTGTTGTTTAAATTCGTCTCTAACTAGATCCATATCTTCCAACTTCATCCAATGCATTTCTTTATTTGGTCCAACTATAGCATTATATTTATCTCTAATAGTAAAATAACCCCATCTTACTTCAGAATCTAATTTAAAAGTCCATGTCCAGTTGAAATAACTATTAAATTTACTAGAGCAGAGCGGATAATTATGTCCAGATTCTATAATTGCAAAAACATACTTCTGATGGAGGGATCTCTGTTTAGGTAATTGTGCAGTATTGTAAGATACCACTTCTGGCCCTGAGAATGCAATAACGTCAAATTTTGAATAATCGCCGCCGAGGTACGAACGGTTTGCAGTCACTATACAGTTTGTGTAAGGACACTTCCGTTCAATAAATCCATTCCATCCATTGCCCATATAAACGAAAGGAACATTTTTTGACGACGTCCATAGTAAAATATATTTTAACTCCACTTTTTTTTGTTGAAAATGTTCTTGTTTTTGTTTGATTCACATCACTGTTTATTAACTTCGAATCACTTCTTAACTTGTCACTGTCTGAAAATATTCGTTCACGGTTCGTTACTGTTCTAGTTGCGTAATGCAATACTAGTATCAATAACAATGTTAATATGATAAAAAATATCGTCTTTTTTCCACACAAGGCCCTCATTGCCAATTATTGAGGATTGTTATAGGTAGCTATAAAAAAAAGTGTGTGCGTCTGTCGCCAGTGTTATTAAGAACTGACTATGAAGAGCTTCATGTATGTCATACACGTAATCGAGACCGTTTATCAGCACGTCTAATCTATAGTGATTTTCTGAATGCTTTACGAATGTGTTGATCGAATCCCAACAATAATAATAAAAAAAAATACAAGTTCTTACAACCTTTTTATGTCAATGTGTTTTTACTTTATTTAATTTTATACTAAGTAAGTATTTATTTCACAACATTATTTTCTCAGGCATTATGACCTAGCCTTGCATTGGCTAGTTATAACAAAATTATACCAAGATCAGCATCACCGAATACTCGGTAAAATAAATGTACCTATTTGCTTTCTTTCATAATTATGGCAAGGAAATTGTCATACGTTTGTTAAGCCCTTGTTATTTCAAGCTCCGTAGGTATCAAAGCTTACTTCAGCCCCCGAAACGAATAGCCTTCGTAAAAAAATACGCGGGTGACGTGATTTCACCCGAAGGTCACGAGAATACAATAGATCGCAAACATATAAATCATATAAATCATTGATTGTGTAGTAAGTTCGTACTACACAATCAATAATAAATCTTATTCCATGCGCTGTACATACTCACACTTAAACAAACTTAGTCATAGGGCTTTTACCATTTGATTACATAATGCACACATACTCAAAAGGGGCGGGCATTAGAGAGTATAGATACAGCGACTGAACACTTGTGTGTGTTCAGTCGCTGTATCTATACTCTCTCATCTCATGACTCAATTTCTTTCTTTCATGTGTGCAACTCTAGCCTCAACTAGGGAAGAGGGGCCGGTTGATATAAATATTTGATCGATAAAAATATCGATGAAAACCGGATATCTATGATTAAAACCGACAGCAAAAAAGAGAAGTATTATGGCCATATTTTGACATCATTAAAACCAAATTAAGTAAAATAAAATTCCAAAGTCATTTATTAATAAAACTGAAATACAATGTATATAAATTCAAAAAAACGGGTGAAATAACTAGATCGAAGTGTGGAAAATGTATTAAGATTTTTCAAAAAAAAATCCGTGTTATTTACGAATAAAACAAGTGTTACACTTCTATAAATTTCACTCCTCATAAAAGTTCCATACCGGAGGCCTTATATGAAAATCGATTCTTAATGAGTAAACTCCAATAATATTATTTTATATTAATACGCAAATGTAAAAAAAATAATTAAATAAATCCGTAACAACAAGTAACAATTACCGATATCCATATCTCAGCGCGGTTGACACATTGAAGAATAAACTTTAATAGTTATATAAATTCATACGACAATCGACATTATTGTCGATAGGCTACGTTAGAAGATCTTACGATCACATCTCTAACGCGGCGCCCTAACGCTTACGTGAAGTATCGTTTTATGAGTTTTACATTGCTTGACCAGTCCCTTAGCGAAACACTTAGGTAGTAGTCAAGAAGCAATGTATTTACTGCAAAAATAGTACAGTCGCAGGGTTTACTAATGTTAAGCATAAAATAGATTGTCATAATTTACATTGGCATAACGAAATTCAGCATAATGATCATTACGCATAATATTATTAGGCGTACCTCCATAATTGAGACCATAGCGCCTTACCTTAATATTTAATTTGTGTGTGGATCAAGGAGTCTTCCCGGATTTAATGAAATACAGTTAGGTAATACCACTTTTCAAATCCGGGGACAGTAAATACTCCAATAATTATAGGCCCGTATCCGTACTGCCGGTTTTCCATTTATAATCTACGCAGGCGCCATTCTTTAAGGGAACTGTTTAAGGATATTAACATCATGACGGTACCTTGTCAATATATATATGAAAACATCTTGCACGTAAGAAAAAAATTACATCTTTTTAGAAAAGAGGCGATAGACATAATTATAGTACTAGAAATAGAGACTTATTAGTTCAACCAGGTTTCAGACTGGCTAAAGTAGACTCATCTTTCATGGGGTACTGTTTAAAATGTTACAATAAAATCCCTCCCCACATACTTCAACTGAATGAGACGAAATTCATAACTTGTATAAAACGCACACTATGTAGGCAGGCATATTATAAGTTGAAGGATTACATCTCTGATAAAAATGCTTGGCTTAATGCTGGTCCTGCTCCACAACCACAACTAACTAATTAACATTCGAAAATGCTGTTGGAGCTGCTGAAGATTGTAAGACTATCTTTGCATTGTATAAACTCAATCTCTCCTTTGTATTATATAATTGCACAGGTGTGAGTACTATGTACTATAGAGCTACCATTTACCGGGTATTTTGTCTTTCATTGACTTGTATGTGCACTGGCGGCTGGGAATGTCATGCTCACTCAAATGTCTCGCTAATGGTGGCGTATGTGCTGGATCATTTAGCTCCCTTCAAAATGGTTGAGCTGAATGGTGCTGATCCATGCGCCATGTTCGTGAACGGGCGCCGTCAGTTGTGACTGGTTATTTCTTAGCTGCCATGGCTTATTTTAATTTTTGAATTGTGCATATTTTAATTTTTGAATTGTGCTTATTTTATAATTGCGGACGCTTTTAACGTGCTTTCTACATTTTTCTCACATGTATAATTTCAACATGAATGATGTAACCATTATATTGTAACAATATTTTGATTTAAAAGAGTGTCCATGGAGTTTCTTGCCCGTTCTTCTCCATAGGTACCTACTACGCTTTGGAATGGGCAACTAGCTTCATATTTCTGACTGACTGACTCCTTGACAATTCAAAAGTGCCTGTAAATGGTCTAATTGAAATAAATGCTTTGAGTTTGAGTTTGAGTTTGAAATCGCGTTGGCGCGGAGGGGCGAGGCGGCCCGCGAGTAGAGGACCAGGTGGTTGTAACGCTCGCCACCGCGGCTGAGACTGGCCGGCGGAGCCGGCCAGCAAGACGAAGCTGCGGTGGTGAGCGTTAAAGCATCTACGACGATAAGCTCGCGTGGGACCGCCGGAGCCCCGCAGCGCCGCGGCCGTGACAGAAACCATGCCTGCTGCATGTTGCATGCTCGCTTGTATGCTGCATGCTTGCTTGCATGCTGCATTCTTGCTACTTGCATGGTGTATGCTTGTTTGCATGCTTCTTACAGTGAACGCGGTGTTGTTATTTTAAAAGAGGGTACATAAGCATTTTGTCAAAGGTATAAATAGAATGTGACACTCGATGAAATGTTTTTCTTGGTAATATGTTTTATATAAACTAAACAATATGAGGATGAAGAATATTTGATTTGTCATTCTATGAAATGAATAAATAAACATTAATTTTTCTTTGTAACAAAAAACAATGATTTAAATTTCTTCAAAGTAAATATTCTGCGTATTGATTATTCTATGAAATGATAATATGAGAAATTTTTTATGTGAAACGAAATTCTATAAAAGTGTAGTCTATAAAATAACGCACAACCGTTATAAGCGCATAAAGATACACATACTTTTCTTTGGAATAAAATAAAAAAAATCCAAATATAACTCTCTCCTTTGGTTTTGTATTTTTGGTTTTTGCCACCGACTTTCGAAATTTAAGTTATTTTACACTATGTAGGTAGTGTTTTTATTTCTCGCTTTTTAGTGGGTAAGTTTATAATTTATCTAAGTTACAATAGCCTAATGTCTGCTCACCACCTTTAATAAATATTGCTTTTTCCGATGCAGGGACGTTAATCGTTGAGGAGTTCTCCCAGTACTTCACCATCAGCTCCATTTCACCATATCCATTGTGACGAGCATAAATTGCTTGGCAACCGTATTAAAGTAATCGAATCGCAACCTGTGAAATACTTATTAATGAGTAGGCAATCCCACAGATTGCCACCGGCATTTTCATCACCAGTTCAACTTCACCAAATGGAGCTTTCCCAGAGTAACTGCACGAGTTATAATAAAAAATTGAATTTTGCAAATCCGTTAATATACGCCGTATGCCCGAACAAACATAAAAAAAACTTCCGAATTGATAACCTCCTTCTTTTAGAAGTCGGTTAAAAAACAAACATGTTCGCGGGTCAAGGATGGCCCAAGGGCCACCCCCGCCGCACCTTTTAACCTAATCCAATAGAGTAATTCCCAAATTATAACGAATAAATATTATGCCTTAAAAAATTATGCAACTCCAAATTATGCTAAAACAAATTAGACCAAATGACAATTATGCTAACCTTAGCATTATGCCAAGGTGGTTTACTAATGTTAAGCATAAAATAGATAGTCATAATTTACATTGGCATAACGAAATTCAGCATAATGATCATTACGCATAATATTATTAGGCATAAATGTTTTGCCATAATGTTAATTACCATAAATACTGTTGGCATAATAATAATGCAGCATAATGTTATAACGCATAATGTTATAAACGCATAATGATATTTACACATAATGTTCTTTGGAATAAAAATAATAAATCCAAATATAACTCACTCCTTTGGTTTTGTATTTTTGGTTTATGCCACCAACTTTCGAAATTTAAGTTATTTTACACTATCTAGTGTTTTTATTTCTCGCTTTTTAGTGCGTTGTTTTATAGACTACATTTTCATAGAATTTCGTTTCACATTTCTTTTTTCTCATATTATCATTTCATAGAATAATCAATAAGCAGATTATTTACTCTGAAGAAAATTAAATCTTTCATTTTTGTTACAAAAAAAATTTTAATGTTCATTTATTCGTATCATAGAATGACAAATCAAATATTCTTTATCCTCATATTGTTTAGTTTATATAAAACATATTACCAAGAAAAACATTTCATCGAGTGTCACATTCTAAACGATTCAATTTATATCTTTGACAAAATGCTCATGTACCCTCTTATAAACACCGCGTCCACTGTAAGAAGCATGCAAACAAGCATACACCATGCATGTAGCAAGAATGCAAGCAAGTATGCAGCGTTCAAGCGAGCATGCAAGCAGGCATGCCGCATACAAGCGAGCATGCAACATGCAGCAGGCATGGTTTCTGTCACGGCTCCGGCGTTGCGGGGCTCCGGCGGTCCCACGCGAGCTTATCGTCGCAGATGGTTTAACGCTCACCACCGCAGCTTCGTCTTGCTGGGCGGTTTCGCCGGCCAGCCTCAGCCGCGGCGGCGAGCGTTACAACCACCTGCTCCTCAAGTCGCGGGACGCCTCGACCTTCCGCGCCTACGCGATTTTAAATTACACTCTAGGGGTAGGGCATACAAGTCTACGTGGAGTCGGATTTACAGCGGTTCGTTTGTGGCACTAAAACCTAATTTTTAGCAAATGTTTTAGGACTTACAATTTAATTATAAATGAACATTCGGAATAATACACATTATGAAACAACAATACTTAGGACATATGACTTTAGTTCATGCAAAATTAGGAGATTGAATTATTATAATTTACTTAATATTATGACCAAACGTGATAAGGATAATGATTTTCGGACAAACAATATTCGTTAAAAAATAATTCTACTATTTGAAAAATTTGTTAAATTATAAAAAAATATCATTATAAAATTCTTTGAATTGTGCTTCTGTGAAATATGTTTCATTCAAGTAAATAGTCGTTAAAACAATAATATTCGAAATAAAAATACAAGTACCAAATATTATATGAAACATTTTTTGTGAAACGAAATTCTATGAAATTTCTGTCTGCGAAACAAGGGAACACCATTTATACCCCATTTGAAATAAGATTAGACATTAAAACAAATCCTTTTACAGACCGTTCACAGTTACACAATACCATCTATCTACTGCGGCTGCCATTTGTCATGCCATCAACGCAATAGAATTCAAAATCGGTTGAACGGAATGTAAAAAAGCCTTATCTATACGTCTAATCTTATTTCAAATGGGGTATAAGTTACAATAGCCTACATTACAAAATATTGCTTTTTCCGATGCAGGGACGTTAATCGTTGAGGAGTTCTCCCAGTACTTCACCATCAGCTCCACTTCACCATATCTATTGTGACGAGCATAAATTACTTGGCAACCATAAAGTAATCGAATCGCAACCCGTGAAATACTTATTATTGAGTAGTTCCGGTGGCAATCTGTGGTCTTCATCATCAGTTCCACTTCACCAAATGGTGCTTTCTGAGAGTAATTGCACGAGTTATTATAAAAAATAGAATTTTGGAAATCCGTTTATATACGACGTATGCCCGAACAAACATAAAAAAACCTCCGAATTGATAACCTCCTTCTCTTAGAAGTCGGTTAAAAAACAAACATGTTCGCGGCTCAGGGGTGGCCCAAGAGCCACACCCGCCGCACCTTAACCTAATCCAATAGAGTAATTCCCAAATTATTATAAATAATGTTTATATTTATTGCTTACGATTAAAAGACGAATAAATAAATTATGCCTTACAAAATTATAGCAACTCCAAATTATGCTTAAACAAATTAAACCAAATGACAGTTATGCTAACATTACCATTATGCCAAGGTATTATTATGCCACAGTATTATTATGCTAAAAAAAGTTATGAGAAAACGTTATGCCAAACAATATTATGGCAAAAAAAATTATGCCAAGAGGGAGATTCCCCAGTCGCTGTGGTATTTGAAAACGAAAAGAATGTAGTAAAGTATCGTTTTGACAATGCTTGTCGCAGTCACTTAGTGACACACTTAGGTAGTTGTTAAGAAGCAATGTAGATACTGCATATATAGTACAGTCGCTGTGATATTTGAAATAAAAAATAACGTAGTAAAGGCAAGAACTCAACCGGCGGGGATGGCGGGTTCGCAAAAATTGGCACACGTCCGACCTCCAACACGTTCCGCTCGGGACTAACCGTCGCGTGGCGAGTGCATGAAAAGATGAAATCACTTCGTTTTGAAATTAGTGGTATAAATATTTTAATATTTCAGCGCATTAACACATTTTTTACGACCTTTATTATGGTATAAGTTTTATTATTCAAAGCCTTATAAAACTCAAATAAAATAATAATGAGACCGCAATTTTAGACTTGTCTTTGCGATTTAATTGGATGCAGTAAAGTGCAAGATATCGTGTATCGCATAGCCGGAATCTAAAGATGTATGAATTATGAAGTATGTTTTTTCAAAATGTAAATCTGTGTTATCTACGAATCAAACAAAACAGAAAACGACATTTTTTTGGGTAAGCTCGCCTTATCAACCTATTGTTTTTGATTCATTGCATTAAAATAATAAACATTACTTTTAGGTTAGGCTCGAGAAAATGCATATTATAGTATGAGTATATACTATAATATGCATTTTCTCGAGTATATAGTATGAGTGAGTAGTGATATTATAGTATGAGTATATACTATAATATGCATTTTCTCGAGCATTTCCATGTAATGTAACGTTCTTATGAACAAGCAAACGCTCAATTTAAAAAAGCAGTTCCATGTAATGTAACGTTCCTGCGAATGCTCGACACGTTGTTCAAACAAATGCTCACGGCTAGTAAGCATGAACCGGTAATCAGTTCGCGAAAAAAAAATCAGCTGTTCCGCACATTTATTTATGTCCGCATAGCTCGTCAAAATGTAGGAAACAGCTGATTCTTTTTCGCGATTTCTGGGTTGCTCCCTGAAAGTTGTTCCTAGAGAATAAAATTTCACCCTGTTTATGCATTCATTAGTTACAAGCTAATGGTTAAAACGGAACTGTCTGAAGTTTTCGTATACCCATACGGATATTGTGCATGTTCACATTGTTCACGCGTTACCGAACGGCACCGTATGCGTAATACACGATCAATCACAATCAAAATCGGTTTGAAACAAACGTCTAAACCTTTTTATCATAAGTTCGAAAAAAAAATCTGCTCAACAACGTAAATTAAGTAAAATGAATTTATAAAATGAATTTATAATAACAATACCATTTTGTTATAAATTGATTTAATAAATTCATTTTACTTAATTTTACCAAAACTGAATCTAATTTACGCTAGTAACGACACGACATCAGGGGGCTTAAAACAGTCACTTTGGCAGAATCATAATAGGAAAATATTATGAATCATCGTAAAATGTCACAAACTGACAATTCATATTACGATCTGCGTGCGATTCATATTACGAAATAATTCATCTGTTTGACAGTTTTCTATGGAGATTCGAAAAATGGTCCACATGATATGATCTGCTTTTGTGTCAAATTAGAGGAATTGCTAATGACAGCTGGGAATTCAGGAAATGGATCGCTTTTAGAGGAATTGCTAGTGTGGCCGTTTTAAGTCCCCTGGAAACTTAGTAGATTGTACATTTACATGAAGCATACTGTGTATCTAGTTATTATTCAATGTACGATTGTTTGTTTTCCCAAATAAAATAAAACGTAAATAACGCAAAGAATGGTGTTGAACTGTCAAAATAAAACAGATTAGTCATAATCGGTTACGAAAACAAGTTACGCAATTAGATAGTTTACCTCTCCGTATAGATATACATAATAGGTACAGTCGACCACACCTTGAGCTGGTTCAGCGTAGGTTGACACTGGTTTTGTTACCACTGTCGTGTGATCTACTGTACTTACGGCCTGGCCACGGGAAATTTGCTACAGCGAATTTTCGGGCGGCGCGAATCGCGGTGCATTTTGCGGCAAAACAAAATGTATAGAAATGTACTAAGCATGCCAAAAACAAATGCGAATCAATATGGCGCATGCAAGGCAGCCAACTTTTTTACAAGAAATAAAGTACGAAAGAGACGGAAAATAAACAGTATTTAAAAAAATAAAAAGTTTAAATTTTTTTAATGTTTTAAATAAGTACATTATTTTTTGGTACTCCTCGCACATGTTATTAATGTATCATCATTTAGGCTTCGTAAGCCTCATCACATTTCCATGTAAAATTAAAGTAAATGAGGAGCTAATTTTTTATTAACTTTATTGTAGCGCTAATTCTGTCGTCCCGCCATTTTGTTTACTGTATATTTTTGTTTCACCATAGAGTTAGTTTTTTAATCTTTTTTTTTTTTTTTTTGGTATTTTGACATTTCAAATGATTGTTGTTTGTTTTTTTCAATTTGGAGTTTGGAATTAAAAAACGAACTTTAGACTTCGACAATTAGACTTTCTAGGCATTTTTGTAAGAGAAGATGAAGGTGAATAGTTTTCATTTTCTATTTTTTGTGCACTAACTAACTAACAAAGTAATCTCAATTATGATAATAGGTTGAGTTGGAAAACTTGGAAACTAACAAAATGAAGGCAAAGGTCCGAAAAAAAGGTTATGTTATTGAGTATTATATGTATTTGAGTCAGTACCTAGACGGCACCGTCGCCGTCGGCAGAATGCCAGACTGACGGTGACCTCTTGACGACAATTTGACATTTGATAGATTACTTCTGAAATCCACCGCTCGCATTTATTATTTTAAACATATTTTATTAATGGTTCTGGATACACCCGTAAAAAGTATTTTTGAATACTTTATTTTTATTGAATAGTAAAAAGTATTTTAAGTTGAAATAAAGCATAATACTGTTTTTAACAGTATGGTTGGCAGCCCTAGGTGCATGCCACGCCCACGGGTAGTATAGAAGCCAGGGACTTGAAACTTTACTCAAAATAGGGGTATGAGGTATGATAACGTTACGTAATACGTTAGGTTTAGTTCCAGTAACCATTTACGAACTAATTTCTTGGCAATATTACGAAAATCTATCGGAACGACATCAGCTATTAATTTAGTTACGATCCGGGTGGAGCAGTAAAAATTATCGCTACTGGAACGAATTGTAACGGTATTTTAACGTTATTTGATAACGTTTGAAATCCCTGATAGAAGCCCAACAAGTTCTTCTTGTGAAATTCTTCGTCTATACCCCGACTTTTATTTAAATAATGCACTACAGAATCTCTTCCAAATATTGAACCAAAAAAACCTACTCACCAAACAATATCGAGATAACTTTGATAAAGACATTTTGCTCTCGGTCTATATTAATCGCGGCGGCGAACGCTCTACCCGTAGCTTCATTCTGTGCCGCTTGTTTTGCCGCCCCGCTTGCCGCACCGCAATTCGCGCCGCCATTCGCGCCGCCTGTCCCGTGGCCAGGCGGTTAGGTTAGTATTTCATAGTAACTCCAGACCACAAGCACCGGTATCTACCCAATATTCTACGCCAATTTCAGATATTACCTGAGTCGTAGTTTTAGCTTTGCATTATCATAAATACATAAATAGGATAAATATAGCTACAAGTAGGATGACTGTTATCATGGGCTCACATTGCATTGTTTGATAATGGTGCCGATTCTCTTGTACACCGAACTAAACTAACTAAACTATCACTAAAATTCCTTACTTTTGACTATGGGAATCTTGGAGCTATTCTGCCAAATAAATTCTCTAAATTTAAAACTTATTTTACACAACTAAAATCGAATTTGACAACCGCGCGCCTCCACTTGGTACTTGTTTTCCTACCCCGTGTTTTTTTTAGAGCCAGAGGCGCGCATGCACGGCATCCTCGACGTGTCTTTAATGGAATTTTTCAGTTTTTGTTTGGAAAATAACGAAAAAAAATAAAAAATATTTACCAACATGTTGAGAATTAGGTGTTTAAGGATTTCCTAAAGGGGGTCGAAATTTTCATTATTTTTGCGATAGGACACACCGTTTTCGAGATATAAGCAAAAGATGTTGGTAAATATTTTGTTTTTTGTAACTGAAGTCGAGGTGTTGGTTTGAATTTTAGTTCATGACATCTAATTTTATTCCACACATTTTTAATCGCGATTAAATATAGTCAGATTTAGTTAGAGGATTTTAGATATAGGACAAAATTTTAGGTTAAATCGTCAAATTCAGAATAGCATTTTCACTAAACTAAACTCTTAGTGCTGTCAAACTAAATTATAGTTAAGTTGTGTCATTTAAAGTCTATTTCAGAATGAGTTTGATCGTTTGACTGGACTAAACTAAATTTTAGTGATTTTTAGTTTAGTTTAGAGAATTTTGTAACAAGAGAATCGGCACCAATATTTTATCTGTGTGTCGATCAATCCTCTGGTTCCTCCTTTGAATGAAAATATTGGTTAACTGGTGCAGTCGGTAATAAAAGTCAGTTGACACTTTTTTTTTTAATATTGAATATAAAAAACAAAACACCTATTGAAAAAATATATAATATAATGAAATACAAACCCTGGGGGCCTAAACCGGCCACATTAGCAATTCCTTTAAAAGCAGTTCATTTCCTGAATCCCAGCTGTCATTAGCAATTCCTCTAATTTGACATAAAAGCAATTCGTATTTTGTGAACATTTTACGAAATGAAAAAAAAAAATAGAAATCTGTCAAACAGATGAATTCTTTAGTAATATGAATTACACGCAGATCATATTATGAATTGTCAGTTTATGACATTTTACGATGATTCATAAAATTTTCCTAGTGTGATTCTGCCAAAGTGGCCGTTTTAAGCCCCCTGATTTGATTCAAATCAACATGGACCCGGAGGTGACATCCACCACTTATAAAAATCGTCATAAACTGTGGTCTGTTTTACCATGTCTTCGTTATTCAAAGTGGTACAAAATAAACAATAAGGATCAGTTTCAACATTTTCATGTTGTCTATGATACGAGTAATGATTTTTCCATTTGAAGTACGTTGCATATTTCTCCGGATCATTGATCAATTCATGCATTTTTGCTGCTAAATCCTTAGTACTTTGTAGTCCAGCGTCCAGGTAAATGCCATCTGGCATAAATCTGTAAATATATATTAGTAAATTAACCCACATCATTTAAACTTGGCAATATTGTTACTCAGAGCTAGGGGCTTAAAACGGTCACTTTAGCAGAATCATAATATAGAAATATTATGAATCATCGTAAAATGTCACAAACTGACAATTCATAATATGATCTGCGTGTGATTCATATTACGAAATAATTCAGTAATAAACAGTTTTCTATGGAAATTCGTAAAATGGTCCACCAATTATGAATTGCTTTTATGTCATATTAGAGGAATTGCTAATGACAGCAGGGATTCAGGAAATGAACTGCTTTTAGAGGAATTGCTAATGTGGCTGGTTTAGGACCCCTGTGCAGTGGTAGTCAGCCACTGGTACCGGCCTCATCTTACGAGGCACAGGCCGTGGTTCGATTCCAGGCGAGCACTTTGGGTAATTTGTGCAATTTGTTTAATTACCACTGTTCTTAAAATTTTGAAAAAACGCCTCGTGACGAAACTATGTCCTAGAACCAAAACCACGAAGACATGACGTGACGTTTACTATACCGTGCACTGAGTCCACGTGGTGAATTACGGCCCATTCCGTCTAACACAGTCCCAACGGTGGGAACGTTATATTTGTGTATTAAACAATAAAACCAAGCATCACTGTCTCCATGAATACATACCTAGTATAGTCAGCACCCCCGTATACTATGGGCACAGCGTCATTTTCTAACGCTCGTAATAACTTCTCAGTGACATAGTCTTCACTAAAAGAGTTTTCAAACGATAAATAAAAATAATAATTCGATTTAATTAATTTATCGCAATTTTCTTCTATATTCTGCGAACAAGTTCGCGTTCCACAGGTACCGAATATATCTAATACCATACCATATTTTTCTAATTCGTCGTGTAATTGTTTAGCAATTCGTTCTCTTTTGCTTTTAGTTTTGCAGTTAGACACGAACCACGCCGCAGCTTTGGTTTTCGTTTTAAGCTGTTGTTTAAATTCGTCTCTAACTGGATCCATATCTTCCAACTTCATCCAATGCATTTCTTTATTTGGTCCAACTATAGCATTATATTTATCTCTAATAGTAAAATAACCCCATCTTACTTCAGAATCTAATTTAAAAGTCCATGTCCAGTTGAAATAACTATTAAATTTACTAGAGCAGAGCGGATAATTATGTCCAGATTCTATACTTGCAAAAACATACTTCTGATGGAGGGATCTCTGTTTAGGTAATTCTGCAGTATAGTAAGATACCACTTCTGGCCCTGAGAATGCAATAACGTCAAATTTTGAATAATCGCCGCCGAGGTACGAACGGTTTGCAGTCACTATACAGTTTGTGTAAGGACACTTTCGTTCAATAAATCCATTCGGTCCATTGCCCATATACACGAAAGGAACACTTTCTGACGACGTCCATAGTAAAATATATTTTAACTCCACTTTTTTTGTTGAAAATGTTCTTGATTTTGTTTGATTCACATCACTGTTTATTGACGTTACTGTTCTAGTTGCGTAAAGCAATACTAGTATCAATAACAATGTTAATATGGTAAAAAATATCGTCTTTTTTCCACACAAGGCCCTCATTGCCAATTATTGAGGATTGTTGTAGCTATAAAAAAAAGTGTGAGTCTGTCGCCAGTGTTAGGAAGAACTGACTATGAAGAGCTTCATGTATGTCATACACGTAATGGAGACCGTTTATCAGCACGTCTAATCTATAGTGATTTTCTGAATGCTTTACGAATGTGTTGATCGAATCCCAACAAGAATAATAAAACAATTAACAAGTTTTTACAACCATTTTATGTCAATGTGTTTTTACGTTATTTATACTAAGTAAGTACTTATTTCACAACATTATTTTCTCAGGCATTATGACAATGGCTTTGCATTGGCCAGTTATAACGAAATTATACCACCCCACATTTACAACTGTCCCGATCAGCATTACCGAAGACTCGGTAAAATAAATGTACCTATTTTCTTTCTTTCTTACGGCAAGGAAATTGTCATACGTTTGTTAACAACCAATTGTTTTTGATTCATTGCATTAAAATAATAAACATTACTTTTTAGGTACAGCACACACATTTACATTTCCATGTAATGTAACGTTCTTACGAACAAGCAAACGCTCAATTTAAAAAAGCAGTTCCATGTAATGTAACATTCCTGCGAATGCTCGACACGTTGTTCGAACAAATGCTCACGGGCCTCACGGCTAGTAAGCATTAACCGGTAAGATTTATTTTTATTTTGTGCTCGTCACTGAACTCGTCATTGAATAGTCGGATCCTCAGGTCACATGTGATGCGTTTATCTTGCTCGATGAAATGTTACAAAAAATCGCTCTTTTGTTTGCAAAATCAAGTTGTAACGTGTCGTACTCATTGTTTGGTCCATGAAAAAGTGACACATTAAAGCGGCTCGATGTTATGTTACGAGTAAATGCTTTAGTCTATACTGACCTTTAGAGTTTAAATTTAGTTGACATTTAGCTCACAGGCAAATCCTGCCTAGATTAAATAAATTATAAATACAAAGGACACTTTTTGTCCAAGTCCATGAAGTAGTTCCTCGCGGATACGAATGAAACCGCGGGCTATTAATATTTTCGTTCCATATCACTAGTAATATTAATTACCGTACCTTTTTATCTAACCTTGTACTGCTTTAACAACGGGTTACATCGAAACAAAAGACTGTATTCGTAGGACGTAATCACTTGCCGCTGAGAATGCTTAAGGTTACGCTAGTCGGTCTTCTTCATACAAACGTAGTATGGTGATTAATGGTCTGTTTGACGGTGTACGTTCAAAACTAAAAAGTGTATTATTTTTTCTTGTCACTATCTAACCTTGCATGGAAGAATTGGAATAAATATATTGGTTTGGAATAGGTTTGAAAGTAATGAGCGAAACTTCCATATTTCAACACAAATTTTAACTCATCTTTGGGCGTAAATAAATAACGTATGTAGTATGAAAATGGCAAAATAGATAATTTATTCAAAAGTTCAAATAATTTTATTTTGAGTATATATGTGGCGGTATCTACATCGCCACATGCGAACTACGTCACATAAATCCTGCATCGCTCAATTAAAAGTGATCTCAATTTTAGTTATGTTTTTATTATTTAGTTTGTTTGAAAATTTAAATTTTTCAATTGACTAGTGATTTTATTTCATTATATTTTTTATGATTACTGGCCACTAGCACTACCCGTGTGTTATATACAAGAACCCGACATCAATCGTTGGGCAGTTGCCCGCCAGACACAACACCCGTCTGGTCGGAGGATCCTCCCTTTTCTATGGTGGATGAGTGAACTTTACACCCTGTTCCTTATTCCCCTAAATATACATCCAGTAGTTTTTCCCTAATACGCCCAAAGGTCTGTTAATATTTTACGCGCTCGTTTTCTTTATAAATCATCGTAAATAAAATAAATTAATACTAAATAAATTAATACTAAATAAAGTAAAGTAAAGTAAAAATCATTTATTTTCCACACTAATCTAAGCACAGTATAGGTACATAAAATAAATGGAGTGGACTGGAGCCTAAACTAGGGCAGCCCTGTATTTCAGGACTCCAGGTCTTCCTCCCGCGGCGAGTAAGTTGATACAAATTCCAACTAGAGGTGTAGTTAATTAACAATTATATTGTTTGTGTTTGGGTGAGTGAGTGTGTATGTTGTGAGTGTGTATGTTGTGAGTGTGTATGTTGTGAGTGTGTATGTTGTGAGTGTGTTGGTGCGTGTGTGTGTCGTGTGTGTAATGAGTACGGTTGCGCGCATCTGTGTTTGTGGGAGTATGTATATAAATGTATGCTTGGTTATGGATAAGTGAGTTTTGATTGCTCTTGATTTACTGCAGACAGAACAGAGATGTTATTTAGTAATTATAAGTATGGATTCCGTATCATTGTAATTTAAATTCAGAAGATATTTTTGAATCATAGATTTACATTCATGCGTGAGTTTTGGGAATATATTTAAAAGAGAGTTGAGTTTATTATATAGATAAGGAGCAAGGAAGCATGAGTGTCTCGTGAAGAAAGCCGTGTTGTGTTTAGTTGCCTTGCATATTCTGTTATTTCTTCGTGCAGGATATGTTGACTTAGCATCGTAAGTTAGTTATTTATGCTTGCGTAGTGTGGTGTGAAGGATGAATAGTTGCCTCACTGTCAAGATATTGCAGTCCTTATATAGGCTCAAATGAATGCATACTAAATAAATTAATACTAAATAAATTAATACTAAATAAATTAATACTAAATAAATTAATACTAAATAAATTAATACTAAATAAATTAATACTAAATAAATGAATAAGTATACTTAATAGCATGCATATTAGCCACGTGCACCAACGAGTTCGAGCCGTCGACAATTGCAACCTTAAAGGTTTCTACACTTCTGGTTTCTATGTATTTCTATGAAATACCTTCCGTAGCTTGCGAAACGTCGAGTTCATAGAAACCAGTAGTGTCGCGGGGACACGTCGCCTGCTGCTGCCTGCAGTCGGCAACATTTTCCAATTATTTACCTACTCTATCATCCCTGTTATTACCTACTTCATAAGACTACTAGTTAGTCTAGCGCAACTGGGGGCGCCTGGCGTGCTTAATTATTTACTGTAATATTTAAAATATTAAATCTATATTAAATAACTTGCTGTTGCCGTGACTTCATCTGCGATCCAGGATGAAACGTAGCCTACCTATGTCCTTCTCCGGGTCATGGTCTACCCATGTGCCAAATTTAATCCAAATCCGTTCAGCCGTTTTAGCGTGGAAGCGTAGCAAATAAATAAACAAACAAACTCCCTTACGCATGTATAATATTAGTAAGGATAAATAAATAAATATAAATAACAATTAGGATTGTAGGATTATTATAATTCTTATATAAATTAATAGTAACGATTTGGGTCCTGAGCTCTTTTGGGTTTTCCCAGCAAGAATTTTCAATAGGAGTTTCATAGGATCTGACAGTATTTGAATTTGACTTTTGACAGTAATGATTTTTATTTTTACACAACTACCTACAAATGCCCTAGGGGAATTTAGGCGTGACGGAGTGTAATGTAATAATCTTACAAGAAAAAAACGATTATCTAAGAATGTGGTATCTTTACCTCAACAATTCAGCATTAATTAGGGATCGGCTTCCACGAGTGGCGTCACATAAACGTTTGCGTTCGTCCAGCACACCCTGGCCAGCCAGCCCCTCTACCAAGTTGCTGACTGTTTCTGCCGATACGAGAGAAGGAAAAAGGAGGCCAACATTTTTATCCAGTCGTACATAGGCAACGACAAAAACCCAAACGAACTTCCATTATCTATATAGTATATCGAATTTCCATTTCAATTTATAAACTTTAATGAATAAGGTAATGCGACAACTACTTTCTGAAAATTAATTAAAGCTACGGAACCTTGCGCCGCCACCATACACCACCGGCACGGTATTTTGAGAGTGTGCATGAACTTCTCCGTCACATAGTCGTCAGCGAGAGTATTCTCAAATGTCAAGGAATCATTAGTCTCCACCAATAATCTTTTCAATGAGCTGGTTGGTAGTGTATCCGGATTGAAGTGTGAAAAGCCCACCGTTACCATAGATCTGGGGAAGATACCTTTAGTAACTGTCCCATCCCAACTAGTCATAATAAAATTAAAAAATATATTAAAATCACTAGAAATATAAAAAAATACAAGAAACTCTTAAAAACACATAATGTTTACAAGTGTAACATTAATCTTAGGAAAGAGCGTATCCACTTACACACCCAATTAAATGTATTTAATGATAAGTTGGAATCTAGCAGAAAATATTATGATGTTGATATACAGAACCTTCAGAAGGAATTACTGAGCCTGAGTATAGCCAACAAATGTTAAGTGAGCGTTTGCAAGGGGCCTGTGAGTTGGTGGACTTGGTGAAGTGCAATGCAGAGAGGTGTGAGTCACTGACAAAAAATCTCACCTGTAGTTGTGCTCCCATTCCGCCACCTCTCATGTCACAGCATGTTATTCCTACAGCTTCACCCATTTTAACTCATTCTTTAGAAACGGTCAACCCCACTCAAAGTAATGTTTTGGTCTATTCAGACAGATTAGGAGCAGGTTTTGGATCATTGTTAAATAATCGCTCTAAACATACTATAGTTAACTGTTGTTACCATAACCTGCACTTTAATGAGCTTGTTCATAAAATAAAACACACACCAATGAATGAGCAGACTACTGTAGTTCTTTTAATTAGAAACAGTCTGAGCATCACTAAAAGGGACATAGTTAATGGTATTGACACCCTCCTTAAATTAAAATTAGGTAAATTAATATTATGTGCATTGCCATATTCTGAAAAGTTAAATGAGCAAGATAACAACTACATTTTTAGTCTAAATAACCTTATGCATATTTTGGCATGTCGTCATAGTGACCGTTTATTGTATTTTGATACTAACACTTTTGTTAGAGATTTTGTGTTGACTCAGGAGCATATGTTTTTACCTAAGAAAAGCCAACATGTATCAGCTACTTTATTAGCTTACAATATACACGCAGTTATTAATGTTTTAACTGAGATTAGCTTAAGTGACGAAACAGTATTATCTAGTACTTCTAATAATACTGTAATAGATTCTTTAAACTTTTAGAATCGACAAAAGAGAAGCATAATAAGAATATTTTACTGTATCAACAAAATATTAATCGCTTCTCTGGCAAAATCTTAGACGTGGAAATATTAATAGATAAATATCATATGGACATCTTATGTTTTTGTGAAACCTGGTTAAAACCAGATAGGATGTTGTTTAATGTAAATCACTTTTCAGTTGCCAGTGCGTACAACAGGTCTTCAATAGGGGGTGGTACCTTAATATTATGTAATAGTAGCTTCAGATATAAGGAAAGGAAGGATATCACTGCTTGCTCTGTTGATCGCTTATGTGAGGTAGCATGTGTAGAGGTTGAAGGCCATACTTTCTTATGTGTTTATAGACCACCAGCCTCAAACTTGTCTTCATTTTTAATTGTAATGGAAGAAATACTAACTAAACTTTTTAGAAATAATAAAATAGTTTTTGTTTGTGGTGACCTAAATATTGATCTACTAGTAAATTCACCGGAAAAATGTAAGCTTATCTCACTGTTTAAATCATTCAATTTAAAATGTATATTTAATGAAGCAACTCGAGAAACAGCAACCTCAGCTACATGCATAGACAATGTATTTACTAATTGTAAAATAAAAGACTCGTTTCTAATTAGTGGCATCAGGTCTGACCATACAGGTCATTTTATATCCTTTGAATCAGATAAAAAGTTATTTTTAGATAAAACCATTGAGTTAAGACCTCTTACTAATAACTCTTACTAAGACCTCTTACTAATGACTCTTACAAATAAATTGAAAATGTTTAATAATAATGTTCTTAGCAATCTCGTAACAGCTAGTTTTGATTCACAAGACCCCAACATAAACTATGGTACATTATTTTCTACAGTATGTAAAGAATTCAATAAAGCATGTCCTGTAAAAAAAGTAACAATAAATACTAAGCCAAAATTTAATGAATGGGCCACTGCTGGCATTAGAAAAAGCAGAGACATTTTATATAATTTATATTACGAAAAATCATTGACTTCTGATCAAGTTGTTCACGTAAGGAATTATTCTAAGATATTTAAAAGAGTCTGCGCACAAGCTAAATCTAAATTAAAAACTAACAAAATTGATAATTATAATAATAAAATAAAAACTGTGTGGCAGGTAATTAACAAAGAAACTGGAAACACAAAACCACGTGATCCGAATGAATTGTCTCTAAAAAATAATGATGAAACCATTTCAGATAAGTTAAAAGTTGCTGAACCACTAGAAAATTTCTTTACCAACATCCCAATAGAGGTTACGAAATCTCTCCCCTCTTCATCTTTATTAGCAGATTCTCTTCTCAAAGAAAACTTTACTAAAGTCATTCCAAGTTTTGCGTTCAAGCCTATTTCTATTGCCACAATTAAAAAAGCATTCATAAGTCTTAACTCAAAAAACACTGAAGATTTATGGGGCATCTCTGTTAAGGTTCTAAGAGATATCATTGAAACTATTGCCCCTGTTCTGACAGGCATATTTCATCAATGTTTGGACACTGGTACGTTTCCTGATTTAATGAAACATAGTAAAGTTGTACCAATTTTCAAATCGGGTAGTAAAAGCGATCCCTCTAATTATAGACTAATATCTGTATTACCAGCATTGAGCAAAATCTATGAAAAAATCATGCTAGACCAGATGCTGTCACATTTTAACTCAAATAAGATTTTACATAGTCACCAGTTTGGTTTCACGAAAGGTAGGTCGACGACAGACGCGGGAGTAAAACTCATCAGTCATATTTTAGAATCCTGGGAGAAGTCCCAGGATGCATTTGGCCGGGACCCTGGCAACAGGCAACCGAAGGAACACGGGTGGGTTTTAGTCAGTAAGAGTCTGACACGCCCTTCCGCTCCGCCCAGAGCGGGAGAAGTCATATGATGATTTCGCACCCAAAAAAAAAAAAAAAAAAAAAAGGATGCATTTGGCATTTTCTGTGACCTCTCACAAGCATTTGACTGCGTCGACCACAATACACTGATCTGTAAATTACACCACTACGGAATTCGTGCAAGCTGCTGATCTTGTTCTTTCTTACCTATCAAACAGGCAGCAAAAAGTAAATGTTAACGGGGCGACGTCCTCGGGGTCTCTAGTTAAAATGGGCGTGCCTCAAGGTTCAATACTCGGCCCTTTCTTATTTCTAGTTTATATAAATGACCTTCCTTACATGATGGCTAACTTGTCGGATATAATACTATTCGCTGACGACACTTCTCTTATTTTTAAAATAGATAGAAAAGATACAGATGTCTCACATGTCAACGATAGTCTGGCTACTCTTTCGGAATAGTTCGCAGCTAATAATCTTTTACTTAATGCGAACAAAACTAAATGTATTAGGTTCTCATTACCAAATGTACCTCAAGTGGGTCTAAATCTAAAACTTGATACCAAGAAACTAGATGCAATTACAGAAACTATATTTTTAGGAATTACTTTAGATTCAAAACTACAATGGGGCGCCCACATCAGAACTCTTTCAGGTAGACTAAGTTCAGCTGCATATGCAGTAAGAAAAATAAAGCAGTTGACTGATATAGCCACAGCTAGGTTAGTATACTTTGCTTATTTCCACAGTATTATGTCTTATGGCGTTCTGCTGTGGGGATCGGCAGCTGACGTAGATTCAATTTTCATTTTACAGAAGAGGGCAACCCGCGCGATCTGTAAAATGAGTCCTCGCGAGTCCCTTAGAAACAAATTCAAAGAAATTGATATACTGACTCTGTCTTCTCTCTATATCTTTGAAAGTATTTTGTATGTTCGCAAAAACTTAGGACTTTTCAAAATAAGAAGCGATTTCCATAATATAAATACACGTAGTAGACACGAAATTGTCATACCCAAATTTAGATTAACTAAAACAAGCAAGTCATTTCTTATAAACAGTATCCGCTTTTATAACAAGTTGCCAAAGTCGGTTATAGAACTTAGCGATGGAAAATTTAAAACCCATATCAAACGTGTCCTTATCAAAAAAGCATATTATAAGATTAAAGACTACGTTGATGACAAGGAAGTTTGGCAATAATTCCTTCTGCACATGTGGCTTCCCTGGTACCTTATAAACGGCATAATTATGTAAGAGTCTATTAACTGCTCCCAAATTACCATGTTTATTCTCTTTACATTAATCCTTGACATAATCATTGTATTTGACATTATTTCTATTATTATAGATACCTCCAATTTAATTTCAACTCCTAGTGGCTTTCGTGGACATGATAATTATTCAATTTGTTACAGTTACAGTGCAGTGTTACAGTGGCTGAAATAGTTTTTTTTTTTAATTGTTTGTATTTATATAGATTATTTTCTATTTTGTGAATGTGAGAACTTTGTAGGCTTATTGGACTGTAGATTTACTGAACATCTATTTTGTTAAGTACCTGGTACTTACTTGTTGAAAGGCCTACATTGTCCTCCCATGCCTACTAACACTGTAATTTGAAAATATTGTAAAAGCCAATTATTTTTAAAAGAGTAACCGTGGAGTTTCTTTCCGGCTCTTCTCCATAGGAAACGACCAATTGGAACCGTGCACCTAGCTTCTGACGTTTCATAAGTGCCCATGTAGGTTTATGTGAAATAAAATATTTTGATTTTGATTTTTGATTTTCCAATATCCGCATTTTTCATTCTGACCACTTCGTCCCACAACTACCATATATGTCAACCTGCATGTCATACTTTGCTAATTCATTTTGGAGATCTTTGGCAACTAAATCTCTTCCACTGCGCGCACCACAGTGAGATACGAACCAAGCCTTTAGCCAAGGATTTTAAAAGGAGGCGAGGAGGTAAGCCAAAGATTTTAGTCAGTAAAAGTCTGACACGCCCTTCCGCTCCGCAAAGAGCGGGAGAAGTCATAGGACGAGTTACCAAATCCATAAAAAAAAAGGTACGCTGCGTTTAGAGCGTTTATCTGTAGCACAACAGTAGCTACAGAAAAACGTTCTTACGAGACTGTCCTTAACTTCTTGAGTAATAGCTAACTGCACTCACAGATTTAGACAAAATGGTTAAGTCGGCTAGAACAACTTTAATTCTCATATTTTATTTTTATGATGTTAATCAATGCAGTTTCGTATAAGACTTCAAAGACTCGCTCTCAACTGAGGTTACAGTACCTACTAGAACAGTCACAAATCGCATTACATTCATACCTACATTCTTGTTGATTAGTCGTCTTATCAACGATCTTATATGATTTAGGTACCTATGCTTTAATGATTCATTCAAAGAAAAGCGTGATGTTAAGGCGAAGTGGGACTGACGGGAGCCGAGGGGGGCGGTATGCCCGCGCCCGCGCGCAATTCTATTGCACTATGCAAATATTTAATTTTCAAATTTTATTTTTGTTTATATAGAAAAATAAGTCCACAATCCCTTAAAGTATTTTAGTGAACACGTAGATTTTATTACAATTGCTTTGATAACAATCGAATAGAATAGGTTTTTCCTCTTTAAAAAAACAGATTTTAAGGAAATTTTGCGGCGTTTTTGTATCGAGGAAACTTTTGTCAATCGTGTTTCGGGCCTCATACTTCACTAAAGACACGATTAAATTTTCGTAATCATAAAAAAAAAATACGCAAATACGTTGTTTTTTTGAGAGAAACATTGATTTTGCGTGAAGTCGAAACGCGTCAAAACATCTACTTTGGAACCACTTCACCTTAATGTTAATTCATTCTTCATCCGCATAAATATTTTTTTTAATTTTTATTGCCTTTGCCCAAGTATGTAAGGTTCATCGTCCAATCTAAATTCCGTAAAGTATGTAGTTAAGTTGAATAATTGATTGATGAAGAAGTTATGATGTTATCTATAAAACTGAACAGGTTTTCAACGACTTCCCTCTTATAAAAATGTACACCTCGCCACTGATAGCCTCGTCGTGTTTGGTCTTGTTGGATTTGTCTTAACAAGCATTGCAGTCTAAGGACCTGGAGTAGTGGGTCTGATGATGGTGCCGAAGCTAGCCAAAGAAAATCCTCAGCTAAATAGGTAATGTAGCCCTGTTGTGTTTGGATTTATGACGTGACAAGCCGTGCGCTCGATGATATTTCAAATCGGTAAAATTAACTAAATACAAACTTTCAACTCCTGAAACCCCCTTAGGGGATGAATTTTGGAAACTCCTTCCTACGTGCGCGTAGACGAGAAAAACAAAACATCCCCACTTTACTAAAAAAAACATATTTCATGATTTTATTTACCATTTAGTTGGCGTGATTAATATGTTTAACCATGCCAAATGACAGCTTTCTAGTGCTAAGAGTCTCTGAGCTAAGCCGCGGACAGACAGACAGACTAACATTGCGAAACTATAAGGGTTCTTTGTTGACTGCGGAACCCTAAAAAATTACGAATTTCCATACATATCAACCCCTGTTAGGAGACGAATTTTCAAAATCCTTCCTTAATGTTCAACTTAGTTAATTATATTGAACTCTTGCTCAAAATGTCACGCTTCTAGACCTAGCGTTAAGGCTGTGTTGTCCGCCAGTGAATTTAAGATTTTTATTAATTAATATTGTAACTAAACCATTGAAACACTTTTCCAAAATTAATATTTTATTGTTGTTTATTAGCGACTAGCCCCTACTCTACACGGATGAAATGGTGACAGGTACAAGTACTCAAAAGCATACGAGTAGAATCCATGAAGTAGTTTAGTTCTAAGCGATTACAAAGACACACGAAAAGCGACTTTGTTTTATGCTATGTTCATAATTATGTATATCTATATACATAAACAAGGAATTATAAAAGGTAAGCACCTACTGGGTTAAATAATAGTGACACATTTTTACGACTAGTCTATAAAGAGTTGGAAAAATCGAAGTCACTTAAAACAATTTCTAAGCACATTTATATTGTGGATGCCACCAGTGATTAAAATCTTCATAAACAGTTGTACTTAAAAATTTTTCTTTATTATTAATTAATGCGCAAAACCTGCAATATTTGTCCGTGTCATTGTCATGTTTGCTGTTGTAAGAATAGTGGTTGTGCCACTTGAAGAAATCGTAATATTTTTGTTTGTCATTTATAATATCAACCATTTCCTTCGCCAGCTCCTTGATGCGTGACAGTTTAGCTGTCAGGTATATTCCTCCCGGCATGAATCTGAAAATTAATGATGAACTAGTTATTATTTATTTTAACCAGTCATTTTGTGTCTCTGTGTATGATATCCACTACCTCCCAACACAGTACAGTTTTTTGTTTCACGCTCTTTAATATCGTTTATATAGAACAGCTTTTTATGAAAAATCAAGGCATTGTAGCTATCTCAAATTCAGTCGTACAAAACCCTTTTTTTTTGTAGATATTACGCATAAGTACTATAAGATTTAAAATAAAAATAAAAACATTTTTTAAAGTCGACACAGAACGAGAAAAACAAAAAAGTCAAGTGAGAATTTCCCAAAAAATACTCACAACCGTCTAGCTCCTATACTTTTAATAATCAGTGAACATACATGGGGGTGTTCCGGGGACCCCTTGGGCAAGAAAATTATGAGTAAATAAAGTTTTAATGAAGTTCGATGTACGTACCTTGAATAGTTAGCGCCACCATACACCACCGGTATGGCATAATTATTGAGAGCATGCAACAACTTCTCTGTCACATAGTCGTCATCGAACGAGTTCTCAAACGACAAGTAGAAGTAGTAGTCTGTTTCCAATTTCCGCAAACACTCCTCCATACTGCCCCTAGGACACTTTTTCGTCCCACATTTACCATATATATCAACCTGCATGTCATACTTTGCTAATTCAGTTTGAAGCTCTTTGGCAATTAAATCTCTTCCACTGCGCGCATGACAGTGAGATACGAACCAAGCCGCTGCAATTTTCTTCGTGCTCAATTTTTTCTTCAGAGTGTCATTTATGGGCATCATTGCTTCCACTTTCTCCCAATGCATCTCTTCTTTAGGACCTATGACTCTCCCATCTTTATCTATAATACTCATATATCCATAAATTCCGTCAGAATTCAATTTGTAAGTCCAAGTCCAATTGAAATAACTATTATACATTTTATTACAGACCGGATAATTTGCTGATGACTCCATACTAGCGAAAACATACTTTTGATGAGGTGAACGAGACTGAGGTAAGAATGAAGCTTTGTTTTTAAGTTCTGGTCCATGGAACAATATCACATCGAAATCCGCAACACTTTTGAGCAACTGTCTGTTTGATGTCACGTAACAGTTATTGAAGGAACATTTTTTGTTTTTAAACGTATTTGTGCCTTCACCCAAATACTTGATCGGATCAGTCTTAATTGGCGTCCATACTAATATGTATTTCAAATCTAACGACTTTGTTGGTTGCATTTTACCCCGAAAGCTTGTTTCTGAATCATAGTTAACCAAATTATACCAAAACGAAAACGCAGTGATATTGAGAATCGTGCAAAAGATGAAATATTTCGCAAAGTTACTTATAACCATCTTAATAACTGTAGTAACAGTCAACTTACAAAGACAGTCACATCACTCACGTATATCATATTATTAGAAAATTTTATGTAATGAGCGTATGAATTTTGTGCTGCAGTATGAAATGTTACAATTTCATGCATCTATTTTTTTTATCGTATTCATTAGGACTTCACTTTATCAGGTTTCAAGGTGCCTATAGTATCGCCCATCACTAAATATTCACAGTTAAAAATACTACTTATATAGCATTAGGTACATAATTTTACAGAACTTATACACTCTCTAATAAAGTCAACAAGACCTACCAATGAAACCCATAGTATTGTACTAAGTACGGAACAGGCGAACAAAGAGCTCGATAGTGTACGAGTACTTAAGTGTACTTGAACTAGTGACGTGGTAAGTATTCTAGTCTCTAGATAACAACTCCTGCGATACATGGTTTTCAACCGTAAATGAAACGTTAAACAAAACTTCGGGTCCTTTTCTAGTTTTGACCGAAACCGTAACTGCCTGGTCCGGTCGGTACATAGATATCCGGGTCGGTACCTACTATCTGTCCGTTCTGTGCCCGATTGATGGAAATAGGCTGGACCCCTATTACATGGGGACATGGGATGGGATGTGGGGTAGGTACATCTCTGCCCAAACCCTTCGGGAATATAGGCGTGAATATTATGTTGTAACAGGTGTAACTGAAAAATATCTGTAAGTATCCAAAAAGTGCCAACTAGACCCTAATTACACGACTGCCCAAAAAGGAGTGTAATGTTTTCAGGGTTCACGTATGTATGTATGTATGTGAGTTTCTTTATTCCACCATAACTTGAAAATGCCTGAACGGATTTGGATGTATGGGGTATCGTTCAAATCCTTACATTATCCCGAGTGACATAGGACCTTTTTGAGAAAAAAACCAATATGGCGGCGGTATGGCTCCATTTTAAAATATGAAAAATAAAAAAAATCTTCAATTATTTACAATATGGGTATCTAATTGAAGGCCTTGATGAGCACATTCCAAAACTATATAATTTATTGTCATAAATTTTACAGAGGTAGAGTGTACATGCAAATAAAGAAATAAAAAACATTTCATATTTGGCTGCAAACGATAATCAGACTTTAGTAACACTGCAAATGTCTATTTGAGTGAATGTTTTAGTAGATGATTGAGTTATTATTAGAATTCGTTCATAATCACACAGTAGGTACCAATACTTAAGCAAGTAATTTAAAAAAAATGTTAACATTACCACAACGCCAACTATTAATAGCGGTAAACAAAAATGTACCTAAACTACAAAAAAATAATACATACTTGTCACTAAAATGTATAAAATAAAATTAATTAATTAAAAAATTAAAAAACACGACTGCCCTGCTAAAAAACGAACTAAAAAGCAAAAAACAAGTTGATAAAAATGTCATTGCAGTCGTTCAACCTCTTAGCGAGAAGAGAAGCCTCTTAGAAAAGTGTTCCACAGAACGGTCCCCCGACTGCAATGACAATTTTATCAACTTGTTTTTTGCTTTTTAGTTCGTTTTTTAGCGGGGCAGTCGTGGTTTTTAATTTTTTAAGTAATTTATTAAGTCCATGCCGTCTGTCTGTTCTTCATAGGGTTGTAGCTTGTACAAAGACATATTACTATGGCAGCCATGATAGCTTAAAATTTAAAAAACCGGTGAAGTTCGTGTCGGACCACGCACAATGAAAGGTTCCGTTAGTAGTTAGGATGAATTTAACCCAAGAATATTGTCGTTTCAAACTCAAACTCAAAGCATTTATTTGAAATAAACCAATTATAGGTAGTTTTGAACTATTAAGGTTGAATTTATACGATGTAAAGATAGTTTTTAAAATTTTCAGCAGCTCCAACAATATTTTCGAATGCTAATCAATTAGTTTACGCTCCCTTGTGGAGCTGGACCAGTATTGAGCCAAGCAGAGTCGTTTTGTCAGCGATGTAATCCCCCAAATTATAATTATGCCTGGCGTGTGCGTTTTATACAAGATTTAAATTTCCTTTCACCGAGAGCAGTGGTGGCCCAGTGTTAACGGCGACTTACGAGGTCGTAGGTTCGAACCCAGATAAGCGCTTTACTTTGTGTAAATTATTTCATCACCACTGCTCTCAAAACTGTGAAGGAAAACATTCTGCGTAACTGACATGTCCTAGAACCAAAAATTCGAAGTCATGTGACATCCACCAACCCGAACTGGGCCCGCGTGGTGGATTACGGCCCACTCCTTCTCAACGAGAGGAGGCCTGTGTCCCAGCAGTGGGACCGTTATAGGCTGACTATTATAAGTGGGGAGGTATTTTATTGTAACATTTATACATATATCATGAAGGATTAGTCTAATTTAGCCAGTCTGAAACCCAGTTGAACTAATTAGTCCCTGTTTCTAGACTTTTTTACTGAAAAGACTTAGATTTTTCCTTACGTACATGATGTTTTCATGGATATCTTGACCAGGTACCGTCATCATCATCTTTAAACAGTTCCCTTAGATGATCGCGCCTGCGGCGGCCATTTGTTCTTATGGCTCTTTTCTGCGGACTATAAATAGATTCGATATCTGCAGCCCGTCCCCATAGTAAAATACCGTAACATGTCTTACGGTATTTTACTATGAAAGTAACTGAAATAGACTAGCCTCGCGGTATCAGTAAATTGGCGGATTTTTCTCACAGCATTATGCTGCTGGACTGGGACGTCCTACAAGAGATGTTAAATGAAGACCCCATTACAGCCTTGAGTTAAGAGTAATCCCCAAGAAAACGTGTTGTTGAAAAACATACATTCTAACTGCAAATGTAAGTTTGTACGCACATTATTTTAAGACCACAAACTTCGTATAAAGGTTTTCCTGTAATTTATAAGTAATAGAACTATTTTATGTATTTTCAAAATTTTTTCACGTCCTGGTTTGGGTCACAGAGATTCATAGGTGAATCTTTCAACTTAATCGGTCCATTACATTCCGAGCAACCTAGCTGTGACAGACAGACACACGAAAAAAAAATACAAACACATTTACCACCAGGGACCGTGTCAACGTCATTCGAGCGCCAACATACCCTTGTTGTAGTGTAACGAACGCTAGTTTCAGCCTAGTCGTAGAAGTTACAGATTTTTTTTGGCCGAAACTAAAATTGCGGCCGAAAACAGCATATTTGGCCGACACCGAAATCGAAGCTTTGGTCCATCACTAATAAGAACACTCGAGTACCTACCTACATAATATCGCCACTCACACGATATCATTTCAAATTAATTGTTGGCATCATCAATAATCACAACAATCAACGTATCTATGATTATTAGTAACCGCCGAAAAAAAAAATAGGAGGTTCGTCGGTTAAGGCACCTGTCCCACCGCCCGCGTCGGAGGAATAGGAAGGTCTTTGCCCAGAAGTGGGACAGCAATGGCTACTAAAAAAGATAGAAGGCAGTTGGGAGAAAAAAAAAAGCCAAAATATTACGAGAAGTTTAATAAATGGAAAAAAATAGTCAATGAAAATAATTTATAGACAATCATGTTGTGGACTCCACCATTGACTAAACTCTTCATACACACTTGTTCTTAAATTTTGTTCTTTATTATTAACTAACGCACACAATTTGCAATAGGCGTCTGTGTCGCGGGACTCTCTCAGTTCGTGGTAAGAATAGTGGTTGTGCCACTTGAAGAAATCGTAATATTTTTGTTTGTCATTTATAATATCCACCATTTCCTTCGCCAGCTCCCTGATGCGTGACTGTTGGGCTGTCAAGTATATTCCTTCCGGCATGAACCTGGAAATTATTTTAATAAGAACCAGAAAATAGGTATAACGTAAAGGAATATTTAGCTGATGATGATAACGATTAATCAATAAGTAAAAGTACTATGAGTATGATTACTGTCATTTCTGCAGCCACATTTGATTTTGCAAGACACGTAAACTCGCGTGCAGATATCGACCGCGAATGGTTTGCTACGTGCCTCATGCTCATGCTGCATGGCTATGCCTCATGCTGCATTGCTATGGCTCACTGTGATCATCGATTTTTTGGTGAGGTGCCGATTTGTTGAGCCTTTGGTATTCGCGGCACAGGACTCGCGATGTAAATACGAAATAAATATAATATATAAATATCGACCTATTAGAGATGAAAACAGCATGACTGTCTTTATTTGTCTGTGGCGCCGTACTGCAAGTATAATACAGCAAGCATATCTGGGCCCTGGCTTTAATTATTTACGAAAAATATCACATAAATAGAACGGTGAATTTTTTTCACGGATAGCACCACCACGGCCGGCCCACTGCCACCAGGCCAGATGATGCCGCACTATTTTCTTCTGATTACGACACAGAATCCAAAACGAAACATGAAAACAATCTTATTTTAAGATGATAGTAAATAAAGTTTTAGAAGAAAAATGTCGTTAGGAACTTTTGGAGTAAAGATGTGGATAGAGAGTAGTGGAAGACCAAAAAAATTATAGATGCACTGTGTGAAAGATGATTTGACTAGAAAGGTGTGAATACCAAAATGATGACTAATAGTATGCATGAAAAAGACATGTTGCGCCGACCCAAAGGATCGGATTGGAACAAAATATTCATTTTATCCACGTTCCTAACTAAATTGAGATAAGGGCAAGAAAATTAGTAAATCAATTCGAGGAACCTTGTATAATTGGCGCCACCATACACCACCGGTACAGCATAATGATTAAGCCCATTCAACAACTTCTCCGTCACATAGTCGTCAGCGAACGAGTTCTCAAACGACAAGTAGAAGTAGTAATCAGTCTCCACTAGCCGCAAACACTCCTTCATGCTGCCCCTAGGACACTCCTTCGTCCCACATCTGCCATATATGTCAACCTGCATGTCATACTTAGCTAATTCAGTTTGGAGCTGTTTGGCAATTAAATCTCTTCCACTGCGCGCACCACAGTGAGATACGAACCAAGCCGCTGCAATTTTCTTCGTGCTAAATTTTTCCTTCAGAGTGTCGTTTATAGGCATCATTGCTTCCACTTTCTCCCAATGCATCTCTTCTTTAGGACCTATGACTGTCCCTTGTTTATCTCTTATACTTATATATCCAAAATTTTCGTCAGAATTCAATTTGTAAGTCCAAGTCCAATTGAAATAGTTATTGTATATTTCGTTACACACCGGAAAGTTTGCTGAGGACTCCATATTGGCGTAAACATACTTTTGATGAGGTGAACGAGACTGAGGTAAAAGTGAAGCATTGTCCGGAAGTTCTCGTCCATTGAACAATATTACATCGAAATCCGCAACATCTTGGAGCAACTGTCTATTTGATGTCACATAACAATTAGTAAAAGAACATTTTCTGTTTCTAAACGAAATATTACCTTCACGCAAATTAGACTTAATTGGTTCAGTCTCATTTGTCCATAATAATAGGTATTTCAAATCTAAGGATTTATTTGGTTGTAATATAACCTGAAAGCTCGTTTCTGGACCATAATAATCCAAGTTATAGGAGAATGAAAACAGAGTGACGCTGATAATAACGCAAATGACGAAATATTTGTCACACTTACTAATAACCATCGTTTTATCTGTAGTATCAGTCAACTTACACAAACACTCACGGTACCATGACCACGGTTATGATAATGGTTTTCAGACTTTATAATAGGCAGCTAATGAAATAAAACTGGTGCTGCTAACTCTAAAAATTTTAACTTATATTATTTTAAATTATTTATTATATTTTACCGTATTTATTAGTATGTCACAAAATATTTATTCTAACACAAATACTATCTACATAATTATTAAACTAAATTCACGTCAATATCACCTAAGAGACATTTATTTATTATAACAAACGCAAAGCTGAATAGTGGCTATGACTACCTAGGTACTGCACCTAAATTAGTAACCAAATGTGTTTAAATTGGTGATTATCTAGATGAATACTAGAGTTCGACGAAACACGATTTTTAGCTGATACCGAAACCCAAAAGAATATTCGGCGCTTTTTCTACTTTTTGCCGAAACCGCTGACATATGTAACAAAATTATGTTAGCATTTTTTTGAGTTTATGTAAGGCTTAGGTCCAAAGGGACTATTGACCGCCGTTTGTCTGTCCATTATAGGGCTGTTAGAAACGTAATTAGCTATGACGGTCAGAGTCCGTGGAAATTTCAGAAACTACGGGTAAGTTACAATGATTGCCGATATATTGGCAACTACTTTGGGTTCCCGTCAGTGCACAAGACCAATTTAAGGCGCAATTAGCCGGTAGGTATTCTTATTAACATACAGATCTAATATAGTGCTTTAAATATTTTAATTCATAATATGGCTATATCTTTTGGAGCGACCTTAGTTTGTGGATTTTTATGGTGAATAATTTATGATTTATCTTTCCTGTTTCTTTTTTAATGTGCGCGGTAGTACGTCTGTGCCGCATTGATTTTATTAAGGTCGTTCCCAAAGCAAACCGTTGCGCCCTAAACAAAACTAACGAGACAGTCAACGTCTTCAGTTATCTATCAAACATAAGTTATTACTTAAAAGTTCACGAACACAAGTTTCAGCCGATTCAAGTCGTAGATTCAAACAATTGTTGGCCGAAACAAAAACAGCGGCCGAATCCAGAATTTTTTGCCGAAACTGAAACTTTGGTACAGCTCTTATAAGATTCTATATTTGATTAGGTGCCTACATATCGATCATAAGGTACATGATAATTCAATTAGTCATATCATATAAAAAATGTTACAAGATACATTCCTACTTCCTATTAATGCTAAAGTATTATAAAGGTAAGTATGTAGTTTTGATGTTCGTTATTCACTCAGACCTTCACAACGAAACGTATTTGGAGGTTTGGCACACAGGTAGACCATGACTTGGATTAGGACTTAGAATAGTTCCCGTGGGATAGTTTTCGATTTTTACGTGGGTTAAGTCACCGGTAAAAGCTATAAGGTAAGTCATTCACAGTGTTACACATATCGTAAGGATTCTTGTCCTTTCAAAACCCTCTTTACTGGTAACAAAAATGCTCCGTCCATTCCGTATAATTGTTAACTTTGTCTGTAGTTTGGTCCGTTGATAACCAAGTGCACCTTCATCAACCAATAAAAGCTCCACCACTGCTCATAGGCCTCTCCAATTGCGTGCCATTTCACCTTGATCTCCAGTTACTCTCATCCAGCCGATACCAGCCAACCTGTGAAGATCGTCGCTCCATCTAGCCCGAGCCGAAGGCGCTAATTCGCGGGCTCCAAACCCCCCCACCCCAATTGGCATTGGTTCTACTGCTGGTTTGGTGGCCGGGCTATTAATTGCCACTTCTGTTTGAAATAGAACATTGCTGCCTTCATCATCTCGCCTTTATGATTGATTCGCGACCAATGTCTGCATTAAAATGTTGCATAGCCATTGATAATCCAGTCCACCAACATCAATGTTGTAACGATTAAGTAATATCGTGTAAGTAAAATATCGTGTAATATATATACTTACACGATATTTTAATTAGATAAGTACCTAATCATATCAGAAACAAAAATCACAACATGAAATCCTACCTAGATTATCAGGTAAGTAATAAGATTACAAAGTAGGAATACTTGATAATCAATAATACATCAATACATCGTAGAAATAAAAGATTCTGACGAACTGAGAACCTACTCCTTTTTTTGAAGTCGGTTTAAAACATTTAGAGCCTCCAACTGTCGTTAACGAGACACAATAGAATTGTAATTGTTATCGGCCTTTAAAAGGTCGAAAATTGAGCGGCAGAAATCTCGCTGTTTGGACATGTTGCAATTGCACCCGTATTATAAAGTAGCGTGCGCGACGTAAACCTTTAATAAATCTTTGCAATGTTACTCATTGATAAAAAGTGTAAATTAGAATGATTTCCGTGAATTTGATAAAACTCTCGGCAAGCATTCTAATTTATACCTTACTTTACCGAAGAGTTAAAGATAAGTTAAGAAGTTAATAAATAAAAATAAATAAAAGTTAAGTACATTGCAGTGATGATAATGGTTTTACGTCTATCGTGAAAGTCCTACCTAAATGTAAAAGAGTGTATATTTTGTCAGTTTGTGAATTTGATATTAATTTGTATGTCAAATAGTGTCAGTGCGCTTGCCAAAATCGTATGTGGATTTTATCAACATTTCAGGAGGCGGAAAAAACTGTTTTATCTCATAAAACTAAAAAGCAAAACCTAAAAACTCAGAACTTGCTGCCTAAGTATCTTATTTTTATACTGTGATAAAAATTGTTTCTTGTATTTTTGTGCA
The DNA here is from genome assembly GCA_948473465.1 of Lithophane ornitopus. Lineage (NCBI taxonomy): Eukaryota > Metazoa > Arthropoda > Insecta > Lepidoptera > Noctuidae > Lithophane > Lithophane ornitopus. Next base: position 5,624,445 of record OX419622.1, on the reverse strand, counting down.
CATTATGAGATTTGGTTTGGTCGTGCAAAATACGGTAATATTTAAAATGCACATAATGGTTTTTGTTTTGAAAGTTTACTATACCCCATTTGAAATAAGATTAGACATTAAAACAAACCCTTTTACAGTCCGTTCAACCGATTTTGACTTCTATACCGTAGGCATAAGGATAGAATTAAAAGCAAAAAAAGTTTCACAATACCAACTATCTACTGCGGCTGCCATTTGTTATGCCACCAACGCAATAGAATTCAAAATCGGTTGAACGGAATGTAAAAAAGGCTTATCTATACGTCTAATCTTATTTCAAATGGAGTATAGGATAATTCTTTAGTTAGGTATGTGCTTAAATATCTTTAAAGTACTCGAGTTTTAGTATTATTATTGTCTTGTTTACAAATAACAAGAGTTAAAACGCTTACCTTGCGAAATATCATGATTTCATGAAATATTAATTCAATACACTATAATTATGAACTTAGAGAGTTGTATTGCTGATTCTAATGCTGTAAAGCCATAATAATATTTGTTTGTTGTATCGATGATCTGGTTAAGGCCGCAGGAATCCGCTGGATGTGAGAAGCACAGAACCGTTCGAAGTGCCGGTGCTTGGGGGAGGCCTATGTACGTCTTTCGGCTGAAATTATGAGCGAGATTAAAATAAAAACCCAAAATTCAATTGCGATTAGTATTTACTAAAGTAGAATGGAAAGAGTAGTAGTAGATTTAAAAATCTTTGACAGAATAGAAATAAACAACAATTAATAATATTAGGTCCTATGAAATTTGCGTTTTTTTCACACAAATAGAGAACCTCGTCACTTTTATGATTTAAAATATTCATCAATTCCTTGGTATTATATCGAATAATGACCATCATGGACAACTACCAATAGTAAAAAAACCTTAGTATATATAGTTTTCTAAACATAAAAAATACCTCCTCATTTTGTTAGCAGAAATAACCTCAATTTTTTTTTTTAACTTAGCCAAAACCTTTTTTTGTCGCTTAACCCACGACGGGTTAAGCGACAAAAATAGTTTTGGCTAATTCCCGTAATTACAGACACAATTAAAAATCCATTGTTTCTCAACGGGATCCACGTTCCGGCATACCAAAGGTTAATCTAAGTGGCATACGTTATCTTAGTTTTTAAACATTAGTGCATAAAAGTTTTAAAACATTAGTGTTCATGGTTGATAAATAAATTAAGAAAATGTTAGTATGAAAAATGCAACTTCTTTAAAATTCCCCATACAAAACGCTGATTTCATAGGTATAATATATAAAAGCATAAATTCTATTTACATGGACTATGTATGTCTATGACATACATACTTGTGATACGGATTCCACCACCGAACTAAATCTTTATTTATACTACTTTTTAAATATTGTTCTTTATTATTAATTAACGCGCACAATTTGCAATACGGGTCTGTGTCGCTGAACTCTTCCACGTCGTGGTAAGAATAGTGATTGTGCCACTTGAAAAAATCGTAATACTTTTGCTTATCATTTATAATATTAACCATGTCCTTCGCTAGCTCCCTGGTATAGATCCATGAGTATCGCGCAGACAGGTAGATTCCATCCGGCATGAACCTGAAAATTAATGGTGAACAAGTTTTTGTTTTAGTCTATCTCTGTAAGTAATGTGTTGAATGTAACTTCTAGGAATTCCTTAGCAACAGCCTCGGGCCTCAAGTCTGATTTTTGTCAATGGCAATAGGCCCAATGATAAGAATGGCCGCGGTACTTTAAGTACATACATCTTTTTTTTTATGAGTGTAGGAAATCATAAAATTACTTCTCCCGCTCTGGGCGGAGCGGAAAGGCGTGTCAGACTTTTACTGACTAAAACCCACCCGTGTTCCTTCAGTTGCCTGTTACCAAGGTCCCGGTATCCCTTTCGGACTTTCCCGCAATCCTGGCAGGAAGTACATCCTACACCTGCCTATCCCTTCGCGAAATATCCTTGTTATGTTTTATTTATTTATTTAGTTTATGGAGGACTTACAGTTATGTTTTTAAGGTAATATTACTGGGACCCGTAGACATAGTATAACAAAATCAATGTGCCTACCCTTTTGCCCAACTATATTGGGGTCGGCTTCCAGTCTAACCGGATGCAGCTGAATACCAGTATTTTACATGGAGCGACTGCCTATCTGACCTCCACAACCCAGTAACTGGGTAAAGCGATACCTCTTGGTAAGGCTGGTTGTCAGACTTTCGGGCTTCTGACGACCCCTAACGACTGTCAAAGATCACCGAATGACAGCCGGGACCAACGGCTTAACGTGCTTTCCAAGGCACGGTGGAGTCTCGATATGTAAAGATGGTCACCCCATCCACGGGCCAACCCCGGCAAGCGTAGCTTAACCTGACGGATCGACCCGTGCGGCTGTTATTACTTAGCCACGAGCTCCTCAGGCACAGTATAACAAAGTACCGGTATTATGTCTCGGCAGTGACCTTGAAATAATTACTTAGGGCCGCTCGTTAGATAAACCTTCCGCGTCCTTGCGTAACCGCCGCGCTCTCGGAAGCGCGTCGTTTCGGCTGTTTTCTATGAAGACATAACACTTTACTTATTTATACTGTACCGTAGGTTCCTATCATACAAAGAAACATCATATTTGACCGTGATTTTGACGTTTTTATGCTAATTAATAATGTTAAGTAACAAAAACCACGGAACCTTGTATAGTTGGCGCCACCGTACACCACCGGTACGGTAAAGTGATTGAGAGCATGCAACAACTTCTCTGTCACATAGTCGGCAGCGAACGTGTTCTCAAACGACAAGTAGAAGTAGTAGTCTGTTTCCAATTTCCGCAAACACTCCTCCATACTGCTCCTAGGACACTCCTTCGTCCCACATTTACCATATATGTCAACCTGCATGTTATACTTTGCTAGTTCAATTTGGAGCCGTTTGGCAATGAAATCTCTTCTATTGCCCGCACCACAGTTAGATACGAACCAAGCCGCTGCAATTTTCTTCGTGCTCAATTTTGCCTTCAGAGTGTCATTTATAGGCATCATTGCTTCCACTTTCTCCCAATGCATCTCTTCTTTGGGACCTATGACTTTACCGTCTTTATCTCTTATACTCATATATCCATAATTTTCGTCAGAATCCAGTTTGTAAGTCCAAGTCCAATTGAAATAACTATTATACATATGGTTACAGACCCTATAGTTTTCTGATGACTCCATACTAGCGAAAACATACTTTTGATGAGGTGAACGAGACTGAGGTAAAGATGAAACTTCGTCTGTAAGTTCTGGTCCATGGAACAATATCACATCGAAATCCGCTACACTTTTGAGCAACTGTCTGTTTGATGTCACGTAACAGTTATTGAAGGAACATCTTCGGCCTCTAAACGCATTTGTGCCTTCACTTAAATACTTGATCGGATCAGTCTTATTTGACGTCCATACTAATAAGTATTTCAAGTTCGAAGATTTAAGACGATGTATCAAAATCTTAAAGCTAGTTTTTGACCAGTTATTATTCAAATTATAGAAAATCGAAAGCAGAGTGATACTAGGAATCACGCAATATAATATGAAATATTTCGTAAAATTACTAATCAGCATCTTCAACTTACACAGTCACCTCACTTGCGCATACCATCGATATTACGGTACGTAACTTATAAATTAAAACTACTGCAGTTATACATTGGTACATAGTATTAGGAATTCACATTTTATAATTTTTCAACGTCATGGTCGTCAATCACTAAAATATTCACAAGAAAAATGCTACTTATTCTAAGAGTAAAAGTTTCGAATAAAATAAAGAAAAACTATGAGCTTATATATACGAGACCATCGAAAGCTCGCGCACTCCTCATATATTTTAATATCCTACCACAGTTATTGACTTAATAATGAACATTAACATAAATGGCAAGTCTATCTTATATGAAGGGAAGGTGGTATACAAGGTAAGTCTCTATAGCTCCATTTTAGTATTCCGCACCACCCTTGGAAAAACGAAACACTAGGAAAAGACATCAGTGCCTTTTTGTCCGTCTGTCACACGCAATTTTCTCCGAAGATAAAAAGTAGTTTACCAATTATTATAAAAAAAGTCGTTTATTTGTTTGTTTTTCGGTTGGGTAACGTTTAAAGGCCAATATTATGCCAAACTGAAAGGAGTAAAAAAACAAGAACATCTTGTAGGTTATCAAAAGCACGCCCTCAAAATATATCATTTACTTTGTGCAAGTCACACTTTTCGAATGAACAAAAAGTATCAAAATGGCACAAAATAACCAACATATTATTTTTCTTTGTTTAGTCAGGGAACATTATTGTGCGTAGTACGGCTTGCACTTGTCCGTTTTTTGTAGGTAAGTTAATTAACCGTGAAATGGCCGCGAGGCTAATCGCAATTCAGTAGAAATTAGCATTTATTCGTTTTGTGTACATAGAAATGCTAATTGGGAGTATTGTAGTTACTAAAATTAAGATTTTTTACGTCCGTCATTTCTCGTCTTACCGCTGAGAAGCAACAACCAAGATATTTGTGTTTAGATTTTTGTGTGTTTTTTTTTATTAACATCATCGTCATCAGCATCATCATCACTATACTTCGAAATAAGTTTTCGAAGTATAGTGATGTGTAATGACAAGTTATTGTTCGTGAGTGTTGATTGATATAACCAGCGGACGATCAAGACGCTGCCAACGATACCTCATTAATGTCCAATTGTGACGAGCAGTTTAGAAGATATGAGGGAATATGCATGAACATACATACATATATAAATACATACATACATGAATACATACATATCGGTTAAAATCATAACCCTCCTTTTTGCTTCGCCGTAGTCGCGTAAAAATAGGCTTATTTAGGGTATATCCCCTTATATGGGATATTACACTATCATTTACTTAGCTAAGAAGCTCACAAATTACACATAAATATGTCTATTTTACAATTTCATTTTATCTATGATCATAGATTATGATAGTGAAATACCCCCCTCGGTGCTACATCTGTCATACACTTTACCCCGCCATCATGCCAAGGAGAAGGCAGGGTAAAGTGTGCGACATTCATAGCACATAGATAACGCAAGTTTTAAATACATATGGTGACACTGGACCTATACTTCACTAAATGTTTATTTATTTATTAGGTATTAGCTGTTGTATTGTATAAGTATTATGTATGCCAGCATTTTAAATAAAAATAATATCAAGGATGAAAAGTAGCATATGTCTTTCTCCAGGTCTCAGGCTACCTGTCTGTCCTGCCAGGGTTGCGGGAAAGTCCGAAAGGGATACCGGGACCTTGGCAATAGGCAAGTGGAGGAACACGGGTGGGTTTTAATCAGTAAAGTCTGACAGCCCTCCCGCTCCGCCCAGAGCGGGAGAAGTCATTTGATGATTACCCAAACACAAAAAAAGGCTACCTGTCTGTATTTCATAACTATCGGTTAATTGATTAAGAGCTAGTTTCACCATACTCTGTTAGTTAGTTTTAACGTCCAATCACATAGGTAACGGCCCGTTAGGCGTAGTGAGTGTTTCACCACGTACTAACGAATGGTTAATTCTTATAACAAGGCGTCAAACTTAATCACTGCTCCAAATGTCTATTAATGTAAAGGTAACGGACAGAAAGACAAAGTTACTTTTGTATTTATAATTTAGGGGCATGAGGAACAGGGTGTAAAGTTCACTCATACTCCATAGAAAAGGGAGGATCCTCCAACCAGACGGGTGTTGTGTCTGGCGGGCAACTGCCCAACGATTGATGTTGGGTTCTCGTATATATGTTCACTGCACGGTAAACTTTTAATTGCGCGATGCAGGATTTATGTGACGTCTGTCTGACGTCAGGTCTTTGATGAGTAGTTCGCATGTGGCGATGTAGATACCGCCACAATAATATTAGTATAGTTGGTATAATTTTTGTACATTGGATAGATAAACAAATGAAACTTAACTAAAAAACAATGAAATATCCAAGTTATTGAACTTAAATTCTGAATGATTTCATAAAGATTCGGACCTTTGCCGTAGTTTTAACCCTTCAACCTCTAACACCGATTCAAACAAAATCTTTTGCAAAGGGTCATCAATCACCCACAGGGGTCCAACTGCACATAAGCTAGTGGACAGTTTGACACCAAAAGTGCCCAGCTATGACCCACATTAAACGACATAGGAGTACATTTTGAGGAGACAATGGCGGAGGGTGCAATTCATAATATAATTTCTAAATAACTTTACGGTGACAAAAATCGCTCTTTATGAAAACGCACCAACTTACTTTCTTTGTTTCTTTTCTTTTATTTATAGGATGGACTTGGTGCCAAAAATAAAATAAATAAAATAAATAAAATAAATAAAATAAATAAAATAAATAAAATAAATAAAATAAATAAAATAAATAAAATAAATAAAATAAATAAAATAAATAAAATAAATAAAATAAATAAAATAAATAAAATAAATAAAATAAATAAAATAAATAAAATAAATAAAATAAATAAAATAAATAAAATAAAGTTAGGTAAGTTGTACCTTCAATGAAGTAAAGCGGTATGCCCTTTGTAAGAGTGGGCCAATTTAAATATCTGGGTCACATGACCACTGGCCTCAAAGATGATGAGGATATTACCAGGGAGTGGAGGGCGCTGTGTGTGAGAGCTAACATGATTGCCCGCAGATTCAGGCGTGCCTCTAAGTAGGTCAAGCGCACTATATTTAGTGCTTACTGCACGTCTTTTTACTCTTGCAGTCTGTGGGCTCATTATACTCAGAAATCATACATGTGTGTTGCCTCGATACTGCACCGCATCAGGGATGTTTGCTGAAGCTCGCATGGACTGCCTCTACACTGTGATGCGGAAGCGGTGCGCATCCCTGGTTGCAGCAGAGTGCGGGGCAAGCAGGCTAGATTGTGCGTTTATGAGCCACTGCTGCAAGGTATCAGCTGGGCTTGTCACCTTGCAGCAGTGATGTCACAAATTGTTTCTGTGTTGATGTTAATGTTTTACTAACATATTTTACTAATACTGTGAGTCCTATTGCTTGAATTAAATGAATAAATAAAAAATAATGTTTGAGTGTTGTGATTCGGTAAGTAGCGTACTCTATGTAAGTAAGTTGGTGTTCCTAGAGAGCGTTTTTATACACCGTAAAGTCAAACCCGGTGCCACCATTTTCCCGCCGTCACTGTGGCCATTATGTGTTGGTCACAGCTCTTCTAGGAAACCGTAGCTTTAGCGTATTTACTTTATTTTTATTAAAGCTTTCTAGCGATGCATCTTGTTTTTTTACCAGGTTAAGCAGCAAAAGCAATAAAAAGCGACCATTTCGAAAGCCATCAATAAAACACAATATGTTACTTCACAATTATTTAATCAAACTATTAGCTAGAAAATAATAAAGGAAGAAAAAGTATGTATTAATAACCACTCTTCATAATTATGTACTTAAGCAGAGTAGTTATCAATAAACTTTTTCTACGCATCATAGGAACAGTAGGTACGCATCCATAGGAATCTGTATGTTATGTTTTATTCATTTTCTCTTCCCATTTTCATCCTACTTTATATCCGAATATGACATCATGACACAGTGTGAGTAGGAGCCGATTATTCATTCGTATACACCTGTGACTACAGGAAGAAATTACGCTGTCGGCCTTATGGAATACTAATAGACTTCCCTTACAAAACAAATTATTATTTGTCTTATTAGAATGTGTTTTGTGAATTTGTGGACGTATAGATGTGACGTTGTAGCTTCGATTGTACTGTAGCGTTCATAAGTCCATAAGCAATCTCACAAAGCCATAGACTGACGCGTCAGTTTGACTTACGACCTTCTTCTATAATTTATTTCAATACCATAGACACGCACACGCACTTACTTTGTCTGCAACTGATAGTAGTTTATTATTTCAACCAACTATTCTAAGACATACTAGCTCAGTGGTTAATTAATGTGCTTCGCCTGCGGTTTACTTATATTTTAATTATAAACTTACTACAATAGTTTTTGGTAGCTTTTTATAATACCTAGTAGTCTTTCGTTCATTATTAGTATTTGTTTTTATAATCAGTAGCAGTAGTTCTATAATCATTAGTGTTTTGTCTCGTTCGTCTTGTTCACGTAAATTATTTAGATTTCTGATGTGAGGTAGACAGATGCAGTTCGTTTTTTAAGGAAAAGGCGAGGCAGATTGATTGAGTAGATTCGAGTAGATAAATGTTTCCTGAAATTTCAACTTCCATTTCAATGTACGATCGGATTTCAGTCAATGAAGAAACCAAAAATTCTACAAAATCGTGTTTCGCAGCTGTTCTCATTAAATATTACTACAAAAATAGAAAGATGAAAGCAATAAGAAATTATGTCAGTGCTACACACAGGAACCACTTGAATTGCATTATGGAATGTATTGAAACCAATATCATTATCATGTGTGTGGAATGAACATAGGCTGTAATTGAGGCCTGAATTCGTCTTACGCTGATGTCGGTCGCGTTCGCGTAAGCAACATAGTACGCGCCGCAGACTTAGTGCTGTTTACTACGTGAATACTGCGAAGGCCGTAGTGAAAGCTGAATACTGCATGAAGGTATAACGGATAACTAGAATAATTAGGTATACTACGGGTTTCAGTTATCAACTCTTGATAAATTACATGAAAACAGGAAAATAGTAAAATGAAACAATTATCTTATCTGTTGTGCTATTTCCACTTTAGCACTTAACACCTTATCAATGTGCTTGATCTTGGTGGGCAAACAAAAGAATTGAATTTTTCCGACTAAACACCGTGTAAACTTTCTGTGACAGACGTGCAAACAAACAGCCGAAACCTACTTGTTTTGTACAGAGAATTCCCACTAACTATAAAAAGTTTGTAATATCCTAACTATAATATCGAAAGTCAGTTTGTTTGTTTTATTTTTTTGTTACGCTTTCACGCTAAAACGGCTGAACTTAAAATTTTGCACATGGGTAGACTAGTAGACTATGACCTGGGTAAGGACATAAGATTTTTTTTTTCCCGGTATTCCCACGCGATCGAGACTTACCTACGCGGGTGACACCGCGGGGGCGCAGCAAGAAGAGAAAAAAATCACAGTCAACGCAAAGCATCGATCTATCTCTTGCCCGCTGACGGCGCGACGACGTGAAAAATATTGCCTGTTTTATCGTGGATTATGGAAAGTGGGCAACAATATGCGGTCAGGCAAGTCTGCGGACCATATTGTTGCGTTTCCCGGTCACTGAATATATTGCATTTTGATTGCTTCATGTAAATCCGATGAAATTCGCCAAATAAAAAACGATCGCTTCTGCGAATGTTATAGGAGATTTTTGTATTTAAATATAAAGAAAACTGATGCTGTTTGATACTTCATGTAGAGAGTAGAAAAAGTATAGAGTAGAAAACCTAGTCAGACTTCGGACGACCCGTAACGACTATCAAAGAACCACGAATGACAGCCGGGACGTGCTTTCTGACGCACAGAGGGATTTCGGTATGTAAAGATGGTCACCCATCCACGGAACGACCGCGGAAATTGTAGCTTTACGTGATCGATCGACTCATAGGGCTGTTGTTACTTAGCCACGAGCCCGTCTTTGTAAAAGGATATTATTATTTTTGCTCGCCGATATTGTATGGACTGGAAATCTCCTTCAATAACAGACAGTCCGTTTGAATTAAGCTGAAGGATAATATCTATAACGACTAAAACCTTGAAAATGTCCCGAAATCTGACCACAAACAAATTATTCTGTCATTCAGCAATCTCTTTGGTAAAATCATTGACTTAAAAAAATCAATGTCAGCTTCCATCGCTAAGATGTGTAATTGAATTTTATTAAAAAAATACAAAAACTAAACATACTATGCGCCCTGTTTTCGTTTACAAAAAATATTCACAATATTTTAAAAATGTGAAGAGGATAGCGTGGTATGCCACGTTAATATTTTACTTAAAATATTTATTACATAAAGATTGATAACAAGGCAATATTAGAGATGTCCTCTTAAATAATAATAATATTACATTGTTATCAATCTCTATCTATTAAGTAATAAAGGAGTTTGCATAACAAAATATACGTGTGTGTGCCTCGAAGAAGGAGTGTGTGCAGTGTCCAATGTTTTTCTTTTAGAATTTATTTTTATCATACTTCTATTGCCTGGTATCTTTACTAATAGTGAAAGTAGAAATAGAATACAAAGCAACAACCACGATAACATTTATGACCAAACAGCTTTCTAACTTAGAAATAAAAGTAAATGTTTTTTCAGGTATATTTATTACACATTTTAACAAAAACCAAAAAATCTGACCAAAAACAGTTAAAAAAAAATACAAATGTGTACACGTATCGACTGTATAGTCGATCAACTAGAATGTTACATGGATGACATGGTGGACTGTTTCGAGGAGTTTATCAAGAAGTCTATGCTGGTGATCTCTGTGGCAGTAGGGACTCTAATTCTGATGGTGATGTTCGTCCTCAAACTAATGTCTGAACGAGCTGCCAGCAGAGGGGTACATTTTGACACGACAGGTATATACAATTATCAACTTATTATAAGCTATCGCCAAATTCAGCTACAACAGATGTAAAAAGTAATATTATAAATGCAGATTCCAACACATCATCTGGATTTGAGAAGCACAGTCTGTACCGGTCCATTGGCAACGCTTGGGGACTTGGGGGAAACCTATGTTCTGCAGTGGACGGTTCGGCTGAAATGATGATACCTACTGATGATGACATTGCAAACTGTATTCAGTGTATTATTAGCGACCGTCGAATGTGAAATTCGTTGCTTTCTAGACACTTCGGTACACTGTGTTTCATGCATGCTGCATTCGGAGCTACCGAGCCATGATTCGCCTGAAGAACATACTCTTTGTAGCTTCAGCTCAATTTAAGAGACGTGGCCCACAAATGATAACGTAATTTTAGCGATCGCAGTTTACGCAAAGTGCCATGATTTTCTGTTACAATTTAAAAGAAGAAACTCATTCCTTTGTAACAAATTTTTTCCAATAGGGACCGGCTTCCAATGAGAGGGCTAAGCACATTGATAGATTATTTAGGATTTCAGTGAAACCTTTTACACAAGATTAGTGATGATAAACGCATTGGTTCGAGACCCATAAATATTGTTCTGAAATGCGAGAAAATATGGTCAAAATTTTGTTTGTTGTTTTGAATTAAATTTAAATATATTGAAACGTGAAAATTAAAAATAAATTTATTTTACTTCAACTGAAACATCGGAAACCAATTTAAACAACCAAGTATTGTAATGCATTTTGTGTGTTGTGTTGTATTATCGTTGTCGTATTGTGTTGTTGTGTAGTTAATGTCATACATGACTTAATTAGTCTCCACTTGTATGCCATTAACTTTTAGTTTGTAACGTCATGTTATGATTTCTTACTCTGTAAAAACTTCTAGCATGCATACTGAGTTCACCTTTGACGACCTTTGTCACCATTTTGTACACCTAAAATACCAAACTTTTTCCTTTGAACACACAAGCTGTGTAATAATTACATCTTTCATAATAACGTTGGTATTACAAGGTAATCCGCAGTACACATGGAAACAAGATAAACAGAAATTCGAGAAACAACTGTTAGAAACTCGAGTTATGTTTGACTTTTTGGAAGTTTTCAGCCGACCTCGACGTTTCATGAAATACTCGTATATATTTCTGTCTTGTTTAGAACCAGCGATTACACGATAAATTACTTTCATTGGTGAAGTGAAACCAGCAAAGACCTAATTGGAACACAAATACGTACACAGGTACTCTTTATGTAAACGACTTTAATGTACATACATAATAATGATAAAATACAATAGAAAATATATTTAGTAACCTATTCCGCTTAACTATTCCTCAAGAGTCATAAAAAAACCCTTTAAGAAATCGACACGAGTTTCACCTCTCAACGAGGCATCCTCAGGGTGACGATTCGCGACGAGTCGCGAACCCGAACAAGACGTATTGCCACGCCGGGTTCGGGTTCACGACTGGTCAATCGTCACGAAACACGTGTCGAATTCTAACAGGGTTTGTATAACTCTTGAGAAATAGTTAAGCGGAGTAGATTACTAAATATATCTAAGTCTATTGTATTTTATAATGGATTTCCGCAAAGTCACGCCTGACTCAATTAACCATAGTAATGATGAAAAATTCATCGTTTGATTATCAAATTGACTGTTAATTTCAGTGTAACCACAAATTATGTAAAAGTACCTACTAGGTCCAATAGAAGCTCTTTGTGCTGTATCATGTGTAGGAGGTGTTCATTAAGTAGGTTCTTCACTTCTCATTTATGTTTTTTAAAGCCGTATCAAAGATGACTGCATTCATTACCTACAGCTTCTTGCATTAAAATAGTTAATAGTTAATGCCGGTCGAAAACATAAAAAAATTAAAGTAATAAATTAAAGTAAAAAGGTATAAACTAGACACCACAGACAGACAAATTAAAAATCCGAAGTCACACGTGTGACTCCGGATTTTTAATTTGTCTGTCTGTGGTGTCTTGTTTATACCTTTTTAGTCGTAGTTGGGTTTTAGTTTGTATTACTTTAATTTTTTTTTAAATTCTTTTGGTGTTATAATATATATATTATATTTTTGAAATGTGCTCATTAAGCCCTTTCATTTGATACCCAACATGGTACGAATAAACATTTTTTTTTTTTTAAGTTCCTGATTTTATGTCCTCTAGAGGGCGCCATTTTTAATTTAATGTGACGTCACATAGCCTATAACCAGCGGATGATCAAGACGCTTCCAACGATACCTCACTTGACAAATCGTGATGAGTGCTTTAGAAGATATGAGGGAACAGATGAACATACATACATACATACATACATACCGGTCAAAATCATAACCCTCCTTTTTTCTTCGCCGTAGTCGGGTAAAGATGAATTTAACTTTCTTTTTTCCTCTGTTTCAGCTGACACTGTGTGTAAATACTGCCAAGTCAGTAGACAAAATCTCACGCACTCAGAAAGCACAGTTAATGTCGAAAATGTACGCACGAACACGAAATCTCACATCAACACGAACTTACCCAGCGCAAACAGCAATAGGACGATTTCTTCACAGATCAATCCCAATGCTAATACAAATGCTGATGACAATATTACAAAGGAAATTGAAGTGTGTATCATTTCTAAGGTAAGTTTGTAAAAATTTATTATACAGGGAGAATTTGAATTCATGGGCGTCCTCTTAAGAGAAAGAAAGAAAGAAAGAAAAATATTTTATTTGGGACACGCACAGGAAAAACAAGCAGTAACATAAAGTAAGAACTAAAATTAAAAATAATAATAATAAAAGAACAATCAAAACTAACAAACTAGGTACTTAGACGACCTGTGCGAGGCCAAAAAGGACCCTATCTCAGCATAATGCTGCGATATTTAAAAAAGAAATAAATACCGCAGCGCTGGTATTCTGATAGGGCCCGCTGTGATGCCACGGACACGCCCACAGACACATAATAATATAAATCCCATTATGGGATAACAACATAAATAAATAAAACAATAAAAATATAATAGGTACTTAAATAAAAACCGTAACTATAAACATACGTGCATCGACTCACGCCAGACGTTCCGAAATCACTTATCCATGGTGACAAGCGAAGGGACGCCGCGGCGCGCGGGCGCATTCACACATTCCGAATCTGTGATGCATTTAGCTGTCAAAGTGTCATGTCGTACAAAGAAGAGGTCATTGTACACATCAGTATGAACAACTTTCACCAGGTTGTAGGACCAACACTGAAATCGCGAAAAAATTCAGCTGTTCCCTACATTTTGACGAGCTATGCGAAAATAGTTTAGTTAAATTTCACCCTGTACAGTAGGTATGTGATATAAAAATATCAGAGCAAGAGTTGACAGATCCCCGGTTTGATAACATGATTAACACATCAGGAGCATTCTGAGTCTTCTATACCAAGTGAAAGACAAGAGCAGAAACAACCTAAGAATAATGATAGGGACAATTATGGGTCACTGTCTCATAAACAAACACCTATTCGCGCCATAACCACCCCAGTCTATAGGCTGCTTTAGCGCCGAGGATCAACCGCCCACGTAATCCGAAAATGCGAGGCTGTGGCTTCCTAACACGGATAAATCCTCGAAACAGTGAGGTCCTGTGCAACCCCAGAAATCTACTGCGCTTCGAGGCGGAGCTAGGCTGGCTATGTTAGGCAGTGGGCCTAAAACGGTCACATTAGCAATTCCTCTAAAAGCATTTAATTTCCTGAATTTCCAGCTGTCATGAGCAATTCCTCTAATTTGACACAAATCAATTCATATTATGCGGACCATTTTACGAATCTCCATAGAAAACTGTCAAACAGATGAATTATTTCGTAATATGAATCGCACGCAGATCATATTATGAATTGTCAGTTTGTGACATTTTACGATGATTCATAGTATTTTCCTGTTATGATTCTGCCAAAGTGACTGTTTTAAGCCCCCAGGACACACCACGCACAAGGGTCCGAAATTTTGACTACATGCGGGAAAGGGAGTCCACTTATTACTTACTTCGATTCAAACTTGATGAAAGTTTGCGCTGTACCCCACCCCTCACCCCCGTTAGCACATGAAATTGTTACTGCGCAGCGACTCGCCTCATATTCCGAGCCGCCGCCGAAAAGTGAAACAGTTGGTACCGGTTGTCATAATAATACACTATGTGAGTTGTAAAGTTGAAAGCTTGAAAGTCCTTTTCTTAAGGTGTATGCGCTAGGGTAGCCCGCGAAATTCAAATTTTCTTACGTTTTTTGCAATTTGCAGGTCAGTGTCAGGTTGTATGTTGATCTAAATATTATTAGCGGCCGTTCCAAATATGGATTCACAGAATTATAAACATTAGAATCAGCAATACAACTCTCTAAGTTCATGTAAGTGCATTGAATGAAATTTCATGAAATCGACAGTCAATACACTTACATGAACTTAGAGGCTGTATTGCTGATTCTAATGTTTACCTTAAGTCCCACGTGTTCCAACTTAAGTCATTTTGTTGTACTTATATCTAAGTTGGCAATTCCTAGTTAGGAAAAAGCTCAACATAAAAGTACTCGTAGCGTACCTAGTAGGTATTTCAAGAGTAGCCAAGAAAACCCATGATAAAAATACTATGAATACTAATTTATATCTGATAGTCCACCAAAGCTATCAATAAAGAATACTCCAATAGCATTATTTTAAACACAACCAACTAAAATGTAGGTATTTCATAATATCTGTATAAGTTTATAGACAAACCCAAAAACATGTTTATTTTCTCAAATCACTTAACCAAAACTTAGGTTTTACTTGGAAAGTGATGAAATTGTGGCGGTATCTACATCGCCACATGCGAACTACGCATCAAAGACCTGACGTCAGACAGACGTCACATAAATCCTGCATCGCGCAATTAAAGTTTACCGTGCAGTGGACATATATACGAGAACCCAACATCAATCGTTGGGCAGTTGCCCGCCAGACACAACACCCGTCTGGTTGGAGGATCCTCCCTTTTCTATGGTGGATGAGTGAACTTTACACCCTGTTCCTCATACCCCTAAAAAATACTTCCATAATTTTAACATGTACTTTACATACATTGTTCAAACACATGCCTAAGAACAATAAATTAGAGACCGATGCAATTCTGTAGAAAAGATAAATAATGGATTCTTTGTTTTCAGCCCTGTGATACCTGTAAACAGGTCCAAGTGAGTGACGATTTGAAAAGTGCGAAGTGAGTTTATTTTTGGTTTTACCTACCTAGGTACCTAAGTTCCGTAATTTTTAGAAATGATGATGAGATCTGCATCAAAATCCATTTTGTAGTTATGGCCAAAAGTGACTTTGTTTTGTTCTCTTTATAAATCTTATATACTTGTAATTATACAACATTCGTTTTTGTTTATGCTAAACACGAAAAGGGATCATTGTACTCATAATTTTAAACAACTTTTTCTATGGGACCATACTTGAAATCGCGAAAAAAAAATCTGCTGTTCCATACATTTTGTCGATTTAAGTGAACACAATTGTATGGAACAGCTGTTTTTTTTTTCGCGATTTCTGGTTTGGTTCCATAGAAAAAGTTGTTCAAAATGATGAGTACAATGACCCCTTCTTGGGTTTAGCATAAACAAAAACGAATGTTGTATAAAACAAAGTCGGGTTAGTTACACCATTTATAATTCAAGAACGGCTGGACCGATTATTATGATCTTTGATACAGATTAGATACACACTAATCTCAAAACTCTAAACTAAAGTAGGTACTTTGAAATAATAAAAAAGTTTCTTTTTTTTCAGAATCGAATACAAAGTCTCGACTACTACTAGACAGCCGTGCATACCAAAAAGTTAGTGTAAAGTAAAAAATTAAAAAAAAATCCTATAATCTAGATACCAAAACGTGTAAGATGCAAAACTGCACTCATCTATACAAGAGGTGGTGCCCAGCGCCAAAAGCGATTACATTGAACATGGCTAGGAATAGAACGCAATATTATTTATTTATTTATTATTTATTTATTTATTAATATCTGCGCGTCGCTGATTAATAACGTGCCTAATACGACACACAATATTATTGTAATAAAAACAAACGGATAAAATAATCATCAGAATAAAAATGGGAGGAAATAAAAAATATTATAATAAATTGTAACATCGATTACCCATGAACTTTAAATTTATACAACCACATCACTAAACCAAAAAAAAAAATCAAGTGGCCATTGTTTTTTACATCTTTGATAAATTTTGAAACGCCAGCTATTTAGTTTTTATAATAATATTTATTATTGCCCTTTTTTTGGGTGTTTCCCAGTAGCAGCCCGGGGCCCCGGAGTCTGTATTCGTACCCGGCTGGTGGCAAAAGAAGCCTAATGCCATCAACCGGGCACAAATAGTATACACTCAATAACATGGGACTTAAACATAGGTATCTGGAGAAACGTGAGTGTTATTTTAGACCTCTGCACATAACATCACGCCTTTATTCCCCGTAGGGTTCCCTTCACATCACGTGTTATGTATGTTTTTATATTTTCAGAACACCAATCTACTTCTCGACGTAGCTCCAAGGTGAAAATAGCTGAAAATCGAACCTCTTGTTGCTCCATTTGTTGTGGGGATGAAAGGTACAGCAAGACATAAACATCCACAAAACAAAATGCTTTGCCCCTAAACACCACACTATTTTCATAAAAATATAAAAGAGACCAATTTGGTCTTATAAGTTTTTATATTGTATATTTTCTGTACATTTTAACATTCTTTTAATTTTTTCGTTTTCTGTGTTTTTTATTTGAGTACTGTATTAAGGTGCAGGGTTTAGACCAAAAAAACATAGAACCAGAACAAAAGCTAGAGCATTCTTTAATTGATATTCTTATCGTTTTGGTAGGGCGAGACCTACGAACGAATGTTCTGTCCCTGTTTACACAAAAATAATTTTGTAGAGTGGGGATAGGGCTTGTACACAAAACTGCGTTGCGACGTCGCATCGCAAAAATCAGCTAAGATTTTCTTAGCGCGCTTAGCTTCTGCGTTGCGAATTCGCACGAATTCGCAGTTTTGTGTACAAGCCCATAGAACGTGCTTTCGCTCGTTTGGTCTAAGGGACAGTTCACACCGAGACGTGACACGACGCGAGGCGGCGCGCACATTTTACATAGTGATACCAAATATAACTTTATTTACTACACAAAAAGATACACATTTTATTGAGATAATTCGAAATCACGCGGCGTCGCGCTGCGTCATGCGGCTTCGCGAGGCGCAGCCTGAAGCCGTCGTCATGGTTACTTGTCTCTAAGGGTCAGTTTACACAGAGACGCTACTCGACGCGACAATGCTTGAAGAGGCCTGTGGTTTCGCAATGCGCAGAGGGCCGCCGCGATATGCATCGCTACGTCAAGTCACGAGGCGTATCGTGAAGTTGCTGACAGCGCGACGCGTCGCTGCGCAACGAGACACTGCGGAGCGCAGCGGAACGGGTCTAAGGTCGCCATGAGCCCCCCGCCCCGCCGCGTCCGCCCGCGTTTTAGAATTATCTCAATAAATAAAATAATATGTTTCTTTTTGTTTATTAAAGTTATATTTTGTATCACTATCTTAAAAAGTGCGCGCCGCGTCACGACTCGTTCTGAACTGATCCTAATATTTTCCGTCCAGATTTCGTGTAGAGTTGATGCAGTTCAATCTCGCTGTGCCGCGCGGTGTCTCGTTACGCAGCGAGGCGTCGCGCTGCCTGCGACTTCACGATGTGCCTCGTGACGTCGCGATGCGTCTCGCGGCGGCGCGCTGCGCAGCGCGAAACCACTGGCCTCTTCAAGCATCGTCGCTTCGCGTCATGGTGTGAACTGACCCTTAATCGACCTCAACGTGCGCATAGAATGTTAGTTATAAGTTTGGTAAACAATAATTATGTAATGTAATTCCTATGTCTTGTTATTAATTTAATTTACACTGTAAATTTAATTTATACTGTAAATGGTCTATTATAACGTTATTTACTTAAAATATTAGGGTTCTAAATTTATTTTCCTTTCCATTGTTAAATGAATTTTTGATTTTATTATTTGCAATTATATGCAAGTTAACCGACAAGTTCAGACATTTTTAATAAAATTAAAGAAGGACGTGACGTATGTATTTATTTAATCATCGCAAATACAACTCATTTTATTATAATAGTGTGACCAACTAAGTGGACCGATGACCGTAAGAATGTGGCTGGGACAGGCTGGATGCGGAAGGCAGAGGACAGGGTGTTGTGGCGATTTATAGTCAAGAAGCCCATAACGATAGGCGATTGGAGTTGTTATACAAAACGAGCATGTGAATTACTGTAGAACCTTTTTAACCAAAGGTGTGCAGTCTAACCCGATTCCCGGCCACATCTTGCGGCTGGTAAAGTGTGCGACACTCATAGCACATAGATAATTTTATCTCTCTTACATCTATGGGACCTAAAATCTTCTTGAGCGAGAAAATCGCTGATATTGTCTATGTCTGTGTGTGATTTTCGCTTATTCGTCGGACGTTGGGAGAGGTAAGTGATGCTATAAATTATTTTCCAAAAGTTGGTACGTAAAATAGTTATTTTTTTTTTCTAATGGATACGATTAGGCATGAACATATAAGAGGAAGTTTGAAACTAACGCTGGTTAAAAGATGGTCGCCGTGATGTAAACATGTGATAAAATAATGGAAGGGCAAATGAAAATAAAGTTTTTAATATAAAATGTGGATGAGTAAGACAATAGAAAAAATAATCCATTGTGTTCTGGCTAGGAAGGAAATTAAAACCACTGAGATGACGACTAATAGGGAGGTGAAGAAAGAGTACTGTGCCGACTCTAAATCAATTGAGATAATACGGGCAGTGAGGTGATGGGAGAGCACCGTTGATCGGCCGATTAACCGCATAGTCAATCTATAATGCTCCCAGCTGTGAGAGGGAGTGGGATGTAATCTATCACGCGGGCCGAGTGCGGATTGGTCGATGTCACGTGCCTTCGATTTTTCATACTATGACACGCCGGTTTCCTAACAATGTTTCCCCTGTCCCCAAATGTTTTGAGAGCATTAGCGACGAAATAAATTACACAAAGTAAAGGGCCTGAGTGGTTCGGGCTTATGACTTGTAAGTCGAGGCGGTTATCTTAACCACTGGCGGTCACCACTGATCCACCCCAAAACCACTAAAATTACTGAATGTTCTAGCAAGGATCTGGCCTACTTGCCATGACTGCCGAAGGACTGACGAACTGTAACGGTGGAGTTTCTTGCCCGGAACCGGAATGAGCAACTAGAATCAGTTCTATTTCTCTGTTTTTGACGTTCAAAAGTGCCTTTTATGTGCCTATTTGAAATAAATTATTTGACTTTGACTTTTGAGCAGACCTGTGCTACCCAGACGACCCTGAATGGTTGGAAGCAGAGAACCTGAAGATGAACCATAAAATCGGACGTCTAGGTCCGTTCTTATAAAATGTATAACTTTTGTTCAGCAATCTAATGTTATACTGAACCGAAGGATTTACATAACATATAACATCACGCCTTGTTTCCCTGAAAGGTTAGGCAGAGGTGTACACACATTTAGTCAGTTATGTTTAAGTCCCAAGTAATAGGGGGCGAGCCTATTGCCATAAACCGGGCACAGATCCAGACTCCGGGCGGCTACTGAGAAATTCCTAATGGAAAAACCCAATATCACTTTGCCCAGCCTGGGAATCGATACCAGGACCAGTGGGCCTAAAACGGCCTGGGAATCTATACCAGGACCAGTGGGCCTAAAACGGCCTGGGAATCGATACCAGGACCAGTGGGCCTAAAACGCCCTGGGAATCGATACCAGGACCAGTGGGCCTAAAACGCTCTGGGAATCGATTCCAGCTGTCATTAGCAATTCTCTAATTTGACACAAAAGCAATTCATATTATGTGGATTTAAATAATGTGTACCATTTTACGAATCTCCATAGAAAACTGTATGAATTATTTCGTGATATGAATCGCATGCAGATCATACTATGAATTGTCAGTTTGTAACATTTTACGATGATTCATAATATTTTCCTATTATGATTCTGCCAAAGTGACTGTTTTAAGCCCCCTGATGCTCAGCAGTAGCGCTTATGACCACGAGACAAACGGGGCAGCCAGAGGATTTAAAAAACCAAAAAGCGTCCACTTGGTTCAAATGAAGTCTTAAATGATAACTTCATAATATAATAGCAAATGTATGGTTTATTTTAGAACATCTAAAAAAAAAATACAACTCATCGTTTATGGTTAGGTTTATCAGGTTTATGGTTCATAAATTATTGTCAAGCACACAACATCATCTAAAAATGATTTAAAAATAAAAATATTAATATGCGAACATGAGGAAACGTTATTCTTTTCCGGGTAAGTGACAATATTTTTTTTCTAAACAATGCATGTGGATTAAAATTCAAATAAAGCCAAAGAAATCCAGCTTTGATTATGTCATTCGTCGTAAAGTTTATATTTTTATTTTTGTCTGACCTTGTCTAAGATTCTTGCACCGTTATCAAATACCCCATGCCGAATAACTATTAAGACAACTCATGAACCGAACTGTGTAATAAAACCTAGGTTTCTACCATCGGAGACCTACCGGAAGAATGCCTTCCTGCTCCCACCAATCAGTGGTGGCTCCAGCCATGACCGTGTACGGCGAATGCGAGCTGCTCACCAAGACCGCCCTGCACTACATATGGACGGCGTACTGCTCCATGAGCGGCAACTATATCGCCATAGGTACTGTCGTGGTGGTGCTGATCCTCAGCTTCCTGCTCCCCGACATCACACATAAACTCCACGAATCCCAAGATCTCAAGTCCGTGAAAAAAGTTTTAGATAAGATGTCGGTAAGAGGCAAAATAAAATTACCTTTCTCTTAAATTACTGTGTTGGCTATTCTGAAATTAAAAATGAAGGCCCGAAAAAAGTCACATGTGTGTAAAGAGGAGTATACTAAGATTCGTATGCTGAGATTCGTATGCTTGGTGGGGATTGATTTCATTCAATTTGTGACTCCTAAGTCACAGGAACTCACACCTAGTTTAGGAGTAAGAGCATTTTAAATATTGATCTTTGTATTTTTAGGCGTTTTGTGTTTTTATTCCTAAGGATAGGCTTTTGGTGAAATAAAGAATTATCATATAATAACGATTGTTTCCAGAATGACGTGAAACGTGCTGAAGTGGCATGCCTAACTGTAGCTGATGAAGTCTGTTACCTTCAGTGCAACATGCATGATGACACCACGGGAACTGTTAGTATCAGGTCGATACAAAGGTATTGTATCTAATCAGTTCGTTTCTTATGGATATGCTTTTTATTCACTGAGTTTATTTTGAATTTTATTTCAGTCAAAACAAAGGCTGCAGGACCTGTCCGCCGGCTCCAGCCATTGCATACGAATAACGCAGTCGGAACCAGTCCAAACTGAGAAAAAAGTTGGTTTCTTTCGGCGCTTATTGTTCCCCAATAGAAACCCCTCTAATAAGGTCCGTCGGATAATACTGAACTAACATATTATGGCCTTTTTACCCGACTGCGGTGAAGCCAAAAAAAAAAGGTTATGTGTTTGACCTGTATGTATGTATGTATGTCCGTCCCTATGTTCCCTCGTACTACTAAACGGGTGAACCGATTTTGATGAATGATAATAATATTTCGTTAGATTCGTCTTTATTGCGCGAATGTCACGTTGCAATCGGTTGCAAACCTTTAGCAGATTTTTGTTCGGATATTGACTGCCGAGGTCCATTCTTCCATCGAAGAATCTGCGTCTCAAAATTGTATAAGCTCTCAGTTTTTATGTTGGCGTTTGAGCTTTTTCATGGTTCCCATTGGTTCACTTAGGGCTATGGCTAAGGTGTTGGTATGTGACGTTATTCGATGTTTGTAAGAATATATCCTGTGTTATGTTCTCATATGTAGATGCTCATGTAATTCTGATGTCTTCATGAACCAAGGAGCATTTGATAATATTTTGAGAGCTTTATTTTAAAATCCTATTATGATAATATTGGTATCATAAAAATCAAAATGGCGGATATATGGCGCCATTTTTTAGGTACGTTTTAAAATTAAAAAGACCTCCTAAACCTATCGAGTCGCATTATTACAAAAAAAATATACAAATTATATGTTATTTGGAATGAGAAATGATGAAAAACTACAAAGTTGAAAATAAAAAAGTAAGTAATTTAAAAAAAACCGACTGCAAAAGCACAACTTAAAAGAGAAAAACAAGCATCGTAATCTATAGAATTTTGGTAGTTTATAATTCAGAATTGGTTTTTCCGATTGCTGATGATGATAATGATACTTCGATGCTGCATCGCGTTTTGGCGACTTGTTGCTTTTGAGCGCGTTATCAAAACTGCGTGTTTTATATCGGTTGCTTTTTCGTCAGGCGTTCGATTGAACTTCCGAAAAACGATTAAATCGCTGATTGTCGATGCTAAAAGTAGTACGTCTGGTATACTAAGAAGGCCCTGGTAGATCTTAATCGAGTTCCATAAATGGTTTATTTTTCGGTGAAACCCGTTGTTACTCAAACCATGGGTAGTTGACTTAAATATAAAAATAAATGACCGAGTAACAACAAAAAAAAACGTTATTTTCATTGAAAGATTTTAAAAAGTTTCTATCGGACACCGTGCTAGCAAGCGAAACAGCTGCCTTACTGAGGGAGGGGTCGCGCTCGCGGCCGGTCAGGTCACCCGTGTTGAGACGCAAGTTCGTTGCCCTAGCGCATAGGTGAAAGGGTGAAATACTCGAGTGGTAAAATGTAATTTAAAAAAAAAGTCGTAATTTTCCATTGATTTTACGTTCTATAAATGACATCAAACCACTGGTTTCAAGGATAACGGTGTTTACCCTAACACCCTGTATAAGGGATTCACAGGATTTGTCATGGGTTGTAAAATATGTGTTTTTTCCTGCAGGAAGTCACGATCATGTCATATGTCTACACCGATTCGTTCGACGATAAAAACAAAACGGAACTACAACGGCAAGTGATCTAGTAACCAGTGTCGATTCAAGATAATATTACTGCAAATAAATAATGATAAATGAAAATGTTACTCAAAATATTACTCCTTCGTAAACATACGCTACAATAAATAACAAAAACTTGCACAGTGCAGTTTTATTTTAGATCTATCTGAATTAACGTCTGCGATGATTGATACATTCTGCAATTCATTTGAAGAATGTCTTATATATATGTATAAGGCGTCATCTCCACGGGCGAGAGAATCGCGGTGATAGTCACGCCAAATTATCGCCGCGATGACATCGCGCGTGTTAAGATTGATTCAAGGAGTTTCTATTGAATTTTATCGCCTGTGGAGATGGTGCTTAAGAACACTCAACACACCAAATTATATGACAAGCATTATGAATCAAGATTGAGTGGAAAGCCAACGTTCCTGAGTCGAATTATATCGATCTAGTTTTACTTGATTCCAGCACTGGATAATTATAAATAAATAATCTGCCTTTCAGCCTCTTTCGAAGG
This sequence comes from Lithophane ornitopus, assembly GCA_948473465.1. Classification (NCBI taxonomy): domain Eukaryota; kingdom Metazoa; phylum Arthropoda; class Insecta; order Lepidoptera; family Noctuidae; genus Lithophane; species Lithophane ornitopus. The sequence continues at coordinate 5,600,267 of OX419622.1, read as the reverse complement.
TCTATCTTTTCATACACGAAAAAATAAATCAGCTGCATTGCTATTCTGTAACCATCTCACCGTGAAAACATAGGTGAAGTGAGCGTGGAGTGAGCTGTCATTGTCATCGATACCTACTGATACTAAGGCAGTGACAGTTCACTTCAAGCTCACTTCACATAAGTTTTCACGGTGAGATTTTTACAGAATAGCACAACTGTTCCCTACATTTTTGTTCGCATATCTGGTCAAAATGTAGGTAACAGCGCGCAGCGGATTCGTTTGGTCCCATAGTGAAACTTCTTCATAATGATGAGTACAATGACCCCTTAAGCGATTTCGTGTATGAGAAGATAGCATAGCATAATTAGCCTATAATGTTGCCACTGCTGGGACACAGGCCTCCTCTATGTGAGAGGGAGCGGGCAGTAATCCACCACGCGGGCCCAGTGTGGTTTGGTAGATGTCACATGTCTTCGAATGTTTGGTTCTAGGACAAGCCGGTTTCCTCACGATGTCTTCCTTCACCGTTTTGAGAGTAGGAGTAGTAGTTTGAGAGAGGAGTGGCGATGAAATAATTTACACAAAGTAAATCCCCTCTCGGGGTTCGAACCTACGACCTACAACTCGTAAGTCGTACGCCGTTACCACTGGGCCACCACTGCTCTAAAGAAGATAAGATAGACCTCTAGACAAGATAGACCTTATATATATATAGTAAGTACTTACTAATTCCATGATCTCTGTGATCAGCCGCAATTCGCATGTTAGCACCACGGCTGCCACTCATTAGACGAGTCAAGTTAAATCCATAAAAATGGTAATGACTAAAAATTGCTAAAAATACATTTTATAAATTCACAAGTAGGTATATAAATGTTTATTTTTGTAGATAAAAATATAAGTGCAAAGTAAATATTTTCCCAAAATGCCAACGGCATTCCTAAGAAAATCTTTCAAGACTGTTTGTGTTGATACTGTTCTTTTCTTTGCAATATTTGCCTTAGTTGGGCATATAACTATAAACTATTGGGAAAGATACACGATACAAAATGAATTATATTCCATGAAACATAGCTTACACACACTCAAGGTAAATAAAATATCGCATCCATAATTTGTTTATTATTGTTCAAACAAACATATATCTATGTTTAAAAGTTCTAATATTAAATTTTATGTTACAGGATACTATAGGAAATATAGGAAAAGCATACGATAATCTTCACACTGAACTAAAAGACTTGCTCTATGCGGTCAATAAAAAACAGATACACAAGGATACACCAGAATGTCAACACAAGGAAAACTTAGAAGCTAGATGTAAGGCCGAAAACAGAAAGCGCCGTGATTTTGAAGTTCAAACAGTGTTAACAACAAATAAAATGAAAATTGGTGTAGGAGTAGAGACGGATAATAATAAAAGTCCAAATGGTCGACATAAGGCAACAGGGCCCGCAGGCATATCCGCTTCAACTAATACAAAGAACCCTCCTAAGTCTACTGGGACTACATCGAACATATCGAACGAAGAAGACTACGCCCGATGCCAAAAAGACATAAATCATTGCAGACATGTTTGCCACGGTAGCGGTGAGACAGCTAGGAAGTCATAAATGACCGATTTCAATGTGTATTTTTTAAACAGTACTGTAGGTACTTTTGTACACACGGCTACAAATCAAGCTAATACATTTTCAGTTTATGCTGATCTCGCATTGTATTGGGTTTCCGTACAATGCTAGGTCAGATTATAGGAAATTTATAGCGTGATGTGTAGCCATGTGTCTATGTGTACATACATAAACTTATGTCTTCTTCCCATGGGGATAGGCATGCTGAAACTACAGAACACCACCTGCTACGGTCCTAAGTACTTTTGTCCCCTTTAATTACACCCATTTGAGCCATTTTTAAATGTAAAAACTGTTCAAAATTTTAAATTCAATTAATATCAAATGTTTTTCAGATATGATGTGAGGTAAAAGTTAGAATTAGAGAAGATACGTTTACTTTATTTTTAGTAAATATTTAAAAAAGCACTTTGCTGGGCGTTTTTCTTTCACCTAGTTTATTCTTATGCTTATGATCTAGTCAATCTTGATGCAGTACATGTCGGTAAAGGCCTGAATGATTGAAGGTGACATTTTTTTCTGGTTCACAGGGGTTGTTTAGAAATGCATCGACATTAGGTAAAGGCAAACTTCTTCTTGGATCCCAGCCTGATTGTTTTTTCTCGATTGCATAAGTAAGTGCTTCTATGAGTTCAAATTTTCCTTCTAACTTCGGTATTTCTTGAGAAAACCGTGAAATTTTCAATTCGAGGTCTTTGTACCTATGCTTCATGCAAGCTATATTTTTCTGTAATAACATTTATTTTATACAATATCAGTAAATAAATATGGGGAAAAAAAACTAAGTTTATAAACTTAATCTTCTATTATAAATAGGTAGATAATTAACAAAAAGTATTACCGCAATATCTGAAATGCTCTTATTAATGTTGTTTAGATTACAACTAGAGTTGCAAGTGCTGCAGTGATATACCAGCATTAAATAAATGACTCCTATTAGAGACGACAATATTAAGAAGTTGCTGAAGCTGTCCACAAAGCTCCAAGGTTGGCACGATGGAGGAGTGAAACTAGAGTAATAAGGTCGTCCTCTGCGACATCTTCTTGCACGGCAATCCATTCTGATCTTCGTCTGCCGTTTTTTACCAAAAGTTTTAAGGCCGCGGCGAGCCACGCTTGCTTATTATTATAGTGCTTTTTTCTATTTTTAGCTCACATTTCTTCAATAATTTTGAATGGTTCATTTACCAGTTCATAATTTGGTGTTACACATTTTGAAACTTTTGTAGTTTCTATGCGCAGTAATATATATGTCAATGTTTCTATGATAGAATGTCTATAGCACTTGTCAATGGTCTTTATGCTGCCAGTGTTTACGATTGTGACACGAACGCCATCTGCTCAAATTGAGCCAGACTACCTACAAAAACAAACGACCACCTTTATGGAGTGAGCAACGAATACAGTGTCCGTAGCTTGATAGGCGTTGCTTGCTTATGGTAGGTTCCAAGAGATGGCATCATAGCAAAACTAAAGCAACTTAAATATTTAATTTCTCATGTATACAAAACAGAATGCGGTGATGGGTTAATTCCAGTCATTAACATTATCGTTACATGTTCATCTATATGCTAACACTATCCACAGCTCATTTTTGACCGTTTGGAGTTTATCAGCATGTTTATTTGTTTACTTTAAAAAAACTTTATTTAATATTATAACCGTTAAATTTTGCTATCATATTATATTTTTATTCTTATCAGGAATCTGGGAATCTAAACACGGGTAATGTAAACTTCAAGCACGTACTGATTCATGTTGTTGTAATTTTAAGTATATTTACCGACTATATGGTAAATTATGCAGTTAGTAGGTAAGTACTGGAATAAATAACGGATGCTGAAATATGGGATGAAAGAACGCCGATCTCATTTTATAGGTTCTGATACGTATTTAAAGTTGCTCACAGTATAACTTAAAAATGTAGAAATAACAAAATTAGTACATATGTTTGTCTCATGCATGATTAATGAATCTATTAATGTATATATGATGTATAGTAACACGGAGATGCAAGAAACATACATAATCATGAAATGACGTCACACTGGAGAATAACGACAAAACCTCGGTACCGTCACCCATCTATTATCAGACTAGTGTAATAAATATACGATTTTAGACCGTATACCTAATTCGATAGCATACAGATTAGCATAGCAACATCGCCAGGTAACACCTTCATTATTGCATTAGTTAGAACTTATTTTATAGTCAATATACTTCTACTTGTTATTAGTATTGACCAATGTATTGACAGTACCTACTCCATACCTTTCTAGATATTCTAGGTAAATTCGATTACATGACTATATAGATATAGACTGTTTCAGTTGTGAGTTAACCCAACCGGTTATAATGATAACCGAACGCAGATAGAAGTAATGAATGGAGGCCCTTGATCTTCAACCATAGAGAATGCTTCATAATTACGTCAGGGGCCAGTCGAACGTGCTTAATCGCTTTCACGCCTTATCAAACATTTTTTTTTTTCTTTCATTGTTATAATGGCTAGTATTGCTGCATGATTGTCTGCTGCATTAGTCTAAATACCTCACAGAATTTATGTATTGGGAACATTGAGTTATATGTACTACGTAGTACATTTAACTCAATGATTGGGAACGGTTTCCGGTAAACATTGTCTGCAGCTTATAGCAGTTAAATAGCTAGGCTAGGCATTCTACAGGTCTCTCAGAAATACGTATAAGGAAGTGACTGGTTCATTAACTTCTTGGAAATGCATAAGTTAGAGGTTTAGTTGCGTTAGGCTGTTGTGCACATTCAAACCACATCGTACAAAGCCTCCCAGACTCCTTAGCTGAGGTCGGATCACTCGGTAAGTTGCCGCCATTTCGACGAGAAGTTAGAGAGGGACGGGCTTATGCTGTTTACCCGTTCGCTCTTATTGTATTCCCTACTTGGTTTTCGTTTTACATTTCGAGCTTTTAGTGTTGGGCTATTATGATATCGATATAATGTAAGTTATTCGTTTTTTTTTATTGTAATAAACTGGTTTACTTTACCTGAGTGAGAACATTGTAACATAACATATACGTTATCCATTTCACTTCTACACACACATTCTTTTTCACATTCCACTGTCAGCCGTTGTAATCCATTCCTTTTTCATTCCTATCACTCTCTTACACTGTCCATCGATCTTTCTTCCTCTTCGTCGTCTTTGGTATCTCTCTCCCCTTCTATAGATCATCATTTACATTATTCACTCTCGTAGTCATATGCATTTCATCCCTTCTCAACACATGCCCAATATGCCCATGCGTAGGCAAACTGGAGTTTTCTTTCAACTTTTCTATCAGTGACGCCTTTTAACTTCGTCTACTATACCTACTCGTTTATCTGAATATTTGTCTTCTTCTTATTGGAATTGCTAGTTTTGATCGACACGGTACCGCCAGGCCTAGCAGCTCGCTCATACCGGCCGGCAGCGCGCGGCGCGCCGCGTTGCATGATGTCATTGATACACACTCACACATTGGACTTCGTGTGACTTGGTCGTGTCGTGTTGACCCGCGTGCCTGTTTACATTCTGTACACAGTGACTTCACGGCGTACACCCGTGTCTGTGATTTAATTTATTATTTATATTAGCTAGCTATTAGATAGTTCACTCAACATGGCTAACAACAGGGCTACCAAATCAGGATTTGCTGCCGAAGCACAGAGAAAGGTAAGTTTTGAACTTGTGATTTTCAAGCTATAACCCGACCATGTGCTGTAGTTCATATTTTATTTTATATGTGATGTGGGATTGGCTCTTCGTAAATAGGTCGCGTTGCACAGCAAGATTATTGATTGGGGATGCTGTGAGGTCCAGAATTGTGTTACAAGGACTCAGCCGTGACCTACTTTAGGGAACAGATGGTGTGACCTCGTTAGCGGAGATACAAGGGCCAGATGGTCTTGAACATGAAACATAAGACTGTACTAACAAGTATATCAGATGTTTGCTTAGTTTCTGTATCCTTTTAATAATTAATGTAACACTTGCCCATACGTAACCACCTTCTGCAATCAATTTTGATTCGACACATAATAAAATACCTGCAAATGGTTGTTTCACGGCGCCTTCTCAAGGCGCCACCACCGTCAACGAGGGTAGGGTAACATTGCAGGTAGGTACAAATAATGACTACACGTGTACGGTACCCTAAACAGTCAAGTAAACTTGTTCGGTAAGCCTTAAAAAAGAATTCAATCACGCATTCAGAAATACTTATTTGACTGTGCCTTTGGCATTGTTATAAAAAAGATTTAAAAACCTAACGGCGCGAGACGGTATGTTCCTAAATGGAATGTTTAGTATTTGGTCATATTGTAGTAGGTATTTGTAGAAAAACTAATTCTCAATAGGACTTGTTTCATTTGTACTGGTGAAATTAATTTAAAAAGGTACATACGTATGTTATTGCCATTATTATGGAATCTACAATAGTGTTTAGAATAAAGGTTATGTGATGTAGTTATCTACATTCCAAGGAAATTTAACGTAGATAGGCAGTATATTGTATACAAATGACTCGGTTTAGCATTTAAATACAAGTAACGTGTAGTCGCATCACATTTACATTGAAGCAAGGCTGCAGATGAATCATTTTGTCACCTTTTTTACTACCTATATAAAAGTTGCACCATATAAAAAGCAGTAACCTTTTTTGTTAGCAACATAATGTCAATGTTTCCAGGCCATAAATAGACTTCGAGGAGACTAGATCGACGCGTTTAATTAATTAAGCAATTTATTTTATTGTCTATTGTGACATCTCATTTATAGCGGACGTAACTATCATCATCATTGTTCTAAAAATAGTTCTCGAATTATGATTTGCCATCTGTTTAGGTATATTACGCGAAAGTACAACGTCATGTAGTTGATTGTTTCTAAGTATTTACTTACTAAGCACCTCCATCGAATAAGATTCCACTCAAACTTAACATTCTCAACAATACCTAAACGGTCATTGCTCCAGCAACGCTCTGCCAACCAAGCCTACTGTCTTCTTGATATGTACCTAAATAAATATTAATTATGTCTTCACATAATGTTTAAATTCATGGCACCGTAGGTTTAATTTGCATTCCGTTATTTTTAAAAGCGAACCCAAGATCTGTGAGGTTTTATGGTCTTGTAATTATCAGTCAGGACACCTTTCTTCCTGCACTCGTCGCCTGCGCACCGGTTGCATGTGGGTCAAGGAGGATCAGTTAACACAGCTTTTACAACCGGTTTTAGTACATTTTTTGTGGGAGTCCTTAACCGCACTCAAGTGGACAGAACATGGAAGATTTTCTTTAAACTGATTCATATTTTATTTGCCGCCTTTCCAATGAATACCAAAATAAGTGTGTTTTTCGACTGACAAACAGCAGGTACGTGAGGCTATGCGCCTTATCAGTAAAACGAGTATGCAGGTCAAACGGATGGACGTTTATATGTATTAGTTACTCTCTTCTTCTAATTACGGAGTTACAGTTAGTTTCAATAAGACTAAATACATACTACATATTATTATGATAAAGAATGTGACACAACCTTGCGTTTCGTTGATTGTACTCACTACATTGTTAACTGATCAACTTGGATTAGCCGAGACTCACGAATCGTTTCGTGCCCGAATCCTCACAAATAACTTGGACGAAACAGATGTTCAATTAGCTCAAAAGAATTTATTTTATACTAATTCACCGAGACGATGACTCATATAAGGCTTGGTTCAGTTACAACACACAGTACCCCACCATATAAGGTATGGCCTTTACGCAGGATTCATTTATAAGGCTTAAATGCAGGCCACTTTCAACCGGCCATATGTTCAAGATTGACACTTGACCAAATTTCTCTTCCATGTTTAATTTAAAATGGTATTCTATTTTGCTTGCTTAAGCAACATGGCTAATATGTCTATGTTGTGCAAGTTAAGATACATTTATTAACAAAAAGGTGAAGATCGTATTACAACTTGTGTGGCCTGACTTGAAATATGATACTTAAATGTAAATAGTATTGCTTCACTCCGTTGTCAGTCGTTGTGTTTACTATGAAACTATCACATGCAGTACGTAGGTTCGGTATTACTATGGTGAATTCTGGTTTAAACTTGAAGTTATCCCCATTTTTGCGAATCAATACTGGTTGCATTGCATTGACCGCGTATGTCAGCCGGCCTCGCGCGGTGACCCCATTCCTGTCCCCTTACTAGTCAGTGTTGGAGCCATTGTTGACGACGGCCTGTGAGACTGGATATTTTTATACGATTTACCTTAAAGGCTCGTACAAACAGGCGCGATATCGCCTGCCTGCCTGCTATCTGCCAGCCTTACATCACCGTTGATTGACTTAATACATATTTCTTACGTCTATCCTTTAACGTTTCATTTGACATAATTATCTGATAGTGTAAACTGTTTGCCTCAAGTTTCTCATTGCTGTAGCTATCATCTATGATCTGACGTACATAACTCTGAGGATGTGCTTCTTCAAAAGACTGAAACCGTTGACATTGAATCATACTTATTTATGGCCACAAACGTTTTTGTTACCGATTCCTTGTATGGCCGTATGGCGATTAGTAGTGAATGAACGCTTTAATATCATTACATCAGAATTGATATTCGCAATCTTATCCTTGTCGGCCTCCATATTCGCATATGCTTACGACCGACGTTAACTTAAAAAGGGAAGGGATCACATGACATGCCATGAATGTTACCATTCAGTACATAACAAGACATATTTGTTCATTTTCATTACCAGTTGTATTCATATCAGTGAAATTAACTATTTTAGTTCCCAAACTAACGAATTGATAGCTGCCATAGTTATCAAAACTAACCTAATTCACCCAACGACCTTTTGTTTTAACTTGATAATGACGTTAACAAGCAACGGAGTTAATTAATTGAATATAGTAAATAATGACATTGATATATTGTTTAAACCTAAATGTGGAAACACCATTAAAGTACTAGCAAGCTGATAACTGTTCACTATGGTTGGTATTATAATTATATTCGTACACATGGTACCTTTTACTCATAAGGTGTCCATAGTACCATTTACTTATTAGGTGCAGACGTCAGACCATTTTTTGTTGAGCACAGTGCAACAAAGTTTAAACAGGACGTTGCTTACAAGAAATCACTTCCTCTAACTTCAAACACAAATTAGACAACGCTTCGGAATATTAATGAAAGGGACGAGCCTATCGTTTCGACCCATCTGCGACAAATTAAAATTCAGATACCTTCGTTGTTTATCCAAAAGCAGACAAGTCCACTTGCATAGTAACGAATATTTCTTAACTGAAAGTCGGTACATCCTTAAAAGCAGGTTGTGAGAGACCATGCTTTTAATTTTTTTAAGGTTACAAACGTCTGACATACCGGTCTCTGAGTCACGTTTGAATCCTTGGCTGGTTACGTCATCGTCATCGTGCGCATGAGTTGTTTTCGGTGGAATACTACGTATTGTTACAGGAAGATTTGATTATTTCATTATAATTCTACCTAAGTTCATCATGGTTCTTTGGTCACCTTTAATGATTAACAAAACAAATATTCATCGACAGAAATAACACATAATTATTATTATGGGGTTATCAATTTAATGCTAAATAAAACTTCTATGTATGTCAATGTCACTGAAGAATTTAGTCATCAGCGAAATTAAACCTTCTTAGCGTGCACACACATAATAAAAAGAAACATGCGCCCATCCCTCTAGCCCTACCTTCATTTTGGGTTGCTTATTTCACTCTATCTATAAATTGAAAACTTGAAGCCTTGATTAGCCGCCAGTATTCTTCCATGCCGTTTAGTAGGTAAACAGAACGGGCACATTTAATTAGTACAGCTGTTAGTGCACGTATCAAATACACGGTTACTTCATTATAGTCACGGAGACAGTGCTATCGCACACTTTCATAACAGAACGTGATGCGTATAAAATTATTACCCGACTACGGCGAAGCAAAAAGGAGGGTTATTTCTAGGATAATACGGTCAATAGCAGGTAAAGAATAATGATATTAATTTTACAATTCGCGTCTTTACCTACCATTCCAGATTTTCATATAGGTCCTGTAATCCTGCTATTAAACACCGGCATTAAAATCAGACATTTTTAAACCTTTATTACCTTTTCTTGTTATTTTTATATATATAACAATAAAATTGTTTGGGGTACTTACAGTATACATCAAAACGTGCATCAAGCCAATAACGTAACACTTAACTTAAAAAATTAAACTGAGATTTTAATTTTTGCGGAAGTGTAGCAATTAACAAGTGTCGAACTAGGAACACGCCATATAATTGCCATGCAAAATCAACAAACGATGTGCAAAAAGTGCCCGGATTAGTTTTTTTTAAATAACTTAATTACAAAGATGGTTTTTATGGCTTAAAGATTATTTTTCTTTGAGAGTTTTGACCTGGAGAATTAAACATTTACATATTATATAGCCGGCTATTCTGTAAAAATCTCACCGGGAAACTTAGGTGAGTTGAGCTTGAAGTGAGCTGTCAATCCACCTCATGAAAGAAAGAAAGAAAATAAAGAAAGAAAAATTATTTATTTTGCACAAACAAAACGCACTCTCAACAAAAAAATACATAAAATACACATAAACAAAAGTAGCCAAAATGCGAAAATGCTACAAGATGCTTGAGATTGACCATGGATTATGTACTTATTACTATAAAGGAATGACATATTACCCAGTTACTGGGTTGTGGAGGTAAAATAGGCAGTCGCTCCATGTAAAATACTGGTATTAAGCTGTTGGGAAAAGGCTTCTCCTTCACCTATAGCCTATTTTTCACGGTGTATTTTTTACAGAACAGTTAACCTATTCCGTAAAAAAATCTCACCATGTGCAGACTTACGTGAAGTTAGCTGTCATTCCAGGCTGATTCTAGGGATTGACATCTTCTTCTTTTCGTGTGGTTAGTGACTAACCTGGTGTCAGTTTTAAAGCCGCCCATGACTCCACATGCCATCGAGAAATATCTCTCAGGAAAGAAATATCTCTCTTTTCTTACGATATTTTCCTTCACCGTTTTTGAAGCAAGTGATAATTATTACAATACGTACATGAATCCGTAAAGTCAGAGGTTCGAACTTGAGCCCTATGACTTGGCAGTCTGACGGCATTGACAATATTGACAACTCACTTCACCTAGTTTACACGGTGAGATTTTTCAGAATAACACTACAGCCGGTGTATTTTGTAAAGAAATACCGTCAGATCTGCCGTTTAATTTAATAAAATTAGTACATATTATTGCTATAAAAGGAGTGCGTATGGATACATACCTAATATTTTTTATTTAAACATGAATCAAGCAGAAACTAAGCGGCAATGGCTATAATAAACTATTCACTCATTTTCTTATCAGCGCAACCTTGGGCTCACAGTCTGTTGATGTTCACTAACAGCATAACATGGTTATGTGACTTCCCGGCGTTTGTAACATAAAAGAATATTATACAGATCAAACGTTACAGGAATTAAACTTGGATCAGAATTCAGGTAGACGGTATTATTGGCGCATTTAGACGGTTCTTGGCGAACTTCGGTAGTTTTTGGCGCAATAATGTCGTTTTAAGTGCACAATGACATGTCCGGGTCGGCCATGTTTCAGCACAGCCGGCCGGCAAGATTGAATAACAATGTCATAATATAATATGTTCGAGAAAAAGCCGGCCGGTTTGGCTAGAATTGTGCAGAGCCGACCCGAACATGATTAAGCTAGGGCAGATGCCGAACCAAGTTTGCGGGTGGCACACAAGCCGAATGAAAGCCTATGTTTAGGAATGGCTTCGATGGAGTCAGCTCTGGTGTTCAACAAATATTTCCAAATTAAATGTGCCGACCCGAACATGTATGAAGCACCCCTTACACGGTTTCGGGAGCTGTGGTATTTGGGGAGTTAAGACGACATTCCACATACTTAGTACGTTTAAAAGAACTCAAATGGGCTTCTCATAATTATATTAAAAACCCTCGGAATTTACTGTCTACCTTTATATTCCAAAATAGTTTTACCTTAAAAGAATAAACAATGATACCATTGTAATGCCGGATGATATCACAGTAAATGTATAAAAATGCTGCTATTTTCTGTACCGTCTGCTATTTCATAATATTGTGCATCACAATTTGCATGTTGCTATTGGCGAAATTATTTATTAGCGAAAAATATATGCATCACCCTCTCAGAATGCAAAATTTCGTTAACTGACGTGAAAGGTGTCATTCTACATATTGCTGCATTTATCGGGGTTAAGCGATAATTCGTGGAAAATAAATTAAGCGATTTCTCAAGTAAAATAATTTAGCACATTTAGGTATAATACTTACTTTCTAAGTTTAGCTTGCTCAAGACGGGTCAGTAATGTCCACAAACATTACTGACCCGTCTTGAGCAAGCGTGTTGATCAATTTTCGTACCTTCTGTGTATGAGAAGAGGCCTTTGCCCAGTTTGCCCTGCAGTGGGACAATACCTAATAGTATGGTATTATTATTATACTACCGTCAAAATAAGTTATTTATGATGATGAAGTACATTCAAATACAAAATAGATGATTACAACAATCAGAATACAAGCACAGACAGGCGCGACGAATTCTCATAGAACAATTTCCATGAAGTTTTCATACAAATTGTAGAACAATTTCCATGAAGTTTTCATACAAATGGTTCTACTTAGGTCGCGTCGCGACTGTCTGCGGGAGACTTACAGACTGCTTTTACCGTTAACGTGTTTGTAAACATCTTTTTGTGCAACAAAATGCGTTTAGTTACCTATTTTAAAATATGGCTAAAGTTTTATAACTCTGACGAATTGATTTGCACTTGGATTAGCTGCTGCATTTTCTAGTAGGGTAAACCAGTTTCTTGTTTACTTAAAATGCTGCTTTTACTGAGCTAATATAAGTAGTAAAGTAGTAGTAAAGTAGTAGGTAAACGAACTGCTACTTAAATGAATACCTACTTAGATACATACGATATTACTTAGGTGCACCTACTTATTTGCCTTACGCAATTAATTATATAAAAGCAGATGTCACGACGATGCATCTAGAATAAAGTTACTACATCAATCGACTAACAATCGTAGGTAAAAATAATAAAAAAAATTAAGCAATGACAGATAAATAAAATTAATTATGCCATTAATGATCATTTATGTGATAAAAGTAAACGTTTCGTTATTCATATAGGAACAGGACAATATACAACCAACCGAAGTACCTAGGTACCTATACCCTGTTTTCAGACAACCAGTTTCTTCTAAAGTATGTTTTTTTAATCTCGTAGACTAATTTGACAGGTGCAAATGTCAAACTCCAAATTGAAAAAACAATTACAACAACCACTTGAAATGTCAAATTAGTCTTCGAGATTAAAAAACAGACTTTATACATGTAGCTTGTAGAAGTGGGTCGATTTTAATGGATATCGTAAACCTCCTTGCAAACAAACATTCATGTGCGTTGCAGATAGACGAAACATTAAATTCTATGAAGTTAGAAAGGCCTTTAAAACTTAATGTCTCATAAATATTCTTTTAACAATATTAAACTATAGAATCTAGTTGTTATTATCGTATTTATCATTTCAAACTTGCCTATATAATAGCTACCCAGTTTTATGTTACTTTTTGGCAACTCAACAGAAATCTATGTTTCCAAAAGACACCATGAACATCAGTCCGGTACCTATACTTACCTTCCTTCACCAATTTCAGCCACTCTCACTGAACTCTTGAAGTATACCAAGTATACCTTCTTAGGACTTATGCCTCTAAGTTCCCAAAAAGGTCTAAGAAACACATTTTAAAATTATTTTCTAACGCTATATTTCGTTTTGTTTGCAGATCAACAGCAAATACAGCGAGGAGCTTGCGCAGGAGTGTCTAGAATGGATCAACGCGATCATTGGCGAGCCTACCAACACCTCCGGGGATATGGACAACTTTTACGAAGTACTTAAGGACGGTACTATTTTGTGCAAGTGAGTACCTAAGGAAATAAAGAAAATACATTTGGTTGTACTAAATGTGACGCATGAGTATAGAAAAGCGTACAATCCCAATAAGAACAAGTTGGAGGAAAATATGCGTCTCATCCACGTAAAATGGCCATCGCTTAGCATAATGCTGTGACGCTATGCGAGACAGAGTCACAGCGCTGGTTTTCAGCGACAGCCGTATGCACTCCTAATCCAATAAGTACTTTACGCTAAGTCTCGCCTACTCCTTAGTCTTGAAAACAAGAACCCCAATTGCGAAACACACTTTCAATCACAATCTGAACATTTTTGAAGGAAATTGCTAAACCATTGCTTCATAAACCTATTTGAAAAAATATCATCTGCTCGACAACATAAATGACGCAATGAGATGATGCAGATGTTGTGGAATTGTTAAAATGCAAGGCATTGCCATTGTAAGTGTTTTACGCAGTTACCTCGCAGATTACCTCCACCATCACCTAAATCCATAATCATCTAAATCTTTAGGACACATAGGTATATCTTTCATATAATGTCAAATCTATAGATGTATCTTAAAGTAATCGTGCGTCTAGTACCGTTTGTCAGACAGAATCGCCCATTATGACTATTGTATTTGCATGGCAACCGACCGACGACGGCTTTACGTCTCTGAGTAAAGATCGGCCGTCCATTTCGCTGTTTACGGCTATTCGAAGTCTTTATTGACTGAAAAACAGCTATATTTTATAGCCAACATTCTCTCACTACACTTCAGCATTACAAGCCGAGTTGAAAACTTGTTATTGATAAATAGGATTAAGCGTCGCCTTGGAAGCCTTTTGGCTGAAATTGGCAGTTTATCACAAGGTCGAATAAAATGTGTACCAACGTCATGCATAATATTGAAACTGTAGGTATTAGTTCAATCATATAAAGCAGTCCGAGCTCGGTAATGCCGGGTTCCCCTCAAACTCAGCACATAATGGATCATCCAATACCGTCATCGCTTTATTGTGGGTGTGTGTCACGTGGGGTAACGATTGTAATAATAGTTTATATACTTACTAGTTACTTATATCTAATAGGTATAACCATAGCCTTTAGCCGTTCTATATTCTACTCAGTGGGTCGATAAATAAAACCACAAGTTTATCCTCAAAGTGACTTCGAACACACATGATTTCCCAGTCACTTGTGCGAGTTAGACTGGTTGGTGCTGGACAAGTACGAGTTGGAATGGTGCACTAGGGTTCCGTACCACAAACACTGCGACAGTTTACGCGATAGTGACACGTATGCTGAGAAATTTTCAATTGGCCACATACATACCCTACCTACCTACGATACTACGATTTAGAAGATACAGCCCTGAGGTACCTGGGACAGACAGACGGACAGATATGGCGTAGGTTAGAGGGACCCGTTAGCACCCGTTGGATACGCAAGCCTCTAAACTGAAATAATAATATATCACCACTTACAAATATTTCTCGTAATATTTCAGACTTGTAAACGACATTCAGCCAAACATGGTGAAGAAGGTGAACGTATCCAAAATGGCGTTCAAGTGCATGGAGAACATCAACGCGTTCCTCGAGGCGGCCAAGACCCTGGGCGTGCCCGCACAGGAGACGTTCCAGACCGTCGACTTGTGGGAGAGGCAGAACCTCAATTCTGTTGTTATCTGTCTCCAGTCTCTTGGCAGAAAGGTATTACTTATTATATGCATATATAAAGGAAGGGCTCATAGGGCGTCAAAAAATTCTTCCGCGTCGCTGTCTGATATATGCATGAGTTATCTTACCAAATTATAAGCCTTTAGCTACATTCTCATTCTTATTATGATGCCTGATAACGCGCCGTCGACGTGCCTATAGCTCTGCAAACGCAAACTCCACGGAAATTAACCAACTCATTCCAATTTCTGTTCCAGGCTGGTAACTTCGGTAAACCTTCGATAGGACCAAAGGAATCCGAGAAGAACGTGCGAAACTTCTCAGAGGAACAACTGAGGGCCGGTCAGGGTGTCATCTCACTACAGTACGGCTCCAACAAAGGAGCCACCCAGAGCGGCATCAACTTCGGAAACACGAGGCACATGTAATGTCCAGTCTGACTATAAAGACAGAACCACACGCTACGCCACTTGTGTGCTTTTAAGTCACTTTTTCGAAGCAGTTTTTTCGTCGGTGTTCAGAAATTCGTACCGTGGGGTTTCATCAATGTGGTTCTGCCTTCAACCTGAATGTACACCCGATATTTGTTGGATAGGGATGATTCGCATCAGTAAACCGACCTTCGACTAATACTTATTAAAAGTTTATTACAACTTCTATTTATAAATGTGTATGAATTTGTCGTCTATCTATTTAGTGTTTATTTAACTTTTATAGAAAACACTATTATGGGAAAATACGCACAGTGTGTTGACTCTGCAAACATGATAGCAAAAAATAATGGTGAAAACTTTGACGTTGTATTTTTAAGAATTTGAAAACATTTCTTGATGAAAATCATCCCTGAAAACACACAAAATACTTAATAAATTATGCATAGTGCAGTACTTATTCAGATTCAAATGACTTAATGTTAGAATAGAAAAGGACCATTTCCTTGTAAAAAATCTCTTTTTGAATCTCTTTTTGGCTATACGTGCATAAGGTTTAAATTTTCCTAATACTTTCTTCCATTGAAGAAGTTTTTGTTGGGCTATAAAGTCCCGTAATTGTAACGGTGTACTACTTCGGGACTGAGCTTTGCCAATGTTGCAGTCATTTAAAAAATAAGTTTTTATGTGACAAAATCATTCCGAATCCATTCCAGAATTTTGTGCCGTTTGAAGTTCGTTAATTTATATTTTAATAAGTTTAAGTCAGCTAGCATTTTATATTAACTGGTTGTTCTTTAAGTTTATAAATATTTCGATTTTTCCTTCTCAACAATGTTAAAACTGTGCCAATGTCGTCACACACAATGTTCTTATAATAAATGTTATTAAACAGTACAATTATTAGAATTACAAATTCTTTTATAGTAATACTTGTGCCTTCGAACTCCATAGGGGTTGAGAATCTATGTATATGTTTTAAAGGTGTCTAACAAAATATATATAATCGCTTTTGACTTACAATCAGGGTTTCCTTCTATTTTTTATTATTTATTTAAAGATTGAAATTAATCATTCCATATAAAGATAGAATGTTAGAACACACTGTGATTAATGATTTTATAAACATTCTATACTATATTTTCGTATAGTTACGTATATATTTGACGATGACGTGTAATTCTAGTTGTGTAAGTTTCATAAAGTATTTATTATGCTTTATGGAAGTACGTAGAATAATAAAATTTAAGTAAACTAAATAGTGTTTTAATTATAATTCTTCCGTAGATACGCAAACTACGTGCTTTGAAATTATTACCTAATTATAATTCTTATTGCATGAGGTATTAGGTAGGGTACTTCTCAATGTTTCTTCATGTTTTCTATGACAAAAGTGACAGTCGTTACAGTGATTGAAAACTGGCTATAGCCCATCAAAGGTAACTACTATCGATGCAATCACAACATGACTACAAAATTACTGACACCGTAAGCCATCATAATTGTTACTACCTACTGATATCGAATTAGGTGATACTCCTAAAATAATGAAAATGTGATAATGCAACGAAGTAGTGCCTATAAAATAATAAAATATGAAGATAAAGTTATATACTTATTAATAACAAAGGCCATCTGTTTACACAGCAAAACAACGTGTCGTACTTTCGATACTAATAAGCCTCCGCGACGACCGCGACATTGACAGTGCCTCAGCATAAAGTATATTTAATTTATTATTTACCTACATATATTTTCTATTATGCAAAGTAGTGTCAGTCAATTTATTTATTTCTGTTTAGACCTTTTAGACTTAAGTACCTAAGTCAAGCTGTTTTGTTTTTAGATTCATTAGGAATGTTTTTTAAATCTTCATCATTTTTAGAAGATGTTGCTTTAATTAAGTACCCACCTATGGAATGTCATGTATTCCTGTATCTAATTGTTTTATACATCAGAACTTATACATATACAATATAACCTGATTGTATACACTGTTGGCGTACCCATTTTTAATAAATAATTTTTTACGCAGTTTCTACCTTTCTACGCGACATCAACGCCTACACTGAATACGCTCGAAGATATATTTCATCTGGAGCGCTACTGCTTGCCATAATATTCTTGCAGGCGCTTAGTTTAGCCTTAACGCCTGAATAAAATTTAAATGACGCAACTGTACAGACTGTTGAATCGGTTTGAAAATAAAAAATACTGTAGGAACCCACTGATATAAACAATCTTGATTCTGTAGAAGTTTAGCTTGACTCTATGATCTGAGTTATCCATCCGTTTGCATATTTTTGGGTAAAATACATAGGTAAGTTGTTAAAATCTGTCTTTTAAAATCATAGAACCAGACAAGATTTATGAAGCTTTTTCTTTTGTAGTCAGCTGTGTCCAGAGCTCATCGTGAAATACTTCGTGTCAGGTCAAGACTACTCAAGACAAGAAGCTTTACACTTATATAATGAGCAAGAAACATTTACATACTGTGCCTTCCTTTATATATGTAAGTCTGTAGCAGGGATGTTCCGGATGCAGATTTTTTCACATCCGCGGATGCGGATGCGGATGAGGATATATGGAGGCTCACATCCGCGGATGCGGATGTGGATGCGGATGTTTAGATATTTTATAAGTTTTTTTTTATTTGTGTGGGTGGTATGTAATAAAAAAAAAGATAGTATTTTTTATTACATATTTAGTAAGTAAAGTAAAAAATTTGAGAATTATATTTAATAAAAAGTAATATTGCTGCCTTTTCGGAGTCAAGTCTGTTAGAAAGAAAGAAAAGTTACGCGGTTCATATTATATTAAACCCGCGCTACTGAACAATTGTTCGCTAGGAATACTGGCTGGTGGTGTCGATAAAAATCTGCGTGCGAAACCTTCGCTCCTATTGGTCAATAAGCACTTCTCATTGACCAAAAGGAGCGAAGGTTTCGTTTGCATACGGCACGCGCCAGTCGCCGGTCCCGCCCCTCTTTCTTGTCGCGGCCTGTGCTACATCCGCACCCGCATATAAACATCCGCATTAATTATTGCGGATGCGGATGCGGATGTCCGAATCGATGCGGAAGCTCCGCGGTTGCGGATGCGGATGCGGATGTCCGCAACATCCCTGGTCTGTAGTAGTCGTTGACCATTGCGTTCCAAAAACGAATGCCTTTTTCTAATAATTTAACCACTACGTCATTTGATTGATTGCCTATTAAATATAAATTATTAAACAAAATGAGTATCTCTGAGCTACTACGCCAGAATATGCAGCGTCCCCCTTCTATAAAATTATGCTACCTACGCTACCTAGTTACTCTTAGAGTTGGTACCTACGACTGATTAATAATTTTAAACTTTTAATAATAGATAATTAACATATTTTAATGCTTGCCCTCGCAAAGGCACTCAATTTCATTCATTAAAATGATACCGAGCACTTTATTAAGCATTTTTTTATGCTTCGATTTTGGGTTTCGTATCGTTTAGTTTGCGCCGCCGGCCGTCTCCCGTGTTTCTGTCTATTATCACAGGGCTGTATCCTTCTCGGTTACAATGAAGTGTTATTATTAATAATACATAAATAATATATCAACAATCACCTAAAGAGACGTTAAAATCAAAGACTCATCACGTGATGTTCATGCTCATTGCTCATTATTATAAGTCATACCCCCAACGGCGTGTTATCATCAAGACTTCTCTATGTAGACAGGGCAGAACGATAACCCCACGCAAAATATTCCGCTACTTATAGTAAGTAGGTATGACGATAATGGCGGCCATATTATTCCATTAAAATGCAAAAATAACTGTGTGTCATTAATTTTTATAATAGGTAGCCATGGAATACCGGGGACGTGGGGTGCGGACACACACACGGCTGTCTTTTCCATGGGCCACCCTGGACAAGTGCCCAGGGCTACGCGTTCCATGGGGCCCCTTAGTTCCTGCCAGATTTGTAGCTAATAGAGTGGCTGTCAAAAGAAAAGCTAAGTAAATCCCAGACGGGGTGCTAAAATTTTATATCCTGAATTTCTATACCTACATGCCTGGGGCGCCCCAATATCCTAAAGTGCCCAGTGCCTATCAATAATGAATTACAGACGAGACGGTTCGCTCAAACGAAAAGTTATGACGTAGAAGTACCTAATGAAAAGTTTTCGCGCGACAATAGTAATTAATTAAGTACCTACAAGCAACGTCACAAAGTTAAATAGGTACTTAATTGTTTTCCAATGTAAAATATAATCGAATAAAATATCATTTACGGAAGACATTAAATATTTTTGGACAAACAACTTAAAGATAAGGGGACATACCTACCTACCTACTACCTATTATGTGATTCGGATAATCCATAATTAATAAACTTCTAAAAGGAATTGGCAAAGAACTACCTACGTAATAGCAAAAAGAAAATGAAAATCTACGGAATGTTCATTGGTGGGAGAGTATCGATAAGAATAGTTCCGAATTTACTAGAGTAGGTAAGTAGGTACCTACCTAAACAATCAAACATACCTACTTAACAATTTACATAACTTTGACAGCGCCTCTTTGTCGAACTTAATTATTTAGGGCGATGTACGTAATCCTTCCAAGTGTTACCTACTTATCATTGATGTATACCTACCTACGTCCTACCTGAAAAACTATTAGGTTTAGATTTTTCATACTGACTCATCCATCTCAACGAATACCTAGTAGGTATCTGCCAAGGTTTTCTCTCAAGTTTTTGTAAGATAAAAAAATTTAGAATAACGATGAAAATGATAAATTTTAATGACCCATGAAAGGTTGAATGGCAAGTTCATGTAAGTGTATTGAATTAAAATTTCATGAAATCGTCAGTCAATACACTTACATGAACTTAGAAAGTTGTATTGCTGATTCTAATGTTTATAATTCTGTAAATCCATATTTGTTACGGCCGCTAATAATATTTAGATCAACATACAACCTGATACTGACCTGCAAATTGCAAAAAACGTAAGAAAATTTGAATTTCGCGGGCCACCCTAGCGCATCAACCTTAATGACGATGCCATTATTATGAATGTAGGCGCTAAGTACAAATAAAAATATTTAAGTAAACGAGAATAATTTTCCATAGTTTGATAACCAGTATTTTTATTATTTTTTAACGTAATAATCGCAATCACAACACAAATAATTCACTACGATGTCAATGTCAGACGTCAGTGTTTTTCAGTAAGTTTTCTTTGGTATGTCAGGTAAACATGAAAAATAAACATCGATTCCCAAGTTTCTATTGGTTGAAACTCCCAAGAAAACAGCTGATAGTGACGTAAGTGTATATAAAGCAAGTGAGAACAGTCTAGATGTTTTCTGAAATAAGGTTGTAAACATGTTATACGATTGAATAATCTTGTTTTTTTACTGTTATCAGTTGATAATCTCGTCGGTGTGCCTTTAGAAGAATGATTAGTCACCGTTAAATCGAAGGCAACCAATTAAAACGTTGTACAAGTCTTATCTAAGCGCCAAAACACGTAAAAATGTTAGTGAGGTTACGGCGTAATATTTTGGTTCTACATTGGTAAATAATAAGTATGTCGCAATCGGCAACGGCATTTTCTAATGGATGGGCGATCGATACAACGCCTGACCTGAAGAACTCTACTGATAACGACGTAAGTGGCCCCCTGCAGAGTTGTTTGTCTCACAGATAAAGCATCCTCTATGACCTTATCAGGACGAAGTCGCGTGTTTTTGCCAATTTCAATTAACCCACAAACGTTCATTCACTAACTTTTATTCAAAAAAGCCTTAATACCTATCTGGATTTGTTATTGGTAAAGGAAATATTCATAATCTTTGTTTACTCATTACTCAACTAATTACTGGCTGGAATGATAACTGTAATTGATTGTCTAAATACATGAAGATACTATATTTCCACATCACACTGTAGGTACATTCAGACATGCATGTGCTAGAACAAACAACTACGCAATCTTGAGGCTTTCTGCAAACTCAATGAAATAACTTCAAAAAGTTAAAAGCAGGTGCTTCAAATGAAAAAAAACAAACTGAAACTCAATTGTTAGATAAAAAACGTTTTGAAAAAAGTTTTAAATGGTATATTATTTATGTTTATAATTAGTATGATTTATTAATGAAGTATAATTACTTAAGTATATTAAGTTCAATCATGCATTGAATTGTGATCAGCATATAATCTTAAACAGCCCTGTTATTTGCAAAAATATGAGTTTTTAATTTTGTGGGCTGGGCTTGATGGATCCCCCTTAAGGCTCTGGCATCCCCGTTAAGAAGGCATGCACATTGTTGGGTTTTAGTAGGAGTCGAACAATGACATTTTCCAATGTTGTAAAGTATCCAATCCAGTAGGATATCCTCTTTAAAAAAAGACTTTTTAATAGTATTCCAACATTCTCTCAAGGAACTTTTATTTAAAACTTCTTGCTATGAGGCCTATATTGGCATCCAATCTGATAAGAACAATGAACTGTCATTTCACTGACCTTTGGTCACGTCTTTTTATTTGTTAGGACCGTTTTGATGATTTCACTATCAGACCATATTTAAACAAGCATTTAATTGTCTTAAGAAATAAGGATGATACTTAGTTTCTTAAAAATATATTTTATAAATCAATTTGATTTTGAATGTTGAATAAGCAACAATGTTCATAAGAATTCTATGTAAAGAGTAAACTGTAGTATCTACTTAATCCCATTAGCAAAAAAATATTTTGTATTGAGGACTAATTAACAAGTTTCTTGCAGTTTCTATTTCACCAACATCTTTGTTGAGTATATTATTTATACTAGCTGCGCCCCGCGGTTTCACCCGCGTAAGTCTCGATCCCGTGGGAATATCGGGATAAAAAGTATCCTATGTGTTAATCCAGGTTATAAACTATCTATTTGCCAAATTTCATCCAAATCTATTCAGCCGTTTTTGCGTGATTGAGTAGCAAACATCCAAACACACAAACTTTCACATTTGTAATATTATTATATATAGTAGGAAGTAGGATTAGTAGGATAACATTTTTTTATTTTGCCACATAATGTAAGTCAAATATAAATCCACATAAAATGATGGATTCTGTTTGTTGAACATAATTCAATTTTTTTTTAAGTAGTTTTTCTGACAGTAATTTCACTATTGAAGCCCATTACATATTTAAATAGCTATAGTCTATTTAAGAATTTTTTTTTTTTTACAAAATAAGATTTTTGCAATGCAACCCTGCCATAAGCATTAGATTGTCTTGTAATGATAAAAAATGTAATTATAGCATTCATTGTCATTAAGTACCTAGATAAAATCCTTCTTTAGATAACATTATCAAAACATATTTCGGCTAATGGAATGTTACATTGCAATTTTACCAAGCACTTTACTTGGAATGGTCCTAGTGTCCTTCCTTGTGGAACTCCAGTCACTTACTGGACTGTAATGAGGCTTTCTCCAACTTATTATTATTTCTTATTGCGCTGCAGGCACTGAATTAAACATGAGCCACCTTTGAACTATTCCCTTATTAGCCTAGCCTACATTACATTAATGTTATTTATTTAAATTGAATACTTAACTTTATCAAACTCATGATACTGGGATTAACCATGCTGAAACTAAAACAATATATTGCAACATCTTTTTTTTTCATATCATTAGTTATTATTATAAAAGGATTTTTTTCATAAAAATATAATTTAATACTGGCTCTTATTACATGTCGACATAAGTATAGGGTTTAAGCATAAAATATTTAATTATTTATCAACTTTTTACTTTGCCATGCAAAGTTAGAAAGGCTATTTTATTTATCATGTGAAGCTTGTTCACCATTTCACCACAACATAAAACAAAATGCTACAAAAATCGCTTTTATTATTAAAACAAGCATAACAAACAATGACTATATGGGGGTCAAGTTCCACCCCCACGTATCTTCCATGGCCAAACATTATGCACACCGGGGTCAATGTGGCTCCAGTACTTACAGTTTTTAGTTATTAAGGTTCGTAAATCATTCAGTCTCTCGACAGCTTAATTGATTTTGGGTGGGGGTTATGACCCCCCAATACCGCGCGCCTATTGATCCTACCACAATAGATTCTCAATTCTAACCAATTGATGGTATTTATTTCTTTACCGAATGTTCCTTAGCCTAACGCTTGCTTACAGATTTAATTCCACGATAAGTCAAGACCCCACATCGACTTATCAATATCGCATCGTATGTTACGTAGATACTTGTTTTTCTTACTAAGTAATTAACATTATTTGCGTAGGTATATTGATAGTATTTTAATTATCGTTGTAATGTCACTTTGATAATTATTGCACGCCTCTTTTTTATACGATAAGTACAGAATCTATATAAATGGACTCGTACTCGTCTATTACAGTTATTTGTCTTGAGTGCGTTGATGATACATTGTTGTGTATTTTGTGATGGTTAACAATTTAAGCGTTGTGTGTGGTGATTTTCTCTCGGTGAGTTGTTTTTTAATATTTTGATTATTCCATTCACATTGTTAGTTTTCTCCCTTTCTCTAACCTAATACTAGTAAAAGTGTCTTAAATCTTTTCATGTTAAGACTTGGAGAGAAGTTAAAGGCATTATAATTATTTTATAATGGATTTCCGCAAAGTCACGCCTTAATCAATTAACGCATTATTTGTTAATCATGATCATCCAGTTAGGCCAGTGCTTCAAATGTACCTATACCAAAACGTTTGCCACAAAAACATTGAAATACTCACATACAAGTGTTTTCTGCTGAGTTAACTGCATTGCGAGTTGCTTTATCCTTCCTCTGCAGTGGCGACCCTACATTATCTGAGCTACTAGTTACCCCCTAGTCAGTAGGCACGGATACTTATTATCATGTGGGGTGCCGAGCGCGACCTTCCACCTCTGCTCACCCGCGATACCCACGTCTCTCGTCTGCCGCTGATAACGACACATATAAATGATCGCTTATAATTGCCCCGCACTATACTCGCTCAGTGTTCGTTCACCAATCTACTAGTGTGCGCGTCCTACGTATCGCTCAACTTCGATTACTTTTATCCGTGCAATACAGTTTTTGTTCAGTTCTCTTCTGTTTAGTCCTCATGGCTAAATTCATCGACCGTGATTTTCTTTCTCCTAATTAAGTTAATCCAGTGTCTTTGAAAGTGGACTCACAAGTGCTACAAACTTTCTGTGAACGCAATTCTAGCGTTATTTACGTTTCTTTTAAAATTCGTACTGGCACCAGCATACATGCATTTTACAAGCGAGGTGTTGCAAAAAATGACCATTGTTCTGATGTACCGTATCAACCCTATCTACTATTCAGACTACTCGGATACGATCTAGATTTATACCTGAAGCTCTTTCGGCTTAAAAGCTCCCTCTGTCATTGGCTATTTAACTTTGAATATTACAAGTTCGGAGTATATTCCAAAGATATTACCTGACAAAGGATATTTTCTTGTCAACCAAAAAGGATTTGACTATAACCCAAAATGGATATTGTGGCAAACGTAAGTTTCAACACTATGATAGTCTCATTTTATCACGAACTTAACTCATTCAAGACTCGTGTGGGGGTCAAAGTGTATCGTTCTCTCCTGATTGAACAAACTTGTAATGCTAACAGAGATAATGTTTATTTTTACAGTACCACCCGGTGTTCAAGGCATTTCTCGCCGGTTCTTTCTCCGGGACCTTCAGTACTATATTGTTCCAGCCACTTGATTTAGTGAAGACTCGTCTACAGAACCCAACCCAACATGTTGTTGCGGCGACTGTCAAGTAAGTCACATAATATAATCAACTAAGATTAAATTACTACGACTAAACTTCATCATCGTCATTGTGATTCAGCCGAAAGACGTCAACTGCTGGATATAGGCTTCTCCTTAGCATCGCCACAACTAGTCCTGTGCTTCCTAAATATACTTAGTTCAATACAAATAAAATAAAAGCTCTGTTCTCAACAGTAAAACAAGCATCGTACAATAACAGGCATAGTAACCACCAAAAACTCACAATGAAATAAGTTCACTCCTAGATAACAGCAGACGGTATATCTTGTTGCTACGAAAAAAAAGTAGGTAGGGAGGCACGAGCAGTGACCAACGACTGATTAGCTGTTTCATTAATTTGTTTATTTTAGGTAGGTACCTACATTGTGACTTGAGATAATTATTATGTAATTATTGTTAACACTGGACATAATATCCATAATATTCATAATATCCTTAACATTGACATTGATAGCGCCTGCTGCTTTTATGAGAATGCTTCCTTAAACTGCTAATGACCTATTATCATTTTTCGTGTTCAAGTTTCACGAATATTCACGACATTTCAGTTTATCTGTTGTTATTTCATTGTTTGTAATTATATCAATAATATTTAAAATGATTCAGATTTTAATTAGTTTAGTGTCTCATTATCTTACTTCTCTCAAATAGCTATCTCTAAGGCCGCGTTGTTGCGACCCAGGCGCGTGCAAAGTTGACACACAACTAACCTTAGTTATTAATGAATTATAAACAAACGATTTTGTTTATTTGATTTCCAATCACCCGGAAAGACTATTAGTGATTGCAAAAACTGCGCACAAGTCTGAATTTTGTAAACGATGAAGGTCTTTTAAATTGCCAAGGTGTAGCACAGGACCCAAGATGCGCCTTGCTGCATCCCCGTCGTATACTTAGTAAATACTTTGTTAAATACGTTATTGGCGTTACATTGTGTCTCTAAATTATATCAACCACTAAACCTTACCTCCTTTTACAGCAGCCGAATTCAACCCGGGATGATAACAATCTTCACGAACATCATCCGGCAAGAACAAATAGTTGGGCTATGGCGGGGCATGGTGCCTTCCATTGCTCGCTGCGTTCCCGGAGTGGGAATCTACTTCTCTTCCCTGCACTGGCTCAAAGCCAAGATGGGAAAGACCAATGGTGACCTTGGTGCCTTGGAAGCCATCACGTTAGGAGTCGTCGCAAGGACCATGAGCGGCGTTGCTTTAATACCTATCACTGTGATTAAAACTAGGTGAGTTGACGATTATAATAAAGTATTTTATGGAATACTGGTTGATTTAGTTTGATGGATCTGTTCTTTACTCACTTGGAGGATGGCTTTTACACTCTTCTTTACTTCAATTGGTAGTTTTAAGTTGAACGCTATGGACAAAGGTTATACCTAATGGATCTCGATAATTTCTCCAATTTTTTTTACCCGTCAAATAGTATCACGTCATTTCATTAAACAAAATCATGTATTTTTTGTAACAGTTAAGTATCTTAATTGACAAAATTTTTAATCACTGGGCTTATATGTAATTAGACTGGTTAGAAGGCTTATTTACTTACTCAAACTTAAGTAAGACAATAACAGAAAATTTAAAAAAATATATTTATTTTTAAGCTGTTTTCTAGTAAAATATTTGATAACACCGATTGTGAATTGAAGTACATCATCATTAATATTATCAAATTTACCTTGCAAAAAATGTCCCAATTACCTTTTAATCATTGTGTTATTCCATGACGTAGAACTAATTACCGATAACTGTCGGTAGGTTGGTCTGTGACGTCATATTATCATATGTGTGAGCCTTTTCGTTATGAAGCACTTTACAATCAATAAATACCATGTTAATAATTATACGTGTGTTGTCCCCGAATGTGTATCTACTTGCACGATTACGTGTTCCGCCTCGTTATTGAAACACGTTGTTTAGACGCTTGTTCAGGTCACCGGTAAACAATACTTATGTTAATCCGAGGTTACAGCGCAGTCGGGACTTTCTACGCTGTAGATATTGTGATCAACGCACTACCTACGCTTTATATGTTAATTATTTGGAAATTTTATGTCTGGTCACCTGTATTACCTACGACGTAGGTCCTACGTATGCCTATAACGCAACACACCTTTCTAAGTTGTATACTTTCTAAATATTTTACGGAACTGCTCCTTTCTGAGGGTACTAATAGGTCTTTACCTATGAAATTGCCGTTTCGTATGAAAAAATTTAAACGATTTTTTTTCATGAATTTTTTATTTGTATTAATCGAAGTAATCACCCATGCAATCAATGCATCTTTGCCATCGCAGTGGCAGTTTATTGATGCCCTTCTTAAAGAAATCAGCTGGACGGGAGGCAACAAATTCTTCAAAGGCATTTTGTACTGCCTCTCGGGTATTGAATTTTTTTCCCGCCAAGAAGTTATCCAAATTCTGAAAAAAGTAGTAGTCTGTAGGCGCAAGGTCTGGTGAGTAGGGCGGATGACGGAGAGCTTCCAACCCCAGTTCTTGCAACTTGGAGACCGTCTGCTGTGCAGTATGAGGTCGCGCGTTGTCGTGCAGGAGCAGCGGAGACGAGCGATTGACCAATGCTGGTTGGAGATGCGCCAGCTTCTCCATCATTGTGTTCAGTTCTTCACAGTACACATCTGCAGTAATGCTCACCCCGTTTGGTAAGAAGCTGTGATGAATCACACCGGCGCTAGACCACCAAACAGTGACCATCACTTTTCTAGGGGTAAGTTTTCGTTTAGGGCATTGTTTAGGTGCTGAACCAGGATCCAACCAACTTGCTGAGCGCTTGCGGTTATCAAACAGAATCCATTTTTCATCGCAGGTAACAATGCGGTTCAAAATTCCTTCATTTGTGTGTCTGTTGAGCAGTGCAAGGCACGTCTCGACGCGTACTTCGCGCTGGCGATCATTGAGTTCGTGGGGCACCCATTTGTCAAGCTTTTTTACCTTGCCAATTTGACGCAAATGGACCAATATTGTTTTGACGCTAACGTCGAAAGCTGCTGCTAATTCAGCCGTAGATTGTGTATCATCAGCTTCCACAATCGCCTTTAATTCGTCATTGTCGACCAAAGTCTTCGGACGACCGCGAGGTTCATTTTTCAGGTCGAAATTTCCAGAACGGAAGCGAGCAAACCAATAACAGGTGGTGCGTTGGTTTGTAGTGTTAGCTCCGTAAACGTCGTTGATGTTGCGTGCCGCTTGTGCCGCGTTGCTGCCACGACGGTACTCATATTCCATAATTACTCGAATTTTTAACGTATCCATGATGACGAAAAAGATTTAAATGCGATGAAAATGTAACACTAATCAATAAAGAAATGACTACTTTTGGAAAAAAAAATCCATGTTTTTAAAATAAAATTAATTTGAAATTAGAATTCTTAGCCAAACAAAAATTATTTTGATTTGAAATGGCCAGTACTGCAGAACGGCAATTTCATAGGTAAAGACCTAATATTTGCCAACTCTCGAGAATAGTCTCCATAACTTCAAACAACTAACAATCATTATTATAATTTATTATTATAGTTGAAATTCCAAAAAATTATATTCATTTTTATTTCGTCCTCAGATACGAATCTGGAGTGTACAAATACAACAGCTTGGGTGGTGCTCTGAAGGCCATTTACAAAGCAGAGGGCTTCCGTGGCCTTTCCTGTGGCTTGGGCCCAACCCTAGCCAGAGATGCGCCATTCTCTGGCCTGTACTTAATGTTCTACTCGCAAGCCAAGCAAAGAGTACCTAAAGGTAAGATATTTGGTCCTTTGTAGAAAAAAGCACAAGTTTTGTCACTCATTTCAAAGTTATACAAAGATGGCTATAGTAACAAAACATTAATTATTTTCTTTTACTATTAACAACGAGTGGTGAAACTGGTCCTCTATTTAGTTAGTTGTAAGTTACAGCTTTAAATAAATAAGTAATTTCAATGAAGCTTCTTATCAAAGCATTAGATACTTACAAAAAATACTAGGTTAATAGCAACTCCAAATATACTGATAAATTGCGTAGGTACTGATAAAGACAGGTCGCGGGGATCCTTCTAGAATTTTGGATACTTAGATAATTTCTATAATGATACATAGATATAGCTATTTAATAATCTTCTTAAACACTGTAAACTTTGTACTGCATCATATGAACATTAGATATTCATGTGTAATAAATAATGATTAGTACTTTGTACTTACTCGTGTTTGATTAGGTTGAATAGGAACTTATTCAAATGTTTTATTTTCTCTATTGGGTCATTAGGTCCTAATATTTCGATTAAAGTGTAACAATAATATACCCCTATATGCTACAAAAAGCCACAATTCTCAACACCTATCGCATCATCCAAAAGTTCCTCACTTCTTCCACAATTATCATCTGCGTACGCGCTTGGTTTCGTACCTTGTGTATGGGTTTTGTACTCATATTTTCTTTTATGAGAAGAAAATTAAAGAACTTGAAATGGGAACTGGGCCTTTTTGGCGCAGTCATGAGGCACACTTTTCTACTAATTTCTTACATCGCACTTACACTTTTTTTTTCTGCCGTTTGTTATTTTTGTGTGCCTTTTAGTCTGGGCTAAATAAATGTGGGTATTTTCTTTCTAAATAATAATAATACTGTGTGACTAGTAATTATACAAAAATAAAACACATGGCATTTTCGTAAATACGTTTAGTCAATAATCCTATGATAGAAAAATGATCGTAGATTATAATAATTATCATGTTTGCTTCTGGTTAAAATGCGTCATCAAAATAAATGTGTTTTTTGTTTGTCAGGCCAGACTGTGATGGCAATCTAATCGTTTTGATAGGCAGTACTGGATCCGTTTTTATTTATAAATGTATTGCCAAATATAACATTGATTATGACTTATTTATTAAATGGTTAAAATCTGTTTTAAAATATTTCATAACATTTATGATATACTTTCGTTTGTACGTCAATATTAAAAAAAATAACATCACGCTATAAGACGTAGGCGCATTGTTTTATAAACATTAAAATGACGTGTATAAAACTAGTAACGCGTCAATCATTTACTTAGTTACTTATTACTAAAAGATAACATATACATAAACATTTGGAACACACTTATTTTACCCCCTATTGAAAGATAAACGTGATAACATCACACTTGTAGGCACTTTTAACGGTATAGGCAGAAGTCGACTTTTGTAAAGATATAAAAACTATTTTTTTAAATGTCCCTGTGTGTATATGCCTTTTTTAAAGGACCAAGATGGGGCCTATTTTTTACAAGCGTTCTTCGGTGTTCCTTTTATAAAATTATAGTAGTAT
This sequence comes from Lithophane ornitopus, assembly GCA_948473465.1. Classification (NCBI taxonomy): domain Eukaryota; kingdom Metazoa; phylum Arthropoda; class Insecta; order Lepidoptera; family Noctuidae; genus Lithophane; species Lithophane ornitopus. Next base: position 5,569,380 of record OX419622.1, on the reverse strand, counting down.
GTTCTATATTCAAATGCCGTACCTACTATTAAAGTACGACTTCATATAATTCCACCTCATATTGACCAAATTATCTCCTTTTTTCAGAATGGCTGCAGTCGCCCGGAGCAGCCAGTGCCGTCCACTTTAGCTGCGGTATAGTTGCCGGGATAGCAGCGTCGCTGGCCACCAACCCTGCTGACGTACTTAAGACCAATATGCAGTTATACCCTGACAAGTTCCCTAATGCCTTTAGTGCCGCCGTATATGTACAGCAGGTAAGATTTTTTTTTTAAAGAATTTAAGTTAATACCTTAAAATAAAAAATTATACGTAACAATATTATAAACACAAATTTAAATTGAGTAGGTAGATAGATAGCTTTTCAGTAATTCGTCTTAAAGTTTGTTGTATAGGTACTATGCTATCAAGAATTCGGTCTTACTATCAAATTATAATAGTGCTAACTTATGTTGAACTCAAATGATATCACACAGTTCATTATTAAGAATGATAAAATGGGACTGTAGGTACCTATTAGATAGATACCTAATTATCAAAAATTTAACGAGAAGCAAATGTCAAAGGTCTCAACACGATAGATAAAATCAGGAAGATTATTATGATGAGCACAATGAGTACATACCTACAGCTAAGTTTGTTAAGATGCTCTTTTGTTTCTGAGTCACTATTAAAATAAGTAAGTATGTACTTACGTACTTAATTATTTATTTATTAGATAAGCAACATCCGTGGGGGTCGTTTATTTATTTTTTAATTAGTTATATCAGTCAATCAAAGTTTGCTTGTACTTGTTTCATCATGCCAAGTTTACAAAGAATATTTTCCTAATAACATGAAATTGTAATAAAAGCCACGATATCATCATTGTTTAATTTTTGCACCGTTGTGACACAACCTGCCTATAGGTTATCATTATTATTTTTGCGCAGAAAGATGGCTTCTGTCAATATAGTCCAGGCAAACTGTATGTGACATTGATGTAAACAAGTCACCCATACAGTTTCATATTGACTTCATGAAGTATTTTCGAACTTTAGTTGCAATTTGGTATTCAATTATAGCCATGTAGATTAATTTAATAACCATAAAACTATATAAAGACAACGCATGCTAGTTTGTTTACTCAAATGGAATGTTGAGCTTGACTACAGTATAGTACTTGCAATAGCATAATTTTATTGCTTTAATGAGTTGTTGACAAAGAAAATAAAATTAATATTGTGGTATAGAGAGTTGCTATCACCGTCTTTACTAAGTGAAGGGCAAATAATGCCCCCTGTCGACGAGTTTGATTACTGCTTCAAGATTAATATTTTAAACGAGCGATTAAGTCAATCATAACTCAATTATTATTTGTATAATTTCTACTTGACCAAATTTCAGATGCATATAAATCGATTATACTATTTCCAAACCATTGTCAACTTTATTCTTCTGTAAACTAAGTCGAGTTTAGAATGACAACAGTGGACAAGCTATAAAAAAGATTTAATTGCAATAGAAACTGGACTATAAATATGTCATTGAAATAGGGTATCTAATCCCATACCATTATACGGAATTTAGTGTAGCTTATGAACACTTTTATCTTGTCGAACCTTGGTTATCAAGCAAGAAGTTTTTAATTACTATAACATCTTTTTTATTTACACTGCTTTTACGATCTTTTGGCGTCGGATGACGTTGACAGGGGTTGATATACATTTGTGCAATTGTTTTGTGAATTAATGTCACTTGAAATGTACAACCCGTGCGCATTAACATGGCACCTGGCTCAATGACGTTTGTACCTCCCCCCGCTTCCGCGCACGGCGACGGCGGGGCGCGGCGCGGGTAGCGGGGGGAGTATTGCGCACGGGTTGTATTCAAAACACAAGATAGTAGCGGCGTTAGTTCCGATATTGACCACGCGCTAAAATAATCTAGTAGCGCTATATCTCCCCCTAAATTGTTACCTAGTGTAAATCTTTCTATATTAATTTATTTTTTCCTTTGTTACAGACATACGGTGTAAGAGGGTACTTCAAGGGTGCAGTACCAAGAATGTTGCGTCGCACTTTAATGGCCGCGATGGCGTGGACCGTCTTCGAAGAAATCACCAGAACTATTGGCTTGAAATGAGATTCTATACTTTGTTTGTATAAAAACTTTTTTGTGATTCCGTTTGAAGGAGATCTTATTGGTATGATGTTCCTAGTTTTTGCATCTGCTTACTTGTATTCGAATATTATCTATGCTTTAACTTAGTTTAATAATATCGGTTTTTAGGCTTGTGATATGCACCCGGTATTCGGTTTTATTGATACCTAATTTACCTGTTGTAGGTATTTTTTATTATTATTTGTTATTCAATCTATAACCCTAGCCGATAGGCCAATTGTATTGTATAGATTATTCAGAATATTTTTGATATTGCAGCTGATTCTGTTGTGCACAAACTAAAAGTATTGCTATCCTTGTCTCGCAGACGGAGCGAAAGAGACTGTGACAGTTTAAGAGCTATCAAATTTGTTTTATACATGGCAGCTCGATCTAACGTTTTCTCCTTGCATGGAACCTTTTTTGATAGCTTGCGATGGAGATTGCAATAATAATATAATTGCGTCAGAGTTACCGGGGTAAAAATCCCTTTTTTAAATTGTATGTCATTATGTAGAACTTATAAACAAGGAAGCAATAGTTTGTGTTACTGCACATAAGGACCAGTGCTAATATAATATGATACAGTCGTAAGTTTACAATGTACAACCTATATTTGTTTTATTGAAGAAAATAAATTTTATTAAAATATTATTCCCGTCTTCTCATTGTTTATTAACACGTTGAGCGTCCAACTTGATACTCGATCATGCTCAAGCTTGCGTGTTCGTGTATTTAATTTTGGAATGTATGGCATTGTCATAAGATTAATTTTTCAGTAGTCTCAGAAAATGCTCTGCTCTGCTTTGCTCTTGGTGTGCGCTGACCCTAAATAGGACGCTGGTGTAAATTAATATGACACACTCGCGCCATCAATCAAGTCGCGTTTGTACACCAAAATGTATACAAAAGATTGCGTACTGGAACTCAAATTATCCTTAAAATTACTGGAGTTACCATAGCTTGCAGAGTAAGCAAACTGAAGTGACAGAGCGGTGGCCAAAGTGGCCATGTTTGTCGAAAGACCGATGGCTGGTGGAGCAGACAAGTCCTGGAGTGAAGACCGCATCACGCAAGCGTAGCGTGTGACGCCTCCCAGCTAGATGTGCCGACGACCTTCAGAAAGTGGGACAAACTGGACGCGGAAGGCGGAGGACAGTGTGCAGTGGCGCAGCTTGGGAGTGGCCTATGTCCAGCAAAGGTCCGTGATAGGCGGAGTTGATGAATACCAATGCGAGCAGTGGTGGCCCAGCGAGCAGTGGTGGCCCAAAGAGCAGTGGTGGCTCAGTGGTAAAGGCCATGACTTACGAGATGTAGGTCGTAGGTTCGAACCCTGACAGGCGCTTTACTTTGTGTAAATTATTTCATCGCCACTGCTCTCAAAACGGTGAAGAAAAACATCGTGAGGAAACCGGCATGTCCTAGAACCAAAAATTCGAAAACATGTGACATCTACCAACCCGCACTGGGCGCGCGTGGTGGATTACGGCCCACTCCCTCTCACAGAGAGGAGGCCTGTGTCCCAGCAGTGGGAAAATTATAGGCTGATTATGTAATGCGAATAAAAATAAAACAGAAAATAACGAAACTATATTATATTTTACATATTTACAGTTACGATTTTTATTTATAATTTTCTAATAAGTAGATACACTATCATATAAACTCCAGGCCCTCATATTTGAGGTTTTCCACCAGTGTGTCGTGTAGCAACACCGTGCCATCCGTCGTAAATGCAGTTATATATGTGGCCGTCTTGCCCTCAAACTCTGTGGTCTTCAAAGCCACTATGGCTTCGTCATTCGTTCCCGGTATGAATTTGAACGATGAGAAACCATGCTTTGGTTGGTGTTTTGTTATCTGAAAAGGGATAAAGTTACATAATCAATTAATTGCTTAGAAATCGTGTCAAAGCGTAGCCTCGTTTTTCTTATAAGTCTGTGAATACGTCTGTTTATGTAATGTGTTATAACGAAGCATACAAACAATGTATTTATGCTGCCATGGCTGATTATTTGTACAACTGAGTAAACAATGATTCAATCCTCAGTACTGAAAATGTTATAGCTACAGTCAATTGCACAGCGAAGCTAACAATTTGACATTGACTTTGATTTGTTCCATAGCAGTAATGCGCCATCTACACGAGCGAAAGTATCGCGAAGATAGTCATGCTGTGGCATTAAATTGAATAGAAACTATATGAAGCAATCTCAACATCGTGATATCATCGTCGCGAGAATTTGATGGCACGGTGACATTATCGCTGCGATTCTCTCGCTCGTGGAGATGGCGCCTAAGAGCAGTTTTGGTAGTTCAAGTGTAACAACTTTCGTGTGTTACACAAAAAGGAACTGAATTTTCAAGTCTAGGGTATAACTTTTAGTCATTATCATCTCTACTTTGATAGATCTTTTTTGAATTGCGCTCAAAGGCTGAGATCTAAAGAGTGTACTTATGTACAGTAAGCATGCTGTATGAATATGAATCTTATTTGTACGAGGTTAATTTTCTTATTCATATGAAAAGCTTGATGACATTCACACATACAAATAAGGTTCATATTTGAATGAAACTGTTACTGTACTTAGCTTGAGTAAAGTCTAAGTTCCTTTATTTGATCTCAGCCTTAGGTCCAAGATGGGTTAATCCAGTCACAGTAGTAATTTAGACTTTTAAGAACAGTTACCTCGAGAGCATGAATATGTTTAAAATTGGCATCAGCAGTGATCAAGTAGTTACACCCCATAAGTTCATCTTTTGTCTCATTGTATGGTTCATGACTGCACCTCCTTGGCAGGAAGTGCCATAATTGCTTGGCAGGTGACCATACTCCTGATTCATGGATCATGTAGCCAGGCCATTGGATGCCGATGGAACTGCGGACGGCTTTGTACTGGTCTACCCAGCTTAAATGCTGCACCTGCAAACAAAAAAAGTATAATAGTACTGGGTCTTCATTCTATATTAAATAAAAGAGATCATTCATTTAATAGGCAAGTTTGTGTTAAGCCTGAGGAACAAGAGGTAAATAATATTAAGATACAAATATTAAGGCTGAGATCATTTTAAAGAGAAAACTTTGATTTTATTCAAGCTAAGTAGTATCTTATCATACGAAAATAAACCTTATTCCTATGAATTTAATGTTCATTCTCGTGTAAAAACGCTTAATAAAAGTAGCTTGTAGGAATATGCACATTAACTTCATAAGTTCATAAGAAGAAGGTTAATTTGTTCTGAAACACTGAAGTTGTGTCTAGCTGACTTCTGCTAAGTTTTTGTCCCACTCCATTACGAATCAGTCTTTATAATTTGAATTTCCCCACCACAAACAAGACTGATTAGCTAACATTATAAAGATAACCTCTGAAAATTGACAGAGTAAACCTTGCTGATAAGATAGTACAAATACATGTCGTGTTTTGCTACCGTATTCTTCAAGTACCTATATACTTGCTGCAGTATTTTAAATAAATATGATAACTTTTCCTATTTACCTATTTTATTTATTTAAATTTTTCTGTTGCTTCCAAAAATACATTAAATAAAATGTCGAAAGGCTAACAATTTCTGGTAATTTCCTCCCTTTTGTATGAAAATGTAATTTGATTAAATAAGTAAGTAATAAGTAACATATTTCATACTTATTTCACAAAAACTTACATATATTACTGTGAATTGTGTCTTCTATATTATTATCTAGAAACAGACAATTAAAATTCATTGTATATGAATATGACACATTTATTTTTACAATTAATTTTGTAATTAGTTTTAATAAACTTACCTCTCCATGTATGTTGATCGCTTTCACCCACATGGGGTCATAGGTTTGGAACTCCCCGCTGGCTGTCGTCCATTCTTTGCCCATTGAGCCGACATACAAAATGTCATCCTTGATGGTGGCCCATTCGGTCTTAAATCCTTTTTCAACCTGGCCATTACCATCTGGTAAAATCATCCAGGGTACCATTTTATTGTTAACTATTTCAAAAACCTGGAAACAAGAGAAACCACTGTTTATTATGTGTCATAAAACTAAGAAACACTGTTTTCCTGTTTTATTTTACTGTAACTATTAATTATATGTACTAAATAACACAAAGTTTAATAAATTCTCCGTTGTTCTACATTGAAAACTTTGAGGCTTTTAATAACCAAATACATCAATTTATAACTCAAGTAGGTACTTGATTGAATTCTATAAATACATAACAAAATTTGTGGATAACAATGTGCTTACCATTCCTGATCGGTCATCAAAAGTGAGCAGTCTTCCATCAAACACTATTAACTCAGATAGCTCCATGCCTCTTCCCTTGTGCGAGTATGGTGAAGACAAGAGTGTGGGCTCTCGTATGTCCCATGACACTTGCACAGACTTCTTGGCAAGGTTGTAATTGAGTTGCCCTTTCTTAAAATAACTTATGTATGTGTGTTTATTACTACTGCTTTTAGAATTGGTGTCTAAGTCCGTCACTATTCCAATCCTGAATGTGACTAAATCTCCAGCAACCAACGGTTTCGTCAGCGGGTAAGTCGTGTTGTATGGCCGCACTGAACTAGCCCACCTCTGGACACTAACTGTCTGGCTACTTGTCCACCAATTATAATAACACAATACTAGAAGGAATGTTCCTATTAACACAATTAATAACACGAATTGTGGCTGAACCCTCACAGCGTTGCCGACCCTGTACGTGGCTGGAGTGCGCAGCGCTTTGCGCCAGTCACGAAGGGTACCTTTCATTTTACGATCTTCAAACTCGTAATACTCGTTCATAATAAATATAATTATAGCATTTTAAATTCATTTAAATTGACTTTTGATATCATATGACTAGTGGAATCGAATGATTTATATAGTAAACGTGTTAATTACACCCATAGTTAGTACTAAATAATATCACTGGTTGATTTCACTAACTGTTTCGTAAAAACCCTTGGTAAATGTAGAAGCTTAACACTTTTAGCTAGACTTAATGATATCCCCAACGTGGTAGTACGGTTCATTTTAGAGATAAAACAAATTTTACATATTTTTATTGCTGAATAAAATTTGATAGACTATCGCACACTAATCAATGACAGTAGTGTGACACTGCACGGTAATGACATTTGATATTGACTTGACATTTATTTGACACAATGACAGACAACGTAGCATTTCGACCTTGAATGAAAGTCAAGTAAAGCCCAACAAAAAAATAAAATAGTAAGTTCACGAAAAATATTTTAATCTACCTAAAATATTTTTCGTGAACTTACCATTTTTTGTTGTTGGACTTTACTTTGCCAATGAAAGTTGATCCTGAAAACACGCACGAAATTTAAAAAAACAAGACTGTTTTTCCTTGTACATAGTGTGATAACACGGTCGTGTTGATACTTGTTTTATTTTATTTCAAATGAAATTAAATTTCAATTATCAACACGAATTATCGCACCATGTTTGCAAACAGTCTTGTTTTGTTTATTATTTCGCGCGTGTTTTTATGGTCAACTTTCGTTGGCCAGACTTCTATTATTATTTTTATGTTGATCTAGGATTCTGAGAAAGAATCATTGAAAACTGAACGTATGTAAATGTAAATAAACTTACCTATTGTATGGATAAGGATTTTCATCATCACAATAACAGTCCAGCTAGTTAATTATGGAACTAAAATCGGAGTCAACAAATGGCAATGATTAACTCTACTGTAACAAGCAAGTAATCAATTTTTATTGCTATGTCATAAATTCATAATGCAGGGATCACCAATTATTTTTATTGGAGTCCGTTTTTACAATAATTATATGACTGTCGCGGTCCGTTTGGGAGACGATAAGTTATTAGAATTTAGAAAACTATCTGTGTTTAGTTGGTGAAAGCGAAAACTCAATATTTTTAAGTAAAAAATCTGTTTACACTGGTCGACTCTTTATGTGACCAGAGGGCTGGCCAATTTTTAAGTCAAAGAATCAGGCATGATTGCCATCAAACGTGGCAATGTTGCCAGCCTTTTGGGTCGCAAACTTAAAGACCGCGTACTTTAACCTGACCTGCAAATTGCAAAAAACGTAAGATAATTTGAATTTCGCGGGCTACCTTAGCGCATCCACCAGTAGGTACGCACGTCTTTCACCCACTATAGATTGTATATATTTTGTTTACGACTACACATATTAAATAGGTCGGCGCGGCGTTCTGGAGCCGGACCGCGGTCCGCCATTTGGTGCCTCCTGTCATAATGTTACCAATCTGAAATGAAATTTTCACGACTTGCTTTTTCTGATGTCTTGCTCCCAAAATTATCACCTTTACCAAAAACATTAATAATTTTATTGGTAGAGTGCCACGAAAGAAGTCTGGCGGAGAATATGTGGAACTATTTTTTGTTATACAGTGACATAGACACTAGCGCCGCGTCAAAGGACTTCAGTGTGGGCGCGTCCCGCGGCCGTGGACACAGTCACAGCCTTAATCACGTGTGTATACTAGCCAAGTTTAAAAAAAAAAGTTCATTCAATTAATTATATTTTTAATTAAATTTGATTTTAGTCGATTTTCTGGAGCTACTATTTATTTTTAATCTGTACAACTTTGGTTACTTTTTTAATTATTGCGTTTCATCAAATAGGTAGTTCCGTAACCGAGAGAGAGAGAGATTTCAACATGTTTTGTCTAGATGGTTTCGCCGGTGCAAACGCACGGTAAAGCCGTAATGTTAGCTTAGCTCTACTGTGCGTTACACTTGCGAAACATGGAAAAACATGTTGAAATCTCTAGTTCCTGTCAAAAAATTGTATAGAACATTGACAGAAAATAGAGATTTCAACATGTTTTGTCGCCAGTAAATGTTTAAAACAGTACCTAAATGTTGTAAATGTTTCGCCAGTGCAAACTATACACTAATACCACGGAGTACATTATACTAACTAATACGAATACGCTAAAGTGGGTGCAAGTGGGTGGCAGACGTGCGTACTTAAAGTACACGGTATATAAGTTCGCGACCTTACTCGGTTCGCCGTCGGTGACACACGTGAAGCTTGCTCAAAATTTCATAGACAACGCGGCTCGCGGCTCGCGGCTCGCGGCGGTGACTAACGACGAGTCAAGGCGGGCTACGAGTAAAATTTCAAACCTCTTGGATCGCTGACGAACTTACTCGGCGGTTTTTAAGTCCGCGTACTTAGCATGACACACGGGCGAGTAAGCTCGCCGATCCATTAGGACGCTGACTTGCTCGCACGTCTATCACCCGTTTAAGGCGCTACATTAGGTCTGTTTTAACATTTAACAGTGAAGCATTACGGCAAAGGAACTACCTATTTGATGAAATGAAAAGCACTCTAGCTTTTGCTTTTAGTAGCTTGCATTCTCGATACCTAAAATGGGTGATAGAAGTAGTACGCGGTCTATAAGTTCGCGACCTTACTCGGTTCGCGGTCGGTGACACACGTAAAGCTTGCTCAAAATTTCATTGTCAAATTGGCTCGCGGCTCGTGGCTCGCGGCGATGACAGACGGGCGAGTAAGCTCGCCGAACCATATTGTACGCGTACTTGCTCGCACGTCAATCACCCCTTTAACTGTAATGTTAATTACACAGAGTATAAAATAAACTGAAGTCAAAGGAAAAATACGTAGATGACGACATTGACGATTACATGGAATTATCATGTATTATGGTACAAGTAAGAACCTACCTACAACTGGAATGCTTCTTTTAAATTTTGTTTTTAGATGGTGTCGCATAATCGACTTTGATACATTACTATAGGTAGATACTATTGTGTTTCATAGCTTAGTTATCCATAGAAAATCTCTCCGTTTGTTACTTATTATAAACATCACGGCTGTAATCCCCGAAGGGTTAGGTAGAGTTGTACCTAAGTAATTAAGTATTAGTCCCACATTTCTCCAAATTAGTTTAACTCGCATGTAATAGGGGGAGAGCCATCAACACAAATGCAGACTCCGGGCTGCAACTGTCGCTTGTTGTTAGCTGGAATTCTGAAAAAAAAGATCAACTCTTAGCCAAGTCTAGCAACAATGAAATCACTACGACTTATTTTTCAAATAGTAGCTACTTATTTGCATTGTACGGAAATCCTATACAATGAGAGATCAGCTTTGGAAATGTAGGTACCTATAGCTTGTTATGTAGCCGTATGTACACTTTAATATAATAATCTATATTAGGAATTCACTTTAAAACACACATTGCAATTCCTAATCACGAATACATCACAATAACGGACCACTCAGTAGTTACCTACACGATAAAAAAATATTTTAGCTTTCACTGACTTTGATTACTCTCTCGGACGGGCCGTACGGACATCCTGCATAAAAAATGTAATTGAAATAAATTAAACTAAACTATTTGGGAGACTACCTACCAATTTATATTGTTGACTTCTTTTGCGTTGAACTAAACATCAGACATGTGACATCTACCAACACGCACTGGGCCCGCGTGGTGGATTACGGCCCGCTCCCTCTCACAGAGAGGAGGCCTGTGTCCCAGCATTGGGAACATTATAGGCTGATTATGCTAAACATCAGTCCGGAGTCCGCAATGCGATTCCGGAGGCTTCAATCATCAATGACGCACAGCACAAAAGTAGGTAGCTAGGTACCTACCTATTTTATTAATCATTTAGCATTCTCACCGACTTTAACTTTTAAAGATTACCTACCTACTTAATACAAATTACCCACCCCTAAAATGTCCAATGTGGTACCTATAACTCAAACCATTTACCTACTTATTTTAAATAAACTATTTACAGGCACTTTTGAATTTATTGTCACCGGTCAGTCAGATAGTCAGAAAGTTGAAGCTAATTGCCCATTCCAAAACATATCTCTATGGAGAAGAACGGGCAAGAAACTCCATGGACGCTCTTTTAGATCAAGATAATACAAAATTCTGCCTACATTATTCTTTTTGCTTCAATAAGGAAGTGAGAACAACGTAAAAAAAAAAAAACAATTTTAAATATAAGACTAAAAAGAAGCTCCATCAGTTATAACTTTATAAGGAACATATTAAACTCTCTGGGCAGATAAGAGATGACCTGTGTCAACTCAACTGACGGTGCCCATTTACGAACATGACGCGTGGATCAGCACCAACCAGCTCAACCATTTTGGTAAACCGAATGACCCAACACGCGCCACCATCAGAGTATATATGTAGACACCCATTTTACGCTACTTCACTATGGTAAGTACTGCACGTGAACCTCCGACATTGCTCGGTTTCTTATCTGTATCCATAAATCCTTGACAGGAAAATGTCAGTACATAGGTACCTTTATTTGACATTTCGGCAGAAGATCAAAATGATTGTGAAATAAACGTAGACAGTTCTCTGTCTACGGAAATAAACAATCAAAGTTATTGATGAATAGAAAAGTTAGCTAAGTATTTTATGATAACTTAAAAATGCATGACAGTTCGTAAACTAAAACCGACCTATAGGGAAAAGTAAGTAGGTAGAGTTCGTTTAAAATAAAATTGCGCGAACCTCAACCTCAGACCTTAGACGAGGTAACGAAGCCTCAGACCGAATATTTTCAAAAAACATTGCTTTAATAAATCATTCCATTTATTATTGAAACGAATGTAAAATTCGTTTCAATAATAAATTAATTTATTTACCTAGCGTTAAGGTATTACTAACATTTATCGATCTTTTGTTGTCCGATTATTAAATTTTGATTTGATTAAAGCAAAATCCTGTACTAAAAAATCGATCTGAATTTTCCGATAGGTACGTATACGACAGATGGCACCTGGGAACTATTACAAGCCTAAATGTCATGGAAATACCCCGACCTGCGTAAGTATCTGCCTAGTCTACTTATAGTTTTATACCTTTTGTTTTGTCCCACTGTTGGGCAAAGGCCTCCCCACTCATGATCCAAACGACGTTAGTCCTTCACACAAGGTCCAGGTTGTCTCTCCCCCTTGCTAGAACTTCATTTGTTTTTAGGTTCTTAAGTTTAAGAGATCTTATAAAACAGTACCTTTTTACCTTTCTTATTCGACAGAAGACCAGCGAGAACCATTGACAACAAACCCTTATGCTACGACCCAGGATGCATATGGTTTTGCAGCCTCGTATTCAGCATCGTCACCGTAATAATAGTACTATTTGGCTGGCTTAATAAAAGCAAACCTAAATAACCTAACCTAAATTCCAAGAGTTTAAATTTTTATCAGGTACCTACATCTCATTTTATTATAATTAATAAGTAATATCGTGGATGATAGGTGTGATTTACAAATAATAATAATGTCGATGATAGGTGAGATCTAGTAATAAAGTCGTTTTTTTATATGTTTTGAATTGATATAGATAGGTATCATTTTTGAGGCCTGCAACTGCAACCTAATTGCGCAATACAAGATCAATCATAATCTAATAGTTTTGAAAAAGATTGCTAATCCATTGCTTTTTGTTCGAAACAAAACGCCCAGCTCAACAACATAAATAACGCAATGAATGTTGTTGAACTGTCAAAATGAAACAGAGGGCCTAGACAAAGTGACATTCTATCAGCGTTATCGATGTTGGGAAAGGCAAAAAAGTATACTATGACTGACATATTAATTATGCTATCGAAAAGCTTATATGTCAATCCTGTTGAAAGTCTTTGTAGAAATACGAAACGCTTTAGGGTCAGTTCACACCGAGACGCGACGCGACGCGCACTTTTTTATGATCGGATACAATATCGAATTTATTTACTACACAATAAGGTACACGCGCTGCGTACTTTGACACGTGTCAACACTCGCACTGAAAGATACCTTTTCGTGAAAAATATAAGTTCTATAATAAAATTGTGAAAAAATGCGCGCAGCGTCGCGTCGCGGTGTGTACTGACCCTTACTGGTTTACGAAAATGTAAGATAAGTAGCTTATTCTAAACTACGACTTGAGTTATAGGTGGTGCCAAGTAAGTATCCCTTAGGCCCGGACTCCACCAAAGCGGAGACGAGACGAGAGGAGAGATGTGTTTTAAACAACCAATAGAATTACATTATTCACACATCTCGTGAAATCTCGTTTTCACTAAGCTTCACTGGTCAGCACTGAGTGGAGATTTATCTTATTTGTATGACGCAATCGAAACGAAGATGTGAGCTGTGCCTCGCCTAGATTGAGCTGGGCGGCGCAGCGGCACAAAGCGGAGATGTGCGCTGTGCGTCGCTTTTCATCCCTCCTGCGGAACGGCATTCGGTCGGCCATTTCTAGCGACTCGTACAGCAGTGCAGTACTGCGTATCTCCTCTTCATTGAAGTTGTATGTGCAGCTCTGGATCACACTGACCTCGTCCATGACATCCAGCTGGTACTGCAGGAATGCCAGGATCTCGTTCGCCACAAGTTCTTCCGAACGCATGGTGGCAGCGGTATTTGCAGCGCTCAGCGCAAAATAATTTCCGCTTACAGTGTAAGTGCGTCCGATTACAACGGCGGATCGCACATAATGAAATAATGAACCCAAATATGATCAACCACCTAATTTGCACAGCAAATTACAACCATTCTACTCTTTTCAAATTAACAAATAATCATAATGTAATGAATTAAAAATTCTTTATTTATCTCAACATCATATTATTACAAGCACTGGTTAATAAAATGCACAATCTTAATTAGACAAAGGTTTTTACGCCCAAATATTTATGGGTCTTATTGTAGGAATTGCATAAGGATTGTTTTTTGTATAGTTTTAAATTCTAATTACCACATTGGCTCATCCCTTCCGCCCATTTTTACTTAGTAACCCTTTTCGAGTAAACAAATGCGCTCACAAGGCAAACAAATTCTCAAGACAAGGGAGATTTTTAAACAAACAGTCAGTCGCCTTCATTTTTAGGGTTCCGTACCCAAAGGGTAAAACGGGACCCTATTACTAAGACTCCGCTGTCTGTCTGTCTAACTGTCCGTCTGTCACCAGGCTGTATCTCATGAACCATGATAGCTAGACAGTTGAAATTTTCACAGATGATGTTTTTCTGTTGCCGCTATGACTAATACTAAAAAACAGAATAAAATAAATATTTAAGGGGGTCCCAACTCCCATACAACAAACGTGATTTTTTTGCCGTTTTTAGGGCTCCGTAGTCAACAAGGAACCCTTATAGTTTCGCCATGTCTGTCTGTCCGTCTGTCCGCGGCTTAGCTCAGAGACCGTAGGTACTAGAAAGCTGTAATTTGGTATGAATATACATATAAACAACGCCGACAAAGTGGTAAAAAAATAATCTTAAAAAACATTTTTTTTTAGGGTACCTCCTCTACACGTAAAGTGGGGATGGTTTCTTTTTTTTCTCGTCAATCCCACTGTGTGGGGTATCGTCGTTTAAAGGTCGTTTAAAAATAACGTGAGTTAGTTGAAACCGTTCTTGGATTCAGGGATCCTTTTGCGGAATATTAAGCTTTAAAGTTCTAATTTTTATTAGAGCCAAGTGTCGTCCCCCCCCTGCCAGCTAAATGGTTCGGTTTGGATATGTGAAAAAATTCACGGCAGTAGTAATAACGAAATTAAAAGGAAAACTATCACCGCTACGTAGGCTCCACAAGTTACCGAGTAATAGTCGACCAACTTAAATTTGCAGTTGTAAAAACATGTTCTCCCATCCCCAACTACAATGTTAAGTTTGTTTTATAAATTCATCCCAACTACGGAACCTTTCATTGTGCATGGTACGACATGCACTTGGCCGGTTTTTATAGATAATGGTACAGAACCCTTCGTGCGCGAGTCCGACTCGCACTTGGCCGGTTTTTTACTGATATAAGTTTTTATTTTAAATCTCTCTGTTGTTATATGTATAGTCGCAAGCGCAGCCACCGAGCGAGATCGTAGATTTGAAAGCCAGATGCGGCTATGGATTAACGGGTACCTATTACTCCTATTACATATTATTATTTCTTATTACTTAACTATTATTAAAGTTGGAAACAGGCCCTGACTAGAAATAGTCATAATGGTATTCTTCATACCTTTATGGACGTCATAAATCTAAGAAAGTATTTTCACTAATTACCTTGTATATCACTTGATTGATTTTATCTCACTGTAATATCACTTGGAACTCGCTCTGGTCGATTAAGTCCTCAATCGACGCCTTCGCACTGATATCGCTACTTCGATATGATAAGGGTAAAGTTTCTAAGCGTCTTTGGACCTCAACATCCGGAAGATGGCAAGATAACCTTCCCTTAGGGTGCTTGCATAAAGAAGCGGGTTTTCGAGCCCGATTCCCGGTACAAATATATGCAGTTTGGTCCTTGGAAAGAAACGGTTACATGTTTTAGCTGTATAAGGAAACAGCTAAAGTGTGAGCGCATACATGTTAATACGGGTCTATGTCACGAGGATCGATCGGAAAGTACTCACAAAAAAAAAAAACAACCTTCTTCCAAAAAAAAACACAAATGTGAAAAATAACTGTAATTTCGGAAGTCGATGGCAAAAACGAAAATTGTTTTTTGATTGTTATTGACTTCCGAAATTAAAGTTATTTTTTACTTTTCTTATGTTTTTTTTTTTTTTCACTTTTTACTTGTGGTCCCTACCCCACACAAATTCGAATACCACTACCTGCTATGTAAATAACAGTGACTGAGTCAAATAATATATCGTCTATATAGACTAAGTGGGAAAAAATACGTAATATGAAGCTAACTCAAAAGCTACGCAAGCAAAGTTAATAAAAATTTATATGGGACCATCTCTGACGCATGACCTACATAATTGGTGGAGTAATCGCGTAACATACAAAAAATATAAAAAATCATACAAACGAATTGAGAACCTCCTCCGTTTTGAAGAAGTTTTTCAGTTTTGAGTGTTTTTTTTGGAAGTCGTTTTTTTTTTTTTGTAATTCCATCTGGTATTTCTCAGTAGCAGCCCGGAGTCTGGATTTGTGCCCGGTTGATGGCAATAGGCTCGCCTCCTATAACATGAGACTTAAACATAACTGGCAAAATGTGGGTGTACTAAAGGTACACCTCTGCCCAACCTTCGGGGAAACGAGGCGTAATGCATGTTATGAAAATAAAATAAATTGGTGACTGCGTGGTGACTGCACATCTTATCCTAATCCTAGCTAATATTATAAATGCAAAAGTGAGTTTGTTTGTTTGTTACGGTTTCACGCTAAACCAGCTGAATGAATTTGGATGAAATTTGGCACATGCGTAGACCATGACCTGGAGAAGGACAGAGTATACTTTTTATCTCGATATTCCCACATGAACGAGACTTATGCGGGTGAAACCGCGGGGCACAGCTAGTTATGTCATAATTGCAATTATTACCTATCAATCGTTCAGTACCACCCGGTACCTGTCATTTCCTTCCATACATTTCACCTTTTCCCCGAAACAGTTTTAGAAGCGCACTATTGCTATCGTGTTACTATCAAATTATAATTCGCACACGATTCAACGATTATTCATACACGGCACATAAATAGAATCATCGAGTACTTTTTGTCAGTATTTAACACTCAGTAAGTAAAGAGTTGAGAAGGAAAAAAAACTGCTTCGGTTAATTCGCGTGTACGACTTACATTAGTTAATTATTGTTCTTCCGTTCGTGTAATAGCAAATTGTCGGTCCCAAATAGAGTCTGGCCAACGAATGTCGATCCTGAAAACACGCGCGAAATTAAAAAAAAACCGGTCAGGTGCCAGTCGGACTCGCGCACGAAGGGTTCCGTACCATTATCTATAAAAACGGCAAAAAAGCATGTCTGTTGTATGGGAGCCCCCCTTAAATATTTGTGTTATTTTAATTTAATTATTTATTTTTAAAGTGAATATATAACTAAATATTCTGTGAATATTTCAATCGTAGACCCTGTTGCCGTTATCAATATCGAGCAAAAAAAACACGTTTGTTGTATGGGAGCCCCCTTAAATATTTATTTTATTCTGTTATTTAGTATTTGTTGTTATAGTGGTAACAGAAATACATCATCTGTGAAAATAAGTCTAACAGCAGTCAACAGTCTAACTGTTACGGTTCATGAGATACAGCCTGGTGACAGACGGACAGACAGACAGACAGCGGAGCCTTAGTAATAGGGTCCCGTTTTACCCTTTGGGTACGGAACCCTAAAAACAAGATCGTTTGTCCCTAAACATAGTGCCATAATTCGTGTTGATAATTAAAAATTAATTACATTTAAATTAAATAAAAGGATATGTTACATTTTCGGCCATAAACTGTACGCTAATGAAAAAAAAGAAAAAAATCCACGAATTGAGGAAAAATATTCTTTCCTGAATATTCTCCTGATTTCTTTGGCACAAAAAATAATAGTTTAGGTATCAAATTATTGCCATATTCTATTAATCATGGCGTCGTCTTACTTGCACAATGCTTTCGTCCAGAAGTCATGTTACAATTAAACATAAAAACATCACGTAGATGTTATTTAAATAAATACGAAAGGCATGTATTTCTCTGCTATTAAGATAAGAAAATAAGATAGCTACCTTAAAACAACTTTTTTGATGAATTATAAAGTGTGATTCATATTTTTTTTAAACGAAGATTCTAGATTTTTAGGTACTTCTGGACGAAAAATTCAAACATAATGTCTTTGGTATTTGACATCACATCTTTGACAGTTCTAGATTTTAAAATAGAGATGGGTTGTAACTGGTTAAACACGATAACTGTTATCACTGTTACTGTTACAAAAAAATAACAGATCCAAATATCTGTTATTAAATAACAGCCTGTTATTTTTGTACGGACGATAAATACGTATTTAAATCTCAATTGAATATCTTCTATATCTCTTTTGGTTTAAGTCGATAATCGTCAGCCACGGTAACAGTCTGTGTGGGGATTGTTAAAATGTATTAACAGTAAAGGCCGCGGTTACAGTCATGAGGATCTGTTATTTTATGTAACAGGTATGGTTTATTGTTAGGAACAATTGTTATCTGTTATTTTTTAATATCTGTTATTTCTATCTGTTCTGGATTCTGTTATTTCTTCTGTTCTGGGTTCTGGATTCTGGATGTATCTGGCGATACATCGCCTCACCCCAATTTTTTTAAATGTAAACGTCATCTGTCCTACCAATCTGTCATGGCTGTCAAACATTTTTAGTTTATAATTTAGTGCCTAAAAATATCAGATATTATGAAAAAAAAATGCCTTTATTGAATTCAGGGGTTCGTTTTCCAGGTTTTATAAAGTGTACATGTTATGGCCGGAGTCCCATACAAAAACGAAACGTGTCTTTTCAATTATCAACACGTGTTATCGCACTATGTAAAGGAATAAAAAGTCGTTTTTTTTTTTTAAATTTCGCCCATGTTTTCAGGATCAATTTTCGTTGGAAAGACTCAATTTTTTTTTTTTTTTTGTACAAGTCATGAAACGCTTCTAAATTATATTACCTACCTAAATGTTGCATAAGACATAAGCAACATGACATAAGGGCGGATTCGATCAAACTTGGATAAGTCAAAGCTTGGGAATAAAATCACTAATTACTCTTAGAGTTAGACAACTTTTCGTTTCAGGGCTGATTTCATCAAAGTCAGATATCTTTTATCTGTGGAATAAAATTGTCGTCTGACAGTTTTCGTACGGAAAAACTGTCAAAAATTCAACATTTATTCGCAGGATAAGACTTATACTTGGTATAAAAGTTTGGTGAAATTCGCCCTTAGTGGCAGAGTATACCGAGTAAGGACTGTTTACGGAAGTTGAAGTTCAGTGTTTGATTCTGGAGCCGATTGAGAATTGAGAGCACAGTCATAGTCATATCAAGAGCATAAGTCTCCTGTGGGAATATCGGAACAAAAGTATCCTATGTAAATACCATGGGTACCCATGTGCCAAATTTTATCCAGATTCGTTCAGCCGTTTTTACGTGAAAGCGTTACAAACAAACTCACTTTTGCAATAATATTATAGTTAGGATAGAATTTTCAGGAAATATTGATTTGTCCGATTTTTTTCCAGAGAGATATTCTTACTCTTATGTGTGACCTAACCTAAGTTTTCATTTTATAAAACGAATAAATTCTAATGACCAGAATAAAGCCTTTGGCAGAATGCCCATATTGCACATGAAAACTTTACATAACAGCGTCAAAGGGGAATACGGCGATTGGTTTATTTTCCCTACTTCCCCCATGGAAAATTAATCAAAGTCCTCTCCTTAATTAATAAAAAATACTTTTAGAGATCTACTTTTCTAAGCACATGTTTATGATACAGTAGACTTAGCACACTTCATAGCAGTCAAAAATATACACCGTTGGTGACTGTGACATTCAATCCGCGTCCAAAGTACGTGCACTATTGCAAATCAAGTCCATATAACACTGTTAATGAATTTCCTTTTAACTCATCCCCAAAACTTTCTTAGCTAACATGTATTTAGCAGCAATCACAATGTACGCAAATTACTCACACTGAATAAGTATGGACAGAAGGTAAACATCGTCCAGGGAGCCTACTACCACCGCTTACAGCAGTATTATTTTAATATTACTTCAGTGTAGGAAAGAGATGAAGCTCTACAGGACGTATAGGTCCATCTCTTTCCCCCACTGAAGTAAGATTAAAATAATACTGCTGTAAGCAGTGGTGGTAGGCCCCCAGTTCCCAATCCCAGTCCCACCCCTATAATTGATGCACACAGCAATGATAAATTTACTCGTGCTGTCTGCATCAATAGTGGGAGGCTTGCATCCGTGTGCATCATTTTGTCAGACGGTAACTTTCACAGTAATTATTTACAAACATTCCTTTTATAATCATCATCATCATTTCAGCCTGGAATCAGCCACTGGTAGGGTAAGCGTCCCCTTTCTTCTGCCATACTTCCCGGTTCCGTCTGTCCCTCATAAATTGTTTTCAGCGACTTTCACAATAACGTCAAAACAAAGCGGTTTTAGACGGCAATACAATATTAAATTCAAAGCATTTATTTTCATGGTGTACCTACAAGATGTCTAATGCATGCAAGTGTTTTTCAATAAAGTAGTTTTTTCATAAAGTAGTTTTCCGAGGAGTGGGCTTTCTACATCTACCTACCATGCGTCAACCTTCGACACATCTCATCACGATCAAAAAGATAACGTCTTTCAAACCATTTGATATTATCTGCATTGAGCTGGGCCAATCTTTGATGGATGGATTTTACTTTCATTCCGACTTCATTAGATTTAATTACAATCAAATTAGCTTAATTCTTTTATTTGAATAACTATTTGATCGATTTTTTTTTGCACTCAAATGTAGAGTAAGTAAGAACATAATCACTGAAAATATTATTTACGATTTTTATTTGTATTTTTTCACAAATTATCGACACTTACGAGTAACTTAATTAGAAAATATATAAAAATAAATAGTTCTTAACTTTATCAAATTAAGGAAATTTCATGATTATTAAGTACCAGCGGTAAGAAAGTAGGTACATAAATTTCGTTTTTATATTAGCAAAATCTTAACTTTACCTTGCCCGATGTGTGCCCGAGTGTTTTTTTACATCGGGTAAATGTAGGGACCCGATGAAAAAAACACCAACAAAACTGTACATAACACATTTTCAAATCAAACCAAAACAGACAATTAATTTCATTCCCGTCTGCAATGTGCTGACAAATCTGATTCAGACACCATAAAGTTTAAGGCATAAACAGTCCAAACCTTAGTTTGGTGTCTGATAAGAGTGCGTAAGCCAGGTAGTAACACATTCCTATGGTGACGATGCTGAACATGAGGCTGCAGAACCATATGCATCCTGCGTCGCAGCATATCGGCTTGTTGTCAACGGGGCGTGGGGGAGGCGCGTTCTCAGGAGGACGCCTCACCCGGGGCCTCGCTGGCGTTCTGTTGAATAAGAAAGGTTACAAAAGTTACAACATAATCTATCCATCTATATGTACCTAAGTAATAATAAGAAGTAACTATCATGAGAGTATAGTTGAATTTAATTTGCGGAGAAGGCCGTGGAGATGTCTGATAGGCGGGTAGGTGTAAAAAAAGTTAACACGCAACTTCGTAGATATATTTTAATTAAATTATTATTAAGTATTTTTATTTGCTTTCAAGCTCAATATTTGTTGCATACACTATTAAATAAGCAGCATTTACATTGGTGAAACATTCAATGTAACGCAAGCACTTAATACTACACCACCTGCCAGCTACTCACTAGTATTCAAAGTCACTACAAGTTTCACTGCACACTTCATCATGTCATCTCAACTGGATGATATCCAATCGGCCCAGAAGAACCTCGAGGAGTGCTTCCTTAAGAAGATGGGTGAGCTTGAAGCACAGATCCAGTGTGCTGGACCAGCAAAGGACACCGTAGCAAAGATTGCAGAAGAGTTCCGGTCATTTCGTGAGCTTATGTTCAGCGTGCTGGGACTTCTTAGGAAGCAGATCATGGAGTGCTCTAAAGCGGTTGATGGACTGGAGACAAGATCTCGTCGGAAAGCTCTCATTTTCACTGGGTTTGCTGAAGCAGACAAAGAAGATTGCAAGGATCTTGTTTTGGACGTTCTGAAGAACAAACTGGCTCTCCCTGACATCACTGCTTCTTCCATCAAAGTGTGTCACAGACTTGGAACATCACACAAGGGACAAACAACTAGCAGACCTATATTGGTAAGGTTCTCTAATGTTGACCTCAAATCCACTGTCTGGAAGGCAAAATCTGCACTGAAGGGCTCCAAAGTCACAATCAAGGAGTTCTTGACCCGGTCCAGGCAAACTGTTTTCAGCAGGGCGCGCCTGCACTTCGGGATGCCGGCATGCTGGACTCAGGACGGGGTTATTATCATCAGATCCCCAGACGGAGCACGGCATAAGATTTGTTCTTTGGAGGAACTCAATCCCTTGTTGGCCAAGTACCCTAAAAAGACCGGGGAATCATCGGTTGGTGTAGGAGGCAAGGCTGTCAGTGGAGTGCGAAAAGTCTAAGTGTTTGCAACCAAATGGTACGTACCAATTGGTTACCACTTTTTTGTACTTGGGACGTCAGTTCACGTAAATATGTTGTTATTGTACACGTCTACCTGCCTACTAATTTTCTTATTTTCACCTCAAATTTACTATATCACTTTTTGTTGGTAATTTGCCTATAATTGTTTGTGTTAGTAAAATAATTATTTGTTTCGTTGCTAGTTGTCTTGTCACTGTCATTGTCACCTGTCAATTTTGAATTGCTATGACGTTCCATTTTCCTTGCCGCTTTGTGTTGTGTTTCATAAATTGCGTTCCGTTTTTCCTCTTGTAACTTTGTCATGTATCGTTTTGTTCTTTGCTTTTCATAATATTTTGTGTATAATATGTTTGTGATGCTGTGTCCTCTTCCAAATTTGTTTTTAATTTTTTATTACTACTTCTGTGAAGTGGTACACGGATCTTTTGGCGCTCGATTATCTTATATTGAAGAATTGTAAACATACCCCTTAGTTACGATTTTGGCCACGCGCCAAAGGATCCATGTACAACTATACTGGTGCTGCTGGTGGGTGGTGCACAGATAGTGGTGTTGCACCTAAGGTGAAAGCAATCCTAGCCGTAGTTTATTTGCATATTTATTAGTTATTTATTTTATTTTATGTTATCTGATGACGATTCTTTTTACTCTGCTATTGATTCCTCTAGCTCATCCGCTAATGCAAGCTTTGGCTCCTTAACTGACACCCTTGGTGACTTTGTGCGTCGAAGCTTCAATCAACAGAAAGGTCATTTGTTTAATGTCTGCCATATAAATGCTCAAAGTGTCCCAAGTCATTACAGTGATCTGTTAGACACCTTTACCGACGCCAATGTCCATGCCGTCCTGGTTTCAGAGAGTTGGCTCAAACCTCAACTTCTCTCCAACACCTACTCTCTCCCAGGTTTCACTCTTATCCGCAATGATAGAATTGGAAAGGGAGGGGGTGGTGTAGCTATCTATCTTCGAAGCGATTTCCCATTTAAAGTCATTGCCACATCTCCCTCACAATACCATGCTTCCGCTGAGTACCTCTTTTTAGAGGTCTGCGTCAAAGGCGTCAAGACCCTTCTTGGTGTTGTTTATTGTCCACCCGCCGTTGACTATTTCTCCACACTTGAATTGGCGCTGGAATCCGTAGGGTCAGAGTATGCACATTGCGTCATCATGGGCGATTTCAACACTGACCTTGCTGTTCACCACAACCCCCGATCCCGTAAACTCCTTCACATCATTGAGTCCGTTAGTCTCCATGTACTCTCCCTGCAACCTACCCATTTCAATATCTCAGGCGATGACACTTGGCTCGACTTAATCCTCACATCCACTCCCTCCCTTGTTTCCTCTCATGGTCAGTGTCCCGCTCCTGGCTTTTCCCATCACGACCTCATTTTCCTCTCGTATATCCTAAAACCGCCTAAACCTGTCCCAAAAGTTCTGCACATGCGTTGTTTTGCACGCATGGAAGTTGAGAAGCTTCGTCAAGATGCGTCAGACCTCAGTTGGGAACACCTGGCAGCGGCGACAACTGTAGACGAAAAACTGCACATTTTTGATCGGACGGTCCTTGCTCTCTACGACAAACACGCTCCTGTCAAGATGATCAAACTACGTCGTCTACCTGCTCCTTGGATGACGACAGGGGTTCGAATGGCGATGAGGCGCAGAGATCGGGCCTTCCGTAAATTTAGAAGGGATCGCAGTGATGAAAATCGGACCTTTTACAAAGCTGCTAGAAATCGGTGTAATCAGATGATACGCAACGCTAAACGCCGCCATATTCTCGACAACATTTCTTCTTCTTCATCTGCTGATATCTGGAAGTTCCTTGGTACTCTTGGTATCGGTAGACCACGTCATGTGGATTTTCCTAATACAATTGGCCTTGATGATATCAACCGTCACTTCACAAGCACCTGTCATTTGGATACCCAAATGTTGTCCCAGACGGTCGATTACATTACTGGCCTAGCCAGTCCAATCATAGAACCATTTCACCTCTCTCCGGTCACCTTGGACGAAATTAAAAAGATCATCCTGTCCATAAAATCCAAGGCTGTGGGCTGTGACGGCATCAGTCGTAGTATGGTCGTTTGGATCCTTGATACCCTTCTCCCTCCGATTACCCACATCATCAACTTTTCTCTTAATTCCGGGCATTTCCCATCCTTGTGGCGTATGGCGTATGTACGCCCACTCCCTAAAATTTCAAATCCCTCCTTACCCAGTCATTTCCGCCCCATTTCCATTCTCCCGTTCCTGTCTAAAGTGCTTGAGGCCTGCGTACACAAGCAGTTTGCGGGGTTTGTTCACCGGAACAACCTTGTTAGCTCTTTTCAGTCTGGATTCAGGCCTGGGCACAGTACAGCCTCCGCTCTCCTTAAAGTGACTGGCGATGTTAGAGAAGCGATGGAGGATACCAAGGTTACCGTTCTGGTATTAATTGATTTCTCCAATGCCTTTAACGCCGTCAGCCACGATATTCTCCTTTCTATCCTCTCTCATCTTATGGTTTCACCCGAGGCCCTGGAATGGTTCTCTTCTTATCTCCGGGGACGTCAGCAGTCGGTTCGCGTTGATGAGTGCTCTTCGAGTTGGCGCGATCTGGATGCTGGTGTTCCGCAAGGCGGTATTCTTTCTCCATTGTTATTTTCCATCTTCATTAATTTTATAACTCACTGTCTTCGGTGTTCGTATCATCTTTATGCCGATGATCTTCAATTATATACAGCTGGGCGGGTTGAAGGTTTATCAGACGCTATAGCGGATGTAAACCGAGATTTAGATGCCATCAAAAAGTGGTCTGATAGTTTTGGGGTGTCAGTAAACCCCTCAAAGTGTCAGGCCATTCTAATTGGGAGCTCACGCATGATGGGTAGGGTGACGCTCAGCTCTCTTCCTCCACTCATTTTCAATGGCACCGTCATCCCCATTACTTCTACTGTGAAGGATCTCGGTTTGCATCTGGACTCGACACTTAGCTGGCAACGCCAGGTCTCTAGTGTTAGTCAAAGGGTCAGCGGTACTCTGCGATCCCTGTATCGTCTGAGGAACTTTTTGCCCGCTAAGACGAAAACTATGCTTGTGCAGACTTTAATTTTCCCCATCATCGACTATGGTGACGTGTGCTACTTTGACTTGAATGCAGTTTTGTTGGATAAGCTTGACAGACTACTCAACAACTGTATTCGGTTCATTTTCAACCTGAGGAAATATGACCATGTTTCGAGCTATAGGTCTGAGCTTAAATGGATGTCCATTCGCCAAAGAAGAAGTTTGCGTGCTCTGACCACGCTTTTCTCCGTTCTCAACTCTCCCACTCCTCCTTCTTATCTTGTGTCTCACTTCCAATATCTATGTTCTTCACACACTAAGAATCTGCGTTCTTCTAACAATCTTCTCCTACTCTGCCCTTCTCATACTTCTGACTTTGTTCATTCTTCTTTTCATATTCAGTCCATTCTTCTTTGGAATGCGCTTCCTCTTGATATCAGGACGGCCACCAGTCGGTATGCATTTAAGCGGAAACTGCAGAGATTTTTTCAAAATAAATAGAGTAGAGTCATATACACCTCTCTGCCTTGAATTTGTATATTATGTATACATATATATATATTATAGGTATATATTATAGTAAATTTGTATGTAAGTATTTATGTATCACAAGTTGATTGCGTATTTATGTGCTGTAAAAACTGTTTTATTTATAATGCATTATGATATTTATATTTTTCCTTATTTTTTTTATATTTTTTTTTCTCTTTGTTCCTCTCAATCAGAGCACCCGCCATCTAATCTCTTCACCACCCTTGGTTGACTGGTAGAGAATGCCTAAGGCATTAAGTCCGCCTTTGTACCTTTTTTTTGTGTGCGAAAAGTTTAAATAAATAAATAAATAAATAAATAAATGTCTTACTGTTCTCTGTTCATATCCTCGGTAGGTACTACCACTATAAAACATTTTTATGTGCAGCTCATTTCACGATTCACAACTCACGACTCATTGATTTCAAAATTGTCTTAAGGTAATAGCTGCATTTACGGGTCAGTGACAACCGGGCCCGAGTCAACTCAACCCGAATAATAATACCAGATATTTTACTCCCGATTACGTTGATTTGTACGGCTGGGCAGAAAATCGATATTTTAAAATAAGTAGGTAATTACGAATTTAATTTTGTTTCCCGAAGATTTTGGTTTTTGCTTAAGTATTGCAGAACAAGTTCATAGCATTAAATTTCAGTTCAAATAATAATATGCATACAATAAAATATACCTATATTCATAAAAATAAATAGATAAAATCCATCAAAAACTTCAATATTTTAAGAGGTCGACTTATCATGCCGAGGGTACACACCACTTTTTTAGGCGTTTTGACGACGTAGTATCTGGTATTATTATTCGGGTTGAGTTGACGCGGGCCCAGTTGTCACTGACCCGCATTTACCTTACTTGGCATGTACTAACGCAGGTTTGGGTTCTCTAACTTCCATCACATTTAGGCTTGTAGTAGCCAGGTGCCATCTGCCATGTATCTGAAAAATCAGATTGATGTACAGCATTTTGCTTTAGTCAAATAATTTATTATTTTATTAATGAAACGAATGGGAAAACATCGTCGATTTATATCCAATCCTATATTGATCTAGGAATTTTACGAAGTCTACTAACTTTTTCTTAAAGTCGTATCTAGGACTGTAATTAACGTAGTTTAGGCTGGCTAAATACAAAACGAAGTAGAAGAATGCTATCAATGTAAAAGCAAACGCGAAGAACTCCAAATACCAGAGCGTATTGGCGAATAACGAATTATGCATTTTTAATCATAGATAATCATGTAATCGATGTTTTTAATTTATCACAAAGTACTTATTATTTTTCTTCAGAATAAATAGATATTTATCAATAATGATGATTGTTTATTTTACAAACTTTGAATTTTCTGCCGAAATGAATCGAAGTAGAAATCAGTCAAAATGCCAAATATGACATATTCCTGACAAGGCGCAGTCACAACGATTATTTGGATACAGATTAAAAAAAACGAGCGATGTCGCGGTCGGAGGTTCACGTGCAGTAGACACGGGACATCACAAGCCTCAAGATGCAGTTGAAGTTGGAAGCATCGCAATCCACCATCATCAGATTTACGCAAGCCACCCAACGGCGTCACGGCATACTCAATCATCGCAGCTGAGTTTCGAGTCGGCAAAATTCGACTCATCGGCAGCCGTTGTCACTGCGAGGGATGCACAACCGCGCCCGCCCTCCCCGCGTCTGTCATCGTTGGCAACGAATATTTTTTGATTTCACCTTCAGTTACATTCATTTTATAACAATACAATATGATCATTTAAGCTTAGTCTAGTTAAACAAGACATCTGTGTCTGAACTACTAATGCGGCTCTAACATCATAAAAATTACTGCAAAAAAAAAAAGAAAAATCCAAAGCGATTTATAATAAAAAAACTTTTTACAAAAAAAAA
The DNA here is from genome assembly GCA_948473465.1 of Lithophane ornitopus. Classification (NCBI taxonomy): domain Eukaryota; kingdom Metazoa; phylum Arthropoda; class Insecta; order Lepidoptera; family Noctuidae; genus Lithophane; species Lithophane ornitopus. The sequence goes on along the minus strand of OX419622.1, from coordinate 5,541,734 downwards.
AACAACCGACTTCCAAAAAAAAAAACTAAAAACGTGAAAAATAACTTTAATTTCGGAAGTCGGTGTCTTTGCTTTTCAATTTTCGTTTTTTGCCACCGACTTCCGAAATTAAAGTTATTTTTCACGTTTTTAGTTTTTTTTTTTGGAAGTCGGTTGTTTTTTTTTGTAAAAAGTTTTTATTTTTCAGTTTTTAGTTGTGGTACCTACCCCACACAAATTCGAATACCACTACCTGCTATGTAAATAACAGTGACGGAGTCAAACAATATATCGTCTACATACACTAAGTGGTAAAAATACGTAATTATTGAAGCTAACTCAAAAACTACGCAAGCAAAGTTAATAAAAAATTTATGGGACCACCTCTGAAGCATGACCTACCAAACAAAAAGAATCATCAAAATCGATTCATAATTGGCGGAGTAATCGAGTAACATACACATAAAAAAAAAATAAAAAAAAAAAAAACATACAGACGAATTGAGAACCTCCTCCTTTTTGAAGAAGTCGGTTAAAAAGAGGGTGTTTTAAAACCCTCCTTCTGTTTAAAATATAATTGACTGTGTGTGTGTGAGGGTGAGTGCTAAGTTTTAATCTAGTGTGGTACATTTAGGAGGTTTTCGGTTTAGTGGTTTATGTTAGCAAGTTCACTTCAAGACGAGCTTACTCGGCTGCCTTTATGGCAGCTCTAGCAAAATATTAGCAGCAACTTAAGCATACTAGGGGTGCCCAGCCGCCCTCCGAAAGTAGTTAGTCTGCTTGTTGCAATCAGTGCGATACCGCATTGACTTGTCCGAAAATGTTGCTACGTCCAGCTATACCATCGAAGGAGCTGAACGTGTCGCGCTTACAACACTCCACGAGGGCAGAGGATAACGTGGACCATAATTTATAAAGACCAAGTTCACTTTAAGAGTCGAGAAGTTGGAGTCGCGCCACAAAATTAGTTTTAAATGTTTTGTTGTGCGCGTTTCGACTGATCACCTTCATGAAGATAGAATTTTGGCCGAAGAGTGTCGTGTACCGGCGTTTTTCGCGGACAGCTAAATGACACCTCGACTCAACGCAATACGTCGCCGAACCAACGTACTAACTTAGATTACTAATTGCCTAACGTTTTTAATAAGTATTAGTTTATTTTTTGTAAGAATAATACCTATGTGTTTATCTACCGGCCTTCTTGCCTGACAATAAAGGAATTATGATTATTTACCAGGTTTCGTCAAAATTTAAGTCTTCATTGTGTTGCAGAAAAGTTGATTTCATTCTTTCGAGCCATTTAGAAAACATGACTGGTTGTTCATGTATTTAAAGCATTTATAGGTACCCAAAAAAATTTTTTTTTTCGTGTAGTTATCATATCGATTCGATTTTAAATATACTACGTTACACATCACTACCTACATACACTTCGTTTTATTAGAAGCTTTATTTTTCATTCCATTTTCTTTAATTTCTTTAACCGTGATATATTTATCTCTTAGTAAAAATCATTTTGTCTTAGAGAAATGGAAAAAAAGGCGAGGATTGTGATTGTAGTCTTTAAGGGACAAAGGACCACCAATGGTCGGCTTGTCTGCATACCAGCGGAAAATATGTGAGTAGGTACATCAAGGGCATTCCTTGCGAACTATTCTGCTTACAACCATGTATGTCTTGATATATTATCGTCTCTGCACTTTGTTTTGGCGTCAAATCTAGCTCCTTACACGAAGCTGCAAGATGTAATCTACCATTCTCAATATCCGTTGGTCCTCAAGATCTAAGGCCAGGAATTTCTACAATTTATGAGCATAGATTATATGGAATTGTGGCTCGTTCACGCTTCTCCAAGAGCTTGCGAGTTTGTAGCCTTGTAAGTTCGAATGTGACTTCTTTTATTTTTGTAATAGGTGTTTGTTGCAAAAACAATCGCGAGAAGACTTGGACTTCATGGATGGAAATCAATACATACCTGAGTAAGGGAAGTACCTAATCAATGCTCGTTCGTAGGTACTCTGTGTCAGACAAGTCTTTTGCTCCGCAATGGGCGAGGGGGCTTAAAACGGCCACTTTGGCAGAATCATAATAGGAAAATATTATGAATCATCGTAAAATGTCATAAACTGACAATTCATAATATGATCTACGTGCAATTCATATTACGGAATAATTCATCTGTTTGACAGTTTTCTATGGAAATTCGTAAAATGATCCACAAATTATGAATTGCTTTTGTGTAAAATTAGAGGAATTGCTAATGACAGCTGGGAATCCAGGAAATGAATTGCTTTTGGAGGAATTGCTAATGTGTCCGTTTTAGGCCTGGAATGACAGCTCACTTCACTTTAGTTTTCACGGTGGGTTTTTATAGAGCACTACTGATATTATTAGGTATTATTTGCATAAAGTGATCTTATTTTCTCTAACCAGCTTTCTAACTAAATCTTTTTATTTATTTCACAATAGTAGGTAAACTCTCTAAAGTAAAATGGTTTCTGGCGAAAATTATTCTTGGTATTTGAATAATATTAAAATGTTGAAAATGCTCAAGACTGCTAACTCAGGTGGCCGTCATGGCCAGTGGTCCAATAAACCGTTTTATGCTACATGAAGTCCATTTTGTTTTAATTTATTTTGCTTGTTTGTTATTTTAAGCTTAGCAAAAAGATTAGGCATTTAATTATAATAATTATAGTAAGTAGAAGACGATTAGTAGTAATGTGAGCTTTTTGAACCAAAGTAAAGTCGGGGAAAGAATTAGTTAATCAAATTGGCTCTCTTTCTTTGCCTAGCCTTTATCCCATTTCATTTGGGGTCGGCTCTCCTCGTCATTCTTCGGCAGATGTTTCGGTTCTGGGTTGTCGAGTGATTCACTTGTGCTTGCTTCAGGTCGATGTTGACTACAGGGTCCTAAACCGGCCACATTAGCAATTCCTCTAAAAGCAGTTCATTTCCTGAATTCCAGCTGTCATTAGCAATTCCTCTAATTTGACATAAAAGCAATTCATAATTTGTGGACCATTTTACGAATCTCCATATAAAACTGTCAAACAGATGAATTATTTCGTAATATCAATTACACGCAGATCATATTTTGAATTATCAGTTTGTGACATTTTACGATGATTCTGCTAAAATGACCGTTTTAAGCCCCAATACATCCAAGTGAGAAATTAATCAAATTGCTGGCTGCCAACTTAAATTGTCCATATAATATAATCATGACTGTCGCAGTTGTATGAAATAGCTATGACACGGCAAATTGGCATAGCGTATCAATTTGACAAATAATTAATTTCCCTGAGTGTACAACTGTGATCACTGGCGTTTGGTCACTTTTCACCCTTTCATTACTAAGGACATTGGTATGGTTCATCATCGTCACAGCTTACAGCAGTCCACTGCTGGACACATATGCTTCTCCAATTGTACGCTATTCAGCTCGATTTTCAGCAACTCTCATCCAACAATAAATTTTCCTGACACTAAGGCCGAAGATACACAGTTAGGAGCTTCGCTTGGTGCAGCGCTAATGAGTAGCCTAGCACCAAGCATCAGAGTGGTCATTGCAATGGTAAAACCTTGCGTAGGTTCGCTAGGAGAATGTCACCGAGCAATACGCAGGGAAGCACTAAGCGAAGCCGCTAGCTGTGTAGATTCGACGTAAACTTTTAAGACGTGTGAACCAGGCTTTAATCTACATGAAAACAAAATAAAAAGTCTTTCCCGTTATTTCCTTTAAACTTATGTATAAACCGTGTAATTAAATAAACAAGGATGTTTATCAAATCCCCAAGGGGTTGTAAATGGTAATGTTCTCCCACCATTCCTCTGCCGCATGCCGTGTTGCATTGCAGTAGATTTGTCATATACGCGTTACGTACCGGTTTCTGATCGGTTTACGAGCTGTTACTCTAGTGTAAAACACTCCGTTAGATAATATTAATTATAATACACGCATAGTCACTATTTAGGGCTTTGAGTATGAATGGTGACACGTGTTACTTTGTACTCATCAACCAACAATCAACTCAGACTATCCACTAGTCCATTGTTGGGGAAAGGTCTCTCCCAGCAGGCTGCACCACAACACCCTGCCTTCTTCCTTCTACATCCAGTCCGTCCTCGCCACCTTTTTGAAGGTCGTCGGTCCATCCAACTGGGGTGCGTCCCGGACTGCACTTGCTAATACGCGGTTTCCTCTCCTGGACTCGTATGCTGTGGAGCATACGAGTCCAGGAGAGGAAACCGCGTTTTTGCCATCGTTTTTTCGACGAACATGGCCAGCCCACTGCAACTCTAGCTTACTCTGCACGCTATGTCAGTAACTCCGGTCCGTTTTCCAGGTAATTTCTGCTTCAGGGGGGGCGTAGCTACAGTCTGTATCTGAGATACTATATTATTTTCCATGTTTGCCTACACCGGCACCGTCCCCCCAAATCCTTCCTTATCCTGGGCCACCTCGATCCAACCCTTGCAGTTCGCGTCTACGCCGTCTCTTCACCTCTTCCTGGGCCTTCCTGTTACTATAAATTAACCAAATAATAACTCTTATAAAAACTGGGTGCTTACGTTGACTGAGATTTTTTTTCTAAATTACTGTGTATCTTCAACAGCTGCACTTATTCATACTCTTGGGTTTAGAAAGGTGATTTAAGACAAATCTCGTATTCTTTATTATTCATAACTAATCTCCTACGTTCTTAATAACACAAACTCAGCGAATCAAAAATACTTCTTATTTATTTTTCTACTGTTTGTTCCTAAATTACATCTTACAACAAATGCAATTATTTATACATCCAAACCGAGATATCATCTGTAATTAGCGAGATGTACGTTTTCCTTTTGTTACTTTTCCATTCTCTCTTTTTGTTACCGTGTAATTCAGGTAGGAAATGTTTGTATTTTTCTTGCGTCTGCGCAACTGCGCAAGTCTAGATCAGATCGATTAGATCGTCTGACAACTAGACTGTGTCAGTCAGCAGCCAGGCGCGGTTACTTTCCAGACTTCTGAATTGGTTTAATTGAACTATTGATTTACTCAAACAAGTAATAGTACTGTGCAGTGTGCAAGCAATAGTGTTATGCAGAGGTGTACCTATAGTAGGTACCTACACCCACATTTCACCACTTGTGTTTAATTGGCAAGCCTATTGCCTTAACCGGGCACAAAGTCTGCCCATTATCTTTCAATTGCATCTATACGTATAATTTTATCAATGAGCTGCTGCAACATTTTCAATCAACAATATTTTGCATAGTCACACATTAATGGAAACTGCATTACGTTATTTTGATGTCTGCAAAGATCTTTGTTTTTTACACTTCCTTCTATTAACAAAAGAGGTTTTTTTTAGTCACCTGAGTTTTTTTTTATCGAACATTGAAATCCAAGGCCTTTCCCTATGTTAGACAAAAGATATAGAGATTCTTTAGTTATATAACTTTTTTTGTTTGCCTGAATATTTGATCGATATTCAATTACGTTGTAATCGAGTCACGACGTTGCACCCGCGCCGATATATAGAAATTAATCGTTCTAATAGAAAGGTGCTAATTTATATTATTGTTCTTACCTATGGAACATTTTCTGTTATGTAATTGATTAGACTGTCTTTGTTGGGACCAATTTGATAAATTGCTTTGTGTTTTATTCCATTAACGTTTTTTATTTGTGACGTAACTTTTCAATCAATCAAAGTCAATTTCTGTCTTGCCATAAACATTTCGCTAGTAGCCTAAGGGCCATATAATTAGAGATCTACCCTAGGGTACAAATCTCAACTCCGTTCTGCTGGCCTTTTGACTGATCAGGGGATCCAACACAGTTTCAGCGACGTCGCACACCGAACATCGCGATAAATATCAACAGCATTAATAACATTAATTAACCGTTGTATTAGCGTTTCGTTTGTAACCTGTCACTTCGCTACTCGCTACTGATACATGGCCACAATGATTTATGTACCAGAAAATGTTGAGCTGCCTCTAACAACATTACACTATCAATCATTCTTAGCTTGCTAATATTTTAATTTATGTGTAAATACGCCCACTGGTAAATAGGCATAGAAACAACGAATATCTTAATTAATTATTCGCGATTATGACTTGATGATGTCAGTGTTACGGGTTTATTAAAAGTAGAAAAAAAAATGGCCATTGATTAAAGTTACAATTTTCAATTTTCCTTATGAAAGTTTCTGTCAATGGTAAAAGTGGGAGTCGGTTTTTCCTTATTTTCCATTTCCCAACGGCCATCATTCCCGCACAAGACCCTGGATGGTCAAAGGCATTCTTTGCTCTGCATGCAGCCTTTTTGTGAGCGAAGCACTGTTTCTGGTTTGAAGGCTACAGGCTGAAGGTGTGATTCGCTGGCTTCAGATTTTTCTCTGAAATAGCACAAAACGTACCTGCGATGCCTTTGGTATCGCAGGTCCAATGGTGGGTGATCAGTAACCATCAGTTGGACCGCCTAAGAACCTCTTGTTTACCACCCAATAACATGAGAAAATATTCTCAATGATTCAAGATACCACAGATATCAAGTTGTCATTTGTTAGACGTATCGCCTGTTATAAAATGTATGGGAAGAGATGTAATGGCTTATCCGAGGACCTCCAGCATTCACATAGTAAAAACTACATTAAGCACCTATTTTCGCATGACGAAGGAGCGTGTCAGCTATACGGAAACCTATTCAAAGGTATAGATTCCCATGGCAAGGGATTCTCGAAATACATGGTGGTTATGGTGTTTTTATCCTAACAAACGGTACACGTCCACTTATTACTCATCAGAAATACATGCCATGGTTAAGAATGGTGAATTTATAGCCTGCATTGTTACGCTCACATTATTTTATGGTTTTACGTTATTCTGATTTCAATAATAGTCCCATTATACTACATTTCGTACTGTAGATACATAATTACATAGCAATAATTCATTGAATAATGAGTTGAGATTTACTGATGTGATTAGCGAAGCGGAGGCCGACTTCCCTGTGCAGAATTCACACGTACTTACGTTTTTATGGGCGGTTATTCACGGCTATGCTGTTGGTGAATTTAGCTTTGTTTACATCCTAGTTCTGAAGGAGATTACTTGATGTTTATTTTGCACCTGGCTTATTGCAATCCAGTGACAGAAATAGGTTCTTCCAGAGCTTCTCCATAGCCTGTGTACGAACGAGGCTTTCTTTCGTATTAATGCATATAAATTATCTGTTTTAGCCTGAAAAAACATACCAGAATCTGGGTTGCCTCAGCAACGCTCTAATCGCTTTGACACACAAGCTGCTGGGGTAAAAAAAGCAGGTTTACCAGAAGGCCTTGAATAAAGTGACTTTTTAACATCCACTGAGCACTTAGAAAACTTGCAAGCCAACATGTTACCCATCACAGTTTTTTTTTTTTTGTTGGTTTGTAATCATTAAATGACTTCTTCCGCTCTGGGTGGAGCGGAAGGGCGTGTCAGACTTTTACTGACTAAAACCCACCCGTGTTCCTTCAGTTGCCTGTTGCCAGGGTCCCGGTATCCCTTTCGGACTATCCCGCAACCCTGCCAGGCATCGGTCCTAACGGCCCCCGTCAGGTGTGCTGACATCTCTTTGAGGCGCGCGTGAAACACGACGCGCCATCGACCCGGGCCTGGTTCTTATCGGACGGCGAGCTACCCATTGCTCGCCGTCCGCAAGCCCGCGCCTATGGTGGCCGGGAATCCACCTGGGATTCCCGACGCCCAGGGTGTCTCCAGCGGCGGCGGTTAACAGCTAACGCCCTACGATCTCTTTCAATAATATCCATAAACATCTTTTAAATTCAATATATAAAATGCTGGCTGAACGCTTTGTGTGCGAGTTCGACTCGCACTTTGCCGCTGTTCATACTCCAATGTACCTATTTATAATAGACTTGTCAAATCATGAATTAACACTGCTAAGGGTGTGACTTAACATTAAGAAAATACATAATTATTATGAAATAAGTAATGTTTTCCGCATAGCTTGGTTTCAGCTCAATAAATATCGGATAAAGGTAACCATAAAACGCTTAACTCATTAAATAACTTATATAATGTGTGCCTTCGTGATTAAGTAATAATTTACAAGATCATTAACCTATTAGAACAACTAAGTAAAACTTAGCACATTATTGTGTTGGTGCAAATTCTTCCCAGCTTAAGTACTAGGAAGCGGTGTAGGGAAGACATTACTTAGTGCTTACTTGTATGCTTTGTGGAGATAGTGAAGTATTGTTTGCCGTGGAACGAGTAGGCTGCCTTATTAATCCAAGAAAACCGAGAATTAGTAATAAAAACATAATTAAAAACTTTCAGTCTCTCTCTTTGCTACAGAGCGGAAAATCTAAACCATAAGGCCTACGGCCACCTGACGCACCTGTCCCACCGCCACGAGGAAGCGACTAGCTATCAACGATTTTGTCGCTCAAGAAATGTGCAAGAGACTGTAGGTCCCGTAGAGATAATTACGTATATTAATATAGTTGATCGTTGTATATCAACACGCCGCGCCGGCGAGTACTCGTTTGTCAAATCAAGAGCTATCAAAGAGATTACTCGCTCAGCGGAGCTCGCTTGGCGTGCATAACACTCGCTGAGAGACTCACGCTTGGTACATACGGATACCAGCGAGTACTCGGTCGTCACCATCGCGCACTCTCTGCTCGGTGCCAACTCGTTTTTAGTTGCTCTTTACTCGCTTCTCGTTAATCGCCTGGATGAAACAGATGCCTTTTGGTTAACGTCTCAGTCTCTATCAATCTGCCTAGCCTTTTCCCCACTATGTTGGGGTCGGCTTCCAGTCTAACGTGATGCAGCTGAATACCAGTATTTTACATGGAGCGACTGCCTATCTGACCTCCACAACCCAGTAACTGGGACCAACCCCGGGAAGCGTAGCTTAACCTGATGGATCGACCCCAGCGGGTGTTATTACTTAGCCACGAGCTCCTCAGAAACGTCTCAGTCTCTATCCACCTACAAATGATGAGACGGAATTTACCCCAAAATCGTTCAATTGTAGCGTAGGTACTTTCAGCATTTTCAGAAGTTACGGAATATGATAAAATACCGTTAGTCTTCTAAAACATTCGCTTAGTAAAACGTTTACATACAGGAAATTAAATGATTCGCCTTATTTGATGTTATACAATGTTATATCGCCTATAAACATGTAACAACATAATGGACAAAATATAATCATTATACTGCTTGAGCAGAACTAAGTAGATGGATTGGCTACTGGTAATAATTATGTACTACCTACTACATGATCAGGAAGTTAAAAGTTTCGCAAAACCTAATGCTTCTTTGTAAAAAAAGGCAAAAAACCGGGATTTTGTGATATCAGAGTTTGAATAACTCGCCACACTGGACAACTGAGGGAGGACATCGACGTTGAGGTAGACCGCGGGGAAAGTGGTGTGACGATCTAATCATGTTAGCGGGGCTAATATGGCCAAAAATCGCATAAAATAGAGAGGCATGGAAGCAAAAAGGGGAGGCTTTTGCCCAGCAGTGGGACACAATACAGATTAACAAAAAAGAAAAAACAATTAATCAGCCAGTACCCATATCTTAAAGTGCTTGCGTTCAGCGCTGCACGAACGTTCCATTTTCTTCTAATGCATCTCGCATCAGTCGTTATCTGAAAGTTCGCTTCCTTCCTAGCCATTTCGTCTTTCCCTTATACAAGACTGTGTCAGTCAGTCCCAGACCTCTATCAAAAACACAGCACTTTTTCTTTAAAAAGTGAATAAATGAACACAACAATAAGCTAATGATTCAAAAGTTTTACAGTTTATAGTGCTCAGACATACTACAAATTCGCAAAATAACACACAGCACAACTATAAAATTATTGATTTGATAGCTTTGTACTACGCCTGGCTTTAACGTAACTATACAGTTAATATAGAAAACGTTATTGATGGAAACTGATATTTTATTTGCTTATAATTTGCCAAAACTGTGTGCAAAAATGGCATGGATCGTGAGTCTAGGTGATTCTAGAGCCACCTGTTATGTTTTAACGAACGCATATTTAAGGGTTTCTGCACTTAAGATTGATGCGCTAGGGTGGCCCGAAATTCAATTTTTTTTACGGTTTTTGCAATTTGCAAGTCAGTATCAGGTTGTATGTTGGTCTAAATATTATTAGCGGCCGTAACAAATATGGATTTACAGAATTATAAACATTAGAATCAGCAATACAACTCTCTAAGTTCATGTAAGTGTATTGACTGACGATTTCATGAAATTTTCATTCAATACACTTACATGAACAGTAGTTCCTTAGACCTAGGAAATGTTGCAGAAAAAAAGGTTAAAGTAGTTCTGTGTGTTTTAGTGAAATACGCACCCAATCCGTTACCCAAACACTGAGACAAACCTACAAAATAGTGAAAATAAAAACATTTATGTCACTTTTTGCACTAAACTCCGTATGAGAGATTGGACGTGTATGCAATGTAAAATTACACAACGTTAATGGGAGGCCCACGCGTCATTACAGACGCACATTCTCTCAAGTTTTCTTTCGGTAACTTGACTATGATCGTTTTATAGCCTTCACAATATACCATTACATCCCCATGTGAAAGCTACCATATCTTTCTCGTGCCTGCAATCGACACGTACTTCCAAATACGAACTCGCACGAAGCCACTCTTTGACACCATCAGTCAATTCTATGCATACAGTTACAGGCTTTATCTAGACGAGATAATGACTAGAATAGCGTGTAATTCTACGGTAAGCTATTATTTATTGCACTGCTCAATCATTCTGCTAAGTACGTATTCAGTTTTAAAGTTCAGCGATAACTAGGGTACCTAGGTAATTCTGCAGTTTCTTTTAATATAGACATTATCATTATGGCGTTGTTCCACGACCATCTTTTTTATCTTTTATAATTATTATTGCTTATTTCTTGTAGGTTTTAGTATTAAAGTTATTAAACGTTAAATAGTGCTTAAGGTTTTTATTGTAGGCAGGTGCGATTCACTAGATAACATCCGAATCTAAAAACGATATATATTTAAAGTGCTGTAAGCGGTCGGGTTGATGCATTGAGAGTTTTATGTGAATTTATGTAATTAAGCAGCGATTGGTTCAGCTTACAAATGTCTATTTTCGTATGATTTCGAAAACAAATCTTAGGGACTTTATGCAAAGTTTGAGCGTTGAACTTTTACTCAAGGGGTTTTTACATAGGGGTTGAAAGTTTGTATGGAAATCCGTTATACTTTTTTTTTTTTAATTTGTGGGAATTGTTATTTGGGCTTTTGTTTAAAAATTAAGAAACTCGTATTTCAGCGTTTAGGAACTTCTACTCCTAAGAGGGGATAAATATGGGGATATATGCAGTATAAAAATCCGACATTTTTAAAGTGAAACCGGAAAATTAAAAGTAATTCGGTTTCCGGTTTTTTACCTCACGCGAAACACGTGTTTTACGATTTTAGAATATAATAATACAAAATAAAAGAAATCAAAATAATTCTTCCCCTAATGGGGTAAAAGTATAGGGATGAAAGTTTGTATCCCACTTTTACCCCCAAGTTTAAAATCTACGCGGATGCCGCTGGCAAGGATCTCGAAATCGCATATTATAATCGTGGCGCTATCAAAAGTTATAGGCTTGTAAGACCACTACTTGTAGGTTGGCTAAGTAATAACAGCCGCACGGATCGATCCATCAGATTAAGCTACGCTTGCCGGGGTTGGTCCGTGGATGGGTGACTAGTGACCATCTTTACACACCGAGACTCCTCCGTGCCTCGGAAAGCATGTTTTAAGCCTTTGGTCCCGCCTGGCATTCGTGGATTTCTGACAGTCGTTACGGGTCGTCAGAAGCCCGAAACTCTGACCTCCAGTCTTACCACGGGGTATCGTATTACCCAGTTACTGGGTTGTGGAGGTCACATAGGCAGTCGCTCCATGTAAAATACTGGTATTCAGCTGCATCCGGTTAGGTTAGGTTACATACAAAATAGTTGGGAAAAGGCTAGGCAGATTTTTTAACAAGACAATTATTATTATGCAATACTTCAAACAATAAAGAGAGAGTTGAATCCGGGACCCTTACTTATCTCAATTAGAGCTGCTGCTGGTCAAATTGCTTCTTTAATCCTTTTTGTTCTGTCTCAACACCACCTAATATTAACCAGACAATGCTTATGAATCGGCATCTCGTTTCTAAGCATTAAGTAGCAATTATATATCGAGAGTATAATGAACACATTAATGAATCATTTCTGCAATAGAAATATATATAGAATAGGTACGTTTTATTACAATGGTTAGGAAAGGAAGCACTAAAGTCTACATGTCTTATTAAATTTTAAAATTTCTCCTTTGTTGAATAATGTAAGGCATATGTCGTGCTTTATTCAACATTGAAGGTTCATCCCATAGGAAGTAGTGGTCTTACTTAACTATTCATAAGTTCTTGTTACTTGTGATCGTGTTTTGTTTCTAATATTCTGATGGAAAACATTGTTTATACAGGGTCACATTAATTTAGCGAGCGAAACTCCGCAGACGTTAGGAGAGGCTCCAAATTAAGTATCCTTTGGTGCCTCTCGACTGAACGCCTTTTACTCCGATTCTCCTTGCCCATTGCGAGGTGGGACAGGACAGCAGCACTCGTAACTCCGGTCCATTCGCGAATTGTTCTTAACCAAAAATGTTTTATTCGGTCGGCACCGTGTTTCCCCGCTACTTGCCTATCATAACTTACTTTGAGTAAGATTCGGGAAGTGCATACGTGCACATCCTTAAATTTACTCAAAGTACTCCAATCCAATCCCTAATCCAATCTTTCAGGCTTAAGTCAATGACTCGTAAGTTAAGCTTGAAAGATTGGAAGCTTTTAAAGATAGCTAGGCGGACGATGTGGGCTCTTCGAGAAAGATCTGAGCTCCATCTCGTTCACCACCACCTCCATACCGTCAAGCAAGCAAGCCGGTGCGCAGCGTTATGTTGCTGTATTAATTACACCAGCAAATGGTGCTGGTGTAATTACAAGCACATGATGCATACCTGCTTTATCTCTGGGATGGCAACTGGGAACGCATCTGCAATGCCTCTGGTACCTATTCCCGATTGTGAAAACGGATGAAATTGTGATACGGTTTGTGTTACAACTTTTCAGAGCTTAGCAAAACTGTAGGTAAGTTCAATTTCTAAGAACCATCTTCTATACATATATTATTATGAATTAAAGTCACTTTTCGTGTTTGTATGTTCGCGTGGTTCTTATTAACCACGCAAGAGAATTTGATGAGGTTTTCACCATCATTAAGAGAAATTATTCCGGAAGGTTTATATATTACATTAATTTTAAACTTACATATAGAAATCTTCATGTTCAGTCAAGACGTAAAAACCGTGCGAAGTAGGGGCGGGTCGCTAGTACCGCAATAAAATATACATACCTACATGCCAATAAATAACCGTCGTTTAGACACCAAAGAGAATCAATTACGATATGTAGGCGAAGTTCTTTTTGCCTATTGTTTTTGTTTTCCTTAATCGTGTCGAAAGTAAATCGTACGAGAAGGCTGAATCAGCGGCGTCATTTTGTACATACGACGACACATCAAGCTACTCACTTCTAGTATAAGCTGACCTCGCATTAATCAGGATCACATAGCCGTTATGTACGCATTCTGGTACCTACATCAAACAAAGCAAAAATTATTGCTAGGAAACCACTTTTGTGTTGGTGTTTAACATTGTGCAACGGTAAAAAAGTTGTGGGGGGTTTTCACAAAAAGTTGGAACTTTGACCGTCAATATCTCCGAAGCCAGAAGGTTCCCAGGGAAGTATGGTCTAGTACAAACAAAATATTACAATGACGCGACGAACAAGTTCACCCTTTACGGCCCGTGGCTTGCCGTTCCATGAGAGGTCAGCTTCAACTGGAAATGTGAAGCTTGATCCGTACGCAGATAAGTGCTTTATTTTTTTGTATCATTACTTCAATTACGACGGTTTAGATTAGTACTAAAGGTCATTAGGGTTGGTTTCATGCGACCTTAATAGCTTGTGTAGAGCTTCACACTTTCTATGAATATTTTTTGTTTTGTTTAAATTGTATTAAATGTGGCTGTCGGAGAGCGAGTTGCAAATTTTTACTATACCTACAGCTATTACTCTCACTTCTGTTCTGTTAAATGATATTTTTTAAACCACCAACATTCCAGTGGGTTCTGTTTTCTGAATAATGATGGTATTATACTAAGCAGTAATCCTTACTAATAATATAAATGCGAAAGCAACTCTGTACGTCTGTCTGTCGCGCTTTCACGCCAAAACTACTGAACCGATTTAAATTTGGTACACAGATAGTTTAGAGCCTGAGAAAGGACATAGGCTACTTTTTACCGACATACCACGCGGGTGAAGCCGCGGGCGGAAGTTAGTATAGTATAAATGGGGAATAGATCCCGCCTACACCTAGTTCGAATGCAGTACTCCTGTCCAAACCATATGGGATACCATATTATGTTGGAATGCCACTAATGCCGCGGGTGTGTGGTCACTTATTAGACCCAACTCATCTAACTTTTTCATCTTGTGAATGTGAGAACGATGTAGGCTTAGTGGACTGTAGTAGTTTTGTTGAACATTTTCTATTTTGTTAAGTACTTACCTGGTACTTTTTAAAGGCGTACACTGTCCTCCCATACCTAATAACACTGTAATTCGAAAATATTGTAACAGCCAATTATTTTTAAAAGAGTAACCGTGGAGTTTCTTGCCGGCTCTTCTCCATAGGAAACGACCAATTGGAACCGTGCACCTAGCTTCTGACGTTTCATAAGTGCCCATGTAGGTTTATGTGAAATAAAATATTTTGATTTTGTTTTTTTTTTTTAACATAATAATATTTAATGTAAATGTGAGTGTGTGTTGTGTGGGTGAGTGAGTGTGTGTGCATGTATGTTGTATTCGTTGTTATGTTGTTTGTTATTTTGTTGAGATGTGTGTGTTTGTGTGTGTTATCTACTGTTACTATCGCTGCATCGATTCAAAAAGATGCCATTGATCCGTAGTGCAAAAATGGCTTTGAAAATATTTGACACTCATCGTTTGTTTACGTTCGTAAGTAAACGTCCAACATTATTCCTACGCGATATTTCTCATATTTCTCACCGGCTCATTGCTAATTGGCTGGCGCGGATATCAATCAATCTGCGGAATTATATGCAATGTTTCCTCAATCAATTATGGAGTGAGTGATACTTGATATCATTATTGAGACCTCTGTGCCTCCGGGAGGACGTAAGTATCACTGTCGCGAACACAGCCATAACGCGAATATTTATTACAATCGTCATGTGAAGCTTGACATTTTGACATCTTTTCCTGTCAGGTCGGTGACCCTGAATATATCTTGGGTTTATCAAGTTTTAGGGGTCACATCACTAATGATGATGAAGGTGAGAAGACTGTTAGTATTAGTGTTTTGTTTAAAGATTATTGTCCAATCAATCAATTAAGACTAAGAAGCTTTTTAAGATAGGATTAATTGATTCAGGCGTGACTTTGCGGAAATCCATTATAAAATACAATAGACGTAGATATATTTAGTAACCTATTCCGCTTGACTATTCTTCAAGAGTCCTAAAAAACCCTCGTGTTTCGCCTCTCAACAATGCATCCTCAGGATGACGATTGACCAATTGCAAACCAGAACGCGACGTGTTACCACACCGAGCGCTGGACGCAAAGAACGCCTGCCTCTTCTTGCTGCCTTTGCGTCCAGCGCTCGGTGTGGTAACACGTCGCGTTCTGGTTGCCTCGTTGAGAGGTGAAACACGTGTTGATTTCTTACAGGGTTTTTTAGGACCCTTGAAGAATAGTCAAACGGAATAGGTTACTAAATATATCTACGTCTATTGTATTTTAAGAAGCTTTTTACTTGATTATGGTTGATGAACAGCTCCCCAAATTGCCTAACTCGCTCCTAATCAAAATCCTCTTAATTTTGAAGGGGATTGTGATTGTAACCTACATAAATATAATCACACGTTTGATAATTCGTCTACTAGACCACGTATCTAAATAATGCAATGAATATTGTTAAATAGGCAATCCTTACTAATAATCAATACTATATTACTATATATTATAATAATATATTATAAATTCGAAAGTAACTCTGTCTGTCTGTCTGTATGTTACCTTTTCACGCCTAAACCACTAAACAGATTTCGATAAAATTTGGCAAGGTGATAGATGGCATCCCGGGGAAGGACATGGCCTACTTTTTATCGACATTCCACGCGGGCGAAGCCGCGGGCGGAAGCTAGTAATTATTATAAATGCGAAAGTGAGTTCGTTTGTTTTTTACGGTTTCACGCTAAAAGGGCTGAACGGATTTGGATGAAATTTGGCACAGGGGTAGACCTTGATCTGGAGAAGGACATAGGATACTTTTTATCCAGGATCGCAGACGAAGTCATGGGCAATAGCTAGTTAAATAAAAGGTAATTATTGTGATTCTGAGAGTTTTACGCAATTAGGCTGTAGTAGTGACTCCAACAATTCGAAACACTGAAAATTCTTCACGACTTTTCTGTCCTAAGTGAGGACTTACTTTGCAAAGTCAAATCCAATCAACAACTTATGACTAATATACTTTTAATTTTCCATCCATAAGGTCGTATAACAAGGATCGTTATACCGGCCGGTGTATGCGCTTGCACATGCAAAACGAACGAGTTATGCCGCGACTTGCGAGCAATCACTTTTATTATGTATATATTTATAGACGCGTAATTGCGTATTTAGAAGCAGTCGTATATAATATACTTGCGTAGCTACATATGTGTATAGTTTACCTCGGAATATTAATTTGAGTGGCTTTTCCACGGATAAAATATATTGGGCATAGGTACCTACTATTCAGCTTCAAATCTGTACTGAATCTTTTAAAACAGGTCGTTTTAAGTGAGGTCTATAATACGTAATACTGATCGTTCTATCGAACGATATACGCAAATACTATATTAATATTAAAAATAAAAATTTCGTCGACTTGTTTTCAGTTTTTGTCAGAGCCAAATCCAAGATAAACGGACACACCATTGTTTCAGCTGTTTTAAAAGTTATGAAATAGTAAGTTGTGGGTTGTGTTACCAACAATGGATCGTCGTAATGTCATTCCTCAAACACCAAAGTCATAATTTGATTGTTTTAGTTGCTGTCTTGAAAATATAACGGACAGATATTATGCTATTGTAAAATGACAGTGGCTAAGATTTCTAAGATTAGATTTTATCATCCTAAATATAATAATATTTTAATATTTAATATTATATTAAAATATTTAATATAAATCCGAAAATGAGTTGATTTGTTTGTTACGCTTTCACGCTAAAACGGCTGAACAGAATTGGACTTTTGGCACTTAATAGACCATGACCTGGATTAGGACATAGGATACTTTTCCCAATATTCCCACGGGATCGACACTTATGGTGGAACCGCGGGGCGCAGCTAGTAATAAATAAACAGTAGAGCTATTCTACCGTCAATTAGTACATTCTTATTATGCTAAAAAACTCAAGCCGCGTGTCTTCATGGGAAAATGATTAAAAACTGGTATCTAAACGAAGATAAAAGGAAGTCCCACAGGACTGGCTGCGTCATATAACGATTAGGCGAAGATCTAGACGCTCATAAAATTAATACCCAGCTTCCTTGGGAAACGAGATACATTCAGTTTCAAAGCCTTTTATATAACCGACCATTTTCAGCTAAATATTATGTTTAAAAACTTGTTTGTGCGTACATTATGTTTGAATTAAACTGTCTTTTCAGAGATTATTAAGTATGATTGGATAATTTATTTTTTGTATGTATAATGATGTCTCTTTAATAGTACCCTTGTCAGATATATTGATCTTCGGAGCACAATAAAACGATCAGCTACTTACATAGACCTGTTAGCAAACTAAGTATGATGATTACCCAATGGAAATACGACTGTGAATAGTAGGTAGAATCTAATGCACGTTCTCGCTTATAGGTCCTAGGTGACACCTAAATGAATGCCTTTATTTGACGCTCAGCTCGGCGCCGAGAGTTAGAATCCCATAGTGTAATAATATTTTGGCGTTCGTTTTTTAGGCGTATTGTTTGTGAAAACGGTCATTAGAAGCCGTCTATAAAATGTTGACTGCCGTTGTGTTTGCTGAAGGTACCTTTGGTTTTAGACTGCGATGCTTGATGGGGGATACAGTCCGTAGAATGCGTTCATGCAAAATTATCATTAAATCTACTTATGTTATAATACCTTAAACAATGTCAATAATTTCAATTTCAATGTATAAATACTTTATAAAGTGTTTTTATAAATACTTTATAAAGTGTATTACTAAGCGTATTACCATAAATACTTTATAAAGTGTTATTGGGAGTTTCTATAGGTATGGGATTTATCGGTAACAGCCCAGAGTCTGGATTTGTGCTCTGTTTATGGCAACAGGCTCGGCACCTATCACATGGGACTTAAACATAACTGGCGAAATGTGGGTGTACTACATATAGGCACACCTCTGCCCTACTCTTAGGGGAAAAAAGGCGTGATGTGTGTTTCTATTACAGTTTTTTTTTTTATTCTGGCCAATTGACGAAGTTTCCATTTTTATATGCAAAATGAAATCCGGTTGGTGACTAACCTTTTACATAACTATAGCATTGTCCTCTTATGATACCCTTACATAAAAATAGGTTGTAGATACAGAGGAAAATATGTCGTAAACTTTGAGATCTTTACAACTCATAATATTTTTTTAACATCCCGCGAAAAAAAGAGAGCTGCCTATATTCTTAGTTGAGAATTTATGGATCCATGTAAAATCATAAAAGTGTAGGTAAGTACAGAAAACAATGTTTTACACAGATCGTAAATTAAACAAATTATAGGATGCGCATAGGCAGCGACGAATTGCAAAATAATTGGGTTCTCAAATGTTCATAAATTATTTCACGCTGTTTAAAAGCAATATGCGGCCATATTTACTTTTGTTTGTATAAGCTATTCCAATAAAATCTAAACTCGGTCGTCCAATCACAAATGTTTTCCTTTTTTTATTTTCTTCGCACATTCTTATTCACAGTGCGATTTTTATCGACCAATCGTTTAGTCGTAATGTGGCTTAGAGCCTGTTAACTATTTCTTAAGGTAATTTTAAATCGTACGACGTGTGCGACTTCCATTTAGTTTAATGTCATGGTAACTAACTGAACTATTGGACAATTTAAATTCTAAATTGTTAGGCAGTCGTATTACTTTAAATGGTTTAGTGATGAAATTGGAAATGATGGCGGAAATATGTTCTTCGTAATTTAAAACAGCAATTATTGAAGATTAACTAGAGAGAATAAATACAAGACATCTTATTTGACGGGATCTGCCAATCAACAGCTCAGACGGAGTGTACTATGCCAAATTGAACGCCTAATAATCGAATATCAATTGATCGACCTAAATACTCGAACGTTCATAATATCGAATGGTTAATAAATCGAACATTCAATACATCGAGTATTTAGACGTTCGATTTATAGTAGTCGATCAATTGATATTCGATTATTTGGCGTTCGATTTGGCATAGTACACCCACAAAAAATTAGACCTACACATAACATTTTATAAATCCACTCGCTGTTGCCCGTGACTTCATCTGCGATCCAGGGTGCCTATGTCTTTCTCCGAGTCATGGTCTACCTATGTGCCAAATTTCATCCAAATCCGTTCAGCCGTTTTAGCGTGAAAGCGTAACAAACTAATAAACAAACTCACTTTCCCATTTATAATATTAAAGTTAGGACTAATCAGCGTTAAACCAATAAATGCATAAGCCTTAGCTCTATCGCACGCACCCTTACAGCCTCTGGGATGTCTCCTAGACGTCGGGCGGCGAAAGTGCAACAGCCGGGCGTCGAGCGGGGCGTATAAACGCGCGCATTGCACGCCGCGCGCCACTCGAGTACCGAGCCCGTAGCTGCGCGCGCCGCACGCACACGCCCGCACACGACCGCACGCGCACGCATGCACGCACGCACGCGACTATAGTGTGATGCAGTGATTCTTTACGTTTGTGATAGATTCTATTGCTCTCTACGGGTGATAACGCTGAGAAAATATTTTTGGTGAGTTTTTCATACATTTTTACCAATTATGTTACTAAAAAAAAAATCAACTGATGTAAAAAAATATGATGCAAAAATAAATAAAAAGAAAATAATTAATAATAACAATTGGCATTATATAAACAACAGGAAATCAAATTTTTCATCTAAATAGATGAAGGTAGAAAATATAAATATTGTAATGTTTTAAAATTAGTCTTAATTAGATAAAATTGAAAATGTAAAAAATATTTGATGCTTGCACTCGGAAAAATAAAATTTTCTTCTGCCTAGTGGTCTATTCAAAATATCAGTGGACAAAAAATCCCATAACTATAATAATATACTATCAATATAATAAATACATGAAAAGAACATCCATGTTTTCCACCCACAGCAGGCTGCTGGCATAAAATAAATATCTCAATTATGCTAAACGCTCGCTTCGGCTACTTAACGTAGCTTTATTAGATATCTTAATAACGACCCGTGCTATTTATTTCGCATAACTTTGACATGAGAAATAAACTCGGAGTGAAGTTGTGAACGCGCCATAGGTATACATACTTAAATACGCATATTATTATGTAATTTTCTTGTTTGAGCTCTTCAAAATAGAGAATGAAAAAAATATGGTTTCATCTTTCGTTATTTTGATTACTGAGGAATAGACAAAAGTGTGATTTAAAAAACAGTGCGTGTACGGACTTTAAATAGGGTTGAGCTTAAAAACATTTTAAATTTTTATTATAAATTAAGTAGTTGAAAATCCACATTCGCATGTATCGCGAAAATCGTCGCGTGGAAATGGCACCAATTATTGCTGGTTTTGCTTAGTTACAAATAATAAAATCGAATCAATTATTCTACATTCGTAGACGTTACCGTTTTGACGATAATCGATTAAGAAATCGCTTTACGCGCGTTTCCGTGA
This sequence comes from Lithophane ornitopus, assembly GCA_948473465.1. Lineage (NCBI taxonomy): Eukaryota > Metazoa > Arthropoda > Insecta > Lepidoptera > Noctuidae > Lithophane > Lithophane ornitopus. The sequence goes on along the minus strand of OX419622.1, from coordinate 5,520,639 downwards.
AAGTGTCCGCCGTTTGTGGGTGCGAACTGCGAACGTAGAAAGTGATGATTTGGTGAACTATATTGTACTGATTATTTGCCTTATCACGCGAGCGTAATTCAATTTGGTCAAATGTATCGTAAACTAAACGAGTGCTTCACACGATGACGTTAATCGAGTTGAATAGACTGATATGTAAATGCGAGTAGTGACGAGATAAACTAGTTCGTTCGTGGTTGTGAGCGAGCGGCCGGCGCCGATAATGCTGTACAATTAATCAATAAGACGTTTATATTTAACTCATGCGTTACAACCATGTAATGAATTGATCGGTGTGGATATTGAAACTTCATAGTGTAATTACCTTACACTCGACGTCCTTGCAACTAGTTTGGCGAGAATACGAGAATAGAGGAATCTTGGGGGGCTTTTTACGGTGTACTTAGCGCCACGGCCGCGGCGTAGCGAGTAAAATATCATAAAAATAGACAATCCATAGGTGGAAAGCTGATACTTGCGTCAGTCCAGAATTAGCCTCAGAACGATGCAGAGTCCACGGAACTGCGGATATATGGAATAGATGGTAATCTAATCAGACAGCGTTATTGCAATCCAACACGCTTCTGTTGTTTTTATTGCGATAACAATACAAATATTGCTTTAGCATGCACTGTTTTTGCACGTAGTATTTGCCAACTTAATGTTAATATGTTACTTGGAAGCATAAAAAAGTGGCTTAAAACTATGAATTAATTTGAAACAGTATACAATAAACGCTTCGTGTACAATTTTTTTTAAGTAAAAAAAAAATCCACGTCCTGACCTGACAGGATGGTCCATCACTAATTTAATGCAATGTTGCCCTCTTTTTCTCTGCCGATATACTTAGTTACGGCTCGTTCAAGATGAAACACCAGCCCACAAACAAGTACATGTTCATACGACAGCAAGTATTTAGCTAGAAACTCGAGATGACACAATTACTCAGAAAATTATGCTACTTAAAAAAATATTGGCAACATATTTTTATCAGCTAACACATTTCCTTCGCGGTCTTTAATTATCTTCAGTTGCGATGTGTCGTTCTATTCTGGATCATTTCGACACGCAACGGTACTAATATCGGGCTGGTACAAATAAGGCTTGAGACTCCGGGACACCGGCGTCACGAGCCCGCCTAATGGATGCTGAGTGGCCTTAAACAGCTGCTATTAAATTTAGTCCCACTCGCATACCTCGGGAATTTAAACGCGCAAATTATTCTGAACATGTATGAATGCTGGATAGCAAATTGTTACTTTACGATTATTCTTTGGGTGCTCAAGTTTTTTCCAGGAAAGGACAGGATAGCGCCACTGTGCTGTCCGAACTATTACAGTTCAAAAGTCTTATAAGTTGGCGTACGCGCCATATTATAAGACTTTTGAACTGTAAAATCAGCGACTGTAGAGATTGCATGCACGTTATTGTTTTATTTGCACATTTCATATCTAATAGGCCTATTTTAAATCAATATGTTTCGCATTTTCTCGGTTGAGGCTAACTCTAATATTCTCGAGAGCATAACGAATAATTCGCGAAAAATATACTACAATTATTGCCAATATTAGGCATACTGTAGGACTTTATGGTCTGAAAATATAATCTAAGCATCTTATTACTTATAAGAATACAATCACAACATAGTTTATGGTTGTCTGAGCAGATGTAGTGCGACGCGGATTGACGAAGTCAGTCATTTCTAAAAAACTATTGTCTGTATGCAAGCGTGTAGCCTAAATTATATCTAGAGGTTTCTCCTAAGGTAAGTAGTGAAACCGAATTCTATCAATCAAATTATTAGACGTTGAACTTTACTGTAAATTAAAGTACCGGAACGAAAATGCAGCTGAACTAACAAATGTATTTCTTTTCTTTTTATCTGCACTATTATAGTCGAAGCGAAATTGCAAGTAGCGATCACAAAAAAATTGTCGCTATGACTCGGACAATTTTGTACGAAATTCAGATCCGCTGTAATAAAATTTGTCTTTATCTCCTAGACGTGATGAAATTACTTAGGGAGTTGTGTAAAAATAAAACAAGGTGTGAAAGTTTTTCGACTGAAGACGTGACTTCCGCTTTGTCGGCATCGACAGAATTTGCACCAGAAAGCGTGAACATACATGTGCAGCAATAAAAACTGCATGACTGATGCAATTTGACAGGACAATCATCGATCTTCCGAAAATGGTTTCGATGAAAAAACCAAGACACATTTTTCGTTGCGTAACCATAACAGACATAATGAATATTTCGTTAGTGAGAGTTGTTAATTAATAAGCCGTAATTTGATGAGACGTGGGAAAAAATCCGTAAACGTTTTGATCGATTCGTTCGACTGTAAAATCGTTGTATCCGTTGAATTGGATTTAATTTTTGTTTCCGCTTACATTAAAATGAAAAGTTATGAAAGTAAATTGATAATAATTTGTGTTGGAAATAGCTTTGGGTAGTGGCTTATGTCACTTGCTAGGAATGACAGATTCGTCACGATACAGTTCACACGCGTTCGTACGAAAGTGGGTGCGTAGTTATCTAAAAAGTGCTCGTCTGTATTCAGTCTACGTTGTCCGTAATCATGATTTGCCGAAATTGGTTTACGAGTCCATTCGATCACGCGAACCGTACTGTGCTCAATTCTAATTTGTTCACCTCTATTGTGACGGACAAGAGTCGAGTTTCTTTAACTTGTTATATGTTTGTTGCTACTTTAGAAATCAGAAATCAGAAATCAGAAATATTTATTTGTGATACATAGGTAGGTACAGTGGTTGGACATGTTTTAGGTTAATGAGCGCTATGATCAACCTATTAAAGGCATACAAAAAGAATTAATTACAATTATCACATGCAAATAAAGAGCTTACTCGTTCTAAACTACAAGTCAACTACATAAATGACTGTATTATTTTAATAAAGGAACAAAAGTCAAAATAATTTGTTAGGTAAATGTCAAAAATAATTCAGATTTAAATAATTAATTATGATTTATGATTACAATATAGTCAAAGAAGCAAATTACATTACATTACAAAATTAGATTAACATGTCAAAATTTATCTGATAAAAAATCCGATACACTATAATAACACTTTTGACATAGCAAACTTCTTAGTTTCAGTTTAAATGAGTTAATATGTAGATTTTTTAGCTCTTTTGGCAATTTATTAAATAGAACTGTTGCCATGTGAAAGACACTTTTATACATCAAGGCAGTATTCGTTTTTGGAACGCACAGACGACTTTCGTCCCTTTGGGTCCGATTGAAAGCTGTAGATGCTAAAGTAAATAAATGAGGATTTTGTTTAACGAAAGCCGCTACTTCAAATATGTATAGTGACGGTAATGGAAGGATAATATGCTTTTTAAAAAAAGGCACACAGCTCTCCGTTGATTTTAAACCAAACATAGCCCGAATGCATCGTTTCTGTGCCTTAAAAACGAGATCTTTGTCGGTGGAATTCCCCCAAAAAATTATGCCATACCTAAGAACAGATGCTACTAGCCCATGATACGCAATTAAAAGGGCACTGGTGTTTATTTTGCTTGCAAGTGTATGTAAGGCATAGGCAGATTTACTAACTCGCTTGCATAGTTGTTGAATATGCGGTTTCCAGGTCATTTTGTCATCAATATATAAGCCTAAAAATTTACAATTGTCTACTTCCTCTATTGTTTGCATATTAAAATTTACATTTAGGTTATTTGGTGCTGGTAAACGCTGTCTAAAGTACATTAATTTAGTTTTGCTTAAGTTGGCTTTTAGGTTATTCATATTAAGCCAATTCATAACAGAGCTCAATGTGTTATTTATGTCATCTTCAAAAGTATTTATGTCCTTACATTTTATCGTAACTGTACTGTCATCCGCGAAAAGAGCTATAGGATTATCAGTGGCATTGGGTAAGTCATTGATGTACAATATAAAAAGTGGCGGCCCCAAAACAGTTCCTTGAGGAACACCGTAGTTTAGTTGACGTTCACATGATCTAAAGGTTTCTTCTTTTTTTGTTAGGATATTCACTCTAGTCAATTCTGTGTATTGGTGACGGCCTTTGAGGTATGATTCAAATAATTTCAGAACATTACCTCTTATTCCATATTCATTAAGTTTGCTAACCAATATATCATGTTCAACATAATCAAAAGCCTGTGTCATATCCATAAAGATAGAGCAGACAGGTATTCTTTTGTCAACATTAACCATAACAAAGTCCAGAAAGTCATAAATGGCCATATTTATAGATTTATTGTGTCTAAAACCTTTTTGTTCTTTTGCAAGAATATTGTTATTTTCTAAATAGTTATTAAGTTCTTTGTAAATATATTTTTCAAATATCTTAGAGATAACTGGAACTAAGGCAATAGGTCTATAGTTTTCTAGAAATTCTCTATTATCTTTTTTGAAAATTGGTTTTATGATTGAAGTTTTTAATTTGTCAGGGTAGATTCCAGCTTCAATACATAGATTTATCAGATAGGAAAGATGAGCAGAAATATTCATAGCTATATATTTCAAGACTTTAGTTGATATGCCATCATAACCCACACTATTTGTATTTTTTAAACTCCTGATAATCTGCAATACATCATATGGCAAGCATGGTTTTAAAAACATAGACTTTTGCTTAGACGACATATAAAATTTATACTGCATGTTGAGTGAATCATCCTTAGGTACTATTTTATCGATGAAATAATTATTAAAAGCATTAGATATTTCACAAGGGTCAGTTATTGTTTTGTCATTTATTTTAATGCTAGTTATCGTATCAATTGGTAAATTTTGTTTAGGTTCATTTATAATTTTCCATGCCGATCTACTTTTATTATCCGACGCGTTAATTAAATGATTATTTTGTGCGCGCTGGGTTAATTTTATTACTTTTTTATATCTTTTTGAGAATTGTGTCAGTTTAGCTTTATTTACCTGGCTGGGTTTTTTTCTGTATTGCCATAAAAGATCACGTTTTTTCATACTACAGGCCTTGATCCCTCGCGTTATCCAGTTAGCTTTACGATGTGTATTAATGGTGATATATTTAAATGGAAAGCAAAGATCATAAAATAACTTGAACAAATCAATAAAAGCATTGTAGGCTATATTCGGATCAGAGGCTGAGTACATTTCAGAAAAAGACAATTTCTCTATACAAGTTCTAAACTTCTTAAGATTTTCCTCACAACAATCTCTACGTTTAATTTTCCAGCTTTTTATCAGGCATACCTCTTTGACCTGACACCTCAATATCTGAGCTGTGTGATCAGATAACGCAAAGTCAATCACTTCTGCTCTACACTTGTTGTGGTAGTTATGAGCAAAATTATCTATACATGTGTTACTGATTTTTCTGGTAGGTTCGGTTATCTTAAGTCTTAAGTTATAATTAAGAAGTAAACATTCAAATTCAGATGTAATATTATTTTGTTTTAGAATATTAATATTAAAATCCCCAGCTATCACAATATTATGCTTATTATAGGTTTTATTTACATACTTGAGCATCTTGTCCAATCTTTCGAAGAAATTACTTAGGTTACTAGCAACCGGAACCCTATACAAACAGATAATAATTACTTTGTAGTCTATTAGTTCAATGGCAGAGCATTCAAAAGTTGAGCACTCAGTGAATAACACCGACTTTGGAATCGTTTTCCAATGATGTCCTTTCTTCACGTAGATACATGACCCACCTCTGTTAGAACTACTTCTGCTAAAGTAGGCAGCTATGCAAAAATTGGGTATTACACATATATCTTCATGGCCCGACATCATAAAATGTTCAGTCATACAAATTACATCAATATCAGTATTTCTATCCGATAATTCCTGCAAGCAGATTGTTAATGCATCCGACTTACTCCTCAAACCTGCAATATTTTGGTGCAGTATGGTGATGTATTTATGACCGAAAAAACTTTTGCGGAGTAGGTTTTGGGGTGTTATTTTGACTCGGTGACATTTCCTTGTTTAGGTCAACTCCATATTTACAACTAGTGATGGATGATTCTATATAAACAATCATTCTATAAAAATCTTTAAACAATAACTGCATTCCAAAATTATTTATCGAGCCAGTGTGTCTGTTGAACATCGTGTCGTCATATCTCAAATTCTCGTTGCTGTCCAAAAAGTATGCATGCTCGTGAGTAATTGTATCCAAATATAATAAATTATTAAAAGTTTCTACTCTTGAATTGAACAAGTAGTTATTTGTAAAGAATTTGTACGTAGGGGTGCAGATAATTATGTTAGTGTTTGTAATTTCTTGCAGGACTTGTCTTATCTCTAATATACTGTCAAAATATCTATTTGTAACTTTAAAGTCCTCTTCACCAAGTAGAATAATGCAGAAGTCCAGTGAGGTGAAATTCGCTAACTTTTCTTTAATACCTTTCAGCAGGACTTGCATACTACCATGGGGTGTGATGTAGTGACAAAGGTCACATTTCTCAAAAATGTTTTCCGCAATATAAAGCAAGTTATTTTTGTTGTCAGTGCTTATAATACATATTTTCTTGCGTTTTGAATCATTTTCGACTGTATTCTCTCTTTGTAGTGTAGGTTTATTAGTATTATTTATCTTCGATTTCGGTGTTTCTGTTTGAGTTTGATTATTGTTTTTATTGTTATTTCTACTTTTGTTCTTTTTTGAGCTGGACGACTTCAGTTTGGCGGGTGTTAAAGTTACTTTCTTATAAAGATCATTATTTTTACTCAATTTTTCGTTTAAAGACTTTAGATTACTATTTTCTAAAGACAAAGATTCAATTTCAGAGTGAGCGCTCTGTAGTTCTAATGTAAGATGAGTAATTTGTTCACGTAGTTTCATAACTAAGTCGCCTTCATCATAAGACATTTCTGGAACACTGTTAACGGTCTCATTCAATGTTGGTGTATCAGCTATTACCTCACTGTCGTTTAATATTGAATCCGACTTTGTCCTCGCCCGGCGGAATGTGATATTATCCAGGAAATTCATATTAGATAGTCGCAAAGTTTGAAATAAGCTTTAAAAAAGTGAATTGGTTTCTGTGGGGATCGAACTAGCGACACGTCGTCTACACAATAATGGAGGCGCGGCCGCGGCCGCGAGACCAAACGTGTAGTTGTAAGTTTAGACGAAATAGTGATCCACATTCATCGTATGAATTTAAAATTTTAAAAAGACGTTATGATGATTCATGCAATAGTTATTTTTGCACTTTTTTCCACAAAAACAGTTTTTTTTTGTCACGGTTGTGATCAGAATAACTCCACTATTTTGTTTTAAATTACACTTTCCACCATTCCAATACACACTCAAGTTTATTGAAGAAAGAAGTTTTTGAATGTTGTTATTGTTTATTTTGCTACAATTAAAGTTGATTGGTCCGTTTTATTATAACTGTTTTAACACCTTAACGATTGTCGCTTTAATGTTTTTAACACTGTAATGTTCAGCTTATTTATTAGTTGTTTGATCCACTTTGTAAAGGTTTTTTATTCATGAAAAAAAAACTGAGTGATTTTGTCCAAAGAGTTCACTTCTTTCACAGGAGATAACACTTGTTCTTATAGTTAATATCGTACTGTATAGATTTAAGTAGACTTAATTACAAATTAACACTTTAATCTTTTTTTAACAAAAATAATATACGGAGCTCATTTACTTTGATGTTCGCTTGTCGACAGCGCCATCTGAATCAAGGCTGAATCAGGGCTGGACACTTTCGCTGGTTCAGACATGATCATGATTTTATAATGATGGACAAATTGTCGTGTAACTTCTGACCGTTGACCTCTGAGTGGAATTAAGTCATTATGTGTGCATAACTTGCGAACTGAGATGTCTAAATTGATCATTGAATTCTTTTTCTTTGACTTTCCTTTCTCATAAACATTTCGGTACTTTTTAGTTATGTATCAGTATTTGCATAATTATTCTTTTGTAAAACTTGGATATTTAGATTTTGCTAAAATGTTTTTTATGTTTATTTTACCTCGCTCAGCTTCAAATGGAATTCAAAGTTATTTCAAGCCTACTTGGTGGTGCATATAATTATGGACAAATATGTGATGTTTTTAAGCTCAGTTATGATAATCAAATATATTCTGTATTTTAATAATACAAGCACGGTACGAAAGCTTTTATCTACTTATTACTTTATCAAAATTTTATGGTTACGTTAGTTCATGACTGGTTCATAACTGTACTGATAGCCATAAGTAAATAATTATGTTAAATTGATTTGTCCTATGTCATTAACTGTGATATTCATACCGAGTAATTACGATAAAAATCGTTTAATTTGGTTCAAGAGACAGTTTTTGGAAGGACAACTTTTTATACGTACCTACTTTGATAGGATGCTGCGTGACTATGTGGGGTACCAACAATTAAATTGTTTTTTTCTGTTGTTTATAACTGAGGTTGGTACATGCACATATATACCTAATCGCAAACTCATTTGAGTTTGAGTTTACCGATGGTTTATACTTGAAATATCATTACAATTTTCTAATTAGTCATCAATGACTTCATTCGGTATAGATTTTCGTCTCATTAACAAATGTACATAAAAGGCTGTGTCGGTGAAAGGAGTACACAGTATCATTAGCATTGCGATTTAGCACTTTGTTTAATTATCTCGTTAGAGTACGTTTTCATTTCACGATGTTAATACGTGTTAGGAGTCATCTTCTTAGCTTACATGATCATACATACTACTAATACACACTAGCTTCTGCCCGACTTCGTCCACGTGGCTGGTTTTAAATATATTCTATGACACTGCGCAATACTGTAGCTTCCTATTAGTTAAAGAATGTTCGAAATCGGATCAGGAGTTCCGGAGATTACCTCTTACACAAACTCGCAAATTTTACCTCTTGATAATACTATACACACTAGTACCTCCTATATTACCTATACACATTTATATACAGATTAGAGCCTATAGATTGGGTTGTTTTTACCTATACCTTTGTAAAATTCACTTTCATTTGTTTCACTTTGTTAATCGACTTTCATTGCTGACCGTATTATTTCGAAGTTCAAAAAGACCCTAGAAAAAGCTAGAATTTTAGTTTTGTTCACTTTTATTTATCTGACAACTTCTTCTTATGTTGATAACTCACATATCCATAGAAGATATTACTTAGTTTAAGATGATGAGAAGAAATTTTCCAAGTGCTTTAATATCAAATAAAAAATATCAGAAAGTTATATCAATAATTTACGAGGAAAGCTTTTTTTTACCATATACCTAGTGAAATCGCTCCTCAACATTCCACAATGTACATAAGTCAGCTGTTACCTGAATAAATTCGCGAAAAAATCAACACTATATCGTCTACTCTCTCCTTGGCTCGATGTTTGCACATACTACGCACATGTGATCTTCTATACAATTATGAGCCAGTTGTGTTTGTACAGTATACGTTAGTAGGCCGCACTTTAATTGATTTATGTTGTGCTCAGAGGCTCTTTGTGTCTTATTGATTCTGTTTTAATTTGGATAGACTTCGTTTGATTTTGTTTGTGAGTATTTGTGGCACACGGTGATGGGCATAGTCATAGAAATTATATCTATGGGCATAATGGTAAGTTACAATAAAGTAATAAAAACTGAAACCCAACTACGACTAAAAAGGTATTAAAAAAAAGAAAAAGAATTAAAAAAAAAATTAAGTAATAAAAACTAAAACCCAACTACGACTAAAAAGGTATAAACAAGACACCCCAGACAAACAAATTAAAAATCCGGAGTCATACGTGTTGGGGCATAAATCGAACAGATTACGTGTGACTCCGGATTTTTAATTTGTCTGTCTGGGGTGTCTTCTTTATACCTTTTTAGTCGTAGTTGGGTTTTAGTTTTTATTGCTTTAATTTTTTTTTAATTATTTTGGGTTTATAATATATATATTTTTGAAATATGCTCATGAAGCCCGTTCATTTGATACCCAACATGGTACGATTAAACAATTTTTTTTTTTAGTTCCTGTCTTTATGTCCTCTAGAGGGCGCCATTTTTAATTCAATGTGACGTCACATAGCCTATAACCAGTGGACGATCAAGACGCTTCCAACGATACCTCATTTGTCGAACTGTGATGAGTGGCTTAGAAGATAGGAGGGAACAGATTAACATACATACATACATACATACCGGTCAAAATCATAACCCTCCTTTTTTCTTCGCCGTAGTCGGGTAATTAAAGTCGCTTTTCGTGTTTGTCTGCATGCCCGCGTTGTTCTTCTAAACCACGCAACAGATTTTGGTGAGTTTTTCACCATCGTTTAGAGAATTTATTCCGGAAGGTTTATGTGTATAACACGTTAATATTAAAGTTACTTATAACTAAAAAATCTCGATGTTTTATCAAGTCGTGAAAACCGTGCGAAGCGGGAGCGCGTCGCTAGTAATCGTATAAATCATGATACATCCACATCTGTGAGGAATTCCACTATTATCGATTTTATGCCGTGTAAATGTCTAACGATTAACCTACAATTGAACATGTCCAACCTACCTATTACTTACACCAACGATAGAATGAATTAGAATAATTAGTACACGCTTAGAGCCACAGATTTTTTTACATCCAACAGACGTATAATTGTGAACGGATAATTTAAATAGATTAACAAAACGTAGCACATAATTGTTTTAAAAATGCTGTAAATAATTACATGTTTAAGACCTGTCTATTTTAATAGTCTTTAATTACATTTATGGGTGTTAGGTCTGTCGTCCAGTGGATGCGATCATAATAATGAGGTTCTGTTGCAGAAATTCGCTTTATGGCAACGTGAAAATGTATATTGAGTTTTATTGTAGCTAGTTATATTTGTTGATAGTCGTGTAAGATTAATAATATAATGTGTGACCCTTACTGTCCCACTGCTGGGTAAATGCTGCCCAGCAGTGATTCAATTCGCAAAGTAATTCTCTTCTCATACAGGGAAAGCATTTTTTGAAGCTGGGTCAGGACGGGGTGGCAATATAATTTAAAAAAAAAAACGTTATGCGTTGCTTAAATGTTGAATTCTCTTACAATTTTTTGTGTTTTAAAATTCAAGTAGAATAGAGCGATGTTTCTGTTTCAAATAAAGTGGGGTGTACAACGTTTCCTTTTACTACTTAAAGTTAATAAGCAATGTATTTCATATGACAGCAGTCGACGCAATCATTTGCTTTGAAACGCGTTTTTTTATTCAAGCCAATAAATTTTATTACGCCATACATTACCTATCGCTTAGCTAGCAGTGGTGCTCAAACCTAACATTCACTGCCGTGGCGCCATTAGTCGACAGTAGCGCCAAGAAAAACTGATATTAGCCTTTAATATGCCTTTAATGAACATAATTGAATAGTTTATGCATACATTCATGGTTCTATAGAAAGTACAATTATTACGTTATGAATGCTTTTTTCATAGAAAATTACACGAATGGTGTTTGCTTCCGAGAGATTAAAATTAATTATGCGATCAACAATCTGATAATTTTTATGTAGGTGACTGCGTTGTGTGTAATTGTGCATCAGCTAACACTATATTACACTAGTTATTATTTGGTTTACTGTCGTGACACGTCTCGCTACCATGGGTGGTATATCCCATCATAATTAAGCCAGTGAACGTTAAATCATAACTGAAATGAATTAAGATGGAGATTGTCTTATTTGAGTGACTTCGTTGCGCCCCTTCTAATGTTATGAGCGGTGAAAACTGGGATTTTTGCGGGATGCTGATTTTAAGCCTATTAAATAAGTTTTTACATCCCCTGGTTGTCCAAGCTTAGCATGATTGGTAATCGCTATAATTGTTGGCCTCAGCAAACATCCCCCGCCCTCTACTAATGAGACTTAAGGGGCTAGGATGGCCCGCGATTTGTTTTTTGCAATTTGCAGATTAGTATCAGGTTGTATGTTGATTTAAATATTATATGCGACAAACATGGATTTACAGAATAATAATCAGCAATACAACTCCTTAAGTTCATGTAAGTGCATTGAATGACTATTTCATGAATTCGTCGTTCAATGCACTAACATGAACTTAGAGAGTTGCGTTGCTGATTCTAATGTTTATAATTCTGTAAATCCATGTTTGTTACGGTTGCAAATAATATTTAGATCAACATACAACCTGATTCTGACCTGGAAATCTGAATCTGAATCTGAAGAAAATTTGAATTTCGCGGGCTATCTTACCACATCCACCACCTAGCTGGCGAAATGTGGGTGTACCCTACTATAGGTACACTTCAGCCTAACCCTTTAGGGATTACAGGCATTATGTTATTATATTTAACGCAATGTTCCCCATTTGTCTTAATACGACATCCATAGACAGATATTAGTGTATTTTCCAGTATTCAAACTGAATGGTTAGTCCAGTGCTCATCAACAATCCTTACTACCTGATCGTTAACTGACACTATAAATCACAAAGCTGCTTGCTGATTCAACTTGAAGTTCAAAGTAGACGTTGAAATGTATGTATCGAGATTATCTTGCTACTTCCGTGGCTTATCAAGTCTTATTCCGTAGCTGTACGGACCTACTTGAAATTCATACCCGCCATCTCGTTATGGGTGCATGCAACAATTACGTCTTGTAGCAACCATGGCGTTACTGTTATGCGAATATGGGCAATATACACCACTCCACGTTATTAATATTAATGCGGCCTCTGAAAGAAGACCATGGTTGGCGTGTGAACTGAAAATTAAAATACCCGTAAAGCACACGTGAGCTGACTGGTCAACTTAAGTAACTGTCTACCAAATAGACGGGCACCGAAGTGAGCGGAACAGTCATGCAGATCACTGCATAGCAATGAGATCTGGGACACTGACTAGGTCGTAAAAAAAAACTAAGTGCACGATGAATAATGCACGACTGAATTTAATGAATATTTTTACTACTCCTGTACTTTATAAATCGTCCTATGCACACGCACAGGTAGGAGAACTACCTGAATTACACTATAATATTTACATAATGGTGATGGCATTGCGGCAGACTCATTAGAATCGATATTGCAAGACATCTTCCGTTATCTAGGTGGGGTAGAAGTGTGAAAAGTCTAGTTAAATATGCATATAAGTAAATGATGGTAATGTTGACCCATATCCGCGGACCCAGTGTCGTCAGTTGTCGTGGCCCAACATTCTTTTCAAGGTTTTTCGCTGGGTTCAGCTTGTGTCATTTAGGAAACCTCTTAACCGATATTTTTATTCGATTCAGTACGTGTATCGGTTTCACTCGGAGTTCCCATGATTGTTTTACATATGTAAGATAAGAATCAGGTAAATAAAACAATCAACTGTGTTTTTTTTAATTTGTTTTCTTTTTTCTTCTGATTCGTATCTTACTTCAAGTTATTCTGTATAATAATATGATAACACGACTTGTGATCTTTTAAAATTCTGTACCATTACGATAAATAGGTAATGTTTATTTTCCAAAGTAAAAATGTTTCACCTCTCGTAAGGACAGACAATTATTTTTTACAATTTAAACGAATTGGTCCACGATCTCCGGCTCCAAGTTAAATGTCAGCTGGGTATTCTACCAGTTCAGCTACATATGTTTTAAAAAAGCAATCTAGATAGCTATTTTATAATTGACACGAAATAAATGTTTTTGCGCAACCAGCTCCCCTTATAAGGTACCGATAAGAGTTGGCCATAGTTTATTCGAGGGATTCGAGGGATAAGATTCCGTATGATTCCCAAGTATTTTTATTAATTTATTTTTTTATGATGACATTTGATTAACAAAATGGGGGCCTGAGTGCGCGACTGGTCGACGCTTTACGTGACCAGAGGGCTGGCTCGTTCATTGGCCAAAGAATTTGCTGCCAGACTTCTGGGCACGTTTCTGTATGACAGCAATACGGACGAGTAGTTACTATGACGCCACGTTATTTTTGCCGTTAAAACTACGGTTTATTCGCTGTCTATAGGGTAGGCACAGTCGTGTGTTGTATGGATCACTATGGAAGCTTGTTGACGGAGACGTTTTTTCTACGCCGCGGTTTTTACGCCGTACCGTAAAGAAACCGTGCCGTGTACAAAGGGCCTTAGTGTCTTTTTTTCTTGTATTTATTTGTTATTAAGTTAAGTGTAGTGTTAGGTAAATATTCATTAACGAAAGATGTAATGTTCGAAGTTGATTTGGCGTCTATATTTAACATCGATTCATCTTAAACTGTTGAATGTTCTGTGTTCTCTTTTTGGTATTTGGTGTAATTAGCCAGCACATTAACAATCATAAAATCCATAACTGGAAGATTAAGACTTGGAAAAAATAAATTGTTTTACTGATTGTCGTTAATTATCAGCAATCAATGATCAAAGTAATCATGGGTGAAACCTTTTTTCTTTATTGTTATATGTACCTATATGAATGATTTAGGTTCTTGGAAATGATTATTATACCTAACTTCAAACTAAGGTACCTACAGGCATCTTAGGAGCAGTTATAACGAATTCATCACCAATATGATTATAATTTCACAAAGTTATAATAGAAAAAAAAAAACGTTTATTTGCGGTAAACATAAGGCAAAAAAATAACACAAACACAAAAAATAATGAGTTGGGGGAAAATATGCGTCACATCCACGCAAAACGGCCATCGCTCAGCATAATGCTGCGACCCGAAGCGAGACAGAGCCCCAGCGCTCGTTTTCAGCGACTTCAGCTTATTGATCTTTCTGTGTTTACCGTAGCATACCTAGTCAGCCTATAATGTTCCCACTGCTGGGATACAGGTCTCCTCTTGGTGAGAGGGACCTCTGTTTACCTACATACCTGCTGAATTGACTAAATACCTAGAATATTAAAATCACAAAAAAAATTCAGTATCATAAATGATATATCAAATCACCCGTAAACGAAGTATACCTACTTTAAAAGATAAAAATAATTCCGAACAAAGTATGAACAATTTTAATTCTTTTAGTGCAAATAATTTCCCATACTTTATTGGAGTACCATAAACCTGTTCTATAAACAACATTCGATTTAAAATATTAACTTAAAGTAGTTAAAGTTAACGAGTCAATTGGAATAAAATTAAAATGACGCGATTTATTTTCTGGAGTTATAACGAAAAAAGTAAAGGAGCGGTAAATTACAAGTCGGAGTCACACACGAAAGGGTTCCGTATCACCGAACAAAACACGAAATATTAATTTTTTAACACGTTTCTTGTTTTAATGTTTAACAAAGTTAAACATTAAAGGGGCCCTTTAATTAACTTTGTTTTATTTTTATTATTTGTTATTAGAGCGATCATAGAAGTATTAATTTCAAATGTTATGGTTCAAATGATACAGCCCTGTGACAGACGGACTTAGTTATAGGGTCTCGATGGCACCCTTTGGGAACGGAACCCTAAAAATACCATAATTGGCTGCTGACCAGTATAAACAAACGTGGCCTAAGTTATAATTGTAATGAGTTTTAATATTTTGAGACTATGCAGTTTTTATTTAAACCAGAATGCTGTGTTTTTGGTCGTTGTTTTTTCCAAACGTTGCAAGCACTACAGACTAGACTGTATTTTACAAACCGTACAACTATACTTATAATAATTATTATAAAGAGGTAAAATTGTGAGTTTGTATGTGGGGCGTTAACTTCGGAACTACTGATCCCATTCCTAAAATTCTTTCTCTAATGGGACGCTACAGTAATGCCGAGTGTCATAGGATATTTTATGTGAAAAGCGGTGTTAAATGTGGACAGAAGCTAGTACCTACATAATATAATGATTTAACTTACATTTAGATTGTTTGCGATTCTACTCACTGAACAACATAATATTTATCATATCAGCAATGAAATAGCATTTCCAATACCGTAAAAGGAAAGTTAAGCTTACAATTCTAAGGCTTGTCTGCAATTTAAATGACAGTACCTTTTGAGTATATAACCTATCATAACAAGGGTATAAACTGGGCTAATATTCTCTCCAATATTTATAGAAAGCTAAAGCGTTTCAATAACCAAACCGTTAACGTCAATCTGCAATATTATTTTATCATTAAACATTAACTGTATATCCCTGAAATCATTGACTATATTGAAGGCGATAATCACCAGCACATATAAAGGTAACTTTGTAATATTTAATATCCCCAGAAGTGTATTTATCGACAATAATTTAGCATACTTACTAAATAATGGCAAATTTTCAATTATAATTATCAATTTAACGAACTAAGCAGACAGCTATTGGTAGGAAATTATCTATTTAAACACTTTCAACTGACACTCTATTGGCAGGACTATCATGGGAGTCGTGGTTGAGTTTTACTATCTACTGTAGAACTGAGGGTCACAGAACAGATTGTAAAATTCAAATAGTAGTCTACGACTTACTATCTATTGTGTGACCTCTGGGCCTTTATCTTTATAAAGGTTAATTCACACAGAAAGCGATCCTCAAGTAACATCTTGCAATGTGATAAGTTTTACAA
The DNA here is from genome assembly GCA_948473465.1 of Lithophane ornitopus. Classification (NCBI taxonomy): domain Eukaryota; kingdom Metazoa; phylum Arthropoda; class Insecta; order Lepidoptera; family Noctuidae; genus Lithophane; species Lithophane ornitopus. Next base: position 5,504,132 of record OX419622.1, on the reverse strand, counting down.
GTTCAATGCTCTTGTTTACACAATTAGTAATACAAGATCTTTCAGTTAGAATAATGTCATCTCTTGTGGCGAACGAAAGCCATGGTAGTAATTTTGTAGCCTATTTAAATAAAATATTAATTTAAAAAATGAAATAGTTATCCTATGGCTGTTCTGTAGTGGTTAAACAACAATGTTGACATTCAAGGCAATTAATATGAAAGAACGGTGAAAACGCATTTATTTTAAGCTTAGGTTGCTTTCATCTTATAGGCACAAAATTATCAGAAAAAAAAGATAATTTATATCGAAAATAAGCATTTTAAGAGCGCAGCACTCAACGCAAAACCAGATATCACATGATATATATGTTATGGACCAAGTAATAAATAGGGGCATTTTTCGTAATGCCCGCGCATTATGAAAAATGACAAGCTACTTAGGGCGAAATAATTAATTATAAATATTGCCGTGTGGTCTTTGGGCAATTTAATAATACACAGGTATTTAATAATGGTAAAGTCATCATAGGTCAGCAGAGTGTCTACGAATGGAAAGATTTTATTAGATTTTAAATATTGATTCTACGTTTGAAATCAAAATAATAGTAATAAAACCTGGTTTTAATTGTGCTGCCCCATAGGTGACTAGCACAATAAAAAATGTCCGGTCAATTTGATTATTTCAATAGTTGTTATCATACTGCCCTCTCATATTGGTCATTTTTCAAACTGCCCGGGCATTTTTTATAATGCCCTAATAATCACTTGGTCCATAACATATATCTAGTCTAAATATTCTGTAGAACTAAAAATCTATAGTGGCAAGTAAAATTCTAAATCTCGCGCTACACATACATAAATCTAATTCATAGTACCAACTAATTACTAGTTATTACACCGACGACTTCGTTCCAGACTGCTCTACTTGAAGTGATATCAGATCATATCCTCAATATGTTTCGAGTTCACCCCTATAAGGAACTTCCACCATTCATATAAATCAGATACCTCCAACATTTATGACTATAATATATTTGCTCGCGCCGCCTTCAGTGTGTTGAGAGCTTCGAGAACCAGCAAGTGTAACCAAAGAGTTCTCGATAAGGAAGTAGAATCCAATAACAATTAAACGGTGCTCATTGCGCCTGCGCAGTTTCAAGTGTCATTTATCTCAGTATACGCCGGAGATCATCTGCTGCACTAGTTAAGAAATATTGTTATTAAATAAATATTGCTTTATGTAGCGCATGCTTTCTTAGAGGATGCCTTAGGTGCAGAGATATTTCTTGAGCCGTATGGTCGTTACAATCACTTAACACTACTTAGATCTACCTATGGGCATTTAAATTATAACAGCTGTAGAATAAAATTCAAAAGCTCGCGGTGAGTGAGACAATAACTATATCCTAAGTTATACGAAAGTGAGTTGTTACAACGCTTTCACGCTATAACGGCAGATGAACTATAACGGATTTGGATAAAATTTGGCATAGAATACTTTTTATCCCGATATTCCCACGGGATCGAAACTTATGCGGGTGAAACCGCGGGGCGCAGATAAACAAACTCATTTTGACATTTATAATATTAGTTAGGATAAGAATAGATTGGTTATTTATTCCGTTGATTTGTGGAGAAAACATAAAGAGGAATAGATATACTCAGGTAAGGGCAGTTAAAATCGTAAAGCTATACGGAAGACTGCCTTCACCGGACCGGTACGACTGAGCTCAGTAGTAATCTCATTCATCACTATAATCATAAACCATTGACACGTCCAGAGGTATGACGTAGTGTTTACTCAGCGAGCGAATCCGCGAATAAAGCATATGCTACAACAAATGATAGGGGCCGTATGTAATCAGTGCAAAGCAACACGGAAGCCATTGCAGCCTACGAGCTTGTTATTAACACGCAGTCGGATCTACATGGTAGTAATTTTGAACATCACAGTAATCATAAAGCTTTTGACACTTTTAATTTGTGTAGTAACTAGTATTTTGTTGGTAAAGACATGATACGATAAAGATATAATACGAATGCACATATACCTACAACCAATGATATAATATTAAACAGATATGTTGTGAGCGCGCAATCGTGAAGACTCGAAAACGTCCTAATTGGGACGTATTGACTTTAGTCTGCGACACGCATGGCGACTAGTAGCTTAGTTGAATTGACAACACTAGCCGTCTCTTTTTTTCTTGTTGTTTTTATCAAGCCATCTCTTTTCTATAATTTTTATTTGTTGTGAAATGTAAAATGAATGAAAAGTGGATATGTGTGCTGCCGTTGCTGCACGGAACACTTTTTTCGGTTGTTTTGTGAGTGTATAACATATCTGTTAATATAATATCATTGCCTACAACTATTTACAAGTACTTGCAGAGATTTTATGAATGAATTTATCACTGACTGGCAAGTCGCCAGCGACATAGCATTTGTGTAAACGAGAGAGAACTCATTCAGTGATCCTGCAATGCAAAGGCTTTTATGGAGGTCATACTTAGATGATTAAATTTTAAATATAAATTTTACAAGTATGTGATAGATACATGGTGCTCACATATTTACAAACATTGTAAAAGTATACGATATCACAATATTCCTAACATTTTTACAAATAATACTAATAAGACAGTGCGTGAGTTTAAGTAATCACAAAATGTAAAAATCTATGATATACAAATAAATTATAATATTTGAATTCTAGCTAAGAATTTCATTATGTGCAGTTTTCAACATACACTGAATAAAAAGAGTTAAAAAAAGATTTTAAATCACCAAATCACCATCTTCCTGCCCTTGTCCCATGTCATTTGGAGTCGGCGCAACACGTTTTCCTCTTCCATTCTCCCCTGTCAACAGTCACGCTATCATCCACTCCCTTCCCTTTCTTATCCTCACACAATCTATCCTTCTTTGGCCTACCTCTCCCTCTCCATCCATCAACATTTTTAAATCACCAAAACTTCCTCAAAATAAAACTGCTTATTTCTTTCCGGTAACATTTTCCTATTCGATTTTCGAAGATCGCTACCTTTCAAGACCTTTCAGAGTTCGTGATCGCGAGTAGAATAAGATCTCGGGTAAAACTAAGATGTTAGACGTCTATTAACGTCAATTTAAGGTTTTGTATACAGTCTACCTTCACTTGTTAGCTTAATCGTTCCCGTTTCTAGCCTCAAAGGAGCTTAGCTCTGAAATGATTTTGAATTGAATAGCCTCAATGCGTCCTGGTTAGGAACGGTATTCTTAAGTATAATACCGTTCCGTAATGAATTATTTGAAGTTATCTCAGTATACGCATTCTAGGTTTTAGTGTCTCATTGTGGTACGCTAATTCATTATGTTTAATTCGTTCGGATACTTTGGAATACATTGGTACCTAGATTGTTAAGATGAAGGCTATTAAAACTGTGTAAAGTAAACAAACAAATATATGATCACTAGCTGCGCCCCGCGGTTTCACCCGCGTAAGTCTCGATCCCGTGGGAATATTGGGATAAAAAGTATCCTATGTGTTAATCCAGGTTATAAACTATCTGTTTGACAATGTTCATCCAAATCCATTCAGCCGTTTTTTCGTGATAGAGTAACAAACATCCAAACACACAAACACAAAAACTTTCACATTTATAATATTAGTAGGATTAATATAATTCCAGAGAATTTTCACGGTAACGGGATATAAAGAAATCTATCATTACCTGACTTGCTTTTCTTTTTACCTGCTCATGCTTCAGGTAGCAAAAATACAGGAACACAACAACAATTCGTGCTTTCAATTCAGCACACAACAGCACAGTTTTTTATTCTTTAATTATATTCCATCAATACATAAACAAAGCGGTAATCTATCGTGCAAACGAGGCGCCTCATTTACATAAAAGGCAGTAAAAAGTCAAGTTGATCGCATTAAAGAGTTCATCAGAATTTCCAATACTCTGGTTTAATGCAAATTTTTTCATTGTCAAGATTTGCACGTAAAGACTGAAAGCAGGACTGGAGAATCTATTATCTGGATGCATATAATTAATGGTGCTTAGTCGAGTTTTACTGGTAATATTATTCTGTGAGATCTGGCAACATTGTCGGTTCACGTGTCGTCGGGAACTTTCCGTACTTACCTATTTGATTATGAAATGTTTGGTGGTGAATAATTGGATTTGAATCTATCGATGTTATTGCATTTTTACTATGGAGGCAATTTACATAATTAAGTACACATATTGGGGTTTATTTTATAGTTCACTTAAGAGATGTTTAAATATCAGAAATATATGGTTAAACAGCCGCTAATCACTACTTCATTGTACCCCGCGTCATATTTAAAAGTGATCGCCGCGCGAATACGCGATCGTCGCGTGTATATGCCACTTTTTGTTCGGAAAACCGGAAAATGCCCTCTGTTGGCGCGACAAAAAGTGAAATAATAATACGAACGCGATGATCGCGAATTCGCGCGATGTTCACTTGTTAATAGGGCAACGTTTATAGATAAAGGGGCTTGTGTTTTAAAATGTTTCAGGATACGGGTTCCAGTAGAGATCAGTTACTCTAAAATTATTTGTGTGTGCGGGAAAACCCCCATTTCCTAGTCGTGAAACATACAGGTACTTAGTAGTAATTTGATCTTCAGCTATTAAAGTAAAACGACTTATCCACCACGAGCTCCAAGTGATAGTTATCGTTATCTCGTCATTAAAATCATGTTTAAGTCACGATTATCATAAAATGAAATAGCTAATTGCTGTGATGTTGCTATTTTCATATTTTCCAGTTTTCAGAACAAATTACAAGAAGTAGTGATTATGATCCTGTGAGACAAGACTAGCAGGGGAGTGCAGGAAGTGTTTAGAAATATTCGCGATTTCTTTTCATAAATGTAGATAGAAACAAGATAAGATAAACAATCTTATATTACATCTAATTGGCTGATAAATTATCTTAATTAACCAATATAAATTCATTTAATTAAGAACCAATAATCGGTTCTCTCGGCTATTGCACAATGAATACATATTTTTAAACCCCGAATATTATTCACTTAACATTTTAATATTCTCGTTTTTTTTTGCAATTGGCTACATTAACGGTATCGGCTCATTTGAGTTGTCACGAGTCACTTCAAAAACAATTTGCGGTTCAAGTGGTCCTCTATGTATTATTTCGTACTTGTAATTGTTTGTACACACGCAAACAAAGTGGGAAGTATTTGCTTTACACTTCATTCAATGTCGGCTTTTGTACTACTTTACAACTAATGTTTTTGTCCGAGTACCGTAATGTGCGATGTAAAACAGTTTATTGCTGTAGTTGTTTCTGTAAACATATTTCGGTATTAGAGCTGACGGTGGCTGTTAAGTGGCTATGTTAGAGGATTATTAGCCATAGATTGGACATTGTGTTCGACTCCCGCGGCGTTCGGTTCGTAGGCAATTGATACATAATTTACAGTTAAGTAATTGTACACACAATATTGTTATGTTAGGCTATTTATTGCAGCTTTCCTATTTCATTGTACCATTTGTGGACAACATTCTTGGGAATAAAACATGTCTCTTGAACACTTTGTTTTATAGTTAAATAGCAACCTGAAATTATACCTAAATACAATATTAGGTGAAACCACCTATGAAATCAGCGTTTTGTATGGGGAATTTTAAAGAAGTTGCATTTTTCATACTAACATTTTCTTAATTTATTTAACAACCATGAACACTAATGTTTTAAAACTTTTATGCACTAATGTTTAAAAACTAAGATAACGTATGCCACTGAGATTAAGCGACAAAAATAAGATATGGCTTAGTTAAAAAAAAATAGTGGTAATTTCTGCTAACAAAAGGAATCATTTTTAAGGTATTTTTTGTTTAGAAAACTATAAGTAATAAGGTTTTTTTACTATTGGTAGTTGTCTATGCTGGTCATTATTCGATAATAATACCAATCAATTGATGAATATTTTAAATCATAGAAGTGAAGAGGTTCTCTATTTGTGAGAAAAAAAATGCCAATTTTATAAGTGGGGACCCAATATTTCCTCTGTACATTAAAGAGGTTTGGTTATAAATATTCAATCTATCGCTACTAACAGTGGGTAACTATTATTTACTTCTTTAATTAGACAATCGAGAGAACTGTTATGATCTATCATTATTCATAATACTTTTTTTTTTTGGGTTTATCCTCTTGATTACCCTTCGCCTTGAGAGAACGCAGGGTTATGTCGGACTCCTACCGACTAAAACCCCACTGTTCCTACTACTACCATGAGTCGTGGGCCCGGGAGATACTAGTAGGTACAGTCGCGGCAGCCCCGACTTGTATCAGCCCGCCATGCGTCGCGGGCCCCATCACAAACACACGGTACCCTGAAAAGTGTGAAGTGTTAATTCTTTGATCTGTCGCACTTTTTTTGCAACAAAAAGAATACTGAGTGATGTGTCCGACATTATTCGAAATGTAGATATTATTATTGACATGCAAATAGAGCCGGTGCCGGCTACAGAATAATTGTTTGAAATGACGACGCAGCAAAAACGCATCGATCATGCTAACAGAGATGTTCGAATAAACTATTAATGTTTTATATACGATTGCATGATTAGTTTAATTAATTTAATGCGGTTTTGATGGTTGTATTAGTGTCTGACGTTAGTGATTCGACAGCAGGATTTATTTTTAAAGATTTATATTTTATAAGATTTATTTTTTCAAGAATTATTATTTTTTGTTTCTGTTGTTGATGTAGCTGTTTGTTTGTGTACATTGTGCATTATTATTTATTAAATAAATAGCATTATTTATAAAAGATCCACCAACATGTCATTATTCAAGAGCAATTCTCGGTAACCGGAAACCAAAGGAATTATGTATGACAATTTATATTGCAACTTATGGGTCGCCAGAAGCCCGAAAGTCTGAGAACCAGTCTTACCAAGGGGTATCGTATTACCCAGTTACTGGGTTGTGGAGGTCAGATAGGCACTCGCTACATGTAAAATACTGGTATTCAGCTGCATCCGGTTAGATTGGAAGCTGACCCCAACATAGTTGGGAAAAGGCTAAGCAGTTGATGATGATGACTTTATATTGCAATTTCACATTTCAGTTGTCATTATATTGTATTCAAATCGACTAATTCCCCTCACTGAAAACGGTACAAAATCAGGTAAAGAAAATACCTCATACATAGGTACCTAATATCTTAGATTGCTTTCGAAATTCCTTGCAAATAGGATCAGTGGAACTTAGAATTGAATGCACCAACTCGTTGGAAACTAAACCTCGTCAGAATATCGGGAGTCGATCGCTTGTCGCTTGTCAGAGGCCAGACAATCGCTCGATTCTGAGCTTGTTCCGATTCAGCCCCGTTTATTCTGTCTGCTTTTTAGACTACAGGTATCTAAAGTCGACTCCAAAAGTACCTGATGAAAGTGTAAACAAACCCTGTTGAGGTTAAATTCTCCCGCAATACTCACTTATGAGAATTAGTAACAAATTCATCTAGATTTAGAAGATTTCTATGTTATCTTACCTCTTTTTCCAAAAACTTATTAAATGAATTGATTAAATTTTAATTTAAAAAATCGACGTAAATTGAGATTGATTTAAAATTGAAACTTCTGGTTAAAGTATTAAAATAATCAAATCAAAGCACTCAATTTGTACGTGGTACTAAAAATTGGTGTCCGCAAGTACTTTTTCTGATCCATTTGTTTACATGTTCATTACGTACTTTTGGAATAGATCATACCTGCTATTTTCAGAGTGCCGTATCTTATAATAATAGCCATTGTTGTTTTTCTTAAAAAGGTGTTGAAAGCACTAGGTTAAAGCATTACAAACAATTTCTGAGTTTAAAATTGAATGGTAGCCGTTAAAATATGTGGGAATCGTGACACAATAAGATTAGTTATAGATAACAATGGTTGCAAAAACTGCGAAAGTTTCGACTAGACAGAAATATGGAATTTTCTATAGAATCTTTGCTATTCTTCAAATATAATGTTATAAAATTTATTTTAAAAAAAACTGCGTTTACGTAGGTAATTATCACGGAAGAAAATACTACTGTATTGTATAGTGTAAAATCTCTTTCAAAGTTATTTTCTGTTTCTTTTTTGTGTGAATATTATGTGCCATAACCTGGGTCAGATAAATGTATTTAACTTTTCTTTCAAATTTTTATTATAGGTTGCTGTTTTCAGTTTCTGTAAATTATGTTGAAATATAACGAAGTTCGACTTATAATGCGGTTTTCTTGCGTGATCATACAATATATATTTTATAATGGTGAAATAGTAAAAAAGGGAAGCGCGAAATATACAAAACAAAAGCATATTCCATCTTCAAACGGCGGTGCTGGCGGCAAAAATATTTAATTTTCGATTCCATGCCGATTATGCAAACGGTTCAGTTGCAATTATAATTATTTTGAGGCCACTATTATAAGGAAGCTTGGTTTGAAATTGATCACCGGTTCGAATTTTGAATAATTTGTATTTTTTTTCATTTAAGCGTGCACATCGCGTGGGTTATCAATCTAGCAAGAATCACTTTGACGTGCATGCGAATTTTTATTATGCCGCTATACAGCTTGGAAGTGCGTAGGTATACTGCATTAAATTAACCGTAATTTTTCCGAAACGTGAAGCATGAAAATGATTCGTGTGAGGTCATAATTTCAAGAAATACTCCGCTGTCAGTTATTCAATAAACATACGGAACTGTACAGTCGCACACTTGTCTGCTTATCAACAAGACGTCTCCCTGTACCTAACAGTACAGTGGCCAGTTATGGTCGCAACTGCAAAATATTCTGTACCACTTTGTTGTAAAGTAAAATCGACGCTGTTGTGAATAAATTCATACCGTATGGGTCCTTGTTTCTGTATGCCTATGTTATTCTAAGTCAACAGTTTGTAAGTTTAAGTAATATGCAGGAAAGTTTTATGTTTGTTTGTACCCTAGTGGTGACTCGCACGCATTATTGAAAAGTGTCGATTCGCCCGTTTTCGGGAGAGTCATCAATAAGCCTTGTAAGGAATTTACATAGAAATTGATTGTTTGGCTATAATGAACGCTATCGCTTTTGGAAAGCTTTATAGTTTAGTTATCGTAGTTTCCATGAGAGAGTAATGTCCGGATAAGAACACTATTGACATTATAGTTCAATAAATAAGAGTGAAAGTGCGCCATCAAGTCTATCACTTCATAGACAATCTAGGTATTACCTCTTTATAATTTCCGATTATTGGTTCAGACTTTTTTTTTGTATTCATAATCAGGCATTCCTCTGGCATCGTCATTCTAAGCAGATTGCTCTTACAGTTATTTTTAATAGCTAGGTACAAAATCCGTCCGTCCGTTGTTGGTCCTGGTCCTGCGCCTGATCTTTCTCCGGTCGTGTCGGGTTGCCGTCCCATCGGACTATGAAAGTGAGGGAAGAGAGAGTGCACCTGTGTCTGCGCACACCCTTGTGTACTATAATACCTCCCGCGCCGAAGGCTAGTCTCCGTGGAGATTGGCCGCGAAATACGGTCTGGAGGAATATAATACAAAATAATAGGTATATTATTGAACTCGGGAAAATAATATTTTTTTACCCCAATTCATCAGAGATAAATGTTATCTGATATAGTGTACCACTCTTCGTGGTGCTCAAAAAGCTAAACACGAAAAGAAAAAACTATGTAACTGACAATGCATTTGTAAGTATAATACCTACCTGCGTAATAGTTAAAATTCAGTTAGGTATGTTGGTACCGCTGTGAGCCTTAAACAGCATTATGTCATCGTTGACCAGAACCGACCGTTAACTCTTTCAACTTGCGATGAATAAACATCAAACAACAAACATTGTTGTATACTCATATGAGCACATGTTTTTGTGTGATCATGGGAATTCTCAGATGAAGGTTTTGATAAAGATGTATGAATACGATGAATTGATCAAAAGGCATGATTTTTTGTGAGTACAGTCGAAACAGATGCGATCTTGGTCAATCAATTTGAATACAAAAATAGCACAAACAGTTTCATAATGAAAATCGATTTATTCAATTCTAATACTAAAAACTAATACCACTCGTATTTGTTAAAACTCATATTTATTTTCTATTCCGAACGGATTTTTGGTATATAAGAATGGAATAAGTATGAGTTCTAACAAATACCAGTGGTATTAGTTTTTACTGAAAACAGCAACCTGTAATAAAAACTAATACCACTGGTATTTGTTAAAATTCATATTTATTTTATATTCCGAACGGATTTCTCGTATTAGATTGGAATACATCTGAAAATCGTCCGCTGGTGAAGAAGTATGTGCTGCATTAGTAACTCCGTCTTCATTTTGATCATTATAATTTTGCAGGGTTTTCCTTACTGTCTCTAATCGGTATTTAGAATTCTAAGTTAAAAACTAGCACCCAAATGGGGTGTGATTTTACTCTAACATGTCCTATCAATTTTATTCAGCGAGCACTGGATACATGAAACTTTGTGCCAAATTCAAAAAGTAGAGTAGTAGTGCTAAAACGGTACAGAATGTCCAGCTAATCCGTGAAGCCGTCAAATCGCGATGACACGCCACTAACAACCGAGCAAATGGCACAATCCATGGCACAATGACCAATTCAAAATGATTGTTTATTGGCTCTTTTTAACTATATATTTTATTATTATTATTACATGGTTTAAAAGGGAATTGACAAGAAAGTTTACGTAGTAGGGGAAATTGATCTTCTTTTTACCAGTTATATTAAGTTGACAGGTATTTTGACAAAATTTTGTATGTATTTTAGAACTCCAGGCCCCCATTTTATCACATAGGGTTTTCAACATGGTAGAATTGATTGAAGTGTGTGTATGTGTGTGTTTATGTGTATGACTTATTGTACACATATTTCATAAATATATAATATAATTACCATACTATGGTGAAAACTGTAAATCTAGTCAGCAAGGGCAGCCATACCCTGTTCGAGGATATGGCGGCAGTCCCAGATTCTTATAAAATATCATAATTTACAATACCTTGAAAATAAGGTTACCATGGAATCTAATCTTAACAATAAAATTCTTAGTCAAACCAAATAATAGAATAATAAAATCATTTTCAATGCAAATTTTTATAGGCAGCATAAAAACCTGAATAAATCCATACTGATCTAGCCGTGGCTCCTCGTGATTGATTAATAGCGATTTGTATCACGTAAGTAGTTATGTCTGAGCACGCGCAGGTACCTATCTGACGGGCGGCGCGTGCGCGAGAATCTTCTTACCGTTTGTTGGAGCTTTTGTTCCTATGTTTAGATAATAGAATAATAGAGTATCAATGAATCTATGGAATATGGGAAGGTAGCGTTCGTGTATTGGTTTGAACTTAGTTATTTATAGTTTTTGAATTCTGCAATGTACAGTTAGGATTTTCCTAATATTTGATTTCGAAATAAAAATGTGCTGATTGATAAAGTTCATTAACATGAGGTAAAAAGAAAAAAATAGGATAATAATTGGGTAATAAAAACCAACATATTTTATATCCAAATATCTTTTTATTTTATGTACCATACGCCATCTGAAATTAGCAGAATTGTCGACATCGGCACTAATTGCTATAAAGAAAAATATAATAGAATATTTTCTATACAAAGAATGAGGGCTTCCGTTGGTTCCGCTAAGGTTTTGCTATGATCCATCAATTTATACATACCCAAGAGCTGCAATGGCCACACCCAGAGAAACTCAGAGATATTTGCCAGCAAAAAGATGTACAAAAAACAACAAGCAGTTCTAGTAGTACTGTCACCATTCCTGTGTAATGACACGTTGTGGTTTGTTCTAGTCGGTTACAAGAACTTACCACTAATATGCGACGTAATAGCCGGGACCATTGTAATTACATGCAGATGTACAGTGCTTAATAACCGAACTTGGCAAGTATCCAAGGGACTATACAGGGTGTAAGGGACAGCACTCCGCAGACTGATGGGATGAATTCAGTTTAAAATATTAAGACGACCGCTACATGAAATTATTTCGGGAACGTTATGGGAATCCAATATACCTGTTTTGTTTTATTACCTCACGCTCAATGTATCGTTACCGTGGCAAAACGCACATAACCGCACTCCCCGTGTCGAGGGGGCACGCTCGTTCACGCGTCGTTCGCTATAGTATAGCGAATATATTTGACATCCATCCATTTTATTTTAGCCGTTTTATTTACATACATTGTGTGCAGCGTACAGATAATGAAATTTTACATTGAAAAAAAGGAATAGTAACAGAAAAAACGATTAAAAAAAATGAGAGATTTCCGGTGGAATATGATTCAAAATTAAGGAACTGAATGCCCCCTGTTAATTTGCGGAGAAATGTCCCTTACACCCTGTATTTTATTCGGGTGTTTTTCATCATTTACCACTCGGCATCGGCAGTCTGTCAAGAAAAGTACCGTGAGGAAACCTAGGCTTGTAAGAGATCATCGTGGTGATTTACGCTCTTTCCTTTTCTGTATGAAAAGAGGCCTTTACCCTGCATACAGTGGGACAATAACTGACTGTCAATCCATTGCTTAACAACTCTCTGACGAACTTTAAGTACCGTTATTTATTAGGTACAGTCGAACAATCTATTTGGTATACAGGTAGGTAGCTTGCAAATACTTAAAAAAAAAAAAAAAAATTCAGTAGTCAAAAATCCTTTTACGTCACTCTAAACAACTAAATTACACACACAGTCAATAGAGTGGAAAATGGATATATTTTGCATGTATACCAATTACCAAATAGCTTGTTCGACTGTACCTACCTATTATTCTTCTTCATCCGTCAGGGTCTGCGTTTATTTGCCTAACTGTTTTATGGGCATGTAAATCGATCTGAGTTTATTTTCTGACAGTGTTTATGAACTTCCTTATTAAACCATTTGTATAGGCTTCTATAAAACATTTGTTCTCACTTCAACAAAGCTTATAATTAGTACGAGAGTCTTGTTCTCAGTGAATTCGATAAACTCCTGGATTCTCGCTAATGGAGATAAACATTAGGAGTCACTTCCGTGTCTTCGGCAGGGTTGTCGCGAACGCGAAACTTGTTTGCAATTAAAACTCGGGAAAATTGAATTTATTAGAGATGCACGTCTGTCCTTTCTTGGATCAGATATCGATTGGAAGTATTGAGTTCGAATCCCGCAAAGGCGTCGAGAAACTGGATTGGTGCAAATAATTATTTAGGTCCAGTAAATGTATTACCCTGTGATAACATTACTTCGATCATTGAAACGTACGCTTTATTTTTACACTGACATAATGTTTCAGTCCCAACTATTTGCTGCTAACTAGTTTTTGTAATAGTTGACAGCAGCGTTAGACTTAGTTATTATTTTTTATAAAATAACACCTTCAAGGCATCATTAGCGGCCATTTTACAAATTACTCGCTTCGTGGGTCGATATTACTTTTTAAATCACTTACAGCCCTTATATCGTCGTGGATGCGCAGGCGCGTAAAAAATTGCGAGTGTTGAGTATACACGTGCGACGTACATCGATCGATGCAATTAAGTATATCGAATCCGTTGCGTTCGATCGAAAAATGCGATCGATGGAATCACGTCATGTAGAATTTTTGGTGCAGTATGTTAAGATACTGCAACCAGTGAAATGACCAAGCACATGGAAAGATTCTGCCTTATTTTAACATTTTATTTTCCGCGGATCATCTAAAAGAACAGCTAAAAGCTCTTCACAGTTGTACAGCGATTCGATTGTAATGTTTAGTTATTTTTCGTTTTATTTTATTAAGAACAGAACGAAAATAATAGTAGATTATTCACTAGGGGATAAAGCAGTGTCATAATGTCGCGGGCGCTATTTTGAATCCCGAACCTAATAAAGAATTCTTCTTCTATTCTACATAATAATTTGACATTAGCGAGCAGGTGCTGTGAAAAATATTATCCATGTTTTATAACCACTAACCAAGCTTGGGATCACTACGTATACCTTATCCCATAACTTGTGGTTTTACATAGAAAATAAAGGAATAACATTCACTACGCCTTTGCGTTGTCCAACGTATAGATATTTCTTATAATAATATACCAACTCTATAAATATAATGAATAAATTAGTAACGAGTAAAAAGTTTATCTAATAGATAATAATTAAAAAGCGTGACCATGAACATAGCATAAGCATTTATTATTACTTTTATTAATGAACATGTTCAGGTATCTACGAACATGTTCATTTATATAATGATTTATCTATATTATTATTTTATACCAGCTGCCAATCCGGTAGCAACGTTTCCAGGCTGTGAATTAACACTTAGAACTTCTTAGGGTTCCGTACGTCCGAATGAAAAAACGGAACCAATAAAGGATCACCCGTGTGTCTGTCTGTCTGTCTGTTTAACAGAAGAACTGATTTAATTATGGAGCAGTGAACACTGTGAAGGTGGTGAAAAGTCATCAGAATATTATGTAATTTTGTTTTTTTAAATAGTTAAATTAAAGCCTGCTTACACCACAAAACACTAAATGCATTTAACGCTATACGTACCTACATATTTAAAACATCGTTCTGTTTCTGTTAATTGTTTGAAGATGACAGAGACTGAATGATGTTTTAAATATTTACCGCTAATCGAATTTAGTGATTTTTGTGGTGCAAGCGGGCCTAAGACTGAAGGTAAAACTGGAAAAAGGTTTTACTTAATTTTCGAAAGAAACTAATGCACGTTTTCACTAACACTAGGAAAATCCAACAGTGTGCTGTGGAATTCATTTTGGTGTCGCCTAGTATTATATAATTAAATAAATAGGAAAAACGTATAAGTGCCCAAATACGTAAATATTTAATAGTGTATCACAAATCTCCGCAAAGTTGGTACTTATGGCTCTCTCATGTAGTTTTTCAAGCGATACTCCAATAGATGCTAAATTTTCACAACAACAAAAAAAACCGGCCGAGTGCATGTCGTACCATGCACAATGAAGGGTTCCGTTAGTTGGGATGAATTTATAAAACAAACTTAACATTGTAGTTGAAAAACTTGTTCTCCGATACAGAATGTATGGGAGAACATGTTTTTACAACTGCAAAGTTAAGTTGGTCGATTATTACTCGGTAACTTGTGGAGCCTACGTAGCAGTGATAGTTTTCCTTTTAATTTCGTTATATATACTACTGCCGTAAATTTTTTCACATATCCAAACCCAACCATTTAGCTGACACTTGGCTCTAACAAAAATGTGCACTTTAAAGCTTAATATTCCTAATATTCCGCAAACGGATCCCTGAATCCAAAAATGGTTTTAACAAACTTAATTATTTTTAAACGACCTTTCCAACGATATCCAACACCATGGGATTGACGAGAAAAAACAAAACCATCCCCACTTTACGTGTAGGGGAGGTACCCTAAAAAAAAATATTTTTTACGATTTTATTTTACCACGTTGTCGGAGTCGTTTATATGTATATCCATACCGAATTACAGCTTTCTAGTATCAACGGTCTCTGAGCTAAGCCGCGGACAGACGGACAGACGGACATGGCGAAACTATAAGGGTTCCTTGTTGACTACGGAACCCTAAAAAACTCCGACTCTCTACAGCAATTATTCATCATGAAACAACAAACAAATAAAAACTAAAACTACAAACATAATAAAAGAAGCACAACATAAAAGAAATGATATGAACATGTAACATTAAGAGTGCAGACAGGCGGTTACTTGTCCGTGTAGGATTACACGGTCGGCGCGGGCGCAGGCAACAAACAAATTACGCTAAGACACCACGCATTGAAAGCTATTCACGCCTAGGGTTACCATTTCGAAATTTAAAAGTCTTGATAAATAGCCGGACATTTTCAAGAAAATCCGTTTTAAGTTCTTTTTTAATCAATTAATTTACATTACTGCGCCTCGTTAGTCTAGTGGACGTAAGCGCTACTGCTGAGCATGAAGACCTTTTTTTTCATATCATCAAATGACTTATCCCGCTCTGGGTGGAGCGGAAGGACATGTCAGACTTTTATTGACTAAAACCCACCCGTGTTCCTTCAGTTGCCTGTTGCCAAGGTCCCGGTATCCCTTTCGGACATTCCCGCAACCCTGGCAGGGCATGAAGACCTGGGTTCGATTCCCAGGTTGGGCAAAGTGTTATTGGGTTTTCCATCTGTATTTCCTTAGTACCAACCCGGAGTCTATATTTGTACCCGGTTGATGGCAATAGGCTCGCTTCACTACCTATAACTGACGAATGAGGGTGTACTACAGGTACACCTCTGCCTAACTCTTTGGGGAATTCAAGCGTCATATTATGGTAGGTATGTTTTTTTTTTATGTTTTGCAATATTTTCCCCTTTGTCGCAAAGTTTGGGCAAAGTCTGGTTGAGAGGCCAAAAAGTGGGTTTTGTCCGGACAAATCCGGTCAGATGGTAACCCTGTTCACGCCTCGAGGAACATCTTCAAGTTTATGGGCTACTGAGTTGTGATCAGCAGGTCTATAGCCGTGCATGTGATGGAGTATGTTGTTAGGAGTGTTAGATGCCGTGTTTTAGCTGTGCTGCGCTACCGGTTGGACGGTTTCTTACCTATGGATATCACTGCGAAAACCTTCATTCAAATAAACATTTTTACTTAGAAGTAGAGGGCCTAGACAAGTGAAAATCGCTTCGAAAGCGTTTCGTATTTCTACAACGACTTTCAACAGGATTGACATAAGCTTTTCGCTAGCTTATGTCAGTCCTATACATTTTTGCCTTTTCCATCATCGTTATCGCTGATAGAATGTCACTTTGTCCAGGCACTCAGGTTACTTAGGAGCTCGGGGCTTAGTAATAACAGCCGCACGGGTCGATCCATCAGGTTAAGCTACGCTTGCCGGGGTTCGTCGGTGGATGGGTGACCATCTTTACATACCGAGACTCCTCCGTGCTTCGGTTAGCACGTTAAGCCGTTGTTCCCGGCTGTCTTTCAGGGATCTTTGACAGTCGTTACGGGTCGTCAGAAGCCCAAAAGTCTGACAACTAGTCTTACCAAGGGGTATCGTATTACCCAGTTACTGGGTTGTGGAGGTCAGATAGGCAATCACTCCATGTAAAATACTATTCAGCTACATCCGATTAGACTGGAAGCTGACCCCAACATAGTTGGGAAAAGGCTAGGCAGATTGACTTAGAAGCAGGTTACGACAAACTTCTCGACTCTAGCTTCATGGTGGAGGATGGAAAATGTTAGTATCTCCTGTCGAAAACACCGTATTACGCCATTGCTACGCCTTCAGTTGTTAAAACCAACCTATGCATGCAGTACTTATTTACTGTGACACATTGAAAGAAAAGAAACAAAATATATTTATGCACAAACTGAAAGGCACACAATATACATAATATACAGCAGATATAAAATATAGAAACAAATAAAAAAAGTGTAAAAGTGCGATGCAGGACATTATCAGAGGAGTGTGCCTCACAGCTGCACCAAAAAGGTCCAGTTCAGTAAAAAGGCCAGATAACTTATAACCGTTGAAACCTTTTCACGCCTCGATGTGCCTCTCCATGTGGAGTTTATCATCTATAATAGGTACATGGTGAACAGATGTGAGGCTGAGTGTGAGTTGAATTATGTTACCAAGAATGTTATGTGTCTTCGTTCGTTATTCAACAAAAAATACTTTGAAATTGAATGTCTGTTTGATTGAAAGTCAGACTACTTCGGACGGTTCAAATCGCTTTCGGCTTAACAGATGATCAACTAAAACCGAACCGTGTGACCCCGCTATTAAAGTTGGATTTCCAATTGAGTATGTTACAAAAAAGTTAAAGCAGGTTTAGTTGCATCTGTTACAAGGGCTTCTGGTATTCGTACTGCTGTAAAAATGATAATGTATAAACAAAGATGGCAGGAAAGTAAGATCACCCACTGCACCACAGCACCAGTAACTTACACATTATGTTCTATTTAAAATAAAAAAAACCACCTTCAACTAATTATTTCACACAAACACCGTAAGGCACCTGTAGAAAAAAAATCAACCAACAAACTATCTTATCGCTCATAAAAGTAATACAGGCTATTACGATCGTCGTTAGAATCATGCGCATGCGCCGGTCCCGGCCGCCGCAGGCATCCCGGCCGATTTGCGGACTCCGGCAAGTCCTGCGGGATATTTACCGTTCGCATTCCGTACGCCGCATAGGTGAGACTCGCTGGCCATCAGCGACGCGAATGGCAGATATAATTGGCGGTTGAAATGTTTAGTTTGGAGATGGTCTAGTTGTAGAAGAATGATGCATTTAAGTGCGACCGTGCAATAAAATGCAAAAAATAAAGAAAAAGTCAAAGACAATCGTGTAAGGAAGACCGTCTAAAAATCAGAGACAGAAACTGTTAATAAGTTGTTGTTATGGAACCACAACACTCCTGTCGTGTGAGGAAACCGGCATGCCTGAGAGATATTTCTCGACGGCATGTGAAGTCAAGTCAGAGGCAGTTATATCTGCCTAACCTTTTCCCAACTATGTTGGGTCCGCTTCCAGTCTAACCGGATGCAGCTGAATACCAGTATTTTACATGGAGCGACTGCCAATCTGACCTCCACAACCCAGTTACTGGGTAATACGATACCCCTTGGTAAGACTGGTTGTCAGACTTTCGGGTTTCTGACGACCCGTAACGACTGTCAAAGATCCACAAATGACAGCCGGGACCAACGGCTTACCGTGCTTTCCGAGGCACGGAGGAGTCTCGGTATGTAAAGATGGTCACCCATCCACGGACCAACCCCGGCAAGGGTAGCTTAACCTGATGGATCGAGCCGTGCGGCTGTTATTACTTAGCCAAGAGCTTCTCCGTCAGAGGCCCTTATGCGGCTTTAAAACTCTAATGCCAGAGGTTAGTCACTAACCACTCGAAAAGAAGAATTTGTTGTTGCTCTCAATAAAATGGTTGCTCATATCAGCTCGGCTAGCTTCGGGAAAACGATGTGGTACAGAGTAGATATTTACATAGAGAACCAAAGAATATGAACTTGGCAATCGCCCACTGCTAATCTGCGATATTGATCCATCAAGACATTAGAAGCAGTCGCACGCGCAGGCTCTGTAGCCTTTATTAATGTTCACAATTACTCTAAAAATGTCGTGATTTCCGCCCGTAATCACTTCACCGGATACGTTTGCGATACAATTTAAATTTATCGTTAGTACCTCTAGAATTATCGCTGCCATCATACATAAACTCTAATTACAAAGCCTAACGATATTATTAATTTATTCATAAAATATTGACGACGACTTGGTTTCAAGCTAACTAAGCTTTGAAGTAGTTCTTAATTATAGGTTGTGTTATCTTTCAGGCATTTTCTTCTTGTTTACGTCACTAGATAAGGGTCTTAGGTAGGTATAGGTTTTATGGTTTATGAATTAATAAAAATATCGGACGACAGCCCATAGGGCTTTCATGATAAATAATAAAAAAACAACGATTATTCTCATAACATCATAACATAACATCTCATTAACATTTTGCTCGACCTGGGAATAGAACACATGGCCTCATGCTCAGCTTTAGCAGTTACGACCACTAGAACAAAGAAGTAAAAAAATAAGATACCTACGGTTATTCCCCTCACGTCAAAATTATTATAAATTAATGATAATGATCTTTTTGCAACCATTGTGGACTACGCAAATAAAGTTAGCAATTATTATGTAAAAAGACTATTTTTATTTTTAAGGTTTTTAAACTTTTTTAACAGTAAAATTTTACGTAAAATTAAGTTACCAAATCTGTTTTTAATTGCGTTTAGGAAACAGTGCAGAAAGTAATTGGGCTTTTAAATAATCCACAGATATCTGAGTTAACGCTTATACACCAGTGATTCGAATAATTGCAAAAAATATTATATTTAAACAAAACTAATTCATATTTAAAAACAAATACAACATAATATTATAATACTTCGCAAATCTTAAAACATTTTTTGTAACATATGCATTCATTATAAATAAATTCTTTTTATTAGACATAAACATTATAAAAAGTAGAAATAGAAAAAAGCGTGTTAAAAATAATGAATTTTTACACATTATTTTACTGTTAACATCAATCATAAAGTCATTTTAGTTTAAAATATTCGGAAGATTGCCACACTTAGCGCAGTTATTTTCTCGTACACGGCATGAGATACATGTAGTTATGTGTTTATTTGAGGGACATTGAATTTTATAAAAAAAGCTATGATTTGGAAACTTTCTTATGTCACAGAGTAGGCTGCATATGGGACTGGAATCACCTCCCCTCTTTTATTCCAAAACGTGGTAATTGTTAGGCCGCTATCCCACTGGCGTTTTACGAGCGTTGGCTCCAGCGTCTGTGCAGACGCGACGTTTTTTGGCAACGGGTGCATGTGTGCGACGTTAACGTCGCATCTGTGCAACGATAGCGCAGCGCAGAAGTTGGAAAAGCGCCAACACTCGTAAAACGCCTGTGGGATAGCGGCTTTATGTTGTGTTTTGACTCCCAGGCAAAGTATTATTGGGTTTTTTCCATCAGGAATTTTTCAGTAGCAACCCGGAGTCTGAATTTGTGCCCGGTTGATGACAATAGGCTCACCCGCGATTACATTTATTACAAGGGATTTAAACTTAACTGGAGTAATGTGGTACTAATAGGATAATAAAGGCGTGATGTTATGTTATATACTATGCCTTTTATTTTTGTAATGTCTTTTGTGTAATAAAGTTGAATTTATTGGCAGTTTGCAAAACGTCATCTTTCTTTGAAAGTCGATTAAAAATCGGTAAACCAGAGGGCCGAGACAAGTGACAATCGCTTCGAAAGCGTTTCGTGTTTCTACAACAACTTTCAACAGGATTGACATCAGCTTTTCGATAGCTTGTGTCAGTCTTATAAATTTTTGCCTTTTCCATCATCGTTATCGCTAATAGAATGCCACTTTGTCTAGGGCCTCAGATTGTGTGAATAATTAAAAATTCCCTGCACTTGCAGTTTTTCACAATTAATTTTGCAGTCCGAATTATAAACTCAGGCCCTCAGCAACTGTAACAAACGTCTTAGTAGCAGATGTTACTTATTGCACCTTGACAATAACGGCGTCTATGATCGTGACCGGTTCCACCGAGGCTAATAAGTTGGCTAGACAATGCTGCCTGAAACTAAGTGAATTCAGCGAAGACAATCAATCATAACAGTAATGCTGAAACAAAAGCATACAGCTCGATCTCGATAGGGTTTTTAAAATATTTCAAAGAATTTCCACCGATTTCCGACTTGAAAACTTACGGTTTTTAAACGTGGAACGTGAATTAGTTTGTTTGAAAGATTAAATTAAGAATTACATGCAGAACTTTGGAATGTTTTTTTTTAAATTCCTGACATAGGTACTTACTTACTTATTCGAAAATTAACGGTTACTGGAATCGAATTATGAAAAGGCACATTCAAGGCGTTACAGTACATGTGACACAATACAATATTAAAAAAAAAAAAAACTCTCCCCCTGCCGTAAGTGGGTGTTTAAAATGTTTTTTTTTTATTTTACTATTCAAGCTTCTGACGGTAGTCTTTTGTACTGCCTAATTTGCCAATGCATTTATCAGCAATTTAGTCTTCAAATTCTGACGGATAACTATTGTATAACATGCATGTGAATGATTTCTGAGCACAAAATGTTACTGACAAAGGCTTCACCGGATATGTTCAGTCAAACTGTCACTCATATACCGTGTATTCGTGTTTCTTTTTGTTATTGTAAAGCCGAAAAAAGAGAAAATAAATTGAAGAGGTTTGACATTAATCATAGTGTTTCCTTTTAATTTGTTGCGTGCTTATTTACAACTTTTTATTTATTAAAAACTAGTTCTTTGCCAATCTGCTCTGGAATTATATACCTCCATTTTATGGAAAGCAAGCCAAGGGTTTGCACTGGGCGTTGTTTTATGACTCACTCCGTATTAAGGCTTTTCTTATACTATGTATTGATTAATAACAACTTATTAGCAAGGTGGCGCCAAAAAACGAATAGATAATCACTCTATTATTCCGGCGTATAATCGATCAAATATTAAGCGGTCATTGATTGGCACGAGTTATTATCTGATTCACAATAAAAGGTTATTGATCACGATAATGTCCGAATCACGAACATCGGATGGGTTCGGCTTCACCACATTAAAGTGTATAAACAGCTGACGATGACGGATGATTAATGGTCATTTCTAATTGCTTCACATCGGGTACTTCCTGTAGAAAGAGTTTTCATTGTTCTACTGTACTTACATACATTTAAATTATGATTATGTGTTTTATAATAGCTTTGAGCGAAAGTGGACGCCGAATTCGCAAAAATCATCTCACTTTTTACACGACAGGCCAAAATAATGAGTGCTAAGTTTCAAGGTTCAGGTATGTAGGTACATAATGTACGTATGTTTGTGTGACTTTCTTTATTCCCACGTAACTTCTAAACGCCTGAATGGATTTAGATGTTTATGGTATCGTTATAATCTTTGCATTATATGCCCGAATTTATTCATCAGAACCGGGCAAATGGACGCTTTTAAATAGGTAAAATTATTTTGAGTTGAGGCGATTCGCACAAAGTTACTTATTTATTTGTAGGCTTATAAATAAATTTCATGCGAATCGCCTCAAGAAACAATAATATAATTTAAAAGCCAATAAAAAGTAGCTCTGGTACACTTCAGCAATAATGATACATCGTCTTTCCGAACTACTTTTGACTGGTTACGTATTCTCGTGCAAAAAACTGTTGATAAATATTAATCAAGGATTTAATTGATCTGTTTTCATTGCTCATCGGTATCAGATTGCACACGCGACCGCTAACGTCGGCAGATGGTTAGATAGAAATAATTTTATGAAGTTTTTCTGTAGCTTGATCAGCATGACTTGGTCGTGTTGTGTGTAAGGCCCCATACGCTATACATTGCTGCTTGCGTTTTTTGCAGCAGATTTATTACCGGTACCGATAGTAGATACACAGAATAAAAAATACGAGGAACTAGCATTTCCTCATATTTGTTATGATGATAATTAATTAATCCACAAGTCGGTAGCTAAAACCGCACTTGTTTTAAAATAAATGTTTTTATTTACTTACATAATCTGCTGTTAATAAATCATAAAAGCGGTTCTGTAACAAGATAAAAATTTACTGCTCTCACAATTTTAAATTACATTTTGATGCATCTAATTTCTCACGACATGTTATTACTTACTACAAACGATACAAATAGCGTTACAGTTTTTATGAAGTGTCAAAGATGTTAGATGAATATTTAATAGGCCCGAGCTGGGACGTGAGATAAATATCCGAATTATGTTATTATAGCAGATAATTTATCGAGCCCTTGGAGGCTGCATTTCGAAGGTCCGTTACTTTGCTTGATAAAAGTCGATAAATCAGCATAGTTGAGTGTTGAGGGTCGGGTGCGAATGTCCCCGCCTACTGTATCGACCGGGCCACGGAACAAACAAGTGAGCCCAATTAAAATGTCACTTATATTGTGAAATATTACGGTGTAAATCATAGAAAAGTCACGAAGGTGAAATTACCTACAATCAATATTAATGAGTAGCTTTTTGTGAGCGATATTATTAACTAGTGTGAGGTGTCTGGTGCCACACATGTGTGGAATCGATAATGGATGACATCGTTCAAGCTCACACGTTCGCACGAACAATTACAATGAATTTTATTGGCCGTGAATTTTCCAGACTAAAGTATGTGACCTAGAATGGTGTAAATTGTGTCAAGATGGGAAAATACTCTAGGTATAATGTTATTCGTGCTCAATATAGAAATGTTCGTGTGCAATATGCTCATAATTATGAAATGGATACTATCGACATCTTCAAACCGTTGCTGCTTAATTAAATCTGCTATGAGGAGACAACGATTAAAATTACGATATCGAAGACACGATATTAAGCAGATTATTGTAATTAAGCTGTAATTATTACACGCACGCGCACATTTACTTTTAAATCCACGCTAAGCGATTCATACTCCGGTCTGTTTAGGTTCGCCCAACGGAGGTATCCTGACGCCTATTGTGGCCTTGAAATTAAACTGACCGAATAAAATGCGAATTAGCAAGTCGCTACTGGATTAATGACCCCAACGTTTTCGTTAAAACTCATTATAACTGCACTTGCGCGTACGCAAAAAGCAGGGAGCGTTACCACGCGGACCACTGTGCAAAAGTGTAACTACCAGATAAATGCACATTCACTAATTAACATTACACTGAAATGTATCACTGCGTTAGATATATCTTTGAAGTTCACACACATTTAATTATATGGTAATTTCTCTCATTTCCATCTGATTAGCCGATTTATTCGGTTCCCTGCTAATAAGCTATTGTTAAATTGTGTTTTCTGTTTCAGATCGCGAGATAACAGACGCAGAGAGGTGAGAGCCAGTTCACTACTTTGACTAGATACATTATTCTGAGGTGATAAAGTTTTCGAAATGAATTCAATGTAAATGCGCTTGTAAGCTGTTGTAAACACATTAATGCAAATGTATTTTTACGATACCTTTTTTATTTTATTTAAGACGAACATTAGTAGATGTAATGACTGAGATAACTAGTAGGTACATGTCTTGGATTAAATACTGTTTCTACGCTTTAAATCTCATCCATTTATCTGGAGAAACCTCGTCCCCTGTCAGACAGGATATCCTAGTTCAGGGGTCGAGCGAAGCCTCATTGATGTAACGTGTAGGTACTGAAGTTTGAAAATAAATTACTATTACTATTAAATCTATGGCTCAGAACATTGAAATAAGTTTTAAGTTACTTATAAGTGGAGAAAAGATATAAAAAGAAACATATTTGATGAAAATGCGCAGGATTAAAGTTCTCTGTTAAGCCAAGAAACAAATGAACGCGATCAGCACGGTGATTGCGTAATACACATAAAATGACAATCGATCGCAATGCCGTTCATTTTGATATCCATTGCTTCATAGGTTAGAGAAATTTTCGATCAATTATTGCCATTTTGTGTTACAAAATTACCCTGCTGTTCTTTCCTTGCGATTTTGTAATCAAAACAAGCAATATTATTAATTCTAGCTGTACATTTTCTGTTATGCAGTATGTTCTAATACTTTTCCCCACATTTTCGCACAGTCCATCAACCACAAACCACATTAAAATGCCATAAGCACATGAGTACACTGCCGGCTGCCTACCAATGCATCTAGTTTTTTAACACCATTACAAAATAGTAACGGTAATAGATATAATGTCGGAGCATGCAAGAAGGCGTGTAACCACTATTTATTTTGATAAATGACTTCCAAACTTCGCCTAAAGTAATCATTTTTTGGTTGACATAAGTCAAAACAAACTCACGCAAGTGAGATACAGCCTTAAATCGGTTTAATGAGTACCTATGTGATTATGTACGTTTTCGTAATGAGTATGACATAATTTCTGATTTACATGAAATAAAGACAGGAAGTCTTTTGTCCTTTGCCCAACAGTGGGATAATGCAAGCTAACAGTAAAGACTAAAGATTTCAGGGTAGTAATTTTATTTTATGAATTGAAAGAATAAACTGGAAACTGGAAGTAAACCCCTTCCCTCCAGGGTCCCTACTTCCAGTCCCTACTACACAAACGGCAAATCGGTATATGATGCTTCTCATGTTCATAATGTTATCAAGTTCTTTTATTAACTTTGTATATTCTTTATGAAGAGCGACGAGTGGTTTTCATAGCCAGGAACGTTCAATAAAAATCATTGAAGTAAGTGACAATAAAACATTCTGTCACTTAAGGTCCGCAATCGATGCCAATGCCAACTTACGTCCAAAAAAACCTGGGACTTTAACTGAGGCATAATCGTAATTTATCATTTAAGCGTAAGTACCACATGAGCTTTACTTAATTACAATGCTGCGATGGCTGCCATATATCGTACGCAGTTTACCGGCGAACGACGTTACTGAAAGTTGGTGTGTGAGAGAGCGTTTTTTGAAACCGCTGCCATGGGTCCAGAAAATTCAACGTTTTACAAATGATTCATGAATGATTCATTTTGGGATTCAACATTTTGCGAATGCTACATTTTAGTCCAAAAGGATGATTTTCACGACAGACTGCAGCCGTTATGTGGCGGCCTCCGCTCTTCTTCTACACACAACACGACACTATCAACTCTAAAGTCGTTAATGTAAAAAAATCTGCTTAGCCTTTTCCCAACTATGTTGGGGTCGGCTTCCAGTCTAACCGGATGCAGCTGAATACCATGGAGCGTCTGCCTATCTGACCTTAACAACCCAGTAACTGGGCAATACGATACCCCTTGGTAAGATTGGTTATCAGACTTTCGGCCTTCTGACGACCAGTAACGACTGTCAAAGATCCATGAATGACAGTCGGGACCAACGACTTAACGTGCTTTCAGAGGCACGGAGGAGTCTCGGTATGTAAAGATGGTCACCTATCCACAGAACAACCCCGGCAAACGTAGGTTAACCTGATGGATCGTGCGGCTGTTATTACTTAGCCACGAGCTCCTCACCCGCCTAAACCCGGTAACGTAACACCAAACAATAATTTCGCCAAAACAGGTCCAAATCAATCGTGCTATATCAATTTATACGGATTAGTTTTTATGTCAATGTCAAAACAGTTATAATCCACGAATATATTGACCGTTGTGAACTCTGAGAGCTCGCGTAGGTTGACAAACCGTCTTACAGATCTCGGATTCATAGATATTAATGATTTTATTATAATTTCTGAGACACGTCGTTCGTTTAAGTCTATTTAGTAATTTAGAAGCCGCTGTTTGTAAGTCAAGATAAGATTATATCGGAGATAAAACGATTTAAAGATTCATTATTAATACATTTATCATAATAATTTCTGTGGTGTCATATAGTGAAGTGTAATTTTCGAGGTCACAACTTAATAATCCTATGATTTCCTTATGGAGTCTTGGAGAATATTTGTTGAATAAAGACAGAAAATCATTATTTATTTTCAACCGAAGTGCTTTTCTGTTTAATATCTAAATTATATAAAGACTAAAAGAGCTTGTGGCTAAGTAATAACAGCCGCACAGGTCGATCCATCAGGTAAAACTACGTTGGCCGGGGTTGGTCCATGGATGGGTGACCATCTTTACATACCGAGACTCCTCCGTGCCTCGAAAAGCACGTTAAGCCGTTGGTTCCGGCTGTCATTTGTGGATCTTTGGCAGTCGTTACGGGTCGTCAGAAGCCCGAAAGTCTGACAACCAGTCTTGCCAAGGGGTATCGTATTACCCAGAGTAACTGGGTTGTGGAGGTCAGATAGGCAGTCACTCCATGTAAAATACTGGTATTCAGCTGCATCCGGTTAGACTGGAAGCCGACCCCAACATAGTTGGGAAAAGGCTAGGCAGATGATGATAAAGAGTAAAAGACAAAACGCTGATGTCACATCAAAATATAAAGTGGTCCCTTTCTGTCACTAACTACCATAAATCCTTTTCTATTAATTCTAAAATTAACTGAGTTTAAACCATCTAAATCTCAGATATAAAATAAGATTTTATGTTCTTTACGAGAATTTCTAAGAGAAGGCACAAATTACTCTGTGACGATTAATAGTGGCTGTCACTAAACGGTCTCAATCTGCGCCGATTAAGCCGCGCGTAATAACCGGTGCGCAAGAGTCAATTATTTCCCGCCCGAACATTGCTCGCGGACTCAAATGATACGGATAGAATCCATTCTAATAATTATTATGTATGAGAAAGTAATATTGTCTGTCGGTCTTTCTGTCTGTCTGACCGACTGTATCCTTTTCACGATTTAAAACGGCTGAATGGGGTTCGATGAAATTTGGCACACAGGTAGACCTGAGTTAGTAGATTTTTTATCCCGTTAGTAAGTTTCCGTGGAATATTGTGGACCTCCACGCGGACGAAGCCGCGGGTTCTTCCCTGAGGGCTCCAACCCGGAGGTACAGTAGTACCAGAGGGCCACGTTTGATCACAGTTTTTTCTTTGTTATTTTTTCTATTGTTTTCAACTTGTACCGTCGACATAAAAAGTGCTTTAAAGGTATGATAATGTGTTTGATTGGTTTCTGCAGGCATATTATACTTTAAACAAAATGCACGTAGCTATAAAATTAAATTTAACAATATTACCAAAAAATATTTTATAAATTGTTGTTATTGTATTGTTATAAGTATTTAAGAGAACAACTTTTAGGTATTACAAATCCTGGGGAAACCAAAGCACAGCCGGGTGTACCTCCGGGATCGGGGCTCTCAGGGACGAACCCGAAGCCGCGGGCAAAAGCTAGTTAGATTATAAAGATGTATGTTCTTGGGAGCATTCGACTTAAATGGGCATCGATTAAATTAGTGGTATATTGTTTTGTTCGGCTAATTAATTATTCGACTTTAATGATACCGGGATTACGGTATTGATACCGGTAATTCGTTGATTATCTGTGATACGCACCTTAAGACTGAAAGAATTTGTGTAAATAAGTTGATTATGTGTGATGCATAATTTTGAGAGAATTAGGTATTCTAAATTCGTTGATTACCTGTGATTCACAAATACTGTACCTCAGTCTTTTTAAATGATTTTTAATCAAGAACATTGTTCACTATTGTTTAGAAAGTTGTAATTAAAACATTTCACAAACAATCCGTGAAATCTCTTATTGAAATCCCCATTATTGCATTTTGACCCTCGGTCTATAGCGGAACGAGTGGGAAATAAAAAGTTCCAACCGTCCCCACTGGGGAGGAACGAAACTTTTTTTTCCCACTCGTTCCCAGTGGGAACGACGGGGTGGGGACGACCTGGAATAAACGAGTATTCATGGTGTTTTTGACTGAATAGTACCGCTGAGAGCCGGTAAGTAGATCACTTACCTATATTACAAATTAAAATTGCAGTTATTCAAATAGTGTACTCCGTATCTTTATTGCAAATTAAAATTGCAGTTATTCAAATAGTGTACTCCGTATCTTTATTGCAAATTAAAATTGCAGTTATTCAAATAGTGTACTGAATATATCGTTTCTATCATAAACAGAGGTCCTAATAGAAACTAGACACGATTAATTTTCTAGCTGATGCCCGATAGCATTCACTGTTTAGTGTTTACCTCAGCTTGCCCCGCAGGCATCAATTGAATGAAAACTTTGAATTGATGGTATGTAATCTAGCCAAGATTAAATAAATGGCATCCTAATTAATTATACAAGCTATTTAATCTTAGATTGCCTTGTTTGATTTTAAAGGATTGTACAGGAAATAAGACATTTATCATTCGATGGAGAAGAGAGTGTTGGTGGACTAAATGTAGGTTATAGAGCTGATGTGCCTTGTGGTTTCGTTTGCGGATTTAGCTTTTTGATGTTTCCGGATAAAAAAAAGGAACCGACTTTTTCAATTTGTCGGCGATGCTTAGTATACCTAGTAGTAGTTTTAAAGTAGATTTATTAAAGCATAGGTAGGTACTTTCTCAATTTAAATATTAAAAGGATATAGCTACCTACTAAAAACATACGTACCTACTTTGAGAACCAATTTTTGCCTGTAGTAAACGCTTTTATGAAGTTAGGCTAATAGGTGCGCGACCATAACATTGACCGTATAGGAGTTAACGGTGAAATGTATTTGAAAACGGTGACTTATTATTGTTTGACGATAATAATATAAATGCAGTAGGTACACGTGTGATTGTCGTTCTAAATGGTCAGTTCTAATTGAAGATCTTTCTCTTAGATAAATGCATAAAGCTAATTGGTTGCCTAGTTCAGCCATTGATTTATGGATTGGTTTATTACATTGAATATTCATTGATGTAGGTACAAACTACAAAGTAATCTCAGAATGAAAATGTTGAATCAGGTTGATTTGTTGCGATATTTCACGACACGGACAACAGTTGCAGTCGTCTGTTTAATTCCGTGTCACTAGTGTTATAAAACATACAGAGTTGCGCGTGTGCAAAGCAACAAATATCAATTCAACTGCCGCGTAATATTTTGTAGCAACACTACCTCTTTCAATTTATTTTATTTTTATTACGGGAAATATTTACGAGAGTGTTCACGGCATAGAGTTGTCAGGCGTTCGGAACCTTGGGGTATAAATCAAAGTGTGACGTAACAATGCCGGGCTAGAGATGTCCCAACACGCCCTTACATAGAGAGGCGGGGTTGCATGGTTTTAATCTATGCGAGTATAAGGACAATGTACACCGGTATTGTGTTAGGACTGTACTGACGTTTATGCTGTTTGTTTGTTACCGACAAGGTGTTATTATGTCCGCGACAAGGCTAGCCAATGATTTATGCTTGTTCCACCTGGCTTTTATCCGCAATTTCACTCTGGGTGGCTTGTTTTGACACTTGTGATGTATGTCCTAACTTTCTCGCTGATCACCGGGTAAAAGAGCATACCAGTCGAATGCAATAAGTCAGCAAACTCCTGAAGTCACTAATGTACATAGTTTGGACTACTTTTGCCATCTCATAGTTCTGTGAACCAATTTTCACGCTCAGTAATGTCGAGTGACGTCATTATTTGCTTGTTTAGTTATAAAATAAGAACTAAAACAGTGTTGAGAAAGAAAATGAAATGAAAGTTGAAGCCCAATCACGATGACGTGACTAACAACGTGAATCTTTTGCGTCCCAATTTGAACATTCCTAACAGACAGACTCTTCTCCACACTTTTGCTCTTATTAAGCTTTATCAGATGTTTAATGATGTCTTTAAAACCACTAACCCGAAATCCGATTGTCTTGTAAATTAAACAGACGCAGATGCTGATTAAATATGCACAGAGCCGGTAACGAACCGGACGCCAGCGGTCATTATGAACGGACAAGCGTAACGGCTCCCACAAAAGCTCGCTAACATAATGAACGTTTTTCAACCACTTTCTTCCAAGTAAAAAGTGCACAATTTATTGGACCTGTAAAAAAGTCATTAAAAAACCTAACTTAATTGTCACGGCTGTCGGCGAGGCGTCGCGCGCGGCCGTCTGTCGCCCGCGCACTCGACCGCCGATTATGTTACCATTGTAATAGTCTTTTTTTACCAAATTGGTCTCTTGGTTCTTTTATAGAATTTCGGTTTCGCTTTCACTAGAATGTGTATTACTGTTCATTGTATTGATTAAACAAATTGAAATTTGATTTGCAGTTGTGGTGATACGAATTAATGTATATTTAGTTGTGTTTTAGACTTTTTGTATGAAAGCTGTAAGCTCCAGTTTCTTTCAAGTTCCAATTGACGTTTTTAGTTAAGTAGGCAATCTTTAGAAGTAGCTCTACAACCTCCAATTGGCTAATTGATATTCTACTATCTTCTTATTAACTGACTAACTAAAATTCTTTAATTAACCTTTTATGAATCTGATATCAAACATTCCTCAGTCCCATTCTCCCATGATCCGTTTCCATCATTGAATTAGTTACGTAACCAGCAATCTCAGTGGGTCTAAGTGGGTTATTAGACACGGGTTAAGCTGACTCATCCCTGTCATTGCGATCACGAGGTCCAGCAGCCTTACCCGTACATTGTGCAATGTTGCACTTGCAGTCAAGAAGCGGTGTACGGCCAATGACCGTCCGATTAAACTGATAATTATTATGATGGTTAATCATAGGTTGGTGGATGAAGTTTTATTGTTTCTTACGAATAAGTGAAGTTACGTGAAGATTGTAGTGGGAAATTGTATACTTTAGTGTTCGTTAGGGAACAGCTGATAACTTGTCATTAACTTAATTGAATATAAAAGTGTAATTATCTAATTCGAGGCTTTATTAATTAGATTAGATTATGATCCAATTATTTTCTGTGAGAACACAAAAGTTGACATAATCTTTTAGGAAGATCAATGGAATAGAATTAGCAAAAACAATATTTAAGCTACCTACTTAACTTGAGTAAATAATATTATAAAATGTCACTATCAAGTTAGTCCAACTTTCAAATATTTTTCTAACAAATTAGCTAAGCGTCGAGCAAATTTTTTCGCAAATTAATTAATGAAGACTTTCATTTTTAAATAAAATTCAACCTAATTAGTCTTTACGAGCGTGTCTATTAGCGCAAAAATAAAAATTAACTAGCGTGGCGTTTATTAATGGTACTGCTCTACAGTACAAATATTTTAGAGGAAAAACGTGCTTATGGTTTTATGATCTGTGCCAAATAAAATGACCATAGCTTTCTAAATCTAGCAGAAATTAGGTACATTCTAATGGATTGTATCTTTACAATCATTTGGGTAAACAAATCCTAAAAGTTGGCTGTCGCCCATTGACCCATCGGAGCTTGAACACATTACCTACAACTACAATGCAACTTAGGTTTGGTACACGTAAGGTGTATCTTTTCCTACACGAAATCTCTTAAGGGGTCATTGTACTCATCATTATGAACAACTTTCCCTATGGGGCCAACCTTGAAATCTCGAAAATAAATCAGCTGTTCCCTACATTTTGACGAGCTATGCGAACATAAATGTTGGGAATAGCAAATTTTTTTTTGCCCTCTTCTGATTATAGGCATGATCTCTTTTATGCCATGGTTCCCTGGTCTGTGCGCGTATCATCCAGGACTAAAAATATATAAAGGTCAAATTATATTAAAAACATAAATTAAGTAGGATTCCTGAGAGCATCAACCTAGCGTCTATTAACAAAATTCTTGCTTGTAACACTTCGTCTGAATACGACACCTAACCCAAAGACACAAAATTCAAACAAGTACGAGTTAATAACCAATAGTAACTCAGTTTAACCGAGGATTCCCACCGGGCGATTAAAATAATCTCCGGTTACGTCGACGATTTGCGTCACAGTAATCGCAGACGGGTTCCAATACCGTCTGCAGAGATATTCCATCATTTTTTAATTCTTTTTTAGTGTTCCATATGTAATTTCAGAGCTAAAGTGATAGTGCTTGTAATGTAAGAAATTGTCTAGTCATAGATTTTGAGTTGGTATTACAAGTAATAATCATGTCATATAAAGATGATACTAACCAAAGTATAGTATAACTTTAGTATAACTTTATTATGTTGCCTTTCTTGCTTTACATATCTTTTTTATTTATTATTTATCTTTATGAATATGTGGGCGTCTAGTGAAGACGGCTAATGTTATGAGCTTACACGTTACAATTCCGATCGCACGCGCACGTACACTTTCCGGAAAAGATACCAGCTCGAGAATGTTTCCGAGACCGTGCCTAGAAATAGACATACACTGTAAAATGACACTTACTAAAGATAAAAACAGGTATTATTGTGTTCCTTGGATCGCTTTCCTCACACTTTATTATAGCCTGAAGTATTCATAAAAGCTTCAACAGATTTGAGCTCATAAAGGCACCGCATTTGAAAGTGAGTTGAGGCTTTATGCAAAAAGCATTAAAGATTATAAATAAAGATGTATGAGTCGCATTCTACTTTGATCTAGCATTTATCGACAAGAGTTATATCAAAGGAAAGTGCGTTAAAAAAAACATAAATGACTATAGTTTATTATGACGAATATCGAACGGCGCGACGGGTACATGACACAGTGCAAAACGCGCCCTAACTAATATTATAAATGTGAAAGTGAGTTTGTTACGCTTTCACGCTAAAACGGCTATACGGATTTGGATGAAATTTGGCACAGGGGTAGACCATGACCTGGACGAGGACATAGGATACTTTTTATCCCGATATTCTCACGGGATCGAAACTTACGCGGGTGAAACCGTGGGGCGCAGATAGTTCATAATAAGCTGTTGCAATATATCAACCTCTTAATTTGATCTCCACCGATTCCATGTTCAACATAAACAGGTTATGATGCAATTTTTATGCCTACCTACATATACATTCTCTATATTTCCGAGATAACGAGTATTCTGTAAAGGAAGCACTCATCGCGCGGCTAACGAGGGATATCGGGTAAGTGTCTCAGACTTTACTACTGACATAAATGTTAGGTTTCTTCTATTTTAGAAAAACCGTGTTTGAAGTGGGAACTGAGGGCCTAGACAAGTGACAATCGCTTCTAAAGCGTTTCGTATTTCTGCAACGACTTTTAACAGGATTGAAATAAGCTTTTCGATAGCTTATGTCAGTCTCATACATTTTTGCCTTTTCCATCTTCAATAACGCTGATAGAATGTCACTTTGTCTAGGGCCTCTGAACTTATGTTCGATTCTGGGAACTGTGTATTTTAATTCTAACTAGCTGATGCCTGCGGCTTCGCCCGTTTGACAAATTATATATTAAAACCTTCCTCGAGAACCACTCTATCCATTGGTTAAAACAGCATGAAAATCGGTGCAGTTTTTGAGTTTATCGCGAACAGACAGACAGACAGACGCGGCGGAGGACTTTGTTTTATAATATGTAGTGATGCTGATTTAAGATACCCCTTATGTTAGTACCTACAAGCAAAAAAATATTGGCATCAAAATATGGTCTACATAGAATCCTGATTAGATATTCGTTCGAAAAATATTCTATTACTCGATTTGAATTTGTGTGAATAAACTCTTTTTAATAGATATCTATTTATGACAGGAAGCTATTTAAAATAATAACAATCTTAAATGGTAAAGTCGACATGTGTTGCCAACATGTTATCGCCTAGGGCTTAGCTATATCCATTCTGTAATGTTACAAACGATGCACACACGATCAAACTATTAATTTTTCACATCCCATCAGCGCACAGCCGACAAACAACTCATAACTTCTATGTCGTGGCATACCTATCATTAAAATTATTACGACTATTGCATGTCATTGTTAATTAGTCGGTACAAGTAACATTACATCAGTACCAACTTGAAGTATCGCAGTCATAAATTGTATTTATACAATTACTGGGCCGGACGGAAATAGAATATTCTACTCTACTAGTAACTTGGTTACACCATGTAATAACGGGAGATTAGGAGCCATAACAAAATGACCGGTCTATTGTTAAAACTGAGATTATTATGCTTCTGAGAACATTTTGGTCGTAGGCGGTGTATTTTGCGTAGCAGCGTAGCTACGGCGTAGCAATTGAAATTAATTTCGTAGATTATATTCCTATATTGAATATTATTTATTAATATATAAATATATTATATTATTTATTTATTAATTATTAAATGTCGTGAGGAAAGTTTTGGATATGAATGTCGATGGCTATAAGAGTAGGGGAAGACCAAAGAAACGATGGATAGACTGTGTGAAACATGATATGACTAGAAAGGGAGTGACTACCGAGATGACGGCTAATAGAGAAGTATGGAAGAAAGGGACATGTTGCGCCGACCACAAATAAATTGGCATAAGGGCAAGAGAATGATGACTGAATATTATTTTGTCCAATTAGATTTTAATTTAGTTGATTTCTTTTAATTATAACATTCAACATTAAATAGGTTTAGTTATTGCAAAAAAACCGGCCAAGGTAAGTCGGTCTCGCGCACGAAGGGTTCCGTATATGAAAAGGGCAAAAAAATCACGTTTGTTGTATGGTTTGGTGCAAATATTTGTTTTATATTCTGTGAATATTTCAAGCCTGTACCTGTTGCCGTTATCAATATCGAGCAAAAAATCACGTTTGTTGTATGAGAGCCCCCTTAAATATTTATTTTATTCTGTTTTTAGTATTTGTTGTTACAGCGGCAACAGAACTACATCATCTGTAAAAATTTCAACTGTCTAACTATCTCGGTTCATGAGCAGCCTGGTGACAGACGGACAGACAGACAGACAGCGGAGTCTTGCCTTTTGGGTACGGAACCCTAAAAAATGGAAGCCTAAAAATATTATTGCCTTTTGATACGTCGTAGCTTCTTTTGAAATTTAAATAATAATAACATTGTTACATACAAAAAATAAGTTATAAAGGCGTGCTCCAAAAGAAGGTAAAATAATATAAACAAAGCAAGCAGCTCCCTAAGCAGTACCTTTGTACTCATATTATAATTATGTAGTATCTCTATGTAGTTTACCGAGTCTACATATATAATAAAATAAATAAATAAACATTTATTATGTATAATTACTTTACATATTTACGAGCTCACTTGAGAAACAGCTCTAAGTTATGAGCTCACTCGAGAAACAGCTCTAGTTTTATTTGTTTGCTCAACGCTCAGCTTGTAAGCGCAGTACATCTACATAATCTCTGCAGCCCCACCTACCTTCCCCACGGAACTCAGCACCATTGCTAGAGTTATTAATAGCCTCACAGACTAATATTCTCGTAAATAATCAGCAGACATTAAGTTCGCGTCACGAGAGGTGTGCAAACACTTGCAATCTTATTTTAACACTCCAATTGGAAAGGAGAATGCCAGGGTCTCGAACAAGACTCGGCCTGAACCGACAAAGATGAACTATATTTCATAAAAAAGGAACATAAATATAGAATTTGATAGTATATTTAGTTTTCTATTTGAAGCACACCAAGAATTTATAGCTTTTTAAAGTTGACCACTTGATACTTTTGATTTTAACGATACGTGAAATAAACGACTAAATGATTAATTAAAATAATGAGTTTTAGCACATTATCCTCAGTTTCAACAGCCAAGGTAGTCGTAAATGGTAAAAAAATCGGGGTCCAGAAACAGCAATAAACAACAAAACTCAAAAAAATACGAAAATACTTCGTTGCTCGTGTTACCACGCGGGAGAAATCAAACTTTTTGACATTGACAAATGCCAGTTAGAGTTTTACATAAAAGGCTGCCAGCACTATATTTAAATTATTAGGAATAAACTATTCTAAACGATACCGATAATCGAATTAAAAATTATTTTTAATTATTACATTACTATAAAATATAATATACTTATTCAAAAATATAGCTAAACGCTTTTTATTAATATAATTACGAGTTACGATTTATGTAAGTTATAAATTAACTTACGTATCTTCATATTGATATTATTGTAATCGATTTACAAGTGCAATTTCGTATCGATATTATTTTATTTTGATATTGGTAACATTCCTAAAGGAAAATGTAGCTATAAAATGTGTTGTTAAATTGAATAACTATTTAAAATTACTTTTCAACGGTGTGCTTCCACAGATTTTATTTATATTGTATAATTCTTCCTATTTTTTAATATGAATAATCATTATTATAGAAAGTCTGTCGGACACTACATACAATTCGAGCCGATTCTTGGCATTTTCTTTTACGTAAGTTTAAGTAGGATTTGTATACGCGAAGGGTTATTTTTATTTATTCGTATTATCGTTGGAAGCTAAGAGAACAGGGATTAGGGTAATGGAGCAAAGTTGGCCTTACAATGTTAATCAAGTGTTTTCTGAGAAAGTTTTTATTTATTTATTTTCAAGGGACTATTTTATTTTTGTAGTTGATGGATTTTGTCTTATTGTGGGCTATAATTATGAGCCTCAGTGCACTCTAGGATCCAATTTACTATACATTATGATGTCAGTGATGGCAGCTTGACTGATGACCTTAAAAAGGCAACTGGACAAACTTGCTGCGGAGCTGGAAGGTCGCGAAGCAGGTGTTGTAACTTGAGGGAACCCTTGGGGTCCCCCACACTAGATGCGGAGCTGGAAGGTCGCGAACCCGGTGTTGTAACTTGAGGGAACCCTTGGGGTCCCCCACACTAGATGCGGAGCTGGAAGGTCGCGAACCCGGTGTTGTAACTTGAGGGAACCCTTGGGGTCCCCCACACTAGATGCGGAGCTGGAAGGTCGTGAACCCGGTGTTGTAACTTGAGGGAACCCTTGGGGTCCCCCACACTAGATGCGGAGCTGGAAGGTCGCGAAACCGGTGTTGTAACTTGAGGGAACCCTTGGGGTCCCCTTGATGTATGCACCCAATAATTTGTTGAGTCTTAACATACACTAAAACTATTATTAAGGGTTAAAAGGAAAATTAACAGTTTTATTTCAATTAGTCGTGACTTTTACTGAAGCATGATATATGTTAGTTTTGTTTGTACAATATTAAAAAGATTTCACTCAAGGAAAAACATTGAATTTGTTTATTAAACCTAATTCGACTTTTTGTAGATTTTTAATTGAATTACATTTTAAAAACGACGGACTTTTTGTGTTCTTTGATTTCTCACTTCACTTTAGTTACATCAAAGGTGTTGAAACTATTATTCACATTGATAGCTTTACTAAAACAGCTCATATATAAGCGATCAGCAGATTTACGATGTCAGTTTTTAATATCCACAGTGTTTACATGCGCTTGCGATTCAATTACCATATTATAAACGGGTTGTGAAAATAAAAGTGGGTGCGTATACCCTAAGGCATAGAATAGTTAGGCACAGAAGGCCAGCTCCACACAACGCGCAACTAGCACTCGCGACTGGCATTCGTTTGAGATCTCCGTTTAGTCGACCTCATAATAAATTTAGCACTTTTGACAACAACTCCTCATAAAAGCAAATTACACCTTGTCGTTTAATGACGTGCAAGTGACATTCAACATTAGGATGGTATAGTCATTACGAAATCGACTACCATAATTGCGTAAGTATAATAATCCTAATCCTATCCTAATCCTAATAATATAGCCTAATCCTAATCCTAATCCTAATCCTATCCTAATCCTTATCCTAAACCTAATCCTAATAATATTATAAATGCGAAAGTGAGTTTGTTTGTTTGTTATGCTTTCACGCTAAAACGGCTGAACGAATTTGGATGAAATTCCTAGACCTTGACCTGGAGAAGGATATATCCTTCTTCTTCGTTTGCGTTCGCAGACAACAACATGTTCGTGGACAACAGCTAGCAATTTAATAATTTTCCTTCGATGAGTCGGCCCAGACACTCGTCTGGGCCGACTTCTAGAAGGAAAATAATCGCAAAATGAATATGACAAGTAGTCGCGCGTAACTAACCGCGGCGATTAGCTATTAATAAATCATTCAACTAATCATTACAGTTTACGTTACGTTTACGCTTGATCCTAATAAATATAATAATTTTGCGATAAATTTCGTTCAAGAAAATGGCCCTATGAGTGCGTGCGCCTAAGCTGTATTCACGCGTTATACGGAGCCGACCTACTGCAGGTAATATCTGTATTGTGCCCTAAGGCTTATCCGAGCCCTTCTCGGTATCAATACGATTATTCAAGCGCAAGTTAATGACGTAAAGTGAGATTAAATTAGATTACAACTATTTATAATGGTCGTCGTTGCTAGAGGACGGTAGAGGGAATTTCTTTTCTTTTTTCTAAATTTAGTTGGCATCCATCAATCTGGAAAGTTTTATTAGAAATCTGTGATTGTGAGCGTGGTTTAGGTAGTTCGTTAGTACTTTTTCTTGTCTAGGTAAATCTGGTAATAGATTTGTGGTCTACGGAATTATAGAGATAGACCATGACCGGGAATAGGACATAGAATACTTGTTATCCCGATATTCCCACGGGATCGAGACTTACGCGGGTAAAACCGCGGGTGCAGCTAGTTTCTCATAAAATAAACAAGATGATACATCAAACTCCACTGAAGTTCATTTGCTAAAGAAATATGCGTCGATTTGTCCAACCGCTGCTGTAATGTTTTACAAATTGCATGGTTTCTTCGAGTCAAAAAGAGAAGCACACATATCTTTATGCAGTGATTTTAAGGCTCTATTTTTAGCATAGGCCTAAACAATAGTTGTGGCGCCAGGATTAGGGATGACCAATGTTTTCATATTAACATAATTTTGGAAACTGTTTTCTTTACTTTATTTCAAGAATTTTTGTTTTTCTTTATGCGAAATAGTTTATTTCATATTTTAACTGAAGACTGCTAATGCAAACGTTAATTTTTCTGTTATAGCTCTTGAATGGCCTTTGACATTAACTTATAGAAAAAACCAAACCAAAAAACAGCTGCCATCCCCTTGATGGATAGCCGACGTATAATCAATAACCCTGTATATCGTGGTCCGATCGTAGAAATGGCCATATCTTGTACTGTGTGGCCATTTCACGATACACCGCCATTTCATTATTTGACCATATAACAACCGCCATATCGTTCAAAGCTCAGCTTTCGACGATTTGCCCAGAGATGCTTGGGCATATCGACCTAGATACGCGTAAAAACATAACCCTATGCTGCCGCGCGGTAATAGTTCCCATCCGACTTATTCCTACTCGAATAATTCCTATTTTCGGCTCCTAAAAATATTAAACAGCCAAGTCTGCGACCAACTAGGATCGAGCTATCGCCCGCCGCCGCTACCGCAGCACCGCTCGCTTCGCTCGTTCGGCTACCACGCAGTTGGTCACAGTTCTAACCTAATGATCACGATATGGCCTTGTCTACGACTACGGACCAGGTTATAATACATTATATCCATAACGCGAGTGTGCATCAAGGATCTTTTAGCACCTGAATGATATTTACAGGGGGAGTTGTTGTTAAACATGTGTAAAATAATAGCCTTTACACGACACGCGCTTTCACGCGTGAAAGGCCTTTCACACAGGAAAGAACGCGAGTGTAAAGATATAAAACGAGAACGAGACAGCACGCGCCCGCCGTCCGCTCGCGCTTTCATGCGTTCAAGTCTGTGTGCTTCGAACATAATTCCATAAAAAAAGGATAAAAACAATAACACACGATTGCGCGTGCAAGCTTTGCTGCGTTCAATCGTGCACACTTCGATCGCGAGTGAAAGCGCGTGTCGTGTAAAATTGTATTGATATAAAACAAGATGACGGCGTTCCGATTTTAACCACGCACCAATAGAATCTTGTAGCGTTGTAACATACAGGGCTATGAGCAAATTGAGCAACCCTACGTAAGGACCCTGTCTCGCGCGCGATGACGGCTGGGTCGCCGGTCGGCTGGCGTGAGATCGTGCGGTAAAGTGAAGGCCGC
Organism: Lithophane ornitopus; assembly: GCA_948473465.1. Classification (NCBI taxonomy): domain Eukaryota; kingdom Metazoa; phylum Arthropoda; class Insecta; order Lepidoptera; family Noctuidae; genus Lithophane; species Lithophane ornitopus. The sequence continues at coordinate 5,463,180 of OX419622.1, read as the reverse complement.
GCGGAGGCCGGTCGTCGACCGCGCTATTTACGTCCATGCCAACCGTGGCCGGGCCAGCACCGGCCGCCGGCTGCTCGTCCGATTCTGGACTTAGCGTAGTAATGAGAAGGAGCGTCAAGTGTAACCACGGAAACAAAACACGATCGATGCGTTCGCAGCAAACATTGGAATAAGAGAGAGAGAGAGATTTTATTTTTTGTTTCTGTGGTTGCCCTACCAAGGGTAGGGCAACCACAGAAACAAAAAATACGATTGTCAATATGGTCATTGCAAGAAATGGTTTTATTTAAAATTGGTAGAGCTGTGATGGTTATTCAGAGAAATGTCAAGAAAGTTAAGATCAAATTTTTATTTGAAATATGCCTTTTCCGGCTATTTTGTGACATAATGTCAATTATATCCTTCATTGACTGTATATACTACATATCACTGTTCAAGTGGTTCCACTTTTCTTTGAGATGCCAGGCGTAATTATTCTGAGATTCAGGATGAACGCAACATATCAAAATGTCATTGTACCGGTCATCAAAGGCTTAACAAAAGCTCATCATTTTTTATTGAATGTTGTTTTAGTTTGGGGTTTGTCCTTACTTACTGCACTACCTTTTTAGGAAGACACAAATTTGTTTTTTACCCGACTACGGCGAAGCAAAAAGGAGTGTTATTTAATCAAAATTTTATGCATTATGTTTCTGTTACTTACATGCAAATAATCTAATCATCGTGGAAATCAATTTAAATACGACGTCGTCCATTCTTTCGATTGCAATTAACTTATAAAAATGCTGATTACAAAAACGATTAAATGAAATTAGTTCGCAGTGTAAGTATTCTCTATTATTGTTAAGTAGATCTAAATTGAATCTTGAATAGTTTAAATAGCTTTCTTTGCCAATTGAAAAATGCCATCAGCTCTTGGATAAGAGAATTTATCGCTTAAGTTAACTTTCTTTTGTAATTCTAAAGACGAAAGTTTTCATTTTCCTATTTCAAAATTAATTATAAAGATTTTTCTTCCAAGTATTTAAAAAGTCGTCGAATTAAATTTTAGATCAGAAGTGATAAATTAAAGCAGTTAAAAGTAAATTAAATAAAACGATTTTAATTTCCTGCCGACTAGATACCTTAAGTGTCCTTCTCCTTTCAAATCCTAACTAATATTTTATATCCGAATGTGAGTTTATGTTTTACGCTTTCACAGCTAAACGGCTCAACCGACTTGGATGAAATTAGGTATGGGGATACTATGAACCCTGGGGCCTTCCCCAAAAGTAGCTTACGTGATTACATAAGCTACTTTTTATCGACTTACAACGCGGGTAAATCCTCGGGCTGCAAACAATACACATTGTTCTCGGATTGTGAGAAAAATCTACTAAGTAGGTGTAATAATAATGATGAAATACGACATAGATCGACAGAAGACATGTAAAACTGCATAAAATGTTTTACGTATTGAATCTGAGAACTTTAGCTAGTATGTTAAAACAACCCTGTATTTCCTTTATATAACATACTCTTTTTTCGCGATAGTTATTTATAGAGAAGAAAGAGTAGAAACATTATCTCTATTTTATCCCACTCTTCTCTCAAAAGCCTACAAGTGCACTAGTAAGACATTGATAAATAATCACCACAGTTTGCGCCTGCCACTACCGATTCTCGCTGATCATAACCCATCGCTCATTATTTTTAATTTACACGCTTTTTTACCTTTTTAAAGATATAAGCGACCCGATCAATCCGATATGCCTTAATGCATTACGCTGGTTGAATTTACTATGAGACTGGTTAAATATTTTTATTGCAGTTTATTATATAATGTATTTAAGTACAAAAAATATTGTTTTTATGAATAAGTATGTTTAATTTTAAGCCCTATAGGTCACTAGCGATCTATTCCGTAAAAATCTCACCGTGAAAACTTAGGTGAAGTGAGTTTGAAGTAAGCTGTCATTCCACCTGTCATTTCGCTAGAGATACTGCGCCTGAGACCTGTGAAATGAGCTGTCATTCCACCTGTCATTTCGCTAGAGACATTCCGCTGTCATTTCGCTAGAGACACTGCATGAGAAAGACGGACAGACAGAGTTTTTTACAAGCTTTATATTTGGTTTGGAAAATCTGTCAAAAACTCACAACAGAGAGACCATTGGGTACGTTTGTAAATTAGTAGATATAGGCCCCTGTTCGTATGCTCCGGTTACTCCAATTGTCATCCATTTTTTATCCGACTACGGCGAAGCAGAAAGGAGGGTTATGATTTTGACCGGTACATGTAAAATCCGGAGTCACACGTATCTGTTCGTGTGTGTGTTGTGTGTGTGTCCTTAACACATTTGACTCCGGATTTTTCATTTGTCTGTCTGTGATTCTTGTTTATACATTTTTAGCTGATTTTTTTGTCGTAGTTGGGTTTTATTTTTATAACTGTATAAAAAATGTTAATTATGGTGAAAACTAAAGCACTTGAACAAAGTAATAAAACCAGCTTTTAATAATGAAACTCTATCTATAATTAAAAGTTCCGATCTCGATGTACTTATGTGGTATATCGCGAACAATTAATCGTAATTTAATTAGTTCACTAACTGACATTTACCTTCGCTATCAAAGTACAGTCATGAACAAAATATTATGTCACCTCACTGACTAATTAAAGAGAGAATTTTAAATAGTGATCTTTAAAATTGTTACTTAGGTACCTATGTGTAGTAAGATGACGTTTTTATTTATTTATTTTATTTTATTAATTTATTTCACCAAAGCCCTTATTAATATCATTATAACTGAAACATAGAAAGGCTTTATACGCCGGTATATATATATAAATACTCTGACTCCTAAGTAGGTGTAGGTTCCTACGACTTATAAGGAGTCAGCGTTTCTCAATAGCACAGATACACAACACAACAACAACAACAATAGTATTATAATATCTAGCCATGTATAATTTGCAATAAATACCACAAACGATTTTTTTTTGGATAAACGATAAATATTATTTTTAAGTGCCAAATAATAATTCTTCAATTTTGTTTTAGGACAATAGCCGATTTATTCTGCAAAAATCTCACCATGAAAACTTATGTGAAGTGAGCTGTCATTCCACGATGCTAGGGACACTGAGAGAGAGGGACACACAGAGCTTTTTATAGAATATACCTACCAGAAAGCTTCTTTCAAACGTTTTTACTCATGACTGTACCTTTCTACAGCAGCTTGGCAAAAAAGAGAAGTTTTTATAATTAACTCGTTCTGTCCAATCCTTATCTGTTACCTCGATATGCAATTACCTTTTTATTTGGGGCGTGCCCCAAGTAAACCACTCGGATGGTAATTACCTTCTTACAATTTAATAATCGTGTGTCTTGTGATAACTAGCGCGTGAAATGCCCTGTCAAACTGTTTTGTTGTAAGTAGATCGCAACATAACATCACGCCTATAATCACCGAAGGGTTTGGCAGAGGTGTAGCTATAGTGCTCCCACATTTCGCGAGCCAAAAACCCAATAACACTTTGCTCGACTCGGGAATCGAACCCAGGACCTCATGCACAGTAGTAGCGCTTGCGACAAATAGACCAATGAGGTTGTAGATCAGTATTGAGATAAAGTACAAAGACGTACATATTACATTATAAACCTGTCTTTTTTCGCATCTCTGCCTTCATTTGAAACGTTCAATTATACTGCAGACGGTAATAATGGATAATATAGCCTTTTAATTAGTATCTACGATGGGAATTTTAAAAGCGTAAGAAAAAAGACGAAAGAACGTCGATGCTCACACATTGTTGTCAAGACTCCTAGTTTTAACTCAAAAGTAAGCAACATTGAATTGTTGTCTGACGTTCAAACGATGCAATTAAACCGTAATTGGAATACAATAACAATTTCCCACAAAGATTGTTGCAATTAATGAATCTTATCGTATTGTTATAAATAAATTGAGTATAAACAAAACATTGGGAACAGTGTGACCCCGCACGATACAAATTGTATTAAAGGGCTCATTAACAATCAAAAATTTAAAACACAATGGAAACTACACCATAATTTCACACTCATTTTCTTAAAAAAATAATTACACCTTTAAAATTGTCTGTGGTGAAAACATGATTTTCTTTGTTGGTGAAATTAGAACGGAACCAGACGGCACATCGCGTCGGTAAGTGCTGTTATCGATGCTTTAGAATCACTCGATTCATTGTAATAGCTCAGAAAATGATCTGATTGTAGTACAATAATAATATTATGGAGCGCAATGAATAACAATTGTGCACCATCGAGTGGATTTCGAAATCGATCGCATTGCGCAACTCTAATGATAGCACAGGAAATAATAACACAGATTTGCGCATAATAACGTGTTATAACTATATTTTTGTTAAATTTATTACTGAAGGGTGGCATTATTGATTTGGGATCCGGAGAGGGCTTTAGTAATTGTAGAGATTTAGATTATCTGGTAGATTGTTCGTGGCTTGCAACCGTAGGCTTGTAACTGTATTTTTGTCAGGGATACAGGAAACGCTACAAATCAAAATTATCGCGACGTAACGTATCTTGGAAATAACGAATAATATATTGTTAAGTGTCACCAAGTACACTAGTCCTAAATCAGGCTTCAAGTGGAAGAGTCACGATCTAGCTGGAAAGATACTCTTAACTTGATTCAAGAAGTAAATCTGTCATCTGTAATCTATAAAAACCTCTCTTTAATCCATCCAAAGGTTGTCTGTATACAAGATCGCTTTTTTAAATCTTCATATAAATCTGTAATTTTATGTTGTACATAATAAGAGTATTCTATCTATCTTGTCCTGTGTAACAGATCACCACTAAAATTAGTTCATTCTATTAATATAGGACTTGCAAGTTGCACTGTTTTAACCCCAAAAATTCTCCTTTACAAAAATGCAATAAAATATTAAACACAATTAAATGATCTTCATATCTCACGCCACCTTTTTGGCGCAGCCGTGAGGCACACATTATTGTTAAAACATTATTTTCACATTTTTATTTTTCTTGTATCAGTTTCAGTTTGTTTCACGAACTGTGTCCAAATAAATGTTATTCTTTCATTCTTTTCTTTTACCAAAATTGCTCGCCCAAACATTTAAAAAATTCAAAAAGTAAGAAGGAAACCCCGAGGGGTAAATGCGTAACACACATAAAATGACAATTGATCGCATTTTCTATAATTTTGACAGTTCAGCCACGTTCATTGCGTTATTTAAGTTTGAGCAGTTGAATTTATTAAAGCTATGAAGCAACTGATTAGGAATTTCCTTCAAAACTCTCGGACTGCGATTGATAGTGTGTTACTTAATTAGGGTGCAAAGGAGCCCATTATTATCGTGTCACGTGCTCTGAATCCATTAGGTACATCAATTCGATTCAATTCTTTAAATAACTCTCACTCTCTACATGTACGACGGCGAAACTTAATATGTCTGATGTAATATGGACAAAAAATAGCAATTCATTTCACATTAAACAGAAATGAGATGTGTTTAGCCACTTGTGAGGCTTCGCTGTTTTAATGAGGCTTTAAAGAATTTAATAATTACGGCTTTTGAAGGCTTCCGTTAGCTTTTTTTGCATGGTTAAGTTGTAATTTTTGATAATTAGTTAGGCACTTCGATTATTGAAATCAATTTATGTATACTTTTTATTTGTGTTGATTACCTAATTAAAATCAAACTTAATTAACCGTAATTTATAATTATGGCTTTTAAATTCATCATTAAATAATTGTAGCCCTCGTTTTCACACATAATAATAACAGAGTATCGATCGAACGCATAATTGTATCGACTCAACATTCAAGAAATGGGATAACAGGCAAGTTTTTGTCTCCTCACTATTAATTCTTATTCCCCTCACTAGCTAATATGGCCGCTAATTACGAGGTGACAAACCCTTGGATGTAAACATCGTGATCATAGTATCGAGGCTATTTTTACACAACCTATATAAGGAACCTTAAGGGCTGGCAATAGAATTTAAAGCAGAAATAGTTAGAAGCGAAAAAGAAAGTCATACATCTGAGCTTTTTTTTCCCCGTTTTTATCTAAGTTTTATCTTTTTCGCGGCGGTAAATCCTTTACGTTCCAACATGCTACGATTTTAGTAGCTATTCAAGCACTTCGCGACTTCGCTCATTACTTTTTTTTTATTTCCATTCCATCCAAGGAAAAAGAAATCACTTCTCCAACTAGATTTTTGTATAATTTTATTCAGTTTACGGATAATTGTCTAGTAATTTTATTTGTAACTAGCAACTGCTCCTGCTAGGCACGGTTTTTACGACTTGACAAAACATCGAGATTTTTTTAATTATAAATAACTTTAATACTAACGTATTATATACACCTTCCACTTTTCAAAAAGAAATTGACAGAATCTACACACACAACAATCTAATAAATGTTATTACTCAATTGGCGAATTTCTGACCGATAAGAATTTAATTTGATAATATGACAACTCTGTACTTTTGACTTATACTCCTATCATTTATAATTTAATTTGACTGTATTAACCTCGAACTTGACGAATTTATAATCCAATTTTATTAAACTAGACATTTTGTACTGTTAAAAATTAAAATTACTCACTAAATTTATTTTGATGACATAGAAAACATGTATCGATCTGATTGAACGTGTTAATAATATATAAAAAGTGAGTCTTTATTATTATAGCCCAAAACTGTTTGCATGCCTCAGATAAGGTAGTTAGTATAAGGATCATATTAAACTTAACATCCGTAACTTGTACCTACTTTCTGCGCAAATAAAGAACTATTCTATTCTATTCCGGAATAAATTCTCTAAACGATGATGAAAACATCATCAAAATCTGTTACGTAGTTTAGAAGAACAACGCCGACATACAGACAAACACGAAAAGTGACTTTAATTTATAATTATGTATGTATAGATGCAATCACAGCAATACTAACAAGGCAAAATAATATAACTGCGGTCTGCTATCAGGCCTGCAATTTCTCTAACAACGTTGCGGTTTTTGAAACGTATTATATCCAACGATCTTTGTGACCTTTACAAATAATATAACGATCAATTTTCTAAAATTGATTGCAATGATTTCGGTGGCGCACTTACGTGCTTACGGAGTTACGGCGCTGACTGTACATCACGACCAAAAATCAATAAATATTTCGTAATCACCTGTCTGCGCAAGTTCGTAAATATTGGCTTCTTTTCAGACTTCGAAATTCCGATGAATAATTCAATTTACTTTTCGATAAATATAAATTATACATTTCGAGTGGCGGTATTTTGAACTCTAAAGCTTTGAAGTTAAGTCTGAAATATGTTTTTTATAAAACGAAGGACCTTCAGGGCTGTTTGGAAAATAATTCTTGAGAATTTACTTGTAAATCGCTGTAGGTGTCCTAAGAGATGACTGTACTTCATTATGAGTAAAGTATATTGTGGCACCCATTTTTTAGTACTGTACATTATTATCTCAAACGGCAAATATTCTTACAATATAAATAAAATCATTTTACAAGAAATATTATAATAAAGAATTTTTATGACCAACTTTTCATGAGTTATAGAATTATTTATGTAATTTCTCCACGTTTCTATTAATTTTCTGTCCAATGTATAAAAGCTGACAAGACGAGACAAGAAGTAAAAGAAGACAAGCTTTATCTCAAAGTATTCCACATCTAAAGAAACTCTTAGCTATAAAAGCAGCTTGAAATTGCCTTCAATGCGGCCATTACCTTATCTATCAAACATTAGCGAAGCTTTCGACTGCAAAATTAATTAGAAAACAGCATATCTAGGTATAATAATACTTAGTTAGGTACGTGTCTTATACTAAGGTAAATAAATCTTGTGCTTTGATTTTGCTATAAGTAAACCCATTAGCGATACCTACTCCATTAGAAACGATTTACATTAGAAATTGTGTGGGTTTCACCTGCACCCTAATTGTGTAATACACGATCAATCACAATCTGAATCGGTTTGACACAAAAATGTCTAATCCATTGATTCAAAAGTTCGAAAAAAAAAACAACGTAAATAACTCAATGAATGTTGTTGAACTGTCAACATGAATCAGATTAGTCTTAATCGGTTACGAAAATAAGTAATTGCAGTTACTTGGTTTATATTGGATTTATTTGAGGCTCACCAAAAGAGGTGCAATCATTATGTTAGAGTGTTTAATAATATTTTTAGGAGCGCAAAACGAGAATAATTAGAAGTTCAATAAAATACATACACATACGACTTTGAGAATTGATTAAGTCACTTGATACAAATGTTACTGATTGATTAGCACGGCCACTGATTGCTTCGTGCTACCACACGATTGATAGCCGCCGAAATTGTAATAGTTATTCCATTACATCATGGAGAAAGGTATCGCCGTAATTGTTTTAATAACTGATGTTCGTGTTGATGTGGGAATTAAAAGGCTACATTATTGGCTGTTTATCATACTTATGTTTCTTCTGTCTTACGAATTATCTGTCTGTCTTCACTTACGAATTGACAAAACGTTGAGATTTCTTTATTGTACGGAAGAAAGAAAGAAAAATAAGTTTATTTGTCATAGAACACGTACATAGTAAAAGATAATTAACAGAACAATTAAATAAAACACAATCGATTTAATAAGCAAGTTGAATATTAATTTATGCATTAATATTCATTTTACTTATTAGATCGATTGCGATTACTTATAACTGATTAATATTTAAAAAAAATAAGTAAGTATCCGGATAAAATTATCTAAATGATGGTGAAAACCGCATGAAAATCCGTTGCGTGGTTTAGAAGAACAACGCGGTCACACAGACAGACACGAAAAGTGACTTTAATTTATAATACGACTATAGATTATGTAATATTGGCGGTTAGTTACGATTGCCCGTGACTGTACATTTGACGAGAAAAGTGCCGATGAGTTAGCAATCCGTCTTCGTTTAATGACGACTATTTGTAAATTCAGTACTTTGCTGTAGTACGCGTTAATAGTAGTACTGACAGTAATTACCATATTGAAGGTATTACTGTCACTTGCATCCTGTATGGTCATGACTTCTGCTATGATATCTTGGGAGGCCGTGAACTAGGGTACTTAATGCAGAAGTACCCAAAGAGATTTATCTGTAAATATGAAGCTATTTAAGTTCGAATACTGCTTAGGTTAGGTTAGACCGTCAGGGAAACATAATCCTATATTTTTATTTTATTTTAGTTTTATTTTTAATTTTGTTCCTATGTATTTCTTGCATACGGTTGCATATTGTGTCAAATAAATATTTTTCTCTTATTGCATATACCGATAACTTTAACCCTCTTTAGAAAATAAATCTATAGAAAATACAGATTTTACAGATTAAACAAAAACAGAAAATACAGATTGCAATTTTATACAAAGACGTAACAGCACGTGATATAATTAAGTCTTCCATAATATTGAATAGGTAATAAACATAATTAAATGTCATAAAATATTAATGAACAGCGTATGTTCATTATTGAAAAATATTACCAGCATAATTTTATGGACAGCTTATTAAAATTTATTGATATCTGAGCTATAAATTATTGACTATCTAATAACATTATATAGGCTCATTTTCACTGTTAATGACAGATGCTGAGAGTGTCGACTGACCGCATGCGGGGAGAAGATATCCCTGCATGTGAATGCCAGGTATCGACTAATAAAACGAACTCGACATGCGGCAACCTATAGTTTTGTTTAGTTTGACCATTGTTAAAGCAAAATATAGTATTGATTATGCTAATATTCTTAAGGCACATGCTGAAGTTTATTTTAAAACAGGTAGCCTAGTCAGAAGTTCGATTTTAGTCACTACCCTGCCTGCGGGCGTCCCCGCATGATGTTTATCGACCGAGTTATCGACTAATGAAACTGAGCCATTAGAAGCATAGTAGTCCCCGCATGCGGTACAAAAATCTCCCGCATATCACAGCCTCTTCATATCTGTATTTGAAACATTAAGAGTAGCCTTAATTGTAAGTTATTTAATGCTATTATTGATATAGTGATGGACGAGTGTCGAGTTAGCACTTGCCTCTGCCATGAAGTATCAAAGATAGTCGGCGGCGGAATGTGGACGCATTACGTCTGAGTGTAACATTGATAATAAATCTTATCCCCTAGTTGACTTCGTGCTTCGTTTGCTAAGTGTGAGGTCTGACTGTGACTTTTAGGTAGCGGATTTTAATCATTTTATTCAGTCCCAAGATTGAAATTGAAGATCTGTGGTAATAACGGTGAATTATCTACTTGAAGTACCAATATCACTTTCGTTGCTTCTCTTCAACTTCGGGAATTCCAAAGATGAGATGAACTTGTAGGTAGTTATTATGCATACACAATCATGTGATTAGGAATTTTCTTAGCAGCCAGTGTTAACGTGCTGGAAATTATTCAGACAACGATGTTTTTTTTTAACTTAGAACGGAAATACGCAGTTAATGATAGCTATTACCCTAAGCGAAAATTGTCTAAGTACCAAATTATTTCGTTATTTCTCTATCACTACAATTTTCCTGACAGCTCCTCAAGCAGGACTCATTTTAAATGAAGCAGTTTTAAAGTAAGTGACGGGCAGTGTCTAGTTTGCACCGACCAGGCGGCTGCCTGACGGACTACCGCGATAGATTGGCGGTGGAATGTCGACGTATTACGTCCAAGTCTAACTCAGATATAAATCTAGAGTTCCTATGACGGTCCATAGATTGATAATGTCGTTGGTAGATGCGGAAAACCGTTAAAGATTAACTTTTTCTTGATTTCTTCTTCGATATGCTAGTGATGTGTTTTCAGCTAGCAGGAAAACAGCTTGAAGTGACTATTTGCCAAAGAAACATGGAAATATAAATTCTGTTTTAGTTTTTGACCAATCTTGGTAGAAGTGATGAATGAGCAAGTCCAACCCAACATAGTACCTAAGTAATACTTTTTATTGAAGTAAGATGGATAATATGACCTATTTTCACAGTCATACAGGATGTCCCAGTTCAGGAGTCGAGACCTCATTGATGTAACGTGTAATGAAGTTTGGAAATAAATTACAATTACTAGGATATTAGAAAAATTTAGAGCTCAATCGCGCAAGTCGATGATCTGCAAGCAGTTGTCAAGCTGTTTTACACCTGTCGATCACACTATTCATTTGTACCGTTGCACTCCATTGGCTTACTACTCCGTGATAGTTGTAAGTACAATGTAGAAGATATAAATCTTATCTGTTGCCCCCGTTGGTTGCACTCCACGGGGGGCGCACGATCCTCGGTGACCGGCCAATCTATTACATTGTGCGCTACTGTGCTAAATCGAACTTATGAACGCTTGCAAAAATTATATCTGAAGCTTTATAGAGACATTTTTGAAACCTTTTTATTCGGTTTTTTGTTGCCTGTTATAAGGAAAATGAGTAGGTATGAATTTCATAATCGTGGATTTTTTCGGCATTACAAGCTATTTTTATCATCAAATCATTTGCAATCAGAATCAATCACAAGAAGGTCGTTTTGAGACTTCGATTTTGAGTTGAAAAATCGATACGAATCTACATTATGCTAAATATATCTCGCCCCATGTCCATATTGTACTCATTCATCTCCATGACGAAGAACAAGTAATTTTTAAATGCCTTTCATGTAGCATATTAATTTATGGTGCGGAGTGCTAGTAAAACTGCGATTGAGCGATACAGTCAGCGAGCGATTTGTCGACTTGTCGCATTACAAGTAACGATTTGTCGTCATGCTCAGTGTGTGTAAATGTCGCACGTCTCGCATGGAACGATGAAAAATTGAACAGGGAAGGAACAACATTTATATCGCCAGCTAGCGTGGCTACATGGCTAATGGCTAATTTAACAGCTGTTGACATTTTAACCATATCTGGAAGTTTTCTCGCAGAAACACGGAGTCAAGATTGATTTTTGTTGGCACCTTCTATGCTAGTATTAAATGTTACGGTTAAATTAAAATATACATACCTAAATGTATTTTTTATTTATATTAAAGTAAGTAGACTACATTTATATCTGTAATGTTGTGGTGGACATAATAAAGAGTATTCTATTCTATTCTAGGTACTTAAGTACTATAATTTATTATTTTATTAGTATCTACTTACTTGTCACTTGCTCTGGTCCACTTTTCCCTTTTAACATTGGGGCGCGGGCTTGATAAATGCATAAACTTGACCTGTCAGATAGCGACAATGCTCAAATCTAAATATTTGAATCATGGCTCTAAAACCTGGAGTTACTGCCTGAAATAACATGTTAGAATGTCAACATCAGATTTATCATGACATTCCCTAAACAAACAGCTTTCAGACAAAAACTACATAGGTATATAAGGCCTATGTATATACGACATATTGTGGGTCAGGCTGTCGTTGACTGCGCCGATAAATCTTGGTCAGTACCTTCGCGTGCAGTGCCCGTGTTAACATCGGTTGGTGACCAACAAACTGAACAACGAAAGCTCTCGATTTAAATGTAAATATTGCAATTAGAGCCTCCTTACACGCTTGCTCACCTAGCGATTCAGTGGGACTGTGGGACCGTTAGGTGCGAACGCAATGATCGCGACTGTACCTGAGTGTACCTATTTAGTGTTGACTTAGCGAATTTAGGACTTGTAAATGTGGGAGCCATGAAGCTACGCTTAAGTATTTTCTTAGGATTTTTGCAGATGTAACTAAATGTAGTCATCGAAGATGAGTTATATTATTTTGGATGTAAAAGAGTAGATACACCAGAAGAATGATTAGGAAGTTTCCTAATGATTTAATTATTTTAAAACAATAATTTTTTTTGCTTAAAGTTAATTTTCTCTCTTATAATACGAAAACAGTGAGATGGTAAAAACGTAGGTATAGCGAAATCGCATTTTATGTTTCCACCATAAATGTCTGAACCAGTTTTTATTGCTGCAATTATTAAGTTTAATTATAAACATTGAATATTCAACAATATAATAAATCATAATTATTAACACTAAATTATAATTTAATACCGAATAATAATAGGTTTGTGGTCATCTGTTTATTTTAAGATAGCAGCAGGAAATTAGTGGAAATGAACTGAAGGGATAACTGTACCAGAGAAGCACCTGAAGACTATAATTATATAGAGCACCATTTATGATAATTCAAGCATGTTTTATGGGGAGGCTTAATTATAGCGAGCTAATATTATTTTAATACAATATTAAAATCTTAGCCTAATGTATTTATCATATAAAAAAACGAAATAGTGCAGAATTAATTAATTATTGGTACACAGAAATTGCGTTTTACGTTTTGTACCATAAATATCTGAAACGGTTTTTACTGTCACCAAAATAGACTAGCAATAGATGAGATATTATCTATATAAAATCTATACTTACAGTTGGAAGTGGTATTTTTTTGGGGAAGTGTAACCTAGAGTAGGACCCATAAACAAGTTATCATGTATTATTTTGCTTTCACTGATACGTTGACTTAATTCACAAAACCGTACGTTTTCAGTTTATTCAAAGAAATCATTATGCCGAATAAGCTACCTATATCGGAAAAAAAAATGTGCAAATTAGAAAAAAAAAAATCTAATCTGTAATTTACCCCGATGATGACCGTACTTTTACTAGCTGTCCTAACAGTATCTAGAGAAACAAGCCAAAAGTTAAACAAACCTAAATGAATCAGGGATTCTAAGCATAAAATTAGTCAACTTTTCACTAGATATCCGCATAGATCTCCAAATTGAAAATTCCATTCCACTTGCACCCTAATTGCGTAATGCACGATTCTAAAAAAACGCTTCTGCTCAACAACATAACTTACGAACTTATGAAGCAATGGATTAGACATGTGTTTCAAAGCGATTCCAATTCTGATCAATCGTGCATTACGCAATTAGGTTGCTGGTGGACGTACCGTTCGACTGCCAATACCAATTCCCGTCGATGCCCATTGTACCCATACCGGTAACCAGTAGTAACCACTAATGGGTACCAGCCTGGTATAAGATTTATTCCTATCTTATCTGAATAGATTGCCTACGGTTACAGATTAGTACTAGGATATCCAGCGCGTTTGATTTGCCTGTAACTCCACAGACTCCATACATTGTTAACTATTTCCTATTTAGTAAGGATTCCGGTTCAACTGATTGAATATTTAAACTAACATGATAGCAAATTGAGTTTAACTGGTATCGGTAAAGGTTAATTTAACAGTTAGTCCGAGGAATGTATTGTTTTAATATCTGATTGTTGAATGCGAGTGTTCCTATTTGCAGTAAATCTATTATTTTAATGGCGAGGGAATTTCAGTTAGTTGTCTATAGTGTGTTGCTTTGTTCGTTTGCAAATGCGGATTATATCATTCCCGTTCGTCCCACTAACAAAGTCAGTGGGACGAGCGGGAATAAATTTAATATAATTTATTAAATTCCCGTTGGTCCCACCAGTGGGACGACGGCAGTGGGACGAACGGGAATACACGGATGTATAGACTAGAGATGATCTTATTCATAGATATTATTCCTTTTTGCTAAAACTGGCCTTTAAGCTTCGGCTTCCTAGAAAAGCGGTGGCCGTCGCATAACGGCCGCAGTGTCAGCTGTCATGAAAATGGTGTCACCGGGGTTTGATTTCACGGTGTCAAAAAACGCCAATTTACTTTCATAATCAACGTTTCAGTGACGTCATTTGACGGTAAATTGCGGACGCTATTTGGCGGCCACCGCAGTCTTAGGAAAACCTAGCTTTACGTTGTCAAGGCTCGCATGAAAATAATTACCAATTTCAGAATACTCTTTCATTGTAACATAGTATAATGTAGACTTGTAGAGCAACAAATAAAACCTCACTCAACTATAAACATTATTGTTATTACTTATTAGATGAGACTACAAAATCCGCCGCTTCCTTGCCGTAACGAGCATGAAACGGAAGCCAGGCATAAAGCGCAATTATAAGACCATACACGATGCAAATTGTCCATAATTATATGTTTGTACACCATAAAAGCTTGTAAATGAAGAAACACGATCGTCATCAATTTGTAATAACTAGCCGCACCCCGCGGTTTCACCCGCATAAGTCGAAATCCTGAGAGAATTAGTAGGTCCTAGGTCATGGTCTACCCATGTGTCATAATTCATCCAAATCCGTTCAGCCGTTTAGCGTAAAAGCGTAACAAACAAATAAACAAACTCACTTTCGCATTTCTAATATTAGTTAGGATTATACAATTAATTAGAACTTAGTATATTTTATTATAAGAGAAAAAGAAAGGTTTTATGTCTTATAATTTAGTACGGCCTTCGAAATTTCTTGTGAATCATATTACTCCGAATTCAACCAAAATTGCGCTTTTATAATCGTTAGTTACTTAATATTATAAAACCTTAACCATCCACAGTTTTAACACAAAGCAAACGAGTGTCTAATTAATTTCAATTGAATTGGTTAAATTGATTCAGGTAGTTCAGATTAAAGTAAAATTAGGTGAATAAAAAAACATCCATTTGTTTCTTTCTATCACCAAAGCTCGTAAACCTTTTAACTTAATCGCAATTTATAAAGACAATCAAAATAATATGCAATATGAGCCTAAGAGCCATGCCACACGATGCGGCAGCGGCACGGCGTCGGAGCGGTGTCGCTGCGGCGTCCTACATATAAAAATGTTTGGTATGGCACACGGCGCTGTCCGGTGCGCTCCGGCGCTGTACTCAAGCCGTCGCACCATACGCCGCAACGGTGCCGCAAAACGTTACAGCGCCGCACTCGCCGTATGGTCGCTAGTCCGGCGAGATGACCTGCGGTGCGGCGCCGCACCGAATCGTGTAGCATGGCTCTAACTGTTACCACAGACGTTTCAAACACCTTCGAGTGCGAACCCGTGACGTGAATATTAATGAACACGAATCCAGGTTTATATATTCACATATTTTAGCGTGAAATTACTATACCTTGGTGATATGTGACATACTCGTAAAATGTACCGCCAGCCGGCGCAAGCGCAAGTGGTCTTTTCTATCGTGTGAGATGTGACTGTGCGTCGCGAGTTTGATTTCCGCGTTTAGACAAATTTAATGTCCATTCGACCCATAGTTCATGTTTAATGGAACTGCATAAAAGTATGGCTACATAAATCTTTGGGGCAAAGTGTACCATAAAGTTTTATTGTGATATTTTATGAATCCCCTAATGTGAGCAGCTAATGCGCACATTAACAAGTTAATCTGTCCATTACATAATGTCTGTGCATAAACCTACCTGTTACTTCAGTATGAAATTAAATGACGTTGTAATTTTACCTATGCACAAGGGCTCGTACATACCTACATGACACCCAGCATAGTGAATTCTCTAAAAGTAATTATAGATAAGTAGCTACCGATACACTCAAATACATAAACTCGCTCCTTCTTCCTATGGTGGTCCGCAGACACTACAGAACACCACCTGCTACGTCCATTGCTTCTTTTGTTTTTACCCGACTACGGCAAAGCCAAAAGGAAGGGTTATGATTTTAGCTGTCTCTTTGCTTGTTGTAGAATGGGTCGCGCACTGTTTTATGATCCGGTACAACATCGAATTTATTTACTACACAATAAGGTACACGCTTAACGCAGCCCCGCGCATCTCAGCTTACTTTGACACGTGTCAACCCTCGCATTGAAATTATACCTTTTTGTGAAGAAAATAAGTTCGTTAATTGTTAAAACATACTTGTTGATGTGTGGACTAATTTGTTTAATTAAGTATCTACCTAAAAGACGAACTATACCGCGAAGGTTCCATCCAGTTTATCTTCAGATTATCCCTGTAATCTGCACATTGCCAACTTTAGCGGTACCTAACGTTTTATAGTCCATACCCACGAGTTAACGGTACAGTAGTGCCTTATAAATCTAAATCCCTAAAAGCACCTACGTACTGTACGTAGCTACTTTTAGGGACTTAGATTTATTAGGCCTCAATAGTTCCGATAAACGGTGGGTTCAAAGTCTTATAGTAATATTAACCTGTCATTCTACCTGTTACTAAGGGCTGATTATTCAATAGCCAGAGGCTGTGGGGTCCGAGTGCTCATCGAGTATTACGGGACATCGCTAAGCGATTGGTCGATTCTTCACGTGACCAGAGGGCTGGCCAATTTTTAGCCCAAAGAATCAGTACCTATTGCCTTTCAACGTGGCAATGCTGCCAGCCTTTTGGGCACTTTTCCCATTGACAGCGATGCGGACGAATTTTTTGAAGCCCAATGAGCTGTCCCCCTTTTTTTTTGGGTTCCGTACCCAAAGGGTAAAACGGGACCCTATTTCTAAGGCTCCGCTGTTTGTCTGTCTGTCTGTCACGAAATTTTCTATACAAATGCTGTCACACCGCTATAAAAGAATAATTATAGCGGTGTGACAGCATTTGTATAGAAAATTTCGTGATAGACAGACAGACAGCGGACCCTTAGTAATAGGGTCCCGTCCAGATAGAAGTTTTCTGACCATTGAAAAATCGCCCCTTACTGAAACAACAAAAGTTCTACAATTTAAAAAGAAAATTTATCTTTTCAGGTGTACCGAAAAAAACGGCTAGTTCTGAAACCTACAACGTTACAACTACTTAAGAAATTATAAATAAGGTAAGTTTCAATTCAGAACAATAAAACCTTCCTGAAAGTATGTAGAATAATAGCGTCAGAGTAACCACTATCAAAATTGATTTTGAGAAACGGCTGGAGTATAAATTAAGTAGGCTACCAGACTGTATTATTCCAAACGTCACGTCATCATCATACAAACAATAACCTTATGTATGACCGAAGGGACTGACACAATAATTGTATAGACGATCAAGATTATGCATTAAAAACATCTGCCTCGTGGGTGTTCCACGCAACAAACGTCAAGCATTTCACTTAAGGACATGATAGCCCTGTAATGTGTCTTAAAACTCTATTTATTTGCATGTTACGAGACATCTAGGAATAGGTAATGCTACAAGAAAAACCAATAGTTTGACTATCAACTTTGGTATTATGATTTTCTTTACCTATTTGTTTTTATGTATTTTGCTAGCAGACATTTAAAGTTCTAAGAAATATTACGGGTTGTACCTAATATATACTTGCATAACTTATGAAAACAATCTACACTGATTATAATAAAAAGGTACCGTAAAATGAGGCTACTTTGCCCCGTTTTTTGCTCCAAAATTAGAAAAGTGTGACTGACGTACAAATCCGTCTGATATAGCTTTTGTAAGTTTTTCCACAGCTTCTATAGCATTCTGGCTCTAATATTTCAATGACAAAAATAGTAATTTACTTTTAATTTCTACTTCTTTTTTAAATAAAAAAATGGAGCAATGTTACCCACCCTTTTGGAAACATTGCTCCTACATTTAACTTGTACTAAAACAGGCACATTTTAGAGACAGGGGTAAACTTATCAGCTTCAGTTGTTAATATGCTCCAAAAATAATAATATGGAAGCAAGTTTTGTGTTTCTCGTCTAAGTAAATGAAATAGTTTGAACAAAATAAAACTAGATATAGTTACAACTAAAGAACTTTTTATTCGTAGGTAAGTTTTGTAGGTTCTCTCCAGATAAGATTTTATGACTATGCGCAAATCGAAACTTGTAAGAGGAAAACCATCCTCGGTTAATTTTTCTATGCATGATACGAATATTTTTCTTTTTCTCTTCTTTCTTCTTCAATCTTTTCTTCTTCAACTGTGAAGGCAGTAGGTGCTCCTGGAGGCCTTGCTTTTTCATTGCATCGTAAAAGTCTCAGATGATTTATAAGAGTCCTTCTTGGAATCTCATATATTTCACTGGCCTTTCTTCGAGTCAATTCTTTGTTTTCTATTGCTGCTAGACAATCTCGAAGAGTCTCTGCAGAGTAGTTTTTATAATTTCTTGCAGGCACTTTCTTTATATATTTACATGGCATATTTCCTATAAAAAAAATCATTTTAATTCACTATGAGTTAAGTAGCAGTTAAATATTAAGAATTCAAAAAAATAATTTGTCACACTGCTCCAGGAGCAAACTACCCCCAAACATGGCGCAAAGTAGAAACGTGAAAGTAAAAGAGGTTAGAATCCCGAATAAATCTACTTAACAATTAAATACTATCTGTTACCGTTAGCCAATTACATACCCAACTACATGAAACCCTTCTTACCTCAAATATCCAAGCAGATTCGTCCATGGAGGTGGATTTTGCAGACTATTATTTTTTTAACAAAACACTGACTCGTAATCAATGGCTGGTAGCACAGAAAAGAAATGGCGGAAACCGGAAGTCCATATTCAGTGCTGCTAATCATATAAAATATGTATCGGATGCGTTAAAAAATATTTCAATTTCCTTGTATATTTAGAGATTTGATCGAAATAATCTTTATTAAAATTTGGAGCGTATTAACCTTCACGGGGCAAAGTAGCCTCATTTTACGGTACTATTTTCATTCTAATCCCAACTGATATGCGTTTTTGATAAGTTTGTTTGTTGATTTTTTTGTTTGTTACGTTTTCACGCTAAAACAGCTGAACGGATTTAGATGAAATTTGGCACATGGGTAGACCATGACCTGGAATAGGATATACTTTACTTTTATCCCGATAATCCCACGGAATCGAGATTACGCGGGTGAAACCGTGGGGCGCAGCTATTATGATATATTTTATGGTATTCTTTGTTCTTCCACGCGAACGAATCCGCGAGCAGAAGCTAGTAACATTTTTCGAGAGAAAACTGAATGTTATGAAAAATCATTTCAGCCTTTGAAAACCTATTGTTATTCTTATTTCACTGTCATATTATTAGGTAATGCTAACTGCACAACACGATCTCATCAACTTTAATCATTATGCATCTGCGAAGGTAGATACTCGTAGGATATATTGTTTAACACCGTTCCCACAACATAATTTCGTTTTTAGTTAAATGACTCGTCGTAAAATACAATATCTGCTGTGCATCTGACGCCATTTGTTACGACCTCGTTTAGCCAGTTAGTGCTTATACCACACTTATAACGCATCGTATCGTAAATAGATAACTTTTATTATCTTTACTAGCTTTTGCCCGCGGGTTCGCCCGCGTGGAGGTTAAATTACAATTATCCCACGGAAACATAACTAAATTTAATAGATATTTTTAAGAGGAATAATTCCGTAATTCGTTGATTTCATTATGACATAACTCTATTGCTTTAGGCGGCATACGCCTGTAAAGCAGTCGGCATGATCTTTTCCGAAGTCTAGTCAAGAATCACCGTCATATTTTAGCTAATTTACACAAAACCTTATTGAATTAACACCTAAACCTTCCTCATGAATCACTCCCTCCATTTGTGAAAACCGTATAATGTTCAGTAGTTTTTGAGTTTAGCGCGTAGGTACAGACAGACAGACAGACGCGCCGGGGGGACTTTGTTTTATTTTATAATATTTAGTAGGTAATATTGAAACCTTTGAATAGAAAAGTGAGCTTGAAGTGCATCATATAATAATGTTTGTTGTAATAACAAGCATAACGACTTGTAAAAACATTGCGCTAAGATATTTATGACAGAATAATCTTTATGCCCGTGCAATTTATTGGAGCAGATATACTTGTTTACGTGGGAATATTATAGCCAGGTGCTCTTTAATATGAAATAGCAGTTAGCTAAGGTACAAAGCTTACCGATATTAAATGTTCCATCGTGTTAAACGTCACATTTCGCAACATTTACAACAACGGTTTATTAGGTCCTTTTAAGCATTGTATACTCTATTATACAACGCATATAGCGGCATCATTGAGAATAAGAACAGCTTTGACAACTATATTGACAACTTTGACAACTATTATTTGACAACTTTGACAACTATTATTTGATTGAACTTTATGAAAATAATAGCGACCCGCTCCTGCTTTGCACTGTTTTACGACTTGACAAAACACTGCCATGAGATTTCTTAGTTATAATTATGTTATATTGATATTAACGTGTTATACACAAAAACCTTCCGGAATAAATTTTCTAAACGATGGTGTAAACCTCATCAAAATCTGTTGCGTGGTTTAGAAGAACAACGCGGACACACAGACAAACACGAAAAGCGACTTTAATTTATATTATGTATAAATATAGATACCTACTGTCTGATAAATTTATTACGTAAAAATAGACCGTGATCGAACCTATTAAGGTATCATAACTGAGACAGTAATTAAACCACAATAAACACGTCAGCGCAATTAAACGCTTTCCCCTTCATATGTAACGTCTTCATGGTAAAATTCATGGCGTTTTTCTCATGCGTGTGTTGGGCACATTTCATTTTGGCTGTACATAACATACCCACACATCACGCCGTAATCCCCGAAGGATTAGGCAAAGGTGTACCCATAGCACAAATTTTTTTTTGAGGGGAATCATCAAATGTCTTCTCCCGCTCTGGGTGGAGCGGAAGGGCATGTCAGACTTTAACTGACTAAAACCCTCCCGTGTTCCTTCAGTTGCCTGTTGCCAAGGTCCCGGTATCCCTTTCGGACATTCCCGCAACCCTGGCAGGCATCGGTCCCCGGATTCGGCCATCGGACCCCGCCAATTGTGCTGACATCTGTTTGAGGCGCGCGTGGAACACGTAATAGGGGGCGAGCTGTTCAGTCACCAGAAAAAGTAAAAATACCCAGTGGGCCATAGGTTTTTTTATTAATACCAGGTTAATATTGTCCCACTGCAGGTCAAAGGCCTCTCTCTACTCATTACAGAGAAGGCACGAGCATTGATCACCAAGTACGCTTGCTCAAGACAAATTGGCGATTTCTGACTTCCGCCCGCGGTTTCGCCCGCGTGATATGTCGATAAAAAGTAGCCTATGTCCTTCCTCGGGATGCCATCTATCTCCTTGCCTTTTATCGAAATCCGTTCAGTGGTTTAGGCGTTTAAAGGTAATATACAGACAGACAGACAAACAAACGGACAGACAGAGTTACTTTCGAATTTAAAATATTAGTATGGATTAGCTGCGCCCCACGGTTTCACCCGCGTAAGTCTGTATCCCGTGAGAATATCGGCATAAAAAGTATCCTTTGTCCTATCACGTCACGGTCTACTCATGTGCCAAATTTCATCAAAATCCGTTCAGCCGATGTAGCGTGAAAGCGTAACAAACAAACAACACACTTTCGCATTTATAATATTAGTTAGGATTAGGATGAGCCCCGGTTTCCTCACGATGTTTTCCTTCAACAATGTCAGTAATCTCAAGATAAACTCAAAATTGGTATATTACCTAATAATTTGGTTTCATAATGGTAATTATGTAGGTCGTTATTTTTCTATAAGCAAAGTCCTAGTCTGTGCAATTTGTTAATTTCTTAAGGTATTATTATAGCTCGTCTAAATTTCCCGGGAGAGTAGAATGTATAATTTCATAAGTTATGCAAGTAATTTATTTACTTAACTAAAACGCGATTACATAATAGTTAATGATCTGTTAATTAATAATAGATTAAAACGAGAATGTATCCACATACAAGCAAAGTCGTGTGTAATTACACCGGTCACGTCAAGTTTCTCATAATATTAATAGTCTTTAGTTTATACCTTATTGATTTATAATTAAACTTTGCCATAATTATTTATTCACACGCTCCTTAGTAGTACTTTGAAGATAAATGATATAACACAGTAATTATATAACAATTATAAATATGGACAAAGTGAGTGAGAGTAGTTAGTTCAAGTATAATAGGGGGTAATATGGGTCAACGGTTAATAACGGCGGTACGTAAAATTAAAACTGTTTCTTAATTAAAAAACTAACTCTTTCTCTGTGTGGCCGTCTTCAAACTTAATGCTACCATGCTGCCAAGCTAATTGATTATTTACCTTCGTGAAATATATAAGCTGCACGGGTCGATCCCTCAGGTTAAGCTACGCTTGCCGGGGTTGGTCCGTGGATGGGTGACCATCTTTACATACCGAAACTCCTCCGTGCCTCGGAAAGTACGTTAAGCCGTTGGTACCGGCTGTCATTTGTGGATCTTTGACAGTCGTCACAAGCCCGAAAGACTGACAACCAGTCTTGCCAAAGGGCGTATTACCCAGTTACTGGGTTGTGGAGGTCTGATAGGCAGTCACCCCATGTAAAATACCGGTATTCAGCTGCATCCGGTTAGACTGGAAGCCGACCCTAACATAGTTGGAAAAAGGTAGATGATGACCTTCGTGAAATATATAAAATTACCTATGTTTATATTTGTATTATTTCTAATTAAAATCTTAAACGAGAAAGATTATGAAATTCTGATGATCAGATAGTCACACTAAAGACTTAGAGAGCACGTAACAATACTAAAATCAGATATCAGTATGTCATGTACAATAACATGTCGAATTAATTGTTCACTACACGCTTTCTAGTTCTGTATGTGCATGTGTCTGCCGTCTAGTTTGTTTCTAATAAGCGGAAATTTTAAATTAAGTCAAATTGGAAAACAAAGAAAGCGTGCTTTGATTAATTGTTTGTTTAATTTTATAGCCCTTTGTGATCATTAAGCGATTTCACACGATAATAAGAGCGGTAAAGTTAGAGATGAATGTAGCGAGCGAGCGTATATTTTAATAGATATACAGCGTTTAAAAAAAAACCTCCCGATCCGTGAGGATGTTGTACCATACTGAGAGAATTTAGAAAAAATAAAATTAAATATCGTTAAATATTTTTTTTTTCTTATGGGGTACCTATTTTACCGGGTTATTACATGGAGCGCGGGCAGCCGTGTCGTCTAGCGGGTGTCTACAAGTCTTAACATATGACCAGGGGGCCAAGTCTACTAATTAACAAACGTGTCAGTGGTCTCGCAATGATGAGTTTTTGACAGCTTTTGTATGGCATATCTGTCAAAACTGATCATTGTGAGACCACTGATACGTTTGTAAATTAGTAGACTTGGCCCTCTGTGCAGATTTGCATATTTATAATGAAACTAGCTGCACCCCGCGGTTTCAACCACCTAAGTCTCGATCCCGTGGGAATATCGAGATAAAAAGTATCCTATGTCCTATTCCAGGTCTACCCATGCGCCAAATTTCATCCAAATCCATTCAGCCGTTTTAGCGTGAAAGCGTAACAAACAAATAAACAAACAAACTCACTTTCGCATTTATAATATTAGTTAGAACTAAAAACGTGAATTTTAAATGGTAATAACTGTAAATGGTAAAGTTATAATTGTATTAATTTAATTTTTTTTAAACTCCCTTTTCGGATCGCATAGGGTTTTTGTTACAAGCTGTATAATTGTAGAATAGTCTTATTCTTGCACCGGTCTATTAAAGGCTTCTTTCGAGTCAGCTGTCTAAGTATTAAGGTAAACTGCTAAGAACGTCTATAGGGTGTTGTAACTCGCTTTTCAACCATCTAACAATTTTCTGCATGTGGGAATACTTAACTAAATAAAAATAAACAGGAATTTATTCTGAGATACTTATTCTGAACTACTTTTAAGTTAAGCATCATAACTTTTAATGCTACCCTTGTAGGTAAGTGTTTGTCTAAACAAAAATGGTAATGCTAAGTGGAAGATCAAGTTAAGAAATAGATACGCGTCCTATTTGTGTGAAGGATATTATCCAGTTTATGGCTTGATTTTAATATCCAAAGCGATCTAATTTTAGCTCAGACTGCAGTATCAGATATAAAAATTATTGTTGATCTTAGTTCAGCGGCGTGTTAAACACTCGTTTCGCCATCCCAGCAACGATTCCAGAGATAAAGCTTCAAATGGACGTAATAGTTATTCTCAAGTAACTTTATTCCTTTCATAAATAATTTTTATTTTCATGCTGACTTGGGAATGGTTGAAGAACTATTTAAACTTAGTTTAAGCGAGTCGTTAATCAGGCGTTGGGAGTTATTAGAGTTAACTGAGGTTAATCGGCTAGTATCGTGATTGCGAGCGATGGGTTAGGCTATCATTACTTATGCACATGCAATCTTTAAATCTCGCACGTTATGGCTGTTTAGAGGCTTAGGAATTTCTTGAGAGTGGTAGTAGATTTCCTCTCACTATTAAAGTTGTGAGAGTTCTTCTCTATCATTAGTTTTTCCGTTCTAAGGCTGTCTGCATCACTCAAAACAATACCAACTATTATGTACTATTAATGTCGTAATGACGCAGTGGTTTAGGCTTCACTCTCATATATCAGGTTGTGGGTTCAAATCCGGGCACGTATCTACTAAAGTGACTTTTCAATTCATTTATGTAATTTCTTAGGAGAAGCTCGTGGCTAAGTAATAACAGCCGCACGGGTCGACCCATCAGGTTATGCTACGCTATCTTTATATACCGAGACTCCTCCGTGCCTCGGAAAGCACGTTAATCCGTTGATGCCGGCTGTCAAACGTGGATCTTTGACAGACGTTACGGGTCGTCAGAAGCCCGAAAGACAACTAGTCTTACCAAGAGGTATCGTATTACCCAGTTACTGGGTTGTGGAGGTCAGATAGGCAGTCGCTCCATGTAAAATACTGGTATTCAGCTGCATCCGGTTAGACTGGAAGCCGACCCCAAGATAGTTGGGAAAAGGCTAGGCAGATGGATTGTATGTAATTTCTTGGTTTATCTTGGATATTACTGATATCAGGCAGGAGTATATTGGCTGTTGCTAGCTGACATATGGCAAATAATTTAATTTAATCTTTGTGTTTCTTCATAGTGGTATTACTTTGCATTCTAGATCTACTAATTTAACACACAGCTGTGCTGCTGGGGAGTTATTGCGCCACTTCTTCTTCCCAGCTAAAGCACTAGGAAGTCATGACGCGCGAGAGTTTTGGGGGACTGTCTTATGTAATTTATACGTTCAAATAGTGCTAATTCTCAGCCTAGTTTGAATAAATGACTATTACAACTAGACATTGTTTAAAATGATAAAGTGGTAATGAAACACGTGTATTTCTTGATAAACATTGATATGACATGGAAACGAACCTGCAACATTAGTGACAACACTATGTTGTTACATTTCTGAGGGCTTTTATGGTCATCATAAAGATAATTATGTTGAAACAAATTCTTTCCAAGTATCAGCCTACTTACACAGAATACTTAAAAGTAATTCTAACATTCGTTCGTTGATGGTAGTTAGAGGTAGTTTTTCAATGACACACAACACTTAACTCAAACTGAAAGCGTTTATTTCAATTAGAACATTTACAGGCACTTTTGAATTATCACTTATCAAGGAGTCCTTTAGTTTGAGTTAGTTGGTGACGCTAGTCGCCCATTCCAAAACGATGTAGGTTCCTTACGGAGAAGAACGGGCAAGAAACTCCGTGGACACTCTTTTAAATCAATACATTCTGTTACAGAGTTTACTTGTTCGATAATTACAATTTCATTTCGACTACCCACGCATAGATCAAGTACCCACACACGCTATTTTTTTAGATTTAAAAAGCTAAGACGTACTTATAAATTTAAAGTTTCTCCTTTAGCCGCCATTATCTATAATTTTGTTTATAATTTCACGCACCACTTTTATTTATACCTGCTAACTTTTTACATAGTTATCTGTTGCAATTTTTTCGCCAATTATTTTAATATTTTTGGCGAAACAACTTAAACTCTCGCTTTTATAGTGTTACCCTTACAAGGTAAGCAGAGATCATAATCTTATGTAATTCACGTCAGATTTACTTGTAAGTTATTTAGTAGTAGGTAGGTACCTACTTAAGGCGTATTTCATCAATCAAACTGAACGCGATCACCATAACTAAACCGCGTTCAAAAGCTGTCACTCTCCAATGCAGCTCCAGAGTAATGATCGTGTTTTACGTGTTTAAAACGCAGATATTATGATTTTAGTGACTTTAAATCTGTTATTATGCCTTCAAATAATGCATGTAAGTTATGCAAAAAATCTATGTTTAGCTAGAACGAATAATAGCTAGAACTTTGTAATGGATACTTAAGTATTGTAGTAAAATACCCTATGAAATAAATTCAGGAAGTAAAACATTAAAAAATATTACTTTCAAACTACTTAAGATATTTTCATGATTGTTTATTGTATGAGCAGATTATTTTATTATCTACTAGCTGAGCCCGCGGCTTCGCCTGAGTTGATGTCGGTTATTATATAATAAAACCTTCCTCGAGAACCACCCTATTCATTCGTGAAAACAGCATGGAAATCGGTGCAGTAGTTTTTGAGTTTATCGCGAACAGACAGACCGACAGACGCGGCGGAGGACTTTGTTTTATAAAATGTAAGGATTCTATATCTGTGTTTTTTTTTTAATATTCGTTATTGTCGTTACTTAAAATATATATTCCCTATGAAGCCGAAAGGCGCGGGCGACGCGGTGGGCGTGAACGCAACGCGCATTTTTATGGCCAATGTCAACGGTGATATGCAGACTCTTAACATTTTATTCCACTGAATAAAATGTTGTTCAGGGTAGAACCACTATTCTTGTTGATTGATTGGTTGTTGACAGACGGTGGTAGTTATTATGCACCTTTCAGTTGTCTTGTTCTGTTGAAAGATCTGGTTTTCAACGAGATAAAATGGTAGACTGGGGGGAGGTAAGTAATTATCATCTTGTTTTGGTATTTTGGCCCTTGGCCCTTTTGAGATCTGATGCCTATAAATCTTATTATTATCATCTTTGTGGCTTATCATTTCGAAAAAAATATAGAATATATTTAAAGCTGTCAGTAATTAACTAGTTTTTCATCAACTCTAGATTAAGCTATTTTAAATTGCATGCGTGTTATGTTATTTCACATTAGGTACGAAGTAAGACGCTTGTCTTGGGCAGCTGTTTATGAGAATAGCATTGTTGTGTTTCGGTAGTTAGAGGTAAGATAGCCAGTTCCTGTGTGGTTGAGGTTTCCGGGCGAAGCTCGCTTCCACCTTCGGCCTGATCATTACTTTCCATCAGGTGAGAAGCAAGCCAAGAGATTACACGTTGAGGCTAAAATAAAGGCTGTTCCGCCGCCGATTAACAAGAAGCGAGTAGAGCTAGCAACTAACAACGAGTTGGGGAGCAAGAAACGAGTAGCGAGTGCGCGATGGAGACGAGCGATTACTCGCTACCAAGCTTGAGTCTCTCAGCGAGTGTTCTGCTCGCTAAGCCAGAGTCGCTGAGCGCTCTTGATAGCTCTTGTCGCTGCTACAAAGGAGTACTCGCTGGCACGGTGTTGTGAACAGTCAACGATCAACTAATAATATAATTACGTATCTCTTATAATTATACAGGACTTACAATGGTTTTACTTAGGTTTCTTGAGCGAGAAAATCGTTGATATCTGTCAGTCGCCTCCTAGTCGGCGATGGCGATGGGACAGCTGCCTTAACTTTGAACGTAACAAAACTTCTAATGTTTGGGCTTTAAAGTGTTATTTATTAGGCGTATAGCGAGCGTTTTATGACCGCTATAAAACTCTGGCATTTGTAGGTGACAGGGTGGCCTGGCCACTGCCCCTTCTTAGCATAGGTAATAATTGTTGTGATCTTTAACCCAACACAACATTTACTGCTTAACATAGCTTTGATCTACGCCGATGCAGGTAATTGCGCTAGAAATCAGCTTATAAAGGATAATAAGCGCGAAGCTCTAAAAGCACTAAATGGTTCATGTCACTACTAATTCCGAAATTATTGTCAGTCATTAACTACAATAATTAAACTAAAGCCCCAAGATCGCACTCTTACCGAGGTGTGTTAGCAACAAGTAACAAGATGGAAATGAAACAGATTAACCAAGTTAACTAGCTATTATCTTTAACTATTCGTCATTATTAATCTCTGCGCTCGCGCATCGAGCGATCATGTGCAGTTGCGTACCCGCAACCGGTAGGGCTGCCCTCTTAAGAAACGTAACGTAGTTACTTTGAAACAGATGAATGTAGGTAACAACTGAAAAAAAGTAGGTAGTTCTCTTTTAAAAGTTTTTGTCTAAGGCTAAGAACTCACGGAGCGGTTTTCGCAGCTTTTGTAGGATGTAGATTTAAATGCAAAAAGTAGCACATTTCACGATGCGTGTTACACCCGCGCATCTTAGGCTGAATAAAAGATATTTAAACGCTATTAAGGGAAAAAATATGCGTTTAATTAAACGTGTGATCAAAAATAAGCTAACATAAAAAATAAACATATCAATGTCCCTATATACATAGCTGAAAACGCCGAAAAAAAATCAACGACACCCTGTCCCCGCAATTCCTAGTTATCGTGTTTCAAAATCGTTCTTCAAGAAGCTGGTAACCCTAGCAGCAATGGGCGCCGTAGTTAATCAGCGCTAATGTGCATACCGGCCATTACGGACGCCAGATTGCGCCTCCGTCTTACAATGCGACGCGATAGCTTGCCTAGTACAACACTCGTGGGTCGCCAGGAAATCTATCAGGTTCCCGCGTACATTCGCAGCTGGGGCGCTAGAATAGATTTATATTTATTACTTCTAACTTAGGTTAGAGTGCATTTAATTAGTTTTTTTTTATTTTTTTCATAATTTGTTCGAAGGTTATTTTTAACCAGTCCATTGTCCTCGGGAGGTGCCACATCACCCATTTACTTTTTTGGTACCAATATTTTGTGTTTTTGTAACTTTCATGTAAAACCTTTGATATCCATTCAATTTAATTATATTGTTTTAAAATTAAACTATAAATTATAGTCAATTGATGTTATTAAGCTCAACTTAAATATTCATTAAAGTTTCATGCAGATTAAAACGGTCAATAAATAGAAGATAACGACTACTGATGATAAATAAATTAACAATTAATAAAACAACATGGAACCAGCTTCTGCATGCGCTACAATTAATATTAACTATTTTTAGTAATTCCCATAAACAAATTAAATATAAATACTTCTTGCACGTAAGTTTGCCGATAAGCATCTGTATATTGGGTTTATACCTACATGGTGTAGTAAAACAAAATTAATTATGTTTGTATCGAATTTCGCAAGAGAGGTAGATACCTACCTACACCAAAATTAGCATTGAACTATTAAAATAATAACATTCACATACGTCATTCGACTATATACTAAGTTTTTTATCATTTGAGTTCAGTAACCTTAATAAGACGGTCAACGAATTCAATAATTTTGTAAGTAGAATTACAAAATGAAACGGATTTTCAGCTCATTCTGAATTTGTAATTTTTTTTAACATGAAAAGTTATCGATTGTAGGTTTTTTTTTATTGTAAAATGAAAAGTTACAATAGGTATGTTAGTGTAACTTTTCATGGTTTTTGTGGCTTCCAGGGATGAAGCTGCGAAGTGCAATTTCATTTTGTGTATTTTATTAATGGGTGACGATTTTGATGAAATCCGTTTATATAATATTTCTACTTTCTTATTTAACTTTTACCTTAACTTTGATTGAATACCTACTCCAAATTCCGTATCGATTTGTGATACCCCATCGATATGGTAACGGTTATCTAATTTATTGTTTTTTACGATTGTAATTTTAAACTTTTTTAAATTAATACTGATGGATTTTAATAGATTCTCTCGTAGAAAAAATTTAATATTAATACGCGTAATTTTATGATTCATCGCAGTTATTCGTAAATTGGAATTCGTTCGAGAAAGCCATATGCCACACACATAGATACCTACTCCATTTTATTTTACAAATAAAAATCTTTATCACATTATACATCTGTTTCTGTTAGCAACCTTATATTATTTTGCTGTTTGTTAACTTGCAAAGTAATTTAGATTAAGTAGTTACCTACTTGGCACTTTAGTAGTAAAAGTGACGTTAAACAAAAGCACATCTACATAATCACCTTTGTCGTAATGGCTAGGACTATCGTAGCCTCGTCGTAATCTGCCTGGTCTGAATTCGTTCCTTTTGGAAGTTGTTTTTTATGCTCACAATTATTTTCAGTACAAATACAAAGTTACACAGTACAAGTTTACATTTTGTTGGTGAATGATGCTTCCTTTTAGCAGGAAGCAGGAAGGAAGATGATGAACTTTCAGTAATGAATCAATATCCTTACTAATAATTATTATAAATGCGAAAGTAACTCTGCCTGTCTGTCTGTTTTCACGCCTAAACCACTGAACCGAGATCGTTTGACAGATAGGTAGTCTGAAACCTAAAGGACATGACAGGCTACAGTTCATCCTGGATATTTGAGTAAAAAAATAAGTACAAAGAACACGAAGTGGCTGGCATCAGCTGTTCTTTTTTTTCACTTAATTATTTTAACTGCATTGCATGGGCAAAAATCGTCACTCACTGGAAGCCTGAAGGAGGACATCACCGTCGAGGTAGACCGCGGCGAAGGTGGTGTGACGATCTAATCATGTTTGACATCATCCAACATGGCCAGAAATCGCACAAAACAGAGAGATTTGGAAGGAAAAAGGGGAGGCCTTTGCCCAGCAGTGGGACACACAATAGGCCAAGAAAAAAAAAACAAAATTCAACAACAGCGATGATCCTAGATTCAGCTTCAATATTTCATGAATCATTTTGAAAAGTATTGTGTCACACTGATCAGGCTGATCTCCAAAACTAAATAAATACTTAGCATAATGTATTCCGGTCTAGAAATCCCACTACAAAATCTGACAAACTCCCCAGGGCCTTGACCCCTGCTTCCTTGACCACACCAGGTGAAAACCGTTCATTCCTAAAATAGCGTAGGTAGTGTGGCGAGGAGAGAACATGACAAACTTACCAAAGTACCGTAAAACCGTAGTAACGAGGCTCATCAGCTACCCGGCGGTTACTAAACTTCACTGATTTACCTGTGGGTTTATAACGTCGGATTTATCCACCTGATATTATTCTACAACGGTCTGTCCGGTATATTGTGGTTGTAAGGGTGCTCACATAGTGGGGAGAGCAGCGTCTTTATGCCGATTTATATCGCTCATTCAGTCATTTACTTTTGGTAGGTAGTACATTGTTTCAAGAAAACCGTGTGTTTACGTTTTTATTAATAAAATAATTACCTACTGTCTATCTATAAAAATAAGTAATTATTTATTTATTTAAGCATTCGTAAAATTAATATTTACGTCTAATTCATTCAATAATATTGTAGTGTACCGTGTTTGTGAAAACCGTCTTTGAGCAGAAGCAAAAGTAATTTAATATTCCCTGACTCTCATTATTTTCTTATAAGTAAGTCCATTTACTATCTATTTTAACTGTCAACGACAAATAAAATATAAATAAATACATTTATTGGCAACGAAAGTCGGAAAATGGAAAGCTTTTACTAGCTATGAAATTGTTAATAACATTAACTGTGATTATAATTATAGTTTATTAACAGGAAAATAGAAATAAACTCAGTGAATGAAGAATAAATCTTACTGCCATAAAAACAAAGCTCATAATTTTATTTAACCAGAATATACTGCTTGTTTTTTTTTTTTTAATTAGTAATAATTCAAAGACTGGCATTTTTTATGGACTGTATCTAATTATATCTAAGTCTTACCAATGGGTTATTGTGTTACCCAGTCAGTTTTGTAATCGCTCCATGTAAAATATTGGTATCCAGTTGCATCCGGTTAGACCGGAAGCTGAACCCAACATAGATGGGATCTAAGTTAAAAAAAAAACTAGTAAAGTCTCCAAAGTTGATTTTCACCCACCTTTCGCTTTGAAACTTATCTAGCTTCGAAGCGATAAAGCGAGGTGGGTTAAACATAGTTACGTTTCCTCATTCTAAATCGCTTCGCTCATGCTTACCCGCTACCTTACCTCAAGGTTATCGTGGTGTGCCAGTGGCTGCATTCCTCCTAAACCACTTCAAAGCCACCAACTGTTTCTGAAGCTGAGCGACCAGTACAAGCCCCTACCACGCACGCGGGTGCATGTAGGTTTAACAATACAATACGACAATACAGTAGATCTTTATCTATTTATGTTTGCTGTCTCGTTTACTGTTTATTGAAACAGGCTTTTCTGTTTTGTACGTGTATTTCTGTTTTCTGACCATAGGTAGGTACTGCACGCGTAGCACGACCACCAAAATGACAGATTGTGATTGTCTAACTATCATTTTGTCTATTCTTCCATCATTTCTATGGTGGTCATCAATAGCCTTAAAAGTAATGTTGATGTAGCTTTTGGGTATCTTTCAGCCACCTAATGAAACCTTGCAGTTGATTAAACTGCTTGCTACGTATTAAAAACATCGGTCAAATAATTACTTATAGTGAGAATGAGCTTTTAAGTACCTAAGTATCAAAATGTTGACATCTCTTCTATCGATTCTGTCCATCGGAATGTTCTGATTGAAATCTCCAAAGAGAAGTGAAGAAGGCAGGTTGCCTGACTAAGCAATCCGGTTAATAACCTGGTGCTGGTATTGACATTTTAACATTTTATTATTATAATGTTAATTTAAATTATAATAATAATTATTTTTATTACAATAATATAATGTTAAAATGTCAATAGAATATCAATATTTTTAGAAAAGCAATAGTTTAGCAGTTTTCACACATGTTCACAAAATTATTGTTGTTTTTTTGGAAAGTAGTATATAGGAACACGAGTCCTAAAATTCTAAGTTAGCTTGTGATTTACTCGAATAAGATATCTACACGATATAATTGTCACAGGGGCCATTCACACCAAGGTGTGGTATTATTTTGCTTCTCTCCTATATTTATGTATAAAACTTAATAAAATAAATTCAAATGGTTCTGTTATAGTCGGTGTGGTGAATTTTAATTGCGTTATTTTAAAGAATTCCTATTGGATGATGTAATATACTGCGGTTTTGTGTTTGGAACTCATCAGTAATTTGTATAAACTGTAGCTAATGTCATTGTACTTTTATAGCTTTAGTTATTACAAGAAATAATTAACTTTTGGAGCGTACGATATTGAGAAATATCGCTACGATAACTAATAGATTTTCGTTTTTTCTACTCTGCTGCTGAGGAATATAAATAGTAAGGAATAAAAATACTTTACGATTATTTATTATTCTTGTATGGCATAGGTAAGTCATATAGGTGCAACAATCGTAAGAGGTTTCAGATAAATGGTAACCTAACCTAACCTAAGTAGACATACTTAGGTACAATATTGTTATTGGACATTCAAAAATACGCGATGCGGTCATTCAATACGGGATCCTGACCACAGTAAGCCAAGATGTGTCATTCAGGTCATTGAGAAAGGAATAATTCTTTAAAAAATACCGGACCAATGAAATAAGAATCACTTTCTAAGGAAATCCCCAAATACTCCTTTAAATACCAACTTAAGCCCGATTACGTGTGATTTAATTGCCTGTGGCATACCATAACTTGCAACAATTGCACCATCTAAACAGTGTTTGTGTTTAGACGGTACAAGACGTTTGTTGCTTCAATTGTATTGAATGCCACAGGCAAGAAACTTGCAATGTGTAAATGGGACTATAATAATATCTTCAAAAAAAAACCGAAAAAAGAATGTGTCAGTAAAGTAAACACCCGCAATTTTGCTAAAACATGTAGTAGGGGAGTGCACTCCGCATTACAGAGGCGAGATGATTATTTCCTACGGCTAGTTGTCAGCACACCTCTATAGATCTCTAGAGATGTACCACGATGCCACGATCGCATGACCGGGAGCTGTTATTATTGCCTCACGTCCGATAATATTAACGCAAGCATTACGTCTTGTATATTTAAGCGTTTTCGAATAAGATAGCGAGCAAATTGTAAGGTGGTGCGCGACTTTTATCGATGTAATTTTATGAGGACGTACCTAACGGTTCATGTAAATAGATTCATTTTGTTGGAATTTAACTTGTTTTTGTTGGGATGGCATTTAGTATTTTTTGCTTGAACAAAATATTAGTTTGTGGCGGTATCTACATCGCCACATGCGAACTACGCATCAAAGACCTGACGTCAGACAAAAATCCTGACGTCACATAAATCCTGCATCGCGCGATTAAAGTTTACCGTGCAGTGGACATATATACAAGAACCCAACATCAATTGTTGGGCATTTGCCCGCCAGACACAACACCCGTCTGGTTCGAGGATCCTCCCTTTTCAACGGTGGATGAGTGAACTTTACACCCTGTTCCTCATACCCCTAAAAGTTTAGTTTTCGCTTGCGCAAGATCATCATATTTACTTAATTACCAACTTATTTTTAGGCTTACCTTGTAATAGCTTACCTACTCAATGTCATCTCAATAGGTAAGTCATAGGCAGTTCACTTAAAAAGTTAGCATTTATGTCTTCTAACAATGTAAGCCGAGATTAATCAATTCAAATCAAATCAATAGTCATATAATCAAATAAGGCTGTGAATCGGCACTTTTTTATCGCCAAAATTACTTAACACAGTTCCCCAAAACGCCCACCCTTCACCACTTCCTAGTGCTTCAGCTGGGAAGAAGAAGTGGCGTAACAAACTCCCCAACAGCCCATTTGTCTGTTCAGTTAGAAGAACATGATTCAATACAATAGTATCCAAATTAATTAACATTACAAAACAAATAAACTCCATTAGATACAAGAAACAATCTCCTAACGACAGTAATGAAGCAAGAATTCAAATAAAAACTCATAATTAACACTTAGTTATAGATTTACACATACCTAGATACTTAGTTATCACAATAAATGGGATATGTCGCTTCATGTCCAATAGAATGCGTTTTTGCTGTGTCCCGCTCACCTGTTGGCTGGAATGCATTTCCTGAACCGTGTTAATACCTTGGTTACTTAGACTTGTACCTATTATTTACTTATCTAATGACATCGAACAGAAATCTAACATTCATTTACTTAATTAATTTTCTTCGATGAATGCAGCAAGAAGAGTACCATCTCTTTCAACATTAAGATACTTGCAATAAAGTGAGAATACAGATTTTGGTTTAAAAAAAAGCAGTTATTGAACTTATAGTAAGGTACCTAGTTGCTTCCCTAATTAGTAAGAAATGATAAAATCTTTAGATGGGACTACCTATTACTAGACTCGCGACAATCTAAGAAGTCAGTTTTGACAGCTATAAAAATGCTTTGTGCAACGATGAAAAAAAAAATGGTTTCTTAAAAACTGATTCTCGAGACATATCGATTGGACATACTTAGAGAGTTTGTAATCGACGACTTATCTTCATTGCTAAAAACTGATTCTCAAGGCTTAATGTTTTATTACATGTACGAGAACGATACGTCAAAACGAACTTCTTAGATGATTGTGCAGGTGTAGGTAAAAACCTATTACGTAGGACGTAAACATAACTATTGAAATGTGGGTACACTATAGGTAGGTACCTCTACCTAACCCTACAGGAATACAGGCGTGATGTTATGCTATAACATACTTACGGAGAGCGTGCATGACTCGATGTATGAACATAAATGAAGCAAAAGGAGTAGGTATGTATGCCAGGGTTGCGGGAATGTCCGAAAGGGATACCGGGACCTTGGCAACAGGCAACTGAAGGAACACGGGTGGGTTTTAGTCAGTAAAAGTCTGACACGCCCTCCCGCGCCGCCCAGAGCGGGAGAAGTCATCTGATGATTTACCAACCTCAAAAAAAAAAAAAAAGGTATGCAAGGATCGTAACAGGTGGCAATCTGTAGTGTCTGCCTACCCCAATGGGAAGAAGGTGTGAGTTTATGTATGTATGAAATTCTTAGTCAAGCTATTGAAGTCATTCATACTTACAACGCATGAGCGGCTGGGTTACTCAGTAACTGGGTTGTGGAGGTCAGATAGGCAGTCGCTCCAAAATACTGGTATGCAGCTGCATCCAGTTAGACTGACAGCTGACCCCAACATAGTTGGAAAAAGGCTAGGTATATTTACTGGATAAACAAATACATGTTCTTTAGTGAATCTGTGTCTGTGGCTTTTGGTGCTGTTAGGCAATCAATATAATTCACTAAGTACTTACTAAAAATTACATAACATAAACATAATATCACGCCTGTAATCCCCGAAGGGTTAGGCAGAGGTGTACTTATAGAACATTCACATTTCACCTGTTATGTTTGAAGTCCCATGTAAAAGGGGGCGAGCCTGTTGCCATCGACCGGACAAAAATTCAAATTCCAGGCAGCTACTGAAAAATTCCTGATGGAAAAACCCAATAACACTTTGCCCGTCCTGGGAATCCAACCCAGGACCTCATGCTCAGCAGTAGCGACCAATAGACCAACGAGTCAGTACTAAGAATTACCTACGTCGGAAGGAAACTGGCCAATTTCCAACTTTTCCTTCCACATCAGAAGTATTTAAACCCACTTTACGGAATTAATTCTTGACACACGCAAGACCATTAATGAAGATCTATTTATCAAACTTTAATTATGACATGGCAATGAAGATGAAGAGCTCAATTTGGCCCGTTAATTCATGTAAACACGGTGTTCAGGCATAATAAACCAGAATATGGCAAGTAAAACATATTTTATAGTAACAGTAGTCCCATAATTCAGG
This sequence comes from Lithophane ornitopus, assembly GCA_948473465.1. NCBI lineage: Eukaryota > Metazoa > Arthropoda > Insecta > Lepidoptera > Noctuidae > Lithophane > Lithophane ornitopus. The sequence goes on along the minus strand of OX419622.1, from coordinate 5,425,647 downwards.
TTTTCCCGCATTTATAACTGCTAGAATAAATCAACTGCACCGAACTCGTAAACAAACACGGAATACCTATAAACTTTAATGAATTGCTAATTACCGTACGTAAAACGCGAACTTTAAGTAGATCTAAATAAATAACTAACTATAAGGCCTTATTTACGGAGACGCGGGGCGTCGCGCGTCGCGTGGATCGTGGCGTCTCGCGGCGCGTCAAGCGTTTTTTTCTGTTTACGGTGCGGCGGCGCGTGAAGCGGCACGTATCATCACACACGTAAACACAAACATATGGCAATATACGATGTTGTTTATCCGCCGCTGCGCCTGCGGCGAATCCTCAAGCGTGTAGTGAAACACGCGGCGGCGTTGTGCGATTTACCAGTTGACTGGCAGAAGGCTCCGCCACGGGCATCACTTCATCGAGAATTGCCGCTGCGTGCGCCGCTGCATTAAACGCCGCGTGAGTCGCGTCGATGCAATCCGCGTGCTCGGCCGCAAAAAACGCTCCATTTCAAGCAAACGCGTGTAAAATCGCTTCTCCGTAAACGCACTCATACAAAGCCATATCATTGAATTCAGTGCGTGCCGCGCCGCTCAACGCAACGCTCGACGTTCCGCGTCTCCTTTAATGAGGCCTTAGAGATCGCGTCATGATAGCATTAATTTATTTGTTATTTTTAATTACCTGCCTAGGTAATTAAAAGTGAATATAAAAATGTTCTATTCCATGAAAACAGAAAATGTACGCGATTGCAATTGTCGCGGTATCGGTGGCGCCGGCGCTCAAGAATTTAATCGCCGTTGCCATAGAGTAGTTAGCAAATGGAGTGCTACGAGCTCTCAACCTCTTTACAAACTTATATTTCGTTAAGATAGGCTTTGTACACTCTTGTCAGGTTTTTCATGCTGCAAAGCTCTTGTAAGTGCGATTGAGGATTTGCACGCGCTTGCATAGGTACCTACTTCAATTTCTCACTTCTCTGTGTTCGCCTTCTCAATGAATATCTCATTTAAATAATACCAGCTCCAATGTATGGACTTGCGAGTCAGTCGCTTTTTCCACGCACCTTGTAAACGTTTAGTATATTTAGCTGATATTTATGCAACTTCCCTTTATGGGGTTTAATAACATTTATCAATATCCAATAAGCAGTTCTATTTGTGGTATCGCATTCATAATATTGATAAACGAGCTATGAAACTCGAGCGGTGAGTTCTCGCGAATAGTTTCTCTTTTTGGCTTTCTGATGATAACAAGTATCTTTGGAACTGGCTTCGTGTTATGGGCTCGTAATGAATATCTTACTAATAACGGATGTGACAATGTTTTGTACAGATTCAAAGGCGGTGATAATGATTTGCAATGGGACAGGATAATATATGCTAAAGGTTCATAAGGTGTAAAAAAATAACTTTACAAACTTTAAGAGCGGCTATCGAACTGAATAACTTTTACTACTGGACCAAGTTTGAAATCGCGAAAAAAAATACAGCTATCCCATACAGTTTAGAACAGTAGGTATTGGAACATTTTTTTTCGCGATTTCAAAGTTGGTCCCACAGTAAAAGTTATTCAGTTCGATGGTCTAAAGCACCTCTAAAAGTTTATAAATATTATTTTTTAACACCTTATTAAATCATCAATGGTCTAGTTCTCTTTTTTACCTAGGTAGGAAAAGTTGAGAATATCGTAATTTATTTATTTATTATTATTTATTAGCCATGCAGTGTGTGCCATGAATTATAAACATGCTTCCTACCTTCATCTATTGGAATAATCTAAATAGTTTAGGTTTAACATTCATCTAATACTATAATAAGAAAGCAATGTGAAGCATCATAATTTTAACATAACATTTACAACAGCACGAAAGAACCGATATAGCTCACGCGACTATGAAATGCCACTAAATAACATCTAAATTACCGACATTCCATTGTTTAATCAAATAAATATAAGAAAAAAAGGTGTTTACGGACTGACGTATTCATCCATCAACTTTAATGATTGTGTAATAATATGTTAATTTCTTATTTTCACACTGGTTTATCCAGTGAAGGGTTGCGTGCCACGATTTAGAATTTTGTTACCATCATACGATCATGCTTCTATTTGGATTTTCCAATTATTTCAATAGTTCTTAGTACGTTTTAATCAAAAGGAACTCGGTGAGTGCATGCTGGCATGTGGAAACACCATCTACGATCTAGGAGCATGCTTTATAGTTTTGCAACATGCTACGTCATTGTGACTTTGTGACTTCAGTTAGCCCTTACCATGCATTTATTATTATTCTGGTATAGGAAAGTAAACACCTCTCTTTCTCATATAACTAACAATCAATTTCAATACTTTCAGAATTTTGAAAACTTTTCTAAACAATTTTTCTTTAATAATCTCAATAACTCCAAATCAATAGAGCGTATTTCACGCTCTAGTTCAACAGCACCCTAACGGTAAATGTTAAAACTCTCTGTCAAACGTAAAATTAATGCCACTATACGTAATTATTTGCTAATTAGACGAACACACACACGTGCAGCTAAATTGGACCATTTGCATATAATTAGAGTTAGTAGCAGGAACAGCTACATTATTTATATGGCCAGCAATGCGTTTCGTCCAGTTTAACGATGAGTACTAACCACCATTGTCTCGGCTAAGTGTTGTTGAACACAAAATTATTGCGGGTCGATTTACTTTCCGGGAAATTGTACTCTGGTTTCGATACTACTTATTTATTAATTAAAACGGTATTGGACCCATGTTTATAGGGTAATTGTTAATGTTGTATTCTTATTTCTGTCATCGGAAATCGGATGTATCGATAGCAGTGCGAAAATGACACTAGTGCAAACAAAGCTATAATAACGCTTTTTGACATCCTGTAACCTCTTATTGATCATGAATTGAACTGAAAGATTTAAATAAACTTTGGCAAAAAATAAACTGAAATACTTTGTTTAAAGTATTTATAGTAAGTTTTATTCGAAATAGGTACCTACTTACTTAAAACAGAAACAATCAGTAAGTAGGTAGATTTACCTAAGTATATGTAATTATGTGATATAACTTGATTTTCATTCATTTATTACTGCACTTAAAAATCAGGAAAACCTCCTCCTCATTATACCACTTGTGCTGTTAAGATCACATTAAAAAAACAAATTGCCTGTCTGTCCTGACAAACCTTTACATCGTTAAGCCAAACGGTTGGAGTTAGCCTTTGATTCATACAATATGTTACTTCATCTATTCTAGACAACACCGAGCAATGCCGGGCGTGACCATTGTCTGTTTACGATGTAATATGTTTCGATTTACTGCTCGACTGGTTTCCTGAGAAAGATTGATTCGTTTAGTGGTCCAGGATTCCTTACTGCTTGTTATAAGGATTGAAAGTTCGAGTTTGTTATTTGCGGAAGATAACTAGTGTCGGTATATCAGTATTTCTCTAGTCTAACGCGTTCTAGAGTGTGATTTGAAACAAGGATGATGACCATAAGTGGATGATTTTTTAGGTATGTGGAAAGTTTCTGTAGTCACGCTCAATCTTGTGGTGTTTTCTGCATAAAGACATTATGGAAACATTTTGGTAATTGTCATAATTCTTTGGCAGCCTGTAATTTGTAACGCCCGCTCCGGTGTGTCGATACATGCAAGCAAAGAACCGGGCCCCGTTGTCATCACCCACTTTAATCTCAACGGACTTGACTATAATTTGCCAAAAAATCTGAAAGCAAGTCAAGCACCTCTAATTATGCATGTAAATAACTGAATTTATCGCGAATTCCTCTTATTTTGAGTACCACGCTCTACGTACATTGAATTCCTTAATTTGCGGTCAACAACGACATCATTCCCATAATTACACTCGACACACAAAAAAATAAGTGCGACACAGTACTATATTTAATTTAATATAATGCGCTGGTACTTTTTGCGTTATTTTTGGTTCTTACAGCATTAAGCTATATCGCTAATGAGTCGCAAGCGGTGGGCGTGACTGGTTCAACAAGTTTTTGTCACCCATCTTCGCAAATCCGATACGATTACATGTTTAGTTCATTAAATGACTACTAACCATTACTTATTATCTTCGAGAACTGCCAATCATAAGTCAGTGATCTCTTCTATGTAGTTAGGTACCTAATGTTATGTGCCGCTAACTGGTCATATGTCAAATTAGCCAAGAGATAAGGCGCCGACAAAAAGTGTTTGTAACAAACAATGTTGGCAACTCTATTTGGTCACACACAGCTAGTTATGATGTTTTAGATACTATTCTGAAAACCACAATTTTCCATGTTTAACTGAATTTGCACGGTGATTGTCAACAAGAGCTCAGTTTTAGAATTTCTGTTTAACTGTTAGTGATACATAATATTTGCACGTTTGAACAGCTAGTTACTTTGAAGAGTGAGCATTCTAAGAAAAATATAATATGTACACAAGTAAGTAAATTATAAGGAACGAAAATGAAACATTGTCACTTTATGTTTGCATAGATTACATAGAGTTATGATGAGACTACAGTGTAAAACCTTTGGTTTATTACCTGTAAATGGTTAAAGACAAGATCTTCTAAATATTTAATTGGAGAGAGCAAGTAGACGGTTGCTAACTTTGAGCGTTTATGCTTATCTCATAATTGCGATTTCATCGACACTGCACAAATATGCAGGGCTACCGCGGATGGTGTTCGAAGAATGTAGGGATGTACCAATGTGAGGTACGGGTATCATAATAATTATGAAATAAATGGCTCTCTGAATGATTTTTTAAAATGTAGGCATAGGTCTACAGAAAATAATGTGACGGCTGATGTGATGAGGGTGAGTGTGAGGTGTGTGTCAGTGTGGAATCATTTTTATTTAATTTGATCATCATCATTATCATCATTTCAGCCAAAAGATGTCCACTGCTGGACATAGGCCTCGCCCAAGCACCGCCACTTCGACCGGTTCTGTGCTTCTCGCATCCAGCGCATTTCCGCGGCCTTCACCAGGTCATCGGTCCACTTTGTGGGGGGCCTTCCAACGCCGTAGCGTTGGAAGCCCCTCCTCAGAAGGTGACCTAAAAACTAAGATTTTAAGACGTATCTTCCGGTACTCAGTCGCCACTCCAGAACCTTTTAGCCTCATCGGCCATCCGATCTGCGAACAATGTGCCCTGCCCACTGCCACTTAAATTTGGCAATACTTCGGGCTATGTCGGTTACCTTGGTTCACCTACGGATCTCTTCATTTCTGATTCGATCACGCAGGGAAACTTCGAGCATAGCGCTCCCTCTCCATTACCCTTTGAGTGATTTTCAGCCTTCTAATGAGGCTTTTAATTTGATAGATTTTATGATATTCTATGTTTGGCTTTTTATTTTTTTGAGGGTGGGATGTCATCAAATGGCTTCTCCCGCTTTAGGCGGAGCGGAACGGCGTGTCAGACTTTTACTGACTAAAACCCACCCGTGTTCCTTCAGTTGCCTGTTGCCAAGGCCCCGGTATCCCTTTCGGACTTTCCGCAACATTCTATAGTTTGGCTATGGGTGTAAATTACCTGAAAATAAATGAATTTATTATTTAAAAAGTAATCAAGTTTATTATTTAAAAAGTAGTATCAACATCATGAAAAACCTGTGAAAATCTGTAGGTATAACTCAAAAATCTGTTACTAAACATTATTTACAAGAATAAATACGAATTAGTGCTTGCGGGACATGCTTGTAATTTATTTGTATACGTATTCTTTTTACTATTGGTAATCTTTAACACAAATGAGAAAGCTGTATTTAAGGAAGATAACGCATCAGATTCCCTGGTAAGAGCAAAAATTTAATCAATATTGACGATATTATCTCATCATTAATTTGCCCGTTACAACGTTTGCAGCGTCTGCAAAGCAAATTATCGTGATTAACCGGTCAATTTGCATCTGCGGCTTGTATTCTTTGTAGTGATGGCCCAACTTTCGCCGGGAAGGTTGCAAATTGCCCACATTACAGGGTAATGCGTTGTCAGCTGACAGCGGCTGACGAGACCACCGAGTGATCAATCTGGAAGATTTATGGGCTTTTGTGAAAACTGAGGCTGTTGACGTAATATTTATTGACACTACTCATTTTGCAGCAGTAAGATAAATAATAATAAATAATAAATCGTTTATTTATAAAAAGGGGCACATTTACAGTAAGTAACTTAACAAATAAAATAGAGCACAGTTGCTTATTCACATAGTTACATTATGTACTTTAGTCCTTGTACATACTTCGACACAAAAGATGAGTTACGGTTCCTGTCTCTGTGTTTTTTTACTGAAACTTTAAACAACGTGCTTAACTTATGAAATGAAATGAAATTGTTTATTCTGTAAATAGGATATTGGAATCACTTTTACACGTCATATTAAAAAAATATTAAAAATAAGCTAGATGAGGTTGGCGTTTCCTATCTGACTACTCTGAGAAGAAAGGCCGAAACAAACTCAGAGGTCACAGTCTCTTTTAATGTTCAGACATAATCTTGGTCAAGCCATATGAGGACCATGTAGATTAGCGTCTGAAATGGTATTTTGAGGAAAGAACCACAACGATTTGAGTGGACCTGTCCAGTCAGTGCTAGCATTTGTCAGTAATAGTGGAGCTCAACTACTGAGGAGCTTATGGCTAAGTAATAACAGCCACACGGGTCGATCCATCAGGTTAAGCTACGCTTGCCGGGGTTGGTCCGTGGATGGGTGACCATTTTCACATATCGAGACTCCTCCGTGCCTCGGAAAGCACGTTAAGCCGTTGGTCCCGGCTGTCATTTGTAGATCTTTGACAGTCGTTACGAGTCGTCAGAAGCCCGAAAGTCTGACAACCAGTCTAACCAAGGGGTATTGTATTACCCAGTTACTGGGTTGTGGAGGTCAGACAGGCAGTCGCTCCATGTAAAATACTGGTATTCAGCTGCATCCGGTTAGACTGGAAGCCGACCCCAACATAGTTGGGAAAAGGCTAGGCAGATTGAGTGGAGCTCAACTACTCATTACTAGTGTTATGTATTGTGTACATATCTTTTGTTGGAGAGACTAAATAAGTATATATATCAATAAATACAACATAAAAACACCTCTAGGCAGATAGGAATTTCTGAAGAAAACTAGTTACCTACATATTTTAATACAGCAAAAACGTCATACCTAAAATAGAGTATAAGATAAGACTTACAACAATATAAAAACTATATAGATACCTACCTATTTACTTAATTAATTACTTAGCGTGAAGCTTTTTGTTCGAACGCAGCAGAAAAACCGACCAGTAAGTTTTTATCCATGTTTCGTAGATAAACATATCACTCAAGTAATTGATGAAATTGATTACTACATTGACATTCGCACATCCATCAGAGATATGCAGGATAGCAAAAAATATGCAACTAAGATTTTAATATTGTCCTTAAAAGCCCGATGATAAATGCGTAGAGTTAATCGGCACAAGTAAAATTAATCAAGAAGGTGTACCTAATAATATTTATACTTAATGACGGCTATCTTATTGCGTAACTTATTTTCGTAACCGATTAAGACTAATTTATTTCATTTTGACAGTTCAACAACATTCAATGCGTTATTTACGTTGTTGAGCCAATTTTTTTTCGAACTTAAGAAGCAATGGATTAGACATTCTGATTGATCGTGTATTACGCAATTAGGGTGCAGCTCATTATTGTCCCACTAGGGTAGGGCAAAGGCCATTTCTCTTCGTGAGGAAAGCTGGACTTTGTTATACTAATAATAAAGCTGAAGAGTTTTTTTTGTTTACTTTGATTAAAATAAAATCTTTTTGCAATGTATAGCCCAATTCTTGAGGAAGGTTATAAACTATTTTATATCACGCTTCGACCCTTGGGACCCGGGTGGGCCATGGTATGCGATGCGGTGGGGACCTAAATTTCACGCGGGCGAATTCGCGCACCGATCTTGAGCAACCGTGGTGATCAATGCTCTTGCCTTCTCTGTGTCTGTATACTTACCTCATAGGGTTACAAAAAAATGTATTTAATATTCTAAATACATTTTTTCTACGAAAGTAAAATAGTAAACAAATTATTTTTGATCCTAAGCTTGACCAATGATACCCTTCACTGGGTGAAGTTGGGCTTTTATATCTTACTGTGTTTATGGACATTGTTTTTGCTAACAAACTTTACAAGTTAGAAAATTATGGTAATTTTCCAAGAACAAAAAAATTACATTTATACAACAATTTTATGATTTCTGCAATCCCCTTCTAATGTAGTACCACGTACCACGCATCTGCATCTGGATGAAAGTTATGCTACAACACGACAACTCGATAAATATATTATTCTGATCGCAATAAAAAAATACAGTTCAGCAATTGATCATAACAACTACAAAAACTTAACCAGTTAATGTTATATTGGAATTTAACGACACCTAATAAAATAGTATGCGATCACAGAGCGGTCATTATTTTTTGCACGACACACTATTTTAATTTAATATCGTCTCCTTTACTGACTCGATAAGTGGTCACTTTAAAAAGGTAAACTGTCGGACAGAATAAAGCACCCAGTTCACTGGGATATATTTGTTTCAATATTTATGTGCGGTCTTGGCAGGATAGAGGTAAAATCCTTTTGTGGTTAAGGGTTTTCTTACTGATTGTTTTTGAGAAGGATTGCCTCGGCGTCTCAGACGTTTTATATAAACAGCTCGGACATCAACACGGAAATGGTGGCATGTGCAAAAAGATTGATGTACAATAAATCTTTCAACTGCGTTTTTATGCGTAAGGTATTGATGGCGTCCGCTTTACCTTTCCCTAACTGTAGGTTTTCCTGGCACTTTTCCACGTTTTAAGAAAGGAAATAGCTGTGATTAATTGCTTCTCTTTATGGTAAATAATTTGTTTTTGCATTTAATCTTGTTTCAGATATAAGATAGTTGTATGTAAATCAACTCGTAAAGATATTGGGCAGTGTGCAACCACCGTAAAGCCACTGCTCTAATGATTCTGACATAACGTTACTTAATTTAACAAGAATAACAGTGTATTATAATTTTATTGCCGGTTTAAACTTGTTGGACAAATTGGTGTAACTATCCACAAGTGTTAGAACCCACGTTAATGATAATACGATCGGGAACGTACCACAGTTTTAGATTAAAATAAAACAACCTTCAAATGGCAGCTAATTATGGCCTCGCGTGTAATTTTCAAGAGTACGAACATGGTTAAGGAAAATGAAAGTAATAGAGTGTTGGGAAATAAATTCGATGTAAAAAAGTACCTGCCGGATTGTTTTGATTACATTTCGATGAAAATTTTCCACTACGAAAAGTCAGGCAGAATTTCAGGTACCTTTTTGGTAGCCATTATTAATATGACCCAGACTTTTAACAGTTTCATAAAATACGATAAAAATAACACAATAACAGCAGACTTTATAATACTATAAAGACACATTAGTAGAAAATAGCGCTTTCATTTCTCACATTGTAGATTATACCTAAATTGTATTTTAATGTCCGTACTTTCGTTTTACATGGCAAAATCATGCGGTTACATAGTAACTTTTTGTATTTTCACATCTCTAGGAAATGAATATTGTATTACGACTCAAAACAAATTAAGGTCATCGAAATAATCCGGAGTCCATTAAAGATAAGTCCCCGTATCATTTAGGTAAATTCAAAACATTAGACTAAGTACTTGATATCTACAAGTCCTGCCTACAGTCAATTTCACAAACGATCTTGCATTTAACATAGGTAACTCTTAACCTGATTTACACGGTGCAATTTTATCGCCACATACTATACTAGTTAGTCATACTACATTAGTTGACGCAACAATTAAAGTTAGGATATGTTCTCAAATATCATGATTTCATGAAAAGGTCATTCTATTAATGTTTTAATGATTATAATTCTGTAAATACATATTTTTTATGATTGCGAATTATACAGGGTGTAAGGGTGAACACCGTTGTCACTCAAACCATGGGTAGTTGACTTAACCGGGAACAAACCACGAATGTACTTGCCGGGACCAAGTGGCATCACCGCTGATGCCACCAGGAAAAAAGGTATAAAAATAAATGACCGAGTAACAACAAATAAAAACGTTATTTTCATTAAAAGGTTTTTAAAAGTTTCTATCCCACACCGTGCTCGCAAGCGAAACAGCTGACTGACGCTCGCGGCCGGTCAGGTCACGTCCCGCGACATCCACCAGTGTTGAGACGCAAGTTCGTTGCCCTAACGCATAGGTGAAAGGGTGAAATACTCGAGTGGTAAAATGTAATTTAAAAAAAGCCGTAATTTTCCATTGATTTTACGTTCTACATAATATAACACCAAACCACTGGATACCACCGTTATTAAGGATAACGGTATTGACCCTAACACCCTGTATAATACTAAAATACTTTGATCAAGATACAACCTGACACTAACGGACCTGCATCGCAAAAAAAATGAAATCGCGGGCTACCACTGCGGATGTCTTTTAAATAGGAAAATAAAAAGCTGCCTATTACTTTGTAATTAATTTACCTACTAACTTGGAGATAATTAAAATAGGTACTCAGATACGATATAATAGATGAAACACTGATTGGTAGCTATGCCCAATAATGTAAGTAAACCATTCTGGTTCGGTACCTTTATTCATGATTAAAATATTATAATAACAGTCATAAGATGCACACTGAATTAAAATAACGATCGCCTTACGTGATAGGTACCCACAAGAACAGTTTCTGCAACATTGTATCCAAACCTGACCATAGTCTAGACTCCAGACCTACATATTTTTTAATACAAATAATGTATGTTCGCAAGAGCAACAGTTAATCTGCATTAACACATTACAGACATGCAATATTCACAGGGTAAACACGAGAAAATAAATAACTGTAGGTACGTACTAGCCTTGAGCGACACAAGAAACATTGTAACTAAACCAGACCACAGATGAATTTCAGATGATTCACTCCGCATTTTAGGTATGAAGCTACAAGTATGCGTCGTGCCCGTCTTGTCGGGCCAATTCAGTGAGTGTAACGTGGCCAGAATATATATAAGAAATACCCTATAGAAACAGAGGCAACTTCTAAGTGAATATAACTAGAGTAATAAATTAATAATCGACCAACTTAAATTCGCAGTTGCAAAAACATGTTCTCAACTACAATGCTCAAGTTTTTCAACTACAATGTTAAGTTTGTGGATAAATTCATCCCAACTACGGAACCCTTCATTGTGCGTGGTTCGACATGCACTTGGCCGGTTTTTTTATTTAAATAATTTTGCGAATTGAACCATCGCTATTCATCAGTGACCAGACACAAATGTACCATAAGTAAAAACTAAGTTTCAACCTCAGACCAACAAAAAAAGGGTTTTAAACCACAAACCAGTAGCCGATAAATAAATGCTGACTAGATTAAACCAATTAAAACCTACCCATAAAACTTAACAATACTAATTAACAGGAGCCGGACGAAGGCAGGTTAGTATTGGTACACTAGCAATACTGACATATGCATCCTGTATGTGCATAAAATAGGTCAATAAACCCAATTACAAGAAAACTTTTATTATTAGGCGGGTAGTTTACGAAAGCGAATTCAGATAGGTATCTGAATTTTATAGTATTTTAACCGACCTAAAAATGGAGGAGGTTCTGTGTACATTCAGTTAACCAATCACAGAAGACAACGCGTGCTTGAAAATTTTTTCAGCTAATTTTTGTATTGATATTCGTTCCAGAAAACGGGCGTTATTCCCTTGAAAAGACAAGTGGAACAAGCCCTTAATAAAACGCGTAGATGCGTACGCGCAGTTGCAATAAACTTTCTATTGCTTGTTATCGATCAAGTGTCTGCACATCCGTGCTGTAAATATCTGGATAATAAATGTCTTTCTATTAAAATGTGATTTATTAATTCGGATGTAAATCGTAACGAAGTGGTGTATTTTTCTCCTACAGGTACCTATGGTTAAGTTTTATGTTAAATGGCTTTGCAAGGTATCAAGATTCTATGGGCAGTTTTTCTAAAAATATAATGTAAAATGTATCTGTTAGGATTTAATATTTTAAAAAACCGGCCAAGTGCGAGTCGCGCACGAAGGGTTCCGTACCATTATCTATAAAAACGGCAAAAAAGTCACGTTTGCTGTATGGGAGCCCCCTTAAATATTTATTTTATTCTGTTTTTTAGTATTTGTTGTTATAGCGGCAACAGAAATACATAATCTGTGAAAATTTCAACTGTCTAGCTATCACGGTTCATGAGATACAGTCTGGTGACAGACAGACGGACAGACAGACAGCGGAGCCTTAGTAATAGGGTCCCGTTTTACCCTTTGGGTACGGAACCCTAAAAAAAAGATTGGCTGTCGCCCTCTATTACATGGGACTTGGACATAACTGGCGAAATGTGGGTGTACCTACTATAGGTAAACATCTGCCTAACCATTCGGGGAATACAGGCGTGATGTTATGTTAAGTATTAAACTGACAGTTCCTGTCGATCCTGACTAAAGAAAATATCCTATTTACCTACTTGCCAGTTCCTATCTCAAATCAGTAAATTCTCAAGACCATAAACTTCGCTCACCGTTCTGTTACCATGCAGCTCTTCTTTGATAAAAAAAAAGCCATTTAATTGGCGCCTGTATTAAGTAAACGCTAAGAATGAATAGATTACTGGATATAAGTGGTATGGGGTAATAACCGACCTTGAGAACTGCCCGGACTACATGAGTGTTTTTTTTATTATTTTACTTACATGTATCCTGTTTGCTAGGAATCCTACTGACGGAATTAATATGACTGGTTGGCTCGTCATAAAAAACATTAACATCCTAAGAAAGTGTCTATGCAATGATCATAAAGAGGTTTTATTTTATGTATTTCAGAGATTTATATCTGAGAGATAATATTAAGCATACTTATTAATATTGTTATGTTTGTTTCAATTTAAGCTTCGTGCAGACTGGCGCGACGCGACTCAAACAATACAATTTCTAGGAAAACTTCACGATTTATCAATTATTACCGGTGTCGCGTTAGCGCGTCGGCGGCGGCGTCGCCGTCGCGTCGTGCCAATCTGCACGAGGCTTTAGGAAGCCATTTGTATTTTAACATGTTCATTGGTAATTTTGCCACGGTTTTAACAGTAGGCGTAAGCTACACCTGCCAGGGTTGCGTGAAAGTCCGAAAGGGATACCGGAACCCTTGGCAACCTTGGCAAATGAAGGAATACGGGTGGGTTTAAGTCAGTAAAAGTCTGACACGCCCTCCCACTCCGCCCAGAGCGGGAGAAGACATTATTTAGATGATTTCACATCCTAAAAAAAAAAAAATGTTAATATTTTGTTTAGATATAAGTAAATCACACTGCAGAAACCAAAGAAGAGTCGAGTTTCTCACAAATTATACCCACACGAACAAGACACAGTCATATCTTTATTAAATTAATGATTATTAGTAATAACTACGATAGGTTTAATTACTTATTCATCCGTCTCAGTAATATTGATACCTACTTACATAGGTAGGAACTGTGCATTTATTACTTTTTAATGAATGCCCTGCAAACTTGATGGATGTTAAATACACGGCATATTGTGTGAATGTGTTATTCGCTCGAACGTCTCGGTAATTTAAAAATGTAAATAATTTACCTTTGCGTAGTGTTTTCTTTCCCTGTTTAAACACGCATGGAAATTAAAGAGAGTTTTTTTTTTTGCCACGCCTTTTATTTTATGGTCTGACCAAATAAAAACCAAGATAGAGCGCTGCGAATATTACAGTGAAGCATGCACCTCTGGTCTGTGCATACACGCTCACACGCACACATTTACAATCAAAGTACACCTCACTAAGTGCACACCATAGATCTGTTTTTTATATTCCTATGGTGCACACAAACTCAACCCAAGTGTTATTGTTTCTACACAAAACGAGTCATCTTTTGGGTTTATCAAAAGATGACTCGTTTTGTGTGGAAAATCGAAAGTTTTTTACTACTTTTTTTATTCAACTCTACCATCTCTTGTTTTCAGACTGACAATGGCATACTCAAGAAAAGTGCTGCTAGTCGTGGTTCTGGTGGCGCTGCTGAGCCACAGTCACGGCGCACCGACCAGGAGATCACGCGCAACCGCCCTACAGACGGAAGAACCCACCACAGTCCGAGAGAACAAACTACAGGACGAGTTCAAGGAGACCACCACCACCACAGAAGCACCCATCACCAGCAGGAGGAACAAAGCGCTCAACCTCTTCGGCTTCTACCCCTCCTTCCTATCTTCTGGCATAGACTACTCCGAAGACGATGAAGATATCAACTTCACCGTCAACGACGAGAACTTTGAAGAAGAAGAACTCTCGCGAACCATCCCCACCAGACGCCGACAACAGAACAAGAAGAAAAATGGTAACGGACAGTACCAGAATGATAACATTAATTCGCTGCAATACGAAAACTCTCCCATCTTCTACATCCGGCTGCCCCCCACTCCATACATGTTTGTTCCTGGTTTAGGGTACGTGTCTCAGCCCCCGAGCCTAGGACCCCCGATGGCACCGATGATGCCTCAAGCACCGCCGCAAATCGCTGATCCTTTCATCAATCTGCCTATCGACTTTGTGTCTAATGGAAAACCGACAGGCGTGTATCAATGGAGCGGTGCGCCTGCATACCCTCAAATGCCCCAAGTGGATCCCTTCGGTTATGGAGGTCAGCCCATGATGCCAGCACGGCCGACGTACAACGTACCTTCATACTCGCAACTCAAACCCAAACCAGCTCCATCAAACTCGAAGATTACAAATCTAAAGGGCCAGTACATGTTCAACGGGAAACCAGGAGATAACGTGTACGTTCTAAGAGACACATACAACTCCATATATTCCGACGCTCTTCAGAACTTCTACCCTTAAAGCCTGAGATACGTAGGATAGGATTGTGTCTGGCTCGTATCGAGCTGCTGTAATTAACGAATTTCGAGGGACCAACGTGTGGACGAAAATATTTAAAGGGAAAGTTTACAACAAGTCAATGATCAGTAATTATGAGAAGGAAAGTTAATTATCCCCACATGAAACTTAACGATGTTAAATGAAATCTTAAAAACAATTTATATGCTTAAGAAACGTGAGGGACCAATAACTACAAGCTGCCAATTGTTGCAATTACTTGCCAAGATAAAGTCGAGCTGACATAGGCTCGAATAATTAAGAGTGAGATCTGCTACTAATGAACTTATTAGGAACACGAATTTAAAACTATCGGAAAGCTATATGTGTAACTACCTAGTACTTACTTAGTACTTTCTAACTACTAATAATTTCATCTTCAGAGAAATGTGTCTCACATTTTGCCAGATTCAGATTTCTAATACTTTTTAAACTTATTTTAAATTAATTTACCAAATGCAAGGTAGTTTTTTAATATGTTATGAAAGCTTCCTTGCTTTTCTGATATAGGTACCTAGCTATAGAAAATTAAGGGAAAAATTTAAACTTTTTTTAATATTTATTTTAATATTATAATTGTGATGATGATCAAGATCATAGTTGTAATAAAATAAGTAAGTCAAAATACGTATAGAATTTATCCGTACTTAAATAATGCTTTCTCTGCAATAAATTATGAACTCGGCTAAAAAAAACGATCGATTTCAGTCGAAGAACAAAAAAAAAACATTCTCCGAACACATCCTTTTTTTGTGATCGGAAAAAGAAAACATTTAACGTTTTGCCATGGAAAAAAAAATAGCAATAAGTAGGTATACAAAAAATGTATCTACAGCATAGTTATGTGGGTAGTTTTTACCTATTATAAAAGTAGTTTAGGTACTTACTACCGGCAGGCAGCCGAAGTGCCTGTTGGAGCCTTGCACCTTAGGGCGGAGAAGAGTCTGGTAATACCTACACTGCTAAATAATGTAAAAATTTGTGAAATGCATTAAAAAAACAAGATGGCGACGTTAGTTCCGATTTTGGCCACGCGCCAAAAGAACCTTGTAGCGCTATAGAGAGTTAAAATAGCAATAACATTTTTGGAGTCAGCGCTAGATTTAAATTAAATAATCAAATAATAATTTATTGAGCTTGTATTTATTCTTTAAATTATTTACTTAGTTCTAAGATTTCTTATTAGGTACAAATAATAAAAAATAGACCGTCCATTAAAATAGTTTTAAATAAATAAATAGTAAAAATATTTTTAACTAGAAAGCTCACTTCGTAAATGTGACCTAGGTATTTTATGTGCAACAGATTTGTGACATTTCTTTTGTGACTTTAACTTTGGTGGTATTTTAATCTTCAGTTACATTGTAATGTTTATCGAGGACAGTACCTAGATAAAAATCACCATATAAATATATGTTTTATTGCTAGTATTGTACTTATTCCGTATGGTAATATGGAATAAATACAATAATAGCAATAAAGGGGCTAACTTTGAAGGGTAATTTAAAATACGGAAATTAGTAAGCAAATACCTACCTGATGTTAAAAAAAACTTTCTTTTGTTTTCTGTTATTCCTTTATTATATAGTTATGTAAATAGGCACGTACAACGTTATCATGTAGGTAGCTAGTTTACCTTCTTATTCACTCTCTGTGGACAAGCAAGAAGTGGCCTTTAGAGCGAAAGCGTCAGGTTATCCCGCGATATTCAAATTCTTACGTTTTTTTGCAATTTGCGGGTCAGCGTCATTTTGTAGGTATGTTGGTCAAAATGATTCGCGGCCGTAACAAATATGTATTTACAGAATTACATACATACTTAAACATATTATTATACTATACAATTTGAATTTCACGGGCTACTTTAGGCATCCCCCTTATGTCGGGCTGTGGATGATGATCCATTCTTTCGCTTAGTTGTATTATATAACATGAATGTCACTTTTCATACATTTTATTAACCAATATTTTAATGTTAAAAAAGATTCAACTTATTTAAAACACAATGTCACAATTAAATTAGTGTAAGGTATGAATAATATCGATTGGTCCATCCGTATGTGTAGAATAATGGTATTTTCCAATATTGTACCTTAAAGTGAGGGTACTACTCATGATGTAGCTGTAAACAAACTCATTAATTTGCAATATAGAATTACGAAAATAAAGACAATAAAAAATATTTTTATAATGTCTCTGTGTTTTTTCCCCCATTCCTCTCTTATGAGCAGACAACATTTGAAAATCTTGAATTACCTATATTATAATAGGAAGCAGTAGGTACCTAAGGCATGGGAATCACTGAAACCGTAAACTTTAGTGAATTATAAAAATATTATAATACATAATAAAAGGACTAAGCATAAGTATAAAGACTAAAACCCACCCGTGTTCGTTCAGTTGCCTGTTGCCAAGGGTCCCGGTAGCGGCTACTAGACCTAAGAGATGTTCACTCGTAAGGTAGTAATACTAAAAACAGAATGATTTAACCCAAGCTAAATCGTTGTAGATTTAACCTTTTTTCTCTATTAAAATTAAAATATTTATCTATCCTTACTCATCTCTGTTAAAAATTAGGTAAAAGCCTCTATTCAAATCACAAACTCTGGACCAAAACGGTAGTACGAAGAGGATTTTTTTTAATTCCAAAATTCTGAGATCTGTAACGTACATAATAATTATAGTGAAACGCACTCTATCAATAAGTATCACAAAAAAGTAGTCTTATGCATAGCTCTATGCAAAAACAATGCGAGAAATACCTACTTATTGCGTAGGAATCTTTTCTGTTTGTTATTATAACGCACACTGCAAAATGCTTTATAATCAGTGTTCTATTGTGTTAGCAGTGTATATTTATGAACAGGTAAAGCATTGAGGATTCTCACGTTCATTTCGTGAGGTCGACAGCGGGTGGTGCGAGAAAGACAGAGCATCTGGTGTGTAATGTATTGAAGCCCGCTTGCAATACGAGTGTTGCGTCAGCTGTGGCACCTAGCATCAGCTGTTTGCCTGAGTCTTGTCAGTCGTTTGCAGATATTGCGCGTGCGCCGGGTGAATGGAAACAACCAGTGATTGATGGTGAATAGAAAGAGGTACAGAGAAATATACATAAGAATAGGTTTATAGGACAGAAAGGCGTGGCTGTTACCACACCACAATGTAAGTTTAGGGCTGCAGATGTCAGACTCCCTTTGTTTATAAACAATGTTGACAAAGGAACTTCACGTACAGATATTGCAAGTTATATTATGACTAAAACACACGTTTGTGTGACATTGGAAAAAATTATAATTAAGCAACAGCAGGAGTATGATGCTTATAAGATATTAGTCCCGAGGCACAAGTTGGCTACATTCTTGGACGATCGTATATGGCCCGAAGGGATATCTTTCCGGCGTTTCATAGACTTTGGTAATAGAAAGCACTTTACTAAAAATCAAAATGGACAGTCAGCTATTAGGAACACCCTCACTTAGCAGTTTTATTACCTTCAACTGTAAGTCATTAGTACGTTCTGTGGATTATGTAAAAACCTTGTGTCATCGAGCAGACATAATAGCCCTACAGGAGACATGGTTGTTCCCTCACGACTTGCCGATCCTGGGAACAGTCGACCCAGACTTTGACTACTGTGGCAAATCGGCTATAGACTCGTCGGCGGGCTTAGTACGAGGCAGACCGTATGGCGGTGTTGCTCTGCTCTGGCGTAAAAGTGCTTTTAGTTCGGTGACAGTGATCCCGTGTAACAGTGTATCGCGGCAATTAAGGTAGTGGTGTGCGACCGTTCTTTCCTAGTGATCTCGGTGTACATGCCTGTCAACTCAATTGAGAACTTAATTGAATTTACTGACTGTCTTAGTTAAATAAGCGCTATAATCGAAAGCACCGACGTTGCGAATACATACATACGTATACATTTTAGGAGATTTTAATGCTAGTCCTTGTGCGTTGTTTGGAAAAGAACTTCTAAAATTCTGTAACGATCAACAATGGGTATGTGCGGATATAGAAAAATTGGGAAGTGCATCGGGCACCTTTACATTCGTTAGTGATGCCCACGGCAGCACAAGCTGGCTTGACCATTCTGTGGTAACGGAGTCTGCATGGCAGTCTGTACTGAGTTCTGCTGGTCGGACCACTATCATCTAGAATTATCCTGTAATCTTTCTGTTATGAAACCACGGTTTCTATTACGTGAAAATACCCCAAATGGTATACTGTGGGCCGATAGGGATGAGCAAGAAATACAAGTTTATATACAACAGTAGATTTTTCATCAGAATTGTCAGGATGTTGTGACGATTTATGTAATAATAAAGATCACAGAATAGTTATAGACCAAATGTACACAGATATTGTTGCTACGATGTGTGAAGCGGCTATAATTAGTTCAAATTGCATAGATAATAATAATATGATAAAACGAAAACGTGTTGTGTTAGGCTGGAATAAGCATGTTCGTGGTGCTCACGAGGTTGCCAGGCTAAACTTTCAAACCATCCATCTAAACATATATCTGCCGTTATAACACATATGACGTGGGGTAAGTCCCCTGGCCAAGATGGAACTAGTATTGAGCATTTGCAGCATGCAGGGGTTCATCTGCCTAGGGTTCTAACAATGTTTTATATATTTTGTTTAAAACACTCATACCTACCTGATGAGTGCATGAAAACCATGGTTGTGCCAATAATAAAAAATAAAACTGTTGATGCCTCAGCTAACAGCAATTATAGGTCCATTTCGTTAGCTACTACGGTGGCGAAAGTGCTGGACAGTCAGCTCGATCGTATTTTGAATAGCCACATTAAGCTGAATGACGCTCAGTTCGGTTTTAACGCGGCCTGTCGACGGAAACGGCAGTCCTATGCCTCAAGCACACTGTCCGGTACTACACCGGAAATACTTTTTGGTGTCCTATGATGTGCTATGGCACAAAATGAGGACAGAAACCAGCCTTCCAGAAGAAGTCGTCAACATTTTTGATTATTGGTACAACAACCAAGTCAATGTAGTAAAGTGGGCGGGCGCGAGCTCCGATGCGTAAAGACTGAGGTGTGGGGTAAGACAAGGAGGTTTAACCTCGCCTCGTCTTTTCAATTTGTACGTGAATGGGCTCATCGAGAGACTCAGCGGCACCAAAGTTGATTGCTCCATAGACGGAAAATACGTCAACAATATCAGTTACGCAGACGATATGGTGTTGCTGGGCTCCTCTATAAGCGCCGTTCAAAAACTCCTCGCTATATGTGTAGAATATGCCGGGGCCCACGGGCTCAGGTATAATGTAAAGAAAAGCGAGCTATTGGTGTTCCAATCACAGGTCATAAGGTCACACACGTACCACCCGTCCTCATAGACGGTGTTTCTTTACCAAGAGTTTCGTGATTCCAATACCTGGGCCACTGGGTCTCGGATGACCTCTCAGACTACGAGGATATTGAGAGGGAGCGTCTGGCGATTTGCACGCTGTACTAAAGCAGTGAAAGGTATACTGTTTCGGGCGTTTTGCCAATTTTTTATACGTGCGGTCTATGGGTCAATTATACGCAGAAGGCAATCAACGCCTTGCGCGTGCAGTACAACAATGCCTTTAGAATGTTGATGCGGCTGCCGAGGCACTGCAGTGCAGACGCACTGCAGTGCCTCGGCAGCATGCATGTTTGCCGACGCGCGTATTGATGGATTCCATGCCATCCTCAGGAAGAGAGCTGCATCGTTGCTAAGTCGTAGGTAACCGCGGCAGTGGCAACAGCATTCTTAGCGTTGTGGCTGGCAGAATAGACTGCCCAATATTGTGGCACTGTGTACAGTTGCATGTAAAAAAGTACAGCAACTGATGTGATAAATTTTTATTTGTTTGATTTTTATTTATTTATTATTTTTATTTTTATTTATAATTATATCGTGTATTGAATTTAAATATTTTAATAAATTTCCTGATTTTATAATATTATTGATAATTTATGATATTAAATTTTTGTTATAATAGTATGATTGGTTACTAAAATAATTCTTAAGTGTACCTACTAACAAAAATATGGATCACTGTATCTGAATTAAATGAATAAATTAAATTAAATTTCTCTGAATTCCGGATATAATTTACTTCCACTAGAGAGAAGGCGGTTCTTTTGGGGGCGTGCAGCGGGTGACGTACCACTACACGCCCCCAAAGAAGCACTTGATTGTAGTAAGTAAGTCTATCCATTATGTTACAAATTATTCAGTCATTGGGTTACCTACTTTAGTCAACAGACACACTATTTTTATCACCTTCACACACATAATTTATTATTATGATGCCAAACCTTATAAACATTGTAGCTATCTCTGCGAACGCCTATTGCGTTTAGTTACGACAAAGAATCGTTGAGTACGTTCATATTAGCTAAATATTTACCTTCAGAAATACTACAAAATAGAAAAATATTTTCTCTTTAAAAAAAAATGAATGTTCCCATGATTTGGTTACTCGATAATATTTCGAAAAAATAAATAATTAAAAAAAACAAAACATTGCGGTAGAACTAAACGAAACTACAGCTGTCATTCCGAGAATTCCGAGCAACCAGAGAACTGTCAAAATTACGTTGGCCAAGTAAATCGTACGAGTAATAAATCACAAAAATAATACAATTCATCAGTATATTGCACATTATTCAATACAATACAATCCAAAGTTAACGCGTGTAACACAATGACTCAATACAGTGATCAATTTAATCAAACAAAATAAAAAGAGAACATGGTGCTAATGGTTTAGTGTGACGACGTGCTTCAATGAACTAAAAAAAATGAACAAGTGTGTTGTTTTCTTTGATCAAGTGTAGAGGATAATAATACCGTCATGTTTCGTAGCAGAAGTTGGTTCGGCGCCTCGTGGGGGCGTCCAAAAAACCCTCATTCCTTAGAAAGATTGAAATATTTACATAATATTCTTTGTAAAAACACAACTGTATCCGAAAGTAATCGGGGCACCTTGGTGGAATCACTTAGGTGCATAGCAGAGATATTGATATGGGGTGACCAAAATGACAGTTCCGTTTTTGAGTAAGTATCAGTTTTTGATTGTTAGTTCATTATTTGTAAACAATGCTCCCTTAATTGGACAATACATTACTAAATTGAAAAGTGTGTAAGTCAAAACCTTGTGGTCAGAAAGACTTTTTAATTTCATATGATGGTTTTCTGAAGATACCCTACAAAAGTAATTAAGTCTAATGATTTTTATGGTATCTTTAAATTAGCCATAAGTCATAAAAAATAGTCACCTAATGTTTGATCATGTGCTGAGATATCTAAGTAGTATGGATATCATGATTCTTTGAACTCTATTACTTCCCAGACAGAAGAGACAATGGCTAAAACACTGTACTTATACATGTCTCCAAATTTTTGTCTGTTTGTTGTAAGTTTTGAACAAGTTGCAATACAGGTTTATCAACTTGTGCCCCGTCACGTACCTGAATCTTTTTTTTTTCCTTCTTGCATTTTTTGGGTCATTTTACCTGTTAGTAAGACTCAGTTTATAAATAAATGTTTTAAAACATACATCATGCATTTTTATTGGTGCAGCCAAGTATTTTGTACAAGAAATGCTTAATTTTTGTATGTTCTAGTATGGTTTAATTTCCATCCGCAGATAGGTAGATCTATAGCCTTTTCCAAAAGTATTTGATGAAAACATTAAAAAACCCTGTTCTGGTTAAATTATTACCCAATCACTCACTAAAGGGAATTAGTAACACATACATCTGTAATTTAGAAGGTTTCAACTTTTTATCCAGCCACTTTTTCGTTTTCATCTCATTTTGTTGGTATACTATAAGAAATTATAAATTAATCATCAATTTTCAGCTTCTTTTTGGAGAAGAATATGCTGTCATACTTCTTGAAGATCATGAGACAGAAGTGTGGAGGATCGTCATATGTTTGTGTACAGCTTTTGCAAACATTAAATATTCTGTTTGAGAATATAAGAAATGAAACATCACTGTGTAAGTTATTTAACAGTTTGGAAATATGTTTTCGCTTGTATGAATCTAAATATTTTGATGATTTGTACACAAAACATAATTTATGTTTTGAATTGTAATTTGTATTGGCTTTTGAACTCTGATTACTGATTGGCTGATTTTGTTCAACAATAAACTTTCAACATACACAAATGTTAGAAAAAAACACCTGTGTTAAGCAAAACAATAAGTAAATTAGCTGACATGTGAGGTTGTACTTGGTTGCTCTATAATTCTCTATTCTGAATTTTTAAATTTCTTTTTGTTATTTATTAATTTTTTCTTGTTTTAGACCTTTATAGAGCTGAAATATAGGTTATTTTCCCTAGTTTTTTACATAATTCTATAAGCTACATACTTGTTACAGATTATTTGCTGAGTAATAACCATGTTAACTCAATAATTGTGCACAAATTTGACTTCTCTGATGAGGAGGTAATGGCTTACTACATATCATTCCTCAAGACGCTCAGTTTGAAACTCAACAATCATACCATACATTTCTTCTACAATGAGGTAAGTTTTCATTAAATACAATACCTTCGTTTGTTTTCATAAACATGTTCATTATAATTGGAGGATGTTGGACCAGGACAATTATCAGGTAATTCATTTACCTAATGTTACATAACTAAATTATAAGTAGAATTAAATCATCATAATTCTCTTAAACACCTAGGCATTCTGCAGTTTCTGCCTACCCCTATGGGAAGAAGGCGTGACTTTATGTATGTATGTAGATATCCAGTCTTATTGAGTAACTAGTTTAATGTCTCCCATATATAGCCATAAACCTTGATGCAATGCAATTGTGGTCTCTATTTAAAGGCTTCAAGACCATAATTGCTATACAGGCCATATTAGCCGATATTACATATAGCCTAATAGTATACGAATATTCGGCTATAAAGTAATAACAGCTGAATACCCAATCCGTCACTGTGATTGACCAAAGTGAGGAGAGGAAATCAATAATCCATACTGATAACTAAACTTACTTTTTTACATTCATAAAAATTATCTTTGTTTTTACAAAGCCTATTAATAAAATGATTATCATTTAATTGCAAAATAAATTACCACAACACTATTATGTCTGATACACTTATCAGCTGTGATTAATTAAAGGTTTTTCTGTTCAGGTCAAATGTTATCAATTAGGTAATCTTTAGTTCAGGTCTAAAGTACTTCCTGTAGGGACTTCGAGAGTAATCAATAAAACAAGAAGTTATAGTAGTTATTATAGGATTGTTAACTTTAAATAGTTAATGCAGGGAAGTAAACACAGTACCTTTTTGATTTTTACATTCATAAGCCACTAGCTTCCGCCCGGGGCTTCGCCCGCGTGGTATGTTAATAAAAAGTACCCTATGCCCTTTCTCAGGCTCTAGACTAATTGTGTACCAAATTTTATTTAAATCGGTTAAGTAGTTTTGGCGTAAAGCGCGTCAGACGGACAGACAGAGTTACTTTCGCATTTATAATATTAGTAAGGATAATGGGCCCCAGTTTCCCCAAGTCTATGCCATTTTGGCAGTTTGGTATTGCCAGTGCACTAAAATGCTCTTACAGATCACTCATTGGCGAAAGGAATTTATAGATAAGACCTCATGTCTAGTTCAACTACATGTAACAATTTCCCTTATCAAGTAGAATTCATGTTACTGTGATAATACCATTAACAGCTGCATAGGTACATTAGTGATTGTGTGTTGAATGCGAATATGCAATTAATGTCGATTTTCCGCGTTCGAGTTGACATTACAGTCGTTTGCCTACGTACTTGTCTCTTTCGTAGGTAGGGCAATATGTCTTTAATTTTACTACAGAACAGGTTACAGGTGTACAAAACTCAAGGTTGCGTTTGGTGTCAATATCAAGTCACGAACTATAGCGTGTTTCGTTTTAAAGCATCGGCGCAAAATATTCGTTGTACCTACCTATCTTTGTACACGACATGTTACAGTTAAAATATCAGTAAACCAAGGACACCTATATTAATAATAGTTGATTAACATATATTCTGATGTATGCTATGACGATGCCACTGCTTTCAAAATGGTGAAGCAAAACATGATGAGGAAACCGGCATGTCCTAGAACCGAAACTGCCAGTTTTACTACGGCGATCCCTCTCAGGCCTGTGAACCAGCAATGGGAAAGTTATAGGCTGATGACGGTATGGTTGGCTATAAGGAGTAGATAACAAATTAATGAAGAAGTTTGTCTGTGCATACTTTGAAAGTGACATACTATTAATATTGGCAGCACACGAAGGATTTCCCGCTGTACACGGAGGCGATCAAGTTCTTCAACCATTCGGAATCAATGGTGCGCATTGCCGTGCGTACCCTGACCCTCAACGTGTACCGAGTACAGGATGCCAGCATGCTCAGGTTCATTAGAGATAGGTATGTAAGATTAATTCTCCTAAAAAGACATCCCCCACGGACAAGGTAACATCGTACAGACGTTTCTGCAAAGGTACTAAGTTTGAAAAGTGGCGACAACTTCGAGTTCTAACAGAATCAAAATTGATTTGAATCAACAAATGAAGTATAAAGTACTGTAATTCGAATCAATTCCGATTAGATTAAAAACCGAAAGATTTCGGGAATAAGCCACTGAAGCCGCCGAAGCTGATTTAAGGTTGCACGAACTGACATTGTCGTGGGGGTGGTGTACGGTCTATGATGTTTTATTTAGATGCGTGTCAAAGCTCTATTGACATTGAACTTGAAACGCCTACAACCTACAATTTACGATGTGGTCTAGCTTCGATTTCGACGTAATGTCGCGATGTCGCGCGCTTTGGTTAAACTTAGACTGGGTTCAGTTGCCATCGAGGGCTACCAGGTGACTGGTGAACTATGATGCATAGCCTCGAAATTTGTTAAAACTGATACCTGCCTGCATTAACTCTATTTCTAGTAGCTTGTAGTCCTAATGTCGTAAATCTCCTTTCGACGTTTCGTAAAATGAAGTGAGCAGGTTTGTGATAAGTGCGTACCTACCTGAGGCGAAAAAAGAACGGTCATCCAAAATGAGGCTCAAGGATATGGACGATAAAATATTGCAGTCTAGTATATCGTACGTGGTTATTAATAACTTGTGCATAATAATAACTTTACTTCAGTTCAGTTGGAATACATGTAGTACCATTTAGAAGCCATGCATATTAAACTATGTAGATATCTCGGTCATTTCATTAGTGGTCATCAATATGCTAACACAGTTTGCTGTCCCACAGGACGGCAGCCCCATACTTCAGTAATCTCGTTTGGTTTATCGGCAAACACATTCTAGAATTGGACGCGTGTGTCAGGACCGACGCAGAGTAAGTCAGGCTACTATATTACTTATGATTTTGTTTTGGTCTGTTTTGTTATGTTCGGTTTTCATTTGTTTTTTTTTTGAGAGTAGATAAAAATGTTTATTAATTTTTGTTTCATTTTGAAGATTTATTTCTCAATCAACCGGTTACATACTAAATGTACCAAATTCAAAATCGTACTCTCGCAGTATTCGAGCATAGACAATATTTACGACTCAAAATTCAGAAATTCTTTTTCCAGCCATCAATCACAGCAGAAACTGGATGACTTAGTAGCTGAACACCTTGATCATCTTCACTATATCAATGACATCTTATGTCTAAACATTCCTGACCTAAACGATGTTCTGACGGAGCATCTTTTGCACAAACTACTAGTGCCACTATACATTTACTCGCTCACGTCTGAAAGTGTAAGACGACTGCAATCATCGTCACCTTACAACAGAGATCACATTCAAAGCATAGAAGCAATTACAAGAAACTTAGAAGCTATACTGAAAGGAAAAAACGCAGAATCTCCATCTCGAATGACATTCCCCAGACAAAGATTGGATTCAGAGGACGACCCCAAACCATCAGTGTCGTGCGTAGTGTCCCTGTTTCTGTTATCGCAAGTGTTCCTTATTATAACGCACGGTCCTATTGTACACGCACTGGCCTGGATCATATTACAATCAGACTTATCAGTTTTCGAGGACGGCGCGACCAAGATACTAGAAATGTACATCAGCAATGCAAAGTCCAATGTCAAATTAGAGTTCTCTAAACCGCAACTTAGTCTAGAGAAGGCTTTAGAGAACACTTCAAGTGAGAGGGACTACACTACCCCAGAATACGCTGGTCCTAAAACATTCGGATATGATACCGATCACTCGAGTTGCGATCTCGATCCTGAGTTGGTTTCGACTTCCCTTCCGTCCACTTCACACATAAGCGAGTCGTCGAGCATCGGTCACGATTCCACTGAGGATTTAGTTACTCAAATACATCCAGCAAAAACTACTAGCTCGGGGACTCTTAAAGCGAACATGCCCGACTCGCCTTTGCCCGATTCAGGGATCGAATCGAGTTCGTCGAAAGCGAATGAATACAATAATATTACTGATGAAGAGAAACAGAAGCTGCTTGGTGTAGCACCGAGTACTTCTGCTGAAAGGTCAGCGACGTTAGACAGTATAATAGAGAGAGAAAGTAAGGAGATTGATAAAAGGCCGTTTTTGAAGACAATATTGGACTCCTTGGACTGTAGTGAGAATGATTACAAAGCGTTGTTCGCTCTGTGCTTGCTGTTCGCATTGATCAACAATAAAGGTGAGTCAAACATCACATGGCCAATTTGTAGATAATAATATCGTCATATGCCTTTATGATGCCGTTCACCTTACATTATTAGATTTTATATTCAGTTTTCCTTTTGTTTGAATTGAGGTCATACTAATACATGAATGCTGTAGATTTTATAGAATTATAAAGGCCGCTGGACTTATAAGGTATTTTATAGAATGAACATTTTAAACCTCACTTACCTTAGCGCAACTTCCGAAAAAGCATAACCTTGATGCCCGCTCGAACAAGGTTATTGCACCATGAAATGCTCGATTCAAATATTATTTTGTGCCCCATCTTAGATTCACGTGTTCGAATTATTATTTTATAAATACAGGGTGTGGCGTAAATAATGGATAACCCTGAAACTGTCGATTGGCCAGATTATTATCTATCATTTACCCCACTTATATCGCCATATGCCCCATAATATATTATACCATATATTTCGTGCATAATTTTTTTTTTCCTGCATTTTTCCTATGTTTTAATAGTTATTCTGCTATTCTGGGCGGAAACAAATCCGATAAATTAAAGATCATAAAAATCGGTCCAGCCGTTATCGAGTTATAAGTTTTTGAACAAACCCGACTTTGTTTTATAAGATATATCAAGAATATCAATAATTTGGTCATCCAGGGTATGGCGATATAAGTGGGGTAAATGATAGATGATAATCTGGCCAATCGACAGTTTCAGGGGTATCCATTATTTACGCCACAACCTGTATATCGTTAAATGCTTGTTCTTTTAACTAATTTTATCTATTCTCTGTCTTTTGCTACCTTCGGATTATAATATAGTGGGTAAGTTAGTTTCACTCATGTTTCAATCTTATTACTCACATTGTCAACGGAACATATACACTGGGGCTATTAAGACTATTATCCTTTATGGTGGCTTAGCACGCAATTATTTCCCTCAGTTATGTATGTCACGATATTTTGTAAAGGTCAAAATAACACAATCAGACTACGAAATGTCCGTACTCTCGTAGCATACACAATATTTTGTTTGATATAATATATACTTGTCCGGCAATGTTATGACGAGTAATTATTATGAACAATAAAGTCAACTAAAGCATAATGTCAAGGGGAGGAACCAAAACCAGTTTCCTTTTGCATGGTTACGAAAACATGTAGCTCTCACCAATCACTCTCAATGATGGCTTCAATAAAATCCTAATAAAGGAGTTACAACAATCATCGACACGGAATCGGCTTCAGCTGGTTAGACAGAGCATTAAGTCCACTCATAAATAGTGAAAAAGAAGTTATTCGCCTCTTTTCGGTTTGCATGACGCGACTCGACACCGATCGGAAACGAACTTGCGTCGCGCCAATTAGGCTCAAGCCGACTCTGTCTCGTAAAGTGTGATCACTCCCTAACTCACTCAAAACATTATGAAAAGATTTTTACATCGAGACATAGTCATCCCATAAACTTATAATATTTATTTTCCTATTGTAGGAGTGAACACGGAACTACTAGACACGCTGCTATGTCCTGAAGAAGAGATAACGTCTGGTACACACGAGCCCAGTGGGGTCGCGAGCGCAGCGCCCTCTGGCGATACAATGTCGCCGCCGCCTAACCAGCACCAGCTACAGAGCTTCAATGCGTTGCTTATATCGAAGCTGATGGCGATCGCTAATTTGAGTTGTAAGCCTGGTTAGTAACTTTGAATAGTTTTTAATGACTTGAGGGGAGGAATGGTTCGAGCAATCTGGCAATCAATAAATATTGCATAAAATCTACTTATGCCCAAGATTTAGGTACTTATGTGATATTTTATGAGTCCGACTAATAGTCTCAATCTCAAATCCGAACTGTTCAAATACCAACACACCAACAAATTAAGACCCGACCCTTTATTTCTCTCTAGCTTCAAAAGTCCGTCTAGTAACGCTCGAGCTGAGCGTGACTCTGATGCGCGTGGCCATGTGCGGCGCGGGCGGCGGCGCGGGCGGCGGCAGCGCGCGGCACGCGCCCGCGGCCGACGGGCTGCGCGCGCGCGCCGCCGCGCTCGCCAGGAACTTCTACAAGTGCGACGACATCTTCCTGGACATGTTTGAGGATGAGTGAGTGACAAAATATTCAAGTTTAATATACCTAGTGCGGAACGGTCTTGCCCACAATTAACAAAAATGCATTGAGCGCTAAACGAATTTAAAAAAACATCGTTCTATTTCTGTCAGTTGTTTGAAGATGACAGATACATAAGGATGTTTTAAATACATTTAACGATAAACGCGTTTAGTGATTCATGATGCAAATGAATCACTAAACGCGTAAAGTGTGAGACGGATCATGATGAACGTGGTGAAATAGAGAACTAACGTGAAATGTACTGGACTTGACAGGTTTTTGACACCTTCCCTTTACATGCTCCGCCGCAATCACCTTTATTAAGATCTGTGCCGCACTGTACAAATGTTGAAGATTTTTGGTACAAATCTTTATTTTTTTAATAATATGTTGACTTTTTATAAAATTCTTGCATGACTATGAATAGCCGTATATAGATAGAGCATTATAAAAATGGTATTCTCGTGTCATATCAGCCGATAAAATATCTTTATCATACATAAACATAATGACACATATCCTTTGTCATTATCAATAAATTACGGCCATAAACACTGCTATTTTCTCATTTTTATCATATCTCTTTATCATAGTAAACTGATGTTAAAAACCGTTATATTTGGGACAACACTAAAAGCTTTATGTTGTAACTACATTATACAAGGTAGAGACGACAATACGACAAAAAATAAAACTCCGTATACCTAATAACGTTCTCGGTCTACATACAAAAAAATAATCATAAATATCCAATAGTTTAGTTACGATAGCTAGTCAAAGATCGGCAAACCCCATAGTCAGCTCATCACTACTATTTAGTTTGTTTGAAAAAATTACTTTTTTAATTTCCATGTTAGGATTTATTTGATAGTTCCAAAATACTCTTATGCATTAGTATTGCCAGTGTTTTCATTTATTGTTGTATTGTCGTCTCCACTTTGTATACACGAATACTACTAAAGTTTGCTCTGAATCCAAAAAATATGCACTCATGTGTGTCAAAATCAAAAGTCAATTAATTCATACTAGGTTGAGAATCAGCACTTATTGAAGGTCAAAATTACATAAGACAGTCCCCCAAAACGCCCACCCTTCACCACTTCCTAGTGCTTTAGCTGGGAACAAAAAGTGACAAACTCCCCAGCAGCACAGCTGTCTGTTCAGTTAGAAAAATATATTCTATACAATAGTATGCAAAATCATTCATATTACGCAACACAAAACATTAATCCATAGCCATATGTCATCTAGCACACGCCAATAAGCCAAGCCAAAAACGTATGTAGTCAAACAGAAATAAAAAGTAAATGTAAACATAAATTAATATCTAAATAATAGCCGTCAGGCACAAAGGGCGTGCCCGCTTACAATAGAACTATCTTAAATACAAAAAATCAAATGGTTTTGAAACAATGACATCTATATTTATTAACATAAGGTCTATTATTCATTTGAACAGGTACTGTGAGACCAGTAAACGACCACTGAACGTGGAATGGCTGTGTATGGACGCGGCAATATTATTACCGCCTACTAGGACGCCGATGTCGGGCATCGCATTCGCCAAGAGACTGCCGAGTGGAGAGGTAAATCAAGTGATGATACCATACAACAATTAATAATTAAATACATTTAGCTCGTATTCGTCTAATTGTCTTCGTCACATTGTGCAATGCAGTTAATATATTGAGTATTGAATAAAGGCTCTTGCATACTGGCGCGACTTGTCGCGAATCGCGACTTTTAATAAAAGAATTTCTGAGAAAACTTCACGGCGAACAATGCGGCGTTGTCGCGTCGCGCGACAAATCGCGCTAGTATGTAAGAGCCTTAAAGCGCAAACACAACATAATGACTTTTAAACACAATTGTCAAACATTTTGTCGGCCATAATGTGAGTTTTCAAGCGCCATTAAAATGTCTCCTTTCGCCGCACAATCAATTATTTCGCATCTGAATTGGTCACTTATTTATTATATTTATGATGCTGATGTATATTACAATCAATATTACATTATTCTAACAGATGGAGAGAGCGCGGCGAGCAATACGCACCTTCTTTCTGATCCGGGACTTATATTTGAAGCTGACTGGGAAGCCTGAAACACAGTTGCCTCTAACTAACCCAGTGCCGTTCGTTCAAGTTGGGGACGTTTTGGACCTTAGTAAGTACATAATATGTTCTTTTATATTTGATCATTCTGTGGCCCATATACCATTTTATTTAAGGTCGGCGCACCATGACTTTTTCTTCCATATTTATCTATTAGTCGTCAGCTCAGTAGTCACATCCTTTCTAGCCATATCATCCATAGTTATTTGGTCTTGCCCTACTCTTATAGCCATCCACATTAACTCTCAACTTTCCTTACGAAATTTTCCTCAATCTTACGCATTCTCTTTATTTTTTTAAATAAGTAAATAAATTACTTCACAGAACAATTCAATTAAATAAAAACAGTAAAATAATAGCACCTTTATTTACTGAAGAAAAGCTGCCAACATTTTATAAGCACTACTATTATGCAATAAAATAAAACCTTCTTTATTTAATAAACGAAGTCCTGTCCATGTTAGTAAAAAAAATATGACATCGACATTAAAGAGAAAAAGAAAAAATAAATTAAGAATAAAATTGTATGGCATCTGAATTTTTTTGTTTGAAAAACTGCCTGCATTTCTTCCTAAAGCTTTTAAGTTTTAAGTAAACCCTTTTTTATTCGAATTCAAATTGTACGTTGTTCATGCAAAAGCTCTATGTTGTGATATACCATAGTCCACGAAGAGAACGATATTGTAAAATGAGTTTTGAAAATGGCGGGAGCATAATTTTAATAATTTTTTTACAGATGATTCTGATCTCATATCTTGTGATATTATACAAAAGGACGGCACATGGCAGCATAGGTTTCTTGCAGTAGACAATATACAAATAATTTTAGTCGAGCCTGACAAACAAAGGCTTGGATGGGGTGTCGCCAAACTTGTTGGAAGTCTACAAGACTTGGAAGTAAGTTCATTATTTTCACAAAATTAAGTTAACGTTCATTCAGTCTTATCTTCGTGTTAAAGTTGATTTTTCAAATTCAAAAATAATCGTTATCATTGTGTTTTTTTTTGCGTTCTAGATAAATCAGGTACCAAATCAATGTAATTTTAGTTTTCTAGTACTATTATTTTTACCATAGAACTTTTAAATCAATTATTATTTACGCTATCTTTGATTTTGTATCTAGCACTTTCTTAAAGTGACCTATAAGTACATACTTCACTTTTTAAAATTATTTTTGCTTATCACTATGGCAAGCTTCGCCATTACTTGAAGCTTCACAGTGAATTTTAATAAGTCTATAGTTACGCTTACTTAGTGCCATACAGAGTGCTACGAGGATCTATTGGCGCTCGATTGACGTTGAAAGGGGGGCGCTGTTGTCGTATTTGTCAAATTGTCTTGTGAATTGCGGCGTTAGTTCCGATTTTGCCCACGCGCCAAAAGAACCTCGTTGTGCTCTAAATAAATATTTTATTTATCTAAAGTTTTATTTCTTCTCATTTCCTAATTAGATACAAGGTGATAAAGAAGATCCTCGTTGTCTGCACCTAACGATACATAAGCCGCGAGTAGGTGCGTCCGGCGCACTTCCTCGCACCGTGCTGTTACGAGCCAAGTTCAAATTTGATGACCATATACGCAGCATGGCTGCTAAACAACGCCTTACTAAGGTACTAGCATCATACATCGGCAAAAATTTAGAACTTTCATATAAACTTTCGCCCCCTATTTAACCCCTTTAGGGGGTTTATTTTCAAAAATCCTTCTTTATAGTCCGGTCAATATAGACATTTGAAATAACAAAAATTCCCGGAGAGCCAAATATTGGTAGAGAGCTGGGGTTTACCATTACAAATAACGTTTTAACAATCCCCAAAATTTGAGGTTTTTTTTTATTTTTCTCCAAAACGGTAAGTTTTATCAAAAAAAAAACCTCAAAAATGGTCTTCATGATTTTTTTCCTAAGAGTTACCATTCCTGAGATATCGCGATTCTAAGAGTCACATTATACATGATATGCACACTTTTCCACGCCACCTGTGAGGTAGTGTACTCGGCGCGTTTTTTTTTACCGTGGTTTCCCCTGTAGGCCTACTCCACTAACTGTCATGACAATTTTAGTACGTCACACAAAAATCCTGACGTCACACAAATGCTGCATCCCGCAATTAGAGTTTACCGCGCGATGGACATAATATATACAAGAAACCAACATCAATCGTTGGGCAGTTGCCCGCCAGACACAACACCCGTCTGGTCGGAGGATCCTCCCTTTTCTATTGTGGATGAGTGAACTTTACACCCTGTTCCTCATACCCCTAAACGGTTATAAATTACAATCAGCCGGTCCTTATAAAATCTTTTGCTACCAGGGTCGCACGAAGTCCCGTCAAAAGAAGATGCAGCAGATCGGTCGGTTACTAGAAGTGTCAGGCATGTGCGCACCTTCAATGGCTCCCCGACATCGACCATTGTTTGCCAGACCAGCATTAGCAACTGTACGGCGATCCACAGGTAAATATTTTTTTTAGGATCAAAAACGAAATGTCTATTTATTTATAAATTCAAAAAAGTAGAAGTTTGTTTTACTCCATATAACATTAGCTATCTGCCAGTGACAGTCCCGTCAAAATCGGTCCAGCCGTTTCGGAGATTAGCCCGAACAAAGAGAAAGACCGAAAAGAAAACAAAAGTTTATTTGTTATAAATACCGTGTGTACTTTCGTATGAATTTAGTAAAAAGCTGTTATTTTGACATTACAAACGGACACTTCAATTTTATTTACTTG
Organism: Lithophane ornitopus; assembly: GCA_948473465.1. Lineage (NCBI taxonomy): Eukaryota > Metazoa > Arthropoda > Insecta > Lepidoptera > Noctuidae > Lithophane > Lithophane ornitopus. Next base: position 5,391,035 of record OX419622.1, on the reverse strand, counting down.
CATAGTTGACACCTGCTTTAAAAGAAAAGATTCTAAATTCAGTCAAAATTATTCTTATTTCTAATTATTATTTCTTATCTATTTGTAGGCTAATATTTTATACTAATAGTTCCGAAGGTACGTATTGTAAACTTCAAAAAGGTTATGTTTAACATATCAAAAGTCTAGCATAAGGTTGGTAACATGATGAAATAGCTATTAAATAAAGTTTACACAAAACCTAGATAAAGTAACAAACAAACTAAAGCATACGATGAACCATTGTACAGAATCAATATCACACTCTATACAGTTGTGTCGGTAGGTGGAGAAGACGACACAGATCGACGCCTGCGCCGGCCAAGCGGACACATGCTTAAAGATGGCATCGTTGTCTATCGAGAACGTACTACTAGCAGAGAAAGGTGAGCCATCACGAACATTATTAAGTACACCTCCTTTTTTGTGGTTTTTCAAATCAAATCAAATCAAAATATTTTATTTCACATAAACCTACATGGGCACTTATGAAACGTCAGAAGCTAGATGCACGGTTCCAATTGGTCGTTTCCTATGGAGAAGAGCCGTCAAGAAACTCCACGGTTACTCTTTTAAAAATAATTGGCTTTTACAATATTTTTAAATTACAGTGTTAGTAGGCATGGGAGGACAATGTAGGCCTTTCAACAAGTAAGTACCAGGTACTTAACAAAATAGATGTTCAGTAAATCTACAGTCCAATAAGCCTACAAAGTTCTCACATTCACAAAATAGAAAATAATCTATATAAAAGACAAACAATAAAAAAAAAACCTATTTCAGCCAAATGACGTGATTGCTATTACAACTGTAACAAATTGAATAATTATCATGTCCACAAAAGCCACTAGGAGTTGAAATTAAATTGGAGGTATCTATAATATGTCACTAAAGCCGGCGCCAGACTGCAACAATATTTGAACATTTATTTGAATACTTGAGACGCACGGGTATTTGAGTATTTGTTCAAAGTTTGATCGCATAACCGTACCTCACAACAGTTCAAACAAGCGTTCAAATATGTGACCGTGTCTGGCGCTAGCTTTAAGGATGTGTTATACTATCATAAATATTTTATAATCATATATCTATATATATATGGGTATTTTATATTTTTATATGGGATGAGTCGTGTAATATCCCCAGCATCAAGCATTCTGAGAATGCATGTTGTATGTTATCTTATGCTCATGCACAACAAAATACATTAGACAAGATAGTTAATTGATTCAGGCGTGACCTTGCGGAAATCCATTATAAAATACAATAGACGTAGATATATTTAGTCACTTATTCCGCTTGACTATTCTTCAAGAGTCCTAAAAAACCCTGTAAGAAATCGACACGTGTTTCACCTCTCAACGAGGCATCCTCAGGATGACGATTGACCAATTGCAAACCAGAACGCGACGTGTTACTACACCGAGAACCGATTTATTCTTTGCGTCCAGCGCTCGGTGTGGTAACACGTCGCGTTCTGGTTTGCAATTGGTCAATCGTCATCCTGAGGATGCCTCGTTGAGAGGTGAAACACTTGTCGACTCTTGAAGAATAGTCAAGCGGAATAGGTTACTAAATATATCTACGTCTATTGTATTTTACATTAGACAAGTAAATATTAAAGGTTTTTTATTTTTATTTTACTACGACGAAAATTAGAGTCATAATCACAATAAAATAAACACTTATTACACACACATTATTATTGTTTTCTGAACGACTGCTACTAAGTTTTTTATAAAATAAAATAAATAATGGTCTTAAATACATTTTAATTAAGAAAGTACTAATTTTATGATATTTCACATTATTATAGTAGTGTATCGCGAAGCAGTAGCGCCCACGGATCTCGGGAAGGTTCACCGCGGTCGCGATCAGAAGAGATACCGATGGAAGATATAAAGAGGAACGCAGTAGTTTCCAGTCTAGCGGCCCCACCCGTCGTACCACAGGTATGTACATACCTTTATATTGTGTTGTCTTTGTCTTGCTTAATCTTCAATTCAGAATCTCAGATAATAATCAAGTTTTGGAACAACAAACTCAATGTCAGACAAGACAAAGTTTAAATTCTATTACAACCGAAATTTATTTAGGACCTTTTGTTAAAAAGTCAATTAAAAATTAACTTAAACTACATAACGCTAAAGCAGATAGTTATGTGGCGATGGAATGTACATTATGTGAGGTTATTGAGTTCAAGTATAAATTTTAGCCAATGGCACTCCACTGCTGGACATGACATTCCCAAACCATTCTAAAATGAAGTCGTTAATTTTATTGTTAATAAGAATACGACCTGGAGCTTGAGGGCGCCATTAGGGTTGATATTTTCTGTCGGGTATAAAAACAACTGCTATTTCATACAAAAAAGTGCAAACCTACACGGTCAAAATGTATGGAACAGCAGATATTTTTTGATAACTGACGAAAGATTTTTACGCTGGTTGGTCTAGAAGCATGCGCTAAATAAATTCATGGTTACAGATTGGGCGTCGATGTCCCTTAGGGCTTGTACACAAAACTGCGTTGCGATGTAGCATCGCAAAAATCAGCGACGGTACCCTAAGATTTTCTTAAGAAAGCTTCTGCGTTGCGAATTCGCATCGCACCGATTCGGAGTTTTGTGTACAAGCCCTAAAACCGTGTATATTTTTCTTAGCCAAGTCAATGTTCGGCAGTGGACATCTATCGGCTAGATGGAAAGCCTTCTCGTACCCACATACCCACTGACCCAGATATTCTTTTTGATTCCGAACAAATCTCATCGAAACAAGAACTTACCAAACGATGCAGACAAGGAGATGAGCTTACATGAAAAGTTGAACATCCATATTCTGTAATGTATGTATTAACTGTAGTCATTGTTACATACTTTTATTATGTTAAAACATGGACGTAGCCAAGGTTCAAGGTAACGTGACAGAGAGGTGAAATTAAATTATTATTAGTAAATCATCAAAAGCGTTTTTATGGCTTTTTTTTTGATGGGCTGATCATCTTTTTTTAATGGCTTTTTTAGGGTTCCGTAGTCAACAAGGAACTCTTATAGTTTCGCCATGTCCGTCTGTCCGCGGCTTAGCTCAGAGACCGTTGGTACTAAAAAACTGTAATTTGGTATGGATATACATATAAATGACGCCGACGAAGTGGTAAAAAAAATCGTAAGTATATATTTTTTTAGGGTACCTCCTCTACACGTAAAGTGGGGATGGTTTTAACTATTTTTGGATTCAGGGATCCATTTGCGGAATATTAAGCTTTAAAGTGCTAATTTTTGTTAGAGCCAAGTGTCCCCCCCCCCCTGCCAGCTAAATGGTTGGGTTTGGATATGTGAAAAAATTCACGGCAGTAGTATATATAACGAAATTAAAAGGAAATCTATCACCGCTACGTAGGCTCCACAAGTTACCGAGTAATAATCGACCAACTTAAATTTGCAGTTGTAAAAACATGTTCTCCCATAAAGTCTGTATCGGAGAACAAGTTTTTCAACCACAATGTTAAGTTAGTTTTATAAATTCATCCCAACGACGGAACCCTTTATTGTGCATGGTACGACATGCACTTGGCTGGTATTTTTTGTACTAGAATCGTTTATTGTGTGAATACAAATACATTTAAGACACTCGAACAAACTCATCATACTATGTATCAAATTATCATACATTAGTGTTTGTTGCGAAGACCACATAGCCAAAATGCCTACACCACGATTTTATTTTTTTATTTGTTATTTTTCGGGCAGCTGTACGAATGTGACATCCCATTATAGTTGTGCCTAAAACCATCCTGGCTACGCCCATGTCTAAGCAGCTCTACAAAACCTCCCAATTTCCTTTACAGAGCCAACCAAGCACATCAGTCACTCTCCTTAAGGCAAGCAACTCATCAGAAGAAACGTCATTCATATCGAGCGAACCTTCACGACCGAAGCGCATCAAGGGGCTCGTAGAAACCATATGATATTAGCTGGCACATGCAACCTTTGGGAGAATTGCACGGTAAATGCACTTTTTCTCTTTGTCAGTAACTAAAATGATCAAAAAGAACGATTGTAAGGAACTGTGCGATGTTAAGCAAAAAACATGTGATAAGAAAACGTGTCATATGATTGTGACGTCATGGACCTTTGAAACCTTTTTTATTAAGAAAACGTTAGAAACTGTTGTGAGGGGGTACTCGGATAAATAAATGGCTCAAAGACAGATGTTTTAGTACTACAAAATTAAATTCTGGGTCAACGATCTCTTTGGTCCCTCTCCCTATATTACGAGAGTTAATGTTTATGTCATTGCTTAAAATTTCAGCGTTTTAACCATTGATGTGATGTGAGATTTTATTTTTATTTATTTACATTTTACTGACTGTTATATTTTGTTTACAATTTTGACGAATTACTGTTTGGATTGAAGGCTATAAAATTTGTACGTAGTTTATTAGATGTTTGTTTACATAATGTGATTGACAATCCTGTGGAGTATTGTTTATATATATGTAAGGTAGTTTCATGGACATGCTCTAGTTGACAATAACTCCGATATGCTAGAATAAGGATTGTCTATAGTTACACTTTAAACATCTATATATGATCACGTTTAAAAAAAAAAGGTTTTAACAAAAAAATATCTCTGACCATCTTTCAAGTATGTATTCTTTAAAGATATGGCGCAAATTGTTAAGGATTTACATATACTAAATTGGCAGCTTACAAGCTGCGAAAAGTGACATCATATCATACACATTTCATGAAAATCTAAGATTTTCAAAACTTCACAGAAGTTTTATTTTGAACAATGCTGGATGTCAAATATATCTTTAGCCTTAGGTATCATAGGCGGTCAAATATTAAGTTTCTGCCTTCGACACTCATGTAAGTATTATTTCAGTTACCAACTAAAACAATAATTAATTTGTTAGGTCCTTCTTAATTATTTCAATACTATTTTATAGGGTATGTTAACATTATTGTCCTAGAATAGTCCATATCCTCCATTCATGTGTTTAAATACTGTCAAAGCTGAAACTATAAAGTTATAAAATTTAAAATAATTAATTTCTAGACTCAATAAATATTAAACTTTATACGCAACATAACAGATATAAAATCAGTTTGACAGAATTTGAACACTTAGCATTTAACTTGAACTAGATAATTGACAAAATTACACGAAAAGTTAACTATAGGAGATTCCATAGTTGTTATTTTTCTAAAAATGAACAGGTTAGATTTCTTGTTACGTCCACGTAGTGTATGAAGAGAAATAGAAAGAATTTGTGGTTTCACACAAACGGTATCAGAAATTCAATTGCTGTGTGTGTGAAACTATTTGTGATCGAGTTTGCGTTGATTTAAAGTATTGCAGTCCTTACTCAGAATACGTTAAAGTTGAATTTTAAATAATTCTTCAAAAGTCCAAAATATTTCTAATATCAAGTTGAACTATTTGATACACCATTGATAAAAATCGTAATGTTAAAGTACCATAAAATATAGTTATATATTACTAATTAATTGACGCAAACTCTAACATTAGATAGAAAGAAAATATAATGTAATATTAAATATTTATGTATCGTATTTTGTATTATGTATTTATGTGAGTAAAGTATTTATTCCTTAATCGGTGTTATGTGTCCCATTTGCTAGCCAGGAATTAATTCGACTGTTGTATCTGTACGTAAAATTAGTTATCGAAGCTTGCTTATATATTGCTCATTTCACGTACATAAAGAATATTATTATTATTATTGATAATTTGCTAACAAATTAAGTGATCTTTAGGTTAAAAATTCTTCATAAAGTTTAATTTTGTTGATTTTGAATTATGACTTCTAAAACTGTCAATAACTTGCACTAAAATCATTCCTTTTTTGTTTTGGTTATTTACAAAATGAATTTATATAAAACTAAAAAAATCCGACTAAGTATGACTACGAAACAGATCTAACTAGAATATTGTATTGATAAAAATTTAAGAAGTTTTATGTTGTGATTTTTTATTTTATTTTAAGGGTTGCAATAATAATTGATGTAAATAAATGTATTTTTATGTTCTTAAATGAAAATATTGTAGTGTTGAAATGAAATATATCACATGTTACATTTATAAGCGTGTTTTCCAATTTAAAATCCTTTGCTCAGGTAAAATGGGGCTTAATAGAAATGAAACGTCATCGTCAACTATATTTTTGTTCTAATTTATTTGATTAATCATCTGCTCTATACACATGATATGCACCAATGCCTATAAATAATATAAACGATGATGAACAATACCGGTTATGACATAAAATATTTACATTAACGTAACAAATCAATATTACATACCATTGCTCTTTATCATTATAAAATTCTATAATAAAAATTCACTTTTAGGTAACCCTTGAGCTATGTCATTAATTTTATTTCATTATCCTCTGGAACTAAACATTAACATTCATCTTTGCCCAACACGTCTTTACATCCTTCTTTTAACAATAACATTTAAATCACAGTTCTGTCCTTTATGTTTTGCACCGCAATTACTTTCCTATATTATAGGAAGGTGTAGAATCCGCACACAGATGTAGAAAATTGAAAACTTCCGAAGTCAGAAAATAGTCTCGTCAAGTTCATTCAAAGTTAGTTTAGAGAAGGTATGACTTTTTTGTCAGCATTCCAAGTGAGAATCTAATTTGTATCAAAAAAGTTTCAGTTCTAGAAATTTATTTTTTATTTTTATATCTGATTTCAAATTTTTTCAAATTAAGAAAGAGCAGAAACCATTAATATAATACATACAAAACTTCAAACTACTCTTAAAAATGTAAAAGAACGATCTCTGAACAATACATTAGATAAAGGAACACTTTATTACAATAAAAAATATTAGTTTACTTTATTAACACAGCATGTAACTTATAGCATTACGATTTGGTCGTCGCAACATAATAACCATGTAGCAATTTATAAGCGAGGGCAAATAACACACAGACCAACAAAATAATACACACTGGAGAAAAAAAAACAACGTTGTCGTTAATATTTCTACTTAATGTTACAGTTTTATTAATTCACAAAATAATGGCAGGGATATTTCTCGCTAATATTGACAACATCATCCAAGTATACAACTATCATGAAGTGCACTACAACTAAAATATATCAAATGGAAACAATATTTTTACGGAACATAATAATATGCAGTTAACGTGTGTCCAGTAAAATAGCGATATTTAAAGAAGACAGTCGAGGTATTATGTCTTAATCAAAAATAATCTTGCACTTACAGGGATTTAGTAATAACCTTAAGTTGTATCCAAATAAATGCGGCAATAAGATAAGGGCGCTCACTCATAAATTACTCCTCATGTTTGCCTATGTTGTCCATAAAGCACGTACACTGTATATTTACATAAAATCTATCTACGACAGAACGTCAGGAGATTCCATATGCTGCGTTTTGATAACATTCTACAGTGATGCGAGGAATATTATACTTACGTGAAACTTGTATGATAAATTACGACATTTTGAACACGGCACTTAATTACAATCAATGAAAAAATATAGTTTGCCATCAAAACGCAGTCGCTATTAGGCCCTGGAACTTAAATGCTTAGTTCATTATGTAAATAAATCTAGGTTTCACGCTATGCAGTTGCACTTATTAGGAAATACGAAAAAAGCATCTTAAATGGAAGCACGTATATACTAAAATATTAAAATATATTAACTATGTGAAAACACTAGCTCTTCCTAACCTGGATTTTCAATCTAATTTCTGAGTATTTTAGTAATTTCACAAAGTTAACTAGAAATTTCAAGTACAGCAATTGGCGCAAATTATTAAGTACTTTATAGTTAAATCTAAAGGAACAAAATGTCTATTGGTGTATAGCATCACGCTTACAACGACGTAAACACACTAAGATTCGACCGTTTCATTGCTTATTTACACAATTTCATTAGAAATTATAATTAATTTCTTAATTTTAAACATTGGTGTTTTCAGTACGAACTGTGAAGTGAAAAGTTTTATTATGTCAATATTACAGTTTTTCTATAAAACGATCTATATACTTTTATATACGTAAATAAGCAGACGAATTTCCCTTCGTAAAATAGAAGTGATGTAATTTCTAACAAGTAAATGAAAACTCGTCTGCTAGTAGACAAAAATAAATGAACCCTGTCACCAGTTTTATGTGCGCTTAGATCGTATTAATCAAAAGTGAAGCGAAAACAATGTTATATATCAGGTGATGTTCAAAATAAAAGTTACACACGACGAAACCTAATTTACTACTAGTAAGTATGAAGAGATGCAAGGAGTGACAATGTTAGTAATGGATATCTATTTCGTTAATGTACACAACACTTTGTTACACAAGCCAGTTAGTCTAAACGAAGCTCATATTTTTCTTAACATCTATTATGTACGTCAATTATGTTATTCTGATGTTCAAATTATTTAATACGAATTTTATTTCATACAACGTGATATTTTAATGTATGTCCGTAATAGCGTGTTTTTGTGGTTCCCTAATCGCCAATCGCAGTAAATAGGAGTATGGTGTGTTGGTTTCGAGAATATACTAATAAATAATGACGACAAGATAATATAAAAAATAGAAACCAATAATATTAATGCATTGATTTGTATTGAAGATCCAGAATTTAACGATCGAGAAAGCATATCAACGGTTACAATGATTGTATAATTAAATGGAGTATTCTAAGCATTACAAGTACAAGTAGTGCTCGATACAGACAGCAAGTAAAACAAAGCGAATCTTATCTCGAAAATAATCAGTAAGTAATTGACCCTCCTTAGATTTAAACAATTCAAAGTAACTACACTTTAATTTGATTACAAATATATAATTGACAAAAACTAATCAAAAACTTTTACAATAATTTTCTGTTTCGTCTACAGAAACATAATTTTCAAAATATGTTTTTATGACACTCCATTTAGTGTCTTCCACAATAGTCTAGCTAAAATCTGCAGATATACATTTTAATATTTCACTACTAAAGGTGCAAATATTTCTAAAATATATTATATATTTATAAACAGTATTCACTATATTGTGCCATATACAATGCACGCGTAACACACATGTATGTATTATTAATTTACCGTAGTTACTTACACATAAAAACATTACTGTTAGACAGTATCACTTGCTATACACCAACCTTTATGTAATTAGCTAACTATTATATTATATCCTTTGGTATCTATACGTAGTTCACACGCCAAGTTTGTTTATTATACAAAATTAAACGCTTATTAAGCTGCAAAGTAAGGTTCCTCACTTGTTGTGTCCGTTGCGACGTGTTGGTCAACGGGCACGCACGAAGGAGCCGTGACGTCACTCCTCGGTGTAGGCACTCGGCGCTTGAACTACTCTCGATTTGTTGGACATAATCAAAATAAAATCAACGCACATACGCCATAACATTTTATACATCAGTTAACAATCATTATTGTCAGTTATAAATCTATTTTTATGAATTTTATATTTAAGTATAAATTCGCGTCTAGTAGTAGGCAGTTTTAAAACAATTATGTTTATAATTATATTCACTATTTAGTTCCCCACTGCTACGAGGTGTGGTGTTGTATCAGTACTAATAAAGTATTTTACTGGCTTCAATGAACATCTTATATATCTTTGGATGGACTGTCACGTATTGTTCTCATTCCTCTATGGACTCTCAGCCAAACTTCATTAGCTTTTTATCTAATTCATTCGTCAGTGCTGGACCGTTCGCACATTCTAGGAACGTACTTAGTAATATAAATGTAAGTATCTAATGTTTTTAAAACATGATAAGTAACTCATATGCAGATACTATTAAAAATTCAAATCATTTAGGAATCTGGCATTGAAACCACGACAAATACCTACATTTACCTAATGTTTTCTAAAATAGTAAGATTGTCTCGATAAAATGGCTTCAGTATGTATAAGCATTAGCTCTTTACAATTAATTACAAAGGTTGGTCGTCAGCACCACACCTCGTTGTGCAGCGTGGCGTCTACTAGCCGGCTGAGATGGATGGATCTAGCACATTCAGTAATTTGCTACACAGTTAGAATTAACGCTTACAGTTACATGATACGAGTACTACGGTAAAAATAGTCAAGATTCTGCCAGACGGGTGGTCGAATAGCGCGTCTAGTTGGATAACCAGTCAACCACGCAGGTTACCTATGTCTGGTCTGGCAGACCCTTATTCACTCGTTGCTCAATGAACATGCAGTCGAAGCATTCTGCCACATAAACTGAACATAGAGACACGACGTGTAACAAAATTCGGTCGGAAACTTAAATGAAAATACAATATTAAGAGATGAATTGTTTTTTTTTTACAAATCCAGGTCTACCTGCATTTCACAGTCACATATCAGTGATTCAGTCCATTATGAGTGATTCTCTAAAATTATTATTTTATGCCTGAAGCAAAACCATTCTTCATCTCTAGAGGGTTATTTTGTTACACGTCACATAAACAAATGAAGGCATTCCAAAAACAGTCAAGTTACTTCTAGCAAATTATACTTAAAATTAGTTACGAGTATCGATAGGAGTTTGCGAGAATATATCCAAACGTGCAAATAAATCAACGACCTCGTAGCTTATCGAATAAAAAAAACACTTAAAAACTTGTTAAAACTGTCAAGAGTCTCACGCTATCACATAACCGATATCCGTAGCGGTTCGCATCGATATAGTCACATCGTCCGAAGAGTTTGGTAAAAAAGGGGGTATTGCGAAGACGTTTATTGCTTGCGGGTTAGGAGCGCAGTTGTGCGGGGCTAAGCACGAGCTCGCCGTCGGGTCCGCCGGCGAAGGAAACGTTGCGCGGGGGCGGTCGGCGGGTGGGGGCCCCGGCAAGCGCGCTGGCGGGCAGGGGGACCTGTGCGCCGGCGGGGAACTGCGGGGCCTGCACGCCCGGCGCCGGAGACGCTGGCCCGCTGAGCGGCGCCGGCGCCACCAGCCCCGGTGACACCGGCGCCGGGCCCGCCACCGGGCTTTGCTGCCCGCTCCGCTGCAACGCGCTTTGGTTGGACCCGCTCTGGTGTAACCCATTTGGCGAGCTTGCGCCCTGATGCGCCGTGACCTGTATAGCAGTTCAACATTATTTTAGTTCACATAAACCTACGTGGGCTTTAAAAACGTCAGATGCTAGGTGCAAGGTTCTAATTGGTCGTTTCCTATGGATATGAGCCGGCAAGAAACTCCACGATTACCTACTCTAATAAAGGGCCTTGTTCTGAATGACTGAGAATTTGGGTCATGAAATCACCTGGTGTAGTGGTGGCGGGTGCAGCGAGGCGGTGCGGTACCGGCGCAGGCGTTCGTCCTCCTCGCCGCTGGACAGCGAAGACACGTCGCAAGATGACGCGTCGAGGCGGCGGGCGGGCGAACACTGTGCAGGGCCGGCGCGGGGGCCCGTCGTGCCCCCGCCGCCGCCCCCCACGCTTCCCGCCAACGGCATCTCCTCGCCCTCTCCGCACCCGGACAGTCTGGAAACAACAGCAACGTTTGAATGGAATATTCTAAAAAGGGGATAATATTGAGCTCATCTTTACCCTGGAAGCCTTTTGATCTCCTCATCGGCTTCAGTCAGTTAAAAGATGTCCAGGTCTGGACATAGGTATTCCCCTTGATGAGAGGTACTGTGCCATATCGACGGATCCAGCAGTGCTCGTACCCGGTTGATTCCCGCGACCTTAACCAGGTCATCTGTCCATTTTCCTATTCGCGCTGCGGCGTGTTGGTCTCCCTAAGAAGTCCTAAAGCTAAACTTCCTGGTTGGGTTACCTTCTGTTCTCCTTGTAGATGGTTCGCCGTCGACAGCAAGGCTTCGCAAATATGCAAAAGAGAATACGCAGCAGACAGCACGCGAGACCTGCCACAATGAGCGAAGGACCCACCAGACGCAGGGCCGGAGTCTTGAAACCCTGGAAGTGTTTTTTACCACTTTTTATATTTTGTTGTATTTAATGCAACAATTCATAGTTAAAGAACAATTTGTAGAAAAAGTTACTACTACAGCTTCAATAGCGTTCGAAGTCGTGCCATTAGAACCTATTTCTTTACAACAGTTGGGATTTCATTGGGTCCAATACTGACTGATTGCAAATAGTACCTACCACAGTCCCGGCCACGCTCGGAACGAGTTCCAAATCAATTTAGCTTCTTTTGAAAGTATTATTTGTGTTCGATGACAAAATCTAACCATGTATTACCCTGGTACCGTACCATCATCACTTTCAATGACTAGGTACTATTTTTAACCGACTTCTTCAAAAAGGAGGATTCTCAATTCGTCTGTATGTTTTTTTTTTGTGTATGTCACTCGATTACCTCGCCAATTATACATCGATTTTGATGATTCTTTTTTTGTTTGGTAGGTCATGCTTCAGAGGTGGTCCCATATACATTTTATTAACTTTGCTTTCGCAGTTTTTGAGTTAGCTGCAATATTACCTATTTTTCCCACTTAATATATCTAGACGATGTTTTAAGTGACTCTGTCACTGTTATTTGCATAGCAGGTAGTGGTATTCGAAAGAAGCCGGGTGTTTTTTTTTTTGTAAAATATTTTATTTTTTCACTTTTTTGTTGTGGTAAGTACCTACCCCCACACAAGTTTTTTTGTTTATGGAACACTACTGGCAAATTACCGTCAAGATAATATTAGCAAGCTTCTAAAAATCAATGGTATGAATCAGGACTGTGGTGGTACGGTGTCTATGACTCCGTTCAAAATCGAATACTATATATTTTGCCGCCCGGCCTTACCCAATTATGCCGACCCAAACAAGGTGTAGCCACCACAAACTAATTATGAAAGCGGTAATGATGGTTTAGATTGTGGAATTCAGTTGTCTTGTCAATCATTGGGTAGGTATCTCTACGTATAATATAATCCAGATCTGATTAGATTAGAAACTGACATCAACATTGTTAATTAAAATAGGTACCTACCTACTAAATATTATCCTATCCATCATTTTATCAAGTTTGCTAGTGTCATAAATATGAGACTTCGCAATGTGCACGGCAAATGGACATAAAAGGACGAATCTACGAGTGCCTGTCGACGTCTGCTATTGTCACTCGCTACACAAAGCACTACTTGCGCTCCTTTTGAAACTTTTATGCACCCTCTTGCAGCAACGTTGAAAGTTTATGATGATAAGCATTTTGTGTAAATGTAACAACTTTTAAGGAACATCAGCTTTTATGCAGATTTACTTTGAAGCCACTATTTGGTATTTTACTACACCACTCCAGCATGGGATGGAATGAACCAATTTTCACTCTTATGACCTTATGATAATAAGGGTGAAAAGTGGTTCACCGCCAGTTTCCGCGATGGTATGTACTACTACCCAAGCTGAGTTGAATGGGGTTGCCGGGTATGGTCTTCTATCAATCCATCAGTAGGTTCGTAGGAACGGATTAAAAGGAGCCCAGTAGAAAGTAGCTAAACATCAGCGGGCACTAGGTAAGCGGCTGATCTAAGAATGGAAGCCCCACGACGCAGATGCGGTTCATGCCAAAATGGTCACGAGAGCTCTAATCAACAAACTACGTCTCAAAATTAAGACAAGTTGCAACTTACGCGTACCTTGTCGCCGGTGCCGACGAAGTAGACGACGAGGCCGAGCGCGAGCGTGCCGAGGCCTGCGTAGAGCAGCCGCGCGACGCCCCACGTGTCGCCGGGTTCCCGGTCCGCCTCGCCGTCCGACTCCGACGACGAACCGTACGAAGCGTCTCGCACCTGGAAGTATTGACAATCAGGGCTTGGTAAAGGAGTTATTTATAACAGTTTTTTTATGGAATCCATAATGCCCATACTGCAAAGATCATCGAGCTTGTTTAATTTCTGTTCTTTTATTTTTTGGAGACCTGCTTTCTTTTTTTATGAATTGGTCTTAGCAAAAACCTGCTGAACAACAATTAGCATTGCTGACTATATTACGTAGCTTTCTAGCATCTAGCTCTAACATGAGAACTTATTACAATCCACGTCCAGCCATAGAGCCGGACACTGGTGCTACACATTTCACTGGCAGAGTAACATCTATTTCACCACCAATACACTTCAGCAGGTAACTTGAAGACAGATTATGAAAGTAGTGTAGTGAGTGGCCCCTTAAAAACGTCAGTAGGTAAAAAAAGGCAGTCTGCAAAGTGATCCAATTTCCTTGCAATGTTGTAAGTACAACAGTACTATACCCGGTTGTTCCTGTGCCATTTGCCGGTCGGGTTCTTGCCTTGGCGCGCGCCGGGGTGGTCGCCGAGCACGGAACAGCGCCTCGCCGCGCCGCCTGCGCCCGCGCAACCTCCGCCGACCGACAGCGCCGCCGCCTCCGCCCAGGCCGCGCGCCCGGCCGCGCACTGCACAACACAACACACAGAGGTAAACTTCAAAGCTCAAAATCTTACATAATGGAACACAAACTCGATTTCATTCAGGAAATATTCAAATTCCTTTGCTATGTGCCGCATCGCTATGCACTATGTTTGAAATATTTAAGATTTTTTCCTGATATTTTTGATCCTCTAAAAACTTACGGACCTTTTATCTATTTACGCTATCCTCTTCTTATTTTTCTATCTGCTTCTCACAGTTGGTCGCAGTATCAGTAAGCTAGCGGGTACCCCGACCAAATGTGTTAGATTTGAACTGATCAGACGTGCGCGAGCCGAGCGAGCAAGTATCAAGCGACACATTCAAGTTAGTCGTAGTTACTTAGCTATTTTAGCTACCAAAATAGGAATTATTTGAGGTTTTTAAAAAGAAATTTATTATATAGAGTTTTCATTAATATTTTTACGAAAGCAACATGGGAATTATTTGAGGTTCGATTAAATACATGCCATTTATAAATAAATCAACATCTAAAAATATTCAAGCCATGACATAGATTTGTCTTTGAATGCAATCGTTTTATTTGCACTTTTATGTTGGTAGTTATGGCAGCTCAATTGAAGATTTTAATGCACAGTAATTTCCAGTGGAAATGCAGAAGTGCAGAAGTGCAGAACGCCGATGGTTTAATACAGCATTTCGTTATCCAGTTCTGAACAAGATAGGCAGGTATATACCTACTTATTCGTATAAAGAAGTGCAATTACCGGATCATATTTACGTTTTGTAACTTTCCTGTAGGTAAAAATATCGTGTAAAACAGAAATTCTCATAAAAACATAACTGAATTACGGAGGCCTATATCAACCAAACATGTTTACCAAATTGCCTTTTGTTTTCTTTGAAGGTTGTACCTATACGTAAGTACCTACAACATTTACGGCCACATGTTGTCTTGTAAAACAAAAACATAATAATTACTTACACCTGATAGTACCTAAAACCAATAAATACATTAGAAGACAACCTTCCCTCGGTAAAACATTGTGGATAGTAGTCACGATTTCGATAAACAGAAAATGAGGACATATAGGCAATAGCCAGTGGATTTGAGAGCATATTACACGGGTATTGGGCCGCCGGCGATATATCATGTCGTGCACACAAGGAAACACTGACTGCAATAAAAATCCTCTAAAAGTGGCTATAAACAAGTCTTACAAACAGCAAAAGGAAGCTAAGAATTGGAGACTATCGATATATCAAACAAGTTATTCCGATGTCCCTCGCGTAGTCGCGTCTTATTGTTCGTAGCATTTTGATTTACGGAAGTGGATGGAGGTACTTATTGACCTATATAATGAACATTTTACTCTTATTTTATAAGCCCACACCACGCGTGTGGACGGGTAAAATCGTAACTATGCAAATCGTCCGTTTCTGGGTCAATAGAGGACGTAAATACTGAAATGATTGCGTCTAATAGTCAGCTTTACCGAGCCTACTAAAATATATACCACGCGGCGATGTTTCCACGAGCCGTCATTTTTCAAACATGGCAATTGTCTATGCCGTAACAAATAGCGCAAATAATAATCTTGTATACGTTTGTTTTAAGTTATCTACCAGGGTTTTGGTAGGAGACTCAATCAAACCAACTTTTGATTGACATATTTATGACTACAGTTAAAGGGGTCTACCCCCAAAGCGCGACGTTCATAGTTTCGGCCGAAGTTAGGGCATTTCCTACTCTCACTTCACTCACTTACGGAAATAAGTTTAGTATGGGACACGAACTAAGAATGACTGACAACACGATTTGATAGTCTTTTGTGCTTACTCCCGATGATTTTGCTTGTTTGAAAAATTAAATTTTACACTTGTTTCGACGGATCAACTTCCTACTTTGCGGGCCCATATCTTCATTGAAGGACTTAGAGAGTATGCCCCCTGGATCGTCGGCGTCACCAAACGTAAGCAGTGGTGCAAAGTCTATATATCCGAATCTACCAGTAAACCGTTTGGTAGGTAGGACACAGAATAATACCACTCATTTCATTGAATAAAAACTGAAGAAAAACATGCGCAATAATGGAGTCTTATTCCCAGCGACATCGAAGCCCACATTATGTTAATTTGAAGTTCTTTGTGCAAATTATTACAACTTGATTTATGTGGACAAAAATGTTATTACACGGTGGGCGCGGCACACGCCACCTCGTCATGCGAGTGGCTTAAATGTTTTAAAATTATACTGAATTTCATATTATACGGTGGTTGGCTACGTGGAAACTCCAGGTGCTTATTATCTTTTACAAACACAATTTATATGCAATGATTCTGTCGTCAGGTGCTTTAGAAACAATTTTAAGGAACTATTTAAAAAAAAACTGGAAATCCAACTTTTGATGGTTATTATGCTTTTAAGGCGATACCATCCTTACATATTATAAAACAAAGTCGTCCGCCGCGTCTGTCTGTCGTCCTGTTCGCGATAAACTCAAAAACGACTGCACCGATTTTCATGCTGTTTCCACTAATGGATAGAGTGGTTCTCGAGTAAGGTCTTAGTATGTAATAACCGACATCCACACGGGCATCAGCTAGTAATATATAAATCCTAAAAAGCCAACTTACGCACGTTGCTTTTAATTTTTTCGCCAATCTGTAACCATTTTGCACCTAATACTACAAGAGTTCCTTCTATGTAAAAAGGGTATTGTTCAACCCAAGTAGGTATAGGACCTACACCTATTTTAGAACAAGCATCAAAAACTAATTAAAACAAAAGAATGTTATTCTCCACGGTTATAACTGCAAGCTTTATCACATTTTCCAACAGCGAATTTTTCAAAGCAATTAAGAAGGGAAATGTTTAATATACCCAGGTATTTGGGTCACACCCCTACATATACCTTCTCTTTACTTCGAGGGTAATACGTGTGTTTAAATGTGTAAAATTACCCTTATCCTAGGCTATTTGTAATATTCATGTTTGACACGTGGGTGGTTAACCCGGCAGTATAACTACCATTTAATATCTGTTATCAAAGTTTAAAGGAAAATCTGAGGTTGATTTAGTTTAAAAAAATAATGGGTGAATTTCAGGTGTGCCTTCAAATAAAGGTAGGTACGGCAGTTTTCATTCTAAAGATTCCTAGGTAGATACTTATAGAGGTAAATTACTGGCCTACTTAAAACTTGGTAATTTTTTTCATTACGTTTACCAAGAAGAAACTCCAAGATCAAGTGAGTATTCACAATTGAAATGAAGACGATAATGATCAGGTCTTTATAGAATTCTGTTAAATATCATTGTAGCGTATAATGTCTCGATCTCATCGAATGGCCATCTGTATGCCTATTCTGACAGCTAACACACATGAATAACTGATTCAGTCACTCATGATGACTGCATCGTGTATCTCAATAGTAGGTAGGTATATCATGCTAATGATACATCAACAGCTGCCCGTGGGTGATGGTATAATAGGACATTGACCTCCCCGTCAATGTAAGGGGCAGCTAATAGGTCAAGTGGTATGAAATACCCACCTTATCACTGCGAATCGCTGATGGATCACTGTAATACGACTTCGTTAGGTAAGATATCTAACTGAAGTCTGTTTTATTCTAAGTTAGTTCGGATTTAAAAGTTAGTATTTTTTTTAAGCTTCATTCATTTCCCTGTTATTTTTAAACTGATTTTGCATCACAGTGATCTTTATTTTTATTGCTATAAGGTTGCTGTTAAGGGAAAAATAACTGTGGAAGGAAGTATGTTTAACGATTAACGATACGAATCAAAGAAAAAAGTTTATTACACCACTGTTAATTTATGTTTCTCTGATTTACTTTAATTGGCTCATTAACTTAACTTTTAGTTTGATTTTGCTAATAATCACCATGTACGATCTTTTGGATAATTATAACGAAAATGTACAACTCTGATCTCCAAGATACAGACTAACGTCTAGTTTGGGGATCACCGTTCAACTTGCTATGTATGATGTACCTGATTATTGATAAATAATTAAGAATAATTAATTAATTATCCCATCTTTTGGACAAGGGTTCCTTTAAATTCAATTTATAAATTACTAGTGGTAGCCCAGTGGAGAGCAATGGTGGCCCATAGTAATGGCCCCGATTTACGAGTCGTGGGTTCGAACTCAGCCAGGTGCTTTACTTTGTGTAAATTATTTCATAGAAAACATGTGAAATCTATCAACTAGCACTGAGACCGCGTGGTAGAATACAGCCCACTACCTCTCGAAGAGAACAGGCCCATCAGTGGGAACATTAGAGGCTGATTAAGCTTATACTTATAGGGGTTCTGCCAGGACAAAAACATATTATTATGCAATCCGACTATTATGAATGTTTTATAACAAAACTATTTGTAAAACAATATGGTAGCCGCAATACTGACTGGTAAACAATTCCGATATGATTGTTTGTTTCAGTTGGACTCGCCCACGTGTACTCCATGTTCGTTCGATTGTTTTGTAATTGTACCCACAAAGCTTTGCCCGTTGCCAGAACAGTTATCGTTGGATTTGGAAAATAAAAATAATATTTTGAAGGTTGTCTGTAAAATGATTTTTGTGATGGCTAAAAGATGGGATTATTGGCCAAAAGTAACATTTTTGTATTTTGGTCAATTAGAAGAGTAAACCCCGAACACCTAAGTTTAAGTATAATTATTTCTGTAGATACAATTTGTACACATTAAAGTGACAGACACAAGATACTTAGCGGCAATTTAAGACTGAGTCCCCAACCTCTCAAAGGCACAATACCACTTTTCAAATGAATTCTCAACTTATTCTTATTGTGTAAAACGATCATGGCAAGTCCCGTCTACGCCTGCAACAGTTTAATTTATTACCGAGAAGCCGCAGACGATTGCATCAAGTAATAAATTAATTTCCTTCACTCAACACTTGCAGCAGAACGTAGAAAATATTCTGTTTTTTTTTTCAACGTCTCCCTGCAAACGTTGAGTTATTCTTTTAATTCTTTCATTCCGTCCGTCGCTTGGTCTGAGTTCCGTCGCATGCACGCCAAAACATTTCCATATTCTAAATAAACGTAAGTACAACAATGTTAAATTCGCGCTCGCAAAAAATACAGCTTGTTTTATAAATCAAGTGTTGCATTTTCGTTTCGTAAAGAAGTAATAAAATTATGATAAATACGGTTTTTATTATATCGTCGGGAATTCATTGACTCAACAAACCTACGTCAAAAATTCAATGTTTTGACGTTTAAGAGTTGCAATAAAAATTCTAGTTTTTATTTAACGGTTTTATTCCATCCTTTCACAAATATTTTTGTAAAATAATTTTGCTTTTGAATTCGTACTGAATAGAAAAGTTTTGTTTGGAGCTTTACAAACATAAACATAAAATGTTTATAAACATTTTATGAAAATGATTTATGGTCCTATTGAGTATGACATAGTGATGAATAACATGAAACGAAATCATGGTATGAAATCGCTCTTAAAATAAATAACATCATACTAAAAAAACCAGTTAAATTAGGTATGTAGGTATTAGAAACAATAATGTAGCAAGGATAGTACGCCAAAAGTACCTACACTTTTTCCCCCGAATGACCCTTTCAAATCTGCTCTCTGTTCCCAGGTCAATGGGTCCTAATTATCTGTTAAAATTGAAGTGCCTTCTTTTGTTATTCTAACAACTTCTTGTATTTATGCCTGCCTAAGCATTGTATCTTCAGGAGCCCTTATATTTGTTCAGCGATTGTTAACAAAAATCGCGGTGACGAAGACAGAAAGATGGTTTCAGTTGACTGACAGCAGATTTCTTACAAATGGTTTTACAACTATTTCCAACAATCTCAAGGTGCATGGATTAGTAGAATATCAAATAAGGAAACATCATGTTCGGTTGTAGCTATGGGAGGCCGTAAGCTTAGTGTGGCCTACATTATATTCGACATAAACAAGTCCAAACATGAACACTTCTATGTGATCTAGTCCTAATCACTTTATCATTTAGTTTCGCTTAAAAAAGTAACAAATTGTCAACAAAATAATGTAAAATATATATTTCCCGAGCATGTCGACACGCTTCTCGTTGCGGTTATCGCCGTTGTACTTAGTTAAGCCACGGTTCATAATTTTCAAGCAGATTAGCATTCACGTAAACATGCTATGAACTTACATTTTGATCTTAGGGTTCAAGAACTTTATGAAAATACCCTAAATACTCATCCGGGAATGACTTTTAATTGTTGTAGGTACTTTTTTAGGTTACTTAATTTTATTTGGTTAATGCTGCCGAACTTTCAAACAAACACAAAGAACTATATAATTACCTACTCCATTATTATGCTTGATTTCACAAAGATTTTTTGATTATTACTAATTCATCAAAATAATATGAACAAATCCCACAAACTATTGATTCGTAGCACCGTAGCAGGTCGTAGCGCATTTCAAACATAAATATTTGCTACGCTTTCGCTACGATTACGGTCGTAGCGAGTCACCGCTACAGCTCGCTTCCTCTAGGTAAAAGTCAGGTCAAAGGCAGGAAAAGGAAACGGTAGTAACTACCGACTGCTGAAGAAAAACTCGATTCATGTTTTAATAGCTCTTTACTGAAGAAGATGTTTCGTTGTTTTGAAAGTTTTATTACCTATATTAAATGTTTTACCTAGTTAATTTATTGGTCATTAAAAACGTACTTTATGCTACGTTAGTTAAAATATTTGTGTGTTTATATTCTTTTGACCTCTAGTGATACAAAAATAGAACACGAAATCTTTGACACGGAAAGCAAGTATGCTAATGATCCTGCCTACAAATAGCTTTGCTTTAAAAAATCACGACGCGAAAATTAAGTTCCCAACTTTACTATGCATATTAAAGTTGCGAAATGTCAGAGTAAAAGTTTATTCCAACGCGTAAATAAGTTGGCTTTCCAAAATTTAAGGGAAAATGATCCTTAATTCTTAATTCAGTATTCGAAGGTCTATGGGCTTGTGAAACTGACTTAGGCAAGAAAGGATGGTCATCATACTGGGCTTTTATGACAAACATAGTGATCAATTACCAAAGACAATTAAATGCTGATTATATTATTGATTTTTAAATTGATCTGTAATATGACACAGGATCTTATATGCATCAGCTTCCTAGTTGCTATATATAATATTACATTTTGAAACTGCAACCTTTGAATGAATCCCTTATTCTTTAAAGGGGGCTAGTTTCGAGGCTCCCAGGCCCAACCATTGCTATGATTGCTAGTATTCACTACTTAATAGCGTATAATGTGCCCACTGCTGGGACACAGGCCTACTCACTTCGCGAGGGAGAGCTGTAATCTACCACGCGGGTCCAGTGCGAGTTAGTAGACGTCACATTTCTTTGAATTTTTGGTTCTAGGACGTGCCGGTTTCCTTGCGATGTTTGCCGTCACCGTTCTGAGAGCAATCAATAATACGATAACCCTAGGTAAGACTGGTTGTCAGACTTTCGGGCTTCTGACGACCCGTAACGACTGTCAAAGATCTACGAATGACAGCCGGGACCAACGGCGTAACGTGTTTTCCGCGGCATGGAGGAGTCTCGGAATGTAAAGATGTTCACCCAGAGCAGTGGTGATGAAAAAAATTGCAAAAAGTAAAGCGCCTGTTCGAACCCACGACTTACAACTCGGTAAGTCGGGGCATTTACCACTGGGCTACCACTGCTCTCTCACTGGGCCACCACTGCCACCAATTAATAAAAATCTGAAATTGATACACTGACAGACAACACGCGGCCTAAACCGCTGGATCTAGAAACATAAAATGGTGCACAAGGGTGTAACGAAAAGGAGCCCTAAGGAAGGATTTTCGAAACATCATCCCGTAAAGGGGTTAAATAGGAGATGAAAGTTTGTATGGAAGTTCGTCAATTTTGCCGATGGGATGTACCATCGGGTGCACGGCCTGTAAATAATAACATATCAAATTCTGGGACCAACAAAGCAGTTGAGTATAAATTCAGTTTTAACATCGTGCAGCCTTCCGCTTCTGACCACATGATTGTTTATTCGAGCTCAAAGATCAAACATGCTCGATGACCGAAAACGTTGAGCACACCACATTTTGAATGTTTAGGCCCATTCAACCATATCCTCTGCACAACGCGCCATTGATAATTTTCGCTTTGTGAATTGTGATCTGTGAAATATTGTATGACTAGCTTCCGCCACAGCGGCTTCGCCAGCGTAATATCTTTATAAATTATAGCCTATTTCTAATGATAATAACGCTTTCGACTGGTGAAAGAATTTTTACCAACAGGTTGACACGCTGGAGGTAAGGCGGTGGAAGCGACAAAAACGCAGCCATCTAAAACGTCTTTTAAAATGGGTCCGGTAGTTTTTTGAGTTTATTCATTACAAACAAAAATGCGAATATTTCCTCTTTATAATTATTGTAGTGTAAATGGGCTCAAAACGAAGATACATCTTGCATTGACGTGAATCTTTGTTAACTTAAATATTTCATTAAATAGTTAGTTGACTAAACAACTAAAAATGGGTACTCAACATAAGTACATAATTATCTACACTCCAAAAAAACTGATATTGTAAACTATACTTTCGTACGTCCTTATTAATCACCTACTAAGATGAGAAAATGTCACCTACTAAGATAACAAAAAGAGACTTTTTATCCGCATCAAAAATATTTAAACCTCTGCACAATTTTCACAATGGCAAAAGTTATTGTTTATGCAATCTATTCAAAACAACAAAAGTCTTTATAATATAATACATATATAATAAACCAACAATACGCAACACACAATAACAATACAATATAATATTATGTGTTCAAAAACCTGATCATTACAATATCACCAGCGGCGACGGAACTCAACAAAAGGCAGAGCGATACGAGAAAATATGCCTAGAATTTTCTACTGATATTTCTGTTCCCGAGTCTGACTAAAGACGGTGTGCGTTCCTATTTTTCACGTACATTTTTGTAGAGGAAAGGTTACGATTTCACGTTAGTGACATTTAGGCGGTGACGCAGGCAAGCACGGCAAGCTTTGCGAATTGTATCGGGGTAGGATCGATAACCTGCGACAGCTTACAAACATTTTTATGAAAGTGTGTCTGTTCGTCTGCTTGGGATATTGGAGGCGAGAGAACGTTATGAGATTTTAAATCATTATTATGAAAAAATGCCTTAAGTTACAGTTTTGTTTTAACATAACTCAAAGCATTTATTTCAAACTAGCTGCGCCCCGCGGTTTCACCCACGTAAGTCTCTATCCCGTGGGAATATCGGGATAAAAAGTATCATATGTGTTAATCCAGGTTATAAACTATCTTTTTGCCAAATTTCATCCAAATCCATTCAGCCGTTTTTGCGTGAAAGAGTTACAAACATCCATCCATCCATCTATCCATCCATCCCTACTTATAAACTTTCACGTTTATAATATTAGTTAGTTTAGATAAACTAAATACTTTTGAATTGTCAAGGGGTCGGTCAGTCAGAAAGATGAAGCTAGTTGCTATGATAGTAGTTATATGTACTGTGTAAAACTCTAAACTAAATCTAGCTAGCCTATCTGTGAAACTTATTGGAGTAGGTACTTATGTACATACATACCCTCAAATGCGAGAGACTCACAAAGATTTTTAACTTATGGACCTGCAAACCAATTACCTGTAACCCCGAATTAATGAATGCCGATCAATCAAATTCCTCAAACAGTGTTAATTGTAATGTAAACCCATCATTCAGGACTTGAGCGTCGCGCGTTGTGTGACCGATTAATTTGTGTAATCTCGACCACAGTTTCAATAGGCAATTATTAATGCATGTCTAAATTAGGTACGTAATTACTATTTACCGAAAATTTACTTGATTTGATTTGTGAATTTAAGATTAAATACGTTGTATTCGTGAACAGGTAAAAAGAAAAAAATATTATTTTATTTCAGAAATACGGAAAACCAAAGAAAATAAAAAAGATTTTTATTTTTTAATCCTTCGTTCAACTTACCCTTTGGCAGTTTTCAAAATTAAATGCTTGAAAAATTTCTTTTTTTTTAATGTATCATGTGTCAGAACACCCGATACTCATTCAGCCTATCTACATAGATCGCTGACATCAAAAACTTATCAGTAATCTACAATTCATCAGCTAGTTGGTGAGAGTAAAATAAAATCGACATTCGAAATCTCGAAATTCACACGTAAGGGATTAGTTCGCAAGTATGTTGCTGCACCTTTTACATGAGAGATTCAAAAGCATTCACCCACGTGCTATCAAGCTATACCAACACTTGAACTTTCGTGTTTCATTACGTGTCAAAGATAAGGGTTTCCGATAACGTTTGCATAAGTTTAGCCTCACGGTAAACTGTGTAACATCAAGAGAAAACATTTTACAGAAATTATGTTTCAGAGATATTGCGGTTGTTGCAAAAATACAGCGTGAAACATACTGAGTTTTTTTTCAATGGGGAATTTTACCGGGTTATTATTTTATCCCCATGTACATGGGGCGCGGGCGGTCGTAGTTTAGCTCGTGTCACAAGCCATAACGTATGTAGAAAATTTGCTAATTTATTATGAAACTAGCTGCGCCCTGCGGTTTCACCCGCGTAAGTCTCAATCCCGCGGGAATATCGGGATAAAAAGTATCCTATGTGTTGAAATTTCATCCAGGTTATAAACTATCTGTTTGCCAAACTTCATCCAAATCCATTCAGTCGTTTTTGCGTGATTGAGTAACAAACATCCAAACACAAAAACTTTCACATTTATTATATTAGTAGGGGTAATTTTGTTACTAAAAACGTGAATTGTAAATAGTTAAAAAAACTTTCATATTTTCACAAAACCAAATTAAAAAAATCTTGTTAGTATTGTTATTGCGGCACCTAGGCGCACCCTTTCGGATCGGGCAAGATTTTTGTTATATGCTGTATAAATAGGTACTGTTATACAGGACCATTGTGGACTGGTATGGCCTATCTGATAAAAGGGTTAGCAAACCCTGTTAAGGTTGAATTCTTATGCAATCACTCACTATGGAATTCAATGGTCTGCTTTTTAATCTCGTAGAACAATTTGACAGGTGCAAACGTCAAACTCCAAATTAAAAAAAAACAAACAACAATCACTTGAAATGTCAAATTAGTCTATGAAATTAAAAAACAGACTTTAGTTACATCATTCATGTGAATTAAGAAGGTTTCAACTTTATAACAATTATTTTTTGAATATTTATTAATAACTGGAACTGAAAAATCATCAACGAAAATTGAAATGACCTCATTTGTCAAATGAAAAGCATCTTTAAGTTTATTTAAAATTAGAATTTCGGTATTCAAAGCACTCATTTTGTAAGTGTCACCATAAATTAGCATCCAGTTACATTTTCTGATCTATTTTTTTACTTTTGGAGCAAACTATACGTGTTTTGTTTCTGTAATATTTTGCCCATTCAAATCTTTCGTTGGTAGTTGAAAGCGCAGAAATCATTGAACGTGTCTCGTCTATTATGGAGAATGTAAAACGGCTAGTAATGCGGCCCGCATTATGTATGCAAACGAATGGATATCGCTCCCGATCGACCTGACTCTTCAGGTCACTGGTATTTATTGTGTGCACTGCGAGGGAGTTTACTTTGCTTTGATCTGCCATCGCAAACATCTATAATTCTCTACGTATAAACTTTTAACTATGAAATACAACTCCAAAGAGAACGTTTAAAAATATGAAGCTCATTTTACGTTTGACCTATTACATGGTAGGTAATAAATCTATTATATTCGCGGAGCTCGAGACTCGGTTATTCTTATGAAATATATTCAATTTGTATAAGTCGTTTCAATTTACAAATGTGGAGTTATTAACTTTGACATGCCGTACCTTTTTGCAATTTTTGTTTTTGCGGACTATTTCTTGTTTAGAGCTATTTATTTTAAAAAAAACCTACCGTTTTAAGGTGTTCTTTAAAAATAATAATAAAACCTCTAGTGGCTAAACAGAAAATAACCAGAATTCGGCTAATGAAATACCCGTGCAATTCTGCATTTATACTTCATTTGTTCATTATTAAAACTAAAAAAACTTTTAAATTGTCAAGGAAACCTCACTCTTAGTTTCTTTTCTCTACCCCAACTTATCAATACTTACAAAATTGTTCTAGCAATGATAAATTATTGTCAACGTAACATAAATTGAAAAGCATTAAAACGCATAAATGAGCTCTTAGTAGTACATTACAGGGCGGCCGACATCACCGGTTAGTAATTTGATTGATGAGAGCGCGCCGCACTCGGCGAGTCGTGATGTAACCGGCAGTTGTACACAATGACCAGTTATTAGCGTCACTTCGACGTATTAATTATTGAGTGGGATGTTTTGAATCCAGTGATTATTTTCAAGCAATGGAAAACATAACATGTATTTTATAGATTCGGTTTAAAAAAATTAGGTTAACGAAGGGAAATTTTCAGACAGGAGGTAATTTTGACGTATTTGGACTCTCGATCTCCATCAACTTATAAAATATTCGGAAAGGTTACATGACAAGAACTTCGCAGTACTTACACTAGGTGAACTAACATTTTAACACTTAACGTCCCCAGACGTAATAACAAACTTCTATTGTGTCTCGTTCAGTTTCTTTCAACCGAATAACAATAACCTGAGGGGCAGAGATATTTTTTTAAATGTTCGCATTCGCCTTTCTTTTGCAATCCGCCAAAAATACAATCAATTTCCCAACATTTTGACAAGTTTGACAGATTGCGATTTGAATGTGAACGTTTTTTTATCGAAAATTGGCCTTCAGTTCACTAAAAGTGACATAAATTGAAAAGCGTTAAATTGTACAAATGACTCTTATTACCTACTTAGTCGGTACATTACAGGGTGGCCCGCATCAGTCAGTAATTCGATTGACGAGCGCGCGCCGCACTCGGCGAGTCGTGATGTATCCGGCAGTTGTCCACAATGACCGATTATTAGCGTCAGTTCGACGTATCCACAGCGAATACTTGATTAAGAGGAGGAGGTTTTGAATCGAGTTTTTTCATCGAATTAATATGTCTCGGTTTCATTGGTTTTAAACGCTTAGTTTTTATAGTAATTTTAATATTCAGAAATATAATTTTATTTTGCATACTACTGACATCATCTTGAGGAAACGACTGTTGGTAATATAAGTCTGAAATCGCTAACCCGTCTTGTGTTAGCGTGGTGATCAATGCTCGTGCCTTCTCTGAATGAGAAGAGGCCTTTTCCTCACAGTGGGATATAATTAGGCTGGCATTAATAATATTATTTATAATTTTGTATAATAGTAATAAAAGCTATCATAAATAATCTGTCAGTAGTCTTGTGGCGGTATCTACATCGCCACATGCGAACTACGCATCAAAGACCTGACGTCAGACAGACGTCACATAAATCCTGCATCGCGCAATTCAAGTTTACCGTGCAGTGGACATATATACAAAACCCAACATCAATCGTTGGGCAGTTGCCCGCCAGACACAACACCCGTCTGGTTGGAGGATCCTCCCTTTTCTATGGAGTATGAGTGAACTTTACACCCTGTTCCTCATACCTCTTAAGTCTCATCAAATCATAAATAATCTGTCAGTAGTCTCATCATAGTATACAGTCTCCCAAAATTAGAAGCCTAAACCCTGCTTTTAAAAAATCTATTAAAATTACACTATCCATCTTCTATCCGCTAAGTAGTCTTCACAATGACTGATGAGGTAAACTTCAAAAAATAAAAAGAAGTGTCATAATATCGATAATGTATGAAAAGAGTCCAGTGTTGCCTGAACGTCACCTGATAAGGTAACATAAAGGTATAGTCAATGGCAAATCAGTGGTATAAATTTGACATTGACATCACATTTATCGACTAACAGTAAGCATGTTTTTCGTAGTACAAATGACCGGTTAACTATACCTATTGAAGGGAAAATTAGCAGCTGATGTTTACTTCGATGTGGTATCAATAATTTAAAGTGTTATAGAGTAGGCACAAGTATTATATCGATTTTGTAATCAACAGGTGATTTCATCGGTAATCTGTTTGAGGTGTAAATTACGGCTTGTTTTTATTGATTTGTGAGGCGTGTTTTTCCATCGACAGCGGTAAATATTGGAGGTTAATTTTGAGGATATAGATTTGTAGCCACGTAGCTTTTTTCAGAACAAAAACTTTTTTTGTTATTCTATACACCGAAATCTCGAAACTTTCTTGGTAATCTTTCTGTACAAGTTTATCATTTATCATTCAAACTTTATCAATTATCATTCATTCATTTATCATTTACAATACACCTTCAAATTGTTCAAAATTCGGCCATTAGGTATGGTCGGATTTTTGCGGGAAAGTCCGAAAGGGATACCGGGACCTTGGCAACAGGCAACTGAAGGAACACGGGTGGGTTTTAGTCAGTAAAAGTCTGACACACACGCTCCGCACAGAGCGGGAGAAATCATTGGAAGATTTCACACCCTCAAAAAAAAAAAGGTATGTTCGGATTTTGACGGACCCAGTCGTTAGTTACGTTTAGTCTACCCAGGCAGAAACAATGGGTTGGCTATGTCAAGTTTAGGTAATGACAACATCCCATACAATCCTACGGGTATCAAATTAGCCTCGACTGCTGTTCATAACTATTAAATGTATAATGAAAGCCTTAAATCACGTAAACCACTTAACCAGGCACATCTAAATCATTGGTCGCGTTACAAACTCCATCGTTACCTACCAAGTGTTATGAACCTTAAAATGAGATGTATGAATCCTGTTCATTATCTCACGACTCCTCATCTTGTATGGGTCTGGTTTAATTGCAATAACATTGAGTTAGGTTTCCGGAAAAACATGACGGGTCACCTGTCTCAACATCAATTCATTTTAGCAGATAAAAACATGTACCTAATTTAGAATGTGGTAAAAAATATACCGGGTTGCTATGGGAACCCTGCTTAAATTAGATGTCCCATTTTTTTCCACCATCATGATGATAGTGTACTATGAAGTGAAAAGTTTAAATCATCATCTGCCTAGCCCTTTCCCAACTATGTTTGGTTCGGCTTCCAGTCTAACCGGATGCAGCTGAATACCAGTATTTTACATGGAGCGACTGCCTATCTGATCTCCACAACCCAGTTATTGGGTAACACGATACCCCTTGGTAAGACTGGTTGTCAAACTTTCGGGCTTTGACGACTCGTAACAACTGTCAAAGATCTACAAATGACAGCCGGGACCAACGGCTTAACGTGCTTTCCGAGGCAAGGCGGGGTCTTGGTATGTAAAGATGGTCACCCATCTACGGACCAACAGCGGTAAGCCTGATTGATCGCCCCGTGCGAATGTGCGCAAACGCGCGAATTCTTAGGCACAAGCCCCTCTAGTCGCTGGTTTAAAGGTTTAAATAACTTCACATATCCTTGTCTTTTACTAACCAGTAAAATAAAAGATAGATAGAAAAAAAAAGCCGAGCGTAAAATTTTATTATAATTACCTAATATATTAATTAGCGTATAAATTGATCTGAAACCTCATTCTTTCACCGACTCTTTGCTGAATCGTTTTCATACCTACTTACAACACGTAGGTACTTTATACATAATTATCTACTTAACATCATGACGTGCTGGGATGGGGATCAATTAACAAAGAAAAGTTTTACCGCGTTTTTAGTTTGTATTTTTTTTTTTATGTGTGTCGTGGGTGCTGTATGTGCCATGCCCACGGTACCCATATTTCAGTTTGTAGCACCCTAAAGTTCCATAATATACAGTCACGGACTTTAATTGATGAGCCACCGTCAAACTTTTCAATTTTACAGTTTCATACATTCACGAGATTACACGATTAAACACGAATTCAAACCGCACGCTCGTAAACGAGATGACAAATAAATTATTTATAATCGGAAATAGTCTTATCCATAGAGGTTGACTAATAAGTTCTCGATTATAAAAATAAATAAAATGTTGCATTAAGTTTATCCAATCTATTTGATACTGACCTCCTTTGAATCAGAGGTCATTAACTCGATTATTCTGAAAACTTATCTGAAGACAGTGACAGTTGAAATGTCGATGTCAGAGACGTTAATTTCGAAGTTGTCGAAATGACTATTATTATTTCTCCGTACGCTAACGTTACTATCGCTACGCTTAAACAATCGTTGCTAGGTTACTGTTGCTAGACCTGCAATTGGTTGACTTTGGGTAGTCACTCTGCTGTCAAGTTTGTAGTTCTGGCTCTCAGGTTAGCCAACCGGTAAAGTTATTAAATAAAATTTTCTTCTACTAATACGAAGACATTATGACTTTCCGTGTCGGGAACCGAATAAACCCGATTTGGATTACACGGCTAAAATACGAACAGTGCCAGGTGGCTGATCAATTAAAGTCCGTGGCTGTACATTAAACATAGGTTAACCCCTATAACTTCTTTGAATTTAAAACAGAGCAGATATTTCTACTCTTATTACTGCTCCGGTAGTCAATCGCTACTTAAAATGCATGACCAACATATCTGCTTCGCATTTGAAATTTAAAAAAATTGCCTTTATATAACGAAAATATTTATTGATAAACGATCAGTTACACCGTTTATCTACTACCCATTCATTCTTGTTGTTATACGTTGTTTGACTGGCATAAATGTCAGACTATTAAGGCACTACAATGCGCTATAGACTTCGATTTAAGTCCACAAAGCACTGAATGAATGTTCAAAGTCGGTCATCGATTTTGGTACGTACTGTTGACTGTTACTAGGTACCTGAGTTCTCTTTTTTTAAACTGAAAATCCAATATGGCGGATGTTAAACGTCACGTCAACGAACGGTTGAGTCAGTTTCGACAATAGCGCTTAGTGAATGCATATTTGTACAAGAGGAAATGTAGAGTTGAAAATTAGTTGCTCGAATGTTTTTTTATAAAATAAAAACTGACGAATTTGTTACTTGTAGGGGTTGTTGTTTCTATCAGTTGTGTTTCATTTAGTTATTATTTCTTACATTAAATTGTTACCGTATTGCTCTTCTTCTCCGTGGAAAGAGAAGATCTCACATCCCTCCTTTTTTCCTGTAGGTCTAGCCTGTAAGAAAGCTAACCTCGCCAGATTTTCCAGTTTTTTTTTTGTTTTTTTTGCTGGAACCACCATATGCGGTGCCATAGTGATTTTTCTAACAGATGCAGTTCAATGACATTTTAATGTTTCACCATAGAACTAAGCTTCATGTTACGTGTCATTGGGCGATAAGATTTTATAGTTTTTATACTTAAACTGACAATCAGACTACAAAATCGTCGCCATTATAAAACCTGTTAATTTCGCATTCCTGTCTAGGTTTTTTTAGTAAGCTAATTAACGGTTGTTGACCCAGTCTACAGTGGTGAAAGATTAGAGGTAGGTACAGTCACGAGCAAAAATATGTATACACTAAGCAAAATATAATAGCAATTTTCCCGTCGAATAACGATTACAACTTTGAGATAAGATACCTTTACCATAATAACCGGGGTTCCAAAATACTATGTTCGTAATAACATAGTATTTTCGCACCAACACATCTATACTCCAAGAACTCGGCATCAAGCAGCGTCTATCGGCTACAGTATAGGCTCGAATACTCCAATTCTTTGGACACGTATCACGACGGGGAAACGATTCCATTGAACGTCTTGTAGTGCAGGGAAAAGTCGAAGGAACAAGAGCACGCGGTAGGTCGCCCATGCGATGGACCGACCAGATTAAATCCGCAGTGGGCGGCCCACTACACGAATGCACACATAAAACAGCCGACAGAGAAAGATGGCGTCGCATCGTCAGGCAAATCACGGCTGTCCGAAATCTCACTGCAACTTGATGACCACGACCGCTCTGTCAAGAGTGCACCGACAAAGAAGAATAACATAAAATTACAATTAATACCGTAGGAGAAAATCACTTTTAAAAGTTGCTAAGTGTATACATATTAGTGCTTGTGACTGTACATATACCAAAGTTATTGGTAAAAAAACTTCAAGGAAAATTTTTTTCACAGCTCGGAAAGATTCTGTTTGTCATTCGAAATCTGCGTGGAAAAGAGCATTCTCCCCGCTAGCGTGAAAAGAGTTTTTTAAATTCGAACCTTTCTATTCAACAATTTTCTATACCGCCGGGATGATAATGCAGCTGATAATGCATCAATATCTTATTTTATGTCAGAGCGCCAACCTCATTTTTAGAATAATCGCACTGGCCAGCACGAAAAAAATCGCTCAACGCGCCTAAAGAAGTTTTCACATAAAAAATCTTTATTTAATTTTCTTCTGTATATTCAATTCACTTTCCACCATTTGGGTTTGTTTAGCAGTGCAAGCGGTACATAATGCCGAATTGAGCTTTCTTCCGGAAAAATTGCGCGAAATGCATGGAGACACCTAGCATTTTCCTCGCTGTAGTGAGGTGAAAAGTTGTGTGTTTCGCTCGGCAGCAAAGTTTTTCTGGGTCTCGTACCTTTGAAACCTTCGCAACGCTCAGGATTCTATATTTTATAATCCTAGAATCCTTCGCTTGCTCAGGTTTCAATACAAGTACTCGCGCGAAAAAACAATTTTGCAGCCTTGCATAACAAATAACTATTTTTGGTTATCACTGCTGTGCCAACTCTTTAGATAAAGGGTTTCTCCAACCAGTTCTAACTAATTTCGAGGTGTAAGTTATTAGGTTCGATAGGTCTGTATTACGGTAGGTATGAACAAAATGACCCATGACTAGAATATTTTCTCAGAATGCAACCGCAAAGTTTATCACAACTTAGCTTTTACGGACTTTCCAGAAACTCAGACTTCATTATTAACTTACAAGCTGTTTTACTAAAATGCTTTTTATAAGTCTTACACAATGACCTTATAAATGGGTCCCACCTGTTATATTCACTTAAAACTTTACCTTTAGTTTTTCTTTCCTTCCTTATCCACTATACAGGGTGTAAAGGACAGCCCTGCGTAGACATCGAGTCTATTTTTACCCGACTACGGCGAAGCAAAAAGGAGGGTTATGATTTTGACCGGTATGTATGTATATATGTATGTATGTTCATCTGTTCCCTCATATCTTCTAAACCACTCATCACAATTTGACAAGTGAGGTATCGTTGGAAGCCTCTTGATCGTCCGCTGGTTATAGGCTATGTGACGTCACATTAAATTAAAAATGGCGCCCTCTAGAAGACATAAAGTAAGGAACTTGAAAAAATAAATTGTTTAATCGTACCATGTTAGGTATCAAATGAAAGTGTTTAATGAGCATAAATGTGCTCATTAAACACTTTCACAAAAATATATATATTATAAACCCAAAAGAATTAAAAAAAAAAAAATCTGTTCGATTTATGCCCTAACACGTGTGACTCCGGATTTAATTTGTCTGTCTGTGGTGTCTTGTTTATACCTTTTTAGTCGTAGTTGGGTTTTAGTTTTTATTACTAAATTTTTTATTCTGCAGAATGAGTGATCAGAGCCATTTATAATCTCCGTAGGCGCAATTCTTTAAGGGAACTGTTTAAGGATATTAACATCATGACGGTACCTTGTCAATATATATATGAAAACATCATGCACGTAAGAAAAAAATTACATCTTTTTAGTAAAAGAGGCGATAGACATAATTATTGTACTAGAAATAGGGACTTATTAGTTCAACCAGGTTTCAGACTGGCTAAAGTAGACTCATCTTTCATGGGG
This sequence comes from Lithophane ornitopus, assembly GCA_948473465.1. Lineage (NCBI taxonomy): Eukaryota > Metazoa > Arthropoda > Insecta > Lepidoptera > Noctuidae > Lithophane > Lithophane ornitopus. Next base: position 5,356,842 of record OX419622.1, on the reverse strand, counting down.
TACTGTTTAAAATGTTATAATAAAATTCCTCCCCACATACTTCAACTGATTGAGACGAAATTCAAAACTTGTATAAAACGCACACTATGCAGGCAGGCATATTATAAGTTGGAGGATTACATCGCTGATAAAAATGCTTGGCTTAATGCTGGTCCTGCTCCACAAACACAACTGACTAATTAACATTTGGAAATACTGTTGGAGCTGCTGAAGATTGTAACCCCATATTTGCATTGTATAAACTCAATCTCTTTTGTATTGTATAATTGCATAGCACAGGTGTGAGTACTATGTACTATAAATCTATCATTTACCGGGTAATATGTCTTTCATTGACTTGAATGTGCCTTATTGGCGGCTGGGAATATGTCATGCTCACTCAAATGTCTCGCTGATGGTGGCGCGTGTGTTGGATCATTTAGCTCCCTTCAAAATGGTTGAGCTGAATGGTGCTGATCCATGCGTCATGTTCGTGAACGGGCGCCGTCAGTTGTGACTGGTCATCTCTTAGCTGCCATGGCTTATTTTAATTTTTGAATTGTTCTTATTTTATAATTGCGGACGCTTTTAACGTGCTTTCTACATTGTTCTCACATGTATAATTTCAACATGAGTGATGTAACCATTATATTGTAACAATATTTTGATTTAAAAGAGTGTCCATGGAGTTTCTTGCCCGTTCTTCTCCATAGGTACCTACTACGCTTTGGAATGCGCAAATAGCTTCATATTTCTGACTGACTGACTCCTTGACAATTCAAAAGTGCCTGTAAATGGTTTAATTGAAATAAATGCTTTGAGTTTGGAGGAATAATTCAGTATATCATACTAAGACGACCGGTACATGAATTATTTCAGGAACGTTATGGGAATCCAATAAACCTGATTAATTGTTTTATTACCTCACACGCAATGTATCGTTACCGTGGCAAAACGCACATAGCCGCACTCGAACCCGCGCGGGGGTCGCGCTCGCGGCACGTGATTTATCACTCAGACCAAATAAAACAACCAAGACAGAGCGCTGTCAACAGTGACGTGAGGCCGGTTTCGTAAACATGTGTACACATATTTTGATGTAGTTTGATTGTAAATGGTGCCGATTCTCTTGTCACAAAAGTCTCTAAACTAAACTAAAAATCACTAAAATTTAGTTTAGTCCTGTCAAACGATCAAACTCATTCTGAAATAGAGTTTAAATGACACAATTTAACTATAATTTAGTTTGACAGCACTAAGATGGCACTGAGATTAGTTTAGTGAAAATGCTATTCTGAATTTGACGATTTAACCTAAAGTTTTGTTCTATATCTAAAATCCTCTAACTAAATCTGACTAGGTATATTTAATCGGGATTAAAAATGTGTTGAATAAAATTAGATGTCATGAACTAAAATTCAAACCAACACCTCGACTTCAGTTACAAAAAACAGTACTGTATTTTTTTATTTTCTTTTGCTTATATCTCGAAAAGGGTGTGTCCTATCGCAAAAATAATGAAAATTTCGACCGCCTTTAGGAAACTCTTTAACCCCTATTTCTCAACATGTTGGTAATTTTTTTTTTTTTTTGCGTTATTTTCCATACAAAAACTGAAAAATTCCATTAAAAACACGTCGAGGCTGCAGTGCATGTGCGCCTCTGGCTCAAAAAAAAAAACACGGGGTAGGGAAAACAAGTACCAAGTGGAGGCGCGCGGTTGTCAAATTCGATTTTAGTTGTGTCAAAATAAGTTTTAAATTTAGAGAATTTATTTGGTAGAATAGCTCCAAGATTGCCATAGTCAAAAGTAAGGAATTTTAGAGATAGTTTAGTTAGTTTAGTTCGGTGTACAAGAGAATCGGCACCATTGTATGCATTTGAGCGTGTATGCACAGAGCGGTGGTGTAGTTTTGGCATGCTTCACTGTATTGTTCGCAGCGCTCTGTCTTGGTTTTTTATTTGGTCTGAGATTTATCAATGTAAATTCTGAGCTTGACGCGTCGTTGGCTATAGTATTTCAGCATCCATTGCTGTTTTTAGGGTTCCGTACCTAAACGGGACCCTATTACTAAGACTCCGCTGTCTGTCTGTCTGCCTGTCCGTCTGTCACCAAGCTGTATCTCATGAACCGTGATAGCTAGACAGTTAAAATTTTCACAGATGATATATTTCTGTTGCCGCTATAACAACAAATACTAAAAAACAGAATAAAATAAATATTTACTCCCATACAACAAACATGATTTTTTGCCGTTTTTATAGATAATGGTACGGAACCCTTCGTGCGCGAGTCCGACTCGCACTTGGCGGATTTGTTATTTATTTTGTTTACATAAATGGACAGCTGCGTACAGATAATGTAAATTAACATTGAAATAAATTAAAACTGAAAAAACTATTTAAAAAAATGAAAATTTTCCTGAGAACATTTCCGGTGGAATATGATTCAAAATAAGGAGCTGAATGCCCCTTGTTAATTTGCGGAGGGCTGTCCCTTACACCCTGTATAAGTATTTAATTATCCAACAAATAAAGTAAACCAACGTCGTCGGTAAATAGAAATGGCACTAAAGTACCATGACGCAGTGAAAATTGTGTGAAATTATATTTCCATGAGAACTGTGTTTAGTATTGCAATTTTAAATAAATGCTTTTATAACTTACCGATTAAAATAATATAGCTGACGACTAACTAATTAACATGTTGATAAAAAATACTTGCTTTTTTTATTTCTTAAATTAAAATAATGACGTCACAAATGTACTCCAAACTTTTAACAGCTTTATTAGGTACTGTAAAGGTTACATGCAAAAGGCAACCATATGTCGTACCGTACAGGGTGATAGAAAAATAAATCTGATTGTATTCGATCATTCAAGCGAATTTAGAACGTTTTTTGCCGTTTTTTATAGATAATGTTATGGAACCCTTCGTGCGCGAGTCCGACTCGCACTTGGCCGGTTTTTATCGACATACCACGCAGGCGAAGCCGCGGCCGGAAGATAGTATAAAATAAATATTATATTTTATCATGTATTATTTTACGACGCCACACAATATTGCTCTACAGATAGGGCTTTTCCAGCGCTACAGATCCTCCACATCATAATTCTCTTGCCCTACCTTATAATATATCTATAGGTATACCTTACCAATTTATTTGGGGTCTCGGCAACATGACTTCTCCTATTAGCTTTAGGTACCTCAAACAATCTGCCTAGCCTTTTCCCAACTGTGTTGGGGTCGGCATCCAGTGTAACCAGATGCAGCTGTATTTTACATGGAGCAGTCGCTTGTCTGACCTTCCCAATGCATGGGTTACCTCGAAATATGTAATAAGTATGCAATAACGAATAATCTAATGACGAAAGCACGAAGCAACGAATATCGTTACAACGAAAACATTTGATAACGAATCACAGAACAACGAATGCACCTACCTCTTGGTCAGATTGGTTGACTTATAACTACCCGTAAAGACTGCTAAAGATCTACGAATGACAGCCGGGACCAACAGCATAACGTGCTTTCCGAAGTACAGAGGTGTTTCGTTATGTTATGAATGGTCACCCATCCACGGTCTGACCTCGGTAAGCGTATTTTAATTGGCCCGATTGGCCCGTACGGCTGTTATTATTTAGCCACGAGCTCTTCCTAAGGTACCTATCTAATTATTTTAAATCAATATCAACACTAAACTTTGGTAGCAGTGCTAACATGGCATGGGATTATTCACATGGCCTTATCACACTGGCGATTTGCGAGCGATTGTTCAACGCGCCCGCTGCGTGTGCGTAGCGAGCAAGCCGCGTGGGCGCAACGTGTTCGCCGCGTTTGCTTAACGAGAGCGATTGACGTGAGTGTACAAGAGAGAGTGAGACAAGAGAGTGGGAAATATTGTGAAAACGCAAAGTATACGTCGCGTTGTGCGCTTAGCTCGCTTCTAACCCGCGGAGAGCATGTACACAAATCGCCTCGCTGGAACTATACTGGTAAAGCGTCAGTTTGATAACGCTCTAACGCAGAGTTTCCTTCTGCTTTTTATTCCCTGTTGTTGTATTTAAATCGAATGTCAACTGTCAGTCCTGAAGTAGTAGAGAATGCAAGCCTATTATTACAAAACGATAGTTGGTGCTTATTCCAAAAGCACTTTAGGATTAATGGAATCCACGCGTTTAAGTCTTCTATTAGTAAATAGAAAAGATCTTGACAATAAAATTAGGTAAAATCAGGGAAATTAATTTCCGTATATTCAAATTAAAACTGTAATTAATTGACAGCGAATTGAGGAAGAATGTCAAATTGCTTAACAATTCCTTTCCCATACTGTACTTGGTAGTGTACTGTACACAGAATACCTGCAAAATCTTGAACCCTAACTGTTAAAGATATTTTGAGACATTTTAATAAATAATGAGTTTTTTTATTATTTAATCTGTAAATATTAATACGGACTCCATTAGGCAGAAAGAGATAACACAACAAATTAATCTTGACTGTAGTTGTTACAACTTCTGACCAACCTATCAGAACTAGATAATTAACATTCTAAAAATGTCAATGACATTTTAATTTCGGAATGTATCCTACGCTATAACTTTGTATTTTAGCAATTGTGTTACTTACGGTAGGCATAGATCCCATATCCCACAATTTTTACCTCGTTGTAGAACTTAACACCATTTAATTTGAATAGAACCTTCTTCCTAAAACTCAAGGCCACGCTCCAACAAAAAATAACAGCCCACAGTCACAAAATAATCGATAGAACCTATCCTAACATGATTACTTCAGCTAATCAAGTGTTCGTCATCGCGGCACGTCACTAGTCATCGTATCGATCGTCACGTCGATATCTGCATAGGCAGTCCTTGACACGGGCGGCCGTGTCACTACACTAGCTGTCAGATTTCTATTTAATCTATGCTCGCTTTGATATTTGGTTCGTGAATATTTTAACATCTGTTACGTGCAGGGAGTGCAGGCTCTGTGTAATTATAACACTATTAGTTTAAATGCTTTTTGTTCTGTGTAGAAGGTTGACCTGATTTTAATTGTGTGTGGGTAGCCAATTAGTCATTGATTGGTATTTATTTAATTGCATATAGTTTGTTTTTGAATTTAAATTGAGTTTGAAGTTATAACTAAATCATGATCTAAGTTGAACCCAAATAGCACATCAAACATTAACGATTAAACTCACATTCGCCGAATACATAAGAACCAATGTTCACCAAAATCTGAATCTATATAACGTGTATATTTTCATACACGAAATATTTTAAGGGGTCATTGTGCTACTACATAATGATGAGTACAATGACCCCTTATATGAAAAGATACACCCTTTATTTAACTATACATAAATTGAAGATAAAGACTTTGTTTTTTTTTTTTAGTTTGAAAGTCGGATTAAAAAAAGTATTGTTCATTTGATAGCCAATTTCTTGAGGATAGTTAGGTATAGGCTGATGTTTAACATTGCGATATGAAACCTTCTTTTTTTTTTGAGGTTGGGAAATTATCAAAAGTCTTCTCCCGCTCAGGGTGGAGCGGAAGGGCGTGTCAGACTTTTACTGACTAAAACCCACCCGTGTTCCTTCAGTTGCCTGTTGCCAACGTCCCGGTATCCCTTTCGGACTTTCCCGCAACCCTGGCAGGCGCGTTATAACACCTAGGAGCCTATCAAAATAACGCAAAGTGAAAAAGAACGCTAAGCAAAAACTAAGCAATTTATACCTATATAATCCGATTTCTTTTAAAATATAACTGCATACAATAAACTTGCACAGTTTTAATAAAAGTTACTTGTTTATTGCACGGACCGTACCCACTAGTGTCGGCAATTTAATAATCCATGTATGTTAGCAAACACAGGGTAAACGAAGCAATTTTAAAGTTTAGTAGGTACATCCATAGTGTAATACTTTGTAGTTTAATGTGTAACTTTTGATAGGTAGAGCATTTAAAGCGACCCAGTAAAATATATACAATCTAAGGTGGGCATTGTCCCTACATGACAATCCAAAACTAATATTATAAACGCCAAAGTGAGTTTGTTTGTTACGCTTTCACGCTAAAACGGCTGAACGGATTTGAATGAAATTTGGCACGTGGGTAGACCATGACCCGAAGAAGGACATGCTACTTTCCATCCTGGATCGCAGACGAAGTCGTGGGAAACAGCTAGTCTCTTAAGTAGCAGTTTAGAAGGCTTTTCACCGTGAGTAAAAAATAAAAAAAAAACAAAATCTAATCGCAATCTCATATCAGCGAAATCCATAAATGAAAATAAGAGGTATTTTTGACAGATTAGACAGCGAACGTTCTTAAAAAAATACAGGAATTACTCATTGTACCCGAGGGGTAATTCCCGTATGTTTTTACCTATTACCTGAACTGTGACCTGTGTTTAGAGGTTTATGCCATTCAGAAAAAGTAAAAAGAAGATAGGTTTACAATAGACACATAAAACAAGACACATAAAGATACGAACATCAGTTAAAAGTTTGGGAAATAAACTATTTATAATACCCCTAATGATATTCACGAACGTAAAAAAGAGTGCACAGATACTACAAACAAAACAAACTTTGATCCAAATTGTTGGATTAGGGGAAAAATAATTAAGAATTCAAGGTCTCGACTCACAGTGACCGTGAGCGAAAGTAGTTCAAAAAATACTTCCGTATGTTACTAAAGTTCACAGAAGCTCGTGGCTAAGTAATAAAAGCCGCACGGGTCGATCCATCAGGTTAAGCTACGCTTGCCGGGGTTGGTCCGTGGATGGTTGACCATCTTTACATATCGAGACTCCTAAGTGCCTCGGAAAGCACGTTAACCAGTTGGTCCTGGCTATCATTCATGGATCTTTGACAGTAGTGTCTTCAGAAGCCCGTCACCCAGTTACTGGGTTCTAGAGGTCAAATAGGGAGTCGGAGATTGCAAGCCGACCCCAACTTAGTTGGGAAAAGGCTAGGCTAGTTGACACCATTTCACAGAAGCAAATAACCAAACATAAAGTTAGGCAGTTTGTAGATTCCTACTTTACTTATCAAAAAGTTAGTTTTTACAATTGATTTCTGAAAGGCTAATCAACAGGATTGTACGAATGAATGAATGTGTGAATAGTACGTGCGCCAGAAGACGAGTACACGCCGTGGGTACAGTTACTTGAGTCCCACCGCAAAGCAACGTCAATTTCAAGGCATTCGTGGTGCGAGTACCGAATTAGTCATGGAAGAAGACTTTTGGCCGCAGGACGTGGTGTTCCGTCGCTTCTGCGGACAAGTACCACAGGTCAGCACAATGACAAGCTAGTGAAGTGAAGTGCTACTAATATGGGCCAATTATAGCCTGAAATAAATGATTTTTGGAGTTTACTCCTTAAGTATCGATTTTCATACATAAGGCTCCCGGTATGGACATGAGAAGTGAAATTTATACAAGCGTTGCGTTTTTCTGCGCAACGTGCGCACTTTTCACTTTGATATCATATTATTATTAAGTATTTTTATACTTTAGGAGATGCGTTTATTTACCCTCTTTGCTTATTGCATATTCAAAGACAATCGTTAAGGAGTAAACTCCAGTTGCCCGTCGAAGCTGACACTCACACTCTTTTTTTTTTTTTCGATGTTATCAACACAAGATTTATATAATTAATAGATTGTCAATCTCACATTACCGAACTGCTGGGATTGCCGAACCGAATAATTGTAGCCAACCAAATATAACTGTCACGAGATATGACAACAGGTAAAATTCAATAGGAATTCAGAAATCAGTTAGAAAGCTTGTTACTTATCACGTTATACGTTTAAAATCATTACCTAGACAGCACTTCCCCGGCGTATGTTAACACCAAGCAAACAAAATGGTTACTTAAGCGATACCTCACGATAACTGCTCTATTACATACAATTACACGACCACTTTATACTATAATACAGCCACTTTACCCCTATATACTGAAATGTATCGTTTTGGTTTTCAGTGGTAGTATCTTTAACGTAATGAAGTCTCCGTCTTCCGTACCAAATTATATCAGTTTCAAATAATGCCAGCACGCGTAGCATGACCACCATAGAAACAGGTTTCGTCGACGACGGAATAGATAAAATGACAGATTGTGATTGTTTATCTGTCAGTGCAGAGAATTGTTTATCTGTCATTGTGCTCTTCTTGTGCAGAGAAAATCCAAGCATTGAACCAAATGCTAACTACATGATGGAAATTTTACGCTTACGGTGTTTAGACATAACTAAGATAAACTTAGAAAGTGCATTTTAGCAGCAAATACCTCGGCACTTGCCAAAAAAATACCCGCACCTTGAATCCTAAGACGTGGGTTTAGAAAACGGGTCATCACAACAGCTGCTGCTATAAAACACTTCCTTGTAACCAAAGATACGGCACAGGACAAAAGTGAACGGTACAATAAACAAATCCATAAATAATAATTGTCGTCTACACAGCTTTCCTTCCGAAGTGTTACGAAAACATTTTAATTTTCCGCCAGCAATTGCATTTTCCGTAATTTAATTAGCTTTGTTGCGGGCTTCACGGAAAAATTGCGCTTTTCCGCTGTTGGCACACTGGCGCTGCGGGTAGCGAAAACATTGCGATATCAGAATAAGATCTAAGCGTAGTGACAATACTGCCGAAAATTTCGTTTTGTAAATCGGCGCAGAAACATACTCGACGTATTAAATTACATTTTTTTTAGCTAACCTATTTTGTCACAATGGTGGGCAAAGGTCTCCTCCACACTTTTTCAGTTTTCCTTCTCCGGACTATCGGTCAGGAACGAGTCGCACAAAATAAACAAAATGCAAAAAAGGTGGAAGTGCCGACCGACCGACTTTTAAGCCGAGACTGATTTTTACGTCAAAACGCGACGCAATTTTCGGCAGGTATGTTGCTGTTAATTTAAAAAGCATTGCAGGCATCAATTTTCCTTCGCGTTATTTCGGCAGATATGTTGCTAGACTGTGTAAGACTATCGCATTTCGCAGCGGTTAGCGTCAGTGTGCTATCAGTGTTCATATTCCCGGCTTCTTTGTAATATTCCTCGTCATACTTCTAATAGATGAAAGTTTTCTAGGTTGATTACTTTGGTAAACAAATCTGCTTCAGTCTAGGGTTTTCTCAAGTCAGTTTTCCATTACAGAGTGTAAAACTTGCCCCTTTATATTATTAAAGCTATTATGAGTGCTCTAGCGTTCTCTGTAGGAAGTCTCAGTTTGACGGAAAAACTAAGAGCAACTATTACTACTCAGTCCGCCTGAAATCAGTTTAAATGACTTGAACTTGGCCTTTCATCAGATCCCCTAAAATACATCCCTCTTAAAGTACCAAAAAAAGTAAAGAGCAAAAATATAATTTGTATTTTTTGTCGAAAAAATAATTCTGTCATTTCCTCAGCAAAAATGTAGTCCTCAGTAAATAAGTCACCGGGTAAGTAAAACTTCTGCCGCATCATTCGCGCCTAACACGAGCCGACTTTATCATTGTCGCCCATCAATATTGTATACAACGAATTCTGTACCTTACTGGTAACGTATTAAAGCGTGTTTTAAAATACAGGTGTTGACTGATGGTGTTGGAAGGAGCGTTTGTGGGGCCGAGAGCGATAATAGCTTCCTCGTGATATCTGAATGGGACCTGACAGCACTCGCTCGCTTTATAAACTCGCTCGCAAACTGAATGATTTTTCATAGTACATGTATTTAAGGGGTGTCGCTCGGGGAAATGATGTAATTACGGTATAATGCGCATGTTTAAAGACTTTTTTATCTACGTGTCGCTTCTTTTAGACAACATTATTATACAATAAACATGAAATACTGTTAGTTGGTGAGCGCATCACTTCAGAACGGCTGGACCGATTTGGCAAATTTTTGTTTTGAAATGTTCGTAACTGAATCAGGTATAAAAGGGAAAGAAAAATTTGAAAATTCGGGAAAACGGAAAGTGAATTCTGTGGGAATTTTGTATGGAAATAATACCTGTCTAAAACCCGTATTTCCAATAATATATGTGTATAAATGTTAGCATTATTTCCATTATTTTGTATTCTAACTGTAGCCAAACTGTAAGCGCTGCTTTAACGAGAGATATGTATGTAGTTAAGTGGGGTACCATTTGAAACCAGGTACAGTGAAGCCGAAACTGAAGGTCACGTGAACGAAGCCACGATCGCTGGTAGATAGTTAGACACATTAACAAAGGACAATAATTTAACAAAACTTTAAGACTATTACACAAAACTTTCAGAGCTAGGTATATTACACTGGAACACCCTTTTTTTTTTGTTTTGAGGCTGGGAAATCATCAAATGACTTCTACCGCAGTAGAAGTCATTTGATGATTTCGGAAGGGCGTGTCAGACTTTTACTGACTAAACCCACCCGTGTTCCTTCAGTTGCCTGTTGCCAAGGACCCGGTATCCCTTTCGGACTTTCCCGCAACCCTGACAGGGCACTGGAACACTATGGTGGTGCAACCATGGCTGTTAGAATTATCCACAAATGTCATGATTTCATGAAACCGTCAGTTCAGTGGGATATTTTGAACTTAGACAGTTGTATTGATGATTTGAGTGATTATAATTCTGTAAATAAATATTTGTAACAGTCGCGAATCATATTTTGATCGACATACAACCTAAAACTGACCTACAAATTTAAAAAAACGTAAGATTTTTTTTATTTTACTGCTACCCTGGCGCTTTCTCCCTTACCAGCTTTATAGTGGTATATCTCACCCGGCGTCCGTTTGGATGTGCAACGGTGGTGTAATACAGGTCTTAACAGGTCCCAAGCAGTAGTACTAAATAATGATATATCTAGCTGGGTTCCTGTTCCTAGTGGCGTCCCACAGGGTTCATTGCTCGGTCCATTGCTATTTATAATCTACATTAACGACATCAATTCTAGCTTGACTTCGTCCAAACTTTTGTGCTTTGCTGATGATATGAAAATTTATGCCACAATGTCATCACAGTTGGATGTAACGGCACTCCAGAATGATCTGCGTCGCCTAGAGGACTACTGTAAAAGAAACAAGTTGGATCTAATTCCGCTAAATGCTCAATAACGTGGCCTTTTTACATACCGGTCAATGATTTGCTGCGAGCTTCATGCCAAAAACTAGAGAAGAGAGATTATTAAATTTACTTTTCTGAGAATCTACTTCCACTAATTACTTGCCCTCATTCCGCGTGATGGAATATGAAACCGAGTGCACGTCCTTCCTTTCACAGAGGACTATACTGTGTATATAGCTACCTGCTTACCTACATAATTATGTGCGTTCGCTTAGAATGGTGTCAACTCCGGTTCAGAGAAAGGCATTATTTATCTTGGAGGGAGATTGCTGCGCCAAATGCAGCATTCAACTTTATTGCAGTGTTTATTTGTTTTATTTGAAATACGATGTCGATGTGTTCTTAGTGTAAATATTGGATGCTCTGCATTTCGGGGAAAGAATAGTGTTTTATTTGGAGGAATTGAGCTTTCTCTTCGCGTTGCGAAAACATTATATGGGGTGTTCAGGGCAAAGTTGCAAGTTGTTTTAAAATACTATGTATAAATATTGTAAAACAATGAGTACAATTGAGCCTATTGCGTATGTTTTTCAAGTCACAAACGATTCAATCAATCGACACAAGACTAGAACATAATGATACAGCAGATATAACCCACCCTCGTAAAACCTGTAGGTATTATATATATATATATTATTATATAGTATATAGAAACGAAAGCACTGTACACATTGCTGCTTCAGAATCACAAAACAAACTTCCATACTAAATAACTTCTGAAGCCAGGCAAGTGGAGCGTCACATACAAAGAGTACAAACTAGCAGCAAGTACAATTATTTGTATTGTGTCCCAGCTGCGAGTCGCGAGCGATGAAACAAAGCTTGGAACACGCTTGAAACACCGAGCGAAGCTGGGAACAGGCTTGGAACACGGGGCGCGGACAGGCTTGATATATTATGGCCGAGCCACTCGCCGTACATACTAAGTGGCCAACCATCCGTCATTTTTATAGTCTACCCGCTCCAAATCTATGTGTTTTATCATCGTAAGCCGAGAACTTTGAATATATCGGCTGTCAAATATAATTGTTGTGTGGGAATTGTTTTTTTATGTATTTTTTACAGATTTTTTTTATGGTTGGGGATTTATAAGAAAAAACATTTAAAATAATGTGTAGGCTCCATAATGAATGGAGACCATTATTATCACGCCTACACATTATTTTGGTCTTAATAGAGATTTGAAAAATGCCTGACTATATTATTCAGCAACTGCAGTTGAATGTAATTGTATATTTGATCGATTGAAACATAACCTGGTGCAATAAACATATCATTTGTAAATTGAGTTGATTCTAAATGTACGTGGCACGATCACTTATTTATTTTACAATTTTCTACCGCTCTATCAAGACGAAATTCATCCGATTATTTTCTAATAAAAATGCAGTAGGTACTTAGAATGTAAAAAAAAAAAAACCTTCAAAAAAGTTTCTTTCGTAGTCTTACATAATTATGTACTTCCGAATGTTGTAATGAGAGTTTTGAACCAGAACAACGGAAAAACTTTTTTTTTTTTAAACGAATATTTTAAGCTTTTTGTGTTGAATCTACGTGAAACTTTGGGAAACGTTTGACCTACTTAGTGTACACCTGCAGTTATTAGCGAGAGCAGTTCATTAAAGAGCATACGATAATAATCGAGACTAATATAATTTTTATCCGATGAATAAAATTGTCGATTTGGCAGTTTTTGTATCGACTGACTAACCGACTGATTAATAGCAGACAACGCAGCCAACCAATTAACTCTCTAAAGATAGTTATGAACATTAATAGTGAGTAGAGGCACACAATCGAAGAAATATAGGAAATCGAGAGGTATGTAAGAAATGTTTTATCGTAGAACTTATCATTCAAACGGGAGTTTGAAGTTTGTATGCGAACGAACCCATTAGACGGTAGCCAATAATTTTAAAAAGTCGTTATTTTTACGTTTTAGGTCTTATGTCATGTACGGTTGCATGAGATAAATATCAAGCACTTTAATTAAAATCCGCTTGAACCACGCTTACCACGCTTGCCAAGTACGACATTTCGTCCCGTAAATTGAATATTAGATTTGTGAATTTTAGGTCGACATGATAATTTTAATATTATTTTGGTTAGAAGTGTTCTGACAAAGTTATGCATTGGTGGTAGGGTGCAGACTGGTAATACATTATATCTTAGACCATTCCGAGAAAGGCGAAAAGATTTTCTAAAACGATTTTAGTTTCAAGCCAACATTTTACACGGTTTAGTCAGTCAATTATAACGGCAAAATTAAACTCCGCTAAAGCAGTGTTTAACTTTGCCCAATTAATTATAACCGAGTCACCTTTTACGGAACATTCACCAACACTTCATTAAGCGATATGTAACACGTAACTTTCATGCTGCATTCTTGCTATTTACCTCACTTTACACCAGCTGTTAAGAAAATTCGATAGTACAAAAAATTTACATCATTTGGTCGATATTTTTGTTCATATTTCAGATTGACGAGAATTGTATGTAGAAATCGACAAAAATCAGGTAAATTTGAAGGCACTATCACATCAATACATCGAGAATATTAACGGTCATAACTACCATTCAGCATGCAACCACACACACCATCAAAAAAAATAAGACATACCCATGAAGCAGGAGGGTATCTCGGGAAGGGCGCGATCAGTTTTGTAGCCAAGTTGCTCGGCAGGTCGTGCTTGTACCCTCTCTTTAAACGCTGTTTTCTTCTCTCCCGCGATTTGCTTCTTAGCATAAGAGCTGCCTGCATACTTGCCAGGTTTGTGGCCGTTGGTGAGCGCTGGCACAAAACTCAGCCAGGGGCCCCTGATAGCTCTGAAGCTATCCACAACGCGCACTTTGTCTTTTTATCTCAGTCACGCACTTTACAGTTCTCAAAGTTACCGCGGATCGACACACAATATTTTTAGTCTTATCTTTTACAGCGAAGAACTACTTCTAGCACGTCTACACTACCCCTAACTAGCGATAAAGAGATACAAAGACTATTTACACATCAAACGTCGATATCACCCTAAGTTAGTCCCATCACAGAATTAATAACTTTCAATTAAATCTCACTAGAGAATGCTTTAGAATAGGATTGAGATAGGCACAAGAAAGGCGCGAAACTATTTTTAATTTATATCTAATTAATTTTTTAAGGTAAAGTGGTCGATCTTAGATTTACGATATGTGAGAAGAGAATACGCATATATTATGGAAGCAAGCGCAATTTGGCGTTGAGTTGTTTAATTGGTTAGTTCGGAATGTTTGTCACACGTATTGCTCATGTTTCGTTCCGGACGTCGAGCCGCAGTCTCTGGTTCTTCGACACCTGCCATCGGACGCTAGTGTCCACTGGGTGTCGCAGTTTCATGGCCGGCCCACTTTGATCACTGCACTCAATAACACTTCACAGTAACACATGTTACACTGTTTCTAACGCGAACTAAACACAATATACACATCAACGACAGGTGAATTAAGGATATACCCCGCTTTTTAAGAAAAGGTGACGTTTCCCGTTCGTTGCATTGTCTCAGTACTTACTTACATGCTTACATTTACTAGCTATAGAATACAGTAAACATTGAATACATACCTAAATAACAGCGCAGCTACGATTGGTTACCTCTAGAGCATAGATGCGAGGCGCAAAGGGCCTCTGTACATACACAACACATATAAATGAGATACCATGCTTACGCTATTACATGAAACACTTATGTTGGTACAGTACTCGCCAGGGATTGAGAAACATTGGACGAGAGAAAGAAACTATCGGTAATCTTAGTCTTTCCTAAAATGTGTTTAATAAAATTGATAATTATCACAACTACATGAAAAATTATTATTCTGCACTATCCACAAGTCAAAGTACATCCAATATACAATTGCTTTGCTTTGAAGTTGACTTGACAACGACTTGCAATATCGAATAATGTAAACACTACTACTTAAGTTGAACCTATTTACGGAAAATTGCTTGTTGCTTTGCATATAATTTGTAATCGATTTGTTCCGATCATTTCTGTCTCATGTCTGATGCTTTCAAACTGTTAGTACTGTACTGTGTAGTTCATTTTACTATCTTATTTGGTAAAAAAACATGTTATGAAACGAGTCCCATGATCAATCACACACAAAAAATGACTGAACGTATTATTGTGTGAGTGATACATACACGGCAATTGCGTCAAAAACAGCTAAAAGCCTCAAAATTGGTCTGCCATATTTGTTTACCAAAACGGACACGTAAAGAGAAACACACTATAGTTGTATACCTCGATGAGTTCGCATGGCGATGGCGGGTCGTCGATGTGGGGCGGGTTGACGCGGGACGGCGGCGCGGCGAGGCGGGACTCCCAGTGCTGGCAGGAGTATGCGCGTACGCCGGAGGGCGCGGGGTGGAGGGGGCTGTGCGGCCGCGGGCTCGACGGCGCGGGCTGGCGGCCGTGCTGGCGCGCCTGGCCAACATCACAGAAAAAGCAAGGATATAGGAGTTGCTGATTTGCTTTACCTACTTAATTTACGCCATGCTCGAAGCTTTCAAAGTAGGAGGTTTCTTCAAATGGAGTCTCTATTTAATCTTCCTTCAGACAAGCTAATTGTTTTATCGCCTCTTTAATTTCTGGGCTACGTGCAGTTTCTTATATCTATCTCTATAATCCAAGTAAGATTTAACAACTGCTGGGAAACTATCCAAAATGCTGGTCATTATGGCGATACTTGTCAGAAAAGCCCTACAATCTAACGGAAGATAATATTGTAAGACAATTAATAAAATAAAAACAAAGGATGGTGGTTACCTTACGGCCCGCGAGCGAGGCGCCGCCCGCCGCCGCGTACATGCACCGCCGGCGCCGGCGTTCAGCTAGCGCACCGCATGGCTACAGGGGGCGGGGCCATGCGCGCTCGTCGCCGCCGCATCCGGGCTACTCACCAACACCTGGGACATCGTAGGACATGGTACAATTAACTTTAGTGCGAGGGCATTTTGATGTGCGGAAAAATAAGGAAAACTAAAGTGTGTGATGTTAATCTAAAATGTGTTCAGCCAAAACTGCTAAATATCTAACGGCTATTTGCGACGTTGCTAATTTTCAAAATTCACCTTTCAAAGTTGTCTTAAAATAGAGAGATGATAGTGACGTGTTTCATCTTTATAATCTACATCTGCAGTGCATCTCATGGCGTTCAGCTAGCGCACCGCATGGCTACAGGGGGCGGAGTCATGCGCGCGCGTCGCTGCCACATCCAACTCACCAACACCTAGGACATCCCAGGACGTTACACTATTAAGGCGAATTCGCCCGGGTAGTCCTTAGCACATTTTGATGTGCGGAAAAATAAAGAAAACTAAGATGTTTTCAATCAAAAATATGTGTAGAATGGGTTTCACTTCTCGCCAATATGATAAGACATATCAACAAAGGGCTTTTAAAGACTTTACAAAATTTTGTCATAATTGGAATACTAAAAACTAAGTACTTGACAAGTAACATATTAGCAGGTAAGTGACAAATACCAGAAAATAATAATAAAAAAACTGCATGTTAGGCTGTGTGACTTGTGTGTCGTTGTGCACAGAGCACCCCTTTATAATAATAAGGTTCCATTTTAAAATACAAAAGGAGAAAATGATGGTGAAAGTTTTTACTTCATTCTGCAGTCTAAACTGAAGATGTACCGATGGTGTGGTGTGATGTGGTGTGATGTGATGTGATGGTAATTCAAAAAGGTGCCGAATTAGGCCCTTTGTACACACAGATTTCGTTGCCGTGAAAAACTACGGTTAATTCAACGTGTGTAGGCACAGTCGTCAGTGTTGTATGGATTACTATGGAAGCTGGTTGACGGACACGTTTTTTCTACGGCACGGTTTATAAGCCATACCGTAAAGAAACCGTGCCATGTACAAAGGGCCTTAAAGTGTCTTGTTCACGAGTAACTTTATAGCAATAATAAAAATTAAAGCTAGAAAAACGTATGCAGCTGTCCCTGTGAACCACCTTTTTATTTAAAAATCATTATTTATGGGTCATTTATTCAAGACATGATCTCTACCAGCTGTCGCTTTCATATGAATGAAACTGCCATCACAGCACTTCAAACAATAAGGAGAAAATACCGTCTTGTTGCAAACTGCGAGTAGGTACTTGATACTTACAATAACAAAATTCACAATATTTAAAAATATTAAATTGAAATATAAGCACAGAACAACATTCTTCCAACACCACATTACACACTAATTTTGCGAACTCCAAACACGAGTGTGCAAAATAATCCTCAGGGTCCTAATATTTAATTAATCATAAACGTAATTACATCGACCGTCCATTTGATAAATTAATTTGTACCGAGCAACCAATAGCTAGTTTCGAACGTTTTCAACTAACGTGAGGATGCAATTTAAATAAATTAACTCTTCAGTGGAAATAAATGTTCAATTACTATTGTTTTTTTTTTGTGTGCAGGTTTTACGTATGCAAATTATTGTTGGCATTAGGAAACCAATTTCGACTTTGATTTTCTGTTCTGTTTAATAATGTATAATTTGGAAGTTAATTGATTCAGACGTGAATTTGCGGCAATCCATTATAAAATACAATAGACGCAGATCAAGAGTCATAAAAAACCCTGTAAGAAATCGACACGAGCGCTGCGCGCTGGACGCAGAGACTGCGTCCAGCGTTGGCGTGGGCAACATGTCGTGTTCAGATTCGCGACTGGTCAATCGTCATCCTGAGGATACCTCGTTGAGAGGTGAACACGTGTCGATTTCTTAAGGGTTTTTTATGACTCTTGAGGAATAGTTAAGCGGAATAGGTTACTAAATATATCTATGTCTATTGTATTGTATAATTTGGTTTTTTGTTTGACCTGCTATTACGAGTCTTGATACGTAGGTACCTATTTTATTTAAACAAAAAATAATGACTAGTATTATTTCAGCGCCAGTACAACTTGCTAGGTCATTGGACTAGCAAGGAGTTCATAAGTTCCGTCCCACCCGCCTATTGAACTATCGATGTTATCCTACTTTTACCAGAAACATTTATTATTTATGTCACTTAGTCTTCCGCATCAGGTCAAGGAAGCATATCGATAAAAATATTTAAAAGTGCCACATAATGTTCCATAACATAATAAAATCTAACAAACGGTATTACTTTGACTTACGGTGCTAAATCAACACTTTTTTTAAGACTGAAATTCATAACAACCAGCCATACAAACGATCTCCCCTCCCTCAAACACCTATACCTGCCTATTAAAAACACATGACTAAAGACCATAAAATCGCCAACCAACATTAAAACCGTGCAGTTACAAAACACCCTGTATTTAAACCGTGGTTTAAGCCGCATCGATGCATACGATTAGCTAACTCAGTGCCAATGCATCACCTGCAGTACGATGAGTCCCTGACCCCGTTCCCCAACGACTTTTACAACCCGCGGTTAATCAACTATTTAGTTTGTTTCTGTCTCATTCTCTTGTTTGTAAAATAATTTTGTTTAATAAATTAAATATATATTTTTTCTTAAATATTTATCTGGGTATGTCTGTTTAGCTTATTTGATAGATTTCCTGATCATAATTATGTCTAAAAACTGATAAGTCCCTCGATCTATTTGGAGTTTTCTAAACTAAAGGAGATTGGGCGTTCCTGCCCTGGAGCCCAATAGCGTTAAGATATATACCAATGGAAAGATCGCATCAAGAAGAATATTTCTTATTTGAGACTTCTAAGACGTCTCTTGATCGTTAGTATGAAAGGAGCTACAGAGCTTTAAATGTGAGTGATTAAATATTATTGGAATTCTGGTATTTCGTCAATTAAATAACTTTTAATGATTTAGTACCCTGCAAACATCATCTTTGAAGCCTATAAGCGAATATTTTAAAACATTGGTCTCCAATAGATGCCATTTTAGGAACAATGTTTTTAAGAGTCGGTCGACCGGACGGATCGTTCAGCTTGACGGTTACCCCAATAGAGTTGAGATATATGCCAATGGGAAGATCTCTTCAAGGCTAATATTTTGTGATAGCACGCTTCTCTCGATTGTTAGTACGAAAGGAGCTACAGAGCTCTAAATGTGAGTAATTAAGCATTAGTGAAATTCAGGTATTTAGACAATTAAATAACTTTTATTAACTTTGAGCCTTGCAAACATGATCTTGCAAACCTATAAACGGACATTTTAAAACGTTGGCGTCCTGGATGCCGTTTTGGGAACAATGATTTTAAGAGTCGATCGGCCGTACAGATCGTTGAGCCTTTGTTAAGCCTGCCGCATTCCCCAATAGAGTTAAGATATATGCCAATGGAAAGACCTCTTCAAAGGAAAGATATGACGTTTCTCTCGATTGTTAGTACGAAAGAAGCTACAGAGCTCTAAATGTGAGTAATTAAGCATTATTGAAATTCATCATCTATTTAGGTCATTAACTCTGAACTGACTAATAATAGGCAAAAGTCGTGTTTGTAGCAAAGGTTATCCCTGAAAAGCTTTTTTCAGTGGTTAATATCTTATGGCTATTGGACGCCAAGAATTCCTTAACTTCGGTGCGCAATTTATTACCTATTTAGGTCATTATCTCCGAACTGACTAACAATTAGCAAAAGTCGTGTTAGTAGCAAAGGGTCACTTTGGAAAGCTCTTTCCATTGGTGTATATCTTATGGCTATTGGGCTAAGAAAATTCCTTAACTTCTGTACTGAAGTAGTCACCTATTTATGCCATTAACTCCGAACTGACGAACAATTGGCAACAGTCATATTAGTATAAAAGGTTCCCCTCAAAAAGCTAAAGCCATTGATGTATATCTTATGGCTATTGGACCAAGAAAATTCCTTAACTTCGATGCCCGAGTATTCACACCTATTTAGGTCATTTATTCCGAACTGACTTACAATTGGCAAAAGTTATGTTAGTAGGAAAGGTTCCCCTTGAAAAGCTCTCTTCATTGGTATATATCTTATTTTTATTGGGCTTCAGGGCAGAACCCCATAAGCAGGGGCCCATTCTCCTTTTAGCCGGGCAACTTATAATGAAATTTGGCAGAAGAGCAGCTTGGTTTAATAACCCTGTACAGTACAAAAAAGAAGCGAGTGAAGCCGCCAGTAACTCTCACAGAACAAATTAAGCTAAAAAATAAGTATATAATATTGCCAACTCTCTGAATCTCCTAATCAATTCAAAAGGCTCCAGTTAGCGATATATTTCTAGAATTTTCCAGCAAAGTCAAATTCGAATAAAAAAATCGCCTTAATTAAAATCACTGACGAACCTAGCGTTATTTACCTAAAAGGTCGATGTAAGGTGAGTTCGTGCACTGTGTTCATATTGTGTCCGTCGCTCGCGCAACGCGAACTTCGTGGGAGTGAAAACCGCGGGGGTTTTCCAACAACAATATAAGTTTAATGGAATAAACAATCGAAGTGTGCGCCGCCAATCTAAATTAATGACGCGCTCGGAAGGCGTTCGGTGAATCTTGTAGCGAGAGATGTTTCACATTTGCGTGTGCGATGTATTGGTTATGTAAATCTGTTATATATCTGTGTTATAAAGGCTTATGTATCTGTGTTATAGAGGCACTTTATTGATTTAGTTATAGGTTTATTAGATCATTTAAAGCGCCCTACAGTCCTGTTGGATTAATAATTTCCATCTATTTAAAGCGATGGATGGATGAAAATGATTGACTTAACAGAATTTCAAGCCTATTTTTGCCTCTCCCTAGTCGTGCGTCAACACTCGAATTATTACACAAGGTCAACTTTTTAATAGCTAACCATATGAAGTTAATGAATCATATCAAACGTATGTACTTGCGTGAAATAAAGTAAAATACATTTCAGGGCAAATGTGAATTATGAAATTATTTGATGTAGGTATTCTTTTTGTTAACAGTTTTATAGTTTAATCTCTGAATAACGGTCAGTTTATACTTCTCGAGTGACGGTGGTGGAATGCTTTTAGATGCCTGGGCATTCAGTTCTTGATAACGAGCAACTAAGCAAGCTGGCTATTCTTTTCAAAGAGGCAAAACATTGTTCCTATTGTTCTCGCAGATACGACAAGAACACAGGTAATATAAATCAGCAATAAGTTCTTATTATTATTTTACCAGCGACCCATCCCTGCTTTACACGGTTTTTACGACTTTACAAAACATCAAGATTCTTTATTATTTGTAAGTTTAATATTAATCTTTAAACACATTATGTATACTGGATACCGGAATAAATTCTCTAAATGGTGGTGAAAACCGTAGTTTAGAAGAACAACGCGGTTATACAGACAGACAAGAAAAGCGACTTTAAAATATAGAAAATTCTTTCTATAAATCATTTCTACAGTACGTATAGAAAATTCTGGATTTGTGACTTGTTGATAGGCTCGTTCCTATTACATGGGGCTTGAACATTACTGGTGAAATGTGGGTGTACCTACTTTTGGTACACTTCTGCCAAACCCTTCGAGGAAACAAGGCGTGATGTTATGTTATATGTAGAATATACAGTATGTTATCTAACGAAGGGCGTAAAATAATGCTGAAAAATATTACCATAAAAAAAAGGTATAGTAAAATATCCACAAAAAATATTAAATTGATACGGAAAAGAAACACTCTGTACACGCACACTTGTCAAACTTGTATTTCTAGGTTGAAATACAAGTGTACGTGTACAGAGTGTTTCTTTTAATATTTCTGTGAATATTTCACACCTTATAATTAAAAAAAAAAAAAAAAAAATTATTGCTAATATTTTATTTTTGCATGTATGGACGCTATACTATTGCTACGCTATTATTAACATACTGAGATTTCAACGACATTACATGTAAGTTCTATCAGTTTAGTATCCTACCCTAAAAACAAGGTGTAATTTGACCAAGTTTAATAGTGTAAACCAGCTAAAGTGGTAATTATCACAGTGAACAACTAACAGGCGTTTGGTGAATGTTGTAGTACATGGTTCAGCTCCCTGGAGGGGTCCCGACCTATGGTACCTAATGTACTGTGAGGATGATGAATCGACTATTACAAGTACGTAGCATCACGACTGTATTCCCCTGAAGAAAGGGATAGGCAGAGCTGTTAAGACCAGCAAGTTTTTGTATTTTTTTTGGGGTTGGCAAATCTTCAAATGAATTCTCCCGCCCTGGGCGGAGCGGGAGGGCGTGTCAGACTTTTACTGACTTTCAGTTGCCTGTTGCCAAGGTCCCGGTATCCCTTTCGGAATTTCCCGCATAGACTAGCACCCTTATTGCGTAAAACATGATTAATCAGAATTGGAATCGGTTCGAAACAAATGTCTCATCCATTGCTTCATAAGTCGGTGGCAAAAAAACGAAAATTGAAAAGCTAAGACACCGACTTCCGAAATTAAAGTTATTTTTCACGTTTTTAGTGTTTTTTTGGAAGTCGGTTGTTTATTTTTTTTTTTAAGTTTTTATAATTATAGTTAGGACCTGATGACATTAATCGGCCAAAAATCTAGCCTCCGGGTTGATATTTAGAAATTCATAAAATAACATAATATCACGCCTGTATTCCCCGAAGGGTAAGGTAGAGGTGCATATAATAGTAAAGAAATAAAGCAAATACGTTTATTAGCGGTCAAAACGAAGCAAAAAAGAAAATAAAAAAACACTCACATTTCACTATACTCCATTTAAAATAAGATTAGACATTTAAATAAGCCTTTTTTACAGTCCGTTCAACCGATTTTGACTTCTATTGCGTTGGAGGCATGACAAATTTTTGCTTTTAATGCCATCCTTATGCCTACGGTATAGAATTTAAAATAGGTTGAACGGACTGTAAAAGGGTTTGTTTTAATGTCTAATCTTATTTCAAATGGGGTATAGATACGTTTAAGTTATATGTAACATGGGGCGAGCCCATTGCCATCAACCGCACTCAAAGCTAGACTTCGGGCTAATTTTGAGAAATTTCAGGTGAAATAACCAAATAACTCCATGCCCGAACGTGGGATCAGTTTTTCATTTGTCAATAACTTGTGTAAAGTTACTCAAAGTTTAGGACTTTACCAAAAATATAATAATATTTAAATGGCTGAACCAAATACCATCTTTAGTGTGCAAAAATATACCTCTGCCTACACCTTTTATAAATATCAGCAAATCGTGTTAAAATCATTTCTAAGGATCATAAGCGCAAAATACTCCGTTTAGTCTAACAAAACCTCACCGTACCGATGTTACGCAACCAGCCCAATAACCGAAGTCATTTTAATATTTTCGTTATGTTTAGGAACTGAATTGGAATTCGGAATTGCTTTATGGTTACATTCTGAGGTCGGTAAAAGTTCAAAGAACGTTTAGATCGACCGATAACACAGAAATATCGTGACGCCGCCGAACCAAAAGCGAAATAAGATTATACAGCTATTATTATAAATTTAAAGCTGCCTGAATAACATTCTAATGGTTCCTGTTAATATATGACAAGATACTGGGCCTAATTTTATGGCACTTTTGACTAAGCAGTCGCTACGCCGTAGCAGCCGTAGCGATGTGCTACGCAAATGCTACGACATTTACGCGTAGCCTTATTTCACCAATATTATTTTTTTGCGTTGCGAAGTCGATGGATATATTCATCCCAGTATTTTCCTAACCTAATTAACTGGGTGCTAAGCAGACGTTTAAGTTATTTTGTGGCGTGATATTGAAATTATGTCTTGCATAGATAAAAATAACATTTATTTTTATTTTATTATTCCTTTATGATTAAACGTAATTTTTAAGTTGCATATTAAAACTAATTATTATAATGTATAAGAGTAGTTTGTTATTAAGTTTCCTTAGTTCGTGTTAAAATATATGGTGGTCATAAATCTTTCTAATTTCCTCAAATTATAACTGGTAATATTTAGTATGGTAGTTTATAAAAGTCCACCATTAACTTCATTAATGTTAGACGCAAATAAATAATATTTAAAGACTGCATAAAATATTTTCTTCGACGAAAGATTTAATGGTATAATAAACATTAGCTTAATAATTTACTAATAGTATAGTTATAATTGTTATGGGTTCCTGGGTTCGATTAAACGGGTTCGGGGATTTCCTGGGTTCGTTGGGGCAGGCAAAGTGTTATTGGATTTTTCCATTTGGAATTTGTTAGTAAAAGCCCTTTTTTATTTTGGGGATGGGAAGTCATCAAATGTCTTCTCCCGCTCTGGGCGGACCGGAAGGGCGTGTCAGACTTACTGCCTAAAACCCACCCATGGTCCTTCAGTTGCCTGTTGCCAGGGTCACGGTATCCCTTTCGGACTTTCCCGCAACCCTGGCAGGCGTTAGTAACAGCCCTGAGCCTGGATTTGAGCCCGGTTGATGGTTAAAGTCTGGCTCTCTATTGCATGGGACTTGATCATAACTGGCGAAATAGGGGTGTACTATAGGAATACTATAGGTGTACTATAGGTATCTCTGGTTAACCGTCCGGGGAATACAGGCGTGATGTAATGTAAGAAATAATTATAAGTCATATTATATTTATTAGTCATGACAAGATTATCACTTTAAAATCACAATAATGACCAATTCTTTCTAACGAGCAGTCTTTAAATAACATTGCAAGACCAGAATGATCGACCATTTAATTTTATCAACCATCATTTGACTTAATTAAGGTATCTGATTGGCAGCCAAAACGATTGTTTGACAAACTCTCTAAGGCCCGAGAGTGCATATTATGTTCTGTTCCAAAAGTAAATTAATGACGACACGGTTGGCGCAGTGGCTGAGCGATGGACGGCTGCGCAACGTGTCGCGGGTTCGATCCCCGCACGGAACAAATATTTGTATGATCTGCAAGTAGTTGTTCCGGGTCTGGGTGTTAGTGTATGTGAGTTTCTATGTTTGTAAACGCACCCACGATACAGGAAGAAATTCCTAGTGTGGGGCAACGTTTTTAAAAAAAAAAAAATTACAAAAGAGCACTCAAAAAAAAAAAAAACAGTAATATTAGTAGTAGTATTTCAGTACTTTTCGTTTTATTTGTAGTTTATATTTCCATACAGTAATATTAACAAATTAACAAAAACAGGTAAATATTTGACTGCACGCTCTTAAGATGATTTAAAATTAGAATTTTGGGTTTAGTTATTCAAATAGAACAGAACCAATTACGGAAAGGAAAATATTTTATACGAAGGAGCGGTCCTGTACAATAAGTTGCCAAATAAATTAGTTAGTGAAAAAAATTAAACATTTAAAAAAAAAAGTTAAAAGTTATGTTGAAAAATCTATTGAAGCTTAGCATAAAAAAAAAAATAAAAAAAAAAGCTGTTTTCCTTTTGTCGACTCACTGAGTCATTATGTTACATTATAACTGCATGCTTTATTCTGATTATCTCATATCTTAAGTGAATTGTTGTGTTCTTTATGAGAATAAAATTCTTTAAACCGAATCAATCAAATTAAAACACAATTTTTTTCAGTGGCACTACAAATTGCCACCCACAGGTACCTTTTCTAATCCATTTGTTTATATTGTCATCACATACTTTTTGAATAGACATTACGTGTGTAGCGTACTCTTTCAATGAATCGATCATGGCCAGCGCAGCTTAAAGTTACAAATGGATAGTCTGTCGCCAGTTATTCAGCCAGCAGCCCCGCCCACCTTTCTGTCCTAACTAGTGCCGACCATTGCTCTCTAATTGCACTAGTGGCTTTCATATCGGCATATCGAAGTAACTCGACTACAGTTTTAATCGATTTAACTGTACCGAGCTTATCCGAGTCACCATCGGTTAAGGACTTGCCTTACCTTAGTCACTTAGGCTAACTGTTGCATTTCTGTAATCGACGGCGGTTGTTTATTTGATAATGGAATATGAGTTTTGACATGGAATATATATCGTATAGAAAAGCGTATGTATGCGACTTCGTGTACAGCATTATTCTACTGAATATCACTGTTTTGTGCCGTGCAGTGGGATGGGTTTCAATCAGTATCGATCAATCAGTCAAGTGAACCTTTTGCAATCCACTAGTATAGTAGTAGTACAGTTAAGTATTATAACCTACATCAAATCCGTGGCTGGCGTGAATACATTGACATGTCGACTTCTATGTTTTTATTTTTATTGGCTTAATACGTCCCACGCATACGGAATTTATATGAAAAAAATTTACAGCCCCAAATATACATAACTTTTGGAGCAATCGACTCTGGTAGTATGTTGACATCTCCCATTTTAACGTGTCTAACTTGACAAAACCTCATGTCAAATTAACGATTCAAATGTTTTTGTAAACGAACATTGATATTTTGTTGTATCAACCTATACTCAGTAACCAAAATATTATTTGATAGTTGATAGCTCAACTTATACACCTGTAAGAAATTGACCAATTGAAGTGTCAATCTATGGCCAGCTGAGGTCTTTTTGATTAAATTGTGACAAATTGAGATGTCAAGTTATGGCCAACCGAAGTATTTCTGTTTAAATCGTGACAAATTGACATGTCAAGTTATGGCCTACCGAAATTTTTCTGTTTGAAATTTGAATTATTGAGATATCCGGTTACGGCCAACTAAGTTCTAAATCCTAAATGTAATAGGAATAGTTATCACTAAATGTCGGTTACAAAAACATTAACGTTAAATGAATATGTTTAGTTGCCAACTTATGTACCCAAATTCTATTAAAAAATAATCGAGTTGTCAACATGCTTCCGTAAAAAGTAACAATTTGTGAAATATCGTGGTACATCTCTAGCTCAAGCTCGCGTGTAAATGATGATGTTCATGTTTTTGTTAAATAGTCATCCGACGCTGCAAAAGATAAACCACAAATTCCTTCTCAGTGGGCACACACATATGGAGTGTGACTCTGACCACGCGATTATTGAAAAAACGAAAAAGAGAACACAAATGAGAATCAAGCATTTATATGATTGGGTGCAGTTGGTGAGGACTTGCAAAGTGCAGAAACCATTTAAGGTCGTGGTGATGACGGCAAATGATTTCTTGGATTTTACCGAACTTAAATCCAAGAAAGGACCCTTTACTCTAAAAAAACTGGATGATTTGGGGGAGAAATTTCTGTGGCAACCTATTAAATGGCTGCAATATAATAAAAACAGCGTAGGAAAAATTAATTACAAGAAAACTCTGGATCGCGAACTCCCTTTCAAGACAATAAATTTTAAGAAAAGAGGAAAATCAGTAATAGATCTCTTTCTCTCTCTTTCTCTCTCTTTCTCTCTCTCTCTCTCTATTAATCAGTATGTTTCCGTTGTTTGTGGCCTAATAAAACAATTTACTATTTTTTTATTTTTTTGCTATTGCGTTTTACACTACAATACTGATAGGTTAGTGGTGTTTTAATTAAATATTTGTTCAATTAGAACAACATTGCATAATTTGAGTAAGTAATCCTAACTAACATTATAAATTCGAAAGTAAGTTTGTTTGTATGTTTGTTTGTTACATTTTCACGCTAAAACGGCTAAACGGATTTGGATGAAATTTGGCACATAGGTAGACCATGACGTGTTTTAGAATATAGGATACTTTATATCTCGACATTCCTACGGGATCGAGACTTATGGGGGTGAAACCACGGGGTGCTGCTAGTAAAAAAATAACTCTTTAGTTTTATTATATTAATTTATTATCTCCGAAACTATGTGACCAATTGACATACTGTAAAGGGCAAATCTTATCTCTATGATATCTTTGTGATCATATTAAAATAGTTTATTTTGAGAAGGATTAGTATTTTGTTGTTTAAATAATCATCCAAACGTAAGGATGTCGAAAAATACTTTTTTTAAACATAAATGAAATGTAAAAGATAAAATATAAAAGATAGAAATATGGTGTCTTGGACTTTTTTTTAGAAATATATATGACGGACCAGGTTGCCATACATTGTTTTCAATTATATACAACTTTTTAGGTAGCGCATGCAAATAATTCTGTTTTAAGAGGTATTTCTTTCCGACATGCTAGACAAAAGTTGTAATAGCTCAGCTAATATGCATGTTATAAACATAAATTATAACCTATAGCACTAAGGAATAATGCAGCTTGCTACCAGTGATTTTTTTTTGAGAATTGGATCGTTAGTTCCGGAGATTACCTTCTACATACGAACTTACAAACAACCAAACAAATTTTACCTTTTTAAAACATAGGATAGATATTCATCATCTGTTTGCTACCCAACATTTTTTTATTGATAAATACGTTATTATTCACTGTGTTTGTCATTAAAATAACATTGTTTACCTACTAGTTTTATTCTATATTTGCCACTCAATCGGTAAATAAGTTGATAACTGTGGTGAACAAATTGACAAGTCTGTGAATAAGTTGATAACTCGTTGGTGAACGACTTGACAAGTCTATTATTATGGAAACTATGGGGAATTTCGTTTGTTTACTGTCATCATTCAAAAGATGGCATAAAATAACCTATAAAACAACTGGAACACATACGTTAAACTAATTTACCGATTTACCAGAAGAGCTCAAAAGTTTAAAATGGCCGCCCTGAAAAGTTGCCATTTTAGACATGTCAACATATTCACGCCAGCCACGGAAATAATCATTAATAATATATTATAAAGAGAGAGAGCAAATGTGAGTTTGTGTATATGTGGAGGGTAATCTCAAGAACTACAGCTCCTATTTGCAAAAAATATTTTATTATTCCACATGGACATAGGATATATAATTATTCTGTAAAAAAAAAAAAAAGAAGTGCTTAATAATATTAATGAAATACTTCTATTATCTATATCTTGAATTCAGGCAAGCAGAAGACCAATTCTCGTAATAAAAAACGTTCACGTTCAAGTCGCAATCTGTCAAATTTTTCAAAAACGTTGGTAAATTGATTGCATTTTTGACAGATTGCGAATGAGATGCGAATGAGAACGTTCTTAAAAATACTGGAATTGCCCCTCTGGTACTTTTTGTTAGGAAACTCCTCAGAACATGTGTACAATGAGATCTATCTCTAATAACTCTAGTTTTCAACTTCAAAATTCTCAATTCAAAAACCGAGTGTTAGCATTCACGCATTAATAAAATACCTACTTTATAAAATAAAAAGTAAGTAACCAATTAACGTAGGTATCCGTAATATTGTTACCTTGAACTTCTTTCTCGCGCGCATGAAATGTGTATTCGCATTATAACAGCAGAAATTAACAGAGTTCACACAATGCACAGATGTTATCTATAATTAAATATGTATTATTCCACGCTACATAATGCGTATTTGTTTTTTCATATGAAAGGCAAACAAAGAGTTAATGAACTCAGCTTGGGTAGGAATTTAAACTCAACTACATAGTTTCAGTATTCAATTAATAGCATACGGAATTGTATTTTGTGTACCTAATTCCAAATTAATCACTGACAACCTGGCACGTCTAAATTACCTTAAAATTATGACAAATGTATTATGTAGACACGTGATATTATTGGCTTACAATCCTAGACAAAACAGAAGGAAAACCATGTGTTTTCGAAGTATTTAAGCGTGGTTCATTGCGTTAAATTGACTTACTTGTGAATTGTATTATTTAAACTTCGATAAGCTACGAAAAACAGTTTTAGTAATATTTTTTTGTCTTTGTCGTAACTTCCGTATATTTGGCATGTTTATCTCTTCAATAAGCAAACATAGAACCCAGCATTAAGGATTAAAATAGTTTGTCTCTCCCCTGTTACCAGTGGACCTTCTGTCTCTATTATTCTATGTTCCCCGTCTGTCGGGCAGGGCAAGCGTAAGGTAAAATAGGTGAGTGACGTCATCGAGGCACTGCCCTTTGAGCCACGTCAAACATCTGGCAGTCTGGATCAATTGTTTTAACCGGCACTTTGTTTTGTAGGCTAGTTGTTTGTACAGACGTTTTATAGGTCACGGCTGTCTTTGAGATGGTGTGGGGTAGTTTGGGTATATTGGTATGGAACGCTGACAAATTGTTGGGCTTGAATTGTGTGTATTGTGATTAATGAGGTGGTGATAGTTTAAACTTGTAAAGATGTATAAAAATGAATTGCACATTACATACTTTGATAATAACTTTGCCCGTAGCATTGCCCGCGTGTATATCGGAAATTATCCCACGGGAATGTAATACCGGGATAACAAAGTATCCTATGTCTAATCTAACATACCCCAGGTCATGGTCTACCTGTGTCTGAAATTTCATCGAAATCCCACAAAAAGGTAACAGACAGACAGTGTTATTTTCGCATCCTAACTAATATTATAAATGCGAAAGTGAGTTTATTTGTTTGTTACGCTTTCCCACTAAAACGGCTGAACGGATTTAGATGAAGTTTGGCACATGGGTAGACCATGACCTGAATTAGGTCATAGGACTTTTTATCCCGATATTTCCACGGGATCGAGACTTACGCGGGTGACATCGCGGGGCGCAGCTAGTTTATAATATTAGTAAGTCGGAATTGAAATGAGTTTATGGATCGGCTTTGGCTTTTAAATTCTAGTAAATGTAGACATAATAATATGGTGTGATTACTTATCGATCTTATAAAATAAAGCTTGGAATATGAAAAGGCACTAAAGTAAAATATAATAAGCCACAAATGCCTTCTATGTTCTCACAAACTATAGTCATTACATAGCGGAATATTCTATGCAATTATTATAGGCTCACATTACCTCCAAGTAACAAAGTTATTCAACATAACTGCCTTAAGTTATAACTTACAACGGGGCATAAATACTAAAACTAGTTTGCGCGAACATTTTCTCCCACAATGGGTAACATTTGTAATCTCGACGTTCATTACTGAAGAGAGCATCATATAAAATGTGCACAATATCCGATGTGAAAGCGGCAATAAGCGGGCCTATGCTGTACCTTGAGGCTCGTTTACATTGAGCAAGTTAGTGGGCGAGTAGTCGGGTGATGACAATACCAGCAACAGTATTCTATTGTAACAATATTTTGATGTGTGAATTGTGTCCATGGAGTTTCATGCCCGATCTCCTCCATAGGAACCTACTACGCTTTAGAATGGTCAACTAGCTCCATATTTTTAGCTGACCGACTCCTTGACGATTCGAAAGTACCTGCAATTGGTTTAATTGAAATAAATGCAGTGAGTTTGGTGATGTCGATGGTCATGCTGATGACGTAAAATGTGATTTTGGTGGTTTTTACTTTTATGAAACGTAAACGTTTGACTTCTTCAATATTTGAAATTCAATGGAAAATACAATAGACGTAGATATATTTAGTAACCTATTCCGCTTGACTATTCTTCAAGAGTCCTAAAAAACCCTGTAAGAAATCGACACGTGTTTCACCTCTCAACGAGGCATCCTCAGGATGACGATTGACCAATTGCAAACCAGAACGCGACGTGTTACCACACCGAGCGCTGGACGCAAAGTAAATTACTTTGCGTCCAGCGCTCGGTCGATCGTCATCCTGAGGATGCCTCGTTGAGAGGTGAAACACGTGTCGATTTCTTGCAGGGTTTTTTAGGACTCTTGAAGAATAGTCAAGCGGAATAGGTTACTAAATATATCTACGTCTATTGTATTTTATAATGGATTTCCGCAAAGTCACGCCTGAATCAATTAACTATTCAATGGAAATTCAAAAAAGTGGTTCGTTTTCAGATGCAGACCTGTAGTACTTATTATGGGTGAAAGTGGTCGACAATCAAGCTCAGTAGTTTGCAGTTGGAGAGTATTATGAATATGACAGACCTATTATATACTGCTTGTAAAATGACTGCTGAACTACCTGAAAAATTACCTAGCTATGGTCCTATTTACTTGCTCTCGGACCTACTCGACCAAATTTAAACGCACCCTTGCTCTGGCGATATTAATATGGGATTGCGTTTGCTCGACCCAAACCCTGAGTAGATACCTAGTACCAGCTATACTTGCACAGACCCACACAATCCCGCACAGACTCGCACTATTGAATTTAAAAATAAGCACAATTCTACCGTGATTCAACATTTACGTGCAGCTTTATAGAATAAACTAACAAAGGAGGTTCTACCTCGTGTGGTTTGTATGGAAGTGAATTGAGGCAATGCACCGACTTTTATTTTTAATGTACAATATTGTGTTCAATATCCGAGGGTTACTTTAGAAAACCTTTTCTATTTCAGTGCATTATCTTTGTTAGCCGAGATTTTATTTAACAAAGTATATGTTCTTAATAATTTTGATAATACCTCATTGATCTAGTGGCCTCTTTGGTCTAGCACTAATGCTGTACATGAGATCCTGGGTTCGATACCCAGGTCGGTCAAAATATTATTGGGTTTGTCAATAGGAATTTCTCAGTAAAAGCCTGGAGTCTGGATTTCTACCAGTTGATGTCTGGGTCGCCCCCTATTACATGGGACTTAAACATAATGTGGGTGTACGTACTATAGGTACACCTCTGCTCAACACTTTGGGGAATACAGAGGCGTGATGGTATGTTATGTAGTAAAAATGTTTTTGATACTTTTAGTATTCGTCACGAGGTTCAAAACAATCATGCGCAAAAGTTACTTATTCCAAATAATTAATACCTACGAACTACAAAATTAGGCCAATTGTAATCGGCCTAGTGAAATTAGAACAACATACTATTACTACTGAGGGCACCCCAACTTCCTAAAATTAACATTGGCATCAAACAACAAAGGGGTGAAACAAAACTTGACTTAGCAGCGATTCCATTACAAATTCCTTTTTCCTTTTGAAGTATAAAATTGTAACCCAAATGATGTTTAAAACAATACTCGTTGCCACAAAGGGCGCAAAGCCAAGCGACAAAAACAAAGGCAGTTTACATAGATTTGATAGTTTATATCGAACGGAAGTAATGTGGTTTTAATCACACCTTGTATTTATACATAAAAAAACATTGTTTGTTGAAGTACAAACTATGTATACAGTGTGTCCCTAGTATATTATTATTATTGCTTCTGGTTACTTGTTTTTGGTAATGATGAAACTATTGATTTGTATATTTTTTATGTATTTTCTGCCTCAAACAATCGTAATGGCTGTACATATGTGGATAAAACACACGTAAGGTTGAATGCATCCCAGAACGATAATCTTATACATACTTATTATTATTAGATAAGATTGTATTATATTGTTGTATAATACGCAGATGTACCTACAAATGTCAAAATAATTTATGTGTACTACGTTTGTCATTCGTATGTCATGTAAAAAATTATTAAAGGTATAAATGAAATACAGACATTTATTTCGCAAAATTGTGTTTTGTTCTTTGTTCGAAGGTGGCTAAGGACATCATGTGTACTGATATGACAGAGTTAAATACGACTGTTAAGTCTTAATTAGTAATTAATATCTAGATCTATTTGCAAATAAGCTTAGGTAAGTAGGTACATAAATTGAAAAATAGAGAAACTAGCATCTAGCTTTCTTAGCACTTTTACCGAGTCTAATACTTAGTTATTTCCTCACAAGAGATTTATTCATTCGATTAAATAGAATTGTGAAGAAAAAAATACCTTATTAAATTGCTATCGAGAGAACTACAAAAATAAATTAAGGAAAGAAAAAGGAATATTAATAATAAAAAATATTTAAAATTATTGTTCGTATTGTTGTCATATAAAACAATTTAATTTTGCTGCAATTCAGAAATATTTGCAATTTTCAAAAGTTTAGACTCTACGTGAAAGTAAGCAAAGAAAAAAAACGATTACCTTGTACAGTTATTTAATCCCATAAGTCCGATCCACAGCACTGTTTGCACAACACAACACGAAGAGGCATTACGTGGCCAGAATGAGTAACCATGAACACTGTCAAAATAAATCTGACTAATGTCCATTTTAATAAAATAATTTGTATTACCTAAAGTATCAAAACTTTTTGTACAGTCGCAGAAAAAATTGTTGACAAAATTACCCATACACACGGTAAGTATAATATTTGGTTACTTATCAAAGCATATAATCTGTCGGTAAAAAGTAAACAACCTGTGGGTATGAAATAACGAGTAAAATAAATAAAAACGAGTTTCAATACGTTTAATATTGATGGTTTCAAACGATAAATTATGGGAAAAACGGTAATATTGATAAATATTTTGAGTAATGATTGGAACAGGACGTTTTGTTGAATCTTTTGTTCAGTAACTGTTGTAAGAATATTTTCGTTTATCAATAATTCATTAAGGTTCATATTCGTGAAACAACGTAAGGTTTTGTTAGGTACGGTAACAGCGTCACCCTGTCTGCTAATAACATCACACTGTGATTACCAATCCGTCTGGCAACAAGGGTGATTATTTTCCTTTTCTTTTCAACCTTTCATTATAGCGGCTACTGGTGGCACCATGAATTGGAATAAAGAAAACTCGTAAACTAATCATATTTATGAATTGAATTTAAGAAATAGAATTTGCCTGCCAATTTATGCCAAGGAAATTTTGATTATTTTAGTCTTGTATGCATGACTTGGTATCAAGTCAAAAGGTCAATCAAAAGTGTCCACATGTATTATTTGGAAATATTTCATTTTATTGCCAATCCCCTTTGAACAAGAGTTGTGATCAATGCTCATAACTTAAGACCTGCAGTGGGACAATAATAGGCTGGAATGTCTCTCTCTTAGGCTGCCAACAGACGGACTGCATTCTTGCAGTTTGAATGCAGTTTAGTACGACTGCAATACTCGTAATGTACTGGTAACTGCATTCAAGCTGCAAAATTTGCAGTTGGAGTGCAGTTGAAACAGTTGAAATGCAGTCCGTCTGATGGCAGCTTTACTTAAAAAAACCTGTAGATCTAACAAATCAAGTTAACAATAGTAGCACAATGGCACAAGACCAATAATAAAATTAATTGAGTTCGAAGCTGGTACGTGGCACTTTTACCGGCCGTCCGTCACTATAAAGTGTTCGGACAACTGAATCTGATTCATAGAAACGGACAGTGACAGAATGACTGCATCGGATTTTTGCACTGAGGATATATACGTAGGTTTGGTAGGTCAGTATCATTAAGTTAGTGTCCTTTTTTTTTAGTATGTTTAGACTTACATTTGAGTAATCAATGGAAACTGATATTTATTTTGAAGTCACTTCAATGTTAAGCTGGGTGAGTTGTTTTTACTAAACAAAGGGAAAATTAGTTTAGTTACAAAGTCAGAAACTTATTTTTCTTTTAGATAGCGATTGTATATTTGATGGGAACACGCTGTGTTCAATTATAAAGAAACATTGAGTTATGCGAAGGTACGGCAATATTGTTGCGTTGCAAAGCAGTTCAAATAATTGCTGCGTAATTTTCAGGTTTCTATTTATACAAAAAAAAACCTGTGAATGACGTCGAAATTTCGTCCATGACCGCTATATTACTCGTTTGACCTTTTAGTTCAATTGAGCAAACTAACAGCATTTATAATACGAAAATCTTTATAGAGCATAAGTAGGTTGGGACTGGATTTGAGATATTTTTGTTATCATTATTTTGTGCCAGTGTTTGTCCAGTGGAAAAAGATGGACTGGTCAAGTGGTCGACTTTAATAAGAAATTACTTTAAGCTCTTGGAGGGTTAAATGACCTCAATGATCTCACCTGCTCATAGTCTATCGACTGATTGCAAGATTATAATTATATTTAAATAAGTTCTTAAAGAGTGGAGAAACTTATAACTACCTACCTTACTACCACAAAACCGTGTTTAGCAGTTGTTTAGCCTAAACGCCTTTTAAATATGACATTTTTATATGGTGTTTGACATTAAAAACGCATTGAACAAGTGTTAAGTTTTTGTGATATGGCCCTTAGTGGATGGAAAATATCTACTTGTCTCATATTACCCAAAAAAAATCAAATTTCGATCGAACTTTACTTGTATACCTTACGGTGCCTGTTACCTACATTCTGCTTCTACTACGCCGATAAATTTGCATTTGGCGAAACCTTATGTTGCCAAGTCGCGAATTCAACTCAAGACAACACAAATAAAACCCTATTGTCAGCAATTTATTAAGAAATGAAGGATGTATTACTTAGATAAATATAGTTTGAGAAAAATACCGCGAAAAATGTCGTACAAGGAATGAGAGGAGAGCGATATATTCATGTTATCTTAACGAATACGCAGAAATATCTTATTGCTGTCAGTAATATATTGTCTTATGGTATATGATATACTAATACAATAAAATGTTGGATTGTGCGTAGCTAATACCATGACAAAGAGATAGGTTTTGGAAATATATACTTAGGAGAGATTTTTTTACTGTTTTAGTAAGGTTTCAAGATTGAAGATCTTTCTACTTGTGTAAAGAAGTTGAAATGGTGAAGTTTCCAGGTTCAATCTCGTATTCAATTGAAAGTGTTGGCTCTCGAAAGGCCTAGAAATATAGTTATTTTCATATAAGATAGGTTTAGTACTAATTTAAATTAGTTTATCGTCCATAAACGCTGCCAGATACCTACTCATAAAAGTTTAATTTTCAAAAGTTTAGTTTGATGAGCGTCAAAACAAAAGTTTTCAAATTAGTGGAATCGCTCTCCAAACGTCAATGAACATCAACGGCAAAAATTAAATGAATCATAATGCAGACATGTAAGCTATATGTTTGTTTAAACACAACGTGTAGAATGCAATATTGTTTAGCAATCAATAAATACTGAAGGCCGTAGTCCTGCGGATTACGTCCGCATCAACAGAAACCACATAAACATGAGACAATGCAACCATTAACGAATCAACAAACTTTTACTATCCACTAACACAATCGCGAATTAATCGCGATTACACAAAAATCGACCGCGGGAGTGACGTCACCTTTTAATGAAGAAAGAAACGGGCACGAATTTATGTGGTCGGGCGACAAACTGACCCGCGATCGGGACGGCCGTTGCCAAACCCATAATCCCTTAATTAGCCCACCGTGTAGGATTTAATCAGGATTTGAGTGACAGTGCAGTGTCGCGCGGGCGTCGCGGTTGTCGCGGGTGTCGCTGGGCGAGCTCGGCGCGTGTTGTGACGCGGGCGCGTGGGACAGCGCGCGTTGTGCCGGGCGCGCGCGGGCGCTCTGTGCGCGGTGTTCGCGCCACGCCGCCTCAGCCTCGACTGCCGGGCATGGAAATTCGATTTTTCTGACGTTTCCTCCGCGCCTTGCTTCGCCACGATCGAACTGCACGCCACATGAATAGTTGCTGCTTTACCCACCGCTGATTTTGCACGTTCATTTTACTGTAACTGTAATAATTCCAAATGTTTTATGACACTTTTGGTCGACGTAGACAGTATGAATGTGGTAAGGGTTTCGATCACGCAAAATTTCGATTTTGCGATACCTCCTCCTCGTTCTGACCTTGGTGTTTTTCGTATCCGCACATATTTGCTTATCAAAAAGCTGTAAATACCCAAAGGCGGCTCATATTATACCTTTAGAAAAACATAAACAGACTTTTGTTTTCGGATAAAGTTTTTAAGCCAACTTCAAATAACTTTCAACTAAGTAGGTAGAGAGGGCGCCCAATTTTAGTTAGGACATCTATACTTACTTAAAAATTGATGGTGTTTTGTCAATGACCGTTAGCCTACCGTGCTTTCACTTAACTCCTACATTTTTTAAGTCCTCACCGAGAACCTTTAGTTAATGGGAGTGAGCGGCCATTAGGGCAATACTACGGAAGTGAGAATAAATTTTCCTCACGCCATCAACGCATGCGGCATGTACCTGCCTACTTGTAGACATGAAAAAATATTTCAAAGTTTCAAGTTAAAGGTTTTTTGATAACACTAACTTAACTTTATGTCAAGTTAAAGTTTAAAGACTGTGAAAAGTTTTTACCGTGATAAATATGTTCAACTTTATTACTACAAAGAAATATTAATAATTATTATTTTTTAACCGCCTTCCAAATAGATGGAGGTTCTATATGTTCGTAGCGTATGTTTTTTTTTTAATTGTGACTTTAATTAATAATTTTCAGTATAGTCAAGGTGGGTTCAGTGGCGAGGTGATTGGTTTCTCTGCTACGCGTGTTACGATGAGTCACGAGTTCAAACCCCACAAGGAAAAAATATTTGTTCAGTCCACAAACATCTAGCTTGTGGATGTGACATTTTTATTATGTCTGAAAAGGCACCCACGGCCACGTTACAGGAGGAATTCCGTGTCTAGGACAATATTTAAAAAAAAACTATCAATAAAGTTTTTTTTTAACTAGCCCTAGCCACGAAATTGCTAC
Source organism: Lithophane ornitopus (assembly GCA_948473465.1). Lineage (NCBI taxonomy): Eukaryota > Metazoa > Arthropoda > Insecta > Lepidoptera > Noctuidae > Lithophane > Lithophane ornitopus. The sequence continues at coordinate 5,318,486 of OX419622.1, read as the reverse complement.
TAATTAAAAAAACTTTTAATTTCAATTCAATAGTATTTCCTTACTAAATAACCAAAAAGTGAAGACGTGGTAAGTTTGGCTAACAGGAGTTTACGCTAAAAGATGCGCAGGCGATGTTACTAAGAGTACACACATACTACTGTCTTATTATTTACCGAATCCTTAAACATTTAAAGGCAAAAATAATTAATTTCCTTGTTAAAACATTAAACTGCACTGAACTCGACAATCTACCTAGTGTAGCGTAGTGAGAGTGTATCGTTAAATATTTTTTGCACGCAATACAGCAAATAGCGCAATTTTCATGAAAATTACTATGTAAATGATTGAATACCTAAATCTTTATCGTGTAGTAAGAAATCGTTGGTAATGCATTCCTGTATTTATGGTAGTTTTTCTTTTTCAAGCAATATAGGTTTAATTCCTGTTAACTGCTAGGGAATTTACCATATCCAAACTCAGGTAGTATCCCATGGAGAAAAAGAGATTCAATTTTATTTCAATTTATTCTCGAACGATGAAATACAAGTTTGTCATCTTTTTTTCCCACCGTACCTACTCTGATAACCTCAAGAAACGCGTTGTATGAAGCACTGTATGAAGTGCTATAAAGCGTCATAACAGTGCGGCCGGCTGCCAAGTCTTCAACCCGGTGTTAACAGTTAGGGGGTTGGCAGCACACGCGACTACTTTGACGGTTATTTGCTAGTTTAACCTCTGTTTAGCTTTATTTCTCGTGTGCTCTAGAAGTGCAGTTCAGTGTAGTGTTTGGACATGGTTTTTAAGAGCAAAACATATATATTTGTAACACGTCTTTATATGAAACGTGTTGTCATAAGTGTGTGGCATAAATCATCAAACAGAACAACTTTATTCATACATTTGGGTCAGCTGTCTCATACATTTGGGTCGAGTAGGTATAGAAGTTTTGTATTGGAAAGTTGATAATTTTTTCGCGATTACGATTTTGTTCCCATGTAGAAAGTTGTTCAGTTTAATAGCCTGTATCACTCCCATAATTTTCACCATACCTTTCTGATACATTATGCTGTATAGTTACTTCTATGACACGGTCCTATATTAAAAAGCAAAGCACGATGATCACCGGTCACGGGTCTTTAAAAAATTCAAAGCGGAAGATGCTACAGGCAAATCCACTCTAGAATTCCTAACATGTCTGTAACGAGAATCTCGTTAAGAAAATATAACGTCAAAACGCTGCATATTAAGGAGGCAATTAGGAGAAACATACAACAGACTGTAGGTACTTGGAAATCATGGCTGAATAACCCGACATTTAATTGGCAACATTCTACCAACTTGCATTTTGATATTACACAAACTTGGGTTGTATTATGAACTTTGTAAAGGTCTGTTCTAAAATGAATTACTCATAATACAGCAGTTTTATTTTGATTATGATTTAACAAGTAATTATTTAATATATAGGCTCGATAACTGTCCAGTCTAACCAAGGGGTATCGTATTACCCAGTTACTGGGTTGTGGAGGTCAGATAGGCAGTCGCTCCATGTAAAATACCGGTATTCAGGTGCATCCGGGTAGACTGGAAGCCGACCATGGAACATAGTTGGGAAAAGGCTAGGCAGATTGATTGATAGGCTTGATAACTGCTCTAGTCCAATGGTAAGTTTTGAAGTTCCCCTTGCATTGTGACTTGCATGTACGTAAACCTTCACACAAAGATAGTTATGCAAGTCAAGTTAAGTTTTAAAATAAAGAACCGTACTATTGTATGCATTAGAAACATTCTCAAGAGCTAGAAGAAGGTCATCGATGCCTTTTACCTTATAATGCAGGTAGCAATAATCAACATGTAAATAATAGCTTCTTTAATTCTACGTTTACTACAAAATAGCAATAAAAACTCAACTAACCTCGAGTAAAAAGGTTTTAATACAAAAAAAAATCTGCACTTCCTTCCAGTGAATTTTACAAAGTCGAAAGAAACCATAACTTCGCTTGATAAAGTCGACGAATTAAAGAGTAATGAAAGTGCTCGTACATTACAAGCAAAATTACAGACGTTTAAATCTACATTACAGTGGGTATCATGAAAGTCGAGCTACTTAAACACTAGAAAGCTGGCAACACTCCAAGCTACCGTGTACTACAAGCTATTACGATCGAATTCCATTTTTTTATTAAGAAATTATACATTTTATACAGAAAATGTTTTAAAGCCGTGACGTGATGGCGGAAAATTTAATTGCCACCAAAGTTTCTGACGATAAAATAAAAAGTTTTGAGGAAAATGTGAAACGAATTTTTGCTCTTTCGCTGTATGATAAAAATCGCGTGTATTCGGGTGAGAATTCTTTTGTCTACGAAATGCGTTTCAAAATGGAATGTAATGCAGGTATGTCTCTTTGTGCGATGAATGATAAAAACAGGTGCACCGTGCAATGCACCTGTTTTTATCATTAATCGCATTGTGTAAATCAGGCTTTATATGTATAAAGCTTGATTTATACAGTGCAATTTAATTGCAATAGGCAATAAGCTCGCCGCCACATAGGACTTAAACATAACTGGCGCAATGGCAAGTTACTATAGGTATTACTCTGCCTAACCCTTTGGAGATTATAGGCGTGGTGTTATGTTATGATTTAAAATTGCCTTCGCCATAGCATAAGTTGAAGAAATAAAAAAAGTGAAACTGTGTAGATATGTTTTTGGAAGATGGAATTTTTGTTATAGTTTACAGCAAGCAAGGAACTTGCATCGTGTAAATGAGGGTTGACTTTTGTGTCGAGACTCAGATGAATTAATATTACCGATCAAAAAGTCATAAAATACAGGGTGTAAGGGTAAACACCGTTGTCACGCAAACCATGGGCAGTAGGGCAACCGCACAGTGGTGACACAGGTACCTCCCGAAGCTGCCATGTCCGGTGAGGACCTGCGTCAGGCGGAAGGTGAGGACGCCGTGGCACCTCTCCAGCCACTCCTCAAAGAGGGGACTTATCGCCGCAATTGTGGCGTGCCCAGCACTGGGTTGCGACAATCGCACTCTCCATGCCGCCATGAGATCCTGCCGGAGTTCTGTCCGCTGTGCCGCGATTTCTCGCGGCAGCGGAGTTACGCCCCGGCGCTTCATCTCCTCGCGCCACTCCCAGATGAGCGCGAGGACCTTCGCCTCCAGATCCCATGGCGGTAATCCGGCAAGGAGTCTCGCCGCCTCACGGGAGACCGTGCGGTATCCCCGGGCCAGCCGTATGGCCATGACCCTTTGGGACGCGTTCAACCGGCGGGCTGGCCGCAGCCTAATAGAACGCGCCCACACCGGTGCCCCGTAAAGGGCCATGGACCGCACGACCCCCGCGTAGAGCCTCCGGCAGGAGGCGTTTGGCCCCCCAAGATTGGGCAGGAGCCACCCCAAGATGGCCCCAGCCCGGTCCAGCCTGGGAGCCAAACGTCGGAAATGCTCCACGAAGTTCCACCGGCTGTCGAGGACGAGTCCTAGGTACTTCATCGTCGACTCGACGCCGATGTGTACCGTAACACCCTGTATAATAAATCAGCACAAGATTTTCGTTCACGAACCTTTCGAAGAGAAATTTCGAGGTCAAGACGTTGTCGACCCATCGAGACTTGAAAATTGCCAAGTCTTCAGAATTTGTGTCTTAGTGATACAAGTAATACTTATTTTTGAAGAGCTCGTTACTAAATAACAATAGCCACACGGTCGATCGATACGGGTCCTACGTATGCCAAGGCCGGTCCGTGGATTGGTGACCAAGAGACCCCTCTGTGCATTTGAAAGCACGTTAAACCGTTGGTCCCGGATGTTATTTGTAGACCTTTGACAGTCATTACGGGTAGTCAGAAAGCCAAAAGTTAGACCTCCAGTCTTACTAAAGGGTATCGTTCGTACTACCCAGTGGATGGGTTGTGGAGGTTACATAGGCAGTCGCTATAAGTAAAATACTGGTATTGAGCTGCATCCGGTTAGACTGGAAGCTGACCCCAACATAGTTGGGGAAAGGCTCGGCTCATGATGATTTGTTTTAACAAAAAGAATCAATTCAACAAAACGGCTTTAAAACGACAAAACACCTTTCCCGAAAACGATACGTAAATTGTCACTTTTCAACTTTCATCTTTTCAAAGCTAGAAGATAAAGCCATGTTCAATGCAGAATGTCCGTCAAAGTCAAATATGTGAATTCAAAACTTCGTTCATGAAAATTTCGGTCCCATGTTGGGTGCCAATAGCAGCCGCACAGCATTCCTATTTGTTTTCCCGTTAAAAAAATATTTGTTTTCAAAGTCCGATTTTTTATTAAAATAACAGCGTGTTACATCAAAGTTTTATTTTTATTTTGTGATAGATTCGGTTGTAACCGCAGGGGATGGACATGCGGGAAAAATGTTACTACGTGATTGGAGGTTTTTTTGAAGTAAAGACTTCGTTGGGCGCGTTGAGTGATTTTTGGTAGAGGAAAATCTTATGGGTTTGCGTCACCGACATGCCAATTTTAAAAGTATATCATCTATAGCTTTAAAGGTGACCACTATTATTTCATAGATTTAAGTTTTTTTTTTTTTAGTTATTTCTTACTTTTAAGTTTCACTGTCGGCAGTCCCGATGACTACCTATATTTTTTATTTATTTAGGGATGTTATATATTGGTGTCGGTTTAATGGTGTCAACATACATTTTGGATATTTTAAAATGGTTCCGTTTTTATTTTTACGTTATTTTGTTTTCTAAGGTTTCAATTGCTCATTATCTTCTGAGATTTAGACTGATGACAGACTAATTACCGTATTGGGAAACACTTTAATTCCTAAAGCACAATAATAATATTCAGGTGAACCTCAATAAAGTCCTTTCAAATAAATTCACAGTATAAATTGCACTTGAACAAATGATTCCTTCCACTACATAAGATTACAGACACAAAATTTCGGTTTCCAATTCTCTAAGGAAATCGAGCTTTTGCCGTACAATCATTATAAATATGTATGCCTCGTACAAATGCCTAAGATACCGCTACCTTACTATCTAATACAATTTCTAAGTCTTCTCCTGCGGTTATAATTCGCAGCACAAACATACACCCTTAGGCCGGGCGCGCACTAGGCAGCCAGGCTGCGACAGCCAGGCTGCGGCAGCCAGTAAAACATATGACGTTGTATAGCTGCCTAGTGCGCGGGCTCCTATACAACGTCATATATTTTACTGGCTGCCGCAGCCTGGCTGCCTAGTGCGCGCCCGGCCTTAACTAACATAAAAGCTGATAAGTAAGATAGCAAACTATATTTAATACGCTACTAAGCAAAAAGGTGAAATACAAAGAGGTATTTGCTGTTTATCTATTCAAAGTGCGACCTAAAAATAATATCAAGGCCTATTCAAACAACTAAAGATGAATGATAAGCTATGCACAAAAAATATACATTGAAAAAACGAATTTAACTTTAAATAATAACGTCTAGCATCCGCCATATTGAATTTCCTATTACGTCACACCGCATAGGTTTCAAGTCAGCATAGTTTGGTTCATTTTAGATTAAACCAACCTATCGACCTCATTTGTTGAAATTGATTCTGTAAAGTCTGTTTTTTAATCTCGTAGACTAATTTGACAAGTGCAAATGTCAAATTCCAAATTGAAAAACAAACAACAGTCACTTGAAATGTCAAATTAGTCTACGTGATTAAAGAACAGACTTTAGTCAGGTCAGGCTATGTGATTAATTTAAAGCGTACGTAAGTATTATATAGGTAGTGAGTGTGAATATAATCGTAGTTTTCAGTTCAGAGTAATACATCATCCTGCCAGGGTTGCGGGAATACCCGAAAGGGATACCGGGACCTTGGCAACAGGCAACTGAAGTAACACGGGTGGGTTTTAGTCAGTAAAAGTCTGACACGCCCTTCCGCTCCGCCCAGAGCTGTTCTCCAGCTCTGGGCGGAGCGGAAGGGCGTGTCATTTGATTTCACACCTTCAAAAAAAAAAAGGCTGTATTACTCATTCAGCATTTTTTTATTTTTTTCTAGATTCAAAACCTATATTTTAGCTTTACCGTATTCAAGTAATTAGAAACCAATACCTGTCTAAACCACAAAGCGACCAGGTTACGTTCTAATTGTATGAACGTCTGAATGGTCATTGTACTAGGCAAACAGTCCGAATATCTCTTACAAACGGTTAGATTCACTAAGTAATTCCATTATGTCTGTTTGTGTACCGAAATTGTAACTATATATGTGGAGTAAACGGGTTAGTGCAGCCGCAAGTCAATCCAACGTCCAGTTTACATCGCAGCCCCTGGGATGTTGCAAGCGCCTGCAACCGACCTTGTTTGTAGCGCAACATGATACGTAGCACGTTGCTGTAACTGAGCTTGTTTGTAGTGTTTGAAAAGGGAATACTGAGTGTTGACCATACTCTTGAGCTTATAATGGTCGAGTCAAGTTCGAAAAGAGACAAGATATGTGATTTGTAAATAGGGATGTCCAAGAGTGAAATGAATTACTTAAAAAAATCTTTGAATAATTCTGCGTATGACGTGTTTTGTCATGTGGAATTTTTATTTATGTCACATTTAAATTGTGCTTTAATAAAGTTTAGGAAATAATAACATTATAAGGGTACGAACTAGAGTTGTCTCCGTTGTTGACCTTTAGAAGCCTAGTCAAAACGTCTGATCGGTTTAATCTTGTATTAAGTCTTATGTCAACTAATATGATCATTTTGGTCACTACAGCAGTTAACACGTGTCTGAGATATTTTTGCACTCATTCAAGTAGATTTACATAGACTTGATCAGGCGTTCAAAGACTTACACCAGGCGCGCAGGGGCGTATTAATTCCGTAACAGACATAAAATGACAATTGATCGCAATGGGTTTAATTTTGACAATTCACCCACGGTTATTACGATCATATCATTACTTTGTTGAGTAGACGATTTTTTCAAACCTATGAAACAATGAATTAGCAATGTCCTTGAAAACCCTCGGATTGTGATTGAGAGTGTGTTACGCAATGAGGGTGCTGGTTTCTGAATTGAGAATTTGAAGTAGAAAAACTTGTCAAACTCGATTTTAGAAATACATAGGGTTCCTACAATGTAGCCCACGACATTCAAAATTTCTTACGTTTTTGCAAAGATACCTACTCGTCCCAAATTTATGGGACGCATGATTATTTTTTCTCGATTACTATGTTGGTCTCAGTTATGTTAAAGTAGAGTTTAACAAGTTCTCTTCTTCAAATTCTCAATTCAGAAACTGAGGAGTGAGCGTATGAGTAATATTCTCTCTTATCTTAAGTAAGTGACACCAAAAAGCCATTGCAAACTTTACATTCTGCAGTTTGTAGTTCTATATAATGCGACAAGGCTTTATTATAATTCCACTAATACACCGGTGAAAAAAGTTTGGGCGTTTCACTTCGGTGACGTAATGTGGACATTGTAACTGCTCAAGTCGGACACGACATACAACAATTCACCTTGGATAATATAACATTAACATTCTAAACTAAATGATAATTTATGATAAAATTTTCACATTAAGGCGTTTTTTATAAGTATTTTGTGACATTATGCACTTCGCCGTAGGTGTAGTATTGAGAACTAGGCTAATATAGAAACTTTCGCAAAGGCCATAAAAATGGACCAGTCACAACATAATGTGATGTACCGAAATCCAAAAAAAAAATACCAAAATCATTTCAAAATCTGCAAAAGAGTGTAATTTACAAATACCGACACCCTTTTGGGGCCCTTTTTGTGAGAAATCTTAATGCATTTTATTTTTCTATTCAAACGTAGGCTATTTACAACAATATTTATGCAACATTCCTATAACCCATAGCATAATCAGCCTATAATGTTCCTACAGCTGGGACACAGGCCTCCTCTCTCTGAGTGGCCTGTAATCTACCGCGCGGGCCCAGTGCAGATTAGTAGAAGTTACATGTCTTAGAATTTTTGGTTGTAGGGAATGCCAGTTTCCTCACGATGTTTTCCTTCACCGTTTTGAGAGCAGTGGTGATGAAATTTTTTACGCAAAGTAAAGCGCCTGACAAGGTTCGAACCCACGACCTACAGTTTGTTATTTATTTATTTATTTGCAAAAATGTACACTCAGTTACAGGCTAGGCTAAAACTTATGAGTACATGACCCTGTTAGGGCGCAGCAAGTATGTGTAACTTAAATCTAGGTTCAATATTTACAAGTTAACATTATATGGCATAGGTAACTAGATATCATTATCACAACATTCATTATTATTACTACTTAATTAATCTCTGTTTAACATAATATTTTATTTTATTTATATTAATTAAAGTTATTTGAAATTTAAAGTACTTAGTAAGTAACATTAATAAAATCATTTTATACATAGAGATATATATATTACAACATTTATGCTTTATTTTAGCTTCTTATCTTCCATAAACTCCTTAATACTATAATAACTTTTTTCTAACAGTAATGACTTAAGTCTAAATTTAAATATGCACAGTGTTTTTGTGGATCTTATATTTTCAAGAGTTAGTAAGTCGGGGCCGTTACCACTGGGCCACCATTGCTCTCTATAACCTATCGTGTCAGCAAAATTCTTAAAGGACATACCACCCTCATGTAAAATAGCTCCATCAAGTAAAAGTATCTAATTAAAAATTTCTGCTTCAGAGCAAGTGAAGAATTTATAAGAAGAGAAGAATCTGTGAAACTAGGCAGCGACCGGGCGTCCCAAAAGTAATTTGTTTGCCCCCTCTGCTGAAATTACATTCCACTAGAAAAAAAAATTAAGAATTAAACACAACATCAGTGCCTTATTTAAAATGTAATTTAGCTGTGGGGCGATCCCTGGTTTCTAAAAGCCTTTGAATTTAAATTAATCTGGTTTTGAATCTCATTTGAACAAAATGATTGGTTTTGACAATCAATTTACTGATCTGAGAATTGATGAAGCTTTAATACTGAGTTCGGCAAACGCCGGAAGGTAAAAGAAAATGAAAAACTTGATCAAGCTTTAAAAAAATGGTGGCAAATGTTCTGGAAATAACTAAGTTACTTCCTGAATAAGTTCATAAAATCTGAATGAAATATTCACCCTCTTAATAGCCGCTAAGGATACACAAAATAACTTATTAATTAATAATGATAGCGACGAAACAAATATTCATCACGTCGAATTTTACATCCTATTAAATTCAAATTGTCTGCAAAACGATTTTGACGCAAAATAGCGCTATTTTATGCCCACTAAAAGTCGGTAAACATGAAATTAAGTTATAAAAGTATAGGTACAAGTCCTTCCCTGGGGAGATACTATGCTAACTCGACTCACTTTAATATTATGCAGTGACCTTGCAATTTCCATAAATGTATATTTTAGAACTATTAAATCTAAACTACGTCGCATCTTAACGTAATGGAAGAGATGATATTATAAAGGGATGTAAATATTATTTTTTTATGTTAAAAATACCTGTACTGTAACTGGCGCTATGCTCACAGCTGCATCAGATGCGGTATTCAGACTTTGACCTACATTTTAAAACGCACGAAGTAGGTATGTTTCCTACCTATGCTAATATTTTTGATACCCTATAGATATTATGCTGGTATAATTCAGATAACAATGTAACGATTTCAATATTTTACTAAGTGCATCAGTGTTAGTTAGTATTTAGATCAAATTTTTAATGGATTTATTGTTCTTCCTGCAACCGGTTATTTAACTAACTGAGTTCATAGGCAGATCTTGAATTAACTCGCTCATAATTTAATTATTTTTTTAGGAACACTTTTTGTAACTTTCGTCTAGTATCTTTCTTTCAAAATATTATTATTTTTGTTGTTAACTGATAATCTTAGCAAATATTATAAATGCGAAAGTGAATTTGTTTGTTTTTTTACGTATTCACGCTAAACGGCTGAACAGATTTCTATCATTTTTCGCACAGGGGTAGACCTTGACCAGCAGAAGGGCACTTTTCATCCTGGATCGCAGACGAAGTCCTGGGCTAGTAAATTATAAATTATGTTTATTTCTGTAAATAGTAGGTTTATATAAACACTTGTGTTGTAATAGTAGGTTTATATAAACACTTTAAACACTAGACGTCAATAATATGATGAGGTTAATGTATGTTAATATTCTCAACAAACTCACTTATTCCAAAATGAAATAGAGTTACCAATAGTAGGGGTGCAAGTAATTAGTGGTGAATATTTGAAGGTTCCGCCAGCTATCAGGGCAAGCGGTCTGTTTGCCCGCCCCTCGGCGGATGGGTGGATAACTATCATCCTACCCGCAACGCGTTATAAAGTATTAACGTTTGCAAACTTTGACAATGCAGACATAATTATGATAAATGAGATTCTATGATTGATGTAGTGAGGAAGATGGAATCTCTCGCTGAATGAAAATTAGTCAGATCTTCATTAGAAGTTAATTAATTTGATTGAATCCTTCCTAAACAATCAAAACTCAAATCTCATATGATGATATGAATTGTTTTGGCATAAATAGATGAAACTCATACTTGTGTCACTCGTGTTGCGGCGCGGCGCGGTTTTCGAATGTTCTCTTCCTCTCCGCAAGTCGCACCGCGGTGACTCATGCCATGCTCTAAATAGCTTCTAACATTTGTTCTCGCTGCGGTCGCTGACGCAAGACGCACGTCGCGCAAGCGGTGATGTCGTGGCCAAGGGGTAAGGTTATAAAGTTCCAAATCATAAAATCGGAATTTGTATTGCAAATTGTTGATACTAGTAGTTGATTAATGATGAGTGTACTGACTTCTTAAGTATCAAAAAAAAAGTTTATCGCGAAAAAAAAAACACTAATTAATTATTTTAAGTTCATTATGTAGCTCTAGCTTTTTTTTAATACGTTTCAGAATTCCTTAAGCTCCACTCAACTGACAGAAGTTCCTTGCCAGTGGCATACAACAAAATTGAAGCAACAAATGACTTGCGTCATCTAAACACTAAATATACAGCGCAAGTTACATTATACACATACACACGGGGCGATCGTGAAACGTGCATCTTCTGCGCGTATACACGCAGATACAGCGATACAGAAGCGCTGTAGTCGCTCGTAGCTTCCGCGTTTTGGTCAGACACTCCTCGTCAGTTGTATAATCAGGGTCCGTCAACTTTATTCGCCAATCATGCTGCAAGGGGACGGGAAAATAATGTGCTACCATTACAATATTATTATTTTTTATAGGAATTTATTGGAATCTATGATAGCAATATTGCGGTGGCGTGAGCGCGCGCCCCTTCTGTACCCCTCCTCCAACCGAGTTTCGAACGCGCTTCACACGAGCATTTGTATCGCGTTTCACGCGCGTTTGTATCTGTAAAATCGCAAAATTTGGCATCTACGGTGCAGAAAACGCGCGTTCTTGAAACGCGCGTGTTCTGCGCGTTTAAAATATGCCGTGTGCTACCGCTCTTAGGACACTCCAGCAAGCGGGACATGGTCTGATCAGAAACACCGCACTCGCACTGGGTGCTGGAAGGGTCAGTGATCCCCCCCCACTTTGACAGATTGCGTTTGCAGCGGCCTGTCTGGGTACGCAATCTATTCACACCACCCACCACCAACACACCCTGCAGATCACAGTTATGGTCTGCCCTAGGCAATTAAATCGCACCATTTAAATCAGTATTTAGTTCCAATACAAGGCTCAACAAATAACTTGAAACAAAAGACGGTGGTATCAAGACAAAGTGTTGGTCTCAGGACATGGGACATGTTGATACAGCGAGATGGCCACTTTCATTTGTTTGTATCTGGCTTCCGGCCAGGAACTATTGCTCTCACTTCTATACGCTTAACACACTAGATTTATTAGGTAGGTACCTATTTATTTATTTAGGCGCTTGCTATACAAGTAAATTAGGTAACTTATAATTATTTTCCGAGAAACTTTTCGAACCTTTCTTTCCCACTTCCAATTATTTTCTAATATACAATGTACTATTGTTTGCTTAACATAACAAAAAAAAAACAAAAAAAAATTACCAACATTAAAATTAAAAAAAAAAAACAAATCGGTCCAACCAGTCTCAAGTAATGCGTTCACCAGGGAAAAGCATTTTTTTTTTTAATGTATGAGTACCTACATAAATGAACTCAACTTACTTTTTTCTTTATACTAAAGGGCCACTTCCACTTTGCCGGCTGCGGATAATTTTAATTGGGCGATTCTTATTTTTCTTTTTCAAAAGTTGTAGAGTTAAAGTAGTCTGTACCGACTAGTTTCTGAACCTTTTAAAAACTTTAAAAGGTTCTGAAGCTACCTAAGTAGTTAGTTGTTTTTCACTGAAAACACAACTGTCCGTTTAAGAAAACGTTTTCATTAATCTGTACATAATATAAATAAAACGAAGTTGCTTTTTGTGTCTGTCTATGTGACCATTTAGATCTAATAAACTACACAATGCATAGTGATGCTGTTTTCACCATCATTTATTTAGAAAGGTTATTTTGATGAGGTTTGCACCATAATTTAGAGCATTTATTCCGAAAAGTTTATAAGAGTATAATTGGTATTCTAAACTTTAACACAGAAATCGATGTTTTGACATGTCACCAGTGCGAGCGTGCGAAGCAGGTGCGGGTCACTAGTTTATTTATAAGACAATTTGCTAGTCTACTAGAAAATTGGTAGCATCGGTGACTAATGGCAATAAACAACCGTAAATAATAACAACATGGCGTCGGACTCAAGGTTCCACTATTCTTGTCCTGTTATTAAGTCTACCTTTGATTTAATGAATTTGTGGGATACGGTACCTATCTGCTATTCATGATTTTTTTTTAATTTTTGCTTTCGATTAAAAACAATTCTTTATAATTTTCCTTAAAGAGGAAAGATTTTTTTTTTCAATATGAATCTCAGTGGCTACTGCAATTTTAACACGCCGTTACATAAATCTAAAATCTTTTGAAACCATCCCATTTTTATAAATAGTAGGTACCTACATGATCTGCACCAGCACCTACACGATGCAGATGTAATAAAAAACAAAGATCCTACTGCGCCCAATTAACTTTTTTCTGTTCACAAACCAGATACAAGATTCTATTCGAAACAGGAAGCAAAGCGAGACTATGCAATTTAATTTACCAAAGTGGATTATGCGAAGATCCAATACACGTGCAGGAATCGTTTGTTCTCCGATTCTCCACACCGCAAACTGTTATATTTTTCCACATGTAGACCAAAATTGTGCTACAAAATGATATTCCGACGTGCATCGGTTCCGTGCAAATCGAGTCCGAGCTTGATAACTCGATTGCATTTTAAATGCATCGGTGTATCGGACGCGGATGGGGTGGTCGTGGTGACGGCACTTCAAAGGATTTTTTGCAGAAATTCTACTTAGAGAGATCTAAACAAGCTGAGAACTGAGCAGAGAAGCATGGCATAAAAAGGGGGAAGCCTAGATACTTAGCTGTGCGTGGAAGGTGATGATGAAACAAGTTGAAGCACGCATTAAACATGCATTATTATTAGCAAATGTCAATCCTAATGCGAAATGCGAAAGTGAGTTTGTTTGTTCGTTACGCTTTCACGCTAAAACGGCTGAAGGAATTTGGATGGGTTAGAGGGGGCACAGGGATAGACCATGACCTGACCATGAATAGGACATAGGATACTTTTTATCTCGATATTCCTGCGGGATCGAGACTTACGCGGGTGAAACCGCGGGGCGCAGCTAGTAATATGTATTATAAATGCGAAAGTGAGTTTATTTGTTGTTTGTTTGTTACGTTTTCACGCTTATACGGATAAACGGATTTTGATGAAATTTGGCACAAGGGTAGACCATGACCTGCCAGGGTTGCGGCATAGTCCGAAAGGGATACCGGGACCCTGGCAACAGGCAACTGAAGGAACACGGGTGGGTTTTAGTCAGTAAGAGTCTGACACGCCCTTCCGCTCCGCCCAGAGCGGGAGAAGTCATATGATGATTTCCCACACAAAAAAAAAAAAAAAATGACCTGGAATAGGACATAGAATATTTTTTATCCCTATATTTCAACGGGATCGAAACTTACGCGGGTGAAACCGCGGGGCGCAACTAGTTATGTATAGAGTGTAACATCTGAGAAAGTTAATGGCCACAACATGGGGGATGCGACTGCATGTGAAGAAAGAACTAAATAATTATCAATTAATGTCTATAGGTAAGTAAGTATTGCCAATTTTTGAAGAGCATGAGCATGTATCCATTCAGGTTTTCTAATATGTTTTGTAACTGTTAAGCGAGACTTACGCGGGTGAAACCGCGGGGCGCAGCTAGTAGTACAGTAAAATAGGCTGAATTAATATTAATTGAGGCGAATCATCACACTCGCTCAAAAATAACAAAGCATGTTCAAAAGCCTAAATGATTAATAATACTAATATTAGTATATTTTCTGACCAATACGAATCCGATACGACTAGGAATCTCACCAAAAATTCTCACGAACCAATCCTCGTGTGTTAGTAGCATTGAACGGACCTTCTGCACCTCGGTATTTCCAGTAACAGGCAGTCGGGAGGGGATGTCGAGACGCCACGGTGGGGGAGGGGATGACGTTAAAAAATCAACGCCCATTCACAGCCAGCCGTAGTAAAATGCAATGTGATTACAACAGGTACATTTTTATTAAATTGAATGAATTCATAAATTTATTTTCTGTGAAATATTTTCAGCTGCATTTTCAAAGGTCTGTTGGAACTTTTTCTCTTATAATTTTTTGAGGAAATGTAGTCTGTCTAAAGTTAAAAGATTTTTTTTTAACTTTGGCAGTTTGGATTGCAATAACCAATCTATGATATCCGAATGAATGATACACGCATGCAGTTTGCTCGTTAAAATTATGACAACATATATTTACAAGGTTTTTTCAGGTATTTTAAAAACGTTATATTTATCCAAACTGTTAGCGTGTTTACTCAATCATAAATGGTCTAAACATTTTGTAAGTTTTGTTTTTCAACAGTGAAGGAAAACAGTAAGTACTTCGTAAGAATTCGTAAATAATAAATACGAAATGTCTTGAGAACGTTGCTGCTACCGCCATCTGTCGGCGGGTGCTTGTACTGCTTATACAAGTACAGTCAGCAACAAAATCAATTGAAATTTATATTATAAAGGTAGAACTTTTTCAAGTACCTGCTTATGTTCAAGAAATAAAAGAATTGAAATGAATTGTTGGCTGCCAATGCCAAAACTCGATGAACTTTTTAGAATTAATAAACATTTTGGCTCTTCCATTAGAGACCTACTCTGAAATAAGATATTTGACTTTATCTTTGACTCCTAGGAACCACTAAACTTACGAGTTGTAGGTCAAACCCAGCACTTTCCTTTATATAAATTATTTCATCACCACTGCTTTCAAAAACGGCGAAAGAAAACATTCATGAGAAAACCGGTTTGTCCTAAAACAAAATTCTAAGACATGTGACATCCACCAAACCGCACTGAGCCCGCGTAGTGGGTTACAGACTACTTCTTCGCACACAGAGGAGGCCTGTGTCCCAGCAGTGGGAACATAGTAGGCTAATTATGCTTACGTCACGGTGTAGTTGAGTTTTAAAAAGGTAAAAAACCAAAGCTTTTATTCATAAAAACTTAATCATCGTAGCTAATGATTGCTTACTTTTTATGCTAACATTACCTATTGTTATTAAGACCGTTCATTATTGAAAGGTACTGAGAACTTAGCGCGATGAGTGACGGGTGACAGGATAAGTTTGCATACTCTTTTATTACTTGGTTTTAGTCAGAATTGAAAACTGATTGTGTAAAAATTATATTTTATAAATAAATAAGGAGACGACTATCATAATCTTAATTTTAACATTATGAATGCGAAGGTGAGTTTGTGTGTTTGTTTGTTACGCTTTCACGCTAAAACGGCTGAACGGATTTGGATGAAATTTGGCACATGGTTAAACCATGACCTGGGTTAGGACATGGGATTTTTATCTCGATATTCCCACGGAATAGTGATTTATGCGGGTGTTAGTCACATGCGTTTCCTCCCTCCTCATCACATGCCCTTATCAAGCCTAACGATTTCCTTCCAACTTTTCTGTCACTGTTGCTGCTTTCAAACTTCCTCAATACTCATTCCTTACTTTATAAATTTTCCTCACATCTATCTCAATATTCTCATCTCCATCTCCATCTCCTACCTATTAAGTCTTTTTTTAGAATAAAACAAAGTTACATCGATTATATATGACGCTCCGCTCAGTTTGAATCATAGCGTTATTAAACTTGCAGAAATGTGCAACATGTAATGACTATAAGACAAAAGATGACAATCGATCAATTGTAATTGATCGTTTCGGGGACCGGGCTTCCATATATAGATTTTCCTTTAGATATCTCTAAACTAAGTAGTAACACTGAGTATGGATTTATACCCCATTGATGTTATGTCTGGCAATGGGTGATATTTACCTGAAATAAATGTTTTTTTATTTATTTATTGATAGCTTGACTTCAACATACCTGGCCAAAATATGGGTGAACTATAAGTACAGTACACACATCTGCCTACCTTTTTGAGGCATACAAGCTTGATGTTACGTGCAAAATTAAACCCAAATTTTAATTAACGAAACGCCAATACCACGATCTCTCACACAATGCACCTCAACCCTCAAACACGTCAACCTGATCAAAACCGGTTTTATTCCCGTGTCGGCGCCGGTCAATGGACAGAGCCGGTTATAGTAAGACAACAGGTGGTAATTACCAGATAAATATTTAATACGTAAGGGTTATGTGAACTGACTTGGCTTAGCTGAATTATTTATGATGTAGGTTGCTCTTGCCGAGAAAATGATAGGCAGCTTTGATTTAGAATTCCTTGCAAAGATATTAGGATTTTAACAAGAAAATTGTTGCATTATACAATGTAAATAAATGGGCAACTTTGAGAGACAGATTTTTTCATTTGACTGAGCTCTTGGCTGACTGCAGCTCAATACCAGTATTTTACATGGAGTGACTATCTATCTATCTGAGCTCCACAACCCAGTTACTGGGTAACACGATACCCCTTGGTAAGACTGGTTGTCAGACTTTTAGGCTTCTGACTAACGACTGTCAAAGATCTACGAATGATAACTGGGACCACCGGCTTGACGTGCTTTCCGATACGCGGAGGGATCTCGATATGTAATGGATGGTCACCCATCCACGCTTAACCTTCGACAGATCCGTGCCGCTGTTATCATTTAACTACGAGCCCATCCAATAATGTAAATAGACAGCTCATTACTGTGTTCTTATTGTAAAAATGAAAAAAGAGCAGTGCTAGTTTTTTTAACAAATAACAGCACAGCTTAAAACATTGAGTCGTAGCGTTAATAAATAACAATAACTGACGCATACACCATTTTTCATTCAATTGAATGGAAATCAAAACTTATAATTGCACTTGATGAAACAAAATAAAGTTTTCGTGATCCTTTTCAGCGATAACGAACGAATCTAACTTGGTTTTCTTCTCAACAAAAGTGACAGGTAGCGCCATCTACCGCGTTTAGCATGAACTAC
Source organism: Lithophane ornitopus (assembly GCA_948473465.1). Lineage (NCBI taxonomy): Eukaryota > Metazoa > Arthropoda > Insecta > Lepidoptera > Noctuidae > Lithophane > Lithophane ornitopus. The sequence goes on along the minus strand of OX419622.1, from coordinate 5,300,901 downwards.
TACTACAGGCCGTAGACACACTGAGGGACATCTATTCATAGTGATGATTGGCACTCGATTACCGATGTAAACAATACGCTAGGTTAATGTATTCCAACTCTATCTCTAAATTTTGTACATTTTCAGTTGACAACGAGAATTTTCATGTTCTATTGAAAGTTTCAAGGATACCTAATCCAATGAGGTTTTAATGGTCAAAGCGGTAAATAGCCATTGTTTGCGGTTTTTGCAGTCGGGTAAAAATAAAATAAAGAAGATGGTGAGTTTGATTCCTGACTAATTGGTTTTGGAAATTCTGATTCTATTGACAGCTTTCCCATGAGAAGTAAAGACAGCTATGTTGAGGTTTCACGTCAGCTTGTAGGTACTGTAGGTACCTGACAATTGAAATTTCAGTGGCACCCGGTTCAATCACGCTATTCCTAGGTATAAAGTTAGCCGTAGTAGTTAGTAACAGTTTAAACTACATAGTTGGAATTTCGCTTCACTGGCCTAGTCCAAGGCTGTGGTTTGGGTGGAAATCTAGCAGTACCTCTGTCACCCTAAAATAAATTATATTTTACGGCGAAAGCGAAAAACCCATGAAATTCTTTTTTTTCGTAGGTTTTTTTGCAATTTGTAGGTCGATTAGGTTGTATTTGTAGGTTGCATGTTGATCGAAATATCATTCGTGACCGTAACGTAAGAAAAAAATGAATTTTGCGCATAACTTAACTCTTCAAACTGTCTTAAGGCCAGTTTCTTTATCAAAAGTAAAGTCAAAGCAACGGTTCAATTTGATTCTTTTTGACGTTACTTTGGCTGTTACTTTTGATGAAAAAACTGGCCGTTAGACACCATATCAATATCATACCAATACAAAAAAAAAAGTAGGACAGGCCTACCTTTATACCAGCGCCAGTCACAGCAACACACATATTTGAACACTTGTTTGAACACATGTGACGCACGGGTGTTTGGGTATTTGATCAAAGTTTGATCTCGCATTTATTACCGTACCTCACAAGTATTCACACATGTGACTGTGTCTGGATAGATAGATTTAGATAAGTTACCAATACGCAAAGAACAACCGCAGTGGTGATCAATGTAATTGACTTCTCAGAATCAGAAGGGGCCTTTGCTTTTAAATTAAATTCAAATTTATTTATTTTTACACATAATGTATAAATAATGTATGTATTATACAGCGATGCGGACCAGTACTTCGACGAATTAGTGTCCTTTTGTTTTTGTATTTCTTTGGTAAATAGTTAGTTGTGTTATAGATTATAAATAACATTTTAATGTTGGAATAAATTAATAGATAAAATGTTGGTACATGATTTTATAAAATAAAAAAGTGTTTTACCATGTGCTGCCTTCAAGGCGCGCAAACATTGCTTACACAGTAGGAAATAGATGTACCTATAGGTAGCAGGTAGCTTATATAATTATAAAAATACTGCTTAGCAACAATCACAGACTTAAATTTTCCTTACATCCTTACATAATTATAAAACAGTCCTCCGTCGCGTCTGTCTGTCGTCCTGTTCGCGAAAAACTCAAAAACTACTGCACCGATTTTCATGCTATTTTCACCAATGGATAGAGTGGTTCTCCAGAAAGTTTTTAGTATATAACCGTCGCGTCTATCTGTCGTCCTGTTCGCGATAAACTCAAAAACTACCGCACGCGAAGCCGCGGACATGAGCTAGTTATCAATAAAATAAACATAAACAAAGTAACAATAGCTATTATTAAAACTCTTCCATAAACACGTCACACAAATATAACTTCTTGTTAGGCATTCCTCGCAGCATCCACTACGAATCCCAATCACTTAGTGCAGGTACACTATACAAGCGAAGTTGCTACACAAAAGATGATATTATCGTCGTTCTGCATCACGACGAGCATCAATTACCTACTGTTACTATTGTGGGCTAATGCATAGCCTGCGTTAGTGCTGGTTTTTTTATAGGAGAAACGTCTGTTATGAAATGCATGACTTTCCACCCTAACTATCCTAACTATAATAATATAATAAATGCGAAAGTGAGTTTGTTTGTTTGTTACGCTTTCACGCTAAAACGGCTGAACGGATTAACATGAAATTTGGCACATGGGTAGACCATGACCTGGAACAGAACATACGATCCCAAAATTCCTACGGGATCGAGACTTCCGCGGGTAAAACCGCGGGGCCAGCTAGTTAATTATAAAACCGGTGCACTTTTGTCCACAAAAATGAACAATTTAGAAGTGAACGAAAGGACCGAAAATTCGAATACTCTGTAACATAGTATAAACTCCTCGACTTACCTACTAGGCACATATATTTATATCATAGTGTACCATCAATAACTTACAATCCCATACCTACAATTTGTAAACGTCCCATAATAATTCGTAAACAAACAACCCTAATCTATTTCTTTACTTTTTTATATATTATTTCTTAATTCCTACCCTTTCCTAACAATGAATCCTTTCCCAACGACAAAGATGTCAACAAACAGACTTGCTACAGCCGAAAGCGGAACACACTCTCTCCACCATTAACTGACTTCGTAAACAATCATGAATCATCAATCAGGGTCGCTGGTGTTAACAGCAGTATACGCTCTTGTTGACAAACATACACTAACAGCCAAACAACTCCACTACAAAGCAATTTTGAGCCTTTTAGAAAGGACACAAGGGTGATGTGAACAGGTATATGGTTTTATGACACGCATTTTACGGGAAATAATCGAACAGCGTATTGTTTGTTAGGCAAGGTATGGCCTACCGGTCTCGTGATGATTTATGAATATGAAGCTAGTTGGCATGTATGGCAGGAAAATATTGGATTCTCATATTTTTTACACTGTAATTCTAGGGAAAATTGATGAAAGAGAAAAGCTTTTTAATAACGAATGTTTGTTGATTGACTGCTTCACTGTTTGTCGTTTGCTTTTTTATTATTATCCGATTGCATAATCAAGTTTTTAAAGAAAAATTGAATTGTGAAATAATGTGGAGTAAGTAATCAGTTTTTTTAGGAAATTAGCTTTTGAAATGTTTCTCCTTTATAGTACATACCTAAACCTTATCAGGCGAATTTGAAACAGCTTGCTTCTGTTAGAACCTTTTCCTATAATAATAATGATTTATATTTTTTTAAATCTATTATTTAAAAATATAATTTATATGTATTGAAAATGAAATAGTTAAAGACGATAATAATAATTTATCTATTGCATGGAAATATATATGGTAATAATATATAATATGGATAAATAAAATCATTAACTTGAAATATAAGTCCATGCCAATTACAAATCTTCACAAATAAAATAATCATACCTATAAAGGTCAAACCTCATTATAGGTGTCCACATCATGACAAAAAAGAATATAAAAGAAAAACATCGCTACCGTCACTTTAAACAACATTATAAATTCAGAACACCAAAACCCCATTCCATTAAAAATACATTTTGACATCCCTCCCATTCTTTACCACACAATAGCCCCACCAGAACACATTGACCCCTGTCTATTGAAAAATCTCTTGTTCTTAAAGACCAAGTCTTATTTGGCAGGTGCAGGGGTAATCAACAGTTGAGTCAATCAATCAAGGTGGCTACAACGATCGAAGGTTGATGGCGCAGGGATCTGATCGTCTTTTGTTCAAATGCTGTTATTGTTTGGCGATGTTGTGACAAGATGATCAATTTTGGGTTGGGACGGTTAAAAGTTTTTGATAATGTATGGACGAGATGTTTACTTGTTGAGTAAATAATCGATTAGTAGTTATAGGTTCGTACATTATGTGTTATCTATTCATATTATAAATTAAAGTCGCTTTTCATGTTTGTCTGTATGTCCGTGTTGTTCTTCTAAACCACGCAATAGTTTTTGATGAGGTTTTCGCCATGGTTTAGACTTAGAGAATTTGTTCCGGCAGGTTTATGCGTTAATATTAAAGTTACATTTATCTATGTAATCTCGATGTTTTGTCAAGTCGTATATATAGTCGGTTATAGTATTACATAATTCACAAATAACCAGCCTAAAAATGGCAAACCTTTCGACTGAAAGCAGGAACTCTCGCCATTCCTGAACAAGGCACAACTCTGTGGGCACAACTTTAATTGCATCGGCGCTCTGCAAGCCACACGCAGGCTGCACTCAACATTCTTTAGCTGTAGATAACAATAGCAACTATTACGGGAACAATGTTTAAACCAGGGAATAAAACATAAAAGTTGCACATTTTAGCCTTTGAAAGTGGTTTAAAACTGCTTTAGTTTTATAAAAATGATGAAACTCATTTTTATAAAACTACTAGCTGCGCCCCGCGGTTTCGCCCGCGTAAGTCTCGATCCCGTAAAAATATCGTCATCGAGATACAAAGTATCTTATGTGTTAATCCAGGTTATAAACTATCTGTTTGCCTGTGTTTACTAAATTTCATCCAAATCCATTCATTAGTTTTTACGTGAAAGAGTAACAAACATCCATCCATCCGCGTTTATAATATTAGTTAGATAGAGGTATGAGGAACAGGATGAAAAGTTCACTCATCCTCTATAGAAAAGGGAGGATCTTCTGACCAGGCGGGTATTGTGTCTAGTAGGCATCTGCCCGACGATTGATTTCGGGACCCTGAATATTATACTCATTTATTATATCGCTGTATAATATACTCGTCGCGCGGTAAACACTGCTTGCGCGATGCAGGAATTTGCGTGACTCAGTGTGATGCGTAGTTCGCATGTGGTGCTGTAGATGCCGCCACAAAACTAAAGCAGTTTTTCAGTCGGTAAGGATATTTAGAAGTGTTTAACAACTACCTATAATTGTAGTGCTGGTTGCACATGAGGTAATTTTGGGATATTACTGTTTCAGTAATACATATGCAACGAAAAAGTAAATAAAAAATAACATTGGATGTAAGTATATTTTATTTTTAAGCTGCTTATTGAAATCATAAATTAATTTGTTATGACAGTAGCACGCTTTAAATGAATCGACTAGGCGTGTGAAAATGAAATTTATTGATCATAGAAGCATGCAGTCGAGGCTTGATAATAGCAGCTGCACGAGTCTATCAAAGGTTAAGCTACTCTTGCCGCGGTCGTTTGGTGGATGGGTGACCATCCATTACATATTGAGACCCTTCCGTGCCTCAGAAAGCACGCTTAGCCATTGGACCCGGCTGTCATTCGTGGATTTTCGGGTATTCAGAAGCTAAAAGTCTCACAACCAGTCTTACCAAGGGGTATTGTGTTACCCACTAACTGGGATGTGGAGTTGCTCTATGTAAAATACTGGTTTTCAGCTGCGTATGGTAAGACTGGAAGCCGATTTTTGATTGACAATACCAGAGTCAAATGTAACAATCTGCCTCTCAAAGTTGCCCGTTCCAGAGCAACAGCTTATTTGTCCTTATAAATTACAGTTCCAGAACAATATAAACTCCAAGTATCATGTTCTTGTGTATTGGCTTGGCACGTAGTGATGCACAGCTCTCTTAATAGCTGGCCCTGGCGAGGGGCCAGTAGAACCACATGTGAGGCTTTAAGCCCACATGGTTCGGTTAATATTGGGGAACGTGCCATGCGTAATACGGAGGGGGGAAAGTGGAGAAGTAGATAAGTACGTACATCACTTATGGTGGCACACGTAAAAACAATAAAATACAGTAAGGTTGGTTGGGCCCTACATTCAAGATCGCACCAGACAAACAAAGGAAATCAAGAAAAACCAATAATAAAAAATAAAATAAAAATAGTTAAGTGTTCATAGCGTCATCAAATCACTACTTTAAAAAAATCACTTGCAACATAAGTAGGTTATATCATCAGTCGAAAGTTTTAAAAGACTTTCATCCTACTAATACTATACTTACTATACTAATATTATAAATGTGAAAGTTTGTGTGTTTGGATGTTTGTTACTCAATCACGCAGAAACGGCTTAATGGATTTGAATGAAATTTGGCAAACAGATAGTTTATAACCTGGTTTAACACATAGGATACTTTTTATCCCGATATTCCCACGGAATCGAGACTTACGCCGGTGAAACTGCGGGGCGCAGCTCGTTTATGAATAAAATGAAAACCTGCCACTGATCATTTGCTTATAGCTCATGTTTGAAGCGTAAGGAATACTATACTTAATGACTAATTATTACAATATATCTACACTAATATTTTATGATTCGTATTTTAGTTTGTAGTGAATCAACAACAAGGACCGATCTTAAACATTCTTTCACCGGTATCCTATATCATCACTGAATAACATAGGCTATAATTTATAAAGATATGACATGGCTGAATTTGCTGGCGGAAACTAGTTTATAAATATAATTAAGTCTACGAATTAAAACGATTAATAAAGTTTCGAAATAACGAATTTTGTCGCTGACTTTACCTATAGTTGAAATGAAAATTTATAAGTATCATCATTTATCACACAACTGTATAAAAAATTCAGTTTTACTTTTAAATTGCAGATACAGAAACTCATTGACAAGTGAAATGGTGAAACGTTCGCTAATGAGACCGCGTGAGCAAAGTGCTGGCTTGAAACAAAAGAGCAAATACAATCATCGTCTGTAAATAAATAAGAAAAATAAAGAGCTTGTCAGTTCACATGCCATGCACGTAACAAATAATTGTGTTATGAGGTTAATTTGTTATTACTCGCGAATACTTCTAACAAGCTTACTATTAATTTATTGTTTGTTTTTTTATATTTTCTTATGTTTATGTCAAGTCATAAGTATTGATAACATCATATAAATATTTTTCACAAGACATCAAAAATTTATCGTAACTAATTTTACAAAACAGCAAAAAAAAATTATATATATATATATATATATCCGGAGGTAACGAAACAGGCCATAAGGAAGTTTAAAGCCGTTTAGAATTAACAAAATGAGACAAAACATCAAACGAATTTACCACAAAAAGTATGTCACGGACTCACAGCTGCGTTTATACAACGCTACTCCAACCGCCATCTAGCGGCACTTTCCCAGAACTACCCAACAAAATGTTCAAAAAACTTTTCTAAGTCAATCAATCTGGCTAGCGTTTCTCCAACTACGTTGGGGTTGGCTTCCAGTTTAACCGAATGTAGCTGAATACCAGTATTTTCAATGAATTGTTAAAAATGTATTATCAATCCTGTTGAAAGTTGTTGTAGAAATACACAACGCTTTCGAAGCGATTGTCACTTGTCTAGGCCCTGAAAATCGCTTCGAAAGCGCTTCGTACTTATAAAACGAGTTTCAACAGAATTGACATCTTTTCGATAGCTTAAATGTCAGTCCTATACATTTTAACCTTTTCCATCATCGTTATCGCTGATAGAACGTCACTTTGTCTAGGGCCTCAGGCGCTAAACGACACGTAGTTTGTAATACGTTTCTCAGTTAGCGTGCCGTTGACTTGAACTTGCAAATTACCTGCTTCCGTTTACTTTTAATTACTACGAGTTTAACATTCAATTGTTTGGCGTAATAAGCGGTCTTTCACATGAAATTATAATGAACTGGGAGATTAAAGAGTTAAGAAGGATTTAGTTAATTAGTTGATTATGAAAGAAGTGGGCGCTTTGAGAATAAAGGAAGCCACTGGTCTTCTTTTTTGTCTTTTGCAGTTTTAATTTTGTGTAGGTTTTCGGTTGATAGTGCTTTGTAAGATAATCTACCTACAACGCGATTGCTGAAAACCCCGTTTAAAAAAAATGCATGGTAAGTGTTCCTTGTTTATAATTTTTTTTAATACAATTTAATTGTCAATAAACATGAAAATACGAATTACAGTATAATAAAAAATAATTTCTATGTAAAGAAAATAATATGCGCGCTTTATTGTCGGTGATCTAACAAAATGATGAAATATGTTATCTTACCAACGACTTAATGTAATACATAGTTTAACAAATTAAATTAACAATAAATACTAGATAATATATACATAACACAACTAACTATTTACATAAAACACTAGAACTTAAAGAACTAACTAACTATAACTAAAGTAAGGCGTCGAAAAATTCCTCCGCATCGCTGTCGGCTGGTAACGTACCCAAGAGACTGGCGGCATTGCCACGTTGAATGGCAATGCTTAGCCTCTGACCAAGGTAAAAGCCAGCCCTTGGGTCACGGGAAGTGTCAAGCAGCCGTTTGGAGATTTCACTGAACAGACTATGAGCACTCGGACCCCACGGCCCTAGGGTTTCAACCCCAAACGGCTCGAAAATATAATTGCCTATAAGGCTATTATACTTTCGCCGCTTGAGGTTTTCCGCTGCTGCAGCGGCAGCGCCAGCACAGCACGCCGAGCCAGGTTGATGGGATGGCGCAAGAGTATCGACACACGTTGCGTCCCACACTAAAGGCCTACCCATCTTCCATGGGAATAAGGACATGCCGTCCGGTCTTTTGCCATCGTCGCGTGCCAAGCCATTGGGTTCTAATACAGCTGGAACGCCGACGGTGACAAGAGCTCGTCGGATGATGTCATTAATATTAGCGTGCCGCGCTAAGCGACCCGCACTTCGGCTGCAAGACAGGCCGTGGTGTCCGAGGCTGTTGACAACTTCGCCACAGTGACAGCGATGAGGAGTACAACATGGGGCTCCTAGGCGCAGGGAAGCAGCGATGCGGAACGTAGTGTCGTCGAACAAAGTTCCTAGGTTCGATGACGGCAGTGCATGAAGCCACAGACCCGACTCCCACTTACCCACAGCCAGCAGGCGCGCGCGCTCCGCAGTAGTGGCAGACGTGTCAAGCAAGTTGTTCTGTACTACTCTGCAGAGCGGCTCATCCCACCGTCTCTGGGAAGATGGATTGTCGGGCGGATCTGAATTCGGGCAAGCGAGTCTCCAGGCATCCATAGCCTCGGTGAGGCACGGCACGTCAAAATTAATCAGTGTGGAGGCTAGGATTTTCCTGATTAATTTCTCAGTACCGTGGACCGAGGATATGAATGCCGGTAAACTAATACTAGAAATTTTGCGGACGCCGAGGCCTCCCATACGGATGGGAAGAGTAGCTTGTGCCCAAGTTCGGTCGTCCATGGCCACATTTAGGATCAAAGTTAATGTATGACGGATAATTTGGTCCATTTTGTCTAAAAGATTAGTGTGCTTCCATAAATGCGAAGCCAACGACTATTTAATGTACCTACTCTTTCCAAAGTCTTCGTGCAAGTATGTAAATTACCTACATTACGTTTCAAATATGTTACAAGTGTGTAACCATCGCATTATTTTAACATCTAGATATATTCATAATAAGAATTCAAAATTAATTATCAGGCTTGAATAATGAATCTGAGTAACGCTTTGTATTGTCCAAATCATTAAAATTACGAAGCAGTTTTCAAGACACCCGTTTTTAAAGTCTTATTCCAACACTCTATAAAAATACCACGATAATATTTGAAACTCATGTTTGTACAACTCCAAGCGTGCCCTTCCCCACCAGTAGCAATCATCAAACATTAAACTCAAATTAACAAAGGGTTCCCAGTGTTTCCACCAATTAATTTAATCAGAACAAAATAAACATATCAGAAACGGCCGCAAACGGGTTCAATTCACTTTTGATACGCTAAACGGCCGTTGGGGCGGCCTGCTTGCCGGATCAGCGCGTAATAAACCCGGCGCGGCCGTTTATTACTGCCAATTACACGGGCCGCGCGGTTGCCACCCCTGCATTCATAAGGCGACGGACATAGGATCCGAAAGCAGCGGGGAGCAGAGCGGAATGATGATTATATTTTTTAAATCCATTAGGCCGCGCGATTGGCACTCGTGCATTCACAAAGCCGTATTGTACAAGAACGAGCGGAGCGGGTAGCAGAGCGGATTGATGATTATATTTTAGCATGCCGTCTGTCGGGACAGGACAACTCAAAGCTGCAATGGCTCTGTCTTTAAAAGGATCTTGCAATCAAATAATATATTAATAGTATAATGTTTGGACTTAAAAAAAAAACCTATGAGTCTGTTTCGGCATTTCTTAAAACCTGAACATACGTAAAGCCACATGTGTATAGGAATGAACGGAGTAGGTAGCAGAGCGGATGGATGATCAAATATTTCAATTACACGGGCCGCACGGTTGTCACCCCTGCATTTTATAAAGCGTCGGACATGGAAGCAAGCAAAGCGGGTAGCAGAGCGAGATTTATACCAAAGAGATTTTATAATATTTTTATGTTGCCACTTTGGAAGGGGAAATACTTAACTGATCTGACATCAAACAATATTTTTAGGAAAGCAAAATGGTAATTATTTAAGGTCCGATTAAATACATGGTTTTTGGATGACCGTGTGCAAAGGATCGAAGCGGAATGGGCTGCAGAGTGGGTGCAGGTTTATTCTCTTTATTTCTTTACTATAGCAAAAATTGTCATCAACCAATTACTGTCGGTCACCTCACAAGACTTTCTTCTTTACAAGTCTGCCATCATCCAAACAAAGATTATTACGGGCCATGCGTTGGTCACCCCTTCTTCGAGTTAAAAATATTATTTGTTTGATAATTATCTTGTTTAATTATTACCGCACAGCTGCAGGTATGGACAGTACAGAAAGTTGATGATTACTTACTTATTTACTTACTTTAAATGTATAATAAAAAAATTGCCATGAGCCAATCACATTAGCGGAAGGTATCATTAACGTAACACCACAGTCATACGCTCATATCGCATCAGTCATATGCAGATCTACTCAATAAACTTGACCGCCTTCTAAATAACTGCATTCGATTCGTTTCCAATCTTCGTAAGTACGATCATGTGTCTGCGCACCGTTTCCTTTTAAAATGGTTACCCATACGTCAGCGCAGAGAGTTGAGGGCGCTGTCTATGTTGTATTCTATACTCGACAAACCCACTTCTCCTTCTTATCTGACTTGCCATGTTCAATACCTATGCTCTGCCCATAGTAAAAATCTTCGTTCCACCAACAATCTTCTTCTACGATGTCCTTCTCATCGCTCTGGTTTTATCCACTCTTCTTTCTTTGTCCAGGCGGTATTTCTTTGGAATGCGCTCCCTCTGAATACCAGGATGGCAGCGAGTCGGTTATCTTTCAAAGTAGCGGCTCGTGAACATATTCGTGAGAAGTTGGCAGAATCAATGCGGCGCTGATTTGCTGGGCTTGTTTTCTCCTTCACCTATCGTTATTTCTCCTGACAAAGTTTATTCTGTTTATATGTATGTATTTAAGTATATATGTATTACTATTTATCCTTTTTCGAATTATCTATCCCGTTTGTTGCACCTGCCATGTTTGTCTCTGCATCACCCTAAGGTTGACTGGTAGAAAATGCCTCAGGCATTAAGTCCGCCTTTGTACAGTATTTTTTTTACTTGTGCATAAAGTTTTAATAAATAAATACGCTCAACTAACAATCCTCCAGAGATACTGACAAGACTAGTCTTTAGTGTGACACATACAATGGTTGCATACAGTGGTTGCACAGTTGTTACATGGATTTGCTATTCTGCCATTCGTCCGCAAACACATTATGTATTGATATTCAATAACATGGGCTCCACGTTTGCCACCCCTGCATTCATAAGGATATGTTTATAGGAGCAAAGCGAAGCGGGTAACCGAGCGAGTTATTTTTTTTATACTTACTGCACGTGGCCCTGATTGACACTCTTTAGTTCGTAAAGCCATGTGTATAAGAATCAAGCGGAGCGGGTATTAAAGCGATTCGATAATTCTGAGTTTATCAATTGGTCCCAGAACATCAGGTCAGCAATCTTATTTATATTAATAAATAAATAAAAGTAATTACTTTTAATATATGCAATGGATATATGCAATTGCATATACCCATCGTGGTTCATAAATTCACAGTCAGACTTTATGTACTGTAAAATGGCAATTCTCACATCTTAATTTGTAGTCAGCTAAAATATTATACACTGTTGGGGTTAATGGGGGAAACCAAAGGAAAGACCGTTCTAAGGATTTCAATAATACATTTAATAACAGCCGCAAGGGTCGATGCCTGCCAGGGTTGCGGGAAAGTCCGAAAGGGATACCGGGACCTTGGCAACAGACAATTGAAGGAACACGGGTGGGTTTTAATCAGTAAAAGTCTGACACGCCCTTCTTCTACGCCCAGAGCGGGAGAAAAGTCAATTGAAGATAACAAAAGTTCAAAAAAAAAAAAAAAAAGTTCGATCAATCAAGTTAAGCTACGTTTGCCGGTGATGGTCCGCGGATGGTTCACCATCTTTACATAGGTACCGAGATTCACGTTAAGCCGTTGGTCCTGGCTGAGATTGGTTCACGTAACAGAAATGACGATAAAATGGAAATATATCTACATTATATCGAAAATGTAGCTGAAATAACACGCTCCAAAAGGTATTGGAACTAGGTAACATCCCGTATAAACAGATACAGATAGAAACAAACATGTGCGTCAGAGCGTGCACACGGCTGCTGCATTACTGACTTTGTTATACCATTCATACGCTTCGCGTACCCCTGTGATCTCAATGCTCCGTAATGCAAACCTAACTTGAATGTATTCCGTGACGACGTGAACTGTGTTTATATGGGGTGTTTGGAAATAGTTACATATATGAGAAGATTATAATTATGTAACTATTAGTGAATTATCCAAAGTAATTTCACGTTTTTTAACAGTTTAAAATGTGTCAATTTCACGAAAATTGCTAGATATTGTGGTAATTTTATTAACTGCCCTCAAAATAAGTCTACTTTCAATCTATTGACATCGCACTAAACACACATTTTATTATGTAGCAGTTTTAGTGAAATTAATACTTATGTTTTGTCGTGATGAAAAACTTGGAATAGTCCAGATTCAATCGTACTTCATTTACTTATTTGGTAGTTCTGAAAAATCGACAGTATAGGTTAACAATCGTGAAAGCAATTAATACAAATGATGATGACCTCAAACTAAAGTAATGTAGACCGTGTAGCCGCTACGACGACGCCAACGGTGTGCTATACTGCTACGGCACTACGAGATTGCTACGACGTGCTACGGCGCTACGAGTTTGCTACACCATCGTAGCACTCAACTACAGTGATAATTACTACAATTTATTCCACAAAACTATTTGTTTCTGATTCGTTTTATTCATCTAACATAAAGTAGGTAAATTACAATAATGTAGTGTTGCAACAATGAAACAGTTGTACTGATTATTTTTATTATCAACGGTAGATTTTGAAAGAACGATAAATATGCCAAAACTAAATAAAATAATATTAAGTTTAATTTTTTCGAACATAAAAATTCAACATTGTAGGCCAGAAGGAAATCTTCTAATAAAACAAGCGATGTGCCCGATGGAAGACGAAGTTCCGTACAGATTTTCATCCTGTATTTAAACCCTTTAGGGGATAAATTTTCAAAAATCGTACCACTGCCCCTTCGTTACAAAAGAAACTCTTGTGCAAAATGTCAAACCAGTTTAGACTGTGCGATACCTGTCAGTAAATTACCTACTGAATTAAAGAATATTCCTTTTCCGCTCCGCTAGCCGCCCCGCTCGCTAACACAACCGCTCCCTGCTTCAAGGTCTACGTGTGAGGCTTCTCTTGTGACCACCCGCTATGCAATACAATACAATTTCATTCCTACCTCTCGCTACCTTTACCAATGCTTTTCATATATTTCACCAATTCCCTTTACTACTAACGTATCACGCTTGTATTCTCCGGAGGGGTAGGTAGATTAGTGATAATATAATGATGATAGGAGATGATGATAAGTCTAGAGTTTAATATAGTTTCTTTGCGCTTTTTTTACACTTAATATTTATTTGTTTTTGCTATATGTACCTGCTCAAAAATATTTATTTTTATTTTGATTGCCTAGGCCCTAATACTAAGGATTCTTTTAATTTAATGTTTTATTACGTGGGTAGGTATTATTGAAAAGATCACGTTTGATCACTTGAGGGTATTTTAACGTTACTTTGTAAGTAGGTGTATCATTTACATTTTATTTGCTTTATGTTTTATATTTAGTCCAAGTTTAGGAGCTCGTGGCTAAGTAATAACAGCCGCACGGGTCGATCCATCAGGTTTAGCTACGCTTGCCGAGATTGGTCCGTGGATGAGTGACCATTTTCACATATCGAGTCTCCTCCGTGCCTCGGAAAGCACGTTAACCCATCATGTGTCAATCGGGCTTTTAAATACCGATAACAATTAAAATTCTATTGTGTCTCGTTAATGACAGTTGAAGGTTTAAGCCGTTGGTCCCGGCTGTCATTTGTGGATCTTTGACAGTTGTTACGGGTCGTCACAAGCCTGAAAGTCTGACAACCAGTCTAACCAAGAGGTATCGTATTACCCAGTTACTGGGTTGTGAAGGTCAGATAGGCAGTCGCTCCATGTAAAATACTGGTATTCAGCTGTATCCGGTTAGACTGGAAGCCGACCCCAACATAGTTGGGAAAAGGCTAGATAGATTGATTGATGTCTATATTTTCAATACTATCATTTTGTGTTGTACGAAAATACCACGACTCATAGGCATATTATAGCAACTAAGGTAAGCATAATCAGCCTATAATGTTCCCACTGCTGGGACACAGGCCTCCTCTCTGTGAGAGGGAGCGGGCCGTAAACTGCCACGCGGGCCCAGTGCGGGTTGGTAGATGTCACATGTCTTCGAATTTTTGGTTCTAGGACATGCCGGTTTCCTCACGATGTTTTCCTTCACCGTTTTTGAGACAGTGGCGATGAAATAATTAACACAAAGTAAAGCGCCTGTCAGGGTTCGAACCTACGACCTACGACTCGTAAGTCGTGGCCATTACCACTGGGCCACCACTACTCTTAACCTTAACTAAGGTAAAATCTATTTAATGTTTTGTTTTAGTTTAATGTTTGTGACTCCCTCGTTGGTCTAGTGGTCGCAAGTACTGTACTGTTGAGCATCAGGTCCTGAGTTCGATTCCCAGGTCGAGCAAAGAGTTAATGGGTTTTTATATTAGGAAATTCTCAGTAGCAGCCCAAAGTATGGATTTGTGCCCTGTGACAGGCTCGCCCCCTATGACATGGGCCTTTAACATAACTGGTGAAATGTGGGTGTACCTACTATGGGTACACCTCTGCCTACTATTCGTGAAACAAGGCGTGATGTTATGTATGATGTACGTTTTCTTTTTTCAAAAAGTATTTATTAACAAACATGGAAAATAATATTTACATAATTTAAAAGCTAACACTCTTAATCCTAACTTCCTAACTAATATTATAAATGCGAAAGCGAGTTTGTTTGTTTATTTGTTTGTTACGCTTTCACGCTAAAACGGCAGAACGGATTTGGATGAAATTTAGCACAGGGGTAAACCAGGAATAGGACATAGGATCGCGGGATCGAGACTTACGCGGGTGAAACCGCGAGGAGCAGCTAGTATAATAATAATATGTACAAGTCACCCAAGGGCAATGGAGAGGGCGATGCTCGGAGTTTCCCTTCGTGATCGAATAGAAATGAAGAGATCCGTAGGAGAACCAAGGTAACCGACATAGCCGATCCTACCGAGCCGATGGGGCCGAAAGGTTCTGGAGTGGCGACCGCGTACCGGAAGACGTAGCGTTGGAAGGCCCAAAGTGGACCGATGACCTGGTGAAGGCCGCGGGAATCCACTGGATGCGAGAAGGACAGAACCGGTCGAAGTGGCGGTGCTTGGGGGAGGCAGTCCAGCAGTTGACGTGTTTCGGCTGTAATTATGATGATGAGTAACACCAGACCAACGAGGCTGTCTTTCATATTTCATCCGATACCAATTAAAACCCGCTGCCCGCATTTCTCACCACCATGCTCGCTTCCTTAAATGAAGGTCCGTCCACTTCTCAAGTGTGTAACATGCAACTATGTAAGCGTTAGACACTTTCCCCTTTCACCGGCTATTAATGTGCTGCGTTGCCATTCACGGCTATAAATAATGTCTTAGAAATCGCGTGGGTGGACTAATGGCTATATTTAGAGTTGTTGTTTTTATTTCATGCAGGTGGAAGAATAGAGTGTGTTTGATAAGGATATTTTTGAAATATTATGCCCTTAAGACCAAAGACTTAGACCGTACTTGAAGGTGAGATGAAACAAGGAGCCGCCATTCTTTAAAAATAATTGCCAAATTCTAGAAATAGTAACACGCAGAACGGGAACAGCCATAGGCCACATACTTAAATATTGCTTAATATCGCGACGTAAAGCGACGCAACGCTGCGCGCACTTTTTAACAATTATCGAACTTATTTTCTTCACGTATTCATGAAATAAGGTATAATTTCAGTGCGAGGGTTGACACGCGTGTACCTTAGTGTATAGTAAATAAATTCGATATTGCATCGGATCATAAAAAAGTGCGTGTCGCTTCGCGTCTCGGTGTGAACTGACCCTAAGAATTTAACCCACACCCCGTAAGCCTGAATTCAGTCTCTGCGTCAATCAAACCGACAAACTGATTCGACGATGTAACAAATCGAAGGACCAAAACTAGAAATTTCAAATACTTCCTTTCTACTCATAAGTGATTAAACTTACTTGACTAATTGGTTAGTTGGACAATACCTATTCTGATTTTTAATTTGCTAAAATAAAATGACATTTGATGTCGACATAAAAATAACCTAGTTACCGAGTGACTCTCACCAAGGACCACTGAATCATTCTCTGCTGGCTGGCTGCTGGAGGGCCTACACTATTGTCGTCACAGACCAAATACAAAACCAAGACAGGGGGCTTCAAACGACCACTTTGGCAGAATCTTAAAAGGAAAATACGAATCATCGTAAAATGTCACAAACTGACAATTCATAATAATGTTATGCGTGCAATTCATATTACGAAATACTTAATTCATCTGTTTGACAGTTTTAAGGAGATACGTAAAATGGTCCACAAAATTATGAATTGCTTTTGTGTCAAATTATAGGAATTGCTAATTTGGCCGTTTTAGGCCCACAGAGCGCTGCGAACGATCGTAGCTGTCATTTTGGTCTAGCAAATATCAATCAGAGTTTAGTATCGCTCTACAAACTATAATAGGTACACACCCTTCTGCTTAACCCAAAGGGACACGTTAAGTCGGAACCTTTTTATTTGCAACCGCTTGATGGCGCTTTAATTACTTTCAAGCTTTGACAGCTTTGAACTTGTTTGTGTGTTAAAATCATAATTTTACAAAATTATATTCATTTGGAAAAACAATTTTATGGAGCTAAATTAAAACTAAGATAAACAATGAATTTGGTGGAGCACTTTCCTCAGCAAAGCGTGACAGTGTAGGCTAACATAAAAAAACGATGCATTACCGAGTACTACTTTTGAGATCTCGTCCTGAGTTTCAAAAGAAACTTGCAGAAATAAAATCTAAAATCACAAAATCAGCTCACCATACCCTGCAAAATGCTCCGTGGCACAATTGATGCGCCCAATCTGCATGCTTAGTTCTCTTAGTAGTTGGGCTCGCTTAGTTGCCGCAGCAGAAAGCACAGGCTGTTTGCTGTGCCCCCATGCTTCACCGTTGCGCTTGCTAAAGTCAACCAGTACCTCGCACTCTGGCCGCACTTAATGATTTCTTGGATTCTAATCCAAGAAACGCTCTTTTTGCGAAGATTTTATTCCTATGTCAGAAGAGGGTACTGTAAGAGGGATTCGTGCGTCTTGTTAATTTTTTATTTGTTAACCTGAACTTTATAGTTTTAAATTTTCCTTTTTACTTCTGCGTGCGTGTCTCTGTCTTTAAATATAATACTATATATGGTTTTTAACCGTTTTATATTTAAGTTTTTTTTTAAATAAAAATAACGTCTGTTTTTCCGCTCCTCTACGTAAAATATTTTAACATAACGTTTTCATTATATCACTCTTCAATTATTCAACTTGTGATTGACAGCCAAAACAATAAGTTGACAGATATATTGTACTACTACGCTTTAAAATACATTGACACAAGATTATCCATTTAATCAAATTCAATTTGAATCCTCAGTGAACGGTGTTAAAAGCCAAAAACACGCCACCAGATTTACCCGTTTTCGTTAATATTTAATGGAAGGTGGGAAACTGTCGGACGCAACGTGAGTATTAATACATTTCTCATATAAGCAGTGTAAACATATCGTTTTGTAAACCAAAGGCTGTTTCTGGCAGTACCCTTTAATAAAAACTTTTGCAGTAAAACTAATAATGTGTTAAGAATTGAAAATAACTTATGGAACAAGATAAAGTTCACTCATCCTCTATAGAAAACGGAGGATCCTAAGACGAGACGGGTGTCGTGTCTGGAAGGCGACTACCCAAAGATTAATGTCGGGATCTTGTATATATTTTGATCGCGCGGTAAACTCTAATTGCGCGATGTAGGATTTGCATGCAGTTGGATTTGGATATGGATAAGCACGACTATTTGATTGTCATAAAACAACTGTAAAGCAATATTTACAGCGAAATTAACCGTAACCAGCAATTACATTCTAAACAGCTAACAGTAAATAACAGAAAAACCAATTAATGTAAAGAGGTTTGGAGTGACATCGGGCGTGACGTCACCCGTTAAAATCGAAATGAAAATGAGTCACCGGGCGATGGGAGAGCTCACTCGTCACTCGTTAGTGACAGGCCACAGAGTAAAAGTGAGCAGTAGATCAAATTACAACTATAGTGCCGAAATTTTAGAAAATATGCGGAATACGGTATAAATACCGATAAAGTCATGCAACTGACGCGACGTACTGTTAGGGAATATCGTTGACACATAACCACACTTGGTAAATTGTTGATGACAATATAATATTGTAAGAAGCACTCAAGAGGTACCATAATTAGTTTCTAAACTTATGTTAATGCTATGAACGAAGACGTACTGATCTACACTAATATTATAAAGAGGAAAGATTTGTATTTTTGTGTGTATGTTTGTAATGAATAAACACAAAAACGCCTGCGCCGATTTAAAAAATTCTTTCACCATTAGAAAGCTACATTCACCCTGAGTAACATAGGCTATATTTATTGCTAGAAAAGATTAGGGATTCTAACTAAAACTCCAATAATGTAACCCAAGGTGTAAAAAAAATACCTAGAATATTCTTTACATCGCGTGCGCTGCGAAAACTACTGAGGATAGAATAAAATAATGTACTACGACTTTGCAGAACACATTATTATTAATAAAAAATGTCGCGACAGCATATGTCTAGCTATTATAGTTATGCCACAATAAGTGTTCTTTTATTTTGAAAATTTTATTGAAATGACGCCGCTAGAAAAGGCTCTTTATTTGTATCTTGGTATTAATCCTTATAAAAATAAATACCTTCATATTTAAGACTGCTTCAATACCTTTATATAACTTTTTGAATTATTCCATTCGGACATTCTATTCGAAAGATATCACGAGTTTAAAAATGTAAGTATAGCTCCAAAAAATACCGGCTCATACATTCAGTATACAATGGCTTTTTTGATGATATCTAGGATGATAGGTAGGGTTGGTAGGTAGGGCAAGGTAGGTAGGTAGGTAGGTCGGTCGGGTAGGTAAGTGCGCCGTAGATAAGTACTTAGTGCTACCCGTGCGAAGCCGGGGCGGGCAGCTAGTTATAAAATAAAAATAAAGGACTTTATCAAAATCAACATCTTTATGATCACGTATAAACTCAATCAGAACAGAAGCTTCAATAAACTAAAGCCTGGTTCATCAAGATAAACGAGCAGGCATTAACCTACTGCATCCCATTACTCTGTGCCGGAATGAGTCGGTCTCCGAAATCCCTGAAAGCTGAGCAATTAAAGCGCACTATGAAACTGAATCTATCACACCTTTTCATTCGCTGAAGAGCTTAATTTTCCTTTCGTTCCGCCAATTTTCTTTCAAAGATCATCAGAGGTTTAATTCTAAGGGCTTCTGCACATGAAGGCGCGTTATCTGCGCTGTTTATTCAAAAAAGAGCACTTGATACAGCGCGTTTTTGTTACGTCAAAGAAAGTCGTCGAGTGCCTAGGCCCTAATACTAAGGATTCTTTTAATTTAATGTTTTATTACGTGGGTAGGTATTATTGAAAAGATCACGTTTGATCACTTGAGGGTATTTTAACGTTACTTTGTAAGTAGGTGTTTCATTTACATTTTATTTGCTTTATGTTTTATATTTAGTCCAAGTTTAGGAGCTCGTGGCTAAGTAATAGCAGCCGCACGGGTCGAGGTTAAGCTACGCTTGCCGGGGTTGGTCCCTGGATGGGTGACCATTTTCACATATCGAGACTCCTCCGTGCCTCGGAAAGCACGTTAAGCCGTTGGTCCCGGCTGTCGTTTGTAGATCTTTGACAGTCGTTACGAGTCGCCAGAAGCCCGAAAGTCTGACAACCAGTCTAACCAAGGGGTATCGTATTACCCAGTTACTGGGTTGTGGAGGTCAGATAGGCAGTCGCTCCATGCAAAATACTGGTATTCAGCTGCATCCGGTTAGACTGGAAGCCGACCCCAACATAGTTGGAAAAAGGCTAGGCAGATTGCAGATTGATTTAGTCCAAGTTCCAACCAATCAGTCTAACCAAGGGGTATCGTATTACCCAGTTACTGGGTTGTGGAGGTCAGATAGGCAGTCGCTCCATGTAATATAGATACTGGTATTCACCTGCATCCGGTTAGACTGGAAGCCGACTCCAACATAGTTGGGAAAAGGCTAGGCTGGCTATCTTTTATATTTAATAAAGAGCAATTCTGATTTGATCACCCATGGACAACACAACATTATTGGACTTGTTGCTATTTTGGAACAGGAATAAACTTTTGTATTCTGATATCAATTGTAGTTGTTCCGTATTTATTTTATTGAGCAAGGCACACCAACGACATATTTACAAGGATAGTAACAATAGGTAATCACTAGTCTTCAATTCTGTGTAAATACATCACTTATAGGCATGCACAACATTCTTATTTAAAGGTACTAGTCACTATTCTATTATAATTTTAAATCATTACAATATTATAATAATATTAATAAAAACATAATAAAATTAATTATTATTAGTTTTTTTTTTGTATTGGAATGAATTCCCTTAACAAGGCTTGCGGTACGATTTGACTGGTAGAAATCGTCACGTAAGGAAAAAGACTTTCTTTCTCTCTCTGTCTCTTTCTATACCTATACTGGGTGTTAGGGTAGACACCGTTATCCTTGAAACTAGTGGTTTGGTGTCATCTATAATATACTTTTTCTATGGGACCAAACTTGAAATCGCGAAAAAAAAATCAGCTTTTCTATGCATTTGTGTTCACTTAAATCGACAAAATGAAGAACAGCAGTTTTTTTTTTGTTAGATGACACCAAACCACTAATTTCAAGGATAACGGTGTCTACCCTAACACCCGTATACGAGTGTGTATGTGCGTGTGAGTATCGTGTAAGGAACTTCGTTCTTGACAGAGGCCCGCGACCGTGTTTTTGTTAATATATTTAAGCCACAGATAATAAACATTGAAGTACTTAGGCTATCTATCGTGCCTTTTGTAGCAGGTAGGCCACTTATTTCAACACGTAAAAATCTAACGGGGCACTTGCGTAACACACAATGGCAATGCAATTCATTTGGCAGTTCATTGCGTTATTTAAGTTGTCGTTAAGATAAATTTTTCAAGCATACCAAGCAATGGGTTAGGAATTTCCTTCAAAATCCTTCGGATTGTGATTAAAAAGTGTGTTAGGCAATTAGGGTGCAGAATTCTGTTAAACAGTACATTTCTTCATTTCAAACCCTATTTCGTTGGAAATAGCTGTTGTAACGTCTGTCTCATTGGCTGCTATTAAACAGATACACAAACTCATTCCATTGACCAACCCACAGAGTAGGTAAAGCCAAAACGCTAGAACAAACAAGACTAGATATCTGTGAATAGTTTTAGTATGCCTGGCAAAGTACGGAACCACAAGTTTGGAAATTCACTTCCCATTGGAGTTTTCCTAATACTATTGATAAATGTTGCTAACTTTTGAAGGATTGCTCTGAAACAGAATGCACTTTAACTTTTCAATTTTTCGAGGCCTTTTAACATTTGGACAGTAAATAAATGCAATAAATGGAAATATAAATAAATGCAATTCTTTTAAAAAGGATCTCGATTGGTATTTTAAGGTGGATGCGCTAGGGTAGCCCGCGAAATTCAAATTTTCTTACGTTTTTTGCAATTTGCAGGTCAGTATCAGGTTGTATGTTGATCTAAATATTATTAGCGGCCGTAACAAATATGGATTTACAGAATTATAAACATTTGAAGAATTATACACACTTGCACTACGGAAATCGCCCTTACTGCTACGACTTAGCGGCGCTGTCAGTGTCAAATTGTTACCCCTGCTGCGCTGTTGACTTGTCCACATTGCTACCCAACGTCTTTTTTATAAATCTTAATAATTTTATTGGATTTTTTTTGTTAGTTCGGACACTTGTAGCTGCTAAGCCTCAGCGCGCGTAGCATGACCGCCATAGAAACAGGTTTTGTCGACTGAAGACTAGACAAAATAGCAGATTGTGATTGTTTATCTGTCATTTTGTTTATTCTTCCGTCGACAAAACCCGTTTCTATATCAGTCCATGCTACTCGTGCAGGGTGTTTCTCCGATCTCGTTGAGAGACCCTTTCCTTTAGTAGAGCTTGGCTTGTGCGTTCCAGAAGTACAAACTTTATGGCAGTTCAAAACATTAATAAACATGAATGCATCTCGAAACGGTGAAGGAAAACATCGTGGCGAAACCGCATGTCCAATAACCAAAAATTCAAAGACATCCAGCAACCAGCACTGGGCCCGTTTGCTGGATTACGGCCCACTCCCTCTCACGGAGAGGAAGCCTGTCCCACTAGTGGGAACATTATCTACGCTCTCCGGGTGCAGTATAATAATGTGCACTGTAGCGCGTCGGGGATGTTTTAGTTTTATTATATTTTTTTTTTTAATTTTTTTTTCATTTTTTATTATTTTTTATTAATTTATATGTTTTTTTTTTAATTGTAATTTCAATTTTATGATCCTTAAATGGATTGAAATAAATGATTTTGATTTGATTTGATTATAGGCGAATCATGCTTTTGCTTACATAAGTAGGTATCTCATGAAAGTTAAAATACAAATGAATTTGGTTAAAATGACGGCATTGTTCGCATAATATGTATACAAGATAAGTATTTCAGCAATTGGTGCAGAAACATCGCGACCTTGATTTTGGAGTAATTGACGCGTGAGCGCTCATTAGCGCAGGCAAGATCGGTTGATTTAGCTTGTTAGTGAGGTTCTGCTTGGAAGCTAAGCGATCCCTGAGTTGTAAAGATAATAAGATTCTCATGAAAGTGATTTATTTTGGTCTCACACAGTTACCGAAGATGACAAATAGGTACAAGCAAAGGTTTGTAAATTACCTCTCTCTCTCTCTCACACCTCTGCCCAGCCCCCTGAATAATGCAGGCGCGATGTCATGTTGTGTGTAAAGCAATGTCTGAAATACATCATAAACAAAACAACATCATAAAAATCCATGTCACCTGGGGTTTGCTTTGGAATTCCACGTAGAGGCCTTCCGCAGACAAGTGCGACGCGACTCTAGTAGAACAATTTCTATGAAAACTTTATGGAATTTGTTCTACCAGAATCGCATCGCAACGTCGCGTCGCGCCTGCCTGCAGGAGCCCGAATGCAATAAAAGGAAAAAATCCAATTAATGCACTCTTTCCTAAAATAGCACGTAGGTACCTAAGGAAGTAGCAGCAACCACTTACGACAGCAAACAGTAGTAACTACATCCACATTATCTACATTTTCGTCCTCACGGAGTTAATACTATCTAGTGCTATAAATCCAGGTCATTAGGACAACGGATGTGTCGGGATCCGTCCGGCCGCCCATTATCGTTGCACGAATTATATAAATCCATGTCAGGTAAGAACGGCTGTGAACCTTCCTCACAGCTGGCGTTAAAAAAAACAACAGGAAGAAAATCCATTGTTTCTTGATACAACCCATAGATACATGACAGTGCAACACCTTACAAAACTTGGAAGCTTAACAACAAACTAACATAACTACATTCACATTTTCGTCCTCACGGAGTTAATACTATCTAGTGCTATAAATCCAGGTCATTAGGAGAACGGATGTGTCGGGATCCGTCCGGCCGCCCGTAATCGTTGCACGAATTAATGGGGTGCAGATAAATACGGGTCTGTTGTGAACTATGGAAGATTGGCTCACGTTACTTGTTTGTAACCGAGTGCAGTTGTTCGGCCTCAGTTGCTTCTTGTTTATAATAGGTTGTTTATCGAGTTTCTAATTGAAAGTTGCTGGTAATTAGCTTGTTTATCATGGTTTTAATTTGAACGGTGCTGGTTTTATTGCTATTACTACACGGTTGAAAGTAAGGTGAAAGGTGCAAAGTTTTTATGTTTAACGTGTGATACTCGACGCAAAATCAGTCTGACCGTTTATATGTTTGTCAATTTTGAACGTAAAATACTCAATTTTGAGTGACGAAAAATGGTTACAATTGTCCGAACCTTTATTTATCTACTCTTTAAAGGCCCAAAAAGACCCCAGGCCGCGTCTTAACCGAAGCGAGCATCGTGTGTACACGCGACTGTCGCGTACATTTTATTCTGATAACCAGAACGCGCTGTGGTCGCGCCGACAGAGGGCACATACCGGTTTTCTCAAAAAATGAGTGACATAATGAACCCGACGACCGCGACCAGTCGCGACCGACCGCTTTGGTTAGGACGCGGGCTTATGCTTTAAAAAAATTAAAACAGCTAGGTAAGAAAAACAAGCTTTTTTCATAAAAAATGGTTGGCTTATAAAACCGCTATGCATATAAAAACCATAAATCTTAGTTATAGTTAAAGCGATAACCATTAAATTATACCGACAATATATTTTACATAACGATATCAAAAAACAGGGACTTGCATAATTACATACACGTTGTAAAGGCACTTATAAATATGCGGCGGAATAAGTGGCTTGACGAAAACTTGACGTCATTTATTTTACCTTTTTACAGCTTTCAAGATTTACTTAATAATAGAATATACTTAATGAAAATACGATAGTTGGGGCTGTTGCAACTTGGGAGTGGTTTGTGCATCAGTGAATAGCAACATCTCGAAGTATATATGTACCTACTTCATTGATAAAATACAAACTAGGTCGCTTGGTCGCAACTTGGTCGCTTAATTCATAAACCTAATTGTGGAAAAGAAAACCTAGAGTAGTATTCCTACTCCAAACCATAAACACAAAATTCATACAATTCCTACCAAAGTTAATTTAATCATTGGCTTTCCGTTCTCAAATATCACATTCCAAACAATAAATCGTTTATAAATTAAAATTCCTACACTAAAATTTGGGTGAGGCCACTTGCGCTCGGCCTCAATGGGCCTCTGAGTCTGAAGTACAGGCCATAACATTATCATAAGCATAAACAACAATTTAACATACTTACGAGCTTTTTGAAACGAAGCCACGCTACGTTTTCGACTTTCCCAGCTTATCGCTTTAGCCCCAGTCCAAGATGGCCGCCGATAGATACTTGTGTAGAGTAGAGATGGGTCGTGTTCTCGTGAAAGAACTGCGAACGCGAAGTGTGTGACACTTGGGTTTTTTGTTTTAAGCACCATTTCTATTTGGGAAATCTGATATATTTTGTTGTATCTCTGGCCGAAACATTGCAAGATATGACTGATCATCACATTAATGCTCGGTTCCTATAAACAAAAACGAATCGTTTTGTGTACGTTTTGTAATGTAGTATGTTTTATTGCCAAACTGGGCATATAAATAGATTCGTAAAATTATTTTACCTGTGATAGCTAGTTCCACATGGGAGGGTCTACTATGCAAAACTATGAGGTATTTGCTCCATTATTAATAAAGATACAAGAGTCTTAATTTTAACCAATAGCGGTCCGTAAATTATAGGAATCAGCCATGAATCGTTCATTAAACCCTCATTATATATTCATTCAAACATACTTTTTTATGCTACTAATGTAGGAAAGCGGGGAACATCTCGCACTCGCGGCTACTAAAAGAGATCGTTGACATTTTTATAAAAAACAACTTCTCAATCGTAGACCCAGCCTTGCTTCATTAAAATACATTAGAAGCTCGTAAGAAGCCTAGCTCCAGTTCTCCGAATTTAAATATTTATTTTGTCTTTTTGTAGGTACTCTATTTCTATGCCAGCAACACAAATGCAGTACCGTCTCTCAGCACTTTTGCATCGACTCACGAAATACATTTACATCGTTACATTCTCTTTTCTTTCATCTCTATGTCTGTTTATTTACTTTTACATACACTTAATAAGGTAAAACTAAACATTGCCCACTACCAACTTTTTGATGACCCCTGTGTATCATTCATATTTTTAAACCGTACAATTTTTTAAATGCACTCAGATACTTGCAAAAAATTACATACACTATCCCAGGGGAATCAGCTGCTTCTTTCAAAACAAAAGAACAAAACATTTCTCGTCTGCCACATAATTATGTAACGACTTCGTATTCGTACGAGCATCTCTCTCCATCCAGCAGGTACATATCCTTGTTCCTTTTCATAAACTCATGCAGTAAGCTACAATATGACTACCTGAAAGACACATAACAACTTCCGACCCTTAGTCGTCCTCTTAGAACTTCAGATTCGTTTTCCTTCCCTACTTGGGCGCATCCTTAGTCCCGTAGAGGTGTAGACAATATATGAGGTACGACTAGCTCTCAACGCACGAACTGTAAGTCTCGCTGCACCTAATCATGTTGGACCGTGGACGAAGCTCACTTTAGAGATACTTGTACAAGGAATATGTGACGATTTCGCGAGTTTAACTCACGTAATAAGCCATTGATGTACCCTTATAACTATGGATGCACCCTATGCCAATTATACAAAAATCTATTTTAAATAAACTAAGTGCTAGTGACATAGTGGGGGAAGTTATGGAGCTATACGTCCTGTAGAGCTTCATCTTTTTCCTACATTGAAGTAATATTAAAATAATACTGCTGTAAGCGGTGGTGGTAGGCCGCCAGGACCGCTGTTTCACGCTTGAGATATGTGCGCGGTGAGACGGGGGGCAGTGCAGGCCACTCATTCGTCAAAACTCACGGCACCGCGTCCCGCCCGCCGCTAATTGGTCAGCATCGACCAATTACCGGCCGCCTCGCCGCGCATTCCTAAGGCGCGGAACAGCGGCCCCGGTCGAACTTTAGACACATCTTCTCAAACACTGTCAATTGATGTACTTACTTATGTGGCGGTATCTACATCGTCACATGCGAACTACGCATCAAAGACCTGACGTCGCATAACAATCCTGACGTCACATAAATCCTGAATTGCGCAATTAAAGTTTACCGTGCAATGGACAATGGACATATATATATACAAGAACCCAACATTAACCATTGGGCAGTTGCCCGCCAGACACAACAGCCGTCTGGTTCAAGGATCCTCCCTTTTCTATGGAGTATGAGCGAACTTTACACCCTGTTCCTCATACCCCTAAACTTACTAAAATGATCTAGCTAATACCGTATAACATGGGCAGGTGCATATTCACCTAATTAATTATTACAAAGAGACAGGCGTCTCCAAGGGATTAGTTCTACATTAATTTTGCACGGAACTCGCTTGCAATCCTGTTTTACATAGGAACTTTTATTACATAGGAAAGGGGAGGAATTACATCTCGCTGCTAGGAAATGATAACTAATGAGGTAGGAAACATTCAATTTTGCTGTAAGGTTTTAAGTTTTTTTTTTGTGCAAAATACACCTTGATAGCCCCGTATAGCTTTTTAGTGTTAGTTCATTTAATATTGGTAAAATGAAAAATATAATATAATATTGATGACGAATATTGGTACTATAAAATGTTTGAATTTTTTGAATTTTTAGTTTTGTTGTCTTTTTTGGGCTGTTCTATGTTGTTCACCGCCTCTTTCTCATGCAATAGGTCATTTTTTTATAAGTGTAGACTTGTAATTGACTGACACACTTACCGTTTTTATTCTGTGTTGATTAGCTGTAAATCTTTCAAAAATAATAATCTTCGGAAAATCTTATTGGTTTTCTCTACCTACTTAATTATGTTAATATGTTTTGAAGGACTGTTTTCAACTACATATAGCCGGGTATGTAGGATAATTAGGCAGAATTTTTTGTTGAAAATCCTACTAATATTATAATCCTACTAATATTATAAATGTAAAAGTTTGTGTGTTTGGATGTTTGTTACTCAATCACGCAAAAACGGATGAATGGATTTGGATGAAATTTGGGAAACAGATAGTTTATGACCTGGATTAACACATAGGATACTTTTTATCCCGATATTCCCACGTGATTGAGACTTAGGCGGGTGAAACCGCGGGGCGCAGCTACTATTTAATAATTAAGAGAAAATTAAACAGCATATTTTCTTAATTGAGGCCAGCACGTGGACCAATTACGTACAAGGGTTTTTTTTTTAAATAATTATCTTTTGCTTCGTATTGCTTTGTCACCGCGTCCAAATGACTAAATAATTGCTGACCAATAAGTTGTATTGTATTGTTACATTTCAATGTAGTTTTTACAGACAAAAGAAAAAAAAAAACGGTATGATCTGATTACAAAATCGTATCACCCTGCAATGTCACTTCCTTTGGAACTCACTGTGGATTATTTATTACAAGGATAATATATATATACTTAGTTACGAAGTTAGATAGCTTACCGCTGCTTATACAAGGTGGAGACGACAATACGAGAAAAAATAAAACTCCGCATAACTAATGACGTTCTCGGTCTACATACAAAAAATTAATCAAATATATCGAATAGTTTAGTTACGATAGCTAGTCAAAGATCGGCAAACCCCATAGTCGGCCCATCAGTACTATTTAGTTTGTTTGAAAAAATTACTTTTTTTAATTTCGATGTTACAATTTATTTGATAGTTCCAAAATATTCTTATGCATTAGTATTGCCAGTGTTTTCATATAATGTTGTATTGTCGTCTCCACTTTGTAGATGGCTTAACTTTTTCATATGTTATTTGGTAAACTCAAATAAACATAAAAACAAAAAACTTTAATTTATTTATTTAAAAATACAATCTAAAATATTGTGGTTACTTTGAGCGATGAATGTAAACAATGTTGATGCTACTTACCTAAATATTTTCTATAAAAGTAAAGAATTCAAATAATGCAGCTGCACCGAAACTTACATCAAAAGCTAAAAGTTGCCCAAAACGCAGAGTATTAAAACGTTGCATAAACACTAGCCTTTAGAAAGCACGTTTTAGTGGATAAAATGTAAAGTTCTTAACTGAAAAATGTACCTCTATAAAGCACCTGTCCCGCTACCAGCGATTAACGAGAAGAGAGAAAGCTAGCAACTAAAAACGAGTTGGCGAGGAGTACGAGAAGCGTGAGTCTGCCAGCGAGTGTTCTGCCAAGCAAGCGTCGCTGAGCGAGTACTCTCTTTGATAGCTCTTGTCGCGACAAACGAGTGCTCGCCGGCGATATGTATCTCTTTTACTTACAATCTTTTTTATACGTGAGCTAAAAAGTAATTGATAGCTCGCGTCGCTTCCTCTACTGCGGAAAATTTCAATGGTAGGTCCATTTAAATTGTCGGAGTTTCAGTACCAAAGAATTCACGACCACACAAGTGTGAATGCATCGTTAGCCCCCTGGGATATGGAAGTACCTTTTATCCCAGATTTTATCCGAATGTAATTCCTCTTATAAACTTTACGCTGGGTAGAATGAGGCAGCGAAGCGAGCAAACGTTTAATTATGAGAATTCCACTTGAGTATGTTACATGTTTAAGCAAGAATAATTCCTTGTACTTAAGCCTTTTAGCGTGAGGTTTGTAGGTGCTTGTTCTTCCTAATATTATTGCAACTCAGATTTATCTTGATAACCTGTGCTCAGCACGATTTTTACGACTTGACGAAACAACGAGATTTCATCATATGTAAGTTTATATATACAATTATACCTTTCGGGATAAATTCTCTAAATGATCGTGAAAACCGTATCAAAATCCGTTGCATAGTTTAGAAGAACAACGCGGTCACACAAACAGACACGAAAACCGACTGTCAATTACAGTATGTATGTATACAGGGTGTTAGTATAGACACTGTTATCTTTGAAACTAGTGGTTTGATGTCATCTATAATATACTTTTTCGTAGGGACCAACCCTGAAATCGCGAAAAAAAAATCAGCTGTTCCATACATTTGTGTTCACTTAAATCGATAAATGTATGGAACACCAGTATTTTTTTTTGCGATTTCAGGCTTGGTCCCTACGAAAAAGTATATTATAGATGACACCAAACCACTAGTTTCAAGGATAACGGTGTCTACCCTAACACCTAGTAGATAATTCATCTGTTTGATAGTTTTACTGTCACTAGAATGTGTCACATTTATTCGGATAAATGTGACGAATGAAACACTTCTTCTACTGGAATCACCGAAAAGGTCAGATTTTCGGTGATTCCAGTAACTTCGTAACAAAACGAGGCAGCGCCACTTGCTGCGCCGTCAAGTATATCCTAAGCGTACTTCGCTTTTACGTAACCCTGGTTACTAGCAGAACTTTTTCTAAAACTGCATCTGCCATATTAACAGCCTCCGCTATAAGTAGGTAATGCATTACATAGACAGATATATCTGGGAACAAACCACATCGCATTTCCCTGGTATCAAAATATATGACAAATGTTATCGACCACAATGCGGTCTGGCAACCAACTGCTAAAACATTTGTATATGCACGTACAGCCTGGCTGGTTGGCTTTCTGGCATATTGCAGTTTTCAGGGAATAGTTCGGAATATATACAATACCACAAAAATAACTTTGGTAGTGAAAAATTATCACATTTTGGGTTTTCTCATACGCTCGTGATATAAATGTGAAGCTTAGATCACTACATATTATAAAACAAAGTTCCACCCGCCGTGCCTGTCTATCTGTTTGACGCGATAAACTCAAAAACTACCGAACGGGTTTTCTTACGGGTTTGACCAATGGACGGAATGATTCATGAGGAAGGTTTAGGTATATAATTCATTAAGGTTTTGTGTAAATTGGCTGAAATATGACGTGGATTGTTGAAGCAGTCGAAAAAATCATGCCGACTGGGAGTTTTCGTGCGCCGCGTAAACCATTAAATTTATAAGAAAACAAGGTATTTGGAATTAATACATTGTTTACCTGGATTAACACAGAGGGTACTTTTATCCCGGTAATACGTTCCCATGGGCTATTTATTGGCGAAGCCGCGGGCAAAAGCTAGTAAACCATAATTTTAATACCTATTATAATTATGGAACTAGCTGCTAGCTGCGGTTTCTCTCGAACACAAACTTTCGCCTCGGTTTTACCCACATAGGGTCAGTTTTTAATAAATCTTTAGAATTGAGGAAAATTTTTGTTTCCTAATTATTTTGTATCGTTTAGGTCGAGTTGTCAGTCAGTTGTTAGGATCCTGAAAACTATAGCAGACGGGTGGCACGGCCCCATACTCGGGCATTGGATACGCCTACATGCCACTGTGGCGCAGTAATTAATAGTTCGTGTAGTTTCTCTGGTAGATGTAAGTACTAACACTAGTTTCCAAGTCGTGTGTATACTAGCCAAATGAACTTTGTCTGAAATAAAAGATTTTATATCTGTTGTGCACATTTGTCATCAGGCAGTGAACTGTCACTACCTTGCCTGCCCTGCATCAGTTGGTATCGATGACAATGACAGCTCACTCCACGCTCACTTCACCTAAGTTTTCACGGTGAGATGATTACAGAATAGCAATCCAAGTCAGTCATAGAAAAGTTGTAAATAACACGTACTTCACATTTTCACAGAGATCACTTCTATATTTCTTATTGTGCAGTTATCCTCCAATTTATTTTACTCCTGTGCTAAACGAATCGAAACTTTACGGGTCTCCTTTAGCTCAAACAAAATCAATATATATTATATATCACTGACTTCATTCACTTTCAAACTATTCTGTTACTCAATAAAACAAATGAACAGTAAAACAACAACTAAAACATCACGCTTGTATTCACGGAGGGATAGGTAGAGGAGTATAAACACCCTGTTTCACCAAGTAAGTAAGTAAATAAATAAATAAAAAATATAACCAGTGATGGCCTAGGAGTGTGACCGTCGGACTGCTAAATCGAACCCAAGCCACACACTGACTTTTCGGATTCATGGCGTATTGTATAATAATCACTTGCTTTAAAAACGGTGTAGGAAAACATCCTGAGGAAACCGGTATGACAGAGAGATATTTCTCGACGGCATGTGAAGCCAAGTCCGAGGCCCTTGGGCGGCTTTAAAACTCAGACACAAGGTTAGTCACTAACCACACGAAAAGAAGAATAAAACCGTGCGAAGTAGAGGGCCTAGACAAGTGATAATCGATTCCAAAGTGTTTCGTATTTCTACAACGACTTTCAATAGGATTGACATAAGCTTTTCGATAGCTTATGTCAATCCTATACATTTTTGCCTTTTCCATCATCGTTATCGTTGATAGTATGTCACTTTGTCTAGGGCCTCAGGGCCGGGTCGCTAGTTTTCTAATAAAACATTATTTTAATCAACAAAGAGCTTCTTTATAGTCATCAGTAAGTAAATGATAATAAACTGTAATTATTTGACGCGAGTGTCCTTGACAGAAGGACACTACACACTACGTTTGTATCATTTATTCATCAGGCCGACCTCACACAGTCGAATTTTGTTTGCACTGAACTAAATGTCTCATAAAAAACGCGACACATATTTTTATAGGACGTGTTATGGCTCGTTGTTGCTAAATAATTTTCTGTTTAATGTTCCTTTTTTTGTGTTGTCATCAAATGTACCTACGAGTCAGACAAGCTTGTTACTTTTAATTACCCGACCTAGGCGAAGCTAAAAGGAGGGTTTATGATTTTGATCGGTCGGTATGTATGTATGTGTTCATCTGTTCCTCATAAATTTGCAACTTTTCATCATAATTTGACAAATGAGGTATCGTTGGAAGCTTCTTGATCGTCCGCTGGATATAGGTGACGTCACATTATTTCTTTATAGGATACCTATAAAGCAAAATCTGGAAAACCCACTACCAGATATTGCTGTAAGTATTCGTAAACTTATACATTTTTGTTAAGAATTTAAAGTTCCGTCTTTCAGATGCTAGGTCAACTGGGTCGTCAGTCCGGTTACCTTACCTGACAGATAGCTTCTCACATATTCTGTTGCGTTGCTTTTAATTAATCTGGTGAAAATGCCTATCCGGAGACTAAATTTGCCAGAATCAACTCAAACTGTCAGAATCAAGGCTTGTAAGTTTCCCTTATTTCTAGAACAATACTATGCATGAAGAAGTAAAGCCGAGACCCAAATTGTCCGTGAACACTGACCATATCTTAGTAAATCTGTGGCGATTAACACATCGTCCACCTGAATGAGGTAACATCATGATTTGGGGAGGCTGATTAAACAGTATAACCTGTGGATCACAGTGATTTAGTTTTATTTCGTACTAGCTCGTATAGCCCCCGTGGATATCTTGACAAATTATATACCAAAACCTTCTTCAATTACCACCGATTTTCATGCTGTTTTCACCAATGGGTAGACCATTGGTGAAAAAAGCATGAAAATCGGTGCAGTAGTTTGTGAGTTTATCGCGAACAGACAGACGCGGCGGGGTCTTTGTATTATATGTAAGGAGCTGCTAACACCCGCAAATCTACGATATCTACATTGTCATTGTCTGTTGTTGCTGATTTGAAATAAACATACAGGGTGCGTTACGAAAGAAGGCCGGCGAAAAATTATAGTTTTTTTTTAAATGCTATATTTGATGCAATGTCATAAACACTAGCGCCGCGTCAAAAAGGACTTCAGTGTTCGCGCGGACTTTAGTTCAAGTATTTCTTCCATTCCCTGACAAATATGAGTGCATACGGAAAGCAATCAAAATGCACACAAACAGACGACGAAAATAGATTATCACTGTACAAAAATAGAACGACTTTTCAAAAATATTTTCCCAAAATAGAATTTAATCTTTTTAAATTGAATACCTTGTAAAGCAATGTTATGTACTTGAGTATGTGTAGCTGAATCCAGCTTACAGGAGCTTGCTTTGAGCGGATTACGTTCAACAATGGGTTTCAGACGATTTAAAGATTACCTATTTGTCCGGGGATACAAAAGGGATGTAGGTATACTGTCTTACCTAATAACTTCGTCAAAAAACTGACTGTTAGTACCAGTCGTATGATTTGAGAATCCCTTTGCAAGTTGAAATCTTAATAATCCATACGAAAGCTACTCTGTTTGTCTGTTTGTCTGTACGTGTATGTTACCTTTTCACGCCTAAACGGGTGAACGGATTACGATGAACGAACCACAGGTAAACCATTACCTGGGTTAGGACATCGGGTACTTTTTATCCTAGTAGTATGTTCCCGTGGATATTTTTCTGACCCCCACGCGGGCAAAAGGTAGTATGACCAACGACTCGCCGAAAAATACACTGCTCAAAGTCGGCTAGCTAATTTTACGCTCTATTTAAACCCTAACTACTTACAACTTACAGCGAGTAAGCACATGCCATGAGCCGAGATGATGGTTTCCAATTAACTATTCGATATTAATTGTTACAGAATTAGGTCATCGTGTTGTAATTTCCCCTGAGTACAGTAGGTACGGTACTGAAGGTACAGCCCTTATAAAACAACTTACGTAATTAAACTGCGTAGTATCTGCAGCTAGGATAACATTTGATAGAAAAAAAACATGGTTTTATTTCAGGTAAATCCTCTTTAAAAGCGAACCTGCGATCAAGATTTGACACCATTCACGTCATATTATAATATATATAACCGCAGAGACGTGCTGCACATTATTATAGTATAATATCTGCGCCCCGCGGTTTCACCCGCGTCAGTGGCGATGCCGTAGGAATATCGGGATAAAAAGTATCATATTGTCCGACTAGATTCCGTCCGCGGCTTCGCCCGCGCGGTATATCGATAAAAAGTAGCCTATGTCCGTCCCCAGGGTGCCATCTATCTCCTTGCCAAATTTCATTCAAATCCGTTCAGCCGTTACAGCGTGAAATCGTAACAAACAAACTCACTTTTGCATATAATATTAGTTAGGATGTAGCTTTGATCTGATGATCAATGCGGTAGGTGGTCCCTCAGTGGTCGACTCCCATGAACGTAAAATCGTTATATTTAAAAAGTTCAGCTGTCTCTTAGTCATCATCAAGTCTATGCTACGAAAAAAGTAGATAGTCAAGTTAAACAATATTAGAACCTCAACGATGCAACACCTAAAAAACCTTAAAAAGGTCCTGGTTTTGATTCCCGAGTCGGGCAAACTGCTATTGTGGTTTTCCATCTGGAATTGCTCGGTAGCAGCCCGGAGTCTGGATTTTTGCCCGGTTGATGGCTCGCCCCCTATTACATGGGACTTAAACATAACTGGCGAAATGTGTGTGTACTATAGGTACACCTCTGCCTCACCCTACGGGAATACAGGCGTGATTTTATGTATGTAGTAGATTATGAAACTTAAATGAACAACCTCCTTGTTCTAATTCGTGTACAGGCACGCCCAGTATTATGAGCAAACTGAGGTATCATTATCTTAATGCTTCAGAGCGGGAATATTCCGTAACCTAATAGGCCGTTTGAAACTGAATAAATGATGCGAAGCCCAAGTTCACCGTGATAAGCGGCGCGACAGCGGAAGCGACTCACTGCAAAGTTAACATAACTTTTGCTCGCGCCGCGATGAACGCAAACTACATACATTCTAACTATGCAAGATGCAAACTAGTAGAACTGAACAGTGTTAGTAATTTAGACGAAGCAAATACGAATGTGGTGACACAAATATTGTTCTAAATCAACGATACTAAGTAAACCGCGGTAGTCTGTTTGCTTTCATGTGGAGCTCGGGAACAAAAATTTTGCACAAATACCAGTTTTATTTGTATGCTGTAATTTGGATCATAACAATAGGCTTCTCTTTTTACCCGACTACGGCGAACCAAAAAGGAGGGTTATGATTTTGACTGGTATGTATGTTCATCTGTTTCTTAATTCTCATCATAATTTGACAAATGAGGTATCATTGGATATCGTCTTGATTGTCCGCTGGTTATAGGCTATGTGACGTCACATTAAATTAGATATCGCGACAGACAAATTAAAAATCCGTAATCTCTTCGATTTATGCCTTAACACGTGTGACTCCGGATTTTTAATTTGTCTGTCTGTGATGTCTTGTTTATTTATTTTTAGTTGACTTTTTTGTCGTAGTTGATATGTAAGTGAAGGAATTCTTGTATATTAATTCTCTTATATCATGAATTGTTTAATGCGCTGTGAAAGGATTTTGATATGGCTTGCGGCACAAGACGAACAAGAATTTTAATAAATCTGAAATTATCAACTCAAATTCAAAAGAATCACTCAAAATAAAGAATGACAGAAATACGTGCCCTTGACCTTTAGCAACGGAGTTACCGCAAGAACAAGAAGAATTTCGAATAACTTTTAACTTTATAAATATTTGACACATCGTCATCAATATCCGCGATCTCTCAGTCCATCACAATAACCTCAGAGCAAATCAATGGTGTCGCCGCGGCGCGATGATCGGCCACATCATGTTTTATACCCTGTTAGCATAATGTCATAAATTTAACCGCTTGTTTTCATACCCCGCTGATATTTCGCGAAAATACCGAAATATTTATCACGAAATGTTACAAGTATAGACTGAGCTTAATTTGATAATAGACCTAGAAACACACCTTGGTTAACTGGAACACGAAGAAAACTTGTGACTTTCTACTACTTTCGACTTAGTTTACGACTTTGCGTCAATACTTTGTACTTTATTGGACAGATTTCCATACGCAATCTGATTAGAAGTTGAAAAAATATTCGCACGCGAAGTTACGTAAAAGGTTCGTTCAAGTATACGCCAGTCTAAGTATGCCAGTCAAGTATGGTGGCAAGTGTACCGGCCCTCATGCCATGGCCTGTTTGCACGACCTCGGAGCAAGGCGGTAAATAAGAGGAATTTGTCAGTACCATCAACATGTTATTTGATTATGTAATCTCAGTCCCGGAGCAGAGAGATGCTCTCGGGCGGAAACTATCGCCGGAGAATTGGCTACAACTATTTCTTCTTAAGTTGTTCGAAATTTTTTGTGAAAGATTTTTTCCGTAGACTTTAGGTTCATGTTTATTTTATATTTTCTGGGTCTACGTAGGCACTTAAGAACACATTTAACTGTTAAAAGGGTACTGTTACTAGGTATCCCTCACCGTGGTGGCTGCATTAATGAAATATACATGATTGAAAGTGATGCTACCTATTCTCCAGAGTGAAAAGTTATCCATCTGACAACAAGATATACTGTGTTTTTATCTTTTTTATGTAGAGCAAAATGCTTCAAAATGAAGACAAAAGGCTGTCCAATACGTGCTTGAAGCTGAGATATGGGCCCTTGACACTGACCTCATTTGCACGCTTAAGGCCACTTTTATCCCTCTCAATTTTGTCATAAATTACTGCCATATTGATCCGGAGAGAGATAAAAAGAATGAATAAGTAGGTAATCCTATAGAAACCGTTTTAAAGAACTTGAGTGTATCTCGGCAATTATCTATTAGTGAATTCTGGGTGAGATAACAACATTTCATTGTCAAATTAAATCAGATAAAATGAAACAGACCTAAAACCAACTTTACACAAAAACAATTTAATTTACCATCATTATGCACAAGTCATACCAACATTTAATATTCCACACAAATTGTATCCTACAAGAAAATTAATAATACACTGCTCTTAATAAGAAAGCTTCTTGAGTATTCTACATCGCAGTACCAGGTCGCCCCGCCTTGGTTCGCGACGGTTCAAATACTACTGCACTGGGCTATATAATAATGTCAACCGTAGTGTTACCATGTTCCTTGATAGATTATACTGTGTGCATAGTGATGAATTGATGTGTCGACTTGGTATCGAGATGTATAATCTAAGGGGATTTGTGTCTTTGAATATCTCTATATATTACACTCGCTTTTGTTTTTTTTTAGTCACTTGTTTTTATTAGTCATATGAAGTTTCCTTCATTTGTTTATTGACCATTAACATTCGGTATGGAAACTAAGAATGATTATTATAGTCTTTGAATCAATTCAATTCTCATGAAATCTTTATAACGTCGACGTTGCTGACAAGCACCGATCCTGCTGTTACAGGTTGGTACGTCACTGTTTTATTAACCTTAATAAAAGTTTAGCACTAACAGGTATTTTTTTCAGTTTCAGCAACTAATTGGAATTTAAATAGATCGGCATTATTTTCGCTATAGTAATCAAAAACCTGTTTTCCCCAAGACCTGATTACTTGTGTCTATCAAATGACAGCACAAAGTTGACTCCGCTGTTGTTAAAGGTCAATTAACTTAATGAGGCTTTAACGTATAATATCCTCATCAATAAAGGACAATATTTATGATCCACGTTCGTACTTATAAGGTCTTGTTTACGCTTGGTTTGTTCTAGAAGACAGCGCTTAAGGCGAAAGCTTCAGTGTAGCCCGCGAAATTCAAATTTTCTTACGTTTTTTTGCAACTTGCAGATCAGTATCAGATTGTAGGTTGATTAAAATATGATTCGCGACCGTAACAACTATGGATTTACAGAATTATAAACATTAGAATCAGCAATACAACTATCTAAGTTCATATAAGTGTATTGAATGACTATTTCATGAAATCATGACATTTGGCAGTTATTCTAAAAGGAGTTGTATTACTTATTTTAATGATTATAATTCTGTAAAGCCATATTTGTTACGGTCGCGAATCATATTTTAATTAACATTCAACCTGACACTGACCTGCAAATTGCAAAAAACGTAAGAAAATTTAAATTTCGCGGGCTACCTTAGCGCATCCCTTTTAATTAGAGGAAAAAGAAGTAAAACGAAGCGGGTGGGAACAAAATTGCATTATTAATTTAAAAATGCAAAACGTTCCAGAGCGTGTCGAGATCTGGTGCCGTGTGGTCACTTCAACTGCATGGAGTAAGGACGCACAGTGACCTACATAGCACTTCGGATGTGAGTTAGACTCTCGTCCCCGCTACGGGACGTACCTGATATTTCGCGGACACAGTTTTGGCAATGGTCTCGCCGTCTGCCGACGAACCGCCATTTGTTGCCGGCTCGCCTTTGTCAAGCCGTATGTCAGAAATAAGCTTCGGAATATATCTATTGGTTTACTGAACTTCGTCTAGTTCGTGTGTCGGCACTGGTTTGGAGAATAATTAATTTTGTGTTTGGTAATAGCCATTTTGGACAGAGCTCTCATTGTAGCGTAGGCACTCGTATATTTTGTCATTATTTGCAACTTTCCTTAGAGGTGAACATACCATTTTCATTCATTGGTTAGAGGTGAACATACCATTTTCATTCATTGCTTAGAGGTGAACATACCATTTTCATTAATTGCTTAGAGTTGAACATACTATTTTCATTCATTGCTTAGAGATGAACATACCATTTTCATTCATTGGTTAGAGGTGCACATACCATTTTCATTAATTGCTTAGAGGTGAACATACCATTTTCATACCGACTCCTCATTTAAACAATAATTTTATTTAAAATCGTGCGACCGTAAGTTTTTAATAAGGAATTTATTCAACACTCAGGCATCTCCGGATAAACGCCAACCTATTTTTCTGAAAATATCAGATAAGATAAGATCAGATATATCAGAGATATCAGATTGTGTAAGATAGAATAATTAAGATTTACTAATAAAACCGTAGGCCTATGTAATAGATAACAGAACGGTTTCTGTGCCGCTGATGACTACGTTGTTAGCATAAATATAGGCTTTATTTCTTTTTTTTCTTGGTCTGCTTGAATGTCGGAAAGTGTCCCATGAGAACGTAATCATTAAAAGTACCGTTGTCAACTATCTGCGTGCCTTTTATCTAAATCCGTTTGTTTTTACGGCAATCCAGGACATACATCCAGATAGGCAGACAAGCGGACAAAAATTCTAAAAACTATATTTTCGGGATCCAGACACTTTTTTTCGAAAATATTCAATGTACAGTTTTGACTTCGTTACTATTATTATTATGTGTCGGATAGTAAAAATATTAGTTTCTGTCGGAAGCTAGCCTTAAGCCAATACCACTCAGGTTTTGTGTCGAGTCATAGAAGTTATTAAGTTAAGAAGCCTTACTATCTAATACGTTCGCGAGCATCGTTCGTAATATACTTCAATAGGTATGAGAAGATTGTTTGTAACAAAGATTTTGAAAATATTATTAACATTGTAACAAAGACTTTGAAAATATTATTAAATGAAATTCTTATACTTATACAGTCAATTACAATGGGGTAATCAGATGACATGTGTTCTTGTACAGTCAATATTCACCAGAATGAAATATAAGTAAGTATGTACAGGGCTGATGCGAAAAAGTTTAAGTACAAAAAATAACAATAAACCGATTCTGTAGCTCCAAGACTGGTTGGGTAGCTGCACTTGTGATCAGATTACCGACTCAATTTCATGCATTTATTTATTTAGAAGTAGGTACGTACAGTGTACAAAAAAATCAAAAGCTATGAATTACCCCAACAGTCTAACTGAAAAAAGTATCCTATGTCCAAGTCATGGTGTACCCATGTGCCAGATTTCATCCATATCCGTTCTGACGTTATAGCGTGAAAGCGTAACAAACAAACTCACTTTCACATTTATAATAAGTTAGAATTAGAATTATAAATACGACAGTGAGCTTGTTCGTTTGTGTTACACTTTCACGCTAAAACGGCTGAACGGATTTGGATGAAATTTGGCTCATGGGTAGACCATAACCTGGCTTAGGACATAGGATATACTTTTTATACCAGTAGTACGTTACCATGGGATAATTTCCGACATCCGCAGGTGTAGCCGCGGGTAAAAGCTAGTTGCTTATAAAAATGTTAGATTACTAATTACACCTTCATAATACCTAGCCAGAGGTTAGGAAGGGTTAACAAAGGATCAACTCAAATAGCCAATATGATGGCATTATGAGGGTTCTCTGTCTACAGAAGACCCTCCAGCAAAATCTATCATAGTCAATAGATTATTAATATCAAAGGACAATCGACTCCTTCCCTTCACCTTTGAATGATATATTCACATCACACTCCACGTTATTCTAAAACAATTGAATAGCACTCGAAACAATCAGACAGTCAAATCTGTTCATACTATATTATTAACATAGTGGGGCAGCCATTGTCTTGGCCATAGTGGCGTGTCCATGACAGGTGGAGTCTGATATATGGCGCAGCTGTCAGCCCGCCACGCCACT
Source organism: Lithophane ornitopus (assembly GCA_948473465.1). NCBI lineage: Eukaryota > Metazoa > Arthropoda > Insecta > Lepidoptera > Noctuidae > Lithophane > Lithophane ornitopus. The sequence continues at coordinate 5,259,378 of OX419622.1, read as the reverse complement.
AGGGGCACGGTATATTGTGGCCCGACTCTGTTTTGTGAACCTGCATTTCGTTGGTGGCCGATTAAATCTTGCATATTAAATTAGTTTAAAATTTTGGTTGGTGCTGGTAGTAGTGTAAATTTTAGTGGTGGTGGTTTAGAATGTAGTGGAGAACATTTTTGTAGGAAACTGGCAGAATCAAAATTATCTCCGTTCGACTGCTAAGCCTTCGTGTCGACAGAAGCCCGTGCTGCGTCTCCCTTATCGCGCGTGTTGACCGCATTAAGCTCGTGGAAGCCAACCCGGACTGTGATCTGTTCCATGAGAGATTCGCTAATTTAATAGTTATGTACCTACATTTTTGTGAGCATAAGTAATAGTATTTAATTGTTGTGATTCGTTTATGTTTACTCTGATTTATGTAATTGGTTTTAAAGCCGTGTAAATCAAATAAATAAATAATAGGAAAATATTATGAATCATCGTAAAATGTCCCAAACTGCCAATTCATAATTATTCATATTACGAAATAATTCACCTGTTTGACAGTAAAGTTTTCTATGGAGATTCGTTAAATGGTCCACAAATTATGAATAGCTTTTGTGTCAAATTAAAGGAATTGCTAATGACAGCTGGAAATTCAGAAAATGAATTGCTTTTAGAGGAATTGCTAATGTGGCCGTTTTAGGGTTTTATTCTGTTTGAGTGCAAAATGATTTTTATGACAAAATTAACTGTAGTTTCTACATAGCCTGTCTCTTTCTCCCTGAATCGTTTTTATACCAACTAATGCCATGATACATAAACGTACAAACTAACATAAAAATATTTATTGTTCAACCAACAACAATATTGTATTGGCATCTTAGAAGGTAACGTAATTAAGGTGCAATCAACAAGAAACGAAATTGATTACAGACAAATCTTTATTACAACAACATTCTCCCTATGGCAGACAGGTAGAACTTCATATACGATAAACAGAAGCATTGGTTCATCGGTTCAATTACCCACGTATGTTTGGCAAACAACTCGATACTAATATACCGTATTCTAACAAAGAACTGTTCTGTTTATCTTGTCACTATGTTATGATATTTCTTTACTTCGACTAATGAAATGGAAAAGCGATTCGATGAGATTGTCTTAGGGATGCTACACACATGATCAAGGGGCTTAAAACGGTCACTTTAGCAGAATCATAATATGAAAATATTATGAATCATCGTAAAATGTCACAACCTAACAATTCATAATATGATCTGCGTGTAATTCATATTACGAAATAATTCATCTGTTTGACAGTTTTCTATGGAGATTCGTAAAATGGTCCACAAATTATGAATTGCTTTAAGTCTAATTAGAGGAATTGCTAATGACAGCTGGGATTCAGGAAACGGACTGCTTTTAGAGGAATTGCTAATGTGGCCGGTTTAGGCCCCTAGGTGTTGGTTGAACAACAAAACAATTATTACACATATTCGGCTTTCATTCCGCTAGTGCCGATCGGCAAACTTCGTCCGTCCAACTCGACATAATTCGAACTAAGCCGAGTGGTTTTTCCCAAACATAATTATATTTGATTTTGCCGCCCAGCTGTGCCGGATCATTCCGACCCGAGCATGTATGCGTGTAGCACCCCCCCTACCGCGAGTTCGTAAGTGTTCGTGGAAGTTCGTACGATAACGAAGGCTGGAGATAGGTACATGATGGATGGCTGCCTACAGTTGTTGTGTGGACTGTTCCGCTTAACTGATTTGTGATCGGACTCGCCTGTTAGATAACTGATGAACAAGCGGTTTTGGAACTTCCGCGCTCATAACATGTTTTTGGGTTTTCTTTGTTTCATGTTTTTACATGATGTGGCAGAAAATGCTGTCTAAATGATAATTTACCGGTGTTTTTTGAGTTATTGACGCTCAAAAGAAAAGTAATCATTAAATAATATAGTTAGGTTCACCCATAAAAGAAAAATGTGTCTTAATTTTTCGTGCGATTTCAAACCATTTTTAATAGTCTTTGTAGGAACGAAGTTCTTCGTGACTTGTAAACTGGCAGAAATCGTAACGCTAAAAGTGTTAATACTTGCGACTGTCTTCTTCTAATTCAAAGAGAGATAACGCCGAGACAGAGAAAGAGAGAGAGAGCCGTCAGAAAAAACAAAAGAAATGAGAAAAGTGATTAGAATTTCATGGAATAAAATTGTACACCCGAGTACACTAGTGGAGAGAGAGAAAAGGTGTAAATTTAGTCTAAACGAAAATCCAAGATGGCGGTTGGGAAAATGTTCAATTTTTTCGTCGTTGCATGGTGTCGTTTTCAAAGTTTTCGAGGGTGCTAAAGCCGATGGTGGGGTTAAAATATAAATCCAAGATGGCGGCTGCGAAAATTTTCAATTTTTCTTCGTGGGTGTTGTTTTCACAGTTTTCGAGGGTTCTAGGCCGATAGTGAGGTCAAAATGTAAATCCAAGATGGTGGCTGCGAAAATTCGGTTAAACTGTGAGTCCACCTGCCGCACCCTTTTTTTTTTTAACATCACGCCTTCTTTTTGCCGAAAGGAAAAACAAAGCTGCAGGTGACCCACTTTTCGGTAGCTATACCTAAGTGCTATTAAAGGAAAAGCGGTCTGTACACATATATTTTTGCTGTCAAATAACACAACCAACAACATAATACCATCAAAGAGTAACCTAACCTTGTTCCTTTAAAGGTCATATCGTACCATATACGTGTAAAATAAATCCACTAAGATACGGAGACGTTACATTGCGTGGGTGTGCACCAGATCTTAAGCTCCGTATAGAAATCCGGCCGATATAAAGACACAGCGTCGTTCGCAAATCCGTGTCCCCGATTCAAGGATCGTAGTGTATGTGCGATGTATCTGAATTTGAACATTTTATTTGAATATTTTATTCAATCAGATGCACACGTGTGTGTACTTATTTGTGTCATTGTAAATCGGTTTGGATTTATGTGCTCCTGATATTTAGATATAATCCGCTCCAAAAGTATTTGATGATGGTGTAAACAAACCATGTTTAGGTCAAATTCTTCTCACTCACTAAAATGAATTAGTTTACACATTCAACTATAGTTAAAAGTTTTCAACATCATATCTCGCCATTTTTTCCTACAATTATTGCTTGAATAATATTAAGTATAAAATCGTAATTGAAAAATTAGCGACAAAAATTGAGGTAATAGAATTAACCTCAATTGTGAAATGAAAAATATCGTTAGGGGATTTAAAATTAATTAGTTAGTAAAGGCTTAAGAATTAGAATAATCAAGTCAAAGCACTCAATTTGTAAGTCGCACTACAAATTGGCATTCAAAGTTACGTTGTCTAACCCATTGGTTTACATTTTCATAAAATACTTTTGGGCACACAGGACAGACTATACAAGTTTGTTGTAATAAACAACGGATTTTAAATTATCATCATTCGTTTACGAAAAATAATCTACTATAAATCATGTTTCCAAAACATGCCCAAACCATTTAAAAAACCGTATGCAATAAACGTAAACGTTCCCCATCATTTTAATACCAGCAATAAGCTATCCAAAATTGAAGTATTCCCCGTCAATCAGATAAGCAGTTCCGTATAAATTCCGAACATACAAACAAACTTTTCTCGTTATACCATTAGTACAATTTCCGTCAGCACCATATAGTTCAGAACTATTTTACACTTTCTAATAGGGCTGTAACAGTTACGATTCTTAAGGCAAGCATTAATAGGGTTATCACATCATGCTTTCATAAGATTTAACATATTTATTGTTGTAATTTGATGTTGGATAACGATTTTTTTAACTTAAAATTGGGATTGATTGAATTATATAACCTGCATGAGAGGTTAAATAGGATTAAGGTTAAAGACAGTTTGGAAAATTATAAACAATGAAACTAACAAGAACAAAAGACGTAATACTTATTACACACTGGACACTTCCCGCGGTCTCATTAGCGCTAACATCGATGTTGCTCAGGAATTTGCAACTTTCTTTACCAATATTCCAATTAAGACTACGGAAACTTTAAATTCCTCGCCCTCACTTGCTATTGATTTACTAAAACCGAATGTTTCAACTTGTCCTATAGAATTTAAATTTAAACATATAAACCCTGTGGTCGTTGTAAAAGCTTTTAAGCAACTCAAGATCAAAATTACCGAAGATCTGTGGGGCATGTCTACTAAAGTTTGTCAATCCATTATTGAGACAATTGCACCCTATTTAGCTTTAATATTTAATTTGTGTGTTGATCAAGGGGTATTCCCAGATTTAATGAAGTACAGTAAAGTTATTCCACTTTTCAAATCCGGGGACAGCAAAGACACTAATAATTATAGACCCGTTTCGGTTTTGCCGGTTTTCAGTAAGGTGTTTGAAAAAGTAATGTTAAATCAAATGCTCAATCATTTTAATCGTAATAACATCCTACCCGATCAACAGTATGGTTTCACCAAAGGACGTCGCACAACCGACGCCGGTGTCACCTTATTAAAACACATCTTTAACGCATGGGAAGAGGCTCAAGATGCAATAGGCATCTTTTGCAACCTATCTAAGACATTTGATTGCGTGAATCACGAAACACTGCTATTGAAACTACGGACTGCATTACGGGTAAACTTGCGCTTAGCTTAATAAAATCCTATTTGAATGACAGATTTGAATGCAGCAATTTCAAATAAACGGTGTGAATTCATTAGGTTTAAAAGTCAAAATGGGTGTACCACAGGGCTCGATATTGGGTCCATTCCTTTTTTTAGTATATATAAATGATTTACCTCATCTACTGAAAAATCGACCACAAATGGTGTTATTTGCTGATGACACATCACTGATTTTTAAAGTAAATGGACATGCACAGGAGTTTGACGACGTAAATAACGCTATGCTTAAGGTCCATAATTGGTTTACTGTAAATAATTTGGTATTAAATGAGAAGAAAACGAAATGCATTAGATTCGCGTTACCGAATGTTAGAAGTAATGATTGTCAAGTTGTACTGAATAAGGAGATACTACAATTCGTCGAAAATACGGTTTTCCTGGGGATTACGCTTGATCCAAAATTACAGTGGGGTTCTCACTTAACATCACTTGCAGGGCGACTTAGTTCAGCCGCTTACGCTGTTTGTACGCCTTTGTTCGATACCGCGAGACTGGTCTATTTTAGTTACTTTCATAGCATCATGTCTTACGGTGTTTTGCTGTGGGGACGGGCTGCAGATATTGATTCTATCTTTATTCTGCAAAAGAGAGCTATCCGAGCCATCTACAACCTCCACAGACGCGAGTATCTAAGGGAACTGTTTAAAAAAATTAACATCATGACGGTACCTTGTCAGTATATATGAAAACATTATGTACGTTCGGAAAAATCTACATCTTTTTAGTAAAATAAGTGACAAACATAATTTTAACACTAGAAATAGGAACAAATTAGATCCACCACGTTTCAGATTGTCTAAAGTAGGTACAAACTTCTTTTATGGAGTACTGTGTAAAATGTTATAATAAAATTCCACTCGATATTCTTCAACTAAATGAGAAGAAATTTAAAACATGCATTAAACGCACACTATGTAGACAAGCATATTATAAGTTGGATGATTATATCGTAGATAAAAATGCTTGGCTTAACGCTGGTCCAACTCCACAGGCACTTGGGCTCACTAGTTAAAATTTCATAATTGGAAGTGTTGCTTCCCGCTTTTTACAAAAAAATTTTTTCCTGACATTACGAACTTATTGTTTATTCTTATTTAACTTATCTGAAATAATATTTAATGAATTACTCAATTTCTTTGCAAACTAGTTTTGTTTAATTTAGAAGCATTTTTTCAATTATTGTAAATGTGAGTACCATGGAGCCATTTAGTATGGTATGTTGTATGTTGACTTGAAATAGCATGGCAGATGAGAGTATGTCATGCTCACTTAAATGTCTCGCTGATGGTGGCACGTGTGTTGGATCATTCGGTTCCCAACAAAATGGTTGAGCTGGATGGTGCTGATCCACATGTCATGTTCGTGAACGAGCGCCGTCAGTTGAGACTGGTCACCTCTTATTTGCCAGAGCTTATTTTTAATCTTAAATTTTGAATTGCTTTTGATTCTTTTTTTGTTTTACATTGTTCTCAAATATAGAAGCAACATGAATACTGTACCCAGGATTTTGTAATATCTATATCCATTTTTAAAAGAGTGTCCTTGGAGTTTCTTGCCCGTTCTTCTCCATAGAGATCTACGTTTTGGAATGGGCAACTAGCTTCAACTCTCTGACTAACTGACCGACTCTTTGACAATTCAAAAGTACCTGTAAATGGTTTAATTGAAATAAATGCTTTGAGTTTGAGTTTGCGTTTATTAGATTTGTTTCTAAATCACTTGTTCAAATCAGGAAATAAAATTAATTACTAGAACTTAATACATTAAGTAAATAAAGCTTGTACTGAACTACTGAAACTACTCATATCTGTGTACATGAGTTAATTTGGGTGTGGTTATTATGGCTTCTACCTATTTAAAAATATACAGTAAAACACACACACAAAGAACTCAAATCACTTAAATAATGAACATTGGACAGAAAATAATAGCTTTATCATAATAATTACGCTTGATACTCAGCTTTATCAAGAGCCCCTAATCCCTTAATCAGCCAAATAAACCAAAAAGTTTATAGCCTCTAACCAAAATCAGACATAAAACTGGCCGGTTCTTAATTTAAGAAAAAAGCTTCTTGCAATGCGATCTTATTCAAAATTTCAAATAAGGAACAAACAAACTAAATTATTTTATTTTTTTTTATACACGGTATGGGCCGGCCATATTAGCCGTAGAACCGATGACCGTTGGGGTAGACGTGTTCTTGAGTGGAGACCGCGAATCAGCAAACGTAAGGTAGGACGCCCTCAGGCTAGGTGGAGCAACGATCTTCGCAGGGTGGCTGGTAGCAGCTGGATGAGAGCTGCCGAGAATCGAGCTGAATGGCGTGCAATTGGAGAGGCCTATGTCCAGCAGTGGACTGCTATAGGCTGATGATGATACACGGTGTTTTTTTTTTACAGCACAGTATTTATTGTCATTATTATTCCTATTACAAAAATTGTATAGCCTGTTTGGCAACATTATAACAAAAATCCGGCCCGTCTGAAGCGAGCGCAAGAAAAAGCTTGCGGCGAATCCCTTTAAGAGGGGAATTAAAGTGTTCCCTTTGACACGGAGTGAGATTGGAAACGGTTGCATTCGTTTGTGGGCCGTGCCTCGTAAATAGAGGACTGTATAAACAACTACAAAGAAGCAGTGTGGCGGAACGCGCATACATACATACAGAGCGACTACATTTGATTAGGAGAAACAAAATGGCTTGAACGTTTTTACTTGCTTGTATTATGATTAAATATCGAAGTATTAGTGAGATTTCATTACTGATTATTTGATCACAACTCCCGAGGTGATTGTATGCGTTGAACAAAAAAACGATTAAACAAGTTTTCTTTTTGACATATTCGACAAAAGGGTGAAGGTTGAGAAGTGTAATTAAAATACTTTCAAGCACTCATTAAAGCATTTTAAGTTTTTAAACACAGGCTGTATCAAAATAGTCATCTAGATCACGAATATTTTCCAACTTATCACAGTAGCTTTTGTTCAAAAAGCCGTAGCAATTTTGTAGCGTTAACCTTGAGTCTACGATGACATTGATTTAATCATCTATAGTTTTTTAAGGAATTTTCCAGCTCGTTAAGTAAAATATACCCTGTATCTCTTATTTTCCAAACTATGATCACCGTTTCCATTTTTTAAAGCGTCGTAGCAACACGTAGCATGAGCTTACGATGATACTAACATACCAGACATATTTTAATTACCTATAGTTTTTTTTTGGTATTTTCCAGCTGATTTAGTTTCAAAATATACCCTATGTCACCCATATTTTTCAAGCTGTAATCACCGCAGCGTTTGTTCAAAATCTCGTAGCAATTTCGTAGCACCTCTACGATGACAGGCTACAAGCTATTTGATTTGCTTTGGTGCTACGGCTGACATCTGCAGTAGATCTACGCGGTTACAGCAAAATACAACTCTCAGGTGTTTTCAGATATTATATTTTAAATTGCTTTTGTTCAAGAAGATAATTCCTTGATTGGCGTATTTATCACTTTGGTGACTTTTACTTATCATGATTAATTTCAATGTTTATAGTTCTAAAAACTGCAGCCTGTATCAGTAGTATTATTTTCCAAGTTATGATCACCGTAGTGTTTGTTCAAAATCTCGTAGCAATCGCGTAGCCGTTTCGTAGCGCCTCTACGATGACAGGCTACGAGCTTGAGCGACACTCTGAGAAGTAGAAGCTATTTGATTTGCTTTGGTGCTACGGTTGACATCTGCAGTAAATCTGTGCGGTTTCAGTGAAGATTGTATTCCAAATGCATGTCTCAGGTGTTTTCAGTAGTGAGATTTAAATTGCTTTTGTCTAACACTGAAAAGAACGAATTTGTTTGAAAGAAATTGAAATGTGAATTGTGTGTGTTGCTGTTTCGTGAAATACAAGAGATTGTCTAGTGCTTTTACTGCAATTTTAAGTATTTATTAGTTTAAAAGATCAAATTTTTATTAAATGAAAAGTGTAATCTTTCTGGTTTCATTAATTTTCATTTAATAAAAAATTGATTAAAATCTTATAGTAAGAGTTTGCACTTGCTACGATAACGTTGTCTATTGTGGTTCCGTCATATTAAAAGCCATTATAAAAATCTGTAATTTTTACAGGTATTTGATATTATATAGTAATTTAATTGTGACCTTAAGTTCTGAGTTGAGCTCCACTATTACTGACTGGACAGGCTTGCACTGACTGGACAGGTCCACACAAATCTGTGTGGTTTTTTCCTCAAAAGACCATTTCAGGTGCATGCTACATGGTCCTCATTATTGCCTGACCAAGATTATGTCTGAGGCCCTAGACAAAGTGACATTCTATCAGCGTTAACGATGATGGTGTATGGACAAAAATGTATAGGACTGACATATCGAAAAGCTTATGTCAATCCTGTTGAAAGACGTTGTAGAAATACGAAACGCTTTCGAAGCGATTGTCACTTGTCTAGGACCACTGGACTATAAAAGAGATTTCGACAGAATAGTCAGATAGGGAACGCCGACCTCATCTAACTTATTTTTTTTTTTTTTTTTATATGACGTGTAAAAGTGATTCCAATATCATATTTACAGAATAAAAAAAATCATTTCATTTCATTTAATTGGTAAACAAGAGATACAAATAACTAAACGAATTCACGTACACCAAGACTTATGTATTTTCTTAACTACATATTATGATAGTAGGCAAAAGATTCCATTGAACAAAAATACTATCGCCCTATGTCCGCAACTATCGTTAAGATAGATGTTATCAGTGCTGAGCCGGATGCAATAAAACCAGAACCCTACACATCTGGTAAAATCCCTTAATCACGTCTTAGGGCAAGCATAGTAAGAGAGAGAGCGGCCCATACAAAGGCATCTACAGACGACGACAATATATTACTAGCTTATCCTTAAAGCTAAGAAAGTGATGTCAATATGGTAAAGGTTCGTATTCACAAAATTATGTTGATGCTACAATGATGTGCAACTTTCGTTTTCTATGATTATAATACCAGCTTCTGAAGGTTCTTCAGAAGGACCGAGCATTAATCACCACTCTCGCTCCAGACGGGTTCGCGGTTTCAGACTTATATACTAATCCTAACCAATAGTATAAATGCGAAAGTAAGTTTGTTACACTTTCATGCTAAAACGGCTGAACGGATTTGAATGAAATTTGGCACTTGAGTAGATCATGACCTGGGTTAGGACACCGGATACTTTTTTCTCGATATTCCCACGGGATCACGCGGAGCACAGCTAGTTAACTATAAATCCAGGTTTTTTCAAATGTTTTTGCTATCCAAACTATATAATATTATAAATTCGAAAGTAACTCTGTCTGTCTGCCTGTATGTTACCTTTTCACGCCTAAAGCACTGAACGGATTTCGACAAAATTTAACAAGGAGATAGATGGCATCCTGGGGAAGGATATAGGCTAGTTTTTATCAACATACCACGCGGGTGAAGCCGCGGCCGGAAGCTAGTGATAAAAGGATATGGTGTATTTGATAAAATACAATTTTATTATAATTAACAAACAATTCAAAGACATGTAACATCTACCAACCCGCACTGAGCCCGCGTGGTGGATTACGGCCCTCCCCACCTGCTGGGACACATGCCCCCTCTCACAGAGAGGAGGCCTGTGTCCCAGCAGTGGGAACATTATAGGTTAATATGTTCATAATAATTACGATGTTCGACATCAAACCGGCAGCATAAGCGTAGCTAACTAAATGTATTCCCACAGAACTGTAAAGTTATCGGTTGTTCGGGTTTATTGCCATAATAACCCGTTGGTTACACATGGTGCATAGTTAATGGCGGGCGATGAGATAATCGCGCCGTGTTTTTATTACAACCGTACATAAAAGGCTGCATACGCTGCTGCACATCGTCTTGTTATAAATCCTCCTGTAATCGTTCACATTCCGTGGTAACAGTCCTGTTACGGTAAACCATTGAAATAACTTTTCAATATAAAACTATATTTTGCATACATGACGTTAAAAAAAATACAGTTCTTGATTGGTATTTTGAACTACGATATTGGAAAATATCCGAATTACAAAGTCATCACAAGAAATTAATCAAGGAACAATATCTCATAAATCTCGTAATGGTTTCCAGAAACTGGTATTAAATTTTTTTGAATAGCAATATGAAAAATAAATTTTAATACTAATAATATTTAATAGTTTTAAAGGCATTAAGTCCGCCGTTGGACCTTTTTTTTGAGTGCGAAACGTTTAAATAAATAAAATATATCCTTTACAGGTATACAACGGTTTCGTAAGTACTCAGCGAATTATCTCAGAAGCGAGCGATTGTTTCAAATACACCACCCTCTATAGTTTTATTTAGCCGATTCCTTCGTCGCAACCTTAGAACAATTGACGGCTAATGCAACAATTGACGATAAAAAATTATAGACTACATTATAATTAATTGATTCGTCAGCGCGCTTGCCAAAATGTTTTACAAAATAGGTTTTCACTTTTCACCTATTTGTGTATATTCATTCTATAAACTTCCACATAAGGGTTGGTACAAATCGCCAATCAATCATATCAAGCTGTCATCGTTCGACACCGAGTTAAGTACCTCCGCTGTAACAGCATCGTAAAGGTAAATATCACTTATCAGTGAGTATCGACTCCACAACGCGATGCTCTTCAATTAGTCGAGGATCGCAAGTTGTTACATTGTATAATACCCCGAGTGCTTGTAACGACATGATTGACAGTTTGTTGGCAGCCCCGTCGACTGTAACATAAGCTGGCAATATGCTTATGAACAAAATTGAACGCTGCGTATTATTACTTCATTATGACTTGTTGCTAAGTAAATATTGGCGAAACTGTTATGTTACACGTTTTAACCTAACAGAATAAACTGCTCGCTTGTTATGATTCTGTTTATGTTAATGTCCCATGGGGTGTGCTTTGCAATCAACGAACCACCAATTTATGTTAGGACCTTAAGTTTACGATATCTTTCGGTTCATAAGAAAGCTATAACAGAGGACGGATAACGACAGATAGACAGGTCGATAGAAACCGATTGGAATGTTTTATGTAATGATTGGGTGCGTGTCTCGTACACACCTCGCAGATATCCGCGGCTTTCAATAACAAACGATCACACTGTCCTTCGATTACGTAAACCGATAGAATTTTTTTTTAATATTCCGTCAAAAACGAACGAAACTTTGGACGATCGATAAGAAAAACGCTTCTATATAGAAAATTTCCGCCGCTAATGTAATGAGAAGGTGGCTCGAGGAACGGCTCGCAGTAAACATCACACGGCGCAGTCGCATAAATTGTCTCCGGGTATTAATGCTATCGGAAAAACCATTATTTACTAACGGATTGGGGTGCTAGTGCGTGTACGTGTTGACGCGTGGCGCGGCACAGCGCGATGCAGGCGCGGTACTTACGAGACGGGCGGTGTCGCGCGGCTCGCGGGCTCCGGGGGCCGGTCACCTCGGGCACTCCATTGATGAGCTGAGGCGGCAAGCAGCGCGGGCGGGGTCGCATGGAGCGGGCGCGCGCGCGGGCCGGCGAGCGCGGCGGTACTGGCGCCCGGCGCCCGCCGCACGTGGCCGCTCAGGTATCAATCAATCGATGCGCGGCGTCGGCGCGGGCGCGTCGCGGGCGCGGCACATTCATGTCGCGCGAACAGCTGACGGCCGAGCCCCGTAAACATGAATCGGGATCCCTCCCCGCCCCCTGCGACCCGCGCCCTGCGCCGCACACCCCCGCGCTCCCCTGTCCTGACCTACTCTGCGCAGGGCGCTGCCGAACGCGAACGCTTACACCATACAACGTTCAACCAAATACGGTGCAGTCTTTCAAGGAGTGTTTCATAATCTAACTTTTCGACGAAGTTGTCAATAACGCAACTGGTTGGCAAAAGATTGTGTTACGTTGTGAAACTGACCTGAAACACGCGAAGTATCAGATTTTCTCTCCATTTAGCAGACATTCGTTATTCACCCCGTAAAAACCTTTCAGTACGAGGCTACAAATAAATCCCGTCTCATGTTTGTGCTGAATATCCTACCATTAGTTCGGAAGGGGCGGGCGGCGTGCACGGCGCGTGCGTGCAGGATATCGTCCTGATACCACTGGCACTGCCTCCACATCCCGAGAGCCACCACCAGTCCGTCGGCGACCGCTGCGGAGACCACACGACGGAGTACAATGAGACTCGTCCATGTACACGATAGGATGCACGGAATAGATGGGACGGAATGGTTGGAGTTTTGAATAATTAGATATCTTATCAACGGAAAGTTTGGCTGTTTGGATGGATGGACGGATTTGTCAGAATGTATCTCTACGTGCTGGATTAGGACTTGGATTTCACGAGCATGCCTATAGATTGTATCTACTTTTCATTTCCAAAAACTAATAACTTTTTGATGGGTACTCATGGGGAATGAAACTGATTTTTTTATTAGATACGCCGCGAATAATTGCTTTACCATTAGGTAAAGAATGAAATGAATGAATGTAAACAGGCAATTATATCTCCAAATTATTGGAGATATTAACTTTTCAACATTTCTAAAAACCTGTAAAATCATTCACTACACGTAACATAAAATAAAAGTCGAAAATAAACCAACCGCTTCATCGCTTTCTCAGCCAAATCTCAACAGAAAGTGAAAACATTCATCATGTGAGATAAAGTGGAGTTTTATTTAATGTATAATTGAATGGTAGCACCTAACGTCGGCGTCCTGGACGCTCGCCAGGAGCAACAGTTCTTTACGAGGCTTCGATGCAATTGTAACAATATACTCTTTCTTTCTACGGATATACTTTGGCAGGGGATGTGGGTAAGGCTTTGTCGTGTAGAGCGCGATAAGCGAGTTGCCCCCATAGACAGCCGCAGGCAATAACGCATTTGAAATCAAGTTTTGATTTTAATGTTTATGTAAAAAAGTACTTGAACTGAACTGAAAAGCAGTTCTTATTTCATTCGTGTCTTATGTGTTACCAAGTTGTTCTACGCGATACCATCCAGTTACAATTTGTGAATCTCGTCCTGTAAAATGACATTGAAATACGATCGCCAAGCGGACTTAGCTAAACTGCCATGCAACGTTTCCCCATCTAGGTAACTGATACTGTGATATCAATGTGAGATAAATAAAGATTTGATGATTTACGACACACAAGTTTAGAGGTTCTCTTTTAGACATTCAACTTTTTTTCAAATATTTGCAAATAGAAAACCATTTAGAATACCATCATTTTTTGTTTTACTAAAGGAAGGAAAAAAATTTTTTTAGCTTCTGTTTTTTAGCTTACAGCGTGATAAGCGTGAAAGTCTTCCGCACCGCTTTCAATATGACCAAGTCTCAACTCTTTAAATCGCCGTCTTATTTGAACACGGTCTATTTGGTTAGGGACACTCGTTCCCAACCGACTGCAGAATGAAAGCGATACGCGCCATGACAACGCGATTTATGGACGAAGAAAAACTTTAAGTGATTCTGTTTCAGTTTAAGCGCAAATTTTGGCGATTTAGGTAATTGTTTAACGTGTGGGCGGATCGTGGGTTGAAAAAAGAGCTTGCCACTGTTATAAAGTTTAATAGATATTTATTTTCGGTTTCACTTAGATGTAAGTTAAAGCCACAATGTGCGTACACTGCCAATTTATTACCTAATAATTATTTCCCTAGTACTTAAAAGTATTGCTTATTTTTTAACTAGCACTATTTTATCAGTAGCACCCATTTTCCCTTTAACCCGCAACATTATATTATATTTTTCTTGCTTGCGTAGCTGCTACGCAGGTAGGCGTAGATACTACGCAAGCAGGGTACGCCGTAGCAGCTACGTTAGTAGAATACGTCGTAGCAGCTGCGCCAGTAGGCTACGCCGTAGCCGCTACGCAAGTATGCTACGCCGTAGCTATTGTATTACGCCATAGTTATTGAATACGATGGCACGAGATACACACTATGTATGTTTTTTCTGTCGTGGTAATAAGACTGGACAAACATCAAAGTTAGTAGCGAGATAACTCCCAAATGCTCGAATGTTGTAGAACACCTCTCGCTTTACCTACCACCACATAGTAAAAAGAAAATGCCTATCAACAAAATAGTCTTATTATATTTATTGCACTTTCGAACTCTTGTTCAGCATTCTCCGTGAACACGAGATTCGATAGATTTTGTCGCCAATTTTGCTTCGTGTGCAAAACGCACCCATGTATGTTATTCGATTTAAATCAACGACATATTGGAGAATTCTTTGTAGTATGGCCCACGTAATAAAATAAGGAAGATCCACTAAATGTTTTTCGATAGCGAAAAAAGTATAGCATGTATTTAGCAAACTTTGCATATTTTGAATCGTAAATACAATAAACGTAGATATATTTAGTAACCTATTCCACTTGACTATTCTTCAAGAGTCCTAAAAAAACCTGTAAGAAATCGACACGTGTTTCACCTCTCAAGGAGGCATCCTCAGGATGACGATTGACCAATTTCAAACCAGAACGCGACGTGTTACCACACCGATTGCTGGACGCAAAGTGAATCAAATCGCCCGTCACCCCCACTTATATAGGATTGCTGCTCGGCGCTGATTGGCTAGAATCGTTATCAGTGCGATAAGCGCGATAAGGGGCGAACAATCGCAACAAAGGCGACCTTGGCATACTGGTATTTAATGTTTGGACTGTTGAACGAATTAAATTAATTCGGTGTGGTAACACGTCGCGTTCTGGTTTGAAATTGGTCAATCGTCATCCTGAGGATGCCTCGTTGAGAGGTGAAACACGTGTCGATTTCTCACAGGGTTTTTTAGGACTCTTGAAGAATAGTCAAGCGGAATAGGTTACTAAATATATCTACGTCTATTGTATTTTATAATGGATTTCCGCAAAGTCAAGCCTGAATCAATTAACTATTAAGACTGACATAAGCGCCTTTATTATGACTGACCGAGTACTGTTTTCATTAATTATTTATTATTTATCTTTACCAATACTGAAACAGCCCCCATAGCTGTGGCCGCGATCTCATCTACAAGTAATGATTACAGGATAAAATACTTATTCTAATAATTAGTCAGTTTACCATCAACTTACTATCATCCTAACTATGCTTATCCTAACTTCCTGTTGTTACGCTTTCACACTAAAATGGCTGAACGGATTTGGATGAAATTTGGCACATGGGTAGACCACGATCTGGAATAGGACATAACGATACTTTTTATTCCTGATTTAGCGTCAAAATGGAGGGACCAGGTCTTGGATTCCAAATCAGCCTACATAAAAGTCCCATGGGATCGAGACTTACACGTATGAAACCGCGAGGCGCAGCTAAATAAAATCATTCGCATGTTAAACTCGCAACAATTTAAGAAGTCCGTTTTGACGTTTCGTTCTGGTACATGTAATAAAACGTTAAGCCTTGAGAATTAGTTTTAGGCAATGTAGATAAGTAATCGATTACAAACTCTCTAAGTTTGTTCAATCGATATGTCTCGAGAATCGGTTTATAAGGAACCAATTAAGTTTTTTATCGCTATACAAAGCATTTTTATAGCTGTCAAAACGGACTTCTTAGATTGTCGCGAGTCTAGTATAGGAACTGGGCCTCTTGAAATTCAGTTTACTCATTATCCTCTAACCATGGGCCACTTAGCTCCGGGCAAATAATTCATGCGCTCATTAACAAGCTCACATTCCTTCGTACAAGGCAGGCAGGTATGGCTGTGGCATGTTAATCATTACAAACGCGAATGCCTTTACCTGCATAACTGTTAAGGAACCAACTTATTACAAGGGCCATTAAATAAATTAAAACGCCGACATTAGGCATTTCTCCTGCCTCGTGGGTGCGTTCACAAACACAAACAGTCAATTACCTATATCATACCATACTTAACTAATAATGGTCGATACGTACCCCAAACTGAACAAAAATTCAACGTTGAGACCTAGACTTGGGGAACGCGTAGTTACCGTATCTCAATATGTAGGCAATCAATGTTCAACCGACTCCAAAATTGTTGGGTTAATAATTTAGGAAGTGCCTACGCTGCCGGCGCCGGTTGCTGAATTGGCTACCAGCGCCAGTCTCTGAATTGACTGCCAGTGCTGGCTTTGGTTGTCAATTTGGCATATGGAGTAGATAGGCGGAATAGGCATTTTCCATCATCAATAATTTCCCTATTCGAGTAATCTAGTATCCGTATTTGTACTCGCAAAAAAAGGTTAGGTTAGGTTAGGTTAGAACTGTGACCCCTACGCCAAAAACAACTAGAATATACAGAAACAAATATTTTAGTTAAGTTTAGTTAGTTGGGGTTCTGAATACTGGAAGTTTATGGAAACCCCATAAACGCCGCGCCGCCGGTGTCCATTATGGCAGCCGGCGGTGCCGGCAGCTGACATTTTTAATCTCGGTAGCCGGCAGTAATGTCACTGCCGGTTGCCACTATTATTTTTGGGAGTCGGTGCCGGCAGCGGAGGCGCTCCCAACATAACCTTAAATCAAATAGCTATCCTACTTCGTTCAAGAGTTTTGAACGAAGAAGTGAAGATAGAATAAAAGTTTTTGAATCAACCAACAAAATTGCTGAATTTTTACACTTTACAAAGATGGTGGGTACGATATCTACGAATAGGTACTTAGACCGGTAAGTCTATATCAAGGAAAGGCTCCGCAACAGAGCCAGTAACTATTCCGCCGTGACCGCATAACTTGTAAAGTGCAAGGGAACTTGCATCATGGACTTGGATGGAACTCGTTAAGCTAATTCCATTTAGCCATGGGTCGTTACCGATTAACGACTGCGCCATCTAAGTTAGATTGTAGGTACCTTCCTAGTTTTTTGTTCAGCTGATCCATCTTAGTGTTGAGTTTTGGGTTGCCAGATGGTAATTCTAAAAATGTATTCCATGTAAATACTTAATTAAGTTTCAATTGCCATAAAAGTAAAATGAAAAAGATAATACTTCTTTTTCATTTTTAGGCAAACTGACGCGAGCCAGTGTTAAGGCATTTGACGGATCGGCACCTTCAATTGACAAGCCTGATACCTAAATGAATTTTGACCTTTGGAGAATTGCGGATCTTGACTTTCGGAATTTTGACCTTGGCCTCAAGGTTAATGACCCTGAGGTCAAGGTCCAATGCCCTTAAGGTAGGTATCCCATGGTGTTTTCCTACCACATCCCACCGCGGGCCCCCGAAGGCTTGAATAGGGGATGGTTTTTGGTGAAAAAAAAATATTTCTTTCATAGTGCCCCGTTTCGTATCCACTGACCGACGGCTCCGGTACCTTCCTAGTTTTTAGTTCAGATAGTAGCTACCTTCCTAGCTTAAGTCTGGTTGATTTCGCTGTAGGTCCCTATCTGGTTTCTGAATGTATGAACTTTTCTGTAGATCTGTGCCTATAAAAGCATAATTAATTATTCTCGTCAACCTCATATCAGCCTGTTAGTTAATTCTCTTCTTCACCAGATAGAACAATCTTTAGTAGGTAATTTACAATCGTAGGTAGATATTATGTACCTACGTATGTCCGTTGTCATTAGTTTTTAGGCATAACTTCTTCGATAATAACTTATTTTTTAAGATCATCCTCTTCTCGGCACGAAGTCAGAGGTAGCTCTATAGTATACAACCGAAGCAAGAAGAAAAATATCGGTTTAAAGAAAGAAAATCAAGCTTACCTACCTGTGCTTGACCGGCTGTAGTCCCCGCATCATATCCACCACGTTGCGACCGCCTGGTGTTTCTCCACCACATGTCACTGAATCACTGAACACTAGCAACACACTAACACACACTCACCAGTAAGTAGGTACTACAGTAAGTACTAACACCCGGTTTCTGGAACGAACAACGACGCGTGAAAATTAAACAATTATCGTGTCAAGTGATCTGAGGAATAATTCCCGTTCTATAGAACTTCGCATTCAAATCTCAGTTTCAATCCGTCAAAAATATCTCAGTTTTTTATACATTTTTGGTTTTGATTGTCTCCGAAATGAGATTGCGACTCAATTTTCAACATTTTGAAATGAGAGAATTGGCCTTCTGATCAGCTGTTTAGAATTCGGCCAACCAATCACAGCAGTCGACATGCGTTCGAAAATATGTAGGTAAGCTAATATTCTTATGTTGATCTTCGTTCCAGAAAACCTGGTTGGGTTGTCACTGAACTATTTTCGTCACTAACACCGTGGCATTTGCGCAATAGAAAAACTTCGCGTGACAGAGTGAACAATCAACGCGGGCGCAATAACTAATTCATAGCCGGTAAACACTTGCTTCAAGTCACAATCGACCGGCCACGACTGTGTTCTCAGCGTAATGACAGACGACTCAAAGCTCGACCGTTAAAAAAATATGAAAATCCGGTCAAGTGCGTGTCGTTCTCGCGTAGGTATTTACTAAGGGTCTGGGAAAATTCCAACTAGGTATATTACTAGGTAATACTAACCGTATTACCTATTAAAAGATACAACCTTGTGACAAACAAAAAGAGTCCGGTTGTCGCCCTTTGAGTACCTACTTTAAATATCACCAGCTAAAGCACTAGGAAGTGGTGAAGTGCGGGCGTTTTGGGGAACGGGCTAATGTACCTAATTTTGACGTTTGAAAAGTGCTGATTCTCAGCAATAAATGACTTTTGATTTATCATGAGGGTAGATTGTGATTCAGAAATATCCTCATACAATTTACGGACTATTTCACATACTGATGGGCCAAAGACGAGCATTAAAGTACTCTATTGTGACAACTGTTTATTCTCCCATCTTCACAGCCCTTTCAACATCGCGAACGTAACTCGGGTGTAAACATTTCGTGCGGTATCGCTATGCATTAGCGCGACGCAACAGGTGCTCGTGACGTGTGCCTTTTAATAAACAATTGAACACGGTAACAGGTTGCCACCGTATCTAATGCCTAGTGCTAGTCAGGGTGCACCCTTTTTGCATTCATTTGCGTAAGTAAGTCGAGTGTGAATTTATTAAATGGCTTTGTTTCTTGAGTATATTAAAGGCGAGTATGTAAAATGAAGGTGAAAGTGAAATTTTAAGCGCTAAAATATTTTTTGGCTACTGAGCCGATGTCGAATATTCTGCTAGCCTCATGTGGTGATGGCAAACTTAGACACTTGTTCAACGCGTGTTTATGTCAGTTTTATTTCAAAATCCATACAGAAATGTCATGTTTAAAAGGTGTTTAGGCTAAACAACTGATAAACACAGTTTTGTGGTAATTTTTACAAATAGACTAAAAATAATAGGTAAGTACCTAGGTATCAACTTATTTTAATTTACGAGATCCCATTCTTTGTTTGAGAGAGAGATAGAGAGAGAGAGAGATATTACTTCAGTGTAGGAAAGAGATGAAGCTCTACAGGACGTATAGCTCCATCTCTTTTCCCCACGAAGAAATATTAAAAGGTAGGCGCACTTTTTTTTTGGGTGGTACATCTTCAAATGACTTCCCCCGCTCTGGGCGGAGCGGAAGGGCGTGTCAGACTTTTACTGACTAAAACCCACCCGTGTTCCTTCAGTTGCCTGTTGCCAGGGTCCCGGTATTCCTTTCGGACTATCCCGCAACCCTGGCAGGGTGGTAGGCCCCCTGACCTATATACCTATAGGACTTAAGGACGAGTTCAAATAAAAATCACGAGTACAAAATAACATTTACTTAAACGTAACTTATTGTGTCAGGTTGCGATATACAAGTGAATCTGTTCGTCTAGCGATTCAATGTACAACCGCAGATACTGGCGGTCGACCATTTTTCACCCTTATGCCCTAAGTTATAAAGTTGAAAAGTGTTCCACCGCCAGTGTCCGCGATGGTACAGTCAAGGAGCGAAAACTATAAGCAATTTTCAAATAAACCCCTCTCCCACACAGCGGGCACTTGTCACCTTTTCGAATTGTATTTTTTTTTTCAAAATTTTGTCAGTACGTAGAAATAGAGGCAAGTAAAATTTAACCTTTAACATGCTTAAAATTTTAATTCCCCGACTGTACCTTGCTCTTTCACACCGTTGCTATTAAACACCCAACTAATGCCTGGCCCACACTGAATCAGGCACTCAATAACTATGCCATATAGAAAACTGTGTCACACTTTGGGGTTATACTCAGTGTGGACCCGCTTTAAGATAAGTACAGATGGTGGCGTTACGTACGTTTCAACGACAACACTATTTGGCCACGAAACGGTTGCCATGCGCGTGCTAAGATAAACGCGTTATACAGCGTGCTTCAATATAATACTTACAAAAAAACTCGCGTTTGCGCGCTACCATCCGACTTGAATTACCATAACTATCCAAAAATTTTATAGATTATGACTATAATATGCTGTGTCTAAGAATTATTTGTTGAAAATTCGTAATCAACATTATTATTGGATATTTACCAGTTTAGAAAACACTTCTTATAAGTACCAAAATTACGTACAATAAACCGTAACAATAACATTTAATTTAGACAAGTTCGACGTTCATTTAAAAATAAAAATACCTTAATTTACACTTCGTTTTAGCAAAACGTGCACACTGTTGTGTTTTTACAAAAAAAAAGATCGAACTGGTGTGCATGATTTGTTAAATCTGCATCGAAAGCAGAAATCCGATTAGTTTACAAATCGATTAAACCAATAAATAGAAAACAACCACAGTTTTCTATAATTACTAACTACATTTTATCACATTTAAAAACAATATTATTACATGAATTAACTAATGTAGAAATAGTCTCAACATTTGAATTCCATAATTATAGAGCATACAACGTGAGCTCTATGGTCACATCTGCATAGAATAGCAGGCGAAACAGATTCAGTGTTAAAAATTACAACAAATCACAAAAACGTATGTATCTACACAGTATGCATACGATTTTGATACATTTAATCATCCATTTTTAGTTATTATTTACTTTCTCACTTCTTGTAAAAAGTCTATTTATTGCATTTAATATATCGAATACATGTGTTATTAGCAAAGCAAAAAATCAAGCTTTAAAAGCCTTATTACACTTCGCGATATTTAGGGGCCCTTTCCCTAAATCGGGATGGTTGCCTAAGAGAAAGGGAGGAAGGCTCCCTATTAAAAAAACACATCACCTAAATATCGGGCCCTAAATATCGTGTAGTGTAATAGGGGTTTAACTCCTCTCAACACTATTAATTAGCTATTAAAATAGTTTTAGTCAAATGACCAAAACGGTCAACCCAGTACTTAATTTTACTGAAATATTTACCAATAACATGCACATACGCGAATCAATCGAAAAGCGTTACACAGCATAGAACTATCCACGGACGAAATATACAGAATATTTCATACAACATTTTATTAGACAACATCAGGAAAGGATTCTATGTAAAGATCAAGACATTGACATAATTAATAATAAAAACCTTGAATAAATACAATTACTATGCAGTGTCTTATTAATTCATAATCCTCATATAACACTCTGTGGTCTTATTAATATTAATTAATGTATAAATCATGATAAAGAAAAAACGCAACCTTTTTCTCAAGGCTGATTTAGATCGTCTTAGTATTTTCTTAAGGGAACTATATTTTCTATCACCAAAATTTATATTTGTCATCAAGTTGTATCACCTAATAAATACATCTATCGCCACGAAATATTTTCGTTCTCAGATAAACAAAAATTGTTCCCAGGTATGAATTATCAAATTAATGTTAATATATGTGTAAAATAAGAGATCGATAACCAATAAAATTATATTGCATTACATGAATATAAACTTCGTTCTTATAATAACAGTTTTGTTACTTAAATAATAGCTCTGTGCTCAGAATGGTAGATCTGTCACCAAATAAATCGATTATCGATCCCTGACTGCGACTCCTTTTTATTTGATATTTTGTCACCAATACAGTAGTAACATTTTATTTCGTTCAGATATTAAATTAATAGTATTCGTTACCAATTTAATACATCAATTTATAATTTTAATGAAAAAATGATCAAAGGGGCGGAGACAAATTGGCGCGCTTTAAAATTTGACCAATCCGGCCTCAACGATGGGTTGTAGGTAACTAGGTTCGATCACACGATGCTGCTAGCCATAAGCCAGCTATTTTAAACCAGCGCTGATTGTTCAGTGGTAATTATTTTAAACAATAAATATTGATTATTTTGACTTTAATTGTTTTATTTACTACTCTGCTAAAAATTTTATTTAAATATAATTTATACTACCAGTGGAAATTTAAAACCTTGGGAGTCTAGTTAAGTAGCAGAATCTTTTGGTTGAAACGATGATGACAACCCTAATTTTTTATTTGAACTTAATGCAATTTTCTAGTAACATAATATGATTTATTGGTGATCTCTTTAAATTAGTTTGCTTAAATACTTATTAGGACACACCTATTATAATACATACAAAAACATTTATTTGGTACTAGACCTTATATCTCAGGATTTTAGGTGATTTATTGTGGAACTGATTTTGCATTGTTTGGTGACTACATTTTGGTGACAGATCTACTATTTTGAGGACAAACCCTATTATTTAAGAAACACAAAACTAATTAAATTGGTGATAGCTTAAATGATACCCTTTTCTTAACTCAGTGCAGTATGGCTAATGAATTATTTAACGGTATTATTATAACTATACATAAGTAAATTGCGCGTACACTAGCATAATTCCAAGTAAGATGCGGCTCATTACCTTTTAGCGTCACTACAGACCGCGACGTGAAGCGACGCGACGCTGCGAGCACTTTTTAACAATTATCGAACTTATTTTCTTCATGAAAAGGTATAATTTCAGTACGAGGGTTGACTCGTGTCAAAATACGCTGCGATGCGCGGTGCTGCGCAGCGCGTGTACCCTATTGTGTAGTAAATAAATTCGATATTGTATCAGAGGCCCTAGTGTGAGTTTCTTTTAACTAACTCGTTCGACGCACCGATTGGCCCTTCACTGGTGAAGAAAAGTTAGTTAAAATAACTCACACTAGGGTCTCGGTGTGAACTGTGTTACACGCCACGGCGCCGTGTACGTAAAATGCGATAGTGGAGCGTGTCATCTCAGAGTGGACAAGCTAAAACGCCAGACAAAACAGGGTATTAAAATATGATATAGTTGTTGCATTTTAGCATGACAATGTCGGTCATTGACCCACCATTGTCAAGCATGTTTTATTTAAAAAAAATTGAGATAAAGTCCGTTAACGCTCTGAATCAATATCTATCGTGATATTTAACATGTTCCAATCTTCTTGATGTTGCTGGCACGACTGTAATTCAGATGTTTTTAGGCCAAAACTTAGCCACTTCCACGGAGTCGTCGGTGGCAGCACAGGAGATCACTTTTGCTCCATGTTTTGGGACACAGAGGGCCTGATATGAGGTGGAGCATAATTTGCGACATAGCTCCACATCCACACCCTGCTACCATTTCGTCTAGTAACCCCACTTTACCAGGTTGGAGTGCATCTTCCCACTTGTGTCAGGAGACGGTTTAGGGACTTCCAAGTGGATCCTTTGGTGGTCATGTTCCAATAACGAAAAATCATACATAGTTTATTGTTTGGGTTTCTACGGAGAGATATTAAGGAAAGAGCAATGACGGCTATTTCCATGCTAAAACGCGACAACTATACAACATAATTATTATTACTAAAATAACACCGATTAATTTGTAATCACTCCATAATACTTTTTTTTTTTTCAGATATTTTATCAGTTGCCAGTTATAACAAGTTAGTTAAATGAATAAACCCCTGCTTTTCAGGTTCGCATCAGGAACGCGTTATTATTTGTTGTGAGTTATAAACTACATTATACTTTGTCATTGAGAGAATGTCACTTTTATGGCTAATACCTATTAAATAAATAAAATAGCCTGTGCTCATGCGAGGTAACTCCGTAGCACACTTTATGTCAATTTTGACAATTTAGTCATTGTGTGTCGAACAGACGAATCAAATATTTGAAGCAATGTATTAGGAATTTCTTCGAAATCCTTCAAATCGTGATTGAAATGTCTATTTTCCAATCTACACTAGAGGTTCTTAAACTATGATGTTATTGTTATTTTCTATTACATAGAAGGCAAGAGTGACAAACAGTTTAAGTAAAAATGTTGTGCAAAGTGCCTGTATTTGTGAGAGAATAAATACTTCTAAAGTCAGAAACAGACTTCTAACGCTTCTAACGATAATAAACGCGCCGAATGTTACTGGTCTGTTGCAAGATTAGTTTTTTATACAAAACGTGCGGGAAAAATGTCTGTATTTCTATTGAAGCTTTAAACAAAATTAGAGCAGAGGAAACTATGGAATATCCGAGGATGTTTGGTAGATAGTCTATGAGTAATGTTAGCAAGCTCATCTTTATTATATTTATATCGCGACACATTCATGATTCTGTATACGATTCTCTTAACGGCTAAACTCACGTGCCAGTTTTAGTTCAATTTTAATAGGAACTGATCAATTTATTATAATGGCACGAGGAACAGGGTGGAATGTCCCTCATTCCTCATAGATAGGGGAAGATCCTCCAACCAGACGGGTGTCGTGTCTGGTGAGCTACTGCCCAACAGATGATGTCAAGATGTTGTATTTGTGCTAATCGCGCGGATAACTGATAACGAAGCAGGATTAGCGTGACGTCAGGTGTGATGCGAAGTTCACATGTGGCGATGTAGATGCCGCCCAATATATACGGTCCCATTTAAATAGATGGACAAATTTTAACACAGCTTTTAGTATGTCTAAACAAAGAGATACACAAGTGATTTTATTTTGACCCAAAAAAATAATTGCTGGCTCACTAGAATAAACACATCCAATATGGGTAGGTATTTCTATCTGTTACGATAAATACGCCTATTTTTTTTTAACCATTATCCTTATTTTATTGGTTTGAATGATTTCTGAGTTTGTCCATCTATTTTAACAGGACCTTATATAATATGGGTGAATTATGAGTTCGAATCCCTTTGAAAAAGCACGAGAGAAAAACCGTACCTAACTAATCTGAATCGTGTTTTACATTAGGCTTAGGTAATATCGCCGGCTTTTAAAATCATATGAGAAATATTGATACATGGCCTTTTAATAAATAGACATTAGGGACTAGCCTCTATCACCGTTATAGGCACAGATGAATATACATGGTTCACTCTTCATTTTAGCTATGAATAATTATAAGAGTTACGCGACAGGAAGAGAGACAAGTTCTAGGTGAGATCTAAATTGCACTTTATTGCGTCGTAGCAAGAGTTGATTTTTGTTTTAATGATTTTGCGGAGTGATTCATCTGTGTTATAGTCGAGATACCGGGTTTCTGGAAGCCTGATAAGTAAATCTTCTGTCAAATCTCATGTCAACTGCTTTGATTGGTTGGCCAAATAGTTTCAGCCGAATAGGCTTCCAGAGGCCGAGGGTAAGTAAATATATGATAAACACGGGGTAAAAACGGAATAGTAAGAATAGAGTGATTTCAGGCCTGAAGATAAAAGCGATTATTTAGTATTCCTTGGCGAATCGTGATATAAACCCTGGGTACATCCTGGTTATATTCATATTTTATGTTATATGCTATCCTCGACGTCAGCATTGTACAAATTAGGGCCAGCACAGGCCATCGGATTGCCGACAAAGCGACAAATTTATCAATTAAAACTTAGTTGCATTGTTCTTACGTCTCTAGTATTATATTTTTCAGTAGTTAATTAAGCACTCACAATTATTGCCGACAATCTGTTTTGCAATTTGGCAAATACAGATTACTGTTGTACTGTGTAATATTTTGGGAAACAATAAACAAATAAAACTCCGACGGTCTGCGCTGACCCTAATGCCTAAGTCTACCACGTTATTCATAAAGTAACACTTTAATAGTCGCGAATGTTCATGATAAAGGGCTCCGATCTAGTCCGAAACTAGACGAGCAAACGTAAAACAAGCACGTGAATAAAACCGGACACAAACATAAGCAGTAATACCCCGATTAATTTTAACCACAGTTAAGTTAATTTTTTAAGTATAGCGATCGCACTAAAATGCTTCTGCTTATACTGAATTATTTACATTCCACCGCCGCTTAATCAACTGTCCTATTTTAGCGTTGTGTGTTCTAAGTTGATAAAGGTCCTAAATATTTTTAGTTGTAATGGAATTTGAACTCTGTCATGTATGACACTGAGTTTTTTTGTTCCAAAACTTGATCAGTATCTCATATTCTGAATTCCAATATATGCTATGTTTGAGAACTAAAAAAAAGCTATAATGTAAAAAATGCTGATTATAATAACTTTTCTCGACATACTTAGGGCCGAGACACACCGGAATGGCAGCGACGCGGCGAGCACTTGCAGTGTGAAATAATTTTAAACTTTATCTACATACCTAAAAGACCAGTATCGCTTGAAAAGGTCGCAAGGCCACCCGCGGTAACGCGAACGGCCGCGCTACGCGCTTCTTGTCGGTTATTCTGCCCGCGGCTTAGCAGCGACGCGAGACCGCTCGCGACACCGCGGGCGGCCGCGTGCCGAATGTAGAAACTAAACTAGTCAAGAGGAGAATCGGCGCGCGGGGGCTGGAGGCCGCGCGAGGCCTCCGCTTCCGGCCGCTGCCATTCCGGTGTGACTCGGGCCTTATTAGTTCTTACTCGAGGTTGTCATTTTAGAGCCGGAATATGAATATAAATCAGCACACCTATTACGCGTAAACCGTTCGGGATGACGATCCTGTTCCTTTTGACAATCCAACATTGTCCTTTACGTTATGTTTGTGAACAACAGACAAATTTTTCAAACATACAAATATTAATCAATGCTAAAAATGGATTGGTATATTGTCATTGACTAAAAGGGATGTGCCTGCTGATGTTGCTGCCTTTGATCATAATTTCAGGGTATTACTGCACTTTACATTTACCAACACAGCTACCTATAAACGTATTAAGCTGAGCATGTGGTGGGAGGTTTATTACGCTCAATAATCAAGCGCCCACTCGTTGTCTTGAAGGAACGCGTCCACGACCTCCTTCATAGTGAAGTTCGGGATCAGCTGGTCGGCCGTCAGCTTCACACGAGTCACCGGATCAAAGTGGCCCACACGCTGTAGAAAGAACAAACAAATTGTTGGTTAGGATTAAAATAAATGTGGGTAAGTAGGTACTTTTTCTATTTCCAGATATTTTTTTTTTGAGTTCTTTATCGTAATTAGGGCATGCAATTATCCGGTCCATTTTAATATCCGTATTTGTATTATCCGGATATTAAAAATAACGATTTTCGGATAATATATTCGACCGATATCCGAATATTTTGGATATCCGGATAGCATGTTCTAATCATAACGTAAAATTCGTTTAAACCTTTTCACATAGCATGAGTGGAAAAAAGGAAAGGGAGGTCTTTGCCCAGTAGTGGAACAAAACAGGCTGTTTTTTTTACTATAGGCACGGCTATGTGCCGCGTTGGATTGGAAATTTCTAGAGATGTACTGATAAAATAATCGAATGAATTTTTTAGCGAGTAAATTTTATAAAAGCCTAAAAATAACCCAGATACCGTATTTTAATGCCCTAAAACTACTAATACATCAAATCCACCGTACTCATTTATGTGAAAAGAATAGCAGTCACGCATAATCGGCAAATAACTATTTCATTAAATATTAAGCTTGATAACTCACTAATGTCCTTATCGATAATTGCAAATGTACAGGCAATCAATCATACTTAGAATTTTATTCAAGGCTAGCAAATAAGAAATTCCCAAGGGAATAATGATAAATTCTACCTCCAAGTGTTCCTCAATATCTTTCTTCTCATAAGTGATTCCACTTGGTGTGATCACAGGCTCGTTCAGTATCTCGAAGCTTATCTTGCCACACAAGAAATCCGGCACATCACGTTTCTGAAGAAGAAATATCAAATCAAATCAAAATCATCTGCTATGTACAAAATATGTTATTTAGAAGGCCAGCCTTCTAAATAACATATTTTGTTGTCACATCTAGCGATGCTCAGCACAGCGCATTCGTACTGTCAAATTATGTTTTGAATGACTACATACCCGTCTCCTTTCATCCATTTTAGAAAATAAGATATTTAATTCACTCCTGTAGTTATTCTGAAAACGAAATATCGCGTTTTTACAACATAATGAAAACATTTTAAGTCCCTTTACATTGATGACTAAAATCTTATAAAACTGAACTTACACATTCATCCTCAATTTTAGATGCCTTAGTATTAACATCGTCTTTATTACTTATATCTAGTTTCATTGCTTCTATTCTACGCTGCATATCTTCATTTATTAACCTGTAAAAATACAAAACATTTTCCTTACTGAACAAATGAATTATTTGTTATTAATCTGTTAAAACGGACAAATTCTAATTAATACACAAACAAATTATTTGCTGAATAGTGTTCCATTGTTGGTTTCACCTTGTGTCCCTTTGTAAGTAAACAATCTTAGGCCGACGACCATCTTGGGCAGTCAACCGTGATGTGCATGGAACTGTGTCTGATTGAATATTTCAATGTAAAGTTTACATCAAGCATACATTAATACACTACAATCACTGATGCAGCAAAATAAACAGCTGGTGTTATCTTTGTTATACTGGCTACTTGGGCAATGGCTTTCTTAAAAAAAAAAAAATTTTTACCCTTTTTGGGTAGCTATTGATTGCTATAGTTTGAGTTCATAATATTTAGCAATCTTTAAGACATCTTGTCTACTTTATATTATAATAATTAAGAATTCGTTAATTTAGAAGTGACAGGGTGATTTTCTCCACATTTAAAATATTCTTTATTATGATATTAATGGGGTCGCGGTAATCTGCTAGATACGAGAAGCACAGGACCGGTCAATGTACCGACTTTTGGGGGAAGAATATGTGCAGTCGTGGCCGTCTTTCGGCTGAAATGATGACATAAAAGATGATAGGTCTACCTGTTCAAATAAGACTGCAGTTCAATCTCCTGTGATATTCTCTTTTCCTCTTGTAAATTCCATCGTTTTTTCCTGGCGATACGGATTTGTGCTGCAATGTCGTCACCGAAGTTTAGCTTCTGTTCTCGTGCCAAATCATTTGCTGAAAAACAAAACACTACAGATTTAGATCAAAAACAAACACTTCAGAACATTTCGGTTTTTTTTTTTTTTAATATTAAGTCTGCCTACCCGGCTTCCAGTCCCACCGGATGTAGCTGAATAACCAGTATTTTACATAGTCACTCCATGTAAAATACCTGCCTATCTGACCTCCACAACCCAGTTACTGGGTAACACAATACCCCTTGATAAGGTAGATAAGGAAGGTAGTTTTTCAGGTTCCCCATCGGGTGGTCTGGGACTGTAACGACTGTCAAAGATCTACAAATGCCAGTCGGAACCAACGTTAAAGTTATAACAATGTTACGTGTTTGCTATTCTTGCATTACACATGGGTTTGTGATTCATTTATGGAATTTAGAACAGGCACTATTTTCTGAAACAACTCAGACATCTACTTTATTTTCGAACTAACAATTTTTGAATCATACTTTTTGAATAACTATGGCAATTCGCCAGAAATCATGTTAAGTGTGCTGCAGGAGAATCTACTGAATCTATTGGTCATCAGAGGCTAAAATTTTTATTTAAATAATGACTTAAGATTAAATACCAGTTTTAATAAACTGCCTCAGGCATTAAGTTCGCCTTTTTAGTTTTTGTTTTATGTGCATAAAGTTTAAATAAGTAAGTACTACATTATTCATGTACAAAATATGAAACTGGCAATGAAATGTTAATTTTCCAGGAATATAATGAATTGTGGTTTTGTCTGTATGTGTTTCTTGTTTTATTAATAAAACATTAGTTAGGTATCACAATCAGTGAAAATTATTAATGAATTTTAAAATGTGGGACAAGGTTTTTATAACCAAAAACAGTACTTTACATTTTTTTTTTTTTACGATTAATTGTTAAAGTTCATAAGTTACCTACCTAAAAAAACTGTCAGAAATAGACATAACTTGACACTCTTAGTCCAATATATCACCTTGAATTACTAATTAAAATATTATGATAATTGGATAAATAGGTTTGAAGTGAATCCTTTGGACTGTAGCTAAAAATACACCAATATTGATTTTGTAATTAAGCCTATTAATGTCCAAATAATAAGTAGGTTTCTAACTATTCAGATATTGTATGACTAATGATTTACCTCATTAATGGTAAATAACTATGAGCATTGCAGATAGGCTATTATTTTAAATGTACCTATATAAAAAGCTGACAATTTTCTATCATTTGTATAAATTTATAAAACTATGCATAATTTACCTGGAAAAGATATGAAGTACTAATTCCATTTTATTGCTTGTCCAAATAGTAAGTTATAATCATGAAGACAGAGTTCAAAGGTCTAATTTAACATTATACACTCAATCCTCACATAAAAAATCGTACATAATTTTAATTGAGTTTCTCCTGGTTTCTCCATTGAGAATTTGAAGTAAGAATTACTTCTAGTAGTAATGTAGTGGTAGTAGTAAGTATTACTACTAATAATGCTAAAGTAGAGTTTGACAAGTTCTCAACATCAAATACTCAATTCAGAAACCATAATAAAGACGTACTACCTACCACGGTGCAGATGCTTTATAGCCTCGTCATAACAATCCAGTTCCACCAAGGCCTGTCCCAAGAAGAAGTGGCCCTTGACCTGGTTATTGTCTATGTCCAGTGCACGGCGACAGTCCTGACATGTTGCCTCCCACCTCTTCATCTTCAGGTGACATAGTGCACGGTTTGTGAAGTATGTTGCTACTGATGGGTTTTTTATCTGAAATGGTGCATATTTTCATTTGAAGGTTTTGTAAATACTGCATTGCAATAAATTGAAAAATGAAGAACCAAAATATATTAAAGAAATGCTTAATTAATGTAAGCAGAAGCTACTAACAAAACAAAGAGAAATGAAAGACCTATGAAATGATGAAAATGGGTTTTACATATAAGGTAAAGTGTAAACTGCATGGGGCACAAATAGTGAAACTGAGTGTAAACAATTTGTAAATCAATGTTCTAAAAAAATTTAAAGATTTGCAAGCTCTGGTTTAAGTGAGATGTAGACTGACTGGCTTTGTTGTTTTTTAGGATAGATATAATTATGCTGCAAAATAATCTCATCATCCTATCCTAACTTAATAAAGTTTTATTATAGTTTTCTTTATTTAAATTTAATGTATAATTATATAATACTACCTGCGCCCCGCGGTTTCACTCGCATAAGTCTCGATCCCGTGGGAATATCGGAATAAAAAGTATCCTATCTGTTAATCCAGGTTATAAACTATCTGTTTGCCAAATTTCATCCAAATCCATTCAGCCGTTTTTGCGTGATTGAGTAACAAACATCCAAACACACAAACTTTCACATTTATAAATATTAGTAGGATTATAATATTAGTAGGAAGTAGGATAGTAGGATAATAATATTATAAATGCGAAAATGATTTTGTTTGTTACGCTTTCATGCTAAAACAACTTAAACAAATTTGGATGAGATTGGGCACATGGGTAGACCATGACCTGGATAGGATACTATTTATCCGATATTCCCATGGGATTGAGACTTATGCGTGTGAAACCCCGGGGCAAAGCTAGTAGGTTATATTACCCTTTCTGGAATAACAACTTATGAACATAAATGACGGTTGAAAAATAAAGGTGATAATTTGCTTCCATTCTCTGTTTAGAAATGAACATACCAGGGTTATGAATCATGAATGGAAACTCGATAAAGATAATGTAGACAAACATAGCACAATTAATATTAACCACATCATTAATATAATGGAATTTTTTAAGACCACTTACGTGATCATCAGCAGCATCTAATTTCTAACAATGAAATTGTGTATTCCGTTATGGGTAATAGATTGGATGACAGAAATAGAAGGCTGTCTAAGAAAACATAGGCCCACAGAATATTTTTTTATCAGACAACAGTCTTATTCAATGACAAATTAGAGCTTTTTTTCTGACCTATGTAAACTGGATAAATAGAGGTGAACACACAATTTATTGGTCACTTCAGAACTCACTAGGTAAACAGTTTGGTAAAATTACTTAGTACT
Organism: Lithophane ornitopus; assembly: GCA_948473465.1. NCBI lineage: Eukaryota > Metazoa > Arthropoda > Insecta > Lepidoptera > Noctuidae > Lithophane > Lithophane ornitopus. The sequence goes on along the minus strand of OX419622.1, from coordinate 5,226,539 downwards.
CACAATAGCCTTTGTGTAACAGGCCATAGCATCCTCGAAACGTCTCAGACTGAACAATCTGTTGCCCTGCTCTTTCAGTTCTTTATCGGTAAGGTTCGCCGTGGTATACGTGTGTTTACTCATTGTTCTTGCTATATTCTCACGTCTCTTCTAAGTCAATTTTGTCACAAATATCATTATTCTATTCAGGCGATATTTTGGAAAGTTTACGCAACTGTTTTTCTAAGCACAGGAATAAAATTATTGTGATTATTTTTCTTCTAGAAAAATATGTTTGTCAGCTTTTGACATTTGTTTGCGTATTTTTGTTTTTGACATTCAGATTTATTCCGACCATAGACTAGATTATTAGATGATTCCGACATTCTCGTCAAAACGAATGATAAAGTGTTGCCATTACTAAATATTTTTTTATAATTTAGGGGCTGGCAATATTTTCCATTTGTGTGGGTGCAAATGCGTGCAGTCTAAAAACTGTACAAATAGTACAGTCAGCAGATTTTTTCATAAAAGTCTTAGTTATGTACAATATTTCCTATTCCAACTCAAACGCGCTGCTGTCATTTTAAATCTCGTAATTCATAATTTTGGAAATGACCATTCCGAAAATGGTATTAGATCAATAGTTATGTTATCTTTTTAGGATGTTTTTTAGTTTACCTTCTTCGACTGATTGCTATCAATGAATCGTAAACGGTGGTCCAAGCAATTTGTTATTTATGTTTAGTTATAGAAGTGTGTAAATATGGTCGTTTAGGAACAGTAGGAAGACTTAACGTAAAATGAGGAATGTACCTACTCTGTGAGGCAACTTTGCCCAGTTTTTTGCTCTAAAATTAGAAAAGTGTGCTTTTCTAATTTTAGAGCAAAAAACTGTTAGCACTTATAGCTTTTATACACTTTTCCAAGGCTTTTAAAGCATTCTGGCTCTAATAATTTAATGATAAAAATAGTAATTTACATAATTTCTTCTTTTTTCTAGATTAAAAAATGGAGCAATGTTTATGTGTGTGTGAACTGAGGGACCAAACTGGGAATTGCAAAAAAAAAGTCCTATGATTTAGTAGTAGTCCTAAAACAATTGTAGAACGAATCTGGGAATTTGTAAAACAATATAATAAAAACTACAGCCCTTAAAGTGTGGTCCCTCAGTTCTCACAGACCATCAGCCAAATCTCGGAAAGTATCTCGATAATTAACGTTTTGTGATTACAGACATTTAGTAAAGATTTTGTAAAGATATTTACTAAATAACAAACCACAAAAGCATTAAAGACAAAAAAATATAACGACAAAACTGTGGTCCCACAGTCCACACAACATAGATAAACATTTAAGTGAATATTACCGAAATAAATAAATAAAACCGTTAATTTTCGACATAACGTTTTAGTAAAAGTCTTAATACATTTTGTAAAAAAGAAATGGAGCAGAAATATCGATGCAATTTGAAGATAGCGATTATTAATACTGGTCCCTCAATCCTCACCTCCACTGACACAAGTGCGTGTGCTACCTGCTTGACGATAGGATTATTGGAAAGTCTAGTGCACTTAACTTTTAGTAAAAACTTTCTACCAAATAATAAAATGCTAAAATCGTGCATTGCTTTCCTCTTAGCTGAGTTATTATTATTTAAGTAATCCTATGAAAATAGATAGAGTAGTGTCACCACACAATGAAACCAAATGTGGACAGTATTATTATACTTTAATTAAATGACATAAGAAGGAATGAAAACAAGGTTGTATGGTTAAATACATGACGTATATGTATTGAATGAAAAATCAGATTAAACAAGTTACTCAAATTAAAAATACCCAACTGCAAAAATACATAACTGAAAAGAGAAAAACATAATTTGGAAAGAATTGAATAAAATAGATATATTTAAAAATTGAAATGAAATGAAATTGTTTATTCTGTAAACAGGATATCGGAATCACTTTTACACGTCATATTTAAAAAAAAAATAAGCTAGGCCTTGATGTTGCGTTGCGTAGTAAAAGTCTCAGTTGATTTATTAGAGTCCTTCTTGGAATCCCATATATTTCACTGGCCATTCATTGAGTAAATTCTTTGTTTTCTACTACTGCTAGACAATCTCGCAGTCTCTTCTGAATAGTTTTTACTTATAATTTCTTGTAGGTACTTCCTTAACATATTTACGTGTCATATTTCCTATAAAAAGAATGATTTGATTTCACTATGAGTTAAGTAGCAGTTAAAATATAAAGAATTCAAAAGCATAATTTGTAACTTTGCTCCGGGAGCAAAATATCCCCAAACATGGCGCAAAGTAGAAACGTGAAAGTAAAAGAGGTAAGCATCCCGAATAAATCTACTTAACAAATAAATATTGTAACTGCGAAAATGTGTCTGTGTGTATAGGTAAAAATAGGTATGTAGATAGACAGAGACATATATATTTTTTTAAATATAAGTATGGCCGCTGGGGTCTTCGATAAGGTACTTGCCTAGGGCGCTCTTAACATATTCATGACCCATATAAAAAAAGGTTATAAACTACAAGCAATTTATTTATTTAAAACTCGACTGATACTGTACTGACAAGTAATAATAATATACGAATAAAAATGATTACCTAATTATATTTAATTAATATTTTTTAGGGGCCGTAGATCGCACCAAACAGGCAGTTTGGAAAGGAAAAAGGGAACGCCGTTGCGCAGCAGTGGGACACAATGTAGGTTAACAAAAAATATATATTTAACCTACGTTGGCTTTCCAGGCAGTGCTCTAGCGGCCATATTCTCAGGACATATGTAAGACGGTATTTTTAAAACACGGTAAAGATTCGAAAGATCTCGAGTCCAGAGGCTGTAACGCCTTACTTTTTCTTTTGGAGCCTGCACCAAATTACAATCAGACATAATTTTTCTTGGTCTGGCAGAAGTGCTGAAAAGTAACAGTAATGGATTATATAGATTATAAGTAGGTACCTTAGTTGCTTTATTTACAATGCCAGTGAGTCGTGGTAGTTTATTTTATCGAAATTAATCGATTTATACTCACCTCATGATTGGATCTTTATACATAGGAGGATCAAGAGGCATTTCCATGGTAACTTTCATTAGGGGACAAGGGAAGTGCACGTTGCCCAGTGAAAGGACGCCGCCGCTGCCGCTTTCTTCAGTTTTCTAGAAGATAAGATAAGAAGTTTCTTTTCACGAAGTCTTTAACGTGTATATCCCACCCTCTTCACTTCTCAAACTCAAGATTTTTTTCATGTATATAGGTACTTACAGCTGGGCAAAAAAGAGTATAATGACAAACGGTGACAAATGAAACTAAATATTATGTGTTCCGTTAGACGTCTGAAGTCCATTATGAGAGTACATCGTCCTTTTCACACGCCTTCTGTTAGATGATGTCGTTTCCGTCACGTGAAGTGGCCCCAGCGCCACCTATAGCCTAACCTGGAACTAACTGCACCACAGAGCAAGCCGCCATACCTTATGTCATTGTTGCGTCGTTTTCCTAATTGCGCGCGTGTTCGTTCGTTAGATTTATCAATCTCCGTTTTGTACGCAGATATTTTTCAAATTTAATTGAAGACTTTCGAGATTAAAGTAGAAAGTACCAAATTGCTTTCAGTTACGGGAAAACAGTGAGATTGGCGGAATAAAACTTTTCTTTTCCGTAAGTCGGCCATCTTGCTAAGTTTGGAAAAAGTGCAAAATTAACTTTCAAAGATCGACCTGAAATCATAAGTGATTGTGAAATGGACACTATGGACAGTGATAAAGTGATCGAGCCAATGGTTGACAATCTCGCGGACGTTTTGAATGATCACGATACCACGCGGTTACGAAAAAGTGGAAAAAGTGGGAAAAGTGTAAATGTGCCGCCGCCCGTGCCGGCAAGTGCGTCAAGCTCGAAGTCATCATCATCAGCATCGAGTTCTAGTTCGAGCGAGGAGGATGAGCCGCCGTCAAAAAGACGGCGCCGGGTTCGGTCACACGAGTCATTACGAGAAATAGATCGCAGGTTTGAAGTTCTGTCACAGCAACTTGTAAGTCACGTTAATAATATATTTTGTGCAAATTACGCTGCGTTGCAACCGAGTTCTTCAGGAATTTCCACTGTGCCTACGTCGGGACCAGTAAATAAACCCTTAGATGATCCGTTTTTACGCCTGTCAGCGGAGGTAAATGATATTGCCGATCTTAACGTTTGCATCAAGGAACCATCCGTACCGAAAGCGAATCCTGACCGAGTCGCGAAGTTGGCCACAATGCAAAGGTTCGACTCCTTAGATTGGAACTCTGTGCGGTATAATGAGGTGCAAAAGAAATATACTGCTTTCCCAGCATTCACTGAGCCGAGGAATTGAGACGTTTAGAAGATCCGTTTGCCCCACTTAGATGGTATCAGATGGAACGTAGCTTCGCCGCCTTGTCAAATGCCTTTCTAGCCAAAAATGAGTCTGTTAATTTAGCTCTGCGCAATTTAATTGACTGGTCTGCAAAACCAAACGCACAACTTACATCAACTACAATTTACGATAAATTAAAAGAGTTATTTGGAAATGAGTCTGATTACAAAACAATTTCTCATGATATTTTGCAAATGATTTGTGGAAAGCGGGCCGAGGTTTTAGAATTACGGCGTAAAGCGTTGCTTAAAGGTTTAAAAGGGAAATACATACGTGAAGATATTGACAAAATACCCCCCTCAGTGGAATATATGTTTAACCCACAAAGTATCTGCTTATATACAAAAGATTGGCGGAATAGACAAAATTAACAAAGATTCAGCACCGAGTTCAAAATTCTCTGGACGTTCTAAATCACCAATTCTTTCAAAATCTCCAGTGGCTTCTACTTCCCACGAGAAGCCCTTTCGTTTTCAACAAAATAAAACAAAACAAGGAAAGAACAATAAACGTCATTTCGATGAGCAAGGAAAAAAGAAAAGGGGGGGGGGCGGAGAGGTGAACGCAATAGAAATAGACGCAAATGACTCGAGGTTTATGGGGGGTTGCCTGATGTTTTATCAAGAGGTGTGGGCCAAATTCAATCCACCCAAGATGATTCTGAGATTAATTTCTGCAGCACGCATCCCTTTCAATCAGACACCACCCCATCCATCACACCATCTTCCCAACACCGGACATCATGAAAAAATTTCAAACACCAAGTTCTTCAGCAATGTCATTGGAAATTCAAGCCATGATTCAAAGTCAAATTCTCGAGCCTGCACCTTTAACTCCATCATTCATATCCCCACTATTCTTAATAATAAAAAACAGTGGAAAGAAGCGGGTTATTTTCAATTTGAAGGCATTAAATCAATTCATGAAACCAAAACACTTCCATCTTTTTCATCATCACCAAATGTCCAACTGCTTACAAGCGGGCGACTAGATGGTCAAACTGGACCTAAGCCAAGCCTATTATCATTTGAGGATTTCTCGAAGACACCGTTGCTTTCTACGCATAAGTTACGAGGGTCGACTGCTACAAATGACCTGTCTGCCCTTTGGTCTGGCTGCAGCACAGAAAATGTTTGCATCGGTCACAAACTGGACTGCCGAAGTGTTACGCAGCAAAGGTCTTCGCCCTGGTTCTCTTCCTAGACGATTATTTAATAGTCCACCAAAGGAGACGTTATCAACGCATGTCCAGCTAGCTATAGAGTTCCTCACCTCCCTAGGTTGGAACATCAATATGGAAAAATCTATACTAATCCCAACAAGGTGTAAATTAACAATTCCCAGGAATTCTATCCTGGGAATTGTCTGGGGGACACACTCCAACACCAAGAGTTTGCCTCCAGACAAAGTTTGCAGGATCCGCCAGTGTCTATTGACTCGCTTAGCAGCCGGCAGTTGGACCCTCAAGCAGGCACAACGCCTCTTAGGGTATCTCAACTTTGCGACCTTCATCACCCTCCGGAGAAGGTTGCATTGCCGTACGTTGCAGCGCCACAGCAATCATGCCCAGAAAAATTCGCGCCATCCAGTACAGTTCACAGACGAGGTACGAAAAGATCTGAAATGGTGGTTAGAGAATGTGAACCAAAAATCTCGTATTCACCCCAGGAGGTCACCAGTCAACTATCTTGTCACAGACGCCTCAGACATTCAATGGGGAGCCATACTAAACAACAAACAAATAAGAGGCACATGGAATGAACACCAACTGAAGTGGCACTGCAACTTAAAAGAAATGTATGCAGTGATAGCTGCAATAACCCTAGAAGCAAATATTTTACAAAATTCAACCATTATTTTGCAAACAGACAACAGAACAGTCGTGTCTTACATAAATAACGAGGGCGGAACAAAATCCAAAACCTCCTGAAACTGACAAAACAGCTGCTGGCACTAACGGACAGCCTGAACGTGGTACTAGTTCCGCACCACCTACCGGGACTGTACAACATGGAAGCCGATCACCTGTCAAGAAATCGAGTCGGTTCAGAATGGCATCTGCTGAGCGAGGCGACCCACAAAATATTCACACACTGGGGAACTCCAAGCATAGACCTGTTCGCCTTGCAAGAGGCACACGTCGTATGCAACTATGTTACTCTAGACTTATCAGACTCGAAGGCTTGCTTTCACGACGCTTTCAGCAGATACTGGCTATACGACCTGACGTGGATTTTTCCTCCACCAGCCCTGCTCCCACGTGTGTTACACCATCTCAACTCAGCAAAAGGCAAGTTTATAATAGTAGCACCCCAGTGGAAGAAACCCTTTTGGCGTCCCGATCTGGAGAGTCGCGCCCTAGCACGTCCTATGAAAATCAGGGACCTGAAAACATCATTGGTGGACACAATGACTGGGCGTCCCCCAGCTCAAGTACTCACCTACAGTTGGAAGCCTGGCTCATTTCGGCTGGGACTCCCTAACACAAAACTGGTCAGGTGAGTAAAAGCAGCTTTTGTCAACATGTTGGAGAGCTTCTACGCTCAAAACTTATACTCCTATATGGAGCAAATAGGTACTGTGGTGTAATCTTAATAACCTAAACTGTCGTTGCCCAGCACCTAGTAATGTAGCCCAGTATTTAGCAAAACTCTTTCTTAAAGATCATTTAGCATACCGTACTATTCTGGTGCATAAATCAGTTATAGCATCAGTTTGTGAAACTCTGTCTGATATTAAAATTTCATCAAATCATTTAGTTAGGCATATTTTAAAAGCTGTATCATTAGCTTGCCAATCCCAACAAAATTGCCAATTTGGGATGCAAGAAGAGTAATTCAGTTTAAAAAAAATACAGATCCAGATTTGCAAAGCTTATATGATGTTTTTAGGCGTGCTGCCACTATACTGTTGTTGGCTTCAGGTCGAAGAGACTGACTTGACTCTCTTGCATTATGATCCTAAACATTTGGTGGACAATGGGGACTCAATAACCCTGCATCCTGTTTTTGGCTCAAAAACTGATTCAGCTTCATACCAACAATCAAGTTGGACATTACTTGCTTCACCAGATAGAAATACAAATCCTTTGTTTTGGTTAAGAGCATTGATTGGAATTTCCAAAAATTTCAGAGGTTGTCTTACAAATTTGTTTATTACCACGAGGGAGCCTCGTAAACCGGCTAGTGCCGTAATTATAGGTGGTTGGGTAAGACGAATTCTTTCTGAAGCGGGAATACAGGCTACACCGGGTAGTTTTAGGTCAGCAGTTTCATCTCTAAATTGTTTAGAAAAATACCCAGTTAATGATATTTTGGCTAAGGCAAATTGGCGCCATGAAGATACTTTTAGAAAATATTACTACGGAGAGGTAGGAAATACAGGTCACAACAATAATAGTATTGATTCAGAAAAGTCACTTTCTCAATTCTTTGCAGTTTCTGATTAAAAAATCTAATTCAGCAATGTTAATTGTCCATTGGAGTCAAATTCCTGGAGAATTTTAGTTTTTCATTACATTGTAATATAACATAAATACTAAATTTAATCACATTGTTGCATTTTATGAAGCAAGCCACCAGGAGATAACAAACAGGTCTCTCATAATGGACTTCAGACGTCTAACGGAACACATAATATAAAAATTTTACCTTAAATAAAATTTGTATTATGTTTCCTATGACGTCTGAAGTCCAAGCAATTTCTTCCTGGTTCATCAATAACATTATGAGCCGAACAATGACATAAGGTATGGCGGCTTGCTCTGTGGTGCAGTTAGTTCCAGGTTAGGCTATAGGTGGCGCTGGGGCCACTTCACGTGACGGAAGCGACATCATCTAACGGAAGGCGTGTGAAAAGGACGATGTACTCTCATAATGGACTTCAGACGTCATAGGAAACATAATACAAATTTTATTTAAGGTAAAATTTTTATATTTTATAGTAATGCAGACCAATGATGTTGGCACTACTTTGTCGACAAGTGCTAGTAGGTTTAGAGTCACCCACAACAAGCACAAGCAGCGTTTTTTTACGACAATTCAGTGACCTTTGTGCGATAGTGGCGCCCTCATTATTTCGAAACTCTTTTTGCCAAGCTGTACTACAATCGAGAGAATGCGTTCCTCCTGACATCGGTCAGTTTCATAAACCGATTCGAACACGTTTTTTACGGTTTTGATCCATGATATTACTAAATTGTTTAACTGACATTGTCAGGAAATGCATTCTCATCGGCCGTAGTGAAGGTAGGGAAAAAAACTCGGCCGGGGGGCCCTGTGCGGAGACCGTAAGTGTTGTAACCTGTGGTGAAATGGCTATACATTTACTATATCGCGTACATGACGACACACAGACAGCCGCGGCAGAGGATTTTGTTTTATAATATGTAGGTAATGATGTACTCAACTTTAAATTGTCTCAGATTCCTAGATCTATGATTTCACTGTATCAAGGTAATCCAGACAAGACTCTCCGGCGTAATGTCTTGCTTGACAGTTCAATATTCCAAAATAGTTAATTGATTCAGGCGTGACTTTGCGGAAATCCATTATAAAATACAATAGACGTAGAAATATTTAGTAACCTATTCCGCTTGACTATTCTTCACGAGTCCTAAAAAACCCTGTAAGAAATCGACACGTGTTTCACCTCTCAACGAGGCATCCTCAGGATGACGATTGACCAATTGCAAACCAGAACGCGACGTGTTACCACACCGAGCGCTGGACGCAAAGAGACTTTGCGTCTAGCGCCTCGTTTGCCTCGCCTCGGATGCCTCGTTGAGAGGTGAAACACGTGTCGATTTCTTACAGGGTTTTTTAGGACTCTTGAAGAATAGTCAAGCGGAATAGGTTACTAAATATATCTACGTCTATTGTATTTTTCAATATTCCAAGATTGTCATACTCACATGTCTAAACTTCTTGTGTTTCTTGGCATGTGCCAGTACGCAATCGCACCACTTCCAAATGTTCTCGTCTGCAGCGCCACGCCTTTCCAGCCTCTCTGATAGGTCAGCCAAGTTGCGTATCGGTTTCTGAATCTAAATGAAACCATAAAAGCAATTAAAAACTTGTGCCCTTTAAGCTCTATATTAGACGTCGGTTTCAACATGACATTAACATTCAACAGGATTGCCTTTTCCATCATCGTTATCGCTGATAGAATGTTACTTCGCCTAGGGCCTCTGGACGATATGTTTATCTACTTTCACCCGAGCAGATTCGAGCTCGGACGACCAGGTAGCTACTAGTTTATAAATGTCGAAAAAAATAACAACTAGACTTAGTAAGTATAAGTACAATCGGCGGCTTGATCAGCTTTTCAGAAATGAATTGTCTGTGCGAGTAGGTCGCCAAGGATTTCTCGCTGGCTCTCAAGCTGGGCTGCGGCAGCAACCGCACATGAGTAGGCGACTTCGTCGTTGTGTCCGTTGTGCTTGGTGCAGCCTCTCGCTCGTGTGGATCGAAAAATTCCATACTTGTGTCATGGCGGAGCAACAAGTCCTGTAATGAATGAAATCATGTAAATTAAATAAATCATTCAATCAATTCAGGCAACGAAAACCCTTAACATAAAAATCTTATGGTAGGGGCGTGAGGGTTTTGAGCAAGCATTTGCAGGGCGAAAAGTAGATAGCTGAGTAGGTGCAGCACGAGGAGACAACACCGAAAACATTTCAAACCTCTATGGTTGCTGAGGTGAGCTGAACTAAATTAACAAACTGCATCATCGGCTTTTCCCAACTAAGTATATTGGGGTCGGCTTCCATTTCTAACCGAATGCAGCTGAATAGCAATATTTTTAACCCCCGACTGAAAAAGAGGGGTGTTATAAGTTTAACGTGTGTATCTGTGTGTCTGTCTGTTCCATCGTAGCTGCCAAACCGCTGAACCGATTTTGTTTTTTTTTGTTTTGTTTGAAAGGTGACTTGATCGAGAGTGTTCTTAGCTATTATTCAAGAAAATCGGTTCAGCCATTTGAAGATTATCAGCTCTTTTCTAGTTGATGAATGGATGTGAGCATCTTTCACAGGTCTAATCAATTGGAAATTTAGAATTCTGTTACTTCAATGATATTAGAAGAATATAGTAACCTTGAACTGATGCTGCAGCATCAACTGGATGCAGGATACCCAACTCCCTCACCAACTTACAGCAGAGGTACCGTGTTTGGGCTCATTGGAAAGGTCTCAAAAAATAGGTTACAGATGGATGGTGATTAGGGTCTGATGATGGAGTAGGAAAGAGAAATGAGACTAAATTAGAAACTAGCTTCACTGTGGCAAAAGTACGTACAGCTACGCAGATATCGGCGAGCCCTCGGGTTGATCATAGCGTTTCTACTAGTAATATAATATGAAATTTAAAAAGCTGGAAATAAAAGTAAAATTCAAAATTTAAAAAACCCCCGATAAAAACAAAGCATTTAAAAAGTAAACAAATAATATGTATTGGCCCTTTAAGTTTAATATAAAAGTTGTAGGTAATATTTTGATCCAAGCGTGTCGTCGCGTCGGGGGACGGCTAATGAAAACGCCAACATACACTAGGAATAATGAATATATGCTATTGTAGAAAGGATAGCTGCTGTTAATTTCCTATTATCATGAGCCGTCCCCCGACGATTAAGCGAGCATGATTAAGCTAGGGTAGATAGCCGAACCAAGTTTTCTGATCGGGATGAGCCGAATGAAAGTCGAATATGTGTAGTAAATAAATGCCTCGAGTCGGCTTGTTTTTTTTTTTTTTTATCCACATCATCTTCCTGCCCTTACTTGTGGTCATGTTACTTGTGGTCGAAGCAACACGTTTTCTTTTCCACTCTCCCCTGTCAACCGTCACGCTATCATTCACTCCCTTCTCTTTCATATCATTCCTCACACAATCCATCCATCTTTTCTTTGGCCTTCCTCTCCCGCTCCATCCATCAACTTTTTTTTTAATCCTGCCGAATAGAATGCGCTGACACTAAAATCCGTGTAGCACCGCTCACATATATTTTGAAGAACAGCCTGCCATGTTCTTACGGGCAAGAGTCTTACGAACATACCCTGTCCTGAACAGCAGGCTTAGCCAAGTTGACAATCTACAAACGGTAACGCTAGTAGAAAACTAATCAAATGTATAGGAATGACATCATCTCAACGTTAAGTCACGTGGTGAGAACAAACGAATAGAAAATTCGTAGCCAAGTTTACATCGTTCAAAATGTTAGAATGAAATGTAATCGTTTCTACAATGTTGATCGCTACATCCCATGGAGATTGTAGCCAATTTTCTAAAATCGCTTACGCCGAGGCGATAAGGATTGTAGAAAGAGATTCGATACGAAACGTTTGTAACTTGGCTAGGCCTGCTGGGTATGTTCGTAAGAATCTCGCTCACCCCAAACCTAAAGCTTTAAAGTAATTTGAATTTTGGATAGTATTTGGGGGTAGAGGTATAATGGGGATGAAAAGGGGGGAATTCGTTTATACCCCTTACGTGTAATCTTTCATTATCAGCGTTGATCTTCACCCTGGCTGCTAATTCGGTTCGGAGCTCGTCCACCAGATACGCCCAGTACTTGTTGACCTTGGCGTAGTCAGCGAGTTGGGCACGAGGAAGGTAGGACAAGATCATCTTGCCGATGTACGATGGTAGTAGTTGCATCTAGAGAAACAAAGCATTGATTGATTGATTGATTGCCTGCGCTGTAAAGTGCACATTTTTTTTAAGAATCATCGAATGGTCATTCGTCGTCAGAATTAAATGGACGAACAAATAATAGACGGCAAAAAAACTTGTAAATTCCAGGATTTGGTGATGTGGTAGTTCTCAGCTCGGAATAACTGAGTTTTCCAATATGTTTTTTTCAGTAGTAGCACGGAATCTGGATTTGTGCCCAATTGATGGCAATAGACTCGCCCCTATTAATAGGTACATGGGGACTTAACTATACTGAACCTGGTGAAATAAGGGTGTTATGTACCTCCACTTCTGCGAGGAATAGACATAATTATACATATTAAGAGTCGGGTTTAGGTATATCATGGAAGCAGTACCTACCAATTTTATACCATTTTTTTAAATTAATTTGTTTTACTTCGCTATGAAATGAAATAACCAGTAGGTAACTCCTTCTCAATCAGTCAATCAGTCGGCAGAGCGTAAATAGGTACATAATTGTATAGATCTAATACTTTTATACCTACTTTTAATAAATAATACTAACTAAGTCCACAGTTTCAATAATTTCAGGTTTCGGTCGGTTGACTTTCCAGATCTTTCGCTTGGAGCCGTCCTTGAAAGTCATCTCCAATTCCTCCAGTTTAAAACTGTCGCGAATCGACTTTATTGTTCCATTCCAGACGGTCAAGTATGCGTCCAACTGTGGAAAATAAATTGCATACCTCAACTCAAACTCAAAGCATTTATTTCAATTAAACCATTTACAGGCACTTTTGACTGTCAAAGAGTCGGTCAGTTAGAAAGTTTGTGGCGGTATCTACATCGCCACATGCGAACTACGCATCAAAGACCTGACGTCAGACAGACGTCACATAAATCCTGCATCGCGCAATTAAAGTTTACCGTGCAGTGGACATATATACGAGAACCCAACATCAATCGTCGGGCAGTTGCCCGCCAGACACAACACCCGTCTGGTCGGAGGATCCTCCCTTTTCTATGGAGTATGAGTGAACTTAGAGGTGACCAGTCTCAACTGACATGTGGATCAGCACCATCCAGCTCAACCATTTTGTAGGGAGCCTCTGCTAAGCAGCAAAGGAAAGGATATATTATTTATAGTCTACTAGCTGTTGCCCGTGACTTTGTCTGCGATCCAGGATGAAAAGTAGGATATGTCCTTCTTCAGGTCAAGGTCAAATTTCATCCAAATCCGTTCAGCCGTTTAAAGGCTCTTACATACTGTCGCGACTTGTCGCGCGACGCGACGCTGCCGCAATGATCGCCGTGAAGTTTTCTCAGAAATTGTTATGTTAAAGTCGCGTCGCGCTGTCGCGTCGTGCCTGTTTTGAGGGAGCCTTTAGCGTGAAAGCGTCAAGCGGGCAAGCTTGTTTATGAATAAACCAGAATACACCAACCGCTTTTTGTGCTGTCGATGGCGGCTGTGGCAGAGCGGAACCAGAGGCAGTTTGTTTCGAGTCACCTGCTGCAGCGGGATCACGGTTTTGTGACTGGTCCGTTTTCTAAAACCAAATACAGTGTGTCCGGATATTCTAAATACTTCAATATGAACTACTAGCTTCCACCTGCGGCTTCGCCCGCGTGGTATGTCGATAAAAAGTAGCCTATGTCCTTTCCCAGGCTGTAGACTATCTGTGTACCAAATTTCATTTAAATCGGTTTAGTAGTTTTGGCGTCAAAGCGCGACAGACAGACACAGATTTTACAGAGTTACTTTCTTATTTATAATAATTTAAAGTACAATTACATCCTAAGCTTGGGTCCCATACATTTCGTTTTTTTTTTTCATTTTGTTTTTGTTGAAATATTCACTATGCGAGTACAAAAAAAAATCATATCTCTCAAAGTCAGTAGTTTTTCTTGTGCTGTGCCCAACAGGGTCCACGATTGTTCATACGAGAAAATGTTAACACCTAAGCAAATACATTGTGGAATGCAATAAAGAATTGAATTGAATTGAATTGGGTGGATGACATTCAGAGGACCGCGTGGGTAAGACCTGTTGAGATTCGCACAGACCGTGGAAATATGGCATAAAAGGGAGAAGGTCTCAGTAGTAGGTGGAACTAGACTGCCAATGATGATGCTGATGATGAAGTATTTATACCATACCTGTGCAAGAGGTTGATCAACAACGATGCACTCCTCGATGTTCTTAATCATCAGATCCCGGTTGCGTTCGAACAGCCGTTGCGCGACTCGCAGCACCTCCCACATGCCAGGCCCACCAGCTACAGTCATCAGCTCGGACAACACTAGGGCTTGAGGTTCCTTGGAAGTGTCAGAGAATCGATTAGTGAAGCTTAGTGGTAAATGTATACCTCGAGATTACTCGAGAAAGATGGTACCTATTGGGAGGCTACTATACCTAGCAATATTTATCTGCAAATGCTACTTAGATTATCTTTGATAGTCAGGCAAAATGCCAGTTCATTGAAAAACTGGTTCTTAATTATAATATTAAAATTAAAACCTGACAATTCAATGGCTACAGGTATTTTGACTGACTGATTATGAATGATTTATAAGTTATTTTAATTTATATGACTGCTATCAATGTATTAGTGATTTGTATTTATGGACTAACGATGTAACGATGGCGAAAAGAAATACATATTAGTACAATAATGGTACAGCTAACCGGATCGAGTGAATGAAACCAAATGCGGTCGTTTTTCATGACTTGCGCTAGAATGTGTCCAGGTATGGCCGTTCTGTTGTGATCCATCGGCACCTGGTCGTAGCTGGTATACACGTGTCGCCTGCGGTGGAAATTTTCACATTAGAATATTAATTTAGTTTTGGTCATTCAACTTAGCTGCTACTTCTGAATATAGACATGTCCAAAGTTCCACATCCATACAATTAATACAAGGTTTGGAATAGCAGTTCCTTATATTTTATTGAGCTATGTTAACACTATTAGATTCTGCCAGCGACTTCGCCCGCGTGAAATTTCTTGTTCCCTTCGCATCTCCAGTCCACGCTATCACTTCATTTTCGCTGCGATCTTTTGTTTTTTTTTAAATTTCTCTGCTCTAGGGCTACGGTCCTAGGGCGATTTAAAATAGCCCATAGCCTTCCTCAAGAATTGGGCTATCAATTGCGAAAATATTTTCGCGATTTCAAGGTTGGTCCCGTAGTAAAATTATGAATAGGTACCAATATTTACGCATTCGGGTTTTCAGTTATTTCAATGACACCTTGTAGTTTTTGCAGCTCGAACCTATAGCTGATTCCACCACACTCGATGAATAGTTAGTCCCAAGAGATAAAGCAAATCGAGTCTAACAAAATTTCCACAATTCATTTTGAGCCACGTATAAGAATAGAGGAAAACCAAAGAAACGATGGATGGAATGTGTGAAAATTGAGATAGCTACAAAGGCCTACTGAGATTATGGGTAATAGTGATGTAGGTAGGTACGTAAGAGGAAGAAATGCTGCGGCATCCTCAAATAAATTGTGATAAGGGTAGTATGATGATGATGTTGAGCCACGCTGACTTACGCTTATTGGCTGCGAACTTAACAAAGCAGTAATTTATAACTAACTCGCTAACAGACAGTACAGCATCCTTAGGCCGGCAGTTCCACATAGACTTGAGGATCAGAGACAGTGCCCATGCACTGCGCAAGTCGTAAACCAAAGCGAGCAGGTACCTCTTCTTGTTTGTATAAGAAATGCGCGCGAACCAGTACTTGGTAGCCAAGAGATGCTTGCTGAAGGTGAGTGCCTCTTTCGAGCTGTCGAAACCCTCTGTGGTATTGGAGACTAGGATTAAAATACAGGTTATATAAAAGCAAAAACAACACAAATCATACTTGGGGCCAAAGATTGCATGGAGAGGAAGTTTATATTATTAAAGAATATAGTTGAATCGAGCGTTCGGGATGTCAGCCTAACCTTCCTGGTATATTTTGATTCGGGTGACTATTAATCTAATAAATACCCTGTTATCATATTATGTCTTGTAGTATGATAACACTTGATAACAGTGGACAAATAATGATAAAATTAGAGAGTATGGAGAGTAGTATATTCCTTGATGATAAACATACCACAAGTCATATCAGCTAAAATCAAATCGTTGATCAGATGCACTTGTTTCGTTAACTCCGCAAACGAAGTCATTCTAACGCTTTGTTATGTTCAAACGTTTACGTCCATCAGTAAAATAAATATACATGTGCCTATGTAGAAAAACTTTATTTGATTTCTTTTTAGTTTTTGACAAAGAAATAAATGTGACCGTGTGTCACTGTGACAATAACAAAGTCGTTTTTTTTTTACAATTATGCAGATCGTCTTTCATTGCCAGTTACCACCTACGCAATATATTGATTAACATATAAAAAACTTTCTTACCAGGGTAGGATAACGATAAGCTAAAAAGAGTTGGCGTAGGTACATAAATTGTGTTGTTGATTGTAAGCAATTTACTTGCCGGCTGCTACAACAGGGTCAAGATTACAACGATCACTACGCAGTTCGTATGCTTATGTATGATGTTCCAGTTACGAATGTCCGGCGATGCTCTGTCAGTCAGAAGCTGCCATGACGCGTGTGGACACGCAGGTCCTATCACAAACTGTATCAGTCAAATCGAGTGCGAAAAGTGCCACTTTCTGTAGATTCATCTCAGTTGTTATTTTCGCGGCGTTCGTCGCTGCTGCATACTTCCTCATCAGAAGGCCTTATGACTCGTTAGGCGATCCTTCTGATCAATATACTGTTAAAAACATTCCTAAAGTCTACACCCGGTTAGAAGGCGAGGTGGATCCTGAGGAGAGGGATGTGTTTCAAGGGTTCCGTACGTCTTACCTGCCGCCTGAAGAGATAGTGCTTGCTCGGTCGAATGCAAATTCTAAACGGGAATATTACGAGGGTAATGTGACCAGTGACATTCTGATATGGGGTTCTTCGGACAAGCAGCATGCGGTACCTACCAGGGTAAAACGATTGAGCCATTTTAAGTTCACATCACAAGACTATGAGTAAGTTTCCAAATTAAATAAAAACACCACTGCCCTTATATAAATAAGATACAAACCAAGTTTCTTATAGCATACCTACCTGGTGAATTTAGGAGATTTTACTAGGTACTTATTTTTAGCAAAGAAAGACCTCATCGGGCCCACAAAGACGAGGGTAGTGAGGACAATGACGAAGACAATGAAAGTGAAATCGAAGCTGAAGAGGAATACGAGAATTCAGACGCTAGCGATCAGTCTGACGATGAAGATAGAGATATGGAGAGGTAACTCCTAACTTAAGGGAACTTAGGAGTACCGTTCTACTTTAAAAGTCATATACTTAAGCCTCTACTACTATTCCTAATTACCGAATGTAAATATTATAAATCGAATCGAAAAATAGTATAAATCGAATCTTTGTTGCAAAGTGTTATTTGATATTTACGCTTTTAAGTTTTTTGGGTAGTATAGTTTGCGATGCCTTTATAAAACTGATTTTTATTTTAACTGAATTCGCTGACTATATTGCCGTAATCCTTCAGCTACACATTTCCCTTCAAAGCCGCTTAAGACAGCATAACCAATTATAATGTGCCTTTAATCTAACGATCTGAACTGCACCCGTCCCAGTGCGAAATATTATCTTTATAATGAGCCAACAACTAATATTTTTGTAGCTTCTATATTAATATACTGCCTTAGAAATATTCTTGCGAAATATTAAATGAACAGCAGTTCTCAGACTGAACTATACTCACACGCGTCTGCCGTAGAAAACAAATATGGATGTTTACTGGAAAAAAAACTATTTAGTCCCGTGGTCAGATAATAAAAAAATATTATTAAAAAATGATTTATAATAGATAAAGCAAGCATTAAAGTTGAGGTCAGTATAAAATCTACCGGCCAGTGACATCATGCCAAATTTTACCTCAATGTATTGCTGTAATTTTTTGATAGAAAAAATACTAGTCCAATACGGGAATCACCGTCTTGGCATAAAATTTTTAGCCATAATATTTTTTGCCATAACGTTTTCTCATAACTTTTTTTAACATAATAATACTGTGGCATAATAATACCTTGGCATAATGCTAAGGTTAGCATAACTGTCATTTGGTCTAATTTTTTTTTGCATAATTTGGAATTGCTATAATTTTTTTAGGTATAATTTATTTATTCGTCTATTAATCGTAAGCCATAAATATAAACATTATAATAATTTGGGAATTACTCTATTGGATGAGGTTAAGGTGCGGCGGGGGTGGCCCTTGGGCCACCCTTGAGCCGCGAACATGTTTGTTTTTTAACCGACTTCTAAAAGAAGGAGGTTATCAATTCGGAGGTTTTTTTATGTTTGTTCGGGCATACGTCGTATATAAACGGATTTGAAAAATTCAATTTTTTATAATAACTCAAGCAGTTACTCTCAGAAAGCACCATTTGGTGAAGTGGAACTGATGATGGAGACCACAGATTGCCACCGGAACTACCTACTCAAGTACGTATTTCACGGGTTGCGATTCGATTACTTTATGGTTGCCAAGTAATTTATGCTCGTCACAATGGATATGGTGAAGTGGAGCTGATGGTGAAATACTGGGAGAACTCCTCCACGATTAACGTCCCTCCATCGGAAAAAGCAATATTTTGTAATGGTGGTGAGCAGTTGACATTAGGCTATTGTAACTTAGACAAAATACAAACCGACCCACTAAAAAGCGAGAAATAAAAACACTACATAGTACTACATATTTATTATTTTTATACCAAAGAACATTGTGTAAATCTAAATATCATTATGCGTTTATAACATTATGCTGCATTATTATTATGCCAACAGTATTTATGGCAATTAACATTATGGCAAAATATTTATGCCTAATAATATTATGCGTAATGATCATTATGCTGAATTTCGTTATGCCAATGTAAATTATGACAATCTATTTTATGCTTAACATTAGTAAACCGTCCAATACTTATGAATATCTTATCTGACGGACAAAAAAAAATGTTTAGTCTACATCTCAATTTTTCATATTACTGCTTGATTGAATAGCATAATTCGTCCGGGGATGCACGTGGACAGAGGCCCATTAGATGACGTGGTGGAGCAGGTCCGTGGCCAGCCTGAACTGGAAGAGGCCGAGATGATCTCCTCCGCACATATATACAAACATTCCAAGACTTACGCAGGTACTCATTCAAGAAGCAGTTTACATTATACATACTAGTGTAGGCACGTTTCTAAACCCAACCCCGGGTGGGTTGGGTTTAGAAACGTGCCGCCGCGCTAGAAAGAATGTGAGCTTATTTGGGGGTTCTAGAAGGTCTTCTGAACCCTCCACAACATATTTTTTTGCCAGAGACGCATTTTTTTTGTGTTTGTCATGTAAATTTCCTTGTCTCTTTATATTATGTATACAATTAATGGTCAATTTAAACGCCGTTCACAAAATGCTTAGGTGTCCATGAAATCTGGTGGAATCAGGACTCCTGCGGAATAGTATTGGTACAAAAACTGGCAAAAAATTGTGAACTGCAACAAACCATTTACAATATAACGCATTTTTTTTTTCGATAGTTTTTATTCTAACGGAAATAATACCGACAAATTGTGAACTGGTATCAAACTTGCTTGCGACGTAACGCACCTTGCGCGATATTAAATAGCCTAGCTAGGTGCGAGCAACTTGGAAGTAGCGCTCGTCGGCTACTGCCACGGCACCGCTCGCTTCACTCGCTTGGCTTGCGCTCAGTTAGTCACAGTTCTAGCCTAAGCTGGGTTAGGTTAGGTTAGAACTGTGACCAACCGAGCACCCAGTTCACGTTTTTCGACAGTTTATAATATAATGAAAATTATGCCTATAGAATATAAACGAATGGTTCCCACAATGTTACGGTGGCAGGTAACTGGTTGCTGGTATAAAGTCTGATTTGTCCAACCTGTGTTTGATGATAATAATATAGGGTGACCACCCTAAAATAACATTCAATGTCGAAATTATAACAATTTAACGAGTTGCCAATTTGCCTTCGGCATAATTATTTCATAACTGCGAGCGTTTGTAAAAGTTTGGCACCTTTTGTATAATGAGGAATCATACAATCTGCCTGCCACATATACAACCTTCCGGAATAAATGCTCTAAATTATTCTGAAAACAGTATATAAATTCAGTAAGCAGTTTGAAAATCTCAGCGATCACACAGTCAGACACGAAAGGCAACTTTATTTTATACCACCTAGATTACCAACTGTGTACAGTAGAATCGTTTTAGCAGTAGCTTCCA
This sequence comes from Lithophane ornitopus, assembly GCA_948473465.1. Taxonomy (NCBI): domain Eukaryota; kingdom Metazoa; phylum Arthropoda; class Insecta; order Lepidoptera; family Noctuidae; genus Lithophane; species Lithophane ornitopus. Next base: position 5,206,174 of record OX419622.1, on the reverse strand, counting down.
TACGAATTAAGACCTAGTAGTACTTTTCTTTTATCAACTCAAATGAGCAATCAGATGACACCAAACCACTAGTTTCAAGGATAACGGTGTCTTCCCCGAACACCCTGTATTATTGCGGTAATACTATAACTAACTTTTGAATACAGATAAATTAGCATAAAATATATTTACATAGCAAACAAATACTTACCAACATACCTAAAAAAAAAACTATCCTGTTTTCTTGCAAAAATTTCCTAGTTCCTTGCCACTCACAGGTAATTCTAGAGCCATTAAATAATTCTCCTATCCATTGTGTGATAGAGAAATAAATCAATTCGATAATAGTTTGTACGTTGTGTATGGAATTATCCAATTGACTCTTGTCAAAAACGAGCCAAGGTTAGTTGTACGACAACGTGCAAGTCCTTCACAAACAAGGTAGGTACCTAATAGTACTTTGAATGTGTAGGACATTCCATTTGAACATCCCAAGTTCAGACATGTTTAACCCAACTATTTTGATTCAGGTATTCATGCATTCTGGAAGGGTCAAGGTGACAGAAATACAATCAGAACTACACAAGCAAATATAATGAAACAATACATGGACGCTGAAGCCGATCCGTGTCACGACTTTTATCAATATGCCTGTGGGAACTGGCCTGCGCTCAACCCCATCCCAGCTGATAAAGCAGGGTTTGTTATTGCTTTTTTTTATATACTGTTATGATTAAAAAAACATGCAAAATAATAATATGCATCCTTTTTAGATACGACACCTTTGAAATGCTCCGAGAAAATTTAGACACTGTCTTAAAAGAATTATTAGAATTTAAAACTAAGGATAAGATACCCTGCAAGTATCCAGGATCAAATTTAGATTTAGAAGATAATTTCTTACTGGCAATGAAAAAGGACTCCATGGCGCCGTCTAACTCTGAAGTTTGGGCAACAAAGGAATCTCATTCAAAAGATTTATCCAATAACACTGCAGCTGAAGAATCCCACTATAATTCTAACGATAAGGAAAAATCGCAAATATTATACCGCATTCGTAGATATTTAGACAAAAAATCAAAACATTTAATGAAACCAATATCTAAAATCAAAACGAAATTTCGAAAGTACTTTTCTCGTAATCATAAACTTAAAAAAGAAAGAGTGAAAAGATCTGACGCAACACCTAAAACTAAAGGATTTCGAAGAAAGTTTATAATTAAGTCTAAACAAATACGAAGATTAATGTCTTACAATGCAAGACATAAAAGACGAAGAGAAATCACCTTATCAGAAACAAAAACACCACCACCGCCAACGCCAACGTCAGCTAAAACGAAGACTAACAAAGTTCCTTCGGCAGACGATCCCGCAAACGGTGATGCTGCTCTAAAAGCAAGATTCCTCTTCAAATCTTGTATGAATTATGGAATCCTAGAAAAGCGTGCACATAAACCCCTGGTGGATTTATTAGATCTCCTCGGTGGTTGGCCAATCCTTAAGCCTGACTGGAATTCCAACAATTTTGACTGGCTGGAATTAATGGCGAAACTGAGGTTATACAATAATGATATTCTTATATCAGAATGGGTTGGACCTGATATTAAAAATTCTGATGAATTCGTAATTCAGTTTGACCAAACGAGCTTGGGTAGCGTGTTTTTGTACTTTTTATATTTTGAATATTACTAAACTTACTTCGTTTATACATTTATGTATATTATGTGTACTTGCAGGATTACCAACACGGGATTATTTCTTACAAGAATCGAATAAAGTGTACTTGACCGCTTATAAAAATTACTTAATGAAAATTGCAATATTACTGGGAGGTGACGCTAACCACGTTAAAAAAAGTGCAGACGAACTGATTGAATTTGAAATAAAGTAAGATCTTTATTATTCTTAACTTTCACCACAAAATAAGTATTTATAAATTTTAAACAGAAATAGAATTCGTAGAGAATGTCACTCCTTGTCATAAATAGTAGGGGAGCCCAGGTGAGTAGGTGTGGCATGACGAGAGAGCACCGAAAATAATATTTGAAAAGTTTCAGATAGGAGCCCCGTGATCAGGAATTCACTTTCAGATTTCAAAAATCGATTTTCAAATATAAAGTTATCTTCAGAGCCTTTGATTTTGGTATGATCGTGTGAGGCCTAACCCATAGTGTCTTGCAAATCTAATGAAGAAATTGTAGGCTTTCCCTGAATCTGACTTGTTTGAAAACTCAGATTTGGAGAATTTTTAAAAAGATAGGTATTCAGGGCAAATAAAAGTTATTCTGACTCGTAGTCACACCAGATTGTATCACCAATGTGACTAACAGGATTTTTTTTCCTGTTTATCACCCATTATTCGGTATTTGTATAAGAAGCTGATCCTTTTGTGAAGATTTCTCGGTATCATTCCATAATTTCAGTCTTCCCAAACATTCCAGACTAGCAAAAATCACGTCAGCGCCAGAAGACAGAAGGAATGTATCGGAATTGTACCGAAGGATGCCACTAGGGAAGCTAGAGAAGCTGGTGCCAGAAGTTAAGTGGAGACGATATCTGTGTATCGTGATGAACAGGAGCGTGCACCGTAATGAAACTGTTGTACTGTTTGCTCTTTGTTACGTTAGGGTAAGTAGCCCTCTACTATTACATGATTTAATCCTTTACAAGTATAAGCTCACGGCGATTGTCAACTATTGTGACTACTTCGCGAACAATGAAATTTTTATACTGATTCACGAAATCAAAATATGGATTTGATCAAGATTTTTTTCCGAACTTAACTTTATTTCGATTGACGAGAAGTTATTGAAACTGGGTTGATTTTGATCCAGACTAAAGAAGCTGAATAATTACCTACTAATGCGAAAATAAATTTATCAAAGACAAAAGAGATTAAACGTAAGACAAATCATACATTTCTTTAACTCTCTGTACCTACTGTGTTTTCATTGGCAGCATTTAGTTCAATTGATACATGACACTGACCCGAGCATTTTGGCAAATTACCTGCTGTGGAGATTCGTGAGGCATCGGGTCAACAACCTTGACGACAGATTCCAATCTGCCAAACAACAGTGAGTAATATTTATTGTTACTACTGTAAATCTTTTCATTGCCAAGTTTAATTATTTAAGTCTATTGAATAACTAATCGTTTTTACTGCATAATTAGAAAGTGTTTTGAACAAAATCCAGGTTCTACTTCATTCTATTCGGCCGTGAGCAAGCACCTCCAAGATGGAAGAACTGTGTGTCTCAGGTAAACTCCAACATGGGAATGGCATTAGGATCTATGTTCGTCAGAAAATACTTCGACGAAATGAGCAAAAATGATACATTGTACATGACAAGAGAGATCCAGCAGTCATTCAGAGAACTGCTCCATATGACTGATTGGATCGATGATAAGACAAAGAAACTAGCAGGACATAAAGTAGACGCAATGATGCTGAGAATAGGGTATCCCGATTTTATATTGAACAAAAATGAGTTGGACGACAGATATAAAGAAGTGAAAATACACCCAGACAAATATTTCGAGAACATTCTGAATATACTGCAACATTTAACGAAGATGGAGCAATCACGGTACGTAACAAATCAAGTGGAATTAAACAAAATAAAATACAGAAAGTGTACCGCAGTTTGGTATCAAATGTCTAGTGTGACATGTCATCTACTAGTTCAGTGAGGCAACTCATCTCTAAACCAGAAGGTAATGTAGGTAATCAAGTAATCAGATACGTGCTTGTGTTAGTAATACGGCGTATCGTTTACACTTGTATATTTATTAGGACAAATTGTCTCAATCTGATGCTGCTATTATGAAGTGTTAAAGTCTTCATTGTTTCGTTCGGAAAAAGGAATTACCTGTATAGCTCCATCTTTCTCTTGGACTGCAAATAATTATCCTATACTATTAAATGAGTATATTTGTATGTATCTAGATATATATTTGTAATAACGTTCTCGAAAATGGCTGAAACGACGTCGATGTAAGTTGCAATATAGGGGCTTATGGGGTCTCATATCTGGGAAAATTCCTTTTCTCTATTTTCATCCGAGCAAAGCTCGGTAACGCAAGCTATAATACAGCCTCTGCTATAACATCAGTGTCGTCAATCGTGTGAAATTACTTTGTGACATATTTTTGCCTGAATACCACCTCTAGAGCCACTATTATATTTAGCTCTATTAAAGGGGAATCCTTGCTAAGCATCTCCTCAGTCCTACGGCAGGGCCTGTCTACCTAGAAAACCTGTCCGTAGCAGTAATAAAATCTATTCCTCTTACCTTTTCCGTACCTTTGTTGCAATTGTTCCAAGTTCCATTAATATGAATATTTTTATATTAATATTAATATAAATTAATATATATTAATATTAATATTTTTATAAATAAGCTTTGTAAAATTTTGATGTACAATAAAGCATATTCCATCCATCCATCTATTCATTTATTCATTTCGTTCCAGTATCGGCCAGCCTGTCAACAAGACACTATGGAACACTGCTCCAGCTGTGGTCAATGCATACTACAGCCGCAACAAAAACCAGATTATGTTCCCAGCAGGAATCCTGCAGCCTCCATTCTATCACAGACACTTCCCCAGGTCTCTGAACTATGGCGGCATTGGAGTTGTTATAGGTACTTTTTTTTTTCTTTTCTGGTTGATTAGGCTTTGTTTACCTGCAGCTCTGTTTGCATAGTAAACAAAACTCTACTATTTAAAGTGCTTAGGACCTGCACATAATCAGTGTTATTTATAAACGCTAGTTAAATTTTAATCAATTGCTAAGCATCAATCAATTGATTAGCCAAATTTCTATTCATAAACGCTATTTAGCGCTAAGAGGTCGCTAAGCAATTGATTGGTAGCTGTCAAAATTAAACACAAACAGTGTTATTTATAAACGCTAATTAGCAAGTGATTAGTTGCGAAACGAAATAGAGGTAAAATTATGCATTCGGCACAGATTGTAATCAAAATAGTCGAATATAAAACAGAATTTTATGAAAAATTTTGTCAAAACCCGTTTGCGTTTTGTATCCGTCGTGACTTTGACAGACAAAATTTCATCGGAAAATTATAATTTGAATAAATTCATTTAATAAGTTTATTTAATTGCGATGGTATATCAATGAAAATAATAAGCGTCAATAAATTGGAGTTATCTGTAAAAGATATCTTTGAATATATATCTACTTAGGTACCTACTTATGTAAACCAATGTAATCTGACCAAATGAATGTGAAAGCAGTAGCTATGTATTTTCATGCTACAAACTAGGCCTGATAAAACGAATATACTATTTTAGAAATATATGCAGATACTTGCTTACACAAGCAGGTATCTGCATACATTTCCACCAAAAAAACTAACCATTTGCTTAGCTAAACAGTCGCTAATCAGTGATTAACGAGATTCTTATAAATAACACTGACAATGTTTAAAGATAGATAGATAGATAAAAAGTTTATTTGGTGCACACAAGAGACATAACACAACATACAAAAGCACGAATAAAAACAACTAATTAAATTAATAAATAGCCACAAGGTGTCAGTATACAAAAAAACAATAAAATAATAAAAGAAAAGAAAACAAGACACTGCAAGAAATATATTGCGTTTGCGCAAGTAAACTGAGCAAACAAAAAAAGTCAGGTAAAAGGCATGTTTTAATTGGTTTTGAAAACGCATGATTTCTCTACTCTCCATTCTCATTTCTCAATTTTTTTCATCCAATCGATAACATAATTTCTCATTCGTCCTTATATTTGCAGGTCACGAGATAACCCACGGCTTCGACGACAAAGGTCGTCTGTTTGACTGCGACGGGAACCTTCACCGCTGGTGGTCAGACTCTGCGATAGAGGCCTTCCATCGTCGTGCGCAGTGCCTGATCGATCAGTACGGACGATATGTTGTTCCGGAGGTCAATATGAAGCTGGATGGTGTTAATACTCAGGTGTGTTTCAATTTATATCTATAACCAGTTAAACATTCCAGTTGTGTTTATGTATGAATGAATAATTCTGTGGGTTTTCTTTCATAGATGAGTTACGTCACTTTATAATCTGAGATTTTATGAAAATAAGCGGGATTTATTTCGTTCACGACTGACGGCCGATACAGGCCGATAGCGTGTACGTGAATGGTCTCGTCTGTCTATCTCGCTCTATCGTACGCTTAGACTATGCAGTTTCTCTTTTGCATTACCAATCTAACGCTAGTAGTATATAATAAATACAGGGTATTAGGGTAAACATCGTTATCCTTGCAACCTTTTGATTTCATTTATAGAACGTAAAATGAAAAGTTTTTTTTTTTTTTTTTTTGTTCATTTTACCACAAGGGCCGCAAGTTCGTTGCCCTTTGCGCTAGGGCAACGAACTTGCGTCCGCGACCGGTCTTGCGACCGGCCGCAAGCGCGACCCCTCCCTCAGTCAGTTAGCTGTTTTGCTAGCAAGCACGGTGTCGGATAGAAACTTTTTAAAATCTTTTAATGAAAATAACGTTTTTTTTTGTTCGGTCATTTATTTTTATATTTAAGTCAACTACCCATGGTTTCAGTGACAACGGTGTCTGCCCTTACATCCTGTATATGGTATTTAACGGGAATACCCCTCTTGGCATAACGTTTTCTCATAACTTTTAGTAGCATAATAATACTGTGGAGGTCAGTATAAAATCTACCGGCCAGTGACATCATGCCAAATTTTACCTCAATGTATTGCTGTAATTTTTTGATTATGTAAAAAAAGAAAAAATACTTGTCCAATACGGGAATCACCGTCTTCGCATAAAATTTTTAGCCATAATATTGTTTGGCATAACGTTTTCTCATAACTTTTTTAAACATAATAATACTGTGGCATAATAATACCTTGGCATAATGCTAAGGTTAGTACAATTGTCATTTGGTCTAATTTGTTTTAGCATAATTTGGAGTTGCATAATTTTTTAAGGCATAATATTTATCTATACTAATATTATAAAGCTGAAGAGTTTGTTTGAACGCGCTAATCTCAGGAACTCCTGGTTGGAATTGAAACATTCTTTTTGTGTTAGATAGTCCATTTATCGAGGAAGGCTATAGGCTATATAATCTATACTAATATTATAAAGCTGAAGAATTTGTTTGTTTGTTTGAACGCGCTAATCTCAGGTACTACTGGTTGCAATTGAAAAATTCTTTTTGTGTTAGATAGTCCATTTATAGAGGAAGTCTATAGGCTATATAACATCACGCTACGACCAATAGGAGCGGAGCATAAATGAAAAATGTTGCAAAAACGGGAAAAAATATTCCTTTTTGAGAGCTTCCGTTGCGTGCGCTGCGTAAACGGTTTAAGTTACGCAAATATCATGTATCATGGAATTGTTCCTCTTTAAAAGTTCTAAAAAAAAACAAAAATCCGCGACAGCATATGTCTATCTTTTAAGATTGATTCACTATAACCTTTTTTTTTTATGGTAATCAATTTTTTTCGAAGTTAATGCATTATTTGCGAAGGAGTTTTATCGACATAATATTAATTCTTATTCAAATAAATAGTTTTAACATCAAGGGTATTTATGTAGCAGTAAAATACTTTTTAATTCATTCGAATCGGACTTTTAATTTCGAAGATATCACGAGTATAAAAATGCAATACGCGAACCGTTCGACGCCGGCGCCGCGCCTCCGCGACGTTCCCTACTTTAGAGAGGAGAGGATGAGCACACGGGTAGGTTGGACCTGGAATAGGACATAGGATACGTTTTATCCCTATATTCCCACGGGATCGACATCTACGCGGGTGAAACCGCGGGGTACAGCTAGTACGTTATAATTTGGGAATTACTCTATTGGATTAGGTTAAGGTTAACAAACATGTTCGCATGTTGTTTTTAACCGACTTCTAAAACAAGGAGGTTATCACGGGTAGTCGTTGAGCTCCTTAAGTTCTGAGTTGAGCTCTACACGATGAATGACAAATGCGTGCACTGACTGGACAGGTCCACTCAAATCTGTATGGTTCTTTCCTCAAAAGACCATCTCAGACAAATCTACATGGTCCTCAAATGTTCTGACCAAGATTATGTCTGGACTTTAAAAGAGACTGTGACCTCTGAGTTTGTTTCGGCCTTTCTTCTCAGAGTAGTCAGATAGGAAACGCCGACCTCATCTAGTTTTAAAAATGTGTTTGACGTGTAAAAGTGTTTGAACCTACTTACAGAAATAAATCATTTATCAATTCGGACGTTTTTTTATGTTTGTCCGGGCATACGTCTTATATTAACGGATTTGCAAAATTCAATTTTTTATTATAACTCATGCAGTTACTCTGGGAAAGCTCCATTTGGTGAAGTTGAACTGATTGAAATAAGATTAGGCGTATAGATAAGCCTTTTTTACATTCCGTTCAACCGATTTTGAATTCTATTGCGTTGGTGGCATGACAAATGGCAGCCGTAGTAGATAGTTGGTATTGTGTAACTTTTTTTGCTTTTATTGCTATCCTTATGCCTACGGTATAGAAGTCAAAATCGGTTGAACGGACTGTAAAAGGGTTGAAGACCACAGATTGCCACCGGAACTACTCTTTAATAAGTATTTCACGGGTTGCGATTCGATTACTTTAGTATGGTTGCCAAGCATTTTATGCTCGTCACAATGGATATGGTGAAGTACTGGGAGAACTCCTCAACGATTAACGTCCCTGCATCGGAAAAAGCAATACTTTGTAAAGGTGGTGAGCAGTTGACATTAGGCTATTGTAACTTAGATAAATTATAAACTTACCCACTAAAAAGCGAGAAATAAAAACACTACCTACATAGTGTAAAATAACTTAAATTTCGAAAGTCGGTGGCAAAAACCAAAAATACAAAACCAAAGGAGAGAGTTATATTTGGATTTATTTTTTTGATTCCAAAGAACATTATACGTAAATATGCGTAATATGCGTTTATAACATTATGCTTTATAAAATTATGCTGCATTATTATTATGCCAAAAGTATTTATGGTAATTAACATTATGGCAAAACATTTATGCCTAATAATATTATGCGTAATGATCATTATGCTGAATTTCGTTATGCCAATGACAATCTATTTTATGCTTACCATTAGTAAACCGTATTCAACAACAGCGCCTATAACATGGAGCGCTAACGGGTAAACAATGCTTAACGCATTTAAGAAGAAACTTAAACATAACTGGCGAGATGTGGGATTACTATACACCTCTGTTTAACCCTTCGGAGAATACAGGCGTGATGTTATGTTAACCCTCTCGTCTTCAGGGTGAGAACATAGCAGACAACGGTGGCGTGAAGCAGGCGTTCCGCGCGTACCTGCACTGGGTACAACGACACGGCGTCAAGGGCGAGACGCTGCCCGGACTCAACCATACTCACACGCAGCTGTTCTTTCTCAACTTTGCACAGGTGAGACTAGACTTAAATACACATATACTATGGGCCGTTGCGAGGCTTGTCAACGCCATGTAAAAAAATATACTTCCTAGTTTTTGACAATTTTTTTTATTTTTTTTGCAATAATGGCATCACGCCCTGTTTCCCCGAAGGGTTGGGCAGAGGTGTACCTATAGTACACCCACATTTCACCAGTTATGAATAAATCTCATGTAATGGGGGCGAGCCTATTGCCATCAACTGGGCACAAATCCAGACTCCGGGCTGCTACTGAGAAATTCTCGGTGAAAAAACCCAATAACAGTTTGCTCATCCTGGGTATCGAACCCAGGGCCTCATGCTCAGCAGTAGCGCTTGCGACCACTAGCCAACGAGGCAGTCTGATAAATCTAGCTGTAGTCCCTCAAAAAAGGATAATTATTTCATCTGTAGACGTTTTTAAAGGACAAATAAATATATGTCAATTTGGACGTTCACTGAGCTTATATCAACAATAACTTTAATTTCGGAAGTCGGTGTCTTTGCTTTTCAATTTTCGTTTTTTGCCACCGACTTCCGAAATTAACGTCATTTTCCATTTTTTTTTGTGTTTTTTTGGTAGTCGGTTGTTTTTCTTTGTAAAAAGTTTTTATTTTTCACTTTGGCACCTACCCCACACAAATTCGTATAGCACTACCTGATAAGTAAATAACAGTGACGGAGTCAACTAAGATATCATCTATATACGCAAAGTGGGAAAATACGTAATTATTGAAGCTAACTCAAAAAGTACGCAAGTAAAATTAATAAAATTTATATGGGACCACCTCTGAAGCATGGCCTACCAAACAAAAAACTGAACGAATTGAGAACCTACTCTTTTTTGAAGAAGTCGGTTAAAAATGCAAGAATCCAAAACCAAACTAAGACCACCCACCCAAGAATAGTACTACAACTTAGATGTAGCATCGACAAAATTCGTAAAACCGATCACATCCGAACTGAGTGCACCTTCAAAATTACCAATCTTTAACTATCTTTACGCAACGCTATAACTTGTAAACGAAATAAGTCATTTACATTCGTAAAATTGATACGTAGATTTTGTCGATGCTACATCTTAGTTGTGTCGTACTGTACTCAAGTCAGAAATCAGACATAAAACTGACTTTAATTTAAAAATTACTGTCGAAATAATAACTTAGGATAACATTTTATTAAGTAGGTAAACTATAGCATTGGGTAAACATAGACCCTGTAATTATAGACTTAGGATATAGATAAATAAATAGAAATTGTTAATTCCAGGTGTGGTGCGGCGCGATGCGTCCAGAAGCGATGCGCAACAAGCTAAAGACGGCTGTACACTCACCGGGACGGTTTCGCGTCATCGGCACGCTCTCTAACTCGCACGACTTCGCACGGGAGTTCCAGTGCCCGCCCGGTTCACCCATGAACCCAACACACAAGTGCACTGTTTGGTGATACAGTCATAGTTACTAGTCTTCCAAAAAGTTGCTGCATAAAAACAAGGGTTAGCAGCAAAAACAACAAATAATTTAGAGCCAATTTGACCAATAAAATTAAATGCAATCAGCGCATAAGCTGTCATAAGCATAAGAGTTGTCACTGTCATCGACGTGACAGAACTTGAACGCGGTTTAGAAATTCTGATCGCGTTCAGTTATATTGGTGAAATTCGCGCTTATTATTTAGCCAAAATGCCACTGATGTGTAGGGCCCTTTAGAAAGTTTGCTCATAAGAATATGCTTGTGACTATAAAGGCTCGTGCAGACTAGCGTGACTTAAATTTCTGAGAAAACTTCATCATCATCATTTCAGCCGAAAGACGTCCACTACTGGACATAGGCCTACCCCGAGAGAAAACTTCATAGTAGAACAATTAACGGTTCGAGTCGCACTAGTCTGCACGAGCCTTTAGGGAAAAAAAAGTATTTTCAATGATAATTATCATTATTAATATCGTCTAATTCAATCCAAGCCGGTGCGTAATCGATCGACAAACTGCTACGTCCCGTAAATCGTAGCAATTAGTGCTACGATATTATGCCTTTGCCGCTACGAGTGCTACGAAATTAGATAGTCTCGGATGAAAGGGCTAAGTGCGCAACGTGGAATTCTCCTAAGTGATTTCTAAACTACCCTCCACAAAATTTATTTTTCACATGTGAAATCAACATCAACTATTAGTTTAATTTAATTCATTTTCAATTTTTTGCTTTCATATCTAGTTGGAAACTCAGGGACCAATGCAAATGATGATAACTCATTTGCCTGTTCATGTATTTAATCTAAATTCCAAATTTTTATCTTAATTTATACACACTTTAGATAAAAGTTTATGTTCAGTCATTGCTTCTCAGTTTTGTTCAGTCATTACCTTGAAATTAAAAATCATGCCGGTCATTGTTTCAAATCATTCACATAAACAATAAATTCATTCAAGTCATGACGCGTTTATGTGTTAACAAAACACAAACATCACTTACTAAAGATAGAGAGATAAACAACTTTAAACCACCTATTATAAAGCGGTTTTTTGAACAAACACTTTTCGATAGCTGCCTTCGTTTTTCAGGGAGCTGGACTTAGCTGAATGTTAACCTTGTTTTTTTCTTTCCAATAATCAATAGACACATTTATCACTCACTCATTTAATGGCTATATAAGAATAGGTAGTGTGTAAGACGATCCATGAACCCAAACAATATCGATCGAATATACAATGAGACAACAATATTACAATAAATGAAAACACTGACAATACTGATGCATAAGAGTATTAAGGAACTATCAAATAAATCCTATACACTGATCACTATAACTTGTCCCTTGCCGTCATGTTAGCACCATTGCTTGTCATGCTTAGTTTCTTGATTAAGGTCCTACCCTACCTCAAATTGCTCAGAACGATCCTCCGTTATACCGAAAATACTGCAGCATTCATTTTTAAATAAATATATTTTAAAGCTGGGGATTGATGCTAGGTCCTCCATTTGGCGAAAAACCTATTACATTAAAAAAATACTTCAAATTAGATCATGAAACTTTGCAATACCTGAACTAACTATAAATCAGGTCATTTTTTTTTTTTTAATTACCATTATTTTCACCGTAAAAAGGAATTACCTAAACTATTCGAGGCTTGAGAGCCGCCAGCACCCCCACTCGTCTCGCTCTCACTCAGGCCGCGAGTAGTATGGTGGGAGCAAGATAAAATTTGAGGTAGGGTAGGGCCATAAAAAGTTTAAATAACGACTGACAGAACTCTACCAATTTTCGTCACGGGTCAAGATAAAATGAACGCACTGTAGTATCGAAAGCGTTTTTTTTTTTTTTTTTTTCACATAATCTAGGTATATATAGAAATAAGTGATCGCCCGGCCGACTACGGGTTTTGCTAATCTTTGACTAGCTAGAGTGACTAAACTATGGGAAACTTTTTTTTTTTAATGCGGACTGGGAACGCCATAAGACGCGCATTGCGCATACGCATTGTCGTCTCCATCTTGTATTTGTAAAGACAAAAAATTGTAATTCGATTGTAATATTAATATTTTTAGTCATTTGTATTTTGTTACTAAAGTTTAGTATTAATTTTATTTTAGTAGTTGTACATTTTCTAGGTCAATATTTATTTGTAAGCGCTTTTATGAGAATAGGTTTTCGCCTTTTGATTAAAGAGAATTATGTAATCGTTTTTTTTTCTTTACTATCAATCCCCGATTAATGAAATAAGACACAATTTATATTACACTATCTAGCTAAACTACAGGTGTGATGGGTAGACAGGATGAAACGTTTTTCGTGTTTTCATATCTCGATAAACACTTTATAAACTCCGTTTTTTATATTTCATAACTTAAAATTTTTTTTTTTTATCATGTTTAGTTATCGATACCGTTTGTGGAGTTTCTATAGTTAATTTAATTTGACCCTGTTTATTGTTCTTGACTTATCGGTGAACCACCGGTTAAAGAGGTGAGCAGAAAATGTAATACCTACACTGTACATATTTGATTCTAAACCGTGAGTTACTCTTCTTAATTTGTTGTGCCTAGCCTGGTATTAACACTTGAATCCCTAGACATCACGTTCAGCAGCCCTATCTGGCACCAAGAGCCTTGACGAGGTGCACCTAATATCAATTAACTTGTTGTATTTAATTTAATCAATAGCAGTGTTAATCAAAAATTTCTCATAAATATAATACCTAATCGTTTATTTCTAAAAACTTTTTATAAAAAAAAAACAACCGACTTCCAAAAAAAAACACAAAAAAAGTGAAAAAAAATTTTGTGTTTGTGTGTTTTGTGTGTTTTTATTTTTCACTTTTTAGTTGTGATACCTACCCCACACAAATCCGAATACCACTACCTGCTATGTAAATAACAGTGAAGGAGTCAAACAGGATATCGTCTAGATAAACTAAGTGGGAAAAATACGTAATATTGAAGCTAACTCAAAAATTACGCAAGCAAAGTTAATAAAATTTATATGGGACCACCTCGGAAGCATGACCTAGCAAACAAAAAAAGAATCATCAAAATCGATTCATAATTGGCGGAGTAATCGCGTAACAAACATACAAAAAAAAAAAAAAAAAAAAAAGACAGACGAATTGAGAACCTCCTCCTTTTTGAAGAAGTCGGTTAAAAAAGAGAAACGATGAATGATGGCAATAAACTTTACAATAATCTATCTGATTTTTATCCTAATAGAAGCGGAGCAAAACATAAAAAGAACACAGAAATCACATTTTATTACTTTAATAAAAATGTATCATTAAAAAAAAAACATCTAAAAATAAACGTATCAGAATACAAAATACGAAAATTTATTTCATACAAAAGCAACAACATATGGCGGTGTAGACAAGTTTAAAATGAGGAACGACCGAAGAATACCTACATAAAAATTAATAAGCAACTTTTAGTTGCCCGTTTGTTTTAGTAAAGGAAATCACTCTGTTTAAATTAAGAAGGATGACACAACACTCAATCAATTCCATAAAAAAATTAGCCAATACGAATGAAGAAGAATGAAGTAAATAAAAATACCACAACATTCCATACATATTTAAGTAGACAGGTACGGCATTTACTACCTTCATTCTTCTTTAGCTTCTTTAACTAAAGTTAGTTAACTAATTATGAAACAAGTGCTGATAAATCATGAAAACTTGCTAATAAGAATAGTTGCGTACTTCGATGCTTTGCACGTCGTCATTGCTCCAAAGAGTTTGGACTTCGTACTCCGAGTCACGAGACATGATACCGTGTTGGCGTCGCTCCCACCGCGCGCGCACCAGACGGGCGATCTCAAGCCACAGTCGGGCCTCCAAAACTGTGGCAAGGCAACACAATATATAAGGTAGGAAAAATGATATCAATTTCTCAGTAGCAGCCCGGAGTCTGGATTGTTGCCTATACTCCATTTGAAATAAGATTAGACGTATAGATAAGCCTTTTTTACATTCCGTTCAACCGATTTTGAATTCTATTGCGTTGGTGGCATGACAAATGGCAGCCGCGGTAGATGGTTGGTATTGTGTAACTTTTTTTGCCTTTAATGCTATCCTTATGCCTACGGTATAGAAGTCAATCGTTTGAACGGACTGTAAAAAAGGCTTATCCGAAAAGGGTTTGTTTTAATGTCTAATCTTATTTCAAATGGGGTATAGTTGAGGCAATTGCCTCGACCCTATAACATGGGACTTGAAAATAACGGGCGAAATATGGGTGTACCATACATAGTCGACCTCTGCCTAACCTTTCGGGGAATACCGGCAAGATGTTGTGCTGTCATCATATTCTTGACCTTATCCCAATGCATTCGGCACAGCACTCTTTTCTTATAGTACATGATCGTAACTATTAGCTGTCTTCTCTGGATTCACTTCCTTCATGCACCATCCTTACGTATTATAAAACAAAGTCCTCCGCCGCGTCTGTCTGTCGTCCTGTTCGCGATAAACTCAAAAACTACTGCACCGATTTGCATACTGTTTTCACCAATGAATAGAGTGGTTCTCGAGGAAGGTTTTAATATATAATAACCGACATCCACGCGGGCGAAGCCGCGGGCATCAGCTAGTATACCGAATAAACTACTTGTGAAGAAACTCATTCGGAGAAGTATTAGGTACCGCAATAATTATTTCTATAAGCATGTTTCTGTAATTCGATTTGAAGGGCAAATGTTATTACAGGGAACTGAGCCATTTCAGCTTTGTTTTTGGGGTGGCAATGCCTCTACGGTGCCTCTGACTATAGGTGGCGGATATACCATGAACTGCCACAGACAAAAACATTTTTTATTTTTTAACTTTTTAGTGTGTCATATTTTTGGAATAGACTGCTCAAGGCTTTTATTAAGATACCCCACATGATCTTAGGACATTTTTTTTATCAAGACTTACTTTTGACGTCTACATTCCGCCATTTTGTTTAAATAAAAACTATTACCATCGCGCGCCTTAGACGAGCCGATAGACACCTCATGTACACACGGCTACACATCAAGCTATACATTTTCAGTTTATGCTGATCTCGCATTGTATAGGATTTCCGTACAATGCGAGGTCAGCTTATACAGGAAATGTAAAGCTTGATGTGTAGCCGTGTGTACTACAAACCATCCAGCTGTCAGGATGCCGAGGGTATAAAGAATCCCACATACAAAGATACACAAGTCCGACCGCCGAGAGAATGCGTAACACCTGTCAGATTCATATTAACGAAAATGTGTTTGTTGAATAAACACATTTTCGTTAATAAACACATTTTCGTGACGGTGACATAACGGTGTCAGGAACGCATTGTCTCGATGGCCGGACTGTAGACGTCAACAGAGGCCCAAGACAAAGTGACATTCTATAAGCGATAACGTTGATGGAAAAGGCAAAAATGTATAGGACTGACATAAGCTATCGCAAAGCTTAATGTCAATCCTGTTGAAATTCGTTGTAGAAATACGAAACGCTTTGGATGCGATTGTCACTTATCTAGGCCCTCTGTACTGTCAATGCTATAGCGCAGTCGGGTAAAAAGAACTTACGGAACAGGAAAGAGAAGGCGGTAAGGAACAGTGGGTTGATGTTGCCGTTGATGACAGCCATGGTGTAGACAAGGGCTCCCGCTGTAGGAGCCTGTCGCAGGAACAGGCCGCGCAGGGTCACGCCCAGCCATGGCAGGAACAGGTACTCGCTCAATGGAGAACGCTGAAATGTACCAATTTATGATTAATAAAAAAACAGACTATAAATGTTAGAATAGGTCAACGTAATAAGTACTTTTTGGTTAGCAACACTGTTAGGCCAGAATTATAATGTTTAAAAGCCTTGTACTACTCTGGTATTCACTTGATAATGGAGCCTCAAAATGGTTAGACAATAAAAGTCGTTTTGTCTGTATAAACCCGTTGTTTTGCTTCAAATTCTATCAGGTTATGGGCCCAGTCACACAATCCTGTATCTGAGAGCAAAACAAAGGGCCAAATACTGATTTCGTCGAAAAATTATGTCGGCATCGGCACGGAGCACGCGTGACGTTAGGCCAGTAGCAAGGAAAATTACTTGGTTCATCAAGGAGAGGACGATCAGGAAGTAAGCACGACGATGGAGGAAACCCTTAAAACTCCTGGCTCTATAAAGCTGGAGGGAGCATCAAATTGGAATTTATTGAAATTTCAATTTGTAATTCTGCTACGAAGTCAAGACTTACTGGATGTGGTAGAAAGCAGAAGTTTAAAGCCGGAGGCGGCGGCTGATAAGCGCAAACATGGGAGAAATAAGACGCAAGAGCGCAAACGTGGCTTTCTATCAATAATGTACACCTCTATTTAACCCTGCGGGGAAAATAGGCGAGATGTTAACAAACAGCATGTGGTGTGTGGTAACCGACATGCGGCCCTGGGTTTAATCTCCAGGACGGGCGAAGTGTTATTGGGGTTTTTCCATATGACAATTTTCAGTTACCAGCCTTGAGTCTGTTTTTGTGCCTGATGGACTATAGGCTCGTCCTTCAATAGTTAGAATTTAAACATACCTAGCGAAATGTGGGTGTACCTAGTTGGTACCTACCTACGATAGGCAATGATTTGAATGTCCATTCAATTGCAGGTCATTCTTAGTTTTAATTAGAACTAAGTAAGTACTTCACATATATTCATACTATTACAATACCGTTTTAAAAATGTTTATTACACAATTATTTCTTATCGAGTCACAAATCTTTAATCAACGTATTCTGGGACATAATGGTCAATTATTTGTAAATTAACACAACTACAGAAACAAGCAGCCAGTGTTTTTGTCACGAATACAACACAATATTAACAATAAACGTAATTTATTGCTAAAAAAAAAAACAATAAACATAATATTAACAATAAACATAAACTTAAATATTAACAATAAACATAATATTGCTTATAGAAGGAGATACTATGCAGGATTACTTGAAGGCTCAGACCAATTTTCTTGGTCTAAATTAAGGGGGTTATATTTATTCTTGTCGTATTCACATGCCTTGCTATTAACCACTGATTAAATTCCAATAAATCACGCGAGCAGCACCACGGAAACCAGTAGTATACAGTCTAGTTTACTTTTATGAATGACCCGAGCAAATCTGGAAATGTTATAACATTTCGAACACGGTGCAAGGAGCGCATATAGAAACGTCTTTCTCAATCAAACACACGGATAACTAAGTAAGTCTCACATAGTAATTTGTTTTCCGTAAAAATATAAGGTACTTACCAAATTTTTTTAAAAAATAATAATAATAAATTTATTGCGCAAATAAAAATAAAAAAAGATACATGATGTGTTACATATTAAATCTATGAGTCCTTTATTACATTTAATGAATAATGTCCCCTATGCTAGGAAAGTCCTGTATTATAGGAGACATAAACAATGCCAATATAATGTAAGTATTTTGTTGATGTCCATGGATTCGAGCATGATATTTCGGACATCATCCTTATTTAACATCATTAAATAATATAAAACAGAGACAGAACTAAGTATTAAGGTGCAGTTGCGTGTATAAGGCGCCGTTGTTAGTACATGTTATGTACAGTTGCGCGTTTATACAAATAACTCATGACTAGATAACAGAACGACCTTACAAAAAAATCTGCGTGATTTTGAAAAATTGGTGGATATCACATAGGTACCTTTCATACAGTCAGGCGAATCTCTAGGATCTCCGGACACGGGCCAAACGCCGCCACCGGCATATTATTACCTGTAGTAAACGCCGCGGCGTTTGTGGCTGTCGCGTGTGGCCGTGTGCGGCGAGTCCATATAAAATGTATGAGAACTACAGGAAATATGCCGGTGGCGGCCGGTGGCTCGTGTGTGGAGACCCTTAACAAAAAATCATGTCCTATCACCTCGGGAGTCGGGAATGCATTGTATCAGTTTATGTACACACATAAAAACAGACAAGAAGAAAGGAACAGAAGAATACATACAAAGGTGATGCATAATTCTAAAGAAAACTCTTCCAGTATACCTGCGCTGCGGTATCGATAGTTGCAGTTGTAGTCGTTTTTAGTTATTTAACTTTGTTGATTTAGTTAGGTACCTACCTTGTTGCTTGTTGCCTTTTAACTTACTATTTATGTAGGTAAGTAATATGAGTTTAACATAAAAGCTGCCAATAAGGTACATTTTCTAAATAGTAAAAAAATAATTTCTTGCTTATTATCCAAATGGTTTAAATTGAAAAACCCTTTTCTTTATTTTAACATTTAAATTCGTATTGACTCTAATAAATTGTTCTTTTCGTTCACTAAAACTCGAATTTAATAATTGTACCTAATAATTAAAAAAATGTTATTTTGTTATTTTGTTTGACTGTTAATAAAAATTACTTAGGTACCCACATTATCTATTAAATATTTGCATGCCATCACTACGTGGCGGAACTTTGCTGTATTTTATTTATATTATGTAACATCTTTTATACCACATTTTATGCAAACACACGATTTTGATTTGATTTAAATGTATGTGTGTCTATTTGTGTGTTGTAATGTAAATGTTTGTATTTTCAGAAAGAAAAGTATCAAAAGAATAAAATAATCATGGTGAAAGATGCACGTAAATATGTCCTCATTAAACATTTACAAGGAAAACCGAAAAAATCCGATTACAAAATCGTGAAGAGCGATATACCTCCGTTAGGAAATAATCAAATTCTCGTCAAGGTGGAGTGGATAAGTGTGGACCCATATCTGGTACCATTAAGTATGTACGATACGCTACCTTACGACCAGCACGGTTACCAGGTCGGAATTGTTCAGAAAACAACGAACAAAAAATACCCAGTCGGCACAC
This sequence comes from Lithophane ornitopus, assembly GCA_948473465.1. Classification (NCBI taxonomy): domain Eukaryota; kingdom Metazoa; phylum Arthropoda; class Insecta; order Lepidoptera; family Noctuidae; genus Lithophane; species Lithophane ornitopus. Next base: position 5,186,410 of record OX419622.1, on the reverse strand, counting down.
GGGTAGTCTCACACTACGGGTGGTGTACCCACGTCGTCATGACTCCTGACCACGTCATAGTAAGCCGCAAATATGGTATCCCATATACTACCGCCAGTAAATTGCCAGATGGTTTAAAAGGTTTATCTCCATCTTTGGGTCTAGGCGCCGTCGGGATGCCGGGTGCTGCTGCATACTTCGGGCTTCTCGAGATTTGTAAACCTAAAAGTGGGAATATATTGGTGGTCACGACAGCTGCTAGTTGCACCGGTTCCGTAGTTGGGCAACTGGCAAAGATAAAGGGATGCACGGTGATAGGATTCACGGGCACTGATGACAAGGTGCGGTGGTTGACGAAAGTGCTTGGCTTCGACTATGCGTTTAACTATAAAACTGTAGATGTCACTAAAGTCTTAGAAGGAGCTGCTCCAAACGGCATTGACTGCTTTTTTGACAATGCAGGCGGAGAATTAAGTTATACCATCATGAAACAGATGAAACAATATGGTAGAGTTGCAATTTGCGAGGTTATGAGTGTTTATGACCAAACTCCTAACAAAATATTCCACCAAAGCGTCCTGCTACAGATCATTCTGTTCAAGCAGCTCAGAGTTGAAGGATGTCAAGGTTTCCGATGGAAAATTCGGTGGGAAACTGCATTTGATGAACTGACGAAATGGATCCGAAGCGGGGAGTTGAAGATCAGGGAACAAGTTACTAAAGGTTTCGATAACGTTTTGGATGCAATGTTGGGAAAGCTCGACTGTCAAAATTACGGAAAAGCAGTGGTGAAGGTCTGAATAAACGTTGTAATATGATGTTATGTTAAGTTTTTATTTCTTACTTGTTTTATTAAAACAGTGAAAATAGATTTCTATCAGAAACAAGCGTTGCCTTTCATGCATATCCAAGTAGCATTTGCTTAGGTGGAGATTAGGTAGATCCTAGTTTACTTAGGTGGAGCTTTAGTCAATTTGAAGCAACAAGTGTTATACTAATAAAATAAAATAAAACCTGTTAATTAAACTGCATACAGGTCAACTAGAAGAGATATGCGCTTCGGTAATCTTCGTGTTCCGAATTTATTTTAGATTTACCAACGTTCGTATACCCTACAGAAATTACAGGATGCAACAGAGAATAAAGAACTAAATGTATCAAACAATTATAGGTGATAATTAGGACGAACGTAGCGCCACAGAGTAACCCCCCACAGAGGTAAAACTTTTGTACTACCATGTTTTGTAGACTAGTAGTGCACCTATCATTGCGCGTTCCTACGAATATTTCTCAGTCATTCAGACAAGTCACCCAAAAAATAAGTAAAGCTTTTTGGAATGGCATATACCTACTTGTACATTCATAATTTTTTAAACATGCTAATACAAAGGTAGTGGTATTCGAATTTGTGTGGGGTAGGTACCACAACCAAAAAGTGCAAAATAAAAACTTTTTACAAAAAAAAAAACAACGGACTTCCAAAAAAAACTTTTTTTGGAAGTCGGTTGTTTTTTTTTTTGTAAAAAGTTTTTATATGGGACCATCTCTGAAGCGTGAGCTACCAAACAAAAAAAGAATCATCAAAATCGATTCATAATTAGAGGAGTAATCGAGTAACATACACACAAAAAAAAAAAAAAAAAAAAAAAAAATACAGACGAATTGAGAACCTCCTCCTTTTTGAAGAAGTCGGTTAAAAATAGGTTAGTATCTAGGTACTCCCTTGCTTCTAACAGCTCTATAATAATGTTAGATTTCAACATAGCGCGTTCATATTTCCGAAGATAGACGATGATGCACGATTCTTGCTTTTATTTGGAAAACTGTATGTAATACAATTCCATGGCCATTTAGATGCATCACGATGCTGTACAATCTTCGATACAATAATGCTTTATCATCACCAAACATACAAATTGTGCATGATGCGGTAGGTTTATACTTCCTTATCGATAATATCATCTGCTACATCGGCAGTATCGGTGAACTCCACATCGATCTAAACTAAACCTACAATCTGATAATGACTTTTAACGCTCAGCGTGACACGCAATAACGATGACGCGCACTATTCACCGAGGACCTAAATACAATGTTCGTCTTGTTTATAAACTCTGTCGCGATAGATCACAATAGTGAAGGCACGAATTCGAGGGCTTACGCAAACTTGAAGATTTTGATATTGAGGAATACGAGTTACTGCCCTTTAAGAATGGAGAGATCCTCGTCAAAGTTGAGTGGTTGAGTGTAGACCCGTACAAGCGGGTAAATAGTTCACCTGAACGGTACGACCAGTTCGGCTTCCAAATCGGTTTAGTGCAAGAATTGAAGCTACCACTAGCGTCATCTCCCATGATGGGTCTGGTGTGATTACTGCATCTATCCGGAGTCCGGAAAAATGTTTAAGTTGCCTGATCCATATGACCTGCGCCATAATGAGGACCATGTAGATTATTTGCCGTCTCTCTCTTGCTCACAATTTTTTCCAATCCTAGTGTAGTTAGGTGTAGCTTTACTCATATATTCTAAGATAACATTGCTTTAGGTAACAATACAATAATGAGAATGTAGATAGTGAACTTGCATAACATAATTAGTCCGATAAGGCCGTTTGTCCAACTCGTCAACGAGGACGAGATGACCGGCGCCGAAGTAGCGATAATACATTTATTATGGCCACGTGTCCACCGCGCGCTACCACCCACCGGAACGTCACGTTCGGTTAATCTCGTTTCTCGTTGACGTCCCGTTAACGTTGTGCAGTGGACAAACAGTGTAACAGGTGGTAATTCGTTCCAATATGATTATGTTCCTATAGGTATCAGAATGACACATATACTATACAACATGAAATGACACATTATACTAAACTAAATGCGAATGTTGATATATGTCATTTAGGGGTGCTTCACGATGCTGTTTACTATATTTAGAAACAATACTCGACATAATAACGCTTTATCATCATCAAACATACTAATTGAATTTAATGCGGTAGCTTTAAGCCTCGTGCAGACTAGCGCGACGTGACTCTAACAAAGCAATTTCTAATAAAACTTCACGGTATAACAATTACCGGTGTCGCGTAGCGCCGTCGCGTCGCGCCAGTCTCTACGAGGCATGTCAATGGTATCATTTATACTTCCTTATCAATAATACCATTGACTCAAGCTGCAGTATCGCTGCATTCCACACCGGTCTAACCGGCGGCGGCGGCAAGCGGCTTAGCCGCCGCGCTCAGTTTAAATAAAAGTTGTCCGACTTGCAACTTTCTGAAGTCACCGCCGCTGGGCACTTATGAAACGTCAGAAGATAGGTGCACGGTTCCAATTGGTCGTTTCCTATGGAGAAGAGCCGGCAAAAACTCCACGGTTACTCTTTTAAAAATAATTGGCTGTTACAATATTTTCGAATTACAGTGTTATTAGGTATGGGAGGACAGTGTACGCCTTTCAAAAGGTACCAGGTAAGTACTTAACAAAATAGAAAATATTCAACAAAACTACTACAGTCCACTAAGTCTACATCGTTCTCACATTCACAAGATGAAAAAGAGTCTATACAAGAGATATGTAAGATAATAAAAATAAAGACCTATTCAAACCAAATGACACGATTGCTATTAAAACTGTAAAAAATCTAAACAATTATCATGTTCACAAAAGCCACTATTATAGACTTGAAACCAAATTGTAGGTATACAATGTCAAATAATAAGCTAATTATGTAAAGTGATTGTAAAAAAAAAAAAAAAACCTGTTAATTTGGGAGCAGTTAATAGACTCGTACATAGTTATGCCGTTCATGACCACCAGGGAAGCCACATATGCAGAAGAAATTATTGCCAAACTTCCTTGTCTTCAACGTAGTCTTTAATCTTATAATATGCTTTTTTGATAAGGACACGTTTTATGTGGGTTTTGAACTTTGGTGTGTAGACACCTTAAAGACCTATCTGATAAGCTGCAATAATAATGACTTTGGCGCTCCTCGGGACACACAATGACAATGATAGCACTACAATACCTAAATACTACATTCCTTTGTTTATAAACTCAGTCGCTCGTAACATCTCGTTAAGTCGTGGTCGATTCATATTTCATCACAATGGTGAAGGCACGAAAGTACGTGGTTATCAACGAATTCAAGGGTTTACCCAAACGTGAAGATTTTGAAATAGTGGAATACGAGTTACCGGCCCTCAAGAATGGAGAGATCCTCGTCAAAGTTGAGTGGGTGAGTGTGGACCCGTACCTGCGTGCATACAATCCACGTTACCCAATACCATATGACCAGTTTGGCTTCCAAGTCGCCTTAGTAGAAGATTCGAATGATCCCAGATTCCCGGTCGGTACCAGAGTCGTCTCCCACAAGGGTTGGTGTGACTACTGCATCATTGATACAAATGGCGCCAAAAGCAACGACGGAAAGGTTTACAAGTTACCAAACTTGAAAGATTTAGCGTATTTCGGATTTTTAGAACTTTGCAAGCCTAAAGCTGGTGAAACTATCATTGTTTCCGGCGCTGCAGGAGCGGTTGGCTCTCTTGTTGGACAGATTGCGAAGATCAAGGACTGGAAGTTCATCGGATTCGCTGGCTCTGATGATAAAGTGAAGTGGCTCGAGGAAATCGGTTTCGACAAGGCGATCAACTACCAGACTGCTGACATCGCGGCGGCTCTGAAGAAAGCAGCTCCCAAGGGTGTGGATTGTTACTTCGACAATGTTGGTGGCGAGCTCAGCTCAACGATCATAAACCAAATGAACGACTTCGGAAGAGTTTCAGTTTGCGGCGCCATCAGCTCGTACAACGAGACTAACTTGCCCAAGGCAAGCATCTTACAACCTGCTTTAGTATCCCGTCAACTGAAAATTGAAGGTTTCGTAGTGGCACGATGGAGCGATCGCCAACCGGTAAGCATTTGCTGAAATCATCAAGTGGATTCACAGTGGACAGATAAAGCCTAGGGCAATTACGGCATCACTGAAGGTTTCGAAAATATCTTCGACGGTTTTGTAGGAATGTTGAATGGTGAAAATGTTGGAAAGGCTGTTATTAAATTGTAAGTTATATTATCGCAACGCTTTTATTCATCTCTCAAATTAATCTCAATGGGCAATTTGTTGAAAACTATTTCATTTCATGTGTTCCTTTTCCTGAACCTAATGATTTTCAGTTTACGTACTGGATAGGCCATACTTAAAAATATGTAGGAAATAGGAATATTTCCACATTCAAAGCGGAGTCCGTAAGTGCGTTCTAAAGTATTAACTGTTATCCCATTTTCTAAATAAAATTATTAGAATAATCTCCTAGGTTATTTGTTAAAGGTCTAATAACTACATGCCTCTTGTTGTAATAAGTTCGTAACCATTATTATTATTTACTTAAAGACGTGTTCCTAGCCTGTAAAAGTGTTGTTATTATACCTAGTATTAGTGAAACTGTTACTGGTACGACAGTTATGGATATTTTTATGTTAAAGTAACGTAAAAGCAAAAATCGTTTATTACAGCATTCAAAATTACAATAGGAAGGTATCGTTGGTCCCAAACTAGGCACAACTTGTATCTTGGGCACCATTAAACAGGTACAAATTTTGGTAATTTTAAAATTATGGTAAAGTAATGAGATGTGAGAGCAGTGGTGGCCCAGTGGTTACGTGGTTACTTACGAGTCGTAGGTCGTAGGTTCGAACCCTGACTGGCGCTTTACTTTGTGTAAATTATTTCATCGCCACTGCTCTCAAAACGGTGAAGGAAAACATCGTGAGGAAACCGGCATGTCCTAGAAACAAAAATTCGAAGACATGTGACATCTACCAACCCACATTGGGCCCGCGTGGTGGATTACGGCCCACTCCCTCTCACAGAGAGGAGGCCTGTGTCCCAGCAGTGGGAACATTATAGGCTGATTATGCTATGCTTATGGTAAAATAATATATATTCGACATAATTAAATGCTTTATCACCATAAAACTTACAAATCCAAAAAAAAAAAAAAAACAAAAAAGGAAAAATGCAGCATACAATTACAACACAATAATACTTTTATATCCGAACCCAAACTAATTGCAAATATTTTTAATGACTTCTTTGCATCTATTGGAGAAAACAGCAACAATCCATCTGGCAGTGCACTGGGTGACATACCAACACAAAATACCACGGAGAACACCATGTTCCTTAGCCCAGTAGAAGCTTGGGAAGTAAACAAATTAATTAAAAACCTAAAAAATAAACAAAGTTTCGGTTTAGACGAAATTCCACCTACGTTATTGAAAGAATGCGCGAATGAACTCACCTTACCGTTTTATCTTTTACTAAATCAGTCTTTTACAGAAGGCACTTTCCCCGAATTGCTAAAAAAGTCATTAATTAAACCAATCCATAAAAAGAACAATAAAAATGATCCTAATAATTACCGCCCAATAGCTCTCTTGCCCTCAGCCTCCAAGATTTTCGAAAAAGCTATGTGTGATCGAATCTATACCTTTTGCGAAAAATTTAACATTTTGAGCGATTGTCAAAACGGTTTCCGAAAAAATCGTTCCACCACATTAGCTGTCTATAAATATATTCAGGAAGCTCTTAATATTATAAATAACAAGGAATACGCCGTAGGGATATTACTGGACATGACCAAAGCATACGATAAGGTACAATTTAAAATACTGCTTAATAAACTGTATGGAATGGGAATCCGCGGGAAAGCCCATGAATGGCTTACGTCATATTTAAAAAATAGAGAACAAATAGTTGAAATTGAATACTTTAACCACAATAGTAGAGAAATAGAAAAAATCCGATCTAAAAGCAAAATAACTAACGCTTCCATCCCCCAAGGAAGTGTTATAGGTTGCCTATTATTCCTCGTTTACATTAACGACTTACCGAAAACTATAGACGGACCATGTGTTTTATTCGCGGATGACATATCTTTATTAGTCTCATGTAAAAACAACACAAACATAGAAGAAAAACTCAGTTCCACACTCACAAAAACATGTAACTGGATGACCTCACATAATTTAGAAATTAATTATACTAAAACTAAATTAATGACTTTCCACCCATATCAAAAAGCTCCTCTTCACTTAAATTTTAACTTCAACGGCTCAAAATTGGAAACTGTTGATGAATTTACACTACTTGGACTTACATTAGATAAACATATTAACTGGAAAACACAAATACAAAAAACCCGTTCAAAAATTTCAAAATTTTCGTACGCTCTCCGCGAAATTAAAAAGACAACCAGTCTACAAACGGCCCTCACCACCTATTATGCGTATGCCAATGCATGGCTTAGCTATGGCATAACTCTCTGGGGAAATAGTACAGATGCACCGACACTATTTACCCTACAAAAGAAATTACTTAGAATCTTGGTAAACATTGATCAAACTGACAGCTGCAAACCCTATTTTCTAAAATATAATATTCTAACCCTCCCCTGTATCTACATTCTAGAAATATGTAAATTTGTCCGTAAGCATCAAGATTTCTACACAAAACGCGAAGACATCCAATCACAGTATACACTTAGGCACCGATCTAGACTAAACATACCAACATCCAAATTAAAAATGCATTCTACAAGTCCCTACGTAATGTCTATAAAAATATATAACAAACTACCTGACATATTAAAAAAAGAAGAAAAGTTGAATATATTTATTAATAAACTTAAAAAATTACTGATAAACAAATGCTATTACTCCTTAGATGAATATTTAAATGATACACAAAATATGAAAAAATAATAATAATTATATATTAATGATACGGAAAAATAATAATTAAATAAATTAGCAATTATAATAAATTAAACAATATAGCAATAATAATTATTCGAAGATAAACAATTTATATAAATTAATAAACAGAATTATAATAGATATGTACGTACATATCGAAATAATCTAAAATATTTAAGTACACTTTTACAGATAAAACAATACATAAACAATAGATAAACGAAATGATAGATCCTATTTGCGATCTCCTGACTTTGAATAAATGTAAGTTAAAACTTGCATGATCTCCTTAAACAGGGCTTCCTCTCTCCTACCCTTTTGCTGTGCCCTACAGGGTCCATAATGATCTAAATATATAGTTACCACCTAAGTACACATTATGGTAAAGCAATAAAGATATTGAGTATTGAGTATTGAGTATTGAGAAATTACATTTATTGCGGAAGGTTAATATTTCCATGTCAACAAAAACAAATGTTGTGAGTACGTACAGTCACGGACTTTAATTGATCAGCCACCTGGCACTGTTCGTATTTTAGCCGTGTAATGCAAATCGGGTTTATTCGGTTGTCATAATGTCTTCGTATTAGTAGAAGAAAATTATATTTAATAACTTTACCGGTTGGCTAACCTGAGAGCCAGAACTACAAACTTGACAGCAGAGTGACTACCCAAAGTCAAAATTTTTATCATTGAAAACTTATTAGTCAACCTCTATGGATAAGACTATTTCCGATTATAAGTAATTTATTTGTCATCTTGTTTACGAGCGTGCGGTTTGAGTTCGTGTATATTCGTGTAATCTCGTGAATGTATGACACTGTAAAATTTAAAAGTTTGAAGGTGGCTCATCAATTAAAGTCCGTGACTGTACCTATAGGACTTATTGTGTATGTGTGTTGTATTGTAATTTTATTTTTATTCAAAAAATGTTGACGCAAGCAGAAATAGCTATTACTGGACACCTAGTAGGTATCTGATACATGGCGATTTTAAGCATGATATTGACCTTTAGCTTTCCACGTGACACATAACTAGTGATGTGTCGAGAAAATATTCTCACACGGAGAATGTTCTCCGATCGAGAATATTACTGCAATATTCTTTTCGACGGAGAATATTCTCGGAACATGGATTATTTTTATTTAAAAATAATAGTCAATAATGATGGATAGGAGGCAATAAGTGCAACTGCTAATACCAAGTAGGCAATAACCAAAAACGTGTTAAATTAAGTACAATATCAATGATTGTTTTAAATAAATTGTGATTATTATTTTGTTTTTAATTATTTACCTTTCCCGTAATGTTTTTGTTATATATATTTTTAAAGCAGATATTTGTCAAAAAGAAATGTTTTAATGCAGAAATTTTTATTTAACATTAATAGCGTAAATTATAAGAGAATTTATGAGAATTGTCTTGGAAATATTCTCGAGAATATTCTTGCGCTGGAGAATTTACCGAGAATTTAAGTTGAGTACATTATAGATTATTTTGACGTCAAATACGTAAAACGTTCAGATGCACTCAAAACTATTACTTTAAATCATACAGATACAGTAGAGACATCTAAGGCGCGGGACATACACAAGAGACGTCGCGACGCGACGGTGACGCCAATGCCAACGTCGGTTAGACACGGGCGCGCGTTTTGTTCCGCTCTTTTCATATTTCGCCTGCGCTACGACCGCACCACGCCGCCTATGTTTATTCCGCGCCTCGTCGCTCCTATTTGTTGAAAGTGAAACACTGTTGTACATTTTGTATGAAATATGAAAGGACCGGCGGTAAGCTCGCGCCGCACCGTCGCGCTAGTATCGCCACGCCCGTGCCACTCGCAACTTGTGCATGTACCGCGCCTAATTTTTAAATTCTAATAAATTCTCTTCCAAAATATGTTCTCCAGATAAATTCTCGAGAACATTATTTTGTAAGAGAATTTACTTAAAGTTCTCAGAAGAATATTTTTGTGAACTTACCATCATCACTAACAATGACGATGACACTATTATAGCAACTAAGGTACTAAGTTACTTATTATAAAGTCAGTCGCTCGTAAGGTCTCGTGAACGATAGATCATAATGGTGAAGGCACGAAAGTACGTAGTTAAAAAAACGTTCCAGGGTTTACCCAAACGTGAAGATTTTGAAATAGTGGAATACGAGTTACCGGCCCTCAAGAATGGAGAGATCCTCGTCAAAGTTGAGTGGGTGAGTGTAGACCCGTACTTGCGCGTATACAACTCACGTTACACACCGCCTTATGACCAGTTTGGCTTCCAAGTCGCCGTAGTAGAAGATTCGAAAGATCCCAGATTCCCGGTCGGTACCAGAGTCGTCTCCCACAAAGGCTGGTGTGACTACGGCATTATTGATACAAATGAAACCAAATACGATTCTGGAAAGGTTTACAAGTTACCAAACTTGAAAGGTTTATCAAATTCTTTGGGAGTTGGCGCTGTTGGAATGCCGGGTGCTTCTGCGTATTTCGGATTTCTGGAAATTTGCAAGCCTAAAGCTGGTGAAACTGTCGTCGTGTCCGGCGCTGCAGGATCGGTTGGCTCTCTTGTTGGACAGATTGCGAAAATCAAGGACTGCAAAGTCATCGGATTCGCTGGCTCTGATGATAAAGTGAAGTGGCTCGAGGAAATCGGTTTCGACAAGGGAATCAACTACAAGACTGCTGACATCGCAGCGACTCTGAAGGAAGCAGCTCCCAAGGGTGTGGATTGTTACTTCGACAATGTTGGTGGAGAGCTCAGCTCAACGATCATAAACCAAATGAACGACTACGGAAGAGTTTCAGTTTGCGGCGCCATCAGCTCGTACAACGAGACTAACTTGCCCAAGGCAAGCATCTTACAACCTGCTTTAGTATTCCGTCAACTGAAAATTGAAGGTTTCCTAGTGTGGCGATGGATGAACCGGCAACCGGAAGCATTTGCTGAACTCATCAAGTGGATTCACAGTGGACAGTTACAGCCTAGGGAACACATTACTGAAGGTTTCGAAAATATCGTCGACGCTTTTATAGGAATGTTGAATGGTGAAAATACTGGAAAGGCTGTTATTAAATTGTAAGTTAATGTTAGTGCAACGCTTATTATTTACTCTCTCAACTTAAACTCAGTGGGCAATTTGTTATAAACTATTTTTTGTCCATTTTGGAAATCTGAAAGTGGAGCCCAGACCACGGGGCACTCAAAATCAACCAAAATCAAAACTAGGCTGAGAATCAGCACTTTTCGGACGTCATAATTACATAAGACAGTCCCATAACCACTTCCTAATACTTTAGCTGGGAAGAAGTGGCACAACAAACTCCCCAGCAGCACAGCTGTCTGTTCAATTAGAAAAAAATGATTCTATACAATAGTACCTACTTATGCAAAATAATTTACATTACGCAACGCAAAAAAATAAATTAAATTACTTATTTTACTTCTATAGCCATAGAAGTAAAATAAATAAAAAAATTGATTTCTAATAACAATAACAAAACCATGATTGGCCAGCAACACGACCAGTTTGTGGTGACTGGCTTTAGTATAACGTTTATTTTATCATATCATGCAGCATCCGTTTCCGAGCATAAAGCAAAGATCAGCTTTTTTTAACCTTGTGTGCTGAGGTGCGGGCTGATGAATTTTTCGCGATTCGTTCATAAGGAAATGGAGTGCTTCGCGGCTAGGTCGCCTAAAAAACAGCTCGAACAGCGTCCTGAAACTATTTTCCGAGCGGTGGGGGTCTGCCTCTGTTGCACAGGTGGATGTAACTTCATAGTAGCGTTTTGTGTTATGTGTTTTATATTTTTATCTATTAGTTTTTGATGACATGTGTACTTATATATTTTAATTTTATTTGATTTGAAAGTATGAGTATTATTTTACTGTGTACATAAGTGTGCTTTTTAAACAATAATTCTATGTTTTAATGTAATGCAGGTATGTATTTTAATGGACTTTGTCACTATTTAATAAAATAATAATTATTTTTAACAACTTTTAGCCATCAGCTATTAGGTACCTTTTTCTTTTTTTTTTTGGGTGGGAAATCATCAAATGACTTCTCCCGCTCTGGGCGGAGCGGAAAGGCGTGCCAGACTCTTACTGACTAAAACCCACCCGTGTTCCTTCAGTTGCCTGTTGCCAGGGTCCCGGTATCCCTTTCGGACTATTCCGCAACCCTGGCAGGCATCGGTCCTAACGGACCCCGTCAGGTGTGCTGACATCTCTTTGAGGCGCGCGTGGAACACGACGCGCCATCGACCCGGGCCTGGTCCTTATCGGACGGCGAGCTAGCTATTAGGTACCTGAAAAGCTGAATAGAAAATCGAATAATTTTGGGTCTATTTTGATCACATACCTATAAAAATAATTGTGTCTACTTTTGTTACTGACCGTATGTCTACGGACGGCTAGAGTAGACTAAACACGGAGAAGATTTTGTCATATGCCTGCTTATGGTTGGTACCTAACAATGAAATGTTTAACCCCGTATGCTAACCAAAGGCACGTGTAAACAATCCATGAAATAGACGAAGATCCGAATTACTTTCCGAATATTTATCTAAAAACTATTTCCAAATATCTACTTCTAAACACTAGACACATTAAAGTAATAAAAACTAAAACCCAACTACGACAAGATAGAACTCCGGAGGAAGAGAACTCCGGATTTTTAATTTGTCTGTGTGTGGTGTCTTGTTTATACCATTTTAGTTTTAGTTTTTATCATCATTTTAGTTTTAGTTTTAGTAGACTTTCTTGTCGTAGTTGGGTTTAAGTTTTTATTACTTTAATTTTTTTTTTTTTTTTTTTGGGGGTTATAATATATATTTTTTTGAAATATGCTAATTCAGCCCTTTCATTTGATACCTAACATGGTATGATTAAAAAATATTAGTTTTTTAATTCATGACTTTATGTCCTCTAGAGGGCGCCTTTTTTAATTTAATGTGACGTCACATAGCCTATAACCAGCGGACAATCAAGACGCTTCCAACGATACCTCATTTGTCAAACTGTGATGAGTCGTTTAGAAGATATGAGGGAACAGATGAACATACATACATACATACCGGTCAAAATCATAACCCTCCTTTTTCTTCGCCGTAGTCGGGTAATAAATAGATAGGGATCCTTTAACGATCGATTTCGACATACTTAATTAATGTTTAACATCATTAAACATCCAAATGCCAGTCATTACGGTAATTTTACACTTCCTTATCATAAACAAAATCGACTCAAGCCGCGGTATCGCTGAACTCACACCGCTCCATAACCTACTATCGGATAAGCTGCGGATTTAGTGTGTGAGCATGATATTGACTTTTTGGGCTCCGTAGGGTTGCCAACCATGGGTAAGTACTCTAATATACAGTAGGTGTGGATTTCGTACTTTCCTCTAAAAATGTAAAGTCTCCCCCTCCACCCCTTTTAAAAGGTAGTTTTCAAAAATTAATGTTTAAGATATTTATTATTTATTTAGATAGATAAGTAGGTATTCGACCCAATTGCAAGTTTATAGAATAAAGGAATCAGTTTTTGTTTTACACTGTTTCACCGAAACAATTTTATGTCTTCTTTAAAAATCATTTGGTATGATACATAGATAATTTTTATACCCATATTCAAAAATATCCAATAACTTGTCAATGTTTATTTTCTGCCAAAAGTATTAAAACTGAGTTTCGAGTTAACCGGAGCGCGCGTTAAAATTCTTCCCTAAAAATTTTAACACCTCTTAATGACAAACTTTATTAGTTACTTGAGCAAGTATGTGTGGCAAGTTTCAAGTTTAATAACCAAAAGAATAAGATTTTTCATACAAACAAAATCCCACCTTTTTACCGTCTTAATCCCACCTTTTCACGGACGGGTCCATAGTGCTCGCCTACTTTATAAAAGAAACCCTAGTACAAAATTTCACATTGTGAGCGATGTGCGTCGATTATTGTTTTGTACGTCGACTTTAAATTTAATTGAATGAGTTCCTGCCATCTCAGCGTTCACTGAGTCTTTTCGGTCAGGGCTGTCTTTTCCATTCGTCACTCTAAGCAAGTGCTCCGTAGTTCGAGCTCGCTTCGGTCACTCTTACGTCGTAAGAGCGAAACCTAACTCGAAATTTATAGGAGGCCTACGTTCTTTTAACTACTTTTGTGATTCTGTATTCTTTATTTACCTACCCTTTTTTAAATCAGAAATACTATTTTTCTTCCAAAAAATTCGTCAACCCTAGCTCCGCATGACACACACTGACGATAGCCGAATACCTATATAAATATTATGTTCCACTTGTTTTAAACGCAGTCGTTCGTAAATTATCGTAAAAGATAGCTCATAATGGTGAAGGCACGGAAGTACGTGGTTAAGAAAACGTTCCAGGGTTTACCCAAACGTGAAGATTTTGAAATAGTGGAATACGAGTTACCGGCCCTCAAGAATGGAGAGATCCTCGTCAAAGTTGAGTGGGTGAGTGTGGACCCGTACATGCGTGCATACAATCCACGTTACCCAACACCATATGACCAGTTTGGCTTCCAAGTCGCCGTAGTAGAAGATTCGAAAGATCCCAGATTCCCGGTCGGTACCAGAGTCGTCTCCCACAGAGGCTGGTGTGACTACTGCGTCATTGATACAAATGACGCCAAAAGCAACGACGAAAAGGTTTACAAGTTACCAAACTTGAAAGGTTTATCAAATTCTTTAGGAGTAGGCGCTGTTGGTATGCCGGGTGCTACCGCGTATTTCGGATTTCTGGAAATCTGCAAGCCTAAAGCTGGTGAAACTGTCGTCGTGTCCGGCGCTGCTGGAGCGGTTGGCTCTCTTGTTGGACAGATTGCGAAGATCAAGGGCTGCAAGGTTATCGGATTCGCTGGCTCTGATGATAAAGTGAAGTGGCTCGAGGAAATCGGTTTCGACAAGGGAATCAACTACAAGACTGCTGACATCGCAGCGACTCTGAAGGAAGCAGCTCCCAAGGGTGTGGATTGTTACTTCGACAATGTTGGTGGAGAGCTCAGCTCAACGATCATAAACCAAATGACCGACTTCGGAAGAGTTTCAGTTTGCGGCGCCATCAGCTCGTACAACGAGACTAACTTGCCCAAGGCAAGCATCTTACAACCTGCTTTAGTATCCCGTCAACTGAAAATTGAAGGTTTCTTAGTGTGGCGATGGGTCGACCGGCAGCCGGAAGCATTTGCTGAACTCATCAAGTGGATTCAAAGTGGACAGTTACAGCCTAGGGAACACATTACTGAAGGTTTCGAAAATATCGTCGACGCTTTTGTAGGAATGTTGAATGGCGAAAATTCTGGAAAGGCTGTTATTAAATTGTAAGTTAATATTAGTGCAAAGTTTATAATTTACTCCATCAAATATTATTAAATTGTAAGTTAATACTAGTGCAACGTTTGTAATTTACTCTATGAAATGTTATTAAATTGTAAGTTAATATTAGTGCAACGTTTATAATTTACTCTATCAAATTAAAATCAATAGTCAATTTGTTGAAAACTATTTCATTTCATATGCTGCTTTTCCGGAATCTAAGCAATGATATTTCAGTCAAATTCAAATAATTTATTTCAATTAGGCACATAAAAGGCACTCTTGATCGTGAAAAACACAGAAATAGAACTGATTCTAGTCTACTTATTTATTAGGCTATACTAACAAGAAAAAAAATTAAAGTTATAAAAACTAAAACCCAACCCCACTACGACAAAAAAGTCAATCAACTAAAATGGTATAAACAAGACACCACATACAGACAAATAAAAAATCTGGAGTCACACGTGTTAGGGCATAAATCGAACAGATTACGTGTGACTATACCATACATACATACCGGTCAAAATCATAATCCTCTTTTTTTTCTTCGCCGTAGTCGGGTAAAAAATGTGGCCGTCACGGACTCCCGGAAGATGTAAATCGTGGCGAGAATAGGTTGTGACGACATAAGACAGAGTCATGCCGTTTGCTGTCACGGCATACCTACTAGTTGATTTTACCCCCAAGATGCGCCAATAGATGTTTCACATAAAAAATGATAGGAAATAGGAATGTAACCACTTTCGAAGAGTTCAATATGAGAAGATTGCTAATTATTATAAGACTGTCGGACGCCTCGACGGACCGTTTATCACAGCAAAAACCACCTCCACCACCTCTTACAACTGGTGGTGGTATTTCCACTTGTATGAGGTGGTGGTAGGCCCCCAAGTAGCTACCTATACATTTATTAGTTCTTGGTGTTTGCCCGGTCTTGCTAGCTCGACACAAGCACAAAATTGTACAGACGTGTCTCACTCTAATACGGTCAGCAACAAAAAAAATTGTTTGCTCAATTCAGAAAAAACAAACTATGTTTTAGCTAGTACATGAAATGCTGAAAAGATGTGTATCGAATAATTTTGGGTCTATTTTGATACATATAAAAATATTAGTGTTAATCTACGCCTACTGCTGACCATACGAATACGAACGGCTGTAGTAGACTAACACGGCGAATATTTTGTCAGCTAAATGCGTAAGGTAGGTAACAATTAATGTATAATCCGGTATTATAACCAAAGGCGAGTGTAAACAATCCATATTATGATATAGAGGAATAGCCAGGCTACTTTCCGAACGTTAGATTGTCTAAAAACCAGTTCCAAATAACTAAGTGATTACTAATAAACGCGAGACACTAATTAGTCATTGTATGCAGAATCTCTCGACGGGGTCTAAAAGTCGATACCTACTACATTGGAGTTGGTGTGTTTACATCATCTAAGGATCATAAAATACTTACTTAATAAATATTCTACACAATTTTTAAATGTTTCATCATCATTTTACATACAAATTGAATGTATTGCGGTAGGTTTATACAGGGTCAAATCAAATTAGTTAGCGGAACTCCACATAAGTGATGGTTATCGATATCTAAACACGATAAAACAAAAAAAAAAACAGTATTTCTTGACTCGTACTTAATTAACAGCGCTACTTGACCCCAAAAAAAAATTATCAAATCTTTTTAATTTTTATATTGTCGTGTTTAGGTATATAAGGTGTATAAAAAATCAACTGTTCCCTACATTTATGTTCACAATAGCTCGTTAAAATGTAGGGAACAGCTGTTCTTTTTTTTTTCGCGATTACTGGGTTGATCCCATAGTGAAAGTGTTCTTAATGATGAGTAAAATGACGCCATAAGAGATTTCGTGCATGAAATGATACACCTTAATATAGTTTCGCTAGCTAATTCAATTTGACCCTATATTTCCTTTAATTAAAAACCTTTGATTAAAAATATCGACTCAAATGGCAATATCGCTGGACTCCTCACCGCTCTGCATCTACTAGGTAGGTATCTGATACGACGAGTGTGAGTGAGTAAACATGATATTGACTTTTAGCGCTCCGCGTGACTTGCAAATCACAATGCCGATAGCACTATTGAGACAGTAGCTATTATATACTACGTTCCACTTGTTTATAAACTCAGTCGCTCGTAACGTCTCGTGAACGATAGATCATAATGGTGAAGGCACGAAAGTACGTGGTTAAAAAAGCGTTCCAGGGTTTACCCAAACGTGAAGATTTTGAAATAGTTGAATACGAGTTACCGGCCCTCAAGAATGGAGAGATCCTCGTCAAAGTTGAGTGGGTGAGTGTGGACCCGTACATGCGTGCATACAGTTCACGTTACCCAACACCATATGACCAGTTTGGCTTCCAAGTCGCCGTAGTAGAAGATTCGAAAGATCCCAGATTCCCGGTCGGTACCAGAGTCGTCTCCCACAGAGGCTGGTGTGACTACTGCGTCATTGATACAAATGACGCCAAAGGCGAACTTGGAAAGGTTTACAAGTTACCAAACATGAAAGGTTTATCCAATTCTTTGGGTGTTGGCGCTGTTGGTATGCCGGGTGCTACCGCGTATTTCGGATTTCTGGAAATCTGCAAGCCTAAAGCTGGTGAAACTGTCGTCGTGTCCGGCGCTGCTGGAGCGGTTGGCTCTCTTGTTGGACAGATTGCGAAGATCAAGGGCTGCAAGGTCATCGGATTCGCTGGCTCTGATGATAAAGTGAAGTGGCTCGAGGAAATCGGTTTCGACAAGGCGATCAACTACAAGACTGCTGACATCGCGGCGGCTCTGAAGGAAGCTGCTCCCAAGGGTGTGGATTGTTACTTCGACAATGTTGGAGGAGAGCTCAGCTCGACGGTCATAAACCAAATGAACGACTACGGAAGGGTTTCAGTTTGCGGTTCCATCAGTGCGTACAACGAGACTAACTTGCCCAAGGCCACCATCTTACAACCTGCTTTAGTATTCCGTCAACTGAAAATTGAAGGTTTCCTAGTGTGGCGATGGTTGGACCGTCAACCGGAAGCATTTGCTGAACTCATCAAGTGGATTCACAGTGGACAGTTACAACCTAGGGAACACATTACTGAAGGTTTCGAAAATATCTTCGACGCTTTTGTAGGAATGTTGAATGGTGAAAATACTGGAAAGGCTGTTATTAAATTGTAAGTTAATATTAATGCAAATTGCAACGCTTATTATTTACTCACTCCAATTAAATTAAATGATCCACTTGTTGAAAACTATTTAATTTCATGTGCTCCTTCGGAACCGTACTTCCTACATTTTAATCTAGGGTAACTACATACTAAAAGATATGTATATGGCAATGTTACCACGTTCGAAGAGTTCCATATGAGCAGAGTGCTAATTACTATGACGAGACTGTCGGACGCCTCCACGCACCACTTCACTCCTGTAACACGTCATTGAAAAGGGTAAGTGCCTAGTATAATTTTTAATGCGACTTAGAAGGTACGTGACCTACCTACCATTTTTTGTGGAATTTTATAATTAGGTAAACACATATTCTGCATAAGAAATTAAAAGTTGGTAGTCAGTAACGTATATGCCTACTAGTGTTTTTATCATGTCCATTAACGACTCTAAAAAATAATAGGTAGGTAAGTAGGTAGTTAAAAGAGGGACAGCGCAGGATAGGAAAAAAAAAGTTGTTAAAATATTACCTACACTACATAATAGGTACCTAATATCATAGAATATTAATTTATACTTTAGATAACAGTCTTGGAGGCCAGCCTGGGAATCGTTTGGCATCTTTCTGTACCTACTGGACTGGACCTCAATTGATAAATTGTCAGACATAATCCTATTTTTAGAACGATAACAGACAGTGCACTTGGAATGCTACATCACTGTGTCTGTGAACTATCACAAGGTTATTTAAGAAATATAATGAATATTAAGTAAGTTTTTATTTAGCACTTGAATGAGAATTGTTTCGTGCGAGCTCACTACCTACTTAGGTATTGTATAACATCCAAAGTTCACAACAACACGATTATCCGGTTATCACAACCAATATGAAAATTATCAATATAAAGCCTGTATTATCAAACACTTACGCGTAACGTCGATATCGTCGATGTATAGCTTATCTTCCCTGCTCATCAGCATGAAGTGCAAGTCATTGCGGAGTGGTTCCTCATCGATGGTTACCACCTCAAACTTGACGTTACACGCGATCCCTAACATGAAGCAAACACCGGCTAGAAACGTCGCAGATAGCGACGCCCTTGAAGCCTGCTCATTGAGCTTCTCCGCTTGGGCAAAAGTTTTTCTCCTCAAATACTGGACACTAGTATCCACATAGTCAATCAGGGCGCCTATAATCGGCACCTTAGAGCTTGAGTAGGTCATGTACTTCGGTAAGACGTTCGGTGGGTCCGCGCCGGTAGCCATGCCTGTTGCTGATCTTAATTTGTACGAAACAAAAATTTCTAAAAACTTTGTTGCAGGATACTTCTTAATTTGACAGCCGTGATTTCCTTTTCTTGTATGACCACTGACAATTATTTTATGACGGAGAATTGAAGTTTATTGGAAGAAAAGAGATTTTAGGGAATTTCTTTAGGATCTTTCCCAACCGAGAATTATAAACATTAGAATCAGCAATACAACTCTCTAAGTTCATGTAAGTGTATTGACTGTTTCCAACCATTGTGTCCCAAAAACCCAGTCCTCTGATATTATAAAACATGTCTCTCTGTCTGTCGCAGCACAGATGAATACAGATAATTCACTCCGCATTTTAGGTATGAAGCTACAAGCACGCGGCGGACTCGTCTTGTCGGGCCAATTCAGTGAGTATAACGTAGTCAGAAGATATAAGAGTTACGCGATAGAAAGAGAAGCACCTTCTAGGTGAATATAACTGTAGGTAATTAGTGATGTGCGACCAGAATTACACTTTATTGTGTCGTAGCAAGAGTCGGTTTTTATTTAAGTGATTTTGCGGAGTGAACCATCTGTATTCATCTGTGGTCGCATCGCAGGTAGAATAAGATTACATTCATTTAATCTATTAGGTACACTTATGAATACCGTTTTTTTTTTATAAAACCTGTGCCTTGTGTTGGTAACGATTGAATACGATAAGGATATCAATGAAATCTGATAAATATAGGTAGATATCAAGTTGGAAAATCAATCAACGTGTCACATAATCACATTCCTTAAATAAAATACCAAAGTATATCAAAATTATTAATTTTATTGTAACCAAAGTCTGAAATGACGATATTACAACGTAAATTAGCAAGAACTTACATAGGTACAGGCTTAAACATTATTATCTTCAACTCGTTATCTGATCAGTACTGATCACCTACCTTACAGTCCAAATTATCGAAGAAATATCAGATTTCCATTTAACATGCACAAAAATGTAATTAATTTTATTTATAAATTTATCAGCTGCTGATGAAAAACTTCAATCTTATTATAATCGTAATAAAGTGTAATTAATGATAAAGATGTAGGTAATTAATATTTTATCTCGGTATAAAGATTGTGCTGCTCGTTAAAAACGGTTACAACGCATTTTTTTTTAAGTATCGTTTTCGTTTACGTTTACACAGTACACACTAAAATGACAACTCGGTTTCAACTTAGTATCTGCTATACACAGCAAATCAATTTTCGCGCCTCCCCCTTATGACCTGGGTCAAATACTTTTTGATATTTGGATAGCTCATGACCTAAAGAAGTGCATAGAGAATATGAATTCAAAATCTCGACTAATTAAAAAGTTATGCAACTACGCGAAATTTCGTGGGTATTCTGGTAAAGCTACAGAAGGTCGGCTTCCTATATTTTGTGAAAATGCAAGCGCACTGCCACTGGCGTTCGACCGAGATCGCCGTCGTAGTAGCATAGATAAACCTATATACTAAAATCCTTACTAATATTATAAATACGAAAGCAACTCCTTCTGTCTGTCGCGCTTTCACGCCAAAACTACTGCACCGATTTAAATGAAATTTGGTACACAGATAGTCTAGAGCCTGAGAAAGGACATAGGCTACTGTTTCGGCTGTTGCCGCTGTTCTTAATAATGTGTATTCTGATAATTACGTACAATGTTTGTGCTGTATAGTGCTCTGTGATAATTTCTGTTTTCTGATGTAATAATGGCCGTTGAACGGATAAAGATGTTGTGCGACTCTCCATGCGAGCAGTGTTGCCACTGCCTCTGGCGGCGCGAAGAGACAACGACGGCGCATGGCCGCATTAACTACAGTCGCGGCGGCGGCGGCGGGGCCGTAACAGCTACTTTTTATCGACATATCACGCGGGCGAAGCCGCGGGCGGAAGCTAGTTGTATTCTAAATGCGAAAGTGAGTTTGTTTGTTTGTTACGCTTCCACGCTAAAACGGCTTGGATTGGATGAAATTTGGCACACGGGTAGACCACGACCTGGGTTAGGACATAAGATAATACCCGACCTCCGCGCGGGCGAAGCCGCGGGCAAAAGCTAGTACAATATAATTACTGCTACAAGAATCTTTTGGCGCTCCAAAGACGTTGACAAGAGGGCGCTGTTGGTAAACTTTTGTGAATGTATTGAAAAAACAAAATGGCGGCGTTAGTTCAGATTTTGGCCACGCGCCAAAAAAAACCTTTGTGCGTTTTTTCGCCCATTTTATGGAGCCGGCCTTCTGTACCTACCTATCTAAAGTGATAAAGACGAACAAAAACACGGCATGATTAACTGGCGACTTGTAATTATTATACTTGTTAGCACGTAACGTGAGAAAAATACCTTGCATACCAGGGGCAGTCCGAGAGGGGGTCCTGAGGGTTATGACCCCCCCCCCCCCCAATCATTGAAGCTGTCGAGAGACTGAATGATTTACGAACTCATCAATTAACTATATCCCTAAAAAATATTCCTGGGCAACCAATGGTGACCCCCCCAAAATCTTGGGGTGCGACCGCGCCTGTTGCATACTTGATAAGTGAAATGTTTGTTCACCTATATTTGTTCACTGGGATTATGTTACTGGAGATACTTTGTCATTTTACTGGATTTTGAATGGGTATGGTTCCTACTGATTGTTGAGTGAGTTCCCATTGTCGGCAGCATAGAGAAGTGATGTGAAGTGCGGACTCTTGAACGTTTACTGCTAAGCTTAGAACCTCTAACTTTAGTTTTGGGAACTTAGGACTTATCACTACTCACGTTGTTTATACAGGCACAGCTAGGAAAGTTTAAAGTGACTTTAATATTGAAACAAAGTTGCCTGTTCTGTACCTAAGCGATACTGCGAGCAACTTTGGTGTGTACTGCGTTTTAGAAAGCTAATCTTACGGGGTAGGTAGTTAGGTACTAAATAATTCAGTCTGTCACATATCGCATAACACTCAAATATTCATCAGACAATAATAATAAACTGCTTAACTAAGGGAAGTTTCACTGGATGATCTAACTCTAATTTAACATGGTTTCAATTATCTCTTTTTAAATACGTCATTTAGGTTTTTATAACAGTCATTGATTTAAGTATAAAACGAATGTTTATAACTTTATAAGTCCATCAGATTTCTACCGCCAAAACTTACAACATATAAGTGGATTTCGTTTTATTTTTATTTTTCAGTCAACTTGTAACAAAACATTGTTTTATTGTAAATGTGTAAGGCTAACGATAACACAAGCCTTTAATAAAAAAAAAGGCTCAAAAAACATATTTCAGATTAATCTAAGGGTTAGTTCACACTGAGACGCGACGCGACGCGCACTTTTTTAAGATCAAATACAATATCGAATTGATTTACTACACAATAAGGTACACGCGCTGCGCAGCACCGCGCATCTCAGCGTACTTTGACACGTGTCAACGGTCGCACTGAAATTATACCTTTTCGTGAAGAAAATAAGTTCGATAAATTGTTAAAAAGTGCGTGCAGCGTCACGTCGCTGTCTGAACAGACGATTAGTTTTTTTTTTTTTTAAGTTGTGTATGTACGTGCCCCATACAATCAAGCTAATAATTGTCTGACAAACACAACAAGACTCATACAAAATATACATCTATGTATCGGGCGGCCTGTCCATTTGAGCGGAGAGTAGAGAAGAAGTGCAGAACTATGAAATATTAAGCTCTGGTCAAACTGAAACGACTCCCGCGCGGTATGGACGAAATTCGCTCGCGCCGATTGTCAAGTTACTAGTTTGGAGGTGTTCAAACTAGCGCGAGCAGTCGCGTGACTAGGTAAATATTTCCCTAAAAATATTCCTCGGCACCAATGGTGACCCCCCCCAAAATCTTGGGCTGCGACCGCGCCTGCGCATCCCGCGCGGAACTCACCTCAGTTTAGCCAAAACTTAGAGCATTAACCAAAATATAATTTAATACTGAAAATAACGTAATTTACGCTTTTTTGGCGATGTTTGGGGAAGGCACTTCCCTATGTCCAGTAGTGTACGAGTTTCAGTAGACAGTGATACTCTGCTACGTTGCTTCACACTACTGTCTTCTCTTCTCCACTTACTCGCTCACTCATAGTACATGGTAGTATAATGGACAGGCAGCCCTCGTGTCCTCATAATAATGAGTCAGTACAATTAGACAGTAGATTCACTTAAACATTTGACCAACACGCTTTGTACACAAGATTACATAATATTTGGGCCCCAACGCGAATCTTTTTTTCAAATAATTTAGAGTTAATTTATGTCTTTGAGCCACATAAGTTTATTTGAGACATCTTCGTAATGCGAGATATGAATGTTAGAATAAGAAATAAAATAAAATGCTTTCTGTAAGTATCAGGTAAATATTTGATTCAGCCAACTAACGACTGCCTCGTGAGATGTTAGATGAAGCATGAGATTTCTGACCTACACCCTAATTTGTTCGAAAAATTTGAATAACGCAATGAATGTTGTTGAACTGTCAAAATTAAAGCCATTGCTACTGTTCGTGAGTTACACAATTACCCTGCTGCTGATAATATTCGGGACATTATTCGTCATAATAACTGTGTCCATAATAAATAGCATAAAACACTTTTGTTAATATTATTACGGGACACTACACACACGGTCCCCCAGACGTAATAACAATAAAACTTCTATCGTTCAGTGTCCTTCAACCGATTAATTAAACTATAAGATTCATCAATGTTTGCTGATTTAGATCGTCATTCAAAGAATCCGGTCACAATTATCGCAGTTTACTGCACTATTTGCTAAACTTATTTTAAAAATATTCAATACTGTGTTTTTCGGTAAAATTACCGGAAAAGGAGAAATTTAAGGGCGATAGCACATCTCCACCGCGAAACCATAGCAGCGAAACCGCAGTAGTTCAATTCAACTGACTTGCGTCATGAAGTTTTCGCGGCGTCGGTGTGTTACCCGACTAAAAGAATTAGGTGAGCGAAACAACTTTCTTGGTAGTTCATATTACATTAAATTTGACTGTTTAGTCAAATGTCTTAACTAAAAAAGAAACAAATATCAACTAACAGGCTCAAAGAACTTCACATCCCATTTAAATTGATTTTTTAAATAATTTACAATCGCGTCGAGGCCCTTACAGGTTAGTAAAAGTGTGTTGCTATTCGGTATTCACGTGTTGACCCTTTTTGCCGCCGAAGAGTCTGCTTCCCCTTCACTGGCCTTCCTCTTCCTTTTAATGAGGTGCGAGATATCAGAGGCAGCAGGTTTAGCGGCTGCAGAACTGGAACTCGAGCTGGCTCCAGCACCGTTGGATGTAGAAGAAGAACCTTCGCCGTTCGTGGAGCAAAGAGTTTCACGAACTCGTTTTATTGTCTGTGGAAATGAAAAAAAGAATTCTAGTATAGAAAGTTGCTTCTTAAACAAAGAATGTACTGAGCGTTCCATATTCAGTTGTGCAGTGAATACAGACCGAAAAGTACGAGAGAGACAAAGCGAATTTGCAGCGAGTAGTTGTCTCTTTAGTAGTACTACAGGTATTGGACGCACGTTTTGTCTCTTTCTAGAGGGTGTTCACTTTTGTGGGGCGGACGCTCAGTCCAATTCTCTGTCTATGAGTTGCTTGCCTAACTGCAGCTTACATTCGTCGGCGAACAAGTACAACGCTACAAGGTTCTTTGGGCGAGTGGCCAAAATTGGAACTTATGACGCCCTTTTTTTTTCTAAATACATTTTCTGTGACAATTTCACAAATGATTATCTACAATGTGCTCCTGTTAATGTAATTCAAATGATCCTTGTATTACTCTACTTATGGCGAATCGATGTTTTATTGGAGATTCTTGTTTCTCTTCTTGACTATGGATATTACAACATGAAGGTTATTTTACCTAAGACTATTGTAATATTCCGCAATGCCTAACCAACAAAAGTATCAATATTTAATTCGTGGTTTTATGAATACTGCTTCTATCTACGATATTATTATGCTGATGTCGCTGATGGATTGGCGTTCCGCTGTTTTACATAACGGAGCTGAGGCCCTAGACATAGTGATATTCTATCAGCAATAATGATGATGGAAAAGGCAAAAATGTATAGGACTGACATAAGCTATCGAAAAGTTGTTGCTTCTGTTGAAAATCGCTGTAGAAAAACGAAAGCCTTTCGAGCGATTGTCAGCGAAAGCGATTGTCTAGGACTCTAGGCCCTCTATTTTGTAATTCAACTAGCGGTTTTGTAAAACAGGGGATTCGAAAATGTGTATTTGTTATAATCCGAAATTGCATGTTTCTGTTTTTCGTGATATCAAGATATTTGTTTCTTACTATCATTAATAATTTAACTTGAATCAGGCTTATCTTTTAAAACGTTGAGGACATAAAAAGACTGAATATGATATTCTTTCTATTTCCAGCTATTGTAACTTTCCAATAACCATTGTACTGTCTTGAGTTTAGTACTGTTCGGTCCAGAGGTATTTATAATATGGACTGGAAGTTTTTAAAAGCATTAAAAACCATGAATATAACATCAATGGCCATGATTACAATAAAAATAAGCAACAAATCAACCAAATGGCCATTAATGTATTGGGTTCCGTCTGAAATAATACACAGGGTACAATTTTGAACAAATTTATTTCAAAATGTTGCTAAACACAATAGAAAAATGGCCTTGTGGTAAAAATGTTGGCTTAAAACTAACATGATTCAGATCAAATTAAATCAGTACATTGAGCTTATAACTACGAGTATTGTATTATAATTAGTGCTGCTAGGGATAGCTGCCAGCCTGGTTCGACAAGATTATAGCTTCATCAGATACATTAGCAGCAGTCTAAATACGTATGGATAAAATGCAAGGCATTTTAATATACAGCCTTCAAATCCACATTAAGATAGTGATTTACATTCACAAATTCTCAAAATACACAGTTACAATATCACATTCCAAATTAATACAACTCCTAACATTACAATGAATAATTAACAACTTTCAGTCCATACTTTCAGTCAAAAATCAATTTGTATTCTCTCTCAAATCACATTTTCATCAATATTCAAATTAAGGCACACATTCAAATATTAAAAATCCAAAAAATAATACTGATAATAATTAGTAACAGTCAAATATTAAAATTAATAATCACATAATCACTACCGGTGGCATGGATTTAGCAATTTGGCACATAATAATTTAGGAACAAATTCAATTTTATGTAACAAATATCACAATGTTATGGAATGTCAACATTCTGCTCTTATTATTATCAAAGCTTACTTATTATGTCGCATGATTATATTTTTAAGGAATCCTATTTTAATCAAATTGTTGCAAATTGTACTCATCCTCATCATCATCCACTATACGGTCGTCACAGATAAAAAAAAGTTAGTCATCACAAACAACAACAATACGAAAATTCATCAAAGCATCTTAAGATTGACATTCCAGCTGGCAATGGGCCCTCTCCTTTATAATCATGTTGCGAAGCATCTTCCTAGTAACCTCAATGCATTCACAAGGTCTTACCTCAGCCTTATAGTCCATCATATCCTGGATCTTCTCCTGAATTTCAGGCAGGAGTTCCTTCAACTCCTTGATTTCACCTTCGACGGAGTAGAATGGGTCTGCAGACGTGAATTTCTTGACGGTAGCATCATCAATAACAGCTGCTGGGTTCTCCAAGGTCTTGATGCGTGTTTCCAGAATGTTCGCTGCATTCTTGAAGTGTGTAATCGCGTCTTCGAAGTTTGATGCCAGAGAATTTGCCAGACCTGTAAATAATGAAATTGTGACCTTGCAATTGCAATATTTGAATATTTTGACAAATTGAACACACTAATCTTTTTAAAGATTATAATTGATATCAGAGCTGTTAAACCGAATTTACGAATTAAAAAAAAAATCTTACCAATTTGATAATGTGTCTCAGCAATACGTCTATCGTCACTACGGTACAATTCCTTCTGGAGGTCCAGACAGCTCTCTGAAATTTAGATAAAGTGCATTACTCACAAACCTTACATACTTAATTGAAACTGCTTGGGAACAAGTGCGTATGGCATTAAGTCTGCGTCTGTACATTTGTGAGTATTAAAAAAAAAAACAAATGAAAACGCTAACAACAGATTTGAGAGGTACTATAAACCCACGCAAGTTATAAAATAAATGATAATCTCAGCAAATAAGCCATCTTATTGCTACTTATCCAATTATTTAAAAGTAGGGGCAGATCAGTGGAGCATGAGCAACAGATCACAGGTTTGTTGACTATGAAGGCTGTATAAAATACTCACAAATAGAAGTTAGTTGCTTTAAATAATTCGCAACTGGATACAGGGCCCTGTACGAAACTTAACCACCAGATGCAGTTTCATTACTATGATAAATCAGATAAGCAGGTTCCACTCTCTAGTGACCCGTCTTGCGGTATCTTTTCAGATACCAATTACCAATCTTCCATTTTAACATTTGTATAACTACTTACGCATATCAGTGACAGCCTTGTCGTATGTCTCGCTCTCGAGCGCGACCTCGCCGAGCGCGAGATGCACGTCGGCCAGCAGCGCGCGCGCCGCGTCGCCGCCGCAGTCCTGCACGCGACGGTATAGGATGCTGCGTGCTAAGTCTATGGAGAGAAAGCCATAAGGTTTTCAATTAGTGACCAAAAAAGTTATCGTTTTACTTTCGAACACTCTTTCTATCTCTTCTCAACTAATATTATAAACGTGAAAGTTTGGATGTTTGTTACTTCACGCAAAAACGGCTGAACGGATTACAAATGCAAACAAATAGTTTATAACCTGGATGAATACATAGGATACTTTTTATCCCGGTAGTACACACGGCTACATTATCGAGCTATACATTTCCAGTATAAGCTGACCTCGCATTGTACGGAAATCCAATATAATGCGAGATCAGCTTATACTAGAAATGTATAGTTCGATAATGTAGCCGTGAGTACATTCCCGTGGGATAAATTCACACCTCAGCGCGGGCTAAGCTGCGAGCAAAATCTAGGAAGAAATAAGTCATATTTTGTAATGTTACCTATTGCAAGATCTTACCAAGCATTTCCCACGCTAACTGCAGGTTATCCACATCATCCTCAGCATCAATGTTCATTGCAGATTCGTCATGATCACCATTTGTGGTTCCCTGTTAAATAAAATATTAATATCACCAAACAATAATTCGAATAAATGAATAATAGGCAATTATTATTGATGAAAATAGCTATACAACCTATGGCAAAAGAAGGTTTTTTTAATTTTTTTTTACTAGCTTGTATTGTCCCACTGCTTGGCAAACTATATATATCTCTGTTTTAAAATAACAAAATAAGAACTTGATAAAACAACATTATTATAAAGACTCACAGGTTCCTCATTCTCCTCAGCAGCAGTACTGCTGGCTGGCTCATCTTCCTTAGTGGTGGACTCTGCTTCAATCTTCTCTACTTCTCCATTTTCCTTCTCTTTCACTGGTTCAGGCTCTGCTTCGGCTTCAGCTTCTGCCTCGCCATTCGCACCGTTCTCTTCTTGTTCTAAAGAAATTGTAAGTTCAGTAAAAAAAAAGATTCTGAGGTTGGTAGTAATTAATTTTGTTTTTTTTAATTCCTTTGAGATACAAGACTGAAGGAGAACCTAGCTTGAAGATTGAGGATAGATGGTGTCTGTGAAGTATGCATAATGAAACAACATTGTAAATTATCATTATTTACTCTTGTTGTAATTTACCTTCATTATCCTCTTCCTCCTCATCAGCATTGCCTGAGCCTGGCACACCATCACCAAGGACACCACTCTCTTCTCTTGATAAGCCAAGTAAAGCTTTTCCATACCTGTGAAATACAACATAATTATTTTAAGAAAATCATACAGCAGAAATACAATAATGTCGATTTGTTGATGATGTTACCGCATCTTAAAAGAAAAATTGGATGATAATGTGGTGAAAACACATCACAGACAGTTGTTGGTAAGCATGGAAATTACACTTGTTTATTTTATCCCTTTGGTAGTTAGTAGTAACAAACTTTGTAGGTACTAAACCTTCATAAAAGATTAATTATTTGTTTTATTTATTTAATAAACTTTATACAACTGCTAAAAGCTTTTGACATTCTCTAAACATAAATCAACAACTAAATCATAGCACAATGTCATTTAAGTAAGTGTAACTGACCACAAGTAAGCCTCAGCGCACTGATCAGCAGTGTCTCCATGTTCCTTAGCGAGCCCTTCACAGGCATCAGCGAGAGTGCTGGCGGCTGCACTGAAGTCTCTCACAGCCAAATGTCTGCGGCCTTCAGCGAGCAGCTCTGTTGGGGATGATGTTGACACTTCTGATACCTCAGTCATCTAGATAAAAAGACAATTATTCATTTTTAAGTGACAGGTGTGCATAGTGGTGTTTGTTTCCCAATTACACATAACATAACACGTCTGTCAATCACGCCTGCATTCCATGAAGGGTTAGGCAGAGGTATACTTATATTATTTTACAAATATTTTTGTAAGTCTCTCAGAAGATTTGAGAGTATTATTGCTAACCCTTCGCCACACATACCCACATTTGATCAGTTATGATTTATGTTATTTATTTCTATAATTCATATAAAATATACTCAGTATTTATTTATCAGTATTTATGCCACTAGTTGGAATAAAAATTAAACAAAAGATAATTGTTAGTGCCTGATCAGTTGACAGAATATTTTGTCAGAAGAATCTAGAACACAAGTTATTATTTTGTGAAACGTTTTATGATCCAGTACAAAATACAGTTGACTTTTATGTACGAACTTTTTAATTGAACACAATGCACGGCAAACGAGTATTCAAGCTGTATGGTGTAAGCGCCAATTCACTCGATGAATGTCAATTATAGGGCATTGTGCCCTACTTTTTGCAGCAATAAAGCTGTTTTACGATAGATACTGACGAAAAACTAACATTGAGAGAAACAATAACTTTCTTTTCTTCATTTCCACGATGTAACGGTCGGCGGTAATATAACAATACCTACATCAATAAATACAATAGGCAACTAACAAAATCCACGTGGAAGGGCGCAAAATGACACTCCCAACAAATTTATTTTGTAAGCGCTATTAGATACTGTAGATTTATATTCGAAATGATAAAATATTAGAATAAAGATCGACGATTAGTGAAAGAACCGCGCCAAAATGTTAGATTCCGCTATCGATGAGTAAGCATGTAAAAGCAAATAACAAGGAAAATACTTACTTTTGTGGTTTCTTTCAAGTAATATTACAATTTCAATACAAAAATGTTGGTAAATTCAAAGCAAAAACCAATAAAACTTGGAATTATGCACGCGTGTCGACCGATTCCGTTTTCTTGCCGTTTTAAAATAGATAAAAAAATAACCAATGAACTTGACTTCTTGACTGACAACTGACAACCGAAAGAAACGTCAACTAACTATCTGTCAAAATGTGTTTCTCTATGCTTTATGGATGCATTCCCGCTCAAATTCGAAATTATAAAATCTATTACCGCGTCAATTTGAAAATTATTTTCTTGAAAATCAAAAGCTTGAATTACTATGAAAGCTACTTTTTTATCTATTAGCTGTAGTTTCAAGGCTCAATTTGTCTTTCTGGATCTGTTTGTTTGGGACGTGGATATAATGCGCTCACACCAAATATAATGCGACACGAAAATGAAAAATGATAAAACGTAGGTAACTGATTAGATAGTAGGTATTTACTTCGACAAAGTTAGGAAAAATGTGTAAGTAGGTATATTTTAAATGTCTTAAATCTACTTCAGCATGAAACAATACTTATACTGTCTTTTTCTTATTCGATAGAGAGAGAGAAAGTGAATTTGGTCAAAATGAAAATCAAATATGGCGGCTGCGATTTATACTGAGTTTTGAGTTTTTTAATGAAAATTGTGCCAGTTTTTTTTTTAGCAAATGAAGGTCGAATGTTAAAAACGTAAAGTGAACATTTCCCCGTTTTAGGTACTTAATTAATAACTTCGATATCTAATTAATGACGGTGCAGCTTGCATCGTGTAATGACACAGGGTGGGTAGCTATCGACTTTTCTCCCGCCCCACCCAAAGCGGTCACCCGCCCAATCAAACTTTAGTAATGCTTGTACATTATCGAGATACTTATCGATAAATTGACGTAAAATTCATTTCAAAGTTAATTCCTGGCAAAAAAAAACTGACTACATGATTTTTGAGTAATTTTGTAGGTAATTATAACGATCCGTCAAATACCATACCAAAGATAGTTTAGTCATACTACAAAATGAAACTACCTAAATACCTACCGACTTATACTTATATAATTTATTTACAGATATATTTGAAAGACCCAAGACACCATTAGAACCTTTCTCCCAAATGTCCAGCTACAGTCAACGCAATCAATCTTCTACGCACCTAAATACCCGCATAAAAGTACCAAGCAGATACTATCACAGTTTACTACTTATCGATAAAACTGTTTTCCTTAGCACCAGCACTATGTACCTACCGCTTCATTTTCCCACTTTCCCTCAGTTTGTCTGCAACGGTTGGACCGGCAACTCGTGCCTACGTACGGCCTACGCTTACCTATTACAACCCTTTATTGACATACCTATCACGCGAGATCTTAATAAAAAGTTTGTCGGTACCATTTAAAAATGTGACAAAAGACAATTTTTCATGCAAGGTGGTGTGAACCCCAATAAGTAAGTTTTGATTTAGCTATTTGTTTATTAGTAGTATTTTTGTATGTTACGTTTGCTGTAACTAAAGGTGAAAGCTTACAAATATTTACTGTGCATGTCTTTATCAGATTTCTGATAAAAACTCCTCCTGTATGGCTCGTATACTTAGGTACGATAAATTAGGGTTGTGGTACACTACACCAATATACTCGTAGATTAAGGTCGTTCAGTGAACCCATAAGATTTATTATTTCTAAGTACTGAGAGGTAGTTTTATCAACTACTCACACTATATAAACTAATTACACAGGGTACTTTTTAATAATACCTGTCCTGTGTAGGTATCATTATAAAGTACCCTGTGATATTCCATTCGTTATATTCCCCACTGTGATCATTATCGCCCCACGGTATCACCATGTGATGGTTAATTACTCAAATGACCTTTAGTGAAGGTTTAGATAGGTATAAGTGCTTGTATATCTGAGCGTTTGTGTAAATTGATAAGTAACGTACCGCTACATACCTTTCACGGATACCTATTTAGCAAAATCGAAATCGTATCTTTATGAAAACTGTGTTTTAATAACTACAAATAATGCGTTTTATCTCTGAGCTCATTTCGTTTTTGGGAAATGCCTTATATAAAGCATGAACACACTTATGATCTAGATTAGGTATAACTTTCATTCAGTTTAAATTATGAACGCTGCCCCACTCTAATGCCACATGACAGTTGGTGACCTCTATGTATTACTGTATCAACAAAACACTGATCGCCAGAAACGGGCGAATCGACGCATATAACATTTTGAATTTTATGCAGTAAAGTTAGTGTAGGTACTTTTTCCTTAACCTTACTGCATAATTCAAAATGTGGCAATATCCTTTTAAGTATTACTGGAGTTGTCGATTCGCCCACAAATAAACTAACTTCTTGCGAATCACTTCAAGAAAATTTTTTTTTATTAAAAGCGTCGATTCGCCCGTTTCGGTAGAGTAAATTCGTGCGATTCAACCAGTAAGCCGGTAAAACTCGTCCTAATCAAACTTAGGACGATAAAAAATAAAGAGCCCGTGGTGTACGTCCCACGGGTCACTAAGGAAAAACAAACAAAAAGTTGTTATTCATGTGTCTGAACCTGTTTACCAACTTTACCAGCATTAAACTTTTACAGACAATTTATTATGATTATTTTGGGTTCTTTATATGATCCTCCAAGACGGCTATATGCATGACTATAGAGTCATGGAACATTGTATACTCACCTACGGCAAGGGAATATAGCCGATTTACGTAGATTCGGACAGAGCACCCGTCAGGGGTATTAAGTTTATGTTCTGTACGTGCATCTAAGTCAGGCAATCAGTAAGTTTACCATCACCAATAAAATTTTGCTAATATTTCTTCAAAGGCATGTACCTAACCATTCTCCGATAGCTCGGCTCGTACCGTGCCGAGGCAACAGTTACATTAAGTAGAAGATGATGGAATTGTTGATCCCATTACAAAGCCGATTTTACAACTAATTTTCCTACAGTAAAAAAATGTATCAAAGTCCAAAACAAACAGATCATTTACGGCGTAATTCCAGTATGAGATCGGAATTACCTGTGTAGGTAAACTAAGTAGATGACAAAGCACAGACACAATAAACAGCTAAATTGTATTTTGACAGTTAAACAACATTCAATGCGTTATTTACGTTGTTGAGCAGATTTTTTTTTCGAACTTATGAAGCAATGGATTAGACATTTGTTTCAAACTGATTCCGATTTTGTTTGATCATGTATTTAAAGTACGCAATTAGGGTGGGATGCAAACCACAATTTACGAACATTATCCATAAGTATATTTCTTAAATTTATTAAGATTTGGACACAAGACGGAGCTGAAGAGACTTCACTTGTACTTAGGTACTTCTTAAAGCAAAGAAGTAGGTATACAGACTAGTCACTAAAGAAAAAAATCTGCCTAAAACCAACTTAATTGATAAGTATGTGGCGGTATCTACATCGCCACATGCGAACTACGCATCAAAGACCTGACGTCAGACAGACGTCACATAAATCCTGCATCGCGCAATTAAAGTTTACCGTGCAGTGGACATATATACGAGAACCCAACATCAATCGTTGGGCAATTGCCCGCCAGACACCACACCCGTCTGGTTGGAGGATCCTCCCTTTTCTATGGAGTATGAGTGAACTTTACACCCTGTTCCTCATACTCCTAAAAGTACTTCGCATACATCTGCATTTGTATATCCATCTTCAATCTAGTACGTCTGTGTCCAAGATTCTTATCTCTTGAAGTCTTAACGACATTTCATCTATCTAGTACATACCTAGGTACCATTTTGGACTAGTTCATCACAATGTTAAAGAGAAATAAAGATGATGTTTTGGGCCACAGGAATAAGCACGAGATGGCCAATGTGGTAAATAAAATACAATATCCGCAACACTTGAAAATAAATAACCCGAAACGAATACCTACACTTGGCCATTTCTTCCCTTATATTAATGGCGTGTTTTGGCGTAGGGAGAGGGACAAATGTTCCGTGGGCGTGCCAAGAATACCAAAATCAGCACTTCGAAATGTAGGTTATGAACGTAGGATATTAATTTTAGCCTGGTTAAGCGTGATTACCTACCCGAGTCGCAAAACTGGGCCAATTTATTAGACATATTTTCACTTGTCTGACTTAAAAGTCACAGCATTAGACACCTACTCTTTTCTACACAATATTATAAAAAAAAGGATTAAAATTCTCGTCGCGCGTGTCCTCTTTATACGCAGAATGTATGAACTATTTGGAATTTTCTGAAGTGTAAACGTGTTTGTCACACGCAAATATATGGGATTAGTGTGAATATTTCCAACGAGTTTTATATTCAACATGCGGCTTTATCCGTGTAGACAAAGCTCGGGTGCTGGTTACGTAAGCTTTTTATTGAAAATGTAGGTAGTTCTACAGTTGCCAATTCTTTATTTTTTAATCTTGCACTTTGCTGCAGTGAACTTCTTCACTGGATATCTTAGTACTTTAAAAAATATAAGAGAACATCAATTCGCAACGCTTTTAATAAAAATAATGTCTGTTAAAATAACGATTACTTGGAAACTTTCAAATAAATGACGCAATACTTTTATTAACAACTATCTGTGCCTCGCGGTTTCACCCGCGTAGATCTCGATCCCGTGGGAATATAGGGATAATACATATCCTATGTCCTATTCCAGGTCATGGTCTACCCGCGTGCCATCCTCTTCTCTCTAGAGTAGGGAAAACGCGGCGGCGCGGCGCCGGCGTCGAACGGTTCGCGTATTGCATTTTCTATTCGTGATAACTTCGAAATTAAATGTCCGATTCTAATAAATTAAAGAGTATTTTACTGCTACATAAATACCCTTGATGTTAAAACTATTTATTTGAATAAGAATTAATATTATTTTCATAAAACTCCTTCGCAAATAATGCATTAATTTCGAACAAATTAGATTACCATAAAAAAGGTTATAGTGAGTCAATCTTAAAAGATAGACATATGCTGTCGCGGACTTTTTTAGAACTTTTAAAATGAAACAATTCCATCTTACATGATATAAGCGTAACTTAAACCGTTTACGCAGCGCACGCAACGGAAGCTCTCAAAAAGGAATAATTTTTCCCGTTTTTGCAACATTTTTCATGTATGCTCCGCTCCTATTGGTCGTAGCGTGATGTTATTTAGCCTGTAACCTTCCTCGATAAATGCACTATCCAACACAAAAATATTTTTTCAATTCCAAGCAGTAGTTCCTGAGATTAGCGCGTTCAAAAAAACAAACAAACTCTTCAGCTTTATAATATTAGTATAGATATTAACTAGGAGGCTCTTATTGCGCGGCTGGGTCAAGGGCTTGA
The DNA here is from genome assembly GCA_948473465.1 of Lithophane ornitopus. NCBI lineage: Eukaryota > Metazoa > Arthropoda > Insecta > Lepidoptera > Noctuidae > Lithophane > Lithophane ornitopus. Next base: position 5,150,251 of record OX419622.1, on the reverse strand, counting down.
TTCAGAAAGCAGTACTCCTGGACACGGCGCGCATAGTGAGGAGGTTCCTCTCTCTAGAGCCCTGTCCACCGGCAGCTTGAACCCTGACCCTAGTGCCAATGGGTAGTTTTTATATTTTTAAATGTTTTTTATAAAAAAATAAAAAAATGTAAGAATTATGTAGGTATTTAAAAAGCAATACCAAAAGGATAATTAATTAAAGATCACTCTGATTTTTTAAACTGCGTTTAGCAAAAACTTCTGGCTCTCCAGTAATCCTCACAAACTCGCTATTTCCGAGGGCCGTACTGTTTATGACCACTTTTCTGACCTTTGTCCCCCACCCGACTGTAACATCTCACCCGGAACGATAAACAGCCGGTTTATTATGAGTATTTGCCTTTGTTCACAACGAAATGAGTAAAAACAGCAGATCCATCTGATCCACAAGAAGAGTTGGTACGTTGGTATTACCTACTTAGTTTGGTTTTGTTATGTTTTCTCAGGCATTTATAGTGAAAATTGTGTTTTATTTTTCTCAGGTGAGGAGTACAGTCTCCTCGGCGACCAGATGATCAGTTTCAGTGTTATCGGGAGCGAGGAAAGGCCACAAAAATTGCTCCCCACGGCAGTCCTGCGCGTGCGTACATCGCCTACCATAAGCTTGGGACAGGCATGGAGGCCCAGACCGCCACGCCGCAAACCGAGTGCGAATGTGGTGTACACCCTTCAGTGTTCTACCTGCTGGCCACCTTGCTCCTCACCAGGTTAGTTTGACAGGTTGACTGTTCTTTATTTGTTTTTAATCATAGACCGGCCATACCAAACAACTTCTCCCAAATGCGAAATTGAGTTTGTTTGTTACGCTTTCACGCTAAAACGCTTGAACGGATTTGGATGAAACTTGGCACATGGATAGACCATAACCTGAAAAAGGACTTACGCTACTTTTCATACTAGATCGTAGACGAAGTCGCGCGCAAACAGCTAGTTTTTTAAATAAATATTATAACCAACCAAAAACTTCAACCCTGGTAGAGTTTTGAATTCAGAGTAAAAGTTTGCGCATCGATGTCCGTTTATCCCTTACACCGTGTAGGTATAAGTACTTTTTGTATTTATCTAAGTATGTTACTGATTTTGACTTTCAGACGCCAGTATTTACAGTTCCACCAAAGTTACCTATATTACGATTGACGAGCTGAGAGAGAGTATCCTAAAATATTTGTTTTGTAACACCTAGTTACTGAATAGGCACTTAGATCCAATACAGCCTCAAAGCTTTCAGTGAAATTATTACAGGTAACCTATGTAATTTACAGATGAGTGAGTGTATCTGCGCGTGATCGATGAATCATATCGTCGAGACTTTCGATCAAAATTTGACAAAGCAAACTTACTTGCATAACATAACATCATACCGTGTTTCCCCGAAGGGTTAGGCAGAGGTGTACCCATAGTAGGTCTGTAGGTACAGTACGATTCAAACTTAATGGCAGATCGGAACATGAGGCGAGTCGCTGCGCAGTAACAATTTTATGTGTCAGCGGGGGTGAGGGGTGGGGTACTGCGCAGTGTGAAGCTAACTTCCGAGCCGCTATTAAGGCGCCGGCCCACCGCGGTGCACGGAGAGGCTACGCACGTGTATTAAGCTTCGCTTTGTAAGAAAATGTATGTGTTTGTGTCCACTGCAACCCACGGAGAGGCTACGCATGAATTGACGTCATTGATACATGCGTGGCTTGCTCGAATAGGCGGTTACATAACTCAACGCTGTCGACGTGGGTCTACGTTTCCACTGGAGTACACGAATATGACCCACGACTATGTACAGCTCACTTATCGTAGCGCATCGCCGTGAAGCCCGTGTACGTGGATTGCAGTGGCACGTGCGTAGCCTCTCCGTGCGCCGTGCCACGCTATACATAGTCGTTGGTCATATTCGTGTACTCCAATGGAAACGTAGACCCACGTTGTCAAAGAAATTAATACACGCAGCTAAAATGCGCCGCGTGCACGTGCACAGCATGCGCCGCGGTGGGAACACGCCTTTAAGTTTGAATCGAACTGTACACCCACATTTCACCAGTTATGTTAAAGTCCCTTGTAATAGGGGGCGAGTCAAACCGGGCACAAATCCATATTCCCAGGTCGGGCAAAGGTCCTAGCCTTGCCCGACCTGGGAATCGGACCCAGGACCTCATACGACCACTACACCATTGCTCGACATTGTATCTTTGTAGGTACTTTGTTTGTTGAGGTTCTAGTCCTAGCAGTTTATATCTCGTCCCTTAGATCTGAATCACTATTTCGTAGATTCTGGTTTTACCCAACTCAAGTTTACGGCCTAATGTAGGTACTTACCTATTCCTAATTTATTAGTAATCCTTCTCTAATATATTGAAATACTGGTAGCCTACACTAGAGCGTAGATAATTTACCTTTATGTATTTTTATTTTTTTATATTGAGTTAACGTCAAATGATTTCTCCCGCTCTGGGCAGAGCAGAAGGCGTGTCAGACTTTTACTGACTAAAACCCACCCGTGACTAAAACCCACAAGTGACTAAAACCCACAAGTGACTAAAACCCACAAGTGACTAAAACCCACAAGTGACTAAAACCCACAAGTGACTAAAACCCACCCGTGACTAAAACCCACACGTGACTAAAACCCACACGTGACTTAAACCCACCAGTGACTAAAACCCACAAGTGACTAAAACCCACCCGTGAAACGTTTAATAACAGTCTATATGCGGTGAAATATTCCCACAAAGCTTATTTTTTTGTCTAAGTAGGTAAAGACATAGTCACTAGCATTTGTTAAACAAATATTTTATTGAAATTTTCCCAAGCGGATTGTCTCACTCAGCTTTAACCGAGGTTCTACTTTGAATAGCAAATACTATTTAACTGTAAGTACTTATAACAAAATCTGTTTTGGGTCTATTTCATAAACATCACACATTCATTGACAAGAACGTACATTCAGGTAGGTACTAAACCTTCAAAGCCTTCATAATATTGAAATACTCTGAATGTAAAAGCAGTCGCATGATATGAACCAATTTGATGTAGATCTCCATCGGATTGCCCCATAAAAATGTGTTTATCGAATATCAACAACATTCCGCCGACATTTATTATTGTCGCTACCAGATCGCACAATAATACGGGCTATAAATATTGTCAAAGTCCGGAACATGAGCTAATTGGGAAATATTGCTCAAGGCAATATTCATCTTGTGACAAATGTCACGTTAAAATTGCCACTCGACGCGCTGCCTCAGAAAATTAAATATTTTTTCATAAAACTTCAGAGGACGAAGAAAAACGATCTTTCCGTTGGTTTAAAGAGAAAATTAAATCTTCGAGAAGAGCGAAAAGCTTGGATCGACGTGATAAAATAGAGCTAGCACGCTACCCTATTCGTTTTTCCTGAAAGCGGATTTAATATTAACGTCTATAAGCTTTAAAGTCTGAAATTGATTGCAACAATCGTTTCAATTCGACGTAGGTACCCATTAATAGAGTACTTAGGCACCTACTTTAATAATCTGAAACGATTTTAATTCGCCGCTGATGTTATTCTTTGCTAAAATATTGAATTGTGCTAAGACTGCAAAGGGCATAGGTGTTTAATTTGAATCCTAAATGCGAAAGTGAGTTTGTTTGTTTGTTTGTTACGCTAAAACGGCTGAACGGATTTGGATGAAATTTGGCACAGGGGTAGACCATGACCTGGAATAGAACATAGGATACTTTTTATCTAGGCTTAGTGGACTGTCGTAGATTTGTTGATCATTTTCTATTTTGTTAAGAACTTACCTAGTACTTGTTGAAAGGCCTACACTGTCCTCCCATACCTAATAACACTGTAATTCGAAAATATTGTAACAGCCAATTATTTTTAAAAGAGTAACCGTGGAGTTTCTTGCCGGCTCTTCTCCATAGGAAACGACCAATTGGAACCGTGCACCTAGCTTCTGACGTTTCATAAGTGCCCATGTAGGTTTAAGTGAAATAAAATATTTTGATTTGATTTGATCTCAATATTCCCACGGGATCGAGACTTACGCGGTTGAAACCGCCGGGCGCAGCTAGTAATATTATAAATGCGAAAGTGAGTTTGTTTGTCTGAAACGGCTGAACGGATTTGGATGAAATTTGGCACATGAGCAGACCATCGCGGACAACAGCTAGTGTTCTATATTAAATGCAGTAAGTAAGCTTAAATAACGTCGAGATTCTGAAAACGCTTCGAAACCAATTTTCAAAACGTTTTTCAAATCTCAGAGTTATTTGATGTCATTGTGAAACACCTGGGCACAATTTCCACTTATACCTATGTTTTACAAATTAAACACGTAAATGTAGGTATCTGAGTTATAATGAATGTGGACGCATTGTATTACGTAACTGGGCTGTTTATTTTGTAAATGGGATTTCGCTCTCACTGCTCGTGAGGATATTTCTATTTACGAAATGGAACTCCCTACGAAGACAAGTTTTACCTAACCAAACTAAACTAGCATTACGTACAGTCACGGACTTTAATTGATGAGCCACTTTCAAACTTTTCAATTTTGCAGTTTCATACATTCACGACATTACACGATTAAACACGAACTCAAATCGCATGCTCGTAAACAAGATGACAAATTACTAGTAATCGGAAATAGTGTTATCCATAGAGGTTGACTAAGAAGTTCTCAATAAAAAATAAATACAATGTTTATCGAATCTATTTGATAGTGACCTCCTTTGAATCAGAGCTCATTAACTCGATAATTCTGAAAACCTATCCGAAGACAGTGACAGTTCGAAATGTCGATGTCAGAGACATTATTTTCGAATTTGTCGAAATTACTACAATTAAAATTTCTCCGTACGCTAACGTTACTATGGCTACGCTAAAACAATCGTCGCTAAGTTACGGTTGCTAGACCTGCAATTGGTTAACTTTGGGTAGTCACTCTGCTGTCAAGTTTGTAGTTCTCTCAGGTTAGCCAACCGGTAAAGATATTAAATATAATTTTCTTCTCCTATAATATACGAAGACATGACTTTCCGTGTCTGGAATGTACGAGTATAACCGACTAAGCCCGATTTGCATTACATGGCTAAAATGCGAACAGTGCCTAGTGGCTCATCAATTAAAGTCCGTGACTTTAATTGATGTACTACCTATAATAATATAGACTTTCAGAACCTGCAAATAAGACTTTCCGTCGTATTTTATACTAGCTGTTGCCCGCGATTTCGTCTGCGATCCCTGGATCCATCCTGATGGCAAGTAGCCTATGTCGATCTCCAGGTCATGGTCAACCCATGTGCCAAATTTCATCCAAATCCGTTCAAGCGTTTTAGCGTGAAAGCGTAACAACCAAATAAAGTCACTTTCGCTTTTATAATATTAGTAAAGTAATGAAGTAAGGATGTTTTTACACAGTGTCAATAAAATAAGTGTAAAGTAATAAATATTCAGAAAAAAAAAAAATGTACACGCACAGGAAATGCAAACGGATACTTTGCAGACGATTGATTAAACTAATGACAATACATACAGGGTGACAGTAATTTACTCATAATTATGATGAATAACTATTACTTTGGGACCAAACTTGAAATGCGAATTTAGGGTTTGTCCTAAAATTCACGTGTTAAAGTATCGGGCACTAATTACCAGTCACCCTATACAGGGTGTTAGGGTAGACACCGTTATCCTTGAAACTAGTGGTTTGGTGTCATCTATACTTTTTCTATGGGAGAAACTTTGAAATCGCAAAAAAAAAATCTGCTGTTCCATACATTTTGTCGATTTAAGTGAACACAAATGTATGGAAAAGCGGGTTTTTTTTTCGCGATTTCAAGTTTGGTCCCATAGAAAAAGTATATTATAGATGACACCAAACCACTAGTTTCAAGGATAACGGTGTCTACCCTAACTCCTAGCATTCGAACAAAGCAAGAAAATATATGTGGAGAAAATATACCTAGTTACTTACCGACTTACTGAAGTTAGTTTAACCGCAGCTTAACTGTACCTGATTCATTCAAAGTTTAAAACAAATTTCGTTAGTCCGGTTTCCATTTCGTAGCCACATTCAGCACTTAGCTGAGCTAAAATTCTCGCATTGTTACCTTCCATTGCATTAACATAACCCTTTCACGCCTCAGCGGCTAACGACAAACATTCAAGAGGAAAAATCCTAGCATTCAAAGATTTTCCTTTCACTTTTACGAGAACTATAAAAGGCAAGACCTATTTTCATACATTTCCTTAATAGAACAAATGGATTGACATAATCGTAAAGTTTATTTGCCCAATAAATAAGCTTGATAACAGAGAAGAAAAATATTGAAAGAAAAACGTCTATTTTGATACAAAGGAAGGAATATATGGAACTGGTTAATAAAGCGACCTATGGTCAATAAGGCGGAAACATAACTTTCAGTAATTCCGAAAAACTTTTCCTATAACAGTATTGTTTTCTACATAAACAAAAGCCGCAAGCTTCATCAGCTTCAAGCTTCAGCTATTTAGGTATATGACACGCAATATTATATTCTGAACTAGTGACCCGCCCCTACTTCGCACGGGTTCATTAGCGAAATGTCAAAACATAGGTAGCGATTTCACTGCTATTGTATATTCATAGTTAAATATTATTATATTCATTCCGAAATAAAATATCTAAATGATGGTGAAAATCGCATTAAAATCCATTGTGTAGTTTATAAGGGCAAACTGACTCGAAAAGTGACTTTGTTTTATAAGTACTATGTATAGATTCTACTGCAAACTTGAATAAAGCTACAAATAAAGTGCTGTTTTACTCATATTTTAATACAATAACAATATGTACCTATATTAGTTACGCAACATTTGACATATTGAACGATATAAAATGGTCTTTAGGGAAATATTCGACCTATATTGAATGATTTACGATTTGGGTACGTCTTTCTACTTTCGTGTACGTGTACTTATTTGATTAAATAAAACCCATAGGATTTCGAAAACTAAATGACAACATAATTTATGCCGATAGATTCTGTAACAATCTCACCGTAAAAACTTAGGTCAAGTGAGTTAAAATGAGCTTTCAATAGTGTAGCATTGACGGCTAAGTACACACGGCTACACATCAAGCAATACATTTCCAGTTTAACTTGATCTCGAATTGTACAGGATTTCCGTACAATGCGAGGTCAGCTTATACTGGAAATGTATAGCTTGATGTTTAGCCGTGTGTACATACATAGGTAGAATCCGCGCCACCACTGAAGTCTGGCGGAAAATTGTTGAACATTTTTTTTTATTGCAATGACATTGACACTAGCTCCATTTGGACTCGAATGGTGGCGCGGACTCTATTCACCGTGAGATGTTTACAGAATAGACCAGCTGCCGGCTGGTCTACTAAAAAACTAGACAAAACTCAAAATAACCTAAATCGTTGCGTCAGAGATAATATTTGCGCATGACTAAATGCGTACAGTCCTCCCAACATATCTGTGAAATGGCGAAAATTGGAACTACGGCCGTCATGTTGAAATGTCATTCGATTGTCAGCGTCGCCTACATTCGGGTTCTCTGGTTGTTTTGTCGTGATATTGCTGAATTTATAAAGTTAAATACCTATGCCGAAAAGTGATACTCGAAACATTATTCTAAAGGTTAAAACCTGTTTTGAAGAAGAAGCTGGGGCGGGGTCTCCGATTATTCCATTTAATCAAATATACAAACTAATTTTGGCAGCGACAGCTTAGTGTTGTCAACTTTCTTGTTATAAAATACCCGATACTTAACTAATTATTTAAGTCTTATCCCCCCTTGGAACATTTTATCTGCTTAATTTCCATTGTTTATTGCTGAGAGATTAAACTGTTAGCGTACCTACGTAACTATAAATTATCAAATTCTTTTTATTTATTTTATTATTTTTATATAGGTATAATTGTTTTTAATTTGTAAAAACTGTAATTCTTATTATACGATTATGTCTAATATCAAATTTCCTTCTTGAAAACTTCCTCAATTTTGGGCACCTTATATTAATTAGCAACACTGAATCGATGGTGCCGTCCTCTTTCAGTTCACAGATAAGTTGGTAGGACTGTACTCACAGTCACAACATACATTGACATAGACAATCCTATTCCGTAGTAAAATAACGTTATGTTTGGTAATACGATGGGACTGAATCCACAAGAACGGAAATGTAAACAGGAGAGAACAAAAGACATAAAACTAACGCTAACACCAAATTGACAGTATAAACATATTGACCGAGCGTGCCTACAATGAAACTCGATGGGAAATCTTATGGAAATTATGTACATGTTGTACCGATTTTATACAAGAGACACTGGATTCGAATACATAGTATATATACTAATATGGAACTGGTACATACTCGCAGTTTATATTTGGTGTATTCAATATAGGAAGATAAAAAGATATGTCCATTAATCAAAGCAACACACTGACATGGGCTAGCGTCAGCGTTTGGTGGCAGTAAAAGAAGCCATCTATTTCCAAAGACAATTCCTATTGGAGAAGTCTATGTATTCTGCATGAGTTGCTGCTGCAACTAATAACTATTGACTAGTTGAAGTAGCAACTCATTTCAGCAATGAAGTATCTACGCTTTGCAAGTTTGTAACTAGGCAACTATGAATTGAATTAAACTGCCGCAAAGCAGCGAACGCAACTTTCCGTAACTATATTTGGAGACGTTTGCTTTGAGAGATTTCGCCTTAATTTCCTACTCACACCCCTGCTAAATTAAATTCTGATAACACAGGCACATAATGTCTACAAAATATGGAGCATTCTGTTTATGTCAGCCATAACGGTTTTCGCTTGCGGTAGGATATATTCATAAAATCGATATACATATATTTATGAGAATTTAAAGGTTGGATAAAAAGGTTGAATAAAAAGCTCGAGGCAAAGTAATAACCGCCGCACGGGTCGATCCATCAGGTTAAGCTCCGCTTGCCGGGCTTGGTCCGTGGATGGGTGACCATGTTTACATAATCGAGACGCCTCCGTGCCTCGGAAATTGGTGCCGGCTGTCATTTGTGTTTGTCTTTGACTGTCGTTACGGGTCGTCAGAAGCCTGAAAGTCTGACAACCAGTCTTACCAAGGGGTATCGGATACCCATTTACTGGGTTGTGGAGGTCAGTAAGGCAGTCGTTCTATGTAAAATACTGGTATATCCGGCTACACTGGAAGCCGACCTCAACATAGTTGGGAAAAGGTTAGGCAGATCGATGAGAATTTAAAGGTCGTCATTTACATGTTGTACCCAGTCATTGAATGGTAAATGGTTTCATTTCCTTCAATTACCTTGTACAAATTGCTTGACAAAGATAAGTGGTTGCGACGTGTCATGTTTTTCCTTCGAAATTAGCCTGGAAACACGATATTTTATTATTTAATAAGAACTTATTTCGATACTCAATAAAAGTTTTGTACCTAATTAATGTTGCACGCCCCTTTAATTCTTAAGTTTGCCTTTTCATTATTCAGAGCGTAGACGGAGACTCTGTCTACGATTCAGACATTCGAAAGTTTGTAACAGTTATGTTTTACAAATTATTTTATAACTTTTTAAAGACTAAATTGTATAATTAAGAAGACAATTGCGCAATTTTAAAAACCTGTTTGCATTGTTTAAATGATGTATTAAGAGAAAAATGTGTGCTTTTATAATTTCTAACGTGACGATTTTATAGAGAAGTCCATGTCCATAAAATGTATAGAAATACAGGCAAATGTTGATGGAAATTTAAAAGTCTTCATTTATAATTCCATGCATTTTCCTCCCCTTTGTTATCGTGATGCCGTGCCATGGACGTAGACGTCCACGATAATATCTTCACATTAGAAATTATAAAGCACATTAACTTCACAGTTCGTTCAATTCAATAGTACCGCGCAGCAGTTATCCTGCAGACATATTAGTACTGCCCACAAAATTGTTATTGACAGCACCTATCAATTACAAACAAAATGGCTCTGAATAAACAAAGCCACCGGGAAAGCCAACCATTAGCATATTGTGTTCGTCGCAAAGACCATTACCAAGCATTTTAAGTATAATTCATTCATAGTAAGTAGGTACCGACCACAATACAGAACAGAAGATGGAATTATACCGTATTGTCCATGTTATAGGAACGTCCTTTTTGTAACGGTAACAAATCGGTATACAATTAATTGTCCCGATTCCTCTTCAGAATCTTCAGTTGGGTACATGGATACAAGATGACAACCTTTGTGAACTTATCTTCTATTCTTGAAACGATTACATAACTCAAGACAGCCATTATTCTCCTTTCAAATCGGTTATTGGATTTAAATGAGTTTTCTTATCCCTGTAGCCTGAAAAATTTATTGCTGTAGGTATCTCATTTCGGTACGGCATTTTTGGACTGTAGATTTACTGAACATCTATTTTGTTAAGTACCTGGTACTTACTTGTTGAAAGGCCTACATTGTCCTCCCATGCCTACTAATACTGTAATTTGAAAATATTGTAAAAGCCAATTATTTTTAAAAGAGTAACCGTGGAGTTTCTTGCCGGCTCTTCTCCATAGGAAACGACCAATTGGAACCGTGCACCTAGCTTCTGACGTTTCATAAGTGCCCATGTAGGTTTATGTGAAATAAAATATTTTGATTTTGATTTTGATTTTGGTAAACTTTTTTTTTTCTCTTTATTCGTATAACGTGACTTCCATAGAATCTCTTTTATTAAATTTTACTTAATTTTCGCAAGAATTGAAAAAAGAAGAATCTAAAGTAATACCTATAACTTACATAAAAATATCTTTCTTATATTTAAGTAATTTAATAAAGATATTGTAAACATATTACTTAGTTAGTATTTAAAAAAAATACAATAGACGTTTGTATATTTAGTAACCTATTCCGCTTGACTATTCTTCAAGAGTCCGAAAAACCCTGTAAGAAATCGACACGTGTTTCACCTCTCAACGAGGCATCCTCAGGATGACGATTGACCAATTGCAAACCAGAACGCGACTTGTTACCACACCGAGCGCTGGACGCAAAGTGAATCAAATCGCCCGTCACCCCCACTTATATAGGATGCAAATCATCAGCAATCCGCAAGCGCTCGGTGTGGTAACACGTCGCGTTCTGGTTTGCAATTGGTCAATCGTCTATTGTATTTTATAATGTATTTCCGCAAGGTCACGCCTGAATCGATTAAATAGTTAGTAGTTATAAATACCTCTGCTGAAAACTATAAAGACAAAACTTTGCATAAAATAAAAATCTAAGTGGGGCTCCCCACTTAGATTTTTATTTTATGCAAAGTTGTATGATTACACGTTTGAATTTTAATAGGATAGCAAAGATTTTATTGTTGAACAACTACATCATTCGTATCCAAGAATTCGTACTTAAATCCCTTTTTTAAATACCAAATATAACGTATTCGTAAACTTGAGTATTTTATTTTATGGTCGGGCTTTCCCGAAACGCTCTCAGCGTGAAACTTTAGTGCTTTTACGTGTTAGGTCTGTAGTCCAATGTAATATTAAATTTTATGTGGTAAACAATCCGTATCGAATCCATTTTCTCTCGTGTTTATAGAGAACTCACCAGCCCAAACTAGAATTAGGTATATGCCGAGCATTAGTTGTGATACAAAAGCCACGTATAGCAGTGAATATATGCATTCCGGCTTATTCATAGACAGAATAACAATGCTTCTGTTTCAATGACGTGTCGCTCCCCTACGTCGAGAAACAACACTGAAAACTCGGTATGAAAGCAACGCTTTTCCCTGTATTTGTTGGAATTGGAAACAACACGTATTGTATGAATAACAAAAGTGACGCCGCAAAATCGCACATAGAGACGATTGCTATTGAGACACGGCGACATGAAAACATATTGAACTACGCTAGACAGCGGCATCTGGATATGTTGAAGAAATAAAACAGAAGCAAGGTCCTACTTTCTCGCTTATAGCATAATCAGCCTATAATATTCCCACTGCTCAGACACAGGCCTCCTCTCTGTGAGAGAGAGTGGGACGTAATCCACTACGCGGGCCCCGTGCGGGTTGGTCTACTTGTGTGAATCTCCCGCTCGTTTGCAAACCCGATATAAAAGTACCTAAGTGAAATAGATGGTAAATACCTATCTAAAGTCTAGACGGTGCCTTTCGTGAGCCCTTTGAGGGAGGGAACTCACTCACTTTCGCATTTATAATATTAGTTAGTAAACTAATATTATAAATGCGAAAGTGAGTGAGTTTGTTTGTATGTTACGCTTTCACGCTAAAGCGGCTGAACGGATTTGGATGAAATTGGGCACATGGGTAGAGCCTGACCTGGAAAAGGAAATATGCTACTTTTCATCGGATCGCAGACGAAGTCGGGGGCAACAGCTAGTTTAGAATAAAACACGTTGTCTACTCACTTCATTCCTTTAAGGAGTAACCAGATAATCTCAGATAATCCGTAATCGAATGTCGGTGCCGGATTGAGCCTAAGGGAATGTTCAAAAGGTGCTTTTCTATTACTTTTTCAATGTTATTTAAAGGTGAGCGACATTTTCTAAGCCCTTTTGCTTGCAGGTTTTTGTAAATAAGGTCACGAACTTATTAGTGCGGTGGGTCACGTATCTGGCGAAGATTTGGGTGAGTTTTATTATTCGCCGTTACTACAGCTACATAGTACGGCAATACCTTCGGATTCGAAAGGACGTTACGTTTCAGCCATATTTTTTTAAAGGAAAATCTTTGAAATGGAAAATGGAAGACGATATAGAAATTGTGTAATTCTATGTAGATCCACAAGACGTGTTTTCTCATTCGAAAGTAATATATTGGTGATTCAGTGAACATTGCTGAATAATTTCATCATTCGCATCATTTCGAAGTTATGTGCAGTGACCTATTCTTTTGTACCTAATATATTTCTCATTGAATGCCAAAAAGTTTTCCTAGTGGGTCATATACATAGAGCTTCATAGATGTCCTTTAAGTGCGAATCTTCAAAGTTAGAGACATTAGCGTCATTTGGCTCGTCCGCAGCTGAAATTGGCAACATAACATAACGCTGGGAATAATCGTGATGTATGGAGGCTCTACACCAGACGCTTTGGCGCCTCGCCCGACAATCGATGGAGCACCCATCCCACTGTCAAGTTAAACTGAATAGATATTATAGAGCGGAATGAGTTAGTAGGTATCACTATATGTTAATTCATTTGTATGTAGCCTGATGCTCACTCTTTAGAACATTTTCTGACTTTGCTGAAAACATGACTAAGATATTTTCTTTGCGATAAAATGCAAATAGTTGAATTTTCTGAAAGATAATATGGATTAAGGTATAATATGAATGGACATATGCGTGTATAAAATGGTAGATAGATATCCAAAAATATTGTCCAAAGCAACGATGCCACTGTAAAGATTTGTTTCCTTTGTCAGAGGCCAAAAGCGTATCTTTAACTACTCTTCCCAAACAGTAGAAGCGTTTATAGTGAAATCAAGCGTATATTTTCTAGCACGAGGCATTGTGCCCCAGAGTATTGTTTTACGTATCATCGATACAGGACACATTCGCATAAATACCGTTCTGAAGCATTCTGAAGTCTCCCCAGAGCAAACCATTTTCAGTCAGTCATTCGAAAATAAATATTCTCGGAGCCCCTGAATCCATAAGATATGAAATATAAAAAAAATACCCTAAAATCAATTTAAGTCAAAATGGAAAAATATATTCAAATCCAGTGGACAAAATTGCCGTGCCTCAGTGATTTCTGTTTACGTGGCATTAAATTGGCCGTTGGGACGGGTGGGTAATCCTGCACGAGAAAGGTATTTGTTCACTTTCTTTTTACGAGGCTAGTTCACCTGCATAAATCAGGTCTAAGGGAAAGTTTCAGAACAAAGGCTTTTGCTACATTGAAACGGCAACGAATAACTTTGTCTTCATTCGCGTGTATTTCCAAGTAATAAAGGTAAGCAAAACCCCATTCACGTTTCGGATGGATGTTTATGGAGCCAACGTTACACACGAAATCGTGTTTGACTACGAAGATTTTTTTTATTTAAATGAGTATGAGTATGAGGTATCCTTAGATCCCAACGTTTTCAGAAATACAAATATTGTATATTTCACCTCTCAATCGCCCGTAGAATCGACATCAGTTAAGTTTTGTATCGGTAGGTATCCGATATTCACACATTGAGACCACACCTTACTTCGGGGAACATGTAATCGAAAACCAATCACCGTCGTTATGGGCAATCAGAACTCGACAGTGTGACACCGATCTACTCAGATTATTTGCATCCACCGATAATATTCGTTGTGGAGGTGAAATGGAACCCGTCCTCCTATTCCTTACTGAAACAGTCCCCTGATTCAGAGCTTTGGATAACAAACCGAATCGATTGCAAATACATAAGTAATTGCCATTGGAAAAACTTTACATTTTGCTGTTGCTTGTGATTTGTAGTTAACAAGTCAATCAAGGGATCTAGTTAGTTAGTCTGGAAGCTGCTTGAAAAGCTGAAGCCAATGATGATGCATACAGCAGTACATTCCGCAAAAAATCTACAATAAAACTGCCGAAATTAGCAAAGAAACTTTTCATACGAACCCTGTGCATAAAAATATCGTAGGGTAATAATGCCCTTATTACTAAATCAAATATATTTCCGCTAACAAATTCTTTTCCTTGAACATTTCTTTTATTCTCCAGGAAATGGCCGCAATATTTCAGTTCTGAACATTAATGAATATTACGTCGTTTATGTATTTCAAGGAGCCATGAATAAAATAACGTAAGTATTAATTCTTTCCCCTCGGTTTCTCCGAGTTGCGATGCTTATGAAGATAGCAATATCTTTCATTGGCACAAAAACAAAGTTCACGGCCATTAAGTCGTAAAAAAATAATCTTTGTGTTTTTTTTATCGTTAAACCAAATAAAGTGCCATCCCACCTGATGGCGGGTAGTTACTATCACTCCAAGTTATGTATCTTATAATGCCCGCAGCCCGGGGCCTTACTCGACTTTTATGAGACAAAATGAAATTTCTACGCGATCCAAAGTAAAAAATAATAAGCGTTGTTAGGCTTTTTTCATTTTTTCATGTCCTTTTATATTTAGAAACAACAAGAATATTTTCCCGGAAAGCCGTAACAACAAATATTGTCGTCGTCAACCAAAAATATAAAAGATATTTTTCTTACACCATCCAGTACAGTCCGAAATAATATAATTTTGAGTTGAGCTCAAGCGACAAAGAGAAATAATATTTCATTCTATATTTCTGTATGGCCTATATAGGCTAACAATTCTACTTACACAATGGTGAAAGGGAAAATAATAAGCCTTTCAACATGGTCATGCTAACAACATGTTAAATCATGTTTTGTTTTGTTCCTTTTCTGTTATACGGATCCCAATTTTACTTTCTTGTGTTGTCTTTGTCTTGTGTTGAACATTCTGTCTTTTCTGTATTTCATGTTCATTACCAAGAGGCACCGCCCACTCTGTAGGGGCTAAGCTAAGCTGCGCACGAAACAAATCTTCATCATGTGTGAGGAATGATATGGAAGAGAAGGGAGTGAATGATAACGTGACTGTTGACAGGGAGAATGGGAGTAGAAAACGTCTTGCGCCGACCCCAAGTAACATGGGACAACGGCAGGAATATGACGAAACAAATGCTGCTGACCTCTCAGTGCACATCATAAGTAGCAGTGGACGTTCGACTTAAGATCAACAGTCCTCAAACAAAATAAATAAATAAAAATCACGTAAGCATTAATTTGCTGAGCAGTACGTACTTATTTGGTGAAATAGTTAATCTTCGTTACATGTTAGACAATTTTATGCGCAGACAACTCACGATCCTAGATAATCGAGGTAATTTAATTCCCTTCACGTAGACGTGTAATCTCGTCTGTGTTTATATTCCTACTTGTAAAAGGTGCTATGTATTGAATGCTGACGTTTACTGCTTGAAGTCTTAGAGGCTTGAAACATAGCCTCTTTAGTGGTTCTCTTCAATCGTTTGATTTTACGGATATTATTGTTTCTATTTAGCTAGCTAATAAGTTTATTTTGCACCCTCTCATCATCATTCATCATCTGCGCCGCCTTAACCCTACTATGTTGGGGTCGGTTACCAATCTATCCGAATGCATCTGAATACCAGTATTTTACATTAAGTGACTGCCTATCTAACCTCCACAACCAAGTTACTGAGTAACACGATACCTCCTTGGTAAGACTGGTTGTTCGACTTTCGGGCTTCTGACTATCCGTAACGAACGACTGACAAAGATCTACGAACGACAATTGGAACCAACTTCATAATATGCTTTCCAAAACACCGACGGTACTATGTAATGGATGGTCACCCATCCTCGGACCGACCTCGACAAGCGTTGCTTAACCTTGAAGATCGTCTCTTGCTACTTCTATTATTTAGCCACGAGTCCCTGCATTATTATGCAGATGATAATATTTCTCTATCGTTAATTTTCATAGTGACTATCTTCATAGTGCCTACAACTTTCATAGTGAATACCTTAATCATTCTGCAAATGTGTTAGTTTTCTTTACAGTAAAACCGTGCAAGTATTATTCTGTGTGGATCTTCTGCAACGCTTCTCTCAGAACTTATGACAGTAGTTTAAATTTTCCATTGCTATACAACAGGCACGTCGTAAGGTTGAAAATGTCATATTACGTAAGTTCGGCGAGAGGTTGCCAGCAAAGTTTAAAGAAACTCTTCGCTGAAGGAAGTTCGATACCATTTATGGCCAAGTATAGCGCTATCGGGTTTTACAGCCTTTACATATGGTTCTAGTTTACTTTATTCGATTGTATGTATCGATGACAGTTTTAAACTTATTGAGGTAGGTGTTTCTTGTTCTACATCAGTATCTGGACGTTTTCAATAATAAAATAAATAAAATTCCAAAAATATAAAAATGGCTTTTATTCCACGCAACACAGTACAGTTAACAACTTTTTCAATATTACTAAGTTAATCAAAATATTTAGATATATATATCATCCTTTTCCGACGTTACATTACATGGACAAAGAAATGAAATTGTTTATTCTGTAAATAGAATATTGGAATCACTTTTACACGTCATATTAAAAAATATTAAAAATAAGCAAGATGAGGTCAGCGTTTCCTATCTGACTACTCTGAGAAGAAAGGCCGAAACAAACCTTTTAATGTCCAGAATAATCTTGGTCAAGCCATACGAGGACCATGTAGATTAGCGTCTGAAATGGTTTTTTGAGGAAAGATCCACAACGATTTGAGTGGACCTGTCCAGTCAGTGCAAGCATTAATTGTCAGTAATAGTGGAGCTCAACTCAGAGAGGAAGAAAATATAAGTACCAAACCAATAAGCTTTTTTCATTTATTATCACGGAAAACTATACAGATTTACTTAAGTATGTATCACGAATTTCAACAACTTTGCTTCACTTCAGACATCCGTTTCGGAAATAGTTCAACGTAGAACGAAGGCTAGCCAAAATATAGCCTAAGTCTACTGCAGTCATAGACTGCGGGGATATTTCACTGCACTATAGAAATAGACTTATTTATTACGCAATTACGGTGAATAAAATTTCAAACCTTACGTTGACACGAGCTATGCAACGATACCTCATATAAAGAGATTTCCTAGTCGACAAAGATGTAGAGAGATTGTAGAGGAGGTCAACAACCATTATAAGCCGGCTGTACTTTATTATTACTTGTCAAGCTTATTGTAATTCACCACATAACTAATGCCCTGTGCATTTGTATTAGTGTGTGTATGTAGTATTTTAAAATCACCAAATCACCTAACATCCAAATTGAAAAAACGTGATTTTTCTCAAACTAACTAAGTAGTAGTGATGGGCCGGCTATTGAGTTTATATTCGGCTGTCTAGCTTGACTACTATTGGATATTATTTGATTGAATTTTCATATTCAGACTGCGAACGTCATTAGATATACGCAGTTTAATTTCTTGTCATATTCTCGATCGTCTCCACTTTGCATAAATTAGATGTATTTTTGGTTCAAAATTCTTCAACCATGTCTCAGATGATTTTGTAAGTAGTAATCAGCAATTACTATTTACATTTCATCACAAACAGAAAGACAAGACATCTAGCTAAGCAAGGTGTCAGCGTAAGTTAAGCTGTAATCTATGAAACTTACACTCCTAAGTTACTATAATATTCTACAAGGCATGTAGGCAATAATTGAAACGTCAAAAGTAAAGCTAACTCAGTTCTGTAAGACACTTTAAGTAGACACTAAACTTGTTCCCTCTTTTATTTAGCTGTGGAAACTTTTAATTGGTTTTCTTTAACTATTTAATGTACTATCTACTACTTAAATGTATTGCAGCTGTAAGTAATTTTCGAGTTAAATAAAATAACACGATAAGTATATTTTTTCGTTCTCAGTTAGTTTTATCGATGGTCTGGCAATTTGAGAATTTTATGCGGCCTACCCAAATGTCCTTCTTTGGTATTGTTCGTCGAGTCGTTGAGCTCCTTAAGTTCTGAGTTGAGCTCCACTATTAGTGACAAATGCTTGCACTGACTGGACAGGTCCACTCAAATCAGTGTGGTTCTTTCCTCAAAAGACCATTTCAGACTCGAATTTACATGGTCCTCATATGGCTTGACCAAGATTATGTCTGGACTTTAAAAGAGACTGTGACCTCTGAGTTTGTTTCGGCCTTTCTTCTCAGAGTAGTCAGATAGGAAACGCCGACCTCATCTAGCAAATTTTTAATATTTTTTAATATGAAGTGTAAAAGTGATTCCAATATCCTATTTACAGAATAAACAATTTCAATTCATTTCAGTACCTACCTACATAACATCACGCCTGTATTCCCCGAAGGGTTGGACAGAGGTGTACTTAATAGTACACCCATATTTCGCAAGTTATGTTTAATTACGATTTATTAGGGGCCGAGATATTGCCATCTTCCGGGCACAAACCCAGACGCCGGGCTGCTGCTGAGAAATTACTGATGAAAAAACCCAATAACTCCTTGCCCAAACCTGTGTGGACCTACCTACCAATCTCAGATAAATGGGTCTGTGAAAATACTGTACACAATATTTAAGCTTTTTCTTTAAAATATCATATACATCCTAGTATGGCTGATACCGCTCAACAATTCATTAGAATAATGCTAAAAATCCGTTAGATACTAACACCACCACATATCTACATATCGAAGACTTCAAAACATGTAGGTACAAAAATATATTAAAAGTTGAATTAATGTATTGAAACACAATAAATTTAAATTAAAAGCTATAATATACTATCTGTAATGGCATCGTAAATACAGATATTACTGAATAAAATATCCAGTAATTATCCTCAGACTGTACAGCAATATCGAACTTCAGATATGCTATGGTATAATTGTACTAATAAATACTTATTTATTCATGAATAATAGTGTAACTAATGCAATTAGTAATCCGTTGGTTCGAATTAATCGATGAACTATTTGCAATAAACTATAGCTCAAGGCTTAAACGTCAATATAACTCGAATTATAGACGAAGCAATTATAGCTACAAATATTTTGTTAATAATGGTTGGATCTCATGCGAATAATTTTATTAACAGAAATAATTACTTGGAAATAATCGATGCTTGATTGGCTATCAATTTCAGCTTTGAAGGCAATTTCTGATCAATTATTGATAAGCCTGCCTATAGTCCACGTAACCAAAGTCAACCTAGCTCACAGAATAAGCAAACTGAAGTGGCAATGGGCCTGCTATATTAGCCGCAGAACCGATGACCGTTGGGGTAGACGTGTTCTTGAGGAGAACGCAAATCGGCAAACGTAAGGTAGGACGCCCTCAGGCTAGGTGGAGCGACGATCTTCGCAGGGCGGCTGGTAGCGGATGGATGAGAGTCGCCGAGAATTGAGCTGAATTGGAGAGGCCTGTCTGATGTCCAGCAGTGGATTGCTATATGCTGATGATGATGATAATGGGTAAATTAATGGTTGTAATAACTCAATTTGTTTTAAGTTACATTATACGACGCTATCGCCAGCTATATTACGTACATATGTATATACCTATTGTAAGTATGTATCCGTTACTTAAAAAGTATATTCCCCATAAAAAAAACCCTAGGCACAATAATTCTGGAGTATTGCCAAATAATTTTTTATTATAATATTCACAAAAGCTGTTCGTGCAAAATTGTGTTCGACATTTCCCACAGACGGCTTTTTCCAACTTATTTCTGTCACATTCGTTTTGTTTTATCTATTCCGATGCAGCGTAAAAGCATAAATACATAAAACTACTCGTATCTACCAACTCATAACTTTGCCTAGAAAGAGCAATGGCTGAGATAAAATGCTGAAAGTTATGACATATAGGCTGTCTGTCCTGGAAAATTTATTGTTGTAAGCCTTCTTCAAACAAAGTTTACAGCGTTGAAAATCCCGGCTTATATACAAATCCCGTCTTGCAACCACACTTAAGGCTTAGTGCTCTATATCGTCACATACAATATCAAACTCATTCGAATCTCACATACTGCTTAATATTCATTGCTACGACGCCAAAACTGTCATCAAACCTAATTATTACGTCTTTCTCAGATTTCGTATTCCTCTCACGTTTCTGATATTAGACCTCAATATTCTGACAATCGACGGAGCCTTAAATG
Organism: Lithophane ornitopus; assembly: GCA_948473465.1. Taxonomy (NCBI): domain Eukaryota; kingdom Metazoa; phylum Arthropoda; class Insecta; order Lepidoptera; family Noctuidae; genus Lithophane; species Lithophane ornitopus. The sequence goes on along the minus strand of OX419622.1, from coordinate 5,129,501 downwards.
GAGGATTCACTGTATCTAAATCTCCAAATACACCATAAAACAGAATGGACGGTTAAATTCAACATGTTTTAAAGCTCTTTCGCCCCAAGGGTAATGAAATATGCACACGTCGCCGCTACAAACATTCTAGATCGTAAATTTACTGAAAAAGTTAACTGAATTTCCGAATTGAAACATCTTTTGAAACTTGAAAATTGCTTTGACGTTTGTCTTGATCAAACTTAGCAATCTTTCTTTGAGTCACACAGAATTTTCAGTCAAAGAACTGCTGTGAAGCATTTTTTCCCTGAGGGGTATCCAAGCTCTGAAGCAATACTATCAAGTTCAAAGACAGAATCACTAATTTGAGACAAAACAAATGACTACATTCTCTTTGATTGAAAGCAAAAAAAAGTTATTGAAGACCACAAAATTCTAAAACGAAATCAAAACCTGTCACAGGATAATAATAAAAAGGTAACTCCACACAAAGCGAGCAATTTTATGTGACAGTTGAAAAATAACAGCATCTTTCGTATCATCAATCTTCCAGACTCCCATCTGGTCTCCCGTCTTAGAGCTCGCGATACTTTTTGCAAGAAGCTATAATGGTGATTGAAGACGAAGCGTGTGCGCGGAACCCTAAGCGATTCTTAAGCGATGTAGTGAAAAGAATAATGCATCACTCATGCTCACTCCATTTTAGATCAACGGTTCCTTTAATGATGAGAAATTGAGTACTTAAAGTTTAAAACTGTGGAACGGCCCGTTTTTATTTTTTTTATATTTTCCTTTTAAGTCCCTTAAGATTAACAAGATATGTTCGCTGGATAATAAGCCTTAAGGGAGGGCTCTTACCCGCTAAACGATGTACAGATATTGGTACCTACAACTTACACCTCCCTGCTCTCTGAGATTTTTGCCTTGAGCTCAATCGATCGGTCGGGTAAATATGTAGGTCCTTAACAGTTTTTTTTTAATAAGTTGTCTGTTATTCAGGTCAGGATTTACTCCGTGTCTGATTAATAGCTATGTGGGCTTGATTTATGAGAGGATTAACTTTACGGTCACCCGTATAACGAGGAAACGAAAAACCGGGAAACGGGCACATTTTTACACGCATGTACAAATGTGCCTCGTTTACTAAGACTTTAGTTTAACAATCTGGCGTACATATTCCCAAAGAATACTACTTAAATGTGATAGTCTGTCTGTTTGAATGTTTGTTATTCAATCGCGCACGCCTTAACGGCTGAACGGATTCAGATGAAATTTGGCACACGGGTAGACCAAGACTTAGGACATAGCATACTTTCCAAAGAAAGTACGTTCCCGTGGGATAATTTTTTTTTTACTTCCACGCAGGCTATGCCATTGTCAAAAGCTGGTGAAGAAGAAACTCGTTGATTATCTTTTTTTTTTTCCTTTGCCCCAGCTGCTCGACGGCGATGCTGTGCGCGGCCATCATGACAGAGCATTGGGAGCACGTGGTGTGGGAGCACGCCGCTCTGGCCGCGCTCGCCAACGCCTCAAACACGGCGCTGCAGTGGCTGCTCGACGAAAAAGTCGCCAAGGTAACTTAAATTAGCTGTACAAGGATCTTTTGACGCGTGGCCAAATTCGGAACTAACACCGCCATCTTACTTTTTCAATACATTTCACAAAGAAATTGCCACCAATTTTACCACCAGCGCGCCCCTGTCAAGGTAATCCGAGCCTAAAGATCCTTGTAGAATTTTAGTAGAACAGAATCAAGGCACTCCATCTAACCTATTTAAACACAATCTTCAAAGTTTTGAGCATCGGAGTTCAAATTGCAAAACACAAAAAAAAAACCATCAAAGAAACTTAGATCTTTAATCTCGTAGCCCGTCTACGGAATGCTACGAAGCGTAGCACGTAGCTCTCTACGAGTTTTATTCGTAGCAACTTCCGTAGCGGCGCTTTATAGCATCGTAAGACTTTAAAGTCTTCATACATTTGAAAACTAATCTGAAATTCTGAACCAGCTTTCCTGGTTCGCTCTCCAGAAGCAGGAAAATATCAGCTTTCAACAAGCATTCTATCCGACTTTAGACAGCTAGAGCAGCAACTTTAGCGGAATGGTGTTGAATAAAATGCAATCAGCTTTGTTAGAAATTCAACAGTAATCCACGGTTAAATAATAACAATACTTTAGGGGCATGAGGAACAGGGTGTAAAGTTCACTCATCCACCATAGAAAAGGGAGGATCCTCCAACCAGACGGGTGTTGTGTCTGGCGGGCAACTGCCCAACGATTGATGTTGGTTTCTTGTATATATGTCCACTGCACGGTAAACTTTAATTGCGCGATGCAGGATTTATGTGACGTCAGGATGACGTCAGGTCTTTGATGCGTAGTTCGCATGTGGCGATGTAGATACCGCCACAATACAAAAAAATAATTCGCGCAGTCACCATAATAATGGAAGTCTTGCATGACAAACAGATTTCAAACAATAAAGGTCCCGACAATGCCAAGGTCAAAATAACTGTACAAATTGGTAAAGTTAAAATTGATGTTAGCCTTCTTCGAAGTTGGCAGTACATAGTAGGTTGCATTATTAATCGGGATTCCAGTTGACAATGGCGGAAACTTCCAGCAGACAGCTATGCCTCACATCACTGATGTTATTTCCCACGAGACAGACTTTGTGGTAATTGGAATTGTTTGTAGGTATGGTAGGTAAGTACGGATAACGGATAGCTAGCGGTAGGAACTACCGATGGTTTTTGAGGGTTGACTGGGTTGAATCACTGGTACTTCGCCAATCCCATAAAAAAGTTTGGATTCCAAAGAACAAAAAAAGTGTAAAAAAGTAAAAAATGTGTCGAGAGAACACTTTTCTCTTTTTTATATACAGTAGTATATCTGAATATTTGTCTGATTATGCAAGTATTCTGGCTATTCACGTACCGTAACATTACGTCTAAAGGGGTAGGCAGGGGTGAGGAACACACATTTCACTAGATAAAAACTGTTAATGTTAAAAAAGAAAATGTATTTTTTTATCAATATGAAATCTCTCGCCAGTAAATTTTCTGAAACAAATTTACCTCTTCAACACATTGAATTTATATCCATTTATACGTTCGAAGTTATAAGAGCTGCAAAAACTAATGGAAATCGCAAAAAGCTGCCTACGCCATTTGTATCCGACAGGAATTGCGGGAATAAAGTAGAATCTAACTGAAATTATCATCACGGCATCGTATCACTGAGCTGTTTGTTTTATTTTTGTGTTTCTTTTTTCATTCAATCGTTGGTGATTTTCGCCGGAAAAATGAAAGGATAGGTAAACACAATATGGTTTTACTTTACTTATCCTTTTATGAGCAATTATTTTATTTTTACTGTATTGCTTTCCACCCTTTACGTAACCTATCCTTTGCAGGTCCATTAAAATGTATTTATTTATTCATCTTTATATAGATACACCAAACAGAGTCTATAAGTAAAATAATTCAGACCACCTCTCTTTGTGTTCTCGGAGAAACAAAAAGTACGTGCTTTTATATATTACTATTACTGATAGCCTGAGGAGCTCGTGGCTAAGTAATAACAGCCGCTCGGGTCGATCCATCAGGTTAAGCTACGCTTGCCGGGGTTGGTCCGTGGATGGGTGACCATTTTCACATATCGAGACTCCTCCGTGCCTCGGAAAGCACGTTAAGCCGTTGGTCCCGGCTGTCATTCGTGGATCTTTGACAGTCGTTACGAGTCTTCAGAAGCCCGAAAGTCTGACAACCAGTCTAACCAAGGGGTATCGTATTACCCAGTTGCTGGGTTGTGGAGGTCAGACAGGCAGTCGCTCCATGTAAAATACTGGTATTCAGCTGCAGTGCGGTTAGACTGTTTTTGAGCGGTTAGACTGGAAACCGACCCCAACATAGTTGGAAAAAGGCTAGGCAGATTGATTGATTTTACTGATAGCCTGTTATCATCATCAGCTGGGCAAATGACTCTTCCCATGATTCCACTTCTTTATAAAAACAAAGTAAAAAAAAACCAGCAGTGCAAGTAGGTACTAGATAGTTAGTTTTCTTCAGTCGGTCACAGACTATTGTTTCAAATTGGGTCAGCAGAGCTAGAGCAGAGTTATCCGGGTCCCGCATTTACTTTATTCCAATCCATTTTATCGTCGTCGGAGTTGGGCTGTTATTCTTGCGTTTGTCTCTTTCCAGTGACATTCAAAGAATCGTTTGCTAAGTGTATCGCTCATAATGTCCTTTTTTGTATGTAATTTGCAGATAATGCCTTTAGGTTTCTCAGACACCATTGTTTGTTTGGGACTTCTTCAAAATTCTACAGGATAGAAATGTAGCACTTTCTGCAACCCTGTATTATTTAAATAAGTCACTAAAAAATAACCAGGGGGCTTAAAACCGTCACTTTGGCAGAATCATAATAGGAAAATATTAAGAATCATCGTAAAATGTCACAAACTGACAATTCATAATATAATCTGCGTGCGATTCATATTAGGAAATAATTCATCTGTTTGACAGTTTTCTATGGAGATTCGTAAAATGGTCTACATAATATGAATTGCTTTTGTGTCAAATTAGAGGAATTGCTAATGACAGCTGGAAATTCAGGAAATGAAATGCTTTTAGAAGAATTGCTAATGTGACCGTTTTAGGCCCACAGTACAGCGAATTTAATCATAAATTCTCCACTCTTATTAGATGATGTAATAAAATCAAAATTCAAACTAGGTAGGTACTTTTAATTATGCTTCAGTTCAAAAACAGGCTTCTTTCGAACAAGATTTTAGTCGAAAACACTGAACAAAATAAGGCTTAGGATAAATTTTAATCTGTAAAATAAACTTTAATTAAATTTTATGTTTCTCTTACATAATAAATAGAAATGTTCTCGTAAAGTTTTCGTGTTATTGAAGGTACGTAAATGTAATTTTCACTATCTGTTTGTCTACCGTCCTTGAATTTATGGGCTCAAGTGAAATTAATGGGCATTTTAGGGAAATTCTTATATTTTGAAATACTACAAACTTTCCCCATTTTCATCGTTAGCAGAATGATAAATTATCCTTAATTTTGTAGAAAGAAATGTTAGGTGAATTTTTTTAGCTTTGTCATGAAAAAAAACGAAAACTCGAAAATGAGTTTTGGAATTACGTACACACATTGAGAGTACTTTAGACAACACCCCTCTTTTTCAGTCGGGGGTTAAAAATAAACTAAGTTATGTAGCCATTTACTAAGTAGTGTGCAAAAAAAACATGAATTTCTTTGTTCCTTTTTTTTATAGTCACTCACAAACCCATCACACATTACTCACCAACAAGAGCCTTACCTTAGAAACCTGAAATCTTGTTACAGTAACAGTTATATGTAATAATGTGGGCATATTTGCCACCCCACTATTAGTAGTGTAAAACTTTTTACAGTCACCTTGACGGATTTTTATTTCTCACGCGATGTGGGTTAAATAGGCCCATTAAGTCGCAAAATATTTTTTGTCGAATTAACTACGCCAACATGTTTATGGATGAAATAAAAATATATTTCAGGCTACTGAAAAAATCGGTTAAAAATACGTCGCAGAACTAGGTCACTGTTATTTTTTTATTTTGTGATTTTACCTACTTACTACAAAGTTTAGTCTAGTTAAGGCCGCACCCTACCTCAAATTGTTTAGCATGATCCTCCGTTATGCCGAAAATACTGCAGCATTAATTTTGAAATAAATATATGCTAAAGTTGAGGTTTGATTATAGGTCCTGTTTGGCGAAACACGATTACATAAAATTTTCTCGATAGAAAAAAAAACCAAAGTTAGTAAACCGAACTATAAGCCGCTGGTATTATAACCATACTTCAAATTAGATCATGAAACTTTGCATAATAACTGAACTAACTTAAATTTCCATTATTTTCACCGTAAAAAGCAATCACCTAAACTGTTCGACGCTTGAGAGCCGCCAGCACCCCACTCCGTCTCGCTCTCACTCAGGCCGCGAGTAGTATGGTGCGAGCGAGTTAAACCCTTAAATGAAGACCTGAAAACGAATATGTGGCCCTCTTTCTAACCTTTAAGTGTTGTATCCAATGTCTGGGGTTACGTCACAAGGAGGAGAAAGCCTTTATCAGGTAACAATAACACGCGATCACCGATTCGTCTGCCAAGCGATCTCTTCTTTTTAGATTGTTATTGCCTGATATATAATGGTAATTTAGAAGATTGAATCCCGAGATTGATTGATTGATTTGATTGAATTTTTGATAGTTATTGAGATTGTCTCCTTTGCAAAGAGAACATCCTTTCAGATGGCCTTAAAACTTTACTACAGTCCCAGAACAATGTGTCCTTATTCGACTTCGCAGGAATTCTCGGATATTGTGTTTGCTTTTTAACATCCTTCACAGCCCTAAAACCCCATCCTATATGCGGGAACGCTTTTCCTACGCCCGTCCTTTTGATGCACCTTGCAGGTCGCATCTTAGACACCTCCTTAAATCCCCTCCCCACTCGACTGACTTTTACTCCTACTCTTTCACTGTGCACGCGGTTCGGTTGTGGAATTCACTTCCGCCTGACATCAGGGACTGCCAAACTGTTGCAGTATTTAAAAGAAGAGTGAAAGAACACTACCTATCCATTTCGTCATAGTTGCATAGTTATTTTAAATTAAGTACATTGTAATTATATATATATTGTATATTTTTTTGTGATATTTATTTTAGGAGTATGTATGTAAGTATATTCTCATATTGTATGTTTATATTTAAATTAGTGAATTGTTTCTTATTTTATGTATTTTGTTTCTCTTCTACTCTTACACACGTTGTCTACATCTCTTCTATCTACTTTCCTATCGCAGGTATGCTGGAAGAGATTTCTTTAGAAATAAACATTGCCTTTGTGCGTATTTTTCTGTTCCTTTCTTGTTGTCTGTATTTATATGTGTGTGCATAAATAGTTAAATAAATAAATAAATAATGTGCCACTGTCTGTAGCCAAATTCTCATACAAAATTCGCGACACATCTCGCCATTGTGATATTTACAATGGCTAAAGTGACACTTAAAATTAATGTATTTTCCCTTGAGCCACACAACGCGTATACAATGACAATTACTTACTGTAATAAATTCGGTGACTTTCATTATCTTAGCTTCTAATTAAGGGCGAAGTAGTTGGCCTCAGTGTTATTGGATTTTTCCAGAAGGAATTTCACAGTAGCAGCCTCTCAGAGTCTGGATGTTTGGCCGGTTGATGGCAATAGGCTCGTCCCCTATTACATCATCTGCCTAGGCTTCTCCTAGGGTCGGCTTCCAGTCTAACCGGATGTAGCTGAATACCAGTATTTTACATGGAGCGACTGCCTATCTGACCTCCACAACCCAGTAACTGGGTAATACTATACCCCTTGGTAAGCCTGGTTGTCAGACTTTCGGGCTTCTACGACCCGTAACGACTGTCAAAGATCCACTAATGACAGCCGGGATCAACGGCTTAATCTGATTTTCGAGGCACGGAGGAATCTCGGAGATGGTCACCAACCCCGGCAAGCGTAGCTTAACCTGATGGATCGACCCGTGCGGCTGTTATTACTTAGCCACGAGCTCGCCCCCTATCACATGGGACTTAAACATAACTGGCGAAATGTGGGTGTACTATTATGTAGGCACGCCTCTGCCAAACCCAATGGGGTATTACAGGCGTGATGATATGCTATGTTACGTAGTTAGCCTCAATATCTCGTATATTTTATGTGATCCTTCGAATCAAATAGCTTCATGACTTCCCACTATACTTTAAAGCTGTTATTAGAGCTACCAGCACGTCCTATACTAGAATTTTATTATGTATTTAATGACGTCATGTTAGCAGCTTGTAAAACGCTTTGTAAGATAAATGTTCTAGAGACGGCGGAGTTGAACTTAAACCACTTTTAAGTTTTGTGTTCCGCTAAAATGTTGCAGCTTTGCACCTTAACAAGAGGTAAAGTTTGCTAAAAAGGAAATACGGAAAAGTCGTGATCGTGTGGAGGTGAATATTACCTACTGCGCGTTATTTAGGAACCTTTCATATTTTTTTGTATGTGTAGTAGTAGTAGCGTAGGCGTACCTTTTTTTTTCATCATTCCTTTATCAAACCTAACCCCTTTTCCCTGAAAATCAATCCGTTATAATGGGTGACAATTTAATTCATATCACAATATCCATTGTGTCGTGAATGGTATCAATCTTTTCGATCGCAGCAATGTATAGGCCATTGACATGACTTTATTAATATTGAATCAGAGCCAAACGAATGAAAAGCAAATCGTTTCAGAAAAAGTACCTAAACGTTTTATTGAAATCATAACATTGAGACAAACAATCTTTACAGATTCGACGAAACCGTTCAAACTTGTTTGTGGTTCAAAACTACCCGAACTAACAAAATAATATTTCAACCACACAGTGTTTTAAAATCAAATAACTTTTTGTTGAACGTAAAAGGGAACTGGGAACGATCCTCTAAAAACTTTTTGCGCTTCTAATGATGGACACTTATTTTAAAATTAATGAACCTCTAGAAACTCAAAATCCCCCGGCAAGTGCTACATGCAAGCCGATCGCTGTTACATGGTTAATAAGTATTGAGTACTCAAATACCTATGAATTATTTGAGGTCCACAAAAAGAGTACGCAATCATTATACATCATGTAAGGGTGAACACCGTTGTCACTCAAACCATGGGTAGTTGACTTAAATCTAAAACTAAATGACCGAGTAACAACAAAAAAAACGTTATTTTCATTAAAAGGTTTTAAAAAGTTCCTATCCAACACCGTGCTCGCAAGCGAAACAGCTGACTAACTGAGGGAGGGGTCGCGCTCGCGGCCGGTCAGGTCACGTCCCATGACCCCCACCCGTGTTGAGACAACGAGTTCGTTGCCCTAGCGCATAGGTGAAAGGGTGAAATACTCGAGTGGTAAAAAGTAATTTTAAAAAAAAGATAAAAAAATGTCATCATTTTCCATTGATTTTACGTTCTATAAATGACACCAAACCACTGGTTTAAAGGTTATCGGTGTTTACCCTAACACCCTGTATTGGAGTATTCAATAATATTTTCAGGAACGCAAAATGGGAGTTATTTCAGGTTCAATTAAATACATACCGCAATAAAACTGATAAGTTGGGGTTCGGCAGTTTTTACCTAAAGTTAAAATGTCAAAGCTCAAACGGTTTTAAACTAAAACGAAGTCACCTTGAACGTGGGTGTTTTGACGCGAGGTTACCGGCTTGTGGGCTTGTGTCTAATTTCGCAGACACAAATCGATCATTAACGGCTTACATCACTTTGCCTTCGCTTCGGTAAATACTCGTATATTTTAGTCAGGACTTAGAAAAGTACGTACTTTTGAATACCTACCTACTGGCATTGTTACTTACGTATTTTTTGGGAGAATATAATATAATGCCTAATGGCAAAATAATAGGCTGTGTTGATTGATGAATGGTTAGCTTTATCTAACAAGCTGCGTCCCAGCTTTAGTGATTAAATTCGATTTCTTTGTTCGTATTATAATGTCTGTTTCTCAAGCAAATGCAGTCTTAATTTTCTTAAAAAATGTGGAACCACTTGCAATGAGATAGTTAATTATACACCAAATTATTAGCAAGTCGTCTCTAGTAGCCAGTGTGGCTCCTACCGAACGAAGACCCCAACACTTCAACGCAAACTGTAAATAAGACTGAACATTTGATCAAACATTCACAATATGTTCACGGATTTCTTGTTCACGTCATTCTATGACGTCACCAAGGTTCAACGTACGTTCGTGATTACCCACGTATCACAGTAACTGGAGCAAAGGGGTCAGAATAGCTCTCTAACATAAACTAGCTTCCCATTTTATTTCCAACAATACTTTTACTAAAGAATATACTTATTTTTAGTACAATCTAACTACCAAGATGAAACTTAATGTAGCGTAGGTACTGCAAATGGGTTCAACATTTTATGTAAAATTAGGTCAGGTACTCATTGTTGAAGATTAAACAAAAGCATAGTTTAGTGCGCACCTAATATGCATTTTAATCAACGTGGTTTTAAGCTCTGCAGGGAATGTCCAGAACTTTGGGTCACCGTGATTTATCTTAAAGATAAAGACAATTTGGAGTTACGTACCTATTCTTATAATAGGTATCTACAATAACCTTTTTATGAGATCTGAAACCCATAAAGGAAAATGTTTAATATGGACACGAGAGCAACTCAAAATTCAAAAGAAATTGTGAGCTTTTTATCCTCCATTTCAGTGGAATAAGTACATTGAGCACCGACACCGACATTTCCATTGAATAACTGAATTGTTACTCCAGACTCCAGCTGTCTTTAATGTAAAAATTCCAGGCTTTCTTAAGTTTTACATAACAAAAATTCAGAACATAACGAGACCTCTTTTCGTTTTATCTTTTCTGCTGGCAGAGCAAGGTTCACACCAGCAAACAAATATAATAATAACACAAATTGCGAGTAGGTAGACTTCATACAAAATTTAATATAAATTCGACGCAGGTGGCAAAATTTATTTATGAGCTTGTTAGAAAACTGCCTACGTATTTAAATTGAATAGTGGAGACAGTGTGCGACTATAAACAGATGATGCTGTCCTAGTTTTATCGTAGCTGATTTTAGACAACAATCAACTGAATGGTTTAATTGCTTGACCTGTCAAATCACCGGTGAAAAACAGAGGCACGTGTGCAAACGTGTGAAAAAAGTCGCCCAAGTTTCTTTTGAGATTTGTGGAATATTGGGAGTATTAAGGTTGGGGAAGATCACGCAGCGGATCTAAATTTGTTTCCGACGTATTCGACGGAGCCCCGCTTGGCGGGGCTCCTATTTCTGAATGGTTAAAATAATAACCACGAATCCTAAATAATAACCGACATCCTAAGTTCTCCTAGTAATAGTAGTAGGTAGTAACATTGCCTTGTACACAACATACACAAAATGTCAATTATATTACGCACCTAAGTAAGATGATTTCTTTGAAATCAAAAGGCAGCGGACTGACCTCAGCACTCTACCAAAATAAAAAGTGACAATGCAATGCTTACGGGACTTTAAACGGGCCTAGGTAGGCCCCACTATTATACCACAAATTGTGGTACTTTATCCGATAGTGATAGAATGCCGCTAGCGGCACTCTATACACTTCCAAATTTTTTTGTTTCCCTTTTTTTAAAGCAAATTATCTGAAAAAAAAACAGATGAATTGGTTTGATATTTATTATTAATTCCAATTATATATTACCGTGTAGATAACAATAAAAATAAAAATAAATGTTTTGAAACATAAATAAACGAATAATACCCTGGTCATAAACGGTTACATCCAGTGTTATTTAAATTACACCTATCACAAATTGGCGCTTATTCAGTTGTTCCCGAAATACTTTAAATTCATTATTTTTACTCTAAACTGTAATCCACACTGATATTATATAAACAGAATACTTATCTATAATTTATTCACTTAGAATGAGAAACACTGGCATGCAATGTCTGTTACCTTTTCACGCATAGCGGCTGAAATGATATCGATGAAATTTGGCATACAGGTAGACCATGACATATTTAGTATACTTTTTACCCCGGGTACAGTCCCGCGGGATTATTTCCGACCTTCACGTGGGGTAAGAGCTATTACTATTAGATATTGATGGAGACTTGTTTTAGTTTCTGTATTTGTATAACTTTAATATTTTAGACCGACCTTACGAATATTATTGGTCTAAATTAATCATGTTATAGTATCTAATTCAACTTTATTCTGTTTATTCTTTGATTTCTCTTCAAGTACCTTATACATTTAAATGGGATGTATTAAATAGTGAAAATAGCTATAAAGTTGTATATCAGCACTTTAAAATAATAATACATCTATAATTTAATATTATAGCTACAAAAATAATGGTTCGCACTATAACTGTGTCGAAAACTAACTCCGAAGCCAGTTAGTTTCTGATGGATTTAATTCAACTTTTCGCAAAAACCCTAGGGATATTGTGAAAACCCGGATAATTAGCAAATGGTGAAAAAAATTCTACGAGCAACTTGGAGGTAATGTTTTCACAATTTTCTAATTATCTAGTCATTAAATGAATTATAAAGCTAAGCATATATATAGTGGAAACCATTATTTGTATAGTTCATTCAATTAATTTTAAAGCTAAACATTTTAAAGTGTGAAACATTATTTTTAAAGTGCGTTTATTATATTCCCCCATTTAAAAAAGTTGTACAGCCCGCAAAAAGTTGTACAGTCATTGATATCGACAGCGCCTATATATTGTAGCAATAAGGACGATTTTTTTAGTGCATGTGTTTCCACTGAGATTCTGTTGACTGCATTCACAATAAACAAAACAATAATGTAGTAAACTGTTGTTTTATGAGTGCTGCCAGTTATCTTTCTCAAATCGAATATTCTTCATGGCGTCGACGGGAGCTATTGATTTTGTATGCATCATAACCGTCGGCTCACTGACCCTCATAAATGGATTGTACTTCTTCTCTTCGCCTATTGTTGAGGGCACCTGTGGAAAGAAATGAGGATTTCATACGAGGCAGTCCTGTCTAGGACTGTTGTCATCATTCTTCTACCCTTATCCCAATTTATTTGGGGTCAACGCAACATCTTTTTCTTCCATACTTCTCTATTAGTCTTCATCTCGGTAGCCACACCTTTCCAACCATATTCTGCCATATCATTTTTCACACAGTCTATCGATTGTTTCTTTGGTCGTCCCCTCTTATAGCCATCCAAATTCATACTTCAAAACTTTCCTCACGACATTTTCCTCATTCGGTTATCCTTTGCATCACATGCTTTTCAGTCACCGGTACCACTTTCAGACGTCCTCTTATATACTTACTCATTTCATATTCTATCCATTCGCGTAACACCCCACACTCATCCCTCTTAGCATCTCAGCTGCAAGCAATTGCCTTTCATTTGCCCAACATTGTGATCCATACAAGACAGCAGATTTCTGGTCTCACCATTGTTTTACATTCCCCTTAAGTTTAAGAACAATATACTGTAATCCAGTGAATTCCAGTGTTAATATTTAGGAGTGTTGTATTAAAAGTAAATATATGTAGAAGAGAATAGAATACTTGTTATTATACACAATACAAATTACAATCTCATAATGCTCCAGTTTGCATTCAGTAAAATTATTATGAGCAACAGAACTTGTTTGTGTCACTGCCACAATTTAAATATTTGGCCACAACCTGATGACCTGATCCGACGATCATCTCTGATTAATCTAAAATTATTCTTTTATGAGGCTACTTACCGTAGGTTTACCCTCTTCCCGCCTCTGCTGCGCCCAAGCCAGTTTGTCTAATATATCGCTATTATTTGGTTCGACGTGTGCCGCAAACTTAAGATTTTGCACTGAATACTCATGTCCACAGTACACCTTAGTTTCGTCTGGGAGACTGCGCAGTATTTGCATTGCTCTGAACATGTCTACAGCAGTACCTTCAAAGAATTTTCCACAACCACCTAAGAATAAGGTGTCGCCTGGAATTGTAATCACAGTTGTTTACTATGATAAGGCTGAGTTGGTGCTCAATAGCTATGAACAGTGCAACTGCAGAACTAGCAAATTAAGTACCTAGTAATAAGAGCTGAGTAGGGATGTTGAGTTTGACTAATATTAAAAAAAATATGCCACCTCCAAGCTTGGCAGCCCGCCCAGATGTTTGCCCGCTAAATTACTCAAGTTGAAAAAGTAGCGCTGATGGCCACTTCTCGGTTGCGTGTACGCCGCTTATAACTACAGCCAAAAAGTCTCATTTTACCTGTAAACACTATGGGCTGTGACCCATCCTCGGGCGTCGTCACTAAGTAACACATATGGCCTCTAGTGTGGCAGGGAGTGAACAGGCATTGGACAAACAAATTTCCAACATTAAATAAATTATTGTGCTCCACTTTCTTTGTTAAAGCACCAATGCGGTCATCTGCTCCATAAATTTCGAGGCCATTAATCTGATTGGCTAGGTCTGCATTGCCACCAGCGTGATCCCTGGAAGATAAACAATATTTAGTAGGTATTGTAAGGAACTTATTACAAACCGCTGCCGCCACAATCCGTTCGGCTAATCAGAGCAAAGCTCCTAGATTATTCTAGAATCTTAAAAATACACAGCGTTCATGACATATTTTGGTCTGACGTCCGTCAAGTGCTCCGCAGCTCTGAGAATTTGCAAAAACTACATCTTCGACCCAAAACCCTATGTTTTAAATATTATATCTGATGTGTGTGTATATTAAAGTATACATTTTTTTGTGGTTAGTTAACTCAGAAAACTCAGAAAAACCAAGACAGCGCTGCGAACAATAAAGTGAAGCATGCCAAATAGTGAATCTGTCTTAAAGCGAACAAGCGAACTACACCACCGCTCTGTGCATACACGCTCAAACGCACCCATTCACAACCATTTACAATCAAACTACACCAAAATAAGTGCACACATATTTACGAAACCGGCCTCACGTCACTGTGGACAGCGCTCTGTCTTGGTTTTTTATTTGGTCTGAGGTCTGAGTTAGTTAATGGTATAATTGACCAGGTTTGTAATAATTGTAAAAGGCTAGACCTAGAAACCTAGTTTTGGTTTTGCATCAGAATATAAATTCGGCTGCATACATTTAATAAAATAAAACGTGTATCAGAAATGTGTGACCACATATTTCTGTATAACCATTGGGTTGGATGGTCTCTACCACACGCTTAAATTTGACCACACATTTCTGATACAAAACAAATCAAATCTCACCAATGATGATGAGTGGCCAAAACTGTAGTGAGTCTGACATTACAATTGGTGATGGTGTCTATCACTGTGGCGGGATCGACTGGGTCTACAACAGCAGCCTCATTTGTGGCTGTATCCACAAGCAGGTACATGTAGTTATCATCAAGAGCTGGCATTATCTGCACATCCATGGCTGGATATTGATGATATTCAGGATAGCTGTGTGCTCCACGCTGGTTTCGAGCTCGTACTGTAACATTTATCATTTTTCATTTGAGATCATAAACTTTACCCTTTTGTCTATGATAGGTAGGTAAATTAATCAATAAGATTTGAAATCCCACTTGTAAGAGAATTTAATATTCACAGGTTACTAGCCACAGTAGGTAGTAGTGGAGCTTTGAGGAGTGGCTGGAGAGGCGCCACGGCGTCCTCACCTTCCGCCTGACGCAGGTCCTCACCGGACATGGCAGCTTCGGGAAGTACCTGTGCAGGATTAGGCGGGAGGAAACGCCCGGGTGTCACCACTGTGCGGATCGTCCGGAGGACACGGTGGAGCATACGGTGGAGGTGTGCCCTGCTTGGGCGGAGCACCGCCGTGTCCTCGTGGAGGCGATTGGCGGCACTGACCTCTCGCGTCCGGCCCTGGTCCAGGCCATGGTACGGAGCGAGAGGGCATGGGAGGCGGTCACCTCCTTCTGCGAAGCAGTGATGCTCGCGAAGGAGGAGGCGGAACGCGTGAGGGAGAGGCAAAGCCTGCGCCCTCACGACCCTAACCGCTGCCGCTGGAGACACCCTGGGCGTCGGGAATCCCAGGCGGATTCCCGGCCACCATAAGCGCGGGCTTGCGGACGGCGAGCAATGGGTAGCTCGCCGTCCGATAAGGACCAGGCCCGGGTCGATGGCGCGTCGTGTTCCACGCGCGCCTCAAAGAGATGTCAGGACACCTGACGGGGTCCGTCAGGACCGATGCCTGCCAGGGTTGCGGAATAGTCCGAAAGGGATACCGGGACCCTGGCAACAGGCAACCGAAGGAACACGGGTGGGTTTTAGTCAGTAAGAGTCTGACACGCCCTTCCGCTCCGCCCAGAGCGGGAGAAGTCATATGATGATTTCCCAACCAAAAAAAAAAAAACCCTATGTCCAGCAGTTATGTCTTTCGGCTGAAATGATGATGATTAGCTAAAGTAGGATTTTGCTGGTAGATTCTTTGTTTGAGAGTCGGACAAAAAATAGGCTGACCATGAGACTCACTAGTGCCTGACCTGTACCTTAGCAGATTAAATTCCATGAACTAGGAGTGACATACATATGCCCAGCAGCAGGGCGCAGCATGCAGAAAATACTTATTAAAACTTGAACAACAACATCCTCATACATTAATATAATATTATAGATAAAACTATGAAAAATAATGATGTAATGTTCAACAGCTGTGTTATCTTTATTACAAGCTTTCTATGATAACAACTACTTAATGGTTTTAATCTAAGACTGATCTACTAAAATAATTAAGATTCAATTGGATTTATTACTATTCTTTCGCCATTTCAATTTGTCAATTTTGCTCATTCCTGTAGCCTCAATAAACCAAGACGTAAAAATAATGAAAAATTTGAAAAAACATGTTGTGATTTTCATATTCTGCCAGCTGTATTTTTTTTAGGTCACATTTCGTTCTTAGTGGACAGGATGTACGAATAAACAGTGTTACATTAAAAACGCTATTGTCACACGTAGACAGAGAATAGGTTGAAATAATAATAAGTAATAACAGATACAATCGATTAATAATAAAATACCTCGGCAATACAACTTCGTGATTTGCTGTGATATGCCGTTCGGCAACGAATTTACAAGCCTGGCCAGCATCTTGTTAATTTATTACTTTTTTTATTATGATTTTTTTTTATAATTTTAATGATTTTTTTACAAAAAAATTATAACATGTAAATACAAAATACCTTATCAGTCAGCTGGTGTTGACACTTGACAGCTATTTGTGTTGTGCAGCAAACTGAAAAAGAAAAAGTTTTTATTTTGCGCAACATAGGGCTGTAAGGCTGCCATCACATAAATTGTCAACACCGGTCACCGAACAAAAACATGGAGGTACGGACTGGAGAATATAACATTAAATATTTTTCAAAAAAAACTTACAGTTTTGACTTCGTTTATTCGTTACTATTTTATTAAATACGAGCTTCCACCCGCGGCTTCGCCCGCGTGGTAAGTCGATAAAAAGTAGCCTACCCTAGTATGTCCTTCCCTAGGATGCCATCTAATCTATCTCCTTGCCAAATTTTGTCGAAATCTGTGGTTTAGTCGTGAAAAGGTAGAGACAGACAGACAGAGTTACTTTCGAATTTATAATATTAGTATGGATACAAATACTTACTTATGTAAATATGTATATTATTTGAGAGTTTGTATGAAGGGGATAATCATCGGAACTACTGATCCCATTCGGAAAATTCTTTCACTAATGGCTAAGCTACAGTACAACTGAGGGTCTTTGGATATATTTTATGTTAAAAAATAAATTTCTCTCGTACGAAATCGCGGCGGAAACCTAGTCAAAAACAAAGTTAAAATTATACAAATTGGAGTGAGTGTTTTGTTCCAATACTACATTGAACCATTATTGTATTTCTTTTTTTCTACTTTGCATTACGAATGTGATTTGTTTTTCTTTTTCGGCTTAAGTGGCTTTGCTACCAAATATTTTTTATGAAGAAATACTAGAAAGGAAAAGTTTTTCCTGTTCTAAATCATATCTCCGCGCAACCATTCACCCCGACAACATTTGCAAGGATTGCGAGATGGTTTCTCTTTATTATTGCTGCTATGAAATAAAGTATCCATAACATTTTATTAGGAGACAAGCCAAAATTACGAACTTCCATACAAACTTTCATCTTCCACTATTGCTATGTAAGGAACGTTTGTGCAAAATCTTATGCATATAGAACCAGCCGTTTAGGCTCTACGTTATCTATCAGTAAATGAATGAATGAATTTAAGATTTTTATTACGTAAGTAGATCCTCTGCTCCAAAACAAAGATAGCTGATGTCGCTCAAAAGGCTACCCAACTTTTAAATGGGACTGGGCAGGACACGTCTGCCGCATGCCGAACAAACTGTGGGCTCAAATAGTAGGTACAGAACTGAGGCCCTAGACAAAGTGACATTCTATCGGCGATAACGATGATGGAAAAGGCAAAAATGTATAGGACTGACATAAGCTATCGAAAAGCTTATGTCAATCCTGTTGAAAGTCGTTGTAGAAATACGAAACGCTTTCGAAGCGATTGTCACTTGTCTAGGCCCTCTGGTGCCCTGAAACAGTGAGGTGGGGTCGCGGCAGACCACGTAGGAGATGGCGGGACGTGCTGGTTAGGATACGGGGGAGGACGCACGGGCTCGCGAAATATGGAAGGAGTGGAGAGAGCTCCTCTGCCCAGGAGTGGACCAGCGCAGGCTAGGAAAAAAAACAGTTTATTATTCCAAATAATATATTTCCTTTGTGCTAACATGCCTAAAACCGATCGTTTACACCGAAAAGTTTTCGTCACCAACCCACTAACCACGCTATCAACAGAACAGAACGGACCGTACAAACTTGCCAACCAAGCCGGGTTAGTTCTAATTCCTAATCTAATGTTACAGAGCAACACGGCCGCTAATCCCTTGCGGCTGACCCGGCTCGCATATCGCATACCTAGATAAAGGGTGGCACAACTCAAAATAATCCAAAATCAAGTTATTGCTATTTTCGGAATCTGCGTCGAAAACTACGTTAACTCCAAAGACACCTGTGTTCAAATCTCCATTAATAAGAACGAGATGACGCTGTAAGTCAGTCTTTCCGAGTAGCTCCACAGTCACTTACCACCAACAATAGT
This sequence comes from Lithophane ornitopus, assembly GCA_948473465.1. Lineage (NCBI taxonomy): Eukaryota > Metazoa > Arthropoda > Insecta > Lepidoptera > Noctuidae > Lithophane > Lithophane ornitopus. Next base: position 5,110,785 of record OX419622.1, on the reverse strand, counting down.
AACGCATCACCAATTACGACATGGAGCCGTAGGGGAAGATGCTGTCAATACGCACAAATACTAAATTATTTTGACGTATTCTTGGGTAACCGCAGTAATCAAGCGTGAATTATTTTGAGTTGATTTCGTATTCGTGATTGAACCGGTCTTGTTTCTTGGGCGTTCTTCAAATTATTTCCACTTACCGCAGTACTGTTCACAAAAGTAAGTAATTTTTATTTTACTAATTAATAATAGTTTAGTGTTGGTGAAATTATTTTATAATATTTGAGTTGGTCTGTTATTGCTGGTTAAATTTAAATTCGCTCTTATTCTAAAACAATAAACGCTATGTTTTATTTTGATACAGGCATATTTAGAGTTGCTTTTGTATTTTTGAAAATGCATTTTTTCAAATTTTCATTCTAATAAAATTCTGGAATTTATAAACATTTTTGAGTTGATACAGTATTCGTGAATTTTGTTAATTTCGTATTTATTTGCTCCAGATGACGAGGGGCCTTGAACTTTTACTTCTACAGAAGGTTCAAATGAGCCTGAAAGCAGTCATGTGGAGATAGAGCTTCAAGAGAATTTATCAACACTTTCGACGACCAGTAAGGTGGTGGAAGAAATCTCGGGAAATGGCACCATGAAGTTACAAAAGAACCCAGCAACGTTAGCACCACCATCAACCAGCACCCAGGAGAAACGTGTGAAATCCCCGAAACTGTTTACCAATGCGTTTGACGTCTTCTAGACGCTGGACTGGAATGGACACATCTTTTGTTTTGCCGATGGCATCGTCATAATAGCAGAGACGCTGGAACAGCTAGACCAGCCGATTGAAAATAGACCGACAGATGCTGCATAGCCTAAAACGAGCCTCTCGACGGGTTGCCCTCGGCATGAATCTGGACAAGACGAAAGTCATGTACAATTCACACGGCTGTGTTTTTTATAAAAAATATACTACTTTTCCTGTAGTTTATAGACTTACGGTTCTAGTACCGACTGATTAAAGAGATGTTATTACTTACCTAAAAATGTCCACTTTGTTAAACGTTTTACTACTAACCTATTCAACATTGAATGGTTCTCAAATTAGAATAATGTAAGGTGTTCATTCTATAATCCGAGGCATTTCCTAAAAAATTGCTGTGTTTTTGATTTTCTTTATTTGTTTGTTACCTAAATACAAAATAAAGATGTGTCTTACCTAGAAATAATGTTTTACTTCAATAATATAATAATAATTGTACAAAATAACTTTAGAATTTAGATACACTACTCTTTCTGAGAAGATTATGAAAAAAATAAAGAAAACGAGCGGATTAATTTAAAAAAAAAACACTAATATGGAATTAATTTGAGTTGATATCAATATTATACAATGATTTAGTCACGATTACTAATATAACACAAAACTTTAATATAAAAAAGTGATACGTGTATTTGAAGGTGATTAATTGAAAAAATTAATATCGTAGTAAAATATTATACAACATCATACAACAATCATTTAAATCGTTAATAGAAAAGGAGTATAACGTTTTTTGCTGTTCCTGAAAAAAGAGGTTTTTTGAGTTGTGCTACTCTTTATCTAGGTGTGCGATATCATAAGTGAGTGTAACAAAGAAGTGTATGACCAAACGTAATTGGACCGTGTAGGCGTATACTGTACGCCTACACGGCACAACATTATTATATTGCTATGTGCAAATTATGTTTATACCTTTACCCCTCTAAAAAGCTTATTTTATTGAAAACAGTGAATAAAAACTGGTCAAGTGCGGCAAAAAAATCACAATCAACATAATATTTGTTGATACAGCGGCAACAGAAATACATCATCTGTGAAAATTTCAACAGTCTAACTATCACGGTTCATGAGATAGAGCCTGGTGACAGAGGGATGGACGGACCGGACGGACGGACAGCGGAGCCTTAGTAATAGGGACCCGTTTTACCCTTTGGGTACGGAACCCTAAAAAGCACTTTTAATCAATGTTTTGGTGTTTGAATTTAAAACACACCAATATATTCGATCTCCATCTCAATGCTATACAACCTCCTTCCGAAAAAATACTCGATACAAACTCCGTGTTGATTGGTCGACATTTTCGACAAGAAGTTTAGCATTAGAATAAAAACTGATTTGTGTTCTTTGCTGTCATTAATAAATTGGCGCTATTTTAAATACTGTAAGTTGTACGAACACAATGTTTAGTGTTACTTTATAAGAAATCGATTGAAAATGCATTCAAGTGATGAAGAAGATGTGTTAACATCTGAGTATATGAAAGATAGGCCGGCCGATATAGTAGAAAACTTGCTACACAACAAATCACGGCTGGTCTGAAAAATGAAAATCAAGCTTCTGGCACATTTTCAGAGTCTGTTTTCCTTACTTATTTTAATGAGTTGTCGAAGAAAAAGAAGTCATCAACATTATGGAGTATGTATTCTATGCTACGGTGTACTATAAAAACAACCGACTTCCAAAAAAACACTAAAAACGTGAAAAATTACTTTAATTTCGGAAGTCGGTGTCTTTGCTTTTCAATTTTCGTGTTTTGCCACCGACTTCCGAAATTAAAGTTGGAAAAAGGAGTGGGAAAAATACGTAATTATTGAAGCTAACTCAAAAACTACGCAAGCAAAGTTAATAAAATTTATATGGGACCACCTCTGAAGCATGACCTACCAAACAAAAAAAGAATCATCAAAATCGATTCATAATTGGCGGAGTAATCGCGTAACATACACACAAAAAAAAAAAAAAAAAAAAAAAAACCTACCGACGAATTGAGAACCTCCTCCTTTTTGAAGAAGTCGGTTAAAAAACAAGGCATAACATTGACATATACTCGAAGTTGCAAGTTCTTTTTCTCGTATTCATGGTATATAGTATACTATGCAACTCTTGAATAAAACGTCATGAATCACTCGCGTCGCTCAGGACTCTAACACTTCGTAGCGAATCACGAGCGTAGCAAGTGATCAAATTATCATGAATCACTCCCTTTTTTTTTACTTTGGGAAATCGTCAAATGACTTTTCCCGCTCAATCCCGGGTGGAGCGGAAGGGCTTGTCAGACTTTTCTGACTAAAACCCACCCGTATTCCTTTAGTTGCCTGTTGCCAAGGACCCCGGTATCCCTTTTGGACATGAATCACTCCCTACGGTCGTGATACAGTCGTTAGAATCCTTCACTTGCTCGTGATTCATCTATGGCCCTCACTTTAAACCCGTCCTTTATTCACTTATTGCAAATATACAATTTTGGTGGTAGAAGCATTGAAATTCAGAAAGCTTTGTAGATTATATACCCGACACTGTTTTCTTAATTGGATTTTTGAAGTTGAGAACTTGTCTACTTCATCAGTGTAGTCCGCGAAAATGTTTTTACATTTTTTGCATAGAAATTTTGAATTTCGCGGGCGTCACCCCGAACTGATTCAGTTCGATAACAATAAAAACTTCTATTACAAGTAGGTAATGACAAAGTAGAGTTTGACAAATGAGCCGACCAAATCGTTTTCAAAAAATAATTTTCAAAATCGGGCCAGCCGTCGAGTAATTAATCGGGAAACATAAATACAAAAATAATCTGATGAACTAAGAACCTCCTCCTTTTTTGAAGTCGGTTAAAAGTGGGCACAAGAATCTGAAGGCTTACTACTATTTGCAGTAGCAATACCAACCAATAACCAGCTAATTATACAGCCAGTTTAATTCAATGGTTACCACGTTCTGCGTGACTGACGGCTTTCCATCAATTTATTGTGGAATTCAACAATTTATATTCCCAATTAATACCCAAAGTATAATATCGTCACGGTTTATCTCAAAGTCTCTGTAGGCGCTGTTCAATGTATAAATTCTTTCCCTAGAGGCTTCAGTGTAGATTGAAATGAAAGGCGCTGAACTCCGGAAATGTTCTTACCAAAACTAGGTCATTCCATCGAATTGTTTTCGTAAAAAAATATCTTCGGTGCACGTGTCACATTTATATGGTTTCGAATTCGATTCGGGCTTAAAATACGTGTGAATTTTGGGGAACCGGAACTTGGTGTGATACCGTATCGGTATCTCTAATCAGTTTTGGTACTGTACACTACCAAAGCCGGTACCAAACTAGTATATCCGTAAGTTAGAGTGAGAAAACAGATTATGTATAGTAAGTAAAAAAAGTCAATAGGCATTCGAAAAATAACTTCAAGGTACAAATTCGAGATTTGTGGCACGCGGCGGGCACCTGAATTTGGTACCGTACTTGTAATTGTAACATGGATCACCGTTAGGTACCCACCTGGAACCGGTACCCGTCTTAAACCGGAACCGTCTAGAACCGGTAGGTACCCAGGTACCGAAATGGCAAGAACCGCTAAGTACCGGTAGGTACAGAACCTGCCGTACTTTTGGTACCGGTTCCAAGTCCTGATTCGATTACAAAGATGAACATGTTTAGAAGATGTTAAATAAGTACACAACACCTTTATAAATGGTATAACTGTGTAGGCCTAAAAAAACTTTTAACAAAAAAAAACAACCGACTTCCAAAAACAACCGGCTGTTTTTTTTTTCTGTTAAGTTTAAATTTTTCACTTTTTTTGTATTTTTTTTGGAAGTCGATTGTTTATTTTTTGTTAAATTTTTATTTTTCACTTTTTAGTTGTGTTACCTTCCCCACACAAATTCGAATACCACTACCTGCTATGTAAATAACAGTAAAGGATTAAATAAGGATATCGTCTAGATAGACTAAGTGGGACAAACAACGCAAGCAAAGTTAATAAAATTAATATGGGACCACCTCGGAAGCATGACCTACCAAACAAAAAAAAAAGAATCATCAAAATCGATTCATAATTGGCGGAGTAATCGCGTAACAAATATACAAAACATACAGACGAATTGAGAACCTCCTCCTTTTTGAAGAAGTCGGTTAAAAAATAGTCTGTTATTACGTCAGAGTCCCAAAAGCCACATAGGCAAAAAAATACCTACCCCATAATACCAACAAACCCCAAATAAAGCCCAGTGTATATGAAGGTGTGTTTTCTTTCATTTATAATTCACACTTAAATAAAAAGTTACGGTCTCCGGTCTGTGGGATTTCGTTTACTTTCGGCTGCCATAACTTAACTCGCATAACAAGATAAGAGACGCTTATGGAGCCCTGGTACGGTGGCCGTAAAAATGTATTATTTTGTATGTGTACGTTACCTATTATTGCTATGCTAAATATTGATTTCTAATTAATTGAATGTTAATGATATAACTGTAATGACGTAACCACAAAAATGTTATTTTTAATTAATTTGTTTTTTATGAAAACTAAATATTTTTTAATTAAGTAACACGTACAATTAAAGCATGCATGATTATGATAAATTGTTGTGGCCGACAGGGTCCGTGTGAACTTTGTAACCATAATTTTAAGAGCTTGTACACACATGAGATAAGCAATAAAGATTTGAATTGAATTGAAATGACTTTTTAGGGGTATGAGGAACAGGGTGTAAAGTTCACTCATACTCCATAGAAAAGGGAGGATCCTCCGACCAGACGGGTATTGTGTCTGGCGGGCAACTGCCCAACGATTGATGTTGGGTTCTCGTATATATGTCCACTGCACGGTAAACTTTAATTGCGCGATGCAGGATTTATGTGACGTCTGTCTGACGTCAGGTCTTTGATGCGTAGTTCGCATGTGGCGATGTAGATACCGCCACAACTTTATACATGGAGTGTTTGTATACGTGGGTTCCGCCTAGCTTTTTCCTAACTATACTGGGGTAGGCTTCCAATTTAACCAATTCACTTTCTCTTTCCAATTTGACCACAACTGAGATATTGGGTAGTACAATACCCCTTAGTAAGACTAATTGTCAGACTTTCGGGGTCACATTCGCTGAGTACTCGTGTGGTGCATACGCCCGTCGTACTCGCTCCTAGTCCAGCGACGAAACTATCCGAACTACACAGTCGTTTTTCGTTGCTCGCCGACTCGTTTCTAGTTGCTAGCTCTACTCGCTTCTCGCTGACCGCCGGCGATGGGACAGGTACCTTATTTAGCGATAAGGTTGCCGTGAAAATGTCTAATGTTTGTTTAGGTATACGGGTTTCATACACACATAGAATAAACAGTAATGTCGTTCTATCGTGTATGTTGACAAAACAAATCAACCTTTACACTCTTTTAAAAATTATCTCCAAGATTATAAGGTTTGTAAACTGATTGTTGCTTGACAAGAAAAAACACATTTACCTATTTATCAAAAATAATCATTATTATTAGTTTTTTACTTAGTAGCTTCCTATAATTTTTTACTTATAAAAAAAACAGATATGGCTAAGTGGTTCTCTTTCTACCCGACTGCAAAGAAGGGTTATGTTTTCAAACTACGTCAAGCCTGTCTCGGGTTCGTAGGCCTAAATGCTATGTATATTTTTTATTTTTTTTATTTATTAACACCGACTTGCACTAACAGTAGTAAGACGTCAAACATACAAGTTATAGGCTAATAAGAGACAATAATTATGAAATTAAAACAAGACAAAACTTTTACTCGCAAATATACAAAATTAAATAGAATTATACAAAATTGATCTATGGCTTCGGTATATTTAGTTCGTTATAGAATTATACAAAATTAAATAAAATAGAATTAGGATGGAATTATTAGTGTTCAATTGAAATTATTATACAATTTTTTTTCTTTTTTATAAGTAAAAAATTATATACTTACTTAGCAGCTTTGGTTAATCTAATGCTATGAGATGGTACTAGGTGCAGCTATAGACTCCAGGTATCGAGCAGCAGTGGTCAGGAATCTCAGCTCAGTACTAGCGAAAACATCTAAGGACTCGTCATATAGTAAAATGTTGTTTATATGCGAGAGGGCTACATACAACGTACTTGTATTAAGGGTCACGGTATCACCAAAATGATAGAAGGATCTTTTGACGCTCAAAGTTAGTTCCGATTTTGGCCACGTGCCAAAATAGGTAACATTGTAGCGCTATTGCTGTGTGTAACCTACGTGCAAATTAATTCTTCCAGATAGGATTTATTGGCTACGACCGGCACGGCGGCGAGCGGCCAGTCTCTATCTGTCTGATTGTGATTGAAAGCGAAAACCGATTCTGCCCATCTATCTCCATCAATACGCGTTTTGTTCAACAGCTGCTATATCAGAAGAGATTAGGATCACGTCACAACTTATATCGGTCAATCGCTAGATACTTAGATCATGTCATTACATTAGATTTTTTTTCAAAGTTGGACAGTAATGTCTGTTCCAAAATTATCTGTCAAAGATGTAAAAAAACGGCCACTTTGGCAGAATCTAGGAAAATATTATGAATCGTCGTAAAATGTCACAAACTGACAAATCATATTATGATCTGCATGCAATTCATATTACGAAATAATTCATCTATTTGACAGTTTTTTTATGGAGAAATTATGAATTGCTTTTGTGTCAAATTAGAGGAATTGTTAATGACAGCTGGCTGACAGCTGGGGAGCTCGTGGCTAAGTAATAACAGCCGCTCGGGTCGATCCATCAGGTCAAGCTACGCTTGCCGGGGTTGGTCCGTGGATGGGTGACCATTTTCACATATCGAGACTCCTCCGTGCCTCGGAAAGCACGTTAAGCCGTTGGTCCCGGCTGTCATTTGTGGATCTTTGACAGTCATTACGAGTCGTCAGAAGCCCGAAAGTCTGACAACCAGTCTAACCAAGGGGTATCGTATTACCCAGTTACTGGGTTGTGGGTATTCGGCTGTATCCGGTTAGACTGGAAGCCGACCCCATCATAGTTGGGAAAAGGCTAGGCAGATTGATTGTTAATGACAGCTGGGAATTCAGGAAAGGAAGTGCTTTTATAGGAATTGCTAATGTGGCCGTTTTAAGCCCCATCGAATCTGTGGATGTATACTTGTAGTGGTTCCACTTACAAATTAAATTCGTTTATTTGAATACATGAAACCCGAAATTCTAATTTTAAATCACCTTAGAGATGTTTACTACTATTACTATTTACTAAATACTTTTATTATTTTAGAAAAATAATATGTGGCCGAAGCCGCGGGCAGTACCTACCTACAAAATACACGCTGATAAAGTCGACGGCAATAAGCTAGTAGGTACTTCTATAGATGAGCCGAAAGTTTACCTACCAACTCTGCCAATCATGGCTGACGCACCTAATTAGGTGCGTGATCATTCGATAGAAATACTGCCTTTTATTAGCTAGGTACAGTTTGGCCCTTACCAGCATGGCAACATAATAATATTATTATCTCCATTTTATTGTACCTAGGGTTGGCAGTATTTTCATTTCTTATGGCTTCAAAATATACTTATTTATGATAGTGACATAAACATAAACTAAAAAAAAACCTATATTCTAATTTTACATAGACGAAGTTGACAATTTTGTCAAACTGTACACTTGTAAAGTTTTCTGCTATAAGTATATGACCGTATTCCTTACATAAGCAATATGATACTTTCTAGCTTGTAAGTTAGAGTCGTTCTTAGGGCACTTACAACAATTTATTGCAATCAAAAGTTCTGAACGTATTTTGATAGTTGTACTCGTTAAGGTATCTACATAAAAAAAAATAAGAACAAAATGCTGTTCGTTCGTAAGCGTATCACTTGCGAACGGCTGAACAGATTTGTTTTTTTTGTAATATTCCTCATTATAGCCCGAATAAGAGTTATAGGGAAAGAAAAATTGGAAAAGTTGTCCGGATAATTGGATAACTCGGGAAAACTGAAAGTGTTTTTTCTTTAGGATTTTTGTATGAATTATTGTCTGGACAGGACAGCTAATTTTAAATTAAAATGGTTAAAATACTATACTTAATACGTAACCAAGGTAACCGACATACCTAGGCAGCCCGAAGTATTACCAAACTTAAGTGGCAGTGGGCAGGGCACATTGCTCGCAGAACAGATGGCCGATAGGGCGGAAAGGTTCTGGAGTGGCGACCGCGTAGCGTTGGAAGGCCCCTAACAAGGTGCACCGGTAACCTGGTGAAGACCGCGGGAATCTGCTGGATGCGAGAAGCACAGAACCGGTCGAAGTGGTGGAACTTGGGGGAGGCCTATGTCCAGCAGTGATGATGATGAATACGTATTTTATATTTCAAATACATGACTTGAAGTATGTTGTTCGTATTTAAATATATTAGCTACTTGTGAAAGAGGATTTTTTTATTTGTATTTTAATTAAAGCAAAGCTAGTATTTTGCCCAGCCCTGATGGTCTATTGTCTCATAGTCTCATAGAGCTTACACGTGCAATTCGCAGCACGTGTTTAAACCAAATCACTTTCAACTTACATTACTGAAACGAATTCTTTTCGTGTATTCTGTTTCACCCAAAGCAAAAACTTTTTACAAAAATTTTTTTTTGTAAAAAGTTTTTATTTTTCATTTTTTAGTTGTGGTACCTACCCCACACAAATCCGAATAGCACTACCTGCTATGTAAATAACAGTGAAAGAGTAAATAAGGAAATCGTCTAAATAAACTAAGTGGGAAAAATACGTAATGTTGAAGCTAACTCAAAAACTACGCAAGCAAAGTTAATAAAATTTATATGGGACCACCTCGGAAGCATGACCTAGCAAACAAAAAAAGAATCATCAAAATCGCTTCACAATTGGCGGAGTAATCGAGTAACAAACATACAAAAAAAAAAAAACATACAGACGAATTGAGAACCTCCTCCTTTTTAAAGAAGTCGGTTAAAAAGTAGTCTTAAATACTACATCTATAAGGTTAAAGGTGCTTTAAGGTTTTTATCATAGTAGGCAGATACAGGCTTTTACTTAAGTAGGGTTTGATTTCTCAACTTCAAATTCTCAATTCAGAAACTTAGTGTTACCTTTTACATGAAAAACCGAATACCGTTAATCGAATAATTTTATTTCAAGTTTGAAGATATGCAAAAGCGAGAATTGTATTGGATTTTTCTTGCTGACCGTACCTACCCTTCTTCATGGCTTTCTACCTCAACAATCATCGCGTTCACGATTTAGTTTCCAAACATAAACAAATTCAAGTTTTAGGAAAAACAACTGTAATACCAATATACAACCTTTTTTTTTCTTTATGCTAAACCCGAAAAGGGGTCATTGTACTCATCATTTTGAACAACTTTTTCTATTTTTTTTTTCGCGATTTCAATGTTGGTCCCATAGAAAAAGTTGTTCAATATGATGACTACAATGACCCCTATTCGGGTTTAGCATAAAGAAAAAATAACGTTGTATACGGTTCAGTTTGAGCTACAACTTCATATTTTTTATGACTTTTTCAACGGTAGGTACTAGTCAGTCTTAAATCAAAGTAATTTACACTTTCATAAAGATTTGAATAGCCCTTACCAACGTTGCCTTGACCGCATTATGCATGCAACGTCACTACTACCTACAGTAGGTTTTCCGCCATTGATTTCCCTAATTCCGTTTTTCAACCCTAAGTGATTATATTCCTACATAAATAATTAGAAAACATAATGGGGAACAAGTGGCGTAGACTCATTATTGTAAATGGTTTTGTTGAATAAATTATTGGCCAGCCTTTATAGGCATTGACTCACTGAGTCACTCATTCATTAGCGAAGTAGGTAGGAGTTACTAGGTTGGTAAATAGTATTACCAATTTCATTACATAAAACAAACGGAACCTTTACATAATAAACCTGCAAATACATGCGCCTTTTTCCCATGGGGGTATGCAGCAGAAACTACAGAATGCCACGTTTAGCAATAGGTACCTATACCTGCACAAGAATCTTTTGGCGCTCCAACGATGTAGACGCGGGGCGCTGTTGTTCAATTGTTTTGTGAAATCCATTGAAAAAGAAAGATGGCGGCGTTAGTTCCAATTTTTGCCGCGCGCCAAAAGATCCGTGTTGCGTGATCAGCTATAGTCAGTATTTTCGTTAAAAAATACTTCAATATTTTTACAATGTTTCGTTTTAAAGCTCTGAAAATGAAAATTTTAAGGTTTTAATCCAGTTATAACATTGCAGAGTTAATTAGTTTTTCCCACGCGAAAGTGAGTTTTATTTCAGTCATATACGATTTAAAATAACATGCGATATTTATGTTCACGATCGTAATTAAAATCCGTAGGAACCCTTTGCCTCTTTTATACTCGGTTCTAGTGTATTTTTTGGCTCGGTGTAATTTTCATGTCAGAACTCGTCTATAATAGTTATTTAATTAGATTGTAATTCGTAATTACCTTTAATTATTTAAACCTAGATTAAATCACCTATACTCCATTTGAAATAAGATTAGACATTTAAACGAACCTTTTTACAGTCCGGTCAACCGATTTTGAATTCTATACCGTAGGCATAAGGATGGCATTAAAAGATTACATAATACCAACTGTCTTCTGCAGCTGCCATTTGTCATGCCCCCAACGCAATAGAAGTCAAAATCGATTGAACGGACTGTAAAAAAGGTTTATTTAAATGTCTAATCTTATTTCAAATGGAGTATAAGTACCTGTAACTTCGTCCACGTGTAGACAGTGGGGACGAAAAGGTGTGATTAATACCTACCTATCATTATTCTGGTCGAGTACGACACATTCTGCTTCGACAAGTACAAAGTTTCATAATATTCTGATGTTAAACATGACTAGATTCAGTTGCAAGTACCTATAACCCATTTGAAATAAGATTAGACATTAAAACAAACCCTTTTACAGTCCGTTCAACCGATTTTGACTTCTATACCGTAGGCATAAGGATAGCATTAAAAGCAAAAAAGTTACACAATACCAACTATCTACTGCGGCTGCCATTTGTCATGCCACCAACGCAATAGAATTCAAAATCGGTTGAACGGAATGTAAAAAAGGCTTATCTATACGTCTAATCTTATTTCAAATGGAGTATAACTATTAGTGCTACTTAAAATATCCTCCCAACCCATTTCAATCACGTTGGCCAATCTCAATAGAGATTGGCCATTTATGCAAGAGATATAAATTATAGTGGAGAAGTAAGTGCGCAAACACTGATGCCCTCTCTGTTCCTTTACTCTCATAATCCGATGAGAGGGCAATCTGACACGACCGGAGAGAGATCAGGCGCAGGACCAACGGCTTTACGTGCTATCCGAGGCACGGGGGTACTGCTAATACTTACTAACTTCACCTACACCATAATCAGAACTGAACAAGTAAATTACAGACCAAAATACATTACCATAAACTACAGTCCGGCCGTCGAGAGACTGCGTTCCTGACACCTGTCAGTTGGACAATTTCTAGTAGTAATAAGGATTAAATTCGCATAACACATGTTGACAGGAACACATGAAATTGACAGGTGTCAAGAATGCATTCTCTCGATGACGATGATTGGACTTTATCAGCAGACAGATTAGAACTAGAGTCCATGGATTACCACAGGCATCACCGACTGACATCTACTAGTGTCAGTAGAATTACACAAATATAATTACGTACAACTGTACAATTTAGACACGAGAATTGCTGATAATCCCACTAATTCAATTAACTATACCCATTTGTTAATTGGTTTTACTTCACTCCCAGTTATTATAATTCGATTGGGAGTGACACGCTTTTCGCTTGCCGAATTAATGAAAATGTTTAGCGATTAAAGTTTAAATTAAATCAACTTAAAATGCTCGAGTATAAATGTCTAAATGTCAACATGGTTAGATGAATTATTTTCGGATGCTGTTTCATTATCCTATTACCTTGTTAATTTGAATTGGTTAATTTGTAGAAACATAATTAAGATTTATAAGTAACATGTATTTCCAGCATCATCTAAGAGATTATTTAAGGTAGGTATCGATTTACCTACGGTACTGGTTTGTTAAAACTTCTCAAATATGACATTAGAAAAGAAAATGATAAAATGAAACTGATTTTGAAAAATTTAACTTCATAAAATACCTGCGGGGTGATTGTATAAGTGTGTTAACTTAAACTGGCAATGGCTTTCATTTCGGCATTTCAACAACATTTATTACGTCACTTACGTTGTCGAGCAGACGAATTTTTCAAACATATTACAAAGCAATTTCCTTAAAAAAACTTCGTTATACGAAATTGGAGTGCTTGTTACATAAAAACTTTTTACAAAAAAAACAACAACCGACTTCCAAAAAAAACATTAAGAAGTGAACAATTTCGGAAGTAGGTGTCTTTGCTTTTCAATTTTCCATTTTTGCCACTGACATCCGAAAATAACGTCATTTTTCACTTTTTTGTTGATTTATATGGGAGTAATGGGACCACCTCCTAAGCATCTGCATGACCTACCCAAAAAAAAAAAGAACGATCAAAATCGTTTCATAATTGGCGGAGTAATCGCGTAACAAACATACAAAAAAAAAAAAAACATACTGACGAATTGAGAATAATGTTTTTCAACTCAAAGCTTTTGCTTCCATTAATTTTCTTGATTCAATGTCAGGTTTCCGCCCCGATAGTTCCGCCTGGGTTTACCCCTTGACGCCAAGCCATCAATCAAGTCAAGAACACGACGATTTACCTACTGTAAATCGATGTTTAATGACTAAGTTCAATATAATTTCGAGTCCAATTTCTCTTGATTTCTTTTCATGATGGAAACCCCTCACTGGAAAGGTTTCAAGGTTTCAGAGATGAGGTAGCCAGACGTACTATCTAAAGGGTACCTAAAGAACAAAAAAGAAAGAAAGAATACATTTAAGTATTCAGCACAGGCTAAAAGGCACACAATCTACTTACATAATAACCAGCAGATAACAAAATAAATTAATAGGACCAAATAAAAAGTATAATAGAGACATTATCAGTGTGGAGTGTGCCTCACGGCTGCGCCAAAAAGGCCCAGTTCAGCAAAAACGCCAGACAAGTACCTGACGCTGGTAAATAGATCTTATTTGATCGATCACAAATGGTTTTAAACAAATTATACAATGGAGGAAAGGAGGTTTAGGTCCACCGCATGTCTCAACAAAAGTAATCTATTTATACTTATTAGATAGTTTATTTGTATTGCTATTGTTTTGCCTGCTAGAGGCTTGAAACATAGGATTGCCCGAATCAATGTTCAAAAATAAATCCACCACTATTAAATAACTGTAGGTGCTCTCCTATTATAACGAGCGTATAGTCACGGTAAAACCCATCGCAAAAAACATATTCAAAACAGCAACAACAATCCTTTCTTAAACGTAGAATAGTTTTATGATCTAGTAGGTGCGCCCCGCGGTTTTACCCGCGTCTCGCTCCCGTGGGAATATCGGGATAAACTGCGAGATAAAAGATACCTTATGTCCTATTCCAGGTCATGGTTTACCCATGTGCCAAATTTGATCCAAATCCGTTCAGTCGTTTTAGCGTGAAAGCGTAACAAACAAACAACCTTACTTTCTCATTTATAGTATCAGCAAGATAGAATCTTCTTATCATGCCATAAATGAAAGTCGATTTTCGTGTCTATCTGTGTGACCGTGTTGTTCATCAACGGATTTTGAAGCGATTAGCTCCATCATTTAGAAAAAATATTCTGAAAGACTTATGCATAATTATAAACTGCAGCCCGCAGCCAGACAGGCAAAATAAAAGTACTCAAATAAGCCCTAAGTTACTCGTTATAACATCAGCTATCTGCCAGTGAAACTCGGTTCAGCCGTTTCGGAGATTAGCTGGAATAAACAGACAAAATTTTTTTTTTTAAATCGTTTTATGTGCCGTATTTATCTACTTTAAAGCCTACTTTCTTATTTTGACATTACAAAAACACTACAATTTTATTTATTTGTTTATGTATCTACATGTATGTATGTAGGTATCGATATCCGTGGTAGGTACAACACGTGCGCATTAACATGGCACCAGGGGTAGTACTATGAAGTATTAACGCCATCATTATTCCACTGCGTAAAAGGGATGGAGCTATAGGCCTTGTCTAGCTCCGTCTCTCTCTCACACTGGAAAAATTGTGGCAATAATACTTCATAATATGGCACCTGGCTCGGAACTCAATACTCCCCCCTCTACCCGCGCGCCGCCCCGTCTTCGCCGTGCGGGGAAGCGAGGGGAGCTCCAAACGTCATTGAGCCAGGTGCCATGTTAATGCGCACGGGTTGTATAGATGAATATCGAAAATCGTGGGAAACAGGGGCGTGTCGCTAGTAAAAAATATATTCAAATCACCTTCCACCAAAAAAACTCCATTAACAATAGTTTCATTATTATTCACAAAGGAAACTTTAACACCGAGTCACCAGCATCTGTTCTGGGATTACGCCTTTCATAGCCCCGTGTATCACAAGGCAGGCGGGTCAAGGCTGCGGCACCAAATAAAACAGTGCCGTAATAACGTGAGCATTGCCGTGGGGACTGCACCTCAACTTTGCACGCGACGCAGCGATGCGACGAGATTATTGAATCTATCGAGAACGAAATGGTTCAATGTTATCCGTTATAGTCAATTATGGAAGTTTATGTTTAACTTATCCAGCTATACTATAGGTAGGTATATGAAATGAGCAATATTAGTAATCACGTTCTCGAAAACGGCTCTAACGATTTCGATTAAAGTACCAATATAAGGGTTTTCGGGGGCGAAAAATCGATCTAGCTGGGTCTCATATCTGGGAAAATTCATTTTCTCTATTTTCACCGAGCTCTTAGAACAAGATAGCTACCTACCTTAGAATAATGACATGGAATTAGTATGTAGGTACTATACATGGAATTAGTATGTAGGTACTATACATGGAATTAGTATGTAGTATGTACAAACGGCTACATATCAAGCTATATTGCATTGTATAGGATTTCCGCACAATGCGAGGTCAGCTTATACTGGAAATGTATAGCTTGATATGTAGCCGTGTGTACTATACATGGAATTAGTATGGACTATCCTATACTATTAAGGGCTGATTTAACCAACGGCAGATATTAGCTATTCGGGGAATAAAATTGACGTCTGACAGTTTTTGTATAGAATATCTGTCAAAAATTTAATATTTACTCGCTGGATTAGATTTATGATAAAAGTTAGGTCGAATGCGCCCTAAGTCGACAAAGTAACTCATAGATAAGGGGGTGCACAGAAATGCTACCTACACACGAACAAAATCGTCTAAAAACATTTCTAAATCATTGAGCATACAGCTTGGCAAAAAAGAGTTTGGAAATAATGAGGGCGCCACTATAGCACTAAGGCCACTTCAAATGGGAAAGGAGTAAAATCATCATTCTCCTGCCCTTATCCCAATTTATTTGGGGTCGGAGCAACATGTCCCTTTCTTCCATACTTCTCTATTAGCCGTCATCTCAGTAAAGAAAGGAAAGAAGAAAGGAAAGGAGTAAAATAATTGTCGTAAAAAAACGCTGCTTGTACTTGTGGGTGACTCAAAACTTACTAGGACTTGTCGGCAAAGTAGTACCAACATCATTGGTCTGCATCGCATGAGTAAAATATTTAGTTTCATTTGTCACCGCATTATACTTTTTTTGCCAAGCTGTACCTAATATGCAATGAAGCCTATCAAATTACGGTGAAACTAGACACTACAAATCTTTCAGATATGAAATATAGTTGCAAATAAATTGCTATATAAAATAAATCACATTCTGCACAAGTGAGTCGTAAGAAGCTTATAATTCGATGTCGTACTCACTAATCCTTACTCGGTTCGGTTTGTTTGGAAAATACTTAGTAAGAGGCTTACAACTTTCTTAATTTTCTACTCAAGTGGTCACGTATTAGGTAAAGTGAGCGCAATAATTTGTTGTAAAAAAATCAAATTGACTACCAACTTAATTTGTCTGTATAATCGAATTATAACTGTCATTTTCTGACAGTTGTATAAAATGGTCAAGTAGTGTGTCAGTTTGATAAACAATTAATTTCCCTGACTGTACATCAATCAGATTAAATAACAAAACATAACATCACGCCTGTAATCCCCGAATGGTTAGTCATAGGTGTAAACATTTCCCCTGATTAACTCCCATGTAATAGGGGGCGAGCCTATTGCCATCAATAGGGCACGAATCTGGATTCGTGCAAAAATGTTCTCAAGTAGGTAGATACAACATTTTAAAAGGTCACACCAATTTTAATCCGGCATTTGAACACTAAGTTGAAAGTTCACGTATTAGCTCCAATTAGGCGCTCACACGTGTAAGCAAATATGCTTAGCAAATACGTCGTTACATTAATTGAGCCTCATGTTAACAAGATAGACCGGCACATATTGCCTTTTTATTTTTTCGTAATCGTGGCTAAATAATAACAGCCGCCGGTCGACCGCAAGTTAAGCCACGCTTGCCACGGTCGGTCAATTGATGAGTGACCAACTATTACATATCGAGATCCCTTCGTGCCTCGGAAAGCACGTTAAGCCGTTGGTCCCGGCTGTCATTAGTAGATGTTTAACAGTCGTTACATGTAGTCAGCCCAAAAGTCCAATAACCAAGGGGTATCATACCTATTACCCAGTAACTGGGTTGTGGAGGTCAGATAGGCAGTCGCTCCATGTAAAATACTATTATTCAGCTGCATCCGATTAGACTGGAAGTCAACAGTTAGAAAAAGATTGGGCAGACTGAGATTGCCAGTTATTCACATAAATTCTTAACTTCGATTTACGACAAGCGTCCCGGTTCAACCTTAATCTTCCAGATAACGTAAATCCGAGGTGTACGGTACTCAATTATTTCCTCTTTTCAGATCGAAGATACAAGTCATCGGAAAGGTGGAGGGGGGACCTTTTTAGTCCCGATGAACGGTGGTATTTGGACTATGTGCGTGTCCCTTGAAGGTAGTTCTTCAAATTGTTATACAAAATATTTTTAAGTTTAAAAAGGATTGTAATGTTAATGCATGTTTTTGGTTTCAGAGGAAGAGGTGTCGATATTGTCCAGGGCTGGTTTCCCCTCGCAGCCGGTATGCACAAATTATTTAGCAAACAGTGAAGATGAGGAGCCCCGAGCTGATTGGCAGCATCGTAAGTAATTTGTGGAATAATCCGGTTTATGCGTAAAGTAGGTAGGCATGCCTTCCTTTTTCTCATCAAAACAAAAGTACTAAGTAATAAAAACTTTTTACAAAAAAAAAAAACAACCGACTTCCAAAAAAAAACACTAAAAAAGTGAAAAATTACTTTAATTTCGGAAGTCGGTGTCTTTGCTTTTCAATTTCCGTTTTTTGCCACCGACTTCCGAAATTAAAGTTATTTTTCACTTTTTTAGTGTTTTTTTTTGGAAGTCGGTTGTTTTTTTTTTTTGTAAAAAGTTTTTATTTTTCACTTTTTAGTTGTGGTACCTACCCCACACAAATCCGAATACCACTACCTGCTATGTAAATAACAGTGAAGGAGTCAAACAGGATATCGTCTAGATAAACTAAGTGGGAAAAATACGTAATATTGAAGCTAACTCAAAAATTACGCAAGCAAAGTTAATAATATTTATATGGGACCACCTCGGAAGCATGACCTACCAAACAAAAAAAGAATCATCAAAATCGATTCATAATTGGCGGAGTAATCGCGTAACAAACACACAAAAAAAAAAAAAAAACATACAGACGAATTGAGAACCTCCTCCTTTTTGAAGAAGTCGGTTAAAAAAAAGTAACCGAGTACTCACAAATAATGAAAAAAACAAGTACTTATTTAACATTTAAACGAGCTGTTAGCGCTCCATAAAGCTGACATAATTATCCTTTCACGATAATAAAACCAGTGTTCATTATGAAAACTAGATGTTAAAACATTCAACAGCGATAAGTCAAGGTATGCATAAACAACGCCCTTTTCATCCCTCGGTGATTCAACCTTGGAGAACCATTTGCTTTCGGCCAAGTTCATTTATCAACGTGTTTTGCGAGTAGGTAGCTACAAGAAAAAGTTTACGGAAAATACATTAAGAAATCGTTCTTTATCTGGTAGGTTGCTTTCGTTGAAAGAAAGGAATTTGTGATATAGTTACCTAAGCTGTGCACACTGCTCCGTTCGTGTGATTGGATTTTCCGGAATATAAAGTTTGCAGGTACCCCAGAATTTGAAAAACAAAAAGACAGCTGTCAGGTAGGTACCAACGGTTTTACTGTGCCAGGCCGATTTCGTAGTAAACACACTTTTTAGGGTTCCGTACCCTAAGGGTAAAACGGGACCCTATTACTAAGATTCCGCTGTCTGTCTGTCTGTCCGTCTGTCACCAGGCTGTATCTCATGAACCGTGATAGCTAGACAGTTGAAAGTTTCACAGATGATGTATTTCTGTTGCCGCTATAACAACAAATACTAAAAACAGAATAAAATAAACATTTAAGGGGCTCCCATACAACAAACGTGATTTTTTGCCGTTTTTATAGATAATGGTACGAAACCCTTCGTGCGCGAGTCCGACTCGCCCTTGGCAGGTTTTTTATAATAAAGCCTCGTGCAAACTGGCGCGATATCGCGGGCGCGACAAGCAGCACAACCCTTGTCGCGCCGGCGATAAGAAAACGGGAGGTGTCGTGGGCCACCCGGTCAGAACGAAGTTCCTTTCGCTATAAATTATGTAACACAGAGCCATCGCTAGTATGGGCTCAAGTTTCAAATGGGGGTCAGCACGGCATAAACGCACCTACCTAAGCTTTCATCGTGAAAACCAGGAGTGGTCCGACGTTTTTTGAATGTTTAATGAACGTCTCTCTCTCACATTTCTGTCCCATATTCAAACTAAAAATTAATGAATCTGCGATATTTTTAGCTAGTTCGGGACGGAAATTTATATTTTCTGCAGCGGCGTTAATCGTCGCTTTAACCATTTACATGTTTAAAGAGGCCGGCAGCTCCCGCCTTTGACGTGGGTCCGTAACTATTTGAATAATATTATATGTATGTACCACTACAAGATCGAGGTCCACAAGATTAATTGAATTTCAGTAGGTACATATATTTGGAATCTAATGTCCTTGATGGGTGTTGAACGAATAAGAACTAAATCTAACTTGGAACTTTGATGGAACTTGGAACTTTAACTATCTACTCTACGAATACCTTCTGTTTTCTGGAAGTCTCAGGCTTCAGGCGAGTCGTTAGACATGTCATTTTAACAGCACCCTTAAAACGGTTTAGAAGCCGGAAGGTAGGAACAAGGAACTTGACAGGATTCTTCGAGGCAGACCGCAAAAGTTATGCTCATGGCGTATAGTCCATAGTCCTCAGCATTAAGTTGAGTTTACTTTAAGTTTAAGTAAATAAAATGTAGATGAACTTTTCTTTCAGGTATGCAGAATCTATCCATATCATGCGCCCTAGTCTGTCTGATAGTGCTAGGCAGCGCCGCTTTGGTTGGCGCGTTCGGTATCTGCAAGCATCAGATTAGCGCTGTACTTGTAACTGGCGTCATGTATTTATTAGCCGGTAAGTATAAGAAGCCCTTATAAAAGTATTCAGCGGACCCTAGTGCGGTTTTGAGTACTTTATGCGGCATACGCAAATGTACTTTCTTTGATTGTTTACCCGTGGTCCCGGTGGGTTGACCTATTACCGGGTCCATGGGTAAACACTCAAAGAAAGGACATTTGGGTATGCCCAAGGAACATATACTCACCTACGCCTACGGCGCATAAAGTTCTCAAACTGCACTAGGATCCGCTGAATACTTTCTCAGTCAACCGGTCACTAAATATGCTGACCAGCTAATCTTTTTACCACGAAAGGTAATTTCGAAAACTTCGGGTCCCTACTGTAAAAGATGGAAATGAATCCCGCAGATCGATTCACCGGCGCCGTTTCGCATTAGATTTGTAAATTGGATGGTAATCCCACCATCGGTTCGACGTCAAAGCCGATCGTCAAATGGCTTCTGAGATTTGCAAACTCACTTTATTGAGGTGCTAGATATTATTTCTTAGCTCATAAGTGTGTAGATATCTAAAACCCGGTTTCTGAAAGGCTAATCAACGTAAAAACCTATAAACGGACTGCCAGAAGACGGGTCTTTGCCTCGAATTTTATAAATAAATATCAAAAACTCACTTTTCGTTCCAGGTCTGTTCGCCATGTTCACACTAATGATAATCCACTTCAAGCGCGTTCAACGCGTGTCGGCTCGCGGGTCTTCTCACGCAGACGGCACAGGGGACGGGGTGGTGGGCCCGCGCGGACCCGCACTGTCCCTTCTATCAGCGAGAGAGTTCTCTACCGCATGGTCTCTCGATCTCGGCTGGGGAGGAGTCGCCCTAGCAACAACAACATCCCTCCTCTGGATACTGCTCTCAAAAATCATGAGATACAACCCTATATCCGCTATGCTGTTGTTAGTCTAATCATATTCCATCTGAAATCTTCCCTAGAATTTAATTTATTACAAATAGGTACTAGTCAATTACCAATTTTAAGGTTTTGAAATGTTGGTTAGCAGGCGTAGCCGTGCAGGGAAGATCTCATTTGATGTTTGTTTTATAAATAGTTACCTACTAATACCTAAGGATTTTAAAAAGAACAATTCACAGAGATATTATTTGCTACATACTCCAAGGCTTTGTAGAAAATTGTACCAATTTCAGACCCGTTTCGTGATCTTTTTAAATACCTAACTACGAACCTTACTTTTTCACCAGCATTACGCTTTGAATTTGAATAAGCTTTAGATAATCGCCGAGCTTGCTGCCGTCCATTGCTATAAATGTTATTGTTATACTTCTCCTTTCTAAAATTATACTTTTACGTATTTCACGACCTACCTAATATTGCTATCTACTTTAAAATTATACAATGTTACGAACTTATAAATAAAAAATTTAAGTACTTAAATATTTTAGGTATTCGCTCTACCAAGTTATTATTCAGAAATACGAATTAGACGCTTCCGTAGTCAGTAAAGTTCTATACATTAAATTAATTCAAGATGACTTTAGTGTTCGAGATATCAGCTCCGGCCTAACGTTTAATTATTTCAATATCTCACTGTTGGTAGTTGTAGACACACAAAGATAAACAAAAATAGTTTCAGATATTATTAAAACAGTAATTTTAAAGCTACATAATATTATTTCAAAAATAATATTAGTGTTTTAAAGAGTTATGGTGCTTTGAGTATCAAAAATATTATTTAAATTAATTGAGGGAGTAATAAATTCAAATGAATATTAAATTTTCCCTCTGTGTTGTTATTAAACACAAAACAAGAATCCTCTAGTATAGAAATATCAATGAAATTAGAACTTGTCATTCCGATATTTATTAAATACTTAGTTAATATATAATACATATAAACTGGAATCAATCTAGCTAGCATTTACTTACGCACATTTTCTTTCTAAGAGTTTTAATTATTTAAATTATTATTATAAAATATATGCATATTAGGCTAAGTCTAGGCCTTAAAGCCACAGTTAGTTACCAAGTTAAAATAAGCCCGAAATAATATTAGATCGAAAGAGGGCCTACCCTTTAAAATGGTTTGCATTATGAGATATGTACCTAATGCGGGTTCTCATGGAAATTCACGCCACCAGTTGGCGCCACTTTGACATGAGGTCTTCCATTTCGTCAATGAATTTAAATTATATGATGACGGTCATCATTCGTTCATCATTCAGTCACGACTCAATAAAATACAAGCGTTATGACACTTTTGACAGGTGCCCCGACCTGACGTCTAAGTGCTGCCACCTGGTGAACATCATTTAAAAAAACCCTCATTGTACAAAATGCATGGAAATGTTTAGTATAACATTTCTTATAGTTTATTTAAGAAAGACCCTAAGTACTTATGTATAAGCAATGCAATTGCTGTTATAAATAAAATATTACAACTATGCTTAAAAGCACATTTTGTAAAGAAGCATCGTTCCCATTGTGATCGCAGTTCATTTCAATGAATGTTGTTCGTTCGGTGTTTTTGTTAATTGTTCTTTTATACTTTGAATGCATAAAGCAATATATTTATTTTGTTTATAAATGTTGTTTTATTTTTCAAACTCTATAATGACTATCCGAAATTAATGTTGCGTACGAAAAGTTAAAAACAAAGAGATTTAAAATACTATAGTATATCCGAAGAAATAAACATAACATCACACCTTGGTTCCCCGAACGGTTAGGTTAGAAAAAGTTTTCCTAGAAAAACTGTGATCCCATGTCTCAGTAATGGCATCTAGCATAATATATACAAGTTTGACACGATACACTTTTACCGAAACTAACCGTAATTATCCCTCGCGCTTTGGCCCGGGACATACACAAGAGGCGAGGGGCACGGGTGAGGTAACCGTGCGGTCCGGGCGTTGCGGCGCTCTTTTCATATTTCAAATAAAATGTATACGAGTGACGATACGCACCCCACCTGGGCCTCGCCCGCGCCCCGCCGCCTTTGTTCTCGTATCGTCCCTTGTCCCGCGCCGTATATTACCAACCGTCAGATCTAAGAAATCTTAGAAAAGTATTTATCTAAATACTAGGTAAATTATAAATAACATACTAACGAAAATAAACTGTAGTTAAGTCCGGTAATCGAGGTTTGCAATATCACACTGTACAATTCGGCATATTTTCTTTTGAACACAATGCGACCTGACCACAATGAGACAGGGAAACCCATGGAATTAAACTGAACTAGGAGTCTGACCTGTAGGCACCACAAAGGAGATTTTGATGTTGTTCGCTTTGTCTCGTCTATCGTAAGTATCTAAATGTTTTTGGATAAGACGTAAGCAGTAAGAATGTAATAATACATATTAATAAAATAACTTTATTTTAAGAAAACAGTGTTTATTTTCATAATAAAAGCTTAACCTATATTTACAAAACGTTGTATCTCCGAAAATATCTGTGACTTTATAAAACACAAGTCATTTAAAAAAATATTTGTTTTTCTAAACAAAAAGCTAAACCTACAGATCCTTATTATTTATGGAAACCGTAATAAAAGGAGGTCACATCACTAGTCTTCAATCAATTGAATATGCCCTAAGCATTTGAAAATAAATGCCTCTAATGACATAATTCCGATTGTAAACGACAGTAGGACTCCTATTGCTTTAGGCTGCGTCCTAACCGAAAGTGGAGGTCGCGCATCTAGCGTCAGCACACACCAAGAGCAGAGCATTTTCTGGGACTACTGAAAAATGAATCTTAAGACAATTCCATACATTGCAAAATTAAATACACGTTGAGCGTCTGACTTTATGCTTGACCATGCTCGAGGTTGCGTGTTCGTGTATTAAATTTTGGAATTTATGGAATTGTCACAAGATTCATTTTTCAGTAGTCTCAAAAAATGCTCTGGTCTGCTCTTGGTGTGCACTGACCCCCACGCCATCGTCGCGCTCGTTTAAATCATTAACACATACTCGCGCGATCAATCAAGTCACGTACGTACAGCCTTACATACGTGACTTAATTGATTGCGCCCCAATAACGCATTTTACACGGTAATGCGGTATTGGGACGCGTCATTTTAGAGTGGACGAGCTATACGTCATTATTCAGGTATAGGCACGTAAAATGAAAGCTGGCCGTTTATCTGCGCACTGACCGATTTATCGATTCCAGCCTATTCCAAAGTACTAAGTAGCTAGTAAAGTACCTAATATGATTCTAAAATAAAACAATTACACTTCACTACATATTATAAAACAAAGTCCTCCGCCGCGTCTGTCTGTCTGTCTGTTCGCGATAAACTCAAAAAAGACCACCGATTTTCATGCTGTTGTCACCAATGGACAAAGTGGTTCTCGAGGAAGGTTTGAGTATATAATTTGTCAAGTGGGCGAAGCCGCGGGTAACAGCTAGTATATTATAAAACAATAGCCTAGTACTTTAAGACGCGACTGTACCCGTGCGCAGACACATCCCTTGCACTGTCTTTTTTTGTGACAACACCTATGAACGATCGCGTAATCGCGTATTCGGGCGGCAGTCGCTTTCGGTTAGGACGCAGGGTTAAACTTTCCTATATTTTTAATGAAAAGTAGTGATTATTTACTTAATCATCGTCCTTTAGTAATTGGTCTTCTATATCAAAATCCTCGGCCTTCCGTTTCTTAGGCCGCGGTCGCTTGCCAGTTACCATTTCCATTTTCACCTTTTTGGCTTGTTTCTTCTTGTCTTTTAGCTGGAGTTTCCTCTTGGCTGCCTTCTCTGGATTGTTTACTTTTTCTTGTAGGAGTAACTGGAAAGTAATAATAAAATATTTAGTTAGGGAGTCGAAGTAAGTTCCATTTTACGCGCTTTTACTACCAATATTTAAAATTGCACTTAGAGTAGCCATTGCAAGGCAACATATAAAAACACTAGCTGCCGCCCGCGGCTTCGCCCGCGTGGTATGTCGATAAAAAGTAGCCTATGTCCTTCCCCAGGACGCCATCTACCTCTTTGACAAATGTTGTCGAAATCCGTTCAGTGGTTTAGGCGTGAAAAGGTAACATACAGACAGACAGACAAACAGACAGAGTTACTTTCGAATTTATAATATTAAGTATGGACAATCCAGTCTTTGTTGTTGCGGAGTCGGGTAAAAAAAAAGAAACTATGGGTCAGCTAAGTTTTCTACGGGTGTCGAAAAATAAATGGCTGCATTGACTTAGCACACTACTGCAATATTATTCGAAAATAATTTGTAAAACACACAACTGTTTGAATGCGTACATTTTTTTTTTAACCATATTTTAAAACCTTCACGGACTCATCTATAGTATAAGACGAAAAAAAATAGAGGTCAAATCGTGGCGACCACCTAACTAATCGCTAAAACGACTGAACAGATTTGGATAAAATTTGGCACATGGGTAGACCATTACCTAGATTAGGACATAGGATACTTTTGAACTCGATATTCTCTCGAAACCGCGGGGCAAAGCCAGTTAGTTTTAACTCTTTGAAACCACAAAACCGTAACAGCGAAAATACACAGAAAAACGTATAAGTACAAACCTTTTTCCTCTCAGCCCTCTTTATATTCAGCTTCATCTGTGCCTCAGCAACGAGCTTGCTATACTCTATCTCCCCTATCTTCCTTCGTAGCTTCTTGCCCAGTCTGCCCGCCAGTTGCTTAGCAATTGTCGCAGGAGTGGCCGCGTCGCCGGTCGAGAGCTCCCGGACTATTGGCGGGAGAATCACGTCCAGGATTCTATTTACGTCATCATTTTCTAAGAAACTGATGACGTGCGTCCACATTGTGAATATTGATGTTCTCTGTGGAAATATGAAAAGGTTTTATGTCAGATGCGGATGGGTAAACTGGGGGCTTAAAACGGTCACTTTAGCAGAATCATAATATGAAAATATTATGAATCATCGTGTAATGTCACCAACTGACAATTCATAGTATGATCTGTGTGTAATTCACATTACGAAGTAATTCATCTGTTTGACAGT
Source organism: Lithophane ornitopus (assembly GCA_948473465.1). NCBI lineage: Eukaryota > Metazoa > Arthropoda > Insecta > Lepidoptera > Noctuidae > Lithophane > Lithophane ornitopus. The sequence goes on along the minus strand of OX419622.1, from coordinate 5,084,394 downwards.
TTTCTATGGAGATTCGTCAAATAGTCCACAAATTATGCAATGCTTTTATGTCAAATTAGAGGAATTGCTAATGACAGCTGGGATTCAGGAAATGAACTGCTTTTAGAGGAATTGCTAATGTGGCCGGTTTAGGCCCCCTGGACGTTATAGTAGTGTTTTAAACTAGCTAGGGTTGAGCCGATTATAGAGGAGAACATAATTCTTAAACACATTTATACAGATATCAAGAAAATGACATACATAACATAACGCCCTTTATTCTCCGAAGGGTTAAGCAGAGGTGTACCTATAGTACACCCACATTTCGCCAGTTATGTTAGAGTCCCATGTAATAGGTGGCGAGCCTATTGCCATCAACTGGGCACAAATTCAGACTCCGGGCTTAATTCTCAGCAGTAGCGCTTGCGACCACTAGACTAAAGAGGCAGTCATAATATAATTTATTTATTAAATCTTTATGCGCAAGTATAATAAAAATACTGTACAAAGGTGGACTATACCTGAGGATCTCAGTTCCTTGATTACCACACTTTCTCAAGATGGGTTGGCGATTACAGACATATAACTAAAGTCTAGGCTTCCTCGCGATGTTTTTTCAACGGTATCAGTAATGTCCTATATAAACTTAGAAAGTATACAGGATGTAAGGGACAGCCCTCCGCAGACTGATGGGATGAATTCAGGCATAGTAAGACGACCGCTACTTGAAATTATTTCAGGAACGTTATGGGAATCCAATAAACCTGATTTGTTTTATTACCTCACACGCAATGTATCGTTACCGTGGCACAACTCACGTATCTGCACTCGCTGTGCGCGGGGGGCGCGCTCGCGTCACATGATTTATCAATGTAAATACTGAGCCTCACGCGTCGTTCGTTATAGTAGTATTTCAACATCTATTGCACATTTTTATTATTTTAGCTGTTTAATTTACATAAATGGAGTGCTGCGTAGAGAGAATGTAATTATACATTGAAATAAAGGAATAGTAAATGAAAAAACGATTTAAAAAATCTAAAATGAGAAAAATTCCGGTGGAATATGATTCAAAATAAGGAGCTGAATGCCCCCTGTTAATTTTCGGAGGGCTGACCCTTACACCCTATATATAAAAATATAATTTACTTACAATATCCATATTACTAGGTGCTCTGGCTACTTCTACGTTAATAGCTCTCCTCAGTTTGAACAGGATCCAACGGATGTTCATCCTACTTCCCCCCTCAGCGTCGTCGCCGTCTGCGTGAGTCTTCTTGTCGAGCTTGAAACTTGACATCGAGTGCACAAGCTTCAATATTACAAATATCACTGCTGTTGTCTGCAAATTGAAATCAGGAAGTAATTCAGTTATGGTACGATTAAGATAAAAATGGTGGAAAATTGATAATCGTATTCAGCATCAGCAGACAGATTGGGAAACTGTAAGTTGTTATTTGTCAACCGCAAGGGTGGGTTTTAGTCAGTAAGAGTTTGACACCCTCCCGCTCCTCCCAAGAGCGGGAAAAGATATGTGATAAATTATGCCACCCAAAAAAAAAAATGCTCCTTGGATTGTACCACGGGAAACCGCGAGTTCCTTACTGCTACGACATAAAGGCATTGTCAAAGTGAGACTATTACTAATACCGCGTGGTTCAATGTATTAAATAGAAGAATAAATGAGACAAAAATGAACATTATTCGACAACTACAACAAATAAAGTAAAAACATAAAAGTTATAAAACTAAAACCCAATTACGATAAAAAAGTCAACTAAAAAAATATAAACAACACATCACAGACAGACATAAATAATCCGGAGTCACACGTAATCTGTTCGATTTATGCCCTAGCATAGTCAATTTAATGTGACGTCATAGCCTCCAACCAGCATACGATCAAGACGCTTCCAACGATACCTCATTTGTCAAATTATAATGAGTAGTTTAGAAGTTATGAGGGAACACATGAATGAACATACATATATACCGGTTAAAATCATAACCCTCTTTTTTGCTTCGCCGTAATCGGGTAAAAACAAACATTTCCTCACCTGTTCAACCATTTCCTTCGAAGCTCCAGTAGTGTATTGCGCACACAGATCCAACACGAGACTCCTCAGCACATCTTCCGTGTCATCATAAATAAACCCTCTTTCACTCTCTACCTTCTTCTTCACAATACTATCCAACTCTTCAGCATCAACGACTGACAACAACTGCCCCAGTACCTTAGCAGATTTTAATCTCACCCACGAATGAGGGTAGGCAAGCAACGCTTTACATTGCTGCGCTATCTCGTCAAACTCATCTACGTACTTCTTATTAGTCAAAGATGACGCGCAATGGACCGTAATTTTTTCTATAAGGTTTAATATCTGTATTAAACTGTGGTCTTTTTCTTTCTGTTTGTCTTCATCAGTCTTTTCCTCTGATTGGTCCAGTTTTATTTTGACGAATCTGCCTTCAGTGATGTCGTTGCTTAGTAAAAGGATTTTTCCACTGACTAAAGAAAGGACAGTGTTGAGTCGGGTCTTGAAGTCGTCTTGTTCTACGTTTACGAAGCGTGTGCTCAGTTGAGCCGCCAGTTCGAAATGCACTGGCTGTGGAGATGAAAACAAGGTTTTAATAAGCAAACTTAAAATCTTGGTAAGGCAGGTAAAACTTGGTAACGGGTTTTTTAAACAAATTCTGGTAATACAAAGAATATGTTGCCTGTGTTCGGTTTGCATCATTTTTAAACGTTAAAAAACGAACCATATAACGTAAATCTATATAATCCGCCTTTTTTTTTGGTAAAAATCAACCTTACGTTATGAAGCACAGACACGGCACGTCATTGGCAAAATTCAACAAAATGTATTAAAAAATGACACTTACCTGATTATCTTGGAAGAACGTCATCACCAGATCAAAGAGTTTGTTTCTCTCCTGTAGAGAGAACCTCTTCAACATGGCCTCTATGCAGCTGGCGGCGGAGGCTCGACATTCAGGCGCGCTGTCGTTGAGCATGCACGCGCCCAGTGTGAGCATGAGGTGATCTCCGTGCTTTGATAGTTGTACCTATAATATCATTATAGTATCCTTAAGATTTGTAATCTATATATATATATATATATAATATATATAATAGTCTATTCCAAGAGTATCTGGCGAAAATTCACATTTTCTGATTCATTTGTTTACACAAATGAATCAGAAAATGTTCCTGTGGATGCTAATTTCTAGTGCCACTTTCAAATTGATTTTATTTGAATGCCCGATTTTTTTCATATTAAATCACACTAAAGATTTTCTTCATTTAAAAATTGAGGTTCAGTTTATAACCTAAATATTCATCGATGATTTTTCAATCACAATTTAATAATGTTACTCAAACAATAATTGCTGAAAGTGATAAGATATAAAATTGAAACTTTTAAATAGAGATAAATGTGTTACTAATTCCCTTTAGTGATTGATTGCGTAAGATCAGATACACGTTCATCAGATACTTTTGCAACAGACTATAGTAGTGCAGAGTCGCGAAGGATGGAAAAAATGGAGGAAGGGCTTTGCAAATGACAAAAACTTTGTGCAGACCCTACTATACCTTTTAATGGTGTACCTTTTGGTATAAAAGATCTAGAACGCTCAGGGTTAGGTTGAAAACTGAGGGCCAGTGGCCAGTTCCCAAAAACTCTAAAGTACGTGTTCCGGACCTCACGTAATGTTTAAAATACCACATTATTGTATATGTTGTGACTATGAAGCTAAACCTATCGAAGCTATCAGTGGTGATTATTATCTGTGGTAATATAAAAAAAATATTATATTAACACTGTATCCGGTTGTCTATTTTAGCTAGTTTATATGTATAAATTATCTTTGGTGAGAATAAATCTCATGTTCTTCTTAAGATCGGCATATTATTTATTCATAACCCAACAACATGAATAATGAATATATACATGAATGCCTTAGAATATCAATATTAAATTGTGATTGGATTACTCACAAACGGGCTCGACAAATTCTAGAACAGACAAGATATATACAATACTCTATTGACTTACCACAAGTAACTTATTAATGATCATCTCTAGGAACTTGAGTGAAGACTCTCTACCATGCTGCAGTTCGTAGTTAAGCTGTGACACGAAGAAGTCGATATACTTCTCCAGCCGTTTGCCAGGAGAGTAGTGCGTTAAGTAATTGGCGAATATCACGCGAGCTTCCTCACTGAAAGAACAACCTTCATTTATACTCGCTAATCATTTCGAAATATATATATACTTATTTAAAAGTAAACTTAAAAACAGTTTAAAAAATTATCAAGATAAAACAGGTCCCAGAGTTGAGCCCTGAGGCAAATCCACTAAAACAAGTCTCCCAGAAAAAGTTGTGCCACATATTATAATTTTTGCTGGCTCAGTAACAGATTATCTTATCTGTTACTGACACGCACAACCTTCCCCAGATTCCGTGAACGCTCAAGCTTAAAAATATTGATATTGTGATGAACGCAATAGAATGCCTTGGACAAACCACCGCAAATACTAACTGCTCATTGTGAGTTCTGCCAGTCTTTTATTATGCCTAAGTAGTTTTTTATCGTGACAACACAACATACATGCATGCAAAGAATACATGTAATTTGTTATGTTGAAGAATAAAGATTATCTATTCTATTTATTTATCTAAATAAAAGGAATCTAAAGCTACTTACCGAGATCTAGCCGACTCGCTCAGTATACATATTTTGGATACTTTCTCCATAACTTCATGCAGTTCGTTGGATACTAGTCTAGCTTCTAATATAGCTTTCAAAAGAGAGAATGAGTTGGATTGCTTCTCGTCATTCTGACAGTCCTCTTCCGCATATAGCAAGAGGGTTTTTAGTTGGTCGGCCTCTAGTTTATAGTATTTAACGTTGCGTACTAGTACTGTTACTGCCTGCAAACACAAAATAAGTATCAGTTATAATTTGATGTATTCGATTATATTATGATTGATCACCAGTTTTCAATGTGTTGATATCTCAAATAATTATTTAAAAGGTTAAGTAATGGCTAAAATATGGCAACGAAACTGAGATTTGACCGCAGAAATTACCAGGACTTGATGACAATAAAAAATCACTTACCTTAAAAGCAGTCCTAACTAAATGGAAGTTGTCATTCTGTTTACTAATTTCAAACGTTGCGTACTTATGCAGCGTCAAGAATATCGTTTTCACAATATCTTGAACCATTTCTTCTAATGTTGGCGTGCTTACTCTGATCGTCCACAAAGTAGCTATACACTTCATCGCAACCGTGGACACCTTTACATGGTCACTTTTCAACGCATCAACTAGTAAAGGTATAAGAGGGTCTACAAACGCCCGACAGTCCATTCTTGGCACTTTCTCTCTTTTTAGAATCACGTAGAGAATATTCAAACTGAATTCAACCAAAACGTGAGCATTCGCCTTCCCGGAAGTTTTAACATTTTTAGCTTGTGATTCCTTGTTACGTTTCGGCGTTTCAGCAATTAGGAAGCAATCTGGTTTTGCTCTAAGCATTTTTTCTCTCTGTTTTTCAGTTATTTGTCTCTTTGGAGCACCTAAAACGAATTCTGGTATGCTTTCAGAGGCAACTCCATGTAAGAATATGAATAGAGATTCGATATCTATAAACTTATTAGTTACTAGTCCACTTGTAATGTGCATTAGAGCTTCCTGAACTTTTAATACAATCTTCTTCGAATGATGCTTTTGGAGAATATCTTTGAAAGGTATAATTAGATTTATCAGGCACTGCTCAGTTATGTTTTGGGACACTATCATAAGTGTTACGTAACTCTTCTTGCTGGGTTTTGCTTCTGGTGTCTTATAATGTAGTTTGTCGACTTCTTTCTCTTCTGACAATGCTCCAAAAAGGTCGTTCGTGCAAACATCGAGTATGTAATCAAGATTTTCGTTCAGATCTCCGGGTTTAAATTCCGCTTTCAAAGCGTCTAGAACTGTATGTATTGTGGCGACTAAGACATGAACTTGGTATCCTCTGGTTAGCAACAAAGTCAAGTGTTCCAATAGAACTCCTAAGTACGAGCTTCCAACAGTTAGCATAATCTTCTTAACAATATCACGCGCAGTTATCCTAACTTGCTTTAGAGGTGATTTTAGGAACGAGCAGAGTTTTATGATGATTCTAAAAGAGAATAAAATAGGCAACGTAAAAATTAGTTGAGATCTATCGAATTAACAAAAAGGAGAATGAGCAAAATGGTCTATGAGCGGCCAACTACGAAATAGGTATTAAATGAAAGTACTATTACATTGCAGCTCATTTAGAAAAAAAAATACATATAGGCAAAATACTGAGATAATAAGTGCAAGAAAATGTGCAAACCCATTTTATAAAATACTTATTAGCAATAGTTTATGTATTCAAAGGTATTTCATAACGTTGTCAGCATACCGTTTACAAGCCTCAACTCAAAAACGGGTTTACTACATGGACTACCCGAGTTCGAACGGACCAATCAGCTTTGAGTGCAAACAAAAGAGCCGAGGTGTGGGGTGCGTGCGCGTCACTCGGCGCAGTCCTTCGCTTACCCTTGTGACGTTGTGTACTGTGCGATCATTTACGGATTCTTTTTCAAATATTTTGACCTTGGCTACCCTCTGGACTGTGTTTCTTCTTAACCTGATAACCTGGCTATTAACTCTGAACTTCTGTACGTTTGTGTTTGTGTACTTGGACTCTGGACTTGTGTTCGCCAACGGAACATTGATTGAAAAATGGCAGAAAATCGACCTTTATGTGTTTTGTGCAATCGATCAGTGGTTAACAGAAGAAGGTTAGAAATAACCCATGCTCTTTTTGAGGAAAATGCTGCCAATGCTCAATATATTATTGAAGCTATAGCTCCACAGCAAGTAAGTATTTTTAGACAATTTTTAGGTTGTTTTTACCCGTATGTACGCACCCTATAGCGGCGATGGCCTCATAATGTGTCACGATGGGCACATGGGACACATCGTTGGGTGAAGTGTGGGCACTTGATTGAAAGTCCACGTTACAGAATTGATTGTATTTTTATGTACGTCCTTTTAGTGAATTATGTTATTTCCTTAAGCGTACGGTTCTTTTCTAACAATAGTTAAGTTATAGTCAAAACAGATCTTCTCTCTCTTTCACACACATGGCGCTTATGGAAACAGAGCCAACGTTATCTAGCTTCGAAATATAATAGAGGCCAACCACTCATTAACAATTCGTATGAGCATGACTCATTCGTCACGTGGCAAAAGAGCTCGGCATGTCCTACTATACAACACATGATTTAAGAGTGAGGCCACACGAAGCGTTTTACGGTGCAGTGTGGCGCCGTCCTGTGCCGCCACGGCATCCTACATACAAATCACTATGCCATGCCACACGACGCGTTTGCGCGACCATAGCGCGCCGCGCGGCGCCGCGCTTGTGACCTTAGAGACGAGGCGGAGAGGGCGTTCACAATAGCGTTCTACTACGATGCAGCACCGCCCGTGTGGCACCCTATAGACCGAATTAATTGGAGCGCGGTGCCGCGCGGTACCGCAAACGCGTCGTGTGGCTTCGCTCTAAGTCTCTAACTGAAACTGCTGCGCGTTTAAAACACTATGTTATAAACTATTTTCCTTTTCAGGTTGAATACAACGGCCGAGAATACATTTGTCGACCCTGTTGGCAACGAGCTCAACGGGCTGTGCAGCCAAACAATAACCCTGCCCCGCACGAATGTGTTGTTCAAGTGGAAGAATATTCACGAGTGCCTAGCACCTCAGCGAACTGTATGTTTGACAGATGCCGTAGTGTTTCACGTCGTCGAATGCCTGAGAATGTAAGGATTACTCTTATGTTACATTATAACTTATTCATACCAGACAGTGCCAGAATATGTGATGCACATTTAACATCGAATGATTGGGAGGAGCTCCTTGATAGTCCAAATCTCAGACATGATTTCAACAGCACTCATTTTGTGCAAATACTAGAGCTTTTTAAAAAAGCTGTTTAAAAAAAAAATATTCTGGACTTTGAAGATATTGAAAATATGGATCCTAATGAGATTCATATTCGATTGAGCGTTAGCAGAGATCAATTCAATACAATCTTGGAACAAACGCCTTCTTTGTCTGAGTCAAACGCCAAAACGAAACTAGCCATTTATTTAATGAAGTTGCGAACTGGTGATAGCAACGTGAGATTAGCCACGCTCTTTAACATAAGTAGAAGGACTCTAGAAAGGCATTTAAAAACCGCGCGTGATGCTATATCTCTGGATTTTAAGCCAAGGCACCTGGGACTCGACCATTTAAATAGAAGAATGGTCGCTGACCGCAATCTTATTGTACCAAACGCGTTATTCGGAAATCACGAGTCTTCTCCAGAAGAAAGGAAGGCAGTAACAATCATGGATGGAACATATATTTATATACAGAAGAGCTCCAACTTTTCGTTCCAGCGACAGACATACAGTCTACACAAATTCGAAAATCTATTAAAACCGTTCTTAATGGTGTGTTCCGATGGGCATATAATTGATGTTTGTGGGCCCTATGCTGCTACCGACTCAGATGCCAGTATTTTGGAAAGAATTATTAATGACGAAGAAGGCACATTTCACTGGTTTTACCGGGCTGGCGACATATTCATTTTAGATCGTGGGTTTAGAGACGTCTGTGGCGATTTGGAGCGATGCAACTACAGTGCCTATATGCCCGAAACCAAAGACCGCAGTGCAGACCAGCTTACTACTGAACAGGCCAATAGAACTAGGCTGGTAACTCTATGCCGCTGGGTAGTGGAAGTCATAAATGGCAGGTTCAAGCGAGATTTTAAATTGTTTAGGCAAGAATATTTTAATCGCGCCTTAAGTCACATGTTTGAGGACTTCCAAAACGCAGCGGCACTCATCAATGCATTCCAAACACCAATACAAGATAGTATTCATGCATCATCGTTCGTAAATATAATTAATGAACGTTTTGAAATACCGAACCTCTTAGCGGACTATGTTATCCGTCATAACATAAATAGACAAAGGGCATCATTTGAAAGACTCAGCAGCGATCAACCTATTTTTGAAGACTTCTCGGTTTTTTCTGAAGAAGACCTAATTCTGTTTGCACTTGGCACATACCAAATCAAGTTGGCTCGCAGCTACTACGCTGAACACTAAATGAAGGCTTGTACAATATCGAAGTATACCGGGAGCGACAAATAAGTCAGCTCAGAGATTTTATTGAAGAAGAAGAAGATATTTGGTTATTACGTGTGCGAATACAATCTAGACATGTAAGGTCCAGAATATATTATTCTGATATTGTAATTAACCGACAAAGATAGAGAAGCAATTGCTCATTATTATTGCAGTTGTTTGAGTGGAAGGCGCACAATCGGTTTCTGCGCACACGTTATGTGTGTAGTGTGGTATCTGGCATGGGCTAGACATCAAGACGAGGATATTTTATTACCGGCATCAGAACTCAGTGCTATTATTGTACATTAAATGTATTAATGTACAATAATGTACAGTGTGTCCTGATGACGGCAGTAAAATATCCTCGTCTTGATGTCTAGCCTATGTACATTAAATGTATTAATGTATAATAATGTACAGTGTGTCCTGATGACGGCAATAAAATATCCTCGTCTTGATGTCTAGCCTATGTATATTAAATGTATTAATGTAAATAGCACTGAGTTCTGATGTCGTTATCATTATTATTATTTTTGGCGATGTTTTGTCAGTGTTGAAAATAAAATGTATTCAGTGTTGAAAATAAATGTATAAATGTATTGAAGTAAACAAGTCATTTTATTTTATTTCCTTATTTTTAAGACTAAATCTTAGTTATTAATACGCTAAATCACAGGCTTACATATCTAAAATAAAAATGTATTTAATTCCATTAATAATTACACTACAGATATAAAACTTCTTGAGGGTGATTGTAGGGTGATAGTAAACAAAAAAAAAACAAAAATGTTCCTGGCCGCTGATAGACCAAGCGCCGTACGATTTTGCCCATTCTCCTTTGATTGATATTCGGAAAATTGAAAGTGAATGTAAGTTCTGAGCAGATTGAGATATAAGATTTTTGGGACATAAAACATAATTTTATAGAATATATTATTTAAAATGAACTTACCCAGGCAGCTGATGTTTAAGCAGATCGCCGGGCAATCTCTGCAACAACTTGACGAGCGCCAGAGCTATTGGTACCCGAAGCATGTCCTCTTGCTGACGATCGAAACCGGTTTTACGACGATTCACCTTATGGGACTCTTCGTGTTCCGTCATTTTGCCGATGGCACTAGAGAAATAAAATACGGATGTTTTTTTTTTCTTCATTTTTACATAATATAGCACAATATACCTTAGCAGCAATTTGACTTACCGGTTTAATTGTGGTAACAATCCAGCCGACAAAGATTTTATAATTCTTTTAGCTACAGACGGCGACACGTTCGTTACTCTCTCAAACGCAGGTACGTTGGTAACCTCTTTACTTGGTTCTTCATCCGCTGCTTCATCATCTGCTGCCTTGAGTTCACTCTCTTCATCTAAATCTTCTTTTATTTCTGATTCATCTTCCTTATCGCCATCTTCTACTATCTCTTTTGTACTTTCTACATTTTCTTTATTCTCCGAACTTGCCTTAGCCATTTTAAACTTATGCACATTTGTGATTAGTGCTTTTGGTAGTTCAATATTCTTTACTTTTGAGAAATCAAAATGGAAAGCGTCAATAATTCCGACCAATATACGAGTTAACTGTTTTTGGTGTTCGGAAGAATGTCGCATTTTATTCAAGTAAAGTTTGAGTATAACTTCGTAATGGTACCAAGGCAGCAATCTGCAGCAAGTAGATACGACCTCTATACACGCGTCTATCAAAGTGTTTTTATCTGTATACTTATCATCACAAATATACATTGATGCTAATGGTAAAATAAAGTTAGTTAAAGTCCTAGGAGTAGGACATTTCGTCATCTTTCTGGCAACTTTACAGAATTTCAGCAGCGCTCTCACTCGCCTGTGCATTTGAAGATGGCACATGTTATCAAAGAAGTCTACTTCTCTATCTTCCTTATTAATGAAATGAGCTAAATCGGATATTACTACGTCTGCATCAGGGCATTCTCTCGCTAATTCTCCTAGTAAGTTGATGCATTCATTTCTCAACAATTCGTTTTTGGTATCTCTTATACCAGTGGAAATTAGCGACAAGACGGTATCCCTTACTAAGAATTGGCCATCAGTTGTTGATCTGTATTTCATGAGAAGTTTTGGCAGAATCCGTTTCAAACACAGGCCAGCACTGTCACGCAGACCAATATCTTTCTCAGTACGAATAAAGTAGAAGCAATTGTTGACAATCAGTATCGCCAGGTCTACATCAATTTCGTCCTTTTCTAGTAACTGATATATTTCTTTGTAAGCGTCTATTCTTCGGTCAAAATCTGGCTGTTCAATCCATCTCTTGTTGAAAGCATTCATTTCTGCTACCATGTTACCCATTCTAGTAAGTATATCTTTATTTTTAGGTGCACTTTCAGCAATCGACGTAAGTAATTTCATAAGCAATTTTCTAACCTCTACAGGACCAACTTTGTTGAACAAAACGGCTATATTCTTTATGTATACTTGTGGATTTGTGCTGTGTCCTAGCAAATTTATAATTGTGTTCACAGCATGTTCCATATTTTCTTCCGCCATGTTCATACATACTTTCTTTACTAATATCGGTAACAGTAAATTCAATAGTTCGTCACAAAGCTCTGGCGACGCTACTAATTCTGTGATTCTTGAGAGAATCAACAAATCTCTCTTGTTCACAGTGTTCGATTTTGCAGAATTTGCCATTCGTCTTTTCATCACTTCCAATATGCTCGGTATGTGCGGTACCAGAATTTTGCTTCCGAAATTGATACCGGTTACATTTTGAGGAGCCTCAACTGGTAAAACACTGAAAGATTCTATTCTAGGAATTTCTCTATCTTCTTCGTCTTCAGTTAGAGTTATTAATTTTTCGATCATATCTAGTATCATATTGACCACACCAGGACTTGTTTTAGGAGCTAGCAGAAGTTTAAAAATAGCTGGGAATGGACTTATAGAATCTTTTTCTGAGGAAGTGATTAGCAAAATATAGTATCGGGGATTCTGACACCACTGATTTAAAAGTCTTAACAGTGCTGTTGGACTATGAATACCTTCAATATGTAACTTTGGCATCAAAGGCCAAATCAATGTCTCATACATAACAAACAACTCATCCTTATTCCAAGGATATTTAGTAAATTGTTCAAATAGCTTCCTTGTTGTACCCAAAGCCAGTGTGCGGAGGTTTTTCATAACCTTTACATATCCAACATGCACCCTTTCCCCTTGACTTAGGACGACTGCTACAGTGGAACAGATAGCAAAATATATGTGAAAGAGCTGAGACAACACCTCTTCATTCATACACCCTCCAAAATATTCGCGAACCACTTCAAACAGATTCAAAACACTGTGAAGTTTTCCAGGACTGGTAACAGATTTTAAATCTACGTCGGACGCAATTTGTTCAAATATTTCCCGAGGTTTCATATCCAAATACTGTTTGTAGTACGAGAATGCCATTTCAATAAACATTTTAATCTCGTTCTCATTACAACCTGCCAAATATCGCATTACAAGCGACCGTCGGTTCTGACCACCGCCTTTCTTCTCCGCTACAAGTTTCGACGTCATTTTTCCATAAAGTATTCTTAATATTATTGGCACTACATGTTCTCTGTCTTCAGGCTGAATATTTTTGGAATCTTCAGTTATTTTGAACAGAGTAAGTTCATCTTTGAACTTCTTCTCATCTACTAAGTTGCACAAATTGCTTTTATATTGCGTAACATTTTTGTTTTTATAATTTAGAACACAATCTAAAGCATATTTTTGAAGACCTGGGTTTTTGTGCTTCAAAAATTCCATGTAAAGTTCCCAGAAAACTGGCTCTTTATGCAAAGCTCTTGGGTTCTTAAACTCAGATAGAACTTGCATAATGTTAATGAGAGTTTTAAATACTATCTTTCCAGAAACAGTTTCTTTTGCATCGTCTATTTCTTCAATTATTTCCTCAATGTTATCTGTACTTTCTTCAGGTTTTTCTTCATCAACTTCCATCTTATTCTCTCGTACTTCCATATCAATTTTTAGAGCATTCGTGTTATCATTCCTTCTGTATTCTTCTTCAATGAAATTCAAGAACAAAACAACGACATCGCGATTCCTCGCTTCACAAACTTGAATACAATTCGTCATAACCTTCAGAATCAAATTCCTATAATTATATAAATCTGGTCTCTCAGATATGTTATTGTAATCAGAGTATAATTTTTGAAGGATTTCGAAATTTGTATCGATTTCATCATCGAAATGAAACTGTTTAAGATTTTTCTTTGCGTTTACAAATGAGGATTCAAGAGCTCCATGAAAAGTTGGCCAGAAATCGTCAACACTTAGGGCATTCCCATAACCCGCAATAAATTCAGCCACAGGTTCCCACAGCAGCTTGAAATTGACATACAAGACACCTAACATGTAATTTAAAGCAAAGAGGTGAAAGTCAGTATCCTTAGCCAAGGCATACTGACTGGTATTGAAGGTCATCTTCTGAAGGATGTTCAACTGAGCTCTGTACTCCTGGATAGATGGTTTTATGGACTCCACTGAGTAACATCTGCTGAAGATTGAAAATTTCTCAACAGTACCCCCCACTTCAACTGTTTTGTTTAGTTCCTCTACATTTTCAAATAACTTGTAAATGTGGGTAGTCAGTAGACGAACCTGAAAACAATTATTTTCCGTAATAAAAATGTTTTATGGCATATTGATCAGCGTAAATATATAATGTAGAAAACTTGTATGAAATGCTTACCACATGAAAAGGCGAAGACACATTCGTTTTAAGATACGAATCAACTAGCGATAAATACGGATAGGTGAGTCCATGCTCCTGTTCATAAGCTGTCAAATACAGGTCAAGAAGGTGCAGGGAGCAAAGGTAATTAGGATCCGCAGCACACGGCAGGATCGCAGGCAACAATGTATCAATATCACAAATCTCCTTAAGCTTCTTACAACTTGATATGTGAATAGCACTTTCAAGCGCCAATGATAACATGAACAAAACCTTTCTAGCACATCTCGATAGTGCAGTCGTGTCACAGTGGAATTTGTTCTCTTTAGGCTGATTCTCCAAGTTATAACTTTTCAATATATCCAACAGTTTTTTTATCAGCTGACCTAACATTTTCACACAATAGCCAACATCAATTTTCTCCACATGCGGCAAGCAGAATAAAACATTTGTAAGTTTAACTGGGTTCTCAACATATTTTTCTAAGTCTTCAGACAAAACGTTTTTGAAATAATCCATAAAGTTCGGCAGATTCTTCCCAAAGTCTAAGGGATATTTCACCCATTCAAATAACTTTATACCATTCATAGACAAAGGTGATTTCTTCAAACATATTTTAGTCAGTGTGCCCAAAGCCTCGTTATCAAAATTAGATTGAATAACAAACTTGATGAACGGAGGAAGTATGTGCATATCAAATTGTGAATAGTCAATGACATTCTGCACAAAGTTGATGAGTATTTTTGGGAATGGTAGAGGCAGTAGAACTTTGACAATAATACCAGCATGTTCTTGAGATAAGAACACGTTTGGTGAGAGGAGTAACACGGCACCAATCTGTGCACAAACTTCTAGAACACTTTCTGAAGACTGTTCACAAATAACTTTTATCAACAGGAGCACAAACTGTGGAGGGTTTGTTAGGTACATCCCTTGCTGGTGTTCTATGACTTGACCAGCAAGTCTCAGAATATATTCTAGCCCTTGACTTTCTTCATCATCCTCCTTCAAGATTTCTTCAGTGAACTTTATGATACTGGCCCAAAATACTCCATACTCTTTGTGTGAAATACTTTGTAGACTGTCCTCTATTGTTTGTGTCAGCACTTTGAACAATATTTCTTGGTGTTCTTTATTTTCTTTTAAGTATTGAAGCAGTAGAGGCAGGAATGTTTCTATGCAGCTGTGGAATTTACCTGTAACACCTCGCAATATTTCAAATACGAGATGACCACAGCCAGTGATTGCCTGGAAAAGACATTAACAAAATTACATGAATGTGTTCATTTTAGTTCTAAGAAGTCCGTTTTGACTTTTGGTTCTTGTACATGTAATAAAACGTTAAGCCTTGAGAATCAGTTTTAGGCAATGTAGATAAGTCGTGAATTACAAACTCTCTAAGAATGTTCAATCGATATGTCTCGAGAATCAGTTTACTTATAAGAAACCTATTTTATTTTTCATCGCTTCAAAAAGTTTTTATAGTTGTCAAAATGGACTTTTTAGACTAGTGTAATTTTTGACAAATACTTACATCATCATTAGTCTGCAAATAGTTCAATACAAGACTGACAAACTTTTTCTTATCTCGTATATCTCTGGCAACAAAAGCAAAACTTTCAGCTGCAAAATTATTTATATACTGTGGCTGAGATTCACTCAGTAAAGGTATGATCCTCTTTAGTACAACAGCAATATCTTTCTTCAGGTATGGTTTGAGGACTTTGAACAAAAATGCTAGACAGACTAAAGTCCATTCTAGTCTTTCAGCATCCTTGGTGTTTAGCAGTTTTATGAGGATATCCAGGAACCTTGGGAACTGTGGGTAGAAGTCCTCTCTTAGATCCTTTGCTACTGATACTAGGATTCTGAAAGAGAATTATTAGTTCAAATATAGAAATAGGGCTTTAAAACTTCAGTACTGAGGAGAGTTTATTATTATTAACATTTAGCAGGATGCTTAACGCCCCCAGATATAATAACAATCAAACTTCTATTGTGTTTCGTTTGGTATCCTTCAACCGATTAACTAGGTTTTAGTTTCCATAATAGTGTTTACAATAAAGCTAAAAAAACCCTTGACATATTATGTTTCAATTCTGTGAAAATTATTTAATAATTAACAAATAAACAAACTTACTCCAGCAATGGTTGTAAACACAGCTGGTCCTCTAGATTCAAATATTTCTCCAATACCTCAACTACTTCATCTTTCTTGTGAACAAGCTGTGGCACAGTTATAATACCAAAGACTTCCTTCCTGAACTTTTTAAAGTTTTCAGTCAAATTGAGCACATGCCATTTTTGTAGTGCCACAAAGAAATGAGTTTCATTCTCTCCAGGCTGCTGTGCATATGCATGCTCAATGTGATATAGAGCAGCATGGCGGATGTCAATAGCATTGATTCGTTCAGCAAAAGGTACAAACTGAAATAAAAATTATAAAACTTTGTGTAAAAATGAAGCAAAACTAAACTTGTGTTGATATTGCGAATAAGAATTTTGTGATTAAATACATGATCTTTTATTTAATTTTGGGATAAGGGCAGGAGTATGATGAATACTATTTAGGCTGATCTTAGCTTTAGTAGTTACATAAAAAAGTAGTTACTTTATCAATTGAGAAAGGACCAAGAAACTAGAAAATAGGGATGGAGGTAATTATAGATCATTTATTGATACTCTCACAAACTATTTTCAGCAGATATGTGATACAAAGCGGATAAAGTACGATAAATCAGAAATAAAATTATACAATATTCGCACTTAACCTAAAACACCAAAACATCAATCTGTTTTAGGACTTACACGGAAAGTATTTGTAGACTTATGTTTAACAGGTTTACTCTTCATCTTTTGTATATTTATTTAAGGTTTCGCCAACTCATTTATTATTTTACGCTAGAAAACTGAAGCTGAACTGTTGTAAATAAATCCACATGCCGAATACACTTATCACATGTCAAATTTTGACATAAAAATATACTTTTGACTTTGGCAGCCTGGTATACGGGATGACAGTGACGCAAGTGATTTAATGTTGCCAGTTTTCTTTTCTCTGAAACGATTCAAATAAAAACATTTTTATCGTACGTAAATTGCGCATATTTCGCGAGTTGACGCTACTCGATTTTGCATTTATTGCGAATAAATGCAAAATCGAATAGCGTCAACTAACATTTATTTATATGAATTTGTTTTTCGGGTTTAGATTCACGTATATAGGTACTCACCAAATTGTTTGTGACGTAATAAAAGCTCACGCAACGAATATCCAAAAAACCCCAAACGAATAAACAAAGTCAAAACTGTATGTAGTACATTGTTTTTTTTTTTTTGTTGAAAAGTATTCAATGCTATTAAAAATTTAACTGAAAAATATAAATTATCCAATTTATATTTTTCAGTGGTGTCCGGACTCCGGATAAAAACTCGATGTCAACTAAACTGGGGTTTTTGATGTTTTTATTCGGTGACCGGTGTAGACAATTTATGTGATGGCAGCCCTACAGCCCTACTGCGCAAAATAAAAACTTTTTCTTTTCAGTTTGCTGCACAACACAAATAGCTGTCAAGTGTCAACACCAGCTGACTGATAAGGTATTTTGTTTTTCCATGTTTGTTATCAATTTTTTGTAAAATAAATCATTAAATAAACAAGATAAGTACGCATTATTTAAAATTTTCTCTTTATAAATTAACAAGATGCTCGCCAGGTTTGTAAATTCGTTGCCGAACGGCATATCACAGCAAATCACGAAGTTGTATTTCCGAGGTATTTTATTATTATTCGATTATATCTGTTATTACTTATTATTATTTCAACCTATTCTCTGTCTACGTGTTTAACTTACGAATGACAATAGCGTTTTTAATGTAACACTGTTTATTCGTACATCCTGTCCGCTAAGAACAAAATGTGACCTAAAAAAAATACTGCTGGCAGAATATGAAAATCACGTTTTTCAAATTTTTCATTATTTTTACGTCTTGGTTTATTGAGGCTGCAGGGATGAATAAAATTAACAAATTGAAATGGCGAAAGAATAGTAATAAATCCAATTGAATCTTAATTATTTTAGTAGATCAGTCGTAGATGAAAACCATTGAGTAGGTAGTTGTTATCATAGAAAGCTTGTAATAAAGATAACCCAGCTGTTGAACATTACATCATTATTTTCACAGTTTTATCTATAATATTATATTAATGTATGAAGATGTTGTTGTTCAAGTTTTAATAAGTATTTTCTGCATGCTGCGCCCTGCTGCTGGGCATATGTATGTCACTCCTAGTTCATGGAATTTAATCTGCTAAGGTGCAGGTCAGGCTCTAGAATAGTGAGTCTCATAGTCAGCCTAATTTTTGGCCGACTCTCAAACAAAGAATCTACCAGCTAAATCCTACTTTAGCTAATCATCATCATTTCAGCCGAAAGACATCTGACTGCTGGACATAGGCCTCCACTACTACCTACTGTGGCTAGTAACCTGTGAATATTAAATTCTTTAACAAGAGTAATGGGATTTCAAATCTTATTTATTAATTTACCTACCTATCATAGACAAAAGGGTAAAGCTATGATTTGAAATTAAAAATAATAAATGTTTCAGTACTAGCTCGAAACCAGCGTGGAGCACACAGCTATCCTGAATATCATCAATATCCAACCATGGATGTGCAGATAATGCCAGCTCTTCAGGATAACTACATGTACCTGCTTGTGGATACAGCCACAAATGAGGCTGCTGTTATAGACCCAGTCGATCCCGCCACAGTGATAGACACCATCACCAATTGTAATGTCAGACTCACTACAGTTTTGACCACTCATCATCATTGGTGAGATTTGATTTGTTTTGTATCAGAAATGTGTGGTCAAATTTAAGGGTGTGGTAGAGACCATCCAACCCAAGGGTTATTATTTTTTCGCGAATAGGACACCCTTACTTACTACACCTTTCAATTTGACCACACATTTCTGATACACGTATTATTTAATTAAATGTATGCAGCCGAATGTATATACTCAAAGATATAATTTCTACCTTCATCTGTTGGATGCAAAACCAAAACTAGCCTTTTACAATTATTACAAACCTGTTCAATTTTACCGTATACCTAACCCCAAAAAAATTAATACCTATTAAATATTATTATTGTTTATCTTCCAGGGATCACGCTGGTGGCAATGCAGCCCTAGCCAAGCAGATTAATGGCCTCCAAGTTTATGGAGCAGATGACCGCATTGGTGCTTTAACAAAGAAAGTGGAGCACAATACTTTCTTTAATGTTGGGAACTTGTTAGTCCAATGCCTGTTCACTCCCTGCCACACTAGAGGCCATATGTGTTACTTTGTGACGACGCCAGAGGAAGGCTCACAGCCCATAGTGTTTACAGGTAAAATGAGAATTCTAGGCTGTAGACGCGTACATGACTACACGCAATCGCGACGTAGCTGTTCTTGTGGCGCAGCACCAGAAGTGGCCTATGGCATCGGCGCTACTGTTTCAACTTGAGTAATTTAGCGCGCAAACGTCTGGGCGGGCTGCCAAGCTTGGAGGCGGCATTTTTTTATTTTTTATTAGTCAATCTCAACATCCCTACTCAACTCTTATTACTAGGTACTTAATTTGCTAGTTCTGCATTTGCACTGTTCATAGCCATTGAGCACCAACTCAGCCTTATCATAGTAAACAACTGTGATTACAATTCCAGGTGACACCTTATTCTTAGGTGGTTGTGGAAAATTCTTTGAAGGTACTGCTGTAGAGATGTTCAGAGCAATGGAAATACTACGCGGTCTCCCAGACGAAACTAAGGTTTACTGTGGACATGAGTATTCAGTGCAAAATCTTAAGTTTGCGGCACACGTCGAACCAAATAATAGCGATGTATTAGACAAACTGGCTTGGGCGCAGCAGAGGCGGGAAGAGGGTAAACCTACGGTAAGTAGCCGCATAAAAGCATAGAATAGAATACTCTTTATTATGTACACCATAAAAAATACAGATATAAATGTAGAAATTTAACATAGGGTGACACAATCGGCGCTATAGCATAGTTTTAGTGGATGCGCTAGGGTAGCCCGCGAAATTCAAATTTTCTTACGTTTTTTTGCAATTTGCAGGTCAGTATCAGCTTGTATGTTGATCTAAATATTATTTTCAGTCGTAACAAATATGGATTTACAGAATTATAAACATTAGAATCAGTAATACAACTCTCTAAGTTCATGTAAGTGCATTGAATGAAAATTTCATGAAATCGTCATTCAATGCACTTACATGAACACACAATCCACAGGCGCCTTCGACAATAGGTTTCGCAGGCTACCCTAGCGCATCCACCTTAATCAGAGATGATCGCAGATCAGGTTTTGGCCAAATATTTAAATTGTGGGACTGACACAAACAAGTTCTGTTGCTCATAATCATTTTACTGAATGAAAACTGGAGCAATAAGAGATTGATTTGTATGGTGTACATAATAAAAAAGTATTCTATTCCCTTCTGTACTCCATTTGAAATAAGATTAGACATTTAAATCAACCTTTTTTACAGTCCGTTCAACCGATTTTGAATTCTTCAATACAGTAAAATAGAATGGACGTAGATCTATATATTTAGTAACCTATTCCGCTTAGCTATTCTTCATTAATAATTCTGTAAGAAATCGATAGGTGTTTCCGCCTCGTATGAAATCCTCATTCCTTTCCACAGGTGCCCTCAACAATAGGCGAAGAGAAGAAGTACAATCCATTTATGAGGGTCACTGAAGCGGCGGTTATGTTGCATGCAAAATCGAGGGCTCCCGTCGACGCCATGAACAGTATTCGATTTGAGAAAGATAACTGGCAGCACTCATAAAACAACAGTTTACTACATTATTGTTTTGTTTATTGTGTATGTAGTCAACCGCATCTCAGTGGAAACATTTGCACTACAAAAATCAGTCTTACTGCTACCATATAAAGGCGCTGTCCGTATCAACGACTGATGTGCGGTTGACTGTACCTACAGCTAATATAATTTAAATGGCGATATATATAAAAGCACTTTAAAAAATAATGTTTTAAACTTGTTTAGCTTAAAAATTAATTGATATACTTTGATGATTTTCCATATTATTCAAAATGTTACAATGCTTAGCAGAGCGAGCAGCTCAATCCCTTTCAGCTTTTTTGTCTTCTAAATAATCTGAAATTTTATAGTACCCTTTTCTACAAAGTTTGGTTTTAATGCAGCTTTTAAATCGTTTAATGGGTAAGTTTCGAATGTCAATGGGAAGTTTGTTATAAAAGCGTATACATTGACCCATGAACGAGTTGCCTACTCTGTGGAGACGAGTGCGATGTACAGCAAGATTGTGTTTATTCCTGGTATTTAAACTATGAATATCGGACATTTTCTTAAAATTAGATATATTTTTGTGTACATACAATAGGTTTTCAAATATATATTGTGAGGCTACAGTCAGAATATCTATTACTCTGAATTTTTCTCGAAGGGAATCCCTTGGACCTAGGTTGTAAATGGCTCGAATAGCCCTTTTCTGTAAAACAAAGATAGCATTAATGTCCGCACAGGCTCCCCAGAGAAGAATCCCATAAGACAGAAGACTATGAAAATAACTAAAATAAACAATTCTGGCTGTATCTACGTCAGTTATCTGTCTAATTTTTTTAACGGCGTAGGCGGCCGAACTAAGCCTTCCTGACAATTTTTCTATGTGTGGGCCCCATTGTAATTTACCGTCAATGGTTATTCCAAGAAAAACTGTCGACTCAACGGGGTCCAACTCTATTCCATTAACTTTAACATTGGTAGATAGCTGCCTGACATTTGGCGTTGAAAATTTAATAAGTTTAGTCTTTTTCTCATTCAGGAGAAGATTATTTACATTAAACCAATGCACCACTTTAGAGAGTGCATCGTTAACTTGTTCAAAGTTGACTAACTGACGTTTTATTTTAAAAATGAGGGAAGTATCATCTGCGAATAACACGATCTTGTGATTATCCCTTATGTGGTAAGGTAAATCATTAATATAAATGAGAAATAAGAAAGGATATGACATAATTATGATTTGAGTACAAAGGTACTGTTATTGTGCGAACCATTATTTTTATAGTGATTAATATTTAAATTATAGATGTATTGTTATTTTAAAGTGCTGATATACAACTCTATAGCTGTTTTCATCAAATTTAAAGTGCTATTAAATACATCCCATTTAAATGTATTAGGTACTTGAAGAGAAAACAAGAATAAACTTGTACTAGATACTCTTAGTTCTTACTCTTAGTTCTATCATGATTAATTTAGACCATTATACGTCGTAAGGTCGGTCTAAAATATTAAAGTTATACAAATACAGAAACCAAAACAAGTCTCCATCATAATATATAATAGTAATAGCTCTTACCCAACGTGAAGGTCGGAAATTATCCCGCGGGACCGTACTACCGCTACCGGGGTAAAAAGTATCCTAAATATGTCGTGGTCTACCTGTATGCCTAATTAATCGATATCATTTCAACTGCTAGGCGTGAAAAGATTGCCAGACATTGCATGCAACCAGTGTTTCTCGTTCTCAAGTGAATAAATTGTAGGTAAGTACCTAAGTATTCTGTTTATAATATCAGTATGGATTACTTAAGTTTAGTAAAAATAATGAATTTAAGTATTTCGGGCACAACAGAATAAGCGCGAATTTGTGGTCGCTATCAACATAAATGTTTCAAATCATTTTTTTATTTTTTGTATTGTCATCTACGGTGGTATATAATTGGAGTTAAATAATAAATTATTGTCCAACCAATTCATTTGTTTTATTTAACGGTTTTTTTCTTTTCAGATAATTTGCTGTAGGTGCCTAACAACCTACCAAAACGGAAACAAAAAAAATTGGCCATAATTTGTGGTACAATAGTAGGCTCGTTTAAAGTCCTATTAGTATTGCATTGTCACTTTTATTTTGGTTGAGGACAGTCCGCTGCCTTTTGATTTTTAAAGAAATCATCTTACTTGCTGCGCAATAAAATTGACATTTTGTGTATGTACTTACAAAAGGCAATTTTACTACTACTGTTACTAGGAGAACTTAGGATGCAAGAGCGACCGAAGTAAGCTCGGGACTTGGGGCACCCCGAATTATATAAGTTGGAGGTTTGAAGGGGACGCCATCCTCTTCGTGGTAATTTTTTTTAACCATTCAGAAATAGGAGCCCCGCAAAGCGGGGCTCGGTCGACTACGCCGGAGAAAAAGGAGACCATTCATATTGGGCCCAAAACCCAGCGAAAAAAAATGTGTTACCCCGGTCGGGGAAGTCCTCCTAATAATTTTTTACTATGGCGCCGAATCTCTACGCCCATTCCTTCAGCTGCTTTTCAAAGTTGAAAAATCTAGTTACCTTGATGATATTTCGTTATTTCGTGTCTGAGAGGAACATTTTAGGTAAACGAAAAAAGTATGTCACTTAAGTCGGAGAACCAGCATGTTTATTTTCTTAGACATGCCCATGTCGACCCCGCCCATACTCAGGAGTGGGACATCGTACTTCCTGGTGACTACCATTGCACAGGTTTTATGTGATTCAAACATCAGGTTATTTCGGATGACCCGTTTCCAATCATACTCGAGGGCGGCATTGGCCTGTCTTTGAACCTCCAATGCTGGGTCGCCGTCGAAGATCATGACCATATTGTCGGCGAAAGCCTGGCAGTGATCTCCCCGCTCTTGCAGCCCCTTTAATAGAGGATCCAAAAGTAAATTCCAGAGGATTAGATTTTTGTGCATGCGGCAGACGTGTTGGTTAGTCAGTCCCATTTAAGTTGGGCAGACCTTTGAGCCACGTCAGCTATCTTTGTTTTATAGCACAGTATTGGGAGGCCTTATCCCAGGATTATATTATATGGAGTATTATTTACTAGTATAATAATATATTATTATACTATATAATACTGTATTATATAGTGCTCTGTGCGATGGATGGACTCTAGGACTATTATTATGGCTAGAAAGGGGGTGACTACAGAGATGACGACAATTTAATTAATTCAATAGAGAAGTATTGATGTAAAATTCCATGTGCAGTGCAGCATGATAGAAGTGGAACTTCTTTTGTGGGAGAGACAGAGAGAGAGAGAGAGTTATATCTTTCTTCTCTCATGTAAGTAACGAAATGTGCACAAACGTGACGCGTACTTGAATTTTTTTACTGAATTCTCGTCCAAGGTCCAATTTTCGAATCGCCACCTAAGAAGTTACACTTTAAAAAGACGTTGGGCGACCCCAAGGGTAGGGAATGATGATGATATAATAATACGCTGTTGGTGTACACACGGCTACACATCAAGCTATACATTTCTAGGCTGAGCTCGCATTGTATAGGATTTCCGTACAATACGAGGTCAGCTTATACTGGAAATGTATAGCTTGCTGTGTAGCCTTGTGTACTACTTATAATAAATAAAAATTATCTCACTCAAGATTTGAGAAAATAAAACCAGTCTTCTTACCAAATACTGTTTAATAGTTAACCTAATCTTAAAGCTGATGATCACAAGAAAATAAAGTGCTATTATTGGCCGGTGTTGGTAATTGTCATTGTTCCTTCTTTATGTAGGCTGACATTTGTTCGG
Source organism: Lithophane ornitopus (assembly GCA_948473465.1). Classification (NCBI taxonomy): domain Eukaryota; kingdom Metazoa; phylum Arthropoda; class Insecta; order Lepidoptera; family Noctuidae; genus Lithophane; species Lithophane ornitopus. The sequence goes on along the minus strand of OX419622.1, from coordinate 5,059,849 downwards.
CATACTTTTCCTTTGATCTCTCAAACATTGCCACATATACCTAAAACAATACAAAAAAATGATTTTAATATAGATGTTTAACTAAAAATTTAATTATTTTTTTTAAAACTGAAATTGTGTAAGAAGTAATCACCTGATTACAATATTGTCAATGTTAAACTCTTGTTCTGTGTCTAGTAAATTCCTATTAAATAATTGAGAATTTATAGTTCTAATTAAATAGGAATCTAATTTTGTTATTTAGAATTTAAAACTTTAATTATGTTATGTATACAGGATGTTAGGATAAACACCGTTATCCTTGAAACCAATGGTTTGATTTCATTTATAGAATGTAAAATCTATGGAATATTTATTTATTTATATATTTATTTTTTAAAGTAAATTTACTTTTTACCACAAGAGTATTTCACCCTTTCACCCTATGCGCTAGGGCAACGAACTTGCGTCTCAACACGGGCGGGGGTTGCGTGACGTGACATGACCGGCCTCGAGTGCGACCCCTCCCTCAGTCAGTCAGCTGTTTCGCTAGCGAGCATGGTGTCGGATAAAAACTTTTAAAAATCTTTTAATGAAAATAAAGTTTTTTTTGGTGTTACTCGTCATTTATTTTTATATTTAAGTCAACTACCCATGGTTTGAGTGACAACGGTGTTTACCCTCACACCCTATATATTGTCTACAGTAATTTTAATTTTTAACTAATTTTGAATAAATATTGCTTGTACAATGTAATTAAGGTAAATAATTGTATTTGAAACTCGATAAAAAATCTCCCCCTATACATTATAAACTTTTAATTCAAACATGTTCTAAGAATCTTAATACTAAGTACTATAACTTCCAGTAGAAAATAAATAAATAATCAAATATTTTACCCTCTTTTCTTCAATATTGAGTGCTCTCCAGCGTGAAGCCAGTTGTCTGGTGACCTCCTGCTTTGAAGGCTCTGACCCCAACTCGGAGTTAGCCTCGGCTACAACCAGAGGCCGCTGTTCTTGGCAGAATTGGAAGAATGCGTTGCAAGGCTTTTTGGGAGCATTAGGATCTCTTTCAGGCTAAAAATAAATATATACATTTAAAAAAAACCTGCCAGAGGTAGGAAATCCTGGACAGTGAAGAGTTCCATAGCTGGGTGGAATATTCATGCATGCACAGAAACAATTTTATTGACTGCAATAATAAGTTTGTATACCATGGTGTCTGTAAGAACAGTGACTGAGTGTCATCCGGAAAGGATTAGGGTTCCATTTTGGCCACGTGAGCTACAGAACCCTAAAACGTAAGATTGGTATGTTACATTCACAAAGGCTTTGGTTTGTATAAAAATACATTCAGTAGTACCTTATCTGCTTTGCTTTTCCTTTTAGGTCCAGGTTTCTTGGCACCACTAGCATTCTGCTTGTCTGCTTGTTTGGACACAGCTTGCGTTTTCCCTCCCGCGCGGGGTGGTCGTACTATCACCTCGGGTTTCGTTTCAACCTCCAAACATGCAGTTCTGAACTGATCGCCATGCCTATCCAATCTGTCCACCAGCAATTTAATGTCCTTCCGATAGCGCTTCGTTATTTTCTTTGCCTCATGTATTCTGCAACAATATAAGACTCTAGGTTATTCACAAATACCGATTAGCAACAGAAAAACAAGCTGAAAACACAAACCTATTGATAATTCTTTCGTTATCCTGTTGTAAGACTTCACATCGCTCCAACAACAGTTGGTATTTTCGCCTGTAAATTTCTTCTTCGGATGGTAAACTAACCATATCATCTGAGTCGTCAGAAATATTCGAGTTAATCTGTTGGACTGTCATTTTAATTTATTTCACAGCTTCAAAGTTCAACGCGATCAAATTTCTTTAGAGTTAGCTTAGCTGTCGGCTGTCAACCAACTGGCAAATTATCTTTAAGTTGGTACTCCCAAATAACCTGTCGCATTGTTGCATGAAACAAAAACAAAAGAATTTTTACAAACAACTCTCGCATTCAGCTGTTCAGCATTCTCTTGCCATCTTGCATGCTTGTTTTCTACGATAAAGCAAAATCATGATTTATTTACAAATAATTAAAAATCACATAATAGTCCAAATGTCCAATACTTTCAAACAACTGACTATTTACTGATTTACACATTTTTATACTAAAAACATTGAACACGCACATTATGTTCCGTGATTTGTGCTACGGAACATGAAAAATTCGGATACGAAACATTTTGAGGTTTTTAACTACATAAAGCCATTGAAAATTTCAAATTACTAATTTCTTAAAATCTTTAACAGTAAGCACAAGCGCAGTTCGCCGCAGTTTTTTTTTATGAACAGCAATGAACAGTACCTAATACATATACAGTGTGTGGCGTAAATAATGGATAATCCTGAAACTGTCGTTTAGCCAGATTATTATCTATCATTTACCCCACTTATATCGCCATATGCCCCATATTGTATTTTCTGCATATTGGTAGGTATAGAAGAAAATTTTAATAGTTATTCTGCTATTCTGGGCGGAGACAAATCCAAAAAATCAAAATCGGTCCAGCCGTTCTCGACGTATAAGTACTTGAACAAACCCGACTTTGTTTTATAAGATATATCAAAAATATCAAGAGGAAATTATAAAAGGGCATCAAAAAATTCATCCGCATTGCTGTCAACAGGAAAAGTGCCCAAAAGGCTGGCCGCATTGCCACGTTGTATGGCAATGCTGATTCTTTGGCCAAAAAATAGGCCAGCCCTCTGGTCACGTAAGAGTCGACGAAGCGCTTGGCGATGTCTTGAAAAACCAAGTGTTCCTTATACCCCTAAATATATACAGGATATTTAGGGGTATAAGGAACTTGGTGTAAAGTTCACCCATACTCCATAGAAAAGGGAGGATCCTCCAACCAGATGGGTGATGTGTCTGGCGGGCAACTGTCCAACGATTGATGTTGGGTTCTTGTATATATGTCCTCTGGATTTATGTAACGTCTGTTTGACGTCACGGCTTTGATGCGTAGTTCGCATGTGGCAATGTAGATACCGCCACATATATGTCAATGTTTATGAACTTTATTTTCGGAACCTACCATTTAAAGTTACATGCTCTGTGGTACTTACCATACCAACATTGAAAATGTTTTTAGATTACAACGGAAAAACCGGAACTACGTTAGTGGGGGGGGGGGATGGCGCGGAGCGGCAATTTACCTTCACGCAAAATGCGATTTTCCGTCCGACTCCGTGTCGATTCGACAGCGATTGCGCGCATCGTGATTCGGGTTCCGAAGAAAATTACATCGATCGTTCATACATAAACACAGCTTGTTCAGTGTGAATGTGAACTGCAATACTATGCATATCAATTGTCATAGAAACATGTTAGAGGAAAGAGTTAAATATTACAATAGCTTAGTTTTTTCTATTGAAAATATTCGTTTAGAATGTTGAGTGAAGTGAATTTCATTTATTGTCGAAAGGAAAAACAAAACACCCCAAATGAATCCGAAGAATAGCAATGAGATGGGTACCAGTGCTATCAAAGCGAATTATGTTTATTTGTTTCATATTATTATTTCTATTATATTTATTTTATGCTTTGAATTCTTGTTTAGTTGACGAAAACAAGGTGAGTAGTATTTTTTTTTTCCTATAGGTAAGTACCTACTTAGGTACATAAAAATAAATAAAAAATCATGTCATCATCAAAATCTTGGAAAACTTACCGCTACCTACTACTTTTTCTTTCACTCACCAGAAAACCTGCATTTTCTTTCAGTTTACAATAAAATACATACTTTTGAAGCAACATATTTCGAAGTACAAAGCAGCAAGTGTGCGCTTCGCTTCGCTTCTAGGATTCAACGTAGCCGAGAACTACGAGTACAGGCGATTGAAGCAGAACCAAGTTCCGGTGAAGAGACTGCCCGACGCACTTATCATCGGCGTCAAAAAATGTGGGACAAGGGCCTTACTGGAGTTTTTGAGGTGGGTTTGAGTAGTTAATTTAATTATTTCGTACAAAGTACCTACCTAATTTCTCATGTTTTTATTACCGACCAGACGCGTTTGTTGGACTTCTTCCCCTAACCTAAATTACCTATTGTAAGTTGTAAGGTACTTAGGTAAGTGTAAATGTCATGATCATTGTTTATGTTTTGTTTTGCAACTTCAGATTACACCCAGATGTCAGGGCAGCGGGGTCAGAGGTTCACTTCTTTGATAAATTCTATCATAAAGGCTTCGAATGGTATAGGTAAGATATTTATTTATTATTTATGTACTTTACGGGTAAGTAGGTACGATCGAGGGACGATCGGGGTAGAATCGCGAAAAAAAAATCTGCTGTTCCCTACATTTGTGTTCACTTAAATCGACAAAATGTATGGAACAGCTGATTTTTTTTTCGCGATTTCAATGTTGGTCCCATGGTAAAAGTTGTTCAAAATGATGAGTACAATGACCCCTTTTCGGGTTTAGCATAAAGAAAAAATAACGTTGTAGATGACTAGTTTCTTCCCGCGGCGTCGTCGTCGCCCCGCCCCCTATACTACCGGGACAAAAAGTATCATAATTATGTAGTAATCAGGTCATGGATGGCCATGGATGACACCAATTTCAAAAACATGGGATGTTTAAAATCATCCCCTATACCCCCTTGAATGGGGGATAATTAATAAAAAACGCTGAAACATGTATTCTTTATTTCTTCAAAAGAATAAATTTGAATTTTCATATCCCTGATATAAGAAATGCTGAGTTAAGGGTTTCCCATACTAACTTTCATCCCCTATGTCACTCCTTTCGGATTATTTATTAGACAAAAAGTAGCGTTTGTCCTTCCTCAGGTTGCCATCTGTCTTGCCGAATATCAAAATCCGTTCAGTATTTTAAAGGCGTGAAAAGGTAACAGACAGACAGAGTTATTTTCGAATTTATATTATAAAGTAGGTATGGATAGTATTCTACAGTATCTACCTATAAAGATATGAAGAAGATAGTGTTAATCAATTTTTGTGGCTGAGTGTACCAAAGCATCTATTTTCGTTAAAATAAATGATGAAGGAAGGTAGGTATATAAGTAAATAAAAAAAAATTGTGACATCATTTCGAATAATAATTATTCGACGTAATTAAATTAACTCATGGAAATAGTAAACTCTTTTATTATTGTGAATACTGAGAGCACATCAAGAATATTACACTTAAACCGGGCAACGGCACGTAGGTACCCACCTAAATCGGGGACGTTATTAATTTTCAGGGATAAAATGCCCCCGACACTTGAGGGCCAGATTACGATGGAAAAGACCCCTTCATACTGGGTGACGAGGTCGGCCCCGAGACGTGTGTATGCCATGAATCCTAGCGTCAAACTGTTAGCAGTCGTGCGGGATCCAGTCACTAGAGCCATCAGTGACTATACGCAGTCTGCCAGGTAATCCTGGTGACCTTACTTAAGGTTTAGTCAAACCGTTGGAATTAGTACTTGTACTTATACAGGGTGGATTTTTGAGATGGGGTAGTAAGGACCTTAACCGTTGTTGCTACAAGAAAATGGTCTTAGAGGCTGTCCCAATTTTTTATATATATTTTGATCTGCATTTATTTTTTTATTATGCACTACAGAATTATTCCTAAACAGTCAGCAAGAAAATTGGCAGTTTTCACAATTTGGCCAATCGATCCTGTTTCTTATAGGGATAAAAAAACTGTCGGACCAACAGTATAGTCCGCACCCGCAGTCCGCAGACAGTTCGCGACCTGTCTGCACCGGTTTGACTGACCCTTTACACTAATCCCAACCACAGTGGCGAAAATTGAATATTGGAAAAACTTCTCCAGTCCTTATTTTATGCACCTTCCGTTCCAGTAAAAGACCATCCCTCCCTCGTTTCGAAGACTTAGCCTTAGTGAACAGTTCGGTTGGTTGGGGTGGCGCTCCCTCAGTGGTGGATGCGTCATGGCCACCTGTCCGACTGGGCGTGTACGCGAGACCGTTAAGACGATGGCTGAGACGGTTCCCGAGGCAAAGGTTACTGCTGATCAGCGGGGAGAGGCTCGTCGCTGATCCTGCTGCTGAGATGGCAAGAGTACAGGTATGGTCTTAGTAGCTTTCTGATGATTACATTAAAGGAGACCTCCGAGTTTGTTTCGGCATTTCTTCTCAGGGATCAGTCAGCAAGGAAATACCAGCTTATAAATATAGCCAGAGATACTTTTAAAATATTGACCGAAAAAATTACTTGTAAAAGTGCCGGAGAGATGGGCAAGGATGGGCAACCCGGAGAGATGGACTAGACTGGACGCCTGAAGGAGGACATCACCGTCGAGGTAGACCGCGCCGAAGGTGGTGTGACGATCTAATCATGTTTGCGGGGCCAACATAGCCAGAAATCGCACAAAACAGAGAGGTTTGGAAGGAAAAAGCGGAGGCCTTTGCCCAGCAGTGGTACACACTATAGGCTAAGAAAAAAAAAAAAAAACCGACTTCCAAAAAAGAAAACACTTTTGGAGACCGTTTTGTTTTTGTAATAAGTTTTTATTTTTCACTTTTTAGTTGTGGTACCTACCCCACACAAATTCTAATACCACTACCTGATGTAAATAACAGTGAAGGAGTAAATGAAAACATCGTCTAGATAAACTAAGTGGGAAACATACGTAATATTGAAGCTAACTCAATAACTACACAAGCAAAGTTAATAAAATTTATATGGTGGCTTCCGAGGTGGTCCCACCTCGGAAGCATGCCCTACCATACAAAAAAAGAATCATTAAAATCGATTCATAATTGGCGGAGAAATCGAGTAACAAACATAAAAAAAAAAAAAACTGACGAATTGAGAACCTCCTCCTTTTTGAAGAAGTCGGTTAAAAAAAAAAGAGTGTTGTAAAAGATAATAGTTACAGAAATAAACATCGAGTTAGTTGAATCTTAAGTCGAGCTGAGGCAGATTGTTCATACAAAATTGAGAACTGGATACTTATGATGCAGCTTGGTATTGCCTCGAATGTCTAAATCTAACATAGTAGAGGCTTGTACCCAACTGGGTCATGGCTAAGGTGATTGCTTTGCCATAGGACCCTAACCACTCAAGCGCTCGGCAACCATGGTGGCCCCAAAATTGTATGCTACGCAACGCTAAACTGGGGCGCTCGAGTCCCTAATTCTGTGGCTTTATTCGGCTATACTGAAGATATTTATTTTCTTACAGGAATTTCTTGGCCTGAAACTGGTGATAACAGAGAAGCATTTCTACTTCAATTCTACCAAAGGATTCCCTTGTCTCCTGAAGTCTGAAAGTCGGTCTACACCACACTGTCTAGGCAAGACCAAAGGCCGGAGCCACCCACACATAGATCCTAGAACTTTAGAAAGACTGAGAGATTTCTACAGGCCATTCAATGAGAGATTTTACCAGTTGGCTGGAATGAACTTCGGATGGCCTTGAATCGTTGTGATTTTGAATTTTTGGTATACGGTTTGTGGAAGAACAGTATTTTGTACGATTAGGGACTGTACTGCGTGATAAATAAAGAAAGTTGTGAGCAAAATGCTCTTTAACTAAATCAAATGCGATATCAATATAAAATAATTTAAAGTAAGCATAATATTGACTATTTGCGCGGTAATATTATAACTACTTACTATTAATATTTTTGCGCTCTATATTATCTAAGTAAATTGTTATATTATCTCTATTTACTTACCTAGTAATTTCCTTCTTCCTTGATCCAACCATGTGATACAGTTAATTTTACTAAGTGTTCCGTTAAGTAATATTAAATTGTTATGTTTGCAATGTATTCAAAAGTTATGATCAAGTAAAAATTGTTTTGTTTAAAAATAATCAAATCGAATCCATTCCATTCGTTACCAGAGTTATATAAAATAATATTATACAATTTTTAGCTTATTCGAATAATTCGCATAATCATTTTATTCGAGCTGTAATAATGCAGGTAGTTGCTTCCTAGTTCCTAGTCGGTTTTCCTTACTAAAGTGTTCCATTTGATATCATTTATGATCGCTTCATAATTTATACGATTATGAAGTTAAATATATCATTATGTATAATAATTAGCATGCTTATTTAGGGGGAAAATTCTAGGCCTTTCATATTGTATAGATGAGACAATTTCGAAATTAGAAGCTCCAAAATGAGAGTCGAGTACCTATGTATGACACTTACCGCTAAACCACAGATGAATACAGATTGTTCTCTCCGCATTTTATGTATGAAGCTAAAAGTACGCAGCGGGTCCGTCTTGTCGGGCCAACTCAGTAAGAGTAACGTAGTCAGAAGATAAGAGTTCATCTGCCTAGCCTTTTCCCAACTATGTTGGGGTCAGCTTCCAGTCTAACCGGATGCAGCTGAATACCAGTATTTTACATGGAGCGACTGCCTATCCTCCACAACCCAGTAACTGGGTAATACGATACCCCTTGGCAAGGCTGGTTGTGACACTTTCGGGCTCCTGACGACCCGTAACGACTGTCAAGATCCACGAATGACAGCCGGGACCAACAGCATAACGTGCTTTTCGAGCACGGAAGAAGATATAATAGTTACGCGATAGAAAGGGAGGCAACTTTTAGATGACGTTAAATGATTTTGCGGAGTGAACCATGGGTAGTCATCTGTGGCTAAACTGACAATTTCCTAGTCGGAAGTTGAGGATAGAGTAACAGATGGGATGGCTGATATATGAGCCGAAAACTATGAGCCAACTAATTAATAACAATGCTTAAAATGGGTCAGGCCAATTCAAATCCTTTGCATTCAGAACCTGTAATATACACTTCCGGCCTCGTAAGTCGTGCAACCATGCATTCTCAAACATCAAAATAATGATTGTTTCAAAGAAAAAGTTTTTATGTAGTTTTGAAGCCGACATACTGGCCATCATTTTGGTGTAATAATTGTTTCGAATTCACGAACGTTCACAAAGCTAAAGAACCTTTACAAAAAAATTGCAGGGTGGCTCGATTTAGAAGTCCAGGAGTTCTTTCCACTCCAGAAAAAAGAATACTTATATTAAATCCTGCAATTTCGCATAAACATAATTTATTTATGCCAAAATATACGTGAACATAAAATTTTACTATTTTGTAAAACATCCTCCAATTAATTGAAAGTCTTGCCATTAATGATATGAACACGAAGGTTGTGTACTATGAACGAACGAGAGATAGAGTACTTATAGAATAACGTGCCATATAACGTAGAACGTAGGTAGATAATTAACATACATCAGGTACAATTTTGTACCCAAAAGTCTTTATATAGCCTCCTCTCTACCGTAAGTCGTGTACAAACTTGGTTTCCAAATTATTTCTGTAATATACTTACTTATTCATTATTTGTATATTTAGTATTAAAAATATATATATACAGTAACAACATCGATTCTGATTTGTTAACCGACTTCACGAGAAAAAGAAGTTTTGTATGTGACGCGTTTTTACATTCCGCTTTTCATATTCATAAAATGAAATAATAAAAAAGAAAATAAACGGGTCAAAATATGTATTTATGCCAACTTTTTTTTAAATAACTACATATTTCAAGATTAGAGAGAAGTCTAGATAAATAAGTAATGCAATGTAGTGATTATTTAGTCTTAGGTATATTTGCACTGAGCCCTCCGAATCACTTGTGCCATGTAGCCGCTTACATATTAGAATAGATAGCTAAATATATCATAATAAGGCTGTTTTAAAGTTATTTAAATAAAATACACATACAACAAATAACCGATGTTTTAATTAGCATTAAATATTTGTTTACTAATCATTTTACCCTATTTCACTATAAATATGTCTCTAATAGACTTTGTTTGTAAAGAAGAGGTGACTTGACTATTAGCAACATTAATTACCTGCTGCTGTCAAAATATGCCGCCCATGGGCCTCTGACTTGGCTTCACATGCTGTCGAGAAGTACCTATCAGCCGGTTATTGATTTCCTCACGATGTTTTCCTTCACCGTTTTTTAAGCAAGTGATAATTATACAATACGCACATGAATCCGAAAAGTCAGAGGTGCGTGCTTGGGGTCGAACTCGAGACCTATGACTTGGCAGCCAGAAGGGATACCACTAACCACTAGGCTATAACTTCTACATTCGTATATGATGATAACTCGATAAATGTGTAGCGATGATAATTTCGAAAATAAGTACTGTATACATTTCTTTTAATTTAAAATTTCGAGCACTATATAATAAGAAAGCCCTGGAACTCAAATGAGTGCAGAATAAAAATACATAAACATACATAGACTGGACATGCTTTCAGCTTTGGCATCAAAAACCTTATTCCCTATAAAACATAGTTCAATATTATAATCACTACAATGAGTTAAAAATGTTTGATTTGGCCTTTGAAAAGTTCTGTCATTCTAAATGCAACTTTATCTCTTAGTGGATAAAGTTGACATCTGTGTAAATAATATTGTTTTTATTTTCGTACAATATAAGCCTTCTACATAACACATGTCTTGATAGATGAACAGTCTTAATAAAGGTAATAAACATTTATTCAGTTTACGAAGCTTAAACACAATATAAAAAAAACAATCACACCAAAGACTTGGAAGAAATAATTAAATATCTTAAGAATATTTTAGTTCCTACATTTTGTTAAATGTTTATACTTACATAATATTTTGTACATAATATACATCCGACTTACAATTAAATAGTTTATACTACATCATTACTTGGAACATAAATCGGCAAGTCTATGGGTTTCATTTGTAAGTAGGAAATGGATGCGGCGCTGACTATAGCAAAGACGATTGGTACGTTATCCTCGTATTTTGAATGTAGAGACATCACATCCGCTGCTGATGGGACCCCTGATGATTCACTGAAATAGATAGTTGAGAAATGAATACAAAATGATAAGAAACTATAACTCCAGCTTCCAGTCTAACCGAATGCAGTTGAATATCGCTTTTTTACATGGAGCGACTGCCTATCTGACCTCCACCTGCAGAAGCCAATTATTGGATAACACGGTAAAGTACGGCACAACGTAGAAGATGTAGCATCGGCAAAATTCGTAAAACCGATCACCAAACGAACTGAATGCGCCTTCAATATCACTGCTTTTTTATTACTGCTTTATGTGAAAATGATATTTACTCAAACGCAATAAGCTTGTAAAGTTATATAACCAAATACATTCGTAAAACTGAAATGAATGAATGCAAATCTTAAACATCGCACACATCTAAGTTGTGTCGTACTGTGGCCCCTTGGCAAGACTGGTTGTCAGACTTTCGGAGTTCTGACTACCCGTAACGACGAAAACGACTGTCTACGAATGACAACCGGTCTGCTTTCCGAAGCACGGAGCAGGTGCAGGATCTCGGTATGTAATGGGTGGTCACTTATCCACGGACCGACCTATTATTATTTAGCTACGACCCCACTAAAGAAACTATAACTACTGAATCGATAATTTTTTTTAAGATATGGGAGTGATAAGCCATCATCAAGAAACAAAAAACCGGCCAAGTGCGAGTCGGACCTGAAGGGTTCCGTACCATTATCTCTAAAAACGGCAAAAAAATCACGTTTGTTGTATGGGAGCCCCTTAAATATTTATTTTATTCTGTTTTTTGTTATAGCGGCAACAGAAATACATCATCTGTGAAAATTTCAACTGTCTGACTGTCACGGCTCATGAGATACAGCTTGGTGACAGACGGACAGATAGACTGACGGACAGCGGAGTCTTAGTAAAAGGGTCCCGTTTTACCCTTTGGGTACGGAATTCTAAAAACTACAGAAGATCAAAATGCAGTAACTACTCAACTTACTCTATGCAAATAATTCTGAAATGCGGTTTCGGTGGATTCCTTTTCCTAAAGTTTTGTACATTTCTGTTGTACACATCAAAATCTACTATGAGACTAGTTTCAGTATCGATTTCTTTATTGTTCTCTATGATTCTTAACTTTTCAAGCACGGAAGGCATATCCGAGCTATCTTCAAAATCGACCAGTGGTTTTAATCCAGTGTTACACAGTTCAGCATCAGCTAGAATTCGTGCTTTCTCACTTTTAAATGCAATATTTGTTTCTTCTAAATACCTTAGAAAAGATATTTTTGCTTCCAACCAATTTTGATACTGCTGAAGTTGGTCCTTCATGTACTCAAAGAGAAATTGCTCTTTACTAGTAAACTCAAGGCGGGAGTTCATTAGCCGTTTAGGTACAATTTGTGCTCTTCCAAAGTCCTTTTCATTCGGCAACCAAGTTTCATTGAATATTTTATGTATATGTTCACTATATTTATTATTGTCTTCGTCAGCCAGTGCGACGACAGGATCAGTTATAATGGGATCGGCAGAATGATCGTCTTTGCTTGTGCCTGGATTGTTCAAAGACTGCAATCTCTCTTTGCGACGTTTTAGAATATTGAACGGATTCCTCAATTTTTTCGAACGAACTTGTGGTTGTTCTTCTACCACACAATCAGATTCTGAACTAGAGTCGAGTGTTATACATCGTCTGTCAATTACTTCGTAACTATCATGGTCCAAATAAATATCGGCATTATAAGATTTATTGAACGTTTTGATTGCCTTTGAGAATGCTCTTCTATGACTAGCTGTAGCTTTATCCTTAGTTTCGAGATCTCTCAATCTCATTGCCAATTGTCTTAGTCTATACAGATTTTCATCAAACTTGTCGTCATCATCTTTTTCTAGTCTTGGTTTTTTACTTTTGGATTCTTCATCATCATCCAGATCTATGGTTTCTACAATCTTTTCTTCATTAATCACATCAAAATGTTCAGTTAGTCTTAATCTAGTTTTATACCTCAAATTGTATGAGTGTAGTAGACCATGCAGGGTTTCAAGATTTCCCATATCAGTATTACCAGAGATAAGACTTTGTTTCAATCGAACTGCTAAATTCTTTATGCCTTGAAAGTGGGCTGATTTGCCACTTCTCATTCTTTTTCTTGCAGTATTACTTATGTTGAGATTATTTGCATTTATACTAAAACAGGATGACCTTAAGGACGGATGTGGCCTTTGATGGTACTGGATACGGGTTTGGAAAAACATCAATTGATAAAAGTTAAGATTATTTTGCGGCCTACAAAATCCGTAAGGTCTGAAATGGTGATACCTTGGAAATCTTCCATACGGAAAGAAGCTAGGATTCTGAGGAAATTCAGTGCCGAGTACTTCCGAGCTGCTTCTAATTCTTCTGATGTTAGTCCCATTGACTTCATCAGAACTTGTGTAAGCTGGTGATTCAGATGAGGCAGACCGGATGGATCTCATTTTAATATTTTGTAAGTTCAACGTGTAGGTAGCTTTATTGACAAATATATTTTTCGGTATGAATTGTTGTTCTGGTACATTTACGGTGACTACACGTTCTTTTGAAAAATCAGGAATATTTTCAAAATATGTCTCCATAGTTTTTGAGTCAGTGGGTTTCAGCTGCCTCTTTGTAAGTTTCTCTATTTTGCGCAAATAATTGTATGAATCGTTATCTTGAGTGTGGTAAACTTTTTGTGTTGTATTTTCTGTTGATGTGCAAATCTCTGAGTCAGTTGGATCTTTATTGTTTGGTACATCTTCTAAACATGTTGTGCTATCTTCAATAGTCTGGGTGCCTGTGAAAAAAACTTGAATTTCAATGTAAAATAAAATCCATTTGTGATCTGATAATACACTACCTTCGATTTTGGCATCGAATTTTGATTTGTTATGGAATGAGTATGGTTTTATGGCGCTGACTGGGAGAGGCCTGTGTTCAGGAGGGGACTGCGATAGGCTGAGTTGATTGATTGATTGTCCTTCAATCATCAATGAACTCAGCCTATCGCATTCCGAGATTATATATAATTATTATCTTGTAATATATTGTAATTATTACCAGTATCCCTTCTTTCGACTTCTAAGTTAGTAACAGAATCAGTGTCTTCATTTGGCTCAACCACTTCCATTGTAACATCGGAAGTATTGTCATTGTATGATGATTCTTTTTCAGAGCTGCACTTCACTATACAAGAAATTTAAAAAGGATAGAGTGGTGGTATTGAAATTTAGCGAGCTTAAATATATCAAGCATATTGATTGGCAGGCTTCTAGAACTTAAGATGACCACACAGGATCGACTTGATGCGCGACCTGCCAGGTTGTGTCACACATAAGTCGCACATGACTTCATAGTAAATATACTAGGATTAGACTGATATAGCAAGTCGTGGATGACTTTTGTAGAGGAAGCCTCTTTGGCTCATTATCGTTTTTCATACTACTATTTCCAGTACAAAGAGGGAATGAGGGTTTTGTTAAATGGCGCACTCTATGTGGCAGCACCGAGACATCAGGTCCGGATACTGCCAAGTGTCAAAGAGCATATATATTCTTTAGTCGTGACTAAATGATAAACGAATGAAGTATCAACGTCATCAAATATTTTATATTCATTGTTGAAATGGAAGACCTCTTGTCAAAGTGGCGCCACCTGGTGGCGTGAATTTTCATAAAGCCTCACAGGCTGTGCATATAACAAGAATTTGTGTGCAATAAATAATTAAATGAGATAATTACCAAGATCAATTGGCACATCTGATGTTGTCATGCTACTTGGTTCCTCAGCTAGGGTAGCTTCAACATTCTTAGATTTATCATCACTTTCTTCAGTCAAAGCATTACCTGAAATTAACATAATGATCTATTGAGTACTATAGTTTTTCAAAGATATTAAGATATTTAAAAATTACTAGATACATAATAGTACCTATAGCTTCTTGATTTTCGGAACATATCTCCATACTATCTATTTTATTTTCAACATTTTGGTTTATTTCTGTCACTGTGGATGACACTTCTTGCACAGTCTCAATTTCCATTTTAGTATCTGCTGTCTTTAATTCAGTTTCATCAACTTCCATTATATTTGGAGATTCATTCTCTTTAGCTATTACACTATTTTCAGCATCAAACTGTTCAGCTGTTACTTCACTATCTTGAACCTCACACATTTCAACAATATTTTTATTTGTTTCACTGGCTTTAACTTCTTCATCATTAACTTGTTCTTGTTCACTCAATTTATGAGCTTGTGAATCTATTGGTGACTTATGATTTTCTGAATTTTCAGCAATGTCGTTATCTTTTGTAGTTTCAACTATTTCAGAATCAGGAACTGTATCAACTATTGGGGAAGTGTCACTCTTTGAATCTGAACTGACTGTCTTATCTATTGGTTCATTAGGTTCAGCTTTCTCAGGCTCAACAGCTGTATTGACTACTGAAGAATCTTCATTTTCAGATTCCTTTACTACAGTCTCTATTGGTGAACCAACACTTTTAGAATTATTGAGTGTGGAAACTATAGGTAAATCAACGTTCTCAGATACCTTTTCTTTACTAACTATTGGGGATTCAACATTTTCAGATTCATTTACTGTATTATGTATCGGTGAATCAACACATTCCAATTTAGTAGTGTGACCTGTAGGTGAATCAACATGTTTAGATTCATCATCCATGTTAACTGTAGGTGGATCAACATTCAATTCAACTTTGTTAACTTTTTGGTTATAACTTTTTTTCTCGTCATTGTTTGTTGGGCCTGTATGTCTAAATACTCTGTAGCCCAGTCTACTGAGTGATGCATACACCTTATATTGTATCATTGTTGTTGATGAGCTAAGTAATAAAGAGTATGCTTTTTGTAATGACACTGTGACCTCATTGTGTTTTAGTAACAGACAGTTCTGAAAAGAGAACAATGCTTTTTCACTTCAATGTTAAATTGATTTTGTGACTGAGTTTAATTGCAGCAAATTTTGCTTTGATATGTTATTCAGGTTTTGTTTTTGTTGGAAAAGTGACATTAAGCAGTGAATATTTATGATTTAAGGTAATTTAATTGCTGTGGAAGATTGGAAGCAGCTTATGAATGACATTGCATGTCTATGTTTAATTTATTACAAATGACTTACAACTTCCATTAAAAACAAGGCTTCTTCAGGTCGAAGGTACAATGTCTTGCCAACATTGTGGCCAAGATACTGCCAATACCCGCCAGCCTTTTGTGTAACCTCGGCAAGCATCAAATCATCATGCCATTCAGCATGACTAAGTGTGCCACTGGAATTACAATTTCAATTTGTTAACAAGGCAAAATGTTATGCAAAAATATTTCATTTGAATTCCGCAATAAAAAGATCTAGGATTGGATGCAGAGTAGCTCGGCTCTCCCGCCCGAAAAATATGCAGATGCAGAAGATGCACTTATTACGATGCAACATGTTCAGTTTTGGGTTGCATGTTGCAATTTTAAATTACATTTTACTATCCTGGTTTACCGGACAAAACAAGGTTTACAAAAATTTAACAGGAGGCAGAGAAAGGCATTTGAATTTGTCGGCTAGAATGACTGTCTCTTAACGAGGGGACGCCCTAGCTAGGGGGACATATTATAGTGACAGCTTATTAGTGATGTTCTTCAGAAGGGTCAGGCGCGTAGTACTCGCAATCAGCGTGTGTGTATGACGTGGTTTTTTGAGTTTATTCATTACAAACAAAAATACAAATACTTTATAATATTAGTTGACAAAGGAGATTGAGTTTATTTATACAATGCATCAGATAGTCTTACAATATTCAGCAGCTCCAACAGTAATAAAAAAAATGTTAATCAATTAGTTGTAGGCAGGACCAGCTTTGACTTTTAGGCGATCCCTATCAACACTAATAGCAATTTTTGTTAAGTCAAATGTCAATAAGTCTACTATTCATGATTAGATTATGAAGTTAACATTGAACAATGACATTACGAAAATATAATTATTATTATCAGAATATTGCAAAGTATGTTTACTTTGCACTTTGCAGTGCCAAGATAAACATTTCAAGAATTCTAGAAACAATGAGATCATTTAGATGTTATATTTTGGACAAGCTGCTACCTGGGGCTTAGCTCGCGTGGCCTCTAATTCTTTTTCTAAAATAAAAGTACCCTAAGATACTCTAAGCGCTAGATCAGCCATCTGCCAGTGAAAGTCCAGTCGAAATTGGTCCAACCGTTTCGGAGGTTAGCCGGAAGACATACAGACAAAATAAAGGATTTTTTTTTATAAGTACCATATATGCATTAAGTAAAACGCTGATAGACAGTTCAATTATATTTATTTGAGTTCAATGTATAGGTAACTACTAAGTATTTTTATGGTGAACTCAAATAAATTGGGATAAGAGCAAGAGAATGATGATGCTATGAGTTCTTCTGAAGACCGATCAATATACATACCATTTCTCAATCCTCTCCACTTCTATTAAGTACTTGCGAGCCTCTAAGGCGGCTTGTATCTGCTTCTGTTCCAGCCAGGAGCCATTGGGCATGACATCTTTCAAGCCTACCTCGGGCAGAGAAGCATCTATCTTTGTTATACCTTTTGCTACGAGAGCTTCACCTCTAAAAAATGTAAACATTATGTTGTAAATAAGATATGAAAGTACAATAGAAGGCTTCAAGATTTACGGGATTATGATTATTTAAGTTAGCAGAATGACAAATAAAATTTGTGTTATCAATAGGGCCATTTTGTTAAAGACATGACCATTTTTTAAATATTGAATTAAACTATTGAAATGACTGATTGGTCTGGTAGTGAAATGAAATACTATGTTTATGATCTCTTGTTGGAATATTGGTAACAGTCTTTGGTCTTCAGCCGCTGTCTTTAAAAGGTCAGAAGATTCCATGGTAGCCTGGCAGTTCAGTAAGACAGTTTTTAAATGATTTTCAAGGAAGTAGCAGCCGCCGATTAGCATGTTTATCAAGTTGTTAATAAATAGTTAAATAAAATGTGTAGGCATCTACAAACTACTGAAATCTTAAAATGCTACGCTTTATGGATTCTCGTGGCTGGTTATGGTTACAAATTATGGTAAATACTTCTGAATGTTTTGATTTCTGTGTACACCGCATTGGAAAACTTAGAGAGTACATAACATTGTAAACTATGGCCATCGGTTATATTATGTACTTTATGGATTACTTTTACTTACGACAATACTCTAGGTTTCTCCATAGTGTTTTACACTCAGTTCATAGCTAATATTTGTAGTAATTTAACCCGAAAACATTAAAACAAACTAGGTATGCGTATTTTTCAATAAATTGTTATTGACGTTTAAGAAAATGATGGATGATGGACTGCAAACTGCAAATAAATATGGACTTCACAAATGCAGAATCTTCTACGACCAAGCGAGATGGCGTTATACCGTTCCTATTAAAAAGAGAGAGAAAATAATTATGCCTGATGCAATATATCAGTAATAAATAACAAACTAACAAGGAACACAAAGAAATATTGACATGGTGAAGGGTGTTACCAAACTTAAACACGACGATAGTCAAAATTGAAATCTGTAACATTTCATAGTAAAAATTACGCACGCGCACCTTATAACCATAATAAATCAATTATTGCAATACTATAAAATTCTGTGGACGAAAAAAATTTACTTTAGATTTTACCGATAGATGGCGTGGATGGTCCTGAATCCAGCACCGGAAAGCTTTTTCGTAAACAAAATCGTATTAGAATTCCGGTATCGCAAAGTTTTGCAAAGTGCCTTATTTTTGAAGTAGGCATGTACTTATAAATTTATAGTTTCGGCGTAATTAGTTTTTCTCTAAGAAATGCTATAATCATAAATAATACATAGGAGGCCTATGGTTTACCGCGCGTTAGCGGTTAAGAAAAGCTAATTTCTCACGAGCCTACCTATTTTGAATGTGTGTAAAAAAAAAACTCCCATATTTGGAATTTTTGCCTGTTTGTATGTGAGAGATTTAGTTCTGACGGTATCACGTAAAAAGATTAATTTCATGATTTACGTACTTAGTAGTAAATAAAGAGTTATATTTTTGAAGTTTGCTGTGTTGACTGTACAATTTAATCCAAAATAGGCTTGGTAGTGTCGTTAATTGTAAACGACACTACTGATATGGTGTGGCTGGTAGTGTCCTTGCCAATAAATCCCATTTTGGTGTAGGTAATGTCTACGATGTTTTTCGTAGCAGTCTACGAGAAAAGCGGCGTAGCATTTTTCTTTTATCGTCATAGAGCTGTCCATTTTAATTCATGTAGATACCCACGGCTACACATCAAGCTATATATTCCAGTTTATGCTGATCTCGCATTGTTTAGGATTTCCGTACAATGCGAGGTCAACGTATACTGGAAATGTATAGCTTGATGTGTAGCCGTGTGTGCATGACAGGTGTTCTTTTATGTGCAGTGGGCTATCTAAGCTACGCCTACCTACCTATCATAGATCTCTGAAGACTCTGAAGTACCAACATAGGTACGTAATGCGAAGAGCAATTGAAATTATACATCAACAGTTAAGTATCTAAATGAGACAACAATACCTAATCACTTTTTATAAATCGTAGCTGAGCTACCAACTGATTTGAAAATCAGTTACTAAGTACAGAATTAGGGAATTAATATATGGGATGGCTGAAGCTCTGTAAATGAATCAACGGTTCAATTGCCGTGAACAATTTAATTGAAAACTGTTCACACTAATAATAACTAAAACGGAACGTGAAATCAATTCCCAGCGCCGCCGTTTACTATCACAGTTCATCAACTAAAATGTATTATGTATCTGCATTGGTGCAGCGGCGCCGCGACATTGGCTGGCTGCAAAAACAATTTCCCGGAACAACACCACCCAGAGATGTACGGCGCGGCAACCCCACTCGTAGAGTCAAGTTCGCTGACTTTTTAATTTAGTTGGGTAACAACAACACAACCGTAGCGTAAGCTACAAAGTTGTAGACTCGCGTAGTAGCTACGTTGTAACGTAGCACGTCGTCCGTAGCATGCCTAACGCGTATCGATTAGTCTCCCGGAATTACCCGACGACAGACGACTGTAGCCGAACACTTCCGACTTCGCCCGAGATCTACGTCCATACATAGCGGAAGTAATGAAATGTACAGAAAGATATGAACCGGAAAAATTGTCGCTCTCTTTTTCTTCACGTCGCGTCTTATCCGGATCCCTAAAAAGGCTTCCTTTGTCGGTTTTCCCTTTCAGCACATTTTGCCTTCGGGCTATAACGAATGGATATTTATATCAAATATGACAGAGGAGCGACGACAATGCATTTAAATTCTATAAGTCATTTTTATGTTGGTACTCTTTTTGAATTCGGCAAATTCATTACCATAATAATTTTGGAGTTAGGTACCTACCTACCTACAAACATTTCTTAAGTACCTACCTGCTGAAAAATTCAAAATTCCCTTTCATCCTTATAACAAAGACACCCTATTTTATGCTACCAAAGTTCTTTAATGGAAAAGCGTCATTAAAGTTGTAGTTAATTGGCTGTATGGTGAGAGCCTAGTCGGGATGTCGCCGGGAAGTTCCCGTCGCGTTACGACCGCAGTCGGCGAGGGCTGGAGGCGATTTAACGTATTGTAATGTGAGTTTATACGACGTTCCTCCCCCTCGGCCCGACGCCTTGCAGCTAATACCATAGCTCAATGATAGTCGCCAGTTCACGCACGCTGAGGCCCGGCCGGCATCGATTTGAAGAATTTAAAATTTTGAACTTTCATTATTCGAATCGAAAACGAACCTTCTGTTTACAGACGATCGAAGGGCGGGGATGGGGTGGCGCACCCCAGATACGTACCATGTTATTTATGGTATATTTTGACGTGCTCGCTCGCTGCTAACTTCAAGTCGCATAGGATAATGGGGTGATGGATAGTGTTATCGGTCGCTATTCATGGTGTTCCGCGTTCAATTCGTGCATTTATTATTACAGTGTATCGTGGAAAACCCCATATTAAACTGAAATTGTGGTGAACAGTGATCTTTCAGTGATTTTGTTGGTTGTAGCGGTTAGCGACCGGCATTTCTCTCAATGCGGATTTTACAACTGGATAAGCGGAAACTATTGGCATACATACAGTTTTCTATTACTTAGTTCTTGAGTAAAATTGTGGTGGTCCTGTGGCTAAAGTGTGGTGAAGTTAATTTTTTTTTCTAGTCCTAAATATTGAACTTCAAAGTCGTTAAGGTAAGTTTTAACCTAGTCTCGAAAAAAGGGGTTTATTAAAAAAATATTAATAAAAAGTATAAATTGCCGCTTAAACTTTTATGTATACAAAAGCAATTCATGTATGTACGAATGGCTTTTAGATTAAAATGATTAATTATGTGTTTGTTTACTATTTCAAGTACCTAAATAATGGTAAAAAATCTATGGTAGTTCGTAGAGGTAAACACTGAATGCTCGAGCTGAGTATAGCGCCATCTCTGGGTAGGATTATTCAACTAACGTTTGTTCTCGTTCCTGCCGTCTTTAGTGGCGCCAAAGTGTCAGCCGGCGACACGCCTGCAGTCACGCGGCGTTGACGCGCGTCGCAACATGTTTGCGTGGGTGTAGATCGCATCGCGATAAACAATTTATGTGTTTTCTTCCTTATCAACTAATCAAAGTAGTGTACACAAGTTATCTTGCGTGTTGTACAAGATAATTGGATCTACGAATGTTTACAAAAGTGTGTTTTGTGGAGTTCTTGTTAGTGTTTCGTATGTGTGAGTGTTTTGTTGTTGCCGATACCGAGGGCAGGATTTTGGCCGTGCAGTGAAGGTCTAGGGCCAGCATGAGGAAAATAAACGGTGAGGACACGAATATTCAGGATTCTTTCAAGCATGCCAGCAGCGCATGAACTCAAACAACTAGTTAATAAACACAGATAAGAGGCATGTGAAAATGTCACCGGGTTGCGTCCAACGATAACGATAAAGTACTAGATCAAAGTAAAACACAGTTCATGTTAATTAAATATTCATATCTAATAAGAATTTATAATTTTTAAACTTTATCGCAGAAGATTGTCGTTCGTTGCCATTATGTCAAGAACATGGGGTGCTTGTAATTTAATAGGGGACCGGTGTGCCTCCGTAATAATAATAGCTGTGGGGTTCGAGCTTTTGTCCTTGAATTTATCATTTCGGACACATTAACTTCCACATCTCTACATAGCCTTAAATTGTTTCACTTACCTAGGTAAGAATATAATACGGAAGATGACTCTGACTCTGGCTATGACACCTTAGATGACTGACCAAGACATTTGCGTTACTAATTATTTACACAAAGAATGTGGAAAGGAAAAAAAAAGTTAAAGCTTTAACGTAATAAAAAGTTATATATGTCTCGAACGAAATAGAATTGCACAAGAGACGGAGGAACGACCGAAAATCATTAACCGTAGCAGATCCCATACAAATGGTCCATGGACGTAATCCGACAATGTTTGATGGGTTACCGGCCGGGCGGCCGTTCGATGGCGAAACCCTATTCTGTGACTCTGCTTAGACAAAAGCAGCGTACGACATCGAAGAAATTTGAGACCATCAAGCTTTATTGATGAATAACATATCTTTTCTCAGATAGATTTCAAACTCCTTAAACAAGATGCTAAATATCAAGACTTCATCGGTCAAGGTTGCAAGCAGAAGATCGTTAAAAGATCATCCACCGAGGACAAAGCCGATGATGTAATTGTTCAAAGCCTTAAAGGAAACCAATAGCATTGACAACCATTGAGCTGTTCAATTAATATTCCATACAGAACCAACATTTAAATTTTCATACATAATTTACAGTTTCCATTTTGTGAATGTGACACATTGTGAGGTCTGAGCTAGACGCGCAGCGAGATTTATCGCTTAAAGATTGCGACAGACGGCGCAGAACATCTATTTGTTTTAATAACATGCTACAACGAAGACACATTTATGTTACATGACAACTTGATGGTCCAGAGTTGTTCAGACGAAGTTATAAAAGCAGTTCCTACTGATGTGATGCTTAATTAAACTGTATTCATCAAACTTTACCTGGCAATAAACAGAAATTCGGACGAAGTTAATTACATCTCCTCGACCTTACGGTAACGTGGTGCGAACATCAAACTTGCGGCAGTTTTACGAGCTCAAGGAAAGATGGAGCAGCAGGGGTCGTTGGCCGAAGCTTAGTTAATATGCTTGCACGTACCGGCACAAATCAAATAAACAGTCGCTTTCATCTCCGGTTTATCGGCGATGCACTTGGTAGCCTTGCACTTTGTGTGTGTGAACAACTGTTCAGTCGCAGCGACCATTACTCAGACATTCGAGGTTGCCGACTCAATTGCAATTCATATCGATTATTTAATTTGCATTGCCTGCCGACCATAAAAAGCGTACACTTCACTGGCATTTCCCCAGGGCTTAATTAAAGTTTTAATTCCTTTAATTGTTGAGCAATTATCTTGTTTACCTTTAATGCGCTGAGGTTAATTTCTTAAAGCAAAAAAGCCTCGCTGGGTTGTAGCATTCCATGCAAAATAGCTATTGCGTTACGTCCTTCTTAGCGCAGACGTGAGTCTCTGTCTATTGTCTCCTGAGGGTACTTCATTCAAGTCCATTGTTTGTTATTCATTAGTTCATAAAACAATTTCTAGCAATCATACGTCTAATAACCGATAATGCCTTTATTGATTTTGCCAGTGGCTCGGAACAGCACTCCAATATTGACAATGAGCGGTAGTTTAGACGCCACTACGTGCTTTGGGAGTTGATGAGAATGGTACGTGACTCCCAGTTCATTGCTCCAGTTTTTTGCCTCTTGATCTTGTGAATGAGTTTGCAGACCTTGGCTCGAAGACAAGGATCTTAGGGGGCAGGATTTATAGCTGCAAAAACACTTTACGAGAGCCTGGAAAAGCTCTGTGACCTACTCACTGCCTACTTATTCAGTGGAATAAACATTTTAGTGGCACTACGGTAGAGCCGACTAGAGCCGAGCCCCGGACTCCCATTATAATACAATTGGCATTATTGCGGAACGATCATGAAACGTTGATTAGTTTGTGTGATAACGTTGTCAAAAGGAGTTATCACTTTCAGCGACATGTAAATGGTTCCGAGTAAAATCAATGTGTGTAACTAGGCGCGTTAGTGCGTCGTCGACGCCGTGAATGCTGATTTTCAATAGCATCGCATTAGGAGTAGTTGTGGTGGCGCCGCGCGTGATTGCCATGTTGATTGAGATCACACGTATGTTACAAATTGTCGCTCCAATTCGCGTGTGACGGGAATACGTACTTATGCGCAGAAAGTTCATCGTAACGAGCTTATTAAAGGCTTCCTTTGAATTCTCGCGATTAAATCGCTTTTGTACAGTTTTAATATTGTGTGACTCGTTAATGAAGATACAGTTATTTACATCCTCAATCTAGAGCGCAGGTAAACGAGTCTACTTGGCTCGTTTACCTCGAGAGGGTGGTGTGATATATTCAGGGCCCATTTAAATATTCCCAGGGGTGATAAGGGGAAGGGATGTGCGCCGGTTAATCAAGTAACGTGATCCATTTATCTGGAGCACTCTTGATATGGTGCCCGGTGAACTTTGGAATATTGTAGGCTCATTTTGGGGTTGAGATTGAAAACGAATGTGGAGATATTTGGTCAGCTTCAGCATTTCAAACATAACTTTTAAAAAATCTGTAATTTTCAGTGAAACTAAGCGGTACCCAAATTGCGTAATGCACGATCAATCACAATCTGAATTATTTTGAAAGAGATAGCTAAACCAATGAGTAATAAGTTGGAAAAAAAAAAACTGCTCAACAACGTAAATACCGCAATGAATGTTGTTTAACTGTCAAGTGAAACAGATTATATCATTTACCAAAAATTTGTTACGCAATTATATAGTAGAACTTGATAGCACGTAGGTGGGTACAATTTATACGAGGCAAGTCACATTCGCATTAGCATCTAGCTTTACTCTCACATTGTTGCTCAGGTACAAGACTTTTAATAGCTTAATTAACGAGTGGAAAGTTTCCTAACAAATGACCAGACCAGACCCAGTTACCGTGTGTCCGGAGTACTGCTACAGGGATTGAGATATTTCCTTTATTTCTTGCCGTAATTACTTACGATCCGGACGCAACGATTTCTATGCAGTCTGGTGCTTGCTCATTGACATTGAATTTGTAAACTTGTCTTATTTATCAATGTTGCTCATGATTTACTATTCAAGTGTCGGTTATTATTTTAAAATTATCTGATTTATGTGGAACGGCTTGTGTAAATAATGCTTTTTAAATTATTGTACTTAATTCCTTAAGAATTCTAGTAGGTAGCTGAGACACTGTAATTTAATCACAGTTCGTAAATCATTTGTATCAGTAGAGCAATGCAATTTTCCTCAATGAGAAGATATTTTATTGGTGATTTCTCTAGTATCTTGACGATATCGATTGAATTCCATTGATCGTATTGCAGTGAAATTGGAAACAGACGTGTGCAGTGCTCCGTGTATCTGCAGCGTTCTCGCTTTTACTGCATTCGATCTATTTACGGGTTTATGAACGTCGATAAACTTGCGGCGCGTTGAACCGTGCACCCTCAGCCTAGTGCCCAATAGATATGTCTGCATACAAATTGACTCGTGTTGCTATCATGGCCAATAGAACAATCAATGTGCTCGATTGTAATTTACCACAGCCTTCATTGTGATGATTTTGTGGTTATTTGTGCTTCTAATATATTTGAAGGGTGTTTTGCATCCAGCTACAAACAAAACCAATGGATTTTTCTGTAAATAAACTGCACTTAAATATGAATGAGATTTAATTAAATCCCCCTTTCAAAATGCAGGTTGCTTTCCCAAGTTCGTCTTAGGTACTCGATTTTTAATCTTCTGTGCGGAATACAAAACAGCGAATGAGACTATTTTTTCGCACTGCAGTCAAAGTTATGGCAAACTTTATGTTAATTCAAATTGCGTTAAAGGCGAAAGTTGAATGCAAATTCAGGGTACAAGTCTACGACCAGCAGTATCGATCTTCCGCGATCCAGCGCGGCAGCGTTGATGTTGTAACTGGTTATAAAATTCACAATAAAAAAGGGAACTTAAATCTCGTGCCCAAATGGCCGCCCATACTTATTGACCTTTAGAAAATTGGAAGGTATAAAATTTGTTCGGTCCATGATCCCGATTCCCGAAGGAATGCGGTGATCGGCATCGACGTTAAAATTAGTACGTTAATCGTTGAAACCTTAACTCTCTACTCTATTACCAGTTTACACTGCGAGTTATCGCGTCGAATGCCTTAGCATAATGTAAGTCGTTCATCGGCCCAGGAAATGACGTCACCGTATGGCCTCACACACGTTTCCTGCCCGTCTTCTCGACCTTCACCTAAAAGCCTTAGAACAGTACTTTTGTCTCTTTTGTTCAAAGCGCTTTGATTTTATAGCTTGTCATTGTGACTCGCGTTTTGAGACCGACATACCACTTTGATATAACTGCCTGCATCTTAAAGAGATGCTGCTGTAGAATACCAACTTCTTTTCACGTAAAGATTTTCTGGAATAATAAGCAACTCACATTGAAACCAATATACTTACTTATTTATTTTCTGAAATTATATGAAAGCACCATGAATCATTTCTCATATTTTGCATAAGGAACAATATTTAATAAATACATAAAAACTCATTTAATTTACTTTTATCTTAGATACCTTATATTCTATCTACATAATGAAATATTTGAAGCCATCAATCCTCTCCAAACAAGACACCCACGCAACACTTGAAGTTGAAATATTTAGCAGATCTTGATATGCCATTATGTTGCTTACAGCAAAAATCAATGTCACTTGGAACAAAGACGCCATAGTTCACAGCCTAGCCTAAGGGCATCCTTAGGGTCATGTTCAACAAATAAATAAACATTTTGTATGACTTTCTTCGCTGATTAAGCGTAGGTCGTGAGTCACGAGGTTGTCTAAAGCCATCTTGCTACCGAGTTCACAATGCGATGTTTGGTTCCCGACTCTAACAATGTGTGTTTGGACTTTCGACAAGGAAATGTCCGTTGTTAGGCGACATTGACTTCATAATATTTCATTGAGAGTCGATCGCTGCAGTCAACTTTGTCTTGTCCGACATGCTTGCATAAATACGGCTACTGTTTAGTAGCCGTACAGGCTCCTGCATAATTTTGTCTCTTCTCTTTGCGCTGTGTGCGGTTTTCGAATAGCTATTGACACAGTGTTGGCTGTATTCATAGGAAGAGAAATAGGTCATAATGTTGCACTATTGGAGACAAGTAGCTTGGAATGTTTCCTAAATATAAATGATGCAACCGATGCTGAAGTTATCGTTGCTATACGAATAAAATTAGGATATTTACAAACGTTATTTGGTTCACAAGCGTCTATGAATAAAATGCCGTTGATCAGAAAATTGAGATGCTGAAAATCACTTCAGAATTCATATAAATATTGTTTGCTGAAAAAGAAAAAATCAACGTTTGTAATCAAGATAAGATCAAGCCTTAAACAATAGCCTTATAAAGTAAGCGTGTAAGACTGGTAGAAACTTGTAATCCTAGGAAATATCGTTTGTTTTCTACGTAATAATACCGACTACGCGTTTACTATAACAGGTTTAGCGACGCTTTGTTTGTTGACAAACTCACTCCTGCCAGGTGCAAGGATCGCCCACAAACCACGCTCACATTTACCTACTATTATAAAATTATCGTACTTTGTTGCAGTAAAGCAACTAAGTGGAGAAAGCTTGGTACATGGCTTGTGTGAGAGAGCTCTAACAAATTATGTTATTTAGTATTCGAACAGACTTACGTAGAAGTTCAAGTTACCCTCTAAACATTGACACTGTCCGAAAGTGTGCAAGCGTTTGGCATCAAGTTGAGTGTCATATGTCTCAGTTTTGTTATCGACCCAAAATAGATAGAAGTATCAATATGACTCTACCTAATCACCATAGATGGACGATGCATTCACGATCCAAAGGTTATAAAGTCACAGCGCTTCTCCAATATTTCTATTGGATATTTATGACTATGTATTTATATATTTAGGTGACCACCACACAGAATTGTAACTGTGGCATATTTTTCAAACAGAAAATATCTCAGATTTTTAAAGAAAGACTCTTCTACTTAGTCTTTAGAGCGATATATATCAGTTTTATTATCATTATCACCACCATCACTGTTTAATTGCCCAGTGACATTCACCAGCATGTTTTAAAGGCATTTGAATAATAGAGGCGCTAATTTTGATACACACCTCGTCTCCTATTGTCCAAAATTTGTATCACAGCATTTGTAACCAGCAGACTGAACGCGATTCGCTTGTCCGTGTAATTGCTTACCGCGCCATGTCTGTCGAACGCAGGCGAATTTTGTATCATGTACTATTATTAAATTACCATAATAACACCATGATAGCGTAGTAATGAGATACAATATTATAATTGGTAGGACATGCTGCATACGTGATCCGCTAGGACCGATTACTGACCAGCAACGGCCGGTTGAAAAAGTAGGTTTAATCAAAAGAATCTTTGCGAGACACAAAAAATGGCTGAGGGAAAAATCCAAATCAATATCTGTGCAAGATTAGCCCAGACTAAAATCCTTGGTTTCTGGTTACCAGCACGAGTAGCATGACCACGGTAGAAACGGGTTTTGTCGACGGAAGAATAGACAAAATGGCAGATTGTGATTGTTTATCTGTCATTTAGGGTGGTCATGCTACGCGTGCAGGATGAAGCTTTATAAAGATTACGAAAGAAAACATTACTTATCCTCTCTATGTAACCAAACTGACAACTGCAAAGAATTCGAAAGAATGGGAGAGTAAACAATCTGTAACCAATTCTCTTTGTATATGGACGAGACTCCTTCGGCACCAGGTCCACAGTTTCAATGATAATGAGGGAGAGCTAGCTTGTCATGTTTATTTCAAACGACAGCCCACGTGGTACCGAGCTCGGGACGGTGGGAATCGCGACACAGTCCCACTCACATACCGCACCATTCTTCACTGTACAACTCCACAAATCCATTGTTTTGCTATCTTAATAACCTATGGATCCTTACATTATTAATGGCGGCATTTCGAAGCCATGTTCCACGTTTCGAAACATTATAATCTTAGAACTTTACCGGAAAGTCTATTCTGAAGATCTGAGGATTAAATCGCTGTGTGTTTTATGTGAAGAAAGTCGCTGAAGATGCAATATTACTCAACGATGTGTCGAATAAACTTGTCTAATTAGTGTTATTCGAGTAAAAATAGGTTGAATAACACATTCGGCACTGGTAGTTAATCTCATTTAATCTACACGTCATGAGTTAAAAGAGCGTTCTTTATCGGATGTATTTCGAAGTGTTGTAATAGCTATAATTAGTCGTGAAGTAATGCAGAATGATCGATATTGATCTTGCCCAATATCTGGATGTTAGAGAGACTACTGGCAAGTAGCAATTTCTACTATAAGTATATGTTTTTTTTAAATCAGGAACAGGTCTAGGTAACCTACCTGGGGACCAAGTCTACTTACTAGTTTACAAACGTGTCAGTGGTCTCACAATGATCAGTTTTTGGCAGATTTTTTATGGCAAATCTGTCAATTAGTAGACTTGGCCCCCTGCTTGACTGCTTATACCTCCAACTGTCATTAACGAGACACAATAGAATTTTAATTGTTATCGGCCATTAGAAGGCCAATCGACAGTTGAGCAGTTGTGACATCCTAATATAAATCTTTGGTCTTCTTCACTGTTTCAAAATCTTTTGATATAAGTAAGTACATATTTGGTGCTACAAACGCATTACAAATTTAAATAAACGGTGTGGCTGTCTTCGCAGCGTCTAGAGTTAACTCCTTTAACATTTTTTAAACTTCGAAAGGGTCTGAAGGGACCACAGTGGAGTCATTCAAAGTACAAGTCAATGAGACAATGGTAAGCCCTACGGTTCAAGATCACGACCGCACGGTGCACGGTGGCGCGCCGTCATCGCTGTCTTACGTAAAGGCACAGGAAACTTTACATTCAGCCAGTTATGAAAGTTCGCGTGGAGGCCAGTTGATAGGCTATATGTCTGCTGACCTTTACTGTTTTATTTGCGAGACACTGATAATTTAAGGATTTTAGGACATTATTTTTCTGAGATAGGTACTATTTTGGAAAACAACTGAATGGCTAACACTGCAAATGACCGGCATTAAAGATTTAAGTAGCCACCATTATTTATTAACAAATAGAGCAGCTACAACTTTGAAGAAAATGCTATGAAATTACGGTGCGAAACTTCCCTTGACAAGAAATGTTATAAATTATGTACTTTTTATCACACAGTAAATCATTGTAAGTACTAACTTTCTTGAAAAGAGACTCTTAAAACTGTAATAACAAAGTTTAACCAAGTTGATACAACAAGTACCTACTGATAAGTTATCAACAGCTACTCTGTCTAAAGACTTTAAAACTTATCTCAGGGCACTCGAAAAAGGTTAAGTGTTAAAAGTTTGGCCGGCCAAAAGAAGTGTTGCGTCATTCCAATGTAATTGTTCCTTTCGAACAAAAGAAATCGAAAGTACCGAGATGAAATCGATACAATTTAATCATGAGAAAAAAATACAATAGATTCTTGTTATAACGATGTCATCCGGTCGCTGAAAGAGCTGTTTCTAAATAGATTATCTTAAGCGTCAACGAATGTCATCGGGCCTAACAAGAAGCGTCAAATGTGACATTAAATAATTTTGAAACGGATTATGGCGCAGGTAACAACACTCCGTGGTCTCCGTGATAGTACTTCCGTGGACAGCTTGGATAAGAAGAGCATGGGAACGAAAACAAGAATGTTTTATAAGCACTTGATTATAATGGTGAATAACATTTGGAGAATGGCTAGTAAAATCCGTGGCAGAGTAGAAATGGAAGAAAACATTCAATATCTGTCTTTGAAGAGCCGTGATTCCGTGAAGTTCAGAAGGCTGTCAATACAATGTAACACGTCATTATTGCTCGCGGAGACTTGTTAAATTGAATGTTCCCGAGGTTTTACAGCCGGATGCAATTTGCACTTTTATCCGTGTCTGTACGTGTAAGTTGTCACTTTCGAGTCGTGACTCACGAAGACAACAACGAGCTTTCGTTGCCTCCATCTAATGCTAGGGTCACTTTGCTGTCATAAATCTCGAATAGTTAGCATTTAATATCCTCGCACCCGTGTCTTAAGGTACAAATCGTATCGTTAGCATTACTTGCGGTTCCGTTACTTGATGTATTGTGCAAGTGCTCTAATTAATAGCAATCTGTGAATGTTCACATCAATATTCATGTTGCTGATGTAATGTGTAGTGTGCTTGTGTTTGTGAACGCGTGTGTAAAATGGTAAGTGTGTTGTATACTTGTGAGATGATCTAATTAATTCAAAAACCATTGCAATGTTATTGTGAATGTTATTGAAGATGAATAGTGTTTTTTTTTTTTTCATTTCTAGAAATATTGAGGACTTAACGTAAGACGTGCTCTCGTAGGCTTTGATACGTTTTTGGGAATGTTAATATCCTTGATAATTGGTAGGGAGTGAAAGAAACATTCCGAGTTCAATCAATTGAATAAGTTAATAAAAGCAGTAGGCTATGTGTATTAAGATCCCTAGAAGTAGAAAATAATTATGTTAACTCGTGGCTAAGTAATAACAGCCGCACGATCGATCAGGTTAAGCTACGCTTGCCGGGGTTCCGTGGATGGTTGACCATCTTTACATACCGAGACTCGTCCGTCGTCACGTTAAGCCGTTGGTCCTGGTTGTCATTCGTGAATCTTTGACAGTCGTTACGGGTCGTCAGAAAATACTGGTATTCAGCTGCATCCGGTTAGACTGGAAGCCGACCCTAACATAGTTGGGGAAAGGCTAGGCAGATTGATTTATACGTAGGTACGTAAATAAGTTTCAGACGTTCGTTGTTACGTTGTTTATGTTATACATGATTTATCTATCAAAACTGATTCGTTCGCAGTCAAAAAGTTGTAACGAGCAATTTCGGTCACGTTTTTATCGAAACGATGTTTGTCCCCAGAATGCCAAGTTATAAAACTTTCTTAATCAGTACTTTCTTTGGTCGGAGTGCGAAATAAGAGTTTTCCATAAATAATTTTCATCCGAATTCTATCTTTGACTTCGTAATCATTTCCTCGCCATTATAATGTGACACCAATTCACCGGAAATAAGGTTCGATATCCCGACGAGGGACAGTCGAAATCCGTAAAGTACTTAATGTTTTCAATTCCGTATAATCGGTTTAGAATTTCCGGAGTTCCGCGTCAGTAATTGGATTGGACGAAGTTGGCCGCTCCTGGGGTGAATTTTTCAACGGTTTTAACCGCAAAGCTTACTTAGGAATCAATGGTAGACAGATTGGGTCTAATCAGTATTTGTATTTATTCGCTTTCCATTCAAATTCAGGGAGCAGGGTGGCCCAGTGGAAACTGTCACGTCTTACGAGTTGTTGGTCGTAGGTCCGAACCCAGGCAGGCACTTTACTTTGTGATTTCATCACCACTACTCTTAAAACGGTAAAGGAAAACATCGTCTGGAAACCGACATGTCCTAGAACCGAAAATTCGAAGACATCTTACATCCACCAACCGCACTGGGCCCGCGTTGTGGATTACGGCCCAATCCTTCTCACAGAGAGGAGGACTGTGTCCCACTATTGGGAACATTATAGGCTGATTATGCTTATGCATTCAAATTCGTTTTAAATTGCTGGTTGGCTAAACTTCTCACAAGCGGCGGCTATGAGCGATCTTAGATGAAGCGGACAAAACATGAAATATATCCATTAACAATGAAGTTTACCCATTCAGAAGGGGGTCACGTTTCTCTTACAAGTCGTTTGTATTGTCTACTAGCTTTTGCCCGCGGTTTCGTCTACGTGGATGGAAAATATCAGCTCCATAAAACTGAAAATATCCCACGGGAACTTACTACCGGGATTAAAAGTACCCTATTCCAGGTTATAAACTATCTGTGCGTTGTCATCCAAATCCGTTCAGCTGTTTTTATGCCAATCCGGAATAAACATCCAGACAAACGGACAAATATTCTTCGTTACTATTTTATTATAATTATGTAGATCTTTGTAGTTTGTTAGCGATTATTCCTTCAAAGTTTATTTTGCTCAGTTGTTGACAAAAGAACATATTTTATGAAATTATGACTGAAGAGTAGTCAAGAAAACTGCAAATTGGTCAGAGAAAATATGAAAATGCTGGCCATGGTGACATCATGTCATCTTCTATGGACCGTACGTATTCCAGACAGCTAGTCAGACCAAAATGTAGTAAAAAAACTCTAGAATCCAGTTTTAATCGAACCATATTGTAGCTAAAATATGTTTTACATATAAAAATTCATATACGGGAAGATGTATAGAATATTTCGCGTGACTTTTACTGAACAAGCAGACGGTAAATTAATATCTCGTACAAGGATTATTGCCGGTTCGCAAGCGAAGAGAGTGTATTAGACTCGTTCAATACACATTCATGGTTCAACACCGTCATATTTCTCGCCAGACGACGCTTTTTTATAAACTCACACCCACTTTGCACAACTTTTAATATTGTAGGGGGAGCAGATGTTGAAAACCTTTTACCTATTCTGGTTCGCTCACATATCACAAGGGTAGGCCTAATGTGCACGTCGCGACGCGTTGTACGACAAAATGTTAAGAGCACTTCACATAAACGTTTAAGAGGAACGTTTTTCATGATTCCGTCTCACCTGCGATTAGTTGGGAATGTATAATCATATTTCAGGATTTTACTAAACTGTTGGAACTATTGGGATTCATATGACAAAGAGGAAATAGGAAAGCAAAGAAGAAAATAGAACAGTCTCTGAAGACCAATTTGGACGCTTTCATAGTTCATTCTTTAGACGCATAAAATAGTCTTGAAAGTTTGAATCAAAAGAAAACCTAGGCTTCAAATCTTTCTGAATGAAAAGATGGAAATGGTGTAGCTAATCTCGCGTCCCCGATACACATTCTTGCTTCGCTAAATGTGCTTGAACCGCGGCTCACGACCTTTAGCTTGACATTCAGCACCTTACCCGCTCAGTTTATAGGCTCTTAACATTGACAATGGACTATACAATAGTATAGAATTCAAACTATGGCTCTGAACTGGGACTGGGCCGAGTGGTTTATGGGTGCTTACTAATGTAGAATAATAGGTCTTTACCTATGAAATTGCCGTTTTGTATGAAAAAATTTAAACGAATTTTTTTCATGAATTTTTTATTTGTATTAATCGAAGTAATCACCCATGCAATCAATGCATCTTTGCCATCGCAGTGGCAGTTTATTGATGCCCTTCTTAAAGAAATCAGCTGGACGGGAGGCAACAAATTCTTCAAAGGCATTTTGTACTGCCTCTCGGGTATTGAATTTTTTTCCCGCCAAGAAGTTATCCAAATTCTGGAAAAAGTAGTAGTCTGTAGGCGCAAGGTCTGGTGAGTAGGGCGGATGACGGAGAGCTTCCAACCCCAGTTCTTGCAACTTGGAGACCGTCTGCTGTGCAGTATGAGGTCGCGCGTTGTCGTGCAGGAGCAGCGGAGACGAGCGATTGACCAATGCTGGTTGGAGATGCGCCAGCTTCTCCATCATTGTGTTCAGTTCTTCACAGTACACATCTGCAGTAATGCTCACCCCGTTTGGTAAGAAGCTGTGATGAATCACACCGGCGCTAGACCACCAAACAGTGACCATCACTTTTCTAGGGGTAAGTTTTCGTTAAGGGCATTGTTTAGGTGCTGAACCAGGATCCAACCAACTTGCTGAGCGCTTGCGGTTATCAAACAGAATCCATTTTTCATCGCAGGTAACAATGCGGTTCTAAATTCCTTCATTTGTGTGTCTGTTGAGCAGTGCAAGGCACGTCTCGACGCGTACTTCGCGCTGGCGATCATTGAGTTCGTGGGGCACCCATTTGTCAAGCTTTTTTACCTTGCCAATTTGACGCAAATGGACCAATATTGTTTTGACGCTAACGTCGAAAGCTGCTGCTAATTCAGCCGTAGATTGTGTATCATCAGCTTCCACAATCGCCTTTAATTCGTCATTGTCGACCAAAGTCTTCGGACGACCGCGAGGTTCATTTTTCAGGTCGAAATTTCCAGAACGGAAGCGAGCAAACCAATAACAGGTGGTGCGTTGGTTTGTAGTGTTAGCTCCGTAAACGTCGTTGATGTTGCGTGCCGCTTGTGCCGCGTTGCTGCCACGACGGTACTCATATTCCATAATTACTCGAATTTTTAACGTATCCATGATGACGAAAAAGATTGAAATGCGATGAAAATGTAACACTAATCAATAAAGAAATGACTACTTTTGGGAAAAAAAATCCATGTTTTTAAAATAAAATTAATTTGAAATTAGAATTCTTAGCCAAACAAAAATTATTTTGATTTGAAATGGCCAGTACTGCAGAACGGCAATTTCATAGGTAAAGACCTAATATATGGTCGACTAACTGTCTTGTCAGATAAGAATTGTAACGTAAGAGGCCGTTCCGAAATTGCATGTTCCGAAATTGTACTTTGTTCTCACTGAAGTCTCTCAGTTAAGTCGCTGTATTATTTAAAAACCGAATAAAAGTAGGTAATAAGTTGTCCTGGATTCTGGAAGCTTCCAAAACATTGGCCAAAATAAAATAAGTTTAGGTCCTCCAAAAACGTACTGCTTATATCTTCTGGCAAGTATTCGATCAATGAAAAATGTTTGGGTCTAGTTGTCACTGCTCGTAGTGAGACACTTCACACTCGCGAAGATATTGTTATCGATTGGTCGGCGGAAACGGAAACGTCGCGAGAAATGCTCAGGGAGCCGTTTGCGGCTGTCGTTCGTTCACCTCGCGACACTTTGTTGCGACGTGGTGTGTGATTATGTCCTTATTTGTCTGTGTGAGGTTTAGTATTTGAATAGAAATTGTAGCTTCAAAGTTAAAGTCAAATAATTGATTTCAAATAGGCACATAAAAGGCACTTTGGAACGTCAAAAAAAAAGAAATAGAACTGATTCTAGCTGCCCTTTCCAAAAGGTAGTTTTCGTATGGAGAAGAATGGGCAAGAAACTCCACCGATTTTTAAAGGTGTGCAGAGGTTAGGAACAGGGTGTAAAGTTCACTCATCCTCCATAGAACTTACTCAGCCAGCAGCATCTTGAAACGACACACCGAACCGAAGTTGACTTCGTCTGTTCGAGGCTATTATAAATGTATGCTTACTTAATCCCCAGGAGGAGATAATAACGCCTACTGCAAAGTCTGGAAAGTTTTGACGTAACACGACACGACCCTTTCACACAGATCCATATTCTAGGCCGTCTTACCTCTCGGCGAACCCTCATGAGCTGCTTCAAACCTTTTGAAATATTACCACGTAATTATAGTCGGTGATAACCTTCAAAGGGGGATTGTACAAGACTCCCGGTAGCACATTTGAAATATTCAGAAGTATCCCAACTTAATTAGGCCGGGTACTTTTGCACAGGAAGAGAATTTATGACTGGAGGGGGATGTCGTCAGGCGAAAGTCATGACCGATACAACCCGGCCGAATTGAGTGCGAGGTGTAATGTATGTAAGGGCTCAGCAATAAGCGTTCTCCCTTCTTGACCGGATTGAATTACTGGCGCCATGCTGTCTAGTGCTGACCGCACCTGCGTATCGATTTTCGGGACTCCCCATGTGAATTCGTGTTATTACAATTGAACGAACACGCGAACGTTTCAAATTCGTGCGAATGAAATTTAATGAATATGGACAAGGGCAGGTGTAAGTAGTAATGTTAATTATTGGAGATATCAATAGAGTTCGACTGAGTTACAACATTCCACTTGTTACAGCTTTGGTATGCTGCAGCTATTGTCCTTTTATTACATCCCGATTAGAGAGTTGATTAGGTACTTTCACAGAATGTCCTACTTTTAATTAAGAAGGTAAGTACCAGCGGTCTTGAAGCGACGGGATGATAAAATTTTCTTTCCCTAGTTTACTGACACTAAAATTAGTCGTCTTAAATCTAATTTAACCAGACGTGCTATAAATTCAAGCTGAAATATATGTAAAACGTTGAAAAAAAACATGTAATTTATATGAGCTGACCCCAGGAAATGTTAAAACGTTCAGTCAGGTCAATTTATCGACATCGTATAGATGTTTCCCAGCACTAATAGGAGCAAAATGTCCTCTGGTCTGAGTTATACAGTCTTGAGCGACGGCTGCCCGGCGGCGTAGGCTATTTCCTCTTTGATTCACTCGACTATGGCTGGGGCTTCTATTCCTTTGATCGAATACTTTCATCCCCCTTTTTACCCGACTGCCAAGAAGGGTTGTTTTTCGCACACGTATAGAGTTATGGACTAATCCCGCCACTGATAAATGGATGACAAAATTGAATACAAGTTGTATAATACTGCAGATTGTGACTGTGATGAGATGCCCGTGGGAATATCGGGATATAAAGTATCCTATGTCCTATTCCAGTTCATGGTCTACCCATGTGCCAAATTTCATCCAAATCCGTTCAGACGTTTTAGCGTGAAAGCGTAACAAACAAACAAACAAACTCACTTTCGCATTTATAATATTAGTTAGGATTTCCAACATATATTATTGCACCGTTTTTAGGTACCTACTTGCTTTGCATTCCCGCATTTGTGGGATTTTTTCAAATGTATTTTCAGTGATAATCATTCTTTAGCACCAATTTCGATGATTGACCTACTACAACATGTAAAGCAAAGTTGTGAGGAACAAGAATAAATATTTACGACTTGTACTTTAACTTGAACGTTATGTTAAGTGGTCAGTGTGGTCACCCTGATGAAACCGGCTCTGCAAACATTGAGCGAAACCTCGCATATTTGTAGTTGGCAAGACCCATCCTCCGAGCCAATATGGACGTCAAATATCGAATGGATAATTGACAAGTTCTCGACATTTTAAGCCCTTTGGATTGGCCTTTGGCAAGCGATTAGGCGGCGTTGTTAAAACCTGTCAGAGATTAAGGTTTTCACGAAAATAAAATGGCTGCTCACGGTGCAGGGACACAAAATCCGGATGACTGTCAAAGAAAAAGTAAATGTTATGACACCAGCGAAATATTCTGATCTTTTGAATTGGAGAATGTTTTGTTCCACATGAAACAAAGTTAAATCATTTATTTCAATTAACGCATCAAAGGCACTTTTGAATCAAAATTTGGAATTAACTCTAGATTGATTCCAAAAGGCAGTTTGCGTATGTAGAAGAATGGGCAAGAAACTTAATAGTTAGTCTTATAAAATATTTTGTATACATATACTCCATTTGAAATAAGATTAGACGTATAGATAAGCCTTTTTTACATTCCGTTCAACTGATTTTGAATTCTATTGCGTTGGTGGCATGACAAATGGCAGCCGCAGTAGATAGTTGGTATTGTGTAACTTTTTTGCTTTTAATGCTATCCTTATGCCTACGGTACAGAAGTCAAAATCAGTTGAACGGACTGTAAAAGGGGTTGTTTTAATGTCTAATCTTATTTCAAATGGGGTATAGGTATAGGTAATACGGGCTGTTATCCGCAACTCCACGACAAAGCGCGTATTTTGTATACATTAATTATGTACTTATAAATAATTATACGGAAGGCGAAGTAACTAGAATAATATTACTATGTGTATACAGTAGGTAAAAAGAAGCAAAAGTTAACAGATAAAATAATTAAGTGATAGATACATCATGGTCCTCACTGCTCACATACTTACAAATCATCATCTGCCTAGCCATTTCCCAACTATGTTGGGGTCGGCTACCAGTCTAACCGGACGCAGCTGAATACCAGTATTTTACATGGAGCGACTGCCTATCTGATCTCCACAACCCAGTGACTGAGTAACGCGATAGATACCCCTTGGTAAGACTGGTTGTCAGACTTTCGGCGACCAGACTTCTGACGACCCGTAACAATACACACATACCTACTTATAAATAAGTAATGTAAAAGTAGACGATTTTCCTAAAATTTGATACAATTTATCATCCTTACACTCTTTTACCGCCGCCCGCCGCCCGCGCCGCCGTCTAGGACAAAGTTACTTTTATATATTTTCTGGAGAAGCCAACGAAGTATCACAAATAGAATAGGTATGCCTTATTCAACGCTTTCACTAGACTAGGGTATCCAAATGTTTACTTACCTGGGGGCTTAAAACGGTCACTTTAGCAGAATCATAATATGAAAATATTATGAAGCATCATAAAATGTCACTGTGGTATCGGAACGCACCGTTGTTGGTACTGCTCTCTCTATTGGCTCTCGCTCTCTCGCATGAACCCGCCATATTGTACCAATGTGGAACTAACTGGTGTGGAATAAATATTAACTTTAATTATTAGTGGTGTTTATTAAGTACCTATACAACATTTGGCGACGAGCTCTAAAGAACCCATGTGAGCCACCATCTTGGTTCCTAATTCCTATTAAAAATAAATGACTTCTTGGATTTATAAATTAAATAAGTCACAATTGGAAGAACAGCTATTAGAATATGGAATTGACACTCAAAACGAAACAGTGGAGGAACTACGAAAACTACTGAGCAACTACTGGAAACAACAATTAATATTGAAAACAAAAGCCACCGGTACTTCTCCAAAAACAAAGGCGATCATGTCGAATTATGACTTGCAATCATTCAATGGGGAGTGTTGGGAATCCTTTGAACAACAACTACGATGTATAATTACGTTAAATGAGGTCCCAGAAACAAAAAAAGTACCGTTGTTGCTGACCAAGATTACACCAAAAGTTTTTGAGACATTGACTTGTTTGTGTGCGCCTTCGAAACCAATCGATTTGCCATATAATGAACTGTGTACAATATTGAATAAAAAATATATGAAGCAGCAGTCATCAGTTTTAGACCGAGCCACATTTCGTAGTCGAAATCAATTGTCAACAGAAAGTGTTGAAGAATATTTATTAGTACTAAAAAAACTAGCAGGAGTATGCAACTTTAAAGATGTAAATGACCAAATAAAAGAAAAGTTTATTGATGGAGTGCATTCAAGGCTGGTAAAGTTTGAATTATTAAAGAGTGATTCAGAACTGAGTTTGGAACAAACAGTGATGCTGGCGCGAACTGTGGAAACAGCCTTAGTGCATACTACCAGTAAAAAGCAAACTGAGGTATCAGAGATGTTCCAATATGAAAAAAATACAAAATCGAAGCAAAATAAATCAAAATCAAAGAAGAATCAACAAGTAAAAGACAAGGAAGTTAGATGTTTTTGTTGTGGAACCAATGGCCACATTAAGACTGAATGCAGATTGATCAAGAAGTACTGTTCAGAGTGCGGACAACAAGGACACCTCTTCAAGGTTTGTTCAAAGAATCCACGGAGAGTGTACTCAATTGAGGGAAGTGATCAGGAAATCAAGCCAGATAAGGAGGATGACGTTGAAGCTTCCATTGGGCAATTATTCAATCAGTATGAAATGTACTCTGTTAATGTAAGTAAGGTGCCTCCGCATTATATAACCATAAATGTAGCAGGTACATATCTAGATTTTCTATTGGACACGGGTTCTGAGGTCACAGTAATTCCGTTGAAAGACAAAGCCAGTCTGTTCAACAAATTACTAATAGAAGAATCCAAAGTAAAATTTAAAAATTTTGATCAGACCATCTCAGAGCCAATTGGCTTATTAAAAGGTCTAACAGTTACATATAATGAAATGGTGAGAAAATTGAATGTATTTGTAGTTCATGATGATGTCCCACGAATAATAGGTCGTGACTGGTTAAAGGCATTTGATTTGTGGCCTCCAACATTTATGGAAACTAATATTATGACTAAGCTCTCAGGCACCTACTCATGTGAAAATAAAACTATTTCAGAAGCAGAAAATCTAATCAAAGAGAAGTTTGCAGAAGTATTCAGTCCAGGGTGGGGTAATTTCAAAGGTGAAGTTATCACATTACAGTTAAAACAGGATGCAAAGCCAAAGTGTCTAACTCCGCGACGGGTGCCATTTGCTTTAAAGGACAAGGTAAAACTTGAAATTTCTCGTTTACTACAAAATGGAAGGATAACACCTGTGGAATACAGTCAGTGGGGTACTCCGGTGGTCCCTGTATTAAAAGCAGATGGTTCGGTAAGGCTGTGTGGTGATTACAAGGTAACCTTGAATCCACATTTAGTAATTGACCATTTCCCATTACCCCATGTTGATGAAATTTTCAACACCCTTAAGAATGGAGAATACTTCTGCGAGCTTGATCTAAAAGAGGCGTACCTACAGGCACCTCTAAGTCCTGAGTCTCAGGAGCTTACTACTATTGTAACTGAAGAAGGTACATTTAAATATCAATACTTACCATATGGTGTAAATACAGGGCCAGGTTCCTTCCAGCGGTTAATGTGTAAAAAACTTGCTAACATACCAAATACCACGGTATTCATAGACAATATATATATGGCAGGAAATGATGTAAAAGATATGCTAAATACATTGTGTAAGGTTCTATCAAAACTACAAGAATGTCAGTTCAAATTAAAACTTGAAAAGTGCAAGTTCTTCAAAAAAAGTATTGATGTTTTTGGTTTTAGAGTTACTAAAAATGATATAAGCATTATCAAATCAAATGTTGAACCACTGTTGAGAGCAAAACCTCCAACAAGTATGACATTGTTAAGGTCTTTCTTGGGAAAAATTAATTATTACAATCGGTTTCTAAAGGACATGGCTAGTATGTTGGCACCATTGTATGATATTGTAAAGAAAAATAAATTTGAATGGACCCCAGACTGTAACAAAGCTTTTGAGAAAATCAAACAGAAATTGTCTTCTGTAAACAATTTAAGACATTTTGACCCGAAATTACCATTAATTTTGTCATGTGACGCGTCAGAAACCTCTTTGGGTGTTGTATTGTCAAACAGAGATAATGATGGTATTGTGAGACCAATTGCATATGCCAGTAAGAAATTAAACTCAACAGAAATTAAGTATGCTACAATAGATAAAGAAGCAATGGCGATTATCTTTGGTGTGACCAAATTTTATAACTATACTTATGGTCGATATTTTGAGTTAGAAACAGATAATGCTGCACTAGTGAGAATATTCGGACCCACCAAAGGTATACCAAAAATGGCAGCAAAAAGGCTGCAACATTATGCTATTTTCCTATCATCATTTAACTATAAGATTAGGCACATCAGCACCACAATAAACCCAGCTGATTTCTTATCACGTGCCTCACGTGCACTAATTGATGAAAGTACAGAAAAAGTTGAATTACATACTATTTGCTTAGGTGCTAATGTAAGTAATATCTACCATGTAAACGATTCAAAAATGGATAACTTAGACTGGAAAACTATTCAGACTGAAACAAAAAAAGATTTGATTTTGTCAAAAACTATTCGACATGTTCTAGATGGTTGGCCAGATAAAAAATTAATTGATAAAGAACTTCAAATTTTTTACAACAGAAGGGATGAAATTAGCACTGATAGAGGATGTTTATTTTGGGGTTATAGAATTGTAATTCCTATGGTGTTACGGGAATTAATCCTTTCAGAGCTACACAAAAGCCATTTTGGTATTGTTCGAATGAAACAAATAGCGCGATCATATTTTTGGTGGCCAGGTTTAGATACAGAAATAGAAAATGTAACAAAAAAATGTATAATCTGTCTGAATAATAATAAAAATCCACCAAAATCACAACTTAAACCATGGCCTGTACTGACTTCACGCCGATTTTTTGGGACCATATTATAATAAAATGTTCTTAGTAATTGTGGACAGCTACTCTAA
Source organism: Lithophane ornitopus (assembly GCA_948473465.1). Taxonomy (NCBI): domain Eukaryota; kingdom Metazoa; phylum Arthropoda; class Insecta; order Lepidoptera; family Noctuidae; genus Lithophane; species Lithophane ornitopus. Next base: position 5,017,057 of record OX419622.1, on the reverse strand, counting down.
ATGGCCTGAGGCTTTCGAAATGGCTAATATTGGCGCAACAAGTACAATTGGAATATTCAAAAAATTATTTTCCACCTTTGGTTTTCCAGTCCACTTAGTAACAGATAACGGCCCAACATTCACTAGTGCAGAATTTGAAAATTTCTGTCGACTTACAAATATAAAACATACATTTACACCGCCATATCACCCAGCAACAAATGGGGCAGCAGAGCGATTTGTCGAAACTTTTAAAACTCATGTGACTAAAATTAAGGAAAGTGGTAGCCCACTTAGTTCTGCTGTTAATCTATTTTTATTTGATTATAGAAATTTACCCCATAGTACTACTGGTGTAACACCAGCACGATTAATGCTGGGTAGAGAGCTTAGAAATCGATTTACATTGCTAAGGCCGCCACCTATAACTGAGAAATCCTATGAAATGCAAGAAAAATCTAAACTTTATTATAAAGGTAGCAGAAATACACCAACGTTAGAATTAGGTCAGAAAGTAATGGTTAGAGACTACAGAAAAGGTCATAAACCTTGGATTTTAGGAATTATAATTGATGAATCCTGTCCAGGGGTAACGTATTACATTGATGTGGGAGGATTAAAATGGAAAAGACATGTAAACCAAATTCGTACATGTGAACAATCCGTGGACGAGTAAATTATGTAACATCATAAATAAGTTTGGTAATAATTAAGTAATGTAATCATCTTATTTTAAGATTGTCTTAGTTTATCTCTTGGTGGCGGAGAGTGTGGTATCGGAACGCACCGTTGTTGGTACTGCTCTCTCTATTGGCTCTCGCTCTCTCGCATGAACCCGCCATATTGTACCAATGTGGAACTAACTGGTGTGGAATAAATATTAACTTTAATTATTAGTGGTGTTTATTAAGTACCTATACAACAGTCACCAACTGACAATTCATAATATGATCTGCGTGTAATTCATATTACGAATTAATTCATCTGTTTGACAGTTTTCTATGGAGATTCGTAAAATGGTCCATTAATTATGAATTGCTTTTATGTCAAATTAGAGTAATTGCTAATGACAGCCGAGATTCAGAAAATGAACTGCTTTTAGAGGAATTGCTAATGTGGCCGGTTTAGGCCCCCTATTCATACGTTCAGTCCTTGTCGGCGACAGGTGTTTTTCATCGAGAGTTATGATCGGACCCTCACGAAAGCTGGAGTTTTTACTATCTGAGTAGGTTTATCAATTCACAGGTTTTAGAAGCTCATCCATGACCATATGAGTGGGGATTATGAGGCGAAATACGTGTTTATAGTAACACTAGCTTCCGCCCGCGGCTTCGCCCGCGAAGTATGTCGATAATAAGTAGCCTATGTCCTTTCTCAGGCTCTAGACTATCTGTGTACCAAATTTCATTTAAATCGGTTCAATAGTTTTGGCGTGAAAGCGCGACAGGCAGACAGACAGAGTTACTTTCGTATTTATAATATTAGTAAGGATTATAACATAACATCACGCCTGTATTCACCAAAAGGGTTTGGCAGAGCCCTAATTGAAGTTGTCCTTTGTGTTTAAACTAATTATGTTTGATGAGTAACATAAGCAGGAGTATTTTGGTTAGGTTTATTTTTGGAAAATTATTGAAAATATTTCTTATAAAAGGTACAATTTGGCGGCTAAACTTCTTGACGATAAATAGGTATTGTTTGAACAGTCATGGAGTAGGTAGGTACCTAATACCTACCCATATATTGCAAATATTCAAATGTTGTTCATATTTAAACTTTATCAAAACTAACAATGAAAGGATTATTGTAGGTTATAAAATAAATACCTAGCTACTGCCCATTTTCACTTACACTATAGGTAATAACCAAATAATTAATGCCAATGAGGAATTAATTATTTGGTTAATACACGGATTGTTGAATTTTCAACACTCAGCTTAGTGCAGTGAGTTGAAAATCCAAAAATGCAATAATAAATGGATAAATTCAGGCATTAATTAATGTTTCCCAGTGTTAGTAAAAACGGGCATAAGTTTTAATCCCAATAGAGATAACATCAAACAATGCCTAAACTAAATTAAAAAAAAAATAAGTATAGCGTTGCAAAAAAACGTAGACAACAAACGAATTTATTTTTAATGTCTGGGAACTCTTTTGTGTATTAAAAAAAGTTGTTTGAAATATAAAACGACGAAAAAAAGCAGCCAAGTTAGAGTCGGAGTCGCACACGAAGGGTTCTGTACCAGTATACAATATTTTTAACACTACATAAAAAAAAACACGTTTCTTGTAAGTATATTCTTTTTTTTTTAACTTTTTTATTATTATTTGTTATTATAGCGGCTATAGTAGTACAAACTCTGAAAATTTCAAATATCTACCTATTACGGTTCAAAAGATACAGCCCTGTGACAGACTGACGGACAGCGGAGCCTTAGTAATAGGGTCCCGCGGGTCACCCTTTGAGTACGGAACCTTAAAAAAGTAAAACGACGAAAAAAAAGAAACAGCACGCGTTCACTTTCAAACAATGGTTGTAGCACACTGCACAATATTTGCTATAGGATTAGTGTGTTTGTGTTTCTCATGCGATTCAGTCGGTCAACCCATGTGTCTGAGCCTTTATACATTGTACCTTGTACCAGTTTCATAGCAACAAAAGGAGACAACAAGAAGAACTGTATTTAAGTTAAGATAGATGAACCACAACTAAACAAATCTAACTTAGAGAGATGTATTAAATATTAACGATTCGAATGATTGTAATTCTAATTATATTAATTTTCGAATTGTATTTTGATCAAGATGTAACCTGACACTGAACTGCAAATTGCAAAAAAACGTAAGAAAATTGAATTTCGCGGGCTACCATTGCGCAAAGGAGGAGGTTCTCAATTCGTCTGTATGTTTTTTTTTTTTTAATTAGAACTGTACGGATCGCAACGGTTTATAGGCCCGCCAGCACCACAAATCACTAAATAAATGCGGTTAACGCTAATAACATAATTCGGTCTCTATCATCTTCAAACGATTGACAGGAACAGAACAGAATGTTTTAAATTCGAGCTAATTGTGGTGCAAGTGGGCCTAAATTATCTATCATAGAAGAAGAACCACCACTAAAATAACTTCTTGCCGCTCGCAGTCTAACGGTTCTTCCTTTAAAATCCATTTTTATTCAAAAAGCTATCAAGTTTTTATTAGAACTGCACGGATCGTAACGGTACATAATGTCACTTTTTTAAGCTCCATTTTTAAATTTTACTCGCTTGGCCGAAAAAAGTGGATAGATAACATAATTGCATGTTTAATTAATGATGACATTTATCATTAGCTTTGTATTTTCGCACTTGATTTATGAGACTGATCGTTTGACCCAGTTGTAAGATTACATATTTGACACATTCCGTCCGGTATATTCTGTAAAAATCTAAGCGTGAAAACTTAGGTGAAGTGAGGTGTCAATAGCGTTAACCCCTTACATCAGCATTGCTATTTTGTAACCATCTCACCGTGAAAACTTAGGTGGAGTGAGCTGTCAGTGTCATCGATACCCACTGATGCTAAGGCAGTGACAATTCACCCCAAGCTCACTTCATCTAAGTTTTCACGATGTCATTTTTACAGAATAGCACAACTGATATAATGATATCTCACTTCAAGCTCACTTTACATAAGTTTTCATGGTGAGAATTTTACAAAATATACTACTTATTTAACTGAAGTTTATTTACGATTGGCAAATGTTCAAGTCTCTGATGTCCCTTCATCACATCCTCATTACAGAGTGCGTGCTCGTTCCTCACGCGACGTCTTATTAATGGGCGACAACATTATCCTCAGCATCTTGCAGGCACCGGTACTTGTTTGACACGATCGGTATCTTTTGACACCTGCATCTAGCTGTTGGCGCATTTGTAAGTATCACATCTGCACGAATGGCGAAGGCTCGTTTGTATGGTTTACTTGAATGATTTGAATATTATGGAAATCGGTTAGTTTTATAACTGTCTCGAAAAAGATTACCACGATATTTACTGAGGCCCGTTTGCCCCACAGATTACTGAAGTTTACCGCTAAACGTACTTAAAACATCGCTCTGTTTATGTTCAATAGTTTGAATGTGACAGAGACAGAATTATGTTTTTAATAATTAACGTTTAGTGGTGCAAGCGGGCCTAAATCCCAAACTTGGAGCTCTTCTTGTTCGAAGTTTGAATAATTACAAAATCGTTCAAAATTCGGGTCAATTTGGGTTGGACCATAAACAAAAAGTCGTCGAATGCATAACCTAAAGTCGGGTTAAAAGGGCACAAGCCAAATGTTGCCAATAATAATAATTACCTATGATGATGATGCTTGACTGTTTGTTACCTAATTTATTGAATTGACTCATTACAAATTATTGGTACAGACTTCGTTTTAACCAAGTGCACCTGTGATACTTCCCCGAAGGTTTCTGTCAACACATAATAATTATTGTCATCGAAATCAAAGCCATCTGTCAGGGAGGCCCTATTATTTTTGCACATTGCGTGTCCACCGGTATAAGAACTGAAAGCCGAATGGTCTCTTCTAACAGGACACCTGCGCTTACTCCATTTTGTTCGATTCGTTGTTGCTTTTTTTTCCGAACGTAAAAAAAATGTTGGTAGCGCTAATTGCAAAACGTGCAACGTTTTGCAATTACAAACATTTTTTTTTTTACGTTTTCTTCCAAGGATATATAGATAGATAGATAGATAGAATACTCTTTATTATGTACACCATAAAAATTACAGACATTTTGAAAATTTTAAATAGGGTGACACAATGGGCAGGATATATTTGTTCTCATGACATGAATGAAAGTATCGGTTTTGTTGTGCACTTGTAATATTCCTTGATGCGAGTGTAAAGACAAAGCATGCAACATATTTTATGAAGACCAAGATTCTAAGAGCAATTCAGGACACGACCGTGCAATTTATGTAACGTGTGTTCTGTTTCGGTCCAGCCGATCAATTCTGTAAAAGTATTCACGAAGAGATTTTAGGTACTGTTTTTCAGGTACTTTAGGCGTAGGTATTTTCAATCACGAATGCTGTTATCTTATCAATGAACGATTGTTGACCGTTTCCTCTGTAATCTGAAATTCCATCTCCAACCGTAGGTACTCTTTTGCAGGGGACCGCACCGCAGAACATGTTTAATTCAGAGTATGCAAAATTAATTACACAGACTTAACTCAAATAACTCTCTCTGAGTTTCTGCAGTTCATTGTTAGCGCCAAAAAGCTTATTTTCCGGCTCCTAGGCTTTATTCTCTTCAAGATATTTTAGTAGGACGTGAAACAAAGCGCGGACTACTAATGTGAGTATTATGTAGATGCCTCAGTGCGTTCATTTGGAAGACTTGCTGTAATTTCTGGTTTTAGTCAATATCGCGCTTTCATATCTTTCACCGTAATTACGAAACCTGTTTTTAAAAAGTCTGTGGGCGTTCTCGGAATCGAATAGAGGGAATACTTTTCTCGTTTTGTGTGCGCATAGCGACCCTTCAGTTCTGCGAAGAATCACGAGCTCGTGACAGTAGAGTGGACCGCTTCCAAAAATGGTAAGACGGCGGCGTCTGCGCACGTCGATAGATCCGCTGACACTGTTTCAGAGCACAACTCTTCGCATTACTTACAAACTTTTAATCTATTCTGCAGGAGTCTGTTAACGGTCTTGACATAGCGCGATTGATCGTTTTCGGCCGACAACAACTTAATCCAAGTTCTTAACTTTCGATTTAGTTAGACATTTTTAACAGAGCAAGACAGCGACGAAAATATTGCGACAAGTTATACGTAAATTAAGTCATGTACCTATGATACATATCTATGCGTATTCCTATCTCAAATTGGTATAGGTACGTCTTGAAGATGTTGAAAAACGTCCTACAAATCCGGATACATTTTTTCAGTCGGTGAAAAATGCATGAAAACGCTGATGCTAAAGATCTTTGTGAAAAAAAAAGGAATATTTTTATTGTGTCTAGGCGTGTACCTATTTGACCATTGTAAATAATTATGAACATTGTAATGTAGACTTAATTGTTTTATAACTCTATGCCCTTGGCAAAGCACTTGCATGTTAGGTTCTACAATTACCACCTCGGAACGAAGCTCTGAGCAAAAGGTAAAATAATATAAACTTGAAGGAAACTATTTCCTTTTTTACCGGCTTCAAAAGAAAAGTAGAAGGTTATGCATGCGGCGAGTTTTTCTTTCTTTCATGTATTTACACATTTTACACCGATTTCTCCGTGATTACTGGGCCTTCGTTTGGTGGTCCCTTATAACTTTTTTATTACTTTAGTTGGGTAGTTTTTGAGTAAGCTTAAATCGTACTATCTTTTGAACGAGTTTTTAGCACATTTTGATAGACCGTTTTTTATTCCCAAAGTTAGTCTCATCATTTGCCTTTTATTACTAATGGTACCTACCTGTAGTATTTCTTTAATTTAATATACCTGCTGTCAGGACTTGCGCGTACGCAGCGGCGGCGCGGGCTATGAGTGTCGCTTTAAAAAATATTGCTTAGCGGAAAATCTAGTTCAGGTTCGACCTAGTTCATTGACTTACATTGTATAAGTACTATCGGGGGCCAGTTAACAAGGTCTTGAAAATGTTACATTAAATAGTACAAATTGTTACACTTGGTTTGTTTTAGATCTAGATTTAGGAACTAACTTAGTAAGTATTTTATTTACGCTTAGGACAATATGCGTTGCTGTGTTTCATCACAAACATCAAAAACCATTGATAAAATGTAACGAAGTAAATATTCATAAATAACGGTACAAGAACCTTTTGACGCGTGGCCAAAATAGGAACTAACGCCGCCATCTTGGTTTTAACTGACTTTTAAAACGAGGAGGTTATCAATTCGGATGTTTTTTTTTTCAATACTAGTTCTTTGTCAGTTTGACAAATGTTAACCAACAACGCTCTTTCAATGTCATTCAGGCGCCGAAGGGTTCTTGTAGCACTCTACTTCGTGGTTACTACAATAGCTGATATGGATATTTCAAAAATACGCGAACTCATAAAAGTGATGAAGATTTCCTGCCGACTCCCTGAATCGTTATTTAGTAAAGTTAGTCTTAAAATAGGAATTTGATTCAGTCTTTTAATGTCCTAGTTCTAACATAGCCGGCTTGTTATCATAGGAAAGATAAGAAATTTGACATGCCTAATCTCCCCTGACAAGGAGCGCTTATGAAAACAGACTATATAATGTTATTGGACGATAGCACGTCTGGGTTTCGTAAGTAGTAGTAAGTTCTTACTTTGAATATTAGTAAGATCTTTGGGTATTGACCATCAAACATGTTGTTAAAAGTTCTATAGCGAGCATCGATCTCATTATTCTCTATTCCGAATTAATCGATTTTCTTTTTGATGCAAATAACGTTGATGAGGTTTGCTTACGATGTTCAACTTCATACGGCCATTGACAACTATATTAATTTTTAAAGTACATACTAATTCCATGCATACTTACTACACAGTTTGGCGGCATTCTCCTCACTTCTTTTGACCCCCAGTTCTGTTGCATGTTATTGAGAAAGCACCTGTAGATCTGGTATTCAGACGTCCATTAAATTCAATGAATAAAGTTAAACATTTATTTCGTAACCATATTTATATCGTTAATAACTTCTTTGTGATGAAAAATTTATGGCCATTATACTATAAAGTGATAATTACACTTCAACGAATATAATGGTAAGTTGTCGATGCCCCATTACGGAGCTAGTTGCCAATGATTGATGTCCGATTAATGTCCCACGGTATTAATTTCCCTCAACCAACCGATTCTATTTAAAGAAACTGTTCTCTTCTTTCAAATTCGACTTTTATTTTATCTGATTAAGGTATAAAGTTGAATGTAGGCCTGCACCTGTGCCTAGCAAACATGTCATATTAAGCCGGAATTTTTCAAGTATAAAAAAAAACTGTATATGGTACTTACGGTAAGTGGAATGTATTGGGAACTTTAAAGTGTTAAATGCGTAAATGGTTATTGATATGGTTTTTCGAAATTTTATCTTAAAGTTAACGGTTCATGCTTGTTAACACTGTAATGATAATGTGCGAAGTATAATTAATTGATGATTTATTATACTGGACATCAGCTACTGCCTTTGTTATTTCGCTGATAATAATTTACAACAAGAAAATCAACATCTTGGTGACAAAAACTTTTTTCCTATGGCAACACTAACAAGCGTAACGAAACGTAACTGTCCAAGAGTGTAAAACGTTTAGTTACTAATGTGGCTCTAATAAACGCTAAAATATATCCAAAGAAAGATGCTACACGTTTAAACCTGACCTACTAAACAGCAAAATAAACAAAAACTCGCCCAAAATCCCCTCATGTCAGTCTTATCACACGTATTATGTGTATAATGTATACAAAACAGATATTCCAAATCGTGCGTGCATTGTTTGTGCGAAAACACTGTCTCGTTTGCAACTCCGTCACGCAATTTTCCCCCGTCTGCGTAAAAATAACGGAGCATGCGACGTGTGTTGCCATATTTTCCATCGTTCACGTAACACGTCATCACAGTGACGTGTTACCCGTTCATATAAAAATTTACGACTGTACCTCACATGTTAATATGTCTGCTGATGGCGTTTTCTCGTATAAAAGGGAAGGTATTTTGGGTATCGCTAACAACGACATACCGTAGGACGCGTTATTGTACTGAACCGATGTTTGAGTTCCTGTTTCACTGGTTTCGTTTGGTGTGTGGACTAAGCTGACTTGCATTCGAATTTCGAAACGTTTTTGTTTTGTGCCAGTAGGTATTTTATAACTTGGATTTCCGTCTCTATGGTGGGTCGAATTGGCACAAAAAATGGTCTTTGGCAAGAAAACGCGACTTGACATGATTGGAAAAAGGTTTGAGAATTTTTTGCAGACAATTTCCTTTTGAAGCCAAGTTGCAGAAACGAAAAGTTGATTAAAGTTTAGAGAAAAGTCTATGCATTTTAAAAGCGAGATATCGCTAGTGTCCTGTTGTAGACAGCCATGAAAAGGAATGGGCTATTGTTGTATATGTTAACGCTAACACTCGTCAATATTGTTCCATAGTTTTATTTAGAGCTAAGCTCATTTGCAATAATTTATAGTTAATTGACTAGCCTCTTCAACGACTCGCTCGAAATTCGACTTTCAATGTTAAGCCAAACATGCATTCATGTGTACAAATAAAATTCTGAGCGAAAACGATGAATGAAAACATCAATCAAGAGCGTACCTAGTTCAACAGAGGTGCACCGCTATCGCATTTGAATGGGATCGGGACCGAACGACTTGTGAATTGAACGTGATTGAAGCCAGATGAACCGAGATCATTACGTACCTACTGTTGCTCTAGTGCTGTGTGCTGGCGCATTGATGCAGTTTGATTGGTCGCTGCTTTGTGATGTTCACTGTGGTTGAATTCAGATACTGAGAACTGTATTATCTATTATACAGACTGCTTCCCTATCTGTCGTGATCGTCACTTCCTACAGACTTTAATCAAGATGGATATTGAGATATTCTTCGCAATGTTCAAATCGATTTCCAACGATTTCGATTTGATCGTAGTTGACATCCTCTCCCTTTACAGCACTTACAGTTACATCTAATAGAATGAACTCAATTAACATACCTTCATATAAAAAGATTTCGACGAATTGAGAACCACTACCTTTTCGAAAAAAAAACCGCACTGAAACCTCATTTGTAAACTTTTCGTCAGATTCAAATAAATGCTTTTGTCGGATTAACTACAAATGCATCTGCTACAGAATAAAATCCCACTTCACGAATTACAAAGCCTTTATAAAGCTTGTCACGTCGCCCTATGCTTCAAGAATAACAGTACTTCAACACAAGTTTCTACAATAAATAAGGCTTTTACGAGCAATGCTCAGGGCTCAGAGGCACCTCGAAGGCGTCTGCGCGTCCGTATTCTCGCTTCCGCATCTCGCATTATCGAGAGAGCTTTACCAAAACGGTGTTAGCATTCGCATTCACACAGCGGTGTTTTTGTGGTCGTCTGTAGGTGCACTTATAATGTGTCATGCATTATGTATGTTTTGTCCGTTTGTTACTTGACACTGCGAGAATTGAACGCGATTATAGTGCGGAGATTGTCGCTAGTTAATATAGTTTGTTTTTATTGTTTTGGATACAAATTGAGTGTTTGTTTTGGGAATGAGCTTTTCCTCTCTGTCGCGGTAAGAGTATTTGCCCAAAACCTATCTTCTAAGTTCTATATATACCTACTAGCTGCGTCCCTCGATCCCGTAGGAATATCGGGATAAAAAGTATCCTATGTGTTAATTCAGGGTATAAACTATCTGTTTGCCAAATTTCATCCAAATCCATTTAGTAGTTTGTACGAGAAAGAGTAACAAACATCCATCCATCCATACTTAAAAACTTTCGCGTTTATAATATTAGTTAGATGGTATATAATCCGACGTTTAGATTTCGCATCGTTTTGACGTGTCTGGAGTTTTCGGTCCAAAGCCGTCTTAAAGCCACAAACCTAATAATTGACGATGTCGTATCACAATATTTTGATCTCATTCTAGATTTCATAAATAGACTAGGTCCTGGTAGCGCACAGACTCCTTTTGACATCCGACTTGAACTGAACTTCATCTTTTGTGCTAGTTCCCAAGATATTAATTCTGGAACTATGTACAACACGAAGTATTGAAGTTTCTTCGCCAAGGTAATAAACTAAACTAGAACTACATAACCCTTTGTACAAGCGGTAGAACATGAATACTCGACTTTGTGAATTAGTGCTTTTGGTTAGTTAGAGACTGCTGCGACGCGAGACTAAGGTCTGTTCACTTGTTGTTGACAAAGCCAGGCGTGCTCATTGGCTGATTGATAGTCAGAAACTAAATTTTACGACATAAAATTGGCCATTTACTTTTTTATTGGATGGTAGAGGCAAATAAGAACCTTTTGTAAAACGCATTGATGATCTGAGGGCCTAGACAAGTGACAATCGCTTCGAAAGCGTTTCTTTTATCAGGATTGACATGCTTTTCGATAGCATATGTCAGTTGTATACCTATTTGCCTTTTCCATCATCGTTATCGCTGATAGAATGTCACTTGGGCCTCTGATACCAGCTCGAGCTCCAAGTTAGTTTTCTAAGGATACAATGAACCTTTATGACATATCATGAAAACCTGTCCTTCGTCTTTTTCAGGCATTATAGTTTTCATAAAGTCTTCGAGCATTTTAGCTCAACCAACTTGAAATACTGTGATTTATTTTGTATTTTCTAAGACGCTAGACTGTGGCAAAAAAGTTGACCGACAAAGAAAATAAAACGTATTTTTCGGTTTGCCAGAAAACTTTATCTAGGGCATTCGCCGACTGTTACAGAAATAGGATTTCTTCTATTTGCTAACTTTCCACCCGTATACGTTCTAACCACGACTCGAAAGTACTATACGTATACATAATATGTGGGGCTAACTGGGTTATTCGTCGGTATCTCAATAGAGTGTTTATTGTTGAAGCCGTGGCACATTTTCAGAGCCCGCATACATCAATTAACTTTCAATAAAATAGCGATATATGAGCTGCCTATGGTTCTCAACGTTTGGCTCATCATATTTATATTTTATAACAGTTTCTTTGACCATCTTCCGTTCTTGAATGTGTCATAGAAGTTTTATTTGCTATAGACTAATTGATTTCAAGGAGATTTTCTCGTTGTGTGTTTTTACTGGTTGCACAATTTGCTTTACGGATCATTGGATAGTCAAAGGGGTAAGAGACCCAAGTAATTCCGGATTTGAATTACGTAAATTAGTTTTTCTTAAGCTTCAGGGTAGCCCGCGAAATTCAAAATTTCTTACGTTTTTTTTAAAATTTTCGGAGTGTATGTTGATTAAAATACAACGTTATTTTTTCTTTATGCTAAACCCGAAAAGGGGTCATTGTACTCATCATTTTGAACAACTTTTTCTATGGGACCAACATAGAAATCGCGAAAAAAAAATCAGCTGTTCCCTACATTTGTGTTCACTTAAATCGACAAAATGTATGGAACAGCTGTTTTTTTTTTTTCGCAAAATGATGAGTACAATGAACCCTTTTCGGGTTTAGCATAAAGAAAAAATAATGTTGTATATGATTCGCGATCGTAACAAATATAGATTAACAGAATTATACACATAAGAATCAGCAATACAACTCTATAGGTTCATATAATCGTATTGAATGACTATTTCATGAAATCATGACATTTTAGGATTATTAAAAAAAACGTAAGATTTGTATTTCGCAGGTTACCCGGACGCTTTCGCCGTAATAAATAGCCTTCTCTGTGGCCTTATAATCCAAGTGATCCACCGATGGACTAGGTAATATAAGTAATGTTGCTTCTATACCTACTTGTGTCTTGCGGCAAACGAATCGGTTACCTACACTAGTAGCTTCTCATGTTTCTTGTTAAGAACGCGTCTATAACTTCTGTCCGGCTGATTTCAACTCGTTTCCTTTCCTTGACACTTACAACTTTCTCGGACGATTAACATCTAATACATGCTGTTTTTCTTTAATTAATGGTCTGTGTAAGTGTTAATCTCTGTTTTAGAAAATGTTTGTGACTTTATTTGTTATTTTCCGGCTTGTTTCTCAACGGAATCTTTCGATTTATAATATTGTTCCGACCTTGACTACACTTTCTTTTTTGAGAATTTTCAAATGACTTTCTTGTTGTTATGTTATCCGTTAATAATGATGTTTCCAAAGAAAAGATATACAGGGTGTTAGGGTAGACACCGTTATCCTTGAAACTAGAGGTTTGGTGTCATCTATAATATACTTATTCTATGGGATCAACTTTGAAATCGCAAAAAAAAAATCGGCTGTTACATACATTTTGTCGATTTAAGTGAACACAAATGTATGGAACAGCTGATTTTTATTCGCGATTTCAAGGTTGGTCCCATAGAAAAGTATATTATAGATGACACCAAACCCTAATTTCAAGGATAACGGTGTCTACCCTAACACCCAGTAGTCCTTCAGAGCAGGCTTTTGCTGCGCAGAAAGGTCCTTCCTTCGTCCTTTTTTTAGAAAAACTGTAAATTGCTCTATTCATCATTCATTTCATCTATTCATTGTTCTTTATTCACTTCAGAAATTCATTTTAGTCTTTATAGGTGCTCAACTCCTCACGCTACTTAATTCAAAATTGATTTCCTCGAAGTCGTAAAGCTAACGTTTAACGTTACTATAAACTACTGGATCATCAAACATAATCTAGGTTTGTTTCTGTACCTATCTTTACAACTCGCGTAAATATTTCAATTAGCTTCGTAGAATCATGCCGTTTATTAGTTTTTGAGTCTTTATAGTGTATCATGGTTTTCAATGATAGAAGATCTGACTTCCTGACTGCCATCCTCGGGTAGGCAGTTTAATAGTTGCGAAAACTAGGTTTAGTATACGTTTAATGTCTCCTATGTAAGTATGTTTAAATTCGTGATTTAGACTGGTAACGACCATGGTATACTAAAGATTTATTGCCAGTCTTACCTACTACCTCCGGATAAGTTCACTCATTTGATAGATAATTAAACAAAACTTAAGTACAGTCTCGTAAGAATGTTTTCCTGTAGCTACTACGATTGAGGTCGCCCTTACTATAGCCGTCCCAATATCCACCCTGCATAAGTATATCTTTATATATTCTTTTCTGTACGTGTGTTTGTTATCTAACTCCTCCAAAACGGCTGGACCGATTTGGATGAAATTTTGTGTGTATTTTTGAGTGGGTCCCTGGATGGTTCGAAAATACAATTGAACTCGGTAGGTGGCATTTCGGGTCCTGCCCGAAACGCCACCTACCGAGTTCAACGTCTGCCGGGTCCGCTAGTAAAAGTATATTTTTTTCAAAATTGCCGGGTTACATTTTGATGCCCCTCTGCTCAAGCGTATAGATGAGGTATCCCTTTAAAAATATCAAAACCGTATCGCTATTGGTCCATAGACTCATTTCCATACAAATTTGTCCAGTCTCATATACAATCGGCCACTTTTTAAGTGCTCCTTAATCTCAAGTGTCTTTTGACTTTTCATTTGACTTAAGCCAGTCTTAAACTGAAGTATGTCGTTCAAGTGATATGTTAACCTACTTTTAAATGACATGCTTTTTACGTAAATACCCAAAATGTATTCAACTCACCATTCTTAATATATCATTTTGAGGTTACTCAAAATGGAGACCATAGGCTCATCAGTGACCGTTAAACAAAACAGTGCAAGGATCAGGCTATGATGGCCATGCATTGCAGGAGAATTAGTGACCAAGGTTGTAATGTATTAGCAGACAGGAGCATTCAGCTTCTTAACCAACTTACCAACCTCTAAACGTAAACTTCGTAGCCTCTTATGACAACCGTCCACGATACATCTTGCCAAGAATATAGATCATTTCAAACACTAATTTGGATGGTCCTCACATGATCGAACCAAGATTATGTCTGGTCACAACAGACTTAACTTAACTTAGAGGTCACAACAGTGTGACCTCTATGTTTGGTGCGGTCTTTCTTTTCGGAGTAGTCAGATAGGAAACACAGTACATCAAGTTTTAAAATATAATTTATTTTTGACGTGTAAAAAGTGTTTCTAAAAATCGAGTTACATAAATAAAATTCATTGATTATTTCAACGGGGTATTTTTAAAATTAATTGGCGAAACTTCACACACGTTGACAGTGACATGGACATCAACAAGAATTGTTTTTGGCAAAATATCGACAACAACAGCTGGCGTGAAATAAGGAAACTTCTAATATGAAACCAGATATAAGACTCACGAATCAGACTCTAATTGGAGAAGCATCTCGCTAGATTTATCGGATGTTTTACGGCTAACGTAACTTTGAGCGTCGCTGCGTTATCGAGTGTTCGATCGGAATGATTGATCAACTCACGCGCAGCCACTGGTGTGGTCCTACCGTGATGCAATACTTCACAATGATGGGAATGTTGCCAGCTGATGCTGCTTCAATTGTAATGATCTGTTGTGATTTTTATGACGTTGCTGAATGTTTGAATCACGATTTTGTATTTGATGTTTTTTGCGTCTTTCGAGGCAATAAATTGAAGTGGTAATTTCAAAATCTATTGTGATTTTAAAACGATGATTTCAATCTACTTGAAATGATATTAACCTGAAAACACTACTTTAAGAGAGACTTGTAAATAACTTGAAAATGTTTTAGAAAACAAGCCAAGCAAGTAAGGTATCGTATTACCCAGTAACTGGATTGTGGAGGTCAGATAAGCAGTCGCTACTACTACATACTGGTATTCAGCTGCATCCGGCAAGACTGGAAGCTGACCCCAGCATAGATAGTTGGGAAAAAGACTAGGCAGATGATGTTTTAGCAAACAACCCGCTTGGGACACACGTACACCCAATATATTCCAAAACTCTTTATTTCATTCCTCTTGTCTTCATAAAACTTTGTATCATAAACGCTCGATAACTTTTCCGTCTCTTTCAATAAAACGCTACGTCACTAGAGTTAGGCATTGTCCTACCGCTGACGAGGAAGCGATTAGCCATCAACGATATTCCGTTTTTTTTGTACGTAAAAGAAATACCTAATATTAAAAGTGGTTCGCTGACGCACCCGCAAATACTCGTGTGTGGCAGCGACAAGAGCACATCAGTGACCACAAAGTTTTTTTTTTTTTTTTAAAGAATAACGGTGGAGTTTCTTGCCCATTCTTCTCCATACGAAAACTACCTTTTGGAAGGGGCAACTAGAATCAGTTCTATTTCTTTCTTTGTTTTGACATTCAAAAGTGCCTTTAATGTGCCTATTTGAAATAAATTGTTTCACTTTGACTTTGACGGTTAAACAAAACAGTGCAAGGATCAGGCTATGATGGCCACGCATTGCAGGAGAATTAGTGACCAAGGTTGTAATGTATTAGTAGACAGGAGGATTCAGCTTCTTAACCAACCTCTTAACGTAAACTTCGTAGCCTCTTACGACAATCGTCCACGATACATCTTGCCAAGAATAAAGACTATTTCAGACACTAATTTGGGTGGTCCTCACATGATCTGACCAAGATTATGTCTTTTTTTTTTTTTTTTTGGGATATCATCAAATCACTTCTCCCGCTCTGGGCGGAGCGGAAGGGCGTGTCAGACTCTTACTTACTAAAACCCACCCGTGTTCCTTCAGTTGCCTGTTGCCAGGGTCCCGGTATCCCTTTCGGACTATTCCGCAACCCTGGCAGGACCAAGATTATGTCTGGACTTTAAGAGAGACTGTTGTGACCTCTGAGTTAGGTACGGTCTTTCTTTTCGGAAGGAAGGAAGGATGTTGTGGCGCAGCCTGGGAGACGCCTATGTCCAGCTGTAGACTGCGATAGGCTGAGTTGATTGTTGATTGATTCGCTCATCGTCGCTCACTTGGCGGGCAGACCACTCGCTGAGAGACTCACGCTTGGTACGTGCGCATACCAACCGAGAGTAACCGCTTGTCATCGTTGCGCACTCGCTACTCGTTGCTGGCCAACTCGTTTTTAGCTGCTAGCTCTACTAGCTTCTCGTTAATCGCCGGCGGTGGCACATGTGCTTCACGAGACGTTTTAGTTACTTACAGAACAACTTTAGACCGTTCGTAAGTCCTTCCTCAACTACACAACTTAAACGACTCGTACGCACTCGACGTCATCATTTCCTTCCGTGATCGCTAAGTGTTGTTTTGTAAAAGCTGTTTTATTCGATTTATGTGCACGTCGTGTTCCCTTTGTATACTTATATGGCTCTAGTTTCAAAGAAACTATTTACATGTGAGTACGGTCAAGGGGTACAAAGTTTCCTACTGATAGATATTCTGGGCCCGAACTAACCACAACTGTTATTAACTTCATAAGTTGAACGCTTATTTGATGTCATTATGTAGGTTAACTTTTGTGAGATTGAAAAGGGGAAGGTTGGGGTTTAATCGATATTGATAGATAGAGTTTCAAGTGTGATGGGATTAAGTTTCCAATAGTCAATTTATTTTTTGAAAAAACCTAGGCGATTATGCAGTCACTCATTACGCATTTTAAATTGTCTTTGGTTGGTCCCGGGCCCTGACATCAAGCAATTAACAAAATTACTTGAATACGAGGCTTTTGGCTGATTTGTAAATGTGTATTATATGTTTTTTTTTTTTAACTTGCATTTAGTATATTATTCTGCGAGTTTCGGTCGGTTTCTTTGCCACCGATTTCTGAAACTAATTTTTGTTTTCACTATGTTGTGCTTTTATTAATATCGGTTGTTTTTTTGTTTTTTCGTAAAACGTTTTTTTTATCTTTGGTAATTTTTTTGTGCTCAAGTGTCGTGTTAAAAAAATCAGTAAAAGCTAGTAATATTTGTTCATATTTCTGGCCACAAAAGGATTAAAAAACAAACAGTTTTAACGTTTTCGGCCGTTCAAAAACGTGCACCGAGCAAAATTAATAGCCAACACGACTTTTTTGTATGAAAAAAAAAAAACCTTGTCACCGCCGCCGATTCAATTTCGGGGAAAAATTGCACTACAAAATGGTTTTGTGCGAGTATTGTAAAATTCAATGCGTAACACTACAGGAGTCACGTTGCCGACCGGGCTGTGATACTGGCAAAAGTGGCCAAGTGAGAGTTGTACTCGCGCACGGCGGGTTATACCATCGTACAATATTGAACTCTACATTTTTTTTTAGTACTTCACGTTTCTTGTATCCCCATCAAATAAAAAAAAGATAAATTAAATTAAAGAGGCCCTCTTTAATTTAATTTATCTTTTTTTTATTTATTAATTATTTGTAACTAGTTTCCGCCCGCGGCTTCGCCCGCATGGTATGTCGATAAAAAGTAGCCTATGTCCTTTCTCAGGCTCTAGACTATCTGTGTACCAAATTTCATTTAAATCGGTTCTGTAGTTTGGGCGTGAAAGCGTGACAGACAGACAGAGTTACTTTCGCATTTATAATATTAGTATGGATTATAGCGGCCATAGTAGTACACATTTTGTAAACATTTCAAGTGTCTGCCTATTACGGTTTAAAAGATACAGCCATGTTACAGACGGAAGGACAGCGGAGCCTTAGTAATAGGGTCCCGTTGGCACGGTGGGTAGGTGCGGAACCCTAAAAAGTGTTTTTAGAGCGAACCGTGTTGTTGCCAGATTTACTGGCTGCCAGAGTGTCAGTGTCTGCCACTGCTGCCAGGATTAGTTTAAAGGTCATCTGTCGTCGTTCGATTGAAATCGCGCTGGGTTTTGTGTCATTAAATCTCTTTGAAGCGTGGAGTTGTGGTGGGGCATGTGATCTTTTTAGACATTAACCAAAATAGTTTTTATTTTTATTTACTGCCACTAAATAATCGGAGATTTACAATTTTTATCGTTGTCGTCACGTAAAAAAAAATAACCTTTTTAATCGTAGTTGGGTTTTAGTTTTTATTAAGTACTTAATTTTTTTTAAATTCTTTTGTGGTTATTATATATTTTTGAAATGTGCTCATTAAGCCCTTTCATTTTCTTTTTAGTTCCTGACTTTATGTCCTCTAGAGGTCGCCATTTTTTATTTAATGTGACGTCAGATAGCCAACTATACCTCATTTGTCAAATTGTGATGAGTGCTTTAGAAGATAGGAGGGAACAGATGAACATACATGCATACATAAACATGCATACGTAAACATACATACCGGTCAAAATCATAACCCTCCTTTTTTCTTCGCCGTTGTCTGGTAAAGAACGCTGAGCGACAGTGCAGAGGATGTGTTTGCGCACAGGTACTGTCGCGTCTTAAAGTAGGTACTAGGCTATTGTTTTATAAGTGTAATTGTTTTATTGTACAATCATAATAGGTATTTTACTAGCTACTTCGTACTTTGGAATAGGCTGGAATCGATAAATCGGTCAGTGCGCAGGTAAAAGGGCCAGCGTTCTTTTTACGTGACGTTACCAGTAGCAGGCGGCGTTTTGATATTTATTTCATTCTACCTATAAATAAATTACCTAATATAAATTCACGCCTTCTTCCCATGGGGGTCCATGGGAAGAAGGCGTGAATTTATATATGTAAGTGTATGGAGCGCGCTTTTGTGACAAGTGGTTGAAGTTTCCCATCCGAACCCAAATATTTGTGTTTGTAAGTGAATATTAAACTGAGAATGAAGCAATTTCAAAATTATGAGTTGCTATTTAATTTTACACAAAGAATTCCTCGAGGCGAATTTAAATTTATTATTCCATCGTAATTTATTAACTAAAAAATTCAGTTTCCCAGTCTCCTCCGTCTAGAGTTCTAGACTAGCTAATACGTGTGTATACAGCGGACAAAGAGTAGAGTTACCCCAGCGAGGTAATAAAGCCCTGTACCGCGTACCGTGACCTAGACAAAGGGAAGTTTGCTTATATAACGTCATAGGTACGGTACGCTGCTTATTGTTTCCAGCGTAAAAAATATATTTCCGCCAAAGTGAGCGGAAAATCATTATAATTTTTATGTTTACTGCATTTTTGGCCTAATTCTCTTTTTTTTCTATTACATTTTATTATGCGAATAATTTTGTTGATGTGTTCATGCAATGTTCATATTATTATTTTCAGTTCCGAGAAATATTTCGGCGTTGTTTTTTATTCATATTTAGACGTAACATTAAGCTTTATATTAAATGTGGGGACTATGGATTGCGTTCCTTATTATACATGTTATACAGGATACAGTAAATAAATATCCGGAGCCAAATTTGGGGATATCTGAAGAATTTATTACTATGTTATTAGATTATTTTGATAAAAGGAATAAAAACATTAAATCAAAAAAATACTCTACATATTCGGCAACTAATTTATTTTAACTGATAAATAATTACTAAAGAAATCTATAGGTACTAAAGTATACTTATCCGTTAAAGTGTTAAGCTACCATAAAAATAACACTGTTTAAAACATGATTTATAAATCGTTAAGTACCCGATAACTGTTTAATATAAAGTAGTTATTACCGTCGTGTGTCGTCAAATCACGAAAGCCGTGTACAGACGCATGTAATGTGTAATGTAAAAGTCTGCGTGTAGACGGGGCAACGAGCAATACATGTAACGCTCGCGCTGATCCATCGGATTCGGTTTTTAGCGCGAACACAAAGGATCTCGCAGTCGAAAACATACTGGATTCGCGTTGAGTTTGTATGCCGGACACATTATTTGCATTACATTACATTACACGTCTCGCACGTCTGGACACGGCTTTAATCGTCGGTCTGTCATTATACCCCATTCTCAAGTTACTCCAAGAGTGTGGTCTGAGGTTTACAACGATATTTATTTTTGATTACGTATTTATAATATGTGCCTTGAAATCAATACTTGTGTGTTTAGCTTTTTAATGTGATGGGGTAACGTTACTTTACTTGGTGTATGTATAACTTAGGGGTCCTCAAAGGTTAAAACGTTGAAAAGATTGATCAACTGGTAGGTTTTTATTATTTATTTTTAACCGACTTCTTCAAAAAGGAGGAGGTTCTCATTATACTAGCTGTTACCCGCAACTTTGTCTGCGATCCGGGATGAAAAGTAGCTTTTTCCTATGTCCTTCTCCAAGTCAAGGTCTACCCCTGTGCGAAATTTCATCCAAATCCGTTCAGCCGTTTTAGCGTAAAAGCGTAACAAACAAACTCACTTTCGCGTTTATAATATTAAAGTAAGGATTGCGATAGTATAGACAAATAATGGCAATCTATCATCATGTGCCTAGCCTTTTCCCAACTATTGGGGCCGCCTTCCGGTCTAACCGGATGCAGCTGAATACCAGTATTTTACATGGAACGACTGCCTATCAGAACTGCACAACCAGTAACTGGGTAATACGATACCCCTTGGTATGACTGGTTTTCAGACTTTCGGGCTTCTGACTTGTAACGACTGTCAAAGATCTGCAATTGACAGCTGGGAAAAACGGTGGAACGTTCTTTTCGGAGCACGGAGGAGTCTTGGTATGTAATGGATGGTCACCCATCCACGGACCGACCTCGGCAAGCGTTGCTTAACCTTGGAAGATCGATCCGTGCGGCTGTTATTATTTAGCCACGAGCCAATGACAATGGTCAATATCAATATATCCTCAAAATGGTGTAATTATCACCAATGTCTATTTAAAAGCCCCCCCCCCCTATTTTGCGTTCGCAACCTTTTCAAGCTCACCAGGTATAAGTTCTTCCAATATTTGAAACTGTATATTATGTATAACCTATATCTGTTCGGCCTTCTTTAATTTTTGCGATCACTCATGAGTCATAATCACGGCACTAAATAAGGTTTATTTTTTCATATATTTGCATATCTGCAGGACCCAGAAGGCAATAAATCACATTTTTTACTCGCCCAAAAGGTTTGCAATCATGCAGTTATCGCCATCTTTCTTTATTTTTTTTTAATTTAATACTCTGTATTCTGCCATCAAATTATGGCATGACAGCTTTCAATTATCACCTAAATATCGATATTTTGTTACGTTTTGAATATTTTATCTTAATATGTACGAGTTATCATCAAATTTGTCATCTGGGAACATAAAAAGGTGCTTAATATTTCAGTGGGTTGTTAATCTAAAATTATGATGACATACCAATGGAGTGCAGTTCCTTTTCAATGTTAGATATCAATTGGTTTCAATGGCATTCATATTAAAATATGCTATTCATTTGCTAATTTGTATGCGGGTTTTGAAATGTTAATGAGACCTAGTTTCTATATTTTCAATTGTCCGACTATAGAAATGGAGAACTGCGTTAATAATCATAAAGTATTAGGAGGAAAGTAAACTGACTGAAGACAAAATGGGGAACAGTTTCTTACATGACATTGGGCATTAAATTAAAGCTATTTGACTCGATGTTTCTCTCACACGTGAATTCCATAAAGGCTGTAACTGTGCGTTTGCACTGGCGAAACATTTACGACAAAACATGTTGAAATCTCTATCTTCTGTCAATGTTCCATACAATTTTTGACAAGAATAGAGACTTCAACATGTTTTGTCGTGAATGTTTTGCCAGTGCAAACCCAACTGAAAGGAATGTTAACCTGTGTTTACACACTCGCATCTCTGTCTATTTAACGTCATTGTAGTCGCAGAGGATCTTTTGGCGCGTGGCCAAAATCGGAACTAAAGGCTCCATCTTGTTTTTTCAATATACCTGTTTCGTAAAACAATTTCACAAATTAACGTTAAATAGCGCCACCCTGTCACCGTCATTCAAGCGCCAAAGACGATGTTTTACGAGTTCTTTTTCTGTTAGTTGATCTGAGAGGCCATGTTGAATTTGATTTTAAATTGGTATGGCTTGCCTTCCATATAGTATGAATATTTATTTATTCCTTTGTGTGTAATATCTTTCGCCCCAAATTAGATTATATTATTATATAGACTAAAACTAAAATTGACATTATCAAAAATTAAATTAGTTTTAAGATCAAATCGGGTCAATTTTAGGCAAATAATAATTCATTTAAATGATTACACTTAGAATTTCCCTTTGTGTTAAATACAACGAGCAATAACTAAGCCATAAAGAGGAATATCTCGCATGAAGACTGAGCAGCCTGCTACAAATTATAATAGAAGAGCAAATTAAAACCCTTGATCAAATCCTCAAGTTTCCAACTTTCAATAAAACAGAGTATATTTTCCTCGGCAACATTTAAATATTATTTACAACAGTAGCGTAGAGAAAACTGTGAATAATTTTCTAATCTGTGTAAATCTATTTCGTCTACCTGCAGTCTGTAGGACTGGTGGTACTGGAAATGCTGGCTTCCTAACCTATTTTGTGATTATTGTGAATTTATTTGCATCTTAGTAGGAGTTCCGTTTCGATTAATTTGTTCAGTGAAAAGTGATAATGGATTTTCTCCCGGAGTTTATGTTGTGCGTTATCTGAGAGAGCTCGTAGCGCGATGATTGATACTTTCAAGATTAGTTGAGTCGCTTTGAAGGCTTGAACAAAGTTTATGGTAACTGATTTTAGATGTGAATTACGTAGAATTATGTGCTTTCTTTGACTAAATGTGTTTTGCAAAGTACAGGATTGAATCTAGACTATGTAGAGTTTTGAACATTTTAGACAACAATGTAGAGTTTTGAACATTATAATCTTTAGACTACAATGTAGAGTTTTGAACATAATCTTATTTTTATTAATTGTTTATTTTTAACATATTATCTGGCGAAATGTGAGTGTTACTATAGGTACCTCTGCACCTCTGCTGGTAACCCTTCGGCGATTACAGGCGTGATGTTATGTTTTAAATTTTAGCGTTACAAAAATCGCAAGTCGCGAATTTCCTGTTTTTAACAAGATATTACAAAACAAACCTCTAATTTTTTTCCATTTTGTTTCAGGTCAGTATATTGCGAAAAACTAACGAA
Source organism: Lithophane ornitopus (assembly GCA_948473465.1). Classification (NCBI taxonomy): domain Eukaryota; kingdom Metazoa; phylum Arthropoda; class Insecta; order Lepidoptera; family Noctuidae; genus Lithophane; species Lithophane ornitopus. Next base: position 4,993,566 of record OX419622.1, on the reverse strand, counting down.
AATTGCTTAGAATAAAAAAAAAGAAGAAATATTTTGCTTCATTGGTGAGTATTTTTTATCATAATCACCTTTATATTTACTGGAGCGTGTCGGTGGACGTCAGTAGACATTTTTTATGAAGTTTAGTTACAAACCAATTGGAGTACAAAGAAATGGTCGGACCACTTCGATCGATTAACAAAAACTTATGTCATTGTACGAGGCGTTGATAATCGTTTTTGTGGCTATTTCGCGGCCGGTATAAGTGTCTAGCTAGACTATAGATTTGACTCAAGTCTGAATTTGATTCGGTTTCTAAAACGATTTTTATGTTTCGTACTATTCGATTTTTTTGTCGGACAACTTCCATCTTTGCACTGATACTTGAGGAGCTCGTGGCTAAGTAATAACAGCAGCACGGGTCGATCCATCAGGTTAAGCTACACTTGCCGGGGTTGGTCCGTGGATGGGTGACCATTTTCACATATCGAGACTCCTCCGTGCCTCGGAAAGCATATTAAGGCGTTGTTCCCGGCTGTCATTTGTAGATCTTTGACAGTCGTTACGAGTCGTCACAAGCCCGAAAGTCTGACACCAGTCTAACCAAGGGGTATCGTATTACCCAGTTACTGGGTTGTGGAGGTCAGATAGGCAGTCGCTCCATGTAAAATACTGGTATTCAGCTGCATCCGGTTAGACTGGAAGCCGACCCCAACATAGTTGGGAAAAGGCTAGGCAGATTGATTGACTTTGTAAAGTTTTTTACAAGAGGACACAGGCCGACTTTTTTAAGGCTAAAGAAGCCGAAAACGCTCCCATCGCTTTAAAAATATAGCTAAAACTAGGTACGCTTTAGTTAATTAATGTGCATGGTGTGTTGTTCTATAGCAACACCGTCGTTCTACATTCTTTTGTGAGCTTGTATGTAGGGGTAACTTCACAAGAAAATTAAAAAAAAAAAAAAAACATTAAAAGAGGATATTAGAAAATTCTTTTACTAATGGGAAGCTACAGTATTGCCGACTGTAATAGGATGTTTATGTTAAAACAAGAAATTTCACGCGTACGTAGCCGCGAGCAGAAGCTACTAGATATTTAATTTGTCTAATAAAAGCTGCGATCAAAAACTGTTACCAGGCTGGTAAGTAAATAACAAGTTTCTGGAAAACTGTCGCATAATTAGTAACAAACATGAATCAATATTAAAATATGAGTCAAATTAAACACAATAAATCACCACTGACCCGGTCAACCTCATCAAAGTTATTTAATTTACATGGTATTATCATAATTAGCAGTCATTAGCTCATGAATCGATACTTAAATATCATCACCTCAATCAATATATTTTTAATCGATAGCGCTGCCTCTAGTAGAAAGTAAACTTGAATTATTTTCACTAGAGTCAAGTGACAGGTGCTAAATGCTAATGTCACTTCGAGAAATAAAACGGGCATGTTTTTAGGTAAAATCTGTAAAATAAGTGTAAAGGTAGTAATAAAATTATTGCTGGAATGAACCTATTTGGCGAGGCCGTGCGTGAGGCACACATAATCCTATATTTATTTTATTTTATGTTAATTTATAATTTTATTCAAATGTGTTCCTTGCATACGGTATGTCGTAAGTGTAAAATCTAAGTGTAAAAATAAATTCGACCATAGATGTAACTTACATCGTAAATAATTAATTAGCAGTCGTCAATCGATACTCGTTTAAACATCGATATTTCTTTATCGATAGTCCTGCTGCCTGACTAAACGCGTAACTTAGATCGTCTTGGGACTCTTGGGACAGTCGTCGGTTTGACAAATGTGTCAATTGCTGGCACCGGATGTTGGGTCAAGCGCTATCGGACAAATCGTGTGTGTCAGCCCTGACGGCCGCTCGTTTGTGACCGTGAAGGGATATCATTTGTACTAGAATTAGTAGCAGGGTTGCCACTTTCAAGAATAGATTTTTTTTACTGCTAGTCACAGCTTTGCTTGCTCATATTTTTAAGTACCTACCTAAAATAAAAAGTAGTGAATAACACCTAAAGAATCTAAGCTAATTTCAATCTTAATATCGATGCAAAGCGCTTAGTCAGAACACAAAATAACAAGGAAAAATGTTTCTTCCTTAAAACTTGCAGAGAAACTCTCAAGACGTGACATAAGTAATGAAATCGTTTGCTCATTGCTGTCACTTTGGTCATGCGGTCATGCTCAAAGTATTCGGCACATACTCGCACATTGGACAATGACATTCTTCAATTTAATGTCAATTGTGCCTGAGACCATCGCGATGATCATACATATTACATGTCGTTTTTTGACATCATACCTAGGCATTCTTCTAGTACTTACAATTTGTACACCTTTTATTGTGCTTTGCGATTCAGTTGAAGGTTTTATTGCTCCTCTCGTTTGAGGTTATCTTATTGCCGTAGACCGGATAAAATATAGAGTTCATACTTTCTTTCTTTTCCGAGTCGATCGTGAATAAATGTTAAATGAGTTGGCCACGGAAATCGCGTGGCGTTTTTAGGTCCTCAGGAGTGCAGTTGTATGGACTCTTTGGACAAGTAGACATATGGGACATGGTTTGGTCAGGAGCACTGCTTTCGCACTGGGTATCGGTGGGATCAACTTATAATCCTGCATTTTGGTAGATTGTGCTTGCAGCGGCCTATTTGGGTCCGCAGTCGGTGGTAAACCCAAACCGCTCTCTTCAGACCCATGACCAACGTCCCTTCTTAGGGGTAAATAATATAAACGACCTCTCTAAGGGTACTCACCACCGGCTAGAGCTCGTTGATAGACTACGTTATCTAGTTAGATCAACAGATTCTATCATATATCTACTACTCGACAATCAACGCTACATTTACCGATTCATGGACTTCGGTCTCCGGCCTGGACTCGGTTGTTCCAACGTCATTCGGGAGACACTTTAGCTGTGTCGGAACTCAGGAGGATAATTTTATTTCAAATTCCTTCAAAAACTTTGTTCATAGCACGTTGGCAACCCTAAAAATTCCATCATCAGGGCTGTCAGGGTGTTTACGGCCGGTTTATTATAAGACGGAAGTGTCAAATGGAGGGCGCTCAGTTCACACGATTATGAAGACCCTGCCGATGGTCAGTATATAAACGATTTTTATGTAACACTTGAATTTGTCACCCCTACGGAACGAATGATATTAATTACGTCTCGTTTGTGATTTGTGCTTAGGAATAATGTTTTATAAGATTCGATTAAAGTTTGCATAGTTTAAACGCGGTGTGTGTGTGACCTATCTTTTCCATAGCGTGCATTTATATTTCGCATGAGTTTTAAGGTTCTTAAATGAAAATGGGAATCTTTATGATCTCACTTTCTTGTTTTCAATCGTGCTTTAGTAGGCTAGATAAAATTAAATAATTATCTCCTTAGATAAATTACACAAAAATTGTCTTAGCTTTCACAGTATGTTTCTTTCTCACTAACGTAAGCATAATGAGCGCGAATTACCTCTATTAAACGTTCCCGTAGGCAATAACAGCTTCTTAATGATGATTCTACCACATTACCTTTAAACAAATGTTTATATTTTCATTAAAACCGTACCTATCGAATCAAGCGTACTTATCTGCTTTACACCATAACGCATTCCTACTCCGTTTACATAGACTGTCCAAAATGTCTTGACATTGTGGGGTGGCGCTGCTGGTTTAGGTGGTGTGTCAGATTCAGTACATTTAAAGTTAGTTCTTTTTTCCGCCGTATATCAAGAAATACTGGCCACTGTAAATAAACCCGTATCACTCAGCAACTGTGTTGTTCGTAATTGATCCTTTATACACCATTTCGCTTCCTTACTAACACTTTAAACTCGCAACGAAAATCGAACTCTATTTTTCTTCGAGTAAAGTTTAGAATTGATGGCAGTTATTTGTTTTTTTATTGAGAACTTTTACTGTTGAATTTCTATTGGATATTGGGATCCTAGTATCCCCAGTTTAATGACCTAGTATGTAAAGATCTTTTTTCTCTTTAGGTGCTTGTAGGGATGGGTATAGAAATAATAAATAATACTTACAAATAGAAACTCTCTGAAAAGGCTTATAAAGTTAGACACGCAGACTGAACATAGCCAATTGATATACTTTTTTATTAACCACTTAAAAGTATTTGATGGTTTTATTGTTATTATTATAACTGAGTTACTGAATGCTACCGGATCTTTGGGCACTGGAATGACGTCGATCGAAGGGGGGACACTGTTGGTTAACATTTGGACATTTAAACGTGAATATACATGTAATGTAACGTTCGTACCCCTTGTAGCCGTGTGATACACCTACTTATAAAGTGTATTCTTCTTTATGTGTCCAATTTGGTAAACAAATATGGCGAAATGAGACGTCGATTTGGAGGAATGCCTTTTTAAATGGTTAATTTGAAGTCGTTTTTTTAAGTAATTCAGACCGTAAGTATGTGTTTCTTACATAGATCAAAACGATCAGGGTGTGATTTATGTGAAAACTCATGATTTTCATAGGATCTTGGGTAGGTACCTATCATGTATAAAATCCAAATGAGACAAGGAATAAAACACTGAACTACATCAGTTAAGGCTCTCACATACTGGCGCGACATGAAGCGCGATACGACGCCGTCGCACCGCCGCCGCCGCATTGTTCGCCGTGAAGTTTTCTCAGCAATTGTTTTGTTAAAGGCTCGTACAAACAGGCGCGATATCGCAGGCGCGACAGGCGGTGGTACCTTTGTCGACAAAGGTACCGCTGCCTGTCGCGCCTGCGATATCGCGCCTGTTTGCACGAGCCTTTAAAGTCGCGTCGCGCCACAAGTCGCGCCAGTATGTAAGAGCCCTTTTACCTAAATTGATCAAAGCGCCATGCGCTCTTATAATTTAATAAAACACGATATGTACAGGTTGAGGTGGCTAATTTGACAGGAGAAGCCATGTAGCTGATTCAATAACGTACCATATAACAGCAAAATATATCATCAATATTCCAGTAGTATTGGTACGTACGAGTATGTCTTATGGATTCTGTACAGTTGGAATTGAAAGTTACAGATATTTTTTGTGTAGGTACAAAATTTATTTTGTAACATGTATCTCACATCATAATCGTACACATTGTCATTGTTAAACAAAGTTTGGTCTAATAAAGACGATAAAAAAAGACCTAGGGACCTGAACCAGTACAACTTTACTAGGGAAATGCATGCATGCCTTTTTTTTCAGGGTTCCGTAGCCAAATGCCATAAGCGGAACCCTTATAATTTCGTCATTTCCGTCTGTCCGTCTGTCCGGAGGTCACAAAGCCATTTTAATTGGAGGCTATTAGCACTTTATCCATGAAAATTAATTACTACCTAATGTTGAGTCAAAGATTATTGTTCCTGTGCCCTCGGTCACTTCAAATATATATCTACACAGCTACAATCTATATATCTGAATTTTTTGGCGTGCGAATGACGTTAACAGGGAGGCGCTGTTAGTAAACATTTTGTGCAATTTGTTTTGTGAAATGTATTGAAAAACAAAATGACGGCGTTAGTTCCAATTTTGACCACGCGCCAAAAGATCTTTGTACTGCTATTCCTACTTAAATATTCATCGCACAAACCCACAATATCGATGAATATTTGCAAATAACAATAGCCCATTACAGCCTTTGTAAAATAAAGTCCCCGGTGTTTTGACCATAAATCTGTCAATATTATCGTATATCTTATTTACAATATGATGTGTTCATATCGTCTTTTGCTCCCTTGTCCCATACAAACTGTGGGTCGGATACGTCATAGGCAAGATTCAATGGTTAGTTAGTGTTTCCTATAGACAATGCACGAAGGAAAGGGTTACATTCATCTGTAAACATGCCTTTTTACTTTAGAAGTAGGAAAACTATTGAGAAGGTTCGGACTAAAAAAGTTAATAAACTGTTTCACGAGAAAATTAAAGTAAAGTAAAAATAAGTGAAGAAAAAATGTTTTTTCGTTTATTTTTAAAACTGTAAACGCGACGGGCAGTTCTTATTTTTACGGCATAACTAACTCTGTCAGCGCTTTAAGCTGAATCTCAATTCTTTTCTAACATTCTAAATATGAAATAGTGTTTATCTCATCAAAAATGCCGTAAAATTATAAAATAGGTATTTAGGAAAAGGAAAGGAAGGTAGAAAAGGTTAAAAATCCTCTTCTTACCGTACCTCCGCTAAGAAAATAATTGCTCCCTCAATTCCACCATCAATATTTATACCACTGAATAACACAATAACAAAAGACTTTAAATACTTAAACGGTCGTCATTAAATTAAATGCGCACGTAAATTAATTTATCATGCAAATGCGACTCCATGCCTTCCATTCTTCTTGCATTACACATATCATCGCAAATGCGAGTCGTTATCATACGTTGTTTATTATCATTGTATTTAATACAATGTATGTTGTTTATACTTCAGATAATAGGGATTTGCATATTACATTAGAACTGTAACAAGATTTCTCTGGATATAATAAGACAGCGGTTGGCTCTGTCTTTGGATTATGATATAAAGTACAACCTTTACATTACGTTGTAAAATCTTAAACTGCCTTATTGGTCCTAGTGTTCGCCAGCGCTACTGTTGAGCAGTGCCGTAATATGCCTTTTATGCGCCTGGTGCGAGCTGCTATAACCGCGCCCGTGAAATATGTTCTAATTATAACCGGTTCTGACAATAAAATGGATTGTCTATAAAAATAAATAATAGGTATTGTTAGTGGCCCAGGTCTTGTCATTTCTGCGCCCCTCCAGGGTCTGCGCCGTGTGCCTGGGCACCGCTGGCACCGCCCTAGTTACGGCACTGCTGCTGAGCTTGAGCTCCTGGTGTCGATTCCCGGGTTGGGCTAAGTGTTATTGGGTTTTGCCATCTGGAATATCTGAGTAGCAACCCGGTGTCTGGATTTGTGCCCGGTTGATGGCAATAGGCTCGCCCACACTGGCGATATTTGGGTGTACTGTAGGTGCACCTCTGTACAACCCTTCGGGGAATACCTACAGGCGTGATGTTATGTTATGTAAAATCTTTACAGTGTATGTACACGTAGGTAATCTCATTGCAATTTTTTATTTGACTATGTATTATTTTTGTATGTTACAACGATACAACCCCTATTAAATTAAAAATAAACAGTTATTTTTTAAGCTTTAGAAATAAATACTCAACCCTCAATACAATTAACAAAAGAAGAAGCGAGAATAAAAACTTTTTACAAAAAAAAAAAACAACCGACTTCAAAAAAAAACACTAAATATTTATATTTTTCACTTTTTAGTTGTGGTACCTATCCTACACACATTCGAATACCACTACCTGCTATGTAAATAACAGTGACGGAGTCAAACAATATATCGTCTACATACACTAAGTGGGAAAAATACGTAATTATTGAAGCTAACTCAAAAACTACGCAAGCAAAGTTAATAAAATTTATATGGGACCACCTCAGAAGCATGACCTACCAAACAAAAAAAGAATCATCAAAATCGATTCATAATTGACGGAGTAATCGCGTAACATACACAAAAAAAAAAAAAATAACATACGGACGAATTGAGAACCTCCTCCTTTTTGAAGAAGTCGGTTAAAAACTTGTTAAGTATACTGCGTTCGCGATTTAGTTTCTAAACATGTAAACAAATATGTGTTTTTGGAAAATATAACTTTAAAATTCACACATAAAGATCTAAAGATCTGTGCTCTAACAGCTTCAAACATTTTAAGACTTTTTCAATTATGTTTTTCTAATAGTAGGTAGTATAGTCATTCTGAAATCAATTTAATTAACATTAGGATGTTCGTTTAAGTGGAGATAACATCAATTGGAAGCAAGGCTTAGAATAAAGTTTATGTAAGTACATAAATTACATTGACCATAGACAACTAACTAAGAGAAAAGCTGAAGTCGTGAGAGCTCATCAATTTTGCATTTTGAAGTAAAACACAACTTTTATAGCCGGTTAATTACAAGTTTATACTTAATTATAATGCCTATAAAGCTCATAATTACCTATTTACTATGTGAAAATGTTATGTGTTCTGTTAATCAAACAAATTTTATGCATTCGCCAATAAATAACGTTTTCTCTAGTTTCATTAACACTTTTATGGATTTTATTGGAATTGGGTAGTTACTTAGACCATTATGAGGTTGATAGGTAATCTAAGAGTGGTTAGATACTACGGCAAAAAATATATTTATATATACCTTTAAACCCCTCCAGCTACAAACAAAAAAAAGGTACCGACCTACCTTACCTCCAAACTTCATGTTTGGAAATCTAGCCATGAAATCATCAAAATATTTACATATTTTGTTCAACCTGCACCCTAATTGCGTAATACACTATCAATAACAATCTGAATCGTTTCGAAACATATTGCTAATCCAATGTTTCATAAGTTCGAAAAAGAATCTGCTCAACCACGTAAAGTCATCGCCTCGGGCGTTTAGACTTCTTTGGCGACGACACCCGTCTTCAGACTCCCACTGCTGCCAAATGTATCGAAGAATTTATAAATTGGTAGAAGAACAAATATTAGTATTACAGTGAAACCAAAAAACAAACTTAATAATGATCAGTCAGGCCATGATAGCAACATTCTGTATGACGTATGTCATACAAAATGTTGCTCTATAAATATATCTTATACAATGAACAATGTTGCATTCATTATTTAACAAAAAATAAGACAAAATACAATTGAAAATACAAGAAAACAAGAAAGTCAAACGTTTCCACAGATCTTTAAAACGGACTTAAAAACTTACACAAGTTCATACCCCGGACGTGCTCGCTCGCAGACCTCCACAAATGGACGCTAACAGACTTCGTAGTCCGTAAGACATATTTATCATCTTTCTCCCTCTAATATACCATATTCTTGAGTGTGTAAAAGGGATAGCGTACACTTGCTACTTGTAATGCAAGTGTCGTTAGTTGTAATTGCAAGTTTCTGTTTCTTTGTTGGAAACAATTACCCGTACGAGACACTGGTCGTATTTAATTTATTTAAAAAGAGCTTTATTATTTATGGCAACGTTTGTTTAGTTTATCTTGTTAGAAAACAACATATTTCTGAATGTTAGCGAGAAAATCGTCTATAGTTTTGCATGAAATTGGTCAAAGCTTTGATTTAATCCAAAGTCTGTTGTGCAAAAATCTACTGCGAGGTTAATTTTATTGCGAGACGAAGGAAGAAGTGCGTTTGTTCCTCAAATCTGTTACCTTTCTGGTCAAAAGGAAAATACCTTAATAGCTTTGACTGGTATTTTGGACATAGTACATTTTCGTTGCAGCACCTTCGATACAGGATAAAATCTTTAAGACAATTTTTTTAACCAAAAACCCGAAACGTCTTAAACAAAACAATCTTCTCAACGTTTAGCACTTAGCACCACAGCCCTTAATAAAATAATACAATGACGAGAACAATACCGCGTACAGTGGACCACGAAAGGGTTAACCGTAATACACTCGGCTTTGCAGTGAAACGCATGTCGTGACCTCACGAGCTGTCATTCACACTCACTGCACCAAGATAGTGTAACGATATTATTTTTAGTACCAACAAGTTGAAGACAGGAGCGAGTGATATTTTTGAGCTTGTTACATCGAAAATCTTCGAAACTCACGAACCAATGTCTCAAAGTTCGTACAACATACTCACTACCCATAAACTAAATTTTTTTTTTTTTTTGGGTGGGAAATCATCAAATGGCTTCTCCCGCCTCAGGGCGGAGCAGAAGGGCGTGTTAGACTCTTATTGACGAAAACCCACCCGTGTTCCTTCAGTTGCCTGTTGCCAGGGTCCCGGTATCCCTTTCGGACTATTCCGCAACCCTGGCAGGCATCGGTCCTAACGGACCCCGTCAGGTGTGCTGACATCTCTTTGAGGCGCGCGTGGAACATGACGCGCCATCGACCCGGGCCTGGTCCTGATCGGACGGCGAGCTACCCATTGCTCGCCGTCCGTAAGCCCGCGCCTATGGTGGACGGGATTCCGCCTGGGATTCCTGGCGCCCAGGGTGTCTCCAGCGGCGGCGGTTAGGGGCGTGAGGGTGCAAACTTTGCCTCTCCCTCACGCGTTCCGCCTCCTCCTTCGCGAGCATTACTGCTTCGCAGAAGGAGGTGACCGCTTCCCATGCCCTCTCGCTCCGTACCATGGCCTGGACCAGGGCCGGACGCGAGAGGTCATTGCCGCCAATCGCCTCCACGAGGACACGGCGGTGCTCCGCCCAAGCAGGGCACACCTCCACCGTATGCTCCACCGTGTCCTCCGGACGATCCGCACAGTGGTGACACTCGGGCGTTTCCTCCCGCCTAATCCTACACAGGTACCTCCCGAAGCTGCCATGTCCGGTGAGGACCTGCGTCAGGCGGAAGTTGAGGACGCTGTGGCGCCTCTCCAGCCACTCCTCAAAGAGGTGACTTATAGCCGCAATTGAGGTGTGCCCAGCACTGGGTTGCGACAATCGCACACTCCATGCCGCCATGAGATCCTGCCGGAGCTCTGTCCGCTGTGCCGCGATTTCTCGCGGTAGCGGAGTTACGCCCCGGCGCTTCATCTCCTCGCACCAGTCCCAGACGTGCGCGAGAAGATGACCTTCGCCTCCAGATCCCATGGCGGTAATCCGGCAAGGAGGCTCGCCGCCTCACGAGAGACCGTGCGGTATCCCCTGGCCAGCCGTATGGCTTGACCCTTTGGGACGCTTTCAACCGGCGGGCTGGCCGCAGCCTAATGGAACGCGCCCACACCAGTGCCCCGCCAGTGCCCATGGACCGCACGACCTCCGCGTAGAGCCTCCGGCAGGAGGCGTTTGGCCCCCCAAGATTGGGCAGGAGCCGCCCCAAGGTAGCCCCAGCCCGGTCCAGCCTGGGAGCCAAACGTCGGAAATGCTCCACGAAGTTCCTCCGGCTGTCGAGGACGAGTCCTAGGTACTTCATCGTCGACTCGACGCCGATGTGAACCCCTCCTACCGTGATTTGGGAACCCGACAGTGGCGCGTTCCGAGGGCAATGAAAACACAACCCGTAACCTACCTGACAACAGTTTTACAAAGTCGCCATCCTGTTTTTTCAACACAATTTCACAAAACAATCAATCAGCCTTTTCCCAATTTTGTTGGGGTCGGCTTCCAGTCTAACCGGATGCAGCTGAATACCAGTATTTTACATGGAGCGACTGCCTGTTTGACCTCCACAACCCGTAACTGGGTAATTCGATGCCCCTTGGTAAGACTGGTTGTCAGACTTTCGGGCTTCTGATGACCCGTAATGACTGTTAAAGATCCACGAATGAAAACCGGGACCAACGGCCTAACTTGCTTTCCGAGGCACGAAGGAGTCTCGGTATGTAAAGATGGTCACCCATCCACGGATCAACCCCACAAAACGATATCACCAATATTTACCAACAGTACCCACTATACTAACCTGAAGTGGGGCTTTCTCTCAATTGAAATGACATTAATTCTCCACTATGTCTTCAATAACCCACTCCATTTCCACGAATAGATTCCGCTGCATCTCCTCAATTGCACCACAGTTCATGCCAGACGGGAGTACCAAGGATAATTTGCGATTTGCGCACCTCTTGCCACTTTCACGTAGAAGCCGTGCGTGGTACAATACCTCAACATGATACGAGAACAGAACAGCAACGTACACGTGCTAGAAGTAAAACTTAAAAAAAAAGGATTAGTGAGAGTTGGTGTGTGAGAGAGAGAGTTATATCTTTATTCTCTCTCATGTAACGAAATGTGCCTAATCATGACGAGTCTTTGAAACATTGTCAATTCTCGCCCAATTATGAAATCGCCTCCTAAGGAGTTTTACTTATAAAAACATTATATTCTGTATTGAATGGGACCGCCTGAAGTTCTGTAACGAGCCTGTAACACGTACGTAAGGGACCTACGTGTTCTTTGCTTTCATACGATTTCTTCAAACTTTATGAGATGTTGGCTCCCAATCCGTGCACATATTGTTCTCTTTCCGTATAGATCAAGACAGATAGACTATCGCGTAACTCTTATATCTTTTAAGTCAGAAGATATAACAGTTTCGCTTGTTGAATTGGTCCGACAAGACTAGCCAGCCGCGTACTTGTATGTAGCTTCATTCATACCTAAATTGCGGAGTGCGCCCTCTGTATAGTATTCTATGCCAGTATGAGTGTAGGCAGTGTAGGCAGCGCTCCACACCTTAAGGAAATACCTGATATATATCAGTCCATAATCAGATCACAGCATAAATAAAATATATTTAATATTCGATGCAAAATACATGTCCATAACAGCGTAAAACTAGGTAGCCCAGTAACTTTCCCTCAACGAACCGTGTCCGCACAATTGGTCCCGCTCCTGAACCAACCAGCTTTCCTATCACCGTAAACTATAGCGAAATAACCTAAGTACTTCGTAAAATATGTATAACTACTACACTACCACAGTATTTATTTTCATTTAAATGAAGTTAACTTTCTATTCAGAACAGGATATTATTGAAACATGTAGACCATGGCTGCTTGTCAACGTGCATATAGTGAAAGTCAACAGGAATAAGGATTAGTGTTCATTTTGTACTCGATCGATTCGGTAGGCAAGTTCCTTTTTTGAGACAAAAGTGCTAACCTATTGTGGCAGTCAAGTAGCAGTATAACTAGGGAACTCCTCGATCCTGACTGCCTGCCTTTTAGCCTGTCTGTCGGCCTGCCTGTCTGCGGTTCCTGTCCTGTGTCCTGTGTACTGTGTCCTACGTCGTCTGAAGTCGACCGGGACGCCCTCTTATTATTAACCTCGCTGTTTTTCTACCCTTTCTTTATTTTTACATTCTATTTTTTTTAATTTGTAGCCAAACGATACTATTGGCTAAACGTAACTTTACAAAAGTTAGTGATCAGTGTTGCTTTAGCATACTAAGTAATGGCGCAAACATTTGGAAACAAAGGCGGCACAAACATTCATTTGGAAACTTTACTGAATTCCTATTCACAACGCCTGATTTCTATAGAGATTTTAAGATTTTACAACTGAAATTAATCTTGCTGTAAATTCCATTAACTAAGGCTAATTGAATTCACCATTATCTGAGGGTTACCTTGATGAATTACTACGATTAATACTCAGAGACTGAAGCTCACAATAACATTCAGTCGACATAAATCACCAATGTGCTTATTGTATTCAATAAACATAGTGGTACCGTGTAAACCACCCGACTTAGTAACTCAGTAAGTGGTGACTACTTACGTTCCCGCCTCGCTAAGCCGAATTTGATCTCCGTATAGTAAACGCGAAGCGCGACGCTACTCTAGTAGAACAATTTCTATGAAAACTTAATGGAAATTGTTCTATGCAAATAAATGTTTACTTTACTTTACTTTACTTTACTTTACTAGAGCCGCGTCGCGCAGGCGCAGTTCTTAACTATAGAATATAATTGTGTACTTGCAGGTTACTTTGTTGTAGAAATACTGGGTAGTAATCGGATATTGTCGTAGCCTAGGAGGACATGTTTATGTTGTGTTAAAAAGCTTGACAAAAACTTATCTGCGAGGTACATAAACACAAGTTTATATCATACTGTACTGAAAATCCGCCCTCATAAAGCTACAAGGTTTTTTTGGCGTGTGGCCAAAATCAGAACTAACTCCACTATAACCTTTTATTTTAATTAAAAAAAAAACAATAATAGCAACATACTTTTTTTTTTTTGTTGGTTGAAAATCATCAAGTGACTTCTCCCGCTCTGGGCGGAGCAGAAGGGCGTGTCAGACTTTTACTGACTAAAACCCGCCCGTGTTCCTTCAGTTGCCTGTTGCCAGGGTCCCGGTATCCATTTCGGACTATTCCGCAACCCTGGCAGGCATCGGTCCTAACGGATCTCTTTGAGGCGCGCGTGGAACACGACGCGCCATCGACCCGGGCCTGGTCCTTATCGGACGGCAAGCTACCCATTGCTCACCGTCCGCAAGCCCGCGCCTATGATGGCCGGGAATCCGTCTGGGTTTCCCGACGCCCAGGGTGTCTCCAGCGGCGACGGTTAGGGGCGTAAGGGCGCAAACTTTGCCTCTCCCTCACGCGTTCCGCCTCCTCCTTCGCGAACCTTACTGCTTCGCAGAAGGAGGTGACGGCTTCCCATGCCTTCTCGCTCCGTACCATGGCCTGGACCAGGGCCGGACGAATTGCAACATCGGTCGTCTGGCGGCGAGATGGGCGGACGATATTGTTGTTATCCTGCCATCTGGATGAGCCTGGCACAGGAGCGTGGGGATAAGGATAAGAAAAGAGAGGCCTATGCTCAGCAGTGGGTGAAGTCGGGCTGTGGATGATGAATGACGATTACCAACAACGCCCCTCCTGACAACGTCATTTGAGCGACAAAAGATCCCTGCAGCAGTTTACTTGAAAGAAGTCTGAAAAGCAAACGCAGTAGGACTAGGCCACAGATAAAATGAAACATGTACGCGATAACACAAGTAACAAGACCGGAAATTACATACAAACCGAGCAAAATTGTTGAGTATGTATTTGATTCAGTATCCGCATTGTAGACAGGAACCAATGAATATATATCGATAATAAAACGGTTCCGTTATTGTTAATTGATTTTCGTTCAATATCTACGTGACTCTGATGTTATTACGTATTTAGTTTTTTTTTTTTAAATCCTTTTGAATACTATCATGGATACTTACCTACACGTAAAGACTAGCTCCGTCGGTGACGTCACGACTGCCATGACTAATGAATGTGATCTGCTCAACTCCAGGAGACGGGCATGTCCTAGAACCAAGAATTCGAAGTCATGTGACATCTTCCAACCTGTACTGGGCCCGCGTGGTGGATTATGGCCCACTCCCTCTCAAAAAAAGGAGTCCTGTGTCTCCGAAGTTGGAACGTTATAGTCTGATCATGCAACTCCAACGTGTGGATCGGACAGGATTTAGTATGCGACCAAAGTCGAGGACAACAGGTACTCTTGAATAATTTGCCTGTTTTACGATATGATATCCCGGCCCAAGGATATCATATACCGAACTGGTTACTATAATTGCATCATAAATAGTTATATAGTTACTATAAACAAAACTTTTACTACCTTTACATAATGAGCATTCGTCAATCACAGTCCGCAACCGTTATCAGCTGCCGTAGTCCACAGGTCAACTAATTAGCAATCTTATGGGGCTGTAATTAAGTTATTATTTCCTTAGCCTCTGTGTCCGAGCTTTCCTTATGACCTGTTATGATATATTGTTCCTGAATGCTGGTGCGCAATTAAATTAATAATATTGTTGCGCACGGTTGCGCGGTCGCTGACTGTATGACCTTGCCCTTTGCGTAATTTATGGAAATGGGAAAGGCAGAGTTCAATCCGAGTTTTCTTTTTATTGTTTACGTCGTGTTCGCGATTGTACCTGGAGCTCTTGTTTTAAGAACTTCTCTTTTAACCGACTGCGCGACTGTTTAGACACTAGACAGTGTTATGTTTTTCACGCGTATATATGGGATTCTTGAGGTGATGAGGTGTCTATGGAATTGTGTAGGTCATGCAAGATAGATTTTGTTTATATAAAATCAAAATGGCGGATTTTAGACGTCTCTAGGTCTATAATCGTCTATAGGTACCTATAATATGTTGAAAAATAAATAGTGCACGATCTTGTATCCAAAAATAAGGGCATGAGGAGAATATTCTAAAAATATATCAAATAAAAACTTGAAAAAAATAATGAAAATATTTACTAACAGGACAAAAAAAAACATAAAAAAAACATTGGTTCAGTGAAATATAAAATTAAGATGATTGAGACCTCAGACCAAACAAAAAAACAAGACAGAGGCTGCGAACAATATAGTGAAGCATGCCAAAACTACACCTTCGCTATGTGCATAACTGCATATACGCTCATGCGCACACATTTACATTCAAACTACACCTCACTAAGTGCACACATGTTTACGAAACCGGCCTCACGTCACTGTTGACAGCGCTCTGTCTTGGTTTTTTATTTGGTCTGAGATTGAGACGTAGCAAGGAATAATAATGAAATACAAATAGTGTTCTTAATGGAGTTGTCATCGTAAAGTAACCACCAAAGTGGGTCCAATTAATTAATTAATTTAATCCAACCTTATCGAGAATTATATTATTGACAGTACGACAATCATTATTAATAGTGAAACTATAATCGATAAACGCCTTGTAAGGGAAATTGCCCTCATAAAGTATCCAAGTTACTGACGTCATCATGAATACAACCGGAACCAAGTACAATTGTTTTGTAATAAAAGTAATCGGTTAAACACCTTATCATCGATATTCGATGTTTAGGAATGCATTATAACAAATATACTTTATCAATTTATCATTCACTAGCGGACCGCCCCTGTCTCACACAGTTTTTACGACTTGATAAAACATGGTGATTTCTTTATTATAACTAAGTAAAATATGAAGATTTCTTGATAATGGGATATATCCAAATATTCCGATTGATGATTATTTCTACCAAAGGCAGCGGTATTTTATATTGGCAACACAGTGATTAGACGCCATTTTATCGCCCCTTTGCCTGTCGCCATATAAAAATAACGATGCGTTTCTACGTATAGAAATTATCATCAAGGAAAAAAGCACAAAGGCGCCACGGACTCCGAGCTCCGGTAGAACAATTTCCGTGAAGTTTTCATAGAAAATTTTCCACCAGGCGCGTTGCGCCTCTCCAGAGCTTTCGGATTATACCATAAGCCTTCCGGAATAAATTTTCTAACTAATGGACCTTGAAAACCGCATCAAAATCCGTAGCGTCATTTAGAAGAACAACACGGCCACACAGACAGACACGAAAAGCGACTTCAATTTATAATCTGTATAGATATAGACACCTGGCTACATCACAGAGTGTCGCTGTTGATCTCATATATTTCGGGTGACTTACGTGATAAATCTCACGTACGCAGAAAGTATATGGAGGGAGACGTCATAGAGCCGAGGTGACGTCATCAGGGTCGGCCGTTTAGAAATCTAGATAAGTGCTATAACCTTGTTAGGCCAAACTAGGCGATAAAGATAAATAATATCTGTGCTTAGTATTGTACCTTCTGTGAAATGAATGTTTGTTGCGCCACTTCTTCTTCCCAGCTAAATCTCTAGGAAGTGGTGAAGGGAGGGCACTTTGTCTAATGTAATTTCGACATTTAAAAAGCCCTGGTTCTCAGCCTGGATGAGTGACTTTTGATTTTGAATCATTTTTATTGCTTTGATTTGTCTTGATTTTGTTAATTTATCTTTTAATGATATCTTAACTAAAAAGCCGGTGCTGAATTGACTGTCAAGTTTGTCACATTGCTGGGCCTCCTCCATATTCTTTTACGTACCTAATCAATTTGCATCTGTATTGCTTAATGGATTTTTTGTCTTGCAATAAAAGGATATTTACTTAGCTATAGGATTTTCATTAAAGAGGCGGATTCGTCCTGAAAACCTGACATCATTCAGACTTGCCCTGGTATACCTATAGATTTATTCCAACTTTTCAGTGGTCAATGCTTATTTATTACATACCTAATTATAAAACCATGTATAATATCCATACTAATAAACGCTAAAGTAACTCCGTCTGTCCTTTTCTCGCTCTAAAGGTTGAACGGATTTCGATGAAATTTAACATATAGATAGTGATAGATCATGACCTAGATTAGGACATAAGCCATTTTATCCCGGTATCATCCCGTGAGATAATATCAAATCTCACGTACGCAGGAAATATTTCGAGGGAGACGAAACAGTGGCAATAAAACTGGCACAATAGACAAGGCTACCATGCACTGGCATACCTAGAGCGCATGCAAAGCCACAAGGAGCTATTTTATTTGGCGTATGTATGACATTGACATGGGGGCGTTCTAAGTAAACATTTTTGAAATTGTCACTTATATTATATTGATAAAACAAGATGGCAGCATTAGTTCCGATTTTGGCCACGCGTCAAAAGAACCTTGTAGCGTTGCACCGATTTCACACGGTCGCATAAACTGATGGATTTTGCAAACTGAACACCGCGGTGTCATATTTGAAGAATGTCCCAGACTTCTAGGAGCATGTGATAAAGAAACAAAGGGTAATTCACGTAACGATCAGTTACTTGCACGTACGCAAACATGGAGGTTGATGACATATACATCCTTGTTTTCATTTCGGTGATGGGCAGTGCTCCTAATAATATTGGTTTTGTTGCCATGGATACACCTGAAAACTCAAGTCAAACCATTACATACAATAAACACCGCCTTTTATTTCAATTAAACCTTAGAAAGGCACTTTTGAATTGTCAATGAGTCCATCAGTCAGAAAGATGAAATTAGTTGCCCATTCCAAAGCGTAGAGGTTCGTATGGAGTAGAACGGGCAAGAAACTCCATGGACACATCATATCTTATGGGCCTGATTCTTTAGATCAATTTGGCGATTGATAAAATAGTAATGCTGATTGATACAATAGTAATGATAAATGATAAACGTCCTTCCATTTGTTTAGAAACATTTCAAATATTTTTATTTTTATTACTTGGATTGTTCTTGTCTTAATGTCTCCTTAAATGGTATTGTAATGCAATTTATTTAATATTTAATTATTTAATATTTAATTTTAGTCTAATTTAATTTACAATCTAAGTCTCATATGTATTTTTATTCAATTTGATCTTGTGTAAGTTGTAAGTAGTTGTATGAATCTTTCGTAATTTAATAATACCACTGTTTTTTGTGCTAGCGGTGTTAACCTATAATTAATTGTTGCACCCGCAATTGTATCCTATTATAAATAATATGCTGCTAATGTACTGGTGTAAACAACTGTTGGTTAACCTTAATAAAATAAATAAATAATTGTTTTGATGACTACCTTATATTCGTAATATAAGGTCTTAATTAATGCATTGTTTGATATAAGTCAAACAATGCATTAATTAAGACCGTGTCTCTTGATCCAATTGATAAAATTGCAATCATGCAGGTATTTATTTTGCTTGTACTGTATGTTATCATGTTGATAAAATTATGTGACAGATAAAATAGTCGCCTAGTCAACATAACGTGAACTTATTGTTGATAGACATATACCTACTTATTTTTATTTATGTTTTATTATTAAGTAGGTACTTAGAACATGCCCGGACGGATAATCTCCGATGTAAATAACCGTGATTGTTTTTCACTGAAAACAAAAAAAAACAAACTGCTATTTGTCATGGTAAGTGGTAGCAGGGTTTCTTCGGAAGAAAACTATCTAGGTCAAAACAATGGCTTGCAAACAGTTTGTGATCAAGGAGAAGTAAACAACTGGAACTGCTAACACGACTGCCTCATTGGTCTAGTGGTCGCAAGCGCTACTGCTGAGCACGAGGACCTTGGTTCCATTCCCAGGTCGGGCAAAGTGTTATTACATTTTTCCAACGGAGATTTCTTAATACCAGCCCGGAATCTGAACTTGTGGTCGGTTGATGGCAATAGGCTCGCCCCCTATTACACATAACTTACGGGACTTAAACATAACTGGCGAAATGTGGGTGTACTATAGGTTCACCTCTGATTCAGATTACAGGCGTAATGCTTCGTTATGAGAAGTAAACAAATACCTTAGATACCACAGCATTTTGCAATAGAAAACATTCATGACGACACCCTAGAATAAATAACTAGGCTGATGTACTGCATCATCGCAAAACGGCCAGAATAAATAGCGATATTTAGCTAGCTACAATGGAACGCCGCGTTGCAAAAGTCCCCCGGAGCGAAGCAATTTGCACAAAAAGCGAAGTTCTGTGCGATTGCCACACCACTTGACTCTGATCCATGAGATGTACTTGCAGATCATGCTCTGTTATTGATTACTTTGTAATTTTATTGCCCTTAATTTTGGAAGAGTGGAATTATGTCGCGGGAAAGTCCGAACGGGATACTGTGGCCTCTGGCAACTTACATGCAACTGAAGGAACACGGGTGGGTTTTAGTCAGTATAACTCTGACACGCCCTCCCGCTCCGCCCGGGAGAAGATATTATAATTTCCCACCCAAAAAAAAATGGTCAGATTTTATTATATCTGACTTGTTTGATCCGCTTTGAGCCGATCAATTCTTTAAAAATCTGACCGTGAAAACTTAAGTGAAATGTCAATAGAGACAATCCCGGCAGCTCATTCACCTCAAACTACATGGTGAGATATTTACAGAATTAAGGCCAGCTTTTTTAGCATTCCCTCTAACCGTCTACGTATGATAAAAGTGAGGCCATTAAGGAAAAGGCCAGACGATACCATAATGTAGGCACCATCTTAGTCCAACCTAAAGTCTGTTTTTAACCGACTTCTTCAAAAAGGAGGAGGTTCTCAATTCGTTTGTATGTTTTTTTTTTTTTTTGTATGTTTGTTACGCTTTTACTCCGCCAATTATGCATCGATTTTGAAGATTCTTTTTTTGTTTGGTAGGTCATGCTTCCGAGGTGGTCCCATATATATAACGTTGCTTGCGTAATTTTCGAGTTAGCTTCAATATTACGCATTTTTCCCACTTAGTTTATCTAGACGATATCCTGTTTGACTCCTTCACTGTTATTTACATAGCAGGTAGCGGTATTCGGATTTGTGTGAGGTAGGTACCACAACTAAAAAGTGAAAAATAAAAACTTTTTTTTTGTAAAAAGTTTTTTTAATCTCGTAGACTAATTTGACAATTCAAGTGATCGTTGTTTGTTTTTTCAATTTGGAATTTGACATTTGCACCTGTCAAATTAGTCTACGAGATTAAAAAATAGACTTTACAATCAGTCGTGGACACTATGATAAATCTTTTAAAATTAGAAAAAAATCGGTTGAAAAATCGTTCACAGATCTTGGCAAGTAACTTCAACACATGTGTGGTCTTGTCTATGGACAGACCATAGACCACCCATCACTCCCCGTTAGTGTCGTAAGTGATGGCACTATACCAGGAAGACAGAGAGAGCAGCTCCACCTGCGTACTAATCAGATGTTAGTGCGGGCGCAAATCCGCTTGCCAACTTGTGATTATGGCAATGCTTGGGATATTCATCGTCCGCTTTAATGGTTATCTCTCCATCTATGGGGAGTCCCATTCCTTGCACGTTTATGGGTTTGTATGAAGTAAGGGGTGTAAGACTTGCTTGGCTTCAAGCATTTATCTCTCATTTCAGGGTCAAATGCGTTTAAGACAACCAGTATATTACTTCAGTTATCCCTGCTGTTAAAATGACTCCCAAATAAACGTGTCATCGTTTTGTGAACCAAAAGAAGTCTTCAAGAATAACTTCACTCTCCGTTAAAACTAATGGCATTGCATATTTAAATCGTACACCGCCCGGGGTGAATCTATTTGTAGTTGTCACACTTTAAATCTCGGTTTTAATTGCCTCGTACCAGCTATTACTTATAGTAAGCTAGTAATTAGTTCAATTTCTGGGATGTTTAAAAATAGTCTTAAATAGAATCTTGTGTGTTCACAAGTTTATAGAGTGATCATCATATCTTTCAAATTGCTAACTTACTTAGCGATGGTTATAAATCTAATTTAAGAACGATTTTAACATCACTCATTACATTCTTTTCAAGTGAGACAATAACGCGATCAACGCTTTTTCAAATATTCTCACGCAACAGTTAGAAAATATGTGAATAAGTAATATTCTACTCGATCCCAATAACGACACTCCCTTTCAAATTAATAAAACATTGGTACCGCAGACCAATCTTGGCTGGCCGAACATTTGTCCATAGCGGACAAATCGCCCCCTAATGGTCGCGTCGTGATAGAGCAGTGTTACGTCACACCAATCGACTGATAATACAGCCGATTTATCGATTCATTTGCAACATAATCGAGTATAAACGTTTTGCCGATCGACCACTAATTTTGTTATCGTTGGCGGGATGTTGTGACATCTTTCAAATCGTTTGAAATGCACGTTTATTTCAATTTTGTCTCGTTTTATGTAAAAGAGTAGGAATTACACAGCATGCAATAGAGTTTTTAAAACCTTGTGTTATTTTGTTATGATTTAATCTTCAGTCATAAAACAATTGATGTTATATACGTTTATGGTGTACTATGCCAAATCCAATGCCAAATAATCGAATATCAATTGATCGACCACTATAAATCGAACGTCTCTTCGAACGTTCATAATATCGAATGGTTAATAAATCGAACATTCAATACATAGAGGGTTCAAAATATCGAATATTTGTTTGATCGAGCGTTTAACGCATTGATTTAGCATAGTACACCCTTATAAAATAGGTACGCTCCTACGAAACGGAATGTTAAAACATGATATTAAAGACCACCACAGAACGCAATTCTAGTTCTTATTCAAATCGCGTCTTAAACACGGCAAATAAATTCCGTCCCCAAACAAATCTGTAACAATAAAGCATCCGAAATAAATTACTCGCTACATTAGATCAAATTAGATTATAAACAAAACTTAAACCGCACCTGAACCCGAAAATCGAGATTAAATCCGTGGGGCAGAAGAAAGTTCCCCATCTCTGTTTCTGGTCCTTCGGGACGCGGCCACTAGGCGGCCCGCACCGCGACGCTGATCAAAGCTAACAACAAGATTTATAACCAAGACGATATATAAACCAAATGTAAGGAAGAGCTGGCCGGACTAAAACCGTGAAATTCAGAACGAGTTAAAATTGGGCTTCAAATGAAACGCTTTGAAATTTGTAGACATGGTAATAAAATTATTTGTTGAATGTTCGTCTGCTGGGATGTTACAATTTGTTGGTTTCCTATGTTTTGTGTGAGATTAACGACCGTGTCATTGGCAGGGAAATATTTCGATATTATATTTGTTCATAGCGTTAAATTCGTACATTGGTCTATATTCTGTATACATACCTACATCATCAAAGTTTTACACTCAATCGCTCATGAAACCGGCAAGATTCCTTATTAATGTAAAGTTAGTTGACATGTCGGCGGCAGTCAGGGACCCGCAATTCTCTAAGGTCTTCACCCTTTCAGCAAAGATTTTAAGATTCCCTTCGCAATTCTGTAGTATCCCTAGTGATCTTATTCGAAGGTTAAGAGTATGTGCTTCTTCTCTTAATTCAAAGGCATACCATAAACTTGTTCCCCTATTTTATATCAGTTGACAAGCGCCACATTCTCAAGCATTTTTATTAAAAATTCTTCAAAGTTTCAACCGAAGGAAATCTGGTGGAAAATGCGAAATTGTTTTAGATGTGTATGAGATTAAAACTGGTTTTTACTTAATAATAATTCACCAAAGTAATGCCATTATGGGCGGAAGTGGAATGGAAAGTGCTCACGAAGACGCTATAAATAATTTGCGAGGCGACGCCACAAACCCCCATAGTATTTATTAAACTATGGCCAAGTTCGAGTGGAGTCGATGAAAGGAGGTTTAAAACAAAACCCCTTGTGAAAGGAAACTTATGCTGTGATCCCAATATACCCTTCCCGAGTTTATATTATATTGTCAGGAGCGTTTTTGCACCGCCTTTGTTGTATATTTTGTGGGCCAGAATTTTTATGTCCATTGGTATTTGTGTTTATTTCTTATCAAGCGTATGTAATGTACTGGACACGGGTGAGGAGATATTATATGGCAAGAGAAAATCATTGTTTCTATTTTTTTTTTCGATCGTTTCTTCTTTATGTTCGATGAAGCTAACTAATTCATTCTTAACAAGGGACACGCCCCTGCTTCGCACGTTTTTTGCGACAAATGCCAATGCAGAAATTCTTCTAAGATCTTTTTATTTCTTGTAGCGACATCGGTTAAGAAACATGCCCTTTCTGCCCCCTCTTCAAAATTCACCCTGTATATAATCAATTTCATAACGTTTCTATTTCAATGGCTATATAATTTTTATTATGATATTCCATATTAATAACATGTATAAAAACACAGCCCACGGTAGTTTTCAAAACATCGGGCGGCGCTTGAAATGAGATTAGCATAACAGTTGGTACTCGGAAGCGGAGTTTTGACTGCAAGTTAGTAACAATCATAACTTAATTTGTAGGCCATGTCAACCGCATTGTCGGTGCATCATTAGCAATTGTAATTCAGTAGATAGTAACATGATTGATACATGTTTCGAGATGCCCATTCCCTTAGCTATAACTGCACATTGGGAATTCTACGTAATGAATAGGTATGTTGCATACTTTATATATATTTCTAGTTTTCTTTTAACATTTTCTTGAATACGGAGATTTATTACACAGACTTGTTTGCCCAGACTGTTTTGTTATTTCAAATATTTCAGTTTAGCAAGCAGATTGTTTCCAAATAGAAGAAATAAACTTCATAGCATTGTCGGAAAATGTGCGACCCCCGAGGGAAATCAGA
This sequence comes from Lithophane ornitopus, assembly GCA_948473465.1. Classification (NCBI taxonomy): domain Eukaryota; kingdom Metazoa; phylum Arthropoda; class Insecta; order Lepidoptera; family Noctuidae; genus Lithophane; species Lithophane ornitopus. The sequence goes on along the minus strand of OX419622.1, from coordinate 4,969,127 downwards.
ATAACCGCGTAACAACGAGTGGCTATCGGCCTGTCGTAAATCACGAAACCTAAACGTAGATTTGAAATAGAGTCCAAAAACATTCGCATCATCGAGTGAAACTTTGAAAGAAGGATGATAGAAAACAATAAATTGCAAACATGGTGCATATCCAAAACCGTTTAGCACGTAATATGTAGAGCAGTACCCCCTGATCGCTGACGCATCGGAAAAGGTGTTTGGAACAATCAATAACACGACCACCCTCGCAGACCCCTCCTTGAAACTCCGCTTTTAATAATAAATTCAGCACTTGAAGGGATCGTGAGGAGTATCGGAGACCTCCTTGGTCTGGTCCTCAGCCAGTTCTCGCACGTCACTCGCTATAATCCGGTCAATAACATAAATTTCTCGGAGGCACGCTTCTTTATTGGATTTGTCGTTGGCGGCGAGCCGTTGAACCCCGCTCATAACCTATTCGTGTAAGGAACTATCGAAAATAAAATTTGTGGAAAGCAGGGAAATCTGTAGGCGAAATTGGGAAGACTTATTGGGGCTTTGGAAAGTGAAAACGTACTTCGGAAAACATTTTCATTTTGTAGACAGTATGTGCATTCTCCCGGGTAGTCAGAAGCCCAAATGTCTGACAACCAGTCTTACCAATGGGTATTGTGTTACCCAGTAACTGGATCGTGGAGGTCTGATAGGCAGTCGCTCCATATAAAATACTGGTATTCAGCTGCATCCGGTTAGACTGGAAGCCTACCCCAACATAGTTGGGAAAGAGCAGCAGATTGATTTATGTGCATTCTTTCATGAACAACGTAGTTATTGATAATAGATCAATAGTCGCTTCTCAATTGTCGTCACATTAGTTACGCAAATCTTTCACGTGGACAGAGCATGTGATCGTTAATAGAACCGACGACGTGTCTAGCTTATGTTTATGTGCCCTTGTTGTTGTTATGTGTGGGCCATCGATTTATTGAACGATTGTTTCGTAATTACTATTGATAGTGATTTAAATAATAACACGGTTGGACATTCAACATTGGGAAACTGCAAGATTTACAGGTTTCTTATTACTGGTCCAAGTTTATTTTGTTTCAAAGAATCACAAATAAATGTAGACGTATGTAGTAGGCACAGCGAGCAAGGTGCATGTTTTACAAACACATTTGTCAAACCTCGAAGTTACCATATTCAAGGTTTTGACAAATTATATGCACTGGAGAAAACAAGAAACATTTCAACGCATATGTCTCAGGAACTCATGCAAAGCGCCTCACTCGCTGTGAGCGTTTTGTCTAGACGAATGTTCAACATAAATGTTAGATATTTTGTTCCTATCCCGAGCGAACTTCCCGCCTCCTCGGAGTCTTGCGTTTCAGTACAAAACTTCGCAGACCGCCATGACAAATTTCCAATTAAATGTTTCTTTGCAGATATCTAAAGAGGTTTTAAGAGAAGTTTATCGCGCAGGTTCGCATTCCCCGAAGCAATATCTGTTTCTTTTACTCGTACATGCGAATTGTTATAGCTTCTTTGACATCGGCCGTTAACGGCACATGTGTGGCTTAATTACGTTCATATATCAATACGCATATTTAGTAAGACAGTGTACGAGATCGGCGTCCCATCCAACGCCGGGTTGCCATAAAAGGATCGTCAACATTTTTCTTTGGCGAGAGAAAGTTTTTGTATGCGCGACGGCGACTCGGTCATCCCTGCCCTTTTAAAATATTTGCATTTCTTTTGCATACACCGTGCAGATAGGTTTTAAAGATTCTTTACCCAGGTGGGTACAGTTTGCGCATTGTCTAGCATACTAATATGAGGATCGATAACAAAGCTTTTATTAGTTCAGTGAGAATTCTTAGAGAAAATTCTTTCGATTAAGCGCTTTGGATGCCAGCCAAAGATCATAGTCAGAATAATGGACAGAAAAGACATAGGACACACTGTTTTTACAAGGTGCTTTTTTTTTGTTATTCCTCTTTAATGCCCTACAGAGTTAACTTTTTAGATATTTTGGTTTCTCAATTTTATAATTTTATAAACCTCATAACTATACATGTCTACTGAAATAGTATAAGCGTTTTATCAGTGAACAAATAAAACGAATCCCAAAAAAATACTCAGAATATTTTTATAAGCCTTTGGGTATAATGTGTCTCAAATGCTTATTTAAGATCAACCCTACGTCATGCGGGCTTTTTATCTTACCCACATTTCAGGTCTGCCCAGGGATCGGCTGGGTGTACACGACAGTATTATTATAATATCACATAGTCTGCAAAGTGAAGATCCGCTACCCGTTACCCGCGGCCCATGACACGTCACTACCTGGGACGGGGACAATTAAAATTCAGCCATTGTGGTCCTACACGTATTGTCTCCCTTTATCCGTGACGTCATAACCCTACACTCGCTATAGTACGGTATAATTAAACCCTCTTTAATCTAACCGGCGTTGCGTCGGCGTTGATTGGATTTTAAGGTGTTAAGGAAAAGGCGATTGAAATTGAATGGCTTCTAGAAAATATAGGCCTTGAAAATATAAGGATTTTCAGGGTAATTAATTCGGGGTCCACGTTTAGTGAATCGGGAATTGATTTCGGGAAGTACTTGGATGAGTTGATTTATTATTTTACTATGGCAAAGCCAAAAGGAAGGTCACACGTAATCTGCACTATTTTACATGACATACACTATTAGTAATGACTAATAAACGTGTGACTCCGGCTATTCGAAAACTGATGTTATTTTGTTACGATGTCTTGTTTATACCTTTTTAGTTCCCGATTTTATCTTAGTTGAGTTTTAGTTTTTAACTTTATTTTTTATTGGTCCGAGCCTTTTCTTTTCCTTTTTGTAATTTTCGAACTTTACTGAAAAATTCTCAAGAGTAACTTTCCGGCTCGTCGCAAACAAGTTATGTAATTCAGTGTAAGCCGTACAGTTCCCTCTCTATTGATGACGCTGTTCCTTCCTCATAGACATAACAATAACTTCACACCTATCAACAAGCCACATAACAGTTAAACTGAACAATTCAATAAACTCAAGATAACTAAGAAAGTCAATGTCCTTCGTAATGGCAAGTTTTATAGCATTTCCCGTAAACGAAGTACAAGTGGACTGTCAGTAATTACTGACGCGCTTATCATGCAGTGTAATTGCTCTATACTCGTATGTAGGTCGGTTGTTGTTTTATTGTTGTTTAACGAGTCAATTGCATCGACCCGTTTCGTCAGGAAGGACTGAATGAATGAGGGGTTCCGTCGATTGCATTCTGATAACAATCTTTATGTACAATTTTATTGTATTTATGTTAAACTAATTAATAAATGACTTATTTATGACTCATGATCATAGTTTTATCTTCTTACTTAGTTTATAACCTGGATTAACGCATAGCATACTTTTTATCCCGATATTTCCACGGCATCGAGACTTACGCGGGTGAAACCGCGGGGCGCAGCTAGTCTTTAATATTTTTGTAAGTTTAATATTAATGTATTATACAATTTATGCAGATTAACCGACTTTAATTTTAGGTATTTTAATCTATGTATACATGGTGGAGACGACAACACGACAAAAAATGAAACTCCGTATATCTAATGACGTTCTCGGTCTACATACAAAAATTTAATCAAATATATCCAATAGTTTAGTCACGATAGCTCGTCAAAGATCGGCAAATCCCATAGTCGGCCCATCACTACTATTTAGTTTGTTTGAAAAAATGATTTTTTTCATTTAGATGTTAGGAATTACTTGATAGTTCCAAAATACTCTTATGCATTAGTATTGTCAGTGTTTTCATTTATTGTTGTATTGTCGTCTCCACATTGTATAATAAGGTAAGAACAGCCAGATGAACTTTCGATTAGCAAAGTTCACTTCAGATTCAGAGTTTTGAGATGTATTTTGGTATACTATTCCCGCGTCCTAACCAAAACCGATTGTCGCGCGAATACTGACGAATAATGACGGTCGCGTATTCGTGCGTCTTTCTAAGGCCGCGGCCTAAGAAAGACCCAAGACCCATTCCATATTTACGAAGTGATAAGTTTATTACAATGTTACCATACCAATAAATGATAGAAACAGCTTGAATTACCACCTAATAAATTCCAAATGATACATTAGTACCCGAGCTAGATTCATTGAACACCCTGAGGCAAAGCCGATAAATTTCAATAAGTTCAATGACTGCTGTAGAATTCTAAGTAACATTAGATTGAGTGAGTTTTAAAACACGTTGTTGCACTAATTGTCGCCTGTCGGTATAGTGAGTGATCGGTAGGTCGTCGCCTGCAGGAGCTATCTGTTATTCCCAGGCGATTTACTACTTCCTGAAGTTAAATGTTCGTATGTGATAGTCGTGAAGGTGTTCTGTATAGAGTTTGTAGTTGTGTTGTAGCAAGTATTGGGTTTTTAACCGACTTCTTTAAAAAGGAGGAGGTTCTCAATTCGTCTGAATGTTTTTTTTTTTTTGTGTGTTTGTTACTCGATTACTCCGCCAATTATGAATAGATTTTGATGATTCTTTTTTTGTTTGGTAGGTCATGCTTCAGAGGTGGTCCCATATAAATTTTATTAACTTTGCTTGCGTAGTTTTTGAGTTCAATAATTACGTATTTTTCTCACTTAGAGTATGTAGACTAGACGATATATTGTTTGACTCCGTCACTGTTATTTACATAGCAGGTAGTGGTATTCGAATTTGTGTGGGGTAGGTACCACAACTAAAAAGTGAAAAATAAAAACTTTTGGTAGTCGGTTGTTTTTTTTTTTGTAAAAAGTTTTTATTAGGACCCATAATTTTTACCGTTCTGAAAACTTCACGAAATTGTTTCTACCGTTGTCGCGTCGCGCCTGTCTGCGGGAGCCAGCCTTAAGGTGAAATAATTCCAAAGCAGATGTTTTGACGCGATTCGACTTCACGCAAAATCAATGTTTCTCTAAAAAAAAACACGCATTAGCGTTTTTTTATGATTACGAAAATTGAAGAGTGTCTTTAGTGAAGTATGAGGCCCGAAACACGATTGACAAAACTTTCCTAGATACAAAATTTTTTAAAGAGAAAAACCTATTCCATTCGTTTCTTATCAACGCAATTGTAACAAAATTTTGTCTACGTGTTCACTATTAAATACTTTAAGGGATTATGGACTTATTTTTAAAATTAAATATTTGTAAACATAGTGCACTAGAATTCCGCGCGGGCGGGGTCATACCACCCCCCTCGGCTCTCGTTAGTCCGATTTCGCCTTAATGTAGTACCTACTAACTGGATAAGTGCACTTTGGTTCTAGTTAAATACACCAAATCAAATTAATTCCATCGATGTTACTATTATGCTTAACGATACTAAAACACGTACCCAGCAAAGTTATACCAGCTATTTTCAGTTAACGCAAACAGATACGAAAGCAGACGATGCAAAACAAAGCAACACAAACAAGATTGTTAACATATTCCATATCATTATACACGAACAATATCCCTAAACTGTAACCCGACATTGTTTGAAAACTGTACGGTACAGAAATTAGGCAGACGCCTCGTGTGCGGCTAAAAACCGCAACTCTCGATACGGAAGCGTACGCTTAAATGATGGAGGCGTCTCGACGGGGTCGTCGATCTCATACGTCATATTATCTAAGGTGCGATCCACATGGGGCGACGTGCGATCAAACTCGCGGGTAAACGAATATCGCGTTTATCGGGGTCGATGAGGCGCGATATGTTTCCGTTATAACGTCATAGAAGGTGAAGTGTTATCAGATAGTGTGAACTGACTGGAGTCACTGTTGTGGATAGAAGATTAAGGGCCCGATGAGGAGTAATAAAGGGAAAGAATGTTGATGTTGGAAGTTAAAAGCTATTGGGATATTCTCCCGGAAATTCATTACAGTAAACCGCAGCAGTACCCTTTTTAAATAAGGGTTTTGTTAGCTCCTATTGTAGGACTGGGTATCAATTAAAGTATGTCAATGTTTCCTTTCGTATGCATCAATAAGTTTACAAATATATTACTTTATGGACAAATATGGCACATTTATCCATCTATCTATTTTGCCAGTAATGTTCCAATATGCTGGGCAAAGGTCTCCCTTTCCCTTTTCCACATACGTCTATCTTCTGCCATGTCACTGTCACATAGGCAAAAAAATTCGTTTCGCGAATAACCCTTTAAAATCGCTCATACCTCAATGTGTAAACTGCCTAAACACACGGCGGGTGCAAGATGATAAATAGAACCCGAGTGTATCCATGCCCACGTGTTTACTGCATATTGATAGCTCCTGAATAATTAGGCAGCCGACTAATTATCGCGGCAATACTAAATAATGCATGCTTATGAATTAATTACTTGTCTTTTATTACATAACAAGAAGCTGTTACTAGGGCGTGAGATCGGAAATTAGATACTCGTAAATGGTACGGAGTAGAATTTTAAGTAGTTACAAAAACAATGTTTGGGGAACTAATTATGACAGTTACTTAATTATGTTTGGAAGGGTACATGTCAGATAACATTGTCTTTTACTTATTTCGTAATTACTGTCCTAATTAGGCACAGATGTGACAGTCAAGCCGTCCTTAGCATTTTGCTCCGGGATAAAAATTCCTAAGAACTTCGAAGTTATCAATGTACACACACGAATAACAAGAAGCTTGGCAACTCCCGAAGAAAATAATATTAATATTCTGCTATCTCAACTTCCACCACACAATGAATATTCGATTCTCTATTCAAACTATTCTATAGGAAAGCTTAATAAATCATAGACAACATTTTTTCTGATCAGCCAGTCGTATTTGTAAGTACAATTTGTCCTCGTCCTGCGTCAAAGTGCCATCGATTTTCTCCTTCCTGGCTTCTCTCCAATCTCTTTCCTTTGCCTAATATATATTTGTGAATAAAACTGTGGGGTATTGCGTAACAAGATGGTCGCGGCCATAGGATAGCCATGAACTTTTTGGTTAAATGAATGTAATGTTTTTGGGAAATAGTGATTGATGACCTGAAATCTCGGCTATCGGTTTATCGGAAGTAATTTTTCGCAAATTCAATTTTGCTAAGTACTTATATTAAGTGAGAAATAAATGAGGATGTGAGCAAGCTTGTATAGCCAAGGTTTCTTTTAATTTATCTAAAGAAATTTTCTCAAATGGCGTCGGATTAACAAGCTTTTAAATAAACCCGACACGGTTGTCCTACAAAATGGAACACATTATCAACCGGCTTTTCCCTCGTTTTACACGCAATAAAAAACTAGATAAATGACGGTTCTATGTGCTAATAAAAACGTAGGATTTATTCCATACAAACGTAAAGAGGAGTAAGAAACAAAGAGGAAAGTTTGGGAGACTGCGGTCAAATCATAGCCCTCTTGGGACAATAGTTTCCTCGAAGTTTCCGATCCCATCGAACTCACCTTATGGTCAGGTCTGGATGGTAGCGGACAGCGACGGAACCTGACGAGTGTGACTCATGTTTCTTGTCATTTTCTATTTTGCGTTTTTCAAGTCCTATTTGGTGTGGCACCAAATACCAGCGGGGTAATTGCGTAACACACAATGGCAATTCCTTAGATTTTTATAATTCAGCAACATTACGTCACTTACGTTGTTGAGAAGACGAATTTTTCAAAGATGAAGCAATGGCAATTCATGTTCCTTCAAAATCCTTCGGTCTGTGATTGAAAGTGTGTTATGCAATTGGGATGGGTCGACTATAATATAAAAATCAGTAGCATAGGATTTACTTAAACACGTTCTCACACAAGTCTTGCGCACTTACCGAATCGTATCAGTAGATGGTCACTCACAATACGGAAAATAAGTCTCCATTATAACTAAATAGAAACTCGCTCTCGCCTCTGCTTTCCATACAACCGAAGGCCTAGATCGGCGATTCGATACGACCCTGATGTAGCTTCGCAATAAAAGTCTGAAATAAGTTGGAGTAGTACGTCCAGCCCGGCTACGATACACATTTATTTTGTTTGAATATTTCACCGCAACCGTCCGTTTAAATTTATTTAGTCTGGCAACTTCATTTGCTAATTAAAAAGCTTGTAATTTTAGAAAGCTTCTATCTTTGAATTTTACTGTGAAAGACTTCGTTTGATATGTGCTTGTAGGTTGTTTTTAAAAGTCTCAGCAAAACGGAAGTTAAGTTTAAGGCTCGTGCAAACAGACGCGAAATCGCGGGCGCGACAGGCAGCGGTACCTCTGTCGACAAAGGTACCGTTGCCTGTCGCGCCCGCGATTTTTGCACGAGCCTTTACGATTGTGACGAAGTTATTGCAACTAGTAAATAACTTCAAATCGAAAAACCTGTTTAAATATTGCTAAGTATAACTACTAGACAGTCAAAAATTTCCTTGAACTTTAAGGCTCTTACATACAGGCGTGACTTGTCACGCGACGCGACTTTTAACAAAACAATTTCTGAGAAAACTTCACGACAAGTCGCGCCAGTATACCCTAGGCCTTAAGATCAAACTTTTTTCAAATTCAACGAACTCAGAACCCCAAATCCCCCGAATCCTTGTAATAATCTCCAACATAACTAACGTATCAGCATACCATTACTCGAATGTCCCCCGAGACTTGGGGGCAACTCGGCAAGAGGCTGTTGCTTTTTAATTTTCAAGTCCCATCTTGAACTGGAGGAAGTATCTCGGGAATAAACTCGTCGACTATGTCTGGAGCCGTCAAAGGAAGATTTTGGAGGTTTTAAATATTGTAAACTCAAATTGCAAATGAGATGATTTTAAAAACGCAGAGCTTTAGGTACTACAAAAACTTAGACCCTTGTTCAACGCGTGTTTAATGTCAGTTTTATGTCAAACTCCATACAGAAATGTTATGTTTCAAAGGTGTTTAGGCTAAACAACTGATAAACACGGTTTTGTGGTTATAAGGGTAGAGTATTGCAAAGAAAAAAAAACAAATATAAATAGGCACCTAGTAACAATAATTCATCTTGAAAAACTTTGTAATACTGGTGAACTAGACGTGGAAACAATAGGATATAATGTTGTGACGCGACATTACATCTAATAAATCATCCAAGGAAATCAGTATAGTTTTATTTTGAGTTAGTGCGCTGCATGATTTTGGGTGGCCAATTCAACCATATTCTACAGCCATTAAAATATCTAATCCCTATTTATTTATATTCGATATTTTTTTATGGCATGACAAGCATTGAATAATATCTACAGACGCGCGTCATACAAACGTAAACGTAGTTCAAACATCTGAACTCAGCCTTATTTAGTACAATGGCAACATAATTAATATTGTTTTCCTTATAAGTGTTGCCACGTAAATCAGTTTTCCTTTATAATGTTTTAATTAAAATTATTCTTATTTGCAGGTAATTTATACTTTCATTACTTGGCGGCGCAAGCTGGTAAGCGAGATTTGGAGGGTCCTACTTAACCAATTTGTTTGTAAGTTTTAAATCTACTGTTTAAACGAAAAATGTATAAAATAGATCTTGAATTGCATCGGCTTTATAAATTGTTCAAAGTTTGATAGAGTAAATTACTTTTGGCGCATTAGCAAAGCTCTGAAGGAAGTATTATCACAAAAACTGTGTTTTAGAAATAGATTGGTGATTGCAGTACTAGTCTTTAATGATTCACTGATGGATTTTTGTTCAAATCTGTCTTTAATGGTCCCTTGGACGCTCTTGAAGACTAGCCACCAGTGTCTGTTCCAAAAGTATCAGATGAAACTGTAAACAAACTTTGTTCAGGTTTAATTCTTACGTAATCACTCACTAAAGGGTTTTAGTAACACATTCATTTGTATTTTGAAGGTTTCAACATACAAACGAATTACTTTTTCTAACAATTACGTCAATCAATCAATCTGCTTAGCCATTTCCCAACTATGTTGGGGTCGGCTTCCAGTCTAACCGGATGGAGACCTCCACAACCCAGTAACTGGGTAAGACTGATTGCAACAATCACGACGACGCGGTTCTAACAATTACGTATACCTATTGTTTTAATAACATTTTAATTGAAAACTTTAATTACCTATTCAAATAAATAAATCAGCACTCAATTTGTAAGTGGCACTACATATTGTTATCCACTGGTAGGTTTTTTCATTTGTTTACATTTTCAGCGGATACTTTTGAAATAGACCATACATATACTTCATTAGCCTCTCTGGCCTGCCTTCCCGGGACCCATCACTTTGTCACATTATCATAATCTGCGTCATTAGTGCCAAACTGCCAACATCCCCGTGCTAATCCAAGGCGACAACCGTCCGTAAAGTTTACCGTAACAACATTAGCAGTAGCTTACTGTTACAGTTAACTTGTTAGAGCCTTGGCATATTGATTTTATCTTAAAATACGAGAGCTTGTAACGTCTTCCCGGCTCGGAGTGACTGTCGGTGAGTTCTCGCGAGTCGCCAACTCATATAACATGACAATAAACTGATATGAAAGCACCGAGAGATCTGTTTTGAGCGAAATAAAATGAGTTTTGATGTTTTAGTGATAAGATTAATTTTGGAATAACGGGCGGTAGTAGCAAGAGTGGGATAGGTTAACTAAGATTTCTTATTCTGCAAAAACGAGTTAACATGTAAATATTAAAACACAAGAAGTATAGACAAATACCTATGTGAAAAGTTGATTAGTTAGTTAACGACCGCGTCTTACGAGAGGTCGTGAGTTCGAACCTAAGCAGGCACTTTACTTTGGGTAAATTATGTCATCACCACTGCTCTCAAAACGGTGGAAAGAAAACATCGAGAGGAAACCGGCATGTCCTAGAACCAAAAATTCGAAGACATTTGACATCTACCAACCTGCACTGCGCCCGCGTAGTGGATTACGGCCCGCTCTAGAAAGAGGAGGCCTGTGTCCCAGCAGTGGAAACATAATAGGTTGATTATACTATGCCAGAAATTGAGACAAACTTGCTTGAAGAGAACTTCGGTCGAAAGACACATGACACAGACACTACAACTGTCTACTAACGTAACATTGACACAGTTTACAATAATACACCTTGTCTCATGTGCCATTGTCCAACTCAGGCTATCCGTTACAGACATTGTAGCTGTGTTTACATAAAGCAGCCGTAAAGGCTACTTTTACAGTTGACACGTGTAAAAATAGTGTTGTTTTGTAAACTTGATACTGAACCAGTGATGGAAATTCATTGTTTAGGTAATTGACTGAGTTTATCTTGGAAATTACTGATATCGGTGAAGGAAAACATCGTGAGGAAACCTGAACTTCAATCTGCCTAGCATTTTCACAACTATGTTGGGGTCTGCTTCCAGTCTAATCGGATGCAGCTGAATACCAGTATTTTATATGGAGCGACTGCCTATCTGACCTCCCCAACCCAGTCACTGGGTAATACGATGATACCTCTTGGTAAGACTGGTTGTCAGACTTTCGGGCTTCTGACGACCCGTGACGACTGTCAAAGGTCCACGAATGACAGCCGGGACCAATGCCTTAACGTGCTTTCCGAGGCACGGAGGAGTCTCGGTATGTAAAGATGGTCACCCATCCACGGACCAACCCTGGCAAGCGTAGCTTAACTTGAGATCGACCCGTGCGGCTGTTACTTAGCCACGAGCTCCTTCCCTTGAGGAAACTTGGACTTATAGTTTAATATGTCTGAAAACCAACCGGTCCTGAGCAAGGGTGGTGATCAGTGCTCGTACCTTATCTGTATCTTCTCCTTTTCGTGTGGTTAGTGAGTAGAGGTTGGGTGAAGAGGTTATATAGGCAGTCGCTCCATGTAAAATACTGGTATTCAGCTGCATCCGGTTAGACTGGAAGCTGACCCCAACATAATTGGGAAAAGGCTAGGCAGATGGAGTTTTGTAAGTACTCGATTCAAGTCACTATGGATGAAAATTATATTATGAATAATTTAGACATTGTGGTAAGGAATGATGACCATTGGGTCATCACAATGCCCAGCCCACACATATTGCCTTGCCCTTTTGGCATTATATTATGCAGTTTTCTTTTTATGTTTTTTGTGTTTGTAATTGCACCTTGTGCCAATAAACGCCTTTTTCTTAATTTCTTTTATTACAAGAGTTTCATCAAAACCATGATTCATTGAACAAACAACCCGCGCAACACGTGCACCTTTAACGGTACTATCTTCCGTACTTCAAAATGACTCCCGCAGTCAATAATTCCGTTCACAATATTTATTGTATAAAGGTATGTGACCACAGAGCATAAAAGACCGCTCGCACTTCGCCAGGCATGGTTGACAATGAAGAGGAATATGGAGTCGGCATTGAAGTGTTTGTTTCGATACTACAGTCAATTAGAGATACGTTTTAACAGAGTAAATAATTTGGGTATATTTTATAATAATCAGTGGCATAACGCAATTATAAGTAGCATAAATGCATAGACTCACGCCTTGGGGTAGGCAGAAACTATAGGACGTCACCTGTTACGACCCTTATAAGCTGCATAAAATTGTTTATCTACACCCATGCTATAAATCCTCTATAAAAGTTTCTGAAACAGTTAGCTTATTGCCAACATTAAAACACTGGTTGTGTTATAATGTTGTACTGAATTTCATAATACAACTCATTTAAAAAAATGAACATTGTGTAAACAGCCGCAGAGGTGGTGGTGGAGGTGGAGGCCATAGTACACCCACATTTCGACAGTTATTATGTGCAATGTAATAGGAGGCGAGCCTATTGCCATCAACCGGGCAAATCCAGTCCAATCCAATCCATAAATCGTTTGTGATGTCCAATGACTTAGAGACGCAAAAGAAAAATCTTACAAGTCCGTTATTTCAATGCTGAAAATTATAGAGCCAAATGTAGACTATCGAAATGCCCGTATACACTTAAAGGCTCCCGCAGAAAGACGCGACGCGATTCCGGTAGAGTTTCCGTGAAGTTTTCATAGAAATTGTTCCAACAGTGACGCGTCGCGCCTATCCGCGGGAGCCTTTAAGCGCAGGTCACACTGGAAACGAAGCTAAAACTTCCGCGTCTTTTCATACTTCGGTTTTTATTAAGCGAAACGAAAACGGATGTATGAAAAGACGCGAAGGATAAGCTAAACGAAATGTGTGTATGGCCTGCGCTTAGATCTGAAGACTCGGGTTATCAAGAATCTTAAAATAAAATATGAATACCAACACATTTTTAAAATTCTGCTATCTAATCGCCGTAACACATTTTCGTAAACGATTAAGATTAATCTGTTTCATTTTGATAGTACAACAACATTCATTGCGTTATTTACGTTAGCGAGCAGATTTTTTTTTCGAACTTATTACGCAACTGAATAGCAATCTGTTTCAAAAAGATTCAAATTGTTATTGATCGTGTATTACGTAATGAACCCTCATTACGTAATAGACGATCAATTACAATTTCAGCAGGGTCCCATTAAACTCAAATTCGCATGACTACCTCCGTAGTACGTACATCCTTATTATTTTATGGTCATTACTAAATTGATCTAAAAAAAAGTCAATTCCTAAACGACTAAGAAAACCCTAAGTAAGTGAAATGCTAGTCCCATAGTCCCCAATTTATCTCGCAGATACAGCCTATCTGAAATCTAGAATAGGTCGTACATAAATCTAAAGTGCCCTTACACATAAGTAGCCCTTTTTATTCGGGTCAAGCGCCATTTTAGGCAGGATTTCGTTTTATGATATGGTCTTTCAACGCAAATTATGGGCGAAAGAGTTTTGCTGACGATTTTTGATTGTAGTTTTATTTCTTTCATGTTTTATTGATGTCTTTTAACTAACTACCTGTCGTCCGCGGTTTCACCCGCATCGTATGCGAGAATCTACATGGTACAGGCCTACCAGATACAATAATCCAGAGATTCATCCATGATAAAAAAAAATGATTGAATGGAATATCGCCTCTACCTCCGAGTGTGATGAGTTTATCAAGAATACTTCTCTATCTGTACGTCGATTCTGTAAAATTCACTCTCGCTTCGAATTTTGAATCGGGTTCGAGTGCGAAGTGAGCGTCGAAGTGACGTGACGGGGGAATTACCTTACTGAATGCCACTTCTTACGTCATCTCATACTTTACCTGTCAAAATCTCACGGTCAATTTAGTTCAACGCGCTGACACGCTCGCAAGGGTAGCGCTAGTGTATCAACCGATTTTTAGAATGCCAATCAAGAAACTTACAGCGGATTCAGATTCGATGTTTAGAACGAGGTCTTACAGAATCACACCCCTGTATACCCGTATGTATAGATACTATTCAAATTCATTCAGCCGTTTATGCCCGTTGTACCGTATGCACCATTGACCTGCACCATCAATGGTGCAGAGGAGAATAATTAGTTTCGTTTGCACCATGAATATTAATACAACTACTTCACCATACTTTCCTTGTAGGTAAAATAAAAACCAAACCAAAAGGAAGTCTTTATGGTCGTTAAAGTTCGTTAAGTTTAGACCCATATCTTTGAAAGTGGCCACGGTCCTTTTATAAATGGTAGGTACTGTTTCTTCTGAAGTTGTCGCGGTATCTATACTCGTAATAATTAAATGGCATAAGACATTTTTGTTTTCATCAGGCATACAGTTATTGGAATGCTCACGTTTTCGAGCCTTCACATTGATCCTAAAAAATAAAAAAAACCCTGAGACCCGTGCAGCCCCGGCTTCAACCACAACTTTATACATATTTTCTATATCATAAATGCTACGTACGTACTACTGTAATGGTAATCGTTCATGTACATTTAGTATTTTTTCAATATCTACACCTCCATATGCTATTAAATTTTTTGTACTTTGTGTGAAAATGGTATTGATACCCTTCGAACAATAAAACTCTTCGTCGACTTTGTGCAACAAAAGTTAAATTTAATTATTTATTTATTTATTTATCACACCCACTATCCTTACAGGATAACCCCAATACAATAGTGGTTTAATAGTTTCGCTCATTGTAATTTGATCTTTATAGTCTAAGCTCCAATTTGGCAATAAAATTATTGACATAAAATGACAGAATTAAAACAAAATAGTTACCTTGTCAACACATAAAAATATTAGAACATGCAAAAAGGAAATACCTACAACCGCATTGATTAAGTATAGTGTCATCTGAATGGTGCAGATGAGACCATACTATCAATGTAGTTTCGTTTGCACAATTCTCAATGGTGCAGATGAGACCATACTATCAATGCAGTTTCATTTGCACCATTATTTGTGGAAACGAAACTAATTAGTCTCCTCTGCACCATTGATGGTGCAGGTCAATGGTGCATACGGTACAACGGGCGTTTATGCATGATTGAGTTTCAAATATGTTCCAAACTTCATCAGGAAGACCTTTACTATATCCTAGTATAGGCTATAATGAAAGACTAGAATGCTCTCGTTACAATAACAACGATAAAAATCCACGGTAATTGGGTGTTTGCGCATGTGGGACTTGTGTGTGTAAGGTCTCGCCTCCACGGTAAATAGAAACTCTAGTTGAAGGAAAATACAATACAAATATACAATACAAAAATATTGATAGTGAACGACAAAAGCTGCAGGCTGCGGATAAGAACTGTAAAACCGGCCAAGTGCATGTCGTACCATGCACAATGAAGGGTTCCATAGTTGGGATGAATTTATTAAACAAACTTAACATTGTAGTTGAAAAACTTGTTCTCCGATACATAATGTATGGGAGAACATGTTTTTACAACATTAAGTAAAAAAAAAAAAAATAAGTTCGATTATTACTTGGTAACTTGTGGAGCCTATGTAGCAGTGATAGTTTTCCTTTTAATTTCGTTATATATACTACTGCCATGAATTTTTTCAGATATCCAAACCCAACCATTTAGCTGGCAGGGACACTTGGCTCCAACAAAAATTAGCACCTTAAAGCTTAATATTCCGCAAACGGATCCATGAATCCAAAAATGGTTTCAACAAACTCACATTATTTTTAAACGACCTTACCAACGATACCCCACACCATGGGATTGACGACAAAAAAGAAAACCATCCCCACTTTACGTGTAGGGAAGGTGCCCTAAAAAAAATATTTTTGAAGGTTTTTTTTTACCACTTTGTCGGCGTCGTTTGTATGTATATCCATACCAAATTACAGCTTTCTAGTACCAACGGTCTCTGAGCTAAGCCGCGGACAGACGGACAGACCGACAGACGGACATGGCGAAACTATAAGGGTTCCTTGTTGACTACGGAACCCTAAAAAGGTATAAATAATATACCAGCCTATTGTGTGTGGGACAGTCTTACTGCAGGACAAAGGTCCCTTTTGATACAGAGAAGGCATGAGGATTGAATACCTCGCTTTCTTAAGACGAGTTGACGATTTCAGCCGTTTAAGTCCTAAGTTATAAAATGAGGTACAATCGATGACGGCCGGAGCATGAAAAACGTGAAAGTTTCCAAAGACGGTATTGAATGTATTGACGTCTGAAGCGTTGAACATCAAAAGGATTTAAAGCTCAATGATCCCACTAATCCATTGTTGGGAAGAATCGTGACTCAATACACCCCGTAGCGACTAAAGCGTCAATCAAAACACTCCTTAGAAAAGTAAAAAGATTCGGAGAAAAACAACGATCGAAGACACAGTGATATTTATGTAGTCAGTCATCATTTGGCTCCTCTACCAACTTTCAGCTACGAAGCCCAAATGGTACGTAAGTATATGTCATGACATCTATCTAAACTAAGTATGATAGGTTCATGAATATACTTTTCTGCCCCGTTACTCTTTAGGTCGCAAGCGCGACTGCTGTGCGTGGTCTTGGCTTTGATTCCCAGGTCGGCCAAAAAGTATTGTTGGGTTTTTCCAATAGGAATTTCTCAGTAACAGTCCGAAGTTTGGAAGTTGGCGGGGTGGTACCCCGGTGGCTTGGAAAGCACGTTGAGCCGTAGGTCCTGCGCCTGTTCTCTTTACTGTCGTGTAGCATTGCCGACTATGAGGAGAGTGAGGGAAGAGAGAGTGCACCTGTGTTTGCGCACACACTTGCGCGCTATATTATCAACCGATGTATGGTCTCCAGTGAGATTCGCCGGTGTGTAGTGGATGGATTTTTTTTAAACACTACACAATGCAGGCTGATTGGTATTTTGAAAGAAGATGCAAGATCGAGCGAAACAAGAATAATTAACCAAGAAAACCCTTAACGAAACCTATTTTTGCCTCTTCAACTTTAAATTAACGGTAATAATTTAACTTCGGAAATCACATTAGAGAGAATTCGTCATGGGTTCCGAACAATTCAAATTGAAGTGATTAGTGAACGGATTTCCAAGTTGAAATCTTAATAGCAAGTTCGGTTGAAACTTCAATTACTCACAGAAGTTGATATTGGTAACTCTATATTTGTATCTTTATTAATTTATTCCTTTTTAAAAACATCATCAAAATACTGCTAAATGCAGACTGCAACATCTTCCATAATTGTTCCAAGTTTCATGATCTAATTTGAAGTATTTTTTTGATACCAGCGGTTTATAGTTCGGTTTGGAGGTAACTTTGGATTTTTTTTCTATTGAGAAAAGTTTATAACCTAATCGTGTTTTCGTCAAACATAGTATGTACCTAGCATCAATCCTCAAATTTAATATAATTATATTTATTTCAAAATTAATGCTGCAGTATTTTCGACATAACGGAGGATCATGCTATTTGCAATTGCTATTGCAATTTGAGGTTGTATAGGCTCTTAACTAGTAATAATTATACTATACTTTAGCACGGGCAGCCGGCCTAATTAAATTGTTCGCATGAAACTGTGCAATCGTGCAAGTGTGCAGAAGTGTGCGTGAAAAACATAACCTCGTCTTTGCTGCGCGACAGCAAAGACCAGGTTATGTTTTTCACGCGTATCTATG
The DNA here is from genome assembly GCA_948473465.1 of Lithophane ornitopus. Classification (NCBI taxonomy): domain Eukaryota; kingdom Metazoa; phylum Arthropoda; class Insecta; order Lepidoptera; family Noctuidae; genus Lithophane; species Lithophane ornitopus. Next base: position 4,951,217 of record OX419622.1, on the reverse strand, counting down.
TTTCTATGTAAGTGATGGATGGATGACCTGCTGCTGATCCTATTACTTATATTCAATTCTAAAGTACTTACTTTTCTCTTAAGGCAAACCTAAGAGTCTCAAACAAAGAAGCTGTGATTCGTATTTCTTTGACAGGTTACGGGTAGTCAGAAGTCCAAAACTCTGACAACCAGTCTGCCCAAGGGGTATCGTGTTACCCAGTAACTGGGCTGTGCAGGTCAGACAAGCAGTCACTCCATGTAAAATACTGGTATTTGCTGCATCTGGTTAGACCGGAAGCCGACCCCAACATAGTTGGGAAAAGGCTAGGCAGATTTATAAGAGTTCCAAACTTAGCGAAAACTTAAGAAATGCCTATCATAACTAAGTCCTACCGTAACTTCTTGATACTCAGTTGCTCGTATAAAACAAGCTGCTGTAATTTAATTTTCCGCAAATTCAGCATCCCTCGTAAAGATGGCCGTAAACCTTGAACAGTTTTTATGGCAACCTAGACGAGTATTAGTGTATGCGAATTATCGTAAAAAAGTTACTTAACGACCTAAGACTGAACTAAGTTAACCGCTTATTACAAGAAAACGTTGTAACAAGCATAACAGACGTGTTATATTTTGTTAGAACGTGAGATTTGCGAACTTATAATCATTTATTATAAATTAAAAGTCGTATAAATTAAAGTAAGTAACTATAAATATAAATGATAGTCATATTATAAATTAAAGCCGCTTTTCGTGTTTGTCTGTATCGCTTTATTCTTCTAAACCACGCAGCAGATTTTGATGAGGTTTTCACCATCGTATAGAGAATTTATTCCGGAAGGTTTATGTGTATAATACGATACTATTAAAGTTACATATAACTAAGAAATCTCGATGTTTTGTCAAGTCGTAAAAACCGTGCGAACCAGGAGCGGTTCGCTAGTACATAATAAATGATTCCCGGATGTTACGCCTTTCAAATAATCCAGAAAGAAGCTATTATCTTTCTTTGGTCTAGTGGTCGCAAGCGCTACTGCGATTCGATACTTCGATTCCCGGGTCGGAAAAACTGTAATTGGGTTTTTCCATCTGGAACTACTCAGTACCAGCCCGGAGTCTGGATTTTTACCCGGTTGATGGCATTAGGCTGGCCCCTGTACCTCCTATATCTACATGGGTAAGTACACTTCTGCCTTACCCTTATACAGGCGTGATGTGATATTACCTTTCTAAGAGGTACAAATATGGTTAATGCTTTTGCAACTTCATTTGTCACTTTATTTCAACAAAATAACAACCTAATATACAGTTTAATGTTCCGCAACGTCTCTCAGGTCGCAAACTCGCTTACATCAGTAAGGACGTGGGCTCATAAGCGGCTAGCAGTTAGAATTATGACATTTCTCTCCTGACAGTTACCTAACCACAGCCACAATAGCATTGTCAAGCACACACCTAAATAACGTTGCACTGTTACAACGTTAACTGTACACCTCGACGTTATAACTGACAGTGTATGGGATACAAAACAGTGTAATGGACACATAATCACTTAATATCCTACTAATATTATAAATCCTACTTTCCTACTATATATTATATATAGGACAAACCGGCATGTCCTAGAACCAAAAATTCGAAGACATGTGACATCTACCAACCCGCACTGGGCCCGCGTGGTGGATTACGGCCCGCTCCCTCTCGCAGAGAGGAGGCCTGTGTCCCAGCAGTGGGAACATTATAGGCTGATTATGCTTATGCTTATATATTTATATTTATTATATTAATATTTATTCATTTATAATATATTTATATATATGTATATATAATATTATAAATGTGAAAGTTTGTGAGTTTGTTACTCAATCACGCAAAAACGGCTGAATGGATTTGGATGAAATTTGGCAAACAGATAGTTTATAACCTGGATTAACACATAGGATACTTTTTATCCCGATATTCCCACGGGATCGAGACTTACGCGGGTGAAACCGCGGGGCGCAGCTAGTCCTCAATAAAAGTCAATAATCCATACAGGTGGGTTGACACGGAAAAGTTCGACATTTGAACTCGACGTAGGTTTTCATTACTAATTAATCTCGAACGTGCTTGTGTGTTCACAGATTCACCTAGTAACGATGGGTTAAGATTAATTCAATTGTACCATTTTATTGTAACTATAAAACTGTCGGGGCTCAACGTTGTCACTGACAGGCTCGTCAGACGTTTAGGGCTGATTCATATATCGTACTTGGTGACTATAAATGACACACTGAGTGATATATGGTGGAGATAGCTTGGTATCAAGGTTGACAACGCTTTCGAATCGTTTTAGATAATGTTTTGAAGGCGACCAACGGTGGGAGCGAACAGCATTAGAGACACTGATTCACTGACTATCTATGAGCGTGCAGTCTAAAAGTTGACAACGTCGCAAATAGCTATCAAATATTTAAGTACCTGTTTTTATTAATTTGTTAATATGAAATATCGCTACCTATACTCCATTTGAAATAAGATTAGACGTATAGATAAGCCTTTTTTACATTCCGTTCAACCGATTTTGAATTCTATTGCGTTGGTGGCATGACAAATGGCAGCCGCAGTAGATAGTTGGTATTGTGTAACTTTTTTTGCTTTTAATGCTATCCTTATGCCTACGGTGTAGAAGTCAAAATCGGTTGAACGGACTGTAAAAGGGTTTGTTTTAATGTCTAATCTTATTTCAAATGGGGTATAGTGAGCGTGGTAGCCCAGTGGTAACGGCCACGACTAACGAGTTGTAGGTCGTAGGTACGAACCCTGACAGGCGATGAAACAATTTACACAAAGTAAAGCTACTTTGTGTAAATTATTTCATCGCCACTGCTCTCAAAACGGTGAAGGAAAACATCGTGAGGAAACCGGCATGTCCTAGAACCAAAAATTCGAAGACATGTGACATCTACCAACCCGCACTGGGCCTGCGTGGTGGATTACACCACAGTGGGGTGCTCCCTCTCACAGAGAGGAGGTCTGTTTCCCAGCAGTGGGAACATTATTATGATTAGATAGCTGATTATGCTAACTAGTGACCTAAAATATTTATCTACACCCATGCTATAAATCCTCTATAAAAGTTTCTGAAACGGTTAGCTTATTGCCAACATTAAAACACTGGTTGTTTTAATGTTGTCATAGTAACCATAATATCATCCAAACGGGTGTTATAATGTTGTACTAAATTTCATTATGCAACTCATTTCAAAAAAAGAACATTGTCATGCAGGCGCGTTTCACTAACAAAGCACCGTAATTTAAAACAAAAAAGCATCTATTACTCGAATTCGAAAAAATCGAATTCACGTGTGTCGTATCCCTCCATTTTTGTTCGATATTAGTATTGCAAAGAATCTTTTATAGAGGATTCATATCATGGGTGTAGATAAAGTCTTGTATGCAACTGTAAATAATTAGGTATTAAAACACTCATGTGATACTATTACCCACATTCGTGTTTTAATACCCCTTATTATATAACAGTTGCATAAATAACTAATGATTAATTGCAATTATAATACTGAATTTGATGTTGTTGTTTGGTCTGTTTTAGATGTGAAAAGGGCATTTGAAAAGTTTCCAAATACTTTTTTTTATATCTAAAACTAAATATTCGGTGTTCCGATATTAATTATTGGAGAAATAAACAATATTATAGTTCACTAGTTAGCGATATTTCATATTTCCAAATTAAATCAAAACAGCGAAATATTTGACGTTGCCCTCTTTCATAATGCCTTTCTAGTAATTGTCTTTTGTTCAGATGTAAAACACAAGAGTTTTCAACATAGATTAAACAACCCATGAAACAACCATTCTAATAGACTGTAACAATGACAAAATCTAAATGTATGGCCCTAGTTATTGCTTCGTCCAATGTAAATATTTGTTCGTATGTCATCATTGTGATGAACGCATCTTCCATCTACTAGTTATGCATCTTATTGCCACGGACAAGACAATGGGCGATCTATTTAAATGCTACCTTCACAGTTGCACTCACTATGTGTCTGTTTACATAACAAATGATGATGATAATGATTCGTCAGAAATAAGGCAGGGAGTCAGTTTGAAACAAAAGTAGAAACGGTCTAAATCGAATTCTTATTGTTGTAACTAATGTATCATTATGCACAATGCGTGCTTGTGCTAGCTTAGCGTGTGTAGCAATAGGTAGTTTCATAATTTAAATAAAGGTAACCGTCAAACGGTTACGTTTATTTAAATTTTAAAAATGCAATTCAATAAAACCCGCATCAATTCTTTACTTTCTTGCGTGTATAAATTCTTTTACTTGAAAGCCGTGAAATCGTTTTATCACTGAATTAAAATGTAATCTTTTGTCAGACGGAGTTTTATTTGATCTGCACCTTTTATTGTATTCTCGGATTTTATGGGATAAACTGACAGTTTGTTGCGTCTTACAATAAAGTAGGACAGAGCAATGAGGTAGTAAGAAATGGAGCATTTATTTGCGTATATCCGAGTAGTTTGATGTTGTAAGGTGACTTCAGAAGAATGGGAAACCACATTGTCATTGAGCTGTTTTTCTCGTCAATCGTTCAGGCTATCTATTCCGTGGTTCAGGCTATCTGGTGGAACGTGAGGGAGCTTTATGTTCAGCTAAGTTTTTTATCAGCCTTTATTTCCCAAACGATGTTTACATCCGAATGTGCTCCAACAACCAACTGTCTGACGGCAGTCATGGCCAGGCCACTGCTACTTTAGCTGACTGAAACAATATTTATAGGTACTTTGATTATATAGGGACGCCTAGATATAGGTATATAACGATCATTTAGTGGAATATGTTTCGATCGTATTTTCCAGGCGTTCAGTAACATTGCGTCTATTTAAGGTGCTTGGATCTACCTGTACGAATGTTGGGACAACTAAGCATATTGGTACACTCCATTTTTATGATACTCTGTGGTTGTCGTACAGTTGTCTGATGTATTTGATGTCAAAGTGGGCGTTCGTTTTATAGTTTACTTATGATTGTATGGAGTACGGTGGATTTGTGACTATTTTTATGACTACGCTATCTTTTGATATTAGCTGCCGATATCGACGAAATTCGATGGGTTAATGGTACATTTTATTGTTTAATAATCTTTCAGAATGTCTCTGCTTTTCAACTGTTTGTTAAAAAACAAAATTTTGAAGTTAAAATGTTCTATGCGGTAAAACGTTTTTTTTGGACATTTACCATACCTACATCAACACATCGAATGGTTTCCAATTAGCATTACTTCACAGATGACTATCCACTTACACGTAAGAATTTCATCTTAGGAATATCTCAATCGATTTGTCATCCCCTCTCAAAAAGTCCGTTAATGTACAAGCATCAGGTTATCCATCGATACCTTCATAAATCCACGTTTGACGGGAGCAATCTTACAATAAATTGAATACTGTCCGGCACATAAGCCCAGTATCCTACAATATCTACCCGCTGTGCAAATAGCCAATTTATACATCGCCAGTTACACCTTAGTGCGGGGGCTCATGAGTCGCGACTTCGCGGGCAAAATCCGCTGTTATCGAATAAAGACGAAGTTATCGAATAAAGTCGATTGGTATTGCTACGTTATCGTCTTCATAGCGGTCGATAGCATGTTCGAGACAGTTTGATAAGAATTGAGCTGAATTTTGTTTGAAGTTTCGCTTGTTCGTTGTTATGAAATAAGAACTTATAATACGTATCTTTGTTGGTATATATGGCTTTTGATTTATCAAAAATAATGCGTTAAGCAATTACGGCAACAATTATATTAAAAGTAAAATTGAATTCTGTCTTCTAAGGGAAAAATAATTTGCAATAAAATACGAAGGTGCGAAACATAGCCATTAACGTAGATTGCAGCATTTAGTTCTGCGAATGCACCTTCGGTCGTCGAAGGAGACACTAATGTTTTATTTTAATTATTTAATTTAAAGCTGTAATTGTCGCGTAAGTGTAAATGATACTACTGTTTATAAAGTAACTTGATTTAGCACAATGAATAATGATAATTTAAGTATTTCGTAGTTGACACTATAAATATATGAAAATATCTAGAAAATTTAAATAATATATTCATTCATTTAAAGTTCATGTAAATTTTACTTATAATATTGTCATCATAATGACTTACGTTTACGACAACCTTCGTTTTATGTAGGTAACAATATCTTCAACCATCATTTTAGTTGTCTCATCAATTTTTGTTACTAGCAACAACTTTTTGACTTCGTCTTTAGCCTATGGACTTTACCCGTCTATTACCCTACTAAGAACTAATTGGAATGCATGAGTAATTAATCCTCTTCGATGCGGCAACACTCTAGATTCATTAGAGTAAAAAGTTATGCTACTTACACTCTCGATAATCCAAGAAGTCAGATTTTACGTTACGTTCTCGTACATGTAATACAACTTTATGCCTTGAGAATCAGTTCTAAGCAATGTAGATAAGTCGTCGATTACAAACTCTAAGTATGATCAATCAATATATCTCGAGAATCTGTTTATAAGAAACTATTTTTTTTCCATCGCTACACAAAGTATTTTTATAACTGTCAAATCGGACTTTTTAGATTGTCGCGTGTTTAGGTAGGAAATTCTGGGCCTTGGGAAGCATGCCTGTGTTCCCTCCCAAAAAAATTTATGGTACCAAAGGTATATAACCTACCACCTACAGTGTATTTTGTATTAAATACAATAAGAGTCGCAGAATTCATAAGAGTTCCTTTCTATATAAGGGTGCCTTTTCACCAGATATGGGCTATGCTACGTTCCTATCGATGTGTTTCATATCCACCATTCATATTCATTGGTCCATACATAGCATAGCACTGGTGGAAACGTGTTCAACTAAGCTATGTTTTTATATGGAAGGATGCGTGCTATGGATGGGAGCTATGGATGCGCGAGTGGTGTAGCTATGTGCAGAACAGTCGCAGCCGCTCCCCGTGCCTTCCCACTCGCATAGCTCGAGCTGAGCATCTACCTCGCTACCACAGTTACCTCGCTGCGGTGCATCTTCTTAGCACATCTTACTCACTCCGCTACACAGCTTAGCATAAGTGGAAACGGTCACATTGTTTTGTAGCTTAGCTTTCACATCCTCGCAGTATAGCTGCTTACCACATCTCTGTTGGAAAAGCACCCTAAGTCTTGTACTTTTTTAACTACCTCTCTCATTTCTATCCATGTTAATTTTGTAGTTTAAACAGACTCAAAGGTTCGGTTTCCCTTTGTTTCCTTAACATCACCTTTTACATTCAAATTCAGAATCCTTTTTTTTGTCCTGAATCTTCTGTTGCATCATCTGTCTTAAGAAACTCATTCTCACATACATCAAGTCACACAATAATAGGCCAGCACTGTTATAACAAGATTGACTGGCCATTAGGTACCCGTAAATATACTAGGTCAATCTGCGAACACTCGGATAGGTAACAAATAAGCTTCTCAGCTAACTTTATAGCTTTGCATTATTTAAACAGCATCGGCGTTTGTGAAGATTATAAGTGGGAGATAAATCTTCCATTTAAGCTCTCGATTCACAATAGATTTCTAGGCAATAAAAATGGCGTTGGTAATGAGAAATGCGGACTTGAGGAGACTTGCGCGGATAAATATTGGAATGTACATATTATTCTTTACAGACAGCCGGCTGCCCGATGGAATTTCTCATTGGCAAAAATGACCAAGCTACATACAAATTTTCATCTCCTATTTAAACCTAGCAGGCGATGAATTTTCAAAAATCTTTACTTAAAGTTCATCTACGTTAAATAAGGAACTCTTGCGCAAAATTTCACGCTTCTAGACCCAGCGGTTTAGGCTGTGCGGTGTTTGTTAGTGATTTAATTAAAATTTTCTTATAGGGCTTAGAGCTTTATCGTTCATATTTTCATTTCGATCGAAAAATATTTGTCATCTTCAAATAGATTTCATGAAGTAAAAATAACAATTCAGTTTTCACTCAATATATTTTGATGACAAAAAATCTGAAACATTGAAATTGCTTAGTTATTAAATATTGATAAAAACCCACAAAACTAATTTCTCCTTTCTTAAATTCTTTATCCTCCAATCAAAATTTCAAATCCCAACGCATTACTCCAAATAAATCAGAAGGAACGAGTCCCGATTCTGATATCAATATCGTGTAGGCAACAGTTAGAGGACAGCTTTATAGAAAGCAGTTAGCTATACAGAATGGGTCCGATAGTGCTGCGGGTGCAAGAATCCAGTCACAGTCGGTGTCGCCAGCATCCGCTCACAAATCACTCGCCGCTTAATTGAACGCCGACCGGTCTGGACACGCGACTCTATTGTCAACGGTGACGATTATGAAGCTCTAAAGATTCTATTACACGACATTTTACATGTAAAATATGTAAGTAAAAAGAATGATTGTACAGACCAGATAATTGTTGTTGTTAATCAAGATGTAAAAGCTGGAAATGGGAATGGTAAACAAGCAATTTGAGTTATAAATAAAGGGCCTAGGATGTAAATTTATTCAAATCAATGGCAAAAAGCAATGCATTTAGTATCCAAGATGAGCCATTAATCCAAAGGAATTTCTCTGGACCATCACTGAATTCAAACCTAACGTCAATGTATAGGAATACACGTCATTCCGTACATGAAGTGTTATTGTCCCGACTACTTATGGGCTTTGTCGCTCGTTTCACTTCTCTGTGGCCAATTTATTGCTCCTGCGTCGAATAACATCGTCTGTTTATGTAAATGAGGACCATCTACAGTGTTTAGAATCTCCAACGTCGTATTAGAATTAGGTTCCCCATTAACAGTAAAACTACTAGTTTCCCTCAATCAAGATAGAAGTTCTGTTTGGGAATGTCTTTGAAGAAAGCTGTATAGTGAGATTGTAGGTACTTTAGCTATTAAGTGGTCGCTTCAATTGGTTTCGGAGAATTTGCCCTCTTATCAGGCATAAAGCTGCAATTTGCGCCGTTAAAATGGCTGAGACAGTAGTTTAATTAGTTTTTAAAGGTGACACCAGATAAATTGCCTTCATTTTTCTTGCTTCCTTATTAAAAATACCGACTTGAAGAAGTAACAAAAATGGAAGTAGGCTTTTAAAAATTACACATTTTTGATAACCGGTTAGGATGAAAAAAGTGCAATAAAATAAGAATTTCGCGCGGCTTGGAGCTGCAACTTGGCTGTAATACATGTTCTTTGTTTCTAAACAACTGCTATGTAAAATGTTACTCGTCGTTTGACACGTTTACTATTTCACTATATTTAGGTGAAGTGGTTCTGTGGTGAGACAAGAGTTTCACCGCGTGGGCTGCCACTTTACGTTCGTCTCGGAGTCTCAGACGCATTAACGATCTGTGAGCGAACCATGTCACTGTTACAAACACGTCCCGTCATCTAAATCTTGGAAAACGTTAAGTAGACCAGAAACGGAGCACGTTCATGATTGCTTGTCGTTTTGCGGCTCACTTCGACTTCAAATTGTTCAGCAAAGTATGTTGAGATATTTTGGAATGCAATGCTGGAGGGAAATGTTTTTCGTAAGCTCTTTGAAGGGTAGGAATTAAGGGTAAACTCATTTAAATCGCAAAGGACTTTACATAATATATTTTTAGGCTGCGTTGGCAGCGGTAGGTTTTGGAAAAATATAACATTCTACGTCTATGAATGTTATGAACAGTAGTGTAAATAATAAAACGCAAAAATTACGCAATATTCTAAAATGTTGTCTTACAATGTAGGTAAAGTTGCTCTTCAGTGGTTAAACAATCGAATGAATGAATGAATGGAAGCTAAAAACCGTTTCAGAACGAGGCAATATCGTTTAGACTCACAGATCGCTTCACCAAGAAAAATGTTCAAACTTCACGTAACATCGACGGGATTCGGCGCAAACCTAAGCTGATTTTTCGTACAATCGGTTTTGGAGGAAGATTTTATCTTTATAGGGCAATGAATGATAAAATCACTTTATTTCATAAGCTTACCTAGAGCGTTTAATAATTTTATCCATTGTGGTGGCGATAACCAGGCAAGTTGGCCCGTTGGCGCAGATACCTCCATGCTCCCATGATATACGAGCCACTCTGCGACAGTTCCGACTAGGGTAGGGTGTTATCGTTTACCCGGGAAAATGTTGCCAAGATTGCGATAGTTTATCAAGTTATTTAGTTTTAAATTCTGGAAAATCCCGACGGTTGCCGGTTGTAAATAATTAATCAGTTGTGTTTTGAATTGCATTCATGTTTTATGCTCGTGTTCAACGATAAGTAATTGGCACGTTTTTATTTAAATAACAGTCGACCTCTGATGATATAAACATTGAAGAAGTTATCTCTAGAATTTTATATTCTAGACTAAATGACGTCAATATGTTTGAAAAAAGCTCAGTGAGGTATATATCTCTAGTGTGGAATTTTCTTGACTAGGAAATTGTATAAATCGAGCACTACTGGCTATCCCGTAGTATATGTATTATAGCCTGTTTTTTTTCTAAAACAGAACTTACAAACATACCTAAACACTAATCGCTAATTGCAGAGTCCCATCAAAGACTGTGTTACATGAAAATGACGTAACACTTTAAAGGCAGCCGTAGTTCCCCCCCCTACCCCTCTCGCGTCTGTGTGACACTCCTATCCTATGTCTCGGCACTTGATTTTATGAACTAGCACTCTTTTTTGTAATATGAATATTTCTCTCATGGAGGGAAGTGCTTTAAACACTTAGGCTGCGAAACTTTGCATCATTAATTTGGTACACTGATGACATTTAGCGTTATAGGCGAGTCTATTATTTATTGCGAAACTGGTATTGTTTGAAAATAATGCAATGATAGATGATAAGTTTAATCCGGTTACTAGCAATTTCCCATTAAATTGCTTAAATCAGAATCGATATATTTCTCTGAAATAAAAATCTTGTATGATCAGATGTATTCATGAACGTAAACGAAGCAAAACGTATGTGGCGTTCTTTATAGTTTCTGTAGGTATGTTATGTGTATGAAAAGATTTCAAAAGACGGAAAATATGAGAGAAAAGACCGTATTTCCATAAGTATAGTCAGGCCAGGCGCACTCCGCATTTTAGGTAGGTATGGAGCTCCAAGAAAGAGGTTTACTCGAATTTTCGGGCGATGATTTTGCGGAGTGAATCTTTTGCACTAGTTATATATGTATTCTGTGGTATCGTGCAGAACTTAAGGCCAATCCGTTGCTGTGATGGAAGCCATGTGCGATAAAATGAGGAATTTTGAGTTCCTCATTAAAATATTGACAGGTCCAACACATCCGCTGGGCAGAAACCACATTCCTAAATTGATTGATAGAGCATGAAATTCCATGAATAATATAATTAGAAGTCCGTCATCGGAATAGAATTGGTTATAAATGCAATACGTTCAATTTCGCGTAACTTGTGTATGTAAGTATACATTAGATAACTAATTCTCATATTTGCAAAGACACTGCGTTGACGACGGCGACGTCATCCTTCTGTCCTTCGACGAACATCGCAGGCTCACTGCCACTTCAGTCTGAACTAAAACATTGATTAAGAAATCACCGAATATTTCGTTTTATATATAAAAAAAGTATTTGGAAACTTTCTAAATGCTTTTTACACCTAAAACGGTTACACCATCAAATTCAGTGTTATAATTGCAATTCATTATTAATATTTTAGGTCACTTATTAGCGATATTTCATATTTCCATAGAGTAATATTGCAAAATTAATCAAAACAGGTAAATATTTGACAGCTATTTGCGACGTTGCCAACTTTTAGAATTAACGCTTAGGTTGTAATTACATAACGTCCCTGGTTTAAACGCAAATAAGCGTATAGTTAGCGCTTACTTATTTGCGTTGTTTACAGAACTTAGGTACTTCAAATATTTTGATAAACCACGTGGCTTGTCCTCACAGGATTAGATTATAAATAAGTATAAACCAATATTTAGGCATGTTGGAAAACGTAATGACATAGATAAGCAGCCATGTTTACCTTTGCGCGGAAAATATGACAGCTGTCACTTGTCACTGCAGTTGACATAGCGACGATAGACACAAGCTTTTTAAAAATACATTCGAATTCGAATATTTTTTTAATTCCATGAAATAGAGAAAAATATAACCCTTCCTTGGCAATCGGGTAAAAAGTAATAAATAGAACTTGAATATCTAGTAACTGCGCCAGTCAATTAGCAATTTGATTGCCTTGAGAAAACGTGATATTCCCGTACGATTCCGATTTTCAGATTGTAAGTAAGTATTTTATTTTAATGACTTACGAATAAACCGATTACTAACATCCATTTCACAGACATTTTAATTTCCAGTTAATCAATTAGGTACCATTGGGCATTTTTTTCAATGTATAGGTTTAAACATTAAAAATTAATGACAAATTGCTAGAAAACCTTGTCTGTGGCTCTTAATCCTAACTAATATTATAAATACGAAAGTTATGTGAGTGTGTTTGTTTGTTTGTGACGCTTTCACGCTAAAACGGTTGAACAGATTTGGATGAAATTCGGGACGTAGGTAGACCATGACCTGGATTAGGAAATAGGATACTTTTTATCCTGATATTCCCACGGGGTCGAGACTTATGCGGGTGAAACTGCGGGGAGCAGCTAGTTACCAATAAAACTAACATTCACTTGGAAAGTAAGAAATTGTTATGTCCATTATAAATCTCCAAGAAATAGCTTAGCTTCCTTTATCAATCAGTTTCGATATTTAATCAAATTTCCTTTGATGGACTGTTTATACTCGGCTCAAAGCCAATATAAAGTGTGATAACCTGAAAATAGTTTCACTTTCATGTTTGATATCCGCGTAAATAGTAGACATGATAAGTTTTTTGATAATTAAGAGTATGTATACGGTGTGATATCGAACCAACCTAGCAGCAAAAAGTTAGTAAAAATATCCAGATATATTATTTAGGACTAAGATGATTTTGAACTCTGTATACAGATGACATTGTTTTACTAACTTTGAAGGAGTAAAATTAACCAGATCAAAAAATCATCGGTTATTCCAAAATTCTTCGTCAAAATATCCAAAATTCCTGGCAAGTCGGTTACATGATAAGGCAAGTACTTACTTTAGGTCCTCTGATAAGGGTTATGTACCCGTTGAAGTGTACTCACACGCCCGTCAAAGCGATAACTGCTCTCGTCGTGATGTAGTTTGTACCTGTACGATAACAGAGCATTGAACTATTGCCGATAAACTTTCAGCGCTTTCGGTAAATGGAATTCTTGATCCATTTTAGACTCCAACTTTCTAGTAAGGTTACGGTTTTAATCGTTCTGAAATAATTATCCCCGTTTCGCAGTCAGCCCCGAGTCTGGATTCGTGTCCGGTTGATGGCAATAGGCTCACCCCCTAATATACCTATTGGAATTAAACATAACTGGCGAAATGTGGGTGTATATGTATAAGTAGGTACACAGGTTCTGGTCGGAACATAAATATATATTACTAGCTGATGCCCGCAACTTCGCCAGCGTGAATGTCGGTTATTATATACTAAAACCTTACTCGAGAACCACTCTATCAATTGGTGAAAACAGCATTAAAATCGGTGCAGTAGTTTATGAGTTTATCGCATACAGGACGACAGACAGACGCGGCGAGGGACTTTGTTTTATAATATGTAAGGATGTGGGATCATCATTAAGACGATGAAGAAGTGCTGGACGCAGTAATGGTCTCCATTTTCTGTATCCAGTACATACACGAAAGCTCGAATCTTCTATCTGAAAAATAATGGAAAAAAGTAAAACAATTAATTTTGAAATTAATGATTAATTAAACAGACAAATCTAAATCTATAAAGATACCTAAAACAAACAATTTTCACGATGATTCCACAGACGTCATTTATTCTTTGATTGATATCATTTATCTTCGATATATATATTTTCGACATAATTATACGAAAACACATTATGGCAACTTAATCAATTTACCGCTTTACAGTGAGTTTAACTCTGTTTGCTCAATTACTGAGCTTAAAAGCTGTAATATCTTTTTAATAGACCACCTTGGAAATAGTGATAAATGAGTTTGGTTAAAAAAGTCACAAATAAACTATTAAATATCGTTTTCAACACACTTGCTCGTAAAGTGGCTCTTATTGAACCGCTTTTAGGTTCATAATGCAGTATATTATGGAAGCGTGCTTTTTACTTTATATTACCGCACTAGTCCGGTAATATGCGCCACAGATAACTATTTACTAGTCGGAGTAATGACATGGCAGTATGGAATTGGTAAGTACTATCATAGCAGCATGAATATGTTTTGGTGAAGCTTTTTACCAAAGACAAGCGATCAAAAGCAAGTTTTTATTTAAAAAAAAAAGAACCATAAGCAAACCAGTGGCGTTTAGATCCCATAAAAAATCCCATGGCTGCCCATTGGATTTTTTTTACCTAAACGTCAGTGGGATACTAGAGTCTGACCAACGAAATATTGGAATTTGGCGATATTTCAGTAAAAAGACGTAAGAATTCTTGAAAATGAAAAATAAAATTTTATTCCTATAAAACATAGCTTATTAAGGCTCCGCTGCCTGTCGCGATTTCGCGTCTGTTTGCACGAGCCTTTAATTTTACATTGACATTCAAAGAGAACAAAACAGTGCCACCCACGGCTAAAAACAAAACTGACTGATGCGCTTACAAATATACCTAAAGCAGGGTTTATAAAGAAACCTTTAAATTTAATTATTCAACACGAAAGCTAACAACGAATTATTATCTGTTGAATATTTTATTTCTCTTCTAAATACATACATTTATTACATTTCATTTATCATGTCTGATTATTATATAAATATGAAAAACTGATGTAAGTATCGCATAATATGTCTAGAATAATATAATTATAGTATTGACTACGTATAAGCAGTGGGTTGACAGCTCTTGATATTTTTTTTTATTTGCCGCCTTTTTTCTTCGACAGCTTTTGTTGGTAAGACTATATACATTAAATTAGTATGAACTATCTTAATATTAAATGAGCATTCTCTATTTAAACCCGGGCAGAGACTTGCGCTTTTTAAAAATCTTATCAAAGAAACTTCATGCCTTTTTATTATGCCTACTGTGTAAATAAATAAAATATGTATTATTAAAATATCATCAAATTATATATTGTTCACTGCCTTAACCCCATTTGCGTAATAAGTAATAAAAACATTATTATATTTTTATATGTATAGGCTGTTCAGCGGTATTACCAGTGCCTTTATACCCGCGCGCGCATCGCTAGCGGAAAAAACAAAAACAGCTGCCATTTTCCATAAATATTTGTAAACTTTTTTGTTGTGTGATTAAAATCATTATTAAAAATGTCGATTTCACATAGGGAAGAAGAGCATAAATAATAATAAATAGATTTGACTCCGCCATGGTACGTTTAGGAATAGTAAAAAAAAATAGACATTTTTTTCATTCATATCGTGTTTTTTTGTATAGGCTGTCTAACGGTTTTGACAGTGCCTCTATTTACTCGTATAGAAAAACAAAACTAGCCCGCCATTTTACATAAATATATATTATTGTTTTTTTCGTTGTGTGATTAATTATTATAAAAAATACAAAAAAAAATAAGTATTGTCACCAACCGACATAGAAGTTTAAAAAAAAAAACTCCGGATAGTCAGTACCTGGCAACAAAGGTCAGTTAAACTTTATAAATCTAACATCTCTATGTATAGTTACGTTATTGTAGCTTTAAGTTCTTACAACAAGTCTGTATTTTTCCTCGCAAATGTGTTGAAAAACGTCGTATGAAACGCGTGTGCATTGGTTATTACACTCTCGGCTACCTTATCGAATAATACCGCCTCGACTGTAATATCCAAAAGAGCACACTCTTATCACAATGTACTATTTGACCCGCGTTTGCAATGTGTTGAGCCACTTCGGCCGCGTGCTAACCAATGTGATCGTGATGCGCAGCATGCGATCGTAGCGCGAGCATGTGATCGTCCCGCGAGCATGCGATCGTAGCGCGAGCATGCGATTGTCCCGGGAGCATGCGATCGTAGCGCGAGCATGCGATCGTCTCATGAGCATGCGATCGTCGCGCGAGCTTGCGATCGTCCGCGAGCATGCGCTCGTCGCGCGATCATGCCATCGTCGCGTTCATTTTGTTGGGTGAACATGAACGCGTTGTCGGGGTTCTGCATTTAATCACTGCTACCTACCTCTGTGATAATTTTGGGTTTGTTTAGAACTCATTAGTTGTAGGTAGAGCAGTATACTGCAGTGTGATTGTAAAAGGTGCTTGTTCGTGTTTATGGAATAGTTATAGGAGTTTACGGAAATAATAGTTTATAATCTATCTACCGAGATTATAAATTATGGAAAAATTGTGAACTACAACAAACCCTTTACAATTTACTTAACGCATAATTTTTCTATAGTTTATAATCTATCCATGGCAGACCGCCAAATTGTGAATGAGGCCCTAGACAACGTGACATTCTACCAGCGATAACGATGATAGAAAAGGCAAAAATGTATAGGACTGACATAAGCTATCGAAAAGCTTATGTCAATCCTGTTGAAAGTCGTTGTAGAAATACGAAACGCTTTCGAAGCGATTGTCACTTGTCTAGGCCCTCTGGTATCAAACTTGCAAGCGACAAACGCACCTTACGCTAATACTAAACAGCTAAGTAACTGCGACCAACTTGGAAGAAGCTGTTGGTCAAATGTTCTAAAAGGCCTGAGGCCAGACATTTTTGCCTTTTCTATCATCGTTATCTCTGGTAGAATGTCACGTTGTCTAGGGCCTCCTGGGGTACACCGAGACCCCAAAACAACAAACTATTGACATTCGCTTCTTGCAGCGACTGTCAATAAATCTTAGATGCTTCTCAATAAATAAAACATCAGCAAATACTAGTTTCTGCTACCGGTTCGATAAGAGATTAATCATATGAACAGGGGCAGATATGTCCGCCTCTAAACTTTGATTATAATTACACTAGTTGGTAACACCGTAATTACACAATCGTGTATTGATCATCGAAACTAGGGGCTGTTGATAGCATATTAATTTGTTGCTTTC
The DNA here is from genome assembly GCA_948473465.1 of Lithophane ornitopus. Taxonomy (NCBI): domain Eukaryota; kingdom Metazoa; phylum Arthropoda; class Insecta; order Lepidoptera; family Noctuidae; genus Lithophane; species Lithophane ornitopus. The sequence goes on along the minus strand of OX419622.1, from coordinate 4,934,095 downwards.
ATTATTAATTATAACTTGTCGGTTATTGATATTTGTGGAGAATTGAACAATTTTTGATTTAATTTTGTTGTTACGAGAAATGAAAATTTACTGTTTGTGTGTATCGAAATTGGTTCATGATTGTTATATTTTGGATTGTCGTGAATTAATCGTCCAAAGACAAAATAAATTAATATTCTGAAAACACTCCGTTGTTTTCTTCAACTTCTTCTCCGTTGTTTTTCGAAAAAAAATCCAACTTCCCAGTTCCAAGCGACCACAATACTTTACCAGTACAGTGAATAAATTACTTTCAGAACATCGCTTCCACAGAGGCAAACAGAATAGAAAAATTCTCGCTTACAAATTAATCTTCCGCAAAAACTCGACTAGGAAGAATGCGTCCACCCACCCTAACCTAACCCTATAAAACGCAGGCGGGTCATATCTACCCGCGGCACGCGACGATAAATCAGAATTTAATAACGCGTTACGCTGCACTAATACTTACTGCAACTTATTTATAGGAATAACACTATTTATTTTCCACATGTGTGGATGTAAATTAGCTTGGTTTTTTAAGGGTGAATTTCACCAATGAAGCTAAACGGTCAGCAAGTTCAAGAGCTCTCAGTGTGATTATTGTTGTGGAATTTTGACACTGACATCTATTGAACGCAACCGAAATTCGACCTTAGTATTGCTATATCTGAGACACATTTATTCGCGTTTTAAATCTGAACCGCAAGCGAGAACTATTAATTAAGATTCTATTTGCTTTTGTTGGATAGTTCATAAATCATTCATCGTTAAGATACTTGACATTGCTATATCTCTCGTGCAGCTTTATTCATCAAACTTTATGGGTGATGGTAAATCTATCTGTTAGCTTACTATAGTATAATGCAGAAGTCCTACTTATATTAAAGGCTTTTCAACCTTTCACACGATTGTTAAAGTCATGGTTACGTTCAAATGGGTACCTCATTTCATAGAAACGTTCAAAGGTACTGCATACAAGGCAATTTGTAAAATGAAAATTAGCATGAACAAGACTGCGGAGGTGCTTCAGACAAATAGTTGTTCTCGTGTTCTCGAGACGATGCCCGTTTCAAGTGCACCGGTGGGTACGTATTTATTATGCTAATGAACGTCTGACTTTAGTGCACTTGCCAGATTCTCTCAATTGTTACTCGATGTTATGTCTTTTCTTTTGTCATTTACAGAATTGACTGTCATTTTAATTATGATGGCATTAACAACTTACCCAATTAACAAAACTCATTGTTTTCTTGCAAATCTCATTTGTGTATTAATGGTTCCGAAGAAAACCACAATGTTTTCTCCACTTAACAAATAATAATGTCGATACACGTAAAATAGTGAACCACTTAAAGTGACATCATTATTCTTCAAAAGAAACGACCCCTGAAGCGTTTACACATGAAAGAAAATTTACCCTACAGCGACACAAAGATATTACGGCCTCCGTAAGACGTAACAACTCCATTCGAATTTGTCTGAGAAGAAAAATTGTAAGCACCTGCAACTAAATGCATTCGAGGAGGGGTGTTGCTCCGTTTGAAGTGCGCTCATTTCACACGCGTCTGGGGGGTTGACATGTCGTATCATTACGGACATGTGTCGAGGGTGGCAAGTTTCTGCGGATAATTCGGATGTTTTGAGTGCCTCGCGGATCCTTGTGCCGCGGCGCGCACTGTGAGGGTTAAATTGCGCGCAGCTGTGTAAAAACATTGTCAATATTATTATGTTTCGTTTAATTGACTTGGGTTTATATTTTTGTCCATTATTTTTAGACATGACTTTGTACTAATTGATATGTCATGCAAGTCGAATGCTGCACTTAGTTCAATGCTCATTAATTTTACTATCATCGTAAAAGCAGCTATGAGTTATAAACGTCCGATCTTTCACTAACAAATTGAGAGGTGGTCTGTAAAAGAACTTTCTGTGTTCACAACGTTACTATTAAGCAAAACAAAGCCAGTGTTGATGACACTGGCTTTGTTTTTCTTAATAGTAACGTCCAACACAAAATTATTGTACTCACAATTTATGATAATAAAGTGATTAAAAAAACATTATATCTTCTGCGCGCTAAAATAATTAAACTCGCTAATATCTTTAGACAAACAGTTTATCCAACGAATTAATATAACATTATGCTTAAAGTTGGCTCGGTTGTTACGGTAATGACAATGCAACTTAGCAGGGAACTCAATGCTGCGTTTTCCCCAGTGTTTTGTCGGTTTCGGTGGTCTTCAACCTGGCCGAAGCGCGGCTAAATTGTTTCCAACATTCAGACGAACTTTTGCATACGTTCTTATCCTACACTTGTTTACTGCGAATTCCTTTTGTCTGCAACAGCAAAGCTCGGAATTCGTGTTCCTGTTTTTATTTTTTGGTTGATCAAAATTCATAAAATTTCGACCTTATTACTTACCAGGGTGCAGTGTACGAATATTTTTGCAGCGACCGAAAATGAGAATGAAGTTCAATTGAAGACAATTGGGGACAAACATTATTTTTATCAATCATTTTATTTATGTGACAAATGATCTTGTTTTGCGAAGTTTGTCATCAGTTACATCAGACTACATAAAGAAATCTACTAACAATAATCATATCTTCAGTAAGATCAATTCTCTCTAAAAGCAAAATACCAATATTAGATTTCACAGTTCCTCTAAAGAGTTCTATTACTGCGATCCCTTTTTTCATAACACACACAAGTCGCGAATCCTTTTTTGTCTCCCTTCAATGATATAACGGACAATGGACAGCCATCCCACAGTCGCTGCACATGTGACGAATGACTGGGGGTGCTGGGACGCTCAAAAGTCCTGGGGTCCCCACGCACCCCACACTAAGTAGTCTCTTCTTATTGTTATTTACTTTTTCCCACTCGAAACACGTCACTACAGTGTTTATTTTTCCCGTTTGTTTTGATTTAGAGTAGTGCGAGATGCGTGTTATTTTGAGAATATGCGGAAATTCTGTTGCAATAATGTAAATAACTGTTTAATGTAGTGTACTGAGCATTTGAGCAGCTGGCGGAAATTCGGACTGAAAATTCGAAAGCTTTCGACAGCATTTTGTATGTTAAATATAATACTAATCACTAAGCATTACGTACCGTAGGTACATCATATTGAGAAAGCAGTTCATTGCAGAAGAACGAACCCAGCAGTCCATAACAGCAATAAATAATTTCGCTGACGAGACACGGAAACCAACTTTAATACAGGTTCTCAAAACTTTAGATTTATAGAGGGAGTTACAACGATTTATAGATATTTTAAAGTGTACCAAAAAAACTCAGAAGTTCATATTCCATATCGATTTTAAAATTAGTCGTGAAGCTCGAACACTTCACGTTTCCGTCGGCTTTGCTCACAATAATCTTTTTTACAAGAATAATTTTGCTCGTTTCATTTCGGTTATTGGATTTTCCGGAGTGAGCCCCGAATTCAGTACCGCGTTGATATTTGTAATCAATTTTTATATTCCCTTTAACGCGGTCTTCAGTTTTTATTGTTTGCTTCATTTGCATTTATTTTAGAAAGATTCTATTTTACAGAACTCTTTTGTATTTGCTTTTAATATTTAAATGATAATATAAAATCCTAATCATCAAGCCAGCCTACTGTAGTCTCTCAGTTGCATCAGTAATAATTTAGTCCTTAAGCTTCCCGCAGACAGATGCGACGCAATTCAGGTAGAAAAATTTCCATGACGTTTTCATAGAAATTGTTCTACTAGAGTTCAATTCAATTCAATTCAAATCTTTATTACATAAATCATGTGTGCACAAGCTCTTAAAATGATAGTTATAAAGTTCACATGGACCCTGTCGGGCACAACAATTTATCATAATTATGAAAATTGGCATGCTTTAAAAGAAGAGTTGCGTCGCGCCTGTCTGCGAGAGCTTTTAATCTTAAAAGCTCATATGTAAGCTCGTAGGTAACCTCTTTAACAAATTGAGAGATCTGTCAGCATTAAATCAAGATTCGGCATCGTTTTTGAAAACCAAAAACAACAAAAACCCAGCTCCCACTCCGATAAAGTGTAGACAAGCTTGTTAAAGCTTTTAAAATTTTATAAACCCACATTTATTTTTAATAGCAGCTTATCGCCTATTACTTACTTGATAACCCCTCTGTCGCTCTCAGTTTATATTTAATCAAACTGCGTAATAATATTAACGTATTTTTTTGTTTTCTAACGTTACAATCTTCACGCATTTGATCCCAGAAAGGTCAGGGTGAGGTATTTAATAAAACACCCACAGGTTACAGTTTATCATAAAACCAACGCCATTGCTGAATAAGAAAACTCCGTATTACTTAGCTAGGTTTTTTTTCAAATGGTCTCTCTAAACGCTAGGCAAGATTATGCGTGACCAAGGTGACGATGGCATGAAGTAGGTATGGGTCCTACGATTTTCGCGAAACGTAACGTAACTAGTGACTTGGAACGCGTCACCTGTTTTGAAAACTAGTGATTTTAGTAACTAGTTATTTTTCAAATTCTATTCGGTGATTCAACATGGTGATTATATCGAAGTATTACCTACAGTTATTTGCGAAACGAAAATATAAAAGGGTTACTTAAGTAATACGTTACGTTAGCTTTAAGTTTTTTGAACGAATAAGTTTTTGTAGCTACAAGTAGTTACATCATACTTTTGTTTCGTTTCTCGCTTTTCATTCGATCACTGCATTGTAATGTAACTAGTTACAAAAATCACGTGTTTATGTGTAACTCAAAAACTAGTTATTCGGTTACATGCCCTGTAGCCAGTTATTGTAACTAGTGACGTATAGTTAGACAGGTTGAAGGGTTAGACAGGTGCGACCCGTGCGACGCAACACCAGTAGAACAATTTCCGTGAAATCTTCACAGAAATTGTTCCAACTCGCATCGCGCCGGCCGTCGTCGCGTCGGACCTGTCTGCGGGAGCATTGATGTGGTTGTCTCCTACCATAAGGATTGGCCCGAAAAGTGTTCCTTCGTTATGGATATCTTTCCTCGCTTCGCTCTTGACAGAGCGTTCGTGGCCACGAAGAATGTTGTCCAATCGCAGGTGTCCATCTGGTTCTGTTAGATGACAGTCTAGCGTAGTCATTAACAATTTCTGAATAGGTGCAGTTTTTTGGTTCATTCGTACACCCAATCATTGAAGACCTGACGACAGAATCAGAACTTTTAAAGACAGGAGCAATAATTCAATTTCAATTTATTTCAAGTAACCATGACTCATTTGTTAGTAAACTTATCCTATGCTAATAATTAAAATAATTTTATATACTTATACAAATTCCTGTAAAATATTCAAATATACTAACTTGATTTCTCCACGGTCAGTCGATATTCCATAAACTAAATATGGCTCCCAGGAACACGTTTCCTAGTTCATAAACCAACTCATTAGGGTGCTAACCTCGGTCACCGGCGACTTTCCCCGCTGATCTAATATCAATTAATTCCGACTCTTACTTTATGTTTATCGAACGTGTAATTGAGCTCTAGTAATTATCGGCCACCGTAATACGCGCCACGCCTGTACACTTGCGTGCATAGTTATTAGCTAGTTGGTTTAATTTGACAATTAATTGGGGATTTGTCTGTTTTGGGAGTACCTATATTAACGAGTTTTCATAACAAAAACAAAAGTTTTTTTTGTCTTTATAATTTGCTAGACGTGCTACTATGTGTTTTTTCTTGAACTGTTTGCATTGTTTTTTGTTTTTGTAGTTTGTGGCTCTGAAGCCTTTTTTACGCAAATTCATGAATTTGATTTTTGACGCTGTAATATTCAGAAATGTGCCGCCTCGCTAGAAAAAATGTGAGTTATTTGGGGGTTCTAGAAGATCTACTGAACCCTGACAAATTTTTTTTTTGATGGACACGCTTTTTTTTATATAAAAAATACTTTAACATATAAGTTAAAAAAAAACTACTTATTTACGGATGCAAGAGCGAGTAACCGCACGTTTTTTTAAACTTTAACCGATATTTTAATTATTTGATTATGAATAATGATACCGCCATCGCCATTCTCTTACTAGAGAGAAAACACATTTTACACACACACATTTTAAGTTTTCTCTTCGTGTAACTATAAATATTATACCAATTCAGTTTACAAGAAAATCAAATAAAATTATCTTTCTGCTGTTAAAAGTTACAGCGTCAAAAAAGAATGTAATAGGGCTCTTAAAACGTAATGAAATAAAAGCTAAAACCAAAAGAAGATAATTGAGAAAAAAGTATAAAATAATTTCACGCGTTCTTACGTTTATCGCTATCAACTGATAGGGCGATAGCCGACAAAGTAAAATATAAGGGCCATCAATTAACCATAAACGCTTCTAATTATGTGTAGGTAGTTAATTATCAAGAACTTATGAAGTGAGAAAATTTGAATAACATGAGATTATTTTATTTAGGTTAGGTTATTATACGAAATCACTTTATATTATCAGAAACTCATCCACTATCGAGCAATAAAAATCGTGAATAAATTATTATTTAACGATTATTTTAAATGTACAGTCCAAAAGACATCAAAAATGTTAATGTAATGATATTTTGTACGATTTATGGAAATTGAAAATGTTATTTTTATAAACGGTTTTCATGATTGGTATGTAATTTTATTGTAATTTTCTATTACCACTGAATTCATTATGATAACATAGTAACTGTAATTGCAATCATTTCATCATATTCACATGATTATTAATTCGTCACTTTATTGAATTTGAGCTTGTTTAACTGCCATTTATTTTAATAAAAAATAATCATGCATTCGTAGAGTAGGAGGAAGGTTTTTACAAAACGTTTCGTTGGTTCATAAAGAATGAAACACACGCCAACTTAAATTTCGTTCCGTTAACCTCAATTATGTTTCACATTGCAGTGTTGCGGTATTTTCACGGTACAGGAGAGCTTTGTTTACCCACTGCTACCAATTTATAGGTAGTGGCTCTCGTTGCATTCACTGTAGTGTACTTCTCTTTGGGGATATTATGTCCGCAATGGAAACTCGATACATTAGGTTTTGAGTATGGTTTTATACTCTATTGCTTCTCTAATGTGTTCATTTGTTTTCGGGAAATAAAACTGCTGATCGTATTTAAATTGTGATTTAGCATTGTTTAAAGCTTGAATAATAAATTCAAGAAACTCCGAAAATTGTATATTAAAAGACAACAAAAACTGTCATTTGTATATCACAAATAAATTTTTATATTTTTTGGAAATTAGTATTAAAAATTAGAAAGTTATTCTGTTCTAAACTTGAATGAGAAGCTGGAAAAGATTTGTTTAGAATTAAGCATCGTCTTTGTACGTATGTTTACTTGTCTGTTTATATAACTAGGTAAATAAATAAATAAAACTCAACTCAAAATCATAAATAAGTAATCATTGACTACAGAACCAGTAACCAACCAATGATTTATTCGTAAATTCATCTCATTATTAACTTTCGCATGAAAGGACTGAGCCCATCACTCTGCAAAATATCTCAGCGAATGGAAAAATGTGATTCGCTTATAACTCTTTTAGGTCGGGACCCGTCGGATTTATGTTCGTGGAAATCGGTTGCTTTTCCCTCTTCGACTACGTAAATCATTTTCACATCGCAAGTCTGGGCGCGGTGCTATTCGCTACACATATTTTGTACACTTTCTGCCTTGAGAAAGTGTACAGTACAGCACTAACGGATAAAGGGCTGACGGATTAAATTAATACCGGTCTGGGTTCACTATCTTAAGGCAGTTAGTAGATAAGTGAGATGGTTTTGGGGCTGAAGCTAGTTCTAAATTTTTTTGTGTTTATTTATTACTTGAGTTTAGCACGCATTTAGTTAGTAAATGTGATTATTGATCTGTTCAAATAAAATAAAGGTTCATTAGAAAACCAGCGTCAGACAGCATCTGTCTGGCATAAATGCTGAAATGGGCGCAGAAAATACAAATAAATAATAAAAAGTTAAATGTGTGCCTCACACATTTGGTTTTTTTTCGTGATCTGTTGCCATATAAATATTATTCTCTCTTTCTTTACATCTGTAATCATATCAAATTACTTATGTATTTTGTTGAAAAAATAAAATATCCGCTATTCCAAGGTATAAGTGGTGCATTATTCGCCCCGGACTTGTACAATGTACATGCACACGTCCTGGGAACTTATTTGCCAATTTAACGTCTGTTTCGCTAGAAAAATCTAGGCGATTTGCTTTGCTGCCTGCAAAAGGTTGTACATCAAGTACCTACATGAATTACGTTACTCTGATTTTGTTTCGTAGTAAACGGGTTCTCGTATGGATCGTTAGCAACAGCTTTCTGGGATTCGCGTTTCGTAAATACTGAACTTTGTGGTCTGGGTAAATACACTTGGCCGGATTTGTACAGGTTATCTATTTGGCCTGATTATGATAAATCGGTTTGTATTGTTGATGCAGAAGTTATACAAACACTACCGAAAAGATTCTTTCGCTAAAACCCAACTACGACTAAAAAGGTATAAACAAGACACCACAGACAGACAAATTAAAAATCCGGAGTCACACGTAATCCGTTCGATTTATGCCCTAACACGTGTGACTCCGGATTTTTAATTTGTCTGTCTGTGGTGTCTTGTTTATACCTTTTTAGTCGTAGTTGGGTTTTAGTTTTTATTACTTTAATTATTTTTCTTTTTCTTTTGGGGTTATAATATATATATTTTTGAAATGTACTCATAAAGCCCTTTCATTTGATACCCAACATGGTACGATTAAACAATATTTTTTTTTAGTTCCTTACTTTATTTCCTCTAGAGGGCGCCATTTTTAATGTAATGTGACGTCACATAGCATATAATCAGCGGACGATCAAGACGCTTCCAACGATACCTCATTTGTCAAATTGTGATGAGTCGTTTAGAAGATATGAGGGAACAGATGAACATACATACATACATACCGGTCAAAATCACAACCCTCCTTTTTTCTTCGCCGTAGTCGGGTAAAAAAAAGGTTTTGCTGTTTGTTAATAAGAAAGCCCGGAGTCTGTATTTGTGCCCGGTTGATGACAATAGGCTCGGCCCCTATTACATGGGACTTAAACATAACTGGTGAAATGTGGGTGTACCATAGTTACATCTCTGTCTAACCCTTCGGGGTACAGGCGTGATGTTATGTTATGTTAAAATAAGAAAGCTTTATCCGCGTCGATTTCAAATAGGAAAATGGGTGTCAAAGGGAGTATTTAAATATTTGAAATATATGCCACTGTAACTTTTTAATTAAAATGGTAGGTAATTAAATGATGTAACTTTTTTATTATCAATCTTGTTCAGTATAATGTAATTTTCTATTTGAAGGCAGACACTAATCCCATCTGCGTTTTTATTAATTAGAAGTCTTGAATGAATATCAATTTTATTAAACTTTTAGTGAAGAAATGGGCTGGAACTTAGGATTTGTTAGAAAGTTTTAATATAAAATATTGGAAAGTAAAATAAATCATTTGGCTGGTTTGATCCCGAAATTAATTAATAACACCTGCAAAAAGTGGTCTTTTGAGTTAAGCCAAGTAGAACGAGTTCAACAATAATTTTAATTCTTATATTACTTATTAATTGTTAATTGAAAAACAATACAATGGGATAAAACGGAAATGATTATGTTGAAAAAAAGAAAAAAAATCCCTTCTGACAAAAACACAGATGAGTATCTATTGGAGATCTGCAATTTCAGCAAACCTGATCTCTCTAGAGTCGTTAATACCTAAAATTACTATCTTTTTAAAAGTCTTAAGTCACTAATTGATCGAAGGATACGTTAAAAAAGAGAAAAAAACGTTCGAAGTGGTAGAGAGGGATTAATTAAGATAAAACGGACAAAGCGATTAACACCTGCTAAACTAGTCTTTATTTTCAGTCTGACATTTGGATATTTGATAAATGGCGAAATGGATACGTCGCAGTAAGATGGTTGAAGCCGCGATATAGTTATATCCCTACGGATATCTAGGGATATAGCTATATACCGTAATATAGTTATATGAATGCGGTTCATTCATAACTGTTTTACTAGTAATATAACAATGATAAGAGCACGATCTAGTAATATAACTATTAGGGCACTCCGACCAAATAGGTAAGGTAGAACTGTCATCAACTAACGTCGAAATTGGTCGCAGTAACAAAATGAGAGCACTCCAACAGTTATGAACCGCTTTCATATAACTATATTACGGTATATGTATAGCTATATCCCTAGGGATATAACTATATCTCGGCTTCAACCATCTTACTGCGACAGCTATACAAATTGGTTATGACAGCTCTATACACATAACTTCGTAAAGCTCTATGCACTCGTAGATAGGAAAATGTTTTCATTGATCAATCCAAATAATATCATTGATCCTTCACTTTTAGTGGTTTTCATGATTTATCTTCATTCAGTTTCAGTTGGCAATACTTAAAGATAATAAGAACTATTTCTGGCTTTGATACGTAGACGTATTGAGATGTAAACTTTGATACTGCAATGAGCTTTTATAAAAGTTATGTAAAAGAAGCTACTAAAGGTTAAATTTTCAGTTTGCATACCTTTTTACGGCTTACTTGTGTGTTTTTTTTTTTTAGTGTTGATGAAAAAAGTATGTAAGTCCTCGTACCTAATTCTACCTAAACTGTGTCAACTTTTCACTCTGCCCACTAAATTATAACTTATTAATTTGTCGAATAAAAACTGTATAAAAAACTCGAGTGCAGGATGTGCGGTCCTGTGATTTATGTTAGTATTATAATTTTTATTTTTATGGCGCTTGCGCACGCCGTTACTTCTGTATAATATATTGACAGTAACAGTTTATTATTATTGTTATAAGCTTTATTTAGTTAAACTCTGGTATATTAAGTGGAATATTTCAATTTGGGTCATCGGTTGCGTGAGGTCCTATAGGTGTTAAATACAGGTATTCCTTTCATTAGCTTTTAATTGTCTAAGGGCCAATTGCTCGATCATGGGTTATCCTAAATAACTCGAAGTTTACAGCTAATTCAGGGTTAATCTAATAATTCATCTTGCGCCATCAAGAGTTAAACTTTTAAGAGGAGAGAGAGGGTTAAACTTATAAATATTTTACCCACAGATGTGGGAGGGTTTGTATGATAATTGCCATTAGCTTGAAACAATTGAAGTTTAAATAATAATACATTCAACATTGGCTTACAATAGTTACTACGAAAAGTATTAATAATTTGAGTAAGAAATTGCCCTCCTTTTTACAAGCTTTATTTTACTGAGAAGAAATGGGTATGCAAGTATATCGACAGTCGCCCACAGAATTTGATAACCATTTTAATTTATAAACGGCCAATCTCTAGTCACCTTTCATTATTATTTATTTAACCATTAGGTCCACACATACTAAACAGACAAAAAGCAAAGAACAGAAGAAAAAAAAAAACGTGATTATTATTTGTATAGAAATCTCTTCCCAGCGTACCTGCGATAGAAAATTACAATTTTACCATATTCTGAACAACCATTTTTGCTTCTCGGGAACAATATGGCAAGATTTTCAAACAATATTTCATCTCTCATCTCAATGTTTTTTAAATTTAAAATACATATATACACATAGGAGGTCTAGGATTCACCTTGATTACGTCATTTTTCACAGCTCCTACCTAGGATCTCGTAAAATGCTCGCAGGCTACAAATGGCTATAAGCTAGAAATATGTTAGCCTCTTGTGAGGCTATTATGCTCGTAAGCTTTTGTTATTAAAGGGCTAAAGTGGGGATCTACCTGTATAAATTATACTAATTATTATATAAGAGCTAGTCTGCTAGTTGTTTGCGAAACTGTTTGTGTAATAATTTTATCGTCGTTTTAAGTATTTATTTTACTATTAAATGTTTGAGAATGTTGTTAATATTACAGCATAAGTACTTGGCTGGAAAAGAGTAATAAATGAGGAATCCCTTATTATACACTCAGAAAGGTGAACAGAACTCACAGGGATTCAGTATTCCAATACATTAAAATTTATAGATAGACTAGCTTCTGCCCGCGGCTTCATTTGCGTGTTTTTTTTTTTGTTTTAACAGTGGTTTTTTTTTTTGGCATCAATAGATACAATTTTTTTTTTAAACTAAGTTCTCATTTGAATCTCTTTTTCTGAATCTCACCTGATGGAGATTACCCCCCTATACATACAAAAATAAAAATGTTATAAATAGCAAATTCCCACATATAGAAAGATTAATCTTCGAAATAATTTATTTGCTCAAGTTTATGTTGGTTACATATGAATAATTAAAACATGTAAATTAACCGTTTATTACGTAGAATAATATTTGTAAATGAAGTATTAAACCCTTTCATAATGTGTTCGAATTATTACGCCTGTAAAAAGGCCTTTATTATTACGCCTCTAACGGCCGAATTATTACGCTTATAATAACTGTAATACTTATTATTATTATTCTGTTGCAGGTAAGGCATTCGCTGAATAAATCTCGTCGTGTTTGTGAGTACAATGTTCATAAATTGAGCTCTACGTGAAGCCCCATCGTTTCCATCTACATGTTTATTAAAATGTAAACGCTTGAAAACTTAACGTTGTTTGCATAAAACTGTTTAAAAATGTACATTGAAATGATTGCGTTTTATTTTCCAACTTCGTATGATGTATATTTCTATTATTTTAGAAACTTATCGCACCGCCTGTTAATGTTTAGTTACTCAAAAAAAAAAACATCCTATCCTTCACTAGCTAGTAGGTTATTGTTCCCAAAATTTTAAATAAATAAATATAAACTTTATTATCAGGCTTCAAGGCCCGTAGGCCCCATAGCGTATAATATTTATTATTTATTACGTATAAAGTTGATAAAAAAAATACATCGTTTTTGTGTCGCGAAATCGCGTTTAGCGACAACACGAACATTTCGTTATTGGCCGATTAATAACATTTCGTTATTGGCCAACGCAATGATATCAACTCTTTTACCGTAGTAGTCTTTATAATATTTTTTTTATCAGTTCCAATCGATTCGATTGACGTACTTATCGCAAACTGATCGAAAGTCTGAATTAACTGTTCAACGCCGATTATATCGTCAACATATTGGCCTCACAACTCTTGTAATTAGTCCCCGATCAATTAAGACGGCTTACTTGAGCAACGTGAAGATATCTGATAACAGGGCTGACAAGAAAGGTACCTATAGTCGAACTCATACACTGCTGAAAGGGTGTACGTCACCCCAGCAAAATAATGTCATTTAAATCTTACTCCACTGTAAATGCAACAAATGTAAAAATGTGCGCAACAATTAGGTACAGAAGCTGGACAACTAATGACCTATCTATAAGATTTATGCTATGACTATTTTCGACATTATTTGGCTGGGGTAACGCACACGTCACTCCAATGACGTTGACAGTGGCGCTGTTTTGTGAAATGTATTGAAAAAACAAGATGGCGGCGTTAGTTCCGATTTTGGCCACGCGCTAAAAGATCCTTGTACAGCTATAATCTCAGTGAAGAACTTCACTAAGGTTGAAACTATCTATCTGTCACAATGTTCTTAAATCAAAATTAGACCTTGCCGTTTTATGACGTGCCATCATCATCATCAGCATCATTACCTACAGCTCGACTTCACCCACTGCTGGGCCATCGGCCTCTTTTCCCTTGTGCCAATCCTCACGCTCTTGCGCCAGCCTCATCCAGGTGTTGCCCACGATGGCAACAATGTCGTCTACCCATCTCGCTGCCGGACGACCGACATCTCGTCTTCCAGTTCTTGGACACCACTCTGTCGCAACCTTACTCCACGTGACATCACTGCGCCTTGCCACGTGTCCTGCCCAATTCCATTTGTGTTCCCGATATCGAAGATCTTCGTACGACGTATCAGTGACAGTGACATTCAACAACTATCAGTCTGCAAAACAATACAACGTTATGTTTTCTTTATGCTAAACCCGAAAAGGGGTCGTTGTACTCATCATTTTGAACAACTTTTACTATGGAACCAACATTGAAATCACGAAAAAAAAATCAGCTGTTCCATACATTTTGTCGATTTAAGTGAACACAAATGTAGGGAACAGCTGATTTTTTTTTCGCGATTTCAATGTTGGTCTGTTTGTTTGTAAGTTAGGTACGTTTTTATGGTTTTAAATGTATATGCATAAGTCAACAACAACATAGGAACTTTAAGCAATAGGTATAGTATAAGGTGACATCAGTTTTCAATTAATATTATTTTAAGGGACACGTGTCCAATTATTTTACAAATAGGATGTTAACTAGTCTTGATTAGTTATGCAGTAAACCCCAAGCTTGACTAATTTATACACAGTGGTTTATGTTGACACTGGCGATTAAATGAGAAATATTGCAGACATTTTAATGTTTCTGTGCTATTTCTAAAATTGATGCCCAGATTAAGAAAAATAACGGGAATAATTATGGAAATAATAGTGCTAAAATATAACTGCTCCATCTTCCCAAGATGGCATGGGTTTCCTTGTAAGGATCGCAGGAAAACCAGTAGACTATCCAAGGTTAGTTTCTCACTCACCTAAAATAAAGTATGTAGACAATATAATCTTGATATCCTAAAACAAAACATAACCGTGCAAATACCACTTTGAACCTAGAGACAGCCATAGATGGTCAACAATTGAAGGGAAACGAGCATATGGCAGCCCTGTGCCGCGCCAATATATTGCAAAATAAAACCAGCCACAACCATATTCGCTAGCGAAAGTTGACTCTCTCGCGATGCAAAATTTCGCTATATTTGTATTAAGAGTTGCCATGTCATAAACTTTATATCGACACAAAGTGTTCATAAAACATGCACCATGATAAAATTCTCGATGCGGTTCTCAATTGTTATGTACTTTTTGTTGCAACTGGACTGGACTGAAGTGATGAAATGACGACTCCATCTTATCTTGGCAGGAATAAAGTTTATTCTCATGGCTTTGAAACTCGCAAATTGTATATGCATTTTGTTTTCGAGCACACTGTTTGATCCCCTTTGACTGAAGTAACGACTACCTATTATTATACATGAGGTCAATCATAATCGTGTTAACCTTTGTATCTTGTGATAGATAAACTTTCGTGAACTTGCTACCATAAACGACGAGCTGAACGGGTAAGGCGTTGACTGGCGATCGAGTGTCGTGAGCTTAAATCCTGCTCCATTAAACTATTATGGCGATCCTATAAGCATATTCATCTTAGTTGGAGAGGTTGGTAGGAATATTAATAATGGGCACCACAGCTTGTGAGAGATTGGAACTGTGCCCAATAATTTGTGGCGTATGTCATGTCCGTCCAAAATGCGGGCATGAAAGTTCATCTTTGACCTCAAATTTGGCAATTATAGGCCAGAAGGTTTATTATGTTTAATAATTATCCAATAAATTTTCCCTGGACCAAAATAACGCTAATAAAACTTTTATTACACTTGTTGCTATTGTCGGCTTGCAATTTCTATTATAATTACAGTAATAAACTTACATCAATTAATCGAAGTTTAGTCTATAGCAAAGGGAAAATTCGTGCCACCTTCGATGAACTTTCCCGCCATTTCCACTTGAGCTGTATGCTTGCTTTCCTTTGCCGCGTATTTTTCAATTGACGCAGATTTGTTTATGCGGATTTCGTTTGGATACAAGTTTTTGAATGGTTTTTGTGCGGCCCAAGTTGGCGGGGAAGAATAATGATTTTGTCGCTGCTGTATTGGTCCCAGGTGTGGGCTACGTATGTGTGTGCGGCGGGTAGGACTGCCAACTTTTGTTAATATGAATGCGGGATGCAGACCTTTTGAAATATTAACAGCGAAAGCTCCGCAACAATTACATACGGCTTACTGCATTGGCATTCAAATGGGGATTTGTGGAAATAAATATGGCTTCATTTCTGATATTTTTTTAATAGAAAAAGTGTCGACACACAAACACTATGATGTGTGTGCAGAGGCAGTTGTATCAATTTCGTTTATAAAGTCAGCAAGAAGTTTCAATAACTCTATCAGACTTTATGATCAATGGTAAGATTGTCCTGTCCATCTCTTGTCGCCTGGCGTCCCCACTGAGTATATTCGTGGACATGGGCGTAAGCTTCAGGTTTTTTATCGAGTCTAAATAAATAAGGCACGGAGCAGCCGCGCCGATGAGAGCCCTTTTTGATTTATTTATTTATACTTTTGCTTGGAGGGGAACGATTTCCTGATTCAATTATTATAATTGTGCCAGGTTGGTGGCTCGGTTCAGTTGAAATGTCGATGACTGCTGCTGCTTTACGATTATTATCGATTATTGGCGTTGTCTTCCGCTTGTTGGTGAGAGCTGACTGAGCCACTCAACGTCACAAATACTCTTACGTCACGAGAACAGGATTATTTATTATCAACATAACCTTGTTTCTTAACGTTGAAAATGTATTACATTTGAGGATCAACGTACTCTCTTTATTTCGAGTTATATTCCGAGTTCATTTGTTTTAAATTACGTCTGGGATCCACTCGTATACAAGGTGCATCAGCGCAGCAGTAGTGGAAAATATGTATTTAATATATTACTCAACGTAACGGTGCAATCTTTTTCTATATAACGTTGATAAAAAAAAAGTAATAAGAACGCTACTTTGGTACGAAAAGCATGCTATTTAGATTTAGGTCCACTGAAGGAGTAATCAGCCAAGAAACAAATGAATGAGTATGCTTTAAGCACGCTCACCTATTATTCAAAAGAAGCATTACACACTATTCTCAACAATTTTATTCAACGAGTCCAAACAAAATAAACAAAAGACAAATTAACTGTTGATTACCAAAAAGTATTCAATCAAAAAAAGGTGCAATTAACTGCACAATTACGTCCCCAAAGAATGATGCACCCGTTTTAACAAAAACACATGTGGGACCCAACAAAGCATCGGAATAGCTCTGAACACGGTCCATTGGCAATTTGTTAGCACAATGAACATCTAATTCAAGTATTTTGTGTGTAGACTGATCTGCGGACAGCTGAATGGTATCAAATGAAAATAGCCAACAGTTTATGCTCATTCGACACTGAAAACGGGAAATGAGTATTGCAATGAATTTCTGGGACGATACTCAATTACTCATCTATACTGAATAACGATGTTGGATGTTGAGATTGGCTATCAAGTATCGAAAATGTTTCAAATACGATATATTTCCAATAACAAAACCGTTGTCGCAACTGACTAAAACTGCTGGAATTCTGAACCGTAAAAAGTAAACTTTTTTTTTTCCTGGATTGGTTTTATAAGAATTAAAAACTTGTACTTGAAAATTGATATGTCGATATATAGGTTTGTTTTTAAAATATCAATACGATATAATATCGATAATTTTTGGCACTTCTTGCATCCCTACTTCCGCATCATTCCACTATTATTTTACCTACACCTTATTTATTTTACCAGTTGTTACTCTTACCCAATGCTAGTAACAGCCATAGATTACTATAATATATAGGGTAGTAACAGCTATATTTATTGACGAGGAGCTCAATGCATATTATATGTCGTCTACAAAGTTTACTGCCTCGTCTAGACTTAGGTTCTTCAGCCTTTGTGCTGCTGACTGTGGCTGACGGCAAACTAGTATGAATCTTAGAATACTGCCGTTCGGTTCTACGGCAATGTTTGTGTGAACTGTTAAAATAATAACTGGAAAGTAGTACTATGAAGGAAACTTATATCTGTGGTTTCTTGAGAATGTTCCGTTTCCTTGGTGTGGGTAAAATAGGGGAAAAGGTGTGTGGGATCTCGGCCAAGGCTTGGAAAATTACGCAACTTCCTTGGATGGATTTCATGGTATTTTTATGTTTAAGGCTATTTTTGATCAAGCTATTGTGGGTGTAGATACCGAAGTAAAAAAAACAGTCCATGAAAAGGCACATAGCCAGCTGCCATCCCCTATAATTTAATCAATAAATAAAGCCAATAAATAAAAACTTATTCACATAATAATGCTTGTTGCATACTTCTTGGTTGGGTAAACTTTTAGAAGACTTTTATATTTTTTATTTTGAATGTTATTTTTTTCTTGCTTGCTTGCTTGCTCTTCTATCTGTCAAAAGGTTTAGTTTGGTTTGAGTTTCCATTTTTAACCGACTTCTTCAAAAAGGAGGAGGTTCTCAATTCGTCTGTATGTTTTTTTTTTTTTGTGTTTGTTACGCGATTACTCCGCCAATTATGAATCGATTTTGATGATTCTTATTTTGTTTGGTAGGTCATGCTTCCGAGGTGGTCCCAAATAAATTTTATTAACTTTGCTTGCGTAATTTTTGAGTTAGCTTCAATATTACGTATTTTTTCCACTTAGTTTATCTAGACGATATCCTGTTTGACTCCTTCACTGTTATTTACATAGCAGGTAGTGGTATTCGGATTTGTGTGGGGTAGGTATCACAACTAAAAAGTGAAAAATAAAAACTTCACAAAAAAAAAAAACAACCTACTTCCAAAAAAAACACTAAAAAAGTGAAAAATAACTTTAATTTCGGAAGTCGGTGGCAAAAAACGGAAATTGTAAAGCTAAGACACCGACTTCCGAAATTAAAGTTATTGTTCACTTTTTTTGTGTTTTTTTTGGAAGTCGGTTGTTTTTTTTTTTTGTAAAAAGTTTTTATATGTTATATTTTTCATCATTTTCCCTCTAAAGTCCACCTCCTTAAATAATAGTCTTTTAACCACACTGGGCTTTTTCAACCACTAATAAAACATACAGGCCATTTTCATCGCCTTCAATGCTATTACTACGATCCGCTTTAACTTTTGGACGTTGTATTGCTCCAAAGATGTCTTTTGCATGTTACGGTACTAGATTTAAACGGATCTAACGACCAAAACATGTATCCGCACTCATCCTCTTTACTACGTCACTTTAGATTCAAATTTACCAATTTACAAACTGAACAATAACACAACGCATTTAATATTTCATTTCCACTTCCACACAAGCTTTTCTACATATAATTTCCTCTACTACAAACTAGATTTTCTATTTAATATCAAGCTTACCACTATTTTCAATGGGAGAGGACGTTACAAATTGCATCTGGCGCGAATTCCGGAAGCCGGCGGAGGCGGGCGGACGCGATGGCGCCGGTGCGCTCTGACCGCGCTGTGTGAGCGCGCCCTAATGTTCTAAACCATTGTATGAACCCGGCATTACGTGTGGACTAAAATAGATGTATTCATTAATTTGTTTAATTTAAATGTGGTTTTAGAAAATAACATAACGTAACATTATGGCTGGTTTAGCTCGAAGGTTTAGGCAGATGTGTAGGTAACCTATAGACATATTCCCTACACCCACATTATGTAATAGCAGGTGAGTCTATTGCCATCAACCGGGAAAATAAATTAAATTAATATATATTAAATCCAGCCTCCGGGCTGCTACTGAGAAATTCCTGATCGAAAAACCCAATAACACTTTGCCCGACCTGGGAATCGAACGCAGGACCTCATGCTCAGCAGTAGCGCTTGCGAACACTAGACCAACGAGGTAATTTAGAAAATAATTATGTGTATTTGCTTTTTGCAGCACAATTCATTTAAGCGTACAACATTTAATTATCTCAATAGATTGAAATTAGTTCGTAATTTGTTCAATAATAATGTTTCTGTACAAAAAAAGCATGGAATTTTTTATTGTTCTTGTCTTTCTTTTGTATAACATTGTCTAGCAAACGTCTGGCGTAAGATTGATTGCTTCTCTGACAATGATTCGTCTGTGCTCGCATTTTATAACGTATGAGCTCGCTTGGGGCGAAGGGACCGTGCCAAGTGTGCCAAATGAGGACTCTTCCTCATTTTCAGACTATCAAAATTGTTTGAAAATGAAGCTTTGAATTTTATTGGAGATTTGATAAGACCAGAATGTGAGATAAAGGAGTGGACTGTATGTAGTGGCGCTGGTTATAAGAAAGATTAGGCTGGTAGTTCTGTATGAACGAGTTCTGCTCGTTCTCCCAATCAAGGACACAAATTCAACAGAGAAAAATCTAAGTACGACTCACTTTTTTCTTCTGCTGCGGCCGCTTCTCGTTCCTTTGGGTGGAATATTGATCACAGAGTCCCGCACGAGTACAAAACACGGTAATGCACAATTTGTTCTTGTTTTTGAGATTTTCACTCACGGAGCTTAAATTCAGAGCGTATCCAAGCGGGACCAAGCGGGCACTGGCCGGCCGCGGCGTCTTGTAGATGGCGCGCTCGTCGCGATGTCGACGAATCGTGTGTTTTGCCGGAAATTGGAACCGACCAATGGCCTGCCGCCTTGGCGAGCGTCCATAGATATTCAATATTGGATTTGGCCAACCATGGGATAAATACAGAACATACCTCTTACCGAAACCATAATGATGGTTTCTAAGAAACTAAGATTACCTCAATACCTATAATCGTTAAAAAGAAACTAAAATAAATCCTAAGCTAGATACCTATCTCTAACAAAAACTCTCAGATCAGGAGCACCAATTAATCTGGAAATTAGAACTTTCGAGTTTTAAATTGTCTTATTAAGCTACTCACACGTTCTCGTTACCTAATGTACCTCAAGTAGGACTAAATTTAAAACTTGATGGCAAGAAAGTAGATGCTATTACGGAAACTGTATTTCTAGAAATTACTATAGATTCGAAATTGCAATGGGGCACCCACATTAGAGCTCTTTCACTGCATATGCAGTAAGAAAAATAAGGCAGTTGACCGGTATAGCCACAGCTAGGTTAGTATACTTTGCTTATTTCCACAGTATTATGTCTCATGGCGTTCTGCTGTGGGGATCGGCAGCGGACGTAGATTCAATTTTTATCTTGCAAAAGAGGGCAATTCGCGCGATCTATAAAATGGATCCTCGTGAGTCCCTTAGAAATAAATTCAAAGAAGTCTTTATACCTTAGAAAGTATTTTGTATGTTCGCAAAAACTTAGGACTCTACATAAAAACATTTTACAAAAAAAAAACAACCGACTTCCAAAAAAAAACACTTTAATTTCGGAAGTCGGTGTCTTTGCTTTTCAATTTCCGTTTTTTGCCACCGACTTCCGAAATTAAAGTTATTTTTCACTTTTTTTGTGTTTTTTTTGGAAGTCGGTTGTTTTTTTTTTTGTAAAAAGTTTTTATTTTTCACTTTTTAGTTGTGGTACCTACCTACCCCACACAAATCCGAATACCGCTACCTGCTATGTAAATAACAGTGAAGGAGTCAAACAGGATATCGTATAGATAAACTAAGTGGGAAAAATACGTAATATTGAAGCTAACTCACAAATTACGCAAGCATTGTTAATAAAATTTATATGGGACCTTATCGAAAGCATGACCTACCAAACAAAAATAGAATCATCAAAATCGATTCATAATTGGCGGAGTAATCGCGTAACAAACACAAAAAAAAAAACATACAGACGAATTGAGAACCTCCTCCTTTTTGAAGAAGTCGGTTAAAAATAAGATGCGACTTCCATAATATAAATACAAAATAGTTATACCTAAATTTAGATTAACCAAAACTAGTAAGTCATTTGTTATAAACAGTATCCGTTTTTATAACAAGTTGCCAAAGTCTGTTACAGAACTTAGCGATCGAAAGTTCAAAACCCACATAAAACGTGTCCTTATCAAAAAAGCATATTATAAGATTAAATACTACGTTGAAGACAAGGAAGTTTGGCAATAATTCCTTCTGCACATGTGGCTTCCCTGGTACCACATTAACGGCATAACTATGTAGAGAGTAACTGCTCCCAAATGACCATGTTTATTTAATTTTTTACATTCACCTTGACATAATTATCTTATTTTTTGACATTGTATACCTACGATTTGGTTTCAAGTCTATATATAAAAGTGGCTTTTGTGGACATGATAATTGTTTATATTTGTTACAGTTGTAATGGCAATCATGTTATTTGGTTTGAATAGGCCTTTATTTTTAACCGACTTCTTCAAAAAGGAGGAGGTTCTCAATTCGTCTGTATGTTTTTTTTTTGTATGTTTGTTACGCGATTACTCCGCCAATTATGAATCGATTTTGATGATTCTTTTTTTGTTTGGTAGGTCATGCTTCCGAGGTGGTCCCATCTAAATTTTATTAACTTTGCTTGCGTAATTTTTGAGTTAGCTTCTAATTTACGTATTTTTCCCACTTAGTTTATCTAGACGATATCCTGTTTGACTCCTTCACTGTTATTTACATAGCAGGTAGTGGTATTCGGATTTGTGTGGGGTAGGTACCACAACTAAAAAGTGAAAAATAAAAACTTTTTACAAAAAAAAAAAACTACCGACTTCCAAAAAAAACACTAAAAAAGTGAAAAATAACTTTAATTTCGGAAGTCGGTGGCAAAAACGGAAATTGAAAAGCAAAGACACCGACTTCCGAAATTAAAGTTATTTGTAACTTTTTTAGTGTTTCTTTTGGAAGTCGGTTGTTTTTTTTTTTTTGTAAAAAGTTTTTATTATCTTACTTATCTCTTGTATAGATTCTTTTTCATCTTGTGAATGTGAGAACGATGTAGACTTAGTGGACTGTAGTAGATTTGTTGAACATTTTCTATTTTGTTAAGTACTTACCTGGTACTTTTTGAAAGGCGTACATTGTCCTCCCATACCTAATAACACTGTAATTCGAAAATATTGTAACAGCCAATTATTTTTAAAAGACTAACCGCGGAGTTTCTTGCCGGCTCTTCTCCATAGGAAACGACAATTGGAACCGTGCACCTAGCTTCTGACGTTTCATAAGTGCCCAGGTTTATGTGAAATAAAATATTTTGATTTTGATTACATTTGAGAAGTAGCAGGCAGTAGGTAGAAATACCTGGTTCCACGTCAATGCAGTTTTATCATTTTAATTTCAATCTTGTATCGATGTCATATTGTCGAGTTACGGACATAGCTTGCAGAGTAAGCAAGCAAGTGGCAGTGGACTGGCCATGTTTGTCGAAGGACCGATGGCCGATGGAGCAGACGAGTCCTGGAGTGGAGACCGCGTATCGGCAAGCGTAGTGTGAGACACCACCTTAAAAACGTGGCTAGGACAGACTGGTTGCGGAAGGTGGAGGACAGGTTGTTGTGGCGCCTGGGAGCAGTCCAGCAGTGGACTGCGATAGGCTGAGTTGATTGATCGATATCCTATTATAAATTATCAAAATAATGCCAACTAACAAAATGTACTTAAAACTCATTATCTGTCATCTTCACGCCCACATTTCCTTCTATGGCTTACAAAAGCGCTTCAACTTACATTAACGATGGCAGTCAACTATACCCCATTTGAAATAAGATTAGACATTAAAACAAACCCTTTTACAGTCCGTTCAACCGATTTTGACTTTTATACCATAGGCATAAGGATAGCAGTAAAAGCAAAAAAAGTTACACAATACCAACTATCTACTGCGGCTGCCATTTGTCATGCTACCAACGCAATAGAATTCAAAATCGGATGAACGGAATGTAAAAAAGGTTTATCTATACGTCTAATCTTATTTCAAATGGAGTATAGATATTCTTTTAAAACATATTTCAAAGCCTCTAACAACGTAAAAAGATCATTATGATCTGATTCTATACTGTCACTTTACGTCATGGCGTCTGAATAAAACTAATTTTCCCTTACGCCAGTAATCACGGCAAAAAGCTGAGTTATGTTAAATTAGTTAATAAAACCTTTGTAGAGTTTCGTGACAAACGCTTATATACCCTCGTCTAAAGGCTGTATGCTTTATCCTTAATTGGACGGCGATGTCCACTTTAAAAATAAAAAATACGTTTTGAAAAAAGAACTTTTGATTAAAATACTCACTCAACGTTTGATCGTCTGCGGCGTAAGACGTGCAAAAAGTCGCAATTCTTTTAGCATAAAATGTTTATCATTACAATACTGGTTCATTAAGGCAGTACAGGAATAAACTGCAATTAAAAACTATGTAAATATGCTTGTAAGTTCCCAGTAGTTCGGTATCGAGTGGTTTTATACTACATATAGTATTACTATCGGGTTATTTCTGACACACTGTAAGTGCAATTAAAATCGACGCTCATATAAACTCATTTCCGTTCGCAATGCATTCCATACAATAAAACACTATAGAGTGTGGATATTTTTAATCTTTATACAAGTGTAAAGTTGCAACGAGAAACACCTCTGCCTGTAACGTCATTAATAATCATCAGTCAAAATGAACTGACCATGTATTATACTGCGCATGATCAGTCTTTGGTCTGACGGATGTATTCGTAACTCATTGTGTATTTCAGCTATGAACTTTCAATCAGAACAGAATATCCATACTAATATTATATTATTATATAGTACGTTCCCGTGAGACGATATCCGACATCCACGCGGGCGAACCCGTGGGCAAAAGCTAACTATCACCATTTATCACCATAACTTATTAACGTCTCTAAAACTGAGATACCTATTGATTACTAACGATGCAACAAAGGGATCAAAATCAAATGGTTATTTATAAATAAATAAAACGAAACTGCTATAGCGCTAAGGTACACACGGCTACACATCAAGCTATACATTTCCAGTTGGTGCTGATCTCGGTTTGTATAGGATTTCCATACAATGAGAGGTCAAATGTATAGCTTGATGTGTAGCCGTGTGTACCTAATAATATAATAATATTTGGCAGGCATAATATTTGGTCCTCTTCAAAATAAAACCATACAAGGATCGAAACCTTATTAGGACCAGAACTTCAATTTTTACCCTATCTAACACCTCTTGTTCTGCACCTCTACTTCCCCACTCACTCTCATGTTTTTGTTCTAATAGAACTGCTTCTAATTTGTCTCGTGTCAAGACTCCAATATGCATGCGTTTGTCTGTCACGAAGGTGCACATTAGCATCACAAAGTCGGCGCGACGAAATTAACTACACGCATCGAGCCTTTGGCGTACCTTCGTGAATAAAAGTGTTTGAGCCGTATGATGTGCAAATGAATAATTTAATTAGAAATGGGTAATCTTGCCTTGTTTATCCATTTAATACTGAGTGGTAAGCGACTATTGGTCTGTAATCTGTGTAACAATCGAAATAAATAGCGTGGAAATTATACCGAAATTATTGTAACAATTTCGAGCGTTTAAGCCTATTAGTAGCGAGACCGATCGCATTAGCCAAATTAATATCTGACCCCAAACACAATTAATATAAACTCGTCAAAAGGTTATTGTCATTTTATCCAAATAAGATAATTCCACAGTTTACGTCGCCTGAAACCAATTTTCTCGACATGAAAATCCAATTTTGACGTTTTTAACCACATTTACAAAATGCGCGCGTTAGACGTAGTGACGTAACGAAGTCATCTTTACTCTGTTTAGAAGTCAATTTATTATTTAAAAGGCCACGAAGGGTACCTATGTATTGAGAAGGGTGTCACTTAGTTATCTCAGACGGATTACATTAAAGAGATGAAAGCTGTTTTTACAGGCGTGAATTTTAAATTGCGTTTACGTAATGCGGTGTACCTTGACAACGCCGCCATTTTGGTTTTGTAAACAACGTTGTTTGGAAAATTTGGGCGAGGCGGTGCGGTGAAATTAATTAAAGAAAATAATTTATTATTACTTGATAGCTGAAAGCTAGTGCTGCACAGTTTTGCATGAAGAATGAGTAATTTTGACTGGGGCACACTTTTTATTTGAATATTGATGTTAACTAAAAGCGTTTTGCAGTTGCAATTACTTTGACAAAGGGTAACCAAGACAAGTAGCTTTTAAGACTTTTTGTTTTTACTTTTTCACATGTTAAAAATACAATTAATTTTAATTGCTTAATAAAGAAGTTTGTCTCGCATATGTATTCTTTAAGTAGTATGTAATTTAAGAGATTTATTTGACCGTTAAATGACAATATATTAATACACAGTGAAAACTTACATCACAAGGTTATATGATAAACAAAGCAAGCAGTTGTGTAGTAAAAGTTAACATTAATGCTAATTTTATAGTCTTCAAATTCCCAGGTATCAGAACAAGGCGTTTGTACTATTATGCTTTTTAATTGTTTATAAATAACCTACTATGGAACCAATGGAATTCGCAAAAAAACAAAAAATCGACCTTAAACAAAATTGTCCAAGCGGGTTTATGGGAACGTTTAATTTTTTTTTTTCAGTTAGATTCTCATTCGTCCCATATTAGTTACCTCCTGTCGATTAATTTCAAAGTCACCCTGTATTTCTGAATAAATATTCTTCCTAACTTTAGACAGGATTATTAATCATGACCCACTCAATTAATGTTAATCTAGTAACACAATACTATCAGGTAGACTGTTAAGCAACTAAACTTAACTGGGATTATCCCGATGCTCCTAATTCGCCTGTTCCCAAATCTGGCCGAAAGCCAAGGTCAATAAACCCCTTTGTTTATTTGGCATACCTTAAACTTACACAGCCTCTGCCGCACCATATGAGAACAGCTTCCAATCGATTTTGAAACCTACGCTCCACCAATTAAAGGACATTTTGCGGTGTTTGAATGGATATGTAAATAAAGAGGGATGTATCCTAAACAAATATACAGGGTGTCACGCGGTAGCTATCTGCGACTGCGATTGTGAGCTAACCATTTTGAATTGATCCCTGTAACCCCTTCATTCCTTTAAATAAACCATGCATTTCGTGTTCTCCTAGTCCTAATTAAACTGGTTACAAACAAAGGTTATGATTTTTAAACAGAACGTTCGGATTAAATGACGGTGTACCTGAATATCTATGTTTGTTATTAATCTGTGTGTGAGCAGCTTGATAGCTGAAATTAGCTGTTGGTTTTCATTCATATCGAGCTCCGAATTGTTTTTAATCCGTGCACCCCCTTTTTCAAGCGAGTAATATTCAAAGTGATATTTGTGTTATCAAGCAAATATCACTTTAGAATAGAAACTTTAGATAGTGAGGGTTTTTTGAAATGAAGTTCACCAGGTAGCAGCACTGAAATGTCAAATCCGGGCCCCTGTCAAAAGTGTCAAACCGCCTATATTTTCATTAGTCGTGACTGAATGATTGAAACAAATGATGAACGTCATCATATAACTGTAAAAAAGACACTTAACGAAGCCGAAAGCCACTTGTTATTCACGTCATTGTGTTTTGTTTTTGTTCTGGACTATACCTGGGAACCTTCTAGTTACGGAGATATTGAAGGTCGACGTTTTTTATAGAAAGTATATGAGTAAGTTTTAAATGTTATAAATTAATTTTAACACAATGTTTTGCGTGCGTTACATTGCGCACTACCGAAAACAGTGATTTTTCACACTAACAAAGAGACAACAAAAAAAAAACCTTCAGACGAATTGAGAACCTTCTCCTTTTTGAAGAAGTTGGTTAAAAATAAAAGTTGTATACCAGCAATTATTTGTCGTACTATATTACTTAGTTTGATGATTGGGTCTTTTTAACACCCTGTATTTTATATTCACTGTCGAAATGGAAGACCTCTTGTCAAAGTGGCGCCAACTAGCGTGAATTTCCATGAAAACCCTCACTATGCTTGCAAACACAGCAATACCCAACGGGCTATGTACAGAAGGCTATTAGATACAATCTTCAGATAATTGCGTAGTAACATAGCTTCTTGCAATTTAGGTTTCACAGAGTAGACTGCTCTTGGGAGTCAGTTTGTGTTAAGTCCTGTATGTAGTTTCCAATATTTGCCCCAGTTAAGCATCCATTTAGTTGTAACTAAGTTTTGAATATTCGATTACGTAAACTAAAGGAGATTGGGGGAAACATGCAATTAATACCCTTCATTTACAATATTATGTAGAATGCAGTGTATATTTAGAATTGCACCAATAAACTACCTAGATATGTCAAATTAATTTAAATTCCAACTTAAGTTAAGTTTGTCAAAAACGCACTTCGTAAGCAATAAAAACTAATGCTCGGTTCCTATAAACATAAAAATCAATGGTAGAATGTTTCATCGCCAAACTGGGTATATAAATAGATTCTTAAGGTAAGTTTAGGTACCTGTGCTATCTACATGGGAGGGTCTACTATGCAAAGTTAGGAGGTCTTTGCTTCATCCGTACTAAAATTGTAAATGCGAAAGGGTTTGTTTATTTGTTACGCTTTCACGCTAAAACGGCTGAACGGATTTGGATGAAATTCGGCCCAGGGTTAGATCATGACCTGGAGAAGGACATAGGCTACGTTTCATTCTGGATCGCATACGAAGTCGGGGGCAACAGCTAGCTATATATACACCTCAGAAAACCTGCCATCTAATCTCTTCACCACTCTTGGTTGACTAGTAGAGAATGCCTAAGGTATTAAGTCCGCCTTTGCACCTTTTTTGAGTGCAAAAAGTTTAAATAAATAAATTATAAGAATCAGCCATTAACCGATAAATCACACCATACACATGAATTCGATATTTATAGACTTGTTTAGGCATTTTGGGGTTAACATCACTTAACAAACAAACAAAATCTCAAGCGAAAAACACCCTTATCTTCAAGATATAAGTGCCAATATAGCCTCCAATTTATCGGCGTAGTTGTACAGCAAGTGAAGCATAAAGAGAACTATTCACAGGCCGTGAAAGCCTGTCGCATAGACAAGGGGGCCATAGACGCCGTAAAAATGATTTATGCTCGTCTACAGGGCTTATCTAGTGTTGTCGAACTTTTAAAAATGGGTTGTTCGAGCCTAAGAATAAAAAATAGTGGTGTTCGATTTTAGGTGCAAGTAAAATTTTATGCTTATCTGGGATCGAAAAGGGATTTCAAGTTTACGAAATTGTTATGATCTTCTTTTCATAAAGTTAAAAAATAGTTTCGTGCCGTCTGAATCGCAGTCTTAACTTAAAAGTCGAAACCACTCATCTGCATTGTAACGAAAGAGGATAAGAAAATGCCAAATTTTCACATTGTTTAGGCAATTGTTAAGTAACTTGATTCGGTGACGATTAATTATATTATAAATATTTATAAATTGATTTGATGATGAGATGACGGCAATGTGCCGTGTTATAGTCAATTCATTCACTTGTCAAAATAGAAAAATTATGAGTTGAATATACGTACAATTTAAGTTGCTCGTCAATTTGCTTAACAATTAATTTTCTCTGATTTTACCAAGTGTACATTTATGTAAATAGCAAATACATTCAGTGGAACCACACTTACTGATGCTTGCAAGATGGATAACTATCAAATAAGAACGACGTGTCGTCTCATCCTCATACTATCAAATTGGTGTGAATTGACCCTAATAACCCTACAAACGAAAGAATTTACTCATTTTTAGAGTTCCGTACCCGAAGTGCCATCTCATGAACCGTAATACATAGCTAGATAGTTCAAATTTTCACAGAACGTGTATTTATACTGCCAGTTTAAAAAAAAAAAAAAAGATTAAAGGGACTCCATACAAGAAACGTGTTCTTTTTCGGCGTTTTTTGGTCGATACGGTACGGAACCCGTAATGGTCGAGTCCGCCTCTCACTTGGCCGGTTTTTTAGTCGATTTTCAATACAGTTGTCTACGGCCTCCATTTTTATTTTATCATAAGAATGTGGGATAAAATGTAAATTTTATCTCAATAATAAGAAGAAATAACTTTTATTAATCTTATATCTTATCTATGTAATTTATAAAGTGTGTAAAGGGTGTAAGCATTTCAGAAGAAATTTCTACAAATCATAATGGACATTACAAATGATCGTGAATTAAATGAACAATGAAAGAGCAATGCCATATACATAAATATAATTGTAATCTTACTGTCTATCTTATAATATTTGTTACACGTGTGAGAACGAGTCAAAATTATCAAGTAATAAAAAAAATATAAAAGTACGCACTGTATAAATTATTTTTGAATTTTTGTAAGACATTGTTGTAGAAATTCCTAAAATTATAACAACTTACTAAGTATTATATTTTTGGGAGCTTGTAAAGAATTGACTAAAAATAAATATAACCACTTATTTATTTCCATCACATTAGGTGTTTCCTGAATGTTTTCTTTTCCCCTAACGAAAGCCAGAGGGCCTAGACAAGTGACAATCACTTCGAAAGCGTTTCGTATATCTACAACGACTTTCAACAGGATTGACATAAGCTTTTCGATAGCTTATGTCAGTCCTATACATTTTTGCCTTTTCCATCATCGTTATCGCTGATAGAATGTCACTTTGTTTAGGGACTCTGTTCGCTTTTCGGAAACGGCTGGAAAAAAGCTACCTACCCATGTATGATTATAATTTCCCTGAAATTCCACTCACTTTGTTGCCATATTTGACCATTCGAGTCATTTTGAGCGACCCAGTATTGGTACAAACCTGAAGAGATAACAGGAACAACTAATAGGTCCCTAAACTACTCGCTATATCTACCGACAGATTTGTTAAAGTAATCACAAGGGAATGTCGATCACAGATACGCGTGCCCGGCTGCGGACACACGAACAAGAAGTTTAGCCAATAAGCGGAATTGGGGCAAAGTTACCTGTGTTAGAGATGTAGTGAAAATATTTGCAATATATCGGCAACGAGTACTGTCTCTCTGATCATCGGCTGCAACCCGTAGATCACTATGAAAGTACGAAATCGTAACAATGGCAGATCATCACATTCACCGACGCTTTTACATAGTTTTCGCTTAGCTATCTGTCTTTTTTTCATTTTGCTCAGCTCTTAAGGGTCATAGCGTGATGATTCATAGGCCTTATAGCTTTTAATAGGTATTATACCTTTCTCAAGAACTGGGCTACCAAATGAAAAAATAGTTGTTCAAATCCTACTGGTAGTTCCAGAGATTAGCTCGTTCCAACAAACAAATCAACTCATCAACTCTTACCTTGAAACATAGATAAAATATGGAATTCGCCTTCCAACTTCCCTAACTAGGATTTACATTCCCAGTAAAAAGTAAACATGGAATCAGCGTTCGAATCAAACTTAGATCCTCCTTTTGCCTTAACTACTAAGAAGTCTTTTCTTCTTTTTCCTTAGCTACTACGGAGTCTTTTCACCTTTTTCCTTAGCTACTAAGAAAGTCATCGCCATCTCTTTGAGTAAACATCTTTTACTATCTCTGTCAGTTTCCATTCTGCACCCAACCTGAAAAGTGCAATAAAACGTCCAGTTATAACCAATTTGTTCGCTGGCTTATCAGCTCATATATCACCAGTGGGCGGTCGAACAGTACCGATGTGATTAATGACGGTGACCCCACGGCATCGCCAGATATCGGTATCTACGTGAGCCTCGATCACTCTTGATTGCCCCGTATTGTTTGAGCTTATACTTACTAACCTAGCTACTGTATCTACGAGTATGTTGGATAAAATGTATGGATGAATAGGTGGGACAATGTGTGTTAAAGGATGTCTCTTTGTCATAGGTCATAGTTAACAAGCAAGACAATGCATTGGGTAAAAGCAAGGCTATCATAACATAGTGAAGAGACATCACTTTCGTAAAGGGAGGAAGAGAAAATGTAAAGATTGAGATTGTTTACTCGCTTTTATTTTTGACTCGCTTCTTTAGTGGCATTTAAAATTTCTTCTTCGTCATATCGATGATTCCATTTATATATAAGCTTCAACCAGAATTCGGCGACTTCAACCACCGTTGTCCTCACAAAGGTCTTCCATAGTGCTGCCGGTCTATTGTGTTAACAGCTCACCGTGAATACTTAGGTGATGTGATCTGTCAATCCTTAGCGTCAGTTGGAGTGACAGTTCACTTTAAGCTCACTTCACCTAAGTTTTCACGGTGAGAATTTTACAGAATACCACTACAGGTGTTATTGCACAGAGAGCACGACAAGAGGTGAGGCATCCTTTGCGATGTGCTCCATAGTCGCACTGTGGCTATCGGACCCACCCCACCCCACCTGACTAAGTTGTACCTATTTAAATGAGATACCCATCACATTTTATTATTTATTCTAGGGTTTACAACACAAAAATAAAACAGAAAGCAAAAATTACCGACCCGTGCAAAATAATTTGGAAGACTACAAAAGATTTAAATACAAAGAACGAGGTGTCTCCCACATAGAAATTAAATGAGCCGGATACAAACACACTATAAGCTCCAACCACGGGCAAAATTACCCGAAAGCAGGCAACGTAGTCAAATGCAAAGCCAATTAGGTACGAATTAGATGTAGCAACATTACCACAAGTTCTTTGTGAACTCTTCTTTGTGTCGTAATGGTGGCAACACTGATATAAGGTACTGTGATAACGTATTCCCGTATGAAATTGCACTGAGATGAGATTTTATACCGAAATTGTGTTGCATGTTAGATGTGATTTGTTTTGAAATGTTGTTTGATATGAAATGGCGAAATAAACAAGGGACTTAATTTACATGAAAGATAATTTTGACACAAAAATGAGAAATGATTACTCCCTTTTCATTAAGATCGGACATTTTAGTATGGACTTTTGAGTTGGTCCAAGTGACCTGCTTTATTTATTTGATAATTTATTGTAACACTAACAATACCCGTAAATAATTCGCACACGGAGAAGGAGAAAAATTTTATTGACTCTTTACGTACCTTCAATATTATTTCCCATAATAATAATATATTTTTATTATTAGGTAATTATTTAAATGCAGAACATCGGAAAGATAAGATATAATTATTACTTACAGGTAAATTAAAGGTTAAAAATAAAATAATCATGAACAATTAATAACCATGAACCATGAGGTTCCAGGTGCTAGTGCAAATCCTGGGGTTTTTTCGATTTATCGAGTCTGGTTAAGCCACGCTGGGGTCGGTGCATTTCATTCATTCATTCATTCATAATAAAAATGTGGTTTAAAAATGCTGCGTGATGGCGTTTAGGATCTTGATGACCAAAGTAAAAAATATCTTATATTCCTGAAATTGGACTAGGTTTCATCAGCCGACATCATTTGGATCATTTCCCCCCGTTCTCCTTTGGTTAGAAATAACCTATAATTTTTTTATTTTTTTATTTTATTCGTAAATCGGGGTCACACTATTGTCAAATTAGTGTCAATAACTCCGTTTGACCTTTTTAACGAATAATAAATAAACATTCCCCATTTTAAAATAAATAAAAATGCCAACAAAACGCTTTCACTAAATCACACGCATAATTTTTCTATTTTTGCAACACTCGAGTTGGCATGTCAACGTTGGCAGAATAGGATTTTCCGTTGCGTTGGGGTGTGCTAATGATTTTTTAACGTCATAAAAATGGCGTCGCTTTTGTTGGCATTGTTGAATGAAGATGAGCACGACGAAACGTAATGTGGAAAAAACGTAGTATGAAAAATGTTTTAGGGCTTTTTCGTAGTCGTGACGTATTGTTTGGCGACCGAAGTTAGACGTAGACTTGTTAATGCAATTATTTCATTAAATGGCTCAGTTAAATGGTATGTTTTTTGCAAGCAGAATTTTTTGTTTTTAGGTTAATGTATTTGCTAGAAACCTTTGGTATAACGATGTTCTTACACGAGTCACAAATTGAAAATTTCACAAGTCTTGACAATTTCTATACAATCTTGGAATTGCTCTGCTCAATTTACAGCAATTCCAAGATTGTATAGGAATTGTCAAGAGAGCTCGAGGACGAGCTCGTGGCTAAGTAATAACAACCGCGCGGGTCGGTCCATCAGGTAAAGCTACGCTTGCCGGGGTTGGTCCGTGGATGGGTGACCATCTTTACATACCGAGACTCCTCCGTGTCTCGAAAAGTACGTTAAGCCGTTGGTCCCGGCTGTCATTCATGGATCTTTGACAGTCGTTACGGGTCGTCAGAAGCCCGAAAGTCTGACAACCAGTCTTACCAAGGGCTCCATGTAAAATACTGGTAGTCAGCTGCATCCGGTGAGACTGGAAGCCGACCCCAACATAGTTGGGAAAGGCTAGGAAGATTGATTTGTATTATAGGAATTAACAAGAATTGCGCAATTTAGTTGCCCATGTATTTTTTTTTTTTTTTTTTTATAGAAATTGTTAAGAATTGCGCATTTTAGTGGCTCGTGTAAGAGCACCGTAATATCCTTTACTGGATTGTGAAAAAAAAAGGTTTACTTAAAACAAATGACTGAAAACCGTGAATGACATAACACATTGTGTCTAAATTACGTCGTCATGTTATTATTGCTTTCTCTTTCACTCTGCTCAATGCACAAGGGACAGAAGTACCTATGAGCGATACTTCCACTAATGTAGTTACCACAAAACACTGTAGTGAAGTTCGTCAGGTCAGAATAGGGCGTGGTGCCCCCTATTAGGGCAGCCGCACCTAAATCCGTACTTATTTTAATCACTTGTACCCCGCTGGCTTTTATCATGCGTGTTGTTGATGGCCTATTCTAACCACAACCAATAAACAACCCTAACTTTACAACACAAGGTTGATATTACACTGGGAGAACTACCCTAGCTACAGTTGGAGGAGGAAAATAAGGATATAATGTGGATAGCAAGTAAAGCTGCATCATAAGGTGAATTGTTCTTGTATATTTTCGCGAAGAAATTGGCCAACCGCTGTTTTCCGCCATGCTTTTTATTTTTATTAAAATATTTAAAGCAGCTGTGGAAAACTTATTAAACTTTTGTATATATAAATATAAAAATACCTCTGTTCTTGGAGAATAGAGTTAAAAGTTTAAGTTAACCTTTCTTATGCCTACCTTCTTTATCTAGGTTTCTTTTACTTACCTTTCTTTCGAAGCAGTATGCAGTCAGTCCTACTACTAACCTTGTTGATCGGCTAATCTTTTTACCACATCAAGATCTTACTGATTGCGTCGTTGGCCTAGTGGTCGCAAGCAGCACTGCTGAACGTAAGGTCCTAGTTTCGATTCCCAGTGGCAGCCCGGAGCCGGAATTTGTGGCCGGTTGATGGCAATAGGCTCGCCCCCTATTACATGGGACGTAAACATAACTGACGAAATGTGGGTGTACTAAAGGTACACCTCTGTCTAATCCTTCGGGGAATACAGGCGTGATGTTATGTTACCTAGTTCCGAAACAAGAGAAATTAATGGCCAATTATATTTACCAAAACCTTCATCTTCAATTTCAAGTAGGCACCCAGTTTTGATCCCACAAACTTTGTCAAACCCAAGTTAATGCAACGGAAGTATCCGTCATACTAACACCCTTACAACGAGCAAATAGACAAACGGGAAGTGAATATTATGGGGGGCAATATATTGCAAGGGGACCCTTTACTGCTCAACTAAATGACTTATTGCAAAAGTTAGGAGCCGATATGACTCAGGCAGCATCAACATCATTGTAGTACAAAGAACTTGGAGAAGTCCCACGCTCATTGAAATTAAACAGTCGTAAGTATTATTTTGTGGTGTAGCACATTTTTTTCATCTAAGTACCTAAATCAAACCTCATGCGCAGCGGGGTAATTACGTAACACAATAACAATTGCAATGACATATTGTTTGACTGAATGTATGTTTATTAACTCTGCAAAATAGGTTTATGGTGACATTTCGTTATTTTAGCTCACAATAAGATGATTTTGCTGTATCTTCTTAATTGCCTAGAAGTATGAGTCTACAATCGCTATTCCTTCAGCTTATCACTGCAGTTTTAGACAAATTTTAGTCGAAACGTTAGTAGTCAGGTTTGTGAATTGTTTTGTTTTCGCACGTCATGTGAAGTGGTATTTCTGTTCCACTTCACTGCGACATGATCATCTGGTTAATGCAGTGATTTGCGTAAGACATAGTGTGTGTTTAGGCGTTAATATCATTTCAGATAATTGGGTGTCATTATCCACGTTATCCGCCCAGTTTTTGCTTAATCAATCACGATATCTTGTGCTTAACATGTGTTGCTTAAGGGTTCCTTTACTTAGGCCATGATTAACTATGTGAAAATAATCTCTGAAGTAGATTGAATGGGTGGCTTGAAAAGGTAGAGACCTTGTGTTGCTAGTAGTTATTAGGGAATGTTAAAGTGGATAGCTGTGAAAGCTATGCATTTCCATCCACAGTCATCTTGGAGATAGCCATGCTTAGCTAGAGTATCCTCTATTCTGCCTTTCGTGCTCACTATACCACAAGAATGAAAGAGATAGGGCGCTTAATTTCACAGATACTCGCAAAAAAGTTGGACCATAGTTGAACTGCCGTAGTACGACAAACATCAGTGGAAGGGATTAGATAACATATAGTGTAATATTTTGTTCTTCCACTTCGTCTCGGCATTATGACAAAAATGTTCACTATGGATCCAATATTTTTCACTTCTACAGCGTTGTTAGTGACTTTGTAGACGTCGTTTAGATTGCAGGTGTTGGGCCTTTCACGACAGAATTGGATGAGAGATATGTTTCGTGACACGTGACACGATTCCAAATCCACACCTAGTATCTGTTTTGTCTTTATATTGGGGCTTACCTATATTAGAATTGCATCTTCCTACTAATTTGGATTCATAGTCGGTTGAGTAAAATCCAAATCTAATTTCGAATCTAAAACATGTCGAACATTACAGGTAGAATTATAACCATTTCTCCCATCACAAACAAATTCGGACAGTTCACAAAACAATCGCTGATCAAAGCCTTCGCCTGGCTAGTTTATAAGCCGATGTTTAGCGCGGATTATCGCGCGTTCCAAAACGCACCCTTTCGGGCGTCGACCCTCGTTACTACCTACGAGCCGTTAGACATGTGATGAATCTTTCCTCCGAAAGATATCGTTGGCATTCGTCGGTACTGGCAGAATGATGAGAGGTTTTCCTTTGTAATTGTGTGTAGGTTTTCTTCGTAAGACGTAATTTGGGATTACAATAAGTATAATGGAAAAGATTTGTGTTGTTTGTTTGATGAAATGTTTTTGTTTGGGCTTCGAGTTCCTGGACAATTTGGGAATATCGGAAAAGTTACACACTTCCAAGATACTATACTCTGTGCCAGAAGGCCTGCGAATCTGAGATAGTTGGTACTAAACTATCTACCTTACCTGTAGACGACGCGTCCTAATATTTATGTAATAATCTCACCTTGTCGAAAGAATAGCCAAAAGACCGCCTCGAATAATCGCAATGTTTGTCACCACAGCAAGTCAAACAGGAGACTGTCTTTTTACAAGCCTCTAAAAACTCACGATGTTCATAGCTCGTAGAAACTGCATTAACTAAACAAATGGGCACCACGGGAGGCAAGATTTTTTACGAGCAGCTCTGGGCTGTCACAAAAATTCGCCCCCGCTGTTCCTCACTAATTCGCGTTTCACGGTCAAGTCCACACGCAAGAATTCATCGTATTTAAATATCTAACACACCGATATATTATCGATTTTATGGCCATTTTCCGTTACTTGATTTTCGATAATGCAGTTACCAAGCACGAAATAGACGACCAAAACATTACGACGAATAAATTAGATCGGAATGCTATCAGAGCTGCATTTTTAAGTCAAAATAAACATTGTGACAATCTTTTATTTACCACATATCCAATATTTTGATTGCCTAAATTAAAACATAAATAAAAAACACCTAAACGTTTGTGGCGTTAAGTATAATAACGGAACATAAAACTGAACACTTTAACATTTTAATATCAACATTATGAACACGATGTTAACTTCTCCAATATTAAAAATAATAAATTCTTCGGATTGGAAATTTCAAGATGGTGGATTGTAACAAAGTTATAGTGTTATAAACTTCTATGATCAACAAAATGAATAATAAAATCTCAGTATTTTGGAGCAAATGAATACTTTGGCTTCTTTATACATTTCTTGGATTTGGCATTTATTATCCTTCGACAAGACGACTTTAGTGTAATCAATTTTTCCGAGTTCATTCAACTGTCTGCGATTTTCCAATTATCTTAACGTTATCCCAGACTTCTAACAAGCTTCCATACTGGGTGCCTCTTCATTTTTTGCGGACATGTCGTTACTCACAACGCATTCAACACTAATTTACCTTTAATTTAATACCTTCTCCCTTTCGTTTTATTTCCGAATTAATCAAGGTACACTATAAATCACACCGTTTATTATTTTTTACATCCACATTTTATTAATTGAAACCAATCGAAAACAATTCACGAAACATGATTTAAGTCAGGGCGTCGTTAAATATGTTCAAAATGGTATCCTTTATACGCACTTAAATAAGTTTGATGATATTGCATGTTTACAGTGTCGTAAATCTGCTGACATTCGAGATTTATTGTTATAGGATGCTGGGGCCACAAATTATGTTCGACACAATTCGGCCTTTGTCTGAACGGAACGATTTTTGTGATTGCTTTCCAAGGCCCGCGTTATAAGTAAATCTAAGTGTATTGTTTGGAGAAATTCTCCTTGTAGATGTTTCACTCTAAATAGATTGTACCTACGAAGTCTTACCATAATCTTGAGATCATTTGGAGTGTTTTCGTAATATTCAATCTGAGTAGCTGCTTGAGATCGAATGTTTAATACAAACTTCTTCAGTAAGATAATTATTCGATAACGTAGTCGATACGTCTCAATGATCAATTGAAATGAAGGTTGATTTATTTCAATCGAAGACTCAAAGACAATGGCAATACCTATATCACAGGATATTTAAGCGACCTTTAAAGGAGTTGAATATTAATAGAGTAATCATTATATAATTAATATCGTGTTGCTCGCAGCCGAAAACCTCTAGAATAATTAATTACGATTCACCTGATTCCAAGATAACATGTTTGCTTGATCTGTCATCGCTAAACAACGCAAGCATATGCTTAAATACTTAATCACTATCATAAATAACAAACGATCCATACTTCAGATCCTGATGGGCGTACGTAGGAAGAAGAATCTAGGAGATTCAAAACATTACTAAATAGCACTGACTCATCATACAATTAAGGTTAAGGATTCCCCAGACAAAGATGAAACTGATAAATAATTTCGCCTGATACAAGAATAAGTGAGGCTGTAATTTAGAGAAAAAGAAACGAGTAAAAACGAGCAGGATGTCGACTCCATACTCAATACAAATTAAGTATAGTCAATCTATAATAACAGACATAAAAAATACACAACTCATGAATATCCCGGGTGTACCAACCACATAAGTTCGTAGGCGTACCCTGACTAGGGCCAAGTTATTATCGCGCATAAATCCATAATGATTGGCCGTCTTGCGAGTAGATAAGTGCCTATTACAAGTGATCGGTGTAAATGAGGTGCGTCACTCGGAATTAGACCTTGTTCTGGGTCTAATGCGTTGGCAATAATGAGAGTGCTGAACTTTCAGGCAAATTAAGGTTTTAAAATCTGTTAGGAGCTATAATTGTTTCCGTAGTAGCTCTTGAAATGGATGGAAAATATAGTGTGTGAAGGGATAGTGGAGTCAATTGATCGTATTTTCGGGTTGATTGCTAGTGGTTGTTTATTAATATGGTTGTCAGCGATGGGAAACGGGTTAGTATGGTACGCCACGGCTACGGGCCAGTTGTCTTGCTAACTGAACTTTATTGCACTAGTACAATCTGCTCGCAAGCGACGTTTCAAGCGGTACCAACACTTAGAGCAACTGCATAATCTATTTCCAGATACATACGAGATATCGTGTCTTCATTATTTTCTAAATAAGCGCATCCTGAAGATTTTTCTGATTTAGAATGATTGTGAATGCTGTTTTGAGTTATGGCTTTTAATAAAAATAAAAGGTGGATCTTCTAAAATTCTATTTGGTTATTTTCTGATGACGAAACACCGAATATTGTAGCCTTTTATATTCGTATTTTTTTTGTACTTTTTATCATGTTCATGCCACTGGAAATGTATGTCTTTCAACTTTGTTCTTGTTTCGAAGTAAAGTTAGCCTTGGATATCAACCGCAAATTTCAACGTTGCTAAATGTAGGCAGCGTGGCCGAGTGGTCTAAGGCGCTGGTTTTAGGCACCAGTCCGAAAGGGCGTGGGTTCGAATCCCACCGCTGTCAAAAACTTTTTAGGTTTTATTTTATTTGTGAATTGTATGGATATTTCTGGTATAACATTTTAATTAAAAGTTTGAAAGTTATGACGTCTTATAAAACTCCAATGTGATATCGTGACATTTTAACTTAAAAAACATGTTTCTTTTTGTTACAGGTATGATGCGATTTTGAAATCAAACCGACGCGACGACCAAGGATTAATTATGTTAAGTGGTAAAGTAAAATAATATTCACATAATATTAAATTCTCCGGCACGGCACCCCTACGGAACAATAAAAGAAGAGAAAAAAAAAGTGCGGTCACTAAGGGAATTTCCCAAATACCATAGATAAGTCGTGCCATCTTGCGACTACATTTCAGGCGAGGGAAAATGTGATTTAATGCCTAAGTTTTAAGGTGTGTATTGATGGTATAACTAAGTTTGCAAGGACGACAAAAACGGGGCCAGAAATCTGTCATTGCATTTGTCAGTGGCATGCCACGGACAGGGTGGATCGATGGGGTTTCGCCCGTTCGTAATGGTTTATTTTTTGCGTTGTTTCAATATTTATCTTGTTATCGGTAGCCCCTCATTATTAGCTCCTATTATTATTATGTTGCCATCGCCCTATTTCTTCAATGTTTACTATTTTATTGTGATATTTTTTTATTTTTTAAGTTCGTCACCTCTGTGACATTGAGGTTATCAGCTTTTTGCTTAACGACGATAAACAAAACCCGTGACTTCGTTAATTAACATTCTTTTTCTTTAATCATTACCTAATTTAAATTCTTCAAATTGAACATTGAACTTCTGATATTTTCCAATATGGAGAGAAATCGTGCCATGATTATATCAGTTTTATATTTATCACGTCATCCTACTGATTGCTGCTTTCATGATGAGTCCAGCTACCGCCGCGATAATTCTAGCTCTCTGAACCATCATATTGAGAAGTTCTACCTTTTAGTACTACATACTTCGATCAGCATGACCTACATAATAAGCTGGGATTCCAAGATCGTCATCATATAGATGAGCTTAGCATCATATAGCGGCTTCCTATGTATAGCTATACATTTCCAGTATATGCTGACCTAGCATTATACGGAAATCTTATACAATGCGAGACCAGCATAAACTGGAAATGTACAGCTTGATGTGTAGCCTGGTGTACACGAAACAGTATATTTTACTTCATTTTTACTTCTTCACTGTCCTGTCGATGCTGTTGATCATTCTTTCGATTTACTCCCTCTACCATCTACTACACCTCAAGCAGAAATTCCTGACCAATTCTCCCTAACTCCTCGTCTAAAAACACATAATTAATAACACCACTCAAGTGGCTTACGTCATTAATTCCCACTAGATCTTCAAGAGGGTGTATCGTTCAGCAGTGGTCGCGTTTTTCAAGGGCCTGAATCATAAGGGCCGTTGTTTCATGCCTGTTGGCCACACAAGTGTTGACTTTGATGGTCTCGTTCATATGAAATTCAAATTTCTTGAATATTCGAAGGGTTAGGTTCATACGTCGTCGTATGTGGCTGGGGTCGTAGGTAAGTTAATGTACCCACACTTAATATTGTTAGGTTGCTTATTGAGTGTAGATTGGTAATGAATTGAATATTGGAAATTAATTGAGGGAATTCTGCGTAGATACCTACCCTATGAATGTTGGACTGTTGGTGTGTCATACGGCACCACACGTATGGCTACTTAAATGTCAGCTTATAACACAGCTGAAGGCCCCCATGTCGAAGGCACTGATCAACTGACTAACTGAACATATTAGGTACCTATGTTAGAATACTCGACATACGAATACTTTGTATGTAATATAGTCAGTATCTTAAAAATAGAAAATAAAGCAACCAATCAATCTGCCTAGCCTTTTCCCAACTATGTTGGGGTCGGCTTCCAGTCTAACCGGATGCAGCTGAATATCAGTATTTTACATGGAGCGACTGCCTTTCTGACCTCTACAACCCAGCAACTGGATAATACGATACCCCTTGGTTAAACTGGTTGTCAGACTTTCGGGCTTCTGACGACTCGTAACGACTGTCAAAGATCCACAAATGACAGCCGGGACCAACGGCTTAACGTGCTTTCCGAGGCACGGAGGAGTCTCGATATGTGAAAATGGTCACCCATCCACGGACCAACCCCGGCAAGCGTAGCTTAACCTGATGGATCGACCCGAGCGGCTGTTATCACTTCGCCACGAGCTCCTCCGAGAAAATAAAGCAACCAAGGCCATAAATTGGAAAGCCACAGCCTGAGAAAATATACAAACTTAAAAATACAATTCCTACGTCAATCCACGGATTAACAACAACAGAAATCCATTTGTCTGTCACGCCGACGCGGATCGCTCTCACGGCGAGAATGTCAGTCATTGATTTGCGCCGATAATTTGTATGCGAACAGCACCGCGGCGCTTCATCAGTCAGATGCAGCCGAATACCAGGGATTCATAGTGCGTACTGTGCTAAGCTGAGGAAATACAACTCATTATGAGCGGACATACGGACGGGACTGGAGACGAACTGGGAAAAGATAGGGACGTTTTTTTAATATAAGGTCGACACATAGACTACCCGATGTCTATTTGATGATCAAGGTGCGTCTACTACTCCTTTTTAAAGACGGTCTTTGTTTATCGTGATACATAGGATAGAGAGAAGGCTGAAATGATGATGACGTAGTAGAAGCCCGATGGAAGAAAGGTCTGGATAAAATAAAATATAATGGTTTAAAAGAGAGGAGATACGGTTGATACGGAGTAATATGAAGTCATGAATGTGAAGCCCATAAGAATTAGAGAAATCCACAACATTTTAGACAAAGGCATATCTCGAAAAGAAATTAGTTATATGTTGTAATTATAACGCTGTTCTGGCTTCATGCTTTCCTAGACCAGCCCGAATAAACCATAAGAAATATTTGCAGTTGTTGCCACAATATCAATTCACTCGTAGATCTTTGTTCAAATCCATTAGACATTCCACTTGCAAACAACATGCTTGTTGATACCCAAAACAGTGTGCAGCCTGCTATGCCGAGGAAATACAAGCCATTACGAGTCCTCTATATATAGAGACGACGTTCGTCCGTCGGTCACGTTCATACCCCATTAATACTTGTAACTAAGAACGGGCAAACACTGAACTTGCGTATATATATGCTTGCGAACAAATGACGTTGAAATTTGCAAACAGTTTGGAGTTTCGATTTCAATATTGCATTGGATTTTGAATAAACATGAAAACATGGTCAATTCATCCACTGTCGTAGTGTGTATTAGATTTTCACTGATTGTTTTTATGAAAGCTCCAAGATCATATCCATGCGTTTCATTACCGTTATGGTTTTCTATGATAGAAATGACAACTTTGCTAGCATGATGCACATTTGCAGCAAGCGTATGCTAGACTCAACTCACAAAGGACTTCCTAATCGGATATAAATTATTAATTATTACTTACTCCAATTTCATGTGAGTGATTTAACCCTACAAATAAGTAAGCGTTAAAACCATATCATTACTTATTAACCCTAAACTAACCATAAGGATCACCATTAAACGCTCAAAATAACTTAACTATACCTTATTAGGGTTCGTTATCTCATCACTCAAGAGACTGTCGTCATTTATAATAATAAAACGAAGCTGTTGGCTGTAAAACAGAATCGTGTGAACAGCAATCAGTGCTTCATGTAAACATGAGATCCTTGCCACATGTGTTGATAAATTGTCGAACGTAAATTGTTAGACGCTGTCGATGACTTAAAAATAGATGTTGTATGCTCCGAATTCGCGGGCTCTGGTTGTACTAAAATGTTGACATTATTGTTAAATGGCTTTCAGACATTGGCCGAAGAGAGATTGAAAGATCCAAGACAGAATTTTGATCTAGTACGACTATACAGGTTAGTATAATTCTCACTTATCACTTACAGTACAACTATTTTCTTAATTTACCTCGGCAAAATTCGTGTTTCGTCAGTCGTCGCATTCCTATCAGTTTCCCTTTGCGCTTGGTGCAGACCGTACACTAGTATAGAGATAAAATGTGTAAACAAACTACTTCTTTAATTTCCTTAACAATAAGCTTCTTGTCCATTTCAATCATAAATCCAATAACAGCTAACGGTTTAAAAGCATAAACTATTTCCTGAAGTTGAAGTCCACGGAAAATTCTCCAACAAATCCTTAGGTTTATTACTTGAAGGTATGTTCTCTATTAGCTATGTCGTGTAGGCTCAGTTAATATTAATATGTAACCAGAGACAATTCAAGGGGAGGACATGCTGTCAAACTATTGGCACTGTGTGATGGATTGACACGACACTAAGCCAAGAATTTGAATTGTTGAACTTGAGTTGCTTTTGTTTTGTCAATACCAGTGTAGAGCCCTTTTTGTTTTACATATTTGTAATACACTGACGAGCAATATAGAAAATCCACTTGCATAGTGCCAAAAAAAAAAAAACCTGTCTCCTAACCTAAACCACACAAGTTGGCTACATGAAGTAAAAAAATCTTGAAACATAGATAGTTGTTTTTTATGCACTATTCAGCTTGAATGTTGCTTTTAACTTCAAAAAGATACCTTTCGTGGTTTCGGAAATATTTTAAGATAAGTTAGTGACTTTTTTATATTGCTCGACAGTGTAGTTTACATATTAGAACTGGCAATAATGATAGACTAAATAGTAAATTAAAACAAAATGTATAAACAAAACATGTTTACCTACAGTCATTTAATTTTGAACAGCTGGGTTAGAATATATTTGCTTGGCCTTCCCTTAAACATACTTGACATACTTCGTATCTATTCAATTCAGCCTATAGTTATTAAGAAATTGAGATAGTTCTTACAGTAAGGTTGATTTGGTTTGGCGAACTATCTTCATCCAAATTG
This sequence comes from Lithophane ornitopus, assembly GCA_948473465.1. NCBI lineage: Eukaryota > Metazoa > Arthropoda > Insecta > Lepidoptera > Noctuidae > Lithophane > Lithophane ornitopus. The sequence goes on along the minus strand of OX419622.1, from coordinate 4,889,142 downwards.
TTAGTTCAAATTGAGCAACGCGCACAAAACCATCCATCTTTCTCAAATCCGCAATTAAACTGCGCATTCTTTAGTGAATAAACAACGGTTTTTCGAAGTCCTTAATTTTGCAAACGAGTTCCCACTGAATTAATGTTTTGGGCAATTAAAATTTCAACTCCGTCGACCTTCAGGTGAGTGTATAAAAAAGCAACAATTATAGAAGGCCGTACGTTCGCGGCCTACAGCCTTGTATCTCGACGATGCATACCGTTTTAACAACGAATTTTGTGTTTTTAGCGTTGATCACTTTGTAATTACTGTTTTTGTCTGTTCGTGTCGTCTTTGTGTTGTTAGATACGGCTTTTGTAATTGCTGTTTTATAAATACTGATGATATTTTTGCCGTGTCCGCCATGACAGATTGAATTTTCACAGGCATTCCACTTACGTAAGATGTTTGTTTCTTATTTGAAGAAATACTTGTGTTTTAAACACGTATGAAATTCAATATAGCTTTTGAGAAAGGAAAAGAAAAAAAACATTAGCTCGAAGTCAAGTCAAATTAAGGGAAAGGTGTAATTTAATGAGGTTCCTCGAAGACGCACTGGTGACTGTAGCACCTGCGTTTACATAATGCATTATTACCTTCAAATTCAATGGGACCACTTAGGGCTTCAACCACAAAACATATGCTATGTATAAAAGGGGTGATGTGTCCAGAACCCCAATTGCGTAAAACACTTTCAATCACAATCCATTTTGAAGCACATTGCTAATCCATTGCTTCATAATTATGTTGGAAAAATTCGTCTGCTGGACTACGTTAATGCAATTAATATGTTCTTAAATTGTCAAAATGATAAGCTCTGCCATTGTATGTGTGTTACGCAACTACCTCGCTTTACCTAATTCTGTTATTAGTTTAAAAAATCTAGACTAAGCTGCAACAAATGCAGCTGCAGCTTCCTAGTTTTCCGTACCTCTGTATCTACAACTTCAATTTAATTTACACCGCGGTTGCAATAAATAAGACAGTACACGGACTAAGCTTTTATCCCCGTTTCGTTCAGCACGTAACATTTATTTTGTCTTTCATTTACCGGTGTTTTATTTCTATTTCCTTCGTAGGAAACGGGAATGTTCGTTTGTGTCGTAAAAATAATATCCATTATTATAATTGGGCTGGCAGCGGTCGCCCACGTGCCGTCTTTGCTTCTATAGTTTTTATGTTTTCTGCCGGATTCCTTCATGTAATGGTTCTGTTCTGTAAGGGCTTAATTAAGAGCGTTTTTGGGATTTTATTAGTTCCTTTTACTTTTCTTTATTTTTTCTTTTGTTGCTTTGTTTTTAGTGAAAATTTATGGACCATTTTAACGTCATTTTCCATAAACAACGCGTGATATCTTTTAAAAATTATAGCATATGTTACTCACTTACTCAGTGATAAATTGATAATAATTATAGCACTATATTGAAGTGAAAGAATTTTTTAAATCGATCCAGTAGTTTTTGAATTTATTAATTACAAACAAAAATACAAATCTTATCTTAATATTAGTGTAAATAATCCAAACTGCTTAGTCTTAACTACTTGAGCTACTTTCTCGATTTTCTAATTAGAAAATACAAGATATTTTATGTTGTTTACAGCCTCTTCCTACATATTGTTTTTTATTCCTTTCTTACAGTTTATTAGTTAAGCGTGCAATATATCTTATTTCTCGACAGAAATGCAATTTTCTATCCTCTCAAATCAATTAAATATCTTGCAACAATGTATTAGAAAGTTAAGAACCCACGTTATTAAGGGTTATAATAAGTTTCTTTGTAAAAAGTTTCAAGTTATTTGAAGTCTCCTCTGTTGCCGACTCATTTGCTCAAATCATTTAGCTTTTAGTTTTTACTTTAGAAATCGCGCAATAATTAAATCACATATAAGGCAGATTATTAGCTATAAAGACTTAGATTATTTGCTTTTATACAACTCTTTTGTTCGAAAATATTGTGGGAAACACACAATGATTGAATATACAATATTTGTTTCATGAACAGGATAAAGATACTTTAGTCTGATATGAACATCATATTGATATCCGCATAATACACTACACAACAACAAAGAATACTTAGTTTATGATACAAAGAAATCACTTCACAGCTATGACAGCTGTCAGTCCCAAGTGCAATAATAATCAATAAACAATTCTATGGAATTAACTCATGTAATAAACAATTTTCCAGGAAAGTGTAAATCATGGAACAGTGGGAAATGCGTCGTTGTTGGAGTGCTTAGTAGAAGAGCTTTATCACTAGTGCACTCAAATAGGTTCACAGAGAAAATAATTATTTACTAAAATTACTAAGTACCAACTTAAATGTTCGTATATTCAAATCTTATCTGATATTCTATTGACAGTTGTATAAAAAAGCTTTAAACGGCCAATTGGACATAGGACACTCTGTGTCCAATTGGCCGTTTTTGACAATTTGATAAATATACACTTCTGTAATTATGTATGTATTTACAACAGCATAAAAATAAAAAGTCTTACAGAAAATCATAACACAGGAGTTAGTCTGTTACTCTTGAGCTAGAGGCAATAGCGCGAATGCTTGACGTAAGCGTCAAGTAATTCAAACGATTTTTGAATTGAAATATTATCCATACATATCACTAAAGTCTTGAAACTAAGTTAATAATATGTGCGAAACGAGTAATTTCAGTTTTAAAATCGTTGTTTATGTCAAATATACTCCGCGTGTTCGAGGTACGCCCACTGAGTGAGATAATATAGTTCCCATCTTGTATTAATCTTCTTCTTTAAAAACCCAAATGCGTAAATTACATATTTGAACTTCCTTTCCGTTACGCCTACCCAAACCCCGAATAATTGCTGTTATTTTTATCACAAAAACAGTAATAAATAATTCATTCAACACATGCCATATGCCACGAAAACATTAATTATAAATTTAGATTCGGCATTACTCGGTTTGGATGTATACGGACCAACCAAACGTGAAATTATGGGTTGTCGGGGCAATCCCGACTTGTTACTTTTATCTCTATCATTTGATATAGTGTTAGAAAAAGACAATATGTTATGTTATGTTTCGTGTAATGTTGTTGCTGTCCGTTAGGCAGTGTTGTTACATAGATTCCAATGATTTTAAAAGAGACGTTAATTCTTGAGTTTGTTTCGCCGTTTTTCTCAGAGGTAGTCAGGAAATGTCGACTGCATTAAGTTTTTTTATTTTACTTGTGAAAGTGGTTCTGATATCCTATTTCCAGTTAATTGATTCAGGCGTGACCTTGCGGAAATCCATTATAAAATACAATAGACGTTGATATATTTAGTAACCTATTCCGCTTGACTATTCTTCAAGAGTCCGAAAAACCCTGTAAGAAATCGACACGTGTTTCACCTCTCAACGAGGCATCCTCAGGATGACGATTGACCAATTGCAAAACAGAACGCGTGGTGTTGCACACCGAGCGCAAAGAGTACTGCGGACTTTGCGTCCAGCGCTCGGTGTGGTAGCACGTCATCCTGAGGATGCCTCGTTGAGAGGTGAAACACGTGTCGATTTCTTACAGGGTTTTTCGGACTCTTGAAGAATAGTCAAGCGGAATAGGTTACTAAATATATCAACGTCTATTGTATCCTATTTCCAGAATAAATGATTTAATTTCTTCCTAAACATTTTTCTGCCTAACTTGTATTTTTTTTGTAGTGTGCAATTTTGCAAACAATTTTTCTTTTATGTTTTATTTACAGTGTTGTGATATTACATTATGTATGTTCTTATTTCATTTCATTTCAGATGAGCTGATTCTGAAAAGATCTTTAAGTATCTCCAAGGAATAAAATTAATATTTTCCTTATGCTAATATCTTTTTGCATTATCTTGCCAGTGAATCACGGAAGTATTGAATAAGTATTTCCGATATCCGTAAAAGAAAGATAGATACTGAATGAAATGATACGCAATCTATATTAGATTTATGATTTTACGAAAGTAGTAAAGTATCGGCTTATCGTTTGATGGCAACTGTCGATAGCTACTAGATAAATAATTTACATAATTAGAATAATTAAATAAAACTATCAATAATCGGAATCAATCTTTATATCAGATCATATTAATTAAAATATAATTCTAGAAAAGTTATCTTTAAGTCCATTAACTTAACAAGTTAAGATTTAATTAGATACTTCAATAGCAAATGTTATCACATAAAAGCTACCCAGATCTACTGATGCTATAAATGCCTGGTCTGTCTGTCTGTTTTCTACCTTTTCAAAGATAAAGCACTGAACCGATCTGTATGCAATGTGACAAATAGGACGCCTGGGAGCTGGAGCAGGACAAAGGCTACTTTTCATCCCGGATATTTATTTTAAAAAATCTTTTTAAAAACAAGCTTTCAATGAACTAAAAAGTATTTTCCCATGGCCACCTTCCGGCTCCATCACTAAACACTGAACACCACCTAGTGTCAAAGTACTTGTTAATACATAGCCAATTTGTTCAAATACGATGGTGCTATGTTGTTGGATTGAGGAGTTCCTATGCCCAACTTCCGGCTCCATCATCAGACCAGCTCCATGGTATGATTTTTTCAAAATGTCTCGGTAGTTATACAGCGTGCCGCTACAATGGCGACATTAATTTAACACATGGGTAGGGTTAGTGCCCAGTGAACATAAAACTTATAATAAAATAAAATAATTCGTAAATTAAAAAAAAAAAAAATTTCAAACAAACTAAATAACAAAAACATAAACAAAATTAAGATCACTCTGTGTAAAAGATTCACTCATGAAGCTACCACCTAACCAGCTGGCTTACGTTCATTCGGCTTTTCGGTACTATGCTTTGTTGTCGGCATAACTTCTAAGAAATTGCGCGGCTTTCCTCTATTCGCCTACCATATGATCCGTGACCCCGGCAAATGACCTCTTCGCTACAGTTCTTTAAGTACAGGTTGCTCAAGGATGGTAATTTAGAAAATTGTAAATAAATCAATAAATAATAACGTTTAATGAAATTCAAAATATTTTCATAAAACGAATACGCGAAATCGTATACGTGTGTTAAATTAATGTCGCCATTGTAGCGGCACGTTGTATAAGTATGCCAAGTTTCAGCTCGTTTGGATGCCAGGAAGTGCTTGAAAAATTGATGACAATTGGAGTAACCCGAAACACATACGAACAGAGCAAGCTATATAAAGCTTGTAAAATGAATAAATACAAAATACTTACACACAGACAAAGTCACGGGCAAAAGGTGAATTCATCATCATTCTCCTGCCCTTATCCCAATTTATTTGTGGTCGGCGCAACATGCCTTTTTCTTCCATACTTCTCTATTAGCCGTCATCTCTGTAGTCACTGACATTCTAGCCATATCATCTTTCACACAGTCCATCCATCGTTTCTTTGGTCTTCCCCTATCTGTATATCCACATTCGTACTCAAAACTTTCCTGACGAGAAAAGGAATCTTCAATAAAATTTCGATAAGTTTATCAATTTATCGAAGGTATCACTGGGCTATCGTAATGTCCCTTCGAAGAACATAAATATATTACGGTAGATTGGACCCTACCCAACCCTAAATTAATAGGCCCCTATCAATTGAGCGTTAAAATATGCAAATAAAATTGTTGAAAATAGCCCCACGCTGACGGTATGACACGCTGTAGGGACACCAAGATTTATGACGATTTTATTATTTTTTATTTGACGGTCAAATTATTTCGGGAGTTCTTGAATAGAAGATACCTAACCAAAGATAGAATTTTACAGATGTACCTAGGCTAAACATGGGCAATGAGGTGATTAGATACCAGTTAGCATTGAATCCGAAAAAGTTGATTTATCATCATCTCAGCCTAACGACGTCCACTGCTGGACTCAAGCCCAAGCGCGCCGTCGCACGTCGTCACAGGGACCGGTTCTGTGCTTCTCGCATCCAGTGAAAGTCCATTCATCTATCAAAAGTTTCCTATTTATTTTAAAATAAGAACTCCCTCACTTTATTCCCATCTATTTTCAAATCACACAATTTTAAAAAGCCATAAGCAATTACCTAAACACAAACAGCGAACATTACACCGCTTACACTCTCATAACGGCTCTCAAGTTTCGCAGTAGCTAATCTTAACACAATTCGTCGCAAAATTGTCGAAAACTCATTGTCGTCCTAGTTCGTAATCCTATACTGAAGCGCTCGGCCAATTAGCGCGCGGGAAACTCGCTATCCAGTTACTGAGTTTTTGTGTCAAATGAGATGGAACGCTACCGTGGAATAATACTTTACAGAAGCGCCATTCGCTCGCTTTGAACGCTTTCTAAATGTTTAAGGGCAGTTTGAGGGCAATAAAATCAATCTGCCTAGTCTTTTCCTATGTTGTCTAACCGGATGAACTGATTTATTTACATGAAGCGACTGCCTATCTGACCTTCACAACCCAGTTCCTGGGTAACACGACACTCCTTGGTAAGCCTTGTTGTCCGAATTTTGGACTTCTGACTACCCGTAACCACTGACAAACATCTACGAATGACAACGAATTAACGTGCTTTTCTAAGACACGGAGCGGGTGTCAGAAACGTTTAATACAAGTTATTAAACGTTTTAGGATTCTGTTGTCGCTTGCAGCGAAAATTAGGCGCTTCGCCCTGGATTATCGCCAAAATTGACAATCCTGTTTTTGTTAGGGAGTACATCTTATGGCGGTGTTGATTATTTCGGCGGCTTATGTGCACGCCCAAAGGATAGTGCATGAGTTTACCTTCTGTAAAGTTTCTTATCCTATGACGCTATAAACCTATACCTTTATACTACAACAGTATTGGGTGACGTTGTTGAAATTTACATTAAAATACATTGTTATTTGTTAGCGGACTTTTAGGATACTTTCCTGTATCTCTTTGACTATTGTGTTTTAGTTTAGAAGTCTTTGATCTGAATAGCTGGTGGGGGAAGTTTGATGGTGCAACTTCCGAAACCTCAACATGAATGCAGTGTTAGAATTTTACGTTAAAATGTAGTTGTTCAATTTAGGTATCACTGGTATATACCTAAATTGAACAATATGCAACAATACCTAAATTGGTTTAATAGGTACGTACCTCAAATTACTATTCAATCTGCCTAACCTTTTGGGGTCGGCGTCCAGTCTAACCGGATGCAGCTGAATACCAGTATTTTACACGGAGCAACTGTTTATCTGACCTTCACAAACCAGTTCCTGGTGAGACTGGTTGTCGTCTGACAATCTTTTGTCAAAGTCTTTTGGGCTTCTGACAACCAGTAACGACTGTCTACGAATGACTGCCGGGACCAACGGCTTAACGTGCTTTCCGAGGCACCGCAAATTTCTTATTCTCTAAGAGTATTTACAAACTCTATACTTATGTATAACTCGTCGTCTTTGACCCTTTGAGCCACGTAGACATCACGCTAAATACCTAACCTATATGGGTTACTGACCGCAATATAGTATCGATGATAAGCGAATGTAAACACATAATTATGTCGTAAACTAGACGCATACTCTCGTAATGAAGTCACCTTTAACGTCACACACGACCACAAAGAAGTATTTAATGTACTTATCATCAATTGCAGTAAAAGTGTAAATAACATCGGCGAGGTAGAAAGAATTCCAATAAATTATCGATAGTATTATCAGAACAATGATAAGGATGTACTTACTTACGTATCGATCAATCATGGAGTATCGATTGTTGCTCAACGCAAACAATCGATTGTTTGCAGACGGGACGGCACCGGCTTATCTGTGTCCTACTGTTATGAAATGTTTTGTTTTTATTAAGTGTGCTATGTCTGGAGTGAGACCAAGTCCATGGAACCGGATAACATAATGTCTGTTGTGCCTTGTGACTGATCTAAGATAAATATGAGACTGTTTGTTACGAGTTTTACTACAGACAACTTACAAGGCTACATCCTAATACGATTTGTTTCCTTTATTTCCTACACTCACAATTTTATTTTACACAATAACTTTTCCAACTTTGCAGAAGAGTGCAACTGTAATTCCTCATACAATTCTTATTTCTGGGTGAAAAACAAATCATTTCGTTACAAATGTTGATTGGCTGACACAAGCAGGATATATTAACCTGGATTTCTTCATATATGGTCCTTCTTTCTTCATAAGGAGTTTTAAAACGAGCATCCAATCACGCGATGTTAAGTCATTTTCGCTCCAAAACATGACAGTTGCCACGTTGAGGTTTCCGCAAAAAAGGAGAAACTGGGACTATAAGGAATCGTGTAATGGCTTATTTTAGACTAAAATGGACAGAACTGGGTTCAGGTTTAGCTAGAATTAGGTAGGACATTCACGATCGCGATCGCCGTAAAACCATTAGTATGTCATTGCAATGTAACTCTTGGTAATTATAATCTCTGGGTGCAAACTCTCGGCAAGTTTCCAAATAGATAAATAAAATAAAATAAAAACATTATAATTTATACCTTATTACAATGAGTTAAGAGTTCCATTGCAAACACGTATCTACTAATTGTTTTACGTCATTCAAATTTGATCGTGAATGTGCCTCTTTAGAACCAGTGTAGGGACTTTAACAAACATCTACAATAAACTAGAGCATAATCTCAAAGTCAAAACTGGAAGGTTTAAACTGTGAAACACTTAAAAAAATATCCAAAAGACATATTCGCGACCAACGAAAAAGTTTCGTAAACTCACATCACAAGCAAATATCGTCTTTATTTCTTGAGACATAAGGATTTATTTAAATGAGATGCTTATGCAGCACGAGTTTGGTTTCTGAGTCATTATTTCTTTGAAGTTGTTAACTGTTTTCTTACCGTTTTGCGAGACAGTAAAGAAATAATTAAAGACTAGAAACGAATTAAAAACATTTAAAAAACTGTCTGCAAGCTAATGGTAGCAGAGTTAATTATATAATTTTTAAACTAACTGAAACTATAAACTGTTAATGTTTTTCTCAAACATGCTTGGAAATTCGAGCATTATTTTGAAAACCTTCTTCGAGATAAATCGAAATTACTGTAGCTACCTGGGCAAAAAGAAGTGACGAAGCGGCCGGCAATGTAACTATGAAAATTCATATCTGTCGTGTGTAGCGGCCAAATAAATTACTATGAAAACTCATATCTGTAGAGTTATTTAAAAATAGAACGAACTTTTTACTTAAACACATGGCAACCAAGGAGGTAACTTATCAAATAGGTACACCTCTGACTAACCCTTCGGGGATTATAGGCGTGAAGTTATGTGTTAATTAGAAAGTTTTATAAAGTCTGTTCTGTCTTCGAAACAGTAGCAAGATAGAATACAGCAGTAATCGTCTCTTACGAAGACACCGCTAAACGAATCAGAAAGGTCTCTCAAGTAGGCAGGACCTCACGAACCTCCTTAGAATAATTTTCTCGTCTTTCCACAAACCTCGTCTTCGCTTACCTATTATTACTTAATTAAATGCAAACAGAATGCCAATCAGCGCACGACCCCGTCAGATATAAAAATAAACACGATTTTATATTCTGTCAGTGCATCCGACCAACAAAGTACGAACGTGATTAGTTACATGGGTAACGCACAGATTACAAACATATCAGTAGATAAAATATCGCTTATGATATAAAACATGATTGCGTTGTATGAAATCATGTTTAATAATAAACATGGTGGGCTAAAGTTAAAGCTTTTGCTAACTATTCTTCCGGCAAATCACTCTATGATGACCGATTAGCTCGCTGTATCAATACCACTTCTCACATCTTGTACCTACTTGCACAAGTACAAGATGTCTTTCTGTTGACATTACCAAAGCTTGCAAGCATGCAATGACACCAAACCATAGAAAAAAATGCAGTACAAATATGCAGCTCCTGGAGTAAAGAAACGAATGAACGAACGCCTTATTCATTAAGCTTTGTTGTATTTCGGCAGTTAGAGGTAAGATAGCCAGTTCCTCTGTGGCTGATGATTCCGGGTGAAGCTCGCTTCTACCTACGACTTGATCATAATTTACCATCAAGTGAGATGTAGGCTAAGAGCTTCCCAGTTGTGGTTAAAAAAAGGACCAGAACACTTGGTCCTTCCATACTCGTCAACAAAAATCTTAGCGATGATGTCACATCTTAAATCACAGCGACATCCTTGGCGCTTCTAGAACGCACCTATTTACCAATTTAAATGCACTCACCATTAATTAAATGAGATTGTAAATAAATCCTTTACAGACAGTCAGTTCAATGAAAGATCAATAAAAAAAGACCGAAAAAAAAAACATGTGGAAAAAAAAGTCTTGTTAATGAACATGCCACGTCGTACATTACGGACGAACGGCTTGACGGTTTAATTATTATTTAATGTATATGTGTACTCGGCTACATTATAGTGATGCTGAAAGAGACATTTTATTGCCAGATTGCGTCTTTCGTTTATTTGTATCACTCGTGCCCTTTTAATAGTCGTTCATTGGTTCAATTTGCAGTTAATAACTTCATTATCCTATTTTGTTTTTCTTTTGGATGTTAAAACACGTTGATAACTGAACTGTTTTTAAAAAGATTCATTGCACTTCGTTAAACACTCGAGCAGCAATTTTTATAAATCATCAATATTAATCAATGTTCTTGAAGAATCCGAGCATTAAAATATTAAATTCATGGAAACTAATTGCAGATTATATCTGATTCATTCGTAAAAAATATTGATTTTACATTTTAAGTAGTCGATTACAATTCAAATGTTTAAATCAGGATACCAAAAGAAATATGTCCGTTGCGCCGGCGCCATTTATTGGTCTTTTATTTTCACCATATCCAGACCAAACATTCGAACTTTCCGATAGGGACAAATGACATCGATTATTCGTGATAACTTTTTTAATGCACTGATGCTGATCTGATTCTTGGTTACCTGTTTAAGGTTCTAAAGAAGCTCTACAACAAAATCAAGTAGGTACTGATAATTGGTGTGATAATTCTTAGCTCTTCATGAAACGACGCAAAGATATGAAGAAATTACTCAATTTCCCGTTCCGCAGGTAAATATTATAAATACGCTTGAACGGATTGTAAAAAAAAGAATGTGGCTTTAGGTCATCGTAACTTTTTATACAATAAGTATAAGAATTTTACATAAACTATTAATTATGAGATTATCGATAAGCCACAGGCAGAAGATACGGTACCTGTTTTGGAACATGTTACCTCATATTGCCATCATAATTAAATTAATAAACCATAACCGATCGCTGCCAGAAAAAACACTAATGATTGATGATGAATCTCCAATTTTAATAATATAGGTATTACCAATAATTATTTATATTTTAGTCTTAATAGCTTATTTGAAGAATAGATTACCTGTGGCTTGTAAAAAATGTGGTATCGGAACGATTATTTGTAAATAAAGACCACATACCAGTTGAAAGTGGGACAGAAATAAAATTGTATACGATACGAAATGTCAACAAAGGGAAGCGGTGAAGACAGAATGCGTGGCCACATGACAAGTAGGGCTCCCAAGAGCGTAGGTAGACGCGATTATGAACTCAGTCGATGAAATATTGTGGTGGGAGAATGAATATTGCAAAAAGGAAAAGTCTGAAGAGAAAATACGAAGTCTTTATCAATTTGTACTTTATTTTTGAACATATAAAAGACTCTAAGGACCAAAGCGACGTAGAAAAAAATAAAATATGGAATGGTTATTTGAATCCTCAGATTTTTCAATAATGCTATGATTGCTGAATTCTCAGCGGACACGAATGAAAGAGACGAAGCAAACACGAAAGCTATTGAAGAAGTATTTATTCTCAAAATGAGATATGAACTGTAAACATGAGAAAACACACCATTTGACTATGATATGCTATGATATACGACTCTCATTAATTCATTAATATGTTTTGCAAGTTTACGAAGCAAAGTTAGATTGGTATCTGAAAGGAGCGGAAATTAAATGTCATACGTGTATTTGACTTACATCAATATGTTTTAAGATAATATTTTACAATGCTCTATTTAATAAAGTTTAATTAAGAGTTTTACTGGGCGAAAAACAAACTCGGTTTGAAAGTACAGGTTGCAAAATAGCATATAATTTTCAATACACGAACGCAATTAAGGAACTCATTAAATCATTCCTCCAAGTGTTTAACTGGGGAAATTACGAAAATTATACAATTCTTTCCAAGTTTATTACCATTCGCCACTGCAATATGTAGTTTGAAAGTAGCCTTAAGTTGAAAAAATGTTCGATCCAATCTTTTCTTGAAACGCATGTTGCTTGCAGGTCTTTTCGACTGCGCAAGTGCAATTAACCACATCACCGGTTTTATTAGCTAATTATCAGTTTATCAGATCCTAATTATGAGACTCGACACTTCAATCTGAGACTTCACTTTAATTCGCTCTGATTTGCAACCAGAGCAATACCCTTAATTAATTATTGACGCGGACATCAAGTTTAATAAGATAAATTACAAAAGTTAAATTTTTGCCCAAGTTGCTGAACTAATTAGAACTCGTTTCTGTTAATCCCACAGAAGACGCGAAGTTTTAATATCAACGTCTAGCTCTCATCAAATAATCTTAATAATAAAGGGCGCAGTGGAATCGTGACCCGTCTGACGTCCTTGAGGTCCGACCTTCCCAGAACTTATTCAGAAAATAAAACTAAAAGTAGAGGGCCCCAAGCTGATAGACGGGCTCTGATGCCTGTGATCCCAAACTAGTTTAACAATTTATCGCTTCTGTACGATCTGTGAGCCGGGATGGAATTATATATCTAATTACTTGAGTGAAAGATTCCATTTTAGCGTGAAAGGTAAAATTTTGGGTCAGGCAGGAGGATCCACTCCAAAACTTAAATTTGAAATCTGACACACAGGTTTATATGGTTCGAAAAGAAAGCCTCATGATGGATCAACGAGTGATGATATAATAACTGTCTGTGCGAAAGCTGACGGCTCGTGTAGTAAGATAATGGATGAAATTGAAATATTGGCCGCAGGGGCTTCGAGAAATAACTCTTCATCAAATGAAATTAGCCCAGTCATCTTAAACTCCAATATTAAAAGCAAATATTCCAAAACAGTATAATTTTACTTATTATCATATATGTTCTTGATATGTATTTTGGAAGTCATCATCAGTTGTCTTTCTATCTAAAATGATTAATCGATTGTACCTTTCAACTTTTAAATGTAATCGAGCTTCATCCATCTAGCATTCAATTTTATGAGTATATTCCCTTCTTTTATAGTTAATGTTGTTGATATTCACATCTGGAAAAATATTAATATCATTGGTACGAGTGATCCACATTGTATCTATGAGATCATCTTTCACGCTGTTATGGTGGAGTGTGATTGTGTCGCATCGTTATCGATGCGCTCGACACTGCCGCTGCACCACCGAGTACCACACGCCAGATAACGGTCACGTATCGTAGCGTAAATAAATTGCACAATCTCGGTTTATTATATTACCGAACAGGCTTAACAAGGGCCATGCACCCACACGAGCGTATCGCGCTTCCGTCAAATCCCGACCTCAAACGAAATCCCGCGTAAAAATGACAAGTTTCATACAAAGGTGGGTTTCGAGTCACGACAGTTCCATCGAGCTATCGTCGGATTTGTTGGGTGCAGAGTTGCAGACAGTGTTCGGGACTGTCGCGCGGGAAGGGACGGGGGGAGAGCTACCGCGCGGCAACACCGGGCCGCGCCGCGCCGGCCGCACCGCGTGCGTCGCCCGGCCAGCGCCAGTCTGCCAATCGCTAAGCGCAAGAACGGACGCGCGTTTCGGTGGTGCAACTCTCAGACGAGTGTTTAATAACTTGTGACAAAACTTAGTGCACTCCGATTACGAGTGGATCGGATTATCTGCAGTGTTTGTGACGTTCAACTACGATGAATATGTGTTTCTAGTGGCGGAACTTTTTAGTAAAAAAGTTGTGTAAACCGAGCTGATGGTCCTCTTGAATAGTAACATGAAAATTAATGGTAAATAAAGTTTTAAAATAAGTTTTTGCATGTGTTCTTTTGGATATGATCACTGTTACTGTTGGTATGCTGTTATTCACCTGGATGATCTGATGATCTTGGCTTGCACGACGCACAAACCATTCGTACACACATTACGTGGTGGCAGCACACGGGAGATCTGGCACGGGATAAAGGATTCGGAGAGGAGCCAGGGTATATTTATTAAAATATTCAAATGAGCGCGGCGATATTCCACCCGGACCACCAAAACGGCCAAAACAATGGCGGACCTTGTGTCTGTCAGGCGACATTGACTCTCCGAATGTAAATTTGAGCTAGCGCGAACAATCGAACCTAGTGAGTTGAGTTTAGAAGTCGATATATGAATAAAAGCTAGTGTGTGTGACCGTGGTGCGCCTACGGGACCAGCCGCTGTGGGTGGACGGCATAGTTCGGAACCGCCTAGAACTACAGTGGGTGTTTGAATGGAGCCAGTTAATAATAATGGTGAGATTTAATCACCGCCATAGAGGTTACACAACAAAGCTATAAGCATGCCCATGGCTCGATTTGTAGATGAAAAGCCCTTTATAACATGTTCTGAATAGTCACTAACAAAGCTTTCGACAGAGTAGCAAATTTTGGCTTGTAGATTACATAGGTACTAATCATTAATCCAAATATTATGTTTATTTGATATATTGTACATTGATCAATATCAGTATACGTCTGTTATAGTCGGCGAACAATAAATTAATTCATCCTTGTGACACGTAGCATTAATAAAGCTATAAACGTCAGACGTTGAATAGATCAAGAATCCTTACAATCTCCAACATCCTGTTGCTGATGGCGAGGGACATAAATTTTGCACATGTTACGGAATAGACCTCAGATGTCGACTGACAAAAAACAGACACCGTTCCGCACATGTGTGCGCCCAAATTCAGGCCAAAGAGACTCACACGACAACCAAGCGTACCTTAATGGAAAGGAGCTTCAAAAATAAAAACAATTCTAATGGTAAACAAACCGAATGACGCCTACGCAGTGGAATCAAAACAAAGGGGAGAAAGAAATTTAATTAAAGAATGAATTACCCAAGGTAACATGTTATTACCGTATGCATCTGCCCGTAAATGATAAATGTGTTCGTTGAGAAAATAACAAAAAAGCTAAAGAGAAACCTGCGCGGGCGAGGGTGGCACGTGGGCAGGCAGATGTGCAAGCGCATCCCAAAGCCGCTCTGCGATACATACGACTCTTTATCTCACAATCTCGCCGACTTTGCTTACAGCTGCTGAGATTTAAGATCCATTATTCTGCAGTTAATATTTTTAAGGGCCTCGATATAATCTCACAAAAGAAACTGTCATGGGTCACGTTTCTCTAGCTAAAAGAACTTGACACTAACCAAAAAATACGATAAGTATCTTCAAAAAGAATATTGTTGGTACAGAAGCTTTACGTGAAGTAATGGGTGTCTAAGTTCCAAAGAGGTCAAGTCCGGCTCGTAGGACCGAGTTTTTCCATCGATTATGATCGCCTATATCTCGTAGACGGTCCTCGCCTTTTACGGCAACCTGCGCTCGCGCCGACTTAGTACTGACAACTGTGGGATAGTCGACATCAGTATCTAAGATAACTATCGACTCTCTAGGTGTTTTCATAATTTCTCTATCCTTACTAAAGGTGCGGCTATTGAAAATATCGACTTTGACCGCTTGACGAAGATAGCCTTTGATATTATAGTCAAAGATTCGAAAGCTCATAATTCACGGTGTCACGTAGTGCATACTGGTGACTTCAGAAATTGCTTGGTCATTAAAGTTTTGTCTTACACAGAGAAAATCAAAGTAGTGTTTTGTTCTGTAACTCTTTCTAAAGAAGTGTCAGTAAGTCGTTATGGTAGTGTTAAGCAAAAAAAAGTAAGAACAAAAGTCTGTAGACGAAAGCAATATTACTGTTGCTCATAATAACACGTTTCTTGAAAAAGAAAACAAGCAAAGCAATAAAGTATAACAATTTTACGCATCAGTGGAACATAGCAACGAGCTTAAACATAGTTTGTAAGTGGTAAAATGTAATACAATACTTCCATTTGTTACTATATTGGCTGTAACTTGGTATGGCAAACACATTGTTAACTTCAACAGTTCTTAGGTAAAACGTATCGAGTAAACTCAACTCAGTATAATGGCTGAGAACGTTTTAGGAATATTAATGTGACGCAAAATGTGTAAGCAGAAAATTATAACAGATGCCATATGTCTTAGAACATATTTTGGCTTGAAGAAATAATATGTTACTCTTAAAACAAGCTTCGTAAGTAATTATGTTGGGCATGTAATTGAAGATAGAATCTGCTTTGAACAAATTAACTACGCGAAAATATAGACATATGTATATTTTTCGGCACATCATGTTTCTACCAAGATAATATAGATGCGATTTAAATATGAGTGCAGTATTTAATCAAGTCAAACGCGTTCCACGATCCGTCCTACGAAAGGAGAATGCCAGAGTCTCCCACAAGACTCGGCCAGAACCGACAAAGGTGAACTATATTTCATAAAAAAGTAAAATAAATATAGAATTTGATAGTATAATTAGTTTTCTATTAGAAGCAAACCAAAAAAAGTTTATAGTTTTTTAAAGTTGACCACTTGATACTACTGATTGAACGTTATCATGAAATAAACTATTAAATGATTAATTAAAATAATGACTTTTAGCACATATCCTTAGTTTCAACAGCCAAGGTAGTCGTAAATGGTAGAAAAATCGGGGTCCAGAAACACAGTAATAAACAACACAAAACTCACAAAAAAAATACGAAACTAATTCGTTGCTCGTGAACGCGGGAGAAGTCAAAGTTTTTGACATTGACAAATGCCAGATAGAGTTTTACATCAAATGTTGCCAGCACTATAATTACATTATTAGAACTAAACTACATATCTTCATATTGAAATTATTGTAATCGATTTGCAAGTGCAATTTCGTATCGATATTATTATATTTTGGTATTGGTAACATTTTTAATTGAAAAGGTAGCTATGAAATGTGTTGTTAAATTGAATAAATATTTAAAATTACTTTTTAACGGTGTGGTTCTACAGATTTTATTTAAATTGTATAATTCTTCCTATTTTTTAATGTGAATTATCATTATTATAGAAAGTCTGTCGGACACTACATACAATTCGAGCCGATTATTGGCATTGTCTTCTAGAGGACTGATTCAAGTACCTGCCAGACATTGACAAAGGAAAAGTAGCTAACAACCTACAAGATTAAGAGTCTTTTGATTATAAAACAGAACTTATAGCACAGCTAAATCAACAACTGAAACAAATGCATTCGTTAATCAAAACAACACAATAAAGATGAACTCCTTCAATAGCGGGCACGTTCCCGCCACCTGCCCCGACAGCTGTACGAATTTACGTCTGACGGTGAAAAATGACTCCCCGAGTACACCCCACAGTCAAGTGAACAGATGTTTTAAAATCATGGCGAACCACACAAACAATTTTATTTGGGAATTTCACTAGAATGAAACACTCAACATACTAAATGTAGACTGAAGCTGGGAAACTCGTTTATATAATTGCAATAATTGACGGTAGTTTCAGAATTGATCGCGGTATCGGTATTAGAGATGATTTAGAAAGTGCAGAAAGTTGATATGAATAAATGGTATCAAATTGTTATGATAAAATTATAATAACTGTTGAAAGCAGGTTGGAGACTAAAAACGAACAAACACTTTTTTCTTCGTGTACAATACAAATGAGAAATTGTATTAAAGTTTCATCTTTTATCAAAGAAAGAACATTAAAACCATCACAAAGGTAAAATTCGCAATAAGCTTTCAAGAGTTGCGAACAAGAAAAAGTATCGTAAAAACTTGATAATGATAAAACATTCATAAATTCCGACCTCAGAAAGGCCTCTGACAACGTTAAGCTTCTTCATTACAGTATCTAACAGAGTTTTCATTCCAACTTAATTTACTTCAAGAATCTTGACGGATTCATTTATAAAATTAATTCCTTACGCACCCAAAGAAGGGACCTCTTAACTGAAAGTGCCAAAGACGAGCCGAGTCTAATATAATTAATCTCATCCCACCTTTAATCCTCTATTTCGTGCCTGATGTTATTGAGACAAGGTTGCTTTCATGTTCCTCAAAGACCGTTTGTATCGTAACCTTACGTACCCAAATTAAGCCCGTCCATGTGACTGCCACTTTTGTTTTCATTTGCATGTGTGTTACTCAATTCAATGAACATGTTTTTGCCTATGATTTAGAATCCAAACATACTATATTCGGCCTACGTAAAACACCCACATTAACGCAAGTCAACGACGTATCTATTCAGTGGAAGTGGTATCACATCTCAACCGGTGCGTCTGGAAAGGAAATTGAGCTGAAAATAAATCGCCCTTACAACGAACTTATACTAAAATAGTCGAACATTCGACGGCTTCCATTTCTCCGCCATCATTACCATATCCTGTGCAGCGATGTGTTGGGCTGAGTGCGCGTGCCCATAACACTAAGTTTTGAATATTTTTATATCCTACAAAACTGCTTTTAGAATTGACCCCCTAAAAATATATAAACTGAATCTCAAAACATTTTTGCCTTTGCATGTCATCATGTTTTCAGTCGAACTTAACTTGAACTTGGACCATATTGACTTTGACATATGCTGCATGCTGGAACTTACGACTCCTCCGTTCCATACTAAAGTATTATATAATAACAGTTAATTATGGTGCGGAAGGTAATTTACTTCACGCCAAAGCATTACAATATTGCTATTATATAGCATGACTCGAACATTGTGGCTTGACGAGGGGCGGTCCCGGTGACATTACATCGTTAATCACTCTCATTCTTCATAAAGAAAATTTTGATTTTCAATTTGAATGGCCCACAGTGATTACCAAATCCAATACTTGTTGATAAATGACATTGGTTAATTAAAATTTCCGATAACTTTGACGTGACGGGCTTTCTTTTACTGAAAGAAGATTGTTATTAGATGGGAGCTCCACTTAAGAATCTTTTGTCATGTCTTTCAATAATATTCCTACATTTGCATGTTCATCGATATCGATGCATCTGTCTTGTTTATTCAATAAACCGTCTATTTGTGGAAACCTATTGACATTTACATCCTTGGGAATCCCAACCACCTGAGATAACTCATAATTTTATAGTTTATTCTCATCTACTTACACTTCCATCTCCTTTGCCCTTTAAATTGAAATATGGTTAAAGGTCCGGATGTGAGTTTTTTTTATTTGTTACTTTCCCATAGGGTTGTGCTTTTTATCATCCTGTTTGAATAGAATTAGGTTGGATTTGGTATTAGCTACAGATGTTCGTTTTTTAATTTCCTCTGTTTTTGTTTTGACTCTTTGGGGTGGCTTTTTGTTTGCTTGTCATCTGTATGTTTTTGTACGCTTAGTTTAGTATAAACATGTTAACTTTTTACTCTATACAAATGTTGATTTACTACGAAAGATGTCTGGTTTGATGTTCCTTTGTTTTTGCACTGTTTTCACCAAATGCCAAAATATGAAAATGAGCATCTACTTTACAATCTAGTTTAGTATATTACTGATACGACAAGCTATTTACGTCTCTAACTTGAAATACTTAGTATTAATGTCTTTAAATCATCTCAAAGAAATAAGACCACCGTTTCAATTAGTCCATTTAACCTTATTCCGTAATACATTGTGTGTTTTCTTTTTCATCTTCCTTTACAAGCGCATCTGAATGAGTAACATAAAAACATTTTTTGTGAAACAAGACACCGTTACATCTGCGTACATTTTGTTTTACATTACTACTACTTCTTTTCATCTTTTGGCTTCAGAATGACTTCATTTTACAATTCCTCGTACTATTGTATCATCATGATTCAATTGTTTTAGTTGAGCTAGATTGAAATGAGGACAATTAATGTATTGTTTATTGTAGTATTATTGGCAGAACTAATTCTAGAAGCAATTCTTACTAAATTAAAATAGATTGTTAAGACCAGACTTGCTGCAAACAAGTTTAAGTTACGACTAAAAAGGTAATTATTGAGAAAAACGGATGTGTTAAGTAAGACGACCTTGAAGTCCCATAAACTTAGTGCTCTATACCCTACAGTTACGTCATAATCTGACATTTACTTAAAACAAATAAATTTAATACTTTACACGTGCGAGCTTGAAATGTTTTACATGGTGGAACAGATTATATTAAAAATCATTTTTATGAAGCTCTTAGTTTTACTGACATTTTAAAAAGCTAAGAGATGACCACATAAGTGGTACTTTCGAGCCACTATATACACATAGTGCTGCTGATAGCTGACATTGTAAAAGTAATCTTAGTAAATGCTCAGAAGAAGCAGTGTTCGAAATAAATCCCTAAAAGTAAGACTAAAAAATACAGTAATATATTTTCGTTTCCAACGCAAGAAAAGCACTGTTCCTTACTTACAAGCACTAGTCTACACAAATCTCGTCTAATACTCCTCTTAGTGTCATCTCGCACAGTGCTCGTTGAGTATCTCGCACCTGACGGGATGAGTGTGAATTGCAGGTGCCTCACTCTGATTAATGTCCTCTGGCACTCTGCCAGCCGAGCTTGCAACAAGTCTGCCTCAGTCTGCGCCGTCTCCAATGGATTTTTACTCGGAAACGATCATGTTATTGTAAACAATCTTTAGTAGTATTGAAAAAGGAATACGGACTTTGGACTTGGACTTATAAATTGAGATCAAGAAAACAATTCGAGAAAAATATATATAGTGTTGAAACATTAAATGACTCCGTTGCTTCTTTGGCTTTAGCTATCGAAATTATGTTAACCAAAAAGGTGTCATGAATCATTTGTTAAATGATTTCAGGTGCATATTTGTTATCAGTTCCTTCTTGCAACTCGTTATCGTCATTTTTCATAACAGAAACACTTGAATCATCACTACAATTTCTGCTATCTACTGTAAACTTACTGCCTTCGCTAAGTAGAGCTACATTCTAACCATTGTTATATCGAAAATAAATATCATCACAAAAGCTTTCTAATGTCTAAACACACAGACACTAATAGTATACTTGTACCATCACTCAGACATTTTATCTCTCCGCCAAATCCGAAGACGTTTCTTAAGATTAAATCTCAGATAAAAACCTCGTCCATTTGCATAGAACCTAAATTAAAAAAAGAAAAATGAGGTGTTTGATGGCTGATTATTATCTGTGCCACGGATTTTATTGCATTAAAACAAAATTGTTCTGTTTATTTTGATCCTGTTTGTCGTTAAAATGCGGTAATTTTGTTAAATCATCATTTGCCGCTGTTTTTCTTTGTTCTTCTCTATACTTTATCACGGTTTATTTCCTTGGAGCTGGCAGCTTGCCGAAAGACATTGAAAATGATGCGATGTTTGTGGGTGCTATAAAAAATATTAAACCAAAATTATTATGCAACTACTGGCAATTTCGGTAAAATATTGTACTGTAATTTTATTGAAGTGGCAGAAGTGTCATATAAAATAAGTGGATGTCATCACTCGATAAACGTTACACGAATTCACGTCCATGTCACAGGTGGCATGTAAAACGTTTTCGACGATATTTAAAAAATGTTTTTTACTTTTTTATGCTCTTGTAAAGGCAGAGTTTAACGCATGTTTAAGTTCCTTCGCTGTCTCACGTACTCTTTTTAACAAAAGTGCATCTGTCTCAAGAACTTCGACCCATTTTGTACGGTCGTGTCGCGATTAGTCAAGGTGTCCATTCCGGGCGGTGTCGTATCAAGCAAAGACACTTGGTGTAATCTGTGTACCATATTTGGCACTACAATTAGCTGTCATTTCATTTTCCTTTGTGCACGTTTTGTCTGTGTTGTTGTATGACTGATGCTTGGGATTTCTTTTATGTATGAAATTGTTGCTGTGTGATTGTATATTTCGTTTGTGTTTATTTGTTTGTATGCGATCATAAATTCATCAGCATGAGAAAGACCGTAATCAAAGTATTTCTTCTCAATTAAGATTATCAAATTCTCACTATCTTAAATACTTACTTGATATATTGTACCAGTTGCCTTATCTTCCCCATGGGAATTGACGACATCATAAATCCTATTATCACCTTACTCCTTTGAAGCGAATAGAAAAAAGAAAACAAAGTAATCGATTAATTCAACACACGATTATTTATTCGAACCTTTCGAAATATAAGACAAGATCTCCAAACGATTTGTCAATAGTAAAATAATAAATCAAGTGCATTCGTCGAATTTAAATGAGCACCGATTAAACTGCTTCACCTGTACGATATTTATCTTTAAATATGTAAATATGTTGTTTGGTCTGTGTATGATAACTTCGAAAATTTGATATTATATTACCGTTCGTTATGATGCAAATAAGCCGGCCAATCTTATAAATAAATCGTCAAAAACATTAATTCAGCATTCATTAAATGATTGATCAAACAACCTATAATTTCTGAGATAACTTTCATTTCATAGTTTATTCATAAAATATAGTATCTCTACATCTTATAAGATGTTGACATTCCTCAAACAAAAGTAACATGAATGTATGCGAATCGAAAATATCAAAACCGTCAAAAACAAGAGGCACGAGATGACGCCTCTCCGATCCTTGACCCCCCAGTTACTGGCAACTCAAGACCGTCATAAAAACTAATTAAAGTGTTAGGAACAAAGGATATACGGTACCAGAACATATTATTATAGAGTTATCAGCCGAACAAAGGGCCGATGTGTCTAAGAAAGCCGTTTTAATGACTCCATAAGCTCTACGAAGCGTAAACAATGACAACGGGAAGGTAGAAACATACTTAGATGATGCTACTCCTTTTAAGGTGTATAGCCATTAGATCTAAATGGAGGAAGGTAATGTGGGGCTTATATATGCTTCAACCAGAACTAAGCTTAATTTTGAATTTCCATGCGGTACATGATTTCAATAATATCCTCAATCAATTGAATAGTGTTTCTTTATTGGATTTGGAAAGGGGTGACCCAAAATGGCAGATCTTGTTTCCAGTTGCTTCTTAGGGAAATTTTTGTGGAGAAATAATTCTCTTTTAGAGACTGATTCCGTACAATCCAATGACTTCATTTTTGCTGAAATCACTTTCGTTTACCCTCATTGTGCTAGGCTGGGTACAGCTGACAACATCAAAAGTGGTCAATTTTCGATGTTGCAACCTGTAATGTGTCAACGTAAGTTAAGTATGTCGCAGCTATCACCGTGTGTGTTTCCAACGATTTATATTCACCGGGTGACGGCGTGAATACTCAATTTATTTCCTATATACGATAATGTCAACCGCTAACTAGTGATTATCATCAGTCCTATCAGTAACCTCATAGTAACGTGATACAACTATCTGTCATCGACAATACAATTGATTTCGGTTTGTTCAACTTTGGGCACTAGTGTATTTGTCATCTAGTGGAATGCCTTACGCATTTCCATGTTCTCACGGAGCTGTAAACGCATTTGTCAAGTTTTCTTGCCTTGTTAAGATGGAATTTGTATTAGAATTCAGTGTAGGTATTTGTTTATTGATAACTTTAACTTTAGCAATAATATATAGTTTAGTAAAGTGCTTATTATTATCGTTATCAGCATTTGTTGTTTCCATATTTTAGCTGAGCTATTTATTACGTTTCATTTATCTAATTACTTAAATAAGTACTCCAACATTTTGTTACGTCATGTTAACTCATGTTATGTCTTCTACTAATTTCCAGTAATGAATTTTCGATCGCTCTCATATCCAAACATATGATTATTAATTGAAACCCATAATAAATATTAACTTTTAGAAATTGGATGACTGTACAATAAAATCGGAGGTTACTACGCTTGACAGGCCAATCCATCATACGACGCTTGTACTATGGGTACAGTTAAACCACCTCCGGTCCAATCAGGGTTTTTATTTGATGTCAACGGCCGCTCAATAACGAGAACAGAATCACTCCGTAGACACACACAATCAAAGCAAATAAAGATTATATTAATCACTATCATGTACAATGGAGGTTGTGAAGCGAAAACGATTTTTTTTCGCGACTAGAACTAGTTCGTTTTTGCATGATACGCAATTACGACTAACGACTCTAATATGAGTTCAATACGTTTTCGCCATGTCTCTATTGAACGCATTTTAACGCTGTTAAGAATTCAGCTTTCTAATTCGAGCTTTGTCGTGAGGCTTTGCATTCGGCTTAACAGTCGATGTGTTTATCAGATTTATCGCTACAATAATTATGAGCATGTCATGACGCTTCAGAATTTTGGAAACTGCATAATCATCTCTGACCTAAAGTGCGTTCGTGGAAATACAAATCGATAATGTCTCGGCCGCTTATGGTCGGTGTTCCGTTACGTATTGATGATCGTGTAGCGTCACCGCGTTAACAACTGCTAACAAGCCTCACATCGCACATATCGCGGAAATTTGCACCGCCGTTTCATTTCATATTTTGACATACCCGTGAAATTCCACGTAACACGCTCAAAATACAACTGACAGCTCGAATAAATCTGCAGGTTTTTAAGAGGTCCTGCCGCGACCTCACGTATGTCGCCTTCGCCCAAAAAAACTGAGTACATTCACAAGGAACAAGAGAATGCTTAAATAACAGTCAGAGCTATCGTGTTTTTGTCAGGTAAATCTCATTAAAAATTGAGAGGAATTCACAAAAACTGGCTTTCATTTAAACAGCTGTCTGGTAAAAAGATAAAATAAAGGCTCTCATAACGTCCGTGCACTGGAAATGCAAACGAGACGACAGAGATTGGCAAAATTCTGCCACAACGTGCGGTGCGCCTGACGTTCCCAATTTAGGTACGTTCCTCCTTCACTTTGTATCCCAAAAGTGAACATAAACACTTTTGACATCAATATCCTTTTCTATTTAGTTCTTTGGCATTATGTCATCGTGTAATAAATTGGATGCAGGCAGCCGCCCATCAATCTCGTTAGCTTCAGTAACCTGTATCTACGTCAATGTCAATGGCTCGACAAGGTGAGGTCGTTTACTATCCATTGACGAATGATTTGCAATTTCGTCGGCGGTTCCTACATTTTGTCGAGTCTTTATAGCGGGCCGGGTAACGATGGCCTTACTCGTTGCCCGGGGTAATTTAGGACTATCAGTTGGCCCCGCTTTCACTACTGATGAATGACCCGGGTCTCGCATCCCTTCACACTTCATGACGTGCTATTGAGCGGCACAAATCGCTTCCCTTTCATCGTTCGCGCTGTCTTGTTTACAAGAAATTTCATTTTAAAGGCTCTCGTTAAGGTGTCAACAGTAGTGGCGTCTCCTAGGAGGTTCCAATATGAATTTTCGCTCAGCAGTATTAATTTCACAACCGGCAATTGCTCTGTCTGCTGCGAATTATCAATGCAACAATTACGGCTTTCGATGTTGATCTGTTATTACCATACGTCTGGTATCCGATGCCCGGGGGACTCAACAGATTAATCGATTGGATAGTCACTTTCTCTCGTGAGGTCAGGTATTGTTGGCGCTAATGTGACTGGCGATCGTCGATGGTCGCTATGCGAAAGTGGTTTGTTTAGTGTTATCAGCTGTGGGTTTCTCTGTAGCATAATAGGTGATCGGGAAACGTGATCATTATGTCCCTTTCGCATGGCCAATTAAATTTGACAATAGAAATAATAAAATATGTTTTTGCGTACGAGTTTCACGCTTACATAATCGTATGCTAAGAAGCTATTTAGAGTACCCATATCCGCAACTCACGCGATATTTTAGCGAACAGACGATAACTGTTTAGTCCAACATGGCTGTTATTTAATCAATTATTATGAAGCTTATTTTATCTTTTATCACTCGTCCGCTGTCGACGTTTAGCTTGCTGCGTTGATGTAATGCAAATTCGATTTGTAAGCATTGAAACAGGTGTTGATACTTTAGTAATTAGAATTATTAAACGGACCGTGTGCAACAAATAAAACATCAGGTTAAACAATTTATAAAATGAGATTAGTTTCCTTGAAGATTTTCCAGAAAAACAGATGTTAAGGAAAAAAGTAACGTTGAAATCTCGATAATTATCTGAAGAATTTATACGGAAGCCATAGATATTTAGTTTCTAGGTCTATCCGAATCAATTAATCAAATCAAATCAAAAGTCATTTATTCAAACTAGGCTGAGAATCAGCACTTTTCGAACGTCAAAATTACATAGGATAGTCCCCCAAAACGCCCACCCTTCATCACTTCCTAGTGCTTTAGCTGGGAAGAAAAAGTGGCGCAACAAACTCCCCAGCAGAATCCTAACTAATAATATAAATGCGAAACTGAGTTTGTTTGTTACGATTTCACGCTAAAACGGCTCGGCTAAACGGCGCATGAGTAGACCATGACCTGGAGATAGACATCGCGGGCAACAGCTTGTAGGAAATAAGACTAGTTATGAAACTAGATAATCTCTAAAAGGTAGTGAAGAAAAAGCAACATCCTAGTTAGTTGTTGAATGCCTTAGTGTTAGTAATTGGTTCCATTTTCATCTAATCAGAGTTGGTAATTAGACGGTAATTGTAGGGTAAGCTTTCCAAGTGCTTTCTCTAGTTTAATTACGCTATCAATTGTAAGCAGATTGGTTCTTCTTGTCAATTTCAGGTAGGTACAATATACACTAAACAAAGCTGTATTAGACTATAGAACCTTGTGGAATGGACTCATTATTTCTTGGTATTTAGTTTACAGTCTATGCCTGTGGACTTTGAATGAATACCTATGTAGGTAATAGTCATCATCAACCGACAGCAGTCCACTGTTGGACATAGGCCTCACCAATTTCACGCCATTCAGCTCGATTCTCGGCAACTCTCATCCAGCTGCTACCAGCCATGAAGATCGTCGCTCCACCTAGCCTGACGGCGTCTTACCTTATGTTTGCCTCTTCGCGGTCTCCACTCAAGAACACGTCTATGTAATAGTAGATATCTATCTCATTTTGTCGTTTATTATTTTCTTCTGTGTCCATAATATTTCCTCAGGCTTCGATCAAAAACAGAAACCTTATTACCCAAGCGTGTCACCGAAATATACCATGAGTAATTGACGTATTATGTAAGCTGATGGCAACCGCTACCTCCCGGTTGGCATTACGCGAATTCATTCACAATTACAAACAGACTTTATCGAACCAAGCCTTGGTATTTACATTTTGTACCAATCTTAATGGATATCAAGTAGGTTAAAAGCTGCAATAAGGTACGAAGATATTATAAGAAGGATCAAGAAAGCTACGATATTCGCTCGAAATTCTGTCTTCAAGGACAGAATTTCGAGCGAATATCGTAGGCTTGAGTATTTAAATTAAATGTCGGTCGGTTCTGTTATGGAACTGTCAGATATTTTAACTACTCTTATGGACAAAGTTATTTGAAGACAAAACCTTAGATTCAAATCGTATATTTTACGACAGATATATTCCATTTCATCAGCAAAAACGTGGCAATTTTTATTTTAGGATACTTCGAAGCGGTTTCCCGAAAGAAATTCTATTTTCAATTCGAATACGTAGTGACGGCTTTCCTTGTGTTTCCTTTGTACATACCGACTGGTAGATAACTCAGTTTACGAACAATAATTACAATATTAATTATTTATTATATAGTTTAACGATAAATACTTGTCAACACTGTTCTTTGTACTTGATATAATTTACGTTCGAGTGTGCTAATTATCAGTTTCTTACACCTACAAACATAATATCGCCCTCAATAGTTTACTGAAGGTCATTGACCAATGATAATTGAATTCTCCGGCTGTTTGATGTCAAATAGTGGGAAGTTTAATCTTTTTCCTCCTTTTTATTTTCTTCCGGGTTAATGGTGTTTTTCTAGCTGGAGGCGGTTATAAAAAAAATAGAAGGAAGAAAAAATAACGTTTCATTTTATATGATAATCGGAGAAGTGCCTACTTGTTAAATAAAGAGAAACAAAATTAATTTGGAGGCATCTCAAGATGAGGTTTCGACAAATACATGACCTAACTGCCACTGACAAAACCTAATTTCTCATTTTTATTAATCGATAACTCGGTCGATATACAGCATGCGGGGACTCCCCGCAGACGGGGTAATGACTAATGAAAGTCATAAGTCAATATGCCGGTCGGTACATCGTTTGCGGGGAATCCTCGTAGCGGGCTCAGCGACCAATGAAATTCATGGGTCGGTAAAAGGCGTGCGGACTTGCGGAGGCTCACACAATGAAAATGAGCCTTCAAAGCAACTGCCAACCGTGTGGTGTAGGTTATCCGTATACTTACCGCAATAGTTCCCTATCGACTAATGAAAACGGTTCCCCGAATACGGGCCCTATAGCATGCGTTACAGAAATCTCCCCCGCATACGAGCTCTATCGACCAATGAAAATGAGCCTTAACATAGGACAATAAAACAGTGATCAAGTAACGCTCAACTTGAGATATTATACAGGAGGCACACTATGTCTTACTATACAGGGTGAAACTATAAGCCGCAGATGCCAATTAGCAATTCTAATAGATGCTGAGTCGAGCTATCGCAAGCAGTCGCTGCTGAGCTTGCAACAGCGATCGATCCTTCCTAGAGTTCGTCTAGCAAATAATAGTGTGAAAATATCATTGATTTATATAGTAATATATTATATGTCAATGGAAAATAAATGTATATTGTACTTTAGAAGCGACAAAACTTATTTTTGACTGAAAAACAACAAACACCGAAGATAGGTATGTATAGGTACTAAATGGATCAAAATCTGTGAAGCTTCGCCAATTAATTTAAAAGGCACTTTCGGTATACAGGGTGGATTTTTGAGACAAGGTAGTAAGTACCTTAACCGTTGTAGCTACAAGAAAGCGTTATTGGAAGACTCCTTAACTTTTTGAGTAGGTACCTAATTGTTAATCGCATTCACAGCTTTTGGAAAAATAACAAAGTCAGCTAGTTAGTAGTACGTTGTGGTAGTGGGCAAGTATCGAAAAGATTGGGCAATCAATGTGCCAAGAATAACGTAAATAGGTACCTACCTATAAAAAAATTTAAGTAATAAAAACTAAAACCCAACTACGACAAAAAAGATATAAACAAGACACCACGGACAGATAAATTAAAAATCCGGAGTCACACGTGTTATGAATCGAACAGATTACGTGTGACTCCGGATTTTTAATTTGTCTGTCCGTGGTGTCTAGTTTATATCTTTTTAGTCGTAGTTGGGTTTTAGTTTTTATTACTTTAATTTTTTTTTAATTGTTTTGGGGTTATAATATATATATTTTTGAAATGTGCTCATTAAGCCCTTTCATTTGATACCCAACATGGTACGATTAAACAATTTTTTTTTTTAGGTCCTGTCTTTATATCCTCTAGAGGGCGCCATTTAATGTGACGTCACATAGCCTATAACCAGCGGTCGATCAAGAGGCTTCCAACGATACCGCATTTGTCAAATTGTGATGAGTCGTTTAGAAGATATGAGGGAACAGATGAACATACATACATGCATACATACATACATTCATACATGCATACATACCGGTCAAAATCATAACCTTCCTTTTTTCTTCGCCGTAGTCGGGTAAAAATGTGTTATTTTTATAGGTAGGTACCTATTTATTTGTTGACAATGACAATGTAATCATCTGATATCTCATGAAAAATAAACGGGGTATCTGTTCTCAGACTGGGTGTGGCTGCTTAGGTGTAGATATTGCATGATGCATAAATATTATCATACAAATTGATCAAGGATTATTAGCCATTTTATAAATCCCCTAGAGCTAACAGAAAGTACAAAAGAAACTGACAAAATATAATATACAACATTAGTTTTTCTTTATGCTAAACCCGAAAAGGTGTCATTGTACTCATAATTTTGAACAACTTTTTCTATGGGACCAAACTTGAAATCGCAAAAAAAAATCAGCCATTCCATACATTTATGTTCACTTAAATCGGCAAAATGTATGGAACAGCTGATTTTTTTTTCGCGATTTCATAGTTGTTCCCATAGAAAAAGTTGTTCAAAATGATGAGTACAATGACCCCTTTTCGGGTTGAGCACAAAGAAAAACTAATGTTGTATATAAAACGGGTACAGTCGACTTCACGTCGGTGGTAACACTTTGACCTTGACCTGGCTTAGCGTTACTTGTTCGCAAGCAAACGCGACGCGACAGCGCGACGCGAATATAATATAACAATTTCTATAAGAATGTCATGGAAATTTTTCTACCAGAATAGCAGCCTATTGGATTGGTTACCACAGACGTACGGCCGACTGTACTTTACCGATTTATTTTTCTATAACATAAAAAAAAACCGAGTTTCGTAATAAATCTTATCTGTCCATAAAAGGAACATTACTTAACCTTTATACATATAAAGTGTACATAATCTCTACATGCTATCAGTCATACATATTTATAAGCGATTTATAAACAAGTACATTATGTGCATGTAAACACGCTAATTCCACAAATGTACACTTCATGGAATGGCTTGGTAAATAGAAATAAGCGAGAACACACATTGAATCATTTTGTTGTTGGCAGAATGTTGCAAACTCCTTTGCGTTGGGTATCAGATGTCATTTCATTAAAAGTTTTGAATTCCTGTCTGTTAATGTGTCTATTCTAGGAAACCTAGGACCTTAGCATTTATTATAATGGCGACATGTGTCGGATTTCATTGACAAAATCTCCATTTTATTTTAATTACATTTATTAGAACGAAGTTATTTAAAGGTGGTTGCGGTAGGAATAAACTGGTAAAAAATCGTCACGTAACGAAAAGGCGATAAGCCCAAAAAAGTCAATTTCAAGTGTCAAAAATTTTGTTTTTTGAATACTGAGCCATCTAGTTTAAGTTTCTAGCTTGAAAACAAAAACAAAAACTTTTGACACTTGTAACTTAAGACCATACTAGATGGCTCTGTATTAAAAAAACAAAAACTTTTGACACTTGTAACTAAATTCGGGCGGTTTATATCCAGCGAAAGGAACCTCGTTACAACCGGGTGTCCCACGACACCTCCCGGTTTTTTTTTTATCACGATAGGGCGATGATCAAGATGGGTGCACCTACTATTAGGAGCGAAAAAAATTGTTATATACGAGAGTTGATCTAAGTAGGTATGAGATACCTATCACTTTATATTCTATGTTATAAGAAATAGGTAGGTATAGGACATGCCTGTAGCGTGGGCCTTTCTGAAAATCTTTTAAAACAAAGTGCAAAGCCACAAAACGTCCTATTTCTTGCCGCAAAACTAAAACGCAGTAACAACCAAAATTCAAATCAAATTCAGGAAAGTGCCGTTTTTCTCTTGTTTACGTACGTGTGCCATATTTGGACCACATTACCCAACCTGAATGCATGCATCATAATAGGTAGCATTAAGCGGGGTTTACATTATGAAACTGGTGTCGTGAAACAGTAGTGTTGTTTCGAGCTATAGCTAACTAACACCCAGTTTTTGAAAAGCTACTAACACGCTGTCATATCTCATGTTAACTGCGCTTAAAAAATATTGTTATTATTACCTCTATATGACAGCGTGTTAATTGAATTTATAAGCTCTTCAAAAACCGGGTGTTAGTTGGCTTTAGCCCGAAACAGAACAGTCACGCTACTGATTTACGACACTAGTTTCATAATGTAAACCCCACATTACATTACAGTGTCTTGTTGTATGTCGTAATCGCATGGCGTGTCTCCCCCCATTAACCCAGTGTTCACCATTTACGTACAGATCATTAAGAGTGCTTAAATTATTGTCATCGTATAATAATAGTTTTAATTCGGTTATTGAAAAGGCAATTGTTTTAATGTTGACTCTCTTATATGGGTATTGATGTTTAATTAACACTTACGATGTATTGATAAGTGCTGAAGAGTAGACGGTATCGTAACTTTAGTTAATGCGTTTATTTGCGAAGACTTTTATTTAAACTTTAAAATAAAGAGAAGGACCGTATTCTGAAATGTAACTCTTCGTAATACTACGATTAAATAATGTTGTGTGGATAAATTATGAGAATACCTCAGTTTACTCTCCAGAGATATTTCTAAATCTGATATTTAAGACAGCCAAGACCCTTATCATGTACTCGTAAGCACGCATAATATTCTCCATAAAACAGCTATACCAAACTTCTTGTACCTATTCAATTACAAAATAAAACGAAAACATCAACATCCGTGTAAACTGAACAATACAGTATTAGCAGCAAAAACATGGATCCCATTACACTTCACACTGTTGTAAACACAATTAAAATTACAAAAGAGCATTATAGTACTTAGTACATAATCAATGGGTTTCGTAACTGACGCGACGGTTTCCGGCGCCCAAATCTTTGTTTAAAACTGTTTAATACCTCCTTCATTTAAAACAGTCGGGTAAGTGCCACTCGCACTTAAAAAAAACTATTTTTAACGCCGCGATTTCGAGTGGTACTCTAAAATGTTGGTAGCTACCAAGTCTTTTCGTTCAAGAACTGATTAAATTTTGCGATAACGAAACTTTTAAAACATCGCGGTTACTTGACTTTTTAAAAGTTTGGATGCTTATTAATATAGCAGTAATAATATTCATAATACGAAAAGTAGATGTTTGCAAAAAGTGGGTTAAACAGTTTTTGTATATACTTCAAGAATCGTATATTTTTTTTAGCACAATTCTACATCCGCTGAGAGTTGACTGAACTAGATTCAATTTAAAGTCAACGACTCTTTAACAAGATAAACAAAAATGGATTGAAACAAGTTTTTTATCAACATAAACTTCTTCTAAAATGTTCTTCGAATAATCTAAATTTTTACTCATTCGTCAACGTCGCCGAACATGATTGCTTCGTATGTTCTCACATAATTTGTCGCAGTTGACAGAGGCTCTAGTAGAGTTCTCTAGCAGAACTCCACCAGACATTCTGGTGCCGTATAAGAAAAATAATCACACTAAGGTCATCTGCATCTCTACAATTCACTCGAGTTTGAATAGAATCTCTCTGAGCCTTTCCTTGACTAAATTTAAATCTTCCTCTACCGTCAACATCATTAGCAAATACTAGTTGAACAGTGCTAAAGTCTGTTTTTTAATCTCGTAAACTAATTTGACAGTTGCAAATGTCAAACTCCAATTTGAAAAAACTAACAACAATACCTTGAAATGTCAAATCAGTCTACGGGATTAAAAAACAGACTTTAGTTGTGTACCTAATATAATTTACGCTTAGATTATCTAAGAGTTTACGCCTTTATTTTCCACTATCATTTACAAAACTTTACAAAGACTTATATCTTCAATTTCCATACCATCAACCGCATCTCAGTAGACTTACAATTCATTTTTTCTATCTCTCTTCTATCAATTGATACTATCAAAGTGTCTTGTGCAACTACGTTGTTGTTTTCATTACAAGTCCCCGCGGTTCATTTCACGCACGAGCGGCTTCTGTAGTTCGTTATAAAATATCTCTGGGCGATGATAGTGGAAGCTGTAACAAGGCGTGATAGGTGAAAGATGTTGCTTTCATAAATGGTGAGATTTATTATTAAATTCTGTCGTTACTTGGCCTGGAGACTTTGTGAATTACTAGAAGCCCTAAGGCTTGACGTAAGATGGTGTTGATCAGCAGAATAACTCACATGAAAAGGTACTGGCAGAAGATGAGCCACATACAGACAATATGACTTTCACTAAAACGGATATACTCGTATGGTCGCTTATAACAAATAAGTTATAAATAACATAAAAAACAAGAAACAGCAGTTTCTGCAACATTGTTTTATTTACTGCTGTTATCATTAGTTCTACGCTATGTAGCGAATAAAGATTCAAGCGATAAAACCAACGGTTGACCGCCCCAAGGCACACGAGTATTTAGGATTGACTTATTGAAATATCGAACATTAATATTCAAAATATTGTTCCAAAGGCAATTTCTAATTGCTTTGAATATTAGCAAAAGTGGATTAAATTAATAGCTTTGCCTGCAGCGGTACATACGTGATTTTCGCCATTGAATAATCTTTTAATTGCTTCTTTATCGTTCTACGATATAATATCCCTATACAATTATCTAGTAGCAATTTCAAAAGTGAAAGTCCCATTTTCTAATTCTGCGATAAAGGTTCTGACACTTTCCAAATTAATTCGAACTTAAAATTTGGTTTTCCACATCCAATTTCGATTCAAAATAGATACAGTCATTTCATGCTATCGATTCACTTTTCAACGAAGATACATTGAATACAGAAGCATACAATTGTCTTGTTTATGTAACAGAACCATTGTATTATTCGGCCAATCATAAACTAAACAAGACGAATGAAGAATGAATGTTGAAAAAACTGGTATTATTCAGTTAAAGTAAGATAAATTGTAGGAGGAAGAGAACGTGGGCGAATGATGCAATCTTATAATTTTTATCTATTTCAAGCCTTAATAATGATAAATGCATTCAAGCTCATGTTGTTACTAATGATTTTGGAGTATCTGGTTTTAAAATGTACGCAACTAAAGATGTAGAAGTGATGCTACGTACACACGGCTACACATCAAGCTATACAATTCCAGTTTATGCTGATCTCGCATTATATAGGATTGCCGTACAATGCGAGGTCAGCTTATACTGGAAATGTATAGCTTGATGTGTAGCCGTGTGTACTATCTCATCATTCAAAAATGCATCTGCTTTAAACAAATTCCATGGTCAATTTAATAACCACATTATTTATGATGCTTGACCAAATCTATTTACAAAAAACGTCAGAATAATCTGTTGACAAGTAAATTCAATTTTTCAACCAATCAGCTTCTTCATCAACCCTTATTCAATTCGTAACGCAATCATCATCATTATTTATCTCGCCTCCTCCTTCTCTTCAATTACAAAGTCCTTTTCAAATTGAAAAGAGACGGCAATATAGTTAAGAATTCATTAATGAGTCTAATTGACATCACTTCATTCAGTAGCTTGATTGCCTCGTTGAGTCTGTTAATTGGTATCAAGGCTACAATTTATCTATCATTTACTTACATAATCATCAGGCACACTTTAATGAAGATATTAACTCTTTTAGAAGATGCAAATATTGCGATTATTGGGAAAATATTCTGCAAATTGAATGTGTCCTTCGTTAAGTATCGCTCATTTTTGAGCGTTTACTGCTTTATGTAAATGTTGGTAAACATTTCCATCACTAGACCTCAATGATTCTGTATAAGAGATTTTCAATTCTTAAAACCGCTAATCTTCCTTTACACCTATTTGATCCCGTGGTAACTTTTAAACTCACAAAAATACGGGACACGCTTCTTCAATAAGGATCTCATAGACGTCGAGAGTCCTAACAAGCAGGAAACGGTACCTAATTCGATAATTGTTCGAATTCCGTCTCACTAATCGGATAGTTTCCGAGGACAGTAGTGGACGCCAGTAGGCAGACTAGTGCAATTGTTGGTAATTACGTGTCGGTCATTAGCCACTTGAATTGGCGGTCGAGTTCCACTGGCTGCCAGTGTGTTTATCTCTTGAGACACTCGACGTATGTTTACGTTACTAGGCGAGACTAAACAAGTATTTAAATGTTTGGATTAATGTAGAACGAATGTGATTTTATTGACAATCTCTTGTGTCGCGTGTTTGCTCGGAGAAGTGCTGTTTGGAGGTCAAAGCCAATGCTTTTTGTTCGAAAATTTATATAACAGAGCTATTATTTATTCAGGCAGAAGTTTTGACAGTAATAAGTACCAACTTTTACGAAAAAAATAAAAGACATACCAACGAAAACAATTTGATAGGTAAAACGGAAAACACAAAAATAAAATCTACAAATTATTACCCGTTAGAAACGTAATAAGTTGGTAAAAAAGTTTTTTCCCTGAAAATGAGGTCTGTTAAAGCTGCCAGCGTATAAACGTTCCGTGATGTTATCAATAGATTTGAGTTCACCGCGGCGTCGGGGATGGTAAACAAATTTTATGGGCATACCCACAAGGTGCACTAGTCACGGCATTGTTGTTCTACTGCTGCCATACACGCACTTAACACTATGTGCCCGATATAAATTCACCCACGGAACATGACAACATTTAAAGCATAACTCAAAGATAAAAAGAAATACAAAAGATAAAATGAAAAGCTCATGAATATACACATGGATTTGATCAAAGTTAGTTCATTTGCATTGATTTGGTTATACTTCAGGTTATCTGGTCTTCTAAAATTGGGTTTCGAAGGTTTCAACAAGAGTTCTTTAACCTATACCGAACTATATTTACACCAAAAACATCTTAAAGACTTCTCTTGTTAATTTTATTACCACCATATAAATAAACTATTAAACTGACTCTTATAATGAGGTTCCCAATTAATTTACAACCTGCATAACTTTTGACACTACATGTGAATCATCAACATAGTCGTGATGAGTTGCTTATACGTTGTCTGTCTGTGTGACTGTCACCTCACTGTTGTTGTTTAAACGTGTGCTGCACCAGTGTTCACTTCACCGAAATCATCATCATCTGTGTGAAAAGCTTCGTCGTGCAAACCAGGATCAGTCTTTCTACAAATTTTCAATTCGCTCGTTTCCTCGTCAGGTCACTGACTGGATCATCAGCTAAAAATGACGATTGACAGAGCTGGCCGGCCACCAGCCCCGAGGCGTGCCTCCTCCACTTACAGAAGCTACGATGAGCTCGGGGTCATCGACCGCGCGAAACCCTTGAAGTACAGACATGGAGGCATTGAAGACCTCACTGGCATAGAACAGAACAGAACCTACAGGACATACGAACCACGAGATATGGATGATATTACTGTTATTAGTTCTGAAGAAGTTCCAAAGCCGAAAAAGAAAATAGCTGAGGGTCTTGCTAATGGTTTTAGAAGAACATTTTCTGTGAGAAGCAGAAGAAACACAGAACCAGAAGGAATACCTTTAGATACTTTCAATGTTACTTGTGAGGAGAATTTCGCGACTGTGAGAGGAGCGCCTTTCGGGAGGCGCCGGTCTTTGTCGAGGGATAGAGGGTCGTCGCTGCTAGGGAGAAGTTCTTCAGAGGGCGATGTGAGGATGGTTCCCCCCCGTGCCCCACCTGTCGCGCCCGCGCCTCGCCTCCACCGCTGTCTGCGAGCTCTTGGCGGCAGCTGGAAGAATCTTTTACTATGTGAGTCCTCGAGATATGTGGTGTAACCGTGTAACTGCTTTCTTGATTAATTCTGTACCTATATTACTGGACGACGGACTTGCCCAGGTTTAACCGCTAAGCAACCACAGACCACTGTAATTAACATCATATATTAACCGTGTCTAAAAACGTAACCAATGCGTAAACATAACTCTTAACCTTTACAAATCCGGTTCCTTCTCTCATTATTCTGTTATTTAAATGGTAGTTAACCGTTTACTGCTCTCGGCTTGTCTGGGTTAATTATTGGTGTGACGGGTACAAATGACCACTAGGAGCTTAGTTAGTTTGAACCTGTGATTAACCGCGTAGCTTAACCGAATTAAAAGCTTTCTTTTATGTAAATTAACTGATTGTTTGTACTGCCAAGTAGGGTGGTAATTAATCTCGGATTAGACAGTGTGTCTGTATTTTATTGGGAAATGATACAGTTTAATTAAGTTTGACATAATAGCTGGAGGATATCGATGGTTCGTTAAAGTTTATTGTGATTTATCTCCCCCATGGCGCCTGCCTTGCCTAATTGACTATAAAGTTTACTACTCAAAAGAACAAATTAGGTGATTAATCTTACTTTTGGTAAACAAACCATTATTATGTCAGCTATTACGTGCCTTATCTTTCTAGACACAAATTCAGGCTCAAAACGCTGAACATCTTGCATAATCGTTATCGCGACTGAACGGTGTTCTAAGACTTAACTTCCTCTAGCCTTGACACTTAGCTCTCGACAATGTTTACTTATAACTTTATCGCGAACAGTTTACTTACAAAATATTCGTTATATTCCATGTAGGTGGAAACCGTGTTTTAAACCTAATTAAAACTGCTTGACTTTAAGTTAACACAAACATTTATAGTGTTATTATCACATAAATGTACAAATAACCTGACTATGTTTTGTATTAAGATTGAGTTTTACGCCCCCAACATCGCCTACATACAGTGTAGGATGTGTATATCGCATACGAAATTGTATATTAATGTGTTTATATGGTAAATTATTGTTTTTAAGCCCATATGGTTGTGTAAATGATTATTTTATCTCTGTTTTGACATTTTTTGGCTACCCATTGACTGTTTTACACGATTTTTTTGCTTATACTGAATTCCGGCTATTTAGGGGCAGTATAACCAAATATATCTATGAGAGAAGACGGTATGCAAATCACTTCTAAAATAATGATACAAGGCAGATAGCCCTGAAAAAAATCTATCCATCACTGATTGCTTCCCGAACAAAAAATAGCAGAACATAGAGCCTTCAAACAAAGCCACAAAAAAAAACCATAGCCGCCATAAGCTCCCCTATGAATTAATGAACACATACCCTTTATGTATGTAAGCTGTTATCTTGTGTAGTGTCGCGTAAGCCGTGCTAACCCCCCCGCTGCGAGTGGGCTCATTAAGAAAATTGCCTTTTTAATTTTCCGTTACACTGGCTTTACAGGCCCTTGTCGAACAATGCACGGTTAAGTGGAACTGAACGCTCTAGTTTTGTCGTGAAAACATACCGAAACATGTGTTTAACATGAATATGTATAACCTGCCTATGCTCAGTCCACCTACCAAGTGAAATGAAAAAACATAGATTGTTTTAGATATCCTCGTTAAAGTTTATCGGATACTAAAGTTTCTCGCAGACATATTAACTTCAATAGCAATATTCAATGCAATAATGCTATAACTGCAATATCAATGGTTTTATTGCGACTTTAAAAGTGACTTGCTATCTCAAGTTTCATTTGAATTTCTGCGATCAACAGAAATATTGGATGTTATAAATATTTTGGTATTGAAATATTAGCTCATAGAATATCATCAAGTAATAAATATGTGATAATGGGCTAGTCCTACATAATGCCTCATAACAGGGAGATTTGGCAACAGCAAACACTATCAGTTTGTCAACCCCATACGCATAAAAAAATATTAATGTCGTCTATATAATCTGGCAGAGTTACAAATGTACGATACTACACGTTTACTTCAATATTTTTCACAATATCTTACGTAAGATTTGGTTTTCTCCATCTTGTTTGACGTTAAATATAAATGACATTTGAGGTCGCTTTGATAAAAACAATTGTATTCAACGATATCTACCAAAGTAATTAATCTTGCCGTCCACGTTTGGCAACAATACGATTAGCGGACGGAATATCCCCTAATATCACGGATTCTAAATATCCCTTTCCGTAATATCACGGGCAGCGTTTGAGGGTTGTCTCTCCTGTCGACGACTATCCCCGGATGGACACCAACAGACGGTAGCTTGTGGGGCATTTTAGCGAAATTACTTTTGTTTGTACATCTGTCGTCGTTGCTTATATTACCTTGTTAATTAATTATTTAATAGCTATTAGAAATGGGGATTCGTATGATGTAAGAGGGAGACCCAGATTCCTGTAAAAAATTTCATTTAAAGAATTCTCTTCACAATTGTATGTTTTCTGCACAAGTTTAGCCTATATCTTATGATTGTATTTAGACCTTCAACAACTAAAGAGCTCTTCGTTAAATAGTCTTCGGAACAATAACGCTGATTCATTTGTAAGGAATCTTTACAATTGTTTACATACACGACATAGCTGCAAATGAAAACTAATAACACTGAATATTACATTCGCGGTCATAACAATCTATTTTTATCTTACAATGGGCCTTTCTAGCCACCTCGCGTAGTGGCAGGGTCATCGTCGCCACGTCGATATTGTGTGTTGAACTGTTGAGCATGATATCTGCACATTCCGTACACACGGACCACGTTCTCAGCCTTTCCACGGCTTTAGAATTCACTTTAAAAATTCAATTTTAGGATTCTAGAATGTTATTTTTAAACGTTCGTGATTGTAAACGATAGGTCGTTGATCGAATTCGTTTTCTATTTTTAGAAAGTCTGTTTTAGTTTTTTTCTTGTAACTTTTGTAACACGTTTATTTTTTATTTTTTTATTTTGTATGTCGTTTGTCCATTTTTGCTATTGAGAAGTATTCTCTAGCTCACATATACTTATCTAAATATATTACATGCTGTACCACCATCAAATATACAGCTAGCCCAACACGCAATACCTTCTACCACAACATAACTGGAGTATAAAGATTACCCTCGGATTATTAGGTCAGAGCAAACGACACTGAGATTGCACCACGGCGCGTATGGCCGGTAATAAGGCCATAAGCGGTGCCAATAACCGTCCATGGCCGCCAGGGTACGTGTTTCAATGATCACGGACGACATGTTATGATGGATTTTATTAAGTTAGTAATTGGATATACCGTACGTATAATCAGCCTATAATGTTCCCACTGCTGGGACTCAGGATGATAGGCTCATGCAGAATGCAAATATTTACTTAACTAAAGATTTACATATGAAGAATCCCCATAAATGAGTTGAATACGCTCAAATTTTTTTCTTGCTTGATTTCTACAAATTAAATAATACTTGGTCACTGGATACTCACTTTATGTGTCCTTATTACCGAGTTCTAAAGTATCCGAGAACTTATATCCAGTGCTGATTTTTACGTCATGACATTTTGAAACCATCAAGACGACAAACAATACATATTTTGACAATCAAACGTCAAAAACTTGCTCCAAAAACAGGCAAGCAGCTGACAGCAAAATATTTATTACAATTAACAACGAAACCAACCTAACTCTCAAGCTCCTAACAGTATAAACCCCACCATTTCTCGTATCAACTTCCCAACTGCGGTTACAGAGGTCTAAATTCATTACGATCCCAATATAGTTTGACTCCCAACCCCCACAATTAATAATAATATCTAAGGCAGGCCTGCTCCTAATTTCCGTCTTATGAATAATATGAATTTCATCCTTCTCGCTTACAATTCATCAAATTGTGGAAAGCTGTGGTTGTAGACAAGCCTGATATTCATTAAGGATGGTAGGTATTCGTTGACAGATGGTGTTGAATAGCGGTCCCCTTCGTTTCAAAGAGATTTTGACATTATGACGCACCTGAAACAAATGACAGTCGAAATTGACAGTTCTCTAATGAATGAAGAACTGTCAATTTCGACTGTCATTTGTTTCAGGTGCGTCAAATGTTTCATGAATCGAACTTCTTCGTTTAACAAAAATAACATAACATAACATCACGCCTGTATTCCCCGAAAGGTTAGGCATAGTTGTACAAGTACACCCACATTTCACCAGTCATGTTGATACATGGGACTTCAACAGAACTGGTGAAATACACTGGTGAGCCATTCGCTGTCAATCGGGCAGAAATCTAGACTCTACTGAGAAATTCCTGACGGTAAGACCCAATAACACTTTACCCGAACTGGGAATCTAACCCAGGACCTCCATACTCAGCGGTAGCGCTTGCGACCACTAAACCATCGAGTCAGGTAGTTTTGTAGATTAGGCGCTGGGCACAACGTACTGGGCATACTAAAAGGTGACAAGCAAAAAATGGCTTATTCGAGGGTACTAAACCCGATCGTTAAGTCAAAATGTAAATCCAAGATGGCGGCTGCGATTTGTTTTTGTTTAAAAATAATAATAATAACGCTTTGGAATTATGATCAAGAAGAAAGTGATATGATGCAACAAACAAACAAGCTTTCTTCTAAGGTTAGACATTAATTGAGAATACTAATTAGTTCCTGGTCTGAGTTATTTAGCTGAAGGTTTCACAGCTTAATTATTAGCTTTCATGTAGATTCTCTAACGTTTTGTGAATGGTCTGATCATTAACCTTGGTTTAATGTGTTATTTGAAGTTTCCCATACAATTAGTTAAAGTTAATTGTGTTTAAACTAGACAATACATGAAGAATTCGTAGTTGATGTTTATCAATGATTAGTTGCCTTTATTTTAAGGCTTGCATGGAAATCAAACGGCAACATTCTTCTACAACTTGAAAGTATCATTGCCATGATTTGCCGATGATATTTTCTGGCAATAAACTTGTCATAAACTTGTGAGTTGTGAAAAATGTCTAACATCTTTTACAAAAAAGCCTGGGGCCGGTGTAAAGTCCACTCATTATCTATAGAAAAGGGAGGATCCTCCGACCGGGTGTTGTATCTGGTGGGTAACTGCCCGACGATTGATGTCGGGACGTTGTATATAATTCGTCGCACGGTAAACTCAGCTTGCGCGATGCAGGATTTTACGTGACGTCCGTGAGATGCGTAGTTCGGATATGGCGTTGTAGATGCCGCCACAAAACCAACAGGCGACTTTCTGACAATTTTACAAGTTTCTTTCATACATTTTCAACGTCTTAAAAATATGTAAATTTTGGTCATTTATTTACAAAATAAATAAGTTCATCGCTATGTTATTTATATTCTTCGAGTTCTACTAATAAATTCACTCACGTTCACTCCCACTAATACATCCCATAGCAATAATTACCTAACCAAAAACATTTTATTTTCAACTTAGCATTCGGGCGGAGGGACTTGTTTAAGTAATAACAACCGCACGGGTCGATCAATCAAGCTTGCCGCGGTTGGCAGTCGTTACGGGTCATCAGAAGCCCGAGAGTCTGACAACCAATCTTACCAAAAGAGTATCGTATTATCCAGTAACTGGGTTGTGGAGGTCAGATAGGCAATCCCACCACAACATAGTCGGGTGAAAGGCTAGGCAGATGATGATTCGGGTGCATTTGCGTGACCTACCACTGCGAAGGACATAAGGTCAATCATATTCTTCTAACGCAAATCAATAACAGTTAGTAATTGCAGCAACAACATAATAAATAAACTCTGTATGCACTGCGCATACGCCGTGTAATAAGAAACAACACAATCAATTGCTCGCTGGTCGGCAAATGTCAATTACAAAGCAATCAGATATAAATAGCGTGTAATAACAGTAAATCACTAGCTTGTTACTGTAATATACAAGGATTTATTTATATTTATAGTATAGGTTGTTTCATAATTCGTGTCATACCTTCAAACATCGTGATCTGCTACTGAAATAGCCGTAGCATGGGAAATCAATAAAAACCGGCTAAGTGCATGTCGAACCACGCACAATGAAGGGTTCCGTAGTTGGGTCCATCCCAAGAACAAACTTAACAGTGTAGTTGAAAAACTTGTTTCCCAATACAGAATGTATGAGAGAACATGTTTTTGCAACTGCAAATGTAAGTTGGTCGATTATTACTCGGTAACTTGCAGAGCCTTAATGCCGTAATTTTTTTTACATACCCAAAACCTAACACTTCGCTGGCAGGGGGGGGGGGGCACTTGACTCTAACAAAAATTAGCACTTTAAATCTTAATATTTCGCAAACGGATCCCTGAATCCAAAAATAATTTTGACAAACTCACAATATTTACCTGAAACCCTAAACGACATACGGATTAGAGAAAAAAGAAATCATCACCACGATACGTGTAGGTTATTTTAACACTACACCATTTTGTCGACGTGATTTATATGTATACCCATACCAAATTACAACTTTCTAGTACTAAGAGTCTCTGAGCTAAGCTGCGGACAGACAGACAGACGGACATGGCGAAACTATAAGAGTTCCTTGTGGACTACGGAACCCTGAAAACATGGGTACGGGCACGGCTACCATTGAAGACGGTCAGCGGGCTTACCAGTATTTCATTGATAAAATTATTCATCGCAACAACATGTCCTATAATTTATTTAGTTATCTAATAATGATAAACTTTTATTAATAACAAACGAACCAAATAATTAGGTAAGTACTTACAATGATTTTGTTTTAACTTTAGCTGGATTTACATGAATTTATACCATTTGTTAACATCATGTATACAAGATTTAAGGATATAAATAGTTACGATTATGTATGACGTAACGCACCGCCATGTTGTTTTGGACATTTCGACTAAGGGCCGGTGTTGAATGGATTTCAGTGTTTATGCCGCACAGTGTGAATGAAGCCGTAAATTCTCTGCGGTGGAAGTATTATCAGGTTTTGCCATTTATGGGCAAAAAGATACCGTTAATCTAGTTATGGTGAGTTAGGGCTACATATTGTGACCGTGTAGGTATTATTTATAGGGACTGTTGGCCCTTAGAGGTCAATTGACATGTTACTTAAAGTAACACGAATATTATTTGTTTATAA
The DNA here is from genome assembly GCA_948473465.1 of Lithophane ornitopus. Classification (NCBI taxonomy): domain Eukaryota; kingdom Metazoa; phylum Arthropoda; class Insecta; order Lepidoptera; family Noctuidae; genus Lithophane; species Lithophane ornitopus. The sequence continues at coordinate 4,844,715 of OX419622.1, read as the reverse complement.
AAATTGCTTCAATCGTGAGACTCGAATGAAACCGCTCACGGTACACTCAAAGTCATAACTCTATGAGTTTGAAACGTTTTCTCGAATTTTCCGTCCAGTTTACTAATGTTAAATGCGAGTAAACATAACAAACTGATTAAAATCGACAAACTTTCAAAATTAATGATTTTTATCGAATTTTTACCCACACTCATGGAATTTACTTCCAAATGTTCACTTCACCATATAAGTGTTCATCGTTGCATTGTCCGCAGATGTTAATCAGTGTGTCCCACTTTTAATTTCACGTGATTTCACACTGATCACATGTTACCGAGTCCTATTGTTCCCACACTCATATAAACTTGCCTTTAATTGACACTTTGTATGGAAGTAACGGTTGGTCTTACAACGATTTACAATCGATATAATATTTGGGTAACTTTGCAGTGCGCTATCGAATGTCGAACATAAAGAGGTTTTTTTATTTTTATCGTTTTTTTTTCTCAATTAAGTTCTTGCCTTTTATTTATACTGCTGATGACGTAAATTGAACGAGTTTTCATAACGATCGCGTAGTCATGAACGATGACTTCATTCTAATGGACATACTTAAATATGTTCTTCGTGGGTTTGAGCCTCTCTTTCAAACAAATATATTTTTAGTAAAGTAGGTAGTTTTATGAAGCACAATAAAAAGTTTTAACTTAAAGGCTCGTGCAGACTAGCGCGACATGTCGCGCGACGCGACACCGGTAATTGTACTACCGTGAAGTTTTCTCAGAAATTGTTTTGTTAAAGTCGCGTCGCGCCGGTTTTCATGAGCCTTTAATCAAATTAGTCTGTGTAAAAGAAAAACTAACTAAAATATACAACATGCATTCTTGCCGTTGTGGTTACAACATTCTATAACTAATTTTAAAAATATAATAAACATTGTCTACGCCTATTGGCCTGTAACTTCAGAATAAGAGTCTGAAACTCTGAATACATCTTCAAGACTAATAATTTCCTCAAAACGCGCGTCTATCACAATGGGAGAATTGAAGCAACAAAAAGTTGACAACATTTTAATAAATACCCTCTTTTGTCCTAAAAAAATCCCGTCTCGCTCCAGACATTGGACAAAGCATTCGTGCAAACATTTATAAAAAGTTAAGGATTTCGTTTGTCTCGGCACGATTGTCCCTCCCTTTTAGGGAGTAACAAGAGGACATTTGCATTTAATGGATAGCCTAGCAAGGATATGATTTCTGCACTGCTATAGGTTTAATAAGGGAATAATCTTTGTAACAATGTTGTTCCTGTTGATCCTGTATTTAAGCTGATTATATTGCTACTATTCTATTCCATTTTTATATATGGCGATGTCGATAATTCTGCCAATGTCAGATGTGTTAGGAGAAAACGAGCGAAGGAGGGAAAAAAAAATGTTTATTACTCTACCACACCAAACCTCTCGTTCAGGCACCGCTTCACATCTTCACGGTTTTCCGCCATTCGTGGTGAACTGACAGTTGACATTTATGACAGCTACCTCACTGCTGATGTGCATGAGATAGTGTTTACATTAAAATAAAATAGATACACTACACAACACGTTATTAGGGAAAAGAACGCAAGTGCAAACGGATAACGTAATTAAAGAAGACAACAATTATATGGAAATCTATATGGATGGATATGCATGTATGGTGCCATTAACTCTTCCATATTTGTATATAAAATAAATAGCATATTCTCTCTTTCCAATCAATGTTAAACGGTAAAATCTGCGTGTGACCGCGCTGAACAATAATAAATTACAGACTATTTTACTTGATTCTCGCTATATGACTATAAATGTCAATAATAATGCTAACAAAATGAAAATAAATAATAATACAGTTGAGTCTATATAATGCTCGAATCGAAAAAACTTTCAATACCGTCTATTCAAAACGTTCACTTTACTTTTTTTTATCAAAAAATCAAACGGTTTGTTTCGCGAGACGACAAGTCGCATAAAACTCGGGCTTCGGACCTCGTATAAATTCTTTGGGTACGTCGACTTGGATTCTCTGAGCTATTATTTGAAAGCATGTGCCCTTTGCAGACTGCCTTCAATACCTTTATTGTTCGTCCCTATACGCTCTGGCCCTTTGTGTCTACCCTCCAAGAGAGGGCAAACGACAAAAGTGCTTAACTCCGTTTTTATTTTTTTGCCTTAAATCGTTTATCAACAATAGGACAAATTGTGGCTTTGAAAGAGTCAATTTCTCCAAATAATAAAATCTCAATAAATCTAGCAACAGAAATAAATTTCAAATAACAACATAATGGAGCGTATATCTATGTCAAACGCCCGCTATTGCGATTTCTCTGGTGAAATAACAATATTTTTCCAAGTAAAGACTCTTATAAATAGAGTACCAAAATAGCAAAAAAAAAATCTGTAAATATTTTTTTTCCTTTCAGAAAAACACTTAAGAAATAAGTAGATCCTTATATGACTAACACTCCTCGAAACTCTTGACAAATAACGATTTCACGTCAAACTAAGAAAATATAACAAAAAAGTTCTAAGAAAAAAATAATTGAAATATCTACCTAAGTTGACAAAATGACGATATTTGATTTACCTCCTTTTGACTCTCAACTGTGGCCTTATGTGTGGGAGAAAAACTTGTTTTTAACTTTAGCAGAGTAAGAATAGAGCTGATTTTCTATTGTGTTATTATGAATACGGTTATTAGGTGGAATTAGCCGAAGTTTCGCGACACACGTGCTAGCGATTACAATGGATTAAGAATCTCTCCCTTTCTATACAAAATTTGATCTATTGAAGTGTGGAGTTGGGAACTTTGATACATTAGTCTATTAGAAGTAAATAATAATATAAACTTTGGATAGTCGTTTATTTATTGTTGTTGTTTTTGTTTCAGGTAAGTACTTCGAGCGGTTAACCCCTTTCTACTGGAGCACGTAAGTGGAGTTAGAGAGTGTTTGAGAATAATTTGTTTGCGACTTTTCAAGTAGTTCTAAATCTGATTTACTCCTCGCGAAATTATCTAGAAGTTAGTCACTTGAAAGTGGAAATACAATAGATACGAGAGGATTGTCTAGCATTGTGATAATTCAATTACAAACCAACAGCTATAGTGTGCTAGGTAGACTCACTTATCCAACTCTCGTGACATACAAATTGTGGAAAAGGTATGAGGTAACAAGAGAGGAAGCGTGATGAACTGTGGCGGCATGCATCTAGATCGACACATGTGAGCTACGCATCACACTGACGTCACGCGAAATCCTGCATCGCGCAAGCAGGGTTTACTGCGCGATCAGCATATATATACATTCCCTACATCAATCGTCGGGCAGTTGGAGAAAAATGATTCTGTTCTTATCCGCATGAAAAATGAAATAAGGTATTTAGACTCCCACTGGAAAAAGCGAGCTATTCCTACCTTTGATTACTCTCTAGGCAAAGTATATGCAACATCCGCCAACCGGATGTATTGCCCAGATAACGCTAACAAAACGAAAGTGACGCAGAAAACAATTACGTTAGATATTGGCCGCGATATCGTCTCGGTATCGTTCGTCAATCGCTGCCACCTGACCCATGATGTGATCGGCGTAATTATATGATATACATCATATAAATATACATTATACATAGTTGGATTATCGACAAATCTTAGGAGTAGTAGGCAACGGATATAATTGTGGGGGTTGGTGTGAGACATAAGCGAATGTCTCATCGATCTATGTATGCCCAGTGGCGCTGAACGATGAACTAAGTGCCCTTCGAGCTATTGTCAATTTAAGTACTTAAGGGCCTGTAATATGCTTAGAGCGTTATCACACTGACGATTTACCAGCGTGTTTCTTGCGAGGTGATCTGTGAACGTGCTCTCCGCAGGTACGAAGTGACCTAACCGCGACTACGCGAATTATACGCCGTATTTACCCAATATTGTGCGCTCGCTTGTCTCGCTCTCTTTTCCATATCATGTATTGCGTACACGCAGCGATCGCATTGAACAATCGCCTCGCTAATATCTCGCTCGTAAATTTCCATTTGTGATAATGTCCTTACATTGAGTAGCATGAATAGTTGTATTATAAATATACCTACTGCAATATTCATTTTGTAATTAATCTATGACACAAGGAAGCAAACCAAACAACGATGAGAATTAGGGAAATTAACTGGTCTTCGTAAAAATAATAATTTTGTTCATATTTCATACACCTCCACATACCACCAACTTAAAATACGGAAATGCTGATTCAAATACAAGTAACGCTCCAAAATATTCAATGTTTATTACCATCGTTGTTTATAGCCCATATATGACCATCGCTTTCTGCTTAAATCTTGATCCACACCCGAAATGCTTGCAGCGAGTGTAACACCCGCCCCTGACGACTGAGCCCCGAAGATACAGCCAGCCAGATAAACATGTCCACTCTACGAAAACTGTTTACTTTGACGCCATTGTGACGCTTTCCGCACCCATCAGCTATAATTCGTAGGTTCGGGACCGAATCGATCATCTAACGCACTGGGGTGTAATTTGGGACCTATTATGGACGTGTGGGATGCTATTGATTTGGTAATGGGACGTTATCACAGAGAAGTGGACGTTTTAAGAGTAGTGATTGAGATTCTGATGGATAATAAATAAACAGTCAACCTTACTGTGTCTATTGCTCCATTCGTAAGTAAGAGGTTCATCGAAGTAAAGCGTTGCTGATGGGCAAACGTGTGGAGGCAGATTGGAATCTTGAACTTTCTCTATTTAGTACCTACTTACTGCAATGTTTCTACCATTTAATGTTAGTTCTAATGTTAAAAGGCACAGAAACATCGACCATAAATAATTTAAAATGATCATAACTTATGTTGGAACATAAACTACTGATAACTATCTCTATCTGCATAAGACACAGCTTAATGTCATCATAGTAAACGACCTGGAACTTTGAAAAGCGCCGAAAGACAAAAAGATATAGTCTAGCCATTAGGAATGTATGTCAGAACAATACAGAATAAGCACAAGTAACTTTCCTTTGTTTGCTGCACCCCTAATGATGGGTAATCCTACCAATCTCTTATAAAAACGGGAACGTACCCTTAATTCCTCGCAACACAAGTAAGCCAGCAGGACTTGTTAGTAATGAATGGAGAAGCAGGAAAAATATACGTTCAGCCTTTCTTAACATACGTGGAAGGGAGGAAAATGGCAGTAAAAATGTTTATGGGGATATAATGGGGTAAGAAGAAAATGAAGTATTCATAATATCTTGTTGGTAATAATGTTTCGGCCTAATGAAATAATTAAGCTGTCGATAAGAAACTCGTAATCTGCTATTGTGATGAAAAGTTTTATACTTGAGGTAAAATGATTTAACTCAATGAAGATCTTCCAGATTTTCTCGAAGGATGAATCTCCATCTCAACTTAGTTAGCGTATCTAAAAATTACTATTTAGAATTTGCTCGATTAGATCTTTGATTTAGACGAATCCTATGATATGAACAGGAAAACTTGTCAATAAAAGGAAAAACACGACCAAATAGAAACGTTCGAAGCAAGTGCAAGAAATAATTAAGAGAAATCGCGACTGGAATCAAGATTCACATACAAATTTGCAGTAACCGACTGATAGATAGGAGCTGAATGAGTTTATGACCAATTAGCGCATTGGAAACCGCCATAGGAGATTATGTTTGAAATTCAAAGTGGTAAAGTGGACTAGTTTTTAATCTTAGACTCCCTGGGACTTTATCTGCGTGTAATTCTATATCTCCTGCTTTGTAAATGTCAACGGTACGTTTTAAGCGTTTAGCTGGACCTGTTATGGTTGTTGAGTTAGCTGTATTTGGTGTTTCTTTATCAGTTTCTTTATTTTTAACTGCTTCTATATTGTTGGCAAACCGTCTTACGCAATTGTAAAAGTTTTAGGACAAACAACTTAGGAGATCTTAAGTAGCTTTAAAAAATCACACGATCTATGTAAACATTTACTTATATGTACAAAAAATAAAGTTAAATATATATTTGCTTTGAATATCTTTTACCATAAAACGTCTTATCTTCCATCGGTACATGTTTGCCAACCCTAGAGAAGATACCGGTACATCGTGTGAACGTTAACTTTACGATCGAAAATTACTAATAAAAGTGCGCAAAATTACATTTTTACATTTCCGTTTATAATCGTAAAGTGATGTCTTACTCGATTTTATGGCTTTTTGCCTGCAAATATGGAAATGTCGACGGATAATTTTAGGTGAAGAATTAAAAATTCACCGTTATGGCTGGTAGTTTGTTTAACACGTAGTCCACTTAAGATCAGGCGTAAATTTTTATTGAAATTTTTGACGAGGATCTGGTAAACTTTCGTAATTTATTGGAATTGGAATACAAAGTGAAAACAACAATATTAAATTTTTGGCAGTTCTTACTTTTTAAGTATTCAGCTAAGATTTTGCCTTTGAACATTACTGTATCTAATTTGTAGCCACTTGAGTAACACAAAGCTTAATATAACTAACAGAAGACGTAACAGTCTCAACAATGCGTTTAACAAGAAAATTACAATTTAAGTTACACCTTCGTTTTCGCTTTTACGAGTACGAAAGCTCTTTCTTTATTACAATGTTTGCTTACTTTTCCGATTACGCAACACCCAAGCGCAGGAGTCCGTTCGGTTTCCACATTTTATTAAAAAAACGCATTACTTACAATATAACCGTTACCTTAATTACAAGAAACGAAAAGATCGCCTTTTAAAGAAAATCAGCCTCTATATGCAACAGTATATTGCGACACATAAATTACAGGCTGACGAATGTCCATCACGAGTTCGGCAGTTTTATCTCTTAATTTAAAGTTTACTTTTATTCTGATTTCCGATATTTTGAGTGTTGTGTACTTGTGTGAAAGTATCGCTTAGCAGAATGTATAAAATGGGTTTTCTTTCCTTGCTACTTCAAAATTCGTAAAGTTTTGTGTGAAGTTAGCTCTTTTTCATTTTTAAACTCTTCGTCTACTTCTTCCCCTATACCTGCAATAAATCTGTCTACGCTACCGTCTTTTAAATACTTTATCAGTCAAAAGAAATTAAAAACAAGTTTACAATTATTGGAACTCGTAAATAAGTAGGTATTAACTTAAAATTGGCGATTTATTTATTACTTCTTGCACGTCGAAGGGATAAACTTAAAGCGAAAATCAAACCTGAGGCAGAGAAATTCAGCAAAGATAAAAGAACTGTAATTTAGAGTGGTACTCGTAGGTACAAATAGCGTTCTTCGGGGCACTAGACAAAGTTAATTAAACACAACTAACTACGACCTAGTGACAACTAACAACTAAGTGACCTTGATGGTAGATGACACGATGCAGATGAAGCACAACTAGGGAACCGAAGTTAAGAAGACAGTGGCAGACAAAATAGCAAAGAGGAACGAATGAAAGAAAATTAACGTCTATAAAACGCTGTATGAATAAAAATTTAGCATTTTGTAATTTTGTTTCGTCAGCTTTTGTGGAATAGCAGTGCTTCAATTAAACAAAGTTTATCCACTAAAACCGCGGAATATAAAATTAACATGATTGGCAACTGTGATGTGATGATACTGATCACGGGCAATCACGGCTACTTTTACTGGCTAGATTTTGCTATACGCTTCCTTAATAGATATATCATCATTCAGTTCCAGCCATTCTTATAGTTTAACTGATTCATACCAAAATCGCGTCCGGTCTCGGTCTCAGTCGTCTCTGACTTACGCATACAATCACGGCGACAGCTACCCAGATTTCTCATCAAGTAATTACATAACACGATTCAGTATTGAGTTATGACTCTGTAATTTCAATTTTATCGATATACTACCGAATCCATCAGGTTTTGACCCCACCGATAATTATAGCTCAAGTCAGAATTATGTTTTCTTTGTTGATTTTAAAGGTCTTAATTAAATTTTATTGATGTCTCATAAAGTTGAATCGTAATGGATAGTATCGTCCGTATACAGTTACAGATGAAGAAACAGGTGTTTAATGGGTTGTTATTATTTGGCTAATGACAGGGATTAAGAAAGAGGTAATATAAATTACGATATCCATCCATAAAGTATCTATTGATGTTAGCAAACGCCTACGTGTTTATATTAAGTGGCGCCTGCATATTTAATTGAACTACCGGACAAATTCTACTGAAAGCTCTAACGTCATCTTTAGGATTTACTTTACAAACTAGTCAGGATTTCTAATCGGTTCCTTCGTCATCTCTTTCTAATTTTATTTTGCAGACATTATCCACTTTATCTCTAGAAGTAGTATTTGTCATGTCTAAGACAATCTCTTCATTCCCAATTAGTATCTGCTGTCCTATTTTTTGTTTTCTATGTGTAATCTTATGTAAACTTATCCAACCATGTGTACTTAAAGCCACCTAGTTGAAACCTACATGGCAACAAATAATTACTGCATATTCTCACGTCCAAATCTAAGCACAGTTCACACCCAAATGACTGCTGGATCAATCATAGTTTGACAGTTTAATATAGCTCTGTTTAATATCAGCTGCCAATATGGTCATCGTTTATGGCAGCGTAGTATTAAAACCGTCGTCGGTGGATACAGTAAAAACCTTGTTGATATCATAAATCTGATTGATAAGGGTGATACTGAATGAGCAATTTGCCTATCTGATGATATAGTAAAGATTGGCGTTGTAAATACTTTGGATGTTTTAGTTCAGAATAGATTAGTTATCTTTCAGTGTACACTTTCAGTCAAACCTAGTTTGTAGTCTCCCTTTTTTTTGTTGAAATACTGTTTTTTCTATTAGTACATGAATACACATATAAACAAACCAATATTTTCCAAGTCCCTCCCAACCCTTTATCAAATATCAATACTAGGCCAACTGATTTGTTTATCGTTCGTAAACCAATAAGGAACGTCGGTAGCTCCCTTATTGGCACAAATTGTGCTTCTACTAAACGACAAACACAATTTTGTGCCCCTCGCGTTACCAGCACACTTGTATCTACTTGTTTATATCAGACAGCCTTGTACACGTGCTTTATCTATATCTTGGAACGAAATGTGTACAAACAAGAGTTGTTTTTAATAATTCATGGGAAGTAGGCTGATCTAGAATCGAAGGTTAATGTCTGAGATTGAGAACAGAACCGAATTATATAGCAAGATCTAACAATAGGTATATGTAGAAAAGGAGATTCAAGGATGCCGAACATTTTCGGAATATTGTTGTAGGTATGAATCAAACAATCCTCATAAACGTTTTGATTTGAATATATTTAGTAATATGCGTAACAAGTAGCTTAACCTTAAGGGCACATGAACCGGACAACCATGGAAACCTGTGATGTGACCCACACATGAAAAGGCCACGTTCTTTTACGTCAAAGATCTTCACAGCCCACTCTAAAATCAAATAGGCAAATATTGATAAAATGCAAAGCCGATAAACTTGGCAGATGTCTCAGTGTTCAGGAGGCACCCTCCCATATAATTTAATGTCGTAGGGGGAATCACAATAGCTATCGATTCCTTTGTGCCCGAGGGAAATCGCTTCTTCATCCGCGTTTTTACAATGTCACCGCAAAACAAGCGAGCATCGTACACAGTCGCCGGCGGAGGTAAACTGTACATTATTATGCATTAAGAAGCTAGGGAGATAAATAACTGGAATATTTACTTACGCACATACATATTTATAGCGTTTGGTTTTACGATTTTCTGTTTTTGCTATGGTTTGCTCAGTTTCTGTTCTCTGTGAATTATTGCTTGTTTTGTTTTGGTTTCTGCTGCCACAGATAGAAAAACAGAACACATATTTGAGTCTTCTAATGTAAAGGATTTATGGCAAGTCCTTGAATAGCAAAAAATCATCAATAAACCCGTAATCAAAATCGTGCCTCTTCCAAAAGTACAATTCACGTAATCAACATGCATTTCAGAATTCAATTCCCTAATTCGAATATTAATCTTTCAGGTAAGGAACTGAAATACCGAAGCAATAAATTAAAGTTGGTTACATCGAATCATCACGTTTCCAAACCACATTGTTTCCACCTTCATAATTCTAATTTAGGAAAGGAAACACTTGGCGTTGATTCACAGGGAATCGGTACTGAATAATTAATGGGGTTCTGGGGAACAGCGCAGACTGAATGATCACTGTTGGCAGATCTATTGACGGTACTACAGGAGACAAACTCGATCGCCACTCGAAACAAGTAAAAGATTAATGACATACTTAAGATAATAATCATGACATTTGAATTTAGAATCTGGTTTGTCTTCGTCCCGAAACCCAAGAACAATTTTTATTAAAGGGTTCGAAAAAGAACTTTTAGATTTCGAAATCATATCAAGTGACGAAGATAAAAAAAACATATTGGAGAACTGGGTGTGAGTATATGCCCTGAAAACGACCTAAAGGTCACAGTGATATTTGAAGTAATTGGCGATGAAATTATAGATTTTAAAACGTTATTATAGGCAATTTTATAGAAAATAAAGTTGTTAAACAAAATTATGTGTTGGATCGTTGCTTTTGACTGGATCCGTTGCCTAGGGCGGTGTTGTTAATACAGTTTGGCTGAAGCATCAATATTAATGTTAGAAAATAAAATAAATAACTTTGAATTCTATGAAATTTTCATAGTACTTTCCAACAATCTTGAAAACAGTGATCTAGTTTCAAACTAATTTCAATTCAAAACGATTACTGAAACATTCTAGCAAAGAACAAAAAATATACGCTAAACTCGCAAGTAACAAAAGAGAAAGATGTTATCGTACTGCTCAAAAGTCAGGTAAATATCAGACCAATTTCGTTCATAGTAGAAAATAAACGGTTTCATCGCAGAGGCGGCTACGAAGGGGTTAAATTAGTATTTCCGCCAACCTTTGTCGTACTCTACGCATGCGGATGGAATACTTAAGTTTTTCCACGTTTTATAGAGCCGATTGTGAAGCAAGATTTGGGTGAATTTCTTCTACACCTACAGTACTTTTTCTCAGTCTGTCGGGTTCCTTACCGGGTTATTTGTCGACCGACTCGCAAATCTCTGCATAATATAAAATGCAAAATCTTTAGAACTCTCATTTGGAACGTGAGAACTGGTGCGATCTGTTTTTTGTGTTTTCGTTGTTTAGCTGGGTTTTTGCTTTTGTTTGGCTTTAAATTAGGGGCATTGTTTATCTTAGCATCAGTAATAGAAACATATAAACTTATAAACTTTATGTAGACCAAAAAATAAGTCAATGTTCATATGGGCCCCTAATCCAATAGACACTGTGCCACATAGTAGGGGTCGATAGTAGAATGGACACGTTGTTACCCACTAATATAATCAGCACCCGTCTACAAAATCTCTTACTATGATTGATCTGCTTTCAATATGATTGCACCCAGGCCACTGTTTCGTTTTAAATGTCCATCTTCTTTATCTTTAACATCCTTTAAGGATATATACAGGGTTGTATTGAGGTGTTAGGGTAGACACCGTTATCCTTGAAACTAGTGGTTTGATGTCATCTATAATATACTTTTTCTAAGGGAGCAACTTCGAAATCGCAAAAAAAAAAATCTGCTGTTCCATACATTTTGTCGATTTATTAATTTAGATAACGGTGTCTACCCTAACACCCTGTATAGAATGGAAGATCATCTATATGAAATGAATAAATTATGGAGAAATTCTATTGCAAAAATACAGACCAAAACATTGGAATTCGCAAAAGAATTTAACAAAGTAATTTAAAACGCTTCATTTGAAATTACGTACAAATTTTTCCGAGGTGTCCCCACATATTTCGAATTTCCAACAAAGAATAATTGGAATATTTTTCCTTAATTTTTCATTCAGCTCAGTGGCACTGAATCCCTCGGGTTTGCTTTTACTTAACGAAACCTTATTTAAAATAAACAGGCTGGTGTAAACGGCCTACGTGCCTAAAATACTGAACGCGTCGATACCAGTGTATTATTTTCACTGGCAATAAAATGAACGCGACCTAAAATGTGTTTTTTATTTGTTTTAACTTCTTTTTATTTATTTTGCGGTGGTGATATAGAGGTGTGTCGATTGTATCTATTGTGTGCTGACTGCTGAGATACGAGTGTTGTACTTATCTTTTTGCTTGGCATGATATCAAGATACTTGCACTTGTTGATACAGCTCATGTCACTTTCATTTTTCGTCAGCAAAATTTGTACTGAATTCAACGTTGAGTTCATTTCTCTTTTTGCCCCAAATATCAATATTGATTTCAGATTCAAACTTGTAATTTAGTTAATACAAGCGTATACTGCTGTTACGCAATACCTTGAAGTAACACCAGGTGCCAGTCACTTATAATTCTACGACCAAGCTTAAGCAAATTGCTCTAATTCAATAATTCCTTTACGAGGTTTCAGACATAATAAACCCGATCGATCTGTCGCTAACAACGCAACGTAAACGTTTGCAGTAAACGACGCCTACTGGCGACTCAACCGAACAAATCCAGGTTTACGACTTTGTAACAAGCGAAATCTTTCATTTCATTATACAGTTTATGATAATAAAGACGTTACACTAATTTATTGGTAACATGTCGATAAAATTGGGAATAAATACAATTTATAGAACTTAGTATTTTTTTCATGTTTTTTTTTTTAACATAAGGTTAATTCGACCACTTCCAAAAAATAAGTGCCACTTCACAGAAGTCATTCACTCAATTCAAAGTTTTGAAGAAACGCAACTTTCTGTGCTTAATTTAAAGTTAGTTCTTGGGAGGTCCGTAAAAAATAGGTGTATAAAGATCTAATTAAGATCAATGTTCAAATTCGTTCAACAATTATACTGACAGCTGCTAACAATTTTATAATTAAAGTTAAACTATAGTTTCAAGAACAAATATTTATCAATCTCGACCATCAAGAACTTGGCATTTGCATTGGCACTTACTACAACAAGATTATTTAGATTGTATATCTAACAGTACCCAAAGGTGAGGTGTTTGCTAATAATAACTGAGGTCAGCAAGTATTTAAGGATCAGTTTCAAGTGTCCACTTATGTTCACCGAGAGTCTCATATTCTATGCAAACTCTGCATTACTGACGTCTGGTTCTGCATCTCTATACGATCCTAATTTTGGTCCGATCTCTGTTGCAAAATTATGAATAACCTAATCCCACAAACTACAGGTTGTTGGAGACATGAAGTTGTAACAAAACATATACATACAATCGATCAGTCTTACGAGGTCATATTCGAATGAACCTCTCAAACCTGGAACCCATTAATCTCTATGTGTCAACCACTTAACTAAGTAGCTTATAGTAACTACAACTCGAGTGGGTAAACAAAACTAAGCCAGGAATGACTTAGCTGCCCCACTTAATACTTCTAAAGTAGCAACTCTTAGCGACCGAACAAATAGAGCTAAGCGAGAAATGACAGAGCTGACCATTCGCATTATATGTAAAGTTATTCGTCGCAACGCAGGTAGTTCATCCCACACGGCGTCGTAGCGGCGCCAGCGCATAGAACAAACCTATACATTTGATCTAAAACCAATCTAAACGCTCATTAAAATTGATGAATTCTCTAAACTGTTGTTTTGAGGTTACCATATTTATGTTTAAAACATAAATTTCGTGGGTATTTGTTGATAGAAGTTCTTCTTGGCGATTTTAATTCAATGTTTACAGCTTGTTCCTCGTTATAGCTTTTGTTTATGTCTAGATCATGTAAAATATGATGTGAACGTTTATAGAACTTGTATAAATTATTATTGTATCGGTGCCAATGTCCTATACTTTGATATCTTCTACTAGCATCTACTTCGTATGTTGTATCTTCAATAAGAAAACTAGCATCACTGTCAATATTATCATTCCGAACGCATTCAAGTCTTTTAAATTCCCAGACATCACATAAGATTCCATTCTTTATTTCCGCATTAACTGAAAAAAATCAATTACCTATTTAGAATTCCTGAGCCTACCTGACTACCTATTCAGCTTTGTGCTCCAAGTTCCATCCAATATATTAGTGGCGCCTGCTGGCCTTTACACAAGTGATTAAGTGGACAAGCAGTGTACCTCAGACTTCACTTTTACCTAGTTAGCAATCGACGTCGGCCGACAGACGCCATGCTCTGACACGTCTCGCCGTATCAATCATGTAACGTCGGTGTTGCCATCATTCTAACATTTTTTATGGCGTTCTCTAAGCAGATTATCTTTAAAGATATTTTTTTCTTGTGCGGTCTTAGGAAAGTTATTAAGGTAATGGAGATTTATTATGTTACAGTAGCTGGGAAAATCCCACTACGTGACGTCTGTCTGTTAAACTTGATGATATTGACGTGATCACCACTCTTAGCAAACAAATTACAGCTACTATTTGCGCGGTGAACACTGTTATCCATCTCTACATATACCAGAACTTGAAATTTCGTAATTAATTCGTAAAACATTCACAAAAACTTCAGGGCTTACACCTAATCTAAAGTTCGCACGTGAATTACATATAACACATAATATTTTAATAATTTTTCTGGCAACCCAGAACGCGTGCGCGGCCTCAATAGCGAGCCAATAGCCGACGATAATTGAGTCGCCGGAGCCTTATAATTGGCTCCTTTTTATTTAATAACACACCGCCTAATTGTTGTGACCAGACTAAGACTGTGAGTGGCTAATGAAAAATGGGGAAATAATTGTACTGGTAACAGTTTCATTGACATTCTACATCTAGGTACAATTTACAGTAGCCTGACAGGCCATTGAACTATCAAAATGGCTAAAATAGTTGTTAAATTGGATTAGAAATCTGCAATGAGCAATAACAGGTTGAATTGAGTTCGCCTAAAGTAAGTTGTTTACGTTAGTTGACGGTTACGATTTGCAGAACGTAACGGTATCAGATCATTAATGAACTTAAAATGTGGTAGCATTCAATTAAGATGACAACCTGCATATTGGAGATTCTATTATGCATGTTTGTGAAGTTGGCTTTCGCGATTTGAATTACAAAGTTACTTAGCAATTTCTTTAACCATTTCCCTGCAAGGAACGCTGGATATCCACAAATAAATTACTGAAAAGAATCCAAAGCGCTGACATTTATCCCTCAAGGCTCAAGGCTCGGCCGCTTTTGAAGCTTGTGTCTTGTAAAAAATCGACTTTTATAGTTCTTTATTCTCCTCAGACTAATCGTAGTCATTTCCAAGCAATAAATTGCTATTTATAGACATTTCATCCATTTTCTTGTCGACTCGCGTATTATTCTCAAATGGATTGATCGTAAATTGTGATAAATTACATATTTGTGTCAAATGTTTTTTTTTTCAATGTTTACTTTACATTGCCGTATACGTTCGAACAATTCGACTGCCAGAAAGATTCCACAAACGTTGGATAAGAAACATAAGCAAATGTCATTTCTTTCGTAACAGATAATTTCAGGGATGGTGGTATGTACGGTAGTCATAAATATAACATGGACGTCGGGTACAATGCGTGAATTTTACAGCGTTTTTATTTTACGAGGCTCACTAAAACATTTCGGTCCCTACAATAAAATAGTCCGTGTTTTTTACGACACCTGTACGTGAATGCGCGTTTCAAAGTGATTTTGGACCAATAAGGTGTAGTGTGGGATGATAGTTCGTGTATTACTTACGAATCACCGCACGTAACTAGCCGCTGCAGTGTTAAAGGTTGCGGCATGCGAGATCTGTTCTGTTTACGGCCATTAAAATTGGACTGGCTTCTCTAAATGGGGCCATGATGTTAAAGATCGGTGTTTCGTCATTGGACAGTGGACTTTGTTGCAGCTTTCTGGGTTTTGTTGCTTGTTGTGTGCCTGAATTATGGGCATTTGTTCTTCCGACCACTTATTTCATTATTACATCATCCAAATATCGTATACATAGCCCAGCTCAAACGGTTAGTCCATGTTCCTACTACGCGTCAATAAATAAGCTCCACAGTGTAATGTTATCATTATTTCATATAAACCTCACATCCACATCCTGTGGATCATTGTTGCCACGTCCAATAAGTAAGCCTTCCTGTTTAGAAACAATTGACTGCGCATTATGTTCCGTTTAAAACTAACGTAACTCAACCAATCCAGGATACTGGATACTGAAGCTACAGTTAACATTATTACTGATAGATTTGGAGATCAAGTGCCTTGTACAACTATAATTTGATGATTCAAGAAGAGCTTAAAGAAAATGTGTTATCCTATTTGAGAACAGTACGTCGATTCTGTAATTCAAACAACCCGCATCTCACATCGCTATTCACTCTCACTTCGAATTTTGAATCGGGTTCGAGTGCGAATTGAGCGTCGAAATGACGGGGGAATTACCTTACTGAATGCCACTTCTTACGTCATCTCATACTTTATCTGTCAAAATCTCACGGTCAATTTAGTTCAACAAGCTGACACGCTCGCAAGGGTAGCGCTAGTGTATCAACCGATTTTTTAGAATGCCAATCAAGAAACTCACAGCGGATTCAGATTCGAAGTTTAGAATGAGGTCTTACAGAATCACACCCCTGTACCATCTAATCATGAAAACAAGCCTTTAAATTCACAGTAAGTAGACCATAATATGTGCTGGTTATACGAACATTCAGCTGCACTTCGCCACTAGATTCGATAACTTTAAGAGCCCGCATCATGCACTCAGGATATTACCCACCCGGAACGTTATAAACTAGTTCAACTACCGGTCTGTTGTCAATATATTTGTCAACGGTATCACAGAAATAGCACAGAGGATTATGAAACTTGATGTTTTGTGTTCAAGTATTGGATCAGAAGTCGGCGTAGGTAGCGCATTCCTGGCGGTGTGGGCCCAAATGGCATCTATTATATTGTCTCCACATTCCGAACTGAGGTTAGGCATGAGATATTTATTGCCTCATGTGTGTCCTTCGATGTATGTCGATAGCTAAGAAAAGAAGCAGAGCAAGGAAAAATAGATTTTGTGGAAGATGATAATGACCTGGACGGATGTGATGACGGTTGATAGAGGTTTTGAGGAACAACATTAGGGGTAAATCAAAGCGTCGTATAGTGATATGGAACTCATGGAACACATTGGTGTACCTATGGAAGAAAAATGAAATACCAAGATAAAAAAAAAAAAAAAAAAATTAAACGATGGCCATGATGTGTGTGTTCTTATTTCGATTTGAACGTTGCTTTTCCTGCTTCCTGCGGCATCTTTGCCTGTATTTATTAACTGGTTCAGTCTTTCTCTGCCATTGAAACTGCCTGTAATCTGCATGGTAATGTGTTTGGAGTAAGTATAGGTGGATTTGCACATTTGTTGCATGTATCAATTTTAATGTACGAACTTTCCCTTCTATTAGAAGTAACGTAGGTATGTGGAAAGGTATTGGCACTTTTTAGATCTACATACATATTCTGATTGTGGCATTTTGTTGAATTCCTTTTATCGATGGCTCATGCAAGAAGCGATGGAGGTCCGGCTTACTAGTTTTTGCTTTTCTTTCCTTAATGAGGTTCTAACGAGGTTGATTAAAACTGCTTTGTAAACATTTATTTAATTTGTGGTTTCGATACTATCTGTAGGTTGTATATCACCTATGAGCTATTCATGAAGCAGGAAAACGCCACAACTTATGTACATGACTTACAGTAATTTAAAGGATGTGTAACTACTATCTAATAAGTACCGTTCATTCATTTATAAATGACATCAGTATCAAAACAACAAAGATCAAAATAGTATTGAATAATGGTAAAAGTAGTTTCTTTTGTGCAAAACTTTCTCTTACAAAAAAACTGTTTTCAAACAAGTGCCTTGTTGTGACACAATGGTATCTTTTGTAGTTTATAGATACGTCTCTATGACGTAGCTTTTAATAGGATTAAATAAAGCGGATTATTATAGACTTCAACTAGGTGTTAAAGCTTCTGTAAGAGGTTTAGTTTTTCTGCAACTTGTACCCACTTTCTGTGCAAATAAAGAATTATTCTATTTTACATTGTCACGCGTCAGTCTTTGCCATTATGTATATTTTTAGATATTACTGACAACATAAGTACCTATATTTGGAATTTATTTATTTTATAGATGCCGTAAATCTGTTATATTTTGTTTCAATGCAACTCGGTACAGTGTAGGTACAGAATCTTTTGGCGTGACACCAAAATCGGAACTAACGTGCCCACTTGTTTTTTCAATTCAATTATTGTGACAATTTCACAAATGTTAGCAACAACGTAGTGTTAGTGTCATTCAGGCGCCAAAAGTTCCTTGTATGGCACTCATTTTTTTGACACATAAAAATGAAACAAATAAAAAACAATCGATTCTTTCAAATATCGAAAACAAAACAAAAGCCACTCTATAATCTTACGATACCTTTTTTATTTTATTTTAAATCTTCAGCTTAAACTTGTGGGCATTCTCAGATTTGAGTTTAAAAAAAAGAACCAGCAACCTTTTGTTGAGCACATTGTCGGGTAGCGCCGTCGCCGCGATGTCGGCAGATAGTGGGTTCGAGTCCCGGCTGCAAATATTTCCGTCTAATTACCTACGCTTTGGTCTACCAAGGGATTTAAGCTTAGTATGGGATTGAGATAAGAGCCAGTGATTTTAGTTCTACTGTTGTATTTGGGTATTTGGAATTAACTGCTAATTCTCTATAAGAAAGCGGTGAGAGGAGTTTGTAAGAATGAAATAAATACATATACCTAACAAATATTTATTTAATTGATTCTAAATCAATCTGCCTAGCCTTTTCCCAACTATGCTGGGGTCGGCTTCCAGTCTAACCGGATGCAGCTGAATACCAATATTTTACATGAAGCGACTGCCTATCTGACCTCCACAACCCACATGCCCTTGGGAAGACTGGTTGTCAAACTTTCTATTTTAATTGACTTTAAATATATATTTTTTCGGCTTCTGTTTTTTCTTATCAAAAGTCATTTATTCAAATTAGGCTGAAAATAAAGAATTAAATGAATGCTGTGTCACCGAACGTTACCATTTGCATTAAATCCAACCAGCACCCTAATTGCGTAACACACGATCAATCACAATCTGTTTCATTTTGACAGTTCAACAACATTCTTTGTGCTATTTACGTTGTTGAGATGACAATTTTTTCGATCATATGAGGCAATGGTTAAACAATATCCTTTAAAATGATTCTCTCAAGTTCCAATAAAATTTAAAATTAAAATATTGGTACTTATTTAAAGACCTTGATAATTTTACGAGTATAGTTTATTACTTTAATAACTTATTAACGTTCTAACTTTCCGCCATTACGAATTAGTAATAACGGTGTAACTGGAAACTAGTGCACGCTTATTATTCGCGCACGAATACCAAATATTTTACGACAGTCATAGGTACTTGATGTAAAAGTTTATCTTTTTCAAATAGGTACTGATATTCCTGGAAACTATTGAACGGGTAATTAGAATTACGATTAGAATTAGATATGGTAGGCATTAGTTTCGTAGATACTTATTCTATGTTTATCGTGCTTTGTCATTTTATCTTCTTGAAATTAGGCACGAAACATTCACATCGCCATCAAACCAGATTGTAAAAAAAAAGAGCATAATATAATTAAAAATAAATTAATTGAATATAAGTCAAAAGAGCATAAAAATTGAGCATTAAAGTAAAACATAACCAAGATTTAATTTTAACCGTGGTTACCTAAACTAGAAGCAAAAACATCGTAAGTCGTAAATAAAGCAATTGAATAATAAATAATAATAAAACGAGTTAACGCGAAGTCGGCACGACATTCTCGACGAATCGTCGCGAAACTCATTCGTCATAGTCATAACACTACTGCTGTTTGGCGACCTTGGTGGTATACTACAGTTTGCCAGCCAACCTTATGTAAAAATACTGCAGAATATTGTAACACCCATTGATGTTTTTGAATTCTTGGCTAAGGCGAAAGTATCCCGCGAAATTCAAATTTTCTTACGAATTTGAATTTCATGGGCTACATTATTGCATCAAACTTTACAAGACATCATACTTGTCTTGTAAGGACGGTCTGACTAGTTATGGACAACATATTTTCAGCATTTCTTTTTGGTCCCCTGATGGAGCATGATTCTTGTCTAAGCGATAGTCTTGTTACACAGGTAACAAGACTATCGCTTAGACAAGACAAGACAGGCTTCTGTTCGTTGTACAAAGTATCTCGCGTCTCTTTAGTTTATTAGCGAGCTTTTTTTGCAACTTCTTCCTAAAACTTTTGATGTAGCTATACGCGAGGATGTAAACTAATCAGCTCACTGGCCACGTAAAGTCTACATGATCAGGGGTCTCGTTTACAGTCCATCTTCTTCTTTTCGTGTGGTTAGTGACTAACCTGGTGTCAGAGTTTTAAAGGGCCTCGGACTTGGCTTCACATGGCGTCGAGAAATCAGCTCAACTCAGGCATGCCGGTTTCGTCACGATGTTTAGTACAGTCTATGATATAATCTTTATAATCTTAAAATTATAATTGACAAGCCCATCAACCGATCAATCAAAGATACCGTAAGGCTTCTAGGTAAGTTCTTCCACCTGCTTTGGATGATAAACAGCTCATCCATTTGAAGTAGTCTTGACTCTAATAACTATAGTGAAGCTAATGGTTGCCATTTGATAAATTGTAGTGTTATATTTACCTACTTTAATTATCAATCTTATCTTATACTAGCTGATGCCCACAGCTTCGCCTGGATGTCGGTTATTATATACTTAAACTTTCCTCGAGAACCACTCTATCCATTGGTGAAAACAGCATGAAAATCGGTGCAGTAGTTTTTGAGTTTATCGCGAACCGGATGACAGACAGACGCGGCGGAGGACTTTGTTTTATAATATGTAAGGATATTTTTTTTATTTATTCATATTTTGTTCTCGTACTTATTTTGTTCTTTTTCCTTTCTTTCAGGTAAGTTCCAAGTTTGCTGTCACACCTTCGTAGTAAGAAATGCCTCTCGAGGTCCCAATTGATTTTGGTAAGACAACTTACGACACTCTTTTTGAAATTTTTTGAAGGATTTTTATGAAAATACAAAATTAAACAACTTGTATGTTATGGGGTTAGGTTTCCGCACTTAGTCCTTAAGGTGGACCATTGTGCGTGGATTATTAAACAACTTAAAATCAGTTTCTTATATTCAAAAGCTCTAAAAAATATAATCACTATTTGTTTATAAATAACCATCCATTTATCTCCGACAGTGCTTAGGTCATCTTTAATTACGGCAGATTGTCGACCACATTACGGGCTGATCCGACTGGCCTGTGACGTCACCAACCGTGATATCTTGACCTTCCCCACTCTCCCTCGGAGTAATGTGAAACATGATCAGGTGTAGGTGTTTGAACTGGAGATCAGAGGTCTTGTGTGAATGGTGGTTCAAGAGTGCAAGGTTTTTGGTAAAGTAAACGTGGCATAGATTCACATTTTTCAAAGAAGTCAATTATATTTATATTTATCAAGTCCCCGTTTCAATAATTATATCGAATTTTCAGGTTGAACTGGAATCAGATTTTCATTTTTAATAGCATAACCCTGTCTTTGCTGTCGTGCAGTCGGGTAACAATGAGATAGGTAAAAAAAATTGATTATGGCGAGTTAATGAGAGAAAATGAGGAAAGTATTGTATAAAACATAATAAGAAGAAATAATTGAGGTAAAACACCTCTGACGTCACAGATTGCCACGATGCGTAACTTTTTACTTTTGGAGTGTAAATTACCTTTTTAATTTACCTTTTAATGGCAATACTCATTATAAAAGTGGGATAATGCAATGCAAAAAAAACACAAGACTTGTTTGTTTTTATTATTAAAAGAGAACTTGATCCGGCGCAAGCGCAACTTTCGGTCTTACGGCAAATTGATCACATATTTCTTTAAGCTTCCTGATTTAAAAGAAACATCCAAATAAGTCGATATATTTGCGAAATATTGACAACAATTAATATGTAAAAATACTTTACTTGAGTCAAATCGCTGCCATTATCCGGTTCCTTCGCCGTCACACCGACATTCCCAATTTGTCGCCTTTCGCGTTTCATCTCACGACATTTATTTCATTTTAATTCTTATCTCATATTGCTAAAGCTTTAATTCGCGTGGCAGGATGTTTCATAATATTGTAGTTGTGTCTGCGAGTGTATAACGGTGCCACGCCATGGCGGGAAAAGCCAAATATGGCGTGTTCCTGACATTCGATTTGTTGCAGTTTTATCTCGCCCCTTCCTCGTCTTAATGTTCGTATGCTGCTCGGATCTTCATTTTGATAAAATCTTATTCTTTTAAAGATCTGCTAAAAAAAGAATTTACTCAATAAGGAGTAAATTCTTTTTTTTAGCAGATCTTGCCTGATGAAAACATGCCAGATTCTCGACAAAATTCTTAGTTAATTTACCCGACACTACAGTTCGATAAATACATTGAAATGTGCATTAATTTCACTTCACTTATCGAAATGTTAATAATATTCAATAGCATTTAATAATCTCATTGTCCAAACTAAATTAAAATGGTGTTGATCAGTGAGCACTCGACTCGAATCCGTTTAATAATGAATTATCGATTTAATCCGAGTACCGGAATAGTACTTACGAGTATTCGATTTTATGGTCCCGTACAATAAAGCAGAGCAGGTTTTATGACAGGCTGTAAGCAACTCTATCCACGTAATTGGCTTTGAAAAAGTAATCCATGTTAGCGGTATTTGATTATCTCTTAGTTTAGCTTATCTTGGACCATCTCATTATATGATTAGATTTAATTCGGTAGGTACTTGATTTTTTCCCATCGAAAACTAGTTTCTGCGGTTAGAATGTGCAGCCAGACGAATAAATCTTGGCACTGATTAGTTACCTACCTATTTAAAATACTTCGTCGAAAACAATAATTGGTCCATAGTGGACTGTGGATAAAGAAAAAATGATATTCAGAATCTTTGGACATGTTATGACAACCACAGAAAATATTGCGTAATTATAACCTGTCACTCATTCGGATACACACAACAATTCTTTTGCAATACTAATTGTTCCGTCTCAAGGCTGTACACGCCGGGACCTTTGCCAATTTAGATAAAAACTAGAATGGTTATTTATGAATGAACACAAACTGGTTTGGAGCGTGACATGGAACATCCTGATGTAACTTGTTCACCGCTTTTATACTTTTATGATTTAGAATTTGTTTAGCGTTGGTATAAAAAGTTAAAGAAGATGTTTGATTAATGATGTTGGTAGCTAGTTTTTGTTCAGGATTTGAAAAAATAAGGTCTGAGATTTAATCTGTGGACTTACCTACATTAGTGAATCTAATTTAACTGAAGTCAATAAAATGATTAGATTATTCGGTCTAAATTAAGACACTCTCACGTCCCTCCTTAAAAGCGGTGCTTCTCCAATTTGCGTATTGGATGCAAACGAAGTGGTTTGCTGTAATATGATACCACTAACTTAGAAAGTCCGTACTGATTAAATCAAATTGCTTCATCAAGTTCTGAGATTACAACAATCATCAAAGTCATTAACTTGCATGTCTGTTAAGCTCTCAAGTCTTTTGCATTCCAGATTTATCTTCAAGCACTTCTTTAATAATTTATTTTAGAACTCAGGAAGTTGAACGTTTAATCTAATTATACCTTGTCACTGAAAAAAGAGGTTTTCTTGCATATCAATTAAGTTTTCCAACTGTGTTTTCAAATACCGTTGCTGCGTACAAATGCTTGCATGCTATCTGACATTCCAACTCATTCCGAATCTACATGAGAATTAACTTCAATTTTAATGGAATATAATACTTGATCATAACGATCTCTTGTACCAATGGAAACAGTATTCTAAGCAGAATTGCTGAGCACGTCTCAGTTTTCTTGCCTGTCGCTGAACCCGATCTGTTCGGTTCGTGGAACTACTCTTGTGTCAGCCGACCGTTTTTGCACTATTATGGAGGGCTATGTGTGATGCAGATGCAGACTGCAGTGTGTGATTGTGTTTGCATCTCACGTCATATTCAAGGAAATATAAAACACACGTATTCATTTGTTTTTTTTTTTAAGTGAGTGAATCAGCCTATGGTCTTCAGAGAGACTGTCTATCGCTCTATGAATATAAACATAGGGCGCACACTATTGTCACTGAATTTCCTCAATTATACCGACTTATTGAATAACCTGTAGTTTTGACTCAAGACGAAACTGTTCTGTCTACGATCGACAAAACAGTTGTGACTCTAGTGTGTCCAGTCTTTACAGTAAAACTTAATCAGGTTTAAGTACTTCGAACCACACAAAGCCAGCAGTGCCGGTCGACTCGTAAAATTAAATATTGAAATATGCAGTCGCTAACTTTAGTACAAGCTAAATCATAGGCAACAAAAGACAATATTTACCTCCATTTCTCCACGTTGTGACCTAGGCCGTAGACCAGAGAGAACGGAACGAATTAAGCAAACAAAGCATCACCATAAATGAATATTCATGGTTTCCTGAACAAATAAATATATGGCTGTAGTTAAATATACAGTTATTTAGGATGATTAAGGATTTGTAGCGCAGCGCGTAGATATGTTTAAACAGGTAGATTTAATTGTCACTTGAAAATAAGCATATTCAGCCCATAATGATCCCACAGCCGGGACACAGGCCTCCTCTCTTCGAGAGGGAGTGGACTGTAATCTAGCACCAGTACGGGTCGGTAGATGTCTTCAAATTTTTGGTTCAAGGACATGCCGGTTTCCTCACGATGTTTTCCTTTTCCGATACGAGAGCAGGTGGTGATGAAATTATTTACACAAAGTAAAGCGCCTGCCTTCGAGCCCACGACCTACGACTCGTAAGTCGGAGGCTCGGAGCCATTACCACTGAGCCACCATTGCTCCGGAACTGCTCAGGAAAATGAGACTCTCATCGAAATTATCATCTCTGCTGTAGACACCTAGACACACTATGATTTTTTTTTTTAAAAAGATTCGCGCACTCGCAACCAAATAGTATCATAAACAAAATTTATATAAAATACTGATAAAACGGTTTCGCCACCAGACTTTTATATCTTCGGCAGACCAAACTGTTATGTCTACGACAGATAAAACTGTTTTGTCTGTGGTGTGCGCATTGTCTTAACCAACACAAACTTGAAACAATCCAAATCTCCGTACAAACTCCACAAACATCAAACTTGAGTTGTAACAACTTGATCATAACATTGTCTATTCAATTTGCAGTTTATCGTTCACTTGCGCGTTTACATTGTCAGTCACTTTGAAATGATCGCTGCCGCCTGTCAATGTAACCGGCACAATGCGTTATAGTCGCTTCCGTGTGTTGATCGTAAACTGTGTATGTCGTTTATACATTTATATGATGAATGAATTGCTGTATGTTGTTAGATATGAAACTTGGCTAGGTAGGACTCATTTAATATCACTATGTAGGTCTTTATTTTCACCTTTCTTGTTCTTGTGTCCAAAACATATACATTTAATACACATAAATGTTACCAATCTGTTTTTTTTATCTTACTGCCTGTCTGTGCATGTACATGTTTGGGTAACATTAAACAGAAAATTGCTACTGCCCTTTGGTGTGGCTAGTTGCCGACGTCTGCTTCAAGTCAATTCAATTTCAATATTTTCCTCTACATTCTATACCTAGAACTTTCCACCCTTGTACCACAAACAATCACTCACAATCACAATCAAACCTTCACTCGAATCAATCAGCCCTCACTTCCTCGTCCTGACCCACATCGACTACATCGCCACAATGGCAGCTAACCAACCATCCTTAAAAGATGAACACGTTAATTTCCTGAGACATGGCCGCAACGCAATTACTCATACATCAATATACGAATAAATCTTCGTCCGGTATCGGGACACCTTTGCATTCAAGCATTGACATTGCAATTCTACGTGGCTTGTCTTTCAACAAGAGTTATGGTTCGTTTCTGCTATTGAAATCGAACACTTTATGTGTAGTGTTTTATGTATAAGCCAATGAATAAGTTGTTAGAAAGTTTGTCAAATTAAACTGTAGGGTTTTGTTTCTAGTAGCTGGGCAATCAAGTCATAAATAGTAAGACATTATTTCAACCTAATAATTGCGTCGATTAACGAATTAAAAAACGGAAGTAATCAATATTTAAAACTAAAAAAATTATAGTAAGACATGACCATAGATAGATATAGAATGAGCGGACACTTTGATCTAGCTAATGACATCCAAAAACAATTCCAATAAATCTCTAGTAAAAAACGGAAATAAAAATAGAAATTTAACCACCATCAATCCATTTTGGCTATATTTCCAACAATATGAGATAATTTCCAAACTCACTTCGTTTTACATCTCCATTACCATTGAACCGCCATCTTCATACTCTTTACCTTAAACCCAATTGCTTCACAAGTTCACAATGATAATATCCAGAACACGGCACTTAAGGCCTGTCACCTCTCCCACGATATCTTACACCACGAAACTATGTAATGACAATAATTTGACAGGTAACTACAATATCACTAGATTGTTGAAGTGGTCTCCTGTGGTCAGTACCGGTCACCGCCCGTGGTTTAACATAATGTCCTCACTCTAAATTGAGTAGTACCTGTTTATGTACATTTTGACACATTCCATAATTACGCTGAGGCTTCGAAATGAGCGGGTTTAGACGAGCCACAGACAGTAATAGACAGCGGGCGAGCTGTAGTCCTAATTGATTATTTCTAAGTAGTCCCTCTGTACGCACAAGATGTGAAAACAACAACTCAGTGACACGGTTTAATATACATTAAACGTGACGGTTTGTAAATGACCTGTTCCTAGAATTCCAAAAAATATAATGACATTGCTCTTTAAGCAGTTTAAGCTATATTGTTTCTTATATCTGGGGACTGTGCCATCAAGAATTTATACACTATTGTCGTTTAAAATGTACAACTGTGATTCAAAAACTGTGTCATAACCATCATGTGTTGACACAGGAAAATGTTCTCAAGATTTTTGTGTCAACACCGCCATTTGGCTATCGCTCAGCGATCACCGCTGCTTTCTTCGCGGCCCACAACATATTTGGAGCGCTATGTAATTCTACTTTTCCTTAATGTCTCAATATGGACACCAAATTCAAGATTATAAAGATTAAATTAAACTGGTACCGTTACACGTAAGATTCTCGAGTTTTGTCACTTCAAAATGTGAGAAAGATAAAATAAAACGTACTGAAGTAGCAAAATTACCGGTTTGTTGTGTAAAATATTATGATAAATGTCCACAATGGATTAAGGAAAATATGCTTTATTTAATTTAAGTGTTACTTGAATGTGTAAATGAGATATTTAAAAATATACACGACTCATATTTTGCCATTTCAGAAGTTCAGAAACATGAAAGTTTATAAAAAAATAATTTAAAAGACTGTAAGTACACAATTTTTTCAGAAAACGAGTCTGAATGTGCTTTTTAACGCTTGGTATAGAACGCCATTGCGTGTATCAGCAACATAAAATGCAGCTGTTATCAACACCAACTGGGTCACCGTTCTCAATTTCCGCTTATCATTACGATTGAGATCTACTCGGTCAGTTATCGGCTCGCTCTTAATCTTATCAGTCAATGCCCTCGTAATAAATTGAGTCTTCGTCTTGCTTGCTTTACTTTGTTCTGATTTGCTGTGGCATAAAAATCTTGGGATATATATTCTACTTTTTATCAGTATTACCTACAATGGTTAGTTTTGTATGGGAGAAAATATCTTAAATTACAAACCACAACATGTTATTCGTACTCTACCATAAATCATTCTCTTCCTTTTTAGTTCCCCTTAATGAACTCATAACAAAGTTCCCAGCATCTTATAAACAATCAGCCAGTTCCTCTCGCGGCGTGTCTAAAGGAACAAGAGCAAACATGCAAGCATTTCCTCGAAGATAAACCACTCATAAACGGTATCATTAAGATAAGCTTTGTTAATTTCTTAAGAAACTATTAAGCGGTGTCTGTGATATTAAAACCTGACCTTTGTAGAGTTTATGGTTTGGTTATGTTTTTTTTAATGTTCAGAGCTAATGTCAACTGTTTTGAAGTGTCATGTGTCAAAGTAACCGAGTAGCAGTGTTCTGTAAGAAAAGTCGTAAAAGTAGTAATAATAAAGAGCTATTTTTGTTAGTGTAGTAATTCAAGTTAGAATCCGAATTTGATTTTGTTAAAATTATAAGCAAAAAATAAATTATTCAGTTCACAGATAACACAAAAAAGAGAAGGAGCGGCATTTTCGTTGTGTAACCGATCACTATATTGTCATGTTACATCACTACGAACATGTTTGTATGGAAAATGTAAATTAAACAGATCCAACTGCCCTTATATGGCATCATTGGGAGGTTTACATGACCGCCAGTAGTAGCAGGGTTGAGACTTGAGCCTCAATAGAAAAATCATACGTTAACACAATTTCCAACGATAACAGACTTCCCATTCTAATTTTGAAAGCAGATTAAGCAATTCTGCTTTCAAAAGTAGGATGAGAAGTCTGTTATCGTTCTGTATCGGAAATCGACATAAAATCAAAAAAAACTGACCGTAGGTATATTGCGAAATGACAACCCTGCATTACTTTATGGTTGCATATTGCACACGTTATTGGCGCAAAATGTATTTGGAATAAATATTAAATCAGCAGTTTGATGCAATTTGTTACATGACCAAAAATAAACCACAAGTTGAATAATAATGTAAAACATTTAACGGGAATTAATCTTTACTCGAATAAAGCTCGTGTCGTTATAGTAATGATTACAGAAAGTTTTATGACCGACTAATGAATATTCCCAATTCAATTAACACCTACATAAAATAATAACGTTAACAAACTGTTGAATAACAAATCTCAATACTTATAATAAACTATGTTGGCGCCATTAGTCGTGGCATTCACCAGCCCCCGCTGCGAACAACCGACCGAAACCACTATCATATAAACTTTGTATAAATTAATTGACATTTATGATATTTTATATTTATCGTATTGAAAAAATATTCGGGTGAATCTGATTACGGCCATTGTCACAGAATTCAATTTCGATTTTATTCAAAAGTTGGCCGTGGAAGCCCATTATAAATGTCAAATTTTGGCGCCATTTTTATGTTACATTCACAGATACAAGAACATCTATGGTTTCGAATTTTTATGCTGGATTTGAATACTAGGTACGATTAAGTTAAACATTGTAAAACAAATACGCAAATGAAGTGCCCATGCCTTCAATTACTTAATGGAGTATGCATGTTTAAGTTGAGTTTACTGCATTTATTTTGTATCAAGAGCTTGCTGCGATATTGTTGACATTATAATCCAGATCCCACAGGCGTGCTCTCGAAATAAAACGGAACGTCATTTATTGCACAATATAAAGCACTATTGTTGGCCATATGCATTTTATGAAATTTTCTTTTAAGTAGGTATATTCGTAGTAAAAAGTCCCATAGGCTAGTTAAATATCGTAGGTAGGTAGGTACCTACATTATTATGGAATGTTGGTTTACAAAATAAACACATAATACATCAATTTAAATAATTGCGCTGTCTGTCAGTTCATTGTAGCGTGAAATATGATAATAAACATTGTTTTAACCTTCGCACATAAAGACTAACACCTGAGAATTGAGTCTAAGCCTGGGGCAATTCAATTGTCACCAGCTCCTTATACAGTGGACTAGGTGATATTAATTTTCCTGTTACAAGAATCTTAACACTGATTTTCTATTAAACTGCGTAATTATTTACAATAATACGTTTATACAATAACATACCTAACTTGTAACAAAAAATACCACAGAGTTTTTAATCAAAATATCTCTATAGTAAAAAAGTATGATGAAATGCAACAGGCACAAGAGAAATCCAGAAAAGAAGAAACAATCCTCGTTTTGTTTTAGGAACACAATAAATCCTGTACTTACAATAAAGCCAGTTCTACACTAAACGTATACCACAATCAGTGTATTGAACTCGAGAGATGCTCTCACACCGCGTTATTAGCGAAACGAGGATTAAAAATAAAAGAAGTGTAAAACCAGTCCACACGCCCACGCCAGCAGGTCGAACCAGACCTTTATTTCTAGAATTGCTTATTTATTACCTGCTTACTTAGCTGCATCGGAATCGTTTTGAATCGTTCTGCTTTTCAAGGTTCTATCTGGCACACCGTTATTTTTAAGTTATGTTATAAGATGCAATGGTTGTAACCGTTGTAACGTAGTCAACGTGCGCTTGTGTCACTTTTGAATGAAAAATTTCTTATTTTCTTTGTCTCTGGCACTTTTTGAAGTAGTAAAGCACCGTTCTCGACAATTCTCATCGATTTGGACGTAAATTCGATTCGACGCAGTCATTTCAACGTCGAACATAAATAAAATTGAATTGTTTCGTTCCATTTATCAAAGAAATTTACGTTTGATACGATTATTTAAATTTTATGTGTTTTAGATTTCTACAATAAAACACTTTTTTGTCATTTAACCCTACCATACATTAAATCAAGCGATCTTTATTCAAATTATCATTGCCCAACTGCCCATAAAAATTCATGAGATCTTTCTCAGCGTCATATTTTTGCTTATTAAATCCTCAGTTTCACATCCTACCATTAAATAATTATCATTAACGTGTACTTCATTTATCTAATGATACTTATTAAATGAAACTCGATTTGAAAGTAAATCATTTAATTCGCCCACATCAAAGTGTAGGCGCGAGTTTTCCATGGGACGTAAGATTATCGAATATCCGGCCATTAAAATTTGAATAAAACCTTGAACTTCGAACATACGAATTGTTATTGTCAATGTGTTAGGAAATGTCAAAATGTCTATGACATCAGTGCATAGCGATAAAATCTAAAAAACGCAAACAAAAAAATTTACATATAGTTAGAATATAATATTTGAATTCAAGATTCTTATTCCACTCAAAATGCAGGTAATTCACAATTTACCATTGTAAAAGTTACATGAAAACAAAAGATCGCTAAATTCTTAATCGGTTAGTAACAAGCTTTGGCAAAAGCTTCAAACTAATTGCTTATTCATTGTGTTTGGAAAGTTGGCAATAAACTTTCTAGTTTTAAATAGAGAAACCCCTGTTCTGTTGTTACTAAACAGTGTCTAGATCTCTAGAACCACGAAAAGTGACTCATAAAGTTTTGTGCAGCCTTGAACCAAGACAAGACTGTCGTTATTTTATTTTGCACCAACAAGATCACATCTTAAAGAATTTTCACACATTCAAATCTTTGCATCTCTCCATGAATTCATTACAATGATTTACCTACATAAAACCCCGTTTACCCGGACGTTCCTTTAGACGTTCCCTTACAGGACGCCGCATCTACACGCAGTCCTGAACGATGTAGAGAGAGCATTATAAAAAAAAAAGTGAATCAGTGAACGATTTCTGCAAACTGCATCGAATTCGAACAACACGAATTTCCTTACACCCTTTATTATACGTGACGTGTAAACGTAGCTTTACATAAAGGTATAACTCATATTGTGTATTGTGGCGATAATGACCCCCTGCTGAGCGTCGCGGGGCCCCAAGTTATGGGCCCCAACCTGCTGGGACCAAGCAATCTTACTATTAAGACGGGGGCTAAGAACAGGTGTATAAGAGTAAGCTACTGAATATTTTGGGAGCCATTAAATATGATGATAATGTGTTAATAAGCTTTGTAATTAAATAACTGGTTAATTTTGTGGGTAAAATGTGTGTTGTTGTGTTTAAAAATGGCTTTCGAAAGCGCATCTTTGCTGAAATTAACTTTTCCGCCGATACTTATAATGGTCATGAAAATCTTAAAAGGAGGATAGCTACAATCAACGTTTGTAGAAACACTATTCTCAATGAGGATAATGCTGAATCGTTTGTACAAGCTCTATTCAATCACAATGATGTAAATACTCAAATAGATGTAACCAATAAAGTAACTGAACTCGAAGATGACAAAACGACAATAGAAAGCAATCAAAACCAAAATGGTTGTTCAAATAAATATATGATTGCGCTAAGTGAATGTTAGCCAAGTTTACTTATAAGAAAATAACAAGATTTTCCTGGGACAGAACTTCGCAATTTCTATTAACAATAATTTGCATGCGTGTCTATCAGGTGTAATCGAATGACTTGAGGTTTTCGTAACATGGGATTAGCATTCCGGAATGTTTAGTCCTTGGAGTATTGGTTAGTTGTAGAGCGTGTTCTGAAGATTGACTGGCTGCCGGGACTATAGATACTGCCCCCAGCACAAAGGTGTGAGTTACTATAGAGTATGAATGAATTAAAGCAATAACAACTACATAACAACAATTTCTGACTAGCATTGCAACTAGATATTGTACTATAGTTAGTTTGTTTTGTAAAAATACAACAACAGTCATATTGATAATGAGAAAATGGAGGTTAAAAAACCACACATATTATATACATTCCCAGATGCCACGAAATCTCTGCACTTTCCTACAGTTTTTGTAACGATAAATCTATATTGCAATCCAAAACTTGCATTATTCATTCCAAAAGGTTACCAGTTTATTAATAGGTTCTTTAGTATCTTAAAGCCATGTCAGATTGTGCCCAGATGGTGGTCGTGACAGACTGGTTGTAACCCGATAGGAACCCATTACTAGGAGCAGGACTCAATACAATTTTGACTTACGTGTGACCTTTACAGAACTGTTGTTGTTTGCTTAGAACTTGATTTGTAACAATAGGGGACTGTCAGAAATTAATGATGTTGAATAATGCTGTCCCAATTAAGGTATCTCGGCATTAAATTGATCACCTACGCTTATTATGGTAACTAGATTTTGGTATGTGGTTAAAATTCAGCTGAGATTCATCACCATACTTATTATAAAGTCACCGTCAATGATGGCCTGTTAATCAAGACTAACAAAGAAACGTAGAGACTATTGCCATTACTTAATTGTTGAATTTATTAATAAGCTGCTCCCCGCGGTTTCACCCGCGTGGACCCTAATTCTTTTTCTAAAATAAAAGTCTTAGTTACTCCTTTTAACATCAGCTATCTGCCAGTGAAAGTCCCGTCAAAATCGGTCCAGTCGCTTCAGAGATTAGCCGGAACAAACAGACAAAAACAATAAAAAAATGTTTTTTACCGTATATACTTTCATCTAAGTAAGCATTTAGTAAAAAGCAGCTATTTTGACATTACAAACAGACACTTCAATTTTATTTCTTTGTCATTCAATTTCAATGTCAATGACAGACATGAAATTGTTTCATATAGACTTCCTTAATTTTCAAAGGCAACATTAGGTTATAACTTTCCTGACATAATAACCATGTAGAAAATTATCAACCGAAAGCCACATATTCTAACGAACTACCTCATGCACCCTGACTAAACAACAATATGTAACTATGGAGCAAACTCTAAAAACTAAAACTATCGACAGAAGCGTCCAAAGTGTGACACGAGATAATTCCCGTGCCCGAACCGTGCCTGTCCCGTATACGGCCCGATTATGCAAATGACACGATATCAGTGAGCTAACTGGATATGACTAGATATAGATAGTATTAATACATAGGTACTACCGCATGTTAGTAGGGTGTGTTCGTATTAGGTATGGGAAATATATTGGGAGGATTTGATGAAGGATATAAGGGATAAAATTAATTGGCTAGTTATTAGTCAACAATGATTTAGTTAAGCATTAACTTGAAAAAAAGAAGGAAGTCAATTAAATCCCAAACTTAACGTCATTCATCTTTGCTAAGGGCAGCCCGAAAACTCAAATACTAAGTCAAACCCCGTGGTCAAACCTAACCTGTTATAGATTAGGTTTGACTTGGTATTTCAGTTTTCGTGGTATTTTGGAATTTCACTGTACACTAGTCTTTTGTTACTATACCAAACGCTTTGTGCTAGAAATTGTATTTTCGGTGCTCAACCTGCGCAAAATGGAACTGGATATTGTTGGCAACTTGAGAGGCCCCGATAGGGTGATAAATTGAATGTAGTGCCTACCTTACTCAATCAATGTAAACTCGCCCTATGCTAATGTGATATGTAACATACCACAGGCTTTATCGGGAAATTATATATGAAATAGCCTGTTTCGTGGCTAGGAAGGTAATTGGCGCAGAAATGGACAAGTGATAGCCAAGTTAAGTGCGAACAAGCTTGTTGCTATTTGAATTTTTAATAAGCATCATAATTTCAAAGGGTTTAGGTCCTGGGAACATT
The DNA here is from genome assembly GCA_948473465.1 of Lithophane ornitopus. Lineage (NCBI taxonomy): Eukaryota > Metazoa > Arthropoda > Insecta > Lepidoptera > Noctuidae > Lithophane > Lithophane ornitopus. Next base: position 4,810,371 of record OX419622.1, on the reverse strand, counting down.
ATTTTGCAATGTAGAAGTACTAAAACTTGAACAGAATTATTAAACAAACTCGTATCTTCGTTAATTAAGTAAAAGCTTCTGTAAACATCATAGATGACGTGCAACATTGTACTAAATGGTTCGTAGAATTCACACAACATAATAGTTTTATGTTGCTACTATTCATAGAGTAAGCATAGTCCGTAGATAATTGCAATGTGTACGGTTGATGATAATGTTCATATGAATTACCTACACAATGTAGGAAGCTTTTATTAAATTGCTTAAGTTCTTTCTGCGATACCTAATCCATCTCCTTCCATTGACTATCCATTTGTTGCAAGTGTCTGTGAAGTCCATTTAGTCAATTCAATCTACAGTCGCAATCCTTATTGTATTTTTATAAAAAACCAGGTCCTATATACTCAGTAACTATACTACAGGAATCAAATGGACCCAAAAATATCACTCTCATTTCTCTTTATTCTCTAAAGTTATATATGCTAATCAGCTCAAGTTTTAGTCAAAATTGTGTCTCATACGTAGGACGACTATACGTGTGATGTTACTAAGGCTTGTAACAGCTGCCAGTAATTTGCGGTGACCACGGCTGTACGCTACGACCTACCAACTACTACACGTAGCTTTAACGTGACGATATTCCTTATTACTACTAATAAAGAAGTGTGTGTGTTGTTTAGACGAGGCGTTGAGAGTAACGGTAGCTCCAGTTGAACGACTTTAGTATCCGCAGTAATGGGTAGTAGGTAAGTCAGGCACAGTTCTTAATGTCAACAAATAAAGACCTGTAGTTTACGAGAACTACTCAAACTCAAAGCATTTATTTTAATTAAATTTACAAGAACTTTTGAATTGTCTAGGATTCGGTCAGTCAGAAATATGAAGCTAGATGCCCATTCCAAAGCGTAGTAGGTACATCTGGAGACGAACGGGCAAGAAACTCCACGGACACTCTTTTAAATCAAAATATTGTTACAATATATTGGTTACATCATTCATTTTGAAATTATACATGTGAGAACAAGGTACTAAATGTTAAAGCATAGAGGTTATTAGCTAGCTAACGCAGTTTTTTAAATGATTTTAAGTTGGATTACAGGATTCAGTTACTATATCTATGCAACTTATTGTCACATATACTACATATTACCGTTTCACTGCTTTTCATCTGCATCGTCATCATTATTCTTCATTCCGTATTTCGCCACTAATATTAAAATCATTTATTTCAATAACTCCCAATTAAAATCCTGCTTCCGTAAGTGCTCATTTTAATACAAAATTCTCGTTCCACATAACCGCTATGGTATTAAAATGGCTGGTCGCGTCGAGTGATTCGATAATACCAGTGTTACATGCAATAATGTTCTATTAAAAGGTTGTAATAATATAATGTAGCTGGCAACATCGACATGAGTGTTGCCACTTCTGATAATGATTCTAGTTTTATAAGCGTACTGCTTGTGTTGGTGGGTGAAATAGTTCATTAGAATCTACTGCATTTGTTTTCTGGAGAAATCATGCTAGTGAAGTAACTCGAAAAAAGGTGAAACACCAAAATCCCGAATCCAAGTAACATCATAATTCAATTTAAATCAAAAGAAAACTAGCAAAGGTTTCCAAATGCCTTTAATAACCATTCATATTATAAGTGTGTCATCTCACAGAATCCTTTTACATAACCCTTTCGGCATTAAAGTCTGGCGGCTGTCGCCAATGATTGGTTAATTCGATCGTTACCGTGTAACGCGCGCCCGGCTGGCATACACACCGCCCGATTATGCAAATTGTGCGATAACCGGGGCTACAGTCTTGACTAGAGCCTCCATGACGGTTGAGACAGGTGCAGAAAAATTAGCTGGACTATTAATTGGACTGGTAATTTTTAATTGGTCGTTCAAATCCTGTTGCTCATTAACAGCAACGTTTAATTTGCATGAACTTATTAAGAAGAATGTTTTCTGGCATGTACATATTTTTAGGACAATTTTCTACATTAACCTTCCCTAGGTAGGAAGGCAATATGGGCTGGTGACCGCAACTAAAACAAAAACTTGCTAACACTGTCAACGCATCTGAGAAGCCATCAAAACAATCAAGATGTGTGAACATCTAAAAATAACCGCCAAAGATTGCCATCTCCCAGATCATGCTCAGTGTTCAGGATCATATTTACAGTATCGCTAAGCACCTCCAAGACTCGGAACAGCGCTGTTTCATCGTATCGGGGACCTTACAATCCGCACTTTGCATTGAAAGCCCCTGGCTTGTAGTTGAAGCCTGTAGCGGGATTAGGGCATTATAAATAGCAGTAACAATAGCATTAACTTCGCCAGCCTCCGTGTTACGCCTAACCCTATTGTATTTTAAAGAGATAAAAGACTTGGATTGTAGTCATCGATTGTTTTTAAGGAGAATTTGCCAGTGGAATGCTTGTTTATGATTGGATGGAGGAAGATGGAATTATTATAGATAGGAACAAACTAAATAATGCAACATTTTTATCAATCGAGCCCCTTACTAAGACAGCCCGTTCCACTAGAACAGACTGGATGGGTAAGATGGTATAGCAGGCAATAGACCCTCTTCCTCTCTCCTAATTTTGCTGTGCCCGACAAGGTCCATATTGATATTTTACTTTGTTATACCATCTATGTTTCACATATGGAATTCAGTAAAGAATTGAGTATTAAATAAGCATCATTAGAGAAACGTCTCGAAAAGTTAATATGTCACACTTTTGAATTTATTGCAAAGTATAATCCGTACAACTATTCCTTAGTCAGCAATTATTTGCAGTCAAAACCCAGCCCATCTGTTACACTCCAGCCATAAATTCTTCCACCAATAAAGTCAAACAAAAACATTCCTCGTTTCATCAGTAAAACAACATCGATGACCGTATGCTAATGAGGTTCTATTGAGCTCCAAATGGTAACATAATTATGCGGCACGTCTGCTTGAATGCGACGCATCCACCTGACTGCCGGCTATTCAAGTGACTGGACGTCGTAAGGAGACGGTGCAAGGAAACGGTGGCAGCGGGAATAGAAGCACTGCTTTTGGGTTTTAAAAATGGAATACTTTTTTTGGGATAACATTTTTGGGTTTCAAATAAGGAATGATTTGTAGGAAGGGCATGATTTATTACACATAGAATCAGGGCATGATTTTTTTTATTGCGAAGCTTCGTTGATATGTCACCTTCGGTTAAACTTTGATGAAAATACCCCTGGAACTTGCACCATGTTTTCGGATCACAACTGAGGAATACCCAATATTTCGAAGATTACTTCATACTTTTCAGGGAATCTTTTTCATTGTGTTAATGTTCTAGTACATTTAGTGTCACATCAAGAGCTGTTAAACCTGAAAAATATTTTTTTTAAAGGACTTTGACCCCTTTGTCAGTTTGTCCTAACTTGGACCATCCGGGAAGATTTCAACGATTCCACGGTGGACAATGGAGGACAAACATTGAGCAATGTGTCACTTGTCAGTTTGTCACTCAAACCGGGAACTGAAAGCTAAATTGTAATTCTAAACATACTCGCTTGATCTCACAAAGTGGAATATCTTGGAATGTTTACGATCAATAAGAATAACTGTCGTTTTACATATACGATGAGGTGTAGTTTTGGTGTTTGTCAAACAAGGTACCTACTTTATTTTTAAAGTGACGAGATATATTGGAGGATTTTGTTATAGAAAAGCTTGCTAATTGCAATTATACATACATACATACATAACATCACGCTTGAATCTTCGTTTTTTTTGTTTGTGCTATGATGTGCCGGTTTCCTCATGACGTTTTCTTTCATCATTATGAGAGCAGTGGTGATGAAATATTTTACACAAAGTTAAGGGCCTGTCTGGGTTCGAACATAAGACCTAAAAGTCGCGGCCGTTACCACTGCTCCTCCAATTCTAGGTCTCTTCCTAGGAAATTGGTATATAACAATTTCCTAGGAAATTAAGTCAGCATTGTCAGTGACAATAGTTTGTCCCAAACTTTCTTCCCACACACTAGCACGCCTTACGAATATAAATCTAAGCTGCACCGCTTTCACAGAGCATTACTCTTAATAACTCCCGAGTGTTATAACAAAAGCGATACAGTTCCACGTGACGTTCCCACAATGTTATAACCAGGCTATGAAGTAAGCGGTGAAGAAAACTTAGTTGAGTTATGTAAGAAAAAAAGTTAAATCACTTATGATTTTATTGCGGAAGTAACAAGTTTCCTTGACACCTCTATTTATTTATATTTGTATACATCGAAATTAAAATATAATAAATATTAACGAAAAAAATTCTTATAGTTTTTTTGTGGTTAGCTCACAAATAAAGTCTACTATTAAGGCCCCCGCAGACCGGCGCGACGCGATTTATTCCATCCGAAGCAGACAATCCTGAAACAAAATCTAGAGCTAAACCGAGAACAATAGTATAATTGTTGATCTTATCTCAAATCGCCACTGAAATCCTCTAACTGAATTAAAATTTAAAAAACCCCCGACAAAAACAAAGCATTTAAAAAGTAAAAAAATAATATGTATTGGCCCTTTAAGTTTAATATAAAAGTTGTAGGTAATATTTTGATCCAAGCGTCGTCGCGTCGGGGGACGGCTAATGAAAACGCCAACATACACTAGGAATAATGAATATATGCTATTGTAGAAAGGATAGCTGCTGTTAATTTCCTATTTTCATGAGCCGTCCCCCGACGCGACGACGCTTGGATCAAAATATTACCTACAACTTTTATATTAAACTTAAAGGGCCAATACATATTATTTTTTTACTTTTTAAATGCTTTGTTTTTGTCGGGGGTTTTTTAAATTTTAAATTTAACTTTTATTTCCAGCTTTTTAAATTTCATATTATATTACTAGTAGAAACGCTACGATCAATACGCGGCTCGCCGAAATCTGCGTAGCTGTACGTACTTTTACCACAGTGAAGCTAGTTACTAATTTAGTCTCATTTCTCTTTCCTACTATATCATCAGACCCTGATCACCATCCATCTGTAACCTATTTTTTGAGACCTTTCCAATGAGCCCAAACACGATACCTCTGCTGTAAGTTGGTGAGGGAGTTGGGTATCCTGCATCCAGGTGATGCTGCAGCATCAGTTCCAGGTTACTATATTCTTCTAATTCATCATTGAAGTAACAGAATTCTAAATTTCCAATCGATTAGACCTGCGAAAGATGCTCATATCCATTCATCAACTAGAAAAGAGCTGATAATCTTCAAACGGCTGAACCGATTTTCTTGAATCATAGCTAAGAACACTCTCGATCAAGTCACCTTTCAAACAAAACAAAAAAAAAAAAAATCGGTTCAACCGTTTGGCAGCTACGATGGAACAGACAGACACACAGATACACAGATACACAGATACACAGATACACAGATACACAGATACACAGATACACAGACACACAGATACACAGATACACACGTTAAACTTATAACACCCCTCTTTTTCAGTCGGGGGTTAAAAATCGCCACCGGTGGCGCCACGATCCCGTTATGCACTCTCATTTTATCAACGTTCGAAGGATAACCGCTTGTCATAACAATCCGACTACAACGCTGTTTTTCACACAGTTTTTATAGCCGCAATCCATTAAAACCTAGTCATAAATAACTAACCGCTTCAAAGATTACCTTAGCCATAAATTAAATATTTTGGCACATTCCGAAACTGTGATCACGTTCTGCTAAGCCATTAAACTCTTCTTCAAAGTGTCCGCCTAAGATTCCCCGCTGACTTCGGAACCCATCCTCATTCTGATGTAATCCACTGTGCTAGCTATTTGAAACCACACTAATCTGTTGAACAGATTATTCAGTTACACCATACATTAATTACGTCAAATGTTTAACTTGTAATAGGGTTCTGTTCTGCGGTTTTTGGGATCTTTTGAAGCGCCACAACCCACTGAACCTGAGGTTAATTATGACTTAAGTTTAAACCACGTTTCAGTTAAATAAAATCTTTTAACGAATGTAGGTGGAATCGAATTTTCATCTGAATTTAAAATTCGTAATTAATCGACTTGATTTCTTGAGCAAAAAGTAATGAAATAATCCTGAATGATATACGACGAAGTTTCGGTAACCTTATATTAATTTTATGACACTCATTTCGCCCACAGATGGTTTCAAATTGCAGTAATTGGTGGAAATAAGCGCCAGTTATCGCCGACAAAACATCTGTTACAGCCGATCGTTATTGCAAAAATCTCACCCAGAAAACGATGGTGAACTGAGCTAGAAGTGAACTGTCAAAAGTGTCATCCAAGTAGAATGACAGCTCACTTCACCTACGTTTTCACGGTGCATTGCAGAATAGATCTGCAGGTGTATATTTAGACTGAATAAATTAATTCAAACAAAACAATGTCCCCGTCATACCATACCGGGCATTACATGCAACCATTTACAGAAAATCAAATCAAACCGTACCGTCAAACGCTGCGCGCACGCATACATAATTCAAAGGACGTCGCAACTAGTCCCGTATAATTACGACGTCGAATATATTACAGAGAGCACTTTGAGAGCATCTCGTTAAATATATTATGTGCTATAAATAAGTACCAGTCGTTTGACAAATTGTACAAGAAAGTTAGGAGGCGGCGTTTATGTCATGTCAAAGAATATGACAGGAACTTAAATTGTGGATGGAATGCATTTAAAGATTGACTATCATTCTTCTCATCTAAGAAATGAACTTAAATACTTGGCGACGCAGCAAGTGACGCCAAATCAATGGTTGCGTGGCGGCTGTCTTCTCATGACAGAAGATGATGTCAGATGAGCCGCTATCATCCTGCCAGGGTTGCGGGAAAGTCCGACAGGGATACCCCCCGGCCCTTGGTAACAGGCAACTGAAGGAACACGGGTGGGTTTTAGTCAGGAAAAGTCTGACACGCCCTCCCGCTCCGCCCAGAGCGGGTAAAGTTATTTGATGATTTCTCTACCCGTCCACAACGAACTGCTGGTACAATCCTGATGAGATTCAAGCTGCCGAACCATGAAGACCACTTCGGGTAAAGGCTATCCTGCGCCGTTATACTTAGGGCTGATTTTTACCAAATTACAGTTTTCGTATGGAGAAACTGTCAAAAATTCAAAATTTAATCGGGAAGGGAAGCCTTATACTTGGTATAAATGTTTGGTCGAATTCACCCCTAAGAGTAGGTACTTACTAACAATTACAAAAAAAAATTAAGCCACTGCAACAGTTCTTAATAAAAATAATATATGAATAAACAAAAAACTTTATAAGCAGAGCTTGTTGCAACATCCAACATATTGATCTCCATACAACGTTTATCAATTTCCGATGGCAAATGATCCGGCTAATAAAATTAATCACACTTGATCATAAAACCGATTAATTCCCATAATTGCTGCAAATGCTTTCTAAAATCAGATCGACGACGTCAAACTTATCATTGAAGTATTAATAACACGTCTTATTAATCCAATTACCGTTAATTATTATAATTAGTTAACGGCGGGTCAGAATAAATATTCATAAAATGTAAATTACTGCTGAACCGACCGATATTGCGAATTGATATTACGAAATTATTAATTAACGTTTAATCAAGGGAATAAAAATTGTCTTCTAAAGTGAGTAAGGAACAAATTGATCGCATACTTATACTGTTTGAGATGTAAAAGTTTGTTGACGAAAAGGTTTATTGAATGGAAAGGTGATTTCAGCCAGAAATATTGACCAACTCGTGCTTATGTGCTCAAACCTTCGTCGTGGGAAAAAATCTCTTACTGCTCTTTTATGGACGAGCACGTTCTATAGATTCTTTCTTCAATGTTTACAAGTTTATAAAATGGGAAATGATAATAATGGGTCGAACAGAAAGGCGCGACAACGCGTCGCGATTCCTAGTAGAACAATTTCTATGAAAAATTTATGAGATTTGTTCTACCAGAATCGCGTCGCACCGACGCGTGGCGCCTGTCTGTGGGAGCCTTTACACAAAACTTTTAGGAAAAGCGTTTCGTTTTAATTGGACAAAATTATTGCCAAACATTTGGCCTATTCGAACCATTTTGGTCTTCGTGTAAATGAGTTCGATTACTTTAAATACTAGTCTGGGTTAGTCCCCAAAACGAGTGGGCGAAATAGTCGTGAGAGCGATCCCTAGGCACCCAACGGTTATCACGGGCGTTCCCACCTTATTACATACTTAAACGCCTACGCAGTAAGGCTTATATTCGCATATCACGACGGCAGAAATAAAATTGTAATAGATTAGGTAAATAACCTCACTCGTTTATCCGCTCCATATCTGTATGTTTATCTATTTGATGTTTATTAGATGTAACATCCTTACATAGATTAACCAGCGTATCTTGATACGGCTAACGACCCCTTCGCTTCGTAAAACTTGTAAGAGGCAGTTAAAATTATGAGGTTATTAGGGGTCTCGGTAAAATTGTTGAGATTTACGTGTGGTCGTAATCTTTCATAAACATTATGACGTTTTATTGGTTTCTGCGGTTTTTGTTTACTTTTATGTAATAAAGCTGTAGGTGTCGTTTTTAATTTATGAGAGGATCAAATTACCTAAACGTAACAATGTATTCAGGGCTATGTTTTGGTTATGACGCGACGCTACGCACTTGTTAACAAATAATGAACTTATTTTCTTCACGAAAAGATATAATTTTAATTTTAGTGCGAGTGTTAAGATTTGTCAAAGTACGCTGAGATCCGCGGTGCTGCGCAGCGTGTGTACCTTATTGTGTAGTAAATAAATTTGATATTGTATCGGATCATAAAAAAGTGCGCGTCGCGTCGCGTCTTGGTGTGAACTGACCCTTAGGAGTAATGGCTATCAAGAATGATAAGCTGCTGTATTTTGAAACTCCTCCGTGCTTGGGAAAACACGTTAAACTGTTCGTCCCGGCTGTCATTTTTAGATCTTTGACAGTCGTTTAACTGGTAGTTAGAAGCCTCAAAGTCAACAACAAGTCTTGGGTATCGTATTACCCAGTAACTGGGCTGTTGAGGTTTTGAAAACAAAAATCTTTAAATACTTACAAGGTTCATGATGAAATTCTAAAACGAAAAGCAATATTATCAGGTATTAAAGGAAGTATTTAACAACTTTTGGAATGACAATGGCCATTCGTAACAACAAAATTATGTACATATTTCTGAGCATTCAAACTTTTAGTAATCTTAAACTGATCATAAAACCTCAACATTACGACACTCTCTTCCAAATGACAATGAAGGCAACTAAAAGCTATGCGCTCTTAGTCTTTTACGTAACCACAGAGTACGCAAATCAGCAGGTGAATTAGACATAGGATTTTCTATAAATACCACTGGTCCACTGATTCCTTTCACTCTTTGTCGCCCACGTGTCCAGCCGGCGCCTGAGTCTGTGGGTGCGACAATCCCTACGATATGCTATGAATGTCGAATCCTAGATAAAGTTCGACTCGTAATTAAAGTGGACAACGATTGTGATTTATAGTGGTAAGGTGCGCTCGTGATGCGAACTTTGGAATATAGACGAGTTTTGCTCTAAGTGTGTCGTCGGCTTTATTTATTATAGATTTATCGGCGCTGTTTTACTAGTATGCGTGCAATATTGTTACACTATGTTGAGTGACAGAGGAACCATATTTCTCATGGATCTGGGTATTGTTACCGTACTGAAAATAAAAGGTTTTTAATCAAAAGGCCTTCGCGATTTCCTGAAATAAGTGTACTTAGGTACTACTAATTCTAATCTATCGACAATTCAACCTCATTCACGAGAAAAACACATAAAGTGTTCACAGGTTCGCACTATTCACATACATACATATCATCTTAGATTTACTTTTGTTGTACCTACCCTCTAGTCCATAAAGATTGTTTTCTCTTTGAATCTGCCCCAGTTTTTCTGAAACACATTGTAATAATTTATTAAAGAATTGGGACTACCACGTCAAAAGAAATATTTGGCGTAGATACATAAAACATTTTACTGTGTTTATGTTGTGTCATAATTTATATAAAAATAAACTTTGAACAAATTGAAGGATTATATTCATTAGTTTTGAGTTTGATAAATATTTGCAGTTGGTTATCTATATTTTGAAAAAAGGTTTTATACCGTGTTTATTGTGGGTCAGGGCTTCCGCAGGGCTTCGCCCACGTTACCACCGGCGCTCCGCCTAAGTCAAATATTCCTCCGATTTACACAAATCAACATAAACGCATAAACCGGGCCATAAAACAACTGAACCTCAGTTTCGTGCCACTTGCCCATTCTTGGTGTTATGAAAAAGTACTGTAGCGAATTTGGTCGTTGAACCAAGATTAAGATCAAAATCGAATTTATTAGGTTTTGTAAGATGGTATTATTTTATGAAATGACAAAGGTACACACATAAACTGATGCCTTTTATAAATAAACTTACTTTCTCTTATAGAACTCTACCTACCCCAAAAGTTCCAATTTCCGCTTTGCTTAGTTCATAGATAAATGAGCACCCTAATTGCGTAACACACTTTCAATCACAATATGAATGATTTTGAAGGATATTGCTAAAGCATTGCGTCATATGTTAGAAAAATTTGTCTGCTCAACAACGCAAATGCGTTTAGTTTAGTTTTTTAGTTAATTTCGCATAAAAAGTTTATCCAATGTATATTTTTTATCACATTATTAAATATTCATAACGTACTAGAACTAACAACATGAAAGCCATTGCTACTGTGTGCTACGCAATTACCCCGCTAGCCATAGGTTTGCAAATTCCAGCGAGCGAGCTTATGTTATACCTATTTCCATTTTCAAAGCAAAACCATTGAAAATGAATTTCATGAACTTAGCAATAAGGTTTACTAAAACACAACAGATATCACTTTCTTCCTCTAACATCTTCCTGACCAACCAGTACTGTAGTCTACAAGATTTCAAAAATGGCCGTCCTAGCCATCTTTTTACGAGCAATTAACTTTATTTTAGTGCATCGAAGCGTCGGTATAGACCTTATTAGCTGCCAACCTCCTTGCCTCTCCGTCGGTTTTATTTCCAACTGCTTCCCTTTATATGGGCACGGGTAATATGAGCCATTGTAAAATGAAATCGTGAGTTACCGAACGCTTATATGGCAAACCTCTTATGTAAGTATGGGAAAACTGAAAAGCCATAATTTTTATGTCTCAACTAGCTGCGCCCCGCGATTTCACCCACATAAGTCTGGATCTCGTGATAATATCGGAATAAAAAGTATCCTATGTCCTAACTCAGGGCCTGGTCTACCCATGTGCCAAATTTCATCCAAATTCGTTCAGCCCTTTTAGCGTGAAAGCGTAACAAACGCACTTTCGCATTTATAATATTAGATAGGATTAGTTAGGATTTTGGCGCTTATGGGCAGATGTTGGCTCAACCGGTTGTTAACTTTGGTAGAAACTATTCAGATTAAGCTGCCAGTAATTGGTAATCAGTATTTGCTAAATCGATATATAGAAACAAATCGAAGTTGCATGATTTTTGACATAAAGAGCAAATTCGTACCCTGTCTGCATCTAAAACCATGTTTAGCTTCTTAGCCAATGGCTGCACCTAATTTATACAACCATATAAATGTTTGGACACATGTTCACACCCAATTTTTGCCTGTTCAAAAAAGTTAATTAATCGGTACTCCAAAGTTACGAACTACTTTCAAACGGCCCCGTATCTACGTTGACGGACTTAGATCGTAGGCACTACCTACCTTGATTCACAAATAAACTAACAGTGTGATTATTTTGGCTCGACTAGCTAAAGGTTAATCGTTGCAAAAAAGTTTATGCTCGCGAGGTCTTCCTACTGTTCGCGGAACTATTAGTTATAATACTTGTTAGCTAATCGTCTACAATAACTGAGCAGCTTCCAGGGGAAATAGAAGCAATATAATAAGCCGGTTATTAAACGTTTGTCGGCTAAACCATTTCACTTAATGAACATAAACGAACGAAGACAAGTAAAACTAATCGGTATTTAACAATAAATCCATATTCTAGCACAAAAGATATATTTTGGGAAGGAATGAATTAACCGGGTTAATTTTTATAAGATCGAAAGCGGGTGACCTAAAGAATGAAACGCATACCCAGATGCCTCTTTCGTACCATAACAAAACTGACACTATACAGGGTGTTAGGGTAAACACCGTTATCCCATTTGATCCGTTATCCCATTGAAATCAGTGGTTTGTTTTCATTTATAGAACGGAAAATCAATGGAAAATTACAACTTTTGTTTTAAAGAAAATCTACATTTTACCACAAGAGTATTTCACCCTTTCACCCTAGGGCGCTAGGGCAACGAATTTGCGTCTCAACACGGCCGCGAGCGCGACCCCTCCTTCAGTCAGTCAGCTATTTCGCTAGCGGATGGATTGTTTTTTAAATCTTTTAATGAAAATTACTTTTTTTTTTATTGTTACTCGGTCATTTATATTTTTATATTTAAGTCAAGTACCCATGGTTTGAGTGACAACGGTGTTTACCCTTACACCCTGTATGGTCACTAGCGAGGATTAGCTGGTATTCTACAAATATTTCACAGACGATTTCGGCAGTAGGTATGCCACCATCTTTAAACATCTGACACAATACCTTAAACAAGTTATGCCCATCTTCTCATTTCGATCTTTAATCCAAAATTAACCGCACATGAAAAATTCCCACATATTTTCTTAATTGAAATTCCGTCAACCCCCTTTAGGAAAGGAACGTGGAACTACATAAATTGACGCTTAATATTTAGTCTTGTATGTAATTACCTAATTCTACAGTGTACGTGTGAGTATGATGTTAAGTAGGGACTATTAGTAGTCAGACAAGTTATCAACGGGCTCCTATCGCCTAATAGAGGCCGATTTATAGGCGTACCTCGCGAGGCATTGAAGAGAGCCTGTCTTAGAACGCTAAATAGGCATAGATTAGGAAAGTGGTAGATACGTACATACATAGAAAGACTATCCTAATTATAACTAATAAAACGACTAGTAGATCTGGAAAAAAAAAAAAAAACTCGTATTCAGCTGCATCCGGTTTGACTGGAAGTCGACCCCAACATAGTTGGGAAAAGGCTAGGTAGATTGATTACTAGTAGATCTGCGAACAGACCTCGCGAGCACAAACTTTCTTGCAATGATTAACCTTTAGCTAGTTGCGCCAAAATAATCCCACTGTTAGTCGCGTAGGATCTGTGCAGATCCCAGAGTTTATTTGTGAAAAAGAAACATAAAATAAGTCCAAATATTTAGTTCATCTGCAGCCATTATTGCTTCAGTTTCAAGTCGATTGGCAGACCGTGTCATTTTAATGGATTATTAAATCTTCATTTACAGTTGAAAAATACCGCTATCAGCTGATTATATCGTCCTTAAAAATTAAAATACATAATTAATTCGTGTTTAATCCGGTGAACATAACAAGTGAGATTACGCGTATAAGATTAATAGCGTGTCATCAAAACGAGGCTTAATACATATTAATGTCCGATATAATTAGCATGCGATCGTTATTTGCAAAGTTATTATGATTCGCACAAAAAAATATAATTTACTAGCTGTTGCCCGCGACTTCGTCTGCGATCCAGGATGAAAAGTAGCCTATGTCCTTCTCCAGGTCATGGTCTACGTATGTGCCAAATTTCATCCAAATCCGTCTCGCCGTTTTAGCGTGAAAGCGTAACAAACAAACAAACTCACTTTCGCATTTGTAATATTAGTTAGGATTCAATAATTTGATATTTTTGCAAATTCCTCTCGTATCTTAGAGATCTAATCTATGATCGAGTGCGAAGTCTGCGTGCGGCGCTTGCGCAAGCGCGTCTCAGTGGCGCCGTCTACCGTGATCTATTGGCGCCGGCAACCGCCCGCCTCATTATACTCTTATCGCCTCAATGCAAATCCAACAACATTTTAATCTTAGAAAAGTCCGTTTTCGTGTAAATACTCCGCGTATTTTAAAGGCTCGGGCGGAGTGTGGGCGGCCAGGGTTGTGAAATTCTGTACGCTTTTTCCTTTGCGCGTGGGCAGCTAATTATATACGTCTGAATATAAATTTATGGTGGATAATATCGTCGAAATTAATGGTGTACTGTTTGTGTACTCTAGCTTGATAAGAGGACGAAGTTCGTAGCGTGTCCGTAGATACGGTTACTTTAGTTCACTTTATTTCGTACGTTTTGAGAACATTAAGATTTTTATCGTGCTCTTTATTAAATCTGTATTTCTTTTTGTTTTCAGGTAAGTACGAGAGTTTTCTACCCAGGCCGCAGGTAACAGACAGTCATACTTGATGTGAACGCTACGAAATACGGTGTTAATATTCAGCTTGCCGCTACCACCCGCAGTTTCATAAAGCGCAACGTTATTTACAGGGTGTCAGATCTCGCAAACACAAAATCTCTTAACAAACTCCCATCTAATTCCCCTGCCTAAAATCATATTAATAAATAAATAACGGCACAGTAAAACTATATCTTCACAACGCAATACGAGCGTATACAGGATTCAATTTAATAATTCAGACATAGGCTGGGGTACTTCGAAACCATAAAAGCAATTCTAAAACTCGTACTTGACTCGTAAAATCGGAATGGAACGAGGAAAAACGTTTACATGCCGTTCTGGGAACCGTACATGCGATCTAAAAGGTTAAATTAAGGAGAACTCGCATTGTACGAGTGTAAAATCGGAAAAATGAGACGCTTGTAAAGTTACAGGGAAATTATGAGACGACAGGGAAATGAGACAAGTGGTAGGGGGGTTACAGACATTTCTTTTTGGCAAAGATTTTAATGCAGAAATAATACAATTGTAAGGTAACACTTGAGTTTACTGGTACAGGTTTCATAGTCTATGAATGTAAAGTTATACTACTATTTACCTCTTGTTACCTATTTTTAGAGTTTGAAACTCGTTCAAAACTAGACCAAGGTCTCAAATAAAGCATAAAATCGTAAAAAAAATTTTTTTTGCTAAATTTTTATTACTGCACGCGTAGCATGACGCTTTCTATCTCTACGAAGAATAGACATAGCTTTTTCTATATAAAGTGACATTTCGTTTCAAAATTTTTGACATCGCACTGTAGAAATCCTTCTACAATCTGTCATTTTGTCTTTCGTTTCCAGCGATCTTTGTCTAGGTCTTTATACATGTAGACTATTTCCGAAGAAAGTTTTCTACTCAAACTGTCAAAGTCTGACATTTGTCTATAGTAGTGAAGACAATTTGATTTTGGAATCTCCAGTAGAAAACATTCTACTCGACGGCCACAAAGTATAAACGGTTATCTACAAAATCATGATTTTACAAGGGATCCTATTGAACGCAAAACTGTGATACCCCGTGATTTTTTTAGAGCCGGAGGCGCGCAGGGACAGCACTTTCGACGTGTTTTTTTATTGAATTTTTCACATATTGTATGGAAAATAGGCAAAAAAAAAAAAAAGAAACCAACATGTTGAGCCTCAGGGTTTATGGGTTACCTAAAGGGGGTCGAAATTTTCATTATTTTTGCGATAGGACCCACCATTTTCGAGATATAAGCTAAAGAAAATAAAAAAATACAGTACTGTTTTGCAACTGAAGTCGAGGTGTTGGTTCGAATTTTAGTTCATGACATCTAATTTTATTCCACACATTTGAAAGAATTCTGAGTCGAATTATGTAAAAGAGTGAATTTCGTAAAAAGTGCAGTTGACTCTTTCTACTTTGCTGCCGTGGTACTGTCTACACGAAACGTCATCTTTGTCTACTCTTCCGTCGACAAAACGGTGCTCATGCTACGCCTGCTGATACTGTCTTCCCTACTCATAAATATGTTTTATTATTTTCTCTTTCGCAGTACAAGCCATACAGGTTCACCTTTAAAAAATATGATAATCCCCGCAACTGTGTAGGTGTTCTCTAATAAGGGCCGAGCCGCCCGCCTGATTGCCAACCTCGTCGTATTTTATTTTCTCTTTTAGTATTTCATGCTGTATTTCATTTTGCAGCCTTAAAACCTTTAAACTTCATTTTTACGTTTAACTGGAAAATGAATATTTGGAATCTGAACATATTTGTTACTTGGTTCCTTCTATTCTTTCGTTCTCTCATTTGTTTCATTGTTACAAGAAAGATGATCTCTAGTCTCTAATACAATAGGTTCCTTTTACTTCGGCGTCAGCTGATATATTCCCGAAATCAATTACGAAATCATGGTCTTACTACATTTCTAAACCAGACGATTCTATCTCACAGACTGTTTAGCATTAATCTACTATCAAACAATGGGCTGCTTCCTATGATCAATAACGATGTATGTGACGTCAGCCAAGCATTCAGACTGTTCGTTCCTAAATTGAATTTAACTATAGGGAATATTATGCGTACACGCTGATAAAGTTAAATTCGCCATTTCTGAGAACCGTTCATATAGTGCAATGCGTAGGAGGTGTGTGGGTGCATAGGTTTTGTATTTTCAATATTTACGACGTTTTTACGCCTGTCAGATTAAGTTCTTGGAACATTTCCCGTGACTAATATAAAATGTTCGTATAATATCATGATTTTATGTCCAACTTGTGTAATTTGAACTGAACTAGGTGTTTAAAGTTCGCACTTTAGTGAAACTGATAGCGATCTATCCCTAAGGCTTTATGTTAGTTAAACGAAGCCCGAATAGGTCACTTATATTATAAATATTAACTTGAAACTTTTGTGTGTAATATAATGTGAATTTTGCTTAAACCCCTCAGGAAGCTTCGGTTTCAAAACCTTAGCCTTAAACTAAAGGAGCCGCGCGTATTCTGATCAGAATATACAATTTCGGATCGCAGCATAGTATGTCTGTTCAATAGATTTTTTCGTTGCCCTTGTGAACCCGCAGTGTTACGTATATAATATCCTAAAACCCATATTTAAATTATACACCAAGAAATATCGCCAGATACATAAACCTTCATTTAAATCTACATTCATTTCATTCCCCGCGTCCATCTAAATGTTACTTCAACCCGCCGAAATTTCAAATCCTTTTCAATCCAGGCTCGATACACAACAAATATTTCCTGTCCCGCTTATAATACGTATGTAAGAGGGAGAGGTGTGTATTTCAGAGGCCTGTAGGAGCAATCCCCATGGAAAATCAACAAGAGAACGTAAATAGGGGTCCCACCATTCTTTTTCTCTGTATAAATTATTCAGGATCCCCGACCGCTTGTTTGGACGACGATTTCATCAGCTGACTTACCCGCTTTGTATTCACGCTGTACATATAGAAACACTTTTTTTTGTGTATCACGCGAAAGCTGTCTGAATGTTTTTTTTTCTCGTTTTCAAATGGAAAATTAAGGGTTAACTTTCACGTCGCTTTATTTTCTGCTCAAGTGCTTCAGTTGAGGGCTTGGGGTGTTGATTAGTGCTTGATTTAAGAGACTATTGAACCATAATTATCATTTATATCGCCGTTCCAGGTGGCAAAAATCTTAGCACTGGAATGGCTAGGTTTTTTTACATTTACATCAGCAATCTTCTCCAATTCTCCAATCAGACCATCAAAGGGTAGAGCTGGTAATCAGTTAAACCTCCCATCCGCTCTTATTTGCAAAAACAACCTTTACCTTAGCCAACTTTCCCGCCAAATGAGAAATGTGTTCAGTGGTTCAAATAAATGTATGTCTCTTATCAACATTCACACGGAAAGCAAAGCTGAATCAACTTGGCAACGGGTTTTTATCCAAGTATGGTGATCGATGTTTAATGTTATCTTGGTATTTGCAAAAAATGCTGTTTGCCCTCTCGATAGAGTGCTGTTATTTATTTAACTCTTTGACGGAATTCGTGTCGCTGTGTTCTTATTTAAGGTCAACTTTCTGGTCTGCTTTTAAGTTATGTTCAGAACATTGGAAATAAATGTTTGTAAAAACAATTTGTATGTTTGTACTTGCACAGTCTCTTTTGCGCAGGAAGTCCTGAATGATTCACATTAAGGTGGATGCGCTAAGGTGGCCCGCGAAATTCAAATTTTCTTATGTTTTTTGCAATTTGCAGGTCAGTATCAGGTTGTATGTTGATAAGTGCATTGAACGACGAATTCATGAAATAGTCATTCAATGCACTTACATGAACTTAAGGAGTTGTATTGCTGATTCTAATGTTTAAAATTCCGTTAATCCATATTTGTTACGGTCGCAAATAATATTTAGATCAACATACAAACTGATACTGACCTGCAAATTGCAAAAAAGGTAAGAAAATTTGAATTTCGCGGGACACATTAGCGCATCCCCCTTAAAAAATTGTGGAGCAATATTTATCAGTTTATTGGACTTTATTGATTATCGTCAGTAATAATATTAACAATGCTAATATAATCAAACGTCATTTTGTAATATAAGCAAAACATAGTACACTTTAGTTTGTGTGATGTTTGCCTACATATTGCGCAGTCAGCACAATAATTAACAAACAAACGTTGTTTATCACAATTTAATTAAAATGAACGAGTTGACAAACAAATATCCGCGATGTCAATGTGACCGAGTTCATTTAGACAGAAATTCGCATTTAAAATCTTATTACTACGTTTGCGACCGAGAGAGATCTATTCACAATCTCATTCCCCTCTCAAATTACAGGGGAATGGCACCATCGCTTTGTGAATTATCCTTTCAGCGAATGAATTATTTAGTAAATTAAATTGGTGTTTCTAATAATGCTGAAGCATCTATTCTGCTTTATGAAGTGAAAATCTGAGAGATTGGAAAATTTTGTAGGAGTGTCATTTCCCCTGGTCCGCCTTTTTTCAATTTAATTTTATTTGCGATGAGACCATTCGGACAGCGCTTCAAGAGAATCTCTTGAATCTGCTTCTAATACAAGAACTCACAAAGTTATCACCGTAGAAAATGAATGTCGAAGCGGTCCTTCCTCTTATAACCCGACTGCAGGGAAGGGTTAAGTTTTAAAATTTATTTTCAAAGCAGAATTTATAAAACCGGAATAATTAAAATGCTTTACCTGAAACAGAAAATCCGAAACCAAAAAATACTTACTCCCGCGTGAAAACCCAGAGATCGAGTTTCCACAGTAACGTTATACAAGTGCAGAGCATCCAAAAGTTAATTTCGTCGAAATGAAAGTGGCGACTGTACAAAGGCTGGCTCGTGTAATTTTTCTTTCATTACATGTCAAAACGGGACTCCCTCTGTCTCTCAGTCCTCTGACGAAGTAATATTTCACGAAGCACTCTCCCTTTTCAACGCTTTTGTGCTCAGCGACTGTTACTATAAATAAGGTTTTAATTTAAAGAAAACTTTTTCTTTTAATTTAGAACAATACCTTGCGTGATAATACTTTTTAAATTCCAGACAGCCAGCATTCATTCTCTCTCAATATCATCAGTGTCACACGCTCATTTTCGCTTCGTGTGAATACTAAACCTCTTTAACCGACTTCTTCGAATCTAGGAATAGAACAATGCAGGTCTAAGCATTAATAATTTATATTGTAGCTCTAATTTATTAGCAATGCACGCGTTGAATTAATGATTGCTTAAGCACTTCATAACTTAGGGTATTGCTAGGGGGGACGGCATTGAGTGATGTTATTACTCTTACAATTAGAATGAGTATGAACTGAAGTTCAGAATGAAGAATGAATGAAAGTGAAGTTTACAGAAGTTGTTCTCTACAAAAGCGGTCAAGAGTCAAACGTTTCAATTTAGAGCCGTCCGCGCTTCGGTCACCGGATTTTTGCTCAAAATTTTAATTTCCGAACACAGCTCGGATTAGGTCGGCGTCGTGTTCCATCCATGTTACGAGCTTCGATTGGCTGGCAGCCAAGCGATCTGTCACGCCGATCCCTGTACATAATGTCGCTATACGTTTTGCTAAATGACATGTTACGATTAGGATCTCATTTCGGCGTTTAATTAATTCATTATTATTTCATCATTGACGATTGGTAGCGTCTTGTGTGGGCATGGTACTGAGACAGGGTAATTAATATTGCGTTATTAACAAGTTTAAATTGAATACGTATGTAAATTCTGATGAGAATCATTATTTACTTCAGACATCGTTCGGTCATTTCGCATGAATTTTACTTTGTGTTCAAGCTTTATCTCCTAAACGTTGATTTTTATTGCAACCTTTACTTCGTCACGTCAATTTCTTTTTTAAATTCAATCACGCTGAATGTTTATTGTGACCAGGTACAAATATAAACGCGACAGGTACAGGTACAAATATAAACGCGATTTTATGAACTAAGTCAGCCTTGTTACCTCAGCTGTTTATATTGCAGGATGTGGAATCGATTTCCACGTCAGTAGATATTTATCATTTTATTTATGCAGTATGGAGAATTATTGTCAAAGCACACTATAATTATTTCCATATATATATCTGATTGACAATAAAGTATGTGGTACTAAAGGTCAGTTGCTGTTAGATGTTGATACTGACAACGATACTGTTTGACTGGTCGTTTATGGATGTGTGAACGATGGACGATCGCGATATTTGAATGAAAATTCCCGAATGGCTCTTGTGAAGTTAATATCAAGATGAACTCACCCAAGATTAGGATCTTATCCTCAATTTTGCGGTGATAATAATGCCTCAGACGGCAGTAGATAGGGGTAAGTGGCACTAGGGATGTGAGATCTTTGCCTTATAGTGGGACACCCGAGCTAATAAATCTCTCCCTTATAAAAAACAAATGAAGTAAGCATAGAAAGTACTTCGTTGTATCCTATAGACACCGGAGTCCCTTCTCAATGTATTGCGGATCGCCATAAAGTGACTTTAACCGGTAGGGATCTAGAATGTCCCAGACAGAATGTAAGCATGATAAATTCTATAAGAATCTACCAATAAATTCAGTTAGTTTCTGATTATAGCGAGTATTTACCTGTGTCAACATCTTATCATCCCGCGACTTGTAAAGCTAAGGGAAACTAGTTATTGTTGTACGTAGGCGATGGCAGCCAGCTTTCTCTAGTTATGCGCTGTTGCCCAACGTAACCTGATGTATTGTATTAAATAAATTGTTCACTTTTCTCGACTCAAACGGTAATGGAACATCACTATTGTGAAATGTATTGTTTCGAAATTCGAATCAAGAACAAGATATTTAAGTAAACATACTTTTGTTTCATAAGTTTTGAATTTAAAAGAGACTGGTTGAAAACTATTCCTTTTTTAACTGGGTTAGATACACAGTAAAAAAAAAAATTCAACAAAAGAAGCTCAGGACACACTATGCTTTGATCTAATTCTGACATCATTGAACCTAGTTTTTTTATTTAAAAAAAACTAATAAAATTCTTCATTGATCCACTTTTCAAAGCCGCAAGGACACGCGAACCCGATTATTTTATGCCATCGTCCTACATAATGTTCTATATTCCGTGCTAGTTTTGAAATAAATCGGTCGTTACGGCAATTAATTAAACCACGATACGTTAGCGGTGGGCCGAGCCGCAAAATGTTGCCATGAGCAAATAAGTTTCGTATATAATGTTACAGCTAAACGGTTTTACAGCTTCCTGATTACGATAAGTTATGTTTTAAATAGATTGAACACATTTGCTTAATCGGTATTCATTAGTTGACATAAGTGCCTAATAGGGGAGTTTAGATACGTGCAGGAAGGTTGCTCATTTGTCATGCAGTCTTCTCAAGATCGCTTCTTGATAGCTCATGCATAGAGCTATCTCAGGCTACGTTATCAATAAGCGATCCTCGGCTATCAGATTAATTGACAATTACCAAAACCTATGTCTCTTTCAATTACAATCCAAAGGATTTTGAAGGAAATTCCTAATCCATTTGCTTCATATTATAGTGTTAAAAAAATAAATAACTTTACAAAGTTTAAGAGGTGCTTTCGGCCATCGAACTACTCCAAAAACAGCTGTTCCATACATACAGTTTAGGACAGTAGGTAAGTATTAAACTTTAGTATGGAACAGATTTTTTTACACGATTTCAAAGTTGTTCCCATATTAAAAGTTATTCCGTTCGATGGTCTAAAGCACCTCTTAAAGTTTGTAAACTAATTATTTTAACACCTTATAATTATAAATGTTACTTGTATGAAAAATTCGTCTGCTCAACAACGTAAATAACGCAATGAATGCTGTTGAACTGTCAAAATGAGACACATTGCCATTGTAAGTGTGTTACGCAAATACCCGCTGAATTTGTTGCACATTGCACATTATATTATTCAGTAGCAAACCTTACTTGGTAGAGATTATCTCTGATTTCGAGCAGTGGTGGCCCAGTGGTAATGGCCCCGACTTACGAGTTGTAGGCCGTAGGTTTGAACCCAGACAGGCGCTTAACTTTGTGTAAATTATTTCATAATCACTGCTCTCAAAACGGTGAAGGAAAACATCGTTAGGAAACCGCCATGGCCTAGAACCAAAAATTCGAAGACATGGTGACATCTACAAATCCGCACTAGTCCCGCGTGGTGGATTACGGCCCGCTCCGTCTCACAGAGAGGAGACCTGTGACCCAGCAGTGGGAACATTATAGGCTGATTATGCTTTTGCTAAGTACCACAAAAGCATCGATTGCTCATAGGTTACTTGCTAATTATAATTACAAAATTCCTATCAGTAACCTTATTACAAAACTATTACCAGCTATCAGTAGGTACTGTCTCTGGTCTAATTAGAGTTTATAAATCATATCGGGTATCTGACCTCGGCTGACCCCTGACGCCTCCGCGGTTTGAAACTAGCTTTGTAAGCGGTTCCGTCTTTCTATTTCTGTTAATGTCATTTTGTAACAATATCGGTCTTTTGAAATTGATTGGGTTTTATAATTATTAATTGCTTGATCTCCTGAAAATTATTTTGGTCTGTTGAAAGGAAAAAATTATACCCAATGAAAAATTCTCGATAAAAAACTGATGAAAATGGAAAGGTTTGAAAAAGGAATTTGGTTGAAACTTGAGAAGATGTTGAAATTGAAATTAGAACAAAAAAAGTGCAAAGTATCAAATCCTAACTTGCGAGTAATATCATAAATGCGAAAGTGAGTTTGTTACTCTTTCACGCTAAAATGGCTGAACAGATTTGGATGAAATTAGGCACATGGGTAGAACATGACCTGCATTAGGACGCAGGATACTTTTTATCCCAATATGCCCACGAGATCGAGACTTATGCGAGTGAAACCACGGGGCGCAGCTAGTAAGATCTTATTTATATGAATATGTCAGAAAAGTATTTATAAAAACCAGCGATTAATTTTATTAGGTACTTACAAAAGTAATATAATTATGAAACGTAAAAATCAATCTAATAGATTATAACCGTTGCTATATAATTACTAATGTGTGAACTACGTGGGTGTCTTAGAAACTTTAATAATTAATAATTATTATATTATCAGCTGTTGTAAGCAATATGGTGCCTAACACAATAACTATCAGACATTTTACGCCCATTGCCGTTACAAATGTGCCGACGTCAAGCATTTATATTACAAATTGGTGTCGTGAACCGCAATTAAATAACACAGTTTATTTATTAATAAATTATTAATATTGCCTACGCACGGTAGTCACTTACATATTTATTACTCTTTAATATATAAAATGAACAATATGGACTAATGAAATGTCGGATTATTTCGAATTATTGATCCTCTTCTGTAACTTTTACGATTTAATGTGACGTTAAATTTAATTTTGTAAAATTAAAACTTTTTTTTTTATATAAAATTTAATTTAAAGTATTTTCTTATTATGTCAGTAAGTCAAGAAAGTAATGTCTGTAACACACGCACGTAGTAGGTACCTATAGCAATACTTATTAATTAATTATAATATTCAATGTCGTGAACTCGTGACTGATTTATTGAAATAAGACCTCAAGTGCAATGGACGAGCACGTAGCATCAATGCGTTTAAACATACCAAAAGAAACAATTAGGGACCTCCTTTTGATCTGATTTCCTCTTTACCGTGACTAATAAACATGTCACCTGGCGTATATGAATCACGTCTAACAGTTGGAGAAAGTAGGTTGACGTTAAATGTCAGATACTCTAAAATAGGAATAAAAACAAACTACCGTATGGTTACAATATATCTTTTCAGCCATAAAAATCGTAAAAGGAAGCGCGAATAAATCAAACGGACCACGAATTCATAAATTTTTATGTCTCTATCAGCCCGTATGGGTAAAGTAGCCATTTTTACATTTTTATTTTTTCCTCACTACGACAAACGATATCTGTCGCCAATTAGAGCAGAATCAATTTAATAGTTCCATATTTAATTTATGATGTCGTTAATTTTAAAGCATATACAAGATATAAAAATAAAATATTCAATGAAGACATATTGCCTAAATTAATATGAAATGACAATAAATTCTATATAATCTTAGAATAATTGAATTGATATACGAATAGAAATATATAAAAAACATATTGAAAAACGTTGCTCCGTTTTAAAAACGTTAAGAACATTGATAAATTACGTGACAACCGTTACAGCTAAAAAATAATCAAAGTTACTATAATAAATATGACTTATTTACTTATATCACCCATTTAGTTCATTCCTAAACATTGTAACAATTATTTATTCTTCATTTGGAGCTCTAGATTCGGCTTAAATTCTGTTTTCAATAAAGATATTATGCTCTCGTTTCTAAAATAACCGTTATTTCGGTAATTAGCGCTCTGCTTCATTGAGTGCTGGTATTAAGGTAAAATACGTTGGAAATTAATAAACTTAAGACCTTGCAAATCTTCTTACTCATTTTCACAAGTTCCGAACTGTGTTTTTTGTTCCAGATTCTCTGAAAAGCGTCTGAATAGAAATTGAAATGAAGCTCAAAGTTACTACCTGTAATTAACTGCTGTTACATTTTAATTAATTAAATGAACATTAGTTAATAAAATAATTAGTTTCTGAGACTTCATTATAAAGTTTTTGTTTTGAGTTTATAAGCTCCCATTCTCGTTGGATAACGGCTGAATCATAAAAGATAATTAGCGTTATACGTCTTAATTAGTTTTTTAAAGTAAACAAATTATTTTAAAACATAACTAGAATAATCCGGGTTACCATGTCAACTTGTATTACAGTTTTTATTATCTTATTCGCCTCACTATGACGTGTACCTACTGCAGTCAAAGTTAGTATAGGTACTTATAGAGGTTATATTCAAAACGCAAGCCGTTTATATCCAATAAAACTATTATTTTTTTCTCCACAAAAGAATGACATAATCAGACTAAATCTGAGGTGCATAGGCAAAAATACCTAGGGACTGAAAATGCCGTGACATGTAGACAAACACCGAAGTGTCACCATAAAGGTTCCGTTTTCACCATTTGGGCATTCGGAATGTATGACATTTAGTTAAATGGTTATAAATTCCAACATAGATATTTAAGACTATCATCAGCCTAAGCAGTGATTCCAAAGAATCACAATCGTGACCGAATACTAAAATTTAATAAATCATGCCCACAGAACATGCTTTCCTATTCCATAGTTTTAATAATCCAAGGTACAAGTTTCCTCACATAAAATTGTATGATGTCGGAGGCACGGCGCGACCTCTGCTATGGTGAATTACCATGGGGTCCCATACTGGCGTGCTAATGCCGTAATTTATACCCCATTGTCTACCACCATGTGACAGGGGACGTGACGGGAACACCTAAACTCAGCACGGTTTTAAACATTTTGTATGGCGAGTTTTAAAAGTTTTTAGAGATATTAAATGTATTGGCTTGGCTTGGTCGTGGTCGTATGTGGATGGTGCAGTGGTGTTTCTAATTCGCACGCATTTTTGTTAGAGGACGGACGCAAATTGTGTTGGTGCAAGTTAGGCGAGTTCGTAAATGCTTTGCTCAAATGTATACCTAGCTATATATATATTCTTTCCACTCCCCTTTTTTATTATATGTACATGTCCATGTTATTATTATCATTTAAAAACTGTTAGCTTATGTTATGTAAAAATATCTTGTTTGAAAAAAAAAAAGCTAAATGTTGTGTTGGTAGCCAATGGAACACTATGTTGAAATTGAACATTATTTTTCACTGCGCAATAATATATCAACTTTATTTTGAATCAATAATGTAGATGGGTCTACTTTCATTCTTAATGTTTAATTTCAATACAGAGACTACAATAAATTAAACCCGGTTTAATAAAGCAAAGGAAATCATAAAATAATAATGACTTTAGCACAATTTCATAATTCTTTAGTTAATTAGTTGTCCATATATAACGAAACGTAAACTTAACTGTTCTTTTTTTCAAATAAACCGTAGAGTAAATATTAGAGCAAAGACAACGCTCAAGGCGCGATCAAAATGTCATCAGTTATTTTAAAATTTAGTGTTGTAATAATTAGCCGTTATAGCGTTAACGAGTGTCGCTATTAACTATAATAACGTAGTCACAACAGTTTTAACGATTAAGGGAAGTCCTTCTAACAGGAGCGACAAGAAAGTTTTATGACAACACTATTTATTTGACAGGCTTTTCCGCTTCTTTTGGACTTTGTTTTACGGTATTACGATGACATTTTAAGTGTAAGTTTACAAGCTGACGTAATTATGAACTACCTAAAAGGTGCTTTGATGTAAGGATAGTAAAAAATCCAAGAATTATAGCCGTAAACTTCAAAAGTTCTGGGTTAGAGATTTGTGCCAAGTAGCAACTAAATTAAATAACCTCAACAGAATGCTTGATCAACGAATAACACGAGTAAATCAACCCTCAGGGGATCAGGTAGTTGCTAAGGACACAAAACACGTTCTACCCTATTCCCCTACGCGGCTAAATCAAAAGAGCTAATTTTCATTTTTCATTTCCGGCTCCTAAACACACCGTCGCCGTCGTTGCATGTTTATGGAGTTTTAATCTCGAACATATTCGATGCCGAAAGCCGAGGCCGAAAACCGAAAAGGAAATGCTACTCACGATGTCATTACGTCACGGTTCCCGTTTATAATTTACCTATAGGTATTCATAAGTTGACACTTCGTGTGCGGTAGGTAGTTTCCTATAATTGAGTTGGAATGAAAGGGATTTCCTTTGCCTCAACACTTAAGTGATGAAATCAAAGAGTAAAGTGTTCGTATTGCACTATTCAACATTGTTCTGAACAATGCTGTCGTTTTTATTTGATGTTTCCTACACTGTACAAGTCTACAGTGTCATTCAGGATGTTATGGAGGTAAATGAGTACCTATTCATTACTAACACTCTATGGATTCTTTGTTCCGAAATAAAAATGATTACCTATTTATTTATTACGGTGGTTTATGTACAAATTGATTTCTTAGAAGGAAATAAAGTCTGAATAAACATAAAAATATATTTTATAGGTCACAATGTATTTACCTAAGTAAAGAAAGAATTTTATAACACCAAAAAATAAACAGGCCCTAGTGATTTCAAAGAAGCGATTGCATTTCGAAACTAAAATGGAATCCAAACAAAATATTATTAGACGCAATAATATCACTAATGCTTCCTTATTTTCATAGCCTCTTCAAATATTATCGCTTGAATAATCAAACTGTCACAATAAAGTCTATTTATAAAAGTTGTCATTTAAAGTCTCGGCACATAACCGATGGAGGCGCTCCGTCATAAAATTCATTGTTAGCATTATTCATAAATAAATATGACGTTATTTTCATATAAATTAGGTTTATTTTTGCTCGTTTTTCTTAGAATTTTGAGTCAAAATCATATAAGTACCGGAAATTATTCGGCCGTTTTTGCACGTCACTACGTGTCTGTCTTATTTACATAATTAATTTAATTAACATGATTAATTTAATCGACATGTAATTTAGCTACCGTAAAAGTTAATGATGACGATAAAACTACATTTATATTAATTAGGATTACTGCAATAAGTTTTCTTGATATGAACATCCTTTTAATTTATAGGTAGTAAATATCCATACATTAATCTAATCATTGCGCAATTTCAAAATGTAAATTTCTAAATCTGAAATATAGAGTAATTCGTCAACTCGTCCAACATGCCTACGGCCCATTTAGAAAGACAAAAAGAACGTCCTAATTGAGCCGTAGGCATGTAGGACGAGTTGACGAATTACTCGGAATATTATATTTTTGAATTTAGAAAAAACATGGTGTCTTTGACAATAAGGTTACTTAATGGTTATTAATATTCGTCGAATGCTCGCATTCGGGGATCGTGCCGTACGTTGGCATAAAGCTCACGACCAAATAAACACGATGACTTGTACGCCTTTTGTATGATAATGCAAACGATTTTTTGATATTTTAAAATACTTATTTCGGTTTTTATTATTATTGAGGTTCATTTTCAAGGAGCGGAAAGGCAATTTATTTTTATAAAGGTACCTAAGCAAATATTTTATTTAAAAGAAGGTTAGATTACAAGTAGCCCTTTTTAAATTCAGTATAAGTATTGGTACTTATTAAAATTCTACAGCAATAAGCTGCTTAGTTTTCCTACGCCATAGAAGATACGTAGCTCAAATTTGTCAAAAATTGAAAGAACAACATTTAGTTTGAGCAAGAACTTAACTAACTTCCTTACACTTGAGCATGAGGTCAAACGCCTGGCTGTTCTGAATTCAAATAAAGCTGCAGTACCCTCGTTGCAAATGACACGTACAATATTCGAACAGTCAACTTAATTTTAAATAAAGACACGTGACTTGCCAATAATAAAGTGAATTTATGCCAGTGCCAGTAATGCTACAAGCAAAATATTGAATTACCTACCTCAAAGGTAAAATGCCTGCTGACTCTGTTCCACGACATAAAAGTCTAATCGATGCATTATTAAGACCTCGGGTACACACTGGTCGTTTGCGGCCACTTGTGCGGTCGAAATTTGGCCTAACGACGCATAAATATCGAATTTTCAAGCAGGCGAAGTAAAATATGCTGCAGACGTTTACTGCAGCCTAAATTTTGCACTTAGTACGACCGTACGCGGTACGATATTACAAATTGCTAACGTAACGCATTTTGCAAACGTAAACTTAACATAAACTTCATTTTTACACGAACACCTACCTACGGTAATAAGTACCTATGGTAACCCTGCTACCAACTTCTGATTTGACTCAAAGCGCATCGTAAATGATTATGCAAATCATAAAAACGGGCCGGGGCTCGTCCTAAATCACAGTTTGTTGTTCCTAATTTTTTCATTGTCACCGAGCCACTCCTCAAAACGGTATTTTTGCAACGCGTTTGCATTTTATGGAAATACATAAGTAACGCGTTATGCGCGATGAATATTATCGTGCATATTGTGCACGCCGAGTGAGCACGTCTAAATTTCGGCGCGGCGCATAAATCCGAGTCGCCCACTACGGTTTGGTAGGGCTGGCGACAGATGCAATCATAACGCAAAAATGTGGAAGGAAATAACCACAGAAAGGCAATGGAATGAGAAGCACAAAAGAAAATAATGGGACAAGCAGAGGCAAAAACAACTGCGAACGGAAGAAAATGAAGAAGAAACTATGTTGGCAATAGTTTCATCTTTATTTGTATGCTTCGTAAACTAAGTATATTACATACATACTTACGTATCTCCTACTCTTATTATTTATGCACACACATATGAATACAGACAACAAGAAAGGAACAGAAACATACGTACAAACCAATGCTTATTTCTAAAGAAATCTCTTCCAGCATACCTGCGATAGGAAAGTAGATAGATGAGATGACACACACGTAGAAGAGAAACAAAATACATAAAATAAGAATCAATTCACTTCTAAAATTATCTCAATCGAGTATCAATGTCAAACACTTCCGTTGGAAGTCAACAAGAACCGACATGAAATTCATTTAACTTAGAGACCATAACAATTACATTGCAAAAACTTAAGAAGAACTACGCTATAATACAGAACCTGACTGGAAGTTCCAGGAAAACTTATTAAAAGTATAAAAAACTAACTTAGTAAAACACGCAGGCATCCCTGCAGCCTCTCGCCGAATAGGGCTGTGCTAACTCGTTTATTTACGACGAGAAGATTACAAATTCTGCGTGTGGGTCGACGCGTGCGCTGCATCCCTGTTGCACAATGATGCATAAAAGAATACGTGTTGCTTTTGAGATGAGCCGATTTGTCGTCGTTTGCAGACGGTGTTGACGACACTGTTGGTTGTCAGGATGTGTGTATACTGGATAATTCTGCGAAATTGTTTTTGTTTAAACTGTGTTGGCGTTTTTGATTACCCAGTTCTAATGTTGATGGCTAATTGTTGCATAGTTACACAGCTACATAAGTAAATGATTCGATTTAAAGGTATTCCTATGTTGTACGATTAAATTGTTAAGTACTGGACAGTTTGAGTCGAGTGATCGTGTGACTTAGCCATCGTTAACATATAACTGGCTAAATGTGCGTATGTATAGTCTTTAAAACATAACCTACAATTCATCCCTCTCAGACATATTGCATATTCTATTCCATCCCTATCATTTGCTTCCTCTGACTTTTCCTCATACGATCTCGCAAACACTCGAAACTCGCCCAAATTACATACAATCAGCATTCCCTCGAAATACCTAACCCTTTCAATATTGAAAAAATAATACGGAAAGTTACAAGAAGTTCGGAGCCCCGGGGCCTCAGTTGACAGCATGATATATTCCACGATATGATTTGTTACACATTGTAACATGTTACGTTTTGATTTGTTACACTTGTAACAAGCAGGATATTTTTAACGATCACGCGAAATGATGTATGTTGCGTAATATTAGGGTTTAAAAAATCCCTTTGATGTGCTAAATGTCATTAATGAATGGTTTTCGTAATAAATGGATATAAATGGCATAATATGCAATGAAGATCGCAGGCAATTTTAAACGGACACGTAGAGAAAAAATTGTCCTCCGTAATTTTAAGGATGAGTGGGAATTAAACTAACTGTACTTCAACACGTGTAATCAAGGCTTTTATTTAAGTGGTAAGATGTCACGAACTATAAAGTCGAGATCATTTCACCTTAAATGTAAATCACAAAATATTTTTGAAGAAAGTGGTGACATATAGCCCAAATCAAATAGGTACAACCTCAATTATGATTTCTGCCAATGTACGATTATTTAAAAAAAAGGAAAATTACCAGCAGTGTAACTAATAATTTACTTTCTTTCGTGTCACAAATCGATTTTACTTCAGCGAAAGTGTCCTATTGACATTTTGGGCGAGTAATGAGCCCCGTAGTAACAAGCAAGTTTAGTTTACGTGCGCACGGGTGCTCTTTTAGCGCTAGAAAAGCGCCCGTGGGTATGTCGGTTTACTTTGACGAAATATCGACATCTTAATTAAATTACGCACGAATTATCACAAGGTTAGATACGGACGCACGACACACACAAAATTAATGCATGACAGCCCTAACTTAGGGTTCCCGCACTTCTAAATTAAAAGACATACTTTCGTAAGTAATTTTGAATTTGGAGAAGTTAATTATTTATAATCTGTGCCTGGTAAGCGTCAGAGACAAGACAACTCTTATCATTGACGCATGGCACCATTATTTTAAATTAGGTCTTCTTAAATGGTTTTTAATTGCCATTTAGTTCAAAAACAAATGAAAAGTGATAAAAGGTATATTTTAGGTCCCAAATGGGGCCAAACAACTCTCAAATATTCAAGGACACTTTGGCCCTTAAATATCCCAGTCGGACAATATTAATAGCAGCCCTAAAGTATCCAAAAGTCAATGGTGTGTAATGGGCACGGTCCAATCAATTAAGATACGGCCCCGTGTCGAGACAACGCCACCCGCACCGATGTAATCGCGGCTTTACGCCTCAATTACTTGCTGCAAGTGTGTGCCCGCCTTTATACGTTATGAATTTTGCTCGACAAGTTTGCACGCGATGTCTGATTATGTTTTACTGTGTAAATCTAACCACTGGTTTAAAACCTGATCAAGTTCTTGATCAGTAAATCTGGTGCGTCAAATACCCAGTAAATACAACTATTCAAGTACATGCTTTTTGGCGCGTGGCCGTTTTTTCAATACAATTTCACAGAACATTATCACAAATGTTTACCAACAGCGCCCACCTGCCAATGTCAGTCAAGCGCCAAAAGATCTCTTGAAACAGTTCATCTAAGTTGACATGAGTATTAACAGGATTTTTGATAAAAAATAGGTACCTACATGCAGTCAACTGCATGGTAGAGAACAATTTTAGGGAATCTACAGTTAAAAAATTATCATAATAACCACTTCAATCACAATCCGAGGGTTTTATGGGAAATTCCTAATCCATTGCTTCATAAGTTTGAAAAATTCATCTGCTCTAAAACGTAAATAACGCAATGAACGTGGCTGAACTGTCAAAATGAAACTCAATGCGATCAATTGTCATTTTATGTGTGTTACGCAATTCTGGATTGTATTTTAACATGAAAACAACCTAGTCTTACAAAATGAATACATACATACTTGACGAAGGCTAGACAAATGAAGTCATAATCATAATAATAACTCAACCGTAATTGTTGATAACGTTATTGAAACCATTTCAAATAAATAAAATTCAATACCCAATTTGAATAGACAAAATAATGTCTTAAACATTGCATGAAAATATCCCAACACACAGTTATAGCCATAAAAGTTACACATTTTGAACGAAAATGGCTTTGAAAATACATAAACTGAACACAATTACATACACTGTGGTAATTCTAAATAAAGTGGGATCGGAAAACCCTTTAACGTGACTATAGGTAACAATTATTTTTTATGATCCGTTACTGTTTGCCGACGTATTGGTATGCGGCTGTATCATGCGACCACTGTCAATGAAAGAAACAGAACAATGACACTTAAATAACGTATAAATTGTTCGCGAAAAAATTCAAACTGATTGTCGTTACATTAATTACATTGACTGCTTGTTAGTCAATGCAATTAATGACAATCAGTTTGTATTTTTTCGGAGTTCGTGGCTAAGTAATAACAGCCGCACGGGTCGACCCTTCAGGTTAAGCTTCGCTTGCCGGGGTTGGTCCGTGGATGGGTATCTTTACATACTGAGACTCCTCCGTGCCTCGGAAAGCACGTTAAGCCGTTGGTCCCGACTGTCATTCGTAGATCTTTGACAGTCGTTACGGATCGCCAGAAGCCCGAAAGTTTGACAACCAGTCTTACCATAGGGTATCGTGTTACCCAGTTACTGGGTTGTGGAGGTCAGATAGGCAGTCGCTCCATGCAAAATACTGCTATTCTGCTGCATCCGATTAGACTGGAAACCGACCCCAACAATGTTGGAAAAGGCTAGGCAGCTTGAATCAGTTTGATTTTTTTCAAATGTGTCAAAAGGAATGGCAGATTTTGTGAAAACTCACTTTCGAGTCAACTCACTTTTGGATCTACAATTTCAGAACAACAGACTGAATTGCATAATGAGTTTTTCAGAATAGTCTGGCTGATCCTCATTCATGTTTGTTGACCAAAAAAAGATGAATAAACTAATTTGTAGTTATTTAGGTTTATTACAGAACAGGACCGTAATATCGTGTACTTAAATCACTCCTACTCTAAATAAACGATTAAATGCTGCATAATGCTATCATTGCATTGTCATTCATAAGTTATCTTTTTGATATTAATGAGGTGAATAAACCTCTAACGATAATCTTACCAGCCAGATTAATTTCATCTTTGGAAATGTAGAGCTCGAAAACACGCAATCAATTTGAAATATTTTTAGAACTAGCAGCATCAGTAGGTTTCATTATGGCGGTGCAATTTGTTTTTTTCGTTTTAAATGAAGAACACACATATAACGTCACGCCTGTAATCACCGAAGGGTTAGGCAGAGGTGTCTATGTACCTATAAAGTACTCTACACCCACATAAAAAAAAGTAATAGTGTTTTTTTAAATAAAGAATTAGGTAGTCATAATTCTCAGATCGCTACAGTACAGAGGACCATGCACATGGTAATCTGTCTATGGTTCAGGTGCAGCATTCATTTACGGTTTAGGCCGTTATCTCCCTAACTGTAAATTAATGGCGCACCGGAAAAAACTAAATACTCGTGCAGCACCTGAAAATTTTCTAAGTGTCAATTAAGTTTTCCGAAAAGGTGGTACTTTTCGGAAAACTTAATATACAACGTGCTATGAAGAAAATCCTGCAACTGTCATATTTTACTATGAAATATCACGCACCGACTCAAACTACGACTTATAAGGGAAGTAACAGATGTACGAACATAACGAAATTGTAAGAAATTCCACTCTCCAGATTTATATTAACTCCTTTGAACTCTAGATATGAAACTAGGTTTTATTACATTTATTTTTGCTTTCCTTCGTTGTCAGCAAACCTTATAAGGCTGCTTCTTTGTGAATCGGAAGTAGTAAGAACTTCTTTGAGGTTTCCGCGATCTTAGATGCATTCTGTTTTCTTCTCAAAATGGCTGATATATATACAACTAACATAGTGTTTTGTTCGCTTAAATCTGGTTATGTTTTCCAAGACAGCGTATTGCCTTTTGGATGTAAAACAGTCGCAATAATTTTGTAACTAAACTAAACGATTACAAATGCTTTAATGTTTATACTGAATCAGTAAATTATGTAAACATGGTAACAAAAGCAGACAAAATATAAAGGGACACAATTACTGCTAACAGTGTCACTATTTAGTGTTATTACAAACTAAGTATATTTATTTGTATTGCCGTACCAACTGCTCAATTATAGCAGGACCCGCAGTGTTTCAGTCACCGATTTCTATCATAATGACGATTTACACAGCGGTGCAATTATTATAGCCCATAGCCACTGCGGTGGATGGAGGGTTTTATTGGTTCTATTGCACATTAACACGTCAGCACTGACGGCTAATTGATTCAATTATTTTTTATTGATAAAAATATAGTTCAGTGCATGTAGTTTTATTTTATTGTGTTGGAATTAATAGGAATTAATTCCTATATTTTTCTTATTAAAATGGCCTCATTTTAAAATTGTTTTTTTTTTTATTAGCGTTATTATTATTATCACGTAAAAATTAAAGTAGGTAAGATTCAAATTGCTTATTAGTCTTATAAGCTAGATTGTAATTAATTATCAAGAACCTGGTTATTTATAAAGGACTATATAGCTGCGCCACGCGGTTTCACTCGGGATAAAAAGTATCCTATGTACTAAACCAGGTCATGGTCTATCCATGTGCCATATTTCATCCAAATCCGTTCAGCCATTTTAGCGTCAAAACGTACCTAACAAACAAACTCAGTTTCGCAGTTATAATATTAAGTCAGGATTTAAAAAAACGTTTCAGGTTAATTTTGTATTTTCTTAAATAAATGATACAATATTAAATAGATCAATCAAGTCACGGTCGCCACCAGCTAATTCATCACAGTTAAATTCAAACTCTTGTTTTCTGCAAACAGCAAAAATTTCTAGAATGTCAACTGACCAATAAGATTGTTTAACTAAACATGACACACTCTTACTTTCCACTTTTGTAGTTAACTTTTTAGCTCCATATTACCATATAAAAGAAAATCACAGTAGTAATAATCAAAGAATCTGTCAGGTACACTCAAATACGTCATTTCCGGCAGCACAATTTTCTCGACTAGTCTAAATTGTATGGCGCCTTGCGTAGTAAACTTCTAATTATCGTTCATTTACATCTCAGTTCGTATCTTTGTCTTTCTTTAGCGAGTTGTAAACTATTATGGGTTACGAAATAGTGGGGTATTAGTCAGAACTTCAGAGGTAGGCGATACAAAAATTAGGGCAACGAAGATGTTTATATGTGCCAATCATATTGATCAATACAGAGTACAGACTACATAAAAAAAACCCTAATTAAGAGTT
This sequence comes from Lithophane ornitopus, assembly GCA_948473465.1. NCBI lineage: Eukaryota > Metazoa > Arthropoda > Insecta > Lepidoptera > Noctuidae > Lithophane > Lithophane ornitopus. Next base: position 4,774,420 of record OX419622.1, on the reverse strand, counting down.
GGTATTTTAATTAAAAGAGCCCTACCTATTTAATTTACCTACTTAGCAACACTAACGAAAGAATATATTTACTTAATACTGTAATAAAACCGAACTAAAACAAAATTTACGCGAATCTCAATCGATATTTACATGTAAATCTGTATCAACACCACACTAGGTGTCGGTAATGAATTCATTTACATACTGAACAGAAAGACGTTTTTCTACATACCCATAAAAACTTGTAGAATCCCTTTCTAGATCTCACCTCTAGCTGTTTTGCGTAAACAAATATGGTATAATTGACAGATTCCAGTCAGTTCTTGAGTAACATGTGTCTCCCGAGTACGGATATAACATAATCAAGACAAGTTAATCGTTAGTGAAGAAAATGTCGGTTACATTCAAACAAGTGTACCTATAAGTCTTTCAGTTAGAAAACTTGAACTTCCAAATGTGTCTGTAAGCTACACATTTGAATGTGGAACGAACTAAACGACGATGTAGGTTGGATACTAAAAACAGTGTCAGATAAGTAAGACAAGAAGAAAATAGCTATATACAGGGTGTTAGGGTAAACACCGTTATCCCACCGTTATCGCAACCAGTGGTTTGGTTTCATTTATAGAACGTAAAATCTATGGAAAATTAAGTAGTAATCTATAGTAAACTTTTTTAAGAGAATCTTCATTTTACCACAAGTGTATTTCACCCTTTCATCCTAGGGCGCTAGGGCAACGAACTTGCGTCTCAAAACGGGTGGGGAGCGCGGGACGTGACCTGACCGGCCACGAGCGCGACACCTCCCTCAGTCTGTCAGCTGTTTCGCTAGCAAGCACGATGTCGGATAGAAACTTTAAAAAATCTTTTAATGAAAATAACGTTTTTTTTTGTTGTTTTCGGTCATTTATTTTTATAATTAAGTCGACTACCCATGGTTTGAGTGACAACGGTGTTTACCCTTACACCCTGTATATTATAATTATGGATTGCGAAAAGGAAAGTAATAGAATAGTATCGTCAAGAACGATAATACTTGTAATTAATTTAGTCGTTTAATCACTGCAAACAGAAGCAAAAGCAATAAATAAAGATTTATTAGAGAATCGTATCCAACAGTCAATGCCTAATATTATAGCATAGTAAAACCATCAGAATAAATCATAACATCTAAACAAACATATTCATTTACTGAACAAACACTAACATAGAATTGTCATTTGAATAGTAAATCCTCGCTTTCTCTTCACGTAAACAAACCATGAATCATTGTAACGAAAAGCCATTAGATTGAAAGATGCTAACTCGAGATTGAACTGCAAGTCGGAACTTAGATCAGTAGAACTACTTTATCAGAGAAATATGACGCCCACGTACGACGCAACGATACTGACAATAAATCACTTATGCACTCGCGTTTTATATGCCCCCCACCACTCGCAGCATCTAAAGGTCACACACACACACTTTGAACACTTTTATGCATAGTTCAAACAGATTACGAAGATGGCTAAGTACCTACTTTAATAAAACACGATCTAAGCTACATAAACAGCTTCATCCTGAATTGCAGCAGTTTATTAGATTCAGTGAATGTCTTTTATAGGTGTCTTCACCTACGAGCTAACCGCTCGCCTAATATCGTTATCCAGTGTGGACACATTTACGACTTCTCCTAGGTAATACAGTTAGTAACGAGTTATTAACACTGTTCTCTGGAAAGCCAAACTCTCTAAGTGTGCTCCGAGTCTTCTATTGAATTACAGCCGTCGAACTACCGATACTTAAGTTAAATACTTCGTTTTATTACCAGCGCTGTAGTATAGGGAAAGCTCTATTTAGGACTCCAGGTGTTTGCCAATGTAAACCGTTATAAATGACAATAAACCTTTGATCTATCGTATGATCACTTTTGTTTTCAAATAAAGGTACTTTGATATACGGCATCGACAAACAACCGACAGATAATAATATAATTCAAACCGTTTAATGGCACGGCGCGGCGCGGCGGCGGTGTAGACATAACTTATTTTTAATAAAGCATTCGATTTAATTCGTACGACTGTCGATTGAGTGCAGAACTAATAAAATGGAGGCAGGCATCATAAATCGTTCGTATATCGGTTAGAGTGGGTTGGCGCCAAGAGGTAACATAAGCCCGCCATCTTTGTGAAAAATGCGCGCGAGCTGCCTCAACGCGCTAACAAGCTGCGTGCGCGGTGCGCCTGCGCACAACTCCGTGCAATGCACTCCGCCATATTGAAATACGGCGCCTATACGACAATTTATCAAAATTAATACGGTTCCTGTCGTATGTTTACTTTGGTGACATAGTTATTTCCTCAACACATTACAAACCTGTTGTGTTGGCAAGACTCGTTCTATAAATAAATCTCCAATAACTAAATTAACACCTTAAGGTGCGAATAAATGGTAATTTTGTAACACCATTGACTGTAATTGCGTATAAGACATTTAGAGGCAGGACATTATTGAAGGCATTATAATGAAACCTAGCCGGCTGACGACAACTTAATCAGATTTCATATGTATAAACATTAAGACGATTTAAGAGACTTGCATCGGCAGCTCTGGAAGGACTTTAATCGACTACTGCGTAGTACAGCGGACACATAAGAAGCGCACTCTGTTTGAATTACAAGAATTTGAGCGTAATGAAACAAATGAGTTTGACATTTATCATTCTCAGATCCGATAAGAGAAATCAAAGAGCCACAGAGTAAAAATATGATTGGAAGCCATCACCCACGCTCCAAATACACAAATGCCCTTGAGACGGCGACACCAATTTAAATGTACACATTCAACACTTAATACCGAGGCTTATATAAGCGGGTCCAGTCGGCCAGTTCGTCCCACGTCGACTGAAACCTGTCCCTCTTTCATACCGGCTTGTGATAAAATTTCGCCGTAAATACCCTCAGATAGGGAGAGGAATGCCGATAGCAATCACGTGACACGTTTTATGGTCGCACCACATAAACGGACGATGGCATTCAATCTACGCTGAAAGAAGGAAGAATTCATCTTTTTGCACACGATTTCTTGTGAGGGCATTGAAAAGTTTTAATCTTTAATTGAATCAAGGATAAAGAAGTCGTGGGCGCATCTTTTTGGACCGTTACTGTATTTTCTTGGAATGAAGAAGTTGGAGCCTTAAAATAATTGCCAATTGCCGCAAGCAGGAGTTACAGTTACATGTTCCTCATTTTAAACTTTCTCTTCAGTCAATAAAACAAACACACCCTCGCATTGCTGTCACGTAATCAAATTCCCCGGACCACCCAACCTCCTAAAACTGACGACAAAAACAATAATATCGCATGTACCGAATATTGTTAGATATTACCGGTGTGGATAGTGGTATCATTAATAACGGCCATGTCAACGGCACGGCCAGTCGATAACATTTGTTAACATCGCCCAATACCGCGCCACAATGCGGCTAACATCGCCCGGTGGACGTTAAAATGTGCTCATGTCACTTCAATTGAGAAAAATCGGGATGACTTAATACGGGAGTGCAGTTTCAAATTGATTTAATAAACTCTTGTTTAGCATTTAATAATGTTTTAGGAGAGATTGCAGTGTTTTCAAATAAACCAAATAAAAAGCTGAACACAAGTATAATGGGAATGACAATTTCATATAAAAACGTTTAATTTAAAACATCAATGTGACCTCTTTTATGGATAGCAACAAGGTGGATCAGGATAGGCACCTATAAAACCTTGAAAAAAATGTAAGCGTGATCTACCAACATATTTCCCCTCGAGACTCGTAAATGTCGTATAAAGAAAAAATATAGTTAGACACTAAACTAGCAACCTAACATAAAAGTTAGAAACCCACTGAAACCCTTATGTTGTTGTCACTTCTGAAGTAACACAATACCTCTATTAATTTCGTTAAGAAAGGTCGGTCGCAAACTTAACAAACCTAAGAAGTACCTAAGAATTCTGCCTGCGTAACTTACGCACCTAATATAGTGCGGGTACCTGGGAACATCCACTTAAGACTATCACAATTTTAATCGTACCACGCCGCAGGGAATAAAGTTTAAATGGAACAATCTTGTTCATGCTACATTTTAGGGCCCCGAAGACTGAGACAGGATGCATAGTGCATACTGTTTTCGTAATGCAAAACTGCATCGCGGGCCATGCTTTGTTGGGATACAAGAGACGATCCGGTTTTACGATTGTCAGATAGCATTTTGACCCCTGCTGTGTGCCATCTAGCGAACAAAACACAAATCCCTATACTTATGTAGTAACAACGATACTTTTACTGTTCGCACGCAGAATATCTCTTTCACATAAATCTGACGACCCAATTCGCAGTGGCGGTGCACCTTTTGTGTTTAGGGTCACAGAACTCAAACTCAAACTCAAAGCATTTATTTCAATTAAACCATTTACAGGCACTTTTGGATTGTCAAAGAGTCGGTCAGTTAGTCAAAAAGTTGAAGCTAGTTGCCCATTCCAAATCGTAGATCTCTATGGAGAAGAACGGGCAAGAAACTCCAAGGACACTCTTTTAAATATGGATATAAATATTACAAAATCCTGGGTACAGTATTCTTGATGCTTCTATATGTGAGAAACAATGTAAAACAAAACAAAACTCTCAAAACAAAGACTCACGCTCACGGGCTCAATCTCTTTAATGTAGGAAATATTACTTAGTCTTTCTGATGTTTGTTTTAGAGCAGGCTATTTATTACCCGTTTCTCTATTAACAGCACTTCAAAATTACACTTTTATTGCAATAGAAATCAATAATCCAGTCATACCATTAACGAGCACAGACACACAGATGCCATTAAACAAGATACTTAATTAAACTTCATTTACCAAGGAAATTATATCAATTTCCTTAACCAATCATAAACCATTGATTAACAGTTATATATTTTTCTCCATGAAAGTATTTTCAACCCGTTTGATGATAGACGCTTTCATTGAAACGGTAAAGACAGAGATTGCTCTGTATGCACTAATAGATAGGGAGAAACATGTATCATTGCATACGATAAATAAATAATATGCGTAACAAACGTAGTAAATCGGTGAGCAGTAGTTGCTAACTGATTGATTAAGGAACACATCGAGATCTGTGTTTCAATATCTATCAAAGGAGGGACTATTTATCTTACGTATATTAGCCATCTCGCGTTGTTTATGTTTTTCCTTAAGACCGGTTTTGATTGATGCTAATCTGGTTTGTGAATTTGTGTTCTGACTGTTATTCTAGTCATTTTACGTATTTTCAGTGCTACTGTCAAGTCCTGTACTTTTTTTTATTACTTACTAACTTCTGCCCGCGACAACGTCCGCTTGTAGTTCCTTGACTATGCTTATAACCTTCGCGCAAGTGCAAGCAATAAGTTAACAAAGTTTTATCGCAATCGGAATAACGGTATGTCAGCGCATAAAGAACGAACAAATAAACAAACATTGATTTTTGTAAATAAGAGAAATGCGTTTTATCAGTAATCTGATAGATCTGTTTAATAATATTTTAAATACAAAGAAGCAAAGAAGAAAGATAAAGTACCCAAGTTATAAAAAGTTGGTAAATGAGAATAACATACAAAACAAATAAAAGAAATAGAGCTATCAAGAAATGCAAATGAACCACAGTACGCAGAATTTACAATACCTAGAATTAACTCAACCTTGGAAAGATAGGCAGCCTAGTTCACTATCGCGGTCTTGCTTACGTGACTTCTACAGCCACAGTGAGAGAACATAATGATGTCAGAATAAAACCTGTTAGTAAAAAAAAAACACCAAACGGAAATTGCCATCGCGCGATGCAAGGATCGCGTCATTCTACCGCGAAATCGATTTTAGGCTATATCTTATGTTTCTACAAGGATATAAAAAATATTTATGATGTTCAAATCGTGGATCCTTAATTCATAGAGTATATTTTTCTTAGTAAACTCTGAATGGATTGAGGTTCAAGTATTAGAAAAAGGTATTTTGGGTTTACCGGTGGCCCAAGATGTCCGTTTCAAATTGATTTCCTCTTTCACATCACTTCCACCTTTCAACGCAATAGAAATGTCAGCAGCAGCGCTATAATAATTTCACAACGAGAAATCTATAATAAGTGGATAATCTGAAAATGTACTGGCAGTAAACATGTTATGTACTCAGGTAATCTCATGTCATAGGCTATCAGGAGCCGTGTACCGGTAGCTTAACCTACCACTACTGGTTATAGGCATAACTTCTGCAGGTAAACGTGGTGAAACCACTACGCATATCCCGAAAGTAATCAAATAGAATATTTTGAAATGACAATTTTAATGGCTGCTGTATATTGGAAGATGAAATTAATATATAGGTTTTGAAACAGATCTAGATGAAGATGTGTAAGTGATGAAAAGGGATGGTCAGGGATGCTTCTACTCGACATTGGGACGATATAGATAGAGTACCAAATACGAATGAAGCTAAAGAGTGCTAACATTGTATTCTCAGCGGAGCTACCGTAAAGGTTCATTAGGTTAATCCCACTGAGTAAATACGACGTATATGCCATTTATCATGATAAGCACTCACTCAAATATCAAAAGTATTAAAATATGGTATATAATTAAACAACTGACACGTGCGTTGTGAATATTAATCAGTGAATTCGTAAGGAGGTTACATAAATATGGAACCTGTTTCATTGGCGCCATCATACCAGTCGTCATTAGATGAGACAAGTATGTCACGGGAGTAAAAACAGCATATTGGCTGTGTTATCATAATATCGTCTTTTGTTTTTGTGCCAAATGGTACTGTTGTTGCAGAGTCATCATTCTCAGTATATGAAGACACGAAAACAAATGAAGTCATCTTTATAGTTTGCAATATTTTTTCCTTAGCAAGCGCATTGCTTTGTGTAAGTTGCATCTTATTTATTATCTTATTAATTTCGTAAAAGAAAATACATATAATTAGATCTAGAAATCAAATCCAAGAAGATCTCACGTTTGACATCTCGGCTAAACTATACCAATGAGACAGTTAATAAACAATAAGGACTCATTTAAATGAAAATGCAAATCATCCTAATTTCAGCATTACAAACATAGGTTTCTTCATTCTACAGTCTACACGAATCCAATCCCAGAAACGTAATTCGGAACACAGAATGTGTCTCAAAACTGTCACAAAACTCAGTTTCACAAACAAATAGCCACAATTTGCTCCAGCAATTGGCACTATTTATCCAGCGGGCCGAACGCACAATGATACATTCATCTCAGATTATAATCTGCCACGGACAAATCGCTATGTTACTCGTATTTGCATTTTGATACAACTTCAATTTATTTAGGGAACGACCTGTTAATGTCTGTAGCTACGTTAGTTCTTGGTTCTTGAACATTATCGTCTTCGCTGTTCATTTCATATGTGTTAGGTTTTGTTATGTACTGATTCACTGAATTAACTGAATGGCTTCACAGTCTTATTGTACACTTTATCTTTTCTGCCACACATATCCTCAATAGTTTCTTCTAATCAATATTTGCCTTTCACAAGCGTTAGAGAGTAGAAAAAATCGACATATCTGACAGCCAATAATCGGGCGTCTTACCAGGCTGGCATTTTAATACAGTATAACTTAAGTTTAAATTATTGTTAAACGACAAACCATGCAATCCATCATTTTGAATGTGGGTAAATGAACTTTAAGACGCAAATAGAACTTCAAAGCACAAAACTGAATGGGGATTATAAATACAACACCGCTAATGATGTTTTAATTAGGATTTATTAACGTTAGAAGTTAAGAGTGGAAGACTACCAAATCGGGTTTTATCAACTTCCGAAGTAACAAATGAAGTAACAGGTGCCTTCACGAATTTTCAACATAATATTTATATTAAGTACATATTTTTGTATTAATCTGAATTCGCATTTTCTAAGAATTCGTTCGTTCATAGACGGTATTGGAATTGGCACTTCACATGATAGGTATAACAGATGTGGAATGAGCAAAGTCCCTTTCATCCGGAAATGTTAATGACGCGGATCCAGGAGCAATAATTTCCAGATGGACTGAAGACAAAGATAGCTATTTTCACTAAAGCGGAATATATTTCATCAAGCAGTTTTCAATAGGCAAAATAATTAATGTGACAGTAATGTTTCACACAAACTTGACAATGACATTGAAAGCGTATTCACAAATCAAAACATTTAAAGACCACTTCTCGAGTACTGACACCAATCCAATCTATTCTGCCTCAGGGTCGAGATGACACGCTTTCTCCATACATCGTTTGGCGCCAAAATTCCTAACCTAACATTTGACAAACACCTTCGAGTTTGACGTTTACTCAGTTTTATTACTTTTATTGTTTCGTCGTCTTTGAATTATAAGAGAAACTGCAATAAAATAATATATTTTATGTTTCATAAACAGGTTATTGAAACTGTCATTTTAACACGATACGCTTTAAAACATGTTCAGACAACCGTAGAATTAGCAGCTAACTGAGAGACAAAATATCTATATAGGTATGGATAGAAATGGAGCGGGTTATTGCGTACGACATGTTGACGTATTGCACGGCACGGAGATAAAATATATAAACGTAATGAAAACTTATTCTAATTTAAGATAGCGTTCTTAAGTGAGGAAGGGAGAAATGTCACTCCTTATTATTACATTAACACTGAATGAGAAACAAGTTTTCATCCGGTTTCAAGGTTTCAACGATACCTATTATACCTTTTGATTATTTATATGTCTAGCTAGATAGTTTCGCGCTGTAAAAGAACTAAAACAAACAGGCCAACTTTTATAATTATAATGGTGTGCGTGAAAGCTACGTGTTAACACTCGCGCTACGTCATTGTGCTTTTCTAGTGTGCGTGCAATTAGCGGCTAACAGTTGGACGCTATTTTCTTCAACGAGTTCACAGCTTTGATTGTCTATCTAGACATATTTATATCTTTGGATGTAACCTTCTAGGATAGATGATAAACTTGCTGGCTTGAACTGTGTCTTTAAAAATGAAAGTCCTCAGTGTCATTATTTAAGATTTGACGTCTGATTTTCCTAATCTTATTACTGACAAACTGAGAAAATGTTCATTCATTTTTATCTCCTGACTAGGTACTGAAAGATAATGAAAGAACTGAGAATATTTGCAACCAAATTGCGTACTACTGGCAACATACAGCCCACCTCTCAATCGCATAGTGGAAGTCCCATTAGAGGCGACAGTGGTCTTCACCAGGCCCTCGACATATTTGATCTGTTGTTCCCCGAACGTTCGCAAGTACGTGCTTGTCGAACAGTAAACCATTACCATTTAATAGATCGACTTGACCCACTGGCTAGTCACGATCGTCTGACTCTAACCCGCCGAAGCCGTCTCACGTATGCAGATGCACGAGTCATTGTATTTCTTTTTTAATTGCGTTTTGTTGTTGCATGAACTTATGAAGTGTGTGTGTGTGGGATGGATTATAGATTTGCGTTAGAGCAAGCAACATACTACAGTCTATCTATTTTCTACATGGTGATGTAGAATTAATAAAATCATGATTTCATGTAAATATTTGACCCATCAGCTGTTTAGTTAAAATTATGGTTTTATTTGTTTATTGTTTTTAGCGATACCGTCTGTGTTTCACAATTAATTCGAAAATACCCTGTTTAAATACACTTGTATGTTATGTTTTATTTGATATTTTTTCTAAAGGCAGTTTTCTTTTATTTGCAGGTAAGACCGCATTCAAGTGCTCACTCCTGACACATCTAAGCAACATGGCTAAGTTTATAACCAAATGAAAATTAACCGTTAAGTTTACGTAGAATTACTTATTGCTTAATAAAAATAAATAGATAGTCAAATTAAAATACATTATGTATTTAGATCACCTCGGACAGCCACATAAATTCGCCAATCACCGTAACGCTTTACTCCAATTAATACATAAATAAATGAACCCGCCAAAATCATTTCAATCTGTTAATTTGCACTAAAATGATTTCATTGAATTCAATAGGCAAGAATTGTTTAATCATTGTTTATTGTCGACAATAATTCATGCGATTGCCGCAAACGTAGGCAATAAAATAATAATTTACTGTTTCGTGTTAATTAGCTACAATAGATATGTTTCAATATCGGGAATTATCTGTTGTGATACCTAATGACGTCAGCGACTATAGATAATAGAATAATCTGTGCTTAATTAAATATTAGGTACTGCTGCATTCCGTATAGTAAAACATTTTTAAAAGAGTAACGGTGAAGTTTCTTGCCCATTATTCTCCATACGAAAACTACCGTTTGGAAGGGACGATTAGAATCAATAAAATTCTATTTCTTTATTTTTGACGTTCAAAAGTGCCTTCTATGTGCCATCATTACATTCTTAATTGTACAAAAAAGGTTTATTAAAGAATGAAAGTAGTAACAAAAATCAAAAATGAAAACTCGAGAGAAAACTTTTTTTACAGTAGCAACATTCTTTCGCCTATTGTGCGACTAATAAAAAGGCAAGGCATACAAATTACAAACAACAAGGTACCTACGTTCTAAAGAGGCGACTTTTTTACAGCCTCATTTAATTTACCCCCAACAAAATAATGAATAAGACCATTTACAAAATTGCTAATTACCTGACCGTTTAATGATGTCGGCCCTCCCCACGGCAACTCCGCCATTTTAATTACATTTTAAATTTTGTCGTACATATTGTTACATGAATTTATTATCCAGTAGTTATTCGATGCGTAATTTGGGTAGGGACTTCATAAAAATTATTTAAATTCAATTATAATTAATGGAAATTGTTACCGTTATGGGATTTTAATTGGATAGATATTTTGAATCGCAAGTATAAGTCACGAGTTCACGACTGGTTATGAAGTAAAAGAGGGCCAGAGGAACACCCTTTTGTGGTAATTACACTCGCGATAATCTAAGAAGTCCGTTTTGACGTTTCGTTCTCGTACATGTAATAAAACGTAAAACGTTATGCCTTGAGAAAATGTAGATAATTCGTCGATTACAAACTCTCTAAGTATGTTCAATCGATATGTCTCGAGAATCAGTTTATAAGACACCAATTTTTTTTTTTTCATCGCTACGCAAAGCATTTTTGTAGCTGTCAAAACGGACTTCTTAGATTGTCGCGAGTCTAGGTGTACTTACTGTTAGTTATGATACCTACTTTCATCTAGTGTAGTCATTAGTCTAGTGGTCGCAAGCGCTACTGCTGAGCATGAGGTCCCGGGTTCGATTCCTGGTTCGGGCTAAGTGATATTGAGTTTTTGGAGTTTCTCAGTAGTAACCCGGAGTCTGGATTTGTGCCCAGTTGATGGCAATAGACTCGCCCCCTATTACATGGGACTTAAACATAACTGGTGAAATGTGGGTGTACTATAGGTACACCTCTGTCTAACCCTTCGGGGAATCAAGGCGTGATGTTGTTTATGTTACCTACTCAAATGTAGGTAAGGTATTAATATAATTTCACATAAAATAATTTTCCAAAATGTGCCAGTATTACATTAAAATAATAGTAGGCAGGTAAAACCTTCGTGTATCCATAAAATTTTCATGAGTTGGTAACCCATATTCGTGTTATGAGCAACAAACTAAATTTTAACAAGGAAAACTCCCTTCTGCATCGGTGTATTGTAAAATGATACGAATAGATGTAGGTGCAGGTATGTCGGTTCGTTTGTAACTCTGTAAGTAACAAGTTTGTAATAAAGAAAATATATAAATAATTTAAAAAACTAAAATCTGGACTGCAAAAACACATAACGTAAGGAACTGAAAAGAGATAAACAACCATTATTATTTATAGAATTTTGGTATCGCAGGCAGGCGGACAAACCATTTTTTTTTTTCAAACGCCATATCTAAGGACACAACTGTCAAAATCCATCCAGCCGTTTGGAAGATACGAGGTAATAAAGACATTAACAAATAAACATACATACAAGATACACGCAAAAACATAACCCTCCCTTGGCAGTCGGGTAATAAAAAGCCTTATATTTTTGTGGAAAAAAAAGGACTAAGTACATTGTTCATAGTTTATGCTAAGTATCTATACCCCATTTGAAATAAGATTAGACATTAAAACAAACCCTTTTACAGTCCGTTGAACCGATTTTGACTTCTATACCGTAGGTAGGATAGCATTAAAAGAAAAAAAAAATACACAATACCAACTATCTACTGCGGCTGCCATTTGTTATGCCACCAACGCAATAGAATTCAAAATCGGTTGAAAGGAATGTAAAAAAGGCTTATCTATACGTCTAATCTTATTTCAAATGGAGTATAGTTGGTTTTCTAGAACCCCTCCTCGGGTGAAGGCCTCCTCCAAAGACTTCCAAAGTTCCCTATTCTGGGCTTTCTGTATCCAAGCGTGACCAACCGTCTTGATGATCTCGTCTTGCCATGTCATATCAAGTCTGTATGTAACTTTAATTTCAGAAACACGAAAGTGTAGATACTTGCTGTAGGTAAAGTTGGTGTTGGAAAGATAATATAGAAATGTATATTATGTAAGTACCTAAGTATGTCATTCAGTCAGTAGCTAGAAGCCCAAAAAAGTCTGACAACCAGTCTTACTTTGGGTTGTGTAGTTCAGATAGGCAGTCGCTTTATGTAAAATACAGCTGCATCTGGTTACACTGGAAGCCGCCCCAGAATAGTTGTGAAACGGCTAGACAGACAGATTGATTTATGTCATTAAATAGAAAAACTTATATCACTTTTCCCAGTCCAGGGATCGATTCTAGGACCCCACGGAGGCAGTCTGATAATTATTTGAATCAAAATTCAAAAGTATGAAAAGTGTTATTCTTTTTATTGGATTTGTTTGATAAAGTTATAAAAGCGAGCAACACCAGAGTTTTTAACTAGTTGGAACATGAAACTCCCTGTTTTTCGGTTAGCCATCTTCCCTAGGGGTGAACAGGGAGCGGTTACGGTAAACAAAACCGTAACTTTTACCGATTATTTCACGTTTGTTGCTTTAGGCACGATTGTGAAATTGTTATAATGGAATTGTGCGTAGTCATATTTTAGTAGTTTAAAAAACCAAGACAGAGCGCTGTCACCAGTGACGTGAGGCTGGTTTCGTAAACATGTGTGCACTTAGTGAGGTGTAGTTTGATTGTACCTAAATGTGTGCGTGTGAGCTTGTATGTATGTACAGAGCGGAGGTGTAGTTTTGGCATAATTCAATGTTGTTCGCAGCGCTTTGTCTTGGTTTTTTATTTAGTCTGACTTAAAGATCTGCTGTTTTAAAAAGATGGTAGCAATTTACAGGTTAATTTCCAAATCTTGAATTTATCTTTGACTTGTCCATTTATTCCCGTAGGCAACAAAATAACTGTTCGCTGTATACGAGCAGTATCCCCCTAATTAAGCTCCCGTAAAACTAAAAGGTAATTAAATTATGAAACAATCCCCTCTTACAGTTCCTTTACAAAGCGTACAATGGCCATCAGGTAGCGTAAGCCCTAAAGGAGCCGCGCCTCAGTGTTACCCCAGCAATAAATAAAATAATGCAATATTTCAGTATTACATGGCAACATAAAAACGCCGCGGATCGATGCGAGGATCCACAAATTTAATAACATCAGTTCCCCAGAAGCAATTAGAGATGAAACGAAGGGCTTCAATGCCGTTTCTTCGAAATAATCCCGTTACTGAAGGCGACGTTACCTACTCATTTTTGAGACTATCTTCCCCTCAATTTTGCACCTTACTCCCCAGCAATAAAGGACTGTCGTCAATTTACCTATGTTCTCGACACTTGTGATACTTCAGTGATATTTATTTGATACAAAGAAAGTGGTGAAATCGTGGGTAATGTCAGGACACCCAATTATTATGAGCTGTAGTTCACAATCTCTTAACAACGGGGCTTGTTACTGAATAACACATGGACCGAACATATCTCAGAGAGGTGTCCATTGGACTGTGACAGTTCCGATAAAAAAACGTTACGAAATATGTACCAAGTAAATAATATACGAAAGGTCTCCGAAATAAATGTATGGGATTTAAGTTGCATCAGCGTCGTCGTAGAGAAAGTGGAAGTCGCTAAGACGTACCTTTGGACACATTAAAGTACTAGAATTCTATACAAAAAAAAATAGGAAACGCTAAAGACAAGTGTAGCGTACCTAACTCATAAGCTATAAAACTTACGATTAGATATTTTTTCTTTATTTGTTTTGAGGTTTTTATCTACATAAATAGATAAATCTATCTGACATATTATGTCAAAACTTACGATTAGATGGAAACCAAACTCTATCAGTTGATAAGTATGTTCTGAACAGAAACTTTGGGTCCTTTTCTAGAAGTACCTAACTCCCTTCGTGAAACTCGATCTAAATAGATATAAATATGAAATCAGACCGTTTTTAATCGAGATTCTAAACGGAATTCGTTCAAAATACTTAATGGCTTTTGACACAAAAACCACACCACCTTATAGATGCTACTACACCTCCTCCCTTAAAATCGACCACAGTAAGGTACTTCGATCCAAAATAATATTTGAGTAGCAAAAACATGGCGATCACACGTCTCACGTCTTCTGACAGCTATTTCCCAGGGTCTACGAGCACCGACAAGCGGCAAGATGATAGATAATGTCGAGCAGATCTAATAACGCTTCGGTGCCGTTCGGCATCGTTCGGCTGTCTTGTCGTGTGATTGGCGGAACTTTGACTGCTTGTATTACGTGGGAAATAATTATGTTATAGGTACCAATATGAGAAACGGTAGGACGTGTTTTTTTTTGTTGATATTAGATATTTGGTTATAAAAAAGATATTGAGTATCCTGTGCCACTACAATGGCGACATTAATTTAACACACGGGTAGGGCTAGTGGCCAGTAAATATAAAAAATATTAAGAAATAAAATATTCGAAAATTTAAAATTTTCAAACAAACTAAATAACACGTTACTACACATAAATGGCAAGTTCGCTTTTACAGTCTCAAACTCCAACATCTTTTATGGGTAAAATTGCTAAAATAAATTGCTATTTACCGTCTAAAAACGTGGACATAATGGCATAAACTCGGTACAACACAACAAGGATATCGAATAACTAACGCACAGCCAGCTGACGCTCGATAGTTGCAACTTTCATTATGTATTTAAGCTAAATGACAGTTACCCTCTTGCTGCTTGTGCTAAAGCTTCATATTAGAGTCGAATAAAAATAGATTAAACTATTTTCTCAGACCGCAATAAACCTTTAATTGAATGCTAACTTATGCTTGAACATCTACAATCTTCTTCGCAAAATATATATCCTCATCGTACGCAGCCCATCTCTCAAGATAACAGCATGAAAATATAGATATTAACAGGGCATATCTGGGCACCACCCGGCGCGTTAGTTACCAGTTACTAGTTATTACTAATCATAATTCTCTGTTAGAGAGGGAAAGTGGATGCCATGGCTCATGGACGGCGGACGCAGCGTCCGGTCCTCGATTGGATTCTGTTTCACTTCCTCCTCGGACCTCGAGTTTACGATATCCCACGGTTATCAATAGATCGCGAAATAGCGACATTGTGTGACAGTGTCCAATACAACTTTCTGTATAATCCCGTTTAAGGAGTTATGGTCACGGAATTCATTTAAATGTGTGGAGAAACTTAACTGCCTATTGTGGTTTTGTAAAAAAGTGATCATTCAGAAGTTTGCATTAATTAGGTACCTCTTACGCATAAAAAGACGACAGAAAAGTGCTGGAAACTGTGCTGGCAAATTCAGAAAAGTTTTTTCCTACCGACATGGTAGAAAAAATCTGTCAGATGTTCACATAATACCAATAGGTGGCGTTGTTTTCAGCTTTATAGAAGGGGAACTTATTTTTGCGTCCGTTCACGATACGCCGCTTAGCGTCGCGGATAGGAAGGTCGACTGCTACGCAAGTGAGCGCGAGTTCGGAACTAAGATTAGTCTACGTCTTTTTCACATTATTCCCACTGCTAATGTGGCGTCGTTACCCATGTAGCGATGCCTAGAAGTGGTGGGATAGAAAAATGGGTGAAGAGCAACAAGCAGGTATTGTCCAATGAGGCACCGGCTTCTGTAGCAGCCCGAACATTTTTAGTTTATGCCAATATTGCAAGTAAAATCAAGATAAATAAACATTAAATTAAAAATAATGAACCCTCTTCCAAATTACTAATTAATTTGGCTAACTTCATGAGTGAGATAAAGTTGGATCAGTTCTAACTACAAAACGTCTAAAATTATCGAAAAAACATTAAAATTCGGGGGGCTCAGCACAGCACAGCTATTTATTCTCATCACGAAATATATTCTATTGATTCCCATTCATTAAAGTAATAATATAACGGTTAATTTATCAATCAACACACCCACATTAAAATTTTATGGTTAAAACTATAATTCCAACCGTAAAATACGAACTGACAAATTATGGCTGAATGTTTAAAAATTCGAATTATGACAAATTGAACGCGAATAATTTTGTAAATGGATCTCTAATGGAGCATAGCCTAATCGCCTATTAATAAAACTCATTTGCATAATAAATTAACATTGTAAGTTCGAAATAACGTATAAAATATTCACAATTTTATAAAATATCTATTCAAGAACATGATGATCTTTCCACGTAGGTAAATCATATTTTTAATTACGTTTAATTGAATATCTTGCACAAAAAGGTTGATAAATAGCACAGGCACGCCATCTATCATGTTGTTGTGTAAACTAACAATTAGGGCGTCTATTCTCAGAGCGTTTTTGTTCAGTGCTTTAATTAATCGTCTAGACCTGTAATCTGCGTAACTAGCTTAAATTATTATGACAAATAATTAGATTGCGCTTATTAATTAATAAAGACTCATTAAGTCTTCTTTTTATTATTTGTGTAAACAAAACGTTAAATCGTTCAATGTGACCTTGAATCAGTTCAACAACATTAACAAAAACAATTTTCCAATTTTCGAGCCGAAACTAAATTGCTCTATAAAAAATTTGTACAGCACTGATTTAATTCACAGCAAAGTTGCATAGAACAGAGAATTTAGCGTGAAATGTGAATTAGCGCGTTCGTAGGTATAGTCAGTCGGTCTCGTAAATACTTTATCACTTTTGAAAAACCTTTCAATTGGAACTTACTAAGATTGAATTTTACTAAGATTGAAATTATCTGTCACAGTCAAATAGTAATTGCGTAACACACAAAATGACAATTGATCGCAATGAGTTTCATTTCAGCCACGTTCAATGCGTTGTTTACGTTGTTGAGCAGACAAATTGGTCAAACTTATGAAGCAATGAATTAGGAATTTCATAAAAACCATCGGATTGTGATTGTGTGTTACGCAATTAGGGTGCTGGTCGTTTTATGACGAACAAATGACATTAAACCTTATGATGATAAACCAATTACGAGGTAGACTGTACATTAAGTTCGGCGAATGTTGCGCAAGTGGAGCTAATTGGTGTCGGTTAAGTCATTACCGTACAATGCCCCCGCGGCCCTCATTGTAGCCCTAATGAGTGATAATAGTGCCCTTTGTTTTCACTTAAACGGGCGGTACCTACGCAAGTTTGTTTGGTCATTTAGGAACTATTTTCGACAACCTTTTCCTTTAATTGTTTTTCAAGTCTCGTCTTTTAATAACGCCAGACTAGTCTTAATACATACATAAACACACGCCTTCTTCCCATGGGGATACCAGAAACTACAGAACGCCACTTGCTTTTTTTTTTTGTATGGTTGTAAATCATCAAATGACTTCTCCCACTCTGGGCGGAGCGGAAGGGCGTGTCAGACTTTTACTGACTAAAACCCACCCGTGTTCTTTCAGTTGCCTGTTGCCAAGGTCCCGGTATCCCTTTCGGACTTTCCCGCAACCCTGGCAGTTCCCGCAACCCTGGCAGAGTATGCCACCTGCTACGATCATTTTGCTTCGTTTACGTTCATACTATCTGGTCATACCCGCACGCCTTGTAGTCTCAATATTTTGTAATAATTATAGAGAGTAAACATTCTAAATTAGGTTTATAGATTAAATATTAGATAGTGTTAGTGTATCATAAATTGAATAAGAAATTACGATATTTTGACTAATGGATGCGCGAACAAACTTTATTATCGCGTCCTGTCATTATTTTACTAATATCAATATAATAATACCAAACATTAATACATGCAAAGATCTAGATAGCGTCACTTAGCTAAAAATACATCAATCAATCGGTTGCCGTGATTGATTGCCTAACGAAACAATTCGGATAGTAAAACACTTTCATAATTCCTTATGTCGAGATAATAGCAATCACGAGTCCAACACACAATTACAAACGATTACTTTCGTTGATTGATCACATTAAAAGTCGTATCGAGATAGTGTACGAAAATGATTTACTTACATAATAGGACCCTAAAGTGAAAGCGACTAAGAGATTACGACTAAAGAGTTTCCATTATGCCCTAGGGTGTATTATGTCAGTATATTATATCCTAGTCAGTTAAGTACTTGCTAAGTATCAAATATGGCCCATTGATTTATTTATTATTGTGATGATAACACGGATGGAGAGCGACAGGTATTTATCTATTTAGATCTTAATAAGAGATTTTTTAAATTTAATTTTTGTTCTTGGTATTTCAAAATAGATAATTAAAATTAAAATTAAAAATCCTATGGTACCTACTTATAATGACGATTCCTGAAATTCGCGTTGTGACGTTCGCGTTTTCAGCTGTTATCCAAACTGTGAGCATTTTTCAGGTAAAAGATAAGCAACCTGAAAAATTATCCACAGTTATGAAAACTGTATTACAATTCCAGAATCGAAAAGAGAGCCTTCACTCATTGCCTGAATATTTCCAGAAACATTAACTCCCACCTTCTTCCCATGGGGCTAAGCAAAAACTACAGAACGCCTTACATAGTCCTTTTGTCTCGTTCATGTTCATACATCTGGTGATCTGAGGCCCTAGTGCGAGTTTCTTTTAACCATCTCGACTTTACGCATCGACCGCGTCCGGCGCTCCGATTGGCCCT